>OX421424.1:15000-10015000 GCA_949126915.1 Musotima nitidalis | reverse complement strand
TTTATTTGATACTAATAACACGAAATTTACTACTTTAAAATTACAATCCTTATTTAAGAAAAAATGGTTTTTAATATACAGTTGAACTTTTAAAAATTAAATGTTTTCAATTCAGTGCATAGGCTAATTAAAAAATAATGTACTTATGTTCGCTTCTCACTTAATTGTAGAACATAGTGTGAGTTTTATTCAGTACATATTCCACATTAAAACACGCACTGTACATAAGTACAGTTAAAATGGACATCTTATGACTAATCAACAGTATTACGAACTATAAACACAAGACTAAGTGTGCCAAGTTTCATTCATATCTTTGAAATAGTGATTCAGTATCAAACTTACACACCCATTTTTTTATTGAACTTAATGTTATCTTTGTTTAACTGTAAAGATTTTTTTTTGACGAATTTTAATAAATACTAGTTAAGAAATATCCATTCTAGTCTACCTTGTTCTATTACCATGTTTTGCAGGCATCTGCTACTGTACAATATTAGTTGAATAAACAATACAATTTTTATAAGTATACTAGGAAAAGGTTGTGAAAAATTGTTATGCTAGGTTTGATCTTAATTCAGTGTCAGAACACTGACTGACTTATTCATAGATAAAAAGGATTCAATCCGGACAACATTATCAATTCTAGCCTTTTTGTGAATATAAGTGTCCCGTTTGATTGTTTTTTAACTTAAATTTGTATGTCTTTATCTCATTTATTTATTCTCTTTATTTGTATATCTTTGTCCACCGACTCACTGAGTAAGTTATTGTAATTGGGCCAAGCCCTCGTAACTACAATCAATCAATCAAATCAATACAATTTATTGATAATGCTCTGACAATATTGTTTTCTATTACAGGCTTGCCACCTTGCAGTACCCCTGAGATAATAAGTCTTATGAGAATACTCATCCTTCTTTGTTTCATTTTGTTACTCAGTTCATTTGTTGGTGTGGTAATAAATATAACAAGTCTTGATGTGAGAGCAATAAGAACCTTGCGCAGAAATGCTGTGCCCAGCATAATGTCTGTCTTTTGGGTGATTGCTATTGTTGGAGTATGCTATTACACAACAGTTGTGTTAGGGAATGAGAATAAATCCGACCACAAGACTATACAAGTGGACTATGAATATGGGTTCTATACTATTACTGGAGCTGGTTAGTATTACTTCTATTATATTGGCATAATCTATTATCTGTGAGCTTTTTAAGATATTTATTAAATAAATAACTTAAAATAAGTCACACTATATGTATCAGGGTATTAAGCCAAAACTGCGATATTTTATTTGGAAACAAAAATAAATTTGTGTCAAGATAAAAACAGCAATTAGTATTTCAGATACATATAAGGTAAATAGTTGGAGTGTAGTGAGAGCGGCATGCATCTCCTTTTAATCATAAGAAATAAAAAGAAGGTCCAAACACGATGCTAAAGCAGCTGCTACATTCTGTCATAAATTACTGAAGTGTTACACCAAAAAGCTTATTGTATGCGCAATAACAATAGATTTAATATTATAATAATATTTAAGATAGTTTTCACCTTTTAATTTACTTGTTTTTATTATAAACCTCCAGTCTAATTATAAAGGAATAGTTATTCTTTTCAACTTTAATTTGCTGCATATTGTGCAGTTAAAAATAGTTAAGGAAAATGTGTAACATGAGGGCATGACTTAATTCCAGGTACAATGGCTTTATTAGCATCTGCTGCAAACTTGTGGGGTGCTCCTTTGTCCAGTGATGAAGATGTGCAGAGAAGAAATCTAATGGAGGACTGGGATGGTGTGGAAACTCATGGAGTGGGTCCTGCTCTGCCTCCTTACACTCCGAACGCTGACTTCGTGCCTACAATTCATCACGCCTATGCTCCACCTATACTTGGATCTCGGCAATATTTCCCTTTCGATGACCTCTCTATTCTACCACCACCCCCGCCTTACACTCCGTGAATCTTCAATAGTGCTTAGTCTCTTTTACAAAGGTCACGTAACCTGTTTTTATCTTTGGCATCATTTTCTATGTCTAACAAGCATTATGTATACCAGGGACGTAAGTACTCTTATTTTGTTTGTTATTTCTCCTAAGCCCACATGGTGAACGTTTTTGACACTCACTCAAGAAAATCTTGGTACTGACATCATATTTACCCAAAAAAATTATATGCTTATTGATTGAACTTACACGTGGGCCAACCAATCCAACAGGGCCTTACATAAAATACATAACAACGAGTTTTGAACTCAGTGTTAGTTTCGTAATATGAGTCACGCTTTCACATAGAATTGACAGCAGATCCAATAAGTGGTTATCCTTCCAAATCCCTTTCAAGATATGCTAAAACTACAAATTAATGCTAAATCTAATTGCGAAATAATCAAATGCTTTTCATTTGAATTACTAGTAATGGACTTTAAATGATTATAAAATAGCTTTAACAATTTATTCCTAAATGTTTAATGTTGTTGTACTAAAATATTTTTAGTAGTTTAATAAAGATAAGATTAGCTGTTTTTATTTAAATATAATATAATCAGGCTAAAGAGAATGATGCCAAATATTGTATGCTTTCA
This sequence comes from Musotima nitidalis, assembly GCA_949126915.1. NCBI lineage: Eukaryota > Metazoa > Arthropoda > Insecta > Lepidoptera > Crambidae > Musotima > Musotima nitidalis. The sequence continues at coordinate 10,012,419 of OX421424.1, read as the reverse complement.
TATTGTGTCTTTTCTGTTTAGATTTATAAAGATCTCCTTGCTTTTATTGGTGTTTTATAATTTCAGGTAGTATTAATTATAAGGCTTTTGAATCTGACGTGCTGAGCATCTTTCAAATGTCGTTAGATCATCTATGTATAAGTAAAATTTAACATGATAACTTCCATAACTTCGATTGAAAAGGTAGCGTGTTTGAAATATGTAGTTAATAACTTAGTGATCTGTAAATGGTCTAATATTTATAATATGTAATAGGTAGCTAAATGTGAAAAAACAATAATAGCCAAAAATATTGTCTAAAAATGTATACAGTAGTAAAATTTCGTTCTTTATCGATTGATTCTTACTACTTATGTATATTGTGGTTGTGAGGTAATTTCATCATTATCTAATGACTGTTAAAGTCTGGTTTCTATTGTTAAAATAACTCTATCAGCACTCGAACCAAGAAATTTTGGAAGTCGTTCCTGTGTAAGATTATGCGCTGGAATTCGCTGCCGGCTCATGTGTTTCCTAGTACTTATAATCCCGGGCCTTTTAAGCGGGGCGTGAAACGGGATTTTAGCTAGCCGTTTGTAACCTGCTTATTTCACGGTATGAAGCGCCTTAATTTTTTTTGGACTGCATCAACTGTTACCATCAGGCAGGATGTAGTCATTATGACGTGTTACATTTAAAAAATAAAAGTTCTAAGTAATAATTACACATTTCAGAAATAAAACGCTTTGAGTTTGTAAAATATGTGATTTTGTTGTTTAATGAGTTAGCAAAAGTTTAATTTCTGGAAAAGCAATTTTTATATATAAAGAGAGTCGTTGTATTTTCAAGTTTATTAGCTCAAAATTTTCTAGATCTTAGTTCTAAATTCAGTGGCGAATTTAGGAGCCAGACTTTAACTGTTTACTTCAGTACCTTGTGATTTGCCGCTTTAGTGCCTAATCATAATTCCTATGATATTCTACTTCAAAATAATAATTTATATACTTATTATTATGAAGTAAATTCGTCAAAATTATTGCTAAAATTGATTTTCAAATATTAATAAAATATTTGTTAACTTCATTACATATTAGGTAGTTATTGGATAAAATTCAATACCCTGCGGTAAATATGGCACATCGAACTTTGAAAAAGGAACTCCATATAGAGCTGCAAAGCGTACAGTTCTATATAGTTTACGCGGGAGTTGACCCACAATAAAGTACTTATTTCTGGATTCAAACTCTAAATAATAAGTCTAATTATTGATGGCAATCCGAAAGCATTGCATTTGGAAATGCGATAATTTCCGGTGTGAAATGTTTACTGCCGATGAAATTGAAGCTATAAATTATAATTTTAAATGTATTTTTACATATTGTAGGAGGTTGGCATAATTTTATTGTATGAAGCTTTATTTCTTACAAATGTATATTTTTCCATGTTGTCTAAGAACCCTAAGTTAATTTTTTTATGTATTCTCAACAGTATTCGATATGAGTTTGTTTATTTCCACTTATTTTTATATTGTTTATGTCTCTGTAAACAATAGAAGCTACTGGAATATTTATAATTTTAATTAAATATTTAGTTACTAACCATTTTTTTTAAAGCAGGAGTCTTCAAAATGTGATTATTAATTCATACTTTAAAGAAGGAAATGTTAACCGTTTTGTCTCTATGAATCTTTATAATTTACTTATATGGATGTACAAAATTTTAAAAAAAAATAACAATTGTGATGTGTATAAATTAGATATTTTACTAATATGAGCTTTTAAGGCATAATTATAGATCTGAATTTTCTTATAAAACAAAACTTAATAGGCTGTTGCTACTATTGTCTTTTGGAATTAAATTAATATTGGCATACAATTAATTTGTGTACTGTGTCATAATCATCATCTTAGCCCATTGAAGTCCCACTATTCCGCGCGGGTCTCAGCAGCACGGCAGTCGCGGTCCGAAGGGGGTGGTCACCGAGAACACCACTCCCCCCCCCCATCGTACACTTCAAAATCTTCTAATAACTTACAAAATAAAATGGAATTTATTGGCCTTGTGCTATGCATTTTATGGTTTGCTAACATACACACACTCAGGTGTAAAACAGACTTCTAAAATAAAAGGAGGTTTCCTAATGTGACTATTTATTATTGGTGACCCCATCCAACATGCCAGGTGGCGACCGCGTCTGACTCAGTGCGGATTAACGTTCTGCTGTTATAACAGTTCATACCCCCTAATGGGGCCTCTTACTTATGCCGACTATGCCCGAGACACATACGCAATATTGTATGCATATCTATAAATTTAGGCTTACAGGCAGCAGCTAGTGTAATTATAATCCATGTTACCAAATATTTAGTGTTATTCCTTCTTGTTTGTTAATGTATAGACTTTAGCTTTAAGAATAGTTATTCCCAGTTATATAGGTGTCTACTGGGAAATTTATTTTTACATGTAAACAAGAGTAAGATTTTATTTTTGTGTAAGACCAATATGCAATACATATCTACTTATAACATTACTTTTTGTTTTATTTATTGTTGTGATTCGGAGAGCGTAGACTTGAACCCTCAGTCAATCTTCGATTTTATTACCTACTTCCTTTCTTGCTAGTCTAGACTTAGCTTAGGACCCATGTATGACTGGTCTAATCAGATTTGGCTGAATTTCAGATAAGATTTTTTTTCATTTCTTACACACAGTGAAGACTGATTACATTCCATACTCAAACGGTGTAAATATATATATAAAAGGTAGATAGTAAATGATGGGAAAAAAGTGTACTAACGAATAATTATATTATTAACAATAGTATCCTTCTTAAATAATAATTTTCCAACCAAAACCTTGAAGTCAGAGAAAAACACAAAATTTGTATCACAATAGTTTTATTACTAGATAGCTGAAATACTAGTTAAGTTTTTGTTCACATGAATTTGATACTTGAAAATAACCATTTATAAAAATAATACAGAAAACCAGCTGGCAGAAAGGCACAAAAAATAAATCTAGACATAATTCTAGCACAAAAGCAAATTGAGTATCCTACCTATATAACACTATGACTTAGATAACAGGTACCAAAAATTTCATAAATCTAAAAATAAAGTACCTACTAATATTTGTCAATCTGAACAGAATATGGATAAAGAGATATTTACCAAATATGTCTCAGCTCACATCAAATTCTCATTTATTAATCTTTTATGAATTCCGAAAAAAATATATGTGGGGTATATCCCCACTATAATATAATCCCACTCATCAGTGGCTGATTCAGAACCTAAAAGTAAAAATCTTAAGGGTCTACAATTGATAATTTTTACTCTTACAAGGCACTAAGCTACAAATGAAATTTTCCACAGGATATGTCTAAGGCAATCACTGTTATGTTATAGTTGTGAAATCTATGAAACACCTTTTGTGTACTTATGACAGGCTGGCTGCTTGCCAAATGATCTCGTCAACAAGGATATATGGAGCAAAAGGCACACAATTGTATAATAGACTAGCAGCGCCCTGCGGTTTTACCCGCGTGGTCCCCGTTCCCGTGGAAATATCGGGATAAAGAGTGTCCTGTATGTTAGTCCAGGACTGCAGCTATACTCGTACAAAGTTTCATCACAATCGCTCCAGTAGTTTTTGCGTGAAAGAGTAACAAACATCCAAACATCCATACATACAAACTTTCACGTTTATAATATTAGTAGGATTTGAGTAAAGAGTTACAGCCAATATCTGTATTTTATAACGTTCATTGTAATTTTTTTGTTTCTTTAAAATTATTGTATTTAGCTGTATTAAAAGATTATTTTTAGATGTTGAGTTAGGCAACTGAACTGAGTAGAACTAGTTGGGAATACAATGATGTGTGAACATTGCAACATATCAACACTTATACAACAGGTATTGTTGCAAAATCAAATAAGTTTACAGGAGAGAGCAAACACAAGCAGCTTCGGGTTAATTAACACAAGATTGTATGACTTGTGCAGTTCACACTAAAACTAATCGAACTCGTTTAAATAATTGGGAAATTCAAATGACAGCGTTGGGTGGGACAGCTTAAAAAGAGCTATTTAATGATGTGTAAAACTTAATATTGCCCAATTTTGACTTGCGCGGTATTGTTAGCTAATTAACAATATGCAACCATATTTGCTCATAACACAGTAGGTAGACTTTATAAAAACTAGTGCAACTAATAAGGCATTAGTCGGTACCTATGATACAATCTAGTGCGATAAGGCATGATATTACTGTCTAGATATTCCAATACCTTTAGATATAATTTAACAAATGTCAGTCTAGGTAAATTGTTAAACTGTGGGATTGGAATTCAATGTCGATTTAATTTAAATTTTGTCACTAGAGATCCTAAGTTTACTTAACTTACTCAATTTACACTTTAAATACATATACCGTATGAATTGTCAAATAAAAACAGGTAAGCTATACATATAAAACTGTAAAACTCTTTCTATGACCTTATTTCAGAAAAAAATATTGAGACATACAATCAACATAATAAAAGCTAACTAACAGTACATTTTAGAACATCAGTCACTTCTAAGAGCATTTAAATCAAAATGGGGCTGAGGTGCTGGTCTATTTATAACTTTTATAGGTAATATTGGCAGTTTTTGAGCTATATCTGTAGTGTAACCTTCATTCAATACATTAATTCTATTAGTGGACTCATAAGAGCTTGGTAAGTTCAAATATTTTGTTCTTTCTTTTTCTAAATAATTCACTCGCTCTTTTAATGTCATATTTTCATCCTTTAATACTTCAACTTCTAACACAAGTTGTTCAACTAATGATTGCAAATTTTGACTTAGAGTTTGCAGTTCTTCAACAACAGTCTCTTGTGTCTTTTCTTTCTTTTTACCATCAGGTGCTGTTTCCTTTATAGTTTTGTTATTTTTATTTGACAAAACTTGTAATAACGAATCTGTCTCATTGATAGCTCTATAAATAGCTACAGGAACATTTGAGTTATCTGTTTGAATTTTTATTAGAGGATCTTTTCCTAAACATTTGATGTTATCCATAGCTTTTCTTACTCTGTCATATTGTTCTTTTTTTATCTTTATAATATCTTTTTGCTTTAAGTGATAACTGTGTTGTAATGTAATGGATTCCAATGCGACTGATGATGTGGTGGATTTCATAGCGTCTAAAAGGAGCTCAGCTGCGTTGTGGTGACACTGCATGGCGTCGTCGTATCTATTGTTCTTTAAATGAGCATCAGCTCTACGATGCTGCTGGTGAGCCTGTAATTATAGAAATCGTTTTAATAATTATTATTATTATTATAGCATCTTTACTTTGTTACTTGTTTTACTATAGGTACACGCTAGCAGTGGTAAACAAAACAAGTCTACTACATTGGCCTGACTGTAACTTAACAATAATGATCATATTATTAACTTTGTTATTGTATAGTACCATATTAAGAGGATGTGATTCCATTGTGTATTATGTTAATTGCGTATTATTTCGATAGTTTTGATTTAGTCAGGTGCACTTTATGAAAATACAACAAACAAAGTCTTCCGCAAAACAATCACAGACTATTCTACTGGCGTGGCGAAATTGACACACACGCAATCTGACTGAACTGTCAGACAGAAGTGTCAAATTGTCATAATATGCTATAAACTTACATGTCCGGATTAAATATTTTTTGATTAATTTATTTATGTAATTTGCAACTTTAAAATTGCTTGATAATCAAATATTTATATAATTTTATATGTGAGAAATTGAATTGTAATTATATTTTGGGCAGGAATTTTACTTTAATGTGACATCACATTGGTACAATATATTATATAGTATGTCATATATAATTCAGAAAAAGGAATAATCGACTCTTTATATAAGCATTGGCATTCTCTTGTTCAATATCTAATATCAGGCTTTCACTTTTTTTTAATAATGGCTTCGTGCGTTTATTAATAATATATAAATCAGAGTAAATAAGAATGAGTGGTGATAACGATGATAAATGGTAAATGAGATGCCCTCCCCTAAAGCCCTTGAGTCCTCAGTACAGATGTGGGACCTTACTGAGATTTTACATGGACTTCATAATTATGAGAATATGAAAAGTGATGTGGTGCTGTTTTGTTTCATTTACCAACACTTACATATGTACGTTCATAAACACTTAACTGTTAATAGTCCACCGTAATTACACATTAATGTTCGGAATATAACATATTTTAGAAATTAAAACAAAACTGCAAACATTACGATTCACTTTCCCGCTAAGAAGTCCATTATTTTGTTAAAGCCGTAACAATGGCAATTCGTATCTGAACAGAAGAACATTGATCAGGGGATTTTTTTTCTTTAACTCATGTTTTTGAAATTCTCATCACATTATCCTTATATGTCCTAACTAGTTGTGAAACGTCACAGCACTGCCCGCCTGACCGTCTCCATTGTTAGGTATCAACGTTGCTTTGGTTAGGTGTTCATCTAGAATGTATATAAGCTGTAGGGCAAGCTTAATTCTTTAACATTTTTACAGGCCTCATATTTTTCTGTAGTGAGGAAGACCAAAAGTTAATTATTAATAATATAAAAATCGATACTGTTATCAACCGTAGTAGGCAACACTTTAGACTTCCAATTATTATGAATTGTACTAACACAGTTGTGTAAACATGCGCATGATTACACAATGGCACAATGCGAAAATATACAGAAAGCCGACTTAAGTGTGTAAACGTTCAACTTTAACATACACAAACAGTATGAAGTCATTTTCAATTGTCGTTATTTCGGAGTAACCGGCATTGGAGAGGGTTTAGCAATGATTTTTCTAGCCGTCATTTCGTTATGTTTTATAACGAGAACCATAGCGGCTTCACCGCAATGTTCTGTCACAGATGTGAAGAGTCTGATGGAAGGATGTGATCGGTTGACCGGCCTTAACGTGACCAGTGTAGGGGGGACAATGGTGAACGACCACAATTGCGACGTCCTTCTTCCCAAGCAAGTCTTTATTGAAGAACCACTCTTTCAATATGCATTAGCGGATTCGGTAAATTTAATATGAAATAAGCTGTGACTTTGTTACACTAATACAGCCGTGTGGTTTCCGGCTCAAGAATAGAACCAACTCAAAGCCTCTTACAACACCCTAGGGTGTTGTAAGAGGCAACTAATGGCTACCCTTCAGCTAAGGCTTCCCGCCTTCCAACAGATTCTACTGTGTTATTTCTACCGGCAGTGGTCTGGCACCACCCAGACTAATATTGTAAAGTAGGCAGGAGGCAGGTAGATAGTAGTTCCTCCTAGCTATTCAACTGTGATGAACGATCACAAATTTCTTCCGTCACGGTAATAAACTGTCTGGGAAGTTATTTACTTCATGTGCTTTTCTTTGCCAAATCAAAACTGTTTACGTACCTACTAGCTACCTATACTAACTTACATATTTAGTTTTTAGCTGTTTGTTAGTAAGTAGGTACTTTACAAAAGTTATCTATTTTTTTTTACAGAAAAAGTTCTACACAATTATTTTGGTAGATCCAGATGCTCCCCCTCAAATAGAAGGAGAATTCTTTCTTCACATGCTGAAATCAAACATTCCTGTAAGCATAATCTAATGTCTTTCAGATTACATTGACTTAACTACTTTATAGCAATTAATATTGAAAAACACTTTTTTCAGGGATTAGCTTTAAAATCTATGGAAAGCAGTAAAACAGTTGGAATTGATTATAGAGGTAAATTAAAGTAATTATAACTAAGAAATTAAATTTAGGTATTTTATGTGTAGGTACGTATAAAATTCAAACATATTTTCCTCACTTTAAATTACACCCAAACGCTGATAGAACGCTTTTTTCAAGATAATTTATTTTACGGATAATTTATTAATGTACTCATTAGTTTTTTATTTTATTTTACAGTGTTTTATTTTATTTTACAGTGTTTTATTTTATTTTACAGTGTTTTATTTTTAATCAACAAACAATAATTTATATTCCGTTTAATTATGAATTTATTTTACAGGCTATAAGCCTCCTACGCCACCTCGCGGCACTGGGCCACACCGCTACGTAACACTGCTTTACGAGCAAGCCGACGGCAACAACTTCCTTCCAACAGTGCCCACGACGCGCTCGCGATTTCTTCTAGCAAACTGGCTTCGAGGAAAGAACCTCTGTGGTCCGGTTGCGGGCACTATGTTCCGATCGCAGTTCTAGATGGCGCTGTTGGACTTAAGAAAGGGTTGTTATTATTATTTATTAAACTTATTAACAATGCGACGGAGGCGGCGAATAAACATATAACAAATTATGCCTTGTATTATTTAGACAAAATTTCTGTGATACTTTTAAATATCAATCAAAAACACATCAAACTAATGTTAACTCCAAAACTAGATGGCGCTAGCCACATCAAATTTAGTATTGTTTATATTCAAAAATATGAAATCACTGATCTATACAGTTTAAATTAATAACTTTCCTCAAAAATATTGAAGTATTTAGATATATGAAAACTGAATTAAGAATTAGCTATTTGTATCAGCAAAGAGTTTTAGAAAAGCTTATTTTTTATCGCTAAAATACTTTTGTAATAGTACTTGTTGGAATAAAATTGGTTTTGAACGGCAAGATAGGGTTTTGGACGACGAAATAATAAGGAATTATTAAATAGGAGTATCTAGCAACTAGATGGCCATGCTTACAAATAATCGATTCAAATTAAATCCTTACATAATTCAATATTATATTTGCTGAATCTTATTTTCTAAAAGGCTGATAAAAGAATAGAAAACTTTCTTTTAGCAATACCGACTTAGTAAGGTGGTAGGATCTTAAAAACAACAATTTTAATAACCGTATCTCTTATCTGATACCTATTTCCCAGAGCAACGAATTTATGATTTGGTATGTAATGCTATTGCCAGTGGGTTTGGACTAAGAAACTTTTGACAACCGAACACGAGGTTCGTTTTGTAAAAATGATGACGATGACCAAAGCTTTTACTAGGTGACATGGCAGTTCAGGCTTATGTCAAATCCATGCATTTTTACATTAAACTTAATCTTCGTTACGGTTATACCTTTTCAAGGCCTTTAAAATAGCATGAATACTAAGTACATAAACTACAAAAGCTTCACTTCATCCTCAAATAACCATCTGATAGTAATTAATTATACCTATACATAAGTATTGCTTTCTAATAACGACATTGATAGTTAGACGCGACTTCCGCCCACAAGTAAGACCTGCAATACTTTATGGCGCCAGAGCCTAGCATTCACAATAAGCAGGCGATTAAAGCGAACCTTTTGTTTCATTTCAACGGCAGAAGAAAAATAGCTGCGCCATCGAGCGTAGGCTGCGCACGCGACAGCCTTGCCTGCGCGGCCCACGCCGCCTAATTTATATAAACAAATTATTTTCTCATCTCGCTCTAACTACTGGTTTTATATCAAGTGATTTATGCATGACGGATAGATAAGACTGACACCTTTATGTTTCTGTGCAGGGCTTTTAGCGCTACAATGTATTTCTTGGGAATCTTATACGAAATTTTGAAATACCTACCTACCAATAAAGCAGTAAATCTGATACAGTATTTCACCTCATTTAATCGTTTTAGTGCGGTGGAATAGGTGTTAGTGTTGCTTTGGCCGCCTTTCACAAACGTTATTGTTAATGTGCCTGTGGTCGATCGCGACTTTGTGCGCGACATCAACAGGGCAAGACAGAGCTGGATCAAAAGTACCCTAAGTTCTTTCCACAGTCCTATTCACTTCTCTATCAACCTTAAGCATTGGAATACTCTGCCGACTCATGTGTTTTGTAGTTCCTATAATCCCGGGTCTTTTATTAGCAGGCCATCATTAGTGGGTGTGCTTTGTACCGTGCTTGTTCCACGGTATGAAGCATCGACTGCTTAACAACAGGTAGGATGTAGTCATTTGTACATAGTGCATTCACGTCTGTTTCCCCGAAGGGGTAGGCAGAGGCATATTATATGCCCACACTTCGCCAAATATATATTCGGTCCCACGTAGGTGGCGAGCCTATTGCCGCTAACCGGGCACCATTCGTTGATCTGCAGGTGCACCACTTGCAGGTGAGGATGGCTTGGGCTCTTTAGGTCTTTGTAGGATCCCTATACACCCTGTAGTCATTTGTCACATTAAAAAAACAAGTTAGGTACAAAAATATACTTGAACTAGTTTAATTTTGCACTTATCATAATTTTAGGGATTTAAGATCTAAGTGCAGTTAAAAGTACAGTTCCAAGAGGAACAGGAGGAGGTTTCCAAGAGGGGGATGAATATGGTTACCAAATAATGTGATATCAAACAACACCTGTTTGCCTGAAAAGCTTGCTATTTTAACAATTGCGTGAGATTCTAATGTTACAAATTGTTAATATTTTATTGAAATACTTAGCTGAAATTTGACGCACATCTAGAAAATGACCTACATTTACTTACAGCAAGGCAGAAAACACAATTTTCACAAAATCGAACTTCATGCAATCGGGATCTAGTAAGATTATAAAAAAAATATTGCAGAAAAGAGTTTTTATTCCTCAGTGAATCCTATATAACACATATATTTGCAAATGGTCATAAAAATAATCGAGTCGTTCTTAGAACTTCTAAGCTTGAGAAATCGCACGATTGAGACACTGTGAGACCGCAAAATACCAAACAATAATTAGTTTTGAGAAATCGTTACAACTATCTGACTATTCTTCCTACTTGCTTCATTCTTAGAATTTTTATATGTTGGATGATTAAATAATTAATTTAAATAAATAATTTATTTATTTCATAACATCAATTAGTCAAAATTAATCCATACAAAATAGATATCATACTTCAACTAAAACCTTAATACTATGTGACGACCGATATGGCGTTGAGGTCAGTATACCTGCACTTCACTCCAGAGGTCGTGGGTTCGATTCCCACACAGGACAAATCTTTGTGTGCATGAACATGAATATTTGTTCTGGTCTGGGTGTTTTCCTATGTATATTAAGTATGTATTTACAAAAAAAAAAAAGAAGTATTTAAGTACGTTTATCCGTTGTTTAGTATCCATAACACAAGTTCTTAATGATACTTATCTTGGAACTAAATAATTGGTGTAATTGTCTGAAAATATTTATTATTTATTTATTTATATTTATTTATTTATGTAACAAAAATTTGACTTCAGTCACGCAAAGCTAAATAATTCATATCTGTTGAGGGTATGAACTGTTTTTGACACATACAGTTATGACATGGATTCTGATTAATAACTGAAATTAAGCCATATCTGGGTAAACCAGTGATCACTAGTATAGGGCAACTGGGATAATGCTAGGATATAATGATTGAACAGTTATTACCTGGATTAAAAAGAAATAGTAAGCAATGTAATCGTTTGTATAACATTTCGTATCGAAACTGTCGAAGAAGAAGCCTATTTGAGAGCAATTAAAAAAATCTAACAATAGGAGACCTTTGCTAATCTGCACTGGTTCCAAATGATGGAATATGACTGAATACCTTTCACCTCGGCTTGTGAAAAAAGGATAGCTCCGTAAGGGTCAATATCCTGTTGATGGCCTGAGATGATCCAACTATCCCAGTAATATGTATTGTAATTGCAAAAGTTTGTGAGTATGGATGTATGGATGGATGTTTGTTACTCCTTCACTTCTCAATGGATTAAAAGAAAGTTAGCTCATATGGAGTTATTACCTGGATTAACCCATAAGATACTCTATAATTTAATATTCCAACTGGAACCGGGTGATACTGCGGGGCGCTGCTAGTATGGAATAAAACTATACTTGCGGATTGTAATAGGTTGGGGAAAAAGTCTTTTCGTATTTTTGTATGAAAAGTCAAGACATTTTTTTCAAAGTTTATTTACATTTATTTACAATATATATGTACCGTTTTGTTGAATAACTTTCTGCCATTTTGTGGGCAGAGACATTATCCCGTTACTGTAGAAACTTTGGGACTTCTGATCAAAAAAACGGGACAAATAGTTTTGGCAGTCCTCTCTTGAGGTTAACCTTACAGAACCTAAAGAATTCTGCAGAGACCGAAACAGGTGAAAATCTGAAGGCGCAAGGTCAGGGCTATATGGTGGATGCACTAGGACCTCCCAGTCGAACTCTCTTAATTTTTGCTGAGTGGCTAAAGATGTGTGTGGTCTAGCGTTATCGTGATGAAAGACCACACCCTTCCTGTTGATCAATTCCGGCCGTTTTCTCTCGACTGATTCCTTTAATCTCATCAGTTGCTGGCAGTAAAGATCAGAATCGATGGTTTTGCCGGGCGGTAAAAGCTCATAACAAACAATGCCCTTCCAATCCCACCATACACACAGCATCACCTTATTTCGTGTTAGGCCAGGTTTGGCCACAGTCTGTGAAGCCTGGCCAACTTTCGACCACGACCTTTTTCGCACGTTCTTGTCGTACGTGATCCACTTTTCATCGCCAGTTATCAATCTCTTCAAAAACGGCTCGGTTTCATTACGTCTCAATAATGAATCGCAAATGAGTACACGGTTCATTAAGTTTCTTTGAGTGAGCTCGTGTGGCACCCAAATATCGAGCTTTTTTGTATAACCAGCTTTCTTCAAATGGGTCAAAACTGTTTTGTGGTCAATTCCCAGTTCTTCAGCTACATCGTAACTACTAATATGCCGATCTTGCTCCACTCTTTCAAAAATGGCGTCCATTTTATTCGTAACAGGGCGACCAGAGCGAGGTGCATCTTTAACATCAAAATTTCCGGACTGAAAACGTTTGAACCAAATTTGTGCTACTCTTACTGACACTGCATCAGGTCCATAAACATCACAATTTTTTTTCACTGCTTGAGTTGCAGTTTTGCCTTTTTTATAATAAAATTTTAAAATGTATCGAATTTCTTCATTAGATTCACTCATTTTTACGGAGAGAAAAACAAATGAAAAATAGCGGGAAACAACTTTTTTTTATTTTTTTCTTTTCTTTATAATGGAACCTTTTTAATGTTACCAAAACCAGCCAGACACAAATAGTACAGTCAAAATTTTTTTATAATAAGTTTATACCTACGTTATGCGAAAAGACTTTTTCCCCGACCTAATATAATAAATGACTTAAAAAGGTGCGCTTATCTTAATAAAACTGCACCCCTACATAGATTTTTTTTGTGTAACCTGTTTTATATAAAGCTATTTTTATTTAATTAAGTAAAATAGATGACGTCATACTTTGTAAATTTAGTACCAAGTAGTTTTTATTTAAGGTTGAAGATCGTAAGTACGGATTATAATTAATATTATACACCTAATCTTCTTTCAATAGCGCACCTATACTGTTAATTCGATTACAATATTCAAAGCGCGCCGATTTTGCTCCGCCTATAAAATTGTTTATAAAATTTGGTTTCACCAAGATCGGCATTTCCGGCTCAGGCTTTTAGGCGGGGCAGTGAGGAGAGGGGAGGGGGGTATCACAGTTAAAAAGAGGAATAGTAGAACCTCTCAAGCATTATGCAAAAGCAATGAACTGTTACTAGTTTTTTTTTTGTGTCAATCGTAAAATGGACAGGACTTGATTAATACATTCGTATTGTATGTATTATCCTAATTAATAATATTCTTGAGGGACAGAGGATATTATATCTTTTTGCTTTATAAATAAGGTACATACAATATTTTAGATAACTTTGGATGTTAGTTGTGTCACCACGTCTTCCCTGTTTAGTTCTGCAGTAATTCTTTTAAGGCGTCTCTAGAAAGGCTGTCATAGTATTTGCGTCATACGCGATGATTATGTATGTACTTAATAATATAATTAAGAAAATCGTACAAATTAAAATGATTTTCTACACTTATTTATCTAATTTAAAGTACCCTACACAACGGGTACAAGCATCAACAAAATCAATTCAACATCATTAATTCTACTGCTATAATTTGAGTGGCGTATATAATTTGGTGTGGCGAGGCACACGCCAGACCGGTCCGTTAATTTGGACTTTCTGGAGATTCATGTCGACTAATTTACGACAGACAGGCTTCCTGTCAGAAATACGACGATATGACAAGTTGGCTAAGAGAGCCAGCTTTCAACAGACATGTTAATTAGATTGATAACACCGATGCATTATGCTAATGCCCTTTGCAGCGGCAGAGCGTTGTGAAATTACATACACGACCATTCCTAGCCTAGCTAATTGAGCTGTTGGATATTGTAGCGTTTTTTTTTGTATATATTTTGAAACAGATAAACTAATAAAAAAAATTGTAAATCTCCCTTCGCTTCTCGCCCCTTTGCGGAGCATATGGAGGATGTACTATGGATATTTTGTAAAGAAATCATATAGATAGGTGACATTACTTTTTCAAATGCGTAATTCGCATGCGTGATATTGTCAGTTTATGAGCACAGATGATAAAGGTAAGTATGAAACAATTGTTATAAACATTATTACAGAGATACTTATGACTATTTTTTGCTACTCTAATATGTTTCTAGAGCAACAGACTAACACTCAAACTTGGATAATGTGTGCCTTTACTTAGCTACATTTCAATACCATGATTATTGGTGTAAATAAGATAGCGTAATAATTACCATAGAAATGAGACAGTGGCAGAAGTGGCAACTTGTACCTCGTTCGTTCGTTCATTTGTTTGGTGGCGAGCTACTGAGGTCAAAAAGCGCACGTTAGCTTATTTTGTATTTACCTCTTGCGGTTCGTTAATAGCTTATGATGGTATCATATAATGAACGTAGTACACAAAAATTATGAACGAATACTTAATAAACATTGGAAATATCCAGTCATAACCAAAGTGTACCTAATACTGACCTCCACGCAACATCGGTCGTCAAAATTATATCATTATGATACTCACAATTTTATCAAATTAGGCTATTGTACATTACCTTTACAATAAAACGCACCAAGTATCTACTGTACCTATTGTTGTGTATAAAATACAATACATTTTTATGTATATAGTTTTGAAGCAGCTTTTTCGCCCTTGGTTTCACCTCTGAGTCGACTCATTCAGAACCCGATACGAACATAAAATTCAATGTCATGAGTCATTTTTTTCAAAAGTTGGTATTATTGTACAAATGGTAAGCATATAGTAAACGCATGATGTAGATAAATGTCTCTTGCCAGCGTACGGCTACGTTTTTACTAAAGCCGACTAACGTCAGGGGTACAATGGTCTGGCTATGGCACCTCCACACGACCGACAGTTTGGGCCGGCCTAGGAATAGCTGGCTTGACGTCGAGAAGGGTGATATGCAGCCAATGGTTTATCAACCAAACATGAGGTACTTATAACGTGCGAATTGGAGGCAAAAATGTAGGAAAGCGGACTCCGGGCCCGTAAGGTCGGAATCGACATAATGCTATGATAATGCTAATGTAGAACAATACAGCGAAGCAATCATTATCTGTCCGTCATCGGACATGCCCTCCTCTCTGCTTCTCCAATCTTGACGGTAAGCCGTCACACGTATCCAATTGATGCCAGCATGCTGCCTGATATCATCTGTCCATTATTTGGGCTGTTGTCCTCTGCTGCTGGTGTTAGCACGAGGTCGTCATGTCAACACCTTCTCGCCCAACGACAGTGGTTCATTCTGTCAATGCGTCCTGCTAATAGATGCCAGCATGCTGCCGGATATCATCTGTCCATTATTTGGGCGGTCGTTATGCCCACGGGGTGCATAGGGGGTGTATAGGGATCTTACCAAGAAGGAGCTCAAGCCAACCTCATGTGCAAGTGGTGCACCTGCCGATAAACGAATGAGTCTCTAGCGAACATAACAGTGCCCGATTAGCGGCAATAGGCTCGCCACCTATTACGTGGGACTAACTATCTAACTGGTGAAGTGTGGGCGTATAATATGCCTCTGCCTACCCCTTCGGGGCAACAGGCGTGAATGTATGTATGTTATGCCCACAAACTTCTCGCCCAACGACAGTGGTCCATTCAGTCAATGCGTCCTGCCCATTTCCACTTTTTACGCTCGATTTCTTCGACCACATCGGCCACCACGTCCTTTCATTGGCCATGACGGTGTAATATCACCAATAACCAGTTTCTTCAATGACAATAATTATTCAAGTAACAATCACACATACTTACTAGCTTTCTCATTTGTAATATTTGTGCAAATCAAAAGCATTAAATTCACGTCATTATGACGAAATCTGTGCTCCATAGTTTAAGCCGATTTTCATTCATGGTGTCGCGAGCGCAGCTGCGGAAAGTGAAGTTTCCTTCCGGTCACCCACGCGTGCCGCCCGCGCTCTCTTGCGCAGCCTATAATATCAATCATTAGAATCAACAGACCGATTTCTATGATAATGCAAACGTTATGATACTTCTATCGCATGATGGCTCTTAATAAAGTACCTTAACGATTATACACAATGTACACATGCCTGTATTCTTGTAGAATTTAAATGTATCTTGTATTTTACTATAAACATTTGGATTTACACATATTGTGTTACAATGAGAAGTTATGTTTTTGAGCGGCTATTTTCGATAATTGTAAAAAAAAGTTTTAACTTGACATCCTAATATTCCCCAGAGGATAAAATGCTTACCTACAGAAAATAATAATAAAATGAACTCACATATACTATGAATCATAAAGATTTAAGATTTTTAACGTTTTATTTTGTTACATAGCATTGAATAATTGTTTGTATGCATGAATTCTGTCAATTACATTCGCCCTTTTATTAACGAAGTTGTTAGCCTAAGTAGCCTATTTTAAAAACACTTCAAGAATATAACTAAAATATCATTTTTTACTTCTAGTAAAAAGTACAAATAATGTAATTGATTTTGACAAGATTTCAAGTTTTTGTACAAAACATTGTAAGAATTCGCTTTGAAATTCCGGTGTAAGTTTTAGAATGTTCAATACATATAGCTCGAAGCTAATCATGCAACAAGACCTCGACAAGGAATTAAACTTCAAAACAAGTTAAAACAATTGCCATTTACCTGCCTTTAAATACACCATTTGTATGTATGAATGACGTAATTAAATACTTTATGTAGTGTTGAAGAAGGCTCGCGGTAAGCAGCTTAAGCAATGCAATTCAACGTACCTGGGTGACCTACTACTTAGGTGGCCACCGACGAATTGAATGCACGATACGATCTTTTACACAATGAACCAAACGAGTACACGCCATATTTTATTTTAACTTATTTTTTGACTTCATATTCCATATAAGAACGTAACAAGTCCTGTTTTGGAGGGAGCTTCACATTTTTCGTGCCCTTTTATTCGTACAACTAATGACATTTCATTTTATGTTTTTTATACGGTAAATGAATACACAATGGAATTTATATAAAAAAGAACCTTAATTGTATACTGTTATAGCAGGAATTGCCTAAGCTAAACAATAAATACCTATATCATAAAGAACATCTAAAATGTATGATTGCATTTCGTTAAAATTTATATGTAAAAAAATTGGTTATCTACAGGAAAAAATTATAACTTAGGTAGACATTGCTGTAGTATTGATTGGGTTATTCGAACATGCTTGATCCCATCTTTCATGTTCGGTACAGACGTAAAGTGAAATATGTGACTTAGAAGAAAATGGAGGACATAGTATATTATTATTCGGTTTTGCACTTGTGCAAAGTCGTGAGCGACCCTTAGTTATAAGACTATATAACAGAAGGACAGGTTAGTTCCTGCAACATTATAAAGATTCAATGTTGCAGATACGAATCAAAAGATCAGTCTTTAAACACAATGTAACGAGTCCACTTTAACATAGAGTGCAATATTTGTACAGCATAGCGGTACTTGCGTATCACATAAATCATGCGATTATAAACAATTTATGCCTTATTGTTTAGAGAATAAGGTCAAGTGCTATAGATAAAGGTACATTAAGAGAGTTTCTAATGCAGTCATCGCCAAATAAAGGTTGGTAGTTTCTCAACGTTCGAGATAAGTTCGCAGACGTCATAGTTAAATTCGACCGAAGGCTAACTGGAGGCGTTAGCGGTGCCAGGCAATTAAATAAATTAATTATTTCCTTTCAAATTCGCTTGAATATATTAAGCATTAATTCATTGACAGATAGGTTTAAGAGTGAGTGTCTTATTCGGACTCTTATCGACCAATGAAATAGATTTATGTCCAAATGCTGTCACCTAATCGATAACTGTGCTATTAAAACAATTTTCTCGTCCAAATATAAGGCATTACTATAATAAAATTAACAAAAGTCAGCTTGATAGTCTTATTTATTTATAATATGTTTATTGCACCGACAGACAAACAGCTTTGACAAACCAGAAATTAAACAATATTTAGTTTAATTAGCTTTATGTATATAATGTAAAAGATTACCGTTTTCTTAATGCTTCAACGGTTGAAAGAAATTAGCTGAGATTTGGACGAATTAATATATTTATTTAGAATAATTATTATCTTGATTTTGTGTACCCTAAGAGTAACTATTAATTACTTATTGGCTTAATTCTAAGCAGACAAAGACGCCGACAATAGTAAAGGTAGTATTAGTCTTAGTCACTATTGTTTCTAGAATTCTTGGCTCACTTTACAGAAAACGTTTTACTTAATCTCATCGTTATGCGAAGTGTACTGCAATTAAAGAATTAGCATATGCGAGAATCCATTGTTGTTAAGCAAATGTATTCTAAAACATGAACTGCATTTTACATCACTAGCAGCAAGTGTGGCCTACTGCAAGGGCCAACTGTTGCTTTGTTTCGAATTCAATTATAATTGCATCTGTTGGCAAGCTGGGAAGCTTTACAGGGTTTTAAATAATATTTACCATTTATTAGTGGTAGTGGTGGTGTGGTAGTCGGAGTGGGAGTCGAAGTATAAAGCTCTAAAGGACTGACCTAGGATGGTTAACTTATTCTGTGGTATTTGATATACAATGGACCCCCGGTAATCCGACAAACGTGTTGCTGGGCAGTGTCGAACTATCGAATTTGTCGGATTACAGAGTACTACCCCAAATCTCTTATTTATTAAATTCATTTATTCAAGTTTGGCTCAATAGAGCTCTTATGAATGTCATACTTATAAACTAACGCGCCCATTCACTGCGGGCGGGAGCTTGATCGTAAAAGAACGGGCAAGAAAATCGTCAAGGTTGGTTTTTTCTCCCGCCAGTTACAATTAAAATACACAATATTAAAACAATTGTGTTCTGCAGTCACAAGATTTGAAAAAAAAAAACAATTGACGCTTTAAAGGTTAAAAATTCTTGAAGACATTGGTGAAATACAGCTGCACACAGTCGATAATGTGCTCAAAAATTAGACCGATCGTGTAGGTGTCAGCCGAGGCAGCAATTTGAATAAAATTATTTTCCATTATTAGCCGGAAGGATTTTACTTTAAAAAAAAGAAGCATTTTGAGAAAATATTCAATAGTTTATTTGATAGCATTTTAAACAAAAAAAGAAAGTTCTTTGGCGGGCCCTATATTATACAATTTTAAAACTATTATAACACGTAACCAATTGTAACCAACCACCAAGCTGTAAGAAAATATTGTTATGATTTTTATATTTCTTGTGATCGAAAAGTGAAATCGTGAAGTGATGGATTAAAAATATATTTGTAACAATTCCCGCGAAACTATAATTTCCCGAAAAATCGAGAAACAATTCAATACGCACGTGTTTTGCACACAGGGCATCTTCAGGTAAGATAGGAGCCTTAGATCTACGATATCTTCACGACCAACGTTGAAAGGAGAGACAAGACTTTTAGGAATTGTTACAAAAGATATTTTTAATCCATCACTTGCTTACAATGGATTTTCGCAAAGTAACGCCTGAATCAATAAACTATTTCTGGTAATGCCTTATTGACTTACAGTTTTTTATAGCTACCGTTTTTGAGTTTATTAGGAGAAATCAAAAAAGCTATGCCATATGCAAATTTGATTTATAGTCTGACGTAATTTAAAAAAAATACAACCCAATCTAACCTATGTAAAAAATAACAGTTATGATTAAGCGAGCTTTCATTGTCTTGGTAATATAATGTTGGGAGTACTTAAGTACTCCCTTCCTAAGGCTTCCTTAAGGAAGCGAAGTTTTTTAATCTTTTTTGTACGTAATAAACTATAAAACAAATATAAGTGAAGAAAATTATAATATTTACATGCCGCTTGCGACAAAGGTGGTTAATTAACGACAAAATCCTGATCAGTTAGTAAAGCTCAATCAAGAAGACCTTATTGGGGTTTTTTCAAAAATGCAATTAGAATCCATTATAACGTTTTTATATAGATCATTAATTTTAGAACTAATAAACTGTTTTACACTAATTCCGCGCAAGCGCAAGCTGCAATAAGCGCAAGCAAGTAGAGCTTCTTAGGGTTTTTTTTACATGTTTTCTTTCATACTAATTCTTTTCGTATGTAAAATAAAAAAATCACACAAATTTTCTATGTGACTTACAGACAGACTTAAAAGACGATATTAGATATTTTGCATCGTTTTTCTCTCGCCATTTATTGACAAAGTATAGATTATTAACTTCAATATACTAATTTATTTACTTTTTTCGTGACGATGACGATACTGAGCTATGTCACACTAATTCTCTACAGTACATATCTTAAGACTAAAATGTAGTTGTTCAGTCTCAAAGTTACCCAGACAAATGTAAAATCGAAGCAGAACTTAAACAACAGTCGCAATGACCCGCGCTAGCGATGTTCATGTTGACATTTCCCATTAGCAAGGTTGGGAGACTACTGCCGTGGTTTGGCCGTGACACGAGTCTCAGCGTACGACACAAATTCGCTGTTCATTGATAAAAAGCGTCGCCCACTCGGTGCGGAGGTTCCATTCACCGGCGCCGATTGTTGCGCAACGTGGCGCGTACTGGCCCTCGTCCCCCTACTACCACCCGCTGAAACCTTCATTCTAAACTAGCAGTTTCTACCAGATCATCGCACAAACTTCGCAAACATATAACACTATAATTACTATGCTGGCTTATAGTTACAATGGAATAGCTGTTTTTTCCGATTTAAAAAAACAATAAAATTTAAAAAAGATCTACTAAGACGGAAAGAAAGAGGTACCATATTAATGTAGGCTTAGCCAAACCTTAATTCTAAGCTAGCTGTTTTTACAAATTCATTGCACAAAACTTGATATAGGTATAATTATTGCGGAATAATTGTTCAATTTCTCAGATTTGCTTATAACTTTTTTTAACTATACTTAAATGGTCACGGAAAGAACGAGGTATTTGAATGATACATAAAACCTTAAATGTACATTAGCTGTTTCTATCAAATCATTGTATAAAGCTTCATATACTTATAATATTTATTGCGCTGGTGTATAATTACTATAGAAAAGCTGTTTTAACTTCTCATTTACGCTTCCAACAATATTGAGCTCTACTTAGATGATTAGAGAAAGAAAGTGATACTTGATTGGCAGAGGTTTCGCTATAACCTTTTTCGGTTTCAGGTTCTTTTTAAAAGCTAGCTTACAATAAAGTAGTAAAGCTTTTTAATTTTTCGATAATATTGAGCTTAAGTTACTGTTACGTTAATTGTCTTACTTGCCGTAGTTACTAATAATATATTTACCCTTTTACAGTCATGCACTTTGATCTAAGAGCATCAAACCAAGAATTGTTTTATGTAGGCCAAAAAAATGTTTACTTTTGGGAAATATAATTGATCTATAAACGAGTATAATGAATAATGATATAGCCGACATTGAAAAAGGTTAATAGAGAGGAAGGTAGGAATTAGAAATTTTTGTTCCATCAGTTATATAACGAGGCAAATCATCTTTATTTAAGTAATTAACAGTGATCAAGTTATGAACTGTTAAACTGCAGACCAAGTTCGAATGCCACTATGTTTAAGTTAAGTTATGAACAGTAAATGTAGCGGTAAACACTACAACCGCTTCAGATACACATGCATTTGAACAAGTTTTAACCTTATTACCATACATACTATATCCAAAAGGCGAATAATTCGTTATTCGTGTTATCGCCGCAGCTTCGCCTGTGCTGTCCCTCTTCATTAGGAAAAGAGAAAGACAGTTTTTTTGTGGATTTCTATAATATTCATAACGTTGTTAATATTCCTCTCCTGGTAAATTCAACGCATCTTTGTTACGATCTTTGTTATATCAAGCGGAAAACGGCGGCCAATAGACAACAACCGCAATTACGTTTTTATCTATTTAAAAGTAAAACGGTATAGGCTGATAGTGGTGCACAGACAGACAATGATGGCGTTTTCTATATAGAAAATCATCAACTGACCTTCCCCCGCAGTGGGTGGAGCGGGAGGGTGTGTCAGACTTCTACTGACTAAAAACCATTCAGGAGCGGCAACCCTTTCGAACAGTTCGCAACAGACAATGATGGACTGGATTAACATGTACCCTATTACCTACTATACTAAAGTCGCAAAAGAAAACATAAAATATAAATTCTCTATGACCAAGTCGCGGCGTAACAAACATACATAATAAACTAACAATAACATAGTTAATTGCCAAAACTTCGGAATATATATAATATTTATAAAACAGAGCAAAAATAATATTTTTGATCACACAAGAGCCAGAATAAACTTTCTTTGTGCCTCAGTTAAATAATAACGATTGTCACAAGATTAAAGACCTCAGATCGGGCAAGTTGACGACGCTTTTCCATCGCACATTAAGTACCTCATAAAAGAGCGAGAGGATTCTCAATTGAGATTATCGGTTTACATGGCGTAATATAATTTCACTAGCTCACAAGTAGTCAGTTCGCTATCACATTAACGTCAACTCGATTTATACTAGGATTACATTAATTGATGTTAAATTTATAAGGATTTACATTGGGCTTTACATAGGCTTCGACTGATTTAATCGGTATTTACGATGATGCTCAACGTATCAACGCTATGCATACATACATTCACGCTTGTTTCCCCGAAGGGGTAGGCAGAGACATATTATACGCCCACACTTCACCAGTTACATAGTTGGTCCCACGTAATAGGGGCGAGCTATTGCCGCTTACCGGGCACTGTTATGTTCGCCAGAGCCTCGTCCGTTGTTGTCTCGGCACTCGTGCACCACTTGCAGGAGAGGTTGGCTTGGGCTCCTTAGGTCTTGGTAGGATCCCTATACGCTATCGCTATATTTCATCCTATTACCTGTTAATACAGTCATAAGAAGTCTACTGCTGAACATGGGGCTCCTCAACTTCTTTCCTCACAGATCCAGTACGACGACTCGTTTCAAAGGGGCTTCCGTCGCCTTTTTTTACTTTGACCAAATCATTGGTTCATCAGACCGTTTTTTACGTTTGCTTGTTCGCGGTCGCCATTAAAGAACTTTCACGCCCGTCAGTCTGTGATCAGTTCTTACTTCTACTTGCTTCGCTTTGCTATATCAGGTACTACAGTTCTCTTATCTGATTCTATCACGTAGAGATAATCCGAGCATAGCTCTTTGCACGCAGAACGACCTTAATCTATGAAAGCTTGCTAATATAACAAGTCCATAGTCAGTTACCAGAATTCATCGCTGGAATCAAACGCTCGTCGCAGACTTTCATCTTGAGACACTAAGATATTAGTTCCTGTGGTCAGCGTCTAACCATATATCAAAGCGGCCAAACCCAGAAATCTGTTTCAATCTAAAAGCATTTAACGGGAACGTCTTGTAATATGCACATTTTCACTTATTAACGATTTATTGCAGATGATATCGCCACAGCCATTAAAGCAGTGATCGTTTGGCATTCACTTAGATATTGAGAAAGACTGTGGCTTACTTACGATCATGCCACAGGCCCGCTCGGTTAATTACTATAAGATGCTTATCGCTCAGTTATATTCTTGTAATTAAATTAGTATAAAATGTTTCCCTGTTCCTTGGGCTTCGACATTATTTAAATTAGATCAGTTTAGCTACACCGCATATTGAACGTGCATCGGTGTTTAGGTTAACGCACCTGAACCAGTTTGTAATTAAGACTACATTTATATTCATTAAAAAGCGAAACTTTCCTCCGGCCGATGCGACACCTTTATTAAATCCGTCGGAGATAAACTGCTTTAGTAAAAAACGGGCATTTTTTTAATAATTACGATTTAAGTAAATAATCATGTTGAAAATATAAGAGTAAGTATATGAAAATATATTAAATTGTGGATTTATACTTTAGTTGTTTAGTATCAAAGATCTTAACAAACATATAGGTTCAAAGTAAGTATGAATTTGTTTTCAGTTTTATACTTCAGACGTAATATGTTTGGTTTTAAATGTAAAATTTACAATAACTTTTAAGTAGGTTATTAGATTTTTTTATTAACTGAAGGCACTTTACCTTATTTCAAATTGGTAAACATATTATTTAATGTAATATTATAAAATTCAGAGTAAACTAAAATGTCCATTCAGAAAAGCTCGATTAACATCTGACAAATGATTTATTGGGCTTAAAAATGGCGGCGCATTCAAGTGTCAGGGCTTCACTTACGTGCTCTCAAACAAGTTGACGATCGTTTGTTAATTTTGTGACCTTATTCTTTTCGACATAGAGCACAAAATACAGGGTAAAAGGACGTCGCCGTGTATGCTGACCGTACAAGAGGTCAAGGCGACCGTTTTTGTTCATATTCTGATTCAATATAAAGTGACTGTCGTGATGTCAGGGTTAAGGCACAAAGTGTTATAGAATACGCTCTCAGCTGTCGATCCATCAGACCACTCAACAAATTACTAACTTCAACCAATAGTTAAGACTCCACAATTTACACAACCGTATTATTTCAAATTTCACGTTTAGAGTAGGAAGGTTTTATTAAGGCTAATCTGTTGCTAATAATATCTTATTAATAAATATCTCGATACTAAATAGAAAATATAGAGACATTTGTTCAGATAACGCACACGATATCTATGCAATTACAAGATAGGTAGGTTATTTTCTAGTTCTAATGATACACGTAGGAATGCAGTAGAAACTAACTTTAAACACTGCCAGAGTAAATTAAACTAAACGTAATTCTACAATGTTACAGTCTCGATTATATAATGTTAATTTGTTATTTGTGTTTGTCTGATTTTAATGTTTTTAAGAAATCTGGATATTGTTTTTGCGTTAAATTATAAAAGTGAATATATATGTCTTACTTTTATTAAATCAGGATATTTTGTTTATATAAAAGTGAATAGGTTTTTAAAAGCCTAACAAACTGTTAACCTAACAACTCGTGTATTATAAACTGCCGCATATTATTATTATGATAATAACTAACACTTACGACGATAAAAATATATTCTGAAGTACTGAGATGTCAAATGTCACAGTCAGTCACAAAATCTAAGATGTGACCTCTGCTTCACTTCGGTTATCGTTTTGAAAGCTTAGTCTTGCGAAGCTAAGGGCGCTTCATATTCTTTTTAGCGTCTAATTCTTATAACTCTTATGACAGATGCAGACAGAGTATATTAATTGATAAATTAAAAACTATATGTAAGGGTATATAGGGATCCTACCAAGACCCGAGGAGCCCAAGCCAACCTCACCTGCAAATGGTGCACCTGCCGTCCAACGGACGAGGCTCTGGCAACAATAACAGTGCCCGGTAAGCGGCAGTAGGTTCGCCACCTGTTACGTGGGACTATATGATAGGCTGGGCGTATAATTTACCTCTGCCTACCCCTTCGGGGAAACAGGCGTGAATGTATGTATATATATGTAAGTATCTGCTTCATATCTTTTACATAACATATTAAACAACGATTTTATACCTTCAGCACTAACTAGATTAACAGCTCATTACATTTGGAATGTATTTAAATGAAAGCAGCTAATTTACTTTACCTTTACAGTATCTAGGTTAGCACCTAAAGAGCCATTAACCTTTTACTGCTAAAATCAATCTTAGATGTTAACGAGCCCTCAAGCTCAGCTCAGGAAGTGATAATGCCTATTCGAGACGGTGTAAATGGAACAATACGTCTGTCCTGATCGGGCGGCTCGGCGCGTGCGCATCGCGGGGGCGTTGGGGCATGAATGGATGCGAGCGAGAGTAGTGATTCACTACACTCCACGACCCATTCATAACAGAGTAGGCGCATCTATACTATCATTTTACAGATTTCATTCTGAAAATAACATTCAAAATAAAGATATAAATTGTTCGTTTTATAAGTCCGTATGTATCTGTGTAATGTATGTGGATAAGATTTGTTCCATTTCAATCAAACAGCCATTAGCGAATGAAGTGATTCAATATAATATGATAGCCTAAAACATAACACACCATATTTTGCAAAAAAAAATAAAAACAATTTTTAATCATAAGTTAAAACGTGATTTTATATCTAATTTACTTCGATGTATCTTATGTACAAACATACAATCACGCCTGTTTCCCTGAAAAGATAGGCATATGGATAATATACACCCACATTACGCAAATTGTATTGAGGGTCCCATATAGGTGGCGAGCCCATTGCCGCTTACCGGGAAGTTTTATGTTCGCCAGAGCCTCGTCCGTTGATCGGCAGGTGCAACACTTGCAGGTGAGTTTGGCTTTGGCTTCTTGGATGTTGATAGGATCTTTACATATTTCGATGTATTAGCAATGTCATATACAAAATACTTAGTTTACTTAAATATTTTACCATCTTGATAACATATTTAAGTAAACTAAGTACCTACATTGTTGCAGTCAATAACGAAAGTGATTGGCAAGCCTTGTAATTTAAATTTTATTTTAAGGACTGCTTAATATATTATGTAAATAAGGATCTTAACAGTAGGTTCTGAAGATGAAGTATAGTTAGTTATTGATAATTTTCATTACTTATCTATCACACTAATAAATGGGTATTTGTTGTTAAAAGTATCATATAGAGAAGCTTCAATGTATAAAGTATACACCTTTCTATACCTACGTCCGATTTGACTCGAAGGCAAAAGGTTATGAGATTTCAACCTATAGATTTGCTGATAGCATTTAACCGGACGGGCGATTGTTTGGAGAACTGGCTATTAATTCTATATAATGGCTTTGAGTCCACATTTAAATTACCTAACGAAAATTATGGTTAACGGCCCATACGAGTCAACATTGAATATTTTAAAAGGCACCCATTGAACCATTAATTACATTTTTTTCCCAATTCAATACAACACTGAGAACATTTAGACGTTATTGAATATCTTCCATGGTTTATTATTTATACTCATTGGTACTCATTTAGACGACCGATTTGGCGTGGAGGTCAGTATACCTGCACTTCACTCCAGAGATCGTGGGTTCGATTCCCACACAGGACAAATCTTTGTGTGCATGAACATGAATATTTGTTCTGGTCTGGGTGTTTTCCTATGTATATTAAGTATGTATTTACAAAAAAAAAAGTATTTAAGTATGTTTATCCGTTCTTTAGTATCCATAACACAAGTTCTTAGTGATACTTATCTTGGAACTAAAGAATTGGTGTGATTGTAAGAGAATATTTATTTATTTATCTATTGGTTGTTAAATAATATATCTATTTAAAACATGTAAATACTACGGCAATATATAGTAATGACGTTTCATTCAATCGAAATAATATCTCTTTTTCTCATTTCCTACAAATTTTACCGAGGCTGCTTTGTTTTAACATGTCATAATAATATGCTTTTGATTGTACTCGTATATATGTCTATCAGCTTTATATAATTGTACAGTTAGAAAATCGTGATGTGGCCTGATTTTCGCGATTATATTAAAGAGGTTGTATTTATGTAGAGTAAAAACAATGAGAAACGTTTCAAGTTTCTAGACCCTACTTACTATTACTCGTTTTCCTATGTGACTTACTTAGTACATTGAAAAAATAACAATGTTTATCCGTTCTTTAGTGTCTATAATACAAGTTCTTAATTAGTATAGTATAGTATAGTATAGTATAGTATCTTGAAACTAAATAATTGATGTGATTGTAAGAGAAAATTTATTATTATGGATATTTTAAAGTAAAAAAATTTTTTGGTGGCAGCTCTTTTTTTAGCTTTTTGTTCTTTTTATTCGGTTAAAAGTATAATTTCCAATTTCCTAGGATTTTAATTTCCAAAAACTTGCTAATTTCCATCCATCTATTAGTTCACAAGTGAAGTAGAACTGTAGCCTACATTAGTAGTCACTGGGTGAGTAACATTTCCACGTAGATATTACCCCAATTTATATATCGAAAAGATGTAAAGAGGCAGTAAACTAAACAGTGCTGTTAAATTTTAAGTTGAATTCACTCTGAAAAGCCGAGAAAATTGGAGTGAACTTACAAACCAGCAGCTATAAAACCCTTGAACGTTTAATCCTGCTTTAACAGTAAAATAATGTTGCAAGTGCAATAAACTGCAAATTGCTTTTGTGGTTTTATGTCTGTGGAATTGGTCGATTTGTTATTTCGGCTAGGTAACGAAGGTAGGTTAAAGCAGCTTGTAATACCTACACCTATACCTACCAATACGAAAAGTCAACATTATTATTATACTTAAAAAAAATAACAACTTTTATTCTTAATGTAGTAACGTAATAGCCGTGAGTAGAGATATAATAAGTTTTTAGACGTAAGCTTTATTTTTAAAATTCTACACTGAAATTTTCAAAAAATGTAATAGAATTTTCAAAATACTCAAAACTCAAAAAAAAACATTTTATTAACATATTTACAGTACTTGAAGTCAAATATAAAATAATCAAAATATAATTACACTGAAATCACGAAACTTTCACTAATATGCAACAAAACAATTAAAAAACTAAAAATATTTTAGTGTTAGAGAATCTAAGTATGACCACTTTTATTACATATTAGTAAGTTAGGTTAAAATGGATTATAAGACAAGTGGTCAGAATAGGTCACCTTAGTTATGCAGCATTTACAAAGGTGGTCCGGGTAACCGTCTGTTTTTGAGCTATTTCGTGCTTTGGAAGTTAAGCCGTAGCGGTTGTGTAGAAGTCGTTAAGTCCAATATTAAATCCTATGAAGAGTCTTGAAAATTATAATAGAAAGATGACACACATCTGCCTCCGCCAAGCCTTTGTCATTGTCAATTTATAATGCTATATTTTAAATTAAAATAATTGATAAATTGATACGATAAGGATAGTGGAAATTTATAAAAAAAAGATACAACTTCGAAATGTAGGTCAATATTTTTGAAATTTTCACAGAAACCAAAAAGTATGAAAAGTATAATAAAGTAAAGTACTTCTTTATGATAAAACAATATATTTATAGAATTAGTTTAAAAAATGGTAAATATCACAGATATATTTATATACAATAGAAATGCAAGTGGCCACCGCTACTTACAGTCCGCTCGCGTCTGTTGTTGATTTTTTAAGTGTATAATTTATCATGAACGATTTCACATTATGAAATATTTATCATCAGCGGTATCAGTGTCGATGAAGCAGTTCGGATTTCCCGTCACGAAATATCGGTAGTGACGTCAGATTAGGTGTTCGAAAGTCGACACGCTTGGTTTCAATACCAATGATACTTGCGTTATCTATTGGATGTCTATATCAGTGGATAATACAGAGTATTATAAAATATCTATAATTTTCCTTTAACGAGCTACAGCGATAACAGTTACAGTTTTGCGATATGTAATCATGTACACTAACCACCAATTTGCATTGAGAAACAATAATACGTTGCGTAAACAACTAACAAGGCCCGCCGTATATAAAGAGGTTAGATAACGATAGGTTCACAATAAATTGTGTAACAAACCGTTTCAATATGCTTACAGTTAAAATGGCAAAGATAACCGCGTCTCGCGACAGAGTTGGCATCTTTTGCAATGTAAACAAGTCCCGATTACATCTGTCTAGGGATAATCTAGGCTTATTTATTAACACCTCTTGTTAGATTCAATCTACTCGAGATAGAGTTCTAGAAATTAACTTTTGAATACCATTTACAGAGAAAACTATATTTTATATGTAACAAACTGTGCACGCGGTTTTGATTGGTTTTTTCAAATCGTAATCCTATATGTTATTTGTCTGAGCCAACATTTGTTTACCACTTCACGCGTTAGCAAGTCGACATATAAATATGATTAGAGTGTCATATTGAAGGGTACCGATAGGACCATCCCAGAACTCTTTGAAATTTAACATAACTGGATCAGCTAAATTGTTATGATTCAATAAACTGTCTATTTTCGCCCATAGGCTTTGCTGGGGAACATTTTGTCGCGCGCGTGCTTTGTAAGATAAGATCTTATTTTTAGCGCATTTACGCGGGTTACCAACTACACTTGCGAGCAAAAGTATGGAATCACTTGCTTGAATTTGATTCCACGCGATCTTGAGTACTTAATAACTAAATAATAATAATAAAAATGATACCATTTTAAAGGTTAAAATGTAGTCTTTAAATTGATATCAAATGGCTCCATTATTTCTGGAGCTATCCTGGATTAAGTGAAGGAGGTAGGAAAAGGCAAGGATAATGGAAAAATTATGAATGAAAAAAACAACAAAAATTAATTAATAAAAACTTTATTTCGCCTAAAAACTTAATGTCAATACTTAGTGTTCCCCCCCCCTCGCCCTAAGGAGAGCTCGGAGACGGTTCTTCATGGACCTGATGAGCTTCCGTATGGTATCTTGTGAGATACCTTCCCACTCTTCAATCAAAGCCGTTTTGTGCTCATATGTGTTTGAAGGAGTAGGATTTCTGGATCGAACCCTCCTCTTTAGTTCATCCCACACGTGCTCTATTGGATTCATGTCCGGGCTAAGCGCTGGCCAGTCCAATGTGGCGATGCCGACTTCCTCTAGGTATTCGGATGTGGCACGGGAAGTGTGACAACGAGCGTTATCGTGCATGAGGACGAAGTCATCACCGATATATCCCGCATAGGGAACGACATGTTCCAGCAGAATATCGGAAATGTATCGGTCAGAATTTAGACCGCCTCCTCGTCCCCCGCCAGGCACGAAAACAAGCTCCGTTTTACCGTCGAAAGAAATGCCGGCCCACATCATTAAAGAACCGCCTCCATAAGCCACTGTCTCAGCGAAACAGCACTGCACAAAGCGCTCCCCAGGCCTGCTGTAGACCCGACCTCTTCGATCGTTGCCGTGTAAACACATTTTGGTCTCGTCCGAGAACAGTACACGGCTCCATTCCTCAACGTCCCAATCAAGGTGGGAACGAGCGAATCGAGGGCGGGATTGTCGATGAGCTGCCGTCAGTTTCGGGCCTGTGGCAGGCCTTCTTGGGGTTAAATTAGCTTGCTTGAGTCTTCGACGAACTGTCCACTCGCTAACAGCGACCCCGCGAACATTTCGGAGCCCCTGCTGGACGTCAACACCAGTCAAATGCCGATTTCGGAGAGAAGTTGACACGATAAAACGGTCATCCCTCTCCGATGTGCACCGGCGTCGTCCAGATTTGGTCTCGGCACAAAGCCACCAGTCTCCAGAAAGCGTTTGTACACTTTCGAAACACAAGACTGACTTATGTGGAGCTGACGTCCGACAGCTCGCTGGCTAAGCCCTTCTTGCAATAGGGCGACGATTTGGGCTGCTTCTGTAGGTGTTGTATCCATTGTCTTCAAAGTTCAAGGGTCCAAAGTTGCGGAGATGTGTACCGGTCAACGTGTGAAAGATGACTGATAAAAAAAACCGGTAACACGTCTTTTTATAGGGGATGAAGGGCGCGCAACTGGTGACGGGTTAAACAATTGAAACGCATCTTTTTTCACTTAGCCCAGGATAACTTCTGAAGTACTGGCGTTATCTGAATAATATTGGTATCAATTTAAAGTTAATTAATGAACCTTTAAAATGGTATCATTTTTATTATTATTATTTAGTTATTAAGTACTCAAGATCGCGTGGAATCAAATTCAAGCAAGTGATTCCATACTTTTGCTCGCGAGTGTAGTTGAAATAATTATCCTTCGCAGTTATCGAAGGAACGTTATGCCGTTGATCAGTCTTCAAGCCAAGTTAGAAATATTATTAGATAACTTGAATTGAAAGAAATTCGTCACACACCTGGCTCCACTATTATCACTCTCTTATATCTTGGTTCATGGGAAGAGGCCCGTACTCAGTAGGGATATAATTGAGCTAATGACGAACAATAAACATTCTGATTTTGTACTGACTTTCTTTTTCCTCAAGATCAAAGTTATAAAATAATTCACGTTTTTTACTTCAACTGATTATTTTTGAATGGTCGGTTTTCTTATATATTATTATCTACTTTATTGATTTATTATTACCAATTAAAAAAATTACATTGGGAGAAGAAAATAGTTTCAAAAAGCACTTAGAGAATTAATCAACTTTATTACTTTTACCACTACTAGTGACTTCAAACAATAGTTTAATATTTGGCAAATATGGGTTTATTACATAACGAGCTCTAAAGTTACACCAGGTTTAAAACCAGTGCTGTCACTGTCTTCATCTTATCAAATGAAAGTGTTTTGTAATTGTCCCCAAAAAGTTAAATAAGACGTTCGACTTAGTATACATATTCTCATTTCGCCTATAATAAAACACAAAGTTATTACTTTTAAGTTTTAATAAGTAATGCCCACTTGAAACAATTCAAAATTTCATTAAAACATGTTTTTTAACTTTATATATTCTATTATTTTGTATGCGAAATTTACCTTACAATGAATAATTATAATCTAATTTGCTTATGCCTTAATCGATAGCGATAGGTAGGCTGTTGAACCTTTGAAATCTCTCACTCTGTTCTGCTTTAGATGAAAAATTTGCTTCATTTCTTTATTTACTTTCGATACCCCACAAGTGATGGTGTGGCGGACGTTTCGCTCCACTTAGAGGTTGAACTTCGAAAATCCTTGATGCAGAATGTTCGTTTTATGTAAATTGAAACCGATTTCCCCATTTAACTCTTATTTACCTGAATTACTTTTTGGTATAAACATGTTAAGGAAACATTTGTTTTAGGGTTCAAGGGCAGTGCAGGAACACCAGCGCTGCTGTATTATTAGATGTAGCAGCATTACGCTGATGTATCGCCCTTTTGACAGGTAACATCACCTATGTTGTTGATAATTGTATTTTTAATATTTTTAATTGGTTTTTTGTGTATGTGATTCTGTTTGATCTAATTGTTTGGGTAATGTTATTTTTTCGATAAAAAATATTGTTATTTTTATTCTTATATATGCACGGAACTAAGCCGTCGAAACTGTACAGTTAACTTACGCAATAACCGATATGCTGCAGAGATCAGGATACGTGACCTTTGCCCCTAAGGTCTCGGGTTCGTTTTCTGTAGAGTTCTGTAATTTATCATGAACTTAGAGGACCAGTGAAATCTTTGCTAAGTTTGGGAATGTTCTGCGTAATAAGATGCATGATACTTGAAGTTAAGAAGTAAGAATTTGCATGGGTTACTGTCTGTGTAAATGGTCCCAAATTGGGGATAACTTTTGAATTTTTTTGAGTCAATTCCACGAAAAAATAATAAATATGAAATCAATTTAAACCAGCGTACCAAAGTAACAGCTGGTTTGCTGGTTTTTTTCCTTATTGTTATTGTTAATCGTAAACTGCAATCAACCTAATACAAAAATATATCTTGGCATAAAGAATATGAAAATATTTATATTATTAAATTTAAAATTATAATCGAAATGAAGGTCCAAATGCAGATTCAATTTAATTAGACAAACAGCCATGTCTAAGCTAATAGAGGTGCCGACTAATTATTCGGCTACGGAACCCAAAAATTATTGCTCCTAGCCTGAGTAGTAAATATGCACTAGGTTATTTAGTCGAGTCCATGGCACTCCCGTACGGCGGTTATCTGGTTAAATTGGTTTAGCGTATAATCGCACATCTAGTGGAAGAGTTAGAGAAGTGAGCTCGTAAAGTTGGCGTTCTGTCGAGATGTTTATCGCGTAACGAGACGTCGTGTGTTTGCGGCCGGCTACTGGATAACGTCATCTGCTGCTACAAATTCACACAGTTTTTTATCTTATTTAAATGTATGTCTAAACGCCTTTCATTCGATGTCGACTTTATTATAATAAATTGAAAAAATAATAATATTGATACAACTTTTTGTGAAAGTTAAAAAACATACAAAGTGTAGGAGATTACATATACAGAGAGCTTCTTCTAAATATCCTTGGTAATTGTAAATTGCTATAATGATCGCCCACTACTAACATAGGTGAGAGAAATGGAGACCTATTATGAAGAATAAATGTGATGAACCAATTAATGTTAATTATTTAACAACAATCCAACTAATTCGAACCAAATAATTTGTACATGGTATATGGCATGGTATATATAACATTACTAAATGATAAAAAATACTGTCGTTATTGAATCAAAAGTCAGAAACTACTAAAGCTGTCTTTATAGTTATAAGACCTTTGTTTACAATTTAGAATCAGCAGATTCTGCTTCAAACACAATACGGCAGACAAGGAAGCAGAAAGAAAGACTACAGCAACGTCAGTTCTTATTTCACGGAAGCAACATATCACAGCTCTCGTAAATTTTTCGCTAGAAGTGCAAACTCCAGTCCTTATGAAATAACTATAATAAGTACTTTGGAATAATTTGTAACAGTTGCCAAGAGAACAAGCCGCTCAGTATGTCACTGGTAACATTACATGGATTATAAAACTAGGTGCGTTTGCTTCCGCCCACTGCCTGGTGGATTTGTGAATGAGTCGAGCCACGGCGCTCTGCTTGCATCAGACTGCGCCTACGTTCAGCTAGAAGGTCGCCTACTTTCATTCATAGACTTGGCGATCTTGTTTTCAAGAATTTGATGTTAGAATCACGATTTCATGCATAATAATGCCATGCTAAGTTCAGGTACTGCACCTATATAAGTATAACAAGTTTTGTTAGACTTGTTGGCTCTTGGGAAGCTAATCGTGGCTTGTTTTTTTCTTAGATTCAACACTCATAGCAAGAACACTTATAAAGAATTATGTATATTATTGAGTGCTAAAAGGATCAATTTTTCTTGTCCTTCTTTACTGATAAAAGAGTAGTGTCTGGCGATACGTTAAATCAGGGTAAAGGATACTCGAGAAGTTATCAACACATTGTACAATAATTTGTTTCAATATGGATGCTAGCAAAATTAATGGTCATAAAACTCAACACTTTAATGTCTACATATTATTTCTTATGACAAGTGTCGATAGTACATTTTTAATGGGCATTATGTCAGAGCACTAAATTATTATAGAATTATATTACAAATGATCTGATGAGTAAATTGAGCGAACGTTATAAGTATTGAAGAATATACCAGTTTTAAAAAATCCCATGATATGCAAAGCTACATGATCTGTAGTGCAAAAATTTAAGGGTTAAATCTTTATCGAAACGAATAGTTTTCTATGTCAATAGAATAAAATCGAGTTACATCACTAAAGCAATGATACTCTTTAAACAAATGTCAGAAACTATTACGTCATTGGAGTATATTATCATCGTTATCAAGTATCAATAAAATTAATGAATGTAAACCTTCTTATTTGTTAGGTAACATTGAATACACAACTTATTGTGACGGTGATAAAACTATATGTTTAATGTTCAAAGTTGTAAGTAGCCCAGTTGAAGTTTCTCAACGTTTAATTAAACCGCTGACAGTTATTTAATTAACAAATTCAATTATTTTTCTTTTAGAATTACTTTATTATCGATCTGCCACAATTAAAAGCTATTTCTTAGAGTAATATCAGTTTAGTGAATTATAAAACTCGACGCAATTATTCCAAATAACAACAACAACTATAACTCAAACCTTCAAAAATTTTTATGGCGTCAGTGAATTTAAAATGTTTTGGAGTAGCTTAAAATCATTAAAACCGTTTAATTATCAGGTAATTGAAAGTTTTAACTGATTTTACTGGTTATTTAACATTCTTAAAATCCATCTAAGCTATGGCCTAATATGCGCTTAAATCATGTTAGTCGACGACTCAGGTTTGCGTCCGAAGTTCCCGCCGTTCATTGACACGTGCCTAACCAGTTTTCGGGCGAGTTTTTCTGAATGGCCGCTTCCTTTGTGAGCGTAAACATAT
This sequence comes from Musotima nitidalis, assembly GCA_949126915.1. Taxonomy (NCBI): domain Eukaryota; kingdom Metazoa; phylum Arthropoda; class Insecta; order Lepidoptera; family Crambidae; genus Musotima; species Musotima nitidalis. Next base: position 9,976,242 of record OX421424.1, on the reverse strand, counting down.
TCAAATGTTGCGATTAATTCATAGCTAGATAGTGCCATGCTTTTATGAATGGAAACCGTGTTCGGTAGTGTGTGTGCGCGGCTATGCAAAGCTACACACAAACGCCATATTTGCATACTTGCCCAGTCGCGTCACGTGTTGGTTTCATTCCGAGCACAGTTACCTCTTCTACATTCATGCTAATTTCAATTTTAAATTAATGTTTGAGAGTCAAAATGTTTTAAATCGATATACCTAGATTAATCTTACATAGATGCGACTCAAAGCTCCTTTAATAGTTCGTTAGGCGCAGTCGCTGGCGCAAGTCATTAGGGGGGTACCGCGGGCCTTACGTTATTGTAGGTACTCATCCAGCACAAAAGGATAAACGTTTGCATTCGCAAGCACAAGCACACCTTGTTAGCATGATTTATACTTAGGTTCACGGAATAATATGCTCAATAGTCAATAGTATCAATGTAAGAATCTTGATTGTGTTCGTGAAATGTGACACTGGAAGCGTACAGATATTCTGTGGAGTAAATCAACATCCTACTGCGCTTTGCGAGGACGGACAATAGCTGATCTTTTGATTCGCATTTCATAACTGTAACCAATGGTGTAGTATTAAAAAAATGCTCTATTAACTTTTAATAAGTGTTATAAATTATTATTAGTACCGTTAGGAAAAGTTGAAATAAGAATGATATTATTAATAGCAAGTATATATGTCAAGGTTTTAAATTGTTTTATCTCTTGTTTTGGTTACAGACCGACAGTTTAACATTGGGTTAAAAAAAAAATTTTATATTTTCTGTGTGTACCTAGAACCTTTTAACTTGTATATCTAGTTTTAAATTTAGCACAAGTAATTAGGTATTGTATATTTAGTAAAAGGAGTAAGTATTTTTTTCTGTCTTTAATATTATTTAGTAAGCTACGCATTTACAACCATCTGAGTACCTTCCTTGTAAACAGTTACTAATAAGATATAGAATCTTCTTATGTTTAGTTATAACTAAGTTGCATAAAGATTACACCCACTAGCTATTCCGCGTAATATCACAATCTACCGATTTAGCGACCATTGTGGAATATAGCCAACGACAATACGAATCGTATAGCGTGTTCATTGAGTCAATTGTGCCTCTATAACCACACTGTGCACAATAGAAGCGCACACAATGACAGACAAGATCGCGTGCGCAGCGTAAGGGCCCTCGGATGAGCAAGACGCCAGTCATTTCCGGCCTATTCCATGTCGAAACCTAGAAGAAACACTGCTAATTTATAATCGTCACTTTCGTGTGACTCATGTATAAACAAAACATGATGCGTCGGCGAAGTGTTGGCGGTGTTGATGTGAGCTTGCGCAATTTTTAACCTCAACTCCGATTATGATGGGTGATAATACTAGGCGCCTTACTGTTGCGCAAGTGTGAATTGAATATACAAATATTGTCACTTTTCTCAATGTACCGTCTATCAATGAATCTATATGATATATGAACGGTTACGTAGTATTTTGTGGTAATGTAACTTTTTTAGTTTGCACTGTTCATTCACTGATCGATAAGTCTTGCTGCCATCTAGTGACATACTTTAGATTTTATATAATAAAATATTTAACTAAGAAACAGTAGCTTTTGCATGCATAGAGTAATGGATATTCTATTATTTTCTGTCTTTTAGCAGTCACTTGCCGCATAGACTACCACACAGTCCAATAAGCCATACTTTTATAAGCATCTTAAGCTTTATAAGTAACGTAAATTAAGCAACCAAACATTAAGTAGGTAATAAGTTATTATCGATGTTGCAAATTCGTGTCTACCTTGTCATGTCATTGCCATCTAAAATAATTTATATGATAATAAATTAATTTAAGCGTTCAATAATATTTTATAAACTTTTATAATGAATCACTAACTGGGTTGTGACTTTTACATTTTATGTAATAAATAAACTTGGTTCTTATTTTAACTGTACGATGTTTTTTTTATTGTATAAGTTTATGTTATTTGTACTTTTTAGTCAATAATTGACTTTTGACAAAGAATTGACTATCAGTATCAGTATTATCAGTATTATCAGTCCTGGGTAGGTTCCACTACTAAAAAAAAGTTCTTTCAAATATGTGTACAATTATTGTGATAAAACTCTTTGTACCTACATTTAAAACTTGGACATAAGAACAAAGTATGAAACTCAAAGTAGTATGTTAAAGTAAAATGAATGAAGTCACCACTCAGTTTTATTGTACAATATTTTTAAGTTGATATTTTTATGTTAGAAGCTTGATGGTTATAAAGTGTTCTTTAAGTAGTTAGCTTCGTGTACGCAATAAATACAGTGTGTAGTATTTTTACAGATGTTTGTGTATTTGAAACCCTATACAACTACTACTTATAAAGATTTTTAAAGGGTTTGCAACGCGCTACGATGTATAGGGCTCCTACCAAGATCTGAGGAGCCCAAGCCAACCTCTCTTACAAGTGGTGCACCTGCCAATCATCGAACGAGGCTCTGGCGAACATAAAAGTGCCCGGAAAGCGGCAATAGGCTCGCCACCTATTACGTGGGTGGGACCAACAATATAAATGGCGAAGTGTGGGCGTATAGTATGCCTCTGCCTACCCCTTACTACCGGCTGCGGTGACCATTTTCCATCAGCTTCCGTGTTGTATAATAACACCTGTTTGGTGGCTAACAAAATTACTGAGCGCATGTGATACTGTATCCCAGCAGTCATCACTCATCACCAGAGGTCGGAATTAGGTAGAGTTATTTATGTACTTGCATCGAAATGTTGATATTAATGTGGACCTTCCCGGGATTTCAAATGGACAATCCCGTGTGGCCAACAATATTACAAATAAATAATAATAAAAACATCATAGATAGCTATTGTATTCTTTTGTTCTCACAAGCTATGTAGTGCGAACAATAAACGTGGCAACATCGCGCGTGTGCGTATTGGAATTTTGCAACTTCGGTCATCCAATATCATTGATGTAAGTTTGGCAACGTCGCGCGTGCAGTAGTCTAAATTAAAAAAAGTAAAAGTAAATAACTTTTTATTAAAAAGTAACGGGATTTTTTCTATTCTTTAAAATTAATCCCGGGATTTGAGGCATATCCACTATATTCTTTCGCTGTGTGAAATCAGTGTAAGTACATGAATAACTCTACCTAATTCCGACCTCTGCTCATCACCCACCTAATAGATTGATATCTCGTAGTGACTTACACGGTGCAGTATTAGTTAGTTTTTTCCTTTAGATGGTATCTACTGTACTGATTTCTAGACAAGCATATCACCTAGTCGGGCCCATAGCTCTAGAAAAATCGACTACTGATAGGGCGTTAAGGTTCTTCAATGGCGACTGCGAACCTGAAATCATAAAAGGATGGCCTCTCATTTGACGGACTGACGATCTGGTCTGGTGGTAATGGCAGCCGATTCAAGCGGTGCAAGGTCAACATTTAATACAAGTGAGGAAGCCCAAATTTAACTATAAACTTATTGTGGCTTGATGATAATTCTTTGCCAATACCTGTTTCAATTTCAATTTCGTTACTTAGTTAAAACCACCTAAAAACAATTCCTGTAAAATAAATAGTTAAATTAAATTAACAATATATTTACTATAAAGGAGCTATATCCAGTTCCTTTGTTGTATTTCACACAGCCTGTATGTAGCCATACGTATGTCAATATGCTCATTGGCTATTCATGACCGTTAGTATCGATACTTGTGTATGTAGGCATAATGTACGAGTTGTGGTCAGCCTCTCGACACTTCTCGGCCGCGCCGGCGCCATCTCAATGTGACTATCCCATTTTTTCCGTATCCAACTCATTAAACGTTTAAAGACAACAAAAAAATGACGGAAACCTGTTTGTTCTCGGCTTTGTTGCAAAGTATAGAAACAAGTATTGATGTGGTTTTATTTGATGGTTTTGTAATGGAAGTTATGAGAGTTTGTGACTTAAATATAAATATTTTGCCGCTTTTACTCAATTTACTCTGAAATGTCATAAAAGTTAATTAAAAAACATTTTTCATTTATAAGCAACGGTATTTTGTGAATGATAATTACTGATGTAACTTTTGCAGAACGTGGATAATAATGCTTCAGTCATGAGTATCCATAAAACGACATTCTAATTTAAATTATTTTTCAAATAACACGTAAATATATATACTGCTTAGCTGTGGTCCACATTGAATGATATTTTACGAGAAAATAACAACTCTGTACGCATTTATTAGTTATTTACTGGAGAGCAATAACATATGGCCGGTAAAACCTTGATTAGTCTTTGTTTTACTGTTATTACTTAAGAACATCTGTTTTAACAGATGTTTATTGTGTATCAAACCATCATATATAATATAAATAATAAGTAATTAACTTTATATTAATTTAAATTCTATTCTATATATTCGCGGAACAAGTTACATCGCGGCAGTAATTGTTTTTTTCATAACAACTGTAGATTTGAGTTAATGTGTTAATATAGTGGATTCTTAGACATAACTTCTTGGGCAATGTACCTACACAAATGTAGAGAAGTTATATATTGCAGTGAATTGTGATTTACCGTTTTGATTAAAAAACGTCCTAAAAACATAGCACTTGAAAACGTCAAAACAAAATATAAATAAAAAACAAAAAAAATTTAATACTACACTGAAATTACGAAGCTTAGATTCACTTACATGCAAATAAATAAAAATAAGGTGTAAGTGAATCTACGTGCCAGTTCCGAGACCCCGCTCTATGAAAGGAACTGACAAGAAACTTTATTGGACTTGACTGGACTATGACGGACTTGACTTTGATTGTATTGAATAACGAAAGTGATGCATTTATGCAAATAACTTGATTAATTATATTACATGAAACTGGCAAATACTCTAAACGAGTTTGTCAATATTTAAGAGAAAAAAGAAACAATATTTGTTTTGTACATATTATGTGTTCTATTAATACTGGTAACAATAGGTTTCGTTTCATTAAACACATTCGTGGTCTATTAAGTGAGTTCTTTATGGCTTCGTGCGTTTAGCACTTTTAACCAGTTTTAAGTAAGAGATATATTAATAACATATAAATCATATTAAATTATGAAGAATGACTAGTGATAAAGATGATAAATGGTAAATGAGCTGCCTTTCCCCCGAAACCCCTTGAGGACAGTAAAGATTTGGGACTAAACTGAGATCTCATGGACTACTTGAGAGAATTTGAAAAGTGATGTTGCACGGTTTTGTTTTATTTACCACCACTCATTTACGTTCACAAACACTAAGACTTAACGGTTAATAATCCGTTATTACACATTAATGTTCGACATATCACAAATTTTAGAAAATAAAAGAAAATTGCATAAATGCTTCACATTCCCGCCAACCGACCAAAAATGAGTTCTATCTGATCGATAATTGGCAATTTTTTTATTTAAATAAATGTTTCTACACAAGTCTTACCATAATGATATTGTTAGCCAGAACATGGAGAAATTATATTCTAACTTAGATACATACGTAGGGCGGGCGAAGGTTTGTGTCACTTAGAATGCAGAACATAAGACGTTGTGACACAGGCACTCGCCTATAGTACCAGATTGTCCCGTCTGGTGCCTTGGCTCTTGGCTTTGGGGAGTAGCGCCGGTCGCCGATCCCCCAAAGCAAGTCTGACTGTTATTTCCTTCACGTGGTTGCTGCCTGTTATAGGTCAGATTCCCTATGAAACTGACGTAACTGAAACGGTCAGGCGATCCCCCCCCCATCTATGTACCTCCCTACACCATGTACCTCCTACTATCCAATCCTCAATACTTTCCCAGCCATCCTATGTTCTCTTCCCCATCCCATCCTGTCCTACTAATGACTATGTCTTCGGTTCCAGCGGTGCTTTGGAGGGCGGCCCGTATGGACTATGCAGTCCTTCCTGCGCTAGGGCCTGCGCAGTTGAGCGCCGTAAGGGGGGATGAAGGAATCCTGGGAGGTTGAGCCGAGCAAGAGCGGTGGTTGTTCTCTTCGCAAGGCAACACGCCCCTTTGGTCCGGAGTTCTCTCACAAACGGTGGCCTCCCACAGTAGCCGAGTGGGGGGAAATGGTCAAGCGTCCCATCAGAGGGCCGCGGCGAGGCGCGGGGAGGAGCTGGTAATTGGCCTCGGCTGATGACCAGTTTGGGGTGATGGCCATGCTGAAGGGGTAAGTTTGCGTAGGTTTGAGTTAGCATGCGTATAACGAGCCCTGGATGTCGCGTCCTCTCATCCACTTCCTGTTGCCTATACCTGCCAGATAATCCTAGTGCACCGGGAATCGGGCACTCCCAAATGTGCGGGCTCCATGGAGGGTGGGAAATCTGGCAGGCGAATCAATTAGTACAAAAGAATGGAGAAAAAATTAACTCCCCAACCAAAAACCAAGACGCCTACGGGCGTCGGGCCCGCTAGGGCAAAGGTCTCGAGAGAGACGTATGCGCATCATGCGCCTAATAGAGAAGCTGGGCTGCCAGGACCAACTGGGACTCCTCGGAGTACCAGCTCGGGCCAGGGAGACCGCTACATTGGAGCTCGTGGTGGAGTGGGCCAGCTGGGGCATACTGGTGCCCCCCGGGGGCCTGGTGGTTCCGGCATGGACCGTCTACCACGAGGGGGAGGCGAGCCTTCGGGCGTGCGGGGAATGATACCTCCCTTGACCGCTAGGACCGGGGCAACTCTGGCACCTAGTAGGGCAAGCGGGGGAGGACCTCCGGGGAGGGGCAGCAAGCCTTTACCACGACCTGGCGGCACCCAGCGGCAGGGCGCACCGGAGCTTGGGCCCATGCGGACCGGCAATGGGGTGCCCGCTGCTGGACCATCGGGAAGGGGGAAGAAGTCTCGCCTAAGCGGTGCTCGCCGTAAGAAGGAATACCTCTTACGGCAGAATGCCGAAGAATCACTGGGCCCTACGGACAGGGCTAAGAGGTTGAGGGCCGACATCAGCGATGAGAGCCGGGGGGATGCCGATGCCAAACGCGTGAAGATGGGGGGATCTTACGCGGATGCCACGGTAGCCCAGAAACTGGCTATCATCGCTGATGAGTACCCAACCACAGTGATCAGTGACGGGCTAGCGGTGGCCATTCAAGGCATGGTGTGGGACCGTCTGGAGGAGACTCCTGACCCGGCTCCCGACATCAACATCGCGAACCTCGTCGGGGGGGTCATCCCAGTAACCTGCAGGGGGGATGACTCAGCTGACTGGCTCAGGGCCCTTGACGGTGCTACCGTTGAGGGTACTAAGATCAGGGTGGTTGATGCCAGGGATCTTCCTAGGCCCATCAAGATGGCCTGGAAATCCAGGAACGTCAGCCGCCTTGATATTGGCAGGGTCCTGCGTATGGTGGAGCGGCTTCATCCGGGCCTGAGGGCTACCCGCTGGAAGGTCCTCAATACCCTGCTGGAGCCGCTTCACGTTAGGCGCATAGTCCTCATGGATGAGGCCTCGGCTGCCTTTATAAAGGAGAAGGGGTACATGCTCAACACCGGCATTGACAGGAGCACATTCAAGGTGCTGGAGGCGCAGGACAGACCTGAGGATGGGCCTGTCGATGACGGGGTTGAGGCTACCGAGGAGGCTGAGGTTGTCGAGGACGACCTCGGTCTGCAAGACCAACCAGGCGGTTCGGAGGAGACAGGGAGGATACCGTCTGGGTTGGTAGGGCCTCTTGGGGGAGAAACCACCTCCGAGTACATGGAGGATGTATCTTCTCCAAGAGGCGTTGATGACTGTCTGGGGGCCCTGGACGAACTGGAGTTGGGCCAGTCCTCGCCGTTGGACACGAGAGTGGACACGGACGGGGACATAGGAGACGAATAGGCTTCCAGATGGATAATTTAAGGTGCGTGCAAATTAATTTACACCATTGTAAGGCAGCTACCGCCCTTCTGGCACGGGAGCTGAATAAGGAGAAATTCGATGTTGCCCTTATTCAAGAACCCTATATTTACAAGGGTCAAATTCGAGGCTTCAATGGGCTCAATGGTAGCGTAATGTATTATTGTGATACTAATGACATGAGGACTTGTATCTATGTCAAAGGAGGCATAGATGCGTCTCCTCTTGCACAGTTTTGTTATAGGGATCTGACGGCAGTCATGGTCCGAAGGAGGAGGGATGGTGGTGGGCGGGGCATCATTATTGCCTCTGCCTACCTGCCCTTCGAAGAGGCGGAACCTGTATCAACCAAGCTACGGGAACTGGTAAATCACGGCAGACACAGCGACCTAGAACTCATTGTGGGCTGCGACGCCAATGCGCATCATGTTGACTGGGGCAGCTCAGACATCAACAACAGAGGAGAGAAACTCCTGGAATATCTGGTGAGTTCATCTTTACATGTTACTAACAAGGGATGTAAACCAACATTCTTCAATGCCCGAAGGGCGGAGGTAATTGACATTACAGTGGCTAATCAAAAAGCGGTAAGGTATATTACAGGATGGCATGTGTCGGATGAGGTAACGTTATCGGACCACAACTACATCTGCTTCAAGTATAGGGCTCAGGTCAGTAGGAGCACTTTACGTAGGAGGAATCCCAGAAACACCGACTGGTCAGGTTTCAGAGGAGACCTCGGGGCCGAGCTAGGCAAAGTTCAGGGCAGATTAAATTCAACAATAGACATTGAGTTTGAGGCTGACCGAATAACTAATGCCTTGCTCTCTTCATGGAAGGACAACTGTCCGGAAAGCAAGGTCACTGCATCAAAACTACCTTGGTGGACGAAAGAGGTAGCAGAGATGAGAAGGGAAACGAGAAAGGCTTTCAATCGAGCAAAAGCTACCATGAACTTTGAGGAATACACCATCTCTCTAAAGCTATATAGCAAAATGGTACGCAAAGCCAAGCGTCAGGCATGGCGGGCACACTGCGAAGAGATAAGCTCACTTCCTGAGGGAATGAGATTATGTAAGGCTATGGCAACAACCAAGGCGATCCCACTCACGACTGTTAAGAAGTCGAATGGGGAGCGCACGGAGTCCATACATGAGACCATAGACACACTTTTAAGGACCCACTTTCCGGGGTCAATAGCCCTAGGGGCTAATGATGATCCACTAAGCCTGGAAGACCAGATAAAACATACTTGCAGGGCAGACTGGACCATTGCAAAGAGAATTGTAGACGACAAAAGACTGAGATGGGCAACTGGTAGCTTCCAACCTTTTAAAGCTCCTGGCCCTGACGGAATCTACCCTGCAATTCTTCAAAAGGGAGCCTCAGAATTGAACACTCATCTCTGTAGGCTTTATAAGGCCTGCATATCGTTTGGATATATTCCGAAAGCCTGGAGAAAGGTTGAGGTTATATATATACCGAAGCCAGGCAAACCGGACTATGAAGAGCCACGTGCATACAGGCCCATTAGTCTTCAATCGTTTCTTCTTAAGACCCTGGAGAAACTAATTGACCGTTACATTAGGGATGGTCCGCTCAGGAAACTTCCCCTACACAAGTTTCAATGTGCGTATCAATCCGGGAAATCAACGGAAACAGCACTACACCTAGTTGTTAAGAGGGCCGAGGCCGCGATCGAGAATAAGGAAGTGTGCCTGGGAGCCTTTGTTGATATAGAAGGCGCCTTCGACAGAACAACCTTTGAATCGATAAGAGCAGCAGCTAGGGACCACGGTATCCCTGACACGATCTGTAAATGGATAGACTGCATGCTTAAGGGTAGAATCATTACCTCAGGTAAGTTTGGTGAGACACTAATGGTAAAGACCACGAAAGGGTGTCCGCAGGGGGGAGTTTTGTCACCCCTCCTGTGGAGTCTTGTAGTGGATTCTATTCTAACCAAACTAAACCAAGGACCATATCAGACAATAGGCTATGCTGACGACCTTGTCATTATGGTCAATGGGAAGTTTCCCAATATCGTATCACAACTGATGCAAAGAGCCCTGGGTCAGCTTGAGGAATGGTGCGACGACAACCACCTCTCTGTAAACCCAGGGAAGACGACCGTGATTACATTCACTAAAATGAGAAACCTGTCAGCGTTGAAAACGCTGACTCTCTGTGGTACACAGCTGCCTTGGACTACAGAAGTTAAATATCTAGGTGTAATCCTAGATAAGGAACTAACTTGGAAGTCACATGTAGAACAGACCCTTAAAAAGGCTCTTAGGAGCTTTGGATTGTGTCGTTTTACTTACGGTAAAACTTGGGGGCTAAAACCAAGAATCCTAAGGTGGATTTACACAGTACTGGTGCGGCCTATAGTGACCTATGGGTGCATTGTATGGTGGCCTCGAGCGAGGCTATCTATTTGTAGAAATGAGCTCAGTAAGGTTCAAAGGGTGGCATGTATGGCCATTACTGGAGCATTCAGATCTACACCAACGGCAGCGATGGAGATCCTACTGGACTTACCGCCGCTGCATACTGTTATAGAGGCGGAGGCCTGGAAGGCAATCCACAGATTGAAAGTGGCTGGTCTGTGGGATCCGTCTAGTAACCAGGGTAAACATACAAGATGTGAGGCTAATTCCAGCCTCAAAAGGCTCATGAGTATGGGGACTGATAAACAATGTCCTGTATTCATGTTCAAAAATAAATTCAAAACAAAGGTCCCCACTAGGGATGAATGGGAGCAAGGGCCACCTACTCCTGATGTAAACAGCCTTGTCTGGTATACTGATGGTTCCAAAATGGAATCTGGTACGGGCGCGGGTGTTTATTCCGAAAACCATGAAATTAGCCAAAGCTTAGGCGAATATGCTACGGTTTTTCAGGCTGAAACATATGCAATAATCATATGTGCTATGAAGATCCTCGACCTGAACATCAGGGACCGAGTGATTTACATACTCAGCGACAGTCAAGCAGCACTCAAGGCTATCGCCTCAGTGCGAGTAGACTCAAGGCTGGTACTAGAAGCTGCTCAAACCCTTAACAGACTGGGCCGGACAAACAGGGTAACCCTCATGTGGATACCAGGCCACGCCGGATTTAAAGGGAATGAGCACGCTGACAGGCTTGCCAGACAGGGCTCGGAATCGTTATTCACAGGACCGGAGCCATGCATTGCACTCTCTATGAGTACAATAGCCATGACGCTAAAAAAGTATATGGTGGAGAAACATCTATCGGAATGGCAGCTGCTACCGGCACTTAAGCATTCAAAGGCCTTCATCGGGGTGACAGGGAGCAGCTGGTGTAAGGCTCTCTGCGAAGGTAGCAGGAATCAAGCCAGACTGATAATTGGGGCTCTAACAGGGCATTATGCCACAAACAAAATGCTCCACAGGATGCGACTAGTGCAATCACCGCTATGTCGCAGATGTGGTGACGAAGAGGAGTCTATGGAACACCTGCTGTGTACCTGTGACTCGTTGGCTGCTTGCCGAATGAGTCTCCTGGGGGTGGCCTACCCACAACCAAGGGACTATGGGCTCCAATCTGCAAAGACTGTCATAAAGATGATGGTAACAATATTTGGAGACTTGGAGTGATAGGCAAGGGGATGCACAAAAGATCCGGCATAAGGGTCAAAGTGCGCCACGGTTAATCTGTGGCCCCCGCTATAAGATAAGATAAGATAGATACATACGTAAGTAATAATATCGTGCCCCTCACTAAAGGAAGTAATGTAGGTTCGAGGTAGGTCTGGGTGATCGTTCAAGTCTTAACTATCTTTGAAATTTACTTCGTCGCCAACTATTTAGTCCAGAGACGGTGCTGATCGTACCTAATGGCCCGCTGAAATGACATAATTAGTGGCTATAACATTTTACAGTGTGTGGGAAGATCAACATACTTTGTTGTGCCAAATAAAGTAATTTTATCTGTGGGGACATCGTTTCCTTACTGTAAGTACCTATGTAACTTTATGCAGAGATATGATCAACAAATGGCTCCATGAGTCAATGGGCAAAATACTATCAGATTATATTATTAGATTGTCTTTTGCGGTCTCATTACTGCATATGTTTATACTTATGCGTCAGTAGTATTAATAACTAACAAATTTTGTTATATTCCGCTAATTTAGGCGATAATTCACGTATTGATTGGATCAGAGTAAGCTGAGGGCCTACTCTAATTCAACAAAAACGAAACTTCGTTATATCCATCCCTTTCATTCGATTATGATTTACCTACAGAGTAAAAGAGATAGGTACAACGAAGTTTCGATTTCGTTGATTTAGAGTAGCCCTCCTGTTATGAATCCTTAAGATTTTCTTATTTTGGTCTATAATGCTGTGAGCCTTGAATATGGTTCTTCCATTTACGCTATAGTAGTTTTAAGTGGAATTTTACGCTGAAGCGATTGGTGCTCCTCAGTGCTCGGTGGTTTGAAACGATCACCGAAGTAAAGCAGAGTTACAGAGGTCAGTCCTTGGATGGGTGACCGTTTGTGTGGCATTTGATATCGAGAGCTTCTATGCTTCGGAAGGCACGTTAAGCCGTTGGTCTCGGTTATCACTAAATGTGGTAGTCGTTAAGACATGATAACTAATTGGGCTGCTTGAAAAAATCTAATAGCAGGACGCCATACACCTGCCTCCGCCAATCCGTACTGGGTCAGCGTGGTGGAGTATGACCCAATACTCTCACACCTTGGTATGTGAGCGGAGGCTCGTGCTCAGTCGTGGGACGTTAATGTGCTGAGATGATGATGATGAACTTTAAGTGATAGCGAATCGGTTCAGTAAGTATTTCAAATGTAAGTCTTTATTCATATGCAGATGCACTAACACACATCAAGTTTGAAACTTTACATAGTCAAATTTCATTATCATAGCGATCTCAAAGACTACGTTTTGTGTGTACACACAATTAGCAAACTACAGTTTTACAAACCAGAATAGGTACAGTATTACCTAAAGCGCAATTATTTGGCGGAACACTTTTTGTACCTACATAGATATCCTACAGATATATAACATGGCGATGTAAATTTTAATTCTTATAACTTATTGCTCAAGCAAAATCTGTAACGCCTGTAAAATAAATTACACGACCTCCTTTCAAACTACTTGACACAAAAAAAGTTAACAAAAGTGCAAGAGTGAACGTAGGTAATTATTAATGCAACCTATGCAAATGGTCTAAGAAGGAAAGTGAATAGTGCCTCCAAGCCCTTAAAGAAATTCAGTGCATAGTGAAAACAGAACAGTGGTAGGTATTGTCTTAAAAATAATTAATTTACATGGTTTTTGCTATCGAAAATGATGCTTCAAATAAATCATTAAAAGGTTAGCCCGATTTGATGGTATTTCAGGTCCATTATTCTTTAAAATCTGGGGATATTTTGATAGCCGTAATTGGAACAATACTGCCTCCTGTCTGGTTCTCATACTTTTAAATAAAGCCTTTGAACGCCTTTAACGCCTTTGAACGCTTGTGACCGATTGGCCGTACAACTTTAAACCATTGAATCGATTGACTTAATCTTTCTATAACCGCGTCATTTGGAGTTATATCTGCAAACCAAATGTAGTACGATTTCTTTTATAAATAATGTAACAAAATAAAAATAACAACAAAAGAATTATTTGTCGGTCTAACAGACCTGTGAAGTACTTATAAAAATTGGATATTAATCTAATTTTATATTGAGAGTAGAATTATATCTGGTACCTAAACGTCGAGCGCGGGCGTTATGAACGGTCGATTTGCTAGTTGCTGCTTAAAAACAGTAATTTAGTTCAAATGATAATACAATAATTACATTTTGATGAAACTAGAGACCCAGGTCTTGTATCGTATTTATTATATCGGTTTTCGGAAAGTTTTCAACATAAAGTGGTGAATTAGTGAAAGAAAGATCAAACTACCAAGAGGCAAGATATCTCAGGCAAGATGGGCCTCAAGTTTTTATTAACAAGTTTTCTTAAATAATTTATTGATTCAGGCGTTACTTTGCGGAAATCCATTGAAAGCAAGTGATGGATTAAAAATATCTTTGTAACAATTATTCGTTTCAGCGTTGGTCGTGAAGTCATCGTTGTTTTGAGGCTGAGAAATTATAGTTGCGCGGAAATTGTTACAAAGATATTTTTAATCTATCACTTGCTTTCTTATATGTCTTAGGTATATTTCGTTTTAGCTCTGCGGGAGAATACATTATATTGTATAGGAAAATAAAGAATTGTTACTTGGAAATCACACTCAGAAAAGTCGTAGCGCGAACGTAAATGTTTGAGAGCAGTTTTACTAATCGTATTTGGTTGTACTGTAGGCGTGTAACGGTACACGCGGCGACGTCTGCGATACAACTTCGTTACAGACTGTCTGGATCTGGACGTAGACCAATTTGATTTCTAATCTCGTTTAACGTCTAGAATTTCTATGTTACGAATACCATCCACACTAGGTATAAATAATTATTAGGTACAGACGCAAGGATTGTTTTCACATTTACTAGGTAATCTTTGGTTTCGGCCGTGCTGGGAGTGTTCTGTTCTTTCAATTGTAAGGCGATATGAAATTTTGTTTTGAATAAGCAATTAAAATTATTTAGTATATCGCTAGCTCAGCGACCAAAGTGGTAGGCGGTGGAGAAGCTTTTGAAAGTATCGGCGCCACATGGTTTTTTAAGAACTGTGCAGGTTGGTAGCCTTTTTTGATTGCTCTATAACTTCTTGTTAGAAATGCCTGGTGTCATTTGTTTTTATAATTTACTCCATGTTCCTCAGGATTTCAGATATATATTTAACTCTTTGTTCTTCTATATTTTCTAAGAGGCTACATGAACCTTTCATTTCAGTTGGTTACTTGTTCTGCCAATATTCTGTACTCACTTTTCTTTTGCATTGCTGTTTCACATTTTTCTGTGTCCGCCTATTTACCTTATCACGTTGTCTCTTTTTTTAATATTTTAATCCTCGTTTATGCTTATTTAAAAAGACAACAATTATTGAAAACTATATTATTTTTACAAACAACGAAATTGTTGCAACGTTCTTTCGCTAGATGGCGCTGTGCCCAATTGAATCGCGCAAGCGTTTGCTCAATTCAGAAAACATTAATACCGGCCGTTTTAATGTACACTGCGTAATTATCGCTTTCTTCGGAAAGACGTTAAGCCGATTTTTTGGATGCGATAGTTAAGCATTTAACGATTCGCATAATTAAACATATATGAACTTCTTTTATATCACTTGTGTACTATATCCATATACATACTGTCCTTGTGATAAGGAATGATATCTAGAACATACTTAATCAAGCTTTCATTATGCATATAACCATGAAACCATGTAAGAAAATCGAGAATTTTCTTACATGGTTTCGTTAAGTTAATTTTTTGTCGTTTCTCAGGACTATTCGTACTTTTGTACTAGGGATGATCGAAATTAGACAAACATCGTGTTGTGTACATGTGAATTGAACACTTACCAAATTACGTTCGCTATCACAATCTGCACAGCGATATGTTCTTATTGAAGGCATCATATTATTATGCTTATTTCCTAAAAGGGAGGACACATTTGGTTTACAGTAAAGCCATCACGTGGCTGCGTCGTGGCTTAATTAATCGATTGGTTTTTAGGATGACAATCTAATTTTTTTTTAAAAATATACGATTTCAATCTATGAAACGATATTCTAAAAAAAATTGCAATTAATTTTGAATCAAATTATTATATTATATGAATCACAGATTCGGTCAGATTCTTAGTTTTTAAAATTCTTGAAGGACCAACAGATCGATACATCCTACGTATAATATTTTAACTAAGAAAATTGCATTTTTGCTTTTTTCCATTAAAATATATATATGTTGTGTTGGGCTGATAAAAAATCGATTATGATTGATTTATGATTTATGAAAAACGGTTCATAATCGATTCTTTGTGATATTTAAATCGCTTATAAAATCGATTATACTTAATTTAAAAATTAATGATTATTCTTTCACATTCCTACCTTAAAAGCTAACAGAACAGATAGAATACAAAGCACTTTTAAGATTTGATTTAACTATTAATTTAATTTTCAAGTTAGTAATATTTTAAATAAATAATTTATTTATTTATTAGACATTCCAACAGTATACATACAGAATTATTATAAAATATATTTCTTACTATATTATTAATGCATACATTGTATGCATATGCAATTAACAGAAATGTACGACATTTACATTATTGCTTAAAATTTCAGTAAAATAACAATATTAGGGCAAACAAGACTAAACAAACACTTTCGTTACCATCACTAAGAACTTGTGTTATGGATACTAAAGAACGGATAAACATACTTAAATATATACTATAATATATAACTTTTTTGTTTTGTAAATGTACCTATACTTAATATACACAGGAAAACAAACACCCAGACCAGAACAAATATTCATGTTCATGCACACAAAGATTTGTCCTGTGTGGGAATCAAACCCACGACCTATGGAGTGAAGTGCAGGTATACTGACCTACCCTGCGTGGGCGGGGCCGCGGTCGACGTTAGCCGCGGCCCTGGGTGGAGTGGCTCTCTCGCTGCCGACCATCATGCAAAAGATGGTCGACAGCGAAACGGCGTGTCTGCGAAGTGGTGATGTCGCAGAAGGAGGCCGCGGAGCGGGAGAGGGAGCGGGATCCGCTCTCTCTCCGGCTACGCCGTTGGCGCAGCGGGCGGGCCAGGAGGGCCCGTCAGGCAGCGCCCGGGGGGTCTTAGGCGGCGGGGGCAGGGGGCCCCTTCCGTCTCGCCATAGACCCCCCCCGAAGTCGGCCAGTTACGCCATGGCCGCACATAGAGGTAGGGGGGGCGCTGCAAATTGCGCCTTCCTGAGGAGGTCTCCCCGGTTCTGATCCGGGGGACGTTGGCCGCGGGCGGGGTACCAGAAGCTACAAACCCGGGAACTGGTGCCTCGCCCCTTTTCAACAGCGGTGGGCGTCGTCTGAAGTTTTTTAGTGTGTAGGACTGCGGTGGTCGCGTCGGCCGCAGTGAGCCCCACACCCCCTCCCGGTCTCCCCCTTTTGGCCGGGAGACAGTGCGTAAGCAGCATTTTTTTACAGACGATAATAAAAAAATAAAAAAAAGGTATACTGACCTACACGCCATATCGGTCGTCACAAATGATGTATTTCTTGATGGACATAGACTTTTCGGATGCGAAGAAAATAAGCCCTTAGACCATTATTGGACTGAGGATGCTTGCTGTGAATCCTAATAGTTGGAATATAAGCTTCATCACGCCTTCCTTTCATTGTGAGATGAGTTTCTTGAGACATTCTTCTCAATCTCGTTGCCTTTTGGAAGCCTCATTAGACAGACTCGCGGAAGCGCTCGTAGCTCTACGGTGCTCGTTGGTCGGAAGCGATCGCCGAAATACAGCAGAGTTTACAGAGGTCAGTCCTTGGATGGGTGAAAGCCATGTTAGAGGCCTAATGGGCGGCTTGAAAAATTCTAACAGCAGGACGCCACACACCTGCCTCCGCCAATCCGCACTGGGTCAGCGTGGTGGAGTATGACCCAATACCGGAGTGAGAGGAGGCTCGTGCTCAGTAGTGGGACGTTAATGGGCTGTGATGATGATTAGACTGACTGATTGAATGCCGAACGATCTTCTCCTTTCGAATCACGACAAGCTGACTGACATATCCATCTAATAATAGTCACCGACAGATTAACTGACAAACCTTGACAAATTGTGACAAAGAATCCATTTTGCTTTTATTTCTTGATTATGGTACCAACGATCATATCTCTTTCATTGTTGTTAAAAGAATATCTAGTTTTTTCATTCTGTTTATACAAATTTGACGAATTTAAATGATCCTGTTGATTTTTAAGACAATAAAGTATAGGTAGATTTTTCTTTATTTTATTAAAATCTCGTATCGCTCATGAAGCGTATGATTCAATTCCGCAATTGAATCATACGCTATCTCTAGTTGTTCGTAAAAGCGGTTTTTGCTATTGACAAGCTCAGTAGAGGCATACGCGTTAATTATTGAGAGGTTGTTGAATTTCCTCTTGACTCTTATCATACACAGCCTCTCTGATATTGGATACAAACTTGAGAATGCTGCCAAAGATTTTCTGTTTGTCAAGAAAACCCATTCGTTTGAAAGAATATTCGACTTATTAAATTTAATTTTTGCTTCTTTGTTTTCCAAAAATTAAACCAATCGAGTTTTAGCAACTGAAACCACATATTTGGTTTTAGTTGCATTAGCGATAGAATCAAATTTTGTCTTGTAATTATTCGAATTTCGAAATCGAATTAATTCTCGTCTTCGCCAAGAGCCGTTTTGGCTCTACCGTGAATAGGTTGGTAGCGGGTTTTGCGAGACTCCTTTATCTAGTTCTATTCGACAAACTATTACTTAGTACATAGTATATAACAAAGTCGCTTTCCTCTGTCTGTCCCTGTGTTTGTGCTTGGTTCTTGAAAAATACGCAAAGGATTTTGATGCAGTTTTAAAAATACATAGAGTTATTCAAGAGGCCGCGTGACCTATATATTAACCTGTTTATAATAGGTCACGCGGACGATGTCGCGGGCAGGCGCTAGTTTTAGATATGATATAAATAAGGGATCAGAGGGAATCCCTTGGAAGCATTGTCGCTGTGACCGTACAAATAGAATTTGATTATACCATATCCCACTTGAAAGATACCATAGATGAAAATTCTAATTCATTTTTATTTACTTTTATAAAATGTTACGAAATTTATTTTATGCTAGTACGATTGCCTTTTGTCAGTCTCATTATCAGTACCTATAAAGACCGTATAATAAAATGATTTTTCTTATTGCCAGTACGGATTTATATAATTATTTGATAATTGCGCAACCGCAGTTATAATGAGTGGGGGCGGTAAATAAACAAAGAGATGGGCGGAGCTGCCACTGGGTAACTCCCCTCCCCCTTCCCTCCCACTGCGCTCCCCTCAGCCCCGCCACTTGCGCACGCGCACGTTTTCGCAATCAACACAAAATTCGACACATGACATGAGGCGACTGGCGCCAGTGTGTTACCCAATCGATAAAGAATATGATTTGTGTCAGATTTCATCTCACACTTCTAATTTATTGATACATTATTGAAATGTTAAATTTAGGGTATTAGTTAAGAAAGTTTAGAAAATATGGTGGTGACGGAATGAAAGGAATGAAATTAAACTTTCATATAATAATAAGCCCTATGGCTTGACAGTTCAGGAAATACTAAGCAGTAACATTACAGTTCTAATGGACTACCTGTTACGTATACGATAATAAGAACTTATTTAGTTAAACAAGCCCTAAGTATAAAAATGAAATTAATGTTTATTTATGTTACATACTTATTGTATGCAATATAAATAGAAAAAGTTCCTAGTTATCAAAAAATATGTAGTTACAACTGTGTTGCTTATTCCTAAAAGAATTTCTTCAACGGAAGTATTTTGGAAGAATTATTATTACTCATTTCATCAAATTATAGATATAATTATAGAGCATAGATATGCTTTAAAATTAAAACCCTCGAACAAAAAGCTAATCCTGCCTGCTTTTGCGAGAGATTACCTGTAAAAATATGAAATTACAATTTTTTTTTAATATTATTAAGCCTAACAGGTAGTAACCGATCCCTGGCAGTAAGTGATCTCTTTCACCTCCAAATAAAATACGTGGTGGTTCTGTTCGTTCCCTAATAAATAAATAAATAATAAATATTCCTGACACTTACACCAATTATTTAGTTCCAAATTAAGTATCATTAAGAACTTGTGTGATGGATACTAAATAACGAATAAACATACATATTTAATTTACATAGGAAAACACCCAGACCAGAACAAATATTCATATTTATACACACAAATATTTGTCTTGTGTGGTAATCCAACCCACGACCTCAGGAGTGGAGTGCGGGTATACTCGCCACCACGCCATATCGGTCATGATGTAAAGTATATTGGGTAGTTTTTCTTTCCTACATATACAGGGAGAAAGCTGGATATTATAGCCCGAATAGTATATGATAAGTCTGAGTGCGGTCACTAAAAAGTCGGACACGTAGAAAACCATACCACCAACCAGACCCAAAACGGGATGTAGACCCGTGACCTATTTGTTAAAAAGATTTAAAAAACAGGTTGAATTCAGTAGACATTTTCGGAGAATGGTAAAAAAAGTAAATGACAATAAAAAGTTTGCCATACATGTACAGTAGGTACCTACAGAGATCAGCATAGTCCCTCAACACTATTGAGATTCAATATGTAAAACCAGCTTTGAAACTGGCTCTCGTAAACGCCAAGCGGGGCGGAGAAAATCACCATAAAAGGTTCTCTAGAGGATAATCCCAAAACAAACATTAATGATTCTGTTTCATTTACATTTTACATTAACAAAAAATATTCTTTATAAGTCGACGCTAACTCGACGACCACATATGGCGTCGATTCGCCGCCACCTACTAATTGAGAGCGGCACTAGACAAATATATCTCCTTTTATGGTTGCAGCCAGTATTAAGTATAGTGATTGGTAAATAAACAGAATATAATATGTTAAGAGCTAGATGAATCAGCTCACGATCGAGGCGTGATTAGACGCGATTAGCATGCGCCCGCGCAGCGGCATCTTTCCAGGGCTGACTTTATAACATTAACCGAAAATATTACATAAATTAAGGATTATTTTAATGATATTATTTAAATTGAATTGCAGGTTTGTTTTTTTCACATATAGTTCTTAAAATAACTTATTAATTTGCATTCTTAAGAGTCTTTATAAGCTTGAAGTATTTTATGTATATACTAAATTGTCATACTTATTAAATTTCAATCTTAATGTTTGTGACACTATATTAGTTCAAAATATGTCACAACTCACGTCACGACACGTTCGCCTTTGGTTGAATGATAACAACCCTATGTGTATTGAGCGAGAGACCCACGTGGGAGGTGGGAGGTCCCTGCTCACCTATTGTCTTACAACGCGTTATAGCATTATAATAGCACTGCCATTGCGCACTATTTATGTAAAACTCTTTGAGAATTCAATTTGTCTGCTGTAATGTATTCATGGGTGGAAATTAGTATCCAATGTACATATTTAATGTGTATAGAAATACTCCTTGTCAACGGACAAATCTCTTATCTTCGTTACCTTTAATTGGTCAAAGTTAAATGTCGTAAATTAGTCGACTCAGACTGATCGTTGAGATAGTGTAGTTAATATATAAAATATACTTTTATAGTAAGCTAATCTCAAAATCTACATCGTTAAAACAACCAGAAGTTGAGTACAATGAAAATGAATTGCCTGCAATTCGATTATCGTTTGGAATTAATCTCAGTGATCCAGGCCACTCGTCTGTCTTGTCTCGGAGGTGAAATATTGTGATGGGAGGAATGATTGGTGTTCTCGGGTTGTAGTTTCTACCGACGCGGCGGTGGGCTATGGAGCGGTTGCAGGACCGGGTCACGGTTCATCCAAGCTTCCATTTGTCCTGCGACTCACTTACCCTTCCGTCTGCACTAACAGATATCTGGCCTTATTGTTACCCTGTCAGAGTAATATATGGTAAGCCAGCTCGGACCGATAATATCTGATGTTTGCCTCATAGGATAGCAGTTCGCGCGAAACGATAACAGGATATGAATGAATACCGCGTTGAATTATTATCGACACCGGGAACTCGACGCGCCCGAAACCGCGCGTGCGCATCTCTGCCGGCCATTTTATTGGTGTCGGCGCCAACAACTTTCTCGTCTCACAGACAATAACGCTCAAATTGGAATCCAAAATGATTTTTATAACTCGCCTTTACGGACTGTCGTAACGTATAACAATCGGCTTTCGAATAGCCCGGTCGCGAAGCCTATTACCTGAACTATACGTGAACTGTCGTAAATTCTTAGGGACCACTTAACGGGGCAGCGTTACTGGAAGTTATTTGGGCTGTTTGCTTGTTACTGCGTGGAGTATGTACTTCTAACGAAGGCACCAAAAAGCGTTCCCACAGTCGTCGATCACCGCGGTAAAAACGCATGTGTCTACGAATTAACACGTCCGAGCGTTGTGTGTGTATGAAAACACTCGGTGGCCGCCGAGGGCCCTCACGCTGCCGCCATCGCCGCGCCATTGCCACTTCGCCAGTGCTGCGTGCGTAACGATACTCATACCAACTCTTTAATTTACTTTAATTTGAAATACAAAACATAACGCTTACAGTTTTAAGAGTCCTTATCTTTTGATTGCTCGTCGAACATGCTTAGCAACTGTTTTTTGTACGTCTCGACGACTTCATCTTCATATCTTCAAAACTGGCATTTAACGTCTTTTTAAAGCACCATAAGTTTTAATAGAATCGATTGCTTAATAAACATAGTTTGGTCTGAACGGAACGGAAATGTGAAAATGCAATAACGTAGTTGCGTCGCGACAGTTACGCTCGTCCACTAATGCCCTATGCAAACAAGAGACCAGAATGTGTGTGAAACTCAGCCCAGTTCAAATCGAGCATACTCGATAATGTGCAGAGTAAACCATACTTAATCTTTCACTTTATGCCGCTTAGAGAGAAATTAACGAAGAAATGCTAGACCAAACATTGGCTATACTCGACGTATTAGCGAGTTCCATTGCATATTACGGGAATGTTTCTGCTTATGTTGAATAGTGTGTCAGTGTGTCATGAGAAAAATGCTTTATCAGAACCTGCGGTATCTCCAATCGATAATAAGTGACTTCCGTTGCTTTGAATCTCCTCATTGGATAAATAAACACGAGATGATCGCGACCCTTACAAAAAGCAACTCTCAATACACGAGATCACTTGACAGTAAGAAGAGCACGATTAGGCTAAATTGACTCACTAATGCGGTATTGAAATGAATCCAATTGAAAATGTCAACAACTTCTCACGCTACTTCATATACTATCGCTGTTTATATAATTTGAATCTGATCAGTGTAGGTAATACGTTGCGTTCTTTATATGCAGCAGAATATTAAAAGGATCATTACAGAGGTTGCTGCAAACCGATTAAAATTGATGAGGATAGTTTATTCATACTGTAAGAAATAGGAACCGCTTTTTGACTTCTTTCTGGTGAATAAGTTTTAACGGTTGTGCTGGAACCAGCTAGAAACTTTACTGGAGTCTACTTGGCAATATTTTCATAATCAAAGGAGCTTATTATAAGCACACTGTTCACTGATAGTTCAGCTATATAACTTGCATGCCATATTAGTCAAAATGTAAGCCTCCCCGCATGAAAGGCGAGATTAAATGCCTATTATTGCAAAGAATTTTATCTGAAAGAAGTATGAATGTATTTGCTGTACAACTTGTTACATGTACAACTTGTAAAATTACTAGTATTTGTCTAGAGAATATATCGTCCCCTTTAATAAATGGCCCAAGACATTTATTTCAGTCCGCCTATAAAAACATTTAATTTTAAGCTGAAGTGAAGCAATTAAGCGACAATATATCTTTCAATGCCTTTCCCACTAGATGTGCAGGTAGTGCAATAATAAGTCCGAGTGCGCGACATTCAGAGTGGAGCGTGGCGAAAAGGCTCAAATAAATCAGCATTTTCCGGTAGATGGACGGTTTAATTATTGATTTATTGTGCGGTGTTCGTGGCCCGGCGCCGGTTAATTGGTCGCGACTGGCTCGCGTGACACCGGCCCCTGGCTGCCATTATTGAGACAAAATCGTCCAATATTGGAACACCACTCGCTGCATGACTTCGTTACCACTATCGGACCAAACAATTGCACTCGCAGCTTAATAAATTACCTACGAGCGGGAACTCATTTGCGAGTATGCCTCGCCTCTACACTTGTCAGTTGCGAGTTACAAGGATGATTGGTTGTCCAGTTGATCACTTCCTATGGTCATTGCGTTAACAGTACATGATAAATGCTTTTAATCAGTTTGTTCTCAGAGCTTACTTGGAAAAAAAGAACTACGATTTTGACAAAAGTACATATATGTACCTACGCATATTGATACCATTTTTATTAAATAGTCTGCTAGAGCACATTACCTTTATAGATAGTAAACCTAAATTTAAGAGAAAATTAAAATAATATTATTTAGATTTACTTTAAATGTGAGCTAGCTAAGGTAATTTTATTAATGTATTGACTTTGACTATCACACAACTAAAATAAAAAAATACATAGAATCAGACCCCGCAGTTAAACCGTACTCACGGTTTTGTGGGACTATATTATAAGTAAATTGCTATAACCTGTACTTATTGAATAAATAAATAAATAATAATTATTAATAATTTTGTAATTTAAACTAATTACAAACAGCAGTCATAAAATTTTCAAACAGGAATAGTGTTAAGAGTTTTGATTCTTATATGATTGTGATTATAACATTATTTCTTATTTACCGTAGATAACTTGTTTAGTTGTTAAAGTTGGTTGCGGCTTGTTAAAATACTTCAGCCACCATAAAATATTGTTTTGTAGGGAATATTGTGTTCTATTTTGCATGTGTGAATGGGAATATTGTGTAAACTATTGAACATGTGTCTTGGTATCATGAGCGCAACGCAATGCAATTGCAGATTTTTTAAAGGCACTATATTTATTGAATTTTCTGTAATTATGAGTGGAAAACAATAGTAATATTATGATGTTCGTTTTTTTCTGTTATTCATGATGATATTGGTCGTTTTGAATATGTCTTCAATAAAATTGCTTAAAACATAATTTATTTATGTTGTTTAATTACTGTTGGTTTAGAAATAACTATGCAATGTGGCCGTGTTTTGTTTTTAAAAAAATAATACTACCTGCAAGTATGCTTAGATTCCGGAGAATTAAAAAAAAATATTACAGAACGTAATATTTTTTTATGCTAACTAACCATAGACTTCTTGGAATAATTAGTCAAAACATTGCAAGCGGTACCCAGACTCGTGAAGCAAAAGAGTTGATGGATGGACAAGGCACAGATAATATAACACTACAAGGTGACCAACGATGACGAGTCATACTCGACGCTGGTGCAGAACTTGGCACTATACTTACTAATAAAATAAGTTATGACTGTAAATTTCAACCGATCCTTTAATATATTATGTATTATATATATTACAATGAATTTGAAATATATTCCCTAATCCATGTGTTAAATATTATTCTCTGTTAGTATATGTATAGTAGTTGCATTATGTTATTCCACTATATAGGTATTTACTTATTCTATTGTCTGTTATTTTCCTAATAGGTATTATAAACTTATATTTTTCTTTGTATGTAATAAATTATTATCATTGGTACTTAAACACTTGTTTCCCTCTCCTTTAAAGTTACCATAGTAAAAGTAGGACTCAAATGATCCTTTCTATGTTATGTGTAAAAATCAATACAAAATTAATAATAAATAAAAATAATAGCACGTTTCAGACCTTCACTTTTAGTACAGAGATAGGAAGAACTTGTTACTAGAATAGAAACTCGTACTAAATTAAAATACTCTATGATCATTGACTGACGTTAAAAAATAACTTTTTTATTATGATTATATTTTTATTATTAGAATCCAGTTACGAGACTAAGCAAGTACCAAGTGCTTGAAAGGCGGTGAACCCGGTGGACTGACGCAAAGCAAACGTGGAATGGCCGTCCACTGTACACCTCGTTGTGGACATAGTGCACACAAGAGTTCTGCAATCTTAAACTCTTATATCATATGAAAAACATTTAAAACATTTTCTTTAGAACTATTTTAATTGCATTCTTAATTTGTCGTACAAAACATAAAATAAACATATAAAAAATTACTAAAAGTACTTTTTTCAATATAAAGTACACGTTAATCGTTGTACCCGTTAAATCATCTGAAAAGTTACCCGTTAAAAGTTTATCAAAAGCTTTCGATAATTATTTATGAATTTCTTGTAATAATAATTAAAAATATTTTTGCGTCTGCGAAGTTAATAGGTGCGTTAGTTTTAATTTGATATTCAAAAGCCACCAATCATTAGACAGACACCTTATGCCGGATCTTTTGTGCATCCCCTAGCCTTTCAATCCAAATCTCCAAATATTGGTGCCATCATCTTAATGACAGCCTTTGCAGATTGGAGCCCATAGTCTCCTAGCTATGGGTAGGCCACCCCAGGAGACCCATTCGGCAAGCAGCCAGCGAGTCGCAGGTACATAGCAGGTGTTCCATAGATCCTCGATTTCATAGTATCCTTCGTCTCCACATCTACGACATAGAGGTGATTGCACTAGTCGCATCCTGTGGAGCATTTTGTTTTTGGCATAATGCCCTGTTAGAGCCCCAATTATCAGTTTGGCTTGTTTCTTACTACCTTCGCAAAGGGCCTTACACCAGCTGCTTTCTGTCTCCCCTTTGAATGCTTAAGCGCTGGTAGCAGCTGCCATTCCGATAGGTGTTTCTCCAGAATATGCTTTTTTAGCGTCGTGGCTATTGTACTTATGGAGAGTGCAATGCATGGCTCTAGTCCCGTGAATATCGATTCCGAGCCCTGTCTGGTAAGGTTGTCAGCGTGCTCATTTCCCTTAAATCCGGCATGGCCTGGTATCCGCATAAGGGTTACCCTGTTTATCCGGCCCCTAGTTTGGACTCTAGGTTTAAGAGCAAATGTTCAAATCACTAATCATAAAATGATTGGAGAATATTAGATGAAGCGCTCGTAGCTCTGCGGTGCTCGGTGGTCGCAAACGATCACCGAAGTACAGCAGAGTTTACAGAGGTCAGTCCTTGGATGGGTGACCGTTTGTGTGGCATTTGATATCGAGCGCTTCCGTGCTTCGGAAAGCACGTTAAGCCGTTGGTCCCGGTTATCACTAAATGTGGTAGTCGTTAAGCCATGTTAGAGGCCTAATGGGCGGCTTGATAAATTCTAACAGCAGGACGCCATACACCTGCCTCCGCCCCAACCCAATACCCTCTCACCTTGGTATGTGAGATGAGGCTCGTGCTCAGTAGTGGGACGTTTATGGGCTGAGATGATGATGATGAGATAAACTTTTGCATATGGTCCTCAAAGCAGAGGCTACTGAATCGAAAATACTGACTCTTACATTAAAAAAACGATTTAATGTACTATTTTTTCCCATCGCGGTCACAGGACAATTCTTTTAATTAAAAGAAAATAAAAAAGTAGGTTTACAAACTTCTGAAAACAAAATTAATACTTACTGGTAAATTTTTGTAAAGTATTTTTATTCGTTGTGAAAGCATTATTATTTTTTAATTATTTGTTTGTAAGAGAATCAAATTAAAATCATATTATTTAACAAGCCTTGCGTATACATTAAATCTAGATTTTTAACAGCGAGTGACCAGCGTGCATTGGAAACCAATAAGCCAACAGTAAGCATCGTCGCGGACACAAGCACGCACTTAGTTCTCGTTCAATATTTTAGTAGCGAGGCAGGCAAACATAACTCCTTTGTAGGAGGTCAACCGTGTGTGAAGAGAGTTTCCGTGTCATCCGCGGGCCCGCTTGGTTACACATTAGCGCAGACTTCACGGACAAATATTTTTTTGTTCTACAATGATCACCTTTACTTTGTAGGAAGGCTTGACATTTCTCACTATTTGTTGTTATGACATTCGTTCTCTCGGAACGCGTTCGTTGACACTATGAATTGGGGATGATGTTTATCTGCAATGAATATTTTGATGAGAATCGGAATCGACTTCGAATGCCGACTTCAAAGTGGATTTCGGTACTAAGCGCGGTTGTCAAATTTCTTGCGTTTTATAGCGGTGAATTAAACAAAAGTTTTATCGAATTCCCTTCATACAAACCACAAAAGGACGTCGTAGCTAATGCTTAACTTACGAGCCGCAGCCTTAGAGATAAGCTATCAACAGAGTCGTAGTGACATTATGGTCATCGATAACATCGCAATCGAGCCCACAGCCTGATAAACAAATATTTTGATTAGTCAGCCAGCCAGCTACAAATTACGCCAGATATAATCTAATTTGATGTCGGCGTCTTCAAATGATTACTCTGTATCACTTGTTTATATATATATATATCACTTAGAGGATTAAACTAAAATTACTTGCCATTTCTTAATGTCGCCATAATATTGTTTGAGTAGATTAAGGGGTCATAAGTTTATAACTATTTTATGTTCTCCGTTCTCCAGATAAAATTATATCTAGAGGTGTAATGTTGAAACAAGGCCTAAGATACATGAAACGCTCATTTTAACGGGTAAGATAGTGTAATAGAGATTCCATAAATACTACTTATTTGTATATAGTCGTTCTCTTTTTGACAGAAATCGCTTATGTAAGTACCCATGCAATATTATATATTTTGCCGCCAGAAAATAACTCTGCATCCACTAGTATATAGTATTGGCATTACGAATCCTACATTACGAAGTTATTGGACAATTAATGAACCATCACAGGATCATTTTAGTTTTTTCTTAATGAGAAATAAATAGGATGTAGTTTCAAATAAGTCGTCTCGTTATTAAATTTTAAAAAAATGTACTTTTCTCTGTAGTCTAATAATTTATTGATTGAAGTCCCGTGTTCGGTGGTAATTGAGTAAATTTAGACTTTTATAACTAGGTTGGTTGGGTGAAGTTATAAGTAGAAATTGAACCGACCGACATATTTAACGATGTGGTGTGGAGGTCGGCATACCTGCTCACTGCCCCTAAGGTCGTGGGTTCAATTCATATATTGGAAAAATAATTGTTTTGGTCGAGATGATTCCAATAAATTATAAGTATATATTTATGAATTAATACTGTGTCTAATACAAGTTCTGCTTAGTTTGGGTCTCAAAACGCTGTGTAAGATGTCAAAGAATATGTTTTTATTTAAACAAATAATAATATATAATATGAAATTACAAAGACAGAACTTTTAACTCTTATCGTTTTACATTAAATTATGGTGATTTCGTGTTCGTCCATACTTCTTGTAAAGCTGTCAACGGGAATTTCGCATAGATAAATGCGCGATAAGCCACTTTTCTCGAAACACCATTCTTATCTCAATACCATAAATAATTGATATTTTAATGTCACAAATGACCTGTATGTTACTACAAGTCGGTGCTACTTTGTTAAAAGCTCCAACACCACAATGTATGTCAAGGAATATGCTACCTGTTCCTTGGCAACTAATGGGTAAATCGCTTGCAACAATTTCCGAGACATGAGACACTTTAGTCACAACGCGATAGGACAACGTGTTTTTCAAGTGGCGAGCCTAGTCCATAAGTTATCGTGTGTAATAAAATTAAATGTAACACATTTCTCTTTTTCATGTAATCTTCATAATTTATACATATTTTTAGTTCGCTGAGTAAAGTTCGCCAAGATTCTTTTGGATTTTTTGCATAAATTATGTTTTGGTTAGTTCTGACTATTTACCCGTAGCACATAACCAAAATACAATTTTATTGATTGGTAAGTTATAAATATGCTGCGTCAATTTTTTAACTAAACTATTACGCAGATTTCCAAGAATTATGGAATTGATTTCGAATAGCACCTTCAGATAGATCATATATTTTGCTGCAATTTTTTTATAAAATACTTATAGTGGACGATTTGTTTCATGATATTCATATTAAACGATTATAAAACGAGACTTATTGCGATTATTTGAGAAAAAATACCGACTGCTGAAAGCTGACCCGTCATATATTTAACCTATTGTTGTATGTCTTTGTAATTTTAAATATATTATATTATGTATGTACGTTTAAATTATATATTTCATGTAATAATATGTACGTGTGAATTTATTATTTACTTATAAGTAAGCAAGAGCACTCTGTTGTGCCTACTCTATATCATTACTTTTTATTCATTGTTTCCTGTCCATCCTAAGGTTGCCTGGAAGAAATTGCTGTTAGCAATAAGGCCGCCCATTGTACCATATATTTGTTTATGTGATTTGAT
Source organism: Musotima nitidalis (assembly GCA_949126915.1). NCBI lineage: Eukaryota > Metazoa > Arthropoda > Insecta > Lepidoptera > Crambidae > Musotima > Musotima nitidalis. The sequence continues at coordinate 9,946,346 of OX421424.1, read as the reverse complement.
TACTTTTTTTAATGTACAATAAAGTGTTCATTCATTCATTCATTCTATTGTTCCACAATATTTCATACTAACAACTTATTTCGGTAGTATTTACAGTTTTAACTGTAAGTTGCATTATTTACTCGGTGTTATTTTTATAGATAATTATCAAACTTTAACACTAAAATGTGATTTTAATAATATAATATAATTGACCTTCATAAGAGCTCTATTGAGCCTAGCTTGAATAACTGATTGTGACTTTGGCTTTATGATATGAGTATACTGAATAACCCAGACTCCCTTGTTAAAACACGATTATATCTTAATGTCAGGTGAATTAGGTTCAAGAAATTGAGGAAAGACCATTTATGGTAGTTAAGTTGAGGGCGAGTAAATCGCACCTTTCATATTAATGTGGATTTAAAGTTTTCAGTCATAATTTTTAATTTCCCATTTAATGTTTTTGCCAACAGTAAACCTGAAAGTGTGCAATAATTTATGCGTCTAAATAGTAAGTCAATAACATCATTCATTTCCCACTGTTTCCTACTAACTGTTTGCCAAGCTAACCCGTTTGAATGATAGGCATCAATTAGCATCGTGGTACTTATGCAAACTAATTGTAGTACTTGTTGAAAGTACACAACAAAGATATCATTAGGCTAAGTTAAGTACACTTCATCAGAACTTGTAATATCAGCTTTTGATTAAGGGTCTGTTGTAAGTTGAACCGTTTCCATATTTGTACATTGGGTGTTTCCTTTCTTTTCTCCTAAGTGTTATAATTACTACTTTATAATAAATAAAAAGGTATGATTATCCGTTCTTTACTGTGTATAGGGTTCCTACCTAGATCTGAGGAGTCCAAGCCAACCTCACCTGCAAGTGGTGCACCTGCCGATTAACATTTCCCGGTAAGCGGCAATAGGCTCAAACATATTATTATGCTATTTATATAAATCGAGAAATGCGCAACTGCGCAAAGAAACTCATTTGAGTCCTACATAAAGCATCATCTGGAAATGTTTTATCGTGCCCTTATGATATTAGCTAAAGCCGTATGTATGTACAGAGGTCAGTAAACAATATAAAGCAGGTTTCTTAAAAAGCTTAGTTTTCTTATTGAGTGAATTTGTCTTCCGACTTTTCGTCAGGAGAATTCCAAATATTTATAAAACTATTTCATGTGTTAAAATTGTTATTCTTTGTCTTAAAAAACTTTTCTTTATAGGTTTAAAAAATAATTAACTTTGGAAAAAGTGTAAAACAGAAACACAGCAATCTGATTCTTATTTCAAAATAATAGTATACAGATCACACTGTACACTGCATCGTCTTTATACGATTGCAAAAGTTATGGAAAGTGGATAGTTTCAGTGGATTTCAATTAAGAAGCTTTCTTTTACTTTTAGAGATACACATATCGGCACGTACTTCTTGATATAGTTTCTTATGATCGTTCTTCTTATTCCGTTTATGTGTCCCTGGAAAATGTTAATTTTCTTTTAAGCTTAAATTTGAAGTCTACATATAAAAAATTGGCAGTAGCGAGCATAAGCATGTTATACAAAAAGGTGCGCCTTTGTGTTGGCAATACATCTAGTGTAGACTACCGATCTATTAGCACATTGGTCTGAACTGCACAATCTATCAAAATAAATTCGCCTTTCAAATCGTTTTCTGCAGATCAACCATTTATTTTTGTTAGTACTCATTACCAAATTAGATGGCGTAAAACAGTTCTAAAGTTCTCAAAATCAAAAGAGCTAACTTAATTTAATAATAATATCATTCCGTCGCCCACTTTTTTATACCAAAGTCCTATAAACTAAAATTAATAGTTACAATGTAAATATAATGGAGTGCAGTCCAGCGAATTGCAATTACCGTCGTCCTCCAAGTCTACCCACACGACACATGTCGGAACCATTCTTGCGCAAGAGTATCGCGTGATATAATTAGTTGCTCCAAATGTCACTGAGTCAAGAACTCGTGCTTCTCTCTATGCAATGATTAATAGAAAATCCTTGCCAATATTGTAAATGCGAGGTTGGTTTGACGGTACTTGTAAAAATAAAAATGTAAAAATAATTTCGAAGTATTTTGAAATTTGGTTGTTACTAATGAACCTAATTATATTTTTTGTAGTTTAATATTTATTGCGTAAAGGTGATTTTCTACATCCATTTTGAAAGACCATTAAAACTTTAAATGAACATTACAATGTCCATAGTTCTACAAACGGAATACAATCTACATGCATCGTCGTAGGTCGCACATCAATAAACTGACCCAAATAAGACCAAATCAAAAAATTGCAAATTTAATTTTGTACTTAATTTGGCTTTACAAACACTGTGTTTTTTGATTTATATTCGTGATAGTGCCTTTAACGCAAGTGTAGTTGAAAAAGGGAGATCTATCAATAGGCAGTGTTTGTTGCGGCGCACGACGTATTCGCTTCATAGTCGCAGCGCGCGTGTTCCCCCAGGATGCCCATTTCAACGGCTCGTTACCGAATTATTCATACGAAATCTGTTATAAATATCAATACGAATTGGTCTAATCATTTATTTCATTCTGCAATAATAGTACTGTGAAAGGACTATGAGATGTATTTATCATATTAGTAGTCCTATAATTTTAGAGACTTGTTACAACAAAGAGACAAAATATTTATAAATTTCTTTTCTGTTTATAGGTCCCTCTTTCTAGCATTATAGTTTATTAAAAAGCTCTTGTTTTAAAATTACAAACAGAAGATGAATTTTTATTTATTTGTATAAATTAAGCAAACAATTAAACAACAAAAGTCAATAGTCCTATATAAAATCAAGAAAACCGCAACAATAAAGTCAACAAATATCTAAATGGTTGGCGTGAAAGAGCTTTCAACGCAAGAGTGGTGAAACATGGGAGATCTATCAACAGGTAGTGTTTGTTGCGGCGCGTGATTTGTTCGTATCGTGGTCGCAGCGGCCATGTTCCGGCCAGAGGGATGCCCGTCTTAAAATGGTTTGTTACCGAAGGCCATTTCAAAATTAAACTTCATTTTATTTTAATAAAAACACATAATATGCAGACCAAACACTACTAATTAGTTTACGTCAAATTGAAAAGTAAAAACCGTGGACCATCGAACCGTATAAAAGCAAAATCTAAAAATAAAAATCATGTCTAAAGTTAAGCTTTTATTGATTTATTCCACGGGCAAGCAATGAGGAAGTTTTGAATAAATAAACGAGAATATGAATGCTGTATGTCATTCGACAAATAAATAATGCAGTCAATGAGTATATGGATCTATACCTGCTTAATGAATAATTAAAGCTGCTTAAGAACTGCTGCAATTACAATTGGGAGCAAGCTCATTGTTAAATCTAAAATAGTCAATGGATTTGGTCTATTTCACTGTCAAAAATGTGATGATAGTAATAACTATTGCCAGAATTAAAATGAAATTAAGTAACGATGGAATGATTTTTATAGCAAAAAATAAGTTTATTTTTTGTAATATAAAATTGGAATTATAGCACCTACATTATTATCACTTTCTAAAATGTAGTAAGCGCTCGTAGCTCTGCGATGCTAGGTGGTCGGAAACGATCACCGAAGTAAAGCAGAGTTTACAGAGGTCAGTCCTTGGATGGGTGACCGTTTGTGTGGCATTTGATATCGAGCGCTTCCGTGCTTCAGAAGGCACGTTAAGCCGTTGGTCCCGGTTATCACTAAATGTGGTAGTCGTTAAGCCATGTTAGAGGCCTAATGGGCGGCTTGATAAATTCTATCAGCAGGACGCCATACACCTGCCTCCACCAATCCGCACTGGGTCAGCGTGGTGGAGTATGACCCAATACCCTCACACCTTGGTATGTGAGAGGCTCGTGCTCAGTAGTGGGACGTATATGGGCTGACATGATGAAAATGTAGTGGCCTTAAATATACAGCATTGTGTTTGTTCCGAATAAAACCATCCACACTGTTTTCCTAAATTTTTATATAAGCTTGGGTTTGCGGGTATGGGTAATTAAGTATATTGTTAAGAGTATAAAAAAAAAATCTGTCATCTACGAAGATTGAGATATGGCTTAAAACCGTATCCCTTTGGCTTTTATCATTTAGCCCCAAATGATAAAAGGCAGACGAGAGGACACCTACTTGCTCCCCCCGTCATGTGGCGCGCACAAATAACGCATTAAATAATTATTCCAACTGTACAATGTAAGAAATTTCAAACAAGGTTATTGTTAAACCTAACATTGCCAATAGTTTTGGTCCATTTCACTTTGTATAGTGGGATGATAATAATTGCCAGGAGTTAGATTATTGATTAAACTTTCTAAAAATATAGTAATCTTAAATTTTATAATACCATGTTTGGTCCGAAAAGCCATATAAACTTATTTACATACGAGCATAGATTTGTGGGTATGGGTAGACTGTTACGAGTACAAAGAAATTCCTATCAACTACCAAGACTACTATTAAATGTAAACTACTTCACGAAAGAGCTAAATGATAAAAGCCAGACGAGACGACACCGCTGACAGCAATAGAGCCTCCTGCGGCGGCTACTTGCTCCCCCCGTCAGGTGGCGCGCACAAATAATAACGCAATAAATACCAGCTTATCGCAAATCAGCTCGTCTCACCGTGGGCCGATTTATTCATGAGCCCCGCATATGCTTAACCCCGCTTACATTTATCATCACCCAGCTCAGTCAATTAAATTAAACCGGACCGATGATAGCAACGCACCAGATACCAGCCTTTTCCCATACGAATGTTATTTATCGCCTTGTAATTTGTATTTGTATTATTGTACAACGGTGAAGGATTTATGAACAATAGGTTGTTTCGGGAGATATTGTGATCTGTATCGGTTTTCATGATGGACGTCCTTTGTGAATTGTTCAAGGATATTTTAGTCATTACTTTGCATGCTGATTCCCTATAGATTTGTGTATTGCTTTGAATTATTATATCACTTAGTTTTGGTGCTTCATTTCAAATGAAAGTCAATGAAGTGATTTTTTTAACTCGGGGAAATGTTTATCTCAAAGTTTCGGCCAGCTACCTAGCTCTGGATATAGCCTGCTAACGAAAACCCCGCAGTGTTCCTTTACATAAGCCTAAGTTCGACTATAACCTTTGCAAGGCAACGAAGGTTCTTGTCGAACTTAGCCCCTAAGAACGTGGTACTAAATAACTATTTATATAATATTTTTTTTGTATTGAAAATTATATTTATTATGAATAGAGAAATTTTTGACTACAAACAATCAACTTGGCACGGTTCCGATAGCTCAGTGGTTAGAGCAGTGGATCGGTTATACAAAAGTCGTAAATTCGATTCTCACTCAAGCCACCGTTGACAAGTTGATTTTTCTAATAATAAAACATTTACAAATGATACTGCTCTTTGGTAAATATATTTATTAATACATATAAAGCACCCAGACAATCAAATGTTTTATTATTTTCTTTTTCTTTTAAATAATGGTATACAATAATAATATAAATTATAGTCAATGAGAATGAGCGGTGATAAAGATGATAAATGGTAAATAAGATGCCCTCCCTCTAAACCCCTTGAGTCCTCAGTGAAGATGTGGGACTATACTGAGATCTCACATGGACTTGAGAGAATTTGAAAAGTGATGTTGCACTGTTTTGTTTCAATTACCAACACTCATGTACGTTCACAAACACTTAACGGTTAATAATCCACCGTTATTACACATTAATGTTCGAAATATCACAAATTTTAGCAAATAAAACAAAACTGCAGACACGACGCTTCACTTTCGCGCCAAGAACCAATTAGTTTTCATGCAAACAAACATTCTTCCTGTGTGCAATTGAAACGGATATAAACGTGATATCGGTCATCAAATCTGGTATTGTATTCATTATTATGCAAAAAGTCTGGCTTCTCTCTTAACAAAGAGGTTGCATAACTGACGTAAGATTGCATTTTCTTGATGAAGAATAAATTATAATCGGGAAATAAGTTGTACTAAAATATATTTTTGACATCATTGGATTTCTATTGTTGAATAAACCTATGAATAAAATAAAATATAAATTTCCGTTTCCATACTATCAAACACGTATTGAAATGTAATTGAATATGTAATTCCTTCAATTAAATTATGAAATGTTTTTTATTCATATTTGATTGTCATAATCGATCATCTGTCACGCATGCATTTCGGATCACAAAGAATGATCGGTTAGTCTCAAAACGCGAACGCGATGCGTCAAGTAGATGCATTAAATTATCATGTTCACTTTATAATTAGGCGTATTAAAAGTTATAAATGTTCCATCATTTAATTAAGTATCAAGGGCTACTGTTTTACTATAGTCAGTTATTTTGTTTATTATATTGTTGTTATTTTTGTGTAATAGTTGGAAAAGATATACCATAGGTTCCTAGACACGTATGTTCTAAGGTCTCTGAATATTTTCAAGTAAATTATCAACTTTATCCAGTTTATCGTTTTTATAATTTTTCAAAAATCGAAATCGAGGTCGAAATCTAGTTTTCGAAGTGAATTCGTATTAAGTAATTCGAGCCCAAATTCTTGATTTCCTTTTCAATACAATACGATATTCAAATAAGAACCATTTCCCTTAATGCAATAAAAAAACAACCGACAGACGGAAGCTTGTAGTAAGTTATCATTGACGTATCAAAAGCAATGCGGTGCTTATCTTCAAAGGATCGGCAAGCCCAGGTTTTATCTGACCGACAGGGCCCAGCTTTTAACACGCTAAACGCTTTATATATTCATCACTGCATTATCCTTTCGACACGGTAGCACTAATTGGATAAAACATTTTTCCTAAGAAACTTTTGAAAGAAACAAACAATTTAATAGCGCTGAGGTTTAATTTCGGAACCCATTTGAGATGTGAATTGGACGTGTTGAGTCGGCGAGAGAGCTGTCATTACATTGAGTTAGGGCACAGCTAAACTATTACAGCTAGTTTAATACACTAACGGGATCTTCTAAACACATATTTTACATAACAAATGTTCATGTTAATATACTGTAACATTTTTGTATACAATTTACAAACTCTGTTACAGAAATAAGTTTTTGCTTATGCTTTTATAAATATTTCAATAAAATAAAAATTACCGTTTCATCTTCAGTTGACGTCGTCAGAAAGATACCACGCAAGATGCAGGTTATAAATATTTCCTTGGGGCTAGAGCTAACTTCTTAGTACGAAAATGCTTACTTCTTAGTTAAAACAACTATTAAAAACCTTGCCTTAATCAATTTGCCGAACCAGAACCTAAAGTACCGACCTGTTTATATGTGTAACAGCTCTTCATTAATATAAAAAATTGCCCAGTTGCATGTACGGGTTACGGGTTTTTCTTGAGAGAATTAGAAAAGTAATGTTGCACTGTTATGCTTCATTTACCAACACTCATGTACTCATGTACAAATACTTAACGAATAATAATCCACCGTTATTACACATTAATATTCGACATATCACAAATTTTAGCAAATAAAACAAAACTGCAGACATAATGCTTCACTTTCCCGCCAAGAAGTCTCCAATAGACATACTTTATAACAATTAACAATATCTCTGAAATAATATGAAGTAAGGCAAAGATACAGTTACGGGATGTTTGAAGAATTGATTGAATAAATGAAGCAGCTGTTCAACTTAGTATACGGCAGTTCCATTGCAGGCTCAGTGAAGCCTAAGGGCGATGAGCGTGGCGTCAACGTGCTGATTGATGGGCAGCACAGCCGACAACAATCGAACGTTCTAGTGTTTAACTAACAGTTAAATTCAAAAACAAAATTTGATCTTGATTGATGGACTAATGATATAAAGCAAACACGAGCCGACGGTAGGTGTGCATCCACATGTCGCCTCAAGGCAACTATTTCCACGGCTACGATACATTGCACCCATCACTGGAATTGAACGAGGCATCATAATACCTCATATATCAAACTTGAAACATAACATAAAATGTAAATAATGTTGGTGAGAACATTTTTCCGTTCCTTAATTGATAGTTATTTAGCTATTACATTTAATACAAGATAACGTCATAATAAGTACCTTTAGTGAACATAGGTGGTTTTTAGTCTGTAAAGTATGACTCCCCTCTGCTCCACCAACAGAGGAAAAATGTCATTAGATAATTTTTCATCCTAAATAAGAAGGGTAATTAATTCCACGACTAATATAAATTGTGTTCATCACGGGAATCGAACGAGCCATCATTAATACGTCATATACCAAACTTGAAAGTCTTTATGCATACATACATACACGCCTTTAGGCAGAGGCATATTATATGCCCACATTTCGCAAATTACACTGATGGTCCCACGTAATAGGTGGCGAGCCTCTTGGCGCTTATCGGGTTCTGTTACGTTCCCAGAGCCTCGTCCCCGCAGCCTCATCCCTTAAGGAGACCCAGGATTGACGAAGCTCACTGGACAAGACACCCGCGCCGCTGATCGCCCCAGGGCGCTGATCGCCCAGGGCTGGATCACGGCGCCCCACCGGATTTGACAACCCAGACATAACATAGGCTAAACAGCCACCCCAACGCCGCGTCCGTGGCTACGGACGCTGTTTGATACCGCGGCCAGGGGGTCCAGCCCCGACTCCGCGCCGTGCTCTCCCAACAGGGGGAACACGTAGAACAAGAAGGTTTCAGAGCCTCGTCTGTTGATCAGCAGATGTACCACTTGCAGATGAGGTTGGCTTCCCCCCGAATGGTCTCAACCTTGTCGTGGTGGGGGGGTTGAATACCTCCCGGTAGGGCGGACAAGCCGCTAGGCAAAAGGTAACACTCAGAGATTGGCGACTCTGGGTGCCCTTAGTACTGACTACCGGGGGGGAAACTAAGAGGGACCTGTGGAGGGCGCAGCGGGCGTGCCAGGAGGGCCCGTCAAGCAGCGCCAAGAGGGTCGTAGGCCTCGTAGGCGTAGGTGTTTAACCATGGACCCTCCGGGAAGTCAGCCACACACGCTATGGTCGCACTGGGTGGTAGGAGGTGCGCGTCCACTGCGCCTCACTGAGGAGGTCCTCCCGGTTTTGGTACGGGGGATATTGGCCGCAGGCGGGGTGTCAGTCGGTGCAACCCAGGTACTGGCCTTTTTCTCAACAAGCGGCTGTTGTCGTCGGAAGATTTTTATTGGGTAAAACTGCTGGCAGTCCGTATGCCGGCGGGGAGTTCCACACCTCCTTTCGGTCCCCCCTTGGCCGGAAGGCAGTGCGTGAATGCATTGTGTTACCGACGTAAAACAAAAAAAAAACAATAAAAGGTGAGGTTGGCTTGAGCTCCTTAGTTGTTGTTAGGATCTCTATACACCCTAAAGGCATGTACTATTAAGTCTTAACAGTTGAACATGAAATTTACATAATGTTGCTATGTACTCAATTGATAGTTATTAAGCGACTACATTAAAAACAATACTTGATAATGAGCATCCGCATTGAGGCATAGCAGTATGTGTGAAAAGTTTAAAGTATATCAGATAAAATGCTAAGTATAGTGTGTTTCTTAATTGTGCCTATCTCATATAACACCTATACCTATTCCTAATATGTCCTTATAAACCTCCTCTGATAGTTATCGCGTAATATATTTTAAACCTGTGTATGTAAAATCCGTCATTAGCTGTAAGTTTCAAACAATATTCTGTAATTTATCTTTAAGAGCTGGGGATTTTGAATAAATGAACAATAAAAATAAAAATAAAATAAAAATTGTTCATAAATGTATTACACTTTTATAAATTTACTGTGGCTTTCTAGGTTTTTTAATTCTCTTGTATCTTGTATCACCACACTACATGTAAGTATTTCTGTAGAAGTAGGTATAATAAAATTATGCGATTATACCTAAAGTAATATATTATGATAAAAATAGTACTACTGATATTTTGTTTAGTTTTTAATGTAAGTTTCTTTACATATAATTATTGTATCGAGTGTACCTATATGGCAAACTTAAATTGGATGTACTGATTAACTAATCAAACATAAAATTGTTCAATATGTGATCGAATTTTGTTATGCCACACAACAGTAATTGTTTACGGAAATCAACGTGGCGTGGCGCCAACCAAACCAATAAACGCTCATCAAAAATATTAGTTGTTGATTAAAGGTTTACACATTGACGATTATTTCCGGAGCGGACATAGTCCGTGAAGAATGGGCCGGGGCGCTTACCCTCGCTCTATCACGTACATTTAATATTATAAGGCTTATAAGCTATTAGGCGCCTCGGCGGGCCTCCATTACGTCCATATCATAATACGGAATTGTCTGGCGAGCGTTTAGATTTTGTACTTTTTATTTCCAACAAAAAGGCGGCTTCGTCGGCGCCGGGCATTGTTCTCCGGCCATTCGTCGCACTTCATGCTATTCAGATTCAAATTAAATGGCTTGTGTACAAAATTAATTTGTCTTTTGTCTTAGCCTGGGCCGGGCAGCGCTGACAACTATGGCGCAGCGGGGCGCGAGCGGCGCGCTCCACAACTACACGCACCCAACCGACTATGGCCACATTCCAATATTCAATAAACTTAATTTATAAATTATTTGAAAAATTCACATTACCATTTATTTTCCGTACAAAAAGAGACTCCTCTTAAATATTTTAACCAAAATTAAAAATACTAACCAAATCTTATTTACATTTGAGTTGTTACGCGAACGTGAAATATGAAACCACAATTTCAAATTCTAAAACCTAACGAATATTTACATTTATTATATTTATCAACCGAATTTGTTATCGAGCAAAGTATATGTAGTGAATAATTTCAAACATATGATTTTTGAACTGAATCATAACTCACCACACCGGCTAAATCATAATCAGTATGCACCGTAAACACGATGACGAAACAAGCGGGTCTCAGATTAATTTCCCCGTGATTACACCAGAGAAGTGACTACAGCCGGGAAAAGTGACACTTCAATTTGTTGGAACTGAACGGCGAGAGACAAGTGGGTTACGTACGGGGCTCGTATCAGAGCGCATCCCATGATTGATGAAACCCAGTAATGTCAACGCTTAATTTAATATTTCTTCGTGTTTAATTCATATCTCGCCTGCAACGTTGATACTACAATGTAAATTACGATCCTTTTTCGACAATAAAATGTGGTTTCCCGTCAAATTGTCAGAGATTGAGAGGCTCGAGTGCCGTGTAAGGGCCGCCGGCCTGCCGCGGCAAAAAACGAGCCATCACGCGTCAGCCTGAGATTGCCGTGACGGAGGAGCACATCACACCCGCCCTCCTAATAACATATCTTTAGTTACGTGTAATTAAAAACTCAAACATCGACAACTAACAAATCACACGTCCGCCCGCCACTATGAATCACGGCGAGTGTCAATTAAGCTATTATTACGAATAGATGGATTATTGTTATTAAAAAGTGTAATATTGTTTTAGGTTCTGAGAAATTACGATCGGTCGTGATGTGATTCAGAGCCGTACCCCTGACGACTCACTCAGGAAGATTTTAATCTTGATAACTCACCATGTAGCTGTGCAAAACGAGCATGACTATGGACATTTACAAAGCACATAATGCTTGCGAGGCTGGCATAGCACTAAACAATGTTTATGATAAACACGAGGGACAGTGCGCGCGCGCTCGATCGCTCGCCGTCGTAGAGGCTTCGCTGCTCTTAATTAATATTCGGTGACTAGGCAGATACCTCGACGATTGTTCTGTTCAATGCTCAGTGTCGATTCGTTTGGCCTCTAATTTAGGACGATTGTTCAAAGTTACATTGAAATTTATGCTCTTTAATTACCATATGCGTTCATCTCCAATGTCAAACTATTCAATTCATTATTATTTTAAAATAATTTAATAGTACTATAACAAAATCCATTTAGGGTTATTGAATATTACAGCGAATAAAAATTCCAAGATATCGATTAAAATCTTTAAAATAATTTTATATCCTTGCGGCAACTTTGCGAACAACTAATTAATTTTGACGCCCCGACACGCGATACAATCAGTCCGTAATTTGTCAGGCTTGTTACTTACTGAGTAAGTAGCAGTGCAGAAATAACTGGTAGCTTATCAGTTTAAGGTCCTATTAAGTTACATTTATTCGTTTAGTATTAAATAAAGCTTACATTTTCTAATGAATACATCGATAATATTAGTAATTTTTTAACGTAATACTTAGTGAACTAAAGACAAAATTATGGTACAATTAGCTTGGCCTAGATCAATATCAGTGTTCATAATGTAGTATTCTGTGCGCCTGCGAACATTTTGTTGAAATTATAGCGTTCGTACCGAATGATGTCGAGTTAATGAGCTTTTTGGAGCTATAATTTTTCTTATCAAGAACATTTATGATGTTACTTAATTTTTTATTATGGAAAAATAAAGTGTACATCGCGTACGTGATTGGGAACGGACCATCTCCGGGGAGCTAAGTGAAAAAAGAGATAATACAAAAGAGTTGTGGACGTTATAGGTCAAGACTTCTCGGAACCTTAAAATAAAGAAGTTTAAGATCAACAAGAGAAACATTTAAGCGGAATCACGCGGTTATTGTAGTGGTGCAACGTGAAGAGTCGGTAAGGACATTTCTCGGAATGTGGACCGAGACACAAGGACTCGCGCCACGAACGGCACTCCAAACCTGTCTCGATCAATCCACCTCTTGTTGCTCGTGTTAAATACGAACGTCTCTTAAAATACCAACCGAATGAGATCTCTGACACTTGTCATTCCGGTCCTCAATCCTTTATATTTGTCTTTGAAATGTGATGACAGTGGTACAAATTACGAATACAAATCTGTGGCTCGTTCATAACGCGCTATCTCGTCGCGTGATGGATGCGCGAGTGCCGCGGACGGATCATCGCGTCGTAATTAATACGAGAGCGCGTCGACCATGGGAATCGCTGTCACTCTATGTCGTTTTCCACTCGGTAAAATAATACCGAATAGTGTTCTGTCAAAGGCTGGTTATTTGTCAGTCGGCTTAAAACCGAGAAACAATTAAAGCGTCTAATTTATAACAGGAAATATCGTTTTTTTTGTGGGTCTGGTAGGTTGGTATTGCTGCATGATTCAAAGATAACTAGTGAATCGTAAAACTGTTGTGGTAAATAGGGTCTGGTCGCGCAGACGCAGGCCATTGTTGCGGGCAATTTACCGCCGCTTCAATCGCTGAAATATTTCGTGCAACGGGCATGTCCAATTGCTAACGAGCCGACTGCGACGCACAAATGAATAAGCACCACACGCATAGGCCAAGTCACTAAGGTGTTGCGATTTATTTTATATAATATTATTTTTAATGAAATGGCAATGTATTTTAAAACAGTAAAAATGATAGATTTTATTACTGTTATAATATTTTTCAAGATTATTAATTACGTGAGTTTACAAAATTAACAACAATCAAGAGTATCATAGAAAAAAAGAACATTAACTATTTAAAAACATCTATTGAGTTTTTTCTGGATCATTCTAATATCGTATTAAAATACGATTGCCGGCAACATTTTTTGTATAAATGAAGATGGCAGCCAGGACTCATATCTCACCTGTTGGTAAGCATAGACTATAGCTACTCGAAGTAGGATTCAAGTGTCATACTACAATGTAAATTAAGTTAATAGAGGCATAACTTTAAATGTCTGCCATTAACTCAACATCATAGTAGTGATTAGACTCAGGCTTCCTTTTACAATCCAAGTTAAGAAAGATTTAGATCATACTCCACCACGAGGATCCAGGGTGGAATCGTGGAGCTTAATATGCAGTCATAATTTTATTACCAGTAACCAGTACAGTTCTCGTAAAGTTCTATATAGGCATGTCTACATAAGTTTTATTTTACTTCGTTCCAAATATCTCGGCTCGTGCTTTTATGATTGCTATTTAAACTTTTCTAAAAAGTAATTTTATAGATCTTTATTATCTTATATGTCATTTATTCTTATATATTATGTTAAAGTAATAATAAGCACACAATAATAAAAAGTTCTCATTCCTTTACACCGTAGGCTTAGGATAATGAAACGCATTGACTGGCCAAGAGCGGGAATTAGCCGCAGTTATCCCATCTAATGGATGCACGTGTGAGCCCATTGTGGCCAGATATCCGCCTCACCTGACAAAGCACTCATTTATTTTTAAGAGAAATATGACAATTTATCTCAACAGAAAACCATTACCTAGGCGATGATTGTCACCCGTGACAATTCAAACGCTGTACTCGGGTCGTAGACGGCGTTTCGCGGTCTTAGACCTTGTACTGACTGCAACCAATGGGTGGCATGCAAACTTATGATACTGTCGACTACAAACTGCAAGAAATGCTAAAATATATTTTGATCTTACGCGCGTAACCGATGTTTTCCCTTTTAGTACAAGACTTGATAACAAATCGATATTGCGTTTACACCCAACTACAGAGCCAATATGTCTTATCCTTACTATACTATAGGATATTACTATAATATACGAAAGTCTGACCCTTAAGTTAAGCGTAGCTAACGCAGGAATTATTTTATCTTCAAGCCTTTGAACAAATCATAAAGACCTCAACATTACTGCAGGCCTATTATCACAAAATAAATAATACTTAAGTACTTGGCTATTACTGACAAATTTCAACAAAAAGTCCGAGACGTACGAGAACAAAACATGTAGGTACGAGTTCGCAATAGACATAATAGATTACAGCGAAATAAATTAGAGTCGGAATAACGCAGCAAAGGCGATCAGCACACGTCCAGGTTTCCTATACGTTGCAAGCCGCCTCCGGGCGTGCGAGCCGTCATCCCACCTCGTACTTACGCGCTTTGTTTAGCTTGCATTACCTCAAGACAATTATCTTGGCTAGCTATCTGGCTATTTACGCCCGAGCGATCGCAATCTAGAACCAACAATCAATGGTGTGGATGGGCCGCGTGATTAATCTACACCTTATCATACCTATATCAAAAACAAAAATATGTGCATAGCATAATACTAAGAAATAACAAAATAAACTCAATGCAAAGAATAAATCATTGAATAATATTGTACATCTAGTACTAAAAAGTTAGCACTATTATTTTGTAAATTTTACAGGAGAGCATTTTAAAGATTTATGATGCCCAATAATTGTAGTACGTAAGTAGTATGATGAGTTTAGCGTTAAAGACGCTACCCGCAATCTTTGAACTATTGAAAAACGTCTTTAGAGCACCATATTTTGGACATTTAAGAGACTTACTTACTGGCTAATTTCCGTTATTTGTTTATAGTACTGCAGGTGCGATGTAATTAATTAGATCTTGAAATGTTTGATATTTGTGGACTTAAATATAATCATCATCATCATCACAGCCCATTAAATACTTCAGAGCACGAGCCTCCTCTCACATATCAAGGTGTGATTGGATCATACTCCACCACGCTGACCCAGTGCGGATTGGCGGAAGCAGGTGTATGGCGTCCTGCTGTTAAAGTTTTCAAGCCACCCATTAGGCCTCTAACATGGCTTAACGACTACCATATTTAGTGATAACCGGGACCAACGGGAACCACGTTCCTTCCGAAGCACGAAAGCGCTCGATATCAAATGTCACACAAAAGGTCATCCATCCAAGGACTGACCTCTATAAACTCTGCTGTACTTCGGTGATCGTTTCCGACCACCAAGCACCGCAGAGCTACGATCGCTTAAATATAATATTAAGTTTATTAAGTGACACCACGTGTACTGAGTCCTATGTACTACTATACTAAGTTGGTACACTAATCCTACAATCACAAGTCCACAGTCTTTTATTCTATAATTGGTAAAATTACAAATATATCCAGCATATAAATTATTATGTAAAAGGAAAATAGGTCAATATCTAATAGATACGATATTGTAATTTTCTTTGATGTAGCCGCTATAGAGAATTTCATTGAAGTGAATCGTTATTTGCGAAATTGACCTGAATATGCCTTATATGCGCTTTTAAACTCATACATGACAAAGTCAGCGCTGTGATAAAGATCCGTTGAGTCGATCTAATATGGAATGCATACTCAAGCTTCGATGTAGCATTATCAGGATACTTCTGCAGCTACACATGTCTTTAATTTGTTTTACATAGCAGCTAAATAACCGTGTGTTTTATCTTATCATTCGAAAACTTCGTAATGTACAGCAGACATAGCATTCCATTTCGGCTTTCAATCTACAGGGTAGGGCCATAAGTGTCTGATTTACGTCCTTTTTATCGAGTGCTTGTGTAGACGCGTCTGTCAAGCCTAAACAGGATCGGCGGCATTTTTCCACTAGCCGTCAATTTGCGCTGATGCTGTCAAATTACTATGTAAGACGACTTCATAATAGACCCGTGCGCGACGGATGATTTGTTGCAAATCCGCAGTTGACCATTACAATTTTATATATATAACAACGTTTTATAACCCATTTTTTCGTAATATACTAAAGTTAAAAGTTTAAATGGCCTGACGATTTCAAAGTATTATTAAATAGTTGAACTTATTTTTCTTGCCGTAGGTATGTATAAAAATATTATTTAAATTTCTCTATCTAGATCACAAAAGATAGATATAACGTTTATTGCACTAAATGAACACACATACAAAATATTAACATAAACAAAAATAAAACTAAAACAATATTAAAAAAAAGAGAAATAAATAAAACTTACAATAAATAAAAATAACTTACAAAACTGTGACAAGTTGCCATATTAGATTAGAATGCATTATGTTTACATGTATATTTTATTAAGAAAGTCACTAGATAGCAGTGGTACCCATTTTACAACAAAAAAATTATCAATGTTAAGATTTGAATTTGAATATATATAAACAGTTATTCAACCGTATACTTTTTTAAAAACCACCCGTTTTTGTAGAACTTGTATACAAGTAGGCATCTAGCTGCTGTTATTACACCTTTTATATTCATGAAAATTGTATTTCACCTCTCGGATCCGAAACAGAACATCACGGGTCAAGACTTAACCTCTTGCCTCTAGTCACTTAATAGCCTACTCCTGGTTTCCAGTCATACTTTTTCGGTAAAATTTTCAAAAACCCTGTTCATATATTAACGTCTTCTATTCAAGGTTTTTCATGTTAATCTGGAGTCACTTACTATTTATTATTAATCATCATTATCTCACATGACACCGGCTTTGTGTCGCACCAGACCAGTTCTTTGGTCCTATGATGCTGTACTCGTAGTGTCCCTACGCGATATAATCAGAAATGAAGAAACCCGTTGAATAACTGAAATGACCGACATAGCAAGACGTATTTGCAAGCTGAAGTGACACTGAGCGAGGCACATAGTAGTTTGAGGAACAACCCTGATGAGTTTTTAAGGATCTTCAATGGCGCCCGCTAACCAGCAAACTTAGTAGAGGACGGCCTCCAACACGATGGGTCGATGATTTGGCCTGGCCGGCGGGAAGCCGGTGGATATATTGCTCAAAATAAAAGTGATATAAACGAGTATAAACCAGCATTGATAAGCTCGTGGCACGGCGGGACCTGATTACTGCAAACAAGTATTATTTATAGAAAAATACTTCCTGACCAATATTATTTAAAGAAACGAAGCACAATTTCTAATAACCCTTTGTATCCCATGAGACATTAGATAGGAAATTAGGGTTGTATAAAACATTCCGACACTGAGCGCTTAGCAACAAAGGAAGGCTTTCTAATTCAAGGTTTCACAGAACTGGAGGCTCGCCAAAGGCATTAGTGCTAAGCAGACGTTTCCTCTTTATGTGCTTTGGTCTATCTTCACCGCCTCTACAGCAAACTACACTCAGTATAGTGTATTTTCTTAAACATTCACAATATTCATAATAATCTACTCATTATATTTTTGTTGTAACGCAGGGGAAGAATGTCTGGTCAGAATCCTTCTTAGATTTTTATTTTCATATATTTTTTCTTACGTCTGTTGTGAGGCAGAGGACAAACATACAATTTACAAAATGGTAATTATTTGTCTTAGGCTGCTTGTTAGTGTTTTTGCCAGTTCAAGGAATTAAAGCAATGAGTGGACTCGTGGCAAAACCACTGATGTATATGGTCTTATATTAGGAATATTTTACATATCGCTAAACAGACGAGTTTTTCAGACCGTTCTATATACGAGTAAATAAAATTAAAAAAACCTGTGATTGACCAGATGTGATAAGATAGCATACCAGGTAGCAAAATACTTATTCTCTGCCTGTGCAAATAAATTGGTACAAAAACAAAGTATTATACAATAATATCTACCCCTGTGCACCTTATTTGTTTGAAAGACTTTCTGTATAAAATTTTTGTACAATCCTACTACTACGTCTACTTCTTTTGGGGTAATGGCGAATCGAACAGCGGCGCAGTGTGGTATTAGGACCTAAAGCCACTTAAATATATTCGCAATAGTTCGATCGTCAAATGATTTCTTCCTACGTTCAGTTCTCGAACGGCGTCAACGTAGTCGAATTTAACCATTCATAACTGTTCTTATCTGCACTATACCGCCTCTTTACGGTACGTAAAATGCGATTCGCGTTTGAATTTCTATGACTTCTATCCGACCGAGGCGAGCGTCTCTGTAATAAATTGCGATTTCTTAAGAATTGTGCTGGTGCGTATTTAATAGTTGCAACGCATGATGCTTTGAACTCAGGTCATGGATAATGCTATTCCTTTTTTATTATATCACATAATTGGCGTTATATTACGTAGAATTATTTATATAATACAAAAGGAACGAGAAAAAGTAATTTAGAGGAAAGGAAAAGTTAACGCATAGTATTTTATGTAGAAGAACTTTTTAATCTTATCCGGCCTTCTCATTTTTCTCCCGAACTGAACTACTGATCTTAGAAATCACCATTACCTATTTTGTGCTCACTATCAACACATTTACCAAACATCAAGTTACTTCTTGATTTGCAAGGCTATACAGCGTTTAGTTTTCTTCAAGTATTCCCTTTTGGTATAAGATACGACGCCTAAATAGCCCGCATGTTATAAGTCTTATCAATTGGGACTACCATAATTTATGAAACGAATCTGACAACAGTTTTATAAATGAAATCGATTTACTGCGACTACGAAAACTTGATGCCGTAACTCCAAATATTTCTAACAAATATGTCTCAACAGAGGTTCTTGTCGTAGGAGGCTACTAAGGGATCTCGTCTAGTGTCGATGTGGGCGAAGGGCTAGCCCCCTCTCAGCATTTGACACGTTTTACAAAGAGATCTCTGTGCTATAAAATATATTTGTCTTACATACATACATACATACACATACATAATATCCCGCCTGTTTCTCCGAAGGGAAAGGCAAACTATACGCCCACACTTCGCCATTTACATTGTTGGTCCCACGTAATAGGTGGCGAGCCTATTGCCGCTGACCGGGCACTTTTATGTTCGCCAGAGCCTCGTCCGTTGATCGGCCGGTGCACCACTTGCAGGTGAGGTTGGCTTGGGCTTCTCAGATCTTGGTAGGAGCCCTATACACAAATATAAATTTGCCTTAACTATATTTAAATAGTTGACGCAAATAAAGAAAAAGATTATTTGAAATGTACGGACATTCTGATCTTTTTCCTAATCTCCTTTACCCTTTAAAGATTTCGTTAAATCCCAATGTCGGTTCCCAATGTGTAAAGTGACCTACGACCCCAGTCGAGCCTATCTGGTATCCCATTACACTAGCCTGCTTTATGGACGATAAAAGCTCAAGGCTCCTCTTACACGACCAATTGGCTGAATTCGTTCACTACGAACTCGAACATAAGTTTAGTTATATTCAAAGTGTTTTTAGTAATTAATAGTTGCATACGATTAAGGATACTTATGTTTAATATTATAAGTGACATACTTCAGTTATTTACATTTACTTTACTATATACAAAACTTAATAACTAATAATTTAATTTTGACAAACGGCCGCCTCCCATCTGATGGACCGATGATCGGTTCAAGGCGGCGGGAAGCCGGTGAATGAAATGGCTCAATTGATGATTATGATTTAAAGAAATGTGTAGAAATAGAAAAATGTGCGTGTTGCAAAGTATGAATATTTTTTTCATGTCACTTTAATGCGACAAACTTATAAGGCATAAAACTTACAGACAGACCAATAAACACATAGAAAATAGTTTTTTATGGATAACTGACGAAATTGAGTTCAGATACTTTGACATTTGAGTTTTTTTATTAGCGATATTAAATACCATCAATTCTAACATGTAAAAGTATATAGATTTTATCAAAGTACTTTAAAAGGTAATACAAAACGCCCAAAAGCACTTTAGTTTGCAATAACAATACATAAAACTTTTCTAAACCTACCAAACAAAGATAAATTTCAAGTTGAAACTTAAGAAAAGAACAGGTCATTAACAGCATCACACTCCATTGGTTGATGGCTAATGGTAAAATAATATAGCAGAGTCTCGACACGACGGAACATATATTACTAACAAAGAAGTGTAAAATTTCTCTAACGTTAGATTTGTGCGGTAATATTTGAGTGAAATATCGATATTTTACTTCTAAAGCACATTACATAGTGAATGTAACGTAATGCGATGGGCATGAATAGTCAAATGCAGTTTCGGGTAATCGAATGACTTGAATGTTCAAAAAAAATCAAAAAGAGCTTGTGTTGTTATTGAGCATATGTTTAATTTAAAAATACCATGTTGACACAGCGAATCGTCGCTACACCATAACAGTAGGTTATATTGATGATTGAAATGACTACTTTAAAGTTTATTTCGTAATGCTTATAATACAAGGAAGCAGTTTGTAGAATTAGCCTTTATTCAGTAAGAGAAACATTTTTATTTTTACATATTATGATACAGTTAAAAATGTATATTTATATTCGTATGATTAAATTAATTAAATTAAAATTAAAATTAATTTTTTTTTTTTTATTATTGTTTCAAAAACGTACAGTTTTAATAAAATAAAATACATCTGCCAAACTGCGTAGCAGTTTGTCGGCAGCTCGTAGTCCTCGTGGACGCTAACATACATTATTATCTTAGTCTATTTAAATCTAACCGCAGACACATTACATAGGTACCTAATACTTATATTCCGCTAATTACTTTAATATAGGCTTATATTACATTACAAACAGAAACTTCTATTTCATTTTTTAATAGCTACGGACATAATGACATATAATGTTTCCTTAGTACTTTCTTAAGTTGTGATTTAGTATTAATGTTTGCAAATAGTTCACTTGGTAGTTCGTTAATTAACGTTGGTGTTATAAAGTGTCTTGTTCGTTTTCCAAAATAATTATTTGTTTTAGGTACAACCAACTTCTTTTGTCTTGCTAGGCGGGTTGGATAATTATGAACGCGCTCTTTCTTGTGTGTGTTTACGTTGTGTTGTTCTATTAAAAGGGCCGTTTTCACTTTAATATCTACTGGCATTATGTTACAGATTTTAAATAATTTTTCATAATTTTGATTGCAGCTATCTTTACATTTTTTGTCTACTATTGTTTTTAAAATTCTAATTTGTACTGATTTTATTTTATCTATGTATGTTTTGAAAGTAAGTCCGTAACCACCCAACCCGTAACTTATTATAGAATCTGCGAGTGCGTAATAAAGTGTATATAATAATCCTCTCTTAACAACATATTTTAGATTATAAAATTTACTTAGTACTGAACGTAATCTGCCGCAAACAACATCTGTATGAATTTTCCAGGTGAAAGTACTATCTATATTTAGGCCTAAATATTTAAATGTTTTAACTTGTTCTAGACAATTGCACTGGCAGTAATTGCTACTTCTATGGAGGCACTCGTAATCATGGCCTTTTATGTTCATAGTTACATTTTTTTCACGTGCATAAGGGGATGATATAACCATACATTTAGTTTTATTTGTATTTATTATGAGACCATTATCATGAGCCCATCGAGTTACACTATCCAAGTCCTCCTGTATAGCCATTTTTATGGAGTTCAGGTCACTTCCACTATATAGTAGACACGTGTCGTCGGCGTACATGTACGCCCTACAATGTTTTATTACATTACACATACTATTAACTTGAATAATGTAGCCTACTGGCCCGTAGATTGACCCAGTAGGAACTCCGTATTTAACTATACCCATGTCACTTTCAACGTCTCCTACGTGTACTTTTACGGTTCGATTGGCCAAATATGTTTGGAACCATTTACCAATGGGACCATTAATGCCACACTCGTTCATAGCCCTCAGCAAGCCGCCGTGATCCAGGGTGTCAAACGCTTTTTTATAATCAATAAATACTACTGCAACTATTTGTTTTAAATTAAAATAAAATTACTTTGTGATACTATTGAATTAGAGATTCCATTTGGCTAAAAAAAGTTATTCTTGCCAAACCATGAGAAACTGCTTACCTTTACCCTATCAACATGTTATTAGTTACGCCTGACCCGAAGTATAACATCAGCCCTGCCCCTCGCTTCTTTGCTATTAGGAAACTCGTTTGCTTAGTATTTTTGACGACTTTTAATGTAGTGTAAGACACCAGTATCAGTAGAGGTCAGACGGTAGTCGCTCCCTGTAACAAATGAAATTCAGGCAAAATCAGTTAGCGGTTACTTGATCTAATACTGTCATGGCAACATAAATAATTTCATGGAGAAGGGTGCATTGTACGCCTTTGAGATGCGGAGAGGCGAAGGTAGGAATGTGTGCTGTGCACCCATTTGATGCAATCCGCTCCATCCATTTATCCTACAGTGGATGTTGACCGCCTGCGATTGTGGCCTTTCTAGTTACTGTGGTGTTGCCTTTTTTAAACAAACATCATCATATCATCGCTTATCCTTCATTTTAGTAGGTCAGAATACAGCAGGGGTCATCCGGGTGCGTATGCTTCAAACAATTTTCTAACGATAAAAAAAAAAAAAAATGCACAATAGAACCTCTATTAGTATATATACCCATTTTTTTTAAATACGTCTAGTAGCATCCATACTTACTTGTTCCACACTGAAAATAAATCCTTCTTCCTTCAAGCCGTTATGTAAAATAGCGGATTATTGAATGTACCTACGACATACTATTATGACTGCATCGATTACAAACTTGTCAGTAAAATCGTGTAGGGCCATCACTAGCATTTGGGCAAGGAGCACACGTGCGTGTAACCGAATCGCCCACAATAGATTAAGAAGTGGTAATTTGACGTTGATTTAAGAGTGAGAACGCTTTCATCACCCAGATTGTCTTACGCCGGACAGGAGAGTCATTTAGTCAGAACACCTGGGCTCAGGTTCATTAGAGACCAAGTTAATATTTAGAGAGTTAGAGTTGCCATATAGCTCAGTTCAAAGTCTTTTATATTAAAATTTGCCTCAATAAAGCTCGTATGAATGTCAACTTATCGAAAAACAACTGTATATGCGTTTGTTAAAGTTTATATTATGTCACAGCTTTTATTAAGTATATAATTATATAATTAAATTCTGTATTGCCACAACAAGAAGTATCCTTAAGGTACTGATCTATATGTGCCGAATTTCAGTAAATTCTTTTTGAACATTAAGGCGCGATATAGAAACAAACATGTCAACTATATACCATCAAAAACATGTTTATAACATTGTTAAGAAGTGGAATAAATTGATATCAATCAGAAAAAGCTATTCACGTAAACAATAAAAATATTTGTTATATTTGAGTTAAAAAGCAATAAAAATAATTTTAATCATTTATGGCTTTTTCATGTTTGTGCGTTGTGGCCATCAAGATGTTGGGGATATACTAGTATGTGAATATATTTACAATAAACACTTAAGCGGAGACGAATTCCGTTCTGAGCACGTCGGTTTTTAAAGATCTTTGTTTTTATAGCTATGCATGCTCTAACATAAAATAAATAGAAATAATTGGCTCCAGCTGCGCTTCCAATAAAGGTCAACGAACTTAAATAAATTTTACTATACGGGATTTATTTTCAATTGTTTGGCCAATGTTTGCTTCGAAAGGCATGCTAAGCCGCCATTTCTATATGAATTGAATTGAATTGAATTAATTGCTTCCGCCAATCCGCACTGGGTCCGCCTAAGTGGAGTATCACCAAATCAAATCTCAGTCATCATCTTCTTAGCCATACGACATGCTGAACATAGGCCTCCCCAATTAATTTCCACATTGACCGATCCTGAGTCGTCTGGCATCCATTGGCTTCCCGCCGCCTTGACCAGATCATCGGTCCATTCGAGCATAGCTCTCTTCATTACAAGTTGAGCGACTTTGAGCTTTCATATGAGGCCAATAGTCAGGTTGCTCAATATTATGATATTATTAATCTAGGATGTTGATGAGCTATTAAAGTAAGAAATGCAACTACAAGGTCTTATCAGCATCACCAAATTAAATTATACTGTTAAGTCTTTTCTTCAGTGGTTTAGCTAAAGTATATTTAAGAAAAGGCGGCAACGGAACTCTAAGGTTCGTCATTATTATGCACCACAACTATATCTAAGAATCTTACAATTGTATAACCAATGTGTTTTTTTAAAAAGTACGGAACGCAGGTTAATTCTCATTATCATTTCAGCCATAAAATCTATCGCTAAACATGGGCCTTACTAATTGATCTACGTTAATAGATCTTGGGCCACCTGCGTCAAAAACCTGTACCGCCTTGACCAGATCAATAGTTCATTGGGTGGGAGACCATTTTCTACTAAATTTGATGGTTCTCGGTCGCCATTAAACAACATTAATGCCCTATCTGTCGTCGTTTCTTCGAACTATATACCATAAGATAAAGCTTAAACAAACTGCTGCCAGGTTAAAGTCTGAATTTCTGGTGGTATATTTTTTGCTTATCCTACAAAAGCAAATACTGATGCGAATGCTCCTTTTTACAATTTGAGAATTTTATGAAAGTAAAAAATATAATGAAGCTAAACACAAAAGGTTTCAAACTCAAAAACTTATGGTAGATTGTAGTAGATAATTTAATTTTATAGAGTAGTTTTTCTGAATATTTTTTTATGTACTTCTTTGGGAAACGCGAAATTCAAAAGCTTATGCATAGATAAAGTATAGAACGATAATTATAAATAATTAATTATTAATTATTTCTGACACTTACACCAATTATTTAGTTCCAAGATAAGTATCATTAGGAACTTGTGTTATGGATACTAAATAACGGATAAACATTCATACTTTTTATATGATAGTGATATGTGCAGAATTAGCGGCAACATACGTACATAATGTCACGCTTTTTTCCCGTTGGGGTAGGTAGAGATCACATCCTTCCACTTGCTACGATCTTGGCACACACTTTTAGCTTCATTCACACTCATTACCTTCTCATACACGCCCGTCGGTTTAGGGTACTTATGACGTGCCCTTTCTCCAAAATTTTCTGAGTTTGGCCATGGAAGGTCTAACGCGGTCTAAGCTAATTCTGATTTCTTTGTATTTTTGAGCGTGTACTCTTTGATTGCCAACATATTATTTACACGAAACAAAACTCTGATGAAGCTTATTCTAATTCGACTGGTTTATAAGACCAAACTCTGCTCCAAAACTTCAAAGCTAAAACTTATGCTGAAGCTTAAAACGTTGCATGACTGTCGTCACAACTGTCGATGAGGTTGTAGTAGACAATAGTATTCTTTGATTTGATTATGATTTTTTGTTTTTCTACATACAAAATCTAATTATGATTTAATTGTTTTTTGAACGCGTACCTACTCCGCCTTAAAATTGTAAAGCTAAAAACGTCGCAAGTGTAAAAACTGTGGTGAAGATTGCAGCAAAGAAAAGTTTTCTAAAATAAATATTTTTATTTGCTTAGCCTACCAAAGCTAATTCTGATTTGGTTGTTTTTCGAGCGCGTGCGCATACAAGTGCAGCTGCGGTAGCGGGCGCGGCGCGCGCTGATGTCATCGGCTCGACTTAAATGTTATTTTCCGTCGCGAGGGCGTGGGTGCGGCTACGACTTTCGGCTGCGGCCATACTGTCGCTTATTTATTTATTTAATTTTTACAGTGCTCTTCATTTTAATCATTTTATAGTGCTTTACGTTGTAATCGACAGAAACTTTGTTTAATAGGTAAATTTATAACGTGTTTTTTAAACGCTGAAATCGTTATGCGAACGGTTATACCGTTTGTCCATAATTATCTAAGTAGTTATGTACTCAGAACTTACGTTCTTAATGCCATATCAGTATCTAATTTTTATTACAGATGACTGAACTTATCAACAAATCAGCCAAGAGCGACTTTTACACAGCTACTTTTCCAAAGAGCACCAAACAAACCGATCCTAAGCAACCTAAATCCTTAGTAACTACATTCATTCGATACCAGCCACCTTAGATGGTTTGTTCATGTAGAGAGGATGAATGAAAGTAGACGAACGAAAGTGATTTATGATGGACAAGTGATTGGAAGTGTTGGGAGAGGTAGACCACGTAAGACCTTCCATGACCAAATTCAGAAAATTTTGGAGAAAGGGCAAGTCATAAGTACCCTCAACCGACGGGCGTGTATGAGGGGGTAATAAGTGTGAATGAAGCTAAAAGTGTGTGCCAAGATCGTAGCAAGTGGAAGGATGTGATCTCTGCCTACCCCTACGGGAAAAGGGCGTGACATTATGTACGTATGTTGCTGCAAATTCTGCACATATCACTATCGTTCTATACTTTATCTATGCTTAAGCTTTTGAATTTCGCGTTTGCCAAAACGCAATATAATATTATGTGAACTAGTAATTAACGAACCTACATAAAAAATGTATGCTATACTGCTGTTTCACTATACGATAATAATATAATTGAGTAGCAAGAAGATTCAATGAACTTTAAATTTATTCTATCGGTTCCACATACAATAAAGATAAAAACATATAATAGTGTGAAACTTCCTGTTTATCTAACTGGCACTTCCATCTTATCAGTAGATAAGTTATCAGAGCTATTAGATTGAACAGAATAGCTTCATTGACTATGAAAGTAGACTTTAATATCAATTAAGTTTATTTTGTATAGGTTTTGATGTAAGAATGAATTAAATTAATACGCAGTTTAAATCATTCATCTGAGGTCGTTTGACTTGTACATATATTTGCTGTAGGTAGCTTCTGTTTGCAACTTTGCTCATGTGGACTTCAGAATTAGGCCAAATAGTAATAACAAATGTAAGTATTATGTCACGAAATGTCTTTTTTTCTAGTAAATTTTTGAAGTCAAGTTTTTTTTTTGTTATATAAGTTTATTCTAATTAAACTTCTACTACTCTTTACTACCTTATAATATCAAGTTTGATCATTATTTTGGTATATTTTATGCGTGCCAAATTTTAGCTGATATCATTCAACAGTACTAGACTTTATTGGGCTTACTAAACACGATCTGACCGCTTTCCACTTATAATAAGTTAAAATTCTTTACTTCGTATAAGCCTTATATTCTAAAGTATTTAATCGATTTTAACCCTGACATAAGCAAGAAATTGACATCTGATGAGATTCCCATCCGTCCCCCAGCAGCGCCACCAGTTATATTTTTATAACGATTAGCTGTAAGCAAGTATACTTTTAAAAAAAAATTACAAAACTAAAATTTTTGTACAATGATGAAAAATTGTAGGGCCGGTCGAGCGTCAATTGGCATGGAATGCAAGCTTTAAAAATTTACAATGTCATAGTCTACTCACAAATATACTGAACAATTTATTACTATTAATATTCCCTACACAGAATTATAACAGAAATAAATGTTATGAAATGTAAAACTTATCGTAATACTAAATCGTGTAATAGCTACCTACGTGTTCCTTAACTTTAAAGTAACATAAATTGTACTAGCAGTGTGAACACGACTTAAGCGAAGTCATGAATGAAATAGCGTTTTGCAAGAGCGGATGTTGCGAGGCAGCTCGTGTCGAATTAGGTTTAGAGCCTTATGAAGCTTGATGAATGAACCCCCCCTCCTTCAAACCCCTCTTTACCTATTGCCTACTAACTTTCAAGATCGATAGGTACAGTACGCGGAAATACTTTATTTAAAACATCGGCAGACTAAATTACTTTTCGCATTTACTGTAATACGAGTTGAGGAACGTACTTTAATGTAATTTATTGGTAAAAATTTTTAGGAGTCATTAATAATTTATAATATTTATAGAGATTCAAGTCACAGGTACCCCAATAAAATTTCTATTGTTTCTTGTCACGTTGCACGTCATTTTTTGAATATATTTTTTTTGAAATATTATGTGTTTTTTTTGAGAGAATTTATTTATTTTCGTTAAGAAGAAGTGGGATATAATTTTTTATCGTTAATAGTTTAAAATAAGTGTTTTGAATAAAATATATATACACTTTATATTTATAGTTCCAAAGGTTTGGACATTCATTGTAATTGTCAGAATTTATTATTATTATTATTTTGGAATATTTATTTTTTCTCAGAAATCTTACTTTCTGGTGTTTAACGAGACTCACGGGCCTAAACCAAGTGAGAATCATTTATTAGGAATCTTCTTGAAGAAACTTTCTTACAGTTCGACAAGTGTTTAGGATAGCGGCTTTCTGCATAGTCATGTAGGTGTTTTGTGGTAGATTTAATATTTTCAATGATTGTAGGAGATATTTAGGTATAACTCCGGTACTGGAGAGCACCAGTGGCACGATGTATACTTTATTTAATTTCCAAATTCTGATAATTTCTTCTTTTAATTCTGTGTATTTATGAATTTTTTCGGTGATAGTTTTCTGTAAATTATGAGTGTTTGGAACTGCTATATCTATAATGTATGCTATTTTATTATTTTTCTCTACTAATGTAATATCCGGTCTATTGTTGTGAATGGTTTTATCTGTTAATATTGCTCTGTCGAAGTACATTTTGTGACTGCTGCTTTCCAGTACAGGTTTTGGTGTGTATTGGTAATAAGGTGTCAATTTTCCATTTATAAATCCGTGTTTAACTGCAAGTTTCTGATGAATGAAGTGGGCAACTTGGTTGTGTCGGTGTGTGTAGTCGGTTTGGGTAAGTGTTGGGCATGCGCCTGTAATGTGTTGAATAGTTTCAGGAAGACGGTGACATTTTCTGCATTTATCGTTTACTGTATTTGGGTCTTTTAAAATGTATTTTCTGAAATTTTAGTATTTATAACCTGGTCTTGTATTGCGATGATGAAACCTTCAGTTTCTGGAAACAGAGAACCTAACTGAAGCCATTTGTTGGATGCTGTGTTGTCTACGTGTGGTTGTTCTAAGTCATGTAGATGTCGTCCATGTAATTCTTTCTGACGCCAGTTCCTAACTTTCGACTCATCGTTTTCTTGAACAGTAATAAATTCTTGATTCGTATCTATCAAATTTAGAGGCGTGTAATTTTTATCCGATTCTATTGAAGCTAAGTGTATTCGACTGGTTAACGCTTTTTTAAAGAAGAAATTTCGCAGTTTTTGGAGTTGTCCCTGCCACAGCATCCTCACATCAATTAACCCTCTCCCACCCTTATGTCTCTTAACTGTCATTCTCTCTATAGCGGATTTAGGATGTAAGTAGTTGTGTGTTGTGAGTGTAGTTCTAGTTTTAGTTTCTATTTGTTTTATGTCTGTGTTTGACCATTTGACTATGCCGAAAGAGTAAGTAAGTATAGGGATAGCGTAAGTATTGATAGCTTTAATTAGATTTTTAGAAGTTAACATTCTTTTACTTATTTTATTTAATCTATTGAAATATTCTTTAGTTAGATCTTTTTTAATTTGAGTATGATTGATGATCCTACCTTCCTGCAAGCCTAAATATTTATAAGTTTCATTCTCTTCTATATTAGTAAAGTAGTTGCTTACGTTACTAGTACTATTGCTTATTTTCCCTTTCTTTAAATTAAGAGTTTTGCATTTATCTAGACCGAAAGTCATGTTAATATCTTTACTGAATTTTGTTGTAATTTCGATTAGTTTATCTATTTCTTTTACTGATTTAGCGAACAATTTGATGTCATCCATATACATTAAATGGTTAATGGTACAGTTAGATGTAATTTTATAGCCACAATTAGAGTTATTTAGTAGTTGAGAAAGGGGATTGAGTGCCAGGCAAAACCATAGAGGACTCAAAGAGTCTCCCTGAAAGATTCCATTTTCTATTTTAATTTCTCCAGTAGTTATAGTTTGAGTGCCGTTAGTTAAATGTAGTTTGGTTTTCCATCTAGTCATAACATTTTCTAAAAAAATAAACAGTTTGGGATTGATTTTATAAAGTTGTAAAACGCGTATTAGCCAAGAATGAGGTACACTATCAAACGCTTTTTTATAATCTATATATGTTATTATTATTATTATTTTGGAATATTTATTTTTTCTCAGAAATCTTACTTTCTGGTGTTTAACGAGACTCACGGGCCTAAACCAAGTGAGAATCATTTATCAGGAATCTTCTTGAAGAAACTTTCTCACAGTTCGACAAGTGTTTAGGATAGCGGCTTTCTGCATAGTCATGTAGGTGTTTTGTGGTAGATTTAATATTTTCAATGATTGTAGGAGATATTTAGGTATAACTCCGGTACTGGAGAGCACCAGTGGCACGATGTATACTTTATTTAATTTCCAAATTCTGATAATTTCTTCTTTTAATTCTGTGTATTTATGAATTTTTTCGGTGATAGTTTTCTGTAAATTATGAGTGTTTGGAACTGCTATATCTATAATGTATGCTATTTTATTATTTTTCTCTACTAATGTAATATCCGGTCTATTGTTGTGAATGGTTTTATCTGTTAATATTGCTCTGTCGAAGTACATTTTGTGGCTGCTGCTTTCCAGTACAGGCTTTGGTGTGTATTGGTAATAAGGTGTCAATTTTCCATTTATAAATCCGTGTTTAACTGCAAGTTTCTGATGAATGAAGTGGGCAACTTGGTTGTGTCGGTGTGTGTAGTCGGTTTGGGTAAGTGTTGGGCATGCGCCTGTAATGTGTTGAATAGTTTCAGGAAGGCGGTGACATTTTCTGCATTTATCGTTTACTGTTATTATTATTATGTTTGTCTTTTTCCGATCTCGGGCCAATGGTGACCCGGACATTTGGAAGGCATGCGTGGGGCCGAAGCCAACACGTAGAGGCCCCTTAGACAATTTTAATCTAATGGTTATGTGACACCAACCGGCGATTATCCCTATGTGCATTATAGAAATACACCTAAGGACAATCCCCGGTTGGTGCAGTACTATTAGGATAAGATGGAATCTACTATGGCCGGGATATTAGGTTGAAAAGCTGAAGGACTGGGTAAATTGGACTATGGATAGAGGAGACTACCGGACACCTGCCGTCATCATCAGTCTCAATTGATTGTAAATGGCAGGCGGTGACTAGCCAGAGGATTAAATGGGCACTCCAAAATAGCCGTAGTGCAACGGCAGGAGCGCAACATAGATATCCTCGGCTTCAGGGTGTCGAGAGGTGTACACCGTTTTCTACTCACTGCCCAAGAAGACAGTTCGCCAACTCACGACTTACGCATCTTTCACTTCCACCCTGCGAGCATGTAGCTCTTGCGACTCCACCCTGGACAGCCAATGAAGGCAAGCCAGGGGCGAGGGTCCTGCTAGCCTCTTGGGGCCCACTCCGGCTAACCGGAGACGAGACCGCAGTCCGACCCTCTGGAGCACTCGGATTTACGCCCGTGGTGTCGCCACTCACCAACAGCTCGCCACAAGCTGCCCTGCGGGCTTATTATTATTATTATTATTATTATTCATTACATAAAAAAAATTATAATATCAATAAAGAATTGTTATTATTATTTTAATTTAATTAATCGTGCTATAAATTTAATGTACGTTTTATATTTTAAGGCGTTCAATAAAAAAATTAAGATTTAATTAGAAACCATACT
The DNA here is from genome assembly GCA_949126915.1 of Musotima nitidalis. Taxonomy (NCBI): domain Eukaryota; kingdom Metazoa; phylum Arthropoda; class Insecta; order Lepidoptera; family Crambidae; genus Musotima; species Musotima nitidalis. The sequence continues at coordinate 9,914,407 of OX421424.1, read as the reverse complement.
TGAAAAAATTTACTACATAATGTTCAGAAAATACATTAGTTAAAGTTAATCATTTTCGTAAGGAAAGCGATCTTAGTTTAATGCAACCTGTAATTAATCTTAAAAGGGGGTCTAAGAAACCTTAAACTAAGTTTGTAAGAAAGTAGAAATTGTATTGCGCTTAAAGTTAAACTTTTGTAATAATTGTTTCCGCATTGCTTGTGTTGTAACTACTGTAGTTACGTTAAGTTACTTAACTTAAGCCGCTCACGGTAGATTACTGGTCCACATAAAACTTCCACGTTAAACAGTTTGCAACTGCAGTTTGAGAGTGATATATTTAGACTTTCTACTACCTAAGTGAAGTTAAAATATTATTGCTATTACTTAACTGTAAAGTAAATCGATATTTGTATTTTTTTATACTTATTATTTATTAGGAATGGGAATGTGTGGCTGGCCCTTACCAGACACCTCTCACTATTTGACACCTCTCATCCTAGATATATCGGGTTAAAAGTGGACTTTAACTTAGATAAAACTATATTGATCCCTTTTCAATAGTTGCATCATCTCACGCCAGATGGCCATGACGACGGTGTAAATTGACGTGAGATAATGTTTATAAGATATTAATTAATATAAGCAAATATGGGAAAGTGGCGGACTTAATGCCATTAAACATTATCTACCAATTATTTAGACAGCTGCGTGCCATTATTTAAAAAAATATTCAAAATATTCTTCCTCTACCTTGTTTGTATATTTATGAAATGTGTGTATTTTTCTATAAAAATCAAAAACTATTTGAAAAATCTTGTACTAATAGAAATAGTAGGTATAATTATAAAATTTATGTATCTAATCAACGCACTAGCTTGTACAGTAAGAATGCATATTGTATGGCTATTTGAATTTATAATAAATTACAAAATGACTATAAAAAGAAAAAAATGCTATATTTGAACATAAATTATATTCTAAACTAATAGAGAAATATTATTACGCTGTTGATCAATATTTGTACACCAGTAATGGTAAAATGCAAGATGATAATATATTTATGCAACACCTTAATGTACTGTATTTTGACAAATAAATTATCTTTATCTTTATCAATTTAATTTAATGTGCGAATTTGACAAATAATAAGAAGCCAAAGGTTCTTTTGTATTGTCATCATCATGTTAGCCTTGTAAAGTCCACTGCTGAACATTGGCCTCTGCAATTGATTACATTCAATTGGGGATATTTGCCCATAATCACCACACTGGGCAGGCGGCAGAAATCGCAGTTCAAGCCAGTACGCTGAATGTCGCTGCTGCCCATTATCTCGTAGGATTTATTTTTGTCGACTCTTACGACTTTTCCTGAGATGAGAGGGGGTGGCACTATTCTAGGCCGGCACTACACTTTTGTATATTTGCCATATTGTATATGAGAATTGAAAGAAAAGATAATGACAAATTCTTATAACATTCAAGTTCATCTCAGGGCAGTGGAGGTGCTAGATTATTGGTCAGTCGGATATATGCTTTTATAATAAAATCTTATTTCCAAGTCAATAGAATTCATTTTCTAACAACACTTGAGAGGCTTTAATGTAATATTAATCTAACAGAAACGTTTTCACACCCTGCTGTCAAAGTGAACACTTCAATAGTGGAAGCGATACTTCCTGCTGTCAGTCTCATCTCATACTACTAATTATGTAATAATTGTACCAATACAAACATCCGCCGGTAGACAGGAAATGTTAGTATGAATGTCTTTATCTGTACCTACAATTTACAACAGATAAAGTTCTCGTACTGACGGTAATCTGGCGGCTAAAACAATTACCACAGTTAAGTAGCAAGTTTGTGGATGGGTGATCATTGTTAAAGAATTTTGATATCGGTTGCTACGGAAGACAAGACTGACAGTCCATATTACGACATTTTTTTCAACATTTTATTTATTTATTAAACATATTAACATTTTCACATGGTTTTCAAACACACAATAAATCACATAGAATAATGTAAGCCTGGCCAGGACCAATAGCTTTACCTCGCAACAAATACGCAATGGTTTCACGTTGTACGGCCTAGTGTAGTAAAAGGAATATAATGAAAATTTTACAAGTCTGTTTGTCCAATCACGCAGCGTTTTTTCTCAATTTAGGTCTCGTAAATGAAATCGCAAATGTCCGCTAGTTATAATCAGGAAACTGAGTAGGTAGAGCTATTAGGGGACATTGACAAACGTTGATATTCCCGGGTTTCTAACTGACTTCATCGGCATTAAAATAAATTAAATAGATTTTTAATAAAACGGATAAAAGGAAGATTGTTTTATGTTGATCACACGATGATGCTTAACCTCAGCAAATCCTAAAAAAAAACTTCCGGGAATGTACAATATCCGCGGACGTATCGCAAGTACGTAAAATCTAGCTCTACCTTCACCGATCTCTGGTTATAATATATCATATTCAAAATTTTCGAATCATAAACTATTTTCCCTCGAGATGCAATTCCACAGTTAATTGAAGCAGGCAACCCTAGAGCTAATGACAGCTGTGACGTGAATACATGCGAGGAATGTTGCACGCTTTAATAAATTACCTTTCGTAAATAGATGCTAATTACATACATTAAATAACACATTGGAGATGGCAGAATTTATATCATAAGTCAATTGCTATTAACCGCGATAACCATACATGACTTAACTATTTATGAATTGAATTAAACTTAGAGTTTAGCGTAGAGTTTTTCATGGGAATTTAAAATGTAGTAAGTTATGATTTTTTCCTATACATAACTTATAAATATTTATATCATGCTAGACTATCGCTAATCATTTATATTTCACATTATGATTTTTAAATTTGAAACTATTTAAGTGGCTTGAATTTTAGCGCTTCGTTGGCGTTAACTTGAAAATGTCAAAAGATATTTTTTCGGAAATATTTTGGGTAGTGCAACTTTGTGTTAGCTATTTATGTATTAAATTAGTATTTATAAATAGTAGCATTTCCAAATAGACATAATTAGTGTGTACACATCTTTTTTTTTTGAGGTTCTAAAATTGCAGGATTCGTTGCTACGTTTTATAGTAAGCAAGTGCTCATATAAGTTGTACACGTTCAAGAAACACCTGTGTCATACAGAAATATTCTCTAACAATCACACAAATTATTTAGTTCCAAGATAAGTATCATTAAGACTTGTGTTATGGATACTAAAGAACGGATAAACATACTCAAATACTTTTTTTTTGTAAATACATACTTAATATATATGGGAAAACTCCCAGACCAGAACAAATATTCATGTTCATGCACACAAAGATTTGTCCTGTGTGGGAATCGAATCCACGACCTCTGGAGTGAAGTGCAGGTATACTGACCTCCACGCCATATCGGTCGTCAAATTCGAAGTCTAACATGTGAATAACAGTAGATTTTTACTTAAGTAATGTTTTAAATATGTTCAACATTAATATTTTTTTCGAAAACTTTAAAATAGCTATTTATAGAGGAAGAAGTAAGTATAATAAAATAGTCAACGATAAATTTATCATTCGATCTTACAAATGTCATGTTTTTAAATGAGTGCTACATACAGATACGATATGAATAAATTTAAAAGTTCAATATGATGCCTGGGAGATGTAATCAAACAAGTTGGCTTATAAATATTTGTTTTATTAAGTTCACGGCGCACAGTTATAGCTGTGATGATATGGTTGGGTACAATATTTTACTTAACGAATAGCAGTATAAGATAGCTCTTTTTTTTCCTTTACATAATGGCTCGGTGCGTTTAGCACATTTATCCATTGTCAAGTAAGCTATATATTAATATTTCATAAATCATTGCAAATTAGAATGAGTGGTGATAAAGATGATAAATGTTACATTAGATGCCTCCCCCCTAAAGAGATTTAGTTCTTAGTAAAGATGTACCTCAATGTGGTTAGTGTGTTCATACAAATCGTTGCCTGATATCCATACCATGTCTGTTTAGGCACTTTTTGAAGTGTCCGAGAATGTCTTACTTTTACATATGATAGATGCACAATTGCATACTATTGCAATGGAACTGTTTAAAGAATAATTGTCCCGTGATTGATGCTTAGAACAGGAATAGGACATTTAGTATTATGTTAGATGCAACATTGTGCCAATTTCGTAGTTAGAACCAGCATTGAAACAGTTTTGGAAATTATTATTATGTGAATAATTGTCTTGTCTGTTTGTTACTATGTTGTGATCATCATCATTATATCAGCCTTATGTGTCCTGAGCATGAAAGTAGCCTCCATAAGTAATATTAATAACACCTCCATAAACCTTCATAAATAATTAAATATTTTATAACATTCTATTGGGGAGCGCATTTAGGCCCTTTTCATTTGGCCATAATCATTCCGCTGGGTAGAAGGGTTGATAATTGCAGTTCAAGCCAGTACGCAGAATGACGCTGCTGCCCATCATCCAGTAGGATTTCTCTTCGTCGAGCCTTACGAATCCCCTTGAGATGAGAGGGGGTGGCATTATTCTAGGACGGTATCACACGACACACTACAACTATGTTGTGATTATCCCAAAAGTATTAGTTTTTCCTTACTTTTTATCACTTCAACTGCGAAAACAAATAACCTTTTAAAATTGAGATTGATTTATAAATACAGGGCTTAGCTAGTGGTTGGGATTGAGGCGCGTCAGTGGCTGCGGCTGCATGCTCTCCGCTTAACATAAACCTTGGATTTGCATAATTCATACGGGATATGTAAACTTATCTGTGGCACGCCCATCTTGGTGACGCGAGGTGCGCCGGGATCACAATATGCCCTGGAGAGTACATACAATACTAAATAGAGCCGATTTGCAAGGATACTGATTATATAAAACAGGAGGGCTTAAATAAAACAGGAGGGCTTCAATTGCCAATTTCATATAGGTGGAAAATTTTAGATATAAGTGAAAAAGACGAAACATATTTTTTTTTGTGATATGAAGATAAATCTTTATAACTCTTTTTTTTTAAAACATATTATATTTTTTTAAAATTTATTGTACAAAATATATTACCATAAAATTTTTGTTATAAGCCACTCACTTAAACCACCACTGTTTTTTTGTGAGTGGGAGTTCACAACTTATATAGGTAAGATTAATTTACAATTTTTGATTATACGGATAGCTTCACAATATACAGATACAAAATTAGACGTCTGTGAAGGTTTTCAGAAGGAATGCATACTTTAATAAGGCTTTAATATTAAGCTGCGCCCGCGATTACAATATGGCGTGGACAAATGCATAACTAAATAGAGCAGATTTGCAAGGATGCTGACTAAATAAAAAACAGGAGGGCAAACATTGCAAATTTAATATTAGGTTGCAAATTTTAGATATAAATGAAGAAGACGTAACAGATGAAAGATTGGTTGTGGTATGAAGATAATCTTTACAGATAAAAATGTAATAGATATATTATATGACTATATTATAATCTTATTCTCCTAAGAGAAAACAGTATCCCTTATAAATGTATACTCTCTTATAAAGCAAGAAAAAAAATAATTACTTTCTGTAGTCAAAAAGTAATACTAAAGTAACGACTCCTTAACCTATCAAACTACTTGAATCTAATAACGCTTGAAATTCTATTGTTTACTATTGTCTTAGACCCGTTCGCCACTGCATAGAAAAAGGTCTAGAAATAAGTAGTACAAGCTGAGCAAACCTGAGAATCAAATTAGAGGTTCAATTCTAAGGTAAAATAATACACAAGAACTTTTATAGAACTGTCGTAAAAGTTAAAGATTCTAAGAAAAATGGAAGACCTCCATAAGGTTTTCTCTGTAATATTTCTATCATATAAAAAAAGTATTTAATGCCGAGCTCAAGCATAAGGATGTCTTTATAAAAACAAAGGTGTAATACCTACCGGAGTTAGCCTTATTAGGCTTTGACGATATTATACCAAAAACATTTTAATATTCAATCCGAGGTAGATATTCAGAGGTGGGCAAGCAATAACCGCACTCGCCGTGTGACAACTTTGGCCAAAACATATGAAATTCAATAAAACGCAATTTCATTCGAGTACGAATATTATCGGTGTATGCTCGTTAAGTTCGACCGCGCGGTCCTTATTAGCCTAACACGCGCCACGAGCCCTATTTCGCATACGAATAATATTACAAGGCTACCATAAACAGTGTTTATTAAGACTTTATTTGCGTTTAAAAATTCGTAAAGTCTTATTCAGTCGAACCCACGTTCGATGTTGGAAGTTTTAAAATGACAAAATTACTGTCGCTCTGACTCGGAAATGAGACATAAATGGGGATGCCTGTGAGAAGTAAAAATGTGGGGCATAAGTTTGTCACGACAGAATCCGAATAACGTTGCATAAAGTATGGCGTTATAGGGCTCACACCCTACTTGGAGGGAACGGGCCCACCGGCGCAGTTAACCGCTGTTTCGGAGCAATAATTTACCACGAACCGCTCATTCATCAGTATTGTCTCACGTTTTGACAGAAAACTCTGATAAACGATAGGTAGTAATTACAATTGGAACTATTTCCGATTGTGAGCGCCGAACAGGGGCACGGTGATCGATTTATGTTTTATGGCTGTTTGATAGCAGTAATACTGCGCGTACTGGCGAGCGGAGTCGACCGCACGTGCGACGTACGTTATGATCATTTTATTTAATCACACTCGAATAGCCGCCCACGCGTCGGGTTTACATTATTTGCGAGTTTGGGCTTCATTCACAAGACTTTTCCGATACAACAAAACACTTCTTTCATATTGTTTTGTAAGATCGCATCGTAAATAACACAAACTGTGTTGCATTAAAGAAATTCGTTTGACACTATCATTAGTTATGTTTCGTTATTGTAAAATGTCAACAATATATCGTTTTATTGTGACTACAGAGACATTACTCTTGTCAGCGGTAAGGCATTAGCCTAAAATTGGATGAGCTTTTACACGGCCGGTATCAATTACATCAGGTCGAATGACTTCGCAATGCAAAGCGGAACGTATAAACAGCGTTAGTTTATTCGACTTTTCAACGGGCTGATAAAATCGTGTAATGGCGCCCGATGGCCATAAGGCCGGGACCATAGTGAACTAGTGTTTGTAGGCCTCTCTTGTCAACTTTAAGTCCTATAGGTTTCATAGGAAGATATTTTATAATTGCAAGTTGAACTGATTAAAGAATAAGACTACTTTATATAACATTCGTAAAAACAATTCGGTAAATGGATAATAATTGCTTAGAGAGCAGCTTGCTTAGTATGAAAAATTATTTAGTGTTGATACTGCAACACAAATAACGTATTTTTTGTATTGTATTCAAACCGACGACCGATATCCTTAGATCGTGGGTTCGATTCCCACACTGGAAATATCTTTGTATTCATAAACATTACAAAAAAAAAGTATTTATATAGGTTTATCCGTTGTTTAGTATCCATTACACAACTTCTTAATGATACTTATTGTAGAAGTAAAAAAATTGGTATAATTGTCAGAAAAATATTCATTTAAGCATTCCATTCGTTTCGATCCAACGTGCCTAAAACTTCATACATCACAATCATCTCAGCCTATTTTTCAAGCCACCAAATTGGCCTCTAAAATAGCTTAACGACTACCGTATATAGTAACGGTATAACGTGTCTTCCTAAGCACGAAAGCGCTCGATATTATATGCAACACCAACAGTCACCTATCCAAGAACTGACCTCGGTGAACACTGCTTTACTTTGGTGATCGTTACCGACCACCTAGCACCGCGGAGCTACAAGCGCTCCGACAGACATAAGCTCAATTGAAAGGTCACACATTCATATCGGTTACTCGGCCCTCTCCGAACTGTACAATTAAGCAATTTAGATACGCGCATGGCCCAACAACGAATACTCCCATGTAAAACAACGGCTATCCGAGCGATAACAGTGCTCTGTAAATAACAATAAAGTTATCAGCGAGGTTGTATGGGTTTTGACAATAAAAACGCCGGAGTGCGCGACCCTACGAGCCGCAGTTTCAATTTACGAGAATGGCTTTCTTACTTACGTCACTGTCGCACTCTATCTCTCAAAGGTTCGACGGGTCTATCTCACTGATGGCTTAGGCATCCAGGTATTGGATCAGAGATGGCAAACCAAAGACACACGTGTCATTGTCAAATATGACCTAATAATTTTAATAAAACTAATATGCTTATTTAGTTTAAATATTAATATCTTATAGATATCAAGGTTGAAACATTTCTATCACCCCTGATTTATACACAAATTGTCCACGTAAGTATATATTGCTTATTATAGTTTATGTGAGGCGTGAATAATAAATATTATAAATTAATGCGTTAATTAAAAAACTTATTATGTAAAAACATTTTATTACCCGGCCTTCCTTCCCTTCGAGCTTTGGTCCCCGCTATCAAAATCGCATTACAGTCGAACAAGCTTTTAGTTGTTTGGCATATATTTGATTTCTTAGAGTAAATTTTTTATCGTCTATGACACCTAGATGAACAGTGATCACAAACATTTTCTAGTAAAACCTTTGGGATTAAAAAATGTTCCCCACCCCTGACTCATGTATAGATTGTCCACGAAGTATAAATTGCTTATAAGCGAGCACCATTCGTTTCATTGGGTACTGATTGTCGCTAAGTCGTGCTAACTATCTTATTTAGCGAATGAAATATTTATAAGGTGCTATTAGTTCACGTTGCGACGTTGCTTTACGACGTCTCGGTGTCGTTAGGACTCAGACTTTATTCGATACTGAGAGCGTAGTGTCAAATGTTAGACTAAACATGGAAGTGGCTATTGAAGTATTCATAACTGTCTCTTATTTTGAACAAGAGTTAAGTTGCAGTATTATAAGTACTGAGTAACTTATAAATAAGATGATACTTATTTAAATGGTAAGTATTCATCTGTTTACCATGGTGGCAGGCGTTGAGCTAGAGGAACTATATAAGTAGCTTGAAACTTTTTTGACAGCTGTACACCATGCACCTGCCTTCGCCATTCTATATTGGTTCTGCGTGGTGGAGCCTGAATGTGATACTTTAATCTCTTTTAAGCCATACTGACCCAGTGCAGATAATCGGAGGCAGTTACGTGGCGTCGTTAGGTCCTCTAACAAGTCCTACTGCCAACTAAACTTGAGGCGGAATATGACCCTCTGTGACCCTTTTGAGGGAGTGCTCACAAATTAGTAATTTTAGCCTTTGAAAGCCCTATAAATGTCAAAAACAATATGTTCTATTACATCTATGAACAAACGAGTTCAGATTTATAATTAATAAGCATGAAAATCAACAGGTCTAAAACTCAAGTATACCAAAAATCAAGTTCGCCGACGCGTTGATGTCTTTTGCTCGTGCATTGAGCAGCACTATCTGTCCTCAACTTGAACTGAGCCCAAATTAACATACTGCGTTAATTATTTTCAATTGTATAGAGCGTAATCTATTGCCATTTAAATAACAAATGAAACAATAATGGAGCGAGTCTCGTCCCCGGACCTCGAACAGGTTCCCCGGTGATGCCACATTGGGGATTTTGTAACATAATGCGTCGTCGTTTGGCTGATACCTTACAGATAGAATTATATTTGTAAAAAAAATGTAAAACATTAATTGTTTAGTGTTGCCACTTAGATGATTTTTCAATGCGTCGAGTTTTCTCTTATCAATCTTTCTCTACCGAAAGATGATTTTAATACCAAAAAATTAGCGTGTGATTATCAGATTTCTTGGTTAAAAAAATATTTAGGTTATTCTTTCTTTCTAAATAACGTTTAAGGGTTGTTTACAAATAAAGGTTAGTTTTGCATACCTGTTAATAACAATATAATGTTAGATATGATATGATATGATTTAACATAGAGAGTGGTAAAGGCATTTGAAATTAAATAACAGTAAACTTTTTTAATGTAATAGGGGACAATTTGATCTTTTTCGGATGGTAACACAGTCCTCAAGTACTTTAATTAACAATGCACAAATCGTAGCTTGTATGCAAAAAAGACTGTGCTGCGCTCCCAATTCTTCGATAATAAGTGACGATTTTTAGTTTAGAGGAATCAAATTTGGGTTGTCATAATATGGTGTGATTTTCTTGCTATTTTCTTTTTCTTATAAATAATGGCGATAAAAGTGAATATTACTTACTTTTTAGTGATCTTACCTTATGGGTAGAAACACAAACTAATTAAGATCGAGGACAAATTAATAATTTCACACATAAATATTTATATTGATATTATTAAATTTATGAAATATATAATAACCTAGAATTTATAATGTCACACTTAAATAGGCATACTTTAAAATTTCACACAGCGCTTTTACACTTAATTAAAGCTTGTTCTATGAGTACCAGGCAATGGATAAACAATATAATGGATTAATAATAATATTCATACTAAATGAGAATGAGTGGTGATAAAGATGATAAATGGTAAATGAGATGCCCTCCCCTAAACCCATTGAGTCTATACTGAGATCTCACATGGACTTCTTGAAAGAATTTGAAAAGTGATGTTGCACTGTTTTTTTCATTTAACAACACACATGTATGTTCACAAACACATAACGGTTAATAATCCACCGTTAATAAACATTAATGTTCGAACTATCACAAATTTTATAAAATAAAACAAAGCTGCAGTCATGACGCTTAACTTTTCTGCCAAGTACTTTATTTTCTGACTTAAGTTTATTGTTTGTTTGTTTGTTACCTTAATTGTAACTAATACATGAATAAAAATAAATAAATTTTATAAACCATGTTCAAGTAAAAAGTATTGCACAAAATCAAAATTGTGTTCAAGGAAAGTCCAACGAAAATATCAAACACTTTGGTCAGCGTATACCCGTATATATGAGACGTTATCGTAAAATTGAATTAAAAAAGGGAGATAATAAAAGAGAAGTTGTCGTAATTCTGGCGACAACGCACCACTTTTATTTTGAGGCGCGCGTGTGGCGGCGCGCGGTTACGGGGGGCGCGGGAAAGAGGGGGGGGGGGGCTAATCGTGCGAGCTTCAAGGAACTCTACTTCGGGCCATCGTTTGTTACTTTCATATGGGTTTACTCGATAAGAGTATTTGCCAGTGACCAAATAATTAATTAATTTGGTATAGACAAAAGGTACGCTATTTGATTCCCAAGAGATTACAGTAAAGACCTCCCCAAAAAGTGCATTCAAAGATTTTTAAACTGTTGAAGTGCTACTGACGTATTTGATGTTGCAAACGTCCAATGCAGGGTGAAGTAATCACGTTCCATCGGATGGGACAGCAAAAAAAAAATTTTTAGAATATAATAAATGTAAATTTTAACTCAACAAAACTGTACACACATAGTTTGTCTATTAAGGTAGATAAGTAAGTTGTTTGTTTCCCAAGAAATAACAGCATAGAGCTTTTCAAAATAGGCATACGCGCTAGTGACGCATTTGATGGTGCAAAAGTCCATAGACTGAAGTAATCACATTTAACATAATGGACTTACAAAAAAAATATTATTGAACATATTAAAAATCAATTTTAATTCAACAAAACTGTACACACATAGTTTATCTGTTCTTATTATCCAAAAAAAGATAAAGGTCACAACAATCTATTTTTAGTAATAAATATGTAGTACATATTCATATTGTTGATACATACATACATTAACGCCTGTTTCCCCGAAGTGGTAGGCAGAGGCATATGACACGCCAACACTTCGCCAATTATGTAGTTGGTCCCACGTAATAGGTGGCAAGCCTATTGCCGCTTACCGGGCACTATTATGTTCGCCAGAGCCTCGTCCGTTGATCGGCAGGTGCACCACTTGCAGGTGAGGTTGGCTTGGGCTCCTTAGGTATCGGTAAGATCCCTATACACCCTATGTAGATAAATGTAGGAGTTATATTATGATAAATCAAGTTATTTGCATAATTCAAAATTGTGTAGCGTTTGCATCACTTAATCAGATTCGGAATCAAATAAACTCCTACCACCTTCATCAGAATTTTATATTTAGTAAGAAAATATGAATATTATCAAATTCATTCATTTAATCAATAATACTTGTGATAGTAACCTAAAACTACTTTTACGAATATTTTTTGCATATGAATGGACAAACACTGGAATGAATGCTCAGTGCAGTGCGGAACGGATTCGATGAATATGTTTTTTTATTTGCGCGGCCGAATGACACTTCGCGCCTCAGCAAGAGCGCTCCCTCCCAATGGCCGTAGGATACGAACCTTATTGTGACTTAAGATTATAGATGTGTAGCTCACTATCGACTATTATTACATACAGCAAGCTAGGAAATATAAAACATAAGAAGCTTTTTATCAATTCATTTAATTGTAAGCGGATGTTGAAATAAGGCGATAGGTTCAACTACACTAGCTTACCAATTTGCATGTGTTGGAAAGTACGTCGACAAGAAAAGCAATGACTTAAAAGCACGGACATCTGCAAGGACCATCACGAAGAAGAAACTCGTGCGGACAACAATTTTGACAATCTTCCTCTACGTGTGCTAGGCGTGGAAATTAAAAGCTAGGCAATGTCGGATTCGAAAGAAGAATTTAAAGCAACCCTTCTTTAAAGTTCTTGTTGCGTATTCCTTGGACGGCTTGTCGAACCAACTCATAGATGGTATGGAGGATGGAGGTTCGAGTGCTATAACGCTATGAGCCATATGGTCGGGGATAGTGCAAATCCGCGTAACTAGCATTGGATATATGTATTTACAAAAACAAAAAGTATTTAAGTATTTTCATCCGTTGTTTGGTATCCATCATACAAGTTCTTAATGCTACTTATCTTAGAACTAATATTGTAAGAGTATGTTTATTTATATAGTATTTGTTTTCAGTTTGTGTCTCATAAAGTAAGCTGCAATTTTCATGAAATTTTATTCACATGAATAGTGGAGGAGAAATCGTGTGCAATGTGGAGCACAGTTCCCACTATGGGCCGCCGCTCGAGGACAGTCAGTACTCTTTTTGTGCAACCAAGTGCCATCTCGCGCCTTGCACTAGACCACATTCAAGGTGGTCAAAAGGGCTGGTACAAAGGACTAGCGACTGTTTTGCAACTCTTTATATAGTTTTTTATAGTTCATAACTTTAATTTCACCAGAATTAACACAAACCATGATAAGATATTTCAAACTTATTTTATATTTATATATCGTTTTTAATTATTTTATATACTAAAATCTTGGATATGTACAATCTGCGGCTAAACAAACTATGTATATTCTAAGATTGAATATTTTTATTTACACTAAAAGCTCGTGTGTATTATAATGTGCAGTGTAGTAGGTTAATCTATGCTCCTTTCTAACAACTTTAAGCTCACTATCAACAGCATAACAAAGCTTTTTTATAATCAAATTTGCATGGTCGATTTGTAAGATGACGAATTCTATAAGCTGACCATGTTCACGGAGATATTTTTGGCCATTAATGTATTCATACTAGAGTGAATAGTTGGTGCAGAGTGGAGCGCAACACACATTGGAGGACTTTGTTTTTTTGCGTGCGACACCTCGTGCCTTTAGTAAGAGCACACTTGCCCTAAAGCTACTCGCCCATTCGCAACTCTAAACTTTAATTATATTTAGTAAATAGAATCTTTGCATTTCAGCATTGAAGCTGTTTTTCGTCGCTAATGTCTGGGGTTTAAATATTAAATTCCCAATATTTGCCCTAATTCTGATCGCCTATTCGAAACATTACATTTTAACATACAACACTGAGATTTGTATACCTGTTTTCCATTTCTTATGTCGTAGGTTTCATTCCTACTCAAAAGTAGGATCAGTTTGTTAAACGTCCGTCAAGAAATTTGAATTGGCTCGGCATACGGAATGAGTAACGTACCTACATTGAGGTTCAAATCGTAAATATAATTAATGTAACATTTGCACTATCTGAAGGTTTAGTGAGACACAATTACTACCTTTGTTTTGGGCCGTTCTGAACATGAGATATGTTAGGGATTTGTTAACGTACCTACATAATATTTTAAAGATACTCCTTTCAAAGCAAATATGTATCTTTCGATTATTACTAAATCAGAAATCAATTACATTTGTAAAATATTAAAGACCATGCCGAGTAATGGAATTATTTTTACTTTGTTAGTATTATTGCCGGATTGTAGAATATTTTGGTTGAATTGATGAATAGATAAATAAATTAGAACGATTTCAACTATACATTGGAAGCACCACTAGTAACCATTACTGTTGTGGGTCGTCGTCAAAAGACATGAAAACAGAACGCAACTAAACTGAGTAAACTTCTACGTCATTACAAAATATAGTTTATGTTTAAAAAAAATACAATTTATGTTCAAAAAAAAAAAACAATATACTTATGACACTTTAAAAATTAAGCTATTCATTCGCAGAATTTTATTGCTATAAAACAAATCAGAGATATAAAAGTAATCCAAAAGCGACGAACAATAATATTAAATAAAATTGAAAAATATTTACTGCTCGTTTTGTCCGTTTTACGATCGCCCTCAAAATATTAAGCGCAAGTGTTGCAAATCTCTGCTTACATCCAGAACTTGTCCCTTTATCATTCCGGCTTTATTGGATTGTTTGATATTGTTATTCGTTTGATGACCTACAGATTACATGTTCATACTGTTCTTACGAGTAAGAGTTTAAAAAGAGTTTCCTTACAAAAAAGTCTATGTTCCAGTACAAAATATCCGTTATTTCTTATTCTTTTGAGGCAACGAAAATGAAATATTAATTTTATTAATAATTTATAATGAATGTTTCAATGTGCTAAAGAGTAATGTTTCTAAAAGTTTTGACCTCTAACTAATTCCTGATGGTTAGTATAATCTTTGCGTCATATCAGACACTGCCACTTCAACTCCCGCTTTAAGTCTGGTATAACATTTTCTGTAGAGACTTTGATTGAATAGGAAACGCTGTCATCTTTATGACCATGACTAGCTGTGTTGTGACAGTTATAACTAAACATACTTTAGTTATCCTTAACCTTCACTTTAGCACTCGACGCAAAATATAGACAATAGTAAGTAGACTACGTGTCATTTCTGTCTACGTGCATTATATAACATGAAATTGCATTAATAACATCAAATATATGTTATAATATCATTGATATGACAGTGCTATGTTTTAAAGTTTATGAAAAGAAAAGAGTTTTGAAAGGATGTTTTCGCTGCTATCCCATGCTTCACTATTTAGTTACCCCTCTCGAAGTTTAAACTACATACTCGAAAGTTATTTCAACTGATTCCATTCGCCTACCGTTGATATATGGCATATTATAAATCTGTTTAAGTTGTTCTTTTGAATGTTTCACCTAACGAACGCGTCAGACCACTTCGGTTGACATCGGACAATATTTTTATTTATGTGCGGCGTAATATTGGAAGCGCATTTTTCCGAGTACGGAGCGTGGGGTGCGGGGGGCGGGGAGGGGTCATCTGAGCTGACTTGTAATTTCAAGTGTTTACCCGGCGCGCGCGCAGCGGGATGTCCTACAACAATGCCCATATCCTTTTCACATAAAATATATGAAAAGTCCGGCTACCAAACGGCTATGGATCGAAAGGCTGATATGTTGCCCACCGAGAACTTTTTATGAGGGATCAAATTGATTGGTTTAGTGATATTATCAAGGTTGCGCATTGTCCGAGCCGTGAAGACCGGCAGCCGCGCCGCCCGGCCACGCTACCGACTCCCGGACTCACACCTTTGAACAGATGTAATTTAATGATTCCGAAGATATAGCTTCGTAATAGATATGCACATTTTAATGTAGTGGAGAAAGCTTTTACGATTATCTATATCATACCGTGGTAAATGCATTGGTAATAAGTTCCGGAGTTATACGTACCGTACTATTCAATTCTAACAGCGGCAGTTTAATATTTATGACTTTATATTAAATTTTCGTTGGTATAGAAATATAAACTATTTTATTGTGAAATGCGCAATGATTTTATATTGCTTGACACGTTGCAATCGTAACATGAAATTATTGTGCCGTTATGTATTACATTGAATAAAAAGTGGTTTCATTTAGATAATTTTGTGGTTTGGCAAACTAATGTCTTATTTCAAATAAGCGAGTGTTAGAAGCGAGCCGAAATCGAATCAGAAAGATAAAAGTGAGTTTATTGGAAGTGCACAACGAACCATCCGCCAGGACGTGAGCCGCGAGCGAGAAACACAAAACCACGAAGATAAAAATACATTACAAAATGAGACCCACTTTGTGTTTTGAAATTACAATCAAATAAATTACTTTTTATTGCTCAATCTTGTTGGGTTTTATTAAGGTATCGGCGTTGAATGCGAGAGAATAAAACATGGTGGGTTTACGCGAGAGACACGATGTTTCCGAGCGCGACGCAGATAAACAGGGGGCAACACTGGGCCTTGACTCTTTGGAGATAAGCCATCGTGACATCGTCATGTTGACACGCCAGCTATGACCCGATACTAGCGCTTTCTCCAAAAACACCATAACAAACTGACACTTACCTAACATTTTACGATCGACGAAAGAGTTCAATATAATCTATTCGGAAATACCATTTCATGTATAGTTATTTATTTTAATAAGATTCTGAAATGTATCTAAACATTTTGAGATTAAAGATACTTTCTGCGGCTTCAAAAGCCACATTGTCATCCGTTATGTCAAGACTCCTTTATTCATTTCAATTTAATAACAGTGTATGTATTACTTGCGCAGTTTCCGCCGAGCAGAACTTTTCCCATTGTATTGTGATTTACACGTCAATTAGTGTAGCCTTTAGCTCATGTAAGCTATTTTCACCCTGTCAACTCATCTCTGATTCACGACACGGCAACGTCTGTGCAGCGCTAAGAGCTTTAAGGTCGGTGTCAAATCATATTTTCAGGGAGAAATAAACAAATCAATGCGCGCCGGACACGGAGACGCGAGGGCATATCGTGTTGATTAATGCTGATTGCTAAAGTACGTCGACGCATGTATAAGTAATGCTGCAAGTCAACCCACCGCGGCGTTTCCGCCTCAACCGGTCCTAGAACAATGTGCCCAAACATTTACTCATTTACCATTCGTCGTATGGAATCGCCCCCATGACTTAGTGGACGCGACTCGAACTGATTTAAATAGGACTCGACTCTATAGGGATTTCATGCAATTATATACCATTTGTCATAGTGTCGCTTTAAGAGATAATTGCCAGTGATAAATTGGATGAAGTTGAGACAATTGCGAGATAGTCACTTTAACCAAAAAAGGAGGACCTGGAAGTGCGTCGTTTGTCGAATGATTTGTAGAGGTTGTATGAAGATTACGCAGGTCTCGATATAGTGGATAAGAGGACGCGCGGAAATGCAGGCCGTTGCACAATGCTCGCGTGTGTCGCTCGCCCAAGGAAATCTATTTATCATCGTCACCTTGTGACCAGCGACTTGTAATTGTACGCCATATTGTTGTTAGCTTGAATTATGGCCTTTGACTGCGAATATCGCCTCTTCCGCTGATCTGGTGTTTACAGTCATATATTCTTATGTATTGTCTAAAAGTATAACCTTTTCCGCATTCAAAAAAATCTACAAAGAAATGTTTAAAAAATTTATATTCAAATAACACAAGTAAAGAACAGAGCAACAAAAGTATTTTCTGTGTTGTAGTTATGTCAAAAGGGACTTATTAAACATAACTACTAACTACAAAGAAAACGTCTCGAAAAACTGGAATCCATATTCATCGATCTGCCGACCACAATATTTCACCGGGTACCCCACGCAGCGCCACTAGACAAAAATCGCACCGAACCTCCATATATTTCACGTGTCAGTGTCCAATGGACAATGCGGTAAAGGATTGTAGAAAAGTGAGCATAAAACACGACGCACGCGCATCGGGTAGCGTCGATCGACTCGTACATCGGCTCTCCTGTGGATTTCTTTACACAGAACGGTTAACGAAGAATTATTGTTTTTTAAACATTGGAATAGCTTTTAAATGTCTTTTTATTTATGCTTATTTTTTTTTGGGTAAATAGAGTTTTTAAGTAGCCTGTTTGTATAGATTGTTGTGGCTTTATTTATTATTTTTTGAAAATAGTGTATGTATAGTATTAAAATGTGTGTGTTTTTAATAAGTAAAAACATTATTATAATATTCCATAACACATATCTCGTTTTAGTTGCATTAATCTATGAAATATGCAATTTTGAGATACACTTGTAACCAAAGTCTATTAGCCTATCAACTGTGTGTTTTCTCGCTGAAATGTTTGCACCATTTTAATAATTTCCTATGATCTGCTTTTGTTACCTAAATTACCAGCAGCATAATTCAATGGTGGCTACTAGAAACTTACGACATGTATAACCTATGTGGTGCGCTTCATTGGTGTATTAATTGAAACACAGAACATTACCACAGAATTATTAAAACAGGCAGGAGAAAGATTACATAACAGTCTTTTCCACACAAACCAGCTATCAAAAATTTGACGATGAATATCATCATTTACATAATTAAAATATTGCAGTATATAGTGTGTTTTTGTAGGTAATTGTTGTTGAGACATAAATAACGTGGTCACTCCGAAATATGTTTTATTGGTAATGACTTGGGCCAGCACAAAGGCAGCTAGAAATAAAAAATAAAAAAATGGGGATGTAAATTATGGGGATGTAAACAGCCACGCGACAGACGGTTTGCGATGAGGCAGCGATTTGTCGTCATTCGCTTACGCGGCGCGCGGCCATGTCCTTACGACGGCAGCTATCCACCATTGCGAGCCTTTAGCGCCTCACCTCGCCACTATACAATCAGTTCAATTGTGTGTGTCCGGGGTTATTTAGTTGATGGAAATATTTGTAACAAAAAGATCGTGCATAATTTATAATATTATAATAAAACGGTGGTGTAAAAGCAGCCAAGCGAGTGACGGCGTGCGATGAGGCAGCGATTTGTCGTCATTCGCGCACGCGGCCGCGTCCTTATGACGGCCGTTATCCGCCATCGCGAGCCTTCCGCGCCTCGCCTCGCCTCGCCGCGACATCCCTACCGGACCTTTGTATCACTCACAATGTATCCACATAAGACTGATCACTTATATTATGACTTCATTAAACTTTTAGTACCCCTATTAAGAATCTCTAGATGGCACTCAAGCACGCGTCCCATCTTATCGAAAGTGGTTACCGTTGACCATGGACGACTATTACACCAGAGCACTACACTACCAACGTACGCGGTAGAAAGGCATCATTTTAAACAGATCCTTAGAACACATCCCATTATATAAGCGGTAGAATACACACAAAGAGGAACCATCCCTCCTAAGACGTAATGGTTAAATACCGCTTGTGAAGATTGGACAATTGTCCATTCGCAAAGCTCGTCTTTGGACCAAGAGGTGCATGTTTAATAATAACGCCCCACTACTATGCACGGGCCTCCTTTCACGAACCAAGGGGAGAGGAGTTCAGATCATAGTACACTTTGCGGACGAAGTGCGAAAGCAAGTGGCCTCCTGCAGTTAGAATGGTTTAAGCCCCCCAATTCGCCGTAAGCTTAAGCAATAACACATATTATTATAGCGATAACCGGGTTTAACTCCTTAACGTGCCTTCCAAAGCACAGAAGCGTTAGACATTAAATGTTATACAAAGAACGGTCACTCATTTAAGGACATCCGTAAACTTTGCTTTACCTTTATGCAAAATTTTCACCCACTGTGTTCCACATGTAAACAGCAAAATGTAAAACTATTATTGTATCATTAATATTGTTTAGGGTTCCTATCGACATCTCAGGGGCCAAGCCAATCTTACTTATGTGATGCACCTGCCGATCAACGTACGAGGCTCTGGCGAACATAAAAGTTCACGGTAAGCGGCAATAGGCTCGCCAACTATTACGTGGGACCAACAATATAATTGGCGAAATATGGGCGTATAATATGCCTTTGTCTACCCC
This sequence comes from Musotima nitidalis, assembly GCA_949126915.1. Classification (NCBI taxonomy): domain Eukaryota; kingdom Metazoa; phylum Arthropoda; class Insecta; order Lepidoptera; family Crambidae; genus Musotima; species Musotima nitidalis. The sequence continues at coordinate 9,894,380 of OX421424.1, read as the reverse complement.
TTCTGGGAAATAGGCATGATTGTAAGTATGTTACCGCTACAATTTTATTATGAATCTTATTTGACGACCGATATGGCGTGGAGGTCAGTATACCTGCACTTCACTCCAGAGGTCGTGGGTTCGATTCCCACACAGGACAAATCTTTGTGTGCATGAACATGAATATTTGTTCTGGTCTGGGTGTATTCCTATGTATATTGCGTATGTATTTACAAAAAAAAATATGTAAGTATGTTTATCCGTTCTTTAGTATCCATAACATAAGTTCTTAGTGATACTTATCTTGGAACTAAAAATAAATTGGTGTGAGTGTAAGAGAATATTTAGTTATTTATTATTTGTCGCTAACAAAATAACAAAGAAAATACTCTATATTGCTTAGAACCAATACCAAAATTAATAAGCAACCAATATTGACACACATTGTACTGTTTGCAATTTGGTTACTTCTGAATTAACCTTTACCGTAAGAAGTATTCTCCCATTCAAATGTTTGTGCAGACAATACTAGCACAAACACAATATGGCTTCCTAATTTCAGATCAGTTTTCCTAAGGTTGTAAATATGCTATAAATATTTTAAAAGTTGTATCTTTGAAAGTTTGCGTGTACGTAATTTTTTTAATGATAATACTATACTATTGATCCGATTTGATGATATATGCAGAAGATAGAGAATGAAATGTTTTACTAGCAAACCCATTGAGAGTCTTCCTAATGAAAAATCAGAAACTAGTGTTATTCCATTGAAGGCAAAGAGTTCGCTCAATCTCCTGGGCATCGTGGGATGCTTCTTTTTTAATATACATCCTAATGACATCTGGTCTGATTGGTAAGCAGTAGGGATGCTCGATGAACATCGATGTTCGATGATAATCGATATTGAAAGCAAAAACATCGATGTTTTAATATCGATGTTACCTTACGAAAAATATCGCAATATCCATGTTAACGGAATTGAAACCAATTAACAGGTTCTTCTTTATCAAAATTATTTTTTCTTCAGTCAATTAATAAAAAATATAGGGATATGTAATAATTTGATCAATTGCTCATAAATTTCGAACTTATTCATTGTATTTTATTTCTTTATCGATTATTAATGTAAAAATAATCGATGGATCCCAATGTTCGGTTTTCGATAAATATCGAACATCGATGTTGAGCTTTCGATTATGACATCGATGTCAACATCGATGTTTTTTAAATATCAAACATCCCTAGTAAGCTGGCAATGCGGGCCAAAATATGAGAGTGCTCGACACCGAGGGATAAGCAAGCACACCCATCTAGGAAGATCTAAAAGAACCAGGGACTTTAAGAGCTGGAAATAGTGGTTAAGTGAGCTGACGTATATAATTTTGCTATGTCAGGGCTCCTCGCACTGTTGACAGTATTTCTCACAAGAACAATGAGCATTTAAACTTTATTATCGTATACTACCTGACTGCTGCGCAATCTTTAAATGTTTGACAGTCACTATATGTACTTTGTTAAAAAAATGCAAGTGAATTCAGTGAAAATTATTTATAAGAACCTTTAATTCTTACTTGGTTGCTGATGTAGAAAAATGCCGAAGATTTTTTTTTACACGCGTTAATACTGTTAATATTTATTTACATAAAGTTGTGTTATGAATAATTCATTGAGCACATATAAATTACGATTAAGATGAAACTTTATGAGATATCATCATTCGTTTTCGTGGACATGAATATTCACAACATAATATTTATCTAAACCTTTAATATAAGTGTTTAGATATTATGAATTAGTTGTGATAATTGTCACAATCATGTATTACTTGCTAAATGCATTTATGACATTATTTCTTGTCGATCTATATAATGGACATCTTCTAGCTTCAAATTAAGCAGAGTACAATGGATACTAAACAATGGAAAAACATACTTAAATACGTTTGTTATTAGGTACTTTTAATAGATAGTTAGTAAGTTATTATGTATGTATAATATTATTATCTTGTTCATAATATTTTAGTGATGTATTAAGTACGATATTGTTTTAATAAGATAATCCACAATGTGTAAATCACATATACCACCGTTGAGACACTTGTGTATCGATTTAGTTCACGTCTATAGATCACGTCTATAGATCACATTTCACAGGGTTGGTTTGAACTCAGTACAGTCGATATCCGTAGAGTAAACATTATATTATCTATGAAAAGTACTATTTTATTGACAAAATTATGTTAGGCTCTTTTAAACAATTGTACGAAAATAGTGAAAATCTCATGCTATAAAAATGTACTAGACATATCATATCATACAAGTAATTTTCATTATTCATATCGCAATGAATTTTTAATAGAAAAACTATAAAATAGTTTCGCATCAGGTGAAGTCTACACAAAAAATACTAATAAACAATTATTGTTTCAGAACTTAACGAGAAGCCAACTTTAATCTATAACCAAAAAACTATAGATTCGAAACGATCCTTTCTATAAATGTTGTACTTTACTTAAAGGCAAGAACAATACAACGAGTAAATACGATCTTAGTGTTAGAGGTCATGGGGGCCCGTAATGACCGGTTCATTTCGGTCGCACGAGATAACATCGCGATGATTTGTTGACCTTACACAACTTAAATATTGAAATTAACATTCATTTATGATTTTATCTACCCATCGGCTCGTCGAGTGAAATCTTTACGGATTCATAAATATTAAATCATTATTGCTTCGGTGAGATTGCCGCCTACCTTTTGTTTTGCTTACTCGAAACATATTTAAAAAGGTCAAGTGTTGTTATTTTGGGAATAATACATGATTACACAGATTTTAACAGACTAATATTTCGACTATTCTATGTAAACGTTATCGAAATATGTAATGGCTATTGAAAATAGTAAAGAGAAAGCATGATGTGGTTTTATGAAACCAAATAAGTGCGCTATGATTTCTTGCCTTTTAATTTTTGATTACGGGTTGAGGGAGTTTGGATGGTGATTTCTTCAGATTTTTTTTTTAGATTTTATACAAAATCTGGTCGTTTAACATTAGAATAACAAAATACGGCCATAATTTGTTTCCATAGCGTTAAATTAGAGTAATTTTACGTAAATTTAAGTGTAAGCTTGTTCCTTATTTCTAGACTTGATAACTGCTACTTATGGACCTATAGCAACGAAATCGCATTAAAAAAATACTTAGAAAGTTAGGGAAGGTCAGACCTATACTTTCTTTTGCTAACAAGGGGTTTAATGATTGCAATTAATCTGCTTAAGTAAAACTTGAACTAAATTGTTTTAATACTTACGTACAATATTATTTACTGGCTTTCTGATGTAGTATTAGTGCGTGTTTTAAATAGAGGACCGAGCACCGAACACTTTTTTAAAGGTGACTTGCTAACAGTGGCAAAACAAATGTGATCTGGTTTCAAAAAGTATTAAAGCCAGTATATAGTATTGCGATTTTTTAAAGAATAAAAGGTGCTTCCCGAAGGGGTAGGCAATTATAAGCCCACACTTCGCCAGTTATATTGCGGTACCACGTAATATATGGCGAGCCTATTTCCGCTTACCGGGAGTGAAGAGTCCCATGTATATGAAAATAGCGTTACTTCAATAAAAGTTAGCAGGAACCAACATGGCTGCAATAGTTCAACGTACAAACATAATCCCGTGATCTAGTATCAGGGCACCGTTAACAGTTTATTGCTTTTCATACTTCTTGCACCATTCCGAGAAAGTAAATGACTCGAAGAGCTCGTAAAATTAATGCCTTACACGGTAATACGAGTACTTTGGCGTGTCAATGTCATATTTTATGGGCCCTATTTGATACTGCGAGGTGGCGGATTGATTGCAAACAATCACAGGCTGTTTCGTAACTATGCTATCGTAAAGGTTTTTATTGAAATTGGCATAAGCTATAATAGTCATAGTACCGACTAGGTTCCCGGTCATTGAAGGTAAACAGCGTTCAAAGAGGTCAATTTACTTCGAAAGCCACATTAAACGGATTTTATCTACTTCAGTCTTAGGGGGTGACTTCGAAACGCATACGATTTATTGCCATAATGTCAAAAGATGTATGTGTATATGGCATAAAGATCCAAAAGCATAATATCTATTTTCATAACATATTACCTACTACGCATAACCATAATAATGCAAAAATGTTGAAAGATAAGATAAAAGATAATTATAAAAGCCATAAAGATCATATAAATCTATATCTTCATTTGCCATATTTTTATAAAGAATACTTTGAAACGCAGCTTACTTCTCTTTTTGGGTTAGGTTGAGGTTATTTTTTTTTACCAGTAACAAGTATTTTCTTATAATAGTCATATACAATTTGCCCACCTGACTATTTGTATTGTAAATTTTTACAAATAATAATACGAATAATTCAGTATAATTATGTCCAACAAAAAATATGCCTTTTATTACCTATGCGTATCTTAATTATGACTTTTAATGGTTTAGCGTTTTAAAATTCAGCGATATGATGTTATGCGTTATAACGTTATGCTTTACAGCGGTATGGCAAGTGACGATTATGGTAATCAACATTATGCATTTTCAGTTTATGGCCAAAAACGTTATGCGTTTTAATAGGTCTTAGGGGTGGGCTGAAAGCTGACGACAGCTTGAATATTTAAATTGTGCTAGATTAGCACGACCAATCTGTTTGCCTTAAATACCTACCCAAAAATATCTACCGTCTTTCGCACTATTAAGCTTTCTTCATGTTGAGGTATCATTTACTCAAAATTTTGAGATTTTCATAAAAAAGTAAGGTAAAAAAGTAACAATAACTAATTGAAAGTTTTCTTTATTTTAGAATTCATATTTTCTTTTACATAAAATATTAGTTTTAAGGCTTATTTCTGTAAAACATAATACACAAGGAGCTTCTCTCAAGGACTCAGTTTATTAAACAAGATATTAAAATCTGAAGGCTTTTGACACTAACGAGAGGTATAATATTGCATACTGCAACTCAACTTATAGGAAGTCATTCTAAAATGTCAACGTAATGAAAAATATTTTCCACACTTTGTATGCTATCGTAAATAAAAATCACTGTTGTTTTTTAACGAGCCATTACTCAAGTCTACAGTATCCCTGAGTGAATATTTTACTTGTAAAACGAACAAACATTAAAAAAAAGGTTGACTCAAAGTACTTGCGCAAAATATGTATGTATTATTAAATTAAATTGCATTTCAACAAAATATTTACGAGACTAGTAATTTTTCAAGCGTGACAGCCGCCTCAGGGTCTTGTGCCTACTCCGCCGAGCAACCACTAACCTGTAATAACTAACTCGATATCACTAGCAATTACATTCTGATTGTTGGCCGTACTAATAATGAAATGAACGCTTAAAGCTGACCGTGGACATCTTTCAAGCTGTCAGGAATGTTGCTTCCTTTCGGCACTTGACTCAATTGACATATTGCTAACCTAATTCATGATTTTCTAAGACAGTATTCACAAATAACTGAAATAATGTAATTTATTTATTTGTATTCGTTACACGGGTCTGGCCCAATTACAATAACTAACTCAGTGAGTAATTTTACATGCATATATAGTTAAAAATATAATTAAAGAGGACATAAATATTCACAAAAAGACGACAATTTTGCCTGGATTGATTCCCAGCTATGTATGTATGCGAAATTATGCATGAAGTTGTTGTTTAAGACTTATTGTATGTCGACCATTGTTGTACATTGTCAGAAAAGGATTTTAGTAAGCAATGTGTAAAATCTTAGTAATTTAAAAGTTAGTTATTTAAAATATTTTTTTACAACATTGTCAATTGATATTAATTGACAATCGATATCTTTAGAAACAATTTAAAACAAAGCCCATTATTATACAATTATATACGACTTAAACTTCTTAGTAAAATGTGCGAGATCTAGAAGGTAAGTGAAAACATAGATTTTTTGGTCAATTGGTTAAAATTGAGATAGGTAAATCAATATTTATTCAGTACTAAATTTTTTTACGTTGGCAACGATTGGAATCATATTTTTCATTTAAGAACCAACTCTATTTACTTTTCTGCCTTCAATTCCCAGACCTTAACTTTCATTTTCTTGTAAACCTTGTCTTATGTGCGTTAATAATTTTTGTTAACTAAAAAGGTTGTATGTATGTACGAAAAGAGGTGCTTTAACTAGAATAAGACTGACTAATGCGTTTCATTTCGCCTCTGCAGCCTCAGGGTGTCCATTCTACCTTAACAGCATAGGGTTGCTACATTTATTTCCTATCAAATAAATTACTTCTGAATGATTTTACTTAGACGTTTCCATTTCTGTTGATTTATTTTATGGTAATTTTGCTGTAATTTGATGAATCAACTTATGTTTAACGACTATCCTGTCACTTCTTGCTAGTCCTTATTTGCTGATTTTATACTGTAAGCTGCTTATGTAGTGTTTTTACCACATTCAGTTTAATTATACTACAAAGCATTTTTATTACAGTTTGTGCTGTGAAATGGATTGCACTTGTATGTACGATTTAGGAGTCAATCTATTACTAAATTACTTAACTTTAAGCAAAGATATCGCATACTAATATCGATTGTTTCTACTTAAAACGTTGTGTTAATTAAGGTGAGGTCAGTCTTTGGATCACCTGATCGCCCGATCATTAGTGCTTTGGATATATCAAATACTTATTTTCCTCAGAACATTAAGCCATTCATTTCAGTTAAGACTGCTTAAGCCAAGTTAGAGGCCCTATTGAACGACTTAATTGATACATTTTCATAGGAGAACGTCACGCACCTTCTTCTGCCTATTCAAAGTAAATACACTGGATAGAGCATTACCTGAATCCTTCTTACTCTGACTTGTAAGAGTTGGCCCGTGCCCACCAACTTTAACGTATAGTTTTAGTATTTTAGACTCTCACAAATCAATCATCTTTCCATATAATAGAAACGCATGCCCTCAAAAAAAAGTCTTGTTTAATATATTATAATAATTATAAGTGTCGTGAATATGTAAGTAAGTAAAAATAAGTGTCCTTAAACAAGACCTAATAACTAGACTTTATGAAGATTTAAGCTGATATTATTTTCTGAACTGTCTAATAATTATAATGAATAAGAACATTGATGTGCCTGGTTTTTCACAGTGTCTGATGACTGGTCTTTCATGAAAAGATTCGCCTAACAAGACAAAAACCTCTGAACCTTTCTATTAACGTAACTAGGATAATTAAAAAAATAAAATTTAAATTTAAATTTTAAGATTACAATTAAATTTGATTACATTCCGCCAAACTGCATAGCAGTTTGTTGGCAGAAAATGTCACTAGGTTCAGTAAAAAGAGTGAACGTGTGAAGATAAAGCCCTCGTGCTTCGTCCCGAAGCGCGGCCGAGCGATCATTAGCGCAGCACCTACCATCAATCGCTCCGCCATAATTAAGACGCTCAAACGCAAAACATGTTTTAATCTTCCAACTTGTAACGAGATGCATTTGTAAACTAACCAAACAATTTTTGCAATATACTCGAGGTGCTGTTTATTTGAGGTAAATTAAAGCGTGTATTTTAAGTGTTTTTGTTGTAGTTTACTTTTTGTATTATCATCATCTATTATACCTCCTCCACCTTTTGTATTACCATCATCTATTAAACCAAGGGTTTGGATCAGTTCATCATATCAGCCTTATAAAGTCCACTGCTGAACATTGACCTCCCCAATAGATCACGGGATAGGTATTGGGAGCATATGCCCATAAATAACTGGCTGGGCACGCGGGTTGGTGATCGCAGTTTAAGCTAGTACGCAGGATAACGCTGCTGCCCATCATCCTGTAGGATTTCTCTTCGTCGTCTTTTACGACTCCCCATGAGATGAGATTAGGTCCCACTGTTCCGGCACCACACGGCATATTGGGTCATTTACTTTTATGTAAATAAATTTTATCATATTTATGTGCAGGTTTATGTGGAAAGATATATAGATATATAAATAGAAAATACCACCAAGTAACTTTTAGTACCCAGTTGGTTTATGTTTCTTAGCTCAATCTGTTCTAAATTTAAGACACGAACAAGAAATTAAACTTCACTTGTAACCTGTCGTCGAATCGACAAATTAATGCGTCGGTCACGTAAAATACGGCTCACAGTTACAAGTAATATTTCAATTATGTATTAAGAAATAAACATCTTAATATTCGTCGTGATCGTGTTTCTGTGTAGTAATAAGCGTGTACACGCACCGCTTTGATGAATGTGCCGGGTGTAGGGAGCAGGGTAAAGCTGGGGGCGAATAAGAAATAATTAAAACTACTTAACATTCAGAAAGTACGCAGATCGGTAGCGGGTTTGCGGCTCATTTGCGATCGCGAGCCTGGTAGCTGGTAGCGGCGGCGAGAAGCCATTACTCTGCCGCGCGATTGATATATTCTCCCGAGACATGCGATCGGCGACACTTTACTACCGGCAGTGGCAGTTGCGTCTGTGGTGCTAGCTTAGAAGATTTCTCGCTGTTTAGGTGCTATTTACTGAGTTGCCACCAAGAATGGCGAAATTTTCAAAGGGAGTTAAATGTAAAGATAGTTTAATCTATCGCATTAGGGTAATCTTGTAAAACTTACATTGACAATCTATTGTAAATTTAACTAGATTTTTCAGTTTTAAACTACAGGACGCAATTTTCAATTACCGAACAAATATTGCCAATAGCGTCGTATTTCCACATAATACAATACAGTAATTTAAGGGATGAAAAGATAATAAATACTTTTCACGCCACATCAGTAAACCCTACTACAACTAAGACATCTCCTATTCCTGTTTGTTGTAAATTAATTAGTAGACTATAGTTTTCACTACATAAAAAGGAATAAAGTTTTGAGTTCGCTATATTCTGACCCAATTTTTAACTTTTAGAGACTAGACTTAGCAATACTAGTAGCCATCGCGTCACAGCACAGCTCACGACTGCCACCGTATACTATGAAAGTATCAACTAATAAACAACCGTCCGGCGTACACACCAATAAACACAGCCGCCCCAACGCCACACTATAAACTCGACCTTTTATTGCCGCATATCTACTGCGACTCAAATTATCTCGTGATTGCTGATGAATCGCCAATAAAGTAATCTACCACTCAATCCGCTCTGACGATATTCCCCTCTGTATTTAATTAATTTACGTAGCTTAATCGTTTGAGTAACTGCTACTGGTGAGGCAGTCACTCTAAAAATAATAACATAGCTTGTCTGTAGAAACTGATTTATACGCAATATGCCAGATTTGATTATGTAAGGATCGGGTTTCGAAACAACGACCAAAATAACTCAAAATGAGTTTACAATACATTTGTGTATGATGTTTCTATAATGTAATATCGATTGCACAATTTTTTATGATGTAGACTTGATTTTTTATATTGTATATTATACCATAATAACTTATGCAGTGTAAAATTACGACCACGTATTTTGCGAACTCTACTATCTATAATAATATATTTGATTTCTTTTTTTATTGATAAGCCATCAATCAGCTATACTCTTTTCCCGGTCTTGAAGAACTTCATCTTAGGACTCCAGCTGCTGAGAATTGGCTACGCCAACTGGCACTGAAATTTTAAATTAGGATTTAGGCAGCTCAACGCCATACGATATGATAATGATTGATAAATCATATCAATCAAATCAAAAGTTGGTTCTTTAATGTGTATTTAACATTTATATCTATAAAAACAACTCGTAATTGCAAACACATGGAAGCGCCCTGAATTTTGAGTATCACAGCTTACAATTTAAGTTAAGAATGAAAAAAGACGTTGTTTTTATAAACAATTAGAGGTTATTTATCAAAAGCAAGCCGTCAGCTTACGCGCTTACGCTTACGCGGACCTAAAGCAACTTTGGAACAACTTCTACATACAGAAGCTATTGTAATATCAGTTTCAGATCATAGATCATAAACTCATTTATTATTCGAGACCCGACATGAGGTTGTGGGGGGTCCTCTCACAAACCACTCTTTTCTTTGTCGATTTTTTATTAGATCTTGTATGTCACAATTTCGTGGACCCCACTAGACACTTCAGACATAAAATACCCAACACAAGAATACTCACATCGATCTATGGATATTTATAATGGTCAAGAATGTACTTAAATCACAAAAGGTATACACATAGTGGACTAATCTTTACTTTATGCTTACCGTAAATTTAAATTTGATTTTAATAACTTATTTACCCAGTGTTACGTTACCTACGCATCGTTATTAGCTAGAAATATTTAGAAATTAATCATGATAATCCTGCTAAAGCATTTAGAGATCAGTTTCCAGACTTTTACATATAATAAATATTGAATGTATGTTATTATTTCAATAGAATACAGTTTTAAAATAGTTCAAGATAAATGTATTGATGAAAACTTGAAAATTATTTAAGTAGTTATTATGTTGTAGGTTATAATTTTTTTGGTCGTACTGAATTCTGAGAATTTAAGCTTATTATTTGGTGTAAACGACATATTTTTTTAAATTATGTACCAAAATTTACATGTGTGTGTAGGGATCCTAGCAACATCTTAGGAGCCTTAGCCAACCTCACCTGCAAGTGGTGCACCTACCGATTAACGGATGAGGGTCTAGCGAACATAACAGTTATGAGAAGCTATACCCGGTAAGCGACAATAGGCTCGCCACCTATTACGTGAGTATTTATTATAATATTCGAATAATTATTTATTTTTTCTAAATATTTGAGATTTTTCCATCTCCTTTGAAATTATAATATATTAGATATGTATTTGTATAATAATACATAATATATAGAAGATACTTTGTATACTATCTTCTATATATTAAATAAACCTGTAGGTTTATTCTATGCCAAATGAATCTTCATAAATTGTTTCTATACAAATTCAGTTATCAGCTTCGTAACTTTGGTAACAATTATGAAAATGTTTGTGCAAAGTGAAACATTTTAAATCACTATTGTTTCCAAATATCTACTCTGTGTCTAGCATATTATTCTAAAAATTGAGCTACAAGAATCCATTCAAAATATGCACAAAAGAAATCCTTAACACACAAGGATATCGAAACACGAAGGGCGTTATATAAATTCGTATTCTACAATTTCATTCCACACCACTACTACTTACGAAACGCGCTCAATCGTGTAATAAAATGTTAATAATGTGCGTAAATCAAGATAACGTCAATAGTTAAGAGAGTTCGACACAACGAAATAGTCTCGGCGAAGTGAAGAAATTACCTCACGTATGGACCGTACATAACTCTTCACGGCTTTCGGCCGGACACCTCTATTTATATTGCCTTTAGAATGTGGACTCTTAAATAGATTTCCGACGTTCTAGCTCAAATAGAATCGATGGAAGATGTTTTTGTGTTAAAAACAACAATTATGTGTGATTTATTTTGATATGAAACGGACTTGAAAGCTCTGCATTCCTATTTTGTGACTAGTGAATTCTTAAAATCATATTTTTTTTAGAATAACATTGATACTTGAGTTTTCTTTAGGAAAACATGTAAAAAATACGTTGCCCGGTATTCATTATCTTTATTTTATACTTTTTCTTTATTGTATTTAAGTACATTTGGTGATTGATAAAATTATTTTAATTTTAAGTTTTGACCGCTGACTTATGCCATAGCCTGATCAATCGGTGCATGTCTTAACGTGTAATCATCAATTTCATGACACATGACTTTTCATTATGTACTTTTTCCAGCTATTTTTCAAAGATTTCATTAGCCCCAAACGAAGCAGATCTAATTCACGATAATTTATAACATACAGGGATACCCCACAAATATTTTACTTCCGATGCACTCGATATCCAGACCTTAGTAGTATAGTCCCGGTACTCGATGAACTGCACGCGATACGGGTCTTCAAAATAAGCAAAATCTATGTTTCTATGTATCTTAATTCGTTCCATAGATATATCGGAATCCCACAAAAAAATTAACTTCCAATGGACCTAAAATCACGACCATACAAGTATAGACAGAATAGACACGCTGACCTGCACGCGATATTGATCGTCTAGAGAAAGAAAATCTATGTTTTTATGTATCTTTATTCATTCCAAAGATATATCAGAATACCATTCAATCACACATCACCGGGCGGCGCCACGACTAATGCCATAAACACGTCACAGTTTAATTCGACTTGAGTTTGAAATAACATCAGCGCCATTGAATCTGCATAAAGAATGCCACACACGAACTAGTACTCTGATGGTTATGGACTTTATTCATATTGTAGTATTTCACTACAGCTATTTTTTTGTCTCATAAAAAGAAGTGAGCCTGGATCATTAATATTAAAAACTTGACTCGCTGTAGGTTTCTTTATGATTTTGTAGAGTGATGTGACGTACCCGATAAGTGATTCTGTGGCCTATTATCCTAAAAGCCCTGCACTGTTTCGTTACCCAAAATTTCTAAAACTTCACATAACTATTAATGTCGAAGAAATAAAATTAGGTATACTTATATAAAATTCTTCTGGGGTGTAAAGGTAACAAGCGGAATTTTATTTACGAAATTTAAATGTAGTGACATTCATTCAAGTCAAAAGTCAAAAGTTACCAAAAATGGTCAAAGACCTTATCGCTGAGAGCTATCTCCTGCAAGCAAACTTTATCTTGTGTCTGAAAATAAAAAAAATATATATTTAAAATTTGTATATCTTTCCTTAGTTACTAAGGGGCTTATTACAAAACGAGATCTAAAGTTAGACCAGGTTTAAAACTAGTGCTGTCACTATCTTCATCTTATCAAATGAAAGTGACAGCACTAGTTAAACTTTTTTTCTTTGTTCTACGTCGGTGACAAAATGCGTTTACGCATTGCCTTCCGGCCAAAGGGGGACCGAAAGGGGGTGTAGCACTCACCACCGGCAGACGCGACTGCCAGCAGTAATACCCACTAAAAATCTTCCGACGACGCCCGCCGCTTGTTGAGTTAAAAGCGGGGGCCAGTACTTGGGTTGCAGCGTCTGACACCCCGCCTGCGACCAACATCCCCCGAACCAAAACCGGGACGACCTCCTCAGAAAGGCGCAGTGGACGCAACACTTCTACCTTCTTGTGCGACCATAGCGTGTGTAGACGACTTCTCGGAGGGTCCATGGTTAGACAGCAGGGGCCCCCTGCCTCCGCTGCCTAAGACTCTCCTGGCGCTGCTTGACGGGCGCTCCTGGTCCGTCCGCTTCACCCTCCATAGGTCCCTCTTAGTTTCCCCCCGGTAGTCAGTACTAAGGGCACCCATAGTCGCCAACCTCTGGGTGTTATCTTTCCCCGGCCTCCGAGAGGAACTCAGCCCCCCCACCACGCCAAGGTGGAGACTTGTCGGGGGGGGGGGGGGGGACTCGTATTAAACCTGGTCTAACTTTAGATCTCGGTTTTTTTACCTTTAACGTTTATAAGTATGATGATAAACTTATTGAACAAACACACAGACAATACGTTGAACGATATAGGAGGAAAATAATAGCCGGCGCTTCTCAGTGTTGCCGGTGAGTCTAATGCAATTCGATGCGGGATTTACTATCCAATATTATCTAATATTATAAACATTTCTCCCTTAACTGCCCATAATAATACGGCTACAATACTCTGTCTATGTTCTCAAAGCCGTCTTTTCTGAACGAGTGTGTTGTCAAAATGATATTGTTCCGAAAATAATATTAATCAAAACTTATTCGCAATTAAATGCAAAGGATATGAAATCTTCTGAAAATAAAAATTGTCGAAAAAAATATACCATAATATAAAGGTGTCTATAAATAAATCAATCATCGAAACGCTCGTAACTCTGCGGTGCTCGGTGTGCGGAAACGATCACCGAAGTACAGCAGAGTTTACAGAGGTCAGTCCTTGAATGGGTGACCGTTTGTGTGGCATTTGATATCGAGCGCTTCCGTGCTTCGGAAGGCACGTTAAGTCGTTGGTCCCGGTTATCACTAAATGTGGTAGTCATTAAGCCATGTTAGAGGCCTAATGGGTGGCTTGAAAAATTCTAACAGCAGGACGCCATACACCTGCCTCCGCCAATCCGCACTGGGTCCGCGTGGTGGAGTATGACCCAATACCCTCACACCTTGGTATGTGAGATGAGGCTCGTGCTCAGTAGTGGGACGTTAATGGGCTGAGATGATGGTGATGATGATGAAATAAATTAATAAAACAAATCAATATGTTCTGACTATTACTCCAATCATTTAGTTTCAAGATAAGTATCATTAAGGACTTGTGTTATGGATACTAAATAACGGATATACTTAATATACATAAATATTCATGTTTATGCACTCAAAATCTGTAAATAATATTAAAAGCTGTGGTCTAAATGCCTTCCTGCTTTCGAATTCGCTCAATCGTTGCAGCAAATTTTATTGTTTCTTTAAAGGTAATACATTTGTTAACTCATTTCTAGCGACTATACCTACCAGGGCAATCTCTGTCTCAAATATTAACTGATTTTGATTCAAAGTTAAGAATAATATAACAAAAAAGTGCAGTATCCATTTAAAAATATACCGAGTTCAACTGCCTCTAAAATGAATGAACGGAAAGGGCGGAGAGCAGTGCATCGTGTCGCGTAAGTGTGTACAAGACACATGCCCAACTGATTGATGTTTGTATTTGAATAACAGTTCCGATATATGCCAGCTACACCCCCATTATATCTTAACATGAATAAAAACAATACGATGTATACATTAATTACAAAGTATAATCGGGCTCAAGATCCGGAGAAAAGCAATGTAGGCTGATGTTTTTGATTTCCTGATTGTGTTTTCAATATGAAATTCTCTAGATATTTTTTTCATTTAAGAGGGGTAAACCTTCTCCTTGTCAAAGCAAGAATGATATGAATTATTAAGTGCCAATTATACAATAATAATTAAAAAGCAAGAGGCCGCCAGCGATTTCGCCCGCATGACTAAATAACTAAATTTTTTTCTCAAGTTCCATTTATCTTTATGTTAAAGTTGGTTACGTGACACAAACACACATAAAGGTCATCTGTATAGGTAAAATATAAACATTTACAATAAGCCACATAACAATATTTCTAAAGAGTAAAAATAACAATTGAATATTTATAAAACGTGTTCCAGAATGCCACAAAGTTGTTGAAATTTAGTCTAATTGATGCTGGAAAACAATTTATAGCCGCTTTCTGAATGAATCGTTGGGGCTCGAGGCAACACATACCACATGTATAAAGATTGAGATGCCTTGCTCTGAACCGTTTACTTTAAGACCAGCATACGGTCATGTTTTTAGATCCATCACCACGTTCATTAGTACAACTGAATACCTCTGTACAGATAGTTTATACTGGGTGTACCTTTATAATATAGCTTTGTGATATTAAGTATTTTAACTAAGTAGAATAATATAACCTATACATATAGATGGAAAGATCTTTTTTGTACGTCGTAAGACATATAATATTATATTAGACAACAATAAACAAGGGTAGTGTTACTGTTGGCGGCTTTATCGATAATAGCCATTTCTTTCAGGCAATTAAAGATTAATGCGATAGAAAAGACTGTTATGTAAAACTGAATAAAGGTGAGGTTTAGACTTCTGCCCCCATTTAGAGGTCAATGATAAAAGTCAAGTACCAATAAGCAGTAATAAAATTAATGTATTAATTTATAACTTACTTGCAATCAAAGTAATCATTTTTCAGCTGGGACATAAAGCGCTCGAAAGCTTTAACATCCTTCACTGCTACGGCCCATTGAGCACCAATTTCTAAAACATCTAAATAACACAAATTATTTAACGCATAACATAATAACTATAAATAGAATAATACATAGTTAGGTAAACTAAGAAATTGAGCGAAATGTTTTGCTAGGAATTCTTTATCTCAAAATATTTAGAATACAATACCCTACAAAGCCTTTATATAACGGGGTTTGTACAATTTTAAGTATACGAACCATCATCATTATTTCAGTCCTTTCTGTCCTACTACTGCGCTCGGGATTTTCCTCACAAACCAGGTAATAACTTATTGGTACATACGCATACTCCACCACGCGAGTTGCGTCCGTCTGTTATAATTTTTAAAGCCGCCCAATTAGACCTCTAATAATCACCGGGACCAACGGCTTAATGTCCCTTGAAGCACGGAAGACATAAAATGCCACACAAACGGTCACCCATCCAAGGACTGACCTGTGTGAATTCGGCTTTACTCGGTGATCGTTGCCGACCAATCACCGCGGAGGAACGAGCGCTTCACTACGAGTATAATAACAATAAAATTTAAATCTTCGATATAATTTCAAATTATGCCATTGAATTTGAAACCAACTTCAACTGTCTTTTAGTAAGTTATATCGATGAGAGTACGTACATTAAAACAGTCATGAATTTAAAGTATTTTATTGTCATTTCGAAGAGAAAACAATATAAAATATATTTTATGTCGCGTCTGATTTATATTTATAGGTGATATGTGATTTATTACGGGTGGGGCTTATACTTGGGACAGCGTTGCGTTATGTTGTGTGTCGTGTGCATATAATAACAATGGAGGCTGTATCAGAAATGTGTTTCTTTGTCAAAGAATATTATGTGATATTTATAAACATTCACGTCAACGTATGCTTATTAAGAAACCGGGTAAATGTAGGTACAAATATTTAAAAAGATTTTGCGTGTGCGTTTCTGTATTCAAAATCCTAGTTTGTTTCGTACAATCGCACAAGATATAACCCAAAATACGTACATACAATTGTATGTATAACCCAAAATATGCTTCTTGTATATACAATTATATTATTTATTATTATAATTAAAGCTAATAAAAATGCTTCACTCTGTGATAACCGTCCCAACCCTAGTTTACACTACAGCCCGCTAACACGTGGTAAAAGGACAGACATATCCATGGCTCCCTTTAGAGTTTAGGCAGAGCATTATAAAAAATAACCAGTTTATGGTAATTTTCTTACAAGAATAAACTTTAGTTGTGAAAAACTTTTCGCATTTTAACAAATAAATAATAATAGTTCTTCGTAGAATATTAGGAACAAATTAGGTGTATTTTACAGATTTATGTATTTTATAGGTCACTTTAAAGTCAAAAGTTCTATGCACAGTTTGCAAGCTTGCATCCATCCTCCTGTGGAATATTTTACTCTGGGTTTTATATGAAAGAAGTTTATTTCTTTCTTTTTAATTAGTCTGTTATTGACAATAACAATTTTATAATAAATCAATTTTATGCTCTGTTATGTAATATAATTTACAACATGATGGACGGAAATGTTCGTCAGTAAGAAATTAAGCGAAATATGGTTTCATTGTTTATATGAAAAATATTAACACATAACAATAGTTATCCAAGCCCGCTTTACAATATCGGCATAGACAAATTATGTTTTAATGATTGGCTCTTATTTGACATCAAGATCCGAGGCGAAAAGTTCAAAGAACTCGGATGGGTCAGTAACATTGTTATAAATGTCCAATTATGTGCAATTTATGAAATTATTCATAATAATTATTGTCTTAGAATGACAAAGGCGAAGTGTAGACGAAACACGTAGAGAAACATTTTCAAATCATTATCAAGTATCGAGTCCAGCTAAAGAATCTTAATATGACACATTTCTTCAATATTACCCTCCTTATTCTCACCTTTCTATTGTCCAGTCATAATAATACCGACACGATCCTAACAGTGGACCAAAGAAGAATAGACAATATCACACTCCAGCTATAAAACACCCGTAACTCGAATTTCAATTGCTTTCAAAACCAATCTGAAATCTCATAACATTCTATTCCATACAAAAGAGCCTTTATTTGGGTCGGTATCGCGCGTGTCAGGGAATTATATTATTATACTTAAATAAATTATTAGAATACTACTACTACGAGTCTTTGCCTACATTGAGCTTGAATTCAAATTATTAAAAGACGTATACTTGACTCCTCATTGAAATAATCAAGAAAAGTACTTTTTAATATAAACTTCATGTTTACTAATTTCTAAAAAGAAATTAGTCTTAATAAGATATTATAAATGGTTTTCAAAAGGATTCCAAGATATTGATGATAATATAATAACATATAATATAAAATATAATAATAAAAAATTGTTTGATATTTCAAAACGTTGGTAACGCTATCCTCCTATCTTATTGAGGTAAAAGTTTATGTTCGATTTATTAATAAATGTTGACGTGACAACGTCTTAAATTAGGTTGCGGCTGGGAGTCACTTATGAAAAAGTGTAACGCTCGGTAACGTTACGATGAGTCACCGAACGAGAGAGAGGCCCGGCGAATGCCTTGCGTCTCTCTCCCACTCAACTATGATCGGTCTGCCGCGCGCGCAGCACTAGTGTACAATGTTTTAGTAAACAAAATATATTTCTATAGTTAAAATTTGTGCAATTCTTATTTTCATTCAATTCCTTGTTCCTATTGTGCAATTTAATTATATTCATATCAATAAATATTCTACCGAGAAAAAGACGTTGTCACGTAAAATCTTCGCCCGTAAAAACGACTTTACAGGCAACCATTTTTTTTTTTATGTACCTTCTGTAGGTAAATGTTTGTAATAACTCCTCAAGTGTTTTTAAAAGAGTTTCATCGAACTTGATTAACTGTAGCACAATAATTATCGTAATATTCAATAAAACTAGAAAGTACGCTGGTGCTGCCACCTATCGTGAGATATTCTTAAGATGTTATTTGATGTGTATAAAAGACAGGTTGTAATCGTAAGAAAATGAGTATTGAGGGTCGATTCCAGAACTACGGACTAAGTTAAGTAGATATCAACAGTGTTATATTGTTTTAAGCTGTTCCTGTGTATAGTCATTATGCCGAATAAACTACATACTTATTTGGCATAATGTTATTTTGTTTTAAGGTGTGATGATTGTTGATAATAAATTAAATTATTATCTTTAACAATTATTCCAAGGTTGTACCCTTGTTGTTTCTACGATTAATGTTTAGTTGGTATTATGGACAGATATATGAAATGCTTTGTAATATACAAATGGTTGTACTGATTGTTACACTAGTAAGTGTAGTTCTGACATAGAATGTTTGTACACATGGTTATTAATGTTTGTTTGATTTTATGTGGGTCCATGTGTACTAATCTGTTGGGCTTTATAACTGATGCAATATGATTGATATAAGTTATATATTTTGTTTATCTGCTTTAAGACATAACGTAGGATATATGGCATAACTGTAATTCTGTGTTTACTATTTGATGAAACTAAATAAACGGTTATAATAATAAATATATATTACACTAAATAATAGTTCTCAAAAATAAACGGAGTGTAGTTTAAAAATAAAGGAAGTGTTCGAAACACTAATAAAGCTTAATAAATAAAATAGTTCAAACCGTTTTATTGTTTTACTTGTGAATTCCTTTACCTGCTTACAGCACTTTTATAGTGGTTATTGATTCTATTATTTGATATATAGATAACTAGAACCTTAAATCTAACATCGGAAGTGGGAACGACTTGCGCCAATTATTCAATCAAAATTTTATAATGGGTTTCAGCATGGATTTTGAAGAATTTGACATCTACTAGAGGCTATTTGCGATGACTACGCTATACCAGCTCTATTACATCCTGAGGGAACAATCCTGGAACTGGACTGTTGCGACAGCATCAAAAGTAAAGGAATTCTTTTAGAACGGCATCAAGATCGTAGCAAGGGCTGTACCGATTTTGAAGAGGTGGACGACGGAATTCGCGTTGCAACAGGAACGTTATACGAAGACTGTTGCGACAGCATCATACAAGCAAATATGAATCTTTTGAACGTCTGCAAGGGCTGGTAAGTCCTTACTTAATTCCTAACAGAAGATTTGTGTAAAATAGTTGTTATATGTTGTGGTATTTAATGCAGTAAAATAAGTTTTAAAGAAAAATAAGTACACATATGGAATATTCTTAAGGTTAGTACAAATAAATACGCCTTTAAATTATTTTTGAGAATTTATTATAATTTTTGTTTTTTAAGTAACAATTATTTAATTTCTGGTTTAATTAAAACAAAATCACAAAATTTATAAAAAAAAACATACAGTTTTCATTAAATATCAAACTGTTTTCTGGGTAAATAAAATATCTACCATTTCATGCTATAGAACAAAATTCATAACAAAATACTTATAACATTTTATAAAAAAAAATTAATATAAATTTATTAAGTAACACATTTTAAAATAAAACATTAACAATTAAACCTACTAGTATACAAAAATAATAAGATCATTAAATATACAATAATGAAAATAATAATATTATAATTAATGGAGGTAGATATGGCACTAGCCACTGTTGACCGAGACAGTCTTTTAAGAAACTGCCGTCATTAGAGTTAGCGCTAGCCTACGGCTTTTATTGCTATACTATTCGAAACGTATTGACACTCGCATATATTCTCGTTAATTTGGATACGTCGAAGGTAAATATGTTTAATAATGTCGTAGAGGAACTACATCTAATTACGGCGAAGTTTAAAATGCATAGTTTTAAGTAAAACATTATTGACTGAAAGGGTGTCTTCGTAGAACACTGTTGGATAATTCGCAAATTGCTGAGACACTTTTCTTTCGTGGGCACTTATCCAAGTAGTATTACTCTGTGTATTGAAATGAAATTTATTGAATTTGCAGAATATTGAAATTGCATATTAAAAGTATTTCAACAAATATAAAACGGTTCAATATTAAAAGTCCTCTATAAAACATAAATTTTCGCTTAACAACTTTCAATCGCATTAACGCAAACTGTACTTGTAATCAAATCCTCTAAGAATTAAGATAAGATCAAAAAAAATAAGAAATATAAAGAAAGACGGCAAGTTACATTTATTAACTGCACATAAACGGTACAAGTCAAATTAATTATTAATATTTTAACTCGTATTTGTAAAGTCAAGCTAAGTGGCATAGCTTAATCTTATTTTAGTAAAGTTAAATGTAGGTACTATGTTGCTAACGTAACGTACGTGATGACCAATTTATTAAACTAAAATTATTTTGATAAAAGAACGATAATAATTATGATATTCAAGAAAATAAATATAAGAGATAACAGAACTTCAGAGTTGTTAAATATGTATTATATAAAAAGATTTACGAATAAAAAAATTATGAAGTTAAAATTGTCATAAAGTGGTTAAATAAATCTCTTAAACAATGTAAAAACCTCATATAAATTATGTAAGCATGGAGACGTAACCATTTAAGGGAAGGGTAAAGGGCAACTAAAATGGGCTAAACCTGGCCGAGAGTTCCGCTAGTCAAAACGTAATTGAATAAATATATTTTCAATATTTATTGGTAATTAGAAATATGTTACATTACTAACTTTTATCATTTATATCCCCCAAAACAAAAAAATATATATTGACTGAATTAATAAAGTGTAATTTATTCACAACAACGTTAATGTTAAGAATCATTATTACTTATAACGTGAATGCCTTTTATTTGAATTACAGTAACATAAAAGTAATGTAGATGGTAAAATTAGATTTTATAATTATAAAAAAGAACTATTATGATAAGTCTAATGTCAGATTGGCCGAGCGGTTTTTGAAAGTCAAAAGATTCTATTAATATAATCTTAAAAATTTAAATTACAATGAATCTTAGCTCCGTTAGAGGACATTAGTCGAGTACTTGGGTTGTCTACACTATCGGTTGTAGATGAAGTATTCTGAGTTTAAGGCCCCGTAATTTAGTATAAATAAAATATGTAATATATATATGTAATATAAATATGTAATGTAAATATGTAATATATATAAATTAAAGTATAATTAGTAAGGTAGACTTTTCTGAAAATATTTCGTAAATAATTTGAAAATCAATTAAATGTCGTAAAAGTGGTGGTACAATAAATAATCGAAGTACTTGGTAAAAAGATTTTTAATATAATGTAGTATTCAAAATTTAATCAATATTTCTTCTCGTAACGCAAAAATTGTTGAATATCATTAGTTTGAAAATAAAATGTTTATAAACTTCATTTGTTTCTGCCATAAAGATTTAGAAAAAATGTATAGGGATATCTGCCTGATAATGATTTTATTTGAATGTGGTACATATTACATTACAGAATTATATTTGTTATTTCCGTATCTTGTCTGGTGGTGACCACGATTTGTTGATAGTTTCCACAGGCAGCGGATTATCGGATCATAATTGTTTTATTGAAAAGAAAAAGAAAATAATAATGTGACAAAATTAAAGTTGTGTGAATGTACTTCGAGAGCGAAGTACTGTCAGTATGGCCGTGTTAGAATATTTATGATGTATATAGTTAGATAATAATATAAAAATGGTTTATGGTGACAGAATTTCTTGGAAAATATTGTACGGATTAAGTAAGTAATGAAGCAGTTTAAAGTCACGTTGTTGATATATGCTAGTTTCGTTTTGTATAGGCAGTGTTTCCAAAGGATAGCAAAATATATGTTTTTTATAAATAATATAAATTGTCTAAATCTTTACATCATTAATTATTTTCTAAAATATAGCTAGAGGTTGAATCAACTTGTAGGTTTTTAATTTTTTTGAGATGTAAAAGTATTTAATGTCGTATAACGGGTCAGTGGTTATAAATTAAAAAAGGATCTATTATTTGGGAACATGGATTATTGATAGACTATTATTAGCTATATGACTGAAATTTGGACAGTATATAATTTTATATTAATATATTTTGAAGCTTATTTATAATTCTGCTTCCTGTTATGTCTTTAGCCAGACGACTGTCGGAAGTTCTAATGTGTAAATGTAAGTTTTTGCTTTCGGTACATCTCTGAAAATATGTAGTTGTTTATTTTTGGATACAATGATATTGGAATGAATACGGGTAATTTAAAGGCAAGTGAAGTCTTTTACAATTGTATGTGACTAAGGGTAACCAAGTGTAAATATAGGTAGTCATTTGAAAAAGGTTACAATGTAATATGACACAATGTGATGTTGAAGTAAATATGATACAAATATATGTATAAAGGATATAGTCTCTTGCTTGTCTTGTTAATCTCACGGTGAGTACCGTAGGAGTTGAACAAATGTATAGTCGCCACAAGCAACAGACAGTTTGTAAAATTGGAAAGTTACTGAAATGAACTGCTGAAGTCTTTTGCCTTTTCTTGTCGGTGTCAATGTGCAGCAGGTTGTAAGGCAAGAATGTGTCTGCAAAGCCAAGAGACCGTTGTTACCTGTCCTCTTGATGTAAGATGTAGGCTGGTGGCAATGTTAATGTAATAGTCTTAACTGAAAAATATTTAGTTTTTTTTTGTGTTGTACTTCGGGGACGAAGTACTTGTCAGTATGGCCGTGTCAGGGAATTATATTATTATACTTAAATAAATTATTAGAATACTACTACTACGAGTCTTTGCCTACATTGAGCTTGAATTCAAATTATTAAAAGACGTATACTTGACTCCTCATTGAAATAATCAAGAAAAGTACTTTTTAATATAAACTTCATGTTTACTAATTTCTAAAAAGAAATTAGTCTTAATAAGATATTATAAATGGTTTTCAAAAGGATTCCAAGATATTGATGATAATATAATAACATATAATATAAAATATAATAATAAAAAATTGTTTGATATTTCAAAACGTTGGTAACGCTATCCTCCTATCTTATTGAGGTAAAAGTTTATGTTCGATTTATTAATAAATGTTTTATGTACCTTCTGTAGGTAAATGTTTGTAATAACTCCTCAAGTGTTTTTAAAAGAGTTTCATCGAACTTGATTAACTGTAGCACAATAATTATCGTAATATTCAATAAAACTAGAAAGTACGCTGGTGCTGCCACCTATCGTGAGATATTCTTAAGATGTTATTTGATGTGTATAAAAGACAGGTTGTAATCGTAAGAAAATGAGTATTGAGGGTCGATTCCAGAACTACGGACTAAGTTAAGTAGATATCAACAGTGTTATATTGTTTTAAGCTGTTCCTGTGTATAGTCATTATGCCGAATAAACTACATACTTATTTGGCATAATGTTATTTTGTTTTAAGGTGTGATGATTGTTGATAATAAATTAAATTATTATCTTTAACAATTATTCCAAGGTTGTACCCTTGTTGTTTCTACGATTAATGTTTAGTTGGTATTATGGACAGATATATGAAATGCTTTGTAATATACAAATGGTTGTACTGATTGTTACACTAGTAAGTGTAGTTCTGACATAGAATGTTTGTACACATGGTTATTAATGTTTGTTTGATTTTATGTGGGTCCATGTGTACTAATCTGTTGGGCTTTATAACTGATGCAATATGATTGATATAAGTTATATATTTTGTTTATCTGCTTTAAGACATAACGTAGGATATATGGCATAACTGTAATTCTGTGTTTACTATTTGATGAAACTAAATAAACGGTTATAATAATAAATATATATTACACTAAATAATAGTTCTCAAAAATAAACGGAGTGTAGTTTAAAAATAAAGGAAGTGTTCGAAACACTAATAAAGCTTAATAAATAAAATAGTTCAAACCGTTTTATTGTTTTACTTGTGAATTCCTTTACCTGCTTACAGCACTTTTATAGTGGTTATTGATTCTATTATTTGATATATAGATAACTAGAACCTTAAATCTAACACGCGCATTCTTAATTTCTCACCATGTTAGTAGATTTTATTACATCTCCTAACACTTTGGACTTTATGTTAGGTTCTTTTAAAATGCTTGTTTCCAAAGTTCCAGGTATTTGACATATATGCGAATTAACCGGTATCTAGATGTAATAAAATTCTAAGAGGCGAGGTATAGGCACCGCTGGGTGGGCGCTACTTGTCTTACGACTAACTTATCTTTAGAATCGATGCGACTGATAAAAGCAAAGCAACAGAGGCAAACGGGCCTCGAAAATAACGAGTTCCGTAGGAATTTCAGGCGCTTTAAGTGATTAAAAATAATTCTAGACAAGAGTAGGAGTTTGTTTGTATTTGTCTTAAGAAATATTTTGTAAGTATAAGAAATGTAGTTTTTTTGTAAGTAAAGCTATTTGTCGCTACATTCTACGAAGCGGTTGTGGCACTTTTAAAGATATCTAGAATTCTAAGCAAGAACATTGGGAGTAGCCCGTGTAGGTCTTTGCATACCCAGCTAATTCAATAAATAATTAATATAGTTTGCTGTATATTATTTATATTTCGGAAGTTATAAAAGTGTTTTAGTGAGAAACTCTATCAATGAAAGTGACAATGAAATTATTTTTCAAGTCATTCATATGTTAAATATAAATCATCGAATTTCTCATGAACATAGAGGACGAACAGAGACTTGTTATATGTCTGCCTCCGTCCTCTACAGAACCTACTCCGTGCGTGACGTCCCTTGTGTGAAACGCTGGCATACTCTCCGATGCTATTACGTATTTTATTATAATAGGTATATCCTTGTAATTACAAATATTTGTGTGCATGAATATGAATGTTTGTTCTGGTCTGGGAGTTTCCTATGTATATTAAGTATATATTTACAAAAAAAAGGATTTTAGTATGTTTATCCGTTCTTTAGTATCCATAACACAAGTTCTTCATGATACTTATCTTGGAACTAAATAATTGGTGTGATTGTAAGAGAATATTTATTTATTTAATTTACTCGAATTGTAGCACACCAAACTTATACATTAAGTATCATACTTTTAAAATTACATAAATAAATAAAATGGTCTTAGAATTACACCAATTAATAGTTCCAATATAAGAATCATAAAGAACTTGTTTATTTATTTCTGTAAATAAACACTGAATATACATAGGATAGCCCAAAAACCAGAACAAATATTCACACAAAGCTTCATTTTATTCACATAATGATTTGTCTTGTGTGGGAATCGAACCCATGACCTTAGGAGCGTAGAGCATAGCTGTCTTCAAAATTGTTATCACATTTCGAGTGCACAAAATATACTTTAAAAAAAAACGATTTGTATATAAAAACTTTTAGTCGATAACCTGCTGAAAAGGTGTTTTTTTTGTGTTGAAAATGTTAAATTGAAATTTCAAAAGTGTTGTGCAATTATTTTTGCCGGCCATTGTATGTAGTAAATAATATTATAACTAGTATTTAACCGATCTCTAAAGTTCCCTAGCTAGACGCGGATGGGTGACGTGTCGCGTCGCAATAACCCTTCCAGTTTTATAGAAGCAACAACCTCTTGTATTTGCATGTGTATGGTACCGAATACATTTTCTGGTCTCATTATAAGCATTCCAATGATACTTGTTACACTTATACCAAGGAATTAGAACCTGTAGATTCAACATCTGGTTTTTATTTTTTTAATTATGTGATGGTATCTCATTACCAATAGGAAAATTCATAGTGGCACTGCTTTTTATCCCGAAACTTCAGATACCAATTGTTTCATATGTAGAATTTTCTGCACAGCACCTTATGAACCAAAATTATCCCTTGTGACAACAAAAAACTTTGTGTCTATCTTTTTATTGTGACTAGTCACCGGAACAGCTAAAGCATTTCTCACTTGATTTTCACTGGCAAATAGCTGATGTTATACGGGGTAACGTAGTCTACTATTAACATAAAAAATTGCAAAGTACATAGTAACTTAGGTCTGGGGGATCGGGTCGGGAGCAGTAGCTAGTAATTTAGTTTTTTTATATACGTTTGTGTGTCTGCAGACCATCTGAAGGTGACGTCACACGCGCGCGCGATACACTGCTCCACTAATGACATAAGTAAATATTTTTTTAATGTTTTCACCTTCCTCTTTATACCATCGCATCGCTCGTCATCAGCAGGCAGTTGATCTTCACATCATAAGATTATGGAATCGGCTCCCCGACGAAATTTTCGCAAGATTTTCGAAAACGGCTATTTTTGCGCTAGTGTTGTTGCAAGTGTCTTCAGACTGCGGTAACTACTTCCTATCAGGTGCTTGCTTGAGTGCTATTTCCTTTGTTGTTAGGATAACTACACACGTCTATTACGATAACTAGACAAGGATAGAAAGGTATGGGTGCAGTTATATAAAATGTTCAATCCAACATTTAAGCACAAATATTAAATGATTATATTCACCTTGTTACCTAAAGAACTATTGTTGGATATGTAATCACATTACGTGCGATCACTTGATGTCAAGCGGCAGTTGAATTTCTGCCGTGATTCAGCCGTAAATATATGGAAATAATGTTGCATTGTATGAATTGACGCTAATGCCCAAAGTAAGGCGTGGTGTTCAATGGAGTTAGTGGGAGAAGTAAATTTTATCTGTCAGTGTTACAAAGGGATTTTTTTTATGAACAAATAAATACAATAAATAATTTTGATATTTTATTAAAAAAACATCGCGACACAAGCTTTACTTAGTGCAATAGTATAAGTTAATACTGTAATGTTTTGACTTAAAGTTATTCTATCGTCTAAATGTTGCTTATCTTAGTTGTTCAATTTGTAATAATGAAAAATGCATGAAAAACATAATAAGTAGTGCCGTTAACTCCTCAATTTTTGAACTTGGTACCAACAGGTTCCAAAAATCTAATCTAGACTACGAATATCTTAATTATACTATTCATAAGGACACTATGTGTTCATCATGTAATTTGAAATAATAAACTATAAATTTTAAATTAATATAACTTTTAGCCACCACTTCTATAGCAAAAACAAAGCCATTAAGTAAAGGTTATAGTGAAATGTATAGAATACCTAGTTTACGACAGCCTGTCCCATATGTGAGATGAGGCAAATGCACCGGGTCAATGGTTGCGCACGCGCTCAAATGTCAAGGCTTCATTCATTTACTTGATGCTAATAGTGTCCGCCATGCGTAATAATTTGCAACTAAATTATATAACCAATGGACCGGTGATTTGGTCACTTCGAAGGGGAATTCGGTGGACGCAGGCGACTCGAGGTCCCTCGATGATCCCTCGTGGAAAAGAATTGGGGAGACCTAAGTTCAGCTGTGGACTTCTAATGGCTGAGATGATGATTCAGTACTACAAAACTATCAATAAAATCCGCGACCCGATGGTAGAGGACGACCTCCCCTCCGATGGACCGATGAGCTGGTCAAGGCGGCCGGAAGTCAGCAGGCGGCACGGGAACGCTCCAAATAAAATATATAGACATTATAGTAACAGAAATGTATATGACTGAAATAACTGAAATTCAGCCAAATCTGATTAGACCAGTAAAAAGACCTTAAGATTCTTCTAAGGGCAACCGGGATAATGCTAGGATATGATATGATGAAGAAACAGTAATTTATATATGTCGCACCTCAAGTACTAAAAAAACAGGACTGTAATTTGTGAATTTTACACGAGACTGTTTTATGGGTTTGAGAATGATCTTCAACGCCACCGCTTTTTGTATTATTGCAAAAAATTTAAAGCGCTACTCAATGAGCATATTTGAACTTAAAATGCTTGGGATAGCTTTTGTGAAATTCCGGCATAGTTAAATCAATTTCAAAAATGTTGTCAGCTTTGTCTTTGTAATACCAGAGGTGCGATGTTCGAAAGTGTTTAATAAGTAACACATCGTATTTTCAATCTATTTTTATTATTATTCATAACAATCAATACAACAGTCTATTCTTAGCACCTTAGCTGTGAAGTCATTAGATGTTCTCTTAGAGCACCGTCCTCGAATATAACATGGCCCTAAAACTATTGTTCGCGGTATAAAATTAAATGTCAATAGCGTAGAGCTAAAACGGATAGTTTATTCACAGGCACGCAGCATTGTCCGCAATTTGCACCGCGTCGGTAACTGAGTTACTCAATGGGCTCGACGAGAATGAATGAAGTAATCTCTGAGAAGCGGTTAATGTTATTTATATCTTTCCTCTTCCATAAAAGCGGGGCCATTCGGCCAGTCGTTAAGGGGCTGCTTCTGTTCAACAATTAAGCAAAGGCGCGCGTGCTGACCTTATCGCGGAATCGCAGCTCGGTAGTTTGTCAATCGCTTCACAATCTCACGAAAACGCCATAGCCAACTGCACCTGTCATAACGAGGTCGTGGACCTAGCGAGTTTCAATTAGGCATGTATTAACAAACTGTAGATAAGTCAACAAACGTGATCCCCGGGCTATTTGGCTATGGCGAGCTCTCATCAATAATGCTTCGGAGGCGATAATATCGCGGGCGCGTGTCTCGTAGAAGAACTTCCAACACCGTTATTAACCTTGCGATAGTCATCGCGACCAAGAGATCATTTAGTGATACGCTTTATATTAAATTACTCGGTCGTGCGTTGATAAAATATTCCCGGTATTCTATTACCGAAAACGAGATAAACATGGCCGGAGGTATTAGAAGATTTTATTTTTTAAACAGCCTTTACTGTTACACGAGTATGCGGCAAACTGATGGACTTCGTCAAATCAAATAAAAATTCCGCTTTTAGATTTTAATTATTAATATATTAAGCACCAATACCGTAAATCAAAGCGGCAACACGTATATATATTGTAATTAATAATTTCTTTGTTACTAAAGTTAATATGTTTTATCCTGTTTTAACTATTAAGTGGAGCAGAAAAGAGTTTTGGTTGTAAAATAGTTTATAAATTTTAAAACATTCAGCTTAAAGATATTTTTATACATACTGTTATCACTGTCAGACATAACAATATTTTTGAAAACTGGATACAACTCATATAAAACCAACTCAACTTAAACAAAAAAAAATGAGCGTGCTCATTAATTGATTAAAGAGATTATTTTTGTCCTAATCTTGTTTTTATATGAAAACCGAATTTTCTTTGCTGTCACATCAAAAGTAACATCAAATCAAAATTAAAAGCTTTGATTAGATTCGAAGCTGTTGAAAGTTAAGGTTAAAAGCTTACTTACCAAGTTCAATCTTCACACATAAAATATCGACATAAATTCTCTTGTAAAACAACCAACCATAACTTTCTAAAAATAATGTTACATAAAAAGTAGTATGAAGCCATTGATTTCATTTCAAGACACAATTAAAATTATATCGTTTCTCATCCCCGACAGTCGTTTGCCACTTAATAGATTGATACAAAAACCAGGTAAATTAAACATTATTGAATTCAAGATTACCTTGCCGAAGTGAGAAGTGCCATACTTCAAATCGCGTGTCGATCAGACCACTGGCAGTTAATCTTGGCATCACTGTTCGCTTTTCACGGCACACCACCACGCCGACATTTTTACGACACCAGTTATTTAGTGACACCGGTGGGACACACGTCTTCATCATGTCACCGAAGCTCCATGTCGTGTCCGGCGCAGATGCTTATCTACGAAACATAATATATTTGGTTAAATGAATAAAGCACGTTGATTGTACTCTGAATAAAATTTACTTGGCTAGAGAATGTAAAATGTTAATAGGTTATGTAGTCAAATGGGAATTGTATGTGAAGACAATTTACTGTGCTTCTAACAATTGCGCTTTAACGGATAATCAGAGTTAGCTACAATCTGGCACATATTATTGATATTGTAA
Source organism: Musotima nitidalis (assembly GCA_949126915.1). Lineage (NCBI taxonomy): Eukaryota > Metazoa > Arthropoda > Insecta > Lepidoptera > Crambidae > Musotima > Musotima nitidalis. The sequence continues at coordinate 9,863,782 of OX421424.1, read as the reverse complement.
TAAATTGTATTCTGTCACTCTGTTGTTTTTAATTCTCATCTATATTGCTTGATTTGAATACTTCGCATTAACATATGGCAAAAAAACTAAAAAGTATGTACATAATTTTTTTTTATTGATCTCTTGGAGACAAGTGACAACAAAGGCAATTAAAATCACAGATTGGTATTCGAATCAAGGCCAGGAGTTACTAGCTTACATAGCTACGAGTATGTTTATAAGCTAAGGCACGCGCAGTTGCATTGTAACTTCCTGTTATTCTTAAAATTTTTTAAGGAAGTGAACGGTTTTGTAATGTGGTGGGTATGTTTTCAGTGAAATATTTGTATATTATAGACATATACTTGTCATTTTTCCTTTCGTATTCAAATATAATAATATATATGGATGACATTTATGAAATAGTCACACTTTCATAAATTATTAGTCCAATTTTAATTAATGTCTTTTGTACATATTAAAATATTACAGTGATTTGTGAAGTCTACTTACTACTAATAATTTAGGTTGCTATAATTTTGTTACAAAACACAAAAATTCGATATATTTCAGAATATGATTATACCCAGCAGTTTTATGATTGTGTGTGTATGTGTAAGTAAGTATATACCTACACATTTAAAGTAAATACCAAGTAATTTAATCTCAAGCGGTCTAAAGCTGGTAGTTACATCGATACGTGTAAATCTTGCGGCGACTGCTCCTGTCAAATGAGAAAGCACAAACAATTTAGCGTGCTAACTGAACATTAGTTTTAGCAGTAACGCTATAATGTCTTAAATTAAATATCCTATGAAGGGAAAGCTTTAAATTGACTAATAGTATGAGTTTACGAGAGAAATTCCGAATTTAAACCTTAAGCTAACACCAGATATTACTTAGTTAAGTGATAAACCTCAGTAATAACCCTGTCATTTATGAATAATTGTAACTTGTAATTAACACTTTTTAGAACCAATTTGTTCAGCGGCGTGTCTTGAATAATTGCTTTAAAAATATAATATACGAGTTAACTGACATTTTATTGCGTTCGCGCATTAAAATATTCATGTACTATCAAGAATAAATATTAAACGCTATTAAAAATATTACCGTTACAGTCTCATTAATTTCCTAATCAACGCTTTGGGGCATCGTATCGTATCTGATAGGCATTTGATTTACAGTGAGACGAAAAAACCAAAGGCGGAGCGGTGCCTCCAATCCCAACGCACAAAAGCGACTGCGGATATAATTTACTTTCGGGCTACAATACGTCTAATTAAGATCATTCGTGAGCCAATGATGCTAAGCCCTATGTACTGCAAACTGGACGTTATAAATAACTCAGCTCGTAACTCATGCCGTTTGAATAGTACAGCGATTTGAAGTTTGTTATGAATTCTGTAGGTCTCGTCTTAGGATTGAGAATTTTACGTCTGATTACCAGTCAATACCTATTGTTACAAGTGCTTAAGTTAGTGTTATTTGTTAATACTTGTTCACTGAAACTCATAGAGCCAATTTATTAAAACAAAAAAAATGTGAGCCTTATAGAGATACTATGGGCTACGATTTTAAAAAAAGTCTTATGAGTTAACTCCACGTTAACTCCTTATAATATTTCGGACCTTAAAAGGACAGTATATTTATTAATTTAACACTACGAAATAGCCATTCAGACAAAAAATAAATTCTATTGTAGCCTGCGTCCAGTATTACAGCGAATGCTGGGACCTTTATAAGCATATTCATAATGTTGTTTTCGATGAGTAGAATGGAAATCAGCTTACATTTTGAAAATAGTTTTCTAAAAAACAGAAACAAGGATGGTCTTCTGATTTAATTCATGTATAATTTTCAGAAATTCTTTCTCTGCGAAAAGGACCAAATTGTTTATTTAACAATTTGCGACGTAAATTAATAAATTAGTTATTTATTTTATTCAGTCAATTAAACATATGAAAAGTCAAAAGAAAAGATCAGTGGCGTGCCATTGGAATGGCCTATCTTGAGCTGTAGACGAAGATAGACTGATGATAATAATAAACAAGGATAATCTTATAATTTGATAAACCGGAATATTTTGATATAAAAACATGTTTGAATTTTCACCACAAAAAGTAAAACAACTACTCATTATAATATTGTGCACAATTATGTATATTTTTATATAAAATCGGAAAGGTACTGAATTCTCCAAAATAGTAAAGCATATCTCTGCTAAAGTACCTCCTTCATGAATTCGCAGTAAATTGCAAAATAGCAACTAAACGAAATAAACGCTTTTAAATGATTACTACTTAAACGTTTTCAATGAAACGCGTCTCAAACGATATGGAGACGTGTCGTGACCAAAAACGATTCAACTGACGACTTATGTGCTAACGATGGCTTAAAAACCATTTAGCTATAATGACGAGTGATTGACGATTGGGTCATTATGTTAATTAGCAAGTCTTCTAGGAACATAGCAAAAGATTATAAGTATGACTCTTGGGGAAAGATACTATTTATTTTTATTCTTATCATACCAAAGATTTGAAGGACTTACTGTTGACAAATAATATACATTTTATGAATTCATTGCATTTTATTAGTTCTAAGCCTGCATAAAAATCCATTAACAAATTCCTTTATGCTTTTAGGGATCTATTATTTTTTTTACAATATTTTTTCGCTATGCGTTTTATAATTTAAGTTCACATAGATATTAAAAAGTACAAGTTCAGATAAATATTAAAAAATACTTAACAAATATAATAAATTAGTTTAAACATAAATAACTCTATGTTAGGAAATGATAAAGATATTAGGATTTTATATAGATAATCAATATAATTATGATTCTAGATGTATGTAAAAAACCTAAATACAACCGAATTGGGTATGCTAGCATATATTTATAACTTTCATTTTGAGACTAACTCCGAGAAATATTTTTTTTAGCATTGACGAAATAATGCCACATCAGACACAAAATTTCCTTAATAAAATATTGTGTTGATGACGGAAATATATTTGTCGGTTTAAATCTTCAATAAAAATGAACATCGAGTGCAACGATGACATTCTAAGAACACAATAAGGTATGTTTTTAAGTGTAAAAGAATGCATCCAGATCAAAAAGCTAGTCATTTGGTCGGTGAACAATGGTCTTCCTGTTTGAAGAGTGGTCCGTGCACGACTGGCATGTGGAAAGTGCACCGTCATCGAGGACGTGTGGCCTTGTGCCTTTAGACACATATCCCTTAGAGACGTTATATGAAAACATAAATACTGTTAGTACCTTACTGATATCAGTAGGTACAGTTTAATTGTAGTAATATAACTAATGCCTATATAAATATTGTTAATAGTCCATTTAGTGTGAAATACGGTATTGGGATTTCTTCTCTCGAATCGGTTATAGCGTGATTGAGTAAGATGAAGAAACATAACCGATTTTTTTTTGTTAAATGATTATTAGTAACATAAAATACCAATAGAACAGTGAGTTAATTTTAGTAAAAACGGAGATTATATATAAATCTTTTCGTTTCATTCGTTGCGGTTGTTTGGGTTTTTAACTTTTTTTATGAATATATTTTTAAAACCATTTTTCCTCCATTTCTTCTCCATATGGTATTAGCTAGTTGTGTCATGATCGTACACATCAACCCTTTTCATACTTCTTATTTTAATATTAAGGGTCGAAATGGGTAGGGTACAAGTAGATATGCGGACCATAACATGGCTAAGCATTTAAGAAAAGGTAAACTTTAAAGGTACTAAAACTCTCTCTCTCTACTTTATATATATTCTTTATTGCACAAAAATAACAAAAACAAAAAAGAAGCCATATGTGAAAAAGACGATGTACAAAGGTGGACTTATTTCTAAAAGAAATCTCTTCCAGTCAACTTTAACTGAAGTGGGAGAGATAGTTAGCGAGCATTAATAACACACTACAATATGATAATATTACACATATACATATACAAAACAAAAAAAATAATAAGTTGAGTTGTATAAAACTTTAAAAATATAATAAGTTGTCTTACTGTACAAGTGTGTATGCATCATGCAAAAAGTACATATCAATGTTTGTTACCCACGACTCGTCGTTTGGGCGCATAAAAATCTTACAACAAATTTTAAATTAATATTAAATTTTCCGTAAAATGTGTTTTTTTTTGCAGTACATTTTATCTTTTGTACAAAACAAATAACACAGTGAGGAAAACAAAAACAGAACAAGTACTCAGTTGTAAGCACATATTAGTAAGGGGTATATTGTAATAGCGAAAGTCTATGTACTTCTCACAGAGGATTTCGTCGCCTAATTACTCCAGACGTAATGTCTGCGCCCGCCTGCGCATTAACTTATCTTAAAGTTAACCGGTAATGAAGATCACTACTGTACGTCTAAGTAAGCATTAACAATAAAATATGTAAAGAAGTAAAATAAACAAATTTTGACCATACACCAATTATTTAGTTCAAGATAAGATAAGTATCATTAAGAACTTGTGTTATGGATACTAAGTAACGAATAAACTTACATAAATAGTTTTTTTTTTGTAAATACATACTTAATATATATAGGAAAACAACCTAAATATATTATAAACCTAATACAACATCGGTATTGTTAAGGGTGTATGAGGTAACCGAGTTATCATTTTATTTCATAATGTGGCGACCCTACAACACTTCTCCAAAATCCGTTCACAGCATTATAAACCGTATTCACACTATGAAAAAAGTTAACAATCGCACAAACTAAAATCTATCGCTGCATAAAGTATTATCACATAAAATAGTAAGGTGTAGTCTACATCAACTCATTCTAGACTTGTTAACTGATGAGAACTACCAAGTTAGATTGTTGGCTCCAATTTCCTTAAAAACATAGGGCTAGAGGTGAAAATTACTAAACAATATACTCAGAATTTATAGTAGCTGTCAACGTTTTAAAGTATAGTTGTAACAGGCATTAGGTGGCATTATTATTGCTGAAGTTGACATGGTAGGGCCTGAGTGTGCAGCAATGATGTCATCTAATGAGTACGCTGATAAGATGCGAAACGGGAATGAAATCGCTATTCCTTGTTAGTGATATTTGTTAGTATGGAGATTACAATGGAGTAGTTTTTAGGGTTGTGGTGAAATGTGTTCACCTTGGCCGTAACACCATCATTTGTATGTATGTGTACTTTATAACACAGTAAGAGTGGAAGAGGACTTCTTGGCGGGAAAGTGAAGCGTCATGTTTCAGTTTTGTTTTATTTTCAAAATTTTGTGATATTTTGAACATTAATGTGTAATAACGGTGGATTATTAACCGTCAAGTGTTTGTGAACGTACACAAGTATTGGTAAATTAAACAAAACAGTGCAACATATCTTTTCAAATTCTCTGAAGTCTATGTGAGATTCAGTGTAGTCCCATATCTTTACTGAGGACTCAAGGGGTTTAGGGGGAGGGCATCTCATTTATCATCTTTATCACAACTCATTCTCATTTACTCTAAATGTGCTAAACGCACAAAGCCATTATTTGAAAATAAAAAAATCAGTGGGAGAAGAGTTTTACATTTTAAAAGTATTTTTTCGTTTACGTTTATTTTTTCAATGAGATCATGTTCATGTTAAATTTAGACAGTTTTTTATAATACAATAGAAGTCCGAGATAAGACATTGTTTATCAGCAGTGGATGGCAATTGACTGATTCATAATCAAAGAACTGTCAGAAAATACGTTGACTCATTATGACTTGTTAATTTTACTTTGCCTTTATATTAATTGTAGGGTGTATAGGGATCCTACAAAGACCTAAGGAGCCCAAGCCAACCTCACCTGCAAGTGGTGCACCCGCCGATCTACGGACGAGGCTCTGGCGAACATAAGAATGCCCGGTAAGCGCGCTTCGGGGAAACAGGCGTATGTATGGTTATATAAATTAAACTTTAAAAAAATGTAATATCAATTAATATAATACTATTATAACAAAGCAAAATTTATATTATCAATGAATTGAACTGAATAAATTTGCAGACGCTCATTAAGCGATCGACGCGTCGCCATCTACTCCATATATCAGAGAAGTCAATAAAAACTAAGGACGTATATTTTATAACTGCTTATGCTCTGTATGTTAATGAGCCCTAGTGACAGAATAGAAACCTGTTGCAGCAGGACGCATTCCATCGGAGCTGTCAGTAGAATCAATAGAGTACAATAAAATTGCTCCTTTCAATGCGGCTTGGTTAGTTCTAAATGAGGTTTGAGTAATGCGCGGGGTACACGAGAGGCTCGCGTGGTCGCGCGCATTTAGGCAGCCTGCGCTTTCAGACGATGATTTCACTGTGAGGCCAATTGTCACTGTTAACGATCAAAGGAGATAATGATAAATAAGGTATCAGTTTGTTTTTTTTGAAATACGCAATTTATTTTTTTTCTACTTTTTTTAAACAAGGCTTTTTGCTCAATTTTGAGTAGGCAATTATTTTAACTGCTGCATCACTTAAAATAGGATAAAGAACAAAATATATCGGGCATCATTAAGACTTGTTAAGATTTAAAATGGGGACTAATCATTTTAAATTATTCGATAATTTTATGCGATTTCGTCAGATTTATATTCGAGGTTCTACACTCTGCTTAATGCAAGGACAGTTCCACACAAAGCATAATACCTACTTAGGTATTTAGGAATGTGAATGACCTGCTCTCGATCTTTTAGATAAGCAAATAACGTTTATCTTACAGAATATATATAAATGCAAAAGTTGTAAACTAGCAGCCACCTTTGACTTCCCTCATGTCCTACAGAAACAATGCAACACATAATTAAATGTTAATTTCTATCTCTTTAGCTTAGTTCAACATTTAATAAAACGCCGCAACCGGAACAACATTTAGATTATGATGATGATTTGAAAGGTCTTAAAACCAAATACTACTTCTTCAAATCTTTATCTCATAATTTTTATAAGTTACAAATATGACAGGTATTAGTAGTATTAACACAAGATATAGTCCGACAGACAAAGTTTGTTTTGGAATAGTAAATAATTTCACACGATGTTTGTATTGAGGAAAATTATATAATAACTAAATTGATATATAATCTCACATAATAAATATGCATAGTATAGAAAACCAGACACTATAAAGTTTAAGTGTGACAAGATAATCAGCTTTTATGAAAGCAAATAACACATATTTATTTGTCTGTACCCCATCATTCTACCTAACATGAAAATGTTAAAGCAACAACAAGTGTTATACAATGATAAACTAGGTAGGCATGTTGAGAGACTGAAAGAGGATCTGAGAGGGAAGAGAGCTTACTGTAGAGTAAGAACGCAGCATAATCATATACAAACGCTGCGATCGAGCTATATGTTCTTAGAGAAATTAAAATCGCTTGTATTACATTCAAATTTGTTTGCTTCTGCCACAGCGAACAGGTTAGGAAAGTGGGAGGCTAACATCTGAGGTACTGCTAAAGGGCCGAAGTCGAGAAGTACTCTAAGTATGGCTCCAAGTCGACGACACTGATCTAACTTAGCTGGCTCAAAGTTAAAAAAAAAGTCACGTATTGTTGTGTCAAATGGTCGCTAAGCCAGAAGATGTAGAGAGAATTTAAGTACCGAGTAGTAACTGAGGGTTAAAGCACTAAACCCTCGGTTAGCACATTAATCGCTACCAGACACAGACACGATGTTATTTATGAATTATATACTGGACAGTACAAAAGTTTAATTAAGAAATTACATGTTGTTAATAACCTTAAAAAACTTCTCCAACACTAATTTCACATCTTAAAAATATAGAAGGTACTTTTATTTGTAAGATGGCGGTCAACTGCTGTGAGACAGGCAACAATAGAATTTAAATTGTGTCTGGATACCCGTGGCTTCAAAGGTTAAACATAATTTTACCTCTATATGCATAATGTAACTTTTACATGCTATGACATCGGATATCATTATAAAATACCAAAAAATTAAAGAGTGCATCATTTAAATTATCGGCAGCATCATACACATTTCATATTGACAGTTTAATGGATGAGGTAGCCGCGATTGTCTCCGCCAGAAGACGACCCCGACAAAGAAAGCATTTCTAATGTTCATTAAGTTGTCATCAATATATTGCGTATAAATATTCACAAGCTCCGTAAATTATTGATATTGGGATACCAGAGGCTATAACGAAGCTTGATAACAATTGATCAAATCGACTCATCTATCTACGACATCTATTAGGTAAGTTATCTTAAGCAGTAGACTAATTATAGACATTTTAAATCAAATTTGTAATCATTATTATGAGGAATAAATTCAAAAGTCAGCCGTTGGACGCCGACAAAGAAGACCCGATGTCCGCTTCGTCAATTTATAATGCGATTAACAGAAAGAATGGCGATCTTTCTGATTGCGATCCTTATGCGCTTCCAAACTTCACTCCAAAGTAATAACGGATGTATCCTTAATCGTCAAAACGATGGTGCAATATGTGTAATTTATGTATTGTCATTTGTTCGGTTCCATGGCAAGAGTAGTTCGAAATGTCTCAATTAATATTTAGCCTAAAGAAAGGTTATAATGAGAAGCTCAATCTAGGAGCGCGTAAGCCGAGTGGGTCTGCAGAAGGTGATTAATATGATGGAGTAAAGTCATCGATCGCTGCCCGGACCACCGGTCTTGCACATTCGAGATCACCGGATCGTGCACCTCTACATCAATAATAGCATTAATTGCTCGAGCCTTTTCACAACGTTTTTTTTCAACACCTCACAGGGGATTAACTATTGCTTGTAAGATTAATCCGTCAGGAAACTTAGATATGGGAACCAACGTAATGATTGGTTTCTGTTGCCCATTCGCGTTTGATTTAATTATTAAGCCATTTTGTGAAAGTAATTCGAATACGAGCAAGACGTGTTAGATGCAATTTTATATATAAACTAACCAATCCCGTTTCGGTCACGTTATCAAAGCAGAATATGGTAATTTGTAATTTTCGCACTTATATTTGCAAAGCTGAAACAATTTGACAAATTAATACAGTTTTTGATAACGTTAATACTTGCAAACAAATGTTATCAATTTCTGATAACAGTAGACAGAAACTTAATTTGCACACTTAGAATTGACCCCACAACTGTTATCACAACAATACAATAATATATTTTAAATTCTAGAAAAATGTAACAATTAATGATGTGTCGTATTAGGGCTTTAAAGTGATAAAATATTAATCCTAAAGTGTGAATGTAATCTTTTTCGAACATAAATATAATATTACGAGAACTTACGGTATTATGATACGAGTTTCCCGTTACGGAGCGACTGGACTGAATCAACACACAATAACTGATGGTATTGGAGGTTCAAAAGTCAAGTGCGATGTTATCGAGTCGATTTACCGCCGATCAAGAGCTGTTACGAGCGTTAGCTTTTCTCACTATACTAATTTAGACGTTACCAAAGTAGCTCATCGTAAAATGGAGGATGAGCGGTTACACACTTACACGGTAAATACGTTCAGTTTATATGGGCAGCAAACAAGGCGACGTGAACTGTACACAAGGTAGTTTCTTTATTTGTGTAGAGCTAGTTCTGGTTCAAATACCCGTGAGAAGTTGCGACGAGCACGCACGAAAACGTAATCTTGAATGACACAACTATCACCACTTGTTCACAGATTAACTAATTAATGCATGTGTCATATTGTGACTAGTTAGGACATATGTGACAGATTTGATGATATAAGTTAAGAAGGTACCTCTACTAAAATAACCTTTTGCCTTTAAACTATTCTATACTTACAGACAATTAAAGTAAAATCATGTAACACGGAGGTCCTAGTTATACCTGCATTGGGTTCAGAAAGTTGTGGTTTAAATTCGCATTGAGGACAATTTCGCGTGTGTGAACATTGAACAAGCAAGAATATTATTCTTAATCTGATTGTGACTGGTAAAATTTAATAGAAATTGTAATTAACTTCAAACTTATCATTTATGTAACTTCTGTTGATTGAACATGCTATATTACCTTCCAAGTTTTCTACAGCAACACAGACGAAGATCTATTGTAATCTATTTGTCCACGTCAGAACATTAACTCAAGCTTACCTGAAAATCCGACGAGTGAGAAATTTCCTCAGACCGTAAGCAAATGACATTTGAATATAAATTGTATCAGGCAGTGGACCCGGCGCGAGGGCCAGGTACCTCTCATTGTGCGTATAACAAGATCAGTATCGACTTAATGACAATATATTGGTAATAAAATTAGATAGTCCATACCGTCATCGGAGCGGAGCGAACGTCACTCCAACTCTCATATTTATTGCAAACTAACTAGAAACATTATCCAATGACGGCCACAATCTGCTCTGGATAACAGTGTACATCTCTAACATTAACGATCTTTTATACGAAACCTTGTACGCGAGAAGTGAAGGTTCAAAACAGTTTGGGTGGCCGGTGTAGAAAGCGCGCTTAACTTTATGACAGTGGGTCATAAGAAACCGAAGTTATAGTATAAATATTATGACACTTTTATCTGTTGGTGCGGTTGAAAAGTAAATACTGGTGGTTAAGGAGGATGATGCGATTTGCAAACGCAGCGACCGCGGTAATATTGCCGCATCTAGTTATTTATTGCTTTTTGATTATGGATTTGAAGGTCAAATTGTCGCGCATAAACTTTTACGTACTGGCTATGGTTTACTGAAACGTGTATTAGTATATAATATTTATTATTGAAAATACGAAAAACAAGTGATCGGCAAAATATAGATTTCGATTTTGTCTGTGACCGAAGGCGTGACAGTAAAAATAGTTTATTTCTTTAATACCCACTCAGCAATAGACACAAAAACAAAGAAATGTTACGTAATTTTTATTTTTTTTCATATAAAACACTTGAAGTATTTGTTATAGATTTAATCACGTTTACTTAACAATTAATATAATTCTAAAACAGACGATGAAGCTTTTACAAATAAAGAAAATATTACTTAAAACGCTACGTGCTTTTGTTCTTTATGCCGGTCAGAATGTATTTTATTGTTTAAGTTAGAGTCATCTTGGTCGAACAAGACATTTTTGAAGTACCTGTAGTTCCTTATTTACATAAAATAAGAGTTTGTTATGCTTATGTAGATCTAGTTATAGTGAATGAGATAAAAAATTTGAATATTTTAACAAATCTTTGAAATAATAACTATGTATTATTCAGTGTGATATCAACTTAGTTAAACTTTGCCTTTCATTTTGTAAGTGTACCACTGAATTAGACTCTATAGTATACTTACAAAACACGTTCAATTAAGGGGACAAGACATTTGAAAGAGATCGCTATATTTATAGCATGAATATTCTGTCTAGTCCGCGAAACGTAAAGTTACAAGTATGTGCATTAAAAAACAATAATTATAGATTTTTATAAATTAAGCAAATATTTCCATTTTAAAACCAAACAAATTATGAGAAAGGTTGTTTACTTATGTCATTATACATTTGGTGGTATCTAGGTATTATGATTATTGAAAAACTTCCAATGTCGTTTTGGATTCATCGATTTAAAGACTCGGACTTAAACGATTTGGTTGTTACAGAGTTCACGCCGATAAAATAATAAAGTATCCACTTATTAACATTCATATATACTTTGAAGGTTATTTAACTCATAAACCTGCAGAACAGAAAGACTTATTATTTATACTCATTTAAAAAAGTCTATTTCACTTATTGAAATTCAGAATGAGTGCCAATTTAGTGTTAAGCTTAAATTAAAGTTATCAAGGAGTTAAACGGTAATATTAATATGTTCCACACTTTATTAACAATCGTTATAAAATATACTCGTATAACAATAAAAAATATTATTATTAGCCATATCATATTACCATAGGTATTGCACAGTTACTGCATACTTACGTCCTACTACTCACCTCCGGCGTCCTCTTGCAAAAAAAGGTAAGACTTTTACACTTTAGCCCAATAAGGCCCCTAACCAAGGATTGACCTCTGTGAACCTGCTTTACTTCGGTGATTATTTCCGACCACTTAGTACCGCGGAGCTACAAGCGTTTCCTCTAATAAGAAATAACCCTTTTTATAATATTTAAATATGCAGTTACGATATTGACGTTCAAATTTGAATCGAAGACAAAGATTCCGCACGCGTATTGTAGTGATGCAAACATTAATCATATTCGAGGATATACCGAAATCGAACAAGAGAAACGCATTAACTTTTCAGATACCATATGGTATTATGCAGAAGTACTAAATAATGTGTTTTATAACAGTGAGGACCATTATTCTTCATTTCAGCTGGGCGCAGCGGCATGCGGCAGTGTGTTGATGTTTACACATTTTACTCAAACGGTACCGTAAATGTAATCAATTTTACGCGGCAAATGAAATCATTTTTAACAACAATACTCAAACTTAAACCGCTCGTGTTACTTTCTATTTTTTTGCTGATTTGAAGTCGTCCGCTACCTCATTTATTATATGATTCATCATCATCAGCCAGCCTATTAGGGTGCGTTTCAAATCGCTACCTTAACCTACCTTCGCGAATCTATTGGTTCTAAGCAAACACAGACCTCGCAACGCATCCTCGCTCATCTCTGGTGGAAACGCACCCTTAGCCTCCCACTACTTATCCATCGTAGATCCGCCGTAATAAATAATAAATAAATATTCTCTTACAATCACACCAATTATTTAGTTCCAAGATAAGTATCATTAAGAACTTGTGTTATGGATAATAAACAACGGATAAACATACTTAAATACTTTTTTTTTGTAAATGTATACTTAATATACATAGGAAACACCCAGCCCAGAACAAATATTCATATTCATGCATACAAAGATTTGTCCTGTGTGGGATTCGAACCCCACGCCATAACGGTCGTAATAGGCGGTTGAAAACGATCACCAAGGTTAGGCAGAGGTCCCAAAGGTCAACCGTTGTATGGGTGACCGTTTGTGTGTTATGTTATATCAAGCGCTTCCCTGCTTCGGTAGGCACGAGAAGTTGTTGTCCCAGCTATTATTGCATGTGATATTCATTTAATCATCTTAGTTAAGTAGACGCTCAGGCTTTTAAAAACTGGCAGCCACACCTTCGTCGTTCTTATAGGGATGTAAAATAACCAAGTTATAGCCTTCCACTGTAGATGGAGCGGAAGGGTGTGTCAGATTTTTACAGACTAAAAACCGTGTTCCAAGGTAACTCTTTTAAGCAATCGCACAACCCCGGCAGGCTTGGTTTGCTTAATTAGACAGCCTTTAATGTTGAAGGCTAACTTTAAGGATTAAAAATAACCTAACACAATCGAGAGCGACCTCTAGTATTTTATCGTCGGAAGCTCAACTGGTAGCGCGATTATTGCGTCGCATTGCAATGTAAGCCAACACGCGATCATCTCTGATACCGATCTGCAAGATTAACTGCCCCGGTGTGTCACCGCCTTAATTACTCACACTATAATCCTTATCGATCGTTTTCTTGTTTCCCATTGGTTTTATTTTCAAACTATTGTAAGAGTATTTTATAAATAACTTATTATTTATTTCTGTCCCTTTGTTTTTATTTTGTTCTCCTGTATTTTTTGTATGTAACTGTCGTCAAGAAAGTCGATATAGATATGTCAAAGGCAAATTGAAGTAATGCAGCATTTTACAAAACGACAAGGCAAATTGTGAATGTATGAGAATCGTTTTTGTAACACCTAACTAGAGGTGGGGGTGGGGGGGGTTTGTATAATTAATAACTTCATTGCCTAAAGGATCGTCGGTTGATAATGTCGGAAGACTCAAGTCTTTTGCTATAAGAGTAATGTCCTCGCAGATTTGGAAGCTTCTCTAAAATGCCTTGGACGGTGATAGGCCTAAATAGCGACGCCTGAGGGCAACAACTGACTCAAGTATGAGGACTTAAGTCTGTCTGTGTATATAAGTACCAGCTTGAAATGTTCTAGCAGGCTTGAAAGCAGATCTGAAATCCCTCATCCGGTGACAGGACCAAAAAGTTACTACCTAAGGGCAAGAACTGACTTACTCGTAAATATGGGGACTTAATATATAGCTTGCAATCTTTTGGCTATAATAACATGACAGACAATTTACCTATGAACAATTATGCCTATGGACATACATACATACATACATTCACGCCTTTTTCCCCGAAGGGGTAGGCAGAGGCCTATTATACGCCCACACTTCGCCAATTATATAGTTGGTCCCACGTAATAGGTGGCGAGCCTATTGCTGCTTTCCTGGCACTGTTATATTCGCCAGAGCCTCGTCCGTTGATCGGCAGGTGCACCTCTTGCAGGTGAGGTCGGCTTGAGCTCCTTAGGTCTTGGTAGGATCCCTATACACCCTAAATAAAAATAAATTGTTAACTTTACTGTTTTAAGTTAATAAATTTATGTAATAATTTTTGTTTAAAAAATTTATATCACAATTTAACTAAAATGCACTCCAAAATTTTATGAAAATTACATATAATTTACAAAAATATAATCTAATATACTTATTGTATCTCTTAAAATTACACAGATCTCGTTATGAGGTCATTGTAGGTTTATTGTTTACAGTTTAAGTATCGCTTATCATTACGAGGAACGTAAACATGCTTTGTAGTTTTACAACAGCGGTTGCACCATGAATAAGATAGATATATTTTGTTAATTGACCATCAGTATTATCAATTAAAGGTTCCCATCGAAGTGGAAGAGGCCAAGTTGTTTTTCAATTGAAACAATTAAGGTTATTCGAACAATCGCCAATAGACGCACGGAAGAAGACTAGTTTACACTTTTATTTGAATTCAGCGCACTAGACGCAGATTAAACACTTTATTTATGAAAATACCTATAAAATTTACTAAATGGTATTTGTACTGCATTCTTGCCGTCAAATAACATTATATTTTGGGTACGAATGCCAATATTTATTAATTAAATCAAATTAGTTGAATCAGTTTCCTGGGTCAGCATTCTCAGGTCAGCTCTAACAGCTGACATGAGCTTTGAAATCATCCAGACCATATTTTTTTCATATAATACAAGGTGAAACCAGAATCCACGACCTTAGGAGCGGAATGAACAATATACTGACCTTCACTCCATATCAGCTTAACTTCTTAATGAAACTAACGTTAAGTTTATATGGAAAGTTTACAGCTGTTTATACAATATAAAAAACTTATATTCATAATTATAGGCTAATTACAAGCTTCCACATATTAGTAATATGTAATTATTTTTTAACAATTTCACTAATTATTTAGTTCCAAGATAAGTATCATTAAGAACTTGTGGATACTAAATAACATACATATTTTTGTAATTACATACTTAATATAAATAGGAACACACCCAGACCGGAAAAAGTATTCATCTCCTTGCACACAAAGATTTGTCCTATGTGGAAATCGACCCCACAACCTTAGAAGCGGAGTGCGGGTATAATCGCCACCAAGCCATATCGGTCGTTAAAGAATTTCGTAATGTAATGTAACAATACATTGTTTGTGCAAATAAAGATTATCTACTAGTCATATCAAATTGTCCCGTTTTATATGATGAATTAATTATGACTAACGCACCTGGTCTTGAGGTGCCTTCTAGTACGGTAGCTCCGAGTCCCTCGCGTTGGTTAAGTATGGAAATTCAGCCGACAAGCTATCACATTGCGTCCCGATAATAATCTGCCTGTCATACAAGCCGCTAATTTACTTCCGTCACTAATGGAAACTGCGTTATCTGATTCAAAAAAGCTTAAGCACGTTTTACTTTACACCTTATTTTATATATTTTTCTCAGATAGCATCGGAGTAACGTGTAGAAATATCACATTCTTGTTGAATATTAATAGGTTTGTTGGTTCCCTTAACTAGTATTACAAAATCTGTGATATGAAAGAGTTTTAACATATCATTAGATCGATTATGGCTGTCGTTTCAGCGTTGGTCATGTAGACGTCGTTGTTTTGAGGCTGTTTAATTTCTCACCTGAAGATGCCCTGTGTACGTTGAATATTAATAAGTTTGTTTATTTCCTTAACTATAAGTATTACAGAATCTGTGATATAAAAGAGTTTTAACTTATCATTAGATCGATTATGACTCTTTCGAAGCGTTGATCATGTAGACTTCGTTATTCTAAGGCTTTCTAATATCTTACATAAAGATGTAAGGGCGAAATACTTGTCGTGTTGAGTCGCGTCTTGATTTTTCGGGAAATTACAGTTGTGCGGGAATTGTCACAAAGTTATTTCAAACCATCACTTGCTTACAATAGATTTCCGCAATGTATCGCCTGAATCAATAAAGTATTTAAAATGTGGTGATATAAATAAAAAATATCATAAAAGAGCTACAGCACACACAGTTGCGTCGCTGACATATAACCATTCAACCACAGCTACTTAACATATCCCCGTGTTGCAGTAATCAATTTAAAACTTACTCCAACCATTCATTCTAATTATCAACTTCGCATCGTCCGCGCTCCAACCGTTATCATTAGCATTCATAAAAGCGTCGAATTTAATTCATCAATTATTGTGTCTCAGTTCGGTCGAATGATCAGTGCCGACATCTGTAGCCGTATTGGAGGTTTATCTGGTTCATTAATCTGGTGGAGAGCGCGTGCTGATGTAGATTAATGGGGTGGCAGTGGTGATAGCATCGTAGGATAGCACAGTCGGGGCTGATGGGATCTGGGGCCCGGGAGCTGCACGCGACGCGGCCACGCTCCGCTCTTCCACGACACTGGAAAATGCACCAGTCTTATGAGTGAACCAAATAGTTTTAGAGAACTCCAACAAACTGTTCTATTTTGTTCATATTTCTCATCGACTAGAACGTCGACAACGTTATTTTTGTATGTAAAACATAACGTTATCGACGTTCTAGTTTACATATTACTATTTCCTATTATTCAGGGAATATGATTGATAAAGTAAAAGAGGATTATTAATAATGTTAAAATGTAATTGTAAATAGTCCCGTTAAACTTGAATCTATTTTGTTTTAAGTTCACGGCCATGGCCAACGTTTTACCTCAATGCTAACTGATTCTTTCACCGAAAGCTCGAACGAAAGGCTACGACAGTTTCATATTTTGTTCTCATTAATATTGTGTTAAAAGTCACACGTTAATTTCAGATTTTAAGCATTCTTTTATTACACCACGTGTACTTTTAATTAATTTGGAGTTAAATCTTTAAGTATGTCGACTAATTAAAATGATTCCCTTAAAGTTGCTTTACATCTCACATTGGCTTATCTGCGCCTCGCGACACAATCACGTTTCCCTCGGGGGATCGTGCGGCCACCAGCTCTACGACAAGAATCCGACATATTTAAAAAACTACCATTAATTATCCAAATAATCGATCGCAGTCGTTAGGTGATTTATCTAGCGTCGATAAGATTTTAATGAAGTACTTTGATTGGGCGCGCACGGACAGCCGGGCAGTGTTATCTGACGGACGATAGCTCGCGCACCATTGGCTTCCAATACCTATCAGCGTATTAAGTTATTAAATTAAAAATAAATTTAACAAAAACTATGAACAATTCTCGACCCTAAATAAAGTATCCGTTGAGTGCCTTTCACAACGGAGGACCTAATTAACAAGTTGGATCATTCAGATTAGAAATTGGTAGATATCGGCACGTCGTTCATTGTGGAAACTAGTCATGATACTACCGTGCGATAAGATAAATTGAGTTGAAACTTTTTTATTAACAATGTCTTGGCGGCGGGTGGCGTGCGCGCGCGCCGCGGTCCCCCACCAAAATGAGGACAGTCTCGTTAAAAACCGCGGGATAACTTCTGTTGCCCAACAAACTAATGCGCATAGAAACAATAAGCGTATTTTATTGTAGAAAGTATCATATTTCATTTAAAAAACCTGCCGCATTCTCAAAACAGTATAAATATTTGGACAGCCGCAGACTAATCACAACCTTGATGTTGCAATCATTAATATGGTATTTTTTAAATAGAATCTCACAAAGAAACAGCACATCTTTATTGCACACAATACAGTTAAATGTATTGAAAATGTCATCTAAATAACATCAACATTACCGAGCAATATATTTATAAATAAAATCTGGATTATTACGAAAGATGCATAGAATAGAAATCACCGTTTAAATGACGATCTAACCTATTGATTTTCTATTTAAATTAGATGAAAGCTATTGAACAAAGCATTAAAATCTGTTACGGATAATTCACGATCCAGTTCATCCGTAATATTGAACGTTTACCGTATTTACGGTGGGCTGTTTACTAATTTAGTGCATTTTATTGGAACTCTTCGGTTGCGTGTGAATGATAATGAACTCCCGCCGCTATAGTGTTAGATCTCAGGGATAATTAACGAAAAGTTAGTAGAACGTGTACAGACTAATGATCGGGAATAGGTTCATTTGCATTAAACAAACGACTTCGCTCTTAATTACTGGGAAAATTACAAATTAAGGAAAAAATAATGGGACAACGAAATGTCGACTTGACCCCGGCCCGGGTTACACAATAGTATTATCTTTGGAATCTTCTCTAAGAAAATGTTAAGGCTACAATTTCGCTGCTGTAGTCTATGCGTTGGTTCCATAATTTTAAAAGCAATAATCATCACGTTGCATAATATAGCGACGCATCATTTCAAAAGTGAGGTGTATAGGGATCCTCCCAAGACCTAAGGGGCCCAAGCCAACATCAGCTGCAAGTGGTGCACCTGCCAATCAACGGATGAGGCTCTGGCGAACATAACAGTGCCCGGTAATCGGCAATATGCTCGCCACCTATTACGTGGGGCCAACTATATAAGTGGCGAAGGGAGGGCGTATAATATGCCTCTGCCTACCCCTTCGGGGAAACAGGCGTGAATGTAAGTATGTATAATTTTAAAAGTCCTAATAGAGTATATTTAATTCCTGTCTCATCTTACGGAGAGTCATTAAAGTCAATGAAGGGAAATCCTACCGTACTGGCTGGAACTGCAATTACCTACCTGCCTGCGCAGCATAGTGATTATGCGCAGATACCCCCAATAGAATGTAATCTATTGGGGAGGCCGAGAGTGAATTTTATAAGGTTAATATGATGACGAATATAGCGTAGTCTAAAATTGTTTATCATAGATATTAAAAAGCATAAATTTGAAACGCAGAATAACATTAAGCAAATTTTTAAAGGCATAACCAATGTAAAGCATTATTATTACAGCGAATAATATCTTAACGCATTTCATGTTTAAAGCATAATGAATGCACAGCACACAAGGAATAATATAATTGCGCATAATTGTTGCAATCATAACAAGCACTACGAATATACTGTAATTTTTTTTATTCGTCTGCTAACGCTCCGTGTGAAATGTTTCTAAAGTTTTACAGTGATAAATAAAAGTGTATATTTTATACACAATACTTTATAAATAAATAGTTGATTTGTTACTTCCTTATTTATAATCTTAACCACGTAAATTATTATTGTAACGCATGCAGCATGCAAGCAGACATGCACCATACATGCACCATACATGCAGCATGAAAGCAGACATGCGTCATACATGCAGCATGCAAGCAGGCATGTCGCATGCAAACAAGCATGCAGCATGCATGACTTCTGTCACGGCTCCCCGCGGTGCTGCTATTTAGCTCTCTCGAAAAGTTCCGCACTGCAAGGAAGGCTAGGGATTTGAATTCGATAACCCAAGGATATACAGACATATATTACAGATTTTTTAATAGTGGTTTCATATAGGTGCGTAAGAAACAAATATCTTCAAACTTCTACTACATTTACAATATTGATAAGGATCATCATTATCATCTTAATCTAATTACGTCCCACTGACCTCCAATACGACCCGAGGTGAGAAGGGTAGATCATCATACAAAATCAGGCGGAGTCAGTTGTTTGGTGTCCTGCTCTTAGATTTTTTTTAAGTCTGCTTATAAAAATAAGTGTTCCTGCTCGCAGTCGCCTTTGCTTCTCGCAGTATTTGACCCACAGCTTATGGCGCTTAAGAACCAATCAATATTTTAGAATAAAATTATTTTTATTCTGAAATAGTGTTTAATGAGAATCAAGGCTTCTGCAAACGTCCGTCTCCAAGGTCCTAACCAAAATTCATAAAAAACATTTTTTTCTCGGAGAATTTGCAATCTAAAGCAAGTTATGAGATTCCCTCAACCTACCCCGCGGTGTTTCCGCTCGTAGTTTTCGGAATAACGTAAGTTCGCTCGTGATATGATCTCCGATAAATCCTACGACTGGTCTACGCAGGAAAACGGACTGACAATCTTTGGGGGTTAAGGCGATTAAGCCCACAGCTGTACTCGCTGCGGCAAAGATCGCTGTAGCAAACAGCAAAACCGTTTAGGCATGTTAGCGTAACACAAAAAACCCACGTCCGTATTTATTATTTTAAAGGTACGTTTCTCTCAGGGGGGCCTGTCGCCCGACTTCGCCCGTGTTGAACAACGCAAATGCCAAGCGACACTAAAGTATTCCGACCACTTTAACAACTAGAAGATGTATAAATAGACCTACTGTGAAAACTGTATTGATAATAAATATCTTACTTTATTACCCAGATATTTTTGCGTAGTGTTCTTTGTCCTGCCAGTAAATTTAACAAAGGATATTATACAAGTCTACACAGACGGTAAAGAAACCAGTTTGTACTACCTTAAAAAAGTGTTTATATAAAAAGGCGAAATTAAGATTTAATTATTATTATGCAGTTCATGAAAGCCAAATCAGGCTAGACTAGTGAACAGACTCTAAGCCCTTAGCTTATTTCTAAGGCCATCGGTATTATGCTAGGATATGATAACAGGGTGATTATTATTAGTACACAAACAAAAATATATTAAAGAATACATTAGCATCACGCCTGTTTCCCCGAAAAGGTAGGCTGAGGCATATTATACCCCACATTTCGCCAGTTATATTGTTGGTCCAACGTAATAGGTGGGAAATTTTATATTCGCCATAACCTCGGATGTAACTATGTATATATTTGTTTATTGCTTTTAAAAACTACAACTGATTATGTGCAAAATAACAGTGGGTATCGATACAGTCTATATATAAATACTTTTTATTTCGTGCAATAAATAGTTACGATATGAATTTAGATTGAATGAATGAATACTTCTGCATATCATCTGATGCTTAAATTTTTCAAGATAAAGCTTAACCACTACTTCACATATATTTTTACCACTGATAAAATATTAATGTTCATATTTTACCATTAAGTACATTATAGTGTCCACAGAGAGAACGTCTATCGGAATCGCAATTCTATAAATCAGCATATCTCCACATTAAATCGGACTTAAGTCAGCTCTATGTGGTGGAATATAGTTCCGAAGCCATAAATTAATCATGTCGGCTGTCGCTAAAATATCGCTTTTCTAAAGTGAGGTCGGGCGGGTGGCGGCCATCGTATCGGCGATAGAACACGGGCCATCGCGCCCGCCCGACACAATAAAACCTCCGCGACGCAGGCGCAGCCACGACACCCGCTCGCCGTCATTTCCTGGCGACAAAATCTACAGATACCATCAAAGATCTCTAAACTCACTCCACTCTAAGGATGGGCCTCAAATAAATCAATTGCAATACCCCACCAAAGTTCATTTAAATAAAGTCGTCAACACGGCACTCGCATTTAACAAACACGAATCTCCAATAAACCACAGGAAAATAATAATAGCACACGACCAAAGCCTACCGCCGACTCTCATTTGAATAAAATAAATTACGATTGAATTTTAAAAAGTTGCCTGCGATTAATTAAACGATCGTTTCTTAATTATCTATTAAAATAATAGTACTATTTAATTGAAAGTTTTAACCGAACACGCAAAATAATTAAGTGATCAATTAACCGTACATGACGATGTGTATCCCGCAGCCGCTTTATCTTTTCCATCTACAACATTGTTCAGACAAAGATTAAGAAACTCCACCGCGACCGGCCCGGCCACGAGACGAGTACTCTCCAAACAAACATTATTTAAATAAAAGGACTTTCTGTACAGTTTGATGCGTAATTGACGTTTTCTTTTTCTCTTTACTGAAGCTACAGTAGGACTCTGCAAATTATGTTCTCGGAGGAAGCTAATGAACACTTAATGCCTTTTCTTAGTTTATCTTTGAGCTGGCGGCATTAAACCCCGTGCGTGTCGCGGTAGAGATTGCGTGTGCGCCGAATGTTTCGTACGTAATAGCCTGATGATGTACGATATATTGCCAGTGCCTTGTCCACTCGCTACACGCCCCGTGGCTTCAATTAACACTTAATATAATTAAAAACATCAGATACAATCTCCTAATAAAGCCATATTAATTAAACTTCATCTGATATTATGTATAATTTATAAATCTATGAATAGTTAATCGAGCGTTCGATTACATCACTATGGTGGATAGAGACGTCACGAGTCAACTCATCTCGTGCCACCCATGGCTACAATAAAAATTGCTGAAATTATACGGCGTGTGTACACACAGGCGGTGAATTATCGGGTCGATTAGTGTAATCGTTAGGCATTCGGAGCTTGCGCAGCGCCAGGCCGTATGGTGGCGACGACGACGGCGCGGGCGCATGTCCCCTAATACACCGATACGTGTACCTATTACGCTTATCGTTTTTTTGTTGTCGTTAATGATGACCCATCAGTGCAGCCAGAGGTCAATTACTTCATTAAGGATTCTCCTTCAGAAAATGTATCGACATGTTTCCTTTAAAGCCCATAGATATTATTCATCTTGATGAACTTTCGAGTACTTTATTTGTGGACTAAATCACCTGCATGTTTTTCTCTGCATTCCCACGGCTATAAACACCAACATTTAAAATGGGCACAAATCATAAGCTTTAATCATAAGAAAATGCGAGTATCTACTTGCTAATAACAAGCTTATGCTAACAACATTAAAACTACATGGGCATAAATGGTCTAATAGTTAACATTTAACGACTGAAGCGATATGTATTCGGTCTGCAAACTAATTACGTCAATAATAGAGTTGTTTGCTGTTCCCCTTTATTATACCTGTATCACATAATTGTATCGGAATTTTCTCAAGCCACTTATGGGAGGAGAATTCGAAATCAGTTTTAAATCGTGGTCAAAACTATTGCATTGCGTCATAATAACTAAGTACCTACATGATTTTTTAATTTTAGACTCATCTAAACTTTCGTCATATTTGTAAGGGAACTCATCTATCATCATCTATCTATAGAAAATGTGTTCTAACTGTTTAGTTATAACTAAACATCAATATTCAATGTCAGGAAAGCAAATAACATTGATATGCAAAATAATAAAAACAAGAAGCTACTTTTTACACCTACAAATTAAGTCAGAGTTCACTTCACCTAACGTTGAGGTTATGCGACTGTACAAAAAAACAAATAAAAAACAGAAAAATAAAACAAAAGCACCTGTAGAAGAAAAATCACTTGCATTATTTTATATATTGAACGAATTAAATAGAAGACAGTACTGAATTGCAATGCAGCATTCTTTGGGGCGCCTAAGCACTGCGATGCTGGTACCTACTAGTGTCGTACGCCCAGTACGCATTTATTGCTTTCCAATTGAAAAGATACATTATATAGGTATTGTGAACTTAAGAACCGATGATACAATCATTATAAAAGCCTTATAAAATCAACTGTTGAACATTGGTCTCCCAAATAGATAACATTGTAATGGGGGCATTTGCCCATAATCACTAACTACACTGGCAGGCGGGTTCGTGATAGCAGTTCAAGACTACGCAGAATAACACGTCGAATCTTGCGACACACCATAAGATGAGAGGGAGTGCCACTATTACCTTTGCACTCTAGGCCAGTACCACAGGGCAAAAGACAATATTGTAAGTTTTGTTTGATGAAATTGTCAAACTAATAAAGAATCTTAAAAGTCAAATTTTACTTAATTATTAGAACTGCAATGGTTGAATGGACACAAACCTAGTACAGATTTAATATTACAATAACGTAAAAACAATCCTAAATAGACTTAAAGCTTAGGCTGTGTTAACAAATCCTAACAAGTTCAATATCCCCAGAAAGACACTAAACTCTGAAATGTTGTATCGAGCGAAATCAATGCCGATTGGATTTCGCGGCCTTCATTAGGGGCCGGTTCTTCATTTCAATAAGCCCGTCTTAATGATTCCGCGGTAACAACGCTTATACAGCTTAATGCCGTATTTAGGAAGCGGGCCTTTTGAACTCCCTTCAATGTTAGTCGTTTAACATGTACCAGTTTTGTTATACCCTTTGTTGGACGTCATTTAATGTATAATTAAACTTTATGGGCTGTTTATTTAAAGTAAAAGTATTTACGACATTTTATAGGTACGGTAATTAAGGCGGTTTACTCGGTGATACAATATTTAAGTAGTGGTTAGTATAAAAATGATTAATAGCGTCTAATTTTATCACAATATACCCAGTGGATTTTAAACGGGGAAAGTTACCTGCACATTTTGTAAACATTGATCAGATTAACAATTTGTTTGCAGTTCGGTTGATTTAATTTAAACGCAATTCAAAGAATATGGGCAACATTTGTCAGAAATTAATATGATCATTAAACATCTATCGGATGGCCATTTAATTAAATCTACGGACAAAAGACTCGTGAATATAAAACCATATGTCTGAATCGATGCGGCCGGCTGCGCTGCGACTGAGATAGCGCATATCTACCCAATTAATATGCCTAATGCTAACATCATTATTACTAGGCAGGGCGCGCTTAACATACTATATCCATTTACATTTTGATTTGTGTAGAGGCGCGCTGCGATTAATCGGCGAACAGCGTGCGCAGCGCCCCTGATTTATGCGCAAGAGCACGCGCGAGGCCTACCCTTTGCGCACCACATCGCTAATAACTATCTACCTTCCGCTTTTAAACTGCTACGCAATAATTATGATTTATCATGATCAGTTATAATTAGACCATATCACTTTATTGCTAAGTAATTGATGTTTCGTTTAGAAAAGATTCAGACAGTCAATTCATGACTTTTACTCAGTATTTCTATGTCAGAACCAGTTAATGTAAGCTGCAAAGGAAACGCAGCATTTCTATATTGATCTGTAGATAAGATATTCATAGGCATTTTGACAGTTTGTTAGAAGTTAGTTACGCAGAAAGGGTTATTTTTACTTAAATTAACAAAAATTAAAGATATATGTATAAATCTCGCTCCTAACTTTAAGTTGATGTATATTAGATGCTTACTTTATTGGTATACAAATCATGATTGAAATATTAACTTTTAAAACACACGCAACAGGCAAGTACATATTCAACTTGTATATTTATCATCATTACTAGTTGACTTTTGCCCACTTCTCGCACGGTTCCTCTACGATTTTGTAGCGATGGCATACCGCTTTTGCGTATTTATTATTTTTGAATATTTACCATCTCAAATTTAATAAGTGTTAATTTTATGACTTCTGGTGAAAAATGTTTGCGAAAAACACGATTTGTGATCTGGAAACCCCGTTTTAATGCGCCTACGATAAGCTGATATTTTAAGTAATGGTAACTAATAGGAATACATCTGTAACTTACAGGATTACCAATTACAGTAGACAAATGCTGTAAAAGAGCCACTACAAGCATTTTAAATAGACCCTTTTTAATGAATAACTCAAGTCGAAACGTGATAATTTATTGCCTAGAAGATAAGTTCTAGGCCTCTTGAGACATTATGACTAACATGGCCAATCACTGTAATGGCACCTCGTATAACTTTATTACACATCTAATTGAAAATGCTATCTTACGTTTAGTATGTTTTAACAGATTATAAAGCTCAATGGAAATAGCTGATGGAGATACCTTTAAGTTCAGGAAGATAAATAGGCACATAAGATATCGTAGATGGGCGAAACGATGACACGTGCACCAAGACATCGAGGTCAAAATTTACTTAATTGATTAAGGTTGACAGCTGAAAACAAATCATGGCAAGACGTTTACAATTAATTAATGTAATAATTGATTATTTCAAAGTATACAATTCATTATAAATGAAGTCCATAAATATGGTAGAATATACCTTTGCAACTTCAATAGATTCCTTTAAAAGTAATTCATCGTCAATATTGATGACACCTACTCCGAATTATGGTATGAAGTAACATACTTCTTTTGAGTGTATCTTTACATGTAAGCTCAATGTTACTTTACATGTACTTACACGTACTTTACATGTAATCTAATATACTGAGTATGAGCTGCCATACTCAGGTTACTGAGCTACCTAAAAGTAAATTTCTTATTATACAATACAAACTTTATAGACTCAAGTACGTAGGCGGTCGCTCGCCATTCCGTCACTAAAAAAGTACTACCACCTGAAGACAGGCAGCCTTGGAGAGCCCTTCAGCGAGGTCAAGTCAAGGCCTAACGGGTTTTCATTTTTCTTATTTTTGATTTACGTCGGTAACAAAATGCCTTTACGCACTGCCTCCCGGCTAAATGGGAACCGAGAAGAGAATGTGGGGCCCACTGCGGCAGACGCATCCACCAGTAGTCCTATCCACTAAAAGGCGGGGAGGCAGTGCCCAGGTTGAAAACTTCGGACACCCGCCCGCGGCCATCGTAACCCCAGATCAGAATCGGGAGGACGTCCTAAGAGAGGCGCAGTGCTAACGGGTTTCTTAGAGAAACTGTGATCAACATCAAAATTTTGTAGTTGACTAAGGACTAAAGCTCTGTTATTTAGTGCAATTCTCAAAATTTGTTAAGTCAATTAGATAAGATAGCAGTGCACAAGGTGTACGAAAACTATTTGTTTATTTATGTAAATGTTAAATTTCAGTAATCAAGATCAATAATATTACTACGCTAAATCTTAAATGGTATGGCTTATGTGGCATTAAAGAATTATAGAACAGCATTGATATAAAATAAATTGCATAAAATATTGAAACTGCTTTGTCTGCGAACAAATACGAGGTGAAATCAATTCAACCCGTATCTCGGCGGTTTAGCGTTCACTCGGGGCGACATTAAATCAAGTATCAGATGATCAGGCGCAGGCGCAGGCGCAGGTAAACGGTAGCGGTTGTTTAGCGGGAACACCGCCATCGCCAGGAGCCACCGCCCACTCCTGTGATTTATCCGTCGGCCCACAACGGGATTTAGTGCCCTGTTGAAATATCAAAAGATATACAGACTCCGTGACGAAATATGCCCCGCTCCGTCGTGTAATCCAGCCGATATTGCGACTGTGCCCAGTCATTTGTCAGATATCTACACAGAGGTATGCAAATTCTGACATAAATGAACTTGGCTGATAGATTGCTAACAAGCAACTTCAACTAGTAACCAATAATTTTATTTATTTATCTTGTAGAGCGTTGTTATTATTTAAAAGCTTCGGGCGGTAGTTCTATGAATTTCCTGTCAACGTTATGCCTTAATATTACAGCATATGAAAAACATCTGGACAAACGAAAGACAAATGAAAAAAAGACAAAAAAAAAATGAAAACAGAGAAGGCTCCAACTGCGGATGGAAAGCTGCTGTGCCAAACAGAAATAATACGCAGCATTAATCCTACCATGTTTTATCGTTTGTGTGGCATTTCACCTATCCAAGAACTGACCTCTGTAAACTCTGCTTTACTTCGGTGATCGTTTCCGACCACCGAGCACCGCGAAGCTACGAGCGCTTTACTCAATTCCAATTTACGTATTTGTTATCATAATTTTATATATTACCCATTGTAATAAATAATAAAAACTTAAGTAATGAAACGTTATAAAGCTATGCAGCTAGGTCAGATACTTGAAAGACTGCGCTTCCTACAGTTTCACACTATGCAACCATATTAGCCACCAGTGTTTTGGGACTTACTCCACAGCTGTTAATTTCAGGTTTGTATATTCAAAACCCTTTTTAGGTCGTGTACCTAATTATATTATTTCTTGTTTTCAAAATTATGAATATAGTATTTATAACTTTGAAAAACATAAGAAATTTTACAGCCGTCGTGGGATTCTTGGAGACACATTGTTGCTGTTTTGACGTGTACGGAATCTAGTTGAATTTATAATTCAACAGACGCCTTTACAATATTTAAGTCTAAATAAATAAAATCATTGATTCCCCCAAAGAAAACAAACAAACAAATTCTTTCCGATACTCAGATTTGTTCTTGTTATCCAAAATGCTAATGAGTGTCTTTGTACGCACCTGAAAGACTACTGCTCAGATTATATACTCAGTTTAAATCAAATCATAGTTTTAATGTAGGTACATATTCTTCATATTAAATATCAGTCCACCTTCTCAATCATAAGTGCAGATACGGTTAGTTGGAACATTTCTTGCATGCACCCAGCATTACCATACTCGTCGGTTTATGAGCCCTTGCACTGTTTAGGCGCCCACTCAACTCTGCAACCATTTAAATTTATCACTCGTGTGGATTATTGCTTATTGGATCAACAACTGTCTTAGATATGCAAGATAGGGCCCTTGAGTTGTTGTACTTCGCACCTATGGTGTTCTAGCTGACAGCCATTTATTTATATTGTTCGTTTTGTTTTTATTGTTCTGACCATTTGTAAATGACACGTAACTGTGGGAATTAAAAAATCTGTGTTTAATTTTTTTTTTATTCGTAGTCAGTGGTTTTCGATTTCTTAAGTTTCTAAAAGCTGAAATTCAAATGCGGGTAAAACAAAGCTTTTTTTGATATACTACTCGCACTGTAGAGTATTCAAATAAATTAAAAGGATCATGATCAAAATCATGCTTATGCCACGATTGACCGTTTTAAATCAATAAAATTAATAAATGACGCACCATTATTGTAGCATTAATTATTTCTTAATTTTAATTTGTGTTATGAATGCCTTTACCATACTTATGTCTATAAAAAAAATCTAATAAGAGTAAAGACACTCTTATAATACATACATATTAGGTCGGGGAAAAAGTCTTTTCGCATAACGTAGGTATAAACTTATTATAAAATTTTTTTGACTGTACTATTTGTGTCTGGCTGGTTTTGGTAACATTAAAAAGGTTCCATTATAAAGAAGAGAAAAAAATAAAAAAAAGTTGTTTCCCGCTATTTTTCATTTGTTTTTCTCTCCGTAAAAATGAGTGAATCTAATGAAGAAATTCGATACATTTTAAAATTTTATTATAAAAAAGGCAAAAATGCAACTCAAGCAGTGAAAAAAATTTGTGATGTTTATGGACCTGATGCAGTGTCAGTAAGAGTAGCACAAATTTGGTTCAAACGTTTTCAGTCCGGAAATTTTGATGTTAAAGATGCACCTCGCTCTGGTCGCCCTGTTACGAATAAAATGGACGCCATTTTTGAAAGAGTGGAGCAAGATCGGCATCGGATCGGCACGATGTAGCTGAAGAACTGGGAATTGACCACAAAACAGTTTTGACCCATTTGAAGAAAGCTGGTTATACAAAAAAGCTCGATATTTGGGTGCCACACGAGCTCACTCAAAGAAACTTAATGAACCGTGTACTCATTTGCGATTCATTATTGAGACGTAATGAAACCGAGCCGTTTTTGAAGAGATTGATAACTGGCGATGAAAAGTGGATCACGTACGACAAGAACGTGCGAAAAAGGTCGTGGTCGAAAGTTGGCCAGGCTTCACAGACTGTGGCCAAACCTGGCCTAACACGAAATAAGGTGATGCTGTGTGTATGGTGGGATTGGAAGGGCATTGTTTGTTATGAGCTTTTACCGCCCGGCAAAACCATCGATTCTGATCTTTACTGCCAGCAACTGATGAGATTAAAGGAAGCAGTCGAGAGAAAACGGCCGGAATTGATCAACAGGAAGGGTGTGGTCTTTCATCACGATAACGCTAGACCACACACATCTTTAGCCACTCAGCAAAAATTAAGAGAGTTCGACTGGGAGGTCCTAGTGCATCCACCATATAGCCCTGACCTTGCGCCTTCAGATTTTCACCTGTTTCGGTCTCTGCAGAATTCTTTAGGTTCTGTAAGGTTGACCTCAAAAGAGGACTGCCAAAACTATTTGTCCCGTTTTTTTGATCAGAAGTCCCAAAGTTTCTACAGTAACGGGATAATGTCTCTGCCCACAAAATGGCAGAAAGTTATTCAACAAAACGGTACATATATATTGTAAATAAATGTAAATAAACTTTGAAAAAAATGTCTTGACTTCTCATACAAAAATACGAAAAGACTTTTTCCCCAACCTATTATATACATTCACGCCTTTTTTCCCGAAGGGGTATGCAGAGGCATATTATACTCCCAAACTTCGCCAATTATATTATTAGTCCCACGTAATAGGTGGCGAGCCTATTGCCGCTTGCCGGGCACTGTGATGTTCGCCAGAGCCTCGTCCGTTGATCGGCAGGTGCTCCACTTGCTGGTGAGGTTGGCTTGGGCTCTTTAGGTCTTGGTAGGATTCCTACCCCCACCGAATGGTCTCCACCATGTCGTGGTGTGGGGGGGGGGGGCTGATTACCTCCCGGTAGGGCGCAGAGGGTGCTAGGGAAAAGGTAACACACAGAGATTCGCGACTCTGGGTGCCCTTAGTACTGACTACAGAGAGGGAAACTAAGAGGAACCTGTGGAGGGCGCAGCGGGCGGGCCAGGAGGGGCCAGTCAAGCAGCGCCAGGGGGGTCTTAGGCAGCGGGAGCAGGGGGCCCCTGCTGTCTAACCATAGACCCTCCGAGAAGTGGGCCACGCACGCTATGGTCGCACAAGGAGGTAGGATGGCAGTTTTTTTCATCACATGTCACATAGAAAGGCAAGACCTATTTTTTAAATATCGCAACATACGTTTTTTATATCGAACTTGATCCGTACAATGTGGTACTCCAGTATTGAATGCCAGGCGCGTAATCTCGTTCAAATCTCAAATAAGCTACATAACGTCTTAAGCCATTATCTTTCAATAGTGTTGCGCGAGCGGTCGACTTATCTGGCAATTAAATCGACATTCAGAAGCCGATGCGGCTTTAATTCTGTGCATGCCACCGCCAAACACTTTACAATGACTCGGATGCTTGACAAATAACGTTTTGATTGGCCACTGTCCTAGCAATGACGTTGGGACTTCATATCCACTGTGCCCCGAGAAATTGGTAAACTTCGTCTTTTAAATTCTAACAGCTTATTGTTTGATTTTCTTATTAAATTTATCACAATTGCACATCGATTTACATATAAATTAAAAGTGTTAAAAGGTAAAAGAATGACTTTAATGTTTAAATTATTAATTTGCAAACATTTATCATTGAATCGTAAACGCTGTCATGAAACTTCTTTTTTTTTTATTTATCAAAATTTTAATAGCAAAATATGAGAGAATTAATGATTCTACTCGTGTTCTAATGGAAACAGTGTCAGAAGAATGATATAGTCATCTTCATCGTTAATACTGACTATAATGAACATGGGTGTGATGAACTTTCGTTCCGTATAGGTGGGCCATGACATTTTAACTCACTCCACCAGCTCATCGATTATAACAACACTAAAGCCCGAATCAGTTGCGCGAAGTCGATTTTAATCGACTGACTTTTGAGTCACTTAAATTTTGAATGTCATTCTGATGTTGGTTTTTGTAATCTGTGATATGTTTATACTTAGATCATATAACAATTACTATTATTTTTCGTTTAATATTATGACTTTGAATAAAATTAGCTATATATATATTTTTTAAATAATGTAAGTTGTTTGAAACGTTTCTGTTGGCAGGGAAGTGAAATTCAAGTCTAAAATAGAACATGAATAACTATATATATAATTGCTTAAATTTTCTTTAAATTTCATGTGATTGCAACATTTATTAGATTTTCAAGTACCGAAAGCTACGAAAATCATACGTATGTACGATTTCAGTTTTACATGAAGCCAAATAAATAATTAGGCTTACTGGCTAAGCAATTATTGGCCCATAATTTTTAAAACACAGTTTAGGTCAGTTTGAGTTTTTTTTGGATTTTTTTAAATAAATACGTATAGTGTGGTCAGTGACCAATTCGCCATCATTTCAAATAAGAAGCTATGACCAATATGGTTTCAATGCACGATTACCGTACGATCAACGAAAACATGCTAACAAATATAATCGTGACCTAACAGTTCTAGTAGGCTGCTGCACTATCCATCTACAGTTTGATCAAAATTAACATGCATAATTCATTTTATAGGAAGATGTATTTTAAAAACATGGTATGTTTTCCATTACCCATTTCCAGCGGTCGAAAGGTTGAACTGTCTGTATGTGTTTAATTTCCATATTTGTGAGTTTAATTTAACTACTTTTAATTTAAATAATTTCACAGATATTTTGCTTTTCCGTGAAATTAAGTATTTTGAATTTGTTTATCAAGAGGATAGAAATTCATTAACAAACGAATTATGTCTAAAATTTAAAGAAAATAAACAAAATTGAAGTGTCTGCTTATAATGTCAGAATAAAATCTTTTTATACATACAAAAATACTCATATAAAAATATGTCTCCGAAACAGCTGGACCGAGTTTGACAGGATTTTTCCTAGCCGATTAGCATTTTGTAGAACTACTTTGTTACTTTAACTGTAACGTTACACGAGCAATATTTAATAAGATCAATAAAACTTTGATTATCAAATAAAGCCATCTACATGGCGATACAATATCTACCATAGCGGTAGTCCTTACCAAGACGTCCTCAATCAGAAAGAGAGTTCTCTATCACCGACTAAATATAATCATCACACATTAAGAAACTTTATTCAAATGTCTCTGTAGAAACGTTTGACACATGTCATATTTTAAAAGTAGCAGTCGAAAGGCTTATCCTTGTAAACGTTAAATCAAAAATTTCTCAACAATTACTTATAAAACCAAAGCGCCTCGGTTTTCAACGACGAAGCCTCCTGAAGCGCGACTTATAGCATCCTGTTCCAAAGAAGACAGCTAGATAAATTGGGAGTTGTACCATGTTCTGTTTGTACTAACATAACATACTAAGGTAACCCACAAAATAGAGATAAAAACTAACATGCTCGTGTTACGTTAAAATCATAACAGTGGAATTAGTATACAGAGTCCAATAATATGAGAGCACATATTTGAGTCAAAAGCTGTATCTATTTATAGTTCACATTTATCAGTCACACATTTCTTGTCGTAATAAAGTGTATTTAGATGAAACAATATACTTCTTATTGGAAACTTATCTTTTACATTAAATAGATTTTTAAGCTCAAACATTTAAATTTTAATCCACTAGCTCGAGTACTAAAAAACAGTTTGTAACAAAACTAATCGTGACTTTTTACATATATGGTTTAAAGTTAAGAACTGATTACTAAAAGTACAATGTAGTTTCATGGAAAGAAATACCGTCTAAACGATTTTCTCAAAATATTTTTCCGATTTTTTAGTGGCGATATTCATAAAAAAATCTAATCTTTTTTACAATTAATTCGATTCATAACAAAGTAGCTGTTTTCAGTATTACAAGTTTTAATATAGCTTAACATAACATAATGATTAATCATAAACAGTATACGCATATTGTAACCACTCAAAGAACATTTTAAAGAAAGACAAACATTAATATTGTTGGTAAATATTTGAACCATCGTCTCAGTAAATTATACGCACCACAAAACTGTATATGAGCAGAGTAATCAGGTAATAACTGTTCTTAAATGAAACGGAACAACTTTATTAGTGACTATAAAAGTTAAATTGCTTTTCAAAGGTATATTAAGTGAAAGCAAAAGATCCGTGTTTTGGTTAAGTCGCATTATGATTGTGACCCACCCGGTCAGACCCACCGAAACTTAAATGACTACGCAAATCATTCTATGGAAATTAAAAACAAGCGATAATAAAGACATAATCGATTCACATATGTTTCTTGAAATTGACCAAAAACTATTAAAAATATAACTGTACATTTTGTTTCTTGACATCACTTTTGTAGCCAGAGATATAAAAATATAAGATATTGCTTAAAATGTTATATGTCGTATGGAAAGTCAAATAAAAATAGTACACGATATTGCTCAGAATATATGTTATATGTGGGACACAGAAAGAAGCCTATTGTTTGACTTTAAACCCTTTACGAGGCAACCACCGGACTGTAGTTACATGATTATAGCTATTTATTAATACGTACGCAGCATAACATATTACTAAGTTTTGGGTATCACACCACAGTTATATGCATTTAGACTTAAAATTTAATCAGAAAAAAATATATATTGATAGCAGTGGTCGACGACTGATAAGCTGCAACTATGGTTCATTGTAATATTTCTAATAGGATTACCTTCTTATAAAGTACGATAAATGGGCTGCTCCATCTAGATAATTAACATTGTCTCTTCCATGAGTTGACAATATATCACTTTGTTTTATTGGATGATGTTATAATGTTTAGTATAAATATAGATCAACTATCAGGTAGGGAAGGGTAGCTTGTATCAAAATGACACATACGGTCTCCCATGACCTCTGTGAACTACGTCGTGGAACTACAAGCCACATGTAAGAACTAATCGGAATATATTTTCCTTTGCGCAGTTCATCCGTTCTTGTATGACTTTAGTTTTGGTGTCATATAAACCTTTAGGCGACGCGTAAGTTTGTGGCCAAGTTCCAGATACGCTGTTCCCACAACAAATCGTCGAGTCAAAGTTCACCGGCTAATTGCGCGGCTATCGACTGATCCGACCGATCCCAGAGAGAATTTATCAATAACATGTAATTAAAATTATTTAGCCGTGCCCATGCCCGCTCCGGACTCGCCATATGTCCTCGAGGCAAATTATTACACATTCGCCGCGAGAGGTCCCCCCGTCATTAGGCGAGACATTTTTATTCGTTCCTCTTTAATTTCCGTCATTGGCTGTAAATGACGGCGCTAGTATCGCCCCAGCGCCGCGGGACCTCGCCACAGACTAACACCGAACAGATAGATCAGCGCGATCCAATTAAAATGTCGACATTATGAAATATCAAACGGCGATATGGCAATATTTAACATAACGGTGAAACTGTTATGATATACCTCAATGAATTATAAAATTTAATTTGCAACGGCATAATAGTTTTCTTATTGATACCTATACTTAATCTGGTGTTACAATTTCATTACTTAGTTGCAAAATGTAAGGGACTAAGTATAAATTAGTTTTCTACTACATATTCATTTGAATCCATAAAATATTAAATCAACAATCACTTTCTTACTTTAGGGTTTCTAGGGTATTTTGTTTAGGGCCCCATTCAGCCTAATTGAATGCAATGTACATATTATATTGTCTAGATGGCCCACTATATTGTATATATTTCCTGTAAAAATACAAAAAATATAATATAGTGCGAAATATATCCAAATTTGTTAATTATAATAACTGATAAATAGATTTTTCTATGACTTTTGAAGATTACTACGAAAAAAAACTATTCCACGAGTTTATTATTTTAGGAATAACCATTTATTTAATCTCAAGCAAAAAAAATTTTTTTTATTTATATGAAATACATTATTTATTAATAGATATCTCAAGTTGGTTAAACTGTGCTATAGTTACTTTTCTCGGTCACGGGTCAAACTGTGTGTTTTATTAATGACGATGTTGAGATTGCCTCTATTGGCGCAGCGCTCCCGACACCCAGGGGACTCGTTTCATAATTGTTGTAATTCAACCGAGAAGGTATTACTTACGATTCCCATAAAATACGAATAATAATAGTCTCTCGATAGACACTACCACAATACACGTAATTTATAGACGACGCTCTACATCTCCTATAGTGCAGTCCGTAGCACAATGATGTAACATAATCTCTTTAAAAGCTATGCTGTTCATAAAAAGAGGTATTATATCAAGACATCTCAAACGGTTATCGATTCTAAAGAACGAAATATTTTGACAGCTTACCTTTAACCAATACACTTACAGTGACATATCTGTTTTGGACAGACATCATAATGCCTTCTTCTGCATTGTCAGATAAAATGGTCACAGAGAACCAGCACAATCATCGGTGTTCTTACAAGCCCATTGTCCAAGTTGCTGCGTGATAGTAAAGGGCTATCTGATAATTCGGGCCTAAGTGGCCGACCACTCGTCCGTCCACTTGATGAATTATACAAACACCAATCAGTTAATTATTTTATTCACGTCGCTCAACCTCTTATCGTGCTTTGTGTTCGACATAATTGATACGTTAAGTCGGGGCGGAACAATCGACGTCGCCGAGATAGGACCCGGCCGACTTGTCTCGGCGCGCGCTCGAATCAAAGCAACCAAACTGTCTTGTGTTTCTACCGACACAAAGAAATATTTTAACATAATACGACTGAGCCTGTTCTAACACCATCCATTACGGCATAAACCGAATTATTGTCTAAGCTGTAAGCTCTTTTTGATATCCTTATAACGCACAGAATAAGACATCTCACTAATCTGTTGTCAAACGTATAATAAAGATGCAAGCGCACGTGCTTCAGACATAATAATGGACTTATACTTCTAAAACGTAGTGCTACTCGGAACTGTTAATTTTTTTATCATCTTACATAATATAATAGGTCTAGGACATTTGATATTTGCTTGGGCGATAAACCTTACAGATAAATTGCAAATACTTTTAGATCCCAGATACGAGTAGGTTTAGTCCCAAACTACTTTTACTTTCGTTGATTTAGTAAAAATGTTTTTATACATACATAAATTCACGCTGTTTCCCAGAAGGGGTAGGCAGAGGCATATTACACGCCCGCACTTCGCCAGCTATATACTTAGTCCCACGTTATAGATGGGGCGGGCCTATTGCCGCTTACCGGGTACTGTTATGTGCGCCTCGTCCGTTGATCGGCAGGTGAGGTTGGCTTGGGCTCTTTAGGTCTTGATATGATCCCTATACACCTATTTATACATACATGATGCCTATTATACATAGCAAACAACCAAATCAAGATGTGGGAATCGAAACCGGATTGAACGAAAGAAAAGATTTATTCCGTGCATGATGCACGGAATAATGCAGTGGATAACAAAAATATAAATTAACAGGCACATGTGGCACAGAAAAGGCTTATACTCAGCATATGCCGAAGGTTCACTATGACACCGCGGCGCTGGTCTTCCGTACAAGCCTATAAATACTACGTAGGTATGACAGACTTGATACTATGCGCCATACCAACCAAAGTTAGGAATATGAAATGAAAAATGGAGCATATTTTGGTTCTGTCCACACTTTAGCGCAGTTAATATCATTGAGTGTAATCTCTTTCCTTTTCATAAACTTTTATCACTCACATTCTTACGTTCCGTCATTTATAGACATTCCTGCTAAGAGAGCTGCCTTATTAAAACAGACTAAAAAACCAGTCTTGTAGATAGGTACTATTTTAGTTCTGCTTAGCATAATTTTTGAAAAGGAACAGTAAGAGCTAGGAACTATTTTAATTGCTAAATAAAATATGTAACTAATTACTAAATAACCAAAGTACCGACTGAGGTTTGAGTACTTCTAGAACGTACTGTCAGAAATCTCCAAAAACTGTTGTAATCTTTTTAAACTTCCACATAGGCCTACCTTATCGGTTTGAGTGTCTACCCAAACTTAGACAAGTTCGGGTTGAACGAATACTAGTTGCTTTAAAGAATACTAGTAAATTTGTCACTGGGCTTCACTTATAGGTATAGACATATGAATGTACCATCGTTTGTCTACAATGTTGCACAATCTTGTAAAAATATCGCGGCCCATGTAACAAATGAAGCTTGTCAAGACAACATGTCAGCGTACATGGTTAATGCTTGATATCTTCATACAAAATTTAATGAACTCTAATGATGTAACTTGTAACCAGATAGTGAGTCAACTATAAACGTTCTATTATTACTTCATGCTTACTATTTTGAAAATATATATCTCTTCCATAAAACGATAGGAACAACTCCATCTCCTGTCGTCATTGCGGGATTGTTCGGAATGGTTACCGCGGCCGCGGAACATAACGGGCTCAAGAGACCTTTTATATGGTTTTAAGTCAGTAAAAGTCTGACACACTTTTCTGTTCCACCCAAAATAACAGTCTGTCATTTGATAATCTCCATTCGAGAAAATCGGCTTTGTGTGTACCAATTCCTGCAACATTCCAAACTAAACAGATTTGAAAAAATAATCTCCTTTTTTCTCCAAATCCCATTGATTTTGCTCCCAATCAACGGTCAAAGCAAAACTACATACAAAAGCTAAGACACTTCCAAAAACCTATACATTCTGTCAAAAATGTATAGTAAACAAAGCCAATTAAGTCATTCCCTTCCAAAGGCCGACTCTTATCAGGAACGCATAGGATTGAATTATTAGTAGCAATTAAAGACATCTCAAAATATGGCGTTATCAAAATTTTTAATACAGTAGCTACTTATATATTTAAATTTTATGTACGCGTGACTGCGCTCATTATAGAGAAACGCCGGAATGCTAATGAGGGCCTAAAAGTTTACCGCCCTGATAAGGCTCCGATGAGCTTATGGAGAATGTTTACCATTTCTCTAATCTCGCAATGTTTGGGACTGATCAAGGCACAAGCCAAGCCACTGTCAAGCAACAAGAAATTAATTTAGTTATATGTTGAAACAACGTTTGGCTTAACAGATGATTTGCTATTAATATTAACTGTTTTTTGAAATATATAGACGTTAAAAAAACCTTGTAACAAGTGAGATTGTTATGAGGGAACATCACGAATTTTAAGTACATATATTCTTCTTAATTCCTGCTTTTTGTCGCCTGTCTCCTAACTAGATGTTTTTATGTCTATATTTACTTAAAAGCAGTTTTATTAATTATTTTATGTCTATATTTACTTTAAAGCAGTTTCATTAATTCTTTTATTTCAATGTTTACTTTCTATTGGTTTCATTAATTCTATATAAGGAAATAATAATTTGTGTATTAATGACAGTATAAATATCAAATAAATAAATATTTTCTGACAATTCCACCAATTATTTAGTTCCAAGATAAGTATCATTAAGAAGTTGTGTTATGGATACTAAATAACGGATAAACACATAGAAATACTGTATAATTATTGTTTCTGCTCATTTTTTCTTAGATTGTGTACTTTGTGCTATTGTTTGTGAGTAGTTTACCTGGTAAGTTGTATTAAATCGGTAGATATTATTCTATTCTGTTCTATTAATAATATCCTACTGGCCGACGACTGCCAAGAGCCAGAAAACAATAGCATATGATTCAATATATTCGTGTTTGGTGCTATGTAAAGTCATGTAAATTTCTACAAATAAAAATAACTCACAGTGTTACGCAACAAATAAGCATTACTGTACAAGGGCCACTCTATTTTCTAATCTTCATAAAGCCTTCATACTCTGATATCGGTATAATGCGGCGGAGTCAATTGCCATCGTATAGGAATGCGTCCCAGTGCGGGATAAGTGTTGGATTAATAATTTGTAAATATTAAATATTCATGAGCCGGCGCACGGGTCAATATTCATTTTTTATAAGAACCACAGAACTGTGGTCGCACTCATATTTATTAAGGAGGAGCCGTGATTATCATAACCGACTTAAGGGGTGGAGTGATGTGAATTGGCTATTGGACCCTTTT
The DNA here is from genome assembly GCA_949126915.1 of Musotima nitidalis. Lineage (NCBI taxonomy): Eukaryota > Metazoa > Arthropoda > Insecta > Lepidoptera > Crambidae > Musotima > Musotima nitidalis. The sequence continues at coordinate 9,824,041 of OX421424.1, read as the reverse complement.
AAACCCAATTTGCTCAGTTTTTTTTATGAAACATATCGACGTAAATGTATATCGTATGAAACACCTTGAAGACCAAAATAGAATAAATATGTCGGTTTGGATTATAACAACTTTTTTTCCTAAACTGTCAATCGAAAGATTTTTTTATAAGCCCCAGGATATTAAGAGATTCGATACCGAGGCGATCTTTTAATTTGTTTTTTCTTTTATCTCTCTGTGCATTCTTTTTTTTACGTAATCGATACATAAATGTCGTGCCAAAATCCCCTCAGTCGATATGTTTGATAGTAGGCGCTAAGTCATCGGCGTCTGTCCACGCCTTAACGGAACCGCGGCGGCTAATGGACGTAGGACAGAAACATCGCGGAGACCCAATTTATTATTATTAGTGAAAATGTCATCAACTAAATAAGAACGTGTTTACATACAGTAACGCATCTCATTAGAACAACTTATTTTAGTACCATCAATGAATTTAATGTGTCCCACTATAGTTCATAAATAAGGAATAGTAGGCCGCTTAAGTGCCTTTATGCTGTGAATAACATTTTGACGTTATGCTACGAAAAAACGATTTAAAATAAAATATTTTACTTCATATCATTAAAAAGCTATACAGATAATCAGTTCTAATTATAACTTGGGTAATTTATTTGAATCGAATGCACATTTATGAAATAAAAATATAATACGTTAAAATGCGACTCTATGCCATGTTAAAAGGCAATGATGACATTTTGTAATAATTTTATTAATAAATGTAATTGCATTTTCGTAAATTAAATACCCCGACGGCTAATATAAAACAAAAATTGAAACAATTTTAATTCTTAACGAGATTTTAAAAGCTTGTGCGTATTATACACGGACTTACTTTTTAAGTTCGCGTTTAACTGTGTCGTGGACATTACCAGCTTGCATTTAATTTTACGCACGTTTGGAAAATTTATAAACTTACTTTATTTCCCAATTTAGTTTATGAATATTAAGATTTTGCTTAAAAATGCATTAAGATAACTTAACCGTTAGATTGCGATTTAAAGTAATATAAATTTAAAATATGTTTTCTCGATAAAGTTTTTGCTTTGATAATGTTTGATGATTATTTTGATTATAAAAAATCAGATAAAATGTTTGAAAATCGTCCGTACGTCGTATAAATAAATAAATATTTGTTTTACGTGCCCACTTGTTTTAAATGCCTTGTCCTACATGACCCCCTATTCACTTGACCTCCTGTCTACTTGACCTCCTGTCTACTTAAAATCATGTTCTATTCGACCCCTTGTTCTGTATGAATCCGTGCCCTACATGACTCCTTGTCTAACGTGACCCCCTAGTCCTACGTGACACCTAGTCTAACATGACCCCATGTCTGACGTGACTTTTTGGTCTACTTAAGACCTTAGTAGTACATTTGCTTCTAACTGACCTTCATAGCTTCGGTAATCCTAGAAAAATTGCAAAAATGTCGTTTTACAAAAACCAGGAAATTACGTGGAGAACGTGGCTGCCCCATGGCACCTTCACCCGGCCGAGGTATATTGAGCAGGTTTAGAAAAGGCTGGCTTGATGTCTTAAGGGATGGCATGCGTGCCAATAACGTATCCTACCAGGATGCCGAAGTCCGCGCGAAATGGAGAAGAAGATATAGAAAAGCGGACCCCAAGCCCGTAAGGCGGCAACCGACCGAAGAAGAATAATTTCGGCTCTGAAGGGATCGGCAACGTGCTAGTAATGCCCTTAATAAAACAGGCTTCAATAGGCAACCTTGACGACTTTCCTTCATTTGGGCTGTGCACCTTGTGATATAAAAAAAGAATGTTCGGCAATATTTCCATTAAGGAAGCTACTTAAGTAATAAGTAGGATAAGAAAGTAGCTGTTTTAATCTTGATGATTTTTAAAAAAATCTCTAACTAAATCAGACTACCATCACGGCGTATCGCTAGTTAATTAGGTATGAAATTACATACAGACCCATATAGAACACATAAAATTTACTATCTCCGTCATTAAAACGCGATGAAATTTGAAACCTGAGCTTTTATGAACGTGCAATAAATTGAGCAAGTTTATGAAAAATGTGTGACAGAAGGTACGATGTAGTAAAACGCAGTATTTTGGACATTATATTTATTATTCTAGACCTATATCCACTTAGAAAATAAAATGCGGTTAAGTATTATTATTATCCAGAGCAACCAACGAGAATGTGGCCTTCTTCTAACTTTATTTGATAGAAAATGAAAGAGATATTAAATTGTAAGCCGCTACACGTGGAAAGAACACGCGACCAACGTTGTCAGGAGTTTTTAATATGTTGCAGAAAAGAGATATACTTTCGTAGTTCAAAACAAATTAATCTGAGAGATTTATATTTTCTTGTTATTTTATAAAAGTATCAGATTAAAAATGTATTTTAACCTTTTCCACCTTACTATAAAATGTTAATAAAATTTATGAATAAAACTTAATTAGGTTCCAAATTTTGTGCCGTGTGTGATGTTGATTAAGCCTGAATGAATATCAAAGGTGAGGAGTGTGGGTGGAGGCGCGTGCCGGGCTGCGTGTAGGAGTGCCATGGCGGCCCACCGGTAGCCGGCACTTCGATATCACAAATTAAATCAAAACATCGCGCATCCCTCGATTCTATCTTATTACCAAAACGATCTTACCAAAAGGGTAAACAAACGAACATGACATTTAACAATTAAATTATACTCAAGGAAATGTTCCGGATGAACATCATAAAAATATAAAGTCCGACTGAGAAAACATGTTTGTAGACGAAAACGATCGAGCCCAACGATGATATACGGAGCGGGCACGTGCGCGCGCGCATCTCCGAACGGCGCCAGAGCGGCGTTTCGTTGACTTATAGCTGTTGTAATGTATCGCAATACCACTATCACTCATGAATATTTATCGAAAAAGTATATATATATAATGTCGCCGAGGGCCGCCAGATCGTGCTTGGAAGCAATAAATATATCACGAAGAACATTTTATCTGGACATTACAAGTGTAATTATTTTCGTTTTCTTAAATAAAATGAGACGGGCGGTCTAATAACCGCATTAGGGATGTTGTTAATGATGTCAGCCGACGTCGATGGACTCCGTCCCAGCAGGCATCGAATAATTTTACAATTCATGGAAATATGTAGACCAGGCGAACTGTATCTCCGCTGATATACAAATCAATTTTCATGGACTATATATTAATGGCCGAGAATCGTAAAATTTTAAAGCTTTTAACTTATTTAAAGTAAGACAGAACATAATATTTGAACATATTATTTTACACCCGCAAAATACAGGTTAATATTTTTAGAATGGAAAATAAATAGTTTACGAAAAATGTCAGAAAGGGTTATTGCACTTTAAATTATGCTAAAACTCTCCCTGTCCCAATATCCATTAGACGCTTAAATTTAGGGCGTTTCAAATCTATTCATATATTTTTAACTCATAAACCGCGACTTGTTTACGCTCAATTAATTTAAATCTTAAATAACAAAATTTAAAAGCAATAAAAGAAAATGTATATGTAATTTTTGTAATCGGTATCAGGTCGATTGAGCTCGACTATTTAGAGTCACACGGCTCCCCGCGTCTAATAAAATAGTTTTAGGGTAGTCATTAAAAGTATATTTTATCGTGTTTTAAATATTTAGATATTCATCAGGTGAAAGTTATCTTTTTGGTTCATTACCGGAATCTTGAAATCAAACCTGCGCCCGAGAATGCTCTTCATGACGTCGCTTTACTGTTGGCATCGTGCTTTATTGGTTTAGAACTGATACTTCATTAATTTATAAAAGTTTAAGGGGCTATAAATCAAAATCAATTTAAACTGTTTTGATGATAGACTTGATCTACTGACACGTTTAATGAAACCAATCAATTTATGAATGTAATTAATTATTTTGATTCGGCAAATTGAATTCTCTATAAGCTCGACAATAAAAGCTGACAGTTTTGTGTTAAATCGTCCAACTAATACACTAAGCCGAACCTATAGTCCATACTTTGTGTATAAACCTTCTAATTATGCAACTTTATTTGTTAGAACAGCAAAATTTAAAGTTGTTTTTGAGATACGAGCAATTTTCGACTAATAACAACTAATAAAACATTCCTCGAATTTTTAATTAGATAGGAATAATTCATTGAAATGCGAAAGCTTTAGCAAAAAAGATTACTCCCCTACAATTTTTCTTGGAATGCAAATGTTTTAAAATAATGTCTATTTTACAAGTTGTAAAAAAAAGTTCATAGGCACTTAGCTGTTTACTGTTGAAAAATCATCAATTCTCTAATTCTTCTAGAAATGAAAAGTACTCTTCTTAATATAAGTTAAGCCCTCGTGGTGAGCTTTTTGAGTTTTGGTACGTTAATGTATTTATTCTAAAATAATAATATATCCAATATAAAACAGCAAACTAGCTACAACAATTTCAAAGTTTTCGTTCCATACAGGCTATTCTTATATCATCAGCATCACAGCCCATTAACGTCCCACTACTGAGCACGAGCCTCCTCACACATATCAAGGTGCGAGGGTATTGGGTCATACTCCACCACGCTGACCCAGTGCGGATTGGCGGAGGCAGGTGTATGGCGTCCAGCTGTTAGAATTTTTCAAGCCGCCCATGAGGCCTCTAACATGGCTTAACGACTACCACATTTAGTGATAACCGGGACCAACGGCTTCCTTCCGAAGCACGGAAGCGCTCGATATCAAATGCCACACAAACGGTCACCCATCCAAGGACCGACCTCTGTAAACTCTGCTGTACAATGGTGATCGTTTCCGATCACCGAACTCCGCAGAGCTACGAGCGCTTCCTTATATGAATTCTTATATGAATGACTTAAAACAACATTAAACAAAACAAATGTTGTTAATGTTTTATTATACTGCATTGTATAGCTTCACAGACAAATGAAGATTGTAACTAACCAATTAATAATTTAAAAGAGCCTTGCTAGTTCTTCTTACAGAGCGGTGGCTCGGAACTGGCACTTAGATTCACTTACACTTATGTAAATATTTTTTGATTTTTTATTTGTTTGGTTGCATGTAAGTGAATCTAAGCTTCTCGATTTCAGAATAATTATATTTTGATAATTTTTTTATACATAACAAATTTTAACGTTTTCAAGTACTTTGTAATAGTTTATAGAATAAAAATTGTTTTGAAGTTAAAAGAATCTATATAGTTGTTGAAAAGTTCACTTTTAGCATATGGGTCTCTGGACAAAACTTATCAAATGGTGAGAGCAGGATAGCTGTTCGACCACATTGACACTGAATAAGATTCTACTCCCTTGGTTGCTTCAACGACACTGTCGGGCAAGAATGGTAAAGCTGTTTAGGAATATATTTTTCTGTATATTAATAATAATTTTAGCAGCGGCATTTTAGCGGGCCGTAATAAGTGGATGCGCTTTATATCGTGCTTATTTCACGTTATAAAGCGCTTTCATTTTTTTCTTTTGGACTGCATCAACTGCTTACCATCAAGCAGGGTGTAGTTATTATGAAGTGTCACATTAAAAAAAAATATTGAGTATTCACTAGATGGTGAAAATTTACTTGGTTAGGTTAAGTAAGTTTATATTTAATTTACCGGTCATTTACAAACTTTTTGGTGTTCAGTAAATTGTTTTTGGAGTTACTTAGTACACTATGCAACGTAGTTATAGACACTGATTACATATTAAATTATTACTATGTATTATAGTTTTGTGGTATGGGTAGAATTCAGTGCCTACTGATTCTAAACGGAAAACGAAAACCATATCGCTATATATTTCACAAGGTAGCTGATAACCTAAACCAAAAATCTCAATTAACATAAACTTAAGTGAACTCCTGTGTCATCTTAAGATATTTACTTAAAATGAAATAATAATAATAAATTAAGCTGTTCACATATGTACATGAGCATCGATTGCGCCGAATAAAGAAAAGCTGTCCAAAATCAATTAAAAAGCCGTGTCGTAGCTTTAATGAGAGCAAGATTTTCGAACGATAGAGGTCAAACACAGGTCAAGATACCGCCTATTGAATTATTAATAAACAAGTAAATTCAATTAAAACCAATTTTCTATATCTCCCAAGTATTGCCGGTCACTGGTGATCAAACATTTCAATATAAACGCTCTTATGACATTTGCCATGTATTCACGGTTTTCGGGGTAACATTTTTATACTCCCACGGGAAAAAATCATTTGGTAACAGTATTTTTAGAAATACTGCGCAATTGAGTAACATCAATGAAATAAGAAGCGGTTGTTAAGGAAAATGCACGTCGGCATTTGGTTTGTTTATTTCCATAAAAAGTTTTTTCTTGGGAATTTCTTAAATGTCGTTTCATAACAGAATCGTCTAAGTCCTCAATTTAATTATATTTTTGGAGTGTTAATACTTTACAGTTTTTGCATTATATCGAATGTTTGTATATTATGTTTGCATATCTTATTTTAAAATTAGCTTGACCGTTAGCGCTGGTGAAAAATATTTCCAAAAATCCTAGTGACTTCCCGAATTTGCAGCCACTAAAATAATTTTGTTCCACTTAATCATGACCTGATGATGTAACAGCGCTAGTAGTCAAGAATAAGTAATAATTATACATATTTTGTGACAAAACTTATAAGTTTGTTTTTTATTTCAGTAGTTCTCGATCGATAAAATCTGTTACACAGTTGTACAGTTATTAAGTACAAACATTAAATAAACATAGGTACATATTTTTATTAGTAGGTACCCATTATAGGACCTCTGCTTAGATTAAGGCTACACTGTGTGACTGTTTGATATATCTGAGGATGTTATTATTATTTTCAGTCAACGGTTTTGAAAACGTAGGCATCAAGAACGTTCATATTGATTACTCGGGGTTCCAATATTATTTTAATAACACAATATGTATCATTAATAGCAACTTAAAGCTTCATAATTTATCCGTTCTCGTTACTGTTTGTAATGAAGCGTAAATACGAAAACACAGTTTAAAGAGGCGCATTGATGTTTGGTTGTGCTGACGATACTAATTGCGGATCAGGAGATGTTCACATAAATATAATCCGCTGAGAGCGAGCCGCTCATTTGTACCGACAGACGGTTGTCATGTTTTCGTATTAATATCGATGAATAAGAAATTCGTTATGGATGGGTACAAGGGCAGCCATTACAGCGACCTGCGGAGCTACTATCACGTGGCTCGTTTTTATCTGGCGTGTTTATGTAGCGCTCGTAGTGCTCATTACTCATTAGACTCGCTACTAACGTGACGATTTATTATCAAAGCAACAGCCACAAGTTGTGTCGACAGGCTATAAACTGTTTACTGTGCTGTGCTTGCCTAGTTGGATACTATTTATTCACGATTGTATATGTACCTTAACATTGTATCATGATACCATATGTTAACTATTTAAATTGTAGTTAGAGGAGTTCGAAGCTACTTACCTGGCTACCAGGGACTTGCATATAGATTTCGGGTACAGTATGCCGTTTGCAAACCTCGTCCTCCGTAAGTAAGGTGGTCGAAATAAAACAGGGAATCAGATTTTCTTTATTAGGAAGTTAGTGCCCTGTCATATCCTGACAGCTGGTTTAACCAAAGTTTTATGTTTTCCTCTGGGTTGCTGAGGTCAGACTGCAGTCGCTTCATGTAAAAACTGAAATTCAGCCAAATCTGGTTAGACTAGTGAGCAGACCCTGAGTCCTAATCCAGGATAATGCTAGGATATGATGATGATGATCAGAAATTTCTTTGCAATGGGTATGCAGTGCTTACTTACACGTCTGGTGTGCACGCCATGTAAATTCTGTCAATTATATATTTTTAACTTTTAGTGACGAGAAGAACGTGATTATCACGTGATGGTAAATGATACGCCTATGTAAAATCAATATAAATTAAGTTCCATTTAAAGAAAAGCTGTAGGTATTACCGATATCCGATACAGTAGTTATTAGGTGATATCGCTATTTATTTGTAATTACAGCAAGAACACTTCCAACTACATTTATTAAGAGACGAGAAGCAAGTTTTTATGTAAAGTTTGTTTCAATAAGATATTATGTGCGATCGATCAAAACACTGCAATAAACCATGTTCCCAAATAAGGAATTCATCGAGATATCACGGCACCTACAATGTTACTGATAGAAGCTCACGATCGACTTAAATGATTAAATCTTAAAGATATGAATATCTTGAGTTGAAGTCCATTAGCCGTTCAATGTTTTAGAGAGTAGCTGGAAGTCGGAGGAGCTGTAAATTAATTGCTGAACGCAATATAGTATATAGTATAAGCAGTATGGCGGCGATACAATGCGATGGCGTGGCGAGTGGCGGTGGTCGTGATCGGCGCGCGCGCTGGGGGTCCGCGGCGATCCGTCACGAGGCCAAACGCCGCCAAACTATACGATTACTATATTCAATAATCGATGAGCATTAACTGAAATTAATTTCATTGTGTAATGACGCGGGTCGTGCCGGCGTGCGCGCAAACGAGCCGTATTAGTAGCGGCCCAGCGCGCGTGACTCCCGCGCAGACAACTGCAACCCGAACTCGCTGCTTCCATAATGCACCAATTACTGTTTCTACCATATTAAATTAATAATAAACCAACTATTCTGACACCGCTCGGTACTAAAATAACTATGACCCATAATGGTATCTCCTATTCCAGCTTGACACACCATTCGTCATAAAATTGATGGTTATTTGATTTGAAATGTCCTTTTGAGGCGTCCCACTGTTCAATGAAGTAATGTTGGATGGTATTTAAGTCGGTCTGTTGCGTCATTTTCTGCGCTAAACTATCGATAATAGCGCTTCCATATTAGTAGTCCGCGCTCAGCTTCACCTCTGGGGTCGCCAGACGTTATACCATTTTGATCATAACACAATACACGCTATTGTAATAAATAATAAACACGAAGTCAAAGAAAACAATCGAATCTTTTAACTAAGTGGAGGCGTCGAGTGCACAAAAAGTAACAAATGGTGTGTTCCAAATCATAGGTACGATTGGTAGTTGAAGTGGCTCTTATCATTTAAAACATATTCACCGGGGAGAACAATGACATGACACTATAGCGAGTAATGTTTGCCGTCTTTAACTGTTCTTTACACTCAGCGACTTCGGATGATAGACGACGTTTATTTAGGTTTGCGAAACTTCTTTTAAAGTCACTAGTTTCTTCAATGAACTAATGAGATCAATCGTAAAACGTTTCTTTATACTTAATCAAAACTGTAAGTAATAAAGTTTTAAAATATTTTATAAGATGCAAAGAAATCGCGCTTACTTATTTCTGAAATATTATATAGATTTAACTAACCTTTCAAAAACTTGAATTATTTAACATTGTTAAAATTTTGAAGACTTATTTAGTTTACATGTATCACCTAATGGCTATGACTGTCTAAGCAGTCGATACAGTCCAAAAAACTGCGCTCCATACTGATTTAACCGAACTGAACAATCGCAGGGTGTAAAGAGGAGTCGGATTGACGCGCGCCACAAATTGGGGACGCGCGCGTGTGGTCAGCCGTCCAACAATACCGCTTGATAAAAAAAATCGTCTAAAGGCTGAATAAAAGCATTTGTGCGTAACGACCTCTTACACTGTGGACCATTCACGTAGGAGGTTATTACCAGCTTACTTTTCATGTAAATAATAACGCGAGAAGACGCGCAGCCACTGTCGTCTTGTCCATTATGCTGGTTTCCATTCGTTTTATTTATTTCATAAATCAGTTATTATGTTACTTTAATTCTATGGTACAGTAAGGTGCTGGTTGAGTTTGACATGCGTAGTTTGCGCTTGGAAATAAGTGTCAAGTTAGGCCTGTTTCAGCTGTCACAAATTAGTCCCTTTAACTATTTTCTCTTTCCTTTAAAGACGTTGTCATATTTGCTGAATTCATGATAATGAACCTCAAGAATCGGAGTTCTACCATAACTTTGCTAAAAGATGACAGCATTTTCGTAGTTTCTTGTAGAGGCAAATCAATATGTACAGTATTGTTCGATATAGAGATGTATCAACTCGATTACTAAACTAAGTTAACTCGAGTTGTTTTGTCACTACCTTGAGTTTGAGCTGGCGGTAAATTAACAAATCAAGAAGAAGAAAAAAAGCGCAAGTCGTTTGTTGGGTGCGCTCTTTTATACTTCAGCCATAGTTAAACTATACAAATCTTCCTATGTCAACCAACCTACCAAACCAAACTTGACGATTTTCTTGCCCGTTCTATTATGATGAAGCTCCCGCCCGCAGTGAACAGGCGCGTTAAATTTGACCTTCATAAGAGCTCTGTTGAGCCGAACTTGAATAAATGATTTTGAATTTGAATTTGACCAAAGAAGTGAAGGTTCTAAGTACAGATAGTTAAATGGAAGAAGATATATGTCAAAAAGTAATTTATAGTAAATCATACACTCATTTTATTCCTAAAAATAAATTCAACTCGAGTTAACTGTGATTTGAGCATAGTTATAATTGTTTTTTTTTAAATACATATTTCATTTTGACGTTTTCAAGTGCTTATAAAATAAATAAATTGTTACTTTACTTTTACTGTCGTTTTCCCAAGTTGGAAAATCTATAGTTCAATATTATTTAGCGGTATAAATCCCTGCACAAAGTGAGCTATCAACAAGCGCGTAGGTATTTGAATGACTCCTTGAAAATGATAGAAATAGTTTTTGAAGTTCATTTTCTTTCAGTTTTATGCGACTATTTCACTTTTTAAGAAAACTTGAAATTAAAATTCAATCATATTAAATAATAAAAATAAGAAGGTGCTGTGTACAGCAGAGTTTACAGAGGTCAGTCCTTGGATGAGTGACCGTTTGTGTGGCATTTGATATCGAACGCTTCCGTGCTTCGGAAGGCACGTTAAGCCGTTGGTCCCGGTTATCACAAAAACGGGTAGTCGTTAAGCCATGTTAGAGGCCTAATGGGCGGCTTAAAAAACTCTTAACAGCCGGACGCCATACACCTGTCTCCGCCAATCCGCACTGGGTCAGCGAGGTGGAGTATGACCCAATACCCTCACACCTTGATATGTGAGAGGAGGCTCGTGCTCAGTAGTGGGACGTTAATGGGCTGTGATGATGATAATTATTATATTTAAGTCCACAAATATCAAACATATCAAGATCTAATTAATTACATCGCACATCGTACTATAAACAAATAACGGTAATTAGCCAGTAGGTAAGTCTCTTAAATGTCCAAAATATGGTGCTCTAAAGACGTTTTTCAATAGTTCAAAGATTGCGTGTAGCGTCTTTAACGCTAAACTCATCATGCTACTTACGTACTACAATTATTGGGAATCATAAATCTTTAAAATGCTCTCCTGTAAAATTTACAAAATAATAGTGCTAACTTTGTAGTAGAAAGCCTATTTTAATTACAGGTTCCATCAAAAACAAACCTAATTAGCCTACGACCATCACCCCGAGATATCTCTCATTACATTTCACATAAGCACTGCCCATTCAAACTGAAACACGGTTTAGCGTTACATCATATTTGTAATGGCGGTGGTACTCCTTGTCAATTAAAAGAGAACTATGACCTAAACATATGTAACCATTTAGTGAGTAACCAGCAAGTATTCACCCATAAATTCATAAATTTACTCCCACATTTTCTATTTGTCTAGTTAAAAGCGATCCAGAAGAACTGGTACCCTAGCCTATAGCCGCAAAACTGAACAAATATTTTTGATTAATCTTCTTCTTTTAGTGTCAGAGCTAAATGCAAAATATTACGACTAATAGAAGGTCCTACAACTTGCAAACCTGAGATGTGGGAATATCGAAAAAGTATCGATATAACACACCGTACGCTCCCGAAATAGAGTTCAAAAATATCGATAATGTATGCATATCGTGATAGTCGTGGAAATATCGATATACCACTACAATCCGAATATTCTCTCTGCCTACCCCTTCGGAGAAACAGGCTTGAAATTATGTATGTAATCCGAATATCTGCTCCCGCAGGAGCAAACACTATTTAGAGATTTCTTCTATGATTTTTCGTCACAGCGTAAATTATGACATTAAAAATATTGCCCTTTATTTCAATATGAAGACAATTACAATAATCATTATTTTTATCAAAAACAATGGTGTTAAGTAAAAACGTATTAAAATAATAATTATAAAAAACCGAATTTCATACGAAATATTCTGTATCGATATATTTTAATCGCTAAAATATATTGGTACAAGCCTACGCAAACCACACCTAAAACCCGTCGAATATATTTAAGTTGCCTTCTATCGCACTTAAAGCAATTCATTAAAACTGGTAAGTACTTTCCTAGGCCGCCGCCGCTTTATTGAACCAGTCGTCATGATTAATGTTGCATTACCTTTACGCAAGATCCAAAAGTACGATAATATGGGTTACGGGAGGTCTTATCCTCTTCACCAAGTGGTATTCCGCTCCTTAAAATCCGTCCAATTTATTTGGAAGACAGTAGACGAAATGTTTTGCTGTGGCTACAGTTTGCAAGCCGCGAAAAGTTCAGTGCACAATTAAACAATATTAATGAAGGCTGCCTACTTACTTTTACGCAAGATCCAAAACTACGATCATATGGGACTTCCGTCTACGCTGACCTGAAAAACGATCCTTAAAATCCGTAGAATTTATTTGAAAGACATTATTAGCGCAATGGTTGCTGTGACTACAGTCCCGCAGCCGTGCAACGATTAATAAAGGCTTCTTACTTACTTTTACACTAGATCTAGAAGTACGATCATATGAAAAGGTCCTTTCCTCTGCTCTACCTGATAAGCGCTCCTTAAAATCCGTCGAAGTTATTTGAAAGACAGTAATGACGCAATGGTCTGATATGACTTAAGTTCCGCAGCCGCGCAACGTCCAGTGCACAATTAAACAATATTAATGAAGGCTGCCTCCTTCCAGAAACATTTGAATGGGCATAAATCAGATCTATTCGCCGCACACCCGGCCGAACTCGATCAATTAGCGACTTCAAGGAAGCCGCCATGTTTTGTGCTCTGTTTTCTGCATTCGTAATGCTCATTGCAATGTCATTATTTTTCTGTCCAATACGCTAGCACACTAACAACAGTCTGTGCTCGTTTAGCCTTGCAACATTTTCGTAATAAATATTTACTTCATAGTCAAGGAATTTGATTTCTGTATAAGGGGCAAGAAATTCACAGCCCATTTGCTATCAAACTACTAGTCATTGCACATTCTGACTATGAAGCTGCGTTTAGGGTTTTGTCGGTTGTTTAGTTGTGTCTGTACTTCATCAAATTAGGCGATTGTTAGACCACCTCACGGGGGAGCCGTTCTAGCGTTCATTCTGAAATAAAAAAATTGCGGATTTAATCCAGTCTCGGATCTGTTGTTTTAATTAATCGTAAGACTATCTGTAAAAAAATAAATTAAAGAAATATACTTTATTGACTTTAAGATCAACAGGATCATTTAGATTCGTCAAATTTTTACACAAAAAATGGAAATTCGAGATTATTCTCTTAACTACAATGGAAGAAATATGAGCAGTTCCATAATCAAGAAATAAAAGCAAATGAATTCTTTGTCAGAATTTGTCAAGGTTTGTCAGTTTATCTGTCTGTTGTGGTTTTTTCTCAAGATTTCTCAGTCTTTCGGTGACTCTTATCGGGGAGATATGTCAGTCAGCCTGTCGTGATTCTAACGTGGCTTCCAAAAGGCAACGAGATTGAGAAGAAAGCCATAAGAAACTCAACTCGGCTTTTTTTAGATTATGTCTTAAAATCTGTGTTGGACTGGTTAGCGACCAACCTTATACTTAGGTTACAGTTGGGATTTGTATCATGTAGTTGTCTACACTGAACTCCTAACATACCTTACTGAAACATTAGGCATTTGATGCGAATATGCCTGCTAACTCTCATAAGATAAAATATAATTTATAAAGCTGATCCTCTATAAAGACTTGATTTTGCATCAAAAATACTGATTGAGCATATAATGTTTAATGATTTAGTGTTCTTAAAGTGCTGTATAATAATTCAGAAAGTTTTAGATCAAGAGTACGTCAAACGTACCCTAAAAGTATTGTTATTTTGATATGGACCATCCCCGTCACATCGCTATAGATATAATATTTCTAAAATCAATTTAGACTTTATGAATAAGCATAAAATAATGTAATTACTTATTAAGTGACACGTGTATCAACATGACACGTCGCCTTCCTCGCGTCGCGTTCTATTTTTAATTATACATTTAGAAGAAATAAATAGGTTGCCGGTACCGTTTTTTTACAAAAGTCGACCAAGAGTGGAACTAATTCCACTTAATTAATTAATTTAACTTATTGAGCGTCACTAATATCTTATCATATATTTAATTGTGCATACTGGTTAACATTAGGATCTAACGAATGGCCGTGTGGATATGTATCACATTAAATATTTTATGTTGATCATAAAGCAATCGATATGGAACAAAAATATTATAATCTTGATATTTATACTACCAGTTCGCTAGTTGTAAGTATGTTGTTTACGATAATATTCAACTGTTCTCTATCCGCTATTACCACACAAAGTTGTGTCGTTTTATTTAACTTAGCCATTTCCACGAACACATTATAACTTACTTAAAATAAGAAATAAGTTAACGTTAAGCTGTTAACGTGCAAACAGCTTGATGCAATTACATTTACCTTTATAGCGATATCAATTAGCGGTTTCTGCGCAATTTTGCGGTAGGATGAGCTGTGTATACACGTGCCTCGTTCAATGTCAGTGTTATATCTTTGCCTATTTATCATTCGCAATCAAACCCTGTCGCGGTAGCGTTGATTAAACGTTCAGGTTATCGAGCCCGACTGCGAACATCGCCCGGGTCCCGGCGACTCCCATACGCGAGCGTTCATTCGTCATACTCGCCGCTTCAAACTTGAAAAAGCTCCCGTCATCCTTTGCCTTTATTACAGATTAATTTACATTAAGACCGGTTGCATCTGCGAGTAAAGTATTATCACTGATCAATCAGTGTTTGACACGTTGTGTAATTATCATCTCTCAGTTTCTTCATACACACAGTGGGGACATGTAATAACAACGTCTCAGTCGCGCAATCAAACGCTTGTCGCGACCGCATTTATACTCGCGGTGTCTCGAGACGCTATCTGATAGTTCCTCCACTCAGGGCTACCAATTATTTTTTTTGGAATAAAATAAACGAATCCTCTAAAGAGCAAGTGATTAAGCTCATGCACTGAATATTTTTTTCAGAGGATCTTGGTCATGGAGAGCCGTACGATTGCGACTGATGTAACGTCGGGATAATATAATGGAAATAACCACCATTTTAATTTATCATATGTATTTTAATGATTCTTATAATAATCGCTTAAATAGAAGGTAACAGTAATATGTAGAATATATGTACTATATGACTACACAAAAATACTAGTGAAAATATTTTAAAAAAAAATAGGAATAAAACTACTGAACGAAAGAAAAGCCGTTTGAAAATTTTATTTTACATAATAATCGTCTCCACTATTTTATTACTTACTTATGGCGATGATCTTTTTGATAATATGTTGCTAAATTTGCTATACATATAATTTAAGGTACACATCTCATGTTTATGTATGTCCTGAGTTTTTAGGTTCAATACAAAATCAGTCCAAACTTTACTGACTTTGTATGTTTCATCGCTTTCAAAACTAAAAGTGTCAACCCTGCATCAGTGTCGCAGGACAACTTCTCAGGCTCAAGTCTGGGTTATGCCTTATAATTATCGCAAAACTTTCATAACGCCACGTCAAATAAGAATGAGAGATATTTCAGGCGTTTGTAACTTGTTTAATTGCAAGGTGCCGTTGTCGCCTTAATAGAATTTAATTGTAGTTGCCGAGCCTGAGAGCTTTCAAACCTTGTTCTATGTAAATATCTACAGGATGTAAAGTGCGTCTGATGGCAATAAACTATTTGTTAGACTTCAAGTACTAATCAGTGGGTTTCGTGATTACAATTCCATATTTCAAATTCGACTGATAATAATTGCATATTTCGATTATATCGAAAAGCTTTAATGCTTAGCTTCGAGACTTGTTATAATTTCAAAAGCTTAATAATTCTAATCCTATAGATCGACTACATTGTGTTACAGTATAAAGTATAAATACGGGTTTGAATAATATTAATTATGATAATATGTTTGTAAACATTGTGTTTGCCAGCAGTGGATACTATCTATACTTATGTCTACGTCTTTAACACAGTTAGGTTTAAACTAAATACATATTTTCTATCTATATAAATAAAAATGGATCGCCGTAATGTGTGTACGCGCATAACTTCCGAACGACTGCACCAAAAATGGATAATTCTATTTTATTGTATTCGTTGTTACTAGAAGGTTGGTATAATAGAAAATAAGTAAAAAATAGTACAGATTATTTTCTCATTCTGATAATGTGAAATGTAATTAAGACTGAGAGGGGTCTTTATTATATTGACAAAAAATTTACAGATTAAATAAATATGGCGGTATGAAGTTCTCCGGGATAGCTAATGCTTCACAGAGAAAAAACTAAATACATCTACACCAGCAGTGTACAGCAGCGGTGGTTGATGCACAGGTGTAACTTACATCTGGAATAACAATACCATATCCCTGATGAAGCCAAGAGTCTTACGCTAAAGCAAATACTCCTTAAAACCCTTAAGACCCTTTAAATCCAGGGCTTGATACTAAACTGTAAGCAAGGGCCGATCACAACAAATTAAAGCCACATTTATACTGATTCACATAGGATGTGAATAAACGCTCTTATCAATAATAAAAATACACTATAAAGGCATTGAAAATGTATGCTATTCAGAGGCCAAGATTCACATCGGGTCGCTGAAACAGCGAGGTAAGTATAATAAGTAAGCACTCTGTTTATAAAGATGTATCACTAACATTTTTTGTCAGGAAAATCCGTGCCACTATAGCTTTAATATTTTCCAAAAACTGCTGACCAAGTTCATCCATCAATATAATTCGGCCCGAATAATACATCGTACTTTTATAAGCTCTGTGCTGTACCAATAGCTGAACTTTTTGGGGTCCCACACCTTAACTATGCAGCGACGTAGTTAACGAACAGTACTTAATAAACATACATATACCTGTCTCCCAACAATCTGCACATCACCTATTTATCGGCAGAATACCTAGCAATACCTCTGCCACAAAAAACTGCCATGTAAAAATAGTTTGAATTGTATCACTTTTTACCAATTGTAGCTTAGCTGAGTGTTCGAACAGGCTTAACATGTTCCTCGGGCGCGTCCCGTTAATGCCGGCCCGACTTGTTACAACCATTGTACGGACGCGCGGCCGCCACCGCCGACGATGATACATTATTTTTATAACAATAAATCGCTACAAGTAAAGCACCGCGCTCGCTCGGTGGTCCCCATCACGCTCATACTTAACGCGATCTACTTTACTGCTACACTACTGCACAATTAATCTCCTAGCAAACAAGATTCCCCATCATTATTCTACTTTTTTACTTCAGAAGCCCGAGGAACCTTACGCATCAGTTAATTATCTGTCAGCGTCCTTCCCCTCTCCATTAGCATTTTACGATCGCAAACGAGGCTTCCTATTTTTTACCCGATAAGAGAACGATGCCTTTTCAAT
Organism: Musotima nitidalis; assembly: GCA_949126915.1. NCBI lineage: Eukaryota > Metazoa > Arthropoda > Insecta > Lepidoptera > Crambidae > Musotima > Musotima nitidalis. The sequence continues at coordinate 9,806,304 of OX421424.1, read as the reverse complement.
AATATATTTATTACCAACTGCAACGATACGATCTATTGGTTGCATACATAAATATAAATAATGCTGTGGGACACGTAATACTAAGACATCGCGATAGGAATCGTAAAAAGTAATAGTCCTTAACACAAAGCCTTTAATTTGCCTTTTAATTAGACTCGAGATGTATTGAATACTAGTTTCTATTAATTGACAATACACTTGTAATGTACATGCTAACGCTTTGTAAGTGGATACTAACAATTACTTTTATTCTGTTTTACTATTTTATGATATCCTTACTGTACTTTCAGTTCTTTTTTAGTCCTTTAAAGCTATCAATTATCGTTAGTTTATTTTTCGTACAATTTTATATGGTAGCTTTAATTAACAAATTGCAATTTGTGTCCAAGCTACAGTTTACTTGAAATAAACAAGACGTATTCTCTTTATTACAGCGGCGTTATCTTGTGTAACAGTGTTAGTGCCGAATATTCTGCCGCCAATAATAGCGGCAGGTGCCTCTAGATTCCGCTTTACAATATGTTGTAGATAAATATCTAGCAAATGAGTCTGCAAAATAAATATATTGTTCTTTGAAGCTTTGACTGACAATTATTATTGCAAGAAATTTCTCACAAGCAATTGCTAATTAAAATTGAAAATTAGCAAACTCGTGATATTAAAGAGCAGGCGTATTATTCTTAATCGTCTAAGGATTTACAATACAAGTTAAAACAAAACAAACAGATATCTATCACACACATACATAACTAAGCCAACACTACAACTTTCTAGAAGACCTTTCTTCAAATGGAGACGGTTTGTATACTACACAAACTATTTGTGTTATTTCGGAAAACTACGTTCAAATAGCACGATTGAAAAACATAATTAAGTGTAAAAATAAACCAAAACTAATTAGATAATTTCGTAAATCTTACAAATTCTGTTAGCTCTTATCATAATTTTATGCCGAATATCACAAATAACAGCTATATTTATACGAAGCTTTATTAAAGCCCTCGTGAAATATATTGGTGGTGCGTTAATGCTCATCGCATCTACATGTTATTGCTACCAGGCGGTCCGAGATAGAACAATATGGCGTGAATATTAATGCTGTTCGTATCGTTTATCTTGAAGTCAATTCCGTCATTTAACTCCGAACGGTCGTCATGGCGAGAACAAATTGGTTTCAATGGTACCTGTTTAAGTATGCGCATATTAACTGCTGAATCGAAAGGCATTAGTGCAAGAGCAACCATACAAAAAGCAATGCTTTAAATACTCTAAATTAATTTAAAGTCACTTATTGCAGGTTTGTCCGACTCAGCCCCGGTTTAGTGGCGTATCGAATTAAGTAATCTCTTAATGTTCGAATAATACCAACGGTTACGCGTTTATACCGTTATATCCATTAATATCGTTTATTTTTCTTGCAGCTGATACGAATTTGTAGTTGGCTTGAAGATGTGGCGGTATTTATTAATGTAACACAAATTTAGAAAACAAATAACGTAACCGTACTCTTAATCAAACGTCAGATTTGGAGATTTTTACCTTATAATGATAGTGCTCGTTCGGCTAAGCCTCGGAGATTAATTGCGGTAGCTGATTGTCGGTTTGGAAGTAATTGACAAAATGTGTGTTTGACGGGTGCTGCATCTGTGTCAGGTTATTTATTACGGCTCACGGCATGTAGAAGCTCACTGACTTCTTTTGAAAGGAAAGGATGTGTATTAGCTTTATTGCGTTAAATTTAGTAGTGCTCCCACAAAAGGTATCTACGGAAGACCAGCGTCGAGGTGTTTTCGTGACACCTCGGCTTTATGCTGAGTGGATACCTTTTCTGTGACACTCTTCAAATTGTTACTTAAATATTATGTATCTGTTTTATTTTAAAGTTGTCACAGAATAAATTCTTTTTCTTTCTTTCTTTCTTTCTTTAAATATCATCTACTTCCCACCAAATTGATGATGACGGAGATTTAAATGTATTCTTGGATATAAGATTTCCAACTAAATGTTTACTTAAGTATATATATATAAAAAAGTTCTCGTAGATTTTAGAAGACAATTATCATTGTACCTCAACATGTACGCTACATATGATATAAATGACTCATATCCGCCTAAACGAATTTAAAAATATTATAATAGAAGTAAGCGCTGATAGCTCCGCGGTTAGCAACGGTTGGAATCAATCGCCGAAGTAATGCAGACTTTATAGAGGCTATTCCTTGGATGGGTGACCGTTTGTGTAACTATGATATCGAGCTCTTCGTGTTTCGGAAGGCACGTTAAGCCGTTGGTCCCGGTTATCACTAGATGTCGTTAAGCCATCTTAGAGGCCTAATTGAGCGGCTTAAAAAATTAGAACAGCAGGACGCTACACACCTGCCTCCGCCAATCTGCACTTGGTTCGGCGTGGTGGAGTATGACCCCATACCTTGGTAAGTGAGAGAAGGCTCGTGATCAGTGGTGGGACGTTCATGGGCTGAGATGATACAATATGAAAATTGGCGACGATGTATTTTTGATATGCTGACTATTACTTTATCTTCCATACTTCCTAGGAATGTTTACGTGACCACGGGAAGCACGTGCGTGTTGAAGCAGGAACCATGCGCACGCGCAGGAGCCATCCACTACCCATCGCCGCTTGAAGGAGTAATCCAGCCCATCTACAAAACACTTCCATTTCGCCGTTAAGTTTTATAAAGCTTAACTAAGCTGAATCACGTGCAACAGACAGCGGGGTGTAACTTTCTCTGACATGGCAATGTATGACTATAATGTCGCTATGTTTTTAACGATATGGTGTGAGACCATTTTTGCCTGTAGTGATGAGACTCTTGTTTAATTCTTCTTTAGTGCCCGCAATATTCATTGCCTATTTACATTGGATTTTAATATAGCTTCATCATACCAATCTTGGATATCTAAACTATATTGACTTTCAATTAGGTTTTTTTAACCTGGAGTTGTGCAAGATTTTTAAATAATATGCTGTAGTTTAACTTCAGTAAAAAAAATCCCCCATTTTATTATATTTTTGCAACCTTGCTGATAGACATTATGATTAGTTCAAGTATTAAATTAATACGCACAGCCACGGAAAATGGATAAACATTGCTATACTTTATTTCTGTTTTTATACACAGTCATCATTAACCACATAGAAAACATCAAGACAAAATATTCATGTTAATGCACACAAATATTTCTCTTTGGCCATACATGGTATAGATACACCTCTACGCTCAACCTTATCTGAAATGGAGTTAATGTTTAAATAAAAAACTTAAATATCATCTTATTTAAAATCACATTAATGACGCAGCACACGTAAAATTTATCTTCATTTACAAAACTACATACAACGGATTCTCAGTGTTTATTTCATCTAAATAATTTCCGCCCGCTGGACAATGTCATAAATCTGAGTGAAGAGATGATAGCGTCGTTTTAAAAATGAGAATCACCCGGGAAGTGTTTAAGGTGAAATCATAATTCATTTGTGGGTCATTGAGTCGGGCGCATGCGCAAGCCAGGGCGGCCATTAGTCGGGATGACTGCGCGCGCGCGTGCCGCTGGTCATCCATACTCAGCCACAATATAAGTACATACAACAAAAGATATTGTAAAAAAAAATCGGCAGCTCGGGCGCATTTTTTTAACAACAGGGATATATTTTTGGCAGATAAACACGCAGCCTAAAAATAGTGAGAGTATGCCTGTCAATTGATCCCCCAGATAAAGTTTGCCAATGTGCTATCAATATTTACAGCTTACTTGTAATCTGCAAGGTGAACTGCCGGAAAACAGGAAGCAAGCAGAATCTCAATATGTTAGAAGTGATAATTTAGGTATAAGAGATGCTATGATATTACAAGTCCTATGTTCTTTTCTTTATGAGCTTTTAAGAAATACAACAGACGATAATAACTATCATAGTTTTGTTATAATTTAAACTTAACAAATAATAATAAAACTTTACAATGTTTTATAGTCAAAAAATATAATACTAAGAAATTGAGTAAACATTAATCCCACTTTTAATAATACAATTCAACAGTACTCTTACCCCAAGGAATCCGTACAAAACCAACACGGCTCTACCAAAAATGGTAGCACCACATACGCATCGCCTTTAAATAGGAAACGACACGTTTATCCAATTAGAAATTCACCATATCTTTGTGATAGTTGAAGAGGAAATTTGAGCAATCAACTTACCGAGCGCCTCGGCGTTCCTATCACAGTTTATTCAATTGAGCTCGTAATGAAGTTATGTGAGCTATGGATGACTAAGGCCTGCGCTACACGAAACGTCGCTTCGAATGCAGGGTTTCGTTATTTGGCGCTACATATACTGCAAATACACTATCTTTGTTATTTGCTAGCAAGTTGCGCATAATCTAGTCCTTTGTAACTTATTATTTTTTAGCTAAAGTAACGAAGTTACGTGAGCTTACAAACAAACGTCGCTTTTTATAGCACGCTTTCGTTATTTGTCGCTAACAATCTTACTTCATAACTATACATTGCGTTAATCAATTGCTAGTCCTTCGTAACTTTTGTTTTATTACCTTCAGTAAGCTTTAAAGTTCATTCTCTTTTTTGTGTTATTCATAGGTAATTATTACATGTTCGAGTTATTGTTGTAATATGTGTTGACAATACACAATGACTCAATTCTGCATAGTATTCAGTTATGTCGGTGAGCTCATCATTACTATAGCAAGGTTTTAACAGTCTATATGATGTAATAATAATAATCTTTATTGGCACTTTAAGTGTACAGTTTCTACATAAATAGCAACTTCTGCTCTAGGCTCGCAGGCCTGTATCAGTAGTCTTTTCCTCATAACAACTGCCATAGATGTTCATGACTGCTGGAGCCAGCGTCTTAACGTGCTTCCGAGACACGGGTGCAATCGATCATGACGCACATAACTTTGAAAAATCATAGGTGCGACCAGGAATTGTTTCCGAGATCCTCCGCAATATAGTCTTTTCGCTATTGGGCTATCGCTGCTTGCAAATAAATAAATATTGCGTATAAAGCGATACTTCGTGGACTCTGGGCCTCAAACGTTTCACATCTGTGCGTGTTTCACCGATTCGTTAGCACCGGTGATTTTGATATGTCGAAGTTCAAAGCAACGCCCTCATTTAAACTGATTACTAGATGCCCTATAAGGTTAACTAGATCGTTTGCATATTCTCTAGTGGCGCTGGCGTCATTATATTGAAGCCATTGATGTCCGAACGTAACCCGCTAGAGGCATTTTTAAATAATTAATTAAATTGATTTCAATGAAGATAAACACGCCTTTAGTTATATGCGATTATTTATTTATAGTAGGATAAATTATATTTAATTATTTTAATTATAATTTTAACTAGATATTTTTTCATGTTCCATTCCATGTAATCACCTCTAACTGTAATTGAAGTGACTACAAAAGGTCAGATAGGGGTTAAAAATTAATAACTAAAACTTAGCAATCAATTTAGAACAAGTGAATCCACGGGAAAAAGATATGTCGTCTATGGAATATTCTTAAACATAAATATTTTCTTTTTATGTCAACGCATATTTACCAAATGTATGAGCATTACACATATACCCGTTGGTCTCATTCATTCATTCAACAGAAGATCATTCTGATTTGACGTAAACGAAAAATTTTTTGTAAAGTGGTACTAATATTTATAGTGGTATAAAATAGATTGTTCGGAACTTTTGAGTAAGGTTTGTCTTTCGGTCCCCTTGCGTAACCTACGTTCTAGAAAAAGATTACTTTACACCCCATTTTCACATACTAATTATAGAAAGAACAGTTTTATGGTTAGATCCTCTACAACTTTTCATGAGTTGTCTAATGATTTCGACTTGGATCTCTTTTTTGAATCACCAGATAATGTAAAAATTAAAAATTGATAAATGAAGCTAGTTTGTCAAATTTGTTTAAAGCTAATATGTGGAAGTTTGTAATTAGCCTATAATTAATTTATAAGTTTGTTATTTTGTAAAAACAGCTGTAAGCTTTCCAAATAAAAAAAATTAAAAATTGCACAGTGTAATCAGTCAGCTCGTTTTTCATGTCATATTTAGTTTTATGTAGTGATAAGAATCGACAATACCTACTTACCCAAAGAGGAAAAAAATATTGAAAATTAATGTACCACCCAGTGGACTAAATATAATGCCACAGTAACTCTACGAAAGCATGAAGAACAAGTTGTTGTTATTACAAGGTGTTGAACCTGCTTTTCTGATTTATCGCCACAAAACAGTCGCTATGATCAATATTGCCGAGTTGCCCCTTTACTTCATGACTTGTTGGCACATAACCGTTGACATAACAAAGACAAATTTTATAGATAGGGTGTTTTATTAGTTGACTCGAAAGCCAGAAACGTTTGTAGGTTAAAGATAAATATATTAATAATGGTTCAACTTGAAGTTCGATATAAATAAAATATCTAGAACCGACATAAATCTTACCCAAAGTGCTTAGGGCTGTTATGTAGTTATATTTGGACTAGAGGATCCACCCGACTTCGGTTGTGTGGCAATTACACTCAACACTTATAAATTTAGTTCATAGGTTAAGAACATATAAAATATTGCCAAATATATTGTCAAATATTTATGCAATAAATGAACTTATAAAAATATTAACTCCTTTGAAAAGAACTTTTTTTATATGACAGATTTAAGAAGACATATTTCTTCGATAAATTTGAATGTGCATTAGTGACAGTATTAAGCGTTTTATTATACAATAAATAATAATAACGAAACGCTAATATTCCACAGGTAACTCGGTAGAAGCAGCTGTGAGCGGCCAGAGGTCGAGTGTCGCGGCTCCCGCCAGTGGCAGGCGTGCGCCGCGCGCGTGCCCCGAGATTGATACTCCGAGCCGGCCCAGTCGCGCGACCCCACTCACCACTATGACCTCATTCATAAATCGTCATTTAAACTCATTTTCAAAGAGCAAGGGTCCATGGAACTTTACTAACAATAAATTTAAACAACTGCGACTATGACGGCCTCTCACACGCCCGGCACACTTAAGGCTGACGTTAAAACTCTAAGCTGCAAGTTCAAAATATCACATAATCTGGGTAGAATGAGTGTAATCCAGTTATGAGATACAATAAGAGTAAATTGTTAAGAGCCGTAACCGGCACGGCGCGTGCTGTGGCATTACGCGCCATCAGGCCACAACCATTCCAAATTAGTATATCCTGGCTTGCGCCGTGATTCCTAATATTATATTTAGACGTGACACGCGCTCGTTTGTATCAATTGGTCCCGTCTGCCCCGCTGATATACGGCCGACGATACTTTAGAACAATGATGCTACAAATTGCACGATTACGCGCTTTACCACCGTCCCGCGACCCCGCGTCACTCCTGACTCTCTAATTGACAAATTAGCCCGCACTGATACAACCGCAGCATGCACAATCGACTATGCAATCACACACGCTACATTTGTCTCACTTCATAAATAATCTACTACACTCATTTAAAGTAGCCGCTGTGTCTATCAAACATACAGTAAAAAACAAAATTTCTACGATAACGGTAAACAAGTGAATAAGCGAACGCCCAAACGAAACCCGTGTTGAGGTGGACGAGCGATTACAATGCTCATTAATAACTTCTTGTGCGGCGCCGCTAGCTTCTCCACTACAAATCAGTCTAATGAGCGGATCCCATGAAAGCCTTTTAATTTCCCATTTCGTGCGGCCACCTCCGATACCGAGTGACTGTTATTAATATAGGAGCAGGCGGTCGCCGCGCCCGGTGGCGGCGCCCCCGACCGCCTGATTATGGCCGCCGCCAAGGTATCGCGGACGCTCTCGCGACTTTATCTTCTGCTATTAATTACGCTCAGATATGCACCGGACAAGTTTTAATGCGACCGCTTCATTTGTTGGTGCGCTGAGAGTGCCATATCTGAGACGTTCCGAGTGATAGCTTTGTGCGGCCGACGCGCGACGCCCATCGGTCGAACGCCAAACTTGTTTCCTATCGTTACTCGTAGATGACTGATCGCTGCTAGCTTTTGTGAAATAAGGTGCCTTTACTTTACGCCGATAGTCATCTAACATGAAATCGGTCAGGCATTTTGCAAGCGACCCGTGGCGGCAGCGCAGCGGCGCGCCACTGATGCAATTACAGTTTCTATTCATATAAAAGAAGTAGGAATCAGATCTGGCGAAGCCCCAGGCTGTGCCGCTAAGAGGTAATAACAACCCACTAAGAATATTGACTACTATTGCAAATTGAACAGATTTAGAGCATGCCTTAATTTACAATAATTATTTACTAGATTGCAATTTGAAAACGTTTAATATGTATAAGATTACTTAAGATAAAGGATGCAGTTTGTCTCACTCTGACGACCGAAGGCGACCCTTTTTACTGCTACCGTTTTCAAACTTCCAAATCTTTTCATGCAAACCAAGTTATGATTTTTTCATGCAAACCCTATACTAAATAAATATAAGATACTTTCGTTTTATTCCTTTATTAGATTATTTTAAAATAAACATACCTAATCTCTTGACGACCGAAATGACGTGGGCGTCAGTAAAACTGCACTTCAATCCAGAGGTCGTGGGTTCGATCCCACACAAGACAAATCTTTGCGTGAATGAAAATGAATTTTGGTTTTCCTATTAAGGATATATATATTAAGGATATATTTACAAAATAAACGATATTTAAGTAAGTTGATTTAATACTTAATATCCATAACACAAGTTCTTAATGATACTTATCTTGGAACTAAATAATTGCTGTTCTTGTAAGAGAATATTTATTAATCTTGTCAAAAAATTATAATCAGTTTTGTAAGACCATTATAGTCAGTCTTTAGAATTCAGTCTCTGGAAAACATCAAAAACTGTTAGTTTTTGTTGAATACTTATATGAGACATTGTATTTTTTCCTACCTTTGACAGGTTGATCGACATAATTTATATCGATCTTAAATGTATACTTTATGTTATTATAAATTACCGCAAGGCATAAGACAGAATGATGATACGACGGGTAGCCGACCGTTATGTCTGTCATCATAACTCACGCTAGTCATCGGAACCAGTTCGCTAAAAATAATTGTTTCGGAGCGATGTCCTGCGAAGCCTCGCCTCTCACTACATAGTATGACAATCATTATGTGAAGTCATTCTCATCCGAAATTCTTTCCATCATAAACTACTGGTACTTAAAAATGTCAAAATCACAACTTAGTATAAAACAAAGACGCTTTATTCTGTCTCTATATATGTCAGACTCCGCTCCCTGATCTTACCAGATTAGACTGAAATTCTTGAAGAAGGCACTGATCTATCCTAATATCGAGTGCGTACATGTTTATGACAGCCGGGACCAAACGGCTTACCGTGCTTTCCGAGGCACGGGAAAGCGATAATTACACCCAGAACCTCGAAAAGTCATAGGACCAGGGGGCCTACCGCCGAATTCGAAGGATTACCGGTAATCCATCTAGATCAAACTTTGTTTACGCTCATAAATCCGTACCGGGGAATATGCCGACAGCCACCTCTCATTCATGACCTTCAGTCCGTGACAGACCAATAGGTAAATGGAGAACGCCATTTTGTTTCGATTTCCATGAGTCCGGCGGTACGACAGAATCAATTCGAAATCCATTTTGCCTTATAATCGATTGCCATCGAACTCGGCGGTAGGCCCCCAGGGCTTGAACCCGGGACCCTATGAATTTTAAGGCGATGGGTCTCGCCACTGGGCTATCGCTGCTCCTAACACATTATGCAAATTATAGCTACGAAAGTAGGCTTCATATAAATAATTAAGCAAATCAATGCGAAGCCCATAAAAATCAACCAGACATGCCAAATCGAAGAAACTATAAATAAAAGCAGGTCTTGGCGTTATTAATAAATCAACGACTAATTTGGACTACGAAAAAATATGTTTACATCTAATGTCAGTCTAACACATATTTTATATAACAAGCTAGTAAGTATTACGAAAAAATAACAACATAGATAAGATATGTTTTTACTATTTTATGAATTAGTTTTAAGTAGTGATATTTACTATCGTACGTATAAATGTACGTTAATAAATACGTTCTGCTACTTCGCTACGTTCATAAACTGGCATAAATATGAAAATTAACTATTCGAATTCGTCCACTATTCCAAAGTAGATCTATACATGTTTTTTAAACAATTAATCAATTAAACTATGGTTAAATTTTATTTCATATTATCAGCCATGTTTGAAACACTTTATTAGTAGTCCTTAACTTTATTGTGTTAACGTCTGTAGTATATCGACAAGGCTTAAACTCTACACCAATGTGGATTTAACCGAACATTCGGCCGATAGGCTGCGACTACCTTTAACCTTTCAAGCCACAGACAACAACAATATTCTATTACTTCCTGTGTCCCAGCAGGCGATCATGAAGTTACTTATACTAAACTTATTGCTGGAGAAATCTCAAAATCTTTCCATGACACTTTACTTTCACAATTAGTAACTTGAAAGCAAAATGTCCTACCAAGATTCTAGAAACCTAACTTGACTGCACCTTAGTATAGTACTAAGTCAGCCCAATGCAAGTGCGCAAGATACTCAACCTAGATTTTTTTTTGTTATCGTGTCAACAATTATAATATACTACGACTACTCTTTATTCATAACATATCAATTGCACAAGCCATATAAAAAAATGTCATGTCACCTCCATACTGAGCATATCTCATTTGGTTTTTTCATCTCCAGCTGTGCTATTAGCTATTAATTACGTAGAATGAGAGCCTCGACAGGAGAGCATTAACTCTTGCTTACTTTATGTTCGAACTTTGATAATCAAGTACGACTCTTGTCATGACGTCACGCAACAATCGCGTGCTACCATTTTACTGAGCTGACTGCAATCAATTGCTAATACTATAAAGGATAGCTTGTGCGAAACCTTCTTCATTTCAGCTATATTTTAAATTAAATTAAGAATGATCGTGGAGCATTCTGTGTAACTCGTTGTCCGGAAGTTTAAACATAGCTGATGTAATTTAGACGTTAACCGAATGTATTAAGTTTATGACTTGGGATGTGTTTGACAAATTATAAATCAAAGAAAGAAGTGACACAGTTCGTCCCACTACTGAGCGAGAACGGGCCGCTTCTCAAGAATAATGTCGTGAGGTTTTATGTCATACAACTACACGCAGACCCAGGGCGTGTTGGTAGAGGAAGGTGTAGGTATAGCGTCCTTGTATTTTTTTTTCTTAACCGCCCTACAGAGCCATAAAAAACCGAAGCACGGCTGCGCTGGATATTAAATACTACACAAACTGTAAACAGTTTTAACTACTGTCATCATCATAAAAGCCTTATAAAGTCCACTGCTAAACATTGGCCTTTGGGGTATTTGCCCATACACACCTCGCTGGGCAAGCGGGTTGGTGATCGCAGTTTAAGCCAGTACGCACGATGACGCTGCTGCCCATCATCCGGAGGAATGCTTATAAACTACTGTAGTAACGCATATTTTATTATAAATTTAGCTTGTTTTTATTTTAAAATAAAAAAACCATAACCCAAAACGTATAGACATGTGTTATTTACGATAACAAAAATTGTACAAAAAACAGTATCTACTCGTAAGAGCGATATGCTTTACGTTACCGACGAAAAAAAAATGCAACATTATCTCTGTAGTAATATATTACAGGCCTTTCAATAATAACGAGCCCAATCTGTTGCCGAGTGGAACAACACAATGAACGAATGCTTATCTTGGCTAAAATGATTTATGTTATTGCGCCGAACCGATATATTAGCACTGCCAATAAACAAAACACCAGCCCAGTAAAGTAGGTAACTTAATTATTCCGTCATTGCAGAATTAGAATCAAACTGTAGATTTATTGACACCTGACGTTTCTATAGAATTGCACAAGTCATTGCACAGTATAAGATACCTTGAAATCTTAGTATAGACACTTTTTTGTTCTTTATTTTTATGTAACACGTCATTATGACTACATCCTGTCAGATGGTAAGTAGTTGATACAGTCCAAAAAATGTCCAAAAAAGTGGAATAAGCACGATATAAAGCGCCTACTCATAACGGCCTGCTAAAATACTGTTTCACGACCCGCTTAAAATACCCGGGGTTAAAGGAACTAGGTAACACATAAGCCAGCAGCTAATTCTAGAGCTGAATAGTCTTACACAGGAATTCAAATATCTTCGTTTGAGTGCTTATAGTCTGCACAGTATGTGGATGATTTCTTTGACCGTGATGTTGCACGTGATGTTCGCGAGAGAAAAGGAGAGGGCGGGATCGTCTGCGTAACAATTAATATTACCCAAGGACAACGTGTAGCAGAAATATGCAGAAGAAATAATCTCCCCAATAAGAGTCACCGACAGACTGACACATCTTGCCACAGCAGAGAGATTTGCTGACAAAACTTTACAAATTATAACAAAGAATCCATTTTGCTTTTATTTCTTGACTACCGCTCATATCTCTTTCATTGTTGTTTAAAACATATTGTATTTCATTTTTTTGTAAAATTTGACGAATCTAAATTATCCTGTTGATCTTGAAGACAATAAAATATATTTTATTTTCATTTTATTTCTAATTCACTTCTTGCCATATTATTATTAGTAACATTTGAAGACAAACTGTGACGCATTGTGATTGAAGTGAAAGACTTTGTTCCTTTGCGGAATAATTCAAAAATGAATTATTTTACGCATATTAAATTTGCTAGTTGATTTTTTCCCATGTTTTTCTTCGTAAGCCAGAAAAGAGTAAGCAAAAACCCATATTAAAATGCCTAAAACAGCACTTTTATTTCAAAATCTAATTTAAGTTAATTCATTTTTCAACTGATGTCAATAGCTTCATGTAATGTAACCACCCTGGTTATTCCGTAATATATCGTTGGTGTTATCTTCACTCAATACAAAAAATTACGGCTGTAAGCAATACCAATATTTAAGAAAAAAATATTTATTTATTTTGCCTAACAAAAATTCATCCACAACCGTAACAAAAACATATCGTTATTTCTGCAAAAAACACAAATTATAGAAAAATTATGAATATTTTGAAAGTCATGCATTATATAAAAAGATATTATGACATGCATAAGTGGTCTTAGTACTGATATAAAAGCTAATTGCGAGCGTGTTGATTTCGACCGACACTTCGTCAGCCAAGCGCCACCTAAATAATGTAGGAAAAGTTGTCAAAATACAAACAAATCTGTAGTTTTTAGTAAAAAGATGTAATCTTTTGGTAGCGCGCGATCCACAGTGGCCGGCGCTGGTTATCTGGTAGAATGATGAGTCGGAGGTCTGAAACTAGAGACTGGCGGGGAACCTCCCAGCCGCCATAACTCAACTCGATAACGCCACATCCACGGAACTGTTAACGACAAATAACGGAGATAACGTAACGGCCACCTAAACGACCCTATCTGCTATTCGATAATATTTAATAATTATTTACATACGTATATTATCACATTACATATATTTATCAGATGGAAGAGACGCGTGCGCCGGCGGATAGGCGACTACACGTTCGTAGCATCTTAAATTTTATGACATGTAATATATTTTTCTTACCGTCAGCGGCAAAATTCCTTGCGGCAGATTCCCGATTAATAGTAATATTTGTCAGCGCGGTTGCTGTAAAATATGCATACGATAAATTACATACACTTTTGTTAAGTATGCAAGTGTTAGTCCTAAGATACTGTTCTGAGCGCTGTAATATTTTTACGTTTTCTTCGCTATTTGAACAAAGTTAGGAAGGATCTCGTCAAGTTACTTAACAAGGAATAGTAACAGTCATTTTCTGTTTAAATTACGAAAGAATCTTTAATCATAAAATTGTTAGCAAGAAATACTTACATGTTTTACAAAATAGCTCAACTCTGAAGTTCAACAAACATAAGCAAAACTTGCCTCTCGCCGGCACAACTGTTCGTAACGATGTCGAACTCGATATTGGTGTTTTACTGCACATATTGGTAAATGAGCAAGCGAACCTTATCCGCGCCAACGCCAATGGTAATTCTCGCGAGGTCTCTAGCGGTCACCACTCAGCCCGCTCTCACTTAATGTCATAAATAACTTTGTCAATCTGCTAACTTAATAGCATAATTTATCCGTCTCAGGACAACATAACGAGCTATACCGATAATAAACCAGAAAAGCCATGAGGTGATAATAGCTGTCCGTAAATAATGATTCCTGATTGCTGGTCCACACCTCATCGCGGGTCGTCGTGGAAGCCGATGTACCGTTGCGGACGTCTGTCGCGACGCGCTCAGAAAGGGAGCATCGCTTAAATAATACAATGTCTCTTCCTGCCCGGTGCAGGTCGGGAAATCATGATATGACCTCGTAGTCCGCTCATGTCTTGCACAGAATGCTATCGCAGTATAATTAACGCAGGCACTCGGACACGAGCCGCATTGAGGATGTTACGATTAGAACCGTTGGCCCTTTAAGGCGAAACAATCACATCTTCAACAAGCGTTGCTCGAGATTAAATGCAGGGAGACTGTTCTATTTAAAAGGGAACGTTGTTAGCTTTCGTAGCAGGAATACGTGACAACGAGCCTGGTATCGCGTACGGAGTAGATGTAGTAATGGTCGGCCATATGCAGATAACCAAACTAATAGTGTCATCCAAAAAAAGTATGTAGATACCGATGCAGTCCGTTAGGGCTCGCATTGCAGTGTCAGCGCTGAATGCGGCGCAGCGGCGGCGGCGGCGGCGCGGCGGGCTGGCGGCCGGTGTCGATGTGTTCCGCGATAGCCTCGCTCTGGTCCGCACCATTTATTCATGGTGCAATAAATTCAAATTACCGGATTAACAATAGTACGGATAGCATCTCTAGTAGCGATATTTGCCCACCGATACTGACGACATAAGCTTACTTCTTGCCAATTTTGTAAACATTATTATGATTCCCTAGCATTAAGGATCTATAACAAGTCTTCTCGATTTTACTGCTGGGACTGCGGAAGCTGATTTGACATTTTAATGTTCAAGACTGCAGTCACTTGTAGAATATTTACTAAATCTTAGTTTATCTACTGTTTCGATCGTTAAGAGAAGCCCTTTGGTTTAATGGCGCACAGTTAATGTATTATTACTCCATACGTTCCGTGATCTGTTTATATCAGTCGTAAATATTAGAAATCCAGTTTTACACAACGAGCAGTATGATATTTAATCTAATTTTAATAAGAGGTATATACACGAAAAACATTGCTATCAATAAACGTCGCGCTCTCGACGAGTAAAAGCGTGTCGCAGGCACGTGAGCCTTGTCGCGGCCGACTCGGGCGCGATATAGCGCAATGAAATCCAACACCACGACGAATCGAACCCTGTCCTGTCGCTTTTGAAATTTCTGCAATATTTCGCCCTTTTCACGCAGATATCCCGGCCCGTGTCTAAACCGCCGGACATGAAACACAATATCGCCGAGTGCGCCCATAATTTATACGCACCGAGCTCCATCGCGGCGTAGATTATTAGTCTGAGTGTAATCTAAAGTTATTGGACGTAATATTTTTCTATAAACAAAAATAGCTATGGCATAAGCTTAATATTAGCTATGCTATTTTCTTTGACATCGTTGAGGAGAGGATCAGGAAATGGAGCTGTTTAATGAAATACGGTAGAACAAGTTAATGCAGTTGTTCAAAGACTGGAATAAAAAGAGGGCCAGGCAAAGTGGTCACATTAAAACGAAAATACGATCGCAATAGCGTAATTATGGACGCGTCACATTCCTGCGGGAGCGTCGCGTTTACCTAAATAGATTCAAATGAATGCGCGCGATTAGCGCGAGCGGCTCTCGCGCCGGCGCATCTGCGATTCAGGGCTGACCATTTTGTGTACTAATAGTTAATTTATACGATATCATAAAATAATTTGACTTTCTATGAAATATATTGTTGACACTTAAAATCCCACGACAGTCGCATTCCACTGAGAAATCTTTTTTTAACTATAGATATGTGTCTCAAGAAAAATATATCTAGAAGGCCTGATAGTCAGTAGCCCTACTCATTAGCGCGGCGGGAACAGGTTTTATGTGTTACTACGTTTTAATTGGGATCAGTAGACGGCTGCCTTGTCTCTCACAAATAACGCAATCGTACACCGATCTCATTTTTTTTAAGACTTAGCAATGTCGCGATAACAATATTAATAATAACAATCCCGTTGTGAGAGGGTACGCGGCCACTATATTGCTAAGGTTAGAACTTGATTGCTATTGGTTAGTTGATGTACCTTGTTTCTGCGAGTACAGTGTATTTCTCTCTTACAAATGTATAAAAACAAACATATACAAACTGGATAACTAATTCAGTCGCTTTAAACAAATATAATTAAGTTTGGACAAGTTTCAGCCTCCTCCAGCCAGCTCGACTTCACCAAAATGTTATGTTATTCGCGTTCCATATGAATATAACCTGTTTTTAAAAAAATACCTATATCTTATTCTAAAGTCTAATCTCTCTCTACACCAAGTTTTATTATATATGATGGCTCAGTGCTTAAATGTAAAAGCGTAGCATAGTAAACAAAATCACTTTCAAAGTTTATATACTAATGTCATATAAGTACAAAAAGTTTTATGACATTAGGGAGGATTTTGTAAAAAAAATCTAAAAATGATATACCAGTATACCAGTGTCATATCATTAAAAATAATAAATTAAAGTTATGTTTCTTTCTAGCAGATTTCGAGGTACAAGTTTCGAGGTAATTATTGACTAAAAATACACCAACAACGTATTTTGGCCTAGTTCCAGACCCAGACTTATTACGATTGTACTGTAATGACACTTAGCACAGTTGCAACGATTATTGTATGTATTTATGAATTTATTTCATTAGATTATTAGTATCTGCTAAAGCCTTCTTCGACGGGATTGGTTCCAGAGACCCAAGAACAATTATTAATAAATTGATTAACTTTCTTAGGCCAGTTTTACCTTACTATCATAATGATATATAGCACCATCGCACTAAGATAGCAACTTTCTTTCTTTAAGTCTGCTATCTTTAAAAATTGTTTTGTCTTTTTGAATTCATTGTCTCATTTTATAGAGGTTTGCACGACGAGTCAACATGTGTCGTCCAATGGCCATTTAAGCTGGGCTGCATATTGATTTTTTTGCTTTTTTGGTTCAATTAGGCCAGAACGTTAAATTCTCTTTAATATAAACAACTTTTGTGAACATCGATAACAGACGCCCATAAATTTGCCTTAGTCTTCATACTATTCTTTTTCTACATACTTCTGTATTTTATTATTATATTGTAACGTGAATTATCATCTTACTTCTTTAAAATTATTATATTTAATATGTATTATGTTATCCATACTAAAATCTACATTGGTTGCTGAAACACAAGGGGGCTTATTACAAAACAATATCTAAAGTTAAACCAGGTTTAAAACAAGTGCTGTCGCTTTTATTTCATCAAATTAAGACAGTGACAGCACTAGTTTTAAACCTGTTTAAACTTTAGATCTTGTTTTGTAATAAGCCCCATAGTTTTTCGCATGTCTTAATATTGATCTATTTTTACTTTATTTTCTTCATTTCTCAGGCACAACTTTATAGGCAACATTATCAAAGCATTTTAAACTCTCAAAAGAATTCAGATTTACACGGATTCTAGTTCTCTTGTATAATATGTTCAAAGAGCAGCTCAGACGTAATAAACCTGATCCGAGCTCAACCCACTGTGTTGATCCTAGTTTGCTCAAACTTACTATTTTTATAAGTGAGCTTATCGGATAAATTCGCCTGTGCGTGAATCACTACTTTAGTAGGTATCTAAAAGTGGATTTTTTACCTCTATAGACATACATTATTTTAAATAAGTTTTCATTAAGTTTCACCAGGAACTACATACATTCACGCCTGTTTTTCTTGAGGGTAAGCAGAGGCATATTATACGCCCACACGTCGCCAATTATAAAATTGGTCCCACGTAGTAGGTGGCGAGCCTATTGCCGCTTACCGGGCACTGTTATGTTCGCCAGAGCCTCGTCCGTTGATCGGCAGGTGCACCACTTGCAGGTGAGGTTGGCTTGGGCTCCTTAGGTCTTGGTAGGATCCCTATACACTCAGTAGTGCACATACTCATTCAGGTATCTACTTAAGCTAAAATTTTGCATATTCCTTCAGCAATGCGAGCCCCAATGTCATAAGTTAAATAAACATTACCGCCGTAAAATTAATATAATTTATTAATAAGAACACCTTTATCTTTTTTAACATTCCTGGCTGAAACATTAAATATTTAGCACATTTCTGTGTAATTTATCACGCTTAAAAGCTTCCAGAATAGGATAAAAATATACCTGTATAAAGTATGTTAAAAAAGCATAATTAACCTCTGGCGGACATTAATCTGCCTCGCTTTTAAAGGTATGTGAAAGCTCCATTACTAACAAATTAATATAAATATTGGACTGTTATATAAAAGATACAATTAAAGACTATACAAAGTCAGGAAAAAAATTAATATAAACATATAGCAGCAAAAAATAATTCATTATTGTTAGTTACCGAACTACTAAATAAAAAATCAAATGCAAACCCCGTATGTTAAAATATTTGCATTATATAGATTCGATTTGTGTAAAATAACAAATTTGTGCAAATCGGCAGGGTCATCAAAAGATTTCCTCGAACTTGGTTTTGATCAGAAATAGATCAAAGAAACCAAATGATTGCAGTACGAAAATTAAGCTACTTTGATTCGATTTACATACTTATACGAGTAGATGGAACTTCTAATATTCTTGCTAAAGATAAAATACTTTTGTCAATAAAGAAAACGGTGTTACTCTTTACTAGTTAATTGCGCTCTCGATTAAGCAGTTTATTATAATGAAGAAAAGATACAAATTGACATGTAAATAGTAATTGAGTTCATCAAATTATGCATCTAAATTCAGCCGCAGTGATTAGGGCTGCGATATTTATATACGCTATAAAATCGACACAGTTTAGCGTCCAACGATTTTATAAAAGCCCTTTTTTACAATGTACCGTGAATCGTCGAAGTGCCATCGTGGTGATGGCGGAGTATTCAGCCGGTGGTCGTCGCTGCGAGCGATTTATGCACCGGCCACGATAATGGCCGTATTAATGGAAATTGACACCGATCCCGGCCCGGCTCGCCCGTGGGAGAGACCTCATCGCTGTCGCTTAAGGAAATATAATATTACGCACCAATCACGATGTAATAATGTCGTCCTTACACGTTGAAAAGACCTGTCTTTGCGACGATATTGACGACGCGACGCTTAGCGACAATTAATAATTTGTCACTGGGACTTTTAAATAACACGTTATGGGAGAGTCGTTTTGCGTTAACTACAATTGGTTTTAACACTCTTCGTGTATATTTTTTCTTAGAACGGACAGCTCAGCATTGTTCGTAGAAATTTCAAACTTTCTCTGCGAAACTACGTGCTTAGTACTATTAGGAGGATCATTACTGCGATGTGAGTTACAGTCTCGGGGCTTGGACGGATAGCCCGCTGTCTCCCCTGCATTATTTATCGGCGTATAATGGCTTCTAATGGGAGGCTATTGAATCTGCCACCTGAGTGTCTTTTATTTTGCACGCGTCGGGGCGGGCGTGACTCGCGTCTCAGCCAGTCTCTGTGCATGTGAATATTCATAACAACGCGATTCGATACCATTTGCGATTTAATTGATACTCGACCATGCACCACAAACAACACACGTATGGACAAAACATAATTGCTCGTTAAGACTCGATTCGCGATTGTTGCTTGATTATAAAAAGAAAACATGGCATTGTGAAAAGACTTTAAAAATACGCCTGACAAACGATGCGCAGTTATTACTTTTACCACAAATGAGCGCATATTACTGTACTCGCCGGTGAATATTACCGCGCGATAATGGTTTTTGGAAGACACAATTTATTTCTGATATAAACAATGGACGCAGGATTTAGCATCAACGAGGAAGATGATGATATCAACGAAGGCGAACAACAAATAAGTACATATTCGAATTTATTTAGACCTTTCGCTCGATAACGCGAAGTTTCTTTTGTTTGCACAACAGGACAGACGCAAGTACAATTTATTGATACTGTATTCTATATCCAGTAGGTGCGTCCCACACAGGCGCGCGTTTCATCCTGTGGTTGCGAATTGCGAGTCGCGACACGCGACCCTTCATTGCACTTTTCAGAGGGAACTGGCGAACTGGGCTCATGCTAAATACGTAATATAAATAGCAAAGATTATGGTGTCGTAAAAACAAAGTCAAGCTGCGCGAACAGACTGCGCGGACATAAAGAACAGGCCTCATCGCGCCAGCCCGGCCCTTCATTCATCGCAGTCTCGTCCACTGCTATCGTATCAGATAAACTCATTGCATTTTCATAAAGTGCGTACAAACTATGATACGCACAAATTTTATGAGCAGTAAAGTATTAACATTATGAAACAAGTCGGGTAAGGTTTTTATATTTATCCCATTCAATCAATTTCATAAACATTTTTTTTTAATTTATTCTGTATAAAAATCAACAAACTAAATTGATATTCACTCAATCAGATACGAAACAGATATCCAATATTTAAAATTAAGTTTATTAATTATTGCTTTATGAAGCTCTGTTGACATTATATCACATAATTTATTTCGATAATACCTATTAAAAGTCAACAAGCTGTGAGAAAGTTTGTATTTACAATATTTATAGTCGTTCCGATATGAGAGTCAATATTATCGTTTATATTACACAAAATGATTTTATAACATACTGTTTACACTTTATATTAAATTTTGATTATCAAAAGTGAATAAATTATATTTTATAAGCATCTAAGGTGAAGTTAGAGAGATGACATAAAAACAAATTAGGAAAGTCTGTATGGCTTAGTTCGTTTGAGCTTGGCGTTAACCGTGTAAATGGACGTCACCTACAGAGAGGTAACACATTTCATATCATTTACATTTAGTGTGAGTAGTGCGCTTTATTGTATAGTCAGGCGAGCAATCCGCGTCGACCTGTTGCGGCGAGGCGCCCAGTGATTTACTCCTCTGCTATAAAATATATCATCTGCACAGATTACATTCAATATATAGACCCGATATCACTTGTTTAGCTAGTTTTAAAGATATGTTTTTGAGCACAAATTTTAACATGGTAAATGTTTTTAATTCTATATTTATACGAAACTTACGTTTTTTTAGTTTGTGCCTGAAAAGAGTTCCTTAGCTTTCATACATATCACACCAAAATAAAGGAAGTTTTTGACTGTAAACTATAATTAATTTAACGTTACGGAGAATAAATGTATTTAACAAATCCATTTCTTATAAAACAAGTTTGCACTTATTCAATTATAATGGTGTTTCGGTTTTACCACCTAGGGACTTAGTTACCTATAATTTTATAAATAGAGGCTTAAATACTTTGTTTACCAAAGGGAAACAAAATATTCATTCTGACGTATCATTTCATGAATAAATATTGGTGCGTATAAACTTGTACATATAATTGGAGGAACTTTCTCTGCAAAATTTTCGCACGCTTGTGATTGTGGAAAACGCAGGTTATAACTAATGGTGTACGTGAACCTTGCTCAGAACTTCCTGTCATATTCGCGGTCTAACGCACAATTATTATTATGAGAAACTTTACAAACATTGACACGGACAATAGGAATATCGCATAAGCTCAAGATTTGAAATAATATCTTTTGTTTTTGCCGTGCAAAAATTCTTAACTGCCTTCCTTTATCATAAAATTTTATGAAATGTTACAAGCCAAAAGATCATAAGTTTTCTCATAATTTGTAGTTTCTTTATTTATAATGTAATGATTATTTCAGTTACAGTGTTTACATGAAGTATACCTTTATGTTTAGCCTGTAAGCATTCACGTCATTGAATTGTTACTTTTGGGCTTTTGTTTTTGGTGTAACAATTCAAATTAGATTTTGAGCACTACATTCCAAAACTACCTCCCAGACTTATCTTTGCTCTAACCGCTCACGATTCTTTTTGTATGATACGCCCAAAGTATTGCAGAAGCAAATTCAGACCTAAATAACTTCTTCTCTAAATAATCTGAACTGTTCCACTAATGTTTTATCATACAATTTTTATGGCAATGGACATTGAAGGCGTTGTTAAAAGTGTTTTTAAAGGCATATTACAATTTTGATACTTGCTATTGTTTTTCGTGGTGCCAAGTGGGATTCTATTTGACTGAGGGATGTTCAGCTCTGACCACTGAATAGATAAGGCTTTTGATCATAATAAGATAACAAATGATATTAATAAAGCTCAACCGTAAATTTTATTATTTTACTAAAAATAATATTTGCTACCTACAAAAGTTTTAGAAAGAAAATTAGAAAAAAATAAAAACTTGTGCTATTATACTTTAAATTCCACTGTTGAGGTTTTATAAGTGGAAATAGTGAAAACTCGTTACTAAAATAACAAAAGACCAGCATTATCGATGTAAAGCAAGCATTTCATCAAGACAATTCATTCATAAGGAATATGGAACATCAGTAATGTCTCGCTATGAATTTCTCTAGCTATTTATTAGGGCTGGTAAGATTAGTGCCCACCAGGTACAATCACTGCGAGCCCTCGGGCGAGCGTTCGTTACGCGGTGCCCGGGCGGCGCCAACATCTCGCGCCGTGACCTGTGACTCCTAATCTGTGCAAACATTATGCAACCACAAATATATAACAAGTGCCTTCAACAGCAGTATTTACAACTGAGTATTCTATAGAAATTGAAAATTTTAAATAAGCAATTTCAAAAAAGCAGAAGGCGTTGTTCGTCATGATAGACCAAATTTATCAAGCGATTCGTTAAATTTACCTCAAATTCATAGTTCCTTCCTCTTTCTAGCATTTGTGTTGCTTACTTATATTTGGTGAGATGTACAAAACAATCACTTTAAAGTGGTAGTTAAGTAATTCCGGAATTAGTAAGGTCTAATTGGGAGCTGAGATAATGACAAAATTATTAGGACACGGCTTTGCAAAGTCGTCTTTATAACAGCGACGCAAACAAAGGGATGTTATAAACTCATATTTT
The DNA here is from genome assembly GCA_949126915.1 of Musotima nitidalis. Lineage (NCBI taxonomy): Eukaryota > Metazoa > Arthropoda > Insecta > Lepidoptera > Crambidae > Musotima > Musotima nitidalis. The sequence goes on along the minus strand of OX421424.1, from coordinate 9,783,109 downwards.
GTTTGAAAGGTGACTTCATTGAGGCTAATCTTAGCATATAATTCTACAAAATCTGTTCAACAATTTGCATGTAAAACATAAATAAATCCTTTATATATAGAGATCCTTTATGAAGATGCTTCCATAACAGAATCTTCTAATTAGTGCGAGAGCTTACGTTCGAAACAGATACGTATTAGGAATATATATTTGTAATTAATTTAAGTCTTTTATAACCTCACTTTCCATGTGTTATGGAATAAATTATACTTATTGTTATGATGTTATAATAAGAATATCAAAGCAAGCCAATTTGAAGGCTGTTGCAAAGCGAAATTACTGGAGATATGACACTTACCAATTGATGGTATAAATTTGGACAGGCATAGAACTTACTGTTTCAAGACCGATATGGAGAGGAGGAATACCTACTCGATCCTATACTCTACTCCCCATGTCACGTTCTGTTCCCACACAAGTCAAATTACTTATAGATAGATAACAATACATGCAGACTACATTTACAAATACAAAAAATAGGAATACAATGGGGGAAAAGGCGGCCTTGTCGATAAGATCGATCTCTTCCAAGAAAGCTTTGTTTTAGGAAAACTAATTAAATAATAGTTTACACGTTTTGTAATTGTAATAATTGTTACACGGATACATCTCTGGGCTTGTTTATTTTCTATATAAAAGAAGTATATATTTACAACAAAAAAGTATCTATGCATGTTTATCCGTTGTTAAGTATCCTATGGTACAAGCACGGTTAGGTTTATGGCTAAGGCTGTGAGATGTCTACTAGAATATATTTATTTTTTAATATAGTTTTAATAGAAAGTAAAACAGTTTGGTGTAGAGAACTTTTCAAGACAAAACTCGATAGGTATTGAAATAACCTGAATTGTAAATGTCTTTACCTAAGAAATGTGCAGAGCCGAGCTCAACTGTTGGTATTCCAAATAATTGTAAGTAAATAAATATAACATCACGGTTGCTGTAGTAGTATAAACACTACTGCAGTAATGATAGTAAAATAATGATTTACACACTCGGTTACGTTCCAATTAAAAGTTCCAAAAGTAGAAAATGCACTTAGGTACTAAACGCAATCTCTATTAAATGATAATTTATAAACCATTTTCGAAATTAAGTGTTATCGTGAAATGAAGCGTTTCGTCCGCCGGCCGACAGCTATACGCTAACCAGCTGTTATTACGTCATAAACTCCAATTTCGGCCTAATTGAAAAGAGAAAAACGTGGCCCAGTCACAAATTACTGACACTATATCAAGTGTTAAACGGCACTTATCGACGCCCTAACGACGAGTGCCCAGACTACATGAAAAATACACAATTTGATGCAATAAATCAAAGTCCGGACTTGCACGGCCGGTAGCACGCTCAAATGTTTTATTTTACTTTATATTTATTACTCATACCACAAGTTAGGAGGGAGCATTTAATAACGCAGTTACGATACGCCTCTACACATCTGTACCGCTGCACGCTGCGGCGCTCGTAATTTTTATAATCGCACACTAGATCCAATTGAAAAATAACCTGTCGGTTTGTGTCCTGTCTTCCCTGATTATAAACGCTGTACATGTATTTATTTGCGTAAGTAATTATGATGTTTAACATCGATTTATTTTTACCTTCATATTTTATTTTACATATACACGGAAACACACACGGTCACATTCACACAAGCCAAATGCTTACCATATGTGAATCAAGTATCAAGTAGAGTCTAAATAGGTTTTCCTGTATACTCAACACCCTTTGATTTTGTCATACTATCACAAATACTGGCGGGAAGATCAACTTTATGAGTTTTCTTCCGATTCTTCGTCACTCAAAAGGCAACAGCCCGGACAGGAGCCCGTAGTGGATGGCGTTAGAATAAGGTTGTCTTAACGCAAGTGCTCCATTAGAGTCTATATTGAATACAGTAATTTTCATTATCCCTTATCATATTATCAGTTAAATATTCAGATACATATATTGGTTTATGTTGCCGGTATTATGTATAAATGTTTGCATATCTGTATATAAATAAAATTTTGTAACTAATAAGTTCTAAAGTTTTTTTTTTTAAATTACGCTTGAAACATTAACATGATTATATAATATTTCTAAGATAATATGGAAATAAGATTTTTTGCAGTACCTACAAATAATAATAATATTTCTAATACTTACACCAATTACTTAGTTCCAAGATAAGTATCATTAAGAACTTGTGTTGTGGATACTAAATAACGGATAAACATATATAAATACTTTCTTTTTATTGTAAATACATACTAAATATACATAGGAAAACCCCCAGACCAGAACAAATATTCATATTTATACATACAAAGATTTGTCCTGTGTGGGAATGTCCCACGACCCCAGGAGTGGAGTGCGGGGATACTCGCCACCACGCTATGTCGGTCGTCAAACAAATGGTTACTACTTACCGAATTAGACATTGCTTTTAAAGATCGAAGGCTCCATAATATAAATACCTTACACGCGTTTAATCACAAGTCACAGACCGCAGTACGCCTTTCAATATCAAACGCGTGTAAAAAAATACATATGTATTCTTGTATCTGAGAATACCGCCTTTCTAAGCAAATTTGTAATCCTTGGTGGGCGTCGATGCTTCTTTTTATTTTGCCGTTTTCAATATAGCCGTTTCTTCATAGAAAGGTAGAAATAAAATAAGAAATGTTAGAATTTTAAAATAAAATCGAACGTAAATCTCTCTAAGAACCACCTTATAAATTGTTCGCTAATTGATTTATCACATAAAAAGTTTAAAATTTACCCGTAGAAAAAGAAACGAAATTACATATCCATAGCTCATTTTGCCCAGCTATTGTAAGTGCCCATGTAAATGGTATTGTATAACCTATTCGTATTGTATAGATTTTCACTTAGTTACATTATTGAAATTAAGATAAATGATGTTTACTTCACGTTGTGTGCTTTTCTGTTACTTGTAACTTAATTTTGTTTATTTCATTATATAAGTGTGTTGTAGTTATGTAATTACACATATGCTTAAATGCTACAAGAGCGCGCCTTGAGCGCCGTGTTGTTTGGCCTAAGTAGTGTCAGAAATCCAATGGTAGGTTTTCTGTTTGTTGACTCCCCGTGAGATGAGAGGGGGTGTGGAACTCACCACCGGCAGACGCGAATGCCAGCAGTAATACCCACTAAAAATCTTCGGACTACGATTGTTGGAAAAAAGGGGGGGGAGTATCCAGATACTGGTTGTTTGCAACCCAGGTTGCAGCGTTTGACAGCGCCTGCGGTCAACGTCCCCCGAAACAAAACCGGGAGGACCTCCTCAAAAAGGCGCTGTGGAAGCGCCCCTCCTACTTCCTTGTGCGACTATACCGTGTGTAGCCGACTTCCCGGATGGTCCATGGTTAGACAGCACGGGCCCCCTGCCCCTGTTGCCTAAAACCCTCCTGGCGCTGCTGGACGGGCCCTCCTGGCCCGCCCGCTGTGCCCTCCACAGGCCTCTTTTGGTTTCCCTCACGGTATTTAGTACTAAGAGCACCCAGAGTCGCCAACCTCTGGGTGTTACCTTTTCCCGGCCTCCGCCCTACCGGGAGGTGTCACGAACCCACCAGCTCAACTTGGTGACTATGGGCAGCTCCAATAGATTGTATTTTGTAGGGATCCACCGTTTTTCTTGTGGTAAAAGAATTTTTGAAATCTTTTCACTCGTTTTTAGTTAATTTATTACAGACATCCAAAAATACAAATCTCTGCTCTTTATAAGAATAAGAACTCCTTTATCGTCAAAACTTTTTTTACAATTGTAGCCAGTCGTTTTAGCGTATTACATATAGGTGAGTAACATCCGACCCAATACATTATTATATTTTTATAATGTTACTGGTTTACCCAAAGTTTTCATTATAATAATCACATAGTCCTGTTTTATAAAAGCGTCAACAAAAGAAAAGTATGTATTTAAGATGCCAATTCAATAAAAGTAAAAAAAGTTTTTTATTAGTTAAATTAACTAACATACATTGCGTATCTTTTTAATTCTAGGCCGTTAAAGACGTTCTGGGTAAGCCATTTTTAGAGTACTTTTAAACCTGTCAATTAAAAGTTATTTTACACAAATTTGCTTGTGTAACATTAAAATGTGCCAGTTAAAAAATATTGTGTAAGCACTTATTTTGTACAGTTGTAAACCTGAGTTAGTGTCGCTTCTATCCTAGGTGCGGTGTCGCCGCACGCGCCCCGTCGCATTAGTATTCAATAGGTGTACACTAATACAGCGGTGCGATCTATCGACACAAGCAATTTATCTCGCTACAGAATCGAACCCCAACCTTGCAATTGCCGTCCGTGTTTCCTGCATCCTCGCAGAGATTGCTTTTGCATTTGCAAATGGCGGACAATGTACATCGTTCTATTATTTGTTTTGCATCGATTTTGTTACAAACGTACAACATGGGAAACAATTGTGCTGCGCGATACATGTTTAATTGCTAAGGAAAAATTATACATAAAGATTTACTTTATCAAATAAAAAAAATCTCTTATCTTACGTGATTTTCAGATACAAAAAATAAAAATAATATTGTTTTCGACATAATGTATCCTTTTAAAACAGTCGGGTGTTATTACGCTATTATTTTGTCATCTTTGCGCGTTTTATGAAGCAGTGCATGTGTATCTTTGTACTAACGGTCTCATTGATGATGTACATCATCAAAAAAATTATTTTACATAATTAAGGGTCAGATTGGCAAAGCTAATTTATATTGCGCACTCACAAGGTCATGGACTACCTAGGGCCTGGATTGAATGAGCGGGGTACTTCAAAGGGGTAATGAGCTGAATGGAATAACGCTGAACATAGGTCTCTCTCAAATATCTTTAGGGCAGCCCTGTTCAATCTGTTCCTATATTGTGTAATATATGACCTAAGTGAAGTTGCACTAGAAAAATATGAATTGCACTGTAAAATTAAACAACGAAATCCTATTGCTTACAAGCTTAACTTACATACGCATAAGTAAGCGTAATCAAAGTGTTATTTATTAAACACACTCTTAATACAGCATCTAGCATTTCATTGCAACTAAAAGCATATCGTATGGTAAATAACTGAATCATTAGCATAAGAAAGGACAGAACGCGGTCGGTACCTACCACTGCATGCGCAGCGCATGTTCCCGTCATTGTAATTGATAGTCGGATTCGCGGGTACTCGCGTGAATGATCATAACCACTCGCGTGGTTAATTATCCCACATCTCGTGCGAAATTAACAAACCACAATATTCAGCATATATCAGGAGTGTAGGGTAAATATTCGCCTTTCAACCAAACAAGTATTTACGGATTTTTTTAGAGACAGACGACTAAACGTGTCCATAAAACAAAATACTTTTAATAAACTTTTGGTATAATAGGTTACTTGATCCCATATGTATATTATTTACATATTGTAGTTAAATTTTTTAAAAATAAAAATAGCATCTCGAGTGGCTAGAGCAGTTTTGTACCAAACGAAACTAAAAATTATGAAATAGGTCTGTAATGAACAATAAGCAAATTTCTCGCTTACTCGTCCGCTACTCGTTATTTACATAATAATTATTTGAATTTATAAACGTCAATAACCTTTACTTTAAAAATAATTATTACGAATGATGAATGTTTGGTCCTCACAATGATAATAATTAATTTCACCAAGTAATATTTTTTATAAGTAGGTATAGCATAAAGTTAACAGACTGTTATACGCTTATTTTTTATTAATTACGATTTATTTTGTTACCCAGATAGGAATGTCTTTAATTATTACTGTCATTCGTTTTTTTGTGTCGCCAATAACTCTATACATTATATAATAATAATAATAATTTCTAACAATTACACCAATTATGTAGTTCCAAGATAAGTGTCATTGAGAACTTGTGTTATGGATACTAAATAACTGATAAACATACTTATATACTTTTTTTTTGTAAATACATACTTAATAAACATAGGAAACACCCTGACCAGAACAAATATTCACATTCATGCATACAACGATTTGTGTACATTTATATAGGTACATGTTATCAGCAATGTGGAGATTTTGAGCAGAATTTCAAGACGGAAACGAGTTAAGATGTTTTTTAAGGCAAGTTACACACACAAGTTCCTTGTTCTAACAAAATAGCTTACAAGTCTGAACACGCATGGCATTAAATCTGTCTGATTACTGCTTACCTGCCAAAAAATTGCTGTGGGCGTCTCGGCACCAGCAATATAGCCTTAAAAGTACACGTATCGAGAGCGTTTTTTGTCCAAATACTAAACAACAGATCGGTTAATCGTCGCTTAAATAAAGCGGTGACGCTTGCCGCGAGCCGCTTCCATATAAGTCGTTCTTCCTATTCGCCCCCGCAATCACTCTCAGAGACCGAACGGTTATTAAAGCTGGTCAATTTTCCTATGCCGACCTTTAGCGATTAATTTTATCAGCACACGTCATTTATCATATATAGATATTAATTTGCATATTATTATTTTAATTACATTTGGTCGGCACCGAGGCAATACTTAAAAACAAGGTAATATATTTGCGTACAAGCATAATAGTCATTAAAACCATAACAAATTTGTAACCCTATGATGACTTACGGTTTTCGTAATCGTCGCGGCTATCGGTCCAAAACTTATGCATATATAATAATAATAATAATAATAAGCCCGCAGGGCAGCTTGTGGCGAGCTGTTGGTGAGTGGCGACACCACGGGCGTAAATCCGAGTGCTCCAGAGGGTCGGACTGCGGTCTCGTCTCCGGTTTGCCGGAGTGGACCCCAAGAGGCTAGCAGGACCCTCGCCCCTGGCTTGCCTTCATTGGCTGTCCAGGGTGGAGTCGCAAGAGCTACATGCTCGCAGGGTGGAAGTGAAAGATGCGTAAGTCGTGAGTTGGCGCACTGTCCTCTTGGGCAGTGAGTAGAAAACGGTGTACACCTCTCGACACCCTGAAGCCGAGGATATCTATGTTGCGCTCCTGCCGTTGCACTACGGCTATTTTGGAGTGCCCATTCAATCCTCTGGCTAGTCACCGCCTGCCATTTACAATCATTTGAGACTGATGATGACGGCACGTGTCCGGTAGTCTCCTCTATCCATAGTCCAATTTACCCAGTCCTTCAGCTTTCAACCCAATATCCCGGCCATAGTAGATTCCATCTTATCCTAATAGTACTGCACCAACCGGGGATTGTCCTTAGGTGTATTTCTATTATGCACATAGGGATAATCGCCGGTTGGTGTCACATAACCATTAGATTAAAATTGTCTAAGGGGCCTCTACGTGTTGGCTTCGGCCCCACGCATGCCTTCCAAATGTCCGGGTCACCATTGGCCCGAGATCGGAAAAAGACAAATATAATAATAATAATAAATATTTCTGACACTTACACCAATTATTTAGTTCCAAGATAAGTATCATTAAGAACTTGTGTTATGGATACTAAATAACGGATAAACATACATAAATACTTATTTTTTTGTAAATACATACTTAATATACATAGGAAAACACCCAGACCAGAAGAAATATTCATATTTATACACACAAAGATTTGTCCTGTGTGGGAATCGAACCCACAACCTCAGGAGTGGAGTGCGGGTATACTCGCCACCACGCCATATCGGTCGTCGAAGAATAGTCGTCGTAGAATATATACATAATACCACGCCTGTTTTCCCGAATGGGTAGGCAGAGGGATATTATACTTCCACATTTAGCCAGTAATATTGTAGGTCCCACGTAATAACTGGCCGCTTACTGGGAACTTTTATATTCGCCAGAGCCTCGTTTTTGATCGGTAGGTGCACCACTTGCAGCTAAGGTTGGCTAGGGCTCCTTAGATCTTGATAGTAGCCCTATACACCCAAAACTTATGGTAACTTCTAAATTTTTTTACATTTTATAATGTTCCGAACGATATATATAGATACGCTACGCAAGCTAGTAAATAACTACTATCACTATTGATTCAATTACTTTTAGGATTCGCTTTTTCTTAAAAAATCTTTCAGTCCTTGACTGCAAATCTATGTAATCCCTAATAACCGAAAGTACGCTGTAACATTTGAATTTAATAATTTTAACATAAATCACCTACACTAATGGGAGTCATAATTAATAATAATAATAAGAGGTGCTAGGAAATTTCGGTTATTCTTACCACCACATAGTACACTTTTGTTGTACCTACCTGTGCTTAGCCATATTGCCAAATAATTTATGCCAAATATCTTCATCAGGATCATAAACGGTGTAGAAAATAAAGCTTGAAAACTGGTTTGGTTTTTTAATCATTCAGACGATGATTGATGATTTTCTTGATGGGTGTTTATTCTAAAGTTTTGTACACATTACAAAACAAATGAAAACGCTTATTAAAAAGTAGGAAGTGTATAGAGTACCGCAAGCGGCAGCGTAGTTAGGTAGGAATTAGTGTGGTGGGATTCATATATCTGAGCTTCAGTTTTTCAAATTACGAGGATTAAGTTCTGTGAAAAGACAGTTATTTCAATACTTTATTGCATTCCATAATGTAACAATACCATACCATAAATAATATGGTATCAATTACGGACCTTGTCGAGCACAACATAGTTCAGTAGGAGAGAGGAAGGAACTTCTTTTGTTGGTTGTACATTTGTTCATTTAGTTAATCTACTTACAAAATTATATCTATTCTAGTAATATGTTTATTAACATGTATTATAAACAGTAATTAAAATAAACTTATTGTAATCAGATAATATAGTTGGGTTTTTATTATTTCAGATGGTTAATGGCTTATTATTATATACATTATTTGATTAAATTGTTATATTTTTATAACAGTAGTACATTATATATACGTTAATAATCGAAATATATTTATTTAGCATTAATTAATTATGTGTACATATATTCATTTTACTTATAGTTTTATTATTATTAAGAGAATTTATAGTTTAAATATTATTTTATGCTTTAATAGCTTTTGTCATTTAGGAAGAGTTAGTTTCCTAATGAAAATACTTTGTTCTTTTTCGTTTCTTATAGATTCTGGTAAATTGTTGTATTTATTTTGTATGTTATTTCCTTCTTTAACGGAAGCGTTCGTATAAAATGCCGCAATTTAATAGGCCACCCATCCAAGAGCTGACATCAGTGAACACTGCTTAACTTCACGATCGTTTATAACCAACAAGTCCGGCAGAGCTACGAGCGATTCATATTATGCCGTCATGAAAAACATCGTTACAAAATCGGGGAGGATGCTTCATCAGACATATGTAATTAGAGAGTGACGTCAGAAACAGGCATTGCAAACACGGCCGATTGACGTTAACGTGGCGCCGCGGTAATGTCTGTCATCTATTTTTACTGAGTCTAAACGTTTTGTCATCCCTTATTATCTGAATAGGATGTTATGAAACTCCGGACGTCACCATAGGGAGGGACGAAACAAGTGCGTCACCGAGCCTCCAAAAGTGTACCGGACTTGAACGTATTTAGCGGATATTGGCTGGCATTATCCGGCTTACATAAATGATTGCATATTGCCAGGAAACATTATCTATAATCGAGGACGTCACTAACAATATCGGCGCCCTTTGGTGAGCGGCTACTCCACAATAGTGCCGCTGTAACAGCAGGTAAATGAAATTTGTTATGTAATATTTTGCAGTCCCCAAATGATTTTTAATGCAACAATGCGTTGTCGTCATTTTCATCGCTCTTTAGTGCTCTTATACATAAACAAGACACGACGTCGTGTCGTGACAATTTACGACAAATTTACGAGTGTTTGTAACACACGTAAAATTGTATGAAGCTTATAGATATAAAGCAATAAGAACCACCGTATTTATATGAAGGAGCCCCAAGTCGTACTCTGGTAAACATCTTTATTTTTATTTATATAGTGTTATTATTTATTTTTTTAAATGCATGAGAGTAACTGAGTAATATTTTATATATATTTACTTTTTTCTTATATTATTATACACACATATGTTTTATACATGACACATTTTTATCTCTTCTTTGTATGTTTTCTTTTTTGTATTTAGCTGAGACCTTGAGGAGTACCTTTTGTAATGCGTCACAATTAATTTTATCTCTCTTTGGAAAGGAACTGACTCCTATACCACAGGGAAACCTAACATAGGATTTAGTGTCTGTATTTTATAGTGAAATTGTAAAAGTATCATATTCATATTCATATTCATTTATTCAAGTTTGGCTCAAAAGAGCTCTTATGAACGTCAAAACTTAAAAACTAGCGCGCCCATTCACTGCGGGCGGGAGCTTGATCGTAAAAGAACGGGCAAGAAAATCGTCAAGGTTAGTTTTTTCTCCCGCCAGTTACAAGAATATGTACTTAGTAGTAAAACAATTTGACAAATCTACAAAAACATGTGTTCTGCAGTCACGTGATTTAAAATAAAAGAAGAAAAATAACTTTTTATTTTAAGTTATACGAGTATGAGTACGAATAAACGAACGAATATCAATAAAGTATTAATATTATTATTATCTCTGTTTCTCTATCATGAAGGAGATATTTCCATTTGCGTACATGAGATCAACTTGCATCCAATCCATCGTGTGGGAAGTACTCTAATTGTACTATTTATTCCTGACAGCCTTATCTCCTTTCGGATCAACGAAGAGCATTCCCTTTGCTATTTGTTAATTAAAAATCAAAATTCATTTATATCACCCAAAACTAGTACTGCCACTTTACTAAAAACTGGTCCTTCTGTATCTGCCTCCCCTTATTAAGTTTAGATAAATAGATAGGAAATTTTCCTTATACATCGTTACCAATAAAGTACAACTTTAAGAAACTGCAAACAAAGTCAAACAAATAATGTATTTTATTATGTACACAATTATAATATGAAAGTTGATGAAATCAGAATCTATTGATATATTTTATGAAGGGCATATATTCTTTCATATTCAAAAAACAACGAAATAGTCAAGCTCAGTACAAGAAAATTCTAGATCCAAGTCGAATGAAGAAAAACCAATATCCTTGACAGCACATATTTTTACTTAACTTTTAAACCATGTTTTATTATAAGTGATACTCGATAATATAATCTACCTCTATATCGTTCTTAATAAAAATAACTAGATATTTCATACTTTTAACCCATTGAGGGATTGATTCACATTTAGCCAATGCATACTTATACATCACTTTTATATTAAATAATTCTAAAAATAAAATGTATTACAAATCTTTCTAAGAATTACATAATATTCGTTATCACAATATTTACAAATCACTTGTGAGTATAGTTCACGCACATAGTAAAAAGTCTGAGCACTTTTGAGGTTTCTGTTTAAACCTTGTGGAACTTGGAAATCAATTTTCTCAAGGAAAGCCTTTGTCTACTTCTAAATAAAACAATTATTAATATATTAATTAATATAAAAATTCCCTAAAACATACTAGAATATAATAATAATCAAGATGTCAGGGGAATTAAAGTATTCCGGCGTTTAAATTGTGATGATGATCGCAATGTGGGTGAAACTAGATTAAACGTTAAAATAAACTATGCCAAATAAACAGGTATTACGTGAAGTAATTGAAGCTATGTGGTAACGTTGATAGACCTTACTAAAGGCCGTTGGTCGTGGGCGCCGGAAACGCGTAGGCTTTACAAAGCGCACATTTTCACTTAATGGAAATTTCGTAAAGTTGTATTCCATTTCATCCTAATTGAATTTGACCGACTCAGCCGCCTTAGATATGTTTCGGAGGGGTTGAAATTTGAAATTCGTTTTCTGTCGGATTTTAAATATCACCTTCAACTTCAAAATTGTAATAAAAATTGTTGTAAATGTTAGCTCGTGTATTATGTCCGATCTTTATCGGTATGAGTTAAATTTTTAAACAATAATGTAATAATATATATAGGGACATTGAAATTATATTGCAAAATAATTATTGATTAATAAAATAATAAATAAACTATACAATTCTGATAGTAGTACAAAAATACCTAATAATTACATGAGTTAAGTATAATTACTTATAAAATTAAGTTACCAATAATGGTTATATTTTGATTTAGGACATTGATGTTGTGAACTATTTAATCTCTACGTAAAATTGTAAAAAAGGACCCAATATGCTTACTCTCTCCTAAGTTTGCCGTGCCCAACAGGGTCCATAATTGTAACTTGTGCAGATTTAAGACCTTATGTAAAACATTATGGAGTGCAATAAACATTAAATTGAATTGAATTGAGTAAGTTTAAGGTCGACTTGCACTTTACTTCGTAGTCCGTTGTCTAGATTCATGCCGTCCAGTTGAGGCCACAAGGAGTCCGTTATCATATTCCTGTAACAAATGCCGATCGCAGTCACTGCAATTTCGTTCTCAAATAAATAAACTACTTGTTTTTATCTTAAAATGAAAAAGTGTACTCTTACTGAGACACCCTTTAATTGTATTCACAAACACGAGTATTTACTCTAGTTGGAGTGTTCCCTATATACTTTTCTATATCACATACACACAATCATACGGCCCTACAAGCATTGCAGGTGATACGATTTACGCATCGTGATATTTTTGACTTTCTTTTCTCATCGAAACTAAAAAGTAAACTCGTACAATAATAAATTAATACTTGGTTTTAAATATCGAATACCATTTATTTATTTAAAAAAAGAATCTCGGTCTAGACACAAGGTCTTGTCAAACTTGCCAAACTGCAATGGCAGAATGGTATGCTACCATATGTTTGCCACACGTCGTTTCTGAACTCCGTAAAGAGAAATGCAATCGCCGCATCTTCCTCCATCACGACAATACGAGTTCTCACACCGCGCACATAAAAAAGAGTTTTTAGAGCAAGAAATCATAGAATTATTAGGCCATCTGCCTTATAGCCCCGACCTAAGCCCTAATGAGTTTTATACATTCCCTAAAATAAATAATATATTGCGTGGTCAGAGATTTTCATCACCTGAAAAAGCTGTGGACGCCTACCAAATGGCCATTTTTAAGCCCCCTACTTCCGAATGGAATGGTTGCTTCAACGATTGGTTCCATCGTATGGAAAAATGAGTCAAATTTTACAGAGAATACTTCGAAAAGCAATAAATACATTTTTAAATAGTTATGTTGTGTCACTTCCTTGATTCTCGAAATTTTCAGTGCCGCCCTCGTAACTGACGGCACACCACAAAGATTAGCTATTACGTAGAATTAATTAATTTTTATTCGAATAAAAGAAGTTGATATAAATTAAGCGTTATAATAATTTATATTATGTTAAGAGACAATCTTGATGTGTAATATAATATAATTCCGTTTTAAATTACGCGAATCCTGTTTGTGCATATCCAATGACATAAATTATTAATTAATATCAATGTGGGTAGTGCCTATGATATTGCTGGAAATATCACATATTTATTTAATAAAACGATTAAGTATTTAACAGGATTAATCCTTTTTATTTATTCTTTTATTTATCGTCTTTAAAAATTAAACTAAAAGAAAATTGGGACTAATCCAGCACTTTAACCAGTGAGGTTTGTGTGTAGTTATTAAACGATTAACGACATAAAACTATTACACACCAGTTGATTCCCAAGTTAAATTCTAGTTCACTTATATAGTATATGGAAAATACCACTTAGGCTTTGATTCGGCTTATAACAGAACCATTATATTTCCCATTAATAATTTATTTTCATTCAGTAATTTTCTCTACCCTCTTGAGACAGTATAATGAATGCTGTATAATGTTTTCTATCGCCTACATTTATTTGTACTACGCAACTTTGCATAAGTACTTTGTTTTTCTAACGGTGAGTCTTCGAATTGTTATTGTTTTGCGAATATAATGATACATTGGAAACATTCATCAGTCTAGACATAGGATCATAGAATATCTAAATATCTATATATTTTTGAACAACGGTACTTTGAACTATCGATGTAGTTTTTTTTTAATAATGGTTTCGTGCGTTTTTGCACATTAAGCCAGTTAAAAGTTATAGCTTAATAATATTAAATTTATAGCAAATGAGAATGAGTGGTTATAAATATGTTATATGATACATGAAATGCCTTCCCCTAAACCTCCTCAGTCCTCATTAAAGATACTGAGATTTCACATGGATTTCTTAAGAAATTTTGAAAAGTGATGTTGCACTGCTTGTTTCATTAACCAACACTCATATACGTTCACAAACACTAAACGGGTAATAATCCACAATGTGTATTTTTTTAATTTTTTTATTATGTTTAGGACAACAAACAGTTACATAATATATAATATTAAAAAGGCTAAAACTAATTTTGGTTCATTGCGTAACCAGCGACGTTATTCACGACAGAATGTTAAACATATGAAACGAAACCTAACTTAATCAATTATAGACATATTGCTTAATCTAATAATAAATATAATAATATTTTATCCTGTAAATAATATTTTACCCTAACAATAATATTTATGATAGGGTTAGATTTATGTATACATTTAAAAAATAAATAATAAATAAAGCCAGTAAAAAACATTCTGTGCTTTAAGTGTGTCATACATTAATGTTTAAAATATGACAAGCTTTAGAAGATAAACAAAACTGTAGATATGACGCTTCATTTTCCCGCCATGGAGTCCCATCGATATAGTTCTTGCGTATGCCAACATTTGACATTTCAATAACGACGTAAGACAATCACGAAAATTGTAACATAATATAACAAATGAATTGAACTTTTTAGGTATTCCAAAAGCGACTTACAATAATTAACTATCACCCAAGTCTTTGCAAAAATATGTATGCAATTAACATAACTTCTAAATAACAATATAGTGCGTTTCAAAAGAAACTTTCTTTCGCGTACGTGGCGTTGTGGAATGTGCTCCCTGGCGAGGTTTTCCCAAGAAGTTACAGCATGGGGTACTTCAAAAAGGGCGTGAAACGGTTGTGGTATAAACATACATTATACATGTATATACATTATATATGTGCATACATTATATATGTTTGACGACCGATATGGCGTGGACGTCAGTATACCTACACTTCACTCCAGAGGTCATGGGTTCGATTCCCACACAGGACAAATCTTTGTGAGCATGAACATAAATATTTATTCCGGTCTGGGTGTTTTCCTATGTATATTAAGTATGTATTTACAAAAATAAAAAATTAGTTAAGTATGTTTATCCGTTATTTATCCATAACACAAGTTCTTAATGTCATTGTCAGAAAATATTATTGTTATTATTATATGTATATGTAACAATATGATAGAAACCAATAGGTTGAAAAAATTCAAGACCATTTCTCGCACATTTACCACCGGGACCAGCTGCATAACATTTTAGCAACAAACCACGAAAATTATTGACATGTTTTGCCACTAACCCAGTTTATCTTCCAGGGCCTTTATGAAAACGTTTCGTTACGTTAAAAACCAAATTCAAACAAAAGCAATGTAACTTAATGCGAATTTTAGAACACAGTAAGTAATGAAAGGCACAATTTATAAACTTCAAAAGAATGTGAAGTTATATAAAGTATGAAAGCCCAGAGCATCTAAGGTACACGTTAAACGGACTAGAAAAGAAAAACTTTTTATCGTCAATTACATAGACCATTTGTGTTTTTTAACAGTAGCGTTACCGCAAGCAGAATTTCCGTAGTAAATTTAACACAGTTGCGCCGCCCGCCCTAAAATAAAAATCTTACTATCATAGTACTTGCTTTGTGGAAGATTAACACAAGCATTAAGCCCGCTGTTTCGACGTCACTTCAATGTTTACGAAAAGGTTGAAAATATAATTAATTTAATTAGTTGTGGGTTTTCCTGGTCGTGCCCTTAAACTTGAACTTGACTTTGTAGCTTCTAATCTCTTCAAAGTTAATATTGATTGCTACAAGAGTTTATATTTATCGTGAAATACATTGTCCTTGATTAGAGATTAATTAGCTAAAGAGGGCTGGTTAAGATTTATTCTAAAAAATAAACCCACATTTGTACTTTTTGACACATATTTAACATTACACACTCTTTTATGTATTTTCTCCTGTGCTTCCATAATTATAAAATTACGTAATTCTTTATGGTTTCTTAAATAAATGAAATCATATAAGTAAATGCACTTACACTTTACTTAAATAACTAAGTTCTATCGATTTTTCTTTGCCTAAAGTCCCACAGAATTATTTTTGAAGTTTCTGGACATTTACTGCCTTTAATCTGTTCATTCAAGGGGCTGAGGCGAGGTGGGCCGCCCGTCGGTGAGCCATGGACTTTGAAATGTGTCCCTAAAGGAAAGATCAACAGGTGGTTTCCATGGCAACGAGCAAGCCGTGACCTTTCCTCGTTCGGGACGACTCCTACACCTCCATTTATGTTATTCATTTTCACACCCACGCCCATATTGTGTACTTAGTAAAATGTTATTTCGTTTTATTTTTAAAAAATGTTTTTGTATCCAAAATCTTGGTTTATTTCTAAAATCTAAAAAATTGTAATGCTCTTTGCAGTGTTGTCAGATCATAGTTAAGTTTTTAATCAAGTGGTTTTGATTTGAAAGCTTTGTTATTATAATTTTTTTTTTTAGTATCGAAGAAGTAAAATTTTCTGACTAACCGTTTTTCTCAACTTGATGCAAAATTATAAAAATACCAATAATTTGTATTAAAAATAAACGATGTAAGGAGAGCTATCGTGCTTCTTTATCAGCTTTTTAAATGTTTTGAGGGTGCGACAGGCTCGTGCATAATTGTCATGACATAAAGAGATATATTTGTGAAAACAAGTATCTTATTCTTCTAGGTTAAATATGTTTTTCAGTTAAGAGATATTTATACCCTAGTCAAAGCATGTGTGACACATTTTCGGTATCATTTAAGTAAAATCCAGATCATTCTCAGGCTCACGGGGGGCGTAATGTAGCTTTTGACTCTTCTGAGAAACATTTTTTTTTTTAAAGTAAAAGTCGCTGACTTTTTGTGTATATTCACGTGTTGTATAAAATAGAAAAAATTAAATCGAAATAAGAATCAAATCAAAAGCAAAGTAAAAACATCCATATTAATCTAGAAAATATGAAGGAAACCTTTTAGCTGCCAAATGGATATTAGCTTCAAAAGTAATGAACAAATACGTGACTTTATGATAATTTTCGTTTCACTCTCAATACCAAGAGAATTTTATATAAATAAATAATCAGCTTAACGAATAAATTTCCAAAACAGATTTATTACAATTATAAAATAAGAAAACCAGAGTTAATAATTTAAGCAAAAAAATATAAATACTATTATGAATCGCACATTATACCTGTATGCTACCATACGCAAATAGCTGCGTGAACTCTACATTGGGTTTAAAAATAATTATTACGCGTATGGAACTTACGTACAAAATACGTCAAGACATCAAACAAAAATATTAACATAGTCATGGCGAAACGCTGAAGGAGTCATTACGTAGAGTCTATGACCGGCCACGTATTTTTAGAGCAGCCAAATGATTTATCAAATCTACGTAACTGCTCAACTATCCAGTCCGGGCCGTCGACGTCACGGGACCGCGCGTGCCGTAGCTAATTGTAGCATGACCAAATCGGTCTCCTAGACCATGAGCGCGTGTGGCGTTCGAAAGTGGAGCGTGATTCACCGCGCGGAGAAAGTGGGTCCGAGTGACGACGGCCGCGACGACGTCGCCGGCAGGGTGCACGGCGCGCCTCCTGCCGCCACCACGCCACGCGCACACGCCGCCCCCGGGCTGCTACAGTGCATCGCCACTACATCGCATCCCGCGCTTTTCTCGCGTCTCTTGTCGCCGCTATCAGCGGACGCCGAAAGACGTCGCGCCATTTTCCCGCGCACGTGGGCGACGCCGCCGCCTAGCGAGCGAGGGCGCTCGACTCTAGCGCCATTAACGCAGCCGTCGTGAATGAACGCCGACCTCGAGCGGGTGGCTGGCGTCCATTGATAGGGCGCGCGGCGGGCGACGACCGGCCGCGGCCCGCACGGGGGCGGCGCGCTAAACGCCCTCGCTCACGAGCGCGCCTCAGTCGAGGATGTGGCTCTCGGCGCGACGACACTCACCGCGTGCGAAATCTGTGTTCATTTATCAGTAGATGTTTTGTGACCCTTCCGTGTGATTTACAGTGCCGCGTATATATTATGATTATTATTAATGTGATATTCTGTGATTTCGTCAATTCGCTAGGATTTAAGTAGTAGAATAGTTTTACAAGTACGTCCCCGAGTGCGACCGGCGACGGCGCACGAGTCACGCTGGATAGGAAAGTGTGTGGAGTGCATGTGAGTGTGCGTGAAGTGCACGCAGGGACGGAACCGGAACCGGCGTCGGTGTGGGTACCGGAGTGCGGGGATGCGCTCGTGCGATGCTCTCGGTGATCGCGATGCGTCGGCCGGAGGACGAGGAGCTTGGCGCACGCGGCGACGGCGACGAGTTCGTGGACATCTCGCAGATGCAGCTGCTGGTGGAGGCAGGCCCGAGCGGGCTGCACTACGACGGCCCGCTGCCGCCGCACGCCCAGCCGCAGCCCTACGTGGCGCAACCCTTGCACCAATCACTCGCACACAACACCACCGCGTCCGTAGACGATCTCTTCGCCTTATACTTCACACCCACCTCTCATGGTGAGCATCATCTAGGTATGCAAACCTCCTGAAATTATATTCATTGTCTACCGTTTTATCATTACCAATACTAATTTCATGTATTATAAAAAAGTATGCTTGATTGACCAAATGATTTTGCTCTCTTTTACGTCAGCATAAAAGTATGTAATCACCCAACTTTTACAATGGAAACAAAATATAATATAATCGCAATAGAAACAAAATGATAACCCGGCAGTAGTGATCCTGTACAAGGCAAGGCAGCGGTGCAGCCCACGCAAATGTAGGAAGGAAGGCAGTGTTGATCTCAGTGATACAAACAAACCAGTCTGGCTCCTCTCGAGACACATCTAGCATAAACACGAAAAGCATAGATGCCTCGGTTACGGCTAATAGAAATTCAACAATTTCGATGAATGAAAACCGGTATTTCAATATCAAGTTTTCATATAATAGATACTTAAATCACTGCTACATATACATATTTAATGATAAATGAATCATAATTTTAGCTCTTCCAATATTAAGAGACGCCTGTACTTTAATTATTATTCATCAAAAAAAAAATTGCAATAAGTCTAAAAAGCATAAGCTGACCTTGCGCGCGCGTCGGCCTCGCATTAAGTCGCAAGTGTCACTATTGGTGTTGTTGGGTATGCAATAACTCCTTTATCGTTGGAGAAACAATTATCTACGCTACTCTTTCCCTTTTAATCTTTAAGGTGGAGGACGACTGCCAGGAGACATGAAAAAAATCTATTTTATTTGTGTCAGCGCACAAGCTACAATTGGTTGTAAAGGTTAAGTTTAACAACATTTAACAGAGTAAAAGACCTCTAACTCAAAAGTAAGAGCATTTTTTGGGGAATAGACAACGTATAAAACGGGGCTTATTACAAAACAAGATCTAAAGTTGAACCACGTTGAAAACTAGTGCTGTCACTATCTTCATTTCATCAAATATCTAAGCATATATAGAGAGACAGCGGAATGCGACTTTGTTGTATATTATGTATTGATAATACAGTACAGCTTCCAAATCACGTCTATCAAAAACATGCCAACCAAAGTATACTGATATGAAGAGTTGACTGCCACGGCCACCGGCCAGAGTTGCCATAATTCCGCTCTGCGTTTCATAGTTATCTGTACCGGACGTTCCACGCGGCCTCCTTATCACCACGACTCGATCAAAATTTGCAGTGAGCAAATTTTTTACTATTGTTTATAATTAATACCAGTTATTCGTAGTGGTGTTTATATTAGGTACTGTTTTTAGTGAGTACGCTGTTCTGGTTATGTTATACTTGGTCGTAGGCATCTGATATCAGCATACTTAGGGGCCCCCGGGGAGGGTGCCAAGCCTGCCGGGGTTGCAGAAATAGCAGACTCAAGAAGGAACATGATGATTTTTAGTCAGCAAAAGTCTAACACACCCTTTCGGTTCATTGATAGCGGGCGACAGGTTAGTCATTTGATGATTTTCCATCCGAAAAATATAGAACCATCTGATATGAAAGACATGTGACATTGCTCTTCCAAGAGTTCTGGTAGGAATAAAACAAAATAAATAAATATATTATGTCGTCATCTCATCTCTGCCCCAAGAAATCCGCTGATGAACCATACGGTGGTCCACGATTGGTAATCTTGAGTTGTTTGCATCCATCGGCTTCCCTCCGCCTTAACCAACGGATGGTTGCTACCTTTATTAAATAATAATTAACATATAAAAGCAATATATATTAAGAGCAGTGGCAGTCAGGTCGATGTCGCCGTTGTGGCAAGCAATGGTGGGAAGGGAAATTTATAATACAACATAACACGTCACACATAGGAATAGAAAATTTTACATTATTGTAATAAATTCTATGAAATCACAATACAATTACTTATTAATAATGTGAAAATAAAAATTGTGTATAATTTTTTCATCAAGAGATAAATAAAAATTATGAAAAATAAAAAGTCAATAATTTTGTTAATTATAATAAAGCAAATGTCATATTAAGCATATTGTCATATTTGTAATGTTATACATTAAATTACGTAAAATACAATACAATTTACATTATAAATTAATTCGTCCAAACAAAGTCATACTCTATAACCTACTTAATACAATTATTATTGTCATAGAACGTTTGCTCAAGAAGATATTTCTTTAAGCTCCCTTTAAAGGCAGGCAGGCTTGGAGCCGCCAACACGGCTATTGACTATTATACATGCGTCATTCCATGATGTACTGTCACAGTGACATGGTGGAAGGCAATGGTCTCCTTTTGCGATAAAATCATTTTTATTTATTTTATTTTATTACAAAATCCACAGGTCTTATAAATTAAATACATAACACATTAAATTTATCCTTACACCTAATTACGGATTTACATTTTACTATATATTCATGTTGCAAAAAAGCCAGCGGAGCGGGGGAGAGAGAGATCCGCTGTCTCTCCGGAGCCGTCGATCGCAGGGCAGGCGCCAGGTCACTCTGCCGAAAGGATCTCAGGGGGTAGGTGCGTGAGCATAAGGAGTTCTTCAAGGAGGTTCCCACACTAAGTGTAATAGTGTGATATCTCAGAGGCAAGAGTGGGTATTGTTTCTCAATCCCCCTAAGGAGGTCCGCTCCCATTTTATCTCTGAAGCGTTATTGCCGCTAGGTCAAAGACTGTTAAGTGACCATGGTCACCCTCTATGGCACAGGTGGCGGGTGGCGTCAGCTTTGAAGGAATGCATTTTTCTGACGTTAAACAAAAATATTATTAAAATATTATACAAATTTAAATAGTAATAAAAATCGAAACAATAGTCAAATACAGTATCTCTACACTCTCTCTAGAGAGTAGCTGTAGACAGTACAGCCTGTGCCATAGCCATGAACAAACCCTGGTATCAAGGCCAAGAGGATTTAACCTTTAATGAATCGAAAGCAGTATATAAATATAACTGGCGGACCTATAAGGGTCCGGAAAACAATCAAATCTTGCGCGATCTAATAATGTACACTGCTATCTTTTGGACAAACATAAGCACTATTATTTAAACTAAGAACATACAGTTTTGAACAGCAAAGTTAGCCTGGATATGAAGGCTCCCTCTGGTCTAGCACCGATAGGTAAATGTACCATCATTAGCATTAAAGTGTCGACTCCGACCCCACCTGAGATGAATAGAAATAGATATAGGATACATGTATGAGTAGTTATAATTTTTAAAAGAAAAATCGGGCTACTTTTAAAGTAATCTCCCGACCATAAGCACATATCAATTACATTGTATAGTGCTGTATAGGGTTGTAACGGAACTTCGCCTCCGCTCCGCAAGAAATCGTACCTCCGCATCCGCCTCCGCCTCCGTAAAACATATGCGGAGTTATAACGGAGGTGTTTTCGTTAATCGATACAAAAACGCGCGAGCACCGACGCTCGACGACGACCCAATCGTCCGCCGCCAAACTCTTGTTAGGGGACTCAATAGACTCTCTCTCTGTAGTCGGTCCCTCATATTTGAGGACCGGCTTCAGCTTGGGGATCATTTTGGATCGGACTATCTGCCTCCATCGGTTCCTGTCTAGCGCCTCCCTTACACAGAAGGAGCTTGGAAGACGACGAGTCCTTCACTTGATCGGGTCATCTTGATGGTAAGCGGCCCTGTTATCGCTTGCCTTCAGTGTTCCCAACAACAATTAGCTTTTCAAGACTTTCGTCGCCTCTTTGCATTGTGTGGCCGAAGTATGCAAATATACGCTAGTAGTTCCATAGACTAATTAATGGTAACCGGTAGTATGAAATTTCACATTAGAGACCATATTAGGCAGCTCACAAAATTTTGTGAAGTGGACGCCCACGCATCTGTCTATGCTAATCTACACTAAGTCCGCGTATTGAATATGATCGAATCCATGTCACGTTGGTAAGTGCGAGGATGCTAGTCGTAACTTTAGAAGCTTATAATGAAGGATGCATATGGAATATATGTCAGGACACTGCAACAACATTAAGTCCACGGTTACCCGTTGAGTTGAAAAGACATCAGTGATAAGATTTGTCGTATTACATAGATCAGAATGCTGGCCGTAAAGAAGGCGGATGAAAGAATATTGCATGTTACATAGATAAGAATGATGAGATGCTACTGACTAAAATAAGTAACTTAACTAAAATTATATAACTTTACTAAAATAAAGGAAGCTGTTCATCAAGGTGTGGGCATGCAATGAAAAGAGACGTAGAGCATGAGCATAAATATGAATGTTTCTCAGCGTAAGAAAAAGGGAAGAACGAGATGGATTGAGTGCGTAAAGAATGGTATAACCGAAAATGGGTTAGATTAAGATGACGGTTCACCGAGGTGAGTAGCAGGAAAAAACATTCTTCGCCGACCCTAGATTGACTGGATCCCACGTTTTGGATCTATAAATCTTCACTGATAAGGCTCATTGATTACTTTTGGCACAAAAGTATTGGGGACAAGAAGATATTGCTGAGTTTCATAAACCAACCTGGATTCGACGAAGTTGAATGTGCCTAATCGGGTCACAGGTAGACCATCTTGTCAACATCTTTACCAGAGCAATCGACAAGATTTTTTGTTTTGTCCATATTCATTTTAAGACCCCCCTTTTGTGACTTGCTTGAGGTCTTTCAACATAATATCTTGGTCTTCCAGTGACTCTATTATGGCCACAATTTTATCGGGAAATCGAAGGTGAGTGATGCACTCGCTCGTGACAATGATGCCAAATTCTTTCCATTAACAGTACAGAACTGTAAAGGCCTTTTTTTATTTTTTACGTCGGTAACAAAATGCATTTACGCACTGCCTTCCGGCCGAAGGGAGACCGAAAGGGGGGTGTTGTACTCACCACTGGCAGACACGACTGCCAGCAGTAATATTCACTAAAAATCTTCCGACGACGCCCGCAGCTTGTTGAGAAAGAGGCGGGGCCAGTCCCCGCCTGCGGCCAACGTCCCCCGTACGGGTGTGTGGCCGACTTCCCGGAGGGTCCATGGTGAGACAGCAGGGGCCCCCACTGCCTAGACCCTCCTGGCGCTGCTGAGCGGGCCCTCCTGGCCCATCCGCTGCGCCCTCCACAGGTCCCTCTTAGTTTCTCCCCCGGTAGTCAGTACTAAGGGCACCTAAGCCTCACGAAGCCATTATTAAAAAAAAAGAAGGTATACATAGGAGGCTGTTGAAACAACACTCTCGATGTAGCATTTTGCTCAGGTTCATCGAATGTGTAGCGGTGAATTCTGAATAGTGGGTGGGAAAGCGAGCGCATAGTTTTGGTTTTCCTTGGCAATAAAATCGACCAAGTAACTAGATCCTCTCTTAGAGACACGTTCGAGAATCAGCTTCAGTTTTGCAAAACTGTCTATCTCATACTCTTCATGTTTTTTGAAAGCTTCTAATTTATTGATATAATTTTTAATTTAGACAAAGTTTTATCTAAAACGTCAACGAAATCTTTTCAAAAGCGATCGAAAAAGGCACTTTAAAATAGTCATAAAAGTTTTTTTTCATTAAACCGAGTAACAAGACAAACGAGGAGTTGGCCTAATAAGGTGAGGGTAGGATGCATCTCATAATTTAATCAGTATTAGTTAGCATACTGATTCCCCAGGTCACTTGAATTTTTAGCAATGTCATGACTTGACGCTTCGAAATATCAAATATTGTAGTACAATAAAATCAAAAATAAAATACGTCGGTGACAACTCTATAAAAAATAAGGCCTTGACAGTACAAGCAAGCAGCAGAAATTGGGTGAGATATGAAGTTGGTAGCTCCGTGACACCAGACGGCTGAAGGCGTCCCAAGGTTATCCCTAAGGCATCTTAATGGAAGAGGCTTATCTTTAGCAGTGAACGACTTTAAACTGATGATGATAAGACTTAGGGTATGCCGTGCTCATTTGCTTGTATGGTTTCCATGCCGGTTGCTGCTCGACAATGTGTTTTCTTGTTGTATAAGCCTTTCAACGAATGATGTAGCATAATACGACACCTAATGACGATTCCTAATAATTATCCGGTCGAGCAACGGCTGTCGCTAATTTGGCAGAATTTATTGAATTAGAGCTCACCAGTGTTAGCTGTACTGTCGGTATCCTAAGGTGAAGAGAAAATTATGCAAAGGAGTTCCTCTCTACTAAATGAGACAATTAGAACCCAATCGTAGCATAAAAAAGGCTGAATTTTGAATGGTTGCTCTGCCGTCATTTGTCGTTCAGTTTCATCAGCAACTTCATCGACCTTAGCTTTGAAACTATCAATCAATTTACTTAAGTTATACTACTAAAACGTTCGTAGCTCTACGAAAAGCATAATTCAAGGTAAATAATCAGTCCTTTGATTCATACTCCGTTTGTGTGGTATTTGATATCGAGCGCTTCCGTGTTTCGGAGGGCACGTTACTCTGTTGGTTCCGATGATCAACGTATGTGGCAGTATAGGATGGCTTAAAATTCTATCAGCATTATGCCTCACACCTGTCTCCGGCAATCCGCAGTGAGTAAAACCTGAATCCCTCTCACCTTAGTTCGTTATAAGTGGCTCGTGCTCAGTAATGGGATGAGATAAACCATTATCTCTAGTCATAAGACTACTGCTCTACATCTACGACATACATATAAATTGTCTTCATCTTAGTTAGTTCAGTAGTTCTGTTAGTTTAGTAGTTCTGACTAAATAAAAGGCGTATCAAACTTCTTAGTAAGTAAGTTTTTTTCTTAATAAACTTACTTACAAGTGTTTTTTGTTTGACTTTGTAATATGGTTAATACTCATTATGTGGAAAATTACTTGAATATTGACTTTAACATGTTAGATTTTTCTTTGTATATTTTCTTTTATAAGCAGTATTCCAATAATAATATAATAATAATAATTCAAATACAAATACAAATACAAATTATTTATTGCTAAACCATAATGTGTACATAGGTGTTATACAATTTTAGAACCAAATTTATGGACCCTGTCGGGTACGCAACTTTAAGACTGAATTCTTTAATTCTTTATTCAAGACCATGGGCCCAATTTTTGTTAGTAACAATATTTATCTTATATATTAATGTTAGTAGGGAATTTATATAATGTAACTAGTTTTTATATGCAAGTCAATGCTGCTCAATTCCACTTGAAACCGCGCAGCAGTGACCTACATATACACAGTACAGCCTGCTAGCGATCAGACCCAGGATGCTGTTGCCGCTGGCACGAACCCTGCGCACCAGAGATGCGCATCTTTTACGCATAGTGGCATAGAAGCAATCTACGCGATGCTCTGCGAACATGCCTGATGCACTACAGAATCGTGGCAGCCCCATCAGCACCCTGAATGCATTATTATACTGGACACGGAGAGCACTGTAGGACTTTCGGGTATATACAGCCCACAGACTGCATGTGTAAAAAGATGTACAGTACGATCTAAATTAAAAAATCCAATGTTCTTGTTTGAAATATGTTATAGGGAACGTAATTACTGGCCATTAGAATTTGAATAATGGTGTATGGGCGTGATGAGCGCCTTTAAGTGCCTACAAGTGTTACAATGCCTTTAAGTATTTTCCTAAAATGGGCAGGCGTGTTACTCGCCGCAAAAGAACTTCGTGTTTGTCTTTCAGTTAGAAACTTATAAAAATGTTGTACAGAGATTGTCAGGTGTAAGTAATGTATTTGTAACCTGAAATTATGAAATATAACGATCACTTCTGAGTCGGTTTCACAAATTATTTACTTGGGACTTTAAATAAATTAGGTGATCATTTCGTATTATCCGTAAATAGTATGGTTTATATAATAATATACAAATACTTGACAATATTTTTGATCTTCATATTTCTGATGTTCCTGTTCCCACCCAAACTATACAATAGTTGGGCATACAGAAATATGTACCTAAAAAAATAAAATATGTAGTCCCAACTTCTTCATGTCCCGGATCTTTTAGGACAGCTGTGACACACTGTACGCTTCATTGTCAACATAGGATTTTTCCCTTAAAACTTTTTAAAAAAAGCCTGAAGTGATAACAGAACTATAACGCTGTCATTATTAAATCATAGCCTACCTTCCTACAATTTCATGGAAACATAAAAAGACTTGCTGAAAGTAGGTTGGATCGGAAATATAATGATGGTAATTAATGTGCAGAGGGGTGTGACGTTTCACTATTCAGGAGGGGGGCATTCGCCACTGGTTCTCACGTCTCGCAAGCAGCTCTCTGAAAATAGGCGGAGTCATAGCCAAATGCCTGCTGATTGGACAAGCTCCGCCAACGCCAGACAGAATTTTATACGATAATAAAAAAATATATAAGATGAAAAGAGGCCAAACACAAACAATAATCCCCATATCTGGCAGATAGATAAATGATCTTTTAGATCGTACCGAAAATATAAAAGCGATAATTTAGCATTTGAAAAATATGATACATTAACAATCGTCTACAATTTTTCTGTATCATATTTGTTTTCCATATAACCTACAAGTGAGCAGTTATGAATCTCAAGATAACGGAATACATACCAACAACAATATATACATACAACAGGTAGGCCTAGAACTCATCAAGTTAATGTTCCCATCAGTACAGCTAGTTAACGAGTGTCATGTAATTTTATTTTATTGTTGAATTCGAAAAAGGTCAAGAGTAACCTTACATAAGTCATCGTGAATAAAACGATAAAAATTGATCTTGTCTACAATAAAATCTAGTAGACATAGAAAGAAAAAGAGTAGTCTTCACTGCACACGATGCTACCACCACAGAAACATTTGAATATGCACGACATACTCATACTTGTCAAAAAGTTTCGCAAGATCCCTTAAAATTGAAATACAAAGGTTTTCCTTATTTGTATAGTATCTAACAGTTAATAAATATCCCATAAAGATTTTTACAACCTGTTTACATATTGTCTGAGGGCAAATCCAGAATACTTCATTTTGTGTACTGACAATTGATAATAATTTACCGAGCTTCTAAGTAATTAAAATTAACCTTTATCTTTTTTGCAATCAGACTTATATAATTGTATCCCATTATTCTTACCCAGTTTTATCTTATGTCAGAAAGAGCTCTTTATCGATACCATAAGTTAATATTTTATTAGGGTGTTAAATTATAAAATTGTTAAAGATTTCATTAATTTTCTTTTTACAATCACTCCAATAATTCTATGATAAGTATCATTAAGATAATATTCATTTTCATAAATACTAACACATTGATATTGAATTTCGTTCAAGGGCTAACCCTCCCCTTTTTTATCCGAGCTTAAAACCTGCAATAATAGGGTAAGTTAAGCATTAGTTATTGTTTTGATTCAGCAGAATATTTCTGTTTATTTGCTAGGTCAGTCTAAGAACTGTATATTTCTTTTATATCCTAAATTATCTTAAAGAACTATAATGTTGTATATACCTATTTTATACGTTTGTTTAATAAATATACTTCAAATTTATCCAAACGATTTAAAACAATAATTCTTTCAATAAAATTATCATTTTCGTAAATAACTTATTGCTATAATTAAACTCAAGTCAAAACGTCAAAAATTTACTTTTGGAAATACATACATACATACATTCGCGCCTCGCGGCATAATATACGCCCACACTTCGACAATTATGTAGTTGGTCCCACATAATAGGTGGCGAGCCTATTGCCGCTTACCGGGCACTGTTTGGTATGTTCGCCAGAGCCTCGTCCGTTGATCGGCAGGTGCACCACTTGCAGGTGAGGTTGACTTGGGCTCCTTAGGTCTTCTTAGGATCCCTATATATCTTCGGAAATACATTTCTAATATTCTGATTATTAGCAGATGTGTTACTTACGATCAGTGGAGGTCTCTTGATTTTCGAACTTGCAAATTATTTTAATTTTAACATCTACATAATATTTTATTATTCCTATCTACTAGCCATAAATACTATGTAGGTTTATGGCTCGTTAAAAAGAAGGTGTGGTAGTATATTTAGTCTTTTTAATATTTTAAAAACATTAATAATATATTCAAGTATGAACATATAACGAATGAAAGATATGGAAGCAAAAATTAAAGTAAGTCACACGTTAAATCTTTGTTTTCGGTTCGATTTTATATCTGCATACTTGCATGAAGGGGCTCTTGCTTGGTAACATTTCACTCATTGTCATGCTGCGGATTGCAATAATAGATCAAAGTTACAGTAATAACAATACTTACTATTGTTTCTTAAAGTTGTTACGTCTGGAACAAGTAAATATAAATACAGTAGTGATGTTGGCGCTAACAAAGTGCACCCAAACGATTACATCAAGATATGTATGAGTGACAGCTTCTGTTGATCTTTCGAGACTGTCAAAACGATGCATCCCACGCCCGGCGCGTCACGGAGCTGGCGGGCCGTCTGAGGTGCCCACATGTGTCATTACACCTAGCACGCCGCGATGGCCGATAGCGGGCTCTTTTGACTGCTTTGAGCATCCGTGCAGCCGCGGGCATAGGCCACGTACGTGTCTCTATACCACCACCGTGCGTCTTACGAAAATTGACGACATATGCTGGCCGCTACCTAACATTCTAGAGTCGTTCCAGCTTCTGACTCACGCGTGAATTCCCAAATATCTAAGCAGATTTATCGTTTCAGATTTCCTTACGTAGACTTTAAAAGCTTTCTCACGTCATACTTTTGAGCAACTATGGTACTCCATTTTCAAAGTGCATGTATTTTGAATAATAATATGCCAAATATACTTACTTTCATATCTCTTTATATTGACCTAGAAACATCTTATTTCAAAAATTATGTTGAAAAATAATCCTTCATACCATACATATAAAACTTTTATGTTGATTAATTGTCGTCTGACGCAAAAACATTGATGCTAAAATTGTCAGCAATATCCTATCATAATACCCAATATGAAAATGTTTTTCAAAAGGTTTCTTTGATAGGATAGGATAAAATAGGGACACAAACAATCGCCAGTTTAAATCGCCACAAATCACGTTATTAAGGTGCCTTCATTGTTTCAATGTCTTCCATATTGTAAGTAAATGATAGTGGTCAAGATTCCCGCGAGGCTGGTGGCGCACCTGCGCTGACCACTGATGGGGAACAATTGCTATCATTAGCAGAACCGTCATCCGGCAGGCCCACCTGAACATATTCAAACAGCGCTACGACAATACGAGCTTATTCCAAACTCAATAAATTATCGCTAATGCCCAATTTGCGTCGGCCGGTTAACAATGCCGTTCCCGCAATTACTTAAACGCGTGTAACCGCTCGCGATACGATCTGGCTTGGTCCTCCAACGTCATTGTCTCGATGCGATACATGCTCCGCAATTACACTGTATCGATTACAGCTGACTCAGGCAACTCCGATTCGAGTGACTGAGCCCATAAAACATTGTTTTTAGTAGCCGTAATTAGTGTACCGATCGACGAAACAAGAGCGAACCTCTACTCGGTGTATTGTCCGATTGGGAATCAGACCTTATACTCTAGCAATAAACTCTAAAAGTCAGAGCTTAAGATTTCCTGCTTTATGGAGGCCACCGTAAAATGTATTTAAATTTTAAGATATATAAATAGTAAAGTTGTCTCGATTTTATTACGTTTAAAGTTAAATTGGTGTTATAAATGTCTTTACGAAATCGGTTTGTTTCGGCATATTACGGAATTAAGAAAATCCCATATTTAATTATAAATTATTTTTTGACTTAGCTACATTTATTTCGCTACTTTCTATTATAATATTTGGCATATATATATGGTTCTTGTATAGAACAAATAAATATAATAATAATTGTCTTACTTAAAAAAATAAGCAAAGTCCTAAACAAGCTTGGGCTTTGGCATTTTCAACTTGTATGTGTATATTGGAATAAAAAGTCAACCAGATCATTGTCGTGACCATCCCTTATTGTACAGGCTCAGCTCAGTTTCACAATACATACTTACTTGACTGTGATGGAAGGTTCCCTTAGTGCTACTTTATTGGTTACAGCTTCGGGGGACCCTTTCAGTATCTTCAAATTAGTATTACTAGTAGTACTTTCAGTATATTATTATTATTACTGTGTGTGATTTGTAATAAAAATAATGTAAAAGAGCATAGCCTGTGAGTTTCTTGTCAGTTTTTCTCACAGAGCGGGGGCTCGGAACTGGCGCTTAGATTCACTTACACCTAATTTTTATTTATTTGCATGTAAGTGAATCTAAGCTTCGTGATTACAGGGTTAATAATTAATTTTTTTTAATGTATTATTTGTTTTGACGTTTACAAGTGCTAGTTTATGAAATAAATAACTTTTTACTTTTACTTTTTTACTTTTACTTCACCTATTTTTTACATGTTTTGTATCTTGTAAAAACTATATAACCGTAATCGTCTATAAAGTTTTAAATATTGTCGTAGTAATGAGCAGTCAGGAGAAGGACTTTCGTATAGTTTTTCATCGTGTTTATTTTAGTTTTATTACTATAAAATATTCCATAGAATAAATGTTCCTCCGCATGAATCTCTGCACAACGCGGTAATGTACAGTTACTTTTTACTTAAAAATAGATTCAGAAAAGTTACATCTAAGCTAAACTTTATACTAAAATAACGACTTTTATTCGAGATGCTATTTTTAAACATACAACAGTTATTAAAAGATCTTGAATTAAAAGAAACCTCTTCTTAACTTATTTTTGACATTTTCATTCATTAAAGTTTGTGTAACTAGATTTAAAGACGATAACAACTACAACGACAAGACCAAAATTAAAGTTCAGCCCGCTTCTACAGATTGTAAAGAAATATTACAAAATGAATTTCAACATTAGCTCCCAGTCATGGATACCGTAAAATACTAAAAAGTTAGGGCTGCCATCTCCTAAACTTCTGACGCCGGATAAACACTGCGCAAATCCCGGACATTTGTGCGAAATATGATTATTTCCCCGGACGCCGGATATTATTTTGCTATAACATATAAATATGGTTAAAATTAACAATTGCTTGCTGGGTTAGTATATGAATTTTTAACTAATATTTATTTAATTATTGTTTATAAAAATATGGTTCATCCTGAACGATAACTCAATTCCCGGCCATTTTTTAAATCCCCTGCTGGACGGACTCCGGACGCCCTTGAAACTAGGACAAAGCCGGAGAATTCCGGACGGATAGCAGCCCTTCTAAAAGTAGATGTCATTGTGTACTTAATGTGCATCACAACTATGACTTTTCGAAGTTATATGCGTAATTATCGCTTGCTGCGTGCCTCGGAAAAAACGTTAAGCCGTTGGTCCCGGCTGTTATGAGCATCTGTGGCAGTCGTTATGAGGAAGTCAGTGCCTTCTTAAATCCTGACAGCTAATTTAAACATAGAATGAGGTTTTCTCTGGGCTGCAGAGGTCAGATGGAGCGACTGCGCTCCAAATGTCTTTACGGATCCAGAGAAAATTGATGGAGGGAGGAGTTGGCCTGCTGCTGGACAAGTTTTCGAAGCTACCTAATAGGGCTATAACATGGCTTAATGACTATTACATAATAGTTATAACCATGACCATCGTGGAAACAACATATAAAAAACTAGCACAGGAGGTTACTTTTTTCCAAAGAAATTTCTTCCTATAGGAAGAAAGCAAAAGGAAACTTTTTTTAGCAAGTTGATATTAAATGCCACACGAATAGTTTCTCGACATACTTTTCTTTCAAGCACTCGAGGTTTTCAGACACAATTGAACTGTTATTGTTTTATGTCCTTTGAGTCCTCATATACATTCATTGACATTTAGAAAAGAGCAATTTACATTTGCAAATTGATATCGACCTTTAAAATCTCGATAAGAAAAATAGCGAAGCCAAAGCGGGTGAAAATGTTACATCAAAAATCATATTATATTACTCACATTTACCAGAACTAAAATATTTTACCCCAGGAGGGCTTTGAATGTGCTTTATCAAAAATTCAAAGACGTCTGACGTCGTTGGGTAGTATGACATTTACGTTACAAATGTCACTAATATGCAGGTATTATAGAATTTTAATACCAACACAATCATAATTCAAAAGCGTTTTATAGAAAAAAAATATTATAATCGGATAGTTCACCTCGAGATGCACATTGAAGCAAAATCCAGATTAGCACTGCTCCCTCTACCCTGAATCTTCTGTTGCTATATCTCATACCGTTCAAACTAGGAATGTAAAGAGCATATATTCAGCTTCAAAAAAATGGCAAACCGGTAGTTACTGCGTCTTTGATTCTAGAAAGGACGTAAATACCTAAATTTTCGCCTAATACACCATTTGTGCTGGAAAAACTTAACCCTTAACCTTAGCTCTGTGCAATATATGGCAGTTAAGTTGAGGTAGAAAACCTATAAAGATTTTTAACCAGATCTGCCTGTTAAATGGATTGATCTAATTGTTATTGGCCAGCAGTAAATTTCTATGTTTTTGGCTATTCATAATTTTTAGATTCTCTTCCAAATAAACTATATGGCTCATATTTAGTGTTTGTCACATTTACTATCAGGAATCATCCATTTGTTCCATCGTTATCACTTATAATTTAATAACAAGTATCTTGAAAATCTTGTCGGTACTATATATTTAATTCGAAATATTTTAAGAAGTGAAATAAATCACAAAAGACTTAATAACTGGTATCTTCTTTTTCTCTTATTAGTGACTTCTATATTTTTACCAATGTTGAGCGAAAACATATCAAGTAATTGATTTTGCACTTGCAGTACCTATTTCACCCGAGTCAAAATCAAAACAGATGTCTTGATGCTATGATGTCAGTGCAGTCTTAATTGGCATCTTAAATGTCACTGTCAAATGAGCGTTCAACGTTTTTCTTTATTTCATAAAAATATAAATGAGTTTTGGCGCCAACACAGAAAAAGAAGCATCGAGAAAATGTCGTGTTAATATGGTGCGTTTATAGACATAACTTCTTCGAAAAGGTTCACAAGTGACATTTGGTCCTGAATTGTGATTTTCCATGTTAATTCGAAAACTCCATAGAACCTCTAGTAAAGTTTTACTATTTTACTTAAGCATCACTATGACTACATGACTAAAACGCTGCATAGGCAATTGGCTTGATTTATGAAACAAGTACTTTCATTTACTCTTGCACTGGCATTTACTCTTAACGAGTAAATTAATATTTACGAAAAAAAAATAAGTATAATTCAATTCAAAAGCGTAATGTAAAATATAAGTAGCGCTAGAAGTAAAATATGGCATTCACTAAAGTTTAAGTCCTAATGGAGACAACACGCGGACATGTTGCTAATGGAGGACCGGATGCGCAAGAGTATTTTTGAATTAATCGTGTCTCTGGGCTTATCTATGTTGCATCTCTCCTCGCTTGCTCATATCTTTTACATTCATACTTACCTACGTTTTTGAATTATTTATGATATGATCGTAGGCAGTTGTTTCAACGTCCCATATCATATTTCATATTTATCCATATAAAAAGGGTTAATTTATTTCCCATTTCTGACTTTCTATTGTGATGAAAGAAAATCGAAAACTTTTACAATGAATCGTAGTCTCCGTGATCACGAATCATTGTAAAATATTCAAAACGTCGAGATATACATAGTTCAATCAATTTTTTTGTTAAATTGAATTAAAGAAATTGTGTAACTAACAGCGTATGTATGACAGGAGAGTTGAATAGAGAAATGTGGAAGGCTAAAATAAATTAACCTATAATTTTTGTGACAAGAAAATATTTCTGGTCTGCAGTTTTTTTTAATTTAATAAAATGAAATAATTTGTTTATTCAAACAAATATTAGATTTTCTGATTGTATTACTAAAAAATATACAAGTACGCAAATAATCGTAGCTGATTGTAAGCGATTACTATAGGTTATTCAATTGCGGGTCCTTCTAAATCAAATAAGTACTTTCAGAGTGCTCTACAAATATGGCTCTAATTAATAAAGCCTAATCGCTATCAGAGGCAACATAGAAGGGCCATGAAAGAGCAAGTCACATAATCAGATCATGGCTGAGTGACACGTAATTTCCGAGCACACAGTATTAACACCGATACGTTGATCTTATACAATGTCTGCACTTGCATTAATTTTTAAGATCGACACCTAATTAATGGCAACATAAGACTTTTATTAAGTACACTTTGAATTTACTCAGAATTCAAAAAAGTTTAATTAATTTATTCAAGCTCGGGTTCATTACGAAGCACTTGCGAACGTTACTTAAATCTAAAAGCGCCACGTCACCTGATCTATATTGAGTACCTACAGGTGTAGCTGTTCAGCTATAAGTTAATATCTGTCATACCGAGTATAACAAAATACTGATCTGTGCAGAATAACCCATGCTTAGATTTAGATGGAATATCAAAATATTCTGATGATAATCTCGCCTGGATTCCTGCGAGTACGAGATGGACTGCGACTGTTTTACGTGATAAACTCACACTGTGTATAATAGGTTGGTACTACACACATAAACCGTTTTGTAACGTAAACTTCATTCATACAATATGAATAATTTAAAGGCTTTAGTCATGTTAGTAGAGTAGTTTGTTAGTTAACAGCTAATGTTCCACAACGACAAAATCGTGTTTTCCCTTATTTACTTTAAATATGTTAGGCGAAGGTATATAAAGCAATGTTATCGTTGAAATAAATTGTCGCTTGTAGGTACTGCCTGAAATTTTCTGCAGAAGACAAATATTATTGGATTATGTAAGGACTGATTTTGCAATTTTGCAAAGAAAAGAATAATGTAGAGCTCACTATGAATAATCTATACATTTAAATAAATTTCTCAGTTTTTTATAAAAAAAAATTTTGAAATGAAATATTGAATTTGCAGTAATTTTACGGGAAATATTTTTTTTTTAAAAACCTGTCAGTAGATCTTGGTTTCGTAAAAAGCGTTTTAACAACTACACTGGATATCGGTTCTTCGATGTTTCAAAGTATTATATAAATTCTTATAAATTGAATCTACAAATTTTCCATCCGGTAATTTCAACAGATAATAAAATCATCACATAATTATATCAACTGATAGCTGAAATCTAATTTTGTTAATAATGTTTGGCACAAGCATCACACTAACGCGAAAACCACGCGAACGTAAGACACTGCAATGAAATACAACGTGACCACTTAGGTAGGCATGTTACAGAACATTTTTCAGAATTTACGAGAAGAAGACAATTTTATAGTATCAGTGTTGCGGCGCTGGCCACGCGCCAATGTATGCCCGTTTCAAGTTTTGTGCAATCGCCCTATTTTTCTAAACTAAAATAGTTTCACGCGACACGATCCCCCAACAAGAAACACTTTCAATATTGCGTGCGCGCAACCAGTTGCACAATATCGGTTTACAAATGGAGCACGCCCCGCAGACATTTAATGAGGTGTTAATAAGTCATACCTATACCAGCAATTGTTAATGCGATTCAAATTATTTTGCCATCGCAGTGCGAATGAGGTATCATTATATCAGTGGATCAGAATAGTGTTAGTATAACGATATCATCATAAACACCATTCTCGATTGTTTGTTATGGCAATTGTAATAATTTAATCAGGACGGCATGTTAATTTTCGCTGCAGTCACTTCCTAAACATTAACATGAAACCAGGTTAAGGAGAAACAATACTAACCAGGACTAATTGACGACGTCTGTCGCGTGCCCCTATTGACTCATCAGGACAAAGAACGTTAATGTAATAAACAGCGCAATAGAAAAAATGCGGATACTCTTATTAATGAGCAAGAACAAGGCCCTGACCGCGCTCCGAGACATCCAGAGCTCGACAAATTAGTCACAACGACGATTGAATATGACCGAATTATTCTTCATATACTTTTAAGATTAATTATTGAAATAGTCTAAACAGTCTCGCGGTCAGATCATGAGCTGGGAACATTATCTGTGTGTTTACTTGGCCGAGATGACGCGCCATCAGTCTTGGAACTCCATTAAGCGGACCGTAAAATGCGTTTGCAGACTTCCGGACATTTGCTAATGATCGCCTGAATACTTTGTTACGTACTTGAACACCACAACAAAATCAACTAAACCCGTTAAGTTGTAATATGACACCTTGACTAGTTGCGTTTCGTCGTAAATAACGTTCATTATTGTAGTTACCTACTATTTTACCGATAGTTATTGTCGCAGCTATTTTCATAGTCGTTGACAGAAATGGTCGGGCCTCGATAGTGAGTGAGGAGACACCACACGTCTTTCTATATTTCTTGAAAACCAATGACGTTAATATTTGTTTCTTATTGCTGTAACGGATATCAAGTCATATAAGTTTGAGCACATGTAATTGCTTTCCTTTTTGTATGAGAATACTAATAGTTATAATCATAAGAATATTAATAGTATTACTGTTATCTAATTTGAAGATTTGTGAGGTGTAATAATACAAAATTAATTAATTCAAGCGCTTGTAACCGTCTCCTAAATCTATAAGTGCCACTTCACTAGAGCAAGTTCTTGTTACTGGAAGATGTATACAAGAATCTCTTAAAGGTATGTTGTTTAAATAAATATATTAGTTCAAGTGTTCTCTTAGAAACCCTCACAGATAAAATACTTTTTTTTTTGTAAATATATACTTAATACATATAGGACAAGACCCAGACCAGAACAAAAATATTGGTATGCACACAAAGATATGTCCTGTGTGGGAATTGAACCCACGACCTCAGGATCGGAGTGAGGATATACTCGCCACCACGCCATATCGGTCACCGAATAAAGTAGTTAACTAAAAGAATCCAACATCACAATTAAATAAATAATTTGAAAATAAGTTAAATTGGCAACACTGCTACTTTTGCAATATACCAACATCGGTAAATTGGCAAGAAATGTAAATCTTGTTTTTAATTTAAAAGCGTGATAGTTATGAATGATTTTATATTTTTTCATATTGAGCTGCTCCTATAGACAAGTTTTTGAACCCGGTCTCGTTCCCGCATAAATAGGTCGCATAATATTGCTAGGGCTTAACATTTTCAACTTGTATGTGTATATTAGAATAAAAAGTCAACCAGATCATTGTCGTGACCATCCCTTATTGTACAGGCTCAGCTCAGTTTCACAATACATACTTACTTGACTGTGATGGAAGGTTCCCTTAGTGCTACTTTATTGGTTACAGCTTCGGGGGACCCTTTCAGTATCATCAAATTTACACTGTGTGTGTCATGTAATAAAAATAATTTAAAAGAGCATAGCCTGTGAGTTTCTTGTCAGTTCTTCTCACAGAGCGGAGGCTAGGAACTGGCACTTAGATTCACTTACACCTAATTTTTATTTATTTGCATGTAAGTGAATCTAAGCTTCGTGATTTCAGGGTTGATATAAATTTTTTTTTCATGTATATTTTGTTTTGACGTTTTCAAGTGCTATGTAATAGTTTATGAAATAAAGAACTTTTTACTTTTACTTTACTTTACTATAGTGTTGTCAAATAAAAACTGCAATTGAAGTCTATAAAATGTATTTATTACGTAAAATTTTTTTAGAGACACATTACATTTCGAAGTGTTTGTGCACATGTGTTTAAAATCGCTGCCACCTACTGATAGAGGATTGCATGAAAGCCAATCGCATTAACTAATTTGACTTCTAGAACAGCAGTTGAAGAAAAGCAAACCATTCTTTGAACTCCTAAGAGGTTCTCCGTTAGGGTTATGAGTTTTGTTCTAACATGAATACTATGAGGATGACTGAGTCTTTGCTACGATATTTTTTCATTGTTAATGTGAAAGACTTTCTAATTTTGTTATCTGGAGCTAGATGTTTGATTCTTAACGATGACCTAAATACTAAACTGCAGTAATCAGAGCGTGCTAGTCTCCGAAATGCCGAAATAGATTGGTATTTATAAGATTACTTTTTATTGATAACAATTATTGTTTGCGAGGTTTACCTGTTAAACGCTATTGTTCTACAGTTCTTAGAGGCGTGCATAATACTTATACATAAAAATAAATGATCGCGTTAAAGGTTCAATCTATTATTTTTACATAAATATTACACGGCTATAAAACGATTAACTAAAGATGTTTCAAACAGTGTTAAGAATTTTGCTCTTAGATTTAATTGACTCATATTAATAAAACGATGCTACCGCGAATAAGTACTTAGTTATTTGTGGTTAATTAGTCATTGTTTATGTTAGCTAAATGATTTAAAGGAGCCGCAGTAGAATATTTATGTAGCATAACAATTAACACATGCAAGAGATAATACCCAAAAATGTATTCAAACTTATGATTTGTAAAATCCTCTACGTACTTAACTCTCCTGTACACGCTGAGTAAAAGTTTTCTTTCATAAATAAATATAATATACATACGTGCGTGTGTGCTTATGATTAAATTGGCTAAAACTAACTTTAATTTTCTATGTTATCATCAGAACCGTGTGGTATAGTGTGGCCTAGAATAGTGCCTCCCCTTTATTTTATTTTTTAAGTCGGTGCTTTTGCGTTGCCTTCCTTCCTTTCTACGGGGGACCGAGACGGGAGTGAAAAATCTGCTCCTTTGGAAAACTGGTATATTTTGTTAAAACCCGATTCCTCTGTTTATCTACATCCACAACTCATAGTCGGTTAGGCGTGTGAGTCAGCGGCCTATATCGGTGATATTTACGGCGGTGCAGCGGTAATTGTGGTCGGGACCCCGGCACACTGCTCGTTTATCTAATTAGCGTCGAGGCGCCCGCGCATGCCTGCGTCTGCTGCTCCATCTTTGCTCTGCAGGTGTGCACTGTGTTGGGCCTTATAAACAAATAAAATATGGAATATAAACTGAACTTCTTATAAAGGCTTACCATAACAAGATGTGGTTAATATCATATGTCAAATAAAGAGAAAAATTATGCCGAGTCTCTAAAGAAGACTTGATATGACACTCATACATCCATCGCTGCTAAAAAAAGTCAATAAAAATTTGGAATTATGCAGGGAATTCAAATATATGTCATTCTGGCACGATTGTTCTTGAAAGTGAATTAAGACAATTTTCGTTTATAGCCTTTTTGTTCATAAGCGTCGAAATATGGGATATAATAAACTGCCCGTTTATCTAATTAGCGTCGAGGCGCCGCGCCCACTCTGTGCTCTGCAAATGGACACTTAATTGGACCTTATAAACAAATAAAAGACACCGCAGTCTTAAGTGCATAGAGATCCTTTCAGACCTTAGGAGCCCAAGCCAACCTCATCTGCAAATGGTGCACCTGCCGATCAATGGACAAGGCTCTGGCGAACATATCAGTTCCCCGTGAGTGGAAATAGGCTCGCCACCTATTACGTGAGACCAAAAATATAATTGGCGACATGTGGGCATAAAATATGCCTCTGCCTACCCCTTCGGGGAAACAGGCGTGATTTTATGTATGTATGCAGTCTCAAATGTAAATTGAGCATCTAATTAGAAATTTGTGCACGATATTGCATCTTGTATACAAATAAAAGATACAAATACATCAAATATGAAATAGACTGAACTGCTCGTTTATCTAATTAGCGTTGAGGCGCCCGCGCAGCTTGCGTCTGCTGCTCCGTCTGTGCTCTGCAGGTGTGCACTATATTGTGTCTTATAAACAAATAAAGCTTGAAATACTATCGACTGATTCTTTAAAAGTATATTATTTTTGCTGAGACTTTAAAGAGGACTTAATTGTCCATCGGTATTATTGATTGAACATAATAGGTTGGGGAAAAAGTCTTTTCGTATTTTTGTATGAAAAGTCAAGACATTTTTTCCAAAGTTTATTTACATTTATTTACAATATATATGTACCGTTTTGTTGAATAACTTTCTGCCATTTTGTGGGCAGAGACATTATCCCGTTACTGTAGAAACTTTGGGACTTCTGATCAAAAAAACGGGACAAATAGTTTTGGCAGTCCTCTCTTGAGGTCAACCTTACAGAACCTAAAGAATTCTGCAGAGACCGAAACAGGTGAAAATCTGAAGGCGCAAGGTCAGGGCTATATGGTGGATGCACTAGGACCTCCCAGTCGAACTCTCTTATTTTTTGCTGAGTGGCTAAAGATGTGTGTGGTCTAGCGTTATCGTGATGAAAGACCACACCCTTCCTGTTGATCAATTCCGGCCGTTTTCTCTCGACTGCTTCCTTTAATCTCATCAGTTGCTGGCAGTAAAGATCAGAATCGATGGTTTTGCCGGGCGGTAAAAGCTCATAATAAACAATGCCCTTCCAATCCCACCATACACACAGCATCACCTTATT
Organism: Musotima nitidalis; assembly: GCA_949126915.1. Classification (NCBI taxonomy): domain Eukaryota; kingdom Metazoa; phylum Arthropoda; class Insecta; order Lepidoptera; family Crambidae; genus Musotima; species Musotima nitidalis. The sequence goes on along the minus strand of OX421424.1, from coordinate 9,742,136 downwards.
TCGTGTTAGGCCAGGTTTGGCCACAGTCCCCCCCGACTGGTCTCCACCTTGTCGTGGTGGGGGGGCTGAGTACCTCCCGGTAGGGCGCAGGAGGCGCCAGGGAAAATGTAACACCCAGAGACCGACGACTCTGGGTGCCCTTAGTACTGACTACCGGGGGGGAAACTAAGAGGGACCTATGGAGGGCGCTGCGGGTAGGCCAGGAGGGCCCGCTCAGCAGCGCCAGGAGGGTCTAGGCAGCGGGGGCAGGGGGCCCCTGCTGTCTAACCATGGACCCTCCGGGAATTCGGCCACACACGCTATGGTCGCAGGGGGAGGTAGGAGGGGCGCGTCCACTGCGCCTCTCTGAGGAGGTCCTCCCGGTTTTGGTCCGGGGGACGTTGGCCGCAGGCGGGGTGTCAGAAGCTGCAACCCAGGTACTGGCCCCCGCCTCTTTCTCAACAAGCGGCGGGCGTCGTCGGAAGATTTTTAGTGGGTATTGCTGCCGGCGGTCGTGTCTGCCGGTGGTGAGTCCCACACCCCCTTTCGGTCCCCCTTTGGCCGGAAGGCAGTGCGTAAATGCATTTTGTTACCGACGTAAAACAAAAAAAAAAAAAAAAGGTTTGGCCACAGTCTGTGAAGCCTGGCCAACTTTCGACCACGACCTTTTTTGCACGTTCTTGTCGAACGTGATCCACTTTTCATCGCCAGTTATCAATCTCTTCAAAAACGGCTCGGTTTCATTACGTCTCAATAATGAATCGCAAATGAGTACACGGTTCATTAAGTTTCTTTGAGTGAGCTCGTGTGGCACCCAAATATCGAGCTTTTTTGTATAACCAGCTTTCTTCAAATGGGTCAAAACTGTTTTGTGGTCAATTCCCAGTTCTTCAGCTACATCGTAACTACTAATATGCCGATCTTGCTCCACTCTTTCAAAAATGGCGTCCATTTTATTCGTAACAGGGCGACCAGAGCGAGGTGCATCTTTAACATCAAAATTTCCGGACTGAAAACGTTTGAACCAAATTTGTGCTACTCTTACTGACACTGCATCAGGTCCATAAACATCACAAAATTTTTTCACTGCTTGAGTTGCATTTTTGCCTTTTTTATAATTAAATTTTAAAATGTATCGAATTTCTTCATTAGATTCACTCATTTTTACGGAGAGAAAAACAAATGAAAAATAGCGGGAAACAACTTTTTTTTATTTTTTTCTTTTCTTTATAATGGAACCTTTTTAATGTTACCAAAACCAGCCAGACACAAATAGTACAGTCAAAAAAATTTTATAATAAGTTTATACCTACGTTATGCGAAAAGACTTATTCCCCGACCTAATATAATAGAAAATTTTTGCACTAGATTGTCACAATGAAGTCAAAAGAATAAAATTAAATAGAGATAATTGTTTTATATAACGTTATCAATGTGGGGCTTATTACTTGACATTAAATAAAATTGACAATGTTCAGTTCAATCTCCAGTTAAAATTAATTTATAGAATTTTTAAATATATTTATTAAATATGTTGTCAATAAAAAAATCGGCTTTTAACAATATTTCTTTTTCAATTAGTACATACATTCACACCTGTTTCCCCGAAAGGGTAGGCAGGGGCATATGATTCGCCCACACTTCGCCAATTATATAGCTAGTCTCACGTAACAAGCCTATTGCCGCTTATCGGGCACTTTTTTGTTCGCCAGAGCCTCGTCCGTTGATCGGTAGGTGCACCACTTGCAGGTGAGGTTGGCTTGGGCTCCTTAGGTCTTTTTAGGATCCTTATACACCCTATGGAGTAAGTACATATTTTACAAATAAAACCAACATAAATCTTAACCTACATCTTATTCCTTGAAAGATAATCAAACAGTACGCATTTATTATTATTTATGAGCAAGGAAAAAGGTAGGAACAAATTGGTTTGGTCGGATAGTTCAATATTTCTGCTCCTAATAAATTGGCTCCGTTTACCAGTAATGTCAAGGTTCAAGACCGGTCAATATGTTACTAAGTTAACTTGTTAGGTATTATTAACTGCTATTTTGGTATCAAATTACCTGCTTTGTCTGTTATTAGTAACTGTCGTGACAGACACATTGTCGTGACTTAATAAATACCTAACAATTTTCTAAAACCATTTGTAATGGGGCGTTAGTAATCTAATTCTATTAAGCAGTACGTGCATCTAATAAAATATTAGTAATACACGATATAAATTAAACAAAAATATTATGTATATGTATATATTTATTTTCTCAATGTTATTAGTGTTTGTTGAAATTGAAACAGCGAAATAACTCAATATAAAAGAAAACTTGTTAATGCTGGATAAAGTAGAGCTAGAGTCAAAAAATAATAGCATAGAGTAAGTGTTACATAAAAACGTCCACAGAAATTAAAAAATTAAGATAAAAAATATCAAGAAAATTCTAAATTAAATCAATTTACATTAAGCATTTTTTTATATATAAGTTCCACAATATGCAAGTTTTAACTGGCCTGTACTTAAAGAAATAAGACCTCGGCAGATTGAATATAAATACTTTATATAAAACATCCTACCGTAATAAGACTCAACAGAGAAACCATTGATGATTTTGCAAAAAGCTCAAATAGAGACACTATGTTGACTATATCATTCATACAAAAATATTTGTACCTATTAATAATAGCCATTTTCCAACTTACGAAAATGAGTTATAACCTCTTTGGGTAATATCTTAACGGTATTTTAGAAAATGTGATACAAAATAGACGACAAATTTGATGAACTTGTTGAACACAGAGATTAACCGTTTAATAGAATTATTCACAGGAAGAACAATTCATTAAACGGTAATAAGATTAATCTTGAAGATCTTGATGATTGTTAAATTCTTATTTTGTATGTTCACATAGTTTATGAAAAAGATATAAATTACGGATCATAACAGAAGCACCGAAAATTTGACCTGTAGTTACCTTTTAAGAAATCTATCCCATACTTACCAGGGGTTCATGTAGTCGTTACAAGTATTGTTGTATCTTAAAAAAAAATTTATAATAAAACATAAGATCTGTATACAACATACATACAAAAGAACAGTTTTTCGAGATTGCCAACATTGCTAAATTTGATTTAGTTTTCTGCTACGTTTGTTTGCAAAATAAAATAAAGTATATTATTATTATGAAAAGAGTTATCTTTAATCAGAAGTGATTTATTAAACGTTCGGTTTTCGCCATAGGATACATATTTAATATTGACAAATTATTTGAAGTTTGGGATTAAACTGCAGTTTCTAGCAGGCTATTTTAATATGAATAACATAAAACATGAATATTGTTATTATTTTATTGTATTGCATTGTCAAGCGTCACAGACAAATGAAGATTGTAATTTTAGAACCAATTGATAATTTAAAAGAGCATAGCCTGTGAGTTTCTTGCCAGTTCTTCTTACAGAGCGGTGGCTCGGAACTGGCACTTAGTTTCACTTACAATGTTTTTAATTGTTTTGTTGCATGTAAGTGAATCTAAGCTTCGTGATTTTGTGTAATCACATTGTTTTTATATTTAATTTTGACGTTTTCATGTGCCATGTAATAGTTTATGAAATTAATATATTTGAAATTGCTCTGTGACTTCCACGTTCATGGCAGGCCCAATCAAACTTCTTTGTTGCTGATTTTCAAACAACATCTGTTATGTTGTTAAAATCGTATTTCCAACTCGATTGGTCGTTTGATCCCTATATAATGTTTCGCTCCAAAGCGCGCTGACAATTCTAGAGGTTAGACTTTTGACCTCTCTGTGGTGTAATTTACTACAGGGCTTTTTATGGAACGCTTTAACTTTATTGAATTCTGTGGTCATCGGTAAAACCTTTGTCTTGTTTTATTAATTGTTATAGACTAGGCACATATTTCATATTTGAGACATCATAATTATAATTTTATAAAAAAAAAAAATTATACTAAAATAAAAATGAGGAAATCGGTAGGAGAACTGGAGTGATCGTCATAGCGACGAGAATTTGCAGGCAAAAAGTGGCAGTGGGCGGGGCACATAGCACGAAGAATTGACGGCCGATGGGGCGTGAAGGTTCTTCAATGGCGACTGCGAACCAGCAAACGTAGTAGAGGACGGCCTCCCACCCGATGGATCGATGATCTGTTTACAGCGGCGGGAAGCCGTTGAATGCAGGCGTCTCAATATCGCTCAATGTGGAAATCTATAGGGAAGGCCTATGTTCAGCTGTGGACGTCATGTGACTGAGATGATGATGATGATGATGAGATTGAAAATAACAATAACAAAAGCATAGAAAACTCCAAAAGAAAAGAAATCGCTTATGGCTTTTTCTTTCAGGAAACCTTTGGATGGCGAAGATTAAATTAATAAGAAAAAGATAAAACAATTTCAGATGACAATTTGAAGCGAACCCTAACATATGTAAGGTTTCACAATGTTGCTGGAGATAAAGCGTTATTTTCTCAGAGACAATAAAACTTTTTTATGATGTCAAAAACACAATAAAAAATAAACATAACCACGTACGTAAAATAAAGTCAATAAATATCCATGTGAACACTGATGTTCATTCGAATGTATAACTGTAATACACTGTGGGTGGTTTGCCAAAATGAAATAAATGGTACAGTCAGTCTCAAATAAATAAGAAGCCATACATATCGGATCATGCTCGTTAGAGCGTTAGATTTTGACAATAGAGACGTGGCTCGAGCTTTATGGCGCTTTGGATGTTACCAACTATATTTGAAGCTGACTGTAGAAGTAGAATCCGCTATGTTAAACAATAAGGCGGGATGAGTCAAGCCTCTAGAGGCGATGATGGCAGGAATGAATTGCTGTGTTGGTGGAGACAATGCTTCTAATCCGCTCGAACCTGCAGGCCTTACCTTGACTCCTACGCCTAGTCGAGCCTTTTACTAAACCTTGTACTTCGAGCGCTGCCTGTGTGTGCGCCTCTTTATCTAATTGTTGCATTTTCGCTCCTTTCTGCATAAATTAATATTGTTGACAATGGTAATTAACAATTAATATTTAAGAGAAAGTCTTAATATTATTAAATGATCGTTTTTTTTTTAAAACATAAAGTTATTTAGTCTCTAGAAGTTTATACAATATCTCAGTCCAAAATAAATTGTAAACTAAATTAATGAAATAAACCTTATAAAAATAAGTGCTTCCTGCCAGGAGAGTCACGTGGAAAATGTAATTCATTTGACCTCTAAAGACTGTTACTTCCTGTCTGCTATCACCTTTGCGTCATCTCATGCAGGGCCAAGTTGTCCCAAACTAAGCACAACTTGTGCTTTGAGTACCAAAAACAGATAAACATACTTGATTATGTTTTCCGTAAAGACAAACTTAAAATACATATAACACATAACAAATATTTATATTCAAGGACACTAATATTTGTTCTGTGTGTGAATCGAACCCTCTACCTTAGAATGGAATCCACGTGTAGACCTCCGCACTATTACAGTCGTCTAAGTGATCGCTTTAGCTATATATTACTAGTTAGTATACAAAATATACATATCTAGCTCCGTAATCAATAAGGTAACAGTATCGCTTTCTCCGTCTGTCGATCTGTCTTTTACCGGCTTTTAGTGTCACAGACACTTAGTACTAGATTGCTGTAATTTGAGATGAGTATAAAAGATAACGTCGAAAAAGTGGTACATTAAAATATAGAAAATAGCATAGTTAAGTAAACACATTCCTTACCTGGAGATTATTTTTGATTTGTCTCATTGTTTCTCTCCCTTGGAGAAAACGAGTCGAAAAACCATTATTCATTTTTTAATTTCCTAATTGAAAGCCCATAAACTTAAACTTATGTACTAAATAAATTAACATATACATGCATCCGCATATACCCCTGCCGCTTTTGTAACATAAAATAAATATATGAATTTGAAAAATGGTTTTTGAATTTTCAGAGGGTATCATGACAATTTATGTCGAAATATATAAGAAGGTGAGAAGTACTTTATATGTATCGATTTATTTATTTTTATTTATCCACAATCAATAAGGTTCAGTTAACTTTATTCGCTTAAACACTATTATTTAAACAATTGACAACAACAATACAATTATGAACTAAAACTATCACGTCCTATCTATATTTGTGTATCTTTTCTATAAAAATATATGTATCAAGAATAGGGTTAGCTTTTTTTAAAAATATAAATTATAGTAAATGAGAATGAGTGGTGATAAAGATGATAAATGGTAAATGAGATGCCCTCCCCCTACACCCCTTGAGTCCTCAGTAAAGATGTGGGACTAAACTGAGATCTCACATGGACTTCTTGAGAGATTTTGAAATTTATGTTGCACTGTGTTGTTTCATTTACCAACACTCATGTACGTTCACGAACACTTAACGGTTAATAATCCATCGTTATTACACATTAATGTTCGAAATATCATAAATTTTAGAAAATAAAACAAAACTGCAGACATGACTCTTTACTTTCCCGCCAAGAAGCCCAGAGTTAACCTTTTTTTTTCTTATAAATAATGGCTTAGGGTTAACCTAATTACTAGAACAACTTAATTTATTATTAAAATTACAAAATTAAATATATAAACAATGTAAAAAAGAAAGATTAGCAAAAAGAAGGTTGCAGAATGCTCTTTTTTTTCTTTTACTTAATAATAGAATGTTAATAGAAGAAGAATCTGAAAGTTTTTTCTTTGAACCAATGAGTAAATATTGGGTTTTTTAAAAAATAAACAAAAAAGAGTTACTTAATATCGATATGTGAAGAAAATAGGAATAATTCGGTGATTTTACCTAAAAATAAAAAACTAAAGGGGTTATCTTTTTCTTATTTTGGCTGTTTTAAAACAATTTATTTTAATAACTTAATTTTATCTAAGTTTGATGTAATTTTCGTAACTTTCTAAGGAGCACTGATGAGTTTATACAAACTTAGGTAAAATTACCATCAAAGTTCTGTTATCGAATCCGACTGTCTGCTGTTTCTTACTTGGATAAGATAAGATTGGTGTAAGATGTTTGTTATTTAGACTACTTTACGAAATCCAGGATCGGAACTAAAAAGTCTTGAAACTACTTCTAAGTAACTGAGTAAAGTTATTTAAGATAGAAATCTAACAACACATGCTGTAAGCACCATGTTGTCCCCTTTAGAAGAAAAATATTACATTACATGGTTACCAAATAACGGACATACATAATTTTTTTTTTTGTATATACATACTTTGTTCTCTCGTGTTCTCTCTCCATTACTCTTTTCAATTTTTATTAATAAAATAACAGAAATTATCAGTTCTTCCTATCATTTATATGCTGACGACCTGCAGATATATAGACATTTTTGTGCAGCCGATGCCCACTCTGCTGTTGAGGCTATTAACCTTGATCTCGAGTCAATAAAGACATGGGCCGACTCATATGGGCTGCTAGTTAATCCTGCTAAGTCGCAGGCTATCGTGATAGGCAGCAATAGGATGTCGGGTAGGCTTGCCATTAGTTCCTTGCCTGGGATTGAGTATGGCGGTGCTGGTATCCCGTACACAGACAAAACCAAAAACTTAGGGCTTATTTTTGATCACCACCTATCTTGGACTGCACACATCAACGAAGTCAGTCGTCGAATGCATTACTCTTATCATTCCCTTAAGCGGCTCCAATATTTTCTGCCATTTAGTACCAAAATTATGCTTTCTCACACTCTTCTGCTTCCTATTCTTGACTACGCTGACATTTGTTATCTGGATGCTACAGAAGCACTACTTAGCAAGCTGGAACGCCTACAAAATTTGGCCCTCAGGTTTGTGTTTGGTCTTCGCAAGTACGACCATGTGTCTGAGTACCGAACAAGACTTAAGTGGCTACCAGTTAGGCTCCGCAGGAATGTGCACATCCTCAGCCTATTATACAAAATTCTCTTTCATCCACAGCTTCCACTCTATTTACGTTCCCGTGTCAATGTTCTTCCTCCCACTTCCCGTCCAAAACGTTCCTGTGTTACCAAAACCCTTGTGTATCCTAATTTTAATACGAAATTTTTTCGCAACTCTTTTTCGGCTCGTGCAGTACGCATGTGGAATAAGTTACTGTCCGACATTACCAATAGCCCATCAGTAGCGTCTTTCAAACAGAAACTAAAGAATCACTACCTGTTGCTTTTAGAACAGAGCTAACACTTGTTTAGAATGTATTTATTTGTTAATATATGTTATTTGTATATGTTTACATTATAATTGTATGTATATATATATATTTTTTTTCTTAGTTTAGTTGTTATTACTATTTTTCCCCCCAATATTATTATATTAATTTTTTTTTTTTATTATGATCCCACACACTAATCTCTGACACTTCTGCTAGGGTTGGCTGGAAGAGATTTCTTATAGAAATAAGCTCACCTTTGTACATGTTTTTTGTTACTGTGTTTTTATTATGAATGTTTATGTGCAATAAAGGATATATACTTAATATACGTAGGAAACAAAAAAAAACAAAACGGAATGAGCGTCATAGAAGGCAGGATCTCATCTAGTGTAGCAAAGGGCTGGCCATTCATAATTTGATAAGTGGTTTATAGAGATCTCTGTGCCAAAAGTGGACTGTGCTATAAATCTATGGGTCCCTTTTGAATAGTTGTAGTAAAATTTTTGCCCAGTCCAAATAGGAGGTAAGAGTGTAACATTATGTATGTAGATTAGATCCTTTACAGACTAATAGATAGCAAAGAAATGGTAGCAGGAAAGTTTTAAACGCCATCCCGCTGTACTCGTCACACCCACCTGTTGAATGTTCCGTACAATTCTACCAGATATGGCAGTGACTCCGTTTTTGTTCGTGTTACAATGACATTCTTGTTTTGTTGGTAATAATCTGCTCGGGAAGTTATGTAGGTCAATTATCAATTAAAAGATACTTTCAGTATATGTAGATATAAATATTATAGATATTAGAAATTTGGTTATGGGCAATTACAGGATTAAAGCATTTTAATAAGTAATTCGTTACCGGAGTCAATAATAACTCATAATATAAAAGCAGTAATTTTTTCATTGTCTCGTACTTTTAGGTTATTAGGATAAATTTGTAATCTTCCTTGTGTCATGATTTTGTTCTAGTAGCATGTGAGAAGGAAAATAGTTTACTGAATAAATTAAAATGAATTGCATATATTTTGAAATAACTCTATGCTATTGGTTTTCTTATAATGAAATATATAGAGATTTTTTCTACTCTTGTCGTTATAAAGTATAAAATGAAAATTACACAGAATACATTTTTATGCAATAAAAGTACATATTCAGAAAAGTTTTTGCAATAAAAAAATATCGATATGTTATACTAACTGTAAGTATTTGATATAATCGCTAAGCTACGTTACACCATTATCATCCAAGTTGCATTACAGAGTTACTAAAATTACAATTAAGTACAAAAGGTGATGACAGATACAGTTTAGCAAGAACAAAACTTATGTTACAAAACAATACGCACAAGTTAGTTACTGCGTAATATTATTGACAGTTTTTGTTATGGTCTTATTCATGTGGAATGGCCTTCGAGGCGATGAATGAACGGGCCGCACTCCGCCCACGAGCGGCTCATTCATGCAGCTTGCGTGGTCGCCTCAATGCCGCAAGCCTGCCACCGTTGCCGTGTGGCCTCATGTCACACAAGGCTAGTCAAATTAACCAGGCTCTGACAATGACATAGTATAATTATTAACAGCTTTGTCATTTGTGCAAAACACGTTAATTTACTTTGCTGATTTTCAGCGTATTGGTAAATTGTTCATCTGTAACTGTTACATCTATGTTTTGCAGCTTCTATAGTCTCGTGCATTTATGGCTGTCATGAGTGGATGTGCATTGTTACCGTGCCTATTCCACGATATTAAGGGAATAATGTCTTAGTAATGCATTCACTTCTTAATGCTTAGGCATCTACTACTAAAGCACGATGTGGTCACTATGTCGAGAAAAACCCCCATCAATCATGACTGTAACATAGCTTTCTTATAAACTCAGTATAAGGTTTATATCAATATAAAAATTCGTTAGGAAGGAAACTTATATTATTTCTTTTTTTTTTTAATGTCAGAATTCCTCATAGGTTTCACTCTTGATATAACACCTACTCATATCGGCTGATAGCTTACGCATACTAACGACGCTGTTTAATTATATACAGCCCTTTTGGGTTTGTTTTACGTAGGCTTCATTCATAATCACATTGACCTTATATTTTAAATGTCAAAAGTTCATTCATCGGTACCGAGAATTTTCGTAGCTATTATGTAATGTTTTCCCGGCGCCTCTACCAGCAGAAGTTATCGTTCAACAGGTTAATCTACAAAGGTCAGAATCGATAAGGAATTGCAAATTCGAGCATAAACCGCTACGCCACGAGAGAGTACGAGATGAATGAAAGCGAGGGGTGGGTGAGGAGGCGCGTGGAGGCGCGTGGAGCGGTGGGCTAGAGGACGGGCGAGCTGGCAGGTTGGCGCACAAAACCGCCTTATTCGTCTCAAAAATCTAAAACTAATTTGTTTCTTCACATTTTGGATTGGAATAGTGAGTGCACATATTCTTGTATGTCATTGCTATTAGAAAAATGTTATCAATTTAAAAACACTTTGATGGTAACCTAAACTATTTGTTTCTTGCCTCTTAAACATCTTCAGATAATCGCGTCAACGTGTATAAGTTTGGCAACATTAATTTTAAGGACTGAAGATGACGTATAATACCAGTTGTATTTGCTTGCTTACGCAGTTGTATGCCTGCGTGCGCAAATTGACCAAATTTACAAAAAAACTGTGTCAATGATGTACCTATTAAGTCAATAGAGGCAACCTCAGGCAACAAGAAGATTTTCTTACATTATACTTACTGAACAAAAAAGAAATTAGTTATATTTCTTAAATACGCCTTAAACTGGCATATTATTGTTATTACTATAATATCAGACAGTTCTTTAATCTGAGAATAAAAAAAACATTGTTACATGCGTAAAAACTATTTTTGAGACGAAAACCGTACAGACGGGTTTCATAGTGCGGGCAGGCGGGCTGTCTGACAGACAGGGGGTGCCGCCGCGGGTCGAGGCACGCGTTTCGTGGCCACGGCCACCGGATGACGTTCGACATTTGGCGGTGGGCGCGTGCGCGCTCGAGCGGGTTCAAGGACGCCGCATCGATCAGCCGCTATAGGTGACCGAGGAAGCGCTCCGCACAATCGATGCCGGAGCCATTGCCAGGGATGTTCGCTCTGCACAACGCCACGCCGGCCGGCCGGCCGGCCCCACGCTCGTGGAATTGAACTTGAACGGAAACTCACGGGTTGAAGTTGCTGCAACAAATGTTATGAAACTTCATTTTTAAATTTTAAACTGGAAATTAAATTAAGAGTATGTGTCTTCGTGCACGTCGCACCAGCCGGCACCCTCGTGAAATTTAACTTGAATGAATAACTTACGGGTTAACGTTGCTGCAACGATAATAAGGAAGTAAGACTAAAAGCTGTATCTACGTGTACTCTTAATATATGTAAAAAAAGAGTTGAACAATGCAGGTTCAGTAAATAACATATGAATATATATATATCATATGTTATTTACCATATATTACACACATTATTTAACAAAACATCAAAAAGGTACTTTTCATAATTCGTGTGTATTAATTATACATTATAAAAACTGAGTGTTAGTGTATTTATATATTAGCGTTATTGAAATATTTACAAAACAATATGTTAAAGTTAGATATCTCTCTCACCCACTTCTTGAAAAAATTCTGACATTTAATAATTTCGCTTTTATTTATCTCTCTTTCTTGATTATGATACCGCCCAAATCTCTTTTATTGTTGTTTAATAAAAATTTATATTAAATAAACAAAATTTGACGAATCTAAATGTATATGTCATAAAGACAATAAAGTATATTTTAATTTTCATTCACTCTTTTCAACAGTTGTCCCACGACACAACAAGCTTATAAATACTCGAATCCTTTCCGGCAGTTTATAAATAAGGCAATCCAAAGAGTAATGTAGCATTGTCTGAGTGACATACACAAGACACGTGGTCATGCAGGTCGTTTTTCGCGAGCGACGTCGAGCTGATTGCGCGCGTAATCCGCCGTAAATTTGCAACGCGTGCGCATTGTTGATTACCTTACAGCTGGATGACCAGTTCAGCACACCAGCAACGGTAGAGTGGACTGTAATTTTTATATGATAATACTTTGAAATTCGTGTTCACGAAATAAATACTCCTAAAATTCTAAATAGAAAACTCAACATATTTTAAGATATAAAAAAAATTACATTATTTAAATAAGTTTCTTACAGATTTTTCTGTAAACTTTTATAGAACCTTTTTAAACATGTATGTTATTTTAAATTTCATCATACCTCCTACCCGTATGATTACTTATGGCAACTGATAATTCTCAATTTCTTAAGTACATTCTCAATTTCTTTGAAAAATTTAGCGATCTGCCTACATTTACATTTAAGGTATGTACTAGGTGGCAATTCTATTTCTGACAGCATTAACCTCATTGCCAGGTTTTCTGTCGGCAAATAGTAGCATTTTACGCAATACTTTGTTCCCTATACGTATGAGTGACGAACATAGTAAATTGCCAAACAGTACTTAACGAGTTGAACGCCATCGGTCCCAGACGCAATAGCGAAATCTATCGTTTGTCAGTCATTTGGCGTTAAAAGACTTAAATACTACTGATAGACTTAAAACTTACCAAAGAGCATAAGATCAAAAGCGCAAAATGACAAGAGATTGCAAATTGTACAAAGAGTATTGATTTTAAAAGCGCACTTCCACAGATGAGTTTAGTTTATATGTTCTTTTCTTTATTTTAAATAATGGCTTCGTGCGTCTAGCACATTTAGCCAGTGTAAGTGATATATTAATTATATATTATTCATAGTAAATGAGAATGAGTGGTGATAAAGATGATAAATGGTAAATGAGATACCCTCCCATAAGCCCCTTGAGTCCTCAGTAAAGATGTGGGACTATACTGAGATCTCAAATGGACTACTTGAAACAAAATTTGATGATGTTGCACTGTGATTTACCAACACTCATGTATGTTCACAAACACTTAACAGTTAATAATCCACCGTTATTACACATTAATGTTAGAAATATCACAAGTTTTAGAAAATAAAACAAAACTGCAGACATGACGCTTTACTTTCCCGCCAAGAAGTCCTTAGTTTATGTTTATAGATGTCTTTAAATGATATGAAAAAAAATCCCCAATCCAATGTAGAATAGTTATTTATTCGCATTTGACATTTTGCGCTTTTGAATATGTGAGCCTAAGTCGAACGAAGGTAATAATTATGTATTTTTTCTAACGTGACTCTTCATAAGACACACATTCTGTCTAATGGTAAGCAGTTGATGCAGTACAGAAAAACAATAAGGATTATATTATATTTTTAAAAGACAAAACATGAACATATATTTTTCCTAGCCCCCGCACTAGTCTCCCATACCATCCAGTGGCCCCTCACAGTATGAATTACTACCCACAGTATAAAAATAAAAGAATACAGATACCACCCGCAAATAGTACAAATATTTCTAACGAAAAATACTCCTGTGAAGTCCCTGTTCACATGCAATGATTGCGAATGCAAGTGTCGCGGCGCGTGTCAAATCATCCTGCGCCCACGCAGAAATGCAGTCGTCCCGCTACTCGATGCCATAGTGCCGAAGGAGGAGTACACCATCTTTAAGCAACCATGACAAGACCATGTTGTAGGAAAATAATGATGTGTTGTATAATTATGTCTTCCTATAAGAATAACACATTTGCTCCAGGCTAATAGTATACTCGTATATATTGTAGGAAAAGTTGTTAATAAAATAAATAAGTACCTCATTTAGAAATAGTTATATAATAACTTGACAATGTATTCTCACACCAATATTTATCTCCACTTTACTCCACTTGTTGTAAAATAATAGTCATCAAGTGTTTTTACGCCACGTGATAAACATAAAATTCTGGACCCACCAGACTTTCAGAACATCAGTCCATTAAGGCGATGTCTCATTCTGGGGTGTTCGACAACGTATCGCATAAACAAATTACTTTACTACTGCCGAGTGCACTATGGATGAACAAAACCGCACAATACTGTCACAACAAACCGACAGCTATCTCATTAGCAACTTCAATCAGCCAAATAAGAGTCACTTGTACCAAATATTATTGTATGTAAATTTAGATTTTCTTTTAGAAAACCAGAAAACTTATTTTGTGATTCAAATAAAAGAGTTTTTGTTTTTATATGAACAGTTTTAAATAAGATAAGAAATGTTCTTGTAGCATAATTCACATTCAATTTTTAAAGTTTGCTTATTACTCATCGTATAGGACAACGAATTATATTATTATTTATATGTCACTTTAACTGATTTTGACACAAATTGAAAATTAATTCGCTTGACCTACACTACGAACACTGTTTTAAAATAATAATAATAACCACACACATCTTTCACTCAACACATACCAAAGTAATTATTTGTTTTATGGCACTATCAACATTTCGGCACAAGTACATAGGGATAAAGATAAATCAAATATTACTATTATAGGGATCGTGGTACGAAAACAACAGCACTAAACTACCTAAAACAAACACTCGGTGAGAACAATCTGAACTAAATATAAATAATTAGTTATATGTTGTACAATGCCATAACATACTTTTTATAAACTTTTAAAGTCGCTCTAACAATAAAAAATTGTTGAAGCGACTTTACATAAAATCTTTAAATTACAGGAAAACGTCATGTGAATATTTTGCTTACATAATATTGAACTTATTTATTTATTAAAATGATCACCAACATTACAAACATTAATTATACACTAAAGACTTAACCATAGCAGTATGTAGCTCAATGCATTATAATTAGGTACAGGCAAAGACAGCATGCAATTAAAAAAAAACGAAAATTCCTATTTAAAGTTTCAGTTTTAAAACACAATAAAACAATAGGTACCATGCAATAACAAATTGAATTACATTATTAAAAAAGCTAACTTAAAGATGTCATGATGAAAGGTGAATATCATTAATATATTCAGTACACCAATATCACTTAAAAAGTTACATTAGTAATATAACCTATGGTTGTATAGTGTACAACTTTAGTAGTTGAGATCTAAGAATGAAAGCCTTAATTGAAATATCTCCTGCAACGTGTGACGCGTGTATGTATAATTTTGCGCCGTGGCCCCATTCATGAATCGCCGGTTCACAGAATTGGAGTGGTGGTGTGAGGTATGGAGGCTCCGCGGCGTCGGGGTAGGGGCCCCCTCGTTTATGAATGAGGCCGTACGTCATTGGTATCGACCCGCCGCGGCCCTCACCGGGGTTACCGCACAAGGGCAGCTCCGCAACAGGTGTCCGGATGGAGTGGCTTCACATCTGATTGACGCACGCCCGATATGCACATACTACTTAAAAAATTATGTCATATCACATATGACGTCATTAGATAACAACTTGCGTCCACGTTGTACATATATAATCTATAGTTTGTGATACCTTTTTCCTAGAACAAAGAAACGTTTATAGTATTGTTACAATCCAACAAACAGTTTCGAGTTTTATGCCAACTTCTTTTCCAAGCAGGCTCCCGCATTAGTGAAGTGGCGCTACTAGATTTAAGTGACGTTCACAAGGGCTACGGAATAAAGCCAAGTTTGAATAAAAGATTTTAACTTTTGACCAGCTTGTGGAACGGCGGGCAGTCAACAAGTATTTACGACTTCTTGCATTGCATCTTGATTACGAGGAGCAAATAAGAGAAAGTATTGCAAAGGCAAGTCAAATCGCACCTGAAGCTTCATTTCGAGTTAGCGCCCAGTCGGAATAATACCAAGAATTGTAGACAATTTAATACCTAATCGGATGTCTGTCGATCGGTATAGTACAATACACTATGCTTAGTCTATAGAACTTCCTAACTTAAACTCAAAGCAAATCGATTTATAAAGTAAACACGACCTCGCTTCGGGTTTGCTTTATGTTTAACTGAAACTCTTTACCTACTGATTGGCATAACAAATACCTAATAATATAATATATAATATACCTAATTACAATACAAAACAAATTAAAAATATAAACGCAAACATTTTACATATCGATTTAACTAAAGTAACCAATAATGAGGCTAACTCATTCTAGTGTAATCTTGTGAAATAATTCTAAAGAGACAGGTAGCAGAGATTTGTAACAATCTTAATTTTTACTATATGAAAAATAATATAGTCTAATTATAAATAAATGTACCTATCACATGACAAAAATAAAAACCGACCTTAGTTGGATACTTCACCTTAAAAAGTATTATACAATGATTAAAAATATATGCGATTTTTAATGACTCTCATGTAATGATAATAAATAAATAATAGAATAAATATTCTCTTACAATCATACCAATTATTTAGTTCCAAGCTAAATATCACTAAGAACTTGTGTAACGGATACTAAAGAACGGATAAACATACTTAAATACTTTTTTTGTTTTGTAAATACATACGTAATATACATAGGAAAATACCCAGACCAGAACAAATATTCATGTTCCTGCACACAAAGATTTGTCCTGTGTGGGAATCGAACCCACGACCTCTGGAGTGAAGTGCAGATATGCTGATCGCCACGACATATCGGTCGTCAATAATAAATAAATACATAATATTAACGCCGAAACAACAGATGCCCGTCAATCATTCAAACGTGGTATTTGATCAAAAGGCTCTTGACATCGAATGCTTTCGCTCTTTGAAAGACTTTTTAATATATTGGTCTCAGATGTCAATGTATGTGATACACGTAGTTGGTAGTTGTTAAGCCAAGTAAGAGCCTCCGCCAACTCTGCCGTTCTGAAGTAGTGGAGTATCACCTGATTATCTTTAACCTTGTTTTAGGCGAGGAGATTGGTAATCAGGTAAATCTGTTTCACGAATTTTAGATATGAATATTATAATGTAATAGGAATTGTCATATTAAAATAGGAACCGGAAATCATGCACCGGCAGAGAATTCAATGGAAACCTTTTTTACAAAGAAACTAGTTGGTTCGTGTGCTGATAATCTTTATAGTATGAGAGTCCTAAGAAATATTCAACTCAACTAGAAGCTTCTCTGTTTTTGGAGCCTCACGTATATCCTGTATAAGTAGTAAACATTTCAATATTGACTAGAGTCGATAGTACTAAATCATGAATCGAGAATAGAAAGCGGATGGGTCGTACGTAGCGTTTGCGTCACTTGGATAATTCGCCGAGGGGAGCCGCAGCGCCGCGTGACGTCAGAGCCTCCCCGTGGAAACTCCCTTCTCCTTTCTATTCAAACAACTGCAAATTATCGCAGTAAGACTACACAAACAACGACTTTCATAGACCATTTTTATGTTTGTATAGGTTTAAGTTATACCTTTTTTGAAAAGAGGTACCTAATAACTAAATACAAGAACGGTAAAGTTGGTTTTATTCTATTCTTCAAAAATAAATAAGTAAGTATCAGCTATGATCTAAATAAGTCACAATTGCTCTATTGTCCTTTTGAAAAATTACCTTATTGAAGCCCTTTTATCCTGAAGTATTGATTACATAAAATGGTCCCTTACCTACAAAATAATCTTGACCATATTTCTAAAACGCAAGGGCATATAGGGTGGCATAAAGTTTGTTTAAATTTTCATCAAGAATACTTATGGGAAATTGCTTACAGAAACTATGACAAGTTGTCTCTGGATCTTGCATAGGTTGAAGATTTATTTTTAAATAAGCACTTATGTGACTAATTGATGTAAATTAGGATATTTGGTCATAACTGATTTATTAAGAATTTTCTCTATTTTCTTAATACATATTTTTCAAATTAAATCTTGAAGTTAATACTTGAGTTAAGTTAAATGGCTTAGCTCAATATGCTTCCACATTCAAGAACAATTTGAAAAGAAAATGATTAAACACCTATGTATATTGACAGTGTTTTAGGGAGTGCTAATTAAATAAAACGGAACATTACGGAAACGAACTCTTTTTTGTATTGTAAGACCATTATTACCTGTAATGACAAATAAATTATTTGATTTGATTTGAATTAATGATAAATTAATAGAAATGTCAGAAATTAATACAAAAGGGGAACAACCACGTACTTTTTTCCGAGGGTAACAAATTGTGACGTGAACACCTAAGTGTAATTAATCTATCGGCACCACCAGTGCATCCAGACCTATAAAATATATTCCCAATAGCGTTCATTATATTTGAATCGGACCTAACTACAAATAATCAATGTACTGTGTTCAAAAATAACTTGTAGTCCGTAGTAAATTACAGCTTCGTCAATCTCGAATCTTAATTTTCAAATTGACAACATGCGTTCCTATTCAAATTGGCGACTTGTGTTCCGGTAGTTTTACGCGGCAAATATCATTGGTCTTATTATTAAGATTTATATTATTGGCACTGAACAAAGTACACTGCTTGGAACTGCAAAACGTCAGTTGTTAGGTCCCGTACTCTTAATAATTTGGCTACAGCACCGAAAATACAGTATTAAAGCCGCAGCGGTAGTTTTATCTGACACAGCAAAATTAAACTGGGCAAAATAATCGGTCAGAACAGTTTCAAAATATAGGAAGAATTTAAGTAAAGACATTGAGACTTAAAATAGTATGAACCTGCTAATAATATGCCCTGCCAATCGGTCGGCACTTATATCTAATTACGAGCATTGTGTTGCATCACGCTACGATCATGGATAGGCCACTTGAACAGCACCCAATCCACAAACGAGGAGTGAGTCACTCTGACGGCAGGACTAGTGATGGATGCCGACGCGACGCTGAGCTGAAATATATTTGCGGAGTGCAGTTCGCAGTGTGGTGACACCCTCACCCGAATTGCATTTGCGACACGACACCTGCTTATTATTAGATGGCCATTGCCGGACATGTGCCAAACAAACGAACCTGTGACTCGTCTCTCTAAATATCTGTTCAAACACATTTCGTGGGAACAAACTTGTGCTAAACGCTGATGAGAAATTCAAAAATAAATATACCTACTTATTTTGCCTCTTAACATTTAATGTCATGTTAATCGCTCTGACAAAATAACACCTACCCACAATTCAGTTACTTATCTATTAGCACCCACTAGCGTCGTTGTGCTGCCGGGGACCCCGGACCGTGGGAAGTAATGTGGAATCATCACAAGAACAGTGTCACAACAAAATTGTGTTTGAACAAATACTACAGTGACACTCAGCGTGACATACCATGACACTTCAACTGACAAACAAACGCTGAGAATATTTTATATAAATACGATACCTACGTGATAACGTGACCGATGCTGCACGATAGATGATAATCCTAACTGAATTAGAGAAAAATTATGTCAAATAACTCTACCACTTGTCTCAAGACTGACCAAGAGCTATTTTAAAAAACAAAGCATTACTTGTTGTTTATATTTAGACTGTTTACTACTTCGGATCCCACAGAATGAATAATAGCCATGTAACGAAATAGACTAGAGATCAAAATAGACGACGGGTACTGAGGCATAGTGTCGAAATAGAACCCCGCCTCCGAAGCTCGAACCAAAATGAGCAAAGATAAATTTGGAACGGTTCCGCAGGAACGTTTCGATCCCGTGATTCACCTGTTCAAAACTCGATTGTTCGCATTTTACGTCAATCGGTTGCGTGGTGTTTACGAGCGGGCCGCGGCGCGGGAGCGTCAGCTGACTGCCAGGAATAGCCCTGACATCGTGGCCACGCTATGCCGCCTGCGCCCGCGCACTCACAAATAGCGCGCTATAATTAGATGGCAGTAAAATCGTGGGTTTGTTATTTTTCTTTATCGTGTCCGTTACGCGATAATTGGGTTAGCGGTTGCATGTGGGCCCGGGGCGTCGGCGTGTCTGGTGGTCGCAGCGACCACGCATCTCCGGACATTGTCCTGCGACCACGCTGCACGTCGCCACATGGCCTGTTCTCCTCCACGTGCTCTTATTAAGTCGCAAGTAGGAGTTTGTTACTAACCTAGTACAAAGTACAAACTTACATAGTAGAACCAAAAGATATAATTTATACAAGTAGTAGAGGCGGGTCTTTATAAGCGACTCTACATTCTCATTACTACAACATAATCATATCTGATACGAAGGACTCATTAGAGCACTAATATAATTTGCGTGATTTAAAAAAAATACTCATACGACTTTTCCGACCAATGCGGATGATAACGTACGTAACTTATTTTTTGATAATTATTAGACGTTCTAAAGTCGATACAAAATAAATCGCGCAAAATAAAATTAGTATTTACAAACTCTATACATTGTTAGCCAAATGACAAACTTTTATTTTTTACTTATAAGTAAATCTGCTCGCATGTCCTCGCATGGGCAAGATGGAGGGACGATCTAATAAAGGTCGCGGGATCTGTATCGCGGAAATGTATGGCAAGGCCTATATTCAGTAGTGGACTTCCTTAAGCTGATGGTGATTAAAAATAGTGTAAAGCCTGCGGTGCTAAATGTAATAACTACAAGCATAATTATTATGAAATAGGAAAATATTTCTATGTAACACTTAGGGGCTTATTACAAAACGATGTCTAAAGTTATACCAGGTTTAAAACTAGTGCTGTCACTGTCTTCATCTTATTGATTGAAAGTGACAGCACTAGTTTTAAACCTGGTCTAACTTTAGGCATCGTTTTGTAATAAGCCCCTTAGTGAATAAAATATTGATTGTCTCTATTGTTTTGCTAAAAATCTATAAGGACTGGAGATGCAACAACATGAAGTATTTGTAAATTGTTATTAATAAAAAACCAATTAAAATAACCATTAAAAAGCCCTATGGAAATTTTTCAGCATGGCCAAGAATTTTTCATAGAAGTAAAATACAACTACTAACTCGTTAAGACAGCTCGGATACCAAACATTTTGTTCAATTACAATAAAGTGAAAAAGGGTAAAGGGCAATGTCTTCCAGGTGACTAAGATATCGATAGCCAATATTTATATATATAAAACAAAAAGACACAATAAACAAGACGTGAGATACTATGTATAAGTATGCCTCCACGTTATATTAAGCATTAATTGAGAACTAATCGTTTTAGCCCTGCTTATCAAAGAAACTCAAAAGTATATACTATAAAGGTGCTTATATAAAGTATAAAGGTGCTTCAAGCAAGCAGATAATACGTGAATAAAATCGCCAATAATATGTTATAAATTCAGGAAAGCTATTAGATGTTAAAAAACCCGGCATACTGCAACGGAAGGCCTTTTAAATGATTTTAATATGTCTTTAGTAGTAATAACCTCTATCGTAACGAGGGTATCGTTACGATAGAGGTTACTATGATAGACTATTTGAGTTTATTAATTCAGAACTAACTGGAACATTTAAAATACCAATATATTTTCGACATCGAAAATAGAAGATTTTTAGATTTTTTATAGCTACTTATTTATTGAAATACCTCTTATTTATTTATTATAATACAATAAAAAGGATATAACCAATCAAAGTAGCAATTCTTTACATGCATACAATTTAGGACTTAAAATTAGTTGAATAAATTAATATAATGTTTAATTAATCAATTAGATAATCTCATTGCTTTTTTAATACCGCTCTCATTTGTTCTAATTAAGTAACAGCTGATGTTAGACGTATAAGGTCAAACTAGTTATTCGTAAAATTTAAAAAAATATTAGAATGCACATAAATATATTTACTTCCGTAAAAACTTTTTTTGTTATGGTTACCCTAATCAAATTATATTTTTCAATGGTTACAAATGGACTTAATAAATGAATGATTTTTGGATTTTGTCGATAACTTACGATCAAGGAGTATGTAGTAGTAATAAGTCACATTAAAGTTAAAAAAAAAATTAACTCTACACTGCTCTATCTGCTTTGTTAGTCACTTTCCCTAAATCTTATATTGTATCTCTTCCATAAAATGCCAAACTTATGGAAATTAAACTAGCTGATAATGTCATCCTTATACTTTATATATATTTAATGTAATGTAAATGCAGTAAATGAATAAATTACTAGAGTATAAAATATAATGTCTTAACAAGCGCAGACACTCTCAAAATCTCCTTCCGAGTGTGGGTGAGACTATGTGTATTGAAATTGCTTTTTAAATTGTTTTAATGCTAATACAGATTAAACGATTTTCTAAAATCATAGGCTGATTATTATAACTTAGAATTTTTAATTTCATAATTTGATTACACTTATAAATTACAACTTTCATTTCAATTTCGAAATATTTCTCAAAACCAACAGAAAAGTCAGCTTGTAATTTGTAAAAACCAATAGAGATATATATTCATATATATATTTTAATCCTACGAGCTTTCTCTCATAATTCTTTAGACCAAAAAAGTTCCACTCGTGACGTCATACATCACCTCCTTGTAAAAATACGAACAGAAAATGCTAAAGCTCTAGCTTCATTGGTAGTGGTGGTGGTATGTTTACCTAGTCAGCCGCCGGCCGGCTCGCGGCACGCGTCAGATATTGAATGAAGCGGACACGGTGAAGGCTTCGCGGCGACGAGGGAGGGCCGGCGGGCGTGGGGGGGGGCGGTGGGCGGCGTCGCGTAGTGACGTCAGCGGGGGGGGGCAGCGCGCCGCGCGATTGGCGGAGCTGCGCGCGCCGCTACCGAATATGGGACCGCGACTCCATTGATAAAACTGCGGTGCGGGGTCGCGCGGCGCCAGTCCCTTTCGCACCGGCCGCGCGAGAGGCCGTTTTCACGCTGGCGTTGTTCGTAATACCGATCGGCCCTTGGGCTGAGGAGCAGGTGGTGCCGGACGGGATGGGCATGGATTCGGAGCCCCCGACCGGCCCACACTTGCTGTCTTTGGCGGACGTCGGCTCCCTGGGGTTCGACTGCTCGCTGAAGCCGGTGGCGACAGGCCCGCTGCCTGGTACGCCGACCGACCTCAACACTCCATGCACCACTTCGGATCTGCCTGCCTTCTTCCCGAACCTTCTGGAGCCTCCACTCATAACAGGTGCTTACACTCCGCCACCGTCACGTCCACAGTCCCGCGGGCCGGGCGAGACGCGCCCCCGCACAGCCACTCGCCCGCGCCCGATAACGTTGTAAATAAACAATGAGCTTATTTACACCCTCCGCAGTTTAAATAGTGCCAATACTATTCGTCATTAAAAATTCGCTAATTGCATATATTTCAGTAAAGTGATAATAATACCCTTATTGTGAAATGGAAAGTTCAGCGCCCGCATGTTATGAATGATCGGATCGATGCGGACAGCTGAACAGAACTTTCACTGTGTACTTGATGACGGGGATATCTCATCCCCAAGTGTTAGTGATGTTAACGAGTGATTTTTCTCGCGATTCCGGAGTGGGGTAACTATATCGAATTTAATTCAAATCAAAAAGATTACCTTTTTCTTAATCGGTAAAGTCATTAAATTTACAAATATTTCCTAAAAAGTTTTGCAACATAAACACTTTTTAATTTAATTTATATATATATTTGTGATAAAAAATTAATTATTTTTAAATGTTGAAATATTATTAGATAGATAACTTTTTTGGATATGAGCTATTTTTTTAAATCAATTATACTTAAATTAATAGAACGATGTTAATTTCATAATATTTCATAATGATACAATAAAGGTATTCTCGTGACACCTTCGTATTTTTAAGGATTTTTTTCGCACGGATACTTATGCTATCGAACAATAAGTTTGCCATAGTCTGTTAGCCGTTAGCAATCAACTGTTACTCTACAATACATTTATCACTTTAGGCCATACCTTGTTGCGTATATATTACTGCATTTTTTACCGATGTACGTACTCCTGGACCAAGTGTCGATGTGATACAACGATAGGACTATCAACATCCTGTACGTTATCTGCACTGCCTTCCGCCTGCGCAAATCGCTAAACACACTGAAATGTATCTTCTGTAATTAAACTTATTAAAAAAAACAGCTAGGTCAGCTACAAATTAGATAATTTTTAAAAGAGGACATGAACATAGTACTTCAAATTACTATCATTTTCTTGTAATCTCCAAAACTACAGTTAACCATTTTAAAATGTACAATAAAAATTCATAAAAGTAAAAATCTTCATATAATTTATCAGTAACTTTCGCCCACTGCTTCGCCCGCGCATACTAAACTACTATGTATTGCGTGCTATTTTTTTTTCGGGATAGTAAATAAAAACTTAGGCCTCTTGCCTTATAGGTCGGCGTGTTATCATAATAATCTCGCTTTTGAATTTATAATTTAAGTAAGAACAGCGTTTTTTTTTACTTTGCAAAAAATTACTGGTTTAATGAGTAGCCTTCCTTACGTGTATATTGTTTGTCGTAGGTTCACTAACTGGTGATGAGCTATCGCTGGGATGTTCGCCGCGGCGCCACAAGCACGAGGCGTCCCTATCGCCGGGAGCGCGCGCCGAGGACGCCAGCAACGCGTCCAGCGCCAGCGCCTCGCTGTACGGCCCGGGCAGCGTGGGCCTCGGCTCCGGGGGCGGAGGGGCCGGCGGCGGGGGAGGGGGAGGCAAGCGGGCCCCCTCGCCGCCGCTGCAGTGGCTGCTGCCGCCCGGGCCCGGCCCAGGCGCCATGGACAAATATTTCCAGCAAGAGTACGAGGAACGCGTCGACCTCCTCCCACCCGACTGCCAGTCTGCTTACTGCCAGCCACCGCAGTCGTGTCCACCCCCGCAGCATTGCGAGTACCGTCCGCAGCAGCCGCAGCCACAGCACTCCTGGGACCAAGAGTTTGTTCCCGCTCCGCAGCCCACTCCCGGACCGTCTGGCCTCCCTAAACGGGAAACGTACCCGAGCCCGGTCTCTGACCGGCCCATTCAGCTCGCGGAGTACAACCCGTCCACGAGCAAAGGTCACGAAATCCTCTCTCAGGTCTATCAGCAAAGCACTCAACCGCTCCGGCTAGTGGCCGTGAAGCCGCGCAAATACCCCAATCGCCCGAGCAAGACCCCGGTTCACGAGCGACCATACGCGTGCCCGGTTGACGGTTGCGACCGCCGCTTCTCCCGATCGGACGAGCTCACGCGGCACATCCGCATCCACACCGGACAGAAACCGTTCCAGTGCCGCATCTGTATGCGCTCGTTCAGCAGATCGGATCACCTGACGACGCATGTACGGACACACACGGGCGAGAAGCCGTTCGCCTGTGACATTTGCGGAAGAAAGTTCGCGCGTTCCGACGAGAAGAAGCGGCACGCGAAAGTGCACCTAAAGCAGCGCCTGAAGCGCGAGCGCGGCAGCGGGCCGCACCACGAGCACTCGCTCTAGCAGCAGGCCCCGGAGGCCGCGCCAGCCCGCAGCCTCGGCAGCGCTGGCTCCAGTGCGAGCCTCGGCGACAGCGACGATAGTGCGTCTCTGAACTATGCTGACTACGAGTATAATGAATGAACATTAAAATTTTCACGTTGAAGTTATCAAATAATTTCTTCGCATATGTGTAAGATTGTCTTTAACGAAGCTTTATTATTAACTCTACATTTTGTAAATTCACTGAAATTTTTATTACATATATATATATATTAATATATATATACCTTTTTATACGTATTTGTAACAATCACTATAGAAGTTCGATGTATATTTATTTAGATAGGTAGGCTAATTGAATGTCGAGTGGGATCAAACGTAGATACGAGGGATACTATGGCCTAAAGTCCTATGTGCGCATCGATGAATGTTCGTTGTGAACGAGGCGCGTCCCCGGCGGGCCGTTGTTGAAACCCGGCGCTGGAGCCTCGCGCACACGGGGCCCAGTGTTCGGACACATATCTTTCTGTCTGACGATAGATTTGTAGATAAGCTTAAATATTGTGCATTGTTAATAATCATTCGTACTTTTAAATTACGATACGTCGAAGCCTATTCGCGGGTGCGATCTTTGGGAAACGTTTATCGGCCTGAGCACACGTAGATCTGAATGACTGTTCCTGTACAATAATGGTGATATCTACTTATTTAGTGATAAACGTTTCTCGAACTGAATTTACTGTGGTAGTTAAGTTTAATATTCTTGTACTTTACAAAACTAACGTGAAACTGTGCCATTAATTTAACTTTACAACGTGCCACTGCAATTTTATTTACAAATTTATACTAAGTGTAACACGACTGCTAAATAAGTGATAACTGTAACATTTTGTTTTATATTTCTAGTCGAAGATATATAATGAGCGTGAGAATGTCGACTATATTGTTTGTTTTCTGTAACTATCTTACCTTATTATAACACGTTTTACTTAATGTACCTACTATCTAATATTTTCGGCAGTTAGTGTCGCTTCTTCTCTTGCTCAACGAATTTTAATTTAACAAAATTGCTCAATTCTGCTTATTTGATGGAAGCAGTCCTGGAGTAAGCTAGTGTTTTGTTTCTGGTTTCTAGTAACGTCGGAACGCTCCTCCTCGTAACTCCTCTCTTGCGTTCTTGCACTTGTTACTTTGTTATTTCACTATTGAGTTTTCCAGTGGCATATATTTTTTATAATGTGCGTATTATAAACTAATCTAGTAAATAGGTATGGCGGTAAATTATGATCTCTTAATCATTATTAATTATTTTCAAGTACCTATAGAGGGCCTCTAATTTATAATACTCATAAGTTTTTGTATAGATATAATCGTACATGTAAGTAAGGTTCAATTTAAAAGATTTCTGTTTTGTGATCGCAGCAGTGTTGGTGTATCTGACGACCTGTTAGCTGGTGTAATCATTTCAGTGCGGGTTTGTTCCAGTCTCTAGAGTGGAGAAATTAGTATTGATAGCTAATTTATAATAACACACATCGTTTCGTCGCGTTCGGTTAAATACACATCGGTCAAAGTGACCGTCAAAACCTTAAAATTTACGAGTAAACAGTAAGTTTTATAACTGAATTGATTTTACTTCGTTGCTAAAACAACCTTTATCTTTTATGATTTTGATTGCAAATTTGATCGAACGCGACAAAACTCCACTCTTTCGCACTACTCCGCGATATACGTATATTACAATGAAACATGATACATTGTTGTGGAAGAAGTCCTAAGCCAGTAATTATCGATGTGTAGCTCTATGGTTCTTATATATTTGAATAAGTTATAAACTTTAGTTTTTCGACATGAGTACAAACATGCACAAATTAACATTGGCTTTATACAATTACTTACCTAATTAGGAATAAAATGTGTTGAATCATCTGCCTTCAAAGTATACATACTGTTGTCATTAGAAAATACTATTGTTGTGTGGTTAATTACTGTTATAACATGTTCATTTTAGAGAGTAAGCGTTTAGTTCCAAAAATGTAAGTGCAATCATTACCTTTTAGATATAGAAAAAAAACAAATCTTTAAAAAGAAAACAAAATTATGTATTGTATCACCGATCATGCAGTGATTGTAACACAACAGGGTGGGCCGTTCTGTATTTCTGGTCGTTATGAATTTATTATATTCAGACAATAATATTGCTGACTGTTTTGCCAGAACTCGTTACAAAATGAGCCAAGCTAGAAGTTATGCTAGATAGGCACTGAAACTAATTACGTTAACTGATCCAAAAAAGTACATATTAACTGTTAACAACGACAAACGTAAAATATTTATATCTCAAAGAGTTTATTATAAATTTTAAGATTTTTGTACAAAAAAAAACAAAAGATAATAAGATCATTTAAAATTATCCAGCATAAAACAGAACCACGAAATCTTTATATTGTAACAGTTGGTTTGGTGAAATATTCTATCAGGTGCTGATATTTTCGCAAGACTGTTGCATGGGTATAAAGGGAAAAGTACTGGCAAGTGCCGACCTAAAACTACCGTGCTCGCGTATGTATAAATGGTGTACTTTTCTTTACCTTTAACTCTTGTACTACATGTGGCTTTTACTCGCGAAGAATCTTCAAAGAATGTACGTAAATAAGTTAGTTACAGTTAAACAGCTCATCACGTAACTCACGAGGGCACTCTCAGTTCAGCATGACCTATAAATACAGACTAAAATTTATATTACTGTTAAAAACCGTTCAAAAAGACGAAGTCTTCGGTGATAGGAAGGCTAGCTTAGATAGATAAACAAATAAAAAAATTGTTAATCAAATGAGTGACAATTGAAACGGAGAAGACTAAAACTTAAACTCTTTACGTGTTGTTTTGACGCAACTCGTTAACGTTATTGGTATGCAGTGTATGAATTAGGGAGTTTAGACACAGGATTTACTGCGCTGTGATCCTTTGGCCATAGAAAACTGTATGGTGATCCTCATCAAAAATTATTAGGTAAGTTAAGGTCTCCTTAGAAGAGCAACTATGCAAATTTTCAAGAAAAAACCTTGCTTAGAAGACACAGAGAACTAAAGACAGAATTATAACCTTAAGAGTTCTCAAACGAAAGAGCCTTGACTTCGATTATTAAAATATTCTCACAAAATATGACGAACTAAAGTGTTCACATAATACCTAAATCTAGGTGCGAAATCTTTACGAATTTTGTGTATGTATGATTATAAATTTAAGCTGTCTTTATGTATTTCACCGGTGTGAAAGATGTTGTTGATGTTCTTTAATATAATTATTTATAAGTATCTAGGCATTGTTAAATCTCACTAATTTTTACTAAATTCTATTTAATATATTTGTAAATACACTGACTACATTTGTATTTAATGTGTATATAAGAGGAAAGAAGAAATTTTTATTTAATATGAATCCACCTAAGGTGCGAAAATACAAATTGTTGGAAACTTGAACTTCGTCGTTTGCATTTTATTATCACAATCCAAAACTACTATAAGCTTTGTACTTAAGTTTTAATCTGGCTTCTACTAAAAGTAGTGCCTATTTACCTCGCCTTCTTCAAAAGGTCTCTCTTACAATTGTACTTTTACATATTCTTTAAATATGTTAAAACAAATTAGTCATACAGACTAAAATTTAGTTCTAAACGAAACCAAAAAAGTATTAAATTAAAATCAACCAACATATCTAACGTATACACAACTTTGGAGAATAAACTTTAAAGTTGCTAAATAAATTCAACTGCCCTTTATTCTGTTTTAGCTTAATGATTTGTTAAATAAACAATAAAGGCAACATTTTTATAATGGTCAGGTCAACTTTTACTTTAATTTCAATTGGTTGATACATCTACTTTGTTTAAAAACCGTACATGATTTAATGTCTTAAGTTATTATGAGTAACTTTAGACCCGTGACTTCTAGCACGTGACCTACAGAAACAGTACAAACTGCGTAAAAGTTACGGGAGCTACTGTAAATTCTTTATATGTTTATATCATAATGACAGAATACTCCTAATAACCTATTAGATTTGGTTTTGGTTATAGTTCTACGTATGAGTATTCTTATAATCTTGAAATTACTTAAAGAGTTTCATGATAGTAGTAAATAAGTATATTGTTGAGGTTTTACAATAAGTGTTTTCTTTTATTCAAACTTATATAATTTTGGAGTTTCTGCCAATTCGGTTAAAATAGGTTCAAGAGAATAAAACCTTTCCTTAAAAAAAACGCAAAGGATTAGAATTATTCGAGCGATGCGCAATTTATATCAAGAATATACTTATGAATGTCTTATGAACACGGTACAAAATATTTGCATTATTTTTTATTTTTAATGATTTTCACACCTTAGTAATAACCACATTCTTTCTTTCTTTATTTTAAATAATGGCTTCGTGCGTCTAGCACATTTAGCCAGTGTCAAGTAAGTGATATATTAATAATATAAATAATTCATAGTAAATGAGAATGAGTGGTTATAAAGATGATCAATGGTAAATGAGATACCCTCCCCTAAGCCCCTTGAGTCCTCAGTAAAGATGTGGGACTATACTGAGATCTCTCATGGACTCCTTGAGAGAAAATTTGAAAAGTGATGTAGCACTGTTTTGTTTGATTTACCAACACTCATGTATGTTCACAAACACTTAACGGTTAATAATCCACCGTTATTACGCATTAATGTTAGAACTATCACAAATTTTAGAAAATAAAACAAAACTGCAAACATGACGCTTCACTTTCCCGCCAAGAAGTCTAATAACCACATTCAAAATTGAGGTTTCAAATTCTTATTTTTTTTAAATGTTGGTGAATGAGATCTGTAGCGCCATCTAGTTATAAAGAGCTAACGCGTTGCTACTGTAATGTCAAACATGTAGCTCGTAAAATTTATTCTAGATGGCGCTGCTTCAGAAAGCAAAGTTGTCGCAGAACCTAACTTACTCCGTGCTTTAACAAATAGTGTGAAGTAATAATGCTAGGTAGCGTTGAAGTTATGAGTAAAATTCAATTATTAAAGATTTTTGTAGCCAACGCGGAGAAAGACTAATCGCGGCATTATATTCTTTTCCAAAAGTGGAGCAAATTTGAGAATTTTTGGGTACATATAGTAGCTTTTTAGACATTACTCCTTCGACTACGTACACAATTGTAGAGAAATGTCATGTTGCCGATAATTGTGATTTTGTGTCGATTCCCATTAAATATAGCAATTACCCATATAATTGAAGTTTTTTGTGATTATTTAACAGTGTTAGCTGTAAGCCCCTAAGTAGAATTTATTAATTAATAGTCAAATAGTAAACTATTTCTATCTATCTACTATACTAGTAGTAAAAGTATAATTATTATTTCTTTACTTATCTAAACTCCGAAATAATAATTTTACTTAAGCGATTCCTTCAATTTTATACACCAAAAATTAAACCAATTAATAAAAATAAAAGTTTTCTCCCGACTTTTATAACATATCAACAAAAATATTTATGTTACTGAGCTGCTTAGGACACTATTGAACTGGTGACACAAATCTCTCTCTAAAATAAAAATTACTAAGAAAATCATAAACATATTTTTTCATTAGATACGCGTGAACTTGTAAAGGAAGATGAATGCAGCTAGTAAGGGCCATTTATTTTGCTTATACCTACCTACTGTGACATGTAAATTGCAACTATCTACCTATTAGCTATTATATTTATAGTAAGACATGTGATACCTTATAATTGTATTTTACCTACCTATGTAAAATGTACTTTCTTATTATGAATAATGCGAATAAGACGTTACTTCTAATGTTTGTACGTACAATATATCTATGTTCGAATAATTAAACTATGTAAATAAATTTATGAGTAATTTATCACTCATTGGATTAAAATCTTTTCTTATTTGAATAAACCATTTATTTACCTAAATCCTACCTACTACGTCATCATGTTTACAGCTCGACGAGGCCTTCTGTTTTATATAGGTACGCCGCCACATTTTTTTCAAATCCATGCTGATGGCCCGAAACCATATTCGAGTCACCGGGATTCAGAAGAGTGCAAAAAGATTATGCGTAGACTAGGCAGTTTTTTGTATTTCGAAAATTTCGTTTTAAGCTACGGCGATATCTTGAACGCAAATTTTAATTTTCAGAACGCAGATGATCAACATTCTCCTTATCTTCTCTACTACTAGCACTACTGAGGGATTATGCACACTTCTTCTCGCGTTTGCATTTAGTCACCTAACAAGATATTAAGACTAACCCATTCTGAATTACAAGGCAAGAGAAGACAAAACAAATAATAATGGACATAATTAATGCAATTGAGGCAAAATGCTTATAACCCCTACTGAGGCATATTTACCTCATAGAAAAGTAAAATATCATTGTTCTACTCTAGCTTACCTAAGCTAGCTTTCTTAATTTCTTCCTTAGGTAAAGTACCAGGGTAGGTAATCTGTTTAACTCCTAGACACAACTTAAGTTAAACTTTTCTTCCAGTTCTGTTCTTGTGATTTTTCACAATTACCTACTTAATTTTCATCCTAGGTCAGGCTTGTCAGCTTATTACTGAACCTTTATAAAACAATTATAAAATACACGCACCATAAATTCAACCGTAAAGGTTAGTTCTAACTAAGATACAGGCGGGTAGGTCTGTATGGAACAAATATAAATTACGTTAAAAAGGTGAGTAATAAAAACAACACACATTCATAACACAAAACGCATAAAATGCATACAAAGTATAACACGGACACAAAATAGCAGATATTCAGGGAGTTTATTAAGAGTGGTAATACTTTTTTCGTCGTTAAGGATGATTGATGAAACCAATTCTTTGTCTAAATGATTTGAGCTTTTGGGCATTTTGATAAAGGTTTACTGTCAAGAAGCATAAAATAAGTTAGCATAAGGTAATTACAACTAATTATAATTTCGCATAATACTAAGTAATAAGCACAACAGTATTTAGCATAAATGCAATTAGCATAAACATGATTAAGCATAAAATAAGTAACCATAAATTTAAAAAGGCATAATGGAGTTTTACCATAACTGAATGAACACTAGCTACATGAGATAATATCTAGAACATAACCATGAACCAAATGTTCTAAGAGAAAAGGTAAGTAGGTATTATAAATACTTACCTACTTAATTTTTATACATATAAAAACATAATTGCATTCATGCAAGGAAGCGCTCGTAGCTCCGCGGTGCTCGGTGGTCGGAAACGATCACCGAAGTACAGCAGAGTTTACAGAGGTCAGTCCTTGGATGGGTGATCGTTTGTGTGGCATTTGATATCGAGCGCTTCCGTGCTTCGGAAAGCACGTTAAGCCGTTGGTCCCGGTTATCACTAAATGTGGTAGTCGTTAAGCCATGTTAGAGGCCTAATAGGCGGCTTGAAAAATTCTAACAGCAGGGTGCCATACACCTGCCTCCGCCAATCCGCACGGGGTTCTCGTGGTGGAGTATGAACCAATACCCTCTCATCTTGGTATGTGAGAGGAGGCTCGTGCTCAGTAGTGGGACGTTTATGGGCTGAGATGATGATTCATGTAAGGTCATTAAAAAGCGGTTTACGGGTGGCCCAAGGGCCACCCCCGCCGCACCTAAACCTACTTTTACTTTATATAAATACTGTTATGCGATTTTCCATTATGCCTAAAAATATTGTGCCAAAAAAAATTATGCATAAATGCATTATGCTAAATAATAATTATGCCACAGTACATATTTCCAACCAAATTCGGCCAAATTAATATTATGCTAAATAAATTATGCCAATTTCATTATGCCAATCCATTTTAGGACAAAACACATGCCAATAAAAGGGATCCTTTTGATAAAACTTGAAAAAATATTTTGTTACAAATTTTTGTTTAAGAACCTATATAAGTATTAGATTAAGAGGTAAAATAACTTATAACTTTTAATCTTTCACACAAATTATGTACCTATACAACGAGTTTTTAAAGTACCTACTGCAGACAACCTTATATTGTAAGTCAATTTAAGATTCCCTTCCCAAATTCCCCCAAAAAATATTGAATATCTGTAAAGATTTTTAATTTTTAGCTGTTCTAAGCTTAATGTGGTTAGATTTATCAAACAACATATTAAAACGAATATCGCATAGCTTATTATTAATTTTAAGAAAATCTCGACAGAATCTAAAATGAAACCGACCGGAAAGTTCAGTTTTGTGACACTAATTTATTAGCAATATTCTACTAATATAGAAGTAAGCGGAATTTTTGGCATCATTAAATAATGGCATATCGTTCAACGCCATATTAGATTTTTAGTGTCAAAAATACTGGGTGACACGGCGGTCACGTTTGTATAGAACAAACAAAACTTTTAAATTGCCAATTGGGGAGAAAAAAAAAAAAAAAAAAAAAAAACGAACTCCAATTATTATTCAGACGTCACCA
This sequence comes from Musotima nitidalis, assembly GCA_949126915.1. Taxonomy (NCBI): domain Eukaryota; kingdom Metazoa; phylum Arthropoda; class Insecta; order Lepidoptera; family Crambidae; genus Musotima; species Musotima nitidalis. Next base: position 9,708,236 of record OX421424.1, on the reverse strand, counting down.
ATATTTCACTGTTTATATTGACTTTGTTAAGCTTTTTTTATTGTTTTATTTTTATTGTTGCAAATATTACTAAGCATTTGGTGTTAAGTAGTGGTTAGTGCTATACATGATGCGTATTTTTACATCATTTATAATTTGTGCATAGGTGGTCATATGTGACCTACGTTATGTGACTGTTTACATAGATCAGTTTTTGGATGGGTGACCGTTTTTGTGCCATCAAATATCGAGCGATTCCGTGCGTGCCTCGGAAGGCCTTCCGGTCCCGGTTATTACTTTATGTGGTATTCTTAATAACCGGCCGTAAGCCATGTTAGAAACCTTGAAGGGCTTGATGTTTGTTACAGCAGAACGCCTTCGCTAATACGTACATGGAGGATATACGTAGGATGGAATATAGACCTTAACCCTTCTCCCTTTGGTTTGTGTTTGGCCCGTGCTTAGAAATGGGACGTAAATGGGCTGAGGTGATTAAAATCAATCAAACATTATGTACGAATCTAATAGTCGCCCTGTCAACATGAGACATTCTCATTACAGTTTACCCCATAGGTATCAATGAATAATAAAAAAATATGAAATTTATTTAAAATAATTTATTAAAATAACATAAAATTTAAAAGATCTTAACGTGATTTTATACTTTTAAGAAAAACAAAGTGCTGAAAGTATTAAATAATAATTAAAAGATTTGAACAATTCAAAATAGGCCGGCTTGTTACAAACTCTACTTCTTCTTTTTTTTAAATAATGGCATAATGCCATCAAAGCCATCGTATTGTTGTTTAAGCTTAAATAAATTTTAAATCCCTATTTTGTCCATTGCTATATAAAGCTCTCCAAATTAGTTTCGTTACTGAAAAATTAAATGAGTTTAGCGCAAGCCAACCTAAGAAACAATAAGTAATACGCATCGCTTACTCTCGTAAATAAAAAAAACTAGATACAGAATTCACCAATACACATAACACTTACGTAAATGTCCAAAAGCTAGAACAGAGGGTCTTGAACAGTCCTTTGTGCAATTCTTAATTTTATTCTGCTATGACTCACAATTCAATTAAGACACGTTATTAAATAAAAGATGCAGGGGTCAGTTTGTCGAACAAGAAAAAAGTTACGGCGTTATAAGTAATTAAAAACTGCTAGCATTTTCTTGCGGAAGTTTTTTAACAATGTTTATATCGTTTGATTTTGTTGAATACATGATGAACCATGATCTAATTAAAAAACTTCATTTTCGGAAAGCTGGCTTACCTACACGCTATCTTCACGATACATTGTTTGCGGTTCTGAGAATTCTTACTGCTTTTATGTACATATAGTACCGTTAGAAGATATAGAATCGTTAGAAGTAGATATTTACAATTATCAGCAACATTATTTAATACACATTTAGACAGCCGTAAAGTAAAGTAAAGTAAACAAGTCCATAAAGTTAATCCTAGGGGTTAGGGTAGAGGTAAATAAATAATGTGATTAACATAACGATTTTACTAAGATTTTATATTTTAACTCAACGATATACCCCCATATTAAACTTATTAGACCCTCTATTCACAATAAAAAGCACCCAAATATTTATCAGTCTTCGTTATTTATCTTTTTAAGGTTTTGTCTCCATAGTGGGTTACTTAGAAATTCATTTAGCATATTTTTCATAAGATAATGACAGCATAATTCATATCTGGTATCCTATTCCTAGCAATGGAAACAAAGCCATCAAGTATAGGAGGCCATTCTTAACCTTTTAATTGTATGATTTAAAATATTCATACTATTAAAAAACGTCTTATAGATCATAATGCGTTCAAGCTTACATTAAATGACTCGTAGCCCGCTTCAAGTTGAAACTAGGGTATTTTTATCGTTGCAAGACTGTTCGAAAGGGTTCAAGAAGGAACATAGATGGTTTTTAGTCAGTTTAAAAGTCTGACACACTCACAGCGATAGACAGTCATTTGATGACTTTACATCCAATCGGTTAAAAAGAAAAAAAACTGGTACATTTTATCAAGAATACTTCCAAATAAAATACGCTCTATTGACGCTAGCTAGGTCGAAATTAATGTACCTACTCATACTTTTCTTTACACGAAAGTTAATCAAAAACTAGAAAACATGCATATTGGCTTTGCTTCTTATGAATCGTTAAAATATTGTATTAACACTACCGCAACAGATCCCCATACCTATAGTGACTATTACTATAGACTAACAGTTATTATAAGGGCTAGGTTCAACAATCATGCAACACTCTTTCCGGATCTTCGGCAAAATTTAAAATGTACAACACTATTGTATACTTTGCGAGCACTACACTGAATTGATGCACTTTAACACAAAGGCAGGACACATTATAATAACTTTTGAATTGAGTTGCATAGTATTGAGGTGCAGTCACCACGGGCCCGCACAGCTCACTAACTAGGCTCGTAGGCGAGGGGCTCCTGATCGATAAACGCCCTACATTTTCAAAACTAGGTCAATCATTGCTGCCATCAGTTCCAAAAAAATACCAGCGCTCTTCTATTGGTGCATAAAAATAAAAAAGCAGATAGGTGCCCTTACTTTCCCGTTAGTACCACAATAAGAGCAACAACAAAAGTACTGAGTACAGTACCCTTTTAAATATGAAAGGGTTTAAATTTTACTTTGAAGGGCTGTTTATTACAATGTCTAGTATAACTTGTCACTTTCGAAGCATTTGTTGAATAATCCTTACAATGTTTTCATTTGATGCTAATGATAGTGTAGAGGTCGTGAGTTCAATTCCCACGCAGGACAAAATATTTATATGAACAAACAGACGTATTATATTAACCCGAAATTACTGACCTGTCTGCAATCCGAGATTTAGGTTGGCTTGCACAACAGTGCTTAATTTGATTTAAGCTAAATTTAATTTCAAATGTCATTGCAATTTAGTCCTTTGTTTGAAGTTAAGAGGGACAGATGGGGAAATCCTGTTTAGTGCTAAATCTTGAATAATTTGAAACACGATGTTTCAAAGAGATTTAGCACTAAACAGGATTAGTAACTAATTGCCTTAAACCAATCTTAGATAGACGCCTATCTTGGTTTTATTTGTTACTAATGTTTCACTCCAAGGATTAGTTATTGAGACGCCTTACTTGAAAAAAGAATTGATAATCAATCATAGACAGCCTATTTTGGATCGAGATAGGTTATTAATTTCGGGTAACATCATTATTAGATGTATTATATATGTGCATACATATTTACAAAATTTCAGTTTTATTTCTTTTTTTGCTTAACTAAATGATTGTAGGTACGTAAAAATCACACATATTAGGCCACTAAATGCCACTACCGTTTAAGCCCGTGCTATCTTAAGTTTATACAATTTAAAATTATATTCCTTCCCTTCCCCATATATCTACTTTTCTTTTTTAGTTTTCAAATACAACTGCCATAGCCAATTAAAACTTATTTACTCGGAGTCTTTTTGCTTCAATTCAACATAGACATTTTTAATTTCTCAATTGCTGTAAATAAAAGGATATACTCCTTTGCACATACTACATAGATATGGCGGAGTTATTAATAATAAGTATTCATGTACATTCCGGTCCGTCGTTGCACAGGGAGCGTACCTGTAATGTTTATAGTAGTTGTTCGTAACATGATGGTAGTCTTGGCATCTGGACAATGAGACAGTTTTTGAATTATTGATATTTCTTATAACTTATGGTCTTTCATGCTGGCTTGATTAAATTATTACAGTACATATTTATATAATTATAAGTTACAACCTACGAACATTGAATGCTTTATTTATTTTAATGTTATTATTGTACGTTAGGAATACTGTAAAACAACCTAAGATCCGGAACTCTACTCTAAAAATATTGCTTAAAAAAAGGATTTGACTTATATGATTATTATCTCAAGCTGCGGACAAGATGGGACCCGCAACAATTGCATTGGCTTGAGTGGATTAACACTGTTATATATTATCTAAACAAATACTTGAAGCTGATCTTATTTAAAAAAAAAAATTACTTTATTGAAATTATGTCTAAAAATCCGTCAAACAAATGCCAGTAGCATGTAATGTTTATTATATGACAATCGGGATAATTCTCGTAGCAATTTCAATACTTATTATTATTTTATGATTAGAAATTTAATAAAATGTTTTTTCTGTTAAAAAATACATAAATAATATATTTTCACCATGATTGTTTTGCAGATGTAGGGTGTACAGGGATCCTAGCAAAACCTAAGGAGCCCAAGCCAACATCACCTGCAAGTGGTGCACCTGCCGTCATTGGCGAAATGTGGGCGTATATTATGCCTCTGCCTACCCCTTTGAGGAAACAGGCGTGAATGTATGTATGTATGTTTTGCAGATACTAAAATAATGATAACAAGCTTAAATATTAGGCCGCGTTTAGACATAATTTCATAGGATTTTGAGTTTATTCCACCACTAGGTATTTCCGAGCCGACGCAATTAACTTGCGCTGTCGACCGACTCCACTCTTTGTCTGGTTGACGGCCTGAGTCCGGAGTATGCAGCACCAACAGTCAAGGAATAATAAACAAGAACTAATAATACTAATACCTACAAAATTAAAGACTAATAGAGAACAATGACTACAACGAATTTTATCAATGATTGTCTATAGAATGCGACTAGCACACAGTTTTTGCATGATAAATTAATAAGTTATCTGATAGCCTTTATAAATTGCACTTTTGCAATTTATCTTAAATTATCTATCCATAGTAAATAAAGCGACAAGAACACATATTACGCATAATGTCTTTAACAGCGGATGATTCGTGAAACACGAACGCTTTAAATTTCCAGTATCAAGAAAAAAATGAGGCTTATATAATTTTAAGCAGTGGTTAGAAATTGCAATTTTATATATTTGGACAAACCTAGTTGCAGTTTCTGATATACTGAATCTGATTTGGTTTTTCACTATGATATCTTATAGAAAAGTCACGTCAGAATTAAGATATTAAATTAAAACTGCATCTAACTCAATTCGGTCGACATAGCAGCGAGGTCTTTAAGCTTGGCTAGACAGGGACTGACATATAAATCTAGATAAAAGAACACAGCAGGCCTCACTACCAATGTACAAAATAATTGGATTCGTTACCATTTCTAATCTTAATTACTATCGCTATACGCAAGCATGAAAAGCAAGTACGGGTCTTGCTTTTCATAGTAGAGGTACACACACATAGTCATAGACTTTGGCATATGAAACGCTTGTCGCATTATAACTATCGCTTGTTATATATATCGCTCACTATTTTGCGTATGGTGGTAAAATATAGGTCAATGAACTTTTGTCCAGATTTAAATGGCACAGACTATTCGAAATAGCAACGAATGCATTACCAAAGTGAAAACGTGAGCGAAAATCAGAACGAGACAGCAATGGCATAGAAAACGTTATGAGGCGTCATCGTCAGGCTTGGCAAGGTTAGGTTCGGACTCAGAGCGGCGTTTGAGGCCATCGGCGTCGGGAGAGGCCGGCCGGGCGTCCTCGGGTGGGGACGCTGCTTTTATATCCGGCTCACTGCGGCTAACCTCGCCCTGTGGATATAACTTATAAATAATTTACAATAAAACCATTTATTTAGTTTGTAAGCAATTATTATTGAGAACTTGTGTTATCGATAATAAATAATTAATAAACATATAGAAATACAGACTTCTTATATATATTAAGAAACTCTCAGATCAAATTTATGCACACAAACCTGTGTCCTGTGTGGGAGTTGAACCCATTACTTCGGGAGCAGAGTGCAGGTATACTGACCTCCACTAAAAACCTTTAACTACTTATCAAAAAAGCGCACAACCTACCAGGTGGTAAGCGAAACTAAAGCGAGTATGATTTATGTTTTACCATAATTTGGGCTCCTTTGGAGTAACAGCCAACAGTTTATTATGAATAGATGACTTATTGTCATTATGACGACAAACTTACGTAAGATAATAAAAATTCAATGAATACATACCAACTCAGGCTCAAGAAAATCAGAAGGCTCTTGTTTGACTTGGACATTCATTTTGTCGTTGAGATAGCAGACGCCATTTAAGTCGATCGCGCTGTTCGAAAATATCGCCGCTGCACCAACGGAAGCATCAACCAATGGCTCATTCTACACAAAAATTTAACATTCTAAACAAATATGTATCATTCTACACAAGCATGGATCTGGCTTATATAAGATTGGATTGATTACTTAATATTTTATTAACAAAATGAGCTGAAATCTGGAAAATATAAAGATAATCTAGCTAAGCACTTTTGAATTTTTATCCTGTTTTTGTATCCATTAGTGATTTTATTTATAAATATCATTCCAAAATTGTCTGATAATAAGAAGGAATGCAAGCAGAATATTTTATATCTTACCAAAACAATATCTTCAGGTATTTGAAATTTCAATTGTACAGGTTTTTTTGCAGGTGAAAGTTCAATTTCTGGAGATTTATAAACAATAGGTGCAATGTCTTTTATTGAACTTTCTTTTGGTTCTCTGAAATAACATTTGCGATGTTAGAAAATAGAGCAAATATTAAATACATTCGTATATCAGTTTAAGTACAGTCAGATGCAATGATATGTTTATCTCTCAAGCAAAAAATGTAAATGCTAATTGAACAGAATGGTGAAAATTTCAAGCAATTCGTGGGGTTGCCTTGCGCAATTATCCAAAAGCCCTACCAAGTTAGGGAGTTCTAATTAGTTGCATTGTATAGAATACAAACAAAAAAGTTTCCTATACATTCACAATTTGCTTTGTCGCTGTGTAAATTGCAGGTAACTGTACGGAACCCAAGGTACCTTTTAGGTGTGGTATGAAGACTGTCGCTTTTATCTGTCTGATGTTGAGTTATTAAATCACAGGCTTTACCAAGAATTACAATGGACACTAGAACTCTTATCGTCAACAGGCACACATAAGCTATACATATGAGGAAGACTGCTGCAAACCTGAAATGAATAACATTGTTTTTTTTCGAATAAGTAGTGTAATTATAAACTTAGAATTATTTATCTTACTAACTTATCTATCTTTAGGATTTGTTAGGCAACAACCAGATAGAGTCAACAGAATAAATCAATTTGTTAATAAACTGTGCTTTCATAGGTTAAGGTCAGTTATTACAATCTAATTCAATACAATTATGTATACTATACCCATCAATTTTGACTGCATGAACTAAAACTCTGGTTATGACAACACCAAGTGGCAATGGTATAAAACCCATTCTTCGTGCTACCAAATCTGAATGGTCACTAAAGGCATACTTTTGTCTCGTTTGTGCTACGTCATATGCCAAACTTACAGTGTACTCTCTATAAACACCATAGGGAATTTCATTAAACCTGAAAATAAATTAGAAAATTTACATTAGAATCGAAGGTAATTGTTATTAAATTCTAGTCTATGTTATTTTAATTTAATATAGAAAAATTATAAGTGAGATAATCATCAAAAAGATTTTGGCTATATTTTGTCAACATATTATGTAAGTTTGTTTTCTTTTTAATTATAATTCACAAAACATTATAACACAGACAGTAAACCTCTAATACATGTTATTTTATAGGCTTATTTTATGTTATTTTATTACTTATGTCATAAGTTATGATTCTGTTTCTTGCTAAAAATTAATTTCACAGTAACTCAAGATTAAATAATTAAATTTCTAATGTTTGAACTATAACATACAAGGTATATACATGGAAAAAAATGAATGTATAATACACTGTACCTAGTAATAAATGCATGTTTAACCCAATCTATGATAACTTCGAATGTTAGGACCAGCACACAATCTGGTGCCAATATCCAAAATCTCTCTTCCCTCCATGTATATTCTTTCATTGTCTGTAGTACCACAATGAACAATAACACTGATAGATGCAGACGTTCCCTTACATCACTACATGATACTTGAAATAAATTGTTTTTGTCAAACTTCTTAAACACACTGCCTTTTAACTCAACAAACTGCAAAAAAATAATGATACCATTAATTTAGATTTTGTATGAAATAAACCCAACAAGCTACAAATTTCCAAACACAATGGATAATTTAATGTTTTAATTCTCAGTATTCTTTCACCTTAAAGGTTATTTTTATTTCTGAGTCATATATAAAATTACAATTTATTTTAATATTTATAATGATTTTTCATGTTCCTTAAAAATTTCGTTAAAAAATTAAATAATAACAAAATTCTTACATTGTTGGACATCATTATAATAAGTAAACTCTTATTGTTGGAATTGAATGCCACATTAAGAGTTGTTGCTTGGAATAATACTAATAAGCTGTGAAGAACTGGTAAAGAATCAAGGATCTTAATAGGTAACAATAGGTTAATAGGTAGGTAGATTTGAACAGAACTTAGTGCTAAACTGCAGTTAAACTTTTTAGATTTGTAATGATTTCGTATAAATAATACGTATATATTTTCAGTTATTATTAATTTATACACATGTATATAGTATATAGGGATGGTACCAAAACCTAAGGAGCCCAAGCCAATCTCACCTGCAAGTGGTACCCCTGCTGATCAACAGACGAGGCTTTAGCGAACATAACAGTGCCCGGTAAGCGGAAATGGGCTCGCCACCTATTATGTTGGAGGACTATATAATAGGTTAAAAGTATCATGCCTCTGCCTACATGAAACAGGTGTGAATGTATGTTATTAATTTATACATAATCTCACAGGTATAAATGCCATTTAGGGTAGTTAGAAACCTTGCTACTTAGAAGGGCTTACAAATCTATGTTGATGTTGCAAAGTTCACTTTAAGAGCAGAGATCACTATGTGACATGTGTCAATTAGTGAGAGATTTATTCACTCAATCATCACCTACGTCAAATCTAATATAGTTTTAAAATAAAAAGGATACAGACATAAATCATGGCAAATAATAGATGCGGAATTACACCCAAATGTTCCCTCCTCCTGTCTCTGGGTTCTGTAGCTGTCCAGAACAGCGCATCTATAGTGTCCTGGCCGAATGCAGAAAACAACCTGTCACCAACTTCAAGCATGTTGTAAAATATATACAATTTCATTACACTCTGGCTTTTCACTAAATGGTACATCATATTAGTGTCAATGTAACACATCAGTATACTACAAACTAATAGGATGAATCCTTTCAGAACATCGCATGTTTCGGCTGGCATCAAGATATTTTTCTTTGGGTTGGAAGAGAACCTAAAAGGAATTACAAAAATTTAGTTTTAAATTTAAGAAGACATTGAAATCTCTACTTTTATAAATAGCATAAAGCTTACCCGAAACATCTTCTGAAAAGTCGGTTTATGAAAGACCAGAATGCCATGATAAATCGCAGGGGCAAAAATGTGTAAACAAATAATAAGGAATCGGCACATTGAAAAAATCCGTAGGCCATGAACTTTTCTAACTCTTGAGGAATTTTAATAAATGAGTAAACCTTTTCCCGTCTTGCTGAAAATCTTTCTTCGTCATGTTCCAGCAAATATCCTCTCGTGAGTTCAACATGCAAGAAAGAAAAGAGTGAAGTAGATTTCTCCCCATCTGTAAAAGTACATTTCAAATAAAAGTATTATATTTATAAAGAGACGTCATTATTTGGGATAACTATAAGACTTACCTTTATTTCTCATTTCTTGGGCGTTTTTATTTTCAATTGTAGTATCGCAAAAATGTTGAACATTGGTTAGAGGTTTAAAACGCAACTTTTTAGTTAGACCTGGTAGCTGTTCATTCTTCATATTAATTTATTTAATTACACATCTGAATACTTATCTAATTCTACAATGTCTCTCTTTCATATGTTGAATTTCTTCAATTATATTATTTTGTAGTCTTGATTGAAAAATAAATAAATAGACAACCACTCTGTACTTTAGTACCTAAATGGTATGTCAGTATTGTCAGTGTCATTCCCACAGAATACTATTATAACGACTATAATGGGACTTCATGGAGACAGTGACGGCACATCGGACTTTCATCTCAATTTTTTTTTTTTTTCTGCCGTTGTATTTAGTCTACGCTATGTATAATGACAAATTTATGTAAGTTGAAATTACTTTTCAAATAAAGATATAAATTTATTATTAACCCCTAATACTGAGTAACTTAAGTTCGATGTTTGAGGAATTACAAGTTCTTGATACACCTACTTGATACTTCTCGTTTTGGTCAAACCCATATTCTATGAATATAGTAAGTTATTAAATGTAATAGAAGATTAAGTTGTTTGGAATAGTTCTTAGTCTATGCTGAGGAGAATAGTTTCTGTCTATTGGCAGCAGACCAGCAGTCGTTAATCTGTCAAGCGAGCGCAACTGTCAATGTCACTGCGCTACCGAATGAAACGCGGCACGCTAGCATCATCGTTACTCGATAAAGTTTAGGTACCAACTTTTGTAATACAAAAAGAAAATAGCATAAAACACTGTGTAAAATTATTTTTATTAATATTTTATTCACGTGCAGAGTTACAAGAACATCAGCAGTTAATAAATCATGGCTACCAGCGAGGGTCGAAGTGCTCAGTCAAACTTGCATCAGCAAGACCTAACCAAATTAGTATGTATTCTGTAATTAAGTTTATTGAAAAGTAACTGTTTTGTGCAAAAAATATTGACATTGTAATTATATTTTGTATAAACATAATTAGTAATGGGGTTTTTATATTTTGTTTCGCATAACCTAATGCCTGCCTTACTTTTAGGATGTAACCAAACTCTCCGCCCTTTCACCCGAAGTTATATCTAGACAGGCTACCATCAACATTGGTACTATTGGACATGTAGCCCATGGCAAATCAACAGTAGTGAAAGCTATTTCAGGAGTACAAACTGTAAGATTCAAGAATGAGCTGGAAAGAAATATTACCATCAAGTTAGGTATGTACACATTTATACTAGTAACTATGTTATAATATTATGTAAAATTGTATGATTCTTATATATATTTATATTATGAAAGCACACAAACTGAAAGTTATTTTATATGTTTGTATTACATCACAAACACATATAAACTCAAAACTTTTTAAGGTTCACGTTGATTCCACCAAATGAGTAAACTAAATTCAACTGTTATAAGAAGTTTTATTTGTTTAGTGCAATAATTTGCAACATTTATAACTATTGTGTTGAGCTACTGCCTGACTTGGAATTTAATTGTTAATATAAGTTACAACTTCTTATGATTCAGATTAAGTCGAATTATCATTTGTCTAACATATATTTTTAATGAACCATAAATATTTAACACATGCGTACACATATTTTTTTTTATTGCTTACCAACTAATAAAATAATAGTTTTATGAAGTTTAGGAGCAAACAATCTCGCATAGGCAGTTTTTCAAATTGTGTTATTATTGAAACTGGGTCTGTAAAAATTTAAAATATATATCTGAATGTGTAATTCTATAACATTTCCTTAACAATATTCAAAAAAATTGTGGTACTTAATATTAAATTTTTTTTAAATCATTACATCAGGATGGCTTTTCAATGTACCATGTGTAAAGTATTATTTAAATAATTTTCATTATTAATAAATGAAAATATATTTACCTTTAAATATTCTGAATAATGATAAACACATGGTATGTTGCAGAGCGCCTGTCCGACTCAGTGATAAGAATGTATCAAGAAATAGCTGAAGAAAGAAGTGAGAACCAGTTTATAGAAAAAGTAAAAAGATCTAAAAAAAGACGATTATCATTAGAACCCGAGGAAGAGGAGGAAGTCATGCCTCAAGCTAAAAAACAAAAGAAAATCAAGAAAAAGGAAGAGTTCATTATAGAAAAAATCTTAGATTTTAAGTATGAAGATGGGAAACCTTACTTTTATCTAAAATGGAAAGGCTGGCCAGATAGTGAAAACACATGGGAACCTGTTGAACATCTGGATAATTGCCCATCAGTTCTTCAAGAATTTTTGTTCAATCAAGAAGTAAAATACTGTGTGAAGATGAAGAAACTTAAAAATGAGTTGTCTTTCGACTCTCTCCTCAGCAATGAAAACATGCTAAAAAGACTAAATGAAGCAGATGATGCAGATGTTTCAAAATTAAAAGTCACATTATTAATAAATTTATTGTCAATGATAAATTTAAGTGTAGAAAATGAATTGTGTGTGGTAGAACTGGTCCAAGATACACGTGACATATTACAGTTATATATTTTGGGTAGAAAGCGTTGCCAGCAATTAATGGCATTAAAAGACTGGGAACACCACTTGAATCAAGTAGACAAATCAAAAAAGTTGTGCGTAGAAAACAATGTTGATATGGCTGGTCCACCTGAAAATTTTACTTATATCAATCAATGTATTCCTGGGGCTGGGGTAGTTATTCCTGATGATCCTCCAATTGGCTGTGATTGCACTGCATGCAATTGTCGTTCAAAAACCTGTTGTGGTATGCAGGGGGGACTATTTGCATATACTGCCAATAAACGCTTACGTGTAGCAAGTGGTACACCAATTTATGAATGTAACAAAACATGCAAATGTTCGTCTGAATGTTGTAATCGTGTTGTGCAGGGAGGACGAAATATTAAGTTATGTATCTTTCGTACTGCAAATGGTTGTGGATGGGGTGTCAAAACTGAACAAAAGATTAGACAAGGACAATTTGTTTGCCAGTATGTTGGAGAAATTATAACTTTCGAAGAAGCAGAAAAGCGTGGAAGAGAATATGATGCAAATGGTCTCACCTACTTGTTTGATCTTGATTTCAATTCAGTGGAGAATCCTTATGTTGTTGATGCTGCACATCTTGGCAGTGTATCACACTTTATTAACCATTCCTGTGACCCCAACCTTGGTGTGTGGGCTGTGTGGGCAGATTGTCTGGATCCTAACTTGCCAATGATAGCATTGTTTGCTACCCGTGACATAGAATGTGGTGAAGAAATTCATTTTGATTACTTACAAAAATCATCTGACAGTGATGAATCAGATGTTAATAATGACCAATGCCCTGAGTCTAGCACTGCCAGTACAGGTGACAGTGATTGTTCCAGTGTTCCAAATGGATCTTATGCTGGTACTGCTGCAACACCCTCCTCTCCTCTCAAATCTAGGTTTGAAATTCAGCAACAAAATATGGCAAATCTCCGAAACCGTACGGAATGTAAATGTGATGCTGTGAACTGTAGAAAATATTTGTTTTGAGAATGACTACATAGGGAATTCAGCTTATGAAATTCAGTTCTCTATTGAAATTTACTGTGAATAACAAACTAAGGAGAAATATAGACAGTTGAATAAAATTATGTAGCATGGAATCTCTATTTTAATACATAACTGTCAATAATAAAATTTTAGTGCCTTATGATTGTGCCTCTGAGTAAGATTTATCATTTGTTAAGATGTATTATTGTACCTGTGATCTGAAAACTTAGAGAATAATATAAAAACAGTATAAAACTGTTTAGTGCTTTTAAAAGTTATTAAATTCGTTGTACTCTTTGCCAATAATTATTACCTGCAACCTTATTATCATTATGGTTAATCAACTGATAAACTTACACCTAGACTAATATAAAATAAAAAATATTTTATATTATTCTTTAAACAGCATAATAAACAAATGACCAACAATCTGCTTGCAATATACTAAATATTTTTACTTATACATAGTTAAATATAGAAGTATATTATTTAAACTTAAATTTTTTTGATGTGTTAATTGTGGTTTGTTTATTTAATACTCAAAGTTAAATAATAAATAAATTTGTTATGTATTTTCTCAGTGTATATTATAATTGGTATTATTAGTAAACAAAACTGTAAAAATAATATTTTTATATAAGTTCTTTGGTTGGATGTTTTAGTTATAAGATATGTTTCTTCTTATTTATACTACAATATATAGTTACTTAAAAGTATATAACTAAGTGGATATTTGCGCTTATGTTAAACAGGAGTATGTTTTAAACCCATATTTATCTAACTGGATTGCATTGAATAACAATTGTCCATAAGTATATTCAAATGAACGAGATACAATTTTGTATTACACAGTAAATTGTTAAATTTACATTTATTTTAAGTTTTTATGCATAGTGCAACTAGCTTTAAGAATAAACAATTGATATAATATATTTCTTTTATTTTGCATGCCTATATATTTAAATAAATACTGAAACACATTTTTTTACTATTCTATTTAAATATCTAGTATCTATTTCACGTCCTTATATTTTATAATTCTAAAGCTGATTTTCATCATTTAACGTAACTCAGGATATAAACAGCTTTCGCTCACCATACTTTTAAATAGAACGATTAAAACTTAGATATAATTTATATTACAACTAGCTAACATACTTTGCTTTGATAGTATATTTGCTATTTGCGGGATATACAAGTATGATATCCCATAGTGAAGACAGCTTAAATACTAGTTGCTAGTGTCTATATTCCTTTATGGTTACTTCGTTATTGCTTGGAAAAAAAAAACACCTTACTGAGTAATGCACACATATCTACTGTTTAATAAGTAAAGCTGCAATATTAAATATAATTTTTAAAAGGCTCAACATAAATTAAATAAACATTTGAAATCAGACCATAACCAAATGCAAATTGTTATTATAAAAAATAACTTTGCCCACGTTATCTATAACTAATAGCATCCTGCAATAAACATTACTCTATAAGCACACAGAAGTCTTTCTAAGGTTAAATCTTTTCAAAATATCTACTAAACTTGCCCATTGGTGTAGATATCAAGAATAGTACTCTCATCCATAAAGTACCAAGTGTGACTTACAAACAATGTCTGGAAGGCTGTGTGGTTTTATTTTATAAAAAATAAATATCCTCAGACATTTTATATAGTACTGTACCCCCAAACTGAGCAGGGCTACTACGGGTTGTAGACAAGGCATACTCAGTATTAGTAACCTTTACAGCCATTTTAAATTATGTATTTCCCAAAAGTTCTTTTTCTATTAAGCATAACTGTGTAAAACCTACTAGATTAAATACTAAAATGAATTATCCGGCGCTAGTTGAACGTTAATGGTAGTATGGGCATGTTTTGTAACTAGCTAATTATTTCAACATTTTGCACATTGTTACATATTCCAGATAGGGCAAAATTTGCTTTTATTTTAATTCTAATTAAGAAAATCGCGCTCCTTATTAATTTGCTGAGCCTAACAGGGTTTGTAGCTGGCCTATCTATAAATCTTGAATAGCAATAAATAATTAAACAAAACTACGTTGATTGCAACTTCCTTCAAGATATTTTCATATACCTATCAGTAAATGGAAAACATGCCCTCGGCACTTCTGTGCCTAAAAAATATTACAAACAATATTTAAATTGAGAAGACACCTTCTGCGCAGTGAATATAGATGTCCTGATTAATGACTTAATGTACCTTTACAGGTTACGCAAACGCGAAGATTTACAAGTGCGACAATGCGAAGTGCCCGCGACCTACAAGCTTCATATCAGGCGGATCTTCAAAGGACGACAGTTTCCCCTGTCTCAGGCCTGCATGCACCGGCCGATTCCAGCTAGTGCGTCATGTCAGCTTTGTCGACTGTCCTGGGCACGACATCCTTATGGCCACCATGCTTAACGGCGCTGCGGTCATGGACGCAGCACTTCTGCTCATTGCTGGTGTGTATTGTAGCATTTAAAAAAAATGTAATAACAAAAAGGTTTGTGACTTCCACCTGCAAGATGGAAGGTTAATAAAGCGCAGGATCATATTGCAAGCAAGACGGTTACAATCGGTCACATTAGAGGTTCATGGGGGAGGCCTATTTTCAGTAATGGACGTCCACTTCACTGTTGATGATCAACATTTTCCTCCCTCACTACAGAATACAGCTGCAGGACTACGATTCTCTTATTTAATTGGTCTATCATGTTGCTCCTGTGACATCGTGGTCGCTTGCCTTCAGTGTTCCCAACAAAAATCAGCTTTTCAGGAACTTGGTCGCCTTCTTACATTAATTTCTATAATGGTCGTGTCGTAACCAGCTCAATTCTATTTACAGGCAATGAGTCATGTCCACAGCCTCAAACGAGTGAACACTTGGCAGCCATTGAGATTATGAAATTGAAACACATACTCATTCTTCAGAATAAGATCGACTTGGTAAAGGAAGGGCAGGCTAAGGAGCAGCATGAACAAATAGTGAAGTTTGTTCAAGGCACTGTAGCGGAAGGCGCGCCGATCATACCCATTTCAGCTCAACTTAAATACAATATAGAGGTATATTTTTTCTCCTATTTACAAAAATCCCAATCCCATTTCAGATTCCTAAGCTCTACTCACTCTCACCAGCTTCGTTCCTCTGAAAACCTTCTGCTTGCTACACCTCAACACAGTACAGGGATTTTGTCAAACTACTTTGGCGTTAAGGCCATCCAACTTTGGAACTCACGTCCAACTAATATCAGATTGGCTAAAAGCAAAGCAGCTTTTAAAAACTTAACTTTCAGTTACTTCTTGAAAGAATCATCGATGATATTTCCCCCATGTCACCCATTTATTTATTTGTAAATATGTATGTATTTGTGTTTATATATGTGTATTTTTATGTAGATCAGCGTACTATTTTATGTAATTGAATCGGTCCGTTCAAAAACCTCATAAGCAGAGGTCGGAATTAGGTAGAGTTATTCATGTACTTACACTGATTTCACACAGCGAAAGAATATAGTGGATATGCCTCAAATCCCGGGATTAATTTTAAAGAATAGAAAAAATCCCGTTACTTTTTAATAAAAAGTTATTTACTTTTACTTTTTTAATTTAGACTACTGCACGCGCGACGTTGCCAAACTTACATCAATGATATTGGATGACCGAAGTTGCAAAATTCCAATACGCACACGCGCGATGTTGCCACGTTTATTGTTCGCACTACATAGCTTGTGAGAACAAAAGAATACAATAGCGAAAATGCGGAGCACTCCCATTTGAAATCCATTTGAAATCCCGGGAAGGTCCACATTAATATCAACATTTCGATGCAAGTACATAAATAACTCTACCTAATTCCGACCTCTGCTCATAAGTCACAAAATTATAATTTTTCAGAAATCAATAAAAACTGTTTCATACACAAACAAATGAGCTTTGAAGGACTTTTTTTATATTTAATTTAGTATTTAAGTGGTAACAAATTAAAATAACGTATAATCTTTACAGTTAATTATTAGAAATAATGAAAAAAATACCTTAAAAACAGTTCTTCACTTATGTTGTATTACTGAGAAATAGGTTTAGTGGTATATAATTTAACCAAAAAATTGTAGTAATCATATTTTTTATTGCTTATAATTAAGAATGACACTTAAAAATAACATTTTACATGTATTAATTTGTCATGTTTTAATATCTTTATGAAACATAGTCATATTCTTCATCATTCTCATCTGGATTATCTTCAACATTTGCAGTTGGCCAGCTAAAAATTTTATTATAAAATGGCATATGCTCTTCCGGAATGCTATCTTTAATTTTTTTTAAATCGTCTGTTTTTTTTATAGATGAGCACTTTCAAATCATTTACTGTGACTTAAGTGGTTTTTGAAATGACCGATTCAATTATATCATAACTATAAACACTATCTCTTACTCGCACCGCCTTTAACCTCTCCGCTAACCCCAAGGTTGACTGGTAGAGAATGCCTTATGGCGTTCAGTTCGCTTTTTGTAAATTGTATTATGTGTGTGCAATAAAGATTAAATAAATAAAACGCGTTATACGTTTCGAAGTGATACTATGAATCAGTTTTAGATAACTGCCTCCATAAACAAGGTGTCGAATTTTAAACTATACATTTTGCACAAGTTGAGATTCTTACAAAACTAGCCTACTACGTCTACTACCAGTTACCCAGTGCAAGATTGGAAAAGTCAAAATAATTTTTTGGTATAAAAACATGTGCAAATTGAATCCGTAAATTGTTTTTATTTATATCA
This sequence comes from Musotima nitidalis, assembly GCA_949126915.1. Lineage (NCBI taxonomy): Eukaryota > Metazoa > Arthropoda > Insecta > Lepidoptera > Crambidae > Musotima > Musotima nitidalis. The sequence goes on along the minus strand of OX421424.1, from coordinate 9,690,233 downwards.
AAAGGGTAAACAATTTATGAAATTTATTCAACAATGACCAGAAGCTTGCGTTTAAGCAATTAAAAAAAGGCACTGATTTTAAGAGGCAGTTGTAAATAGCAGTTTTGGGAAGTTAAAAATTATAAATGGCACGTTTAATAACTAGTTCAGCGTTAAAACTAAGCAGTAAAGAAAACAAAAATGAGTAATAAAACATAATGAAATAGATCTTTGAATATATAATTGAGCAGGAAAATAATTAGTTGGGCGGTAAAAAATATTGAACGAGCGGTTGCGTGTGGGCCCTAAATCGGAATTTATCGGTAAGACATCTCATTCTAAGCAATTCTATAAACAATGAAGTGGTAAAATAAAATTTTAAAAAATCAGTAAGTACTTAAATAGTAATGAAAAATTTAATTACTTTTGCGTTGACTGAAGGAATTAAATAAACAAATTGTACAAAAATAAAAATAACTTTTATATCGTAATTCGAAACATACTTATAATTAAAATAACATAGACTTTAATTACTTATAATTAAAATGACACATTTCATCATTTTACCGCTCATTCAGTTATTGGACTGCTCAATTATTTTTAGAATTGACATTGTATGATAAAATAACCAACTAATTGTTTTTTTATTACTGTCCATGTTTTACTGTCGAAATATTCAATCAACCGCCATTAAATAAAATAACTGCTTAATATATTTTTCAACAATAACAGCTCAAAAAAATTAGTTACCATTAAAAAACTCCAGTCTTACACCTAACTATGATAATTTATAATACAGGTACTCTGCGAGTACGTCACAAAGAAAATTCCGGTGCCGCTCCGTGATTTTACTTCTGCCCCTCGAATGATCGTGATCCGATCGTTTGACGTGAACAAGCCTGGGTGCGAAGTGGATGACCTCCGCGGGGGTGTGGCTGGTGGCTCTATTCTTCAAGGGGTGCTCACTGTCGGCATGGAAATTGAGGTTTGTGGAATACCGTTAGAATTTAAAGTGTATTGAGATGGTAATATGACAAATTTTGAAAAACAATTTTCAGTTTAATTCATCGTTAACACCCATATGTTAATGTTGAACCTGAGAGGGATTCATGACATACTCCACCACGCGGTTCATACCATCGTCATAGTTGGGTGGCGTCGAGCTTTAAGAATGTTTTAAGCCGCTTCGAACATGGCTTAACTTAGTAACGACTACCACATATAGTAACAACCGACATCTTAACGCCTTATTCAAATGGCCCCCATATTTTTCGTCACTCTTTGCTATTTTGTATGGGTCTCGTCACGTGGGAACTTTGTTCTGAAGCGTCTTAAGTGTTGCGGTTATTAACTTGATTACTCAACAAAAGTTGCTATACTCTGTACTGTATAATTTTAGATTGTATTTCTTTTCTAAACTTATTTCATACTATACTTTACTTTTTATACTAACCCATCCAACTGTCAAGACCTAAAAAGGTATATTGTTTTTTTTTGTTGTTTTGGTTGTGATCTCTATACTAAATATATAAATACTACTAAAACAATAAAAATACTACAATAACTACTCGATACTTAATATATAAATAACACGCAAAATAAAACACAGAAAACTACCCTATTATAAATAATTTGTTTTGTTATAGGTGCGACCGGGACTTGTGAGCAAGGACGCAGATGGCAAACTAACATGCCAGCCAATCTTCTCGCGGATAGTGTCGCTGTTCGCGGAACAGAACGAGCTTCAATACGCAGTGCCCGGCGGCCTCATCGGCGTGGGCACCAAGATCGAACCCACGCTCTGTCGTGCCGATCGTCTTGTAGGGCAGGTCAGTTTGCACTGTCAAAGACAAAGACTTTTTATTTCACATGAAATATGGTACGTAAGTGGTCTTAAAATTTAATACAGTCCACATATTTCACCAGTAACTGGTACGCAAAAATATAATCAGAGGATTCTAATATTCAGTATATCAATGTCATCAGCTTAAGGTTATTGTCGAGCCTATGATAGACTTTAATAGACATGACATAGCTGTTCTTCGCATAAGATGCAGTAGACATGATTGGCAGAGTCAGCTTATTTGCATACCTACTTGTATCTCTACGCACACACACACATAGGAAACACCCAGGTCAGAACAAATATGTAATCCAGTTCTTGCATACAAATATTTGTCTTGAGTAGATGTAGGCGGAGTGCATGTCTACTGGCGCCTCTATAAAGTTATATCACACACCAGCATCATAGATTGTTTTCTGTGTATGTAAAGTATGTGGAAAATATGTTTATTCGTTCTACCCATAGCGCAAGCTCTGCTTAGGTTGCGACGCAATGCACGTTATAACCTATCTAAAAACAAAAGATACACAGGTTTAAAAGTTATTATGATGCAGTTATTACGCCATGGGATTAGGAATGAATTGATAAGGGCCGAAGCTTGGTGAAAGAAGATATAGTGACAATTATTGAGAAAGGTATGCTTAAATGGTTTTGTCATGTTGAGAGGATGAATGAAAGTAGACACAGATTATGATGGACAAGTAAATGGAAGTATTGGAACGGGCGTGTATGAGATGGTTAATACGTGTAAATGATCGTAGCAAATGCAAGGATTTGATCTCTGCCTACCCCTACGGGAAAGAGGCGTGACATTATGCATGTATGTATATACAAAGTACTAAGCGTACATGCTCTTAGTAGTGTGAAGTAAATAATTGAAAACAGTTGACACACAAAACTTGACAGGATATTTGCTACCTGCTTTCTATAGTAATGAGAATATTTATAATGTTTATAATTATTTATCTAGGTGCTGGGTGCCGTGGGTGAACTGCCTGGAATATTCGTGAAGCTGGAAGTATCGTACTATCTTCTCAAGCGTCTTCTTGGCGTGCGTACAGAGGGCGACAAGAAGGCCGCCAAAGTACAAAAACTAACCAAGAATGAGGTTAGTGCAGCATTTATTACTTATATGTGTTGTATGTTTATATATGTTGTAATATATAACTATACTCGGGTGTACACTCAGCTCATTAATCTGATCAAATACTTTTTGTAATGATTTTCAACAAGTAGGGAATGACCTGAAATTACCTATTTTAAATTGATATTCTATTAAATGCATTTATGTGTTACTTATAGAAACCAGATTAAATATTTTTATTGGATTATTAAAAATGTAACTGAACATTTAACTTTTCTTTCTAGGTTCTGTTAGTTAATATTGGATCACTAAGTACGGGTGGTAGAGTTATCGCAACTAAGGCTGATTTGGCCAAAATCGCTTTAACGAACCCAGTATGCACGGAAATCGGAGAGAAAGTAGCGCTCAGCAGAAGAGTCGAAAACCATTGGCGGTAAGTCTCATTTACTTTTAAAACTCACGGCACGTTAAGTTGGGTCCACGCATTTTACACCAGACACATTTCAGCGTGACCTTCTGGTATTTTTGTATTTCTTGTTGTGTTCGAGATATTACGGAATATCTTCTCGTCCAAAAAACCTCAGTGTCTCAAGACAAAAGTCTATGACCAGTGAGTGTTGTGGTACTGAGGCGTGGTGCCTAACTATGAGCCTTATAAGAAAGCTCAAAGTCGCTCAGCGTGCAATGAATGCTCGGCGTGTCCCTACTTGATAGAATCAGAAATGAGTAAATCCGTAAGAGAACTAGAGTGAGCGAAGTATCGAGACGAGTTTGCAAGCTGAAATAGCAGTGGGCGGGCACATAGCTCGAAGGGCCGACGAACGATGGGGCGTTAAAGTTATTATTTATTTATTCATAGTAAAGGGTGCGCTCCCACCCGATAGACCGATAATCTGATCAAGGCGGCATTTTTGGATATTACATGCTACATAAAGAAGGGTTCCAAATTACTTCAGTGATCGTTTCCGACCACATAGTATTGCGGAGCTACGAACACTTTAATATGCTTCTAAACTATAGATAAACAGATTCAAGATTTGCTTTAATTTATTTTATTTTCTTGCAGATTAATTGGTTGGGGACAAATACAAGGAGGCGAAATTATAGAACCGGTGAAAAATTAATTATGAGTACATATTTAAACTTTTATACTAAATGTAATTATTATATCTACTCGTATATATGTTTAAATAAAAACTTATGCAATTTATTATTATTTTTGTCCTTTGGCATTTTATCCTAGTCTAAAAACATGTTTTCAATAAAACCATTTATTGTTTTCGAAAAGTAGACCATAAACATACCTAATAAGAAAGGAACCTGCTAAACAAAATAGGTTAATATTCTTACAGTTAATAGAATGTCAATTGCGTCTTAGAGATTGCAATCCCGCGCATTTTGAAAGATAGTGCAAAATATTAAGAGGAAAGATTAGTGTTCCAATCTCTGACTATACAAGAATGTGTGTTAGATGAGATAATTAACACCCCCAGAAACCACCAACTAGCAGATATTTAGTTACTAATATGACTATAATCATTATCGTCTATTAATATTAAGTTCAGGTAAATCATCTTTAGTTTTTAATACTAGTAAATTGTTCCAAATTCAGAACATTAACAATAAAAAGAAGGTTTCTAAATATTAGGCTCCACCTTTAAAAACAGACCCTAATTAATAGCAGACCCTAATTGGGTCAATCCCAAAATCTAATTCCTAATTTAACCCAATCCCTAATTTTTTAGTCTAAGTAACTACAGATTATATCGGCATGAGGAAAAAAATCAAAAGAGTTACACACCAACTTGTATGGTATTGTTTCCTATATAATAAGCCAAACACATGAATTAACTATTAAATAAACGTGTAAGCCAGGGACATAGTAATGCCCATTATGTTAAGAACACTTGTCTACAGAATACAAGTGAGGTATGAATATCTCATAAGCTTCTGAGCATAGCTAAAAGGTATAGTTCAAATTTGTAGCAAAATGAATGCAAAATAACTTAACAATGAAATTCCTGCTAAAAATTTGGAATATATGAGATTTAAATCCTAGTGTAAGCTGCAGACTATGGTTGGTCTACGATTCAGCATCAAAGTTTTGAAAAACTAAACAATAGCCTGTCAACTTTTAATCTGCCGCAAAGCAACTAGAGCCAAAATGTATGTGCAAACTGATAAGCATGACTCCTGCTCCTTCACGTATTTTTAGGAACGGGTGAAGAAGAATATCTCACGGTTTTTAGTTTCATAGATAGTTTCAAAATTCAAAACCAAGATTTAAAAGAGTAGCGATGACGCTATCTACACGGAGTCCTCATAGCCATACGCATACCACTGAAAGTGAAATGCAGTGACACATGGAATGGACCCCGTAGCTTCTTCTTTTAAATATTGGCTTCGTGCGGTTTGCACATTTAGCCAGTGTTAAGTTAGAGATATATTAATATCATATAAATTATAGTAAATGAGAATGAGTGGTGATAAAAATGATAAATGGTAAATGAGATCCCCTCCCCCTAAGCCCCTTGAGTCCTCAGTAAAGATGTGGGACTATACTGAGATCTCACATGGACTTCTTGAGAGAATTTGAAAAGTTATGTTGCACTGTTTTATTTCATTTACCAACACTCATGTACGTTCACAAACACTTAACGGTTAATAATCCACCGTTATTAAACATTAATGTTAGAAATATCACAAATTTTAGAAAATAAAACAAAACTGCAGACATGACGCTTCACTTTCCCGCCAAGAAGTCCCTATTATACATATTAATATCTTATTTCATTTGAAGTCCGCGAAATACGTTTACAAACAAATTACCATATGTTCAGTTTCATTTAAACATAGTGTGTTTCTTCCTTTGTGGCAAAAAGTGGACTATACTTGTCGCAATATTTCGTTGCACGCTATCATAAAAAGTGCGAGGCCAGTAAACTATATTACTTCCCCACTCCCACTTAGGTCTAATGACAACACGCAGTCAAAGAAAACGCGCGAATCGATATTGTATCGGTAAATGCTTACAATATTAGAATCGAATAAAACAATAATTCTTATTCTTTTGTACGGTCCACATATTCACTATTTTAACAAGAACCTCATTAGCAAAAATATAATAAAAGTGAGTTATTGTTTGATCGTCTTCTAATTGAATTGTTTTGAAGCGCGTACTTTACTCACTATTTTTTAGTCCTATCGATAGCGCGGGCTGGAGGCAAGCACCACACACCAAAAAAACATGTTTTATGACTCCGCGTGCAGCGAGATGTTGCGACCAAAGACATTTAACTATTACTATAGACAGGACATTGAGATCAAAACTGTAATCCACAACTTATTACCAAGTGGTAAAAAGTCGCTCAGTATGATTTTATGCGCCCTCTAGTGTAGTCGTGTTTGTGCGGGAACAGATTTGACAAATTTTATAGAAAATATGCCAAATTGCGTACTGCGATATTGCAAATCCCGTTATGGTAAAAAGGCTGAACGTGATTACAGTTTATTTTCGTAAGTATTATTTATATTTACTCAATAATCAGACTATATAATAATTTTCAATAAATTGTTCTAGAACATTACTTATGCCCTTTGCCGACCTCTAGCGGTGAGAAGCAAAAGCACTACTTTTAGGATCTCGCCACAGTTGTCGATGCGGAAGTAGATGATTTAGTGATGTTCAAGTGATGTCGTTTTATTTAACGATTAATGTAATAAATAATATTTTTAAATTGTAAGTATAAGTTTGATATAAGTAGGAATATTCTGATTCAATAATAATTGCGTTGGGGGACTGTTATACACTATAATAGTAAAACTATCAAATCAATGTTTATGGCACTCCATAACGTTTCACAGACGGTTATTTTTTATTTATTTATTTATATTTTTACATAATTTTTTTAAAATTGTCATATCACATATTCAAATAAATTTATTACAACTTTAACTTATACTATGTTATATGTTTGCCAAAGTTCAAATTATTTCATTTGAAGAATAAAAATAGAAGGTGTGTCAGTACTACTTCCCCACAAAATAATCCCGTAACTAAACCTTGCATATGCATAGGCATAGTATGTAGTTAAAGCTGTTTGCAAATCTGTTGTTCTTTTAATTTATTGAAGGGCTTAGGAGAATCTGGATATTTTTTTATCGAAGGTTTTTAATGTGGGTCTTCCAGTTTAAGTTATTATCTATAGTTATGCCTAATAGAGAGAATTCATTAGTATTTTCTATTGTGGAAGTTAATTATTAAGGGTGACTGATAAGGATAAAATGAAATTAATTTAGTTTAGAACATCCCTACTGCAAAGCGACGCCTACCGTGGAGTAGGTAAAACTTATTCTAATTGTTTTTAATATGCTGTTTTGCTTTTCAACGTTAGATAGCGCTACTTCCGCGACAGCACAAATTTTTTGTATGGAAAAGTCTCTAATAGCCGCTCTATTACTATATTAAATCTCTTTGGTTGCGACGGGTATGAAAACAATTATTGAAAATACCACAAGTAGTGGGTATTTATTATTTCAGCTTTACTAGTGTTTTTGCTAAACCGGTTTTATTAGGTACTAGTCTCTGCTAACAGGTTTTCCACCTGATGTTGTTTTGTTTATATCGTTCTTATCTACCCTTGGAAATCATCATTAATTTATATCGGATTCTAGCAGAGGAACTGGCAAAGGTTTAATTCAAGTTAAAAACTATTTATGTAGAAATATGTACAGCATTAGCATCATCTGCCCTTACGGGAAATCAAGATTGTTAATCATCTAAAATTAATTAACAAACAAACAAACTGGAAAGAAACATACTATATCTTACAATGAGTAAATAATTTATTTGATTTCATTTACACTTGCATTAATGGAATATTTAGGCCATATAAATAAAAGTGTTGATGTCTTCATCATCTCGGCGCATGTACTTGTGTTCAATCAGCCATTCTAATTGCTCTTTTATCATCTTCTTAGAAGGCAAAAACATGTTCTTTAAAATTTCTACCAGCTCACTCTGCAAAAAAATATAATCTAAATTATTTTAAATCTGAAGAAAAAAAATTATAACAATTTATTTAAATAAATAATAAGAATATACAAATACCTGAAGGGCAGTATTAGTAATGCGTTTTCTCATTTTTAATATCTTTATTATTGCTTCCTGAGTCCTGAGAATACGCAACTGTACAATTGAATGATTATCCTCTAATTGAGATCTCTCTGTGCTTAATTGTAGTCTTCCAATTAAATTGATCTTACCCCTTCTTTGGGGTTTCCCATTCTTTACAAGTGCAAATTCTTGACTAACCCAAAATGTTGTGTTTTCTACAAAATCTTTTGGATTTTGTACAATTGGATTATAGCACAATAGCTGCCTTTTAAGTTTAGGGAAAGCAACTAATGACCATAAGGTTCTCCTGAGTTCTGGATCTGGGAGTTCAGTAGCAAGTCTTAGATTTTCATAACTAATTTTTTCCAATGGTCTTTGGTTCCATGCAAAAAGAACAGCCATTTGAAAGGTAGTCACATCGAGATCAAACCTGCCAGCTAAATTAGAAAATGTTATAGTACCATTACTCATGTGATGATACCACTGCAATTTTCTTCCGGAATGCTTTTTCTTGTAGAAGTCCTCAACCTCTGGTATATAATCTTCTAACTCTAAGGGAAGACTTACAGTTACTCTTTCAGATCCACGGGCCCATGCTCCAGCATTTAATATTTTAATATTAATGGCATCATGTCGAGTAGTTTCACCCCTAAACTGGGTATTCAGATCTTCACTAACCTTAATATCTTGGAACATCCTAGCCAACTTATTGACATAATCAGCTGGCATACCAACTTCACGAAGCCATTCCACCATATCTTCTTCTTTTTCAGAATCAGCACTGGAGTCAAGAATTAATCTTCTTGTTAAATGTGCTTTGTGGTATCTCATAAAAACATCCTTATTCTCAATATACTTTAAAACTAACAAAACATCCCTTAATCTTGATTCTATTTGTTCACTTGTTAAACGTTTACTTAATGGTGTTTTTCGTAATAACATATCACAATAGTTAGCAAGAAGCTCCGGACACTTACTTTCAGGAGCTGTGCCCTTGCTTCCCCGAAGCAGGGCAGAAGATGGTAACTCGAGCTTAAAAACTGTTGTGTCATTGACAACACATTTGTATGCTTTGTCTCTGGCAGTCAAGAAACGAGGATCATCCATAAAAGCATCTTTAACTAACGAGCTAAAAGTCTTAAACAGATCTAATAAGCGTTCTACATATTTTTCTGAATCTGTAGTTATAATATCAGCAGAGGCAACCATGTCAGCTAAACCAGCAGAAACAATATGAGCTTCAAGATCACGAAGTATGGGTGTCACACCTTCAGGAACTCTGTCCAACAGGCGAAACATAAGCTGTAGTTTCCCAGTTTCTCCAGCTTTAATAAGGGGTGCACTCTCAGCCAGTAGAGTTGGCAAATGCTCCCCAATAAGTACTTTCTCACAACACTGGGTTAGAGCAGCCACACTGCCACTGCCAGGCTCAAGGTACCGGTGCGCACGAGCTTCCTCTTCTTTTAATCTCTGATCAGCATATTTCATATATGATTGAACTCCATTGCTCAGTAAATGCTCATTGGCTTTCAATTTATAGAACTCTTCAGTTGCTTGCATGTATGCTGCCTCAAAATTATCTCTATATATTTGTAATTTATCAACTGGATTGGAACATAAATTCACTGAAAAAACATAATACCATTTCATATAAGAAACTATTAGATAAAGTATAATCCTTTAAAATATAAATTAATATTTTGTTTTAATTTTAAAATCCTTATAGAATAAGATCAAAGTCACTTATCAGTCACATATAGATGTAATTTTATTAATGTGAATGTTTTTAATAAAATGTGTGTGTCTGTTAAGGACTTGTTTGCACTAGCTAAACCACATCTGATTACTTTCTGTAATTAAATAAAAGTATTTATGAAATATTTTCCTTATTTTTTAATATCAGAAAGAAAGTTCGAGCTTTTCTTTGTAGACTTGAAAACTACAGAACACACATTTTATTTAGTTTATGTTTCATATTTATGAGAATGCTCTTAAATTTAAAGCCTACCTGCACTGAGTCATAGTTATTTACAAATACCCTACTATTCAACATATTATTTTTCCTATCCTACAAATACTGGAATACAATATGAATTCATATAAAATTAGTAAGTCATAGTCATTTAAATACTGTTACTAATCTATAATATTTAGACATGTCTGGTAAGTATATAAATATTAGTACAAATAAATTAACAAACAAATTACCATAAGATTCACGGACTCCAATTACCAGTTGGGAGTCAAATGATTCTCCATTTCTCTCTGCTTGAACCAATTTCATTGCAGAATCCTGAAGTCTCTGCTTTATGTCAATAAAAATACTTTGATTCCACGAATCCAGCATAAGTTTTCGGACAAGACTGTCTTCAATGTTATTGTTGTTATTTTTCTTCTGTGCACTTGATGTACTAGAGGTAGAGACTTTGCTATTATTGTTGATAGAGTTTTCCAGTTGTCGAAATGGCGTTGGTAAATAATTGCATTGTGTGAAAAACTTTCCCCACTCTGCTATGTAGGCCTTTAGCAGGGCCTGGTCTTCTCGTTGTGCCAGTACGCGGGCTTGAGCTTGCTTGATATACATGGTAATATCTTGTTGGAGTGCATCTCTCAACTTATACGGACCTCGTTCATCCCACAAGCAAACCGAATGAACAGCGCCAAACAGATCTTGCCATTCTGTTGGAGTTACAGGTTCTTGCTTTATAAGCTTGAGAACAACGGGTCGCATTGCGGGCCATTTCTCTTCAAAGATGATTTGCCCTTTATCCTGAAAAAAGGTTTTTTCAAAATTAGAAATATGGACTACTAAAACAAAACTACAGGTAAATTTTGTATCTACAAACCTTTAACATGGCTACAATTTTATTTATTGATAAAATATTACACGACACAAGTTTATTTTCATAGTGAAATTATTGAAATGTTCTTTTGTAAAAGTTAGTCCCTGTGGATAAAGCTACGAGCAGTAACCATACTGCCTAGTAATTTATTTTTAAAATAATTCAAGTAGTTTTTAAATTAGAAATGAATGTATATATATTATATTTAACGTATAAATATAACATCGAATCCATCATTATGCCTTTACTTCTCATAATTTTGTAGGTTTCCAAGTAATTAATAAGGGGTTTGATAGCGTTTATTTAGGAATGTCTTATAGGTTTTAATTCAAACGGCCCTTATCAACAAATGTCAAATGAATCATAAGGTAAGGCATTATTAACTGTACTTTTAGCCTTTATGACTATGTGATGAAATAAAATATTTAAAAAAAAGAACCAGTTATTTTATACGTCAGTTTAGCTTGCTGCTGATAAATTAATAATTTACGTCAGATTTAATTTATCTAATATTTCTGCGGTTCTTACTTTCACAATTAATTATTTAGAAACTCCATTATTTATATCCATATCTCACCTTATTATTGTTTTGATTAAGAATATAGAGCATCAAATCTAAGGTTATGATGATTAAGCGTTTCTAACAATAACTTGTGCCTAGTTTCCTCAAAGGCCATTATAACAAAATATATAATATCAAAATACTTCAGAAAAAATGTCTACATTTGGAGAGATAGTTGAGCCTACTACTCGCTCTGCTTGGGAAGATTGGGATGAAATTGCCAATGAGAATGGGAATTACAAGTAAAGCATATTTTCTTATTTAATTTTTAACTAATTGCTAAGATGTTTAATGTTACTTTTAAAAAAATCTTGCCAGGTTCAGATGGATAGAAAATGTACCAGCTCCAGAAGTAATAGACACATTTATCATTCTAGAAGGGAAATATTTACATGAACTACTCTCAAGCATAACTGACCATGATTTGCACAAAGTAGATTCAATAAAAGAAGTCAGCTTAAGTTTATATAAAGTGGCTGAAACAAAAAAGTACATATGTGTAATCAAAGATTACAATCTTTTACAAAGCAGTGACATAATTGAAATACTTATGCCATATTTAAGTGTTAGTACTGATGTGATAGCAATACAAACAAAGCCTTTGGCAGAGTACCAAACATTTGAGTTATCAAATGAAGACTGCTTGATAAGATCTATTAACACATCAAAACTATCAAAATCAAATGTTGATTACCATAAATTAGAACAGCCAAATATAATATCTGGTGTTTCTGCTGGAGGTAAATCTTTTTTTTTTCAAATATTACTATGCTCTTATAAACATTATTATTATAAAATAACATTTATTTTCAGTTATTTCTTTGAGAGAACACCTTGGATTGTCGGGACAAGCGATTATATGCTATATTGAGCATCCTGAAGAGTATCAAATTGAGAAAATTGCAACACTTATGAAGAAAATTAACCTTGTTTCTAAAAATAATCTTAAAACAACTTTTGTAACAAATTCTAATTTATATATTTAAAATAAAAATAAAATATTATCTTCAAATAGTTTTTATTATTAATAATAGGTACTGATTTATCTATTACATAACCAAATTATGAGGAAATAGAGTATCAATATAATCTTAGAATTAAATTATATTTATTCAACATCAACACAGGTATATTAGAGTTAAAAATATTTTGTTACATGATTAATTTGTGAACTTAAATATACTTAGTGTATTCTGAATTGACTGAAAATATACCGAAAACTAATGAAATATTCCCCATGAAAGCTAAACATTGAGTTTATAGAAAACCACAGCCTATTTGGATGGCAGACCAGTCATGAGTTAGATTAATTCAATATATTGCTATTATATTCATCTATATACCCTTAATTGGGCAATGGAAACTATGTTCCCACCACATATTTAACCTTATGGGGTTAAGATAAGGTGGAAAACGAATGTGAAATTTCTACTTGCCATGCCCTACTAAGGATTATAAAGTAATGGATGTTTTAGAAAGTTGGCCTTTGTGAAATTTAGCCTAACAATTTTTGTAGTGGTGTCTGTCTAAAACCTCAGGGCTATGGTGGAGCATCATTAAAGCAACCATGGAACTGCATGCCAGCAATGCATAAAAAATATTAGCTCTAAACAGCAGCTGTGGGAAAATTTATAAAGGGCTACTACAAAAATTTGGTTTTTGATCTTATATGATTTCCTTCTTGGATAAAAGACAAAACACACAATCATTTTTATATCAGAAAACAAGCTATGTAAAGACTGTTAAACATCCTCACTTGAAAAATTTATGACTAAATGAACCCTTTTTACTGATTTCGCTGTAAAATGAACTATTTGTGGGCGTGTTCAAGTATATCAACCCCATGTGAATATCAACTGACGTGATGTAACTAAAAGACGGAAGTTATTGTAGTTTACAACATTCTGCTTTATCCTTCGGATGGAAACCAGAGACTGGTTATAAAAAACGAAACGCATGTAGATTATTAAGGTTTTGGAGTCGGTCATTCAAGCGTTCGGTTTGTTTAAAACGAATCCAGAAGAATCACCAATTGACAGACAAGCGCCGCTTACCCCAAGGGGTTAAAGTAATTATTATTAATAATGTTAATTGCAGTATTGTTATTCACTTTTATTATACACGTAATTGATTATCTGTATAAAAAATATGAATCATTTCCCAAAATAGATATGTACCTAGTCGTAGTTTTTAACTACTAATTGGTGTATTTGCTGCACTTAGTTTCCAATCTTTAGGATATGGTGAATCAATACTTGTATTCACTACCTCAAGCTGTATTCGAAATATGCAATTTAAATAGATATTAATAAATATGTATTGCCATACTTATACGAAGTTTATTAATAGAATTGTAGATTTCACAAGCAAAAAAATGTTAGAATTTATAGAAGAACAACTCCAAAGGTAGCTAACGCTAAAGGTAAAGCTACTATAAATTCTTATATATTTGACCTGATGGAGTACACTATAAAAGGTTATAAAGGTGTATTCACTTCATCAAATGTATTCATCAAAAAGTCCAACATCTAATACTATGTAAATATTTTTTTGTATTCCTATTCAGAAGTACATATATGGTTTCTGGAGAACTTAGTTATATATCTATCCATACATATATAGAAATATTTGAACTTACAGTTTAATAAAGTTAATGCAAATGTAATGCATTTTGCAGAAGCAGATCTAATGTAAAGTAAGTAATCTACTAATCTAAGACCCGAATTCAAAAGTACTATTTTGCCGATATAGTTCATAACTTAAAACGCACAGGATGTAAATTGGCTTATACAAAATATCCTATAATTATTTGAAGACTACATGTTAGTTTTATATCATTATTCAGGTAAGGTAGCTACATTAAATCGTTAAAAATCGGCTTGCGACATTGAATTAACACTAGGCAGTCTAGTAAAATATTTATAATGTTCAATTTGAAAAACACAATGTTCAATTTGAAAAACACAATGTTCAATCATTTAATGTACAATAATTATGTCATTTGTCAGAATTTGCTGATAACAAAAAAGTAATTATGTGTATTATTGAGTAAAACTTAGTTCATTATAATAATATGATTTTTAAATATTTTTGTAATATATGGTCTAGTTTTTTGTAATACATGGCTTACTTTTAAACTTTCTATGTACGACTCTTTATTACTTCTCTTCTACTCTAAACGCAATATTAGTTGATAGTAGTAGCAATTTGAAACTTTTCTTTCAACAGTGATAAAAGTATTACCATATAAATAAAACTTTTTACATCTATTTCCTTAGATATCACTTAGGAGCACATTTTTGCTAGCAATTAATGCAAATATTGATGTTTTACAAGACTAGATATGATGGCAATAATATGCTGTCCGTACGTACAACATCTATGTGCTTCAATATTTGACTTAATGATAGCGATAAAAAAATCAAATAAATCATTGATATATTGTAAGAAATTCGCAAGCAATAATTTACACAACTTTAAAAGACCCAAGGAAAACCGGTGTGATTGCGATTTTTTTTTTGTTAGTTTTGCTTTATTTTGTAAGCTAACAATTTAACTCTTTTTTATTGTATTTTATATTTATTTTTTCTGTATCAGACGATTTTAAATATAAAAATCGACAATAGTCAGTCTGGAACCCATTTTATATTTTGATATCAGTGAGTTTCCAGTCAGTTTCCACTGTAAATGTTCTTAGTTTTTTTTAACGTAAATGATTTCGTTAAAAAACGTCATTGTACCAACATAGCATTTTTAATTTCATCTCTTGTAGGTCTATTAGTGGTAGGTTTCATTTCATCTCTTGTAAGTCTATTAGTATTAGGTAGTTCTTTTAAATCTGTTGATTTCAATAAAAGTTCAAATCTCAGTATGTATAATTCAGTTTGAGCGAATTCATTTTATAACATTACTCCTGGTAGTTTCTTTATGTAAGTGGCAGATTACTTCACTAATATACTAAAGTACCTAGTTATAGAGAAAATACCTTCTTAAATGTATGTACCTACATTTTAACAATCATAATATTATCTTTGACCCTTTCAGCAATAGTCTGTTTTTTCCGGCCTATATGTGAACTAAAGCAATAATAATGTAACACTATATTTATATGAAACTTAAAACAAACAACTAACATAAAGTTACAACATGTCATTTAATATTATAAATAAAAATAGTTAAAATATGTTTTTTATTATTACAATAGGTATTTAATGTGCAATATACACAAGCTTTCACAACAATGAAAAAGAAAACATACTTAATATATCTTTGTATTCCTAAAGTCACAAACAATGACAACATAAAAAACTTACAAATATTAATGATAACAAAAATAGTAAATATATCTATCAATTTAATCACAAAACTATATTTCGGCAAATTAAGCCTTACTTGCCAAATGTTATATTCAATATATGTAACTTTAAAGAGGATGAAAAACATTAATAAAATTTTGACTGCGTTGCAAGTGAAAAACACTTCATAATACATTATTATTTATTGTTAAGGTAGACATATCATTGTTATAAAAGAATTTAATTAAACAATATCACAGTTCAATAACATAAACTTTTATCATAGGCACAATACCTATAAATAAAACATAAATAATATGGTAAGCTTTCAAGACATGCATTCAATTAAAAATAATAAACTAAAAATAATATTGAGGTTGGATGCTTAGAATTATACTAGTACTAGCGGTCGCACGCGGATTTGTATGCGCGGTCAAATTCCTGCGGTAAAAAGTACCATAATTACGGGTAGAGCAGCAATTCAAGGTATCATATCGTTAATTTTATGATGGTCATATTTTGCTGTATAAACACACCCGTATGTTTTATGCGTGTATTTTCAAACCTTTCTCAAATATTTTTTGTTTAAACTATGTATAAAGTTAATTTTGATTTGTATTATAAATACCTTATAAAAAAGCGTAGGTTTGTGTACCAAATTAGCTATCGGACCCTTTCGGACCCACTTTAACATTTGACAATTTATTATACACCCTTATTTTTATATTGTTTTTAAATGCTATATTTATACATTTTGTGACCGTTTTGTTTCATACAATCTATGTATAAACAATTGCCAAAAATTCAAAATATGCCATTTATATCCCTCTTCATCTGCGATATTTTTTTCATGTGGTAGCCCTAACCAAAAGTTATTAGTTTCTTAGACACTGAACATAAATAAAGACGTGTGGCACTCGGGGCTGCCGCGGTAAAGCTATTACATAGCATTTTTTATCAACTTATGCAATTATAATTATTTATTGATTTTATTTATGCAGTATTCTTTTTTACTTTGATATTAATTCAAGTTACATTTTGAGCTTGGTGGCTGATAAGAAAACAAATTTTAGCCACCCGATACAACCAATGCCACCTAAAGGCGGGTTGCTGAACTAAAGAGACAAGCGTGAGATTTTAAGTCATTAAAATGCTATTTATCGATAGATGGAAAAACAAAAAAGTATTACCGCTGTGCCGGTCGGAGTGGGAGGTGTTAGGTTTATTTCGTTACAGAATTTCTGGATTCGGTCTCCACGCTCAAGGCCCGCAGAGAAGCTATGCAATAGCAAAAAAAGTATCAATATAGTGTTGTTGCAATAAAAATAACTGGCATGTTCTTTTTACGAATTTTCAATTCCAGGTTCGCAACTTTAAATTCAACATTGTTACCTACGTCAAATGTTATCCAAAAATTGTATATTTTAGGTACGAGTACATACATATTTATTGGAAACAAAAAATATTATCTTTAAAACCTTATGTCTTTTGAATAGGATCCGACAAGCCAAAATATATCACAAATTAGCGAAAACATACTTTTTTATATACAATATGAGAATTTATTTTTTGTATATGTTTATAACAATCAAATGATTTATAATGGTTCAGAATTATGTACGACAAAATGTTATATACAAATTGCGTTTTTCTAATTTAAACATAGATAGAGAAGACTCGAAATATATTAACTTGATATAATAATATGCTTACTTAAGATGCTTAACTTATTATTTATCATGCTTATTATTATACCTTACACCTTATAGGTCTAACACAAAACTTCAAATATGGCATTTGTATGTTTCATAATAAAATAGAAGAAATCTATGTTAACAAATCTTAGTTGCCTTTTAAAGCGTCTAATGACTAATTCTATTGATATCATTATTTATATAAAAAAATAAAATTGTCTCGGACAATTAAGCTTTTATAAGATAGTTATAGAGTTCTCTTTTAAATAACTTTGGAGGTACATAGAACAGCCTTTCGTTTGAAAATTCACATCTGAAACCATTGTTAGTTTAAAAATCATTTAATCCGCCATTATGGTTACCTGATTTTACTTTGTCTAAGATTTTGTTTACAAAGTCTGATGTGTTCCCGGCAATTTTCACCTCTGAAAAATATAATTAGCAAATAAAACTTAAGCTTAATTCCTCTTACCTAGAGAGGAGGCCCATGGTCAGTAATGGGGCTCATAAATGGGCTGAGCTGATGATATTTCATTAAAAGAAGAGCTTTTAATGAATATGTTAATTCTTTATTTTACTTAGACTTAATATTGTAATGGTAAATTTAAAAAAAAAAATTAACTGTTGAATAAAAAGTTAAAACCTTACCTGTAGCTGTGTTTATAATTCCTGTTATGTGTGAGGACCAATCTACATTAGTCTGTGGATTTGTTATTCTGTTATTTACGATTTGTTTCATTTGATGTAAGCCATGCAAAAGTCGTTCTGGAAGTATAGAAAAAAATTCTTCATTTCAAAAATTCATATAAATTACAATACATTAGATCCAAGAGTAGAAAATATATCGTACTGTGTTCTTGTTGTAATCCATACAGTTTCAGTTTATTTGCCTCATGCTGGGCCTTTTTCTTTAAGCGGCAGGCCCTTGAAGCAAGTTTATTTTTCTCTTTCCTGGTTTTGGGTCTGATGTTGAATGGTAATTCACTGACAGGTATCATATCATTTATGACTTTTCCTAGATTGTCTAATTCCTTTCCAATTAGATATAACTTTCTTGGGTTAGGAGTGAGATCATTTCCATCGCCTTTCCGAGCTTTGCCACTGTAATTATTTATCATTACTTTTAGTAAAAATGTTATTATAACTTACTATTATAATTTATCAGATTAATTAATTCTACTTAGTATTTAAAATACAATAAAATATACAAAATATTTTAACAAGGATTTTGATAAAACAACATCCATTATACATAACATTTATTTCATTTAGTTTTATAAAAATTACATAAAATATTACCTATGTTTGATCCCTCTTACACTGCAATTAGGACTAAATACAGGATCAGTTACTAAATTCAATACATGTGGATCTTCTGATTTCTTTTTAAGAACAAGCCTCTGGCCTTTGGGACCTTTAGCTTGAACATTGTATTGCCAGAAATACCTTTCTTTCTTAGCGTTCTGCCTTGCTTGCTTGCTTTCAGAACATTCATCATTGGATTCTAAAACAATTCAAATATAATTATAATTACATCACATTTTATGGCAAAAATATTGAAAGTTTTGTTAATTACAAAATAAAGTATAATTTTACCATCTGAGGATAAATCTTCATATCTGTCACTATCTTCATCTGATTCTATATCCCGATCATCTTCGTCCTGTGAGAAATCTCCGGTTCCTGGGCTGAGCACACCTCCAGAAAGGGAAGATATTGATCCAGCCTCTGCAAGGGAACTTGTTGACAACAAGTGCTTGCGAGGCTCGCGGCGCTGCCATATCTACCAGAACAGTATATATTGAACACACGGAAAGACAATACATCAATATAAAACACACAAAGAGTAAGTAGAGTATAGTCTATGAATTTAATATAAACCTTTTCATTCATAATGCTTAAATACATATCCATGAAATTAGTAATTAATTATATATATATATATATGTTATATTATTCATCCTTTTTTTTATTTTTTAACTAACTTTGGTTCTATAATTTAAATATTATGTCCAAACCCTTTCACAAAATTTAGCAGTTTATACTGTCACTTTAAATTAAAAACTGAACCTGGCAACAAATTTCAATAACAGCATCTGTCACTAAAAGCCTCCCACCTAAAAGATTTTTACAAAACTCTAAAAGGAATCTACTAACATTATAAGGATATCACACATTTAAAACTATCATAAAAAAGCAGTAGACACAATTGTTTTGTTTAGGTTAGTACATTTTGCACTAGTGTTACTTTATAGCTTTAACTAAAACACCATTAAAAGTGCTTTTTTATTAAACTAATTAACTTCTAGAATGCAAAATGTTTGTAAAATATAAATTACAGGGTATCTATTTATGATCCTGTGACACACTACTAAGTTTGCCAATTTAGACTTATTTATTTAAAAATGAAACTCATTTTTTACTAATAAAAATAACCTCAACCAATGATATCTGATGAATAATAATACCTGCTCCATAGTAAGATGTGTAGGAGCTGAGGAAGACAGCTGTGTATGTTGTGGTTTTACACCTGTTGGAAATGGCGGGAGAACTACAGAGGCTGGCACAGATTGACCCAGAGCTATTTCTCCACTGTACCCATCCAAACGCTGCAGCAACTCAGGAAGCTGGTTCATTGGCTGAGCAAAACTAGATGAAGCTGAACTGTGTTGGCTTGACGGCGAAAATGCAAGCTGAGCACGGCTGTATGGGCTGCATGGACTCTCTGCTGCCATAGAGTTGATGACTTGTGTAGCACTAGGTGTTCTCCTCGAGCCAGTCATAGCTCCACCTATCTGTATACAGTACCCACTCTCTTCAGGCAGTAATAAATCATCAAAATTCAAATCTTCCAAGAGAGTATCTGGATTAGCATTGAGCTCAGCCAAAGTGGGTCCAAGTATTAGATCTGCCTTATCAACTTGAAATATATCGTCATCATCCATCTTAAATGTTTCAGCTTTAAAAGAGTTTTCATTATCAAATACTAGTTTGCTGTATTGCATATTGGGGACATTGTGAAAGGAACCAGTGAGATTGTCCTGTAAACTCAGATCTAAGTCGGTGCTAAAATCGCCTAGTTCATTGCGCCTGTGTGGTATCGGCACTGAAGCAGACATGGTAGTCAGTTCAAACGGCGACTCCTGTTTTATCTCAACACCTGCCTCTAGAAGAAAGTCATGTGTGTAAATAGAATCCGACATTGCACGTGTTTTTGCGGAGTGACCTTGGCGAATAATAGTCTCGCTGATAGTGCCTAACGCACGCGCCTTACGACTCTATCGATTAATTCAGCCAGAGACCCACGTGTCGTATGCTTGGTACACAACTACACAATGTTTATTTATGTCTAAAATAATAAGCACGATTTCCACTTATGTCTTTTTCATTTGATTTGTATCACGAAAAACAATAACATGTTCGATTACATAACTAATAAACCACCAAGATCAAATAAAAAATGTAACCAGTTGATTATTCACAATGAATTTTGATATTCCAAATATGTACACTAAACAAAACTGAATTTCCAAATACACATTTTACATTTACTTATCCACAGAATCGCGAAAACAAGCAATGAAATGTTATCAATGATTGCTCAAAATATGATTATCATAATATTTTCTCTCACAATAACAAAAACACTTCCATGAAGGTACATGTCAAGAAGTAAACAAAGATTTTAGTATGTACTATTATTATTCAGCGAAATCAAAGGTCAATGAAAAGAGATGGACTTATATCAGAATACATTGTACGAAAAGAGGCAGAATTATAGTGCATGACGGAAGAGGAAAAGGGGCTAGAGCTAGGGGGCTACGCGAGGGAGGGAGGTAATCACGACGACGACACGACACGATTCACAAAAACACGAACTTATCCGAAGCATAATGAACCTTTTACACAGGGACTTTTCACGAGCCATTTGGCTAATCACGCAATTAATAATGGTTCTGCTGTATTATGGCCTAATATTTATTTTTAATTTATAAACATAAAAGTTGCATTCGTAAATATACAAAGCACTGCTTAATTTAATTGAATAATTGGCTAATCAATGTCAATTCAATTGATGAAAAACTAAAAATAATTTTATTATCTGAGGCCTTTTCTTTATAAAAAAAACTATTTTATTTTGTGACTTTTCAATATATTACTACTCAGTAAATATATAACTACTTAGAAGGATATAACATTGAAATAAAGCACAACAAAATTGATTACGTAATACATTCAATTCTATAGGTTTGGCAGCACCGACCGCTCTGTCTGTCAAAGTTAGCGTCTACAAGTGACAGTCAGTGACACTGACTTTTGTTATAAGAAATAAACTCTAAACATGGCGGATGTCATATCAGCTGGGTGTCAAGTGCAGTATTATTAAAAATTGTTCTAAAAATTTAATATTATGGGAGACGAAATCATAAATTCTAGTAAAACATGTGATTCTATTAAGTGTAATGTTATAATTATTGGTGGCGGTATGGCTGGTCTAGCCGCCGCCAATTATTTTGTAAAGAATGGAATGAACGATTTTTTAATTTTAGAAGCTAGAAATCGTTTAGGCGGTCGTATAATTTCAATACCAATGAAACAGCACAAAGTGCAGTTAGGGGCCAATTGGATACATGGTGTCTTAGGAAACCCCATATTTGAATTGGCTATGGCTAGCAATCTGGTAAATATTATTAATATACCCAAGCCGCACAAGGTTATAGCAGCTACTGAAGATGGAAAGCAAGTACCTTTTGGTGTTCTTCATGAGATTCACGAGGCGTATGTCTGCTTCTTAAGACGTTGCGAAGAGTATTTCCTATGTCAATATTTACCACCACCAGACATAAACAGTGTTGGAGAGCATATAAATTTAGAAGCAACAATATATCTTGAACGATTGCCATCGTCTGAAGAGAAAAATTTAAGACGTCTCATATTTGATTGTTTGTTGAAGCGAGAAAGTTGTATTTCGGGGTGTAATACTATGGATGAAATTGACCTCTTAGAATTAGGTAGTTATACAGAATTGCAAGGTGGAAACATAATGATACCATCAGGCTTTTGCTCAATTCTTGAGCCTATCATGAAAAATATCCCACAGGATAAAATACTATCCCAAACACCAGTAAAAACGATAATTTGGGATTCAAAATGTCATATTTCACAGAGGCTTCCAGAAGATTTGGGTGAAGAATCAGAGGATTCTGACCAGACTGTGATAGAAGATATTTCTAAAGTAGCTGATGTGAACACCGTGGAGTCTGGAGAAGGACCGTCTTCACTGGCAGACGATTCAAATAAATCAAAGAAGAATAAACTCCATCAATATGTGGAAGTTGTATGTGACAATGGACAAACATTTTATGCAAATCATGTGATATGTACGATTCCATTAGGTGTTCTAAAAGAGCAAGCTGCAACTATGTTTGAGCCAGCTTTACCACAGTATAAATTAGAATCTATTGACCGGTTATTGTTTGGTACAGTTGACAAAATTTTTTTAGAATATGATAGACCTTTCCTAAATCCAGAAATCACTGAAATCATGCTGTTGTGGGAAAGTACTGCAACACCTGAAGATATATCCGAATCATGGTTCAAAAAAATATATTCATTTAGTAAAGTATCTGAAACTTTATTATTAGGATGGATATCAGGAAAAGAGGCTGAATATATGGAAACTTTAACAATGGATGAAGTTAAAACAACTTGTACAAGAATACTGCGTAAATTTTTAAATGATCAATTTGTACCAGAGCCTGTCAAATGTGTCTGGTATGAAATATTTTGCATTCTATGTCCACTATGTTAGGCTCATGAAATATTAATGAATTTATATTTATTTTTAAAAATTTTATGACATTATAATATGATATGCTGAATCATTGTAACTAAGTTATCGTCATGGGTCTGTTTTTATTAAATTGGACCAGTAGATATGTCTTGGCAGGTACAGCCGAGGTGCCTATGGCATCAATCGTGCTTGAGGCATATAAGAATAGTCATATAATTAAAGTTTATGTTTATATTGACCTCAAAATTTATTATTTATTTGCTTTATTATCATTTATATATTTTTTTTTTATTTATTATTACAAGGCTTGTATTTTCAATTAGTATCTAAAGATTGTCCAGAGTTTGATTATCACAAGTGGTTTCAACTTTTTCACAGTACAAGTTGGAAAAAGCAGCCTTACACAAGAGGTTCTTACACCGCTTTATCTGTAGGAGCGAGTCAAAGTGACATTGAAAGCTTAGCACAACCATTATTTAGGAATATTCATGACAAAAAGGTGAGCAAATTTATTACAAAATCCAATAACAACAAAATTACAACTGCTTATATATGATCCTGGGTTGTGCCATGTGGTACAGGCTTATAATCGTGCCACTGCCTTGCATCTTATTGGTATTTGTAAGAGTCAATGAAGAGAAATCCTACGGGATGATGGGCAGCAGCGTCATCCTGTACTGGCTTGAACAGTGATCACAATTCACAACCCGCCTTTTGGGGAGGCTGATGTTCAGCACTGGACTTTGTAAGACTGATATGATGATGAATGATCCTAAACACTGCTCTGTTACACTGATTATTTGCCAGTAGTAAATATGCAATAGTAGAAAGAATGTTAATAAAAAATACTGAATATTAGCACATATCAACAGATCCTAAAAATGCATAATAACTTAATTAAGATAGTAAATTACTCTGCAATTATTATTCAATAATTTCTTTTAAATTTCTTATTAGTGGACATAATCAAATTATTAAAAAAAGATAAAGAAAACAATTTGAAATAAGTGTAAAAATCAAATACAATGCTCAATCTATTGATGATACTGATGAGCAAAAAAAATTTTTATTGTTATAATTACAGCCTGTTCTTCTGTTCGCGGGAGAGCATACGCATAGCGATTTTTACTCAACGGTCCACGGCGCATACCTTTCGGGACAAATTGCTGCACGTCGACTGCTTGGACGGAGAGATGGCGCTGACAACATGCTCGATTGCCCTCAATCCGCCGATCTTTCTTCTTGGATTCAAGGCATTCACTTAGAAGGCTAAACTATAGGTTTGTTCGTTATCTGTAAATGGCTATGAATTTCTCATTATTTAGTATCATATAACATTCAAAACTAAAGAATGAGTTAATTATTTATTGCACTCCATAAGTTTTACAGAGGGTAAAATAAGTAACAAAAAGACATGTACATTAAATAACAAACTGCCGCTGTCGAGCACAGCGCTGTTTAGGGTAGAAATAACCTATTTTCTTACGAAGAGCGTGGTCACAACATGTGTATTAAAAAAATGCTAATATGTATATACCTCAGTTGTTTATATTCATATTTCATTGGGTGCGTCGGAGTGAATGTTATTCGAACGAATATAAATTTTCTCATTCCTTTACAATATTTTGGTAATTTTTTTGTATAATTATGTACTTATATTAAAAAATACATAAAATTATTGATGTAACCATCGATTTAGGTTTTTTTGCTACGCCAAACATCCTAAATCTATGGATATAATTATGGTAATCCAAGAGACAGTAACAGCGCTTAGAACCAAATGCCAGTTAAAAACTGTTATTATTATGACAGTGTTCACACCGGCTACACACACCACTACGTCTTTAACCCTCAACCTCTACTACTCAACCGTTGCGCACAATTGACCGTTCTCTTTCACATCGACTTAATGCGAACTTACAGCGATATGACTATCGATTGGCCAAAGTAAATTGCCCCTTTATCAGGCAGTGGTCAATATATGACCACCATAAAATGGAACCTTATGTGGTTAACTTAAGGTGGAAAACCAATGAATATTTTCAACGTGCTCTGCCTGTTAAAGGGTTAATGGGACCTTACGTTCGAGTATAGACAGTGATTGTATGACATCTCTGGAAGGATCAGCTATCCGCTATACTTTTCTCATTTATTTATCTTATAATGTCAGGGTGGTTTTTTTAGGGCTAATATGAAATTTTCGAGTCCATGCTGTAATTTTAACTGTTTTTTTGAATGCGCAATCTGTATTAACTTGATATGCTGTATAAATCAAGAAATATTGTTAACTTGTATTTTAGTTGACGGTTATTATTTAAATGGTGCTCAGCCCATACTAAGTGCTCCTTTATGTCATTCCCTTACAAAATTGCGAATGACAGACGACTTACCTATGGCCATTCAATAATATGGAAGTATGTAGTTATAAACAGAATCTCCTTTCTATTCCAATGACATTAAACATAAAGATCAAGCATATTATTTCTTTAAAATGATAAAAAAGTACAGATTAAGTTATAAAAATCATTCTATCAATACCACAACACTATGAGACATCAATAATTCAATTTATTTTAATGTTATGTTCGCTACGGCCGTACGGTTTATACAGAGATTTTGAGATTCTAAACTATAAAAGACACAAAATAAATAAAACCATATTCTTAATAAATTTTTGGTAAATATATGTCCGGACCAGATTTAAGTTTGTAATTACCATAATTAATGAATTTTACTTCTTCATATAAAATATTGTAGCATAAATTACCATAACTGTAGTTAACTTCGTAAGGATTTTGGCTGATGAATTAATTATTTTATATTTATTAATTAGCAATAGCAACAAACCCCTGATGAAAACCTGTACAAATGACTAGGTATGATTTATTTATTTATTGTATCATGATATTATTTTTAAATTGTGTTAAACATGTAAATTATGATCGTGTAAACCCTGCAATAATATTTTTTTTTTTGGTTTTATGGAATTTTATTTTGAAAAAAAGTGCAATCTATTATTCAGCATTAAATCTACTTAGCAATGAAATAAATTGTGATAAATATATTTTTTCCGATTTGGAGATTATTGGTATTTATTTATTGTTCAAATTGTATATTAATATTTTCAGTGCAATTAAAGTTGATTTTTCGGTAATATAAAGACGTCGTATCAAATATTTGCAAAAAGAATATTCAATAGACAGTCTGGGACGGAGTTCACCTCGACATCTCTCAACAATGTCTTCATAATAATCATGATCGAGCGTAAAACCGTTTAACAGACGTTCAGTTAACAGCGTTTGTACGCATTTATCTGCCTTGTAAAATAACTTTAAATTAAATCTTTACTAGGCGTTTCAGTTGTCCGTATTGCGCGATTGGTTAAATGGTGATTAAATTCGCAATTATTTGTTAAATAAACGTCATCAAGTCGCTTTGGAAACGTGCTGGTCAGGGCAGTCTTTTTGACCGCGTCTCCTCGTTGATGCCCGCGGCTGCCCTTGACTGTAGAACTGTTTTATCCAGGGGGGCACCGGCAACGCGGTCCTTAGAGGGATGATAGGATTTCCTTTGCGTTGGCGGTAATAAGCATTCCGGCCCGCCTTACCTGCGAGCGCAGTGCCTAAATGGTTAGAAATGAAAATAATCTCAATCTAAAACGTCTTTGTAACTGATATTATAGTTTTTGTTTTTTTAATCACTATTGGACAATTCGCGAGTAGGTTAGGCACCATACGCGACTAAACCGAATCAAATACGAATAGCGGCGAATTTCATCGCATTGTGGCCTAAGTTAATGTCATCGTTAATGGTCCGTTACAGTTAACAATAGTCTTGTCTAAAAAGTTGCTTTAATTTTGAAATAACTGACAATGATAAAAGTATGGGTGGTCCCGATTTATTCATCAGAAATAAATGGCAGCCTAATAAAATGTTTGACTTATTCGTTAAGGTATGTATTTATTTGAATCCCTGTAATTTCATAAACTATAAGTAGCTATGAATATTTAGTTGGCATAAGATGAAAAGCACAAATCGTTTCTTTTATAACCCAAGTTATTCAAGGTTTATGGATGATTTATCTGCGACATTTGTTAATTCGAATAGTGATACTTACATTACTTTTTGGCCAAGAAGACAGATTCTGGAGGGCTTGCTAGACATAATTATGAAACCAGTGAAATTATATAAATTTGCTATATATAGAAAATTGTCTCTTCTAAATCTCCTGTTAAATGTAAAGCATCAATAAAAAAATAAGTAGATAACTTGTGGTCTTTGAATTTACTGGGATCCAAATACATTAAATTTGTAGTTTTTTGGGGTTCCATAACTACCAAAAGGTAAAATAGGAATCCTAATATAAGTTGCGATTTTTGTTATATTATACTTAATAATAATGAACATAGACATATTTATTTTGAAATAGTTTTTTGCATTTCCTTTAGTTAGGTTGTATAATGTTATTCGTCTAGTCAATGCAAGGTTTTGTATCGCTTTAATAAATCTTATGAAATAATTATGACTTTTATATTCCACCTCTCTCTCTATATATTTTTTTACGTCGGTTATACAATGCATTTACGCACTGCCTTCCGGCCAAAGGGGAACTAAAAGCGGTTGTGGTACTCACGCGACCGCTACAAGTAATACCTACTAAATATCTTCCGACGACGCCCGCCGCTTGTTGACAGAAAGGGGCGTGGGGCCAGTGCCGGAGTTCCAGCGTCTTGACTCCTCGCACAGAGCGCGTCCTCCTACCTCCGTGGGCGTAGCGTGTGTGGCTGACTTCTCGAAGGGTTTATGGTTAGACAGCAGGGACCCCTTTTTTATTACGTCGGTAACAAAATGCATTTACGCACTGTCTCCCGCTGCCTAAGACCCTCCTGGCGCTGCTTGACGGGCCCTCTTGGCCCGCCTGCCTCGGTACTAAGGGCACCCAGAGTCGCCTGTCCCTGGGTGTTACCTTTTCCCTAGAGGCTTCTTCGCAATATCGGGAGGTACTCAGCCCCCCACCACGACAAGGTTTCCGGGGGGGATGTATATCCTACCATGACGTTAAAACCTCACGTGGGACCCACGTAATAGTTGGCAAGCCTATTGCCGCTTACCGGGAATAGCGGTTCCGGCATGCCAGAGCCTCGTCTGTTGACCGAAAGGTGGACTACTAGCAGGGGAGGATAGCTTGGGCTTCTCAGATCTTGTTAGGAGCCCTGTACAGTTATGAGCAAATTACACAATTATTGTGTTTAAACCTGGCAAAATTACTTGTCAAGTATGGGTCACTACTGAGCACGGGCCTCTTTTCGTGAAGCTATGTCAGGGGAATACTTCATCAAACTGACCCAGTACGGATTGGCTGAGGTAGGTGTGGCTGTAAGTAATATCAAGTCGGTCTTATAGCTTCTAACATGTTTTTTTTTTACGTCGGTAACAAAATGCCATTACGCACTGCCTCCCGGCCAAAGGGGGACCGAGAGCCACCGCACCACAGTTTCTAACATGGTTTAACGATAACTAACATTTTTAGTGCGCTTCTGAAGCACAGAAGCTTTCTATAAAATTCCAAGGACGATCCCTGCTTTGCTATTTACACATGGACGCTCTTAGTGCTTTGGAGCTACAGATCTAAAACTAGGCTATTGCAAAAGTGATTTCGAAATGCTTGCTATGATAGATAATATAGAACATCGTAGATCAACTCGTTCCCTGGCTGTAGACGTAAGTATATTTTCGAACGGACAGCGAAGACGCTCACAATTTTTTTTTTGGATCATCCTTCCATCTAAATGTATTTAAGTAAATTTAAATATTTGATGGTGTCCTGCTTAAATTGTACTTTAAAGTTTAAGTTACAGTATGTCACTCTAGCCTTAGTAGAGTAGTTACCACAATGAAAGATTGTAACTGGGTAATACTGAAATAAATATGAAACGTGCGTTCCTACTGTAAAGATGTGGCTTACCTATACTTACTTATATACATTTTGGCTAGTAGCGAAGCAGCTGTGTATTATATCACCAAAACGGTAGTCACTTACTTTAATTTACAGCGTTTTTTTAATTTTACAACCGCGTCCATTATATTATGTGATGTCCTTATGTAAAGTTGTTGATGTTTATGGACTAGGTATGTATTTGACGACGACAGATGGCGTGGTAGCGATTGATTCCCACATAGAACAAACCGTTGTGTGCATAAACATGAGCATTTGTTCTGGTTTTGTTGTTTTCCTATGTACATAACTATTATAAATAAAAAAGTATTTATGCAGTTATGTTTGTTGATCCGTTGTTATTATAAAAAATATTTATTTATGTATTTGCTTTAAGATCTATATTGATATAGGAATTTCCTAAATGTGATGTGCATACTTGGTAGCAAAGCGCTGCTATCCGTCCGGAATTACTCGGATTTGTCCCAGTTTGAAGGGCGTCCGGCAGATTTAAAAAATGTCCGGATGATCAAGGATGACAAGTTATCAAGGAAAAGACATTTTTTAAAAAAAATAAAAAAAATTGGATAATACGGTAAGCAATTGTTAATTTCAACGATGTTTTTATTTTGTTGCAAAAAAAAAAATTCTAGAGGTGTTCGGGGAAATAACCATATTTGCACAAATGTCCGGGATTTGGGCAGTGTTTATCCGGCGTCAGTAATTTAGGTGATGGCAGCCAGAGATGAGTAAAGTAAAACGTAAACAATAGATAATTTAGCACCAAACAAATTTTAATGAAACATATTTATTTTAAATAAATGGTTTATTTAAATGTTCTCTTTTTTTGTTACATTTTATAAAAGTTTATAATAATTAACAAATAAAAACCCTTTAATACCATTGGTTATAAATTAAAGCTTTGTAATAAATTGTAAATTTTAAGTAATACATTAATATTTAGAAAAATTAAAAACGAATACAACATAGAATCTGAGATTCCTTTATTCATTGATACAGTAAACTAGGTTTTGTGGAATAATGTTAAGTAGTATTATTATGAAATAACATTTAAAACAAAATAAAAAGTGTATCAAATATTATATTATTTTGTCATAATATTTTTTTTAGTAAATTAGTAGTTTACACATTATTAAACTTAATAAGTAAGAATTAAGAATCTTTACACCATTAAAAATAAATTGCCAAATAAAGTCTTAACATTAATAATTTTTCTTAAATGCAATAATGAAAGGTTATATTCTAAATATTGTTAGTGAGTATTCTTGAAGGGGTTATTCAGTAAAATCCTCAGATTCAAATCAACGAACTACATGTAACTCAATCGCCATATTTTTAACTGTAATTATAGAGAGCAACCTGTTTTCATTTTCTTTAGACAACTCCTGCCATACGCATTTCCCAATCAATGGAACTTCTTCAAGTGGAGCTCGAAAAGCAACCAAGAGAGAAAGACATAGCCCATCAGAGGCTGGATGTGCCTCCACATTGAGTAATCCTAGTGGACGATGCTGTCCTACATCAGCACCAAACATTTCAACCATGAATCTTCGTAAAGTTGAGTGTACACTCTTGGCAGGGTTAATTTCACATGTTGGAAAATGTATGGAAGTCTTTTCACTTAGCAAAACATGCAATCTATTTGTACTTCTTTTCTTTATCACAACTATTAATCGCAACAAATCTTTCGCATGAGGTACTGGTGCAGGAAGTATATTTTTGTGCCATTGTCCCTGAGGATAATTCTGCTTATAAAGCTTAGCCTTTTCAATGAGATGAACAATGTCATTTGAGCGTAAAGATATTTCTTGTAGATTTGATACCCATCGTGCTTGTAAAGATTCTTTGTCAGCATTTGATGGAGTTTTAAGCTGTCCCCCAACAATATTTCCAGTTAAGACAAATCTATACCACATTCCGCCAGCGGTTTCAACTACCAATAAAGTGGTTGGTTCACATTGCAAACCTGTTTCTTCTAAAACTTCTCTGGTAACAGCTTGAACAATAGTTTCATCTTTTTCCATGCGCCCAGCTGGTAAATACCATTTCCCTGCACAACTCTCTTTAGCTTCTTGCATCATCAAAACCTCATTATTATCATTAATTAAAACACAAGCAACGACATAAGTGACATTATTACCAAGCACTGGTTTGAAATTAGAAGGTGTTGTTGGTGTTATTCCTTGAGACTCAGCAACTGAATTTTGATCAGCAATAGTAAAATCACAAAAGGTATTTTCCTCGCCTTCCAGTCCTAATCCGTCTAATATTTCACTAATGTTTATATCAATTTGTCGTGACATATTAACCTACTTGATGTAGAAATTGCAAGAAGATTTAGTTTTCGAAAGATTTGATAACTGATAAAATGAAATTTATTCAAGAATACAAATAGTTACTTTACTTAAACTGGTTCATTTCAGGTTTTTGATAATTTCTTTCCTAATCATAGGTAGCTCCTCCAACCACAGCCTAAAAAGTTGTTTTGTTAATTTGTTTACGTCACTGAAAACAGGTACAATGACACATGACACAATAAAAATTATACTTTTTGACAGTGACATAACGAATGTTGCCAACTTGAGACAATAAAGAGTTTAATCTCATGTGATGTGACGACAGGCTGGCAGCACATTCGAAACTGTTTTTACATTAAAAAGATCTGTATTTTTCTGCGTTTTATAGACACAATTAATCAAGGTCACAGTATTCATAGTGTTTTTTTTGATTATTTGGTGTTTTGTGCTTTCATTTATTAAATATGATACAGCTATATACCAAATTTGACTTAATATGGCATGTACCCAGAGCGGTAAAATAAATTATTAAAAAAGTCTTAAACTATCCTGTGCTGCTTTTTCATTCTAGAGGGCTGCAGTTTGCGACTGTGGTGAAGTAAAAACTTAAGAAACCTATAAATTTAAGATTACATTTTACTCTCATTATGTCTGCGATAAAAACGAATATGCTTGTAAGTTATGATTGCCTTCGATATTTGGAATATCGCAACGCCTTTTCAAGTTTTAATTACGTAATATTTATTATCAGGTTCGCACCCTGAGCACGTCTTCTGCCGCTTCTCAACTTGTTAAGCCTCCAGTGCAGGTATTCGGTTTGGAGGGCAGATACGCAAGTGCTTTATACTCAGCTGCCTCCAAAAATAAAAGCTTAGATGCCGTCGAGAAAGAACTCGTGCAATTCCAAAAATCAATGAAGACGGATGCTAAGCTTAAGGAATTTATTATTAACCCAACTTTAAAGAGAACTTTAAAAGTAGATGCCTTTAAACATCTAGCTACGAAGGTGAGTATCAATTTTTAATTTATGTAAAGAAAACCAGGTGAGACAGAAATAGTTTGTACATGCTAGAAAATTATGTGGTTGGAGTGATGAAGGTGATCAATCAACAATTATACCAATATTTAAAAAGGAACATTGTAGAGGGGGTATAATTTTAACATTAAAGAAATTAGTTTATAGTTTTATTTACTGTAATATACTCACTGTAGCAGTTTAATACCTAAAGTAATGCCGCTGTACATACTTACATAAACTTTTAATAGGATTACCAAAACAACTAAACCAAGTAGACACAATAATTGTAGGCAACACAAATTGCATATACACACGAAAATGTGTAGTGATGTCTGTCTGGATGTCCTCTACACTGCTTACCATAAGGCTGTAAGACTGCTCTGACTCTCAGTATAATTAGAGGACGTCCAATGTACATAGGTACACTACATAATTGTGTGTGCATGTGCATTTTGCTGTTGCCAGCAATATTAAAGTTTTATTAACTATAATTTGTGATTTGCAGTCTGTTCTATGTGTTTGTATACTTAAATTTCAGACCAGCTTATCTCCCGCAACTGGAAATTTGCTTGGACTTATGGCAGAGAATGGTCGCCTTAGTAAGTTGGAGGCTGTTATCAATGCCTTCAAGATTATGATGGCCGCTCACCGTGGAGAAGTCACTTGCACAGTTATCACTGCAAAGCCCTTGGATCAAGCACAGCGCACGAGTTTGGAAGCAGCTCTCAAGGTTTCAATAATCTTAATACCAGTAACAAACAAGATATCATATTTTATCTCTCTCTGTGCTCTTTTAGAGAACAGAATCACAATATTTTTATAGTTTTATGTAACTCGTTATCAAAATGCTTCTAAACTGGTAACTTTGATTCCTGAACACAAATTTAACCCTTAATAGAGACAATAACTTAAGCAGTTAACATGAGATGAAATATAATTTTCATTTCTAACTTATTCTTGCTGAAACTTACAAATTCCATGGATAACTATGAAATTGTAAATATTGATAGTGTAATAGATAAAATATTTTGGTTCAATCAGACTAACAAGACTTACACCTAATTGGTGTGATGTCTGCGCATATTCTTTATAAGTTATGTAAGAAAAATTCTATTAGCACTGTGCTGTACTCTTTAATTTAAGGTATCAGTTTTTAAGTTTTAGTTGACCAGTCATGGAACTATTTAATTACTATATGCCACTGCAGTGCCACCTAGATATCTGTCCAAAAGCGTGTATATTTTTGTTACACTGATGAACCTAGTGTATTCAACTAATGTTACTTTTTGCTTCCAGAAATTCCTAAAAGGCAATGAAACTCTGCATCTTACTGCTTCAGTTGATCCAACCTTAATTGGTGGAATGGTTGTTTCCATTGGTGACAGGTATGTGGACATGAGCGTGGCCAGCAAGGTCAAGAAATACACTGAGTTGATTAGTGCTGCTGTTTAATCAAACATAAGAATCATGTTATATAGCTGAAACAGTTATTTAGTCAAGGATAATATATTATTTAAATCAGTCACATTGTTTTTTATTATTATACCTAGAATTTTTTGTATATCAAGTCTACTAGACACGTAAGCTTGTATCGACTTAATAATAAATTGCATAATAACCAAATTTAGTCAAATTCTTGAACAATGCTAAGTGTTCTGGCCAATTTTCGATTTTTTAATCTAATTCCGCCTTCTCCCAAACTACATACGTGCTGGTCTTAGCAATCACCCTCTTTCTGTGGGGACTAATGCAATCGAACCAAAAATATCGCTTCATGTTTCCCAGCTCCGTTGCTGTCGAACGTCTCTTCACAGGGCGCGAAACTGAAATTTATGCAGACTAGTTTCAGGGTATAAAATTGTTGGAATGCATCAAACGCTTACCATCAGGTAGGTCATAAAGACATAAAAAATTGAATGAAAATTGCAACAATATAATAATGCAACAACTAAACAATAACTTACATACTACATACTTTCAAATATCTCTCAACTAAAGATGAAACGATATCCGATAACTATCCGGTATCCGGCCGAATACCGGATAGCTACTATTCGGCCAGATGGACATCCGGCCGATTAAAAAAAAGCTGGGTAAAAGTAACATATTTTTGAGTTATTTCTCTGTATTGAGAGGTAGCAGGCGGTTGCGTTTTTCTTCATAAATAAGCCCATCTTCAGAAAACAAGTCTTTCGCTATACACACTGCTGCAAGGAGCAGAAAGGTTGTTTGGCATTAGCTGCCCAACAAGAATAAGGGTCGCAAGTGCGATCAATTCGCACTGACTTGAGATAAAAATCCAGCTCACAGGTTATCGCATTTCTTTCTTCACGTTGCACTTGGTCAGTGTTGTTTTCATTTGCTACTTCATCAAAGCAGTCCCAAAATGTGTTATGAGCTTTGCAAGATACAGCTGGCTCTGTCTCTGTCTCTGACTCGGCTAAAAATCGGCTCTCCACTACTCTTTTTAGCCGGTGTTGAAGATGAACTGCTAGTAAGTACAAGTAGCATACTTGAAGACTCCCGCGACGCTAAGTTTCGCCGGATATTCGGCTATCCGGTCACTTAGTCGGCCGAATATCCGGTATCCGGCCAAACTGCTATCCGTTTCATCTCTACTCTCAACTGTTCCCAACGCCTACTACATAGAAAGTGATTTCCGGGACCAACGGCTTAACTTATTATTCAAACGATGGAAGCGCTCTTTTTTAATTGCTACAATAACGGTCACCCATCCTCTCTCTGACTGGCTTAAGTGTCTTTATCGACCACCTAGTATAGCGGAGCCACGACCGTTAGTGTTCATAAATAAATATTTTTTCATAAGTACTAAATTAAGTAACTAAAATGATAGTTTCTTAGATCATATAATAATTTAACATTAATAATTATTTAGTAAAGAACATCAGATTAAAATTTACTTAAATAAAAAGATTTTAACGATCCCAGGTATTTGATAGAACTTTCTTCCCAAAATAAAAATGATTTATTTTTGTAAATCAAGTATAACTGCAAAATTTTAAATATTATTTATCCGTACCCAACTTGAGTAGAAACACTAATCACAGTACGTGACCTCATTTGTGGGTAACCAAAATGTAAACAATATCGCGTGTTGTTAATTGGTAACATATATAAATGAAGATTCAAAACTGGCAAGTGGTTATTTACAATGGAGAAGAATCGAAGTACTCACAATGTGGATATTTATCATCATATTCTAGCATTATCCCGCTGGCTCTAGATTTAAGCTTAAGGCCCAGAGTCTGCTAACTGGTTTAACCAGATTCGGCTTAACTCAATTATAACATTGAGCGACTGCCGTCTGACCTCCACTCCAGAGGGAAACATAATTCTATGGTTAATCCAGTAGTTAGGGTGTTAAAAGGCACTGACTTCCTAATAATGACTGCCATAGATGTTCATGACAGCTTAACGTGCTTTCCGAGACACGGAGCCAGATGCGCCAACAGGGTTTTAACCCTAGACCCCCTGAATTAGACGTCTATAGGTCTCACCACTGGGCTATTGCCGCTCTCACGAACTGGATATTACGATTAACAATTTATTCTCATTGACATCTGTGTAAGTATTACAACTATTAATTATTAACCTTAAGTGTACACCTACTTTAAAAAAATATTAAATATCCTAGCATAACTAAACGTTACACATTTCGGTGAATGCTTAGAATAATAACACCTTAATTATTCTAAGGGTGAATGTATCATGAAAATCACGTTGAAAACTTGTTCGGTCCCCTCAGTTTGGAACGCCAAATGATCGGCACACGAGAGATTTTCTATTGTATATAGGACCGATGGCTTTCAAAGTGTTGCAAAACATTTAAATCCTAACAAATGTTTTTCTATGTATTACGGATAAAACAATTACATTAATTGCAAACGCTAAACAAGAGGCATTTATTTACTTTCTCTACACAAGACTTCTTCACACGTTGTTATGTTTGAAAACATTTTTTTAATATTTCTAGTTCCTATCATAAGTAATTATTTATTCCTTGGGCATTTCCGTCAATTTTACTATTTTGTTTATCTAAACAAAATCTATCTAGGTAAAACGTTATTTCCTATAAATAATACAAGTTATATAATAAGATAGGTATCCCACAAAACCGTGTGACTGGTTTGTCTGTGGGTCAGTCTCTTTTATGCTATTAAACAAATTATTCTCTAATAATTACAAAAGTTAATAAGAATAGAGAAGACAAAAAAGATAAATTACAATTTTGCACATACACCAATATAGTGTTTTTTCAAATTTGCTTTGTACTTGTGTTTGTTTTTTTCCACTCTGATATCTTCAGGTTTAGTATTTAAAACGTATGGAAATGGTGTTTATTTATAGTTCTGTCACCATAATTATTGTATACTCTGGGTACATTGAGTTTACCGGTTAGTTTAGTTTGTTTAGAGTTTTTGAGTATAGGCAGTATCGGGTACAACCTGAGTCATTCGTTCCGTAAAAAATAAATAATAAACAAAAAACTCAGCGAATTCGTTTGTTGTCTCATTTAATTTTCAATTCTCCAAACGAAATATCACAAATTTTGTGTAAGGAGTTAACGGTTCTGCGTTGTGAATATTTATAAAAAATTGTGGTATATTTATAAAAAATTGTGGTATATATTGATATTCTGATATGTCGTCATACAAGGTTTGATAATTAGTTGACTACTTCATAAATTTAAATAATTTTTAATTTCGGAACCTTTTCACTATCTGATAATCCTTTAAATTTTTTAGCCTATTGACTCGAAACGAGAGGAGTTTCGACGATATCTAGAAAGAGCTGGAGTTATGGATGCTCTTACAAAAGTTCTAGTTAGTCTTTATGAGGAGCCTGACAAACCTGAAGATGCTTTAGAGTATGTGCGTAAACATTTAGGTACCGATGGAGGCGACGATGAGCTTGAAGCTGCTCGTGCTCGAATTGCCGAGCTTGAAGCAGAAAATGCTCTGCTTAAAGGTGAAGCGGCTCCAACAGAAGGATAATAATATTTAAATTAATTTACCAGAAGAGGTATAAAGCGATCTCAATAATTGTATTGTATGTTGATCTCATATTATTCCTGTTGAATCTACAGATAATTTAACTTTGTTAAAATAGTTTAAGCGCTAGATACTTTTGTTATGTTCATTAATTATTGACTTTTCTTTGCATTAAGTCTTAACTTAAAGCAATCATAAAAAAAACCTCTAATATCATAACACATTTGTATATGTTTAGTGTTAATAAACCTATTTTGTACTTAGTGCATGAAGAGGTCAATGTTGTTTAATTTCAATGTTTTATTCTAGAAAGAAGGCTATTTAGTTATATGGAAGAATATGTGTTTTGTTTTCACCTTTAAAGGCTGTAATACATTGTGTGTTGTATTAAAACAGTAGAATTGGCTTTTATTTATATCTTTTATAAGTCTCCATGTTAGTTTAAATATTATAAAGAACTAAATAATCATTCACTCCGAAGAAGACGTGGGACAATGCAATGAGTTTATTTTAATTTAATATGTATGTACCTGGTGATAATAATGAAATATAGTCCTATTGACTGATCTATACATTGTCTTCAGCCATCAGGGCTGCTTAAAATATAAAAATAATCCTGGATCCTGACAAGATTGTAAGAGCCCATGCTAACCTTACCTCCAAGTGGTGCACCTGTCGATCAAAGGATGAGGCTCTGGCAAATATAAAAGCTTCAATCTGGCAAAAATAAACCTACTGTACTATAAACGAAATAATCATTCACTCCGAAGACGACGTGGGAGAATGCAAAAAGGAGTTTATTTTAATTTAAGTACCTGGTGATAATAATGAAATATAGTCCTATTGACTGATCTATACATTGTCTTCAGCCATCAGGGCTGCTTAAAATATAAAAATAATCCTGGATCCTGACAAGATTGTAAGAGCCCATGCTAACCTTACCTCCAAGTGGTGCACCTGTCGATCAAAGGATGAGGCTCTGGCAAATATAAAAGCTCTCAATAAGCGACAATAGGCCCACCTATTACGTAGGGCCAACAATAAATGTGGGCACATAATATACCTCGCCTTTACCCCTTCGAAAAAACAATTGCCTCCATGTCTAACAGTGCGTCCATATGCGACTGCATTCGCGAGATGCGCATGCAGTCACTGCAATGGTTTGGTGCGCCCTCTTTAGCGCAACTCATGCGGATGTGGGCGGCGTATGAACACAAAGGGCACGAGCGCATCTCGAGCTGCACATTCGTCAGATGTGGACGCACCATAAGGGATCAAGTGAGGGTCCTAGAGTGTAGTTACCAAGTTATCTCAATCTCATAGGTTATTAGCATTAGTACTGACAAAATCCTGTATACTTACATCATTTTATTTAAGTAGTATTTTTTTTATGGGTACATTATATTGCTGCTATATAATTTTATAGTCATTGGTTTATTTGTAATTATTACTACACCAAGTAATATTCTCGGACATCTTCACACACCGCTATTAATCCCAAATTAAACAGATGTATGTACACATAATAATGTGAAAGTAGCTTCAGAAGTGGGATTCAAACCCATGTCTTAGAAATTCCCCAATAATAAAGCATCTGACACAAACATTTCATATGAAATGCAGATAGTCGTTCACCTCGAGTCTACTCTTCTTTATTTCATTAAGATTTTTCTAGTTTTCAGAATAAATGGGTGTAATTTTAATCTAAGAAAATTACTTATTTTTTTACATGTAAAAACATTTAGCGTAGTAATGTGCTCGGATTAACTAAAAACAAGAATCAAATGCGGCTAGAGGTTTTTAAGTAATTTAAAAATAAAATTTCTTAATTGAATGTCTGCTATCAGTTTGAAAATTGTCAGATAGTTTAGTCCTTGGATGAGTAAGCGTATATAAAATTCCTCTTACCATGCTTTGGCATAGGAGGACCACCGTGCTTAGTACTCATAACCCTCACATTATCCCGGTTGTGCTCTAAGACTTACGCTTAGGGCCAGGGCCTGCATATTGGTCTAGCTAGATTCGGCTGAATTGCAGTTATAACTGCGCCTGCGACTGCCGTCCGACCTCCGCAATTCTATGCTTAAACCAGCTGGTTTAAGTCTGTCAGGATATTACAAGTTGTGCTAACCGGGACATCGCCTTAACGTGCTTTCCGAGGCACGGAGGAAGCGATTGTTCCGCACATAACTTCAAAAAGTCATAAGCGCGACCAGGGTTTGAATCTGAGACCTACTGAATTGCAGTCTATTGATGTCAACACTGAATCACAAATATATTTTCTATGTGGAAAACAACCTTCACACTAAATCAGTCGTGAAATTTACATATTTGTAAGCAGGTTTGTAATTAAAATAAAAGATAATAAGTAGATATATATTTAATTTGTGTTCGCGCCACAAACTTGTGACAAATTATTATCGCAGAGGTACATCATAAGATGACATTAGCAAAGGCACACAGCAAGCCTTTAAATAGATTAAAGTCCTTACATAAATTAAAACTTGTTAACTCAAATATTATTATGTAGAAATTACTTAGTAAAAGAAAATACTTCTGTATATAAAGCTAAGAATGTTAAAAGTGGAGTTAAGATTCATCGTCACTGCCAGCTGGCTGCTTTGGTTTTGGTCCGCCTGCTCTCTTTGCCATTATGATTTGATCAACTTTTAAGATAGTTGTGGCGGCTCCCACGGCATATTTCATTCCCCAATATTTAAGGACAAATGAATCAAAAATGCTTTTTTCTGTTACGTCGATGACACCATTATTTTCTGACAAAATGTCATATCCTGCATTTTTGTTACCCTCCTGTTGAAAAAAAATAAAGATTTAAATAAATAATAAGCTGGTATTATATGCATTATATTGAGTGAAAAATTATAAAAGAAAAAAGTATCTTCTTATCATTAACCAAACTG
Organism: Musotima nitidalis; assembly: GCA_949126915.1. Classification (NCBI taxonomy): domain Eukaryota; kingdom Metazoa; phylum Arthropoda; class Insecta; order Lepidoptera; family Crambidae; genus Musotima; species Musotima nitidalis. The sequence goes on along the minus strand of OX421424.1, from coordinate 9,649,819 downwards.
AAACAAAGTTAATTTTATTGAAGTCCTTGAAGTTGCTTAGGCAACTTATGGATCATTTATATCATTTTAATACTAGGAATAGAAATAGGCTTTCTCTGCCAAATAGTCGACTTCACAAAACAAAAAAATCTTTTTTGGGTAATGGTATCAGATTCTATAATAAAGTTCTGCACGAAATAATTGATCTACCATTGCCAACTTTTAAAACTACTTAAAAAGCAGTATCTTCAAAAGAGGTATTATGCTGTTAATGATTACTTATCGGATAAACAAGCTTGGTTAAGCCCATTTTCAACTTGTATTTGTGTAAATTTGAATAAGAAGTCAACCAGATCATTGTCGTGACCATCCTCTATTGTACAAATTCAGCTCAGTTTTACATTACTTGACTGTGATGAAGGGTTCCCTTAATGCTACTTTTTTGGTTACAGCATCTGGGACCCTTTCAATATCTTCAAATATTCACTGTGTGTGTTCCGTATCGTTGGATTTGATTGATAATTTAAAGAGTGTGAGTTTCTTGTCAGTTCTTCTCACAAAGCGGGGGCTCGGAACTGGCACTTAAGATTCGCTTATTAAAAATAGCAACCTTAAAATTACTTACTTGGTGTGCTTTGTACATATTACTTATGACTTCTGTAGCATTTGATCCGGAATTATCAGCAAGAGCTCGAGGGATGCTTTCAAGAGCAACAGCGAATTTTCGGACTGCATATTGTTCAAGACCAGGAAGTGTGTCAGCATATTCTAGTAGCTTTTGAGCCAGCTCAATTTCTGTTGCTCCAGCACCAGGCAAGAAGCTGTCAAAAAAAGGAATGTTTCGTGTTAAGAGCTTTTTTATACAACACGTCACTATCAGAAAATTTACCTTGACATTTGGATGTTTAAAATGGTTCTTTAGGTAGTTTTTTAAATTATAATTTCAATTTTCCATGACTTCTGGACATGGAGAAGTAATAAAAAAATCATTAAGTGCTCTTAGCTACTTATTACTACTAGCCCTACTACTAGTCTTCGAAAGGTACGTAGGCCGTTGGTTTTTTCTGCCGGAAGTTATACGCGGGGTCGTGAGGTCTATGGCCAAAGGGCCCCGGAGCCCCGTAAAGACGGGGCCCCGGTGTGGGCGCGTTCCTTGCAGAGACGAGCATCTCAGTATCTGAACGCGCCCCAAAGGGTGGTAGCCATAAGACTGATCCCGGGCTACCGCACGATCTTCGGCGAGGCTGCGAGTCTCCTTGCCGCATTGCCGATTACGTCGGGGAGAAACTCCGTTGCCACGGCAGCTCGATGCGCAGAGGATGGACTTTCGGCGCGATCTCATGGCGTCATGGAGAGAACGACTGTCGCAACCCCGTGCAGGGCTCGCCACAATAGTGGCAGTAAGTCCCCTCTTTGAGGAGTGGCTAGAGAGGCGCCACAGCGCGCTCACCTACCGCCTGACGCAGGTCCTAACCAGGCATGGCTGCTTCGGTAGGTTCATGCACAGAATTAGGCGGGAGGAATCGTCCGGGTGTCACCACTGTGAAGATCAGCTAGAGAACACGGTGCAGATCAACCACCGCGGTCTGCCCGGTGAAGCTCCGACATATCCTCGTAGCGGCGATCTCTCGCGTTCGGCCTTGGTGGAGGCCATGGTCGGGACCCCCCCCGAACAGGTCTCCACCTTGGCGTGGTGGGTGGGCTGAGTACCTCTCGGAGGCCAGGAAAAGGTAACACCCAGAGACCGACGAATCTGGGTGCCCTTACTGACTACCGGGTGGGAAACTAAGAGGGACCTGTAGAGGGCGCAACGGGCGTGCCAGGAGGGCCCGCTCAGCAGCGCCAGGAGGGTCTAGGCAGTAGGGGCAGAGGGCCCCTGCTGTCTAACCATGGACCCTCCGGACCATACGCTATGGTCGCACGGGGAGGTAGGAGGGGCGCGTCCACTGCGCCTCTCTGAGGAGGTCCTCCCGGTTTTGGTCCGGGGGACGTTGGCCGCAGGCGGGGTGTCAGAAGCTGCAACCCAAGTACTGGCCCCCGCCTCTTTCTCGACAAGCGGCGGGCGTCGTCGGAAGATTTTTAGTGGGTATTAACGCTGGCAGTCGTGTCTGCCGGTGGTGAGTCCCACACCCCCTTTCGGTCCCCCTTTGGCCGGAAGGCAGTGCGTAAACGCATTTTGTTACCGACGTAAAACAAAAAAAAAAAGGCCATGGTCGGGAGCGAGAGAATGGGGCCTCCTTTGGCGAAGCAGTTTGGCGAGCGAGAGATGCGGTATACCACTCGTATCGGTCCCAGCGGCCGCGGTGGACGCCCGAGACATCAGGAGCCGCTAGACGACTCTTGGCCACCGTAGGCGCTGGCTTGTGGGCGGCGAATAATGGGTAACACGCCGCCCGTCAGTCTTCCATAGACGCGCGTCTCAAAAAGATGTCAGCACACTGAGGGCGTTGCGGGATTATTCGCAAAGGTTACCGAGGCCTCAGTACGTAGCGACTCAAAAGGAACATGGATGGTTTTTAAATTTAAGAAAAGGCCGTTGGTTTTGGTTATAAATAACAGCTTGAAAGTCAAAAGCAGCAGTCCTAGCCCCAGGTCCGCATGGTGTAGTATGGCTTAAATCCCTCTTGGCTGGTACTTTAGAGGAAGCCCATGTGCAGTAATGCATAATGATGACATGATAAAGAAAATTGATTTCTATAGAAAACAAATACAGAAAAGATACATACCGTCCATCTCTAACGATACCCTTGAAAGTATTGACACCGTCATCAATAGCTCTTTCGATATCATCCATGAAGTTGTCTGTTGGACCTCTGATGACCACAGTTGAGATGCGGGACTCAACACTTTCCATGCGGAATACCACAACCCGGGTATCTCCAACCTCTTCAACTTTTACAGTATCGCAGTATCCAAGCTCCTCTTTGGTAGGAGTAGTTAATCTTGGTAAGACCTACAAAAATGTTTAGCAGCAATTAAATATTTTCTCAGATTTTGATTTCTTGATATAATATGGGAAAAGTCACAAATACATAGTGGAACACAAATCTTATGAAAATTGAAGACTAAAAATCTTCCATTATTAATATAGACACTAATCTCTTTATCAATCAACTAGGGGTTCTTGATCAGCTATTACACTAAAAGAACTGATGTTATAATTTTCATCAATGTTTAAAAAGTACATATTTAAAGCTGAGCTTATAAAATAAATAATTATGACAAATGTTTAGAATTACGCACAAGTATTGTAAAGTAAAGTAATGTTAAATAAGTTTTGCCCTTTAATATTCAGTCAGTTAAAGTAATTAGTAAGTTGATTGAAGTAACAAATTTAAGTATAATAATAATAATAGCCTTTATTCAGACATTATACACTGGGTTACAATATATATGGTTATTTATAAGTAGTAATATTATGCATCGACTCCATCTGTATGTCAACAAAGGCCTCCTCCAACTGATGCCATTTTCGTCTATTGTCAGCTACCCGTGTCCATGTGCTTGCTATAGCTTTGATATCATCAACCCACCATCTTAATCTACCTCGCTTTCTTCTTTTCTGACTAGTGAAGCAATTCATAACTAAACAAATTTAAGTAAGAAGAAATAAATTTTACTTACAGTTGCATTAACGGTTTTAGCAAGGCGACGGAGATCAAACTTAGAGTTAAGCCTTACAGCCATAACACCAAATTTGTTAAGGAAATGCACAGCCATGTCTCCGAATTTAGCGCCAGCAACCACAACTTTAACTCCAGTTTCAGATAACTCTTTAATCTGTTTCTCAAGTAAAGACTCTTCACCTCGGCTGAAGTTTAGAAGTTCATCAGCAGTTTTAATAAGGACAGTGCCTTTGGTCTCAGTTTGTATTATGTCAATTGGACAGGAGTATACAGCAATTTTAGCTTTACTAGCAACTGAGGTATCACCTTCTACTTCACGCTTAAAAACCATCCCAGAGAGAACTTCCGATTGGAACAGACCTGCTCCAAGAACCTAAAATGTAGAATATTTAAATTACATATGATATAATATAAGAAAATATGTGCCTTCCTTAATATATGAATAAAATATCAAACCTTGCATATTCTGACATTGTCCACATTAAAGGTAGTTTTTTCAGGTAAAATAGCAATGCAAGCCTTAGCTACAAGTTCAGCAATGAAGTCTTCATATCCATACTGCTTAGACATAATAGAAGACTTGACAGTTTTGACGATAGAAGGAATATCTTTGTTGTCTTCAATTTTGTAACAAACAAGATCAGGAAGAATTTCCAAGCATTTATCCATAGCCTTTTCATAACCTTCCGCTATTTCACTCGTAGTAACACCCAGGCGAAGCAATTCTTCGGCAGCTTCTAATAGAGCTCCTGACAGAACAATCACGAAATTGGTGCCATCTCCAACTTCAGCATCTTGCATCTGGCTACCCAATACCATGAGTTTAGCAGCAGGGTGCTCCACATCTAACTCTCGGATAATCGTTCCTGCATCACTTGTGACAAACTGCTTGTCAATATGATTGATAATCATTTTATTCATCCCATTGGGGCCATAGGCAGAGCGCACACTTTGTGCAAACTGTTTACAAGCATTCAAGTTTCTGTATACTGCCTCTTCTAAGCCAGAATACATCTAAAACAATAAAAATTATTTGGAATATAATAATTATTCATGACTTTTATACTTCTAAACCAAATCAGCCACTCTATAATAATTAAAGTATGGAACTCCACACAATTGAAATCTATTGTTCATTGAGGTAGTGGTCTTTACTACCTCTATAAGAAGAAATAACCTTAAAGTTAAGTTACTCCAACAAGCAATAACCCACAACAAACAATTATCTTAAAATCATACCAATTATAGTTTAGTATCATTAAGAACTTAATAATAATACAAAATAAAAACATACATACTTCTTTTATATAACAAAACATATACAATAAAAATGTCCTGCAAGGGAATCAAACCTATGGGCTTAAGAGCAAATTGCAGGTATTCTAACCTCCATGCCATACCGGTTAACTAAGCCTTAGGTTCAAGTTTAGGGTCAGAGGATGTGTTATACTAAGTGATTACATATTTTGTAAGTCACTTTAAAGTCCCTAAAACCTTTGTAGTATTATTTATAGAAATCCAAGTGTTTGTTGAATTAATTTAAATTATGGATTTACTGTTTTGTATGACTATAAAAAAATTTGCTATATATTATTTTTTTGTCCCAATAAATATAAAATATTTTAGAAAGTATTACTAAACATATGAATTCTTAAGTGATCTTGGAGGACACTGATTTAAAGGATACTAAAGGGGCTTACTGCCAAAAATTCAACCCAATACTTTGTCAATGTGTAAAATACGTTCGCTTTAATACTGTAACCATGCCTATATCGAGAGTATGGATTTTACTAAAAATATCATATAGGTAGATGCTACTGACAGCCCACATGATTTTCTTTTATGGGTTACCTCTACTACAAACTTTTCTTTTTAAATCTGCATTCGACTACTTTAAAGCATAATTTTGTATGAAAAAACATTATTTTTATCGAAAACTTTAAGTATAACTAAGATTGCCGCTTCTAAATTATGTAAAACCAACAAAAAATCGTTTAACCGAATCATACTGCTTTTCCCTTAGCACATGACAGGACAGTCATGACCAGAATTCATTTTGGTTAGAAAATATAATTACTTACTCGTGCGCCTTCTTTTAACATTTGGGGTATCCCCGGGGCCTTAGGTACGTGGAGAGCCATATTGAACAAACTTAATGAATTTTCAGATTATAAATAATTGAAAAAGAGGTGATCAAACAAGCTTCGCCTCGTGATTTTCAGAAACTGACATTTTTAATTTGTGACACTTCTTCAGATTAGGGATGCTCGATGAACATCGATGTTCATCGATATTGAAAGCAAAAATATCGAAGTTTTAATATCGAAAAATATCACAACATCGATGTTAACGGAATCGATCATTAACAAACCGATTAAAAGGTTCTACTTTACCAAAATTACTTTTCCTTCAGTCGATAAATAAAAATTATTGGGATATGTAATAATTTGATCTGTTGCTTAACAAATTTCGAACTTATACATTGTGTTTTATTTCTTTGTCAATTATTAATGTAAAAATAACCGATGGATCCAACATCGATGTTCGGTTTTCGATAAATTTCGAACATCGATGTTGAGCTTTCGATTATGACATCGATGGCAACATCGATGTTTTTTGAATATCGATCATTCCTTTCTTTCTTTTAAATAATGGCTTCGTGCGTCTAGCACATTTAGCCAGTGTCAAGTAAGTGATATATTAATAATATATAATTCATAGTAAATGAGAATGAGTGGTGATAAAGATGATAAATGGTAAATGAGATACCCTCCCTTAAACCCCTTGAGTCCTCAGTAAAGATGTGGGACTATATTGAGATCTCACATGGACTCCTTGAGAGAAAATTTGAAAGTGATGTTGCACTGTTTTTTTTGATTTACCAACACTCATGTATGTTCACAAACATGATTGTGCATGATTTTATGAATAAATTAATGTTATCAATATTCACATACACCCACACACAGATTCACATACGCACACGCTCACTTGCACACACACACACACCTACATATACATTTCGTCTATTATTTTTTATTAAAATATTAATTCGCATGGGTTTAAAGTTTCATTTTTGTTTGTTAATTATTGTGATTAGATTTTTCATAGTTTTAAATTATATCCTTAAGTATATTATAAATATTTGTGAGAATTGATTTTTTTTAATATGTACCATTTTTGTAAATGACAATCAATTGTATGGAGAGCGGGGACTATCTACTACAAGTATTTATTTACTTAAAAGAAATCCCCAATCACAATTTAGAAATGTAATATCAGGTACTGAATGAAGAATTATTATTAAACACTTAGCGGTTAATAATCCACCGTTTTTACACATTAATGTTAGAAATATCACAAATTTTAGAAAATAAAACAAAACTGCAGACATGACGCTTCACTTTCCCGCCAAGAAGTCGCGATCATTCCTACTTCAGATTTGACTTTTTTTTTAAATGTATATCCTGAAGAAGTGACTCGTAAGAATAATCTTTTAGATCACTTTAAACACAGAAAACACTTTAACCAGCAAGGTTATCGCGAAAATTTCTGTTTTTTTCTAGTTTATATTTAGTCGACATAAAATTTTAAAATGTCTTAACTGTGACTCGGTCGCGATGCACAGATTTTTAACTTACTAGGATCGGATAGGATCCAAAAGACGGTGTCATTTACGAAATAAGAACTATTCACCCCCGGCTGATATGTGCAGACCAGGGATGTTGCGGATCCCCCCCGACTGGTCTCCACCTTGTCGTGGTGGGGGGGCTGAGTACCTCCTGGTAGGGCGCAGGAAGCGCTAGGGAAAAGGTAACACCCACAGATTGGCGACTCTGGGTGCCTTTAGTACTGACTACCGGGGGGGAAACTAAGAGGGACCTGTGAAGGGTGCAGTGGGCGGGCCAGGAGGGCCCGTCAAGCAGCGCCAGGAGGGTCTTAGGCAGCGGGGGCAGGGGGCCACTGCCGTCTAACCATAGACCCTCCGAGAAGTCGGCCACACACGCTATGGTCGCACAAGGAGGTAGGAGGGGCGCGTCCACTGCGTCTCTCTGAGGAGGTCCTCCCGGTTTTGGTCCGGGGGACATTGGCCGCAGGCGGGGTGTCAGAGCTGCAACCCAGGTACTGGCGCCCCGCCTCTTTCTCAACAAGCGGCGGGCGTCGTCGGAAAATTTTTAGTGGGCATTACTGTTGGCGGTCGTGTCTGCCGGTGGTGAGTCCCACACACCTCTCTCGGTCCCCCTTTGGCCGGGAGACATTGCATAAATTAAAACAGTGATTACTTAATTATTAATATTTTTATTGTAATTCAATCAAACGTAAATACTTATTTTTGTTACGTGTCGAATCTTGTCACCAATTTATTTGCTCCCATTGTACATTGTCACGTGCCACCGGCACGCGCTTCAATCGCCGGGCCCTGCCCAGTTCCTTTTTGTCGCTACTTGCATGATATTCGCATCCGCATGAACATCCGCACTGATTCATGCGGATGCGGATGCAGATGCAGATGTCCAAATGTATGCGAAAGTTCCGCATTTGCGCGGATGCGTATATTCGCAACATCAAGTGCAGACCTTCAGTCAAAGTTGTTTATTTATTTATTCAATATTACAATGTAAGATAACAGATCAAGTCCTACACACCCACAATTCACAATCATAACCCAAACCAATAAATTTCGAAAATAAAATAAAACCCAGATAACAAAAAAGTAAATTAAAAATGTCAAAGTTAGCAAAATACATAAATTCGTGCCAACAATTCAAATAACAATGTCCAAATTTTCAATTTAAAATGAGTCAAGGTCACATTAAGAATATTAATAAAATAAGAATTAATATGTCACTTACTTACTAAAATACTTTTATGCTACATTTGCAAGTTTCCCTATTTCGTCAACCAGTAAAGGGTCTCTGCAGTAGACGCAGCCGTTGCATGATATCCGAGTTGTTACCATCAAGCAAAACCGTTCTAATACTTCAGGGCAATCAATCTCGTGGTAAAGCACTGATAAGTAAGGGGACGTCCATTAATTACGTGAGGTGTTTTTTTTAAAAATTGGACCCCCCCCCCCTTTGTGAGATTAGGTGAGATTTGGTGGGACCCCCCCCCCTCACGTGAGATTTACCCAATATTTATTAAATAATTTAATTTATTTGATTTGTCTTTTATGTACTACATTTTTCTGTGAAATAAGAGGAGAATAATGATACCACGTTTAAGGTGCACTATAACGAATGATGACCGGTATTGATATTGTAATACAAAATTTTACTGTGGTATAAAAATGTATATTCTCTGAATTAAAAAGTTGACGTGAGATTTTTATTGACCCCCACCCCCCCCCTTGGTGAGTTTTGGTGAGATGTAGCCGGACCCCCCCTCCCCTATTTTAGACTCACGTAATTAATGGACGTCCCCTAATGTACTATCAGCAGGACCTTCCTTCTGACTTCGAGAATGTCGAGGCCTATCATACCAGACACAAAGAGAGACGAGTACAGGTACGGATAGTATCCATACTCTCTCTTATAGATCAACCGCGCAAACCTACGCTGTACTCTTTCAACTGTTAGGACATATTTATTCTCGTAAGGATCCTAAATAACTGCTCCATATTCCAGTTTACTGCGAACATAAGCACCATACAGAACCTTAGCCACTGTGGAATCACTAATATTAGCTGCAGTTCTAATAATAAACCCTAATGTCTTCTTAGCTGATTTACAAATCATTGTTTTGTTTGTGAAAGTCCAATTTTACAACTTATACTAGTCCTAGGTCACGAATTATTTTTTTAAGAATTTCGTTTGTTAATGCATGCATAATATTCCACTTCCTACACTTGTGTACTTGTCTGTGATTCCAATATTAGTCTATGGTCGACACAAGCCTGACACATGCCTGACACAAGTGACACGACCGACGACAATTCACGACACGTCTATTGTCAGCTGTCACACGAGTTCAATTTATTCTCAATAAATTTTGCACTGCGATCAATTTGATTTGAATTTTCTTACAGGCTCTTGCAAAAAAACATGCCTCCCTCAAGCGATTGGGATGAGATAAAGCGATTAGCTGCTGATTTTCAAAAAGCTCAATTATGTTCTACAGCTCAAAGGTAATTTATGGAATATTCATGTATTTTTGCTGATTTAATTCTAAATAAAACTTAACACTAATCCCGAGCATAGCTGTAACAAAACTACTTATCCTGTTTCAGATTGTCAGAGAGAAACTGTATCGAAATTGTTACAAAACTGATAGAGCTAAAATTGATTGATGTGATTTTTACAACCGATGGCAAAGAGTATTTAACATCTCAACAGTTGGTGAAAGAAATTAAAGATGAATTGTATGTTCATGGAGGCCGTATCAATACGGTTGATCTGGCTAAAGAATTAAATGTTGACCTTAACCAGATCAATACCTGCGTCTCTGAAATAGTTAGAAGTAAAGAGGTTCAGCTTGTTTCTGGTAATTTAATTGCCAATCACTATTTAGAGAAACTAGCCAGAGAAATTAATGAAAAGTTACAGTTACAAGGACAAATATCAGTTGGAGAATTAACATTACAGTATGACCTTCCTGCGGAGCTACTACTACATAATATTTTGGAAAAATATTTAGGTAAAATTATTCAAGGTAAACAAGATACTTCTGAACCGAGAACTTTTTATACTGAAGAATACATCACACGAACCAAGGCAAAGATTCGAGGTGCACTAATGGGTCTCATGAGACCCACTCCTGTTTCAGTAATAATTCAGCATTGCAACTTAGCTGACCGTTTGTTTTTTAATCTGTTTGATAAGGTTAATGCACCTGGGGTGTTAACAGGACGTCAGACAAGTGCACTATATGTACCATCATGTTACTCTAAGTCCCAAAATGACTGGGTAGTCAATTTTTTCAAGCAAAATAATTACCTTGAGTATGATGCATTATCTAGATTAGGTATTTCAGACCCTAAAGGCTATGTAAAAAAGACAATAACAAATGAAGATTTAACATTCCTTGGTACATGTGTTATTGGATCACAAATAAAGCAACAATTAGAGACAGCATTGGATGAATGTATTGCGTCAAAATCTTATCTTGATGTTGTCACTTTGCTGCCATCTGTATTGTCTAATACCGACATTGAAAACATCCTTGAATCACTTCTTAAGAATAATTCTAAGTCAACAATCCTGTTTGACAACACTGGTGAGTATTTTAGTTTTAATCTGACTTTATAAAATGTTATATGGTTTGTATATATTTATTTATTTTATAAAATTGGTTGTTTTGCAGTATTCAGCCATCACTTCATTGAACATTTAAAACAAAGCTGTATGCCCACAATGCTAAAGAAAGCACAAGATTGTGTAAAATCTGGCAAATACCAACAATTTTATTTAGAAAAACAACTTGGTAAATCTACGGATATGTCACAAAATTCTCATGTGGATTACAAAGCTGAGAGACGTGAAGAGCGCAGAAGAAAAGCAGCTTCTGGTAAAGCTGGGGGAGGTGCTCAAGGGAGGGAAACTAAAACAAAAGCAGTAAAAAAACATCAGAGGTCTTCAAAACAAGTCGCAAACGATTCAGACTCTGATGAGCCATCTCAGGTGACAAAGAAAGGTCAAGGAAACTTGGAAATTATAAGTGTTGATGATATTGAAGCCATTATTAAGGAGACACTGGACAATGAAGGACTAGATGACTTGTCTACTCAAATTGCAGAATATTTACAAAGGTGATTTACCATATACTTTTACTGTAACCTGTCTATTACTTTTGAAAACAATGCAACAACCATTTTCATAAAAAAATTGGGATATTTCATATGATCAGTGATAGCACAGAGCTTTTATTTTCTGAATTTTAAAAGATCTTTAGTTTTGTTATTGGTAATGTATTTTACTATAGGTATAATGACTTAACTTAACAGTTTTGTGTAATAATGGAAATGCACACACTTATTAATACATATAACTTTATTTTGATCTGGTTTGTACTTGTAATAAAATCTGGCATGGTGAGTTTAGAGTAATTTAAATCAACCTAATTTTGTTTCTTCACAAATATAGAAGGTATGTGGTGACACAGAAGTCCCAGAGAGACTCCAGAGATGTAGTATGTACTTTTTGTGAAATACTATAAATTTTTAACAACAATTTTGTTTCAGAGGCTTAAATCAAGCTGCTCTAGATGTAGCAAAGGAAACTGCAGAGAAATTACTTCAAGATGCTAGTCAAAACCGAAAGCAGACTCACTCGTCTGCTCAAGATAAAATCAACATTCTCATTAATGATATCAAATTGTACGAAAAGGGCATAAAATCCTTCCCACATGAACAACAACCACCTTTCATAAAGTATTTACTGAAAGGATTGGGTGGTGATGTTCTTGCAGAGTTTTGTAAATATGCTGCAAATCAATGTAACCTATCTGTTATAGAAGATACTTTATCTGTTGAACAGCGCAATAAGATCATTAATGACTTGTCAGATGAATATAAAAAGTCTCTCTCTGCATTTAATGCTACCCTATCAGAGAATAATATTGATCTATTCTACCAAGCTGTTGACGTGTGCTTAGCAGACTGTGGAATGATTTTGAAGAAAGCGGATAAGAAAAAGGATAAGTAAGTTTCATTTAAATGGTCAATTATAAGTTTGTTTATGTTGTCAACTGATGGACACTCTTGTGATACCTAGAGACTTTTAAAGTTTTTGAATACGAAAAGTATCCTTAATTACAGCCAGTGAACAATGTAGAAACAGGGTAAAAGTTAATGTTTTTTATTGTCATAAGTATCTACAATATATATTTTATTTGATATTATAAACATTGTGATATTTTATTTATTTACAGGCTCTTGATACAAAATCATAGAGAAAAACTTATATCTGAATTGGAAAACTGTGATGACCCAGCATTGACCCTCCATATTGCTGTGTTAGCCATATTTACTTTGGTGACACAAAACATGCTTCATGCTTCTGGTAGACTTGTTCCAGCAATATCCACCTTTTTGAAAACCTATCTTAAGGAGGAGCAATATGAAATATTGATATCAACTCAAGGTATGTTCTTTTCTCAACTCTACTTTTGTTATCACTGTGACTAGATAGAGGTACATACATACCTACCAATGGGAGTGACTCACCAGTAGCCGCCAAGTAGTAATTCTTTATGCTGCACTGTTTCCTATTTAATTGGTTCAACAAGAAATAAGAAACTTCCTGTCGCCTACCCTTGGGTTGTGACTGAGCTTCCTAGCGAGGTTTTCCCAAGAGATTACAGCATGGGGCTCTTCAAAAAGGGCGTGAAACAGTTGCGTTCTAGTAATGCTCCTCTGAACAATTTACATCAGGTGGGCCACATTTAATTTAGAATGATTTCTGTAAATTTAGTTTCAAATCTTTTTTTATTATAAAAAAAAATGCACTGGGAAACTGCTAAATTAGTAATTAGAAAATTTCATAAAATCCACTGAGAAACTGCTAAATAAGTGATATGAAAATTTCGAAAATCTAATAACTCTCAGGTTCCTGCATACAAGGTGTCGAAACCCCTATCTTTCCTTTTAGTTTTCATTTTAATCAGTCGTAATTTTTATATTTTTTATAGAGCTGGTCTCGAAGTACTTAACATCTTCTGAAGAAGATAAATTGGAATATGAAGAGAAATTACGAAACACATTACCTACTATCAAAAATTTGATCCAAGAAATAAAAAGACAAAAGTAAAAGTACGGCACGACTACGGAACTCAGATCAATGTTATTTGTTATAAGATATGAGGCCCTATTAAATAAAACATAAATCGGAACATCTAGTCGTGACAACACACGTGACACGTGTATTTGTGTGAGAGGGCTAGAGTGAGCAAGCAACACTATGTAAGATATACCCCTAATATCGTCCCCTAACTTCCCATATATTTTTACTGCCATATTTACTTACGTGTAATATTTTTACTCAATTGTGACAACTGGTATTTTAAAATTTTATGTTATGTAATAATTTTGTATGAATACATACTATAATATTATATTTTTTATTACAAAATATGCTGATTATTTATTAACCCATATTATGTTATGTAAACAATGTAACGGCTTTTATTACATCTCTATTTTGTTTTGAATAAATAAGATAGATCCATAATAGAAATATAGAATTAGTTAATAATAGAAAACGAAAAATAGCCCTTCCAATTACTAACCACTTGTTTTTTTTTTACGTCGGTAACAAAATGCGTTTACGCACTACCTTCCGGCCAAAGGGGGACCGAAAGGGTGTGTGGGTCAACACCGGCAGACGCGACTATGCCCGCCGCTTGTTGAGGAAAAGGCGGGGGCCAGTAAAGCCTGGGTTGCAGCGTCTGACACCCCGCCTGCGGTCAACGGCCCCCGGACCAAAACCGGGAGGACCTCCTCAGAGAGACGCAGTGGACGCGCTCCTCCTACCTCCCTGTGCGACCATAGCGTGTGTGGCCGACTTCTCGGAGGGTCTATGGTTAGACAGCAGGGGCCCCCTGCCCCCACTGCCTAAGACCCTCCTGGCGCTGCTTGACGGGCCCTCCTGGCCCGCCCGCTGCGCCCTCCACAGGTCCCTCTTAGTTTCCCTCCCGGTAGTCAGTACTAAGGGCACCCGGAGTCGTCGGTCTCTGGGTGTTAGTTACCTTTTCCTGGCTTCCGGGAGGTACTCAGCCCCCCCCCACACGCCAAGGTGGAGACCTGTTCGGGGGGAACTGCTTAAGCCCTGTATTATCCTATTATAATTATCTAGACTAGATAGTTCATGAACCGAACAATTAAGTATTTTATAGGGCGGAGGTCCCGTCGGCGTGTATTTATAAGTAAAGTAGTAGATTGTTCCCAGAGGCCAGCCGTGTGGTTCCCGCCTTAAGAATAGGACCAACCCTAAGCTAGAGTGTCGTAAGACGCGATGAATGGCTACCCTGGTCAGTCAAGGCTTCCAGCTGTTTAGCATGCTGCACCTAGCTCTTCGCTTAGTGCGCGCCGCATCGGTACCTGCGCAGGTACCGACCGCTTCGGGTGTCGCCTTAAAAGTAGCAATATTAACGGTATATAATTAAAAAGTCAACGAGTATGTATGAGTATGCGTTGGCATTAACTCCCTCCTCCCACCGTGGGGGGTAGTTTCATATAGGTTGATGTTTTCTGGAACGCAAAAAAAACACCTTGGACGGATAACCGTTTGTGTGGTTTTTAATAACGAGCGCTTCCGTGCTTTGATGACGTCAAGTTGTTGTTCAAAGGCATGTTTAGCTATTGGTCCCGGTCATCACTCTATGTGATAGTCGATAAGCTATAAGAGCAAGAGCCCGCGACGGCCAGACCTTCGTTAATTTATTAAGGCTGCAAGTTTCTGTATGTATGCCCCCTATACAGGTAAGAACGATCTCCTTCCCCTTAAACTTGGGTCGCGGTGGCTTTGGCAGGTACCAGGTAATAAAGGTGTATAAAATTGGGTCGCAAATTCGTTATAGTATAAAGTATATATTTCATATATTTTATTCGTAATAGCAGTAGAAATCGCGTCGTCCATTGCCAGACACTTAGTACGGTTGCAACCCCCTGCCAGGCACCCTTAAACTAGGATAAATTGTAATTATATGTACTTACGTTATATTATGAAAGCTGAATTTTCTATATGTTATTTAGGGAACTATCAAAATGATGTTTTCTCAAAAGCCAGACAGTTTCGATAGTTTTCTCATCTTGCCAGACACATCAAAAGTCTGCCGTAGGCGCGAGCGCGAGAGATATATATGTAAACAGGTGCGAGTGAGATAGCGCGTTCAGTCAATTGCGATCTGTTACTGCGCTATATTTTTTTAAGTACCGGGGACACAGTTATTTTGACTATACCCTATTCACGTAGGCTTGAGACAAAAGGTAAACAAAAAAGCTGACAGTTGAGAGAGAGTAAAAATGGCGAATGTAACCCGACATATAATTTATACATTTCGCTGTAAAACGTTTGTACTAGCCGTACTTTTCATTTAATGGTATTATAATAAGTTCCAACTTTGGGAATCGCTACTTTTAAAGTTATTTTATATATCATTTTTTAAATTAATTAATTTTATTTTTATAAAAATTAATATAGAAATGTTGCACATTTAAATTCAATATTTTAATAAATAAATTCTTACTTTCAATTTCAGACAAAAAAACCTATATTGTTTTATCAAAATCTTCGTTTCTTATTTTGGCAAATTTTATAATTTACAGTAAAGTGACACATTAATAAAACTTTTTTGTTATTTGTTTACATTTTGTCTCAAGGCCAAGTGAATCAAGTATAGGTAAATATGTCAACTCTCTAAAAGCTAGTAAAGAGAAAAAAAATTAATAAAAACACTCCTGTCATCTGGCTGAGGCATTTATTAACATTTATTTTGTTTTTCAATTTTTTATCTTAATACAACATACATAGTAATTAACAATACATAATAAATAGTCCAAAAGTATATTACGCCTACAAAATAGCGTAGTCGTTATAAGATTATCGCCGTATGAGTTGTTTTGCTCGTCATGTTTCGCAAACGCAACTCATCCATGACACTGTCGAAAAGAAGGAATTTCTCAGAGAGAATTAAAGATCTAGAAGTGGTAGCCTGATGAATGTCACGACATGCTCTGAGGGCTCTCTTCTCACTACCTACAGATTCGCGGACCGCGGCATCTCTTCCGCTACCCTCGTGTGTATGTTACGACAAGATTGGGTTCAGTTTTCAACAATTTTCCAGTTTGTGCGGTCAGAAAAGTTTAAATTTGTCTCATTGGCAAACGTAACATTTGAGAAAATATACCTATTTTAAATATCTATATAGTATGGTAATCAATTAAATATATGTATCTACAAAAATAGTTCGCATTTTTAAATAATTTGATTAATGAAAAACAAAAGTTGCAGTTTAATGGGAACAGGAAAAATTACACGTTTTCCAGTATCTTATAATTAAAATATTGCCTGCGAAAAAAAACTTAACGACTTTCTATAATTGACCAAATGAAATTCTGAGTGAATTAATTTCTACAATTGTGACATCTAAAAATATTACTCTTCAACTGTAAAATGAGTTGAAGCGGTTCTCTCCCATTTGAGCGAGATAAGGTATAAGTGAGTTTACGAGAAATAGATATTTCATTATGTAATTTGAACTGGGTTCGGAAGATCTAATGAGCTTTTTTCCACCTCTAAGAAGAGATATAATAATATTACTGCTTTCATCGCAATACATTGCGAGATGTAAAAGTGACTATAAACGATTAATTATATAAATGTTTATCTTTTTATGAGATATTCAATACGTGTAGAGAAATTGGTGCTCATAGTCCGTGCTTATATATTATATTGTATCAATAACTAGATAAATATTATAGTGAGGGTGGTGCGGTGAAGGAGTGCATGGACATTCAGCACTTCACACAATGAATAGCGTCTTGTTATCTACCTACACATAGGTATGTGCCATAACTATATAACATAGGTACATAAATAGATTTATAATAAAATTGACAAATATTTTAAAAGTTTACTTAAATATCGAGAATAGGAACACAAACTGGATTTATTTCTCTGTTAAAGTAGCGGTCGACTATATCAAATTTAATATTTATAAATTGCAAATAAAAACTCCGGTTCGAATCCGAATTAGCCCGTATTTGATACAGAGTGCTATTAAATAAGACATAAAGAAACAAAAATGAATACCATTCATATTTATAGATAGGTACATAGTCTATTCTCGAGATCATGATTCGCATCTTAACCTAAGTATTTAAAATATCACAATAAATTGCTGTGCACATACGAAACAGGCAAATTTGAGTGCAATTACATTAATGTATTATAATAGGATTATTTTCCATCCTAATAAAACATTTACAATTAAAAAATTATACACTTAAACTACGATGAAATGAGTAGACAGTATCAATGATGAAACGATTGAATATGAAAGGAATTGGAATATTTTACTTGTAAAAAAAATCAGATCTTATCACAATAAAAAACCAATGACGCACAATAAAAGCGCAATTATAATTATTACACATGAATTAGGGATAGTGAGAAACAGTCATATCAGGTATTACAGTTACGCTATTTAAACCTAATTAAAATAAA
Organism: Musotima nitidalis; assembly: GCA_949126915.1. Taxonomy (NCBI): domain Eukaryota; kingdom Metazoa; phylum Arthropoda; class Insecta; order Lepidoptera; family Crambidae; genus Musotima; species Musotima nitidalis. Next base: position 9,632,052 of record OX421424.1, on the reverse strand, counting down.
CAAACTGTCAATGAAAACAAACAATTTTATTTCACAAGAATTCATTGCCACGTTGGTTGTACAAATTTGCTGATAAGTAAATAATATGAATGCTATTTTATTTTTTGTATACCATATTTATTTATGTGTCTATTAGATGTAGTTACCGAGGTACCTAGGTACTGCATTTTTTCTCGAACGGGAACTCAAAGAGACTAAATTAGGTTGAGTTTGAATTAAGTGAAAAAGCGTTTGAAAAAGTTCGCGTAACATGAAATATGTTGTTGAACAATAATATTTTTTTATCATATTCTTCGTGTATATTTTCATATATAGAATGCTCCCTATATACAGAAGCAGGGAAGGCAAATGATGATGGTGGTTTCCATATATCTTGAGAGTTAAATTCGTTTAATAGAGAAGTCAGTGGCCTAACTTTACCGCCAGTTATGTATTCTGAGTACTAGAAAAATAAGTTCTAAGATCTGTGACAAACTTTAATGTGCATTATTATGTTTCAATAGCTTTTATTTAACATAAACATTTAAATTTAATGGAAATTTTCCGTAAGATATATCGTCCAAGGAAATCGTTTAAACGGTAAATTGTATTAATATTTCAATATTGCAAAATTTATAAATACCGCACAGTCTGCTGGCTCAAGAACATCGTTCTAACAGACCACAGCGGTGTTTATTTGGGATTTGTTTTTAATGGTTTTTGTGTAGTTATAGTAGAAATGGCAACTTCAGGCAATTTTAATTTAATATTTTTATTTCACTTCGACGTGCCTCCAATATCTTTCGGAAAGGATTCATTTTTAATAAATGTTCCAATCAACTTTACTTAAAACGATTAATGTGCTACAATATTTAATTACAATTTAGAAATATATCAAAGTTAATGTTAATTATAATATTGAATCTAACATCCATACATAAAACATTCAGTGCTATAAAATTACCTATATAAATACAATCTATCTATTTCTGTGCATGATTTTTACTAACATATTTTGTGCTATTTCTCTACGCCGAAATCTAGTATGTCGGTATATTTTAATTTGATAAGTACGTATGATTATAAAGAGAACCGAGATTTTATTTTAATTAAAATCAATGTTTGTAATATTTTTGACTATAATTATCTAAAATTATGTTATATTTTTGTGTGGTTAAATCTTATTTGCATTACATTTTAATAATCTATGTGTATATTATACCCTACATTATAAGTACTTAATAGCTAAATGTGCTACAAATTGATAGGAACATTTAATTATTTTAAGTTTTGATTATTATTACGATAATTTGAAATATAAGGTACATAATTTAAGTTAAAAGTTTTTTTTGAAGAGTTTTGTTGTGTATATAACATACAGACTGCAATGCTTACTATTATACCTACGGTAAGAGCTAGGCCACATCAAGATTAATAATTTCTTAAAAAGAGAAAACATTTATTAAGTAATTATAAATATGAATTAAAAGACTCAAAAAATATTATCATTGAAGAATCAATAAAATAAACCCATAAATTAATCACGAAAACATAAATTATTCAATAAATAAATGAAAATTTTCTGACAATAAAATAATTATATTAAATTATTTAATCTTAACATATTTTCTGTGAGCGAAAAATTACTTGTAAAGACTTGATATTTTCTTATTTAATGGTGTAGTGTTTTAAGTTATAGATTACTAAGGACATTTATAATTTCAAAATAAATTAATCAGCAAATGTACACCTGAATTGTTTTCCTATATTTTTCATTGTCCATTTATCAATAGGAAGCAATGAATTCTTGCGAGATTCATCAAAAATGGTTAAGTTGTAGTTATTTTCAACAATTCAATCCATAACATTAATTAAAGTAATTAAAAATATTTTATAATTGTAAAAAACAATGACTAGGAACTCATTTATGATTAGAGCCGATGGAAAGCTTCCTCGGCATTCGATAACAATGATCACTTCAGTCGAATCTCTTTTGTGGTGCTAATTGTACGAAACCTTTTTAGATACAAGTGTAAGAATCAAATATTTTACTTAAGGATTAACAATATTAGCTGCCTATAGTTCAGTAGAGATTTTTTAACTTAAAAACATATATTAAATGCTTTCTAAACGTCTTTGACGAAAACAATGTTTACACAATAGTTAGTAAATGTTGTAGAATCGAATACTCTCGGCAGCCTTTGCGAGTGGGCTCTTATTGTGACAGCGAGAGCTCGCGAGTGTAGGCCGAACAATAAATCATTACAAATAATTTAATATATCTATGTACACATTCTTAGACATCTCTTATTTTACTTTAGAACACTCATAAGATAAAGAATGTCGTAGATCAACTTAAAACAGAGTTACATAAAGTGAATAAATATCTCAACAAACGGATATAAACATTTATATTTCATCAAATGAAGAACTATGTATTTAATCTAAAATATTAATGTATATGTCTACGACTAACAATGTCGACTACCAGTCTCACATTTTAGTTTAATAAGTGCTAGAAGGTACGAAATATTTGGAAAAATAAATGAGCTGCGGAAGGTTAAACGGGACGAAACCAGATCGCATCACCGCCATCGCTTTCAACGCATACGCTGCGCGCGCGCACCTGTAGGTAGCTACAACTGTTACGCGTCGGTTCGCTGTACCTTACACTACACTTTACGTGGTCATGGCTTCGGCGATTGTGGCTTTACTACTTGATATGTTTCATTACGTTCAACGCGTGTTCGAGTAATCTTGACTGGTTGCGTCCGGATGTATGGCGTTCGCAGCTAGCACTGATCGTCGGTAGCACTTTGGGTCGATCGAGTGTCAATAAAAGGTCCGTATGAACTAGCGAAATCTTGGAGCACTAGGGGTCGGGGTCCGGAAGGTTTTTAGCGCCCGCGCGCCCATCTCAGCAGGGCGTCGGCAAGGACATCCAGGTGGGCCTTCGTCTAGAAAATTAAAATTATACAAAATTTTAACCTAATAATGTACTTGATAAAATAAACAAAAGTTCTGCTCTTTGGATATGTTATTCAAATTGACAGTAAAAATAATGTTAATTTGGTAGTAATGTGTTTAAAAATTATATTGCATCATTAATTGATAAACTTTCTGTGTATAAAAACTTTAGTCTTGCCAACCCTACTTTATTTGCTTTGATCTATTTCACATTGTATCCCAGTTTAAATAGAAACCCGCTTGGTAAAAACGCTGGTTTTCTATACGTTTAAAGCTGCGGTCGACTTCTTGGCGGGAAACTAAAGCGTCATGTCTGCAATTTTATTTTATTTTCTAAAATGTGTGATATTTCGTACATTAATGTGTAATAACAGTGGCATTTTAACCGTTAAGTGTCTGTGAACGTACATGAGTGTTGGTAAATTAAACAAAACAGTGCAACATAACTTTTCAAATTCTCTCAAGATGTCCATGTGAGATAGTCCCACATCTATACTGAGGACTCAAGGGGTTTTGAGAGAGGGCATCTCATTTACCATTTATCGTTTTTATCATCATTCATTCTCATTTACTATGATTTATATGTTATTAATATGTTATTAAGATATGATTGATATGATTTATATGTTATTAAGATATCTCTTACTTTACGCTGGCTAAAAGTGCTGAACGCACGAAGCTATTATATGAAAGAAAAAAAAGAAGAAAAAAAGCTGCGGTCCCGCGGTACCGCGACTGCGGTGCAGTGAGCTAACCCTGTTCACGTCGTGCCACTTAAGTTTTCAAATTACCATATTTAACGATGAGAAATGAACACTCTAAGTCGTTTAAACCGGGAAGACAGGATACTACCTTTTAAATATTAGACTCTTAACCGAAAGAGCTTTCTATGAAATAGCATAGCTTCCGTTGAGGCAAAAGATGTTTTACTTATACTTGACAACAGTGTCCGAATACCAAAAGATATTGAGAATTGTCGAAAATCCCAGGCTTTCAAGTGGTACTTATTGAACCCTTAAGTCTAAAGAGAGATTCTTCCTACTAGTACGTGTTCTACCACTTGTATAATAAAATGGACTCTTGTAAAATGTTTGAGTGATGATGTTAATAGCGTTTTTCTACCATATAACCATTGGCAGTTTATCGTCATATCTTAGAAATGACAAAAGAAGTTACGGGACGTGGTGTGGAGTTTGTGTTGTGGAAAAAGCTTCTTGGCAAGGTTTCCCCAAGAGATTACTGCATGGAGCTTTTGAAAATGGCGTGAAACGGTTTTTGAAGAGTCGGCAAGCGTTCATAGGCTGTTGACCGCGTTGACCACTTTTCATCAGATTGACAGTATGCTTAGGTGCCTTGTAGACCTTGTGGTTTAAAGTTCTATTCAAACTTTATTGGTATTCTGGGCACCGCGCGAGGTTCGCTTAGGTATTGAATGAAGCGGATGCCTTAAGTGTAAACAGTAAGTAGTATTATCGCATGGCTCCCAGCGAATACCGCTCAGGTTTCATTAGGTCTTTTTAAGGAAAGAGAGTAAAGAAAGTAAGAGTAGAAAAAGAAAATAATATATATACCGTTTTATAGAACATGCATGCTTGTCGGTCTTCGTCTTCTCCGCTGGGGCAGTCGATAAATCCGTCACAGAGCACGTGATCGTCGATGCAGCGATAGCGGCCCTGTCGGTCTGGCGTTGGGCATGCGAATCTCTCCATTCCGTCGGCTGCTGGTGGGCATTCTGAAAAAAAAACGTAATTATAACAGTAATTCTTTGTTGCACAAAAAACAAAGTTTATAAAATGTTACGAAACTAAAAATAAAAAGGCGAACGCCAGAAAAGACCTCTACCAGCACTGATATCTTCGGATGAAAGTAACCAAATGACTGCATATTATTTTGTAAAGAAAACCATTAAAATTTGTGACATTATACATTTTTTAGTAAAGTTTTACCGGAAAGGGACAGAGAGATGTGGCAAAATTTTAAGGATTATTTAGCTCCGTTTCCCAGAAAGCATGTGATAAATCAATGTATCCGTAGAGCCACCGTGTCAACATCACACCGAGCGCTATACGATAATTGTGTTATTCGAAATATTACCGATTTGATGGATAAAGAGCGTATGAGACTTGACAACTGAAAATAAGAAACGAATAGGGTAGGTAGACTTTTTTTTTCATCGTCCATACTTCATAATGTTAAAAATTTAAACGTAGTTAATATTAATATTATTATTAATATTTCACACATAAATCAAATTATCACATAACCAAATATTTGACATTAAAATTAGTCATGCAAAAATATAAATCCACAACTTAACATTCTAAATAATATTTAATACTATAATTTCACATATTTTATATAGGTAATTGAGGTAGATAGATAGATAGATAATACGTTTATTTCGTTTAAATAATACAAGTTATATATTTTGTTACAATAAAATGATCTAATGCTGAGCTGACAATGATGCTGACAAAGCGATGACACGTATATCAGTCAATATAATAACAATATTGTATTTTGTTTTTTGTGACTTATATATTTTATACTATTTGTAAAATCTTTTTCATCTTTAGGTTGTAGAACTACTGTTTTCTTTGGCAACAGGCTGTCTTATCACGCATTTAATGATAAAACATAGGTTGCCAACTACCGTCATTTTATTTTGTTATAATATTATTTTGTTTTAGTCTTGATTCGATAAATATAACTAAATCATTGAAAGCAAATATATGAAGTACAGTTATTATACAATTAGCTTAAAGTGAAATTCGAATCTAAGATCATAATAACTTTGATATCAATTAAAACTTTCAAGTAACATTCGCCTCACTGAACGCAAGAACGAAATTGTTTGGAACTCCTCATTGTAGAGCCAATGTTAACTTTATACTAATGAATTGTAAAGGTCAGTATGTACTTCGCGATACGTATTATCACCGAATATTAAAGATAAGTAAAAATGACGAAACAACATAATTAAAGAAATAAAGAAATGAAAACGGCGAAACACAGCAAAATATGAATTGAATGATTAATAACATAGATATTAATAAGTTATTGTTACTTTTATTATACCACATAGAGATTGATCTTTATCGAGTGAAACTTATGCCGATAGGTTTTATTGTACGATTATCTTCATCAAGTTTCAGAATTCCATATACATATCTTCATTGACAGATTGTAAACATCAATAATCATATAACAGTCGTTTTATGTTGGATCAATTAACTAGAAACCCATTTTTGAAATTAATTAAGCGTAACTACGGGAAACATGGAAGAACGGTTTATTCATATAACGGCCTCGCAACAGTCCGTTAAAGATGATTAATGCCTTTTTCACATAAAAACTGATAAGCCAGCCGAAACAATGAGGAAATTCAATTCACGCAAGTAAACGGTGGAACGAAAGTAAGTAAACTGGCTTAGTAGAAAATATTGTTGATACGAAAAAGAAAATATTGTTGATACGAAAATAAATCTCGCTCCGAAAGGGGTTTGAAGAGCTTGTGCAAAGTCGAAGTCGACTGGTGAAATTGTGTAGTTCTGTACTTTTTCTTGTAGGTAAGGGCTAACTTTCTAACAATATTGCATATTGTATCTACAAACTGTAAATACCCATTTAAAACTGATTATTGTTTTTTTTTTTTGGCGCATTAATCTTATTATGAATATTATTATATCTTATTATTGTAACATTATTCCATAGCCATTATTATTTTATTTGTTTAATTATATTAGTTTTATATTCTTTAATTACCGCATAACTGCCAGAATTACCAGGAGTTATTAGCACTATACAGCAACTGCCTCTTTTAATTTTATTACTTGTAATAGTTTCTTTGTTTACCAGTCACATGTTTATATTAGGGAAACCTGTTATTGGCCATATTAGTTTTAAGTTTTCATGCTAATTGTTTTACTGTATACGCTGTTGGTTTTCTCAATCAATAAATAAATAAATTCTCGAAAATTGCACATTTTACAAAAGTATTTCTAACAATATACGGAATAAAGATGTATTAAAGTATACAAATTATATATATAAAATATTTTTGAATTGTTAAAGCTATTAAAAATTAATACATTTATCAATCACAATCTCCAAACGTACTAGCCTTTTATCGCTCTTCTAACCTCTAAAGGTATCGAGCTGGCTTTCTCTGAAAACTCTATATTTCGAGCAGATCTTATCCCTTAATCTACAGAGCCACAGAGGCAATGAACTCGGTGAAATTGAGCCCAACTTGCGGTGGATTTCGTACCAGCACATGAATCTTACATATCTCTACCCACAAACACAATGGTTTGATGTTCGAGAAAGTAACTACCACTGCTAAAAATGAGCCTTGTTATGCGTTCATTAGACACCACACCGAACTTTAAAAATGCTGGGGTGGAGGCTCTTTCGTTTTTTCGAATTATCTCATTCTGCTTGCGTGTTTTTGCAATAAATTCTTCGCTTTTATGGTTTGCTTCAGTCAGACAAAGAGCTGTAGTCCATAGCTTGCCTTTCTTAAGCCACAAGTTTAAAACCTAATTTTATGATGTGAGACATACACCTATGGAAGTTTTAAATTTATTTGATTTTCTACAGATCGTATGTTCACAGATTCTCGCCATAATTCTCTTTGGTGCCACCATCTAGATTTATACAGCACCGTGTAATATAAAAATGATTTTATTTTTTCTTTAAAATACGTTTTCATAATTTGGTATAATATAGAACTTAAATTAGGTTTAGGTAAATATTTTCATTATACCCTCGTAAGTTAAGCCCTTCGACTGGGTGTTTCAACTCTCTGCCAACTATCTTTGAATTACTTGCTCTACTGATGAGCTGTGATCGCCTTAAAATATAAAGCTTTACATCAAAACCTCTCCGAAGTTTGTTTATAAAAAAGTACTATTTTGCTTGCTCAGAGAAAAATAACCTCGGGAGAACCAACTAACGAGAAATGAACAAATAATCATAAGAAGTTCCAATTTTATCGGGTCTGCGAATCGCAAACGTGTAACGTTAATCTGAAAAGTTCTGGGCTTATGCGTGCGCGATGTTCAACTTATTCGTTAGCGAGTTCTTTTTCTTTGCTCACAACGCGATGGCTATTTTGAGCTTCTATTTTTAGCCCCGCCGGGGAAAGTAGGGGCCCGAGCTCGATTGCGCCCCCTATCCGCCAACCCTATCTACACTATATCTATCCCACTTTGTGGGAGGTCGAGACATTCTGTGCATTCGTAAGCAGTTAGTAAGATTGTACAGGTGGGCCTCGTTTCTATCGGATGTCTCGGTTACCGTCATAATGTCGCATGCGGATTGCCTTGTCTGTTTTTATTGATAAAACTAGTAAGCTTTAGTTTATTAGATGACATAATTTCTTTTGGTATTAAGTTGGATTTTAGTGATGTTGAAAATAATAATAGGAATAAACGGCTAACATAGTGAATGCCCGTAAAATTCGTAGTAAAATATAGTTCGTTTCCATTTGCAATTCGGAAATACATTCTAGCTTTACTTATGTATATATATTTACGTATTGTATACGCGTAGTTTAGATAAAAGTAAGTAAATTATAATATGATAAGTTTGTGTGAAGGCTTTCCTGGTGAATAACATTTTAATATTGTCTGAAATATTGTTTAACAGATTATTATAAATCTCAGTCTTCATCCCAACCCAATTAATAATAATAATAATAATAATTTTTATTTCAGGCAGAGCCCATAGTATTAGTAACAATTATTCTTTTTTGTTAATGTTAGTATTACAATAGGTAGGTCATTAAAAATTATAAAACTACAATCTGCTAGGCTTTACAGCAGAATGCAGGCTTAGCCACAGCTCTAGCAGTGGCGAGTCCCATCTGTCAGTCAACACTTTCAGGATGGTGTTCGCACTAGCACGCCAGCGGCCCAGCAGCGAAGCACTGCGCTTGCGAATAATGCTGTAGAAACAGTCTACGTGGGCTTCGGCAAACATTGCGGACGCACTGCAGTGCCGCGGCAGTGCGAACAATATCCTGAAAGTGTCATTATACTGGACACGCAATGCCCCATATGCACGCCGCGTGTACTTAGCCCAAAGCGCGCAGGTGTAGAAGGACTGACAGTGTGCTCTAAACAGCGTTAATTTAACTTGAGGGCTACACCGAGCGAACCTTCGAGCCAGCATATTGCCGCTCACACATAAAGCTCTACGCTCTCTTTCAATGTCTAAATCATCAGACAAGTTGGCAGTGACCCAGTGACCCAGGTACTTATACTTATATACTCTGTTCAAAGGGGTACCACAGAGCATCACGGGAGGTATATCACGTTCCTTTGGGCCTATCTTAAATACCATGAACTCGCTCTTTGATACATTGTACCTGAGACCATGGGCCACCGCATATGACTCACAAATACACAAAAGCCTACGCAAAGCGCCCACAGACGGGCAGAGGAGCACCATGTCATCCGCGTAACTGATATTATTGATACATACCCCATCGACGTGACAGCCGACTCCGGTGCTGCTCAGCCCGTCCATGAGACTGTTCATGTACAGGTTGAAGAGCTTGGGCGAGCTCAACCCACCCTGCCTCACCTACCTCATTAATGGTTCCAAAAATAAATTTATTGGTAAATAAATCAATGAGAAAATATTGATCAAATATGAAGATATTTTTGATTGTAGATAAAAAAAAATTATGTTAGCTTTATTGTTATTTCTATATAACAGACGGCCAGCAAAATACTAATAAATATGTACCTACCTATCAGGTAAAGAGAAACTTAAATGTTTCGTTTCTCTTTAGATAAATAACTTTTAGAACAGCAATAAAACCCAGCGAAGTAAGATATAAACGTGAAATGATAGCTGAAAACTGGAAATTCTTACTAAGCAACGTGGAGTTTATGAAAGAGAGCTGGCATTTGGTATTTACGTATTCAGGGCAGTGCTAGCTACCCCCTCGGGCAACTCAACACTACTTTTTAAACGTTTGTCCCTATTTTCACGTAGCAGAAATCCTCACATATTCATGGTAAGCGCTAAGCAGAAGATTTACATAAAGGATATTCCGGGAAACCGTATTAAATGTAATATCACCGTGTAATGATAATATTCAATTGAAAGGGGCATTTGTAAAATTATATCTGTGTTTTCAAAGGATTTTACTAAGTTTCAAACACGATTATATTGGGTTGTTAATATTAGTTTATATTGTGTCACAAGAATCCTAAGTAGATGTAACCAGAATGTCAACTACTAGTATTTTGCCGCCAAAAACTTACACTTTTTGCCATTTTTGTAAAAAGTTTTAATAAATGTGTTTAATCAAATGAAAACCAAGCGAAATTACTAGGAAAGTGGCAACATTAAAATTATGTTTCGATGTGAATAGTAAGCAGTGCAGAGTGCTAATCAGAATTAAACGTATTACTGATTATGGCAACATATAATTTACTATATATCAAATATTCGTCTTGTGCCACCTAGTTGTTTATTGTGTAAGGTAAAATTTGAATATAAAAAATGTCTCATAAATATTTTAGGTAGCGGAGAGTTCATACCTTAAAATATCTTTATCTAGAAGACACAATTCAATGAAATATAAATTAGTCCATCAGTAATGCCTAATCTCTCAATAAATATTCTGAAATCCTTGACTATACCCCAAAAATACTAATATGTACAAACGCCGATTCTTCAGTTCCCCATTTTAATACTTATCTACAGCATTGAGCGGCGATAGTCCAGTGGCGAGACCCTTCTCCGGTCTCGGGTGCAAACCCTATGCACCCGAGTATGACTTTTCGAATTTATGTGCGTAATTATAGCGTACTCCGTGCCTCGGAAAGCACGTTAAGCTGTTGGTCCCGGCTGTGATGAACATCTATGGCAGGTTGCGGAGGTCGGACGGCAGTCGCTCCACGTAATAACTGAAATTCAGTCAAATCGGTAAAACCAGTGAGCAAACCCTGGGCCCTAAGCTTAAGTTTAGGGCAACCGGGATAATGATGATCTACTGAAATTTTGTTATAACAGAACATATGGTTATTGGAAGTTTATGACAAATCAAATGTGAGATTAGCTTCATACAATGTTTTATTTTTATAACTCTCTTTATTGCAATTTTAATTTAATTTATTTTATTTTGGTGAACCACTTTCAGGTGAGGTTTTTTTGGGCTCCTTAGGTCTTGATAGGATCCCTATACACCTAAATATATAGTAATACATACTATTAAATAGCACTTACCTGTATTTATAAAAGTAATAGTAAATATATATATGTATACATTTATACATATATAGTGTAATCTATTGGGGATAATCTATTGAGGAAACCAATACCCAGTACTGGACTTTGTAAGGCTAATTATGATTATGATGATATATTATACTAAATCATAGTTCATGATTCAGTTTCAGTGTTTTTAATGTTTGCGGCGGTAAATTCTCTTTATACGATTAAATATTGCCATTTGAACACGGTCTTATATATTATTCTACAGCCGTTCTTTAGACTCCGACATTTGTAGTGTTGACATTCATTTGGGACATTGTCAATTGTAAAAAGACAAAGAAAATGTAGCATCTGTTTCCGTTTGTGGGTACCAGATCCATTTATCTGCTAGTTAACAATTGACATTAAAGTAGGTCATCCGTGATCAGAAACAAAAAACGAGTATATTTGAGAACAAACGAAACACAGTTTTTCTATTTACATTACGGATATCTTGTATTAAGAGAACACTATGTAGCTTATTTAGAATAAGTATGCATTAAGGGTTTAGGTACTAGTATCAGTTACATTACAACGTGTTAATCGTTAAAGGAAGTGAGAGGCCTAATTATGCGGCTGTCATATGTCTAAGGCTTCTATCAGTAGAACAATACACCTTGCTTCTATCATATAGATCGGTTCAACTTGCAAACAATTTTCTTTTTACCCTGGTTTGAAATAAGAGGTCTGGAGACAGCAATAGTAACGAGTTAACCAAATCCGTTCTGAAGTAATGCTAAGTCATACATTTACATATAGTAGCGGCACGCCATTGTTTCGCTTCGGTACAAATTTATTAAATATTTTTATAAGAGATCCCAATTTTCTCTAGTTAAAAATATAGCAAATGTTACATAACATAGAATAATAATAATAATAATAAGCCCGCAGGGCAGCTTGTGGCGAGCTGTTGGTGAGTGGCGACACCACGGGCGTAAATCCGAGTGCTCCAGAGGGTCGGACTGCGGTCTCGTCTCCGGTTCGCCGGAGTGGGCCCCAAGAGGCTAGCAGGACCCTCGCCCCTGGCTTGCCTTCATTGGCTGTCCAGGGTGGAGTCGCAAGAGCTACATGCTCGCAGGGTGGAAGTGAAAGATGCATAAGTCGTGAGTTGGCGCACTGTCCTCTTGGGCAGTGAGTAGAAAACGGTGTACACCTCTCGACACCCTGAAGCCGAGGATATCTATGTTGCGCTCCTGCCGTTGCACTACGGCTATTTTGGAGTGCCCATTCAATCCTCTGGCTAGTCACCGCCTGCCATTTACAATCATTTGAGACTGATGATGACGGCAGGTGTCCGGTAGTCTCCTCTATCCATAGTCCAATTTACCCAGTCCTTCAGCTTTCAACCCAATATCCCGGCCATAGTAGATTCCATCTTATCCTAATAGTACTGCACAAACCGGGGATTGTCCTTAGGTGTATTTCTATAATGCACATAGGGATAATCGCCGGTTGGTGTCACATAACCATTAGATCAAAATTGTCTAAGGGGCCTCTACGTGTTGGCTTCGGCCCCACGCATGCCTTCCAAATGTCCGGGTCACCATTGGCCCGAGATCGGAAAAAGACAAACATAATAATAATATTATAGAATTCTAATAATAAAAGAACTATCAAAACTCGTCCAGTAGCTTTTGAGTATATTCAAAAAAATAAATATAAAAATATTAATACATACACACATACTTTCACGCCTGTTTTCTCGAAGGAGTAGGCAGAGGCATATTATACGCCCACACTTCGCCAATTATATAGTCCCACGTAATAGGTGGCGAGCCTATTGCCGCTAACCGGGATCTATTACGTTCGCCAGAGTCTCGTCTGTTGATCAGCAGGTGCAGGTGAGGTTGCCTTGGGCTCCTTAGATGTTGTTAGGATCGCTATACACCCTAAATATACCAATAAATATAAATCTTTCTTCTTTATAATATTAGTACAAGAATACAAATATTTTACTCGTAATTTTATTATTTGTTCGTTTGTAAAATAACTCAATGTCTTAGTTTCTTTGCATATGTCCTAGAATTCAGCGTTTCAATCAAGCCGAATGAATATAATCATAAAAGACACACGTCTACATAAGTGAAACTTGAGACAATAGAATAGAAACAGGCAAGATATAAAAATACGAATACGGTACGCTCCTTAATTTAATGTGCATTTTTTTGTATTCGTTCGTGCCGTTTTCCTCCTTACACCTTTGGCCTCATTCGAAAAGTCCAGCTTTTTTGGCAAAGTTAAAGTTGCGTTCATAAAAGTTTTACTTTGACCCTGAAATGTCTATGACTACAGCTTGCTTGTTTGTGCTTACAGAAGTAAATCAATTGAAAAAAAAAAACAAAAATTAAATCTGAAGTACTCGAAAAATAATTATATAGTGCGGGTTTCTATCAAAGGCTTTTGCCAAATATATAACATGGCTTACAGTTTTATTATAGCTTTCGCCCTTTGGGATATCACAAGATTTCAGCTTGACCTTGATTTATGTCTAGTAACCACTTTTCACCCGTATCTTATCATAGCCTCTCTCTCAAGCTACACGTGACCTTTCCATATTTACTTACCTCGCCAAAGTGGATAAGCACATAAAGATCTTAATGTTGTTTGATCGGTGCCGTTCTAATATTTATAAACAATATTTCCAAGGTTCTGTTGATATTCAATATCTTTATTGAATTACACTATTTGATGGAATGACAAACCAAAATTATAGTTACTCATTGATTCACGCACATTATGTTCTTATTATTCATAGGCTTCCATATATTAAATGTTGAAGCTCATTTGGATAAGATTAACAACTTGTTATTCCAATAAATAAGGAACTCAGGGTTAAAGCGAAAGCAAACTTTTCAATTCTATTAACGAGTAAATTTGAAATTGCGGTTTCAACTTACACAACTAAGATTTGTCTTACTTATCGCGAGTAAGTAAAACCTTAACGCCGCCGCCGTCGTCCGGCTTGTTCGGAAAGAAGATACAATTTTAAAATTAACGCTGGAAACAAACTATCAGACGCGGCTTTCTGATGCGGCTGTCTACCGTGACAACTAAGGTAATCTGAATAGTAAATGTACACTGAACTGTGAAAACTTTACAGGTCTGAGCCAGACGAACCGAGCACTCATTCGTGCAGTGTGGACCGACTTACAAACCTCGAGGGAGCGCGTTTCGAGCATTTGTTTCGAGATCGACTGTGCTCCGCCAACTGTCGGTGTTTGACGAACACGGGAAAGGGATTTGCATATGGTTTAAGGACAGTGATCGTTGTAAGTTACGATGGTAAGTCCATAGTTTACGCCTCGAACTGGCCGGCATTGTTCGTGCTCGACTTGTCTAGTGTAGACACGCCCTTAGATGTAATTCTTGGTTGTATCCGTGGTCAGATCTTGAGCGTTGGGATGTCTGATACAAATCTGGTCATCTTAATGTAAAACAACTGTGCGCACTAGGCAGGCCGCATTCAACAGTATATTTCCGGATTTTTTTAATATTATTTCTATGGTGTTTTAAAATCTTATTAGTCACACTTGAAATATTGTATATCTGTAAAATAATACAGCATTTTACAAAACGATAAAGGAGGTTGTGAATGTATGGAAAACAGTTTTGTAAAACGACGCATTCTACAATTTCCCTTCGACATATCCGTAGAATCCAGGTAGTATGCTGACAAAACTTATTTCTTATCATTAGTTGAAAGTTTTGTTTATAATTTGTTCCGAGGTTTCCCCTAAACCACTAACATGAGATCGGTAATTGATCTAAGTTAGTCATTACCTGTTGTGGTTTCGTGGGTGCAAATACGTTCTAATTATACCATTAAATCTACTGCCAAAAGGTCGCAGTTCAGTACAACTACTGATCTCTGTCATGCAACTATACAACTATAGTTGCATGAAATCAATGAGAACTTTAAATATGTGCCCAAGACTATATAAAGAAGCGAATTCTTTGGAAACACATCATAAATCATATTTGATTTAAAAAAAGAATCAACAATTTTCTCAAAAGAAAATCTAATAAGACGTAGGTACATCATGAATTAAAAGATGACGACTGAGTAATATCTTATGGTATGGTAAATAAATAAACGTCATTGTTATGTAACAGTGTTATGATTCTCGTAATCATCATATCAGCCTAAGACTAGCCTAAGAAAATTGGCCTTTCCGATATATTACATTCTATTTGCCCATAATTACCACGCTGGGCAGGCTGGTTTGTAATCGCAGTTCAAGCCAGTACGTAGGATGACGCTGCTGCCCAACATCCGGTACGATTTCTCTTCGTCGAGTCTCACGACTCCCCACAATAATTCTACTAATAATTAATTCGTATTAATAAGGTGTTTTATAAGGCATGAAAAACAATCAAATAATTGTTCAAAGTATGCAAACTAATTGTTTACGTTGACTTTTGTGATCCGTAGGTAGATCGAAGTTCAACGGTATTAAGAATTCACCTTATGGCCTTTTCAAGGAGGAGGAATTTTCACGTTAATGTTGTATACACAGTTACACCGACGTCGAAGACATAATGGGCGTAGTTAATTAATTAACTACGGTGAGCTCCTCATGAAATGAAAGAATTATACTCATTACAGACCTAGTAAATTCGAAATGATCCAATATGGCTTAATACGTCTTCTTCATTTTTTTGTACATATTAGAAAGTCTATAGATATGAAGCCCAAGTCCTTGCCCAATGTTACATCTTTGTGATTTACTTTCTTATTTGTAATAATATTAGTATTGTTTTTTGTACAGTAAATGTGAGTTGGTTTATATATTTGTACATACATATATTGACATACTATCACGCTTGTATCTCCGAACTAATAAATTAAAAATAATAAATAAGTTAAGTAATATGCCAAAGGTATATTATTTTTTTAATTATGAAGGTTTTTTACAGATATTATGATTAGGTGTCGTATATAGATGAATAGAAAAATGCATGGTCACTGTGAGACATTACAATCTTGCTAATCATGATTTTCAATGTTCAAATATCTTGACATTTATAAATGTTCCAGCCTTCCACGAGTCCAAATTCAGTTCTATTTTCATTTACTAAAGAACAAGTATTTATGATATATATAGTTTTTTGACCTTTCGATAGTAATTATGCGCCTGCTTTTGAATATAAAACCGCCAGGCTTATCTATTATCGGCGTACCATTAGTTTTAATTTTCGTCTTGCCCTGTATGTTTTTCCCATGAGAACAGAATTATATTGATCTTATAATTTTTTTCTATACCCACGCAAAATCAAAACAAAGAAAGCTATTTTTTTGTAAATGATAATGTAAATGTAATCAAAACACGCCTTTGTCTTTCATTCGGTTTGTACAGAAAATAGTAGTGAACTAGAAAGAATTCACTAGCCAATAAGCCGATGAAAAGCAACATACATTCATGGTATTTTTTCTGGTTAAGGCTCGTGAGCGGCTCTATAAATATTTACAAGGCGTCGTAGTACGTGCACCCGTTCCCAACGAGAGCCGGCTACTTGGAAGTAGCTCTAGCTTTGCTGCGCTTTGAAAACCCGCCTTTTAAGTCTCTTGTCACGCGAACACACCTAATCCCGATTAGGAAGTTCCTGCAAAATGTCGGCTAACGTATTAGTGACATAATGCTGTCAATGTTTTGAATAAATCGTTGGATCTTAACACGTCGGTTTTCGACGTTGATAATGGATTATTTTCTTATTATTATTCGATTTGTTTTTAAACTGGATGGAGTTTATTACGTATTGTTTTTGTAGCTATATAAAATCTGGCGTGGTTACGTGATAACTCTATAAGATTGTATACCAGAATTTTATTGAACACTACAAACAAGACCCTGTGAACAAGATTTATTATTCAAATACCACCAATAGGCTACGGCCACTTCAAATTGATTTAATTAAGTAGTCTGAACATTTTCGTCGGTCATGGTGAAGTAAGCACCATTGTTCGGATTTATGTCAAAATATGTAAGTAGATAACGATATTGAGCTCATTGCCATATTCATGAACATGACCTTATAACACTCATTCACGCTGTGATACAGTGTCTATTGATATAAATAATCCTCATTGCGGCCACGTGAAGACCACTACTAAACATAGGCCTTACCAATAGTTTTCCTTCTTGTTCTTGCATCCACCGACTTACCACCATTTTGACTAGATGGTCGGTCCATCGAATCGATTACTTCAATGGCGACTTACTTTAACTTAAATTATACAATCAACAAACACAGCTGTAAAGAGCCTGTTACTAGTACTGTTAGAATTTTGTTTCTAAGATCGTTAAAAGCTGATAAAAGCTTTGAATACTCTCCACAACAAACGACAAAAGATGGTTTTCTTTTTAGTACCATTCTTATCTTCTGATTTCGTTCTATGGTCAATAAAAAAACACATAATACTCGTCGGTATATGAGAAATTTGTTTATTGTTTTTTTCATGTTCTGTTGACGACTATAGTGACCTCACTGATATTAAATCAAATCAAATCATATCATTTATTGCATTCACATTACATTACAAAAACGAAGTGGTACAGAAACTACGGTATACATGTGGGAAGGCCCTGGGAAGGTACAGCAATTTAAGTATCGTAGCAGAAAAACGCAGGAGATAACTAAACTATATATAGCAGTTGTACATAGTTGAATATAGATTTTGTATTAAACCTGTATGGACATACAGGTTACATAATAATAGACATACCGCATTCGATTTTATATAAAGAATCTTACGCCCATACATTTTGGGGTGGGCAGCAGCCGTGCTACAAGGGATTTATATAGTTGCAGTAATTATTATTTTTATTGAAATAGTACATTTTAATGTAAAGCAAAAGTGCATACTTCTATGAGTAGACGATATAATACTAAAGAATCTACGCCATACTCAATGGGATAGACCTTAGTTGCCTCAGAGATACTTACTTATAAAATATATTCCTAAATCTATGTGTACAATACAAAACCCATACCCAAGTTAAAAACTTTCCCATCTCAAAGTTTTGTTATAAGTTTATTTAGTGTTAGTATTAAGTGAACATGAATCACTATATCGACGTTAGTGAGTTACGAATAAGATGTACGAATCGGAATGAGTGGGCGTCGGGCGGAGGTTGCAGGGCCATTAATCATAGTACGGATACTTCATTGCTTCAATGGGGTCCCGATATAGGAATCGCTCAACGTGGCTCAATGGGGCGAGTGTGAGCGCAGCGTAATAAACTGCCGATATCTTACTAAAGCTTTGTCCGCATTACTTGTTATTTAATTGTTACTCTATCTAAATTCTTACAGGACAAATCTTTGTGTACATGAACATTAATATTTCTTCTAGTGTGGGTGTTTCTTCTTTAGTTCTTGAACGCCAAATGACACACAAACAATAGATTTTTATTGTGTTTCGGACCGATGGCGTATAAAGTGTTGAGTACCTCTATATTTAAAAAAAGTATAAAAATATGTTTATCTGTTTTTAAGTATCCATACTAGATCTTAATGATAGTTATCCTATAACCGTATTTACTTACAATCACACAATTTTTGTAATCTTAGTTATTCAAATCAGGTATAAATAAAGAAAATGTCGAAAAAAATTATGTATTCTTAAAATAAGAAGTTATTTCAACGGTCTTACCCGAAATTTGATGGTTCATTCAATTTCGCTAATAGGAAACTTTAAGTGCAAAGAGTTGTCTTAAGTCAAATTGAAGCGCGCTTGACGCGAACCGTTTTATAATGAGGGATGCTATTAATTTTTCGATCCCCGAATTTTCTCTAGTTGTCTTCACATTTAATTAGACCCTCTGGATAACTGAATCTCGATTTCTCTTTCATGATTAAAGAGGAATACATTTTTTGAATAAAAATATGCGAAAATATAATTTTAAAAAGAAAGTGTTTGATTATTATTCTTTGTTAATGTTATATATTTATGATATGCATCATGTAGGAGACCTATACCAGCAATGAGTGATATGGGTTGAAAAAGTAAAGTAACTAAGTATGTATTTTATAACAATGACTGAAACAGTAAGCAAGTGATAAGGTTGTTCTGAGGCTCATATCTTACCTGAAGAATGCCCTGTCGTGTTGAATTGTTTCTCGATTTTTCGGGAAATTATAGTTACGCGGGCATTGTTACAAAGATATTTTTACTCCATCACTTGCTTACAATGGATTTCCGCAAAGTAACGCCTCAATCAATAAATTACTGAAACAGTAAACAATTAATTCTTGTGCTTTTGGATAATGTCATTATTTCTGCCGCGAAAACTGCGAAAATTCAATTTAGCTGCAACTATATTCAACAACAGCTATGCCGTGAGATAAGTTTGTTACACTATGCATAATTTAAATAATAAATAACTATTATATGCGCAGTTGGGATCTGGCTATCCCAAATGTCAAACTTGTGTGATTATATTTTGTAATTATTATTTTACATTATTAAAGCTAAGCCAAGTTAATTGGTCACCAATTTTTTAAGGACAGTTTGAATGTATCAACTCCTAAAATTTTACATAAAAGTAAGCGAAATTCCTATATATATCCAGCCAAATGACGGAGGCAAGTGTAAACAAGGCTTTATAGCGGTAAAAGCGCTATGAAAGCAAAGGCAGCGAACACCTCTAGCATGACACAATACGTATATTAAGCTTCATATTGCGGTACTTTCACTTGCTGCCAGTTTCTGACACGATACTAAAATTGCAGGTGTATCTACTCAGGTATTTATAACATTGCTGGCAAACTACCTAACGTATGTGAATATGTGCTGATTTTATAGATTTTAGAATTTTTGTAATCAAAACTTGTTACTTCAAACTTTTCTTGTTCTGTGAATCGCATATTAGATATTAGTCATATGTCATATGACTCAAGACGACGTTGTGAAATATGTCGATTCATAGTTATAGGCGTTATTTCCCCTAGCTGGTCCCAGTAACTAACTTCGCGAGATGTAGTGGAATAGCCAGTATATGCCTATAGTTAAGTACTACTTTTTAAAACTTTTCTTCTACAGAACCTTAAAAATACCATATTATCACCCCCTTGCATCTTAGTTGCCTGATTCAAGAGCTCATTGGAAACTAATCATTGTGCACCTACGTTATACATAACTATGATAAATATTTTAGACAATGGAAAGTTATATAGAAATTGTTTTAGAAAAATTACGTTAATGTAGGTATTTTTATCCTAAAATAAGTTATTTAAATTTTACATACATACATTTACGCCTGTTTCCGCGAAGGGGTAGGCAGAGGCATATTACACGCCCACACTTCGCCAACTATATAGTTAGTCCCTAAAAGGTGGCGAGCCTATTGCCGCATACCGCATGTTTTGTTCGCCAGAGTTCGTCCGTTGATCGGCAGGTGCACCAATTGCAGGTCAGGTTGGCTTGGTCTCCTTAGGTCTTGATAGGATCCCTATACACCATTTGAATATTAAACTAAAAATATACTCTGTAATGACGTCTAGCAAATTGAATAACTTAGTGATAAAGAACGACAAGGCGTACGAATAGATTTCCATCTACTCAAAGCCATAACACTATTTGTTTCGGATTTGTATGTTTAGGACGCCAGTGACCTACTTGTAATCGGTTTATGGAAATCCCGACCAGAAACGCAAATATGTGAGCCCTATACGAAAGGATATAAGAAACCAATTTTGCCAAAGTATAGTTGTTCTTAAAGATTTTCAGCAGCTTCGTTTTGTTCAGTTATCTTGGACTATCACTAATCCTGACTAGAGCTAAATCTATTTAAAACATCGTTCTATCTTTCTCAGCTTTGAACAAATGACTGAAATGCTATCACATTTAAATTAAAAGTTTAAATCAAATTTAGAACTCTTGTGGCAGGCGCTCTAAGAAAAATACAAATGTCAGAGTGATAAAATCATATGCAATAATCTTACGCCCGGACTTCTTGGCGGGAAAGTGTAGCGTCATGTCTGCAGTTTTGTTTTATTTTCTAAAATTTGTGATATTTCGAACATTAATGTGTAATAACGGTGGATTATTAACCGTTAAGTGTTCGTGAACGTACATGAGTGTTGGTAAATTAAACAAAACAGTGAAACATCACTTTTCATATTCTCTCAAGAAGTCCATTTGAGATCTCAGTATAGTCTTCTGAGATCTCAGTCCACATCTTTACTGAGGACTCAAAGGGTTTAGGGGAAGGGCATCTCATTTATCATCTTTATCACCACTCATTCTCATTATAATTTATATGTTATTCGTATATCTCTTATTTGACACTGGCTAAATGTGCTAAACGCACAAAGCCATTATTTAAAATAAAAATTTAAAAAAATCTTATGCCCATATATTTGGGGGCAGTGAACTTGTTACAACTATATAATGGGGATCTAGATCGTATATTTTACACCAGTTTATAAGAAATCGACCAGTCAAATATTTACGAACGAAATTAATAAGACTACTACACTAGCAGGTTTGCTGCCAATATCTCGAGGTGGCACTGCACAAATCCGGGGCTATCGTTTTTCATGGTCCCCGGAGGCGGCCGCCTTCAGGCTCCAGTATTGTGATTGGAGGAACTCCCATCCCTGTGGGGAACACGCTGAAGTATCTCGGCGTCCTTCTCGACAGCAGATGGGACTTCGAAGCTCACCTTCGGCACCTAGGACCGAGATTGGTGAGCACGGCGGGAGCTCTATCTCGCCTGCTCCCCAATCTCGGGGGAGGTGGCGGCAGTTGCCGTCGCCTTTACATGGGAGTGGTGCGATCCAAAGCCTTGTACGGGGCCCCAATTTGGGCGAGCTCCGTATCGGGTCGCCATCGACGGATCTTGCGACGGCCGCAGAGAGTCATGGCGACTCGTGTATATCGCGATATCGCACCATCTCCCATGAGGTGTCATGCGCGCTCGCCGGGTCTCTTCCGTGGGACCTCGACGCCGAGGTTCTCTCGACTCTCTCTGGCGTGGCGCGCAATCCCGGAGCCAGGGTCTCCGCCCCGCACCGGACACTGTGGTGCGGTGGCGTAGAGACGCTCAGACGCAGGCTCTGGGCGCTTGGCGGCGGCAGCTCTTGAGGAGTGCCGAGGGTGCCGAAGGTTCGAGGCGCCGTATCCTCGAGGCGGTCGGGCCCATCTTGGAGCGATGGGTCGGCCGTCGGGATCGGTTTCGGGAAGTATCTGTGTGACGTCGCCGGGGGGGAATCGACCCGGTGCTGCCACCACTGTGACTGCACAGTCGACACTGCGCAGCACACGTTGGTGGAGTGCCCAGCGTGGGCGGGGCCGCGGGCGACGCTTACCGCGGCCCTGGGTGGAGTCGCTCTCTCGCTGCCGACCATCATGCGAATGATGGTCGACAGCGAGACGGCGTGGGAGGCGATGGCCTCCTTCTGCGAAGTGGTGATGTCGCAGAAAGAGGCCGCGGAGCGGGAGAGGGAGCGGGATCCGCTCTCTCTCCGGCTACGCCGTTGGCGCAGCGGGCGGGCAAGGAGGGCCCGTCCAGCCGCGCCTGGAGGGCATTAGGTGGCTGGGGCAGGGGGCCCCTTCCGTCTAGCTATAGACCCTCCCAGAAGTCGGCCAGTTACGCCATGGCCGCACAAGGAGGTAGGAGGGGCGCGACACACTGCGCTCCTCTGAGGAGGTCCTCCCGGTTCTGATCCGGGGGACGTTGGCCGCGGGCGGGGTGCCAGAAGCTACAAACCCAGGCACTGGCCCCCTGCCCCTTTTTCAACAGCGGTGGGCGTCGTCGGAAGTTTTTTAGTGGGTAGGACTGCGGTGGTCGCGTCTACCGCAGTGAGCCCCACACTCCCCTCCCGGTCCCCCCATTGGCCGGGAGACAGTGCGTAAACAGCATTTTTTTACCGACGATAATAAAAAAAAAATAAAAAAAGGTTTGCTGCCAATATAGGCAATGTACGTCATGTGAAAACGCATGATACGCCTAAAATATAATGTATAATGTACTTAAACACTGCACACTTTTCTATACACTATTTCCATTACATTAATGAGTAATTGTTTTTTGCTAAACGATATTGGTCGCATTTGACCTATAAAAGTATTTTAAAACACCACTTAGTTAAAATAAGTATGTTCATAAGGTGAACGAGTTCATTATTCCAATTAATTAATATTTATTTCAAATGTCTATTATTAGCGTGATATTTATTTTTTTGTTGAATATATTTTGATTCCATAATGCCGTGTCTAGAAAGGTTAATAATGGGGTTAAGTCGTTCGGTGTCCGATTCTGTATCGATCGACAAAGCGTCGCTCTAAATTATGTAGCCCTCCTTATATAGCCCTTAGGGAATATTTATAGCCATATCGACGAAGGGTCACGCTAAAAACAGAATACCATAATAGCCTTAGAGGAAATAAATAGCTTAACTTTTCCATGGACACAATATCTATGAAAGTACTTATCAGACGAAATGAGGAAAGGTATTCATGGTAACGAGTTGCCCTTCTGTTTTACCTTATTTATAGATAATATTAATGGTTAAAGCTATATATTTTATAGCCATTTTAAATATAACAGTTTCTAAATGAATCTTTCCCATAAAAAATGCAATAATTTGATATAGATTCTAACTTTGATATTTGTTATCTATACTAGAACCATTTAGTAATATTTTGTTAAATTGTAAACCGAAGTGCCTGTTTTGTACGAATATTAATACAAACTGACACTACATGGCTTAGTTGTAAATTTATTATGTTACGGTACGTTATAACTGACCGCCAAGGATTTCTAAATATTACTTGGAGAAGGTAAACAAATTTAAAACAAGTTTAAAATATATTTTTATAATAAAGCTGTTTCTAAACACATGTGTACACGGTTTTTTCTATTATATCTCTTTCGAAATCAGTGACAATATACGTAAAAGATTTGTCAAACATTTTCTTGTGCCATGTTATGTTATTTTGGGGATAAATTAGTTTTAGAAGATTCGATGCTAACATTCTCTTCATAGAGACAGTTTATAAATAAATATCAACCATTAGGAAGCCCTTATTTCACGCTAATATTAAGCTTATCAAATGAAAGATACGCCAATTTCAGCCAAGCTTTGATGGCATACAAATCACGCATTTTTTAATCGTGTGTTACTAAATTTCTAAATTAGATTTTATTAAAAATGCGTACATACATAATTTCACGCTCATATTATTATATCCCATTCGAGGTGAATAGAAACCTTGCAAAAACTAATTAATGAATTTTTGACGATCGATATGGCGTGATGACGAGTCACGTGATATTGGAAAAAAACAGATGAGATCGTGGGTTCGATTTCCACACAGGACAACACTTTGTGTGCATGAATATAAATATTTGTTCTGGTCTGGGGGTTATTCTATGTATATTAAGTATGTCTTTACAAAAAAAAGTATTTATGTATGTTAATCCGTTATTTAGTATGCATAACACAAGTTCTTAATGGTCATGAAACTAAATAATTGGTGTGATTGCCAGAAATATTAATTAAAAAGACACTTATAAATTTTTAGCCAAGATCACTTATAGCGAAGAGGTCTCTAGGTGAAACATGATTCGTCCTTCGCCAAAATTGACAATAGACTAAACACTATTTATTTTTTAAATGTCTCCTTGAATTGGTACACGGTTTCTGACGTATATAGCGGACCAGGCACTTTCAAAAAGTGAGAATTCATACCCTTGATTGTCTGCATAATCGCTATTCCACGATCCTACTAAAAGAACCGGGACAAAAAATGGTTAAGAATATAGCAGCTGGAAGAGAACTCAAAAATGATACTATTTAGCATAGTAGCAACTATTTGGTTTTAGTGCTAATATCCTGTCAGTACAGGTGACTTTTGATATCAAAAGTCAAAAGTTAAAAAAAAAAATTATTTATTTCATAAACTATTATAAACTATAACTATTATAACTATACATAGTACTTGAAAAAGTCATTATTGAATATTAAAAAAAACAATCGAAATATTATTACACTGAAATCTCGAAGCTTAGATTCACTTATATGCAACAAAACAATTTAAAAACAAAAAATAATTAAGTGTTAGTGAATCTAAGTGCCAGTTCCGAGCCACCGCTCTTTAAGAAGAACTGGCAAGAAACTCACAGGCTATGCTCTTTTAAATATATCCATTGGTTTGGTACTTGAATTACAATCTTCATTTGTCTGTGAAGCTATACAATGCAATATAATATAATATATATCAACACTCGTAATTCGGGAAATAAAAGGAAAGTCATAATAATACTCTTTAAAATTTAAACATGTAATTAGAACGAAGAGCAGTTTTCTATTTGTCAGACAAATAAACGCTTTTTAAAGTATAAATAATTCATATTTGTGACCTGTAGGTGTGTTGGACTTGATTTGTAAACCTACATTAAAATGTAACATACATAAAATATTCAATAATAATAAATATGATTCAGAGCGAACCTTCTTTAGAACAGTTCATTAAAAGTAGTCACTATATTTATAGGTAATTCTGTTGTATGTCATTAGCGGTGAATAACTAATTTAATTAATGGATTGTCGACGGCGTCGTTGTTTACATGAAAGCTAACATTTAATGGCAGTCCCAGAGGCGAGTTGTTACACATTGCTATTAAGTGAAACAGCACAATATAAAACGTTCTAATTCCGGGTAACCGAGATGAATGTGTCCACTGCGTATTGTTACAGCCGAATTCCGAACACAATGTAAAATCCACATTAATCAAAGAGAAACAGTTGAATGACTCCATTTCGAAACTTATGTGTTAATATTCATACATTATAGGAGTAAAGTACTTAAGCTGACATCGCAGTCGGTCGGGTGAGTTGAGATCCGATGCCAAGAGTGGAAGATGCCAAACAATAGGCAATATGCGCTCGCGTGCTCTGGAGGCGCGCCGCCGGAAGTCGTTCCTGCCATACAAGCCACATGGCCATACTCCTCGAGATTATGACTTACGTTCGTTTGAACTGTGACCCCTTACCGGAATGTTCTGGAATGTTCTAGATATCCTTTATCCCTATCTGTAATATTACGCTTATGTTTTTGCTGGACATATCTTCTTAAACATTCGAGAGACATGTGTATTTTGGTTCAAACACGTAAACGTTACATTATTGTTTGAATTTATATAAGATTTATATATTTATTTTATATTTTACAACTTTTCCTCTTTTAACAGATTTGAAGTATACTAGCAAGATTTAAACTCGATACGACGTAGTACTAATCTGAAAGCACGAATGCCGTAGCTTGGTTTTGCCTCGGTAAATAGAAAAATACATTAAAAGCTTTGTTGATATTCATTAAAGTCTTGCGAGTACTATAGATGAGATACAAAGTGAGCATTAAGAGTAGCATTAGTATACTTTTGCAATTGTGACTTATTTTATATAAATAAATAATATATTATCAACACAGTGTACAGGTGTACTGGGATCCTATCATCATCTTTGGAGCCCAAGCCATCCTCACCTGCAAGTGGTGCACCTGCCGATTAACGGACGAGGCTCTGGCAAACACTGAATTTTCAGGTAAGCGCCAATAGGGAAGCCACCCATTAGGTGGAACCAATAACACAATTGGCAACACACAGCTTATACTTATGTATCAATATTTTATTATTTTCTCCACTAAAATATGACCTTACAGCAGTATGAAAGTTATACAGGGTAATAAAAATGCTATGTTCCGACGCGTTATAAATAAAATCTATGCCAACGTCATCTCATCACTCTAAGACTTTAAAATCTCCTACGCTTAATCAGGCGACGCGCCATGGTATTGCTTGTAGACTACTTGTCGCTTGCACAAATGAAATCTGATTCAGTTTCCATTTAAAATTTCCGTTTATTAAAATTTAGTTCTGCTTCCACACCTTATCCACTAAGACGATATTATTACATATGGTTAAAAAAAAATATTTCTACAAAAATTATTTAGGTTTCTTAAAACGCCAAAGAACAACACGCCCTCAGTAGCTGCTAGTACGATTAACTAACAGATAGCTAACAGAACAACTTAAATATGGTAAAACATTTTTAACCCTAAAAATAGCATTGTCTTCTTTTTACTTCAAACACAACAAAACTTCAATTGCCGCTAGTATATTAATTAACTGAAATTACCACTTGGAAGCCGGCAAATCAGTTTTAAACCTAAAAACAGCAAAATTCCAGTAGACTTGTTAACTTCCTTAATTCCGTTCAAACGTCAGAATTCTAAAATGGTCATGGGCTTTTTTTTGCTCTAAAGACTATAGTTGCTTCTATTACCCTTATAAATTTACCGAACCACTTAAAACTTGGTAAAAAGTGAGAACCCTATAACTGCACAGGCTTCTTTTTAAACCAAAAAAACATCAAAACTGCAGTGGCTGCTAGTATGTTTATAAACTGTAAATTGAACACACTAGTCTAGTCAAAGTTCACGTCGCGTACTCCGCTATCCTAACACAAGCTCGCCTCGCCGTTGTTCTGCCTCATTGTACTTTATTGCCTTGCGAAAATTGGGCTTATGTTCGATCGCACATTTATCGTTTTAATATCGCTCGCTCTCTTCGGCGAATTGGAACTTGAGCCGAGCAATATAGGCTATGTTTAAAAATAATGTCACTAATAAACTGCTATTTGTGATAGCTATTAATAGCAATTCGCATTTTAATGGCTACACAGTTCGACATTCAATCTAACTGTTATTGGCAAGAACGTACATTAAGTTTTGTGTTAAACATAAAAACTTGATGAAGTATGCAGATGGAAAGAAAATAATTGCATCTCTAAAAACAAATTTCATGGGACTTTAATAACATCTACCCACTCCTTTCTGAAATACTCTTTTTAAGATATTTTAAATCCGGCAAATTTGTACGGACAGGTCATCGATTAGTTTTAATCCTGGTTCCACCTACAACCCATGCAGCCCCTTACTTTTCTAATAATTTACACTATTTGTATAAAGATAATCACTTTATTTTGGCATTAAAATCTTCGAGGCAAAAGTTTATTACCGTGTTGATTGTTTGAAAATTCTATATTTATCTTACCTGCGTACATACTGCTCTCGTCTCGATATGATACTATATTATTTTTAGTCCATCGACTAATTTTTTTTGGATCAGCGTGCGTTTTTTCGACGACCCTATTTTATTTTTCAGGATATAAAGGGTCAAAATTGATTAAAGCAATAAATCATTCAGATGTTTACACCACCAGGCTAGTAATTTAATCAATGGAGGTGTTATATACAAAGATTACCATAATTAAAAGAAAAAAATGTTTTTTTGGAAACAATAAATTGAGTTAAGGGGAGTTCAGACAGATAATTCCATGGATTGCCCCCCGACTGGTCTCTACATTGTCATAGTCGGCTGAGTACCTCGCGATAGTATGGAGAAACCGCTAGGGATAAGGTAATACCCAAAAACCGGCGACTCTGGGTGCCCTTACTATTTACTACCGGGGGGGAAACAAAGAGAGACCTGTGGTAGGTACAGCGGGCGAGCTAGGAGGGCAGTGCCAGGAGGGTCTTAGGCAGCGGAGACGCCCCTGCTGTCCAAACATGGACCATCCCAAAAGTCGCCTCACTCGCTAATATTCGCACAAGGCGGTAGTACGGTACGGTAGTAGTAGTAGCGGCTAGATGAAATTTAACAGCAGGACGCCAAACATTTGCTTCCAAATTGGGTCCACAGAGTATGACTTAAATCCCTCTCACCTTGAAAGAGGAGGTCGGTGCCGAGTAGTTGGACGCAAATATGCTGAGAAATGTCATTGTAATTTTTGTATATTGTTGGGTGTATAGGAATCCTACCAAGATCATAGGAGCCCATGCCAACCTCACACCTGCCGATAATCGGACGAGGCTCTGGCAAACATAAAAGTTCATAGTAAGCGGCTATAGGCTTGCCATCTATTACGTGTTACCACATATGTAATTGGCGAAGAATTCCTTCAGGAAAACAGGCGTGATTGTGTCTATGTATGTACTTATTTGTTGTCTGTAATTGTACGTTGTTATATACTGCGACTCCCTCTAATTTTTGGTCCCAAAGAATTTTATAATAGGTATGCCTCTTTTATAATTAAAGGCGGGTGTATGGGGATCCTGCCAGGGTGTACGGGGATCCTACAATCATCTTTGGAGCCCAAGCCAAGCGTATATTATGCCTCTGCCTACCTCTATGAATGTATTTTTTCCCCTTACTTTGAATACATTTGTTTTCTTCATTTACTTAACATTTCAAGCAACCATAAGCAGCTACTTAAATAAGGGGCTCAGTGGGAATGTGAACGTTTTCACTTTTTCCCGTCACGTCGCGTCGGGAGGGCTGCTCGCCGCATATTTACGGGCAGCCACTGGACCGCTGCCAACCCGCCGACACACTCGTTAGCCTCGAATCAGCCCGCCATCTCAGGCCAAAACCGCACTGGAGGACACGCTTAGCGGCAAGAGGGTTTTAAGTTATACAGTTCAAACGGGCAGGTTTTTATTTGCCTTTATTAACATATTACATGGATTAACAAAAGTGACTTATCAAGATACCTCACATATCCGATTGTGACAGCCTCTGCCCGCGCCACTGTTTACTAGCTACAGCTACAGTACTAGTAGCATACTGTTATTACACATGATACTCTTAATGTAAAAGCATCAACTCTTTATAAATATTAGCGCATTCGCGGTAAAATGCGTGGAGATTTCAATTTTCCAAACATTGGCTTAGAATTCTTCAATATTACAGTTTAATCTAATCTTACACTTATAAAGAACTAGAGAAATTACTTCTAGATATTACACCTTATCTGTTTACAGATCTTACTCCTTTTTTCATTGGATTTCTAAGTTCCGTTTCACCTCTAAAGAGCAGCTCGGAACTTATTGGAATAGTTGAATTGTCGATTGTACTACCAGTTTTTATTAGTTTAGGGCTAGATAATATCGAATACGAAACTATCATAGGAAGTTAGTAGACAGAGCATTTAATTTTACTATCTTATTTCAAGTAAAGTCAGTTGCGATCTTCTCGTAATACTTTGGAATGTTTTCGTTGATTCCCCGAGGGCGCTATACAGTTGTGTTATTGCATTATGTGCTGTAAACACATTGCCTTAAGAGTTTATATTCATTTTGTCAAGCAAACCCGTTTGTAATGGATTATTTAATTTAAGTTTCATATTCCCTGCTATATTTCCTTGTCTGAAACCGAAATTGTTTTCTTATAGAAAATGTATGTAAATGTAGGTTATACATAACACATATGACTAGTAGTCATTATGCCTACATGCTTAGCGTCCATTCCGTGATATGGCATATTTTTCTAATAAATAATAAATTAGCTGATGAAATTGATACTTGAATCCTCCTAAGTTTGTATTTTTGTTTGTATTGTATTTTGTTCATTGGTAAAATCAATGTGATAGATATGATACCATATTAAGTAATTGCTAGAAGTTACTAATTTTGGTAGCTACGTTGTAAAAGTTCTTAAATGGCTAATGTTTAGTAAATTATGTTAATCTGTTATGGCAGACGACTGCCTTGAATCAGGATGCAATAAAATTTAAATTGTATATGGAGTGCCCTGTATTAATCTGGAGTATTCTATTTAATGTTTAAGAATTTTACATTATAATAGGTAACATATATGAAACTATACTACTACTAATATAATTTTAAAACTATTTTAAATTTAGTTGAAAAACAGAGTCAATATAAAACACTGACACATTCTGAACTTAATCTTTTATTGCAGCTGTGGTATAGTCATTTTTCAATTAAAGGTTTTTGACTGATATTGTATCACAAGTCTGAAGATAGTTAATATGTTTTGAGTTTTATTTTATAGATTCGAAAGATGGCTTATTACGCTTATCAACTTTACCTTTAACCTCGTACGAATACTGCCTACTTGTAGTAGATGTAACACAAATATTACTTATTAAATGTCAGAGAATAGTTTACTTAATTTAATAGTAAGATACAACACTATCCTTGTGATAATTCGAGAAAAAAATCCCACACATATAATCAAACATGCACGTGGGAAAATCATAACAGTGCCTCTGTTGTCGCGCGCCGAGTAAATATATTCCGAATGTGAATAAAATAAATAAGAACGAAATGTGAAATAAGGCTCCACATATATGAACCTCGAAATGAGCTCACAACATTATTTATCTGGGGTACTTGGGGAACATTCAAACAAGATTTATTTTATGTTTAGCTATTTTTTCAGCATTATTCTTATACATAGTTGTAGTATTTTTTTGATTGAATTATAGATAAATTATGCTCGTACGAAACTCTGACTACTTATTTCCTACATTGTTTCCTTTTTAAAGCTACTATAAATGTTTAAAATAAATTTGTTTAAGCCATGTTGATCGATCTTAAGCCTGACCAGAACACGTGCTAACGCATACAATATAAACTGTCATAAAATTTGATTAGTATATATTAATGAAACGTTGAATTACAATCATGTTATTAAAGTTATCAATGTACGTTTTTTTATACAACAAAATGTTATAACAAAAAAGTATGTAGGTGAAGCTCCTATAACAAAAATATTGATATTTTATCGCGCAACTCTTTATTCCTAAAAGCCTGGTGAAAATATCCTCGACGGGATCGAGAGAAATAAAAACGAACGCGTGTTGTGTGAAATAATAATGAATCCAAAACGTTTTCCCTACGAACTTTTGTTTTCAACTGTTGGTTTCTATTTTAATCTGTTTGTTCAA
This sequence comes from Musotima nitidalis, assembly GCA_949126915.1. Taxonomy (NCBI): domain Eukaryota; kingdom Metazoa; phylum Arthropoda; class Insecta; order Lepidoptera; family Crambidae; genus Musotima; species Musotima nitidalis. The sequence goes on along the minus strand of OX421424.1, from coordinate 9,600,069 downwards.
GTGCAACAGTTTTTAATTGGTCTACGGAATTTAGAAGAGGGCAGGAAAGTTTTGAAGATAAGGTAAAGACTGGCCGGCCGCAAATGGAGTACTCTCGAGAAAAAGTTGTAGCAGTCAAAAAACTTGTTCATATAAACCGTCGAAGTACATAATTATGTAGAGGTTTTGAAGTACTTGTGCCTCCGCGTGACTGGGTAGTCGGAATCAAACAACGAGTTCAAGCTAAGCACAGAGGTTCTTGAATAGATAGACGTTAGTGTGGCATTTGATATCGAGGGCTTCCGTGCCTCGTAAGCCAAAATAAGTATAGTTTATTAGTATATGTGAAGGAGTTGGAGACTCTTTTGGGCAGCTTGAAAAAATCTAACAACAGGACGCCAAACACCCGCCTGCTCAGTACCACGGAACTACGAGCGCTTAGTGTATGCATAAAAATACATGTTTATGAAACATAAAATATTCATACCCAGACCAAAGAAATCTGCGTATTAATGGCACAAATAAAACAGTAAGAAATCTGTATAAAAATAATGTATGCAACTTGCAAATACATAAAATTATGTATGTATGCATCCTTGAATGTTTCTCATAACTTACCCAGGATGCTGGAAGCAACTGGTACCGCCGTAACTTTGATAATTGAGCATGATTCCCATATCCTTGGTCTATTTCTTAGTGAAAAAAGTAAAGTAGCTTTAAATACAGCAAATGTAGTATATTGGTATGTGTGCTGTCGTAGTATGGATTTTTATTTAATCATCACGCGACACATTTAGATTACGTTTTTCATTATTGACATGGATTTTGCATGGGAAATTAGGATGTTTTTCGCAAAATTCATTCGGGATCCCGAGGCCCGAAGAACACCGGGTTCTAGGAACAGGATTTTAAGAAAATGATATAAGGATTTATCTTTAAGTTATACTATATGACTTCTTGGCGGGAAAGTGAAGCGTCATGTCTGCGGTTTTATTTGATTTTCCAAAATTTGTGATATTTTTAACATTAATGTGTAATAACGGTGGGTTATTAACCGTTAAGTTAAGTGTTTGTGAACATACATGAGTGTTGGTAAATTAAACAAAACAGTGTAACATCACTTTTCAAATTTTCTCTCAAGGAGTCCATGTGAGATCTCAGTATAGTCCCACATCTTTACTGAGGACTCAAGGGGCTTTGGGGAGGGTGTCTCATTCACCATTTATCATCTTTATCATCACTCATTCTCATTTACTATGAATTGTATATTATTAATATATCACTTACTTGACACTGGCTCAATGTGCTAGCCGCACGAAGCCATTATTTAAATGGAGGAAGAAGGAAGAAGTTATACTATTTTTTATTTGGAAATTAGAACAGACCTAGTTTTTGGTCGTTTCAATTTAGCGGAACAAAAAGGAGGGTCATAAATGCTATCTATTTGTATCTCTATTTTTTTGATATCCTTAATAGACCCTTATAGACGTTTAATAACATAGGACATGAAGAAACCGCTCACTTGCCGCTACTCGTATTTCATCGGTCTATCATTAGACGCGCCCTAAAGTCTGACGAGAAGCATGTAAGTAAATGTGACGTCACCCCCGTTCCTCATCTCAGTTGTTTAACGCATTTATTAATTTTATATTTTAGGTGATCAATGGTCATGCCAAGGAAAGTTAATTTATAGTAATTGGGAGGGGGGTTTTCTCGTCGATTTTTAGCCCGATTCGGCGGGAACTCGTAACTTATACACCTGTAAATGGTTGTTATCGTGACATTTCTAAGTTAACCATCGAAGCCCAAATTAAAGAAAATATTATTTTAATACCACGGGCATTCATACCAAGAATTAACCTCTACGTCTCAGTCGAGTGCTACGAAGTTACTACGTCGTAGTATTCGTAGCAACAGTCTACTACGGTAGTGATCGTAGCAATCAAACGAGCCAAGTTCGCCCTTCGACAAAACTAACTTCATTTCTGTACCTTAAAATGTTTATAGAAGTTATATCGTGCGGTCTTAAGTTGTTTACCGCAAACGGAAGTAATAAAACCAACTATGTGCTGTATAAACCTCATTTTTCTGAAAATAATATTTGAAATCGTAAAAGATATACATTTCGTGTTGTTATGACATAATAGCATTAACTACAAATTGGTAAAGTACGTATGTGGCTCACAAATATGTTATTATACAAACTTATATTACTTGGATCAGAAAATAAGTAAGCACATAATAATATATTGCGTGTATATTTAAAAAAAAAGTATAGGCGCCCAATGAATGGTAATGAACCGGGGGAATGCCACTTCACGCCCTCTATCTCCATACATATTATCACTGAAATAAGCGACGGGAGACTTTAATTTATAGTATTATATCTGTTACCCGCAACCTTTTTATATGGAAGGGTTTTATTTGAAATTCCATTTATGCCCCTTTAATGTGGAATTTTTATTGACCCTAGAACACGTGTTAATTTACTTCCTCAAAAATCTCAAATGTCTCATTTGTGTCCCATAATCTGAGTCCTATTGCGTATTTTATTCTATGACCACTAGTAATTTTGTATATTAAAAACAGTACCTACCTACCTACTGTAGATGGATATATCCACAGTGAACATCAGGGCTCATAATAGGCAATTATGCGTACAAATCCCGATAGGCACAGAACAAATGTATGGTAAGTAATGCGTGTAACTGTATACAAGTAAACAGTGCGGACAGTAGAGATCCTGGCGCGACCCTCGTCAGGAACCCGCCCATACTCCACCACGTTCACACATTTCGATTTCTATTTTTGGACATTAAGAACCTTATTTATAAACACTGCTTATAGTTGGCGACAGCTAGCCGTATCTCACAATTTGACACATTTCATTTAGAGATTTCTATGCTAAAAGTGACCTTTGCTACAACTTTATAGATGATTTTTCAATAGTTATAATGTTGTTTCTGTCCACTTTAATTGGGATATAATGGCGTCAGATTACGTGATAACTCATAGTTCGTTGCTCAGCTAAGTAGAGTTTTGTTAACTTTAAAATTGTAAGCACCATTTGATTCTATAAAATATAAGAGAAGCTAAATTTAATTATTACCTGCATTTCACTCCAGAGGTCGTTGGTTCGATTCCCACACAGGACAAATCTTTGTGTGCATGAACATGAATATTTGTTGTAGTCTGGGTGTTTTCCTATGTAAGAGTATATTAAGTATGTATTTACAAAAAAAAAGGTATGTAAGTATGTTTATCAATTTTTTAGTATTCATAACACAAGTTCTTAGTGATACTTATCTTGAAACTAAATAATTGGTGTGATTGTAAGAGAGTATTTAATTATGTTGTGAATTATTGTTATTTTATAAGACGTTAATTTAGCACTAACCTACAATTACTACATAGATGTCTAAGATGCAAGTAAATTAATGGCTGGCATTTGTTAAATTGACTTTTATTATAAAATTAACGGCTTGCTAATGTAGGCTTTTTACTGCCTTATTATTTTTTTGACGACTGATATAGCGCGGTGGCGAGTATACCCGCATTACACTCCTGAGTCTGATGTTCTGGTCTGGGTGTGTATATGTAGTACAAACTGGTCTGGGTGTGTATATGTAGTACGAATTTCCAAAAAAAAAGTATGTATGTATGTTTATCCGTTATTTAGTATCTACAACACAAGTTCTTAAAGAAAGACCTCGGATCTAAATAACTGGTGTTATTGTCGGAAAATAAAATATAAAAAGAATAAAAATATATATGTACATTTGTATTTATTTTATGTTATTATGTTCTTTATAGGTACACAAATCAATTTTTTTTAAGATTGTAAGAAATCCGTTCGGATCCGATGCATATTGCATCGATAAAATATGCGATTTGGAAACCCTTCGTAAAAGTGTCTATAACAGATCGGATATCAGAAGTTTTTCAAAATTGTCTATTCAATGGATATCGTATTATTTGAAATTGATAACTTTCTTCAGGAGGTTGGAAATCTATTTTTCATAATCAAAATTTCCTTCCTTGAAGATTGCAATGGCGTTAGGTATGTTTAAAATATGACCTACTTGGACCTATCTTTGAAAGGCCTACATTAATAACAACATAATTTAATATATTACGTGTTATCTAAGAAACTGTTTATTCATAAGTTTTAACAGCAGCCATCTTGTGACATTTTAACTCAAGTTGCTTATCTAATTACTCTGCCTACACACGACGCGTGTCCTGCATCACAGACGCGCCACTTATTATTTTACGGAATAATTATGTTTTTAATATAACTATAACCTTAGTAGCTTTAATGCGATCGATATAACTTAGATGTCACTAAAAACGGGTGTACCGAATATTCGTTATTATCTGCTGGTCGAAAAAGGTCGAACCAACGAGCTGATAAATATTAAGAAGTATTTAAAAAAAAGTAATCTAAAATATTTTTTCTTATGTAGGCTTCCGAAAAGCACTTATGAAAGTCAAGATAACTTAATATTTGCGCGCCCTCTCACAAGGGACTGGAGCTGAGTTAGAATCTTTTCAAATGTTATTCTACCGCCAGTACAGATTGAAACAAAGGAGAGGTAGTGCCTTTAGAGTAGTAAAGAGAACCTTCCATCAATCCATTCCATCCAATCATTCGTCTATCTTTTCTTTTCTTGGGAGGAACGACTTGTAATCTACTTATTTACTTTTACATTCAATAACCAAGTTTGAGCCTTTTATCACCGAAATGGCTACCACTGCTACTACCCATTGTATTATACTTCAGAAACGAAAAGAAAACTATAAAACACTATTTTTAAATTAAAAAATATAATAAACAAGTTATTTACACAATATAAACTTTAAATCACCTGAACAAATTCCTCATGTATAACACGGCTGAATAAATCACGGAAAACAAAGTTGTAAAGAATTATCCGTAACTCAGTGCGCTAAATCTTACTAGCGGTCAGCGCATTTAGCTAGACCACACAGAAAAGTCCTGCTAAATCACCAACAACAACGCTTTCACGGCGCTTTGGTAAACGTCGTTTATCTAGCTCCAGATCACTGTTACAGCGATACGAATTTCAACTAAGTTTAATGTTTAGTGGCTCTATTAAGCAGCTTGTCAATTAGCTTGATAACAAAGCCGTGGATTCAAGCAGCATACTGCGTAATTAAACGTTGAAATCGCACTGCTTTTAGGCAATTAGACTAACTAAGCCCTATTTGGGGTTACAGATGTAATCGCCGATTCTAAAAATAAATTTTATAGACGCGTGTCTTGGAGCTTTCGAATAACTAGTAAATGAGGTCATTTCCCTTTCGCAGCTATTCTGGTTAATTTTTATTTTTACTTCTTAAAGTAGGTTAGAGGTTCAGGTTATTCGTAAGTTGTAAACAAGGCTAACATTAGTATAGAATCATTTACTGGCACAGTTCAGCAATTGTGCGTGCAAATAAAAGCATTTTATGAATCATAACAAACTACTTTTGGTTTTAATTTGGTGCTAAATATAACTCTCATCGTAGCGTAGTCATATAAAATTATTATTATTTTTGTTTTTCAACGTCGCCAAAAGTATTACTTTATTAGAAGTAGGGAAGGGTGAGCTTGACGATAAATATTTGATCGATGTTAAAATGTCTTCAGCGCTATTTAAAAGGACACATTCAAATTATTGTTAAGTGTAATAATGACTACATTTGCTTAATGGTAAGAATAAATATAATGCAAAAAAATAAAGCACTCTACACAGTAGACCCGGCACGGCACTATAGGAGCTACAAACCACATTGCGCCGCAAGATAATTCTAAATTGATGTTTTACATTCATCGACTTTAAATTTTACGGGTTTCTATTTACTTGTTTAGGTTTAGGTAATCAATAACATCTTCATTATATCACAAAGGTCATTTCTAAATTATCGCACTCTACGTTTTCTACACGATTCTTTAATAGTTTTCGGTCCTGTTTCAATTACATGTCTCTGCCATTCGAAATCACTTTTCCATCTTTATTTGCCAACGAATATCTTTTAGTGTTTTGGACGTTACGATAAAAAAATGGTGTATAGGGATTCTATCTAGACCTTAGGAACCCAAGCCAACCTCAGCTGCAAGTTGCACCTGCTGATCAACAGACGAGGCTCCGGTAAACAAAAAACTTCCCGGTAAGCGGCAATAGGCTTGCCACATATAACGTGGAACAAACAAAATTAATGGCGAAATGTGGTACTGGTATGTATTATAAAAAATTAAGAATATGGTCAAGTACACAAAAAATTTTAATTGTCAAAGAGTTCATCGTTTTTTATTGATGATTTTATTTCTGTTTCGAATAAATCTAATATATACTTACTAAACGTAAGTGAAGTGCAATAAATTTTTTTTACTAAATTACGAAACAAATCCAATCCAAGTAAGTTATTAATTCTGTTATCGATGATAACTATCGCAATTTATTAGTTGACGACGGTCCTTCGAACAGATAAAACAACACTAGTGCGTTGTGAAATAGTGCCTCTACGGCGTTGTTTACTCCGTCCGCGTCTGGGTGACGGCGGTGAACGCCTCCACGCAAACTTGCTCCACGTTTTGTTTTTGTTCCCCCAGTGATCATACTTTGATCTCCCGTATACATATCAATAAAAGAACAAAATACAGCTAAGAATTTGAATATTAACTTATGTGATTGTTATAAGCTTTTGATGTTTTCCATTATTCGTATAATAGGATTTGTATAAATTTTACTTGAGAAAATGATGTTTATTTCTACGGTTTGAAGTCAGAGGATTTATTTTACATTTTTTGCATTGATATCAAAAAATGTACAACACAAAGTTGTCCACAAATAATGGTATAGGAAATGCACAAATAATCAAAAAAAAGTAGACAGAATACTAGCGATATTACTAGCCCATATAACATGAATACCTAACATAAGCCTTTGGGCAACGTTAGGTTTACTGCTGGGTTTGTCAGTGTCTAGTGGCCTTACAAACATCTCTCAGCTCATACAAAAGTGCGTAGGTCCCCCGGGCTTCAGGAGTTTTCACGCCAAAAGAAAAAGTGTTTGCTGTCATGGGAATAAACTTCTACTTGAATTTACTTTATATTTACAAAACTGTTTCTTTTTAGACCAAACGTATAACAAAAACATGTGATAAATGATATTTCCATATGTGTTTTAAATATTTCTTTATGTGCCCTAAATAAGCACCGCAGCAGTGGGTCACCAGTGCGTAGGTGCGAGGGGTTCGGAACCTCCTGATAGTATTAAGGGTGTTATCAATGCGTCACGTATGTGATCATGTGTCGAAGTGACGTCAGGCAGGCGCGCTATGGTGCGCGGTGGGCGGGTGCAGGCGGGTGCAGGGAGCAAGCGGTGGCCAGGGGGCGACACCTGCGCAGGATGCACCCGTCTGCAGTCGCCAGCCTGTCTGGCGCCTTTGCCCCCCTCCCCTGCACCTCCTCTCGCCCACACCGATTGTTTTCAACTTTGATTGATAATTTGTTACTCAAGTGCGTACCGTTTCGACAAACAGCCTCCTAATTGAATGATTTGATTGAATGGTATCGGTAGCCGGTAACAGTATTTTATCTTTGTATTATTCGTTGGCACTGATGTGGGCGGAATCTACAAATGTCTTGTATAAAGTTTCTGGAGCAGCTTTTAAATGTTTTATGCTTAATAAACCTTTTAAACCACTTGAAATTTGGTTACTTATAGACTTTTGGAAGAGAAATTCTTACACTTCCTTCTTTAAAAGCAATGTTTAATTCGGTAAGTAGTAACCATTTGTTTGACAACCGACATGGCGTGGTGGCGAGTATCCCCGCACTCCACTCCTGGGGTCGTGGGTTCGATTCCCACACAGGACAATTTTTTGTGTGTATAAATATGAATATTTGTTCTGTTCTGGGTGTTTTTCTATGTATATTAAGTATGTATTTACAAAAAAAAAGTATTCATGTATGTTTATTCGTTATTTAGTATCCATAACACAAGTTCTTAATGATACTTATCTTGGAACTAAATAATTGGTGTAAGTGTCAAAAATATTTATAAAAAAAAAATATTGTCAAAATATTCTTATAATCTTTCATATTATTAAAAAAGTGAGAGTAGTATTATATAATTAGTGTTTGATATATTTATTTCTTTAAATAAACGATACTGAATCTTTTGTTCTTTCGAAGTGACTTATCTTTTATTCCAACAAAATACACAAGGATTTATAGTGTCTAGGTTTCTTGAAGTACTTGAAAAGGTTTCCTTAATCTAAATATTCAAAAAGGTTTAGTTTTCAGAATTCCGGTCCGACAACTCAATCACACAAGACTTTGCTATGACGTCAATACACGCTTTAAATCACGATACCACACCTGTTTTTTTTTAAATTTCGTGCGTGCTTTGAGTTGAATGAATAGGACCGGGAAAAGCGAGCCCTCCGCGCACCTACGCCGTTATTTTTAACTCTTTAATACGATGGCTGAAGTTGTTTTTAATTTCATACTTTTATTGGACTTTACCTGTTTGCTGATCTAAAAACTAAATTATTGACAATAATGTCATGATAGCAACAGCTAGTGCCAACTACAGAAAAACATAATAAGAATTATTGTCATTATATTTCAAAGAAGTATAAATTATCAAACTATTACAATCAAATTCGTTGATGATGTTGGATATAATCAGAAAAATGTAAAATTTTAATATGTAGACATTAAATTAAGTAATTTCTTAAACACCACCAACACCACTGAATTCACATTATATACACAACATATAGGGACGTAATATAAGACTACCAAGTGCTTTTTGAGATTGTAAGTAAGAATTAAAATTAAATAAACTCTGTAGGCATTGCGCTTGTCATCGCATGACGCCAGTTGTTAAGTCTTATAAAACCAGTAATAGTGATAACTACATTATCTTTTAAATACAATGTTGCGTAAACCGGTACTATTTGGCGATAAGAACAGTGGCTTAATAACCGCCGCCGTTAGGTTTTAACACTGAATTTTGCTAAGTGATTAGATGATTATAACAATCTTAATAGTATATCGTTGAACTTCCGCCAGGAAAACCATAATGTAAGGACACAGGAGCCACAATTGTGAGTCCCGTTACAATACGCTAACATTAATTTTAATAGCTCCCATTTGGCGATTCATGGCGGGGCAGTTGTCCAATCTTTTAGAAGGTTGCGTAGGTGTGGTCTTCCGATGTTACTACACTGAAGTTCTGACGGTTTAGTAAAAGTATCGGTCATTAACGGCTATTTTTCTATGTCTCCCCTCTCACTGATGTTCAGCTAATCGGCAACGACGATTTTTCTTCGCCTACGTTCAGAGCGCCTTATCTGGTCCACTAATCTGGAAAAAGTAGTACGATAAATTGCGAGTAGCGGTGATCTGAAAATATTGTGCCGCCGAGAATGCTCCGTCTACGTTTTATTTTGAAGATATTTCTATCTTATTTTATTTAATCTCTAATGCAAACAGAGAGACGTTATAAGTATAACGTATGTATTTGTGTCTCTCTTTGGCACTGTAGCTCTCGAGGGGCTGTGATATATTTTTTGTTTGCTCCATCGATCGATACGTAATTTTAGTTACTCGCGTTGTTTTTTCACCTTAATATGCAGATAAATCTAATTCCGTAGATATGTAGACCACAGCAATACATATCGACTACATCCTCCTTGCATGGTCTAGCTTCTTGTAGCTAAGAGTCGTGACTTTCATTCATAACTCTGGTCTTTATGGTACGCTAGCTTTATCTATTTCCCGCGACTGGGAGAGCATCGTAGATGAAGGAATTGAGTGTGTTGCAAATCTTGTCAGACCTACAAATTACTCTGCAGCCCCGAGGGCCTTTTTTCTCTCATTTTGCAAGAGATAAGAGCTTATCAAGATTTTTACCAAAAAAAAATTTGACGTGGAAACGTACATATCCCCAAAGTACAATAAAGCAGGTGGGCGCTATGAAATAGGTAATTACGTGGGTGTCTGTTGTCACCAGCCTTTTCCAGTTCATTCGCTCTAAAATCTGATACCATTTCTGGGTTACGATTACGGATTTAAAACTGTGCAATGTTATTATTTCTTTCTGAGTTTCTAAATATAATTTCACTAACTGTACTTCGAAAACATTTAATGGATTTGTTTGTATTTAGGGGAATAATGCATTTGATATTAACATATTTTATATTTTTATAGATATTGTTCAGTATTTTATAAAGTATTGTTTATTATACTTCTTTTCTTATTTATTAATAAAACGAAAGTTCATGACTACCGCTTACTACGCTATGAAGTTCTGTAATGAGTTCATTCATAACAGATATGGTGGTGAATTCATCATCACTCTCATTATCATTTCAGCCGAACGTAGTCCCCGGCTGATCATAAGTCTTTAGCAAATTTCCACATATCAGTCCACGTTTTGGGATTCTCGCAGAATAGTCGTAGGGGCTAACGGCGATATTTTGGGATCTTATTAGGGACGATTATGATAATCGCCACTTGCCAGGCGGGTTGGTAATAGCCATGAATTGTAGGATTGCCAGAGAACCTGCTGCCCAAATCCTTCTATAACACTCACGTGATGATAGAAGGTAGTACGATTCGTAGCTCCACGGTACTAGGCAGAAAAACCAGAGATTACGATGGTCAATTCTTTGTTGGGTGACCATTTGTGTGGTATTTAATATCGAATGCTTCCGTGCTTTGAAAGGCATGTTAAGATGTCTATTATAAATGGTTCCGGTTACTATTATAACATATATAGTAGTCGTTAAATTATGATAGAGACCATTACACATTGCGCGACCTTTTTTTGGTTTATGTCGGTAGTAAAATGCATTTACGCACTGCCTTCCGGCCAAAGGAAGAGAGGGGATGTGGGACTCACCACCAGCAGACGCGACTGCCAGCAGTAATACCCTCTAAAAATCTTCCGGCAGGATTCTGGACCGGCCCTCCTGGCCCACCCGCTGCGCCCTCCACGGGTTTCCCTCCCGGTAGTTAGTACTAAGGGCACCCAGAGTCGCCAACCTCTGGGTTTGTTACCTTTTTCGGCCTTCACTCTACCGGGAGGTACACAGCCCTCCCACCACGCCAAGGTGGAGACCTGTCTGGGAGGGACACATTGCGCGACTTAACAGGACGCCACACAACTGTCTTCTCAGTATAGTGGAACGTGAATGGAATGAGGTGATGAGTGCTATTCATTGCCTGCACCACACGCAATTGATGTTGGTAAATTAAAAACTTATAAAAAAACCGTTTACAGACAGTTTACTGTCACAGACAGAAACCGTATAGTATAAACTGTATGTTCTATAATACCGGACCGTGTGCCTACGTGATTATAAGCTCGCCTTGGAATATTGAAGGCTGCAATCTTACTGTCTACGTACGACTATATTATTATGTCTCTGGTATATCGTGAGTTGTTTGAAAATTGTTATTGGTCCCCAAATTCATTGTTCGATTGTCAATTTATTATATTAACAGTTTTATAGGCCTAGGAAGACCAGCTTCCGAGAAGGCGCTATAGTAGTGTGCTATGTCACCGTAAGTGGAATTCTTTTTTGTAAAATAGGGTCTTTATGAGCCATATTAGGCAGCTCGGAGTCACATAGCGAATAATGGAAATGGTTATGCTTAAGGTTTCACCAAGAGATCAGACATTATAAGATCTGTAGAAGAAAGCATGACTGCAAGCTTTTGCAAGCTTAACTGGCAGTGGGTAGGGCATAGCACAAAGAACTGACGGCAGAAAAGCTCTAAAATGCCCTTTGGCAGGCCACCTGCAATCGGTCACATTCAAAGTATATGGGGCTTTAGTCTATGTCTAGCTGTGTATAAATTATTTTTATGGAAATCCCGTTAAGTAGATTGTAAGTATAGATTAATTTATTGCGTAATGTGTAGTTACTCGTATTATTTGTGTCTTTAGTGTAATTTACTTGACACTATTGTAAATTAACGGCAGCGTTCAATACTGCTAATTAATTATTTGCACTAGTCCGGAGAACGTTTATACGGGGAGTTTGTAGTTTCATACGAACGCTTAGGAAAGTCAATAACGGTCCAACTAGTTCTAATATTAGTACACTGCACTGGTCGTATTTAAGAATGTCAACGCCATCGCAGTATTTAACTACTTATATTATTTCTAAACAATCTATATTTCTATTTATGTATTTAGTATAAATATATCTGGATCAATTATTAAAAATTTAATTTTTAGATTAAATACAACATATAACACTACTCTTGGACGTCTCACCAGTGTATTTACAAATAGTAAATATTTCTAAAGCGCAGAAAACACGTAAACATATGTGTATATAAAGTGTATATAAAGTCAAAGGGTTATTCAATTATAACACATGATCATCAAGCGAAAACAAATTAATTGTTCTTAATAAAATCCCCTAAGGCGGCAAGACCAAGGAAGCGCTATCATTATTTTCTTCTCTAAGCTCCACAAACCGTATCTGTAAGTCAAAGATTATGGACTTTCGTTAATTATATTCCAACATCCATTCTGATTAATTTAATTGATTTTCATGAAGTCTTCTCAATTTAGTTTAATATAATCCTAGTTATACAAAACAAAGATTAGCAGTGTCTTTATTATAAGTTCTCCTAACAATATGGGTATTGTGTAGATACATTATATTTCCTATCAATAATACGAATCTTAATTTAATGTAAAACCAGATTTATGCTTTAAAAAAAGTACGCAAGACATATTCACTGCATCTTTTTTATTCGATTAGACATTTTAATGTTATTGTGAAGTTTGCTCGGCTAATAGTATTCTTACTAATTCATTATCAAGAGAAGCTTCGAATGAAATGAAGTGACGTACATAAACATGAAATTCTTAATGATTAATACCGTTATCGCAGCCACAAAGGAGATGGAAAGCGGATTTAATATTAACGGATCTAAGGCGGCAGCCTCCTTCATTAGTTGTTGCTGAATTATGGGACCTAGTAATTAAACAAATGGAAATAGTATTAAATGAACCACTTTCACCACGGAATTTCAACCCGACGATATTAATTTGTTAACGAGGTGAAATAATACGACCGCTTTAACCACATCTCTGTAGAACATTGGACGACACTAACTCGCTTAGTAGAAATAATGCCTTTCATTTCAGGATTTAATTGCAGCTGAATTAACTTACCTCGCATATGACAAACCACAGCACAGTGGGTTAAAACATACTTTTTAAAACATTAATATCATCACATATACTAATTGAAACTTGTTAATATTGAATTGTACCACCAAAACACAATGCTAACTGTCAAAGTGATACAAAGCATCAAGATCTCTTTTTCGAATTGCCACAAAGCAAGCTGCAAGTTTACATTGCCATTATTATGAGGAAGACGAAAGGTCTCAATAAAAACATTTATTACTCACATAGGAAAAACATTTAAGTTACAATTAACACAATAATCATCCCATACATTTTGTTTTTTTTTTATAATGATCTATAATGGCAATCAGTCGATGCAGTGCAAAAAAATTATGGCGCTTCATACCGTGGAGCAAGCACGGTACGAAGCGCACCCACTTATGACGGCCTGCAAAAATGCCGTCTCACTTCCCTTTTTTAAGATCCGGTATAATAGGAACTAGGAAACCAGTCAATGCAGTCCGAAAAGATGGCGCTTCACACCGTGGAGCTAGCGCGGTACGAAGCGCACACACTTATGACGGTCTGCAAAAATGCCGTACCGCGCCTCGCTTTAAAGACCTGGGATTATTGGAACTAGGAAACACATAAGCCGGGAGAGAATTCCAGACCTTAATGGTCTTAAACAGGAACGACTTACCAAATTAATTATTTAAAATTTGTAAACTGATTTTGCGTGAACAAGTCTTAAAATCTTGTATTGCTTGGTTTAGCTTTGGAGTTCTCTAGTAGTAGTAAGGTACATCCAGACCATTTATCTATCGCAATTAGGATGTTTTCTTCATTAAAATCACGGTTTATTTTAAGAGCAATCCGAGCTGCTAGCTGCTGCGAGAAATTGGAGATTATCAATTCTATTATAGTGTCTGGGATTATCTGTCTTGTTATCTAGTCTGTCATTTTAGCCTTCCCCAACCCAACACTTCAGCCCATTCCACCTCAAAAAGTGCTACAAGAAAACCAGTGCTGTTGTATCTATAGTTATAACAGCATTAGTAGTAGCGTCTGTTAGACGGTCTATGTTTATTTTACATAGTCTATTTTATATGTTAGCTAGCTTAGGGTGTACAGGGATCCTACCAAGACCTAAGAAGCCTAAGCCAATCTCATCTGCAAGTGGTGCCCCTGCCGATCAACGGACGAGGCTCTGGCGACCAAAACAGTGCCTGGTAAGCGGCAATAGGCTCGCCACCACGTGGGACCAACTATATAATTGGCGGAGTGTGGGCGTATAATATGCCTCTGCCTACCCCTTCAAGAAAACAGTCGTTAATGTACACTTGTAATAAACAAACAAATTTAATCTGTTTACAATTATATCAGTATGTATAGACATAGTACGCACTACTTGAGTTACTGGCATTTCATAACGAGAATTTTCATGCTTCGGAAAGCATTATAAGTCATTGATCCTATTGATTGAGTAATTGCCATTAAAACTAGTTCAAAATGAAGCCTTGACAAAATCTTTAACGAACTTACGAGCTACAGACTTGAACCTGAACCTGCCTGTTGGAAGAACGTCATTGAACTGAGATTATAGAAATTTTTATTTGAGAGAAATATTTACACTTATGTCTGTATACCTAATATATGTAACGATATTATTATTAATAAATAAATTTTCTGCGAAATTTGATACGGTGCTTCTTCTTCTAACTAAGCAGTTATGGGTTCTAGAGAACGGATATACAAACTTACTCACTTTTCCTATTTTTTTTCCAAAAATTAAAACGTGCATATTATGTACAAAAAAACATTCATTAGTGGCACAAATATTTGCTATGTATGGGAATCGAACAGACGGCCCCAGAAGTGGAGTGCACTTACATAACTACTACACGCTAATCTGTAGTAACTTAAGTAATTTGATTACTATAAAACATTTTAGGTCAATACAGCTATTTACATAGAAACTTTATACAACGGACTAAACGATAGTAAATGTTGCAGGAGTTTTCTGATTTATTATACACATTTGTCGGGAACAACACAAATAATAACTATAATTAGAAAGTTTTTTTAATTTGTCGAACATCGAAGTAACGCAAATTAATTAAAATATCACCACCATTTATCTCAAAGGAGAGTGGCAAATGTATCAATGTCTAATAAGTTTTCGGTTGTTTCTCTAATTCGTAATGTTGAAACCTAATTCTGAAATAAGTAATTCATATTTCAATTAGATGTTTTAATAATTTATTTGCATGAAATTCCGTTATAAATTTTGTTACCTATATATTTTTTAAGCAATTCGTTTTGAAACAAAGCTTTTAATTTCGACACGATTATTTTATAAAATATCATTAAATATAAATAAGTATAAAGTAATATGCTCGCCACCTATGTGCCTACGTGGGACCAAAACATAATTAGCGAAGTGTGGGTTTATCCTCTGCTTACCCCTTCGGGGAAACATGCGTGATTGTATGTATAAATAAGTTCGAAGTCTTAGATATACATAATGTTAACAAACAAGTTACTTTTATGTTTTATAGACTGCTGTGGAGATTAATTCAATTCCATAAAAAGCTTTTCTACAAATATGTGCACTTTTGAAGTTTCTTTTTAATTAAAAAAAAAGAAACTTATTTTATGTAGTTAATAATTCATAATAATTACAGTTCCCTTAAAACAGTTGACATTCCTATTGTCTGTATCTTCAAAGAAATTTTATTCGTGGCGCCAGCAATCACTAACAAAGGATTTGGGGAACCTCTTGCGTAATTTTGAAGAACCACATTTTCTTGATGAGAATATACCGTTGAGTGTTCTTGTGGAATATATTGTAGTACTTTAAAAAGTTATATTATTTACAGTCTATTATTATTATAACAAATTTAACTGAATTGAATCATTTACAACATTATACACTAGCCAGTACCTTTTTAGCGTCAAGTTTTTTGTCGAGTCAAGTCGCAAGAGTCACCACTGTGATGAGCTTTGCCGATTATCGTATAAATAAATATTTTCTGGCAATTACACCAATTACTTAGTTAGTTTCAAGATAATTATCATTTAGAACTTGTGTTATGAATACTAAATAACGAATTAACATACATAAATACTTTTTTTTGTAAATACATACTTAATATACATAGGAAAACACCCAGTTCAGAACAAATACTCATGTTCATGCACACAAAGATTTGTCCTGCGTGGGAATCGAACCCACGACCTTAGGAGCGGAAAGCGGGTATTCTCGCCAACACGCCGGATCGGTCGTCGCAAGTAATTATACGATTTAAATCCCTTCGTTATTGTGACGAATAAGTAACGTGACGTAACAGACGAAGCTTGTTTGTTGGTTTGCATCATTCACACCAAAATCTGCAGCCATCTATGACATGGTTTGAGATGGTGCCGCTACCATGATCGCATTCAATTCCTTATTGACAACTAGAGTCTCCGGCCGTCTACGGGTATTGTTCTGGAGGTTAAAATTTCCAAAACGAAAGCGTTGGAACCAAAAATGTACCGTGTTTTCTTTTACAGTGGCTTCTGGCTACACGTATTTAATATTCGAGCTGTTACTGCAGCGCGCGATGGAACACTTCTTCAAAAATAATGCGATATTTTAAATTTACCATATTGAGCACAGAACGATGTGAAAACAAATAAAATGGCGTGAAACCAAATTAATTGTCACATTCAGGACATGAATAGACAAGCTTTAAATTGCAATAAATTTGAACTTGAAATTCCTAGAAACACGCCGAATTTTTGAGATTAAATTGGCAGTTCGATAAAACCCCAATTTTATATGTAAGGACCTAATATTAAGCAAGTGATAGATTGTAAATATCTTTGTCATTGCTACTATAATTTCCCAAAAAAAAATTAATCCATTATTTGCATTTCATTTCGCATTCTCAGGCGTTACTGAATCCATAAATTACCTAATATTAGCTTATTTCATATACATAGCAGATAAAAATGAACTTTTCTGACTATATTTCCGTGCAAATATAGGTTGAATATAATTGAAATGAAACGTTTTAAATGAATATAAACAAACAACAGCATATAGTAGACGTTTGATCATGATAACCTATTAAATAACTAGGCAATATCATCAATGAAAAAGAAAAGCAAATGCAAAAATAATACGCCTTTCAACATAAAGTCTAAGATTTTATCGCTCCGAACAAACAATTATTTACAGATGGAAAAGTAGATACAACGAGTTAATAATACTGAGCTCTGAAAGGGGAGAAATCAAATGTTTCATCTGTTTTGCGATTGCTATCAGAAGAGCTCTTGTTTACTGTATTTAATACTAGGCGGACTTAATCGGCGTCGATCGTATTTAATTTTATCTCATTTTCGTATAGCTTTTGCTTGGTTGCTACAATTGTAGCTTCCGCAAGACGGGTGCCCGTCGGTTTGCCAACAAATTTAGTTGTAATATTACATGGCCAAACCATATTGGTCTAAACTTAAAACAAACAATATATTTTGGTCTAAGAATTGAAAACTCTAATTTGAAGATCTATAATGTGAAACACATATAAGGTATTGGTATAACGTTATTTTGGCATTACGACGATTTCACTATATAAGCTCTAATTTTTGGACCGCAAGGCGAAGCTGCGGTGGTGAGCGAATCCATCTGCGACGATAAGCTCGCATAAGACCGCCGGAGCCGAAACAAAAACCATGTTGCATGCCTTCTTGCAGCTGCATGGCTGCTTGCATATTGCTTGGTTGCTTGCAAGCTTTAAGTTTGCTTGTATGCTGCATGCCTGCTCAGTAGTTGATTAATACATTGTGATTTTTTTATTTGTGAGAATTAATATAATAGTCATTGCAAACTTTAGGGATTACGAATGGCTCCACCAAATGTCGCATATGGTATATAACAATATGGCAAAAAAAACTTAGGCTAACTATTTGTGCGCCATTGCCTTTTACAAGTACAAAAAAATTGTCGACCTGATAAATAAACCCATTGCAGATACATAAATGTATATACCACTGCTAAGAGTGACATTTCATCATTTCGTTATAATTATAAAATTTGATTAGACAATTACGGCTGTTTCCTCTAAGAGGTAGGCATATTATAACCCAACATTACGCTTATGTTATTGTTGGTCCCTAATAAGTGGTGAAATGAAATGAAATGAAATGAAAAATTATTTATTTCAATATCACACAACATACACAACATAATAAAGAAATAATACAATATACGTAAAGGTTGCATAATATTGAAAAAGACCCCTGCTCAGTATTCGCAGTGAGTCTGTGAACAAACCCACTGCACTGATTTTCAGCATGGGCCAGATTCACCATTAAAAACTACAACAATAAACTAAAAAATATAAGACGCCAAAAAAAACTAAATTAAATTTTATACTAAATACAACAAAAACTAATACTAAAAGAAACACAAAGTAATAAAAGAAAAAATAAATTAATACTAGCAACAATAGGCTGCATAATGACATCATTATGAAAATAAAAGAATATGTCACTTGTACATATAATGAATGACACGTAAGCAAGCAAAGCAAAATGTTTGCATTGCATGGGCATGGCATAACCTCACCTCATAAGTCTCAAAACTTAAAAATCTATATTTATCCGGGAAACCTTGGGTATTGTGTTATTTTACAGAAATTTTGGTATCTCCCCCCGTCAGCTACGCATCGCAAGGATCAAGGTGTAAATTCCTTCTGTTGCGCTAATAAAAACTTCTTAAGACATATTTTAAAGTTATATTTGGTGAGCCTATTGCCGGATACCGGGAACTGTAATGTCTGTTTGAGCCTCGTTCGGTGATCGGCTGGTGCACCACTAGCAGGCGAGGATGGCTTACGACCCCTAAGATGTTGGTAGAATACTTATACACCTGACAATAAAAATATAAGTCTATTATAAATTTATATATTATTTAAGATTATTAATATTTATTATGTGCTACGTAGTAATAATCTTTTGAGCTTAATTCCTAAAGCCCAAAAGATACTACTATAATATATGTATAATACTTTTATTTACTGCGATGTTTATAGGGAACGCCGGAGCTCAGATAGGTCCACCAACACAATACAGCTTTTATTCAATAGTCGACAATTGTCCTGTCCGCGATGATGAATCGATCCTAGTAAAGCAATTCATAATCGTTTCCGAGAACTGGCGCCTAAGAATGAAGCGTTATTATATAATAAGTGTACTCGTTATTAAGTCGGTGTAATATTTAAGCTGGCTGACCTGACTCGTACCACACCTGATAGTAAACAAACACTACGCATAATTCCTCTGAGGGTAGCTCAACCTAATGTACGCATAATGTGCTACCATACCTTGGGCTCATTAGATGTTACAGCGTCGTTTGAAAGTATATACTGGCTCTAATACTTTTTGCTTCATTGTTGGAACACAGTAAATCGACATATGGCAGAAGAAAAAAAAACAAAAACATTTATTGGGCATACCATTATGATAGTAAATTTTTTGCTTGTAAAGAACACTTACACGAATCAGAAAACAGGTCTAAAATTAATAAAAATTAATAATTTTGCTATTAGGGAGTACAAGTATTTAACTCTAACTTTTTACCTCTATAAATAATTTTACAACTAAAAATAATTACTTATTTTTATGAAACTATTATAACAGTGATTGAAAGCTGATGACAATTTTAACTATTTAATAAAAAAGCAAGACCAACTTTAAACCATATTACCTTTATACCAGGCTTTTAAACCATATTTGAATTTATATAAAAATCTCTAAATAAGCCTAAATAAAAACTTGGTATTCGAACTTGAGTAAAAACGGCAATCACTAATATTATATTTTTATATTCTTAATTTTCCTGCACGCAATATTTATTTCATTTAATATATATAAATAGAATTAATTTGAAAATATGCAAGACTCCGAAATATTATGAGTAATTTCTTTATAATATTTAATAATAATATCCACCATAAAGCATCGCTATTTCGATACTAGTTAAACTACGAAGCACTATATTAAATTAAATTGAATTACATTTTGGTCATATTTGGAATACACTCAAAGCAAACCCGGCTTCACTAAGCAAGGAAGACCAGGGAAAACTCACCGCAATTCGACTGGCACTTATATACATTTCGATACCTAATGTAATGTAATGTACTTTTACCTTTTATAAAGAACAGATATGATTGTCTGTTTATATAATATATATTTTTTATATAATATGTATATTATACATAAAGATTTAAACCAATTTTTTGACTGTTTATTTGTACTTGGCAAAAATATGATACTACATTAAAATTTAAGCTATTTTTCTGTTAAGGAAAAAATTAATGTCATATATCTTTTTTGTTGCTTAGTGCATCGAGTCGACCATTGTGACATAAGGCTAATAAAGCCTTTGAAGAATTCTTGAATGTGCTTCTCCTATTTATCGCATCCTACCCGCAATAAAAATCAGTTAAAAATGGTTTTCACATGATTTTATTCTTATAACATTTAAGAGTTCATTCGAGGGACCACCGACGCAATTGACGGAGTTTTAATTGTGAACCGCAAGGACCGCACACAAATTCGAGAGGGATTTGCGGAGGAGTGTTAACCATTCTATATTTAGCCTTTGCACCCGCAGATTACCATTGAAACCCTCAACAAAATTACATAGGTGATGTAAGAGTAAAGATCTAAAGAGTATTGTCACAAACTATTTGTCAAGATTAAAGTATATGAAATTAAACCAAAAAGATTGAGCATTTTTATAAAAAAAATTATAATATACTAAGATTTCTAAAATTAACTTGCTCTATAAAGTTTAAAGTAAGAAACTTACTGTGCACTCTATTATTTGATATAATTATATAATAATAATATTATTAATATTATATAATAATCGGTAATATTTTGAGTCGGTGCCGTTCATTCAAGTTTTTTAACTTTTAATTTAAAGGCATTCTTTGCCATCGACCACACATTTAACCGAATATTCTATCTAATACATTATATAAACTTTTTTGGACACACAGGTCATTACGCCAACTGACACTGGAAATTTTAATTAGAATTCAGGCAGCTTAACGCTATACAATATGATGATGATGACAGAACCATTACGAAAAACATTTATTTATTTATTAAGAAAACCAACAGCTGTTATAAAAGATACATTATGGAATCGTTTTATATTATAAGCTAGCTAATTATAGGTTTCCCTTAGTTAAACAATATTATCAACATCAACCTATTTCTATTATTTAAAACAGTTAAATATAAAAAGAGTTACATATAAAGTCTATGGTAATTTAAAACCCTTTCGTACTTTCGTGAGATTTAATAGTTACTTATTATTATACATATACATATAAACAACAAAGATATAAACATACACATACCCACATAAACAGAATAAATAGGTAAACAAAACATATAGGTAAAAAACACAAGCCGAGTAGGAACAATAACGAGAGTACAATATATAGGACAGGTGTGTTCCAGTGCACCCTGTACCAAATGGTTGTCCAGTTCAGCATTTCGTCATCTGTAAGGTTAACGCTGATTTTTTACTGGATCCCTAATTTGGACGTCGATGCGAAACTAAATTTTTAAAAATATAAATACGAATAAATATCAAAATGTGCCTTCGTGTAAGCATTAACATGTAACTACGAAATAAGATTGTTATTTAAACGTGATTGTTAGGTTAACGTAGTTTTTTTTTGTTTTTGATTGAAATTATTCATTCAATCTTCGATTATGACTGCTGAACATGACGAAAAGGAACACTTGAAATTAATTGGTCATAAATTAACGACTTTGCACATAATTATGTTTTGTTTCAATTATTGGTTGATATTTCTGTTTTTTC
Source organism: Musotima nitidalis (assembly GCA_949126915.1). Lineage (NCBI taxonomy): Eukaryota > Metazoa > Arthropoda > Insecta > Lepidoptera > Crambidae > Musotima > Musotima nitidalis. Next base: position 9,578,019 of record OX421424.1, on the reverse strand, counting down.
TATATGCCTTGTAAAAGAGTTATTTCTCATTTATCAGCCGTGTTTTGATTCTGCAGGAAATTTTAAGTAATGTCAGAGAGAAAGTATAAAATGTACTGAAAGGATATTCGGAGGTAAATTAGATTTTTTGGAATTATTATAAAACATCGTACGCCAAATGTCCCTGGGTCCTGCCAATCTGCACGGGGCCAGCGTGGGAAGTACGATTTGAATCCCTTTTGCCTTCGTTACTGAGAGGAGACCAGTGTAGAGTAGTATGACGTTAATGTTAACTTAGGCTAAGATGAAGATTCCATGGGGTGGTCAACTATGGGTTGACGAAAACGATGACGGGTCTGTGAAACGGACTGGCGTGGTGCTACAGGAGGATAAGGTCTATCCTATACCTATACCATCTTGGCACATTAAGTAGGGCAGGAAACAGTGGGGTTTAGTCAGTAGTCCCGGCCACTATCATCTCGGCCGGGGAGCCCGACATAGCTTTGTGCTGTCCCTGCGGCGCAAAGTATGCGTAAAGGCATTTACCACTATAAAAAAAAGGCTAAGATGAAGATGATTATTGTTAAGCATACTTTAGTTCTAAAAAAAGACATTCCACAAAACAACACCTGAATCGATAACTTAAAAATAATTACTTGTGAATCTCAACGGTAAGATTTTCCTCAAATGGTTTTGGGGTTTATTATTAGATTTCAGTGTTCGCAAACAATGTAAGGAAAGTGAAGGTTACGACTATTTCGCAGGCACGACAAAAGGACGCCTCGCGGGGATTCCACTGTCGGGCGTCGACGCGGCCCAGCTGACGCACGGGCTAACGACTTCAATACAAATACAATCACAATGAGCCCTTTATAATACTAGCTTATGCCACCCTTACACAAAGGTCCTTTCAAAAAGAAAAACATTTTAGTGTGTTCAACAATTTTTCACGTTCCCAAAGAAACACAGTGGGCGTACCTTCGCGTTCTGTTGCTCTATTTATTTTGCTATATTTGTCTCTCCACGCTCAATTACCTTGTTTCTAACAATTCATCTATATGACCTTTTCGCACTACTACAGCACACGTACAATTATTTCTTTATTGAGTTTTATTTATATTACTTTTTTTTGTATTGTTTTAGTTTTTTTAATGTTAATATATTAATTAAGCTGATGTTGACAGGTTCCCTAACCTTTTACAAAATTATAAGTTTTAGTGGACAAAAGAGCAAAATGTTTAATTAATTTGGCAATAATTAATTGGAAAGATCAACGATTTTGCAGCACTTTTATTTTATTTAATTCATCGAGTAAAGAGTCTCTTGTCTGACGGTACGACTGATGGTAATAATTATTGTACTTTACTGTATCATATATATTATATCATTACGTTACTGTATCAGCACTGTATATAAAATCACACCTGTATTCCCGAAGGGTAGGCAGAGGCGTATTATACGCCCACATTTCGCCAATTATCTTATTGTTCCACTTGCAAGTGACATTGGCTTGGAATTCTAAGATTCTATACACTTAATCGTCCTGCTCGCTATTCACCTCGAGATATTTGTAGTATTTAATTTTATCTTAAAAAAAACATTTTAAAGTGGTTTTGGTTTCCAGAAAAACGGTATATCGAACTTACATTTCATAAAAGTATTAAGTTATCGATGAAACTTTTCATAAAATTATGTTACAATACATATAGTTAGTTCTGCGAATCGTTTTATGGGTAATAAAAATCGTTGAAAGGAATTACGATAAAATAATGTATTCCCGTTCTATATACACAAAAAAAACCTTTGATACTTTACTAAACGTTTGTTATTTTGTCACACAGTCATTAAATAAACCAAAACGTGTTGGGTTTTACTTTGAAATTCTTAACATTTAGTCAAAAATGTTAGTCTCTTCTAATGATACAACTGTATACTTATATGAATTTAGTAACAAATATATGATCATATAGAACGAGGGTGGCTTAAGGTAATCAAATAAAAATATCATTATCTATGACCATTCATTGTAATGGAATAAAATTTGAACCCACTTACTACGAATAGTAGCTAGATATCGAACAGTTACTTTGACAAATGATTGGGATTCAGGTATCGGAACTGGTCAACTTCCAACCTAAAATTACAACAGCCAGGATTTATTGGACCGCAACTTTGCTTGATAATTGAGATCCGTTTTTCCATTTCACCTAACAAGTGCGAGCTCTCGTTACAGATTTAATACAATCCCTTTTATCCCAAAAATATTCTTTTAAAAGGAATCCGCAGTCGGGTTCCGTTGCAAGCCCACTTTTAGATTTCTCTTCAAAGAAAGCCTCTGACCGCCTCTGGGACTGACTGAACCAGATACTTCGAATAATTTATGAAGGAGAAGCGGAGTAAAGTACAAATCTATGTTAATTTTACTTTACACAGGTTCAGACTTTTCGATTTCCATTTTAGTAACGCGAAGAATACGTTTGCTTACATACAATATTTATGAATGAAGAGCACGTTGCTACAATTTGCTAAGCTGTCAGAAACGATCGCCGAAGTTAAGCAGAGTTTCATTTCGCACATAATTTATAAATAAGATTGTGATTGACATAAACATTTTCGTTTTAACTTAATAAGCAAATGAATTGCATTCTGTAGTAATGTACATTATTCCGCTAAATCAGACAATACGGAAAAATAATAGAGATTCCTAAATGTAACAAACACGTTTTTGTTATTTGGATATATAACCCTGAAAGTTACTACCGTAATAAGTTGTCGGCTCTGACTGCGCTTATTAAATAACGTTGAGACAAGGCCCTAGATAAATAATACAACATGGAAGAAAAATCAGCTTGCGTAAATATGGCGTGCAAACAAATGGGATAGGCGAGCCTTTACGAGGACGCATTAGTGTTGTCAGTTGGCGATGATCGTGTTTGTTACACTTGCGATCGAATCGCAGCGAGGATAAGCTGTGGCTGGAGCAGCGGCATTACCCGCTCAGTGAAGTGGGCTTAGCGGCGATGATGACGTCACTGTAGAATTGGCCGATTGAAAAATACCCTTTAAACATTTCGATGGTAAGGATAGAATCACAGATTGCTGTGAACATAACTTTACCTTACTGGCGGGAGAAGAAAACTTGACGAGTTTCTTGCCTTATCCTTCATTACTCAATCCTAGACCTTCCTTCTCTACTCATGCCCTTTTTTATTATAGTCGGTAAAAAAGTATTGTTTACGCACTGCCTCCCGGCCAATGGGGAGACCGAGAGGGGAGTGTGGGACTAACTGCGGCAGACGCGACCACCGCAGTCCTACCCACTAAAAAACTTCCGACGACGTCCACCGCTGTTGAAAAGGGGCGAGACACCAGTGCCTGGGTTTGTAGCTTCTGGCACCCCGCCCGCGGCCAAAGTTCCCCGGATCTTAACCGGGAGGACCTTCTTAGAGAGGCGCGATGTGAAGCGCCACCCCTAACTCCTTGTGCGGCCATGGCGTAACGGGCTGACTTCTGGGGTTTGCTACTCCTGCCTGCAGTGTTAGTTTTTAAGTTGACGTTCCGACGTTACGTGACGATGATAACAGCTTTATCGAGCTAAACTTGAATACAATTTTGACTTTGACTACATCTTTATTTTACAATAGTACAGTAACATCGATTGATCACAAAGTTAATTTATTTTTAGAGCCGGTTGATCCGATCTGGTGGTGGCGACCAGGGCATGGCAATATAAAAGAGCCTGCCATCTAGCCTCTGTTATCTGTATTACGTCGTCTTAGCTGTGATTCCCACATAGCTTGGTATCTGCGCCGTAGCGGAAGTAATGAGCTTTTCCCTGCAATAAATTTAATTAAAAAAGGACATGCTGCGGTTGCGTACATTGATTAAAACAATGTATTAGTGGATTGATATATTTAACATCGACCAATTATAACCGATAGTATGTTGAATCAAACATAATATAGCAATTATTTAAATTAGGTTCTCAAGTTGGAATTAAATGGCAGTAAGTTCACAATTCACAGTAAGTTCAAACTTCACAATTTCTCTCAGATATCTAAAACACTCACGGCGATGCCACTATGTCATAAGAAGAAAAAGTAAAGAACTTCGCAAAACAAAATGTCTTCAAAGTTGATGTAAAATAGTGTTCTTTTCCATAGCGGTTTCATTTCAGCGAGTGTTCTAGCAAACTTTTTAAACTATTCTCAACACTTCCATCGGTTTTCGTTTTCTACTATGTTTCAATTTATATGCAATTGTTCTACGAGATCTCAGTGCCCGAGGGCAGAGGTTTGGCTTTAAGCCGAACAGGAGCAAATTTTTATTTTATTTTGCATTGTTGCTGAATAAAAATCAGGGTATTGAACGATTTCTCTAAGCTATCATCTGTATTTGAATTTCGGGACTCACTTTATTGCAGACAAATTTTCAGAAAAATAAATATTTTATTTTCTAAAATCAAAAAACAGTTTGCATTATTGCTGATGGCTTCATCATTAATACTATTTTAATAGTACAAATTCGAATATTCTCACAGGGTCCGCGTGGTGCAGTATGACCCAATACCCTGTCACTTTGATTTGTGAAAGGTCCGTGCTCACTAGTGGGACATTAATGGGCTGAAATAATAACTACATGATAGTACTAAAAAAAACATTTCGATCGTTTTTAACGCAGGGAGGGGTGATTCAGGTCGTACAATTTGATACATTTCTAAATATAAAGAAAATGAAATGGTTTGTTTTATAAAACATGAATAAATTGTCGCAAATTTGCGATATCATTTAGTTGACTGAGCCACAGATTACTAATAAGTTGACTGAGCTAATTCATTTGAATAAGCGGGCGATCGTGACCTTTCGAAAAACGATGACGCAGATAGACACCTAATTCGAATCGGTTTATTCACGCATTATAGCTTCCTGGACATCGCGAATATTATTTTTTCACTTTTAATATTGTTTATTTTAATTAATTTTATGCAGCAAATTAAGTTAATAAAGCTCAGATTAGAATTGAACACTGAAAGGATACATTACAAAAAACCTGAAAAAACATATTCATACATATTCTCGAATTGTAACTGGATCAGCAGGCGTTATGAATCCCCGATTTCTAAAACCATATCATGCTTCTAATAAAAAAGGTCCCAATCCGACTTAAATTAACATTTACAAAATTCAACCTACTATGGTTCCCGATCCCTACCTGAATGTAATATTTGAATTTAAATGTCACCGTGATTCCTGAAAGCAATCGGTGAGCAGAGTTCATTCGTCTCCGGGGCATACAGACAAATTGGCGACGTCGCAAGTGTAGGCGGCGCGGCATACAGCTTTAATTGTGGCTTATTTTATATCCCAATTGGAGATTCAGGTTTTTCTTGATCGATTTTATAATCAAAGATAACAAATATTCTGTCTTTATAAATGGTTTCTTATTTTCGTTTAATTAATTAAATAGTATAATTAAATACTTAATTTCATAGATTATCTGAAATTGTAACTATCGATTATCTGGAATATAATGCTTCTAGGTACGTTGTATACAACTCATGCGTCTCAGAGGCATACACACAAATTGGAGGCATACAAAGCCACGTGGAGACGGGCTTGAGAAAAAGTTTTAATTGTGGCTAATTTGTACCCGAATTGGATTCATGTTTTTTGTTCAAAGATTATATTCCTTTTTTTTTTTAAGTATAAACTTTTTTATATTTAATTAATTACCTAATTTCTCATAATCTGAGCTGGTGAAGTTGTGATATTTTAATTCTTGATTATCCAACGCATCTAGCTCGTGGGTGCGATTTCGTTACAGGACAAATAATTGTGTGATGAATACGAATATTTGTTAAGATAACATAAGATACATAATACTTTTTGTTATAAATGTAATTATACATAATACTTATTATTATAAAAGTATTATGTATGATTAGTAATTGTTTATCACTAATAATACAAGCTGTGCGTAGTTTGGGGCAAGAAGTGCTGTATTCGATATCCAAGAATATTTATTACTATTTTTTTCATACCCTGGCGGTGCTCAGTTACCTCGGTTGCTTGCTAACCGTTTGGAACTAACGACATACCACTTTTATGTTGTAAGTAATTTTTTTTTAAAGACATTTACTGATAAACAGGTAGCAGGACAGAAGAACGATGAGGATATAATTCATTTTTAAAGTAAACATCAAATATTGAATTGTATATTTGATACTTTAAAGTAAATTTCTGCTTGTGCTGTCAGCATGTTTGCAGAGACGGCCGCATCAACATACTATCGTTTGTTATTGCATCCACATGTATATCAAATTGTGCTAGATACACGTCATTCAATTATGTGAACAAGACTGGGGGATTCAAATGGAATCAATTAAAGGCTATAAAGCCTATCTGTAGTGACAGGTATTAAGCCTTGTGAACATATCTATTTCAAAATCAAAAGTAATTTATTTAAGTTTGGCTTCATAGAGCTCATATGAATGTCATACTTATAAACTTATTTCCCATTTACTGCGGGCGGGAGCTTGATCCTAAAAAAACGGGCAAGAAAATCGTCAAGGTTGGTTTATTCTCCCGCCAGTTACAATAAAAATACATAATATATTTGTAATGTTAAAATGGGGAACTAAAATACTATGTCTTGACTAGGAACAAAAACTTAGTTGTAAATATGTAATTAAAACCCCATGCCAAGCGAATTTGATTGATATCAATACATATTTTTTATTTATTTTATTTTTCTTTTGTTTAATTTGGCACAAATAGTAATTTACAAAGAAGTACTTTTAATAGAAAAATATAAAACAAATTAGGAGGTAGGTTAGTTTAGAAGGCTTAAAACAGGGACTTTTACTCTCGTTAGGACAAGAAATATATATACACGTATAGCTTGTGGTGTCGCAAAGACAGACGTTTGCAATAACAGCCGATCGTCAGTTATTGCACCCACATGCATATCGAATAGTACTAGATACACATCATTCAGTTATGTAAACTAGACGGGAGCAAGAAGTATGCCTTGGGGGATTCAAATGACATCATTCAATAAGGACTACGAAGCCTATCTGTAGCGACAGACTTTGTGACGCCTATTTGTGAAGTTAAAATGGAAACTAAAAATAATTAAGTCTTCACTAAGAGTTCATAAAGCTGTGTTAAATTTATACCAGAAAGATTACTTAAAAAACAACCTAGTAATACAAAACTTTCATAAACATTCATAAGTTCTTCATCTACTATTTAAACTCTTAAGGTACTAGTAAGTATTGTCTACTATGTTAATGCACGTATAGGAACAAATAATTATCGCTAATATTCTTCATGGCTGATTACTGGTTAAAGATTTAATTCTACATCTACATTTAGCTACGAAAGTATCCTTAACTCAATCTCCTATTCTTCCTTTCCTCGATTATGTCGACTCTTGTTAGTTGGACGTTTCAGAACAACACTTAAGCAAGCTTGAGGGTATTATTATTACAAGGTCCATCTTAATCCTCCTTAACGTTTACCCTTCCGTGAACGTTTTATTTTCCTATATACTCGCCACGCTCACTAAATCTGACTTTTGTTGCCTTCGCTCATTTTTGAAGGCCGCAATTGTTCCGTTTTCCTATTTGTTTTACACTTTATATAAATATACGTATATATATTTTCATTAGTGACCAGTCCTGTCATGGGTATTTTATTATAAAAAGAGAAAAATTTACTATCATATGGATTTTTTAATTTTATGAAAAAGAGGCCTCCGTCTAAACCTCTAAAAGCAAATAAGATATTTGAAATTACTTTTCATCTGTAAACCTAAATATAAATGTCAAGAAAACTATTATAATCAGCTCGGCGAACCTTGATCCCTATGACACTGACAGTTATTCCCACGACACAACCTTGTAGTAGCGTCACCGTTATAGTATAATCGAATTGGCGGTGTCTAAAAATGATATTTATTAATTTTAGGCAGATATATGCAATTACAATAATATCCCGTTGGAATTATAATAATTATTAACACTTACAAGAAATTATCTCAATCTGACTTTACGTTGACGTCCTGCAAAAGTTACTCCGTTTGTAAGATATCGACTAGTGCGGAAAGTATCGATAAACAAATATCGAAAATGGAAACGAGTGTACAAAATACATCAATAGAGTACCTACGCTCTTAGTGTCAGATTTATGATCATTTAAGTTGTTTGCGATAATAAAATAAAGGAGATTTAACAAATTTATTGTATATACCTACTCAAATAAAACAAAAGCGGTTTATTTATGATTTTTTAATATACATTAATCTGAATCTGACAATGATGTCACCGATTGCGTCTCAGACTCGGAATCCGAACTGCAGCTGCTTTCTCCTATGTTTATTAAAAACGGCTGGTCTACTATATTGTCGTATCGCACGTCTCGATTCCAATCATCAAAGCATAGTTTTTTCGTCTTTTCAACCACTTTCCTCCAATTGTCCGGAGTCACTTGACTACATGCCTCTTGTAGCAACGTAAGCATTTTATTAGCTGTGAATGGCGGAGTGGTGTTAAGCCTGGCTGCACAACCTGAAACAATAATGGTTTAGATTGAAAATGATGCAAAGTCAAAGAGCGAGATCGGGGTAAGTACATTATAAGTACATAATTTTGTACATTAAAAGTGTGTAATTGATATAAGCACATGGATAAAAATAAAAATGCAATTTGCTAGTGAAATAAAATAGCTTTAAATAGTACTAGCCGACTAGACAGTCACCAGTGACCTAAATAAAAACATGTTAAAATAAATACAAATCAACCCACCTTTGATCTGCGCCCATATCATTTCGATTGCATTATATTGGCAGTGGTAGGGCGGTAGCCGAATCACGGTGTGCCCTTTTGATTTTGCTATCTCATCCAAGAAATATTTCTTCTTTGTTTGCTGTTTATGAAGGTTTAACAATCTAACTAATTCCTTTTTCAGCATTTGAGTATCAGCTGCCACACCATTGTTTTGCAGCCACTCTATTATTTCGCCTTTATTGTTGTTCGCGGTAGGCGCTTTATTAATTTGCACAGAGTGGTATGGGGCGTTGTCCATTAAAATGTAGTGGGGCTCGTTTAAATTGTCTAATAGTTTTGTGAACCATTTCTTGAAATTCTCAAAATTCATCTCTTCGTGATAATCACTTGTTTTCACGGATTTGAAGGCCCACAAGCAGTTAGGTACAAAACCTTTGACTGTGCCAGCGTGGCAGATAATCAAACGCTGGCCCTTGCCTTCTGGTGCTTTGGTACAGGATTTCTCTGTGTCGTCTGTCCATGTTTTGGAGACTGAGTGATTGGCGTTGAGCCACGTTCCGTCCAGATAAACCACCTTGTCCCAGTTCTCGATGTTTTTTATTTGTCGTAGAAAATCACACCTCATCAATCCAATGTCCTTCCGCTCCATTATCACTTTTCTTTTGTCACACTTCCCATAACGAAATCCACATTTTTTATAACCTGTCTGAGAGAAGTGAATCCACCTTTAAATAAATCAGCCGATTTCAGCGACGCTAATAATTTTGTGCAAGTCGGCAGTTCACCTCGAAAATAATAGCGGTTTCGTATCGCTGCCATGTCGAAATCATCGGGGTTAGTTACGGGTCGTGCCCTATTATGTTTTTTCTTCTTTGGAGTTGATAGTTTGTTCTCCTCCATCGACGATTCGCCGAACTTCTCCTTTGTAATTCGGGAAACGGTAGCTTTGCCAATTCCCAAAGCATCAGCAACACGGTCGCGTACGTTGTCAAGTGGCAACAAAGGTCCGCCATTTTGTAGTTCGCGAGCAAAATAGTCACGCAAGCGTACAACAAACTCCCGCTTTTCACTGTTGAGTACAGTTTTTCTCAGTCTTTTCGGCATTTTGAAACACCAACAAAAACAAAACAGCAACAATAACAAAAACAGAAAACAACAATAGTAACAAACAAAGGATTCCGATGACACAACAAAACACGTGGCGCATACAAGGCTTTAGCACTCGTACTGGCGTAGCGAACTGACAGTACTAGCGTAGTGACAGATCAGATAGTGTTGCTATAACTAAAATTTTAATTCACATTAAAATTATACAGTCCAACCATGTTACCTCTGCATCGGAATATTGGCAACCCCATATACAAATACACGATACTTGTAAATATAACAAGCATTATAATTATAGTAATGTAGAATATATTTTAAAAACATGTTTATCGATGTGGCTGAATGCAAGTCACACCTTTACCTATAAAAAGTTGCGATATATCGACACGACCCGTCACTAGTATGAACTGTCATAGGGATCACGGTTCGCCGAGCTGATTATAAGTAACAGATATTTAAATTTACCAGCTAGTATCAAGCACGCGCCTGACACCGCTGCAGCACAGCCACCTCACCAGGTCAATATAAATTAAAACGCTACCTTCTAAGCAACCTCACTTAGTTCAATTAACTATTTATAAAAAAAAACAAAATTAATTAGTAGTAATTTATTCGACAGTATTATTTTGTCCCTTATAAATTTGAATTGATTTATTGTAATAATTTAATGAGTCTGCACTTTCAGTCAACCACGAAAGTGGTTTGCCAGGCATAGTTTTTTGTTGTAGTATGTATGTGATGAATAAATAAATAAATAATAAAAAGAATGTTAAATATTTATAGACTTATATTTTGCCGGTGCCATAATATCTCATTTACAGGTCTAACAATATTAATAATAATTTTTATTTGGTCCAACAAAAACTGATACATAATGAGCTTAATGTTACAATAAAAAGTAAATGATTATAGATAACTGAAGTACGGCACATAAAACAGCTGAACTCCACACTAGGATTCCCTGAGTCTCGGAGATCATTAGTAGGGTCCTAACAGTGGCGATAGTAATAATTACACCTTTTTATTTCTAATACTCGCGTATTACTCTATTCTCTTAATAACAGTACCTTTATTCTACATGTATCATTCATGGCATAAGAGTTGTCCAGTTCATTACCTTAAAAGCTTAAGCCTAAGGCTCTGGGGGAAAATAAAAACTTTCTTCTTTGTATTTCTGAAAACAGAGAAAGTTTTCTATGAGTATAGAAGCGTTACGAGTGTTTCTGCTTTCTTTCTAGTCTTCATAAATAACAATGAATGTTCACAAACAGATTTTTTAGACCTACTTACTATACAGAGCCGCTAACACAAAGACTTTGAAAGCGCGCAATCCTATTGAACAACAAATACCTATTTTGATAGAAAGTCGGACCCGTATGACTACAAATATGTGCATACTTCCACTAGTATATCTCGGTCACATAAGTTACAATTCTTCCATTTGGAAATTAACTATTAAAGAATAGGCAGATATAGAAAAAAATAAATTAAAACTTTTCTTTCTCTTAACTATCTAATTAAGTATTTTTATTTCTAGGTACCTGAGTTCGCAGGCAGCTGTTATGTGTATAATTTCCAATTTGATCTAAGTATAACATCTTAGTCATTAACATAGGCTAAAATAGAAGTTCTTCAAATAAACCTTGTTATTATTCTTAGGATGTGTATGAGAAGATTGTGGTGTGCTGTACGTATAGGTTATTGAGGTAGTGTGCGGGTGTGAATGGGCGAGGGTTCGCGGGGAGCGCGGAGAGCGGGGCGTGGTATCGACGCGCCAGCCGCGCCTGCGCCGCGCCAAGCACCTGTTGCCCACAGCCGATGGAAAGGTACTCTTTCTAATTAAGGCGGACAACTGATACCTAAATTAAATTAAAATTAAATCTACTTTCTCGCAACAATTCTGCACAATATTATGAACATCACAAACAACGGGCTTAGAAAATGAGCATATTCTAATTTGAGACTATCTATTTCTAAAAAACTACTTCTAAATTTCAAACCCTAATTTCCCTAGTAAATGAAACTAATAAAAAACAAACAAATAATAAGTAAGAGATTTTCTCATTTATTATGAAGCGAACCTTTTATTGTTATAAATAGGTAACAATCCTCGTAAGCAAGCTGGGTTATTCGCTTTCATTTTGAATCTTACTTTTTATTGTGCCCCGTGGAGACCAAGTTTAATAACAGTGAATTGAAGGCGGAGGTGGAAGGGAAACTCGCTCGCCTCACGGTGCGACTGTCGCTCCAGCCGATCATTTGACGGGAGCCAGCTAAATAAAGAGCTAAATGAGCTCTGGTTGATACCAATGAAAGCAGGCTGACGTATTAAAGAGAGCTCGTTATTACACCAAGCTAAGTTAGACTAATTACATATTATTTCTTTTAAACATGCGATTATAATAGGTTGGGGAAAAAGTCTTTTCGTATTTTTGTATAAAAAGTCAAGACATTTTTTTCAAAGTTTATTTACATTTATTTACAATATATATGTACCGTTTTGTTGAATAACTTTCTGCCATTTTGTGGGCAGAGACATTATCCCGTTACTGTAGAAACTTTGGGACTTCTGATCAAAAAAACGGGACAAATAGTTTTGGCAGTCCTCTCTTGAGGTCAACCTTACAGAACCTAAAGAATTCTGCAGAGACCGAAACAGGTGAAAATCTGAAGGCGCAAGGTCAGGGCTATATGGTGGATGCACTAGGACCTCCCAGTCGAACTCTCTTAATTTTTGCTGAGTGGCTAAAGATGTGTGTGGTCTAGCGTTATCGTGATGAAAGACCACACCCTTCCTGTTGATCAATTCCGGCCGTTTTCTCTCGACTGCTTCCTTTAATCTCATCAGTTGCTGGCAGTAAAGATCAGAATCGATAGTTTTGCCGGGCGGTAAAAGCTCATAATAAACAATGCCCTTCCAATCCCACCATACACACAGCATCACCTTATTTCGTGTTAGGCCAGGTTTGGCCACAGTCTGTGAAGCCTGGCCAACTTTCGACCACGACCTTTTTCGCACGTTCTTGTCGTACGTGATCCACTTTTCATCGCCAGTTACCAATCTCTTCAAAAACGGCTCGGTTTCATTACGTCTCAATAATGAATCGCAAATGAGTACACGGTTCATTAAGTTTCTTTGAGTGAGCTCGTGTGGCACCCAAATATCGAGCTTTTTTGTATAACCAGCTTTCTTCAAATGGGTCAAAACTGTTTTGTGGTCAATTCCCAGTTCTTCAGCTACATCGTAACTACTAATATGCCGATCTTGCTCCACTCTTTCAAAAATGGCGTCCATTTTATTCGTAACAGGGCGACCAGAGCCAGGTGCATCTTTAACATCAAAATTTCCGGACTGAAAACGTTTGAACCAAATTTGTGCTACTCTTACTGACACTGCATCAGGTCCATAAACATCACAAATATTTTTCACTGCTTGAGTTGCATTTTTGCCTTTTTTATAATAAAATTTTAAAATGTATCGAATTTCTTCATTAGATTCACTCATTTTTACGGAGAGAAAAACAAATGAAAAATAGCGGGAAACAACTTTTATTTATTTTTTTCTTTTCTTTATAATGGAACCTTTTTAATGTTACCAAAACCAGCTAGACACAAATAGTACAGTCAAAAAAATTTTATAATAAGTTTATACCTACGTTATGCGAAAAGACTTTTTCCCCGACCTAATATGTTATATACCAAATAAACCGCATTTACACTATAAACGCGGTTTATTGTTACATACATACATACACGCCTATTTCCCCGAAGGGGTAGGCAGAGGCATATTATTCGTTCGCCAGAGCCTGGTCTGTTGGTTGGCGGCAGGAGCGCCGCTTGCAGGTAAGTTTGACTTAGGCCCTTAGATGTTGGTAGGATACCTGTACATCCTTTTAAAATAGTTTATTATTATTTTGACGACTCGAAAGATGTCTCCATAGACATAATATAGGTACAAATTTAAAAACTACCCTCCCTATAACATCAAATATGCACACGTTCGGACTCACATATAATCAGCTTAATGTTGGTTAGAGAAATGTTTCATTTTTTTGGTACATGTTTTTAGTACCTGTAGAGTTTTATTCCTCGAAAACTATCAAGATTTTTTTTAATTTTAATATTTGGCATACCTATATGATACTTATAATTTTATGCACACAAATAATGTAGTTCGAATATAATAAGTACTTCACATTGGCATTCAGAACATTTTACAGATTTAAATATTGGGATCTTTTACTATATTCCATTTTTTATTCGTAAAATACTTATGTTTTATTTAGTGTATTATAATTATAAAAAAACATAATACTGTTTCAATCATGTTATGAAATTTACCCAGGGTTACCGCGTTCTACCAACAGAACAAACAAACCCTTCAGCTTTATAATATTAGGGATGTAATACAAGAAGATTTATAGTACAAGAGCAAATTTTTATTTCGCAACAACCAAAGTGGTTCGCGATATCAATAGATCACTCGGGTAAAGCCGCGGGCTGCGGGTGTTATTATCACAATTTATTTCGGTTTTAATCTATTAAAAAAAAAGAAACAAACACGTCCATTACGTAGTAATCACGAGTCAAAGAACGTAGATTTTTTCCATCTTAACGCTTTCTTCGTATTGTGTTTTTTATGTCTGAAATCGTGTGGGCTCTCTTTATTTTTACTAATTACGATGTTGTTGACAATTACAAAGATTTTTCTTATCTAATACCCGAGTCGATAACGTAAATATAGGACTATAAAAAAAAAACACTACAGGCAAGGTTACAGTATACCTTAAGCAGCTTGTTCACGCTTGTTTAAACTAATGTCATATAAGTGATATTTGTAAAATTTTAATCACTTAATGACAAATATCGAAATTATTCAAACTGTTAAAAAAATAATGGAAAAGGGTGTACGCGGTTCCTACCAAGACCATTGGAGCAGAAGTCAACCTCACCTGCAAGTGGTGCACCTGCTGATAAACGGACGAGGCTCCGGCAAACATATAAGTTCCCGGTAAGCGGCAATGGGCTTGCCACCTGTAACGTGGGACCAAAACATATTATTGGCAAAATATGGGCGTATTATTCTTCTGCCAACTCCTTCGAGGAGACTGGCCTGATTGTATGTGTGTGTATGTGTAAAAAAAGGAAATGTGCTATTTTAGATAAGACTTAAAAAATACGATACGTGACGTTAAAATGATCCTAGATATCTAATTGAGAAATCATATGTTACAATATGTTAGTCAAAGAAAAAAAAAAATTATACACAAAAATGTATATTATTCTACATTGAGGATCAACTGAAAGGATTTGGCTATACAACTTCTTTTTTTTTAATACACTATAATAATAATTATTATTACACCTAAAAACTACAGCAGAGTTATTTTCTATTCCCACTAAGATAAAACTTCAAAAATTATCTCCGTATATATAACAAACGTATAACGATTTTCTTCATTTTCATTATAAGCATGCTCATAAACCTCGACAATATTCAATTATAGACAGTTTAACTCCAAAGTTGCCGTACCATAAGGAAAATTGTATCCCGAAAACCTGGATAATTGAACTCCATTTGTCCAACACACGCATCACATGACCTTTTGAAGGGAAAATATGAAATAAATAAAGTCTTCCAAACATTTCGCATCTCTAGTTATATGGCTCATTAGGGTTTTGTTATGTTTTGACTTATTAATGAATAGGTATGCAACATTTGCCCTCAAACATATCAATATTTTATTATGAACATATAAAATAAATACTAAACAGTAAGTAGTGCTGTGTTTGTGTAAAATCAAATATATTTTAAAATATATACCAATTACCAATGTACCACAAACAATACCTACAATGTACAAAATCACACAAATATTTGTCTTAAGTGAGAATCAAAGCCTCTATCTTAAATTTATTAATTCTCGGGAATTATCTGTTAAAATGAATTACCTTATTCGCCGTAAATTACCGATACCTAACGATATAATTAAGAGCATCCTATTTAAATTTAACATAAAATAAAAATAAAATTAATTTAATATACTTTTATTGTCTTTAAAATCAACATGATCATTTAGATTCGTCAACTATTTAAGAACACAAGATGGAAATTCGATATATGTTTCTAACAACAATGAAAGAGATATGAGCGGTACCATAAAAAAGAAATAAAAGCAAATGGTTTCTTTGCCAGAATTTGTTAAAGTTTGTCAGTTTATCTGTCTGTTTTGGTTTTTCTTAAGATTTGTCAGTCTATCGGTGACTCTTATCGGGGGGCTCTGTCAGTCAGCCTGTCGTGATTCTAAAGGGGGAGGGGATTGTCCGTCAGTCAGTCAGTCTGTTGATGACTCTAACGAGGATAACTGGATCAGATAAATTGTAGGTCACACGTACAAAGTCGCGGGCGGTCGCTAGTATTCAACTATATTGATCGTCAACATCGTAGCTAAACAAAGTTCTAAAATTGTATTGTACTAAGTAAGTACTAAGTTGTTAATTGTAACGTTAGTTTGCAATGAACCTACGAGGCTTATGTTTTAGTTTCATCTATTGTAAGTAACCCTTCTAAACCATTTATATACCACATGACGCGACAAATAAATATCTAAACAGTTTTCTCAAACAATCTACTAAAATAATTTCTACTGAATAATCTACGCTGAACTAATCATATGTTCTCGAATGTACAAATGTAATAACAGTATTAACAGAATATCTATTAGCAAAACAAGAATAGAATATGAAATGAGCCCTTAACACGAAGTTGTACCGGGTTCTAGTAGTGCATGTATTTGCCGTTGCGAATACAGGGCGAGACATTTCACACTTCCCAATTCACGAGAGATTTTATAGTTCCGTAGATAAACAGCTTAAATAAAACAACCACTGATTCCTTTGATGCCTTAAGTCTCTTCCTTTTGTCTTGTTTCGGAAGGACTGACTCCGTTCACAGAGTGTTAAGTACACTTCACACGGTGAAAAGAACAGCTTTTTAAATACTCAGTTGCATTGTTATATTTAGATATTTAGACATTTTTGTATCCATTTTTGTCGTTCTGAAAGTATATGGAAAGGTACCTATCTGAAACGAATATCTTAGTTATTTAGTGTACGTGTTTTTTTGTGTCCTATACAATTATTCACGCTTAAATCATTTCAACTTAGGGTACATAGTGCCTATTAACAAAAAAATGATTCTATCACAACTAACACCGTGAATATTATGTATTTCTATAACAGCATTCTATTACTAATACTCACTTTGCTAAGCAATGAAATGAATAACTAAGCAAAGAAGGATATGATGAATGATATATAATGAAGGATAATTCATGTTGACAACGGAATTACAAAACCCTGGGAACATCAGAATTTTATAAAACTTTACAGAGGATTTTTTAAAAAGAATTATTGGATATTTCTCCGTTTTATATATTGGTTAAAACTTTAAGACCTGATTTTTCAATCACGCAATAAGATTATCTAGCGAATAAAATTTAATACGCCTGAATTATTTTTCTTCTCATCCATTTAGCGAACAGCGTTAACGGCTTGAATTTTATATCCGGTTGTCTCATACTTTATTCAACTGTGAAATTTGAACCGGTAATTGCAAAATTGGCCCTATGGGCTTTCATGGCATATCTGCGTATAGTCGATTAGAACGAACGAAAGAAATAGATTAATATGCAGAAAATTTATACATACGAAAAAAAATATTTTATTAAGACAATAACATATTAGATAAGTATCATATCATATATACTTTTTTTTTCGTAAATACATCTTTAAGTTCAATTTACATAGAAAGCCCCTAAAATACCAATTTTTATAAATAAATATATGCATAGTAATGAGCTTAAAAATTGGTAGATTAGCTTTTTTATATATTTGCATAAACAAACACCTCAAAAAGGAAGTGTGTTGCCTGGATCATTATATATGAGTGTAGACGTGGAAAGCTACAAGTTGAAACACAAATATATGTTGTAAATACGCGCGGTGAGAAGCAATTAGGAACAATACAAATAGAGGGCGATAATTCCCGACGTTGTCGTTGTAGTTGATTTTATCGTAAAGTAACAAACGACGATTTCTGGTTGTTTACTTCTGTTTCGTTTAAATAACTAGCTTCCGTCTGTGGCTTCGCACGCGAGACCAACAATTTATCGCATCAAACAGAAATTCTCAGTTTATTCTGGAAAAAAAGGTAGCCTATGTTCTTCTACAAGGTTTAACTTCCATCTACTATATTAAAACGGGCAAGTGGTGTACTCTTAACTGCGTCATGCAAGATTTTGGAATAAATAAATAATAAATAAATAAATATTCTCTTACAATCACACCAATTCTTTAGTTTGTTATGGATACTAAAGAACGGATAAACATACTTAAATACTTTTTCTTTTGTAAATACATACTTAAAATACATAGGAAAACACCCATAGGAATAAAAAGTAGTCTTTGTCCATTTTCAAGGTTCCATTAATTTCGTTATAAAATTTCACCAAAATCGGCCCAGGTGGATAGACAGCGTTAGTTAACAAACACCCAACAGAAATCACTTTCGCATTTCAATAGTAATTGTAAGCAACTTTCTGCAATACTGTTTTTTTTGATTTAAGAGGGAGCTATAGGCTAATAAAATTGCGGAGAATAATTTTGAATTCAAATTTAAAAAAATATTAATGTAAAGATCGCAATATTTTATACATCGATTTATATAATAATACTTCTCTTTTAGACAAAGTAATTATACATATCTTTAATCATACCTGTTTCCCTGAAGGGGCAGGCAGACGCATATTATACGCCCACATTTCGCCAGTAACATTTTAGTTTGCAGGGTGGCTATTACGTGCGCCTATTGCCTCGTACCGGGAAACTTACAAAATAATTATTTAACTATTAGATTAATTAAAAAACAAAATCATACATATAATCATCATGTTCTCATATGTACGAAATTACTATATAAGTCTGTTCATTGACTTGCTATAGTTAATTGTCTTTACAAATTAATTTTGTTTTACTTAGGAACTACTAGGAATCTTACCAAGACCTAAAGAGCCAAAGCTAACCTCAACTGCAAGTGGTGCAGCTATATTTTTTTTGTTTTACGTCGGTAACAAAATGTATTTACGCACTGCCTTCCGTCCAAAGGGGGACCGAAAGAGGGTGTGGGACTCACCACCGGCAGGCAAGTGGTGCACCTGCCGAGCAACGGACGAGGCTCTGGCGAACATAACAGTGCCCGGTAAGCGGCAATAGGCTCGCCAATCGTGGACCAATTATATAATTGACCAAGTGTGGGCGTATAATATGCCTCTGGATACCCCTTCGGGTAAATAGGCGTGGAATGTATAGATGAATTTTGTTACAAAACAACAATTGCGCTGTAAGTGTATCTACTTTTAGAAGTATATAGGTTGTTGTAAACAATCAATTAGCAAATAAACTAATAAAATTGTATTTACTTGCACATCATAATTTACCGGAGAGACCGACGTAGCACGTACGTAGCGACTAGCAGTGTATAGTTAGACATTTCCTAATTGGCGCATGTAATGAGAACGGGCAAGCGTATCATTTTTCATCTGATAAACACTTTGTTCGTCTTGCTACCTTGTAACATCATAAATCAGTTCTAATTAAAGTTTACTATGTACCTATTCCGCCGCGTGGTATCGCTGTGGTACCGGCCTAGAATAGTGCACCCCATCCCCCCTCTCGTCTCACGTAGAGTTGTTAGAGTCGACGGAGAGAAATCCAAATGGATGATAGGCAGCAGCATCATTATGCATACTGGCTTGAACTGCTATACCAATCCGCCTGCCCAGCGTAGTGACTATGGGCAAATATCCTCATTAGCATGTATTCTAGTGGAAAGGCCAATGTTCTGCAGTGCACTTTTTAAGGCTGCTATTTTATTATATTTAGGACAACAAACAGTTTCATAATATATAATATTAAAAAAGCTATAAATAAATTTGGTTCATTGCGTAACCAGCGACGTTATCCACGACAATCAATAAATAATTTAATCAATTTTAGACATTAAATTGGCTAATTATTAATAAATTAAGCAATAGCTTAATTTAATAATAAATACAATAATATTTTATCCTGGGATACAAGGTTGATAGGATTAGATTTATGCATACAATGCTTTGCTTTATGCTATAATGTACATATTATTTGAGTTCCATACCGAAAAGTAAAACAAATCCATCCTTATGGGATTACTCTGTTGGCAATCTGTCTTTGAAAAGAAGTTAGGTTTTGACCTTATAAGGGTAGGAAAAACCCCGTATATCGTTTATTTGTTTATCCATCATAAACAATCGAACGAACGTACTTGCAGTGAGTAAACTAATCGCAACATTTGTTGATATATGGGGGACAATAGTTTTCCAACGGCAAAAACAAGTTGATTTGCAAGTCCGACTCGAACTTGACAGGTTGTTACACCTCTAAAAATATACATTTCAGTCCTTCGTCGCAAATTCATTTGTATTTTGCATCTAATGGGCTATTAATCTTCTTTGATAATGAGACTTTGTATTCTGTTCAAGAAAAAATGTACGCATTGATGTCTGTTTTATACCTGTAGTGAAATAGTATCAGGAGATTATAATGAACGAACAAGTCATGTTACAGGTACAAATTATTTGCCTAACAAAACATGAACCAAATTAAACAGTGGGGCATATATTTAGGTTTCACCCTAAGGAGTTAGAAACTTAACGATTATGTTTTCGGATTACACTGTAAATAAAGTGATTATTATAGCCATAATTATACTAAACCCTGTAATTAGTTCTGTCCCAAATTATGTAAGGGTGTTTTTACAGAAACAATATAAATTAGGTTAATTAGGAGAACTCGGGCTTAACTCGTTCTTGTTATCATGAGATAAGAAATATCTTTTTTGATTTTGAAACAATAAGACAAAAGGAAACTTTTAATGTAATTCATTTTGATAAAACCTAAGCTCTAACTTAATATTATAAACGCGAATGTTGTTACTCTTTCATGCAAAAACTATATAAAGACCAAGTCTTTAATCGAACTTTGCAATAACACAAAGATAATATAATTTATAAAAATAATGTGAGAAGAGTGAGTTTTAGATTTTCATGTGGTTGGACTATTTTAAATTATGCTAAATTGTATAACGCACCATCAGACGTTTAAATAAGGTTTTCTCTATCTATAACAGAACGAGGGCCTCCCGATCTTGACCAGCCAAAACAACAATAAGCCTTTTATAGCTAAGAGATAAACGGAAGAAATCTGATTCATAAACAGAACGTCACGGATTTATAAATGAAATTCACTCATAGCTGTGGTTATATCTAAGACCTAAGAGGTCATAACATAAAAAAGGTCTGTTATTGACTGTAGCTTTTGTCATAAACGAATCACGGGCGAATAAGTTACTCGCGTTGGCCACTGCATCGCGTTACGCGACGAATTGTGGTGTCGCAGATTTTAACGTTGTGTGTTACATTTTCATTCTCGCGTTTAGATATCTAAAAGGCATACAAATTTTATAAATGCGAAAGCTTGTGAGTGTGTATGTTTGTTACTTCTTACTAAACCGATTGTGACGAAACTTGGTATGTGTATAGCTGCAGTCCTGGAATACCACGATGTATTTTATCTCGGTGTTCCCCCAGGAACGGGAACCACGCTGGTGACATCATCATCCTAGCAATCCCGGTGGCCATGGATTTAAACTTAGGTCCCGGGATCTGCTCACTGATCTTAGCAGATTTGGCTAAATTTTAGTTATTACACGGACCAACTGCCGTCTGACCTCCGCAACCGACGGAAACATCATTCTATGGTTAAACCAGCTGTCTGGATATTATTGGAAAGCATTGGCTTCCTAATAACGGCTGCCACAGATGTTCATGACACCCTGGACCAAAGGATAAACGTTCTTGCCAAGACATGGAGCAAGCGATAACTACGCACATACCTTTGAAAAGTCATAAGTGCACGATTAGGGTTTGAACCCGAGACCCCCTGAATTGTAGTGTATTGTTCTCACCACTAGGCTATCGCGGCTATTATAAGGTTGTATGAGATATTATATAAGATACTTATATCTCAACTCGTTTAGAAAACCAACTTAGTACAACACATTAACCAAGTGGGTTCGGTAAAATCTACCGTCCGTTACACAGCGGAGCGCGGTTACCCGCCTTATTGTTAAAGACTAGCAGACGGAAAATTCTCTTCACGGGGGAGAAAAAGACGTTAACAGATTGCTTTGCCTTTTTAATGGCCCCAGTAAATGCTGATATTAACTCTACGTATTGAATGTTTTAAAGGAGAAGGCTTGCTCATTTCAATATCGAGTTGGTAAAGGAGATACAATTTTAAACTGATTTTACTTTGTAAAGTAAAATAAGTTCGAAATTCCGCCTCTAAAATTAACTAATTATCCTATATTATTCTTATAAACGTACAAAATAAGTTTGGTATAAACCTTTTGGTCAAGCAAACTTTTAACGACTGTTTTTTTTGCTGAAATTTCGAAACTTTATTTGTATTATGCGAACTGGCTATAACGTTATAGTATGTTAGTAACTGCGTAAGCAATATGTAAGTTTTGAAGAGCAGCATTTTGAAACAAAACTATAAGGTATCGGTGAACACACAAGAAACAAAAAGAAAAAGACTAACATGGTAATTTTGAAATGAATCACAACCTATTACTTATTAATATTATGTTTATAAATCAATCAATCAACAGCATGTATTTCTCATCACTGAACATATACCTATCCTAGTTTTAAGCTTTGAGCCTCCACAGTATTTCTGCTACCAGTCGAATATAGTCGCTTATATGGCATATTTTTTTACGTAAGTATCATGTAAAAAAATACAATCAGATTTTCTTATAATGTCAAAGAAAAATGAGTCCTATAACAGCTGTTACCGATATGTCCTATAAAAGCCTCGCTTATGCAAATAAGGGTTTAATATTATGGAAAGATCTTGTTAGTTATTGAGCAAATGAATATAAATGGCGTGCGGTGTACCGGGTGGCGTTTTACGCACTCCGTAAAGTAAAAATATTCATCTTAGTCAAATTGTGTTTTACTGGTGATGGATATTTTTTGTAGGTAATAAATTTGAGAGTGGAAGGCTTCGTGTCCCTCGGTTTTATGCACATATATTTCAATTCACGTATTAGGTACTAAGAAAAGGCTTCTCGGTAGATACGCTAAAACGTAATAGTTTTAACAAATATTTTAGTAAATAAGGAGTTTCCATTTAAAAACTACCAAGATTTCATGCAAAATGCAATCACAGCTTATGATTTTGTCTAGGATGTTGAGGATATTTTTTTATATAAGCTAAAACAAAACAGCAAATGAATAATTTTCCGAAGAAAGTACGATCTGAACATACTTTTGTGACTTTTAATGTACTTTGTGTTATAACAAATTTTGCATAGTAAGACAAGTCCACAGTATTAAAACCATATAATTTTAAACTAGTATGTTTATCTATGTTTACAAATATTTAAGGAATACTATCAGATTTCGTTATCTGAAATTCTTGCCCCAGGAAATTTAGCTCAAAAAAAGTCAACATTGAGAATTTGATATTCAACATATGCGACAGCTTATTTGGCTTAAAAACGAGTTAGAACTCGCCCTCAATTATATATAACATCACCAATGTAAATCTCAAACGAAGAAAGGTATTTATGGTATTTTAAAAAATGATAAATAAATGAGGAAGTGTTTTGGTAGGAATTATAAAAAAATACATCTGAATTCAGAAATTAAAACCAATTTGGTTACGATTAATAAGTTCTACCATTTGAAAGAAATAGCAAAGCATAGAAGTCTGTAGTCTAGAGACACTATGTACACAGAAAAATTATTTTAGTCAAGCACACTACAACAGAATGAAAGGGTATTTGTACACATTTGCCGTATTTCCCATGACAGCAAATGCGGTCTGTAAAATCAGAAACAATTTTTACTTTACTTTATATGACATAAAAAAATCCGTGCTAAAATAAGATAGATTTTGATTGCATTATTCAGTTACTTGTTAGGTTTTCCTAATTATCAAATTTATGAATCTCTTATTATATTTTTCTTTTAATTGTGATCTCTTGTTTGTGTCTATTTTATGCACGTGTTTGGCGGCTATATGATATGTGTCCTTTTTAACTTTACACAATAATTTAGTGTCAAACGTGTTTTCGTGTCCAATTATTTCTGCGTGCGTACAAAATAAATATAACTTCGTTCTCGCGTTTAGATATCTGAAAAACATACAAATTTTATAAATGCGGAAGCTTGTTGTTGTTGTTAGCTGCGCCTGTAGCTCTGCGGTGCTGGTGGTCGGAAACGATCACCGAAGTACAGCAGAGTTTACAGAGGTCAGTCCTTGGATGGGTGGCCGTTTGTGTGGCATTTGATAACGAGCGCTTCCGTGCTTCGGAAGGCACATTAAGTCGTTAGTCCCGGTTATCACTAAATGTAGTAGTCGTTAAGCCATGTTAAAGGCCTAATGGGCGGCTTGATAAATTCTAACAGCAGGACGCCATACACCTGCCTCCGCCAATACTGGACTGATTGTGTCGAAACTTGTTATGTGTATAGCTGCAGTCCTGGAATAACACATCGATGTCGTTTATCCCGGTGTTCCCACAGGAACGGGAACCACGCTGGTGACACCGTGGGGCGCTGCTAGTAAATCATAAACCAAAAAGAAAATTACGTTTCTACAACTCTTTTGTCTCGTCACGTTTCGTAACAACTTTAAATAAAATTGTTAGGAAAAAGTCCTACTACACTGGCTCGCAAAACTAAGTATCAAACTTTTAAAAATTTGTATAATTTTATCATCTCTGTTTCAAGTTACAAAAAATGCTAATAATATTATCTATTAAACAATTTTTATTTTAAATCTCTATTTCTATATTTTAGAAAAAATATTGTTCATACTACTTTGGCACGTCAGTGTACATTGATTTTAATTATAACCTTGCTAGTCACATTTACAGTGAAAAATTAACACAATACTACTCGTAAATGGTATATTTATGAGTAAAGAGACTCACGAGGGAGGCGTGGGCGCTCGCTTTACAGCTTCTCTGAACTACGAATAAATGGGACTAGCTCACGTTGAACACAAGGTTTTTCCGTGAAAAGCGTCGTTGCATTTAACACGTCAGTAATACTGCAGTGCAGCTATAAACGACTGGTATGCTAATGTTATTTTAGAATTGAAATGTTTTTAGGGATCCGTACCAAAGGGTATTCTCATTAACATCAATTTATTTGCCATAATGCACAAGATATACAATAAAACTTACTACTTCATTAAATGGTTAGTGCATAACCCTAGAAGGGTATTGCAAAATTATAAATCTAACGAATAAATGAATAAAG
This sequence comes from Musotima nitidalis, assembly GCA_949126915.1. Classification (NCBI taxonomy): domain Eukaryota; kingdom Metazoa; phylum Arthropoda; class Insecta; order Lepidoptera; family Crambidae; genus Musotima; species Musotima nitidalis. The sequence continues at coordinate 9,552,711 of OX421424.1, read as the reverse complement.
ACATATTAAAGAATATTTTTTATATCTACATACAGATATAAAAAACTATTTAAAATTGTTACTAAACCTATGTGTAAAACCATGGCAGGTAAATTGTGAATTTCTGTTTTCTCTACAACATCTGGACACTACGTGTATGTACGTGGAAGTACTGAAATATATAAAATAAAATGTGATGGGACAAATCTATTAGATTGCCCTAAAAGATACTCCTCATTACTACTTGTATTGATTTACAAGGCTGCAAAGAATGAAACTTGTCAACTATCTCTGATAGGTAGAGCCGATACGATCAAAGCACGCAAGTCTCCACCTGTTACGCTTCTGTAGGTTAAAGTTCAGTTCATCGCAATTTTTATATCCGAAAATAATACATACAACATCTATTTATTTAAACTTTATCGCACAAATTAAAATTAAAATGTACAAAAGGCGAACTTAATGCTGCAAGACATTCTCTACCAGTTAACTTTTGGGTTAGCAGAAAAGTATGAGGCAGTCCGAATAAGAAAATATATAAACTTACATAGAATTAAATATGTGTTATTAATAAACTATATTTACCTATACACAAAAATAATAGTAATTATGATATGTAGACTCAATCAGATGATAACTCGTCAAGAAAGTATTTTTTAAGCAACCCTTCAAAAGTATGCTTGCTTTCTGCCAAATCTATCTATCTTTGTACTAATTATTTGTAGGTTTAATACTACTTCTCATAAACGTAGATAGTATTATGTAGTACTTAAATGAAAAATATGCCAAAATTAAATATAATTTCTGTTGTAAGCAAATTTTACGGAATTAGTTAGAACAAATTACAAAGAATAACATTTGACAGTGTGTGTTATTATTATGGATATGTATTAAGTATCTCAATGACCTTTGTCCTATCTGGTTAGACTATCGTCAGCTTCAAATAGCACAGCGTTGTCTCGCTCACTTTCTCATTTATCTACCTTTTACGGGTGTTGTAAAAGGCGAATAAAAATATAACATTAATCTTTTATAATCCCGCAGTAATGGCTTTGCATCCAATTAAGTCTGACCTATAGGAAATGAATACCGAATGTGTGCCATTTGCTTATTTATTTTGTGTGCACTTGGATTCATATCATCATTTCATGAATTTCGCATTTTAGTGTAATTAAATTGAGTTGTTAAGTTAAGTCACGCTTATTATTATCATAAATGAGGTAATTATAAAACCGTGATTTGCTATTTCATATTCTGACTAATGTGTGCTAGTAGTGGTAATGTATGAAATGAAGGTCATGCAGGGGAAGTATAAAGCTAAAGCCAATTTAAAAGTCGTTTTAATAAGTGTGTTATTGATATATTGAATTAAATTAAAAAACAATTTATTTAAACTTGGCAGAGTACTTATACTTGGCAGAATATTTATACTTGGCAGAATATTTATACTTGGCAGAATATTTATACTTGGCAGAATATTTATACTTGGCAGAATATTTATACTTGGCTGAATATTTATACTTGGCAGAATATTTATACTTGGTAGAATATTTATACTAGTCGAAGTACTTTTAACCGTCACATGACTAGGGCGCGAGCTTGCAACGAGAAGAAGTTGGAAAAAAACTTAGCAAGATTCTGACTCTCATTAGGAAACATCCCTTCACAGTCAAGTAAGTTCTTAAAATGAAATAGATTCGCTACAAAGATATAATTCTGGTGCGCTGGAACTTCAAAAGTGGATAATTATATAGCTATCGGATATACGATAGTTCTGCGAAATAATCATTGAGGCATTGAATTGGTTGCAGAAACGTCTAGTAAAGTGTAAGTCACAAATCTGATAACAAAATCAATTTTAATGATACCTAAGTATATGTTATTTCTTAGTATCATTTAACACTTAAAAATGTTCTGAAGATCTTTTTAATATTGTTATTACCTGTATAGCAATGCATGTTTAAAGTCTTAGAAATTACCTCACATTAAGCCGTATCACAACATTAACCCAAAGAATTGGTAAAGCGGTTCTTTATCTGGGATAATAATAGCGATTTTTTTTAAACTCATGTTCCAGCATCTATATATCTATGCTAGTTCGGTTGCTAATCGACAATTTTGCAGACCGTAAAAAATTTTAGAGTTTTTACACGTTTTTTCACGACCGCTCGCAATTTGTGGATTGCTTTGCCATTTGGATATCGGATTGGTTGTAGTTATTTTGGATAGTGAAATAAATATATAAATTTCATTTGTCTTTTGAGGTCCGTCGCGCGTCATATGAATGTTTTATTGTGTGCTGAACCATTTTTATGGTCATTTCATATTTCAAAAGAGTACACAAAGCTTTATTATAGATAGATTCACGGACTATAGACAAATATGGCTGTATATTTCTCGAGGATTATAGAATACTAAAAATGATCTATCCTCTGTCATTACTATTAAAACAGCCAAAAGTACTGAAGAAAGTAGCTAAAGCTGAAATATCTAATCAGAAATCATAATAAGCCTTATATATGCAGAAACACCAATGTAACAATGTTCTTTTTTAGATACAATAAAGTTCTTGATGTAATTATTTTTTATAAGTGTGCTACTAAAAATGCCCACCTTAATCAGGTCACATTTTTTTAAAAAGAGTTAAACATCATTATATTACTAGTATCACACTTTCTACTCAAGCCATCCATCAAACACGTGCTACATTAACACATCAAATGTCATTTCAATATGACGTGACAAAATATTCATACATTACCGAGATGTCAAAGAAAAAATAGATATATTATGCGTCAGGGAAAAGCGTAAATATCTCATTTTGCAAGATATTTCTTGCTGTGACACCTCAAGGTAGAGATGTCACTAATGTCAAAGCAGACGCTTCAGTTCTTTAATATTAACGCGAGACACTTATAATTTAACATAATTATGTGCCTTCTAGACATGACTGGTCTTGTTGATAACGGTATAAAAATTAACTCCATATAAAATATATAAATGGTAAGCTAAATGCTATGTCTAACTAAAGGCTCTTCTGATGAATTGTCAAAACACAGCAGGACATTATTGCTACAGATTTTACAATACTCTTGGACGTGAGCCTTTATAAAGAAAAACCGCAACTACAAACCCGTCTCAAGGCGGGAATTAAAAGACCAAATGCTATTAACACTCAGAACATGTCTTAAAAAGGAAGCACTATAAGTGAATTCGTATCCAGATCATGAATTATTTACCATATTGCCGAGGACGTGCGACTTTACACCGATTGTAAAGCTATTTCTTTCGTTTTCTATCCGTGTTAGCAAGCAAGTGATCCATCAAACACGTGCAACAGGCACATTAACCACTTCCGACAGCGCCCTCTACAACTGTTACCGATTCTAAATTAACAGCCGCCTCGAGCATCACAATACAACTTTGTAAGCGCTCGTTAGTTTTCTGTTTCAATCTTAAGAGTCCTCTGTTTTGCCATAAGACATTTTACGTTAAAATTCTTTAAAAACTTTATACGTTTGCGAAGGATTTGGTATTTAAATTAGAGTATATAGATTTTCAGTTTCAGTTTCAATAATAACAGTTCTATGATAAATTCGAAAGGTTAAAGGCTCAATTTAATTTATGTTTGAATGGGATCATTATTTTTAAAGCAGTAAAATATTCTAGGTGAACTAAAGCGCATGGCTATGTAATACCATTTATTGCGTGGGATGTTATAAAATATTTTCGCAGACCGCGGTATACTTGTGCTAGTTTCAGTATGAGTAGGCGGGGTCCCTAGGGTTAAATAAGCATTGTTAATGTTTCAAACAATATTCCATTCGTCAGTAAATCGCTTTTCAGGCTTACTATGAGAGAAACAAAGCTTCCCTCATTGTAGTGTTTCAATGTGTTCAAAACCATCAAGAATGATTCGTATACTAATGCCTCCTATAAGGGAGTTTGAACTTTGAATAGTGAACGCGTTATTTTGAATTCAAAACCTAAAGTGCTGTTTTTTTTACCAAAATAAATGGTGGTTGCAGTGGAGAGGTCTGCTATATTCTGCAATAATTACAGAGATTTTTTTTAAACAGTTTTTTGAGACAAATAGACAAAACTCCACGATATATTTTTTCTGAAAACAGGCTTAAAGGCTTAATTAAAACTATACAAAATTTGAAAATGAATTGTACAGTCATAGCATACATAAATATATTGATAAATCTCTATGCTTAAAGGGAAGTTTCAAATAAAATGTCAAATATGTTTTAAGTTATTGAAATAAATAAATTATAAATTAAATTATTATAAAATTATAAATGCTTATCCCTATGAGGTCTCTCAAGTAATATGTTGTAAAGAAAATAAGTAAAAATCAAAAAGTATGTACTTCAAATGATTGACTAAGTAAATAAATAAATATTATAAATATATAATAAATATAAATAATAAATAAATAAATATCATAAATATAAATAAATATTTTGACGACCGATATGGCGTGGTGGCGAGTATACCCGCATTCCACTCCTGAGGTCGTGGGTTCGATTCCCACACAGGACAAATCTTTGTGTGCATGAACATGAATATTTATTCTGGTCTGGGTGTTTCCCTATGTATATTAAGTATGTATTTACAAAAAAAAAGTATTTAAGTATGTTTATCCGTTATTTGGTATCCATAACACAAGTTCTTAATGATACTTATCTTGGAACTAAATAATTGGTGTAAGTGTCAGAAATATTTATTTATTTATTTAAATATTTTCTGACAATTACATTTTAAAAAAGATTTGTCCTGTGTGGGAATCGAACCCACGACTTCTGGAGTGAAATGTAGGTATACTGACCTCCAAGCCATAAATTGAGTCGTCAAAGTGTATGAATATTACAACTTATACTATCTTTTAGCATTTACACAACAATCGTCTATAAAGGCCACACGCAGCATTTGTAAAGTCGGTTGTGCTTACTGTGTGATCTTAGCTACTTAATACGTCAAGTTATTCTGATTATTAATTTTTTAATTATTAATATTAATCATTAATATTTAGATTGATAGTTAAAAGTTGCATTTTCTATAGGCTTTCAGCGATAATAATGAAAAGGTCAGAACAGTCATGGAGTCAACTTTCGTAGCGGTTAAATTTTGTTCTTCGAAAAGTAATTTAAAAAGGTGCAAAAAAACTAGTGGATTTCTCACTAGTGCACGGAATTTGGCTAACGTAGTAGTTCTCAGTTGTCTGTCATTTTAGAACTTGCCCTTTCGTATCTACCTCTATGTTTACTTTGCTATATTTTTATATAAAATAAACTTACTGTACACTAACCGCTATCTGAAATTTTCTTCGTGTTTCTAATCGTATCATAATTGAGTTTCTGTGATGCCGGGTCATTCGTATTGAATAATATCGAAAAAAAGTTTCAAAATTAAAGATAATATTTTCAATAAAAGACAAATATGATCGTAACCACTAACAACATCAATCTGCATGCAACATTTGCAATTATTGCAATTATTAAATAAGCTCACACTAGCATAGCACAGTTTTCTGTGTTCTGCCTACTGCTCCTGTTCCCTCCTTTGCAATGGGTTGTCTGGAAAAGATTGCTTTTAGCGATAAAACCACCTGGATTGCCCATCCTGGCGGTTTTATCGCTGAAAGCAATCTTTATCACATATGCCGTTATTTATTGTAGTTTTCAAGTTTATTGTTACTAAGGAGTATCTTTTACTGATATGCAAAGAAAGTAGTTTTTAAAATAATTTTATACTAAACATTGATGGTCACCCTCCTGCGTACAGCCATAACAGGGCTATTCATAAAGCCGCGCGTGGGTGCGGCTGAATGGGTAGTCGTCGACGCTCTCCAACCAAGCGGCACAAAGGGCAACTTATATCACCCGCCATAGGTGAGGGGTTAGCACCTCATACTGTAATTGTACCCTATTAATCTACATGGCTTACCACATCCACTAGATTTATTTTCGCAGAAATTGCTATGTGACATTTATCACATGAGATAGTTCTTCTATGTTTTGACGCGGTTCAAAGATTGGTTTTGTGAATTGTCGATTATTCATTGTAACCAGCGGTTTAGAAGTGAAGACGGATGTGTGCTAATCTGATAGGATAACGGATGTTTGTATCATTTCAATACTCGATCGCTTTGGAACTAAGCTTCGCTTGCATTTACAGTTTCTTATGAAACGAACACCAAAAGAAAATTTCTTAGAGTCCAGTGCGCTAGAGCTGTGATGAACTAACTATAGCATGTGGTGCGAACCTCTGATGATGCAAACGTTCAAACAAATAATTACATTTCTTTACGTGTATAGGGATATATAGGGATCATACCAAGACCTAAGGAGCCCAAGCCAATCTCACCTGCAAGTGGTGCACCTGCCGATCAACGAACGAGGCTCCGGCGAACATAACAGTGCCCGGTAAGCGGCAATAGGCTCGCCACCTATTATTATGTGGGACCAACTATACAATGGCGATGTTTGGGCGTATAATATGCCTCTGCCTATCCCTTTGGGGAAACAAGCGTGAATGTATATCTGTTTGTATGTATATTTCTTTACACAAATATTTGTGTAGTGGCAATGGAAGGTGGTAGTAATCTTGCATACTGACCTTAACGCAATATTGGTATTGGTTGTCAACTTCGTAAAAACTTATATTTCCGATTACACGCGAATATATATATATATTAAGAGATGTATTAAAATATATTTTGTAGACATTTTTAATAAAATGGGTATAATGGGTGTATAGGGCTCCTACCAAGATCTGAGGAGCCCGAGCCAACCTCACCTGCAAGTGGTGCACCTGCCGATCAACGGACGAGGCTCTGGCGAACATAGAAGTGCCCGGAAAGCGGCAATAGGCTCGCCACCTATTACGTGGGACCAACAATATAAATGGCGAAGTGTGGGCGTATAGTATGCCTCTGCCTACCCCTTCGGGAAAACAGGCGTGATATTATGTATGTATGTATGTATATAATAAAAAACTGCTATGTCTGGACAGATTGACATTTTAGCGCCAACTATCTTCGCTCACTGAAACCCAAATCGATTGCTATTTAACCAGTGGAGACATTCAATCGCGAAGAGTTCATGTTCATTATTTTAAGACCCTTGTGAACTTACTTGCCCTCTAGACTGCTTTATCCAAGTCAAGTGTTAACAAGATAATGCATTTCTCGAATTTAACCACAGAATCTATATATTTAAAACTTATATTGTTGGAAAAAGAGTAATTTAGTAAAACGAGCGTTCAATGGTCTATGTGAGGGAAAATGTGAGACGATTGTTAATTTAGACTTACAGCTACTACTAGAGTGTGCTTTTTGAGACGGTTAATGTGCCTGTTGCACGATCTTACAGAATAATCCCTTGCTTAACAAGCTGGTAGAAAATAAAAAAGAAAATTGCAACAATTGTAAACATTGGCTAAATTCCTACCCTAGTATATTTAAAATAAGGTTTTGGACAAGTACTATAGCAAAAATATCGTTTTTAAATTTATAGCCACATGTACGCACGCTATACTTTATACTTTTAGACACGAAAGGTATTTTGTGATTGTTTTAAAATATTAAAGGCTTGTAAAAACTGCTATAAGCTTTAGTCGAATTTGTACTCAGTTTAATGTCCTGTAAGTTTTATAATTTGTTTTGTGAAGATTTCAACTAAAAATTAGATATTACATACATACATACAAAATATCACGCCTGTTTACACGAATATTGTATGCCCACATTTCGCCAATTATATAGTTGTTCCCACGTATTAGGTGGCAAGCCTATTGCCGCTTATCGGGAACTTTTGTGTTCGCCAGAGCCTTGTCCGTTGTTCGGTAGGTGCACTACTTGCAGGTGAGGTTGGCTTAGGCTCCTAAGATCTTCCCCCCCGAACAGGTCTCCACCTTGGCGTGGTGGGGGGGCTGAGGGCGGGAGAAGGTAACACCCAGAGACCGACGACTCTGGGTGCCCTTAGTACTGACTACCGGGGGGAAACTGAGAGGGACCTGTGGAGGGCGCAGCGAGCGGGCCAGGAGGGCCCGCTCAGCAGCGCCAGGAGGGTCTAGGCAGTGGGGGCAGGGGGCCCCTGCTGTCTAACCATGGACCCTCCGGGAAGTCGGCCATACACGCTATGGTCGCACGGGGAGATAGGAGGGGTGCGTCCACTGCGCCTCTCTGAGGAGGTCCTCCCGGTTTTAGTCTGGGGGACGTTGGCCGCAGGCGGGGTGTCAGAAGCTGCAACCCAGGTACTGGCCCCCGCCTCTTTCTCAACAAGCGGCGGGCGTCGACGGAAGATTTTTAGTGGGTATTGCTGCTGGCAGTCGTGTCTGCCGGTGGTGAGTCCCACACCCCCTTTCGGTCCCCCTTTGGCCGGAAGGCAGTGCGTAAACGCATTTTGTTACTGACGTAAAACAAAAAAAAGAAAAAAAAAAGAAAGGCTCCTAAGATCTCGGTAGGATCCGTATACACCCAGAGAAATTAGATACTTAATGTAAGAATTAAATATACTAAAGGTCGAAGGCCTAAGAGTTAGTGTTTTCTGGCAAAATAACTAGAAAGAGAAATGGGTTACGACTTTAGTACTCAACAATAAGACATACTCGTTTAATGCTTATAGTACTCAACAATAAGCATTAAACGAGTATATAAGAGAAATTTGCCTTTGATCTTTAGAAAGTTAGGCATCACCAAACTATTGACCAAACTAGTAATAATCCTATATTTTTGTAACAATAGTTATAAAATACATTAACGGCAACAACTGGTATGAGTCACCAACTGAGCCAATTACCACAGTTCGCAACAGCGAGAACGTTCTGACTATTAATTCATAGGCTTATATAGGAATCCTGTTTGTTCACGAAACTTGTTCAATTACATTATGAAATTTATTTTGCATACAATTGCAGTTGCAAAAAGCAAAGCGAACTGATGACATTATAACCACCTGCACGTTCAAAATGGACGCATGGGTCGTCTAATTGCGGAAAAAGCCTGCACGACGAAGAAGAAGACCACCTGCACGTTTTATTTGAGAAGGAATTATAGAAAAGAATTAATTTTACTTGGGTATGATGGAAGATTCAATTTCTATTGGTATATATAATAAAAAACGCAAGTTTCACGATTGGTATTGAAATTAAGCGTGCCGACTTTGAACACCACGTCACTGCCGATATTTAGAGATCCAAACTAATTCATCAAGACTGACGCCGCAGATGATAAACAATGTGAAAGCGTTCATATTACAGTATTTAAAAAACAACAACGCGTCTGTTGTTGTTTTTAAATACTGCGGACGAAATAGCGGCGGTCAACCCCGACGATTGGTCGGGGTTTGGACACGTGAATCACATCCATTTGTGTTATCTATTGTATATATATCTGTAGGTTTTACGATACTTGTTTTCTGGCCGAAATGCTAATTGGTGTTTAGCGGAGTTCACTGAGGTAAGTCCTTGGATAAGTGACCGTTTCTGTGGCATTTGATTTTGAGCGCTTCCGTGCTTCGGTAATCACGATAAGCTTTTCGGTCTTGATTATCATGAGTTGTAGTCGTTATGTAAAATTAGAGGTGCTTTCGGGGGCTAACAGTATCAACAGCATGACACCACCTCGCTTTCCAAGTATTTCAGCGTCCTGGCACTGGTTCCAGTGAATGAGTATATAGCCTCACTCCCTCTCGCCTTGTAATTGTGGGGAGACGTTAAACGACCGATTTGATAATAATGACCTTCATACATTGTGTAGTATGAAGGCACATTTTTATGTAGAGACTTCGCTAACCATCAGGTGAGCTACGTGTCATGTCAGCTCACTTTATTATTATAACAAATTTGTTTTCGTACCTAGTGTCGTACGAGTGCTTAATCTTTATCACACAGTCTACAAATTGTTTATAGTACTAAACATAAAACTAATCCATGCTTACAATGTCATTATTGTGTGTGTATGTGTTATTCAGGGCCGGCTGACACCATGATTTGATGGCTGCATAAAGCTTCATGTAAAGTCCACTGAGCAAGAATTTAATATAACATTGAAATCTTTTAATAATTTTCACATTTGTATAAAATGAAAGTAAAAGATTATTTGATTTCATCAAGGCTTTATAAAGTCTTACAAACGCCAATGTCGGTGGCCCGGAAAATAACGCCTTTTGAATGGATCTCGTGAGCAACTTCATTTTTACCGGCGGGTAGATATTTACTTTGTGAGCAAAATGATTGAACATTTCGCCATAAGCAAATTACATTTAGACGTGAAAGGAAATTATTTTCATTTATTTATTAAATTGTCAGATTTTATATTTTACAGGTTATATTTTTTTAGGGTAGCCGTAGCTTTATTAAATATCCGAATTCTATATATTCTATGAAGCACACAGTCAAATGACAATCAATTTGATTATCCAAGAACATACAAATAACGACGATACATTACTGTAGAGGGGAAAATAGTAAACTCAATATTTACATTGTCTGTTTATGTCATGTAAATGATAAAGTGTTCTGAGTAATGAGTGTAAATGAAGCAAAGAGTGTGTGCCAGAAAAATTTCAAGTGGAAGGATGTGATCTCTCCCTACCCTTACGGGAAAAAGGCGTGACATTATGTATGTATTCTAACAATCTGGTTAGTTTTTTAGTAAAATGTGTGTTTTACAATAATTCACTTTTTCAAAATATTTCTGCAATTTAAAGCAAAATCTATAAGTACGAAAATTAAGAATTTTCCCACTACTGAAATAATAATAATAATAACTCTTTAGAATAAAAAAGTCAATTAGAAATAAGTACATACTTTATCTATAGCAGAAACAAAAATAGAACTTATGATCAAAAAAATTTTTAAATTACTTTGTATAGTTCTGTATTTTTATTTTAGTTACAAATTTTAAGAAGGAATGTATTTGTGTGATCAATAAATAAATATTCTATTCTATTCTAATTTCTTGTGGCATTACATGATCTGATTTGATGGATAATGGGACAATCTAATTAGGAATTGCTATTGAGATATGTATTTCTTTAATAAAGTCAAAACTTTCATTGTCTTATTGTTTATTTTGAGTATGACTATATATTTTAAGTACAATGTTCACAAGTAAATAAATGTATGCCGATACTACAAGCTCAAGAAACGTAATTTTATTAAGTAAACAGAATCTTCAGCGTTCCCGAAAATGTCAAGGGTCATACATGGAATGTCGATACAGTCTATGTCGATATTGTGATTTGGTTGGTTGCGTACATACGTACATAGCCGTTTGACGTGATTTAGCCCGGGTATGGTTGAAATGGGATGGGACCATAGTGTTACGTGTTGCCATACGAGCCGGAATAATCAGTATAGCATAGTAAAGTTATTGAAGTAAAACAACTTTGTTTGACCGAGTTGGGTAAAAACTAATATTTGAATATTTTCTATGCACCACAAACCTTTTTGTAAATTACTCTCATATTACTCTTTACGTGGCAGACACTTCCTCTCGCTACACAAATGATTAAATTATCTTGGATAATATTTGTATTCTTATGAATCTAACTAAGCCTACTCATGTTGAATCCTGACTAAAATTATGAGTCATGGTTATATACATAACCATTTCAATAATAACAACGAACCACCCACAAACTCTTGATTAACTAGAAGAATGAACACAAAATCAGAAATAAAAAATTGTAAGAGGTACAAAGCTCGATCGTTACATTCCAAAAAATTTTGCGTGAGTCATTTCTTTTTTACATAAAAATGTGTATATAAAAACATTTCGTTCATTTGCCACTTACATTTTTCACTAAACTGAACATGTGTCATTAAAACACCAGTGGTTCTCTTACGAACTAAGGAGATAGGGAATCAAATTATACTCCACCACGCGGAGTCAGAGCGAATTGACAGGGACAGGTGTGTGTTGTACTGCTGTAAAATTTTATCAATCCACAATCTAACATGTCTTATCGACGACCAGATATTTGGTGATGATTCGATATACTCTATAATATATAAATTTGGTAATATCTCATTTTCGTAGACCCCTAGGCAGAGATTACAATTTTAGCTTCATTCACTCTCATTAATATTCTCCTACATTCCCGTCGGTTTAGGGTTATTTTGCCTTTTCTCTAGAACCTTAATTTGGTTGTGGATGGTCTTACGCGGTGTTCTGCTCCAAACTATTCTCTTCACTCGATATCTATTGTAACATTAAACAAACATACTGTTCTTGTTTTATTATGATTAGGCAGTATTCTATAAACGTAAACCGGAAACGAGATGCGTACAACAGGAATGGTCAAGGCATTAGAGTGCCCTGTCCGGTAATTGAATTGCTAACCGGTACGGTGCCGGTTTGGCTTACACTGACTTGGTATGCCTTGACTACTGGATTTAATGGTAAGTCAGTTCATAAATTATTGGGCACATCCTATTTATGGACCTCCACTGAAAATAACCAGAATTCAATATGATTGTATTATAATCATTGATTATTATATTTTTAATGATTATTATATAATTATTTTAAAGAGCAAGGTATATAATCGAGCTGTCTATATAAAAATGTCACATTTAAATTACTAAACCCTTTTTTATATTTAATGATATAAAAATGAAAACAGGCTTACTACAATCTTTTTAATAAGTCGAGATATTCAATTAATATTAATACAAATAAAATGCATTTCAGCATATTAAGTATTTTTATTAAGTAGTTCCCAGATTAACGTAATGATTCTAATGATACCTTATACATCAAAATCCAGGCTTTCTCTAGTAAAAGTGGAATAAAAGAAATATCCAAGAATATTGAAAACACTCTCTACCCAGAATACTCACCTTGTATAGGTTTTATTACACAGTTTTTTACACTTATTCTGTCTACGACAGATAATGGGCGAGCAAGAGTCGACTAGATACAAAAATGTCTGTTTTAACTACAATAAGGTTTTCGAATGAGTTACCATGTATTAAATTTGTTAATTAGTTACCATTTATTAATAACCTGTTTATGGCATTATTTATTCATCATATGAGCCTTATGCAGTTCCACTGCTAAACATTAGCCTCCCCATTAGGTTACATGCTATTGAGGGGATCTACCCATAATCACCACGCTGGGCAGACGGGTTGGTGATCGCGGTTCGAGCCAGCACGCAGGATGAAGCTGCTCCCATTATCCGGTAGGATTTCTCTTCGTTGACTCTTACGACACCCCATGAGATGAAAAGAGGTGGCACTATTCTAAGCCGGTACCACACGACACTACTTATTGCTGATCATTTATTGTTTATAACCCTTATATGGGTCAAACAAAAGTTGTGATGACTGTATTTATGTCATTAAAAGTTATGTCTAAGCGTCTCAAATAGCTCTTTCCTAAACTTTCGTAATGACTTCGGAGAAAGTAATTTTCTAAGTTTCCTCGTTAATATAAAATAAAAAAGGTTCCTACCTTTTCTATATTAATATTTTTGAGTATTACAATTTTAAGAGTTTCAGTTGAGATACAAAGTGATTGTCAGTTTCAGTAAAGAAAAAAAGTAATGTTTTAAAGACATAAGTAAATCAGATTATATAGACAGCATTTGTGGTATGCTAAATGTAAAAAAAATTACCACCGTTTTCTTTTCCTCATTTATCCAAACGTAATGGCTATTTATATATCTCACATAAATTGTATCGAGTCGACTCTTGTTTAAAAATGTTATGATGTTATGAAATCAGAATGTTTTAAGCATTTATTCTCTTGTATTATATTTGGTTATCAAAAGCGTCAGCCGAGAGCAATCGTCAGACAATGAAATGACAGGCTATTGAGATGTGAATTAAATAACGTCTGTTCTCCTTTCAAATTCAACCGCCCGCCGCCTTAACTAGAGGTCCTTCTGTCTAAGCTTATTGTTATTGACTTGACTACACTTATACATTACATGAAAAGTTCACAGACTCTTTTTTATGTAAGTCAACTATAAAACACCAGACGTCTGTCAGAGAGGTGATGCCAACCCTATACTCCTCTCATTTTTCCGAACAAAAGATCCCACTTAGGGGACAAAATGCGTGGCGGAAGTACCAACAGGCCCGGGCCTATTACCCCGGGGTAATGGGGGTTGATAAAAACCGTTAAAGTAAAATATAAAAAAAACCTTTCGGTTAACGAAGCAAACGTTAAAGTTCTCAGTTTCCTTTCAATTTGTCAAAAATCGTACCTATCAAACGCACCACCCGTAAGCACCGGTCAATTAATTAAACGTGTTCACTTCCATTTAATTAATTTTCCCTCTTCAATTTTGTTCTTCCGTCAGTATCAGTTTACCTTTTGATGTTTGATGTGTAGTTTAAATTTCCAACAAGATATAAGCTGTGTTAAATGTTCTGGTTCTTGGATTGGAGGACATATTGGAGTTCTACAGAACCCATTATTAGATTTTTTTTCTTCTGGTGTTTGTCTAAACTATGGTGTTTATCTACACTATATACCTACGTGTTGCGTGGTATTTCAAATAGAGCGGTACCACATGTTTCGGTATGCCTTTCGTTAAGCCATTGGTCCCGGTAATCGCTAAATGTGCTAGTTATTAAGCCATTTTAGAGGGAGAGAAAGAGAGGTTAGAGAAATGGATTCAACAATTTTCCTTTAAAGTTACTGATAAATGGTATTGATACAGGAAGCTTATACAAATGATGAATTTTAGTGTAAGTTGTTCCATAATATGGCAAGAAAAGATGTATTAAAAGCAAAATTGTAGCTTACAAACTATTTAACAAATAGTTTAAGTCAGTCATGTTCAATGTTTACATAAATGTCTCTGCGGTGGAGGTGTCATGTGTCGGGTCGGCACGTTCCCTAAAATATGTCTGATCGAGGTGATGGCTGGTTCATATGTCATTCTGCACTACAGCAATGTTAAGCCAGTTAACTCGAAACTTTAGTTATTTTTATTGATATAAATTGGCATGTATTAAGCAATAAAATATACTATTTGTGTAAATATTCATTTGATTATTTTAATTATTATTGTTGAGTTATCCTGTTTTGTTTGTGGGTTGTAATTGTAATCTTCTATTATTGTAATTGGTAATGTTTTAATTAACGTAAAATGTTGTTCAATTCTACTCCACTAAAACTTCATCTCACAGTAAATGGACGAGATCGTTTTGGTCAGTCCGTGTGAATAACATAAATATAGACTATTTGCGTTACAATAAACTTTAAACGACATTATAAAAAAAAGTGCATTATTTAATGCTTTATGCTAATAATAACTATTATAATTAAATTCTTTTTTTTGATGACAATGGTCAAATTATTAGTAAACTTAAAGACTAGTGTAACACTAATATATAAACCTAAGTCTACATAGGCTTCATCATCATCACAGTCCATTAACGTCCCACTACTGAGAACGAGCCTCCTCTCACATATAAAGGTGTGAGGGTCTTGGGTCATACTCCACCACGCTGACCCAGTGTGGATTGGCGGAGGCAGGTGTATGGCGTCCTGCTATTAGAATTTTTAAAGCCGCCCATTAGGCCTCTATCATGGCTTAACGACTACCACATTTAATGATAACCGGGACCAACGGCTTAACGTGCCTTCCGAAGCACGGAAGCGCTCGATATCAAATGCCACACAAACGGTCACCCATCCAAGGACTGACCTCTGTAAACTCTGCTGTACTTCGGTGATCGTTTCCGACTACCGAGCACCGCAGAGCTACGAGCGCTTCGCTACATAGGCTTATGTATCCTTTACATGAAATTCCTGTAATAATAATAATATATATAAAGTAATTGCACGACCGTGTTACCTTCTGCCCGACAGCTAGTTTCTTATTACGTTTCTCATCATAATGTACCCTGAGGCTGAAACAGCGTTATTGAAGATAGAACGTAGGAAAAATTCGAAAATTAATGAACTCATTTGTAGGTTTTTGTAGTCAAATGTATTAAAAAAATATCCCGTCTTACTGCGGCCAAATGTGGGTATCAGGCATACACATTATAAATGTTACAGAATTTACTTATACCGGATATTCTTTTTTTTTTTTAATTTGGCACTTCATAATGACTACATCCTGCCTGATGGTAAGCAGTCGATGCAGTCAAAAAAAAAATGAAAGCGCTCCATACCGTATACTCCATGCCGTTTCACGCCCTGCTTAAAAGACCCGGGATCATAGGAAATAGGAAACACATGAGCCGGCAGCGGATTCCAGAGCTTAGTGGTCTTAAAATATATTCGGATATAAATGTACATAATTTTTGGTTTCCTTAATTAAACTATATGCACTTATCTACATAACCTACTATACCTAACTAAACCTACTACATAATGTACCTACGTACTAAGACCGTTTTTCATAAAAATAATAAAAAAAATACATGTATCTTTCTCAGTGTTGCTTACTAAAAAAAATAGGAAAACAGTGTGGAGAAACCGTTTTTCTTGTTTATTCACGTTAGATTTCTAAAGATATATCACAAATATACAATCTTGTCATAAAAGTTGTCATAAGAGTCGAAACAAATTCTTAAGTTCTTCATGCGTAGTATATACTGAATCCATCCTATGCACATTGTTCATTACAAAAACATATATAATTCTTGTTCATATATTATAATGTTGAAAATGATAATCTTTTAATTAAGAGGACGACTGGTTTCAAATTAAATTTCACTCAAATACTTTCCAAACTCCGGAGCATTGAAGTAATGTTTTGTCTCTCTTCGACACCTTTTAATTTTAGTGGAAAAAGGCTCATAATTAAGAATACGGAAATTACGTATCTTTCGCCATTTCCGGTTAAACAGTAGGCCGGTTAATTTTATGTTTAGGTCTTCTTTAATGAAATTACTAGCATGTTTGTTTGCATTCGTCCATTGTTACTGTCATGCAACTTAATTTGTGTACATGCTTGTTTGCAATTTTTTCTAACGTGATTGCTAGCCTTCAAATTTGCTTGTACTTGCATGCAAGCACATTCAGTAATTTTTGTATCGAAATCTTGCCAAAGGAAATTTCTGTTAGATTCGGTTATTGATGCAATGTTGAGCCGTTTTTGTTTCAAGGCTGCAATTTTATGTAAATGTGGGGTTATAGCAGACGATTAGTCTGACAAATTATTTGAAAAATTGGACAATGGACACTCTCCATATTACTCAGAGAATTATTCACCACACTTATTTGGCCAGTTTTCGAAATGAGTTTTCCCAGAGCTCAATTTCTTTAAAAAGGTTTTAATCGTCGCCAGACATGCAACTAACTAAATGATTTCATATTTCATTTCATATTAAAATAAATTAACATTTTACCCGAAATTGAGTAGGCGGGACGATAAGATGAATTACTATATAAACAAAAATTGCTAACAATTTATTTTTTCAGGTTGATTAAAATTAGCCCGGAGCATCATAGGATATACTTTTGGCATTGTATTGGCTTCTCACGAGAGAATTACTTAACGGTCAGTAGCATAGAAAAAAGAAATACCTACGTGATTAATTATGACAACCCGTTCAGAACCTTGAATATTGACGTACAAGACCTACTATAGATCATAATAAATTACTATTTAAACAACATTCCAGCTACAATTCTTCAATAATAAAGAAGAATAGTAGAAGGAGTCAGTCCGCGTATAAATAATATTGTGATCAACTATCGCTCGTGCAGTGTGGTAGGTACCGGCCGGCCTAGATTAGTGCCACTCCCTCCCATCATAGGGGGGGTCATAAGAGTTCACGAAGAGAAATCCTACCAGATGATGGGCAGCACCATCATCTTGGCTTGAACTGTAATCAACAAACCGCTTGCCCAGTGTGGTGTTTATGGGAAAATACCCCCACTAATGTAGTAGGTACTAATGTGGAGGAATATTTACATGTGGCTGAAATGAGGAACTGTGGCTTTATTTTTTTAACGACACTAGTACTTCAGTATACACTACAAAGTTTCAAACTAAGATTATGATCCTTGGAGGTACAAACTTAAGTAGTGGCCCAAGAGATAGCCGTTAAGATATATTATTTGCGAGATCACAACCAGTAATTTACAATATGCCCTTTCAGTGAAATTCAAAGACGTCACTTAAGATAAATTACTTCAAGCACCCTTATCCTCTTTACAATTAATGTATCTCATCATCATCGTTTCAGACAAACGACGCTCACTGATGGACATAGGCCTGCCCTAAATTGCTGCTTTCACAACGACTGTTCTTGCGCAGACGTAATTGATTGGCTTTCCGGAAAATTTGTGCATTTTGAGGAGGAACTAACCACGATGATCACCTTTGAAAGACCTCAATTGCACGTTAGCCGACCTTGAAGATATTTGGAGCCTCAAGCAAATTTTAATTATGTTATTCAGAAAGCAGCCTTTTTCTTGTTGCTGGTTAATCTATAGTTACTTATATAATGTTATTTTTATTTTTGTATATATGTTTGTTACGAATGAAATCAAAAACGAATGGACCTATTTGAATAATTCTTTTACCAATAGAATGTTACATCCCTGACTATCTTAATACTAAAAAAAATAAGGTATTCCTACTAAAACTTCGATAGTCACCCACAATTTAAATAATGAAACTTTAAGTTACAGTTAAGACAAGGCAGATAGATATTCATAATTTTTTATCCTGACGAACGTTGATCACGGATCCCTGTTTCGTATGTACGTATAATCACGTATAAAGGATGGTAATAATATTATTAAAGCAGAAATCATACAAAGTTAGGTAAAGTGGGTAGTAAATGTAGAAAAAATCCAGAATCACTGTGTTTGATCCAATGAGCAATTTTTGTTTGTTGCGGACTTACTTTAAGTGTATGTAGATTTCTAATGTCAGTTGAAATAACATAATTTGCAATATTGTGCTAAAATAGTTTCATTTACTGATATATCTGAGATACCTGTTCGGTAATAGCTAATCATTATGCAAGCCATAAGCCGCGCGTACAATCGCTGCAGTGTTCGTACCTATTTATGTCAAAGCTGACAAAGACTCGTATCGGCGCGAACACTGGCTGAACAATGCATTTTGTGTAATTCCCTCCACAATATGCGTAACAGACAACTCGAACTTGACTGTGAATCAATGGCATGGCCCGTCAGGCGAACTGAACCTCCCTAATGAGGGAGCAATGGCTCATGCGCGATGAATATGAATGATTTATTCAGCGGCATGCCTAGGCAAATGTTTCTTTTTCATGATGTACGGAATATGTTTGATAGTCCCAATTCATGCTTAAAGGTAAGTAATGAAGACTGTACTTGAACATCTATCTATAACTATCTGTTGTAGGTATATTACAAACAAACAATTGGACAAATATTTGTGGGCATGAACTTGAATATTTCTGTATGGGTTTTGGGGTATTATTAATGCACTATGACATATAAAAATAGTCTGCTCATTGAATTTGGTACTTCATAGATTTTCCAATATTCAAGCTTTTAAGTGCTAATTGGTAGGTACTGGACTCGTATCGCAGAATTTGAGAAATCTGCAAATATACTGTTTTAATTAATATTTTTATGTAATTATTGAATCCCGTTTTTTACTGCTATTCATTTGCTGCCATAGAAGTTGTTAGTTAAAAGCGAAGCACACGCATCATATTTCTCGGAGACCAGCCATTGTAGTCATCTTATGGAAACCAAATCAATACAATAGTAGAATTACAGAAAACATTTTTAATTGAGACAAACTTACCTATTTGGGGCACGTCGTAGGCTCGGCTGGAGCGGGAAGCTCTCAACATCATCTGGCTGGCGATTTCGGAGGGAAAGTGCTGACCGCGTTTGTTCTTGCGCGAATGGCGGCGATCAGTCCTGAACGCGACCGGCGGCATCGGCATCTGCGGCGGCGGGTACGCGGGCTCCTCGAACAGGTCGTGCAGCGGGCGCTTGGAAAACCGCGCCGCCTCCCGCACGCCGCGCCACTCGGCCGCCTCCCGCACGCCGCGCCAATCGGCCGCGTGTCGCCGCTCGGCCGCCGTCGGCGCCGCAGCCTCCGCCGCCGAGCGCAGCGCCAGCGCCGCCAGCACCGTCGCCACGCAGCACACGCGCATACTCACGCCCCCCCACCACACGCACATCCCCCTTTACTAAGTACACGCCCCGCTGCCGCACACTGGGCGCATGCCCGACCACATTATTCGACCTCTATTGGCAATTCGGGCCTTTTTCTTTGACGCTGAGGCGTTAACTACCTTCGTTCGGTTAAGGAAAACGTCGACGTTCGATGGATGTTAGTCCTGAAACAAAGTTACATTCTGATTAATTACACGCTATCAATGAATTCTTTCTCACGGTTCTTGTATTTTTCTAAGCTATGTAATTTGGGAAGAACATTAATTTAATTATTTTTTTTACCTTTCAAAAATTTCAGAACCAGATCAAAAATGCTGTAGAATTACTTAATATGTATGAGAAAACGATAAGTCAAGAATGGAATATAGTAAGGGAAAGTAAAAAGTATGTACTAAGTATAAAAAAATACTTCTCATTTAAAAATAAATCAATACATGTGTATCTTTATACTTAGAGTTAATAAACTCATCACTTTTTTAAATAAGTAAATTTCATTGACAAAGTAAAGTGAGTCCCGGCGGACGAGAAAATTATTTCACGCTTCGCTTGCAAGGTTTGATCGATGTACAAATTGGATTCAACTTGAAAACCCTGCCACCACTGAAACTTGACTACGCTTATTATTTGATGTTGTCTAAAATTGGTAGGCATTTTGTAGATTCAACTCAGTTAGTGACAAAAAAAACCATATTTTAAATAATATGTTTATGAATTTCATAATAAGTTCTGTTGTTGTCAGAATGCTATTTTTGCAAAACGTTTAGAAAAAATAAATCATTAGTCTTATTTTACTTCCCAAATAACTTCTTTCTCATGATGGCTCAGTAGTCGATTCGCAAGTACCTACGTGCTAAACGTCCCTTATTAATAATAATGCTATTTTAGTACGCGTACGTAGTATTTTAATCGCGTACGAATCGACACCCTTGCTTTTATACTAACATATATCATACTTTACAGCCATTTTCATAAACAAATAATTGAATATTAACGATGACTCAGATCGTTTTATCTTTTTTTTTCAAATCATGTTCTAAATGTTTGGAATAATATATGAAAGAATATTAAAAAGGCTACTGATTTAGGTATCTTATTATATTATTTCTTCGAATACGTCATGTTAGTAAAGCGTAGGATGCCTTGTTACAGGCTGCATTAGGCAGTATTAGGCAGACAAGTACCAAGGCTTGTCAAGGGGTCAACGAAATGTACTCAAAGTCAGAATTATTAGACTTAAAACATTTACGACGTTAAAGGTTACGCATAACTCAATTAGGCGTTTTGTATTCTATGTCAAAGTCAAAATGTTAATTACACCATTCAACGCCCGTCAAACGTCTGAGCAAAGCTTAAGGAGCCTGTTCCTCGAGTCAGCTCAATTTTGCAGTACAGTCGCTCAATCAACCGACCACAGACCTCGCTCAAAGCCACGGCAATAGCTAAATCTATTTTGTATAGTATATAATATACTAGTTGCGTATATATCGCGAGCCATAGGACCGATAAATGAAATTGCGGTACATATTGATATTTATCAGTGTAGCCTGCCGAAATTCAAAGAGGCAATGAATTAGGTAAGGTACATAATTGTGTAGTTTATAGAAATTTTATTGTAGGATAAGTAATTAAGCAGTTATTTATTAAATTATTATATTGTTAAGTTTTATGTACAATTCTAGTGTTCCTGTAACTTAGTTCCTGTAACTTACAGAATCGATTTAGGATAACCTGTAATGAAACTGTAAATGTTTTAAATATTTAAATAAGTTGCATGCCCTCGGTAGCTATAAATTAATTAGCTATTTTACACCTCGGGTTACCATTATTGGATTCTTAATAGGGCTCCCTAACTCCCTAATCTTTTAATCACATTATAACATAGCCTATGTTCCTCACCATTAATGTAGGTTTATATTAATTATAATTTATATTATAATTATTATAGTAAAATAATATTTCCAATCAGTCCAGTGGTTTCGGAGTATATTCAATACAAACAAACTAACAATCTAATCTTTCCAGTTTATAATTTGACATGTAAGTTTTGTTAGTATAGTATGAAATGGGTAGTATTTAACTTGTGATCAATATTCATACATTTCCAACCTCAACTAAACCTATTGCTAAAACCCAGTCCCCAAATTCAGTAGTATTTTAGATATACAATCAATTTTTTAGAGGAATAGTATTTAATAGGAACTTTTGTGTGGATAAGACATTAAATGCTTTGCTTTGAGTATTTTTAGGAAGTCACGTTAAGCTGAGACCATCATTTATCCCTACAGGTGGTAGCCGTCAAACCAAATTAAAAGAATGAAATATTCGCACTTTGTCCGCATGGTGGAGACTGGTCTGAATCCTTCTTGCCTGGGTCTGTGTGAAAAGGCCTAGGTAGAGGGACATGAAGATGCAGAGATAATGATGACGAGTGATAGAAAGGAAATTTTGGTATTTCTGTTGGAAAACATCATTGGGCGAACACTTAACAGACACATCGTCAAAATGTGTTTTGTTTACAGACTGTGTAAGGCGCTAGAGCTGTTTATCGTTGTTTAATGTTATGCTCTCGAAAACCAAACTATTATTTAAATAGATCACTACGGAAACATATACAGGAAAGGCTTCTATTGTTAGTGAAAGTATCTTGCGGAAAGTTCTTTTATCGGAAAACCTACAGCAGTTTGTACCCTTAAACAAAATACAGAAATAGCTGCCAATTTATCACTCAGTGGAACGATTTTGTCTAAATAACGTCTTTAGTGTACCCGCCACATTTGTCAGTGAGATTGATGCGCCCGTCCGGCCCCAGCCTTACATTAAGGGCTTTTGCTATCATTAAGGGTGCTTCAACGAACATACAATACAGCACCCGAACATGATTTTGATTTTGACAATAAATGTGGAGCAGAAGCATTCACAACAAAAATACTATACTATCACCTAGAATTAGTCTTTTGCACGTGCGTCAGTGAACGTAACCCGGACGATCACCAATGTACAGCACAGTAAAAAAATATGTAGGTGGGCGACCATTGGTGTGGCATTTAATATCGAGCGCTTTCGTACCTCGGAAGGAAACCTTAGATGTTAGGAAGGCGGCTTGAAAAATTATAACAGTGAGACGCCACACACCCTTTTTTTATTTTACGTCGGTAACAAAATGCGTTTACGCACTGCCTTCCGTCCAAAGGAGGACCGAAAGGGGGTGTGGGGCTCACCATCAGCAGACGCGACTGCCAGCAGTAATACCCACTAACAATCTTCCTACGACGCCCGCCGCTTGTTGAGAAAGAGGCGGGGTACAGCGTCTGGCACCCGCGGCCTACGTCCTCCGGATCAAAACCGGGAGGACCTACTCAGAGAGACGCAGTAGACGCGCCCCTTCTACCTCCTTGTGCGAACATAGCATGTGTGGCCGACTTCTCGGAGGGTCTATGATTAGACAGCATGCCCCCTGCCCCCGCTGAAGTATCTTAAGCGGAACTTATAAGTTTGCCAGAGCCTCGTCCGTTGATCGGCAGGTGCACCACATGCAGGTGTGGTTGCCTTGGGCTCCTAAGATCTTAGTAGAAACCCTATACACCCATGTAGAGAGAAATTTAAAAGATATGTGTACAATAAAAATTAATCTCATTTTTTATTTTATCTATTCAAAAAATACATTATTCTAAAAATACATACAGTATATCGAAAACGACGACGAAATGTTTCACTATAAGTCCAAAGCCTAGATCGATAGTTTTGTTATCTATCACTTAACATAAAATGTAATCTGAGAGTCCTAAAGAAAAAGCCACACGCTACTTGCATAAAAGTTGCGTTTCAGAAATGTATAAAGTTTAACGATAAAAACAAATTAGCTGTAGTGTAAGCTGAGTATCGTCGCGGAGGACGGGCTACTTTGAGAAAGTTTCCCCTTATTCGTATTTGTTGGTAAGATGGACTGACCCGACCGAGATAAAGCTGAATCCATAATAAGTGACAAACAAACCGACTTCAGATCGTCTGGAATAGGTATAGCGATAGACTATCACCGTTGTCAACATATAAATTTAAATAATACAAAGTGGAAAAAGAATATATGCTAATATTAATACTGATTATTTTCCCGCCTTTTGGTATATATAATTTTATCCATCTAATTGATTCTATATATGACGTACCATTCGAATGTTAACCTTCGCGATACCGGATGGTCAGCAACGATCACCAAGGTAAAGCAGAATTTTTGTATGAATGACCGTTTGAATGGCATTCGAAATCGAGCGCTTCCGGGCTTGGGAAGGCTCGTTAAATGTTACGTAGCTGTTAGCCAAGTTAGAAACCCTATTGAGCGGCTTAAAAAAATTGTAACAACCGGACGTTATACACAGATGTATGGCGTCCGGTTGTTGGAATTTCTTAATTTGCACTGAATCCTTGCAATTTATATCTTTGACTAGGCATCTTATGATGTGCAAATGTATGTTTTTGACATAATTTTTTAATAATTTATACACTAATTTTATATTTAACAAATATATTTAATTTAAAAAATAAGATTGTAATGTTAACAATGTTATTTTAATTTCAACAATAATATTTTTAATTTTTTTAAGGTTTGCATTCCTTTTTATACGGCTAAATAAGTTAAGCTAAATAGGTGTAATTTTAAGACTTAATTTGTATACCTACCCTATTAAAAACAAATAAAGATACTTGAAATGGTGAGGAGTCTTCTGCTCAGTAGTCACGTCAATGGGCTGATAATAAAAAAATAGTTAAGAGATTTTCGTATTGATTTCCATACGACAATCGTTACTTCAGACCTAAAATCATCAGTTTAAAGGTCTGAAGTAACGCTCGTCCTACGTTGCTAATTAGGATTTACCTAAAATAACACACTGGTTAATGAGAAGGTTATAAGTCAAAATCAGTTGATTTTGATAAGCTGCTCATTTGATGAATAAAAATATATCAAGAAACAAGTAAACAATATAAATTTTGGAACTCATGTTCTATAATGTCAAATCTACTAGTATACCTTAGGTTTTATAACTCAAAACATTTTAGAACTTGATAATCAAATTTTTAGAGATGTATAATTTCATGTATCTTTCCATCACCGTTTGTTACAAATTTCTCAGAAATAGCTAAAAAGATTTGCCCTTTAAATCAGGCCGTAAATTTTACGGTCATAGATGAAATATTTCTTAGGACCTATTCAAATGTGTGTAGTAACCCTACCAAGACCTAAGGAGCCCAAGCCAACCTTACCTGCAAGTGGTGCACATGCCGTTTAATAGACGAGGCTCTGGCGAACATAAAAGTGACCGGTAAACGGCAATAGGTTCGCCATATATTACGTGGAACCAACTATATAAATGCCGAAGTGTGGGCGTATAATATGCCTCTGCCTACCCCTTCGGGGAACAGGCGTGAATGTATGTATGTATGTACCTATTCAAATAACTTGAAGCAAATTTAACAATTAATATAGTTACGTGGGTTTTGTAGTTATCCTGTTGTTTGCCTCAGTTGAATAATAACGTTTGCTAAGCCCTCTTTAAGTATTTATGGAATATATTAATCATATTCGTGTTATTTAATACATATGTGGGTTGACCTAGAACCATCATGGCTATCCTAATCACGTATAAGAATGATCCATTAAATTTAACCATTATATTAAGTTACAACAAAAAAGCAAGTGGTTTTAATAACTGTTTTCTGTGTGCTGCTTATCTTAAATTATAAAACTGCTTTAATTACTTTTAATTTCGACGCATATTTTAAAGCCCTGATTATCCTTTTAAGAGATTGAAACTATGAAAATGTAACCCTATTGATTTAGTGGCAAATAAACCATTACATGTCGTTTTAGCATATTAACGTACCATATTACGGCTTAGGCTACAATCCAAGGAGAAAGAGATTTATATTATACCAGCACGAGTAACAAGGGCGATAATGTACGAGTAGTCAGTGTAGACCACTAGTGTGATGATAATCCGAGGCGGCACAATAAACACGTTGGATCTCGGATTCTTATGCAGAAATATAATTATATCCTGTTAATTTTTATTCAACAAAAAATTGTTTTTTCTTTTTAAACCAAAATAACGTAAAATAACGAGTAGTAGTTGGCTTACATCTGCACTACATGAGGTGATGAGATAGATAGATAGATAAAACGTTTATTTCCTTTAAATAATGCAAGTTACATAAAAAACATATCCCACAAAGCCGTGTGACTGGTTTTATGTGGGTCACAGTCTGTTTAGTACAATAACATTACATTACATTATATACTAATTACAAAAGTTAATAAGAATAGAGAAGACAAAAAAGATACATTACAATTTTGCACAAATACCAATATTGTGTTTTTTGTGTATGTATTTAATGTATTATTTATGTATATTTAAAAAAAAAAATTGTTTCTTGATGTCAGAGAACATAATATTTATTAAAGAATTGTTAACGTCTATAAGTCACCAGCATAGTGATTATCGAACAATATGCAATTAATAAAGGACTGAAGCATTAAATCGTAATTCTTAACCAAGAAAGCCTATTAACAGAAGCGTAAAATAAGATGGACAATATATCTACCATATTGGGTGTTAGCCTGTACTCCGTAAGCTTATCTCCAAAGAAAGTAGTTTCCCTCTGCAAAGGACACAGGCCACTGAATAGCCAATAGCCATGTTTCCTAGTTAACAGTGATAATGCCATTACTGTGGCAACGGCTTTAGTATTATTGGTGAAAAGGAGTTAGCATAGAGTTGTACTAATAGATATAGGGCGTTTAATTACCCTCGAATTTCTCTGTCAACTTTAGTTGATTTGTTTATATACATGTATGTATTAATTTTATACCAATATATTTTAATCATATAGAAAAATGTTAAAGCATTTGATTTAAGTCATAATATGTCACAGTATTTTGATTGTTTGACAAAAATATAGGGCTCTAGGGAGATCCCAGATCCAGGGAGCCAAAGCCAACCTCTCCTAAAGGTAGTGCACCTGCTGATCAACGGACAAGGCTCTAGCGAACATAAAAGTTCCTGATGAGCGGCAATAGGCTCGATTTCGTGGGACAACAATATAACTGACAAAATGTGGGCGTAAAGTATGCCTCTTTAAAATTATACAGCGCTTAAGGCAGCTTGATCAACCGAAAACAATAAACTCCTATGTTCCTAACAAAATAATATATAAGAAAGAATTTCGTAAACGTTTTCTGAATGATTAACGTTGCTTAGTTTATGTCTCACGTAGTTGGTTAACGTAATATTTTCTAGAAATACCTTTGTTTACTAGATTATTTTGTACTGGAAAATGCGGTCGCTGTCGTTGCTCAGTTAATGTATACAGAGATCAGAAATCTCCGATATACTAGGAACGTGAACCCATTTGTAGCGCTTGCTCTAAGCAAAGGGATTTAACAAATATTATCTTTTTAAGTAACAATTTAGGAACCTAGAAAAGTAAAGCACTGAACCGAACATTAAAAATTTGAAATAGTAAAGAATTACAAATAATTACTTTTTCATTCGCACTATTAGCACATATCTACTAATTTATAAAAATCTTTATTTCAAATCGCCTTTTAGTGTAGTCAGTAACAGACTATTTCTTTGAAACCAGAACCAGGTTGAGGTTCGAATTTTAAGAGTCTTTGAGGCGGCCAGGCTTTTCCAGGTGCGTCTAGGCAGCTATATTTAAGTTTGTGTAAACTTGCTATCCTGTTGAGGAAGAATATGAAAGTAATTTTCCGACGATCAATATAGCGTAGAGGTCAGTATGCACCTGCACTTTGCTCCTGAAGTCGTGTGTTCGATTCGCACACAGGGCAATAATCTTTGTGTGCATAATATGAATATTGGTTCTGGTCTGGTAACACCTAGGGGTTACCTATGTATATTAATTATTTATTTATAAAAAAGTGTATCAGTATTTAGTATCCATAACATAAGTTCTAAATGATACTTATCTTGGATCTAAATAATTGGTGTAATTGTTATAAATTATTTATTTATCTTACTTTTGGTTGGGGCTAGGATATTAAACACGAAAAACGTGTGCTAACTGTGATCTACGTGAAATGTCTGTCAAATTTAATATCATATAAACCATATAAGGAGAAAGGATAAGCATTGAATTACTGTTCATCTCTCGATATCAGTACATAAAGAAGTTTGATATAATTACGCTGTTGGCAGAATTCACTAAGTCAAAACACAATTCTCCTATAGCATAAAACGTTGTTTGCCGGTGAAATATGTCAAAACCCCCAAGAAGTCTTCTGAACTACGATGAAGTTTGTTAGTTTGTCACCTACATTTGCAGAATAATAATATTGACTAATAGCAAAATTTGCGACGTTGTCTCTATAACGGCGTGAAGCTCTCAGCAGCTGCGCGTAGAAATAATAATTTACGAGGGTCTATCCTTAGCTAAGTTGGGCGAATCGTAAACTTCTGTATTAGGCGGTGGTGGGCAGCCGTAACTCGACCCTTCGATTGATTAGTAATCATGTTTTGCCGATTCCAAAAAAGCGTGCTCTTGTTTTTTTTTTTATCTATGCTCATAAAAATATGGTACCTACTGATGACATCAGCATGTCATTGGGTAGACGACGTAACTCTTCAAAAATATAATAATATAACTAGCAAAGGGCTATATTACTCCGCATTGCTTAGATGCTTTAAATTATTAAAATTATCATATTATAAATTAATTAGTGATTGTAAAACTAAACGGGCTATAAAAAGTCTAAAATAACAAACTTCAATTTATGTACAGCAACATTAATCAATAGTAACAGAGACAGTAAAGTAAAATATCTTCAAATTAAAAGTCAAATCTAAGTTGTATTGACGTAAATAGGTAGTTGTTAATAATATAATACCAAACTTAGGAATGGTAATGAAATTTAAATTGTGTATATTTTCGGATAAATTACAATAGTTAATATTGTGTATATTTAATTTGTGTATATTTAATTTGTGTATATTTTCGGATAAATTACAATAGTTAATAGGAGGTATTGTTCCAGCAATAGGCAGAAAATGTGGTGTACGTTATATAAATTGTTCAAATTTTGTTCACATTTAGGTATAAGCGTCTTTTTATTTTAAGTGGTATATGTGACGAAAATTATATATCCCCAACAATAAAAGCCGCATTAATAATATCACAGGTAATAAATACCGAACTGTGTGTAATTTATTCCCGTAACTAAGTTCGTGTCAATAGTTTTCTATTTTTTACTTTTCAATGTGTTGAATATCCGAAATTCATTTTAGTGCCGCTTCGGTGAAGTTAGTTAAGCAGTCTTTGAGCAATATTACACAATTCGCGACCATACTGTACTGTACTCCACCGATGTCTAAATAATTTTAGGTTGGTGATATTTTTCAAACGCGTCAAAAAATATAATTATACTCTTTTTCGATAAATAAATTACTTAATTAAAAATGAATTACAACGTTGAAGATAAGCTACTGCAAACTGTTAATTACGTTCACTCCATATAAACTCACATACTAAAAGTACTTGAAAATAAATTTTAAATTCTTTGAGCCAAGAAACAGTTCTGAATGTTACCAATTATTGCGTGGGTAAGTACGTAGTTGTAGTAGTAGTTGGGTAAGTTAAATTTAAGCGGATCAGTAGCCAATATCTACTTTGTGCGCAAAAATAAACCAAGAAAATTAGTTCAAATTACACGAATTTAGAATGCTGTAATTAAAAGGCACTTAAGAGCTCATACAAAAATACCTTGGTCTCCAAAACCTGTGGCGCTGGCGTGCTATCGGCACGGCTATATTTATAATGGGGCCGCCAAGTGGGCCGTTGACGTCATGGCAGGCGCGGGGCGGGGAGCCTGGAGGGGAGGGGGGGAGGCGGAGGTCGGCCCGCGCGGGGGCGGCGGCGCACCCTTCGCTACGCACTTGCAAATTCGCACTACATCCATGAATGAAGGAATCCAATAACAAATTATCCCAAACGCGACTTAAAAGAATCTGACGTCGCGATACTTTTCATTGTCACTTAATTTTCAATATACTTGTCAATTGTTTTTTCAACAAGGAGTATGACAGAAAGACAATTTTATTGCTTAGAATCAGCCATAGAGTTTATTGATTAGCTCACAATGTGGACTCTTTAAGAGGTTAAGAAAAAATATCTTAAGACCAACAGTTTATATTCAATTGTAACAGGCAAAAGTGCCTAAATTTCATACGCTTTATTTTACCTTTCCCACAAATATGTGGTGCCTAATCAAATGGAAGTGAAATTTGATTAGAGTTCAACACCGTTGAACACCGTAGTGGCCCTACGTGGAGTGTGCGTGCCCACTATAATCGGCGTGTACCGTGTCATCAGAATAATTTCACTTGATGTAGGCTTCAATTCAATTATACGTATCACGCAACCGTCTGCTTATAATCCTCGCCTTGTGGACGAAAAAATTACCCGAAAATTCTATATTCAAGTACCTGAACCGGGGGTTGACGATCGCAAACTATAATAAAGGGCGTTTTTCAAAAAGTGTACAATTCTTTTTTAAATTTACGTATCCATATAATTCCACGGGTACAGTCTCCGCGGTCTGTTCTCTCACAATAAGTAAACTTTATCTCATGAACTATAAAGGCAGACAGTATTAACTTTCAAGTAGAGTCTCAAAGTGAAAGTGAGACGTGAGTTAAGAATGACATAAAATGACACTGCGCACGATATTTTGGTTATTTATAGTTATATATAGGTATATATCAATCGTGTGCATACTTTACAGTCCTACAGGCTCATCGCCAGTGTTTGTTATAATAATTCACGTAATTATTCACAGCGAAATATTTTATTACGAGAATTAAATCTATTACACAGAACACAGTGTAGTGTAATGGAATGGGAGCTCGTCTAGTATTCGTGTGGGTAAAGGATGAAATCTCAACATTTGACCCGTTTCATCTAGAGATCTGTGTGCTAAAAGTAAACTTCGCTACCACTATATAAATCCGTTTTAAATTTGCATAGAATTTTAGTTTGCCCACCTCCAATGGGATATAAGAGTACGAACGTGAGATTATGTACGAGTTAGATCAAATCAAAGACAAAGTCAAACATCAGCCTAGATTTCGATAACAACCACAAGTAAATAGTGCTAGAAGCCCTAGTTCACTAGGATGAAATATTCCTATGACGAAAACTCGGCAAACCAGTATTCTTCCTCTAGCCATTTCATACAGATTATCAGGTTGGAATATACCCCAAGAAACAGTAATCAATAAAACAGCGTTAAGGGAATCTTCCATCACAGTCATACAAGCATTATATGAGTAGATATTTTATAAAACAACATTCAGTTAATAAAGTTACAACATTATAGCCGAAAAGTATTCTTTTTATTTATTGGTGACAAAGATACTGCAAAAATATGAAGACCAAGCATTTGTCATTAACCTACCGTTCGTTTTAATTAAAAGAACACTATGAATTTATTACATCCTCATGGAAATAAATGACTAATAATCGTTCACATTGTGCTATCAATTAATATGTCTTATGAATTGTTTATTTATGATGACGTATTATTAAGGTTCATTTAGAAAAATGAAAGAAAATTAATCCATTGTTTCGTGTAGGTGTGTTTATTGTGCTCCACAGAAAAACACATTTATAATTCTGAAATCAGACTGTGTAAATAATGTGTGAATTTAGAAATAAATTGTGATTTCTAAGACAATATGTCAATAGCTGAAATTGCCTGAGCTCTAACAACACGCATGTTACCAATTTTTCGGTAATAGAGAATACAATACAAACATAAAAAGATCTGCCCTTAAAATAATATATCGAGGAAAATGTGGATGCAAACCTTTCAAAGAAAAATGTTACAGAAAATCATTCCTTTATTATTGAATATTATATTTACCGACGTCATGATAAAAAGAACATAGCCGAATTTATTTATGGTAAAAACGTTGTACCAATGTCGATCTATAGAAATTATAATAATACACTGAGTCAAAAGCCTTCAGTCAGTGAACATAAAACGGTGGCCGGTGAATTACAAAACGTTAAAAAAAACTACAATATTTAAGTCACCCTTTGTAAGCCACAAACTAAGTTAGTCACATACTAAAACAAAAAAAAAATGCAATCAAATTACCAAGTATTTTGAGGATCGACAGCGGAATGATGTTTCAAATAGGATTTTCGAATATTCATATACACCAAGGCTTTGTTAGAGTTAATAAATGTGAAAACAGAATCGGTTGTGAACAGAAAGTTTTATCGAGACTTTATTTGTGGACATACGCTTGCGTTCTAAACGTCCAAAAGTTACATGTAGACTAATAAAATAATTGGGTGTCTGATATTATGTTCTGATCTTAATTTTTATTAAAACAAATAGGTTAATAGCCTGACCGTGTTACGAACGCCACAATTTAAAGATTTGTTAACACTACAAGAATACGGCCGACATGGTGGAAAGTGCTCACCACAGTCTGAAGACGCTTGCCATAGCAAGGGTATCACTAGCGCTAAAAACCGTTGTACGCCATATGTAAGGGGTCTGTAATCTCGTAGGAAAACCTTATCATTGAGCTCACTACAACCCAAGAGTTTTCTACAACATGTCTAAAGCCCAATGGCAGCTAGTTTCTTTTTAAACATACCATACACGCCATACCTGCCATCAAACCGTTTTTGGCAACGATCTTCCGTTACAAACAATTTGACAGCGACATATGCTACTATCAAACTCTGTAACCGTGTTCCATATCTGCGTTAGTAATTATGTTATGTATTAAGTTCGAAGCGCTCGTAACTTCGCGGGGTGGTCGGAAACGATCACCGATGTAAACCAGAGTTTACAGCGGTCAGTCCTTGGATGGGTGACCGTATGTGTTGCATTTGATATCGAGCGCTTCTAAGCTTCGAAATGCACATTAAGCCGTTGGTCCCGGGTATCACTAAATGTGTTGGTCGTTAACCCATGTTAGGGGCCTAATATGCGGCTTGAAAGATTCCAACAGCAGGATGCCATACACATGCCTCCGCCAATCCGCACTGGGTCAGCGTGGTGGAGTATGACACAACACCCTCACACCTTGATCGTGTTCGGCTCGTGGGACGTTAATGGGCTGAGATGATGATGGTGATGAATTACGACCTGTAACTTTTTGAAATTAGTCCATTACTGGCCATATTAGAAAAAAGCTAACTTTGGAAATAGGGAATAAAAAACAGGCCAAGTGTAAGGCGGATTCGTTCACGATGGGTTCTGTACCATTATGCATAACAAAAGTACTGAATTATATTTGTTGCTAAATCTAATGCTCAATAGGAAATAGCATCCATAAAGGGTTATGGTAACCAAAGATGGTGTATAACTAAATATTCTGTGAATATTTTAAGTGTCTACCTGTTGCCGTTAACAATATCGAGCTAAAACGAGCAAAAAAAACACGCTCGTTGTAGGGAAATAAATAAATAATATATTTATTTTATTCTGTTTAGTATTTGTTGTTATAGCGGCAACAGAAACACATCATTTGTAAAAAAATTGTCTATCTGACTATTACGGCTTATGGGCTACAGCCTGGTGACAGACGGACGGACAGACAGCGGAGTCTTAGTAATAGGGTCCGGAACTTTGGGTACGGAATCCTAAAAATTATTAGTATGGTCTTTAAACTCCCCTAAAATCCTTTGTAATAAAGTTGCCATTTTCCTGAGATGTGAATTACACGGCGAAATAACGAGTCTGAAAAGTTTGCCTTCCAATTTGAATCCGTAATACAAACCGCCTTGAATCAGGCGGTTTAGTCCTTTTAAATTAAGTCTTTGGGGTCAACGTAGAAATTTTGACGCCGACTGTCTATCTGGTTCTTAAATATGGCTTTACCTTTTATTAACTCTTTAATTCAATTAAATCCAGTTATCTGAGCTGTAATTTCATTTAAACATTGTTGTTTTCAAACTGTTTCATGTTTACAAAATTTAGAACTAACGTATGCCAATATAAAGCACAATCTCAATTTTTATACATAGTAAAAGACTTCCTCTCCATCAATATATTTGTTCCCATATTGCCAGCTTGCTGTTATCTATTGAAAGCTATGAGTCTCTTGGGATGTAATGCAAAAGTTTCTCATATAAAGAGTTGGTATAGAATTATTTTTAGGTATAACCTGCTTAAGCATCGATAGACACCCACATAAAACAAAGTTATAATAGATTTCAAGTAAAATCTTTTGAAAGCGATGATATTATAAGAAAGCGTTAAGCAGCCCTCTACTCAATTCAAACTTTCTCGGTACCACTTGGAGTAGAAATACTTTTCTCATTACACCAAAATGATGAGGTATAAGTAATGTTACTTACTTTTGAAATTTACATTTAGATGTAGAACATTAAATCATGCTAATGAAATCTAAAACTGTGATTAATGTTTCCTCCGGGGATTTCATTCACGGGTCCAATTCAGACTAATGCTTTTAGTATACAAATAAGGAAGGTCATATTTTCATGGCAACTTAAGGCAACGATGAATGCTGCACATATTACAAATCAAATTTTAATTAAAAAGCATTTTTATCGCATGTTGCCTTTTTTATGCAAGTAAGCAGTTTTACCAGAGCCATAACAGAATTTATAAAAGGCAAGGCTCAGTTACGCTTAGGTGATTAATGGGCTTTTATATAGATCGATTATCCTGCAAATGCGAAACCTCTGGAATATTTTTTTTTGCCAAGCTAAATTTAATAACGAAGCAGCTTCTTGTTTTTTATTAAAGCTAAGTCTATTCGTGCTCTAAGTCTATTCGTGCTTGATTAGAAAATCTAAAGACATGCTACTAAATAGCCGTGTAGAACAATGGTAGTAATAGTATTACAATATTTAATCAGACTTGTGCTACTCGTATGTCGAACATATTACGCTTAGCATAAAATGCAACTCTAGAACTCCATGCTGTGATAGCATGCAAATTACGCGATGTTTAATGCCAGCGCCCTTATACTGTTTGCAAATAGTAACCTACTTGGCTCAAAATTTATTTAAGCGAATATATAATAAAGCATGTCATGCAAACTTTTGCTGACTCCCTTTCATTTTTCATATCAATCTAGTACTGACATATTTGTAAAATTAATATAAAATTTATTGAGATTAGATCAGAAATTTTTCATTTCATTTTCATTTTCATTTCATTTCATTTCATTTCATTTCATTTCATTTCATTTCATTTCATTTCATCCATTCATAATCCTACGCCAAGGAAATGGCATGGTGCCACATACATACATTCAAGCCTGTTTTCCCGAAGGGGAATATTTTACGCCCACATTTCGCCGATTATATAGTTGGTCCCAGGTACTAGGTGGCGAGCACATTGTCGCTTACCGGACACTGTCATGTTCGCCTGAGCCTCGTCCGTTGGTCGGCAGGTGCATCACTTTGGTACAACTAAGTATTTAACGGCCTTTCGGTCCCCCTTTGGCCGGAAGGCAGTGCGTAAATGCATTTTGTTACTGACGTAAAACAAAAAAAAAGGCATGGATGATAGCACTCTTGCTTGTTGCCCCTTCCTCACGGCAATTACAATGTGGTTTATTTATGCACTATATATTAATTATTATTTAAATTTATAAGGCTACGTTTTTAAGTCCAGGCTAGAGTGGCTAGTAATCTACTGACTGACGTGACGCAAGTTCTTAATAACTGGGGGCAGTAAAAAAGTTAAGAAACGTTCTGTTTCCAAGGTCGTTTTACGGCTCGTTCCAATCGACTCCCTTGTTCGTTGTTTACGCGCCATAATAACCGCGGGATATCACTCCAATCGTAAAAACAATTCAATAAATCGAATTAGGCGACCGCCATCAAATAAAACAATATTAGACTTAAGTATCGCATACTCCGACAATCTTTGTCTTTGATGCTTCAAATCGTAAAAAAATTAATAGAACATCTATTAAACGCGAAAGATTTTCTCGAAATAAAATTCTTTGCTATCGTTATCCACTTAGCGTCTGTTGAACT
Source organism: Musotima nitidalis (assembly GCA_949126915.1). Lineage (NCBI taxonomy): Eukaryota > Metazoa > Arthropoda > Insecta > Lepidoptera > Crambidae > Musotima > Musotima nitidalis. The sequence goes on along the minus strand of OX421424.1, from coordinate 9,516,566 downwards.
GTTGCCGAAATTTTCTTTTTTCATTTACGATTACGAAATGAATAACGTTTGCCGTGCCGGGCAGGTAATTTGAACTAGCTAATTTAAAATGTTGTAACTGCCTTTTATATTTTAACATAATATAATTTTTACATAACTGAATGTTTATATCACGTTATAAGATACGGTACAACTTGTGCAGATCAGACGTTGTGGGTAGAAGTTGTAAATGTGTTCTTATAAAAATCTACAAGTAAAAATAACTTTATTGTAAACGATAACACATATGCCTACAACAAATCAAGTCATTCAAAACAGTTTATTTCGTATTACCACTTAACTTGGCTTGAAAAACTCTAACAGGATGACGCTGTCTCTCCAGTCTGGACTCTGGAATCTTATACATCATACATAAGTATTATCCTTCCACTTGCTACTATCCTTTATCACACTTTAAGCTTCGCTAACCTAAACACTAAACGCAACGTTTCAGCGTTGGTCGTGAAGACATCGTTGTTCTGAGGCTCCTATCTTACCTGAAGATGCCCTGTGTAAGGGCGAAACACGTGTCGTGTTGAATAGTTTCTCGATTTTTCGGGAAATTATAGTAGCGCGGGAATTGTTACAAAGATATTTTTAATCCATCACTTGCTTACAATGGATTTCCGCAAAGTAACGCCTGAATCAATAAATTACTTCACTAACCTTCTAATGCACACATGTCGACTCAGGAATCTCTTTTTATATTAGCTCGAGATTAAAAAAGAGACCATATTATACAAAGAATAAATTGTTATTTAATAAGTTTATATTTTGTACAGCACAGCAATAGGTACGAAAAGTGTATTTAAGTAACTATTATTATTAGAGTAAATGATTATTTGATAGACTTTTCTGTTAAAATATCAGGATTCAGTTAAATTACTAAAATGAAAAAAAATATTGATACATTTTAGGCATGCATAAAAATATTTTAAAAATAAAACTTCAATCAGAAAATTCCTTTTGTAACTTTATACACCTGAACAAATAACCGTCATGTTTTATTATAATATGTCAAAAAGGTATTCATTCTTATAAATGTGACGGACCCAATCCATTCAAAAAGCGTTGTAATCTTTTGTAAGTGGACCTTCAATACCTTCACAAATAATAAACTATTTTTGCTACAATATATAACCGCTTATTTCTTCCAGATGTCGTAAGGCTTTAGGGGGTTTTGTGAATACAAGGAACCCACATAGTTTCTTTCTCAGTTAGTGTTAAGTGTCACACATTCCACAAGCTAAACGGTATTTTCAAAAATATAAAAAAAAATCATGGCTGTAGCACACACAACTAAGTTAAAAGTGAAATTGTCACGAAACTACACTACACGACAGACTACAATAGTTAAAGTGTTGTAGTCGACTAACTTATAAAATGTAAAAAATCTGTACAAAATGAATACCCTACACTTTGAGTGGCCCGACACGCACTTGGCCAGTTTGTTAATAACACAGCCGCATTATGTGCTGACGACTGACGTAGCTGAAGAAAGAAATACGTGAACAAAACACAGACAACACGGAGACAGTGACGTCGGTATTATGCTAACCAGAGGGCCGGCGAGCGCGGGCTTGCCCAAACTGCGCTGCTAACCTAATTGGCGAGCATTCTTCGGAAAATGTTAATTTTATAGCCAACGACATACTCGATTCGTTTTAAGCACCTCGTTGAAAATGACACTCAAATTCTACTATTTTATATTTGCCTTTGTCACTTAATAGGGGCATTTTTCTTTCGCCATTTTTCACCTTTGATAAGGGTAAATTGTAAGCCTCAGCCTTCTAAATACATGAAAGAAATGCAACTACTTTTTTATTTACAGTTTATCAAAACTTTAATAATAATTCTCTAATAAACACAAAAAAAGCCAAACATTTTTCTTCGGAATGAACGAAATTGATCTTTGTAAACGTTGCATAATAACGGCCTTCACTTACGTCAATCAAATCTCGCAGCATTCCAAGGACAACATAATACTTCAAATTCAATTAATGGAATCCGTAATCTTATAAAAAATTACCAAATATAAATTTTCATCAATTAAAGTAGCTGTTAAGGAAATGACTTAATAATCAAACAATGTTACTTAAGCGTAAGAGGCACTCGGTGTGAAATTCTATTGTTTTCTGACCTCTGCCACTTTACAGGATAATAAAAAAGCCCTTACAATTTGAACTGTTCATATTTTTTATTGTCATTTACGCCTAAAGTATTGAAGTAAATAAAACATCACAGAGAAGTTGGAAGTCCAGCTTGTGGTCGCCAAATCAAGCGAGGACGTAAATAGAACCGAGTGTAGGCATCAGAGGCACTCGGTGTGCGTTTAATCCCGGGGACAGATCTGCTTGATTTGTGGTTTTTAACTGTACGCAAACATGAGCATTGAGCGACCGCTAGCCCCCAACCCACCCCCTCGCTATACCTATCCCTCTCACTTCCAAGCCACTTAAAAGGGATGGCTAACTTCTAAAAGGGATGGTGTAAATATAAATCACTATTTACAATTGTACTTTGCAGTGTTTATTACCTTGATAATGTCGTCATTGCTGGTATTTTAAAACCTAACATAATACTACGTTTTTCTTATTGAATAAGGAAAAGAAACAAGTTATTTGAACAAAATTCTTAATAATTATTTGAATGTAGAAACAGTAGAAAGCCCGAAAATAAATATTTTCTATGATTATTTCTAATATATCTTAACCTATTCTATATTTTTAAAAATATTGACAATAGAAAATCACAACACTGATTACCTTTACTATACAATACACAATTTTGGGCAATTATATAATCTAAAATGAAGTTTAAAGATTTCATAAATTTAAACCGTAGCAAAAAAAAATTGACATTTATAATTTTATTAAAATATATAATAGGTCTCTATTCCTGTCACCGATATTCTTTTTGACTATCATTAATTTTCTTATAAAATTGATGAACAATGTTTTTAATATCTAAACTATGGCTATTTTAAATTGCATATTACACACAAAGCTTATCTGAATTCTGTTAAGGGACTTGGCTAACCGAGTACTGCATATTGTAATATCCGCGACTAACACTGGTTTGACGTGCGTTCCGAAATACGGAAGTGCTGGATAATAAATGCCACCCAACTATGTGAATGTAGTGAAATAATCCGATTTCCACAGCACTGCCGACACCGGCACTATTGTGGCCAAAAAGCCTGATATCGTGTTGGAGATTCGATCGGGAGGCTCGCTGTTGACACTATTTTAGTGGGATCCACATTTGAGCTTTAAAAATAATTTGTTCTATTGAACTTTGACTTTTTTCTTTTAAATAGCAGCTATTAGATTGGACGGTACGATCTTTAAACATTGAAACACGATTCACGTAATTCCAAGAACTCGGAATGGTTAATAAATAAACAATATCGATTTTAATTTCATTTAATATTATAATTGACATAATTGACTTGTTTTAATGTAATGTCATTAAGTTTAACTGAAATTAGTTTGGTTTCATTTTGTATGACGTATTAACATAGTTTAAGTCTTAATGTATTTTAACTGCTAAATACCTAGGAATGACATTAGACACAAAGCTTCGCTGGAAAGCACATGTTAAGAAGAAACGCGAAGAGCTAGAACTTCGTTATAAAAAAATGTACTGGCTTCTGGGTAAACATTCAGCGCTATTGGTACACAACAAATTACTATTATATAAACAAGTCCTTATGCCAGTATGGACTTATGGTATTCAGCTCTGGGCTTGTACCAAACCAACTAACATAAAAATCATACAGCGATTCCAGAATAAAGTATTAAGAGGCATTGTTAACGCACCTTGGTACATCAGAACCGACGATCTACATCGGGACCTTAAAGTGGATCTGGTTGTTAGCATAATAAGGAAATGTGCAGAAGCTCATGAAAGAAGACTTCATCACCATGTAAATGTTGAGGCTATCCAGCTACTCGACAACACAGACCTAGTGAGAAGACTGAGAAGGACAAAACCTTTTGAGTTAGTTTAGTGTAGTGTCAGTGAAGTGTATTACTGTGACTAAGAACACATTACTAAAGTGTATTCGCCTTAATAGAAACAATAAGAATAGTGTTATTGGACAAATTCTTAGTTTTGAAATATGTAGCAGTTTATGATAAAAGAAAATTACTAATTAGTCTTTAGATAGGCTAGATTGTAGTAGATATAAGATACCTCCTTTTAAAAAAGGACAGTATTTTGTATAGGTAAAAAAAAAAAAAAAAAAAAAAATGTATTTTAACGAAATGGACGTAATATTGAATTATAAAATAAGTTAATATTATCGGGGGCGGTTTTGTCTACATTTAATAATTTTAAAATACCACTTATTGCTATTTACTATTGATAAAAAAAACACAATCAATAAAATCAAAATGGTCAATGTCATTACACAGCTGTTAGATTACAAGTAAAGGACAGACCTATAAACCATTTCCATATTAAAACAGACTAAAGTGAAACAGGTCGGGTACTAAAATATGTAAGCTTAGCCAATTTCGTAACTCATATATTACTTATTTTACTAAAAGGATGGTAATATTCCAATTCACTTACTTATCAAATTTATTTCAAGTTATACTTAAGTTTACTATTTTAAGTTATCTTTTATATTATCTTTTTATATTATATTATCTTTATATCTCTTTTATATTTCTAAGCTGTAGTTAATTGTAACCATAAGGGCTAGTAACTATAATCTCGAAGTATTTAATAGTAGGCTAATAAATAATTTATTGATTCAGGCGTTACTTTGCGGAAATCCATTGTAAGCAAGTGATGGATTAAAAATATCTTTGTGAGACTCACTCTCGTTTCAGCGTTGGTCGTGAAGACATCGTTGTTCTGAGGCTCCTATCTTACCTGAAGATGCCCTGTGTAAGGGCGAAACACGTGTCGTGTTGAATAGTTTCTCGATTTTTCGGGAAATTATAGTAGCGCGGGAATTGTTACAAAGATATTTTTAATCCATCACTTGCTTAGTAGGCTAATATTTCAAATAAGAAGATGAAAGTTTTACAAAGATACTGCACAACGAATCCTGTTCGGTGAGACAGCGCTTTAGAAACATCACGTTTTTCTTTTTTTTAATATACTTTAGATTTTGAAGAACAATGGGTGTTGTCTCTGATCGTTGTCTAACGCGTATCTGAGAATTAAGTATTTGTTGAATTTCATTTTGGCGTGAAGATAACTTTTCATTAAACGGTCTCAAATTTGGATACCGTGGTACCGCTTACCGCGCAGACTATCAGCACTAGAAAAAAGTTTTTGCTGTGTAAAACCATTCGACTGTGGAGTTCTCTGCCGGGGAATATGTTAAAATATATCTAAACCAAACAAATGATGGATTAAAATGGACGGATGGACGGATGGAAGGAATTTGCTTACAATGGATTTCCGCAAAGTAACCTGAATCAATAAATTATCCAAACCAAAGGTAAAATTAATTAGTTTATAGACAAACTTCATATTGATACTTCATGGCCAAAGCCACAAACATTAAATGATTTGTTATGTAGGCATAGGCAAAGTGTTAGTAAAGTCTAAATTAAAACAGAATTTTAAATTAATCTGCCTAATGGATTTTAGAGATAGACACTTTATCGCATGTGGCGTCAGGGGTGGGGCAAATTTAAATTGTTTGCCCAACGATTCCTAGTTAGTTAAAAACGCACAGTTTCATTCTGTGGTTTAATAATTATGATTTTTTTAAGAAGATTCAAACAAAAATATATCGCACATACAATTTTAATTAAACTCGTAATATAGAGACAAAAAAATTCTAGGTTTTTTTGTTGCATTTAATTTTTTGCCTTTTTTTTATAAACTTCTTTAGTTGGTTCTAAATATAACCATCGCCCTTGCATTTAATTTCTGTTCTTGTCGAGTTTCTTCTCTTCGTCTTTCACATCGGAGGCAGTTCTTTTTCTACTTTGTAATGGACTCACTCGATTAGAGTGATTCCATTTTCGATTTGTCCTTGTCATATAACTAATAATACAATTTTTTTTCACAAAATTCCAAATTTTATCCTTTTTATCCTTGTTTTTTTCTGCTTAGGCGCTAAAACTTCCGATTACAGTTGGTGCCAATGCCAACAGAGTCACTATATATTGGCAGGTGTGCAAGGGGAGAGTTAGTATACTGATTGCGTGTACAATTTTTAAGTAACTATTATTGGTAGGAGCCAAAAATAACAGTTTATAGTGGCATCAAAGGTTATATATCTCCTAAGTTATATACGCAAAATTATAGTTATTCCTATTTTTGGGAAGTTCTGCTCTGAATTATCCGAAATAACTACTGTGTATACTAATGGACAGTGGTTAAAAAATAAAAATTATTAGAAATACAAGAATAATAATAATGAGCGGTATTAATTTAAGTATTAGAATTAAAATGATATGATGTAATTCCTAATGATTTAACAATACAATTAACCTTAATCCCAACCTTTTTCTCTTATTTAACTTTGAGCCCGAGATCTTATACAAACAGTTTCATTTTAACAAAATGAAAGTAGCATTCTGCAGATTTACTTAAATTTGCTTGCCATTGATAAATGTTTGCAATACCAAGATTATTAACTCCATCAGACCCGACGGGAGTGTCTACTGTAATTTGTCACAAATAAACTCTTTACAGACTTTACAAAACAAAATCATTCACAAGCTTGAGAGAGATATATTTTTTATATTATATTGTGCACCTCAGCTTCATCTACTTAATGTACATAAATTGTACTTGCATTTAATTATGTGTCAGGTATGTGATGACATAATAGGTTTTTTAATACTTTTCTGTTAGATAAATAAAATATAATGTGGTTTTTACTGTAGAATGAATGACGAAAAACAAACACATTAAGTGCAAAACAGTTCGTTCAACTCATTTTTAAAGTGTAATGAAACACAATATGAATTAGTTGGTACTGTTTTATTAGTTAGAAAGAAAGAAAGAAAAAAAGTGCTTTGAATGCAGGATGTGTCATTATGACGTGTCACTTTAAAAAAAAAAATTAAGTAAAAGATAAAATATTCAAGCATTTAATTGAAATAATGTGTAAAATGTAATTCACAATAATTACGACAAAATTAAGTTGGCATTGAATATCGGTCAAAATAAAATAAAATTAAAGTTAGCCATTTATAAACTGTTGTAACCATACGTAGTAATTTACTTTAATCGATAGCCTAAAGTTGTGACAGTTATTAAAACCTAAATATAGTCTGACCAAGATTATCTGCTTACCTACCTTTTATTTTATAGTCGTATGCTGTTAAGTTCCACATCGCTACATAGTTAATTATGATACTGGATGTGTTATATATAGAATAATCAATATTTTAATATGGTGCTACCAAGTCGTTATCTTCTATATCTGTTTTATAACGTATTCCAAGTCATTTAATACAGGGTTAATGAAAAGGGTAAGGGTGAGTGGAGAACGCGCATTATTCGTTTATTTATTAATTTATATTTATAAATAAAATTATATAATATTTATATTCCTATAGGCTCACACATATATATATATATATTGCAACCAAATGCATGACGTGGAAGCTTAAGATAAAATCAAAGAAGCAAAATCACGTCTTCTAACTTATTATATTATTAATGATATAATTTCTGTTATTATCATCATTTAGATGATGAATTATTAACTAAGAAACCTTATACACCAATGTGGGACGTATTCAGGCCATAGTCCATTTTCTCATAAAAGCACCCACTGTGCATAATTTTTTTATGCTGCCCAATATAACAGCCTTAGGTAAGTTAACATACATACTTCTATAAAATAGTGACAACCAGAGAGAGAAACTTAATGTGCTATTCGACGTTTTTATTGAAGCATGAAATAGCAATTCATTTTGGCAGGGATATTTAAAATATTGTCCTTTAATAAGCTTTATCTTAAGAGTTCTCCGAGGCTCGAGTACCATTAATGAAATACGAGCATAATTCAGCTTGCAAGATTTGACCTAAACAAACTTTTATGGTGAAATAAAAGCTTGTTCAAAACAATTATATAAGAATATTTGATCGAATGATTGGCGAAATCATCCTCCTTATATTTTGAACAGGTGAGCTGAGTAGCGAAATGTTTTGTATTTCCGTCTTAAAGATATTATCTTTATGCAAATATACTTAATTTAAGTTATATTATTTCACCTGACCACTATTGTGCATCGTACATGGTGACTAAAATTAGATATAACAAGATACGAAACGAAATGACCATAAAAGAATATAAGTGATGTTACTATTATGACAAAAGAATATAGCTGGGTTTGACTGTTGTCAATAAGCGTGCTTTATCAATTACACAAAGCCAAACCATAGGTAGAAAGGGCTTGGAGTTTGTCTAAAAAATTGTTTATTCAGCAGAAAGACAAAGTTTACGATCTGGCCATACTTAAGCATGTTGTCGATGCTTACTGAATTTACTTTTTACTTTGCTTTTTCATAGGTAAAGTTTTTAATGTGCCTGACAAGAGCTGAGCTGAGAAAGTGTATCTAGTTGAATAAAGTTGAAATGCCTTTAGGAATACTTGGCCTTTAGGCCAGGGAACGAGATGAAAGTGACCAAGACTGAAAAAGGCGCGATTAGTAGTATACCGATCTCACGCCCAACTAAATTGTACGGCAACGTCCTCCTTCCCTTGTCTTTGAACTCTTGTCATCATCATCTCATCATTATCCCGGTTGCCCTAGACTTAAGCTTAGGGCCCACGTCTGCTCACTGGTCTCACCAGATTTGGCTGAATTTCAGTTATTAAAAGGGGCGACTGCCTTGTCACGTTCCTAGCCCAAAGGAAAACATCACGCTGTGCATAAAACAGCTGTCAGGTTAAAACCTGGCACTAATAGCGACTGCCATAGATGTTCATGACAGCTGGGACCAACAGCATATCGTGCTTTTTGAGACATGGAACAAACTCAAATTATGCACATGACTTCGAAAAGTGATAGACCAGGTTTTGAAACCGAGGCCCTCTGAATTGCAGTCCATTGGTCTCACCACCTGGCAATTGCTGCACTAAACTATAAGAGGTAAACTCTTGTTCTCATATTTGACGACCGATATGGCGTGGAGGTCAGTATACCTACACTCCACTCCAGAGGTCGTGGGTTCGATTCCCACACAGGACAAATCTTTGTGTGCATGAAAATCTAATGCTGTTGGCTATGATAATATCAGTAGAACCATGATTATGGAAATTTTAGACCCGGTCCTTCCTGCTTTATCCCACATCATTAATTTCTCCTTAAGATCAGGATTTTTTCCAACTTGCTGGCGTAAAGCTTATGTCCGTCCTCTTCCCAAAGTACCCAATCCATCTGCCTTAAATAATTATAGACCTATATCCATATTACCTTTTCTTTCTAAAATTCTTGAAGCCACTGTACTTAAACAATTATCAACATTTGTTTACAAAAACTCGCTTCTCTCCTCATTCCAGTCTGGCTTTCGTCCCGGCCATAGCACAAGCACAGCTTTGCTGAAAGTCACAGAGGACTTTAGAGATAGCATGGAACACGGTAAGATTACTGTGTTGGTTCTGATTGACTTCTCCAATGCTTTTAATACGGTTGACCATGACCTGCTCATTGCTATCCTATCCAAATTAAATTTCTCGAGGATATCCCTAGATTGGTTCAAGGACTATCTTCGTGGTCGACAGCAGATTGTTAAAGACAATAAGCTATTTTCCAGTTGCTGTGATATAAAAAGTGGTGTCCCCCAAGGTGGAATTTTATCTCCTCTCCTTTTTTCTCTTTTTATAAATACTTTGGTTTCCTACCTTGGTTGCTCTCACCATCTATATGCTGATGACCTGCAATTGTACTGTGAATGTGACATTGCTAATATCAATACTGCAATTGCTCTCCTAAACGATGATTTGACGACAATTTCTAATTGGTCCAAAAGATTTGGCTTATTGGTAAACCCTTCAAAATGTCAAGCAATTATCATTGGTAGTTCTCGAAAGCTCTGTAAGTTAGATTTGGCTACGGTTCCGCTTTTGGTGCTCAATGACATTAGCATACCATTTAGTTCCAGTGTTCGGGATCTTGGTCTTCACATTGACTCTACTCTTAGCTGGTCTACTCATATTACAGAGGTCAGTCGGAAAATTACTGGTGCTTTGCGTGCCCTTCATAGGTTTAAATATTTTCTTCCTTTCAGCACTAAAGTTTTGTTAGTGCAGGCCTTAATTATCCCAATTATTGATTATGCCGATGTATGCTTTCCTGATTTAAACAAAGACCTTTTGCTAAAATTGGACCGTTTGCAAAATAGTAGTATTCGCTTTATTTTCGGAGTCCGTAAGTATGACCACATTTCTCCCTATCGTTTTCAACTTAATTGGTTATCTATTCCTCAGCGTCGCCAAGTAAGGCTCCTAACTACCCTTTTTTCCATTTTACGTAATCCTGAGTTACCTGAATATTTACGCTCCAAATTCAGAACTCTTTCTTCTACTCATTCTAGGCAGCTTCGCTCGTGTGACAACTTTCTCCTTGCCACACCACAACACAGATCAGGTTTTATGTCGAACTCTTTCTGCATAAAAGCTATTCAACTTTGGAACTCTCTCCCTACTGATATAAGGTTGGCAGAAAGCAAGCCTACTTTTAAAGGGTTGCTCAAGAAATACTTTCTTGAGGAGTTATCATCCGATTAAGTCTACATATTATAATTACTATTAATTTTGTGTATAGGTATATGTAGTTTATTAATAACACATATTTAATTCTATGTAAGTTTATATGTTTTCTTATTAATACTGCCACTTTTCTGCTAACCCAAAGGTTAACTGGTAGAGAATGCCTTGCAGCATTAAGTTCGCCTTTTGTACATTTTTAATTTTAATTTGTGCGATAAAGTTTAAATAAATAAATAAATAAATAAACATGAATATTTGTTCTGGTCTGGGTGTTTTCCTATGTAAATTAAATATTTATCCGTTGTTTAGTATCCAGAACACAATTTCTAATGATACTTATCTTGGAACTAAATAATTGGTGTAAATTGTCAGAATTATCATATTCAATTTAAAATCTCTTTAATTCAAAGAGACAAGTAAGATGAAAGATGAACGGAAGACCTGATAAGAGTTGCTGGATCACAGTAGATACAAGATGCAATCGGTCACATTAGAGCCCCAGGCGTCATCAGCCCCAAGAAGTCCACTGCTGAACATAGGCATGATGATGATATTGAAAATGTGACAAAATAGGTAACTCTATCTTCCCATATATACATACATACATATATATATATATATATTACATAACACATATATATATACATATTACATAATATATAACACGTATTCACGAGGCATATTATACGCCCACACTTCGCCAATGATATAGTTAGTCCCACGTAATCGAGGTGGCGAGCCTATTGCCGCTTACCGGGCACTGTTATGTTCGCCAGAGCCTCGTCCGAGCCTCGATCAGCAGGTGCACCAATTGCAGGTGAGGTTGGCTTTGGCTCCTTCGGTCTTGGTAGGATCCTTATACACCCTCTAACTCTATACACTATCTTCCCACTTAAAAAAATAAGGAACGGAAAATTTACAACCAGGTCAGTAACAAGGATTTTATAAATGATTGTGAATATTTCTAAGCCGTTTTTAGATTTTAATAAAAAATACATTATCGCAAAGGAAAAGAGTCAATTTAATTTCATATTTCCCCCGAGATAAAAATGTGTCACTGAAATGTTCGTGACAGGCTATTTTTAAGTGTCTCAGTAATGTGGGAGGTACTTATACAAACTCGTTTAAGCAAATCCTTCCCAATGTTCCCTTTATGTCCATTTCTATAAAAATATTGAAAAAAAATACTCGTACATCTAAATGAAATGGTGTTATGAAAAGTAGCCTTGCTGAGTTTTTTTGCAGTGGAGAAGAGCGCATTGTAAAGTGTCAGTTCTCGAAGTCAAATTATTTCTTAATGAGAATAATTGTCATGGCCTTAATATAATAACCTTATCCATGTTCCATCTAGATACCAATTTGTACCTAATTATTATTTTATTTATTTCATTTTATTTTATTTTATTATAGAGAAAAGAACATCAAATCTCTTATACGTCATTATCTTTACTCACTTATTTATTCATTTCGTTTGTTTGTCACGCCGTGTCATCTTAATCACTGGTCTGATTTTAATGAATTTAATAAGTATTGCAATAGTGATTTGGAACCGCATGTAGCTTCCCAGTACTAGGTATTCTATTGATGTAACACTACTGACCACGGGCCTCCTCACACAACCCAAGGTAAAAGCGATTCTGGTATTGCCCATTCATATTGATTAACCACGATTAGTGCGGATTGACAGAGGCAGTTGTATGGCGTCTTGCACTTAGAATTTTTCAAACCGCCCATTTAGGCATTGAATATGGCTTAACGACTACCACATATGCCTGCGCCTTCCGAAACTCGTAAGCGCTCAGTATTAAATGCCACAAAAACTATCACCAATTCATCTCTGTGAAATAATATTCTCTAATATTTGTAAAAGAACGAAACAGTTTTATTTCAAATTAATTACATAATATTTTTCTAGAACCCTAGAGGGTGACGTGTTTTCAGAATTAATTAGTATCTTTTCACTAGTCTCACAATTTATCCGAAGGGTTAAACCCTCCATTCTTATTTTAATTGGGTCGTGTTAGTTGTAAGATCTTTATTTGATATAATAGCAATTCAATATCATACATACAACAATATTTATTTTAATAATACTTTACTTAGCTTAACTTTTATTTTATATGCAATTATTCTCTTTATGTAATTATGATAAAGACAGCATTTAATGTTACCATCGTATTGACTAATTGGTACCATTTTACTTTGACTAACTTTATTTTCAAAACTTTAATTATTGTGTAGTCCATATCAGCAATATTTAATGTGTTTTAAATTTCAGTGACAAAAGCCGTGGCCATTGTGGACAATACAACACAATATAACACAGTCATACAACATTATTTAATTAAACTTGCGAACTTGTTGGTATATTTGTGGACTATACTGCTAAGAAACTAATTTTGGGATTCCGACCCGGATCCGTTAAATACTTAATTGGAACTTTCACTAACCTAGGTAAATTGAATAGCTATGCTATGATTATTAAAGACCTAAACAAAAAAATAGGGCATTTATAGGAAATAGGACATTAGATAATGACAAACATAAACAAATTAAAAATTAAACACTACATTAGATAATGACAAACATAAACAAATTAAAAATTAAATGGATATCAATGTCTGCACAGTAAAAATACTTTATATTATTAGCAATGAAACCATAGCAAGCATAATTGCTCAGTTAGTTATACAGGCATCTCATCTCATATTATTAAGCTATTGCATAGCTTCTATCGCGGGCCTTGAGCGTGGAGACCAAATCCAGAAATTCCGTAACGAAAAAATCCTGACATCACCCACTCCGAGCGGCATAGCGGTGTTACTTTTTAGATTTTCCATTTATCGATAAATAGCAGACCTTTTAATGAATTTTTGTAATATCACTCTTGTCTCTATAGTTCAGCAACCCGCTTTTTTATGTGTATGTAATACACATTAATGCCGCGCAGAGAAAGTATATATGATATTATATATATATATATATATATATATTAAAAATAGAAAATAAATAAATAATAAGTTGATAAAAAATGCTATGCAATAGCTTTACCGCGGCAGTTTACGAGTGCCACACGTCTATTTTTTACTTTATATTAATCAAATTAATGAATTCGCTAAGTACACGTAGGTAAGGTAAGTAGGTACAATAACAATTCTGTAATAAACAGAACCATTATACTTAGAAAGACAGGCACCGCCTCAACAAATGGCTAGTTATCAGCCACAACAATGTAGACAGCTTTAAACACTTTGAACATGAGGAGAGGCTTGAACTCTTGAACTTGACTCAACGCGTGCCCAGCTCAAATGTCGACGCCTTTCATGAATAACGTTCAGTTTTGAAATGGAACCTTACCGTTTCCCCGTGTTTGTGCTCCTTCTTGGATATTCAGTTTCAGTTTATGCTTTACCATCATACTTCATAGTAATAATAATATTAGAGAAAATATATTTATTTTCCGATGTTTGTAATGAATAAATAATACTATTGTTATACGAATTGCACAATTATTTGTTGTCGCAAAGAAAATAAAATAAAATATAACAAATTCAATAACTATTGAACTTTAACATCAATAATAAATCCTTGGTGTAAAATATTCAATAAATAGTTACAGAAGCGATGCGTCAATAAACCTAACTACACATTACAGTTAATTGTTAATTACATTAAACTCTATATTGATTTTATTTTTAAAGATAAAATATGAACACACTAGAGCTTTCTTCTAATTTTGTGTAACGCTTTTAAGGGGAGTGCCCTTTGCAGCGCTAATGGAATTCCCTCAGTAAAGGGAATCTGGTAACAGAGTTTAGGGTGACAATAAAATACATTTTCAAGCTTTTTGCGGAGTCCAGTTTATTCCACCGTCATTATAATTTGAGAAATTTCTAAAACAGGATGAAAGGATCTCCGCTTTAAGTCTGTTAATATTTTATTATAGCTTCTTAGCATCTATAGTGTACATTTTTCTTTTCTTGTTCTTACTCGTGTCTTATTAAAAGAAGAAACTGCTTCCCGTTCTTTTCTTTTAAACGATCTCTTGAATAATAACTTAGATTATAGAACTTTTTTGAAACAAACAAAGCTTGTTGTAGTATAGGTACTGGTCCAACAGCTTAACAGCATGCTTAGATACTTTTTGTAAAACACTGTCTGTGAGAATTTACTAAAATGTCGTAGGCGTATAGATATGTTCACAAGGCAAAAGCGTTCCTGGAGCGAAATAATTTAATAAATATTTATGTCGAGTAACGAATAATATTATTCCTTCAGTGTTTAAAGGTCATCGGTAAAGTTTTTGTACTTAATTTAAAAGTGTCTTTAAGGTTTTATTTAATCTTCAATATTTTTTCTTAAAACATTAGACAAACTAATTGACCGATACATTAGGAATAGTCCTTTTACACAGTACATTTACACATGATTCAATGTGCTATCAGTACGGGTCATCCATGGAGACAGCTCCTGGTCGTGAAAAGGGCAGAGGTCGCGACTGAAAATAAGGAAGTATACGCTTACTTCCTTATTTTCAATCACACGCGCCTACGCGGGCGCCTTTATAGATTTTATAGGACAAGAAAGTATCTTCGATAGGACAACCTTTAGCAGCAGCCAGGGAACACGGTATCCAAGATATGATCTGCGAATCGTACGACTGCATTGGTTTTTACTGAGTTTAGTGAAACACTGATGGCAATAACAATAAAAGGCGGCGCGCATGGAGGAATACTATTGCCGCTCCTGTGGAGCCTTGAAACATAACCCATCCTCACCAAACAAAATCATATACCTTGTCCATATGCAATGCACTCATTTACTTTAAACACAATGTAGACTGTTTACGAATGCATCATATACTAACTTGTAATAACCGAGCTATTGTAATTGATAGATTATTCTCGAATACTGTAATACAACTAATGCATAGAGGCCAGAGACTGCTGGAGAAATTGTGTAACAGTAACCACCTCTCAAATTGTGTAACAGTAAACAAAGAAATCTAAAAAGCTTGAATCAGCAACAAAAAAGCTAATGAATGTGCCACTGCAACATTAAGTCAGCTTATTATGTAATCAAAGTTCAAATCTCCTTGAAATTTATGAAGGACAACGTCTGTCTGGCAGTTAGTACAAACATTTTAACGTTGATTTCATATTAGTCTGAAGTAATTACAGAGTAACATAATTCTAGATTCTGTAAGTTTTTTATAAATTGTTATTTATTGCAATTGTCGTTATCTTAGTTCATTAAAGTCACTACATTCATCACAATCCAATGTGAGAGGGACCCTGTTCATAATCCCCGATGCGGATTACCTGAGTATGTAGCGTCCTGCTGTTAGAATGTTTCAAACCGCATATTTGGCTTAACATGTCCTACGACTCGGTCCGTTAAATATCAAGTATCATATAAACGGTCACCTATCCGGGGTCTGACCTCGACAAACGCCACTTAACTTGATCGGTTCCGACCACTTCCTATTAAGGCTCTGCTAGCGCTTGTGATAAAAACTATAACTTTTCATAGGTGGCAAACTGCTGAAATTATACGTTACTTTCCATTTAATGAATTCATTTAAGTTACTAAAAATGTCGCTGAAAATGAAATATCAAAGCAGTAGATAAGTTTTTTCCAAGCAAAATTTTAAAGCTAAGCGGTTTAACCAAGAGTCTAATGAGTATTTGATTGACAGTGATAATTTATTTTATTATATTTATAATATCGAATTCCTCTATTTTTTATAAATACTGTGTTTATTATACCATTCCTACGTGTAAAGTCACTTGATCGGCGCCAGTAAATAAAATATACTCGCGAAAACCTCGCCTATCGGTGCAACTTGGACCGAAAGAGACCTTAAATAAATATAGTGTCCTGTTAACAAAAGTAAATAAAAAAGTGTGTATGGAGTATTTACGTGAAGCCCGGGCGCGTCACACTGTATGAATCATCACAAGGGATGTTTGTTTACTGTTCTGTTACTAGTTTCTCGTTAGCAGAAAAGCTTCGGAAAGCGGTTCTAGGAAAGTTTACACTGCGCTGCGATAACACTCGTGATCTGTCGTGCTCGAAAATTGAATATTGTACGTACCGCACGCCAGTGCCAACCATGCCGCACAATTTATTTCAACTATCCAAATTCATTAGCAAAAAATTGTTTTACTTTAAATATAATCCAATTTGTATTGGTTATTGGTAGATTAATAGTATATTACGTTATAATATAGTTGTAATTGTTAAATAAATAAACAGCATTATTGCACTAATTATATTTTGCTTAATTTTACTCTACCCAAGCATGCATTGGTAATAAAGCTATTTTGACGCTCTACAAAGTGAGAGCGATATAAATTACAATGGAAGCGTGTAGCGAAATGCACCCCTGACGTCCCGCATAAACATCGTATCACAGCCCGATCTTCACATCATTATCCAAGCTAAAGACGGAGGAAAATACTAAGTGAAGCCACGTTTCTACTACGCAACTAGGGATCCTTAAGACTGTTTAGGATTAAAAAAATCACTTAACTCTGTTTCCCAGATACTAAAAAGCTGTTATGATATCAGTCTAGATATATGTTATCTGATCTACGGCCTACGGCATTATCAAGAATTATAGGATCAAGCGAGTACATAAAATAGTTTTCTAGAAAGTCGAAAATAAAATAAGACACTTTGACTAAGAACGTGCATATTTTGTATACAAGTAGCTCATGTTATCGAAATTCCCCGCTTCTGTCTTAATGCCTAGACCTGCCTAGATAGGAATTTATGTCGTATCTCTATGCGATCGAGAATCTTTGACGAGTACCAGTGTTCTAACGTTTATCTGCCTGCTAAGATATACGCTACGTGCCTGCAAGCACTATCATACAGCAATTCAGTTTTACCGTCGATAACATTTTAAAAATAAATATGAATAGGAGACTAAGTAGGCGAGCGCCTGACGGCACTCCCGCATTTACCCGCTGAAATTCGAGGAAATGTCACTCTCAGTGAAAGCGAATTTTCCGGTCACGCAAGAAACCTTCGCAATCCTACTCCATCGCTTCACCACACGCGCACTTTGATAGGTCTTATTGGTATATTATGTACAATATATTTGGTAGCTGACATACAGTCCACAGCTGCTGGCGAGTAATTATTCAGCCATTCCATTCTAGGAGGTTACCATCACACGCTTTTGAAGCGAAGATCAGAAAGTGGGCAAACGAATATAAGAGTTAAAAAAGAAAAGTTAAATTTTAAAATTCAACACAACATTGGACTTTTTTACTTTGTCCCAAAGGCCATATGGGCATATTTCAATTTACCTTGACGACTTGACATACGTTGATAGCCTGGAGGTACATTAACCTTCCGAGCCATGAGGAGAGCTCAGAATTAGTCTGGTAAAAACCAGGAAGCTTAATCTAATTTCGACAATGTAGTTGAAGTTGCATCGTGAGGCAAAGGACTCGGTTTAGGGTTCACTTTGTACGTAACAGGTACAATTTACCACTGCAAAAACCAGACTTAGCTAGCAACAAATATTTACAGTCTGAAAGCTTTGTAAGTCCGGCTTCTTGAAACGCGGCCTAAAAATCTGCAGCTTTATTTATAATAGTTATCATTATTCAGCTTTATTGATATAATTTCTGCTATATATAAATTAAGTTAGTTTCACGCATATAATTTCAGATTTTTTTTTCATTTCTTCTGCAACATGTGTACATTCAAAAATATAAAATAAAGCAACTCGTTAATGCAATCTCTGCGGATTGGACGCTTCGATTCACACACATTGAAGCCACACATTGAAGTCGGCGCGTTAAGTTTTACGAGACAAGGCTCATATCGTGTCATGCTGGGTGAATCACATCGTGAGTCCGTCTTTATTGTTATGTAATTCGGTTTAAACCAGAAATACAAACACAAGAATTATTAACAGGCATTTTGGTATAAAAGCAAATATAAATCGACATCAAAAATATATGTCCACTGAAAATTCTAACAAGTTTACGTAATTTTTTTTGTTCTAGGTACAAGCTTGTAATTTTTTAAAATTTTTATTTACGTGCTTGTGTGATATTACTTATATAAAGTAGAAGCTTTTATAGTTCAAAATAGAATATATATGGTTCTAAAATTAAAATTCGATTTCTTAATTTGTGCCAAATTTGAGCCTTGAGAACCGCGCACTTAGAGAAGCTGTAAATACATATTTAATAGACAATCTTTGAAATGTCGAAATTCACGTAGACATTTTATTGCTTACTCTATCAGTGAATTCTAACCACCTCCTGATGCTACAAAGTAAGAACTGTAATTTTGTACATTTTACTGGAGAGATACTTTATTATTTAAAGTATTTTCAACTCCGTATTTTTGTACTAGTGCAACAAAGATGTTAACGCTATCTAACGCGTATTTTTCGAACTAGGAAAATGTCTTGAGAGCATTATATTTGAAAAACTTTATCAGATAATGTGGCATAGTTATTCAACAGTACATTCTGTTTATTTAGTTATTTGCTTGGTTGTAACAACCCTGTCAAATTCATTTCCTGTTTCATCGATAGCTTTTGCATTATTCCAGTTGTATGTGTCGTCAATGGATCATTATATCGGATATATCAATAAAGGTCGTTTCATAACTGACATCACTTAAGTAACAATTCTCAATAGATTCAGTTTCATACATTTTTTGTTAACTCTTGAAATCAGGACCATATTACTTAGCAAATATTTCATAAGCTTACAAAAAAAAAAAAAATAGTTGCAGCGCCTTTATAACGCTTCAAGTACGACCTGGCCAATTTAACGACGTATATACAATTTTATAAAAATCTATTTGAAATTCAACAACAGAGGGAAAAATATCGAAAATTACTCGCTAACACATATTCGTAAGCACGACATATTGTGAATCCATTAACGTATTTAAACACTTGAGCAGCATCGAGAACTCTGAGTGGTAGCGATTCAGACACGTAACATTGTTATTACATAAATAAATAGGATTTACAGTGATTAGATGGATTTATTTAAAGAGCATTGGCATTTATGTTTTTCAGCATAAAATCATATTTGATTCATTTTATGGGACATATAACCGTTGTACATTCTGTGTTAGGTAAACGCGAAAGTTACCATTCAAAACGACCTACACCGACAACCACAAAGTATGCATTAACTTAATCTTTCTTAAACTTAAGCTTCCCATAAACAACAATGGTACTGAACTGCCTATTTTGACTCGACTTGACTTTAATAAAAATCGGACATAGTAAGAATACAATTATAACTATTTGTCTAAATAACGATAGTTATTTTCAGAATATCTGAGTACCAAATTTATTTATTTTTTAAAGCTTTTTTTGGAGACCATGAAGTATTCGATACCATATCAAATATCATATACCATAAAAAAAAGTATTTATGTATGTTTATCCGTTATTCAGTATCCATAACACAAGTTCTTAATGATACTTATCTTGGAACTAAATAATTGGTGTAATTGTAAGAGACTATTTATTTTATTTATATATAGTATTGGTATCAAATAATCTATCTAGTGTATTAAAACTATTGATACCAACAAAAGTATGATATAATGTTTGATTTCGACAGTCTCGAAACTAAGTACTTATTTTGATTAGACAGAATAATATTTGTACCATCGAAACTATCGATATTATTGATACTATCGAAACTATTAATAGTATTGATACCATCGGAACTATCAATAATGTTTTAATTCGATAGTGTCGGAACGAAGTACTTAAAATAATTAGACAGAATAATCAGCTGTTGTTGGAGGTTGTGCCGGCCAACGCCCACAAATTAATGGACTATGGAATTGACAATAACACCGTACGTAAAGAAAAAAGTCTACTTAATAAGTGTACTTAGTAGGTCATTTTTAGAGCAAGAAAAACATTTTCGCGATAGGAATTAATAGGCATTCTTTTATCATAGTTTAAGATTTTTTTTTTTATTATTTAATATTAGACCAAAAAAATTATTAAACTAAAATATCCTATTTTGCTCTTCAACTGCGGTACGTTATAATTAATTTGCTTGTAGACATAACTTATGTATTATAGTAAACTTCATTAAAGGCGAACATTCAACGCCCTTCTAACAGATAATTAATATATATTTGTTATCACGTATTCACGTTTTTCACAGATTACATTACATTCACTTTCATAGACTACCGCGTCGAATAAATAATGTTGAATGGAGTTACAGGTGCGGGTGAGCTGAGGTACTGACCTCTTTTGATCTTTGGAAATGATTTAGTAAAAGCTTTCATTATGTTTCCTATTAATGAACAGTTGGCGTACATGAGCTTCTGAATATATAACACATATTACTGTATCTATTACACCTATTAGGCAAGTTAAGCATATTAGTGCAGCAAATATTCAAACTATCTTTGTGTTGCAGAAGAGGGCCAATAAAAGAGCATAGCCTGTGAGTTTCTTGCCAGTTCTTCTAACAGAGCGGTGGCTCGGAAATGGCACTTAACTTCACTTACACTTAATTATTTTTTGTTCTTATATTGTTTTGTTGCATATAAGTGAATCTAAGCTTCGTGATTTCAGTGTAATAATATTTCGATTGTTTTTTTATATTTATGTTTAATTTTGACGTTTTTAAGTACTATGAAATAGTTTATGAAATAAATAATTTTTGATTTTTTGATAATTGCAGTAAAATGGATTCAGAAAGGTCATCAGATAATAGTGGTTTGCGGGGTATCGAGTTAGTAAGCGCTCTTTGGGGGTGGTCTATGTTCAGCAGTTGATGGCAATTAGTTTATTTAGTATTAAGAACTTAATATATTTTCAATGCATTTTTATTTCAACGAATTTCTGAAAGACATCGGAAAATTGTTATAGCTTTAAACAAATCTCGCAGGTATTTGCAAATATTTTAGTTTCAGATTAATAAGAATTACTTAAAAGTCAGAATATCGTTTGTAACTCCGCGGTACCAGGTGGTAGGAGACGACTATCGAAGTAAAACAGAGACCGGTTCTTGGCTGGGTTGGGGTGGCTTCTAATTTGTAAGGCACATTAAGATGTTGCTTTCGGTTATGTAATAGTCGTTAAGCCATGTTAGAGGCCCTATTAGGCAGCTTTAAACATTCTAACACCAGGACCTCTCACACCTTTCTTCGCTGTACACTTTATTGCTCTCTTTTTAAAAATATTACAGAAGTTGGCAAAGACCTAAAAAAATCTCTGCCAGGCATATATGTAAAACAATAATAAGAACGATTGAACGCAACATGTAAAAAAAGAAACTAAAACGAATTACAAAAAATATCAAGTGAATCAAGTGCGTATCTTGATACTCACTTGATTTTCACTTGTGGAACTTCTCACGGTTTAGTTTGAATAAGAGAGCCAGTTGTGTAGCATCTCACTATTCATCATCATCATCTCAGCACATTAACGTCGCACGAAGTTCTTTTGAGGAAACAACGTGTGAAGGATCAAGGTGCGGTTAAAATTACAAGAATCCATGCTTCAAAGGACCTTAGAAGCCCCTAGAACGCAAACGATACCCCATTTAAAGAATGATTATTGCGAGCTATGTGTACAGAGTGCCCGGACGTCACTAACCTTCAATTTTCCTTTTTTTCACTAGAACAACATAATTGTGTACTTACAACTTCCTCGAAACGCCAATTACGATATTGCTTGAACGATATGCAGCGGGCGCTTACAATAGAGCTTTTAATCAAATTTGTTCGTAATTTGTGAACTTTACTCAAATCCAACTCACACCAATATTATAACACTTTCTGGTTTAAATGAAACGAATTGTTCCACTATCTCGTATTATCACAAAATATTTCAAACCTAATATAATTGTTTCAATTCCAATTATTGTTCGCAGTTAAGTCATACGAAACTACAAAAAATAAAAGATGTTTTCTTGACCTTGCACTTTCACATACTTGGCAGCTTTAAAATGGGTCATTATGATAAAAAAGTATAATACCAACTTTTGTTCACAAATTATTCGTAAGTACTTATTCCTACTCACCGTAGACTTAGAGCCTGGAAGGAAGAGTTGAAGAATTACACGGGTGAGGTGTCATTAGAGGTTAAAATACTTCTGTCACCTTTTTGGCATAAACCAACTTTCGCCTAAAACTTATTTGTTGGTACTTTTTCGTACAAAGCTCAAAGTAAAGTAAGAAACTGGAGGGAAGAGTCGAAGAATTAGAATGGTAAGGTCCTATTGAAGTTAAAGATTTTTCTGGCACCATGCGCTGAGCATAGAAGTAGTGTTGGCCACTACCATCTTGGCCACGAATCCCGACATAGTTTTGCACTGTACCGTAGCCCAAAGTATGCGTCAAGTTGCCCAAAGTATGAGTCAAGGCATACTTTACGTGTTGTTAGATATCTTTCAATGTAATAATTTATGACGAGGTGTATGACGAACACAAACTTCGTTAGCGGTAATAACTTACAAAATGAGGGGCGCATAATGAGTCATTTCATTTAGAATGAGGTGCTGCGGAGTGCTCCAAGTCGGAAAACTGAGCGAAGCGGACTATCTTACTTACTTAGAGCCTGGAAGGAAGAGTTGAAGAATTACACGGGTGAGGTGTCATTAGAGGTTAAAATACTTCTGTCACCTTTTTGGCATAAACCAACTTTCGCCTAAGACTTATTTGTTGGTACTTTTTCGTACAAAGCTCAAAGTAAAGTAAGAAACTGGAGGGAAGAGTCGAAGAATTAGAATGGTAAGGTCCTATTGAAGTTAAAGATTTTTCTGGCACCATGCGCTGAGCATAGAAGTAGTGTTGGCCACTACCATCTTGGCCACGAATCCCGACATAGTTTTGCACTGTACCGTAGCCCAAAGTATGCGTCAAGTTGCCCAAAGTATGAGTCAAGGCATACTTTACGTGTTGTTAGATATCTTTCAATGTAATAATTTATGACGAGGTGTATGACGAACACAAACTTCGTTAGCGGTAATAACTTACAAAATGAGGGACGCATAATGAGTCATTTAATTTAGAATGAGGTGCTGCGGAGTGCTCCAAGTCGGAAAACTGAGCGAAGCGGACTATCGTAAAGAATGTTTCTAACTCCTTGGATCATGGCTCTGGGTTCGGGAAAACTTAAACCAGAATTACATACTACTGTTTTTTATCGAATTAAAGTTCCCCTATGGCGATAGTAAGATTTAAAGGAGCTTTTATAGTAAACCTAAAGGTCCACTGTTATCACAAAGGCTTAGGTATACCTTAAAAGAAGGAAGGTAAAATTATCTTCCATATCACCTGTACAACAAGTTAAACTATTATTTTGTTTGTTGTTTTTATTTTTTTTGTGCATGGGTATAATTTACCTGAATAAAGATCTTTATTATTATTGTTGTAAATGACGGAGAGGAGATAATCTCTCGTCCTTTTAAGAACGAAGTATAAGTTTAAGAAGCCAAATACAAGATGCGATGTATATGATATTAATAATAAATTATGGGTAAAATTAATCGTCATTATCTCAGCTCAATAATATTTCACTATTGAGCTCGGGTTCACAACGGGTTTTACTTATCAAACAAAGTAACCATGGTTTACATTTTTAAAAATCGTCTGTCCAAAAAAGCTTGGCATAACTACCAAATACACAAGCACGGCACAAGGACCGACTGCTTCACTAGGCTTCCTAGCCCTTAAAGTGTTCGATATCAATGCCACTTAGATGGCCCATCAACTTTTGACTTCTGCAAACCCTGCTTAACTAAGGTGATAGCCTAATCTCACAGCGCCACGAGAGCTGTGATAAATCCCAGAGCATTATTCAAGGGCTCCGGACCAAACCGGATAATCGGACCCTTCTTTCATTGTCCTGTTTTAGAACCAAACAATAGTGAGAATGTAGAAACAAAACACTGTATAATTTAAGTTTACCCTGTGGTATATCCCAAGTATTTCCAACTTTTATAATATACTATTAAATGTCCATTAGTTGCATTAATATGAGACAACAACAAAATCCGCAAATTTTAAGTGCTTAAAAAATTGTATTTTTATCTTTTATTTCACTTCACATGTTTTTATAAGTAAATTCCATATGATTTAGCAAAGCAAACTCATAACTACCTAAATAAGCCTAATGATTAGTAATTTTTGGGTACAAAAGAACACACATCAAATCTAATACAGGTAATGGTGGTATATCTTATCTGCCTTTTGTGGATAAAACATTTGAGGTTGGTTGTAATGTTCAAAAGACGCTTCAAACGATGACGATGAGCTATAACTAAAATTATCGATATTGCTAGATCAACTAAGTCAATAACTTGAATGTTTTTCACTTCACCATCGTCTTAGCAAAATAAATATTATAAAAATATAAAAGTCATTATTATCTTCTCTTTAATACTGATAAATGACTGCTACTACTTCTAAATTATAATTCTACTTCTGCGGCTACTTCTAAATTTTGGAAACTAAAACTAACAAAATACTTGGTCGCATCAGATTGTTCACAAATTTAAACGATTAGAAATAAATTATTACTAGATAGAACCAATTATGTCTACCAGGAACTGTTCTACATCGCTGGAAACCTACCAAACAATATCCATTACTGAATTGCGTACACAATTATAGATTAAAGTTAAATTAACTGTAGGTAATGGGAGTACTTATAATAAAATATTGAAAGGGAATAAGGAGTAAGCGAATCTGAAAATTTGAAAAGGGTAGAAATAAAAAAACAACCAAAATAATAATTAAACTTATAATTATAAATCATAAAACAAACAAAATTATAAAATTATTAGTATAAATCTATTTTTACAAAACACAACCATGTTTAATACTTTTGCGAAGTTGTTAAAAATGATTCGCTCCTCTATTTAAAAAAAATATAATTTTCATTCGTGTAGGAACATCCTATGGATCATTCTATAAGATAAATCAGATAATAAAATACCGAAATTCGCAACCCTATTTATGATTTAAAATGTAAATATATAAGGCTTATAATTATATATTTAATTTTGAAAAACTAAATGATTTCGGTTTTAAAATGAAATGTTGTTTAAAGTTTTAAATGAAAAAAACTGTACCGCTTACATCAATAAATATTATATAATATAATATTATTACAGAAATGTTAAATTAAAATAAAATTTTATATATCGTTATTCATACCCGATTGAAACGATTACTACAAGATATACATTTCGCCATTAGAGCTCCTATAACATGAATTTAAAATAGGATATTTATGTATGCCATGTTTTACAGACATCCGTTATTATTACATAACAACTTCTGCAAGCACATCACAACGTCTTCGACAACTGCCAACTAAATCTGAAAAGTTATATTTCAATAAAATATAATAATAACTTTACTCAATATATTTAGTAAATACGTAAAACTTGACTCTAACGAACAAATTATTGCAAAATTATTTAAAAGTATTTTATTAAAAGTGAACGGGTGTATTTCTTCCTATTTCATGTAATGTTAAGGGGAAAAAAATTATATACGTTTTTAAGGTATATAATAATGAACATAAGAACTAAAATAAAAACAAAAAAAAACGATATCAATTTACTTAAACCCAAAAAAAGCTCGTACTGACAGTTTTCCATACCAAAACCCATATAAAAAGCAATAACCATAATAAGTAAACCATAGCAAAATGATAAGTTCAGCTAGGCCAAATTGAGAGACTTACGCGTACTTTAGGTGATCCGTCAGGGCACACAGGTAAGCAAGGGCAACGCGCGAGTTTGTTATGCCGGCGTGGCTGGGGCGAGGGCGCGAGGTCGGCTGGACGAGTGACGGGCGCGACGGCGACCAGCGTACTGGGTTGGTTCGCCTCGCGCCTCTCGCCCCAGCCCTCGGGTGCCGGGGCGCGCGCCGCCCGCCTAGCCGCCCGCACGCTCACACGCGCGTCACGCCATCTACCCCATAATCTTTAAAACACACTAAATATTCCTTATTATAATCCCTGATAATTTTAACAACTTTTACATTCCATTCTTCGTTTCCATTTTTCCATAAAATTCTCACTAACCATTTTGTCTCATAAACCTCGGAAACTCCAATCTATTATCAAGGCTTCGGGCTCTCGATGTTTGCATACATCAAGTTTTATTTATATCTAAGCTATTATCCATACGTCCAATAGTGAGTGTATACTTGACATACCTTATTCGAACTCATCGATCGATAGACACTCTATACGAACCAAACAATGAATGAACGTAGCGTAGAATAAACAAAGTGAACTCGAAGATAGTCGGTTAGCTCAATGCCCTTCGGTCGTCATAGTAAGCACATCTGTTGTGATATTTTTAATATAAGACAATTGAGATATTTTAACGAGCTCTGTGGCAACCTGAAAACAATGATTCGAGTCGCAGCCCGCGACGTTTCAAAGCCGCGCGAGTCAGGCACGCATCAAATCTATTTAATTTATTTATTTTATAGTTATAATATCTTAAAATCTTGGTAGCGTGTAGTACTTCATTTTCTACCCTCAATGCAATATTTCTATGTAATGATAGACTATTCATTACCTATTCAATTTTCCACTATTTTAAAAATAAACTCTTTGTAATGCTCCTCTTGATCTACGCTGCCTGGTAGGCTAGCATAGAATTATTAAAATTATAAATCTTAATAATCTACTTACTTACTTGTCTTAATAAAATTTTATAATTTGATATTCTATTTCATTTCAAATTCAGAAGGTATGTGTATGTATATCCACGGGAATCTGTAAGAAGCTTAATTAGCTTGAGCTAAGCTAAAAGTGTGATGGTAGCAAGTGGAAGGATGTAATCTCTACTTACTGCTACGAAAATAGGGCTTGACAATATGTATGTCTGTTGCAAATTCTAAATTTTAGGTAGTTTGCCGGTTTTTCTCTCTAACTTAAGCTTAGGTACAAACACATATGGCTGAATTTCAGTTATTACATAGAGCGACTGCCGTCTGACCTTGTAACCCAAAGGGAAACTATATTCTATGGTTGAAACAGCTGTCAGGATGTTAGAAGGCACTGACTGACTTCCTTATAACGACTGCCATAGATGTAAATGACAGCCGGGACTAACGGCTTAATGTGCTTTTCGAGGCACGGAGCAAGTGATAATTACGCACATAACTTCGAAGACATAGGTTTTGAACACGGTTTGAACCAGAGAATGAAGAAGGAATTTAAAGGCTCGCAACTGGGCTATCGCTGCTGTCTGTTGTGTTATCTAAAATATCTGACCTTATTGCCTTGTATGGCAAAGAAAAAGCGAATCTATTTGCCAATGAAGCCGAATGAGGTGTCCTTTGAAACTATAAGAAAAGGACAGAAAGTAAATAACATTTATGAAAGCAGAAATGGATCCCTACCTCGCTTCAAAAAAGATATTGATATTTTTTTAATTTTTATGGGAATCCTTACGTTAACATAATGTTTTCTTCCTTAAATAGTTTGCATAATATTACTTTGTCATAATTTTTAGCAGCATATGTAGGTACTGGTGCAAAATTATAATTGGGTCTAACATATTTATGCATAATTATAATTTGTACAACGTTTTTAATAATATGGAGTATATAATTAAAAACGTTGTACAAATTAATTCCTAATATTTTAAGAATAAAGTAATGGTTGTATATTTTATGTTTAAATATGATTATGCGGATTGTATTTATTATGTAAGCAACTATGCTAAATCTGTTATAAGATAATACTATTAGGAATAAATATCATTAGTATGAATTACCATATTCCAACATATTTAATGGTTAAAATTTTTATGCAAAAGGATAGTGAGCCAAATTATAATTACATTATTCTTTTTGTTGAAAACGTAATTTTATTCAAGTGTCTATTCACAACAAATTTTTTTCATCTTCGGTGACTACATTTCTTCGGTTTTTGTAATCACAAACTTGCATAATTTATTAAATATATATATATAATAAAAGAGGAATAAATAAGTAAGCACTCTCACTAATTGTGTGGTACAAAAAAGTGAGTACACTGGATTGATACAGTCCAAAATATCTACGGCATTATGACTTTATTCTCACTTCATAGTTTTCTACTAATGAGAGAAGTTTCATACTCTAATTGTACTAAGTACGAGCGCGTTTAAGATGTACTGATACCTCGTATACATCACAAATAAAACTTATGTTATATTGCATGTCACATTACATGATACGAATTGATTTGAAGGAATGTTTAAAATATTTTTTATTTACATATGGTTATATTTTTTATCTTTCTTTATAGGACGAAACTTTACAGAGCTTTACAGATTAGTTCACTGTTATTTATGTGCCTATGAACACTAAGGCAGTTATATATATATTTAACTGCCTTAGTGTTCCAATAAGGATGACCCTCTTCTTATTACTCGCTACGCTATGTTTACGCTGACAGATAACTTTAATCTAAGCAGAATAATTTAATAAAGTCTTATTAAAATACAGCTTACTAAGACAGTGTTCATACTTCCAAGATTATAACGATCCTTCCTATTATACGAACATAATGCACCTTGTTTGGTGAGTGGGTGGTTTGCTTCAGGACAACGTGTAATCGAGTTCACGTGCACAGTTCCGACAGCACATCTCCTTGTGCGGAAATTGTTGTTGAGCACGTAATTTTCCGAAGTCAGTGGGTGAACTCTGAACATGCTATCCTAAAATGAATATACACGTCACATCTCGTATATTCTCAGGAAAAAGATTAGAATCTTGAAAGCCTTTGTAACTTATCTGTGAAAGTACTTTTCCCTATCCAACTTATTAGCGTCTTTATTCTTTATTATAAACACAAAGAAAATACATTTTAACTTGGAGTGACCGAAATAACCGTGACCGTGACATAAAAAATTATCTATTATTAGAATACGTTTATATTAAATTGACGAAGTATGTCAGTGGATGAACTTTGAAAATGCTATCCTAAAACGAATATACACGTCACATCGCCTATATTCACCTATATAAGATTCGGTTCTTGAAATCCTCTGTAGTGTCATATAACTTATCTGTAAAAGTACTTTTCCTTATCCAACTTATTATCGTATTCTGTTTATTATTATTATTATTATAAACAATAAGAAAATACATTAGAACTAGAAGATACCACAATAACCGTGATCGTGAAATAAATAAATCGAATATTACGTCACATACGTAATATTAAATTTATTTATTTCACGTACGAATACGTTTAGAATAAATTCATTACGTAATTTTTAGAAGTCAGAGGGTGAACTATGGAAATGCTATCCTAAAACGAATATACACATCACATGTCGTATTTTCCCACGAAAAAGATTCTGTTCTTGAAAGCCTTTGTAGTGTCATAAATAATCATAATATCTCGTTCTTTATTATTATAAACACGAAGAAAATAATAATGTAACCGAAAGTGACCAAAATAACAGTGACCCGTTGTCGCCAAATAATTTAATCGTATGTTATCGTAATCGTAGAAAAAAACGAGACGATTGAGCGGTTGTTTTTATTTTGGCCGACGTGGGCTGTTTGTTTTTGCTTCTTCTTATAATACTTTGCTTTCTATTTATTATTAAAACGGCTTGACCTATTTTAGTTTTGAACCAACTTTAGAAGGAAAAGGGATCTGTTTAACTATTTTTTATATCTTTAAAAGTTTCAGATCATTTAACAAAACTTTCACGTTTTAGACAAAAATACTCTAAAGCTGATCTGATAAATACTTTCTGATGAAGACGATAATTTTATTCATAGCAAACGGGCTGTGATTGCACGATATTTCTCTTATGATCCAAGGAGAGAGGGATACAAGTCATTCTCCACCACGCGGTCCCAGTGCGGATATAGAGCAGCAGCTGCGAAAAAAAAATATATTATTTTTCAAGCCTGAACCTAGGTTGGCATATCGACAAACTCGTATAAGAATCATGGCTCAACGCTTTATCCAAGGCACGATAGAGCTCAATATTCAACGCCATATATTCAAGGGGTGAAATCTGTTTATTTTCAGGTGCTCGATACTCACTTTATACTACATAATCGGTCACCTATCCATGGACTGAATATGAAAACTTTGGTAATCGTTTCTAACAACTAGTGACATGATAAACTTTAAGAAATAAACGTGGAGAGTAAAAAATTAACTTATTAGTTGTACTTACTTAATCTACTAGAGATTAGACAGAATAATCAGACTAATTGCCAGTCGGAGCAGGAGAGAGACCTCAAATTAAGTCTTACTAACTTGCATCGACGAGAAATACAAACTTGCATAGGATACAAACAGAAAATATTTCTCGGCGGTTTCTATTAATGCAACAAACTTATTTCTTTAAACCTTTGATTTTCCGTTCTAAACATTTCTCTCTGATTACTAGGTCACATTTTTTGAAGAAAAGGATAATCTTTTGTAGTTCTGAATTGAATGGAATGATTTGTTTTCGTGAACGTCATGTCACAAAGAGACATATTATAGACATGTTTATTTAAAATAAATATATATTCGTAAGTCTTTGAATATATATTTTTTTAACTACTCAAAATTTTAAAGAAACTTTTTCATAAATAGTTATTAATAACCAAGGACGGCTTGCAAAATAGTTTTAAATTTAATTCAAGCTAAATTTATTTAGAACATCTATCCCTGTTACCGAAAATTATAAGATAAAGAGTAGTGTATTGATTTTTACCGGCCATATTTTACACCACAGATCACCTCACAACTCGTGATATATACATCCCTAGTCGGGTTAATAAAAGCATACCACATAGTAGATAGAGATGATACCATAAAAATACCCCCGTAAAACTGGAACTAAAAGGGGCGAAACACGAAAGAAAGCACCTTATATATTATAATATCGTACATAACTCTTTCCGTAAATATCACGCATTCGCTTAGAATTATTGTGAGATCATATATTATTGTGTGTGAATATTTTTTAGTTAAAAAGTAGTAACTAACCTAATGGTCCCTTTTAAATTTGTACCTTTGTTGTCGTTTCGGTGTAGTTTCCGGCAGTAGCTTTGCTTAATAATTGCAATTCGGCCAGTCCTTAGCGCTCCGTTTATGGGGCATCTTTCAGGTAGAGTTAGGGTAATATCACTGCATTCATTTATTGCCACCTTATTATGATGGTTTTGTAGTGGCCGTGATGCATTAATGTCAGACGCCAAATTGTTATGGTTTAGAGACAGAATTACACGAGCTGCTAATGTCACACTTCCCTATCCCTTCCGTGACAGAAGCATCCATATACCCTCTCCCTCCACTATTGACCACTCCTTATTCCTCTTCCTGATTCCAGCTAGAGGCGGTATATCCCAGCTCAACTGACACAGTTAAGCTACCTGGCCGTTGACAGGCAGCAGTGTCAACGGTGCGAGAAGCTGTGTCTCTGCGATCGCCAACCCGCCTGCCCAGCGTGGCGATTATGGGCATTCCCTCAGAATGATACACACGAAAAATAAATGGCTCCGTGTTCCCGGTCGACCTGCTGGTCTTGGCCAAGGCGGCGGTCACGGTGACAGCAGGGCAAGGGGTGCGAAGAATCTCCGGGTTATGGTAGGCCGCCCATCCCAACTGACCCTGGAAACGTTTAACGGACGCAGTCTAAGGCTTGACGAACATCTAGCGCAGTTGGAAGTGGAACTGGATTAAATAAGGTGGCATGTCCTAGGGTTGTGTGAAGTCCGTAGAGAAAGCGAGGACACTATAACTCTAGACTCGGGCCACCTTTTGTATTACCGCGAAGGCGATAAAACATCCCAGGGTGGCGTAGGGTTTCTCGTTAATAAGACTCTCATTAACAACGTTCTTGAAATCTCCAGTGTGTCGACCAGGGTAGCATACCTGATACTTCAACTATCCGAACGATATAGTTTGAAGGTTATTCAGGTTTACGCACCGACCTCGGCACACTCGGATGATGAAGTGGAGGAGATGTATGAGGACATATCCAAAGCCTTGCTTAACACCCGCAAGAACCACTTCAACGTTGTTATGTGGGACTTCATCGCTAAAGTGGGAGTCCAAAATTGCGGTGAATCTCGAGTAGGACCACATGGTTGTGGAAGACGGAATCACTTGGGGCAAATGCTCGTCAACTTTCTGGAGAATGAGGGGCTTTTCCTGATGAACTCGTTCTTTAAGAAAAGCTCCAAAGGAAGTGGACGTGGCAAAGCCCTGACGCTGTGACATAAAATGAGATCGACTTCATCATGACGGATAAGAAGCACAAATTCAGAGATGTCTTAGTTATCAACAGGTTTAATACCGGATCTGATCACAGACTTGTTCGAGGCTCTCTGAATATCAACCTCAAGCTTGAACGAAGCCGTCTAATGAAGTCTACGCTCCGACCCAATCCGCTTTAAATCATGGCAGGCTCCGATGAGTTCCAGAGGATACTCGGAGAGAGATTTGCCGCATCGGAACCCACGGAGGACGTAGACGAGACCCTACACAATCTGGTGGAAACGCTGAGAGGCGAAGGCATCAAATTTTGTCAAAAGCGGTGTAAAGGCAGGAAGTCCAATCTCTCGGAAGAGACCCTAAGACTGATGACAGCAAGGCGGGAAACCACTTACCGTATTGCGAAGATAGTACGACGAGACTTTCGGAGCTTTAATACTCGCCTCATTAAAGAGGCGATAGAGCGAAACCGAGGGTCCAAAGTATTCACTCAGCAGCTTGGAAGGAGCCACATAACGAAGCTGACGACGCACGAGGGTAGAACCGCCTTGACGAGGTCGGAGGTCTTTGCCGAGATTGAGGATTTCTACGGCCGGTTATACGCCGCACATGCTCTTTGAAGACAGGGGAAAATAGGGAAAACAGGCGCGATTTAAGGAAGGCCTATGTCCAGCAGTGGACTAGTATAGGCTGATGATGGTGATGATGAGAGACAAAATATCTTTTAAAAAAAAAAAAAAAAAAATGTTTATAAGTAAGTAAGTAATTCTGAATGAAAACTATAAGAATTATTGTTTATTTGCCTCGATGCAAAGACAAAATGTCACCATATCAAAACAATACAATCTACGCCGTTATAAAAATAATAACGTAAGACCTAGAAATTTTCGAAAGTTGTGAATTGTTTTTGTGCCGCTCTTATGAAATTGTTATAGATATTTTTGGTAGGACTTGCCAAACTAATAATTTTGATCACTCTACCTAGTCGGACCTCTTTCTTTAAGGAAAGATTTTAGTACCTTTTGCACCAGATATCTGGGTAAGTTAAGATATCATAAGCAAAATAAGTATTACGATGAACCTTTACTGCTTTTTCAGAACAAAAGAAGAACTAAGGCCCGTTTCTGAAAGTAACAATGTTTAAGGTGAAAACATTGTAGTAGGAAAAATTTTTACCTTTCACATAATACAATTAAAATTTATATACAAGTATTTTCAGAACCATCTTTTATTTGTGTCGTTAGTGAACTGTGCTCAGCTTTTTGTAAACGTTTTAAAATATTGTAAAATATCTGCATTCATTATTGCCAGACCTATAAGCCGTAATACGTAGCCAGTTAAAACTGTCACAATGTAGATATTTCACATAAATGGTCATGGCCACGCAACTCCAAACTTTGAGGCCATATGTTTTATTGTTGTATTATTCATTATTATAAGGACTAACAATAAAGCGTTTTTTACATACTTATATTTTTTTACAACTTGTGTACTAATTATTTCTTGGCATTACACTTTTTTTTAATTAAGTTTGTGACCTAAAGTTTATTGTGTTGTATATAACATTATAGTCAATCGATGTTACATAAATTGAGTATTACAAGAATAACAGGAAAAAGTTTCATGAAACAATCTTAAACTAATCTTTAAAATATGAACAGTACTAAAACGAGAGCCAATTCTCTAAGGCGATAAAGCATGCATGTATTTTAATTTTCTTGACCACAGCCCGATCTACAAGAAAGATAAAAGAAGTTATGTAGTCCAATAAATAAGTAAACATTTTAGAAACTTATTATAATTTAATACCAATCGATAATTTAAAAGAGCATATCGTCATATACCACGAAAAAGGCCGTTATTGCAAAAAAATAACATTTCAGGAGCTTTTTTGTGTTTATTAATAAACATGATAAAGAAATTGAAGATGTTTTGATTTAATAATATGTATTAGCATCTTGTAGTTGATCTAAAATATTATTTAAGAAATAATAATATTATTTGAAATAGCTATGTCCCTTAATTCCTTATTCTTCTTATTCACTAGAAAGCGATAAATTAGTATAAAGTAATTAGTCTGTCTTGAAATCTTTATAAACTTATTAGATTTTCCCGAAATAAAACTATTGAAAACAAAGAAAAAAGCCTCTACTGACCTGAAAGCATACTCTTTAAATAATACTACATATATTTTTTTAATTAAATTACATCAAATTCTATTATTACTTTGTTTATTATAAACTAGGTAAAATAGAACTAATTTATTATACAAAAACTACTTAAATAAGGGCAAATTAATTATTTGCACGTAGAATAAGGATATAAACTCCGTTACGGCTCCTTCTTTTTCATACGTTTGATTTTTTTCGATTCCGCCTATTAAGGCCACAATTAACACAACGGCTATGTTCTGCGTTTTACCTACAAAAAATACTATGACAGTGAATAACTAAACATTTTCTATTATAGCTAAGAATCAAAAGTAATAAAATGGTAATTATTCATAATTCGATATGAAATATGTGTCTGAAACATTCGATCATTCGATTTACGAAGTCATAGACTCCTTCAAAACTTTTCTTTTCTTGACCACTTTATTATTTGCAACTTAATCTACTAGTTTTCGACCTCGACGTTTCATTATTAACTAATCACTACCTTACCTATTATTCATGATAATTATAAAATCGAATTAACTAGCTATAACGTAGTACTAACACATTCCTAATCGCGGTCCGCGGAATAAAGACCGAGCGGCGCTCGCGCCTCCACTCCGGCCCGCACACAGGTGGTCCGTGCCCAAAAATATGGACCTAACGACGATAAAGGCAGTTTTTTAGGTAAAACTATGTTGCTTCGCAATTGGGGCTTTTAAATAAACTTGAATATCAAAAAGGTATATAAACTTTTTAAAACAATTATTAGACAGAAAGATTCCTAAATGAACGTAGAATACAATAATGAAATAAAAGAAAAAAGCATCTATGATCATAGGGGCAGTTTTCGTGGGATACGACGATATTGCCTGTGAGTTTCTTGCCAGTTCTTCGCACAGAGCGTTGGCTCGGAACTAGCACTTAGTTTCACTTACACTTAAATATTTTTTTGTTTTCTTAATTATTTTGTTGCATGTAAGTGAATCTAACCTTCGTGATTCTAGAGTGTAATAATTTATTTATTGTTTTTATATTTAATTTTGACGTTTTTAAGTGCTATATAATAAATTATGAAATAAATATATGTCAAATTTGAAATTTATTTAAAATAATTTTACATAGCTCTGTAACTTTACGATGCTATACACAATTAAGCTATAATCAGAATTAAACAATTTTAGTGAACGAAACGACTCACACACTTAAACACTTTGTCGCACTCACATCGATACATAATATATCATAAAAACAACTGCAGTTCAAAAATATTTCATCGCAATATTATTGTATCGGCCGTACATTTAGAAAAACTGATAGTGTGACAATACGGTTATGTGATATTGCACTTGTCGCGTTTTGCTCCAGATTGCCCCCACCGAGTTGCAAGCAGCCCGAACGCCGGACCTTTCTCTCGGACAGTGACACAGTGACCGTTTTAGCGGTCGAGGGCTCAGGCCATGCACCAATACAGAGTGAGAGTGCTGATTCTGATTGTCGTGTACCAAGTGCTTGCGACTTTTGCTATTAACGTGCCTAACAGTGCCGCCACAATATCGAACTTAACCTTTGCAGAATCTATCTACGTAAAGTTATCTGGTGCATGTGAGTTTACTTATTATTAATATAAAACTAAACACTGTATCTACTTATAACAGTTTTCTAAGTAATTGATATATCTTTTCAGGTAGAGCCATAATGGATCTTCAGTATAACTCATTGAATGAGAAAAGTGATTTAATAAAAACCATGAAAATAATTTACATGAACGGTACTGATTCAATTCCATACCCAATTGATATCGCATTTTCGGCCCTCAAAAAACCTTATATGTTCGACATAACTAAACAAACGAAGATTATATTACATGGATTCAAGGATAATTCGCAATCCGCCGTCCCAATGAGTTTGGCAAAAGCATATAGTGATAAAAAAATGTTTAACGTTATGTTATTAGATGCTGAAGAAATGGTTAATAAGTGGTATTTTGTATCAGTGCACAATGCCCGATTGGCAGGAAAAAGACTCGGTAACCTTTTAGCCAATTTAGAAAACTTTGGCGCGAACTCTAAAGATTTCCATCTTGTCGGGATAAGTCTGGGTGCCCATATAGCAGGTTGGGCGGGAAAATACTTTCGCCAGTACAAGGGACACAGCTTAGGCCGCATTACGGGCTTAGATCCAGCGGGCCCTTGTTTTTCTTACGCGTTCAGTGATCAGAG
Organism: Musotima nitidalis; assembly: GCA_949126915.1. Lineage (NCBI taxonomy): Eukaryota > Metazoa > Arthropoda > Insecta > Lepidoptera > Crambidae > Musotima > Musotima nitidalis. The sequence goes on along the minus strand of OX421424.1, from coordinate 9,479,248 downwards.
GCTTGACAGGACTGATGCTGGTTACGTCGATGTCATACATTCGAACAGACTGATACAAGGCGTCATCGAGCCTTTGGGTCATGCAGACTTTTATATTAATGGTGGTGGTCCAATACAACCTGGATGTTTTATGTCATCGTGTAGCCACTTACGAGCTGCGGAAGTTTATATTGAAAGTGTTCAAAATCCTAAATCTTTTGTGGGACTACAGTGTCGTGATTGGGAACAGTTTACGAGAAACAGTTGTGGAAATAATAGTTTTGCTATATTAGGATATGGATCATCTAGTGCTACACGAGGTTTATATTACTTGAGGACTGCATCAAAACCTCCTTATGGACTCGGTATGAAAGGTACAAAATACTTAAAAACGAATATAGATCTCTGGATGTAGATACCAAATTGTATAGTTAAATAATTATCGTTGTTATATATTCATTTTGTAAATATACTCCTTGCCATACTGTTAAGTTATGATTTTTTTTAATGCTTAGTTTATATCTGAGAAGTGGGTTGCTTTGTGTTGGCTTGATATCTTCGCCCGTATTTAAACTTGTTGTGGAGTTTTGATTACTATTAAATTTTCCGAAACTTCATCGATAAAATCTGTAATTACTTACCTGTTAATGTGCTTCACTTCCCTTGAATCTTAGGAATTGTTAAAGATTCATCTGTTTCCATCGATATATTCTTTGAAACAAATTATTACATGTACATATATTTTATAGTGTACATGTATTTTATAATTAGGTACTTTGAAAATATGTAAACATAAATAGTGCAGACTACCTTTATTTTGAGATTGTTCAATAAAATCATGGGGAACGGCGAACATTTATAGTACTCGTATACCTTCCCTTGTCTCTCAGTAATGTTTTATTTTTCTGATGTCTGGTTAGGTCAAAATATTAATCATTTGTACATATTCCTACGCATCAATGAATTCGCTGTGTTCTCTTCATTTTTCTTATTGTAATAAGGTAAATAAACATTATATTTGAGTCTTTATCTTCAGTTATTTGGACGGAAGATTATTTTTAGCCATACGATAATAATAGTTTATAATATTAAACGACACATATGTATAAAATTTGTTATTTTTATTATATAGTTCCTTAAAAAAACAATAAGAACATGCAATGCAAAATATATGCGCTAACAAGCCGAGCTACTGCGCGAACGAAAATACCATGTTTTTGATAATATTAAATTGTTTTTTATAGATAGTATAAGCAACCAAACATTAAATGACAATACAACCAAAAACGTAAAATTATAAATTCTGTTGAGGATACTTTCACTAATAATATTCTTTATAATTTTACACAAAGTAGTTTTGTCAAAAGCTTAAATTTAATTTTTTCAAATAAAAAAAGCAGTACAGTAGCTGAATTATACCCAAATAATAAATTCTAGATTTTATAAGGACGTCAAAAAAAAGGAGAATTTTTGTATTTTTATCCGTTGTTTAGTATCCGTTAATGATACTTATCTTGGAACTAAATAATTAGTGTAAGAGTCAAGTCATAAATATAAAAAAAATAAGGTAAAAGATGATATCCTTCGTAATACTTTCGTAACTATTTTTAATGTCAAACCGTAACAAATGCATTATAATGCCGTATAATTGGAACATAATCAATTTATTCACGTAACATAATAAGTACTTTTGGAACGATGTCGAAAATCGGAAGTTTCCAAACCTACTTACTCGAAATTTGGAATTACAAAATGATACTTTTGTACAATTTTGCAATGAAAGTTGCATGTATTCTTAAATGACCAATGTATATATTTGTGTAAAGTTCAATGAATAAAATATAACAAAATACAAAAGATCTTAACTAGCTAACTTCAGAAATAAACTTACATAAAAGATTGACAACTTAACACACTTACTATGTAACATTGTTAGATAGTAACATTGATTTGATACAGTAATCGGTTTTACTTGGAATAGGGTTTTCTTTCACTTTTTAGTGTGATGTAATGCCAAATAATTGCGTAAACAATATCTGCATAACATTTATAGCAATCGGGAGCCATTTCTTGTTAAGAGTTCCATCGACTACGTCTGAAAGTATTATCGAGATTGTTTTTTTTGGGACTACCACTAATTCTTACTCAATAATATTATTTCAAATTAAAGATGATGATTGTATTAAAATTAGACGACTCAACTTTCAAACCATCGTAACTATAATGTCAAAAGTCGTGATTAACAATTGCGCGACATATATCGCATCAAAATTTTTTCTTCTCGTATTGTTCAGGTATTAAAGAACGCTCCTAAATGTAAAAATTTTTTCTTCTATTTGAGTGCGTAAATAAAGTCGCAGAATTATAAAATTCGAATTTACCGCAATTTCTTGTATTTTTTTTTTTGCACAAAGTAGTGATGCGAAAAAATTGCATAGAATAGGATGAAACTAGTGAATGGAACCGAGAAGTTCAATTTATTTTATAACTGAACGAATCAATAGGAACGTAACGCGTTTAGTAATTTAACAGTTGATATGATTTTGTTGTTTAGTTGACTATAAAACGTTCAGTGATTTGCTATATGAAGTCTGAATTCTTTCTTTTACATATCATTACAAAACTCCAAATTGTTTTATATGAATCGTCATTCAAAAATAAAGCATACTTCGAAGACGGTCTTGCGAAATTAATATATCCTTTATTGCACAAAAAATTAAGACATAGAAATGCAAAAGCATAAACTGGAAGCAATCTTTTCACTGTATAATAATTTTATAGCATAAAATATACACATACAGTAAAAATATCTACTGGTTTCTAATTTACAGACATCAATCTTTACCATATGGAGAGCGGCGATAGCCCAGTAAAGAGACCAATATCGTTTAAATTCAGAGGGTGTCAATTTCAAACCCTGGTGACGCACCTATAACTTTTCGAAGTTATTTGCGCAATTATCGCTTCCTCCGTGCCTCGGAAAGCACGTTAAGCCGTTGGTCCCGGCTGTCATGATCATCTATGGCAGTCGTTATTGTATATACCATGGCTGGCTGAGTTTTTGGGGAAGGTTGTGAACTGTTTGAACTGTTGAATGAATTGTTTTCCAAGACAACGCCAGTTTCTGATTGTTCGGGATAAAATCTATACAAGTATCTAATAAAAAATAGGTAAACCATAAACAACAATTTCTTTATAGAAACAAACACTAATAATACATGAATGGTCTGTTCCAGAAGCTACATGTATTTTTTATTTGTTTGAAAGATATTACCTACTAATGGGGGAATGTCTAACGCCAGCTTAATCGACGTGCGCACAACGAGAAAGGGAAAGGAATTGCGATAAAAATTGTGTCGAAAGTAGAATACACTTGGGTTTTGATAAAACAGGTACGTTAAGGACAAGACGTGAGATCGAGAAGATTGACACGGGAACATAAATATTGTAGGGTGGGCCCTTTCAGTCACATACTTTCTTTCATATACTTAATGCGTTTTCTTCTAACCATGGAAAGACAAGTGCTTATTAATGATAAATTCTTGCTCGTATTTATTTCTCTACAACGCGGATGACTACCTACACCGCTAACATTTTTATATTTTTATTTCATAACCCCTGGTCCTTAATTCATAGGAAAATATTTAAAAAAAATCTTTTTGACAATTTTTACTAGTTAATCTAGTTAATCTAGTTTTAAAACGTAAATCATTTATTGTATATATGACATAAGTTGAGATGCAAATACATGTTATGTTTAGTAAATGTTATTGTAAAAACCTTTGTTCCAGTTTTATTTACGTTTTAATACGTATCGTATTTGTACCGATTAATTCTGAGTACATGAATGCGAAACGGATCTCAACATAGAATTATGTTTAAAAACGTTAAGTGACCTCAAAGTATGTCTCTTAAATATGAAGTACATTTAAGAGGCATTTTTTACTGCGGGAGGTGAAGAAGAATGGCATGAAAGAGAATAGAAGATGTGCACACTTCTACGTAGCCTAATTAATAGACCCTTAAACCTGTTTCGGTAATCAGGCACATGATCATATTTGCCAAACTTGTAGACTACAGACAAACCTAAAGGGCAAGTTACGAGTATGTAGTCATTACAGCTTGCTAAGCAAAGAAGATGTCGGCGTAGCTAAAAACAGGGCACAGAAGATTATCTTTATCACGTCGAAGTTATTATATTAGGTCCTTACATAATGAAATTGGCGTTTTATCGAGCTGGCTCTTGTGTACTCGTGATCTCAAAAATTCGGCATTTGGCTAGGATTTCCGCTTTCAAATTTATTTCAATTTAAAGCTTGTCTATTCGTGTTCTGAATGTATTTAAAGATCACTTTATTTAGTTTAGTAATTATAAATATAAATTATAGATTAAATTGGTTAAAAAAATATTGGGGACGATAGAGGAAATGTTATGAATGATAGGAAGAATGATGTGTACAGTAAAAGACAGGATGAGCAAGGAACAGAGACACGTTCTTGGTTATGTTATTATTAATATATGTAGTGTATGGAATGCCAGGACCGCTATTCTCTACCTAAAGTAAGGAATCAATGTAAATCCCTCAATTACTTTCAATTACAGTGGCCTATGGCTAGGTAGCTAGGTAGGATTGACGTTACTAATATTGACTGGAGTTTAACGTTGATGGCTTCAATAGCAGAGAGAGCATTGATTGAGATGTAAATCTGCATACAAATGTGAGATGGAATCTGTCCGGAAGAGCTATAACGGCTATTTTGTTAATAAAAATAGAAAAAGGTCATTTATTAGATTTGATGAAAATATACTTTATTGTCTTTGAGATCAACATGATCATTTAGATTCGTTAAATATTCACACACAAAATGGAAATTCGATATATTTTTTCACAACAATGAAAGAGATATAAGCGGTACCATTGTCATAACACGTATAAAAGACCTAATTTCAAATAATTTGGCAAGATGTATCAATGAATTGTTAATATCTGGTGTTTTTCCAGAATCATTAAAAACGGCAAAAGTTACTCCACTACATAGGCAGGTATAAAAAGTGACCCTGGTAATTTCAGGTCAATTTCGGTTTTGCCAATGTTGTCTAAAATTCTTGAAAAAATCGTACATAAACAATTAGAAAATTATTTGAATTCAAAATTTTTTTTTCATAAACGACAATTTGGGTTTCACTTAATTTTTTAACTAAAATAAAATCAGAAATTGATAAAAAGAATATAGTCTTAGGTATCTTCATCGATGTAAAAAAAGCTTTCGACACAGTGAGTCATGAAATATTTTTAAAAAAAAATAGGAAAAATAGGTATAAAAGACTTTAAAATGATTCAGTCCTATTTAACCAACAGATTTCAAGTAGTTAAAATCAATAAAACACAAAGTGAAAGTGCTCAGTGGTATGCGGAATTCCACAAGGTTCAATACAGGGTCCATTGCTGTTTAATATTTATATTAATAATATACACGAATTAAGGTTGCATGGCCAAATAACGTTATGCGCTGACGATACTTGTCTATTTTATTTCGGATCGGATGTGCGTAGCATGATTAGAAAAGCCCAAGAGGATTTGAATACCTTATGTTCTTGGTTTTAATACAACTTACTTACTATAAATACGTCTAAAACTTGCTTCGTACTCTTTAACGCAAAAAATAAACCAATTCCATCATTCGAGCCATTAACAATAAATAATATAATACTGGAACAAAAGTGTTGCGAAAAACATCTTGCCCTGCGAATCGATCGCAGATTGACATGGAATGCACGTATTGAATACATCAGAACTAAATTATCATCGCTTATCGGTTAAAATTACTCATTGCATCCCGCACAATTTAAGGTACACTATATACAATTGTTTAGTCAAACCACATCTTTTATATTTAATAGAAATTTGGGGCAGTGTTTGCAAAACAAAATTGGCGGATATTCAAGTGGCTCAAAATAAAGTAATCAAAATTCTATTTAGGTATCACTATTTAACACCAACAAAAAAAAATACAATGATTTAAATTTAATGAATATGAAACAATTACATAATTATAGTTTATGCATTCAAGTCAAAAAAATATTAAAGAGCTCTCTCCATACTAGTCTAACATTTGATTCCGCTAAACATCTCAATAATCGAAGTACCCGCCGAGACACACTTACACACACATAAACCTATAAAAATGCCTTATTCAAATGAGTGTTGATGGTAATTACAATGTGTAAAAATATTTAAAATAAATTTTACTTGTGGCTAGTATAAGGTTATTGCTACAACTTATTTTAACTGTAAATTATTCAATGACCTATGTGAAACAGTAATTCCTTAGTCATCTATGTCAAAATTGTATTTTCCTCTTGTAACACCTTCAGAGAAGATGGAGTGTCTGAAAACCAGATCTCGCCAACACAATCTAAGCCACTTCCAAATACTTTTTGTGTTAAATTTTAATAACCTACATTTTAAATCTTGCATGCTCTTACTTGTACTTGAAGCAATAAATACATTTTATTATTATTACTTATTTACAACAAAAAAGTTTGGAGCACAGTCCATTTGCAACACATGAGAAATCCCGATAATCCCAAACACGGCTAGGAAACATTGTTTGTTTCATAATGAAGTTCCGGTGCCTTCCTTCCGGCTTCATCATCAGATAAGTTTGGGGTTACCATTTGCATCAGGATTATTTATCAGAATTTGCTTTCTTGTAGTAACTTTACTATTTCTAAACCAATATCTTATTGGTATACACGTAAGTGATTTATAGAAAATTATTATATTCTCCCTTTCTTCTTTCCTTCATCACAATGGATTCATACTGTATACAATTACTTGGTTTGTATGCTCATCAGGAATATTTCCGATTTTCATCATCATATCAGCAGTAGTTTTATACGTTGATCGATCTTATGCCGCCTGCTACTACTGACTTCCTGTCGAATCAAATCGGGCATATGGAAATAGTCCAAGACGAAGTACAGATGTCCCAAACGTATAGAAATAAACATGCAACGGAATAAACAACTCCCTCCCTCTCTTAGTTAAGGTCGGTTAATGAAGTAAATCCTGTCTATAACTTTCAGTACAGGATTTGTAGATGTTTTCCTAACGAACCTGACATTTTAACAACTGCGGTACTCATAGACACAGTCACGCGTACCAAGATTGCACACACACCCACGTGAGATCATCAACAACATGGTTTTGCTGATATTAACGCCTACATTCTGACATTACCATACATTATGATGTATGGAAAATATTCAGGCCACAAAATATTCTACGACTTAATCATCCCTACATTGTATAAAACAAAATCGCTTTATTCTGTCTGTTCCTATGCAAGCTTAGATCTTTAACACTACAAAACAGATTTTTATGCGGTTTTTTAATAGATGGAGTGATACAAGAGAAGGGTTTATATATAGAATACTCGGACGAAGAAAGCGACGGCCGCTAGTTAGTGATATAAACTGACAGGCGATTATAAATATTTTTTTTATGTCCGTCGTCTTATTCCTTGTTCAAATCGACATTTGAAGTAATAAAGTCCATCACAATAATCGAAAAAAGAACTAAAAATAGTAATAATCCATAGTTTAGAACCTTGATCTGTTTTTAAAGCTCGTCAAGTTTGATACTTTTGTCTGTCTTGCCAAATGCTCTGCTCATATGAACCTGTTCGGAAAAATGGACAGCTGAACCTGAACCCATATATTCGTAATCGCCGGAATACTCACATTCTATCTCTTCTTTTTAACATTTTGCACAATCCCACTTACCCTCACTATCTTAAAGAAAACTTTAAGTTCCTTCACTGCTCACATTCGCGTTCTTTGCGGTCATCAGAGAGTCTGAGCCTTGAGACTCCGTCACATGTCACTTCTTTTTACGATTCTTCTTTTACTGTACAAGCTGCTCGTTTTTGAAATTCTCTCCCAGTTACTAGAGGACAAGTGCAATCACTAAATGTGTTCAAAATTGGAATAAAGAAGCTTTTCCTTTAGAGAAGTAACGTCCTGCTGCTCAGTGTTCCTATATCATGTACGTATTTATGTATGTATGTAGGTTTATTTTATTTAATTAATAATATTTATTTTTGTTTTTGTTTATCAAAACATAACTATATATTTTAATTCTTTTCTACACCCCCGGTTTTCATTTAATTTTAATCACTCTCCATCCTAAGGTTGCCTGGAAGAAATCGCTGTAAGCGATAAGGCCGCTAATTGTATCGCTTTTCTTTTGCAATTGTTTTCTTGTTTTATTTTTAATTTGGTGTACAATAAAGAATTTTCTATCTATCTATCTATATAGGAGAATGGCCAGTGCACCAGTTCGGCTATACCTAATATATTTCAAAAGGTTCGTACGTGGTTTTTAATAGTTTTTATATTCCATATTAAAATATTGTATGTGGTATTACAGGTGTATAGGGCTCCTACCAAAATCTGAGAAGCCCAAGCCAACCTCACCTGCAAGTGGTGCACCTGCCGATTAACGGACGAGGCTCTGGCAAACATAAAAGTGCCCGGAGAGCGGCAATAGGCTCGCCACCTATTACGTGGGACCAACAATATAAATGGCGAAGTGTGGGCGTATAGTATGCCTCTGCCTACCCCTTCGGGGAAATAGGTGTGATTTAGTACGTGTTGTGGTTCTCTTAACATGGGAAAGTTTTCAGGAAATAAATTAAAGCTTATGGAATGTTTGGCCATACAACTATCCAACCTAACTCCAGAGGGCGCTGCTCCATTACGTCAAATTGACTTAAACCTCTGTGAAACCTACAAGCGAACTTTAGCAAACGTTAGGAAACGTGTGGAAAAATTTCATGATCCTATTTAAAAGAATTCCTATTCAAGATTACAGTTTCAGGATTAAAAAAAAGGAAAATGTAACTGACAATAATTATGATATTTTATGAGGTATTGGTATTGTATTTCGTAATACTATTTGCACTACTTTTATTGTCCATAATGATCAAACAAAATATTATTACTAATTGGTCATGACTAATGAAACATGTACGAAGTAAATTTGAAATAACGTTAATATTATTGATGTTATTAAAATATGTTTATACAAAACATCGACCTGTATTCGAAACTGTACTTTACTGTACCCGAAATAACTGAAATTCAGCCATATATGGTTAAGCCAGTGAGCAGACCCTGGGCCCTAGGCTTGAGTCTAAGGCAACCGGGATAATGCTAGGAACATATATACAAAAGAACGGCCATTTTAAATAAGATAAGACACCAAATAAAGAGAAAACAAAACAGAAAAAAGGAAACTACATTGCTTTAAATATGAGCAAAATAGAAATTTCCTATCTAGGACGATAGCAGTATCTACTCTGTTTAGTTCTTCAAGTATTGAATATGTAAAAAACACTTCTGGAAACAGAAGTAGTAGAAGGGTTTATCAAAGCACTGGTCAGTATACTACTTTATATATTTAATCTCCAATTAGTTGATATTCTGTTTTATTAAAAAATATATAAAAAAACTTTTAAATTAATAATCTTTTTATATTATGTTTAGTCTTGAAATTATCTTTTTTATATTAAGCTTTCGTTCGGAAATCTGATGTGGGCCTGCATATAGAAAATCCGGAAGCTAATTATTTACTAAATGAATGTTTTAATCATTTCATCTTCTATTTTTATAGAGCCTAACATCTAAAATAAAAGTTGGCACATAAATTATATAAATTTTTAGGTCGCATGAAAAAGTCTGTGCTACACTTCGTAGTTGTCGTGGGTATTATTCTAGATAGATAATTAAAACCTCTAAAGATAAATTTAAAACGCTTGTAGCGAAACTAAATGATTGGTATAGCATTTTTATTATAAATGTACCGTGTGGTAGCGGCACCTCTAAAGATTAATTCAAAGATAAGGTATGTATTATAACAGTGAAGTATTACGTATTAGGCGCTTGAAATGTGGTAACGTAGGTATTTGTTTTATCGTCACTATACATCACATGAGATTGCGACCAAGCGTGTGCACAACGGTAATTAAATAATAATATGATTCACCCTCACTTTCGACATACTCGACTGTCATTATTTCCGCAATGTCGCACAAGCATCAAAACTGATTAGACCTGTATCGTAGTGGCAATTTATAGATGAGGCCACTATTGGAATCGATACACCTGGTGGTGATTTCCAATTCATATTTTGTACCCGAAGTAAACAGATTCATAGAAAGAAATGAATATATAACGTATCATTTTAAGTGGTTATAAAGCTTTATTCATAGTAACAACTATTTTAGTTAGTATTCGAACTTTACGTCTCGATATAAACTTTTAAGCTGCTTTAATTTAGAATATGCTATAGTGTTAGTGCTGCGATGGCTAATTATTTTATGTTATTATTTAAAATTACTATGTGTGTGATTATTTAAGTAAATGAAAATTATGAAGCATCACATCCTAGCATTAAACCGGTTGCAAATTACAACCGGTTAAAAATAATAATATACCAGACATTATTCTTCATGGTACGTATTTTTTGCAACAAAAAGTAATAGTATAATACAAAGAAACCATAACCAAATTATTAAGTTCTTAGAATTCGAAGGCAGTCATGACGTAAAGCTTTTACTCATAAAGGCGGGTATCCCTAGTTACACCAAAAGAAAATTGACAAATTATCACTTCACAAATAATTGTATCGTAAACGTAATGCTTTCCAAGTGAACGTTTCGACAATAACTCAGTTAGTATTACATATTTTACGCAAAATAAAATAAGCCAAATAATTCGTCTCGAAACTTTTCAAATTACCATTTCTATTTGCATCTTTACTATTAATACTAATCTACAAATATTGGCCATACATAAATCAACAGTAGTATTTTCTGGCGCTTCTAACCTAACCTAACCAATATGTATCTAAGCCTCACTCATCATCATCACGTTAATTTAAAATTATGAACACATATTATACAAACATTCCTTATACTATTTTATTTTTAGTATATATTTAGTATTAATATCTTAGTTTGTGATTATTTAAAATAATAAACGTAAAACTTTATGTCCAAACAAATCATTTGATTAAATGTTATTTGTCTAAAGTTTGTTTGCCGTAATAAATTACTTGTTAAAAAACCTAATGCCATAATGTCATTATCCGTAGTAATATACTGCCGAGTAAAAATTTGACCAAATGAAAATTTGCGTACTAAAATAATTCGCAACGTTGCATTGGTGTAAAAAAAGTTTGCTAAAATTTGTTTGGATTATAAATTTTTGTCAAAATAGTTTTGGCAAAACGGCAGGATCCCCATAAAGGCCCTACCCCGTGTTGGATAGAAGTTTAGAGCCACGGGTATCGGGCACTCCTCTTTAAAAACACCTGCGGATCAACGTGCGGATTTGCGGGGCATACAGCTATAAGGCATCCCGCTTTTGTTTAGCTCTACGGTACTAAGGGCCTTTTTCACAATATCCAATTAAGTTCCCATTGGCAATTCCTTTTTATTTTTAATATGACACGTCATAATCAATACATCTTGCCTGATAGAAAGCAGTCGATGCTGTCCAGCAATATAAGGGCGCTCCTTATCGTGGAGTAAGTTTGGTTGCTGAAAAGTAGCTTGAATGTAAGGTTGCGTGAAAAAAATCACTATAAGTGTAAAGGCCGCCAAGTGTATCGCTTTTCTTTTGCAATTGTTTTCTTCCTTTTTTTACAATTTGGGGGGCAACTAAGATTTTTTTCTATTTTTGGTAACAAGCGCACTCAGTCATGGCGGCCTGCATATATACCGTGTCACGCCCCACTTAAAAGACCCGATACTTTAGAAGGTGGGAAACACATGCGCCGGGAGAGAATATAAAGCCTAATGGTTTTACACAGGAACTGCTTACCACATGTTTTGGTTCGATTGTTGATGATGTGGACTATATATCGATAAATAGTCCATTAACTGCCGAATATCTCCTATTCAGTCATTGTGGAACAGACCCTCAACAACAAAATATCTTAGTACTTACCGTGGTTGCTAATTCAATTTGACGTCAGTGGCTGGTATTTATTTAGAAACAATCCACTTTACTACCTTGTCCCTAACTAGAAAAAGGTTTTACCTACTTAACATATTAATATAAAATTGAATCTTAGTGTAAAATTAAGATTTCGTCAGAAGTTTTGTGTTTATTCTATTTCGCTCTCAATCGTATACAAATTTTCAAAAGTATTTTTTTTTTGAAGTCCCACTGTCACCAAATCCGGATCTGATGATGGGATTCTAGGAAAATCTTTAATTTTCTAGACATGTATATTTTTATTTTCACTTCATATATTTTCTAAGGCTCTTAAAGTACTTGCGTCTACCAATCTATTTATGAGCTCGTGGTGGGTACAACTCTATAACGATTAGGAGTACGAGGAAATCATTTTGAATAGTGTAGATAATTTACAGATAATTTAGATGAACTGTAGACGGAAACTCCTTTGCGGTTAGAAATTACAAGATGATTCTTTAAATATCATACACGTATGTGCGTTTAGTGTGGGTTTACAGTGACGCTTTCCGACCGCGCGGGCGTAAGCGTGACTATAAAACCTACTTGAACCTTCAATTGAATTCTTTTGAAATTTTCAGAATAGGTGATAATAGATGTATAGGGAACAATACCAAGATCTTACTCCTCAGACCGATCTCCATCAAGCCAACCTCATTTGCAAGTGGTGCACCTGCCGAACATCAGACAAGGCTCTGGAGAACATGAAAGTCCGTGATAATCGGCAAAAGGCTCGCCGCCAATCACGTGGGACTAACAATATAATTTGCGTGATGTGGGCATATAATATACCTCCGCCCACCCCTTCGCGAAAACAGGAGCATGTATGTATGTAATAGTGGAACGTCAATTGGCTGAGATGATGATGATATTACTTGAGAATTTCCCAAAATTTCTAACATCAATGATCAGAAATAATATTAGGTCGGGGAAAAAGTCTTTTCTAATTACTATAAACTTATTATAAAATTTTTTTGGCTGTACTATTTGTGTCTGGCTGGTTTTGGTAACATTAAAAAGGTTCCATTATAAAGAAAAGAAAAAAATAAAAAAAAGTTGTTTCCCGCTATTTTTCATTTGTTTTTCTCTCCGTAAAAATGAGTGAATCTAATGAAGAAATTCGATATATTTTAAAATTTTATTATAAAAAAGGCAAAAATGCAACTCAAGCAGTGAAAAAAATTTGTGATGTTTATGGACCTGATGCAGTGTCAGTAAGAGTAGCACAAATTTGGTTCAAACGTTTTCAGTCCGGAAATTTTGATGTTAAAGATGCACCTCGCTCTGGTCGCCCTGTTACGAATAAAATGGACGCCATTTTTGAAAGAGTGGAGCAAGATCGGCATATTAGTAGTTACGATGTAGCTGAAGAACTGGGAATTGACCACAAAACAGTTTTGACCCATTTGAAGAAAGCTGGTTATACAAAAAAGCTTGATATTTGGGTGCCACACGAGCTCACTCAAAGAAACTTAATGAATCGTGTACTCATTTGCGATTCATTATTGAGACGTAATGAAACCGAGCCGTTTTTGAAGAGATTGATAACTGGCGATGAAAAGTGGATCACGTACGACAAGAACGTGCGAAAAAGGTCGTGGTCGAAAGTTGGCCAGGCTTCACAGACTGTAGCCAAACCTTTTTTTTTATTTACGTCGGTAACAAAATGCATTTACGCACTGTCTCCCGGCCAAAGGGGGACCGAGAGAGGTGTGTGGGACTCACCACCGGCAGACACGACCGCCAGCAGTAATACCCACTAAAAATCTTCCGACGACGCCCGCCGCTTGTTGAGAAAGAGGCGGGGCACCAGTACCTGGGTTGCAGCTCTGACACCCGGCCCGCGGCCAACGTCCCCCGGACCAAAACCGGGAGGACCTCCTCAGAGAGACGCAGTGGACGCGCCCCTCCTACCTCCCTGTGCGACCATAGCGTGTGTGGCCGACTTCTCGGAGGGTCCATGGTTAGACAGCAGAGGCCCCCTGCCCCCGCTGCCTAAGACCCTCCCGGCGCTGCTAGACGGGCCCTTCTGGCCCGCCCGCTACGCCCTCCACAGGTCCCTCTTAGTTTCCCCCCCGGTAGTCAGTACTAAGGGCACCCAGAGTCGCCAATCTCTAATCCCTAGCGCCTCCTGCGCCCTACCGGGAGGTACTCAGCCCCCCCCACCACGACAAGGTGGAGACCAGTCGGGGGGGGGACTGTAGCCAAACCTGGGCTAACACGAAATAAGGTGATGTTGTGTGTATGGTGGGATTGGAAGGGCATTGTTTATTATGAGCTTTTACCGCCCGGCAAAACCATCGATTCTGATCTTTACTGCCAGCAACTGATAAGATTAAAGGAAGCAGTCGAGAGAAAACGGCCGGAATTGATCAACAGGAAGGGTGTGGTCTTTCATCACGATAACGCTAGACCACACACATCTTTAGCCACTCAGCAAAAATTAAGAGAGTTCGACTGGGAGGTCCTAGTGCATCCACCATATAGCCCTGACCTTGCGCCTTCAGATTTTCACCTGTTTCGGTCTCTGCAGAATTCTTTAGGTTCTGTAAGGTTGACCTCAAGAGAGGACTGCCAAAACTATTTGTCCCGTTTATTGATCAGAAGTCCCAAAGTTTCTACAGTAACGGGATAATGTCTCTGCCCACAAAATGGCAGAAAGTTATTCAACAAAACGGTACATATATATTGTAAATAAATGTAAATAAACTTTGAAAAAAATGTCTTGACTTTTCATACAAAAATACGAAAAGACTTTTTCCCCAACCTATTATATATCTTTAAATCTGCTCATGTCTACTATGTTTATCCGTAATCATGTTAATATTGCTAAAAAGTCTTCCTTTTTTTTCAAATCTTGTGTCTGCAGAACACAATTGTTTTAATATTATGTATTTTAATTGTAACTGGCGGGAGAAAAAACCAACCTTGACGATTTTCTTGCCCGTTTTTTTACGATCAAGCCCGCCCGCAGTGAATGGGCGCGTTAGTTTATAAGTATGACATTCAGAAGAGCTCTATTGAGCCAAACTTGAATAAATGATTTTTATTTTTTTTTTATTTTAATCGCTTTACAAATTACTGAGTTATGATTTGAGGTATCTACATAAAAAAGACATACAACCTAATTAAGAACGTCCTTTCCAACTTCAAAGGGATGCCAAAATGCTATTGAAGTTTATTATAGACCCACTTCACTTTAGCTTCATGTTCATAAGATGTTTTTGCGAGTTATTATGGGCCACCTCGAACCTTACAACTTTATATAATAAATGTTTTCAAGAGGTTGTCCTTATAATAAAAAACAGTAGATCGCATTCACTCGTAGCAGCGAGTTAGAAGACAAAACAGTGTAATCAATTACTTTTATTAGCATTCATAGACTACGAGAAGGCCTTTGATTCGGTTAAATCCTGGGCTTTGATGCTGTCTCTCCAGACTACTAGTATATCGAAGAGATACAAACATTCATATTCTAACGCCTGTTACCTATTTGGACGTTTCGGGTGAGCAGAAACATTGCCACTTTTATTTACATAGTTGTAGCAAAGTTTATACTGGCGGTTGTTCTGGCGGGAGAAAAAACCAACCTTGACGATTTTCTTGCCCGTTATTTTACGATCAAGCTCCCGCTCGCAGTAAAAGGGCGCGTTAGTTTATAAGTATGACATTCATAAGAGCTCCATTGAGCCAAACTTAAATAAATGAATTTAGATTTGATTTGATTTGACACACATACATACATACGTTTACGCCTGTTTTCCGAAGGCAGAGGCATACTATACGCCCACACTTCGCCAATTATATAGTTGGTCCCACGTAATAGGTTGCGAGACTATTACCGCTTACCGGGCACTGTGATGTTCGCCAGAGCCTCGTCCGTTATTTCGCAGGTGCACCACTTGCAGGTGAGGTTGGCTTGGGCTCCTGAGGTCTTGGTTGAATACCTATACACTAAATTCACCAAGTATACATTTAGCACAGAGATCTCTGGATGTCACGTTTCCCCACGACCCTTTGCCCCCATCGACACTAGACGAGATCCTATTCCTCTAGTTGCTCTTCTTCGACACCCTGGAATCTAGACATAGAGTGGTAGAATTGTTTAAAGGTCGGCACCTACCATACTGCAGAAACGCAAGCATATTGATCCAATTACAGAGTGGAAGCACATCATATATGGAGGACACAGGAGATAAATAAATAAATATTCTCTTACTCTGAGGGCAGAAGCAGACAGTCCTGCTCTGCGCCAAATATGTCGTAAAATCTTGAATGCATGTATTGCTATCCAAATCGTTAAACCTAATAATTCTCTTACAATTACACCAACTTTTAGTTCTAACATAAGTAATATTAAAACTTGTTTTACGAATACTAAACATTGTGACTACTTTTAAATGCATATCATAATACATTTTCATCATTATTCAGGCTGTTCCTTTCCGTGTTACTTCGTACATGTACATGAACATATAGTATACTGTACTATAATCTACTAGAGCAGCAAACCGAGAAGCAAGTTATCTCGTCCAAAGTTCTGGAAGTTCTGTTAAGTACCTACTCTTTCGTAAATGCCACGGTTGTTCAGAACTCGATTCAATTCAGTTCGAGAGCGGTTCTTGGTCGTTTACACTCTCTTGTGGTACGCCACAGATATGGTTCTACCATATATTCAAGTCAGAGGTATTTGCGTGTACTACACACTATACTGTAGTTTGTAGGTGATTATCTAAACATCATAGATAGGATAAATACATAATAACATCCCTTACAAACACACCTGTTATTTAGTTACAAAATAAATATTACTAAGAATTGTAATAATATACTCTAAACAACGAATAAATATACTTAAACACTTTTCATTTTGTTAATACTTACTTACAAAATAATACATAGGAATCATCCTGATCAAAATCTATAAAACAACTTTCGCCCTGAGTAGAGTATAGGTGTACTGACTTCCATGACAAATCAGTGGTATCGGACCTCTATGAAGATCGATAATTATAAAGATCAGAAAAAAACAGAACAGATATAGTTAATTAAAAATTGTTAACATTTCTTTGAAAGCTTTTTAACCCTTTTATCCAGCAACAAGCGCAAGGTTTTGTCTGTAGTACCTTAGTACCTATAAAATGTTACACAAATACAAAGCTCTAACAGCAAACAATGTAATTCATCTTCTTTTTTTCTTCAAAAATTTTTTTATCTTCAAATGCTTCAATCTTCAAATAATTGTAATGTCATTGTATATCAAGCAAAATGATAAGAGTAAGTAATGGTATACACCCTGTATAGGGCTCGCCACGCAATAGGAACAATTATATTATTGGCAAAATGTGGGCGTTGAATATACCTCTGCTAAACCCGGGGCAAAGGCGTGAATATATGAAAGTAATTCTAAACTTATTTAAAATAAAGATCTTTACATATAGCTATTACGAAGTACCGCTAAAAAAGGTTTATTTAAATTCTTCTTCAAAGGCGGTGAGTCACGGTATAAAAATTTCTCTCAAAATCTTTCATTAACTTTAGTCAGCCAGCAGAGCCATTGAATAAAAATTTAAATAAAGCGTACGGTACAAAATAGAATAGATAGAACATTTAACAGCACAATCCTGGGTAGTATTGCAGTTTTATTGTTTGTAATGTTCATAATGGTTGATATTATGAATGATGACAATATTTCTACACCATCTCTCCTTCGCAAAAGACCCGGGACTATTGATGGATGGATGGGCCGATAGAATTTCAAAGCCGAATCTTACAAAGGACCAACTTACCCAAACTATTTGGTTGGAATTCTGATAGTCCGTAAAGTATGAGTGTAGTTCCTAATTCAAGAGGGGAAAGGAGAGGGCGGGATTAGATTAAAAAGTTCTTCAGAACACTCTCCATAGTAATTTCGAAAGAAAACACTGAGAGAAACAATGTCCTTTACGCAGTAGCTAGTGGTTCTCCAGAGAGGCTATAATCTACCTATACCTGCTGTCTGCTGTACCTGTGAGAGACTGAGAAAGGAAAAGACATTTTTTGCCGTCTAATAAATAGTTAATTTTACTTTCAGTTAGAAAAAATATAAAAATAATATGCGCAATAATTTGGAAAATCCTGGACTTTAACTTATATTTTATTATAGAGTTATTAATAGGTAAAACAGAATAGATTATGGCATTAAATGTAAATATCCTGTGCAATACATTATTCCATAATTCTAACTTGGTACATTCTTCATCGTACGTAAACCTCTTAATAAGAAAAAGAGCCATGCAACCATGAAACCATACAATTTTCTTAACTTTATCTTAGAATTCGAAAGCGAGGCGATGACGCAACTCTTTTGCTCATGTAACAGGCAGAATTTCACAATTCATGGCCTTCTGAATCAATCCAGAAGTTACAGAAAGTAACATGAACTACGTCCATCAACTTTGTTTTAAAATATAATATTTTCGTTTTCGCAATCACAGCTATATTCGAATACCTGTGACCTGTGGCATTTGGATATAACTTTTGGTGTCACAAGAATATGAAAAAGAACGCGTCGTTGCCTGAAAAAGCTCTTTTCAATTTATAATAGTTTTGTGTTGACTATGAATAATTGTAAAATAGTCAATGCTAAATTTACATTTTTAATAAACCTATCGACGAGATTCCAACTGATTTCCTTTTAAAAAAAATTTTTTATTACTATCTAGATTTAGCTTATCAACTACAAAATTACTTGCACTCATTTTTGTAATTACTAATAAAAATAATCATTGATATTTGTTTATTTTGATCGGTCAAATTGTTTAAAACTTAGGTTATATCAGTAAGTGTCAAAAGAAGCAGATAATTTTTAAATTACAGTTTACCAAAAAATACCACCCAATTTTAACAAAGGTTTTTGACAAAAAGTGAACAAAACGTGACCAAAAATTGAATTTTTGAGTCAGGTGTTTAAAGGAAGTTCAGATAAATAGTTACCTGAGGTTATCATTTATTTTAGCCTGTTAGAACTTACCCATTTGCCTTAAAAAATAAAGTTACGGAAGAAGTTTAAATATTAACTCAAAATAAGAGTATTTAGGACTTCTTAGCGGGAAAGTGAAGCGTCATGTCTGCAGTTTTGTTTGATTTTCTAAAATTTGTGATATTTCTAACATTAATGGGTAATAACTGTGGATTGTTAACCGTTAAGTGTTTGTGAATATATATGAGTGTTAGTAAATCAAACAAAACAGTGTAACATCACTTTTAATATTTTCTCTCAAGGAGTCCATGTGAGATCTCAGTATAGTCCCACATCTTTACTGAGGACTCAAGGGGCTTAAGGGGAAGGGATCTCATTTATCATCTTTATCACCACTCATTCTCATTTACTATAATTTATATGATATTAATATATCTCTAACTTGACACTGGCTAAATGTACAAACCGCACGAAGCCATTATTTAAAAGAAGAAGAGTATTGAACCACTTGAATACTCGGAATGGGGTGCACGTACCAATACGTCGAATGGACTTTGGGTAAAGTTATTGATATTTAAGTTCTAATTTTAGACTTGTATTATTGTAGAAGTGGATGGACTACTATAAAGACAAGTCAAACAACTTTATGAGAATACCCAAACTTTAAAGAGAATAATACAGGCAAGTACTAATGTTTTTTTTTTAAACTTATGTTGGTTTCGTTTTGTGGAGGCGCTCGTCTGTAGTATTTAATTTTATGTTTACTTCAAAATCTCTTGGTTTTTTTGTATCAGTGCTTAACTTATTGGTTGCCTTAATTAATAATTATAACAAATTAATAATGAAGGGAAGATGGACATTTATTTATCATCTGGCGTATTGTCGACCGATATGGCGTAGAGCGTGGGGCATATTTGCACTCGCTTTTGTGACCCAGGACACACACATATATGATTACATGAATGCAGAGGCTTGACGTTATGTATATGTAAGTATTAAATATATCCACCTTTTTTAGCTGTTAGATGGTTTTCGTATTGTATGCTCGGTTACCCATTTACAATTTAATAGTATTTTTTTCTAATGTCAAAACTTTCAGACCTTCGCTTACAGGGACCACTGAATCCTCCCTTTTGCAGCAAGATTGGTCCATTTTATATAATTAGTAAAAGGATGACGTCTGCAGCGAATCATTTATTTGGGAGCCAGGATCTTTCAAAATAAGAAAAAACTTCATATAATAATTAATAAAATAAATATCTGAGAATGACACGAAAAAGTTGTGTTATGTATATTAAATAACGGATGAACTGACCCTATTTATGTTTATGCCGACAAAGATTTGCCCTGTATGGAAATCGAACCCACGACCTCAGGAGCGGAGTGCGGGTAAACTTGCCACCACGCCAAATCGGTCTTCAATAAAACATCACACAATCAAGGTTAATGATCTATATTCAATTTATTTGGTCGCTTGTGAACTCTTTGTATCTTTGCGTAGTTGCTCTTAATTTGACACAATTAAACTTTATAAGAAAACTCACCTCAGTTATAATGGAACTCTATTTACGAAAGTTCTCAATTTTACAGTTTGTCACAAAGTTATAAATATCTTTATAACGAACCTGTGACGTACAAAGTCATGATGTTGTTTATCTTAAGACAAGTAACGAGAATGTGGGATAAATTCATTAAGTGGGGTGACCTTTTTACAATAGCCTATAATTTACGGTACCTACAATTGTTACAATCGAGGATGAAATTAAATGTCGCTCTAGTCGGGGAGTAAATAACGGAGATCATCTGGGGAACGGTTATCTCAGTAGTTGGAACTTAATCGGGGCTAGAAAAAAGTCGGAACATTAAAAGAAGTTTGTAGTTGCGCAAGTTTGTCGCGTAAATATACCTTCCGCCGACGCAGAGACTATATTGTATTAAGACCTTTTTTCCTTAAGCTAAAGCTACTTCATCACCTACTAATTTTAGTTGACATTTTGTAACCTGAAGTTCACTGTGAATGGCGGATAAACTTAACATTAATAGGACCAAGACTTTTTGTTTTGTAAAAGAAAATTAGAATTGCATCTTCATGCAAGTTAGGCAATGGCATAATGTGCAATAAAGGATCGTAGCTGCGCAGGTTTCTAATAACATGGGAAAATTAAGATTTACACCATTTGCATTAAGTGCATAATGTCTTTAAGGCGTTGGTCAGCGCCGACTGAGAGAATAAAAAATCAACCTTAACCTTTCTTAGCATAGAGAATATTATTGTTTAAGACCGAATACTTAAATGCATTTGTTTTACATATTTTCCACCTGTTTTACCTAGGTCAGCCAGCCCCAGTCAACATTTTTTTTTTCGTGATATAAAAATATTTAAAACTTATATATAGATACAATCATGCCTTTTCTCCGTAGGGGTAGGCAAAGGCTTATTAAACGCACGTACTTCGCCAGTTATAATGTTCGTCCCACGTAATAGGTGGCGAGCCTATTGCTGCTTAACGGGAACATTTTTAATTGCCAGAGCCTCGTCCGTTGATCGGCAGGTGCACCACTTGCAGGTGAGGTTGGCTTGGGATCCTAAGATCTTGGTAGGATCCCCACTCCCCCGACTTGTCTCCACCTTGTCGTGGGGGGGGGGGGCTGAGTACCTCCCGGTAGGGAATTTCATAATGGACATAAACAAAGAGTTAGTGTTAAATTTTGCATCGCCAATGGAATTTTGTGTTCGGAGACACTGAAAATGTTACAGAAGGCTTACGGTGAATCGGCTTTATCAAAAACAAGTGCTCTTGAGTGGTACAAAACGTTCAAAAGCGGTCGAGATATGATGGAAAATTTGCCTCGTTCTGATAGGCCGTCAACGTCTGCAACTAAAGTTCACATCGCAAAAGTAAATGAAATAGTGACAGAAAATCCTCATTGAAAAAAAAAATCTTGGATTTAGCACCACGATAATGCGCCTTTGCACAAGGTCATCATTGTGAACGAATTTTTGTCCAAACAGCCGACATGGCTCCAGCCGACTTCCTACACTCAAATAACCCCTTAGTGGCACCCGTTTTCAATCGGTAGAAGACATTAAGAAGAATTTGCGGCGAGAACTGAACTCAATTTCGGAAACAGCGTTTAAAAATGTTTTGATGATTGGATTATATTTATAATATAGTAAATAATATAGTAAGTGTATCGTTTCTGAAGGAGCGTACTTTGAAGGTGATCAAATAAATTTGGATAAATAACAAAAAAATTGTGTGTTATAAATTTTTTCCCGGTACTTTCTTGACAGAGTAGTATATCAGCTGATTTACATCTTGAAACTTATTTTATCATCGCAGATTAAACAACAACGGCTACAAGGTGGGTCTCATAATAAATAAATTCCTATTGCGCTTCATTGTTGAGTCCTGTTACTTTTCTAGGTACCCCGAAGAGGACAGCTGTGTCATTACGTGACTGAAAGAAACTAAGTTAAAACCAAGCAAGGCTACGTGGGCGGACTAGTAATTAGGACTATGTTAATAAAGATTTGTTACAACACAAAGTCAATATCTTTATAGAGAGTCTCTTATTAACAGAGAGATCCGTTTCGTCTCCGTTTTTAGAAGATGTCAAATAAATACGCGCTAATCATCTTTAGATTTCTATCAATGAAATCTGTTAATCCATCCGAAATTAATGGAACCTTTTGGCGTGAAATGGCTAAACAAAGTAAATTTGTCGACTTTACGATAAAACAGACAATGGGAAAGATATAAATATAATCAGAGTCGTAATAGATTATTCAACTCTATAAAGGTCTTATGAACGTAAAACAAATAATTAACGCGCCGATTTTCCGCGGGCGAATTCTATTTTTCTTGCCTAATTAAAAATAATTAGGCAAGAAACAAGCAAAATGTTCATGTCACACACAAATTGACTTACTGTGATGTAATTGATAAATTTTATCATTATATCCTGTCAATTCATTTACGCACAGCTGGGTATCTTCCTGTGTACGTTGAGTAGGTATGTAAGCATATATTCATATTTATAAGTTATTTATATCTATATATTAATTTATTTTTAAACTTTCCGGCCATAGAGGGATCGAAAGGGGGTGTGGGACTCATCCTCGATAGACACGACCGCTGGCTGTAATACCCAGTGAAAATATTCCGACGACGCTTGTTGACAGAAAGGCGGGGGCCAGTACTTGGGTTGCAGCGTCTAAAGTTTCCCCGCCTGCGGCCAACGTCCCTCGGACCAAAACCAGAAGGACCTTCTCACAGAGGCGCAGTGGACGCGCCCCTCCTACCTCATGCCACCATAGCGGGTGTGGCCGACTTTTCGGAGGGTCCAGAACCAGAACGAGGCAATGTTTCCATCATATCTCGACCGCTTTTGAACGTTTTGTATCACTTATAAGCACTTGTTTTTGATAAAGTCGATTCACCGTAAGCCTTCTGAAACATTTTCAGTGTCTCCGAACACGAAATTCCATTGGCGATGCAAAATTTAAGACTAACTCTTTGTTCGATGTTTATGTCCATTATGAAATTCGCAATACACAACTAGATTATACAACTAAAAATAGCACTGTTTTTAATATAAATGACAGATGCAACTCAAACTCCGCGCGAAAATGGAAAACAATTGTGCCAATCTAATAACAACAAAAAAATTGAATTTGAATACTATTTAATTGAATTTGAATGAATTTAATTTTGGAACCATAAACAAAACATTCATTCCCGATACTTTGTTGACTGAATGTATTTCTTTATTTCAATGATGATAAACTGTAACAAAAGATTTATTTGAAATAGAAAGCTCTTTTAGTTACCCGCAGCTTAAAAGTAAAGTAAGTAGTGTTCAGGATAAATTATTGTTTGTTTGTGTACACACAAATTGAATGATCTCATTTATCTCCAAAACGACTGATTATTAAGTAGTTTTGAGTGTTATGGTTATACCTATTTTGCAATAAACATATTTACATATTTTTCCAAAATCTTCTTGACCATTTCTTCGTTGACATAAACAGGTGGTCTGAAGATGGAGCACAAAAAAAAATGGTGGAGAACTCTGCGCAGGCACAGGGTTAACTAGCTATAGTTAATCCTTTTTAATAGGGCTAGGTAGTAGTCCCCCCGACTGGTCTCTATCTTTTCGTGGTGGGCGGGCTGAGTACCTACGGAGAAGCCGCTAGGGAAATGGTAACACCTAGAGATTGGGACCTGTGGAGGGCGCAGCACAGAGAAATAGGAGGGGCGCGTCCACTGCGCCTCTCAGAAGAGGTACTCCCGGTTTTGGTCCGGGGGACTTTGGCCGTAGGCGGGGTGTCAGACGCTATAACCCAGGTATTGGCCCCCGCCTCTTTCTCAACAAGCGGCGGGCGTCGTCGGAAGATTTTTAGTGGATATTACTGCTGGCAGTCGCGTCTGCCAGTGGTGAGTCCCACACCCCCTTGCGGTCCCCCTTTGGCCGGAAGGCAGTGCGTAAATGCAAAACAAAAATAAAAGGGCTAGATATTAGTGGACATGAATTGCTAAGGGTCTGATGATTAATCTACGTCAAGAAAGAAAGCATACATATTTATTAGGCCACATGAATAAGTATTTACCAGCAGTAAGTGTTAGTTAAAATACATTATTTATATCAGCAAAATGTTTACCGCTCAGCTGTTTTGTCATAGCATATTATAGCCATGACGCTTCCTGTGGAAACCATAAGGTTTGAGAGCAGCCCAGGCCGTTGTATTGAGAAGCGGAAGTGGTACAAAATTTGCGCAAACTCTTTTAGGGGTCATAGGTAGTATCTGCACATGTTGGTCTCATACTGTGCAGACATACCAGCACTCCAACCAAGAAATTTCGTTAGTCGTTCCTGTATACGACCATTTGGTTTACGAATAATCTGCGTCATTCCAGTACTTTTAATCGAGACGTGAAAACTCATTTATACAGGCCGTCATGAGTGGGTGCGCTTATTACCGTGCTTGTTCCACGGTATATAGCGCTCTCATTTATTTCGACTGCATCGATAGGCAAAATGTATTCTAATATTAATTTAGCACGAACGTTTATCAATTACCAAGAAATTATGTATAAATGGTCATTCGACAAATATATACTTTAAATTGATTATCTCTGCCGCACTGGTTCCGCGTGGTGGATGACCCAAACTCACTTTGGTTCGTGAGAGGAGGCCCGTGATCAGTAGAGGAACGTTAATGGGCTGAGATGAAGACGATGAAAATTATTTTCTCATTATTATATTGATTTTAGGGTGGTCCATGACGGTTTTAATCTATAAGATTTATTATGGACTTCTTGGCGGGAAAGTGAAGCGTCATGTCTGCAGTTTTGTTTTATTTTCTAAAATTTGTGATCTTTTGAACATTATTGGATCGGATTGTTAACCGTTAAGTGTTTGTCAACGTCCATGAGTATTGGTGAAAGAAACAAAATAGTGCAACATCACTTTTCAAATTCTCTCAAGAAGTCCGTGTGAGATCTCAGTATAGACATCTTTATACACTCAAAAGGTTAAGGGAAAGGGCATCTCATTTATCATCTTTATCACCACTCATTCTCATGTACTATAATTTATATGTTATTATATATCTCTTATTTGACACTGGCTAAATGTGCTACAGGCACGAAGCCATTATTTAAAACAAAAAAAAATATTATTTTAGCCGCCACGTTATGACTTCCTATATATAGCTATAACTATACACTATAACTTCCTAATAATTATATTCCCAAACATGTTAAACAATATATACAACCATGCACAAATCATGTTGTTTTTGAATAAATAATGTTGAAACATCTAAATGGCATACGAAAACAGCAAAATAAATTCAAATCGATAGAATGAAGCGGCGGCACACGGCATTTTTATAGCACTGCGAGTTTATATCATTTAGTCGATTGACGTCACCAACTATGAAACTTCGTAGGTAACTCGGCCTGTAAAATATATTATTCAAGATGTAGTAAAAAAAACAAACCGGGGTTGGAAAAAGATCTATGTGGCGGCAGACGACCGCCGGGGTCTTGAAAAAATTGGGATTGCAACTGCGACGTACTTGCGAACTTGTTTCTTCAAAACCTCTTTGTAACAATTATCTTACAATCAGCACCTTTTATTTAGTTCCAAGATAAGTGTCAATAAGAAATTGTATAATGGATGCTAACAAATAATATATTAGGTCGGGGAAAAAGTCTTTTCGCATAACGTAGGTATAAACTTATTATAAATTTTTTTTGACTGTACTATTTGTGTCTGGCTGGTTTTGGTAACATTAAAAAGGTTCCATTATAAAGAAAAGAAAAAAATAAAAAAAAGTTGTTTCCCGCTATTTTTCATTTGTTTTTCTCTCCGTAAAAATGAGTGAATCTAATGAAAAAATTCGATACATTTTAAAATTTTATTATAAAAAAGGCAAAAATGCAACTCAAGCAGTGAAAAAAATTTGTGATGTTTATGGACCTGATGCAGTGTCAGTAAGAGTAGCACAAATTTGGTTCAAACGTTTTCAGTCCGGAAATTTTGATGTTAAAGATGCACCTCGCTCTGGTCGCCCTGTTACGAATAAAATGGACGCCATTTTTGAAAGAGTGGAGCAAGATCGGCATATTAGTAGTTACGATGCAGCTGAAGAACTGGGAATTGACCACAAAACAGTTTTGACCCATTTGAAGAAAGCTGGTTATACAAAAAAGCTCGATATTTGGGTGCCACACGAGCTCACTCAAAGAAACTTAATGAACCGTGTACTCATTTGCGATTCATTATTGAGACGTAATGAAACCGAGCCGTTTTTGAAGAGATTGATAACTGGCGATGAAAAGTGGATCACGTACGACAAGAACGTGCGAAAAAGGTCGTGGTCGAAAGTTGGCCAGGCTTCACAGACTGTGGCCAAACCTGGCCTAACACGAAATAAGGTGATGCTGTGTGTATGGTGGGATTGGAAGGGCATTGTTTATTATGAGCTTTAACCGCCCGGCAAAACCATCGATTCTGATCTTTACTGCCAGCAACTGATGAGATTAAAGAAAGCAGTCGAGAGAAAACGGCCGGAATTGATCAACAGGAAGGGTGTGGTCTTTCATCACGATAACGCTAAACCACACACATCTTTAGCCACTCAGCAAAAATTAAGAGAGTTCGACTGGGAGGTCCTAGTGCATCCACCATATAGCCCTGACCTTGCGCCTTCAGATTTTCACCTGTTTCGGTCTCTGCAGAATTCTTTAGGTTCTGTAAGGTTGACCTCAAGAGAGGACTGCCAAAACTATTTGTCCCGTTTTTTTGATCAGAAGTCCCAAAGTTTCTACAGTAACGGGATAATGTCTCTGCCCACAAAATGGCAGAAAGTTATTCAACAAAACGGTACATATATATTGTAAATAAATGTAAAAAAACTTTTAAAAAAATGTCTTGACTTTTCATACAAAAATACGAAAAGACTTTTTCCCCAACCTATTATATAAATGCTTTTCTCATACTTAATATAAACAGGATCTACCGAAATCACGATCCCAGGAGCGGAGTGCCGGTATACAAAGAGTGGTCTCTGTGAATTTCGCTTAAATTCGCTAATAGATTGTACCGAACATGCCATCAAACCGATCCACTACCCACCATATGTTACCACGGAACCACGAAGAACCACCACTCGTAACTCTGTTAGTTCAAGACAAACGTATTAGTTATAGTTTATTAGTTCGTCAAATAATAAGAAAACAAGAAAATAATAATTTATAAACCTTTGTATATGAATAGAATTTTTTAGGAACTTAGCTACTTTTATTAGTAAAAAAAACTCATCAAAGCGTGTTCTAGCTAACTAAACTAGATGACGCCATAGTTAACTCATTTTACGACTTAGGGCGTTTAGCTGCTTATAATATAATTTTACGCTTTAATCTCTGCCGGTAAGACAGATTATAGCTAAACTATATTAAGTATTGGCATTCCGTAAACAGCTTACATAAATTCATGTGCAAATTTAGTGTCTTGTGTTTGTACAGCCCACCGATGAGTGCACGGCAGATGAAAATAATTTTGGTTAGTCGGCGCCTGGCACCGGTTCAATGGTACAGTACGCGTGATCCCCATACAGAATCATTCACCACCTTATGCTAAAAACCTAAGACACAATTTCTAATAGTCACGTTAAGACCGAGATTCAGTTTCGGCTTCTCGTGTCGCCTACATATTCGATCCAGTCCTCTCGACACACTTATATAAACTCATCATGTTAGAATTGTGAAATGTTTCACTGTCAATGAAAATTCATGATTTTTATAGAACAACAACGTTCTGTTCCAATTGTGTTTCATCTTAAATTTAGATGACTACGTAATCGAGTGTCTTTAAATAAAACTATAAATCTATCCAAGATCGTTTCGGACACTTCTAGTGAAGACACATTTAAAGAATACTAAAATAAAATCATTACTTGTTCGATGAAATTGCAAGTGTCATAAGGTTACTATCATTATGAACGCAATTGTACACATTATGTATGTATATTTTTTAAATGAGTTAAATATTGACTGCACTTTTAATGACTACGTTAACCGATCATTAATCAGACAAAGCATTTCATCAAACATGGAATCCTTATTAATATTACGCATGTGTAAGTTTGACGTGTGTTACTCAAAAATGATTTACCCGCAAGCGGAATTAGATAAAAATTTACACGCGATTTTTACCGCGGGAAAGCTCGTGATTCCTAGAAAAAAAAACGACGTTCGCAAAACTGATTTTCACGCCTGACTGGCTAGTATCCTCGCGCATATTTCACAAAAATGATTTTTATATATCTTTCTTAGCGCTGTCTTTCCCATGCTAAGCACAGCTAATGTTAGAATGGGCATGATCCTTTTTTACATGACTGACTCTGATGATGAAAAGCAGTCGTTGCAGTAGAAAAATTAGAGCCCTCCATATCGTGGAATAAGCACGATAACAAGTAATACCAGTCATGACCGCCTCCTAAAGATACCTGGTACTTTATGGAGGCCTCAGTACTCTAAGCTAGGAAACAAATGCGCCGAAAGAGAATTTTCAAATTTCTTGGTTCAAGTGCTTAGCGTTGCGATTGCACAGTATGAGGGAGTCTCCTATGTGTTTCCAGAGAGGTAAGAAGTGGGCGGGATTAAATCCACCCACAACATTACGAGACCTTATACTGCGCCATTTGCTAAATTCTAACAGTATTTTTTAATAATTTCAAGTAAAAACAGATTCTGTAATAGGCTTCGCAAAATTGATAACCTTTAGAGAGATTTGAGCTAACAAGCAAGTGTCGAATATAGAAAGCCTTAATATTACAATATAAATCGATATATTTCATCACATAACCAATAGGAACAGCTCTTGTTCGCTGCCTTAAATAATAATGTATGACCTTATTTTTAGGCATGTAAAGCTTTTAAACTCCAAAGTACCAACAACCAACCTGATGTCATAATACACATATACATTCACATATATTTCCCCGAAGGAGTAGGCATATTATACGCCCGATTTTTCTAACAATTTTGTTAGTCTCAGGTCCTAAAGAGCGGCGATAGAACTGTAGCGTTATATATATATATATATATGTACCGGGGTCTTTCATGTTTGCCAAAGCCTCGTCCATTGATCGGCAGGTGCACCACTTGCAGATGAGGTTGGCTTAAGTTCCGAAAGTCTTGGTATACCCACGCATAACATGTAATTGTGCACATGCTTTTGCTCACAAACCCAGGATTCAGGTCATACTCAACCATGCCACACTCCTGTCTCTGCCGCCGCATTATACTGTCCTGCTGTTCCAATTTTTCTAGCCACCTTTGGCTCTATGACTATCAAGAGCTACGGAAGTATTGCTGAAGAAATGCCGACATAAGCATAAAAGTGCTCAAAATCAGACGCTACAAAGCAGTTAATATATTCAAAATTCAGTATGCACAGCGCAAATTAAAACCAAGATGGCTTCATTTAGTTTTAAAATTTTTGCAACGCATAGTGATGTCTAGAAAATGATGATCAACCCGTACTACATTATTATTTATTAATCAGAGAAAACCGAGTAATGTGGTAGTACTACTGTTCACATTTAGGGGCAAAACGCGAATATCACGCCTGTTGCCCCGAACGAGTAGGTATAATAAGCCCACATTTCGCCAATAATATTGTATGTATGTAATAATATTGTTTCTAAAATTTTAGGAAAGCAAAATCGACTTGTGACAGTGTACGGTTTCATTGTAATTTCTTTTCCTTTGATTAAACGGGAAAATCCTCTGCGGAATGATTTACAACGCGCCCCGTGTAAATCGTAGATACACGTATGACTAGTGGTACGCCCTCGCCTCGTTTCAATGGCATTCCTACATCTTGGGTCACATTATTGAAGCTTAAGTTTGGATCCCTAAATTTGTCTACAACAAAATAGCTCAGGGATAATGTAGCATTCTAATGGTGAAATGGTTGGAGCACCTATGACTTTTCAAAGTTATGAGCGTAATTATCACGTGCTCTGTGTCTCGGAAAGCACATTAAGCCGTTGGTCCCTGCTGTCATAAACATCGAAGTCTGTAAAATAATGCATTTACGCACTGCCTTTTGGCCAAAGGGGAGCCGAAAGGGGGTATGAGATTCACCACCGGCAGACGCGACTGCCAGCAGTAATACCCACTAATAATTTTCCGACGACGCACGCCGCTTGTTGAGAAAAAGACGGGGGCCAGTACCTGTGTTGCAGCGTCCACTGCGCTCCTCTGAGGAGGTCCTCCTACCTCCAGTGCGACCAAAGCGTATGTGACCGACTTCATTTCCATTGTTGCACAGCAGGGGCCCCCTGCCCGCCCCCGCTGCCTAAGACCCACCTGGCGCTCGCTGCGCCCTCCAGAGTTCCCTCTTAATTTTTCCCCCGGTAGTCAGTACTAAGGGCACCCAGAATCGCCAACCTCTGGGTGTTACCTTTACCGGGAGGTATTCAGCCCCCTCACCACGCAAAGCTGGAGACCTGTCCGGGGGGGCCTGGGGTATAGTCTGGGGCAACCGGTATAATGCTAGGATATAATGACTAAACTATAATAACTAGAAAGAAATCTAAAAATACATCCAGTAGTTTTAGAATTTATTCGTCACAAACATACATACAAAAAAACAAATATTTCCTTTTTATAAGTAATATGAGTATAGATATAGCAAAGCTAACATTTCGCTTCAGGGAAATAAGAGGGCAAGATTGTTGTACACATATGCCGGAGGAATGCAAATAACCCAACAATATCATATATCACTAAAATTTAATAACTGAATTATTCAGCCTTTTGATAAAAATAATTATCGGAGTGGTGAATTTCTCCTTGATATTCACCGTTCCATTAATTGTTTTTATACATAACATAATAATTGTTCATATATTCTATAATCCTTGACATTTAATCTATGAAATACAGAATGACTACTGGGAGACAGGAGAAGTAGCATTTATTGTGTCTTTAGAGTGCACAGATATAGATTGTGCTCAATCATTGTTTATTTGTAATTTTCGGGCTGACTTTTTATATACAATAAGGTTAGGATAGTTTGGCAATTTATTAAGTTTGATGACACGTTACATTTATGCTTTCTTTATTTATTTATTTAGTACACACACAGAAATATACATTTAGAAAAACTAAGAAACATCATCATCATCTTCTTTTTTACATCATAACGTAAATCTTACAAAACATTAGACAGTATGTAAAACCTGTAGCGGCAGCGAGAGCAGAGAAATGTAGACTGAGTACGTAACAATGATGTGTCTATTAAAAAACAAAAAGCTTGCCAATACTTTATTGCGACGAGTGTCGAGGCGAGAAAATGTTATGTTAATTATTATTGGGAAAATCAAGAAAAAAGTTGGCGCCGCCGCAGTGTTATTGCAACCAGTTTCTTCTTCTTATTAACCAATATTTAGCTTCATAGGTGCGGCCGAATACCCTATTCTTTAGCAGCCTATCATAGAGAACTGACTGTTCAATATTACCTACTGATTTAGACGATTTATTTACTAGAAAAAATCAACTCGCCCGAATCGAACGAACGAATCGAAAAACGATCGAAACGAAGAATCGAACTTCCGACCTTCTTATAACCGGTACACTGCTAACCACCGAGCTACCTCGATGTACTATGTACTTACCAACAATATGGTTAATTGCTTATTCAGTATTCGCCGTATGATAGCGTAACCTTAGAATACTTTTATCACCACCATCTTTTCCCCGAGGGTGTCGTAGAAAGCGACTATGGGAAAATAATCTTGTCTAGTGTCAATGTGAGCAAAGGACTAGCCACCTTTAATAATCATAAGAGTAATAAATTAAGAAATTATGTATTATGGAACTTTACACTACAATTTATAACATATTCTTCGATATATAGGTACTAGAGAACTGACATAAATACTTTTTGGTGAATACACACTTGAAATATTTACAAAGTAACCAGACCAAGATTAATATTTATAATCACGCACATAAATATTTGTCCTGAATAGGAATTGTACCCAAGACCTTAGAAGTGAAACGCAGTTACGTTGAGTTATATATCGATGGCAGCAAAGTAGAAACGGACATCTACATTTTTCACATTTTTCTTTTTTTGTAAAAATAAGCTTATACCAACCCTCTTTACAATTCTGAATAATAAGAAATGAAATTATTTTCATTTTTCAAAGTATTTTAAGAAATTTGCTACGTAAAAAAAGATATCTGCGCTTGAATTTTCAAAACCACCGCAGTAGATACGGACATTTGAATTTAACCGCCTTTACGCCGGATCATCCGCAGATCATAAAAACGTAAAAAAATACATCTGTCATTTGTCTCTGTTATCATGCACACTGATTAGTTACAAAATTCATTAAATTTGTATTGGTTATACGATTTAACCTTTTAGTATCCTTACGTTACTTGTTATTTCAACCATGAGTGTCAAACGAAACAAGCTACTAATAGATATGGCCAAAAAAGGCGTACAGATAGATATATCTAAGATTTCAAATTGGATAAGTTGTTATAATTCCCATTTTAATAAATATTTTTTTATACCAAAAAAGGTTTAATGTGATAATGTATCTATATATATAAAAGAAAGTCGTGTTAGTTACTGCACTTATAACTCAAGAACGGCAGAACAGATTTGGGCGAAAATTGGTAGGGAGG
This sequence comes from Musotima nitidalis, assembly GCA_949126915.1. Classification (NCBI taxonomy): domain Eukaryota; kingdom Metazoa; phylum Arthropoda; class Insecta; order Lepidoptera; family Crambidae; genus Musotima; species Musotima nitidalis. The sequence goes on along the minus strand of OX421424.1, from coordinate 9,446,034 downwards.
TAGCTTAGAGCCAGGAGACGGACATAGGATACTTTTTGTCCCGTTCGACAGCGTTCCCGTGTGACTTGACATGAAACATCAGTCACTATAAAACGTGATATAACAAAAAAGAATCAGACTTGGAATAACAAAACGTAAATGACAGCTATGTAGTGACGTATGGATGACAATTTGATATTTGTAAGAAATCAATATTCAAACTATTTCTGACTTCTTGGCGGGAATGTGAATATGAATTTTGAAATATTTTTTTAGGTGAATTGAAGTGAAGTTTAATTAATAATGCCGCGAACAAAACTATCGAATCTTTACCGACAAAGCCGTAATGCAAGAAGAATACGAAATACTGGAAATGAAAGGACTGAAGAAGAACAAGAAATTGCACGTGAACATCGCCGCAATAGTATGGCTCGACTTCGTGCTTCTCAATAAATAATAATAAAAAAAAAATGTCGTGTATCACAAAGTACTTAAGTGAAGAGCAACTTTGTAATAAAATATAGAAATAATAATGAATGATTAATGTAGGTATTTAATTTTTTTGTAATTTTCCAATATAAAAAAAACACAATCTGCTTATTTATTGCCATTAAGGCGGAACAAAATTCGCCGGGTCAGCTCGTAATATTATAAAGAGGAAAGATTTGTATTTTTTTATGTAACGAATAAACTCAAAAAGTACTGGACCGATTTTAATAATTCTATTTTCATTAGAAAGCTACATTATCTTATCACTGAGTAACATAGGCTATATTTAGTACTAGAGTACTATAGAAATTTTTAGAAATTCCTATTAAAACCAACCGAAGGTGTATAAAAATTAGCCATAAAATGTCTTTCATAGCATACGCTGCGAAGAGTATTAATAATAGGACAAATTTTTTATTGACATTATTATAGAATATATCAATATCTACAAAAAACTTCCTTAGACCATATGTCTAACTATTGTAGTTACGTCACTATAACTACTTTTTTACATTTAACAAATTGATAGAAATGCCGATCAAAATCAGACCGTTTTATCCAACCCATTTATAAATTTTTATTCAAATAAATAATTTAATATTCAAGACTGTCTCAATACCTGATGATTACTTTTGAATTATTGAAATTGAACATTCCTTTCAAAAGATATCATGAAATTAAAATTAAAATACATGCCGGCGGCGGCCGCCACGCAGCGCATCGAGTAACTAACTCGACGAGAGAGATGAACTAGGTAGTATAACGTAGTAGTAGTGTACAGGGAGGCTTGAAGATAAGTATACAATTTTTTTTCTTATTTAGTGATTCATGGTCGTTTTAATTAGCATGCTTATAACTTAAATATCTGTACCTATTTACGTCTACCCGTGCGAAGCCGGGACGGGCCGCTAGTCTCATATAAAAATAACCCTCTAATTACTCAGAAGATCAATACTACGCATATTGTAAATAAGATAATTATAAATACAAAACAAACAAAAACCTCAGACCAGCTCGAAAGTTGTAGCCGTAACATTTGATTTTCAAAAATTCTTAATTGTTAAAGTCAGCTCATTTTATTATAAAGGAAATTATCTATATAATTTCATTGTTTTTGATATGGGTCTTAATAAAGCTATTTGCTACATGGGGGATGAAACAACTGCCAGAAGAGGATCCAATGAATGTGGTGGTCCATGTGGTCAGCTGCCTTTTTAAATTTATAAATAGAAAAGTGCAACAAGGAACTTATCATCTTCTCACCGCAATAGTAGCATAACTGTGTGAGCTGAAGCAAATCAAATGGAGAACCCTTTTAAGTCGTAGAAATAAATCAGAATGATATTTTAGATTTTAAGGCTACTCTTAATCGGCACAAATGGATTGAAAATGAAGATATGACAAAGTAAAATGGAATAAAGTTCGCGAAATAATGGTAGACTCAAAAAAATCCTGATAAAAAATATTTTATAAGTACGATTTGAACGAGAAATCAGCAATTAGTATTAATAGTTACAAAAGGGAAAACAGAAAATCGGCTAATTATACACGAAGAACTTGCGAAACTGTATGGTGGGACATTGCCTATTACTGCGGCTAAATACAAGGGTTTAATGTCTTTGTGTCAACAAAATTTAATCCCACCAAGGTACCATGATTTCAATAATGTTTTGATCTCTTTTTAATCTTTTTATATTAATTAAAATAGTTATTTGAAGAAATGTTGATTATTATGACAAATAATTATTATGAATAAATTAAAAAAAAAACAGTACGACGAATTTTTATTTAAAAAATATCATTTGGAAACCAAAAGGTTTTGCATTAATAGACGTAGACAAAGCTATGTGAAAAAGAGTAAACGTTGTAAATGAAGACATCTAGAATATTTTAGTTTACAATAGTTGAAATCTGTTTTAAGGCAGTTAAGTTTATTTAAAATATTCTTAAAATGTACTACTTGAGATTCTGTCATTTTATATAACATATTTTAATTAAAATAAGCGATTTTTTGATTCCGACGTAGAAGCGGACTTCCGGTAGTAGTCTTTTTATACGTCGATGTTTTTTCGAAGTATAAACGTTCATCTACATTATTTTAAAGAAAAAAAGATATAGCGACGAAACATGTTAAAAAATAAATAAATCTGATTATTTTAATCCGTTATGGAAAGTTTCATGTTAATACATACATAACTCTCAAAATGGCAACAATTTTTTACTAAATGTGCTCTCCTGTAAAGTAAGTGTTTTGTAGATGTCCGTTTCTACTTTGCTGCCATCGATATATCGGTCGCCTTCTTCTATCTATAAATGTATAAGTATGCAACGAATCTTCAGAATTCAATCGTGATCGATAAAAACTCTGAAGTTGTCACTTTAGGATAGGATAGGTTAGACCTACTCAACTATTCTGCCGTATTCAACAAGTATTTGCATATCGCCGTCCACGAGTACGTTTCCATTCAGTGGGGGGAAAGGAATCATTGGAATTGCAAATTAATTGAGAATTGTATGTATAAAAGAAGGTCTAGCAATAAAATATTAATGTCAATTTCATAAAGTTATTACGAAGAGTTTGTGAAAAATACCTATGTAAAGTATGTACAAAATCGTGTATAATAGAGGCCATATTTAGAAAAAGCGCTATAGTAATATATGTGCGCGTGAATTTATGTGTATGTGCAGTATGAATATATTAATAATGAATATACACATAAACGCACGGCCACATATTCCAATGGGAGTAGGCAGACACCTTGCTCTATATATGTAGTTGTGTGAAAGTTAATTTTTAGCACCGAGTTCGTTAGAAGTAAATGTGTCTAATGATGAGAGGGGACTAGCTCTACGCCCCCATTAACGATAGACGAGATCCCATTCCATAAGAATTTAAAACTTTATATTGAAGTAGTCATAACTCATATATATATAGATAACAAACATACAATCTTGATTGCACACATATAAAAAATACAACTAAAGGCGAACTTAATGCCATTAGGAATTCTCTACCAGTCAAAGTATATTTCAATTTTCAATATATCGCGTGGGTTTTTAGCTTCAGAGTTTATAGAAAAATTCGGGACGGAAACAACAGTTTCTCCAGGCCTTTCCGAGGTAAAGTTCTATTAATAAATATTCTATTGATTCAGCTAGATAACAAATAAAATTTGAATTCTTTAATCCTCTTTAATGTGGTTTCGAAAGCGAAAAGCAAACATCAAAAGACAGTCTTTCCATTTTAATATTAAAATGGAAATCTTAAATCCTACTGGATTCAATTTTATTTTAAAACGAAGCAATCCTTAGGAAATACTAGTTTCCATATAAATTCACTAGTAGAGAGTTGCTTGTTGTTTTCATAAATTTACCACCGGTACGTGTGTGCCATATGTAAATTTCTAAACTATCTGCCGCATCACATTCAGTCTACGACTAGTTTTGCCATGTGCTCTGTCCTTACATATCGCATGCTTAAAGGAGCATCGACCCATTAATAGATAGGTCAGGTTTGAGTTACGTACTTGTACACTCTTTCTATTTCTTTATGAGATCGAATCAACGTTAATCAAACGTTTGAAACACAAGCAGAATTACTAATTAATAAATCAGTATCAATTTAATGCGCTTACAAGTAGGACAAGTATTCTTTAGAAGATCTTCTTTTGGGATGTCCCAAAAATCGTCTTTTTTGAGTTAAGTCACTATTCCATTAAGTATGCGATATATCACACTACAGCCTAAGCTTGGCATCGGTAGCTTTACATAAATGTAATATACTAAATATAATAATAAGAACACTATAATATAATAAAAACAGAATGTTGTTATTGTTATTTAATATTCAATATTAATAATAAGTCTTATATATGTTATAATATATTTAAATTAACTTAAGTCATTAATTAATATGAGAGTACAAAGTCCTCTTATCAGTTGCGATGCCCTAACAGGGTGCTATTTGGCTTAGATCTTTGTACCTACTTTAAAAACTACTGATGTACATTAATGTGGCAAGCAATAAAACATTAGGATTTAAATGAAATATCTAATTTTGTTTTTGCTTACCGATATGCCATGGAGGTCAGTCTAACTGCACTCTGCTCCTGAGGTCGTGGGTTCAATACCTATACAGGACACCATATGTTTAAAAAAAATACGGTCTTGGTGTTTCCTATGTATATTAACTATGTATTTACAAGAAAAAAGTATTTAGGTATGTTGCTTCGTTTTTATGCATACATAAATATGTTTTCAATATTACTTATCATGGAACTAAATAATTGGTGTGACTTTAAAGAGTGACTGATCTTGCACCTGGTGTGACCCCAAAGTTCATTAGAGTTTTCGTAGGGATTACATCTGTTACATTTATACTATTATGCCTGTTTTCCTTAAGGGGTAGGCAGAGGCATATTAAACGCCCACATAGATGATTGCCTCGTACGTAATAGGTGGCGAGAATGTTTGCCCGATCATTACAGTTCCCGGTAAGCACTATTTTAGCAAAACAATTTAATGCAAGTTAAGTGAAATCTATCTATTATAGAAATAAATATGGCCTTTGATTAATGACGCGTTCTAATAATAATAATAGTTTTGAAATCAGTCCAGTAGTTTATCGTTAACTCATTACAAAGAGCCAACAAAACAAAACTTGTCTCTTAATAATATTAGCATGTTGTTTCCTATCTATGTTGAGTATTTATTTATTTACGCATTTGTACAAACATTTTTTTTAACTATTTTTTTAATTATTAGTATTTATTTATTTATTTATTTATTTATTTATTTATTTTATTTGGGATAACAAACAGCTGTCACAATAAAATCTTAAAAAACTAGTTATTCATGTAAAAGGTAATATTAATTATCGTGATGCCCACACCGTTATCCTCGAACTTATTAATTGTGCTAAACGGTATTGCTAATAAGGATCAGTAAGGTATCTTAACAAAACAAAAAAAAAAAGTTTCTAAGCAAAAAGTAACATTGTGAGATGTTCCTAGTTACAAAAATATATCTGGGCATATATACACTACAAATTTATTTGGGCTTATTAAACAAGGTATTAATTATCTGTTTCTTAAAATTGTACTCCGAGTCTGCAAATATATCTAGGTCCGAAAAAAGATTATTGAATGTGTCAGCGAGTCGGCGGAGAGGAGCGCGCGCACCGGCGTTAGTGCGACTAGCCGCCACGTGGAACACTCGGCGCACACGCACCTCCCGCCGGTGCACACTGCGCGGGACTACATAACATAAGTCATTACTCAGACCAGTACAATCGAATAAATTGTTACAAATTTTATACAGTGTCATGGCGCTAAGAAATGTGCGCCTGTCTTCTAGGCTTAGTAATCTATACACCTCAAGAAGATGCGTGTATGATTGACGCTCATTACAATATTTATAGTTAATATATCGTAAAAATTTACGCTGAATTCTTTCCAGCAAATCTATGTATTTGTGATAAATTGGGTTCCAAATTGGTGTGGCATATTCCAGTTGAGATCTAATAAGTGCTTTATAAAGAAATAACAATGTAGAAGGACGCTTAAAATCACATGAAGATCTTATGACAAATCCATGCATTCTGAGCGCCTTATCCCTGATGGAATTTATGTGCTGATCCAAGTGAAGCTTTGAGTCCAGGACCACTCCTAGATCTCTTACCAGCTGAACTTGTTTTAGATCCAAACCTAGTAAATTATATTTGTTGCTAATAATGTTCCTATTTTTTGTGAAAGATATAGTGATACATTTATGAAGACTAAGTTGAAGTTTATTAAGGACACAATAGTTTGAGAATCTATTTAAATCCTGTTGCAGCAACTCTACATCTGCTTGGTCCTTACATGTTCTAAAAATTTTCAGATCATCAGCATACATTAGGAAATGGGAATAAACAAAACATGACTTAATGTCATTAATAAATAAATTGAATAGAAGGGGGCCCAGTATTGATCCCTGGGGAACACCTGAAGAGACGTTAACTGTATCCGATCCAAAGCCATTAATTACCACCGTTTGCGTTCTGTTACTCACATAGGAGACAAACCAGCGCAATAAACTCCCGCGTATTCCATTAAAAGCAATTTTTTGTAATAGGAGTGCATGATCCACCTTGTCAAAACATTTTTGAAAGTCTGTATACACAGCATCCACTTGTAATCGACCGTCCATGTTTTTAAATAAGAAATCAGTAAATATCATAAGATTGGTGGCTGTCGACCTACGCCTAACAAAACCGTGTTGTTCAGGTATTATAACGTTATGCAGAATAGGATAAATTGCACCGTGCACTAAGCGTTCAAATAGCTTCGACAATGCAGAGAGTATAGATATCGGGCGATAGTTCTCGACGCTGTGCTTATCTCCCCCTTTGTATATAGGTGTTACGTGTGCGTGTTTCCAAACGGTAGGAAAAACGCCTTCTTTCAGACATCTGTTGTATAAAACATGAAGAGGTTTAGATAAAGAGCTGGCTGTTCATTTAAGAAAAATTACAGGTAGACCGTCGGGCCCAGGACCCTTAGACTTATCCAGTTTTCCCAATTCGCCTTTTATCGAGTCTATATCTATGTAAACATCGGAAACAAGTACTGAACAGTTATTCATTACGCAAGTTCATAATGATACCTACATCCATTGGAAATAAAAAAATAGTGTGATTTTAAGTTAAAAAATATTTAATTATTTTTGTCCCCAATAATAATTTTGTTTTATTATGCCCTAAAACAAATTTGTTGTCCAGGACAATTTGTATAATGTAAAAATAAATTTTGATAAACAACATAACAGTAGATAGATTGGTGTATCCAAAATAACAGAATCATCGCGATCGCTGTACACAAATGTAAGAATATACGAGATACGCTATTTTCAATGCGGCCCATCAACCGTTATAATGATTTATCTTCTGCTGGTGGAATTGGGTCAAGGGCTGGTCGAGCTCGATCAACTAAAACTCTTGCAGCCGTTAAATCTGCCAGAGATTTAATCCGTAAGAAGAAAATCATGGCTAGGGTAATAAAAGTCTCTCTTAGGTCTAAGTTTAATACGAGTATCATAAAATTGGGCCTTAAATGTAGAGCTTGTCTATGAAGGAAAGGTCAGCTGTTGCCTCGAGCCCTTTATAACAAACTAACCATTAGAGAGAAATAATAATAATTGCAGAGTCTTTGCGATCTGAAAGTTCACTTAACACAAACGAAAAAATGCCAACTGTTGGAGAGATACCTTAAGGACCTACAACACCTAAGAAGCCACTAAGGTAATTAAGGTCGACCACCATCCGGCTACATTAAAAAAAATGTTTCGTTCTAAGCAATTTTTGTTAAGAACAAAGTCTTCAGGAAAGGCGACAAAGCTTCATTTATGTGAACAGGGATTGAACGCTCTAACAACTAACAGCAAAAACTATTTTTAGAGGCGGTGATTAATGTACCAAGTACTAGGATAGCTGTTGGTAGCAATACAACTTAAAGCGAACATAGTGAAAACTCTCAAACGCTGTTTATATTTGAAATTAACTAATTTTGTTGCCGAGTATTGCTCCTTTACAACTTTATTTTTCCTTTAAATTACTCCTATAAAAGTGTACGTAACACAAAAGAAGAATGGTATGGAGAAATGTGTAAAAGATAACGAAAATCATTTGGAATATTAATAACATTTGCAATATTCTACATGGTTGAATTTCTCAAAAACAACATGTATATGAAGGCGTCTGCCCGCCTTGGTCAGGCTTGGCCATAGCACTTTATGTGTTGAGTAAACCCTGGAGGTGGAAATGAGGCGAGTCCTTGATATCGTGATTACCCACCGTTGAAGTTAGTAAAAACCGTGAGGTTCAACATTACTGCGCCGACCATCGACACAACGCTCCGCCAGACTGACCGATGTCAAATTTCGTTCCAAAGTAATTTAAAAGGAGGCGCTAACAACGCGCCTTCATTTTTTTTGTTTTAAATAATGGCTTCGTGCGTTTAGCAAATTAAGCCAGTGTCAAGTTAAAAAATTAAATATATTAATAAAATATAAATTATAGTAAATTAAAATGAGTGGTGATAAAGATGATAAATGGTAAATGAGATGCCCTTCTCCCGAAACCCCTTGAGTTCTCAGTAAAGATGTGGGACTATACTGAGATCTCACGTAGACTTCTTAAGAGAATTTGAAAAGTGATGTTGCACTAGTTTGTTTCATTTACCAACACTCATGGACGTTAACAAACACTTAACGGTTAATAATCCACCGTTATTACACATTACATACATACATAATGTCACGCCTCTTTCCCGTAGGGGTAGGCAGAGATCACATCCTTCCACTTGCTACGATCTTGGCACATACTTTTAGCTTCATTCACACTCATTAACCTTCTCATACACGCCCGTCGGTTTAGGGTACTTTTGACCTGCCCTTTCTCTAACATTTTTTGTATTTGGTCATGGAAGGTCTTACGTGGTCTTCCCCTCCCAACACTTCCATCCACTTGTCCATCATAAATCACTTTCGTTAATCTACTTTCATTCATCCTCTCAACATGACCAAACCATCTAAGCATACCTTTCTCAATTCTTGTCACTATATCTTCTTTTACACCAGCTTTAACCCTTATCACTTCATTCCTTATCCTATCACTCAATTTCACACCAAGAATATTTCTGAGTGCTCTCATCTCTACTGCATTAATCTTACTCTCATGTTTCTTCTGCCATAACCAACATTCGCTTCCATACATTAGTGTAGGTACCAACACACCTCTATGAACTGCCAGACGTGCCTTTTCAGACACTTTCTGACTGCTTACAAAGGCGTGAAGTGCCCCATTCAACATGTTTCCAGCATTCACTCTTCTATCTTTGTCTTCTCTTTCAAAAACCATAACTTTCGTCTTACTAACGTTTACTTTCATTCCTTTCGCTATTAAAGACTCTTGGACTATCGTCACCATCTCCTGCAACTCCTCAGCCGACGACGCAAGCAAAACTTGGTCGTCAGCATATAGAAGGCATTTGATGAGCGACTCGTTCATTCTCAACCCTTTAGCACACTCTTTCAAACCAGTAAGGCAATTGTCCAAAAATAGGTTGAACAGCCAGGGTGACGCTACACATCCCTGTCTAACACCTTTATAGATGTTAAACCAGTCCGTGCACGTCCCATTAATCCTGATACAGGCGCTGGAACCCATATAAAGAGATTTTAACGCCCTTATCAGGACACTGCTCACTCCATTTTGAGGCAATGCCGACCACAACTCATTCCTCGCCACTCTATCATAAGCCTTTTCCAAATCTATGAATGTGCAATAGATCTTTTGGTGTTTCTCCAAGAACTTTTGAACTATGCACCGTAAGGAACATCCCATTCCCTTTCGAAATCCCGCTTGCACATCCCATATTTTATCATCTGTCACTTGTATCACTCTTTTGATCAAAACTTTTGCATATAGTTTTCCTACGACACTTAAAAGGCTGATTCCCCGGTAGTTTTTACAGTCTTGCTGCGACCCTTTCCCTTTATAGAGTGGCACGATCACCGCCTTACACCAATCTCTCGGTACTTGGCCACTCGTAAAACACAGGTTAAAAAGGCGGTGCAGCAGACCAGCTACCAGACCCTGTCCAGCCCGCAGCATCTCTAAGGAAAAAAAATTCAAAATTTCATTTATGCTTATGCTATCAACCTGAACACTTTCAATCTCTTCATCCACTTCGTGACACGTTGGCTTAAGTACCCTATCATCTGTTTCAAAAAGGCTTTCAAAATACTCCTTCCATCTCTTTAGCACACATGCTTCTCCTTTCACTATACTTCCATCCAAACTCCTGATTTTTGACAGCTCCGATTCTGCAGTTTTTCCTCGGGCTGTCTTTATGGATTTCCAGAAAACTTTTATGTTTGTCCGGAAATCGTCAGACAGTCTTCCATCAAATTCATCCTTTTGCTCATCTTTCTTTCTCTTAACTTCTTTTTTAACTAAATCTTTCAATTGCTTATACCCTCTTCTTACTTTCTCTATATCCTCGTCTGTTGCTTTCTGCATACTTCTGTTAGCTTTAACTGCTAACCAATCCAACCAAGCTTTTTTCTTCTCTTTTACCACTTTTTGTACATCTTTATCCATCCATACATTTCTATTTATTTTTCCATTTCGTCTCTTACACTCCCCACATACTTCTATTGCAGCATCAACAATATTTTCCTTAAATGCAACCCACAAATCCTCAATCAAAGATAACTCATTCACATTTCTTTTCACAAACCTTTCTTCCAAACGCTTGTAATACTTTTCTTTTACATCGTCTTCTTGCAAATTTTCTACTTTTATTCTTTTTAGAACACTTGTGGGCTCTTTGATCCGATGTCGCCAACGCTTAAACAGACCATTCATACGGGTGATCACCAAGTAATGGTCCGTGTCTATGTAAACGCCGCGACATACTCGAGTGTTCACAAGGTTCTTTTTTAACCTTTCATCCACAATTACAAAGTCAATCATACTTCTACTTTTTCCTTCTTCTCTTGTATACATATGAATCTTTTTGTGTGCAAACATTGTGTTTGCAACGCAAAGATTCCACTCTATAAATAATTCAAGCAAACTTCTTCCATTCTCATTACACCTCTCGTCGCCAAACGCACCCAAAACTCGTTCATATCCATCACGATTGACTCCAACCCATGCATTAAAATCCCCTAACATGACAATTCTTTCATTACTCTTGCATTTCGATAAGACTTCTCTCATACTTTCCCAGAACTCATCTTTCCCTTTTTTGGCGTTGGTAGACCCACTTAAACGTACCTCGGTTGGTGCATATACACCTAGGAGAAAGATTCGAGTGAGTCCAATTTTCAGCCTAATCCAGAGAAGTCTGGGACTCACACATTCATACTCAATTACACACTCATCCACTCTCGCAGAAAGGAGAAGACCTACTCCCTGACAGCCTCGCTTGGTTCTGGATACTCCAGACCAATATCCTGTATAGCGATCGTGCTGAGTGGTTCCACATCCTTTCCGCTTTGTCTCAGTGACACATAACACATCCAAATGTCTTGCATCCATCATCTGATATACTTCATCAACCTTACCATCCATTCCCCCTCTAACATTCAACGTAGCAAACCGGCTCTCTGCGATCCACTTTTCGCCCCCACGGGTAACGAGACGTGACGAGTTGCGATCCACGTCGCCGCCATTTTGGTTATTTTTATAACTCATTGCGTTCCCACGAGAAGCAAGGGAATTATTTGTCACTCCCGACAGAGCCCCGCATATCGGGAGAAGGTTAGCCTCGATCTGAGTTCACCTGGTCTCAGAGCAATATGGCTCGCTTGCATCTAGGCTCTCCCCTAGCCACGCATCCTTCGGCACGGCAGACCTAGGATTGGATTCGGGAGGGCAAGGATGAAGGAACCGGAAAAGGAAATGACGGAAATCTGGGTAGGAGTAAGGAACTAGGATACTACCGTCTCGGAAAGCGAAGAGTAGGTAATAGCTCGAGGGGCCGGGATCGCATACCCGTACACATTTTACATCTACCGGACAAGTAGGTGTTGCATGTGACCTCTGACATTTACACATTACTGATCGAAATATCACACATTTTAGAAAATAAAACAGAACTACAGACATATCGCTTCACTTTCCCGCCCAGAAGTCCCACGCGCCGTCATATATAAAAAAACCATTATATAGGATAAAAAATGGACCCAATTTTAACAACAGACGAGGTTATATGAGAGGCTGAACTTATGGCATGACAAGGTAAATTGAAAATGCAAATGAAGCAGCACACAAGCCTTTTGATGATATACGGTTACCACAGGTTAGTTAAGGTATTAGTTATGAACACATCTTCCACTTTTAATTTTAGTGCAAATAAATCGTGTTTTATTAACATTTTCACCGCATAATCAACATTTTGTCACATTCACAATAGATAATGTTTTGATTAACGCATTCCAGAGAAACGTTTTTTGGAATAAAAAGTGGCTGATAAAAAACTTATTCGTCCTAAATTTAGCTCTATACCTCACTCCGACCTTCCTACACTTTCTTCTATATAATTCTTTACTCCACAGTACACGCCTGTTGTGTATTTTCGATCCCATTTAATAGGTTGCGAGCCTATTGCCGCTTACCGGGATCTTTTATCTTCGCTAGAGCTTTGTCTGTTGATTGGCAGGTTCACCACTTGCAGGTGCGGTTTTGGTAGGATTCTCATACACCCATTATTATTAGTCAAGATGTTATGAATGTTATTAAATTACCATTTGAGTCCACTGACATTTTATTAAAGAGCTAAGGCCTTTTCTCACATACCATATAGTTCAATATCTAGTTAGTCTAGTTACACATAGTTTCTTATCATCGCAAAAAAATTATGAAAAATCATTTCTTATTTATGGTCCTTCAAATTTTTTTTAATTATTTGTTGTTAAAGCGATAAGTAAAAGAACAATATAAGCGAGAACACGTAAACAAATCATCTGAGTCATAACTTGGAGTAAGAAAATAAGTAGGGCAAACAAGTTAGTCTTAGGCGAAATTGGATTATTTTAAGAGCAATGTATTTCTATTACCTAGCTTGGAATATAATAATATATAGTATATTATACTGTAGTTTATTTAATTGAAAAGATTGCTTATACGCAAAATTTCAAACAAACTAATATTTTGTACATACACGTGGCCTGTACATTAATTACACATAATCCTAGACAGTCATATTCGTGCATAAATCCTGCAAAGCTATAAAAACACACAAATATTATTGCTCCTTTGTCTTTATATATATAAAAGAATTTATTTAGAAGTCTCATGCTGCATATATTTTTATTTTGTGGCTTGAGTATGTCATGCACACTTAAATGTCTCTGGGGTGGCGGCGTTATGCGTCGGGTCGTTACATATACATTCCCTAAAATATGGTTGAGTGAAACGATGGCTGGTTCATTCGTCATACTCGTGAACGAGTGCTGCTTGTGGGGACTGGTCTGCTCTTGTCTACTATTTTTATTTGTAATTAAAGATTTAGCTAACTGAAAAAAGTTAATATTATTTTAAATCTGATAGCTGCACACACAATTTTTGTTGTCCTATCATTCTCCTAAATGATGTTTTTGATTAGGAACGCATAGTATTATTAAGACTGAATTGCTGTAAATGATATCTTTCATAAGACCAAAAATATTTGTGGCTTGCAGCACATTTAATTAATATAATGTTATTTTTGTTAAAATTAGTTTATCCTGTAGCTTGAGTGTGTCATGCTCACTCAAATGTCTTTGCGGTGGTGGCGTCATGCGTCGGGTCGTTGCGTTCCCTAAAATATGGTTGAGCGAAACGATGGCTGGTTCATGCGTCATACTCGTGAACGGGTGCCGCCAGTGGGGACTGGTCTGCTCATGTCTACTATGTTTATTCGTACTCATACTCGTATAACTTAAAATAAAAAGTTATTTTCTTCTTTTATTTTAAATCATGTGACTGCAGAACACATGTTTTTGTAGATTTGTCAAATTATTTTACTACTAAGTACATATTCTTGTAACTGGCGGGAGAAAAAACTAACCTTGACGATTTTCTTGCCCGTTCTTTTACGATCAAGCTCCCGCCCGCAGTGAATGGGCGCGCTAGTTTTTAAGTTTTGACTTTCATAAGAGCTCTTTTAAGCCAAACTTGAATAAATGAATCTGAATTTGAATTTATGAATTTGAATTTATAGAACTAATATTAGCAGAGCTTATTCTATATGATCTAGCGAACGAATAAACACACTGACAAACTTTTTTTTAAATAATTTATTGATTCAGGCGTTACTTTGCGGAAATCCATTGTAAGCAAGTGATGTTACAATTCCCGCGCTACTTTAATTTCCCGAAAAACCGAGAAACTATTCAACACGACACTTGTTTCGCCCTTGCACAGGGCATCTTCAGGTAAGATAGGAGCCTCAGAACAACGATGTCTTCACGACCAACGCTGGAACGAGAGAAACGTACTCTTTGGAATTGTTACAAAGATATTTTTAAACTTTTTTTTGTCTATACGTACTCATAATGAACCCCCAGAGCCCAACAAATATTCATGTGATCACGCATGAATTTATTAAACACAAATATGAAATAAATGTACCTAGTAGTTATAATACAGAATACACAATAAATACAGATCACTTACAAACAAACAATGATTATTAAAAACTTGTGTCACAAACAAAATGAGTGCAGTGGTTTAAAGTTCCAACATTATATGTCGTGGGTAGCGTGTGGTGTAATTCAGGTACGAGTAACAACAACATTCCCATTATATCTGACTGAAGCTTTAGTAAACTTTCTGAATTCCACATTATCCACGGGCGAGTTAATAACAGTTCCATGCAGTGTAATACACCGCTTGCCATTAAGCGATATTTCTGAAATTTACCAATTGCAGTTTCCATTTTGTGTATCCCCATTTAGAATTCACTTTCACAGGTCTAACTTGGCGATTGTGTGAGCAATTACGGAAGCGATTCAGTGTTTCAGTGACTAATCTAGGTTTGTATTCTTTATGTGACCTTTATAATCATTGCAAACAGAGTAATCATTTGGTAGATATCACTCAGAACGGGTTTCGACGTTGTTGCAGGTGATCGAAAGATAACTACGACACTCGATTCTATTAGTAACACGTCATTTCTGATCGTAGAATACTTGCCCTGATAAGACGTGTGAAAGGTCTAATATGCTAAACTAACAACAACAGACGGTTTGGGTTGACTGACTTATATCTTCCTGTACGCTTTTTTTCTAAGTAGAAGTACTTGTAGCTCCTTGATACTAGGTAATTGAAAACGATCAGTAAAAGCAAGTAATGAGTTAAAAAATATCTTTATGACATTCCCGCGCAATAAAATGTCCCAAAGAATCAACTAACAGTTCTTGTTTGTCACATAAATATTTTTGAACATCTTTTGCTTACAATGGATTCCTGCAAAGTAACGCCAAAATCAATAAAATATGTACGATCAGTGAAGTTCAGAGAGGTAAAACCTTTCAAAAGTGCACCTCGGTGGAGCATTTGACATTCCATGCTTCGGGAGGCATGTTAGGCCGTTGGAACTGATGAACTCTCAACATGTGAGAGAAGATCTAAACTCTGTCATCATAATTATGTCAGCCCATTGAGGTTCCACTATTGAGCGCGGGCGAATTCAGCTGTGTGGCATCCTGCCATTAGAATTTTTTAAGCTACCCAATCAGGCCTCTAACATCATAACTGGGACCAACGTCTTAACTTAACGATATTAAATGCCACACATAGGGTCCAAGGACTGACCTCTATGAACTATGCGTTATTTCGGTAATCGTTTCCGCCCACCGAAAATCTGATTATGATGGGACACGATTGAAAGTCTTTGTCCATGTTTTCACAAATAATTTTCCCTTGTTTTTGTCCAATTACTCGTCTATTGGATACATGCCTCTGATAGTCAAAATGACATCGCAATTACTACGCTTTGAGGGTTGAACATTTCCGTAACATGTAGCGTTGCCGCGTTGGCCACCCACGTGGGATGAGAGTTGTGAAAACATTACAGTGGGTTATAGTAATTATATCGTTAGACACAGGTGGAATGCTCGAAATAAAGTGGCATTTTTTCTTTCTTTTCAGTTATGCAACTTTGATTTACACAGACATTCAATTAATGGATATGGGCAATTCATAACGTGAGTGGCCCCGAGGTTTATGTCTCGTAGCTCCTCAGATATACAACTTGAATGTGTTCTGAAACCTCGGTCTTGCGGCTGTTATCTGTGAATGTAAGCTCATTGATTGAAGAAAATATATAACAAACTTTATATAATAAATAAATATAAATACAATGTTGTAAATAAGTAATGACGATATATTGCGAAAAAGTAATATAGATGCATAGTTTTATGTTCTTAAACTGTGTGAGGTGTAAGGTCGAGATTTTATAGCAAAAATTGGGAAGTTTATATTAGGTCGGGGAAAAAGTCTTTTCGCATAACGTAGGTATAAACTTATTATAAATTTTTTTTGACTGTACTATTTGTGTCTGGCTGGTTTTGGTAACATTAAAAAGGTTCCATTATAAAGAAAAGAAAGAAATAAAAAAAAGTTGTTTCCCGCTATTTTTCATTTGTTTTTCTCTCCGTAAAAATGAGTGAATCTAATGAAGAAATTCGATACATTTTAAAATTTTATTATAAAAAAGGCAAAAATGCAACTCAAGCAGTGAAAAAAATTTGTGATGTTTATGGACCTGATGCAGTGTCAGTAAGAGTAGCACAAATTTGGTTCAAACGTTTTCAGTCCGGAAATTTTGATGTTAAAGATGCACCTCGCTCTGGTCGCCCTGTTACGAATAAAATGGACGCCATTTTTGAAAGAGTGGAGCAAGATCGGCATATTAGTAGTTACGATGTAGCTGAAGAACTGGGAATTGACCACAAAACAGTTTTGACCCATTTGAAGAAAGCTGGTTATACAAAAAAGCTCGATATTTGGGTGCCACACGAGCTCACTCAAAGAAACTTAATGAACCGTGTACTCATTTGCGATTCATTATTGAGACGTAATGAAACCGAGCCGTTTTTGAAGAGATTGATAACTGGCGATGAAAAGTGGATCACGTACGACAAGAACGTGCGAAAAAGGTCGTGGTCGAAAGTTGGCCAGGCTTCACAGACTGTGGCCAAACCTGGCCTAACACGAAATAAGGTGATGCTGTGTGTATGGTGGGATTGGAAGGGCATTGTTTGTTATGAGCTTTTACCGCCCGGCAAAACCATCGATTCTGATCTTTACTGCCAGCAACTGATGAGATTAAAGGAAGCAGTCGAGAGAAAACGGCCGGAATTGATCAACAGGAAGGGTGTGGTCTTTCATCACGATAACACTAGACCACACACATCTTTAGCCACTCAGCAAAAATTAAGAGAGTTCGACTGGGAGGTCCTAGTGCATCCACCATATAGCCCTGACCTTGCGCCTTCAGATTTTCACCTGTTTTGGTCTCTGCAGAATTCTTTAGGTTCTGTAAGGTTGACCTCAAGAGAGGACTGCCAAAACTATTTGTCCCGTTTTTTTGATCAGAAGTCCCTAAGTTTCTACAGTAACGGGATAATGTATCTGCCCACAAAATGGCAGAAAGTTATTCAACAAAACGGTACATATATATTGTAAATAAATGTAAATAAACTTTGAAAAAAATGTCTTGACTTTTCATACAAAAATACGAAAAGACTTTTTCCCCAACCTATTATATAATATAAGGCCGGGACCTACGGGCTTTTTCCTCTTAAGCGGGTCTGTGTCCGCATTAACCTTAACGTCCAAGCCAAAGCAGGCAATAATTACGCACAAACTACGTCAAAAATGTATCATCATCATCAATAAATAATAATGCGTGTAGGTAAGTGTTAAATTTGGCGCAGGCGCCGCAGTATCCGCGGTGCAGTGAACGACAGCCGCCGATTCCCGCCGCCCGCTCGTCGACGCGAGCGCAGTTCTGGGTTTCAATTCAGTTCATCTTGTAAATGTACGTTTCCTTAGTGATAACAGTATTTGAAAAGTATACACAACGTATCAGTATAAAATGGTTAATCAAAGTGGTCTATAACAGAAATATCTGAGGCAACAAAAAAAATCTAATCAAATTTCTTAAGCTTTCGCACTGAAATTTTTAAATTATTATTTATACTCAAAAGAAAAAAACTGTCGTGTTCCTTCTTTCAAAGCATGCAGAAAGTCGTTAAGGGAAATGAAAATTAAAAGAAAAGTCTTCGAGAGTGGCCTAAGGAAAATGAAGTCTTACGTAACTCATTACATTTAACAAGATTTATTTTACTTCAAGAACTCGAATGTTAAACGTATAAAATTTGATGATTGTAATATTTTAGAAATTAACGCATATAAAAAGCGTGATTGATTTAGGATGTATGCTATACGATTTGCTTATAAGTAATTAAATTAGCAGGCATTGAGACACTTCCTTTTCTTCAAATAAATAAAATATAATTTATTTTAATTTACTTGTTTTTCAGTAGTTATATCACAGCTATTACTTTAAACACTATAAACATAAAATAAAGAAATATACCATTAGTATTTTTTTGTGCAAAAAAAGTCAAGGCTTGATTTTTTGGAGTAAGAAGTTCTGCAGCTCCGATCCTTGATCAAGATGGTGCTAAATTATTAAGTGAAGTTTTACATATCACGTAAAGTTTACATTTCTTACATGGTGAATTAGAAAGAAACAGTTATCTAGCAAAAAGAAATTTGTCTAAAGTTAAAGTTGAATGATTCGCACTAAACAAAAGAAATAAATAAGAAAAGAAAATCTCTGATCAAAAGTACCGAAAATAAATGTTTCTATTTATGTAACCAATGTCCGTAATTTTAACGCATTTTTTTGTCGACGGTAAAATAAACTTATATGACTTTCAGAACCTTTTTATAGTCATTCGTTTATATTATATTCAGTAAGCCAAATCGTTTTATTTTTTAAACGATGCAGAAGCAAGAAATTCTTTAAATGTAGGTATAATAATTTTCGTGCACTTGACAAACATCAATAAAAAACAGTTATTTTTGTATGTGGTGAGGGCAATGATCTACATAGTGAATACTTGCCAATAACAACGTACCATAATTATATTCTGACTCAGAGACAATTACAAAAATATATTCAAACATGTAAACTCTTATTAAAATTTATTTATCCAACTGTATCATTTATCTTTCAATTTAAATTCTGTTATTTTATCAAAAGTATACTCATAAATTATTTCAAGTCTTCTAATTTATTTTTTTGTCGGTCTCAGTCCAAATTATTTGCGTGGTTTACACAAAAGTACACCTATACGGCTAATATTTTTTTCAAAGTGACTCATTAATGTTTTACGAACTAATAAAATGAGCTTGATATATCTTTCGGTCTTAATTGTGATAGATATTAATCCTCTAATAGATACTGTGATTCAAATTTGACTTGCTGATGACTACGTGCCAAACCACAAGAAACATCGAATACCTACAGTCTAAATGTCATCTTTAGAAGGGTCATAAAACGACCACTCGTAACTGTTGAATTTACGCGCTGTTCGTTTATTAAGACGTGACCACAGTTTTCTTTATTAGAGCACTGGTGGTTGGAAGTGTAAAAATAAATGTTGCCCGGCAGCGGTTGTCGGGAACTCGATTCGCGACATTTACATTGGTTGCACTTTCTATTTATGACGGCGCAGCGATCCCCGGGACCGATCATAAAGACCGCGTCACACTCTTCTATGACGTATAAATACATTTTATTAACTATAAACAACACCTATGTGTGTAAAAATAATACCTTTGCTATGACGTAGGTTGGATTATTTATTCTTATAACATATTTTGGTTGCCAACTGATGTAATCTGGAATAAGATAAACTGAGCGGCGATTGAAATACTGTAATTAACATTTAGATAACATAAAATATCATGAAATGATTGCATTTTACTAGTAGCATGTGTTGTGATGTTGTTGTGATCGAATCTAAAAAGGGAGAATTTAATAGATGTATCAAAAACGAAGTATGAATGATAAGATTGCAGAGGCATTGCACATGACTGATGATGACTGTGGGGACGAATATGTTCTACAACCTACGACCAATGTGAAAAGTTCCAAAAAGGTGGATCATCGATTTTCCAAAAGTTACAGGAAACCAAAGTAAACGGACTGCATAGGATCGGTCATTGTGGAAATATTTGGGGAGGCCTATGTCCAACAGCTAAAGTTTATTTTAATACAAATTAAACATACTTACTTACAACTTTTTTTTTCATCAATTTGTTTAGAGACCATGATTTTAAATTTAAGTTTTGCTTATCAAAGAATTTTCATATAATTTTTAGTTATTTTATTAAAATGCTTATGGATTTTTATATACAGTTGTCCATATGTCACAGAACAGCTTTGCTTAAACAGTATTCGTAACAACATTATTTGTATAACATGTGAAAATGAAGAACGTATAATTCAGAAGTATATTAAAGAGTCAGGCAAACAAATGTTCAGAAGCAGATAAGTAGCTATTACTATATAGAAAAGGGTATTTTCAGCATCAAGTATAAATAGAATAAATAAGTGAGATAAAGTAGTGCATTAGCCCTAAGGCGTTGTGTTGTGTTGCCAGTGTAGTGAGTAACAACGACAATCAGCAATGGCGGCTGGTGACGTGACGCGGCGCGCATCCATCACTGCGCCCTCGATGCATCGGCGACCCTCCGCGAGACGGGGCTCCCTCATCAAGAGCCCAAAGGATCAATCTCAGGTAAGCAATCTTTTTTCTTAATTTATTACCTTATTCCTTAATTATTTTATTTTGAACGGAGCTATCGGAATTATCTTTTCTTGAAATAAGAAAGACCCAGTACTAGTATATTATCTTTTATATGTTGTTTCCACGTATTTATTTGTGTACAAAATTATAAAATAAATAAACAAGTTAGTACCCAAACAAAGACACATAAAAGAAAATCTTTTAATGAGAAAACGTAGGTACAGGGCACATAAATGGAGAAATATCTTCCAGCTGGCCCGCGAAAGAAAAGACTTTATATTTTTTGGTGATACCAGATGGCTCTCAAGCATACAACTAGTAACCACAGCAGGGGCCTCACAGGGGGCGTTGTTGACCCCTGTTTCACGCCCTTTATAATTTTTGGTAATACGAAATGGCTCTCAAGCTTACAAATGGTAGCCGCATCAGGGGCATCACAGAGGGCGCTTCTGACCCTTTAAAAGCCGTTACGCCCTTTATGATTAATCTCTTTGGAAAACCTCACCAGAGATTCCACAACCCAAGTGAAATATGCCACACTAATGCCATTCAAATGTGCATAAGATATTTCCGCTTCGTATGTTCAATAATGTAGCAGGGATGTGGAGTTACGTACGCGTGCCACCCCGGGTCACATTTTGCGAAAATATTTATTCTATCAACTTTGCACTTCGACGTGGTAGTTAAATATTTATATAACTTTATTGCGTTTAGGACGAATATACTTAAAAAGGGAAAATTGATATATGGACATGTTAAAATACATTAACAAAACCATTTCAAATTGATATTTAGGTACACTCAAAATAGAGTACCCTGTACAGTTACTAATATTTTATGAACACTAACTTCATCCCGCGTGGTATTTAGTTGTGTTTCATCTTATAATTTAGAGCTTTTACTGGGAAAAAGTGTCATAATTTGGTACACAGATAGGTCATACTATATTATGATCTATCTGTGTACCAAACTTCAGCAAAATATTCTCAGTCGTTTAATTAAAGATTCCAATCACAACATGTATGTTTATTTATAACCTCTATATAAAATGCTATAACTAACTGTATAGTCGATGCACAGCCTGTACTAGAATGTTAAGGAGTAAAAAGCCAGTCAAAAGCATGCACCATTATAAAAGCTGTAAATGCAATGGATAATTTCCATATGGAAAGTCACAGAGACTTGCCAGGAAAATGAACAACATAAAAGTAAACACTTTAACAGTAGTAGAGAAATCAAAGCCTTCAGCGATTTTTCTCCACAATGTAGTTTGATTGTGTGGAATTTTTCCATGCTGCACTATATAAAATCTCCCACCTGAGCTTCAAATAGGATTGCATTCCTAACCCATACTCTTACTAAGTACTGACTTCGCCCACGTGATATATAAATAACAAAAGTTAATATTCATAAGCTTTATTTTTTTATTTAAATAACCTACTAGGTTCGATTTTACGTACCCTGCGCGGGTATACAGGGTGTCGCAGAAACTAGTGTCAAGCTAAATATAGTGAAAGTCCAGATATAGAACACTCTCATATATGTTCCGCGAGTTTTTATAGTTTTGGAGTTATGAATATTGTTATGAATTTTTGAAAATTTTAATTCAAAAAATTTTGTTGACAGTTTAGATGACAATTTAGGATATTTTATTTAGCAACTTAATCTTGACAAGTTGTTCTTTTAGAATTAAAATTATCAGCTTCAAAACTTCTATAAAAATTATGAAATGGTAACCACATAGTGAAAATTTTGGATAACTAATATTTGACCAAAAAAATTATTGACAAATGGTCATTCGACAAACAACGTTTCACCAAATGTTCATTTGGAAAATGAGACATTTGACAAAAGTATCATCTTACAAAAACTCACTTAGCAAATTATCCACTAGCAAACACTGCACTTGTTAAATATTAAAATGACAATTAATCTTTATTTTATTTCATCAAATAATATATTTCGCAAATTAAGCATTTCTCCAAAACATGTTGTTATAATAAGTTATGGTTGGATAACCATAACAGGGCAAAACTTATACTTTTGTGATGGTCAACAAAAAAACTTCAACCTAATCTATCATCGAAGGTTTCGCACTGATTGACATTATATTTAACAGACTAAAAGACATTTTATCACACGTTTTTAGACCAATAGTAGTTTTGTCTGACTGAACTCAGTTGCTAATTGTTCATTACGTTAAATAATTATTTATAAAATGTAAATTTAAGTGTTGATCATTTGGAAAAGTGAGTCGTTTGTAAAATGATTAGTTGTAAAATAAGTGAAAGTTGTGTAGTGAAACCATTTGTTTGCTTATCATTGTTTGTCAAATTATACAAATTTTATGACTTTTTGTTAAAGTTTTTGACTTTATGCAGAATCTCGAGAAATATACTGTCGTTGAATTTTAACTAAAGCTTTGATCTTTCAATAAAACAATACCTGTGTTACATTAGGGCTGTAAAGTAAATCTAAAAGCTTTCAGGTACCCCAGGGGATGTCCTAACTCTGGACTTACTGGATAATAAATAATATAACTTTACTTGATGCAGTTATTTCAAGGCTAATTGTACTTTATAATAAAAGAGCTATAATGCCAATGACAATAAATACAATTTTTACAAAAAAAATAACAGACTTCTAAAACTTTATAAACACATCTTACTTATTACTAACATTGATTGAAAGGGATATTCAGTTATATTTTAAATCGGCGCCTTCAATGCTAATTTGTTAGACTTTTAATTAGAGGGCAAACTTCGGCACCGACTCCAAATATAACCGATTATTATATCTAATCAATGTAAGTAATAAGTAAATTTTGAAATTCTCAGAACAATTTACTTCAAATATAAATATAGTAAAATCAACAAGATATTTATAACGTAGGACTTATATAGACTATCTTCAAAAAGACCCACCTACCGCTAAACTAAGCTGCTGTAAGTAGTGTGAGACTGGTGTCTATTTTAATACTATTTTGTAAATTATAGCCCAGAGCGAGACCCATAACTTCAAATTCAGAGGATCTTGGGTTCAAACTCTGGTCGCGCGTTCTTGGTTTTTTCGAAGTTACGTGCGTAATAATCACGCGTATGTAACAAGCACGTTAAGCCGTTGGTCCCGGCTGCCATGACCATCTATAGCAGTAGTTATAAGAAAGCCAGTGCCTTCTAATGCCCTGACAGCTGGTTTAACCATGAAATGATGTTTCCATCTGGGTTGCGAAGGTTGGACGGCAGTCGCTCCATGTCATAACTTAATTTCACCTAAAACCTGTTTAAACCAGTTAGAGCCAACCATGAGACCCTGGGCCCTAAGCTTAAGTAAAGTAAAAGTAAAAAGTTCTTTATTTCATAAACTATTACATAGCACTTGAAAACGTCAAAACAAAATATACATGAAAAGAAAAAAAAAATTATATCAACCCTGAAATCACGAAGCTTAGATTCACTTACATGCAAATAAATAAAAATTAGGTGTAAGTGAATCTAAGTGCCAGTTCCGAGCCTCCGCTCTGTGAGAAGAACTGACAAGAAACTCACAGGCTATGCTCTTTTAAATTATTATTATTACATGACACATACAGTGTAAATTTTATGATACTGAAAGGGTCCCCCGAAGCTGTAACCAATAAAGTAGCACTAAGGGAACCTTCCATCACAGTCAAGTAAGTATGTATTGTGAAACTGAGCTGACCCTATACAATAAGGGATGGTCACGACAATGATCTGGTTGACTTTTTATTCTAATATACACATACAAGTTGAAAATGTTAAGCCCAAGCTTGTTTATCCGATAAGTAATCATTAACAGCATAATACCCCTTTTGAAGAAACTGCTTTTTAACTACAGTTTTAAAAGTTGCCAATGGTAGATCAATTATTTCCTGCGGAATTTTATTAAAAAATCTGATACTATTACCCAAAAATGAATTTTTTGTTTTGTGAAGTCGACAATTTGGCAGAGAGAGCTTATTTCTATTCCTAGTATTAAAATTATGTACTTTTGAATTTTTATCAAATGTATTAATGTTTTTGCGAACATACATTATATTATCGAATATATACTGAGATGCAACCGTTAATATGTTAATTCTTTTAAACATCTCTCTAAGAGAATCTCTGGACTTAAGATTATAGATAGCTCTTATGGCGCGCTTTTGTAGTACAAATATATTATGTATGTCCGCAGCAGATCCCCACAATAACATACCATATGACATAATGCTATGAAAATAGCTAAAATAAACGAATCTAGCTGTTTCTTCGTCTGTTATGAGTCTTATCTTTTTGATGGCATAGCATGCTGAGCTAAGCCTTTCGGACAAATCCATTATATGGGGGTTCCACTGCAATATTGATGCCTAAGAACTTTGTGTCATTTAATAACTCGATATTCTTGCCATTCAATTTCAAGTTAGTTGAGACTTTTGTAACATTAGGCAATGAGAACTTTATACATTTAGTTTTACTTGCATTAAGAGATAGATTGTTAACCGTAAACCAATGTAAAACCTTCGCAAGAGCATTATTTATCACGTCAGAATGATCCTTGCCTCTGTTCACTTTAAATATCAGAGACATATCGTCAGCAAACAAAACTGTTTCGCACAGATCTCTAGTATAGAAAGGTAGATCGTTAATATAAATTAGAAACAATAAAGGGCCTAAAATCGAACCTTGTGGAACTCCCATAAGCAATGGCGCGCCAGAAGACTCGACTCTATTAATAACTACTTTTTGAGTTCTGTCACTCAAGTAAGATTTAATTAATTTTAAAGAATTACTATTAACACCATAATATGTCAATTTAGCTAACAAAGTAGGATGGTCAACGCAATCGGATGCCTTCGAAAGATCACAAAATACTCCAATCGCATCCTGCCTGTCCTCCCAGGCGTCAAATATATGCTTCATTAGGGCTACACCAGCATCTGTAGTGGATTTACTCTTAGTGAAACCATACTGCTGAGAATGAAATAAGGAATTCAGAGAGAAATGACAAAGTAATTGATTAAAAATAACTTTTTCCAATATTTTACTAAGAGCTGGGAGTACTGATATTGGTCTATAGTTAGTAGGATCAGACTTCTCACCAGCTTTAAAAAGAGGTATTACTTTACTGTATTTCATTAAACTTGGAAATGAACCATCATCAATACATTGATTAAAAATAGTCAAGGACAACCTAATATATAAGATAATGCTAGGATATAATGATGACTTTAAATCATAATTAGTTTTCGTGCTTAACGTGAAGTGCCCGTGGTAATACTAGACGCCATGTTATACAATTATGGCCTCATGAATACCATATTAAGTAGTGTCTCTTTGCTCAAAATGGTGTTAATATGACGTTAACAAGTTAATTAAGCAAGTAACTTAGTAAGTAGTATCCTTAAATAAGGCTATTTTCAGAGTTAAGTGCTGTCATATTTTGATCATACGAGATAAACTAGATAATGAATGCTATATGCTTTATTATCATTAAATAACAAATGAAATATGTATTTATCATACTGGATCTTAGACTATTATGAATTTAGCGGCTGATTTTTAAAACATGATTTGGTAAACTATATACCAACCTAATACTTCGTGTAGTGCCGGCCTAGAATAGTGCCACTCCCTCTCATCTCACGGGGAGTCATAAAAGTCGTCCATAAGAAAGCCTTCCGCATTTTGGAAAGCAGCATGATTTTGCGTACTGGCTTAAGCTGTGATCACCAATCCGTCTGCCCAGCGTGGTGATTATAGGCAAACACCCCCAATAAAATGTAATCTACTATGGAGACTAATGTTCAGCAGTGGACTTTATAGGGCTGATTGATGATGATGATGATGATGATGAAACTAATACTCAGTCAATAAAGTCAACTATTACTCGTTTTTAGGGCATCAAGTTTAAACAGGAGACTTTGCAGCCGTAGGTACAGTCAGACACTTGTATCATTTTGACGTTTGTATTTTAAATGTTTTTGTTTGATATTGTTTTATAATAGCCACATATATTACCTTAAATATTATTACCACCAATCTGTATAAAAATTTTTTGATAATATACGATCCTTATTACTAATTACAGGAAGTACATTTATTATAGACACATAACTCAGTTGCACAGCGACAACTCAATTCTAAGCATCTTTTTGTTTTATAAATTTCTGTAACAAATATGTTAAAAAAAATTCTAAGTTATTTCAAAACATTACTTTTATTCCTTATAATAGGAATCAATTTAAAATTGATGATGTACACCTCTCACGAGCTCATACACGATCACCAAGGCAAGGCCGTATAAAAGTGAACCACATTTTCAATTGGGAAAAGTTTAATTTATTTTTGCCAACATTATCAGGAGCTTTAGATACCGAAAGATATAAATCTTTGTGTGTGCGTACTCTATTAAGCAATAATGAACAGCAGGTAATAAATATATGTATGAGTATATTATAACTAGTATATTTATTTTTCTTTATCAATCAACCTAATCTGCAAGTGGTTCACCTGCCGATGAACAGGCACTCTTCGCTCTGGCGAACATAAAAGTTTCCGATAAGCGGCAATAGGCTCGCCACCTGTTACGTGGGACCAACAACATAATTGGCGAAATGTGGACATGTAATATACCTACCCCTTCGGGGAAACAGTCGTTGTATGTCAGCAAATATGACAATAAGTAAACAACATGTTCATAAAAAAAGAAATATAATAAACTGATTCCCTAAAAATTACTTTTTCTAACATCATAAATACTGATTGAGCATCATAGAGAATTAGGCGGATAAGTAAGTATTTCTAATGTTACAATACGGTAAGGTTAGGTTGACAAAAATATGTACGGAAGACTATAAAGTTCCCCGCGCGACACGCCGACTAGCAAAAGAAGATTCAACGGCGTTTTTAGTGTATGCTAGATCGGAGAATCCCACATAACCTCAGTGGGGCTTTTATCACACTGAATGAAATGAAACTTATAAAAATTTTACGATAAAGGTTGGGTACTTATAAGCCATAAAAAAATACGATGAAATCATATGAAACGAAAAAAAGGATGTCATATTTTAATAATTGACCTACGTAGAAACCTGCAGCGGTATTAGTAAACAACTGGAATTTGCTACATACCTTTCCAAACAGGTCGGAAACAGATCTACATAGTTGGGCTAAATAAGCCATTACCCAATTATCTGTAACACGCTATTAGTGGCCGCGTCCTAAGTGCGCGTAAGACCAATTCAGAAGTCGCCAAGGTGTAACGAACCCAACATTTTCTTTGCTTGTTTACGAACTGTAGTCATGTCTGTGGTAGTAATGAAAAATTCGTTCCATCTAATTGGATGTCCGATATTAAACCTAAGAAGCGAATTATTATTACAAGGTATCTTAGTTCTTTAGCTAAAATTCAGTTTTTACAACCAAATAGAATAAAAATTTCTTTTACCTTTTTTTAATTACAAATATGTCTGATTTGTTTTACCGAGTATTCTGTGAACCATGAGCTTACAAGTAACACAAATGTATTTATAACATTGTTACATGTTGTGTTAAAGAATGCAGAACGGAATTGAGGACAGTCCTATAAATATTAATTTTCCCGTCGCCAAGACGTGACAGTCAGTACCCATATCATTCGAACGAGGCGTCTCGTTCAGGCGTGCGATACAAGATGATCACCATAAATCTGGATCACGTACAAATTACAAATAGCCATGCCAATTAGTACTTGTCATAAACCTCAATAAAGGCACCTACGCATGTACTTACTCTACGAATTAATTTGGTTAAGAGCGTTTTTAGCGACAGAAAATTAGGCTAAGCTAAGAAAAATATCATAAAGTGTCAGTATGATACAAATAGATAAACGTTTAAGATTAGATTTTCAATAAATAGTGACAGTAACATGTTTATATGCAATCATAATATTTAACAAGTAAAACAAAATTTCATATACATGGTATATTATTGATCATTTTATCCTCAGGTAACGTACGTAAAGGTTCATAGATTTCAATATTCTTAATCTATTTATCGAAATCCATGCATTTATTTTCACCAATTCTCTAAAGCTTCTATACCAGATTCTTTAAAAGCTCTTGAAAATATTGAGTTACTGCGGGTGCGACCTCTCCATTTAATGACATTTCTGGCCACAAAAGTGTTTCTTTTTTGAGATTTAGTACCTACAGATACCCCCGAAATGTAAGCCCACAGGGGCTAAATCAGGTGAATAAGCCGGGTGGGGCATAAATTGAAAATTCACGTTTGCGAATTTGAGTAATGGGTTCAACAGTTGTGTGTGTACTTTTTAACTCAGTAACTGAAAGATTTTCTTATTTTTATCACATAAACAGCGTCAAAGGAAGCAAAGGTAATGACTTTGCCTCTCAGGAGTTCAGGTCTACCGTGATGACATACAATTGTTCCGGTAAACAGACGCTATTATCTTTAGAACAATATCCCATTCCCTGATCAGTTCAACATTTACTACTTAATCGAAATTATCTGGAAAAGAGCATGTGACGAAACCAGGTATAAAAAAATCATTTAAAATAACTAATGGATAAGCCTTAAACATTTCCAAAGAATCGCAAAAAAATGCGAAGTCTGTTATTTTTGCAGGTTTTCCGATAATCCTATTTCATACTTAATTCCCATTCCCATTTTATATTTTGTTAGCGATTGGCAAGCTTCAATTAATTTATATTCTTATGAAAGTATATACTTTAAGTTGTGAATTACTATAGTAGTGGCAAATTGCATTGTCCAGTAAAACATGGTTTTGACACTTGGCTTAAGTAATGTTATAATATTTGTAACGTAATAAAATAAATACAATATGTGATCACAAAAGTTGTTGACACTTAATTCATTTTATATTTATATTTTCTTACTGGGCAGTCTCCAAAGTACAACCACAAACTATTAGTAAGCAAGACATACATTTTATGTCACTTTTCAATTACTGCTCGACCTATCATCGTATGCAAGTAATGTCCATAATAAAATCGATACCACTTGCCATCACACAATACCGCGTGGTTTGTAAGACATCAGTCTCACGAGTTATATCGGTGTTCATTTTATAGTATTTTTATTGAGGACAAACATTTACATATATTAACATTTACTTTACTTCATACATTGTTCAGATACTCCAGTTTACAGGTGCATTTAAAGTAATGTCCTTATAAAATTATAGACATTAAAATTCTAATGTAGGTTTATTAATCAGTTTTGTTATAATTTAATTGCATCGTGAGCAAATAAACGCCAAATATTTTGAGTCGGTTAAGTCTGCGGTTAACGAGTCAGTTGGTTCTGCGGTCAAACCTATGCAGTACTACAGACGTGAAACTCATAAGCTGAAAGCGCTTGCCTTAAAACTATAAACTATAAAGGCATTGAACTTATTAATAAGTAATATATTAAATGTTAAATTTATATCTCTGTTTCATCTCAAAAAATGATAATTAAGGACTTTCATCTTGAATTTATGTAGCTTACACTACCTCCAAGGTTGGAGCTGTTCGGTGGTAGGAGACTATCTTATTACACCCTTCTGAATATTATTCAGAAAATAAATTTCAAATGCTATAAACGTAAAAATACATTCTTGTTAATTAACTCTTCATTCTTAAACATAGCCATCAAGAAAATAGTTATTATACGTATTAAGTTTTGTTAATTGTATTAGGTGATGTTATTAATTTAAATTAATATATAATCGTGGTCTTACGAATAAGCTTGTAATATTTATGTAAATTTTATCGCACAAACAAAAATTGCACAAAAGGCGAACTTAATGCTACAAAGCAAAATATTTCTCCGTATGTTTTTTTCTTGCCCTGTATTAAATATACATAAACTAGTTTTCATATAACGAGAAGGCACAGTAGGATACACAAAACTGAACACCACGCGACTGGGCATTTAAGCGGAAACTATAATACTTGTACTGCATTAAGTATATATAATTCTGAATTAGGACGTAGTTAATTATATGTTTATATAATACGCGGCACATAATTTAAGCAATGACCTTAAATGCGCAGCAACACCTTTTTGGGTCTCAATCGGAGTGCGGTATGGATGGTGACTTTGACTGTAATTACTTTAACTTTCTGTATCTTCTTCTTTTGTCTACGATTGTAAATGCGCAGCCAACTACCATTTTTGTTCAACTTACGTGTCGCTGACTATAGCTATATTAATATAATATTATATTATCCCGACATTTCGAATACTTTACAGTAATTTGTGGTCACGGGGAGACTGATATAATAGGTTGGGGAAAAAGTCTTTTCGTATTTTTATATGAAAAGTCAAGACATTATTTTCACAGTTTATTTACATTTATTTACAATATATATGTACCGTTTTGTTGAATAACTTTCTGCCATTTTGTGGGCAGATACATTATCCCGTTACTGTAGAAACTTAGGGACTTCTGATCAAAAAAACGGGACAAATAGTTTTGGCAGTCCTCTCTTGAGGTCAACCTTACAGAACCTAAAGAATTCTGCAGAGACCAAAACAGGTGAAAATCTGAAGGCGCAAGGTCAGGGCTATATGGTGGATGCACTAGGACCTCCCAGTCGAACTCTCTTAATTTTTGCTGAGTGGCTAAAGATGTGTGTGGTCTAGCGTTATCGTGATGAAAGACCACACCCTTCCTGTTGATCAATTCCGGCCGTTTTCTCTCGACTGCTTCCTTTAATCTCATCAGTTGCTGGCAGTAAAGATCAGAATCGATGGTTTTGCCGGGCGGTAAAAGCTCATAACAAACAATGCCCTTCCAATCCCACCATACACACAGCATCACCTTATTTCGTGTTAGGCCAGGTTTGGCCACAGTCTGTGAAGCCTGGCCAACTTTCGACCACGACCTTTTTCGCACGTTCTTGTCGTACGTGATCCACTTTTCATCGCCAGTTATCAATCTCTTCAAAAACGGCTCGGTTTCATTACGTCTCAATAATGAATCGCAAATGAGTACACGGTTCATTAAGTTTCTTTGAGTGAGCTCGTGTGGCACCCAAATATCGAGCTTTTTTGTATAACCAGCTTTCTTCAAATGGGTCAAAACTGTTTTGTGGTCAATTCCCAGTTCTTCAGCTACATCGTAACTACTAATATGCCGATCTTGCTCCACTCTTTCAAAAATGGCGTCCATTTTATTCGTAACAGGGCGACCAGAGCGAGGTGCATCTTTAACATCAAAATTTCCGGACTGAAAACGTTTGAACCAAATTTGTGCTACTCTTACTGACACTGCATCAGGTCCATAAACATCACAAATTTTTTTCACTGCTTGAGTTGCATTTTTGCCTTTTTTATAATAAAATTTAAAAATGTATCGAATTTCTTCATTAGATTCACTCATTTTAACGGAGAGAAAAACAAATGAAAAATAGCGGGAAACAACTTTTTTTTATTTTTTTCTTTTCTTTATAATGGAACCTTTTTAATGTTACCAAAACCAGCCAGACACAAATAGTACAGTCAAAAAAATTTTATAATAAGTTTATACCTACGTTATGCGAAAAGACTTTTTCCCCGACCTAATAATATAGACAAAGTTATATATTTAAAAACTACCGTTATTATAACTTTAATTATGACACGCATTTGGATTGAAGCTAACAACGTCTTGAGATCTAGTAATTTTAGTCAAGCTTTAGACTTCACCAGTTGTAATACCGGGTCCCAAGCTATTGGCACCTTGCAAGAGTTTTCTCTTTTAAAATTGGAATGATTTTTTAGTTTTAAAAGCCTCAGTGATCATTCTAGAGGTGATTCAAATTCTAAAATATTTTTTATTTTGTACTAGGAGGTGCCCTGGGATATAATCGACCGGTGCGCACTGCCCGTGGTCCTCTGCCACGCGCTTGCTGTGGTACTCTCGACCCTGCTCAACGTGCTCCATCTCAGCCAGGTGTCCGTCTTCACACTGTTCCTCTGGTTCTCCATCTCCGTCGTTGGCTCGCTGTGGTTTTACCATAACCTTCAGGTAAGACATTTGTTGATATTTATTTTTCCGAAAATGAAATGCCATTGCAATCTTATTCGCAGAAGCTATTCAATGTCAATGTAGGAGACAATAGTTTTTCTATTGCAAAAGAAAGAAGTTTATACGAAACCCTCAATTCGTTAGTCCGACTCGCAACTGACCGGTTTTATTTTCAAAAGGATTACTTATAATCATATCAGTCTTATAAAGTCCATTATAAGACTGATATATATAAGCCTTGCCCATAATCACCACGCTGGGCTGATGCTGCTCCCCATCGTCCGGTAGGATTCCTATTCGTCGTCTTTAACTTAATCATTTATTATTATAAACATACTAGCTGACCCAGCAAACGTTGTTTTGCCTTATAAATGTACTAAAATGGCTACTAAAAAATAAGGGTTGATCGTAGAAGGATGAAAATTTAGGATTGTATGTATTTTTGTATGTTGTGTCATAAAAAATTAAAACTTAAAATTTTTTCAAATTATTTAAAAATATAATTTAGGGGTGGACTACCCTTAACATTTAGGGGGATGAAAAATAGATCTCGGCTGATTCTCAGATCTACTTAATACGCTCACAAAATTTCACGAGAATCAGTCAAGCCGTTTCGGAGGAGTATGGGAACGAAAACTGTGACACAAGAATTTTATATATAAGATTGTACAATACAACATAAAATATTACAATGAAAGATATATAGTATTTACATCCTGTATTTATTCATGAAAATACTAGTTGAATTTATGCATGACTAAGATATCACCTATGATTTAATGAATAATGCATAAAGATTTCAAAGGTGGTTTGAATAAGAGAGTAAAAGAACTCAAAGGGACTAGAGATCATCGTCTACTTAATTAACATTTTAATGTAAAGACTTAAGTCTTCAAAAAAATACGTTTATGTAAAGAAGGTTTTATTTATTAACGTTTTAAGTAGCTATTTCGTACTCTTAGTAATTAGTTATATTTGAATTATAAAATAACTTATATAAAGGTCATCGTTAAGGTTAGTCAAAAATAACGCTAATAGTATGAAAGCCTCGTCTTATTTTTTCTAAGAAGTACCAAAATGAGATGACTTGTAATCTTATATCCTAAGCATTTTGTCAAACTGCTGTTAAGAACTATGAATTAAATCAATCAATCAGTCAATTATCGTCCACTGCCGTATATAAATCTCCATCAAAGAACGCCGAACTACTTGGTATTCTGAAGTCTACTGATCGTATCTGTCCGGTACCAGACACTCTTCTAAAGTCTTCAAACCATCTTGCCGCAAGTCTTTTAGACTAAGATTGCCCAAACGTGTCTCTTTTTTTTTTTGTTTTACGTCGGTAACAAAATGCATTTACGCACTGCCTTCCGGCCAAAGGGGGACCGAAAGAGGGTGTGGGACTCACCACCGGCAGACACGACCGCCGGCAGCAATACCCACTAAAAATCTTCCGACGACGCCCGCCGCTTGTTGAGAAAGAGGCGGGGGCCAGTACCTGGGTTGCAGCTTCTGACACCCCGCCTGCGGCCAACGTCCCCCGGACCAAAACCGGGAGGACCTCCTCAGAGAGGCGCAGTGGACGCGCCCCTCCTACCTCCCCCTGCGACCATAGCGTGTGTGGCCGACTTCCCGGAGGGTCCATGGTTAGACAGCAGGGGCCCCTTGCCCCCGCTGCCTAGACCCTCCTGGCGCTGCTGAGCGGGCCCTCCTGGCCTACCCGCAGCGCCCTCCATAGGTCCCTCTTAGTTTCCCCCCCGGTAGTCAGTACTAAGGGCATCCAGAGTCGTCGGTCTTTGGGTGTTACCTTTTCCCTAGCGCCTCCTGCGCCCTACCGGGAGGTACTCAGCCCCCCCATCACGACAAGGTGGAGACCAGTCGGGAGGGGCCCAAACGTGTCTCTACTCCAACACGTGTCAACTTCAACTTTCGTTCTAGACATTATACAATCATATATATTATCACGCCTATCTCCGGTAAGGATGCTACACTTGTTAGAGATCACATTCTTCCACTTGCTACGATCCTTTTTTTTTTTTTTGTTTTACGTCGGTAACAAAATGCGTTTGCGGACTCACCACCAGCAGACGCGACTGCCAGCAGTAATACCCACTAAAAATCTTCCGACGACGCCCGCCGCTTGTTGAGAAAAAGGCGGGGGCCAGTACCTGGGTTGCAGCGTCTGACACCCCGCCTGCGGCCAACGTCCCCCGGACCAAAACCGGGAGGACCTCCTCAGAGAGGCGCAGTGGACTCGCCCCTCCTACCTCCTTGTGCGACCATAGCGTGTGTGGCCGACTTCTCGGAGGGTCTATAGTTAGACAGCAGGGGCCCCCTGCCCCCACTGCCTAAGACCCTCCTGGCGCTGCTTGACGGGCCCTCCTGGCCCGCCCACTGCGCCCTCCACAGGTCCCTCTTAGTTTCCCCCCCGGTAGTCAGTAGTAAGGGCACCCAGAGTCGTCGGTCTCTGGGTGTTGCCTTTTCCCTAGCGCCTCCTGCGCCCTACCGGGAGGTACTCAGCCCCCCCACCACGACAAGGTGGAGACCAGTCGGGGGGGACTTGCTACGATCCTGGCACAACACATGTGACAACAGTATTCTAAAAATCTAAAATATTTTGTTTGCTAGGAAACGAACAAACACAAGAAAGAAAAGTAATTAAGAAGTTTACCAACGATTTGATTGTTGCCAAAACTCTGTCAACTTTTAGAACTCAATGTTTTCAAGAACAATTACGCTTACAATTTTTTACGAGAACAAGTATCTAATTGTTCAAGTAAACAAATTCAAAAGTGGATAAGAAGCCTTAAGCTAAATGAACGTGATCGACTTCTTGGACTTATCAAGCACGCAAAACAATTATTCTAAGAGAGTTATTCGAAATAATAAAAACTAAAGCTTGCAATTCTAGAAGGAAAATTCACAATGACAAAAGGTAAAAATTCCAGCAGGAAAATTCTGAAAAGTTTTTAACGTGACCGACAAAACACAATCGACATTTCGATCACGAGAAACAAACAATTGTATTCGAGAGCGAACGTTCAAACAGAATATTTTATACTTAGTTAGCCATTAATTCAAAAGGTTATTGAGTACCTAGAAAGGTTACAACAATAAATAGCAAGTGTTGTTTGAAGTTGTTATTAAACTTCAAACAACAATTTCAATTTAATAGAGGGTAAGTTAAGTGATACAAAATTAAACACCCAAATCTTATATTTTTTTAATGATACAATTACTTTTATTTTTCTACTACTAAAGCTTACCGTTTTCACATTAATCTACAATATATTCTATAACAAGCTAAATAACACATCACTACTTCACATTTTCTTAATAAAAGTATTAGTGCGAACAATTAAATCCACTAAAATCTTGATGCACTTTATCTGGGGGTCCAGTGTAAGTGACGAACTAGGGCCCCCTAGTGCTTTCTAGTGTGACGCAAAAACTATCCATCATTTTGCTCTACCATGCTTACCATGCAAGGGAACGTGATGACCCGACGCATGACACTACCGTCGGGCGTGACATATTAATACTCAAACATCTTGAAAATATTACTAGCTGAAGTGAGCCTGAGCAATCTCTTAATCCTAATTAATACCCATTTTTAGAAAGTATAACTATTACTTCCCTATCACTTTATGTTTTATATAGTAATCAATACTTTTCGGCACAATTAAAAATTATACCTAAAAGTGGTATTATCGTAGGTTGATATCATTTCCTTAATTAAAGAAAGTATCCTCAAGAAGCCTTAACTCTAACAGTAATGTTTGAAAGTTAAGGCTCCCGGACCCGATTTTGACCTAAAAAAGGAAATATAAAATATAGAAACATCTTTGACATGTATAACAAATAGTGTGTTCTTGCACTACTAACAAGATATATCAGTATATATACTAAATAAAATAAATTACGTAGAATTAAATCACGGTATTAATTAATTATTAATGTTCATGCACACAAAGATTTGTCCTGCGTGGGAATCGAACCCACGACCTCTGGAGTGAAGTGCAGGTATACGGACCTCCACGCCAAATCGGTCGTCAAAATAAAATATGTAAGTAGTGTTTAATTGTTTTAAAAGATTTGCCGCGAACTTTTTAGGCATAGCATACAATAAGGCCAGATTTATCGATAAGATAACGACACATTTACAACCTAATTTAAAAAAATATACTACAAAGAAGGACTTCCTATAACGTTTTAATGTAAAACACGTACACAAAATCCAGATGACATCCAAAATAACCACATATTTTCGAGGTACATTACGAAGTAAAGAAGTTATTTGTTTGTTTGTGGCCGCGGTATTCGGTGACTTAGAGAAACGCAAGAAAATACTTTATAAGTGTGAAGGATTACAGTTCTTAAACTCGTATTCTAAAGTTTCCTTATTTACCGATACCTTTTGCACGATACTTTTTACTTTTATCTTCGATATTATTGTGTCTAGCAATCCAGAAAACGTGAGGAAATATAAAGGCGTAATTTTTGATACAATTTTAGGGGAGGAAATGAACGAAACGCAATGTAATGTAAATCAAAACGAATGGGAGCTTTGAATTAACGACTATAATGAAAGTAAACCATGTGTGGAATACTTAATGAAAAAGTAATTTTCATTTCGCGGTATCAGCATACCCCGCTCTTATTTCCCTAACCAAATCACCTACAAGTGATGACGTCATAACAGTTTTCCTGTGTCAAACTTTTTCCTAAAAAGTTTCGTATGCTTATAATTTGTATATGCATGCAATAATAAAATGTTTAACTGTTAAGATATAGTGTTTTTTTCTATTTTCGCAATTACTAAACATACCAAATAAAAACCCACAATTTACAAAATCGGTTAAAGTACTAAACTACAAAAGCTGACCTTGAAGTAGTTAGTTAATTTGACCCGAAACAGAGATATAGACCAGAACCTAGACTTACAGATTCTTATGATAGCATAACAAAATCAGCGTTTGGTGCTAATAGTGGAAGAGAGAAATATATATAAGTATATAGGGGCAGTCATATTAAATGTAAGCAATCTTTTAACAAAATTGGCAATCAAATAAATCTAATACATACTTTAAACCGATACTGAAACTGCTGAACAAAATAAATTCAAATAACTTGACATCATAGAAATCTTACAAAGTCGTTAGCTGACTCCCACGCAGGTATCTTCTTTGGGTGTCTACCAGATATTACACCCACAATATTAAGATTAAATGCCAAAACAAGCCGGGATGAGTAAGCGAGAGGCTTCCTAGCCTAGAGAGAACAGTTAGTTAACTCGATAAACTAATAGACAAAAACAAATATTCCATATGCATAGCTATCGATGGTTTCTGGCTTGCCTGACTTTGACGTTGTCGCAAACATACATAATAACACGCCTGTTTTTCCAAAGGGGTAGGCAGAGGCATATTATACGCCCACTTTTTTCGCCAAATATATTGTTGGTCCCACGTGATAAGTGGCGAGCCTATTGCCTCTTACCGGGATCTTTTATGTCCGCCAGAGCCTCGCCCGGTGTTCAGTAGGTGCACCAGTTGCAGGTGAGATTGGCTTGGGATCCTCAGATCTTAGTAGCATCCCTATAGACCCATCTTCGTTGTCAACCTTAAGTTATACAAATTAGAGAGCTAGCAAAAAACGACGCTTAAAATTAAGGGACTAGTAATAACATAATTAGGTCTCATAGTAATAGCTCATGTAAAAATATAGTTCCATGGTGTCCATAGAAACTAATGAAGTAAATTTGCTTGAAGTATCTACGACACGGACATCTTCGAGCACTGGGTATCATTCATTGGTAAAAGCAATAACAATTATCTAACGCATAATTTTTTCATACCGAAATTTCATAAAAATTGTTGCATATACTATTCTATTCTTTCTAAATTTCAATGAGTTTAATTTACTAAACTTGAGGTGTTACTTAGATTGATATCTCAGACCCGATGAAGGTTCTTAAAAACTGAGTTTAATCTTTAGGGGCATTTCGCAACCTCGAAAATTTTGGAACGCCAGGCCGTTACTAGCGCGTTGCCGGCAACTAAAATATTTATATCATAGAAACTAAGAATTGTGAACATAGTGTTGTGCACAGCCTGTGGCGGCGGCGGCACTCCGGTAACAATCGGCTCTGTTGACGCAGACTGGCTGGCGACGCGGTCTGGTCTCGTGCGTGGGACCACAGACGCGAGTCCTGTGCAGGAAGCGGAAACACATCACTACGACCGGCACACCCCTTACACTGCCTTATCTCCATTTGTCTTTCATTTGCATAGAATAAAGAAATGCATCTATAACTAAACTCGTGTCATGTGCAAGTTTTGTCTTCAAACTCTTGGAATATCTATTTTTTATTTCATCAAGTGAATAGTCGAATGAGATAATCAACTGAATGTAATTTCAATGCCAATTAAATAATAAACTCGATCACTTTAATGCTCAACACCCTCGGGTATAAGTGCCACATGCCGCGCATTTGACTAGCACTCCAAACAGACTTACGGCATTGCACCTAAATACAGTGAACCCCCGGTAATCCGGCCCCTGTCTAATCCGGCACCCCCTGTAATCCGACATGGTCTATTACTTATTTATTAGTGAATATTTTTTAATAATATGTATTTGCTAATTCATGATTGAACAAGTTACAACTTGTACGCACCATCACTATTGCGCTTAGTTTGAATTTGACTACGTTATTTTAATATGTACATTTATTTGTACACAATTATTTCCTAACGTAAAGTTATTGCATATTTTTTGTAAGTTCTGTAGCATTCATGACGTTAATTTTATAATAAAACGTAAGCTCTCTATTGTTTTGTTTATTTTACTAAATTTTACATACATAATTAAGTATGATTTGTACTTCAGAGTACATATATATAATATAAAGAATCTTATCATTGTATCTGTAATTTGTCGGATTACAAGGTACTGTTCGGACTAAAAATTCGGACTATAGGGGGTCTTAGGCAGTACTCTATAATCCGACAAATTCGATAGTCCGACACTGCCCTGCAAAATGTTTGTCGGACTACCGGGGGTCCACTGTATTCAGAAAGAAAAAAAGAAAAAGAAAAAAAAGCAGAAAAACGTCCGAGTTGTATTTTATTTAGAACAAGTATGACTATGCAAAAAATAGTTTCTTTCGAATCCAAAAGTGTGAGAATCGGAAGATATTTACCCTAATATTGTACCCGAGCAGCTAAAAAAAATTACACTATTGCTAAATTATTTTCATTTACATGTAAATTCCCTTTTCTTTAATTCATCGCTATAGGTCGTGACAGCCACGAATTACTTTTCAGACGTTTCGATTTTCATATTTTCCGTCTGTGACAGTGTGTGGATATTCAAATGAATGTCTAACTAAAAGTTCTAAACCCACTAATAATCTTTCGGATAGACTAGACGTCCCAATTCATTGAAATGTTGCTTCATCTTGAGTTTAGTTTCTAAATATTGTCTTTCTCGAATTTTAATGATGCTGTGTTATAACTAGCTTAATAAATTTGAGGGTTCTATTCATAGCGAGTGGTTTTGTTCTGTTCCAATGCCAAGAAAACCGTTGATAAGACGTCAGACATAAATAAACTTCACAATGTTCAGTTTCTTTTTAATTCTATACATTAACAAAACTAAACATTTCATCTTCAGTTTTAATTTATTCACTTGACAGTTGTTGTGTAAATAAATACATCAGTGTCTGACTTCATCAGTCTTTTTACTCCAATTAAAATAACTATACTGAATAAGCTTTTGACTTCCTAAGTAATATTATGACTCGTTGATATCTATTAAGATTTTTTTTATATCTACAAAGAAAAATTGCTTAATAAACAGAAATATTAATATCTTCATACAAAACAGTTGTAGGTATAATTGTTTTCTTCTATGTTTGATATCCTTCCTGCAATCATCCTATATAATATTCCCAATGATCATAAATATAGAACGATGAGGTTTCATACATTTGGGAAGATAGTCATTACATTAGAAACGTCTCCAAATATTTTCAAGGTTCGTGCGACACAATGCACAAACATGAAACCTACGCATTTATAGGCGTTTATCATACGGCACAAAAGGGGGCGGACATTATATGGAGCGGCGAGAGTCGCCCACGCTCCGAGGAAAATTGCCTTATTGGAATGATCCGATCGAGTCTTCTTGTTTCCGCCTATCGCGTAATAGTGAGCAAAATGGCTGATTTTCTAAGTAATTACTTCAATATATTTTTTTCTTCAGCTTACTCGATGTTTACTTTCTTCTATCTATTGGTACACCACCAAATTTATTGTAACCTTTTTTTCTTTTAAATAATGGCTTCGTGCGTTTAGCACATCTAGCCAGTGTCAAGTAAGTGATATATTAATAATATATAATTCATAGTAAATGAGAATGAGTGATGATAAAGATGATAAATGGTAAATGAGATACCCTCCCCTAAGCCCCTTGAGTCCGCAGAAAAGATGTGGGACTATACTGAGATCTCACATGGACTCCTTGGGAGAATTTAAAAAGTGATGTTGCACTACTTTGTTTGATTTACCAACACTCATGTATATTCACAAACACTTAACGGTTAATAATCCACCGTTATTATACATTAATGTTAGAAATATCACAAATTTTAGAAAATAAAACAAAACTGCAGAAATGGTACTTCACTTTCCCGCCAAGAAGTCTATTGTAACCTTCAAATTTGGCAGACGACAGATATGGCGTGGAGGCCTGAATAATTGAGCTCCGCCCCAAAGGTCTGGGTTAGACACCTTTACAGGACAAATCTATTTTTAATTTTTCATACAATAATTTACAAGCTCTCGGTGTTTCCTATCTATTACCTATAAGTATGTGTTTAGAAAAAATAATGTATGTAAGATTATTCGTTACCCATAGTACAAGCTATGCTAAGTTTGGGACTAGAAGCGCAGTGTTAGATGTCCAATAACATTAAATAATTAATTGATTTGATAAATGAGGCGCCTGATAAGTTTTAATAATATACCAATGTATGTGTATTAAATGCATAAAAAATTTGGCGCCGTTTTCAATATCTCTATAGATAAACAATATATAGCTGATCACGTAATTAACAGTTTCCTAACACGGATTAACAACGATTCATTAGGTAAAGGTAATTATTACCCTGAATGTAATATAGCAATTTTGACCTAATTTCCGTATCGCGAATAACGTAGGCTTATATTCTAATTATGTTTACACGCGTATTTGTGGAATTAACACGACTTTCCTTTTACAAAAATTCAGCTATAGACTCTAGATTTGGCTTTTTAGGTAAGCATACTAAAAGATAGTTC
The DNA here is from genome assembly GCA_949126915.1 of Musotima nitidalis. Taxonomy (NCBI): domain Eukaryota; kingdom Metazoa; phylum Arthropoda; class Insecta; order Lepidoptera; family Crambidae; genus Musotima; species Musotima nitidalis. Next base: position 9,403,843 of record OX421424.1, on the reverse strand, counting down.
TAGACGATCGATGGATAAACAATGGTGTAATCACAATATTTTTAAATAAATCAATCAAAAGTCATTTATTCAAGTTTGGCTCAATAAATCTCTTATGAATGTCATAATTATGAACTAACGCGCCCTAACGCGCCCATTCGCTACTGCGGGCGGGAGCTTGATCGTAAAAGAAGGGGCAAGAAAATCATCCAGGTTGGTTTTTTCTCCCGTCAGTTACAATAAAAATACATTATATTAAAACAATAGTATTTACCAATATCCTAACAATAAATAAATAAATAAATAAATAAAAATATTCCGACGACGCCCGCCTCTTGTTGAAAAAGAGGCTGGGGGCCAGTACCTGGGTTGCAGCCGGACCAAAACCGGGAGGACCTCCTCAGAGAGACGCAGTGGACGCGCCCCTCCTACCTCCTTGTGCGACCTTAACCTTAACCTATTTATGTCAATGTCACGGCACAAAACAATTATTATTTTCGAGTTTATTGTCAAATACTTCTCGTAGCAGGAAGCTTGCACCGTAAAAAAAATCGTACTTTACCTTTTTATTCTTTGGCACTTAATTTGGAACGTTAGTTGAAAAGTACTCCAAAAAATCTAGCTTGAATATATATATATGTGTGTGTGTGTGTGTGTGTGTGTGTGTGTTTACATTCACGATAAGATAAAGGACTGAAACACTAGAGTTCTCTTCCTTTAAAACTAAATTATTCCGTAATTCCTTCACTGCCCATGGTGCGCATGTTGGTGAGCGTAATTCAAGCCCGTGCGCAGAATGACACCGCTGCCTATCATTCGGTAGGATTTTTCTTCGTCGACTCCCCGTGAGAGGGGATGGCACTGTTCTAGGCCGGTACCACATGGCACTATCGAATCAAATCAATGCGACCGTTAAAATCAATTCAAAGAGGCACTTGCTATCGATTATAACACTGTAATTGTTGTATAGTTTTCACTATTTATATATGTATCTGTTTGTGTATATAATTTATGAAGCTATAAATGTTATAAATGCCCGCTTACTATTTCTCTCACTACAGTAAGATTGCCTGAAAGAGTTTTCTTTTAGAAATAAGCTCACCTTTGTACATATATCAATTTAGTTATATATATCCTTTATAGTTCATTAAACAATATTACAAAATACTCATATGTTTTAAAGATCAACTAAGTAGGTGCTTTTTAATTCCAGAATTTCTTAAACTTGTTTTTATATTCCGGCAGGATAAAGATAAGGACTAATACCTCGCTCAGTTATGAAATCTACACAGGAGCTGATAGAAGCTAGTATAAGCATCACAAAGTAGTTTTTGTCCACCCTCATCAAAGGGGTGTCCCAAAACATCAAACAAAAAATAGACACCATATTTCATATGATGTCAGGCTATTTTATATTATTGCTGCCGTCTCAAGATGAAATGACGACCGATGTGGCGCTGATAGCCTGCACTCTACCCCTTAATTCGTGGGTTCGACTTATATTTTGTGTTTAAGAACATAGTTAGGCATAGTGTTTTCTATATTTTGTTAATACTGGTAAGTATGGGTAAACCATGGGTAAACTATCTTAGGAGCTATGTTTTGAAAGTTATTTTTTGTTTCTCTTAATTTTTAATCGTGGGTTCGACTTATATTTTGATTGCAAGAATATGGTTAGGTATAGTGTTTTCTATATACAGTATGTATATAGTTAACACTGGTCAGTATGGATAAATTGGTACAGGAAAATTATCTTAGGAGCTATGTTATGAAAGTTCTTTTTTGTTTCTCTTAGTTTTTATGTTGTATTATAGTGATTGCTTTCCCTTCTGTTGTTCTTTTTTTTATTATGTATGGTGTGGTCATTAAGTCTTAACTTTGCAACATTATTATATACATATTATGATAGTATGGCGATAGGTGTGTAGGGATCCAACCAAGATCTGAAGAGCCCTAGCTAACCTCACCTGCAAGTGGTGCACCTGCCGAACAACGGACGAGGCTCTGGCGAACATAAAAGTTCGAGATAAGCGGCAATAGGCTCGCCACTAATTACGTGGCACCAACAATATAATTGGCGAAATATGAGCAAATAATATGCCTCTGCCTACCCCTTCAGGGAAACAGGCGTGATATTATGTATGTATGTATATTATTTCAATTAAATAAGCGAAGTACTGAACACACTTCTACAGTAGTCGTACAGTATTGAACGTATGATTTTTACTGACAAAATCGGCTCCATTTTAAAAGCAGCACGAAAATAAGTATATCTAAGAAAAAATATGACTCATCGGACTACAAAAACCCCAAACACCACTTTTGTAAACACAAGTTTAGATGTTGCGTGGCGTGTTGACAGCTGAGTAGTCCAAAAGAAATTCACAGTGGGTGGTGTTGGAGAAATGCCATAAAGGTTAAAGAAAGAAAGCAAGCAACAACATTGCTAATTCATCTTCTGTTTACCGTTTGTTTTAAATATATCAACAGGCCTAACTAGTCTGAGTTTTGTTCTGACATGATGAAATTACTGAAGCGAGATAGTTGCTCTTAAATGTTCACGAGCTTCTTAAAAAATAAATTTTATATTTCATTCCATATGTATATGTTTTTATTATTATATTATTACATTATTACAACGCAAGTTCTTACTATAGACAGATTTTCCTCAAAACAATAAAAACCTTCAATTAACAAATTTTATAATTTTGCCGAAAAAATACTACACAAATTATATTTGGTCCTGTTTCATATATTGAATGTCTTGAGAATGAATAAAGCTAAATATATAAATAAAAAAATATTTTCAACAGACTAATTATGTGGTTACCAACGAATAATAAATAAGGCTAGTCTTAATTAAGTGAAGTTTGTAGTTAATGTTCAGGTAATTCTTGCTCTTTACGTGGGCTGTAATCCAAGATAACATGCCTATAAACTCTTTATTACGGTTTAGAGAATAATATTGCTTTATGAATTACTAAAAGCAGATTATTTCTGAAAGATATAATTAAAACCGGTGGTCGGACTTTACACATGACATTAAACATGATTAAGAATCCTCGTATTTTGTGTACTCATTAAGGATTTAATTTACGCCACCATATCATAATTATATAATTATCTACTATTACCACTGCTTTATAATACTACTAATACTACTAATTAGAACTAGAACTAGAATACTACTAATTACTTTATAATACAAGATTTTAGAAACAGTATAAATCTTATTACATAGATGTATATGTTAAATAGGTTAGTATAGATATGTCGCTCTAGATAATCCTTTCCTTATTAATTACCGTTGATTGTTCTTGACTTGACTACCATCCTGCTTCCTATATTTCCGTCCGGTCCAGCCTCTTTTTTATATCGTGCTTGCTTAAGTTATGTCTACAGTTTTTAACCGAATAAAGTCTTCAGAAATACACATACTGACTCCGTCCGAGTCGTCTCTGCGACATAAGTGCCTAACCTTATTAAGGTTGCTCTGCGTTTCTCTGCGTTTCTATTCCGGCTTTGGAATTCCATTCCAATTCTTGTGTTCCTCAGCTCCTAATGAGCCGAATCTTTTATCCAATTCCAGTATTTTTTGTGTCAATAATCAGAATTAAATACATAAAATAAAAAACCTTCTTAGACATTTTAGACAACTACTTGACCTCAAACTAGACTTGTTCTACAGGTGCTAGCCTAGACCACAGATAAACATACATTTATGGGAGTTTCCCATAACGCATAGAGACCAAGACAAATTTAGTATGCATGCATAAAAATACTTGGTCCAAGTCTAGTCTCCACGACGTATCAGTAGTCCAATATAACATATGCAAGCTGAAAAATGGAACGATTCCGTATTCCAGATTATTTTTAAGACGTGCATGTTCGACCGCTCAAGGAACAAATCAGAATTCCTGCAATATTCACTCTCTAGCAGTTTGCTTCAGGAACAAATCGCTCACCCCTTTGTGCTTAAAGTTTATATTTTCATAAGAAAACGTAAAAGGTTATATTAACCTTTATTCATAGAGTAAACAAACAATTTATTTGCTTTGCCCCATGCCTTGAAGGTTAGAAGTTAACTTCGCACTATTAGAGTTGTTCAAACATATTTATAAAAGCACCACACTTATGGCATAACTATAATCGGTTAATTAAAATCTGATAATTAGAAATCGTATGTAATGACTCTTATTTTCTTCAAGCTTAAAGCTTCAAGCAAAGTATTATTTTTATTAAGCTATTGCATAGCTTCTATCGCGGGCCTTGAGCGTGGAGACCGAATCCAGAAATTCCGTAACGAAAAAAGCCCCCCACTCCGACCGGCACAGCATTAATACATTTTAGTTTTTCCATCTATCGATAAATAGCAGAACTTTTAATGACTTTTTGAAATATCACGCTTGTTTCTTTAGTTCAGCAACCCGCCTTTAGGTGGCATTGGTTGTATCGGGTGGCTAAAATTTGTTTTCTTATCGGTCAAAACGCTCAAAGTGTAACTTGAAATAATATCTAAGAAAAAAAACAAAAATAAAATACTGCATAAATAACATAAATAAATAATTATAAATGCATAAGTTGATAAAAAATGCTATACAATAGCTTTACCGCGGCAGTCTACGAGTGCCACACATCTTTTTACTATTGCTACAAAATCGAAAGCATAATAACACTGATAATAATTAGAGCTAAGAATTTGTTTTGTGTTTCAATCTATATAACTATACGAACAAACACATTATACGAGTTTAGGCTGATAGTAGCCGTCGTTGGGCGTCTGGCTTAGAGCCATTGGGTACAAAGTTCACACCTTCTCAATACCTACCAACAATTTTTACGACCGATATGGCGTGGTGGCGAGTATACCCGCATACCACTCCTGAGGTCGTGGGTTCGATTCCCACACAGGACAAATATTTGTGTGTATAAATGTGTATATTTGTTCTGGTCTGGGTGTTTTTCTATGTATATTAAGTATGTATTTACAAAAAAAAGTATTTATGTATGTTTATCCGTTATTTAGTATCCTTAACACAAGTTCTTAATGATACTTATCTTGGAACTAAATAATTGGTGTAAGTGTCAGAAATATTTATTTGTTATATACTACGAATGTGAACATACTTGTAAGTGCCGATTACCACGCGCGGTTAACGGAACTATTTATAATGTACCTACATATATACATACATAAAATCACGCCTGTTTCCCCGAAGGGGTAGGCAGAGGCATATTATACGCCCACACTTCACCAATTATAAAGTTGGTCCCACGTAATAGGTGGAGGGCCTATTGCCGCTTACCGGGCACTGTTTTGTTCGCCAGAGCCTCGTCCGTTGGTCGGCAGGTGCACCACTTGCAGGTGAGGTTGGCTTACCTTCGGCACCTAGGACCGAGGTTGGTGAGCACGGCGGGAGCTCTATCTCGCCTGCTCCCCAATCTCGGGGGAGGTGGCGGCAGTTGCCGTCGCCTTTACATGGGGGTGGTGCGATCCAAAGCCTTGTACGGGGCCCCAATTTGGGCGAGCTCCGTATCGGGTCGCCATCGACGGATCCTGCGACGGCCGCAGAGAGTCATGGCGACTCGTGTTGCTAGGGGGTATCGCACCATCTCCCATGAGGTGGCATGCGCGCTCGCCGGGTCTCTTCCGTGGGACCTCGACGCCGAGGTTCTCTCGGCGGTGTTCTGGCGTGGCGCGCAATCCCGGAGCCAGGGTCTCCGCCCCGCACCGGACACTGTGGTGCGGTGGCGTAGAGACGCTCAGACGCAGGCTCTGGGCGCTTGGCGGCGGCAGCTCTTGAGGAGTGCCGAGGGTGCCAAAGGTTCGAGGCGCCGTATCCTCGAGGCAGTCGGGCCCATCTTGGAGCGATGGGTCGGCCGTCGGTGGGGGTCGATGTCCTTCCGGCTCACGCAGGTGCTTTACGGGCACGGTTGTTTCGGGAAGTATCTGTGTGACGTCGCCGGGGGGGAATCGACCCGGTGCTGCCACCACTGTGACTGCGCAGTCGACACTGCGCAGCACACGTTGGTGGAGTGCCCAGCGTGGGCGGGGCCGCGGCCCTGGGTGGAGTCGCTCTCTCGCTGCCGACCATCATGCGAATGATGGTCGACAGCGAGACGGCGTGGGAGGCGATGGCCTCCTTCTGCGAAGTGGTGATGTCGCAGAAGGAGGCCGCGGAGCGGGAGAAGGAGCGGGATCCGCTCTCTCTCCGGCTACGCCGTTGGCGCAGCGGGCGGGCAAGGAGGGCCCGTCCAGCCGCGCCTGGAGGGTCTTAGGTGGCTGGGGCAGGGGGCCCCTTCCGTCTAGCTATAGACCCTCCCAGAAGTCGGCCAGTTACGCCATGGCCGCACAAGGAGGTAGGAGGGGCGCGACACACTGCGCTCCTCTGAGGAGGTCCTCCCGGTTCTGATCCGGGGGACGTTGGCCGCGGGCGGGGTGCAAGAAGCTACAAACCCAGGCACTGGCCCCCTGCCCCTTTTTCAACAGCGGTGGGCGTCGTCGGAAGTCCCGGTCCCCCCATTGGCCGGGAGACAGTGCGCAAACAGCATTTTTTTACCGACGATTAAAAAAAAAAAAAAAAAAGGTGAGGTTGGCTTGGGATCCTAAGATGATTGTAGGATCTGATTAAGGAAATGTTTATAAACGATTTAAAATTTGTGAAGGACAGAGAACTGGAGTTACTGACATCGCCATTTTAACAAGCTTGCTTTTTTAAGCTCGCTTATTTGGCAGAGATCAGAATTTTGGAACAGACGGGGCCGTTGCAGTACGTGGGTTACCGAGTGTATTTCATTGTAACACAGTGCAAGATCACCTGCTAAGTAGTCTAATTCCTTGCAGGTATTTATATGTGTATAATTGAGAATGGAAGAGAATGAGAAAACATTCTAGAGAAGGCATATCTGCTTAATTTAGTTCACTCCTGGACTCCAGTATTAATGAGTTTTAGATGAATTAAAAGTAACCGTGCAGTCTATCAGCACTCGAACCAAGAAATTGGGAAGACGTTTATGAACAAGACCACTAAGCTCTGTAATTCGCTGCCGGCTCATGTGTTTCCTATTTCCTATGATCCCGGGTCTTATAAGCGGGGCGTGAAACGGCATTTTAGCAGGCCGTCATGACTGGATACGCTTTTTACCGTGCTTATTTCACGGTATGAAGCACTTTCATTTTTTTTTGGACTGCATCGACAGCTCACTGTCAGGCAGGATGTAGTCATTATGACGTGTCTCATTAAAAAAAAACCTTAGTTATGTAACGACAGAAATCTTCCAAACTTAGCCCAAAAACGGAATGCAAAATTTATGATTAAATATAGTTTAAATATCACGCCTCTGGGATTATATTATAAACATGCTGATGTTGTATAATTAGCTCGTGTCCACGCGTAGACTCTAAAATTAACCCACAAGAAATGAATAATCATCCCACTGAAACACAATGTACGTGATAATTAATGTCCTATGTATTAATCTACATCATCATTCAGTTTATTTCGTTCAACCGTGTTTTAACAATAATGTTATACAACATTCCCAATCTGAGTAATAGTTAAAGTTCCTCATAGCATCGCATTCACCTTGAAAGTTAATAAAAATGATAGCGATAGTATGTGTTATTTTATTTATACTACGTTGTATGTGTAATAGCTTGACAATTCTAGCAGTAGGACATCGTACGCCTGCCTCCATCAGTGTTCCTCTCTCGGTTTTTTCTTACATTTCCTCTCTCATGAGGCGAGCCTGGTTCTCAGTAGTGCAACAATATTGTAATATTAATTTTTTTTTTGTTTTAAATAATGGCTTCGTGCTTTTTGCACTTTTAGCCAGTGTCAAGTAAGTGATATATTAATAATATATAAATTATAGTAAATGAGAATGAGTGGTTACAATGATGATAAATATTATAAACCCCTTGAGTAATCAGTAAATATGTGGGGCTATACTAAGATCTTACATGGACTTCTTGAGAGAATATGAAAAGTGATGTTGCACTGTTTTGTTCCATTTACCAACACTCATGTACTTTCAAAAACACTTAACGGTTAATAATCCACCGTTATTACACATTAATGTTCGAAATATCACAAATTTTACTAAATAAAACAAAACTGCAGACATAACGCTTCACTTTCCCGCCAAGGAGTCATCATATTAGACTAATTTTTTTTTAGACATTATCTGGCATTTTTTTTTCGTCACCCAAAAATAGTCTAATGTTATTAAGTCTTTCTCAACACACGTCACAACCAATAGCTCTGAAATGGCGAGGCCGTTGAACCAACAAGTAGCTAGTTTGTTCAAGGGGCGTCGTACTGAAATGTCTAGTCAGGAAATTTACGAAAATGAATTGTAAAACATCAAGCAACATTCATTTGGAACCTTAGAATTCCTTTAAGAAGCTCTGTGTGTTTTTATCGTGAAATGTAGACCTCCATATTTTATTAGAATTCTTACTAAAAAAAATTACTTGGGAAATCTTCATCAATTTCATAAGAAGTATTTTATAACTTGATAAAAAATGGAAAAAGAAAACATATAACTCAATTTCCCTCCATCTCAAATCAAAGCATATTTTTAATATAGTAAATACAAACATTTTTTACTTTAAAAATACCTTCATTGCAGTTGGACCAAATGTACAAAGGAGTTAACGCTTATATTGTTCAGAAACTCAGCAAACGATGAAGTTTTCAATATAATGGAAATTATTGCAGAGAAACCTCAGAAGAATCGTTCTAACTTCTTTTCTAAACTAATCACTTAAGGGAAAACGTTTATTTAGAATCCCAGCGGGATCGAGACATGGTAAAAAGAAAAGATCACCTCATTCCAATTACACCCACGTTAAATTCCATTTCCAAACCTGATTCAATCAAGTGTTGTAACTCAGGTGCGGGTTATGTTGTGTGGAAACAAATAAATGAGGATTACATCAATCTTATTTTTAGGGTTCCTCATCCTCGTGGGGACCTCTTGAAGCTTTATCCTTTAATCCCTCTTACTGATTAAATAAGAAGGTCAATCGAAATTAGCAAGATGTTTTATATGACCACCTTGAGATATTGCTTTTACAAACAAAAAGAAACACATTTCAAATCCGTATCCAACTTAAACACACTAGAAAAGAGTGATAAAGACGTCAGAGAATCTCCTTTTTATATCTTTTTCAAAGTACTCAAATGTTTTTCTTAATTGATGCGCAATCAAGCAGAATTTTAGTTAAACATAACATAGTAACGTTTTGCCGTGTGGTACCGGCCTAGAATAGTACTTCTAACAAGCAACACTGAGTCTGCGTGGTGGAGCATAACCTTGTTGCGCTTAAGCGAAGCGTCACATTTCAAACTTGATCGCACAAACTGCAGTATTCAAGCACGACATCATGATCTCAGACCAATAACGTCCCACATATGACTGAGAACGCGTCTACTCTCACAAACTAAAGTAAATAAAGGCAGGTGTGTTGCATCCTGTTGTTAGATGTGAAGCTGTCTTAAAGAGCCTCAGACATGGCCTAACGGCTACCAAAACAAAACCTTCGTCAAATGAGTTGCCGGTCCTAGTCCCATAATATCGCTCGATGGAAAAAAAATCCTTAAGTAGGAAGCACCTCAGCTTCTTGGCTCTCACCTAGTGCGAGGATCGCAGCAAGGCGTCAAGTGTCTCAGATAATTACCACAATGGCGCACACTGTACATTTAAAATAAGCACAGCATACAGCTAAATAAAATTCCGATAGACCGGCGGGAGATAACCTTGACGATTTTCTTGCCCGTTTTTCTACGATCAAGCTCCCGCCCGCAGTGAATAGGACCTTTTTTATTAGAATGACATTCATAAGAGCTCTATTGAGACAAACTTGAAAAAACGATTTTGTTTTTTTTTATTTATAATTATTTCAGCTCCAACACATTGTCGCACGAAGATACAAGCGTTACACGTAGCACACCCTAACCGAAATCTGCCCAGGATGAGGAAATTGTTATGTTTAACTCTACCATAATTACAACATTTTAATTTGTAAAATAAATCATTCTCCTTATGGCGGAAGTTGAATTTCTAAGCTTTCTTCTATAATAAGCTAAATGCAAACCAGATTGCAATCGTACTAACTTTTTACTTTTGCATTGTTTAGTTACTTCTGATAATAGCTCAACAGTTGTGTAACAGAAATGGCAGCTCTCGGAATTGCTTCGATTGCGTATCTACGAAACGAGCTGCAATAGGCATAAAAAGGCTACGATTACAAGAGTAAACATGTTTGTGATTAGTGCGTGACTTCGGACAGTGAGAGGAGCGAAACCTGAAATAGTTTAACCTCGAACATCACTGCGTCACGCATAGCTAGATAATCAACTATCACTTGGTAAAAAAATTGCTAAGCAGTTATTCTATGGCATAGAAAACTTTTTTTTACATATTGAAATACAGAATCAGTAAGAAGTTTGAAAATGAATTTGAAAAGATGTAAAAATGAGAAACGTTCTTTTTTTCGTTTCCAATTCAATATTATAATAATTATTATTTTACAATTACCCCAATTAATTAGTGACAAGATAAGCATCATTAGGATTCTTAAAAGAATCTTTTGTTATGGATACTAAATAAAGGGTAAACAGATATAAACACTCACTACTTTTTTGTACTACATTCAGACCTGAAGAAAAAAGTTATGAATATGACATAACCAAAAAGATTTTTCCTGAATGAGAATCAAACTCACGACCTTATAAGCATTGAGCAGATATGGCCGACCTCCACAACATATCTGTCATCAAATTATCATATAATAATGTGCCATATAATGATTTGCAAAATTTTTATTGTGAAAGTTATTCGTCAAGTGTAAATCATTATTTTTCGGTGAGATAATTCAGTTTCTTCGAACAGGTGTAGTAATCGTATACAACAGGCAGACAGGTAGTTTGAATAAGCTCTCTCTCAGTTTCTCGTATTTAAAACAATTATTGTCGTGGCGTTCCTGTCTAGTTCATGTAATTCCAGCGAATGGAAGAAAATGAAACCGTTATAGAACAGTTTCCAACCAATCCCATTTTTTATCGAATTTCACGTGTTTAAGACGTCAAGCTCTCCACTTGTAGGGCTGCTGCTGAGACAAAGAAAAATATATTCCTAAGTTTCAACAGCAGTGGTGACCTTTAAGGTGAGCTTAAGAAAACATTATTTGAAAAGTTTATTGTTAAAAGATTTATAAAGCAAACGTGAGCGTGTCGTATTTCAAAATACAAAGGTCAAAGAAAATACGATTTTCTTTTAATACAGAAGTATTGTTTTTACAGTATAATATTGATGTTGTTAGGGTTTCGTAGAATATTTAAGAAGCTAAAGGAAAGCTTGTAGTTTTGCCTTGCCCGTTCTTCTAACCGTCTGTTGTATAAAGTTGCGTAGCTAAAATTTTGTATTATAATTATCTAGTGTTTTATATGTTTAAGGCTAACCATTTTTTCAGCCAGAAATCTAAAATTTCAACTGCTTTATTACTTTATTTTTAAGGGTTTAGATCGGGGATGGGTGGCGGTAAATATATAGAATACTCTTTGATTTGAAAAAATCGGTAAGCGGCAATAGGCTCGCCAACTATTACGTGTGACCAACAATATAATTGGCGAAATGTGGGCGAACAATATGCCCCTCTGCTTACCCCTTCGGGGAAACAGGCGTGATATTATGTATGTACTCTTTGATATAGACAGTTGATGTCACATATTTACAATGACGTCATTGTTTTCTTTCAAGAAGACTTCATCACCATGTAAATGTTGAGGCTATCCATCTACTCGACAACACAGACCAAGTGAGAAGACTGAGAAGGACAAAACCTTTTGAGTTAGTTTAGTGTAGTGTCAGTGAAGTGTAATACTGTGACTAAGAACACATTACTAAAGTGTATTCGCCTTAATAGAAACAATAAGAATAGTGAAGCTGTCGTAGCTCCGCGGTAAACGATCAAGAAGAAAAGCGGAGTTCACACAGTTCAGTTCTGTTTAAATTAATATCGAGTATCAAAGCCTTTAACTTAACTTTAGCTTAAGAACCCGGGCCCCATACTTGACGTGCCTTCCGAAGCACCGGAGCGCTCGATTCAAAATGCCACATATACGGTCACCTATCTAATTTTCTGACCACTTAGCTCCGCGGAGCCACGAGCGCTTTCCGCGCTCAGTACTCGGCTTAATGGACTAAGATGATGAATCAATGTCACAAACTCAGTCAACGGAAAATCCTTTACAGTGCCAACTTCGAGCCACTCTAGCTCACACTCACATCTAGCTAAAATTCTAACAACAATTTGGCCAATATCTGAAACGGCTGGATCGATTTTGAAGTAACTTTCACTGGCAGATAGTTGATGTCATTATAAGTAACATTGACTACATTTTAACCCAAAAATGGAAGAATAGGTCATGACACGAAGTCGCGGTTGGCCGCTAGTTTATAAAATATTCACTTTTTAGTTACTAGTACTCTTTCACTTCTGCCGTATAAATGCTACCATTCATTGTCACTAACTATTAAAGTGCTCTTTACTACTTCGCAAACAATTATCGGCATATTGATTTCATTACCCAACTAATTTAACAACCAAAGTGCTTGTCTAATTATCAGTAATCTAATCACACAACTTAACCTCCTACTAACTAATTAATAAACTTGAACTCTGGCTCGATCCTTATATTTATTTATAAGTTCATTCTGTATTTTACTATTGCAGTATACGATTTTTTGTAGATGACAACTACTTTTTAGATAATATAATAGATAGGAAAATATTTGTTTTGAAAAAAATTGCATTTTTACATCAGACACTTTAGTATCACTTTTTTTTGTTTTTACGCAGAACTTCCAATTTAAAGAGGGTATTAAAAATTACGTTTCTGACGAATCCAGTCAAATTTGACCGTATAAACCATAACCTGCAGTCGTATTCAACTAAAGTTAGTTAAAATCTGCAGTAGTTGGTTGTCGTAGAAGGTGACTAAGGAAATCGGATGTCCTTTAGTGCCAACGTGAGCAGCCCTTCGCCATCCCCTTACAGTTTACACCATTTGACACGCTTCAGTTAGAGATCTCGCCAAAAGTGTTGCAACAAGTCCTTTCCTTCCTTTCAAATAGTTGTATCAAGATTTCTGTTTTGACGTTTTCAAATACTATATAATAGTTTATAAAAAAAATTTGAAATTTGAAGTCTGTTTAGCCCAAATGTTGGTATTAAAATATAGATCGACCACAGACATAGTTATACGATGGATAACATTATCACGATTTATATGTAAAACCAAGCGTGCCGAATTTTTAACATCCTTTGTCATGTCACTGCCGATATTTACTGACGGGAAATACAAACTGATTCATCTCTGACTCTCTGACTGATGCCGCTGATGGTAAATATTTTATATGTAAGGTATTTTATGTTACAGTATGTAAAAAACAACAGACGAGCGCGGACTGTAAGTAGCGGTGGCCAACCCTGACAATAGGTCGGGATTCGGACACGCGAATAACATGTACTTGCGTTATCTATTGTATATACATATCTATTAAGAAGTACATTCAACCAATTCAGAAGATAACTAAAACAAATATGTAACGGTGAATAGGGATCCTACCAAGACCTTAGGAGCTCGAGCCAAACTTACCAGCAAGTGGTGCACTTAACGATCAACAGACGAGACAATGGCGAACATAATAGTTCCCGGTGAGCAGCAATAGGTTCACCACCTATTGCACGTGGGACTAAAAATATTATTGCCGAAATGTGGGCATATAATATACCTATGCCTACCCCTTCGGGGAAACAGGCGTGATTGCATGTATGTTTGTAGTATATATAGTATATGGGTGATTCAAGCATAAGCTTACTTTCCCGTGACATCTGTATCTCGTCAAGATCTCATGTACAATACATAAGTCATAACTTTTAAATACAAATTGCACACAAATCACACTTTGGGAAACAGAACAAGCGAGGCACATAAACAGCTAAAAGTAACGAAGAACAGATATTATCTCTAATGAAGTGCTATAAACGTGCTCATATTGTGAATACTCGATCTTCAAGTCAACCCCGGAGGCAATGGGTCCTGAATAATGTAAGACATCTTTTCTCCCTTCCTATGAGCACTCTGTTATAAAAATGATATGTCTTTTTGCTAATAATTATTTTCATTCAGTCAAAGAAATTGAATAAAAATTTAATAGAAATTGAAGAAAAAAAAAAGGTACTGGCCCCCGCCTCGGTCCCCCTTTGGCCGGAAGGCAGTACGTAAATGCATTTTGTTACCGACGTAAAACAAAAAAAAAGGTAATGGATTTTGGTTGCGCTGTATCGGTCATTATATAGAAATTTGGAGGAGGCCTATGTAATAAGGCGGTAATAAGTGAAAAATGCCATATGGAAATACATATATTATACAATGTTTTTATTTTAATCAAGTGACCACTCAAGTTGAATACTCATCGGCTCACAAAGGCAGTGAATCATCACCGCTTTTGTGATGCGAAAAGATTTAAGCATAATTCACAACTTTAGCACAGAGATTTCTATCTAGAGATTTCATCTGAAAAGTATCAATTTGTTAGAGGTGGAGACTGATGCCGCTCGCACGACAAAAAATAAAAAAACCGGTTTTTTTTCGGAAATTCACAAAGCGGGAAATTCACAAGTCGGGAGTATATAAAGCTAAAAATTCACAAGTCTTATTATTATTAATGTCATATGCATGTAAATTACAACACAATCGAGTGAAACGTGTGAAATGGTTACATATTAGTCGTCAAATTAAAACAGCATATTACTAAAGAGTTTAGGCACAATCGGGATAATGCTAGGATGATGAGAATCAAGCTTCCTTCTAAACTTCCCTGACGTGTTTCTTGTCTGATTCTTCTACGATCGGGTACGAACCGCAGTGAGTGGGCGCGTTAGTCTGTAATGTTACTTAAATAAATCATTTATAGAGCTTTTACTTATCAGGTAACCGCAGCAGGCAAGGCGGTACTGGTGACAGGCTGCGACAATGTGCTGGGCAATGCTCTAGCGCGGCGGCTTGATGACCTGGGCTACCACGTGTTCGCCGGGTTCCGAACCAAGGCGGGCAACATTGACGCCGACATGCTCAAAGAAGACTGTTCCGGCCGGCTGCACACCCTGCAACTGGATGTTACTTCTGAGACACAGGTTTATATTATTTTCTGATTTTATTGTAGTCTTTATTCTATACCAGAGGCGGACGGACGCAAACCGGCTTGACTAATAAAAAAAGATAATTCTTCACAATAATGCAGAAAGTACATTTGGGATAAAAATTTACGAAAAGATTCTTATTTATATTCTTTATTTATATAATGGGTGTATAGGGTTACTACCAACATCTAAGGAGCCCAAGCCAACCTCACCTGCAAGTGGTGCACCTGCCGATTAACGGACGAGGCTCTACCAAACGTAACAATTCCCGATAAGCGGCAGTAGGCTCGCCACGTAGGCGGGCCAACAATATAATTAGCGAAGTGCGGGCGTATATGTCTCTACCTACCCCTTTGGGGAAACAGGCGTGATTCTTCGTATGTATTCTTATTTATCTTAGGTATATGCCAATAATGAAGTTTTATAACGAAACAATTGTAATAATTATATTATAAATGCATTATATTATAGGTGCATAGGGATCTTAACAAGACCTAAGGTGCCCAAGCCAACCCCACCTGCAAGTGGTGCACCTGCCGATTAACGGACGAGGCTCTGGCGAACATAACAGTGCCCGATAAGCGGCAATAACCTCGCCACCTATTACGTGGGACTATATAATTGGCGAAGTGTTAGCGTATTACTATGCCTCTGCCTACCCCTTCGGGGAAACAGGCTTGAATGTATGTATGTATATCATAAAAATATGTTATTAAATAAAAAGTATGTATGTAGGTATATCAAAATGTTTTATGCAAGTTAATTTTTAAAGTCGATTTTTATACCACGGCGTTTTAAATTCGTCACAGAAATTTGATGCCACGTAGATACTTGCCAGGCAGCGACAAACTTTAACGTCACGAAATAATTAATCACTGCACACGTTCCAATTTACGCAACACTAGCTAACAGTGTTTTTAAATATTTCAAATCGTAACCACCTTGATTTTAGTTTTGGGCTGCAACAACTCCAAGAAAAGGTGCCAAACAGATTGTCTGTCTTCTGGAATGAATAATCTATGTAAATTTAACCGAATTGTGTAAAGATCTATGAGTTCGAAATATTTATGTTAATGGCAGCTTACCTGTATCCATTAAACTATTTATTTCCGACCACAACCTACTACAACTATTATGATATCATAATATAATTCATATGAACATAATGGCTAACAACTGCGCTAGAAGAAGCTGAGTCCAGTTCTGTAAGAATTAATCTAGCAAGCTGATGCTTAAGTAGAGAAAATTCCATATTTTTATTTAAAAAAAATCAAACTATTTATTTGTTCATTGCCTAATAGTACAGAAATATTTTTTATTGGCATATATGTAAATGATGATTTAAAATGAAATGAAAATGATTGATGATTTCACATTTGCAAAAGCAGCGAAGAATTTAATTTAAATTATTGTTAACTTTAATGATTGAACTTCGTTCGTAATAAATAAATAACATCATAATATCGATTATATTGATATTTTAATCCGTTCAGAACTACGCTAAATGAATTGAGATGCAGTACTAATATAGACGCAATCACTAATAAAAAAAAACAAATATAAAAATATCCGTCACTTACCTATTCTTAAAAGTGCTCGTATAAATAAATCAAACAGTTTGTAGAGATTCAATTAATATTATACCATTTGTAATGATACTGCCAATTACTGAAAGAACACAAATCAAATAATAAAATAATTTTTATTTGGTTCAATAAAACTTATACATAATGAGCTTACTGTTACAATAAAAATTAAATGCTTATATATTATAGGATAACCGAAGTACGGCACATACAACAACAGTAAGATTCGCTGAACTCCACACTAGGATTCCCTGTGTCGTGAGATCAATATCTTTCCATTTATGTTGTAAATTTCTTAGCAAATCTAGCAATTACAAAAATGTTAACTATAATATAAAAAAAATATGAAAAAAGGCTTTCACTCAGCACACTGTGTAACAATTTAGGATACTTCGATAATGATCACTCATCGAAAGTACCTTATTACCATGCAAAAGAGACTTAACACTTATTTAAGTGCACTAAAAAATATTGATATCTCTGCAAAAAACTTATTTTGTAAATTATTACGTAGGTACATACCTAAATAAAAAAAAACACTAAAATAATTTTAAAAAACTTATATGTTTTATAACAACGAAAATCATCTATTCCAGATTTCTAAACCTAAAATAAATTGAAGTATAGGTACCCCAATAATAGATTTCAAGCTTTAAATCAAGTAACAAATCGTATTATTCAATTCAGATGAATCGTTGGATTGAGAAGATCTCATTCCCTCGGGATGGTAAGGTCTCTGTGTTTTAATAATTAATTTTGCACATGTTTCCCTCTCCGATAACAAGACCTTGAGGGTTAACATGGCTCTATATTAATTCAGGCTGCCAACGAAAAAGAAAATATGGAATCGCGAGGCCTCATCCACCTACACACTCACAATCTATTGGCATGAAAAGGTTGAAAGAGGAGGCCGGTGGGGTAAGACGAGTACATTCATACGTACGGCTAAAATAATAGAGGCGCCTAATAGTAAAAGAGATTTTTGTTATTATATTTAAAAGACTAATGAAAATGCATTTTAACGAGACTGCTAGAAATAAAAGATTGTTTCACATACCGCTAATACCGCTAACATATAATTTGTCTGTCTGTATATCAAGACGCTAAGAGTATCATTGTTCGTTAGACTTGATTGACTAGAATCTTTAGTGTACACGTCTGTTGAGATTTGTAGTCTGATCGGATCAGTCGAAGTAGAATGAACTTCGGCTGGTAAAATAGTAATTAAAGATTGAGGTTCGTCTTCATCGTCATCATCCTAGCGTATTAACAGCTGAGCTCGGACTTCCTAATCCAAGATTCATTTCCAAGGTTTAAGGTTATATATAAGGTTATATATATACTCCACGCGGCCCTAGTGCGGTGCTTGTATTTCAGTTTAGAATAATGTATCACGGTCGATTTAAAAAAAAATACAATTGTATTATTAGTCTATGCAATTTGTTGAAATAGCAGAAAAGATTATTTAGGACTTTGGAAATACAATTTCATTACATTCTCACATCATCATTACATTTCATTTCAGAAGAAACTCGCCAGCTAGTTCTTCGTTTACAATAAAAGATAATTTATTTTTCTCTTATATGGGTAAAGAAGGAAAATCACTAATTAGATTGTTTTATGTTGTATGTGCAAGTATGTTTTTGGTAATCATAAATGTTTTTTGGAAAGCGAAATAGAGGATCCAATATGAATAAAAACAGACAGATATAGGTTAGGATTGCTTGTAGGATGTAAAAAACAGCACCTGGTTACTTGTTTTGACTGACTCCCAAAAGTACTCATGTAGTGTGTTGCGTTCATATTAAAACAAGTTACTCTATGGGGTCCCTCACTAAAGGAAACCTAAAAATAAACTACTCTACTTTTTATCAGAATTAATTCAGTGCTAAATGAGTAATACTGATGATTTCGCCATGTCCGTTTGTCAATATATTTGTTCGCGGTATAACTCGGCCGGTTTAACTACAAATAGTACAATATTTAAAATATATTATTTTTTATTCTGTTTATTGATTATTTGTAAATCCATTATGATAGAAAGGCTGATGATTATATATGTACTTATGAACACGACCTCGCTTTGCTCCGGTAGCAATTAATTAAATAATTTATACTTAATAGTATTTTCGCTAATTTAAATTGCCTAATAATAAAGCCTATGTTACCTAATATGAAGGCGGCTTTCTAAAAGTAAAAGAAAAAACTAGATCGTTTTGGAGCCTTTTCAATGCAAACAAACAATAAAATATTTTCCCTATTTAATATCATATGAAAGTATGACTAATGCCTTAATTCAAAAACCAGGACATTCGGGTGGCCGTGACCCCAACAATTTTATAGGCTGTCCCAGGTGAAATCGGAAGTGAATCCTCACCTGAAAAGGTTATCCCTACTCTGTTTGACTGGCTAAATGCAAAGTCTATTTAAAGGTTTCAGGGCAGCCACAGTGAGGGAGTGACCTTTCGCTTTCATATATATATTTAGATAGAATATAGATGTCTAATAGACTAACACATGTATTAGACATATTAATATTCTGGTCGTTTGCTTTGAAACTGTTACGTCCTATTTCATTACGGTGATGACATTTATTGTATAAACAAATTCATATTTCATATACAGGACAGTATTATTGACACACAAAGAATAATACCGATTCGACATTTTCACGGTCATAAAAAATCTCTAAATTTGATTACTGTTGGCGATTATCGGTGATTATTAAAATAATTTAGCTTAATAAGTCTCTGTCACGTAACGTTCAAAAGTATTCCTTTGTGTGATATTGACTTATGTTACCCTTTATATTCGTATAAATTACCCTTCTCCAATGCATAATTTTGCTATATAGATATATAAACAGGTGGATTTAAACAGTTTTCAATGTTAACATATAAAACAGTGTTGCCTTAAGTATTTAAGTATGTTTATCTGTTGTTTAGTATCCATAACACAAGTTCTTAATAATACTTATCTTGGAACTAAATAATTGGTGTAATTGTCAGAAAACATTTATTATTATTATTAAGGTAAAATATAAACATTATACATACATGACTGTAATATGTAACAATTTGTTTTACAATAAAATAATGTCTATTATAATGTCGTTACATGCCCATCGTTCTCTTCTCAGAAGTTTTGTTTGGGCAGTCATCATAAGTTTTGGACAAATTGCAAATTTATACTGCAATATAAGGAAAGCGCTCGTAGCTCCAGGGTGCTCGATGGTCGGAAACGATCACCCAAGTAAAGCAGAGTTTACAGAGGTCAACCGTTTGTGTGGCATTTGATATCGCTTCTGTGCTTCGGAAGAAACGTTAAGCCGTTGGTCTCGGTTGTCACTAAATGTGGTAGTCGTTAAGCCATGTTAGAGGCCTAATTGGGCGGCTTGAAAAATTCTAAAAGCAGGACGCCATACTGACTGCCTCCGCCAATCCGCACTGGGTTTGCGTGGTGGAGTATGACCCAATACCCTCGCACCTTTGTGAGAGGAGGCTCGTGCTCAGTAGTTGGACGGTAATCGGCTGAGATGATGATGATGATAAACGTCTGGTTCCCAAAGAGGTAGGAAGAACAATAGAGCGCTAGTTTGTGCGATTTTTACATCAAAATGTTAAAGTGCTTTCCACCGCCCACCTTTCGGCACGTGTGACCTACTGGCGAGAGGTGGTGAGCTATATCGCCGCTATTGCGTTTTGGTAATTTAGTTAAACGCAGGTTCCAACCAAAAGCTAGAGAAATATGGTCGACACGATTAGGAACGAAAAAAACTATTGACATTGAAACAGTGGTCAATAAGTAACATTCTTGGTAATTTTAATTTCCCATTCCCTGAATAGTATGCAATGACATCTGGCGTTACGATAATAAATACGAGTATTAAGAAAAGCTTTTAATTTTACTTGAAATAAGTTTCTAAAACAACATCAATGTACTTAACATTTTATATCGCTTCCGTTTATCTTCAGCGGATTTTTTCTGAACTTATTATTAACTGTTACTTTCAGATTCTAGCGGCTTCCCTGTACATTATAGACCATCTACCAGAGGGCGCGCAGGGTCTGTGGGCTATCGTGAACTGTGAATCGTGGTGCGCGCTCGGAGAACTAGAATGGGTTCCGTTCTCCGTCATCAAACGAGCCATGGATGTCAACCTTTTGGGTAAGT
Organism: Musotima nitidalis; assembly: GCA_949126915.1. NCBI lineage: Eukaryota > Metazoa > Arthropoda > Insecta > Lepidoptera > Crambidae > Musotima > Musotima nitidalis. The sequence goes on along the minus strand of OX421424.1, from coordinate 9,382,891 downwards.
CGCTACGCTGCTAAAGCACGCTACAGGTTTAAAGCGCAACGAACGTCCTAAAAATAACTGAACCTGTAGCAGGCTTTTGTTGTATGTAGTTCTTCAGCCAAATCATAGATGTCGCTTTCAAAATATGCGAAGGTCATGGGGCGCCACGGCTAATTAGTGGTCGATTTTTTTAAAAGTATATTGGCGCGTCCTTTTTAAAGGAAATATTTTAAGAGCAGGAACCTGCTTCTATTGATCTGATTTAATTTTTGTTGATTTTTGGTTGATAGGTTTTTTCTCGACGTTCATATGTGGAAGCGCTCGTAGCTCTGCGGTGTTCGGTGGTTGGAAACGATCACCAAAGTACAGCAGAGTTTACAGAGGTCAGTCCTTGGATGGGTGACCGTTTGTGTGGCATTTGATATCGAGCGCTTCCGTGCTTCGGAAGGCACGTTAAGCCGTTGGTCCCGGTTATCACTAAATGTGGTAGTCGTTAAGCCATGTAAGAGGCCTCATGGGCGGCTTGAAAAATTCTAACAGCAGGACGCCATACACCTGCCTCCGCCAATCCGCACTGGGTCAGCGTGGTGGAGTATGACCCAATACCCTCACACCTTGATTTGTGTGAGGAGGCTCGTGCTCAGTAGTGGGACGTTAATGGGCTGTGATGATGATGATATGTGCTCCCTAAAGCCAAACTTTAAACTATTTTGAGTTTGATAATAAGGCCGACCAATAGAAATCTTAATAAAATAACAATAGAACTGCTGTGCCCGCGTTAAATCGCTGGCGTACTGGTTTACCGTATGGCACCAGTGCATCCAGAACTATTAAATACATTGCCAATTGCGTTCGTTATATCTGAATCGTACCTCACTACTAACAATCGATGTAGGTACTGTGTTAAAGAATAACTCGTAGTCCGTAGTAAATGACAGAAACGTTTATCTTTGAATTTTCGAATTGGCGACATGCGTTCTTTTTCCATTTGACGACATGTGTTCCAATAGTTTTACAGTGTCTTATTATTTAGATTCTTATGGAACGACCTAAACACTTGATAGCTGATCTCTTAGATCTTATCTCGTAGGCTTACTTATCACAATAAATAAACATGGAACCAAAAATAGCTTGGTGTGCTCAATAAGGTAAAGCGGTACTTCACTCCGAGGCAACGACTTTTGCACTAAAAATCGCAAACTACATGGAGTACTGCTGCCATCTTTGGGCAGGAGCGCCTGGTTTCGCTTGCACCTTTTGACGCGGTTCAAAGACGGGCTAAGAGAATTGTCTAAGATTAATTGTGTTACTATGATTTACAAAACCAAAGTTCTTGCTGAAAAACCTTGTACGTGCACTAGTTAGGTTGGGGCTAGAAGAACTCAGGAATTATTATTATTTTTATTTAGGCCTTACTATTCCGTAAGTTAGATACATCGTAAGAAAATGTAAAAGTGATAATATCTAATGTAGTGTCTACCCTTGCAACAATGTAGGTACGCGCCACGAGGCTAATGAAAACTTATAGCACAGTTTATTAAAACTTATGCTGGCTATTATGACGCAAATGGGTTTCATGAATACTTTTCTCCGTGAATAATGTTAAAGCTAAACAAGCTGTTTCCGTAAATATTGAAAATTTTTGAAATACTAAATAAAGTTTATGGTTTCAAAATTCACATTTATCCAATTATTAAATTAATTTGTCATAACTTTATTTTGTAGATATGATTTATGTATGATTATTTCTTACACGTAAATTTATTAACATATCAAAGGCTTAAATATTATAGGTTATTCAGAAGTGTTCGAAGAGTCGACCGCATAAAAAGATAGATATGTATATGTTTTCTTTAGTATTTTATTTAGCCTTCCATGTGAAATACAATCACATTTACAAACACAAAAGCCATAGTAATTTCAAGTTACAATTAAAAATTACAAACAAAACGTTTTACACATAGGTAAAAAAGTACATATATAAAAATAACAAAATCAAATTACAGTGATAAAAAAATCTAAAAACAAAACATAGAACATTGTTTATTCATAATTAAATTTAGGAAAGACTGTACAAACCGAATTTAAATCTCGCGCAAATTAATTGCCGGAATAAATAGTGTCCTATGTTTTAATCCAGCTCATGGTTCTTGTGGGTCTACGTGTTCCGATTTATAGCTAACTCCTTTTAGCCATTAAAACGTGATTTAGAAACAGATAGGTATACAAACTTTCTAAGATATACTCTGAGGTAGCAAACCAGCCTGGAGACAGGAAATAATAAATTTCAATTGTATCTAAGATACCCGTGACTTCAAAGGTTAAAGATTCTTAGAAGTCAGTTAACTGGTATATACGTCGAGTTGTAAGTTCTTTTTAAATATTAGACACATATAAGTTCCTTCCGTATTGAAATCATTATTACAATGATGCCGTCTATGGTTCAATATTTTCTAGTTTCTTTCTAATAAATAATCAGCGTAATCTTAGGTTTTATATTTAATAAAAGATCATTATATACTGTATATCAATGTATGCACTTAGACAGACCTTTAGGTATCTTAAAAGGTAAGGAACTATGTTTTAAATATTTCTAATAATAGACAAATAAATAATCAGCTTTATACAAGGTTTGATATTTAGTAAATTGTAATGAAATAATATGAACTCGATAGCATCTATATCTATTATTAACTTAAATGGTTAGAGACTATGGTCTCCTTCTAATTAAAAACAAATATAATCTGCGTTAGATAGAGTTAAATATTATGTAGCAAGTCCTAATAAAAAAATATTCATGTGATGTTTCCTCCATATTAAAGGACAACTTAATGTGCCTTTTGTGATATGTGACTATCGTCAAATAATTCTAATTAAAACCAAATATAAACACCGTTCTACAACGAAAATACTCAGTATGTCCTAATCAAATAATAAGCACGATTATGGTTCTCTCTGTATTCAGATATTCATAATTATAAACAAATATAAACAACTACTCGCATGAGCTAAAGCGAGCTTCTTTCGGAATAATAAGAAGCGTATTATTCCGAAATCCCTGCGTCGTTCCCTCCCAATAATTAAAGCTTGCGTCGTACTAAATATACCTAATCAAAATTGGATCAATGCCTCTGGCGAGAAAGAAGAGTAATAAACAAACTCACCTTCATATTTGTAACTTTAGTAAGTGTGGTAATTAGTATTTATTAGCTCATCTTTATGGCATCATTGGAACACGTTCATTTTTCTATACTATTTACTGTCCGCAGATTAGCACAGGGCTACATAACGAAGATGTATTTAGGTAAAAATAAGAATAATACATAATGTATAAGTAATGTAGGCGCATAAAGAATATACGCGCTATTACTGGCCCCTGAAATATGCAAATGCAAAGGTTTATTTGTTCGCGACTAAGTTTGTATGGAAATAGATTAATAGTAGGTATTAATTAATTCGATAGTATTAATTTGTCTATCAAGTTTTAATCGATTTATTGTAATAATTTAATGAGTATGCACTTGCAGTCAATCACGAAAGTGGTTTACCAGGCGTAGTATAATTTTTTTTTTGTGTGTGTGAACCATGAAATCATATATAGGTTATTTTTACTCGAAATAATGGGTATGTCCTGAGACTAAGACGATGGCGGTCCAAGTGAGTTTAAGGTTCTTAAAAAACCCTTAAACATAACTAAACTGCAAACTCTATTAGTACATCAGTATTCTGCAAGTCAACATTTCGATAAATTCGTTAATAAATCTTTAAGCTTCTTCATAACAACTTCTGAGCTTCAGCCACAAAGATAAGGGTAAACCCCAAAACGCGGCCCTAATGCGGATTGGAGAAGACATGGATGTAACATCTTGCTGATAGATTTTTTTACTTCTCCGAGCATTTACCTCTATCTCCAACAAATGGTGATAACCGGTACCAAAGGTTCAACGTGCAATTCAATATCCATGATCACATAAATGGTCAATATTGATTACCAAACAATAGCGCTCCACGCCAAACTGCGTCCTACAGGTTTAGATACTTGTCATAATCAGATTTAACGTTGTAACGATCGCAATGCGAATTGGGACTCTAGTGGCTCTTGTATTTTACTTAACTGAATGGAGAGCATATTTTACTAATCACTGCATAAAAGTTGCATTCTTTTCGTCTTTCTAAATTCATACTTTTTTCTTAAGCGCTGCTTATATATAAAGAAATATTGTTATTGTATTGATAAACATACAAGTGACAAAGTAAAACTTAAGTTCTGTTATGAAGTATTCTGTTAACATTCATTTATTATAACTAAATTCATTTCTGTTATGAAGATGGTAACACTTATAATAAAAAGAGCAACGTGAAAACACCTGGGGCATTAGTTTGTACTGAAAGCCACTTTGCTGTTGGTAGCATAATTTTTAATACCAAAGGTGGAGTCTACCTTTCGTAAAAAAGTTTTCGCATTGTATATGGAAATGTACACTTACAAACTTTATTATGCTATGATTCTTTTATGTTTACCACAAAATTTAATATTACATGAACGTTATATAAGATCTCTTGGAACGTTTAAGTTAAAATTTGGCACACGTATCAATCTGCGTGATCCAAACACGGAAGTTTAACGTGTGGACAAATTTTGAAAATTAATCGTGCACTAGTAAAATCGGAAAAATTTTACTCCTGACATTTTTTGTATAAACGAGACTTGTAAACAAGGTAGTGTATTTTCTATCCTGTATCAAGTACTGTTACGTTACCTGATTGCTCTACATACCAAAACTGTTTTAAAATGTCACTCAAGGTTTATTATCTTGAGCGTACTTATGCAAGAATAATAGTTTCGTGACATTATACAAACAAATTACGTTATGCTTTATTTGAAATAGGTCCATCAAGATTGGTGCAAGTGATGCTTCCACTGGTGCGTCGCGCGCGTGGACGCATCGTGTTGGCGTCATCGATATTGACGCACGTAGCGGCTCCGGTGCGCGGCGTGCACGCTGCCTCTCTCGCCGCGCTTGACGCCATGGTCGCATGCCTGCGTCGCGAACTCAAGCCTAGAGGCGTCGACGTGGTAAGCCTAAAGATTAATGTTATGATAAGTGATTTTTAACATATTAGGGACACCATTGAGCTCAGGTCGCCCTACTTGAACCAAAGTGAGGATATTTTATTTATGCGGATCTTATGATACGTAAGATATAAGACTTACTTCATAGTAAGTCATAGTAAGACATACTAGTACTTCATAGTAATAATAACGTGGTTTGTCTGATGGCTTAAGGAAGGGTATTTGTTTCCTGAAATTGCAAGTTTCATAGTAGCTAGATAAGATCAGGTCATTAAGGGACCCCAATGCCTTTTATCACAGATGTCAGAAGTGCCACATAAACTAAGAAACGATAAAACACACCCCAAATATAAGCCCAGTTTTGACACAAAATGAAAATATGTACACACCGACATAATGAGGTTGCACATTACAAGCACAAATTTTATGGGAAATAATAAAATACAGATGTAACCAATTTAGTTTATTGCAAATATGCGTTACTAAATTGTTGGAAATGTTATTAAAAGTACAACCACGATCTGCCTTTCAAGACATGCAACATTAAGGTGTACAACACATAGTGATAATTTAAAATATTAAAATCTAGTTCTAATATCGTTATTAAACCTAAGCAAACTCCTAAGGTTCTCTGCACAGAAAAGTGCACGATCATGTTTTCTCCCTCACCTTTGTCATTCGATCAACTTGAAATTGAATACGGCGCAAACATGTCGCCTGTATTTAATTTTTCCTTAATTTACATGAAAAACCACCAGAATAGAGTAGAAAATAATTCGATGCCGCAGTTTTAACAGCAATGACTTAACATTCTTGTTGTTGAAATTATAAATAATCACCGTATCATCAATCATAATGTAAACAATTATGAGGTCCTGTCTCATAGTTGCTAAACCTTAGTAATTTTAGGTTTTCAACAAAATTTAATGGTTTTTGTTTATCTAGAGATGTTAAAGTAGTATTTATAGACCACGGGTGAAATCTAGTGGAATTTAGGTTACTTAGTGTGGCCTTCAATAACTGTCACTTTTCAGACTTAAAATAAATGGGTGATGTCTACCCAACTCAGAATATTAATTAATAATCTATTCTACTTACTGCTATGTACCTTATATATTACGTTATATTTAAAGAATTTTCCTTCTTATCAAAGTTGAGTGGAATATAATAACAACACGTTTTTTTTCAAAGGAATACGAGTATTATTTTTCCTAGTTTTTCTCTACCTATTGAATTACTTTCAAACTGTTAGTACCTTATAAAGATGTTTGCCTAATATTTTTCTTCAAAATGCATGTCCTGTATTGTATTGCCCCATTGTTGAATAAAACAATTCTCAAAATTGAGTAAATTGCGGTTACAATGACATTGTACCGTAGTTTGTAGAAATTTTTATTGTATGTTTAGTTTTACATAGGCATATTATGTCCAAACTTCAATTTTCATTTAGCAAACTAGCACAGCGCAGTTGGGATTTCGTACCCATATATTCCTGAAGTAGGTTGTTACAAGAACTCATTATGTAACACTCACATCGCCCGTATGGTCTGTGGGCTGGAAGTTTGAATTATTTATAACCTCGTACATAAGTATAACATTACGAGTGTAATGCTCACGTAGGAATGTCAATCAACTATAGAGTAAAAGAAAATAGAGTAGACTGATATTAACTAATTAATAAATGTAAGGCGTTGATTATTAACTTTCCGAAATAATTATATACCTATTCAACAGTAAGTGGCGAACATTAATGTTCTTGAAATAGGTTGTTACAAGAACTTAAATAATACTTGGTTAGTACTCGTCAAGAAGCACTCGTAGCTCTGCGATGCTAGTACTGCAATCTACTGGTAATCGTTTCCACCAAAGTACAGCAGAGTTTACAGAGGTCAGTCCTTGGATGGGTGACCATTTGTGTGGCATTTGATATCGAGCGCTTCCGTGCTTCGGAAGGCACGTTAAGCCGTTGGTCCCGGTTATCACTAAATGTGGTAGTCGTAAAGCCATGTTAGAGGCCTAATGGGCGGCTTGATAAATTCTAACAGCAGGACGCCATACACCTGCCTCCACCAATCCGCACTGGGTCAGCGTGGTGGAGTATGACCCAATACCCTCACACCTTGATATGTGAGAGGAGGCTCGTGCTCAGTAGTGGGACGTATATGGGCTGAGATGATGACTATGAGCCTAAATTATTAACTCTCCTGAACAAAACAGTGAGGTCGACTTTGTGGGGAAAGATTCATAGTAAACCATTCTTCAAACAGGTGGTAGTAGCTGCCGGTGAATACACGACAGGCAGCGCATGGCTCTCGGAAGAGAAACTGCTGGAACAAGCCCGCGACATGTGGAAGAGACTGAGCGACGAACAGAAGGGCGCGTACGGCGAGGATTACTTCGAGCAGGCGCTGCGCAGTCTCGAGAAATATACCAAAAGCGCGGTGAGTTAATATTATCTCTCTTTCTCTCTCTAGTCATCTTTCCGCTTAAGTACGAGTATTAAGCGAAGTGTCGAGAAATTTATTAAAAGCGTGATAAGTACTTGCTTATTATATTCTCTTCCCTCTCTAATAATCTCTTCTTCCTTACACTCACTGCACGATACGGATCGCCCTCATTTTGTTGGACTGTATTTCTGCTTTCCACCAGGCAGGATGAGCCAGAATGTAGCCATTATATCGTGTCAAACATTAAAGAGTCAAATCTCGAATTTATTGGTTCGTTTATCTGTTGTTCTTAACTTATGACTGTATGACATTAAATTGGTGTATGTGGTCTTAGATATACTGAACACTTACTGAAAAATTTCATCTTACAAATTCAACAAAAAAAGCACACTGGCCTACAAATTGATAATGTATTTTAGGTATTTAAGCTTCATTTCAAAACTCAGCTCTACGCCCGAACACCGCGTGAAAACAAAAAAAAAACGTAAAAGTTTTTCCTTTGTACTAATTAAACCTTGAGGAGTATATTTTCAATGGCATTCGTTTTATTAATTGGACGACCGATATGGCGTAGTGGCGAGTATACCCGCACTCAGCTCCTGAGGTCGTGGGTTCGATTACCACGCAGGACAAACTCTTTGTGTAAACATGAGTGTTTTCCTATGTGCATTAAGTATTTATTTACAAAAAAGAGGTATTATATATGGTTATCCGTTATTAAGTATCCATAATACAAGTTCTTAATGATACTTATATTGGAACTTAATAATTGATGTAATTGTCAGAAAATATTTATAGATAAAAATTGGTTTAGTTCTGATATTATCATATTGTTACGAACAACTGAACAAGAGAACTGCATTACTAAAAGTATGTACTTTAAATTGATCAGACAAATCCTAATCTTTGGGTCCACCGTCGGACCGCGGTTTATGGCACAGTTTTGCACGGCGCTAAATGATGTTTTGGCAGCAAAGAAATTTTAACATCGTTCGTGTAGTTTCAAGGACAATCCAGTGACATTAGATTTTTCGTATGACCGTAAAGTTAGATTGTGTGAAGGGTCTACCTAGAACTATATTTATTTCAGTTTGAAGAAATCTGGATTTGCTTTTTTGTTCACAAAATTTTGCAACTGTTGCACACAACAGTTGGATGCAGTTCTGGTTTTATCTCTGTTAAAGTTCTCTACAGGTATCTATGATCCAAAATAGCAAAGTTTTTGAATAAAAAATTAAATATCTTCTTAATGATTTCACGATTTGAAGTCCCAAAAAAAACTATGCATCATGCATGTCAGGTTGATCTTTCTTCTCATTTTGTTTTTGTAAAGCGCGAATCCTTTGATGATTAAATTATCTGTTTCAACATTTTATATTTGATGTGTTATGACAAAAGACATGATGTTTATTTAAATACGCTGCTGTATTTAATTTAAGATTGAGTCTTATTTATATAAAGATTTTGAACCATTAGCTAGGTTAAATGGTAGTAACTTTGAGCTAGCAATAACCTGCGTCCGATGACTAAAATAGATGTTAGTAGCATGTGCCAAAATTGCTACAAATAGATATTTTATGTGAGTGATATGTTTACTATTTTATCGATAACATTTTCATCGAGAGCGCTTATAAACCCGAAATATCGGTCTTGCATAATCAGAAGTACATACATTGATACATTTTGTTTTCATAAGGATACATTTTGTTTTTATAAAGCTTAGTGCCATTGTGTTGATCATATGACTACCACAAATTTATCGACAGACAAACATGCCAAACCTTAACTATATATGACAAAAATACTTTATTACAACAAAATATTACTTTGCGTCTTTTTTATAACCAAAATAAACGTTTAATAAATTATGTAAATAGCTCAATATATGTCAAATTATTCAAATCGAGTTTTCAGCCATGAATGAACCCTGTCCGGGTTTTTCTATATTATTCTTGGTTCTTGTTCTTAAAATCAAAAGTTTGTAAAATAAAGATTATCATAGAAATATTTTGAAAAATGTTGCTTCAACATCGAAGAAATGTAATAAAAAATAATAAACCTTTAACAAACCTTTGCCCTTTGTTCATATCAGAATCGTTAATCTAGGTCCGGATAACGTATGCATGTTATAACCTCACGGCCAATTTGCTGTAAGACCGCCTTTAAATTACCATCAGGCTGTCTTGAACATCTATGGCAGTCGTTATTAGGAAGTCAGTGCCTACTAACAAACTGCTGACTGCTGGTTTAACCATAGAATGATGTTTCCCTTTGGGTTGCGGAGGTCAGACGGTTGTCGCTCCACGTAATAACTGAAATTCAGTCAAAATCTGGTTAAACCAAGGAGCGACCCAGGGCCCTGAGCTTAAGTCTAGGGCAACCGGGATAATGCTAGGATATGATGATATGATTATTAACGATTTACAATAATTTCCGCTTTTGCAGGCTAAATCGACTTAATATAGACTTAAGAAATGACTTACCGATAATTGGCAGCGAAAAAAACATGATTCCTCACTAGTATTTATTTTTTTAGAGGATTAATTTTTTTTGTTTAATGTGTAAGGTGCATTCAAAGTGTGAATTAATTTACCTAAAAAAGCCAATTACAATATATAATCAATAACCAATTAAAACCTTTAATTTAATTTAGTTAGTTACAAAACTAAAAATATGACATACATAACCTCATGCCGTTCAGGTAAATTGTATTGTTTTATTTTAATTCTTGTATAATATAAAAAATTACACAGCAAAAGTTGTTAAGTTCTGTTGTTTTTCTTTCTCATTTGTTATTTATGTGTAATTTCTTATTATAAATTAAGTCAAACATTACCTTACGTCCATATATTCCATTCGGGGTGGGCAGAAACCTGCTATTACTTTAAAAGGGGTAAAGGGGAACGGGGGCAAAGTTCACCTATAGCACAAAAATCTCTAGATCAAACGTGTTAAATGTTGTTCAGTGCCTTCTAATATCTTGGCAGCTGGTTTAACCCAATAATGATATTTCCATCTGGGTAGCGGAGGTCAGACGGCAGTCGCTCTACATAATAATTGAAATTCAGCAAAATGGAAAAGCAGACCCTGGGCCCTAAGCTGAAGTCTGGGGTACAGCCGAGATAATGCAGAACGGACGGGGTATAATATTTATCTATGAAATAAATGTTTTCAGGACGCTGACCTGACGGCGGTGACTCGCGCGCTGAGCGACGGTGTGACTCGCACGTTCCCGCTGAACCGCTACACGCCCGTGTCCCCTCGCGAGAAGCTCAAGTCGCTGTTGGCTGAACATTTACCTCGATCCCTCTACGAAGGCCTCTACACAGACTAGAACTTATCTAACGGTTCTTAGGGCTGTGTTCCAACTCTATGTTTACCTGGGACACTTTAGAACACTTACCTGATATCTGACACATAAAAAAATGTGCTATTGACCTCTCGTTGTTATCTTACAACGCTTGTGTTAAGCCAACTTTTTATACACAAGCGCTTTTAAGGGAAGGTAATCCCAACTATTGGTTTACGTGGTACACAAGTGGCAAAACACGTAAAAGAAAATATGAAATAAACAATGAAATAAAATGTCAGTAGCCCCGTTTGACCTCCCGGGATAGGAGTAAAAAGAGCTTATGTTAAGATTGGGTACAGCTCAATAGAACATCGGCGAGGTTCGTAACCTACGACTGTCCTTTGTTTTTTTTTTAATAAGGCGGTCTCGAGTTCGATATATACAGCACTAACTATATGAGCCCTTTTCTCATATTGAATTCAGGTCTTATTCAGAACAGTTGTAGAATTGCTAATATCATGCTCATAGAGAACAAAGTGATATTGACCTCGTATTCGTATATTTTCCGTATTATTTATATGTAAAAATATGTTTGGGAGATTTTAAATATGCTTAGTTTGGCTAACTCACGAGCTGTTACAGTCAATTTCTTCCCGAATTTTTGAAAAATACGTAATTAATTTAATTTTCCTATATAATAAGGCGTATAACAATTAGAAATAATGTTTTAGCTATCAAACGTCAAAAACACATTTAACGAAGGTAACGTAAACAAATATATAGTGAAAAGTAAATTAAATTTATATGATAACAACATTAGTAACTTTCTTAAAGTTATCATATTTTTTATAATTTTAATCATCCACATTATAGTTTTGAACCAATAAATATTTGTGCTTACTTATAAAATTATTTTCATGTGCATGCATTGCAGTGATATGCATGTTAATAATGAATTAAAAACTATAGAACCAGAGCAGTCACAAAAGTTCTAAATGAATAATAAGGTTGTCACGTCAGTCACAGCCGCATATTGCTTAATTCAGGGAATAGAGTGGCCATTTGGCAAATGATGCCGGCGGCGGCGCGGGCCTCCCACATGGGTTACGTAAGCTTTTTAGTCAGTGCAAGTTTGCTGATCATTTAGCTCGGGCCTTTCCCCACTTGAACACGTTCGGTGGAGCTTCGTTAGCGAAAAACTTCCTCTGGCAACCACTGTGCCCATAGATGTATCGACTTCTAAAACTAATTATATTACCTACAAGATTTGATCAAAAGGGACGCCTTAAAAGAGTTGTTTTGGCGGTTCATATTGAAGCTATTTCAAAAGATTTGAAATGAATAGAATTTTAAGTAGCTCGATGTTATTTATATAGAATCAGGCCGTTGCTAACCGTAAATCTGATTAATGTTTTACCAATTTCATAATTCATTTATGAATCTTTGTTTTTGAAAGAAACTACCGAAAATAGAGTGTAAAAAACAAAATCCGGCTTAGATTTTTTGATAAGTCTATCATCAAAGACCAGGTTTTTAGACATGTTTACAGAAATATTACCAAATTGATTCATCTATATTTATGACGAATTCAATGTTCGTACGATGAATAAATGGTCGTTAGTAGGTAGATGTAGATTCCTCTTAATTATTGGCACTCGATCAAGTCCGTCAATCGCACTCGCCTCTGATCCATTTTCGCATTTAATCATTTTTTTTATGGACTGCGAGGCAATTTTTTGATGTTGTGAAAGTGTTTATTTCAGATCGTAGGATAATTTTGTTTTGATTGTGTATAATAGCGGTACTATTTATTTCAACCATGTTTTGTTATGATATTTTCTAGTCATAAGTATACTCGTCTTCTACTACTTACTAGTCATCTTGTATAAGTAGGTAATCTAAAGTTTAACCTTTCTTTTGTCAGAACTCTATGGTTCATATTTTATGTTTTTACGTACCGTATACTTGAAGCTTGTTTCATATACAAGGCGATTTTGATGTAACTATTTGTAAAAATACCTTTAATGCAGGCGTTATGAAGATTTACAACAAATTTATAAGATACCTAAAATGCAATTAGTCCTTCCATCGTTACTTTGTTGTTAAACATCTGCAGCTATAAAATGGTTTTCAGAAAAGTAATCACATTAAAATCACTGTGTGTATAAAGAATTTTGAAAATTATTGAATTTTGTGTGTTTCATATATAATTTAAACAAAAGTGTAATAAAAAATACATTTTAGAAATTTTCAAATCGCTTTTAATTTTCCCTTCCCTAAAACTTTTTTATTTGGTTTCAAATTGGATAAACCTTTTCGCATGACTGAATTATTATGTTATGATTACGCTTGAGGATCATATTTGGACATAATTAATATTCCCATTTCCTCGGCTAATTCATTCTATAAATTGTCGGTTTTTGTTCATTTGAAATGAAAGCCTCTTCGTTCGTACAAAATTGCTGAATTATAATATGTTTCATACTTTCCTATTAAGAATGTTTTTATATTACATTAACTAGATTCACTTAAACGCCTTACTACTAGACAGATGGTTCTATTACTAAATTATTGTGAGACATGAAGGTCCCTCCGTAAGGTAACACCGTGCAGATTGACGAATGTTATGTCCAGTTAGAACTCAAGTACTGAATTTAAAGACCTTCTGAAGCTTAAAATCAATTTCTACATAAACGGTCACCCATTCACACCCAGCTTCTCCTTATTAAATATTCCAGGTTGGCTGTGGTTGTATTGGAATCACGAGATAATATATTGGAGCAATGGGCCCAGAGCAGTCCTAATCCACATTGTGCTTCTAAAATCATCATATCCTAGCATTATCCCGGTGCTTAAGCATAGGGCCCAGGGTCTGCTTACTAGTCTGCTTTAGTCCAAGCGGCAAGAGGCTCGCTAACTTTTTCGTGGGACGAACAATACAATTATTTTTTAAATTTATTTTGGCAACAAATAGTCATGTAAACAGATCATTAAATTATAACAATTTTAACTTAAGAAATAGACCTACAGTGCCCAATCATACTTATTATTAACAAAGTCGTATTCGAATGTGGACAATGCCTAATCAGGAGAATTTAACAGTAACATGGCGGATCTTATTGTAAAAAAAACAAACATTAACATTAAAATTACAATAAATATTTGAGATTCGAATAAATAAAAATTTAAACATAATTTGCTTTGAGACTTAACTTAAGAGAATCAAGTGATATGTGAAATTCTTTGTAATGCATGTTGGTGAAACGAAAAAAGAATAGTTTCGAGTGTAATTTTTAAAACGAAGTGGGGGTACAAAAATAGTCGATTGTCGAAATGTGGGCGTATAATATGCCTCTCTTATCCCTTCGGGGAAACAGGCGTGATTTTATGTATGTATATATGTTTAAAGTATTTATAAATAAATGCAGGCATACGCCTGTTTGCAGTGGACAATACCATCAAATAAACGGCATTCAGTGTAATAAAATGTAAATAAGGGCAGTCTAGACAATTTTGATAAATACGCCAGAGTTAGTTTGGCTAATAAATAATTCTAAGTGAAGGCTAATAAGCCGTATTTCTAAATGCCGCAATCCCTGGAGAGAAAATCAATTAGAGTCATCTCGAGCCAGCTTGAAATACCTAATATTCTAATATGAATGACTTAGAACATGAATATTGTTAATGTTATATTATATTGCAGTATATAGCTTCACAGACAAATAAAGATTGTAATTCAAGTACCAAACCAATGGATAAATTTAAAAGAATATAGCCTGTGGGTTTCTTGCCATTTCTTCTTATAGAGCGGTGGCTCGGAACTGGACTTAGATTCACTTACACTTAATTATTTTTTATTTTTAAATTGTTTTGTTGCATATAAGTGAATCTAAGCTTCGTGATTTCAGTGTAATAATATTTCGATGGTTTTTTTAATTAATTTATATTTAATTTTGCCGTTTTCAAGTACTATGTTTATGAAATAAATAATTTTGGATTTTGACCACTTTTTGCCTGTCTCCCGAATAGATGCGATTCTAGAATATTAAAACATTGACAACTGTGACTCATGGCAACAAGAGCACTTTCGAAAAAGGTATTATTGCTGACAGAAAATGTAGCGCTTATGACTTTCTGTGTGTCTAATTAAACAATTAAAATGAAATTATAGTAATGATACGCATCAAGTTTTTAAATAAATTAAATCTGCAGCAGGCAGTTTAGTGAAGTTCGGCCGAAATCAGCGGAAGGAAGAAACCATCTCGACTGCACCACCGAGCCGCGCCGGCTGCCACGGCCAACTTATCGCGCCTTCCATAACTGCCTATTGACCTACATTCCACCTAACAAAATTAAAGTTTGGATTATATATTTTATTTGCTGAATTGATTAATATAAATGTATTGGGTACCTATTAATCTAAATTTAGGGCTAGTAGCTGCGCGATACTAAGTGGTTAGTAAAGATTACCGAAAAAAACCAGAGTTCACAGGGATTAGTCACATGAGTGGCATATCACTGTGAGGAATATAAAATCGAACTTCTGTGCTTGGTGTTGGTGCAATGTTAAATGCCTAATACGGCCTAGGCACCTGGAAAGGTAGAAAGTAAGCATCTCGACTGCACACCAAGCTGCTTGCTGAATTGTTTGATAAAATTGTATTCATTATTATTATGAAAGCGCTCGTAGCTTCTTAATACTAAGTGGTTGGTAATGATTATCGAAGTAAAGCAGAGTTCATAGGGATTAGTTACATAGATTACCGCTCTGTGAGGAATATAAAGTCGAGCGCTTCTGTGGTTGGAAGACACGTTAAACGTTACTTCTTGCTAAAACTATGTGTGATAGTCGTTTAGATAAGCTAGAGGCCATATCAGGTAGCTTGACAATTCTGATTAGGTGGACGATGACTTGAATATTTCTTACAATGGTCCGGAACAGACAGTGTTTTAAAAAAAAATAAAAAAATAAAAATGTTTATTATCGGACAACTAAAAATCCATTTTGTTAGTAAACTTATATCTATTTGTGTTAGTACTTATATTCTACTAGTGAGCGAGTTATTTTAATTAAATGGCCAACAAACGGACAATCCCCGCTATCGGCTATCACCCTCAGAACACCGTTGCCGCTCCCTCGTATCCGGCGCAATAGTGAAGCCGCTTTTTTACGTAAGATGGCGCCAAAGCTATCCACTCCTGCATGTGCAAACATAGCTGAGGCGCTACAAAAACGAGGCAGCCTCAACAGTGCTCTGAAGGCATTATTGTATTGGATTCGCAGGGCGCTGAACGATTTCTTTGTGTAGCTGGCCCACAGACTACTCGAGTAGAGCGATGTGCAGTATGCTTTGAACAGTGTTATCTTTACTGTGCTCGAGCACCGCGCAAATCTGCGTGCCAACATGTTCGCTCTAACCGACAGCGCCCTGCGTTCCCTCTCCATATCGACATCATCTTTTAGGTCTTCGGTAACAAAATGCCCAAGGTATTTAAATTGTTTCACTCTCTTAAGAGGTTTACCGTTAAGTTTTAATGGAGGTACAACTTTTGGACACCTGTTACCAGCTTTAAAAACCATGTACTCACTCTTCGCATCATTGTACAGGAGACCATGTTTTGTACTCTGTACGTCCTTTTTAGTATGACGTTAATGGGCTCAGATGATGATGATTGTTATATGTAAATTACATGTAAATAAGACGTTTTAACAAAGTAATGCTCTAATTTTATATGCCTTGGTACTTATTCAAATTAATGGTAGAGCAGACAGAATGAAACCAAGTCATAGAAATATCCGTAATAATAATATAGATTCAAAGTCCGATTAGTTTCTCAGTGCTGCACATAACATAACTATGACATAAACTTTTCGTACTTAGTAACAATATGTTAACGCTCTCGGGAGGCAAGATGACCTTCCATAGTTTGTACAACCGCTATTAGAACTACGAACGAACAGCTTAAATTGTTTGTCAGTCATAAAGCACGTTTTGTACCTTCGTTTAAAATCTAATTTACCCAGTAGCACCTCTGACTTTGTAATAAAATTCTATACTTACATAATAAAGTTCTTTTTGAAAAGTCAATATAATCTAGCACTAAGTTTATGGCAAATAATTCATAGTCTTAGAATAATAGGTATATGAAATTTCCAAACATTTACTGGCCCACCTGTACCCAGCCAGAGTAAATCCAGGGTATTACAGAATTTACCGTACCTAGGAACCTACTCTGATATTAGTTTACAACTAGTAACTTCACGCGACTTTGGTATGACCTAAGTAATAATTTTGAGATTTGGTAGGACCTTGCACCCATTTGCTACGATTCTGGCTCACCCTCTTTATTCAAGAGCCCATATAACCTTCACATTCATGACTGTGGGTTTGGAACACTTGACCTGCCCTTTCTCTAAAACTTTCTAGATCTGGTTATGGGAGGTCTTACGGTTTTAAAATTTCTATTAAAAACACTAAACAAACTCTTGAACTAAATTTATTTGTATGTATATTCAAACTGACTTGCCACCAGGGTCGATGCAGCCAAATTGAATTGAAGACTCGAGGTGAACTTTTACATCAACTTGTCACTGATGCATATTTTATTTGATGCTCTTTGCTCGAAGTATGCCGATATATATTCTTCGCTTTGTAATATTGAAGTAAATAACTGTAAATAAAACAGAATATATTTTAGAATACCGTACCGTTATAAAATAAAAACGACTCGATCGATGTAGTGAATTTTTACCTGTTCATAATGTTTGGGCAAGGTTTATATGGAGAAAGATTTATGGTAATTTTAATGGAAAAATTTACAAGGTGTTTTAACACCTTTAAAGGAGCTTTCTTTTCCTTTTAAGGAGGGCAATTGTTTGTCTTAGACTTTGACGAACATCTTACGTATGCATTCAGTACGAGAGGATCTTCATTGGAAAAGAATTGGTCTAGAAACTCATCAAGTGATTCTTCCGCCTTACCTGATGACATAAATAAAATAGTAGAGAGCAAAGATGTGCTCCCCACCTGAGGAAAAATCTTCTACCAAGCGGTTGGATGTGCCGGGACAGACACAATTTCTATTGCTTAACTAACATTAATTAAAGCTAGTTCGAAGTTTTAATTATTTCAATTCTCAATAAGCACTAAGCATGCAACTTTCCAAAAACTGTAAATGCAGTTCTTCTTAATTAAGAAATAAAGTCTTCTTTTAATAAAATATCCTATCTATAATAGTTAAATTACATTCCCATGTGGCATGACGGATGGACATTCCGTATATAATAGGTTGGGGAAAAAGTCTTTTCGTATTTTTGTATGAAAAGTCAAGACATTTTTTTCAAAGTTTATTTACATTTATTTACAATATATATGTACCGTTTTGTTGAATAACTTTCTGCCATTTTGTGGGCAGAGACATTATCCCGTTACTGTAGAAACTTTGGGACTTCTGATCAAAAAAACGGGACAAATAGTTTTGGCAGTCCTCTCTTGAGGTCAACCTTACAGAACCTAAAGAATTCTGCAGAGACCGAAACAGGTGAAAATCTGAAGGCGCAAGGTCAGGGCTATATGGTGGATGCACTAGGACCTCCCAGTCGAACTCTCTTAATTTTTGCTGAGTGGCTAAAGATGTGTGTGGTCTAGCGTTATCGTGATGAAAGACCACACCCTTCCTGTTGATCAATTCCGGCCGTTTTCTCTCGACTGCTTCCTTTAATCTCATCAGTTGCTGGCAGTAAAGATCAGAATCGATGGTTTTGCCGGGCGGTAAAAGCTCATAATAAACAATGCCCTTCCAATCCCACCATACACACAGCATCACCTTATTTCGTGTTAGGCCAGGTTTGGCCACAGTCTGTGAAGCCTGGCCAACTTTCGACCACGACCTTTTTCGCACGTTCTTGTCGTACGTGATCCACTTTTCATCGCCAGTTATCAATCTCTTCAAAAACGGCTCGGTTTCATTACGTCTCAATAATGAATCGCAAATGAGTACACGGTTCATTAAGTTTCTTTGAGTGAGCTCGTGTGGCACCCAAATATCGAGCTTTTTTGTATAACCAGCTTTCTTCAAATGGGTCAAAACTGTTTTGTGGTCAATTCCCAGTTCTTCAGCTGCATCGTAACTACTAATATGCCGATCTTGCTCCACTCTTTCAAAAATGGCGTCCATTTTATTCGTAACAGGGCGACCAGAGCGAGGTGCATCTTTAACATCAAAATTTCCGGACTGAAAACGTTTGAACCAAATTTGTGCTACTCTTACTGACACTGCATCAGGTCCATAAACATCACAAATTTTTTTCACTGCTTGAGTTGCATTTTTGCCTTTTTTATAATAAAATTTTAAAATTTATTTATAATTAAAAATTTTAACGGAGAGAAAAACAAATGAAAAATAGCGGGAAACAACTTTTTTTTATTTTTTTCTTTTCTTTATAATGGAACCTTTTTAATGTTACCAAAACCAGCCAGACACAAATAGTACAGTCAAAAATTTTTTATAATAAGTTTATACTTACGTTATGCGAAAAGACTTTTTCCCCGACCTAATATTTGTACGTGCAGGGTCAAACGTTCAAGTACTATACCTCCCATTTACCGAAAATAGGTCTAAGAATTCTGTTTATTATTTTTATTAAATAATTTGACGATAAAAGCAATGAACGTAAATGTTAAGGCGTGAAGTGAATTGGGCTCTGTGAAAAACAATTTTATCAGTAATTTGTAGCGGAAAAATCTGGAAAAATTAGACGTAGATCTACATAGTATTTATACATACGACCTTGATGACAAAAATGGAATAAACAATTTAGTTTATCAGAAATAAATGTTAAAATTTGCCATTGTGATTCTAAATTACTGAAACTATTTTACGCCTATACTATCAATAGCAAGGTATATTTATTGATCTCAGGGCATTGGTAAATCAAATAGCGTGGTAACTTTTATCATATGTTTCATGTTATATTTTTGATGTTCATTATTATTTATTTTTAACAATTTTTTTACGTTTTGATACAAAAATGTCGTGCGCAATCTTACTGTCCTGTTCGAGTAGGTAGTAGCAAAATCATCGGCGCCTATCCACGCCTTAGTGGGTGAAGGGTGAAGGGCAAAGGACGACTGAAAAAGAGATAGATTGAGTGTGTGAAGAATGTTGTGACAGAAAAAGGTGTAAATGAGTCGATCACGAATAAATCAACATAGGCATAGGGAACCCACTAAAACCTTAGGAGCCCAAGCCAATCTCACTTGCAAGTGGTGCACCTGGCGACCAACGGACAAGGTTCTGGTGAACATAGCAGTTCCCGGTAAGCGGCAATAGGCTCGCTCAGAGATTATGTGGGACCAAAAATATTATTGGCAAAATCTGGGCATATGCCTCTGCCTACCTCTTCGGGAAACAGGCGTGATTGTATATATGTATGTAATAAATCAAGGTAAAAAATAGACATGCTGCGCCGACCCAAGATATACTAGGCCCAAGGTAGGTGATGATCATGATGATAAATGAGCAATTTCCTCCGACATACTTTTTGCAACAAGCCTGGGAATTTCTTAGGCAGCATCTTCATATACTCGGTGCGCACAAATTGATATATACAGGTTAGTTAATTGAAAGCTATTATACTATTGTTAAAAACCAAAACATCGAATTACAAAAACATAAAGCTACTTTTTGCTTATTGGGGAACATTGAACAATTTGTTTAATTTAATACTGTGCTTAATTTGGAAACAAAGTGATTAGTGCCAGCAGATTGCACAACTTTGTGGCGCGACAGGCGTGCTCATTCGAGTTGTGGTTTGGAGTTTCCAATTCACGTGTTATTTTGTGGACTTTATTTTTAAGTTTAAAAAAAAATCGACAAAACACTTTTCTTTCAGTTAGTAGACACATTAATTTAATGGATATTCACCTCTGTCTCTTCATGTCCCACTATTAGGTTAAAACCTACTTTCATAAACCACGCGGACCTGATGAGGGGTGGCGTCCTGCTCTTAGCACTTTTCACGGGTCGAGGAAGTGAAGTTAGAAACATACATTTTTGGTGAATACAATAACACCCCTTTTGTTTACTTACTAGGTTCGGGAGACTTACTTGATTTTACGACTACAATAATAACGAAGTCCAGCGGCTCAATGTTTAAAAAAATGTTCCACGTCAAATGCCACAAAAACGGTCAACCACCCTAGGACTAAATTATATACTGCTTTACTTGGAGTTCGTTTCCAACATCGTATTCACGTATTATGAGTGTACATTTAATTGATGAGGATACCTTAAACTTGACGAGACGGCACTACAGTATGCTGTTAACGATCAATTCGAATGAATCAGTAATTTGTTCCAACAGAATATGTTTGCAACAGGCAGCATTATCAATTATTTATACCTCTTTCCGCATTCGTAAAGAAGATTTTTTGTAAATATTACAACTCCTTTAAGAATATTTACCTCATTTGTTTTAATTTCTAACCTATTATGTCTTCAGTAAAGTTCAAAAACACTTTTTCAATACAAATAGCTTTTTAATTATACCAGTGTTTATCCCGCCTTAGGTCCGGCGGTAGTAGGCTTATCCCGCGTTAGAACTGTTGTGCTCCTTATTTTCAGTGGCATACAAACAGAAAGCCACATAATATGACTAAAATGTAGACTTTTTGAAATTAAGGCTTGTCAGGAATAGTTTTTTAATTTTTTTTTTAATTACAATAATAGCGCGAAAATCACAGTTAGGCTAAACAATTATTATGAGTTAAATGTTAAAGCCAATACGGTTTGAGAAAGTGAAGTAAGATAAAATAATTTTAGGTAGGTACGATAACAGCCCTTTTTTCCCTTGATAGGTTCCGGAAATAAAAAGTATGAAAGCCAACTTTCAGTTGGGACAATCATCACAGAAGTCCTTCAAAACATGAAAGGTAGTATCACAAGAAATAGACGTTTCTTATCTAGCAGACATATACAACATTATTTAACCGATCGTTCTAAAAATAAGAAGAGACCTAACTCAAAAAAGGACTTATGTTAAACAGAGCAAAAGTTGAGCTTAGGGCTATTAAATCAGATTTGCATCATCATAAATTTGCATTCATATTTTTGTAAATAACGCATGTTACTCATGGACGTATACTAACGTTACGTTACTTGGTAACGTACGTGCGTCATCAATAGTTTTTGTGTCATTCAAGTTTGTTTTTGACGTGACAACGTCTTAAATTAGGTTGCGGCTGGGAGTCACTTATGAAAAAGTGTAACGCTCGGTAACGTTACGATGAGTCACCGAACGAGAGAGAGGCCCGGCGAATGCCTTGCGTCTCTCTCCCACTCAACTATGATCGGTCTGCCGCGCGCGCAGCACTAGAATTCCTTGTTCCTATTGTGCAATTTAATTATATTCATATCAATAAATATTCTACCGAGAAAAAGACGTTGTCACGTAAAATCTTCGCCCGTAAAAACGACTTTACAGGCAACCATTTTTGTCCTTTATAAACACTTTTATTTGTCCCTGTTGCTCTGAAAGCTATATCCAGTTACGGTGCCATTATCCCGAGGTTCATTATTATGTACCTGGCACTACAGGGGTCAGAAGTGCGACCTCGACCTGAATAGCGCAGACAAAGGTCACATGGTCTGCAGTAAGCCAGGTGAGGTCCGCAGAACTGAAATTTCAATATAGCATAAAAATGCTCTCATGCAATGTTAAAGAATTTTCTGCCTGTGGGAGATACAACTTTATTTCCCCGCACTAACGAGAAAACAAAAGATTCATTCAAATAGAAAATTCGTCTGTGGATTGCAGTTCCAGAAATTAATATTTGCAATATTCAAATTCTCTATGGACATCGAGTTCAAACAAAGTGTTTATATATTTAAAAAGTGGCAGTTGACTGATTGTTATTTTTATAACCTATACGACCCTTACACGAGCTGCAATATATTTGAGAGTTAATAATAACAATGTACTTAACCTTTGAGACATGCTTTTGTAAAATTTGACATTTTCAGATGACGGTGACCTGCATAATAAGTTTCTATCGTATTAAATTATATGTATGTTATCACGTTTGTAAACATTTAAAAACAGCATTTATTTACACTAAAAAAAAGTTTAAGTTTTATATTCCTTAGGTACTTGAAAGACTTTTGATTTTCTGTTCAAACTTCTGTAACATTTTTTTATTAAATTTTGCTAGCCCTTTAAACTTGAACTTTATAATATGTTTACACCAACAAAAAAGTATTTTATTATACTATGTCGGACAACTATAGATATTATTACGTTTGGCTGAGAAAATTTGTAATGTGAAATATTGAAAACTTATTGATCGGTTTAAACTTCCAGAGCAGTTTATATGTGTCATGACAGGAAAAATAATTTCGTTCTGTATATGAATGCGTATATGAAGAAATGTATTAATGTCTGCCGTCAAACGACTGCGTAGACAAGATCAGACACGGGCCGTATTTACAGAAAGAATTTTTTGTCTGCGCGATTCAATTCTTTACGTGTCTGTGGTTTTCTGAAGAGCAATATAAATTACTAGTGGTAAGCCCTCGCCCCGCTTCAGTAACTGTTTTACACCTTGGGTTCGTACATTATTGGAGTTTCATACTTGGAGTCGAATCCTTTACATCGCATAATAATGTAGCCTATGTTTCTCACAATTACTCACAAATAATGTAAATTGCTATTACTGAAAGATAGTTTTGAATGCAAGCAAACCAACAATCAAATCTTTCCTCTTTATTATTAAGAAGTACAAGTCACTTATCTTCTGATATTATAACATTTGAGACTATATATTTGATTAAAGAAACAACGTTTTGTTCTGTTTAAAGTAATTTTCACACTGTTTGTATTCGTTACAACTGAATACAATAATTATTTCAGGAAATGTATGGTTCCAGTCATTTAAAAATGCTATTTACAAAATCTAATTAGCCAAGGACGTATAGGACAGAGTGCCGTGCAGAGTGACTGGGCAAAATATACTTTTGCCCTAACTTTAATATCAATTCGGAAACAACAAAAAAACTTTTTTTAAAGTGTACCTCACATTTTTATAGTATTTCCTTCCAAATGCAGTTATTTGACAACAGCGTCGCTAAAGGGGCAGTTTCTTGAGAGCTAAAGTTATGTGTTATGCGGTAAAGTGGCAAGTTTAAGTGACAGCCAGAGTACTCCGTCCCCACGGGTCATATGTTTATTTCAGACTGTATTGCCATAGTACACAGAAATAAGGAGGCTAACTCGGGCCGCAAACGAGCGATTATAGCCTAAACACATAGGACTAAATGAGAAGGGATGGCACTATTATAAGCCGGTTCTACACACGGCGAACTTTTAGCTACGTACATTTTTTTTAGTGTATGCGTGCAACGACGCATACGCTTGAGCGCGCTTATATGCAACCGTGTTCGGTGCGTACATACGAAGATAACGTTCTTATTTGTTTCTACTATGGTATTGCAGATGCGTCCCTCGTCTCGCAAGCGACCCTGACATTAAATATAAAGGTGGGTATTATGAATTCAACGTACCTTAAAACTTTTGAAACACTTGTAGCTCAGCAAGACTAGGTGGTCACTAACAATCACCGAAGTAAAGCAGAGTTCAGAAAAGTTAGTCCTTGAATGGTTATTGGCGTGTTTTGGAAAGCACCATAATCTATTTGTCTTATTTAAAATACCGGGCAGGGCGATGAGTGTAACTGAAACCAAAAGAACAGCGAGCTAGTGTAATTATTTATTTAAAGAAAAGCAAACAGCTATACTTTACACAAAAACAGCAATATACGTGAGCCAGTGACGTTTTTACAGTAAGCTAACAAATTTATGTGACACAATTATTATAAGTGTAATTCGAGCGTACGTCGCGGCGGTGTTGCACAGTATTAAAATCCAGCACAAATTGGGAGTACCGGCAAAACAAGCTAAAACCTCCATGACACCGACAGAGTGGGGATGGGGGGACCTCAGCAATGTAAGCGCTCGTAGCTCTGCGGTAAAACGGTGGTCGAAAACGGCCATCGAGGTCAAGCAGAGTTTTTGTGACTCAAGTGCGATCGAGTGTAGAGTATAGTTCCCATCTTTGGGACGGTTCTGCTAAGTACTTTCTCGACGCACTTGACAGACTGCAACTGAGTTGACTGATGCTGAGGTAACAGCCTCACTTGAGGATCTACATCTGCGTAGAGACATTGCAAGTCACAGTGCCTTCTACCGGAACTTTTTGGCGAGTGTTCTGAGGAGCTTTTCGATTTCATCCAGCCTTCTTCTTTTCTCTCCCGAACAACACGTGCTGGTCTTAGAAACCATCCCCATACTGTGCAGGCTATTAGCAATCAAACCAAAAATTTTGGGAAGTCGTTTCTGAGCACTAAGCTCTGGAATTCGCTGCTTTCTCATGTGTTTCCTATTTCCTATGATCCCGGGTTTTTAAGCGGGGCGTGAAACGGCATTATAGCAGGCCGTCATGAGTGGGTGCGCTTTGTACAGTGCTTATTTTACTTAATAAAGCGCTTGTTTTTGGACAGCATCGACTGCTTACCATCAGGCAGGATGTAGTCATTATGTCTTGTCACATTAAAGATTTACTTAATTAAAGTAACTAGTAGTTTTTTAAAATTATAGTCATAATAAATCATAGTGCGTGAATAGCGTTGACTAAAACTCTAATGCAATAAAGACATTTCCAAGAGAAAATATGAGTAATGAGTGGTTCTGTTTCAAAGTTATTAGAAAACTAGCTACCGATCGCAGCTTATCCGGCACGATCACGCATTTTATGGATATAAATTAAGCTACGAATAAAAGGATGATTCACTGTTTGCTTTATTCAAACCAATTGTTAATAAAATCGACCTACGAATACGTACGTATTAGGTGTCATAATATTGCTTAACTACAAACTAGCATACTTTTTTATATGTACACTAAGTGCTAGACGAACTGTTGTAATGAAACGTGCCAGAGTCAAACGATTTAATAAAGATAATCTATCTTAATTTAGCATGCCTCTTGTATACAGTTACTACCTAGCAGCCTCAGATTTTTTAATTTGTAATTACAGTATTATTATTGTTGAGATAACGTAAGCATATCGTACACAGTTATATAACAGAGATCTATGAAATGTAAATTAATTGGTTTGAACTACTTTAGATCCAAAAACAAAAGAGCAGGTACGTAAAACAGGACTAAAGTCCTGTAAGTTGTAATATAAGTCGGAAATGCATCCTCGTTGAGACTTCATTGGGGAGCCCTAGGAGGCGGGGTGATTCAACCTATCCTATTGATCCCATCCCGTCGCGCCGCTGTGTGACCGAACATGACCCTGCGCCCTTGCTTGAATCCTAATACCTGTCTCATTTATTATTTTGCACTTTAAAATAAATTCACTTGTCTAGCATTAAAACGTCAAGATTGAAAGATATTGAAATTTTATTGTTTTATATCTCACTTGATCGTCTTTTACCGCATAGGTACCTATATAGTATTTCCACAAGAATTTAAAATCACTTTGTAGCAATAAAAGTTTAATTTGTGAGTCAGGCCCCCGCGGTACCCAATAATATATTTTATAATGGAATACCGTGAAAACCACCCGAATATCATGGACGCTACGAAATCCCTAAAAGTGCTAATAAAAATGATACTTATGTCGACCCCGTAAATATACACACTCCTTTTAGGTGTAGATTGTTACCAAAAGATTTGATGAATCGTTCTTTTGTGAGACGGTCTACCGTACCGTTTAGCGTACCATGATTAGGCACTGTTGCGAGACATCAAAAGCGTAAGCTTTCGGTTTTTCTCTTTCACCGAATTGTTGAATGCTATCACTTTACAGACTAGGTACGTCATCTGCTTAACATCAGGTCAGGTTTTTGTCACCTCACCCAAAGGAATAAAACGAAGTATTAAGATTTTTGCAGATAACATTAAGAGTAAATAAAAGAAACACGGACATAGTTTTTAAAATCAGTTAAGTGTGATGTTTGGTGTTCAGGAAACCATTTCATTTTAATCTAGATTCCGAGCATGTGCCAAGTTAACGTAAATGTGATGTGTGGCACACCCGATGTGCAATTCGAAGTGAGGTCAAGGCTAATGTACCTACAATGTTTACAGTGTTGGCAAGGTCACTCAACACTGGCAGGTATCCTGTTGAAAATCCTAAAGAGATGGAAAGGGGCGAAAAGGGCTTAGTCTTAATCTGAGTATGTAATGCATCAGGTTTGCAAATCCCTAAGAAGATAAATTTAGATTGCAAGGTCTGCCATGGACAAGCTTAGGACAATATGGAGGAACCGAAACATCACCAAAACCACAAAAATCCGACTCGTCAGAGCACTAGTGTTTCCCATATTTCTTTATGGTGCGGAGACATGGACCCTGCGGGAAAATGAGCGGAAGATGATTATTGACGCCCTCGAAATGTGGTGCTGGAAGAGAATGCTTCGAGTATCGTGGACGGAGTTCCATACGAACATCTCTATACTTGAAGAACTCGGTATCAAGCAGCGTCTGACCTTCATTATGCAAGCTCGTATCCTTACCTTCTTTGGGCGCGTATCCCGACGTGTCAAGGATTCCATAGAGCGCCTGGTAGTACAGGGCAAACTTCAAGGCACCCGAGCAAGAGATGGATCACCCATGAGATGGACGGACCAAATCATAGCAGCCGTGGACAGTGCTCTGCACTTGTGTACCAGAAAGGCCAACATTAGAAAGGAATGCAACTGAAGTGACGACCATGACCACTCTGCCAAGAGTGTAACGACGAAGAAGAGAAAAAGAAGATAAATGAATACTAGTTTCTCTTATTCATCCAATGTGAGTTCATCGTTATATTCGTCATCGGCCAGTTCCATATTGTAAGACAGCTAAAAAATATTTACTGTTGTCTGGGTTGCCATGTGGAGAATCAGGTTATACAGTTATTAATTAACTGAGAATAATATACAAAAACCACATTGAGAGGCGTTAACTACGATTTAAAAAAATGTGTATTGTGTTTTTATTATGTCCGTTTTGAAATATTCATATAATAAACACAAAATTATTTACATTAGTCGTGCCGTGTGGTACCAGCCTAGAAAAATGGCACCCTCTCTGATCTCATGGGTAGTCGTACGAGTAGACAAAAAGAAATTTTACCGGATTCTGGGCAGCAGCGCGATTGCGCTACTGCGTACTGACTTTTTAAATGAGTATTATAGCTTAAATGTCATTTGATAATCTTTATTTACAGTAAGTACCTATATAACTTAGATACATACATATTATAATCACGCCTGTTTCCCCCAAGGGGTAGGCAGAGGAATAATATAAGCCACACTTCGCCAACTGCGCAACTTGCAGATGAGGTTGGCTAAGAATAAAAATTAAAATATGCAAAGTTTAAAATCTATGTACTATTGCTAAAGGAATTATTAGTCAGTTTACTTACTTCATACATACATACAATCACGCTAGTGGTCCCAAATGGGTACGCAGAGGCATATAATACGCCCACATTTCGCCAATTATATTTTCGGTCCCACGTAATCGGTGGCAAGCCTATTGCCGCTACTATTACTAAGTACTTGCTTCTATAAAGAGAGATAATAAGGAATTGCTCATAAATAAGACTAAAACCCGACAACAGTTTTGAGTGCAAACAAAAGTATTAAAATTTGTAAGTATATTTATCTTACATTTTGTCTACATTTTTGCATAATGAATCATTACTACACCAATTTGAAGTAAGTTTTTAATATCCCTATATAAAAAGGAAAGATTGAATTATTTATATACGTACCACATATACATACATATACGTACATATATATCACATTATTTGATCTTCTTGCCAGATCAGCCTTTCCGGGAAATCTTTAAAATAATTTCTTCCAAAATTTTATTACCATCATTATAATACCGTATTTTATCCTAAACTAGCGAAATTGATCTACTCGTCTCATGGGTAAGTGAGACCCTTACTAAACTAATAGCATTTAATTTTTATACCAATAAAATATATCATACAATATAGTAATTATTATGCAAAGGTTTCATTAAAAAACATGCAGCTATTTGTGAAATAAATTTGTAGATGTATCATATAATGCTCATTGAAAAGTAAGTTTGTTGTTTAGGTACATAATAGCTAGGTAGGAATCTACATGGCAGAGGCGTTCGTTCAGCCACAGACCAACTACTACAGCCGCTTGCCGGCGGCACCCGTCGACGCGCCGTGCGGGAGTATGGTTCAGAAGCTCGTAGCAAGCAGCTGCATGTTTTCTGCAACCGAATCTTTTCAAAACCTTTAACATTTTTTTAGTGGTGACAACACAGTCAAAACCTACGTCAAAGAAAATAACACTCAAAATACGTCAAAATTATCACCTACAGAATTTTATGTTACGGTTTTATAAATAATTTTCCCACTAAAAATACATAACTTCTTAACTTTTTGCTGTACCAATTTAATTAAATTAAGAAATGGAGAATGACGATATGAAACCTTACAAAATATGCGATGTAAATCGAGACAAAAAGAAAGGAATTGTGGCATCGTCTCTTGAAGATTTGCTTACAAAGGTACCAGATAAACTTGGTTTACCTTCTGAAAATTTAACAGTTGTATTAGAATCAGATGGAACTGAAGTCGATGACGAGGATTATTTTGCTACTTTGGATCCTGATACATCTCTGATGATATTGCATGGAAATGAAAAATGGGCACAAAATATGCCTAAGTGCCAAGTATCTCTAGATCAAACGGACGAAGTTTCGATGGGTGATAAAACGCAAGTTGCAAGTCTAGTCGGTCGTTTGCAACATAACCTTTGTCATATCTCATTACTTGGTGGCCAAGACCTTGAAATGCTCTCGGACATGGACCCTGACAGTCTTGCTGATATTGTTACTGACAGAGACAACAGAATTATTTTAGAACACATCAAGGAAGCTTCTGGCAGGTAAAATTATCTTTATTATAGTACCCGGATCTATATCACTTTGATATTTCTGCAATGAAGGTAATCTAGATTTTGTTTATTCCTAATAATAATAGAAAATGTTGTATCTCCGTTAATCGAGATAATTTGAATCAATCACCAAAGTTAGGCAGAATTCACAAGAAGTAGCTTGAAATTAAATGCTGTATCTTCTGCGGAACATATTCTCCTTTGATCTTCACTTGTTATAAGACGCCTGAGCCTAGTTGTAAAATTTCAATAGGTCAAGATGATTAAATTATTGTCTGTTCTATTTATTATGTACCCCATTGTGTCTTTAAATTTGTTGCTAATAGCTTTCATTTAGTAAATTTTGTATTTTAGAAATTAAGAGGACAATGTTGAGTTTTTTGACAGGCTTAAGGTCTTTAACTTTTTCGATTTAATATCTTCATAATTATTAGGAAATAATAATAATTCTTTAATGATTTCTTAAATGATTTTGTAATATTGATATTAATCAAAATAATGATACTTTATTACAGAATCTTATTAGAAAAACGTCAAGCTCAAGATGCAATGGAACTCCTGAAACTGTATCATCAAAGTGTTTCTAATGGCAGTGAAGATGTATCACCTCCAAAACAAGAGAGAGTTTAGGAGTTAGCGTATCAAAGTTTTTAAAGGTAACCATTATTGTAACCCTAAATTTATTTTTAAGGGATGGTACATCTCAAAAGTTTACAAATAAATAACATTTTTGGATTAAGTTTTATGCTTTATTATTGATTTTAATGAATACTTAATTTCATGTGGTTAGTAAAAATAAGTGTCTGACTAAGAGTAAGTGATGAAACACCAAATTAATGTGGCCTTTTTTTGTAGATGAGTTATAAGTATATTTGATAATTATCAATACACACAAAATAATTTTTCCTTCAATAACATTCCTAAGGCATTTTAAAATAGTTACAAATATTGTGCTTATCACAATATAAATAGCCCTATTCTGGCCCCATGGTAAACTTTAGGCTCTTGTGTTATGAGTGGTTTTTTGTCTGTAGTGTATTAGTCAGGTTTGAACTCAGACCGATGTGACCGGCTATAACTGCCTTGTTTGATGTTTAAATTTCCTTATATAAAATAAGAAAATAAATTGTAAGCAGGTAGGTATGTGATGAAAATGTAGATCTTAGTTATTTAATAAGACGCTAATCTTATGAATATGAGCTAAAATGTATGTTATTCCAAATATCTTCTTAAGAATTCCCATTATTAACAAAATTCAGAATTATAATAAACCTATTTTTATTATTTTCAGAATACCTAATTGAAACTTGTATACTGAAATCGAAAATTATCTTTTTTTTATCACAGCAAAAATATATTGTTGAGTATGTAACTACAGGTTGAAATAATAGTAACTAGTAATGAATCAAATGTGTTAAAATCAATAAAATAATATTCTATTATTGTAATATAAGTGAATTATGGCATAAATAACATAATAGTATACATAGGTAGAAGTATAATAATTTAGAAAAGTAATTTTTTTTTAATGTTTAATATTGCTTAGTGTAATATTGTATTATTTTCAAAAACTGTGCTTGTAAATGAGTATTTTTATAATCTGGGTGGTATGTTTGTTTTTAGACACATATCTCAAATATATATGACAATATTTTGTCACAAACCCAAAACAATTCTTTGACCATTTGGTCAAAAAATTGTTTGATTGTTTGGTAAAAGAATTGCTTTAGAAATCTTTGTTATTATGACTGAAAAGATATTATTTAGTGTATCCCTCATATACGGAGAATCCATTTCTACACATGACCTTTGTGAGCCGACTATTGTACAGATAAATCAATGTGAACTATTAATCTAATGCTTGTGTTTGCACTTGTCCTGGATATGTTTTAAGACTAGGTGATGCAGCACAGTGTTAAATATGTCAATCGCATAATTATTTAGGTATAGATCATACACAGATGGTGTGCTCTTGAGATGTGATATATATATATATATATATATATATAATATATATATATATACTGACTTTTTTTGTGTATGAGTGTACTCAAGCTTACATGCAATCCTACAGTTGAATTACTTATCATGAGACAACAAAAGTGTGCAATGCAGTCTACCAAAGGGCCTCACCAACATGTCTTTTGAATAATAATAATAAATATTTCTGACACTTACACCAATTATTTAGTTCCAAGATAAGTATCATTAAGAACGTTAATGTAATCTTATAGTGAATTCAACATAAAAAAAGATACATACTTATAAGTAAGATTAATACCTTGAGGCGCCTTAGCATGGAACAATCAAATCCCTACTTATTCTATATCTTATCAGAAACAAGAATGAGTTCATGAAATACATTCCAAGAGGATATTATCTACCAAACATTTGTTTATTTTGTCTGAGCATTATTTTAGGTCCGGATTAAGTAACGGCTCTTTTCTGTCTTAAGTTGATAACTTCTTGTGCTCTCATTGGCCTAGAAAAAACTTTACTTTGCCTATAAATGGGTTAGCAATCTACAACTGTGAATTTGATTTGATTTAATTTCATGGCCTAATGATTTTGAAGTTCTGATTGGGTTGGAGTGCCTTGGTTCATTATAAACCCATTTGCAGGTAAATAACTTTTACTATATGGGTTAACCAATTGCGCAATGAAATTCTTCACTTTCTAGAGGTGAACCATCTGATTATGAACTATACCTAATTAATAAATATCTTCTTGGTTCAATTGTAGTACCTACTTGTAAGTGTGTAAATGATATGACAATAGATTTGCTAGTAAATAGGCATGTTAAATAGAATAACATCAATTTTCACTACTTCATTATATTCATTTTTGTAAACTTTTGAGAGATAAATTGCCGCAAGGTTGATAAACAACATCAATTCAAAAGACTGATAGTTGGTAAATATTTTCTTTTTTATATTATAGTTTTATCCCTAGAATAAGGTTTTTTTTACTCCAAAATTTGCTCAAATATTTTACAAAATGTAGGTATAACATTTCCTTTTTAATTCCACTGCCAAAATACACCCACTTACTGTTAATCACACTCACCTCATCAGGCCCTTACTTATAGTTGATATTAGAATGTTAGCTGCATTTTGTAACAAAAATACCTTTTACCTTTATCTTGAATTTTATTTGTTTTGTTAAATTTATGTAATTTGTTGTAGTCATTCAGAATTGATATGATATCATCATGTAGTTCTCCATAGCCTGATAAGGTCATAATTTAAATAAAGCAAAAGAATTCTGAAAAGGTGATGAGACCTGATTGTTACATGTTCATTCTATAATAAACCAGTAAACTTTTATATTCTGTAATGTGCACTGTTCTGGGCCCAGTCCATCAAAGCTCAACTTTATAACACTGCAGGAATAAGCTTGCATGTGGTGTATAGGCTTAGGTCAACGAATAATTAACCCTAAGGTATATCATGGTAATTTATTAAGCTCGAATACCCTTTTATAAAATAACATGTAACTCAATTACAAAAAACTAGACGTAATTGTGTATGTATAATTAATTTAACTTTATGTTAGGGCCGTAAAAAGTTCATATTTCAAATTAAATTTTTTTTATAGATTATGTTAGTAGTATTGAAAGCTAAAACATGAACCTACATCATCATGATTTATTGATTGTGTAATTCCAGGTATAAACCTCGATATTAAGTATGTATGTTGGCCTTATGCCAGTTCAAAATATAGCATGAAATTGCTAAGTCTTGTACAATAATAATTGTCAGTGCTATTCTTGATCTGTTGGTGACTGTAACATGATATCTAGTCACATCCTAAAAAGGTATATATAGCTGAATAACTAGTGTGTCTACAGAAACTAAAATAATCTAGCAGAATACATTTAAAAAAAAAGATTTATTTGAACATTATCAGAGAAGTCACACCTAGCTTTATAGACTGCATAGAAATTTTAAAAATGAGTAAATTATTCTGGAATGACACTATGCTCTGAAGTTCTTAACTTTTTAAATTAGCCATATATATATAGTAAATAATAACATCATAACCCATGTCTTTAGGTTGTTATTGTGGTAATCGTTAAAAATCTGTACTACCATATAACCTGTTCATTTTAATCTAATTAGCACCAGTGAATGCCAAGCATGAAGTAGTGGTAAATACTTGAATATTTAATATGCACCATTAGCACAGTTTGTATCATAACTACATACTCATTGTATATTATTATATTCATAATTCTGTAACAGCAAAAACAAATTCAAAAATGTAATTTTTTATTTCTTAAATTATTGTGGAAAAGATACCATAACCTTATGTATTAAGTGTGTAACTCGCTGTAACCCAATAGAATGTTCATGGAATTGTATAACTTTTGCATACTTCCTAATAGTGGAATTGATGTAGTACTGTATATTTTATGTATGTGTGCACTAATACAATATACGTTTAGAGAAATCTATTGGTTTTTTTTAACTTAAATAAATTAAAAGAATT
This sequence comes from Musotima nitidalis, assembly GCA_949126915.1. NCBI lineage: Eukaryota > Metazoa > Arthropoda > Insecta > Lepidoptera > Crambidae > Musotima > Musotima nitidalis. Next base: position 9,348,613 of record OX421424.1, on the reverse strand, counting down.
TTAAACTTTTTTACAATTTAATAAACAATTATTTTATATTTCATAAAGAAATTAAAATATATAGGTACATAAAATATGTGAATAACGTAGACAAGAGTTATCAAGTAGAAAGTTGTTAGTTTTTATATGAAAATAAGACATTTCAGTAATAAAGCCTGCATCACACAAACTGTATACTTTATTGCAATTATATCAATCATAATTAGACAGTTAAGCAAATTAGATCCAACTCATGTTAACATAGCTTTGAGATGGAAATTTTTTGTGCAATAAAAATATTTTAAGAAAATAAAGTTAGGTTGATCTGTGTAGGTGAAATTAAGACAGATATAACCAAAATTGTGTAAAAGATCTATAATGCATTCTAAGCGTGTTTGTTTAGCAGCAATAATAATAATTATTGGATGATTAAGGCCAAATACTACTGCTTTCATACAATTTGTGATTTTACAACAATATCATGAATGCAAGACTTCCCACTTATTTTACACATGATGAGGCTAATTAAAACTTCACAAATTTCTAACACGACACATAGATTCATACAATAAAGCCAAGTGTCACAAAGAATTAATAAAACATTAGTGACAACATCGAAATATTTCTCTCTTATTCTTAAAGAACAGTGCAGGAACTCTTTTCACGGAAAGGATTCACTTTTTGACTGGAGAAACCAACGAGCAAACAGTCTTCTTGTTCGTGCTCGTTAATGTACTTCACTATGTCGGCCACTACTACAGAAACAGGAATGCGTTTAATAGCAGCTTCTCTCCTTAATTGCTCAGTCACAGAGCGCTGCTGTTGCAACGTCGACACCATCATATCCATAACGGCAGTATCTGATAGGCCTATGATGAAAGCAAAACTAACAATCAGGAGAAAACCAAAGGGCGTAGCCGAAGGCGAAGGAAAGCTGAAACAACAATATAATTTTTAGAAACCTTTGATGACACACTACTTAGTTATTGTAATTTTACAATTATCCTTACCGATTTAATTAGGAAATTAATCAATGTAATTAATTTTCAGGAAATTTTTAGTATCTTTTGTGCAAAGACAAATTTTTGACAAGTAAAGGTACCAGCTTGCTTTTGTTTGTTTTTAAGTAAAGGTTACTAGGCCATACAGCCTTTGTGACATAACGCAAAAAACACAGCAGAATAATATATTTTTTAACTGATAACTGAGTAGTCATTACAGAAAATTTGATAGGGCTAACAAGCAAAAAGTTCTGAAGGTTGCTAGGATGCAAATGCAATACGCCAACATCATAATATGTTTCCAAAAGAAAACTAGGACTTTCACTCGTATGTATAACTGAGCCCATTCATTGAAATGCTTACACACAAACGCACTTACGACTTTTATGGCAAAACAGCGTTGCACGGGAGTGAAAATCTACCCCACTCCATATTGGAAATTCTTCGTAAGTTGCGAGTACTTAACAGGTAGTTCAAATGACACTTTCGATTTAGTTTTTTGGATTCAGTTCCTGACCAGTATTCATGCCAAGAATATTATACTTTTATGCAATAAGAATGTTATACTTTTCACGAATATTGGTAACAAAGAATTCTGGAGAGAGGAAGCAATAAGGAAGAGTTACAAGTTACAAGAGAATACTGGCTGAGAATGCACAAATCTGGGATTTGGTGGCGTTCTACTCACTTTCCAAATTCCATCATAAAGGCACGTTTGAGAGTCAGGTTCAGTTTGACAACCAGCTACCAGTTTGCCTATTCACCCGGTAAGCTCGCTATGCCACAAATTATTCTAAATACCGTCCTCGTACAGCACTATCATTATGACGCATAACAATGACACAAAACATTACAGACATGGAAAAATGTAGACCACATTTTTAATGTTTAAAAATACTTACATTTACATCCCTCTTTATTTTTGAATTATGTAAATTAGTCCATAAGAACCCCGATTAATACACTCGAGTACAAGATGTAATTCCTCAATCTCATGGTCTAAGACCACGTAATAAGTTAGCCACACCATTCACAAAGTTGCACTTAGTGGTCTCGGGTACCGAGCACATATCAATAAAAGTATATAATAAGTTACCCAAAAATATTAAATGCATAATAATAATTGCAAAATGCAGTCTGAATATACCTACATTCTTAAACATATAATATACAATTGAATAGTTAAATACATTTAATATAATTAGTAAAAACATATTGTATGTATAGTTGATTGAAATGTGTTCCTGTTTCAAATTGTGATACCCTTGCAGGGTTCATTTGAGAACAAAATATTATTTTTGAGACCTAATTGTACACCAAATGAAACAATAAAGAATTATGATTATTTAAGTTATTACCACATGTCATAAATATGATATTAAGTAGTAAGTATTACGTAGGAGAAGAACTGGGAGAAACTACAATCACAAAGATCACGAATATTATGACTCTAACTTGAACTGCGATAACAAGTTTGTCGCTATTGCTTATTTTTGACGTATAACCACAGACTAAAGCAGTTTGTTATTTCAATTGTCATTATTATATTAGCCTGTACTTTATGTGATGTTGACGACAAGTCTTTGTTTTCATTTTGCTTTGTTCCATAAAAATCAACAGTTAGATTAGAACCTGATTGAAACTTAATTTAAATACGAATCTCAGATAAATTTTAATATTTAAAATGTCAGGCTGTGAAGCTCCAAAAGCGGAATGTTCCAAAGATAACATTTCCACTAATTCTATTGATGAAGGTTTGCCCAGAGAACTAAGCCAGCTAAGCCTTTCGAGTGCTTCAAGTCAAGATGAATTTTATAGTGATAAAGGACATTCCGAAATAACTCTCAAAAATATATATCATTATTATCAATCTCAGAAACTTTGTGATGTGGTGCTTATAGCTGGTGGTTTAAGGTATGATTTTAGGGCCCATATTGATAGTTTTTCGTATTCTCGTGAAATACTGTTGAAATTCCTTTTTTTAGAATTCCAGCGCACAAAGTGATGTTGGCGTCCTGTAGCGAATATTTTGCAGCTATGTTTACTGGATCCTTGATAGAATCACAGTTGACAGAAATAACTTTAGAACGAGTTGATGCACAGGCTCTACAAGCTCTTGTTCGTTACTGCTACACAGGATCTATTGGTAAAATTTATTTTTATATATATTTTAATCTAACAGTAAAATATTAAATAAGAAAATATAATTTTGAAGTGCCTTACTATAAAATGTATAAATAAATCAATTAGTAAACAATAATGTATCCTAAACTTCTGCTGTTAAGGCTATTGTCTTTGTTTAAAAGGACACTGTTATTAGCTAAAATTAAAATGAACTTGCTTGACCTTTTGTAAAAATATCCAAAACTATCCATGTTATGTTGTCATAATATTAATATTCTTACAAATTTTTCAAAGTAGTTCAAAATATTAAAATAATTCCAAAGCAATAAAAAACTCTTCCTGATATATAAAGATTTCCAGGTTTTCAGCAAAATATTATGAAAGACCCTTTGTTTAGCTGAGAGCATAGATCAATCACCAATTGAAAATAAAATAATTAATATTTATTATGATAGCCTAAATATTTTCTAATGAAATTAACATTTCTGACTTCTATTAATTAGGAACTTTATAATATATAAATGATATAATTCCAAAAAAAAATATAAATTCCTATGAATATGTCATCACATTTCAACAAGTTTCAAAGAGTTTCTCCGTGTTTATTACCTTTTAGATTGTGTGTTAATGTGTCTGTCTTTTTGCCGCCGAATGTGGGCATAGTCTATCAAGTCAGTCTTTTTGTTTTTTTTTTTCAATAACCACCACCAAGGTTTCTATTTAAGCCTAAATGCCTCCAGGCCTCAGGAAAACTATGGGCGGAAGATGTATGGAATTAATAGTTGCATGCGTGCACTGTGTAGTATAAGCCGTTGGGTAGCGCGTCTAGCCGCGTGACTACAAAACCATCTTTAAGCAACTTGATAGATAGTTTTTCAAATTTCCAGAACTCAGAGAAGAGACAGTAGAAGTTCTCCTATCAACAGCCAGCTTGTTGCAGCTAAACACTGTGACTGATGCATGTGGTGCTTATTTAAAGAAACAACTTGATCCATGTAATTGTTTAGGAATTGCTTTATATGCTGAACAACAGTCATGTATGAATTTGCACAAAAGTGCATTGGAGTTCACATATCAACATTTTATGCAGGTAAGTTCATACTGAAGTGATAAAAACTCAATTGTTCTATTATAACATAATGATCCTATCAAAAGCTAAACAGCCCAACCTATTTTAAAGCTGCCACCTACACCACAACATATAGTAATAACTGGGAAAAACATTTAACATACCTTACAAATCTTGGAAGCAAACTAATTCCACACAACTGACTTTTTTTTTTTTGGTTTACGTCGGTAACAAAATGCGTTTACGCACTACCTTCCGGCCAAAGGGGGACCGAAAGGGGGTGTGGGACTCGCCACCGGCAGACGCGACTGTCAGCAGTAATACCCACTAAAAATCTTCCGACGACGCCCGCCACTTGTTGAGAAAAAGGCGAAGGCCAGTACCTGGGTTGCAGCGTCTGACACCCCGCCTGCGGCTAACGTCCCCCGGGCCAAAACCGGGAGGATCTCCTCAGAGAGGCGCAGTGGACGCGCCCCTCCTACCTCCTTGTGCGACCATAGCGTGTGTGGCCGACTTCTCGGAGGGTCTATGGTTAGACAGCAGGGGCCCCCTGCCCCCACTGCCTAAGACCCTCCTGGCGCTGCTTGACGGGCCTTCCTGGCCCGCCCGCTGCGCCCTCCACAGGTCCCTCTTAGTTTCTCCCCCGGTAGTCAGTACTAAGGGCACCCAGAGTCGTCGGTCTCTAGGTGTTACCTTTTCCCGGCCTCCGGGAGGTACTCAGCCCCCACCACGACAAGGTGGAGACCAGTCGGGGGGTAAACTAATTCCGCACAACTGACCTTCGTGAACTCTGCTCAACTTCGGCGAAAAGATCGCGAACCTAGACTCGCAGAGCTTCAAGTGATTCGTCATATCATGATAATCCTTTAAATCGGCTGGCATTTACTGAAATCCATTTTTTGTCACTTTAATTTATTGTCTTCCTTTTCAGGTTGTCAAACATCAAGAATTTTTGTCTCTTCAAGTTGAGCAACTTGCTAGTTTGCTGAAATCCGATGATCTCAATGTAGAGGCTGAAGAAAATGTATTTGAAAGCATGATGACGTGGGTTCTGCATGACAGTGCCAATAGAGACAAGCATCTACCATTACTGTTGGAATTGATTAAGTTGCCATTACTTACTTCTGAGGTATTTATATGTTTTATTTTTAAATTGAATGTCTAGTCTCCTAAAATTCGATCTTTATTTATTTCTTTCAAATGCCTGGGACACAGGGTTTCGGAGCATCTCTTAGACGACGAGAAAATCGATAGATATTGTAAAACTTTGGCCGTTTGGGGGAACATGCAGACCCATAGGTTCGCATGTTGCTCAAGACAGGTTATATTTAAAGCCTTTCTTCTACATGTGCAGCTTCTTGGTTAATTGTACCCAAAGAGGTTAGTTAACTCTACTCTACCTGTATATAATGTTGTTGGGCTTGCCAAGGCATTGCAGTGCACAGGGTATGTTTACGGAAGCGCAAGTTGATGGTTTTCTTTCATACCAGCATCAGAAAAAGAGCGGCTTTAATGTTTGAGCGTGTCAGGGAAAGCTCCAAACAAAAAGTGTGTGTCTGTTTATTTGACATAGGGTAAAAACTCATGTCACACGAATATACTAAGACAAAATTTCAGTTTCTTTTAATTCTAACAATTATATGGATCAGAAATAAATTTAATACAATAAGGAGTATACATTTTAATGGCAGTTGTTAAACCAAGTTCTCATAATCATCTGATGCCAATCAGCGACAGCAGGACGCTACACGCGGACGCGCGTTTGTGTGTGGAGGAAAGTTTTACCGCGGTCCCGGTACATAGCAGGCTCAAGAAAGAACATGGATAGTTTTTAGTCAGTAAAAGTCTAACACACCCGGCCGCTTTACCTAGAGACGGTTATTTGATGATTTTCCAACCTATAAATATAAAAAAGGACGCCAGACACCTGCCCCCGCCAATCCGCACTGGGTCCGCGTGGTTGAGTTTCTCGCATTAGTTTGTAAGAGGAGGCTCGTGATTAGTAGTAGAACGCTGAGATGATAATCTTATGGAGTAATGTGTGTGGTAAATAAATATATTTCCATTGTTTTCCTCTTTCCAGTATCTCATAGATAAAGTTGAAACAGCATGTGGAAACCAGACAGAGTGCCAACCTTTAATAATGGAGGCCGTTAAATGGCATCTCTTGCCAGAACGACGTTCCCGTCTGGTTTCCAACAGAACTAGACCAAGAACTTCAACTATTGGCCGTCTTCTAGCTGTTGGTGGTATGGATGGATATAAGGTAGTTAAATTTATAATAAAAAATATTTTTACTTAACAACAACTTTTTACCCCATTTATTCTACCTACCTTTTTAGGAATATGTCGCGATCCTGCATGAACATTAACACCATTCTTCTCGTATATGAAGCTTTATGTTCCTTTTATATTACAAAAATACCTTATTATTCATATTAGGTAAGTATGTATAAATTTTCAAACCCAATAGTATATATAAAGGTGTATAGGGATCCTACCAAAACCTTAGCAGCCCAAGCCAACCTCACCTGCAATGCAAGTGGTGCACCTGCCTATCAACGGACGAGGCTCTGGCGAACATAACAGTGCCCGGTAAGCGACAATAGGCTCGCCACCTATTACGTGGGACCAATTATATAATTGTCGAAGTGTAATATGCCTCTGCCAACCCCTTCAGGGAAAAAGGCGTGAATGTATGTATGTACAAATTTTCAAATTAATCTAGAGAGAGAAAAGCACAGGGAAACACAATTTTTTTTTCAATTTCTTATCTTTTATAGTAGGTACATACCATGTTATTATTATTTCTACATGTATTTACATGCCTTCGTCAATGTATTAGTTAACTAATACTTTTTCCTTATCAGGGAATAAAATTGCGGATAGCAAATTGTTAAATTTGTCAATTAAATATTGTAAAAATTTGTGATTCCTTAAGAGTATAACTCGTCACGCAATTATTGTATAGAGGTTATCAGTGTTATCGCCTATTATTTTGGCACTTATGTGGTTACATACCACATAAGTCAATAGAACGATGAATGCAAGTTAAAAGTTTGCATCTTGCATAAACTAACAAACGAAAAATTCACCGTTGACCCAGAGCGTATATTTAAATCCACAAAATGTGTTACACTTTCGTAATAATAAATAAACTAACTTAATATTATCTTACTATATTTTAGGGTGCTAGTAATATGGAAATGTACGATCCAAGAACAAACACTTGGACCCCATTTATGAGAATGGGGGCGAGAAGGTTACAATTTGGTGTAGCTGTAATGCAAAATAAACTTATTGTGGTTGGCGGCCGAGATGGACTGAAAACATTAAATACAGTAAGTTGTGTTACAAATACAAAAAGTTTATTTTAGCAACTTAGTCTACTACAGGCATAAGTGTTTGATACTCCTTTTTAAGCTAAATTGCTTGTGATAGGCAGCACCGCTCTTCCATAGCATGGTTACAAAATAGACTAATCACCTTAACAGTCATAAATTTGCTGCTGTCAATATGTAGTTTTGGGAACTATTATTACTATTGTTTAATTATTTTGACGACCGATATGGTGTGGTGGCAAAAATACCCGCCCTCCGCCCCTAAGGTCGTGGGTTCGATCCCACTCAGGACAAATCTTTGTGTGCATGAACATGAATATTTGTTTTGGTCTAGGTGTTTTTCTATGTTTATTTAGTATGTTTATCCGTCATTTAGTATCCATAACACAAGTTCTTAATAATACTTATCTTGGAACTAAATAATTGGTGTAATTGTCACAAAATAATTATTTTTTATTATTTATAAATTAACACGTCTAGAAAAATGACTCGCACGCATTTACTTTTATATTGTGTATTTTGTCATTAGGTAGAATGTTTTGATCTGACTTCATTGAGTTGGAGCACATTGGCTCCGATGAACACGCATCGTCATGGGTTGGGAGTTGCGGTACTCGGGGATGGACCTAATTCTCCGATATATGCTGTTGGGGGTCATGATGGATGGATATACTTGAATTCTGTCGAAAGGTAAACTACATTGTCTACTTAAATTTATTAACTTTTCCTATTATTAAGAAAGAAAACCCGTTTAATGCAATGAAGGAAGGTACGGCTACATTAAACAGTTTTCTTTATCGACATTCTAACATTAAATCAAACCATTTCTTTGCTATTGTCCCTATCTAAATGAGTTGAATATTCAAACTTTTGCTGTCAACAAACAAGCAGCAAAAAAATCTTGTAATGTAATAGTGTCATTAAATAAAACCTTAGTTCCGATATAACTGTGGCGCTTCTCTTTTCAGTTAACCGTCAAACTGAAATTATTTATAAAACCATAATTATATTCTTGCAAAATAAATGAATTAAATTGTATCACAGTTTGGCAAACGTTGAATATTGTTATTTTTCTGATTACTGTTACTTTACCCAGAGAGCAAAAATTACCAGTGCTGTTTGGTTTAGGTGGGACGCGTGCTCTCGTAGCTGGACAATGGTGTCACCAATGACTGGTGCTCGTAGCACTTGCGGCGTGGCGATGTTGCGAGGTCGTTTGTACGCAGTAGGGGGGCGGGACGGTGCCGCCTGCCTACGTTCCGTCGAGTGCTATGACCCTGCAACCAACCACTGGTCCAACTGCGCGCCGATGACACGCCGCCGTGGAGGTGTAAGCGTAAGTACATGAAGCAGACACAGATACTATTGCAATTGTTATTATTATTAAAGATTTGTACAAATGGAAAAGTATTGCTGACGAAGTTCTCTTAGAAATCAAGCAAGCTTTTGATAGGGTTTAGTATGAGAGCCTGCTGTTTCAGATAAATATTTGCCTTCCGCACAGCAATTTCTTGCGCTAACATACCTATTACCTCAATACTTCTTTCTAATAGTAAGACAATGATAAAAATATTAGATATCTTTGATTTAAAGCAGGTGTACCCTGAGGGTTTTTATTAGGTGGTGGTTTTGCCATATTTGCTAACGTATCACAATACAATTGTGCACAAGCAAGATATGTGATAAAACATTATAATGAAACTAAGTATACTATGCTGTAAATTTTTCTTCATTCTATAAAAAAATCGAAACTGACTAAACTAAGCCTAGTCTAATCTTTTGAGTCAAGATTATTACCCTGATAGAATTTGGAATATCAGCACCAAAAAATAATTGGTCCGCCATCTTGAGTACGCCGCCATGTTGGATTTAAAATGACGTCACACAGTTAATCATGCATTGTCAACCAAACTAAACGTGTATACAAAATTTCAGCTCATTTGATTGAGGGTAAGTGCCTTAAAATTGAGTTGTAAGATTTGACCCGAACATACATTGCAAGTTTAATAAAAGCTTGTAAAAACTAAAATGGTGCCATGCGGAATTTAAACCAGATATTTTCATTATTTCGTAACTGATTTTGTCAGGTCTGCGCTGCGGGCGGCTTCTTATACGCTTTAGGCGGTCACGAGGCCCCGGCGAACACTGCGGGCGGGCGGTTGGCGTGTGTTGAGCGATACGACCCTGTGGCCGACTCGTGGGTGCTACTGGCGCGGCTCTCTTACGGCCGAGACGCTATCGGCTCTTGTCTGCTAGGGGACCGAATCGTGGCTGTCGGTGCGTATAAAAAAAAAAATATACGTTTGGCGAAGAAGTCTAAAACCATGAATTTTTGATAAGGTTTTTAGGTTATAATTTGATTGAGTACACAATACATTAGCTATAATTCTAATGTATTGTGTACCACTATGTGCAATTGGCTATTGCAAAAAGCAATATGTACTATGAATGTATCACGAACAAAGGTCCGAAACCAAATCCATCAGCACAGTGACCCAGTGCAGATTGGCAGTTGCAGGTGTGTGGCGTCTTGCCGGCGAGAAATGCCGTGCGGTGTTCCACAGGGTTCGGTCCGGGGGCCGCTTCTGTGGAACATCGGATAAGACTGGGTGCTGCGCGCCGACCTCCCTAGTGGCGTCAGCTTAGTGTGTTATGCTGACGACACGCTTATCCTGGCACAGGGGGGGTCGCACCAGGTGGCGGCTGAATTAATGACACGCGGGATTGCGATAGTCGTGGAGAGAATCCGGCAACTGGGTCTCGAGGTGGCTTTGCATAAGTCCGAGGCCATGCCTTTTCATGGCCTTCGGAACGCGCCACCGTCGGGCTCCCGCCTCACGGTAGGAGGGGTTCACATCGGCGTCGAGTCGACGATGAAGTACCTGGGGCTTGTCCTCGACAGCCGGTGGAACTTTGTTGAGCATTTCCGAAGTTTGGCTCCTAGGTTGGAAAGGACTGGTGCTGCCCTCAAGCGGCTCCTGCCCAACCTGAGAGGTCCAAACGCCTCCTGCCGGAAGCTCTACGCGGGGATCGTGAGGTCTATGGCCCTTTACGGGGCCCCGGTGTGGGCGTGTTCTTTGCGGCGACGAGCCGCTCACTACTTGAACGCGCCCCAAAGGGTGGTAGCCATTAGGCTGATCCGGGGCTACCGCACGATCTCTGGCGAGGCTGCAAGCCTCCTCGCCGGATTGCCGCCATGGGATCTGGAGGCGATAGTTCTCGCGCGCCTCTATGAGTGGCGCGTAGATATACTACGTCGGAGGGAAACTCTGCTGCCACGGCAGCTCGATGCGCAGCGGACGGAGTTCCGACGCGATCTCATGGCGTCATGGAGGGAACGACTGTCGCAACTCCGTGCAGGGCTCGCCACAATAGGGGCGGTAAGTCCCATCTTTGAGGAGTGGCTGGAGAGGCGCCACGGCGTCCTCACCTTCCGCCTGACGCAGGTTCTAACCGGGCATGGCTGTTTCGGTAGGTTCCTGCACAGAATCAGGCGGGAGGAAACGTCCGGGTGTCACCATTGTGAGGATCGGCCGGAGGACACGGTGGAGCATACCACCGCGGTCTGCCCCGCTTGGGCGGCGCATCGACGTGTCCTCGTAGCGGCTATCGGCGGCGGCGACCTCTCGCGTTCGGCCCTGGTGGAGACCATGGTCCGGAGCGAGAGGGAATGGGATGCTGTTGCCTCCTTTTGCGAAGCAGTCATGCTAGCAAAGGAGGCAGCGGAACGAGAGAGGCAGAGTGCCTCTGGTCACGGATCCAGCCGCCGCGGGGGACGCCCGAGACGTCGGGAGCCGAGAGACGACTCCCGGCCACCGTAGGCGCTGGCTTGTGGGCGGTGGATAATGGGTAACTCGCCGCCCTTCCGCCAACTATAGGCGACAGGCCGCGTCGACGGCGCGTTCGTGTTCCACGCGCGCCTCAAAGAGATGTCAGCACACTGAGGGGCCCCTGGGGAGGGGGCCAAGTCTGCCGGGGTTGCGGGACTGTTCGAAAGAGTTACCGCGGCCTTGGTGTTACAGGCTCAAGAAGGAACATGGATGGTTTTTAGTCAGTAAAAGTCTGACACACCCTTCCGCTTCACCCACAGCGGAAGACGGTCATTTGATGATTTTCCATCCGAAAAAAAAAAAAAGGTGTGTGGCGTCTTGCTGTTAGAACTTTTCAAGACGTGCCTAACATGGCTTCGTGAGTGAAAATCGGAACTAACATCTTAACTTGGCTTTCGAAACATAGAAGCGCTCAATATTAAATGCTCCACAAACAGTTACCCATCCAAGTGAACTCGGTTTACTTCGGAGTTCATTTCCGACTACCTAGTCCCGTAGAGGCGGCGGATATTATTTATCATTTAATTAGAGCATATACTCGTGTATACCTATTACATTTAGATATTGTGATCTATCTTCAGGTGGATACGACGGCATGCAATACTTGTGCGTAGTGGAAGTGTACGATACGGAGACGAATAGCTGGCAGAAGCTCGCGCCACTTAGCACCGGGCGCGCCGGCGCTGCAGTAGTGTCAGTGGCGCCTCCCCGCAGTATCTTCTGATACACGCAAGGAGACCTGATCACATTCGTCATGATTTGACTATCTCAGGTAAACGTCTCTAATTTAAACAGGTTTGTGGTCATAAAATACCACTAAGCAAGTCTAGGGCATAACCGGGATATAGAAATAAAGAAAGATATATTTATTAACTGCACAAGTAGGTGACCTTATTAAGCGTATTATTTACCTTATTACATCACACTTATTAAGGTTTCACGAGTCTTAATTGTGCAGTCAAAAGGCATTGCTTCAGCGTAATGCAGGATTAACAATATTTCATTGTTATAGCTGCACTGGTTTTATGCTGGTATATAGCTTGGGTGATGATGATTGTCATAAAATACCATATCTTGTTAGTTAGTTCTTTGACAAATGATATGGCGTGGAGGACAGTATATCTGCACTCTGTTCCTTAGGTCGTGTGGGTACGACAATTTAAAAGTTGGAAGAATTTAACAAATACTTGTCTGATCAGGGCATCTCATGTATTTACAAAACAATAATAAGATTTACTTAGATCGGGGCTGGAAGCACTGTGTAATATGTTCAAGAATATTTATTTATTATAATTTTTTTAAAAGAAAGCTTCAAGTACTGTAATTTTGTAAAATATATTGATTTTTAGTGTTACCAAATTTTTTTATGTTTGTTATTTTAATAGAAAAAATAATAATAAAACGTATAACAGTCATATAAGTTGTAGCATACTTTTTTTAGAAATCTAATAAAATAAAAATAATAAAAACAATATTGCTTCACTGGTAGTCCCCAACCTTGTTAATCCTGTCTCTGGTGGACTAAAATTTAAGAAATGCATTCATTACTCATTATCAGCATTAAGCTATAAATATTTAACATAATAGGTTGGGGAAAAAGTCTTTTCGTATTTTTGTATGAAAAGTCAAGACATTTTTTTCAAAGTTTATTTACATTTATTTACAATATATATGTACCGTTTTGTTGAATAACTTTCTGCCATTTTGTGGGCAGAGACATTATCCCGTTACTGTATAAACTTTGGGACTTCTGATCAAAAAAACGGGACAAATAGTTTTGGCAGTCCTCTTTTGAGGTCAACCTTACAGAACCTAAAGAATTCTGCAGAGACCGAAACAGGTGAAAATCTGAAGGCGCAAGGTCAGGGCTATATGGTGGATGCACTAGGACCTCCCAGTCGAACTCTCTTAATTTTTGCTGAGTAGCTAAAGATGTGTGTGGTCTAGCGTTATCGTGATGAAAGACCACACCCTTCCTGTTGATCAATTCCGGCTGTTTTCTCTCGACTGCTTCCTTTAATCTCATCAGTTGCTGGCAGTAAAGATCAGAATCGTTTTGCCGGGCGGTAAAAGCTCATAACAAACAATGCCCTTCCAATCCCACCATACACACAGCATCACCTTATTTCGTGTTAGGCCAGGTTTGGCCACAGTCTACTCTGGGTGCCCTTAGTACTGACTACCGGGGGGGAAACTAAGAGGGACCTATGGAGGGCGCTGCGGGTAGGCCAGGAGGGCCCGCTCAGCAGCGCCAGGAGGGTCTAGGCAGCGGGGGCAGGGGGCCCCTGCTGTCTAACCATGGACCCTCCGGGAAGTCGGCCACACACGCTATGGTCGCAGGGGGAGGTAGGAGGGGCGCGTCCACTGCGCCTCTCTGAGGAGGTCCTCCCGGTTTTGGTCCGGGGGACGTTGGCCGCAGGCGGGGTGTCAGAAGCTGCAACCCAGGTACTGGCCCCCGCCTCTTTCTCAACAAGCGGCGGGCGTCGTCGGAAGATTTTTAGTGGATATTGCTGCCGGCGGTCGTGTCTGCCGGTGGTGAGTCCCACACCCCCTTTCGGTCCCCCTTTGGCCGGAAGGCAGTGCGTAAATGCATTTTGTTACCGACGTAAAACGAAAAAAAAAAAAAATGGTTTGGCCACAGTCTGTGAAGCCTGGCCAACTTTCGACCACGACCTTTTTCGCACGTTCTTGTCGTACGTGATCCACTTTTCATCGCCAGTTATCAATCTCTTCAAAAACGGCTCGGTTTCATTACGTCTCAATAATGAATCGCAAATGAGTACACGGTTCATTAAGTTTCTTTGAGTGAGCTCGTGTGGCACCCAAATATCGACCTTTTTTGTATAACCAGCTTTCTTCAAATGGGTCAAAACTGTTTTGTGGTCAATTCCCAGTTCTTCAGCTACATCGTAACTACTGATATGCCGATCTTGCTCCACTCTTTCAAAAATGGCGTCCATTTTATTCGTAACAGGGCGACCAGAGCGAGGTGCATCTTTAACATCAAAATTTCCGGACTGAAAACGTTTGAACCAAATTTGTGCTACTCTTACTGACACTGCATCAGGTCCATAAACATCACAAATTTTTTTCACTGCTTGAGTTGCATTTTTGCCTTTTTTATAATAAAATTTTAAAATGTATCGAATTTCTTCATTAGATTCACTCATTTTTACGGAGAGAAAAACAAATGAAAAATAGCGGGAAACAACTTTTTTTTATTTTTTTATTTTCTTTATAATGGAACCTTTTTAATGTTACCAAAACCAGACAGACACAAATAGTACAGTCAAAAAAATTTTATAATAAGTTTATACCTACGTTATGCGAAAAGACTTTTTCCCCGACCTAATACATACATTATATTCTAGACATTTATGGTCATATCTTTGTGTACTTAAACACAGAGACTTAAATGTATTTTTGCGTTCGCGTGTTTAATGAGCGTGGGTGTATGAGAACGAGTGAGTGTGTGATAATAACATGTATGGTGAGTGCATGGGTGATAATTGTCTAAGAAAGTCCACTGACCAATAGAAGCTCTGAATTGCTGTAGTGTTTAGTGAACGAAGTAACGCAATTTAATTATAAAACCTTAGAGAGTTATTTAACATTGTGTCCTTTCGTTTCAGAATTGTATGCGGATGTGCATCTTTATGAAACATACAATAAAAAATCGACTGTTATTTGGTAAATTGATCTCAATGTCAAAAATCCTTAGGAATATTTGTGGTATTAAAAACATTTGTTTTAGGTACTTAAGTTTCGTATTTGTATACTTACATATATTTTCTAGACTGATCCCTAGTGTGATTATAAGGCATCTCATTTTTTCAAACCCTAATAAGGAATAATAGCGATAAATAGTTAAGATGCTAATTTTCGAAATAATTTGAAAATTGCATCTTAAAATTATATTTTTTTACTAAAGGTTCCATACATATATACATAATCACGCCTGTTTCCCCGAAGGGAGAAGGCAGAGGCATATTGTACGCGTACATCTCGCTAATCATATTTTTGGTCCCACGTAATAGGTGGCGAGCCTATTGCCGCTTACCGGGCACTGTTATGTTCGCCAGAGTCTCATGCGTTAATCGGCAGGCGCACCACATGCAGGTGAGGTTGGCTTGGGCTCCTAAGGTCTTGGGATCCCTATGCATATTTTTATAATGCGTCAATAATCTAAAAATCAAACCAAGAATTGCTGGGAGACGGGGTAAATCGTGTAAACAAATCGGCCTTGCGATAATAACGATAAGCATGTTCCCGAATGAATATTTCTCTATCATGATCTCAGCCTATTGACGTCCCACATCTGGGCTCAGGACTTACATACCAAGGTGGATTCAGGTCATAACACCTCACGGACCTAGTGCGTAGTGGAATATATATCGTTTATAATAATAATAACGAAACTGATTATTTTTTACACTTAAAATACGTTCCCAATCTTATTTTACCAACAGTATTATAACTACATTTAAAATTGTATTAGTGTCTTCTATAATAATATTATTAGTGTCTTTATAATTTGCGTTTGGGGGCCCCCTGTGATTTTAGTATTTGTGATGTTTACAATTTTACTATTCTTATATAGGAAAGGAACTTATATTTCCTGACGTATGATTGATGTCAATTAAACAATTGTTTGTTACATAATCTTTGTAAATGTTACGTCAGGCTATATAATTATGTATTTTTTATGCTTAATGGTATGTTTAAATATATTGTAAAGGAAAAATATCATATCTACTTATTTTGTTAGAACTTTTATAGTAATTGTGTAGGTAGGTACAGGCGACTTCACTTTTATTTAAATCATAGAAGAGGCTAGTATAGGAAGTGCCCCTAAATGTCAGACTTTCGCTATTTTGTAATAACTATTAAACAATTGCGACAGTTATAATTTCTGGGCTGACATACATATAACAAGTGAAGGCCATTTACATCTGAATAGGTGCGTGCGAGTGAACCCAAGTAACATGTTTGACATTCACAAGTACAATTACATTTTATTAAAGCTTAAGGCTGTCTGGGAACTGCTGGCCACTATACTAAGTATGTGGCAATAGATGAGGTGATTTATGATATTATTCCGATGATGGAGGATGTTAGAAGGCACTGCCTCCCTAATATCGATTGCCATAGATGTTCATGACAGCCGGGGCCAACGGATTAACGTGCTTTTCGAGGCACGGAGAAAGCGATAATTACGCACATAACTTCGAAAAAAGTCATAGGTTTGAACCCACTGAATTTGAAGGCGATGGATCTCGCCACTGGGCTATCGCTGCCTATTACACAAACTATATACCTATCCTCTATATAGTTCCTCCCATATTGAAAGCTTGGGCACGTTTAAGAAAGTAAGAAAGGTCTGGCATTTAAGGACTTCAATGCATTCTGTCAATGTATTATTATTACTGATTACATAATTTTAGCAAGCACAATAGAAGTGCCCAGCATTTTATATTAATTGAAACTTTTTGTACTTAGTGTTAGCTAATGTAATTATGATATAATATGTACTTACTTTTAATCTCGTATGATATATTTAATAAAATAAAAAAATTTACTAAAGCAGTTCCTTTATTTTTCTTTAATAATGAAACCCGTGCATGAAAAAATCGTATTGAACAGCTAATGGGGAATTTGAGTATTATTGACGACCGATATGGCGTGAAGGTCAGTATACCTGCACTCCGCTCCTGAGGTCATGGGTTCCATTCCCACACAAGACAAATCTTTGTGTGCATGAACATGATTTGTACTGGTCTGGGTATTTCTATGTGTATTAAGTATGTATTTACAACAAAGTATGACTTATAGTACCAAAGTACACAATAACAAGTTCTTGATGATAGTTTTCTTAAAAATAAATAATTGGTGTAACTGTCAGAAAATATTTATTTTATTCTTGTTGGAAAGCATGTCATCAGACGAGCTTCCACTTTCTACCAAAGATATGACAAAGCACCGTGGAGATTTAGTGGATAGGTCAGTATGACAGTCCCACATAATCTCCTGCCCCCTTCAACCATATTAGTAACTAGAATTTGATAATTGGCTACGAAGATTTTTCTTTCACGTTTCAAAATAGTTATTAAACAAGACTTTCCACAGTTGTAGGTATGTAACAGATTACGTACCTTTTTCATACGAAGCAGTAAAATGAAATCTATTTACTCAGCCAGTTATCAAATTCCAGCACAAATATGGCTGAATGGTTCCTGCTTACCCCCAAGGCACAAGGTATGCTCAAAGCTTTACCCCGTGTCAAAAAGAAAGGTTGACAATTTTTGAAGTCGCATTTGATACAAAGCATAATGTTATCACAGGAGGCGCAGATATTCGAGCAATGCACTAGGTGAACTGAAGTTATTTTGTGCAAACATTGCCTTTCACCCTATATCACCAAAAAAATTGTTAATGCTTATTACAGCCATAATATATAGGAGTCCATAGTGAGTGGCTGTTATTGTGCTGTCAACTGAAGTTTCTGTCTTATATTTTTTTTAAAAAATCGTGTTAAAGACGACATTGTTAAAACTACTACTATATTGATGGCGTCAGAATTCATGCGAAAACTGGTGACGACGTACAAAAGTCTTATTCTTATATATATTAATAATAAAAATGAGATAACCAATAGTGTACAAATATAAATTTAATTACTTATTTGTAAAACTTGAGAAGAACTAATTTTAGTTTACACATCAGACCTGATTCTAGTGGATGTTAAATTTATTAGCATGTCCCTAGTATTTTCAGATAGTTAAAATTTAATACAACATTAGTTATGGAGTACAACAATAAAAGCTTTATTTTATGTTAACTGTCTATAAATAAATATTGCGTAAAATAAGCATTTATTGACAAAAAAATTAACTAGACGCCTTTAAAGCCTGTCTCCTTTTAACGTCCCAGTTATATACTCTTGCCATGTTTACTTCTGTGGTTGTCCATTGATCTCTGAAAAAAAAACAAACTGTTATTTTCATGCAAATATAACTTTACTGAATCATTTAAAAGTACTGCAGATATTGTATTCTTTATATAATTTAAAAATGCAATATTTTATAGGTATTATATATAATATATGAGTAAGTACCAAGAAAATACATTCATAATTAACCCTCAATTAATTAGAATCATCAAGCATCAATCATTTGTTGGAAACATTAACAATCCTAAAAAATTTCTGCTTGTTAATTTAAAGTCAGTTTATTAGAAATAAACTACTACTTTTAGAGTACCAATACTCAAGAGAGCTGGTCTTATAAGAACTCTAGAACATATTATTAAGCGAGAAAGCAGCTAAAACACTTGTCATTATGTTAATATCTTATTTTGAAAATAAATGACACAGCTACTAAAGACTCGAAAAAAAAAATACTTTTTGTAAAAGAAAACTTTTCAAGTTGTATAGTTCCAGTGTATACTTCCAGTTTATTTTTGAATTACCAGGTACTTATAGAGGGAGGGAGGGAGGATCTTTAGGGAGGTTAGGAACTAGCCAGTATACAGATTATTGTAATTGAATTTTAGTGTGTTGAATCATTGTTAGTTTTTAGATATCTATCTAGTCCATTTTTTAAATTGGTTAATGTTAGAAGCCAAGGTCATATCATCTGGTAGGTTATTTCACCACTTTAATGCATAAAAAATGGACACAACACCAAATTTGAAATATACCAGAAACAGACACTATACACAACAATAAACATTTTAAATTAAACTACTAATACCAAAACCAACAAAAGAAGAAATAATGTTACCGTAAGAAGTCTAGGTCATGTTCCACACAATCCAAGTTTTTTTTTGCAGTTCCCATGTTTGTGGTAAGCAAATTCTCAGCATCTTCTAAACTATATTCCAACATAACATTGGCTCCAAGCCATAGATAAACAGTCTTCGTAGGTGGTATGTTAGCCTGAAATAAACACCTTATTATAGAAGTGGTAGGTAGACAGAGTTCACATCCTTCCACTTGCAACAATCCTAGTACAAACTTTGAGCCTCAATCACACACAAACTTTTTCATGCACTGGTTCAGTAATTTGGTCATGGAAGATCTTGCATGCTACCCGTCCTAACAATTTCATTCAGTTATCCATCATAAAAAATCTATTATACATCCATTACTATTAAAGTATAAATTACAGAAAACCTTACACTTCTAATTACTGACCTTAACAAATACTTGATCACTGAGCAAAAATTGTGTATCAATGCTCTCTACTTGAGTTTTTAACTTTTCTATCATTTCAAGAGATCTAGCTAAATCTGGTATTTGTTGACGCAGACGTCGCCTTTTTGTTGCCAATGTATACTCCATAAATTTGTATTTGCCATGTTGTTCATCTAGTTTTCGGAGTACCTTATCCACACCATCAGAGTTTTCAGGTAAGTTCATAAACTCATCAACATTGTCCTAAGAAGTAACATATTAGTCTTTATTTCATGGAAATTATTCATGTATATGTTTTAAATAAGCGAATACTGGTATACTTTTAGTGTAAACTACTTTTTAAGTCACAGGTGACGATTTTATAACCTAACAAAACAAGAAATATTTTTGGTACCAGCCAAAACTAGTTGGTAAATTGTTAAATAAATAGATACTTACAACAAAAATAGCTTCTGGGATACCGGAAAAAGATTTAGATTCCGTTGAAATGCTTTTCTCAGTCGTATCACCTTCCATAATTAGAGGACTCTGTAAAAATTGTTTCATACGATTGATAATTTCACCAATTCAAAAGCAAATTCAGAGGTCACTTATTTATTTATTACTCACAGAGTTCTATATTATGGCCAAAACTAAAATATAAAAATAGATACCTATTAATTTTATTGACAAAATTATTGGTTGATTGAGTGAAGGAAATTCAGATTTATTACAACTTTTTTTTTCTTGTAGCGCGCACGACTAGTGCATCAATCGGCCACATGTGGGACAGGACAAGAATTAAAAGCGGGAACTCCAACTTTCAAATGTTAAATATAAAATAAGTGACTAGATAATAGACTTGTTCAGATAGATTTGGGATAGACGCATGGAGTTTTATAATAAATAATGGCCGCATGCCGCATTTGCATTTGCATCGCTTTACAAGCTATTTCTTAATTATTGTAAACCTGTTATTGGTGTTTTAGTAGGAAGCATGAAAGTTAAAGTTTAACTGGTTTGGTATTCAGTTGATAAGTTGTATGATATAATAGGTTGGGGAAAAAGTCTTTTCGTATTTTTGTATGAAAAGTCAAGACATTTTTTTCAAAGTTTATTTACATTTATTTACAATATATATGTACCGTTTTGTTGAATAACTTTCTGCCATTTTGTGGGCAGAGACATTATCCCGTTACTGTAGAAACTTTGGGACTTCTGATCAAAAAAACGTGACAAATAGTTTTGGCAGTCTTCTCTTGAGGTCAACCTTACAGAACCTAAAGAATTCTGCAGAGACCGAAACAGGTGAAAATCTGAAGGCGCAAGGTCAGGGCTATATGGTGGATGCACTAGGACCTCCCAGTCGAACTCTCTTAATTTTTGCTGAGTGGCTAAAGATGTGTGTGGTCTAGCGTTATCGTGATGAAAGACCACACCCTTCCTGTTGATCAATTCCGGCCGTTTTCTCTCGACTGCTTCCTTTAATCTCATCAGTTGCTGGCAGTAAAGATCAGAATCGATGGTTTTGCCGGGCGGTAAAAGCTCATAATAAACAATGCCCTTCCAATCCCACCATACACACAGCATCACCTTATTTCGTGTTAGGCCAGGTTTGGCCACAGTCTGTGAAGCCTGGCCAACTTTCGACCACGACCTTTTTCGCACGTTCTTGTCGTACGTGATCCACTTTTCATCGCCAGTTATCAATCTGTTCAAAAACGGCTCGGTTTCATTACGTCTCAATAATGAATCGCAAATGAGTACACGGTTCATTAAGTTTCTTTGAGTGAGCTCGTGTGGCACCCAAATATCGAGCTTTTTTGTATAACCAGCTTTCTTCAAATGGGTCAAAACTGTTTTGTGGTCGATTCCCAGTTCTTCAGCTACATCGTAACTACTAATATGCCGATCTTGCTCCACTCTTTCAAAAATGGCGTCCATTTTATTCGTAACAGGGCGACCAGAGCGAGGTGCATCTTTAACATCAAAATTTCCGGACTGAAAACGTTTGAACCAAATTTGTGCTACTCTTACTGACACTGCATCAGGTCCATAAACATCACAAATTTTTTTCACTGCTTGAGTTGCATTTTTGCCTTTTTTATAATAAAATTTTAAAATGTATCGAATTTCTTCATTAGATTCACTCATTTTTACGGAGAGAAAAACAAATGAAAAATAGCGGGAAACAACTTTTTTTTATTTTTTTCTTTTCTTTATAATGGAACCTTTTTAATGTTACCAAAACCAGCCAGACACAAATAGTACAGTCAAAAAAATTTTATAATAAGTTTATACCTACGTTATGCGAAAAGACTTTTTCCCCGACCTAATATATAAAATTCGCTGTTTTATTTTAATTTTTGGTAAGAAATCTTTGTATTGTATGAAATTATATTCGGTAATAGATTCCCCTTAAGAAATTCGACATTGCTCATGTTCCTTATTAGTTTTTAATTTCCTTTTATATAATGGCTTCGTGCGTTTGGCACATTTAGCCAGTGTCAAGTAACAGATATATAAATCATAGTAATGAGAATGAGTGATGATAAATAGTAAATGAGATGTCCTACCCCAAAACCTTTTGAGTCCTCGGTAAAGATGCGGAACCATACTGAGATCTCATATTAAATTCTTGAGAGAATTTGAAAAGTGATGTTGCACTGTTTCGTTTTAATCACCAACACTTATATACGTTCACAAACACTTAACGGCTAATAATCCACCGTTATTACACATTGATGTTCGAAATATCACAAATTTTAGAAAATAAAACAAAATTGCAGACTTGACTCTCATTGCCTCATGGCACATATTGTTTTAAACTAATATTATTTTAACAAAACCGATAGCCGTAAAACAGAACTGTCAATGTCATGCTGGTTCTTTGACGTAATGCTGCTGTCTAATTTCGTCACACATTTATTTCTTTTTGTTCAGTCGGTACCTTCGCGGCGTACTGGCGAAGTTTTCCTTTATTTTAAAAATAAGTAATTTTATTACGATAAATCGACTGTTGGTTTGTGCTACAATGACTAACTTATTTTGACATATTCAATTATTAGTTGTATAAATTTTTTTAGTGGTTTTGCTATATTTAATGCTTCGGATCCTGAAAGAATCGACTGAAAATAGCAAGCCCTTATGTTCAATTAAAGCAAATGTCAGTAAAATACGGTTCGTAAACAAAATATTAAGATGGAACAAACATCAAGAGAAGTTTCTAATCCACTTGTAAGTGTGAAACAAGAAGTTAATGGAAATATAAATACTGCCGGAAAAATCAACCCTCCTGACGGTGGATTCAGAGCTTATGCAGTAGTGGTTGGCTCTTTTCTTACTAATGGTCTACTCTTTGGAGTCATAAATTCATACAGTGAAATATATACCGAACTTGAGCGACAGCTTAAAATCGCAAATGTCCCAAATCCAGAAAGCCGTGCCTGTGAGTATTATTTTTATCTTCTATCAAGCAGTTATTTCTTTAAAGCAAGAGATTATAGTTTTATTCAGTAGAAGTAGTGCAAAACTAACTTGATAAACTTATACTAAAATCAAACAGCTTAGGTAAATGAGGCTAATACCAAGCTAGCTCTTGTAGACAACTATGGCTTAGCAAGTGATGGATTAAAAATATCTTTGTAACAATTCCCGCGCTACTATAATTTCCCGAAAAATCAAAAAACTATTCAACACGACACATGTTTCGCCCTTACACAGGGCATTTTCTGGTAAGATAGGAGCCTCAGATCAACGATGTCTTCACAACCAACTCTGAAACGAGAGAGCTCAATATACTTGAAAGGCTACAAAATGTATGTGTAAGAATTTTGTTTGGCCTTCGATAATAAGATTCATGTGTCTGAATTCCGTTTAAAGTGTCAGTTGGTGCCAATCACAGAAATGCTCACATTCTCTATCTTCTATATAGTGTTTTATTTAATCCAGCAGGTGCAAACTATCTTAAGGAGCGTTTCAGCGTTGGTCATGAAGACATCGTTGTTCTGAGGCTCCTATCTTACCTGAAAATACCCTGTGTAAGGGCGAAACACGTGTTGTGTTGAATAGTTTCTTGATTTTTCAGGAAATTATAGTAGCGCGGGAATTGTTGAAAAGATATTTTTAATCCATCATTTGCTTACAATGGATTTCCGCAAAGTAGCGCCTGAATCAATAAAAAGTTAACTATGGCTTAGTCTAAACAATTCCTAGTCTATGAGGTAGCTAATGAGAAAAGGCAACAAAGAAAGTGTAAAAAGTATGAATTTGACTGAGTGGAGAGGAACTGGACGAAAGATTTATTAAGTGTGTGAAGGGGTGGATAAGTCAATAAAAAATAACCAAGGTGTATTGAAAGAAAAGACTTGATGCAACAAACTAAATGATCTGGGAGCAGGGCAGGTGGATAATGATGAGAAAGATCTAAGAAGGTGTGAATTTAAAGTAAGGGAATCACAATAAAGAAAAATTAGATTAAGTGGTTGTTCTTACTTATGTAAAGATTTTGATACGTTGCAGCTCGCTAGCTTTCCACTACAAACCTTTATGTTCTTTTGTATAACTTAGTTTTTAATGTTCTAACAATTTTAAAATGTTTTGTAAGCCAAAATCATATAAAACTCTTTGACTATTCTTTGGGTATTCTGCTATTGTACAGTAAAGAGCAGGGAATGTATGTTCTCTTGTTTAGTTAGAATTTTTTTAGGCAATGTGTCTTAGTATATTTATCTCTGTCATAGATTTTTGGTCTAGTAATAGCAGTTTAACAAACTTATAATGAAAGCAGGTAATAAAACTATAACAAATCTTAACTTTGCATATAAATACAATTTTGATGCATGTTTCTGTTGTCTTGTTGTTGTTGTTTGGGTCCTTAAGACGTATTTGTAATGTCCTTCCAACTAAAACATAAATAGCAACTGTGCAGTCCCTACTCCTCCTTATCCTTAATTATACAAATGTCAGTTATTTGGATCTTAACCAAGACCAGCTCAATATACTTGAGAGGCTACAAAATGTATATGTAAGAATTGTGTTTGGCCTTCGATAATAAGATTCATGTGTCTGAATTCCGTTTAAAGTGTCAGTTGGTGCCTATCACAGAAATGCTCACATTCTCTATCTTCTATATAGTGTTTTATTTAATCCAGCAGGTCCAAACTATCTTAAGGAGCGTTTCTGTTTTGTTCATGGTGGTCACTCTCGTAACTTGAGGTCAGAAGAGAATCTGACTTCGAATATGCTAATGCATGTCAACTCGTAGTTTACAGTGCAGGCATTTCATTGGAATTGACCTGCCTGTCGGTATATGATAATCAAATACCTTAGATTTATTTAAGAAATCAGTCTAGGAGCCTTTTCTCTTTGTAATTGTTATGTTATGTACTACTCTGTTAAGAAAGTACCGGGAAAAAGTCAATAATACACAAAAATTTTGTTATTCATTTAAAATTTATTTTATCACCTTCAAAGTATGCTTCTTCAGAAACGATACACTTACGCCAACGAATAATCCAATCATCAAAACATTTTTAAAACGCTTTTTCCGGAACTAAGTTCAGTTTCTCGCCACGAATTATTCTTTATGTCTTCTACCGATTGAAAACGGGTGCCACGAAGTGGTAATTTGAGTGTAGGAAAAAGAAAGAAGTCGGCTGGACCCATATTTGGTGAATATGGTGGTTGCTCGATGGTATTTGTTGAGTGTTTGGACAAAAATTCGTTCACAATGATGGCCTTGTGCGAAGGCGCATTATCGTGGTGCAAAATCCAAGAGTTTTATTTCCACAAATCTCGCCTTTTTCGTCGAAATTGTTCTCTTAAACGCCACATAACACTCAAATAATATTCTTTACTTACCGTTTGACCTTCCGACAAGAATCTCGAGTGCACAACACCGCGATAGTGAAAGAAAACAGCTAACATGACTTTGACTTTTGATCCACTTTGACGTGTTTTTTTTGGTTTTGGTTCAGTTGGAAGGCGCCATTCCGAAAATTGTTGACTAGTTTGCATGTCAAACTCGTAACCCCCACGTCTCGTCACCAGTAACAACGTGTTTCATGAATTCATCGGTCGGTCGGTATTGACTCATTCTCGCATGTCCTCAGCGACCCTCATGCGATTTAGCTTTTAAAGAAAATTCAGGTCTTTTCAGACTAGCCGGGTGGAAACTTGTTTCATACCCAATTATTAGTTAAAATGGTGCGGATCGACTCATGAGATACAGAAAGTTCGGCAGCCATCTCTCTCAAACTAAACGAGGATTTTCAGTCACTATTTTTTTTTAACTTTACTTGTGCCTATCCCATATATATTAGGTCGGGGAAAAAGTCTTTTCGCATAACGTAGGTATAAACTTATTATAAATTTTTTTTGACTGTACTATTTGTGTCTGGTTTTGGTAACATTAAAAAGGTTCCATTATAAAGAAAAGAAAAAAATAAAAAAAAGTTGTTTCCCGCTATTTTTCATTTGTTTTTCTCTCCGTTAAAATTAGTGAATCTAATGAAGAAATTCGATACATTTTAAAATTTTATTATAAAAAAGGCAAAAATGCAACTCAAGCAGTGAAAAAAAATTGTGATGTTTATGGACCTGATGCAGTGTCAGTAAGAGTAGCACAAATTTGGTTCAAACGTTTTCAGTCCGGAAATTTTGATGTTAAAGATGCACCTCGCTCTGGTCGCCCTGTTACGAATAAAATGGACGCCATTTTTGAAAGAGTGGAGCAAGATCGGCATATTAGTAGTTACGATGTAGCTGAAGAACTGGGAATTGACCACAAAACAGTTTTGACCCACTTGAAGAAAGCTGGTTATACAAAATAGCTCGATATTTGGGTGCCACACGAGCTCACTCAAAGAAACTTAATGAACCGTGTACTCATTTGCGATTCATTATTGAGACGTAATGAAACCGAGCCGTTTTTGAAGAGATTGATAACTGGCGATGAAAAGTGGATCACGTACGACAAGAACGTGCGAAAAAGGTCGTGGTCGAAAGTTGGCCAGGCTTCACAGACTGTGGCCAAACCTGGCCTAACACGAAATAAGGTGATGCTGTGTGTATGGTGGGATTGGAAGGGCATTGTTTATTATGAGCTTTTACCGCCCGGCAAAACCATCGATTCTGATCTTTACTGCCAGCAACTGATGAGATTAAAGGAAGCAGTAGAGAGAAAACGGCCGGAATTGATCAACAGGAAGGGTGTGGTCTTTCATCACGATAACGCTAGACCACACACATCTTTAGCCACTCAGCAAAAATTAAGAGAGTTCGACTGGGAGGTCCTAGTGCATCCACCATATAGCCCTGACCTTGCGCCTTCAGGTTTTCACCTGTTTCGGTCTCTGCAGAATTCTTTAGGTTCTGTAAGGTTGACCTCAAGAGAGGACTGCCAAAACTATTTGTCCCGTTTTTTTGATCAGAAGTCCCAAAATTTCTACAGTAACGGGATAATGTCTCTGCCCACAAAATGGCAGAAAGTTATTCAACAAAACGGTACATATATATTGTAAATAAATGTAAATAAACTTTGAAAAAAATGTCTTGACTTTTCATACAAAAATACGAAAAGACTTTTTCCCCAACCTATTATTAATTAAATATATTATTATTCCTGTCCATCCTAAGGTTGCATGGAAGAAATTCCTGTAAGCAATGAGGCCGCCCATTGTACCATTCATTTGTTTATATGATTTGATTAGTTTTTATATTATGTAGTGTACAATAGACAGTTCATTCAGTGTGTTCAGCAAGTGTTTTAAATATTTTTATATATATAATTTAATTCATTTTAGAGACGAATGTTTATAATTGCAGATTATAAATTGCAGATGATAGGGGCTGTCCACTAATAACGTGAAGCCTTTTTTTTTAACCTTTTTGACTCCCAACTTCCTTTTGGTGATATGTGGTAAGCTTTAAAAGAGGGGGGTCTGTTCCCCTCACAAAATCACTCTTTTTTTACCTTCAACTAATAATTTTTTTTTTAAATACAATCATAAAGTATCGATCGAATGTCCCGCGAGTAACGTAAAAGACAAACACGCTTCTTTTCAGTTAAAAAAATTGCACATATAACAAATAAAATAATATACGTGCTATCTACACACCCCCTTCCCGCTTGTTATAGTTCGTGATTTTTTACGAAACCGAAAGAGGGGGAGGTCTTTCGAGACTCACGTGATTAATGGACGGCCCTGATTAATGAATACAAACAAGTAATGTTATATTTCCATTATCTTTTAACTGATTAAAATTGGTTTCCGATACTTTTTATTAAAACTTATTTTAACAGTTAAAAGTGGTCTTATAACAAAGGCCATTCTGTAGTTTAAAGAAACATATTAGTTTGCTTGTAAAAATATGTGATCTGACTTGACATGTGAATGTTGTAAATGTATTTAGAAAAGTCATTAATTTTGACTCCTTTTTTATACATGTATTTTTTTACTTAATTACACAACAAAATTCGTATTTTGACTTCTCATCTAAATTTTCTCACAACTAACCAGTTTATTTATATTGTGTAAAAAAATATATGTATATTATTTACAAAAAATAAAAAAAAATGTGGAATCTTAACCGATTTTTGGTATTCCATATGTCAGGTGTTCTATATTTTAGATAGGTCATTCACGAATAGGTCATTTTGAGCATGAGGTATATCACGGAAATTTCCTTAATAGTGCAAGTTTTACAAAACAATAAAACTTGTATTATTAAGCAGAGACGATGCACAGCATCTGTGAGAGTGCGTCGACTTCCGGTTAGCAACTTCCAGTTGATTTGCTACTGTTTAGCAGTTTCCGGTTGTAATTTTATTTAAAATAGATGTGCAATGTACTTACTTCCGGTTGGCGCCATTTTTAGTCACCTGAGGGGTTGCGCGAGCAGCGTGTCCTCATAGGAGTCTCTCACCAGGAGAGCTTAATGGGATGCTGTGCATCGTCTCTGCTTAATAATACAAGTTTTATTGTTTTGTAAAACTTGCACTATTATTCGGCATGTGACGATGCACAGCATCTGTGAGAGACGTGTTTATTAGCTCCTGGTGACTGCACGATGACGCTATGTGATGTGATTAGTATTATCAAAGATGAATAAAACATCTGTAACAGAGTTTTTGCAATGTTTATTTTGCATAATAAATTAACAGCGATATTTTGGTAATTTAATAAAGGTAGAATGAAGAATAATAATCTTTTTACAATTTTCATTATATTGAATGTAATGAAAGTAAAGAAAAGTAAAATGATATGAAAATTATAGAATTAAGTCTGTTAACAGGATATATTAATATCATATCAGAATATATAATTAAATTGGTTGGAAATTATTAATCAAAATATTAGTTGCTATGTTTGATCTGTTTTTAATTTGTTTACAGTGAAACTTTGCAAAATTGATCTCACTGCGCCAATTACTTCGTGAAAGAATTTCATCAATAGGCTAATATTATTCCACCAATTTAATGACGCCACAGCGGAGCGTATACTACCAAGAGATGCTGTAATACCAGCATCTTTAAGCACTGTTTTTACCCAGTTGCTGCTTTTATTTTTCTATTTATAGAAATAAAAATGGCATTATTACACTCCGCTTTCCGTCTCTGCTCACTCATTTATATGACGTAACCAAAACACTGGACCCATATTAGTATTTGAATTTGTTTTCAATTTCCTGTGTTGGTTTTTGAACCAAATACGGGCCAAAGTAGTAAATGGTCGTTCATATTATGGAAATTTTCTAGTGTTATTCTTAATAAAGTTAGGTCATGTACTCTTCTCCCCGAAGCCAAAAGTAAAATACAAGCGAGCCTACGAGAAGCTTCAAAAAGGTTTAACTGTCTGGGAGGGTGCACACTTAACCAAGATACAAGATCAGATGGATCCCAAATTGTTGGCTTTTACGACTTAGGTTGTTGTAAAGATATTGATTTGAGAATATGTTTAACTAAAATATTGGGAGTTCCGGTTTTCTTTCGGTAAGCCAAAAGCAAGAACAACAGATTTATGTAATGAAATAGTAGAAAATGAAAACTTTTCGTTGAAATGAAGATGGGCTAAATATTTTGGAACCGAACTGCTATTGGGGTGTCTGTTGTTATAGTTGGAACTCTTACATCATAGAATCCAGCGCAACCAGGCGGTCTTGTAGGTCTTTAAAAGTTTCAAGTTCTGTACTTGCGGAGGTGGTAGTCTCGTGGTCTGGTCTATCAGGGTAAGATGAAGGTCCTTCACTCGCATCGGGAGAGAGTCTGCGTAGGTCGGGGAGCCAGAATACTCTCTTCCGTAATGGAGCTACTAATAGGAACGTACCTGAAGCAGTGATGAGGTGGTGCAGGACCCTGGGTATTACCGATGGTGGTGGAAAGAGCCATGCTAGTTTGCAGTTCCATTTTCTGCTGAATGCGTTGCAAAAGATTGCTGATTTGTCTAACGAATCTTTCGATACATAAGATGCTACAACCCTGGCTGTTCTCGATGTAAACAGATCTATTTCGGGGACTTAAAACCTCTGAAAAATTTTATTTAACGCTGCAGTCTGTAAATGCCATTCTGCCGATTTTTTCCCCCTCGATAGACTGTCTGCAATCTAATTGAAGCGATCAGGTAAGTATTCGGGAGAGATACAGTTTTCCGTTGCTCCAGTAGGCGAAACAGCTAATGCGTCAGTTCCAGAAGAGGCCCAGACTTTGTCCCCCCTTTGTTTCGGACATAGGCTACTATGGTCCGGTTGTCGGATTGCATTATTACATGACTTCCCTTCAAGAGATGTCTGAAATGTCTTATTGCACATATTATGGCGTATTTTTCCTTCATGTTGCAGTGTCAATTCGCGGTCAATTTGTGGTCGTCTAGTTGGACTCCCCATCCGTAGTCTGCAGCATCCGTGGCCAAGAAATGTTGGACCGGGATATAGTGCAATCAGCTGTTCGTGAGGCCTCGTTTTAAGATCGCAAGCCACCACGCCATATCTGACCTTATTTCCGGCGTAATCGAAGTCAGCCGTTTCACTGGTTGATTTAAGAGCTTCCGGCAGTATCGCTGGAGATGTCGACTGTGAAGTCGTCCTCCTGGTGTCACGGAGCTGGCGATGTTCAGTACACCTAACAGGTGTTGGCAATCTTTAAGTGTCATGGTAACTGACCTGCACATATTTTCGAACAAGATTAGCATAGACTTTTCCTTTGTTTGAGGAAGAGCTTTGCAATTCTTTGCAGTGTTCCACTTGACTCACAGATATTCCAACTCCTGAGTAGGTTTTGTTACAGACTTCTTGTGGTTGATGGTCCACCCCAGATGTTGCAGAAGCAGGATGGCCCTGCTCACATCCCTTTTTAGCTGGCTTTGCGACTTACTTACTACCAAATAGTCGTCGGGATGGACCAAAACTCTCATACCTTCTTTCCGGAGAATGTGAGCTGTCCAATTGGTGATCGTGGCGAAGATTTTTGGTGCGAATGACAGGCCAAATGGGAGACTGGTCATTTGCAGAACTTTTCGCAGTAAATTAGCCTTAGGAACCTGCGGTGGCATTTTGCTATGGCAAGATGAAAGTATGCTGATGACAGATCTATTTTCTCCATCCAGTCTTGAGTTTAAAGGAATTTTGGAATTTGATAGTGTGAAATTAGTTTGAACTTCTTGGGAACAATGTATTCGTTTGAGGTTGAAAATAGGTCTGTTCGAACCGTCGTTTTTCCTTCGAAGGAACATGATTGAGAAAAAACTCATACCCAACTGACTCCGTTCCGGTTCTTCGACAACCCCTTGATCCAGTAGGATCTTTATTTGATCGGTCATTTCTGGGGAGCACGAAGTGTTGAAACGGCGAAGGTTGCTCTGTGTTGCTGGGATATGCACAGGCTTGGAGGTTAATGGCAGGCGCATCCCCGATATAATTTTCAGGATGGCCTTCGGAGCCTGACACGCCTACCACTGCCTCCGATACGCTCGGAGGCAGCCCCCATGGAACTTGATTGGATGGTCATTGGAATTTTTTCTTATCGTTCGATTGAGTCTCTTTACGGAAAACCTTTTTATATTTTGTGTTATTGAAATGTTTTATATAAGTGGACGTGGGCTCTGGTTTTGCGACTTTATTTCTTTGTTCAGAACGAAATGATCCGGCTCTGGGCTGTTGTTTTGAGTTTATCCGCTTGCGCTCGCTATCGTTATTGAACCAAGGTTTGGTCCACTTATCGATACCCCCAGTTTTTTGAACGAATGACTGTAATGCAGTGCATCCGAACAAAATTCGGAACTGGGTGGTATCCTACGTAGCCCTTCACATAAATGCTTATTGAGTATCTCGGCCAAGGTACGATCTCGACGAGTCACAATACGTTCGGCACGTTTGCCGCAAACAATTTGCATAATGTCTACACTGGTCTTATGGAACTTGGATTTATCATTGAATAAATCGGATATTTTATCGAACACGTTTCAAGCTGTAAGATTCGTACTAGAGGCGGCAGCCCAATTGACAAAATCTTGTAGCTGTTGCTTAAGGTGATCTTGTGACAGTAATGCATTTGAAATAGCTTCTAATGATGTTTCAATAGAAGCCATGAAGTACTTTCCTTTTAAAAACTGACGGAGCTCGTCATTACTTTCAAGTTCTATAAAGCCAGGTTGAGTACAATGCGTTTTCATTATGTCAGAGTAACGAACCTCCTTCCAATTTATATCATTGAATTTTTGTAACTCTTCAAGTCTCTTTACCCGAATGGGATCAGAGCTAGACACCTTAGGGTCTTTTAGAGTTGTATTTACTTGACCAATATTGAGTTGCAAATTGTTAATTTTTTTTTGATAGAATCAGGGCGTTGCAAATAGGATGTTTGCAATGAAATTGGCACGTGACTATCTTTGGCTGGAGGTACGTTATTGACCTTATTCATTAATACTGTTGATAGAACAGTCATTTAGTTTAAAAGTGTGTTAAAACTTTCACAGTCTAACGTACCTTGCTTTATCCTTTTCTCCTGGGGATCTGGGTCCGAAGAATCCACTGCGTCCGCCCTGCTGCGTTTTCTGCATACTTGAGGTTCCGTGCTCCTCAGTTGTTTGGGTGGCGTGGTTGTCCTCAACCACCATCATGTAGACTTCACTTTCACTTGATTCGTTTTCACTCATTTTAGAAAACAATTTAATCAAAATTTTAATGGATTTACTACTGTAATTTTAATTTTTTAATTACTTTCGAGTAGAATTCGAGCAGAGTTTCTGCTCACGATGTGCTAACACGAAAGTTAAAGACGCTATGAGGACACGCTGCTCGCGCAACCCCTCAGGTGACTAAAAATGGCGCCAACCGGAAGTAAGTACATTGCACATCTATTTTAAATAAAATTACAACCGGAAACTGCTAAACAGTAGCAAATCAACTGGAAGTTGCTAACCGGAAGTCGACGCACTCTCACAGATGCTGTGCATCGTCACATGCCGAATAATTGATAATTGCATGAAACTCCAGTATGTCTACTAAGCTACATACAACTATGTTGTTGTTGTATCGTGTTTATGTGTAAAAGCCATTCTGAAGAAATATCGTGTGTGCTCGACAGGCAGTTTACTCTATGATACCAGTGTACATACACAATACGCACCGCATCTACTGTATCAATACCTGATGTGGTGTCACTGGTGTGTGAATGTGTGTGGTAATATAAAATTAAATTCACTGGCCTAAAACTGAGCATTAACTTAAGACTTCATGCTTACTGTTTTTTTTTCTAAATCTTAGATTTAGAACGGTTCTACATCGTTAGTGTGTGTTGTTTGTAGTTGGTAATATACAAATAGCTTTACAATAATTTGTCGTTAAAAATGATAACTTATAGGATCAAAACTTATGTTTAAGTTAATTGAAGTAAAATTTCTACATAAAACTACACGCTCACGGAAAGGTTTCCCTAAACCTAGTTTTAGGACCGCCGGTTTATAATATATTGTTTTATTCTTACATAATCTATTTATTATTATTACTATTACAAATGTTACTTATAAACATTAACGCAAACAGATCCTTATAGTTAAGTTCAGAAGTATTGAAGTTATTGAGAAACGCATTAGCGATAAAGGATTCGAGGACATTGCAACTAGATAAAGTTAATTTGAAGGAGCGCTAATACTGGTAAACACTTCATGACCGGTTCACGTGTTTTATGTACCTATGCCTATGTAAGTGTGAATGTAAAGGAATGCTTCTGGGAATATTTTGCGGCACGTTTATTGGTTCTTCATCAGTTTTTTCCGCAAGCACAACTAATTATGCCATTAAGTAGTTTTTTCGTGTTGGCTTGTGAGATACGAAAGTGGGCGGATATTAAGCAATTTGGTTTAAATTAGTTTATTACATCTTACCAAGTTAGATAGTACTGTTTTTGGGAATAACGTCATAAACTATTAGTAATAAGTAAATTTTCAGTTACTTTTGGAGTAATAAAAAAAAATCTAACCCGGTAGCAATTAAATACTAAGATGTCTTTACTATTCTTGCATCTGGTCGCCTGATCTTAAATTTAAATTATTTTATCTATCTGTCTCCTGTGGCTATAATACATAACAAACTGTACTTATTCTATTCGAACTCTATTTATAACTGGTATACTTTGTGTAAAATTAAATAAAATATACTTTATTGTATTTAAGATTAACAGGATCATTTAGATTCGTCAATTTTTTACACACAAGATGGAAAGATTTTTTTTCCTAACAAAAATAAAAGAGATATGAGCGGTACCATAATTAAGATGCGCTCGTATCTTCGCGGTGCTCGGTGGTCGAAAACGATTACCGAAGTAAAGCAGAGTTTACAGAGGTCAGTCCTTGGTTCTATGTAACGGAAGGCACGTTAAGCCGTTGGTCCCAATTATCACTAAATGTGGTAGTCGTAAAGCCATGTGAGAGGCTTAATTGGGCGGCTTGAAAAATTCTAACAGCAGGACGCCATACATCGGCCTCCGCTAATCCACACTGGGTCAGCGTGGTGGACGACCCAATACCCTCGCACCTTGGTATGTGAGAGGAGGCTCGTGCTTAGTAGTGGGACGTTATGGGCTGAGATGATGAGGATGACGATAATCAAGAAATAAGAGCAAACAAATTCTTTGTCAGAATTTGTTAAGGTTTAGAGTTAGATTTTTGTAACTCATTTATATTAAGAACAATGTAAAAATCATCATCTGAACCTATTATCGTCCCTCTACTATATAGAAGGTACTCCTGTCACGAACCGAGGTGTGATGGATAAGGTGGACTTTACAATGGGTCCCCATTGCAAACTAGCGGAGGCAAGTGTGCGGCATACTGGTGATAACAATTTTTAAGCCTTCAATATGGTAGGTAGGTAATATAATAGGGCTTCAAACGACTCTCACATAAGCTGAGCGTGCATCTTAAACTATTAATGGATTAGATAGAAGCAGCAGACGGACCTGAACCTCCTGTATTCAAATCCAGGCAAATCTGGTTAGACCAGTGAGCAGATCCTGGGCCCCAAACTATGGGAAACCTATAACCGTGATAATGCTAAGGTGATGAAGATCAGACTGATTATTGACGATATCTAAACAATATTTTTTGTTAAATTTGAAGTACGTTTTGTAGATAAGCAATTGATTCGTTGCGGTATTTGTTTACAGTTTTATTATCTTATAGTTTTTGTTCCGGTTTACTACGATGTTTTGTTAAGTGATATCAGTTTTTGACTTAAGTCATCATGTCAGCCCATATACGTCCCACTACTGAGCACGAGCCTCCTCTCACATACCAAGGTGTGAGGGTATTGGGTCATACTCCACCACGCTGACCCAGTGCGGATTGGTGGAGGCAGGTGTATGGCGTCCTGCTGTTAGAATTTATCAAGCCGCCCATTAGGCCTCTAACATGGCTTAACGACTACCACATTTAGTGATAACCGGGACCAACGGCTTAACGTGCCTTCCGAAGCACGGAATCGCTCGATATCAAATGCCACACAAACGGTCACCCATCCAAGGACTGACCTCTGTAAACTCTGCTTTACTTCGGTGATCGTTTCCGACCACCTAGCATCGCAGAGCTACAAGCGCTTCACGCTTTGACTTAACGCTTTGACTTAAGTATCTGAGTTTATTATAGAGTAAAATTGTTTACTTTCTATATTCATAGGTAAATAGGCATTATATTGTGCCGTGTGGTATCGTCCTAGAATAGTGCCATCCCCTCTCATCTCATGGGGAGCCGTAAAAGTCGGCGAAGAGGAATCCTACCGGATGATGAGCAGCAGCGTCATCCTGCGTACTGCTGGCTAAATCTGCGATCACCAACCAGCGTCCAGCGTGGTGATTGCGGCCGAATACCCCCAAAATAATATAATACTGGGGAGACCAATGTTTACCAGTGGACTTAAACGTCTGAAATTATGATTGTATTCATTGCGGTTGTTTTGTGTGGATTTACTATCTTATAGTATTCGTACCGATTTACTACGATGTTTTATAGAGCGGCGCCAAGTGATATCAGTGTGGCCGACGGCGACGGCCGGCGCCCGCGTTGAAGGTCGCTTTTATTACGATCCATTATTCTTTTAACGTATTGTCGTTGATTTTGATTGCTAGATCTATAGTTTTATGAATACAGAATTTGCTCAAATCAAATCGTGTTCGTTTAATTGGCCCAATCGTAAAAATAATTCCTAACAAACCGACAAGAGAAACTTATATTAGGTTTAAGGTTTTGGAAACCCCTGAAATATGAACTCTTATGTTTTTAATAGACCTAGGCTATCTAAGCAAACAACAGCTTTTCAGCTTAGTAAAACTATGCGAAAAGCATTTTCCATCTTTCCTATTTAACAATTGGACAAATCCGAAACCGATTGGGCTATATTTTGGATGGCTTAAATTTCCTTTACCTATAGTACCTACTGTTCTAATGCATGAGTGTGGGGCCGGGCCGTCGCGTCGTCCATTGTAGATTGTAGACACAGACGCCTAATGAAACAAAGATGCCTATCAGACAGTAGCACACGGAGATGGTGGCCTCATTAATTAACTGGCTTAATCTTATTGTACGCTTACTGTTCCGTCTGTGGTGATGGCCATCTTTTAAAAAAGTTGTGTCGTTATTTCTATAGTGCTTTTTGTTTGATGTGTTTTTGGGGAAACATTTTTATCATTATTTTATGAAGTTCTACTTATCCCGGAAAATGTTCATAAATGTCTATGATACAGCGTATAAAAGACGAGGATGCGGAGTTTTTCAAAAACAAAACCAGGAACTTTTAAATATGATATTTAGAATTATGCACTGCAATTTACTTTTCTTTGGAGGATAACGCCGAACGCTGAATATTTCCGCGCGCAGTATGATTTAAAATAAATTTTGATTCCAATGAAGAAGGTAAAGGCAAATAATCGGACAAACTTTGTTTGTTTCTGTCATATAACAATACATTATTATGATAAAATAAATAGACTGTCACAAAAATCTACGTCAAGCCTCAATCGGCTACCGTTTGTGAAATTAATAAGATATCTAAATTTGTAAGCGCAGTACTTGAAATATCATCTTATACCTATATATATTTCTTTAAAAATACTAATGGAAAATTGTTGTCCATTATTCACTCACCTTGGTAATCGTTGGCCCAATTTTGAAGTAAATATTAATTTTAAACCACCATTGTATACAAATTTGAGAAGCCCTATCGCTAATCTAATCTCTCGTGAGACATTCAAGATTGACAAAAATAACTTTTGTGCGTTTCGGCTCTTATTCTTTACCTTCGTCGGCTTTTGTAAAACTGGCCTATTTAGAAGCTGCATTTAGCGAATTTATTTAACGAGGAATCCAAATTAGTATAATATTTCCTACATCATTATATTAATATAAACAGTTTTCTTTCATAATTTTTTACCAATTTAAATACATACATAATGTCACGCCTCTTTCCCGTAGGGGTAGGCAGAGATCACATCCTTCCACTTGCTACAATCTTGGCAAACACTTTTAGCTTCATTTACACTTATTAACCTCCTCATACAAGCCCTTCGGTTTAGGGTACTTTTGACCTGCCAATTTAACTATAGCTTAAATTATAAAATGAAAACTTGTTATCAGCCAGAAAATCCTAAAAATGTAAGTAAATAGTTTGTACAAAAAGGAACTCTTCCTTTATGTTTAGGGCTTATGTGCCAAAGTGATATAGTCCGTATGTTTTTTTGGTAAAGCCGATGGTTGCACGTTAAGCCGTTGGTTAATGAGTGGCTGAGACGATGAATGATATTGAAACTCGATGTTTGAATTTACTATACTTACGTTGCATTATTTTAACTCAAGTTTTAGAAATTTGTGACCCCAAGCTATAAGTTTTTATTATTGTTTACTATATTTCCTACAAATCTCACTTCTTTTACAAAACGTTGAAAAAAAGAACACTCGGTGCAGATGCACATGAAATAACACGTGTCGAAAAATTATAGATTGTTTAGAATGTTTGTAAAAGAAACACTAATTTGAGTTACGATGAAGTAAGAGGTCCCTGGAAGTTTATGGAGGAGTCTTATGTTCAGCAGTGGACTTTCTTGGACTCTTTATTTTTACCTACTGAGAAACTGCTCGTCTTCGCATAGATTGGAATAACTGGACCTAGGGTCTAAATAACGAAACAAAAAAAAGCCGTCGCAAAATTACCGGCTCTTTCTTCCTCTTAGTTCAAAAAAATTGGCTTAATATTTGACTGTCTAAGATTTAATATAAAGTATACAATGTTTATTTGTGTACTATTGTAGTATCCAAGCCTCAATAAAAGCCTCAATAAAAAAAAAACTAATCGGGTAATACGAGATTAGGTTGCCAACATTTCGTGCTGTTCTTGTTCTTGAGGACAAAGCGATTACAGCATGGGGCAGTTCAAAAAGGGCGGGAAACTTGCTTGATTGCAACCTAGCAGTATAAAAAAACGCTACTTCAACAATCACCACTTTAAATGTATTATATTTTTCTCTTTCCAACCATTTTAACTTGCCCAGCCTTTGCAGTCCAGCGAGATATTGTTTAAAGCCGCCACCTTTATTCAATAACGGGCTTCATTTGGAAACAAACAATAATAATATGTATATAATAACTTATCTCCAGAAAGAGATCTCCTTGTATCTATTATAGAAACCTGTGCATATTTTCAATAATTCGTTGATAACATTCAAGCATTATTATTAAGTAACAAATTAAACCAGAATCAGCCGTGTCAAATATTTGTGCACATGCATATTTTACACGCTGTCGTATGTGCTGTAATCTAATATGATAGCGAAACCGGACCCTGCAATGTGTTGGATCAACTGTATAAGTTAGGTAGAATTCCATTTATGGTTAGGCATGTAGTTGACTGATTTTATAAAATGATTTTTTATCTGTTTCAGCTCTGGTGGGCGCGTTGACTATGGGAACAACATTCTTTCTTTCGCCTTTATCAGGAGTTTTGACCACTCTCATGGGCCTCCGGTTGACAGCGGTCCTCGGTGGTACCATTGCAACCGCGGCATTACTTACAACATCTTTCGTGGTTGACCACATAAATGCTCTTTACTTTACATATGGCATAATGTATGGCTTAGGAGCATCTTTTGCTTACACTCCATCTTTGGCTATTTTGGGCCACTATTTCAAAAAATATTTAGGATTGGTTAATGGGGCAGTTACTATTGGCAGCTCTATATTCACGATTTTCATGCCTAGTGTTATGGATGCAATGATAACACACTACGGACTTGTTTGGATGTTCAGACTTTTGGCTCTATTCACATGTGGCATCGCGTTTTGTGGACTGTTATTCAATCCCACTTCTTTGACTTTGACTAAAAAGCCTGTTAGAGAAAATGAAAACATACAGTCGTTATTGAAGACAGCTGTAAATGTAGAAATTTGGAAAAACAAAAAGTACAGAACGTGGGCTTTATGCATGCCAATATCATTGTTTGGGTATTTTGTCCCATATGTTTACATAAAGTCTTATATCCAACAAAAGTTTACTGACGTAACTTATAAAAATTTACCTTTGCAATGTATAGCAGTTACGTCTGGAATCGGTAGATTGATGTTTGGCTACTTAGCTGACAAACCCGGTATAGATAGAATATTTTTACAACAAATATCCTTTTACGTCATTGGTTTGTTAACTATAATTTTACCTTTTGTACAATCTTTCTCATTGCTAGTGTCTATATCTTTGGGGATGGGTTTGTTTGACGGCGCTTTCATCGCATTGATTGGGCCTATTGCATTCGAATTGGTCGGCAGTGGGTTCGCAGCGCAGGCTATTGGTTGTATGTTAGGTCTTGCAGCTTTTCCGTTGTCCATTGGACCACCCGTAGCTGGATATCTTTATAGCATTAATAACTCTTATGTGTTACCCTTCGTTTTGGCTGGAATATCTCCTTTGATAGGGGCGACAGCAATGTTCATGGTTCGTCTACATAAAAATACAAATCCAGATGAAGGAAACTGTAATGGACACATATTACAACTCGCAACTGTTGATATAGGTAAGTAAATTTCTTAAAGTAACATTACATATTTGTGTCGAAAGTACTTCGTGTCGTTAGGTTCGTGACTTTAAAGTATAAACGTGGCGTCCAGCTGGTAGAAATGTTATTTTAAGCCGCTCAGAGGACTTTATGTAAAAAATACGAACAGTGATGATAAGGATTAACGGCTAATCGTGCCTTTCTAAACATAGAAACTTTTGAAAATTTGCATCCTAAATT
This sequence comes from Musotima nitidalis, assembly GCA_949126915.1. Lineage (NCBI taxonomy): Eukaryota > Metazoa > Arthropoda > Insecta > Lepidoptera > Crambidae > Musotima > Musotima nitidalis. Next base: position 9,308,329 of record OX421424.1, on the reverse strand, counting down.
CATAACTCCTAAAAATTTCATGCTCAATCCGTATTTTTTGATGCACAATCAAGGCTTTTTATGACATTTGCTCAATTATTTTCTTGTATTGATTTAAGGGCTAATCCCTATGAAGCTATTTGACTAGCGAGTGCTATCAGTGCGTTGCCACTTATATAAGCTTTATCTTATTTTATTTTTACAGAAAACTCCCCGGAACCACTTCTTGGTCACAAAGGTGTAGGTTACCAGCAAGCAGCATCGTAACAAGATAAGCATAAGTAATTTAAATACCAATGAGCCCGAGGTAACGCCATTATAGTTACATAGTATTTTTCAAATTTGACAGAATTAATTAGATGTAAGTAGCCAATTATTGATTGAAAATTCTGGTGCCTAAATATGGTTTTGTGTGATATTAAATATCGATTATGATAAAAATTCGGTTAATGGAAAAGAGCACTTACGTCAATTTAATTAATCCTATAGGATTTATGACTAAATAAGACTACGACGCGTAGCAAGTAGGGGTAAATAATTAAGACGCATTTTTTTGTGTCTTTGTTATGATAGCATTTATTTTGTTTCTTTAAACGGTTTTTTTATATACTCGTTCAAGTAAGTAGGTAATATTTTTTTGAATCTCTGCCTTAAAATTAACAAATCACTGTATAACATTATACAGAAAATGCAGCTACGATGACTTACTTTATAAGATTTTTATGTGTCTAAAATATTTATGATCTATATATTTGGTCAGAGTCTAGTTGTATTAATTAGGAAAATCTGGCAGACAGTTATAAGATTTAAAAGTACAAATAATTATAAATTTAAGTCGTTTAATCATTTTGAACTATCTTATTTAGCAGTATATACTGCCATTCCTTGTACAATGCAATTTCCGTTTCAGTAATGACTGCAATTGCAGAGCTCCTTATAAGTTACCGTTAAAAAGTTCCTATTTTAATACCGTTACTATTTTATTATTATTTAAGTACATACCTAATACCTGTCGTATTTTATAGTATATTAGAAATTAAGTTATAAAAGAGTACATGACAGTGATTGTATATTGTTTGACAATAAAATAAATTCTATGCCTAATATCAGCCAGGAAACCTGTTTTACCTAACAGTATACTTCTTGAAGGTATAAATAAAATGTGCGTGTATGTTTACTAGATGTGATGATAATAGTCGAAGCCGCTAATGAGTCTATGGTAAAATGATAAAATTAAAATTCACGCATTTAACATTTCATTTGCCGAACCGTTTAGGATATTCAATTCTGTAGGATATTTTTTATGGGCAGATATATCATTTTTAAATGATGTATTACTTAAACAAGTAGGTAAGTCTTATTCTTACTTTGGTAGTAGAATTGATAACCTTAGTCCATTATTACATCAATACAGTAAGGATTTGAAGAGGTACCTTAGTTGAAAAAAAAAGAAAAGCTGCTATTTTTCTATTTATTAATCTATGATAGGTATCATATTATTCAGTAATGTATGTTTGCTCAGTATGCAATTTTTCGTCTGAGAGTGCTGTGATATCAGAAACATATTCATTATTAGTGATAGAGTTTATATATTGACCTGTTTTCCGTTTAGTTGTAAACAGCGTATAGTTGACAGTTGTTATCATGACAAAGTTTATCAAAGGTCACTTATGACATAGGATAATAGTTACATACTTTATTACAATGTTTTATGAAATAATCAATGAAGTGTTTATTTTATTTTGGATCATGACTTAATCAATGAAAATTTCCGAGCTTAATAAAATGATTGCAACCTACTATTTAATAGTAAATTCAGGAATTATTATTAGTTTGGTTATCAAAATTTTGTTGATTGATTAAAAACAATATAAAATATTTGCGAGCGAAATAGAGCATATTATATATTAATGCCGACCTAGCATGTTCCTAATACTTTCCGTTTTACTTATATTTATAGTGTTTTATTTAATACAAAATGTTGTATAGGTTACTTCTTAACAGCTAACTAACAGTAAACAATAAATAATTTTATTGAAAAAAATAAAATGAGAATCCCGTATGGAACTTGTTGAAAATAAGCAAATTATCATACTTTATGTATACCTAAACTCTCTGAACACTCCTAATATTAAGTATTAAGAGAATAATAAGGCAGAGTTTTAGTCTTCTTCATTGCATATTTATATAGCATACGGTGTGCATTGAGCAAATAACTTTTGATGACAGCTATAAATAAAGTAGCTAAATGTGAAATGTCAAAGGAAAATGATTCGAAGCGTATATAAAAGAACCAGGTAAGTTGTATTAAAATGGAATAAAATATTCCGGTTGTATCTTCGATCATCGAAGGGTTGTATTATTTAAAATCAAAATGGTTAAAATATATGCATATATTTAAATAGAAATGTTATACAATGTAGATGTTTATAAATCGTTAATTCATTGCTAGATAGTAAACACACAATTGAAATAGGAAATTGAAGATGAGAATGTAATTAGTTGGTCTAAAATATCGAGTGATCATAAAGCTCACCAGGGAAGTTTGAATAGAAAAAAAAAGTAAAAAATGTTTATTAATTTACCCCAGCTCAAGCTCAAGGGGCCGATTTTCAAAATGAAAAAATAAAATTTAAATGTCTTAAAACATTTATCGTTAAAGTGATTTTAACTTTACTAATATTTTATATCATTAAGTTATCAGAAAATAATTGGAAATCGAAGTTAAGTCTTTGAAATTAGGGCTAAGTTTACTGAGCGTTAGCCGATGTAAATTATAACTACGATGCTGTATTAACAATTATTGCATATTGTTTTGTATTTATATGCAGTCTCGTTCAATAATGTTGAAAACAACAACGTAATAAAATTTTGATTGATTGGAGTATTCTTCCTATTAAATAAACATGTGCATAAATTTAAAAAAATATGTTTCCTTATACTAGACATTTTGAGATTTTAACATTCTGTGACTTAACGCTATCAAGCCGATTTACGAGTTTGGTATGGTTTTATGAACGCTATCATTAAATAAGTTGATTTATCATTTATGTTTGTCCAGATTCAAAGTTTATCATAATATTGCGCAAACGTATGTACGAAATTAATAAGGAAATTAAGTTCTTTATATCTACGTATTTGTTGGGTTTTTTATTACGAGAAGTTTATTTAGTTTCTGATTTTTTACTCTATAAATAACTGCTCGGAGCTTAACTCGCGCGTTGCCTTTTTTGAAGTTTGAGCGTTAAAGGCAAGCAGGATATGGGAACATTTTGTGCCTTAATACCTTTTCAGCTTGCTTAATTTGTTTCAGAAAATATAGTTTCTTGTTTTTGAAAGAAATATTTTTCTTTAATCTTATGAATAACATACCTGTATTGTACCTTCATTTTTGAAAGACAAAAAAAATGCAGTTCCGAATCATTAGACGCTTAAAAATGTGGCCACCATTTAATTTTTTTGTTTCGCAGTAGAGACAAAACTCAAATTATATCACAAATCATACTTTAGTTGTATACTAAGTGAGATAAAAAAGCGTTATATGAAATAATAATACATTATGAAATATATCCTTTAACTTCGCAAGCAATATATAAATCGATTGAGGCCATTAAGAGGAGAGATTATTTTGAATGAAATTTATATGAAGGAGACCGAAATTAGATGTGTATTTATTTTGTACAGAATTTTAAAACTCTAACTCGTAAAATAAAAGTACAAAGGTTACTTCAAATTTATATTAAGATATTTTTTATTATTACTTGCAATAATATATATTTTACTATTATAATTAAAGTGAATATGATCATTGGTCAAACATTATTATCAGAGGGTACCTACTCCTGTACTTATTCGATGTATTTATTTTAACTAAAAATACATTACTGATAGGTCAATATTAATAGATGTATACCTAAATAATATTAGTTTAATTAATTAAACAGCCATTTTTATATTCCATTGAGAAACAAAACAATTGAATGCAATAAGCATATTAATAAATATACAGTGTGTTTCTTTAATTCAGCTTATAGATATAAAAGAACTCAAATCCATAAAAAAATAACTGTTTTAAGAACCCCTAGCCAGACCTGTCATAACATTTTTTATACATTAGGCTTGATCAAAAAAAATTGTGAAATTGATTAATAACTGAATGTGACACGGCATGAACATATAGTACAATAAATCATTGTTGGTTCGGGCTCCTCTGACCTTGGTAGGAAACCCTATGGTTTCGAGCAGATACTATCATACTATCCAAATTAAAGGAAAACACTGTAGGTATTGTGTACCTGCCTGTTCCGAAGTATGAATTTAAATGTTCTACCTACCCTTAAATGTACACTAAAATTTACTTAATGTAGTGTAAGTTATTAATGTTTATTGTTTGACTGGCATTTCATATTTTATGTAATTAGATAAGCTAACTTAGTTATTGTTATTTAAGTAATTTTTTTTTAACAAATGAATTTTTTTGTTTAAACTATTTTATTACCTACTGATGTAACATTAAATTGTTTTTATCAATTTCTTATAAAATAAATAAAATGATGTTAAAATGTGTGATTTTCGGAAATCCTCTACCCGAAGAGACATAAGTGTGTTATATGTTTATATCTGTACACTTGATATTACTATTGCTATATTAATTATTTACTTTAAAAAATAAAATAGCAGAAAGACCGTCACAAAAAAGCGCTAAACATGAACAGAAGACGGGTTTCTGCATAAAATTTTTCAATGGTGCATCGTAACTTAATTTTTCGACTACTACATCGAATGATTACCTACTTGGACTAACAGCTCAACGTGCCTCTCGAAGCACGAAAGCGATCGATATCAATTATCAACTGCCGCTCTTACGGTCAAATTCTGCGTCTTCCATGTACCGACATCTGTAAACGGTGCTGAACTTGGTGACGCCACGAGCATTCCAAATCAGGTTTGTATACATTAATTGTCGTTCCCGATACCTTTATATCGCCATACCCTACTTACCCTCTACCATGACTTCTGATAGGCGTAACAACACGTGCAAGGGCGGATCCAGCTTTGACGCCAGGAGGGGGTCACATAGTCGTGGTCAAGTCTTCAGCTAAATCTGGTAAAACCAGTACAACCGGGATAATGCTAGGATCATGATGACCCATAGAACTTATATTATTTAGATTTCTATGTATTGACCCTACCCTGTCTCATGATAACAGCACGTGACATCTAAATCAGATGACAAAGACTTGTGAGGAACCGGAAATTACATACTAAAGGTACCTAAGTTCTATTATGATTCATCATCTCAGCCCATTAGCGTCCCACTACTGAGCCCGAGCCTCGACATACGCGGACCTAGGGCGGATCGGCAGAGGCATGTGTATGACGTCTTGCTGTTAGATCTTTTCAAGCCGCCCAATTAGGCCTCTAACATGGCTTAACGACTACTACATTTGAGCGATAACGGAAGCGCTCGATGAAATGCCACACAAACGGTCACCCATCCAATGACTGACCTCTGTAAGCTCTGCTTTACTTCGATGATCGTTTTCGAGCACCGCAGGGCTGCGAGCGCTTCATATAATCGCGATTATGATTACTTGATGCCTTATGCAATGTTTATTAAATTGGAAAAAAATGTACTGCATACCGAGGTGTGACTCCATAAAACTTGTATCGAATCGATTCAATTTCCATGCAATCAGAACTCCGCCTCACTAACGTTACAATAACAAACTACCGCAGTAAACCTGGCAATCAACTTCCATGACGGCACTGGATGAATGCTGCTTAGTACGTAGTTTTGTTCTTTAAATATGGGTAGCTTTAGCTTAGCTGACAGCGATAAATTATCGGTAAAATCCTATAATGGTGTTGGTTTTTTAGGGACACAGTGCAAGCAATGAATTAATTTCTGAATCGCACAAACAGGATTCCCTAACCTTTTAGTAGGTATATATACATCACACAGCCATGATCACTTTGCCTAGAGTCTTTCGCATGGCCACCGAGTGCCCCTGGTTAGTACGTAATATAGATCTACACCGCGACTTCGGGATTCCCTCGATAACGCAATACATGAAGGACCTCTCTAGATGGGGGGCATCCTCATCACCAGGCATATGCATTCGCCCGGTGGCATAGGTGTACCCTTTGTGTCTGTATTAAATTCTTTAGTCACTGTCAATGACAATGTGAGTAGACATGCAATAAAAAGAATGATTTTTGACACAGTCAAATATAAACCCTTCTCGTTTTTTAGAAGTACCTAAGTATGTTAAAATATTTTTTATTAAAGTAATTGCATTATTAATGAAAGTTGATATTTAATTGTATACATTTCTTAGCTTTAATGACAAGTAGGTGGGTAGGTGGGCATCATAGGTTTTATTTAAGTCTACTTGTAAAGTTACTCCAAAACTTTAACACTCCTATGCGGCGAGCTGGACCGCGGTCTAAAGATTGACCATCGGTTTCTGTTCCTCCAGTGCTACCGAACGAGTGTATCCTCATTTCAAGCTCTTCAATAGACGGTGAATTGGTCTTCTGTGTCACCCAACGAAGTGGTTTTGATAATCTGGAAACACGTGACCAGTAAGGCAATTTTATTTTAGATCTTTGATGGACTAAGAAACAGCGCTTGTTTTATAATTGGTTTCACATTTGCAATATATGGGTGAAGTTTCACCTCGGGCTCAGCCAACCTCAACAACCTCCTTAATATAGCCTACTTTTGGTGGGATTGATGAGACTGCATCTATGTGGAACACTGTTTATTCAATTGTCTATTCCTACTGTGATGTGTGTGAGCGGATCCTGTTCTCTCTCTCGCAATGCGGCTTATTTCTGGGATATAATTTCTTCTATTACTGTCGACCATCTTCTCCATAAAGGTGGGCAATGAGATATAACCACTATCCAGGACCCCGACTAAGGTTGCTAACCTTATACCTACGACAAAGGAGAATAAAATACTGATTAGCACTTACTCTGAAAAGAAATCCATGTCGTCTACCACATCAGGCAGTTCTCTGCCGTCCACATCAAAAATTACAAAGCACAATGCACTTAACACCAATGTGATCCCAATCTCTACTGCGACGTACACCACGTTGTTTAGTGGTTGGAACACGTACAGAAGGTACCCTATCATTGTGCCCACTTGTCCCACAGCGTGACAACACCCCACTAGGGTAGCCCTTATCTTAGTCGCAAATACTCGTGGGGTGATGTTCAATAATATGGTTTGTACCATTAAACCAGATGATAGAGATATTGAGAAAAATAAATATGAGGCTGTAGTCTGAAAAAAAAACAATTGTAATATATTCTTCTTATATTTTCAATTATAAATATTTTCAATTCCATACTAAATCCTACAGTTGGCTAGACAAACAAACCCATTCTTTTTGTATGGCAAAGAGCAGATAAAATTGTTAAATAAATGAAAATTCTCTCATCGTCTTTTTCTGAAACAATATGTGAAGAGAAGAGTAATAAATATAAATGTTAACTTTTAAATAGGAAGAGGACGTCGAAAAAGGACATAGCTCGAGTGTTGGAACAATGATATAAACGAGAAGAAGGGTGGATAAGTAGATGACTACGAACCGAGGTGAATGGAACGAAGAGATACGTTGCGCCGACCCCAGATAAACCAGGAGCAGGGCAGTAGTATTAAAAGCGATATATGATTTATTGTGAAATAAAATTACGACGCTATCTGTAAGTAGCAGTGTAATAGAGAATAATAAATTTACTCACAGTGGCAAGCAATATTTCCAGCATGGCAGATGTGCCAGAGACTAAAATGTTAAATAATAATAAGTGCCTCAACACCAACTTTCTTGAGACCAATATTGTTAGTATGGATAACAAAACAAAGAAACATAGCAAAGTGTGTGTTACAGATTGAGCATTCTCAGTATGTATTTTGGCAAAAAGGTAACTCAATCGGAATGAAACCAGAGACCACAGTAGCAGTGTGACTAGAATGATGACTCTGATGTTGTAAATGGCTAGTACTTCTCCACATGTCCTGGTTACATCTAAACAATTATAGGCCTGTAATAAAAATATTTCAAACAATTAATATTAACAAACAGAAAATAACTAAGTGCACCTACAGCGTGGTGGCAGTTGCACTACTAATTTAGAGATTTGCGGAGTATATTTACGTAGGAGTAGGTATGCCAAATGCCAACTATGGCCAAATTTTTAATGCCATGAAGACGATATATTGTGCCAAAATTATATCAATACGTATTTTTTTAAATATTAATATTTTACTTCAGATCTTAATATTGTTTCTTACTGAAGATGTTGATTTATAAACTTACAGACGTACTCTATGATTGATAGGTCTTATTTTAAAATCACTGCAGAGCTTGATTCCATTTCGGTTCGCTGCGTGATATAAAATCTTTTCAGCTACTGAGATCCTTCTGTTGAAAACCAACCACTGTGGAGATTCGGGTGTCCATCTGCAAAATTATTATTGGAATGTAGGTATTATGAAATTAAATTAATTAACAATGTTTTATGAAATTTTTACCTAATTTATCTTCGAATTTTTGAAACATTGTTATCATCTACGATATCGACGACCAGATAAAGGTTTGTTTGGCTTTAAAGCAACTCTGGTTTCCTTAATTAAACTTAATTGTGGCATGTCTGCACCGACCATTTAAAACCGTCCTTCTATCTACTGCAATAACTACATAAAAATGGTTAGACTCTAACCATTAGTCAGTAAGGTTGATTATTTTGTTTTTTTTTATTTAAACCTAACACATTTTGTTGTTATTACGCTAATTTCGTATACTGCAAGAATAGGGATTCGGTAGTTCATTTTATTTCATATTAATTAAACACATTCGTCGTTAAGTGGGTACTTTAGTTTTACATTGTTATTGTAATAAACCATTATGTACCTCAAAAGGATAAAGATGAGAAAATTTAAAAGTGTTGCAGTGAAACTCAATGTCTCCAGGTTTGGCATGGCGTTGGCCAGTGGCACCAAACAAATGACGGCAAGCAATCTAGTGGCCAACACTGTCGCGCAGAGCCGAGTGCGCCAAGCATTGCTTGATATTTCGCAAACTGAAAACAAAATAACTTTTGATTGATAACTGCGACCTTGATCAGATCGTTCTTGCTGGACGTAGCACGCAATTAGGTATAACGGTTCTTATGCTTTCATTTTAATTTTATTATCATTATTTCATACTTTAGCCTCAGAGATATAGGATTGTTTAGGTTGTTGACCTAAAAAATAATGTTGTCTGGTGTGCATGGGTATATTCTATTATTTAAGTATGTTGTACCCACAGTACAAGTTCTTCTTACTTTAGGGCTAGGTATCCGTTGTCCAGCTTTGCTCAGTTTACGATTAAAAAAAAAAAATCTTAGCGATAATAGAATCAAATTTAAAAAAAAAAAAGGAGGAGAACATCGATTGAAAAATCACATTTCAAACCGTATAAGGTAAAAATAAATAAATCTTGATGGCTATGTTAAATATACTATAAGGATAAACTATAAGGAAATATTTACACCATAATTTAATTTCACATGATAATAAAATGTTCTTAAACATTAACTAATTACTTATTTAGATAATGTATCGAAAACTAGACCATTTAGGTTTATCCTTTTATAAAGTCAAAAATAGTCAAAATGATTTATTCAAGTTCGGCTAAATAGAGCCTTATGAAATAATAATTATGAATGTCAAAATTACAAAACTTTAAAACTAGCGCGCCTATTCACTGCGGGTAGGAGTTTGATCGTAAAAGAACGTGCAAGAAAATCGTAATTAACATAATTTTTTCGCTTCCAGTTACAAGAAAATGTAAATTTGACAAGTCTACAAAAACCTGTGTTATGCAGTCACAAGATTTGAAATTGTTACGTATATACATAATAGACATGAGCAGACCAGTCCCCACTGGCAAACAATTACTATTATATAAAAAAATGTAATTCTTGAGAGAATTTGAAAAGTTATTTTTTGGTAAATGAACATGAGTGTTGGTAAATGAAACAAAAAATACGTAACGTACCTACGTTCACAAACACTTAACGCTTAATAACCCACTATTATTTATTACACATAAATTTTCGAAATAACACAAATTTTAGAAAATAAAACTAAACTACAGACTTGACGCTTCACTTTCCTGCCAACAAGTCCTCCAAGATATTGGCATTTGACTTCACATGTGAATAAAAGAAAAGAAACAAAAGAGAAGCTTTCCTAATCGTTAAAAGAGGATTAAAGTTAAGCTGTCTAAAAAATTTTATAACTTCCAAAAAAAATTTACAAGAAGTAACTAATTGTAAGTAAATTTAAAAAGTTTATATGCAATGAACGACACTTTTAACTTCGCTAAAGAATTATAGAACTGATACTTTTAACTTTGCTAAGGAATTATATAAATTGTAATTTAAAAATCTGGCACATTAAAAAACCTATTTATTTGTTAAGACTATATACTATATTTAAGTGCTGCCAAGTTATGGATCTTGGAGTGTCCCTTAACTCCACTAACATACTCAATCCTCATAAAAATTTAACTATTTGAAAGCTGTTGAAGTTGAAAGCTGAAGATACCTAATATCATAAGTTGTGTTTACCTAAAATCAAACCCATATACAAATTAGCTCCTCCAAATAGTGACTTTAAAAATATCAACAGTTGGGACCAAGCTTGTGAGTCGCAGAATGTGATCACAGTTCCCAAGACCACCTGAGCCACCACGTCTACTATAACTGCCACTCTCCTTCCGAGGCTGAAACAAATAAATATAATTAATTAGGATCCATCCAGGGTGTACAGAGGGATCTTGCCATCAACTTTGGAGCTCAAGCCAACCTCATCCGCAAGTGGTGCACCTTCCGATTAACAGACGAGGCTCTGGCAAACATGAAAGTTCCCAGTAAGCGGCAATAGGCTCGCCACCTATTACGATCAGCAACACAATTGACGAAATGTGGGCGTATAATATTCCTTTGCCTTCAACAGGCGTGATTTTTTGTATGTATGTATAATCTCTACTGGCGCATGTGTTATCCAACTCCTAACGTGACGTGAGACGATGTTTTCACAGGCAGTAATTTTTGGCTGCATCAGGCAAGGCTACTCACGACTTCGTCCGTTTTACCCACAAAATGGCTAAAACTGAATAAAAAGTATCTCAAGTACTTTCGCCAATAATTTTTCACGTTGAGTTTTGAGCCGCTTGCGCATCCGCCATTTCCGCCGCATTGGCCAGATCGTCTGTCCATTTTAATTATGTAAACTCAAATATTGGTACATATTTTAGCGATTAAATGATTATTGAACTTAGATCAATCAGAATCAGATATTTTGTTTTTTGTGAAGCCCTGTTTTCTTTGCGCGTTTATCAAACCCACGAATGATGGCTCTGTAGACAAATCGCAGTACAACACCAAACCGGTTATCGAAACAAGTTCCCAGTTTTTGACAGACCGTATTTTAAACTCGCACTTGACATACATTTGGTCACTATCGAAAAATAATAACAAGATACTGGTTAGTAATGTAAACTTAAATTATTTTCATGTTTTTTAACATGTAGTAAAATCTTGTAATAATTATATAAAATAGCAAGATTTTGGAAGGGTTTTCATAATCCTTTAGTAGGTTGTATGTTTAATGTTGTTTATTATTCTAAAAAGATTATGAGTGTACTTTATTACAGCGATATACAACAAATCCTTAATAAATAAATTTTATGTAGAGTCAAAATGAAAGCAACTTAACAGCAATAAAGAGATAGATGCATAAATATACCGAAATTATTACAAAATATATCAAAGTATAAAAAAATACCTTATGACTGTTTTTTAGTTAGTTCTGGCTGCTTTCCGATGCTGATAAACAACTAACTGATATTACAAGGCTTAAGTGAGGCAAACTTACAGTTATTATAAGCGGCATATGCAACAAGACCACGATAAGTAAGACTGCTCGAAAACTCAATAAACCATCACGCCTTGTTAATTTAAAATGTACATATTTAGTTTACTAATAATAATTTAGTAAATAAGTTTCATAATCACCTGTCAGCAATAACTCCAAACATAACGCAACCGAACATCAATCCCATGCGGCAGATGATTGTCGTTGACAATAATTTCATTCTATTTACGCAATACACCAACCACTGTGGAAAATGTTTGTTTCAGTATAAGTAAATACCACATTAATTACATAACAACATTAGGAGACATTTATTTAATACGTCATTATATTGTATCAGTATTATTACATACATACATAATGTCACGCCTCTTTCCCGTTGGGGTAGGCAGAGATCACATGCGGGCGGGGTACCAGAAGCTACAAACCCGGGCACTGGTGCCTCGCCCCTTTTCAACAGCGGTGGGCGTCGTCTGAAGTTTTTCAGTGGGTAGGACTGCGGTGGTCGCGTCGGCCGCAGTGAGCCCCACACCCCCTCCCGGTCTCCCCCTTTTGGCCGGGAGACAGTGCGTAAGCAGCATTTTTTTACAGACGATAGTAAAAAAAAAAAAAGGCAGAGATCACATCCTTCCACTGGATACGATCTTGGCACACACTCTTAGCACAAAACCTTCTGGATTTAGTCATGGAAGGTCTTACTTGGTCGTCCCCTTATAACAACTCCATTCACTCGTCCATCATAAATCACTTCCGTTACTCTAGTTTCATTCATCCTCTCGACGTGACCAAGCCATCTAAGCATATCTTTCTCAATTCTTCTTTACACCAGCATCGGCTATTATCACTTCATTTCTAAGCCTATCACTCAATATCACAGTATTATATCCTCAGTATTGTATCCACGGTACATATTTTGCAGAAACGAACACTCCGCATCACAAAGCCTTAAAAAAGTTTATATCAAAGCAGTGGGTATTAAAGCGAAGATAGATGCAATGCTCATTACTTTTTTATCTATTGATTGTGAAACTCCGTACTGTAATATGAATCGATAGATGCCGAAAATAAAATGAGGTTTTTAGGTATAAAAAACAAAACGAGATAACAGGCTATTAGCGATAAAACATATAAATGAACATTTTGATATATACGAGTTAATTGCATGATGATTAGTTCAACACACGTATCACATGCTTACCGTTTTTTGGAGCCATATGACCCAAAATAACCTGACATGCCACCTGGTGCACCCGACGTGATCACTGGAGTTATTTGTGGAAGTAACGGTACACAAACTGGCATTGACTACTTCGTAAAATTCAGGCGGGATGCATGTGACCCCTTTCGTAGGCTCTATAAGAAACATGTCTTCATATCCATTAAAAAACAGCGGTAAAGTAAATGAAGATGATACGACCACTACAATCCATTGCCATACTCCTATGTTCCCCAAAACATCGGTGGTGACATCTTCATATATGGTTCCTATTCTGCAAAATATCACTTTATTGTAAAAAAAATATTTTCCCCATAAAAAATAAATTTACATTCTTTAAAACAATATTATCATACATAGACATTTCGCATTAATAAAGTTGATTGTACTTATTTTAATTAAATCTTCACGAGTTTAACCTAATTTACTGTCACATCGATCTTAGCTGTATAGATTTTTTGGAAATAGGTTCTAACAACGAATTTATTATTTTTGAGGAAAAGAGAAAATAGTTGGGCTTTGTATGTTGTAAACAACTTTATTTATTTCAAATAACAGTGGTATTCGCTCATATACAATAATGATAATGCAATAATGCAAATGAATATAAACTATTATTCAATAGCTCTATGATGAATATGTTGTTATTGTCATCAGTGTGAATTACTTTATTTACTTTATGTGCGACAAGGATAATATCAGACATTTCCTTAACAAGATTGCTGCTCGTATTATAAACATACTGAATATATTAGAACTGAAGATATATTGAAGATATAGTGCCTATCAAAAATGAAGGTAAATTATTTTATGTAATATAAATATTTTGTAGCTCGAATGAAGTATTTGTTCAACGTTATGTTTTTGCTGTTAGTAAAATAGAAAGAATGAATATGACAGAAAAGACAGAGATACAGTTTCTGCAAATCAAGAGTAAGTCTAATTAGTTATTATTGACGACTGATATGGCGTGGAGGTCAGTATACCTGACTTCACTCCAGAGATCGTGGGTTCGATTCCTACGCAGGACAAATCTTTGTGTGCATGAACATGAATATTTGTTCTGGTCTGGGTGTTTTCCTGTGTATATTAAGTACGTATTTACAAAAAAAAGTATGTAAGTATGTTTATCCGTTGTTTAGTATCCATAACACAAGTTCTTAATAATACTTATCTTGGAACTAAATAATTGGTGTAATACACAACAATAAGGTATAAGTACACAACTTTATTAAGATAAAAGTAGAATATGTGTTAATCAACAAATACTAATCCTAATTAGTAGTTTAGGTAGTCCTTATTATATTACAGTAAATACTATACAAAAATCAAGTTCCACAAATACTTTGCTAGGTTATTCAGCAGACTTTATATTTTATATTGGATCCTAAGATCTCATTAAGAAGTTATAATTTTCTAGTAGTTCTGCAACAAAATAAATAATTAGTAAAAATAAAGTAATTTTAAACTGGTACCTACTCACCTTACTTACCTCACAAATTTTTGTTCATGATATACGTTTCTATATTTTCTTAGCCTTTGGAAGTGGAGATATATGTACAGTACAAATATATGCTTCTTTAAAGACGACTGTGCACTGTCTATAAATTTTAAAAGGCCTACCCGTACCAACTTAATATCTTCCAATAATTGGTCCTATCCGCAACCTGTTTACCTTAAAGAGTGGTGGCACAACTGTGGCGTTCCCATGTCGTCTGCCACTTCGCCACGCTGACTAGAAAAGTTATGTCAATGACTTTCGTTAAAACTTCACAAAAATATATGGTTTACAAATGTAAACCATGATCATCCTTATGCTTTAAGGGTTACGCCTTTGAAAATAAAAAATATAATATACTTTAGTGTCTTTAAGATCAATAGGATCATTTAGATTTGTAAAATTTATACAGACAAAATAAAAAATCGATAATTTTTTTAACAGCAAAGAAAGAGATTATGAGCGTTACCGTAATCAAGAAATAAAAGCAAATGGATTCTTTGTCAGAATTTGTCAGTTTGTCTGTCTGTTGTGGTTTTTCTTAAGAGTTGTCAGTCTGTCGGTGACTCTTGTCGGGGAGATCTGTCAGTCAGCCTGTCGTGACTCTAAAGAGGAGAGGGGATGGTCCGTCAGTCAGTCAGTCTGTCGGTCACTCTAACGAGGCTTCCAAAAGGCAACGAGATTGAGAAGAATGTCCTAAGAAATATATAGGTTTAGACTTGTCTAGTCTACAGTAAGAGATAAAAAAAATCAGTATTTATTAAACATGTAATTGCTATATGATAAATTTATCAAAAATGATGTAACTAGGTATATAAATTTTATATCTTATCAACCATTTCATAAAAAAGGTTAGATATCAAGTTTGTGCACATTTTATTAAACGAAATCAAAACGGCACATACCTACTCATTTGTTGGTGTAGTACACAGAACAACTCTTACTTGCTCTTAGGTCCTAAAAGCCTAGACTCTCTAATCTAAAATTAAATCTAAATAATATGACACATTATGAAGATTTCTATGAATTTATCGCGATTGCAAACCGGTGAACGTAGTAGAGGAGGTACTGGGGAGGCAGTATTCAGCAGTGATGTTACAATTAGGCTCATTATATCTCAAAACTTGAACCGTTCAGAACTAAATCACATTTATACGATGGTTTTTCACATCAAATTGTACCATAGGTCATATTGTTAACTCTCAAAAAATTCAATCATGGCGACTCGTCCAAGACCTTATAATCTCAAGGGATATCGATAATCAAGTAGGTAAATAATATTCTTTGCAAGCAGGAGAGGAAAATAAATAAATAACAATAAGTCCTTCAGATGTGCGTAATATACCTATGAAAATCCAAATAACATATAATTGTAACCCAATCTACGGTAAATTCTGTCTAGGATAAAGCTTTTAAAAGTTAAAAATAAAGTACTTCCTTGGAGAATACAGCCAGTATTCAACAGCTGTAATTATTTTTATAAAATTAGCTGCACATAAGTACCTGCCTAAACTAAAAAAGGAACTGAACATGTAAGTAAAAATAGTTTTATCATTCACACCGAACCCTGCAGCCAACTCTAACGTGGTTAAGATGGATCCGCGCGATGAAGAGGAATTCCTCATTGAAAACTAGGATCTCCGACCACGTCCACGAGTTCTGGAGGTCAAAAGTGTCACGATGGAACTCGTTTTTAAAAATAATGCGATATTTTAAATTTTCCATACTAAGCACAGAACGATGTCAAAACTAAATGAAATGGTGCAGAAACAAATGAATTATGACATTTAGAACACGAATAGGAAATATTTTAATTTGGCCATTTCGATAAAACGCCAATTTCATAAATATGCTAGGACGTAGTGGTTAGTTATACTTCTAAATTTGGCTTGTGATTTTGCTAAACATATTTAAATTAACCTACCAAACGCTATTTATTTGTCTTTGTCTCAAGTTATCATTACAATAGAATAAAACGGATATTAAAATAAATTCTTGTATTAAATTTCTACATTGAATTAAAGCACCTAAGTGTGAAGTTACAAACTTGATCACGCATAAATGAGCTTAGGAATGTTGGCTAACCAATTCGAATGTTGGTCCAACCTTTCACGAGAGGTAAAGTAAACATGGGGGCTATATCGACAGGCGCTGCTCAGTGCCAATGGTCAAGGAGATAAGTGGTTATATAGCAAGTTTTTTCGCACGCTATTGCGGTAACTGGCGTTGTTGCCGGCACCACGATGCATGCCATCAGCGGACCGCATTCGGTGCTCCGCCGTCACACGAACGCACGTCTGCGGACCGCCCACACCACCGCGCCGACACTCGCTACTCTCCTTCTCATAAACTATCACAGATGGTGTTTGTGCATTGCAGAAGTTTGGAAACAACAAGGAACCAACACTACTAATCATGGACAAGGATCGTGCCTTGGAGGAAATGATGGGGAAGCTCGGTGAGTTTGAACCATATGGAAATTCGTGTCAATTCTGTAATATGAAGCTTTAAGTGTCATTGTGACTACGCTTTTGCGTTCCAGTAAGGATATCAACACTGTACAGGTTATCGGATTCAGTTACTTTCTTTTCGTATTATTTTATGGATTTTTTAAAAGCAGGCATATAGTTTTTATTAAATTATGCATAACTGCAATATAAAAAAAAATTAAGTACCATTTAATATTTAAAAGGAAAATGATAAAATCTTAAAGCAATGAAGATTTCAAAGCTTTAGTTTTCGTAGGGACACTTTTAAGAGTTTGGAACAGAAGCAAACAGATATACACCAGAGCGAAAAAAAGTAAATTTGAACAACAGAATGAATGATGTAACGTACTTTGAGCTTAACTGAGCTATTACTTGCATCAGTAGTTATAAAGATGCATAGATAATGTTTACAATTACTGTTAGCAACAAAAATATTTGTCACTAGGAAATGTAGAACGGTAGAGATTACAATTCTGTGTGATTGACATACTGTTTCACTTAAAAGTAAATTACTGTTAGCAACAGAACTGTTCACTAGGAATTGTTAAGCTTACAGTGTAATTAACTAACATTTTTGTCTCACTTAGCACTTTTTGTTACCTTTTAGCAGATTGGGAAATATTGTCTGAACTTATATAACTTTCGTTACTAAGTAGTATTGAATGTAGTGTACAAAACTGGCTAAACTGTGATGCTTAGTTCCGTGCAAAATAGATTTTAAGAAGACAGCATTTTTCATTATTTTGTGTATTGACTTATTACATGCTCAGACTTGATTGCTTAAATATTTTTAGATAATAATATAAATTCAAATTGTCACTAACGTAAAGTGTATATTTCTGGTAACGTTCATTAATTATGCGTCAAAGTTAAATTGAGATTGCATATGAAAAGTTTATTAAATCTAAGGTAAGCAATTCCCAATTAAGGTTTTCGGCCAAGTATCAAATTCAATGGTTTTACTTTGATTTAATGTAACGACTGGTACATTAGTAATTAAAAAAGGGAAAGCACAATTTTTGCAAAACAATAATTCAAATTAATAAAATTCAATGAGTAGAGTGATTTCAGGGCTTCTTAATATATTTATTAAACCTAATAAATAAAGTAAAATAAAATGTCAAATTGCTAAGCACGACTCTATATGTTTATAAACTAAAAGATCGATAAATCACGTTGGCACGCCCACATCGCTGAACAAAATTTTGGTAATGATGGGACCTTGGATGAGTGTTATCTTATCTATCTCCTAGAGAAGGATAACGGCTACTTAATTTTATACAGTTTTGCACAGTTCCTGCGGACCTAGATAAAATATGTTATAATATAATGTGATACTGTGACAGATTTATTACGCTATTTTCTTATATGGAGTTGTTTTTTAAGCGTACCGTAATGTTGCTATAATATGAGCATTATTTAACTATGCGTACACAGGACTGTTGTTTTTTTTTATAAAAATTATAATGTTTGTAGAATTGGAATAAAAATAAAGGAAATTATAACTAAAATATGTCAACTTAACTTAATATTTATAAAAAAAATTATGTCTATATGAGAGGACAAAGTCGTTTATAATTTATTAAATTATACTCAGAGTTATTTTGCCTTGTTCTGGAATGGAACCATCTGGAAGGAGCATTCGAAGCAAATGCTTTAAACTTATTATTTATTTTAAATGAATGACTATTTTGCTATACATTATGTAGGTAATAACTTTTTAATCACGAGTTATTTCACGTGTTTAAACTCTTACTTGTTATTATTATAGCATATCTTTTGAGATAACACAATTTAGGTACATATAACTAATTAATAATCACCAAGTCTTACATCAACAATGAACAACCTCGCATAGCAATTGCAATCAAAACTCGGTTACGTTTTCAGTTGAATTAAATTACTTATCTAAAGTGCAATATCTTTAAAAAGCAAAAGTATTTTTGCTAAAAACCTAACTCATTGATTGATTACACATACCTACCAGCTTAATTTTTTTTTTGTACCTGTGTGTTCTACTTCTTAACTCTAAGTAAGTTACCGATATACAAAAGTAGGGTTCAAAAGTATATATTATATGTATTAGGTTCAGATTGATAAGCAATATGTTTAGTATGAAGTAGCTAAAAACTAAGTTAATAAATTATAATATATTTGAAGGCGTAATAAATAAATAATATCACGGGAACCTAAATATTAATATTATATATGCGTCTATATATTAATTCTCCACAGCTAAGTCGCTACACAAGTTCAAATATAGAGGTAGATGGGACCTTGAACATGTGTTATCTAATCTGGAGAAGAACACTACCAACTACGACGGCGGCACTGAAAATTTCGGAAATCAAGGAAGTGACACAACATTACAATTAAAAAATATATTTATTACTTTTCGAAGTATGTATTCTCCGCGAAATTTTACACATTTTTCCATGCGATGGAACCAATCGTTGAAGCAACCATTCCATTCGGAAGTCCTCCTCCAAAATAGCCGTTTTGTAGGCGTTCACCGCTCATGACATAAAAATCTCTGATCACGCAATTTATTCTTATTTTAGGGAATGTGTAGAAGTCATTAGGGCTTAGGTCGGGGCTGTACGGCGGATGGTCTAATAATTCTATGTTTTCTTGCTCCAAAAACTCTTTTGTTCTGTGCGCGGTGTCAGAACTCGCATTGTCGTGATGGAGGATGATGCGGCGATTGCAGTTCTCTTTACGGAGTTCAGAAACCACCTGTGGCAAACAAATGCTAGCATACCATTCTGCATTAACCGTTATTTGTCCCTCAAGAGGAATAGTCGAAAGATGGCCGGTTTTGGAGACAAACATGGCCACCATTTTTTTGCCACACTCCGTGAACAAACAATTTCGGGTTCGGACGCGTATATCCAGGATTCATCACCGGATACGATGTTGATACAGCATTGGAAGATCCTGCGTGGAATCTTTCGAGAGGTCTGACGCACCAAGTAACGCGAGCTGCTTTTTGCTCTTCACAGAGCGAATGCGATATCCATCGGGAAAACAACTTTTTTACACCTAATTGTTCATGCAAGATTATTTGTATTTGATTCATGCCAATGTCTAAAGTTGTCTGTCACATGTCTATCTTTCTCAATCAGCTTACGCACAGCATCAACGTTTTCTTGGGTGACTGCAGTTTTCTGACGACCTTGACGGGAATCATCACTGAGCTTGTCACGTCCACGTTGAAATTCAGCAAACGGGCGATAAATTGTGATTTTGGATGGCGCTACATCACCAAATGCAGAAATCATCCGGTCAATACACTGTTTTTGTGTAAAACCACTTCGAAAGTCATAATAAATCATCGCTCTTGAATTTTCTCGAGTCAATTACATTTTCTCAACGACAAAACAAGTTTGAAAAGACCTTGTGACAAGACCGAGATTCTTTTTTTAAATAAATAAATTTCAATTAAACAGATTTTAATATAACAGGAACAGTGGAAATATTCCATTCCCGATACTTTTTGTGCAGCCCTCGTATGACATAGTTTCTCTAAAATCACTAGTGCATTTTATACTTAAAGTTTTCGATACCTTAGAAGAACAACTTTAAACTGCTGTTACATCGCATCATAAATTAATCAGTCAATTTTACTCAAACTAAATGTATTACATAACAAAAATAGATTATTTGCTTACATCGACACAATAACTTTTCATACAGTTTACAAGGTATTACGATTGATATTAAAGCATAATTATCACTAGAAATGTTAATGAAATATAGAGAAAAATTATGAATTAACTGAAGAAATATTATATTCGCGTAGATCAACTTCTACCGTAATATATAACGATTTATCTTTGTTGTAAAATTTTTTTTGTTTTTTATTTCATAAACTATTACATAGTACTTGAAAACGTCAAAACAGAATATAAATGAAAAAAAAAAGCTAAATATTACTACAATGAAAACACGAAGCTTAGATTCACTTACATGCAAAAATATAAAATTAAGTGTAAGTGAATCTAAGTGCGATTTCCGAGCCACCGCTATGTGAGAAGAACTGACAAGAAACTCACAGGCTATGCTCTTTTAAATTATTAATCAAATATAACAATACACAACACACACAGTAAATATTTTAAGATATTGAAAGGGCCCCCAGAAGCCGTAACTAATAAAGTAGCACTAAGGAACCGAGACCAACAGATTCACGTGACTCTTCGTTCCTTCGTGTTCGTGAGAAGGGATCCTTATAAGTAACACCTACAGTCAGCATTAAATATATTGGAAAATATTGTCTAAACTTAAATAACTTTTCGTTACTAGTATCGAATGGGGTAAACTGCGATGCTTTGCTCCGCGCAAAATAGTTTTTAAGAAGACAATATGAATTAGTATTTTGTGTTTGACTTATCTATCACATGCTCAGACTTGATTTTTTAAATATTTTGAGATAATAATAGATTCTACGCTTGTCACCTTGAGATCTGGAAACTGATATCGAAATTTTGCCTGAAATCTGACCCATATTCTCGTTATACTCTTTCAAACTCAAACTATACCAATCAGTACAGTGTCTAAAATCATTAGTATTAAAGATTGATCAAATTCTTCAAGTACCTCATGTTGTACGATTATGATGTTTTAACTCATTAATTAAACACGTCCGTTAAACAGAACAATAATGAAACTCTATGTGCATTTATGTGCTAATTTGTTGTAACAAAGAATAAACTATTTAGCACCACTACCTTAAGCAAGTTATTAGATTAATATGAATGAACTAAAATTAATATCTTGACTGAACTAAAGAGACGAAAGTAAAAGTTGTCTATTTTTGTCACTAAACAAATTGAGATAATAAGTATTGGGTTGTTTATTGACTCGTTAAAATAAACAAAATTGGCAACTAATAAACCGTTTAATTTTATTTTCAAGAGCTAAAAGTAAGTTTAGGATCTATATTTATAGTAAAAAAATATTAGTAAATTGTTCTTTAATTTTGTTGATGATATTGTAACGAATAAGTTAATTTAGAAGACTTGTCACTTATTCTAGACGTAAATTACCCCCACAAACCATCACAAAGAATTAACCTAAATAATAGAGATTATTGATTTCTTATATTGGAATAGAGTAGAACAAACGACATAAAAACTATTTCAAGGATTTGAATCGCTTATTGTAACCAGGTACTACAGATAATTTAAACTTTTAATCGTTTTATGATAGCGAGTAATTTCAGTAAAAAATTACCGATATTGCCTTAGTTACTGTAACAGTAAGGTTTACCAATTTACGTAATGGTTTCGTTGAATTGCGCTATAGATTACTGGTGTCAATGGCATTGTAGAGGGCGGTCACGAACTACTTATCCAAGTTGTTGAAGTATTATTTTATTTTTATTTAATCTTTATTTTACAAAAGGCGGGTGTAATAGGAATTGTATAGGCATTATCTGTCAGTTAACCTTAGAGTTAGCAAAAAGTTTATAGGTAGGGCGATTGTGAATTCAATAAATGAAGGTAAATTAAATTGAAATTACAGTCATAGTTCACGACGTACCTACATAATATTACGCTTGTTTCCCCGAAGGGGTAGGCAGAGTAGGTAATAATTACAAGCCCACATTTTGTCAATTATATAGTTGATCCCACATAGGTTGTGGCAAGCGTATTGCCGCTTACCGGAAACTTTTATGTATGCCAAAGTCTCGTCTGTAGATTGGCAGGTGCACCACTTGCAGGCGAGGCTTGGGCTCCTTAGATTTTGGTATAATTCCTATACACATACGACACTATACGGCATTAACGTTAAATTATAAGTTTGACCTTCATAAGAGCTTTATTGAGCCAAAATTGAATAAATGATTTTGAATTTAAATTTAACATACATATATGATGTCGTAAGGCGAGCTACATATTATTAGGATGACCACGACCGCTCTGGCATTGGGGTGGCGATGAGACAAAATATTGAATACAGATAGATGCTCAAAATCAAAATTTAAGTTAAAAAGTCCAACGCTATGCTTAACACTGCACGCTAGTCTCATTTCCCTAGAAATATTGTTCCAAAGTTGAGCAGCCCTCACAAAATAATTTAACTGGAACCTATACTTTCTCCCTCTAATATGATATACTATATATTATTGATGATCACCATATAAAAACGTACGCATTATAAATTTTTCGAGGTGAGGCGAATTCCGAACTGATATCATCATATTTTTTCTATATCACAAACTACCTTTCAACAGTCAATGACCTCCAAAGGAGCATAATTATCTAACAATTGTGTTTTATAGGCGATAGCGGTTATTTATTTAACATAAATAGGTATCTTAGTATTCCAATAGTTTCGACAGAATTTTACAAGTGGCGAAAACTGCAACTGTTTGAATTAATTAATTTAAAAAAATATTTGTGATATACAATTGAAACAAAGTATCGGTGTATAGGGATCCTACCAAGACCTAAGGAACCCCAGCCAACCTCAACTGCAAGTGGTGTAACTGCCAACCAATGGACGAGGCTCTGGCGAAAATTGTTCGATAAGCGGCAATAAGTTTGCTACCTATTACGTGGGACTATATAATTGGCGAAATGTAGGCGGCCTCTGCCTATCCCTTAGGGGAAACAGGTGTGTTTAACAAAATATATATCGCGTACACAGTTATTATATGAAGGTACATATTGGTAAACAGTTACGTAAATTTCACAATTTCTCTTTATATGTACTTACTTTTTAATTATGTACAAATGCATATTGTCTTAAAAAAATCTCAACATGTTTTATGTGTTGTTTTTAGTTAACAACACTAAGAACCATTATACTTGAATGATAATGATTCTTCTCGGATGATGTTTGCTGTTAAATGTGAATACCTACTATGCTGCTTAAGAAAACTGTGTTCCTATTACACATATCGAACGAGTTTTAAATATTTATGTCACGCCTGTCAAATAAAAGTTATGACCAAGGTCCTTATTTGTGTGGGAAAAACAATAAAAGTTTGCACATAATGCTCTGGAATATTTAGTGTAATAAAATATCAATACGAATTCTTATGTCCTGGATGACAGATTAATTTATAACTCAGCTACTACAACAAAGGGCTGTATAAAGGGAACTGGTTTTAAAGGATCGGCCAGCGTGCATAGACTATCTTACCATCTTCCATCAGGTGGTAGTATACCACGGCCAAAACGATGGATTTATCAAAAATACTATAGCTATATTCAACATTGACAGGTGTTAATACGGAAGCTGCCTGCTTTGCATAGTGGCAATATGTCCTTGTTCTTTCGTGCGACTCAATATGTAATACTTTGTATCCTTCGATCCTTGTATTGTTGATCGAAGTTTGTATCATAACTTTTAGCTGCATGACCGCCGAAAAAATAAGTGTAAGGTTTTCGGGCTATTCCGGTACTAAGTTTCTCTATCTGAACACGCGAAAAATCTCAGTAAGTCCAGTTGCCGAAATAATATGGAATAAAATTTTTTGTTTGACGTGTCGAGTTGACGAACGAACCCATGTCTTCAGGGTTCATATATTAGTGGAGGCCGATAGGCCGTGGGGGTCAGTACCTGCACTACGCTCCTGAGGTCATGGGTTTCATTGCGATGCTATACATGATAAATATTTGTGTGCATGAATGGGTGATTCCTATGTATTTGTAAAATAAAATATATGTATGATGCGTCGGCAACCCATTTCATGACCATGTTTCGGATAGGTTTTTAATGGGTCCAGTAATATTTATTTTTTCTCGTTACATATATTCCCGCCTTCTTCCCTTTTTCACTACCCGACAAAAAACTATTCGTGCTGATCGCCCTAGCAGGGTTTTATCGCGGCACCCACCGAACGAGGCAGCCCCGGACAATATGGCTTTCGGCTTCAGTCTGTTCACTTGGGTGCATTGATTGCTCCCTCCCGACTGGTCTCCACCTTGTCGTGGTGGGGGGCTGAATACCTCCCGGTAGGGCGCAGAGGGCGCTAAGGAAAAGGTAACACCCAGAGATTGGCGACTCTGGGTGCCCTTAGTACTGACCACGGGAGGGGGGGGGGAAACTAAGAGGGACCTGTGGAGGGCGCAGCGGGCGGGCTAGGAGGGCCCGTCATGCAGCGCCAGGAGGGTCTTAGGCAGCGGGGGCAGGGGCCCCTGCTGTCTAACCATGGACCCACCGAGAAGTCGGTCACACACGCTATGGTCGCATAAGGAAGTAGGAGGGGCGCGTGGACTCATTGCTTCCACTTTGGGCACCTGCATGATAAAGCCTAGGTGATTTAATTCCAAAAGTGGAATAATTCGCTGTGTGGCGATAATTTATTTTAAAAACAAATCAATATTCAAATCGTGTCATGACTATTTACGTTTAATAAAATTTTAAATACTCAATTATTTTTGCTGAATGACAGAGTTTACATTACAAAACAAACTAACTCGCACAATGATGCGAGTCCGTTATTTAAGTCACTATTTAAATAGTTAAAACAACGAGCATGATGATATGTCATGTGATACATTGATGTGAATGTACCAGATATGTATACAGAGTTGTATCTAAAGCGAAAAAAAAAGTAATAACAGCAATCCTGCCTGCCAGTTCTTTATATGTGCCACTGCGCATATGTGTATAATTATTAATTATGATTGATGTTTACCTGTTAAGCAGTGCCGTATAAATAAATAAAAATAAATTAATTTGGCTCTCCCAAGGCTAGAGCTTTTACTCTTATAGCAGTTGTACTTAAGTGGTTAGTGGTTAAAACAGGATTTCCATATGTGAATTGGTTTAGTTACGAATTGGTACCATTCATACCTAATCAGTAATCAGCTTAGTACTTCGGGCGAGGAAATCTAACAGATAGACGGAGTTGCTTTCTTATTTATAATATTACTATTGATTTATTTATTTATTTATTTATTTAATTAGAACGGAATAAACCAATTACACTAATTATCAAAAACAGTAAAAGTTAATATAATATTAAAATCTCACACTTAAAAACTTCTTTTATCCCATTCTCTCACAATACCTCAGACACACTGACAAAATCTCAGGCCATCCATCCGCAAACAAATCACAGTCGGGTGCTGTTTCCAGGATGGCATTAAGTGCGTTGAGTGTCCGCGGAATGGGTGATTTTGAGCGGGCTACGGTTCGGCAGGTAGGCCCAGCAAACAGTTTATGTTTCCTGCTCCTATAATAATTATCGGGTGCATAAAGTCGACACAGCTCACCATGAAGATCAGGAGAGTCTATACTACCACGTAAAATTTTAATTATAGTGATGATTTGATCACAGGCTCTTCTCACCTCTAAAGAATTGTATTCTAATTGGCCAAGGAGAAACTTGGTAGGATACATATAAGGGTAGTAACCGTATCTACGTTTATACAAAAACCTAAGGAATGCCTTCTGAACTTTTTCCAAAAGCAGTGTATATTTGCTTTCATGTGGATGCCACACACTTGCACTGGCTTCAAGTTTTGTTCGGACCAGCGCACTAAAGATTAGTTTCACCACTCCGTCAGTCCTAAAGTCTCGTGAGTTTCGCAATACAAAACCCAAACGTTGGTACGACTCCTTTGCGACAGCGGTTATGTGGTCATGAAAAGTTAGTTTTCGATCGAATGTTACCCCTAGATCTTTTATGACTGTAGATTTTGTTATTAAATTTTGGCCTAATTTGTACTGAAATTCAAAAGGGTGAAACATGCGTCCGAAAGTCATTCCATAGCACTTGGCACAGTTAAATTCCATTTTATTAGTGACACTCCAATCGTTAACGGCGTCGATTTCCCTTTGGAGCAACAAGCAGTCCTCAATGGATTTAATTTCCATGAAAATTTTGAGATCATCAGCGTATAAAAGCGATCTAGCGTAACGGACGACTGACGGCAAATCATTGATCATTAAAATGAAAAGGAGGGGACCAAGTATTGACCCTTGACTCACTCCAGAACGCGTATGATAGGGCTTAGACTCATAAAGACCGTGCTTGACAAACTGCTGGCGATTGCGAAGATAGTCTGCAATGAGATGAAGAAGACTAGGAGCGAAACCAATCGCACATAGTTTTTCCAGCAGAATATCATTGTTAACCCTATCAAAGGCCTTCCGGAAGTCGAAGTATAAGACATCTACTTGGCCTCCACGGTCGAGGCAACTGGCAATATAGTTCACCAAGGTAAGGAGGTTACTGTTCACCGACCGTTTGTTTCTAAACCCATGCTGTTCCATACAAAGGTACCTTTCGACCTGCTCGTATATTCGATAAAGGAAAACGGCCTCCCACGCCAACCAATGATCTCGTCAAGGCGTTGGGAAGCCGGTGGATGCAGGCGACTCAGAATCGCTCTATGTGGAAATTTATTGGGGAGGCCTATGTTCAGAAGTGGACGTCTTATGGCTTAGATGAAAAAAATATAATGAAAATATGATGATAATGGGAAAAAAATATAGACTCTCTTCATAAAATAATACATTGAAATCCTATCTGTTAAACACTATTTTAATTAAAAGCATTGTTATCAAACTTGTACTTTGTTCTTATGAAATGTAATCTATGTATTGACAGCAAACGTAATCCGGGATTTTCTGGTTTCCACTGGGTATTGACCTATTTATCAACGAATTTAAATAAACTGCATGTATTCGTATTTTATTCGTATTATAGGTCACCAGTATTTTAATGCCTAAAAAAGATTTTTAAAAGGATTAGTGTTCTTTTTGTTTGAATATAAAATTTTGTGGAGCATTATACACTGTATAGTTACTTCTTCGTAAACTAAAGTTATTTGTGTGTTTGTTCTACATAAACGTTTCGGCCAATTACACTGAGCTCAGATGATGGCATTGGAAAATTTTGGGTAACTCTGCAGCGGAAAGTCGAACAGTACCGATGTATGTATAGTCGTCAGAACATTAAGTGGGGAAGCTTAACCTTGAACTGGTTATAAAGTAAGCCATGCATTTCGAGTCGGCGATTTTTCTGAGTTAATGTAGCGCAGTGTACTGCATTCCATTAAATGTGAACACAATAAATACGACTTCTATGTCGTATCAACTTACGTTTTCCTTCATAAAATTAACGAATTTAAATTACTTATGTGCAATAAACACTAGGTATTATATTTTATTACTTTAGCTGTTTTTTCTGACTACAACTACTATTTTAAAAAGATATGACTGCATCTCTATAGTATCAATCTTCATCAATATAATTAAGATCTCTTTTTAATCGAACGTTTACACTAACTTGTAATCTAACAAGAAAATATCGTTGAACACAACGTAGCGAATGCAGTAATATCAGCTTAAGAATATATTAAATTTGCCTTTACTTATGTAAAGTTGTTGTAAAATAGGATGTCACGATTTTTCTATTTGCCGTGTTTAATTTTCTTATTAACACTAGTTTCATAATATTATACTCCTTATTTATAGTCTTGTATTTGTTTATAGTTTTGACTGATCTTTCTACCGTTTGTATGTCATTCCCTTTAGGTATTTTTTATTAACTAGTGTTTATCTTTATAATAAAATTATATTCAACTTTGATTTTAAAAACATTCCCGTAATGAAATTTTTCAACTGGTGGTAATGCTCTGTTTGCGGCGATCTAATATTAAGATCAAATTATATAGTGGTATTTCAAGGTAACTAATTATAGTTCTTGAAGGAAGAACTCAAGAAAGATTTTGAGTAGTCAGTGTGAGTGTTAAAATATTACGATTTAAATTTAAAAGAGTATTTGCTGCAATAATGGGAGTCAACATGATATGTATACAGATAAGAGTTTGGTTTGAAGAACCGACGAACGATGAGGCGTTAAGGTTCTTCAATGGCTGCCACGAATCAGCAAACGTAGTAGAGGGCGGGCTCCCTCCCACCCAACCGATAATCTGGTAAAGGCGGCGGGAACCTGGTGGATGCAGGCGGCACAGGATTGATCAACGTGGAAAGCAATTAGAGAGGCTTATGTTCAGCAGTGGACTTCAAATGGCTAAAATATGATGTGATGAAGCGTTTCGTTAATAGTGTAATAAATAATAGCTACTTCTTCCCAAATTCTTTACAAAAATAATCTTTCAAGTTTAAGTTCGATTTACTGTTTTCTTATGCACCACCGTTTCCACTTTAATTTTATTAATTCGAAATTAGAATTAAAATTTAAAAAAATACCAGAAATTTAAAAGAATTCTGTTTGTTTGACTCTTTCTTTTAAGGTTTCAAGCCATATTGGCAAATTTTTCTCTAGAGAGTGACTCTGGTTACGACATATTTTATCTCAGAAATCATTTCGGTGGAAATTTGTATTGTAGTTATAATTCTCAAACAAGTGATATGAAACTCATCATAGTTATGGCAAAATGGATTTTCGAATTGATTGATTGATTCTGTCGTACCGCCGATCACATAGAACTCGATACAAGATGGCGTTCTCCATTTAGACACACAGTTTAAAGGATTGACGTAATATTTGACAGTCTCTAGCTGTGTTTTTTAAAATTATATTACAAATTATTAATATTTGGGTAAAAATGTGTCATTAAAACGCAAATAATAATCATTTAATTAATTAGTCGCTTCACTTGTGTGCCCAGGTTATGAATAATCTATGGCTTTCGGCAGATTCTCCGGTACGGATTGATGAATCTCAATAAATTTTTATCTAGATGAAATAGCTGAAATTCATCGAATTCGGCGGTAGGCCCCTGGTCTCAAAATCTCTTTGCACGCCTATGCAATAAAGTATACTTTAAATATAAGGTTCAGTTAACATTACTGTAATTTATATTGCCACATATATTTGTAAGACAAAATTACAACATTATTATTTTATGGTGGAACAGGAAACCGTGAAAGGGTTTTCAAGTAAGTCAAGGACAAGACACTACTAATATTTACGATTTGTATAAAAGATACAAAATACTTTAATACAACAATGGTTCGATTAAAATGTATTATGACATACTTATTCACATAAGACGATTTAAGGCAACGCACCCCTTCATGTCTTAAGAACTAAGTTTATGAGTAAATGTGAAATAGGAGAAATCAATTTATCACCAAGCCAATAATCGATAAAACTTACAAATTATACCGAGTACTTTGTAAATATGTCAAAGTAACTTCGATCGTATCGTAATAAGGTCGCGGCAAATCAACAAGTATTTTTGTTGTTTTGCAAACCCGTAATATACATACATTGCAGGTTTCCAAACATGTACTTGCAAAAATTTAATAATATATGGTCCCGTTTTATATGGGCTTACAAAAATTACCTTGGATTCTCTATTCCGGAATTGATTCATACAAAGCTACAATTTATGAAACGACCAGGCTAATAAGCCTGATTCTTTCCGATTTAACGATCAGTCGGCGAAACCGAAATAAGGATTTTTTTTTTCAACGTTTATTTCACTGAAGTATTTCTTTACCTCAAAGTAGTTACTTGTATCATCGGGAAATTACTTTGTAATATTACTTTTCAAACTAGGTCATGTTAATTATCTGCTACGGAAAGTTCAAGATTTTCATTTAAGAGTACCTACGTACATCCATAAAATTTTCTGACTTTAAAATAGACCGTCTTTTCATAAAAAAATTACTTGGCACAAAAAAGAAATAACACGCAGAATCTATGACGTCCGCATATTTTCATTGAAGTCGTAAGCAATGTCCAAATATCTTACGATATTAAATAAACTACTAACGTAGGCATATTTTCTTTTAATGGAGGTGTATCAATTTTATGTTGTCAACAAATAATAATCACGCTTCTAAGATGATAAATCAAGATACCATGTGTATCTAAAGGTATATCGAAGTATATCAATGTGCTTGTAAGTTTTATCCTCAATAATCTTATTATTGCGAATGTGAGTTTGTTTGTTACGCTTTGAGGCCATAGGGTACACCATAGGGGCCAATTCCAATAAAATTTGGAAAAAATAAACTTTTGAGAAATACATTCATTCTTATTTAAGACAAAAGATAGTTAATTACGACTAGCTTTTATAAACGCGATGCTTATTCTACACATAATATTATTATCATTATGCTAAACACTTTACCACATTCAGCTTACCTTACTTGTATTAGTAGATAGATGTACCTATAGAAGATAACTTAAAATATTACAAAGGGACTTATATTCAATTATTTGTACTGTTCCTCAGGTCATGTATACAAAAATGCCAAAAATTCTCATAAGCCTGATGAGCATGGGGATCTGCTGCATTTATATTACATCGTTACTAATTTATATAACATTAATAAGTTAAGTTTTAAAAAAAAAAGGTTTAACAATGTTCCATTTCAATGCCCAAAACTAAAACACCGAACGTACTTCATTTCTATTACTATAGTTTACTGAACGAAACCTTGATAAGTGTTACGGTATTTAGCCAGAAGCCATTAAAATGCATTAATAAATTTAGTACAAAAAACCGTAAACCATTCAACAGCTAATAATAGTAGAAACAAGGTTGATATTTTCTTTTGTTAGCAAATTAATATGGAATTAGTATCGACATTGCAATAATATATCAAAAAAGGTTAAGGTTATGCTTGAGATATTTATATAAGTTAGAAGCAGGATTTATACCTAAGTATATTGTAATATTATCATATATTTCATATCCTAGCAATATCTCGGTTGCCCTAGACTTAAGGTTAGGGCCCAGGGTCTGCTCATTGGTTCAACTAGATTTGACTGAATTACAGTTTTTACGTGGAGTGACTGCCGTCTGACCTCCGCAACCCAGAGGGAAACATCATTCTATGGTTAAACCAGCTGTCAGTTGTTAGAAGGCACTGACTTCCTAATAACGACTGCCATAGATGTTCATGACAGCCGGGACCAACGGCTTGATGTGCTTTCTGAGGCACGGAGAAAGCAATAATTACGCACATAACTTCGAAAAGTCATAGGTGCGCCCCCAGGGTTTGAACACGAGACCCTCTGAATTTAAAGGCAAGGGGTCTCGCCACTGGGATATCGCCGCTATTATCATATATTTATACACAATGAGAATTGTTAAAAAGTAAGTTGAATTGAATATACAAGCCTTTCCTGATCTTCTTGAAAAGTTTCGTTGCATTTGCCTCCAACGACAATGAATACATGTACTATGTATGTTTCTCACTTTACTTCAAAAGGGCAATATTTTATTTTTAAAAGAAACATGTTTATAAAAACAAACAAACAATACACATATGGAAAACCTTATCACAAAAAAAAACAATTATAAAAAGTAGAAACATTATAGCATAAAAATAAAGAGTACATATTTATAACAAAAATGACATGAATTATCAAATCAAGGTTTCCTTTCAAGAATTTAGGTTAGTCTATAATTATTGTAGTTTACACAAAGAAAGTCACGTCATTGGCGACCTGCCAATAGGGCTCTGCGTATTTACGTGGAGTTAAGAAGTAAGGGAAACGTAAATACAAGGTGAATTGCTAAATGTATTTTTGTTTGTAAAAAAAAATGCTTACATACATCCACACCTATATCCGCGAAGAAGTAGACAGAGACATAAAATATGCCCACGTTTCGCTAATATCATTGATGGTGAAACGTTATAAGTGGCGAGCCTATTGCCGCTTAACAGGAACTTTTTTATTCCCCAGAGCCGATGTTGGTAGACCGACAGGTGGAGTTTGGCTTAGAGATTTAAGATATGAAAGGTGTCTATATATCCTTTGTTCTTGAAATCGGTAAAATATATTCCTTTTTCTCTACTCTTTTGTTCATCTTTACTACACACATACAATACACACTACAGGACAATGCGAATATTTTGAAACGTGCTACTATTAAGCACAGATCTCCGCTTACAAATGTCAGGTTATACTCCACCACGCAGACCCATTGCGGATTAGAAGAGGCAGGTAATTACGACGTATAACTTGGCTTAAATTTCATGAGGGTCACGTTATAATGCATTAGTCTTTTACATGCCGTTGCGGCTTCATTGCGGCTAAGGCTGACATATTATCTTGCAAAGTGGTTGATTGACGTAAACGATCTTCCAGTCATTGGCCTTCAAGGTGCTTGAATTGGTAAGCACTTAACTCATTACCAATTTGTCGACTTTTATTAAACTCTTGTACAGTTTACTGCTTACCGCTTTATGTATGAAATAAAAACGAGATTGGAAGTTGTCCCAAAAAGGGTTCAAAGTCATCACAAAAAAAAATAGGGTAGTCTGCACAATGTGGTTGGTTTCTAAGAGCAGCACGAGTTGTTCGGGAGAGGAAAGGAGAAAGCGGTATGAAATCGAAAAGCTCCTCAGAACACTTACCATAGTATCTCAGATCGAAGACTCTGACTGGGGCAATGTCACTATGTAGTATGTAATTATTAATAAATAATGTTCCCTCAGCGTCCCCAATAATGCGAACTGCTCTCCTTTGCAGTATATCAAGTGCGTCGCGGAGGTACCTAGCAAAACCATCTCAAAGATGGAAACAATACTACACACTCGACCGCACATGTGTGTTGTACAACAAACAATGGTGTTCGGGAGTGATAAGCCGCCTCACCTTATTAAGGTTACCCAACTTACGGGATACAGTTAAAATAACAACCTCGAAGTAGCATTTCGGGTTTAGGTCCTGGCCGATGTCCATGCCAAGAATGCTGAGGTCCACCGAAGTGGACAACGGAGAGTTCTGTAGAAAGGAAGGAGTAAGGAAGGGAGTTAACATTGAAGAGAATGCACAAACCCGGGTTCTGGTGGTATTAAACTCGACCAGGTTTTTAGATCCCCACTGAGAGACACGATCTCGAGTCCGGTTCACTTTGGCAACCCTGCTTCGGTCGTGTCTTCGCACAAGGATGTCGGCTTGCTTTGCCGCAAGATGTCCCAAGTATCGCTCATGTTTATTATGTTATACCAATTGGCAACTATTGTGATAATCAAATAATGCTCTTGAACTTTGATATCTTTTAAAGAAAAAACTCATTTATTACACAAAATGTAAAGTAAACGTACAATACGTAATTAGAATGAGGCGGCACGGTAGTTTATCAACATTGCAGACGATAAGCACAATCGGTTGCCGATCGGGGTTACAATAAAACGCGTGTGCGCATCTGTGTCAACCTCGAAACACATAACATATACTGATATCAGGGTATGGTGTCAACACTCCCGATTACGTATAAATTACAACGTTTGCGCAAGTTAACACACGTCTAATTATAACATAAGAACACTAAATTGAATTATTGTCCAGTAAATAATTAAATTTAGTGTTGATAATGTTACCACCAGCTAATGAAAACTAAAATACCTTAAAAATAATGCAAATTATAATTGTTTGTGATTTTTCGTTTCATGTTAATAAATCGTCATATAACTCCAGCCCATTGGCAGCTCATTGCCTCCTTGAAATATGAATAATTATCACTTACCCACGGGGGTGATAACCCCCAACTCGGCATTATTAAGGCATTATTGCATGAATAAGATCCGTGGTATGGTTCTTTACGTTAGTTGGGTTGTTCTTGAGACACATTACCTTTCTTTCGCAGCTTTGGTTATCTATTGCCTCTTTTGTATTGTAGAAGGTAGATCTTCTATTCGAACAGTATATATATCATATAGTTTCCCAGCTTCTATAGTTTTCGGTCTTTTAAGCCGGCTGTACTACGGCATATAAGCAGACCGTCGATTGCTGTTCCTTAGGCAGGATGTGGTCATTATTTTTAGTAACATTAAAAAATAAAAAATATATAAGTACAATAAAAAATAGCACTAGAGATAAAACTGTTGAAGGAAATATGCATATTTTTATGTATAAAAAACTGTTATAAGTTGTACACGGTACACGGAGAACATACATTGTAGTAATAAAGATATATACATTTTATTTAGCTAAAGTTTAAAATGACATATTTTTCCGCGTCGCGCACTATTCCTATATTAAATATTTAAATTATTTAACTCAACGATTTCATTAACCACTTACTACTACAGCTAATACATCATTTATTTAACCACAAGTAGTACCTACATTCTACTTAATTACATTAGACAAAAAAAATACCATTTTAACTTTAGTTACGGAACAAATATTGTCCAATTATTTATTTTACAATCAATAAGAAAAGACAAACGTAGAAACAATATTATTCACTCATAAACTAAGTGATGAGTTATTTTAACCTATAGCCTATTGTTATTCGTCACGAATATAGCGCGGCTAAATAGAGCGTCTTCTGTTAATACATGCGTACACAATGCCCAACATATGGTAATGTTATTGAACAAATGCGCCTCATTAAACTACATTTTAAACTTTGCCATTTATATAGAGAACAAAGCTAACACGATTAGTCGATGATATTTTACTTTTAAATTAATTTATTCAAAAAGCAAGGGACAGTGGCCTCTTATTCCTTTCGTTGCAAGACGAGCATTTCCTTTATGTAGAAAAAGGTTACATTTTAATTATTCTTTAATTATCTACCGTGTATGTACTTTATTATTCATTTATATGACATTTTTGAATGATGAAAGGTTCCTATAGGTTACTGATAATATTTACATCAGTATAAAACTCATGATATTAGTTTACGTAATGTTTGTCATTCACTCTGGTTTGATATTTTCGTCATAGAATAATACTTATCTTATGTATTATGATTTACATAATAAAAAGGTGTATCAAATTGATTACTTTTTAAACCATAGTTAACATTTTTAAACCTGTAAATTATTAATCTATAGATTTTCCGTCAGTAATCTCTTTAGTTCATCAGATTAATAAACTTTGGCCTTCAAGTTTTGAAGGTGTTGGATAGATATATTTGAATGACTTATATGTATCATCAAATATACCTTATTTACATGTAATTAATAAAAACTGACATACAATTCATCAATTTTCATTAAAAGAATGAAAGTACTAGTATCTTTTAAGTTCACAAAATTACCATTTTATTCAACTAGCTAAAGAGTTCTAAATTTGTTTTTGTTTGCGATTTTCAGGAGACTTCGGCCGCTACCAATGTTTCCAGTTCATCTTACACATACTGGCAGCGATGACCGCTGGGATGCACATGCTGTCACTAGTCACTGTTGCAGCAGTGCCAGAACATAGGTAGGTTCCAGAACAACCTTTTTTTGGTATTACTCTTTGGAATATGTTTATGGGAATCCATAAATCCTTAAACCTAATATAAACCTATCCTCCATCATCTTAGCATTCATCCCGGTTGTGCCCTAGACCCAGAGTCTGCAACCTATCCTTTATAAAATCCTTTGGTGATAAGAAGGATTTGAAACATCTTATTAGTAAGTAGACGATAAGATACTACTCCTTTTTCAAGGTTATTATTACAACTAACACGCGATTTACATTAGTACCTAGATATTGAATTAAATATAAAGTAAATATTTTAGTTAAGCTGTAGTTTCTACTTAAGATAAGGGTAAAGTTAAAAAATCACTTATATAATGTCTATAGGAATACTTTTACTTTAAAAAAGGCAATTCTGAGAGTAAATCTGCTTAGGTTCATACCAAAATATACCAATAGCAACTACAAAGAGCAAAAGACACAGGTACACCTAGGAATTCAAATTACAAAGAAAAATAAATATTTACTTAGAAATGTATGTAATTCTCGTATATTGATAATAAGAAATAAAAATATTTTTATACTGTCGCTTTGCTCAATTATAATGAGATAATGACTTAAGGTGACCTTATCAGTTAACAAGAATTACCTTTTGATTTGTCTGAAGTTTCGACTCACAGTGGTCGTATTTTCAGATGTCGCCGTTTATAAAATATATCTACTAAGATAGATAGATACATACAGTAATAAGCACCTTGATGTTTTAAGAAAGCACTGAAGTGTATAATAAAATATTGAGATACTTTATTAAAATATAGTTACTTAAGTAAAAATATTTCAGGTTAGGGCTTAAAAGTTTCAATCTTGCAATAAACAAATATAATGACAGAGGCATTAAGATATTTCCTTCAAAAGATTTTATTACATCGGTTTTTTTTTGTATGTTAGGCTTTGCACCGAATTAAAATGACATTTCGAGTATATTTAATTATAGCACATTAAATATGTAAGAAGGCACATGGTGATTCCTCCCTATCACCATAATCAGTCTACATTCGTCCACTGCTGGACATAGGACTATTCTGAGCTCGATTGGTGAATAACTATGGTGATACGAGCTTAAGCTCTTATTGCAAAAGTCATTTTGGTTCGGTTTGTGATATGATAGTATACAGGATGTCCCTGAAACGAGTGTCAAGTGAAACATATATGGGGGTAACTCGGGTACACCAGGAGATTGTTCTTTTTCTGGACTTCCGCTTGTCACTCATTTCTGGGACATTCCGTATAATACTCTCGATCATCAAAAGAGGATTCAGTTAGATGTTTCAGAAATTGGTGTTATAATAATGATTGAGCTTAATAGTTTATGAAGATCTGTCCCTAGATAGGTATTTAAAGTTCTCAATATAATTAGTATTATTATTACCAACGAAGTCATGATAAAGAGGTTTTATTTAAATCCAATCGTTTTTAAAGTCGCATGTGCATGTTGAAGCTCGATTTGGGTTATTGGTGATTCAGTATATATCTTATGAACAATTTTTGGGTTAACTATGTGGGTAGGTATTATATTTAGTTCTTAAGTTACTAACATTTACTATATTATATTGAAGGGATTGAAGTACTGCAAAATAAACTAACACCAAATTTTATATAAATTTTAAGAGTTAATAATTATTACACTTAAATAAAAATGGTTATAGGTTAATACATAATAATTATTTGATGTAAGTATTACTATTATAATTAAAAAAAAAGATACGTTAAGTTTAGTTTACGCATATAAGTCGCGATGACGTTTTGAACCTATAACAGATAGATTAATTGCTATCATCATGATAAATGTGTGATAAAATATTACACATGTATCATAGTAGAGATGAAACTGATATTGGTTTGGCCGGATATTCGGTAAGCTATAAGACCGTAACGCCATAAATATATACATGTTGTATATATCTATAATCTATATATCATGATATATATATAAAGTCAGCAACCTACCTACCGCGACTTATAAACGCCATATATATTAATTAAATATATAAAAATATTGACAATTACTACATAAACCATAACTATTGGCACTCTGTGAACGGTCTTAATTACTTACCACTTTATTGAACTTTTTGAAAATTATCTTTACGAATATTACATTAACTTCTTTCTTAAAAACAAATTGTAAATATCAAAAGTCGTTTCTAGAGGTAAACAGGTATTAAGATATTTATAGGAATGATACGGACTGCGAATACTACTAAGACCATACTAGCAATTACTTTTTATGAAGTGGTTACCTATAATATGATAAAAATAAATCTCTATGCTTTGGTAATATGGTTTCGATTGGCTTGTTTGGGGGACGTGGGATTTGGTAAACGATTTTCTGATACTGCTTTCTTTTCTAAAAAGAAACGCGTTTTGACAACGTGATTTCTTCAGAACAATAATGTAAGTATTTCTTTTGTAAAATAAATGGTTTCTTGGATCTTGTATGCTTAATTTTATTTTTTTGGATTTTGGGCTGGCTTTTGTATTTTTATTATAAAACTATTAACTTCTATTTCTAACATCACTCCTAACAAAATTCCATACTTAGATAAATTTTATAAAACGAAGTTCGATTTCATTCGAAATTGAGAAAACCAGCACTCTCACTACATTCATGCACTTTTTTGTTGAAATTATTCTTTAATACATTATTTGTTCTAACATGAAAATGTGTAATATTTCAGGTGTGCCTTAGAAACAATGAATACGAGCTTCCCGGAACCATGGAATCATACATCAGTGTTAGATGCTATACCTATAAATGAACATGGAAAGCTAGACTCTTGCAAGATCTATGATCTGAACAAAACATTGAACGATTGTAATTCCTGGGTATACGATACTCAGTATTACACGTCATCACGAGGCATCGAATGGGACTTCGTGTGCAATCGGCGATGGATGGGAGCTGTAGCTCAAACCTCTTACATGTTTGGAGTCATCGTTGGATCCCTAGCCCTAGGCAGATTATCGGATAAATTTGGCAGAAAAGCCATATTTGTGTGGTCCGGAATTCTCCAACTAATATTCGGTGTGACAGTAGCTTTTGCCAACGATTACTATACCTTTTTAGTAATTCGTTTTCTATACGGTATCTTTGGATCTGGTTCGTACATTGCGGGATTTGTCTTAACAATGGAGTTAGTAGGACCAAGTAAGAGAACTGTCTGCGGTGTAATTTTCCAAATCATGTTTGCTGTGGGTATAATGCTTCTTGCCGCATGGGGGTACCTGATAGATAACAGATTTTATTTGCAAATTCTGTATGCTTTACACGCAGTCATTTTGCTTCCGCATTGGTTCTTAATGGATGAATCCCCTAGGTGGCTGTGGGCTCAGGGGCGTGCTCGCGAGTCAGTCGCCATAATAGAGAAAGCGTTGAAAACTAATAGGTCGAATGAAACAGTCGACGCGCCTTTTTTAGTGTCCCGTTGTAAGGTAACCTGTGCGAAATATAATGACGAGCGTTCCGCTGGAACATCTGACCTCTTCAAAACCCCCAATATGTTAAAGAAAACTTTAATAGTGTGTGGATGTTGGTTTGCAAATTCAGTGGTGTACTACGGTCTTTCGCTCAATACGGGTAAACTGAATGGTAATCCATACTTCATTATGTTTTTAATGGGAGTAGTAGAATTACCTAGTTATATCATAATTATGTACTTCCTGGATCGGGTCGGTCACAGATCTCTTATTAGCGCAATGATGTTGTTAGGCGGTATATCGTGTTTGGTAGTAGTTGCTTTACCGCATGGCTCTTCAGCAACTACTGGAGTGGTTATGGTGGGAAAATTGTTTATTT
The DNA here is from genome assembly GCA_949126915.1 of Musotima nitidalis. Classification (NCBI taxonomy): domain Eukaryota; kingdom Metazoa; phylum Arthropoda; class Insecta; order Lepidoptera; family Crambidae; genus Musotima; species Musotima nitidalis. The sequence continues at coordinate 9,268,251 of OX421424.1, read as the reverse complement.
CTGGTTCTTACTCAATCATCTATAAATATTCCGCAGAACTGTTCCCTACTGTAGTTCGTAGCTCTGGAGTGGGTCTTGGCAGCATGTGCGCTAGTATCTCAGGAGCGCTGACTCCATTGGTCAGTTTACTCGACACCCTCAATCCAAAAATACCTACAATTATATTTGGATTTTTAGCTCTTTTATCGGGTCTTTCATCATTCTTTTTGCCGGAGACTATTGGTCGTAGCCTACCACAATCCGTTGAAGATGGAGAAAAGTTTGGAATTGGAGACACATGCTTTACAAACTGCAGTGGACGTAGAACTAGTGATTGTTCTGTTGATGTTCCTGAAACTATGGTGCCTTTGGAAAATATTGAAAAGAAAAATTAATTAGCTTTCAAAAAAAAATTCATACAGTCGATTTGATAAAAACCTACACCTCTTTTTTACGATTTTTTACAGAGTCATGTTGGTGTCACTAAACGAGTGATTAAGTTAAAAATATAAATAGTTATTTAAGGAATACTTTTGGCATTTAATCTAGTCCGATTTTATGTGGAAACATAGATAGGTTTATAGACTGATTTTATGTAATAGTATTTTACTATATTACCTTTTTAAACAATGTTGTAGGTCTTAATACTTTTTTATAACATAACATTTTAATTATTTTTATTCGAAACAGAAATCCAGTGACTGAACCATTTTTGGGCGGATAATTATAGTAAGAGACGAAAATCGTCAAAATTTTATTATAATTAAGTATTTCATACGAAATAAGTTAGGGAGTCTAGTCGACATAAAATTAGATTGTTTAAATTACGTATAACGTACCAACCGATTAATTATAATAAAATATTCTATAGACTGAGCAGATACTGCTTATTAATTGTATCTAGTATTTAAATTGTTCTTAAGGGCCAACGTATTATACATATGCATTTATTTATAAAACGTTTAGAAGAGGTCCCGATATGTTATTGTAGAATATTCGTAGGTCTTGTTTTCGGGATCTTTTGATGTTTTGTTTCCTTCTAATGTTTGGAGGTTTTTACACATCTCATGTTAAGAAACGGCACAGAAAACGTGTATGAATACCGTTAGCTAGTATCTGCGCGCCGCCAATTCTGCATAATAAAATATGTCATGTCTTGTATGTGGCGGCACAATGTCGGTTGGAGCCATAGCGACTAAGTTGAGTAAAAAATCAAAAGAAATTGACATCACAGATGTTATTGAGGAGTTTAGTAAATTAGAGGCACGAAAACACATACAAGATGTAAAAAGTCTCTAATCAAAGTTGTGCGTTCATTAAAGAAGTGGTGTCTAATATCCGGGTGGTGTTTAATTAGGTTCTTCGTTAAAAGTTAGAAGCAGGTGCATTCCATGCCTAAACTATGCGGCAAATGCAAACGGCAATGCATAAATGAAAAGGAAGGAGGTGTGAAGAGGTCTTTGGGTGATTTAAACAATAACATTGTTTACTGTGTATAATAATTATCAGAAAATAACAATAGGCCAGTTGTGGACCCTCAAGCACAGCAAAATAGTGGGAAAGGGAAAAACGTGCTGTGGCTTTGTACAAATTTGCTGCAGCTCTTTAGTTCTTCAGATAGGTACTTAAAATTACATAAGAGTTAGACATATTTTCACTTACTCTTGTGCCCCTAATGTCATCTCCCAGTCATGTTTCATCTCTAATGTGACAAAAGTTGTAAGTATACTAATAAAATTTCGATTTAAGTACTATATTTAAAGTTATAAGCAGTTTTCTGAAAAAAAATAATTATTTGCAACATCAATTTGTAATGAAAAAAGTCATTTCGACGCTAATCAAAAAAAAAAATTGTATCATTAAGAGTCCTAAGGACTAACGTTTTATGATCTTCATAAACTCGAATATGCTATGTGTCCTACGAGTACATTTAACTAAGGACATAAACAGTTAATTTTTGGAATATAAAATTAAGTAACACTATTGTAAATTCCATTATACATAAGAAAGTGTGTTGTGCCAATTTTTTTATTATTTTGAATAAATATTTTTTATTACTTTTTCGTTTTTCTTATTAGATATAATATTTAGATTCGTAAGTAGCATTACCAGTTGAAAAATATGAAAAAAGTGAGAACAGAGATTGAATAATATTATTCTTGTTTTCTATCATAAAAACGATGTTTATTAGTGATCCACAAAAACTTTGAACCTATAATCCTATAGACCCTATAAATTTTATGAAATGTACCTAGTTACTCATAAAAATACAATAACAATGAATGCAAATATTAGGAATAAAAACAATAATAACTAATGGACCAAATAGGTATTAAAATAATTCACTCTATGTTCTTCTTACCTAAGTATTAGTTTTGCTTTTCCACATTAACGTTTTCTATAGTCATTGTAAGACTAAATTTTTAAGTGTAAAGTTTCCACTGTATACTACCAATAAGCACGGTGGTTAAACTTAGGTCTTTTAAGAAATTATTTCTTAAAAGACCTAATCTAAGCTTATTTCTATATTTAGGTACTTAAATTTAAAGTAATTTATTTTATGTGCAATAACGATTTGTCGGCCGTCTTATACACGTAGGTATCTATAACCTATCCATCTTATGATTATGTTAAAGCGTGGCGTATTTACATAGATAATGATTTTGATTAAACATAATATTTTAATGACGACAGAGTATCGGCAAACGTAGTGTAAAAAGGTCTCCTACCCGATGGACTGGTGCAGGTGGCTCTAATTAAACCTAGCAATTTTTTTTTGTAACACAGCTTTAATGAAGCTGTCGCTAGACTTACAATCTGTTATTGGCAGTAACCAACCACACCACAGCTCAATTAGGTGGGAATGTGGCAACACCTCGAGCTACAAAATTAGAAAAAAGATACTACTTTATGTAGTTAGAAAATATAAATAAATCACATTTAATGTGACTATAGTATGAAATAAATAACCAGTAACACTCTAATTGCCTATGCACTTAAGATGCGATATCATCAAAAGAAGTCACTACTTGTAATTGCCATTAGGTCTTCCAGAAGTAATCCGTTTTTTTAGGTAAGTGAAAAGGTAGGCACTTTTGGAAAACGTTACCAATATTCAGTTAGCAGAAAAAGTAGCCATATACCACTTTCAGATCCATTACTCAATGGAATCAAAATCAAAGGAGCGCAAGCCAACCAACCTCACCTGCAAGTGGTGCACCTGCCGATCAACGGACGAGGCAAACATGATAGTTCCTGGTAAGCGCATACCATATAATTGGCGAAGTGAGGGCGTAAAATATGCCTCTGCCAACTCTTTAAGGGAAACAGGCATGAATGTATGTATGTACTTGATAGATAGATTTTGGTTCCAAATTTTATGACGATAAATAAATGACATTTAAGGTGAAAACGTTTACCATTTCTGTCGTTGGCTGTATTTTTCGGTTAGTAAGTAGTCGTGAAGAGTAATTAGTTACCTACAACTTTTATTTCCTTATTACTAATAATATATACGACGAAAGCGTAAGAACAACATGCCTTATTTCATTTTATTTATTAATTTTAGGTGCTGGGTGAATGGCGTGGATACGAATGAGACTACTGCCAGTTGGAATTCTACTGAAATTCTAGCTGCTATACCGTTATCTCCGTCCGGAGATCTAGAGAGTTGTCTTATTAAAGAAAACAACAAGATTATAACTTGCTCTAAGTGGGTATTTGACACGACATACAGATCATCCTCTCGTGCTATTGAATGGGACCTAGTTTGTGACAAAAGGTGGATGGGAGCACTAGCGCAAACTGTATACATGCTGGGAGTTTTCACGGGGGCCGTGGTGCTTGGAGGCATGGCAGACAAATACGGCAGAAAAAAGATATTTTGCTGGTCAGGAGTTCTACAGTTAGTATTTGGTGTGATTGTTGCTTTCATACCTGAGTACTGGTCCTTTTTGGTAATTAGATTTTTATACGGGATATTTGGATCAGCCGGATCATACATCACAGGTTTTGTGTTAACAATGGAGTTGGTCGGACCTAGTAAACGAACAGCTTGTGGTGTAACGTTCCAAGCCGCATTCGCCGGAGGTATAATATTGGTAGCTGGATGGGGTGCACTAATAGATAACAGACAGCTTCTTCAAGTAATATATGGACTCCATAGCCTCCTTTTAATACCGCACATTTGGATTATGGATGAGTCTCCTCGATGGCTATGGGCTCAAGGAAGGACAACAGAGTCCATAAATATTGTAGAGAAAGCGCTTAAATGTAACAAATCTGAAGACCGTCTTAACAAAGCTGATCTTATCTCAAGAGGAAGAGTAGAAACAACCAAAGGGGAAGAAGTTTCTTCTGGAGGCACTTTGGACTTGTTTAAAACACGAAATTTGCGTAACAAAACACTAAACGTTTGCTTCTGTTGGTTTGCAAACTCTATAGCGTACTATGGGCTAACATTAAGTACAGGCAAACTTGAAGGTAATCCCTACCTTATAACAGCCATTATGGGATTCGTTGAGTTCCCTAGCTATGCAGCAGTTATATATTTATTAGATATTTGGGGTAGAAGACCTTTGATCTGCTCAATGATGATTATTGGCGGTGTTTGCTGTGTAGGTGCTGCCGCAGTTTCGTCTGGAAGCATTTTATCTACAGCAATTGTGATTGCGGGGAAATTATTTATAGCAGGATCATTCGCTATAATCTACAACTACTCAGCTGAGTTGTTCCCGACAGTTGTTCGTAATTCTGCCATGGGTCTAGGCTCAATGTGCGCAAGGCTTTCTGGGGCATTAACACCATTGATATCATTGTTAGACTCTTTCAACCCAAAGATCCCTGCGGTAATATTTGGTTTAATTGCTCTTATATCTGGATTCTTGTGTTGTTTCTTGCCTGAAACTATGAATGAACCAATGCCACAGTCCTTGGAAGACGGTGAAAATTTCGGGAAAGGTGACACATGTTTTACAAGTTGTTTAGGTAAATCTAAAAAGAATGAATATGCAGTTGAAGACAAAGCTGCAGAAGAATCGATGGTTCCTTTACAAGACATTTCAAAAAAGACTTAATTAACTAATGTTTCTGTTGGTTACGTACTTAGTTCTGATTACTGCTGCTGGTGTTTACATGATTAATTGTGTATAACAAAAATGTAAGAGGCTGAACCTATGTTAATTGGCTTAAAATCTCGTTAGAATTTTAGCTTGCAAAAACCTTTGTTGCTAATTTTAGAGCAATTGTTACCAAAGCGTTATAATTTTTCTCTGAGCACTGTAACTGAAAGCGTATACTTAGTGAATAAATACTGTGCAAAATAGTTGTGTCTATGTGATAGGTACGAATTTTTGTGAATTGTGATAATGTGAATTGATGTAATATATTATAAAATAAGTAGGTAAATTTACAACTCGTAAAATATTTTGTATAAATATTGAAATAAAATTATACAAATTATGACAGTTCAACATCTTACATGTAGAATTATTTTATGTGCCATAAAAAGTAGCTAAAGCTATCAGACAAACATAAAACGCCTACCTAGCAAAAATAGTATGTCTGAGCTATGTTGGAAGCTTAGAATAAAAACAAAATTAAGTACCTGCAAACTTTTAAACAAAATTCAATTAAAAGAACAGATGAATTATACAAATATACCAGACGTCCAATGCTTTTCAAGAGCGAATTCCATTACATTTAGGTACTTTATGGAAACCCTTCAAACAGTTTTCCAGATTCAAAAAATATCTAACGTACCTAAGTATTTAACTGAAGGTTGAAAATAAACGTGATGAGAAAACAAAATTGGTATTCTGTTTTTTAAGTGTCAATATTTAAAAAATGCTTTGTAAAACTCAGAAATGTGGAATAGGAATATATAATATTGTTGGCGAGATCACATCCAAAAACTTTCTACAAACGTTTCGGAAATATTTCTAGAACAAAATAATTTATATTTAATTAAGAATAATGGTCAGAATTTGTCGATTCTGAAAGTCCCTTACACTGTAATAGGTATGGTAGGTACTATAACCCTTGTTATACTGCAATGGGTTCGAAGTTCCTTAAGCTCCGGGTCCCAATGCGACGCAAGTGCACGTGAAGATGCAGATCGAAGAATTCCAGGAAAAACACTTCTTAGAATATAGAGTCGGCCTTTGAAATAGCTGATCATTTTAGTATTTTGACATGTTAACAAAAAAGCTAAAGTAAAATAAACTATTTTATTATCCTTGTTGCCCTAGATAGCGCCTAGGGTCTGCTTACTGGTCTAGACAGATTTGGCTGAAATTCTGTTACTACACGGTGCGACTGCCGTCTCACCTTCAACCCAGAGGAAAATATCATTCTACGGTTAAACCAGCTGTCAGGATATTCGAAGGCACCGACTTCCTAATAACGACAGTCAGAAATGTTCATGACAGCCAGGACTAACGGCTTGTCCCTTTAACGCGCAGAACATGTTGAACTTTTTCATTGGTTTTTTACTTTAACCCAACTCCATAGGTTCAATTTATGGTGGGAATATGTTAACCACTGCTTTGCAAAGGGTTAAAGTACTTTCCGAGCCACGGAGCAGGCGATAATTACATAATTTCGAAAAGTCAGGTGTGCCGATCATAGTTTGAACCTGAGACACTTTTAATTTGCAGTCTATGCGGTCTCATGAAGCAAAACCAATTGAACATTAATGAGAGATGGAAGGATTTATATTTGAAAACTCTTCACCAATGACTAAATGTTGGTGAGCGATGTAACATAAAATATTTGCTGTTCAAATTTACAAAGGAACTTTCGTTAAAAGTATCAAGAGGTACATAGTGACAAACACAATATAAAAGTAATTTTATAAATTCAACTTTTTAAGAATAGTGTTAAAAAATATTCATAATTGTAAGGTTCATGGTGATGATGATTTACTTAATAAACAATATATGGTCAGCAGTCTCAGCAGGCATTTTTACTTTGGTCATCTGTTTCTCTCTTGACAAGAAAGTAAAGTTTTTGCAACGCCTGTATAATAGTTGCTTCGCTTACTTATTTTACAATTTAATTAAATAATAAATAAAGTAATCGGAAGTAGGGATACCCTCATTACTAGCAAGAAAAATTGTGACTTTACCTGCAATCGAGCTAGCTGCTATCGTTCTCAAATATTGTGTATAGGACTGTAGGATTATTGCCTGTAAAATAAATTATAATAAGTAATACATAGAAAGATAAAACAGCATATTTTTGATGGCCATCTCAAAAAATGCATAAAAATAAGAAGCAAATTTTTCAATTAAAGTCAGGTATAGAGTTCTGATTTAGACTGATGAAAGGATACAATCTATAAATTTTGGCGACCGATATGGCGTGGAGGTCAGTATACCTATACTTCACTCCAGAGGTCGTGGGTTCGATTCCCACAAAGGACAAATCTTTGTGTTCATGAACATGAATATTTGTTCTGGTCTAGGTGTTGTTCTATGTATATTAAGTATGTATTTACAAAAAAAAATATGTTTATCCGTTGTTTAGTATCCATAACACAGGTTCTTAATGATACTAATCTTGGAACTCAATAATTAGTGTAATTGTTAGAAAATATTTATTTATTTATTTAAATGCAAACCGTTATAAAGTTCCCACGATTGTCATCCATCTTGTTACCTTAAATCTCTTTTAGACCAATATTATGTGTGCAAAGTTTCTACAGATCCCGCTTACAAGTGAACATTTAGTGATTTATTAATCAATCAACTCTTCTTTTTCTATATTTTAAAGTACATTTTCTTTGTTTTAAAATAGGACCAGTAATGGGAATGGACAATTATTATTAAACAGGAGTTTTAAAAGATACCCTATGAAATTTGTTTTTTAGATCATTGTAAAGTTACAAACGGTTGAATAGGTGAAATATAATGATTGAAAATGGTTTTTATCATTATAATCATCCAAGGACAAGTTTAAAGAAAATATAGGGAAATACAATAACAATAATATAACATAAACAGGTTTTATTAACTGTGTTAAAAAATATGTTGTTTACAAAATAAACATAGCACCAATTTAAATTTTAGTAGTAAATTTTAGTCACAAATAAAAATAAGATAATACGGTAAGATGCCTACTGGTGCAATAATAATGATTCTTACTAATTTTAATTCGAATTCCAGAGTACTTTGGACACAGAAGACATAATAGTTTTGTTTCATTATTGGCTGAAACATTGGGATTAACTATTTCAATACTTCTGCAATTTTTTTTTATGCTTTCCATTATTTGTATGTTCATAAATAATCTCCCACAGATATACAATAGATGACGCAAGTATCACAATATGATTTAAATCAAGCATGTTGACTTTTTAATACCAACAGTAATGTTACTGCCGATATTTATTGAAGGATAATCAACTGATTCATCAACACATTTAAAAAACCACAATAGACGTGTGCAGACTGTAAGTAGTGGCGGCTAACCTCAATGATTGCTCAGTATTGAGAGGTACATAGTAGATACATTTGCATTATCTCTTGTATATTTGTGTCTGTGTAAAATTCACATAATAAAATTCAACTTCTTCAATCAAAATTTTGTGACAACTACTAACCACACATAGTTTATTTATAATATCAGTATGCAAACTGTTATCACAGCTTAACAGCTCTTATATTGTATAAGGCATTAAATAATAAAAACAAAAACAATCTCAAATTACGTCCAACTATTAATAGTTTAAATAAAAAGTGCAAGAAAACATTTATTTTCTTAAAAGTAAGCACTAACAAGTATTTGGTATAGTAATTCAGTTCATGATGACCCAGTATCAAAGTTACATAAATAATTTCACATCATAGGTGCTGAATTAACATCTCAGGTCTCTATTGACATGTGAATAATTAAAAAAGCTCCATGTTTCTATTCTATTCAAAATTTCACTAAGCAGTCCAAAAGGCTTATCAATAATCTGGGCAACACGTATGAGGGATCTTTCGTCCAACTGTGCCACTAGCATCCGGAGCCAGTGCTGTATGAACTATTATAGCTGGCTGTGTGGGTGTTGGTGCATGAAGCTCGTGGCTTTCACCTGGAGCAAGACTCGCTAATGCTGCCAGCAGATCATGATTCACTAAAGGCTCCCCTTCTTCTCTTGGTTCCCAACCAACAGGGGGGCTAGAAGGTGGTGATATAAGAAACTGTTTCACTGGTGCCGGTGGTCTAAGGTTCTTGAAGGAAACCGGCGTAAGAGGTTGAGCAAAATAACAATTAATGCAAGAGTTATGGAACTGATGCTGGTGCAGTTGGATGCGAGCGCTAGTCGCCGCTAAGGGGCTATCATAGTTGACACGTAAACGTTTAAAACTACGTAACCACTGAAATGTAACTTGCTCCGAAAACATCCGAAACAGTTCCTCCATTTCAGACTTCAGTTTGTCGTCGACAAAAACGGTACTATGAATATTTGTAACAATGATCGATTTTGGCAAATCATCAAAATCGTCTACTTCATCATGATCTTCACTTTCCAGTTCTAACTTCGCAATATTTGGATGAATATTAGGCATGCCATCTTCAGGATTTATGTAAACATCGTCATCTTGAAATGAATCGTCGTCACTTTTTAGCTGAGACATTGTACACAAAACTGTACAGGCCACTTTTATGCAATATAGTTAGTAGCATAAATCAATCAACAATCAACGTCAGGATTTCGTTCGCTGTGAACTATTAATTCGGTATCATGATTTTTAAATTGAAAGATGAACGACTCAGAGAAAAATAATTGATCAAAGTATCAGACAGACGTCAAAAATTTCACAACACAAACATTTTTACTTTTTTAGACTGCGCTGATTTGGCACATTACGGACTTAGACTTTACAGCCTATTATTGAAAGGATAATAAATCTAAAGAAATAGATACTAAAAAGTGCTACACTAATTGTTGTATTAATTTAACTTTGCACATACAAAGTTTTATATTGATGCAAATACATAATATAAGCATATTTCATATTTTAAGTAAAATGTACGCTTTCTTAATGGAATTTATTTTTAAAAATCTGTTTCACAAACATTAAAACCAAAATTAAAAACAAAATAATGTTCCAATTCCAGTTCCCGATATAATAATTTTAAATAAAATCTAGCAAATGGCCAAACGTTGTCGCAGCGAAAGCTCGAATATTTTCGCAGCTTAGTGCTTAAACAATTACCATACAAACTGGGACAACAATACCGCAGTGGAAACAGTTTTTGATGAATAACTCTTTATAGATTGGATGCACTAATTTTTACTTACCATTACTTACAATTACACGACGTATCATACACTAAAAATCTGAAAAACTCAAAAAGTGAAATTCTAACTTTTACCGCTAGAACAACGCACACTTACCTTAGTCTGTCTTAGGTCCATGCCAAAGCTTAAACTGCCCTCTAACAGTTTTGCTTGATAGAATAAGAAAAGGCTTAAAAGATCCATCTACAGGCCAGTCTAATAATAAAAAAAATTGTTTTGTTTGATAGTTCGGTCGGTCCGGCCACTTCACAAGTTCTCTCTCATCACTTCTAGCTTCTTTTTTTGGATCGGTACTTCATCAATAATTTGCTTATTATTAGTGTTTTCGAAGAAAGAGTCTTATTGCGAAAACTAAGATAAAAAACAGCATAGTAATAGAACATGAAAATGGCGGGACTGGAGTCAATGGTTGTTGAAGAAATAAAACCAACCGAGAAACCTGTAGACAGAGAAAAGGTAACAATACTCACATAAAATATATCTGGGACCCTAAATAGAAATATTCTGGTTTTTCGTTGCATGTTTAATGTGACGCCACATTGATAAAACATTGTATTTGCAGACGTGCCCCCTTTTGCTTCGCGTCTTTTGTTCTACTGGACGACACAACTCTCCTGGTGATTATGCTAGAGGAAATGTGCCCCAAAACGAGCTCCAGATATACACTTGGATGGATGCTAATCTTCGAGAACTGACAGGGCTCGTCAAAGAAGTTAACCCAGAGACAAGACGTAAAGGAACATACTTTGACTTTGCTATTGTGTATCCTGATATGCGATCACCAACGTACCGAATGAGAGAAATTGGCGTAACATGTTCTGGACAAAGAGGCGGTGATGACAATAAAACCTTATCACAAGTTAAGTTTCAGATTGGAAACTATTTGGACATATCTATTACTCCACCAAACAGAATGCCTCCACCTATGCGACGTCCTCAGCCCTATATCAATAACCGACCTTATTGATTCTTCATCAGACTTTCGTGGTTAAAACTACATACTAAAATACTGTGTAAATTTTGTAATAATTTTAAGTATTCTTCTAGAAATACACTAAATGTGAAAATAAAAATAACTTTTATACGTTTTATTATAGACAATGTTTATGTGGCTACTTTAGTTAAATTAAAATCATTTATTCAAGTTTGGCTCAATAGATCTCTTATAAAAGAAAAACTCAAAAACTAACTAGGTACATAACAAACAACATGGGATTTCTTTAGTAAAACTAAATGTTTGGAACACATGTTTCTAGGTTACATTTAAATTTTTATAGTGGGCACAGGAACTATGGTATTATTATAATGTGACAAGTTATTTCTAGCTAACTCAAATAAATAAGACAAAAAGTAATCAGCTAGGTCACCCAAAGGGTTGAGGCTTAGTGGTGACTAGCATTACTTTAGGTAACTGTTCTTCGTAGTAATGCTGTTAGCAGTATTACAATGTGAGAATGCTTATATATGCTTGAAAACATTTAATACTTCGTCCCAGTGATGGAAACTGCCTAATGTATCATGTTTTGGTGCTAGGAAAATTATCAAATTACAACTACAACTAAGAGCTAATTCATTTATTCATTGTATATGTGGTCATAAGCATGTTTACAAAAAATTATCTGACATAAGAACCCTGGAAGGACACTACAATAATAGAATTTTCATAATGGTTCTAGTCAACATATTAAATTGTGTAGTCGGCCCGAATATAAAATAGTAAAATGTCAACTTGTTATTACGATAGTCCTATGTTGATTTGTTATCTGAAATTATGTCAACAGTAAAATAAACAGCAAATAATCATAACAAATAGTCAATACAAGTTCTTTATTAAGATCAATATTGTTTAGGCCTATTTATTGGAAAACTCTTGCAATGAGTAATAACGTTTTGATATCAAGCCAACCTCACCTGCAAGTGGTGCACCTGCCGGTCAACGGACGAGGCTCTGGGGGACATAACAGTGCCTATATGTAGGGAGATGCAAGTGTTAATATCTTTTGGTGTTTAAACTGTGCTCTATGGCTTTCCATATTATTTATATTAACCAAGATTGTTATACACGTTTTGATATCAAGCCAACCTCACCTGCAAGTGGTGCACCTGCCAATCAATGGACGAGGCTCTGGGGAACATAACAGTGCCCATATGTAGGGAGATGCAAGGGGTAATATCTTTTGGTGTTTAAACTGTGCTCTACGGCTTTCCATATTATTTATATTAACCAAGATTGTAATACACTTTTTTTTGTATAATAAAAAGATCATAACCTAACGAACTATTGCCCCATAAAATGATACCGTAGCTTAACCAAACGTTAGCGTAGACTAGCGCTTAGTCGCGGTTTTTCTACCAGTTGTTTTTATAATGTAGCATATCGATACCTTTAGGTAGAAACAAAGAGATTTAATATAGTAATAGAGCGGCTATTAGAGACTTTTCCATACAAAAAATTTGAGCTGGCGCGGAAGTAGCGCTATCTAACGTTGAAAAGCAAAACAGCATATTAAAAACAATTAGAATAAGTTTTACCTACTCCACGGTAGGCGTCGCTTTGCAGTAGGGATGTTCTAAACTAAATTAATTTCATTTTATCCTTATCAGTCACCCTTAATAATTAACTTCCACAATAGAAAATACTAATGAATTCTCTCTATTAGGCATAACTATAGATAGTAACTTAAACTGGAAGACCCACATTAAAAACCTTCGATAAAAAAATATCCAGATTCTCCTATGCCCTTCAATAAATTAAAAGAACAACAGATTTGCAAACAGCTTTAACTACATACTATGCCTATGCATATGCAAAATTAGTTACGGGATTATTTTGTGGGGAAGTAGTACTGACACACCTTCTCTTTTTATTCTTCAAATGAAATAATTTGAACTTTGGCAAACATTGAACAGACTGACCATCCCCCAACGCAATTATTATTGAATCAGAATATTCCTACTTATATCAAACTTATACTTACAATTTAAAAATATTACATTAATCGATAAATAAAACGACATCACTTGAACATCACTAAATCATCTACTTCCGCATCGACAACTGTGGCGAGATCCTAAAAGTAGTGCTTTTGCTTCTCACCGCTAGAGGTCGGCAAAGGGCATAAGTAATGTTCTAGAACAATTTATTGAAAATTATTATATAGTCTGATTATTGAGTAAATATAAAAAATACTTACGAAAATAAACTGTAATCACGTTCAGCCTTTTTACCATAACGGGATTTGCAATATCGCAGTACGCAATTTGGCATATTTTCTATAAAATTTGTCAAATCTGTTCCCGCACAAACACGACTACACTAGAGGGCGCATAAAATCATACTAAGCGACTTGTTACCACTTGGTAATAAGTTGTGGATTACAGTTTTGATCTCAATGTCTTGTCTATAGTAATAGTTAAATGTCTTTGGGTAGAAAGGACGTATAAACCAAAAACCGACTTTTCAGGAGAGCAGAAAAACTATATTTTTTTTAAATAAAAATTCATAGCTTTTTTGTTTTTGAAGTTATAAAAAATTATCTATGAGAAAGGTTCTTACAATTTGCAAATGAAAAAGGTTAAATCATCAAAACCTATCTATCTTCTTTAGTTTTAAAGTTAGCTTGGATTTACGTCTAAGAAAAAATCTATTATTGGTCAAAACACCCCATGAAAATGCACTTTAAAAAACTGTATAGGTCGTATATCCTTTTTTGGTAAGTTTATGGTCACATTTACTGTCGTAAAAACCCATATAGGTATGTAGTTTTTTGTACTAAAAACCATTTGATCAATTGAATTTTGACTAATAAACAAACCAGATACTCTCAGAATTAGTAAGAACTCAATTATTATTTTTCTAATACCCAATAATGGTCGATTGAAATAAAATAAAACTACCGGAAATACGAAATCAACATTTATTAAGTATGATAATACCTTCCAATCAAAATTTATTATTATTTCAATAATGGTACAACATACCTACCTAACAGGTTTAATATTTTTAAATTGAAAAAATAATTATAACACCTTAAAAGTGTATAAACATACCATAAACTGAAAAATGAAAAAAAAATCAACTTAGTCATAAAAAAACAAAAATTATTCAAACTTCTTCTAAATTAATCTGGCATTTTAATCTTTCTATATATATAAAAGAAAGTCGTGTTAGTTACAGCACTTATAACTCAAGAACGGCAGAACAGATTTGGATGAAAATTGGTAGGGAGGAAGCTTAGAGCCAGGAGACGGACATAGGATACTTTTTATCCCGTTCGACAGCGTTCCCGTGTGACTTGACATGAAACGTCAGTCACTATAAAACGTGATATAACAAAAAAAAATCAGACTTCTTCTTCTTCTTTTAAATAATGGCTTCGTGCGGTTTGCACATTTAGCCAGTGTCAAGTTAGAGATATATTAATATCATATAAATTATAGTAAATGAGAATGTGTGGTGATAAAGATGATAAATGGTAAATGAGATCCCCTCCCCTTAAGCCCCTTGAGTCCTCAGTAAAGATGTGGGACTATACTGAGATCTCACATGGACTTCTTGAGAGAATTTGAAAAGTTATGTTGCACTGTTTTATTTCATTTACCAACACTCATGTACGTTCACAAACACTTAACGGTTAACAATCCACCGTTATTAAACATTAATGTTAGAAATATCACAAATTTTAGAAAATAAAACAAAACTGCAGACATGACGCTTCACTTTCCCGCCAAGAAGTCAAAAATCAGACTTGGAATAACAAAAAGCAAATGACAGCTATGTAATGACGTATGGATGACAATTTGATATTTGCAAGAAATCAATATTCAAACTATTTCTGACTTCTTAGCGGGAATGTGAATATGAGTTTTGAAATAATTTTTTAGGTGAATTGAAGTGAAGTGAAGTTTAATTAATAATGCCGCGAACAAGACTATCGAATCTTTACCGACAAAGCCGTAATGCAAGAAGAATACGAAATACTGGAAATGAAAGGACTGAAGAAGAACAAGAAATTGCACGTGAACATCGCCGCAATAGTATGGCTCGACTTCGTGCTTCTCAATAAATAATAGTAAATCAAAAAATGTCGTGTATCACAAAGTACTTAAGTGAAGAGCAACTTTATACTAAAATACAGAAATAATAATGAATGATTAATGTAGGTATTTAATTTTTTTGTAATTTTTCCAATAAAAAAAAAACACAATCTGCTTATTTATTGCCATTAAGGCGGAACAAAGTTCGCCGGGTCAGCTCGTCATTTATAAAATTATGACTTAATCGTTATTTAAGTTTTTGTACAGATTTAAATGTACTGAATTCAATAAATCATTGAATTAAGCCTTTGTTCTGTCTTACTTAGGTACTAAGTAATTTATTGAATTGCAACAAAAAAAAAACGAGCGATCAAGCACTAAACGTAACGAACTTATGTACTAAAAAGTAACTTATTTATGATATAAATTTGTATTCATAATTAGTTTAAAATAATTTATGAATTGTTATTGTACATTATTTTAATTGTGATTACAAATTATTTTAAAAAGAATTATGAATATTTCAAAAAATAAATTTAGGTGACCAAAGAATACAATCATTTTAAGTAGGCGTGTTTCTTTACTAGATAATTTTTGCCTACGAACGAAATGTAAAATTATGTATTTACGAAAAGTTTTTACAGTTTTATAACAATAATTGTATTATTCAATTAGCTCTTCCTCGCCTTCTTCGTCGGTTAGCGTTAGAGAGTCAGCTACATTTCCATGGGGTAAGTTAAAATAATCATGGTGGTACCTTTTTGGTATAATGCCATTATCACATTTTTAATCACTATATTTTACATCCGATGCTTGCAATTTGTTTGTGTGAAGTGCAGTTGGGGACATATTCATCACTTTTTCATGTGTATCATTGCGTACACCTTGTTCGGGAAATATCGCACGGCTTTTAGATCTTCCTTTACCTCTACCTTTACTTTTTTCTTTATTGCCAGATTGTTTAAATAATATTACTTTATCAGGTGACGTCTCTTCTTTCATAGAATATTTAATGAACATTTCATCTGAATTCTTTTTCTTTAATGTAATAATTTGGATGTTTCGCAATTTCTTCTTGCAATGAACATGGTTTATACACCGCCGTTGCAAACTGCCTTTGGATTTACGACTACGAATTGAAACTATGTTTAGGTAATGCATTTAATACGTTAGGGCGTATAGCTTTTCATTTTATATTAGGGACTGAGCGTGTAGAGTTAAACTCATTGTTATTCTTAAGAGTAGAAAGAATAAGGCTATTATTATTTGTCTATAGGATGACATAAACATGAATATAATGGCTGCATTAGGCTTCATAGAAGAAAATTTATTTAGAAATAAGATAAACATTTCATTAAATAAATAAATAAATATTCTCTTACAATTACACCAATTATTTAGTTCCAAGATAAGTATCATTAAGAACTTGTGTTATGGATACTAAATAACGGATAAACATACATAAATACTTTTTTTTTTTTGTAAATACATACTTAAGATACATAGGAGAACACCCAGACCAGAACAAATATTCATGTTCATGCACACAAAGATTTGTCCTGTGTGGGAATCGAACCCACGACCTCTGGAGTGGAACGCGGGTATACTCGCCACCACGCCATATCGGTCGTCAAATTACATTCGATTACAAATCAAAGCATCAAGAAGTAATCAAAGTAGCTCAGTTATGGTGACCAATACACATTTGTTAAAGTGTACAGCCTTCCTTAAACTGAAACGATCACAGCTTGGTGTATATATCCTACTTCATGACATGACAACACACGCTTTGTACAATAAATCCACAGATCATCATTGTAGTAGTTGAAAAATGAGTTAGTCACTTGAAAGGCCTACAGGATAAAAATTATATTCATTTGATACATAAACTCTATGTACCTACATCATTGTTTTTTGGTTTATAATTTCTAAAGTGATGAATTACACTTAATGTTTCAAGTTACATCGTAGTTACGTCGCTTACTAATAGATGACGTTACATGTTTGATGCAATGTTAATAGCTAAAAATCTTAATTTTTTTTAATAATTATACATGTATACATTATCAATAGGTATAATTTAAACCTAGCCTTTATTTTATCTGTATATGGGGATCCTACCAAAATCGTAAGATCCCAAGCCAACCTCACCTGCAAGTGGTGCACCGGCCGATCAACGGACGAGGATCTGGCAATCACAAATATTCCCGTGGGACCAACATTATACCTGGCGAAATGTGGGCGTTTAATATGCCTCTGCCTACTCTTCGGGGGAAGAAGGCGTGATACTATTGCATACTTACCAAAGTAAACATATATAAGCTAACTAGCCGACGCCCGTGACTTCGTCCGAATGACTTGAACTAATGACAATATCCAGTATCGTAAGTACCTACTTCAAATAAGCTAAATTGTTTAGTTTGTGTATCTATTGTAAACATCATCAATCATACCTACTTTTAGTAGCTATTTTGAAGCTTTCTAGGATGGACAAGTTTTGTTTAGTTATTTAATGTGAAAATATTCATAGTCATCTACACAAAGATTTGTCCTGTATGGGAATCAAACCCACGACCTCGACGGGTGGTCGGTACATGATTGACTAGAATAATGCCACACCCTCTCATCTTACGGGGAGTCATAAGAGAAATCCTACCGTATGATGGGACATAAGTGTAATCCTGCGTACGAGCTTGAACTGCGATCTCCAACCTGCCTGCTCAGCTTGGTAATTATAGGCAAATACCCCCATATGAAAGTAATCTATTGGGGAGGCCAATGTTTAGCAGTGGCTGAGATAATGATTCAACTTCAACTATAATATGCTTCCTAAATACATTTACATATTGTTTTAGATACAACCCGAGTTATACAAGCGGTATCTACTACTGTTTGATATAGAAAAAAAATCTTCAATAACTAATACGGGCCGTTATGGCGAAAGAAAATTCCAGCTCTAATTTCCACGACCATAAGGACACAAAGAACAAAAAGCAAGGCGTTGTTGTCATACTTTCATATCTACTTCTGTACCTACTTGCGCTTTTACTGATAAAGCCGAAATATATTTTTATATAGAGCTGTGCCCTTTCTTGCCCAAACGTTTTCTTATGTTGTATTTCTGTGTGTATTGAAAAAAAAGATATGTAAAGGCAGGTCCTTAACAATGTCTACTCTGGTCGCGCTGAGACGCGCACATCAACAACGAACACAGCCATGTGCAAGTTATCTGCATTATTGTGCCAACGCAGTTTGATAAATAACAATTTAATAACAGGTTATTCTGAGGTAAAAATAAAAAAATGTCATGTAATTTTCGATTCTTTATTTTCACACATCCACTGCTTACCAACGCGTTAACACATACAAAAATTCATTAAATCTTATGAAATGTGCCACGTACATAAATGACTTATGAATGACATAAAAACTGTCCTTAAAATTAGATTTCCTAAAATAAATTATAGCAATCTTATACTAATGATTTACAGGTGATCTAAATGGCCTCTTAGATTTTTTGCCCATGGCGGCGAGATCAATAGTGATGCCATTGGGTAATACAGCTTTATTTTCTTGGTAGTCTATAAAACCTTTTTCTTCACGATCATCTTTGGTCTTGTCGCAAAGTATGCCCGTCTCGTAGTTATACTCTCTCTTCAAGCCATCTGGGTCGACATATCCGTATTTCCCTCGAGTGATGCAATCGACACCAATCATTTCCTCTTTGAACGAGCCATCATCATTCTCAAAGCCCCAAGTAATGCTTCCGTCTTCATTTTCTTCCCTGTATTTTCGAATGATTTGCGCAACTGGTTTCTTTTCTCTCGGGTTAGAAGGAGTGTATTTATGTTGGGGCACACTTTTTACTGGGGCCCGGTTACTCTGTTCTTGGGGCCTGGAGTACTGTCTCACTGGTTGAATGGGTGCTTCATCTTCGTCCACGAACGGTTTCGGCTCTGGTCGGAATACAGGTCGTTGAGGTCTGCTCGATAGTGGTTGAAGCCTAACGGGTTGTGGTCTAGGTTCATTTCTTATGGGTGCAAATGATTGGGGAGGTGCGATCAATGGCCTGTACTGAGTGGGTCTAATTGGTTCAAGTTTTGGCGAAGATGGAGTGGATTGCTGGAATGGCGATTGGTTGAATATAATTGGTGGTTTTGGCTGCGAAGTGGTAGTGATGTCATAGAAATCATTTTGTGGTTCTTGTGTCGAAAATATATTCGGCAAAAATGCTGTCGGTGTGTTTATTTCTAATTCGTCTTCGGGTTCCTCGGTCACTGGCTTTGGTGGTTCGTCTATAGATTGTAGGCTAGGCCTAGGCGCAGCGTCAACAGATTTAAAAGAAGGTCTTGCATGCCCTGGCCTTCTGCCTCTAGGTATTACTCCCGGTACGGGACCTGGTATGCTTATCCTTCCTTGTCTGTAACCACCTTGCCTTGGTGGTCCGCCCAGTGAGATTGCACCGGGAATTTGGAATCTAGGAGGAGTTGGTGAGTCATATTGCGCGTAAACGGTGACCGCGCTCAGCATACATATCTGAAACAAGTTACAAAACTTGATTAGTCTTTATTAATACCATACGCCCACATAGGTACTGTCATTAGTAACAGTTGAAAAATTTGTACAACCTGAAAATTAAAAAAAACCTTACAACCTAAAAATTTTACATTTTCAGCATTATTATCAGCATACGTTTTGTCTCGTTCGTCCGAACGACCGAGTATTTAAAAGTATCCAGCTAGATTAATTTATAAATAAAATATTGTTTGTTACAATTTTCAGCTGACCCAAAAGTGGAGTACCGAAATCTTTATTTAATATTAATTCCTATTTGTTATTCCAAGATGTCATCAAGATCTTAAAATAACAATGGGTCAGTTTTGGGCACTGTCAGGCACAACAAATTAGTGAGGGCAGGTTCTTCATCAAATCATTATACAAGTACCACCTACCATTTTCTAATTTGCAATAGTTTTTTTTAAATTTATGTCTCTAATCTACACTTTCCTTTTTCTTATCTGTGGAATGAGAAGGACTAAAAGCATTTACTTAAAACGCGATCGATTTGTCTTGCAGAATGCAAGCAGGTGATCACGCAACAATCAACTACGACATACTTTCAAGAGTCGTAGGCCTTGCTTGCTGCCAGTAACTCAGTGACTTGATATTCTCCATCAATAACAACAAGCGAAGTGGATAGCGCCGCACCTTTCTCTGAATACTAGCGACCTATTGAAACTAATTATTATATCAGTGCCAACTGCCAATGGATCTTTAATCTATTTTGATTATGCAAGCAGTAATGAATATTTTTTTTATGATAAGTCAAATTCAACAGACAACATCTAAAGTGGTTTTTAATAGCTATCTTTGGTACCTATTCATTTTTTGTTGCTATATGTTTTGCTAAACGTTTTGATTTTTCAAACAAAATATATTGTAACTATTGTTAATAGCCGCTTCTGTTTGCTACATAAGGTTAAAACATAAAAGTTATGATACATATTTGAAATAGATACTTAAGTATTAACTTGATACTTAATAAGTATATATTTCAAGTTAATTCTATATAGGTACGTAAGTAATTGATTAATTGTCTTAACTTCAAATTATAGTAATCTAATAAAAACTTTTAATTGTGTAACCTAAATATTTAATGCTAGGAAATTCATTTTATGTAATTGTTGTACAATTGTACATATCCAGCGGATTATCACCATTACAAGTAAAAAAAAATACACATTAAAATTTTAAAGGCAGATTTGTGGATTTAAAACGTTTAAATCTAGGAATCGTTTATCGATATTCACGCAATCGCGATCTATTATGTAGTATTACATCGGTTTTCAACTTGTATTGTGGATAAACCCAGGAAAATGTTTGTAGCGTAATGTGATAATTAGGTAAGTGTGTTTCAACATGCAAATGAATTATTCACTACGTAATTACTACTACTATAAGTATTGTTTATTATCACGCGTTACGTTTATTTCCAAACAGTCGATAAATGGCTAAACCGCCAATTTCAATAGTTTATAGTTCTTTATTTTCGTCATGTCATGATAAAGATCTGAATGTTATAAAAATGGTTCTGAAACATGAACCCTGCAAGGGTATTGCAAAAAACATTATAAAATAGTTACAAATATTATTACTTTTAGTGTGTACAATACGATCACAACCTTCTCTTGTATGACTCGTAGTTGCAAATAGCCGCGCCTAGATCTTGACGCTGTTTTTTAAAGAATGACAAGGCAACTGCTCTGTTGGTGTTCTTAAATTTCGAGGACAATGTATAATTTTTTGAAATAACGTGGAATTGGTAATTGCAGTAAGCCTAAAAGTATCTTTCTTACTATCTTATAATTCTATAAAGGCGAAAGTTTGTGAGTAGTTTTGTTATTGTGTCACGCAAAAACTACTGGACCGATTGTGACGAAATTCTGTATGCCTATAGCTGAAATAACACATAGGATACTTTTTGTACGGCCTTACCTTACACTTGTGATAAAACGTAAATGTTGATATAATTCGTATCGTTCCAATATTTTATATATAAATGACATTTATTTATATCATATCATGTGCTGTATGCTGTGTTACATTAAATTCTAATGTTTAATTTAGCAATAGGATAAGTATGTGTATATAGTTCAGCACAATCGCATTAGGTTTAGAACTTATCTGTAATAATGGTTGTTTTTAAAGGAAATTAAAAAAAAAACATAACAGCCTTAATAAATTCGCTGCTGAATATTAGCTTCCCCAATAGATTACATTATATTGCCCATCCATATCTAGGATTTCTCTTCGTCGACTCTTACGACTCCCTATGATATGAGATGGAGTGGCGCTATTCCAGGCGAGTTCGACACAGTTACACACAAACATTTATTTATTATTACATACATACATTTACGCCTGTTTCCCTGAAGGGGTAGGCAAAGGCATATTATACGCCCACACTTAGCCAATAAAAATGTTGGTCCCACGTAATAGGTAGCGAGCCTATTGCCGCTTACAGGGCACTGTTATGTTTGCCAGAGCCTCGTCCGTTGATCGGCAGGTGCACCACTTGCAGGTGAGGTTGGTTTGTGCTCCTTAGGGCTTTGAAGGATCCCTATACACCCCAATATTTATCAGTGACGTAATAATAAAGCTAACTACTTTATAATTATGTAAGTATATTTTAAATATTAAAAAGGAATGAAACTAGCTTCTCGCATTCCATTAAGTCTGAAAGTAGTAGACTGCATTCTGGGTAGGTCGGTATACTTCCGCCACTGAAGGTCAGTTGAGTTAAAGTTTCCAACTAATTGCGACTGGAATATAAAACAACAAAAACTAAAATAATTATGATAATAAGCTTGAGAAATTGAAAAATTGCAAATTTATTGCTCTGTGCTGGAGATTATGCTTCATACCTTTTGGGGGGGGGGGGGGGGGGTCGGGGTCAGGTTGTATAATTTGGATTTGCTACGCCGACAGACAGCTACATTTTGAACTAATTGTTATAATGCAATATTCTATAGGTATGGTATATTTGTCCATGTAATATATATGCAAAGTAAATTAAAGCGTATTTCATACTAGATATAATTCATAATTATGACATACTGTTTTAAATGAATTAACACAACAATATCAGGAATCTTTAGATATCATGCATAATGCATGTGTTGTGTGTGGTGACATAATCATTCTAAGATTCAAATCAATGTAGGACATTTCATAGGGTAAGAAAGGTTATCTTATTAGAATTTTTTTTTTATTTAGCTGATTATCTTCTTGCAATTTTTTCACATAAAAATTAACCCTTCATCCAAATGGAAACTCATCAAATGACACCCTCCCACTATAGGTAGAGCCAAAGCGTGTGGCTGACTTTTTCTGGCTAAAAACCATTCATGTTTCTTCTCGAAAGAAAATTAACCTAACGACGAAATAAACGATAGGTATAGTAAGGACATATCGATTGTTTTATAATATTAAAACGATTTCACCTAGAATTATTAGGCAGTTAAAGTTAATAAAACTCATTTACAACATTTATTCTCATTCGAATCATTTAAATGTAGGTAAGTTTCGCAAGGCGGGCGTAGGTACGGGTGCGGGTGGTTGCATTGTTATATACAATTTGTAGGCGAAACCGCGCGTGGGCCGAACGTGCTTTGCGGACAAAAGCTTGATAACTCGTTGAAGTCTTTTGCAAGAAGAGCTATCGTCTGTTTTTTTAAAGATATTTATAACACTTTCTTTTATGTTTTCCAAATTTACATCCTTAGTGCGCAAATAAATTAGTAATGTATTTTTTTTGTTCTGTACTAAAAACAAGTCAATTTTTTTTTTGTTATTAATGTTAGTTAATGATAAAATGTCTGTTTTCTATATTTTACTACAACTGCTTACGTTCAAGTTTAAATAAAATTAAATAATAAAAAAAATATAGCTACTAAGAAGTCCTATAGTATTTTTATAAATGTTTCTTTTCATAACAATTAAAAAAAAAAAATAGCTTTTTGCAATATTTTGAAATATATTTGTGAATATTTTCTTGATACAACACTTGATACAGAAACGTTACTTACTCAAATTAATAATAGACATCGATTTAATAATACACTGCTTAGTTGGTATATATTATGTAGTATTTACGTAGTGCGGCATAAACTGGTAGTGTCGTAACGCGACTGTTACATTTAGTTGAAGAAAATCAAATTGGTCAATTAACGTAAGACTATTAGACTATTAACGATTATGAAGCTCGTTAATGTTATAAAAGAACATAAAAATGACACCAGTTATCGGAATGTTCCCAAGGTTTGACGTGATAAAATTACATTTGCTTTTATTGGTGTGTGAAAACAAAAATTATCTACCAAGGACGGACATCTATTTTGTAATGTGTTAACACTTTTGAATGTTAGTATTGCAATTGAATATATGACTTCTTTAGCTGCTCTAAATAATGATATACTAGATCTATACCTCATAATGGGAATATAATCGTGATAAACCTAGCAATTAGTTATGTAGATCCGTCGCATTATTTATAGTAATTTTCATTGTGATTTTTGAAGTGCAAAAAAGGGAGTATAGAGAAAACCCCTTGAGTAGGTTCCCTAATTTAAATAAAATTAAATTAGAATGTTGAAAGATTTTCCATATCTGTCCAATAGTTTTGAAGCCTATTGAATATGAACAAACATCAATCTATTTATTATGTTAATAGGTGCCGTGTGGTACCGGCCACTAAAAGAAATCTTACCGGAGGATGGGCAGCAGCAACATCTTGCATACTGGCTTGAACTGCGATCATCAACCTACTATAACCCCCTATAGGCTGTAATCAATTGGGGAGGCTAATGTTCAGCAGTGGACTTTATAAGGCTGATATGATGATGAATATTAGAATGATAAAATCAAAACATGAATTGCTGTTTCATAGTCTCTCGTCATTTGATGATTTTGGTTTCATCAGATTAAAAATCAGCAGGTTCAATAAAACTTTTAATTTTATGTAACGCAATTTTATAATATAGGTAAAATATGTCATCTATATGCACCTGAAAACCACGAGTATTTATATAAAACTAAAATTCTAGAGTTTCTTATCGGCAGTCGTCCACCATCTCAAAAAATAAAATATATGAGTTCTCTGATTGAAATGTTCATTTAAAAGACTTAGAAATATATCTACATAAAAGTATTTACTATTCTTATGTAGGCCAAAATACTCTTGAGGAACAGAATAACTTAAACTGTTGTTGAAATTATATACATGTATATGTATGTGTCTTAAGTAATACGATATTTTACATTTAATTATAATGTCGTTGCATCATAAAACGTAAACTGTGTTTACAGTAGTAGACAGATATGTATTTACTCAGGCAAGAACGAATTTATTTAAATTTTACCCGATAGTATGTTCTGAAATGAATTATCATAAGAAACTAGCATAACTAATTGTGTTTTCTACGTAAATAACACGTGAAAAGAAAGTAACCATGACTTCTGAATTTCCTGTTCAAACCATAAAGAAAGTACCGGTGGAAATTAATATCATATACCGACCTGTGTCCATTCATTTTCTTTAAGAAACAAATATAAGATATTTACTAGTACATTCACTAGATAAACTTTCTAGTGCACCTATAAGGAGTTGACTCAGTTATAGACCTGTACAGCAAGATATGGTAGCTATTTCATTCCCACAGATTTAGATTAACTTGAAGTGTTACGGAATTCAACAATTATCGACCAATCTCTACGTAATACCAGCTACTAATTCTCAAATCTTGTTTTTTAATTTGCTGTTATGAACGAAATACTGACCAATCAAAATTTAGATCGCAAAATTCTTGAAATTTATTTTTTATAATTCTTTTGCCAGCCTTTAATATTTGTTCAAAAACCCTTTGCGCAACATATTACGCATCTAGATACTTTGGAGCTAAGGGTAGGCTGTCTGGTGGTCTTAAATTCATTATAATTATGTAGAATACAATTAAAGTTTATCTGGCATACACCGAGTTTAGTCGGCGACTGGCAATGCTAGCAAGGTATTTGTCAGTGACTTAATGTGGCATGTTTTGCGTAATCGAGCAAGTTAATATGACAACAGGTCACTTGCCAAATAATGCGTTTGCACTTACAATTAGTTCCGCCTTATAAATTAACAAGGGCGTTGTATATACTTCGAAAGGTTATTGAGAGCAAGATTTGTTGGTACTGAAATAACTGGGCTCACGACCCGTCAAGGTCGACGCGTAATCAATATATCTGTATTATGAACGGCATTACATATCGATGTCAACCTGTTTTTTTGTGGCATTGTTGTATTTTTATTGCTTTTCTTTTGAAATATAGGTCTATTATGACTTAAAAATATAACTTTAGAAATCTTTTTACTACAATGTATACTTTTAAATTGATCTATTTTTAAATGTACATTAAATTTTTTTATTGCTGAAATATTTTTATTATAATGTGTACTTCTTAATTATATTCCTTTAAATGTAGCCTTAATATAACTTGAAACTTACTACCTGAACAACGTACGTTTATACGTACTTGAATGGATAAAATTTTACCGTATAATTATTTTATTTTATTTTTAAATTCATTGTTTAGTTCACCGAATTTTTTAATTAAATTTACTTCTCTATTTCACATTGGTGCGTTCAGTGATTTTATGTTTTATAAATATATAAAATTCAGAATTGGCTGAACCAATGAATAGCTGATGCCACTGCCCTTGATAAGCGACAATGTCCCTTGATGTATGTATGCACTCACCAGTAATATCCGCATGATGTCCTGGGCCCGCACGTCACTAACACGCGGCGAACAACTAACAAATAAAGGAAAAGCCTCCTGCGCAAGCTATATGAGGTCGCCCACTCTCGCCCTGCGCCAGACGCGACCACCATACTTTATTGCAAGGTAACCAACTCAGAACTACCATTTCTGTCCAACTGTTACTAATCAATTGCACTTCAATACAATTTGGCTGCACTAAACGCGATGATACCGCTATAAGATAATTTATTGGTATTCAATGTTTTGGTTTTCTTATTATTTATTCTTAACGTACGATTCGTTTCCATACGAATGCGGCGCCGTTTGTAATGATATAATTTTATACATGACACATAGTTAATTTTAGTAATAAATAATAGACACGTTTCAAGAAAGTCGAAAAATATTAAAATGTTCTTGTATATTGATTGCTATGTTAATAAAATAAGAAATATTTAATATAAATAAGTCGAAATGTATTTTAATGTAAATTCATGTCAAGCTATTATAAATTTCGTTTTATTTAAAATAAAGTTCAACAACATAACTGAAATCGAAATAAATCTTCTGTAAATTTCACGGTAGTTAGAAACTTACTGTTTAAGGTAAATTACATAAGGTGCTGTTTAAAATATTTTAAAATAATGGTAAATATAAAAAAGTACATGTAAAAAATATAAATGTTATGTACCAAATTGTATTTTTTCCGCAAGCCGTCTCACAACTTCTGCTTTAAGTTATGATACTTTTATTTTTTTCTTGATCGGAACTTTCTCAAAAGGGTCACTCACACAGTGCCGTAGACACTTATCAATAATTCATACTTATTAAACACTCAGGAACTCAAACCAAGATAAATATCTATACTATTATTATGCCATTTGTTTTTACAGAACCCATGACCTTTGGATCTTAGAACTGAAATAAATATCGATCGTCTTCGTGGTGATGATAATGTTCGTGGTGCACCCAAAATAGTATATTAAAATGCCTCTTGAATATTGACATTCTAAGTCCATAGCAATGTTCATTGTTCTGGCAGCTATTCCGGTTGCGCCCTAGATTTACGTTAAGGAACCAGGGCTTGCTCACTGTCTGTTCAGATTTTGCTGAATTTCAGTTATAACACGTAGTAACCGCCGTATATCCACTGCAACTCGGAGGGGAGGGAGGGAGATACATGTTACATCTATGGTTGCCCATAGCAATGTTAATTTTTAAAATCAGAATTGCAAAGATAAACAAGTTTTGAAGACTTAAATGTAACTTATGCGTACTTGACGAAAACCCTTTGAACAGGAATTTATTCCACTTAAAAATAACTCTGATTTTTTAGGAAATATAGTTTCAAATGTAAACCATAAAACCGCGATAGTTTTTTTTACAGAATCCTCTTTAAGAATTCAGTAACTATTCAAATGATAAAATACAAATACCTACAAATTGAAACCACGAGGAAAAGAGAGATAGTAAGAGCCATTAAATTGTAACCTATGCTTCGATGCTACAACAAATTCTATGTCAATATACAGTTAAGTCATATTATCACACAAGATTGGATTCACACAAAACGAGCTTACTTGTTTATAAATATTTTATTTATTATGTAAAGTCGCGTAAATAGAAGAGAGCAATAATAATAATATTTTATATCAAAAGGTGGCTCTCATGCATGCGGCAAACTTGATGAAAAGTGGTCACGGCAGCCAGCCAGGAGGCAGCCAGGACCCTGATCCTCCTGAGTTTCGACCAGGAGCATTACTAGCGCGTTCTCGACCCATTTAAAACCGTGAACCGTTTTATTATTAGTATTTAGTGCTGTATTATTTAGCCGTTTTAATCTCATGTAGGTATATAAAGTTACATATATAATGCGTTGTGTAGCGTGTGTTGTTTAAATAACTAAGTATTAGATAACACAAACTGCAATATATCATTACACTAAAAATAGGAAGTGAGAACTTCATATTCAATATAATTATAGGACTTGATATTCGATATATATGTTGTGATCGTATGAAAAACACTTATTTGAACTATGAAGTTAAAAAAAAAACACGTTTAGTAGTTGTAGTTTAGTAGTCAAATTTTCTTCTTGTCAATAAACATACATACATTCACACCTTTTTCCTAGTAGGCAGAGACATATTGTACGCCCATACTTCGCCAATTATATAGCTGGTCCCACGTAATAGGTGGCGAGCCTATTGCCGCTTTCCGGACATTGTTATATTCGCCAGAGCCTCGTCCGTTGATCGGCAGGTGCACCACTTGCAGGTGAGGTTGGCTTGGGCTCCTTAGGTCTTGGTAGGATCCCTATACCCCCCCCGACTGGTTTCCACCTTGTCGTGGTGGGGGGGCTAAGTATCTCCCGGTAGGGCGCAGAGGGCGTTAGGGAAAAGGTAACACCCAGAGATTGGCGACTCTGGGTGCCCTTAGAACTGACTACTAGGGGGGAAACTAAGAGGGACCTGTGAAGGGCGCAGCGGGCGGGCCAGGAGGGCCCGACAAGCAGAGCCAGGAGGGTCTTAGGCAGCGGGGGCAGGGGGCCCCTGCTGTCTAACCATGGACCCTCCGTGAAGTCGGCCACACACGCTATGGTCGCACAAGGAGGTAGGAGGGGCGCGTCTACTGCGTCTCTCTGAGGAGGTCCTCCCGGTTTTGGTCCGGGGGACGATGGCCGCG
The DNA here is from genome assembly GCA_949126915.1 of Musotima nitidalis. NCBI lineage: Eukaryota > Metazoa > Arthropoda > Insecta > Lepidoptera > Crambidae > Musotima > Musotima nitidalis. The sequence continues at coordinate 9,238,952 of OX421424.1, read as the reverse complement.
GGCGGGGTGTCAGAGCTGCAACCCAGGTGCTGGCCCCCCGCCTCTTTCTCAACAAGCGGCGGGCGTCGTTGAAAGATTTTTAGTGGGTATTACTGCTGGCGGTCGTGTGTGCCGATCTCTCGGTCCCCCTTTGGCCGGGAGACAGTGCGTAAATGCATTTTGTTACCGACGTAAATTAAAAAATAATGGTAGGATCGCTATACACCCCACAATTATTAACATATATTTCTAAAATACTTATCTGGAAAGTTGTAACTTTTTGGTTTGAGATTTTTTCATAAAATCAATTATATACTTATATGCAAATATATAGATCAGTCCTTAAATATGTATATTAATGTCTAATTAATCTATGCAGAAGTTTGTAGCAGCTATCCATTATGCATAAAACCACAAACTTACATGTCACTTTTAATATATTTGTACTGTCCTTTTGAATCATTTGGTATTTTAAACGTTCAACATTTGTATTTCTTTCTATTTTGTGTTGAGTGTACTCAACATAGACACATCGAACTGTTGCAAATTGAGATTTCAGATAATTTTGATTTAGTTATTTTAAATTTTACACATTTTTAGTCCCATTTTCAAATCCTGGCTATTCTATAATGTTAACTACAAAAGTTTTCGAGAATGGATAAATGGATATTTATAACTCCTTCACGCAAAGACAGGTAGACATTTGAATGAAATTTCGATTTCTGATAGTTAATAACATAGATTCACATTTCACCTGGAAACTTGCAACGGATAATTTCTTATTTTCTTATAATGCACGACATAGAACCTAATTCCATGCGGGTAGAGCCGCGAGTGGACGCTAGTATTCAAGGGATTTACATAAAAGCTCTTTGGTTCGTAATCGTAAGTAAACTTTATTTTTGAATGTAGTCAACTTAAACGTATTAAACCACGTTGAACTTTGCCTTTGCACTGCGGGGTCACGGGTTTTTTTTATCGAAATATGTTATGTGAGAGGTTTTAGGTAAGGATGTATTATTATCTACTAACAACACTTTAACTTAACATGCCACACGTCTCCAGAAAAAATAATATACTCAAGGGCTATAAATGAGGAAATAGAATATTTTCTTGAAATAACGTAAAGTACGCTTTTACATTGGTAAAAGACATCAATTGAACTTTATTTGACTCTTATACACTGTGGTGGAGCTGGCGAATGCAGGCGACTCAGGATCACTCATATAATATGTGGAAAGCTTTAGGCAAATGAGTAGTAATGACTACGAAAAACTTAATTCTTCGGCATTTGATTACTGATATCCAGATTTCAAAGTTAACATTAGAAAATCTATGGATTGTCGTGAAATGGCTGATATGCTTATAGTCGCGTAAAACCTAGCACACGCATCATAAAAAATAAAATAAAAATAACATATACTTTATTGTCTTTAAGATCAACATGATCATTTAGATTCGTCAAACATTCACACACAAAATGGAAATTCGATATATTTTTAAACAACAATGAAAGAGATATGAGCGATAGATATATAACAATAATAAAAAAATAAAAGCAAATGGGTTCTTAGTCAGAAATTGTCAAGGTTTGTCAGTTTATCTGTCTGTTGTCGTTTTTCTCAAGATTTGTCAGTCTGTTGCTGACTCTTATCGGGGGGATCTGTCAGTTAGCCTGTCGTGATTCTAAAGGAGGGAGGAGATTGTCCGTCAGTCACTCAGTCTCTCAAAGTTATATGTGTATTGTATCCACATATATGTGTTTCATCATCGTCATTGCTCTTGTATTGTATTTTTTTGATTTACAAATCAATCGAAGTGCTCTCAGCATGCGATATGTCAAGTGGGGCAATAGCAGGCGGCTCTTAACGGTCTTGTAACTTTACGTTGATCACTGAATACGATTGATGTTGATGCAAATTTATAATATTCTACTTAAGTCAAGAAAATGTTTTATTTTAAAGCTGAATAGTGGTTAATCAAAGATGTAAAATTTAATATGTTAGTTACTTCAATTACCTTTAGGCATTCTAGAGTTGAAGCACACAAATTATCATTTCACTGTTTAAAAGAATTTGACTTGTAAATTTTTATTGGTGAATTTGTATTATACACCTATATAAATATAATAAACACACACAGGTTAGTTTAGACACAGATGTCATACGTAAGTTATTTTTAAGTTAAATTTTTCAACTCTTCCTGTCCCACTGAAAGTTCACCTCCTGTTGTTTCCATCTCTATCTTTACTGGGCGAGTCTGCTCCTACTGGGGCCTATTATATACAATTAAAGTTGATAAATATACTAATTGTAGTTGATAATATTTTTATTTATTTAAAAATGATTTCGTTTATTATGTTTTACGCCTGAACCGTTTACCCAACTTTGATAAATGTTGGCATACTGGTATGTTAGCTCAGGAGTAGGAAAAAGGGCACTTTTTATATATTATCTAGATCGCGCAAAAAAGTACCCACGTGTGATGTTGATTCATGTTTGCAGATATATCACGTTTTTGCAGGATCAATTTTTGTTGAAAAGAGGCCATACTTTTTTATGCTAGCATTACCTTTTCTTGATAACTGTTTGCGCTGTAAATGTGGGTCACATTACACTCGATTTGGGTTTCTTTCGTTTGGTGCGGTTGCGGCCTCTCACTGTACCTTTTTGTACTTACAGTTTTGTATTGAATAAAATATTATATGTGGAATCAACTTCCGTATACGTGACATAACGTTAATGGCACCTAACATGAACTAAGAACTACTTTCGGGATAAAATAGGCTCTTCGCTACGGACAAAGAAGACTTATTATTATTAATACATTTCATAATCCTTTAGGATTATCTTTCGTCACCAATTAACCAAATTTGTAATAACCGAAATTCAGCTAAATCTAATTAGACCAGTGAACCTAAGCCTAGGCTTAAGTGCAAGTCTAGAGCACTTCCGGGAATATAATAATGAAGATTTTTCGTTACCAGATTTGTAACAAATAAAAACAAAAACTACTGGACGGATTTAAAAAAATCTTTCACCATTATAATGCTACATTGGAACACTGTAATAGGCTATATTTATTACTAGAAATGATCTGTACGAAAACTCCCATAATATACCCAAAGTGTAAATCATTAAAATATTAAATTTTAATGATTAGCCAAAAGCGAAGCGACGTCGTGCTTTAGTTTGTCATAACCTGATGATAGAATCTACCCTACCATGGTCTTCTCTTATCGCCTCATTACTTCGGGTAGATTCAATCTATACATGTCACGTACTAAATAATACGATTAAAGTTTATGAGCAATTCTCTACACAGTGGCACACGACATAAGTTCGCTGAAATATTTGTTATCTAAGATATTTTTTATCCCAGCGTTTTGCGAACTGGTGGCGCAGCGAGTCTAGGTAATCTGAAACGATCGCTGAAGTTAAGTAGTGTCTACAGAATCTTGCGGGCCAGTCCTTGGATGAATGACCATGTCTGTAGCATCTATCGTTTTAATGCTTTCGTTCTTGTCCTAATTACTATTGTATTGTACATTTACAGCCAGCGTCATGTAATTGGTAACATCAAATGCGCAATAAAGATCGAAACACGGCTCTTTGGGTGCGTCCAACTATTTGACCAGGAAGGCCAACATCAGAGAGGAATGGCGGTGACGACCACTCTGCCAAGAGTGTAACGACGAAGAAGAAGAAGATACTCTATACTTACTACCTTCCAATTCTCTACTGTACTGTATCTGTAGGCAAATAGTAATTATAATCCATTTAAAATTTTTATGTTAGATAATGATGATGAGATGCAATATATGCGACTGCTGGAAGACAGGAAACAATAGAACTTCAATAGTCAGTATACTAGAAGCTTGAAAGGTTAAACGTCAAAAATCCACTGAAATCTGGTTCTCGCTGGCCATTTATACGCAAAACGATGCCAATAAATCGGTAACAAGGCTGTTACAGATAATGTTTAAGAAAGTTTAATAAAATTACCTGAACTTTTGATTATCATTCTTACTATTGTGTAATAAAATATTGGACCATCAGAAACATCGATTGAAGTAATATGTAAAATGTGTTTTATTATAAATAGTGGACCGACTATTTTGTTAATTTGTATTTTTTATGTGAACACTAACTTGAAGAGCCAATAATTGGACATTCTTTCTTGCCGAGTTATTTCGAACAATTTGATCTGGTAGTTAAAAATGAAGCTGACGATACTATGAAGAGCTTTTTTTATGAAAGTATTTTATAAAACCTAAGCAGATAGCTGTATCTGAATAGCATAATAGGTAAGTTCTCACTACATTTACAAAAACTATTACAAATGCGAAGGTATATTTTTTTGTCGAACAAACTGCACAAATATTAAAATGGACACAGATAACACTTTGAAGAAGGACTTTGGGTAAATAGTTTTAAACTAATGTATGTAAAAGTTTGACGTTTATCTTTTATTAATTTATTTAAGTAGGCACCCAAACAGCATCTATGCTTTACAAAAGTACACTAAACAAACAAAAAGTCCTATAATGCCTAGCACAGTATTTGTCACATACATTTTAGTGTTTTATATAGTAATAGTAAATTAGCTTTCAGTAGGTATATAGAATTATTTTTTACAATCAAACTTGCATAATCCATATAGTTCCAACACCCTCTGTTTAAATACATTTAAATTTTGAAAGCACCTATTTATCAGTCCAAATTTAATTGAGGCAACTGAATTTCCTAAATCTGCTCTTTATCATTTGTATCAGTGAACATACACAACAATATAAAAATAAAAATAAAAATTTATTGAATTTATATAACTTCCCATAGTTAAGGACAACTAATCGGTGCATGTTGCTCTTTACATAACGACACCTGCGCACAATAAATAGACTATTGAGGTAATAAATTTTCTTACTAATTACGCGTAGAGACTATACACGAAATATGAGCGCTAAATGAAATATCTGATAGTGTCAAAGTAACATTTTACGCGTACCTAGCCAAGGATAACTTAGTGGTGCATTTCGGGCTCGTTACATCACAACACCTGCGCAGTCCAGTCACGCAGCGGACAGAAAGTGTATCAGCATCACACAGAGAGAGTTTATGGCCATAATAGTTCATTCCCCGCGGTGAGGCCGAACCGATCGACAATCAAAACTTTTTAGCGAAGCATTTCCTTTATCCGATGATATAGTTTCTAATCACACCGAGATTATAATAGAATGGCTGTATTTTCTTATAACTGCATCAAGATAATTTGAGTAGCGAATCTTTGTTCATACAATTTGCAGAGATATGTGTTTATGTTTTGACAGTAATAAAAATATTATTACGGTCAGCAGTATCAGTAATTAAGTGTACGCTACAATACGCTCGTGACTTAATTACATAATCCTGAGATGCATTTATAATTGGTTTGTAGTCCTTTACTACAGTGGTTTAGTATGATGTATGTATACAGTAAGGTAGATACCGTCATTTCTTTTCATAAGAAACATTTTGTAACTAGCTTCGTTACGAGTGACGATGAGTCTTTTAAACTGAAATTGTAAATGTTTAAACTAAGAACATAGAGTTTTGACACTGAGGTATACGAACTCGACAGTAGTGTACCCAACAAAAAGATCGCGTTGAAATTGTTTCACTGTAAATTGTATTTCCTTTCGTAGCAACAAAGTGAAAATATATGCTTGTCAAACTTTCATTATAGTAAAATTCATTAATGAAATGTTAAGATATTCCCAGAACTACTGCCTTAGTTACGGGCGCAGGTCTAATGCTAGAATCTCCGTTAGTCGGCCTCTTTCGCCTTTTTCATACTCACTACTGATTCGACACGTACTCCATTCGACACCACAATAGGAACTCATTCCAGTCATATATTCATACTGTTTTAAACACTGCACTTGAATTCATATAGTTTTGTATATTTATGTCGCGACTGCTGAGGTTAATGACCACGATAATTATATGATTTCAAATACTAGTGGTCTATCGACTTACTGAAATGTCAGTTGGATAATTTTGTTAGAAATCGCTTGTTTTGTAAGTCTCATTATTTTTCCTTTGCTTAGGTTGAAGCAGTTTATGCTATCTTTTAGTATTAAACTTATTATAATAGTGTAGCGTAGTAGACGTGAACATTTATTTGATTCAAGACAATCAATGCTGCTAAAAACTCTGCCTCTAGGATAAGGCGAGATTTCTTTAGGATGTATTTAGGAGGTAAGAACGATTCAGATCAACAACACGGCCTAGTGTGGCTTGGCAGAGGTTGATGACAGACGTGTCTGCTGATTAAAGTGACTGGATGTGTCTCCCGAAGCACGTTATCATATCGCTACGCTTTTGAATAGCTGGACGCCACACAACCGTGTGTTATCTGATAGAATTGGTTAGTTAGCCACCTACCAGCCCTTCAGACTATCAAAATGCTAGGCTGGCCCAAAACCATGCAAAATCAAAATTGATGGGTCTTGGCTAAGGAATCCAAATGTCTCCCCCCCGACTGGTCTCCACCTTGTCGTGGTGGGGGGCTGAGTACCTCCCGGTAGGGCGCAGGAGGCGCTAGGGAAAAGGCAACACCCAGAGACCGACGACTCTGGGTGCCCTTAGTACTGACTACCGGGGGGGAAACTAAGAGGGACCTGTGGAGGGCGCAGTGGGCGGGCCAAGAGGGCCCGCTCAGCAGCGCCAGGAGGGTCTAGGCAGTGGGGGCAGGGGGCCCCTGCTGTCTAACCATGGACCCTCCGGGAAGTCGGCCACACACGCTATGGTCGCAAGGGGAGGTAGGAGGGGCGCGTCCACTGCGCCTCTTTGAGGAGGTCCTCCCGGTTTTGGTCCGGGAGACGTTGGCCGCAGGCGGGGTGTCAGAAGCTGCAACCCAGGTACTGGCCCTCGCCTCTTTCTCAACAAGCGGCGGGCGTCGTCGGAAGATTTTTAGTGGGTATTACTTGGCGGTCGTGTCTGCCGGTGGTGAGTCCCACATCCCCTTTCGGTCCCCGAAAGGAATCCAAATGTCTACTGATCTTGCAAAAATGCAATTTGAGTATTTGCACCTAAATAAATAAATAATTGTATAATAATATAAAGCATTTGCTTGTTTGTCTGTCCATATGTTCCGGCTTATCTCCGAAAGGGCTCAAGAAAAAGGAAAAAAGCTCGATAAAATTTTCATCAAGCTTTGTATTGTTTCCAAGAGATATAAAATGCGTAATGAATTGAAAAAGGACGTTGACATCGGTCACGTCTAGGGCCTGCATTCCCAAACTCATTACCAAATGTCGGTAACGGTGGCGAATGGCGGGATGCGCGCGCGTCACACTGGGCGCGTGAGCAGACTTCTCATTATAATATATATGTCGCTGGAAATATGTTTGGTTTAGTTTTGTTTATTAATTTGTGTTTGTGGTGAATAAAAGTACTTCTTTCTTTCTTTCTAAATGCGGCATTTTTAGTCAAAAAATATTCTAATAATATGCGAAATTAATTAAATAAAAGTACGTTCAATACATATAAAATGTTAAAGACAACGAGTGCCAAAAAGAACATTAAAATAGAAATTTTTATTTTACAAACAACAAGGCACATAGTGAATCTATGGAAAACATTTTTCTTTATATAGCATATAGTGCCACTTACACCTAACTTTGGGGGTCTTTTGGATTGGGAGATAGTAGCACAAAGTAACCTAACACCTTTACCAATTAACTAAGCCCAAGTGGCTTTCAGTGACATAAAAAAAAAGTTCACCATACTTCATAATTTGCCTTGTCGTTTTGTAAAAAGACACATTCTACAATCTGCCTGCGACTCATACATGCACTGTTCCACGCTTTTCAAACTACAAATTTAACGTACCATTTTGCTTAGAATATTTTTTACATATTCATAGAAGAAAGTTGTATGTAATTGTTTTCAGTAACAAATCTGCGAAGGAAGCCGCTTAGAAGGATCAAAAGCTTTACCGAAGTTAAATAAAATTGAAGGTATAACCATATAACCAATATTAAAACATAAGCGTAAGTCGGTTCATTATCATAATTACTCTTATAAGACAGCGGCTGCCCGCGACATCGTCCGCGTAAACTATAGGTACTTTTTTTTTCATCAAGTTACCGCGGGAAAATGAGAAGTCTTGTAACTAATTATTCTTATTATTATTTATTATTCACAGTAAATACAGCAAAAAATACAATACTAAGACTCGCAAACCACTTTCGTGGTTGACTGCAAGTGCAAGCTCATTAAAAATATTACAATAATTAAATTAAAACTAATCTTAATAAACAAATTGATACTATCGAATTAATGAATACTAATTAATTAAAAAAACAAAAGTAAATTGAACTAAGGTAAATTGTATAGAATATGGCGTTTTAATTAATGTTGACATGTTGTTTTATTATTATTGTTTGAAATTTCGGTAAACAAAGCATTCGATTTCCAAGAGTTCGATCTCCAGTTATAAACCCTTGGTACCACGTAATTATCTGCCGTGAGAAATAGCCCTGGTGAGGTGACTGTGCTGCAGCAGTGTCTGGTGCTCCCGAAGCTCATGATTGTTAGTTAGCAGTAGATGTTTATGCTTGCTGGTAAGACTTCACAAATTTTAAGTAGCTACTAATAGTTTTCTACGCCTTTTTTTTGTTTTATTGTTGACAATGGATTTTAAGAATTTAATTTGCAGGGCTTCTATTTTGTCAATGTAATATTTTAAATGTTAACCCATAACTATCGAGAGTTATTACTACTGAATCTTCTAAAGGTTTTTGGAATTGGTATGTATTGGTATTCAACATTCTTTAAGTGACTAGTTCATATTATTATTTCACTATCATTCTTCACCAATCATCCATTTCAATATTTTAAGTGTATTACAAACATATTCTACAGGGTTAGAGCAAGAGATTTTTTTATCTAAGACAGGAACCATAACAACTTTACCTATCTATTGATGAAAGTCCCGTTTGCGATTTGTTATTCCATGTCAGTTGCGTTTTGCTTTACCACGTTTTATGCCAAACGAGAAACGGGATAAAAATGAGTCCGTCTCCTGAAATTAAGATTCCTCCCCACCAATTTGCAGCCAAATTGGTTCTGGCGATTTTGAGTTATAAATAGTGTAAAAAACTAACACGACTTGTATTTATATATCTCTTAGTGTATAAAAACTATATTAGTTGATATTAACAATAATGTTATCCGTAAGCTGTGTGGGTGGTATCCGGTAAACGGCCATGAACCACCGAAACATGACACCCTTCGGCCGTTCGGCCAAAATTCATCTTTTGTAGAGGTCGCCAGCTATTCTGTAGGAATTTAAAATTCGGTGGGCGATGGGAATCCAACAATTCGACCCTGAGGCGAAAGTTGGTCTTTACGTGGATGAGCATCAAAACGCATTCATTTGGGGATGAAGGCAGCTCACAGCTGCCTTAAATGTAACAACTAGTACAGCTGTCACCGTTGGTTATTACCGGTGGTTAGTTGGTTACGAGTATTACTGATAATAATTATTGTAGGCCGAACACCCGAACATATTTTTGAAAAATTTAATTCTTCCCAGACCTTGTGAAGTAACGCAACAGAGAACTTGGAACAGTATCGAAGGTCCGACTGGAAGCAGCAGGTCCTTTGCCCCAGTCGGTGTAGTGCAGAACTCGGTTGCTATAAGACGGGGTTCTTTTTGTATAGGAATTCAGAGGATGACTAGACTAACACCACGTGTCAGATGTTCGCTAAGAAAAAACAATTGTAATTGTAAGAAATATTTATTTATGAGACTTATCAAGAAATGTCTAGGCGGAATGTCCTTGTTCCGCCTAGGTGTTGGGTCAATCCGTTTCTTGCCGTGCCATACAGGGCTTACAAAGAACTGGATTATTTAAATAAAATTGAGAAATAAAGAAATTGGAGACTTTTCATAAATACCACTATACAGATTATGGGCAAGTGAGCTACCAAACATAATGTTATCAGTTGGGGATATAACTTACTAGCCATAACTACGTGGATGTTTTTTTGTGAAATAGTTATCACTTCCCTTCAGGTGGCATACGTGTATCGCAACTATATAATATAAAATGAGGTCGTCTAGTCGCCTCGTTTTTCCATAAAATACTCCCAAAATTAATCCTAGGTCTATTTGAGTTTGATAAAGAAATATATCAGTTTGATTCCTTTACGACCCACACTAAACACCTCAAAGTAGGTAATCAGTTCGAATCAAATGGGGTATTTCCGCTTAGTAAAATATCGCATATTGTTAAAAGTGTAAAACCAAGTAATAAGAATGACACTACCAGATACGTCCATTGATTACCATCTAACCATAAACCATTTTCATATATTTTTCCCAGTATCACACCTAACAATTGACTACCACTCCAGTTATGACGTTTCACTGTAACCAGTATATAGACAGCTAAGCACTGTTTTGGCTACTTGGTTGGATGCGTTCGTTGTTAATACAATGTTACACAAGCGGAGTTAGACAATGAAAACACACCAGTTTATTACAAAATAATTTAATTGATCTTACTTGTCAGGTAAAACAGGTATACTTAGAACGATAATTTTCAATAATGAGTGACTCAGTGCTCGACTGTTATAAGAGGAGCGAAATTTAATATGAAAATTGAAGAATATAAGCACAGAGCGTTTGTTTACATTCTTATAGTTTGATTGTTTAAAGTATTAATTTCTATATGCACACACAACCTCACAACCAAATATGAAATTTTTGATAAGCAGAAACGTTACTATAACTATGGATTTTTACAGTTGTAGTAAAGTTAACTTTTAGAACAAAGAACTTGAGATGAAACGTGCCAAAAAGAAATATTTATTTATGAGACTTATCAAGAAATGTCTAGGCGGAATGTCCTTGTTCCTGTTCTTGTTAAGGCTGGCCCTTCGCTTACATTGACAGTAGACAAAATCCCAATCCGTTAGGAAGTCCCTCCTTTAAAATGATGACGTTAAACAACATATTTATATAAATATTACACCGCCTTAACAATGTAGTTACCTATGTCAATAGATAAGAAAATATAGGTACATAAGTCCTTCTGCTGTACTTCGCGGATCCAGCGCGGTTTGGCGGAGGTTATGTGATTATAAAATAATAACAACGATTTTAGGATCTACGGGGCTTATTACAAAACGAGATATAAAGTTAAACCAGGTTTAAAACTAGTGCTGTCACTGTCTTAATTTTATGAAACAAAAGCGACAGCACTAGTTTTAAACCTGGTTAAACTTTAGATCTTGTTTTGTAACAAGCCCCTATAGGTATAGACCTAACCTTATAATATTATAGGTTCGAAATGTTTACAAATTAAATATCTCAGTATAAACTACTGTTATTAAAGAAAGAGATAAGTCTACATTTTGATCTAATTTTTAAAGATCTCTCTTTTTATCCTAAAAGCACAACAAACTATAGATGATAACAATATGACATATACAATTATTTAAGAAATATTTCATCTGTTATCTATTCAAGCTGCTCTAGGTGTTAAATTTATGCAGATATTTACTTATTTTCTTCTTCAACTAAAAACAAGAAAAGAAGAAGGTATGTATTACTTCTTATGTTTCTACTTATTGAAACAAAAAATATCTTATAAGGTGAACATATTTTCATAACATAATGTCTAAGTACAGGCCTGAGAAATTATAATTTTACTTGACCATTATAACAACATAATTATACAGTACTAATTAAATATAATACAATAAAATGTAATAATTTATTAAACAAACTTCCACAAAGACTATTCTCAAAGTCTTTGCCTAACAGTAAATGTTATAAGAACCTCTCTTATGTAAGATTCAAATGTAAAAAATATGATTTAGTCCCCGGTGTAATAGGGCTTCCTTCCTGATCCAGTTCAAGATAATTTAGTTGATTTACATAAATCAATAAGTTCATACTCAAATGTATTCTCAAATCTATAATATTACTTACATAATGACAATAAAAATATTTAATTCATATCATAATTTTGTTTAAAGAAAACGTAATCACTGTAATGGTACAGTTTATTAAAATGTTTCTATATAATACACGAAATAAATAGTATGAAGTTTTCATAGCAGACAGGTTAAAATTTCATTATCTGACATTCAAATACATTTGTTTACATTATAAGATCATGATGAATGTTATATTGTTATAATTATATAATTTTCCTTTGTACTTTATACAGGCTGTTCATTCTGAAAATATAGAACAACTACTTTATAATAATAAATATTTTACTGTTGTGTACAGAACTTGTTACAAAGTATGTAACACTTCATGTTTAAGTTTAAACATGTCCTACTTACGTCATGGTATTGAAACCATAGAACGCAGAGGGCATGACAGTCCGGCGTTCTTTTTGTGGTCCACCCTGCTCCTATTATGTGCATAGAATTTTGACATTAAGGCTGATCCGGTAACAATGACCTCACATATACAAACTTTTTACATAAACAAACATACTAAATATCACGCTCAAATATCCCTTCTATATATTGAAAATGGAACCTTACTCCAACTATTTAAAAGACATCTAAATAGATATACTTTCAGCACTAAGACCTCTGAATGAAACATCTCAGATGGTGAGAGGTAACCCTGCGGCTGCGCCCACATTGACACTATAATGTATAATATTATAGAAGAGACCCCATTCTTTCAGTCGCCTTTTAAGATATCCTGGAGCGAGTGATTTTCTTACATAAATGTTTACACTAATATTTACAAATAGGTTAAGATTATAGTTAGATGAATACCTAGTATAAAGTTCAGACAGACATAAAGGTCTAAAACACCTTTATGTCTGTCTGAACTTTTCGTTTCAACGTTAATTCAACGCTATGTATGTAAATTGAAAATAAATAAAAACAACAGACAAATTGAGCTCTATGAAATTGGGATTTGAATAATTTTAAGTACTTGCTAAACCTATTTAACATTTTTAATAGAAATAACAGTGCCTAATACATCTACCAATGTAGTTCCTGTAATGTATGCATAGTATATTTCTAGAAACGTATCTACATCAAGGCAATTAATTGAACCAATTGCAAAACCTTAAATATATTTCACACAAACAACTATTTAATAGTCTTACGGTACAATTCTACATCTTATAATTAATGCAACTACATAGCTAACACATATTTACATTACTCACGTCAAATAGTGAAAGTTTCTACAACTACATTCTTAAAATATATTAAATTCGAAGAATTTCTCACTATACTGCACACTGATTTATATCATTTATAGCACAGCTATATTATTTATCACACATTTTGGTAAAAATTGTCTTTTTGATATCCACTAGTGCCCTCTTTCGTCGGCGACTGTAAATGTTCCGTTGCAAGGTGAAGTACTATCAAACGTGGGCCTGCGGATAGAAAATGCAACGTAATGTGGCTTGAAAAACACAGATGGCTCTATGAGTTCTAGATGTAAAATTAGAATGCATTGTCGACCTTGATTTTGTTAGTGAAATCAAATATCGAAACTATAGCACTATATTTTAAAGCAAGTCCTTGGAAGGTAAATAGTAGGTTCGTACTACATATTAAATTTTAGTTGAGATATAAGGTTACATCAAAATGTATCATCATATGATTCATTGACGTCTCCTGGGTCTCCTTACAAAACAAGTTTAAAGAAATTCATGTCAGGTGTATAACTTCCTGCTGTAAGAATCTTCCAAGTCTCTAATGTTGATAACCGTTATTGAGGCTTAACGTGGCTTCTGAATCAAAAAAGCGCTCAGTACAAATTTCCACAAAAATTGTGCCCTCCATGTTGACCTCTGTGAACTCTACTAAGCTTCGATTATCATTGCCAATCACCGTGGAGCAAAGAGCGCTTAAATACTACAAATATATAAGTAGTAAAAAGTAGTTGGACATTGACAGTACATACTTTTTGCTGTTGATAGGAGACTGTTCACTGTTCTTGGCAGTATCTGGCAACACCAGCACGATGGCTCCTCCAAAAGCACTCAGCGCAGCAATCGTCACCATTGGCAAATGGAGATTCAGCATTGCCTATAATAGAAATTAATATTAAAATTGGATCTTGTCACATTCACCAATATGATAGCGATTTAAGTGATATTTATACCCCGGACCCAGACGGATTGGTAAAGAGTTCTGCTTAACTTTGTCGATCGTTTCCCAACACCTAGTCGTGGATCCGATTTGATTTCAAATATACTAGTTTTCTTTATGAGAGAAAACACCTGAATAAGATTTTATTTTTCGGATGGAACATCATTATATTGTCGCTATAGAATGATAACCTCGTATGTCCAGAAATCAAAACTTTACAGAAAACGAAAAAATCGGTTAAATTTGAAATATTTTTATGTCATTTTGTCTAATATTTTGAATAATAAAAAGGACTTATTTATGCTATTAACCAACGCACTACTCAACTGGATTATGCGAGAGAAATGCCATAAGAGGTTTTCTGTTCTTATATCTACGTAGGTAGTTAGGAGATTTTCAAAATCAAGACTCTGAATTAGACTAAACAATAATGTTTAATGAAGTATACTAAGTTTACTTTAGTTTTGCTGTATTATAAAATAAGTAGATATCATACATTCTTTGAAAAAAAACAAACAGATTTTTTGACATATGAGGTATTTGTTCTACATCAACGATATGACAGCCTCCCGCTATGGGTGAACGGAAATGTTGTCAGCATTTACTTGACTAAAAACCATCTATGTTCCTTCTACATACATACATACATACACACTATCACGCCTGTTTCGCCGAAGGGTTAGGCAGAGGCATATTATTCGCCCACACTTCGCCAATTGTATTGTTTGTCCCACGTGGTGGCGAGCTCATTGCCACTTATCGGAAACTTGTAGGTTAGCCAAAGCCTCGTCCGTTAATCGGCAGGTGCACGACTCGGTGAAGTTAGCTTGGGCTCCAAAGATGATGGTAGGATCCCTGTACACCGCCCTTTATTTACTGGTGCCGCGGTTATTCTTTCAAACAATCCCGCAACCCCGGCAAGTACTACCACTGTGGCATGGTTGACGTTGTCTAATAATGTGTTACCGTTTAAAGGAGGGTGAGTCTAGTTTATGTGCAATAAGCTAAAGTCTACAAAGATAGTGCCTGTTGAGATTTTCCTCTAATAGATTTGTAATAAATATGGACAGACATATTATTTACCATCGGGGGATCGTCTAGTTTAGTATTTCTTTAATTAGCAAGATCGTTAAATATTCTTTTAATTGAAGTCCCCTAGCTTTATTTGGTTAGAAATCTCACATTGAAAACTGCTAATGCTGAAGCGGTTTTCGAGAAGGGAATACTTGTCGAAAGACTAATTACATTTCTTGATAAGGAAAAAAACTATGAAGCGAATACAATATATTATTATGTACGTTCCGTGGGTACGTATAATTTGGTATAAATTGAGGAAGAAGGAGACACGTACAAAGCAGGAAAACAAATCATCGTGATATTATCTTTTCTATTTGCACAAAGTACATGGACATCACAATAGCGCTACAATGCGTGCCATTTTTTTTGTGTCAAATACTTAAAATCCTTTGAAAAAAAAAACATAAATAGATATATTTTTACTAATGTTCTTCCTTTCTCCCTTGCCTAATATTGACACTCTGTTGAAATCTCTATAGCTCTCACAAGTATTATTGAGAATAAGATCATAAAGGTAGATTAATGTATAGAGCTGTAAACTAAACAAATAACAGTAACTTTTTCCATCTTTCAAAACATTTGTATTTGGATGAGATAAAGACAGATAGTTCTTGAAGATGAATCTTCTCAAATATGTCTTATCTCATGTATCTATATAACAACTATTATATATTTTATGTTTTTAAATCATTGCATTTACAATCCTATGTTTAAGTCATAACATCAGCCTCTCGCCTTCGTGCCTTTGCTGTGGATTGACGTGTCGCTGCGCTCCCAAAGAATACGAGCTAGTTTTGCATAAACACTGGACGAAAACAGCGCCCCCCTGCATCCAAAAGAGACGGAATACGAGGTACTGTGCATTCTATCTCTTTCTTGCTCCGCTGCTACGGTCCGCGAACGCAACAAGCGACGCCAGACAAAGACAACTGACATAATTGCCGTCCCGCTCAGTGCCTCATGAGTGTAGCTCACAGCTACGAGACGCTACGAAACTGCTACACGTTGAAGGACAGCACTACGACGACTCGATTGCCATGTCTACCATAAACAAGTCGTTCTCTGCATCGAATGTGAGTGAAATTGGGAACCAAAGTACTCCTTTAAACTTTACTTCGATGAGGTCAAAACGACTGAGAGAGTGTGACTTGCCTGATGAGTTTAATAAGTTTAGAGATGAGATAAGGGAATTAATTACAAATTTTACTGGCCAACAGCAAACCCAAATACAAAATGTCATAACAGATTTAAAAGAAATCCAGCAGTCAAACTCTAACATTGAGAGTTCTATCTCCCTTCTGACCGCTCAGAATGAAGAATATAGGAGAAAGATAGAAAGTCTTGAGTCACAAGCTAGGAGGGATCGTGAGTACATAGCGGGTCTTGAAAACAGAATTGAGGATCTACAGCGAACTACACGGCAGACTTGTTTAGAGATAAAAAATGTACCAAGAAAAAATAAAGAAACAACGGATGAGCTAAGTTCAATGGTTCTTCGTCTGGCCAAGAGCATTAGCCTTGAATTGGACAAGCGAGATATTAAGGACATCTTTAGAATGCAGAATAAAAAAGATAGCAATAGTCCAATAATTGTAGAACTAGGATCAACAATTCTGAAACGTGGCTTGTTGGAAAAAACAAAATCCTTTAATAGAAAAAATAAAACAAAACTTCAGGCAAAGCACCTCGGGTTCACAACTCGCGAGGAGACTCCTGTATTCATCTCGGAGCAGCTTACCCCTAAAGCGGCACGACTCTTCTTTTTGGCGCGAGATTTAGTGAAAGCTGGCAAATTTAAATATTGCTGGACTTCTTTCGGTAGGGTCCTCGTACGAAAGGATGATAACTCACCTGCAATTCCTATCACTAATGAACCTCAGATACATCTCTTATCCCAGGGTACATGACTAATTCACTACTCATTTTATATAAAATCTTTTTTGATTACAAAAATTTATATTGCGTTCATTTATATTGTTTTTCAATTCATGGTTCATAGTATTATAAAGAAACCTAATATTTTTTGTTTTAGTCTTAATCTTACGCTGTACACATACACACACTCACACGCAAAAATACTTTCTCACTATACATTACATCATTCATTATACAGTCAACCCCCAAATCCATGTAAATATATATGCACCCCATTTTTAGCCATAAGTTTCTCAAGTATTATGAATGATTTTGACAGTGCAGGCCTCCTCTTGGGCATATACTTAGAAGTAAATATTATCTGTGACATTGGTTGTGATAAACGAGTATATTTTAAAACAATAAATGGATAAAAATCTCACCGCTGTGCTGGACTTGGATAATGCACAAATTGCACAATCGGTTGCATGTGACATTCACGACCTACATAAATTTATACCAAAAATTAACTATCACCATAACATTGTAACTCAAAACATTAGAAGCATTTATAGCAACCTTGAAGACTTACAATTAACATTATCACAATTATCTTGTAACGTGGACATAATTATTTTAACCGAATGTTGGCTCAATTTAAATAAGGAAACACCGTTAATTGATAATTATTCTGCGCATTATACGTCAAAAACTATGAACCAAAATGATGGTGTTGTAGCATTTATTAAAATGGACATCCAAACTGATGTTACTGAACTTAACTTAACACAAGCCTCTGGTCTTCAAATAACTACTTCTGATCTAACAATCTTAGGTATATACCGATCCCCATCCAACAAAAATATTGACGGATTCACAGCCTCTCTGGACACCCACTTGCAAAGCTTAGATAGGCATAAAAATATTATTATAATTGGAGACATAAATATTAATCTAATTGCAAAGCAAATAGAAACTGCTAATGATCGAAATAATAGGTTAAAATACCTAGATATCTTATCGTCACAAGGATTTCTCCCAGGTCATTACCTACCAACTAGGGGTAACAACTGCCTTGACCATACAATGTTAAAACTTGATAAAAATAGTAAATCCGCTTTTGTAGCCGTTTTAAACACATCAATATCAGATCATGCTATGGTAATGCTCAGCCTTTCACATATAATTACACAACGTACTCAAACTATAAAATCAATAAAATGTAAAACCGTAACTGACTATAAAAGCGTAAGTCACTCCCTTGCCACTGTCGATGCCTTGCGTTTTGATACTTTTGATGACCCTAACAGCTTGATAAATGATCTTACTGATATAATTAAAGTTGAAATTCAATCACACACAAAAGTTAAATGTATTGCTAGTAGCAGACGAATTTTAAAACCGTGGATGACAGCTGGACTCCTGAAATGTATTAGACTCAGAAATAGCATGCAGTTGAAACTAAGGAATGAACCAAGTAATGATATTTTAAAAATAACATTCAAGAGATTTCGAAATTATTGTAGTAATTTAATTAATAAGCTTAAAAGACAACACCATAGAGATAAAATCGTAAATTCTGCTGGAAATCCAAAAGCTCTCTGGAGTGCTATAAATGAAATAACTCCTTATAAAACCAAGAAAACTTCAAATACAAGCCTTCTTACTTTATTTCAAAACCCTCTTGATGCGGTAAATAATGTGAATCGGTTTTTCGTAAATGTTGGCAATGCCTTGGCAGAACAAATATTAATTGCACATGGTCCACAGCAGTTCACCACAACTTCTGTTGATTTACAATTGTCTTCATTTGTGCTATTGGAGACTGATCCGCGTGAAGTCGACTGCATACTTGTTGGTTTAGACTCCAATAGTGCTTGTGGTTGGGATGGTATTCCTATTAAATTGTTGAAACAATGTAGAGATTTTGTTGTACCAATAATTAGTAATCTAGCGAACCTATGTTTTCGTACAGGTATATTTCCAAAAGCCCTGAAGCGCTCTCTTGTAACCCCTGTTCACAAAGGCGGTGACACAAAAGAAGTTAACAACTATCGACCAATATCTGTACTCACAGGCATTTCCAAAATTATAGAAAAACTCTTAAATAAAAGACTGTTAGAATATTTATCAAAGTATGAGATATTGTCAAGTTCACAATACGGTTTTAGAAAGGGCCTATCAACCCAAGACGCAATAAGAGACCTAACAGCGGATATCGTTGATAATGTTGATAAGGGGTATAAATGTCTTGCAGTATTTTTAGACCTTAAAAAGGCGTTCGACACCGTTTCTGTAAAAATATTGTTGCAGAAACTAGAGGCAATTGGGATTAGAAGCACGGCCCTCTCTTTGTTTGATAGCTATCTTAAAGAGAGAACACAAATTGTTAAAATAGATGAGTTTAAAAGCAGCGAGGAAAGTGTTACTTCTGGAGTGCCACAGGGTAGTGTCCTTGGCCCGACACTCTTTCTGATATATATTAACGACCTGTGTAGATTAAAAAATGGGGGCGGGCGTATCTATTGTTATGCCGACGACACTGCTGTAGTTTTTTCTGGTTCCTCTTGGAATTCCGTGCGAACTGCTGCTGAACTTGGTCTTTCTAATATTCAAAACTGGCTTAACAAAAATCTCTTAAGTCTTAATGCAATGAAAACTAATTTTATTTGCTTTACGCCTAACCAACGAACGCAACCTGATGAAAAGTTTAAAATAAGAGTCCATGGATGTAGTAAAAGTAATTCAAACTGTGATTGTCCGATAATCAAAAAAGTAACTCAAACAAAGTATTTGGGAATCATGGTGGATCAGAGGCTGTCGTGGCATTCGCATATTGAGTTAGTTATTGGCAGGATTGGGAAGCTCAAATGGATTTTTAAATCATTGAGATATGTTATGGTAAGGAACCTTCTAAATAAAATCTACGTGGCACTGGCACAATCCGTAATAACATACTGCATTTCGATATGGGGCGGTGCAACAAAAACTAAATTTCTAGACATAGAAAGGGCTCAAAGGTCTCTCTTAAAAATAATGTTTTTTAAGCCATACAGATACCCAACTGACGATCTCTATAAGCTGAGTGGCTTGTTATCTATAAGAAAACTTTACATATTAAATATAGTTCTTCGAATGCATAAATCATTACTCTTTAATGCCGAGATATGTGTCAAAAGACGAAAAGGTACAGTTGCACCTACTGTATTTATACGCACGAATTTCGCCAGACAACAGTTTTCTTCACAGAGCTCTTTTATCTACAATTTTATAAACCATAAAATAAATATATATCAAATGAAAACTCACGAGTGTAAAATCAATATAATTAGATGGCTGGAAACACTAACATATGTCGAGACTGAACTAATTCTAAAAAGGTTGAAATAGATAGTGATGTAGATGTATAACTTGTTTAGATAAACGTAGACACAAAATACACCACATCTTACACAACACATCACACCCACACACCCATTCACATAAAACAAACAATACACACAAACATTTCAAAACTAAATGTAATATTATAATTATGTTTAAATCTTTCATTTCTTTAACTTTAAAAATAAATATTGTTATTACTAAATTAGTTTTTAACGTTATTTAATATATAACGCTTATCATTTAAAATTAGTTAAGATACTACTCAATAAGTTTTGTAAATAGCACTAAGGCCAGAGCGAGGCACTCCAACACAAGTATTTTCATTACTTTCTGGATTTGTCTCACCACATATGTAAAAGTTTATTGAGCAATAAAGAACATTTTCATTTTCATTTTCATTTTCATTTTTACTAGAGAAAATCATCGCGCCCGCGGTAGCCCAGATTAGAATCGGACTTACGACCTTATGTATAACCGGTCCGGGCCAGTGGTGGAGCAATGTACTTGTTTCTTTTTAGTAAAATTTTCAACTAATAAATATAATTTAGTTCTGAGATTAACATATATCGTGACGATAATGATTTTATACTTACCAACTTCCATAAGTACGGGATGCCGATTAAAGCCAATCCTGCCGATATTTGACTCGCACCAACTCCAAGATTTCTTATTACAGTTGGGTATAACTCAGCGGTGAAAATAGGGAGCATCATATTGGTTGAGCTTATAGCAAACTTCCCGACCATGAGACAGGCGATCATCACCCATTCCTCTCTCAATGATATGGAAAACATTTCACTTGCGACACAAGCCAACCCGCATACAACCATACTAATGAATATTGGGATGCGTCTACCAGCTTTCAGTAAAATTGGTATGCTTAATGCTATTGCCGGGACTTCTACAGCAGCTAATATTATGGAAGTTGTATGCAGATTTCCTAAATTTAAGTTACCAATGTTTAAGAGTATTCCATAATACGCTATTGTCATTGAGAACCACGCCAGGAATAAGCAAACAGTTCTCTTCAAAAGGATTCCCCTGAACAACATCAAAACACTTGGTTCTTCCTCTTTGTGTTCGAGTTTATGAAGCATCAAAAGTTTGTCAATGTCAGCAGGCAGTTCGCGTTTGTTGAATTTTGCTGCTTTTTCTAAAATCTTTTTTGCTTCTTGTGTCCTTCCCATGCTTAGTAGCCATCTTGGCGACTCAGGTAAAACGAACCTGGAAATTTACATAAGTTATATGATTGTGTAACTAGTTTAAATGTAACACAATGTTGAAAATAGGATTCCAGACAATAGGAATAGGCACGTATTGTACCTATCATTAAAGACATATCGTTACGAAGTAAAATAGTACGATACATCTTTTTCTACATTACGAAGATCGAAGATGTCTGGGATTCTTTTAAAGTGCTAAATTCCTCTCCTAAAGAGAAGAAGACTCAGCGAATGAATCTGATAAAATATTACACTAAGGTAATGTTATACGCACCATAGCAGCAACAGAAGACATCCAGGCAGCGATAGTGCCAATTGTAGATCTCTCCAGTTCGGCATGACCAGAGACAGTAGGGAGACAATGATGTACGCCAGAGGTAGCGGAAAGAAGTTGCAAACCCCGGCGATAGTGACCCACTTGCCGCCAACCAGCTCCACGGCCAATACGAAGGCAGCATACACCACAGACACCGAAACAAGGCCCATAATAAGCCTCACGATGACATATTGCAAGTACGAGCGAACTAGAAGCGACAAAATTGCCAGAGCGCTTTGAGTTACCGCCATACCCATCAGAATGCGTTTGCGACCAAATCTGAAATAAGAAAAGTATGTACACTTTTATAAAGTAATACCAGAAGGGATAAAAACAAACACCTAATACGTAATAACATAACAGCACAATACCTTTAAAAGGTAAAATTATAACATGTGAAAACATTTCTGAATTTAAGTTTTGTAACATATAGGTGTGATATAAATTTAAAAGATTAAATAAAGAGGAATAAGAAAATATATAATAACGTCCTAATTTCCAAGCAAGATTTTCCGTCTGTTTTTATTAAGAACCATTATTACTGACCACAGATCATTAGTTACCATCTGTAATGAAGTCGATTCATTTTGCTAAATAGAAAGGAAAACTTTTTATAAGGCTAGATTTACTTTACGACGTCATCTATACATATTTCTTGGATGGATATGGATAATTTAAGTATAAGTATGATGGGTAACATCAAAAATAATTTTAGTGCCTACTATAGTATTCTGAAAGAAAACTATGGAGAAATAAAGGGAAGTAAAAACTGCCTTCTAGATTCAGTACAGTTATATATTAAAGACAGATTTGGGATAGAAGTCTCTTATACCACATACTTGCTCTTACTACGCATTTGTGAGCATTAGAATTAGTTTAAGCTATTTTCTTTGGTTTATAATTAAGTAGGTAAGATAAGAAAGGAACAGATAAGAAAGGAAAAATAGTGAATAAATAAAGACTAATAAAGTTTCGCTTGTAGGTCTTTTTGGTGAAACTATTGATAAACTTGTTTTATTTGTTTCCTTTGCATTCTAAGTATGTAAGATTAAAAAAGAAAAGCATACAGAATAGAAAAAATAAAAGGCTAATACAGTCATCCTATTTAGGTCGCTTTGATGAAACTAGTGACAAAATAAACTCACTTATCAGATATCCATCCTCCAACGACACCGCCGACTCCAACACCAACTAGAAACACCACCTCAGCAAGGTTGGTCAGACTCTCCCGGTCGCACACTAAGTTCCATTCCGAGATCACAGTCTCCCCAACTTCAGACCTGTCGAAGTCCCACTCAGTGCACTTGACAAACGAGGCCACAAGTGAAGCGGTGTGGTTCAGTATGCTCTCAGCAGTAACATCTTCGCCAATCACCCTGACGTTACAAGCGTCCATGGGCTGGCTGTAGTTGATCCACGCCTCTAGTGGCAAGCTTGAGAGGTTATCTGGTTTTCGACACCAAAACTTCGTTGCTTTTGCCTGAAACACAGCAATGACCAATATTTACATTATTACACTCAAAGACGCAATATTTAAACTTTATCAAATGAAAGTGACAGCACTAGTTTTAAAACTGGCTTAAGTTTAGATCTAGTTTTGTAATAAGCCCCTAAGTTTCTTACTTTGCTCTACTTTTCCTTTAGCACTTACGTAATTTATTTTATTACATAATTTCGACCAATATGGCGTGGAGGTCAGTATACCTGCACTCCAGAAGTCGTGGGTTCGGTTCCCACACAGGACAAATCTTTGTGTTCATGAACATGAGAATTTGTTCTGGTTTGGGTGTTTTCCTATGTATTTACAAAAAAAAGTATTTAAGTATGTTTAAACGTTCTTTAGTATCCATAACACAAGTTCTTGGTGTGCTTGTAAGAGAACATTTATTTATGTATTTATTGTTCCAAACATCGAAAATTAAATTTCTATGCTAATAATTGTTTTTATAAATCACTGTGAGTAACTTAAACTGAAACAGACTGATGAGCGAATACATTTTGATCGAACTAAGGCTTTCTATTGGACTTTTTAAAATTAAAGAGAGTCTCTTGACTTTTTCTTCATAATATATTATGATTAATATCAAAGCAGTGTGATTGTATATGAGCAATAGTTATGTGAAGATATTCTCAACAGACTACTATCACGTGGGCTACGTGCACCTACTATATCTGCTAATTTGAATCACTTGTATAACTTAACATACAAAAAGCAGGTAAAGATTTCCTTGAATTATCTAAAATTATATGGTTCTCACCGTAAACGTTGGCAGATATATGTGGAAGGTACAGGGAAAGGAGAACAGAGACAGCAGAAATGTGACCATCAGCTGCCAACGCCCGTAGTCGCCGATGACAGTGGATACCACATCGGAGGGGTCTGCTTGGCTCTCCTGTCGCGGCTTCTCACCCCGCGAGACTTGACTTGGTATAACTGTAATTTAAAAAAACATTTTTATGAGACGGATTACAATTTATTTAGTAAAAAATACAATTTGTATAATACGGCTGGTTTTTCGACATGTTTGGATTCAGTTAATTATTAGTTTTAAAAGCGTATGATTTCCGAAAAATACCATAATTGGTAAAGCCAAATCACATTTTTTACCCCATAGGCCCTATCCTCTATTACAATTTATTATCAACATTTTAGCCTATCGTCCGTTACTGAACAGGACCTTCTCTCATAGACCAAGGTGAAAAAAATAAGACACAGTGCGGATTGGTAGGGGCAGAACTGCGGCGCCCTGTTGTTTAACGATTACCACATCTAGTGTAGTGATGACCAATTCAAAGCACGGAAGCGCTTAATATTAACACACAAACGATCAATCATTCAGGGATCAGACTTTATAAACTCTGCTTTACGTCAGTGTTCGTTTCCGAATATCGTGGAGCTACGAGCGTTTCGCTATAATAATAATGGTAAAAAATTGTTTACTGTCCTCCATACATATAATTTAGCTAAAAATTTGTTAACGTGTTAGACTACAGTAGGTAGGCAAAAGCTTGCCTGTGTCCTATATCACCGGCCCGATCACCAGCATCACCTATATTGAACAAGAGTATTGTACAATTTCCAAATTGACAGTGAAGTAAAAACATTATAAAAACAAACCACAAATATTAATTATAATATTAATGCGTGTGTGTGTTCGTGTATGGCTGGAATACATCAATATAAATGTAAAGCAAAAAGTATAACGACACTTCATAGTTCCATGTGAAAACTTAAAAATCTCAGATACTTTTTCTTGATTCCTCTCAGGCTAAATATTCAGCTTGTAGCCGATTTTATCCCAGAAAAGTTGCACGAATAAATAGGTATTTCATAATTTAATTTAAAACTTAAACAGGCATATTCTTTATGGCTAAAATAATATTATAAAGAAGTGATATTTACAAGAAGCGCTTTTTTGAAGCGCTCGTAGCTGTGCGGTGTTCGGTGGTCGCAAACGATCACCAAAGTAGAGCAGAGTTTACAGAGGTCAGTCCTTGGATGGGTCACCGTTTGTGTGGCATTTGATATCGAGCGCTTCCGTGCTTCGGAAGGCGCGTTAAGCCGTTGGTCCCGGTTATCACCACATGTGGTAGTCGTTAAGCCATGCTAGAGGCCTCATGAGCGGCTTGAAAAATTCTAACAGCAGGGCGCCATACACCTGCCTTCGCCAATCTGCACTGGGTCAGCGTGGTGGAGTATGACCCAATACCCTCACACCTTGATATGTGTGAGGAGGCTCGTGCTCAGTAGTGGGACGTTAATGGGCTGTGATGTGTGTGTGTGTGTGATGTGATATTTACAAATATAAAAGGCTAAGTCATTTCTTGCTCTAATTGCATGAGATAACGAACGTCGCGGATGACAGCCTAATCTTTACGTCATAATTTTCTGAAGGTGAAAGTTACTTTCGTTGAAAATTCTAACTGTTTTCTCCTCATCACATAATTATACAAATCTTCTTATATACTAACTACATAAGTTAAAATTTATACAATATACTTTTATAATTTTTATGTTAAAAAAGTCATTAAAAAGCATTTTTTTTCAATTTGTAATACTATAATTATTTTTTTGTATAAACGCTAAGAGAACAACGCAAGCATCTTAATTAAAACATAAAAAGATAAATTATTTACCATGAAGGTTTCAGTGCTTTGAATAAACTGAGAAGTCACACAAATCATGTGTACTACTACTCTATTCATTAGCGTTAGTTAAAACAAGCATTCAGTCATACCACGTGCAGACACTAAATCTGATTACATTAATACTAGCCGGTATACTATCGGCCATACATATGTCGCAGGCAGACTGAAGATATGCGGTATTTTACAGAACGACTAGGGAAATTGGCAAAGTAGGTATGGGAAATTATTTATAAACCATACAGTTATCATCGCAGCCATATGATGTCCACTGCTTAGAAAAAGCCTCTCCAATTTGACGACCGATATGGCGTGGTGGCGAGAATACCCGCTCTCCGCTTCTAAGGTCGTGTGTTCGATTCCCACGCAGGACAAATCTTTGTGTGCATGAACATGAATATTTGTTCTGGTCTGGGTGTTTTCCTATGTATTAGGTCGGGGAAAAAGTCTTTTCGCATAACGTAGGTATAAACTTATTATAAAAATTTTTTTACTGTACTATTTGTGTCTGGCTGGTTTTGGTAACATTAAAAAGGTTCCATTATAAAGAAAAGAAAAAAATAAAAAAAAGTTGTTTCCCGCTATTTTTCATTTGTTTTTCTCTCCGTAAAATGAGTGAATCTAATGAAGAAATTCGATACATTTTAAAATTTTATTACAAAAAAGGCAAAAATGCAACTTAAGCAGTGAAAAAAATTTGTGATGTTTATGGACCTGATGCAGTGTCAGTAAGAGTAGCACAAATTTGGTTCAAACGTTTTCAGTCCGGAAATTTTGATGTTAAAGATGCACCTCGCTCTGGTCGCCCTGTTACGAATAAAATGGACGCCATTTTTAAAAGAGTGGAGCAAGATCGGCATATTAGTAGTTACGATGTAGCTGAAGAACTGGGAATTGACCACAAAACAGTTTTGACCCATTTGAAGAAAGCTGGTTATACAAAAAAGCTCGATATTTGGGTGCCACACGAGCTCACTCAAAGAAACTTAATGAACCGTGTACTCATTTGCGATTCATTATTGAGACGTAATGAAACCGAGCCGTTTTTGAAGAGATTGATAACTGGCGATGAAAAGTGGATCACGTACGACAAGAACGTGCGAAGAAGGTCGTGGTCGAAAGTTGGCCAGGCTTCACAGACTGTGGCCAAACCTGGCCTAACACGAAATAAGGTGATGCTGTGTGTATGGTGGGATTGGAAGGGCATTGTTTATTATGAGCTTTTACCGCCCGGCAAAACCATCGATTCTAATCTTTACTGCCAGCAACTGATGAGATTAAAGGAAGCAGTCGAGAGAAAACGGCCGGAATTGATCAACAGGAAGGGTGTGGTCTTTTATCACGATAACGCTAGACCACACACATCTTTAGCCACTCAGCAAAAATTAAGAGAGTTCGACTGGGAGGTCCTAGTGCATCCACCATATAGCCCTGACCTTGCGCCTTCAGATTTTCACCTGTTTCGGTCTCTGCAGAATTCTTTAGGTTCTGTAAGGTTGACCTCAAGAGAGGACTGCCAAAACTATTTGTCCCGTTTTTTTGATCAGAAGTCCCAAAGTTTCTACAGTAACGGGATAATGTCTCTGCCCACAAAATGGCAGAAAGTTATTCAACAAAACGGTACATATATATTGTAAATAAATGTAAATAAACTTTGAAAAAAATGTCTTGACTTTTCATACAAAAATACGAAAAGACTTTTTCCCCAACCTATTATATTAAGTAGGTATGTATTTACAAAAAAACAGTATTTATGTATGTTTATCCGATATTTAGTATCCATAACACAAGTTCTTAATGATACTTATCTTGGAACTAAATAATTGTCAGAAAAAAATTATTTATTTATGAAATAGATTTCGACATTGAGTGGCACTGAGCTGCCGGCGTCCAACGGCTTCCTGCCGCCTTGAGCAGATCAGCGGTCCATCTAATGGGCCGTTCGTTTGCTACATTCGCGTTCGCCATTGAAGAACCTTAACGCCCATCCGTTGTTGGTGCCTCGTGCTATGTGCCCGTACACCGCCACATAAACTTGAAAATTCGCCGAACTTCAATGTAACTTATTATTTATAATGACAACTAATTTTGAGGGCGATTTTTGGTAATTTCGCGAGGTAGCCTAACAAAGCCACGTATTGCTATGGAAGTCAAAAATAAAGAAAGGTTACCCATTCTTCCACAATTTGCCTAGTCATTTTATAAAACGGCGCATTCTACAATCAGCCTGTGGCATATACATGTGATTATTGGACGCTGCGTTTACTTTGTAAACAGCCTTTGTCGAAGATATGTTAGTAACACTCGTGAACTCTAAAAGTAGTTCGTATCTCTCTAGAAGTTCTATTCTACTTCTGTACAGCACATTGTTTAGTTCGTCTTTCATGAGTTATTGTAATGCTAAATGTACGAATAAAATTAAGCATAATTATGGGGAAAACGTACTGAGACACAACCGGTAGAGGCGTTTAACATCAAGATTTTTTAATTTAGTATATTGTCTGTAGAACTTTGTGTATGTCCTGTTTAAATTGTAAGTGTACGGTAGTTGTTATTTGTGCTATTAAAAATAAGACAACAAGAAATCTGTAGGACAGTGTCTTTTTTGAATGTGAAATTGTACCTACTGGATTCAGTAGACAAGAAACGCATTTAAATTATTTTTAATACTTAAATGCAATTTATAAAATCCAAAAGCAATGAACTATTTTTTTAAATATAAGTACTTATAATGTTTCTCTATTACTACTATCTGACGAATTCTGATCATCTAACTTGCATACTTCCGGTTGTGCTTTAGACTTAACCTTTGGGCCAGATTTGTATGAATTTCAGTTATAACACAGAGCAACTGCCGTCTAACTTATGCAGCTCAGAGGGAACCATTACTCTATGGTTCAACCGGCTGTCGGGATGTAAGAAGACACTGACTACCTAATAACGACAGCCATAGATGTTCATGGCGGTCGGGCCAACGGCATAACGTGCTTTCCGAGACTCAAAGCAAGCGAGAATAAATAGGTAGTGAGGGTTTATCTGACGAATACTACGTTACAAGAGTTGCAATGATTTCGCGCGCCCGCATTGCAATCATTAGCGAGCGAATATGTTAACGATCCGCCTTGGCAATGATCTTCGTTGACGTGGTAATGACCTACAGTTAATAGATTTTATGCAACCTTTCGTATTAGAACAACTGAACTGATTATTGAGCTAATGATGAACAATTAAAATAAATGAAAAATGCTTTCTTCAAATCTGACTCCGAATGAGAATTTATACGTGTCAAAATTTGCTTACAAATAACGCGTTCATTCACTACGGGCAGGAGCTTGAGTAAAGAAGATTCGGGCAAGACTCGTCAAGTTTGTCCCCCCAGTTAAGACTGAATTACGTATTAAAATAATAAGATAACAGAGAGAAGGTGCCACTGAATCAATAGAATAAAGGAACCTTCCATCTTAATAGATGGATACATAGATTCCACATTTGTCTGTTAGAATTTACAGATAAGTATGTATGATTCCCAGTTCTGACAAAATTATATTCGAACAACTGAACTGATTGTTGTGCTAGTAAACTGATGAATATACAAATATGTAATGCTCGATAGGTCTTGGAGGTCAGTGTATCCGATGCCTGCTTAGAAGATCGAAGGTTGTATTCCCAGGCAGGAATAAAATATATATACCAGTTAAAAAAATTATGTTTATCATCGGTCTGTGTCAGAATATTTAAGAGTGTTTATCACTATTATTCACAGCATTATTTATTCATTTCAATACAATTATTATTTATTAATGTAGTTTACTGTTAAATATTTTGAGCGAAAGACTGTGGATTCCACTTCACAGAGAACCGTAGTAGGTACCGTAAGATTTCAGTTGTTCAACTATATATAAAAATCCAATACGCCTGTTATGGTATATGTTCTTTATGTTAAATATTACATTTATGTAGGTATTTGTTAGCGAACATCAAATAGGTCTTCGAATGAGCACATCATGGAAATTGGGTTTTTGTAAGATTCTACCATAAATTAGCTTGAGATCGCAAATAAACTCGACAGTATCAACTAGAATGGTGTAATAACGAGACAGTTCAGTTTTGGACATAATACTTCATCAGGAAAATCCATTTTTAGTGTTTAGATATCAATTAGATGCCCATTTAACGAGAACTCTTATATTGACTAACATTATGTTGTAAGTAAGTTACCGACTTATTTATTTATAAGATATATGTAAACAGATACTAAAAAGTTATGCAAAATACTCATCTTGTTAGCGTCTGCAAAAATTACGTAATATATGGTTAGACTATTGTAAATGGTTTAAATTGGAGTAATATTTTCAAATTGCGTACTGTAAACATGTTTCAAAGAAACACA
This sequence comes from Musotima nitidalis, assembly GCA_949126915.1. Lineage (NCBI taxonomy): Eukaryota > Metazoa > Arthropoda > Insecta > Lepidoptera > Crambidae > Musotima > Musotima nitidalis. The sequence goes on along the minus strand of OX421424.1, from coordinate 9,208,439 downwards.
AAAATGAGCAAAAATGAAAATAGGCTCGGAAGGATGAAAATATGTTGGTATAATTTGTTTTTGTTTAAAATTTTGCATATAGTATTCTAATATGCTAATGGTTATGTTAATGTATTTCGTATGGTTCTGCAACGTTCTTGTGAATCATTAACCAGAGCCCGTTAAGGTTTCTAAAAGTAAAGAATAGTTCTAAGTATCAACTAATATGATGCGATTCAGTGATTTATTAGAAAATCGTAAAAAAATATCACTAAAAGAATTTACATAAGAATTTATATGGCAAAATATGAAAGGGTATGCATATGAAATTAAAATCGTGTACATATGTTTTCGTTTACTACAGACACCTTAATACCGAAGCAATGTCAGACGTAAATCAATATTTTCCAATCGTATTTTATTGAAACGAAAAATGTTATGTTCACGTTACGAATATATTACGAGTATACGATAAATTATCACCCTATAATTCTAGGGTCGGCAGACTAAAGCACATAAGTCACAAAATATTTTTTTTTTTTTGTGACTTATGTGCTTTAGTCTGCCGACCCTAGAATTTATTAGTGCCTTAGACATAGGCTTATTACCCAGGGTCTGATCACTTGTCTAACCAGATTTGTCTGAATTTCAGTTATAATTATATGATCAATACATACTTACTACTTAGTATGCTTATATCTATATCTAAGGCACTTCGTTTGTACCTGTTTCTTACCGCCTTTTACAATAAGCTTATGCATTTTTTTTCAGCAGTTAACATAATTATATAACCAAAATGAAATTTGCATATTATTAACAGAAATCTTCATTAGTCGCAGTATTTATTACAAAAATACAACAATAATTACTAAAAAATGAAGTGTGCTTGAATAATTAACAAAAGGAGGAACAAAATGCTTAAATTGTCACCTAACATAAAAAAAATATTTATTACTTTTTTATAGTTTTCTAAAGGATACTGGTGGATCTCTTTAATATGTAATCAGCAATAATATTAAGACTTCATAAGACATTTAAGGTTCTTGTCATACTTTTACCGAACAAAATAACAGATTAGTTTTGTTACTGCGTTTAGGTAACAAAACAAAGCAAACGCGGTATTTAATTACCGGCAGCCAGCAGTTTAAAGTAGATAGGTAACTACTTTTATTCAATACAATTTACACGAAACCAGTTCAAGGTGGTCAGTAGTTTCATTTGAATCCTCATGATAAGTACAATCAGCGCTCGTCATCCGAGTAGGTGTTGAAAACTGCTAGTTTGACTGTACTCGCGTAATAACTGTGGAGGTGGGGCATATGAGGATATAACAATTACATGGCCTAGGGGCAGAGGTGACCAACATTAGCATATAATTCATAAGTTTTAAATTTTACCTTGTGAGAATTTTCTCTTTCCGCACTATGAGTAGGTACCAAACAGATTGACCTGTTGTTTACAGATTTTTACTTTTGCTGTTATTGATTATATTAAATGAAACGTTAGTTATATTATGAATTGCGAAAGATGTTTGTATACTTATTTATACACGATATAATGGAAATATCCTCCTATTAACCTTTCTTATTTTACAAGCCTACATTTCCATGTTATTTCTTATTCAAAATACAATACAACATGCAGATATACTTAAACAAACTGAGGTTGCGTGCCACATAATCGATTACCTATATTTGAACTTAATAAATATGGGCTGTTGGTATTGTACTGGCGAATTTTCTTATGACAAGGACGAATTAAAATGTTTACCAACCCTATCAGAGAGTTACGCGCAAATGCGTACGTAGTACAATAATTTCACAAACAAACAGATCTGGTAACAAGGAGGTGTCATCCGTTAAGGCATAATTCTTCATCTGGCGAGCTGGTGCATTTGGGGCCAAGGCCGGGGGGCATATCGATTACAGTGATCGCGATTTGCATGGCTGGCTAAACACGCTCTAGGCAATTGCTCTACGATACAACTGCAACACGTTGTTGCTGCATAAGCATATAGGGTTGTACACGACGTTAGTTCAAATAATGGTTGGAGTTTTTTAGAAATAGTGTGACTGCAACAGTTTTCAAGAGATATCGCTGGGCTACGAGTGTCTGTTAGATGGTGTGTGGACTGTGCAAATTCAAAATGTCAGTCTATGGACTATAGCTACGGAAAGAAAGCTTAAGCATACTATGTGTATATTCTGGATCTTACCCACACTTGTACTTTTGTTTATGGGAACACTTAACAATAAGATTGTTATGCGAAGTCACCACACAAAAAACGGTACTGTAGCCTTACCGCCCTTGTAAGTCAAAAATATGATTTTTCTCAAAATAAAACACGAATTTAATTTAACTTAATCTCAGTCGATGTGAGATTAGGTGGCCGGAGGCGAGGTCAGTACTTGGTATGTTTGAAGACATTTTGCGTAGAATTTGAACATTTAAATTACAATTTACCGGTACATATTAGTGGGATATTACGAAGCTGATCTGGCTTAAAAAAGCCCTATCCTAAAAGATACTGACGTTTTCTGTTGTTCAAACGTAATCGAAATAGCCAGTTGTCAAAATTTTATAATTGCTTGTTTAGGATAGGGCTTTTTTAGCCAGATCAGCTTCGTAACACGCCACTACTATGTACAGATAAATTCTAATTTAAATGTCGTGATAGACATCACAACTATTAAGTTGTTATATCAGAAGAATATTTATATCGAACTCCAATTTTCTATGTGCTTGCATAAATGTTTATCGCTCTTCTCCTATACTCAAGAATATCTTAAAATTTATGAGTAAATGGATATATTCATCGTAACTATATGCAAATAACCTCATAGAACAAGAACGCTCTTGTATTTCTAACTGTAACTCTAGTACGATATTAATTACCGTATCTGTTAAAGGCCAAACCCTCAATGCAGCATTCATCTGTTTTAATACGTTGAAGTGAGACCAATATAGATTGTATTATATGTTTTATTAAATGATTATAATTTTACTTTCTGATGGATGGGAATGTCCAATGTTCAGCAGTTGAAGGCTGATTGATTTCAAATAATATCAATAGGTGTTCAAAGTTACAAGAAACCGAATAATAAGATTCGCCCTCTTTAATTTAGTCAAAATTATAATAATTTGAAAATTCAGTAGTTCAACATATTTGTACTATACTCAATTAACAATTAATTAAAAATAACTTCTAAATTGTTAGGTTTTTATGACAGGTCATATTTACCTTTCAAACCATCGGTAATTCAAATTCTACTATATACCTGGTTCTCCGTCACTTTTCTCATTAAAATATGCTGTATGCGTTCATGTCTTTGTATTTATTTTATCTATCTTTACTCATGTTCTCGTCAATTGGAGGCCAATTAAAAAATCATTACTTGCGTTAAAAATAAATATTCTTCGTAGTATATAGTAGTGCTTCAGATACGTGCTGAAGATTAGATTAAATAATGAGGTAAACTATGAAGGTCTTTAATCCTGCTATCAGCGAAATTTTATAATCTAACCTACTACAAACTACATACTTTAAGTTATTAAACAAAGACTTCGTTAACAGCTTCCGTATGGAAACGTAAAGTTTAAAAAACGTAATACGCCGCAAAAAACTTATAAGACTTTAAAAGTAAGTATATTTTTCCAATCAATTAAATTTTTACAACATATTCAGTTTTTCCGAATACAGTAAATATTCGCTCATGCCAATATAATAGCTCTAAGGCAGTTTTCTATTGGTTATTTATCAAACGGTGTCATTTAAGTAGATTTGCTGTCAACAATAATTTGACAGTGACCTGCTTTCTATTACTAAAGTATTTACATGGTTCAATGAAAAGATTTCTCAACATCATAGATACCTACTGAAATTAAGTGTTTTATAGAGTTAATCATCTGTAGTAAATTGTGTTGTAAAAAGTTGAATACTGTCCATCGCATCGTGTCAAATTGAAATCGATCACTCAGTGATTCGCGTTTAGTATTAATTGGATAGAAGAAAAACACAATTAGTTTTGGTGAGCTCTGTGATTGTTAATAGTGGTTCCTAGTACATAACTATGACTTGACGGAAGGAACATTGGGAGATTAAATATATGTAAGAAGAGAAGTGACATGACAATCCAAAATGAAAATGTAATTTTTGAATAACTATTTAGAAACTTTTATTATTTAAGTCAATTAATAATACTTCGTATGCCATATATTATATTTCCTTCTTTTTAGGGTCAAAATTTAATACAAAAATTAATATAATGTTGTAGTAAAGTATGTTTACCAATACCAACTATTTATAATCATTATATAAGATAAAATATTCAGTTCATAAGTAAATTTACTTCGTAAAAACTCTCACCCCTTATTTATTTACCCTCGGGGCTAAATCTTGAAATTCCGAAAGTGTTCAGTACACTTATGGGATTGAAGTGTAAAATATTCTTGCAGAATTCAATTCAATTCAAAATACCTACACATATATGTAGTATATGTAGGAATAGTAATTTGGAATTGGCTTGAATTTGTGTAATCATTTGGCAACCTACTCTATATGAATCTTACAATTTCTAATTAATATTATCCACTTAATGAAAAAAACCTACTGTCTAAATTACATTGTCTGTATTCTACTGTTTCATCTCTCTACTGATTGATGAGTCAGTCAGTTAGATTTTCTCCCTATATTTTCGGCCTTATATTTGAAATCCATTTACTAAAAGCACTTTCTTTAGATGATCCATTACGTCGAATCTGAAACATCATCAATTAACTAAAATGCTTTCACTGCCGATAATCAAGTAGTTTCCTACAATTTTAAAAGTGACTCCTTCTGGCACATCTGTCTTATCGCTTAAAAGAAGTTATTCTTAGTTCTTATAATTATTATTTTATATTCTAAATATGCACATAGTGAGTTTATAATTAATAACATGTTACTTTTGTTAAAAATTTCGAAATGTAGATATTTCTCAGTTAAGTAGTTAGGGTGCTTTCAAATAATTGAATAAATGGCTTCATAGATAATTTAATATTTATTCTGATGATATATATTAAACTAGCCACACTATTGTTAGTTGCTAACAGCTGACCGATTTGCCTCGAATAATAATGATGTGAAGACTAATAGCCAATTGTAAACATTGATCTACACTTGCTACTTGCAGAATAGGTCACATTTGCATAGCCAGCACAGAGAACTAAATAACGTATCCCTGTCTGTCTCTCAAGGATTATGTGGTACCATAGCTTACTGTTCATTTATATGCAATAACGGATTTCAAAGGCAGTCACAGATATTAAAATTTGTAGATTTGGATGATGATAAGGGACAAAAGGACTAAAAGGGTAAAAAAGTTCCGGAAATTTCTGTGGCCTCTCCATTTAGCTGAGAAATATGAATAAATAAAACCTGAAAACATGTAAGCACTTTTATTAGCTTAAAAGGTTAGGTAATAATGGGTTGATGAATACACGGACATAGACACAGATATGCACGCGGATTTCCAACTATCACTAGAAGACTTTCGTAAAGGATTTCACGTAAAAAATAATATCGAATTGTAAATTGTATTTCAAATTAAAAGGTTATGTCAAAGTGGCAATTGAAATATACTACGATAATATCAGCTGACTATTTATTAAAGTTTATGAAGTACAGACCAATCGTACAGCAGAGCCAAGGTACCCAGGGTCCGTCGGCACCCTTGGGTACGGAATTCTAATAACACATTTCTCGAACCCTAAGTACATCTTATGTCACAAAATTTCGAAGGCTCCCGTCAATCAAATAACAGAGGTTGTTTTCTACGGTACCTAATTATGCGAGAATCATTTCCTGTTAGGTTGTGCCGCTCATTTCCTTAGACAGCCTTATACGATAGTATGAATAGTGAAATAAGGAAGTAGAAGCCTGTGTGGTTTCCGGTTTAGAATAGGATCTTCTCATTTTATAGTAGGTATATGTTATATGGCGATAAGAGATTAAATAATAACATTATATAGCAAGTGGTTGTCCACCATAAACTGTCATCATCATCATCATCATATCAGCCTTATAAAGTCCATTGCTGAACATTGGCCTTCCCAATAGATTACATTCTATTGGGGGTATTTTCCCATAGTCACCACGCTGCTGGGCAAGCGGGTGATCGCAGTTTAAGTCAATACACAGGATGACGCTGCTGCCCATCATTCGGTAGGATTTCCCTTCGTTGAGTCTTACGGCTCCCCATTGTGATGAGAGGGGGTAGCATTATTCTAGGCCAGTACCACGCGGCACTAATAAACTGTATCAGATTGATATTATCCGTAATGTTTACCTACTAACGGTGTGATTTGAATGGCGTCAAATTTTACTGCAGTGAGTATTTCGCAGCAAACCGCTATGCCATAAGCTCACCAGAGCAAAGGAGAGTTCAGAGAATGCACGTTGGATGACAACTTAAGTTATAGTCGTTAAATCAAGTTAAAATCATGCGCCAGTCTCCTGTGCAACCATTTTGCTTTAGATTATCGTGACGTTCCTAATGGTGGAATAGTAAGCGGGTTAGATGATGATCAATGATATTGAATTCGTATATGCAAAATATTATTGAGTGCCACAAACATTTGACTAACATGTGTGCAATAAAAAGTAAATAAATAAGCAAGTGTAAGGAAGTAATGATAGTAAATGCAGTGCGAGGTGCGGGACGCGGGCGAGGTGCGTCTGCGTCCCCCACACGCCGTCGGAAGCGGCCGCCTCAATCACACTGATTTGATACTCGTTCGGTGCCACGACTCGGTCACTGGTCTGATTATAAATCTCGCACTGCGTATTTTGTACGAGCTCATTGTCTCGATTTAGTGCCGCGGCAAACTATGCCCCACCTTACCTCTTTCGGCTGTTTAACTTCTTTGGGAAAATTTTCCTTCTTAAAGAATAGTTAATTTTTGCATTATGTTCTTCAGATGTTGCCAAAGGAGTTTAGCAAATGTATCATATGTTTATATGGCATGGATCTACGCTATTTCGGATCTAGTTTCCAATATGTTCCAGCTCACCTTTTTTCCGTAGTTAATTTTCTTCGGAAAAAACTTACCTATTTACAATGTTTTTCAGGTGAAGCTGATGAGTGTTGACCATTTGTATAGTAAGATATGTGTCCTGGATCTAAGCTTTCGATTTAGTGCCGCGGCCTTCTTCGCCCCAGCTCACCAGTCTTGGCAATTTGTCTTTTTCGTAAAAAAAAATTATAATATTTGTACTTAAGGGAATGGCGATACAGAAGCCTAGCAAGGCGTCCCCGCGCCCACTGTCGAACAGGGCGTTAAAGGGGAATCCAGATGGATTTCGTGCATCGATGCATATAAAAACTCATTAAAAGTAATACATAAAGAAATTGGCAAAAACAAACAAACGGTCTCTTCGGTATTTAACCTTCTAATAACCTGGAGTCTTTCAAAAAATACTTGCGATTAACAGACTCGGCTATGACGGCTTGCCTTCTTTTTTTTCGTTTATGCACTGCCTCCCGGCCAATGGGGGGACCAAGCAAGCAGCATTGCATTTCAGTCATTTGTTTAAATTTGAGAGGAAATAGATTTAGCACTAAACATTATTAGTGACCGTTTTACAAAACACCCTTAATAACGAAAACGCTGCATTTATGCCAATAACTTGATTCATTTAATTACTTTTTAGTTATTACATGAAGCGACTACCGTCAGACCTCCGCAACATAGGGAGACACATCATTCTATGGTTAAACCAGCTGTCCTCCTGGTAGGGCGCAGGAGGCGCTAGGAAAAAGGTAACACCCAGAGATTGGCGACTCTGGGTGCCCTTAGTACTGACTACCGGGGGGAAAACTAAGAGGGACCTGTGGAGGGCGCAGCGGGCGGGCCAGGAGGGCCCGTCAAGCAGCGCCAGGAGGGTCTTAGGCAGCGGGGGCAGGGGGCCCCTGCTGTCTAGCCATGGACCCTCCAAGAAGTCGGCCACACACGCTATGGTCGCACAAGGAGGTAGGAGGGGCCCGTCCACTGCGTCTCTCTGAGGAGGTCCTCTCGGTTTTGGTCCGGGGGACGTTGGCCGCGGGCGGGGTGTCAGAGCTGCAACCCAGGTACTGGCCCCCCGCCTCTTTCTCAACAAGCGGCGGGCGTTGTCGGAAGATTTTTAGTGGGTATTACTGCTGGCGGTCGTGTCTGCCGGTGGTGAGTCCCACACACCTCTCTCGGTCGCCCTTTGGCCGGGAGACAGTGCGTAAATGCATTTTGTTACCGACGTAAATAAAAAAAAAAAAAAGTGTTTGAACCCGAGACCCTCTGAATTTAAAGGCTATGGGCCTCGCCACTGGGCCATCGCCGCTCATATGTGTGTCAGTGTCTACACATGTCATTCATTATCAAACAATAAAGTAAATTGACACAATTGCACGCGACTATCACATACATATTCCCTCAAGATACTTTCAATATTTATTGTAGTGCTATTGTGATTGCAATAGTCATTATTTATTTCTCTTATCCAATATCGGTGGCCTTATTTCTTTATAAATAACATAATTTTGTTATATTTTTTCGCATTATTTGTTTCCTCGTGTTCTAAATCATTTAAATGTTTTTCATTTTCTCTTTTTTATGTTTGCTTGTTCTTGGTTTAGTTTAATTATCTTGTAATTATAGCGCAGTTTTTTTATCAATCAATAATAGTAAAGCGTTATGGTTTTATACTACATTTTATATAATAAACTTGGCACTAAAAATAATGTTAGCCTTTAATTATTTAGCAAAACCGTTACTGTAGCTATTCTAACTTCGTAATTCGTAATGTTTTACTTAAAACCATTTCCTGTCATATGTATTTTTGCAGATTACTAGCTTTTGATTAAACATAATTTCATACTGATAAAAGAATTACATTTCACATAAAATGGTTTGTTTTGATATATCAATGCCTTAATATTCCCAAGCTTTGCAATGATTTAGATACGCAAAGAACAGTAAAACGTAACTCAAGTAAAATTTTAAAAATCATTTTTTTTTTACTTGTTTGCATCGACATTTTATTTCACTTGACTTGTACCTGAGACGTAAATAAAGGAAATAATATATAACATCTAGAACCATAACTACTAGAATGAAATTAACCATATTTTGTCGTTTTAACGGTAACGTGCGTATAATTTACTATGTACCGTTCTTACCTTTAGGTAAGAATAATATATTGTTTACAATAGATATAAACTAACATTCATATACATCCATTTATCGTGCAGGCAATCACAACATAATTTCAGTTAAAGTGCATTTACGCAAGCACGTCATTCGGTGGATGCACTTGTCACTGGGGCAAATTATAGAGATGCCATTTTGTGGTGGTACTTAAGTATAAATCTTGTTTAATATGATACATGAATACTTCTAACTACACACATTCACTTCGCCTTCACAGTTTAGAGTTTGTTCATTTATCTGTACTTAATATTTTAATGTCTAGACCAGACGCACAATTACTTAATGTCTTAAATTATGCATACAGTAATTGTAGTCCTGTTTACATTGAAATATATGAAAATATTAAAGTATTGCATGTACTTATACTTTGTTTTTTACTATTTCATGTTTTTTGAAGCAAAACTTATTAATAGTTTTTAATTCCCACCTTACAGCGCCCGAAGTGTCTTTGACGGATACATTTAATTGAATTTGTGATTGTTAAAAGAAAAGAAAACTTATTTTTATATATTCTCCAATGGCTAATCTAGTATGACAACTACATTATGTCGTGTTCGCGAATTATTTTTTTATACTCTACAGTGAATTATGAAATGAAAAATTTAATCTTTCTTGTCGGATATAATTGAATACTAAAAACCTTCGGTATCTACAGATATATAGATAACATTATTTACAGCCTATTTAACCAACATTATTTACTAGTAAAAATATCATAAATGACTTAAGTAAAACACTAACGCGTTATCTTGACTTAGCGTCACTAATTAACTACAGTGTAGTACCAATTTTGATGCTAATATTACCATGACAAATGAAGCAATTTTGAGTCTATTTTAAAATGAAAATCATACTTAACAAGGAATTTAACCTGGGGGCCTACCGCTGAATTCGATGGATTACCGGTAATCCATCTAGATCAAACTTTGTTTTGCGTTCATTAATCCGTACCGGGGAATCTGCCGACAGCTACCTCTCATGCATGACCTTCAGTCCGTGACAGACCAATAGGTAAATGGAGAACGCCATTTTGTTTCGATTTCCATGAGTTTGGCGGTACGACAGAATCAATTCGAAATCCATTTTGCCTTATAATCGATTGCCATCGAACTCGGCGGTAGGCCCCCAGTTTTAATACAAATTGTTCACATAGATTCTATAATACACTTGTGGCAATTAGAAACATTTATCTCACATGTAGTCTATGTGAAATATAATATATCAATTGTGATCATTCCATTCCATGCTACTTTTAATTGTGCAGAAAAGTAGAGACGGCGTCATTATTCTATTTACTAGTTGCTGGATCTGTTTTGTTTAATTTGCTACTGCAGAAAATGTATCAATCATTCCACACAATAATAAATGATAAATAAATATTTACACCTATTATTAGTTCCAAGATAAGTATCATTAAGAACTTGTGTTATGGATACTAAATAACGAATAGAAAAACTTAAATACTTTTCTTTTTTGTAAATACATACTTAATGTACACAGGAAAACACCCAGACTAGAACAAATATTCATGTTCATGCACACAAAGATTTGTCCTGTGTGGGCATCGAACCCACTACCTTAGGAGCGGAGAGCAGGTATTCTCGCCACCACGCCATACCGGTCGTCAATAAATTAAAAAAATAAAGAATAAATTGACCAAAGGCGTCAACCAAAGGTCAGTCGATTACTGGAACCTAAGTCACGAGCCCATATAGCGACAATACCCTATGTTGTCAGTAGTTCCTTTATGAATGACTTGAATGCTTGAATGAATGAATGCTTGTGCTTTTTAGATTATTTTTACGCGTAAAATTCTTGTTGTGTTGTAAAGTTAAAATGTCTGCTTTCCACTATATGCATGTCTTAGCTTATACGGTTCATATAACAATAAAAGTTTTATTCTAGTTTTGTGTCTGTCTGTTCTGGCTAATCTTCGAATCAGCAAGATAAATATAGACGCCTCTTTGATGTGAGATAATAGTCCTTTACACTGAGTGTTATGCATTTTTGTAATCAATCACAATTGTTTATTAGAGGAACTGTGTGATACCTATCTGACTTCTACATAGAGCTGTAAATAAAGGTATGACAATACTATGAGTTAAATTGTGGTTTTCAACTTGCGTAATTGAATCTTATGAACACGGTTTATTGTTATTACCAAATGCTATTGTATTCTTGATGCAAATAATTTAAAGACTAATAAAAAGTACTCACAGTACAGTGTATAGGGAACTTTACAACATCTAAGGAGCCCAAGCCAACCTTACCTGCCTTCTCAAGTGGTGCACCTGCTGATCAACAGACGAGGCTCCGGAAAACGTAACAGATCCCGGTTAGCGGCAATAGGCTCGCCACCTAATACGTGGGACCAACAATATAATTGGCGAAGTGTGGGCGTATAATACGCCAGTGGATAGGCAAAAGGCTTCGGGGAAACAGGCGTGAAAGTATGTATATTTATTTATGTAAGAAGATATGAGATAAAAAACTAAATAACAAATCAGTGTCAGCAAATAAAGGCTCTGGGTAAGATATGACCTGAGTTCCCCTTATCTTTGTGTGTCAGAGGACACCTGAGTTCAGTAGCGAAATCAATTAAAAAAAAGTAAATACATATGCAACAGACACTTTTATAGCTTCCTTAGCTTAAAAGTACAATTTATAAATGGGACGAAAAAAATACTTAAGACTAATAAAAGGATTATTACGAGTATATCTGTTTACATTTCAAAGCACGTAGGTACTAGGTATGAGGACAACGCGGTACAGTGACACGCGGGCCGAGAATAACAAATATCATAACAAACTGTGAGTGAAACCGGTCCGCGATGTAGGCCAAATAACCGCAGGACAAAATGCCGGACGCAGGCGCACTTCCGCACTTCCGGGGAGATTTTAAAAGTCAAGGTTCACTTATAACCTGATGACAAACAAAAACAATTGGGCATTCGACCCGACCGACCCCGGACATATCGGAAATGCATATAATTTGAGTGTATTTCGACCGTTTTCCGTATTCATTAATTACTAAATTTGCGCTACCTACCCACGCGTTTCTATTTTAGTAACATTATAAATCCTTATTTTGGCATTGATTGTTTTATATTCTTCCGACATAGACTGAATAAGTTATTAATTTATTCATTCCTACAATGTGACACTGGTGTATTTTAAGTTCAGAATCCTCTTGTACGCGCTATAGTAACCAGTTTCGAAATATCCGATATATTAAAGTCCTTCGTAGTTCAAATCAATACAGACGGTAATCTTATATTGTGAAATGTTTAATTACTTAGTATCAACTATCATTCTAATTGTATTTAGAGATAAAACTAATTTCATAGCGATACTTAATCTAAAATTAAGTCGATTTTGTTAAATATTTATCTGTCGGAAGACAATGTAATTGTGAATCTTAAATCAATGTTAAATGATCTTTGGTGCAGAAATTTTTCAAAATAAAACAACTAATTCATTGATGTTTTAAAGATTTCCATTATTTTCTAATATATGGTGATTGTATAGTCAAATCATGACATATTACGCGATAAATAAAATGGAAAGTACATAATATGTCTAAATTCGATACCCTGCAAGAGCATCTCAAATTGTAAGAGATAACCTATGGGTATTTTTAACTTATACACATACTTTTATTTTCTTTAAAATTATTTTATTGAAGTAGGTAACTAAACATTTTACATTATGTCCCACAATACCATCTAGACGGTTTGACTGTGGGATCATTTAAAGTGCATCTAAATAAAAATAAAATATTTATGTACATAACACTCCTTAAAAAATAGTTTCTAACAGATTGCCTTCTGGCATTAAGTTCGCCTTTTGTGATTTGTTTTTGTTAAAGTTTAAATAAATAAGATTCCAAAAATTATTATTATAAACTACATATTGTAAGTATATGTATCAAAATCATACTATTGTTATAACAAATATTTAGAGTGCATTTAATTAAAAAGATGTCTTGAAGATAACAACAAAGCCATAATAATTGACAAAAGAATTAAAAAGGAGTCCTTCAATATATCGGATCAATAAATACATCACACGTTGTGAAATACTTAATTACTATTAATTATCATTTTCATTGAAATTATTGATAAAACTAATACTTATTTATAGCGATATGAATCTAAAGTTTACATGTTTCTCAATGTAATTGTTTTCCAACATTAACTTGTTGTATTATCTATGTATGTCGAGAGATATAGTGATAATCCTAGTGGTTTAATTCATATCCATTGTTGAACATAGGCCTCCCCAAATATTTTGTACGACAATCCCGCCTTGACAAGGCCAGATCATTAGGCGGGAGGCCGTGTTCTACTACGTTGGACGATTCGCAATTGAATGAGTAGGTTAAACGTATCATTATACTTAAGTTTAACATTTTGTCACAAAGTTGTCATGAAGAGAACAAGCCAAGCATAAATAGTTGTTGTAAGACCTTACATCCGACTGTGGTATGCAATTCAATATAGGCAGCCTTCACCTGTAAAAAAGTTTTTATTTAAACGCTATAAGATGTAATACAGTATAGCTTATAGACCGGTTTGTATTATTGCTGTAATTTTTATTCGTGCATTATTTTTCTAAGTATGCAGCATATCCCATTGCGTTCGCTTATGTCATTGAATCCAGCATGGGTATCATCGAAAAAAAGTACAATCGTTTGTGTAAAGAATAACTATGATTTACTAATACTATTAGGCTACAGTAGCCACTTCAACTAATTTTTAACCTCAAATGAATAAATAAATAAATATGAATACAAAAATTGTCGTGAGGCGAGAGGATAAAATGATAATAAGTTGTTCTGGTAAAAGATGCACGAACCACTACAAATATATCTATTATTAATATTATTATACTAAAATAGCTGTTAACAGAAATTTAAAATAACATTACTAATACCTCGCATGATTCAAAAATAGCCATGGAAGAATATTACACAAAACGATTCTTTTAAAGATTAACAGCGTAAACGCTTGGAAAACAAAAAAAATACTTTTAAAATAATCTTCAGCATACTTATTCGATGTGTGTTTCAAATTACTCTAAGTCACTTCACGGTAATTGGTAACTATAGCCTATTTTATTGTAGGAGCTCAAATTGTAAACTCATAGTTATGTCTAACATTAGCACTTATAGCCTTATTAGGAATTATGATGACATGCGTTTTACTGCTGGAAAACAGTAAACAAAATGGCGGCGGAATTATTATAGAGGATAGATATTCAGACAGACGCAGAAAATCCTCCTAGTTTAAAAGTCTTAATTTCCCAAAAAGGTATTTGTAATATATTCGAAACAAATTTTAAAACTACTGTTACTGATATTTTTTAAATGGGAACACGCCACACGACAAAACTTTTTTTTGGAAAATATAATGTAGAAATATTTTGTTTTGTCAATGTATTCTTTATAATTGGAATAACAAAATATGTGTGTAACTCGTAAAACTTGTTTGTGGAATTTTACAATTCAAGATATAGAACTATATTGACTTTGGGATTTTTATCTTAAATTTGAACTGATATCTTTCGGTTTTTTGAGGTATAATATTAATAGTGAAATAAATTAACAGAATTTCCTTACTGTTCAATTATAATATAAATAAATTATCAATTCCCATTAATACCAAGTAATTAACACGAAGTTAAGTACAAAGATCACTCTATTATTAAGTTTCCGCCACTTTAATGGAATTTACAAACGAAATTAAAATGTAGACAGATCACATTCGTTTTTTTGCGCATGTCAAAAAAGATATCTTTGCTTATTGTAATAGACATAATGAGAAAATTTTACTAAAAAGCTGCCAAGAAAACAATACTCCTCGGTGCATTGTACATCAAACAACCACACTAGGAAATGATAAAACACCAAAGTAATTGGTTTTTCGAGAAAATTTTCTAAAAATTTCTATAATACGCCAGCGTTTGGAAGCTGCGGGCCGACAGTAGCCGAGTTATAGCATGTGAATAAATGAAGGCTTCGTTGGCGGGGCTCTTTTATTCGCTGCTCGTGTATTCAGCGCCTTGAGCGTTTAGGGACGGCTCTTCTACGTTGCATGAGATAAATCGTGTGCTGAAAGTCAGGTGGGTACACAAACCCGGGCGAACGTAGCGTTTAAATAATAGCGAATGCTTTCGATTTGGTATTGTTAGCTTGGTGCTATTTGCTTTTGCCCTTTTGACATCGTTCAAGTGGGCGTTAGATTTAGATGAGCTATAATTTCATATGTATTACCAAATATGTGAAGAAAAAATTTAAACACAGAACACATTTCCCGGAAACTATAAAATTATTTTAAAAAAAACTGATTTCTTTGTGATCCGCTATGAATTGTGTGGTGTTTACGAATGGTACCAAATTCTGAAGCTATCATTAATGAATGAATGAATAAACACTTTATTGCACACTAAATGAAAAAACTAATGAAACCACATAAACAAAGGTATGGTACAATGGACGGCCTTATTGCTAACAGCAATTTGTTCCAGGCAACCGTAGCAACGTGAAACATTTTTCTAATATACTCATATTAACTGTTGATTAAATTTAAAAGAAGCATTCATATTGCATTAAATATTTCACGATATTGAAGTACGTACAGTACTTCAATAGAACATAGTTATTTAAGTTGTTACATAGTTCCATTTTTATAATCGTAGGCTTTGGCCTTCAGGATTATTTGGCTTGGCATAATTGCAAATTCAGAAAATGGTCAGAACTTTAATTGTTCACAGAGCTGAGTCAAGGAGTTGTTTAATTTACTGTTTACAAAAATATATACCTATTGTTCACAGAGCTGAGTCAAGGAGTTGTTTAATTTACTGTTTACAAAAATATATACCTATTGTGTGTTAATTTTATGCAATGACTAAACATTTAAAACAAATATATCAAGTAGAACTACCGAACTGATCTAACGTCAAGAAGAACTTATTATTTGTAACATTTGATAATGTTTAAAATCTTAATTAATATTTTAAAAATCCAAAAAGGATTAAATTGACTTTTAAAAACTTTTAGATATGTTTAGAACCAAGGAAGATTGAACCCTAAGGAAGAACGAACTACAAGAAATAGATACTTCAATAAACGGTGGATGGGTTTGGGAAAGATTTCAGTAAAGATGTGGATTGACATAGATTAATAGAATCTATCCAGTATCTATAACCATTTTTTATTAATTACTATTTCTTGAAGAATAATAAAAAGCTTATGGAATAAGCTCTGACCTGTACCTGTTTCATTCTTATCAGTTATTATACTAGGTGTATAGGGCTCCTACCAAGATCTGAGGAGTGCAAGCCAACCTCACCTGCAAGTACATACATAAATCTAAAAGGCTAAGACTAATTAATGTAAGGCGATAAATGAGGTCCACGCTGATAATCGCGTGCGGAAATTAATAGGCTTATAATAAAATGAGCAATGCTGATTGTTCGAGTTATTGAATAATAATAAGGTCGAACTGTTAAGGCTTTTAGGTTTGCACTGACAAAGCAGTTGTCCTTTAGGTTAAATGTCACTCGATAAATAATTATAGTTAAATCGATGTACTCACATTAATGTTGTTTATAAAGCCATGCAGCAATTAGCAAAGGAATTAAGTTTAAACTAAGTGTTAAATTTGGATTTTGACAAAACAAACTATAATATAATCAATTCGGCTTATAGGGCGTAATCGCCCAAATACAATTGTCGTAATAAAATTGCTTATATATGTAAATTACAAAAATATTAATTTTGTGTAGCTTTTTGTACAGCTATAAAGTTATATTATAGCCCAAAATACAATAAATTGAGAGATAAACGATATTTTAACATAATATATGTATTTTATTTGGTGTATAGGGATCCTACCAAAACCTAAGGAGCCCAAGCCAACCTCACCTGCAAGTGGTGCACCTGCCGATCAACGGACGAGGCTCTGGCGAACATAACAGTGCCCGGTAAGCGGCAAAAGGTTCGCCACCTATTACGTAGGACCAACTATATATTTGGCAAAGTGTGGGCGTGTAATATGCCTCTGTCTACCTCTTCGGGGAAACAGGCGTGAATGTATGTATGTATGTAAGTATATTTATTTTTTATACCAAAAGTTGGCACTTAAGCAATCGGCCCGTCTGATCGTAAGTGGTCGCCGGAACCTATAGACTCAGTCATCACTATTTTGTTGCCGACCCGAAAAAATTCCACGCCCTTATTGAAGAGCCCCATGCTGTTCTTTCTTAAGGGTCTAACCATTCTTCGTATCAAATTTCACCTTAATCGGTTAGCGTAAAAACATAACAAAAGACTTTTAATTTAAAACTACATTTACTTTTTTGGAAACATAGTCTAGATCCATGATATTCCGACTTAAATAAAAGTTTATATGTCTATAAAATCCGATGCCTATTTGCCAATCACATAAAATAGCTGTATGGATTTTAAATAAAATTTTGGAAAGCCGATAGCTTATGATTAGGCGTCACTAATACTAAAGGCACGTCAAGCCAGTGGTTCCCCTTGTTATTATATTTGGAAGTCAAAAAGTAAAGTTAGAGGTTCTATTGCTTATCTATCAAATTGTAATAGCGCGATGCTACACACCAGCCTACGCTATTGCCCACTGTTTCCAAGTGAACTCTACGTACTATCCTATATAATCTTACTTAATAAAAGAGACCCGTGACTTGAACTGGGGCGGGGTTATTTTAAAGCAGGTTTCCTACATACATTTTATGTATACAGTCGCGTCGGTTTTCCTGAAGGCAGAGACATATAGACGCCCACATTTTGCCAATTATAAACCTACCGGGAACTTTTTTGTTTGCCTGAGCCTCGTCCATTGATCGATAAGTGCATCACTCGCAGGTGAGGTTGGCGCAGATTTCCTACTAGTATTTATTATATCTACGTATAAATCATCCAAACAAATAATTATTTTGTATAGGAACCGCAACCACGGTCTTTAGTGACTGGCTGGTTAGTCAACTCAACCTGTGCTCTATTTAGGCTCTATTATGTAGCATTAGAGAATGAGATTTTATGAACGAACTATAGTCTTACTGCTACCACAGGTTCCCCGGGTTAAATTGCAAACTAAACAGACATGACGTTTAAGTACCAATAAGTGTTTAATAAATGAACGGCTACGAAGTACGAACGAAGTTAGAATTGTATCGAAACTGTGCATTGTTGACAACATTGTGAAACAAAATACGTTGTTGTAGTTGTCATAAAACGTGATATGAAATATATCACGTTTACACAGATAGAACATTTTTTTATCTATTTTCCTTCACGATACATATTTTAATGAACAATATCATCATCTTATGGAATCATTTCGTCTAGTGTCCATATGTGCGGAAGAGTCCTCACCTTTTAACAACTTTCACCTAGAGATCACTGTCACTGTCATCAAAGTAAATCTTGCAACAACTACATCCCTCTCATCTCACAGGGAGTCGTAAGAGTCGACGAAGAGAAATCCTACCGAATGATGGGCAGCAGCGTCATCCTGCGTACTGGCTTGAATTGCGATCACCAACCCGCCTGCCCAGCGTGGTGACTATGGGCTAATACCCTCAATATAATGTTATCTATTCGGGAGGCCAATGTTCTTTGGCCAATTGAACTTTTTTTGGGTCATATGATTATGATGTTGATACCTCTTTTAAATAATTGTAGCTCGGTTTCCATCCACCCCAACTGGGATATATGGCGTGAGATTATGTATTATCAACATATCAGTACATAAATGTCCGTCTACTGGGCTAAGGGCCGAAGGCCTACACATTTCAACGAGAGAGAGAAAGAGAATACTCTATCACGCAAACCCAACCAATACGCTGATAACGATGCATATAATTTTTGGTAAGTTCTAGTAAGTTTTAAGCGTCGTCTACCAGTGCTTTGGAATGATTAGCTTCATTCTAAAATGATTGCATAATTTAATTTTTATTTTTATTTCCTATTGTTGGGTGCATAAGGATCATTCTAACATCTAAGGAGCCCAAGGTAACCTCACCTGTAAGTGATGCATCCGCCGATCAAAAGACGAGCCCTCTAGCAAACATAAATGTTCTCGGGAAGAGGCATTAGGCTCGCCACCTATTACTAATGTGGACGTTTAATACGACTCTGTCTACCCCTTTGGAAAAAAGGGTTGTTTGTATGTATGTCTCTTTTTAATACAGATTTTACTTAAAGTAACAGACAGGTAAATATTTAATACTTGCACAACTTAAAAATCCTTACTACTCATTGTTAATTTTGGTGATTAATTAATATTCTTAAGCACCAAATAAATAATGGTAATGATCATTTATGCTCGATTATGTTAATTTAAAAGTTTATTGTATAATATGATCTACTTACATTATCATAAACGTATCGTAATTATTCATACAAGTTCTGAATAAATCTTCTCACAAGACAGTAATTATTTAAAACCCAGATATAGACCATGTTAATCTTACCAGTAATCTCGAATTAGCAAGTACACTGAAGTAATAAATAATATAAATCGGTGTAATAGTATCACAAAAAGTGTGTATGCCCAAACGTAGACTATTTTTACAAATTAATTACATTTTTTTTGACGCGTAATGGATTTATTTATAAAGCAATTTTAGGTTTACTGCGCAATGCTTATCTTTTTATTCTTGTAAATTGCTCTCGCACAACTTAGCTTAAACATAGATTATTATACTTAAGTATAAATAATTACTGTTTATGCCAAAAATTACGTTTAGATTGAGAATAAAAATGTATAATGACTCATATTATTCTCGGACCGTGACAGCTGTTTCTGGACAATCTTGTTAATTTGACATAGTTAATAATAATTAGTACTTTAATTACCTAAAGTCCTTTCAACAGTAACTTGAGATTTTGATTAATTTTTAAAGATTTGTTTTACTATGTTAAAGTTAAAGGATGGACGACCCGACTGGCTAGCATATTTCGGTCTGAAATATTGTTGTTTTCCGTAACTAAAAAGTATGAGGGTTTGAATGAATACTTTTAGATAAAGTTGTAACAGGTTATATGCCCAAGAGGTACGTCAGAACATTGAGCACAATTCGTGTGAATTAATTCTTGGTTGTTCATATTAAAAGTAATTCTTTCAAAACTATATTTACTTCACATAATTGTTCGACACCAACTTCATACCGACAGGAGTAGATGTGGTTCTTATGTTATTTTTCTGAATAAAATATGCAGCTGTCTGTGAAAATTCTAAGTTAGGAACAGTTGATCTATTGGGGGTATTTGCCCATAACCACCACGCTGGGCAGGCGGGTTGGTAATCGCAGTTCAAGCCATACCGCAAGATGAGGCTGCTGCCCATCATCTGGTAGGATTTCTCCTCGTCGACTCTTACGACTCCCTGAGATGAGAGGAAGTGACTATTCTAGGCCGGTACCACGCGGCACATTTCCATATAATTTTATTTATTTCTATAGACATAATAACGACTATATTTTCAACTATTCTGTTGAATGTTATTTCAAGCCGCATGAGCACTGAGAAGCCGTTTGCAGAAATGAAAACGACTCTTGATACAACAAATGCGGACAATGCTCAATGCAGCCTATCGTCGGCGGGCGGAGGCATTGTGCAGTTTCGGTGATGCGTGCCGGCCGCTGATTGCGCTGACCCTACCTCCCCTACTAACTACTACTGTACCGTACCGGCCACAATATATTCTTAATTGAAAACTTGAATAGAATAAAAACATTGTGGAATTTAAATGTTTGAAGTCAAGCTAGGAGTAAATCAGACACAGCTGAGATTCATTTGCTGCCAGTCTCGCGTCTGTTCAAAGATTTTCATAAATTTTATCAAAATGGGAAATTCTCTATGTAATGCACGTTCACTGCGTAATAACAAAATATTCGTATACATAAGTATATTTATTCGTATTATACTGTTTACTATTTAGACTGATTTTTTTACTGTTACTACTGAAGAAAAAAAAGAATTTGATGACCCATTTGGGGCAGAGGTATACCTGCACTCCGCTCCTGGGGTTTCGATTCCCACACAGGGTAAATATTTGTGCTTATGAATACGAATATTTATCTTGGTCCGGGTGTTTCCTATGTATTATAAATATATCTTAACAAATAAAAGTACATACAAATAAACCTATGTATGTTTACACATTGTCCCCATGCTCGGCTTAATTTAGGGCTGGATGACGATGGTAAGAAGTCCAGAAATATTTATGTATTTGTTAAAAGACATTTTATCATACTCAAGTAATCTTTTTAAAAAATTGACTGCGGATTGATGCTGGCAAATGGAAAGACGAACGCCACTTTTTATTGTTCTCTGAAGTTTAGTATTAGTTATCAAATTCAACACATACGGTCACCCATACAAGAACATATCTTTGTAAACGCTACTTTCGGTGACTGTTTCCGACTGGCTACTCTCGCGGTGTCCCGAGCGCTACTTTGTGAAAACAATAGACTTCTTGTATTGTATTGTACGTGAACTAATCCTTATAGGTATTTTAATTGAGAAATCGAATTTCGTCACATTGTAAGATAAATAGTAATCTTAATTCATATAAAACAGATTTATCGGTTGTTTGTGGATAAATTGATTTATATATAATTGATTAAATAAATTAATAATTTATATGATCTGTAATTAACAAAATCAGATATTTTTATTTTAACCTCAAAAGCACGCTTTAATGGCGCATCAAAGTAGTAGTGCACACTATATATGCCAATTAGCACTGCATACCCTAAGCCCAGCTACTTTAGATCGACCACCTGGTTTCACGGAGCTACGAGCGCTACACACTGCATTATGCACACATGCTTTCCCGGTACACAGCAATAGGCTCGCCACCTTTTACTTGGGACGAAGAAACAATTGGCGAAGTGTGGGCGTGATTGTAAGCCTTACACGTCGTTTACACTAATTAATCTATACTAATTTGAATGCTGTTCCTTAATCACTTAATCTCGTTTTATCACGTCTGACCTGTCTGTTTTGAGATGGCAGCAAAACTGTATAAATATTTCATCAATACAGATAAAAAATACGATATATTTAAAAAAAACAAACAAGCGAGTCCTCATAAATATAACAACTTATAGGACATAACTGGGTGATGTCTTTTAAATTAGTAATACGAGATCAGTGGTATTACCTAATTACAAATTATGCCCCTACACGAGTTGTACTTATGATAATATATATAACGCAAATGCATGTGATTTGCGTGTCCGAACCCCGACCAATTGTCGGAACTGTCGAATTGACAGAATAGGGTGACATCATGATGAAAAGAATTTCAGAAAATCGTTGTAAACAAGATTTACTACAAACTAATTGTATGCTACTTAGTGATGTTATCTTTTGAAAAAATTCTTTATTTTAATAACGTGTCTTAAGACTTACTGATCTTATATGACGTTATTTGTACCTTTAAAAATAGCGTTTTCTTTAAACATGTCTATTAATTTTAACAATGGAACGTTACTTACTAACATTTCTCACTGTCATGATCATTTTTATACATATGTTTAAATTGTTTGGTAAGTATTACCGTTTGTGGTAGGGTTTTAAGTACGATTTGTTTACTTTTCTGTAGTATATCAGCTTCTCATTTTAATTTCTATCTTTGAAACGAATAAGCCGGCTTTTTTGTTAAAAAAGTAGAATCTTAGCGAAGATCTTATATTTAGTTGATAAAACTTTATCAATTTAGTATTTTTAACATTATCGGGGTTTTCTTTTTGTAGTAGGTAGATTTTTCATCTTAAGCTACATGACAATAGGGTTACTTTAAAAAAATTTATTTAGTTCTATTTTCCTTGAGAAGAAGTGAACATAAGTTGCTTGTGATATTTTATCGCATTGTAAACAAAAGGCTTTTATGTAAATATTGGAAACAAACACACAGTTAAAGTAATTATGTAATATACTTCATAAAAAATATTGAAAAATTACTCAACATATAGGTATTTAAAATAAAATCATATTGAAAATTTATTAGTATATATTTTATAGTAAACGATGTATTTAATAGAATGCATCATGGGTAATCATGGCTTACTTTAAGTAGGCTTAGTTTTAGTTATTTCCAAAATTGCATCATATTGCATTTGCTAATTGTCATGATGCATTTAACTATCACTAAGAAATTATACTTTCTACTTAATTACCATTATGGGGACCAAATACTTCCATAGAAAATATTGGGATGCGTCACATTAATGCTAATAAGTTCCGGAAACACTTTTAAGTACATCAAAACGTTTAAAAATTAATTATCGATATAGTAGATTTTCTATTTCTAATTGCCATAAAAACATTAAACTGAAAAATACTTACTCTTAAAAAGACCCATTTTGAAACACTTTCTCATTATGTCTGGAAAAGAATTAACTTTTGTATCTCCCATAAGTAAATGTCACTTGCCAAAATTTAAAAAAAATGTTTTTAATGTTCGTTTTAAGTTCGAAATGTTTTTATTGTTTGTATGCGTTTGCGGAAAATCGCGTAGACAGCGCGTACGTAGCACTGGTCGCTACGAACTGATACATTATCAGACTGACAGACTCAGACGCGGCCCGCTCGCTCATTGCCGCGGATTATCTCATATCGACACTCTTGTAGCGACCCCGTTCAAGGATTTTCAGCGCCCCATACCTTACATTAAATTATAAGGATCTGGAAATAGCCTGGCGTTGATTTTGTTTACGCGTACGGGCCGCTTGAATGCATGTTACGCCTAACTGCGAAATCTACTTTAGAGAATTAGAGATAAGTTAAGTTATTTTATTCTATTCACTGCACAAATTGAAGCGGTATTTCCTTGTATGACAAAAGAGTTTAAGGTCGGTGCCAAAGCGCCAAATCTGGTACCACATGACATTTCGCGGTAGTAGTCAAACTTATATGATTCGGGAGATTATAAGCGCAGTGCCGTGCCAATAAGGCATTTTGACTTTCACGTTTTGAAAGAGTTGTATTGGTGCTAATTATTGGTTATTGGTCCTTCGCACTATTAATAGTTAACCCGCCGATCTATGTAGTAGCGTATCAATTAAAATGTCCATCTTAAATTGAATATTCCTTCAATTTAAGATGGATACTCGGGGTAAATAAGTTTCGTTACTTGCGGAGGGTAGATTGTGATAGGGCCAGCGACTACTTCAATTTTAGTAGCACAAAGATTGATAAGTTTTTTAGTTGCTACTATCACTGTATGATTTTGTGTAGAACTACAAGATACTTGAGCACTTTATATCACTCACTTCATAGCACTTTTAATCACTCTTACAGATATTTTGGATAATTTATATTAAATACAGAAGTTTAAAAAAAGTATTGGAAAGATAGCTGGACATCTGATAAAATGAAAAAATACAGTGTTTTTGCTCAGTAGGTATTATTATTTTCACTTAATGCCAGAGCATAAAAATCATGATCGATGTATACCAGTGTCGTTAAACTGAATAAGTGGTTGTTTAAGTTTACAACTACGAAAGATTAAAACTAACAAACCGCTCGAGATAAGGACATTTTCAGTTCAGACATAGCGAAACTGAATAATACATTTATGGATGGATCTAAAATATATGAGTTATAGATAAGGCGCAGTTAATAATAATAATTTGAAGCCCTCGAAGCTCTTTGGCACTAGATCATCATCATCATATCAGCCTTATAAAGTCCACTGCTGAACATTGGCCTCCACAATAAATTACAATCTATTGGCGGTATGTGTCCAATGTCCATCATCACCACACTGGGCCAGGGTGGTGATCGCAATTCAAACCAGTACACAGTATAACGCTGCTGCAGCAGCTGCTGCCCATCATCCAGTAGGATTTCTTTTCGTCGACTCTAACGACTCCCCGCGAGATGAGAGGTGGCATTCTAGGCCACGCGGCACTAGATACTCGGAAACAATAAATTAAAAAAAAGTTTTAACGTTTACTGAGAAATTACTCAATAAATATGCTATCATAGGCAGTCTCTGTAATTATAATTCATATATTCTAATTGTAAATAAAAAAATATATTTATTAATTTTTGATGTATAATCATCACAGTTTATAGTATATTTATAGTTTATTTTATCCTTCAGTCAAACAATTTGCACAGTTTTGTTGGACATCTTTTTAAATCTATATGTAATACAATATACTTCGTGATCTAATATCAAACGTCCCGGTTACCATTATATGCTGTGTTGAAGCAATGTTCTCCAAGGGAATTAGATAAAGCCGACCATGATGCAAATAATTTCATAGTTTTACTTTTTTAAATATGCATGAGTCACAATTCCTAGTAATACCTACGTTATTAAATTAATTACTTCTGATGAACCTATAATAATAACCTGATGATTTTAGTAGACGATTTATAAAAGTATAATAGGATTCTTCATGTGGCTAACGAATTCATTAGGGATAATTTGTAAAATAGGAACATATATATAGGGCACATATATTTTATTTCAATCATACCATTACAAGTGCTACTAAGAGCATCACTAGACATATTTGTGGAAAATTTGACCCTACTTTCTTCTCTACGTTTCTGTTGCATTTTTCTTCAAGGTAAGACTTTTCATATAATAATTGACGACCGACATGTTACGAAGGTCGTGGGTTTGATTCCCATCCAGGCAAAGTTTGCTTTCACATAAATATCTATTTGGTGTAGATGTTTTCTATTACAAGTACCTTATTTACAAAATATATTTTATCCATTGTCCCAAAATATAATATTCTAAGAATATTTATTTATTTACTTGTCGCGACGTTTTTTTTTAAGGATATTATTTATGCATACTGTTATGATAAGTTTATTACATAAGATAAACTTTTATCAAATTATTGTTTCGTGTTCTTTTGTGCAATTTAATTTTACATATATTGTATCAACTGAAAAAATATTTTTTTTTTACAAACGTTTGATATCACGAAATTATGCCAAATGTATTAAAATCTAATGTCATCATAAATAACGCTCACATGCATATCATTCTGAGTTCATTGTTATTCTAAATACTTAAGTATTCAAGCAAAGCTAAATTATCGTAAAAAGCCGTTTTAAGGGCCAACCAACAAGAAACCAGACTAAGACTATAACTTGGCTTGGGTATTTAGCTCTAACCATTAGACCCTAGGTAGATCGACTATTTTTGTTATAGCAAATATTTACTTTTTTTGTATTGTACTTGTCCCCAATTTATATATTATAAAACGCAATGTTCCAGTTTAGCATTTGTATCATTCTTCTTTTATTTATTTACAGATGTTCCGAGTGACAATAGTACTTTTGGTAGCCCTTTGCGCAACAGCTAGAGGATCGTCAACCGAGGCAATAGAGAGAGACATTCTTAGCAGCGTTCTCGCCATTGAAGAGGATGGCTCCTTACCAACGACAGCAAACAAAAGATCAATTGGAGAACTATCTTCCATCATTTTCGCCATCAAAGATCAATTCAAAGACATCATTGAAGAGTTAGTAGCACAGGCACTGAACCACGTCATTAGTATCCTTCGACACCTAAAATCAAACCTGCTAAACAAACTTGAAGGGTACAGTCTCGCATTTGTATTCAGTAAAATGTGCGATTTTGTCACCGATGTCATCGTGGGTACGGCTTCGGAAGGTTACTACGTTCCAGTAAGAAGTTCGCCGCCATTACCAGTACGAGTACCAGTATTATCAAACCAGTACGATAGAAGAGCATTCTCCTTGGCAAATCTTTTAGAATCCGATAGAAAGCGGTAACTTTAGCAATAACCAGTTACCTATAACTTGACGTTATTTCTATATAAATTACTTCTTTAAGTGGGCAGTAAAATTTACCTCAAAACCACATTTATAGGTACTAAATTTAAAGTAGCTCTTATTGGACTAGGTGCCTATTTTTTCTGACAGTAAAATAGTTTCGTTCATTATGTTATTTATGATACAGTTATGTTTGATCTTGTATCATCTCAACTGAGATATTCTTATTTAACGAACAATGATTGGCCGTATGCCATTTAGTATTAAATATTTTATGTGCTATTGCCATGGGTTCAGTTGCTTCAACTTCTACCTTTTTAGTGTAGGTCTACAGTAAAATATTTATGATCGATATGTATTTTACGATGCAGTTGTGTGCATAGAACTTGCGATTTTATTTTAATGCATTACATACATAAAATCACTCCTGTTTTCCCGAAGGGATAGGCTGAAGCATATTATACGCCCAGATTTCGCCAGGTATATTGTTGGTCCCACGTAATAGGTGGCGAGCCTATTGCCGCTTATCGGGAACTTTTATGTTCGCCAGAGCCTTGTGCGTTGATCGACAGGTGCTCCACTTGCAGATAAGGTTGGCTTTGGTTCCTCAGATGTTGGTAGGATCCCTATACACTTAATGCAATACATTAAAAAAATATAATTACTCATTAGTTAATTGATTGTTTTTATGTGTATATAAATCATTGATGTAAACAGTATCTTTAAACCGAATAAATTATTTAATTTCTAACCAAATGTAATTTGTTCTATCTTCTATCTATCTACCATGCATCCCTATCTCTTTAGTATAATAAGATTATAACCATTATTAACCGTAGTGGTGCGTTCTATGTATAAAATATTGGCTAAGTGCGTGTCAGTCTCCACTAAGTATGACCATTTTGTTTTCAAAAGGTATATTTCCGATTAACTAAAACTCCTAAACTTATCAGGCCTACTTAGTTCAGTTTAGTATCATGTATTCATTCATAGGTCTTTCATTCTTTTTAATTTTTATGTATTAAAATCATGACAATTAGTCCTCACAAATATGTGTGTAAGAAAATAATAAATTAAACTATAATATGCATAAATACAATCTGTGGCAGATTACTTAAGCTAAAACCAAAGTGATAAGCTTCTAATCAACTTAATCGCATATAAAAAAAATTAACATTTAATTATTATTGTATTTTTTATTACTTTGTTTATTACTTTTAACCAATGAGATCTGAGAGTAATAAATTTTATTTAATTTTTTCGCAAGTAATTTATATAAAAATATTTTGATTTTCAATAATAAGTAAATACATGTTAAACGGAAGTGAAGATTAATACAGATCTTATGTTTACTTATGTTTAACACACTGTTATATAGTAGTGTTCCAAATAGTTGCTATTTCAAATGACTAGGCGCCACCAAAAAGTCAGAAAATAAAATTAAATTGTTTGCCCAAAAACAAAAACATATTAATTATCAGGTATGTAAATCATCGTTTTTGTAAAATATTCATTTATTCGCATATCAGTTTACTTTTATTTACATCGTAAAATAAAAATACAAGACATAGGTATTTGCTCACGTTTTATTATATCTACTATTAAAATTTGTCCGCTACTTATGGTTTGACGTATGACTTTGTTTTCAAAAAGCGATTGTGCTAATAAAAAGTAATAAGGCGTTCTTAGGTGCATAATTAAGTGACATGGCTATACTTCCTTCAGATTTATTAAATGACCATTGTATAAAGAGGGTGTTATCAAAAGTTTTTTTAAAACTTGATTTGAATTAAACTAATATCTTGGCCTAGTTCAAATAATATCCTCTTCGATTTAATATAAGATATTGTCAAAGGAATCGTACGCAGTGACCCTTTTATTGGTTTGGGTTCAAGTAAATTTGCATGCTATTGAAATTCGGCGTCTGCTACAGGGCTAAGAACATTTGTACGAAAAAAAAGAACCTTAATTATGATAATGTTATTACTATGTGTGTTAGCAGTAAAGCCACGATAAGGACCTTATTACGCGACTAAAAAAATCTGTCAGCAGGACGCCACGAACTTCGGGGTTGCGGGACTGTTCGAAAGGACGACTCTGGAACATAACGGGCTCAAAATTAAAATAAATAAAATTAAATATACTTTATTGTCTTTAGGATCAACATGACCGTTTGACGAATCTAAATATTTTTGTCAGATTTTTACAAAAAAAATAGAAATTCGATATATTTTTAACAACAATGAAAGAGATATGAGCGGTACCATAATCAAGAAATAAAAGCAAATGGATTCTTTGTCAGAATGTGTCAAGGTTCAAGAAGAAACATGGATGGTTTTTAGTCAGTAAAAGTTTGACACACTCTTCCCCCGCGGGCGATAGTGATTAGATTATTTGATCCAAAAAAATAACGGACGCCACGAACTTGCCTCTAACAATACGCAATGGGTCAGCGGGGTGGAGTATGAGATTAACCCCCCTTACCCCTTCTCTCTGCTCGTGAGACAAATCCATTCTCTGTAACTACAGAGTTACCGCCAACAAACAAGCATTAAGATTATCGTCCCAATATTCACCTCGATAATTTTTTCTCTAATAATCTAAACATGGGAACGACCAGAGACGCAACTTAATAAGAGAAAACTGGAAACGATATTAAATAAACCCTTCACAGTAAATAATAAGACAATCTCAATCTTCTTTTTTCTATGAAAATACGCTAAGCTCGTCATTCTTCGAGGACCAGAGTCAACTATCAATTTCTTTAAGACAGCTTTCAGCTACATAATAATATGACTGCATCAATAAATCTAGGAAAGTAAATAAACTATTGTGCGAGAATGTAGTCAGTCAGTTGTCATACAATATGACAATAATATTCATTTGCATCATTAATCATATTCACAATGTTTTCAGAATAGTATTGAGTGGAAGAGATATGAGACAATATGTACTGGTCGTGACTCGTGGCATCGCGTTCTATGGTATGAACAGATGGATTACGATGTATTGTATAGTCTCTATTACTTTAGTTTGGATGGTGTATACATACGCTCGAAATAACCTACCTCGAAGTAACCTGTCCATAATCTCCGAAATTGAAATCAATCTTAAAGAGACGCCTATTTTGGTATCAATAGTTCCTAAAGTCGAAATTCAAGGATTGGTTATTGAGACGCTTTACTTGAATAAAAGATTGATTTGTCTACTGCAGATATTTCTCCATTGGATATTTATCCAATTTTATTAATTTTGTTATCAATTTCGGGCTTTAGGGATCACATGAACGCAATAATGGGTTCACCCAAAGAAAACAGTTTTCGCTCTGATATATGTTGTTAACACGGCAAAATTAAGTGTTATACCATTACAATAGATATTGATGGACGTGCCGCCTGTGGATTTCTTTCACGCAACTATGTGTGGGCATTTCCCTGGTATTATTTAAGTTTATTTGGTCTGTATTATTTTCTTGTTATGAAATTTCTTTATGTTATATATAGTATTTTATGTAATGCAGGATGTCCTAAAACAAGTGTCAAATGGAAGTCCAGAGATCACCCCTTGGAGTACCCGAGTCATGTATGTTTCGTCGTTTTTTATAACTCTCGAGTCATGAATCTCTTTCTGAAATTTTCAGATTTCAAGATGAGCTACTTAAAAATACATGCTACTTAAAAATACATGCTACTTAATATTTTTTATTTTGCTGCGGAATCTTTATAATTTTATCATTTATAATTAAAATTATCAGTTTTGCAATTTTGATAAATATATTTAAAAAAATCTTAAAATTTACTGGCGATTACGTGCTTGCCATTTGCCTTTTGAAAATAACTTGTGATCACTGCCGTTTTAAATTTCGCAACCATTGCTGGAACAGACTTGTGCTTTTGTATTTAAACTACCGAGTTCGGTAATTATATAACATATTAGGTCGGGGAAAAAGTCTTTTCGCATAACGTAGGTATAAACTTATTATAAAATTTTTTTGACTGTACTATTTGTGTCTGGCTGGTTTTGGTAACATTAAAAAGGTTCCATTATAAAGAAAAGAAAAAAATAAAAAAAAGTTGTTTCCCGCTATTTTTCATTTGTTTTTCTCTCCGTAAAAATGAGTGAATCTAATGAAGAAATTCGATACATTTTCAAATTTTATTATAAAAAAGGCAAAAATGCAACTCAAGCAGTGAAAAAAATTTGTGATGTTTATGGACCTGATGCAGTGTCAGTAAGAGTAGCACAAATTTGGTTCAAACGTTTTCAGTCCGGAAATTTTGATGTTAAAGATGCACCTCGCTCTGGTCGCCCTGTTACGAATAAAATGGACGCCATTTTTGAAAGAGTGGAGCAAGATCGGCATATTAGTAGTTACGATGTAGCTGAAGAACTGGGAATTGACCACAAAACAGTTTTGACCCATTTGAAGAAAGCTGGTTATACAAAAAAGCTCGATATTTGGGTGCCACACCAGCTCACTTAAAGAAACTTAATGAACCGTGTACTCATTTGCGATTCATTATTGAGACGTAATGAAACCGAGCCGTTTTTGAAGAGATTGATAACTGGCGATGAAAAGTGGATCACGTACGACAAGAACGTGCGAAAAAGGTCGTGGTCGAAAGTTGGCCAGGCTTCACAGACTGTGGCCAAACCTGGCCTAACACGAAATAAGGTGATGCTGTGTGTATGGTGGGATTGGAAGGGCATTGTTTATTATGAGCTTTTACCGCCCGGCAAAACCATCGATTCTGATCTTTACTGCCAGCAACTGATGAGATTAAAGGAAGCAGTCGAGAGAAAACGGCCGGAATTGATCAACAGGAAGGGTGTGGTCTTTCATCACGATAACGCTAGACCACACACATCTTTAGCCACTCAGCAAAAATTAAGAGAGTTCGACTGGGAGGTCCTAGTGTATCCACCATATAGCCCTGACCTTGCGCCTTCAGATTTTCACCTGTTTCGGTCTCTGCAGAATTCTTTAGGTTCTGTAAGGTTGACCTCAAGAGAGGACTGCCAAAACTATTTGTCCCGTTTTTTTGATCAGAAGTCCCAAAGTTTCTACAGTAACGGGATAATGTCTCTGCCCACAAAATGGCAGAAAGTTATTCAACAAAACGGTACATATATATTGTAAATAAATGTAAATAAACTTTGAAAAAAATGTCTTGACTTTTCATACAAAAATACGAAAAAACTTTTTCCCCAACCTATTACATAGCAAATATCTCTTACCATTTTAAAGGCTGGGCGTTTGAGCTTTGGTAAAAAGACATTATTGGGCAGAGATGGGACGAATGAACTCGTTAAAACTTAAACTTCGGTGACAGTTTCCAAACAAATAGTCAAGCTCATATCTTCCTCGCTAATATTTAACTCCTTCTTGTTACTTCCTCACTGATATTATACATAAAAGTGAGTGACTGTGTTTGTTTCCTAGTCACTAAGTTTTATACGTTTTCATGTCCAAACCACTGAAAATAATTTGGTATACAAGGGGTCTATTGATGGACCATTAGATTAAGATACTTATAGTATTTGTCCTTTATACACTGAAAAATTAATTTGTGGTAATGCTCTCGTAATACGCTACGCTTTGTACTACTTATATGATTTATACTAAAGGTTTTTGAATATGGTAATAAAATTACTTGTGTCCTGCACATAATATTGATTGAAGCATATACTAATACCCATTTCAAGTAATTAAAATCGCGATTAATTATAGGGATTTATTCCGAACAGCGCAATTTTACATTGATTTGTAATCGCAAAATTTGAGTTATCTACGGGGTTGATAAACTTTGTTACCCTTCGTGCGTGTTGCCAGGAGCCAAAGCGTCACGGTGACTAAGGCGTGCAGATTAACTCTTTGTATTCATTAATTTAAGTGAGGACTGTATACCAAAGGGGTTTGCATTTTTATAAATAACGTTCTGAGCACTATTATAAAATTTATTTAGTATCTAAATGATAATTAAAGATTAACCGCAATTTAACGCCTTAAAGCAAAATAAAACATTCGCTAAACGCTAAACAGCAAACTCATGGCGCAGCTGCCACGAGAGCAATGAAACAAAGCACATTAACAAAATTAAGTGAACCGAACGAAAGGCTCAACGTAACAAATAGTATCAATGCCGTCTAGTGACCGTTCATAATTTTGCCTAGCCTTCGTGAAAACATTGTTATTTCTTATATATACTCCAATACTACTCACCACGATACACGTATAAGCTATTAAAGTACGTTTTTAAGTTAGCTTTAAAAGATGGTTAATTATACAACACCAATAATCGAATTCGAAACTTGGTAGATAGTTACATTGGTGTAGCATTTGTGGTGTTTATTTAGAACTACCCATGGCGTTTGGGCTGTTGAAAAATTGTTTCGCATAACACCTGGCTCATTCTGCGTGATGCAGTTCCGTACTATAAAAGGACAAAAATCCTACGTAAAGCTAGTTTTCAAATGGTGGTGGCTGGCATCTGCTAGTATTTGTCTAGTGAGAGAGCAAATATAAAACGTATCTATGTTTCGGAGAGTTGACACTAGCAGTTAAACCTTGGCCAAAGGTATCAGATATAAAAAAAAAATTCTTCACTATTTCGTTTACTCTTATGGTCTAAATTTTACTATCTTCAGTTGTTTGCAGCTGTCTTTAGAAGTTTTCCTGTCACTCACAGGTCAATGACCGAAAAGTCGTAAATTTCCAAAGAGGTTGCATTCACAAAGATTGTTAACCTTAAAAAGATATGTAAAGGAAACCGGTCAAAATACTTCTTATAACGATTGCATTGCAAGCTTATAGTTTTAAGTTGTAAACAGCACAATAAGTTTTTTATTGGAGGTTGGGCTTCTTGGCGGGAAAGTGAAGTCTGCAGTTTTGTTTTATTTTCTATAATTTAAGATATTTCGAAAATTAATGTGTCAAAATGGTGGATTATGAAACGTTAGGTGTTTGTGAACGTACATGAGTATTAGTAAATGAAACAAAATAGTGCAACATCACTTTTCAAATTCTCTTAAGAAGCCCATGTGGGATCACAGTATAGTCCCACATCTTTACTTAGGACTCAAGAGCTTTAGGGGGGGGGGGGGGGCATCTCATTTTCCATTTATCATCTTTATCACCACTCATTCTCATTAACTATAAATTAAATATTATTAATATATCTTTTTATATGGCTAAATGTGTACCGCACGAAGCCATTATATACAATAATAAAAAAAGATTATTATTAGCTGTAGGAACTATTTTTTTAACTGGTATCTTACCAATATTTTAAAACATTTATTACAATCTATATTTTACCAATTTTGGCAAATGGTGGACACATGTTTGGTGGTCCCAATATGATTTCGCTGTTGCCATGTCTTCTGTCTGCACTATTTTTGTAGACAGAGCGGAAGCTTGTTCTGTTTTTTCTTAGATAATACGTATTTTATTGTGCAGATAATTCCTTAAATAATAATGACCCCACATTTTATTTTAAAAGTGAAAATTGATAACCCTAACTGGAAAAATGAGCGAGAATGATAAACAGAGAAAATTTATACCTATAACAATTTGAAAATTATTTTCTTCTATAAGTTCTAAGGTTGCCTGGAAGAAATTGCTGTTAGCAATAAGGCCGCCCATTGTACCATATATTTGTTTATGTGATTTGTTTACTTTTTTTATATATTTAGTGTACAATAAAGTGTTCATTCATTCATTTTCTCTTATATTTCGACTTTGTTTAATATACAATTAAGTTTATACATTATATCGAAAGTTTATATAAAAATATTACCAACTGCTTCTCGATTAGGAAAAGACTTTCTTATCAAGATTGTGTAACACTGATTACTAATTACAGCCTTGAACTTGTTCTTAGATGCAACTTAAAACTAGTTATTTACACAATATCAACTCGTTTTCATTATGACAATACTCGTTTATGGGAAATACGCAAAGATTAAAAATATACGAAGTAAGAAATGGTATTCATTTAGTATTATGTAAACAAATTCTAAAATTACTTTATTTTACTTTTATTAGGGATTAATTTAGTTCTTCTAAATAAACTAGGCTAACTAAGTGGCCATTTTATTTTAGCATCGTCATCCAGCGTCATCCTGCGTACTGGCTTGAACTGCGATCACCAACCCACGTGCCCAGCGTGGTGATTATGGGCAAATACTCCCAATGGAGTGTAATCTATCGGGGAGGCGTAAGTTCACCAGTGGACTTTATAAGGCTGATATGATGACGTTCTAAATGGCACTATTTACATAAGCTTAACTGATTTTGTTGTCCGTGTAGAACATCAAGTTTTGACCTTGAACAAATAAATTTCCTTTATTTCTTTCTTATATACACTACCAGTACGCGCTTATATACGCGATCGCATGATTTTTCAAGTTTATTGAACTATCCGCATTTTTGACAAATACGAGAGTTCTTGTTTTAAAAAAAAGAAAATGTAATTTTCTTAATTTATCGTTATCATCGATATGCTGCGGTATTAACACTATTCAATTTCATTCTGCAAAATTTGCTACAACAAAATAACGTCATCTCCTCCCTTATCTTACTGGGAGTCTAGGAGAAATACCTAATATCGAATGATTGGCAGCAGCATCACCTTGCGTACTGGCTGGATTCGGCTGGAACTGCCATCGTGGGAATTATGTGCACCGTTTAATAGAATGTAATCTTTTGGGGAGGCTAAAGTTAAGCAGTCGAGTTTATAAGGCTGATATGATGATGACATACCGTACTGTTGAGGTCTAATAAACTAGGTACAACTTCGATAGAGGATAATTAATATAAATGTATGTTGTGTATTATCTGCACGGCAGGGATATTCATTCCTAGGTAAATTAGGTATGATAAAAATACCCCCTTAGACTTTTTGTATGTCTATTTATTTAAATCATAACTAAATGACTTGCATCATAATCAATTTGATTGATTGCAATTGGCTATAAATTTAATGAAATTCTTTATGCAACCTATTTATTATTGAAACTTTGTTTAACTTTGACATAGAAAAGTCCATATTAATATTTGCGAGCTATGAACACAAGACGATTTCGCAATATTTACACACAAGTTATAAAACATTATGTACTTTTTGTCATACTTAATTTTTATCGTCGAAATACGGACGTGTTAGTCACCGTTTCATCAAATATTTATTAGTTTTGTCTATGTATTCTACCTAAACACATACTTATTGGTTGCTATGTAGTAAATTGTTTCCGGCTTTTAGGATCTATAACTTTATGAGCTTTTATTCAAGAAAAGAAAGTCAAGCTAAATAAAAGCGCCTTAAAATCCGCACAGATTAAAAAAATAACCGTCTAGAAGCTAGATGGTTATTACAAATCTATGCTTTATTCTAGCTGTTTTTGTTGGACCTAATGTTTGTTGACTTAGTGGTTCACCCGCGACTTCGTAAAAATTCAAACTTTTCCGCATTAAAAACTAGCCTATGTCCTTTCTCAGGCTCTAGAGTCTCTAGACTACCTGTATACCAAATTTTATTTAATTTGGTTCATTCATTTTGGTGTCGAAGCGGAACAGACAAACTGAGTTTATTCCGTATTTATAATATTAATGTAGATTTTAATGCATAAGTAATAAATAAAGAATAATAAACTTGTTATTTCACGTTGCCACAGGGCTAACCGTCGAAACCACCATATTGAAGACATTAAAACTAAAAAGAAACTTGAACAAACTGGCAAACTCTGTTGGGAATGCCCAAAACTGCAAGAGGATTTTTTTTCATTTGCTCTGAGCTGATCCCTAAGCACAAAACTATTGTTCTTTAAGTTTACGTCGAACCTTTGAAAAAGGTTAATGCCTAGTAAGCCAATTATATGCTAATTTAAAACACCCTTCAAAAACCTCTTCCAAACTGATCATGGACAAGAGTGAAGTGAAGTGTGAAGTAAAATGTTTTTATTCAAATTATTTTCCATGAAACCTCTACTCTTTGAATGCAAAATTCAGCGTACACAATAAACATCAGAAGTTAGCAGAGAGTTTACATTCTTCATAACCTAAAGTTACCGCTAACAAGATTAAAGTTTCGTGTGAAGACTTTCTTACACACAAACAAAACTCATAGAATATGAAAAGTATAAAAATGTGTAGAAATGCGAAATAAGCAATTTTAGATATCAAAAGAAAATAATAACCTTCTTTAGTTGTGAGAACCAGATCCTGCATATTCTTTGAAAATTTAATAGCGTAATTATCGTTTGCTTTGGGCTTCGGAAAGCACGTTAAGCTGGTGGTCCCCGCTGCCATAAACATCCATGGCAGTCGTAATTGGGAAGAAATGTGCCTTCTTATATCCTGATAGCTGGTTCCACCATAGAATGATGTTTCGCTCTGGGTTGCGGATGTCAGATGGCAGTCGCTTGTGTTATAACTAAAATTCAGACAAATCT
Organism: Musotima nitidalis; assembly: GCA_949126915.1. Taxonomy (NCBI): domain Eukaryota; kingdom Metazoa; phylum Arthropoda; class Insecta; order Lepidoptera; family Crambidae; genus Musotima; species Musotima nitidalis. The sequence continues at coordinate 9,170,980 of OX421424.1, read as the reverse complement.
TTTGGCCAGTGAGCAGACCCTGGGTCCTAAGGGTAAGTCTATGGTACAACCGGAATTATGTTAGGATGATAATGATTTAATTAATTTCGAGATCATGTTCGTCTCAAGATACACAAAGTGTATTTATACAAAGCAAACTGCTTAAGCTCCTTCAGTATATTAATTTTAAAATCACGTAGGTCTCAAGATAAACAATTTGCAAAGGAATCTTCTATATTATGTCATCCAAGTAAGTACTTGGAGCCGGAGAGTAGACTAAAATTATATAAAGATCGTCATCGGTAACATAGAAGTCGTACTCGGAAGGAATACTAAAGGGCTGCACCCATTTGGAGTAATCTCGCCCGAGCTGGTTGCACAACATTTTGCGCCTCAAGTTGCAAGCCACGCGTGACATTGAATTTACGCAGATTTTACTGCCAAACCACTGGTCACTTGCTTGTTAGGACAACTCACGCGTTTGTTATTGTGGTAGGCAAATACTACGCAATATTACTGTTTTCTATGTATCTAAAGTATGTATTAACAAAATATCTACGCATGTTTAATATGTTTATGTCGTTCTCTACTACCCTATTGGTGGTACAATTCATCGAGCACAGTAGTCTAGATGACAGAGACATCTGAGAGCACTTTTTATTATGTTGATCTATTATCGATTCTGAGATCGTGATAGTCTCACTAATCATGGAGATATATGTAAAATTTCAACGAAAATTTTACAATTTATTTATTAAAAATCAAGATATATTTATAATATCTTTTTATCTTTTATTTTATTTAAGATAGCGAATTCAAATAAAATAAACTATTGCAAGTTACAAATTAGTGTTTATTGCAGTTAATTGATAATTCAATCTTTTTAAGCCTATTTATTAAATTCCCAATATTGGATTCAGCAGACCGCTTCTCACAAACCAATGATGTTTTTATTTGGATTTAAGTTAATTACTAAAATATCTATGAAGTTGGTAAGTGAAATATATGCATTTTATAATTTTACATACACATTAAACATTATGCAAACAAATTATTTAACGCTAAATGAATATCTTGTAAGATTATATAGGAATTTTATTAGCGGAAGATTATTAAGGGTGTATATGAATCCTACCAAGACCTAAGGGGCCCAAGCCAACCTTACGTGCAAGTGGTGCACTTGCCGATCAACAGACGAGGATCTGGCGAACATAACAGTTCTCGGTAAGCGGCAATAGGCTCGCCACCTATTACGTAGAACCAACTATATAATTGGCGAAGCGTAGGCGTATAATATACATCTGCCTACCCCTACCCAGGAAACAGTCGTGAATAAGTTTATTGAAATTCGGGGCTTTTTTATTTGGGGTTCATCTGTAAAAAGGTACAACTCGACGTTTGTTGAATTAATATCTGTCAACGTTACCTAAACAATATGCCTAAAAAGATCTCAATATTTGACGGTCACATAACTTTTAAAACGAAAATAAATATTACTAACATTATTAAGAATAATATCGCACCATGCTTTTAAAATGGCGAACGCAAAATATCTTATAAATAAAATTTGGTCCAAACCAGTTTCTGTACGAGTAGGTAAACATGCTTATGGCCAGTCCCATTCATCAATACAAGCTGCCACGACCACTTTATTACATGTAAATTTATTAATACACTTTTAATATATAATGCTTTAAATATTTCATTCAAATTGTGGGACTGGATTTTTATAAGCCACAAAGAAGTGACTTTTAAGAATTCAAGTCCTAACTTAAAATTAATAATTTTATTTAAGTCATTATGTAACTTGTTTTTCTGGTGTAAAATCATCAAATAACTGTCTTCCGCTGCGCGTGGAGAGTCAGGGTGTCTCAGTGTTATGTTTTAGAACCGAGGTAACCGAACTATTGATGAACTGTTCAAAGCTTTTTCTATATTAGAGAAAAGTTATATTTCATAATTTTGACTGTTAAATAAATTCATAGACAAAAGACATTAATAAAACAGTGAATAAACTCACAAGATTGTATCTGCAATGCGAAAATATTACAAATTATATGTTAATTTATTCGATTATTCCGAGTTGAACACAATTAATCAATGTCCATTGAACTATTAGAATGATATATTTATGTGTGCGCAACATACACCACAAAATCGTAATAAATCAATTATCAAAGTACGTATTTGATTTACCTTTTAAGTTTCTTCCTTGTCATATAAATTGCAAACGGTTCTTTAATGTGTAACTATCCCATAAAATACAACTAGTACACGTGGCGGATTTTGAAAGGTTTTTTAAGAGAATGGGGTCTCATGTCAATGTGAGCGGAGGGCTAGGCACATTTACACTATTAGGAGATCTCTGTGCTGAAAATGAATATCGCTTCTCTTTAAATAGTTGTAGCTAGGTTTTTGTCTACCCAAATGGGATAAATGGGCGTGAAGTTATGTATGTATGATTTCCTATGTTAATTTCAATTCAATAAAATTTCTTATAAAGACCTTAAATAAAAAATTACATAAAAATTATGGTTCAAATTCCAGAATGTCACAGGTAACAACAGCAACAACAAAAGCACATTAACGTGACGCGGCCAATGTTTTATGGTTTAAAGTTCATCGTGACTATTTGTGACGAGAAACTTAAGAAACATATATAAACAATGTCTTTCTCCGAGGACTTATCTATCAATGTGCATTATTTCATCAAAATTTAAAATTATAAAAATTACTTATGCTAGGTTAGTTCAAATTCATCTGAACTGATGTACTAAGTAAAGCTAAATAAAGCAAGCACTTAAATGGTAAAATTATAGTCCCTATTTTGTTTTATTAAGTAGATAGCTTTTTAAATTTAAGATACAAAACTAAAGAAATACTCAACTTATTTTTAATGGCACTGTAATTCCACTCATATGAAAACTGAAAATCGTTCTCATCCTATTCGTATTGGTAAACACTAGTGCAATTGGTAAGCAGTGTGTATCAATACAAAAATAATGAGGGAAAGAAAGGCAAGTTTTATCAGTTTGCATTCTGTGAATAATATAAATACATTATTTCTTTCCTTCTTGTCTAGCAGCCTATGGTGTAATGTTAGTAATTATTAGTAAGTTACTCTTTATTATACACCATGAGTACGGTACCGGTAAGAGTACCTATGACAAAAAAAAAACAATAAACCTACACCGGGCTTATCACTTAGCGCCAAATTTAAAAAAACTATCAGTTCACCAATCGATTAGAATTAATACCTGGCTGCCGTTACTGCCATTTTTTACGCTGTTGCAATACCCAGATTAGATGAAGTTTGAGAGCACCTTCACTATACGAATATAAATCCACCAAAGCTTGTAGTGCTATAAAACAATGAAGTCACCTCATCACCTTCATCTCAATGTTTTTAAATAGAGAAAAATAATGATTCAACCATATATAATTTTCTACTTTTATACATTCTAATAATCTTTAAATAAAATGTATCTAAAAATAACTTGTTCTATAGTAGCATCTACGTAGCAGTGAGCATAACATAATTACGAGATATATCACAATAATTGTCATATGACGCCGTCTAAGCATTGTTAATTTTATACGTAGAAGCATTCAAATAAAATGTATTTAAATGTTATTAAGCTGTTTACACATGTATAGCGTATAATAAAACAAAAGAAAAAGAATGCTATGAAGGGACGTGAACTTATCAATAGCTACTTGAATTATCACAATAATTGTAATATTACGTCAAATGTTATGGTTCCGGTTGAATAGGTAACATAATCATAATATTAAATTACTGTACACACGTTACCCACATCAAACGACAATCTGACACGGAAGCATAACTAATATTTCAACAAGAAACAACTTGTTTAACTCATAATTGAATAAATCAAAAGCTTAATACAAGACTTGTGCCCTGTGGGCCTAGATAGTGCCACCCCTTCTCATCTCACGGGAAGTCGTAAAAGTCGACGAGGAGAAATGCGTTCTGGCTTAAAATGCGATCACCAACACCCTGCAAGTTGCCTGTTATTGAAGCATATTATTATTCATTTATATTATTTATTGTTAATCATTCTCTTTCAGGCAAATCTAAGAGCATTTTGGCTTTGAAAATTCTAATTCTCGGGAGACAGATTCTGGCTGAAAATTCTCGGGAAACAGTGTCGGTTGATGTCCTTTTTTAGCTTGAAATGTATCGATCTGATAAATATAATTATGTATGTAAAACATCTTTATTAGTTGACGAACGCGAGCATTTTCTAGCATGATGTAACCGGTATCGTCTATAGTCTTTGTTGCACACTTCTTGCTCATCTTCGGATAATTGGCCTATTAGTAAAACTATATAGCCGTTTTATAAATTCTTTGTCAACTCTTGTTATATTAGCTGAACAATAATAGCTGATAAATAATCTTTACGCAGTATTACCATCGTTACTGTTTCCGGTGCCTTGTTGGGGTTTGTCTATATGCAGGCTAACTATACTTGGAAAGCTATTTTGCACCTTTTTTTTTTTCTTTGCTTGTTTTATTTACTGGAATTGTTGACGACCATTTTTCAAAAGAATTAAAGTCTCCATAAATCTAATCCATACATAAAGAGTGGAAAGACCATTTCGGAAATAAGCTTCGTTTTCGGGTTTTAAAATAAACTTTATTGAGATCATTCATCTCTTTGGGTTTTGTTCCACATATAGTACATACAGAACTAGATAAAGTTTCCGTTAATACTTAACTTTTCCACCGATCATGACCATAAAGAGTTCATGTGTGACTTCAACAAACCTGTCATCTCACCAGAGACGAAGCAAGGTGCTCAATTTGTTTCTTGATATCATCAACAGTCTTTCTAGTCTGCTGTAGAGTTTCTTTGATAAATTTTATAGAAACAGGTCGGTAATATCAAATGGAAGAGCACGCAATATTTTGTAACATTACAAGATAACTGGATAAGTCGATTATGTTAAAAGGCACAAGAAAAGTAGGTAATTAATACATTGACATCTTACATTACCTGGGTCTCACCTGGTAGTACTTGTTTATATTCACTTTGACCAGATGATACATCACAGCCCTATTTCACGTATAACTTCAGGTTTCTGTGTCCTGATTTGTATACTGAATCAATTCGAAGAATCCGAGCAATAGTACGATTTAATAGATCTTGTAGTTTGATAGGAGCTCCAATGTCATTAATTTAAATAATACGCCTCGAGTATCCCCGCGGCACATGTTTTTTGCATCCAATATCTGCTTATATTACGGAAAAACAAATATATTTTATTCCGATAAATGAGATTTTAATACCCCGTTTTAAGAAAACCTTATCTTTTGAAAAAGAAGTGACTGATCATATGTAATTTTCTACCTTTTTTGTCTTCAAAGGACTTCCTTTTTTGTCTTTTTAAGGTAAAAAATAGAGGCTTCATCTAGTTCGCCGATAGAGCGTAATTGTTGGACACGCGAGTTATGTGTAAATTACCATATTCTGATACGAGTTTCATGTTTTTCCGTTCTTTTGTTTGCACTGACGATTCTTTATATGGCTCAGGAGTTTGACCACTTACACCTGAAGAAATTGTAAGTGTGTTATTTTTAAATGTTACCTTAATTTTCCCATCCAACCTATCACTGTTAGGGTGCGTCCACATCTCGCGAATGCGTAGCTTGCCACCGGCTTGCGAGCAACTCACGCGTTGCACGTATTCAATCACTGCAATGATTTCGTGCGCCTCTTTTAGCGCAACTCATGTGAATTCGGATGCCGCAAGAGCTGCCACGATCGTAAAATGAGAATGCTCCTTCGCGGCATATTCACCAGGTTTGGACGCACCCTTACTATTTTCAAACTATATTTTAATTTTCTCGCCTTATCCTATCGATCATTAAATTAAGTTCTACAATTTTTGCGAATACTTGCTCAAACTATATCAGCTCTCTCTGATGATAATGCAAAAGTGTCCATCAAAAACTTTTTCATTTAATAGAATTTGTGCCGGAGTTTATAAAAAGTCACACAAAACCCTACGAGGACAAACAAAGTCACTCATTATGAAAAATAAAAAGTATCAACTTTACCACATAGTCAAAAGTCAGTAAATTTTTAATAGACAGTCTATTTTAACTTTAATTTATATGGTTTTAATTAAATGCTCCTACCAAGATCTTGAGATCCCAAGTCAACCTCTACTGCAAGTGGTGCACCTGCCGTTTAACGAACGAGGATCTGGCAAACACAAAAGTTAAGTGGCAATAGGCTCGCTACCAATTACGAGGGACCAAATTATAATTGGCGAAGTGTTGGCGAAATTCCCGTTGGGGAAAGAGGCGTGATTATCTGTATGTATGTATGCGTGTACAAGGGTGTTTACGTACGTTTACGTGGTGCTGATATCTTTTGCGGTTCATATACATACACATACTACACTATATACACTACATAATACACATACTAATCAAAGATTTTACTGTAATAAGTATCAAGGCAGCGAAAAACAGTGCCATCCTTCCAATGTTTATTTGAAAATAAGGAAAAAAAAACGAAAGAGGTACTTTAAAAGAAAAATATCTTAGTACACATAATTCCAATTGATGTGTTTGTACATTTTAAAAATAAAATAGTTCTACATGAACATTTTTTGAAATTTTATTTAAAATGTCTGTGTGAGTGATCGATCGGTTTTATCAGTTAAATTATAATAAAAAATTAATTACTTTCGAAATTAAGTCATTAAACTATCAATTTGGGCAGATATAATTTAATCTTTTGAGGAGGCTAATTTTCAGCAGTGGACTTTATAAGGCTGATATGATGATAACTATAGGAATAACGGTAAATTTTAAGCAACCGGTTCTTTGTATGTCCAAGGATATTAAACACGATATCTAACTAAATAGTCCTTAGCCGATGTAACGATAATATGATCATAGCGATGGGAATCCGGTGGATGTTAAAAACAGTGCCAAGAGTAAGCCTTTTGATTATCCCTGCCATATTTTATATTTTTCGGTTTAACGGTATTATTCACAACTTATCTTTTGCTAAAGTCAATAATTTAAAAGAATTTTGACTTTTTTATAAGGACTTGAGGGCTTACTCTAATTCAACGAAAACTAAACTTTGTTATACCCACCCCTTTCACTCCATAATAATATACCCAGGGAGTGACAGAGATAGGTATAACGAAGTTTCGTTTTTTTGAATTAGAGTAGGCTGGCTATTGTGAGAGAAGTTATAGAAAAAGCTTTTTTTTAATAAGGTTATTAAATCTGATATTAGTCACACAAGTTACATACATTCGTATAGTTAATATGTATATATGTGTAACGGTCGAGATTTATACTACACTACTTTCATCTGAACGATGAATCCTAAAACTGAAAGCATATATATTTTCTCTTGTAATTTTGACGACGCGGGGTATTTGGTATACCTGCACTATGTAAAACCTCTTAGTATGATCCAAATAACTATTAAAAAATATGTTTGCTACACTGGGAGATATGCTACGAATAACGTTATAAAAGCATAAATACATACTTAATATACATAGGTAACACCCAAACCAATTTTTCCTGTCTGGGAAGCGAACCCACGACCTCAGGAGCGGAGTGCATGTATACTGACCTCCACGCCATATCGGTCGTCGATATGGCGTGGAGATGAATTGAAACGGATAACACCCACTGCCATCTGGTTCCACAGCAAGCCTCGAGCCACTACACCAAAGGATGGTCAAAGGGGTTATTTTAATCTTTAAAATATGTAGGGACTTTTGTCGTTATTCGACTGCCAATCCCACCATGTGTCCTACGCTACCTTTTTTTTTATTTTATTTTTTTTATCGTCGGTAAAAAAATGCTGTTTACGCACTGTCTCCCGGCCAATGGGGGGACCGAGAGGGGAGTGTGGGGCTCACTGCTTCAGACAGAACCACCGCAACCCTACCCACTAAAAAACTTCCGACGACGCCCACCGCTGTTGAAAAAAGGGCAGGGGCCAGTGCCTGGGTTTGTAGCTTCTGACACCCCGCCCGCGGCCAACGTCCCCCGGATCAGAACCGGGAGGACCTCCTCAGAGAAGCGCAGTGTGTCGCGCCCCCCCTACCTCCTTGTGCGGCCATGGCGTAACTGGCAGACTTCTGGGAGGGTCTATAGCTAGACGGAAGGGGCCCACTGCCCCTGCCGCCTAAGACCCCCCAGGCGCGGCTGGACGGGCCCTCCTGACCCGCCCGGTCCTACGCTACCTCCCTAGCGAATAAAGAATATTTCTTCCTATTTTGTAGGATTTGCAAAATGCGCTGTAAAATTTTAAGAGTATTAGAAATTTACTTAAATCGCAATTAAAAGCTTGCGCTTTAAATATTTATTTAAGAAATGGCTGATATTTAAGAAATTAGATTAGATAGAATAAGATTGAACAGACATTGTTAAAATGCTCTCTATCATTACTGGCTGCGTAAGAGTAGAAATCATAACCAGTTAGCCGTCTTAAGAATTGCATCCAGGTACCAAGATCTTTTTTAAAAATCACAACGAAATAAGATTAATCATCCATACTTAATAGATTAAATATAGACACTTCGAAAACACATAGTTTTATTTCCCTCACATATCAGCAAAGATGTAAACTTGTATAAAGTGGCGCCGATATTTGCATTCCGCACAAACCTGTTTAAACTAGATGTCACAGATTTTTAAATACTTAGATTATAAAATAAATTTGTGAGTCGCAGACAGTTTGTGTAAAAAGTAGTTTTTAGTCACACCTGTCAAAGTAGTTGATAGTAAGCAGAAGATGAGGTCCAAGAAGTGAAAGCTATCCATAACAAAAATACAAGCGCTACTGAAAAGATGATCTAAGAGGCATTTATGTATTGATGTCGGCCTCACACATGCCTATCAAATGTACAGGTCCGAGATTGGTCACCCAATAAAATTAACAATGATAACCTCGGACATTGCTACAGCGTCATCTAACACCCAGCGAGACAAAGTTTGTACTAGACCACAGATAGATATATATAATATTTGTTCAGTAAATACATACTAATTATAATTCTAGATCATTGATTCAAGAGAAACTTCTTTGTTTGTTTCTTGTTTATTTAATTACAATAATAATTTCCCCTGTATGTAATCTCTTAGCCGATTTAATGCAAGACGGCGTAGCCGTAATATTTTTCATTTATCTGTATGCAATACAAGTAATGTGCAACAAAATGTCAAATACTTAACTAAATAAAAAAACAAGTAGTATATAATTATACCACCATAGTAGATACAAATATTAAAGAAAAACTTATAACATTATTCTCGGATATTTCATTCGGCGCAATATATAGCAGAGCTTGTGATCTGAGTACACATACTTACTTTTGTGAACATATCTTATCTACACAAATATTTTCCGGAGTAAAAACCGAGTCCACGACATTCCGGGCTGAGAACGGGTATACCAAACTCCTCATCATGTCTGCCGTCACGCATACAAAGAACTCAAATAAGTACACAAGGTGTAAAAGACATCGACGCGAAGTCAAGTACTCTGTACCACTCTAAGGGCGGCTTGAACAACAGTTCCAAATTTGATTTAAGCAAAATTTAATTCAAAATGTCAGTGCATTTAAGTAATTTGTTTAAAAATGAGAGGGACAGAAAGATGTTTTAAATAGATTTAGTTTTTTACCCTTGATATTATTCAGTCCTCACGAAAATGTCGTTTTGTCAAGTTCCAAATTCAAACTTAAACTTAGTGATTAATTTGTTTACATGCGATCTTTCGTTTTTTTTATAAGATTTATTTTCTTTTTGTTTGTTCACAATGTGAAAAAAATTACGTTGGCGTTATTTATGAATAAAAGATAACATCATGGTTCAACACTGCAGTTACAGACCGAAGGATTTAATGTTATTTGTGGGGAAGCAATGGTAAAAGAAGTTACTGGTTTTAGTATTTTCGATCTGGCAACTTCGACCTGTAGGTCCCACAGACCCAGTGGACGGGCGTGAGACTGCGAAATTTGATCGTGGAAGCGGATCCATCTCAAAATATGTTCTTGCGACTGGCTGAGGTGTGAGTCATATATAATTTCTCATTATTTTTAAAAGAAATTGAAAAAGTAGATTTAAGCTAGAAAATTTGTATCCTTAGACTTGAGAGGATACTGACAGCCCAAATAAGAACGAAGTGGTTGAACGAGGCCTGCACCAAATTGGTCAAGGGAGGTTTGAGATAATGACAAATCGAGTGAAGCAAACGAACAAAATATGCTTTAAACTTGCTGCTTTATATACTTAATCTACACTATAACGAGGTTATTCTGAATCACATAGTTACTTTTGATAAAACGCTCATCATCAGTTTTTTTTAGACTCTAGTTGTGTTTTTTCTTTATTTACGCATAAAACGACCATCGGAAAGGTTATAATTCATCATCATCATCATCATCATTTGAGCCATTGGAAGTCCACTGCTGAACATAGGCCTCACCAATTGCTTTCCACGTAGAGCGATTCTTTGCCGCCTGCATCCACCGGCTCCCCGCCGCCCTGACCAGATCATCGATCCATCGCGTTGGGGGCCGGATTCGTGGTCGGTTATAATTATGAAACTATAATAAATAGGTACATACGAAGGGCATGAATCGTTTATTAAATAAAAACATACTTATTTTTTGGGTCGTTTCAGTGGATGCCCTATACATCATATGCCGATATTCAAAACTAATTTATTAAAACGATCAATGTTTTTATTTAACTGTTTGATTAAGATTTTACACTTTTGTAGCTACGTAAAAGAACCAACTCGTAATTATGACCTTCAATAGGTATCGCTTAACCAGGTCAAATCAAGTATTATGCCAGGACAAAAAATCATTATCGTACTGGAAAAAAACGCAAGTCTCGCGTTGGAATAATTATTAACTTGAAATAAACTATTGCGAGGTTCTATAACATTTTAATATAATTTATGGTTTTATAGATTTAATTATATAATTAATACAGGAACAGGATATGTTTTTAGAATATCAGATCAGATAACAGTCATAACACGCTGACTTTTACGATATTTTTTCTAACTTTCGCAAAAGCCGGATTTCTTTCTCATTCATGTTTGCAGACATGCCACAGAACCTGTTAGTAAATAGTAAGTACATTAAGAGGATTTTCACAAAATGTTTGCTCAAAGAAATAAGCATTTTATTGCTGTAACACAGCACTAATAGTAGGAGATATGGTAATTTTTTTTGGTAAGTATTCTAGGCAAGTTGAAAACTTTGTATACCTATGCCACATCTATAATAGTCTAACACAAAACTACATGTTGGAGAGTAGACTAAATAGCCACACTTATATAAGATGGCGGTCGCTAGCCAATTGACATAGAAAAAGTAATATTAGTGTAGTATAATATTACCTGTTGTAATACTATCCAGATTATTGGCAGGATTTAAGTCCGCTGACTCCTAGTTTCAGAGCATGAGCTTCAAAGAAAGAACGAAGACCTTCTCGTAATATATTCGGAGAATGTGAAAAATCTGGATTGTAATTTGTTGACCTCAACAGGTTTGCATGAAATTTTATATGAAAATCAGAATTGCCAGAGTTTCAAAGCCCTATACTGTCCCTATTTAAAAATGAATTGTTTGTTTAAGTAAAATCTAGAATAGATCAACATAAATTTTTTTCAGAATCTAGAATCATTTCTTTCATAACTACGAAAGCAAATTTGTTTGTTTAAATGTATGAGGACGTTTAAGAAGGGTATGAGGAGGGCCTTTAGGGAAACTTTAATTCGGCTATTTATCGTTCCTGTATGTCAGGCGGGTTTGCTAATAGCGTTTGTTTATCGTCAACATTACTCCAATATTAATTATTAATTTCTGAAATACCATTTGAAGATGGGAATACGATAAGCTAAAGATGTGAACCCACTCGTAACTTCATCTTACCACAACGGGTTGACGAGACTATTTACAATTTCTTTCTGGCATTGTTAATAAACTATATAAAAAAATTCTCGAGATAATGTGCACATTAATTTCCAAATATATGCCCAAGGCATAAAAATAAATGAGGAATTCTGCATATTTTGTCCAACCGTTAAAAACAGGTTTCAAAACGTATCCGCTACCACCTATATATGTAACAAATAAGGTGCCCACTACGAAGTATTTAGATCCACTTTTGCTTTTATCGACACCTCGAAATATTTGCATGAAAGCCTTCACATTAAAGGCTGTGGCCAGCCGAGTCTCACGCTGATAGATCGCGAAGATTTCAAGGCAAAAGTGGCAAATTGTGAGAAAATATATAACAGGCAAGGTTGCAGGCAGGTACTCGTGAAGTATTCCCAGTATTGATTATCTAATATTTAATTTTCATTGTGTAATTATACTAACGTTTTCCTGCCTACAACTTCGCAAGCGGTGCAAAGCTCGATAAAATTTAATTTATACACTTTTCCCATATCTATACCATAGCAATATCTTTGTACCAAAAAATTACCAGTTTAGACTTGAAGAAGCATAGAGCACACAGTATTGTTTTTGGTTTTATGGATCTCTAGGCAGAACCTATGTCAACATAGGTATATGTAATTGATATTCTCTAAAGCTGCATTTACAGAGGCATTTCTTCAACAGACAAAAAACTTTCTATAACTTTTCCTAATACTTTTTGTTATTTGAAATGGTTGCACCATTTACATACTAGTGTAGACGACTATATAAGTAAAATTCTCTAAAAATACATTTTTATTTCAAAATATAAGAATTCACTAAAACAAATTTAATGGTAACTTGAAAATTAAAAAATGCTGGTTTTATCGGAAAATTAACGTCAAATTTATTCTTTCGTATGCGTACTCATATTACCACCTTGTTAGTCCCACATTGCATATTGCTGGCTGTAGACTACAGGGACAGATACTGATTTATAAATCTTCTAACTAAAAGTAAAAATTATGTACATAATTGGTTTACTTATATTGCGTTTTTCGAAGTCTATGGCTTTCCATATTTAAGTATTGGTCTGTGAAACGAATGGCAGATATAATACCCATAATTTACTTATCATCGGATGTCAAACTGTTCAATATTATTTATTTACTCAAAATATAGTAATGTTGACCATATTTTTTTGGAGAATACTCTATTGTCATGCATAGTTTACTACGACGTATGTCCACTCACCGTAGCGAATGATTATTGTTGACACTTCACTTAACAAATTCATGACGTGAAAACAACTTCTTACATTTAAAAAAATGTGTACCTTTTGCAATATTTCTTATGGCTGTGTATTTATTTGTAATTAATGCATTCGATGGCGCACTTAATTGTTCACAATGTATAAAGTGATATAATATTTAAATGGACAATGTAAGTATTATTGACGTACTTGTTGCATGTTTTCCCCTATCCGCTATTAGCGGGAGGCTGTTCGGCTTCTGGAGTAGCTCCTGCAGCTCCGGCTGAGGATCTAGCTCGTCGTTTCTGGATTTCATTGTCAATGTCTTTCACTAACACTTTATTTCATAACTGACAAAAATTATCACATTGATCACTCGCGCGGGGGTGAGGGACTCGCTAAGTTCGGTGCATAGCTCTGGACTGAGGTGGGAACAAGTCCGCTCGTGCTTATATCCGGAGGTGGGCAGGTCGCGGAGACGCGGTGATGGCTGAGCAGCCGCGCGGCGACTGAGCTCGCCGCCGACGGTCAAGGGTACGCCAGCACCACGTAAATCCGAACACCACTGATATCTTAACGTTTTAGACAAACCCAACAATTAATTACTACTTAGTATTGTCTTCCAAGGCATTGTAATTAATTGTTCTAGTAAAAATTTCAATATTTACCTAGAAAAACAATACGAATGGAAATTTGATGAATCGCTATTTAGCAACATTGAATATTTTCTCCGTCCCGGCCTCCAGATCATTATTTTGATTACTGAGTATATTTGCTTTTAAAACACTTGATAAATAGTGTTTTATTTTACGATATCACGTTAAGGTTAACCTTATTATAATAATTGTCTACGTTTCTAGTTAAAGGAAATCGATTAAAAGGCCATTTGTGAGTAATATTATATCTATTCTAAAATTATTTTTAAGTTAGCGTCATCAACCACAAAAGAAATTACAAAAACAATTAATGAAACTATTTTATCAAATATATATCATATATAAGGCATAACTGTGGTTCCAACCACAAATTGTTTGTAGTTTTCCTTTCAAAGTTCATATACATAATAATATATGAAGGATATTCGGACAAAATAGGGGTGGCTTCAACGTTTTCTATGTTCTTTAATACAGGAAAAGTTTTCATGTTTTTTAGTTAGGTACTTTTGCTACCTAAAACTATCATACTGACACTTACCTAATATTCCTTTATAAATAGAAACGGGGATTTTTGTGTTACTCACACAGTCTACAAGTTTTGGCGACATTAACATAAGGTATTCGATATTTTCCTGTTATTCACTTTTTATGATAACATCTAAATCCAAATTCAATAATTTATAGCACTTCATATGTAGTATCGGCATTTACTATAGAAGTTTACAGTTAATAACACGATTTGTAATATAGGATTAAAAGCTTAATTAATTAATTTACTCTTATAATTACAACACTTAACTTTATAATGTAACCTGTACTGTATATTATTTATATGTTTATTATTTATAAAAACTTCGCTTAGTAAATACAAAGATTGATATAGTACAGTCGGCCTCAGAAGTAATTTACCTTTTTGGTACTTTGTCACTCTAACTAGATCGCTAGTTACGTGGGTGGACAATCTTAATATTCGAGTGCAATTATTGGTGCGACATGGTACTAAAGTGCTCAGATACTTCTGCGGCCGTACCAAAGTAGGTACCTACTTGTGAGGAATCTTAACCACGTGGAGGTTTTCTGCGGAACTTTGAGTCTTGTGACGTTAGCAATAAGTATAAGGAGGAAACGATATCACCCGCTTCATTGATCGATTAAAACAGACAGTGTAACATATAATTAAGACATATTTATGTTACAGATAGGTACCAGATTGCATTAACGCGAAGTACCGACATACTATTAACAGAGACTCCTTTATATTCAAGCAGCGGTATGCCGATCAAACTGTATCTAATGTTAAATCTGTGTACATTACATACTATATCGAGTTTTTATGCGAAACACCTTTAATTCGTATTTTCGAAACGTTTGACCGAACTGCGAAGTTCTCGGGCACGTACTATTGCCATACTACACTGGTGATTTTCTATTATTAAGTCGGAATTGGATTTGGAAAATTACCGAACAATACCACTTTGATTATTTGTAAGTACTTAACATTTATCGATCTTCAATTATTTTTAAAAATAGTACAAATACTGCCACGAGCAACGTAAAAAAAGTGAAAGATATGTTCGTACAGTGAGAGCATTAGGATTGGAAACAAGTTTGACAATCGCTTAATATTATAACGCCTGGACCTTGAAACATAGATTACTTTTTCACGTTTAAAATCCTTACTCCCACGGAAAATCACTATGCCCATGAATCATAACAGCAAAACATAATCAGCCTGCTTTGCGGTGGCTAGCATAGGAAGGCCGGAAAAAAAAGGAAGGGTTGAAAATTATTAAATCGGAATAATTTTTTAAATCGTGCCACTTTTGAATATTAATAGTAATACACAATTAATACCTTGCTATTATATCGTAATTTCAGACACTCCACTGCTGAACTTTGGCCCAATATTTTGTTATTTTGGCGAGTTTGCTTTGCCCATAATCACCAAGCTGGACAGGCGAGCTGGTGATCGCAGTTCAAGCCAGAACGCAGGATGATGCTCATCATCCCATTATCCTCTTCGTCGACTCTTACGACTACTCGTCAGATGACAGGGGGTGGCACTTTGCACACGGCTTATAATGCTATTACTTATATAAAACCCTTTTTTTTGTTTCTATAATATGGTCATAAATTATGATAGGGTAACAATTGCGTTGAAATATCACCAGCAGAAAATATTATGCAGTCTGCATGAATTTTATGTATATTGGCTATTAGCTCATCAATTCCATACTACAATCACATTTTTTTCCAAATATAAACTTTAGAAATGTCAAAAGTAAACTAAACGTACTTTATACGAAAAAAAATTTGTTTATTAAATTTGTTAGTAAATTTCCATGCTAAGTTTAAATAGAATAAAACATATGTAAATAGACCACTCAGATAAATTAAAACTTATATCTCTGGAAGAGACCCGATCGATCTATAGGCGTTTCGAATGTGGATAATAATTAAAATTTCTAAAACGAGAGACAGACAGACCGACAGGAATATATGGATATCGACTTTTCCATTTTACGAAAAGGGAAATTGCATTCGGTTCTACTTCACTTTCAATGTTATGCTGAAAATTTTCCTTCAACTTTAATAACAAAACAACATTAACAGTTTTCATTTATAAGTTTTTTATTAACTCTGTTTATTAGGTTATTTTTTTTTAATTAAATAAGAGCAATAGATTTAATATAGGTTAATATAATTTAATATAGATGAATTATCACCTATACAGTAAAATAAGATTGGTGTCTGTTTGTAATATTTAAAAAACTGATTTATACAAAAAAAATTGAAACAATAAAAAAAAAAAATACTTGTCTGATCGTTTGTTCCGGCTAATATCTAAAGCGGCAAGACCTACTTTTACGGGACTTTCACTGACAGATGGTTGATATAATAAGGAGTAAATGAGGCTACTTTCAATTATCCTGCAGGAATAATATCGTTATTTGAAATAAGTACGTCAGGTAGAGTAGGTCACGCGGTAGGTAACTACAAATTCGCCGTTAAAGGTACAGCACTCACAACTTGTTATTCTTTTATTATCCCTTAATATTGCTTGTAATTCCGCCAGATAAGGTGGCCAAAAAGGATCACCAAAGTCAAACTGAGCTTACAGATCATCATATCCTACTATTATCCCGGTTGCGCCGGGAAAAGGAAACACCTTTTTTTTGATTTACGTCGTTAACAAAATGCATTTACGCACTGTCTCCCGGCCAAAAGGGGGAGACCGAGAGGGGGTGAGGGGCTCACTGCGGCAGACGCGACCGCCGCAGTCCTACCCACTAAAAATCTTCCGACGACGCCCACCGCTGTTGAAGAAGGGGCGGGGGGCCAGCACCAGGGGATTTGTAGTTTCTGGCACCCCGCCCGCGGCCAACGTCCCTCGGATCAGAACCGGGAGGACCTCCTCAGAGAGGCGCAGTGTGTCGCGCCCCTCCTACCTCTTTTTGCGGCCATGACGTGACTGGCCGACTTCTGGGGGCCGCCGCCTAAGACCCCCAGGCGCGGCCGGACGGGCCCTCCTGGCCCGCCCGCTGCGCCAACGGAACCAAGAGAACCAAGGCGTCTAGGTCCCACGGCAGTGACCCGGCGAGCGCGCAAGCCACCTCCACAGAGATGGTGCGATACCCCCTAACGACACGGTTCGCCATGACCCTCTGCGACTGTTGCAGGACCTGTCGATGGCGACCCGATACGGAGCTCGCCCAAATTTGGGCCCGCCAAGCAGTGCCTGGAGGGTCTTAAGGGGCAGGGCGCCCTTGCTGTGTAACCATAGACCCTCCGAGAAGTCGGCCACACACGGAGGTAGATGGGGCGCGTCTATTGCACCTCTCTGAAGAGGATCTCCTGGCCCTATCCCGGGGACGTTTGTCGCGGGCGGGGTGTCAGATGCTGAAAGCCAGGTACTGCCCCTTTCGGTTCCGTAAATGCATTTTGGTGCTGACTTGAAAAAGAGCGCCTAGTGTCAGCTTATTGGTCTAACCAGAATTGGGTGAATTTCTTTTATTACCAGAGTAGTAGAGTGGTATTAGTAAACTGCGTTGTGGAGTATGACCTGAATCCCTATCACCTTGGTTTGTGAGAGGAGGCCAGATTTTAGCAGTGGGACGTTAGTAGTAGGCTGAGATGATAATAAAATGGACTTGTTGTACAATCAGCCAAAAATATTGCCTTCGGTAGAATTTCGTTATATATAATAAAATATATTTCGTTTGCATAAGGGCTGATGACTAAATTTTTTTGTAGTAACAAGTAGCTTTTGTTACGAAATTATTATGTTTAATCCATGATGTCATTGTACATTTAATACAATGTTTTTTTGTTAATTTTTTCGTATAGTTTGATACCGTTATTCTTTGTGTTTGCCTAAACAATAAATGCAGAGTAATTTACTGCAAAATTAAATTTTCTATAAATGAAGTTTGTCTCAGGTCTCAATATTTAAGTGAAATTTTGTACGCTCTATAAAAGAAAGTTTAAGGACAAAATAACGAAAAAACACATACAAAATTCTATATTTTCCCTAATGTGTGTAATCGAATATGGTATTATATTAAAGTCTTTCGACTGAGTCTCAACATATGTACGATTTTGGCACCGTTTTTGAAACTTGCCACCTTTATAATAGGTTTCCAAAGACAACAAAAAAAAATGACAATTAATTTATTCAAGAAATACCTTTTTTGACAGATACATTCTTCTTCTTCTTCTTTTAAATAATGGCTTCGCGCAGTTTGCACATTTGGCTAAAGTCAAGTTAGAGATATATTAATATCATATAGATTATAGTAAATGAGAACGAGTGGTGATAAAGATGATAAATGGTAATTGAGATCCCCTCCCCTTAGGGGGCCTAAGGATTTCCTCACTAAAGATGTGGGACTATACTGAGATCTCGCATGGACTTCTTGAGAGAATTTGAAAAGTTATGTTGCACTGTTTTATTTCATTTCACAACACTCATGTACGTTCACAAACACTTAACGGTTAATAATCCACAGTTATTAAACATTAATTAGAATATCACAAATTTTACAAAATAATACAAAACTGCAGACATGACGCTTCACTTTCCCGCCAGGAAGTCGACAGATACATTTTTTACGATATTTTTTTTTTTTTAATCAATGGGTCAAATTACAAAAGAATGCTATTGTAGTTTGAATGCCAAAGCATCTATTCTACATTATTAAGTAATTTTTGAGTTTTGAACTTATCGAATCTACGACGTGTAATATTTGATTATTATATTCTTATTTAATTTAAATTTTATCTCGAGTTCGTTGGCATAATGTTTAATCTTGTCTTTTTTTATTTCTTTCTAACTACGCTATAATTGCTATTGAACATTGAGTTATGTCATTATCATTTAAGCTTTAATCTTGGTTGCGATTTTTATAGCTTTTTTTTTACATTTAGTGACTGCAGAACACAAGTTTTTGTGGTTTTAATATTAAGTATTTTTATTGGTAGATACTGGCGGGGAAAAAAAACCAACCTTGACGATTTTCTTGCTCGTTCTTTTACGATCAAGCTACCGCCCGCTGTGAATGAGTGTTTTAGTTTATAAGTATGACATTCATACGAGCTCCTTTGAGCCAAACTTGAATAAATGATTATTGATTTGATTTACAATTTGATTCATCCGCAAACAGAGTGACTGTGCTCTTAATTTTCTTAGGTTTGTCATCAATGTACAATAAAATGCTAAGTTAATTTACATATTTCTTCTGTCTTTTATTGTAGAAATTTCTTTCTTTTGCAATCTTTCCGAAGGGTATGAATAAATTTAAGTGTATGTATGTCCGTTACTTTTCTTATTACAGAATTACTCATTTTAACATCAATGCATTTTCTCCTTCACTTCGCACGGTCATTCTGCATGGGTTATTGAAATACTCGATTAGCCAATCCATTAAAAAACGTTGATGATTTGCACTTTATTTTACATCACTGGTTTTCCGAATTTTAAGGCAGGCAGGCCGAGGCAGGGGCCCCTGCTGCCTTACCAAGGACCCTCCGGGAAGTCGAGAGGGACGTTGGTATTGGCCCCCGCCACATTCTCAACAAGCGGCGGGCGTCGTCGGAAAATTTTTAGTGGGTATTGCTGGTAGTCGCGTCTGCCGGTGTCGAGTCACACACCCCCTTTTGGCCGGAAGGCAGTGCGTAAATGCATTATGTTAACGAGGTAAAACAAAAAAGATCTTGACAGGATTCGCATCCACCCCGGACTAGTCTCCACCTTGACGTGGGAGGGTGCTGAATTCCTCATGATAGGGCGGAGGAGGGCGCTTGAAAAGTGAACACCCAGAGGCCGACGACTTTTTCCCTCTCGGTCCTCCTTTGGCCGGGAAGCAGTGAGTAATTGCATATATTACCGATGTAAATAAAATGTTTTAAAAATGGTTGGATTCACATACATAGCGTGTGAGGCGATGTCTTTCTTCAGCGCGATGGATAAGTCGCTGGGTGAGTGAGCCCGCCAAGCAGCGCCAAGAGGGTCTTAGGCGGCGTGGGCAGGAGGTCACTGTTGTCTAAGCACAGACTCTCCGAGAAGTCGGCCACAAACGACATAGTCGCTCACGGAGGTAGGGAAAGTGCGTCCACTGTGCCTCTCTGATAAGATCCACACACCCTCTCGGTCCCCCTTTGGCCGGAGGCAGTGCGTAAATGCATTTTGTTACCGACGTTCAAACTAAAAAATAGCAATACAAAATGTTCATGCTCACATTTATAACCAAATAGGCAGGCCAGCAGCTTAATGCCGTGAAATTTAAGAGTACAATGTCTTTATAGTTCTTCCGCGTAGCGTTAAGGTGCAAACCCCAAAAATCTTACTGTCCTATCGAAAGTAGACAATGAAAAACGACATATCTGAATCTAACTGTTAAACAACAATAAGTCTGATCAACACAGATTGGTACACATCGGATCTGATTTCGAACCATAGCTTATCAGCTCAGAGGATATATGTAGGTCTAAGCAATGCAATACAAAATAAATAAATAATTAAATTTAACGGTTGCGTTCATTTTAAAATTGTTTAATTTATTAGAATTATAATTGAAACGTATCTATTTATTTTTATATTTTGCTGCTGACCCTACAACGTTTGCTTCCGTTAAACTTAGAGGCGCTTTGATAATTATGTATGACCAAGGAAATTTATTACGTATGTATTTAGCTCTATTATTGACTCATGCAATGCTTTATTTGCGGAACGGCCATGAAAATCCCTTTGGAGCCCTAATGCATTTCAAGTTACTCAATCATTTTGTTTATTTATAAATTTACGTAGCTAAATATTCTGGTGCTTATTTGTTACATTGCAATTAATTGGATAATTTTAGGGCCTTAATGTCTAAATAAGTTCCCGTTACCATTTACTTGACAGATAGAATATACAAAGCTGAAAATTCCACATATTTTAAAACATAATAACAATTGTACCTAGTAGTTATATAAAATGTGTTAGTGCGTCAGTCCTTGGCAGAGGGCAGTTAATTTGACATTGGTTTAGCATAAATATTTTGTCACTATTTAAATGAATAAATAAATAATAATGACATATATATTTTTAATTTGATTAACTCTGTAATAATGTGACATAAGCAAAGTATGTAAATAAGTATGATTACATTTAACAATTTCACGGAAGAATTAAGTATCGCCTTGGTAAAGTTGAATGGTATTACGATATAATTTGTAGATAGGGCATTCAAGTGTTTGGTGTTTAATAATTAAATGTCGGAAGTAGCTGTGGAACGTGACCATAAGGTTTCGTAGGTACATGCTCAAACCAAATCAATTGCGACATAGTAGGTACAGGATGTTATGTAAATATAATGTAAATCTATAGGATTACTATACGTATGGTTCTTTGATAAGAATTTTATTTTGTAAATCAAAATTACATAATTAATTATTATGATGGTAAGAATTAAAATGTATATGGTAGGAATGTACTCGTCCACGGTCGCCCGAGTAGGAATCGAACCTACGAAATTCAAACTTTTTGTCAACACATTCTTATACGGAAACACACAGACCTGGACAAATGTTTGTGAAAATTTGCAATATTGAGCACACGAATTTTATTATCCCTGTTAAATCTGGATACCTATATTTTTCTGTAATATAGTTGACTTTACAACTAAATTCATAGTGATAGTAGTCATAAACATAGTGCTAGTCTGTCTGCGAATTAATGAATACAAGGGAAGGCTTTAGAAATATGTAAATGTAACGCTTTTTAAAATGTCTACAATTCGACCTCTGGAAGCTTTCAATGTTTTGATATATCGGCAAAAAGTTTTCGGACTGACGTAATTATATTCTTTGTCATGCAAATCATGGGTCAGCCCTTGATTTACCGACCAAAAGGTATAAAAAAAGTATTTTCAATCAATATAAGCAGTTACAAAGGGGTTAGAAAAGTACGGAGCCCTTCTACAAACATGAATGAAAATAGGTATCTTCATAATCTTTGCTTTCGTTGATTTATTATGAAAATAATGTGAGAATTCCTCACAAATTTATCCTTTAAGTTACTAAATCTGTAGGTACGTCGTTTACTTCGTTATTTGTGATCGTGTATATGTTTAATGTTCGAGTAAATGTTTTCATTTACTCGCAGAATATTTTAACACCAAAATTGATATTTAATATTATTTGATATTAGTCGTAATTTTGACATGAATTTTATTATTATTATTACAATGACTTTTATTCCAACTTATTTTACATCACATGCCCAGCGTTTGGAAAAATAGATGTTCTATTATATAACAAGACAACCACATGTTACTCTATTTTATGTGAATAAATTTATTTTATTTCTTCGTTACCTACTTAAATGCAGAAGCGAGCTTGCTAAGAGAAAAAAATGATAAGAAAATCGCCGATATGGTGTATGTGTGTGAAAAAAATGTCATAAAACTTGCAACCTCCTTTTTACCGGGGTTTAATTATCGGGATAAAACTATTATGTAAGTATATAGGTATATACTATTATGTTCATCATCTCAGCCCATTAACGTCCCACTACTGAGCACGAGCCTCCTCTCACATATCAAGGTGCGAGGGTATTGGTCCACGCGGACCCAGTGCTGATTGGCGGAGACAGGTGTGTAGCGTTCTGCTGTTAGAATTTTTCAAGCCGCCCAAATAGGCCTCTAACATGGCTTAACGAATACCACATTAAGTGATAACCGAGACCAACGGCTTAAACAACGGCTTTTCCGAAGCATGGAAGCGCTCGATATCAAATGCCACACAAACGGTCACCCATCCAAGGACCAGTCCTCTGTAAACTCTGCTTTACTTCGGTGATCGTTTCCGACCATCGAGCACCGCGGACCTACGACCGCTTCTTATGCGCTATTATGTTCATCTTGCTAAAAAGACTTATATTGTTCTTTTCTTTTAAAATCTTGTCACACAAGTTTTTGAAGACTCATCAAATCTTTACTGTATTTAAATATTAGGAAAACCCACAGTGAATGGGCGCGTTACTTTTCAAGCTGACTTACAATAGAGCTTTGTTAAGCCAAAATTTAAGAAAAGAATTTGACTTTAATTAGTATCCCTTAAAGAGTATCATCAAAAACAGTTATAGTAGGTAGCACATTGCCCTTTTTCCTTATATTGATTCATATAAAGATGAGTCAATCTGCTTTAAAACCTGTACAGGGCGCGTAGGTAGATACTTCTTGTATTACATATTTTTTTATGTTAATAGGGATATTCCCGCCTGTCAGCAATTCGATAAACTTACTTCCTCTTCATGTCATTCGACTATTTAATTACTTACTTACCTTCTTATTCCTAAAGAGCACATAGGAATTTTAATGATCACAAAAAAAAAAACAATAGGTAAGTTTGACGAATAGTATCTCAGTATCTCAGTAGTAAAATGAAGCGTCATGTCTGTAGTTTTGTTTTATTTTGTAAAATTTGTGATATTTAGAACATTAATGTGTAATAACGGTGGATTATTAACCGTTATATGTTTGTGAACGTAACATGAGTGTTGGTAAATGAAACACAACAGTGCAACATCACTTTTCAAATTCTCTCAAGAAGTCCATGTGAGATTTCAGTATAGTCCCACATTTTAACTGTCCTCAAAGGGTTTAGGGGGAGGGCATCTCATTGACCATAATTATCATCTTTATCACCACTCATTCTCATTTACTATAATTTATATGTTATTAATATATCTCTTACTTGACACTGGCTAAATTTGCACACCACACGAAGCCATTATTTAAAAAAAAAAGTTTGACGAAATTAAAACGTAAATTATGTAAGTAGATTTTAAGCACAAAACACAAATGAATTAATCAGAGCATAGTCTGCATAATATAAGGGGGATCAGCACCAAGCCTAACAACCATGTGGCCCAGTTGATAAAAACTGGTCACAGCTTGCAATACCAGGGCATCTCTAACGCCTTGCCGACCCCTTCAAAACCGTTTGCTCTTTTTGAAGAGCCCCATGTAGTATAAAATGTAAGAGTTGTAATCACTCTTGGTTCTTGGGAGAACCCCGCCAGGGAGCTTATTCCACAACCCAATGGTTATTTTGTAACGCGCTATACTTTCACCTGTCTTGGTCAAAGCTACGAGGATAAAGCCCCTGCCGATGGCGAACGCAGCGATGATAGAAAAAGGCCGTTCGCTTTATTTCGAACATTTTCTCAAAACTCAAACTCTATATTTTAATAAAGGAGGAAAAGTCGTTCCTTTGAAAGACCTTTGAAATTCTATTTTGGCGCCTGTTTTTTAGCGTCTATATTCCCCGACCTTTTAATTTTGGACTGATTTAAAAAAAATCACAGACTTCTTATAACAAAAATAAATTAGGACTTCTTGGCGGGAAAGTGAAGCGTCATGTCTGCAGTTTTGTTTTATTTTCTAAAACTTGTGATATTTCTAACATTAATGTGTAATAACGATGAATTATTAAGCGTTAGGTAAGTGTTTGTACAATACATGATACATGAGTGTTGGTAAATCAAACAAAGCAGTGTAACATCACTTTTGCAATTCTCTCAAGAAGTCTATGTGAGATCTCAGTATAGTCCCACATCTTTACTGAGGACTCAACGGGCTTTGGGGAGGGTATTTTATTTGTCATCACTCATTCTCATTTACTATGAGTTCTATATTATTAATATTTCGCTTACTTGACACTGGCTAGATGTGCTAGACGCACGAAGCCATTATTTAAAAAAAAATACACTTCCTGGCGGGAAAGTGAAGCGTCATGCCTGCAGTTTTGTTTTATTTTCTAAAACTTGTGATATTTCTAACATTAATGTGTAATAACGGTGGATTATTAAGCGTTAAGTGTTTGTGAATATACATGAGTGTTGGTAAATCAAACAAAGCAGTGTAACATCACTTTTGCAATTCTCTCAAGAAGTCCATGTGAGATCTCAGTATAGTCCCACATCTTTACTGAGGACTCAACGGGCTTTGGGGAGGGTATGTTATTTGTCATCACTCATTCTCATTTACTATGAGTTCTATATTATTAATATATCGCTTACTTGACACTGGCTAGATGTGCTAGACGCACGAAGCCATTATTAAATTAAATTAAAGTTGCTGCTGTCCTTCTTAGTTACTAACAACCACATTAATCCTAAACTATCAGTCGCAATATTTTTCATTGCCACAGGTTATTCGTAAATCGAACACCGAAGCATATATCTTGATTCCTGTTATTTTTAATACGTCGTCAAAGCACGTAAATCATGCAAATTCCCCTCTCAAAATGTTATTCTAAACGCCTTTTAAATTTTAACAGCAAAAAACAGCCCTACACTGAATATTCCTTAAAAAATGTTGATGTGCCTTTAGTCAGGGCAACAGTGGAAGGCTTGGCAGATTATTGAATTGCAAGATGGGGTTTAAATAAATTAATTTATAAGCAAGACCTAGGATGCAATTATGTTAAAATAAAATTATTATTCTAATTTTTCCTTATTTTTTAAATTTCTCGTTATGCTATTTATCTTTGGAATTATGAGCGTATCTCCAAACGGCTTATTATAACATTTTGAATTGGTTCAACTACAAAGCTACACTATCCCTAATTAAAACAGCTAATATTTCATTCACAAGCATGAGAGAAGTCTTAGTGAACCGTCTGTATTTTATAATGATAGTGGAAAAAGATTAGTAATACTTACTTAATTTTTATAGCTATAGAAAGGAATTTGATCAGTCTTGAGTTGTAAAATACACTATATGGTATAAAGAATTTCTTAAAAGTATCAATCTAATATCTGTGCACTGACATCGGACTAATACATTTATAATATTTTTGTAAACAGAATGCAATTGCGGCCTTTAATATGCTACTTTATAGGTTAGACTTGTGTAAAAATTAAAAACATAACTTAAATAATAAGCCATTTTAATTAAACTTTTGCAGTTGCTTTACTAATAGCTTTCTTTTTTAGACGCATCTGTTTTCTCTCCTCGGGACTTTTCTTCAATCCCTTCATCTTGCGAGTCTGTAGTTTGTTAACATCCTGTTTGCCCATGTGAATACGACCCAACTTAGAACCAAACACATCCCTTGAAATGTTCTTCTTAACTCCTTCTTTGGCCTCTTTTGGAATTCTGCAAGCTTCCTTGAGAAGAGTATCTGCTGCTAGCTTAGTTCTTCTGAGTTTAAAATCAATTGAAGGTCCTGCAATGCACAAGATAATTAATTAATGAAAAAGTATTTTATAGCATATAACATTATTTTTTACAACAATTTAAAACATTGCAGCGAAAATAAATTATTATAAATTAAGTTTCAATAATAATTAATTTATACTATCCCTTAGCTTAGACAGTGACAATACACATTTTTATGTTATAGGTAAAAAAATAGTAATTGTATACTTAAGCCAAAATTTATTTTTTGGTCTAAATCAACCAAAATAATGAATTCTTAATAGGTAACTAAACGTCCAGCAATTCTGTATTTTCTAAGTATGTTTAAAACATACAGAAAGTGTATTAAAAAAAAGTGTGAAACTTAACCAATCACTGTAATAGATTGACTGCCACTGGGACGGTTCTGTACCCTAAGTTTTAACACAAAATAGATATGATTATATAATTATTTAGTTTTTCTTTTATTATTTCAATAAAAGGCAAAATAAATCAAAGCCTACCAATTTCTTCTAGTTCTATCCTCGGTGTTCTCTGGCCACTCTTTTTTAAAATTATTCTATATGACCGGAGATAGATCATGCCATCATCGGTAGCTGTGAAACTAAGTGCATGTTCCAAGCCTTGTAGCCGAATAGTATCAACCTGTAAAGGGTAACAATAAAACACATATTAATTTGTTTTTAGTTAAATTAGTAGTAAGTTTGTATGCAATAACTGAGAATTTATAATCTGCTTCTTAATGAAACAGCCTGGGTAAATAATTATTTTTTAAATTTGTTGAGTGACCTTATTACTTGTTGCTAATTTTATTATATATCATCTGCAAGAAGTCAACTCGCCCTTCTGCCAATGTTATAAATTAAGGAGGAAAATTTAATGAAATGTTACTAACAGCACAAAGATCTTGCTTAAATTTCTTGTATATCAGAGGTATCAGATAAAGAATTGAAGCACAAAACCAGCATGGACTCACAACCCTCATAATTTGTTACTTAAAATCAATATCAATTATCTAGCTATATTTTTACCTAATCTATTGCTGGCTATATAAACTTAGCATGATTACTTATACTGAAGTAACCTAAAATAAGCAGTACTAACTAGTACTGTTTTGTCAGCCAAATATAGGCGTAGATTTTAGATCACACAATAAGGCCTTATAAAATAGCTCAAAGTTCAATGTGGAAAACAATCCAGGTCTATGATTAGTGGTGGATTTCAAATGGCTGAATTTATAGATGATGGTGAACAAGGAAACCAGACAAATAATGTATTAGAATAAATTTCTACTGTATGAGAAACAGTTTAGGTAAAGCACAATTTTAGATATACATAGCAAATTCAGTTAAGGTATCGCTTAAAATTGGATAATCTAATAAATATATAAAATGTAACAATATTCCATAATATAAGTAAAAACCAGTATTAAATATAAAATACCTTTTCTCTGTGAAATAAGTCAATAAACAGTGACTTTAACCTTTTGAGCTCTTGATTTAATTCCCAAGCAGGTCCATTAAATAGAAGACAAGGCTTGAGTCCAGCTAATACTTTCATATTCTGAAAGTCTGACATAGCTTTGAAGTTCTCTGCGCCCAGCTCAATCATATCAAGGACATTGTAGTCAAAAGTTCTCCCCAACACAATATTGTGAGGTCTTTTTTTACTGTGTGACCCAACACCAAACAATGCCGCTTCTTTTTTGTAGCACAACCTAAATTTTAAAAGTATTATAAACCACACATTAATTATATTTTGAACCTTGTTATTGGAGGCACTATCAAGGCTAATTACAAATTGTCAAGATTTGTAAAATAATATGAAATGCTTCTACAAACCTTTCAATAAGTGTGGCATCTTCAAAAGGCACAAAGTCATTTTTGCGACTGAAGTATACAGCATCTGGTTTTTTCAAATCGTAGATGTCTTTTAGTAGTTTCCTGGTGCGTTCTGAAGGGTTTCGACCTTGGAAAAATAGGGATTGCTTAGCATCTTCTATAGGCTTAGGTGCCTTGGACTGAAGCACCTTTTTACCCTTTCGCGTAGTTGGTTTCCTGTACAAGTTTGGTTATAATTAGTACACATTATATACGAGTTTTCGAAGTAATTACACTTGATTACAAATACACTTTACTTAATTCGCTGCATTACAGCCATCGTAAATTTATAACTTTGCCTTTATTTTGAAAAACACACGTGGAGCAATCAAATCGTGTGACAGTATGAGAGAAAGCTGACTGCTGAACCAAGAATATAAACAAGGAAGTAATGTTGTGCTAATTTGACATTGACACTGATAAAATCCGTCTGAGTCAATTTAAAGCAACAACGGTGGCTGCGCGACAAGTAGGTATAGAAAATAAGATAAATAACAACCAAACTTCGCATCAGGGGCGTAGCTACCGCCGTATTTGCCGTATCAATTATACGGGGCCCCCGGGCCACGGGGGCCCCCAAAGTGTGTAAGGAAAAAGAATAAAAACTTTCTAATTTATTTTATTTTACAAATGACAAAATTCTATAAAGTAATTCCTTTTTTTCCCGCCTTAAGCGTGCGTTCAAAAGTTGGCAACACTACATCGTTATGGCGGGCTGCGGGACTTCCCCGTTTTACTTACTTCATCTTCAACTCAGCGGGGAATCCCCGGGAATCCTTTATCGATATCGCGATGTACGTGTACGTTGTTGTACTTTGCATTGGATGTTAAACCACGGAGTACAGTGCACTGTTTATTTACGCGCTTTATATAAATGTGCATTACATTGTGATTCAGTACAAACAATATTGTTCTTCTGGTTTAGCAGTATTAGTAGCGACTTGTAAAAGAAATGAGTGAAAGGAAAAGAGATTATCCCAGCGGCGCTGAGAAAAGAAAAATTAAACAGAAAAGGGACGAGGTTATAAAAAAAGTGCCCAAAATTTCTTCATTTTTTCAGAGACAAGATACTGTGAGTGATTTAGATTGGAAAGGTAAGTACTACACTACTACCCAACCCATTTATTAGGAGCCCGTAGTGATAAACAAGGAAATATTTTAATTTCGGTCTGTCCATCTGTCCGTCACGTTATTTATTTATATATAACTCTTTTTAGTTTAGTATCAAAGCATTCGTATTTATTTTTTAACAATTACTCGTTTATTTTTAGATTCTTCTGAAGCATGTTCTTCGTCACATATCCATCCGGAAATAGAAGAAAGCCAAGCACATACTTTATCGGATGTCCATCCAGAAAGCGAGGAACCCCAAGTCAACGATTCTGATATATCTGCAGATAATGCAGATTGTAATATAATTTCATCAGATAGAGGAAATTTTGGTGACAATTTAACTGAATGCGAACGAAAAATAATTTTTAAATTGGGTCCATTTAAACCACAAGGACCATTTCCAAAAGTTTCAGAAAATAACCGACCTTTTTCGGCTTATTATTATTCATATTTCAATCAGGCAGGCATAAAAATTATAAGACCATGGTTATGTTATTCTAACGTTTTAAACAAACCGTACTGTCACTTCTGTTGGTTATTAGCAGATCGTCAAAACAAATCGTACTCCTCTGCTTGGGTTAACGGTGTTTCGGTTAGAAGCAATTTCACACAAACTATTCTTGACCATGAAAAATCACAGCAGCATATTAGTGCCTCACTCTCTTATAATAATTGGTTGCAAGGAAATACCATCGATACTCTATTGAAAAGTGAAATCGATAGTAAAATTACATTCTGGAGAGATGTACTGCATCGTATAATTAATGTTATAATTACTTTAGTATCTTGTAATCTACCTTTGAGGGGGCATGATTCTGATTCTGGCAATTTTATGGCAATTTCACGTCTGCTATCTAACTATGATGCAACTTTAAAAGAACTTCTTCTAAAACCGAAAGGTGAAATAAATTATTTAAGCCCTACGATTCAAAACGAAATTATTAGTTTGCTTGGTACTAACGTTAGGAACAGTATTATCTCAGAAATTAAAAAAGCTCCATTTCTGACAATAATTCTGGATACAACACAAGACTTGTCAAAAATTGACCAACTATCTGTAGTTTTTCGATATATCTCGGTTACAGAAAATGATGATAATGTGCCTAAAGAAATAAAAATCTGTGAGTCCTTTTTAGGATTCATAGCAGTAACCGATTGCAGTGCTGCAGGTCTGAAAACTGTCATTTTAAATTTGACTAAAGAATATGGAATTGATTTGACTAAATGTAGAGGACAGGGATACGATGGAGCAAATGTTATGTCGGGTGTGTATGGAGGATTACAAACCCTAATAAAAGAGCATGCTCCAAATGCCGATTATGTTCATTGTGCTGCGCACGCTTTAAACTTGGTTTTGAACGATGCTGCGAGACATGTTCGTGAAGTATCGACATTTTTCGATAATTTAGAAATAATATATACTTTTTTTGCCAATAGTATAAAACGCTGGGCTATGCTAAGTGACGATTCATCTGAGAAATATTTGATTACCCTTAAAAAGGTATGTCCTACCAGATGTTCTTCTAGGAACGACGCTTTATTAGCAGTAAAGAAAAATTTTTTACTAATCATGAAAACTTTGTACCAACTAAATTTAATTTCAAATAAAAAAAATGAACGTGAAGAATGTAAAAGTATAATTAAAATTTTAGAAAGTTTTGATTTCTTAGTGCTCGTTACATTTTTTTCTTCACTATTTGAAATTATTAATCCTGTTTCTAAAGTTCTACAGCATGAAAATAATGACTTACAGAAATCTAGTATTTTATTAAGTAATCTTTTGAATAGACTGTGCCAATTAAGAAATCAGAATTCATTTAATAGTTTGCTAAATGAATCCAAAGATTTAGCAAAAGAGTGGGGGGTAACAACTGTTTTTAAAAACAGTAGGCGTAAGATAACGAAGCGTTTTTTTGATGAGTTATCACAAGATGAAAGAATTTCCGACCCGGAATCATATTTCAAAGTCAATGTATACTATTGCTGTTTAGATATATTAATTTCTCAAACTAAAGAAAGATTTCAGAGCCTTTGCAACCTGAGTAGTATATTCGAAATATTACAACCGGAGAAACTCCTATCTTCTTCAAGCGAAGAGATATTAAACGCTTCCATAAAACTGTCTGCTAAATACAGTAAAGACATCTCACTTAATCTTTGTGACCAATTAAAGGCTCTAAAAACATGCTTAAATTCTGAAATTAAAAAAATTTATTCCATTAAAGAACTCATTGAATTATTGCTAGTAAAATTCAATAGTCTTGCATCCAGTTTTCCCGAAGTAATCACAGCATGCTTTTTATTCTTGACCCTTCCAGTTACAACCGCAACGGCAGAAAGAAGTTTTTCAAAATTAAAACTAATAAAAAATTATTTAAGAACTTCGATGGGACAAGAACGGCTGTCAGACATGTCACTATTATCCATAGAGGCAGAAACTTTAGAAAAACTAAAATCATCATCAGCCATGAATGATTTAATAAATCAGTTTGCCGAAAAAAAGGCAAGGAGAGTGAATATTTAAAATTCGATTTTTATTTGTAAAATGGGTAAATTATGTGATAAATAAATATTTCTTCTCACAATATTTTTTTTCTTTTGTGAAAAATCTTTACCTCCATATAAGGGCCTCCAAAAAAATTTTTATACGGGGCCCCGACAAGGCACGCTACGCCACTGCTTCGCATAAAGCAAGCTCATATAACACAAATAAATAAATTTTATTTTTTATATACGTTAAAGTCTATTTTAGTATTTACTCACAAAGAATTACTTCAAAATAATAGTTTTTCTGATAACTTTAATTGAGTTGATAACCTTTATTATATAGTATAAGTTGTAACTTTATCACTCTCTACCCGTTCCTGAGAAACATTCTACATATAGGTTCAAGTTGTCTCCTTTTGAGGTCCGGACCCCTACATGGTTTTTTAAAATCAAGTATAAAGTCACTCTATCTATGAAATTGTATATAAGTAGGGTAGTTTGCAAAGAAAACATCTCTAAAAGTAGCTCTTATAAATTTAATTTATAATATTTAGAAAACTTAACTTACTTTTACTAATTGTGCTTAAATGTATTAGTTATGCACCAGTGAGTGTTAGCAATAAAAAGTTATAAAGCTAACAGCACATTTATTTTCACCACCACTATAATCATCACTGCAATTCACTTTATACATTGGTCATCGAGATGGATTCTGCTAACATGCAAGACTTTGTTAAGGCATTCCGGGCTCAAATGGCTTAGTTTGAGTCTATACAGCAGCAATTATTGGCAACAGTTCCTGTCTCTCAGCTCCAGACAGTAAAATCGCTCTCAGCTGACTACACGCAATTCAAGTCTTCCGTTGTCAAGGCAATTAATATGTTCAAGAAGCAGATGGATATATTGGGTTCAGGTTTGGATCGCTTGGAGAACCATTCTAGACGCAAGGTGCTTCTAGTGCATGGGGTACGGAATCAGGTGAGAATACCACTAGCAAGATCATTGGCTTGTTAAACGGTCGTTTGAAACAGTCGCAGATAAGTGAACAGTGTATAGAAGCTTGTCATCGGCTTGGCTCTGCTAGTAAGGATCGTGCTCGTCCTATATTGCTGCGTTTTGCAAATATGAGGGCCAGATCCACGGTGTGGAAATCCAAGTCGGAGTTGAAAGGTTGCAAATTTTCACTGACGGAGTTTCTCACAAAGACGAGGCAAAACATATTGGCTGCTGCACGTAAGCATTTCGGTATCAGAAACTGCTGGTCCACCGAGGGAAACATAACAATCTTGCTTCCTGACAAGAGCCGGAGGAGAAAATCGACGCTATCTGAGCTGCAGACTTATTTGATAGATAGATAGATAGATAATACGTTTATTTCGTTTAAATAATACAAGTTATATAAAAACATATCCCACAAAACCGTTTGACTGGTTTGTCTGTGGGTCACAGTCTCTTTTATACTACTTTATACATTACAACTAATTTTATATATAAAAAACTTACAATTTTTCACTTAAACCAATATAGTGCTTTTTTAAATTTGTTTTGTACTTATTTTTGTTTGTTTCCATTCTAATGGCTTCAGGTAGACTATTTAATAGGTACGGAAGCCGTTTTTTTATAGTTCTGTCACCATAATTATTATAAACTCTGGGTACATTGAGTTTACCGGCAGTCATTGAGCGAGTATGAGTACTGTTGTCGACGCAAGTTAGACCATGCTCCCGACTGTTATAGTTGTTAACTGCTAGCAAATATTTAATTAAATTTAATATTTATTTAATTTAATTTTTGGATGGTTTTCCTCCCGTCAAGTAAGCTGTCCGTCTTATTGGCTCTGTTGCATTGTATGCCAACCTTCTCTTTATTATTATTTTAACTTCATTTTGTAAGGTATCCATTTTAATTATTTTATCATCGCCTTGTTATTACTTTTAATTTTTATCTACCGTACCAACAGCACTTACTTAGATTCTACTTTTGTAATTTGACAGATAAATGCTGTATTGTAGTTTTTTTTAAGAGAAATCTTACCAGATGATGGGCAACAGCGTCATCTTGCATTGAACTGCGATCACCAACCAGCCTGCCCATTAGGGTGATTATGGGAAAATATCCCCAAAAATCTATAATCTATTGGGGAGGACAATGTTCAGAAGTGGACTTTATAAGGCTGATATTGTCAGCCCAATTTTCAAAGTGCTTAGGTCCTTTTGACTAAACTTTAAAGGAGGAAGTAAAAACTGCTCATTTTAATAGTTAAGGCACTTGTTAATTTTAATTGGTTCATAACTAATGAAATATTAATTTATGGGATTTAAGAGATATTCCCATCGATATGTCTCGAAATTTTAACACTAGATGGCATTAAAACGCAATTTTTTGTGTAGTTAAGCAGCTTAAAAATTAGATTTACGTTATGATTAAACAATTTAAAAAATATATAAAATTATAGCCCTGTTAACCCTTTCGCAAATAATTAAAGTATCTTTCTTCTCTGTCTTCATGTATTCAAGGTTACTGGAAATGAAACGAACTTCAGACTTTATTCAACGGTATTCAAACAAGTAGTTTTATTTTATATTGTTGTATCTGTATTATTCCTCAACGACTATACAGTTTTGAAAACTATATAACACATAAAATATGTCGCTTTGAACTTACCTATAATATCTAAAAAGCAATACGATACACTTCCAGTAACCCTGTATATATGAATGTCAAAATAGGTCATTAATATATGGGACCTTTATTACCTATGAATGCTACAATAGATATTTAATTGAAAAAACTAAATATTCTAAATATTATAAGGGTAACAAAAATGTACAATATCTATAATATTTATACACGATAGCGTTTATAAAGATTTATATTGTAAATTGTTTATAATAAAAGATAAGATGCATAAAAGTTTTTGGTAATATCGCCTCTAATATGAGTTCATATGGATGAATAAAATTGTGTATTGTTTTTTCTTACACCTGCACACTGCATTATGCCTAAAATGAATTTGTACGCAAGGATCTCTCTATGTGATACGGTACAGTAAGAAAAAACTCAAATGATACGCATCACCTTTTTTTAGAATACCTCATTGTTTTTAAAAATAATTAATTTAAATTTTTTCTACATGCAACGAGACCACGCAAATATACGCGCTCATATTTTATAACTCACAAATCGACGGCAAAATTAAATTTTATGTTAGTGCTAAATAAATTTAAATATGACGTCGATTAACTTTCTACAAAAAGTCTGTGCCAAATATAAAATTATTGTGGGTACAGATTTGTTGACGGCATAGATTTTTTGGGCGGCTTGAAGTATTCTAACAGCATTACGCAACACACCTGCTTGGTAGAGACCAATCCGCACTGGGTTCACGAGGAGAATATGCCCTGGTTTATTCTCACTTTAGTTTGTGAAAGGATGCCGCGTGGCGATAACAGGCTGAGATGGTAATCATGAGATTCTTTAAACCACTTCTACTGTTAATTTTCATTCTAAGCCGTGTATACGCAAACATCGATGAGAATAGCTTAGATGTTATTACTAGATAATTAACAAAAACGGTTCCCAGGTATGTAATAAAAACAAGGAAAACTATAAGGAAAATACGCATATGGCGTCAGGTAAATTTACCTTTTACATAAACATAAACTAATCTTTACGTTTACGCAAAAAGTTGTTTTGCCTTTTGCATTTCGTGCGTGCTTACGTAGAATTTGCTCTATAAAAGATAATTTGACAGAGTTTCTTGTCTAATTGCGATTTTTATTGCACGTATGTTCCAAACGTACCTAAATTTGTCATAGTAAAGTAAAATGTCTCATAAACATCTGAAAAAATCTATAATGAACCAGATTCAATCT
Organism: Musotima nitidalis; assembly: GCA_949126915.1. NCBI lineage: Eukaryota > Metazoa > Arthropoda > Insecta > Lepidoptera > Crambidae > Musotima > Musotima nitidalis. Next base: position 9,135,101 of record OX421424.1, on the reverse strand, counting down.
CACAAACAAAAAACTAATTAAAAAACGTGCGTCAAAATCGTTTACGCAGTTGGGAAATGAATCATCAAAGGTTAAGATTAAGATTGATATCTGCGTGTGGATGTTCTGTTCGGCCTGCGTGCAAGCTTTAGGTGGGCTTTTCTCGTATATATTACGTTTCTGTGTCGTCACGTCTGAGAGGAGTGTCATGTCCAGTTAATATAAGCGTCTATAGTGGGAAAATCGCGTTCAATCAGTGTTGGAGCGCAGCCCGAGACGCTGCGGCACTCAGGATAAGGACACTAATCTTATGAACGCATCTTGTGTGATTAATATAAGTGAAGATAGGTTCTGAAAAAGGTGTAATAGAAAAATAATAAAAGTGAGTATTTGTTATAAATAAATATAACCGTTTTTATTTTTGTTATGTGATAATTTAAGAATTAATTATATAATATGTATGTAATTTTTTTTTAAAAACTTACACAGAGAGCACAATTTTCTTTATGAACTTTATAGGGTAATAAATATACTTTAATTTTTAACTACAAATATTTTTAAGCATGATAAAAAAATACATTGTGTTAAAGTTGCTATCGGTATAATATTGAAAAATGTTTCTAGCAAGTAAAACATTAATTTATAGAGTAAAGTTTAAGCAATAATGACTTACTTAATGAAACTATTATCAATTAAAATATTAATTTATCAACATATGTTTACATTATTTTATTATTTTATTTTGATACATTAAGGATTTTTTTTATGTAAACCTAGTTGAAACAATATATATTACAAAATTGATGCGAAATTCACAATCGGTCAAAACAGTTCAAAGAAAAGGCTTTTTTACCAATTAAAATATATTTATATGCCATTCAAAACACAGAAAGATACATGCAAAAATATGGGACATTGTAAAATAGTTTTTTGTGCATTATATAAAAACGTTTGCTGACCCAGCAAACGTTGTTGTTGCTTATAAATATACTAAAATAGCAATTAAAAAAATAAGGGTTGATCGTAGAAGGATAAAAAATTATGATTGTATGTATTTTTATATGTTGTATCATAAAAAAATAAAAACTAAAAATTTTATCAAAAAAATAAGTAATAAAATTTTGGGGTGGACTACCCCTAACATTTAGGGGAATGAAAAATAGATCTTGGCCGATTCTCAGACCTACTCAATACACTCACAAAATTTCATGAGAATCGGTCAAGCCGTTTCGGAGGAGTATGGGAACGAAAACCGTGACACGAGAATTTTATATAAAAATATATAAATCAGTACATCAATTGTGATTTAATGAAAGCTCAAAGTTTTAAATATTTTTTTTGGTTGTATTTCGTTAATTCTTAACATAATGTTAGCACGCTTCGGTCACATAGAAACGCGGTCTATTGCTACGCTTTGCAGTTTTTTTACCACTAAAAAGGAAAATCGTTTCCCAACGATTTTTTATTGGTGATGTCTCTTGTTTTGATGTGTAGCTTTTGGATTTGATCAAGGCATTTTTACATTCTGTAAAAAAAGATATGCTGTTATTTATAGTACATTGATACGAGTATTTTTATGTAACGCGACAAAATGTTAAAAACGATGTTTCTTTTAAAAATTAGTATGACGAGCTTGGACTTTGCATCATGATAAAGTGATCAAAATACCAAACTCATTAAGAAATAATGCCTAATTTATATCAAGAAAACTATAAAACAACTTTTAGCACATATGGGAGTAAAATTACATTTAATTCAGAGGTAGAACGTATGATGTTCGCCTAATCGCTTTTTTAACTAGAGGCCGACTTTGTTCTCGTTATCTACAGGTACTTTGTCATTGTTTTGTTAGCAAGAGTACTGAATTAAACATTGGCTATCTGTCAGTGAATTAAACATTGGCTATCTGTCAGTGAAACTCTTGAAAAAATCGGTTGTCACTTTGAGAGATTGACTTTTTAAAAATAAGAGAAGAGCATACAAACAGATCGTATATATAATTGTTTTTTTGTTGTTATAAATACCGTTTATAGATTATTACTTTTATTTGGATAAAATAAAATTAGCTTTTTGTCATTACACACAGACATGAAATTGAAAATATTTTAATGTTTAAGTTGAGAAAAAATTATATATTTCTCAAGACCCGTTGCAAACTCGTTTTTATAAAAATTTATAAGTAGGTATGATAATAACAGTACGGGTGTCAAATTCCATTCCTTAAAGGGCAAAGGCACGAAAAAAAAACTAGTTTTTCGGGCATCATTATACAGCACCGGTGCAAAATTATAAGCGAGAACTGAAATGAAAATACGCGCTCAAATTATAATCGACCAACAGCAATTTGGAATAACAGTGAAGAGAGCAAAAAGGAGTCGATAATTTCCCTGAGAAGTTAATGTGAATACAATCTTCGGGGACAGGGTGAACGAACGCTGCGATGGAGTTTTCCTTCATTACTCCCGTCCGACATTGTGCAACTTAATCAAAACTGACATAGTAGATAGGTATTATTTATACCTACGGCATTTTATCAAAAGAGATTTTTTTCTATGTTTATTTAGATGTACGACGCATTCAGATGATACCAACTTGCCGATATTAAGTTTATGATCTGGGAACATTAAATCTGATTGCACTGCACCCCGAATCTTATATCAACCGAGTATTTCTCTAGAAACTGAATAACTGATAATAACTGATACTATTTAGGCTTTCCAGATCACAAAAAGCACTATAACGCAGTTCAAATTATCTGATTTATAATTATCATTCTACTTGCGTACTCTTCAGCGTATAACTTTACATACGCCTGTTTCCCCGAAGTGGTAGGCAGAGTCATATTATACGCCCACACTTCGCCAAATATATATGTAGTTGATCCCAAGTAATAGGTTGCGAGCCTATTACCGCTTACCGGGCACTGTTATGTTCGCCACAGCTTCGTCCGTTTTTCGGCAGGTTCACCACTTGCAGGTGGGTTGGCTTGGGCCCCTTAGGTCTTGGTAGGATACCTATACACACGTACAGCGTATAACTTTATTAATGTTAAACTTTACTATTGTTGTTAAAGTTCATATTCATATTTTTAAACCAATATCGGTAGATGATTAATCATATTCCGATGCAATGTAACGCAATACATGCAATATATTGACAGTTCGTCGCTTTTGAATGATTACAATACTGTTCATATTTAAATACTCTCGCTATCAACAATTTGATAAAGTGCGTCTTGTATAACACACGCGACACCAAACGATGTGATGTCGATTATCGACTCTATTTCCGACTAGGAAGTTCATTTTATATCTCACGTATTGCTACGCATCAAAACTAGTCGAAGAGAAAAACACAAAGCGCATATTGTGTGTTCTTAATTAAAAATTTTTTTACGATGCTTTGTTATTATCATATTTTGCATTCGCTTCCGAGAGTTCCAATAGCTAAAAAATCCGGTCCTAAAAATTTAACACTAAGAGGTTTGGTCAGGGGAGGCCCGAGCTCAATAATTGGGCGATATTAGATTGACATTAATGGGCTCCATGAATTCTCACTTTTCGCATTCGCTGCGAGTTATGTTGACTGCCTTCTCCACTCTCTGATAAGCTTATTCAAAACAAAAAAAAATAATTTAAATTAAAATGACTACTTTATAATCTAAATGTGAAGAATAATCTTAATACTTACTATAATTTTACTTAGATATCAAATCCTCCTTAGTCAGTTTTCTTTCCAAAAAAAAAAACAATTCCTTCTTTTTTAAATTAATAGCACTATGTCCAACAATTTCAAATGCATTAAGGTGGAAGATTTCCAATGCATACTTATGTGTCAAAGGGTTCGCGCCGGAACTAATGTAGAAATATAAACAACATCAAATCGTTCCCATTTTGACAGACAAGGAGGCACGGTTGACGATAACGACAACATATCGCACAAACAAAATACATACATATAATCACAATAATAAATAATTACTCATTTTATCTGTCAGATCGGGTCGCGGGTGACTCTTTGCACGAGTAGGGCAATGAGGTTCAATGCTGTCATTTACTGTCACGGCTACAAATACATTGGCCATTTTGTTCACTATTTAAAATGACACCAGTGCCGTAACTAGGGCGGTGCCAGCAGTGCCCAGGTACAGGGCGCAGAAATTACCAGACTAGTATTTAGTTTTATCTCATGCATGGTAGCTAGTAGGTACATTTTGTTTTATTGCGCACATGGTGTAGTCGCGCCCTACTGTACCTGGCCTTTATTGTCAGAGCCTGGTCAGAGTATTTTTCAAGGGCGCAGTTTTGAAAACTTGCACCGGGTGCAAAAAAGGCTAATTACGGCACTGGATGACACTAAAAATCTTGCCTGAGGGTACGACAGTATAAAGCGACTAACGTTAGGGGATGTCTTCTAATGTCCATGTAGGCGTAGAGCTAGCCACAGCACACCAAGAGAAACTTTGCATCTAGTGATTTCTGTGCTAAATGTGAGCTAATTGTGCACTTCTGTAACAAAACTTTCAGACCCCTTTTAAACTTTTGTAGCACGGTTTCTGTTTATCCTACGTGGGATATATGGTAGTGAAATTACATATATTATGTATTAAAGACGAACAACGGCTGATTTTAGTGATTTTGAAGATAATTGTTTCATTACATGTTGCGAGGAAGTGAAATATATGACTACTGTTAATAGTGTAAGTGTAATAGTTAAAAACCGAACGAAATCGTTGTGTTGATATTGTTTTTTTCAATTATCTATCAGTGTGGTTTTGACGTGACAACGTCTTAAATTAGGTTGCGGCTGGGAGTCACTTATGAAAAAGTGTAACGCTCGGTAACGTTACGATGAGTCACCGAACGAGAGAGAGGCCCGGCGAATGCCTTGCGTCTCTCTCCCACTCAACTATGATCGGTCTGCCGCGCGCGCAGCACTAGTGTACAATGTTTTAGTAAACAAAATATATTTCTATAGTTAAAATTTGTGCAATTCTTATTTTCATTCAATTCCTTGTTCCTATTGTGCAATTTAATTATATTCATATCAATAAATATTCTACCGAGAAAAAGACGTTGTCACGTAAAATCTTCGCCCGTAAAAACGACTTTACAGGCAACCATTTTTTAACAGATTTCCTTTTTCTCCCAATAACTGAAATGTAATTTAAAAGCTTATCAAATACATTAAGCCTTTTGTAACACCAAAAGGACACTAAACTGTTAATAAACGTTTGCTAAATTGTATTACGCAATTTATTTGATTCAACTGGCAATTATCGTAGATCATGGAACTCATGAAGGGATTTTTATTAATAAACTCTTTTAAAAATTTAATAAAACGAAGGAATATTCCACAATTCGACTTTAATAACACAATTTTTACTTATAAGTTCATGAAAATACTACTTTGTATGTTGTCATTATTTTATATCCTTATATTTTAACATTATCAAGTTTATCTAAATAACACGAAATTATTGACGAATGTTGCATCATAAAGACAAAGATAAAAACAATTTTATATAGGTTAGTAGAAACACTGGAAATTTAAATAACTTGATAGGTTTATAAAATACTAAGTGTCACTATTACTTTTATATGGTTAATAGTCTTCTATGACTCGACTCGACTTTTCGAAGATATTTGCGTTATTTGCTAACGCAAATATCTATGGCTGATAAAAATGCTTGGGATTAAACTGCCGTTTCATACAGGCTATTCTAATATGAATGACTTAAAACATGAATATTGTTAATGTTATATTATATTGCATTGTATAGCGTCACAGACAAATGAAGATTGTAACTAACCAATCGATAATTTAAAAGAGTATAGCCTGTGAGTTTCTTGCCAGTTCTTCTTACAGAGCGGTGGCTCGGAACTGGCATTTAGATTCAATTACACTTAAATATATATATATTTTTTTAATTGTTTGGTTGCAAGTGAATCTAAGCTTCGTGATTTTAGTATAATTATATTTTATTTGTTTTTGTTATTGTTTTATAATTTTGAAGTTTTCAAATACTAATGTAATAGCTTATGAAATAAAAAGTATTTGATTTGATTTGACTTGATTTATTATCGCTAGCTGCCTCGGAAAGCACGTTAAGCCGTTGGTACCGTCTGTCATGAACATTTATGGCAGTCGTTATTAGGAAGACAGCTAGTTTAACCATAGAATGATGTTTCCTTGCGGGTTCCGGAGGTCAGACGACAGTCGCTCTATGTACTAACTGAAATTCAGCCAAATCTGGTTGAACCAGTTAACAGACCTTCGGCCCTGAGCTTAAATCTAGGGCAACCAAGATAATGCTAAGATATGATGGATGATTGAATCGTCTTCTATGGCATTTTTTGCCATAACTCATGCTAATCTTTTGTTTCCAATTGGCTATTGACAAGTTATTAAAGGATAAGTAGGATTTTCCTTATCTATAATAAATGTTTATCATTATAATAAACAGATAATGTAACTGAATATACATATACATATATATTCACGCGTGGCACACCACGTGCGAATATAATACGGCAAGAAATATATAGTTTCCAGTCATACGATATTGGAATCTTACTAACATGATCACTACTGTTTATCACGCATTAAGGTCGAATATTACATACAACCCCTCAGTTCAATGCGTGCACAAAGTGCATTATCAACAATGAAAACTCACGAAGATGGATAAATTTATTACACACTAGCGGTCGCCCGCGGCTTCGCCCACGTGGATGTCGGTTACCTTACCCACCGCTGCAAAATGCCTACCCAGGAAAGATACGGTCAGCAAAATGATTCCCAGGTCAATTCACAGACACACAGTCATTATCCGCAAGCTGCATAGATTGTCTTTATGTGGATGTTAAAGTTGTTAATGATGAAAATATTTAAATGTAATTACCTAATACTAAGTTTTCACTCCTACCGGCAGTCCCGGAGTGCAACCCGTAGTTTTGGGATAGATAACTAAATCGATTATTGTAGAGCTTCTCTATAAACAACATTTGACGTAAAATTATTTTCAGGTAACAAAATAAACTGATGGTCGGGAGCCCCGACCCGTGATAGGGCGCCGTGCAGCAGAAATCGTAAAAAAAATTTCGACATACCTTCAAAACCAAATGTCCAATTTTGATTATTCCAAGACCAAATACCTAAACTGCACTCAGTGATTAAATAATTTAGTCCCAAAAAAATTTAGTTTTTTTAATAAAAAAATGCTTGTTGTGCCTCACTCGACGTAGATAGGTATAGTGTATCGCGGACTTTTTAGTAGATATTTATAAGATCTACAATTAAATCCTACATTTTGTGGTTCTATCTATTATAGTTAAGGCAGCGTACACAAAATGAGTAACTTTTCTGGTCGATTCTGGTCGAATATACAAAGTTTAATATTGCCTACTTCTTGGATTAAGTTGAGGTTACTTTTTTTTCTTACCATAAAAAAGTATTTTTTTATTATTGTTGCCCACCTAACTATTATTATTGTTAATTTTCTTTTATAACAATAAGTATAATTCAGTACATACATACATACCAGTGTTCCAGTCTGAACACCAACCACATCGCATCGTCTTCTCCAACTTTGGGAACTTATAAAGTTTATAGAAAAACCTTTTGTGTATAAACATTATAGATAGTGATATTTATGACAAAACATTTTAGGATAAATAATATTTCGATATTAGGGCAAGTGATATTATGAGCCATTTAGTTAGGGCTAATTATCATTCGGACAAGAGTATTATACTCGAATGTGAAAGGAGTCTTTTAAAAGTGTTAAGCGGGATTTTATCATGTGTTTTTCCAAAAGTACTACAGTATATATTTTAGAATTAGTACCTAAACAAACTATAGATAACACATTTAAAATAACCTATTCGGAAATACACGTCTTAATTCGTTAATCATTTTAAACTTTCGACTGAAAATAAATCGGTGTAAGCAGGTTATTTTTGTTACACACAGAATAAGACTATTGAAATTTTAACATTCTTTAGTGAGTACCCTTGCTATATTTGTTATTTAAGATAATGCTCACAATTTTTAACCCCCCAATGACCTCAGGGTCCTCAACCCAATTTGAATTACCTAGTTACAATGTTAATGATATTACTCGTATTATCTTGTAAATGAGTAATCACAAACATGCCACTGAGTTTAAATAAATAAAAGAATCTAAACTTTATTTTCGCTTTTATTTATCGCTGTCGTTTTCACTCCGTCAAGTGTTCTCCTGCAGATAATGATAGGAAGACTCAAAGAGTTATCAAGAGCATTTTGTAGCAATGAATGTCACTGCTAGGAATTATTCAATTTAAATAATAAAGGCCACTGCAATGTCCTCAGATTCTAATAGGCGTGAGAAAATTATATGAAAAAGTACAACTATTTTCTTCTTAAAAATATCGTAAATTTTCCAGATGAAGTAGGAAACGATTATTGTCATATAATAATTTTATTCAAAACCAAAAACATAATAGTGAGAATAATGTTATGGTACCAAATATATCACAAAAAGTTGTATCTATTATAATATTTTTAGTGTAATTGCCTATTGTTAAAACACGTATAATGTATGAACAAAAGTAATTAATAAAAAGTATCTCACAGTGAATATGTTTAATATTATTATAACTAGATTTTAGACAATTTTTCAGTGTCGTTTTTTTACCTATGGAAACTTTATTTTAATGCTGAACGACTGCAATCCGAAACAATATATCGACGCTGTGTGTGCATTACTAAATAAAACACAGTGTACTGGTTTTAATTTCGGTTTATTCAACTATTTTATCCCGAACCTTTCGAATACTTTATGGTGACTAAGCCACAAATTTGATATTTCTATTGATATAACTTTAATTAAAAATTAACATTACTTAACATAATTTCAAACGTGTGCACGTTTGAAATTATGCAAAGCTTAATACTTCTATATTGCAAATATTGCATTGGTTGATTTAGTTGTGGACTTCGTAAACTTTGAGGCAAATTTCAACAATCTTCTTATTTATTTCCTTATTCCAGTGTTGGAGAACGACGCCAAAGAGGTAGAAAGTACAAAAACCGAAGAAGATCCATTCACGAAGGCGATTGGTGCCATTGGAAAATGGCAGATATGGATCTGTTGCGTCGTATTCTTAGTGAAATTCCCAGTGGCATGGCATCAGATGAGCATAATCTTCCTCGCTCCACCAATGAACTTTACTTGCGGCATGAACGCTTCCAGTGAAGTTTTTGACAACTCTTGCAACTGTTCAGATTACGATTACGACCACAGTGTGTTCCAAGAAACCATAGTCTCACAATGGAATTTAGTCTGCGATAGAGCGTGGCTCAAAAATCTAACGCAAACGTTCTTCATGCTCGGAATTTTGGTCGGTAACATGGTATTCGGTCATCTTTCGGACAGGTCAGTTCCTTATCAAATACTTGCATTTATTTTTATGGGAATTATACCAGCACTGAGTGGTGAGCGAAATTGGTACATCCTGCGCGCTGTTGTAGTGCAAGACGAATACAGATTAGGGATCCGGATGTCATTACTTAAGCAAACAACGCCTAACAAGACGATGCTCTATTTATAAAACAATTTGTTAAAGTCATCTATTCTAATCAAGTTCTTATCATAAAAAGTGAGTGAGATGAGATGTTCTATCTTCCAAAGATCTCGTGCTCACGAAAAGAACTTCACTGTTTATTGATGGTAGTTAAGGATGTCATTACTTCATTAAACTGACATATTGAAACTACAGTCAATTTTAGGTTTAACAAATATAAAACTCTATTAGCTAGAAAACTGAACCAACTCTCGCTCTATAACTTGTGTTATTAATATTTTCTACAAATTATTCTCTTAGATAAAACCTTCTATTAGATAATGGAATATAATAAACTAAACCTCTAAAAAAAGCTTTTTTGATCATCAAAAATACTGAGTGAGCATCTAATAGGTGATTAGGTGCTCAATCAGTATTTTTGATGTACAAAAAGGTTAGGTTAGGTTGGCAATTTATTAATTTTGAAGACACGTTAAATATGATCCTTAGATAATTATTGCAGTCTAGCCGCCATTTAACTGAGTTTGCAACCATAAAACATTACGAAACGTAGTTAAGTTCTAATGATTTCTCTAGCTACAATATCCTATAACTAAACATTTCCATTAAATGCTACTTTTAAGAGGGTTGGGAAGGATAAAATGATGTTATCGTATAGAAGTGGCAGATAAAATATTTGATCATTTTCAGATATGGCCGTCGTACCCCATTCCTTGCTGCTGTGTTCCTGCAACTTATATCAGGAGTGACGACAGCATACTCAGTAAACTGGTACATGTTTACTGCGCTACGATTCTTACTGGCAGTTGCTACTGGAGGCACCATGGTCACCAGTTTCGTCCTCACTATGGAGTTAATCGGAGCCAAGTATAGAGAGACAGTTGGGATAATTTACCAAATCCCATTCAACCTCGGACACTTAACTCTGCCGCTGTTTGGATACTACCTTCGAGATTGGAGCACATTCCAGTTGGCCATATCTTTGCCATCAGTGCTTTTCCTCAGCTACTACTACTTACTTCCGGAATCTCCAAGATGGCTGCTAACAGCTGGAAAAACTGATGAAGCTGTAAAAATCATGGAGACTGCTGCTAAAATGTAAGTGTTACTAACTTCATTTGCAATTCATTGCAACTTCATTCAATAATAAATAGAACTCGGTTACTACAATCCATAAACAATTTTTGTTTTTCAAATAACAAATATTCGATAGGTAACAAATGGCCACTTTGAAATCAACGGATTGACTTCCTGCGAACAAACTAACTATTAAAAACTCTCAGCCATACTAATACTTCAGAAATAATAACTAATAAAACCTACACACTATGTCTTACTTTTCTGCTATAAACAGTAATTCCTATATATCTTTCTTTTATTCAATCAATTATGTTATCTATTTTTTAGAAATAAAGACGTTTAACTTTCACATACTTACTACCATTTCATATATATTTCCAAACTTTTTATTACAGGAACAAACTGCCTACGGAAAGCATAGCATATTCAACGCAGAAAATGGCAGTAGAGTTTTCAAACAAAATAGAAGAGCGCGCGTCATTTGTGGCACTTTTTCGCACACCGAGACTGCGCGCGCGCACCCTAGCCATCTGCTTCAACTGGTTCGTGTGCGGCATCTGCTTCTTTGGCGTCTCACAGTACATCGGACACGTCTCTGGGAACATCTTTACCAATGTCGCTATATCTGCTGCTATACAGGTAAATTTATATATGTTACCACGTCTTTTAAAACAATATAATTCATAGTAATAATCATGAATATTCCTGGACATATCAGCTCTTATAACCCCAAATTAAGCAACATATTGACGGATATAACAGGTAGTCCTGACGATAAGAAAGAGTTTAGAGAAGATCTGCCATATTATGTAAGAATAAATATATGGTGAATAGATCACTAGTGAACAAAATCCTAGACGGAGACTTGTTGCTCCCGCGGCCTCAAGGTTTGGATTGAGGATGCGGTTGGTAAAAAGAGTCTGTCCACAAGTAAATTGCTTAGATACTTTTCTGACGGTAAAACTAGAATAGTTTGTAAATTTTAGTATAAACCAAAGACTAAGCTTAAAATTTTAACGCATATCTACAGGTTTTTCTTTATACGACGAAGACAAACTAAGAAACGATTAAAGGAAATACCGTCTCAGAGGTTTTACCCGAACGACAAACGCTATTAATCATATAAATCTTTATAGTTTCTACAACAATAAATTTATCCATAGATTAACATTTACACATACATTATTAGTATATGTGCCAATTACATTTCATTCCTTTTCCGCTATAAGTGATATAAAATACTCATGACCTATAACGTTTTAAGACATATCAATCGGGTCAAAGTATATTACTTAGATAAAAAAATAGATATACAAATTTTTGTGCTAAACGATATTATGTCTACACTACTGCCCTTTCCCCTTGCGTGTTAAGATAATTCGTTTTATGAAATTAATTATTTCCGTTTACGTCTTACAAGCGGTTCGCCTACGACTTCGTCCGCGTGAAAATCGATTATATCGCGCATCTTGTTTAAGTTACTTTAAATATCATATTTATATGGAATATAATAAACTGAACCTCTAAAAAATACTTTTTTGATCATCAAAAATACTGATCTAGCATCTAATAGGGGATTAGGTGCTCCATCAGAATTTTTTGATGTACAAAAAGGTTAGGTTAGGTTGGTAATTTATTAATTTTGATGACACATTAAATATGAGCCTATTTATATTAGGTTATAATAAATCTAACAAAATAGCTTAACGCTTCTAGCTTGAAAAAGGAAGACTTTCCATACAAATGTTTACCCCTTACAACCTTTTTTTCGCAATTAAAAAGTAGCCTATGTCCTTTCTCAGGTCATAATAGTTCTGGTGTGAAAGAGAGACAGACAGAGTTGCTTCCGCTTTTATAAATTTAGTCAAAGTCACTGTCAAAATAATTTATTTAAGTTCGGCTTAAACACTAATAGAGCTCTTATGAAAGTCAAATTAAAAAATATCGCGCCCATTCACTGCGTCCCACCCGCTTGATCGTAAAAGAACGGGCAAGAAAATCATCAAGGTTGGTTTTTTAGTTTTAGTTGTTGGTTAATTAGTTTATGTTAAAACTTCCGTGGATTCTCATATAATTTAATTTTAAAGTATGGGATATAATATGTATTTCGCGTAAAAATATTACCAAGAAAACAATTTCAACGTTCCAAATTCACATACATAGTAATTAACAAAATTAATAATAATACTGTCACATTAAAACAGTGATAAAACCCCCAATCTTCCTACTTACGTGTTAACTACCTACTAACTTCTGAAAACTATTTGACCTCTGTATCAACATTGATAACTTCCTATTTTACCAAAGTGTATTCTTAGAAACTTTATCTAAAACATACGTTTTTTGTTGCAGGTTCCCGGTACATTGGTATCGATCTATGCGAACAGGATGCTCGGAAGAAAAGTGACACTAATCAGTTCCAATTGCGTGACCGGTCTGAGTTGCCTTCTCATTATGGTGGTTCCACAGTCTGGAGCTAGCCATCTTACCCTGGGCTGCATCGGTCTTTGGGGCATGAGCATATCATTCGCAACCGTCTACTTATACGCCGGGGAACTATTTCCTACTGTAGTCAGAAATTCTGGCGTTGGATTATCCTCGACAGTCGCCAGAATAGGATCAATGGTGGCCCCATTTGTAGCTACTCTGTCGCACACCAGTCCTTGGCTTCCACCACTTACATTCGGCATAATTCCTCTTATCGGCGCTGGTCTCTGCATAATTTTACCTGACACCCGTGGAAAGAAACTCCCAGACACATTAGCAGAAGGTGAAGCGTAAATGTAGGCCTCGTAGGTAATATATCGAGATTACTTGTCTTCATAAATCTATTTAAGATGAGGCTTTTATCATAATCATACAAAAGTATTGTTAAGTTTGAGGTATTTTAACCAGTAATAATTGCCTGTATAATTGCCAATAATGTGTACAATGGAAGATAATACAAGTAAATTATATATTCAAAGAATGTAGAATCTTAACAAGTTGTATTATCGGTATTCTTTTGTCTAGACGTAATTTAAGTGTATATAAATTGTTTATAGGCTGTGATAATTAAGATATAATAAAGTTTTTTTATTTTTTATAATTTTAAATTTGTTTATTTTTTTCACATCCTTTAATATACCACTATAAGCAAATACAAAAAGGATATGGTCTGAACAACTGTGCACTGACTCGTAGCTAAGCCAGGTGGCTATGTTAAAGGGGACACAAAGTTACCATCACTGACCTTGTACCATTGAAGAGAAGTTACAAACCGCCCCCTTTTTTCCGTAATACTGATAGGAAATGTTTACGTATGTGAAACCAAAATAAAAAAAGAATAGATGAACTCAGCGAAGTGGTTCTCACACAACTGATTAAGTAGGTTCTGGTCCTATCTTCTAAGATTAACTTGTAAGCGCGACCAAGGTTTGAATTCGATACTCTCTAAATTGCAGTCTATAAATCTCGCCAACGAGCTGTATCGCTGCATTTGCTCGTCTGTTTTTGTTGCTACGTACTCATAATAAATCACTGATCATAATATTTGCTCTTATAGCGTAGATAGGAGCATAATATAAATCATTCTCTAGAGTCTAGTAGATATCTTTTAACTTAGAACAATTTTCACAATGTTCTAAAACTCCACAATGAGATTTTATCTATGTTCAGTCGAGTAAGTAGGTTTGTAGTGAGTGTTTTTTATGACTATTACAAGAAAATAAAAATGAAGATTATAAATTAAATTAAACCATGACAACCATGAGTCAAAACATGACGAGGATTTTAGAGAACATCTTAAATTTTATATCTTATGTGACATGTTTTTTTCGTAAATTACTTACATAACAAGAAATTATCATTGCTTCTGCAAAATATATTAACAATGGAAATAAAAAATGTATTCAATAATTCAATGTTTTATAATCATAATATTTACACATTTATGTACTAAAACTATAATTTATATAATTACCCACGTATTTGGTCATATGGAGAATTCACAGTGCAAACAGTTTAAGTACTAAATCTATTTTTTTTTATGGAAAAACCTGTACAAATAAAATTGTACCTACTTACTTATTGAATTAAATTTCAGTGTCAACAACTAAGTATGCAAGAAGTAAATTTATTTATATTTTTAATGTTTCGAGCAATTTGTATTGTATATTCTGGAATCCACCAAAATACTTAGTGACAAAGATAAAAAGAAGACTGTGGTATAAAACCCAGAACTGGAATATAACATTGGTAACCAGTGCATAAGCGAATGTCACATCTATGAATGTCCAAAATATGAATCCCATTATCGCTGTATTCATAGATCTTGGTTCTCTTTTTGTGGGATTTCTAACTCCAGTCGAATCCAGAAAATTTCCTAAAAACATAAATGTCAGTTGTAGTAATGATATTTATTCCTTTTATCGATTTTAACACAACACATATCATGAATTATATGTCACATTACATTATACATAGATGGTAAAATTATAGATCAGATGTGATGCCCTGCAATAGAATAGCAATTAAGAAAAGCTAACAAGAGCATACCTTCTTATATTTTTTTACATTAACAAATAATATATATATATATATATATTTATATATCCTTTATTGCACATAAACATTCATAAAAAACTCAGTAACAAATAAACATGTACAAAGGTGAGCTTATTTCTATAAGAAATCTCTTCCAGCCAACCCTAGCAGAAGTGTCGGAGATTAGTGTGTGGGATCACAATAAGAAATAATACATTAATATATATAAATATTGGGAAGAAAAAAAAAAATAATTATAACAACTAAACTAAAAAAAAATATATACATACAATTATAATGAAAACATTTACCTACATTAATATATCAACAAATTTATTACATTTTTAGCCTTAAACTAAAACGTTAGAACAATCAAATTATTTATATTGATAATTAAACAAAACATACAATGAAAGTATTTCATAATTAAGACCGGCTGGCACAACAGCTCTTAAATTGATTTAAGCTAAAGGCAATTTAAAATGTCATTGCATTTTTGTCATTTGTTTGAAGTTACGAGGGAAAGCACGAAGTTATTTTTTAGAATGGATTTAGCACTAAACAGGTTTATTGACTGTTGTGCAAACCGCCCTTAAACATAAAAAATATAAAGGTAATGAAATAACACATTTAAGTAATCAAAATAATTTAAAAAACTAATTTATCAATACAATTAAATGATTAAAATATTGAAATAATTTAGCGTTCGTTGCTCGTTAAATTGACCAGGTACGTACGATACCTCAAAGTCGCGGCAAATCAATTAATATTTTAGGCTCTGAGATTTTTAATCCTTTAAATACTATCTTAATAATATCTGGTCCTGTTTCCTAAGGGTTAGCACCGACCAAATATATCGAGAATCGGGCCATAATTTGCAATATTTTATAAAACGCCCAGGCTTTTATGATCTGTCCAATTTAACCATTGGGCATCGTACCTAGTTATCACATAAGAATATTGTAAAATCCTTACCGTCGTTATGAAATTGCCGAAGACTATTTTCCTTTTCACCCCATCTTATGTTGAGCCATGTGCGCAGATCCGTATCTTCTCGCGGAAGTTGTTCAATTGAATACCTGAAATGTTTCATTATGACGTTTTCTAAGGAATTTTTCATCTTTATCATGATTTCATCTTATGAAACTAGAAAAAAAATTCATCTAACGACTTTGAAGATGTGTTAAAAGCTCAAATGCTTCTAAGAAACAGTTGATTGACTTGTACAGTCTTTTGTAAAGAAGTTTTTCGTTTAATGTTACTAAAGCATCTATAATAATAATTAATATAATATATTAATTGAAACTGTAATAAGGACCTGTGTCGATATTGAAGTTATTGGAAATCGAATCACTTTACCGTGTGTTTTGTTTATGTAATTGATAATTCGATAATTCTAAAGTGATTTGCTCTAAAAGACACAAAACGCAGACGGAAAATGCCATCAAAAATGTTAGAAAGACAGAAAATAAATGGATTACCGTTTGAAATAAAAGTGAACGTGCTTTGGCAAATGGCCACGAAGTAGGTCGACCTCAGTTTGCGCGGGAGAGTCGTACGCAACAGTGACGTCATACACGGATTCCAGCCTAGAGTTGCGGAGACTGGAACACAGCGCTACCCAGCCGGTCGTGCGCGGATGCAGCACGAAACCGTATTGCTATAGCAATCAAAAGTCCATGACAAACTGTAGTCAGTAGGAGGTATTACACGGAGACTATTATAGGTTATCTTTAAAGCATTATTTAAAGTCATATATGATAGATAGAACAAACGCAAAAAACACAAGTAAAATAAGGGAAATTTAACTGATATGGCACCTTTTTCTTAAACTTTTTCCATGACTTAAGCATAGCTATGTTGTTATTTAACCAAAAGTATAGTATCTTTCACTGTGTCCTGTACAATGCAAGAATCAAACAGCAGCAATTATGTCGGGATGTAAAATTATAGTAACTCACAGTAGTGGATCAGGCACCGAGAAGCCGACTGATCTTAAAAATGTTCTAAAATATTGATGTTCACATTGTTTCTGATACGTTTTTTGTGATAAGGAATAGTCAAAAAGTTATCATCATCATCAAAACTAGTAACATAAAGCTCGAGTAAATAACGCCGATTCATTTTGTCATAGCAATGTTCAGTTAGTTTTTTCAAGCATTGCTTATAAATATTGTAATAATTCGTCTTCATTATCTCAGCCATTAACGTCAATCTATTAATTTCAGGCATCCTTTAACAAATCATGTGAAACGGATTCGGGTCATACTCTACCACGCATAGCCTGTGCTAATCGGTGAAGAGGAAATGTGTTGAGTCCTGCTGTAAGATTTATTCAATAATCATTTAACTTGACATAAACCCCACATTCCATATTAGAAAAATACGGCCATAGTACGGAAATGTTTCATGTCAATTACCACACAAAGGTCAAAGGGCTGATCTATGTGAACTCTGTTCGCGAATAAATTACACAACATATTATTACATTGCATTTCTTTTGGACACTAAAATTTTCTATGAAAATTTTAAGGACGATGTAGAATCTTTGTCCTATTGTAAACCTTGGGCATATTAAAACGTAACTGTAAACTGCTATGGAATTCGAGTGCATGAGGGGAACCATTCTTCAATGTATGCAAAAAAGACTTAGCTGCTTTGTGATAGCATTTTACGTGACAGTAAATGTTAAGCTACATAATGAGATATAGGTATGTAATAGTAATGGCATGTGTCATTTAAAATTAAAAAAAACGAACTTTCGGCCATCGGTCATTTGGTCTCGCTTCATATTACTAACTTTATATAAGTGCAACGGCGAGTGACGGGCGAGTCTTTGTAGGTAGCTGTACACTTGCAGTATAGCAAAAGGTTACAAGGCCAGACTACTGCACAATGACAATCTAAAAACGTAGATAAAATTAAAAACAGACAAACCGGCAAGTGATTGGCAGATGCATACTTTTCGCCACGGCGTTTGTTCTCTTCACTTAAATCTGTGCCTTCTGGAAACAAAACAACTCTATATCCAGAGTCTAGTTTAGAATAATACTCAATAAACTGAGACAAGTTGAGCTGATCCTCCTGCCAGTTCCGTTTCACGTAAAGGAAATAGTTTAGTTGCATGATCCAACCTGAAATTATTTGTTTAAAATTAATGCCTATGCAAAAAATAGGTAGCACTGAAAAACAATTTGTAAGTTTGGATGCACAAAAGTACGGCATTATATTTTTCACGTAAATACCTAAGTAATATAAAACAAACTTCGATAAACTCAAAAACTAGATACCATTCGGATTTTTTTATACAGACGGATTTCTGAATCGGACGCCCGATAGCTCACGTGGGACACTACAGAACACAGGCTAGTTTATAATCAAATAAAGAAATATCTTTCTTTTATACATACCCAAACCAGGCACAGTTTTTAATTCATCTTTTAAAACATATTTAGTTCTGGATTTTCCTCCCACAAAAAAATCAAAAAAGTTTTCATCCCTTCTTGCTTTTGGGTAATTGTTTTCTTTACAAACGCAAACGTCAATTTTATTCGGGTCCTGTGTTGCATGATATAAGGCAATCCACACATAATTCCAGTCAATCCTTGTGCGATGGTTCATGACTATGATTGTCTTCTCGTGCGGGTTTACGTAATCACCATAATGATGTAGCTCCGTTTTGCAACAACATTGAAATAATGCCTGTAAATGTAAAATTACGTTGCACGTTCACCGTATGTCGATTTATGAAATACGTTTGTAATTTTACTTATTTCCTTACCACTGGATAAAGTTCCCAAATAGCAAATAGGACATCAACAATTTTTCTATACCATCTATGATTCAAAAACATTATATACAAAACAGGACAGTAAAGTATATAAAATCCTGCAATAAAAATTTACCTCGAAGCATAAAACATGTATTCCGCCGAAAAAAACCAAACTGAAAAAAAACTTATCACAAGTATCTGATATAAAAAGTTTTACCAGCAAGTATAGTGTAATACCAGGCTATGCAGAGCAAGAGCCCCGCCGCCATGGCGCCGCAGGCCCGAACTGCCCCGATAACAGTACCACTGAAGCCCCATACATGTATGTAACAGATTAGAAACCCTACATGACCTACTAAACTCTTA
Organism: Musotima nitidalis; assembly: GCA_949126915.1. Lineage (NCBI taxonomy): Eukaryota > Metazoa > Arthropoda > Insecta > Lepidoptera > Crambidae > Musotima > Musotima nitidalis. The sequence goes on along the minus strand of OX421424.1, from coordinate 9,115,811 downwards.
GTAACCTATCATCTTCACACTTATTTAATTTGTCCGGTTATTATTATAAAGCCTTAAAGAAAAATCGTCATAAAGTAGACAACGCTGTTTATTCAGAAACAGTTATGTTACACCTCTAGGCAACTCCGTAATTGCAACGTTTTCTTCTTGTGGCGTTTGTCTTTTTCCAAATGCTTCGCCTTCTTCTAAGGTCATCATTAGTTCACAGTCCTTAGTTTCTGGTAAGAGCACACAAAGAGACGCTGCTATTAAAGGAAAAATTCCAAACGCTACCGGGGCGCACCATTCTCCGTATGGTTTGAAATCTGCTACAAATGGCGCTATCATCGATCCTATTCTAGCCATCATTGACGAAATTCCTATAGCTGCATTACGAACTACTGTTGGAAACATTTCCGAGCAATACAAGTATACAACCACGAATATCATGTAACTAAACAGAACGCCTATTATTCCAAAAACAAGTGCTGTAATACCTCCAGGAATGAGAGCAATAGCTAATAAACAAAAACTTGATGCTAAGTTAGAAAATATTACTAAAGTTTTTCTATTCAGGAATTTCAATAAAGGTATAGAAACCAAACATCCTCCCAAGCAAACACATGCACTTGCTACAACGTTAATATAAACATTTCCAAATAAATGGCTGACGTAATAAGCCATCCCATAGAAACAGTAACTGCAAACAAGCCATAGAAATGACATAATTAATATATTCCTTCGTAAATGCGGGAAGCGAAATATGTCTATTATGGAAAATTTTAGTCTTCTATTATTTTTGTGCTCTATCTGATAGAATTCTATCTTGCTGTGTATATCTTCTGTAGTCAATCGATTTCTGAAAGGCAATAGTTTAATAGTAATGTTAAAGAAATTTACATATTTCATTAAAAAGGTTTCGTAATGAAAATACCAACACTTTTGCAACTCGTTTCATCAATGTTATAGCTTCTAGTGTTCTGTTGGCAGCTAGAAGCCATCTGGGTGATTCCGGTAAGATGCAAATATAAGATAAAAGAAGAATATTTGTGATGGATATCGCTAATAACAGATATGAGTAGTCTCGTATGAAGTAACCAAAAATTGCTAATCCACAGTACCCTATTGTAAAAGGAACATGGAACAAAGCTGACACCAAGCTTCTTTTTTCATTTCCAACGTATTCCATCAGTAATACGAATCCAACTACCATAACTCCCCCGACAGAAAATCCTAATGCGGCTCTTGCTATAGTAAAACACCAATATTCAGGTAGGAAAGATGAAATCAGTCCTAATAACACTTCCATTATAACTGCAATGATCAATGTTGGTCTTCGGCCATATCTGCAATCAAATCCATTTAAAATTAGTATCTATCTATTTATTACAGATAAAGAATAATGTAATAAAACAAAAATACCTGTCAGATGCTACTCCAAAGAACAAACTTCCTCCTAGCACTCCAAATTGAAATAATGTCTCCGTCAAGTCTTTGAGCCAAGCCTTCTCGCATATTAAGTCCCACTCCATAACAATGGTTCTTGTAAAAATGGTCTTATTATACACTGGATTATCACAACAACTGACATTTGTGTCTGGACAATAAAACTGCGCCGGTGGAGCTAGAAATATACTACACATAGTGTGCAAAGCTACACCAAACTTATTGGCAAATATTATACAACACAAGTAGATCTGATATTTTCCAAATTGTCCTATTAATTCATTAATCAAAACCATTATTATGTTATATATTGAAATAATCCTAACAGTTTTTGATAGATCACATCAAAAAAATCAGGAAGGCTACGTCGTTTTACTGTTGTTAATCTTTTTCTTTATTCTCCTTTCTTATAGCAGTCATAATAATCATTTAATAAACGGTTGATTGTCCAATCGTAAACAAAAAAATTAAATTTTTAATAAAGTATGCGGCGACGAAATACAACTTCTAATCTAATAATAATAATAACCATAATAATAACTTATCTATTGGACAAGAAATACCCACCAAAAACATTCTGTAAAAAAACTAGCCAAGTCTCGATGGAGCTGCTTGCTCATCTCTAAAAAGTAATGAAATCTTAACAAAATCGTGCCAAGTCTAAGGTTCCTTACTGCGATTTCTTCATTATTATAGTTAGTGTTGTGTGACTTGGCCGTTGAAGGGAACACAAAGGCACAGAATCAGGTGCTATATTATACCAATCTGTCGCCAGAACCGCTACCCATTGACGATGAAAAATTGCCAATTGGACAATGTTGATTGAATAACAAGTGAAAATTAAGGCTTGATACTTATGCGGCGAAATGGTTCCAGTGAAGGATGGTATGGCAGTGTATGCTTCGCGCTCGACTTTAGCGGGGGCACTGCCGTGCCCCCAGATTAATTTTAAAGTTAACACGTGTAGATACAGCGTTTAGTGCGCAGACAGATAAATAAATGACATTTAATTAAGTGTATTTGATTAATAGTACCTATGCATAATTTGATAGACAAATCTCAACTGACGATCATTTGGGGATACGTTTTATTCAAACTAGAGACAACACAAATGATACGTTCGCCCTATATCTTCCCGTATTCGGTGAAGGCTATTTCGCATATGTAGCAACCGATTATAACACACAATTGAAACTCCATGTTTCAATTCTCAGGGCATGAGGAGTTTAACAACTAAATTGTTGAGCGAGAGAGCCACTCCACCCAGGGCCGCGGCTAACGTCGACCGCGGCCCCGCCCACGCAGGGCACGCCACCAAAGTGTGCTGCGCGGTGTCTTCCGCGCAGTCACAGTGGTGGCAGCACCGGGTCGATTCCCCCCCGGCGATGTCACACAGATACTTTCCGAAACAACCTTGCCCGGAAAGCACCTGCGTGAGCCGGAAGGACATCGACCCCCACCGACGGCCGACCCATCGCTCCAAGATGGGCCCGACCGCCTCTAGGATACGGCGCCTCGAACCTTCGGCACCCTCGGCACTCGTCAAGAGCTGCCGCCGCCATGCGCCCAGAGCCTGCGTCTGAGCGTCTCTACGCCATCGCACCACAGTGTCCGGTGCGGGGCGGAGACCCTGGCTCCGGGATTGCGCGCCACGCCAGAACACCGCCGAGAGAACCTCGGCATCGAGGTCCCACGGAAGAGAACCGGCGAGCGCGCATGCCACCTCATGGGAGATGGTGCGATACCCCCTAGCAACACGAGTCGCCATGACTCTCTGCGGCCGTCGCAGGATCCGTCGATGGCGACCCGATACGGAGCTCGCCCAAATTGGGGCCCCGTACAAGGCTTTGGATCGCACCACCCCCATGTAAAGGCGACGGCAACTGCCGCCACCTCCCCCGAGATTGGGGAGCAGGCGAGATAGAGCTCCCGCCGTGCTCACCAATCTCGGTCCTAGGTGCCGAAGGTGAGCTTCGAAATCCCATCTGCTGTCGAGAAGGACGCCGAGATACTTCAGCGTGTTCCCGACAGGGATGGGAGTTCCTCCAATCACAATACTGGAGCCTAAAGGCGGCCGCCTCCGGGGACCATGAAAAACGATAGCCCCGGATTTGTGCAGTGCAACCTCAAGCCCCAGCCGCCGTATCCTCTGGACCACCGTCGCGACGCCGACGGTGGCCAAACCTCTCGCATCCCGGAGGTCAGAACCCCGGAATGTTACCAGAGTGTCGTCGGCGTAACAGACCACGTCCACGCCATGCAGATTCACACAGCGCAGAACGTAATCATATCCGATGTTCCACAGGAGTGGTCCCAGGACAGACCCCTGTGGAACACCGCACACCATACGCCGCCGACAGGAATAATAATGAATTAGTAAAGTAAAGTAAAAGTAAAAAAAATATTTATTTCATATTAGAAGTGCAAAAAGCGAAAAAAAATTAAACACATATTGCATTTTTTTACTAATTATATTTATAGGTTTTCAATACATAGTTAATGTGAGATTTTGTGCATATCACTAAGACATAAATATTTCGATTTTAATTTGATACAGTAATCAATTAATACGAATATTAAAGAACATAAGGTCATTGATGAACTTGTTGATTGATGTTTTTGTTGACAAGAACAGTACAGTTTCTAATTTAAAGAGACAATTAGAAAGATCTTTTAACATTTATTTACTTTATTACGATGTGCCCCAGGCCTGTAAGGCAGCAACTGGGAAGAGTAGGTATAGTCACGAAGTGCATACCTCCGCGATGTGATGGTGACGAGATTAGACAGACGTTAACTGACTCTATAAAGACTTAAGCGAAAATAGTGAAAGTGTAGCATACATTGAATGCATATAAGTTCATTCACGTACACGTACATTTAAGTTTCTTATGTGACAAATTAAGTTTACTTTACTTTATAGTACACAGTAGAAACATTTATTATGTGATTAGGATTTAAATACCTTTAAAACAATACCACATGCATGCTGGGACTAAGTTAAAGCGAAATTAGATACCACTCATAGGAAATTAACGCCTTGACGTCAATGATGATTGATTAGTAGAATCAGTCTATTGAACATTTGTCACCATTCATATTTGTCGAACTCATAGCGTAGATCGTTTATATCGGGGCGGAATGGTATTTCGAAATCAACTCCAATGAAAAGAAATATTTCAATTAAAACCTGTAAGTTGAAGAAGCATTATATTATTATTGAGTTAAAACTCAACTTTTAGTATAGTAGATACAATAATATTCTTTGTTTTTTTGCATACATAATAAAACAATTATTCCGTTAATACAAATGTTTTTTCTGTAATTAAAGCTGTCTGGGATCACAAATATTTTGTAATTTGTAATTTTATGTGTGCTGTTGGCCACCCCTGAAAAAAATGCTACTTCGTTGATGATGATATATTTTTTGGATATAATTATCCAAAACGTTACTATCAAGAATGTGATACATTAATATTTATTACATTACGAAACTAGTAACTAAAGTGTTATATGACAGAGACCCAAATGTCACTTTTCATCGTAAATAGACATCTTGATACATAGGCTAGTTCATCAAGATTAGATTAAAATCTCATTTGATACGATATTGTTGAAAGCGACGAAGATACTCGCCAATGTAATGTGATTTTACTTTTAGTTTAGAGTAATCAGGCAATTACAGACATAATAACTTGTTATGTACAAAAAGCAACGTACGTTCAAGTCCAAGTACTATGGGTAATATTTTACGTAAGTAATACAGCAATAAATTAAGTTAAGGCTAAAAACAGTTTAAATAAACTTATTCATTTAAAAAACGCAAAATTAGCACAATGACACGACAAAGAATTGAAAGTTAATCAAAAAAAATCGATGTACGGAAGAAATTATATGCCCATTAATTAGACTATAGGATGGATTAATAATACACTGTAAGGAAATAAATCCAGCTTCGAGTAGTTACTGTTTACGTGGCGTATCATAATGTTTCCTTCCAAACGCTTCACCTTCTTCTATAGTTGTCATCAACTCACAGCCTTTAGTTTCCAGCAGCAGAAATGTAACAGACCCGGCAATAAGAGGTACTATGGCAAACCACACCGGAGGCATCCATGAAGCTACCTCTTTTGATTCTACAACGAATGGAGCTATCATAGAGCCTACGCGAGCTATCATTGATGAAAATCCAAGAGCGGCATTTCGCACAACTGTTGGGAAAAGTTCAGTACTGTACAGATACACCAATACAAAGATAATAAAACTAGAAACTACGCCTACACATGCACATACAACAGACCATACTCCTTCAGGTACAGCGAGTAAAACGAATAAAACACCCGCACACATAAAATTACAAATTATCACAATTGTTTTTCTCCCTATAAATCTCATAAGTGGAATGGATAAAAGAGTTCCCAACAATGCGACGGAGCCACTTGCAGCCACGTTGATGAATATGTCCCCGCTGAGCTGGCCCACGTACTGCGATATGCCGTAGAAACAATAGCTGCAACTCAGCCAGTTCATAGAGATACAAATTATATGTTTCCTTAAATTCGGAGTTCTAAATAAGTCTAATACTGTTCCCTTCTTTAAAGTATTTCTTTCAATAGAATGTTGAAATGCTTCTATTTCTACTTTTATATTTTCTGTGCCTCTTTTATTTCTGAAACCATAGAAAAATAGCATTGAGTACCTATACAAAAGCTGTGCAGCTTGAATATTTTACCAATGACTTCGTAGCAGATATAAAATATTATGTATTAGAAAACGAGTATGATGTGTAGGTGGTAAAACATAATAACATAACTATAATAAATTGTATGCACCTATAATAGGTGGGCATATTAGGACTTGACCTTGCACGCGCTGTTTTAATAAAATGTACTCCGTTGTATGTCTAATAAAGAAACAAAGCCCTTTTATTAGATTTTTTTTATTAAAAAGATGTAACACATAGCTGAGGCCTACAAATTGGATCTTTTAAATTTAATTTTTATCATCCTCTAAGGGGCATTAACGTCTCACTACTATAATATTTATAGGCATATTTATAGGCATATTATAATATATTATAGGCACGGGCGTCCTCTCAATAACCAAGTTGAAAGGGATAGGGGGAGAAAGGGAGGGAGGGAGGGAAAGGAAATTATTTTTAACGATACAAAAATGTCATTAACTATCAAGCGAACTGGTGGGCCTCACCTTGGCGTGTAGACTTAACTAGTTAATTACACCATTAATATTAAAATGATGTATCAAGAAAGGATCTTCATAAAATCTCCCTATCAACACATTTCTACCAACCACGTTTTTGGCAGGCGTCTCCCCCCCCCCCCCTCCACAATGGCTAAGTCACTTGTTTGAAGGAATCATTAGGACATACTTACTATTGTAGTTTTAAGTACTACACGAAAATAACTTTGTAATATATGATATAATAAATTAATGCATTAGGATACATAGCGCCAGTGACTTTATCATAATACTAGCGGTCGCTCGCGGCTCCGCCCGCGTGGTAGTCGGTTACCGCTGCAAAATGCCTACCCAGGAGAGACACAGTTAGCAAAATGATTCCTAGGTCAGTTCACAGACACCGACACTAACATCCACAACGCAGTCATTATCCGCAGGCTGCATAGATTGAATGATGAAAATATTTTAATGTAATTAATACTAAGTTTTCTTTTCTGCCGGCAGTCCCGGAGTGCAACCTGTTGTTTTGGGATAGATACTATTGTGGAGCTTCGATCGATTAAAGCGATTGTTGTTGTCTCTATAAACAACATTTGACGTTAAATTATTTTCAGGTAACAAAATAAACTTATGTTCGGAAGCCCCGACCCCTAATAAGGCGCCGTGCAGCAGAAATCGTAATATTTTAATTTCGCCATAACATCAAAACCAAACGTCCAATTTTAATCACTCAAAGACCAACATTATCTACATAAACTTCACCTTCAAGTGATGATATAGATAGAGATAGATTTATTTTGATAGGGAATAATAGCATGAGTAAAATAAATGCGTTTCAATGTAATCCAAAAAAATACATAAATAGGTATAGTGTGTTCCGGACTATTTTGTAGATATTTGTAAGACCTACAATTAATCGGCACATTTTGTGGTTCTATCTATTAGATATAGTTTAGGCAACGTACACAAAATGAGTAACTTTTCTGGTTGGTTTTTTACACTTTGTGTCCGAAAAACCCAAATATCTTATGGAACTCTATTTTTTACCAAAATAAAATTTAGCCTATGTTACTCGTAGATAATGTAGCTTTCAAATGGTGAAGGTGAGTTTTTGAGCCTATTTATTACACACAAACAAAGTTTTCCTCTTTATAATATTAAGTATAGATAATTTTTAAAATCGGTCCAGTAGTTTTTAAGCCTATTCATTATAAACAAACAAAGTTTTCCTCTTTATAATATTAGTATAGATAAACGATGTAAGTAATCATCGAGTGCTCGATCTATGTCTGCTATATTATTAGCAATTTCTATTCATGAGTAAAACAATTCTTGATGGATGACCAATTAGCGGCATATTCCACTAGAGATCATGAACATGTACCTACATATTTTTCTACTCATGCAATTAGCGTTACGTTTATATCTATACAACAACTGGCTGATATTTGCAATTTTTTGCAACTACTCGATATAATGAAGTTTAATTTATCTCTTTGTGATAAATATTTTTTTTAACAAATTCACACATTTCTAGATAAAGTTTATTTTTAAAAGATACAGTAATGGAAACGCTATGTGGTACTCGTATAGCTCTGTATCCCCTATTGATCGCTTGAAATTTCTTACAGCAAGATGGCACAGCTACGTTCGCCAATCAGCACTGGGTCCGCGTGGTGAGAATGATCTTAATTGAAACGGTTGGTTCGTAAAAGGAGGCCCGTGATTCAATAGTCTGGGCTGCGACGACATGTATATTAACAGGGACATAAGCAAGTCATATGAAATGCTACTTAAGAAAAACCCCGACCTCAGAAAATTTATTATAAGATTATCTTTTGGGTGCCTGTTACTAAAGATTACTTACTAAATATTTATCTGTATATGTAGTTTGTAGCCGATTTTAAGAGATATTTTTTATATTGTGTACTATGATTTCATTGAATAGCTAAATTTACGTCACGTCATTGCGTCACGAACTATTTTGATTTGCTCAATCAAATACCCCAAGTTCTATTACCATTGATAACTAGTAGGATAATAGTGGAAATTGAGACTATTTATAATATTTATTTAAAAAAATATCATTACTTAATTCAGCTCGTATCAAGTACTTTTTTGATAAAATCTAGCTATTACGAATACATACACATAAGCATTTTCTACAACTATTTATAAAGGAATTATATACTTAGTTTTAGCAAAGCGATCTCTAGAAAAAACGTATGCCTTTCGCCCACATTGAAACTAGACGAAACCCTATTTCCTTATTCGCCTTCTACGACACTTACAGGCAAGACATTGGTTGCTACAATTACTTGAAGCTACTACAAATACATACGTTTCATTGTTCAATTAGTTGTAAAAATAATTGGACTTACACTTTAGCCACAAGTTGCAAGACAGCAATGGCAGCTTGCGTCTTTTGAACTGCTATAAGCCATCTTGGCGTTTCTGGGACTAACCATATATAAGAAAACAATATTATTGTTGGTATTGAGATTGCAAGTTGAAAAATGGAATAATCTCTAATATAATATCCGAAAAGCGGTAGCAACATATGACCTAAATTAAACGGAACTTGATAGAGTGCTGACACAACATCTCGATATTCTGAGCCAACAAACTCCATGATTATAACAAAGCCGATGACCATTGTGCCTCCAACGGACAGGCCAACGGCGAACCTTAGAAAAGTGAAAACCCAATAGCTCTTTGCGTATGCAGCACTAACACCCATCACTGTTTGTATTATTATGGCTATAACAAATGGTTTCTTCCGGCCAAATCTGTAAACAATTAGGTTATAAACATATAGCTTTTCGATCGGCCACAATAGTTAAAAAGACCTCTTTGCACAATTGGAGAACTACCATTATTTATTTCTAAAATAGTTTCTGCCTGCGACTTTATTGCGGTTTTATGCTCTTCTGTGGAAATTTGGGGTTATTCCGCTGTGATAAGTAAGTATTACATGTATTATTTCGTCTTGCTTGACTTGTCACATTATGAAATACTAAGACAAGCACGTGTTGTTTGAGAGAAGAAAGAAGGGTGGCAGGACAAGATCGAAAAGAATAATGTAACAATCTCAATAATCGTTTCAATAGAAGACCCTTAGAGACGCTAAGGGCTGTAACCTTAGTATCCCCTCATGTATTGCCTTTGCAATGCAAGAAGAGAGAATAAATGAGAGAATCACCGAGATGAAATCATTACAATAAATCTTGTTCGCACTTGAGTTTTGTACAAAAATGACAGTTTTATATCTATGTTGTTGGTATCCGCCGTTTGTAACTGACTCACGTTAATATATTATAGACGTGATTATAGGTCTTATAATCACGAATATCATAACTGAATGTCTTATCTCAGTTGTTGTCAGTATGTTTAGCTGTTTTTAAATGATTGAGAGACAAACATAAAATCTTGAGAGGTGATTTATAGTATTAGTCCTAAATGGTTTCCTTACCTATCAGATGCCATCCCAAAAATGATGCTTCCGATTAACGTCCCCAATTGGAACAACGTTTGCGAGAAACTAACCAACCATCTTTGTGAGCATATTAGATCCCATTTTGATATGATCGTTGAAGAAAATATAGCTTTGTTATAAACAGGATTACTACAAGGGCACAGCTTGGTACTGTCTGGGCAAGTAAAAGTTGTTTTAGGTGCCAAGAATATGATAGCCATTTGATTGAAGGCTATTGGGAACTTTGACAAAAATATAATGAAACATAAAAATAACTGATATCTCCCAAAAGACCCCGTAAGTCTCTGAATCGCATCGGCTTTAGGTGGCGCCCGATTTTTGTCATGATGCTTTGAATCTAAAACAATGAATAGTAAGTTATTGTTAGAAATTTGGTTGACCTTACAAATATATAATATATATATATATACTTAAACTTAAAGTTCAGCGTCTACTTACTGATTTGAACAGATTTGGCTGAATTTCAGTTATTATACGGAGCGACTGCCGTCTATCCTCCGAAACCCAGAGAGAAACATTGATAAGCCAGCTGTCAGCCTGTTAGAAGGCCCTGACGCCCCTAATAACGACTGCCATAGATGTTCGTTACAGCGGGGACCAACGGCTTAACGTACTTTCCGAGGCACGGAGCAAGCGATAATTATGCACATAACTCGAAAAGTCATAGGTTTTTTTGACAAGTTGGTATAACATATCAATGTCCGACCTAATAGGAGTATGTAGCATACAAGAGGCATCAGTAATGCGTTATCTAACCTTTAAAACAGTTTCGCCTTTTCTGGTTTGTGGTTCCACTTTGTGAAATTTGGTAGAATTTAGGTTTGTTCCGAACATCTACAAAATCAGCATTTAGACATCTTCCCTAAGGGATGACTAAGGTAACCATGGATCTAATCTAGAGACTATTAAACTAACATGCACAAAATCTTACCCATATTATTCTTTTAAGACACAATCTCCAAAAAAAATTGTTTCTATTTTTTTGGTATATCATATTAACACTGTAATATCGTTTTTGTAAATCGCTGTGAATTTAAACACCAAAGTACATGTGCACAATTTTTTTAGGAATATTTAAGATTACGAAATAAATTAACAAAAAATCATTTGGCTGTTGACACAGGTGACATCTGCCTCTCTTCTCTCGCACATTTTTTCTTTATTATAGCAAAGATTATATACTCTGTCGTCCTCTATTGAATTTAATATGAATAATTCTACAAATAAAACTTATCGCTATTTAAACTTCCGCTATCCACGATGTGAAGTGGTGAAAGGAAAGAAAATAAAATTTTTCATGTAAGGATCTTTTTAGAAAAAGGTTGTATTACAAAGTTATTCATTTGAAAAACTTGATTTGATTTGAATTTGATGATAAGCTCCTAAAATAAAAATAAAATATACTTTATTGTCTTTAATATGAACATGATCATTTAGATTCGTCAAATATTCACACACAAAATGGAAATTCGATATATTTTTGTAACAACAATGAAGGAGATATGAGCGGTACCATAATAAAGAAATAAAAGCAAATGGGTTATTTAATAGAAATTGTCAAGGTTTGTCAGTCTGTCGGTGACTCTTATCGAGGGGATCTGTCAGTCAGCCTGTTGTGATCTGAGGTTGTGATTCTAAAAGAGGGAAGGGATTGTCCGTCAGTCAGTCAGTCTGTCTGTGACTCTAACGAGGCTTCCAAAAGTTTTTTTTTGACGATCCAAATGACATTATTTATTATTCTATCGCCAACTACATAATAGTTTTATGGCGAATATAACCTTTTTAAATACATAATTATTGTGTTACTAATAAAATCAAAACCATAATAAATCCTTCACTAGAAGTTAGGAACAGCCAGAATCGAAGACATTTGCCTGAGATGATGATGAACCGTGTCTTGAATTATTTATTTTCGAACACCCAAACTGGTTTTTTTTTCGGGTTCGTACGCTTATATCTAGGATTCGTCACCGGATACGATGTATAGCATTTGAGGATCCTGCGTGGAATCTTTCGAGAGTTCTGACGCACCAAGTAATGCGAGCCGCTTTTTGCTCTTCACAGAGCGAATGCGGTATTCATCGGGAAAACTACTTTTTTACACCTAAATGTTCATGCAAGATTATTTGTATTTAACTCATGCCAATGTCTAAAGTTGTCTGAATTTCGCGGTATGTCACATTAATCCCCCTCAAGCAGCTTACGGACAGTATCAACGTTTTCTTGAGTCCCTGCAGTTTTTGGACGACCTTGACGGGGATCATCACTGAGCTTGACACGTCCACGTTCAGCAAACCAGCGATAACGTGTGGTTTTGGGTGGGGCTTCATCTTCAAATGCAGAAATCATCCGGTCTATAAACTGTCGTTCGTTCGTTCTTAAATTTTCTCGAGTCAATTTCATTTCCTCAACTAGTTTGACAAGACCGAGATTCTTTTTTGAAATAAATAAATGGTATGCGATATTTACAACCAAGTAGTTTTCAATTAAATAGATTTTACTATGACAGAACCAGTGGAAATATTCCATTCCCGATACTTTTAGTGCAGCCTTTAGCTCTATTCGGAATTACTCAAATTACCCACATTCAATTTGTTACAATTTGTTCCATTCTACACAACTAATTGACCGCTGTAGTTAAGCTTGGAATAAAATACTTCATAACATCCTGCCATTAACATGTAATTTACATATCACCAAATTATATGCGCGGTAAATGGTAAGTGTAAAAATGAAAACTGACATGTGGAGTCAGGCCGCGCAATAAGGTTCCGTAGTTTTCCGAGAGAGAGTAGGTAACGGGCGTATTACTTAAATAACAAAGGGCGCTAAGGACAAAGACTTTTTATTTTACATGAAATATGGTACATGGGTGGTCTTAAAATATAACAATGTCCGCATATTTCACCAGTAACTGATTGCTATTTATTATTATGAACGTCGCCAAGTTACTTGTAAAATATTGTAGAGGGAGGATCCTAAATATTTGCTATAATGTTATATAAATCGTATTTTAAGAATTTAAATCACAGTTTATTTATTTATTTTTCACCCCGACGATGCGACTATTTGAATACTATAGAGTGAAACAAAAAAACTAGTCAAATAAACGGCAATGGGAATCCCTAAAATGCGTTTTATTTTTATATATAATCGCGTGCATAGAAAAAAACTCTCTGACTCTTATTACCTTCTAAAAAGGTATATATATATATATATATATATATACTACTAGGGTTTTATATATATATAACCCTAGTCTAGTCTACGGACAGATTAGGTTTTTTTTAAAATGCGGAATCCTACAAACACAATTATTAGGCATCATTATTTAGTGAGCAGTAAAATTTCAAAAAGTGTACAATGAATTATTCTAAGTTCATAAAATTAGTTATAGAGTAGGTGTGAACAATATTGGCTGGAAATAAAAAAATACAATAGATTTTAACTTAGTATGGAATAAGCTACGCATGACAAAGTAAATTGTATGGTACGATTCACTCGTATTATTGTATACCAAGACATGACGTCACGGGAAATAAAATCTATATTTTCGTTGTTTTAAGAGATTTACGAGAGAAAATGAACAAATAATTCGATACAGGTACAATAAAATACAGCGGACTCCCGGTAATCAGGTCCCTGTCTAATCTGGCTGTTGGAACACAAACAATATTTTGGCAAATCTTCACTTACCTCAGGTAGTTCAAAAAACGTAATCCTCGGAACTGCTCAAGGATCAGTACTTGGCCCAGTACGTTATATTACTTATGTCGACAGCGTTGCAAACGTATTACAATACAGTAATGTACTATGTTGATAAAGATACACGATTGCTTATAGCAGGACACGACATTGACCGTGCGCTTACACAATTACAATTTGACTTCACCAACCTCATAAAATGGTCTTACGACGAAGGACTAGTTCTCAACGTAGCGAAAACTAAAGTGATTTGTATATCGTCCAGCCGAAATAGAGTATCACGACTGATAGCACATAACCCAGACTGCCTACGCAATACCCTGCAATTTTCACAAAATAGAAGAGAAAAAAACTAACATACTTTGGTCTTGTAATTGATTAATATTTCAAATGGACAGACCATATCAACAAACTATATATAAGAAAGTATCAAATACCATATCCCATTTTTTGTCACATTTTCAAGTCACTGGACGAATTAATAATAGAATATGGGTTAATTAGTTATGGAAGAAAATATAAATCTCACCTTTACCAAAAATTTTTTTAACTACGAATCTTGAAATGCATGATCCCTACAAAAATATAAGAACAGTTCAAAAATAATTACATCGAGCCATTCAAGATTTGTAGAATACTATCTGTATTACAAAAAAATAAATATTACATTTTGGCAAAACAATACTTTTGTGTTGACCTACAATATCCTTCACCTAATAGAATTCAGCTTAGAAGTGCAAAGATGCCCAAGTGTATATAGTGCCTTAAATTAATGATATTTACGCAAAACTGCAAACAAAGTACATCGTTCCAATATTACTCAAAAAAACTATCACTCCCAATTTTTTTTTAACATTTGCTGAAAACACACTGTCTAGAACAGGTTACTTGCTCCAATTACCTATAAGTACGCATAACAAGGTTGATATTATTATGTTTTTCTGCGAGTATACCCGTTCTCCCTTCCTCGTGGTTTCGATTCCCACACATGCACGTTGTTTTGGTCTAAGTGTCATTAAGTATGTATATGATGTATATACTTACAAAAAAAAGTATTTATGTATGTTTATCCGTTATATAGTATCCATACCACAAGTTCTTAATGATACTTATCTTGTAACTAAATAACTGGTGTAATTGTTAGAAAATATGTATTTATATAGTGTTGTAAACACAGCCGCACCTCGCAAAGTCTGCAAATTATAATTTACACAAAGTACCAGAGTTTTAGAAAAATAGTTTCACTACACCAGTAATAATATTACCTTATATATTATATTGTCTTCTCTCACATTGCTATGACTCGTTTTGATCACGGAGAATGTCCTTTCTGTACTCGTATTGCATTTGTTTATATTATATCCAACTACTGTGTAGATACAGAATTTCAAAAACATTTATAAACTTGATTGCACTTATTTTTGTAATATAACTGCTGCTAATACAGTCAAATCGCACTATCTGAGCCACTACCTTTTGTTTTCTTTTGTAACTCTATTAATTGTCGTATACTTTGATTTGTATGAATTTTTATTTCAATTGTTTTGGTTTAAATTTTAGTATAAAGAAAACAATAAAAGAGTTTTTATTTTATTTTTTTATTTATTTTATTTTTATTTCAGATAAAAATATCTCTACGGTATAAGTACAGACTAATTGTCGTATCTACCTCATAAAACTATAAAACGTAAGGCAGTAGAGTAAACAATGTGAGATATCATGCTACCTTTATCAACAACAGTTTAAAACTTAAACAATGTTTGATTTTAAAAACAACAATAATCATACACTTTTCCGTAGCGTTTCCTTTTATTTACATCCTAGACCTATTGTAATGAAACAAATGTTTTTTATAATAAACTAGTAGCCGCCCGCGACTTTGTCCGCTTCAACTATAAGTCCTTTTTTTAAGTTGCGTTCCCGTAGAAAAATTTACTCTAGCTTAAGTTAGACCTTGAAGCTTAGCTGTCTGTTAATGAAAGTTCTGTCTAAATCAGGTCAGCCATTTTGGAGCAATCCACGCCGGAAAATTACCGCAGCAGCGTCCCCGCAGGAAAATAAAAAATAGTTTTAGAAAAGTGTATGTATTTAGACTAACTTCAAAATTTTAATATTTTCCATATAAACTTGTACTCTATATTTCACCCCAAGAGGTTTTTTTTAATATAATCAAACACATTTCAATTTCTTTACATTATGAGAAACCCTACTACTAAAACTATATAATTATGTGGCGCACCGATATACATCGTTAATCGGGAAGCAAGCCGTTGGTCCCGGCTGTCATAAACCCGGCTGGCAGTCTTTGTTAGGAAGTCAGTGTCCTCTAACATCCTGACAACTGGTTTAACCATAGAACGATGTTCCCCTATAACTGAAATTCAGCAAAGTCTGGTTAAACCAGTGAGCAGCCCCTGGGCCCAATAATTAAGTAAAGTGCAACCTGGATAATGCTGGGATATGGTGGAATTTCTTAATGAGCAGCCTCATCCCATGGCACACGCTCGGGGGCATAAATTTCCCAAAAACATGACTGGAATTCCATTTATGTGATGGTAGTCCAAAAGGGTTTAGTGAATTTAAGAATTCACGGCGTCTATTGATTTGTAATATTTTTTTGGCTGGAGTTTTTTTGAATGATCTGATTGTTTATTTCGTTTACAATATAATTCCTAGGTTACATTAGTGCCCGTCAGGTCAGTCAGAGTATAAAGTATCTATTCATTATCATCATCAGCCTATGTTTGTCCACTGCTGAACAATATGCCTCTCCAATGGCCAGAGCTCGATCTTTAGCTCTTTGTGTCCAACCTAGTTCGTCTCCTAACCGGAGGGCGTCCTACACGGCAAATATGACCGGCTAACTGCCATTTCACCTCACTAATCTTTAAGGATACTTCCATAACTATCGTAGCATCTATTAAATTTTCTAATGTATGGGCTCAATCAGAGGGATGTCACAATTTCTGCTCAAATTTGGAGTGGGCAAAAGTTCTTCCCCAAGCTTTGGCAGTTGTGGTAAGAAATAACTATCGGTGATCTCTTGAATCGCTCATCGCTCTCACCTTGATTCCCCTCCCGTGCCCCAATGGCGCCTATATAGCTTATTACGATGTTACCTAGCTTGCCCGTGGGGGTGAGCAGTGAGGACGCGTTTTTAAACACGTGATATACCCAATGAATAATTCAAATTTAGTCTTAAATATGTAATAATAATATATGTAAAATATTTTATAGAAAGATTCATACCAAGGTATAATATAGAGTCCTTTCTAACGGTGGAATTGCTATTAATTTTTGCAACAAAAAGAAAACTTATCTGGTTAGGATAGTGCAGCAACCCCTAATGAGAATTGACCGCTTAAAGCCCTAAGATTCTGTCCTGCCTTATCTCTAGCCACTCAACTAAGTGCTATTTTACCATACCATCTTTTTTGATGACCGATATTTCGATATTTCGGTTTCGATTCCCACATAGAACAAATCTTTATTTTTGTTCTGGTCTGGATGTTTCCTATGTATTTTAGGTATATTTACAGGAGGTATTAGGAGGTATATTTACAAAAAAAAGTATTGAAGTATGTTGATGCGTTATTTAGTATCTACAACACAAGTTCTTAATGATACTTATCTTGGAACCTGGTATATTAATTGCTGTAATTGTCAGAAATTATTGATTTATCTTTGCCTCTTTTCTATCAAGATGTCTAAGAGAGTATATAGTCTGTATGCCTTTATCTTATCATAGAAATGGACTTACGAAAAATGAACTACGGTGCATGTTAATTCAAAAACAAATTTTCTTAAGAATTATTTATTATTTGATCACAATTTAAAACATGAGTCTTTTTTATTTAAATTAGATATTATAATGGCGTTAAATATGTACTAAATTTCATATAAAAGTTTTTTAGTTTCAATGTTTTTTTTTCAGTTTTAGGAAATTTAGTTTTTATAACCACCATAAGAATTAAAATAAGTGGTAATTATTATGTCTAGTGTTTGTTCACCTAGCATGTTTTCGTTAATTGGACTTTACGTACATATAGAGGATGCATAAGTAAGAAGTCACAGCAGGGCGTAGAGAATATTTTGCCGCCGCCTATTTTGTACCACTGTTGTGGGTTTGTATTGGCTGCAGCTAACGAAGACAATATACAACTGATATATTTGGAATAAAAAGCATCTCACTCAGCATCAGGATATTTTTTGACATTGTGTGCAATAGAACTGTAATTTATACAGGAACAGAAATTCACAAATTCTTAAGTATATTAAATAAGACGTAAGAACGATAATAAGAATAATATTTAAAAATATTTAATATGTAAAAGATTATAATATCACAACATACAGCGTCAACTAGTCTACATTTTATCTACGTTAGATTTTTTCTTCTTGCCAAATGCTTCGCCTTCCTCTATAGTCGTCATCAACTGACAACCCTTAGTTTCAGGCAAAAAGAAAGAAGCACACGCGGCAATCAGAGGCATTATAGCAAAACACAAGGGAGGCAGCCATCTTGCTACCTCTTTAGAGTCAACTACGAAAGGAGCTATCATGGAGCCCACACGAGCCATCATCGATGAAAAGCCAAGTGCGGCGTTCCGAACTACTGTGGGGAAAAGCTCTGTACAGTACAAATATACTACTACAAACGTGATAAAACTAGCTTCTACACCTATACATGCACACACAACCGACCATACGCCTTCAGGTACAAATAATAAAATCACCAAAACAGCTGCACAAATAAAATTGAAGACTATAATTATAGTTCTTCGTCCTATTAATCTCATCAGAGGAATGGATAGGAAAGTCCCTAACAGTGTGACAGAAGCGCTTGAAGCCACATTTACGAAGATATTACCGCTGAGCTGGCCCACATACTGCGACACGCCGTAGAAACAATAACTGCAGCTCAGCCAGTTAAGGGACATACAAATTATGTTTTTCCTTAAATTCGGAGTCCGAAATAGATCCACCACTGTTCCTTTCTTTAAGGTATTCTTTTCAATTGAACTCTGGAAAGCCTTTACGTCTGCTTCCACTTGGTCCGTTGAACGTTTATTTCTGAAAACGTAAAAGAATAATTATTTTGTCGATGACATCAGTAGTGCTAAGCGAGAAATAATTTCTCATAACATTAAAGTTTATTATAAAATTTTATAAATCAGGTAATTATGTCCTACCGATATTTCAATAACATTTAGTCTACTGATTTTCATAAGCAATTTTAGTAGGTATCTCACATGAAAAGCCTAGCGCGGTCTTCCCTTCCAAAATAAAACTAATGATCATTTATTTAAATAGCAAGCGCTGAAACTACTACATTAGGAGGTGGTAAAATTGTTTGCGACCAGACAAGTCTCAGCTGCAAGAAGTCCACTGCTGAACAAATGCGTGTGGCTTTTGTACGTTAATTGACTGTCAGCAACTTCACCTTGTACCAAAATCATACTCACATTTTTGCGACGCGTTTCAAAACCACTATAGCAGCATCAGTTTTCTTGAAAGCTATAAGCCATCTTGGCGTTTCTGGGATTAGCCATATATAAGAAATTAATATTATAGTGGGTAAAGAGATCGCAAGTTGAAAAGTTGAAAAATCTCTTATAAAGTATCCGAAAAGTGGTAGCATCATATGACCCAAATTAAATGGTACTTGATAAAGAGCTGATATGATATCTCGATGTTGGGTGCCGACAAACTCCATTATTATTACAAAGCCTGTCACCATTGTGCCTCCCACCGAAAGTCCAATGATGAACCTCAGAATAGTGAATAACCAAAAGTTATTGGCGTAAGCAGCTGCAATGCCCATCGCTATTTGTAGTACAATGGCCACTATCAAGGGCCTTTTTCTTCCAAAACTGAAAAAAAAAACAAGAAAATTTAAAAGTT
Source organism: Musotima nitidalis (assembly GCA_949126915.1). Lineage (NCBI taxonomy): Eukaryota > Metazoa > Arthropoda > Insecta > Lepidoptera > Crambidae > Musotima > Musotima nitidalis. The sequence goes on along the minus strand of OX421424.1, from coordinate 9,096,082 downwards.
TTTTCTTATTAGTACCACGATACACGGTAGTACATACCACGAAGGTAATATTGAATTTTAAGAATTAAATTTTTCTACAAAGAGATTCTTAAATTATAAATAACAACAGTCTTGGCAAAAACACTGTAATGTCACTAAAGTAACTTAAACATTTTTATTGAGTTATTAGTATGATTGAGTAACTATGATTGAGAATATTACGGAATAAGAAACTCCGCATTGGATCTTCTCACTTCTTATCTAAGTAATAGGATTCAAAGGGTTGAGGTTAATGGAAAGCGATCTCAGGGGTCTGTTGTAAAAATGGGGGTACCGCAGGGCTCGATTCTCGGTCCGTTTTTGTTTTTGATTTATATTAATGATTTGCCATATTTTGTTAAAGAAAACCACGAGATAGTTTTGTTTGCTGATGATACATCATTATTGTTTAAGTTAAAACGAAATCAGAATTTAGACGAAGTAAACAGTGCGATCTCGAAGGTGGTGTACTGGTTTGACGTTAACAATTTGCTATTAAATGGGGCTAAAACGAAATGTATTAAATTCGTGACGCCTAACGTCAGACAGGCAAACTCTACTATTATGGTAAAGGAGGATGAGTTGACCCTTGTGGATACTACCAAGTTTTTAGGGATTACTTTAGACTCTAAGCTACAGTGGGGCCCACATATTGGTGAATTGTCGAGTAGACTTAGCTCTGCAGCATTCGCGGTAAAGAAAATTCGCCAATTAACAGACGTTGTAACAGCTAGGCTAGTTTATCATAGCTATTTCCATAGTGTTATGTCCTATGGTATTCTTCTGTGGGGTTGTGCCGCAGACATTCAAACAATCTTTGTGCTGCAGAAGAGGGCTATTCGAGCAATTTATAATCTCCCGTGTGGACATTCACTAAGAGAAAAGTTTAAAGAAATTGATATTTTAACAGTGGCCGGTCAATTCATTTATGATAACCTGGTTTATGTACATACTGATCAATTTAGTAAGAAAAGCTGTGTACATAACCTAAACACAAGGAATAAGCATAAATTAGTTGTACCTGCCACTAGGCTCCAAAAGATAAACAAATCTTTTAAAGGTCAATGTGTGCGATTCTACAATAAAATCCCAAGCAACATACAGCAATTGAGCCTAAATAAATTTAAATTAACAATAAAACACAAGCTGTCTTCAAAGGGATACTATTCTATTAAAGACTATATGGCAGATAAAAATGCTTGGGATTAAGCTGCCGTTTCATACAGGCTATTCTAATATGAATGACTTGAAAACAAAAATTGTTAAGGTACATAACCTTAACTTATTGCATTGTATAGCTTCACAGACAAATGAAGATTGTATTTCTAGTACCAAACTAATGGACATATTTAAAAGAGCAAAGCCTGTGAGTTTCTTGCCAGTTCTTCTTACAGAGCGGTGGCTCGGAACTGGCACTTAAATTCACTTACACTTAATTATTTTTTGTTTTTAAATTGTTTTGTTGCATGTAAGTGAATCTAAGCTTCGTGATTTAGTGTAATATTATTTCAATTGTTTTTTTTTTCATTTGTAATCATGACGTTTTCAAGTACTATGTATAATAGTTTATGAAATAAATATTTTTTTACTTTTACTTTTACATATGTAACTATGATTGAGTCATGTTAAAGAAGCATTTAAAAGATAATCTTCACAGATGAAAATAATTTTAGGTACGCCTTCTTAGCTAATGTGCGAAGGTGACTTGCTTGGCAGAAAAAAAACCAATATGTACTATTAGAGCCATTCTTATTCTTTTGTTCGTTTTGTGATTGCGACTTGTATGCTATTTATAGAAAAAATCAAATTGTAGTGTCTATTTGTACATAATGAGAGCACTTTTTTAAATGGTTTAGGCCGAATCTTCAGCACCAGATGCCTGACGTTATGCCCAATGTTTCTAATACTGTAGAGTGATTCGTCGTTACGGGAAGATTCAGATTACTTGATGGTTAGATGATAAAACTTGTGAAAATAGTAGTACCTACAAGAGAAACTCCGAATTCCAAGGACAACATAAGGACACACACAACCTGCACTCAGTATTTTTATTCTAAAGTTTTAGGAAAAATAATAGTGCTACGCGCATTTGTTTATGCTTTCTGCATGTTGTTTATTATTGAGTTTTGCACTCTGTAATTGATAACGGACACAAAACATTTTACTTACTGCTTTCTACCTTGTGATACAACATTAAAATATGTCTTGTGCTGGGTGTTTCGCTTCTGTTACAACAGACGATTCGATAACTTGTGCTGCAAAATCCTGCAAGAAAAGCTTTCATCTGCTGTGCACCAAAACTACCAAGCTTACTTCTCATCAAAGAAAGAACTGGACATGTCCCGAGTGCAATGCAGCAGCCAAGAAGGGTGGCGACAACTCTCAAACTCCTGTAAAAGCCTGCGATAATGTAACAATACGAAATAAATCTGTTCGGACTGATACCTGTTCTCCAGTCAGTCCTACATTTAATATTGATGATATAAGAGATGTAATAAGGGAAGAGCTGAATAAGGTTAAAAAATCCATAATTACTGAATTAGAAGAAAGTTTACGACATATGGTGAAGTCCGAGCTGAAAAAAATGTCTGAAACTATTACCTGCTTGGAGAATTCTGTCTCATTTGTTACAGAGGAGTATGATAATATTAAAAAGGATCTAGTTTCCAAGACTACAACGATTCAGCATTTACGAACTGAAAATGATAATTTGATTGAGACTGTTAAGAATATAAGCACAAAATTGGAAAGTATGGAGCAACATAATAGGTCTTGCAATCTGGAAATACAGTGTGTCCCCGAGCACAATAATGAAAACTTGCCTTCTGTCATAAAACAACTATCAAAAACTGTTTCCTGTGAACTTAGTGACGCTGACATACATCACTACACGCGTATCGCCAAAAGCAACAAAAATGACCCAAGGCCCAGATCCATCGTTGTTAAACTGGCAACCCCCCGCATTCGTGACAGGTTTTTGGCATGTGTTATTACGTTCAACAAAAATCATTCTGACGACAAGTTAGACACAAGTCACATTGGATTTGGTGGGGACAAAAAACCGATATACATCGCAGAACATCTTTCCCCCACAAACAGAGCCCTACACGCCGCAACGCGCCTGAAAGCCAAAGACAAGGGATACAAATTCGTATGGGTAAAACAAGGGAAAGTTTTCATGCGTAAAAACGAGACTTCGGGTCATATTTATGTAAAAAATAGAGAATTCCTAGATAAAATTGTATAACTTTAAAAATAGTATTTAACATTTATAACTTACTTTAATTGCTAGTCATGATTTGGTTTATTAAGATACAAAATTCAATACTTTAAAAATATATTACCAAAATGTAAGAGGTTTACGCATGAAAACTCATAACTTTTATTGTAACCTATTGTGCTTAAATTATGATATTATTGTATTAACAGAGACCTGGTTAAACGACAGTGTTCGTGATTCAGAACTGTTCGACAATCGTTACATCGTTTTCAGACGTGACAGAGTTACTCTTAACAAGAAAGGCAAGATTAAGAATGGAGGTGGTGTACTTATTGCAATTTCCAAAAAATACGCAAGCAGTCGCATGAAAATATACGAAAGTAGTACAAACGAAGATCTGTGGATCAGTTTTAATGTGAACAATAAAGTTTATACTTTGTGCGTAGTGTACCTTCCACCTCCAGTCAAATCTTCTTGAATCATTTGTTAATAATTTTAATAGAGTCACCGAAAATAAAACTATTGAAAATGCTATATTGATTGGGGATTTTAACCTGGGTTGTATAACGTGGCCATGCGCTCCACCAATGACAGACTTAGTTCCTAAGCATAATGGCTCTAGTCTTGCTCAAAGTCTAATAGATTTTGCTTCCCTTAACAACTTCACTCAATTCAATAATGTGGTCAACTCTAATCAGAGAGTACTCGACCTGGTATTTTGCAATAATGACGTAATTAGCGTTGCTAAAGCTGATACCACACTTGTAAATGTAGATTGCCATCACCCCCCACTTACTGTCGATGTATCAATAAAGAAACAAGATAATTGTCTCCGCAGTGATTGTCAATCTTTTAGATATAACTACTACAAAGCTGACTTTGAGCTGATTACAAATGAATTAGACAGAATTGACTGGCTTAGTGAACTCAATCATTGCATTGATGTCAACGAAATGATAGATGTATTTTATGGACATCTCAATACCATTATTAGTAAACACGTTCCTAAAACTATAAAAAGAAATGGAAAATACCCTAATTGGTTTCCTAAAATTTTAATAAAGCTGCTAAAGGAAAAACGTAAATTATTAAATAAATATAGAATCCATAAGGGCCCACTAGATCGCATTTCTCTACTCATAATGAATAAGCGATGTGCAGCATTGACTACTCGCAGCTACAAATGTCATATTCACAATATCGAACAAAATATTGGAAATAATCCTAAATACTTCTGGTCCTACATGAAAAGCAAGAACAAATCAGACTCTCACTATCCCTCTGAAATGAATTACAACGATCAAATAGCTTCAAATGGATCGGATATCTGTGACCTTTTTGCTAAAAACTTTCAATCCGTTTATTGTAAGAATTCAGCAAATATTAACAATGTTACTATACCACAAGATACCGAGCTTAATACCAACCTTATGCCCTGTAGTGTCTCTAAATTACATATTACAATGGAGTCCATCCGCACCCGACTAAAAAGACTTGACCATTCGAAGGGCACCGGTCCTGATGACATTCCACCTTACTTCGTCTCTCAATGTGCTGACTCTCTCGCTGTTCCTCTTTATATAATTTTTAATAAGTCTCTTAGCACTGGACAATTCCCATTTCTTTGGAAGGTAGCTAAAGTCGTTCCAATTTTCAAAAACGGTGATAAGAAAAACATTATTAACTACAGACCGATCTCTATCTTATCTGTTATCCCTAAGGTTTTTGAAGCGCTTATATGTCCTCTTCTTTATGCTCAAATAAAGCATCTAATTACTGATCGACAGCATGGGTTCTTGAAGGCGAGATCGACCAGCTCAAACCTTCTTACTTTCACCAATGTCGTTGTCAATAATATGGACTCCCGGCAGCAGACTGACGCTATCTATACGGACTTTTCGAAGGCATTTGACAAAATCTGTCACGAAATCTTGCTGAAGAAGTTGTCAAGGTATGGATTTGGCGGTTCTCTGTTGCTGTGGTTGCAGTCATACCTGATCGATCGCTCTCAGTATGTGGTTTTGAAAGGATACCGTTCCGACCCGTACTTTGCCACGTCGGGAATTCCCCAGGGCTCACATATAGGACCTTTACTCTTCGACATTTTCATAAATGATGTCGTTGACGTAATTCAACATAGTGACGTTTTTCTTTATGCGGATGATCTTAAGCTAACTAAAGTTGTGCGTGGTGCTGAGGACGTCAAACTTCTACAGTCTGATATTGATAATTTGGTAGAATGGTGCAAAGATAATAAAATGTCCCTTAACATCCAAAAGTGTTACCATATTAAATTATGCCGAAAGCCTCTGCCTTTTAAATCCCTCTACAGAATCAATAACTCAGTATTACAAGAAGTTAATGCCATCCGCGATTTAGGTGTGACAATAGATTCCAAATTAACGTTTATTCCTCACATCGACGACATAGTTGCTAGAGCATCAAAAACCCTCGGCTTTGTTATTAGAAATGCCAAAGTATTTAAAAATCCTGCAACCAAGATAATTATTTATAATTGTTTCGTCAGGAGTTTATTAGAGTACTGTTCAGTTGCTTGGTCTCCTCAGTACAGCGTACACCAGCTTCGTATTGAACGCATCCAAAAACGCTTCACACGGCATCTCTCGTTTAGTAGTGGACTAAGTGTTAAAGCTTATAGCTACAACGAACGTCTTCAACACTTCAAAATGGATAGTCTTCTTACGAGGCGTAATATTCTGGATGTAACTTTTCTATATAAGGTCGTCAGAAATTTAGTAGATTGTCCCCAACTCCTCGGTATCGTTAACATTAGAGTTCCCCGCAAACCGCCTCGCCATCCAGCTCCAGCTTTATTCAATAAACCTCTAGCCCGCACTAACGTTCACACACACGCTGCAGTATATCGCTTGCCGGCCGCCTACAATCGATTACACGACAAGCTAGACATCTTTCACGATTCCTTTCAGCAGTTCCGATTGAAAGTGACTGAGTTGTTGAGGGAGGCATAGTCTTGTGCCCACCTTGTTTTAAGTTGTTTATGTATTGTGTTCTCTATGTTTGTGTTTTATGAATTTGTTCTGTAATTTTTTATTTAATTTCAATACTTTAATTATTATTTTAATTTGTACTTGCATTGCTTTTATAACTTGTTTTGATTTGATGTCTCACATATTAATTATGTTAATACTTAATTTTATTTTCGTCCATAGATTTCTAAGCTTGATGTGGCAGCCTTTAATAGAATTTTACTTTTTAAATGTAACTACTTTTGTAATGTTAATTTTGTGTAAGAAATATTGTAATTTTCTCTGGCAGTCCAAATAAATAAATAAATAAATAAATAAATAAATAAATTATGCTTATTTAATGCATAATGGTCCGAACGACCTACGATACTGATCTCTAGTTGACATTTACACTTTTATTCGTCTTTTTACGAGATATGCATATACATTATTAAGGTATTTATGTATGTTTATCCTTTATTTAGTATCCATAACACAAGTTCTTAATGATACTTATCTTGGAACTAAATAATTGGTGTAAGTGTCAGAAATATTTATTTATATTTGTTTATTACATTATGTCGTTCCACGCACCGTTTATAAGTCCTGGGACTAAATGAGCTGAAAAACACATGCTCCGGAAGAGAACACAATATGTATGGCAAGACAAAATGTAGTAGATAGATACACAAATGATTCTATAGTTTACCTATCAGACGCCATCCCGAATCCGATGCTTCCTAGTAATGTACCCAATTGGAATAATGTTTGTGTAAAACTTCCCAACCATCTGTCTGAACATATCAGGTTCCATTCTGATATTATTGTTGAAGTGAAGATCGATGTGTTGTACACAGGGTTCTCACAAGGGCACAAATCTGTACTGTTTGGACAAGTATACGTAGTCTTTGGTGCGAGGAATATAATTGCCATTTGATGGTAAGCCACGGGGAACTTTGACAAGAATATCATACAACATAAGAATAGCTGATATTTTCCAAAGGATCCAGTAATCTTTTGGATCGTGTCGCCACTGGGCTCGTCCGGTCTTGATATTGATCCTAAAACAATAAAAAGTGTAATTTTATTAAAATTGTGCCCAAATTACCTGTAGAATTGTGTAGTTTTTCATTATTGTAATTTACTAATGAAAAAAACGGCTTAAAATGGTGAAAATTAATTAAATAACCTAGTCTAACATAATTAATAACAAAAATAGTAGCTGTCTATTGGTTTATTCGTTGGCTTGCCTACACAGCTAAACCGCACCTTTGTACTTAATCAGTAAACTTAGTCGAAGTACGATTCATAAGGTTATAAACGTGGTTAGAACTAAATCTACTTAAAACATCATTCCGTTCCTCTCATCTTCAAACAAATTACTAAAATGCAATGACATTTTTAATCAAATTAAGAGCTATTGTGCCAGCCGGCCTTAGTTATAAATTAGTAAGCAGGTATTATACAAATAACAAGTCGGCAATGGGAGGAGCCTAGTCCTTGCTCACGGCCCAGCTCAAATATTTGATGCTTTATGTTATTTTGCGGATTACCCACGCCGTGCCGTTTATATTATAACTTTTCCTTGTTTATTCGCGATGGCCCCCAACTATCTAGCTGCTTCTGATCAGGGTCTAGGTCGTTTCCTTAACTCTTAATAATATCCTTCATTTCTTCTTTTATTTATATATTTGTTTAAATTCCTTCAAAACATACATTTCCTAATTTTAAGTTCAGGTAATTTTTAGACCTTTTAAAAATTTTAGTTTTAGGATTACCAATTTTTATTACTAGTTACCTGCCTATAATAGTATAGTACAAATTTTGATCAAGCTTTAGGATGGTAAAGAAATTTAGGAGGATAGTCCAGACAATAACAGAAACATTTTTTTAAAGTTTAGTCGTGATATGTAGGGAGGTTTTACATGATAAAACTAATTTTACCAGTGTACAAAAATAAAGGTTATTTAAAAAAAAAAGATTTTAGTTCTTTAAGCAAAATAATAACATCGGGAATTAACCAATCAAAGAGTAGTCGATCAGTCAACTCGTAAAAACTCAGAAGTATCTAGTTAGAATGTCGTGCGTCACCAAATATTGTTAGTAGAAACATTAAAACCGTGCCGTACCGTGTGGTACCGGCCAAGAGCAGTGCCACACCCTGTCACCTGAGTAGTAAGTGTCGACGGAGAGAAATCCTATCGAATGATTAGCAGCAGTGTCATTCTGCGTATTGGCTTGAATTGCAATCACCAACCCGCCTACCCAGCGTGGTGATTATGGACAGATACCCCAAGATAATGTTATCTATTGGGGAACATTAGCCATGTTCAGCAGTGGACTTTATAAGGCTGATATGATGATGATGAAACATCCTCCGCAGCGCTCGGTGGTCGGAAACGATCACCGAAGTAAAGCAGACTTCACTGAGGTCAGCCCTGGTAGATGGGTGACCGTTTGAGTGGCTTTTAATATCGAGCGCTTCCGTGCTTCGTGAAGCACATTATGACATTAATCCCGGTTTCACTAAAAGTGGTAGTCGTTAAACCATGCTAAAGCCCAAATTAGGCGGGTTGAAAAATCTAACAACAGAAGTCCACACACCTGTCTCCGCCATTCCGCACTGGTTCCGCTCGTTGAAGTATGACAATACCCTCTCACCTTGTTCATGAGAGGAGGCCCGTGCTAAAGTCAGTCAAGTTAAAAGCCAGATAAATGAAAAAAATCTTAACTGTTAAATCTTATCTAATCTTACTGTACAAAACTTACTTATTGTTTTTTTTTGTACATCGTAATTATTGTATTTGAGTAATGTATGTGTATATAAATAAATAAAAATAATATAAATAAATAATGGGTTGATATGATGGAGTGACTACAAAGTTTTAAAGAAGAGGAAAATGCGATTTGCTACGGCTAGATGTAGTAAAATCCTATTCTGAAATCAAGCAACAACAAACATCTAACAAATAGCTGTTAAGCTGAAGCATAACTTTTTGACTGCACAAATAAATTGTATATATGTACAAGTAAGATACCTGCAGGATTACATAATATATCTCTCTTTCTAGCAGATGCCATCTGATACATTTTATTAGCAAATGTCAACATCATAATATAATGACGTATCAAAATAACACAGTTTCTATACCTGTTCTATTATCGGATTAAATAAATAACATCCAAATTTTTTCTAAAGTTTTAAATTACTTCGAAGATTAGTCTTTTAAGAACGGCGAAATTGCTAAATTTGCATGATAATAATTTGAATTAAATTGTATTTTGTGAAGCGATGGTGTACGTGACCGGTCGCTCCGTTTAATAACTGAAGTTCAGCCAAAAATCTTAGGAGTAGGGCAACCGGGATAATGCTAGGATACGATGATGGTGTAATGTAAGTAATCTGTAATCATGGAAATCTTAAACAAATCACACATGTAATATAGACTAAAACAAAATATATATTTTCGTTGTTTCAGGTTGTTTTAGGTGTATAGGGCTCCTACCCAGACCTAAGGAGTCCAAGCCAACCTCACCTGCAGGTGGTGCACCTGCCGATCAACGGACGAGGCTCTGGCGAACATAACAGTGCCCGGTAAGCGGCAATGGGCTCGCACATATTACGTGGGACTAACTATATAATTGACAAAGTGTGGGCGTGTAATATGCCTCTGCCTACCTCTTCGGGGAAACAGGCGTGAATGTATGTTGAATGTCGTTTTTTTTAGCGTTTTGGTTGCATGTTTTATACAAAAAAAGTGTTTAATTATATTTGTCGGTACATGTGAAAAGATTTTATCATAGTTTGAGATATTCTATAACTTTAAACGTGAAGTTGTCTATTGTTTAACTAAGTAATGTAATTAAGGTCTGTTACATTAATACCTCACTTACATATTTATGTTTCAAAAATTTTTATGTCATAATTGATAATAATAAGTTAAGAAGCCTTCCTCAATGGATATGCACTCGCAAGGCAATGTAGGCGTATTATTTATGTGAAATGCAATAAATTATTTTTTTATACATTAGTTGCTGAAATTGGGACAATTATTTATAACACCTCAGAATCTAACTGACGCGATTTCTTACTGAGATATGTTGTACGTGCGTACAACATCTCCGTAAGAATATCTGACGTGACTTTGCTTCGATACTACATTCCAATTGTCATTTTTGTCGAGCATGAAATGTCGTGAATATTGTAAACTTTATGTAGCATTTTTATTATGTTATTACCGTGGTTATTATGTACATTAAACAAGTAACAATTGAGTAGATAAATATCAAAAAGACTGACTTATAGGACTTTTAGAATGCGATGTTTTGGACTTGCACAAAGAAAGCAGATAGGTATTCCAAAGATCGATTGTACCAAAAATGCATCTCGACTCACCGCAGGCAGACAACTCACTGGCACCGACATTACATGCACAGATTATTTATTTATTTTATTTATACAGTAAGTACAAGTTATAAAGAAGCACAAAACTTTGACATATGATCCTAGTGTTAAAAATAAAAAAGGAGCCCGCAAGTTAAAGGTAGCAGTCACTCCCAAGGTCAGAACAGAATTTGCTAGAGCACAATATAAATCCCGATCTTCCAACCTATATAATAGAATAAATAAACAACTGGACATATATAGAAAGCATATTTATGAGTGTAACTACAGTAAAGGATTGGTTCATAAAATTAACCTACACGGAAACTGAAGCATTGTTTCAATTTATGAGATAGCAACTCCCATAAAATACAAAACAAATACACACATCTACACACATACACATGCAAATTCAACCATCAAAAATAACAATATAAACAACAACTCACTACACATACCTATAATAAGACTTAGTTATTTTTAGTTCTAATTGTTTTAGCTTTATTTTTGTCATTTTGTTATGCAGAGCGTTGTCTCCTGGCACAGGCAATTATAAGCTTAAAAGGAGGCTCCATTTCATACATTTATGTTAGAATTATTAAAGAAATAAAGACCACAAAACCGGGAGTACGGCTTAAATGCGGGGTCTTATTCTCCGTAAATTTTTCGTTTATACATATATTTTTTTAGAGATAGCCAATTCATTAATAAAATTACGTTAGCTAGCTCACACTTAAAGCAAATCTAAATAATATTGTAATAAGTTTTTTTCTTAAATTTAGGTTTACTATCTTCACTGGACTTCAGTCTTGGGGTGGAGTTATGTAGCGCCACCATAGAGATGAATGTGATCCAGAATATAACAGAATTTCTCAGGCTCGTCGCTATTATATAAAACACCCAACTGTCATCGGTTGGGCCGCGGCTCCCGGGAGCATCCATTCGCCCGGCGAAGGGGCCATCCCTCTGGTAGGGAAGGAGTGCCACTTTCCGCTCTCTACACATTATAATTGTGAAATTTTATAATTTTAATTGTAAAAACGAGTTCTTAAGCACAAACTGAAATTACTAATGACTTAAAACATGAATATTGTTAATGTTATATTATATTGCATTGTATAGCTTCACAGGCAAATGAAGATTGTAACTACCAATTGATAATTTAAAAGAGCATAGCCTGTGAGTTTCTTGCTAGTTCTTCTTACAGAGCGGTGGCTCGGAACTGGCACTTAGATTCACTTACACTCAAATATATATTTTTTTAATTGTTTGGTTGCAAGTGAATCTAAGCTTCCTGATTTCAGTATAATTATATTTTAATTGTTTTTTTATAAATTTGTTATAAATTTTGACTATTTCAAGTACTATGTAATAGTTTATGAAATAAAAAGTTTTGAAGTTTCCTGTTGATCTTAAAGACAATAAAATACATTTTATTTATTATTTCGTATAACATAAAAAAAATTATGGTTTATGGCGCGTCAAACTGTATGTCACCGACACCACAGGAGCTAGTATTTTTGTTTAACCTATAAGTATAGAATAGATATTTATATTAGTGGGTCACAAATACTTATTTTAAATAATATATCATATAACAGCAAACATGCGGAAGCACGGTTAAATAGTATAAGACCTTTTACATTTTGCCCGCTTCTAGACAATTTTACATAAAAAACTCATTACTATTGTTCCATATAAATGGGCTCTCGCGGATTTGGGTGTAAAGATTTTTGTTTGTGCTTTATTGAGTTTTACATTACAAAAGACTTCGCTAATTACACGTAAAAGACTGATTACGACAGTTCCGCATATGCACGTCATAATATAATTATTTCTTTCCTGACTTAAACAAAGACCTTTTACTAAAACTGGATCGTCTTCAAAATAGTACTATCCGCTTTATTTTCGGGGTACGTAAGTATGACTACATTTCTCCCTGTCGTTTTCAACTTAAATGGTTATCTATTCCTCAGCGTCGCCAAGTACCTAAGGCTCCTAACTACCTTATTTTCCATTTCACGCAATCCCGAGTCACCTGAATATTTACGCTCCAAATTAAGAACTTTCTCTTCTATTCATTCTGGCAGCTTCGCTCGTGTGACAACTCCCTCCTTGCCATTCCACAGCACAGTTACCTAAAGGTTTTATGTCAAACTCTTTTTGCATAAAAGCTATTCAAATGTGGAAATCCCTCCCTATTAGGTTGGCAGAAAGCAAACCTACTTTTAAAGGGTTGCTTAATAAATACTTTCTTGAGAAGTCATCATCTGATTGAGTCTACATGGTCATTTATGTATGTGTGTATAATAACTAAAACTATGAAGTCTAAATGAATTATACAATTATTCCTTATTCCTAATAAAATAAAATAAAATAATAATAAATTGTATTCCAGAAAAAACACATACCGCAAATTATATTTACATATTATATCTGACATAACCCAAACTCAAAGTTTACGTGCACTTCACCAATAAATAATAGTGCTGTTGCGCTTCGTTTGGTTCGTCTTGGCGGCGACACTATCCTAAGAATCATATCCCCAGAAAAACCTCGTTACATGCTGAAAAACAAATTACTTTAAACCTAACAAACTTTAAATTATTCATCGACCCCGTGTACCCATGCGTAGCTATCCCCTCCAAGTATCGTTCAGCGCTAGACTTACGCGCAGCTACTTGTATGTTTGCTGATTTAGATATGAACGATATAAAATTACACTAATCTTCACAAGACATTCCCATTTTAATTAAAAATATCGTATCGAGATAAGAAGAACTAGACAAAACTAGTATGGAAGTGTCTTGTATAGTTAGACAACCGATATGGCTTAGAGGTCAGTATACCCGGTATACTATACCGGCACTTCACTCCGGAGGTTGTGGGCTGAATTCTCACATATTACAAATCGTTGTGTATACAAACTTGTATATTTGTTCTGGTCTAGGTGTTTTCCTATGTCTATGAAGTATGTATTTACAAGAGAAAAGGTATTTAAGTACGTATATTCGTTTTTTAGTGTCCATTACACAAGTTTTAAAATGATACGTATCTTGGAACTAAAAAAGAAAGTAAGAGAATATTTATTATTATTAATGTATGCAGTCAATGGTTAATGATTGACTTTTTTTTTAAAATGTGACACGTCATAATGACTACATCCTGCCTGATGATAAGCAGTCGATGCAGTCCAATAAGAAAATGGAAGCGCTTTATAACGTGAAATAAGCACGGTATAAAGCGCATCCACTCATGACGGCCTGCTAAAATGCCGTTTCACGCCCCGCTTAAAAGATCCCGGGTCTTTTAAGGCGATCATAGGAAATAGGAAACACATGAGCCGGCAGCGAATTCCAGAGCTTAGCGGTCTTGCTCAGAAACGACCTCCCAAATTTCTTGGTTCGAGTGCTGATATTCTGACTATGGGTTTGGCACGTATTTGGATAAAAAAAATATTTTTAGTTCACGAGATATACACGACAAACATTTTAAACGTTACGTAAATCTTTGCGTGTGATACTTAACGGACGGCTGGTGTTACTTAATGGCTTGATCGAGCTAGTTTACATAATAGATTATTAGATATTAATTTATTTACGACATAATTTAAATGGATAGATACCCGGTGACAATTCGATCCGCGAGGTCCGTTTCACGAATATGGCGTGAGGATTAGTCTGTATACTTATAATTGAGAACCGATATGGCGTCGTGGCGAGTACCTGTCCTGCACTCTTGATGTCGAGGGTTCGATTTCCACACAGTACAAATCTTTGTGTGCATATACTTAAATATTTGATCTGGTCTGGGTGTGTTCCTGTGTAGATGAAGTATGTAATTACAAAAAAAAGAATATGTATGTATGTTTATCCATTACTTAATATTCATAACAAAAGTTCTTAATTATACTTTTCTTGGAACTAAATAATTGTTGTAATTGTCAGAAATATATATTAATTTATTTAACTTTGTCCATACTGTCGTAAGAGCAATTCCTACACATAATAAATTAAGACCGATGCAGGTGTTGAGCTTTTAAAACATATATTTGATGCTGGGGATAATTCTTTGGACGCTTTAGGTATTTTTTGCGATCTGTCCAAAGCTTTTGACTGTGTTCCTCATGAAGCATTGATAAAAAAATTAGAATATTACGGAATAAGAAACTCCGCATTGAATCTTCTCACTTCATATCTAAGTGATAGGATTCAAAGGGTTGAGGTTAATGGAAAGCGATCTCAGGGGTCTGTTGTAAAAATGGGGGTACCGCAGGGCTCGATTCTCGGTCCGTTTTTGTTTTTGATTTATATGAATGATTTGCCATATTTTGTTAAAGAAAACCACGAGATAGTTTTGTTTGCTGATGATACATCATTATTGTTTAAGTTAAAACGAAATCAGAATTTAGACGAAGTAAACAGTGCGATCTCGAAGGTGGTGCACTGGTTTGACGTTAACAATTTGCTATTAAATGGGGCTAAAACGAAATGTATTAAATTCGTGACGCCTAACGTCAGACAGGCAAATTCTACTATTATGGTAAAGGAGGATGAGTTGACCCTTGTGGATACTACCAAGTTTTTAGGGATTACTTTAGACTCTAAGCTACAGTGGGGCCCACATATTGGTGAATTGTCGAGTAGACTTAGCTCTGCAGCATTCGCGGTAAAGAA
The DNA here is from genome assembly GCA_949126915.1 of Musotima nitidalis. Taxonomy (NCBI): domain Eukaryota; kingdom Metazoa; phylum Arthropoda; class Insecta; order Lepidoptera; family Crambidae; genus Musotima; species Musotima nitidalis. The sequence goes on along the minus strand of OX421424.1, from coordinate 9,080,797 downwards.
AATTCGCCAATTAACAGACGTTGTAACAGCTAGGCTAGTTTATCATAGCTATTTCCATAGTGTTATGTCCTATGGTATTCTTCTGTGGGGTTGTGCCGCAGACATTCAAACAATCTTTGTGCTGCAGAAGAGGGCTATTCGAGCAATTTATAATCTCCCGTGTGGACATTCACTAAGGGAAAAGTTTAAAGAAATTGGTATTTTAACAGTGGCCGGTCAATTCATTTATGATAACCTGGTTTATGTACATAAGAATACTGATCAATTTAGTAAGAAAAGCTGTGTACATAACCTAAACACAAGGAATAAGCATAAATTAGTTGTACCTGCCACTAGGCTCCAAAAGATAAACAAATCTTTTAAAGGTCAATGTGTGCGATTCTACAATAAAATCCCAAGCAACATACAGCAATTGAGCCTAAATAAATTTAAATTAACAATAAATCACAAGCTGTCTTCAAAGGGATACTATTCTATTAAAGACTATATGGCAGATAAAAATGCTTGGGATTAAACTGCCGTTTCATACAGGCTATTCTAATATGAATGACTTGAAAACATAAATATTGTTAAGGTTATGTTATATTGCATTGTATAGCTTCACAGACAAATGAAGATTGTAATTCTAGTACCAAACTAATGGACATATTTAAAAGAGCATAGCCTGTGAGTTTCTTGCCAGTTCTTCTTACAGAGCGGTGGCTCGGAACTGGCACTTAGATCCACTTACACTTAATTATTTTTTGATTTCAAATTGTTTTGTTGCATGTAAGTGAATCTAAGCTTCGTGATTTAGTGTAATATTATTTCGATTGTATTTTTTTTTTATTTGTAATCATGACGTTTTCAAGTACTATGTATAATAGTTTATGAAATAAATAATTTTTTTTACTTTACTTTACTTTACTTTAAGAATTCAAATTGTGTGCATGATAACGAACATTTGTTTTAGGCTTATTATATCTGGTATTCATACCCACTACTGTGCTTAGTTTTGAAGCTTGAACCGATGAGTGAGATGTACTAGAATATTTTATCATTTTTATCTATATTTTTTTTTTAAATATATTTATATGAAGTTTTTATGTAAAATATAATAGCGTCTTTCGAATTTATTTACCCAGTTTGACTGCAGAATCCTATGAGTGTGGATTAACAGATTTATATATAATATATTTTCCATATAGCTGTTTTATGAACACAATCAATTAATCTTCGTTAATAATCGCAAAAAAAACAGTTTTCCTTGAGCCTTTACTGTAATTGTAAGATTTGCTTACAAAGTCATAAAAAGATCTGAAATACTTTGTGTCTCTTATTTAGAAAAATAAATGACATAGCTATGAGTATCGAGACTGTCCAGTATACAACAACAAATCAACATGTCAGCCTTATAAAGTTCACTGCTGAGCATTATTATCCCCCAATGGTTAACATTATATTGGGGGTATTGGCCATGATCACCACGCTGAACAGGCGGGTTGGTGATCTCATAGAATTGAATAGAATAGATCTTTATTGCTAAGACTGTGTACATTTTGCTGGTGTTCATGCATTATATTAGTAACAACAGTGTATCCGTTACGGGCGTGCAATTTACAACTAGTTTATTAATATTATTCGTAAAAAAAAGTATTCGTTTAAATTGTAAAATGGTTTATTTATTAGCCAGGCTTTTAATTTGTATTTAAACTTTGGTAGACTTAATTCTTTAATTTCCAAAGGCAATTTATTAAATACTTTTATACTGGTGTAAAAAGCACTCTTATAGTATAAGTAATTTTTTACATGAGGAATGCATATATTGTGTTTATACTGATTGCGGACACTATAGCGCGATGTTTTTACGTCAAATAACTCAGGTTGCTGCTTAATAAACAATGACGTTTCCAAAATATAAATATTCATCAAAGTACCTAAGGTACCCCTTCTCTTTAAAAATATTTCTTACAGTTTCATCAGTACATAGTCAGTTTCATCAGTACATCAGCGCAAACATCTTTTTTGCAAGATAAATGTTGAATTTACGTTAACAGAGTTTCCCCAAAAAATAATGCCGTATGTTAATAGCGGGAAATCATCATCATCATCGTCTCAACCATATGGCGTCCTCTGCTGAACCTAGGCTATGCAGGTAAATAAAATTTAAAAAAAATAAGTATGAAGTTTAGTTTCTATAGCACGATCACAATAAAATTTGTGGAGCAGATTTTGAGACCAACATATGGTATTCAAATCACGAAATCCAGCAAAATTTTGCAACAGACCTGTTCATCGCTAGAAATTTTGTTTTTGAAATTGATTGATATTACATATAAAACATAGAGTGACTATAATTGAAAGAAAGATTGTAACTAGGTAGTAAATATAACAATAATAGGATTGTAGATTAAGGTAAGATAACCCTTTAAAATATTTTTATAACTGAATGAATAAGTAAGAAACCACTTCAATATCAACGACAACAACATATTGATAACAACGAATATTAAAAAAAACAGCATTGTTGCAAAGTCGCCCTTGACCATTTCCAATGGTATTCACTTCCACGAGGTGGCCGACTGAACCTGACTGGTTGCGATTTATCGGGGTCAAAGCACTACGTCAGCTGAGGGTTACACCAATCACTTTCACTGATTACATTTTTCTCACCATTATTCTCACCATTTTTCTCACTATGCTCTGCGTTTTGCATCTCCATTTCTTTTCGTATTTAATTTTATTCGCGTAATATTTTAAGACCACATCTGAAAGCCAGCGCAGTGTTGTCGACGGCGTAAGTTACACTGAACTTGTTTCTATTTGCCACCGCTACTCTTACAATGCGTTTGCGCAGGCCAGAGGCCTCTCCGCAATATTTATTTATTATCATTCCGCTGTTCGTCACTAGGGTTTCACCGCTTTATCAAAACCTTGCCAACAAATAACATCCTGAGATAATGGTTATTGACATGTCTATAAACTGTTACGGATACCGAGTTGATGAATGAAATTTATATTGGTAAACAAGAGAATTCACTTATTTATAAATGTTACCAGTGGCTGTTCTCTTTTTTACACAGATTATAATTTTTTATTCAGCCACGTACTTAGCTAAGACAAGTAATTATTTTTGATACCTAACAAGCTTTAGTGTGTGTTACAACATTTTAAAATATCCTTATCAGCATAATGTCTTACCATCCGCTCTTTCCAATGTCAGTGGCTAAACATTATGCCATGTGGTACCGGCCTAGAATAGTGTCAACCCTTCTTACTTCAAAAAAAGTCGGAAGAGTCGACGAAGAGAAATCCTACTGGATGATGGGCAGCAGCGACATCCTCCGTGAATAAGCGATCACCAACCCGCCTGCCAAGCGTGGTGATTAGAAGCAAATACATATTAAACTATTGGGGAGGCCAATTTCCAGCAGTGGCCTTTAATATTGCTGTAATGATGAATGATGATTATGAAAAATTATTAAGTACATAAGTTACCTCTTTAACCTGCACCAATTCGCTGTCTGGAGTTGTCTGTAGGTATTACGTAAGGGCTGCTGTTCGCAGTCGTCGTCGTTGTATGTAAGCCTTACACTCTCCCCACATTATATCTAGGTATCTAATGAATATTACTGTAGATAACTACGTCGAATTCATTAAAATAACTCTTTCGATCCGCACTTCCATTTAAGACACATCTTGAAGGGTCGTCTTTAGATCTTCTTTATTTTACTTGAATTCAAATTGAATTTGAATTGGTAAGTAAAAACCATTCAACGCACTACATATACAAGTTCAATTTATTAGTAACTTTGGTGTCTTCAACTTTGCAAAGCAAGTAGGTAATACATTTTTGACTAATGGAGAATATAAGTCCCTAGATGGATAGAGTTATAAAAATAACTCATTGGGACAGTTGCGTAATATTATGGACAATGAGAATGAGCCAAATGTTTTTTATTTGTCAGAACGCATCATTCATAAATTGAACTTGATTAGGTAGGTAGGTAGTTTCTCTGACGAGCGTCATTTATATTAAAAGTGGGGTGCAATTCTCGTGGTCGGTGAAAGATTTCGTATTCGATACTTCTTGTGGTCTCTTTCTTTGTTTAAAAATATAGCAATATACATTTTTTTTTACATCACACCGTTTTCTAGAAATCGAACGAATTAATGTCATAAAAATGACAATATAAGTATGTACGTAGATAGGTAGAAATTATTTTTAATGTAGATTAAAAATAATTCAAACTTTACATACACTTTACAAAGTTCCGACTTGCGAAGTAACATAATTTTCTACCGCACGAGAATTGCGCCACTGAATTATGTCAATTAGTTACCTTCGAGCTACGTTACAAAAACGTCGCATTTTCATTAATTATATAAATACCTACCTAACCTACCTTTTTTTTTTGTTTTGCGTCGGTAATTAAATGCATTTGCACTGCCTTCCGGCCAAAAGGGGCCCGAAAGGGGGACTCACCACCGGCAGACACGACCGCCAGCAGTAATACCCACTAAAATTCTTCCGACGACGTCCGCCGCTTGTTGAGAAAGGGGCAGGGGGCCAGTACCTGGGTTGCAGCTCTGACACCCCGCCCACCAAAACTGGGAGGACCTCCTCAGAGAGACGCAGTGGACGCGCCCCTCCTACCTCCTTGTGCGACCATAGCGTGTGTGGCCGACTTCTCGGAGGGTCCATGGTTAGACAGCAGGGGCCTCCTGGCGCTGCTTGACGGGCCCTCCTGGCCCGCCCGCTGCGCCCTCCACAGGACCCTCTTAGTTTCCGGTAGTCAGTACTAAGGGCACCCAGAGTCGCCAATCTCTGGGTGTTACCTTTTCCCTAGCGCCTCCTGCGCCCTACCAGGAGGTACTCAGCCCCCCCACCACGACAAGGGGAGACCAGTCGGGGGGGTACCTACCTTACCTAGTCTAACATGTAAAGATATTTAAGTAATAAGAGACTAATACAAAGAGTATATATATATTTCCTAGATGAACAGACTCCGGGCCCTAAACTTAAGTCTAGGGCAACCGGGATAATTGTTTTTTCTAAGGGTTTCACATTGTATCTGATAGAAAGCAATCGATGCAGTCCATAAAAGTAGGAGCGCTCCTTATCGTGGCAAAAACACGATTTCAAGCGCACCCAATCTCGCTTTGTTTATCTTACTTTGCAACAGTAACAGCTTCTCTTTCGCGTCCGTTTCTTCTCCTTCTCCAATGGCAGTGCTAAAAATCAATACAGGAAATACAGCGGCATCTACACTTCACACCTCCAATTTGCTGTTTGAGTTGGAGTTTACAAATATTCGTGGACTCTATTCTAACCTCAACGCCGTCCACCAACATCTTGTGACGGCACGGCTTGCATTACTTTTTCTGACGGAGACTCAAATTCGTCGCCCTGCTGACTTGAGATAACCCGAGTACCAGCTCGAGGAGCAGTTCGTCGCGAAAGCCGAGGTATATATGTACGTGAGGGCTGACATTTGTTGTCGTAGTCTGCACTGCTTGGAGGGCCCTTTCCTTTCCCATCCGTCAGGTGCCGTTGCCGGGTCTATCAGGATTTGCTAGTTCCAGTAGTCTCTTCAATCATCTCTTCCGAGTGGCCGATGTTGCGCAGAAGCAATTCCCAAAGACGAGTGGTTTTGGGGACTTCAACGCCCATCATGAGGCCATAGCTTTGAAGCATAACTTTCTTTTATTAATCTTTTTAAATAACTCTTTTTTTTATTTACGTCAGTAACAAAATGCCGCACCATCACTTTTCAAAATCTCTCAAGAAGTCCATGTGAGATCTCAGTATTTACTGAGGACTCAACGGGTTTAGAGGGAGGAAATCTCATTTACCATTTATCACCGCTCATTCTTCTTCTTCTTTTAAATAATAGCTTCGTGCGGTTTGCACATTTAGCCAGTGTCAAGTTAGAGATATATTAATAATATATAATTCATAGTAAATGAGAATGAGTGGTGATAAAGATGATAAATGAGGTACCCTCCCCTAAGCCCCTTGAGTCCTCAGTAAAGATGTGGGACTATACTGAGATCTCACATGGAATCCTTGAGAGAAAATATGAAAAGTGATGTTGCACTGTTTTGTTTCATTTACCAACACTCATGTATGTTCACAAACACTTAACGGTTAATAATCCACCGTTATTACACATTAATGTTCGAAATATCACAAATTTTAGAAAATAAAACAAAACTGCAGACATGACACTTCAGTTTCCCGCCAAGAAGTCCACCGCTCATTCTCATTTACTTTTACTTGACACTGGCTAAATGGTCTAAACGCACGAAGCTATTATTTAAAATAAAAATATATGGGCGGTATCATAATTAAGAAAGAGAGAGAAATCAAAGCAACATGGATGATTTTTTAGAATTTGTCAAGGTTTGTCAGGTAATCTGTCTGTTGTGGGTTTCATCTATCAGATTGGTCGTAAATTCTATCTATGAGGGGTCTATGAGGGGGGGTGTTAGGTTTTTTTCGTTACAGAACTTATGGATTCGGTCTCCAAGCTCAAGGCCCGCGATAGAAGCTATGCAATAGCTTAAAAGCAAAAAAAAATACCGGCCGAATTGAAAACCTCTTCATTTTTGGGAAGTCGGGTAAAAAAAAATACCGGCCGAATTGAGAACCTCCTCCTTTTTGGGAAGTCGGTTAAAAACTTCTACAGTCAGCATCAAATAGTTGGTAGCTCTCAAAACACCAAACGTACTAGATATTGAAACATGATAAATTATAAAATTATGACAACTCAAGTGGTTAAAATTCAGTCGCGAGCTGTCGGTCTACGAAAGCTATACTTAGATATATCGGAGACATGATGATGACTTTGCATATTTTATACAAAGAATAAGTAATAGTGAAAGGCATATTAGGTAACCAGTTTTTCAGTTATGTTTGTTTATTTGGTGTGAAATTTTCAGTTACAACAGATTTTTTTGTAAACCATAGATCTAAAATTCTAAATGATGCAGAAGCTGTGAGAAACGCGAAATATTTTTTTATAAACTTAATAAGTGTGTGCGGTACCTATTAGTATCTAATGAAATTATCTTTTCTTAATCTGTTTTTTTGTATTTACAATGCTGTTTATTGTTGAGGCAATTTTTTATTACATAAATTAGACACACAATCTGCGGTTTAAAACGTCCTCACTATATGTACACCAACTCATATCAATTCAACTTGGAATCATGTATAAATCATGTAAAAATTGCTATTTGCAGAAAGTGAAGGACGTTATAAAAAGTCATTTCGTATGAGACTCTGTACCTACTTATCTAGGCGCTTTTTATTGTAATTAGGTATACATAAATTTTACTTGAATTCAAATAAAACAGGATACAATAGAATTTCAATTGTATTTGGATACTTTCTGATGAACAGTACATAGGTAGGTACGGAGTCTTCTAAAATTGGGACCATTTGGAATCTTTTAAATACAAATAAAATTAAAGTGATATTTGTAATGAAAATTTAAACTATGTTATCATTTTTGTCTATTCCATCTAATCTCGGAAACGGTTAGTTAGAGCTATGTTGCCGTGCTTGACTATCATTGACAGGTAGCTGATGTAATAATATTTAGAATATTTTCATTTCATTCTTTGTTGCCGGACACTAGTTTATGTCATAAAAGAAAAGATTTGTATTTTTTTTAATTTGCTTTTATTTAATTTATACACATTTTCCAAGTATGTTTCGTATTCCTATATACATTAATTAATTAAAACTCTAAAGAAATAAAATAATAGGATTCTCGTAATACCATGCAATAACAATACTACATAGCATTTACAATAAAATGTTGTAGGAGCAGCCCTATCAAAAGTAAATTTGTGTCGTTGATGAAAGTAAATCGTACATCGAATTATCCATTATTCCGACGCAAATTATTACATCAAGACTATGATGTAAATGTTTCTCAAGTATGTAGTTTTATTCGATAACACGGAGATCAACGATTGTACTTGTAGTTGATTTTCGTAAGATAATCGTATTACTGAATAAATAAAATTGACTATGAAATTAAAGACAGATTCTTCATTTCTCAAATAAAAACAGAAGAATAAAGTATACAACAGTCGGTTACAAAATGTCATCCGGTAAACAGTAAATGGACATTACTAATTTGATTGTGTTTTATTTTGTTGGATAGGAAAACTGGAAAAACGTTGACTAAAATAATGTAAAATGCATAAATAATTATTAATCAGTCGAGGCTATTTGTAGGTTCAGGATAAAGACGTCGAATGAAGTCGAACTCAGACTAGTTTAGCGACTATAGTAAAATTAACATTAATTAAACATACAAAAAATTGTAAGGATACAATGGATAGATAAAGGCGAAATAAATATTTAGTGACGACTAGGGCTCAATCGATATTTCGATGTACGATAATAAAGTCACATTACAAATAAAAACGTTTTATTTTTACTCTTATATACACAATACATATCTTGCAAAATTAATAGCTAAGTGGAGCGCATAAATAAATATTTATTATTGTTTGGTACCTACACAAAGAACAGTCAAATATTTTACCCGATATGTAAAAATAAAAGTCTAACAACTTCAACTGATCAAGATTAAAATAATGTGATTACTATATAGCTAAAACCTCAAACTGCATTATTCAGAGCGGAGTACCAACAACGTTATTTAAAATATTTTTTTCCAATATTTACAAAAATAGGCAACGGTCTAAAACCCCACAGTCACACTTAACTATGTCATGAGAAAACTTAAGGTATAAATCACGTATTTATTAATTAATAAATCAACATAATATTAATTATTTATCACGATAACAGATAACATTGAAATATCACATGACAAAATGATTTAACAATATAATGCTTCAAATGGCAAATTAGAGTTAAATAGTACATAAAACTTGTCATCATATTTTGATACGGATATGTATCATAAAAGGAACATTAAATTTACTTTTACATTTCAAATCTATTATTGATTATTCGGTTTAATATTTTTAGCAAAAAATCACAGCTACTTATTGATTGGTGTTTCAAATATTTGTCTTTTATTGTGATGATTATATGGTTCGTTTTAAGTACATCTAATTATTGAAAGGCACTAAGACCTAATCTACGATAGAATATCTGTACACTGTTATAATTTTTGAAGTATGTTATTATTATTATGTACTTACACCGCCATCCAAGCAACAATTTTCCGCGCGACTAGCCAAAATTTATATACAATTTATATTATTTCAATGTTTCAAAAGTACAGCCAATAACTAACAATAGAAGAACTTTCTGACAAAAAGATGAGCGCTTCACTACATTAAATGCAATAAACTCATGTATTTCAATTATTTACATTACTATAATTTTATAAATCTAAAATAGACTAAAAAAGGAGATTTTATTGAGTATGTCTGTAGACTTTTCCAAGCCGATTACGTTTAGAAGAAATTGTAAAGTGTCAAAATAATATACTATTTTGATCTCATCCGGCCTAATAATCAAAATAAATATACCGTGTAGGAGGGGCCGACGCACGCTACGTACGCAACATGTCTGCGTATCATATCAGCCTTATAAAGTCCACTGCTAAACATTAGCCTTCCCAATAGATTACATTATATTGGTGGTATCTGCCCATAATCACCACACTGGGCAGGCGGGTTGGTGGGTGATCGCAGTTCAAGCCAGTACGCAGGATGACGCTGCTGCCCATCATCCGGTAGAATTTCTCTTTGTCGTCTCTTACGATTCGCCGTGAGATGTGAGAGGGTGGCACTATTCTAGACCGGTACCACACGGCATGACAGCGTATACGTTAGTCAAATTCATACGTAGGATGCTTAAAAATCAAGGAGATAATAATACTATTCAATGCTAGTTGCACAAACTGTAACATATTACATTATGATTATGTTACATAACCCTGATTTACCAACTAGAGTTCTTTGACACTTCACTTCCAGAACCTATTCGACTGGCAAAGTCATACAACATAAACCTATATAAATAAATATCCTACATTTAGTAAATAAATACCTGAATTGATTTTTAATCTGAAAAATAGGCAAATGCATTTAGATAATCCCAATAAATTTAATAAAATATCTAAATTCTGTGCAGCTGTAGCATTGGATAAAATGGCAATATTATGCAATAATGGGGTCTGAGATTCAGATTTTAAGCTGAAAATCTAATAGGTATAAATAAAATGCAAAAATCTTATTACATAAAGTAGGTACTTACTACTAAAACACATTGCGAAACTTAAAGTTTCATACTCTAAGAGTGAAGGAATTTTAAATAACTATAATTTAGGTGCTATAATGCCGGCGATTTTTAATTTTCGAAACTAAATTACATATTTTTAATGCTGGGCCTAATTTAAGACCCATATATTTCATCATCATATCCGAATTTAAAAGCATTAAAGCCTTGCCGTCGATTTCCTGAAAAACAAAATAAATTTGTTATTTATACAAATTTTTACAGCATGTTATATTGATATTTTTTATCAATAATTTAAAAATTGTGTCATATTTTCGACGGCTGATTGTGTTTTTACGGTAAACTTTTTACAATGTCTATTAAAATTGTTTTAAATATAAAGATATTTTGATGCAATATTTCCATATTATAATGTACTCAGATTTTTCAATATAACTTATATCATATTTAATGAACCAATCAGGATTGTGCTATGATGTAAATAAGTACAGTGATGACGAAAAAATTCCTATTCATTATATTTTATGTTTTATTGATCTAAGCAAAAAAGTTTTGGGCCTGCAGAAATATTTTATCATATGACAAAAATATCTTCCCATGCATGTCAAGTTATTTTTACGATGTCTCTTTTTACACTGTAACATATATTGAATCTTTCACATAACATTTCAACATTTAACATCATATGGTTTGTTATCATCATCATGTCAGACCATTAACTTGGCACTTCTGCTGTTAGACTTTTTCAAGCCACCCAATTAGGCTTCTAACAATGGCTTAACGACTACCAAAGCAATAACCGGGAACAAAGGCTTAATGTGCCATCCGAAGCACGGAAATATATGCATATCATTCGTGCCTAATAGTAAACTTACATGTTTCCTAAAGAGGTCGGCATGTGCAGCCAAAGCTTGGTCAGCAGCTGCTATAAACCCAATAACGTCCTCCACGGACCAATCAGCGGGAGGCACCGCGGGCGGTGGCGGCGGGGGCGCACCGGTAGTCGACGACGCAGGCTCGGGTCTCTCGGGGGAAACCCGCGCTAGTTTAGTGCCCACTGCTGGTCCACTATTTTTTACTTCTTGCTCTTCCTGTAAACAATTTTACGTTTTGTTAGAATTAATCAACTAACCTGTTTTTCTCTTTAAACATATCTTACGCCCATAGATCTCATTAGAGGGTGGCAAAAATCTTGCTACAACAAATTAAAAGGGATCAACTAGGTATAATATTTAATATTATATTACCCGCCATTTTTCTGGGCATATATTTAATTTAGAGACTTTATCTCTTATTTCTCAAGTGTGAAAATGCAGTACCAATGAGGATGATCCTTAACCCTTTACTACTAGACTATCCTTGTATGGGTGGAGTGGGTTGAAAGCCAATTTCACAGAGTTCAATAACAATAACAAGTTTTAATAAAAGCCTGGATTATGCTTTTTACAGTAATGGCATTTATATTTTTTGGTAACTAGGAATTAGAATTAAACATGCATAAGAATCGTAACCTGCACCAAACTTCCTAGAAAATACTTATATGTCAAAATCTAGATGCAAACAGCCTTCGGAGTGAAAATAACGAATCACCCGAATTGATAAGGGCATATAGGAGAAAGCTCAGTAGTCTGGTATAATACTAGAATTATTAGACACACTTAACTTAAATTTTTACTATGATATTGAGAAATTTTTTCAAATGGTCACTTAAGAGCAAATAAACTAAAACTATAATTAATTATACTAGCCTCTCTAACAACAAAGTAATCAAGTTGTTTGAAATTGAAAAGCTATGAGTAAAAGTAAGTAAGGTAAGGTACAAAAGGATAGGCACTTTTCAGATATTTCAACAGCCTACTCTATCTCATCATCATCATTATTTCAGCCATTCGAAGTCCACTGCTGAACATAGGCCTCCCCAATTGCTTTCCCCGTAGATCGATTCTTTGCCGCCACCGGCTCCCCGCCGCCCTGACCAGATCATCGGACCATCGCGTTGGGGGCCGCCCTCTACTACGTTTGCTGATTCGTGGTCGCCATTCAAGAACCTTAACGCCCCAACGGTCGTCGGTTCTTCGAGCTATGTGCCCCGCCCATTGCCACTTCAGCCTGCAAACGCGCTTCGCTATGTCGGTCACTCTGGTTCTCCTACGGATTTCCTCATTTCTGATTCTATCACGTAGGGACACTCCGAGCATAGCTCTCTATCTATTCATACAAAAAAAAATAAAAAATATAATTTATTTTTTAAATTATATTTTTATTCATGGATTGCAATTACTTCCTTACTTGAATGCATTAATTCCAAGTCGAGTTGGTTATAATTTATTACCTAATTTGGTATGTAAATTAAACCATAATTCAGCTTATCATTAAAATTATTAACAATTAGACTTACATTAGGTCTTTTCAAGGCGGTAGTGACATTGTTAGAAGTAGATTCCCCACATAGTTCGCAAGGCCGACCTGCAGCATCGCCAGTGTCTACTTCTATCATCCCTACACAACAGCCCACTCCACTACAAACTGTTTTCAGCCAATTTTTCAGTTCATCCAATGTCAACTCAGATGGTATTTTTACTGAATAACTTTTATTTCCATTTGAAACCTGTAAGTATAAATAAATTGATTTATGTATTGCAATGTAATCTGTATTAAGTACTCATCATCCCAGCATTTTCCAGTTGTGCTTTAAGAGTTATGCTTAGTACACACGGTCTGCTAACCATTTTTAGCAGCTATCTTATGATTTCACATAAAAACCCTTTTCTTAAACAATATTAATTGTTATAAAACAATAGTGATCCCATTTACCAAGTAGATTGATAGATGACAAGTAGATTTTTTCTAGTTATAATTTTGTTTTAAAACTATTTATAGCATTGTAAATGCAAAATTCCAAGTATAAAAATATTATCTGTTTATTTTGTTTGTATGAATTTAACAGCTTTTTATAAGATCCTTATTCTTGTGAAGATTCATATAAAATGCAATAAAACACTTTATTGCATTCCAAAACATAACAAAAAATAAAATAGTATGGACCCTGCCAGGCACAAAATAGTTTAGGAGCAAGAATATAATTATACAGTACCCAATAGGGACCTAAAAACTACCACTCAATATATACTGGATCCAAACCGTACCCTCCTCATCCCTACATTTATTAAAATATACTGAAATAGCTCACCTGTACATTATTTACATTAGAAAAGCTGTTGGATGCAGTAATTATTGCCCGTAACAAACTCTGTGGATCAGGGTGTGTAATCAATAGTTCTTTTGCTAAAGCTTCTGCAGCACCAACTGGTCCAGGGCCTTGTATTTTGGTAGGCAACAGATTACTTCCACCTGAACAGCTGCTACGTAAACATAAACGCACTGTTGCAACTGGAGTAGATATCACAGGGCTAGTGGAGTTGCTGGCACCCTCTGGTAATGCTGGGTTCGGGATTCCACTCGGTCTCAACTTAAACCTGATAATTAATTAACAAATTTTAATAATAGTTGTGGAGTGGAGTATAAGTTTGGATTGAATTAATCTATAAAAATTATGTAATTTAAAAGTTGCATGTGTTAATTTAAGTGAATATGTAAAACAAACTAACACCATTACATATAAACTAACTTTTCTATAAAAGTTATATGCATTCACAAACCTTGAAGGTGCGGTAGCACTCTTTTGTCCAGGTGGCTGTAATGGATGCCCTGCTCTAGCACACCAGCCCACTGGAAATATGTCTCTAGAGTCGTATTTGCACCAGTAATCGAATGCACCTCGCCAACCATCAAAAGTCACATGAATCTGGTCATTTCTCACTGCCCCTACTGTGGCACAGCATATCAACTGAGGATTTTTCTTATCAACAGCTTCTAACTTTTGTCCCACAACAAACCAATTTGTCTTAGGAGTAGGAGGCTCTGGTTGAAACACTTTTGATGGAGCCATTTCAGCTCCATTTAGAGTCTTTAACAAAAACATAGGCCAACTACTTGCATTCATACGAAACCCAAGTGGAGGTTGTAACATCCCATCGTTTTTTTCACAATAACCAATAGTATGAATATCACCAGCATCAACAAGCCTCCAAAAATCATTTTTATTGTCACTACCATCTAACCTTAACCTCAAGCGAGGCCCCAGTACTCCCACCACTGTAGCTATACATGTTGAAGTTAAATTACGCGGGTCAAGTGCTTCTAATTTCATATTTACTTTGAAATCATTTACAGGAGGATTAGGTGCCTGCTTGAAACATTCTTGAGGTGCAGCAACACTGGAAGTCTCCTTCATATACTCACTCCAATCAAAAGCCTGGTAAATATCATAAAAAGTTCCTGGTGAATTGTTATTAGTATGATTCTCTGATCCATTGGCACCATTACCGGACTGAGGTGAGGTAGTTCTTTTCTCATTTTTCTTTTGATATTTATTGAGACAATACGTTGAACAGAAATTCTTGCTGCTAGATGGAGCATTACCACGTATAACATTGTCGCAATGAAGACAAGCTCCTTTACTGTACGCTTGTCGAAATTCCGAAAGACAAGTCTCGGAACAGAATTCTTTTTTTCCATTTTCAGTGGGAAGAACATACTTAAGTGGAGTTTTACTTTCCGCGCACCATGTACAAGTACGCTTCGGTGGTCTTCCAGGACCACGTATTTTGCCGGGAGCAGGTCCCGATGAGCCGACAGTATTGTTAGACATTTTTGGTTGACAGTTTCAGTTCATTATCAAACTTGAATCGTAGAGACACTAATTACCATCAGCGCATTATACACACAGAATAATAAAATTATTAGAGACCGAAGGTAAACTGAAATACGACCACAAAAATAAACAACGTCAAAATTTATTTGTGACGCCGTTGCAACGGCCATGTTATTTTTATTGAGTTTTTTTAAAATGGCACTTGCACTCTAACAATACCAGTTGATTAATCCTATTTTGTAAAAAAAAGTTACATTGGTCTGAATTGAAAAAAAATAATGCACCCAATAGTATTAGGAATAACTAACTACCAATGTAAAATATCAAACAAAATATATCTACAAAACTTTAAAGAAGCGAATGACTTATAAACGCAGTATTAGTCAAATTTTAAAGTATTGTATGGTAAAAATATTATGACTAGGGGAGTTTTAAGAAATCCGCAGGAAAACCTAATATGTACTGCTTAATTCAAAAAATTACGAACGACAAAATTCACATCTTTATTTTAATATTCTGGTAATTACAAGGTAAGGTATACTAAGATAAATCCAAGCTTGTTGAAACTATTTAGCTAATTGTAACGTACCGACCGTCATCTATGACAGCACAACAAGTTAAGGTTGAAATTTGGTTATGAAAATAACCTAAAATCTAATTTGCTTTGGATTTGATAAAATATTATTGGCCTTTCTGTATGACTTGGATTGCAAAATTATTTGAAGTGAGAAAAGCAAGGCAACTTATTGGAAAAATGTCTGAGAGTTTGACAAAACTAATAAACAACGCTGATGCAGCTGAAAAAAAACTGATTGATTTAAAGAGTAAGGTACGTAAACAAATAGGTACCATATTTTTGTATTGGTCTTTAGCACAAAAAATTTGCATTGGCATTTCTATATCCCCAAAGCAAGCTGTAGCTAGATACATAAAATAATGAATAAAAATTTGTGAATACTGTGGAACTTAAAATATGATCCGAAATCACCTACTTCTGATATATTATTACAACTCTAAATAATTCTAAATGGTTTCATTGGGTGGTCGTGGTGGGCCAAGAAGCCAGAGGCCAAACTTCGCGTCAAATTTTATACTTGTTTTATTCAGATTTTGTTTTGAATTAATTAATTCTATTTAACATTTATATATTCTAGCTATTAATATTGTTCAATGTGAAGAGGTGACATAAAATACTGTTTGCTAGAAAGCTCTATGAAAATTTTGTCTGATATATAATACCTCCTTAGTAGTAAGTTCTTTTGCCGCTAGTAATTTTCTTTTTCTTAACAAACTCACCACTACAAAATTACAAAAAATTGGCAATACAGTCACATAATAAATAAATTTATTATTTTCACTTTTTATACCAAAAATAAACTTTCATTATATTTGCTAGTCCGCTCAGTTCTCCTCTTAACATTAGTTATGTCTGTCAAAATGTAAATCCACTTTAAAATATATTTTCTAAATTTTGGTTTATTAATTTTCAGCTGTTAATAATTAAGAAATATAAACTAGAAGAAAAAGTTAAAGAACTAACTCAAGAAAATATTATTCTTGCCAATAATGTAGAAAAAGCAAAGTCTGAACTAATTAATCTTGAAATTTTAAATGGCAAGAAACAGTATACTATTCCTGGTAAGGCATTGAACACTGCTTGCGTTAGAGCTGATGATACTGTTATTAAACCGGAAACTAAAGAGAAAGTCAACAAAAAAGAGCAAATCAAAGATAAGAAAGTGAAGGACCTACCTAAACAGAGCAAGGAGAAGATATCGGAAACGAGCGATATTGTTGATGTACGGAAGCTGGATTTTAGGATTGGTAAAATTGTAGACATAAATAAACATCCTGATGCGGATTCATTGTATATTGAGAAAATTGATTGCGGGGAAGAAAAACCACGCACAGTGGTGTCCGGTCTCGTAAACCATGTTCCCATTGATCAGATGAGGGATCGCATAGTCATGATTCTCTGTAATTTGAAGCCAGCAAAGGTAATATAATAGACCAAATTTAAGGGTTATTTACAATAAAGACTAATAAATAATTGAACATCATTTGACATAAAAAATAATCATAGTTTCTCTTAAAATTTTATTTATACATGATTACTCAATTTCGATTTTTAATAAAAGTGTGACAAAAGAAATTGGTAAAATTTTAGTGATGTCGTTTTTTAAATAAAACTTCTATTTAGTGTTGTTTATTAAAATTTTGTATCAACAATTTAAACATAAATATTGTTTCTATTACTTTATTAAGTTGCTGCAGAGACCTAATTCTCTATTTTCTGAATTTCACTCCATAAGTTTATATTAGGTGTTAAAATATGACTATTATAAACAGGGAAACTATCCTTATCAATCAATTTAACATATTTTTCAGATGCGGGGTATTACTTCAGAAGCAATGGTCATGTGTGCATCATCTCCAGAAAAAGTTGAGGTTCTCATCCCTCCTAGTGGTTCAGTGCCTGGAGATTTAGTTACCTGCGATGGCTATCCCAGAGAACCTGAAGCACAACTGAATCCCAAGAAGAAAATATTTGAAACCTGTGCACCTGATTTAAAAACGAATGGTGATAAAATTGCCTGTTACAAGGGAAGTCCCTTAGTGGTTGCAGGAAAGGGCCCTATTGTTACAGAAACTCTTAAAGGTGTTTCTGTTAAATAACATTTTCTTTGTATAATATTATTATTTTTCTCATTAAGTGTGGCATAATAATTATATATCTAACTATATATACTTTTTATTTCATTGATCAAGCAGACTTGAAAGCTTTTAATTTTTCTCGAAAATAAATTATGTGGGTTTCAACTCAATTTGTGCTGTTGTATATGATATAAAATAAAATATATTTATTTAAAACCATTCTATTATTTATTCATTATGTTTTGTGTCACTACACATCACCACCAGTTAGTGAATGAATGCAGGTCAGAAGTATTCAGTTATTAATTGAAAGAAAGATAGAACTTTTTTCTTTCTTTCTTTTAGTACTTAATTTAAACAAAAATAGACACCATTTAAAAACTAAAAAGTAATTGACCCCAAATGTTATATATTTTTATTGTGTTTGTAGATGAAACTAAATTATATTTCTTTAACAAGCAGTTTTCAGAACAGGTATAATTATATGAATGAGTTATACACATTGTAAAAGAATGTGGTCTGTATAATCTAGCGGTATAATAATAATAATAATAATTTTTTATTGCCAAAAATACATGGATATGTTAGTACAAACTTACATGAATTACAGTTAACCTTAAGTATATTTCGAGTTTGTAGCCTCTGCTGCTGAACTAGGGTAACCTGTATTTCAGCATGCAGCGCCTCCAGTCCAAGGACTTAAACATAATTTACATAAGATAACGCAGAAGGATTTCACAATATGAACTTAGAATTAAATTAATAATTACATAGCTAAATGGAAAGTGACCTCTCTGTGTGTAAAATGTGACGGTGCTTGTGTGTGTGTGAGAGGGTGAATAAAATGTAGTACGTATAATAATAGTGTGGATTTTCAAATTGTGTTTATTAAAGTATATATTACTATAATTAAGATTTTATTTTATTTTTTAATTTTAGTGCTGTATAGCAATGAAGTTCTCTGTTTCATCATAAGAAAGTTTTAATAGCCACTGAGACACAGATCTTTTAACGACAGTACTAGTCATAGGGTAAATGTTAATTGAACTATTAATTTTGTCATAAAAGAAACGGCCCAAAAATGTAAAAAATCTTCGGATAAAAGTGGTTTTTGGTCGTAGAGTTTGTCTACATACCGCATGCCACCTACGCTTCAAAAGATAATCAGGGTTAAATTCTAGCATCAAGTGTTGCTTTAAAACAACTCTGAGCAAAAACAGTTGACGAACACTCAAGACTTCACAGTACTCATAAAGAAGTTTAGTTGGATACAGAAACGGTTTGAAAGTGCAAATTTTTAGTATGGTTCTTTGAGAGACCTCTAACTGTTTAAGCGTTGTCTTTGGTGCACCTCCCCATGAGGCTATACAATACGTAAGCAGCGACTGGCATAGCGCAAAATAAATTTGTTTAAGGATATCAGGTGGGACTACATGTCTCAGTGTTTTAAAGATGTATATTAATTTACGTATTCTATTACTTATATGGTATATGATTTATTATTAAAATGTATAGCTGTGTTATATAGTTTGGAAATGGTCTCTCCACAAAAAAGACATAGGGTGCATAAATATCCT
The DNA here is from genome assembly GCA_949126915.1 of Musotima nitidalis. Classification (NCBI taxonomy): domain Eukaryota; kingdom Metazoa; phylum Arthropoda; class Insecta; order Lepidoptera; family Crambidae; genus Musotima; species Musotima nitidalis. Next base: position 9,061,632 of record OX421424.1, on the reverse strand, counting down.
AACAGGGTGCATAGGGATCCTAACAAGACCTAAGGAGCCCAAGGCAACCTCACCCGCAACACAAAACAGTGCCCGATAAGCGGCACTAGGCTCGCCACCTACGTGGGAATATAATTGGAGAATTGAGGGCGTATTAATATGCCTCTACCTACCCCTTCGGGGAAACAGGCGTGAATCTACGTATGTATAAAAAGGACGATTTTCCAATGGGTGGAGGCTGCTTTCCGAAGCATACTCATTAATTGTCAAGCGCTGTCAAAGAATCCAGATAATCAGAAGTACTGCTGCATATCCTTATGGCCTAGTAAAGTATTAATAGTTATCTGATGGGAGCGGGAGTGTACTCCCTTCCGAAAAGAAAATCTTCCACTGGGCGTATACGGACCATTCGGGCTGCGGGTGATTCTCGTTGGGATACTACACCTAATCGGTTGGGCTGCGGGTAATATATGGCAGCTATTCGATAGATATGATGCTTGCTTGCTTTACTGCATGCTTAAATAATTTTAAGAATTGATAAGTCTTATTTGTTTTACAGGGGCGCCAGATTTTCTATTTAACGTAGCCCATTTATTGATTCTAAAATACTAACCAATATGAGGGTGCGTCTACACCTCGCAAATGTGCAGTTCGCGAACTACGCGCCTGCATTTTATGTTCCTGCGCCGCCCGCGTTTGCATAAGTTATGCGCACCAAATCATTGCAGTGACTGCATGTTACTATTTGATCTAAGAGTTGATTTCTATATCTAACTACGGCAAGTAACTAAAACTTACAAAGTGCCTAAAAATATTGTTTTTTGATTTTTTATTTTATATAGCCCCACTACGACTAACACAAATCTACTGCTTGCTGGGGCCCCCAGTACCCCAATCAGGCTTTGTGTTAGAACATTATAGAAGCGGCGATAGCGGGATCAAAATATTGCAATTTTAAGGGGCTCGAGTTCAAATCCTTTCATTATAGTACAGCTAGTTTGCCCATAGAATCATATTTCCCTCTGGGTTACGGACGTCAGCGAGCTGCGCATTTGCGAGATGTGACGCACTCTAACATGACCGTCAGAAATTCGGTATAGGCACTCACTTTTTAGCGGGATCTGCATCTCCGTAAAGTTTTTTGCTTATACGTGTTTTTCGGTATAAATTACAGTTTTGAAAATGATGTCTGTATTTCCACTGGCTCCAATATAATACGGAGTCACTTAAGACATTTTTAAAGCAAAAAATAACAAAGATTGTAGATTAGGGTCGCAGGCTAGTAACAAAATAAAAGAACAAATTTAAGCAATGTCAACAATTTATTTACACAACTAATTTAATGAGTTATTTCTTCTATTAACAACAAATTTCATTTCTATGTAGACTTTGATTTATATTTCAGAGATAGAAAAATAGATGAATGTGATATTGCAACATCAACATGTAAACCACAGAAAGGGTTCCAAAATAAATAATTTGGTGGTCCTGTTCACAGCTCGATATTATAGCTAAATTATTCGAATTGTGATATAGTATTAGATTACAACTTGTGATAATTATTACTAAACACATAATGTTATGTATATATAAAGTGATTGTGTCATAGAAAAAACTACATAGCTATTTAAAACATGACGTGTGTGGAGGCAGTATGAAAATATTCCTTTAGTATTAGACAACAAATTTGTGAGCAAGCTCTGTTCGAACTTTGTTCATATCAAACCACACGCAATACATTATGCATACTTATTAATATACCTAATTCACGATCACATTATAATTTTTTTTATTATATTAATACGATTAATTAACATTATTATTAAATATTCACTATTTATACGCATGGGGCATACATTTGGTATTTAAAACATTTTTCTTATAATCTCTTGATGATAATTTATAATTGATGACAATAATTACAATGTAGAATAACAATAAACTATCAACAGTACAAGTTTAGAATAAGAATACAGTACGACTAAAAATAGATAGGTACATCATTGGAAATTTAACCATGGTTAATTGAAGAAGTACTTAATATCAATTAAAATTGAACTTTGCGTCGTTATACGTACATAAGGAAATAGTTTGATATATTCTAAGAATAGACTTTACCTAATGTAAGGATGTGTTAAGTTCAATTAAATTCATTATTTATTGGCAAATACTCCTGTATTGTAATTCTTTAAGAAACAGTATTGACGCAGTTGTTAACCAGGAGGAGAGTTCTTTAAGTCCTAGTTTAGGGCCTGCACTTGATTTTTTGATAGGGAATACTGTCCATTATTATTAAGTAGACAACAATATATAAAGTTATAATCCTTTTATCATTTAGAAATTTTACACAAAGGATCCTTAAATAGTTAAGTTAAAATTAAATATATAGATACAGTCAAATATATAGTGTGTTAAGAGTTGTACATCAAGTTTCATAAATACATACATACTTTATTTATTTGTATAATATGGTGTTGTTCACATGAGGTTTAGGTATAGGATGTTACACAATGTTTTATTTAGTACAGCACACAAACCCTGCAAGGGTAGCAATATACAAACGGCTTTCGGTAACTACACGAAATTATAAGTAATTTTGTGAAACTGTTTTGTCTATCGTTTGTCTATTATAGTGTGTAAACAATTACCACTGTAAATTGTTTTAGTTTAAAATATACATAGTACTAAATATCTGTTTAAAATGAAATATCCCCAAAAAATAACAGCTGTCGGAAGCCGATTATGTCGTCCCTTCTATGTACCTAATCATCGAAAATGTACTCCCCAAACACTAGCCTATTGTTTTATATATGGTCATAATTCAACTCTTCTTTGTCTTTCTATGATGTTTCAAATAGATGAAAAATATTAAATCATCAATCAGACCCCGTAACCAAGGCGCGATGACATCGAAGGGAAAGTCGAAATTAACTTATTTACTGTTTTGTATGTATTTTTCCTAATCAAATCATAGATACCCGAAGCCGTTTGTCTACACAAGCAGAAATTATCAAATACTCAATATGACATTCTTAAATAAACTTTATTTTACTTTCAAAGTAAACATAAATCAAGCTTTGTTGTACCAATTGTAATTTACTTATGTTGAAATTTATATAGTATATAAACATTGGACGTTTGACATGATATTCCATGATTACTTTAATATTATATATAATATACTCAATCACCAACAACTTTTATCAGATATGTTCTAATTGAAAAGAGGAAAAGTTTACTAATTCGTATCCCACATTGTACTTATTTCTTTTAAAATTTAATATGTTTATTAATATTAATATGTTACTTACAGACGTTCAATCAATTCCTTTTTTTAGATAAATACATTTTATTTTATATCTAATATAATGTTGACAATGTTTTGCCACAATAAGTACAGCTACAGATTAAGTGCAATCTTATTTTGTAATTACTGTTGTAATTATTATTACACAGAATAATGAGCATATTTAAGATCTCATTCAGGATATAATAGACACGGAACGCAAAATCGAGTTTTGTGATTATGTACAGTCAGCTACGGCATGACATTGACACGTTCGTACGTACAAATCAGATTCTAAAACCACTGCACGTATCAGGCTAGTATTTGAAATACAAATATTGGATTATAAGTTTTTTATTAAATAGGGTATGGTTAGTTTATGGGTTTACATCTGTAATTTTATAATTTTGATAAGAAATAAATAAACGGTGTTTTCCAAAATTTCACCTTTAAGGGGGTAAAAAGAGTAATCCAATTAAGCCTTGGTAAAGGACTAGTTTATGTACATGTATTTGCGCAAACAAACAAATTCTTTAGCAGTCTATCCCATAGTCCTGTTTTAGTAAAGTTCTAAAACAAATACTGTCTTTGCTTAGCGTTGGTGTATATTATACCTGATATATTTAAAGATACTTTGTTTATAAAATAACAATTCACGTGTGTTCTTGTAAGTTATTTATAAAATAGTGTAAAAATATTTTTAAAACACTACATTTGTATTTTAACATCCACAAATTAAAATAGTAATACAATCTTCAATAAAAATATAACATTTCAATCCAGTCAGAAACACATGCGTAAGTGTCATCAATTCAATATCTAAAATTTTCATTACTCACATAATAATGGTATAATTAAAATATGACTAATTCGAAATATATCTCTTTGGTATGGAAGTTTTCCTGAATATAGAATTATGACCAGCACTTGCAAGCACTCGTATTACAAACTATTTAAGAATGTTAGGAAAATGGCACCCAAGTTATAGCGATAACATTTGTTATTAAAATATAGTAGATTATGCGTAACGCAGTATATGCAGTTCTAATTGTTTGATTAATTCAAATAATATGTTCGATCTTATTATCTAATCTAAATACTTTTAAAAGCATATTTTTTATTTTATAAATTATTATGATTTTTTCTTACTTCCTACTAAGAAATTATGTATAAATAATTATAGTCAATGAGCAAGTTAGGCCTCACAGATTTTTTAAATTAAATTAGACAAAGCAATTAAGTATTAATATTAAGAGATAGTTAATAAAGAGAAAAATATTTTGTTAATTGTATGATTGTTATTTTTTTTAATATATGTATGTATTAATAGACTTTAAGTATGTCATCTAAGATAGGGGGGAAAAATTCGCAATAATTATATTAACATTTATTCCATACTTAATATAAAAAAAGATTTATATTCTAATGGATACGACATTAAAAAATATAAACAACATGTCTATAGAAAAATATATGCATGACATCAAATTATATAAAATTTTCATTACATCAATACTCTCAGATGTGGAAAAGATTTAATACTGAGAAAGAATAAACTTATTTACTAAAAAAATATTAAATAAAATATATTTGGATATATCTCCCATTCCCTTATTATTGTAGTACTAAAGCTATTTTTGTGACACTCCTCGTATAGTGCATCTTATTGTAAGATGGCGAATTCGATTAATAAAAATATAATTGTCGGTACGTTTATCCACAAGCATAGTATTAAATGCCTTGATTACACTAATATATATCTACTAATTATGTATGACGCCATACTTTTTGGTGACGAAACTAAAATATATTGCACTTTATAATTTTAAATACAGAGCATAGCAAATCGTAAATCTAATGGCACAGATATGAGACTAAACAGTAAAAAGCAAGCAAAAATGCTTAATAATAAAGTGTCCATGCTTAAAATATACGTTTATAAAGGAAGACAGCTTTCACGTTTAATTTTTTTATAATAATTTGTATACTTGTCTTATGTTGAAAATGCATACGATATTATGAAGGAATGTTTTTAATATTTAACATAATCAACGAATTTAGGTGTTGATTGATGTAATACAATATTTTTTACCAATCAGAGCATACAAACAGAAATACTTTATAAATATTTTATATCATTCCATTCACTCTCTGGCAGATTGAAAAGAAAAAATCAATTGATAATAATCACACATCTAATGAAATCTATTTTTAAAATAATTTTGTTGTGAGAATTAATAAGTAAGACGAAATTAAAAAACTATTATTAAATGACGTTGGCCTCAGACGTATCTGGATTCTTTGGTTTATGTCGGGCCAAAATTGCGTTTAATTAGGCTTGCTGCAACTTACTGAACGAGGGTTCTAGTTGTTGACAAATTGCTAAAATCATCAACTACTTCTGAAGCCGACCGTACTAAGAAAGGTCAAAGAAGCAGTAAAATATTAGTAACATTCATATAAATTATATGATAAAAGCGAAGATAAACTGAAACGAGAAAGTGCAGAGAGATGACGTAGAATTCAAAGCTAAAATCATAGCTAACACATTTGATATTCCTGCATTATCTACAAGACTGGTCTCACATAATAATATAAATTATCTTATTGTATATCTAGTTCGTAAGTACTCTAAAGCTGTGTAGGCGGGAATCGTCGTTGCGGTTTACTGCGCCGCTGCGCGAGCGTCGATTGTGAAACGGGACCAAGCACTTGCGGAGTGAGTGGTGAGGCTGTCATAGCCTAAAATTAAAAAATAAATTAACAAATGCTTTACGTTGATACGATGATTGAATTGATTTACGTTGATTGAACAATGAACTAAAATTTCTTCTATTTTAATCATTTAATGAAATACTTTAAATAAAATCTTCCACGTAGATTTTTTTTAATTTGCCCTATGTTGCAATCGAAAAGACAGAAGTTTGAGAGCGTTATGCATAGCAGCCTCGTTATGCAATACGACTTTCCAAATAGAAAGAGAAATATGCGCCGCTGAATGCGCAGAGCATCAGTATCATTTAATCCTTTATAAGTGATCAATATATCTCATCTAATAACGAAAAAAAAAATACGACTTGACACTTGCTACTAAGCAATGTAGTATGAAGTACTAACATAAGCAACGTGATATGGTAGTTTGGTTATAGACCAACTCAATCATGATAAGAGTAATAAAACTAACCTGGAATGTAAGATCGACAGCACGTCTCAAATCGGCAGCAGGTGGTGGTTCGTCAGCCTCGATGTGTTCGGGGGCGCGTTGCGAAGTCGCGCCGGGCTGCAGCCAGGGCTCCCGCAGCAAGTCGGAGGCTCGCGGCCGCAGCGCCGGCTCCAGTTGCAGCATGCGACGGATGCAGCTGCGGGCCTCGCCAGAAACCCCGCGCCATATGCCACTTGATAACTCTACCTATATTGTGTGTTAACAGAAAGTGTCTAGGTATATTCCGAAACGCATAAGTAGAACTATGACCTTGGATGCGCAGTAACGAATTATCGAGCCTTAATCGACGTGCGGCATCGGGGGCTAACTATAGCAACGCAGCGACGCATCACTTCTGCGCATGCGTTTAATTACTTTCTGACCCTTTCTTTCTTCTGTCTACATTAGTAACTTCGCAGACAACCGCAATTTTTAAATACAATTATTATGGCTAATTTGTTAACAGAACAATTGTTTAAACTAAATGTTATTGTTGGCGGACATGACATGTAGTCTCCAATTCGACAAATAGAGGGTCATTATCATCCTCATCCTCAAGAAGTCCACTGCTGAACATAGTACTTCCCAATTGTTTTCCACATCTATTGGTTTGAGGCGCCTGCTACCAACTTCTGGCTGCATTGAACAGATAATCAGTCCATCGGATGGAAGCATGTCCTCTAATACGTTTGCCAGTTCGCCTTTCAAGATCCTTAACGCCCTATAGTTTTGTCGGTTATGCCCACTCCCATTAAAAGAACACAAGGCCCAAAATGAGGTCTCCTGCCCTTCAGTTCAATTGCATCTCGGCACCATCTTCATAGCATGTATAACGTAACACTGAACCTCTTATTATGAAGACACTGCAATCATGTGTATAGGGAATAGGGATCCTAAGGAGCCCAAGCCAACCTACATATATAATTAGCGAAGTGTGGGCCTCTGCCTATCCCAACAGGCTTGAATGTATGTATGCAGTAAAGAAGTCATTATGTACCTTTCCAGATTCAATCCTGGCTAAAATAACATCGGGTGTGTCGTCTCCGTTTGAAGCGAATGGCGTTCGTCCAGAAAGCATTATGTAGGCTAAGACCCCTGCAATAGGAAATGAAAATATTACCAACCTGAAGTGAAGATTAAATACAAATGAAATGAATGTTCGCTTTGAAAATGTTATTGAGTGTTGAGTATTGTTGACTACGGAGTGTTCTTAATGACTTTCGATCTAATCCTGCTTATTATTTTTTACCGAACTACAACCAGCTGGCCAGGAAAACCCCCCTGTGTACACTCGAACCACAAGAAATGACAAAACATTACTTTGTAAGACCACAACTCCCAGTTTTCTAACTTCTATAATACTGGGTCCTTTAAGCGGGGCCTTTGCACAAGGATGCCGGAAGGCAGATAACAATAGAATTTTATTGGGTCTACATGTGACTGATGTGAGTTGGACACCAAGTTCGAACAAATCTTAATGCATGTTTATCTAGAAAATAATAATAATGATAAAGAGAATAAACATACCTAGGCTCCAAATATCACAGGCAGCATCATAACCGGCTCGTTTCAACACTTCTGGTGCTACAAAGTTGGCAGTGTAGCAGGGGGTCATCAGCAAACCATTCTCGGCGCGCAATTGCTTCGCTAACCCAAAGTCCACCAAGCGGATGTCTTCCGGTCTCCTCTCCGATGTTGCGAACAGAATGTTCGATGGTTTGATGTCCCTGAAGATTTGGTATGTACATTAAAAACAAGGGTTAAAAAACTCTTTTGATTTGAAAACATTACTTTGATTCTTAAATTTATATCAGTGAATGGAAGAGTTGGAAGGGAAGATCACGTAAGACCTTCCATGACCAAATGCAGAAAGTTTTGGAGAAAGTTCAGGTCAAAAGTATCCTAATAAAAAATAAATAAAATAAATAAATAAATAAATAAACCGACGGGCGTGGAGAAGGTTAATGAGTGTGAATGAGGCTAGGAGTGGGTGCCAAGATCGTAGCAAGTGGAAGGATGTGATATCTGCCTACCCCTACGGGAAAGAGGCGTGACATTATGTATGTATGTATGTATATGTATATACAACTGTGTACGCCATGACATAAATAATATTGCTTTACTGTGAAGCCTAATCTTAATCTTAGTATGGATCAAGTCCTAATCATGATTTAATGTAATAAAAGTCAAAATCATTCATTCAAGTTCGGCTCTATAGAGCTCTTATGTCAAACCTTAAAAACTAGCGCGCCCATTCGCTGCGGGCGGGAGCTTGATCGTAAAAGAACGGGCTAAAGTTACAAGTTAAGTAAGTTACAAGAAATTGTACTTAATAGTAAAACAATTTGACAAGCCTTGAAAAACCTTGTTCTCTGCCGACACAAGATTTAAAATAAAAAACGAAAATAACTCTTTTATTTAGTTATGCGAACATAATTACAAATAAAAATAGTAGACAAGAGCAGACCAGTCCCCACAAGCAGCACTCGTTCACGAGGATGACGCATGAACGAGCCATCGTTTCATTCAACCATATTTTAGGGAACGTAACGTAACGACCCAACGCATGACGCCGCCACCCCAGAGACAGACACAAGTGTGCATGACATACTCAAGCCACAATATAAAAAGATTTATACAAATGAAAAATAACAATAATATTATAAAAAATAAATAGCTGCAGACCACAAAATTTTGTTCTATGATAGATATAATTTACAGCATCTTATCATCTATACCTAATAGGAAGTAATAACCAACCCGACTTAGCAACAGGTTTTGCAATGCTACGCTATAAAGAAAAAGGACTGAACGAAATTGATTAGTGTTCGACTGTAAAATAAAAAACTACGACACACTTGGAAATATTAACAAAGTTAGAAATTTGCAGAAAAAAATGAGGAATTTGATCAAATATACTCAAATTCTGGCCAAACTCCAACCTAACCTTCTTCTTCTTCAGCTCCTTTCTGTCGACCGTTCGACAAATGCCTCTCAAAGACGTCTCCACTCTACCCTGTTGCTAGTTAGCCTGGTCCAGGAGGAGCCGACACAGTATCTGATAACCTAACCTAACCTTCTAAATAAACAAAATTTTGGCTAAATGTAGACTTAGTGACTTTTCTCTCTATGGCGTCGATTAAGACAATTTTAAGTAAAACATTTTTATAACAACTCACCTGTGCACAACAGTATGCCTGTGCAGATAGTGCACTGCTTGCAAAACATTCTTCAATATCGGCGCTGCTTCGTGTTCGGGCAAACTTCGACGTTGAGTGATGTACTCCAGCAGTTCACCGCCGCGACACAACTCAGTCACTGCCAATATCCTCCCTCCCTCTTCGTATACGCCCCGTAGAGTTATTATGTGAGGGTGTTGACTGTACCTGTGGAATTATAGCACTTGTGAAAATGTTGTCTTGCTATAGAACACCACTAACAGCAATAGAGCTAGTGCAATATATCGAGAGCATTACATTTTATGTTAACACTTTACAAGGCTGTATCTAATCCTAAAATAAACGGAAATATATTATTGTGGAGTTGAGATAAAGTGGAAGCGTGCACTTCTGTTTTCTATTATTGGATAAGTTTATTACTAAGTCCGTCTAAAAATAATTTTCGTAGGTATGAAGTTGATGTTAAAATTTATATGATACATTTACGATAATTCATGAAATAAAAAAATATGTCCTACCCGATTGAATTCCTTTGAAGTTTCATATTATGAGAATATGACTTACCTCAATAGAATCTCTATTTCTTCCCGAGGATCATATTGTAGTTTGTCCATAATTTTGACAGCATACTGCACTCTTGATGTCTTATGTTCGCACAAACGGACCACGGAGAAAGACCCAGTCCCTAATTCGCCCATTAATCTGCAAGAAGAGATTAATATTTTGTTATCCAATACAAAATATATTAAGGAAATTTTTTATAAGGTTATAAAAAATTTAGGATTTTATTGAGCTTCAATTAACCTGTATTCATCGAAGAAGTTGTTTCTATTGACGAATCCAGACCAAAACTCCTCGGTAGATGTTTTATTATTCTGCACCACATGATTTTGATTCTGATTAGTAGCTGTTTTGTTATTTTCGTCATTCAACAGGCATGGGGCGACAAAACTGAAACCTCTGTAATCAAACAATAGATGTGTTGAATTAATCATTAACACTACCGTTATTACTATTGCCGCGTGGTAGCAGCACCTACAAAAAATTCTACCACTGAATGTCTCGCCTCGAGGTGTCGTAGGAAGCTAGCCATTTGACAATTCGTAAAATATAAAAATATTTTGGCTGAACGTGAACTTTACTACAAGTATATAGATCCTTTTTAAATTGTTGTAGCAAAGTTTCTGTATACTGTATATGAAATATTATTGACATGAGATTATGTATGTATCATTGATATACACACGGAAAGAACAAGATTATGATTTAATATTCATTAAATCCATATTTTTATTTAAGAATGTTCATAGTAAGTATCGATGGATAATGTGACGAAGTACTTAAAGACAGTAGCGAATAGCAAGTCGCTCCGACAAATGACTTCCGTTATCTTATTTTATTGATACTTCTATCTATGTATGATAATTTTACCAATGTCTAGTGAAAATAAATATCAAGTACATAAAACAACAGGTTAACAAAAAACAACAATAATTTGAACTACCAATTTCGACATAATACTTTTAAAAAATACAAGTAATTTCTTTCTTTCTTAAGTTATCACATAATTAACTAATCCAAAAATATCATTTGTTTTTAATAAAATAAATTACTTGGCAATCTGATTTAACATTGCCATGCCCCAGATAGTTGAAATAACTTACAACAACTTACTTGGCAATCTGATTTAACATTGCCATGCCCCAGATAGTTGAAATAACTTACAACAACTTTTTCAAAAATTTAAACTGAGAGATAAGCTCATTATATTATTTAGAAGATAAATCATTTCAAGGGGAAATCCATCATATGGTAACATCTCTCAGTGTGATTTTAGGTTGATAGTAACCCTTGGCGCATATAAGTCCATGTCGAATCTTAAGTGATATTTGTATAAAAAGAGATAACGAAAAGTTGATGACACATAGCGCACGCCTCAAAATCCTTCTCTAAATATAAGCCAACTTTTCTAAACAACCAACAACGCAAAAAAATTGGCCTTTAATCCACGAATAGGACAGTCAGAGGCTTAAATTTATATTTTTATCATACATTTTTTTCCTAATATTTATCTCATCAATATAATTATATCGCGCGGAGGTACCTGAATTGTATTCCGCTCCTAAGGTCGTAGGTTTAGTTCCCACAGTGGTCACAGATTTATTTATATGCATGAAACTGGGTGTTCAGCGTGGTATGTAGGTATTATATTATTAGGGCAACCAATAAATAAACTAATATTACAAAATTGTCTACCACTTTATCTTATGAGTAAAAATACAATATAGCTTTTCTTTCTAGAAGTGGCTATGAAGTATTAACTGAGCAAAGCGGTACTGTCACCAGACTGTTTTTATAAAATGGTTTTGTTTTTGCCACTTAACAACCAATACTTTCAAATAAATATGTATCATTATTATGTCACAGACAAGTACGGAAACGGCTAAAGCTTATTTAAACACTACTATCTGAGATAAATTGCTCTTATCTGTCTGATTACTACTATCGCCTATAAAAAAAGCGCTAAACGACATCGAAAAAAACACTAACTTTGTACGCTACTCACAGCAAACCAACTCGCTTTTGGTTAAAAAAAAACTTTATAAAATTTTGATGATTACCCGCATTTTGGATTTTTATTACACAGCCGAAGGAAAAGGAAAAAAATACGCACCTGAATAGCTCATGAGCATTTGCTGAAGCAGGCACACCGGGAGAATCCCTAGGAGTTCTACAAGTGAACTCTGAGTCGAAGTAAAAAGCGTCATCTGCGCGTGATACCGCAGGCCGGAATGGTGGTATAACCTGAAAGTCACCATAACATTTAATATTACATAAAAAAAAATATTGTCTTACAACAAGCATTTAGTTCCAAAATAAGAACTTGAAAATAAGAATATCATTAAGAACTTGTGTTATAGGTACTAAATAACGGATTACATACTTCAATTATTTTTTTTCGTATATACAATATACATATTAATATTTATATACACAGATTTACCATGCTCGGTTCCCAAACAGGGGAAATCAGTGTTATACTGAAAAATATACTTACTTTAAGCCATATTGGTTGTCAACACAGATCTTATCTATTTATCTGTTAACAGTGATTGAATGAGAGATGTACCTATCTACCTTTGGGGCATTACGCTACTGGCCCTTCATTCGAAGATATGTCATTTACATAAAATGTGCTTAATTAAAGTGCAGCAATTTATTGAGCTAATTTTACAGCTTTAACTGAAAGTACACTGTCATGCTTTTTAATGGTCGAACACAGCAGTTAAAATAATTAACTCAAGTTATAAGGGGATGTAATAATGAATTTTAGGTTTACGCATAGACAGAGAGTTCACAACCTCCTTGAACTAATATACAAGGAAACAGTAGAAGTGATGTTAATGTACTAACAATTGAAAAATTTTAACACAGTGAACATTAAATATTCTTCTTAAATTTTAAAATATTCATCACATTCCAAATAAAAAAAATTTGTAACATAACACATAACAACATAAATGTAGTCATAAACTAACTAAATAAGCCCATATAAATTAAGAATTAACTGCTCATCCAATTCCAAAAAAAATGTACAATTAACTAAGGTATTTTTCAGAATGAGAAAAATTTCAATTACTTTTTAAAATTATAATTATACCAACCTCTTTCTTCAAAAGAAGATCCCATTCTATCCTCGTAAAGAATTCGTGATTTTTTATATCTTCAATGCCATTAGGACCAGCTCCTAGCCTGTAGATAATAATATTTATATTAGGTACCATAAAATAAAAAATCTAAATTCATTAATTCAAGTTAGGCTCAATAGAGCTCTTATGAATGTCATACTTATAAACTCCCATTCGCCGCGCCCATTCACTGCGGGCGGGAGCTTGATCGTAAAAGAATGGGCAAGAAAATTGTCAAGGCTGGTTATTTCTCAGCCGCCAGTTACAATTAAAATACATAATATTAAAACAATTGTGTGCTGCAGTCACAAGATTTAAAAGAAAAGACAAAACTTCTTTTTAGCAATATTAACATAATTACGGATAAACATAGTAGACATGAGCAGACACATTACGCTTGAAATAAAAATATGTTTAAGGTAAATTAATAACCTGCTTTTTTGAAGTTAGATAACATACCACATAAATTCAAAAAACATACCTATTCTGTGGGTTTCTTTTGAACAGTGCTCTGAGTAGAGATTGTGCTTCTTCGCTCAAGTTAGATGGCATACCTAATTTTGCTTTTAATATTTGAGTCATTGTTTCATGTCTTGTGGATCCATGGAAAGGCAAATTCCCAGTAAGCATTTCAAACTGAAATTTAAATGTACACATAGAAACATGTATATTAGAGATGAAGTTTTAGATAACTGATTTTACTTAATTATGTGAATACTTCTTAAACTTCGAAGAAAAGCCCTACTTATTCTAAACGTAACATGAAGTAAAGAAAAATATGTTTGATTGTTTTATTTAGACATATACTAGAGTACTGCAATTAGATCTATCACCCGAAATTACTATAAAATTGTCCATGTTTTGTAATATACATACTCATATTTATATTTCAGAACATAGACAATTGACTAAAATGCGGGCCAAATGGGGATAAAATAATGTACGTATTTTTTCATAACATTCCATAAGCAACATACTGATCAGGAATGATATGCAAAAAAACAGTTTAATCAAATAAGTTTCTTAAAAATTAAGATAAGTAAGATCAATATCAGATTTTTAAAATTAGTTAAAACCTTTTTTAAAAATACCTAACTCTATTTAGACTTAAAAAGGATGTGATATCTGCCTACCCCTATGGAGAAGAGGTGTGACATTATGTATGTATTTAGACTTACATGCATTAGAATACAATCATGTGACATTATTAAGCCATCCAATAGGTAATAGGATATATTTATAACAATATGTTTTTTTTCTTACCATAAGAACTCCAAAAGACCACCAGTCTGCAGCAAAGGTGTGACCTCTTCTGTTCACTACTTCTGGGGCCATATACTCCACAGTACCACAGAAACTATAAGCTTTATCACTGCTTGGTGGTAGTTTAGACAGTCCAAAATCCGTAAGGGCAATATGACCATCAGCATCCAACAAAATATTTTCAGGTTTAAGATCCCTGTATATAATTCCCAATTTGTGAACATGTTCTAAAGCTAATGCCAGTTCAGCCAAATAAAATTTGACATCTTCTTCAGTGAACATTACCTGGAAGCAATTTATGTTGTTATGACTAATACAGGTCAGAATGACTAATAGCTCACTTTTATCAAAACAATACAATCTATTTGGTTTAAGAACTTTAACTGGTCAGCTATGTTTCTACTTGGAAATGGGATTTGTCCATTATATTAGTAATGTATCAATTTTTTCAATCAAGTTTTTTAAACAAAATTTACATAGTATAGTAAAAATTTATAACTTTTGAATAGACTCTGAATAGCACAAGCTTAAGATTTAGGTTCTTGTATTGTTGTTATTTACTGTGTGATTAAGCTTACTGTTGCTTAGTTAGTAATTAAAGATAAATTTATATTTGATATGTACATTACCTCTTTACTCAATCTGGAAAATAAGTCACCACCACGTAGAAAGTCTAATATCAAGTACAGTTTCCCAGCAGTTTGGAATGCATAATGTAATTTAACAATAAATGGGTGACCCATTTCCACCAAAATATTCCTTTCCATTTTTGTTCTTTCTCTATCTCTAACTTTTAATGTTGCTTTTTTAAGTACCTAGAATGAAAATATTAGTTTAACATAACTTAAATATAAAGTTATAATTATTCTATTGCAGCATTATTGTTACAATATATTTTTGTATTAATTTTATTTTTATTGTGAAATGGCCCATTTTACTCTTTTAGAAGTTGTGCTTGAAACCATGTTTTAAATTAGAAGAATTTGACCAGTACTTTTGGCTGGGATTTTTTTATACTTCAGCCAGTTTTATTATTGTCTTATAAGGATGTATAACTAATCTAGATAAAAGTTATGTTGGTTTTTGTGACACTAGGAATCACTTAATTATTATTGTACATATATTAAAAAGAGGATTACCTTCATGGCATAAAGAGTTCCCGCATCAGGGCCAGACACTTTTCTAACTAAAAATACTTTTCCAAATGATCCCTCCCCAAGCACTTTGAGCAACTCAAACTGAGAGGGATCTGCTTTTTCATGGCCCTCTTTAACAACATCTTGCAGTTCCACTTCTCTTTCATAATTTATTTCATTGGAGTCTTGGCTCTCAGTAGTGGAAGCCTGACGTGACTCTGCCGAGGTTTCAACAACCATTGGAAGACTATTGGTTTGCTGCCCTGTGTTATTCCGCTGTAAGAAAATATCAGAATAAACAATAATCTACAACAAGCTACTTATAATAATTAAACATTCACTTAATTGTCTCACAAAGAAATCTATTTTCAATGAGCAGTAGAGAATTTTATAGTCAGTGAACTGTAGGCAAATTCCACTTGTTCAAGTTAGACGGTAAATACGTACTTCTAGTTAGAGCATAAGACTTAAACTAAAGCAAATGTGGATTCATCTGGAGGAAAAACCCTGTAATTAACAACGCAAACAAATTGACAAACATACCGTGCCATCATTCTGCGTTCGCCACGGATCCGATGTGTTAGCCAGAGGCATTTTACTTAACTTAACAAATAAACATTCAAATGCAAATATAATACAATTAGTGTAAATTCAATTACACATCACATAACTAGGCAAAGAAAACAAACCAGTAGTTAAATTAATAATTAAATAAACTCTCTCTGAGTCGATCGAGACTTTGCTCTCGCTCGCTCACGCACACGTAAATAAATTGAAGGCCGCACGAACGATTGCGATTGATTGACAGAACAGTAAGCGGTCCGAAATGAGTACGCTAAAATGTTATAAAAATATTTTCTAATAATTGATTAAGAAAAAAATAAATTGATAATTGATGTCGTTCACAATGAAAAAAGTTGTAAGTTATTTTTTAAAACATAAAATTGTTACTACGTAATGAATTCGCTGCAGAAATTTGAACCCAGTCCTTTTTAAAAGATCGGAATAATATAAATGCTCACTTATCTTTGCTGTGCCTGATAGGACGCACAAAATTGTGGCGTGAGTATGTCATGCACACTTAAATGTCTCTGGGGTGGCGGCGTTATGCGTCGGGTCGTTACATTCCCTAAAATATGGTTGAGTGAAACGATGGCTGGTTCATTCGTCATACTCGTGAACGAGTGCTGCTTGTGGGGACTGGTCTGCTCTTGTCTACTATTTTTATTTGTAATTAAAGATTTAGCTAACTGAAAAAAGTTAATATTATTTTTAATCTGATAGCTGCACACACAATTTTTGTTGTCCTATCATTGTTCTAAATCATTACTGTGTAATTTGAAGTAAATTGTGTACTGGTGGGAATTTGTTTTTGATTAGGAACGCATAGTATTATTCGGCGACCGATGGGGCGTCAAGGTTCTGCAATGGCGACCGCGAACCGGTAAACGTAGTAGAGGACGGCCTCCCACGCGATGGACCGATGATCTGGTCAAGGCGGCGGGAAGCCGATGGATGCAGGTGACTCAGGATCGCTCAATGTGGAAATCTATTGGGGAGTCCTATGTTCAGCAGTAAACGTCAGATGGCTGAGATGACGATGATGATGAGTATTATTCGAATGATTATATAGATATTAAGACAGAATTGCTGTAAATAATATCTTTCATAAGACCAAAAATATTTGTGGTTTTCAGCACATTTCATTAATATAATGTTATTTTTGTTCAAATTCTTTTATCCTATAGCTTAAGTATGTCATGCTCACTTAAATCTTTGCGGAGGTGGCGTCATGCGTGGGGTCGTTACGTTTTCTAAAATATGGTTGAGCGAAACGATGGCTGGTTCATGTGTCATACTCGTGAACGGGTGCCGCCAGTGGGGACTGGTCTGCTAATGTCTACTTTGTTTATTCGTAATCATGCTCATCAAACTTGAATAAATGATGAACTTGAGTGAATGACCACTACTGAGCCCGGGCCTAAAGGCACTGGGTCCGCGTAGGTGATGCTTGGCGTAAGCAGGTTGGCGTTTTGCAGTTATAATTATTTGAAACACCCACTAGGGCCTCCACGACATGACTTAATGACTGCATGCAGTAATTACCAGGGTCCAGGACCAGACCAACGGAGCAGAAATTCCGAAGAAGTCACCTGCTTTATTTCGGCCACTGTTTACCACCCGGTACCGCCGAGCTACAAGGCTTTAAGTTTTGAAGAAACCTCAGCCAAAAACTAGGAATGTCTATATTATTATAATCTATAATGAATCTTCTTATTCTGTGGCAACTTCTGTAATGTTCTGTCAATCTGAATAGTTTCTTTGGAAGCGCATATTATATGCATTGTTATTTAGAAAAAGTTTAAAGTATCTATAATTTACTAATTCTATATACTTACTGAAGAGAAAACTGCAATTGCACCCTACAAGAAAGACATAAAACTAGCCTACCTATATATTTATTGGGCAATGAAGAAAGTTAAGCATTCCAGAAGTTATGGATTTAAAACTTTTAATCATACACCACGAAGCAAGAAAGGTTTTTGTTATTAGTTGCTTTGTTTATTTTTTTTGCTATGTTTAGGTTATAGTCCTAGGTTTATAAAGATAATGGTACCTACGATTCTAGATAGATTTTTAGTGGATATTTCTGCTGGCAGTCGCGTCTGCCGGTGGTGAGTCCCACACCCCCTTTCGGTCCTCCATTGGCCGTAAGGCAGTGCATGCATTTTGTTACCGACATAACACAAAAATAAAAAAGATACCGGCTACCTGGGTTGCAGCGTCTGACACCCACCCGCGGCCCGGGCCAGAACCGGGAGGACCACCTCAGAAGGGTGCCGTTGACCCGCCTCTCCTTACTCTGTGTGCGACCATAGCGTGTGTGGCCGACTTTTCGTAAGGTCTATGGTTTGAGAGCAAGGGCCGCTGCCCCCGCCTTCTAAGACTTTCCTGATGCTGCTTAACGGGCCCTCCTGGCCCGCCTGCTGCGCTCTCCATAGGTCTCTCTTGGTTTCCCTACTAGTAGTCAGTACTAAGGGCACCCAGAGTCGCCAACCTCCGAGTGTTACTTTTCTCCGCAGCCCCCTACGCCATACCGGGAGGTATTTAGCCACGTCAATGTGGAAACCTATTCAGGGGGGATATACCACACCCAACCATCATCGGTTGCGCCGCGGCCCCCAGGCATAACTATCCGCCCGTAGATAGCTCTTCTCTTTAGTGGGGAGCACACCACCTGCTCCCTATAATCTTAAAAACTAACACGCTTATAAGTAGAGAATAGTTGATCAAGAAACTCCTAGTTTTGAAGTGGGTACCAAAATAACTTATCAATCGGCAATACTTGTATACAGCTTTTATAGTAGAAAACATAGTAGGCACACAGAAGCTAGCTCCTATTCCTCACAGGCAGTATCCATTTCCGGATATGAGACACGAGCCGGCAAATGTTACTCTCAACTATATTTAGGGAACGTAACATCGTAGAAGATTTAGTCAAAAGCTTACGTTCTTTCCTGTTTTGCTTTTAATATTTTTTTTAGTTCAGCAATTTCGAGACTGGTTATGACCACCCAATGCATGCCTAATTACCTACTTTTCTTACAGTATTCTTTTTTAACCGAGAGTCCTGCAATGTAGACGATTTAACAACTAAAGCTATTGGAGAATTTGGCCGTTGGCAGTTACGAATAAGTGTGCTCATGGCGTTATTGAAGTTGCCCATGGCATGGTACCAACTTAATATATTATTTATGGCACCTCAACAAGATTTCTGGTGTGAGAAACCTAGGGAATTGGAGAGATATTCGGTTACAGAGTGGAGACGAATTTGTTTGCCCGTAAGTAGACAATCAGTTCCCGAAGTCTAGCTTGTTGTGGATAGCTCTGAAAATTGTACGGGCTAATTGGTATAACTCCATCACAAAAATCACTAGGTACTTACGAGTGCATCATGGTTCCATACCTACTATCGCGAAATAGTAAAAAATCCATACCGTTACTATATTGTTTTATTCCACATTTATTGGTTTTATCAGTAAAGAGTCAATATGTCGTGTAGGTACCTAACGCTCGATCAGTGGCCATGTGGCAGTCAGTAATTTATCGAATGATGTCGCTATGGACATTATCTATTGGTATGTGGTTAAAAGCAAACTACGAGTAATCAATATGGTTTGAATTATATATCATCATGAATAAATGAACTTAGGTAGGTACATACATACTTGTATTTAAGAAAATCAACCATTCCTTAATTGTTTTCTGAAAAAAAGTACTTACCTACAACAATACTCTTATGATGTGACTTATTTCTTTTAGTATATCGAAGAGTACCCCTGCTTAATATTCGATCCGAATATTTTAGCCATGGGGCAATTTGTAGATCGATCTCTTATACCCCTGGTAGAGTGTAAAAAATTCGTCTACAATCAAACTATATTTACAAGAACAATGATTTCTGATTGGGATTTAGTCTGCTCCAAGCACTGGATTATCCATGTAAGTAGGGGCAATTGCTTTAAGATAAAGAGTAGATAAGCACTAAATACATATGTACGCATTCCTGGAGATGGTTTCGGCGTCCTATTTATTTGTGTGTAAGGAGACAGATATTTTCTGTAATACTGTATCGAATAAGGTACTATAGATAGTCATAGTACTTATTCGATACAGTATTACAGGAAATATCTGTAACAAATTATTTCGCAGAGTCAGCAGTCTGTTCGACATTGAAATAAGAGTCAAATTTCAGTTATTTCTATCACGAAGATGTCCTAAACGATAATTTTTACCAATCGGATAACATCCCATAGGATCTTCACGGATTTTACAATCTTTTAACGATATTTAATCGTGTACATAGAATTTGGGGGATCCTACCTAGACCCATGGAACCTAAGCCAACTTCACCTGCAAGCAATAACGATCAACAGATGAGGCACTGGTAAACATTAACACAATGGCGATATGTGGGCGTATAATTTGCCTCTGCCTACCCCTTCGGGGAACCAGATGGTGTACATACGTATAATATGTATATATTGAAGAGTATATCACCAAGTAGGAGCGCTCAAAATTTTACTTTAGGCGTCTTCCGCGATTCGCGATCGTAGCTCTAGTACCTATGCAATTGCGAAACGCTGTCGCCGCTTCCGTATCCTTTTTGAACCGATGCCATCTGTTGATGGTGCAAAACAAACATCCACTCCGGGAGGAAGTTCCTCTGGTAGCATTACATAGGTAACATAACATAACCTTACATTAAATTTCAGTTTACCCAGTGCGTGATGATGTGGGGAATTGTTCTTGGAGGAATAATATTCGGCATACTAGCTGACAAATACGGGCGGAGAACACCGTTGATGGTAGCCATTGTGTTGCAAAGTCTATCAAGTTATGGCGTCAGCATGATTCCAGGGTATTGGTGGTGGTTGGCATTTTGGTTTGTCTTAGCTCTCTGTTCTGGAGGGTTGGGTATAATATCCTTTGTTATTTGCATAGAGGTTAGTTTGCATTTTATGTAGGTACTAACTTAAACTATACTCAAAATAAAACATCACATGGACTACCTACATATATTTTACGTCATGCTATGCGTGCTCCTCCAGATCGCGACAACCTGAAGTTTAGTAAATACAAATATTTTAAAAAAAATATGTTCAAATTGTAGCTCCAACTTAAAAAAAATATCATTGTGAGCGCGCTGTAGACCTAGAGATGCGATTACGATACGATATATCAGAATATCGATACAGCACTATACGATATATCGATATTTGATGCGATATTTTAACCATACGATACGCTTCGATTATCGCATTCGTATCAAACTATGTCGGTGATTAATTTTTATAATTTGAAAGTTATATATCACTAAACGAAAAGAGACACTGCCAGTGAATATATTGTTATTATTAATAAGAGATAACGTCGACAAAATATTTTATGAAACACGAACTGCCGGCTTTTGTTTAGACTTTGAGGTAGATTTAAATACATCTTTGGACATTGTAGTACTGTCAAATATGATTATTAAATGAGTAACATTACCTTGTGGTACAAAAAGCTATAGATGATACACGAGGATTGGAAACTCTTGTCATCATCATTTCAGCCCATTAACGTCCCACTACTGAGCACGAGCCTCCTCTCACATATCAAAGGGTGAGGGTGTTGGGTCATACTCCACCACGATGACCCAGTGCGGATTGGCGGAGGCAGATGTATGGCGTCCTGCTGTTAGAATTTATCAAGCCGCCCATTAGGCCTATGACATGGGTTAACGACTACCACATTTAGTAATAAACGGGACCAACGGCTTAACATGCCTTCCGAAGCAAGGAAGCGCTCAATTACAAATGCCACACAAACGGTCACCCATCCAAGGACTGACCTCTTTAAACTCTACTGTCTCTGCACCGCAGAGCTACGAGCGCTTGTTTCTTTTTAAAAAATTAAAAAATATAGTAAAACCACTAAAAATATAACCCTTTGCTCGATATATACTCATTATAATAATATCGCATATGAATAGAAAGGCATGCGATACGGTTACGATACGATATATCGATACAAACGAAATCGATAATATCGCGTATCGATACAACCAGAGGGCCTACTCTAATACAACGAAAACGAAACTTCGCTATACCCATTCCTTTCACTCGATAATGATATACCCAAGGAGTGACAGAGATAGATGCAACGAAGTTTCGTTTTCGTTGAATTAGAGTAGGCCCTCAACAGTTACGATGCGATATATCGATACAATACCCTTTTTTGGGCATCCCCTGTAGACCATATTCCCGAACGGGCCCACGAGCATAATTCCGTTACTTAGGGCTTTTAAAATTCGTTCGTTGAATGTATATCAATCTGGTATAGTAAATTGATATTCAGTGTAGTATAAATATCCATCACGTCCACTTTTAAAAAAAATCCGGAACATTAGATAAGCGCCTGGTAAAAAGGCTATGACAAAGTATTCTTTAGGAGTAAGTGAGCGTTGTTTTCTATCAAGCGTAAGTACTATATCACAAACGAAATAAGTTAATAAAATAATTTACTTAACTAGACCGTTTTTTTCTGTAATTATTAAAACACATGGAAGACTATTTTATATTGATTCTAGTACAGTCATGGTCGGAAGTATAGACTATAAAAAGAATATTAACCATATTTGGTTACAGTCGGCGAGCGGCAAGTGGCGAACAACAATTGCAATTTTATATCAACTGCCTTTCGGGTTTGGTAGTTCTATCTTGGCATATTTAGCATATCTTCTTCGAGACTGGAGGAAGCTGGAATTTGCTTTAGCGTCTCTATCTTCCATCTACATATTATATTGGTTTTGGATTCCTGAATCACCTAGATGGTTATTAGCAACCGGCCAGACAGAAAAAGCTCTCGGTAAGATGTTTCTGTAGTATTTTATTCAGTGGTATTGTTTTGTATAAAAGAAAAATAGGATGCATTGAATAATAAAAATTGTGTTTGATAACCAATTACAGTATTTGAATTTAGCATCATAATAACACTTTAAGCTGAGTCTTAGCAAAAAATAATAAACATTTGATAATGATACCTAAGATATTTAACCGTTTTTTTATAGATGTTTTAAAAAAGGCAGCATTAGAAAATCATACAGAACGCGACTTTGAAAGTACAAGGACTTTGCTAACACCATGCAAAGATCAGAAAAGGAATGGTCCAGGTTTCTCAGCATTTTTTAAATTAAAGAATATGCGATTGAAGACAATACTACTATCAGCAAACTGGTAAACTGATGGACTTTCATCTAATCAATTAATCAACGTAATTAATATGTAACGAGTGCAATTAATAATAGATGTAAAAACACAATGTTAAAAGGTATTTTTTCAAAACTGTACCTAATGTAATGTAGGTACCTAATGTGTAATGGATATTTTATAATTAGAAGTCAATATTGGTATAAGTATATAAATACATTTCCGGTTATTTAGTGTTTCGTAAATTTCAGGTTCTGCACAGGTTTAGCCTTTTATGTATTTTCTCAATATCTTAGTATGATTGGAGATAATGTTTTCTTGACTGTGGCAGTGAGTGGTATTGTGTATGTTCCTGGAGCTCTCGTATGCCTTTTAATAGTCGCAGTGTTGGGACGAAAAAGTACTTTGTGGATTTTCCAATCTGTGACAGCAGTATGCTTTTTGCTCATTTGGATCACACCTAAAGACGTATTCTTGAAAGACTGGCCTAGACTGGTTTTTGCTGCTGTCGGATTTGGAAGTCTAGCTGTAAGTTGCTCAAATATAAGGGTTACACAAAAACTGAGGATATCTTTCACATTAACAAAAATCTTGATTGCCTTCTTTTTTTCCATCAGGGTTCCGTTCCAGCTTTATATCTATACAGTGCTGAACTATACCCAACGTTAGGCAGAAATGCAGGTGTGGGGGGCGTTACAACATTCGCCCGTATTGCCGCTATGATAGCACCCATTATAGTCAGTCTGGAGGGCTTCGTTCCTGACTTGCCAATGATGTTGTTGGTTATAGTTACCTTCGGACAGCTTTTTTTGATTGTGCCTCTACCAGAAACCAAAGGTTATCCATTACCGGACACAATCGAAGCAGCCGAAAACTTTAGGAGTAAGCATTAGCATTTTCATATTTTCTCTTGCTTGGTAATTTCCACAGCGCTTTATCAACAATTACTTTATTATTAAAAGCGGCGTTGTATATCATTTTAAATATGTAGTCAAGCCTACGGAATCACGTTTCGTGTCGACAGAGTTCATTGGATGCAAGTAGACTTAATTTAGCGTGGCAAGCTATCAATCCATAACAGCATTTACTGGCAGCGCGAATCTACTATATGAGCAGCGCAGACAGTGCTAGTCCAAGGAATGTTTGGTCCTGACTTGGCATAATAAATATCTCTACACCATAATATATCACTGACAAAAATTTGATTATTTTCCAGAAATTTAAATCAAGGGAATGAAGTCTACAAAAATTCAAACATCAATGTGAATTACAAAATTTATTACCTATAAATATACAACATCTCATCAGCCATTAGAACTTCAGAGATCAAAGCCTTGTTTTTCAGGATTGTTGTATCTTAAATATGATGAACAATAAGGCGGTTATCACCCTGCCCCGCACCATGAGACTAACGGAGCAGTAGGTATACTTGGGCAGAAAGTCGTTGGCACGTCAGTTTGTTGTATTTTTCGCGTGGTAATATAAAAAATTAAGATATTCCGGGTCAACACCGCCCTGCTTGTACACATGACCCAGGGCAGTGTGAAAACATATAAAGTAGTGGTAAAATAACAGAAACTTACTGATATTTTCTGATAAACAAAATGCAGATTATAAAAGTTTTGGAGTGCTTTCTTTAACGGAATGTTTTGCACAAAATGCAAAAGATAAATAATGTACTTTTAAGATTAGATATGATAATCGATTGACATATTTACTTGAAGTTCTTTCTCTATTACCTTATATTATACTGACCTGTTCTTGTGATAGTTTAGCTATTAAAGCTAAATTATTGATACTACAGTCTTTTATTTTAATTAGTAATAAAATAAAAGAACAAAAACTAAGGCTAAAAGCTCATTGACACAAGCTAAAATCGTTTCACAAGTTCTTTGATAAAATATAACACCAAAAATAAAGAAAGGTACAAGAGAAATATCTTGTTAATCTTATTTGAGACATTGTTAGAAAAAGATTTCTTTAAAATTATTTAAGGAGTAATTTAATCCACTTTTTTATTTGAAATATTATTAATATTTTCAATTCTGTGCAACAAAGTAGGATGAGAATGATACCAGGCAGAATACAGCTTATCATAAATGGGGTAATCTAAATTATCCTTCCCTAACTTAATAAGTGCAGACCTTAATTCACTGGGATAATTCAGAGAAACTGCAAAGTTGTCAGCTTCAAATTCATATTTTCTAGATAAAGCGGTAGCAAAGAAAGATAAAATAGAATTGTAAGGAGCAAGAATCATTTGCAACACTACTATCAATCCAATAATGATAGGTTCTTGGCCAGATGGGAAACCAATAGATGTGTACAGCATAGAATATTTGAATAGTAGACCAAATGCTGTAAAAAGTAATAACAAGTTAACTTCAGTAAGAGCTATAGATTTGTATATATGATTACAACTCCAGTGGCCTAATTCGTGAGCCAAAACTCCTAATATTTCAGATTCTGAACATCCTGTAGTCTTCTTTTTTTCTTCATCAAATTTTTCTAATAATGTATCAAACAAGACTATTCTTTTAGCTCCAAACAAACCACTGAAATAAGCATTACTGTGAGCTGATCTCTTTGAACCCTCAACAATGTAAATTTGAGATAATGGGAAGCTAAGTCTAGAAGCTAAATTCTCAATACCTTTTCTAAGAGTACCATCAGGTAATGGGACAAACTTGTCAAATAATGGTGCTATTATCGATGGGTAGATTGTAGAAAGGATTAATACAGCAACTGTAGTGAACAACCACAGCCACATAACAAACATATTTCCTCCTAACATTATAATATAAATTGCCACAGATATAATGGGCAAAGTGATGACAAGGCTCAATAATAAAGATTTAATTTGATCCTTGACAAAGAACCCAATGGTCTGCTTGTTAAAGCCATGTTTCTCTTCTAGAACAAATACACCATAAATTGAGAATGGCATATTTACAACAAAATTGAATAAAGTAACAAATGTCATAAAGATACAGCTTATTAATATTTCCCTGTCTGGTGTTACATTGAACACCATAGCTATTTCTTCAGATTTGTGCCATGCTGAGTAGATCCATCGGTTGTAGAGAATTGCCGTGGTAAGGACAATGCTGTACAGCTCTTTCACAATTTTGAATTGGGTTTTATCAATTCCATACAATCTTGCTTTGATGAAAGATTCTTCATTGAGCATATCTTTTAAATCATTTGGAATGGAGTTATTTGTTTTATAGATGTTTAACTGTAATTAGAAAAGTTATATATCTGTAAAAATCTATTAGGAATTGTGTTAAAGTTGTTGCTCAGTTAACTGAGCTAAATAATTATTTAGGTATCGTAAATAATTAATGGTTTTATAAAATTATTCTTATTGATGCCATCAATTATCTACAATGATAAGAGAACTTATAATTATTACCTAGAAGATTTCTATTTCAATTATATACACAGCGAAACCTAAGATGCTATATGGTTGGTGATGCTTATCGTTTTTATTAACCCTCTATTAGTTAATAAATCTTTGATAAAAATAACCTAAAATCGTTACCTGACGCAATGAGAGGTATAACTCCCATATGTATTCAGTCCATGAAAATAGTAAAATCAAATTTACAATGCAGTTTTCGTCTATAAGTGCCATTGTAAATGGTTTTATTGCATTTATATGATTTAATAAGAAAATGAAGCTCTATCGAACGAACGAAACTAAACTAAACGAACTGTGACTTTGACTTTTTTTTTTACTTACTCGTTTGGAGTAGAGCATTTACCAGCTTAGAGCGTGGATTATTAACCATTAAGTGTTTGTAAACTCACATCATTTACCAACACAACTAAACAGTGCAACATTCCTTTTCAAATTCGATCAAATTCTCAAGAAGTCCATATGAGCTTGGATCGTTTGTTTGATACTCCTTGCTGAATTATGCCAAAGATGATGAATGAGATGCCCTCCCCTAAACCCCTTGAGTCCTTAGTAAAGATGTTCGACTATATTGAGATCTCACATGGACTTCATGAGAGAATATGAAAAGTGATGTTGCACTGTAATGTCTATAAAAACTATTTTCCTAACTAACTGTTTCAGTAACAATAATAAATCTACTATCTAATCCGGCTAACTTAAGTTCTCCGAATACCGTTACTATATTTTTTTAGTTTCGAAACTAAAAAAATATTAAATTAGTTAGATGGCGCTATCAAATTAAAATTATCGAATGATTTTAAAATACTACTTGGACTGCGCTCTGTAACGAAACTATAGGGCGATTCAGACAGGTACAACGCCATCTATCGAGCATACAATTTTAATCGCAGACGTAGCTTTGTCTACGTCGAAAATATATGGGAGGCGAAACAAGATCCGAGAAAAGATGGTACGGCTGTGCTCGTTTTGCTCGAGACTTGGCTGGGGCACTGCCGTGCCCCCAGATCCGCAACAGACAGATAAACTGACAAACCGTGACAAATTCTGACAAAGAACCCATTTGCTTTTATTTCTTTATTATGGTACCGCTCATGTCTCTTTCATTGTTGTTAAAAAAATATATCGAATTTCCATTTTGTGTGTAAATGTTTGACTAATCTAAATGATCATGTTAATGTAAAAGACAATAAAGTATATTTTATTTTCACCTATTTAATATTTAATTTGGAAAAACGAAACGATCAAAAGACATTAAACATTTTTAGAAATCTCTTTATTATTTTCTAAAAAGGTCTTGATCATAACAATAGGTAGGTATAATTAGTACAAAAAAGTAAAGCGAATCCCACTACAAACATAGCTTTAGGTCAATCCAAAAAAATAAACAATTTTAATCTTATTTATCGGCTAAAGTCACCACATTTGTAACATTTGCAATCATCAGGTTCCCTTAGACGAACTTCCATTATGGCACGATCTTCATCTTCTAGCCGCAAACCGTCAGGATCGTAACAATGCGTAAGAGTAACCAGCCTCTCACGTAAGAAATTTTCTCGGCAGCAAAAACACTCCTGAAAATGACATAGTTTCTTAATAATTATATGAAACTACTAGCGGCCGCCCATTCCGACTTCGTCCGTGTGCCCTATAGGTACTTTTATAAAATCAAATTTCAAAATGAAAAGTAGCTTGTAACTTCAGCTATCAGCGAGAAAAGTCCGTTTAAAATAGAGGTTTTTCCGCACGAAAATAAGGATAAAATATATTTCAACCCTTTTTAAGAGTTTTATAGAAAAGTTATATACATAACATACATAATTATTTTACTTCCTTTACATAATAAAATGTAATTTCGAAACCCTACAATTAACACTAAGGAAGTTTCATATGAACTTAGTCAACTGAAGTCCACTGCTGAACATAGGCCTCCCCAATTGCTTTCCACGAAGATCGATTCTTTGCCGCCTGCATCCACCGGCTCCCCGCCGCCCTGACCAGGTCATCGGTCCATCGCGTGGGGGGCCGCCCTCTACAACGCTTGCTGATTCGTGGTCGCCATTCAAGCACCTTAACGCCCCATCGGCCGTCGGTTCTTCGAGCTATGTGCCCCGCCCACTGCCACTTCAGCTTGCAAACGCGCTTCGCTATGTCGGTCACTCCAGTTCTCCTACGGATTTCCTCATTTCTGATTCAATCACGTAGGGACAATCCGAGCATAGCTCTCTCCATTGCACGCTGAGCGACTTTGAGCTTCCTTGTGAGGCCCATAGTCAGGCACCACGTCACAGTCCCATACGTCATCGCTGGCAACACACACTGGTCGAAGACTTTCGTCTTGAGACACTGAGGTACTTTGGACGAGAAGATTTTGCGTAGTTTCCCGAACGCAGCCCAACCGAGCTGGATTCGACGATTGACCTCTTTTTTGAAGTTGGACTTACCTAATTGAACTTTTTGTCCCAGGTATACGTACTCGTCGACAACTTCGAGGGCCGAGCTTTCCACTATTACTGGGGTAGGCACAAAATGGATATTAGACATGATTTTCGTCTTATCCATGTTCATTTTAAGACCTACCCTTCGGGAAGCTCTGTCGAGGTCTCCGAGCATTGTGCCCAGATCCACAAGCGACTCCGCTATGACCACTATGTCGTCGGCAAATCGAAGGTGAGTCATATACTCGCCATTGATGTTGATGCCGTAGTTTTCCAGTCCAGTAGCTTGAAAACATCCTCCAGAGCAGCAGTGAACAGTTTCGGTGAAATAACATCACCCTGTCTCACGCCTTTCTGCAAGAGGATAGGATTCGTGCACTGGTCCAGTACTCGTACGGACATGGTGGCGTTTCTGTATAAACTTCTCAGCACTTCGATATACCGATGATCAATGCGGCATCGCTGCAGGGACTGCAACACTGCCCAGCTCTCGATCGAATCAAAGGCTTTCTCATAGTCCACAAACGCTAAGCAAAGTGGCTGGTTATAGTCCTCGGTCTTCTGTATAACCTGCCGCTGCGTGTGTATGTGGTCTATGGTTGAAAAGCCTTTTCGGAAACCGGCTTGTTCGGGAGGCTGGACGTCGTCAAACCTTTGACCGAGACGGTTCGTGATGACCCGTGAAAACAACTTATAGACGTGGCTCAGTAGCGTGATTGGCCTATAATTCTTCAAAAGGGATTTATCACCTTTCTTGAAGAAAAGGACAACCACACCACTGGACCACGCCTGCGGCGTACGTCCCTCGAGAATGACGGTATTAAAGAGCTTCTGGAGTACCTTAAGTACTGGTGTACCACCCGCTCTCAGAAGCTCTGCTGTCATCCCGTCTTCCCCCGGTGCCTTGTTGTTTTTTAGTTGTTTCAGGGCCATCCTAATCTCGTACAGGCTGACGTCCGAGATGTCTTCGGTGGTATGTCGAGTTAGTTTGGCTCTAGGGTCTTTAGCCAAACAAGTAGCGGCAAGTAGTAGCAAGTAGTAGCAAGTAGCATTATACCTAAGACTCGACAAACTAAAACCAATAAACTGTCGAATCAAACTCTTAATCTCATGGAAGCGCGACGAGACATGCGATTGCAGTCTTCAGCGGAAGCGTCCTCTTACCGGCTCATCAATAGACAGATCTCGAAATCCTTGACTCGATATTCGCAAATTCAGTACAAATTGTATTGAAGATGCAATAGAGAGAAACAGGGGTTCAAAAGTGTTCGCACGGGATCTGTCTATTGGTCAGAGTCAGTTGACACAGCTGAAGACCAACGAAGGCAGTCTAGTCACGTCGAGACCTGAGATTATGAGGGAGATCGAAAGGTTTTATGGACAGTTATATACCAGTACGCAAGATCCCGCTACGCCCGGCATTATAAATAATATTTTATGTATAAAATCTATGCCATTTTTCGGTTTCTCCTGTAAAGTCGGTATGGGCACAAGGAAAGTAAGTTAAGTAAGTAAGAAGCCTTGTTGGCTGAATTATTTATAATAAATGTAAAATTTGATAATAAACACAGGGAATACCTTTAGAAAGCCGGTCGCAGTTGAGACAGATGGTTGAACTTGACTGCTACACATCCCTTCGCATTTGTTAACACTAACTTCACCAGTGCACGATCTGATCAATCTTCCCATTTCATCATATTCCTCTACAAATAAAATAAGAAATCAGGAAAAATAATCGTTATTAAAACAGATACCTGTTGCACATAAAAACTATTTTTAATGGCCTTACAAACCTTACAAAAATAATAAAGTACCTTTAGTAACATGTATTTCTGTAGGCATAGTCTCACACGTTTCTTCAGCTAAAATATTTACTGCCATAACAGCCAAGAGCTGCAATAAGAATAAATAATATTTTTTATTGTAAATCATTATAGGTTTTAGAGATTGGTTTGTAAGAATTGACCTTTTATCTTAAAGATAAATAGAAAAGTGTTTTGCGGTACTGTGCCCTGACTATTTATAGGAGAAATAATAGGTCACTAATAAACAGATTACAAGGAACTCCAGCAGTGCCACCAGCAGGCAACCTTATTACTGATTGAAATATCTTGTTCTATCTCGGACACATGACATGAGCATAAACTCAAGCATTCCTCATTTTTAACATTATACCTACTTTTGTTTTTTATTATTGTACTAGATATTCCTAATTCATTTCAATCTTTATCATGTTAAAATTAAATGTTATTTCTTTAATTCTAGGGCTAAAGTACAGTCCGAAACCAGGAGCTCAAGAGCTGTCCATCTGATCAGACCTTATCTTCATTCCGTTTTAGTAGATCCGTTGGCTCTCTAATAAGATCACCCTATGATGTTATAGCCAACATTTCAATATCGATCGAATCCTATCCTGCGGAAGGGCGTGAGACAGAGAGATGTCATATCTTCGAAACTGTTCACTGCTGCTCTGGAGGATGTTTTTTCAAGATGCTGGACTGGGAAAACTAAATTGCGAGTATATATCTCACCTTCAATTTGCCGGTGATATTGTGGTCAAGACCTCGCGACGCATACCTGAGACAAAAAGTCTAAATGGGTAGATCCAACTTCGAGAAAGAGGTCAATCTTCGAATCCTGCTCGATTGGGCTGCATTCGGGAAACTGCGCAATATATTCTCCTCAAAAATACCTCTGTGGCTCAAGACTCAGTCTTCGATCTGTCCCTCTTAACTTTTCACAAATGTCTGAAATGCAATGACGTTTAAAATCAAATTTAGCTTAGTTTTCAGATTTTGAACTATGTATTTTGCAAACCACCCTAAGACTCTAAGACTAGGACCGCGAACCGTCTTCTGTGAAGAGGTACTCCAGCTAACAGCAGGGCCACCCACGTCTCTCCCTGCCAAATCCGCACTAAGAATTAATGAATAAAAAATCTGCTCAAACTTTTATACAGGCTCAATTTTAAGTCGGTTGTCGGTCTTAAATTCGTTATTAAAAAATATATTTGTACGGTCTCGGTTACACTTAGTACACTTTTATGATAAGCAGTTGGTCCCGGTTAACAATGGTCTACCTCTTATTTTGGGGTTTAAATAATTTTAACTATAGAGAGACATATCTCGCTCCGCTAATTCATATTAGTGGTTTCGTTTGGCTTAGTAGAGTATGACTTTACCCCACGCACCTTGGGGCCCAAGCCCAGCAATAGGGCGGTAATAAGGTAAAATGGGAAAAATTAGACTTAACAAAACGGTGATAAGTCATAATGAAGGATCCCTCAATTTTATCAATATTTTGAATGTTTCATTAAGTGAAGGTAAATAAAATATGGAATTTTAATAGTTAGGTATATTAATATATAGGCGGCTGGTAATTTCTCGTGAAATATCCTTTGGGAAACTGGTCTCGAGTGTTTGTGAGTCCTAGGAATGTAGAGTCAGTAGTTACAGTTGAAGTGGAAAGGCTTAAATTATTCGACATAATGTTTATTAACATAATAAGGAAATATTAATAAAATATAGTTCATGAGTATCATGTCAGCACAGCTGGAGATTGTATTGTTCTCGTAGTCGTTAAATGGTTTTCACTGTATCCCTGTAAGTGTTCTGACCCGTGGTGCCAGATGTGATCATTCTTCATCTATAAAAGCAGGAAATTCTTTAATAATTTTCAGATAGCCTCGAAAAATTGTTCAGCAAAGTTCTTATATCTTTTCAATAATGTTTTCACTTGAGATATTTTATGCATTATTTTTATTTAGTTTGTGCCATTTACAAGACAGGCTAGTTGTGGCCCAGGATGTTCATATTTTATCATCAGGTAAGTCCCAAATTTATTGAAATGCTATTTTAAATTAAGTAGAACGATTATTTGGCCATCGATTTAAAGCTAGGTAAGTACGAGTACCTACCAGAGATATTAAAGCCAAAATAATCAGTACCATTATTATTTTTCTTCAGGTCAGGAATGCCAAATGACTCCTGTGATTCACGTGCTTCGACATCCTGGATGTAAACCTAAAGCCATACCTTCATTTGCCTGCATCGGTAAATGCACAAGCTACGTACAGGTAAGGAGTAACTAAATGATTGAATGCTGGAGAGGTATTATCATTTTGTTGGTATACTTTTATTTTCATAAATATTATACTATTATATTTATCGGCATACTACGTATAATATTAACGCAGTTTCACATTTATAATCATCACCCTATTATGTTACCTACTTGTGGTGGTTTTTAGGTCTCTGGAAGTAAAATATGGCAGATGGAGCGAACCTGCAACTGCTGTCAGGAATCTGGAGAGAGAGAAGCATCTGTGGTGCTGTTCTGTCCGAAAGCCAAATCGGAAGAAAAACGCTTCTTAAAGGTAAGCAATATGATTATATTATATTATTATTATAATTATATTCCATCCTGGAAGCAGCACCCGACTGTGATTTGTTTGCGGATGGATGGCCTGAGATTTTGTCAGTGTGTCTGAGGATTGTGAGAGAATGGGATAAAAGAAGTTTTTAAGTGTAAGATTTTAATATTATATTTAACTTTTACTGTTTTTGATAATTAGTGTAATTGGTGTATTCCGTTCTAATTAAATAAATAATAAATAAATGATTTACAGACTTTCGTCTGTCTCCAAGAAAAAGACATAGAACTCTAACATTAAAGCTATAATATAAACAGCCACAGAATACTTTCGCAGATATTTTTTTGTATGTTCGTATGTTTGCTTTAAGGTTTCTACAAAAGCACCACTGGAATGTATGTGTCGACCCTGCGGCAGCATTGATGAGAGTGCTATTGTTCCTCAAGAAATTGCTGGATACGCCGACGAGGGACCACTTTATAATCATTTTAGAAAAACTTTATAAGCTGGGTTTTAGTTAAATGTAATGAATTAAAAAAATGCACTAAATAAATCTTTATAAATTGTCTAAAATGATATATATACAGCAAATATTGTATAAAAGGTAGAAGTAATAAAAGGTCTTGATCTATTGGGTTTTTTTGTACTCTCGCTGACTTCGAAGTTAAATGTTAAAAGATTATTATATTTCAATTGGAATATTAATTTGTGAATATAAAGCATGTGCGCTGATTTTTGTAATTTCGTACACAGAAGTATAGTAGAGTTCACAGAGGGCACATCTTGGATGAGTGATCAAACGGTTACGATATAGCATTTAATAACGAGCGTTTCCGTGCTTCAGAAGGCACGTTCTGCCCTCGGTCCCGGTTATCAATAAATATGGTAATCGTTAAGTCATGTTAGAAGCCTAATTGGTCTGCTTGAAAAAATATAAAAGCAGAACGCACACATCTGCCTCTATCAATCACACACAGGAGGGTGTCAATGGCAGTAGAAAGAGATACTAGGTGGATGGAAATGACCACCGAAATAAAGCAGTGTTCATGTCTTGGTTGGGGTAACCTTCGATGGGTGTACCGGACGGCACATTAATTAAGACAGGTGAAGCTATTTCACATTTTCTTAGTTCAGCCACCAACGGGGGCAGCGCCCACTCTGGACCCGATGATGGTGATCAGCTCGCGTACATTGACCTCTTCGAGGGCCTTGGCGAAGAGGCCGGGCCAGTAAGGCTCGACATCGACACCAGCACCACCTTCAGGATGGTTGAGATTTTCGCACCTGTAACTGCGACATCATCATCTAAAACTAAAATTAAAGCAGAGTAAACGCAAGCGTATTCAGCTTTTGAAACCATTTTCAATGCGTGCAAGTCCTAGCTCAGAAAAAGAGTAGCTTTTCCGAGTACAAGCCAGATAATAGGTGGCGAGCCTATTGCCGCTTACCAAGAACTTTCATGTTTGCCAGAGCCTCGTCCGTTGATTGGCAGGTACACCCTATACATATGTTATTTTGGTACATTATTTTTATTGATTGTACGTACCTTTTCACTTTATGTATATCATATAACTTATTAATAGGTTGGGGAAAAAGTCTTTTCGTATTTTTGTATGAAAAGTCAAGACATTTTTTTCAAAGTTTATTTACATTTATTTACAATATATATGTACCGTTTTGTTGAATAACTTTCTGCCATTTTGTGGGCAGAGACATTATCCCGTTACTGTAGAAACATTGGGACTTCTGATCAAAAAAACGGGACAAATAGTTTTGGCAGTCCTCTCTTGGGGTCAACCTTACAGAACCTAAAGAATTCTGCAGAGACCGAAACAGGTGAAAATCTGAAGGCGCAAGGTCAGGGCTATATGGTGGATGCACTAGGACCTCCCAGTCGAACTCTCTTAATTTTTGCTGAGTGGCTAAAGATGTGTGTGGTCTAGCGTTATCGTGATGAAAGACCACACCCTTCCTGTTGATCAATTCCGGCCGTTTTCTCTCGACTGCTTCCTTTAATCTCATCAGTTGCTGGCAGTAAAGATCAGAATCGATGGTTTTGCCGGGCGGTAAAAGCTCATAATAAACAATGCCCTTCCAATCCCACCATACACACAGCATCACCTTAAAAACGCCCAAAAAGAAAGAAAAAAAAAAAAAAAAAAAAAAAAAAAGAAAGGAAGGATTTCATAGACTCCTTAGAAATTTATGACTCTAAACTGCAAGAGAGTAGGAAGATGTATGATCGGGACACGAAACAGTTGCAGTTAGATATAAAGAACTTACATAATTCCCTAGACTCAATTAATAAAAAATATTTATTGGCACAGAAACAAATTGGTGAACATATATTGTCAGCAAATGAATTGATTGACCTATGCAATTATAATGAAGAAAGGTTTGACTCATTAGTAAATAAGACATGTTCAAATTGCCTTTGTGACCCTGTCACTTTGAGACCAAAATGCAATGTAAAACTCACCGACCATACATTGGCCTCACCCTCGCAGGAACTATTATTAAAAACCTCACAGAATGTAAAAAGTAGTGCTGAAATATATGGATCAATAATGTTTTGTGATGGTTTGGGAAAAGGTTTAGGTTCCCTTGTTAGTGGTAAATTAAATAAAAAATTTAAAAACTATTGCACACCAGGCAAAAAAATTAATGAAATCATAAGTAATATAAAAATCCAAGACATTATTGATGCAAAAAATGTTATTATATTGTGTGGTGACAGTCAGTTGGTAAAAAAGAGAGATATTGTCCAAAGTATTAGTGATCTGACTCAGTTACAAATGGATACTAATTGTAAATTTATTATAAGTGCATTTCCTTATGCACAAAACTTAACCTGGGAACAAAACCAGAAAATATTTAATTTAAATTTATTAATTTATAATTTGACTTGTTATAATTCTAACATTTCATTTCTTGAAATGAATAATTTTATTAAGAATTTTCAATTGACCACAGATACTATGTACCTACCATGGAGGTATAAAAATCAGACAGCTACTCTGTTAGCTTATACTTTACAAGATTCTGTTATACAGATGACTAGTTCTAATATTAATCTTATACAAAATGTTAGTACTGTTACTAATAATAATTTTTTGACTTCTCCCATTTTAAACTGAGAGGCAAGACAAAGGCCAGGCCCTTGGACCTAAACATAATACACCAAAACATCCAGGGCCTGACTGGCAAAGACCTTGATTTTGAACTGTTTTTGGAATGTCAGGATACATCTGTCATTTGTATTACTGAGCACTGGCTTAAAAGCAGTGAATTAAATTTTAACATAAATAATTTTAAATTAATAAGCTTTTTTGTACGAAAAACCGCTATTCATGGAGGATCCATGATATTTGTCAAGAACAGTTTAAAATGTAAAGATCGATTAGACATTGTAAATCTTTCTATAGAGCGTAATATTGAATTGTCATGTGTGGAATTGGAAAAAATTGTTATAGTATGCGTGTACCGGCCACCATCTGGCAACTTTTCTACCTTTGAATTGGCTATGGAAGATGTATTAAAAAAATTAAAATCCAAAAGTAAACACATTATAGTTTGTGGCGACTTTAACGTTAATCTTCTTGAAAAAACAGTGACAACCACACGCTTAATTTCATTATTTCAAAGCTTTAATTTAAGAAATCAGTTTTTAGAGCCAACCAGGATAACAGCACATAGTGCAACTTGTCTAGACAACGTATTTTCGGAATGTAACCCGTCTTTTAAGGATCTATTGAGTTGCCTACCGTCTGACCATTGCGGGTTATTAGTGTCATTTAAATATAATCAGCCGGAAGTTCCTAAGTTAATAAAATATAGACCAATAACAAATAATCGTTTGGAGTACTATCAAAACAGTATAGATAAAAAAATAGGTTCAGTCCCATTTTCGCACAGCGATCCGGGTGTTCTTTATGCTAATGTTTTTGGCTTAATTAAAAATGAGTTTAATAATGTTTTTACCCTTAAGTCTACTAAACGTTTTGAGAAGCTTCAATTTTGTGAATGGGCTACAACAGGTATATATAGGAGTAGGCGGCGACTTTATGAATTGTACAACTTAAAGAATTGCAATCATAATCCAGGTTTTATTGAATATGTTAAAAGATATTCTAAGACATTTAAAAGGGTATGTATTGCAGCAAAATCCGATTTCATAAAAAATAAAATAAAGTCGTCGGATAGTAAGATCAAAACAACGTGGAATATTATAAACCGCGAATCTGGCAGGCGTGCGCCCAAAGATGATACCTTTGTCCTTAAAGATAATGATATAACTGTAGAATGTAAAGCAGAAGTAGCTAAAATATTTGGCGACTTCTTTGCGAAAATACCAATGGAGACAACTTCAAGTCTAAATTCGTCTCCTTTAGTTGCTGTATCACTTCTTTCGGAATATGTACCAGTCTGCAATTCCATCTTTGAATTTAGATATATCACATATGTAGATATTTTAAAATCCTTTAAAGAAGTAAAAATTAAAAATACGGGTGATTTTTGGGATCTGTCCACTAAAGTAATTCAATCAATAATACATTCTATTGCCCCATACCTTGCGTTCATATTTAATGAATGTATTAATCAAGGGTCCTTTCCGGACTTAATGAAACTGAGTAAGGTTATTCCTTTACATAAATCCGGTTGCAAAGAGGACAAAAGTAACTATAGACCTATTTCAATCTTACCAGTTTTAAGTAAGGTCTTTGAAAAAATTATTCTTAATCAGTTAACATATTACTTTAATTCACAAGATCTTCTACATAAAAAGCAGTACGGTTTTAGAAAGAGCCGTTCTACGGCAGATGCTGGTGCAGCTTTAATGCAGCATATTTTTGAAGCTTGGAAGTTATCTCAGAATGCTCTAGGAGTTTTTTGTGATCTGTCTAAGGCTTTTGACTGTGTTGACCACCAGACTCTAATTCTTAAATTAAAATACTATGGTATAGGAGGCTTAGCCCAAAAGTTATTGTCATCATATCTTTGTTCACGAATTCAGACGGTAGATATTAACGGAACTAGATCACCCGGGTCGTCTGTGCGTATGGGGGTCCCTCAGGGTTCAATTTTAGGACCATTTCTCTTTTTAGTTTATATAAATGATTTGCCATTTTTTATGAGTAGGCGTTGTGAGATGGTATTATTTGCTGATGATACTTCTTTAGTATTTAATATTGATCGACATAAAAAGGACTTTAGCGATGTAAACGATGCCCTTGCAGAGCTGCTTCGTTGGTTTACTGTTAACAACTTACAGCTAAATGCTAAAAAAACGAAATGTATTAAATTCACTGTTCCAAACGTAAGGAAACTCGAAACAAATATCATTATTGACGGCCAGAAACTAGATTTAGTAGATTCTACTGTTTTCTTGGGAATAACTATAGATGAAAAACTTCAGTGGGGTCTACATATTGATACTCTTGCTGGCAAACTTAGTTCCGCAGCTTATGCTATTCGCAAAATTCGCCAATTAACAGATGTTGATACGGCAAGAATGGTATACTTTAGTTACTTTCATAGCCTTATGTCTTATGGTATTCTTATGTGGGGACTAGCAGCAGATATAGAAACAATTTTTATTTTACAGAAACGGGCTGTAAGATCTATTTACGGACTAAGCTCACGGACAACTCTTAGAGAAAAGTTTAAAGAAATAGGTATCTTGACTGTTGCCTCTCAATACATTTATAATAGTATAATATTTATAAAACGAAACATAGAAACCTATAACAGGCGCTGTGATGATCACAGTTTTAATACTAGAAATAGAAATAAATTATTAAATCCATTTTTACGCCTGCATAAAATTCGAAAATCGTTTATGGGGCAGGGTATACAATATTATAACAAAATTCCAAAAGATATTTTAGATTTGCCTTTTGAAAAGTTTAAGCAAACCGTTAAGACATCACTTACCAAGAAAGGGTATTACACGGTTAATGATTACGTTAATGACAAAAACGCTTGGATGTAACATTTACAATGATAAAAGTTGTGTTCTGCGGCCCTCTTTACAATATAACGATTACTTACATACATTGTCTATGTAATTTTATAATTTTATTAGTTCTGTCTCCCTTTTTTTTTCAAATCTTGTGACTGCAGAACACAATTGTTTTAATATTATGTATTTTAATTGTGACTGGCGGGAGAAAAAACCAACCTTGACGATTTTCTTGCCCGTTCTTTTACGATCAAGCTCCCGCCCGCAGTGAATGGGCGCGTTAGTTTATAAGTATGACATTCATAAGAGCTCTATTGAGCCAAACTTGAATAAATGAATTTTTAATTTTTTTTTTTTTTTAATTTTTAATTTTTTTTAATTTTCTTATTTCGTGTTAGGCCAGGTTTGGCCACAGTCTGTGAAGCCTGGCCAACTTTCGACCACGACCTTTTTCGCACGTTCTTGTCGTACGTGATCCACTTTTCATCGCCAGTTATCAATCTCTTCAAAAACGGCTCGGTTTCATTACGTCTCAATAATGAATCGCAAATGAGTACACGGTTCATTAAGTTTCTTTGAGTGAGCTCGTGTGGCACCCAAATATCGAGCTTTTTTGTATAACCAGCTTTCTTCAAATGGGTCAAAACTGTTTTGTGGTCAATTCCCAGTTCTTCAGCTACATCGTAACTACTAATATGCCGATCTTGCTCCACTCTTTCAAAAATGGCGTCCATTTTATTCGTAACAGGGCGACCAGAGCGAGGTGCATCTTTAACATCAAAATTTCCGGACTGAAAACGTTTGAACCAAATTTGTGCTACTCTTACTGACACTGCATCAGGTCCATAAACATCACAAATTTTTTTCACTGCTTGAGTTGCATTTTTGCCTTTTTTATAATAAAATTTTAAAATGTATCGAATTTCTTCATTAGATTCACTCATTTTTACGGAGAGAAAAACAAATGAAAAATAGCGGGAAACAACTTTTTTTTATTTTTTTCTTTTCTTTATAATGGAATTTTTTTAATGTTACCAAAACCAGCCAGACACAAATAGTACAGTCAAAAAGAATTTATAATAAGTTTATACCTACGTTATGCGAAAAGACTTTTTCCCCGACCTAATATGATAACATCAAAGCTTTTAACTGTGTTAGAATATTTGATTAATTTAAAAATAAAAATAAAATAGAAAACAAAAAAAAGTATCTTCACTATATCGATGTATTGTTGCTTATGTTAAGTAAGACTATGTGATCCCTTTTTCATTGTTTCATTGCATAGATATGAAATCACTGACAGAAAGGCAGCATATTTTTCGACTTTAGTCTACTATTGCTAAAGTACCTCCCCCACCTAATATGTCAATGTCAATTTTTTTTATCAAAACAGTTTGTTTTGCTCATTGTTTTGCAGGGTACACTCTTGCATTTCTTTAAATATAAAATAAAGTACTTCAAAAACACAAATAAAAAGCACAAAAAATGAGTCGCCGAAAGCGTACAAAGGTATTGTGTTTCATTTATATTTAAGTATTGTATAATGTTTGAGATCGGTCCTTAAAAGATTTTATTCACCGGATTTCAGGTAGAAAATCGCGAATTGGATGAAAAACTTAAGCAAGATGACTCTGAATCTGATCAATCTGAAAGAAGTAAGGTCACCTCTACGAGTCCTACGTCTGTTAGTGGCCGCCGAGAGTCCTCATCAAGTCGTACGACCGAATTTAAAGAGAACAAGAAAGAAGAAAAAGTGGTGATAGAAGAGACCAAAAGTGATGATATTGAGGAGATAAATTACAAAGAAATGCTCAATAGGTACTGTGCAATACTTACTTGCTTTTAGTTATTTGCAGTTCACTTTGTATTTGATTTAGAAAGATTGCAATATACTATTTGCTACTAAGAAAAAGATCTAGACAATTATGGGCATCGCAGTTAGCCTGCAGCATTGTTATTTACTTCTGTACATACTGTTGCTCCAGTAAGTTAAATACTCCAGTAAATTAAGTATAAATATTTATTATTAAATTTTAGTTTGGAAGGTGCTGCCTTTCAGTCTAGGTTACCCTTTGACAAAATGTCTTCTATTGAAGCGGAATGCTTCTCTGACCTACAAGGAATTTCGGGACAAGCATTTATTCAAATAAGGAACCGTGTGCTAAAACTTTGGTTTGAAGATCCCAAGAAACAACTTACTCAGGAGTATGCAGTACAAAAAATTGAGGTGAGGTTAAATGGGTACTATTTATTGTAAAAACTATTAATTAAAATTCATTATGGAAGCATCTAGTAAATCTAGGCTAGTACAACTGCTTGAAATTAAGTAAGTAATGTTCGTAATCATTGTGCCCCGACCCTACATTAAAGTTAGAACAGGACAGACCTCATCAGTAAAATAAAGATTTGAAATAGTGTTTGTTTCTCTTTGTATAATACGTTTTTATGAAAAAAGTGTTTTTTGAGGTTGTACAAAACATTTATATTTTTATTAATGTTAAAATAATATCTAAATTTTTTAGCCCCCCTACAATGGTGATCCAGCATTAGTTTTAAGAACTCATGGTTTTCTAGAGAGACATGGATTTATAAACTATGGCATTTATGAGCGCATCACTCCTATTCCTACACCAGCCAAAGGGAAGCAACGGCCAAAAGTTATCATTATAGGAGCTGGTAAGTACTTCTCACAAGTACTCTATAACTCTTGTTTAAAACTGAATATTGAGAATGATGAGACAAATTAGATGTTTTACCTAAATGTATCAAAAATTTATATGATCAATAATTTTATTAAATAGACTAAATCATAGTAACAATTTGTATAATTATAGATAGTATAAGCCTACCTACCATTTGTCGACTGATATGACGTGGTGGCGAGTATACCTGCACTCCGCTCCTAGGGTTGTGGATTCGATTCCCACACAGGACAAATCTTTGTGTGCATTAACACGAATATTTTTTCTGGTCTGGGTGTTTTCATATATATTATGTATATATTTTAAAAAAAAAATGTTTTTATCTGTTACTCAATATCCATAACACAAGTTCTTAATGATTGGAACTAAATAATTGGTGTAATTTTTCAAAAATATTAATTTTTTACTTATTGTAAAGGTTCTTAACGACTAATGTTTCTGTGAAAATTTTTACACATTTGGACATAGTTCTGTTTTATTTTAATCCAAAATTAAAATAACGTGGCTATCTTGCATCTTCTTCTAATTTCCACATGATATTGGTGTTCATTTGGCTTTGTATAATCAGCTAGAACATTAATATTTTCTATTACAGGTGTATCAGGATTGGCTGCTGCTCGCCAGTTGCAATCGTTTGGATGTGAAGTTGTGATTATCGAGGGAAGAGATAGAGTAGGAGGCCGGATTGTCACATACAGAAAAGGACCATATGTGGCTGACTTAGGTACCAGAGAATTATATACACTCTGACAATTTTTTGTATGAATAAGTATCTAATGTCCATTAATACTGTCAAAAACATAGACTGATTTTTTTAATCCTTATTTTCTCAATATTATATGTTATGAATTTGTCTAGTTACTTTCAAAGTATTAGCTATCCATACACCATTGAATTTTCTACATAATAACTTACAGCTCAATTGAATAAACATATATATTTTAATCATCATCAAGTAGATGTAATATGATAAAAAAAATTAAACACATATGAACTTCTTTTGAAATGTAACCAAATACCTTAGAAAAAAAGAATAGTGTAAGAATCTTGCCACATCAGATGTAGTGTCCCATAATT
This sequence comes from Musotima nitidalis, assembly GCA_949126915.1. NCBI lineage: Eukaryota > Metazoa > Arthropoda > Insecta > Lepidoptera > Crambidae > Musotima > Musotima nitidalis. The sequence continues at coordinate 9,018,172 of OX421424.1, read as the reverse complement.
TTTTTTTCTCCAATCCAATTCATATTCTAGGTGCTATGGTTGTGACAGGCTTGGGTGGCAATCCAGTAACAACTTTGTCAGTTCAAATGAATATGGAGTTGCACAAAATAAAACAGAAGTGTCCACTTTATGAGGCTACTGGGAATCAAGTGCCTAAACACAAGGATGAAATGGTAAGTAGCAAGTAACTATGTACAATAATCTCTTATAAAATGCATCATCATCATCTCAGCCATATGACGTCCACGGCAAAGGCCTTTCCAATAGATTTGCACATTGAGCGATACTAAGTCGCCTGCATCCATCGGCTTTCCGCCGCCTTGACCAGATCATGGGTCCATCGCGTCGGAGGCCGTCCTCTACTATGTTTGGCGGTTCGCGGTCGCCATAAAGTGCCTAATAAAATTATGTATAAAAAAAAGTGTTCTTAAGAGAATTAAAGTCTTCATCATAACTTTTCGTATCAGCAAGCTAAAGCCGTAATATAAATGGCATATACTCTTCAGAAATTATCACGCATGATGTTAAAGTTATAATACGTTGTTAAATAGGTTACAAGGTGGTGTCCACCGCGAGGAAGACACGGCGTCAGATTTTCCTTCTGTTAGACCTACGTCTTATACTTTAATATATAATATATATGAAAGTATAAGATTATTGGTATGTTACTGATCTTATACTTTAATATATAATATATATGAAAGTATAAGACTATTGGTATGTTACTGATCTTATAAGCTGTTAATCCTGGCGATATCACGACCACATGGTCACTTAAAGCTACAAGCGTAACCCACTAAATACCATACTCGAAGTGATGGAAATTGTCACCTTGAATACGTTATAACATGCCCTCGATACTCTTAAATTACTCTACATTTTATTAAATACTAGCAGCGCCCTGCGGTTTTACCCGCGTGGTCCCCGTTCCCGTGGAAATATCGGGATAAAGAGTGTCCTATATGTTAGTCCAGGACTGCAGCTATACACGTACAAAGTTTCATCACATCGCTCCAGTAGTTTTTGCGTGAAAGAGTAACAAACATCCATCCACACATACAAATTTTCACGTTTATAATATTAATAGGATTTAACATCTCGGGTTACGTTATTGGATATGGATCCCTTATTTGTATGTATCATGATCTATAATGTAGCTATCTTTGAATGTAAGAATTTTTTAAATCTTTTAATTTGTATATTGAATACGATGTAAACAATAAATAATTTTTTTCCTATTTATAATTTTCAGGTCGAACGTGAATTCAACCGCCTGCTCGATGCCACTTCTTATCTGTCGCACCAAGTAGACTTCAACTATTACAATGACACGCCGGTTTCTCTTGGGCAAGCGTTAGAATGGGTTATAAAACTGCAACAGAAAAACGTTAAACATAAGCAGGTAAGTCTGCTTAGCCATCTAACATGTGCAATAATTAACAATTTAAAAATGACGTTAAAACATCAAAAGTTTGCACTAAATCGCTAGATTTAATACCTTAAAAAACAACCAACTCCAATAAATAACTTTTATTTCTCGAAAATTAAAAATAAGTTTCTGAAAATTATGTAAAGCTTTTGTAACTTAATATACATATATTTATTTTACAGATACAACATCTGAAAGCAGTAATAACTTTGCAAGATAAGATCAAGTCAAACATAAATAAGTAAGTTATTTTCATATTAACTCAATGTATCAAATGTTCGCGGACATGTGACTCAGCGCTAACTAGTCCCAAAAAAATCAAAACTATGGGAACTAATTTCACTTAAATAAATTAGGATGAATATTCAATTCAATCATTTATTCTTAACAATATACATTGTGTGGAACATTTCTATAAATACAAATACAAATCACATGCGAACACAAATGATTAAAGTTGTGTAATAAAAAAAAGAAAATTGGATTCTAATTAATTAACAATAATTCACAAATCAAAAGGCGCATACAATAAAAACAGAAATAAATTATATTTAACATTTTACCCACATTACCATTATATAACTTACACACACTAACATACAAATGTTTGCCTTGTGTAAGAATCAAACCTACAACCTTAGGTAAGGATATATACACACATCGCAGTGCAATGGGTGGGTCTGTTGAAAAGATAATCCATAATTCATGATGATTCATGAAAAGTCATAAATTCATATCGTGAAAGTCATGTACAGCTTCCTTATTTTTTTGTCCAAACATGATGACACGTTTTAAACTGGTAGCAGGACAAAGTTGATGAATTTCTCCAGTCTTCCCCTCTCAAGCTCCTGTCCTTAGTGAATTGACATTCATAAGTGCTTCATTGGTGCCTCACCTAATAAAGCTTTTTTATAAATTTAATTCAACCTTAAATCACAACTCAACAAAAATACCAATTGGAATGTACACAACTGAAATTTCATATTTACGCTTTCCTTACAGAATGTCTGACATCCAAGAACTGCTGAAATCGATGAAGGCAGAAAAAGATGCATTGCTCATAGAGAAAGAGAAGGGTGCGACAGGAGACGCGAGCGTTTTGCAGGAATTCAACTTCCGTCGACTTAATAGGGAGATGACACTTCTCTGTAACGAATATGACAATTTGGTCACCCAAAACTCTAGTATCGAAGAAAAACTTACGCAACTGGATGCCAATCCACCTAGGTATGTGTACCATTTCTTTTTTTCAAAAAAAAAAAAATATATATGTATTTCCTCATTTGCGAGAGCAAATCAACAATTTTCGAAAATCTTTTCAACTAAAATTTTTACATACGATACTTGACGCACCACTGCCCTATGTAAAGTTTAAGTTCTTAGGATCAATAGTTTTGGTTGTGCATTAATCAGTCAGGCAATATGCATCAAAAAATATTAAAAAATAAATAAACTGCACAGCACTTTGAAGATTCTATTTGACTATAAATTTTTATGCCATGATCAGCCCAAAGATATTCACTGCCGCACTGCATAGGCCTCCCCCTTAAGCTTCCAATGTGACCTGCAAGCGGCCTGCATTATGTACTGCCTTCCTTTTTCTGACATAACTATTTACTGACACTGTAGCTATTATAATTAATATCAGCACAATTTCAACAGTTCGGTGTACCTATCAGTACGAGACAGGCAGATTTTGGACTGGCACTTCGCTAACCTTGAGTTCGCGAACGCAACTCCGCTCGGAAACCTCTCGCTTAAGCATTGGGACCAGGATGATGACTTCGAGTTTACTGGAAACCATTTAACAGGTATTTTTTAAATTCATATCGTGTGGTAGTGGCACCTACCCGAATCGCGCCTTCTCCTTTCTTTTACGTGCTATACTATACCTATATAACGTGCTGGTCTAACCATCGTTTTCGCCAAGGTATAATTACATACAATACATGTATTCGACAAACCATAGACAATGTTTTCGTGTCTCACATATATCTATGAAGCATGTCGCGTATATATACATATATATTACTTGTCGTAAGTAAACACAACTTAGATGAAACCATCTGTTTGTAATATACTATACTTGTATGAAACTTCACAAAAACTTGTAGTTACATGTTTATGTTTTGTTGTACCCAAACTTATAAACTTTTAGTCAAATTCAATCAGTAGTTTTATCAAGAAAAAAAACGTTCAAATTTTATTAACATGCATTCAGTGTTTCTTATTTAATAAATGTATAAATAACTAAGTTTTGTTTCGAATTTTAATGAAAAGAAGAGTTTCTGTCACAAAAATAATCCCGTGAAATCATAACCATAATCATAACTAATATTTCCACAAGTAAAAAAATAATTTGATAAAATAAAAACTTGCTTCAACTACGTACTCGTATTGTAATTCCTATTCTGTAACGATATTTTTAGTAATAGTTCTTCACAGTAACAGTAAGTAATATCCACAATAATAGAAAACAAATTCTTTTAATATTGTTTACTAAAGAAAGATACATTGCAAATAATACGACTTTTACTTGACTATGTGATTAAATGACGAAATCGCAAATAATTTGGCTTTTTAAATTACTCTTTTTTTAAATATATTAAGTTGCAATACTGTCTCATGAGACATTTAGCAAGCTGTTAAGTATGTATCTCTGACTTGAAGGGCAACCGTCCAGTGACATGGTCCCCATAAAAATTTCATTCCTTCTCAAAGATCTCCAGGGGTATCTGCACTCCATTGAGCGTCACTGGAGGACACGTGGCCTGCCTCAAGGTGAATGTCACCTGCACTGACTTGGATTCATTGGACTTGATACGCCAGTTTTTTAACCATTCCGTTATGTTGTTCAAACATTCTTGAAAGATTTTACTTGCGTGTGACGGATCTTCGTATGACGCCAAGGCTGCTGTGTCGTCAGCAAAGGTAGAATTATTCCATTGGAAGTGGGCAGGTCCGCGGTGTATAAGAAGTACAAGGTGGGGCCCAGCACACTACCCTGAGGCACTCCAGCATATATTCTTTGTAGACTTGTAGTTTTTTCTCCTTGTCTTACACAGAAAAGTCTGTCTGAGAGATAAGATTTGAGGAAAGTATAGAAGTTTACTGGCAGTTGTGTCCTTATCTTATATAACAAGCTTCGGTGCCACACACGATCGAACGCCTGGGATATGTCAAGAAAGACAGCACAGCAGTATTTTTTATTTTCGAAGTTTTTGTGGATTTCTTCTACGAGCCTATGGACTTGTTCAATAGTCCCATGGCTTTTTCTGAATCCTAATTGATGATCTGATATTATGTGGCGATCCCTTATTACACAATTTAGGCGTTTCAAGAAGAGTATCTCCATGACTTTGGATAATATTGGCAGCAGACTAATGGGGCAGTAAGATGACACCTGGTCTGGCCGTTTTCCGGGCTTAAGTATCATTTGTATTTAAGCTACTTTCCACTGTTGAGAGAAGATGCTCTTGTTAATATACAATTGAACAGTTGTGTCAAAAATAAAATTCCAACTTCCGGTAGTTCTCGTAGGACCTTAGCCGTAATCCAATCGTAACCTGGTGCCTTTTTTGATTAAGGTTTAATATTACTGCTATCACTTCGCGTTTTGTGAATTTTTTTATTGGCAGTTCAAGTTGGAAGGGTTCTTCGAGGCATATTCGATTTTTTCAATTATGCGTGTCTGATGGAATTTATTAAATAACTTGACACTGAAAAATATATGATAATGGGCGTGGGCATAGGAAAGAAAACCGCTGTCCGTCCGACTTGTCAAAAACTTTATCCAACAAGCATGGATAGAGTCCAAAACTTGTTTTTGACCGGTATTTGCAATAAAATACACAATACTTATCTAAAACTCAACTGTATTTTGTAGATGAGAACGCTATCAATATATTAGACAAATTGTAGACCGTCACAGACTTTAGTGTAAACGCGAATGTGTTATGTGTATACTTGTATGTATAATTGTCGGCTATACAATGTAAACGAAATAATGTTTTAAACAGTCTCAATACATGTATGAATCCAATAATTGTGTATTAGACAAGTTATGTATCGGACTTGTAATAAACTTGTTTCGTAGTGAAAACCACCCTCATACTGTGCAGTCTATCAGCACTCAAACTCATTCGGCTTTGGATCTTTCTGCCGGTGCATGTTTTCCAAACTCCTATTGCCCGGGTCTTTTAAGCGAGGCGTGAAACGGTATCCTTGCAAGCCGTCAGAATTGGGTACCTTGCTTTTGGTACCTTGACTGGTTACCGTCGGGTAGAAAGTAATCATTAAAACGAGTCACATTAAATAATAAATTTACCTCCAAACAACACTACCATTAGATGTTTTGCTTGAGTGTGTCGCAGGTGGCGACTCAGGGAATGAGATCTTGTCTAGTGTAAATTTTTTCAATAGTGTCAATCAAACTTAGTGTCAATAATCAACAACACCAATTAAATTTCCTTTATTTTTTTGAGTACTCGGCTTATAATGTAAAAACGAAATGCATTACTATTCACATTGTAAGGGGGCTCAGGGCTGTTTTTAGAGTACGTGAATTTATCCGAACAGCTCTGTAGCGGGTGATAGACCTGGACGTATAAAACTTCCTCTCAACTCTTCTCAATTCTTTGAACGGAGGTAGGTAGCAGTTGGCTGTAAGAATTTTGCAAACCGCTCAATAGGCTCTCGCACTTGGTTTCACAGTAACCACTAACAATGGATATCGGGCCCAAACTTGCTTTTCGAAACAAGGAAGCGCCACATAATCGCTCAGTCATTCAAAGACCTGACCTCAGGGAGAGCTGTGTTTTATGGTATATTGATATTTTAGAAATTATATTATATCTGAATTCCCATCAAAATATCTCATTACCTTTGTTGTAAGTATTTACTTAAAAATATAATTACCTCATCCCTTACTTATGTATGATAATGTAATCTAGAATCTACAAATTCATTTCCCTTTGTGAAAATCATATGCAACCGTAATTAGTCGTGACATTTTAACGCTAATTGTGCGCGTGTTGTTGGCCATCAATCATTAGCCAATATGAGTGACGTCACGGTGATAGATGACAAAGCTGTAATGGCGTCCACGTCATGGTCCATTTAATATTGGCCGGGCGTTTGACTCTAGTGAATCGTTCGTTCTAATTAGATTTTCGATTGAGTTTACATATTTTCGTATAGAGGTAAATGTTTGCTAGAACGACTAAGATATTCTTCCTTTGATACTACTTTCGTTTGATCGTCATTGAATATTTTTTATTTATTTTCTCTTAGGAAGATTTACAGTCTAACTTTCTGTTGGATTACAATACATACTTAATCCTATTATTATATTGCCAATTACAAATCTCCACAAATAGTTTTGAACACAATAACTAAATATCTAAGCGAATAAATAACTTATTAGAATTTTATGCACAGCCCAAATACAAACAAACATATTACTCATCAAACATGCTGCTCTTAAACGTTACTCTAAATTAATTCAAAGTATAGCAAAAATATAGTTGCTATATATTGTATGTTGTTGAGTACTAAAATCTGTTTACGGTACGTACCACATTCGTCCTACCGCTATTTTATAATCTATAACGGGCCTACAAGGAGGATTTTACGCGAAGGTAAGAAGCTATAGATCATAACTCTGCTGGTTTGTTATGTTTTTACGGGTAAAGTACTGAATACATTTTGAATTTTAGTATACACAAAATATAATACCAATATTATGATTCTCTTATTCAGATTTGTATTGTTGTGAATCATTCTCGTTATACCGACCATACATAACTAACCATTAAAACATTGTCTTTAAAAGGTGTATTTGTAACAAGAGAAGAAATTTAGTACGTATTGTCTCTATTGTTTTAATCTTAAGGTGATTTCATGAATGTGTATTACTCCCATTCATGATTTACTGAGGTATTTATTACTCTAATAGTAATGTAAAACACACCGTCTGATGTGAATTTAATGAATATGAAAATTTGTACTTATTTAACAAAATTATATGTAATTGAAGTTATAATAATTTTGGTGAGTAGAGTAATATATCGAGTTACCACTGCGAAAGCCTTCAGGCTACTCGGAGAATTTTCGAGTTAGTGGCCAGTGGATTCGGTTACTTGGGAATCTTGGGATCATTCGCGCGACTGGCAGTCTGCCGCCTCGAGCGTCCGTCCGTGTCAATAATTATAATCATTTCTTGTCACAAATTTCCAGCAATACCGTCGATAAATTACCTACTGACTTCTGCCGTAATTAGCGTAGCAGAAAATGCGAAGACTGCACTTAACAACTTCACACTTGTGTTGCACCTACTAATATGTCATTCTGAGTAGACATTTTCTTTCGCTTAAGTGGAGTTGGTATCGCCGTAGTGTTTTACAAGTTTAAAAAAAAATAGTTCGCTGGCTGGCTTTTACTGGGGTCAAAAATAATTACAAGTGGCAAGGCAACACATATTTACAATAAGGTTTTTTAAATAAAATACAAGAACTGTAATTTTACAAATTACAATAACTGTTGTGTAAGTGTGTACCTTGGCACCTCGTTTTCATAGTATTTGTCTGTGTGAAATAAATAATTATCAATTATAATCTCTTAAACATTACTTATACTTATTCAAATATTTATATTATAAAATGGTATAGCATGAACTGCTAAATTGAGGACTTCAAATTTTGCACAGAAGTTATATTTATGAATGACAGGAAACAATAGAATTCCTGTATCAATAATATCGATATTTTAAATACTCTTAACAACAATTTTTAAAATCCTTAATGTGCAAGATTTTTGCTAAGGTTGCTTGCGCGGACGAAGTTATTGCGACATTGTTAGATAAGAATTCCTTAGAAGGCAGTTTTGATTTGAATGTTCATGGCTTACATTAATTTGAAGCAAATAACTCTGGACACTTTAGATAAGCGAGAAGGGAACATCCTAGGTAGAGAGTAAATACATGGCAACTGGCCAAAACGAGATGCGATCAGTTTCTTGGTACATATTATTCGTCTTATTTATTCCTATTTAATAAACCGTATGGTCATAAAAAGTGAGGACTTGAAAATGTTGCGCTGTTATTCAGTCAGAAAGATATGTATCGCGACATCTCCGGGACGCCTCTTTTGTACATTCGGGCGCGGGCAGTGCGTGTGTTGTCGGCCATATTTCTCGCTGTTCGCTCATTGTCCGTAGCGTGGGTAGTTGAAAAATGACATCTTGATTGTTGTGCGTTATTCTACTCATGAGAATGTCGGGTCGAAGTCGTCGCGTGCACGGCGTTGCGGTGCTTCGCGGCCGCGGGCCCTACGAATTGAACGATTGTTAACCGTTCCTTGAAAACGGTGCTATCGTGACTTGTCACGGAATGGTTGTGTTTACTATACCATAATATTTGATAAACTACACCGCTTCACTTGCAGGAGGCACAAAAGGCTTATTACTACCACATGGTATGTAATTTCGCTATGTAATTTCCGCACAGAAAAATCAGTACTAAGAGAAATAGAATTGCTCTGTAATTAAAAATTATCGCTTGAAACCTAATTCTCATTATGAAATCCTAACTCTGAAGTATGCACAGTTAGTAATTCACAGTACTAATTTAAGAAATAATGATATAAAATGGAAAATATATTGCATTAAATAAATTATATTGATGCTAGTGGGAGTAATTACATAAATTCAAAAGAAAACATTTCCATAATTTCAAGTTGAACATTGCGCTTGTTTATCATACACAATATATAAAAGTAACAAAGCCTCTCTGAAGATAAATTATAAGCTGTTTTGCTATTTACTAACGACAAATGGCATTTGAAACAAGTCGCCGAGGTGGCGTCCGAGTCCAAACGATCGTTCCCTAGTCAGGCTCGCGGCGGCAACAAGTTTTTGATAACGCCATGCGTGGCGTGAAGCAATAATGAATGTGATACAACCGCGGCTTTCCTCATTTATCACGAGCTCTATGAATAAAATATCTCGACGCGCCGCCTTTGGGATAGTCTGGTCGTGCCGGGAACCGAGCGGGCGCGCCGTCCGATCGCAATCTTCAAATCCAGTAATAGTTCTACACTTAGTAGATATTCGCACTGTAGTCCGATGTGAACCATTGTCGGTACAATTCTTTTGCAAGGAACTTTACTTTTTAAAATCGAATGAGAAAGATGATTTTTTTTACTTCAATTACTTACGTGAAACGGTAACGGAGATGGTAGGTACCTATCAATTATTATAGAGCTTTCAAAACATCTCAGGTCGAGTTACAAAGCGGAATGAGGATCTTTCTTGAACCAGTAAAATTGATACAATTTGCCCATTATCAGGTGGTGTCATGAACCAACCATTAATAGGAATATTGTTGTTTGTTTTACGTATTTGGTCCTATAAACAGTGTTAATTGCAGATAATGTTTTTGAGTTGTTTTGTAGCTGATTCTTGTTTTCTCTCTTTTCTTAGACTACCTAGTCCTATTTATTTCACCTGTAATTATGTCAAATGTCCTTTTATGGCTCAAGGATCTCGTTGTGATATCTCTAGGATCTGGATATGTCCTGACTCACGAGGACATCAATCGTGGAGCCCAGTCGCTGCGGAGGCGTCGGGGGCGTGGATGAATATGCAATGAGCCGACGAATGGCTCTATTAAACCGCCATTGTTCCCCTACCGATCGCTGCAGTTGCGCAAGCGACACGTATTGTTCGCGTCTCACGGCTTTCACTGCAAGCCGATGACGTCACAAACGCTTACGACCCAACGACCGGTGTTAGATGTAGTGCAATTTGCATTTATCGATCCTTAAAGTGCAAGGAATGTTTTCAACAGTAGAAGTTAAATATTCCGAACGAATTGCAATGTGGAGAAGGAATGTTTTATCTAAATATATTTATATACAGCACAAACGAGGGGTACCGCTGGAAAATGCGGATGTTGTCATTAAAATATGGTTCGTGTAAACAATAAATAAAAGAATGTTGCGATAGGAGAAGTAGTTCATCTAGATAGGTAGTTTGAACACAATTTTGCCAGGTTTACTGTCGTATAGAGGATTTATGTGGTGCGACACTGCAGCGCCCGGCGGCACGTTGTGCGTCTAATTGACAAGTGTTCGGAAACGATCGGTCGTCACACCTCGTTAACGGGAGCACCCTACACCTAGGTCTGGTGTCTATTGCTAATGAACCAAATACCTAGTGTTGTTCCATTATTTTGTTACCTAAGAGTACCTAGTACGTCTGCTATGAGATGAGTTGTCATAATAATATTGTTTGAAGTTAACGTAAAGTGACTTGTCAAACGATATGAATATAGAATATAAAATAATGAATGATGACAACTTAGAATAAGTTGTATTGTATTATATTCACAGAAATCCTATCGGACGATTGAAAGATCACATCTTATTTCAGTATTTTTTTTTGTATTTTTTCAGTAATAAATTTGTTAAGACTTAATGTTTTTTTACGAAATAATAAATACATCTTATCACGCCTGTTACCTCGAAGAGAGCAGAAGTATTGGCATGGACATCACTTACACGCCCACACCTCACAAATTATACAGTAGATCCCGAGGTTTGCCAGAGCCTTATCCGTTAATTGGCAGGTTATAAAAAAAAACTCTTCATAATTAAAATAAAACATATCATAATTATGTATAATAATCATACGCATACGCATAACATATATTTGTTTCATAACCACTTCCAGTGAAATAAATAAAAGTAGGCACCTTATTAAACAAAAGAGTTAGAGCTAACGGAATATTGGAAATCTGCGCCGGCTCCGTTGACAACGTTGATAACGAAGTGCTGGTGGTGAACAAGCCAAACAACGCTTCCTAGCCGAGATTCTATCGAAACACAACTGGCTGTGTATTGATATTATTTCCACCTCTCACGGTACACCAATGATCTTTGTTATAATTTAACATCTGTCCAATAAGTAAGTTGACAACTAGCAAATAGAGGAATATTGGGATTAAAGAACCAATAGAATTCAATCAATCAAAAATGATTTATTTCATAAACTATTACATAGTAGGTACATGAAAACGTCAAAATTAAATAATATTTTTATTTAAAAAAACAATCGAGATATTATTACACTGAAATCACGAAGCTTAGATTCGCTTACATGCAACAAAACAATTAAAAAATATTCTAGTGTAATTTAATCTAAAGCCACCGCTCTGTAAAAAGAACTAGGAAGAAATTTACAGGCTAATAACAATTTGAACTGTGTCTTGATATACTTGGTTTATTTAGTTTTGTTAATTGAATACCTTGTCCAACCGATGGAACTCTGTCTCAAATAATTTTATTCATATTTTCTTTTGCAATTTTATTAACAAGAACTCAGAAAATCATCCAAAATTTATTTTAAAAACTAATTGCTTTTCAATTCAAAGTCGCGCATTAATAAACCGATGTGCTTGGACTCAACTTGACATTAGTTTTTCCTAGACCAGTAATAGTTATACTGCCAAAACCCAATTGCCTAGGCCAGTAATAGTTATACTGCCAAAACCCTTTACTTTTTTAGTTTGCATTTCTTGCTTAAGAGAATCAGAAATATAACGAGTATTCAGTTGAACAATAAATATAATAGAAATTTCAAGAAGATTTTTTTATATAATAAACAAGCTGATATTTAATGTGTTAATCAAGATTATTAATTTTCCAATCTAACCTTACCTTTTTGTGCATCAAAAATACTGAGTATTTTCGAGTCTTTTTTAGAATATCAGTTTATTATATTCCTAATAACTACCGACTACTAAGATATATATACTAGTACATAATAATTGTGTTATAATACAATTGGAACCTTTGGGCGACTTGCGATCGTAATATAATTTGCATCGTTTACAGTAGTAGTTTTATTACCAACAAATGGTCATTATCGGGCGCATTTGCACGTTCTGCCGTCATACTGCCATAATATATTGTTCCTTCGAAACTATCTATCGATATTTTACTTATTTACCGCGTTCAGATTTGAAACTGAGTAAACAGTCTGTCGGAAGGATATAGGCTGTTCTAAGTTATTACCCTGAAGTGTTTTGTTAAACTTGTCTTGCCATAAATATCTCTAAAGCTTTTGCTGTTATTTCTGAAATAGGCATTTCTATTGAAAACGAATCCAATTTCAACTCAAAATCATATTCATTTAAATTTTGATTATTCCGTGCTAGTTCGGATCGGGCCTCCGCTTAAACTTTCCTTTAGTAAAAGTTGTAATCCTCTTTGTGAACCCTAATTGAATTCACTGTTATGCTAATACTCTGATTTCCCATCTTATTTCGTTAATAGAGGTCTGTGGTAAACCAATTAAAGGGAACGTTTGTGGATTACTCAACTTTTGGTAACACGAATAGTTGGTGGGTTCATCCTATGCCTACATGGGAAATTAAATCTAATCCTTTATGGAAATAGTGCGCCGAAGAGCCTTTTGTCATCGAAATAAGCTATAATTAAACAGAGTTCTGGGAACTTCTATGATATATTAAGTTTAATATAGTGAATCGCATGAGATAAAGTAAATATTTGGCTTACCAGTACCGCATCTTAAACGTAATTATACCTCGTAATTATTCGTCTTTCAGAACGCCATCTAATCCCTAACTAGCTGAGAACATAGACTTCGGGTAAACACACGTTTTTACTTTTAATGTAAATTCTTTTTGTAACATAGTAAACCCCGCGATCGAAACAATTAGTTCATGCACTATAATATTTTTTCTAGTTTCGAACCGGAATTTTCTTTTGGAACTTAGAGCTCCAAGTAGCGTATTCATAACAATAATTTTCGCTTATACTATTCTGGCTTTAACATTGTAGGACATTTCCAAGCAAGTACTCATACAATGCACCACATAGTTTGTATCATTTACTCTTGAGTGATATTGATGTCAAATGAGTGCAGTTTCCAAAATGATTATTACAAGAGAAATCGACATTTTTGTTCCCTTATGGTATATTCATCGGTTACCCTTAAAGCCTCAGGTAAATTTTTACACCTTCTGGGAAAATGTTTTCGCCCTGAGGTATTAAAAGCTCATAATTTGTAATCACATGCGTTTTGTTTGCGTGACATGCGCTTGCACTCGCAGCTGTTGCGTGACCGCCCTATCAATTTCATTAAACAAACCGGCAATCATTATTACAAAGTAAATACTGTACTTAGGGACGAACGTAAGGATTGTAGGGTTTGGCGGAGTTCCACAAAGCCAACTAAAGAGCACAATCTTGCGATAGAGAAGGACTCATGTGAGCTTCCTGGGTATTGTTATTTAGTTATATTCCTAGTAATTTTACTGCTTACGGCCAGGAATGCTAGTACTACTAGTACAGAGTTAGTACTTAGCGGAGAATTCTATTTTCATATGAGGGACGAACGAGACTTTTATCTGACGTTTAGTTAAACGCCTGGTCCAAATTAATTACTGTTTATATCCTAATTAGAACTACGCTGCCTTCGTGGCTCCCAGAAATCAGTAATTTTATGCTACCATAATAAAAATTCTCACCCCTTTCACTCACATCTTATGTCATCGAGAATCAACAACCACCTTATACTCGTGGAGCCGGGGCGGAATTGAAAACCAACACAACCCGAGAACTAGCAGTTGCATCAGCCGAACTCCAAGTTGTTTAATGGAAAGTAAATATTATTTAAAATTTATAAATAAAAATCAATTTGATTTTTTTGAGTGGAGTTCAGTTCGGTATACCTGCTTTACGCTCCTGAGGTCTTGGAGGTATTTCTCACACAAGACATAATCCCTTATAACTATACAATCAAACATTATTTTAAGTAAAAATGTATAACAATTGAATAAAAACAATAAATTAAAATCAAATGAAGCTAGAAACTTAAGAATTTAAGTTTCAAGCATGTAGTTAGCGGTTGAGTCGATTTGGTTGCTCGCGAGTGTATTTGTATGGACGAATATTAATATTTGTCTTGTGTCATTGTGTCTTGGTCTGGGTGTCTTCCTGTCTCCCCCCCGAACAGGTCTCCACCTTGGCGTGGTGGGGGGGCTGAGTACCTCCCGTAGGCCGGGAAAAGGCAACAAGGTAAGGTAACCCAGAGACCGACGACTCTGGGTGCCCTTAGTGCTGACTACCGGGGTGGAAACTAAGAGGGACCTGTGGAGGGCGCAGCGGGCGGGCCAGGAGGGCCCGCTCAGCAGCGCCAGGAGGGTCTAGGCAGTGGGGGCAGGGGGCCCCTGCTGTCTAACCATGGACCCTCCGGGAAGTCGGCCACATACGCTATGGCCGCACGGGGAGGTAGGAGGGGCGCGTCCACTGCGCCTCTCTGAGGAGGTTCTCCCGGTTTTGGTCCGGGGGACGTTGGCCGCGGGCGGGGTGTCAGAAGCTGCAACCCAGGTACTGGCCCCCGCCTTTTTCTCAACAAGCGGCGGGCGTCGTCGGAAGATTTTTAGTGGGTATTACCGCTGGCAGTCGTGTCTGCCGGTGGTGAGACCCACACCCCCTTTCGGTCCCCCTTTGGCCGGAAGGCAGTACGTAAATGCATTTTGTTACCGACGTAAAACGAAAAAAAAAGTGTCTTCCTATCTATGTACCTACTACAAAAGGTTAACATTATAAATATCCGTTATTTAGTAGCTTAGTATAATAGCGGAGAGCACTGCTTAATTTTGGGCTAGAATCGCTTGGTTTGATGCCCACAAATTTTTATTTATTACTTATCTGTACAAACAAACAAGCAATAAACATATTTTTCTCTGCTTCCTTTATTTATAGGTAGTAAGACAGGGGTGTGTTCCTGCGTAGTTATTTACTGAGATGTGAGTTTACCCTTTATTGCACCCCTGCCTGAATGGGTCGGCATTCCGTCCGCGGACTTGGCTGCCTGTAATGGTGGCATATTGCGGTTTTATTAATGTTGTTGCTGTCTATAACACTTTCTGCAACATCTCGCATGGTAAAACTATATTTATTGCACTACTAGTGAGGTTTCCTCAGTTTTAATGCGCACTTTGAGTAAGATTTATGAGATTAATAGGTATTTTTGAATGTTAATAGTTTATCAAAGGTAACTAGCCAGAAATGTCGTTCAAATACTAGTAACCGCTTTTGGCTTCGTCTTTTTGTCTTATTCAAGACAGTGCGACATTGGATAAAATGTAGCGTATTTTCTCCAAGTGTGTGATTCATTATAAAACAATCCGTGGTGAAGAATTAAAGGTTATTTTTAATGATCTTGCTTCATTTACTAAACTCAAAAATTTAAAAATCCACTTGTTTGATCTACGAGCAATAATTTTTCTTAATATATTAATTAATGGAAATTTAATCCACCTTGTGTTTGCATGACTTAACGTTAAATAATCACTACAGCTTATGGGAAGACCAAAGCAAGCAGTTTAAGCTTCCATGCATTATGAAGTGAATATCACTTTACGAATGCACGCTCGGTTGTAGATTTAGAAGCAGGTTGGCTGATTGTGTATGTCGTAGCACTATTTAGGAAATCGGAATATCTCGAATTACTAGTGAATTTTGCAGTGCTAGTAAATTTGCATTGGTATTTAAGAAGATTCCAATCATCAGAGGTACTTATTTAGTGCAAACCCAGGTTTTACGATTGTTATCTTATTGTGTAATAATCGACCCTTTGTCGGTTTAAAACATTTTTTAAAAGGTTCGAAGGACGGAACATCGTACTTGTCTCCCAATCAGAGCGACAACCGAATGTCGAATTGGAAATTCTAATGTTTTTATTAGAAAATATTGACTGAGGTTGTCCATTAATTTTCAAACCTCGTAGATGAATAGCGACTCTTAGACATATATATGCGCCATATTGTTTAACTAATTACCAGAGGTCGGAATTAGGTAGAGTTATTTATGTACTTGCATCGAAATGTTGATATTAATGTGGACCTTCCCGGGATTTCAAATGGACAATCCCGTGTGGCCAACAATATTACAAATAAATAATAATAAAAACATCATAGATAGACAAATAAAACAAAGATACACATACCATACAACAAATTGCGTATTGGAATTTTGCAACTTCGGTCATCCAATATCATTGATGTAAGTTTGGCAACGTCGCGCGTGCAGTAGTAAATTAAAAAAATAAAAGTAAATAACTTTTTATTAAAAGTAACGGGATTTTTTCTTTTCTTTAAAATTAATCCCGGGATTTGAGGCATATCCACTATATTCTTTCGCTGTGTGAAATCAGTGTAAGTACATGAATAACTCTACCTAATTCCGACCTCTGCTAATTACATACGTATCGTATTGTTTGTAATAAAATATACTAAAACTTTCACAGGTATAGTTATTGAAAACAAATATACATAATTCACGCCTGTTTCCCCGAAGGGGTAGGTAGAGGCATATAATACGCCCACACTTCGCCAATTATATAATTGGTCCCACTTAATAGGTGGCGAGCCTATGGCCGCTTACCGGGCACTGTTATATTCGCCAGAGCCTCGTCCGTTGATCACAGGTGCACTACTTGCAGGTGAGGTGGGCTCCTCAGGTCTTGGTAGGATTACAAATATGTTCATTTAAATATATAGATATCTCTAAGACCAAGACAATTATCTGTTATGTATTAATAATCGTGAACACATGTTTTACATCTGAGAATCGAACCTTCGACTTACTTCGACTTCGACTATGCCATGTGCATATCAGGTATAAGTTCCTGTGGCACATCTTTTGTGCTCTGTAATATAAACCACTTATATTAGAAGACGAATCCAACCATTAATAGTGTTTTTAAATGTATAGAATTTTCACTATATGCGTATTTTCCTTATTACCCTGTGGAATATATAGATACAAACCTGTTAGTATTATGTGGGATACAGTCAGTCACAGACATGTGGCCGGAGAGGCACTATGTGGCGGGTAGTCACTGCAGCGTGAATTGCGGACACTCCATTCCAGTTTTGCTAGCACCCGTTCGCTTAATTCCCCTTTTTGTTCACTGGATATATCCCACGTATAATAAAAACAAATTGTCGCAAAACGTAAAAAAACAGTTAAAAGGGTAAACATACTGCGAAAGCGTTTATGTGACAGAAGTATTTTCTTGTATCACTTATGCGCGCTTTTCTTTTGATGTGTTAAGATAATATTTTCGTAAATGTTTAACTTTTTCATAAAAGCTTATAGTTTAAAAATAACTTTGGAAATTAAAGCAGCACTAGTAGCTAGACGACGTTTTATTGTACATAATAGTATCTCGTTGTCGCCTAGTGGTCGACATTTAATAATGATTTATTACATAAATATGTAAATATTTCTATCAAAATATTTAGCAATAGCTTTAGTCTTTACTGCGCACAATGTCTCTTAAAATGGGTATGCACAATATTTTAGTATTAATGAATATAGTACTCCTTATAACTAAAACTGTATCCTGGCAGTATACCATAACTGAGACTTCATAAAGTTGTTTGACATCTATGAACATTGTTTAAACATAAGCTTTGAACCAAAGCGGGGTAATAAACGGTACCAAAGCTGTGTAAAGCTGGGCCCTGTACGAGGTTTTCGAAAACATCTGCTCGTTACACACGTCCGACATTGGCGAATTGTGTCGATTTGTAGATTTGCATTCGAGTATCGTTTAGTAAGCGATTTATGCATGGCCCATATCAGGCGGCCGTTCGCAGTTCGGTCGTGCTGAAAACGCACCAGATGTTGCTGGGAGCGCAAAATGAAACACGTTAGCGCTTCGGCTGACGTCAAGTCCCTTTTTTGTCGTGCCGCCTGTGGACGGCCATTTATCAACTTTTTATGGAAACGCTTGTTTTAATTTATGCTTACACTAACTTCCGAGCACTATCTCGCGCGGCGACCTCATTTGTAACCGCAGCTTTGTTACTGTTTACGGAGCAACGAGCGAACAAGCTTTGCGTCGCATTCTAAAACAGACCTCTTCCTTCAAAACAAATGTTTATGATAATGTTCGTCTCATCTCACTACCGTGCTTAGGTAAATTTATGTTTGTGAGACGTAATTAAGAAAAGATGTTTTTATATGCAAATCGTCGAATGAATAACTAGCTTCAGCGCGCTATGTAATGCAAACATAAAAGTTTTGAAATTGAATCGACTAATTAATTAAATTCTCTGAATGACTGCTAACTGCAGAGACTAATTTTCATTTGATTACAAACGGACAAGTCCTACGTCCGTTTAGCGGCACATTTTAAAGGTTTGCAATGCAATTACATCAGATGCTTGTCGGGGCGCACATCTGATAAACGAACTAAAACAGCCAGCAAACTTACTTTTAATTAAATTCAGAATTTTTACCTCATACCTGCAGCGTTGCGATAACATCGCGAATGGGCTGCTAAAACGATACTTAATCTTATTTCAAACATTAATTAGACTCATGTTGTTTTATTTTTTTACTAGCTGCGTGTAAAGTTCAATTGGTAATCATTTAAATGAGCTGCCATAGAAAACAGTCTAATGAGTTATGTAGATATGATATAGGTTTGTATACTTTACACTACTACTACTGCTTCTATATATTGACTCTTAAATATAATGCTACAATGTCATAATTCATACTTATATGATCAATAATATAGTAACTATCTGTCTGTAACGTTATCACGCTTAAACCGGTTAACCGACTTAATAGAGATAGATTCGGAACCTGAAAGGAACATTGAATAGCATTTATTCCGAAAATCTTTCATTGAGAGTGTGAAAGGGATAGTCCCAATTTGTATGAGGAATCAATCATTCTTCCGGTAACAGATATGAAATACATACATATAAAAAATGGGTATCCCTAGTTACACCAAAAGAAAATTGACAAATTATCACTTCCCAAATATTGTTTTGTAAAATTTCATTTGCCAAATTATTACTTGGCAAATAAACTCTTCACAAATAATTGTATCGTAAACGTAATGCTTTCCAAGTGAACGTTTCGACAATAACTCAGTTAGTATTACATATTTTACGCAAAATAAAATAAGCCAAATAATTCGTCTCGAAACTTTTCAAATAACCATTTCTATTTGCATCTTTACTATTAATACTAATCTACAAATATTGGCCATACATAAATCAACAGTAGTATTTTCTGGCACTTCGCCGGCCGCTACCGCGGCACGCTCGCTCGGCTCGCGCGCTTTGTGGTCACTGTTCTAACCTAACCTAACCAATATGTATCTAAGCCTCACTCATCATCATCACGTTAATTTAAAATTATGAACACATATTAAACAAACATTCCTTATACTATTTTATTTTTAGTATATATTTAGTATTAATATCTTAGTTTGTGATTATTTAAAATAATAAACGTAAAACTTTATGTCCAAACAAATCATTTGATTAAATGTTATTTGTCTAAAGTTTGTTTGCCGTAATAAATTACTTGTTAAAAAACCTAATGCCATAATGTCATTATCCGTAGTAATATACTGCCGAGTAAAAATTTGACCAAATGAAAATTTGCGTACTAAAATAATTCGCAACGTTGCATTGGTGTAAAAAAAGTTTGCTAAAATTTGTTTGGATTATAAATTTTTGTCAAAATAGTTTTGGCAAAACGGCAGGATCCCATAAAAAATGCATGGTTTCTATGGTCTGCTATAAACTGTTCAAAACGACAGTGAGAATGAGAATCTACTAGACGAAAAGCTACTTTTTAATGTTTGCTTTGGTACCGAATCTCTTGTGGATATATATCCTAAGGTAGACATTAAATCATTTACATCTTACAAATCAAAATGCTTTTTCATAAATGGCTTCTGCTGTCTACATTCACACGGTCTGTTAAAACTAATAGTAAGAACTATAAATTAATCATAGATCGTTTATCAACGCAGAGAGCTCTGCGTTACGATCATATTGAATTCAAATGAAATTAAATAGCAGTCGCTGAAAAATCACAGATATGCTGTTTGAATTTCATCGTTCGACATTGGTTCATTCCGCATGCATTCGGAGTGTCAGGTTGAATAATTCTGTTAAGATTAGAGAGAGACACAAACAATTCATACATCTACTATGTTAAGTAATAAATGTAAATATTGCAAGTTTAAAGTAACTCTTATTATAATAGCTCTAACTCTAACTAAGTAATCTCAATGAGATAGCGTTGAGACTGTAGATAATAGTTTGAGATGTTTTTTAGAAGTTTCGAATCGAAAGATTATGTCGACTTATTGAAGCTAATCGGTAGAGGTCTAGGTTTAGCTATATAAGAATTTAAAGGGTGCAAAGAACCCTATTGTTAGCAAGCAAGATATATATTAAAAAATGTAAGAACCCGGGTAAAGGCCACGCTGCAAACAGCCTAGCTACAGTAACTACAGTTCCCAGGGAGACGGCAAGTTGATGGGAGGACCCCGCAAACCGCTCGCCACAGGACAAATTTCGCTTATATTAACTTTTGCGCCGGGTAAATTTCTCTTCAACTGCGCGGCCACTGCACTTTCAAGTGGTAAAGTTTTAATCTCGTCGCAGCTTGTGGATACCTCGTGTGTCTCGGGCTCATTCCGAATTCGTTTTAATTATGCTTTTAAAAGTTTTCTCTTGCACACTAGATCACTGTTTTAGCGAAACAAAGAGAAGTGTAGTCATGAAACTTGTTAAATGATTTATTTCGCATGGATTTGAATGGAGCAAAGTCTGTAAACTAAAATGAAATGTAAGTTGTGTTTTTTAAAAATATTGTGCTTTTAATTTTGATACTATTGGAATCTAATGTCAAAGTTATTAAACTTTTCATGAATATGTTATTTATGTCTATTGTAAATAAAATCCCAGTACAATATAAATAAATATTCTCTTACTCTTACTCTCTCACACCAATTATTTAGTTCCAAGATAAGTATCACTATGAACTTTTGTTATGGATACTGAAGGACGGATAAACATACTTAAATACTTTTTTTGTAAATACATACTACATCTACATAGGAAAACACCCAGATCAGAACAAATATTGATGTTCATGCACATAAAGATTTGTCCTGTGTGGGAATCGAACTTACGACCTCTGGAGTGAAGTGCGGGTATACTGACCTCCACGCCATATCGGTCGTCAAATTGTTACCATTGGAACATAATCATAAAAATCTTTTTATTAGAAAATCACAAATACTTATGGATTGACATCTACATGAAAATGTGTAGGTATTGAGTGTTTTTTGATAATTAATGGGTCGACAAACGGTCAATCATTCTAAGTGTATATTTGTTGATTCTGCTCAAGTTGGGTAATCGTTTCTGAGAACCTATTATTGTCGAGCTACGAAGTAAAAGGGTTTTTCTTTGCTGGACAGATAATATTTCAGTATTGTTATTGAAACTTTAATTGAAGAGTAGCAAAACCGACTCCTTATATAAGATAAAACGACTTGCCGAACCAAGAAGCATGTCTTGTTATATACATTCAAGTATAAATGCTCTGCATTGTGGCCATTGTGTTACTGACCTGATTCCTGACGAAAATTGACGCGCTTAGACTAAGCGCGTTGTGCTGCAAAACTATAGCCAAATTTAAATGTTGATACAAAGAGAATCAGAGATCCAAATGTGAAAAGCCTAAACATCGGACCGTTTGGACGCATGCAACGTCATTCCGCCGTGTGTTCCTAAAAGCGAGCACTTAACCACAGGCGTAATTCCGGTAAAAGGTTTGGCGGGCAGCTCCGTCCATTCTCTTCCAAATGTTTATTTAAGCGAAAAACTTCAACGCTCATTAACCGGATTGGCGCTTAATGAAACGCGCGCCACTAACTGGGATATAGGCCGGGTCGCCCCGCCACCACCTACTGATAATATCACACATTATTTTCACATTTCATTGAATTGAGACTTATTAACCTGTTTTCAAGTAGAGGCGTCAAAGTAACGATGCTCGAGCAGATAAGCAGTTTTATTGGAGCGTGAAAATGAACCAGCGGGGTTCGTTCTACCGGTCGACGGCGGAATGTTGTTCGAGCTTCGTCGTGTCTGTGAACGAATTAGTTACTGATTCAAACGTTTATTTTATATTTCTATAACACAGGTCTTATTGTAGATAAGAAATTTCTCAGATTATTGGTTTAGTCAAATATACTTGCTGATTAAAAGGATTGGCGACATGTCTCTGGACGATTAAGTTAATGAATTAAACGTTACTTTTAAAATCTTTCACACAGTTTTTATTATTTTTACCTAAAGGAAAATAGAAAGCAAATCCCTGGGAATATTTCCAGGACTAAAATATTCAATCGAATAAATTTGGTGAAACCTAATGCAAGATTCTTGTGTTGTTTAAACTATTATTTCTGGTTTTAATGGCATACAATTCCAAATGAGGTTTCAACTTGGGTCTTATATGTTAATTATACTATTATGTAATCCCTAAATAGTGGGTTCACGTCTGTAGTGCGGCAGGGTCTGGTGTGATTTGAACTTTGTGCCATCTAGCTCTTAACTATATAACTATAATCACGCCTGTTTTCCCGAACGGGTAGGCAGCGGCATATTATATGCCCACATTTTGCCAATTATATACACTTGCGAGCAAAAGTATGGAATCACTTGCTTGAATTTGATTCCACGCGATCTTGAGTACTTAATAACTAAATAATAATAATAAAAATGATACCATTTTAAAGGTTAAAATGTAGTCTTTAAATTGATATCAAATTCATTCAAATGGCTCCATTATTTCTGGAGCTATCCTGGATTAAGTGAAGGAGGTAGGAAAAGGCAAGGATAACGGAAAAATTATGAATGAAAAAAACAACAAAAATTAATTAATAAAAACTTTATTTCGCCTAAAAACTTAATGTCAATACTTAGTGTTCCCCCCCCTCGCCCTAAGGAGAGCTCGGAGACGGTTCTTCATGGACCTGATGAGCTTCCGTATGGTATCTTGTGAGATACCTTCCCACTCTTCAATCAAAGCCGTTTTGAGCTCATATGTGTTTGAAGGAGTAGGATTTCTGGATCGAACCCTCCTCTTTAGTTCATCCCACACGTGCTCTATTGGATTCATGTCCGGGCTAAGCGCTGGCCAGTCCAATGTGGCGATGCCGACTTCCTCTAGGTATTCGGTTGTGGCACGGGTCATGTGTGACAACGAGCGTTATCGTGCATGAGGACGAAGTCATCACCGATATATCCCGCATAGGGAACGACATGTTCCAGCAGAATATCGGAAATGTATCGGTCAGAAGTTAGACCGCCTCCTCGTCCCCCGCCAGGCACGAAAACAAGCTCCGTTTTACCGTCGAAAGAAATGCCGGCCCACATCATTAAAGAACCGCCTCCATAAGCCACTGTCTCAGCGAAACAGCACTGCACAAAGCGCTCCCCAGGCCTCCTGTAGACCCGACCTCTTCGATCGTTGCCGTGTAAACACATTCTGGTCTCGTCCGAGAACAGTACACGGCTCCATTCCTCAACGTCCCAATTAAGGTGGGAACGAGCGAATCGAAGGCGGGATTGTCGATGAGCTGCCGTCAGTTTCGGGCCTGTGGCAGGCCTTCTTGGGGTTAAATTAGCTTGCTTGAGTCTTCGACGAACTGTCCACTCGCTAACAGCGACCCCGCGAACATTTCGGAGCCCCTGCTGGACGTCAACACCAGTCAAATGCCGATTTCGGAGAGAAGTTGACACGATAAAACGGTCATCCCTCTCCGATGTGCACCGGCGTCGTCCAGATCTTGGTCTCGGCACAAAGCCACCAGTCTCCAGAAAGCGTTTGTACACTTTCGAAACACAAGACTGACTTATGTGGAGCTGACGTCCGACAGCTCGCTGGCTAAGCCCTTCTTGCAATAGGGCGACGATTTGGGCTGCTTCTGTAGGTGTTGTATCCATTGTCCTCGAAGTTCAAGGGTCCAAAGTTGCGGAGATGTGTACCGGTCAACGTGTGAAAGATGACTGATAAAAAAAACCGGTAACACGTCTTTTTATAGGGGATGAAGGGCGCGCAACTGGTGACGGGTTAAACAATTGAAACGCATCTTTTTTCACTTAGCCCAGGATAACTTCTGAAGTACTGGCGTTATCTGAATAATATTGGTATCAATTTAAAGTTAATTAATGAACCGTTAAAATGGTATCATTTTTATTATTATTATTTAGTTATTAAGTACTCAAGATCGCGTGGAATCAAATTCAAGCAAGTGATTCCATACTTTTGCTCGCGAGTGTAGTTGGTCTCACGTAATAGGTGGCAAGCTTTTAGCCGCTTGCCGGGAACTGTATGTTCGCCAGGGCCTCGTCCGTTGATTGGCAGGTGCAAAACTTACAGATGAGGTTGTCTTGGGCTCCTCAGATCTTATTAAGATCCCTAAAAACCATACTAAGTCGTTGTTGTAGTAATATTGAAATCAATTGTGTAAGCAGTCAATTTTCTTCTGCTATTGAACTACTGTTCATTAAGAGCGGACAGTATACGCCAGATAAGCATAGTTCAGTCAAAATGTCTGCATTATTTTCATTATTTTTCCTACCATAACACTTCCAAATGAAAACCGTAAGTCATTAGGCATTCGAGTATGTGACCGTAAAAGAATAGACTTTATCTAATGAGGGGTCTCATTAAAGTCAGTTCTGTTCAGCAGGATGGCGATGCGGTTTTCCTGCCTTATTGAACTGGCGCTGGGCGGTTTCCGTCTGGGGCGCCCGCCCTCCGGCCTCTGCCGTTTTTGCATTTTAACACCCTAGATAATGAGGTCTTGAGCTCCGCACTTAGCGAATCTTCAGCGGATGCAACCTAAGAGATAAAATTTTTGTTGGCTACAATTTGGAATAGGTAACTTGTTGTAGTCATTAAAAAAAATATTTTAACTCGTGGCGAAAAATGTTAGAGCGGTTGTTTTGTAAGTATGTTGACAGATATGTAAGATTGTTAAATTAAGGTATAAAATGCATGTTAAAAATATGAGGAAACAAAAATATTGCTCTCTTTGATAATGACACTCCAATTCGTACATATAGGAAGTTCAGCTCATTTGTGATTTTCAATAAACTTTTATTAGGTACCAAGATGTACATAAAATAATTAAGTATATGAGTTATGACCTGCATATTTAAAGTGACGAATCACAATAATCTTTCCAATATATATTTGTAGTAAGGAGATCATAGTCCTCTATGCTAGCCAACTTCAAAAAAAGAGGAGGTTCTTCTGTATGGCTTGGTAATTTATAAATATCATTGGACAGCGTGGGGTGTTCATTTAGTACCAAACTATTGACGGATGAAAATATTAAAAATCTTTTAAAGTAAATAGATTTATAGAAGACAAG
Organism: Musotima nitidalis; assembly: GCA_949126915.1. Classification (NCBI taxonomy): domain Eukaryota; kingdom Metazoa; phylum Arthropoda; class Insecta; order Lepidoptera; family Crambidae; genus Musotima; species Musotima nitidalis. The sequence continues at coordinate 8,992,437 of OX421424.1, read as the reverse complement.
CAGATCAAGATGTATGTAGGCGCACGAGGTCCGCGTTGTGGGAGAGTAAGCCCGTGCTCAACAGATGGCTGAGATGATGATGATAATCAAACGACATTAGCAGACATATAAAACAGACATCAATAATGTGTAGCTTGTTTAAAACACCTTTTATCCAACTTTTTCATTAAATAAAAAAACATTAACAACTGAAAGGAAATGTCAAATGTAATTTCCTTGTATCGTAAATGTACAATCGTTTCTACGCATTTCTAAAATATGTAGCAATAAAAGTGGTACGGTCTCGTTTATAGTCGGAGGCCCACGTGTTGTGGCTTTTGTGTTATATACCAAATCTCAGCCCTGCTACAGACCTTCATAAACATCCTTAGTGTATGTCGCCAAGCCTTCAGACAATTAGGTGCTATAAAACCTCCTCTCTCGCCTTTACGAGTTCCGTCCTTGTTTCGTTCTTATATTAATTTTGTTTTTGTTTCTCTACCAATTCCAAGTTAAAACAGAATGTGATTTGTTTGCATTGGTAACACATTAGTTAATGAGTTTGGAGCCAAGTCTTTGTCTGATAAAAGTTGTACGGTCTTACTTAAGACGTTAAGAAGAAATAGAGGGGCGTAGGGGTTGGAAACAGTGTGTAACCCATTTGTACTTGTTTATCAGGGAGATAAGTGTCTGTGAGTGCGGCGTCGTCCGCCGGTCTCCACTCATTAGTTCGTAGAAAAGATAGCGGCGGTTCGGATTCCTCCCTAATTGCTAAACTATCCGCGCCAAGGAGTGATTTACCGACGCTATTGTACACCCAATAGAAGTCGTTCCGGCTTTTCGGCCGTATCTTGAGGCTTGACGTCCTGGAAATTTAAATCTTCATTTTGTTTATAAACTTTCTGTATTTTTTTCCTTATTTTTTTTGGTTAGGCCGAGATGTTTTAAATTTGTTCAAAGTGAAGGTAATTTATATAAGATTATTTTTTATCTTTTTTTTAATTGCACAATAAGACATGTAGGGTAAAGTGTAGTAAGTAGTAACAATAAGTAGGCGTAGTGAATATTCTTCTTTTATATTTATTATTGCTTACTATAAATTATATACGCAATACTTTTTGGTAACTAAATGTTCCCTTTACTCATTATATTGTCCGAAAAACGTATTATTGTTGTTTATTAAAACACAAAAGCTCTATTTTTTGTGAGGGCAGTATCACTGGCAGCATGGGTTTCGACTTAAGGTTTCATTCAATGCAATGAATGGTGATATAAGGGCGTCTAACCACTGAGTGTGATAAGAGCATTATTGCAAAGCGCGTCCCGCGGCGGGTAGTTGGTGGCGGGCAGAGACGACGCTGCTCGAATGTACAATGTTCCCTAAGCTTTCGGGCGGACGTATTCACAGAATAAGTGCTTTTCTACTCGAAATGAACACCGCTTTTTGAGCCTTATTTGGAAAAAGCGGCCCACTTTCCTTCAAGGGAATTACCATACGAGTGGGTTACGAAAGGCACGGGCAAGCGTTATAAAGATGTAGATTTCTGGAGTGCTCTGTAAGACGATTTCCTTTAGTCGCTTAAGCAATCAAAGCCCATTCGTCTATTTAATGTTGTGTGATATTGCCTCGAACGTTTTGTACTTCATATGCGATGTCTTCATAATTGTATGATGATTTTGTTTCGGTTTAGTTAGTTAACAACTGTTCGGATTAGTTAATGTGAATGTTAAGGTTGACAGCGTGTGCCGCCCAGCTATGCAAATCGCATTGTCTATAATGCGTGGTGTAGTCCGTCCCCAGAGTGTTGCTCCTACGCGGAGTATGACAATCTCGCCCTATGAATATTTACGCTGCAGCACTATGCGGCCTACCTATCTGATGTCTATCTCTTTGACCTTTAAGTATTAATGTATACATTATTGTAATAAAGTCATATGTTGTCGATCAACGTGATGTAACTCTTTTGTATTAGTGTCATGGTAATCTTTATCTCAAGATTGAACTATTTTAAAGTTCAGCTTAATAATATTGATCCATCGTGATGATATATGTTAGGAAATTAGGTGATGGTGTGTGAATTATAGTAAAAATTAAGGGTTAAAGTTTGTAAAATATATAACTTCGTGTACATTTTTTTTGAATCCAAATTCATCGTCAGCTTTATTTTGCAAATCCTAATGTCTATATAATATTTAGGTTACTTGTCCTTCTTAATTACAAAATACTTTGAAGAACTGAAGGACGTGAATTTAAACACATCATGGTTATAATTCGTAGCTAAAGCTTCTTAAATTCATAAACAATGCATAGATACTCGTGCTATATTATGATATGTGTATTTGAATGAAAGACAAAACGGATGGGTATCCAAGCTCATTTCCGTATAGTAATTATAGCTTAATAGCACAAATATAATGTCACATATCCTGTTTCGCTTATTCCTGATACTATTGGTGAACTTCGAAATAGTTCTGTGTTAAAATTTTCTGCTAAAAAAAATTCTGTGCAAAATAATCCAGCACATCGTATGTTGTAAAAAACACGACAATTTCAGTGACTTATATCATATTATAATTCGTTCACGTAACAGTTAGCAGACGTGACATTTCGTGAGTGAAACTTTCTCTATTATGTAATTCGTGATTGACGCCCTGCTCTCGCGCAACGTGCTCTATCGCCTATTCAATTGAGCTTTTCCGTGTTAAAAGATCGCGAGATATTGAGACGTCACGATTGATGCTTATGCCACATTCGTCTGTCTGTCGCAACGTTGTTATTTAACCGATACATGTTTATTGTACTCTATTTATCTAAGCATTGATATGTCTAACCATGTTTAGAATATTTATTACTTCTCAGACACCAAGCCTAAAGATGGACTTAGTATTATACGTAAGGAAATAAGTATGATCCATTCATGTCAATGGGTGTTCTCGTCTATTACAAATATATCAAGACGTTTTAGTTAAGTTTCTTCTAAGATGTTGTTTCTCAGATTGGCGCTTGAAAATGTATAAATTATTTTATTATCATATATATCGCATAGGTGTATGTTTGTGTATTATACCAACTCGCACGCGTTTGAAGTGGAATAAGGCTTTTAAACTGAAACATAAAATATAATATGTCGCTGTTAAAGGAAGGGAAATTAAAATTCATTGGGTATGTAGATAAATATACGACTAGGTGCGACATTAACAGAATGATATGAAAAGTTTTTCTCAGTTTTAATAAAATCCTGTAAGGAGTAAGTAGTTTTTGCCTCTCTCTCCTTGTAATTTGTTTATTATGTCGAATTTTATTACTCATGCAACCTCCTACGTTATGTTCAAATTAAACCTCCCACACATTGAGAATGTAAAGAAAAAATACTCGCTTTGAATTAAGTTATAAAATGTACCCTTGTTCGAAATGAGACGATCATAAATCGAAGCTCTAGTGGGGTCATAAGCGTTGGGACGGTTGTCGCCCGTCCGTTCGGACATATAGCTGGCATGTATACGGTTATTAGCTGGCAAACTTGTAAATTTTCTCACAAAACTACATCCGAGATCTTTATCTCGGTACCTAAGAGCGATAACGCGACGACTCGCCGAGAGGTGGCTCGCGTCATTTCCTATTATTGTCGCCACACTCGATTTTACGACACACCTATTTGCCATTTACGAGTGATTTAAAATCAATGTTTGCATAAAACACGCCTTGTCGATTTAATTTGATAACCATATTTATTTGGAGCCTATTGAACAGTAATGTAATTTTCGCGTTCGTTATATAATCGTGACAGCTAACAAGATTGTTGATAACTAGATTTATGTTTAATGTATTGCGCCTGAGACGTAGGCAGGCACAGATATTTATGGTGGAATTAGATTTCAGTTGCCTGAGTTGGAGTGGATATTATTGTCTCGACTTTTCTTAACTCAATTTGTGTCTGATCTATCTAGATCTGTTATCCATTAAGGTCATTTAATAGAACATAGAAAAATCATACGCGTCTTCAACTTTAGAGAGAACCTTCTTGTGGAAGAAAAGCCTAACCAGTGCCTGATATTTGCCGCCAAATAAAAGTATTTTGCATAATACATTGTACCAGTTTTATAGGTTGTCACAAAGCAAAATTAATAGAAAAATGAGGTGGCATCTGCTTTGCAATGATTATCAAGGTTATTTTAAATATGTTGAACGTGAACGGTCACAAACATGATTAATATTGTAGGTTATTCGGCATTCAAAGCTTATACTGATTAAAAACCCTACCTTATTACTATTTGCTGTTAGTTAAACATTTCGTTCGCCTCCTCACTTGTTGCAATTAAATAAAAACACTAAAGTCGGCAAGCCAGATTTCATCAATATTTAAAGCAATCGAGCATTAAAAATTTCGTCAACAGTTTTTGTCTAAATTAAAAGCTTGCTTGGTGAGGTTTTTTTGGTACACATATAAAATACTTACAATAAATTGAATTGAAGACTTAAGGAATAACGAATTTCAACGTATTTTCCATAACAGAACATTTACATGATAAAGTTCTGTTTATTTTGTTCATCGTATAAGGCAATTTATGAAACGAGTCGTCGGTAACTCCTATTTGTGGTGAACACCTACAGAATGCCTAATGGTAGCAATAACTGTAAATGTAATCTCATTACCACACTGCAACATTCTATTTCCACCGGCACTTAATGAGAATTTATTTTGTCCTCCGCAAACATAAACCACGCAAATCTGCGCTTGAACCCGATACTTGAAGCTATTTACCTCATAATATCTTATTGAAATTGTAAATAGAATGGTAAGGTGGGAGCTCGTTAGGTAGTGCTGAATTTTTATTTAATGATAGTTTGGTTGGAGATGAATGTGATTACGAATTTATTGATAACTCACATTTCCTGTGTGTGTTTTGCATAATGGTGCCAATGATGGTGCATGCGTGTTGGGTGCCGGCCGCTGCAGGCTAACCGGTACGGCCGCAACAACGTATAGTGGTCTGAAACTCCGTATGCCCGAGGTGCATATGCGCGTGTATTTAATAGGACCAGAAGCCTTTCCTTCGAATTATTGCAAAACGGTTTCGATATAAATATAAAATGTTAATTATATAAATTTTAGTTTCTACTGGCCGCCCGCCAGTGACTTGGTACCCGCAGGCCGCTGAATAAACTGGAAATTAATTCAGGATTTTTTTTAGCCGAGTTAGTGGTATATCTGGTAGCAGCTATTGATTGATAGCCCTTGTGTGGCCTTATTACTTTTTAAAATCGACTAAGTTTGTGCCTGCGGCTTTACACGCTGTTATATTTTAAAGATATATTTGTAAAGATCGACTTCGCTAGGACTCAATATAAATTCAAAAGCAAAACCATCCTCACTGTACCACTGTTTTTATTGAATTTCAGAAATATAATTAGTCAAGTTTTTGGCAAAAATTTGCCCAATCTGTCCAGTTAATTAACGCATAGATAGAATAAACTCTTTATTCCCTATTTCTTTTCCTTTAACCATTTCAGATAAGAATTAAATTTATTATTTTTTCCATATGTTACAATAACTTAATGTAAAAACTTAATGTATCCGAGCTTATCCTGTTTATCCAATGTAGAAATAAACATCCCTTTTATTTCAACAAGATCGAAAAATGCTTTTACTTGCGTATCTTGTGTTCAGGCGATTTGAACCGATACGTGAATCGAGAAATGCTTTTAGAAAATTACACACAAGGTGGCTCTTGCCTTACCTGATGATACAGAGACATGCATTACGATCTGACCTCTCCGATATCTGGGGTGTGCAACCTCCGAATATTAATACCCCTAATATTTCTCTGACTACGTAGCGACAACACGTAACTTCCTTGACGCTTGTATGAATAACGCTTGGCAACTTCAAAGAAGATACTGTCAAATACTACTTTTTAGTGTATAGCGTTGTGCCATTTCACTCGTTCACTTAAAATTAAAAAAAATCATTTATTTAAGTTTGGCTCAATAGAGCTCTTATGAATGTCAGACTTATAAACTAACGCGCCCATTCACTGCGGGCGGGAGCTTGATCGTAAAAGAACGGGCAAGAAAATCGTCAAGGTTGTTTTTTTTCTCCCGCCAGTTACAATTAAAATACATAATATTAAAACAATTGTGTTCTGCAGTCACAATATTTGAAAAAAAAAAGAAAAGGAAGACAAAACTCTTTTTAGCAATATTAACATAATTACGGATCAACATAGTAGACATGAGCAGACGCTTTACGCTCAACCATATTTTAGGGAGCGTAACGACCCGACGCATGACGCTACCACCGCGGAAACATATGTAAGCGTGATATACTCAAGCTGGATAAAAGGATTTTAGTAAAAATAACATTAATATTAGAATACTGAATTAAATGTGCTGCAAACCACAATTTTGTAAATAATATAGAGAACACTTAGCAAAATAATATAGAGAATCACTTGCACAATATCTTATAATATCAAACCTTGTATTGAATGAGTCAGTAGGCGACAAAAAAGTTACATTTAACCATTGTTCTTTAAAATAAAATTGAAAAAATATTTTACTGAAACTTTAGTTACTGATGTCAGTTTTATTACATTTTCTTGAACTCTTTAGTCTTCTTTCTTTAATTTTAAATTTCAGTATATATATTTAACTCTTTATTGCACATAAAAACTAAAAATAACAAAACATTACAAACAAAAAGGACATGTACAAAGGCGAACTTATCTCTATAAGAGATCTCTTCCAGCCAACCTCATGAGGAGTCAAAAAGATAAAACAAGGATAGGTAAAATACATATGCAAAAAAAGTAAAACAAAATAAATTAAAACAACAAATTTCGTAAGAGTATACAATAGCAAATAATATAGTAGTATTGTAATTTAATAGAAGAAATCTTGTAACATACATACATACATTCACGCCTGTTTCCCTGTAGGGGTAGGCAGAAGCACATTATACGCCCACACTTCGCCAATAACGTTGTTAGTCCCACGTAATAGGTGGCGAGCCTATTGCCTGTTACGTTCTGTAACTGTTACGTTCGCCAGAGCCTCGTCTGTTAATCACTGCCACTTGCAAGTGAGGTTGGCTTGGGCTCCTTAGATGTTGGAAGGATCCCTATACTCCCCAAATATTGTAACATTTACTTGAATTTAGCTAAATTCACTACTGGGCAGTATATTTGGTTAGTAAGTAGTACCTAATTGTTTTTCTCCGTTTAGTTCTGACTTTCTTCAGAATCAATAACGACGTGATTTGCTGCCGACGACGACTCTAAGATGAATCGAGTTGATTTCATAATAGGTTGGGGAAAAAGTCTTTTCGTATTTTTGTATGAAAAGTCAAGACATTTTTTTCAAAGTTTATTTACATTTATATACAATATATATGTGCCGTTTTGTTGAATAACTTTCTGCCATTTTGTGGGCAGAGACATTATCCCGTTACTGTAGAAACTTTGGGACTTCTGATCAAAAAAACGGGACAAATAGTTTTGGCAGTCCTCTTTTGAGGTCAACCTTACAGAACCTAAAGAATTCTGCAGAGACCGAAACAGGTGAAAATCTGAAGGCGCAAGGTCAGGGCTATATGGTGGATGCACTAGGACTTCCCAGTCGAACTCTCTTAATTTTTGCTGAGTGGCTAAAGATGTGAGTGGTCTAGCGTTATCGTGATGAAAGACCACACCCTTCCTGTTGATCAATTCCGGCCGTTTTCTCTCGACTGCTTCCTTTAATCTCATCAGTTGCTGGCAGTAAAGATCAGAATCGATGGTTTTGCCGGGCGGTAAAAGCTCATAACAAACAATGCCCTTCCAATCCCACCATACACACAGCATCACCTTATTTCGTGTTAGGCCAGGTTTGGCCACAGTCTGTGAAGCCTGGCCAACTTTCGACCACGACTTTTTTCGCACGTTCTTGTCGTACGTGATCCACTTTTCATCGCCAGTTATTAATCTCTTCAAAAACGGCTCGGTTTCATTACGTCTCAATAATGAATCGCAAATGAGTACACGGTCCATTAAGTTTCTTTGAGTGAGCTCGTGTGGCACCCAAATATCGAGCTTTTTTGTATAACCAGCTTTCTTCAAATGGGTCAAAACTGTTTTGTGGTCAATTCCCAGTTCTTCAGCTACATCGTAACTACTAATATGCCGATCTTGCTCCACTCTTTCAAAAATGGCGTCCATTTTATTCGTAACAGGGCGACCAGAGCGAGGTGCATCTTTAACATCAAAATTTCCGGACTGAAAACGTTTGAACCAAATTTGTGCTACTCTTACTGACACTGCATCAGGTCCATAAACATCACAAATTTTTTTCACTGCTTGAGTTGCATTTTTGCCTTTTTTATAATAAAATTTTAAAATGTATCGAATTTCTTCATTAGATTCACTCATTTTTACGGAGAGAAAAACAAATGAAAAATAGCGGGAAACAACTTTTTTTTATTTTTTTCTTTTCTTTATAATGGAACCTTTTTAATGTTACCAAAACCAGCCAGACACAAATAGTACAGTCAAAAAAATTTTATAATAAGTTTATACCTACGTTATGCGAAAAGACTTTTTCCCCGACCTAATATAAAGCTTTTTATCTGACAACATAATATACATAAATTGTAATCATAATCAAAATTGATATTCTATTGGATGCACATAACAAAACGACTGCACCAAAGTCGTATACTACATAACACAGATATTATCTCATTTAAAAAGGAGGTTGGCACCTCGAGGTTATAAAATAATTGAGGAAACCCCGCAGCAGCTAAGTGGAAATTGAAAAGGATTATTATTGTGATTCTCACGCGACCCGCGGGCAGTTATACCGCGAATCGCAGTAGGAAAGGAATGTGCGGTGGTCGGTAGATCGTCGGCACCTGGGACACACGCGCCTGGTTCCTGCCGATAATGAATACGAGTTAATTAAGCGACATTAGCTAGAACACTCGCCTCCACACGACGAGAGATCTGGCTCGCGATTACCAACTGAAACCGACTCGTTAACAATCTACGATACCCAATGCATATTTTAGGTAGGTTATATCAGGCTTAATAGCTATGCGCATTTATTGTTACGATGTATTATTCAGTAGTGTAAGTAAAAATAAAGGTTATTGGAACCTTACTGAATTAACAATCTTTATATTCGTATATTCATATATTATATGGACAAGAAAAGTAAAATGTACCGTAACCGTGGTTTAATTACTCCCAATTTCTCCGTTGTACCATACTTACGATTTGTCGTTTTATAAAATTTTGACGTTTAGTACTTAATACACATCCGGACCTACGGTCGGATTTAGACCGGTACAAGTTTTTACACATCTGATTATCCTAACTAACCTGCATATAAACAATATTAATAGTTTTTTTTTTTTACGCATTTTACCTATAACTACAAAATAATTTACAATTATTACTTAAAAAAAATAAAAACTAATTTGGCAAACAAAGATGAAAAAGAAACAGGGTTGAAATTGACAGATGATGAAGAAAAGTAGAACAATGCAATTTTTTATTCTAAAAATATACAAAGTAGATACCAGTGGCGCCTAGAATTAGTTTGATAACCATTTAAGTAAAATATACAATAATTACTTACGCAGTTCACACATGTATCGAACCCGGTTCTATGGATACCTAGAAAAATCTCGTTACTTGTAGGCCCCTTAACTGAAAATTTTAATTGAGTTTAATTCATACATGTATTATTTTTTGTTATAGCAGGAATAGTAATTCAATCTCAGTAAAATCACTACGGTACGATTCTTACGAGAGAGAGTCATTATTGCCATCGAGAAAAGCACATTTTGAGTACAGAACCCAGAAGAAATTAATTGGATTCGCGATTATACAGACAAACTTTCAAATTTCTTATGTTCTCCAATTTGTGTTAAAAAAAAAAATTCAATGAAATTTCAAATGTTTTCAGAGTACGGATAAACTTTATGTATGTAAAGTCTGCAGCTTGATTGGAAGTTTGCTATGTCGTTAGTACTACGTAACCGATTCAAATGTCGATCGTATTCATTTGAAATGAGCGTCTTGCTGTGGTGAAAGGATGCATGTTTACTTACCTATTCGAGGTTAAAGTTTCCATAGTATGTCATAGATTAAAAGAAAATACAACTTTTCACAGATGCAATGTGAATTATCATGTTAAATATTTAAATATTGTACCATACACCATCATAAATTCATTGCCTTCAATAATTCGCAGCGGTAAGTGATATTTAAATGATGCATTGTTTCAGGTAAGTGGGCGTTCCGGTGTGAATTGATGATCCAGAGATCCCAGACCAGATACATATCGGAGGTGTGATGACGTGATTTTTCATAGCTAATTGCGTATGTATTATGTCGCTCATACATATTTATTTAAACTAGTTGTAAGAATATAATTATCTTTATAGAGAAAGTTAAATTAAACTTTTTGATAACCTTATAAAATTTTGAACATACAGATGCTCTAAATTTTCATTGGTAATAAGCTATCGGCTGGGACCAATATCGTCCTCAGCTGAATTATGTAAGCTCGTGCTTTGATATGATAAGGCAGAGGGGGCGATTGGAGCCAGTGCTCTCATTGTGTTGGCCATAATCTTGCGTATCGCACAGGACTCGTGTCGGAATGCGAGTTTATTTTAATATTTAATAACTCGCGGGCAGGCAAAGATACCGTCTTCTCGGAGGCGATTCGCTGCTCGTTTCTCCTGTGTTATCGTTCTGCTTTTGTGTCACGCTTTCGCTCTCATTCGTTTTTTCTTAATCAGGCCGAAGATCACTGCAGTGGCCGGTAATGGATGCAAATCGACCTCGTTTGTTCTCTTACGTTTTCATCTACGTGAGTTTATTTCAAAAGCTCTTCGTTATTTTCATAGCGCCTATTGAAATCATTGTTATCCTGCCGAATGGCTTAAGGAACTGGTTTGGGTAGTAACCTTTTGTCTACCCTCAAATAAATTGTGCACATAATTACGGGGCATCGCGAGTGCGCGGCGAAGCTTAGGAAAACGCCATCAGTTTCTTTGAGCTGTTAAATTTGACGCCTCAGTACATAAATTGCGTGAGAGAGAGCTCGGTGCGCACGTGACGTGCAAATAAAAATACTAATTCAAGCGGGAATTTATTGTCTAATTGTTTCGAATTTATGATTCCGCTTGAACATTGTTGCGAGGCGATAGCTGCGACGGAGCTGCATAAAACAGAATAACGTACTAGGGCTACTTCGGCTCGCTAGAATCGTGACCACCATATTTGTTGTTCTAATTTTTCACGCAGTTCAAAGTACACCTATAAAAATAACATCTCAGCGGAGCAGAGCTTAAGTTTCGGATTCGATCTTATTGTAACATGTTCTTATTTATATTATCTTGATTTGTAACAACTAATCTACATTCGATGACGGACAGAGCAAAATATGATAATTCCATGATATCGGTTTTCTTTACTTTTCACAAAAAATACCTTTGGTGTATCAATATTTTATAATAATAATATCGTAATTTGCATCAAATCTTAAGGCTTAAGGAATGTCAACACTTTGACCGCAATTCATTTGCTTGAAACATAAAATAATATAAAAAATAAAATATAATTTTATGTTTATTGCGTTTGGTCATAAATAAGTAGTTTCTAGGTAGGTAGGGTCAATCCTTTAGCCTCATAGCATACACGTTACATAACTGTTAATAAACGAGAGCAGCGTATGCAATTGGTCTCTTGTTAACTTAATTTAATTTGACGAACAGCGCATAGTAACTTACTCATGGAACATATTTCAATGAAAAGTAGCACACTGCACAACGTTCGGCGTGTGTGTAAATTACGGTTCGCATTGAGTTATGAGAAAACGGTTTTGCAATATTATTTTCCTTTTTACTAACAGTTCGCTGTTTCATGATATTGTAATTAAGATAATGTCGCTTCATTATAACGATATCTGTTATAAAAATTGATTATATTGTAAAATAATTTATTGAACGAGCTTTTACAATAATTATGTTCGCAGCATTCACAGCTTAATTAGGCCAGACAAGTTAAACTTATCAGGATAATGATTGGTAATTTTTAATCTCTTGTTTTATTATTTTGTTCCGTTTTTATTTGATTCCGTAAGAGGTATTCTTTATTTACCTCAAAACGGGGACTGCGGAGCTTCCTGATAGACGATACAGATAAAAGGCGTGTCACGGAGCTATTTTGTTATTTCTCTCATCGGTTTGTTTTGAAACTCCGCCAACTATATGTTTGCTGTCGACTTTGCCCCCTCAAGCTGTACATAAAGAAAAAAAAATATAAAATCTTTTGTGATAAGATACTTTCCAATTCTCGATTGATTTAACGTGAAGAATTTAATGTGGAAGTTGTTTTGGGCCCTCGGCCCCGGCCTTTATTGAGTATTTATGAATGTGAAATATTTAAAGAATCTCCTATATTGCCTCCCTGTACCTGTCGATTTTCCATCCATTCCAATTTTCAAACAAACCTTATGCAATTTCGATGCTTCGGTGTAAATTTTCGTTTCAATTTACGTAAACAATACGTTTTCTGAATTGGTATGCTTGCAAAAGTGCACGCTATCTATTGGATTGAAATTAATTTGTTAGTATTTTACCTATATGTATTTCACGCCACATCTCCAAATGCTAGGTAAAGGTTGACATTTAGCAATAGCTGATTGGCTTTTGTGAATTAACTATATCAAATAGGTAGCACCTTTGTCAGTGCATTGAATTCATTGACTATAATTTATTAGATAGTTAAGTAAATAACTTAGGAATATTCTAAAATTATACGCTGAAATAATCGAATAAAGCTTTACCTCATAGTGATTAGCTGGAAACATGTTATATTGGGTCTATTTAACGATATCTAAAATGCGGTTTCAAAAGAGCAATGCTATGGCAGCTTAGATTTTTGTTATGCTCTATTATAAAAAAAAATATATGTAAATAATTCTTTATATTGGTTGATATTAAAAAGTTATATAATTGTTATCATTACTATTCCTGAATACTGCTTTATAAATACGTATCTACAACCCAAACTTAATTGGAATTTTTCGGTAGTATCATCTACTCAGTGATATAAGAAAAAATATAGTAAATCATTGCCTTACCATCGAAAGTGAAACTTTCAACACGCAACTATTGGTGTATAGTAGGTAGGTAGCCCCAGTAGGCGTATAACAAATAAACGATAACGTCGCGCACACGTTTTCGTTCATTTTTTTTTTCTTTTAATATGGACTTACACGATTAGATTTGACAGAGTCAAGTATTTTGATATGGCAAGTTATTTGTAACAAAGTACAGCGTCTTCGTCATTTATTTACAGTTAAGGTAAATTATATTAAATTCTGTTACAGTGGAGACTTTACAAGAGGTTCTTTAGAATTTTGGAATTAACACTGAAATTCACAATTTACTGTAATATGCTAGTTTCATACACTTGTGTACGTTGCCGGACTAGTTATTTATCAACATTCACTATATTTACACATAAAAACTCTAATTAACACTACTTTTGGATAATAAAATACTGCCGCGATGTGTCTTTTTCGCAATGGCGCCATAACTCCATTGCATCAGGTATTAAATGTTTATACAAAGGCTAGGAAATGTCTATTTGTGTTATGTGATAAGTACAATATATCAATTTAAAGAAAGTACAATAAGTGTCGCTTCGGTCCAATACATTTTTCACTTGCTTTCTAGTCGCATAATGTTTCTTTCTATTTATATACTATTGCAAATCATAGCTACCTTAGAGTTGAGACATACCTTGTTAGTATAATAGGAGTGCCGGGGTAGATAGTTTTGAAATTAAACTGAATGGGGAGCCGAAGTTGTTTAGAGACAATGCCATCACTGATATATGTACGTAAACATTTATCCTCTGTATTATTTATACGAACATATATTTTGATTTACTATAATCAGGGAGTTTTCACCATTTTTGAAAGTGTTGAATTTTCAATGTAATTTATTGGCTGAAGTCTTGTTATTGTTGGTAGATACCTATAAAGACAACCAAAAGTTTAAGTTGCGAAATTTCATGTTGAGGGGATGCACTTACGCTTGTAGCAAAATATTCTAAATTTTAAAGGGATATCATTAGTAGAAGCGTTCGTAGCTCTGCTGTGCTCGGTGGTCGGAAACGATCACCGAAGTACAGCAGAGTTTACAGAGGTCAGTCCATGGATGGGTGACCGTTTGTGTGGCATTTGATATCGAGCGCTTCCGTGCTTCGGAAGGCACGTTAAGCCGTTGGTCCCGGTTATCACTAAAATATGGTAGTCGTTAAGCCATGTTAGAAGCCTAATGGGCGGCTTGATAAATTCTAACAGCAGGACGCCATACACCTGCCTCCGCCAATCCGCACTGGGTCCGCGTCGTGGAGTATGATCCAATACCCTCGCACCGTGGTATGTGAGAGGAGGCTCGTGCTCAGTAGTGGGACGTTAATGGGCTGATATGATGATGATGATGATCATTAGTAGTTTCGCTGTGACAGATGGCCCAATAAATAAAATATCTGAAATGGGCTCTTTAAGCGCTATTTAATTACAGAAACCTAAGAACACGGCTCCATTAATAATTAATCAATAACTGTAAAATTACTTTAATTGTTAGCCCAAGTGATTGCTGTACAAATTCGGAGATTGATTATGTTAATTGCAATTTGATATGCACAAAGCGCTCAGTCGTGTAAAACAACAAACGCAGTTTGATCCTACGTAATTGTTCATTAAACTGTTGACTACACTGTGAATTCGATTGATAGGGTAGTGTTTAATATGGATCAGGTAAACATGTTTGTTACATTTAATTAACTAATTTACATATCCAAAAACCTTAATTTAATACTATTATTCTGAGTGAAATTGTCTTACATAATTAAATATAGTTATTGCTACCGACGTTGAATATGGTAATAGTTCTGTGTAAGGTGCTTCATCACGGCCCAAAAATATCCTGCTCCCGATCTCTTCTCATACCATAACATGACGTATGGGATGATTCAGGTAATGCGAAAAAATTACCGGAACGGTTTTAAAAAAAATAAAATATATATATATATATTTGTATTACTTTGAAAGTCATGTTCAAAATAGATTAGTTACGAAAGTTATACTTTTTATGTGAAAAATATTCATTAGTTTTCGAATAACGGAATGTCGAATAGATTTGTCTCAGGAACCTGCAAGTTGGAATTGCAAATGAATGATCCCTCCCTCAAGGACAATACTGATAAAAGAAACCTTTTCCTTTTCAATTTCCTCAGCACCGCTCTCGTCAGGCGTCCGTGATCTTGAATCCATTCGATCATGAAAATATATAGCTTCATTGGAGCGATCGCTATCGGAAAAGCTCCTTAATCGGTTTTCTTTTATATGAAAATAGACTTTCAGATTTACTGCTCCATTTTGGTTGGTTTCCAGTTGCGAAAAACGTGATATACGTCTGGTCGGGTTCAAAATTGCACACTAAACAAAAATTCAACGACGCGCCAGTCCATATTTCAGACGGAGCGTCTCTCTCGGCGACCAGTTGAAATATTGGCTATGAAAGAAAATTGCTTAGGGAAAGTGCGGTTGCGCTGATTTCCTATTTCGTATTCATTGTGCGTTGAAATTGATCACATCTCGACATGAATGAAGTGAGTAGTTGCGGAAATTACGGCCGAGGACCGCTGCGTTGATCTCTTTTCGCGGTTTATTCTTTCTGATCTTTATCCGAATTTGTTCCCGTTATGCTATAAAAAGTGTAAAGTGTAAATCAGTATATCCAGATAGTATCAAAAATGTTTTATATATATTTTAAGCACTCAAAAAGCTCACAGCTTTTTGATTTAAAATGATTTTGTTTATTTCGTTTCGCATTAAATTTATTTAAAATGTCGGTGTATTATGTCTTCTTAAAGCGACTTAATTTGGCGAGTGGTCGCGTTATGGCGGCTCGATAACGCGACATGCATGCTAGTGGGCCTCAGCGGATCGCTGTCGCGGTGCGTGTTCGTTGCGTGCACGCATCGTAAATCTTTGACAACGGAACACGAACGCTATTTCAGCACTTCTTTCGCTGGACCTCGCCTTAGCAGTTGCGGCTCTATGATGTCGAATCCTTTATTATTTAAATTAAACGACATTTTTATTTTATTTTAATGTGACACATTAAATTAATTACTGTCTGCCTGAGGAAAAGCAGTCGATGAGTTGATAAGAAGTTATATATTATTGAAAAACCACATAACATAAACAACGCTATGATATTAAATATTCAATTTGGTGGTTTAACGTGGAGATTATCTTCAGAAGTACTAAACAGTTTTTATTCTCCATTGGAAAACTATCTATAGCTTCTTGAAATATAGGTTTTATTGTAGTTAGCAGTTAAAGAAAGTTGCGCCTGATAAACATTTACATAAAACATATTTTCTTCTTTCTTCCGCCTTCGAGTCTTAAATGGAAACACGTTTTTTGTGTATCGTAATTTTCTACGGGCATTAAAGACTTTCCCGGGGTGAAAAGAATCCTACTTGTTCGTCCAGATTATAAACCATATATTTTATGGAATTTACACGAAACCGTCTAAGAATTAGCGAATATTCTGTTAGATTGAATATTCAATAAATTTGAATATTCAAACTTACGAAATATTACGTTCATAATATTAATAGGAAGTATAATGCTTGGACGCCTTTAAGTATCCCAACAAGTATTAAATCTAATGAGGTCGAGTTCAGGTTGAATCATCATCATCTCAGCCATCTGACGTCCACTGCTGAACATAGGCCTCCCCAATAGATTTCCACATTGAGCGATCCTGAGTAGCCTGCATCCATCGGTTTCCCGCCGCCTTGACCAGATCATCGGTTGAATACTAATAAAATAACAATTTTACCATTTAAGGCAAATATAAGTTTGTAAATGTTTGGCGCAGGGAGATGGCGAGATCAGGATGTGCATTATATTCGTCCTCGCCCACGGCTTGCATGTGTCGAGTGGGCGACCACACCTAGTACCATGCGTTTCTCCGTTTTCAAATTTCCACTGATGTACCTCTCATGTAGTCCTTCCTTTACATTTGCCTTATCTCTTATAATACCTTGCGTATTAAGTTACATCAAAGCTTAACACGTATTTTACACTCGGCGTGATTACGAAGCTTAAAGAAATCAAGCTTAAAACTTTCACACCAACCTTAAAAAAAAAGCGTTGGTTTGAAATAAAAACCCGGTGTACTTTTATACGCAACGCCCCATACCTCAGGATGAAATATTTAGGTTGATAATATTAATCCGGGACTGTTATAATTTTGCTTTAATTTAAAATTAACGTCGCCATGTGTTACGATGTTTTTAACCCCTCTCAGGGGATCTTGTTTGGCTAATATTAAAGCGGGGTATACCGTTTGGCGTCGCCTATAAAATGGCCTAACGCCGGCAGTTAATTTTTGTGAGGGTGCGTATTTTTACAAAATGCCTGAACTTTATTAAAGCAAATATTAGCTTGCACGTCCTATAATTTTATAGGAGGACGTTAGCGGAGTGTTGATATTTTATTTACTTTATTACCGGCGGAGGCTGAGTCCATTCTGTTTGTAATGAAACCGACTCTTTCGACATGACTCTTTCGACATGACTCTTTCGACATGACTCTTTCAGAGATTTGTCGGGTCAGTAATTAAACACATCTGCTACACGTGCAATGTTGTCTCTCCGAGCGGTCTTTTATATTTTCAGTTAAACATTTCATACGGATTTTTGCAACACCCGGCACTTTTCGTGTTTATTATGTTGGTAGTTTACTGACGGGTCAGTGAAATTTTATCTCAACTTTTGGATATACATATGTGATCGTTCTTTATTACTTGCGCCATATTTTCTTTTAACATGTTTATTTATCATTACATTAGTCACGCTAAACATTTAATCATACAACTTTGAGAATATTTGTGCGATGCCTCATAGTGTTTTGTTGTGGCAATGGAATAAAGCGAAGAAGAGAAATTTGCTTCATCATTACAACGTTTAGAATGAGTGAGTAAGATAAACAGGTAAAGTCTCAAAATATACAGTCATATGATGAGCAGTTCTCCCCGCACTGCACTTTTAGTTTTTTTTAACTTATAAGCTAACGTAGAACTCCCAGATACAGAATTAAGTTTTCAAATAGACAGTCGATATCTCGCTATCCCTTAAACTGGTACCGACGTCCCATAAATGAGGAAAAATATCTACGTAACTAATATTAAACAGTAAATTAGTAAACGCAATAACTATGTCGTCAGTTTTAATAAGATTTCCATTATTCTAGCAAATGTTACAAGACCTTTTTTTTGTGTCTACTCAAAATGCTAATCATAAAAAAAATACATTTGCGTATCTTTTGCACATCTCCGCATCTCTAAATACGTGTCATTTGCACGCCAGTTCCATAATTGACTCCAGTTAAAGTATGAGCTCGATGCAAAATCACACTCAACAAGTTATAAGGAGCAAATCGTAAGTAAGTATTTGAATGCACGCACCTCAGACGTAGGTGTTATTGTGCTTAGTCTTATCCGAGCCTCCATTGTGAATTGTATGCCACAATTCGCACTGAAACATACTTCCCGAGGCGCTGCTAAGCGTTAAATTATGACACATAGTTAGTTTGGGATTCGCGATGAATGGTGAATGCTCGTTTTGTTCTGTTTTAATGCGGGGATTGTTAAGTGTGCTGCGTTGTAGACGTTAGCAGCTTAGCACCCAAGCTAGCATTTTAATGTTTGCAATAAATACATTGATAGAGCTTCTGTTACTAATTCTAAAGAGCATAGACCTGTTATTAAAATAAAGTTAAATATGTCCTGTCCTGTATAATGTCTTGTTATTAAAATAAAGTTAAACAACAAACTGTAAAAAGACGTTCGTTAATATTTGACTAGAATAAGCACATCAGACTGAGAGGCTTAAGAAAGTGCTACAAAGAAGTAAGGAATACTGGAGAAAACTCAATGCCGCCTTAATTTTAAGCTAGTCTAGAATACTAATCCCAAGAAATCATACTACAGAATTTTCATACTAGCGCAAACGTGTTTTATAAACTCTTTGTTTAAGAAGTGGAGTCTTGTCAATTGGCTTTAATTAAATCCCATTTTTGGGCATCTTCTAAGGATAAATCTGAAAAGAAACGTAAATCTCAATCTTATTAAACATGATCCTTGATGACAAAATAGTATAAACAGTTTTGTTTATAAAGCTGTCTAAAGTTGTCCTACTCAGTGACAACAATTAGTAAACAAAACCATGAATCGAATTTTTTTTGTTATTAAAGTTATTAGTAGGTTGAATATCAAGGCAATTGTATTATTTTGTATTATTTTTGCCATAAAATTTATTCATTATACTTAATTATTTTTTTCTTTTAATTGATGCACAAAAGTCGTGCAAAACTATCTCAGTTGCCCTGTTCAATAGTGGACCCAAAGTGTTCGGCGTCTATCCATGCCTTAATCTACGTATTTATAATCAACCAATTTTTCCTTTCTCAGCGAAGCGTCTGATTTCCATGCGGTTTCCTAGGAGATTTAAGCGGCGAATTAAACATGACTCATGAATTATAAGTCCAGCTTAATTGCTCCCCGAAGTAGTTATTCATGTGTATTCAAACGTTTCTTGTCGGAGCAAGTTGTAATGAATAAAGTAAGCGCATGCGTTTCGCGGTGGCCCGCGATCGGTGACCACGTTCCCGGGGGCCTTGCGACTTCGCTAATAACTGTAATTAACTACAGCCATCCCGTTTGATGTTACACAAGTAAAAAGACAGGTATAGAAGGCCGGCTTCAGATTAACATCATTTCTTGAGGTAGTAATATTCTGTCGTGTGCTATCGGCCTAGAATACCACCCCTTCTTATCTCATGTGGTTGGAGTCGTAAGAGTCGACGAAGAGAAATCCTACCGTATAAAGAGCAGCAGCGTCAACCTGCCAATCAAAATCAATCGACCCAAAATCGAGGAGGCCTATGTTCAGCATTGGACTTTATATGGCTAAAATTATGACTAATATTATATGTTACATTTTTTTCACTATGTGAATTCTACACTAAACCTGAGTAACATAATCTCTATACTTAATGAAACCCAAGGTTTTAAATTTTTAAGAAATATGTAGCGAGACTGCCACTAGTATTTTATTAAACATCAAGGACTAAAAGGCTACACAAAACGTTGTAAATAAGGGCTGAGTTTATAACTGCTGTGCATTCAAAATGAAGTAAGATATTATTAACTGGCTTTTCTCCTTGTGTTAAGACCAGACTAAAAGGTGATATCGGGTTGATCTTGCTATTTAGATGAGACCGGTGTACGAGGCAACTTACTAAGATGAAAAATGAGACATTGAGTATGACATTCATTTAAAACTCTCATTCCTCCAGAATTGCTAAAAAATAAAATAAACGCAAGCAATTTATACAACTTTGACGAGGCTGACCTTCTGCATGTACATTTAGGGTTTATACGATCATATTACTTATCATTTGGAATATCGTTGTCCCAATGTCGATATCGATATATCTATGTACTCAAACACATACAGCATCTTTTGCCAATATTTTCCACAGAGAAATCTATTCAAGATAAAATAATAAAACAGTACTCAATTATTTTAAATTTATACTATTTTGTAAATTCCACAGCGTACTTGAAGCTTCCAGTATCAAAATACAATAGCTTTCACGGTTGTTAAACATTTATGGAGATCCCCAAAACTTATCGTACTACAGCTGCATATTCCTGATTTATCTTTTATGTCGCTGTAGTTTCACGTGTTAACCAACTTAAGCCACTTATTTTCGTAAATTGAATCTAGAATTTACATATGTTGCATCAGTCGACTACACTTTACGTTGTAAAAACTCTTGGCTATATTTTTGTCTTTAAAAACGCCTGCAAATGTACTATTTATGTGTAAAACATATATTTTGATTCAATCTTCAATTACACTAACGATCGTTTCATTGTAATTTAATAAAACGTTGTTAAAATTCCATTACACACTTTAACATATAATCTCAATCTTAAAATGCATCTCGATAATGGTATCAGTGTAAGTAATGCTAATTATTTATCGACAACGGCGGGGCCCGCACGTACTATGCACTACAACGAACGGGTGTGTGGATTGCTCTGAATCGGCTTGTCGTAGTGGTACAAACTAGCCGATCGCAATCGTCTCTTGTTAGCCACCATTATGAATGCAAATTAAACAATTATTATACAAGCCGATCTCACAGCCGACGCATCTGCGGTGCCGATTGCGTGACCATCGTTACCGCGCGAGAAAATTGTTCGCACTCCCGATGAAATGTAATGTTTTCGCACACTTTGCACCCACCGTGTATTAAAATGAGGCACTATTTTAATTTGTCGGTTGGCAAGATGCAATTACAACAGGTTTTTGTTTAACACAAAAGTGGAATAACCTGCTGGTAGTAAATGTGTTGATGGAAACTTATGGAGTGCATTTGAAAGCGTTGTTCTTAGATAATCATTATATTTTGATATGAGTCGATCAGAAAACAGTAAAATTTATTGGGTTGTCACACTTCAATGTTTTTTAGGAATATGTGACGCTGACGGTGTTTAGTAGAAATCTTTGGCGAAGATGAAGTAACGGGTAATATCACCCGGTTCGCTCGGTGCCGGTGCGTGACGCTGCGGTCTGTTGCGATCGCACGGAATGTCGCCGCAGCGCTCCACTCCTAATGGAGCTTAATCAACCTCCTCGCCTTTCATCCAATCTTGTTAGCGAACTAAATTGACTTTCTTATTATGCGTAGTTTCTCTCGCGTATGCCGCACGATCCTACTTTATAAACCTCTTAATCTGTGGGGTTTAGTTGCAGTCGCACCGCTGAGAGCCGTAACAACTGCATTTGCCTTCAAACAAACACGGCTGCCAAGTATTACCTGCAGAACACTATATATAGAAATGAATCGAACTATGTACTCAGTGAGGAGGCGCTCTGCTAAGTGGTTTTACGCCGCGGAGATGGCTCTCAGATGGCTTCCTTCGAAGCTAGTTTGTCTTGTATCCTTTATTAAACAGGTAATAGCTCTGGCTCCAAGCGAGAACTTTGGCTGTAGAACTTGTGCTTTGATATTAACTTAGACTAGGGTATACTATTTACGGTTTCAATTAATTATTGCGTCATTGTTTTGGTATGTTGGCTGTATCCGTGGCGCAATGCGTATGGCTACAAAAGCTGGCACACAAAGCCATATACATGCTCAGAGAAAATCAAGTTCTGTTCGCTAAATTTACGACCCTCCATGGTATTACTTATAGAAAGGGACACAGTAAGTCACGGGTACATTATAAGGTTTGAGGGTATTCCAACCCCTACATTGCGGTTACTGCTTTGGGGAGAGCTTTCCCTCGCAAGGTTAATCTGATATTTCCACTAATTCTGCAAAACATGGGTGCTGATCTCATTGTTATTAAAATTAATTTTCTCTTATAAACGTGTTAAATATTAATGAGTTTGTTTGTAAATTGCGTTAAAACAGACAAGAATATTTTTATTCTTTTCAATTATAATACCAAATGTATTATTGTTTTATTTAACACAATGTTTTTAAATAAATTAGTCTAGCATGTTGCTTTCTATGTACAGACGTTTTTACAGACCTCATGAACGTAATAAATAATAAAATAGTGCCAAAAATATTTAATAAAATAGATATGTTAAGACTGGAAAATAAAATGAGTATGTATGTTGAAGAAGAAGTTGAGGGGAGAATTGCTTATGAGAGCATAGGCATAGCAATCTCTAATTTATTGGTTAAGTACACATTACTAATTTCATTTAGTAATGTGTACTTTTTAATATTATTGTTTTTGATTTTAGTTTTCTTTTTTAATTTTAGATAATGTTCTTAGTAAGTTAGGGAGAAAGAGAAAAGAGCGCTTCTCGCCTTTAAACGAAATGTTTGGCGAGGATATTAGTTATAAGAACAAAATGTATTTTTTAAATTGTTCTTTTTGTAAATAAATAAATAAAAAAGAAATGTAAGTGATACAAGCATCCTTAAAATATTGTAACAACTTTCTTTTGCTGTGATTTATGTACTTAGTTTTAGTGTCATTAAACTACATTACAACTGTTGATCCTTTAACAAAATGAAATACGAGTATCCTAAGATACTAAGATGGCTCTAAAGCCATATGTTTATTTAAAACGTTCTTCAAGCATCTATTGAGAAGATTTCTACTTTTAACATCTTAGAAATTTAACGTTGTGTTATTTATACGTGAATTCGGCCTAGTCATCTATTAGCTGATATCATGTGTCTTGTGATAAATTGACATGTGCTACTAACACGTTGTGACAACCGAGTAACTTCCTCGGTGGTCTTTATTCAAAAGTGACCGTATCCAGTATTTACGTTTTAGCTTCATACGTCTGATATAAATTTGACGGATCATTTAATAATCATTCTTAGTACACGCAAAATGTTAATATGAATTAATAAATAAGTTTAAAACTGATACGTTTGTCGCATACTTAATATAAAAATATCATGCAGTAGATCGCGGTAGGAGAAATAGTTTAGCGCTTTGGAATTTTGGATTTTTAAGCAAGAACGCCATGGTAATCCTAGGCCGCAGTCATAGAAATTACTGGCCATATAAGTTTTAACAATTAATGTATGAGGTTGACAAATGTAGTTTACTGTCCATTCAGTGAATAAGGTACGAGTCTTAAGTTTATTAAAATAAAAAACATACTCGTATCGTGTTAACGTGTAAATTAACCAAGAATCTTTTCACAAAAACATATTCGAACAAATTTTTTCTTTATGGGAGGCGAAAGAGCGGGGTTTCCTAACACAGGTATTTTCATATAAATAAATAAATATTTTCTGATTTTTGCACCACATATTTAGTTTGAAGATAAGTATAATCAAGAAATTGTGATCTGGATAGTAAATAACGGATAAACATACATATATATTTTTCGGTAAATAAATACTCAATATACATAGGAAAACATCCAGATAAGATCAAATATTCATGCATGAAGCTCACAAATATTAGTCCTGTGTGAGAATCGAACCAACGACTTTAGAAGCGGAGTGCGGATAAACTCGCCACCGCGCTATGTCGGTTGTGAAATATATACACATACCTATAAGACGCGTCCTCCAACTTTATTGTAAAATTGTTTTTTTTTTTGGGAAAATGAAATAAATGATTTTATATTTTGTTACTTGTAATTTTCAAATTAAAATAAATCAAAATATAGTACTTAACCTTCGTTGATAAGCTGTCAACCCTCGCATCTTCAGAGTTTCGCTGTATGTACTTTTAATCAGGTGTATTTATGAGCTGTCATATATTTTTATGTCACTTTACAGGGGTCTGGTAATAAACAGTTTTTATGGTAGCACCTAACAAGCGACGCTGCCGCAAATGGAAAGCAACCACAAAGTCGTTTAATTCGCCGTCACGCAATCTCGAGCCTTCTCATTATTGTAGAAAATTATACTTTAACATTGGTTTACGCATAAACGCAGCGGTTGCATCTGATAGTGAGGATTTAATAATTGTCGCGTCACTGTTGAGATTAAATTGACTAAGATTGTTTTAATGCTTCCTCGTCTAAGGTATTGGATGTCGTGTTGGTTTAACATTTGCGTGAATCATTGAATTATGGCTTTGGTAGAAGTGGTGCCCCGCTGAGGCGGAGACCACCCGTGTCTAAACTGCTGTTTGACCACTGTGCGCTATTGTCACTAAACAATGAGCTCCTATACCTGCCAAGTCACATGCTGGAACGTCGAGTGACTAAAAAGTTGTTTAAGGCGTTTTAGAATTGAGAGCGCTTAGGTGGCAAACAAATTATGCTTGTGGCACCTATTATAGAAAGGTATGTCAATGTATCTTAGATACAACGATATTTTTCTTTATCCGTGAAGACTATCAAGCCAAATGAGATCTTGTAGATTAAATTGTTTACTATTTTAAAAGTAGGTTTAAGTTGATAATTAAAAGATACTGATACAAGTGCAGTTATTTTATAAATAATTTTATTATATGTTTAACATATAAACATTGCATTAGAAAAATATCTGCATAAAGCTTCAAGGCCGATTCTTCTCCACACTCGTTCTGCCACGTCTGGAGTTGGCGTCTTAATATTAAATTGTATCGATCTTGACGACCGATATGGCGTGGAGGTCAGTATACCTACACTTCACTCCAGAGGCCGTGGGTTCGATTCCCACACAGGACAAATTTTTATGTGCATGAACATGAATATTTGTTCTGGTCTGGGTGTTTTCCTATGTATATATCTAAAAAAAAATTAAGTATGTTTATCCGTTGTTTAGTATACATAACACAAGTTCTTAATGATACTTATCTTGGAACTAAATAATTAGTGTAAGTATCAGAAATATTTATTTATTTATATTTATCGATAATCGTAGGATTTCTTTACACGTCTAACGCTTCTTTTAATCATTGTTCATCAGTCATTTGGCGTTCAAGCACATAAAAAACTGTAAAGTGTTGTTTGTTTTTCATTATACAAACATGTAAAACAAAATGTTGCAGTGACCACAGGCTTTTCGTACAACTATATTACCTCGAGATCCGTGAGAGTGCCGGAGCTAGTGCTAACTTAAACCGCGTGGCCAACAGTGTAGCAAGACGTGAACTGAATAGAATGTCCACATTAGCATCGGAAACTTGCCAAGCAATTCCAAGGATTTACCATAAGCACTGATTTCATACTGTTACAATGATTTCCAGTAAACAATATTGCATTCAAACTAACATTTTTCTGTTTAGTACGGAATGGGTAAGTAACGACAGTATCATGTCTGCAAAACGTGAGCAGAAGTTAATTAAGTTGTTTTTTTTTCTTAATGTGACACATCATAATAACTTCATTCTGCCTGATGCCGGAAGCAGTCGTTGCAATCCAAAAAAAAAAAAAGCGCTTCATACCGTGAAATTAGCACGGTACAAAGCGCACCCACTCATGACGGCCTGCTTAAATGCCGTTTCACGCCCCGATTAAAATACCCGGGGTCATAGGAAATAGGAAACACATGAGCCGGCAGCGAATTCCAGAGCTTAGTGGTCTTGTTCAGAAACGTGTTCCCAAATTTCTTGGTTCGAGTGCTGGTAGTCTTCCAACCTGCAACTACATTTCTCTATTTTCCTAAATTGAATGATGCAACGATCATAAATGTAAAAAAACGAAAAACCAAATTGTTTTTTCTATAAATTCATGATACGATATAGTACTTTCAACTGACGAGATAACATCATACGAGATTACTTACGCACTTATTTAACCCGAACAAGAGCTTCAATGGATAGAATCATGACACTTAAGAAAAATATTATTTTGTAGACGGTCTTTCTTTTATATGTGAAAAGAGTTCACCTGATAGCAAGTTATAACTCCGCCTATAATATTAGAAGATACTGTGTGATTTAAATAACCTTCCTTATTGGACCTGCAATGAGGTCATCGCCACAATGCTTTACTTAATAGATATGTTAAATATATTTTTATGTTATATATCTATAAATCAGTTAATTCCCATAATATGCTCATTTATAGTTTCCAAACTCGATAACAGTATCGTGTTAAGTACAACTATTTGGCGACAGAATTTCTGGCACGGTGGTGGTACTGAAAGGCTGCCGTCAAAAAATGTATTGGACTAAAACTTTTAACAGGTCCAACTTTTAATTGGCACATTTGAAAGTTTTTATGTGTATTACAACATTGTGTGTAATACACAAATAAACTTTAAAAAAACTTCGAACTACTACGTTTTTTCAATTCTTTAAAGCAAGTTTGTTATAATTTATCAATAAATTTTTTATCCATCTATCTATCAAGTTCGTTTAAATTCTTTAATGCAAGTTCTGTTAAATTCTTTGAATATTTTTTGACATCACTTAAAGTAATTTTTGTTAAACGAAGATGAAGTTCAATAAGTATAAATATATAATTAGCTTTTACGTAAGCCGTCGCCGAAATTTTCCAATAGCAAAATGAATGTATGATAACATAGATCCTCTGTCAATGAACCACTTCCGATAGTTTAGTTCTAACTTAAGTTCAAGAAGACATTCCACTTAACTTTATTTATTATATTTTAGGAAGATTTATAGCAATATAACCAAATACTGTAAAAAATTTTGAGCGCAATATTCCTCACATCTCCGTCCTTAATTTTTCCAGTAGGCAAACGGCCCTCAAAATATACAATACTACATTGAGCTTTCAGGTTGCGGACGACTGCTGGGAGACGGATAACAAAAATATTTATATTGTGACCACTTGTGTTAATAGGTTGACTACAAAAATGTCAGGTTATCGCAAACAAAATCAATCAAGGCAACAAAGATCCGCTGTCAATGAACCACCTCCGTTATTTTAACTCTTACATAGTGGAGCCATAAGTTGTCTCCCAGGTAACTTTAAGCGCAATATCAAATTTCAATTTGCATAATAACATAAAAGCTCATACGCCAATATACCCAGCGCTTGCGTGGTACATTAACGAGATTATGTCAACATTACGTGACGTATCTGCGGCCGGTTATTTGCTGTCTGTCAACATGGGCTAATAGAACGCTGTCCATTGCTCGCTAACCATAAATCCATGGTATCACTGAGAACACCTTTCCCGTTGGTCATGATTCCACATAAAATGTCTTTTAATTATTATAAGCTTCATTTATATATTTTTAAACAGCTTTCCCTAGAGACCGGATAAAGCACGTTACGACTTTTTTTCAGCTCGCTATGAAAAAAAGGTTCTATGAAATTTTTGCTAAATACGCAGACCGCTTTTTATAAATATTCACTGATTTCTCAAAACATGTGTTGGTATTAACTCTTAACATATTTATATTGTTAAACTAATACTAACTCTTTGGTTTTATGTACTTAGTTGGTACTTTAGTGTTATGTAACACTACATAATATAACAACTTACTGGCTCTCTATCTATTCTAGCTGGTAAAACATGGGGCTTATATAGCATCAGCGTAACGTACAAGCTCAATGCCTGAATTAATACATTTTTAAATACAAAAAAGGAATTAGCTAATATAATAAAATAATTATAATCGAGGACAGTTACAGTTTTCTCCACAATAACACACACTCGGGAAAAAAAATAAAAATGCCTTAGATCGTACATTCACATTCAATATGGCGAATATCAGCAATTTGTTACATTGCGCATAGCAGGTGTGTCAACACGGAATTGATTGCGGCATGTTGAAGAATGTCTGGCGCAGGCGGCGAAGCGACAAACGAGCCCCAACAAACGCCGCTGTGACATATTCCTGCTTAATGAGTGCCCACTACGGTAATGAGAAAGAATATCCTTTACCATTAGCTCGTTGGCACGTAATTAACTCGCTGAGTTCCACGTTTGTTATCCTTAAATAGCCATATACTAAGTTGCAAGCGGTTGCTCATCTGCCCCCATTGAAAAGTTTCACTTGAGAACTGGCCACATCACATGTAACAGAAACGTTAATTGATTAAATACATACAAACTCTTTTTTTTATTAAGAAGTTGTACCGTTACCAAGTTTTCGAGCTGAGTCACGTTATGGCTGATTAAAGTAACCCTAAAAAGAAAGTAACTACAAAAATGAGAGGCGTAAACTGCGTTATCATAAAAAGAACGAGGCGATATTAATTTTTTATACTTTAAAAACTAAGACCGTAAAAACCGAGGGTGTTTGGGCCCTTGAATAAACTGCAAATGAAAAAATTACCAACTCGAAGAGGGCGGGGTGTTGAAAAAAGTAATGGAAAAAGTTAAAAGTCGCTCGTAGGGACAGCCAAATAATTTAATTTTCTCCCCCACAAAGCCGCATGCTCTATTCAAGCTAAATAACGAATGAACGCATATGGTGTTCTTTCAATGGATTTGCGTATCGATAATTATTTTTTTTGTTAAAAACTTGAATACACATCCGTGTCATGTGGACGAAAGGAGCGGGAATATTATTTTACATAGGCCATTATGCTACGCGTTTCTTATGTTTTGCTTCAATTTGTACAGCTTAAGTAGATAATTGAACTTGCGTCTCAATTGTAAATAAAAAATTGTTTGGACGATAACGAATTAGAGCAATATGAAACATGCTTTTGCCTACTATGACATTGCATATTTCCTGTGGTATTTACTACTCTTTAAAAATCGTTGATTCTTCAAAAATATCAGCACTATCAGTCCAATAGTTAAGAGTGGTTCGAGCTGTGTGTTGATTTAACACATCGGCCATCTTATAATTATAATTTTAAAAAGAAAGAAGATACTTAAAAGCACCTCTTATCATTATTTTATTGTGTAATTATGTTTAAATAATTATTACGCTGCATAAGCCGTCATATAGGAACTGTCTAAAAAACAATCGTCTTGTCATTACACCTGCGCCGTAAATGATATACCGCACTTTCTCATAGGCGTACGATCCACTGTTCGACAAAATACTACTTTTTATGTATCATTGAATCAACGTATATTATACCATTTAGTAGTTAATATTTTAGATATTCGCATGTAAAATACATAATTTGCAGGTCTCCGATCTGTACACTAAAAGTGACACAATAATCGAATTTATTGATTACTGTACTTAATAATCTTTTAGATCTGTTAGATAACAGTTAACTGTGAAATTGCATTTTTTATTGTCACTTAAATAATTTTACACCAGACATGATAAAAGCAAAAAGTTTTTTGAAAATAATTAAAATTATGAGTTAATGTACAATATGATGATAAGAAGTTATATTAATTAATTTGTTATTGTTAGAGAACGGTCAAAACATCATTTTCAATAATAATCAATTCAATAATCTTTTAAATCAACCGTGTCTGATATATTTTGATGATTGAATCATGCTTAGTGTATTGTAAAAAAATGTAATATGTTTTTGTTGACTAGTGATTATCTAAACAACACAGTGGTAAATTAATGTTTACGTAAGTTTTAAATTGATCTCCATACGTAGACAAATTACAGTGTAGGGAGACATGTTGTGATGTCACTCTCATGTATAAATTATAGTTCGGTTACGTTAGTTCATCGGCATCATTGCGTATTATTGGTGCGCGGCGATTGTGTATCGCCGGCCATAGGTTCGTTAACGTTTTTGATAGATGACTCCCGGTCGTTTGTTGAATCTGTTGTACCGCGCGCGGGCCGTGTAAAAACACACGGTTCGACAACGGGATACAAATGGACACTCCCCTCGGCGATCTAAGTTAACGAGCCAACATATAAATAAGGCGAGACTAATATTTTATCGTTTCCAAACGCGTTTGTTAAACCATTCCACTGCTAGTTACGGGTCATCGTTTAGACAAACATACGAAATTTTCTACATTCATTTTGTTACGTGTTCTCGATCGCTCCAAATCAATTGGCATGTAAAATAAAAAGTATCGTGACCTTAATATGGATGTAAGTACAATCAATTTTATTCGTGATGTGGAGCTTATTAATTTCACTGGTACGGTTCACACTTTAGCACTTGGCGCGGTGTAAAGCGCCGCCCAATAAGACAACACCATACTATTTTGACGACGGCCAGTCACGTTTCGTCGATACCTCGCCATGAGAATATTTGTTTTTTATTCTGCCGAGTAAAATTGAAGAGTAATTTTACGTTTTAACCGGTGCCTGCCCCCTTTCGTTCCGCTCGCCTTGAGTGATGGTTATCATAATTGGAGAGAGGGTAGGTGCACAGTGCGCGGCTTCGAGATGGCGGTGGGCGTGTTTGCCGCGAATTATTCAAAAAAACACACTTTCATTTGAGTTTACTTATGCCTTTTCCTTTATGTCATATCATTCCAGTATTCTGTGTTACACTGTAGGTTTTTGCATAAACTCGGTATAGTTAATTAAATACCTACATGATTATTGTAGACTAAATTTCATTGGGCGTTCAGAAGGCATTTTAAAGTTATTAGCACGCACTAACTGTTCAACAATGCCCCACGCTTTAATAAACGTAACGAGATCGATATCGATAGGTGTCTAGCAATTATATTTAAGAGTTGTAGCTGTATCGAGTATCGCCATTACTGTTATCAATGCGCACATGTTATGAGACTAATACAATGGCAAGATTAATAACGCGGACGTATCGGACGGACCGTTATGCGGCGACACGACTGATCGCGGGCCAACAAGGACGGAAGAGATGGACCGGATAATAAAGCATCAGTTTGCCGCCTCGTAACTCAATGCCGCTGACGTAGAAATTGTTGGTTACTCTGAAAGCGATGCTCTATGGGTTGGTAATTGGCGAGAGATTCTAATGTGCTCATTTCAATAATGTGCACGTGTCTGAGTCCGCGTGAGCACTCACAGTTTCAAAAGATCAAGCTTTTACTGTGTAGGACACAACTTCATATGCGCAAATAATTTCAATGCCACTTTTTAAATGCCTAATAGGATTGTTGGTCTCACGGTAACTGGGAGCTAAATAGGTGAAAGAAATGCAGAAAGTTGGAGGTTCGTCCAGCAATTTCTACCAGCAATATGACGGAGAACCGCAAGGTTTTAGTATTGGGCGGCGTTTCAGGGCAGTATTGCAGTTCCATCCTTTGTAACCTCTTGTCTTAAGTCAGCTCTTCATATGGTTGGAGGTAGATGTTTTGTTTGTCTGAATAATGTCCTATTTGTACGCAATGGTTATATATTTGCATATACTTTAGTAACTTTTGCCTTAAAACCAAGTTGTTGTCATCGAGGTATCGGCGCCTTATGCCTGTAATTTAGATCCTGTACACTATCAGATAATGTTTTGCTGAGATGACCTACGCAAAAGATATTTTCTTTAAAGTACAAGACAATGGGGTGCTGAAAAAAAAGTACATTTGAACTTTATGATGTGAAATTATCGCATTCGCATATTCGCATTTTCAGCTATGATTCTGCAGAATGAATTATGAAGCCGACTACTGGATACTGGTCTGAATCCAATAAGAGAAGTTCTGTTTCATAGAATCGATATATAATATTATGTGCTTAAAGTAGAAGTTTGTTTTTTAATTAATACTTTTCATGTAACTTCCATTATTAAAAGAGTTCTGTATGACCTATGTATTAATGATGTAAGAAATTAGTAGTAGTTTGTAAAAGTTATTGTTATTGCATTGATTTTCTTCATTGACCATCCATCTGACGGCCGATATGGCGTGGTGGCCAGAATACCCGCTCTCCGCTCCTGAGGTCGTGGGTTCGATATCCACGCAGGACAAATCTTTGTGTGCATGAACATGTGTGTGTGTTGTTCTTATTTATATAAAAAATGCAAAGTATTTATATATGTTTATCCGTTATTTAGTATCCATAACACAAGTTCTTTATTATACTTATCTTGAAACTAAATAATTGGTGTAAGTGTCAGAAAATATGTATTTATTAAAAAGTGGGCAATACGAACTATCTACTTTTCTATCTTATAATTTTCTACAAAATACTTCGAGGTTAATTTCAATAAAATATAATGTAGTTGCAGTTTCTCATCAAGACGCCCGTCTCCGTCTGCCTAATTGAGTGACATAAAAACTTAATCAAAAAAAGGCCATTAGAATAATCGTGGTACGTTTTTTGATGGCTTTGTCAGAAATAATTGTTATTGTACCTGTCATGATGTCATAATCTTTAATAGGAAGCACTTATAGTTTATCCGTGACTGACACACACGAAGACACATTGTAAATTTACCGCCAGCGGAAGTCCCACTTCTGGTAGTGGAACATATTACATTAAATTCTCCCGAAGCGTCCTCGTGACTATTGATTCAATGTTTTGTATTCCATACTTTCTTACAATTTCATTTTCGTGACGTTTCTTACTAAATATTACTTTATTTGCATAATCGTCATATTTATTTATCGATATATTTGTTTCTTTCAAGCTATTATAGCATCAGACGCTGTTTTGAAGTTCTGTAGGATATATTCTAACATACCGATGTTAGAATATATCCTACACCCTTTGTCACCCTAAGATGATGGTATTTAGGGCATAAACTGTTACTTAACAGTCAAAGTTACTCTTATACCTCAGCTATTATGTGACCTGTCTTCAAAAATTAAGCGATTCTTCATTATTGCCTGCTAGTCTTTCTGTCATATTCTGCACTAACCCAAAATCTTAAAGGTCAACATGCTAATAAACAACTAATGCTCGCATACAAGAAGATTCAGCAAAAATGCTACCATAAGATAAAATAAAATTGAAGCTTTATACATTTTTATAGTCAATTCGAAAATGGTTTATATTCGAATAATATAGTGCGCAAATCAAGTCATTATTTCTTTTGTTGAGAACGTATTACTACTATAGGCGTCTTGGAATAAAGCATTTAAATCAATTAATGCGAATAAAAAATTGTTTGTGAAGAATCTGCTTTTAAGCGTGAAATCATAAAGAAAGGGTGTAGCTTGGAACGCCCTACGTTGTTTGTTTAGAAGCAATCACCGTCAAACATTGCAAGGGTGACCATTTGCGTGGTCTTTTTAAATTGAGCACTTCCGTGTTATAGAAGTAGAAAGACATGTTATCGTGCCCCCGTGGTAAGCCCCATTGAACTAACTATTCATAACGAATTTTTTTGTGTAATATAAAATAGTAATTATACCGGATGAACCGATGATCTCCTCAAGGCGGCGAGAAGCTGGTGTAAGCAAGCGGGACATGTTCGATCAACGAGAAAATCAATCGGCATGTTCAGCAGTGGACTGAAATGATGATCATGGTTGTATTATAAGATCCGTTACTAATTTTATGTGATGATCAGTAATGTTATTAAGCTTGCAACACCTATAGAGAGTAATTTATGCGCTGACTTGCCAACGTAGTGTAACTTCCTAGTGTATTGTTTCATGTAAGGTGTTCCCGACTTGTTTATAAACAATAGCAATTGCCTTAAGCGTTAGGTTACGCCTGCCCCTTGACTAGCTGGATCTACGACATCGTAAAAGTACCTTACCTAAATGTTGCACAATATCCGTGCTAGACTTGCCACATGATACACCCCTGTGGCATTTAGTATAATGTTAATAGTATGGGGGTCTCAACTTTACCGCCTACAATATGTACCTACATTGAGAAAGTTGATATAAATCAGTTCATGTTTTATAATATGATAGGTTTCTTCATGATGAAAACTTAGGAACCCCACAGATTTCGCTGTTACATACTAAAGTTGGGTTTAAATACATCTAAGTAACCAGGTATTGGTTGCTAAAGGGTTTTTAACTGGCTGAGGCAGGAGACTAACATATGAGATTGTAACTGTACAAAGGTAATTTAAAGTTCTATGGAGTTTACAAAGCTCCAAAAGTTTAGTTTTAAGTAAAAAGTAAATTTATGTATCTTTAAAACATATTTTTACAGCTTACTTTGTCTTAATCTATCTGGATTGTTTAAGGAAAAAATGTCTACATGTGTCTTCAAATAATTTAAATATCTGATAAAGACAATTTAGTTATAGATTATTCATTATCCTATCGTTTTATTATTTAGATATAAAATAAAAGACAAATGTAATTAGTACCTATTATTTTGGCGAACATAACAGTGCCCGCTAAGCGGCAATAGGCTCGCCACCTATTACGTGGGCGTATAATATGCCTCCTTCGGGGAAACAGGCGTAAATATGCTATGTATGTATGTATTATTTTGTACTTCTATTAAATATATATTTTAATAAAACTTTCGATTTCAAACGTACCGTTAAGGTGTTTGTTCATTGCTCTTAGCCAGTTTAGAGTTATGGGCGCATTGTTACTGCGTTGTATAACTGTTGAATGGCGAGGAGGCGCGGCAATTAGCGGTGCAGGTGGCGAACGCGACCCCCTGGCCTTCGGGCAGACGCTGACTGTACCAACCCGCACATTTCCATTTGCATATTTATTGCTGACACGCTTTTTCAACTAGGAAAATTTGACGCAATATAAATATCATGAGTAGATACATAGGATGTTATAAAAGGTAAAGGTACATACACGATACCCTGTTAGGGCGCAGCAACACAATTTTAATATAAAATTACTTGAATACTATTTAATTAATCTTATATTATATTATTTATCTACCTACTCTATTTTACCTCTATTATTATTTCTCCGTTATATTTATACTAATAACTTTATTTTCATTTCTTGATAAAGGGCTTTTAAAAGAGAACTACTCAATTATTTGGTTCTTTTTGTTGGCCCGAACCGATACGAGTGTATGAAAAGAATAATGAATTTAAAAGTGTGTGCCAGGATCATAGCAAATAGAAGGATGTGAACGCGACCCCCTGGCCATCGGGCAGACGCTGACTGCTATTTAAATATTTATTGCCGAAACGCTTTTTCATGGACAATTGATTTAATAAAAATAGGAGGAATCAATTACCTTATATTTCTTTAGCCCTAATCAGACGGGAGTGCATGAATTGTTAATAAAGCTTCTAAATTCTGTGCCAGGATTGTAGAAAGTCGAAGGTTGAAATCTTTTCCTACCCCTAAACAAAACAAGGCGTAAAATATGTTTTTTTTGATCCAGCAATTTTCACCACGAGGTTAACAGAATGTTCCTAACGCAAAGTGCTATGCCCCGATAAAGACTATAAAGTGCATTGTAGGAAAATTCCCGTATTTCATAGCACTGCACTGGTCATCGCAAGACATATTTTGGATAAGTTTGAACTAGTTTTCAATTATATATCGTTCTATCAAGTCTTCCTTAAGAGATTTTCGTAAGTTCTATTCGGCAACTGTACGTTATACTCCAGTTATAATCGGCGGCAGGAACTTAATATACTATTTCTAATACGCGACTATCCCTAGCATATCTCCAAAACGCAAAGATAAGGTGCAAAAAGTGACAGCACTAGTTTTAAACCTGGTTTAACTTTAATTCTCATTTTGTAATAAGACCCAAAATGTTTCTAAATCGCGATAGTAGCAAAGTCTCCAAATGCTAGAAATAATGTGCGTACTAATAATGTCTTTTACCTTACTACGAGTGATCATATCTCATTATCATCCCGGACCAAATGAGTTCTAACTACACATAGTTATAACTTTTTCATATTCATTTATATATATTTATGGCATACATATGTATATAGTACGTAAGACACAAATTAATCTTATTGTCAAAAGCGCACCATCGAATCACAAATTAATTTTTAATTAACTGTACCTCGGTCTATGGAAGTTTGTACAAGTTGCGATACGGCAGATGTGACGGGAGTTGTTACTCTTTGTACACGGAGCAATATTAAACCCAAGTGCAAAATAATGAAATAGTACTGTTTGAAATAGTAGTACTTTCTTTTGTTATTGTTTTTTTTGTGCAATAAAGAATATATATATAGTACTGGTACTTTATAATAAAATATCGTACAGTCCGTTCTAGTAACACATGTATTTGTGGGTCAAAAACCTTTTTCAAGCTACATACCGCCTTTTGTTACCTTGACATATTGTAAACGTTCACTTCAACAAAAGCAAAGGCTTCAGTTTTTTACACCGTTTTACTTAAGGCAGGGTGAAATCATTATAACGTGTCATAATTATAAGTAAAAAAAAAGGTTTTTATCAAGTGCACGCGCGTCTCGCACACGCCAGCACACGGTGTACAGGATAGCACGGTATGGCATTTAGTTTTTACTGTGCATTTGTAACTCATCAGCTGTCACATTAAAATCATATTCATCCATTTCACACGACACCTGGTTTTGCACCTGACCTCGTAAACCACATGGCTTGAACAGAGAAGACTTTCAGTAACTTTGACACGTGATACAAAGATTGTTTTTATTTTACCATAAGGGCCACCCGATGGCCAGTAATCAACGTAATCCGTGGAATTGTGCAAGTAACAGTCACCAGTCACTAAGTTAGTACACTAGTGGTAGGTATTCGCTTTTACACACGTCCACAATGTTAATGCGACTAACTGCTAGTACTAGTCCTTCTAGCAGATGTAATAAAAAATCCAAATCCAACACATCAGAATGTTAAACAAAATAAAAAAAAAAAAACAATGTACATACATACATACTATCACGCTTGTTTCGCCAAAAGGGTAAGCAGAGGCATATTATACGCCCACATTTCGCCAATTACATTGTTGATCCCACGTAATAGGATTATTGCCGTTGATCGGGAAATGTTCTGTTCGCCAGAGCCTCGTCCGTTGTTGGACAGGTGCACCACTTGCAGGTGAGGTTGGCTTGGACTCCTCAGACCTTGATAGGATCCTTGTACACCCTAATTCAATGTTGTATTATTCAAAACGATACCTTACATGTAATGTAATAATAGTCACAAAACCAATTATCTACGATATAAAAATAATACAATTAAATTAAATCCTACTTGCTCTCACACATAAATCATGGGTCTATAATATTGTAAACCGTTTTTATATTATTACAACATCGCAGAAGTTGTTCAACTAAAATAACTTCTGCAAGTAAGTGCACGGAAAGTGTAAGCAGGGGTTCATTGTTTTAAACCAAGCGCAAGAAGAAATAATTTTGTCGTCTTATATGTTTATTTGCAAGCGCAACTAAAAAGTTTACACTTCCTGCTTGCTCCTCATTTCTTATACAAATATATACAAACAATTCGCAAGCTTCTGTGTTTGTCGAAGTTCTCACATAGCTGCCGAGGAATCCTGAAACTGCGAGTGAGTAGAATGGATGCCTCCCTGCTTGAATTTACATAGGTTACTGCGCACGGCGCCTCTTGTGATTACGTTGTATTAAAAGCAGATGAATACAAAACTTCATGTTTTCAATGATATTGTAATTTGTGTAAGTAAAAATCGATATAAAGGATCTAAACTAATATTTTCAGAGGATCTTAGACTTCAAACGTATATTTTAAGAAGATTTATTAGGAATGAAAATTTGTTGATAGTTGTGGACGAACAATATTATATTCAATCTAATGTTCGACTACAAGATAAACAAACTTATCAACTCAGAAGTTAAATCAGCATAGCCGGCATAAGGAGTTCGTATTAAAGCACGTTTTTTTTAAAATGCTTGAGTTTTTATATATTTAATCATCATCTATAATATATCCCATTATTTTTTATGAAGGCAGTCATATAATGGAATAAAATCCATTCATGACTTCTGACACTATTTTGGTAGTTATGTCATAAGGCGTGGAGGACCCTCATACAAGTCATAACATTATTTCAGAACACGTATCGCATGCGGATAATTTAATGCAAAAGCGTTATCACGCATTTATTATTAGAAATGTGCTCTTCTATGTATGAAGTGATTGTCCGTTGGTAATAACAATTGATGACCTACGAACTTAATTGGTTTATTACAGCACTATGGGTTTTATTAGTACGAACAACAGCTCGTAACAATAGGGTTATAAACTGTTACAGCCTTTTAAAATTGACAATATCAGACTACAATCTGCAATTAAGTATGATAACTTTCTATATTTCCATTTGATTTATTTGTGATAACGATTTTGTCATCTTAACAAAATGTTCGGAAATACAAATCGGCCAAAAACTTTATTTCATAAACCATATTACATGACACATCATATGATTAGAACGCTCCGTACAGAATGCATCTGTCCAAAATGTGGCAAGAGTGTAGCGTTTCAAAAATATGGTACCTCATTGTCAGGTTCTGGAATAAAAGTAAATTTTCTTTTCAATGGGCGCGTTGTTCGGTGTTCGTGGAACATTGTCGCCTCTCGCTGGGTGCCGGTACATGCCGAGACAGACCTATTCAAATGTCACCGTGAAATCCGCCCGCGGCCCTCACTCGTTTCCCCTCCTCTCCTCGGCGCTGCATCGACGCTGAAAATGTCACACGCCACACGAAGTAATCAATTTCGTATTTGTACACATTGCGCCGATAGCTACCAACAGATTTATCGCTTTAATGAGACTTGCCACGTTGTCTTGTCCGAAACAATTCCTTTTCTTTTTATCATTTGTATGTCTGCTTTCAGTTTTATTTATCCTAACATTGAACATTCTCAAGCTATGTGCTATATGATATCCAATATGCAGTAAAAGAAATCGAGTATCAATGGCAATTCTAATTCAACGGACATAAAATTTTACTGCCTTTAAAATCAATCTCGAAGGAGTTTTAGAGCTGAGTTATCTTTAAAGAGATTTAACTTTTTACGGGATATGACCTGTACGATGTCTAGCCGGCATCGTCAGACTTCGCTAAATGTCTAAGTAATAGCTTCTCGTGACGCCGTTGAATCAGTGTTTCGGCGTGTTTTATTTAATATTTATAAGGTGTATATATACGTTGGCGATGAGAAAAATGAGTCTACTTTGTTACTCGTCTATACTTCACTTTCCAAAAAGAATTTCATGCTGTATTTAACTTGAAGTCCAGATCCACATCGCCGATTTATATTTAAAGGCAGCAGAAGTTTCTTAACTGTACTTGAACTTATGGTGCCATTAATCAACGTCTAACAATTCTTATTCCCGAGCAACGAGAAATACTGCCTTTAAATGTCTGAAAGATAGTTTCGCAGTTGCTGCCAACCAATTGTCCCTTTCAACCGGCCGACCTCATTAGCATGGCTCGATCGCTTCGTCCTATCTACCTTGGATTGATACATTGACGGTAAAGGCCTTTTTACTGGCTTCAGCTTTTCTAGTAATTAGTATACTCCCTAGACACCAGCACCTTTGGATCTATTATTGTATTATTATTAATAAAAAACGTATGTGTTTGACACGTTAAAGCTTTTCATAAATCTGAGTAGATTTTCCGTTCTTAAAAGACATAAATAAAGACCAAGATAAGATGCCTTTTCTATCTGTTTGTAAACATCATACATTGTCCCTTATTGCGGAAATCTCGACATTCTAAAATCTTGATTCTTGCTCATATAAAGTTTCTACGCGGAAGTATATACTGAGTCCTACAGATGTAAAATAAAACTAGAAACTGGATGCGGGTAATCGCGCACCCGCTATCGCAATTTAACGAGCCACGATTGTTTTTCTCAGTTCTGAATAATATTGAGCTTGAACGTCCCCTGCTATCTGATGGCGATACTTTCGCTTGCCGTGCAGTACTGTTAGTTGGCTAAGTTACAAATGAACGGTGTGATTATGGGCTCGGATCTAACTTGTTGATAATTTAAATGTTCTCGCAGTCTGCCGGCCGCGGCGGCCTCTGAGATGGCCACGATTGCACCGGTGACTTCCTCTTATAGCGAGTCTATATCAGCGCTTT
Source organism: Musotima nitidalis (assembly GCA_949126915.1). Classification (NCBI taxonomy): domain Eukaryota; kingdom Metazoa; phylum Arthropoda; class Insecta; order Lepidoptera; family Crambidae; genus Musotima; species Musotima nitidalis. Next base: position 8,952,114 of record OX421424.1, on the reverse strand, counting down.
TTGAATAGAATTATAGAATCCGCTAGTGGGACTTTTTGGTTACATTGTTTGCATAGATCGCAGGAGTTTGCTATATTCAGATTCTGAAACTTTATTACTATGCAGATTTGTATCGAATCTGATATGCACCTCCTATAAATTGTTTTTAATATATTTTAATATATTACTTTCGAAAATTGAATTTACTCGTTTGTATTGAATTATTAAAAGAACTCAATTTAATTTGTACAAGGGATTCTTTCACAAGTTTAAAATAAGGCTTAACATAGGTAGGTGAGGTGCTCCCCCCCGACTGGTCTCCACCTTGTCGTGGTGGGGGGGCTAAGTACCTCCCGGTAGGGCGCAGGAGGCGCTAGGGAAAAGGTAACACCCAGAGACCGACGACTCTGGGTGCCCTTAGTACTGACTACCGGGGGGGAAACTAAGAGGGACCTATGGAGGGCGCAGCGGGTAGGCCAGGAGGGCCCGCTCAGCAGCGCCAGGAGGGTCTAGGCAGCGGGGGCAGGGGCCCCTGCTGTCTAACCATGGACCCTCCGGGAAGTCGGCCACACACGCTATGGTCGCAGGGGGAGGTAGGAGGGGCGCGTCCACTGCGCCTCTCTGAGGAGGTCCTCCCGGTTTTGGTCCGGGGGACGTTGGCCGCAGGCGGGGTGTCAGAAGCTGCAACCCAGGTACTGGCCCCCGCCTCTTTCTCGACAAGCGGCGGGCGTCGTCGGAAGATTTTTAGTGGGTATTGCTGCTGGCGGTCGTGTCTGCCGGTGGTGAGTCCCACATCCCCTTTCGGTCCCCCTTTGGCCGGAAGGCAGTGCGTAAATGCATTTTGTTACCGACGTAAAGCAAAAAAAAAAAAAAAAGGTAGGTGAGGTGCTGGGTGGAGTTGCTCTGCCGCTGCCGACCATCATGGGAATGATGGTCGACAGCGGGATGGCGTGAGAGGCAATGGCCTCCTTCTGCGAAGTGGAGTTGTCGCAGAAGGAGGCCGCGGAGCGGTAGATTGAGCGGGATTCGCTCTCTCTCCGGTTACGGCCCCGGGTCTTGGGCGACGGGGGCAGGGGGCCCGTACCGTCTAACTATAGACCCCCGCGAAGCCGGCCACATACTCCTGTGGTCGCCTGAGGAGGTAGGGGGGGGGGGGGGCACGACACACTGCGCCTCTCTGAGGAGGTCCTCTCGGTTCTGATCCGGGGGTTGTTGGCCGCGGGCGGGGTGTCAGAAGCTTCAAATTTTGGCACTGGCCCCCCGCCCCTTTTTTAACAGCGGTGGGCGTCGTAAAATTTTCAGTGGGTAGGACTGCTGGCGGTCGCGTCTGCCGCAGTGAGCCCCACACTTCCCTCTCGGTCCCCCTTTGGCAGTGCGTAAAGGCAATTTGTTACCGACGTAAATCAAAATAGAAGGCGAGAGCGGGATTAGATTGAAAAGTTGATCAGTTCAAAATTCGTTAGTAGACACTGAGAGGAGTAATTTACTTAAGTACCTGGAGTTCAATAATATGTACCGCATGCCTATGCAGTATATCAATCAAGTCATGGCGATATTTAGCGAAACCGTCACAACCATGAAACCAATACTGGTATGTCTTTGCTTCATGTAGAAGTATTGTAGTAGTTTGCTTTAGATAGAAAACGTATGTACGTAGTAATGTATATTGTGTCAAAACCGTTATGCCTTCCACTACTGGAACATACCTGCTTCTGTCTTTCATATTTTTTGCATGAAACCGGGTCACCTATGTTTAAAAGGCACCTTCGTAATACGTATTGTATAATTCAAACAGATCCCCGGGACTTACCTACATTTGAGACGCTCTCCTGCTTTATAAAGAGAATGCATAATGCGGCGTGTCTTGAGCTCTTTGTTGTTCCTCCCTGCCTATCACCGCTTAATGTATTAAACTAGTTTCTCTAGAACATCTAACTGTTGCTGTGGTAATTGATACGGCTTGTGTATGCATGTTGTTTCTGGTTTAACTTGAGCTAATATTAATAATATTAAAACAATAGACGGAGAGAGTACTCATTTGCGATGTAATATGAATATTGTCTGTGCACAAGGCTAGTTTTACTAAAAAGCCACATGAGTCATGAGTGTCGCAGTTGTACTGCCGTCGTCACGCGTTGACCAGGTTCCAGCATAGTGACTCTTGTGGGCGAAGGTTGTAACGTTGTAATATTTTTTCCAAGAGCAGCCCTTGGATCATCAAGCAGAATATGATGATGCGGGTCAAGCCGCCATCGGCATCATCTCAGCCCATGAACGTTCCACTACACCGAGCACGGGACTTCCCCACAAACAAAGATAGATAGAGAGGTGAGAGGGTATTGAGGCTTACTCCACCACGCGGATCCCATGTGGAATGGCGGAGGCAGGTGTGTGTCGTCTTGCTATCAAAATTTTAAACCGCCCAATTGGGTTGCCGCCCTCTAACATAGGTTAACGACTACTTACCTAAAAGATAAATACACATAAAACTAAGACCAACGGCTTGACGTGGCTTCTGAAGCGCTCGTTATTAAATGCCACACAATCGGTCACACACTCATCCAAGGGTTACCTAGCCCGCGGAGCTACGAGCGCTTCGCATGCTGCCATACTGCAATGATAAACGCAGCGGAGCTTAGTCGATATACCTCTCTTACTTACTCATGACCAAGAAGGGGTGGTTAGCTCTTGGAGTACGATATTTAGCGAGTACACGCGGTAGACACGAAAAGAGTGCACTTTATGTGTGCGTAACGCATTCTCTAGGTTACGATATGAAATTATTACGTACGCAGTAAGCTTTTGTCGAGGTTTTGACTGCTTTTATATTTTTATTTTTTGCTGTTTGCTTTTATATTTTTGCTGTTTATATTTGGCGGGTGCGGTCGTACGCTACAACGGAACGGACTGGAGATAATATAATAATAGCATTTAAATAAATAAATATTCTCTTACAATCACACCAATTACTTAGGTCCAATATAAGTATCACTAAGAACTTGTGTTATGGGTACTAAAGAACGGACAAACATACTTAAATATCTTCTTTTTTTATTTTTTTTGTAAATACATACTTAATATACATAGGACAAGACCCAGACTAGAATAAAAATTCATGTTTATTCACCCAAAGATTTGTCCTGTGTGGGAATCGAACCTACGACCTCTGGAGTAAAGTGCAGGTATACTACCTTCACGCCTATCGGTCGTCGGTTTGAATTGTGTCTTTCTACCCGTGGATTGAAAGAAGCCTAAGAAAACCCAAATTCCCAATAAATTTTTGGTCCTGTGCACCTTTGCTAAAGTAAATGCGTTTTGTATATAACTGCATATTTCGGCTATGGAATTAAATTTAAAAGTTAATGGGCTATGTTGGTAATCCAAGTAAAGCCCTCCCGCAGAGTATTCGACGCGCGCCTTCCAAGCTAAGTTAAACTGCAATGTAAGCGATATGGATCTCACGTTCGCAGACTAAATAGAGGATAAATTAGCTAACCGAGTTAAATTAGTGGGGCCTGCTCGCAGATGTTGACTTGCCTTATTAATAATTGCAATTAAATAGCCGAATGTACCGGCAATTTTCGCGCTGAACTTGTGAAAACGACTGCATATTTTGTCGGAGTGACTGTAAAACGAAATATTATCTTCGTAATTTAACTAAAGTTGTTTCAAAAATCAAACACTTCGTTTTTGTAACTCTTAGCTTAATATTAATGAAACATAATATAACCTATTTAGTACTAATATATCTTGTCATATAATCTTAACTATATGGATATTACATTTAGATCTTTTTCTTACAAGACATCAAAGAACTAATCATGATAATAATTTACTAACATATTTAGGGCATGGACATTTAAAATCAAATTTAGCTTAAATTACATTTAGAACTGTTGTGCAAACCGGCCTTATAATCGCAAATGCATGTGGGACTTATTGAGGCTTATACAAAACAACATTTAAAGTTAAACCTGTTTTAACTTTAGATCTTATTTTGTTATAAGGACCATTATATTTACAAGTAGATTTCTGTACTATTATTTTGGGAATGTTGCGAATAGCATAGCATCTTACTATATTAAAGTGTGTTACTCACAGGATCGTGACTTAAATTACAATATGGTAAGGTGAGCTGTAATGTTCATGTTTAATTACGCGTGTATAGATTTTGATTATCGCATAGGAAAGTCGGTTTTGTCTTCAAAATTATCCGAGAGGCTAACGTGATGAAACATTTATTTAACAATATAATTGGCGAAATGTTAGTATATTATTCCTCTGCCTACCCCTTCGCTGAAACAGGCGTGATATTAGGTATTTATGTATCTTAACCCTGTTTGTGACCTAAGTAAAGACAAGACCAAGTTGTGTACATGACAGACAGGAAAACAAACTGATCCTATGTGAGTTCCGCCTTTCTTATGAGACCCTAAAAACTGTCTCTTTTCGTGCAAAAAGACAGTATGTTATTAAAATATTAAATTAATAAACTTCAGTTGTAAAAAAAATTACTGCGGAAACATACAGAACCAAGAAAGTAAACCTTACATATCGCCTGCTAATTTTAGAAACGTAAAACAGTATAGGTCGTATGTTTTGATGACTATTCTTATTGCCAAATATCGTAATTCTATCATGATGCTTTGGTAAGTATTCTGTAGGTTACGATTCCCTTGTAAAATTATAGAAAATATGTCTACAAGTAATGAGAAATGGCAGTATCTCAAGTTTGCGTTGATTTTTAAACTTTTATTTTGTAACAACTTTAAGAGACATAAGATCCAAGTATTAGATAGTAATTTTATTTTGATATATCCACGCGTTCCCCAGAATATTTAGACAGACAGACGGACAACAAAATGATCCTATAAGGGTTTTCCTTTGGTATAGAACCCTAAAAACTATGTTATTGCGTTCTAAAAGACAGCAAGATATTATAAAATTTCAACGTACAGAACCAAGAAAGTAGTTCTTTCATATCGCCTGCTAGTGTTAGAAACGTTAAACAGGATGGGTCGTATGTTCTGATTTATTGTACGTGTCCGAAGTCGTCCGCGGGCAATCAATTACATGAACCATACTTTTTCTTGTTGTTCGCATCAACGTCAGTTAGCGTGAAAGGGTTCGCGTTATAGAAAATTGTAAAGCAAGTGCAACGGGCGAGGGTTATTGGATGCTTTTGTTGTCCCTAACAGTTGTTGCTAACAAATATGTTGTAATGCTTTATAGAATACTCGTACGTTTAAAGATATTGGACCGGGTTCACGTCTTTCTAATGTGAAATAGAATTGCTCTGCGTTTTTGTAAGTCGGAAGCACGGTTTCACTTCGCTCTTTTTAATTTGCTGAATTACCTTGTTTTATTATTAACAATATTATTTGTCTGTACTAAGTGTTTGCATTATCCCGGTTGCCCTAGACTGAAGCTTAGCCTTTGGTTTAACCACCAGACTGCCGTCGGACCTCTGAAGAGGGAAACATTATTATATAGTTAGACCAGCTGTCAGACTTAGCTGACTTTCTAATAACGATTGTCAGAGACGTTCATGACAGCCGGGACCAACAGCTAAACGTGCTATCGATAATGACGCACAGAATTTCAAAAAGTGATAGGTGCGTCAGGGTTCGAACCCGTAACCCTCTGAAGTTGATGTCAATGGGTCTTGTCTCCGGGATATCTCCGCCGCACGATTGATAGATCCCTACAATTAATTAATATAGATGATATTATTTTTTGGCATAGACAAGACCAACTTATGTATGGGTAGTAACGATCAGCCTCTTGACGCAACCCTACGTTCGCTTGACGCTTCTCGCTTCTTACGACTATTTGCCTATGCCTTCAAAATTCAGTTTTTATATAATTCTATTACGTGTGCTATCCCTCATTTCTGCTATAACTTCTGTGCTCTGTATCTCTGTGTAAATCTGTGTAAATGTGGAAATAAATATTGACTGTGCATACTTATATGGACTTCATTTATTATCGCCCATAACGCACATACCACATAGGTATTACCGCTTTCTAACCATTGAGTTAAAATGAAATAATTTTATTTGCTTAATTTTATACAATTTAATAGTAGTAATTCTCTAAAGAGCGTCTAAGATAGGTAAACCGTAATGTCAGGTATTTGATCAGTTTTTAATGAATAGCTCTGATTTAACACTTAACATGAGGTGAATGCCCCATTCGTCTCGATCCTCAGTGTAAATTAAAGTAAAAAGTTAAGAACAAACGTATACGAAACACAATAGACGGTGGTCCCATCGTCGCTCTAGTACGCTAGATCTCTATCTCGTCTACATTGTCGCCAGTTCACTTAAGATGTTTGTTTAACACGTGCTTTAATGTTTTAATTCCAATTGCTTGGAGCTTTCTTTCCATTGTTCGAATGCATTGCGGAAAAGAAAAATCTTTTATTTTCTGCAGAATTTCGTTAAAGCAACATCACTTCGCTAACAGATTGTGGAACTTTAGCAAACAGACAGAAAACAAAATAGATAAATGGAATGTATTTGTAATTACGTTCTTTCTTGAATGTATTGCTATTTACTTTTATTTATTTTATTAGTAAATATTATGCCGCTAATGTGTTAAACTAATTTTCAATAGTTTTATTAAACTTTCATACGTAATTAAAAAGTGCTTGTGTTACGTGTACGGTCTGTAGTACAACGAGGAGATATGAACTCCGGGCACTGTGGATCTAAACCGAAAGCTCAGCGGATAGGCTAAGAGGGCCTTTTTAAGTAACATGGCTTTCTTTGCAGTTTGGGTGCTGTACGCAGGCTGATGTTTTCTCACTGATGGCAGCTTTTCATCTAAATGGCAAGTTCTAGCTCATATGTGGCTCTGAATTATAATTCTGCTGTAGGTTAAGTAAGTCAGGAGAAAGGTTCATGTAGCGTCGACTCAACAGAGATTTTTTCTGTCGATGAATACTGTATGTAACACAACAATCGGGAACCAAAATATACAGACTTTCATAATATGAATTACGTTTTAGAATACTTTTCGTAAAACAATAAAGTGAACCATAATATCGAGGAGTCGAAGGTTCTTTTTCATAGATTATATGTAATAGTTATTGCAAAAACGGTATTAATGTCCATTAGTATCTGTCTGTATGTAAGGTAACATTTGTCAGAAAATTGAGTAAGTTAAAACCATGCTGCCATTCTTACCTTTCAAATATTTATCTTTAAAGCTCGTCATACTAAAGCGTTACTCCTTTTTTAACACAATGCAAAGGCTTAAAGTTGCTTAAAACTTTAGTTACACTAAAGCTTTCCTGTCGTGCGCCCGTGGAGTTTTCTCCCACAGCTCAAGTTTCCTGCCTGCATAAGTGATTCGGAGATTCACCGAGTGGCGACCCCTCGCAGTATTGACACCGGGGCTTGTGCTAAGAGCCACTTTACAATGCCACGTCCTGGCGCCCTTTGTGCACTTGTCGTGCGTCTCACTGGATTGGAATAGTCGCTGCTGCTCTTCGCGGAAGAGATCGAGAGGCCGATTGCCGAAGACACGCCGCGAGCCTCAATCTTATGTGGGATCGCTTATTGCGCCACCAACCACCGTGTGCTTATTCTCCTAATAGAATATTTAAACAACCTTATCTTCTTAATGAATTTAATTAACGACTACACTACTTTAAGGATGAAAGCAATAGCTTTAGTTACTTAATATTAGCATAGTACCTAACGAAAGCGTAGTTTTTTTCATACCGGGTATTAGTAATATGTTATTATGTAAAAGCAGTATGTATAGGGTGTATAGGTATGGGTGTATAGGGAATCTACCAACACCTTGGGAGTCCAAGCCAACCTCACCTGCAAGTGGTGCACCTGCCGATCAACGCAGGGACGAGACGGTGCCGATAAGCGGCAATAGGCTCGCCACACGAATACGTGGGACCAACTATATAATTGGCGAAGTGTGGGCGTATAATATGTCTCTGCCTACCCCTTCGGGGAAACAGGCGTAAATGTATGTATGTAAAAGCAGAAAAAAGGAGTGGCGTGAGACGTCTCCCCGCAAGATGGGTGGACGATCTAAGACAGGTCGCAGGGTCACACGATATTCACAATAGGTCACGCTGAAAATTTATGAAGGAGGCCTATGTTCAGCAGTGGATTTCCTAAGGCTGATGATAATGATGATTATTATTTGTCTAAAAAAATATTTAACATTGTTTCAATTCAGAAATAAAATTTGATATAAGTCTTTACTAAGATTATTTGTTGTTGACTGATTGTCTTTTTAGAAGATATAGTCCAAAATTACCAGATACTATTTGCATGTAATAAACCAAATATAAAATAAACAAGTCGATCATTTTAAGAGACCACGGAACTCGCCCCGTTTTCACGTATCGAATTATTCTAACGCGATTTTTTTTCATTGAAAATTCGTGATGGATCGTCGCAAAATCTATGATTGATTCGTGGTGTATTATTCGCAGTTTTCATAAGCGTGCCTTCCGCGGGGTTGCGCGCCACGGCCCCTTCAGCCGCAATGATTGATTGCCAACTCGGAAACTTCATATGTTTGCAAGATAATTTTGTATTTCAGCCGTAAACAGATTATGTCTCAAAAGAATTATCGCTCCACTCGAGTTCTTCCGACACAGTTCCGTCTTTCATGGTGATCGTGCTATTTCTTTGCGTCATCACATGTCCTACGTAAGACTGTTATTTTCCTACGTCATACTACATCCAGTATATGTACTAACTGTGGTAATAATATAGTATAAGTATAATATAATCAAAGTAGTAATAACTTAGGTCATTATTATTTCAATTGCCATTACTCACGCGATTTTCGAAAGTAACTAATATGATATCGCCGTGCCATTTATTTGTTACTAGTTTTAGTATAGATAAGAATGACTAATTAGTATCATTATTCCATTATTTTTGTAAGCAGCTCTTTGTAACCAGGACGTCTAGGATTCTGCTGCTAAAACGCAACGCTATAATTGTTCTTACCATTTTTCGGGTTTTAAAGGGAGCTGCAGGTAACCTATTATCTGGGCTTATGTAACAACTAATAGTCTGAAGTGCAGTGTTCTATCACGACCAGGTGCCAAATGCATTGTAATAAAGTGCTACAATTATAGACAAGCGTATTATTTACGCTTTGCCATTAGGTAAAACTCAGTAGTTGGCTTTTAAATTCGGTCTCTTCATTGAACTGTCGCGACGACAACACCTGAACGGATGTTCTTGAACCAGATAAAGGTATAACAAAGTAGATTTTATTGATGGTAAACGAGCTACTTTTTTAGAATGCTCTTGTTTATATAAGGCACTTATTGTAAATTGTATTAAACTAAATGAAATTGGCTTTATCAAAATAAACCGGGACCTTGCCCTGCCCATTGCTTTAAATATTTGCAAGATATTGCAAACTAATGAAAATGGATTTTTAGTTATTGAAGTGCCTTTTTCAGGGTATACCACGAGAAACAAAACTGAATAATCTTTACCCTATGACCTTATACCAATTTACCACATAATATACCTATCTACATTTTGTTTAGCTGTTAAAGCATTAAAACGCAACTGACAGTTATTTTCTCATTTATAAAATGAGTATTAAATTGTAACTCAAATGAAAATCGCGAACTTTGCTTAAAACAAAACCTATAAATTATAATTAACATTTGTAATATTACTACGTATTTCACGAAATGAGCTGTAATATTTTATCCTTATTATAAAATAGGCGGACATTTAGCGCTTTAAGTCGAATGTCCTCGCATTGCCAAGTCCTGTCGGTAGCCGTTGTTGATCGCCTATCGCACGCTATCATGATCGCGAGCAAATTGATTTGCGCACGCGCACCCAGGACTATCGGTTGACAACGCCGACGTTGATTGAATGCAATCTGACTATTTCGCGTTGCGTGTCGCGGATTGTTTAGACATTCAGTCAACCACGTAGACAGCTCATTATATTATTTTAGCAACATTTCACAAACAGCAGCGTTTAGTGCCAGAGGTGGCAATATGCGGAATAAATAAATCAAACGCTTAATGAAATCGGCTGCGGATTGTAACCCGTTTAATATTTAAGATTCTGTATTCAGTCGTATTTCGTAAATAATATCACTGGGCTAGTTCCCCTGCAGCCTTTTGAATATTTAAAAGCTATCTAAATTAGTTAAATCGAACTAGAATTCCAATTTGTAATTTAGATCGAGTGGCTTACAGTAGTCCTGTTGCGAATTTCGTAATCTTGCGTAGATTTAAACGGGCTTTGAAGAAAGTTGATTTTATCGACCACACCCTATTCTTATGAATGGGGATGTGTGATATGATGGGGAATATGACAAACGTTATTAAGTTTGTGACTGTAATGTCGCTGCGAGCTCGCTCACACATTGCCTTTAGAGTAAATTGCTTCACGTCTACAGTAGTGTGGACACGAACTTAATTCGGAATGTTCGATGCCATAGACGACAATTACTGTTCTAACGACTTCCCACGGCTGCGTGTCCGCGAAACTGGAGCAACGCAGTGCATGGTGACACATAGACCGCTGCGGGGAACTTAATGCCACCAGCAATTTAACAATGCTCCCACAGTAACCAGTGTAAAATGATCCTTTGTCATATATAAAACGAGGCTCCTAACAAATTCATCAAAAAGTTTATGCGATGTTCTTCATTTTGATTGTGTCCAGAATACAGTAAAGTGCGGTCTTAAAGATTTAAAAGTTTTACAATTTGACCACACTTTATGTAGTCGTAGTCACTTGACAGAAAACAATCAACAACAACAACATTTTGTCAGAAGAGCAAAACGCAAAAAAACTATATTCTCTGGCTATAAATCTGCATTATATGTATTTAGTTGCTAATAAAAAACAGCCTTAGAACGGTACCTATGACTAATATCAAAATGACTTTTCTTTTGTTGATGTAGAAGTGATCTCCAAAGGCCATTGCTTGTGGGTCAAAGGTACTTTATGGTTTTAACGCAGGGTGTGGGTGCTTCTTTAATAAATTAATATCTTCCTTTGTTTTTAAAAACGGTGAATGAAGTTCTTATTCCAAAAACTACCTAAAATCGCCAAAATTATTAAATTTTTGCAGAGTTCTTCAAACTTTTTGGTAAGTGTTACCTGTTTCTCATCGCTTAATCGGTTTATAATGAGTACATTTTCTGAAATTCTATTGTCTGATTACAACATAATTGTAGCGGTATCGTTGTTTGATGGACATAATTTGCCACTTTGGCTTGGTTGAGTCAGTCACAGGCTGAGTAGTTGACTGGTAATTTAGGTCGTGTCGTGACTTGATTTGCATGAGGGCGGTTTGGTTAGCTCTCCAGTGGGGTGTTTTATGTGTCTATTCACAGCTTTTACGTAAACTCTCCCGGCGACTTGGGTAAATACTTAAGACCGTCAAGAATGTTGGTGACTGTAATGCAGCTTTGAAACATGTAGTAGTTTACTTTGTATATTATTAGTATATTCAGTGTTGTAACTCGATACATTTTAGGTTACGTCAGATTGATTTCATCTATAATGGGTTTAAGTTCAGTGCTACGTCGATCGCTACTCTCCTGTTAGATAGTGAGAAGTGATTCCGTGCGTCAAAACACGCGATTGACAGCGATACATTAGAAACTATCGAACGATCGTCGAGCCGCCGAACGCCGTCTTGGGAGTCGTAATTTTTCACTGTCAGCACTGAGACTAAACGTCCTCGTCATCGCTTCGACTAGTGACTGTCAAAAAATGTTAATGTAATTTTCGTCCGCGCGAGGGTGCCGGTAAAATATTGTCAGTGGCCAAACCTTTTCGCCAATGTTCATGTTTTGGGGGACACCTTGTTTACTTTGATACAATTTGGCCTGATAACTTGTACCCCGCCATCAATCTTTGTCATTCTGTTTTGTTTATACCGGGCTGTAGAGCTGCCATGTTTTACGAGAGTTATGATTTTACTCGTGCTTAATACCGGTTGCAAGCTTTACAAGTAGGCTTTCGCAATTGGTTGTTTAAAAACCATTGTTGATAGTGCGGTCCGGTGATCTGGTTCCTAGTGCGTGGCGCGGCGGCCATTGCGCAGGAATCTGTTCCCGTACATTGTTGGTGTAACACACAGCAGCGGGCCGATCGCACGATAAAGCTGGATATAATCGGGTTAGGCACGCTGTCGCTCACCGGACTATGTACTAATTGCAGTGGCTATATGTTATGTTGCTCGGCTAATGGCCACTAAAATATCGCTCGTATTTGTGGACCGACCGACTATAATTACGCGATAGAGATCGACATTACGATTATTGTCGCAGTTTCCATTCGGTGCCACCTGAGCGCGATATGCGCTAAGATGAATTGATTTAATACTTAGTATTTTTAAATACCTTGTTTTAACTACTACTTACTAGTTTCAGAATTCCTCGGGCATTCAGGTCTGATAAACTATAATAATATCTAAAAGTGAGTACCTAATATTGATCAATATCCAATTCCAAGGCTTACTTTGAGCCCAGAGCACTGTAAAATTTACATATACATTACTTTTGCTCCAGTTTCTGTATTACTGTTGCGACATGGGCTTATATGTTTCCTTGCCGATTTACGTTTCTATTTCGACTTAATGCTGATCTTGTTGTATGGAAACGGCTATGAGCACAGTCACGCCATAAGACCTCTACAAATAGAATATTAGTAAAGCGGATTACAATGCCTAATTCTAAATTGTGGAAGAAAATAACTGATCATTAATACATTAAAGCTACTTGTGGAAAGAGGAAAAAATGTGTATCACCAATTATTACATAGTGACTAAAAAAAAAAGAATTACTAATTACATACATACATACATAATGTCACGCCTCTTTCCCGTAAAGGTAGGCAGAGATCACATCCTTCCACTTGCTACGATCTTGGCACACACTTTTAGCTTCATTCACACTCATTAACCTCCCCATATACACGCCCGTCGGTTTAGGGTACTTTTGACCTGCCCTTTCTCTAACATTTTTTGTATTTGGTCATGGAAGGTCTTACGTGGTCTTCCCCTCCCAACACTTCTTACTAATTAATTCGTCACATAATTAGACTGCTTACAGATCTACTAATATGTTAAAATAGTTGAATTCACAATGTGAAAGTAGCAAGCAAATAAAAATTTTCAGTACCTTTTGTTGTTTTTACCGAACGTATAAAGCATAAGTCATATAGAGAATATAACTACTCTGTAAGATTCCTGCCTGCATAGCAACTCCGAAGTAACGACTCGCAACATGCACGAGGATTGTAACTCACGCTCAAACGAGATGCTTCAACAATGAAAATTGAAACAGAATGTACTTCGCAATCCCATTTATGAGTATGTTAAACCAATCAAATTACAATCTTCTACATTTTTCTCACTCCATATAATTGACTTAACTCGCAAGTTGAAAAGAGACATCACGAATGGCGAGGACTTCGACCGGTATATCGAGTCCGTCGTGCTATGTAAATTAAGACCTTTTATATTCTCATAGTTCAGAATGTTATGACACTAATAATGTGGGTCGTATGTTCGTCCTGAGAACGCTTCTGCTTGCACGCGAGCTCGTTGAATGCTACCGATATATCGATTAATTTTCGAAATATCGTTTTGATTTTAAAGTTCAACGGCGCACGACTTACGGCGTTCATGCTTTCTTAGTTTCCTACGAAGGTTATAAAGTCAGTATTATCGTCAGTTCTCTTGTAGAATTATGGTGATACATTCAATATTGATTTTGCGATACACGAACGGATACATTTTCTGCATATTTCTGAAATGTTATTAAAATGGTGGGAACCTAAACTGTATGATTATACATCGATGCCCGAGATAGACTTTATATCTAAATAAATAAAAGGAAAACGTGACTAAGTCTGGCTTGACAATGCACAAAGCATTTCCTATTTTCAAAAATAATTTTACCTTATGATGCGACATGCACTGAAAATAGCGTAATCGTTGAGAAAATCGGTCGACAATATGGCAGTCCATAAGCGCATTAGGGCAGTCGCATCGCATGAGGCCCACGGGGCGGGCCGCACCGAGCAAGCACTAACTGATTAAGGCACAATCAGCCCTGCAGTTCGGCGGAGCCTGCTCTTTGAATTTACGATGTGCCTGACCGACCCTTATCGGATGCGAATGATCTGCCCACGGCGCACCGCTCGCTCCGCACACATATTTTATTTTATTCTCGCTACTGTGATGTAATGAGCTGATAAATGGGAGAAAACCACCAATTAGTGTCGATGAATTTATTGTTTCTACTTAAAAACGTTGGAGGGCCGCGCACTTAATCTCAAATTGCATTTTTAAATTTGTTACCTTCGGATTTAAATCAACAGTTAGATGAATGCAATTACACGGATTGTCAATTAACGAATATCTCGATTGAGATTAATGGTCATGCAGGTAAACGGAGTTTTTGTTTGAATTTTTTGTGCTCACATATCACGACGACCTGTTCCTTAGACCTTTAGACGTCCGATAAAATTGCTAGTATATTGTGTGCTTTATTTTAAAATTGCCGTATCTGTTAACTGAAAAAATATCTTTCCGGTCATGTTTTTTATGGGTTATATAATAAAATACCCTCAGTTTGTAACAGCTTATAGTGCCAAGTAAAATAACTGGATATATTTTACAGAGAAATTTTACAAAAAAATCATTGCTCATGCTTACATCATTATGTGTTCTATACTTTCTTATGTGAGAGAATTCTGTATGTAATCAATCCAAACAAAGTCCTTCAGAGTAATTCCTGCGATAAATCATTTTGGTATTGCTAACTCAAATTTAAAGTGATACGTTCAGTACCAGGAGTCAAGATCGCTATGAATGTCGAAATTTTCTGGCTTATGCACAAAGAATTCCGCATGGCTGGCATCATGTGATGCATGCAAATCTGCTCGCTCGAGTCGGTCGAATGTTCTGCGGGACAATGGGTATACGTTCACTGTCTACCAGTAAGGACTGGATTAGGGTAGCGCAGATGAGCTAGCAGGTACAAAAACGATTTTATAATTAATATAAAATAAACCTAATTGACAATCTAAAGTTGAAAACAACATTACACATATTCCATTAGTGCGAACCGGTTTTTAGACGCAATTAAATTCTATTATTTAATGCCAGCGATTGTGGCGACTTTAAATATCAATTGGATTTTAATAAGTAAAAGATTATATAAATATTAATACGCTTTTTCTATAGATTAGACTGGTTGCTGTATATAAAATACTGCATTCTCAATTAGGCTTCTTATTTCACTCTAAAGTTAAACCGATAAAACTCAATAATGTATGCGATACACTATAGTACAGTATACGAGTACGACTATTCATTATACAATATCCTACTATAAAGCCCCTCTTACTTCTTTAAGTCAATCTTACATTTTGATTTTAAAGCAATTTTATATGACGTCCTATTTTGTATTAGGATTACCACTGATCAGTAAAACACAGAAAAGCAATTAGAACTTAGGCAAGAACCATCGACCTAGTACATTATATGAGTAAACCAGTATACAACCAAAGGAAAGTAGCTTACACTAAGACCTACAAATACACTAACTTAATACATCGGTGGTAGTTCTCTTTATGACAGAGTGCATCTACGTATCACCGTCGCAGTGCTAGAATAATATTATATAATAGCGGTTAATAAAAGCAATACGTAAAAGGCACTGTAGCTAAAGAAAATATTGGTCATATGGGACTTAACTGATGCTTTGGAGTGACGGGTGAAATGCATTGCCAATCGAGTCTTTTTTGATTACACTTTATTGAAAGCTTTTATCGTCTCATAAGTCTTTGAGATTAAAAAACTCGGCAAGTTATAAATTATAACCGCTTTCACTTATCAATATGGTCTAAGCCTACACAAGTGTTCTACAGGGTACAATAGAAGACTACCGTTCACTTAGAGCGTTGAATCGAATTAGGGCACCAATCAATTGGGGTGAGTATTTTATGTTGGTCATCTAATCGGTAACCTATATAGGAAAGTAGTTCAGACTTTGATTAATCAAAATATCTATAGTTCTAACTCCACTATCGCTTTACGATAGTGATACATTTTCGTATCAGCGTGGGTCGTAAAGACATTGTTGTTCTGAGGCTCCAATCTTACCTGAAAATGCCCTGTGTAAGGACGAAACACATGTGTTGAATTGATTCTCGATTTTTCGGGAAATCTTAGTTGCGCGGGAATTGTTACAAAGATATTTTTAATCCATCACTTGCTTACAATGGATTTCCGCAAATTAACGCCTGAATCAATAAATTATTTGTACATATACTGAAGATCCGCTCAAATACTGTCGGCGGAAGATTTCGCATAACGCACACTAAGAGCAGAGGCACCCTCTAAATAATACACTATCCCAGGATGGTCTATACCAAACAAACTGCAGAGTTCCATCTTACACACCATAATGCCGTAAGTAGAGCAGAATAGGCGTAAAGGGCGGAAAGCCTCCTCCTACGTAATAAAATAGCTGTGGATTAGCGGACGTGTGTTGTCTTTTCACTATCAATCAATACCTTAACTTATCAAGTGCAGAATAAAATTCCTTCCAAAACAAATGTCCCGACAACACTACTAAGTCTTGAGTTTTTCGTTTTCATTATCATTTAAAAGTCTCATGCCTATTGTAGAGCAAGTTTTAAGCCTCGAATAGGCAAAAGCGTGTTTGTTTCAAATTAATTTAAATAATTTATTTGCTAATAAACAATACAATTTGTCATTCAAAAAGTCATTAATAGCATAATAAGAGTTGTCTAACAATAATAAAGTTTTTTTGTAAATAAATAACTATTAGTTTTTTTTTAATATATTTCATTAGTTAGTTTTTCCTTATTTACTAAAAATCCATCTCTACCTTATTTTACCAAGTGAAGTAACCGAGATCAAGGTTTTAAAACGAATTTTACAAAACGTAAACTGTTCATATTGTTGAATTCCTATATATGGCACACAAGTTGTCACCACAGTAACAATAGTTCTGTGCCCTATAATCCATGAGTTTAAAGAAGGAAAGTGAATGTGGATCCCAGTAGCAGGTCACAAGCGGCGGGCGATGGTGCGTGTGACGTCGCCGATTTATCTCGCTTCATTACAAGCACGAGTGTAATCGGTCGCACCCCTGAGCTTGCGCCCGCGCATTCATTTTATTAGATTTATATGTTTCATAACTAAGTTCTAAACACAGTTGCGCAACTAACATTGATAAATAATTTTCCCTCGATAATTTAAAGAGTTTGAAGAAGGAAAGTGAACGAGGATCCCGGTAGCAGGTCACAGGCGGCGGGCGGGTGCGTGGTGCGTGTGACGTTGCCGATTTATCTCGCTTCATTACACGCGCGAGTGTAATCGGGCGCGCGGCCCGAGCTTGCGCCCGCGCATTCATATTGTTTCTGGTTTCAAAGTATACGCGGTCGCAAAAGCTGTTTCATTAAACAGGATTTTATTTTGTGGAAATATTTAGACTTATACACACTTGCTTTAAGGTTTCCACTTATTATGTGCAGGCCGCATATTTAAATGCAAAATTTATAAATGAAGATTAAACGAAAGTCGTTAATAAGTATGTTTGAATAAAATTATTTTCATTACTATTTATCTAGAGTTATAAAACTTGTAACTTTAGTAGGTTCTGGAATAAAATACAGTTCCTCCACTACTAATATCAAGGTTTAAAAATGTGATATGTCTTATAAATGAATTATATACATTGTATATTTTTTTATTGTTTAATAGTAAGTACAGTACGAACTGGCATATCCATTTAAGGAGCACGGACAATTCCCGCATGCCCTAAATGGCTACATCATTTTATTTTAAAGAACAAGTATGTGCT
Organism: Musotima nitidalis; assembly: GCA_949126915.1. Lineage (NCBI taxonomy): Eukaryota > Metazoa > Arthropoda > Insecta > Lepidoptera > Crambidae > Musotima > Musotima nitidalis. Next base: position 8,934,251 of record OX421424.1, on the reverse strand, counting down.
CGTCAGTACCGTGGAGTAAGCTCCTGTTGAGATTGCCTCCTTTGTCACGCGACACCGTGCCATGTCGATCGGAATCGTCCATAATTAAATATCTTATGCGCCCTTTAATAAACCAATTTATTTACTTTTCGTCTCCCGCACTTGAATTAATTAAGATTGATGAGGAATGTTTAATCCGCAACTCGTTCGCTTTATTTACATACGAATGATTGTCGTTTTTTGAAACGAAAGTTAACGACCCTGCCCGTCTTGCGAGAAGATGATTGCGGATCGGCTTGTCGGTTCGAAAACAGTTAAATTTTGACGGGCGTATAAAAGATTTCAACGCGCCTTTGGTTTGTGAAACCTTTTTGGGAAGTATTTGATTGTAAAAAAAATTATTTAATTCTAAGGTTTTTTTTAATCAATTGATTGTAATTGCTACTAGTAATAGCGAGTGATGTCTCCGGAATGTCAAGTGTAGTACAGTGGTAGTTGGAATTCTACTACCTAAACACAAGGAACAAGCATAAATTTATTGTACCTGCCACTAGGCTCCAAAAGATAAACAAATCATTTAAAGGTCAATGATATACAGCATTTAAGCCTAAATAAATTTAAATTAACAATAAAACGCAAGTAGTTCAAGGGAATACTATTCTATTAAAGACTAAATTGATGATAAAATGCTTGGGATTAAACTGCCGTTTCATACAGGCTATTCTAATATGAATGACTTTAAACATGAATATTGTTAATGTTATATTTTATTGCATTGTGTAGCGTCCCAGACAAACGAAGATTGTAATTCAAGTTTGTAACCAACGAAGAATATAACCAAACCAATGGATAAATTTAAAAGAGTGAGTTTCTTGCCGGTTTTTTTTACAGAGCGGTGACTCGGAACTGGCACTTTCATTCACTTACACTTAAAAAAAATTATTTTATTGTTTTGTTTCATGTAAGTAAATCTAAGCTTCGTGATATCAGTGTAATAATATTTCGAATGTTTTTATATATATTTAATTTTGACATTTTTAAGCACTTTGTAAAAGTTTATTAAATAAATGGGTTTTGATTGAATGACTAATTACCATGGCTCTGTAAACATATTTTCGTATGTACGTCACATTTGTCATGATCATTGAAATAAAAACTAACAGTTATAGTACTGACAAGTTTCTTTGTGATAGAGAATGTCTTGGTAATGTTAGCCTGGCAAAATTAAACCTTAAACTTTAAACCTTAGAATGAAAGCGATTACAGGGGAAAGTCAGATATGTTTTTATAATGTTGGTCTCTTACAATCACACCAATTATTTAGTTCCAAAATAAGTATCATTAAGAACTTGTATTATGGATACTAAATATCGGATAAACATACGTAAATACTTTTTTTTTTTTGTTAATACATACTTAAGATACATAGGAGAACACCCAGACCAGAACAAATATTCATGTTCATGCACACAAAGATTTGTCCTGTGTGGGAATCGACCTCTCGAGTGAAGTGCAGGTATACTGACCTTCACGCCATATCGGTCGTCAATAGTTACTAAATAGTTTCGATTTTGTTTAACAGTATCTACTATAAAATATGCAGTTAATAGTGCAGCTGCTTAACTAAATACTACTTATGTTTTGGCTTAAACATAATACTTTATTAAGAATAAATAATAAGCTTACCATCCTCATCTTCCCACTAATATAAAATCAAAGACATGAATATTATCTCCAATAATTGATTTAATATTGAAATATTACTTAATCCATCGGTAGATGGTGTCACTGTCGTTTTGTAGATTAGCGATTATACACGCCAACTTATAATCGCATCAGTGCGTCCGCTAAGTCTCACGCGACTATCGCCGGCAGAGTCTCTAGCTTCTTACTACAAGGTTTATTTTCATATGATAAAGAGTTGGATTTAATTTGTTAGCTGTAGTATCTCTAAGAGTCTTAATTAGACCGACTCAGGGTTGCTCTTTGATGTTTTGGCGACATCGAATCCGATTCGGCCTGACGTTTTTTATTAGTGGAATTGTCCTGGGAAAAGTTTAGAATATCAATGATGTTATGTTTTTTAATTCAGTATTGATAACGACAGTGGCAGTAATACAAATAGCCTAATTAATTATGTATAATTATTATGTATCCTGATGGATCGATGCTCTAGTCAAGGCACATCTGGAAGCCGCAGGATGCAGACGGTATAATATCTATATACGTGGAAAACAATTGGTGAGGCCTACGTTCAATAGTAGACTTCTCGGCCTCGCCGCCGGGCTGAGATAATGATTATAATTATTTTTTCGTCAAATACTAACATTATAATACTTTCCTCCAACTAATGTAAAGAAATCTGGGTAATATCCTTAGTGCAATTGAATTGTGCGCTGGCGTATCACATTAATTTTGCAGGAATGTTGGTCTTGTCCATCAAGGATTTTAATAAATTACTTCAGAGTTATGTGTATTCAGAATACTAGTTCTGTAATGTAATTTTAATATCAAATAAAAATTTGGTGCAATTATTTATTTATATTCATTTCAAAATAGCAATGGGGTCATAAACTTGATAAACACATGTAATTTGAAACGGCGGCCATTTTGTTGGCGGGTGGGGTCAAATCGACCCCGCCTTGCGTTTCCGCTAAAGGATAATTAAATATTTCCCCACTGTGGTCTCCCCTCCAGAAATGCACCTCGTGTCTCTTTATTTTTTTATTCACTATTATTTGTGTTTCTTTTATTTCTTTCGAAACGACGATTTCGCAGATAATTTTGACTGTAATTTCACGTTGCTTTGTGTCGTCGCTTCGTATTTATAGTAATGAGACGGTTTGATTGCTGATAAGGAGACTGCACTGAATAACATGTTACATTGTGCGACTTTCTTTAAAACGTTATGCGTAATGGTAGTGGTGACATTTCACAAGACAATCAGAATGTCACCATTCGAGTTATATTTTAAAAAAAAACAGTGCAGTGCGATGTCTAACTGTTTCTTGGAATCGCATTCGTTTGATACTTATATTCGTCAATCGGTGCGTTTGAAAAATTTACAACTTGTACTCCATAAGTCTTTTAATAATCAATAAGAATCTTTAGTGCTCAATACAAATGTTTTGGGTGATTACTGAAATTCAGCCAAAATCTGGTTAGATCAGTGGCAAATCCTAGTGTATGTCTACGTAAAACGGGATACCTAATGATAGTCTAGTGATTACAAATGTGTTGGTTGCGTGAAGTAGATTTAATTTTACCTTTTTACCTGTATAAGATTACATAAGGTTATAATTTCTAGTATGTGAGACAATATCTTCTTTTTTAAACAGAACTTTATCAGCTCTTACTACAATAGTTAAGGTTTGCATGGAATGAATTCTACCAAATTGCTTTATCTGTATGAGATAAGGTTTATTTTCTCTGGTTTATTTATATATTTTTTGTGTTTATACTTAAGCGCGGGCTTTAAACCAGCTCTCGATGAGTACTAAAACTGAACAATGATTATAGTTGTGTGAGTTTCATGACATTTCCGTTTGAGGCAAATGGCTGTATTTTTATGTGTATTTAACTATTGTACGGTAAAAGTATTTGTATGTACATAATATATGAGTTTTTCGAAGACGCAATATCATTAAGTAACAAGCTTACGACGTATTGTTCATGTCTACTCGAATTAACAGCAGTGTCTTAGCTTAAAAGGACTTAAAATAAAATTTTAAAGGTGTAGTAAATATAAAGATACGTTCTTTTGCTTTCTTAATATTTTTTGCATTTACATTGGTATATCCCTATGGACATAAAATAAAATTTGTCGCATAGAGATATTCGTTTTATTATAATATACGACCTAATAGTTTATAGGGTTATCCCAGTGGCAAGACCCATAGCCTTCAAAATCAGAGAGTCTCGGGTACCAACTCCATGGGTTTTTGATGTTATGTGCGTAATTATCACTTGTTCCGTGCCTCGGAAAGCACGTTAACCCGTTGGTCCCGGCTGTCATGAACATCTATGGCATTCGTTATTAGGAAGTCAGTGCCTTCTAACATCCTGACAGCTGATTTAACCAAAGAATAATGTTTCTCTTTGGGTTGCGGAAGTCAGACGGCAGTCGCTCCATGTAATAATTGAAAGTTAGCCATACCTGGTCAAAATCAGTGAGCAGACCCTAAGCCCTGGCCTTAAGTCTGAGGCAACCGGGGTGATGCTAGGATATGATATACGAGCTTTTAGAGTGCCGGCCATGATAAACAAATAACCCTTAGTTTCGCCCTGTCAGTGTGTCCGCGGTTTATTGTAGAGACTAAAGACAGTATTACGTTATTAATGTTTCCTATATTTATTAGAAAATTTATACCGCTTGTTATAAATTTTAATTTGGACCAACGTTAAAAAAATATTACTTCTAATTCGGCACATTGTGCCGGGCAACTACGAAACCCTGCACTGTGTGTGGCCCGACTCGCACTTGGCCGGTTTTAATATTGATACTCAATAATATGTTCTTAAGACTATACAAAAATCATGATTGAAAAATTTAGTGCGAGTGCAAACTAATTAAGAACCTTTTCACATACCTACCAAATTATTAACTTAGTTCGCTTCGGCCCGACGCAGTCCTTTCGAATGTCCAGAGCGATTCATCGAAAAACAAAACTTCGTTATTTTCACTTCATAATGATACACCTAGAGAGTGACAGATATTTACTTGACAGATTTATTTGACGTTATACCTATAACGCAGTTTCTTTTATCGATGAATGAGAGTAGGTAGGCCGTCAGGTCACACAATTGGCCTGAGAGTGGCAATGACATTAAATAATTGTATTATAATTAACATCTCTTAGTCTAAAGTTGGCCAGTCGCTACTTTTGCGTTAAATACTTACAATATTGCGTTTTTTAAGTATAACTGATTTTTGTGAGTTTGTCACGAACATACAGAAAAACGCTGAGGGTAACGGTAAGAGATAATTGAAATATAGAATTTTATAAAAATGCAAAAATTTTATGTCCTTCTTGAATTTGTCATAAAAAAGCCACAAGAAAATAATTGTTTAGTGTTGACCTCGAAGATCTTGATGACATGTTTGATATGACGAATATGATTTGATTCCTATTGGCCATGATATCTAAATGAAGAAGACAATGGACTTCGAATACTCAATAATAATATATTTGCTCTTGTCATTCTCACAATCATTTTGGAAATTTATTACTCATCTTCAAATAACATAGTTATGAATTCTTCCTACTCATTATATTGATAGTTACTACGAATCGCTGCAAATCCCATACATGAATGTTTTTCAATCGCTAGTTAAAATTAACCTTGCGATATAGTATAAGACATATAAAATGTCTACGTAACTAATATTAGATAAATGGATAATCTCACATTTTCAACTAGGTCGTGTTATATTGAAGTGGACGCGAGCGATCTTATCAAAAGATTTAAAAAATCCGTTAAAAGAGATTTCATTCTAAAAACTGCTTTTTATTAAATAATTATATAACCATAGTAAGCACTGAATATCACAGTTAATATGTTAATGTATGCCATAACAATAGACCATTCCATTTTTTAGCGAAACCAACAATTTGCTATTGTGTTATTGTTCGCGTATTGTTATCATTCGTTACATATTTATGATAAAGAACTAATACATTAAAGAGCAACAAATTAGCAATTCTATTGTATGACAATAAAGTAACCACGTTTTATTTGTTGATATTATCAATACAAAGCTTGTCTAGACGGTACGTGCTCAATAATATTAGAAGTCAAATAATATATTGGCATATGTCATTTGATATTCTTTGCAATCTCAATATCTTTTTTTAATGTTGTATAAGTAAATGTGTTTAGATGATTTACTTTCTTAGTTTTGGCAAAAGTTATTTCTTACTTATAGTCATGAAGGATTTTGCTTTATATAAACAAAAATTATGATATAACATTTATAGATATAACGAAATAACAATATCAAATGAAATTAATAATATAAATGAGATCCCAATCATTTTTTTAAGCCAATTTTTTAAAAGTTAATGTCTCCTTACTATGACTAAATTACACAATTTTAATTCAAATATTAATTTAAGTAATATGCTTGCTTCCCAAAGAGACTTTAAATTAGGTTTAATACAAATTGCGTAAAATTGGTTACTATGCCTATTTTGCGCCAAACTACCTGGCACCTGGCGATAAATGTCAGATACAGTAGTTCTCTATCATGTCTTCTTATAAATTGCTTAATCTTGTTTGAGACAAGTAGTCACACTTAAGATATTCTTTCTTATTGTGTTCATTGTAATGCAATACAACAGATGTGATTTATGAATATGAAATAAGTAGTTTCCAATATAGATCTAACAAACATCGGCATAACGCGAGAACTATCTAATAACGGCTCGTCTTTATTAAAGACCGCAGACAAGGGGCGAAACTTGGATATGAAATAACTCCTAGCATCGGGAGTTGGATGAAACACAATCAGGGCGGGTGGTGTGAGCGTATAGTTAGTTGCACAGAAGGTCGTCTCTGTACAAGAGTGGTTCCTAACCTTTTCAGTTTCTTAACCCCTATGTCACTACTGATTTACTCTCCTATTGCCTGAATGCTTTGAATTTAATTGGCTAATTGGACAGCATGTGGAAAACTTCGTCGAGTCGTTTCGTCGCAAATACCGCAAAGCTTTAAGACAAAAGTCTTTAATGATGGCGTCCTACCTGTCGTGACTGCTGAGACGTGGACACGTTTTTTATGGGCTTCGTTTTTTTTTTATGGATCGGACCAGAAATGAGGTGGTCCGATAAAGAACAAAAGATACTGACATAGCTCATAGGATTAGCAACCTGAAGTGGCAATGGGCCGGTAATATCTCTCGTAGAACCGATAACCGTTGGGGTAGACGTGTCCTATAGTGGAGACCTCGCGGTAGACCACGGTCCGCGCAGTGTGGGACGCTCTTCAGCTAGGTGTAGCGACGATATACGTATAACGGCTGGCAACAGTTGGAGAAAAAGATCTGAAGATCGAGCTCAGTGACGTGCAATTGGAGAGGCCTATGTTCTCTGGATAAGCCCCTCGAAATACCAGTTTTACACCGAAGGTTTTAATACCCCAATGTTAGGAACCCAGGCTATTTTAACTACATAAACTGTGTAATTTAGGTGACGTACCTACACACTAAATCCAAGCTTGAATCGATGAACGCCCAATGTCAACGCAGTTTTCCAGGCCTCAACAAGTTGGTCCTATAGTCTAGCCAGATGGAAAAACGTGGAATCCAGCGATACTGTTTTGTTTAATAAAAGTTTTGAAATAATTTATTTATCTAATAATATAACAAGTAACAAAATGCCATACACGTAAGTTGGACTAAATCCAAAATATATTTTATTATAACACCATATTTTTGAGCAGGGCTGCGCAGCATTAGCGAAAAAAATATGATAAAAACTTATGCCTAGCTCCACAGCTACGCCTCCTTCGTTTGATAGATGATGAGTAAAATATTTTCGTCCACACGTAGAACGTCGCGGTCCTAGACACAATAGATATCCTTTGGTGTTGAAAGAGTTAAGTCAACCTTCTGCACTAAAGAATATATTGCGTAGTATTAATAACGCGGCGGTAACTCGACAGACAATACTGATTCAAGTCTTGGTGGAGACAATCGGACGCAGCGTCAAATGAGACGTCCTCTAGGAGCCAATCTCCCGGTTCAATTTGCTCTAAATCATAGCAGGAGCACTTGTATTGCAACTGGCGCGATGCAATTATACCTAACTTATTGTACTCAAATTATATGTCCTTGTTGCATGTAACCACTACAGATACTAATATTGTCATTTAGTTAGTTTGTCACTTGTTTCTCAATTCTAATCTTGTAGTTTTGGGTATAGATCAACTTTATACTTCTGTATGTTTTTGGTATGATTAAATGTGTTTCGGCCGTAAATAAGCCAGTGTGTGTGTTGGTCTCGAAATATATAAATAGTCCAAATCTTTAGTGGCGATCACCGTATCAGATATGTTCAATTAAATACTACATGCCACTGATATATTTTTGTAAAGCTGAGTTTTTGCAGGAAATGAAACTTTAGAAACAGCCTGAAAATATCGTAATAAGAGCCTGATAAGAGTCACCGACAGACTGACAAATTTTGGGAAAAAACCACAACAGACAGATAAACTGACAAACCTTGATAAATTCTGACAAAGAATCCATTTGCTTTTATTTCTTGATTATGGTACCGCTCATATCTCTTTCATTGTTATTGAGATAAAAATTATCGAATTTCCATTTTGTGTGTAAAAATTTGTCGAGTCTAAATGATCCTGCTGATCTTAAAGACAATAAAGTATATTTTATTTATTTAATATCTCTTTTGATTTGATCATTTGCATTCATATTAATACGAATTTTAAACCACCTGCGCAAACAGAAAGGTTGTATAAGTTTAATATCTGATTTCGTGTCTGTTTGTGGCATCGTAGTTCCCGAACAGATTTCTACCTACTTTTGATTTTTTATGTCTTTCAAATTATCAGCGGCATTAAAAACCTTCTGTTAATATTATGTGAATTGTAAAATTTGTTAAGTAAGTTTTTAATACCTATCATTGCAAAAGAGGGAACAGCTACAAAACAACTAGTCTGTATTTAAAATTTGTTTCCAATAATTCCCTATAAAATGTTTTATGAAAAAGTAATCATTGTGAACAGTTAATTCGGGAGCTGTGCAAACTCATAAATAATGTATGTCCATGCGATGTTCGGTAATAACTGGCATCTCTGAAACTGAGCCGCATAGCATATGCAGTGGATAATGTATTATTTTGATAATGGTTGATTATTGGCGGCGGGTGGAGTGTTGATTCAGATTATATCCCGCAGCGAAATCGGCTCGTTTTAATTGCGGCCCGTAGTTCGCTTCCCAAGTTGATTTAGAGCAAATTGAAAGCTTCGAGGCCGGCTCGACCGGGCTTCGCGGCAAGCCTGCGCCCGCGTCCGACATCTCATTCGTCCCGGGAACCAACACCTATCAATTAACTAGCACTCTGATTGAGTAGGCATCTCGCCGCTTTAAAACTACTCTGGCCCTCGCTAACCAGCCTGTTATTATGGGAATGCGTTTCCAGCCTTATTTTAATTAAGCTCAGGTGGTAAATATGAGTAGACGAAATGCTTCACGCATACTTCGCTCGGTATACAGCATAATATATGAGAAAGTCGTTCGATTTTTGAACATTTTAATAAAATTAACTCCTTTTTAAATTTAGTTTTAGAAGAAGTTGGGCAGTTCATTATCCATGCTAATGTTATGAAAACTTCAGTATATTTGTATGACCCAAATCCAATCCTCGACTCCTGAACAAATATCAAATACTGTTAGGAGATAAATTACATCCTGGAAAAGACCAAGGTTACTGTTTATACAGATAGATTGCACAGTTCCTGTGGGTCACGTGAGGTAAGCTATAAGCGAAAAGTTCGTAATTAAATCGAGAGAGAGTATAACGTTATAGCTTTTATAACGTTAATCTAATGAAAGCGTTAGTGTGAATTGAATTAATTGTGCGCCCTGTCTGATCTGAGAGATGGTGGCATTGTCGTCTCGCCAGCGTTTCGCGGGTAATTGTGTGTATGAATACTTAATGAATGGCAGATTATTTTGGTACTGTCAGTTTAATGCGATGACAGCACAATGAGAAGTGTTCGGTTTGTTGTCGGACTGTCGGCTGACATCCTCCTCCGTAGCTGTGGCTCTTATGAATGCTGCCATTATATATTTTTGTTACGATAATCTACTCACACTTACTGTAAGAAATAATTGAAATTAATATTCGTCTTATGTAGGCTACAAGTAATTCTGTAATTAAGAGTCCACTTATTTATATTTATTTATGTCTGGTCGTAATCTCAAAGTTACATTTGATCGGAATATGTACCTATAAGTGTTTTACTGGTCATCTGACTCTTAAAAACTCAATTTCACCAGAAACCGGCAACGGCATCCATTTTCCTTACAGAGCTGAGAGTGGTAACACTATCGTCATCGCTCACCATCAGCGTCATCGTCATCTTTCTACAAGCGGTCCCATAGCGGATTGGCGTCGGCAGGTGTGCGGTTACCATGACCACATACCATGATAACCGGTACCAATGTTTTAGCGTGCCTTTTACAAATAAAGGAAGCGATCGATATCAAATGCCATACAAAGGTATCCAATCCAAGGACTGACCTCTTGAACTCAGCGAAACTATATTTAGTGTGCAATGTAGTCTACTCTACATTTAATAGAATGTAAAGTACTTTATAAATATTTTAGAAATCTAATTAATTAAATAAAACATTTGCTGAAAATTTGACCCGGTTAGATTTGTGTGCCAATATACACGTCCCAATTGTTATCTACTATTTTAGCTTTTTGTTCGTTTGTGCAGAAAATAGTCAATCAATACGAAGAGCGCTAACTGTAACTAATTGTACTGCTGTATGTACCGATCGTTCTCAAGTCACATGGCAATTGATGTTTAATTGAATTTAAAAGCGCTTTGATAACCGTGTTACTTGATTCAATAGATTGAACTTTGTGACAGAATTGAAAAAAAAGTTTAAACTGTATCGCGTTTAATACAAATATGGGTGAGCTGATATGTCACTTGTGAGCTGTTTATGCCGATAATTATATTGTTCATTCTCTAGAGAATTTAATGGAATATAAACTTGGACGTCTTTCTATGAAATTTATAACTCTTTTTGTCACTGTCAAATGAAACTATTTAATAGAAAAACAAATGATTATCCGAAGAAAATAAAAGCTTAAGTTGCCTCCTTTGGTCGTAAACACATAACAATACTATATGCAATGTAATGAAGATTCTAGTTTAATAAGTTTTAACAAGTTTTATTAGTTATATGAAATAAATAAAATGATTATAAGTGACCACTTCAATTTTGATATCACTAAATTTTATTTCACAGTAATATGGAGAGTATTGTAAAATTAACTTAGACGCCATTTTCTCGTTCTAAATAGACGTTATCGTAAAAAAATATTTGTTATAGGTTCAACAGCAAAAAATATTTCCTCGATTCAATAACTTAAGTATTTACTTAACCTCAGAGCAAGAAATATTTGAAAGAAAAAATTATGTAAAACTAATTTTATTAAACAGTAACATATTCTTAATATCTCCGTAAAAAATGCAAAATTATTTTTATGCCAGAACAATCACACTACTCTACTTATCAATGTAGAGCGTACCGTAACTTAAATAAATATGTCATGATATTTCTGTGAATTTGCATTATGATAGTGAATTTATACAGATTTTACATAAGTTCTTTATTGAGATAATTATCCCAAAGTAATAATGATCCCAAAGTAATAATAATCCCAAAGTAATAATGATCCCAAAGTAATAATAATCCCAAAGTAATAATGATCCCAAAGTAATAATAATCCCAAAGTAATAATGATCCCAAAGTAATAATAATCCCAAAGTAATAATGATCCCAAAGTAATAATAATCCCAAAGTAATAATGATCCCAAAGTAATCATGATATTATAGGTTGATATTGACATTTATCAGAAAAAGGACGCCTTTGATTTTATATTAGTCTGATCATCGCCCTAAACTCTGCCTGAGTAGTAATATTTTGATATCTAGATAATAATTTTTGTTATAATTATTTTTAGAACTACTCGTATATACCATTAAATAACCATGTTAACGAGGATGCTAAAGAAAATTCATCTGCCATTTTGCGATAGCGAAACAATTGGATTATTTTATAGTATAGAAAGTGTAGCCCTTTTTTAATTCACATATGAAATTAAATAAATTAAATAAATAAATAAATAAATGAAGGGAGTTCTTAATAAATGTTATTCTGTCATTATGTGGCGGTTGGCAATGAAGACTTTTCGAAAACAGTTTATTCAACATTGTATTGTCACCGAAACTAAACTACGATATGTCGGATTTTGTTTATATACCTTTTAGATTTTACCTACACAAGAAACAAATGGGCAACTACATATAATCCATCAATTATTTCTAAACTTACCAACTATGCCTAGGTAATTACTAAGTAAAGATAGAGGAATCAAGATAAACATGAAAGAGTTCGGAAGAGACATTTGCTTAGCATTAAGATAGCATAAATTAATAAAAAAAAATAAGTGAGATAAAACCGGCCAGTGCAGCCGGCTTGGGCGCGGCGCAACATTCATCTATTATTATGAACAAAAAGCTGTTGACTAACAATGACGCGAATATCGACATCTCGTCACGGCTTTTTTGTTGCATTCACACAAATTGCAGTTGGTACGTTAATTGGACGGAATTGGAGGCCGGATGACTGGCGACTTTGGTTCTGCGAAGTGCGCGCGCGCCTAATGACAAGTTGCCTGGTGATGGCGGTAGAAGACCGCAGTGCAGTGATGCTGAGTCAGCATTGTTGAACGGCGCCACCGCCAGAGCGGCTGCAACAACATTTCTAACACCCTATTATCCAAATTAGGTGCTACGCGATGGCTCAGGTCCACTGTCGGCATTGTTTTCATATGTCATTTCATCCAAAAACATCCAGGAAAATTCCGTTGTATTCATTCAATCTTAAATATTTTACAGATCTTAATAAAAGAGCAATCAATCTAACCTGAGCTAAGCGGTCTTGCCTTGAATGTTTTAATGAAATCAGAATGAGCTATTTCGTTTTAGTTCAACCGAAAATTCAAGTAAATCGTTTTAATATGCAAATAGAAATGTATGTACTCAAATGGGGACAAACAAATTGGCCTCCACTCTTCGTCGCCCAATCAAGAGGTTCTCTCTGGTCTACTTCAAATTCCCGGCACGCACGCCTCCTTGTTTGATTGTATTTCACTTAATCCATCCGTTCCGCTCATTCTCTATGGTAATTCATCGGCACTATTGTTTTCTTTTTCGTACAGAACTCCATTAAACTACGCTCCTGCATTATCTTCGAGGTTCACGCCACTGTCGCCCCTACGTGAAGGATAAACCGGCTACTATTCCGTAAAATTTGAATGTTGTTGGGGATCGTCCTATAATATCGCTGCGCAGTCCCCATGTATCCGGTCGGACCACTCTCGTTTGCACCTTGTCAGCGCTACCGATTCTATCTTCGTCCCTAATTGCTGATATTCCATTAAAGTAATAAATACGCCTTGCCTTCTCACCTTCTTATTAGTATGAGTTGATTACTGCACTCCGCTGTTTCTATTATGTCATGAGTGGTTAATGTTTGACGAGCGTTTGTTCGGCTCTTTTATTTAAGTATCGTGAGATTCAGTGTTTACTTTCACAGGCGTATAAAAGTGGGCGTCATTAAAAATGAATGAATGATTTCGTTAGGTGTGAAATTGTTCGATGCATCCCGGCTCTCCTAATGGACTACATTACAGAATGGATGTTTGAAATAATAATTAACGGCGACCTTGATTATAAATATTAATCAAACATTTTACTTCAATAATTTTGAAAAAAGAAGATGATTTACAGTTAAATCTATCATGCCATATATTATTGTTAGAATTATTGATAATTATTTTAAGTATAATTAGTTGAGTATCGCCAAGCAATGAATATTTTAAAACTTATACCTTTAAATTTAATATTTATAAAACGGAAGTAGTAATCTTAAATTACTACTTCCGGTAAATCTATTGTGTCCACTTAATTTTTATTCGGAAACGGAAGTTCTATTTTGCTAATAAGTTTTGATTTGGGTAATAAGTATTACAAGTTAGTAGGAAAAGAGGAAGGGAGGAGAATTAGTTTATAAGAAGGAGTTTGGGCATTTGAAAGGAACAACTGTATTAGCCACTAGATAGGAAGTAACTCTGCCCGGTTGTGAAACTAAATAAATGAAGTGATTTTGTGAACAAATACATTCTTATCATTTATCACCTGGCTCCTTATATCAGAAGTGAGAATGAACCATGAATCGTCCAGTCGAAAAAGGAGTCGTCGTAGAAGTTCAAGTTCAAGTACGAGTTCGACTTACAGTGATAACTCTACGTATTCAAGAAGATACAAGAAACATCACCGTCGGCGTAAGCACCAGAGGCGTCACAAGGAAACTTCCAAGAAATCCAAGAGCAGGGACCGCCGTCGTGAGAGATACGTTAGCCACGACAAGACACCACGTGGAAGCCACGAGGGAGAAACAATAAATCAGGCGAGTACTAGTGCAATTTTTTTTTTACTTAGGTTAATATGATGATAAACGTGATAACGGCAAATATGAGCATGTAAGTTAATATTTTTTTTTATTTAACGAAGTTTTCTGTTAATTGATTTTAAATCTGGCAGAGAGGTAGTGAATATTTGTCTTTGCTTTTATATCTACGCTTTTTTTTCTCTCTCGTTTCTTATTTAAATAATAATCTTGATAATTAGTTCCAATAAGTTCTAGTTTTGTCGGTCTTGCTGTCCTTTTTTTTTAAATAGTTAACTTAGTTATATATACGTTAATTTTATTTATTAACATTGTTCTTGGTTCTCTACTTTTTATCGAAATATTTCAAAGCAAGGTACAGTAACCTACTTTTAATAGTTATTTTATACTAATTTTGAGTTTAATAGTATTCAAAACAAAAAAAAAAATATTGCTTCTTTAATTTTTTTTAGATTTTATAAAGTTTAGTTAACGTAGCGCTGAGGTCATTAGAAACTGATACGGTATTATTTAATACTTCCAGTGTCGGAGAAACAGCAATTGTGAAATGGAAACGCCAGTTACTCCGATGCCAGCTGCCACAGTGTCTGCGAGATCTCCAGATGCAGATTCGCGTCCAGTTACATCGGTACATCATACTGCTCCTGAGACACCGACACCACTAGCATCATCTCAGAGTGCAGACACCCGAGGGATAAATACAAGTATCGTAAATCCTAATGTTAATATGTCTTTAAATGTACACGATTTAGCTCAGTTGCTTCAAAAGTTTACTAAACAAAGTAGTCAGGTTAATTACGATAGGAACATTATACCCGTTTTTGATCCCGCACATAGAAACCAAAGAATAGATAACTGGCTAGCTAAGGTAAATCAATGTGCTTCTATTTATCATTGGTCGGACGAACAAACTGCTCATTATGCTTTACCAAAGTTAGGTGGACATGCGAAAAAGTGGTATGAAGGCTTACAATCAATTCTACTGTCTTGGCCCGAGTGGCAGGAGAGACTCGTTAAAGCCTTTCCATCCGAAAGTAACTATGGTGCGTTATTAACTGATATGTTAGACAGACGTATGAGAATAGGAGAATCTATAGACGAGTATTACTATGAGAAAATGATTCTTTTGAATGCTTGCGAAATTGATAATAAAAAAGCAGTTGACTGCCTCATACATGGTATGGACGATCGAATGATAAGGGCAAGTGCATCTTCGGCGCGATTTCTAGAACCGGAAGATCTCTTAAAGTTCATGAAAGATCTGTGTGGAGAGGCTAATACCAAGTTTAGACCTAGATCAGTTCCAGTCAGCTCCAACAACAACAAATTAGGATTTCGTTTTTCCAACTCTAACCGTAACGTTAGTGAATTAATTTGCTATAATTGTAAAGAAAAGGGTCACATTTTAACCAAGTGCCCGAAACCAATAATTAAATGTCATAAGTGTAATCGTGTCGGTCATAATAGCGTCGAATGTCGACAACGCAGTAACAATATGAGTAATAATGAAAAACGTACTCTTTTTACTGAAACTATTAAGTCTGATTCAAAATATCATAAAACTGTTCTCATTAACAATTCTATTAGTGCTGAAGCATTTGTTGACTTTGGGAGTGACTGTACACTGGTGCGCAGAGATTTTGCCGATAAAAATTTGCTTGTAATAAACAAAGACAATTTACCTACAATTCGGGGATTTGGTAATAGTGTTTATATGCCAATAGGGAAAACTACACTAACCATACGAATAAATGATGTGTGTGCTGATATTGAGGCCTACGTTGTTGACGAGTCCCTTTTATCCGTAACTTTACTCATAGGACAAAACTTTACAGAGCGCGAAGATCTAATCGTAGTGAAAACCAGTGACAGGTTAGATTTCCTTAAACGCGATATTCTCACAAGCTTACCTATTGAATGCAATAAATATATCAAACTTGTATTACGTGTTACGACAGATGTATCAGTTGATAGTGTTGATTTAGTAGATTGTGTTGAAGAGACAAAGACAACTAGTCCAGTTTATATAGAGGATAGTGTCAGATGGACAGGGAATAAAGACTATCGTATAGTCGGAGGTGTTTACAGTCTGCAAGCGGGATTATGCCAAGTAACTGTTTGTAATTTGTCTTCGGAGCCCTTGTACCTGAATTCAGACATGACACTGGTCCGAGCACACATTATTAAAGATTGTGATTCAGTTGCTAACGATTCCGTTAACGTCAACCAGATAACACAGAGGTCGGATCTTAAGCCACTATCAAAGGAAGAAGTAAATATTAACGAAACATTAAGTAACGAACAAAAACAGTCTGTGATAAGTTTAATAAACAAACACAGACAATGTTTTGCCAAAGATTTAAGTGAATTAGGGTGTACAAATATTTCAGAAATGGAAATTGTACTTTCTGATCAAACGCCTGTAGTATATAGACCATATCGCCTAAGTTTTTCGGAACGAGGGAAAGTAAGACAGATGGTACAAGAACTTATTGATAGTGACATTGTAGAGGAATCGACTTCTTCATACGCAAGCCCCATCATAGTAGTCTCAAAAAAGAACGGTGGTAGCAGATTATGTGTTGACTTCCGAGCGCTTAATAGAAAGACAGTCAAGGATCACTTTCCTATGCCTCGCATTGATGATCAATTGGATCTTTTGAATGGAAATAGGTACTTTTCAAGTCTTGATTTGGCCAGTGGCTATTATCAGATTCCAGTAAGCGCCGACTGTAGATACCTCACTGCATTCATAACACCGGATGGTTTATATCAATTTAAAAAAATGCCGTTTGGCTTAGTGAACTCTCCCTCCGTGTTTCAACGTACTATTAACAAAGCATTAGGAAATACCCGTTTTAAGTCCGCTCTGGCTTACATGGATGATATTTTACCGGGAAAAGATTTTGACGAAGAATTTGAAAGATTGGAAAAAACATTCGAACTGATTAAAGAAGCCGGATTAACTTTAAATATAAATAAATGTCATTTCTTTAAGGAAAATTTAGAATATCTGAGGTATGAGATAAGCCAGAGAGGAATTAAACCAGGTAAAAATAAAATAGACGCTGTAGATAAATTTCCTACACCTCGAAACCCTCATGAAATTCGTCAGTTTATTGGGCTAGCTAGCTATTTTAGAAAATTTATTAGGGATTTCGCATCCATTGCGCGTCCCTTGACTGATTTGACCCAAAAGAATTTCCGCTGGCAATGGGGGCCAGAACAAGAAAAATCTTTTCAGGATCTCAAGGAAGCCTTAGTACAAAGACCTTTGTTGGAAATTTATGACCCTCTGAAAATCACCTTTTTACACACTGATGCTAGTAAACATGGGCTTGGGGGCATTCTTATGCAAAAAGATGATGAGGAGTCGCCACTCAAGCCAATTGCTTATTTTAGCAGAAAAACTACAACCGATGAACAGAACTATCATGCGTACGAGCTCGAGACTTTAGCAGTTGTAGCTTCTCTGCAGCGATTTCGAGTATATCTTTTGGGCAGTAAATTTACTTTAGTGACTGATTGTAGTGCCTTGAGGGCCTCTTTTACGAAAAGGGATTTAATACCACGAATTGCTAGGTGGTGGATAATATTACAAGAATATAATTTTAATATTGTATATAAACCAGGTCATACCATGTCTCACGTAGATGCTCTTAGCCGGAACCCTCAACCCTGCGATTCGGTGCCAAGTGACTCTCTTTTAGTATGCAGTATAACTCAAGAAGATTATTTGTTAAGCATACAATTAGATGACTCTGAACTTAAACGCATACGCGCTATTTTGGAAGACAAAAGCCTTTCTGATCTTATAGATATCAAGAAAAATTATCAGATCAAAAATAATCGATTATATCGTAAAATTAACGACACACTTAAATGGGTTGTTCCCAAAAGTGCTAGATTTCAAATTTGTAAATTAAACCATGACGACATTGGGCATTTTAGTGTGGAAAAAACTTTAACGAAAATACAGAAAGATTTTTGGTTTCCAAAAATGCGACGATTTATTACCAAATATGTGCGTTCGTGTATAGAATGCGCATACAGCAAAGAGCCTGGTGGCCCTAAAGAGGGCCTCTTGCACCCAATCCACAAGGTTGGCAGGCCGTTTGACACTGTGCACATCGATCATTTAGGTCCCTTTATTAAAAGCGGGAAAGGCTATCCGTACCTCCTAGTCTTAGTTGACTCCTTTACAAAATTTTGTATGATAAAACCTCTTCGTAATCTAAAGTCTAGACCCTCCATAAATACATTAGAAGAAATATTTACGACATTCGGTTATCCCAATCGGCTTATATCTGACAAGGGCACGTCTTTCACCTCACATGAATTTAAAGCATTTTGTACGGATAATAAAATACGTCATATTCTCAATGCTGTTTCCTCGCCTCGTGCCAATGGGCAAGTCGAGAGATATAATCGGACAATACTTGATGCTTTGACTGCTTACACAGATAAATTAGGAGAAAGGAATTGGGACAAGGCTTTAGGGCAACTGCAATGGGGACTAAACAATACTTTAAATAAGGGGATTGGTAAAGCCCCATCAGAAGTTCTGTTTGGTACGCAATTGCTTGGTAAAGGAGATAATATTTTTGTCAGTATTTTGGAAGATACCCGTACGCCAAATGATATGCAAAGAGTAAGAGATGAAACTAGCTCATATATTGACACTGATCAAAGGATTCAGAAAAGCAGATACGATAAGAATAAAATTAAGGCTAAAGAGTATAAAATTGGCGACCTTGTGAAAATTTTAAAACCTACTCCACATAATGATGGCAAAAGCAAGAAGCTTTTGCCGAAGTTCTCAGGGCCATTTAAAATTACTAAGGTTATGGAGAACGATAGGTATGAGGTGTCAAGCATAAAAGGCTCTACCGTTACTCAGCGGGATTATTGTAACGTGTGGGCAGCAGACAGAATAAAACCCTGGATCAGCGTTTCTTACAGCAGTGGTTCGTCTGACTCTGATAATACGGAATGAGAGTAATTATTTAGTTCTTTTTTTTATGTATGCAATAATAGTTTTATACCTTAGTACATATTCTAAGTAAACGAATTGATTAAGGTTGATATAAAAAAAATAAAAAAAATTACGAACTTAAGTGTGAGTGATTATTATTATGAAATCATACCTATGATTCGTTATAGACTTTACGCTGCAATGTCAGGCCTCAAGTTAATTTTAAGATCAATCATATGCATGTAATCATAAATAGTTATAATGACATTTATGAGTTAATAGTTCATATCACTGCACATTGAAGTTCGTCTTGAAAGATTAAATAATGTATACCCATTATAAAATTGATTGTCTAAATTGATAGAACTAACTGTAACTGATTGAGTGATGGTCCCATCATAAACAAAACATTTATATAATAAATAAAATGTAATTATATGAAAAAATTGTGTACACAGGTGTCGATAGACCCACCTGCAAGTGTGAACGGGTGTCGATAGACCCACCCGTGGGTGTCGATAGACCCACCCGTAAGTGTGAAAGGGTGTCGATAGACCCACCCGTAAGTGTGAAAGGGTGTCGATAGACCCACCCGTTAGTGTGAAAGGGTGTCGATAGACCCACCCGTAAGTGTGAAAGGGTGTTGATAGACCCACCCGTAAGTGTGAAAGGGTGTCGATAGATCCACCAGCAAATGTAAATAGGTGTCGATAGACCCACCTATAAGTAAAATCAAGTGTCGATAGATCCACTTGTACATGTATCGTCTGTTTTAAGTTATATACTTTCATAATATCCTTCTTTTATTTGTTTAAAAAAAAAGAGTTTGTGTTTGGTAAAATTATAGTGTTATTTGAAGTTTGAGGACAAACTTAATGTCAGGAAAGGCCGAATGTTAGAATTATTGATAATTATTTTAAGTATAATTAGTTGAGTATCGCCAAGCAATGAATATTTTAAAACTTATACCTTTAAATTTAATATTTATAAAACGGAAGTAGTAATCTTAAATTACTACTTCCGGTAAATCTATTGTGTCCACTTAATTTTTATTCGGAAACGGAAGTTCTATTTTGCTAATAAGTTTTGATTTGGGTAATAAGTATTACAAGTTAGTAGGAAAAGAGGAAGGGAGGAGAATTAGTTTATAAGAAGGAGTTTGGGCATTTGAAAGGAACAACTGTATTAGCCACTAGATAGGAAGTAACTCTGCCCGGTTGTGAAACTAAATAAATGAAGTGATTTTGTGAACAAATACATTCTTATCATTTATCACCTGGCTCCTTATATTATTACTAAAGAAAATATAATGTCTTTCCTCAGCGGCGAGTTCACACCAAGTGAGTCATAAGCATATTTTCGTGCGCATACGCGTCTGTTCTCACGCACAGATCAGATTGTCACGAGAGTGAGTTGGGATGAACGCACCGAAGCAAAGATCAAGCCAACGGCGATGGCGACTTTGTAATCCTTAGAGAATAACATTTATACTATTGTCTCGTACAAATTATCTAATAGAATTAGTCATATTAGGCTAGCTGTGCCGACTGTATTTGGTTAACCTATAAATTTACTTTCTTGTAACTGGAAAACACGTTATGTATAAATTCGACTCCACGCAGACGCAACCACGTTCAGGAGGTAGTGCTCCTACTAAAGTGCGTATCCTTTCTTCTTTCCAAATATTTTGTTTTAGAACTTACCATATCATTTTGATAATGTCTGGTTCGTGTTTCTCTCGCTGTCTAAGTCTTGAAAGGTTAGACCGTAGCTATTATATTATAGACGCAGGCAATAATAATAAAATTGAAACTTAAATGTCAAAATAGGACTACAATATTGATAAAGTATTTATGGTTCTCTCAAAGACTGAGCGTTTGAGCGCAGTATTTTGCATAAGATCAAGTTTAATACCCTTACCTTACTATCGTGACATTAAGACGTAAAGAGTATATCGACGGTTAAGAATCAATAGTGTCTATATCAATTTTGGCTGTTTTTACTTTTTTAAATTGATACATTTAAAGTTCAATTTGGCATATTTTGTGCAAACAGCCATCTCAATATTAACAGTATTTCTAGCATTTATTTACTTTTTTTATCGATTTAAACATTTCTGTAAACTTATTTACTAAAGCGTAGAAATGTTTTTTTTTATCTACTGTAAAGTTGACTTTTTTGAGATAGACGTTATTGATTCTTAACCGTCGATTTGCTAAAGTGAGTATGTATGTACGTTTGTCACATCTTGACTGCTGGGAATTGTGGGGCTGAATTCAAAACAATTAAGTCTCAAAGGTTAGGTATTAATGACGACCGATATGGCGTGCTGGGGAGTATACCCGCATTCCACTCCTGAGGTCGTGGGTTCGATTCCCACACAGGACAAAACTAACTATGAATATTTGTTCTGGTCTGGGTGTTTCAAGTATGTATATTAAGTATATATTTACAAAAAAAAAAAGTATTTATGTATGTTAATCCATTACTTAGTATCCATAACACAAGTTCTTAATGATACTTATCTTGGAACTAAATAATTGTTGTAAGTGTCAGAAATATTTATTAATAAAGCTAAACCCAGAAGGATCTATTGTAAAATGAGGCATTTGTTTCTATGATATATCAAAGCAAATAAATGAAAAAAAAAAAAAAAAAAAAAAGCTCCACAAAAATATCTCCAAGCTTATAACTTGAACTAGCCATGTATTTTAAGTAATACACTAGTAAGTACTGTGATCGTTGCCATCAAACTCACGGCCGTGAGTCAAGTACGTGTAATGACATGATCGGCTCGCACTGATAACAATAGATAATCGCAGGCTTGACTGGAATAAAGATATGCTACTTTGCTAGGCGTGAACAAATGGTCGCCTAATGTGACATATCTCTGTAAGCTTACAGATTTTTTTAGCCATTACCTATAAATAAGGCTACCGCCTTAGTTTTTTAATTTTAGTCCTAATTTATTATAACAGCCTCCCATCCTATTGGTTGATAATCTGATCTAATTGGCGGAAAACGTATCCAGGCAAGTCAAAATCTATAAATAAGGTATACAATAGCGGTGGTCTATATTATAGTGGCTCAGGTACTAGTCATCTGTTTTTCTCTTTTTTATCCCTAAACCTATCATTGTAAATTTTAAAAAAAATCCCAAGCCCAATAGCGTCAGACTTTCGTCAGGAGATAAAAATTTTGTTCGTGGTTAAAAATAGAGAATGCCTTTGTTCATTTCTGAAGCGTTAAATATATTAAACTTGCGCTGTAAATAGGTAATGGTAACATTAAATTGATAGTGCATGTAGTTTAAAAACGAAGTTGTACAGCAATAACTAGTGGTGAGCATATACAAAAAGCGCAACAAATTGGAACATGCATCCTCTGATATGCTGTTTGTTGTACATGCATAGGGGAATGCGCAGACTACTCCGGAGGCACTTAATGTGGCCCTCGTTTAAGTAAACAAGGTACCCGTTCGTAGGCACCACGTCTTGTTTTTATCCGTCTTAGTCCGCCGCTGCACGGTTGTTATCTTGTTATCCTATCTCCGCGAGATTGTGCCTTTTTGTGCAGCTGATGCACTCAATATATGCACATCTTTGTTGCACTCTGAATACCAATTGGCCTCGAGTATTTGCCGTCCGCGCACTCTTGAGTAACGTCATGCGACTAGACTCCGATTTAAATACTTGATATGGAAAAATGCGGTAACTTCAGTACTCGTACGTCGTGCCTGCTCAAATAATAGTAGCTGAATGGATCATACTGATTTAAGGATCTCTGTCCGATTCAAAATAATATTTGCTTACAATCATTCCCTTATTCAATGCATCTGCGATAGGCAAATATAAATAACAATAAAGCGTATTGTAGTATCATTGTGTCAGTGGCACCGGCGAGAATAACTCAAAAAAACACTTATTTTTTTTTTGATAAAGATTATAATTTGACTAATAAGTATCTTCTCTGGCATAGTTTCAATTTTCCTTTCCTCATTTTTAAAAAAATATCGTAACTTATCTTACCATTACGTACATGATCAATGGCAACTTGTTGCCGATTATTCTCTAATGTTGATGGTGAGTTCGTACAAGGTAATCTGTTTATTTACATCAATAATCCTAACAAGAATTATTTTTGTTCAGGTATTACAATTAGCTTATTATTATACAGTCCCTTCCCTTATGAAGAATTTTTAAGGTTCATAGGTGAGTTTTAAGTAAAAGTCAACGGAAATTTACTAAGTATTACAGCAATGAACTGTATTAGTAATTGAACAATGAGAGTCACGTTTTCCCTGAGATACCATTCTGGGCCACAATGCAACTATCCTTTATGGCGTTAACTGACCCAAAGGTCTTTCTTGCCGGGACTTCAGGTATTATCAGCCACTTAAATATTATGCAAAACGTTACTTGTAGCTGCAGCATTTACTTCCTCCGACTTATAGAAATTTCATGTCGTCTTTGAATTTTCTCTGTTAATTAATGCAGTAAACCATAAATTACTTTTGAAGTCTACGCTTCTGGTCGGTGTTAAGTTCCATTCAACTCGTTGCTATTTCGCATTAAGTTCATAATAAAGTCGGTCGAGAGTCGTGGCTGGGGCCCTTTGTGGGGAACTCGCTGGAAGGACTATCGCGTGACTCGCCGCTGCGAATAATGTAGAAAATATTTTTCTCTCCATCGCTGCTTACGAAACGCCACCAGGCGAAGCCGACCATTTTCCGCAAAGTTAAATTCTCATTACTTTTCTTTGAAAGGGAGTTAGCTTTTATAACCGAACGGCGCGGGAGCCGAGAAAGAAAACTCTATTACAATGATGGTTTTTGACAGAAGCGCTCCGTGCACCGCTCCGATCCCTTTCAGACCGCGTTCTTTTATTCACAAACAATTACAGCGTATTTAAGGGACATTATGAAATCGGAACGCGCCCGAGGAATCGTGAACGTTTAATGATAAGGCGCACGGTCGGGGCGGTGGCTTTGCATCGCAAATCTCCCTTTAAGTCGACGTTCAAGCAATGGCTTCGATAATAAAATTAATTATGAAATTTATAGCATTTGCCCCAGCAACGGCGGCCGTGTCTGACGCGAATCCGTTTGTCACGCGAATGTGCACCGTCTTAATCGACAATTTACGTATGCCGTTTAGAGAGCGGCGATCGCGGTGCTCATACCACTCCGACGCCCTATCCGGTCATAAAAGTTGACTCAATTCGAATTACAGCATCTCGATACATTATTATTTAATGCTTACAGAGTATTATGTCTTCACTCGCTTATTCATTACGGATCATCTGTTCAAGGAATACCGATATGTAATCTTGACATATAGGTTTTTAAAAGCTGTTTCAAATCTCGGATCTTAATTTGGATACGTAATTTGCAATAAAAAAAGTTTGCAGTTTATTTTATCTGTACAAAGAAATTTGTCAAAGTTTGGGAAAGCTCAACTATTATGTCATTATATTTACGCAATAAATACATATAGCGAATAAAAGTAAGTGTCTGATACCGAAAATTTTATCTCTTTAAATCATGTATCATATTGTACACGTATTGTATTGTATTAATAAGTTCAATTGCCTTGTCAATACTGCCATACAAAGCAATCAACGTTCTACCATCAGTACTTAGCAGAGAATTGACTGATTGCTTGTTCGGCATTGCCGCTCTTACTTAATCATTATCTCGAATTGATGCATTTAATTGCTCTGTTAAGTGCGGTTGATTGTAGTATCTTGTAACTTAATTCACGGTCGTTAATTTTTATAAACGTTTACCTAGAGCACTTAAACATGTACACCAAATTTATTACACTATTGATTTTGGAGTACTTATGCTTTGCAAAAGTATTTGAATGAATGAATAAAATTACAGTTCGTGTACCATCAACAAGCGCTCGACTAGAAATTATTCAACGTTTGAAGTCGCAATAGGCCATAGTGGGGACTCTTTCACCGAAGCTCTTTAAAGAGCTTGCGTTAGTTATTTGGTGTAACGCCGGCGACCGACATTTGCATAACGCATTCGCTAACAAGACACGTTCGAGAACAATTGCGTTCGCGAAAGAACCGTACTCAAACAACCCATTTCTATTTTAGCTAGCAACCGCTTGTTTAATGTTCGGCCCGCACCGCGTCGGCTAACACTTAACGCTTTTTGCATACGAAAGCGTCCAACGTTTACCTCCCAGTGTCTCTTGTTATTATGCTACTCTATATTCAGGCCGAGTCAAGTTGAAGGTCGCCCTTTTAGCTGAGATAACGAACGACCAGTTCCTTTTATTCGTTTATCTATAGACCAAGCGTGCACACTCACTCGATCCTTATGTTTGAGTTTCCAGTCTTCTCAGTGATTCACGGATGCGCAGTAATAAGCGAGATATAAACATTTCGAGACTATAGAAAGTTGGTCTCATCTGGACGCATGAGGTATCGCGAGCCATCCATCCTGAGGCAGTTAAGTCGGGAATCCATCATCACTCCGACATGCGTCGTATAAACTGACCCCAGTTACCTAAATAAAACGTTACGCCTCTCCACAAAACGGCCCATAAAAGAGCAACTCCGTGAGACGTAAATGCTTAGATAAACGACTGTACTTAATCCGGGAGTTAGAATGTTGACAAGAAATGAAGACGATCAAATATAAAAAAAGGCATGGGCATTTTATTCCATTAATCCACGTCAGGTTGAATGTATTTATAACAAAGCTAGCCGTTAATAACTCAAGCATACCTGCGATCGGGCAGCATAACTAGTGAAACGTCTAATCATTGTGTGGGCCGCCGTAATTGAAGTAGGGATTCATTCCTTTTATCTCAATTTATTCATTTCGAGCACAGCAATCGCTAATGTTGCTGTGACCGTTTGTCAGTTTCAATAACTAGGTGCGAGTAAATGAGGCTGCACCTGTTGAGATTACACTTATTAGAACGTTGTGAGATAGGTTTTTGAGCTTCGTCTCTGGCCCAGGGTGATTGGTGTTGGTGCTTGAGTCAGCTTATCTTTGGTTCTTTACAATTAATGACAAATTGACTTTGTTAGAGGGCATAATTGTGAGCGAGTCGATTGCGTGACTAGCGCCTCGTGATGGATAGCGTGCCGCAGATACGATCGCTGAGTGCCGCCGAATTTCTCGAGAAACTTATCTACTAACCAGAGGCCCTGACGATGTACTGCACCTTGTAAATTATCGAATTATACCGAAGTCGGCGGCGCGTACCTATGCGTGTTTATTTAATTTTCTAAGCATTTGTTCCTATTACACTTTTATATCCACCTTCGACTGTGGGAAACTATGTGGATGCCTCATATCTTGATATTGTTAATTCGTAAATTTAAATTGTTTGTGGTCACGACTTAAGGTGAGTGTTGAGTTGTTAACGTGTAAATTACCGATCGTTGTACCAACAACAAAATTGAATGCTACACTCCCATGTGTAACTAGTTTTGGTTGTTAAAAGTTTAATTGGAATAAATTACTGGGCATATGAGACTTAACAAGTGATGTCTCAGGGTGACGAGCGCAGCGCAGTGCTAATCAGGATTTCCCTTAAAAGGCGTTATACTGATTATGGACAGGCAGAATATTAGTAGCGTTAGGTGCACTCTCGTTTAAATTGCATGTCGCTTAGGTAAAAGAGTACAAGATAATTCCAATTATTTCAAGTAAGTTGTAAAAAGCCTGAAGTTTTTAAAAAAAATATCTGACTGTTTAGTGGCTAATTGAAAAGAAATATATTTTATGTTTTTTTAAAATTTGATTTAAAGAATGCAAATAATGAA
The DNA here is from genome assembly GCA_949126915.1 of Musotima nitidalis. Taxonomy (NCBI): domain Eukaryota; kingdom Metazoa; phylum Arthropoda; class Insecta; order Lepidoptera; family Crambidae; genus Musotima; species Musotima nitidalis. Next base: position 8,907,266 of record OX421424.1, on the reverse strand, counting down.
CTTACGCCCAGCAGTTAGCTAGAACAATCTATGGTTTAATTATTTTATACAGTTAAAGCATTGCTGCATTATTCATTAACTGTTGTATAATCGTCTTAGTCATCTCTCAACTATGACATATTGAAGCGATGAACTTTCGACGTTTGTAGAAATTAACGTTAATTATAAATAATGTCGTGTCTCCGAAGTATAGGACCAGGCGGTAAATCGTGGTCGTGTGAGCAAATACTCTCTATGTCGATGTTTTCAGCGAAGAGGTTTCTCAATACCTGCACGTATTGTGCTGATTCTCCGAGACCAAAGTGCATCAGATTGCCGGTTACGAACCAAATTATGTACTGCCGTAAACTGGATCGGGCTGCACTCTCGCTCGCCACATATCTACTGCACAGACAGCCCGCTCGACTTGTTGATATACCACATTTCTGCTTCACTTTTTATTTGCTTCTTTGAATTACTCAGATTGCGTAACTATTGCGATTACATGTCTTTGGAATATACAATTTATTAGTTACTAATTTTTACTACATATATTTTATTTTTAAATTATCCGAAATAACTGCAACACAACAATCACAAAAAGTTCTTTAATATTGAAACAATAGTGGAACAAGGTCTTTTATATGTCAGCTCTAAAAGCTTGTGCGGCGACCTTAGGTGAGTCACGAATGTACACTATATCAGTTAATTGCGATATATTTTCTATTGTCAATAAATTCTCCCTAACCTTGTCTCATTACTAAAGCAATAAAGATATCATTTCCACCAAGCTATGAATTCTAAAAAGTTATTGCTTAAGAGAAACCTAGATAGAGCAGCGTAGCGTTTCTACACCATATAAGTGCTGTAATCAGATTTGGGCCTGAATTATGGAGGTTTAATATCTATATAAAGGCATCATTATCTGTGTAAGCGATCGCAGAGAGAGTTAAGCGAGCAAACACGGAGTTTTTGCAGTTAAGACCAAAGTTGAGTTACAATTCGTCACGCGGAGAGCGACGCCCGATGAGCTTCGAAAGAATTATTGCAAGTCCCTTGGTGCATCTCCTGTTTCGCACGCCGGCTCACATTGTTATTAAGTTCAGAGGTCGCTTAGTTTATGATTCGACGCTTTTGAAAGGTAACAAGGCGGGCGCGGGTGAAAACATCGCTCCGAAGACGCCGACCGATGACATACAATTGATAGTGTAAATATTGCTCTTAACCTATATTCGAACCGCGTACACTTTTCGTTCAGATTTGGGTCTCGAATATTGCGATCGTGCCTCCATGTTTATGGGCCCACCATTGTGTTCACATCTGATGTTAAGATATTGTTGTTTAGTTTATTGTGAACATTCTTCATTAAAAAAATCCGTTATTATCTTATAGAGTTACAATAAATACTGTTAAAGTTTTTGATACGGAGTTAAAAATAATACTGTATGCTTGCACATAAAGGAGATATGTGTTATGAATAATTTCTATCGGTGAACCGTTTACCGATGAGCTTACCGTTTGGCGACATATCGTCGGCACGACAATTCACTTTCGATGGCGGTCGTGCTACTCGCGGCCTACGGACAAAATGCCCGCCATACCTTAAGCATTATCTGGATTATGATCAACGGCCCCTATTGTTACGTTAGTGGTTACACATCGGCCCAGCTGTTTGCTTATTGTCTTGCGTAATTCAGTCAAGTCGACCGGATGATAATTCGTTCAGCCGTTGAGCTTTCGTTAGCGACGCGACCACTTCGTGCGTGTTTAATTAAATTTTCTTGCTCGACTAAAGCTGTTGAGAAACTAAACAATAAATAGCTTGGCGGAAAGGATATTACTGCAAGTTGCAAAATTGTTTCATGAATTTCAAAAGGTAAGTATCGTTTAAGGTTTCCGATTCAGAAACGGCTAGGATAATGATTCTCATGGCAAGTACGTGATACGTTTCAAACGAAATTAGTTCATGCTGCACGATTTGAACTTATGGTACTCTACGTTCAGTTAGTAGTGATTTGCGATTGTTTATTTCATTGACCACACATTCAATCCGGTATACTTTTTTACCACCCATCCTTTGAACCACATGCAATATAATCGCCTATAACATATGCATCAAAAGGTCTTATCCATTTAATCCATCACTTGCGTCAAAAAGTTTTAAAATAGAATTTTTCTCATCGTCTTTTATAAATTAAGTTCATTTTTTTTTTAATTGATATTTTAAATCTCTATTGGATAATTAGTTACACAATGATTGTTTGGCAATCGAGTGTTGTAGGCTGACCACATTGGATATTTTTTTCACTATATTTTTATTAAAGTCCCAAATACTTGAAACATAAAAAAGGAAGAAAACAATACAATTTTATTTTAGTTTTAAATCTCGATTTGGTATCAACGTCGTTTCGGAGTAGGTTTGCTTGCGGAGAAGCAAAACACATGTCGTTTCTTAATTAGATGAATATCGATTATGTGGACATAAAATCCGAGCTTTCTCTCATAACATAGAAAATGGTAATTGCATGCGGCCCTGGTATGTTTCTGCCAAGAGTGCAGTCCCATAAAGCTCTGAGTAAAAGTATGTAAAATTCCAAAGTAAGACGATCCTTCGACTGACTGAGGAGCAGCCTCGCCGCGATCACGCGATCCACCTGACACCGACACCGTCCTTTGTTACGCTTCATCTGACTCTCCAGGTAGGTAAATGCAGAAGGTCTGGTTCAACAATTTATGAATGTGATGTATTGCACGCTTTAGTAGTGAAACAAAATCTAATTCTGCCGGCTGATCTAGTCAGTGGTAGGAGTTTTCAACCCATAGAATATCTGGCACTATTACGTTTCCCACATTTGTTAATTTCTTCTCTTATCCTGCCTCTCGTTAGTTTACATAAAATAAATTACTTATTTAAAAAAAACTTACCATACAAAACACTCACATAGTACAAGTAATATAAATGCAATTGTTTATTTTAGAGAGAAACTCTTTGTTTCATGTGCGATAAAGTTTTTATTCCATTGGTCTATACAAAATCATACTTTGCATTCGTTGTAACAGATTTTGCAATTATGTTTGTTATATTTGTCAAAGAATAACCGTAGGTATACTATATTACATCTGTTGGTTATACAATTGTTCTACTTAATTTTATAGAGATCGTATCGTTCGTACGGTAATTATTTTATACCTGTTGATATTGCTGGTATAAAAAAATGTGTATATTGAATGCGAATTTTTAATTTGTTTAGTATAGTTGCTTAGCAACGTGTGTATTGATTTGTTTGTGGTACAGCTAGTTGTTTGAACCAGGCTTTCTTTACCTATATATTTTGTTCTTGCATCGTGAAATGTCTGGATTCCAGATTCATTCCATGTCGGGTGTATTTTATAACCGTATTGACTGACCATCTTCTCGTCCTTGTGGCCCCTTCTGACTCGGTGTTCAGAGATTCGGATTTCTCTTTCAGTATATCATGATGGGGCCTCGGTTTACATACACGCTTAAAGAAATGCCTATCGGAAGTTCGGAACAAATTTTAAGACGACTTGCAACAAATTTCAAATTTGTCAATCAACAACAAATGAACAGTGCGTTAGAATACTTTACAAATATTGCATATTAAAGAATAATAATTATATAATTGGGTACTTAATTAAAAAATTATATGCTACAGAATATTAGTTATTTATTTCCAATATAATTGCAGTTATGTTTGAGTTGTTTTTCTCAGAAGCATTCAATTAATTATTTGTCATTAAAAATCAGGATACTTCCTGATACTTATCAAATGTTTGCTTGTCTTAGTACAATATTTTGTGCTATAACAGTTCTTGACAAATGTTCTTGTTCTAATGATTCACGTTGGTTCGTGAGAGGAGGCCTGTGCCCAGTTGTGGGACGTAATTAGGGGATGGCTAACGATGATGATGATGAAAACGACGACGACTGATATGGGGTGGTAGCGAGCACTCCGTTCCTGAGGATGTGGGTTCGATTCCCACACAGGACAAATCTTTGGCAGAAACATGAGTATTTGTTCTGGTCTGGGTGTTTTCCTTTACAAACAAAAGTAAAGTATTTCTATATGTTTCTCCTTTATTTAGTATCCAGAACACGAGTTCTTAATGATAACATATCTTGGAACTAAATAATTTGTGTGTCAGAAAAAAAAGTTGGTGTTTTTCTTTATGATATTAAATAAGTAAGATTGATTTGAATAATAGATTACCTAAAAAATAAAACAATACCTAAAAAATAAAAATGAAACTTTTACTATATGCAGTACCCCTATAAAAACTTAATTATTTATACAACAATCAAAAAATACTACCTACTATTATTCAAATATTTAATAAACAAGCGAATATGTGATATATTCAAATCCTAAGGTAAAGTATAAGAGCGTAAGAGGAGGTCTTGACACAGTCGGTGGCCAGAGTCACGTGCCCCAAGACTGATGACCACAGCCGATCCACAAAAGAAACGTCGCCGACACTTGTCTCAGGACATGACCTCCGCATTAGGTCCGAAGTGGGCTACCGACATGTCATTGTACCCCTGTCTAGGAACCGTGATAATTAATTATGTACACTGTTGCTGTGGAATAAACATTTACTAATCACAATCTACATTGTATTGTGTGTTTATTGATTTGAAGATGAGATGGATTGTACTAGTGAAGTATGATATGTTCGAGAGGGGGTTGTTTAGGTCCATGATGTATAACCCAGGTGCATGAAAGGAAAAGACATGCTGCGCCGACCTTGGACAAATTGGGAGCAGGGCATTTGCTCATCAGAATATATCAATTGTATTGTGTTCATTGATTTAGTGTTAAGAGACGGATTAAGCGAGTGAAGGATGATATAATCGGGAAGAGATGTATGAGTTGATGGCCCATAGGACTCGCTCAAAAGTTGCTTAAATCTTGTAAGACTCATACAATAATAATGAAACAAAACTTAATTACAGCTGGAGCTTATTATTAAGTTACTGTTATAATTTTATTACAGGTACAATCAGTGGGTCGTAATGTGGAACATTGTAGAGACCGTCCCACGCGCGCCTCAGACGTTGTACACCGTTAACTGTTGTAATTGACGCTTTTGTCTTTGCTGCCGAAAGTGAGATGCGCTTTGTCTTCAACTCACAACCGCTGACACTACCTTCATTACCGCAGACGTCCCTGTAACAAGAATACTACACCGACATATATGACATTATTCATTTCGAATTCCTCGAACCTTCTTTGGATTCCAAGAAATTTTTTATCTGAACTCGTATTTTACGAAGCGAATAATCCAATGGTACTATGTACGTAGTTATAATTTTAAATCGATTCAGAGCTTAGATTGCGCAGGCAGAAATGGAACGCAAAAAATAACTCTCGAGTAAAGGGCAACTAAAACTCAGCGAGCTATTTATCTTAAACTTATCGGAATACAGCGGCTTGCTCGTTTTTCTCCTCCCGACCGTATATACTTTGAACTGTGTATCGTTTTGTTTTTAAAAACAATGATTACCGCGTTGTCGGGCGCGCGTCGTGCGAGCGAGATGCGATGATCGTTTTGCATGGAACGAGGTGAAACCATCAATTTGCGCCGAGCCGCGCCAGAGGTAAACGCGTCGATCTTGTTCAAAAGAGCCGAGTCGAGCCCACTTGTGATGTTGCACTACACTTTGTGCTGGTTTGTACAGCTTCTAGCTGCGATGTTAACTCTTGTTTCATTCTTGGAACAAGCACACTGAAATGAACGATCTGAGTTTGCGCAATAATTTCTTACTAACGTTATGACTGGTCTTTGATGTCCCCCCAGCTATCAACGGGCCTTCCAAGACCTTTACTTTACTACTGATAATTATAAAAATGTGTATACGTCAAAGTGGCACTAAGCCATTACGGTGGGAGGGCGCGGCTATTATCGCATGCGTTTGCCGTGGTCAAGGCAGCGCGCATCAGAGGCGCGATGTTCCCAGCGGGCGGTAAGCGGTAACTACAAGGTTGCAGCTCCATTTTTCCACTCGCGTTTTTGCATGAGCGGCCGATCAAGCCTGTATTGTATATGGAGGCGTACTGGGCAGAAAATTGCTATTTTTACAAACAAGCTCTTTACGGCTCTCGCAAAACATTTACAGTGGAGGACCGCATCTCGGTAATGAATTCAAACGAGTTTTATTGTCTTATAGCTAGACGAGGAAAGCCTGGAATATATTGATATGCCTATTATGTAACCGAGCATTATTCTGAAGTGTGATATGAGTTACTATTTGATAAGACTGCTGCAGGACTTGTTATCATACTAACGAGGATTACTGACTACCAGCTTCTCTTGCGACATGGCCTGCATGGCCTACAGTTAGGTCTGTCCTTTAATTAGCTTAATGGCAAAATTGCAGAAACATTACTTTCTTTCTCAAAAGTTTTTTATGATGAGTTTTATATCTCATTAGTAAAGATGCATTCTCCTTACAAACTTCCATTCCCTTTTTACTGAAGTAAGGGATGATTTCAGGCATCTGATATAATGTGAACGAGTATCTGATATTAGAACTGATAGTGCACTATTACGATTGAACGATAAAAAATATTCACTTTCTCCAATTTTTATCTCTGTTAAGTTTAAGTAGATATAGCTGTAACTTTAAAAACCTGTTACAATGAGCCTTGATCGAACCATTCTATATTATTTGCTTGGATATAATGTCTAGCTTTTAATGGTTAATATTTGACCGACATATCGCCGATGCTTAGCTTTTATAATTTTGATGTAGATATCTCATTATTCTGATTGTATCTAGAACAACACCTTATTTTAAGCACAGTCATTTCACCTTAAGCCGAAAGGAAAGTGATCAGAACAAAAGCGCCGATAAATACTTATCTGGAATGGCGACAATTCATAATAATTTGTTGGGTTAACAGGTTTGGTAGTCGCGGCGGTCTCGTCGAGGCGCCCGCGTCGCCTTGTAATGAGCAACATCTGCGAATCAATGAGGTTGGTGCGGGTTTTATTAAGCGCCGCGATAAATTTGCATCGTCAAACAGCGACCGCGGCGGCGGGGCACGTTCGGCAAATAGAATAAATACGTTGCTCCTCCCGCTTCTGCGCCAACCTGACAACCCCCTACTACAAACACAATTTGCTCCTACTTACAATTTATGTCCTTCCATTGAGAGTGTTAGCTTTTTTTGAGATCACTGTCTGTGGTGTAGTGTTTGTATAAAACGTGTTTTTGTAGAGTTTCCATGACTGAAGTATTGCTAAAACCATTTACACGAATTGTAATCAAGCTATTTTATTAATGAAAAATAATTTGTTTTTGTTTCGATAATTTATATTTATTATAAATTAATCTATATATTTTTAAAATGTAGCGGTTTATCTATGAAAAACACCTTTATGTAAAAACATGACATCGCACACTAACATGTTAAACAATGTGTAAGATGTACATAATATCGCAAAAATAACGACATTAATTTAACACCATTCTACGCAAAAAAATATATGTTCCTAAAATATTAATTAAATATAACATGTTCTTGGGTCTTTATTATTAAATAATAAATAACAAATATTAAATAGACCTATACATAAATACGTTGTTTCATAAACTGTGCGTAAGGTTGATGTTACTTACTGTAAGATAAATGATATATGTACTGTAGTCATAGGAAAAGCGATGCAAAGTGTATAAACATAATAGTTTTGTTCCAATTTTTACATTCGCAAGATAAGTCTGAGTCAATTTGTCATGTAGGATGACTTTAAAAACTTTTATAAAAAAAAGTATACAAAAGAATAAAACGAACGTCAGTATTTCCCAACTCATCACAAAGTATAATGACATCGTTGGTAAGGTAATTCCCGGTTAAAAAGGACTCGCTGAATAGGGTTTGACAAAGTGGTTAGCCGGCGGCGGCGGCGCTGGGAGCTCACAGGCGAAACCTCGATTACCCGCGTCGATTTCGCAATAATTGCGGACAGTTCCTAAAGCTAGTGTTATGCGAGGGTCAGTAGCCATCGTAAAATTTCACGACCACTTGTACTCGCACAGCGCCAAAGGGAACCACTATAGCCTTTGGAGGACGTCCAATAGGACAAACATCGATATCTCCCGTGCCGCTTACGATTTGAAGTGAACACTCGCAGTGAATATCTAGTAAAGTATCTAACTGTATGATCTTTCTGAGTGGATCGCCGCGTGCGATAACCTCTGATAACGCTGAACGGTTCGCGTGCCGAAATGCTTTTGTTAATATACCATATTGGGTCGTATCATATTACGGAACTAACATACGTGGAAGTCTAATGACCCCCAAATGTTGTCTGATTTAGAAAAGATAACCGGTAATGGTGTCGGGTGGGAGCGGGACGACCGATGAACTCAGATCTGGTTGATCCGAATCCAAGAGTTCAATAAGCTGGGCTTAGCATCGATCTTCAATGCGGCGATTACGAACGACGGCGTTGACGGATGTCAGCTTAACTCGTCTGTCACCCGCTTCGTACAGACACCTACTATAAGAGTATTAATCTCTATTCTCGCTGAGCAACACGTGGATTTACGCGTCGACGAAAGTAATTTATATGCAAATCATTCCAACCTTGACGATTTCGTGACTTTAATGCGGCTGACAGTCCAACGTTACATACAAAGTCCTGGGGTTAGACAGTAACGGTATATGCATATTTCATGGGATGGCGCCGAAGCTAGTTAAATATGGGGTAAAGCGTGCTTTTCGCAAACTCATTAAGGGTTTAAATATGACAGGCTGTGGCCAAAGAATTTTAATAGTCTTTTTATACTTATAATTGGCTTAGAACGTAATATTTCTAAACATGAGTCAAACATAAGTAAACTTCATTATCTTATATTAATATTTCAGTTTTACGAATGTCGCTTGTCAAAAGACAAAAGCGTTGTTGGGGCACCGCGAGACAACGTGCTAGCTCATTGTGCGCTTCGAAACAATATTACTGGCGTCTTGATAAATAGGAACAACTGTTGAGGCAACAATGCAGCCTGTAACGCGATACCAGCGCGATCGACCGCTGGATTAATGACTGCCGCGCCTAAAAGAATGGCTCGTAATATTTATTATCAGATAAGACTCGGCTACCGGGCAATTCGAGAGTCTCTGTCCATTATACAAGTCTTGTTACGGCGTCGATGCATTAGTCACCCCGTACACCGAGATATCAATTTATGGATGTTCACATTCATAGATCGTGTCACTTTTGTGTTTCTTCGAATTCTCCTAAGCCTACGACACAATTTTTCCCATTGTTGAATTTGAATTTATGATATTCGAAGCGAAATGCATTTAAATGGAATAAAAATTAAAGATGTTTTAAATGCATCAAGGAACTAATCAGTTTAAACTGCTTTTTGTGATATAGTTTGTATGTAATGAAACGTAACGCCCACTCGACCGGTCCCATTGATCTCGGGCGTATTAATAGGCGAGTCGAAAGATGTGTGCCCAAGCAAACCGTCCACATAACGAGGGTTCAAATCTTCCCCGATTATAAATTGTAATTTGGAGATTTTTAGATATTTTATGACCGAAACCAATCAATAGACGTTAAGTAACTACATATTTACAAATGCATTCAAATAACGACTATAAAAACGATCTATTTTTATTATCCTTCATTATATGTTAAAAAACTACATGAGAGAAAAATAGAGTTCACTAGATGGTTTTGTCTTCTACTTTAATAGTTGTTATAACAGGATACAAATTTCTATAAATTAATTTATTTTTCTCGTTGCCTTGCAGATTACATCTTCATTTATTTCGTTTCTAATTTTTAAACTAAAATATTAAAATGAGATAAAAGTAGTTATAACTCCTTCGTGCCCAAACGGCGGTTGAAACTATTTGAAACTTAGCACAAATATTGATTATGTTAACATAATCATTACTATTTTTACTGGTAATGTGTTCCTGTAATATCATAGTTCTACTTAATTATTTTCACGCTAGCACACCTAGTGCAAAACATATTAATACCCGTTTTATTGAGAATATATTCACAATTACAACAAACAATTACTTGACGCTGTTTCTTTTGAAATATTCATACAATGTAACTCACTGGGCGCACGTAACGGAACTTGTAAGATGTAAAATAATACATCTCGAATAAGAATTTCTTTAGAAACATCATAACTGGGAATACTTGGCGGGTGTTAGTTACAAGGGAGTTATGTCTCGCTGAAATTTATAATCTGACGATGAGATAGATGGTGTAATGTTAACAGTAAATTAGTGGTTATAAGTAGGTAAAACTTGTTAATTTATTTCACATAAACGAGACGTCAACGTACGAGATATTCAAATTTAATCGTTATAAAGACATTGATCAAGCGGCAACGGGTTACGCGACACTCCGGTTTCGCCCGATCTTTTCCAGATAACATGTAATATTGTGTTTTTTTTTGTGTCTCGTAATTACGATTTATATCTCGTGGATGGGCCTTGTCTTGCTGTTGACTTTGCGTAAAGAAGCTCCGTGTTTCGATGATTTATCGCCTTTTGTTCGGGCTTATATTGCATGCGTTTTATTATTCATTTTAAATTGCATTTATCTGACACGAATCTTACACGTCTTATACGGTATCTCTCGGTTGCATTTGACCTGGCAGCGAATGCGGCCATATCGTTTTTTTTGTCTCCTCACACAGACATCTTAACCCTCTTTTTATCATGAAAGCTACTAAAAAGATAAAAGCCTGATGCAAATTGGGTATGATTGTTAGATTACAAAAGTTTTATTCTAGCTATAGGAGAACCGAGGTAGCGCTATGATTTGCACTATACCGTCAGTTTTTACTGTGCAAATTGTACTGTCCCTAGCGAAATTACTAGGCAAATTTGAAATAACTCATAAGTTATTAGTCACTCCGAACCATTTTTATGCTGTCATAAGTTTATTCCTAAATCGCGCCAGTTCACAAGTATTACTGACGATGTTAAACTTTTTCATATAGGAAAATAAAATAAGCAGAAAGTTGAAGTAGTTAAATTTGAACGCCAAATAAGCGATGCGATTCGAAGTGTTCCCAATCGCGCTTCCCGCCCGCCGCCGCCCAGTAAACCAAACTTGTTGTTTATTTATCGTCACTGGACTCCTCCATTGTGTGGCCCGCTCCCCACTGATACTATGTTATTGATTTATTTACTATACACGCGAGATAAGTAATAAAACGTAAATTTTACCCTTTGGTGTCCTTTTTTTGAAATGGAGGCAAGTTATAAAAGGTTATCGGCAAAGCAGCGAACATGTTTGGAAAGCTTTGTACAGAGTTTTGATACAAGAAACTTTTTAGAACTATGACTTAAATAGCTAATAGCTATGCTTCAGTTTTTCATTTTCAGTCTATAATTATGTACGTACGCAAAACAGAATCTCTGGTCTATCTTGGTTAGTAATTGGTAGAATGCATTGATAGAATGCATCTCTCACAAATGGGATCAGGAAATAGGACAGTTGACTATACGATCTTGTTAAATCATTAGCGTAGGGTGGATATCTCTCCATTGCATCTTAGTGTGGCTTAACAGCAGACGCAGAGGCGCAGAAGCAAGCCATTATTTTACTTCAAAAACAGGAGCCAAAAACTTAAAAAAAAATATTCGGGTGTTACTCGAGTCTATTTAGTCATATAATGCGTTTTCAAAAAATTACCCCATAGACAAACAATCATATTAGAGCCGCATTCAGGATCCTTATGGAATAAGAAATCCTTGATTATCGCGATACTAATGCCAATAGTCTAATGGATATACGTTTGCAATATTATGTACTAAAATAATAATTAATTAATAAACCGCGAACTCGTTGGTTAAAAAATGTGTTGTAATAAATAAAAAATATATGTCTTTTATTAAATTTATTTGGTCAGGATCACTTGGGATTAAAAGAATTTACGAATCATACTTAACTAATGTTTATTTACGATCGGTACCAATGAGAAAAAAGTAACCTGCAGGGCGACATTCAATTTATATCATAAAATAAAAAAAATCAAGCTCAGGTAGTTGGAAACAATGCAAAAGGATAAAGCAATAAAAAGTATGGTCACTAGGAGTTTGGCTTCTTAGTCTAATTACTGACAGGTTTTTCTCAAGTGGATCTGAATGAATTTACGATATAATATAATGGCTTATTAGGGAACATAACGTAGTTTTTCCATGCCAAAATTTACTTCAAATCACTTAGACAGTTAATTTAATTCATAAATAGTTGTATTCTCACAGACTTAACAAATCCTAAATCCTTACTGTGTTTAATATTAAGTTATTATAGTAACTGGCGGGAGAACAAAACTTGACGATTCTCTTGGTTTATTCTTCTCTACTCAAGCTCCTGCCCCCAGTAAATAGGCGCTTTAGTTTTTTATCATTTCTTTTATTTCTAAAGTATATACAAAATGAGCAAAACTTTAATGTAAAAAATTTCTTTGACTAAAGAGTTATATACTTTAGTATCTTTAATTATAAGGGTTTCTTGTTGGTCAGATTTGTATTGGTGTTTAGCGAGTAAGCGACAGTTTTAAGTACGAAAATGTCGTCACCGTATCTTTGTTTCCTTAAACGATAAATGGTCGCGTTTGGCATTAGACACACCATTGTATTGGTATTTTTGGTTAAAAATTCTATTTTGGTGGTAGATGCTCGGTGTTGTTGTCCGCTCGGTGTCCGATGACAATTAGCGGCGATTGGTCGCGGTGCGGCCCGGACGCGCACGGCCGCGCTTCCCATACCCACCTGCGGGTGAGAACTGTCACTTGTCTATCTGCAGCTTTTCGATTTTCAAATTAGGACACAGCTCTGAATATGTCATGGATATCTCTCCATTGCCTCTTAGTGTGGTTTAACAGCCGACGCAGAAGCGCAGAAGCAGGCCATTATTTTACTTAAAAAACTAGCGCCAAAAAGTTAAAGAAAAAAATATTTCAGTGTTACTTGAGTCTATTTAGTCATATAATGCGTTTTCAAGAAATAACCCCATAGACAAACAATCATATTAGAGTCATACAAAATTGTCAACATAGTCGTATGAAATTGTCATAAAAAATTGGTATGAATATAATTTTAGTGAAAGCGCACTTCATTTTAGCAAAGACATTGTAAACATCACCTTCATCTTAGCTCATTAATGTGCTACTGCTGAGCCAAAGGCATTATCTCCTTTCTTAAGGTAAGGGGGGTACCGACGTACGTACGAGCAAGCAGTTCATATAAAACTAAATATGTTTGTGGTTAATTTCAGCCGTATAATTAATCTTTGTCATCTTTCATTTTAGATAAATCGAAGAAAATCCATTGTAATTTTTTTTATGAACGAGTTAATACAATTTATTCTTCATAATAAATAGTTCTGACATCACCAGTTATTTAATTTAATAAAGAAATTGTGTTATAGATACTGAATAACGGAAAAACATACATAAATATTTTTTTTTTGGTAATTATATAATATACATAGGAAAACACCCAGACCAGAACAAATATTCATGTTTATACACACAAAAATTTGTCCTGTGTGGGAATCAAACCCACGACCTCCAGAGTGGAGTGCGGGTATACTCGCCACCACGCCATATCGGTCGTCATATCTTGTTAGTAATAATAAAAGCAAATGGAGGAGCATTTATTTGTTTTGAAATGCGAAAATTAAATACTGTTTAAGAATACATAATTAGTAGGTAGGTGTAAGTTGTCATGGGAGCTTGTTTAAATGATTAACTGTTGCGACTATCAACTGTGTCGTCGCTGTCAGTGTCTGTCTACGTTTAATTAACTTTTTGTCTCCGATCCGCCAACATTCCTCTCCACCTCGCCTACCGAAACGCCGCGGTTGACAAAGAATTTCTCTCTTGTTGTCGTTTTATGGGAAAGCCGGTCCTGTGGGATTCTGTTTCAACTGTTTCCGTTCCTCAATTACTTCCGACGTGATGCCCAAAGAAAAGAAATGTTAGTTGGGACGTTATTCTTTTATTTTATGGTTTTGTTCGACTTTCTCTATAAGTATAATATATTTTTCTGTAGATTCGACTTTTAAATCTAGTTTTTCCAGTGTTCATGTAGTTTGTGGTTACAATGCACGTCTCGCTTCAATTTGCGATATTTAATCATACTTTGATTATAACATGATGAAAGGTATAAAACTTTATAGCTGCATTGCATTCTTACGTGAGCAAAGTATATACATACCTATCTCCGTCATTAATACGTAAAGACTCCTCAGCTCGTAACATTGCACTTGACCGCACAGCAAAAGTTCAAGTTTGCGCGGACGAAGCGACCGCTCGCAAACTGCAAGTTGCGTAAGGGTATAGCCTCGCCTCAGCACCCACAAACTACTCGTAGCAATGCGAATGCATCATGACTCATCGTCAATGTCAGCACTATATTCTCAACCTCTTTTATAAATAACTAAAATCCACCATGTTTGTTTATGCACTCTACGACTTGTCAAGAGTCTTAGCGTTTCATTGAAAATCCTCATTCGATTGATTAAGCCCCTACTTCTTATTTACAGTTTATCATTGATATTGTTATCCTTCTAACTAGATTTTGTCATTTCATATTTCGATATTGATGTTTATAGAACAGTAAAGACATTCCTATGCAAATGTTAGATTGGAAGCGAACAAAAGGAATGACTAATCGAAGTTATAAGTAAATTGAGCGCGCGCAGCGGCGGCTTTCGGTTCGCGCGCTGCCTCTTTAATTGCTCTTTGATAACCGGTAATAGTAGTATAAATGCACCTATTATAGTTTCTATTTATATTGATCGTATTAATGGCGATTGTGTTAACATTTGATAATATGGTCTCTAAGCGTGATTATGGAAAACATACCAAGTTTCTCGGGCCCTTCACGCTCGTAGAGTTCTTAATGACTATACGAGTTCAAAGGTGTTTCGTATTATTTGTTACATTGATTTGTTTGAAAACAAACTGAGATTGTAGTTAGTTGAAAGTATAAAATCCCTACTAACAACAAAATCTAAAATTTGTAATTGTAACTCCTCAAATACGTATTACGGTAGATATATACATACTCATACTCAATTCCGTCAAAAATAGATGATACGTTTACGAGGGCTTGACGTGCATTACTACAGTTTACGTCCCCGGTTAATAATGCTCGTTTGCGTGTGTAGCTCGAAAGCGAATCGTCGCCTGCCACTTTTTATTACCGGTCCTTTGGATGCGGATACGTTTTGCTAAAAAAAAGTACGGATCCTATTTTGTGCACATTTTTCTTTTATTGCATCATAAATTTTTAAACATGATACAGGCTACCTTTATAATTAGATATGAATACGACGTAAATGAAGTAGGTATAAATTATTTAAAGATAATAAACATGTACGATCTTACTTATGAACATGACTTATTTCAATGTATATAGGGTGTAAAGGGCTCCTACTAAGACATAAGGAGCCCAAGCCAACCTCACCTGCAAGTGGTACATCTGCCGATCAACGGACGAGGCTCTGACCAACATAAAAGTGCCCGGAAAGCGGCAATAAGCTCGCCACCTATTACGTGGGACCAACAATGGCGAAGTGTAGGCGTATAGTATGCCTCTGCCTACCCCTTCGGGGAAACAGGCGTGATATTATGTAGGTTTGTATGTATGTATGTATGTACTTATTTCAAACGACATAGATAAAGTAAAATATGAAGTATATAATGATCTTTTATGATTCTACTTATTTATGCGCCTTTATTTTTACCAATATGCAACGCATGGTAGACGCGCCTAAGATCCTTTCAACTTGCTTGGTAAGGCGATGCAACAGTGGGTTAATGAGCAGATATGTAAAGCGTTACTTCATCATCACAGCCCATTAACGTCCCACTACTGAGCACGAGCCTCCTCTCACATGTCAAGGTGTGAGGGTATTGGGTCATACTGCACCACGCTGACCCAGTGCGGATTGGCGAAGGCAAGTGTATGGCGTCCTGCTGTTAGAATTTTTCAATCCGCCCATTAGGCCTCTAACATGGCTTAACGACTACCACCATTAATGATAACCGGGACCAACGGCTTAACATGCCTTCCGAAGCACAGAAGCGCTCGACATCAAATGCCACACAAACGGTCACCCATCGACCCATCGACCCACCGACCACCGAGCACCGCAGAACTACGAGCGCTTCACCACACTGCGTTTCTTATTTAGGTGCTTATGACATAAATAGGTCATTTTTAATTTGAGCGAACAATGTACTACCTAACTATAAAATGCATAGGCATTTATTATTAGTAGAGCCGTTAGTGGTCACTGGAATTAAATCTATAACTGAAACAACAGTCTACGTATAAGTCTTCGAATGAAATGAGTGCAGTAGACAAGTTTAGTATCACTCGTCTACTACACTCATTCAAATGAGTTTGTGTATATCCAATTGAAAGCACATACGTAAGGTACTTAATGACTGCGAACCAGTTCTTAGAATATGTCTCGACTAGGAGCTAATCTACACTTCACAACTAATAAATGAACTTTCGTTTTTGTACACTGCTTTAATGCACACAGTTAATTAACTCCTGCTTAAGTCTTAACATGAGGTATTAATTTTAAAATGGTCAATTTAAATTCCTTTTGAATTGTCAACAATGTGAACTACTCGTAATGTAATATGTCTTGTTTACGATTTACATTTTGATTAAAATCTTTTTCAGTTCTAGAATACTTAACTCTAGCCTTTTGCATATTGCGAAACTCGATATACCTACATATTATGAGCGTAATACTTCAAAGCACAACCAATCTATACTTAGATTTTCCAATCACTTAGCCGCAACTGTTCTTTGAAACACCTGCTCCTTTTTTAATCTGTAACGAGCACTTGGTATCGCGCGCGTCCTTATGCACGAGTGGTTTATTTAATAACATCTGCTGGAGACACCAGAGACGCTCTTCAAGATTCCAGTGTCGTCCACATTTTTGTGGGGTACGATCTTGAGAATGTAGCTCGCGTTTTAATATCTGCAGCTTCTGTGGGCGCCTGTCGCTTGTCGTGTCAGACACCAGAATACATCTCCGTACGTAACCGCAGTATTTCTACGAGTCTTGCGCTCGCCTAGTTTTGAACTCGGTTAAGCTCGGCAAAATAGCTATTCTGAAATTTCAGCTTCGCATATGCAAATGTCAGCTCTCGACACTGATTGTACGAGTGGCACGGGGAAAACTCATGCATTTACATTAAATTTCACCGAAATTGGATCCCGACTTCGTAGTTTATATACGAGCGCAGTGTGTCACGCGCGTGCCGCTCTCGATATTTACGATTTTCAATCGCATATGTCGCACTCGCTTACAGTATGAGAATTGTTTAGCATGCCATTCAGTTGAGCTAGAAAAGTTGTTTTCGCTGCTTGCACATAACAGTTCAAAATATCAAATTATGTCGATAGATCTTTAGTTTCTATTTCTGAACAGCTTTAAAGGGGTAACAGTCTGCAGCTAGATTGGTGTTTGCTTCTGATTCATAAAACGGCTATGTTCTTATATATGAAAGTCCTATCTACCCTGAATCAAATACTCATTGTGGTTATTAAAACACAACCAGCCGCGTAGCATATTAACTAATCGAATGATTGTTTACCACGGGCATTCGTTCAACTCGCCACCGCTCAACTTCTCGCATAACTGATGTTGAGTACATTAATTATGGCTTTATGGCGAGTTTTATGACTGCTTTTATCGGACCATTCGAGATTACTCGGTCAACCTTATTAACTTTAGATTTTCTGTATCGATGACTCATTTTAACTTGTCTAAATACCGTCAGTTTTAATTTGTGACTTTTAAAAATACGTGAAATTATGTGTCATGCAATTTGTGAGTTTATAAATATATGTGTCAATGGAGGGCAAAATTTATTACATTCAATATTATTATTTACTCTTAAACATATAAATATGAAAAACATACTAAACATGATCGGCAGCGACATCTGATTAACCCAAAACTTTTGATTTTTCTTCTCATTATTTACCTAATGGCAGAAAGCTGCAACTAGGCTATCTTGTCGTTTAGTTCCCTTTACGCCCGAGTCCAAGGAGGGCAATAAATTGGCCTCGAAGATTGATCTCGGCGCCTGCGCACAAATCAAACGGCACGTCCGGACAACGGGTCCGCGAGCTGCGGGGGCGATCGTGCACTCGCGACGATTATCGTCAATGCCTACTTATTTATAAGCGAATTCAAGATTTGCAAAAGAAAATCAGTACATTACATTATAATTCTATGCAGAACATTGCTTTTACATATGAAGTAACAGCAATTGATTTGGGATAATTGGGTTTGATTTGTTCAAATCGATGAAATGCTAAATTTGTTGCAAAATTGTGCTAATGCTAGGATGTACGTAATTCGTTATTACTCTTACTGTTTAAAAAAGAAGAGAACTGGATCATGACATTTTTCCGTTTTTTATAAAGTTATAGCCCATTGGTTTAGCGTTTGGTTAAAGAACCAGTTGGTTGGTTGGCACCACGAGGGATTGTTAATAATATTTATGCAAAAAAAGTTTTAAAATGGATGACCTCAATTATTTGGGTTCATCATTAAGGTATGTTAATAAGTCAAGTTCATTTTGTTTCTTGGTAGTCTCTTTTTACCAAACTTTTCCATAAGTTTTAAGTTCACCTGTTGTTTTGAAACGTGATCCGTGGTCGCTGATCAATTTGAAGTCGCCCGTGAAACGTAACGAACCGAGATTTAAGCTCAATCCAAGCCAATGCAGTAAGTATTAGACGTCGTCGTCATGAACCTGTTTCTTCTTGAATGTTGGTGGGAAAAAAGGTATGAATGAGTGAGAGTTTTTGTTCACTTGTCACTGCGTTTCCGGCGGTCGCACGTCGACCGGCGTGGCGGTGGCTGCGTGGAGAATCGGCGTACGCGTCGGACCGTCGCAGCCCTTATAGGGTTGCCACTTGAGTATTCTTCTTATATTAGTTGAAGTAAAGAAACCTGTATCTAAAAAGATCTTATAAGATTTTGCGAAGAATGTGGAAGCTATAACGTAAACGTAGTTCGAGACAGATCTAGGATCTCTTAAAGTGGATAGGAAGCCGCTGTTTCAATTTCAAACATCAACATTCTACTAGACTTTTTCAGAATGATCTAGATAATATTTCCGGTATCTTTTTGGTTAGTTAGATACTTTACGTTTGTTGTTAGTACGAGAGGTGCCTATTTAAAAAATGTTGCTGGAAATAGTAAAATAACAAAGTTACAAAGCCCTCAAACACCTGTTAGCAAAGGTTATCTAACGAAAAAAATTGTGCTACTATTAAACTGACAATATAAATAGTTCGAACTTCGAAAAGCTTTTAATATGCCAATGAATATTTTCAAAATTTCAAATAAATAATAAAATGTCATAAATCAGCAAAACTCCATAGAATTTAACTGAAATGAGACAGCCACATTATCATTAAAATCCGTCATTGCTAGACGGCACAAAACAATTAAATCTCTAAAATTCAATATACAGGTCATGACGGTATATCGTTAGACATGACATTGTATTTGTGTATTTGTGCAACAATATATTTGAACGTTTGAATGAAATAAAATTAACCTTCATCCCCATTGCGTCGATGTCATATTATAAACTGAACTATTTTTTTAATTCATCATAATTTTCAGGATTTGGCAGAGTCTGACATAGAAGTAGTTTTAAATTGAAATAAATCTGATTATAGTTTGTGTGTTATTTTATTCCATTAGAGTTTCTGTTGCCGTCATCTTCTCGAAAATTTTGTCTGAAAATTACTATAATTATGTTCACTAACATTTTATTGGTAAAATATTTTACCAGCATTTACAACTTATCTTAAAGATTAAAAAAAAAACACTTATTATCTGAAAAACTATTTATATCATGCTGCTTACGTTTATTGTAAAGCCAGCACCGTAATCCACAAATTAACTACATTTAAACGAACAGTTACAGTATTTGAAGATTATCTAAACTTGATAAATTGACGACTTCACAGTATTTATCCATTAAACTTGAAAATTGATGAATAAATAGTGTGAAGTCGTATGTAAATAAAATTTTAAAATCCCCTTTAAATGCAACTACATAGAAATTGACAACCCTAACAGATTTTCGCTGTTAGGCTACGCCAAGCTTCACCGTTCATTACTGATGGAAAAACGAAGTCAAATGACCGATCATCTCGCGACGTACTGTAATATGCCGTTCCGTTTCAATGTACTTGTAGTTTAACCTATATGTTCGAAAAATTTCACTTTTATTTCTTACCGATTCAATATGCAAAAGTAAGTAAACTCTAAATCATTTTACAACCATTTGATTTAAAAACGACTATGTAGACACAATGGGTATTGCCGTACTCTTAACTTGCAATATTAGCATTTTAGTAAAAATTTTAAATTTACCTAAAAAAAAAAAAACTTGCATCCTGGGTGTATAGGGATCCTACCTAAACACCCAGGATGCAAGACCTAAGGAGCACCAGCCAACCTCACCTTTTTTTTTTGGAGGGCCCCCTTAGAGAGGCGCTGTGTGTTGCGCCCCCCCTCTGCGAGGGTCTATACCTAGACGGACGCTAGCAGGGCCCCCGCCGCCTAAGACCCCCCTAGCCAACCTCACCTGTAAGTGGTGCACCCGCCAATCAACGGACGAGACTGTGGCGAACATAACAGTACCCGGTAAGCGGCAACAGGCTCGCCACCTATTACGAGGGACCAACAACACAGTTGGCGAAGTGTGGGCCTTTGCCTCCCCCTTCGGGGACACAGAGATGAATATATGTGTGTAAATTCTTGCAAAGATGACATATTTTATTTAGTTTATTTTAAATAAAATCTATGTACATTTATTTATATCAATTAAGAATTACAAATAAAAAAACTAAGAATAGTAGCCGGCTCTACACCAAAAATCATCAAGATCTCCTGAAGAGGTTTAGCCGTGGAAACCTAGTAGACTGGGAGTATTTGCAATGAAGTGTATACTTAAGGTATCATTGTATATCGTTTGCTACATTATTTCTGTGTGGTATTGTGTGTATAGTAGAATGGAACTCGTCTCTGACCTCTACCTGGGCAACGGATAACTTGATTCAGTTCCAAGAAAACCCGTGCACGCGCGTTGTCAGCTTAATTTTCTTCTTTACTTATTTAACATTATTTACATTCTCTTTTTTAAACACTATCACGACCTCAGGACTCTCAAATATTGGCATTGACCTTAATTTTACTGCTATAGGTATAGAAGAAGTTTTTACAACAGCAGTCTGCTAGTTCCTTAATATTTTTTACACCCAAACAGCGATGTCTATTTTTTAAAGCACAAAAGCTTTCGTGTGTTGGGTATATATTCATATTATTTATTTTAACTACCCCAACCTTCACAGGCCGCATACTTACTTGAATCTTCAGATGGTGCTAAGATGCTAAAGTTACAAAATACCTTGAGGAGCTTTACTTGAGCAGGAACGTGGAATCTCTCAGTATTTTCCCGCATACCGTCTTCCCCTTTCCTTTTCTTTTTTAATTGGCTACTGACCACCCAAAACTATTTCTTTTACTTTTACAAATATGCCTCTCTTGTAAATAAAACAAAACACCTACTTCAGTAATATCTTAATCCAAGAGTAAAATTACAGTTTTATTATTTTTGTCTTCGAGTATCATGAAAGCTAATTGAGACCAATTTCTTAAACAAAACGCACACGCCGAGCTAAAGCCGCGCAAAGACATTATGAGAAGGTGCCTAGTTGGTATATTACGAAACCATTCACGTGAAGTGCTCATCACTGTATTCACTGGAAAAAAAGGCGGCAAGTCGAAGCAACAGGTAGCCGTCCAATTAGAGGGCGCGCACTTAGCTGGCGAGCCACGACACCGACACTAAATAAACTACTACAGTATGTCTATCATGACTCTTGAGTTGTAACTGTAAAATAAGTGATCAGATTTGACGATTGACCCGGCTAAAGGTACGCTTAAACTTTGGTTTATAACTATACCTTGCTTCGAGGAATGGTGGTAGTATGCACAGAAGAACAAATAAAAGTCCATAAGAATTATTTCATTTCATTTATTTGTTACACAAAACAGAGATATAGCAGGCAAAATTTGACCAAAAAAAAATCTTAAAAGACTAGTATCTTCGACCATAAATTTAAAGAATATAATGTTTGAAGATAAATTTGAAGAATATAGTAAATAAAGTTCCTGACAACTTTGTCTTATAAATATTTGTGCTTTAGTCGCTTTGGCTAAAACAATACTTTTTTAGAGTTAATATAGTATGTAGGGCAAGCGAACTGTTAAATGAATGCAAGGACCGATATCTGTGGTTACTTGTGTACCACCTATAATGTATGTATTTTTTTGTAGTTGATCCAACTACAAAAAATGCACTGACATTCGTTTGTTGGAACTCAAAATTATACGTAAAGTTAGCAGGTTGCAGTACGTTCGTTGTATGAAGCAAGCGTTCTGAAGTTATCCATTTTGTTGCATAAAGCTTTGACGGGCTCGGCAAAAACTGAACACCGTTTCGTACGCCGCTTCAGTTGCTTTTTGCATCACAAACTTGTCGTGCCTCACTTTGACTTTCACGACTCCCGTGTACCACCATCCTACCACCCTCAATCACTTTATTATTGACATATAGATTTATAGCTATTTCCTGGTTTGCAAATAATTGTCTTATGATAACCGGTGCGAATACTTCAATTTAAACTTAGGTGCCATCTTTATTTGTTGTAACATCTTTACTTTATGTATTTCTTTCTTATATAATAACACAGAACCTTTCAAGTTATATTGCTTTGCTTTTGTTTGTGCTATATCTTGTACAAATCTAAATACCTTTTTGAAAATAAAGATTAGCATTGCCGACCAAGTCCTTTGTCGTTGGTAAAAATAGTTTATTTTTGGTTTTTGGTTATATTTGATTGCATATTGTATTCAAAAGTAGTTGTCAAGGTATAAAAAAGCCTACAGTCTAGTGAGTCATATACTTATATTACTTTTGTTTGTTTCAGGTAATTCTCATCAATCAAGTACGACATCAACTCAGAACTGACATGGGAACTTGAAGGAGAGTTGAGTTGACAATCGTAAATGAAAGTGCGATTTCGATCCATCATTGACAGCGTCTGGCGATAGCAATAACACTGATGCACATTCATCATCATCGTGCGCTTTAGTGGCAATATTATTTCAGATAACCACCCAGATACCAACTTGACGGCCAAATGTATTGCAATAATTTATGACGCCGAGTTACTCGCTCCGCTTATCGATTAACATCCGAAAGAATTCTACAAACATTTTCAATTTAAGTGGAAATATTATTCGGCAGTTATAAATCAGAGCTGTCCTGCGGCACCTCGCGACAATTTCGGGAAGAGCAAATTTAATGCTTAATTATGGCCTCGGTCGCTATGTCGTATTTATTTTACTTGTAAAATTATCTTGCAAGCCTGCTATAAATTTGATCACGCGATCAATAATTGAGATGTAAATGTAGGACTTGGAGGGTTTTTTGAGGCTCTCGCGAAATGTATTAATGCTGCAAACGTTATACTTATTCCGACGGTCGTACTTAGTTTCTGTCAAGAAAAACCTAATCTTTACCTTTTTTCATACATCAACTAACATGACTGAACAATTATACTGACAGCACGTCAACATCGACAAATATAGGTATATATTTCTTCGAATAGTTTTAGAAACCAATACATAAATATTAAGTAAGTAAGTGTAAGGCAGATACTTTTTCGAATCAGACACTCTCAGTTAAGTTGCTTGCGTTGCTTGACTACTCGCAAAATTTGTTGTTTCCAGGTCTGCTTACGTCATGAGGTAAAAACCTAGACTAAAGCAAAGATAAAAACCGCCTCTCTTTATAATACAAACTAGAAAATTTATAAGCTACTGAACAATTAATTGATGACAGTTTCAGTTAGTATCATATTAATTTATAACCTTAGCAGCCAGGAATGAATTTCTAAAAGATTTATATTCTACAATTACTTCAGCGCCAGTAATTTTAGGGAAGGGATTTTGGTTAACATTTTACAAAAAGAATTTTAATTTAAAGGCCGCTTGAAGTTCGTACAGAACGCAAACTTTAATGGGAAGGAATCCGAAAGCGCAGTCGCACGCTGTCCTCTACTTGAAATTAGGATTAAACGTAATTCGTAATCGGCTACATAGCGAGCGAAAATATAAATCTTCC
Source organism: Musotima nitidalis (assembly GCA_949126915.1). NCBI lineage: Eukaryota > Metazoa > Arthropoda > Insecta > Lepidoptera > Crambidae > Musotima > Musotima nitidalis. The sequence goes on along the minus strand of OX421424.1, from coordinate 8,883,010 downwards.
AAAGGGAGCGACGTAAAAATGAGTGTTCATTGACTTCAAAGTCCAGTTAGCCGAGCGGATGAGCGTGTGATGCAGTTTTAATGACATAATCCAGATACCGCTGACTCGATTAACCCGGGCTACTGAAGCTACTAAACTCCTACCTTCACGTGTAGTTCAGTTACCGGGTGCTCATCTAGTGCCGTATTAGTTATTATCTATAGCGGCAGCGATGCTGGGCCCAATCGACGTTTATCTGTACACCGCCGTCGCCAGCGCCGCCTGGCTCGTTATTGGTCATTACTCTTAGGTTCTCCACTTATACCGAATACGACGCAGTGAGCAACTCATCAAATACCCAAGCATGATTCTTTATTCTGTAAAACATGTGTTTCCAAATGATTAGGCGTATTATTAATGGCCCATGTGATAGCTGGGCTAGCAAATTAATATTGTATCCAAGAGCGTTAAGTTTTTAATGCATTTATGATAGTAACACCACCAGTAACTAGGTGAAGTGAGTTATTAGTAAAACTATTTTCTCATGGCATTCTTAAGTGGTTTTAATAGAGCCATCAGTTAATAAAACACGTGAACTATTCCAAGTATTTACACGTGGGTCGTCAGATCGTCCGCTTGATGTATTGTGGCACTAAAACATCTCATGTCTCCTACTTCAGTAGCTTTTTAAAAAATACTGAGCTATGAAATAGGAAACGTGAAACACAATTTATAGGAATAATAACTTAGACTTTTTTTATTGCTTAAAGATTTACTGGTCGTCTTGGAGTTTTATATCCAAATTTGCATATTATATGGTCCAAAAGTAAGTTCTTTTGCTCTTGTATGGTGAGACATATGCACATCTTAAGATGGGTCCTTCGATTTCAGTTGCATCACGATAGTGATGTTTGTAGTTCTTTTATTTTATCCCGTAATGAATAGCACTGCCTTTTCGGACGTGTATTTATAACTTAGACCTAATTCTAACCTTTTTAACTTTACATCACAGCCTGTTATCGTCTTTTCTGTATTCATTTGTAGATATTTGGTACAAGATATTTAGTACATGTTCGTGTTATGTGTGTATCAAAATAAACGATTCTTATTTATTTCACAGGGCTTGAAATAAACTGTTCAAAAAAGTTTCTGTTATATACTAGAAGTTATTATCTACATTACGCTTCGTTTTGATGTGGCTTGTGAGACTAGATGGTATTGAAATAGGTGCGTTAACAAGTTGAGAACTTAAACGAGTGAGATGCATGAATGACCCTGAGATCAAGCGCGTGTCTTACCCACAGGCGAATGTGGGCTAAGGTTCTATGTGGGCCACTGGTCGTTGTACCATAGCAATTTTAACACACCACTCTAACATTAGGATACTTTTGCTGACTTGAATAGCACGCCAGTTTTCTACAGACCTAGGTCTTGGGTTTTGATTAAAAAAAAAAAAAAAGTAAAAAGTAAAAAATTATTTATTTCATAAACTATTATACATAGTACTTGAAAACGTCATGATCACAAATGAAAAAAAAAAAACAATCGAAATAATAATACACTAAATCACGAAGCTTAGATTCACTTACATGCAACAAAACAATTTAAAAATAAAAAATAATTAAGTGTAAGTAAATCTAAGTGCCAGTTCCGAGCCACCGCTCTGTAAGAAGAACTGGCAAGAAACTCACAGGCTATGCTCTTTTAAATATGTCCATTAGTTTGGTACTAGAATTACAATCTTCATTTGTCTGTGAAGCTATACAATGCAATATAACATAACCTTAACAATATTTATGTTTTCAAGTCATTCATATTAGAATAGCCTGTATGAAACGGCAGTTTAATCCCAAGCATTTTTATCTGCCATATAGTCTTTAATAGAATAATATCCCTTTGAAGACAGCTTGTGTTTTATTGTTAATTTAAATTTATTTAGGCTCAATTGCTGTATGTTGATGATTGTTTCTGCAATGTTAATAAGAAACTGTCATCCAACAATTTTAGATTGTTTTGTATATCTTGCAGAGATAATGCCATTGTTCATTGTAATTGTGTTTGTGGTAAAAGCTTATAGATTAGAGTTTATAGATTAAATAGGTTCTCGTAATTCTTATTTGAAGTCAAAGTCAGTATTATTTGTTCCAATTTGGCTTGATAAGTAATAATTGATGAACGTAAACTTAAAACTAACACACCTATTCACTCCAGGATGCAGTTTAAGTTGAGAATAATAGAAATAATAATTTTACAAGACACCAACTATTTAGTTCCAATATAAGTATCATTAAGAACTTGTTTACGGATACCAAATAACGGATATACGTTTAAACATGCATTTTTTTAATACACGTTTTTTTTGTAAATACATGCTCAATTTATCTATGCGGGAATCGAACCCACAACCTCAGGAGCGGAGAAGAGGTATCCTCCGCATCAAATCAATGGTCAAATAATTACAGAATAATTTGTTCGGTGACTTTATCTTTTATCGATACAGAAAATACTTAGCATTAAACACAATGATAATTGAAGATAAATAGCAGTACCTACATTAAAAAAAAATAGTTGAACAAATAGTCACTATACCTACTACACGTTATTTCTACTTGATTTGTAAAATCAGGCCCTAGTCCAATTGTGGGACGTTAGTGTGCTGAGATTTCAATCTATTATTTCTTTTGAATCATCTATCAAACTATTGGTTTGTTAAGTTGTGAATTATATCTAGCCTATTAATTTAGTATCCATACACAAGTTCTTAATGACACTTAACTTGGAACTAAATAATTGGTGTAAGTGTCAAAAATATTTATTTATTTATTATTTATTTATTAATTAAATCACTAAGATACAAGTGAATGTTTGCTATAACTCAAAATATTAAATTAAGTTGTGTTCCATATCCTTCATTCATATCTTTGTTCAACAAGGTAATATTGCCGTCAAATTAAAAGTATTACTTTGCTCTCAATAAATTAGATTATGTTCTCTTGTACTCATTCACGAAGTCAATTAGTGTATTGATGTTGAATTGTGAGCTGTTAATAGTCAACAGATTTCATGGTACATGCGTAATAGTCGGTGTACAGCCTTACTTCCAATACAGACTGCCGTAATTGCTCTCTTGAACGAATCGTTTATCATATTAGTAGATTGAAATTGCTTCGGGCGAGAAGTTATTGTATTCTAATTTTAGATTTGTTTTTAAGCAGGGCTATGCGTTAATTTAAATAAACACGTTAACCTAAATCAGAGATCCGTAAATGTGGTTTAGTTTGATTGCAAATTATGAACTGATTCTACACGAATTCAATTTCGATTGCCACAGAATGCTATTGATGTATGTGAAACATTCCATTCGTAAGTTATTTATTTGTATTGTTTATTTTTGTGCATGTCCGTTAATTGTGTGAATAATTCAAGTAACGATTTCCACTCTCGTAGACAACAAGACGAATGTAAAGAATTTCTTTTCATTAAGTTTACATTAACAACATGTGTCGGCGGGGCTCGATGCGGAGAGGCGATGAGACCGAAGGCAGTTCACAATAAATCAACACAGCAAGACTGTATTTCTTTCGTAATCAGCTCATATCGGCTCACGTGGTTGTGCTCGCCTAATTATTGTCGACTTTTACGATCACCCTAACGAGTTTTCACTTGGACTCATCACGATTTTACGACTTACATATTTTTACTATTTAATTATTAAAATATTTTGTAAAAGATATATTTTTACAATAGCAGTATTGTAGCATTGTTCTCTTCTCAGTTAAAGGTTTTAAAGACGGATAAAGGATAGTAGGATATTAATTCTATCTGAAAACTAGTTGTAATACAAGTAAAATTTCAACAACTTATTAGTCTCCCCGTGACCCCAAATTACTGTAAATTCCATTCCAACCCGTAAAATAAGTTTTATCGAGTATTTATTTCAAACGCGTCAATAGAAGAAACAAAACGTTAACGTATCGTCATAAAATCATCATTGTACTTCTACTATAAACAAACTTATTCGTCGCTTGAATTTAAAATTAAACTAACATTTAATTGTATGTTTAAATCGGAATTCTGTTTTACATGATATGACGTTTCAAGCCCACTAGATTTAATTACACCAGTTAAATTGGATCAAACACTGTCAGTGACCCGTTTAATAATAGTCAGTAACAGATATATCGCTATAGTTTGCTAATCTAATGGTAGTTTCATTTGCATAAAACAAGAGTTTACTCTGACAAAAAACTCATCAGATTGTCTCGGCCTCATCGCAGCGATGGCATATTTACGATAGTATCTCTCTAAATTATTTAGGTTAGTTTAGTTTCAAGTCGGCATCTGTATGTTTTATGTTTAGGAATCCGACTGTCTTATCTGAGATATTAACATATTGATTATGCTTCCCGTATTGATGTGTGACAGACAAGAACGACTTGCGCTCGCTTGTTCGCCGCACCGCCACGATACCCGTGAGCTACTTCTTGTTAACTAGGGCTGCGCTTGTCTTTCCAAACAGCCATTAAAAGTAAATTATACTATCATAAATACACCTTTATTATGCGTTTTACTTTTTATAAACACACAGCCGTGGCACGGAGGAAACTAAACATGTAATAAATACTGTTGAGTCACATTGCTGTTTATGATGAAAAGAATTTAATTTAAATTTTCATTTATGGAATTTTAATTAATAAATAATCAGAAGTAACAATTAATTTTCAAATATAAAGTAGAAACAAATTATTGTTATTATTAATATTATAATTTCAATTTTACTTTTAATATCCGTTTCCGTTTAGGGAGACCGCGTTGTAGATTTGTAAAGTCATCATAGCGAGAAGTATTTCAGTATTACGTTTTAGTTACAGCACTATTGAAGGCGCGGTAGCTCTACATTTCTCACATGGTCTTGATCAAGTTATCTGTGAATCTAAACCGACTTGAGATGAGAACGATAACGGCCCATCAGCCCAGATGCCGAGGTGTCCGAATATTAAGAGCGTAAGCAATTTGTCGAGTTCGATATACGTTTCTTCAACGTTACACTCCACAGGCCGATTCGATTTAACTTCTGTATGATCAGGATTAATATGCATCCAAATTAAATGTCTGATGATATATGTTGCTGACCGCGGTAAGCTCATCGCGAAGGAAACTTTAAGCGTATATTGTCTTGTATGCGTCATGATTTCTCATATCTCTCTAAATTTCTACTATTTGATAGTAGTTCGATTCCATATAACTATTCTGAACTGCTGCAGTTTTTTATCATAGGATTCAGGTAGAAGTGATTTGTCCAGTCTTTTTTACGAAAGGATATTTTCAAATAGATTTGAGTGTCTAGCAAATGACAGTATAGTCTATCTTACGACCAGTATGGCCCGTAGGTCGGTATATCTGTTCTTGGCTTTAAAATCCGTAATAACACTGAACTGGGTTCGTTACTTCACGACATCAGATGCTAACTTTTTGAATAGAACTGAAGGTAAACATTCAACTCTTGACTCGTCCAATTAAATTAAGTTTGTCCGTTAACTATTAACACTTTTCTCAGTTACACAAAACATTCAGAATCCGGAAAATCGACCAATCTTTTGGAAGGGCTTAAAGTACAAGTCATTTCTAACCAATTAACCGCCATCAATCAAGGGTCAAAGTCAATAAATCATTGAGGTTCATAGATTGTGTTTTTTTCGATATGTCTCTAAATATCTTAATCCAGGGCCTTTTAATTTTGAAATGATTTACTACTTATTGGCTCCAAAAACCTTTCTCACGTGTATCGTAAATTCACAAAAATAATTTGGAATAAAAATCTTAAAAATAGTTGGCGTAAGGTTAATTATAAGTATTCTTTGTTCATAATCTGTATCACATGTAACTACAAGTAATAGTTCCCAATTCATTCTATTTCTTAACGATTCGTTATCACCTGTTAAACCCAAACGGAGATCGGCAATCGTAAATTCTGTATCTGCTTGCTCAGTGTCACATTCATCTTAATTAGTATCGAAAAAGTAATCTCTGGAATATATTAAAGGGTTGCGTTTTTTATTTATTCGCCAATTTGCCTCGCGTTGTTCATTATTTCATTCGAGAACGAAACGGCGAAACTCATCTGCGGACGGTAACATTTGACAATTTATGAAGCAATCAGTGTTTCTTTCCCGATGTTTATTTGGAGAGAAATATTTATTTTATCTCTGTGATGGCGCTGGAAATTGTTTTGGAGGTTGCTTAATATTCATTGATCTCATCTCACGATTTGTTTACGTCTCAGAGCGTAGGCGCCGAAATTGTGCCTGGTCAAATTAAAAGGCACCTTAAGATGAGGTCGCGCTGTGCCAGACCGGTTCAATACTCCCCAGGGCTCCACGAGGTGTGAATGTGAGGATTGCTGGAATGGAATCAAATCTATGACATCGTTTTTACTGTGGTAAAAAAATAGCTACAGCTGCTATCAATTTAATTCTTTCTAAATCCATTTCAAATATATAGTTTTAGTAATTAAAAAAGATCTAAAATCCACTCTTGGAATAGTGCTTAGCAACAGAGACTTCAGTCAACGTTTTAAAAATGAGTATGAATGATGGTGACGAAAAAGTATACGATGACTCTCAAACTAGGTCCTAGTTTTCAAATTAAAGCAATTTCAGAGTCACTAAAAAGTAATAAACAAAATTTTATACACCAATATAAAAGTAACTGTTTCTCTGTAAAGGTGTCAGGACTACATAGTCAAATTTATGCCTTCATTATTAAAATAATAAATATAATAAAATAAGTCCCACAAAATTTATTGGCTTCTTTGAATGCTTTTTTTAAACTGAATGGGTTTACCAACACTTGTAAAATACTCTTTGTAAAATAGTTATCTTAAATGCGCGATTCCTTTCCCTATATACAATTTATTGTAGACCATCATGGATAGTCAGCTGGCATTTAGTTCTCGTGACGAAGTTGACCCGCCGCTTGGGATATTTACAAGCTATTTCTCAATTTCATTTGTTGATAGAGCAACAGGCGACCCATTACAAGTTAGGAATAAGCGCGCAGATATCGCTTCAAGTGTCTGAAATACATCCTGAACTATATAATTAAATATCTAAACACAGAATTACGTTAGATTTTTCATTTTTCTTAAGCATACTTATACATTACGTATGTGTAACCGTAGTAGGTACTTTGCTCCAAACTAAGCGCAAAAATATCTATTATTTTATATATTAATAAAATTTAGGATGAAACAAAGTGTTCCTAACTTTTGACAAAACTATGCAGGCGCTTAAACATTCCATTTCAGAACTAAATTTAATTTCGTTTTACCAACGTCGATGTCCTTGGATAGAAAAAAACCTATCAGATGTTGTCATGGTTTTGTAAGAAGGAATAGCGGCATGAAATTAGAAATTTCAAGTGTAGCCTTTCATTGATCAACTCGGTCTTCGAATTATAATCTGCTATAATAGCATGATGAATAATAGTTTAAAGTTACCATACCCGTGCATCCGGGCTTATTATTGTAATTTCGAAGGTATGTGTTATAAACAATTTATTATTCTAATCAAAGTTTCAATGTGAATTCACGTAACGAAATTACTACTGGAACGAAATTAAAATTAAGGAAACTTAATTTTCAAGTTGTACAATAACAATCTAAGGGTAGTTAGAATTAAGTATGAAGACGTAAGAAAATGCACCGAATATCTTATCATGGCTGAGGAATTCAAATTAATTCAAATTACTCCGAACAAGTAAATGCACAAAAGTATTGCTGGAAGAAGGCAAACTAATTAAAAGTTTGCTTCTGTACTAATAATTCGTTTGACTGTCAAAGTTTTGCGTCGTTAATTTTAATTAAAGAAACGCGGAGCCGAGTTTGTAACAATATTAAAGCATTGAAATTGGTGATCCGCTAAACTTCGACATTCTGTTCGCGGATGACCGTCCATTCGTTTTAATTAACCCTTCCATGGGTCTCATCTGCCCTGCTTTGGGAACTTCCAACTTTTTTCGAAGTACTCCAACCGCACGATAAATCAATTATGACCCAAAGTAACGGTGGCACTTGCCTGGAACAGGGACACCGGCGACCCACTTTGTATAAAAATTATGTACATCAACTTTTTGGTGATCTAGTTTTAAGTTTGCTGCCACCTAGCGATTAATTTTCATCTTATTTTAAGTGTTTTTGGGAACAGGAATTTGTAATTAAAACTTTGGGAACAGTTTTAACAAAAACGAAATTAGTTTTTCGTAAGTCTTTTCTAGTTGTCTTTTAATGATTACTTTTGAGATTAAATTAGTTGGCCTTTCTGGCGGTCAGATGAATTATCTCGTAGCGTTTGTATTCTATACAGCCAAGTTGCTAATTTGTACAGCCGTTTCTGCTCCTAATTCGGAGCATGCTTCCCGTTTCCCTCTGTTCACGTATTAATCTCGTCCGGTTTCTTCGCGTCTTTGATTAAGGTCCGCTGTGATGTATTTCTTGCTCAGGAACCTAATGGAAACGCATACGTCAAGTGTCCACGTTATTGGCTGGCGGATTGACTTAATGGTGTCGATGCCTGGACTCCTAGTCAATTTCGTCACCCTCCGGAAACTTTCTTTTTTTCACAGCGCTGTATTAAATAAGAGGGACAATATTTCTATGTCACGCATCGTTTCTTATCATTGTTTATTACTAAGATGCTTCTTCTTTGTTCATCATCTTTAATCATCATCATCTCAGTCTACTTATTTCTTAACGCCCCATGACTGGGCTCAGCCAATTCAAAGAGCCTATTGATAATAATTGTAGCTCAGTTTTCGTTAGGTACTTATTTTACTGTGGTAGGCTTGTACTGCCTTATTGGTTACAGTTTCTGAGAGAACTATCCAACAGATTTATCTAAATGCCTTAACAGAACCTTGCCGAGTTCCTTGTCAACTTATTTACGTAGCAAGCTCCCGATCAAGTGATGTGGCGCTCTTAGATTAAGTGACGTTCACCAGTGCTTCGGAATGAAACCAAGTTCGAATTAATGATTTTAAGTTGTGACTCATAAGGCGTATTGATGTGGTAATAGACAAACATAGGCAGTTAACATAAAGGTAAAAAGTAATAAATATGTTCAACTTACTGTTTAATACTAAAGTAAAATAATAAAAAAAATACTGTGTTAACAAGATCTGAGGAACCCTTTTTTTTTTTTTATTATCGTCTGTAAAAAAATGCTGCTTACGCACTGTCTCCCGGCCAAAAGGGGGAGGCCGGGAGGGGGTGTGGGGCTCACTGCGGCCGACGCGACCACCGCAGTCCTACCCACTAAAAAACTTCAGACGACGCCCACCGCTGTTGAAAAGGGGCGAGGCACCAGTGCCCGGGTTTGTAGCTTCTGGAACCCCGCAAGATCTGAGAAACCCAAGCCAACCTCACCTGCAAGTGGTGAACCTGCCGATCAACGGACGAGGCTCTGGCGAACATGAAAGTGCCCGGCAAGCGGCAATAGGCTCGCTACCTATTACGTGGGACCAACAATATAAATGGCGAAGTGTGGCCGTATAGTATGCCTCTGCCTACCCCTTCGGGAAAACAGGCGTGATATAATCGGATCTGATTTGATCTTACCGTGTAAATCATCATAAAACATTTTACCACAAGATATATGATTGAATGCTAGATCTTAGTATAAAAACTATAAGCACTTAAACAAGAAGGCGGAACAAAGAAATAATTCATAACGGTGTTACTTTGATGGTGCTGCTACAATGCTATTATGGATTTATAATTTTACAGGTATTATCTTTATTATTGCTTTATGTATAAAACACTTGAATGTTTATATCAGGTAGTAAAGTGTCAGAATTATCTTTCAAATAATAATAGGTATGAAATTGCATATTTTAAAAATTGAGTTTTTAGTTTTAATTATCTTTACATGGGAATGGAATTCCTGGAATGGAATGTGTTATTTTTACTCAATATTTAGTCATTTGTTATTTTATATCATAGCGTACATTTTTTGGTTTGTCCAGACATTCTTCTGTTTTCTTAAAGTTATTTAAATACTGATGTAATGGTATTTGCGCCATAGATAAATTGTACACTTGTGCACACTGCTTGTGTGAACTCGTCCCATTCATTATTTTATAGTTTCAGGTCTGTAATTATGAGTAGGGAAGTTCAAAACCCGATAGGCTGTATAAAACGCTTACACTGATTTCGTTGTCTCCCGTCCAGTAAAGAAGTGCCAGTGCCACCGAATTAACGAAATTGTAATTTTGGTCTGTGTCTTGCTACAATATTATATATTTCAAATTTCGTATATATTTTTCTAATACACACAATCTTTTTCGAATATCAAATTGGTCCACAATCCTCTGTTCTCGGAATAGTCGAAATTAGTTTATATTTAGTTTGTTTTGACTTTTTTAGGTTTGTGCTATTTTTTCTCATTTTTATTTTCCCATGGAACATTTATAATTTAGGACATATTAGTGTCAGCATTATTTTTAAACTTTTTTTGGATTGTTTCTAAAACTTACAAATCCTAAATCCCAGACAACAGCTTGTAGTCCAAAACCAGAACCTACTTACATGAAGATGTGCGAAGAGAGATTAATAGCTTAATGTAATTTTGTTAACTAGCTAACGGTTAAAAGCCTTCCTTTTACCCAATACATCAATAAGATGTCACTTTTTGTTTAAAACACACCGCCCTCGTAATATTGACCAAATATAACTCTTGCCCGTTTACCAATAAGGCATGCAATTGGTCACGCTCATAATAGAAAGGTCGACACAAAGACACGGTACAACATGTTATACTCACTGTCAGTGTGGAATAGTAACGTGTGTCATAGTTCACTATTTTAACAACAATTTATCATATATCTATAGAGCCGGTTAATTTTTTGTCGGTTACAAATATCAATCCCATTTCGAATTCCGTTAGTTCTGACAAACAAATTCTTTATCATCGCTTTAATTAAATGACGATGTGAATGTTTTTTTTAATACTGTAATGAAAATTTGTCTATTCAAATTAATGATTTCTTGTTTGAAATTTGCGGTTTATCGATTCACAAACACACGTGAAATGACCAATATATTTTGTTGAGAGCGACAAATGTTAATTTATACTAGATGTCATTATACAAACATCGCAATATGAATCATTTCACGCCACATTAACATTACGAGTTCAGAAACTCCAATATTTGCCATTTGCAATCAAGTTCTACACCTACTGAAGAAAACTGGTTTGCTCACAATATTATTGCTGTAATAAAAGAAATCGCTAATTTTGAGTAAGTGTGAAATATCCTAATTAGTGTGATATTTAAATATTCCCTTACAGAAACTAGGCATTCTTAAAGCAGTTTGTTGCGAACACAATACTTAATTGTTTCTATTATCTTTTATCCATAGGATACTGACTGAGCTTCAATTTAAACGTTTTTGCTTTTGATTTCAGAACTTTGCAAATAGGGTTTGTTGCAATAATATTAATATTTCTCATTGCATTCAAATTTAATGTTTTTTTTCACACAATACTGTCTAATCGGTAAGACCTACACAATAAAATTATTTATTTCATTTGCATTCAAATATAATATGTTTTAATTTGAAACATAGCAACATATTGGAAAGTTAAGTTTAGAAAAGTAACATTTATTATTTTGAAATATAATACATCCAATATTTCTATGTAAATTTTAGAAAATAACAAATTAGCACTACCGCGACCAAACGTTATAAAATATAATACAGTTGGTATAAGTAAAAGATTTCAAAATCTAAACGAAAATTGTTCAAGGTAAACTTAAGTTAAAATTATTTCACAAACTGAGTGATTGCCGGAGGGATCACACAATATTATAATTTTAAGTAAGCAACAACGACTTGCCTACTGACTTGTCCAGTAAAACAGTCGGGAGCTCGAAAATTAAAACTAAGTGGCAAATTACTTTATGTTACATCATCAAGGGCTCGTTGAAGTGAGTAAATAATTTATTATTTTTACGAGGTGACATGAATTATGAGAGCTGGAGCGAAACTGAAGTTCTGTATGATCGTTCAGCTCGTTAACCAAATGGCTAAACAAATCTTCTTCGCATTTGTATTTACAATGCATCTTGAAGCGGAGGGCTCTCTGGTTTTAAACGATTCGTGTCCATGGAGTCGGGGTAGCCATTACGAACCCCTTACGGCCGGTGAATTATTTACCACAATGACATCGGCTGGTATATAATTTGCCATGCGCGCGGCGGCGCGTCCATTATACTCTTCGGCGATTCATTCTATATAATGAGAGTCGCTACCGTCTCGTTCCTTTACACTGACGCCCCGACATCGCGTCGCATCACTGGAATCGCTAAATAGAACATAGATTCTTTACTTTCAGCTTTTTAATTACACTAGACTCGTAAAAATAACTTAAGTTCAACTTGCAGAATACAAAACGACGACATATAGCGAGTGTTAAGTTGGAGCCCTTTTCCTAGTGTACAAACTTCAATTTCGCGTACCTACAATAATTACGCGATAATAATTTTTAATAATAATCTACGATTAATTATAATTAATCGTAGATTATTATATAAAAAATTATACGTACTGAAATAGTAAACATAAGAACTATCCTAGAATTGTATTATAAAACTTCTCTTGATGTTGGTTGGGAGTAATAAGTTTACTTTCAATGTGTTTTCTGAGGTCAATGTTTTGTTTGAATTTTTGTGGAAAATAGAGTAAGGCATACGAGATATGGCTCTATATAATGTATTAGTTTACTATCAACCATACATTGTTATAGTGAAACAAAATGATAAGAAATAGTATTTCAACAATTTGGTTTACGAGTTTATCTTACGATTATTACACTATTAATGCTGAAATTAGTTAAAATAGTATGGATGGTCATATTTGGCATTAAGAAACGTATTAATTGGAGTGGATACTCAACTACAACTAAGAGATATAAGAGTATTTCAGTATTAATTATAACAAAAAAACCTCTTGACTCAGAAGTGGTAATAATCTTAACTATCTATTTACGAAAGCTAATTTTAGACCACTTTAAAATTAAATGGTCAACGTGGGGTGATAATGCGTCTCTGTATGTCTGGCTTAAGGTACTTAAGTTGTAAAATACTTTTAAGCTAAGCTTTTAATATAATTGTGATATTATTTAGCTCTTTGTTTAACTTGCTATACATCAAATTGATCGTACCACGAATAAAGTTGTGATTGATTAATACGAAAAGTTTTGTGAGCCTCAATCAATACTAATTACCAATGAACGTTGTTATGTTACATCTATATTGAATTATAAAAATAATAAATTTATACTGACTCAGTAGGTGGTAGAGAATTTGTAATAAGTAGGTTTTCTATAGATATTTGTTTTATAATAATAGTTTTACAAAAATGAGTTTTTTTTAAATATGACATTCTTACTGAAAACTTATATTAATGTTTGTAAGAGTTTTAATTCAATGGCATTCGTTGGCAACGACTATATAATATATACATGATTTTTCTATGAAATCAATATAAGTGCTTAGTGTGTTATTTGAAACTTAAAGCGAATTTGCTTTTGAAGTCAAGTTATATTTTGGAAATTAATATTTATTTTTAACTTTTTATTGATTTTTGATAATATTTATCACCCTGTGCTTAGTCCACATTATTTGCTAAACATATAAGTCAATAACAATAACAACAGCAGAACAAAGCATATCCTCCTAATTTGAAGTCGTTTAAAAAAGTATAACGTAATCAATACTATTTGTCGATGAATGAAGGTATAGTTATTATATTTTGAGTCTGGTATGTTACTAACTGATACAGCAGCGACACACATACACACATACACACATAATTGTTCCTCTATGCGATGTGTGTGTACATTAAACCCTATATCTAACACATCCATACAGATGGAGTATCACGGCGCGCACCGATCGTAAATGTCATCTGAAAATTTATATTCATTACGATTAGATAGCACTCCACAATGGCCGGCCATTGTTGGTTCTCTGTACCACCTGATCGATGTATGATATTGCATTTTTATAGTTGACACGGCGCCCTCTTCCCCGTACTTGATTTATGACTCGACTCGCGCCAGAGAAACAGTAGGATATGTGTTTTCTATCGCGCCACATATTAACTTTTTATGACAAGTTAATTTATACACCGCCCACTAGGGACTTCCACAAAAGTATAGCGTTACATGACCGTCAAATGTGAAATATGTTACCGAGCGTTCATAAACCAACTTTTTCATTATACGACTTTATTGTAAGACAACAAAACTTTAGATCTGGTAATTTAGAAACCGGTATTTTGTGATACCCATAGCATATGCGTAAATGAGACGTTTCTTATAAGATTAGTGTCTTCACACATAGGAAATAAACTGTTACTATTAAGTTAAAGGTTAAATGGGAACTTACAAATTTTTAGTGAGAGTAGAAGTCGAAGTGGTCATTTAATGTTTACAAAAGAAGGATGTATGCGAAAGAAACATTGATCAAGGCAAAGAATGCGCGGACGCGTACGCACTGCAATTTGTGAGTCTACTCAATATCGCCGATTTACGAGGATCCATTTCCAATTTTACGAGCTGCTGACGCGCCCATTTATACTGGAACCCTGATTCTTTGGAACACCATTCCGACCGACTAACGCACTCAGCTAATGACAGAACTATGGCGGCTCTTAATAGAGCGGCCCTCTACGAATCATACATTTAGTTCCTCGTCGTTGGAGAACCTTTCTGACGTTTAAATTTAAACAGCTACGAACGAGCTTTATCCTGAGGGTCCGCTTTCTACCCGTACATATTAAAATGTACTACTATGTAATATACACTACTAAATTGTTATTTAAATACCAGTGTAAAATTAATTAATGTTGCCTTGTTATATTTTATAATTTTCAATTTATTTGCATATGATTGTAGTTTAGATTTCACATTAAATGCAAACCTTTTTTTTATTGATTTTTGCTTGCATTATTTACATAGCATATTTTTTTTGTGCTATAAAGGATTATTAATAGTTATTTCTTTGGGTTGGTTTATTTAGTTTAAGTAGTGTACAGCATTTATGTTTGAGAAATATTTAACATTAGGTGGAACCACACACGGCGAGTAACTGCAGGAATAGCACTTTGTCTAACGCAGCGCTTTTGCGGAAAGCCACGCTGCGGTCTGCGATGAATAATCGTATACAAAACCGACTCACAATGGCCAATGCGAGTGTTTAAATGCCCTATTAAATCTTACTCGCTGCGTAGGATTCTGTGGGATTCAATTACGCTTTGTGCACGATGAAAGGCGGCGTAGTTGAACGTGTAAACTGAGCCGCGAACCGAACACATCCCGACACCTCACACTCAATGAGCCTGTCACAAAAGGTGCAAACGAAATGAGGACGGCGACCAGACGCCGGGGGCAGATTGAATAAATACTAAATTAAATAAAACCAAATAAAACCTCGTACTAATGAGTAAATGCTTTTCGGATAATTCAGGTGTGACGTGAGACGAACGACAAAAGCCTTCACTCGCGTGTCTCGGCCTCTTAGCACTGCTGATACCAGATTCGGAGAGGTTGGTTTGATTACATTAGAAATGAGTTTATTCTCGCGTGTATTGTGTTACAAATCTCGCGTAGACGCCCGTATTCGAGCTTCGTTTAGCAAACCATGGTCTGTGCTGCATTGTTGCTATTATCGCCCGCATTAATAATTTGCTCATAAACCAAGCAGCTGATACAAACGCTCTGATAGTAAGAACTTTATTGAACTTATTGTAATCGCAGGAAAACGATTTACTATTTCTAAAATGTATATAAGTAATATAATACTTATTGAATAGAAAATTGTTGGTAATCTGCACCGTAATTTATGAATTATAATCAAATAAACTTTTTTAAGCCGAGAAATCAGACAAGAAAAATGTGATGGGCTCTTTAATTACAATCGAGTTACAATAAAATTTTACGAGAGCACGAACGATATCGGCTTCGCTGCTACCACGTGAAATAACTTTTGTTTATCGTAACGACTTTCCCATGTCAAACATTGTATAAAAATATTAACACAATCTTATCACATAATTACAACGGAGCGGTCAGTATATGGGCGTATTAAAATTATTATCGGCACTTGCCCCCCGAACATTCATAGCAACATAAACAGAACGTTTTCTATTCGGAAACCAATTATCATTTACATATCACAGACGAGGCACCGACACTCTGGCACGCTGCCGGGGTCAATACATTTATCCAACAGCCAATTCGACGTGACCTCTACCTCTCCCCTCGCCTATTCTGTTATCTTACCGCATAGGAATCGTGCGTGAGATTCTAAGGGCTCTTATTAATTTGGTCGCTTGCTTAGATTGGTACATAGGTGCATACGTGGAGTCTGTGAATAGTGTCGAACCAATAACAAAATTCAGAGTTATTTTCCTGTTTAAGATTTTTTTATGTTTCTGAATAATAATTGTAACATTAAAAATGAAGAACCTGAATAGATTAATTAGATATTCTATCAATATAAAAATATACATATATCGTTAAAACTCTTACGTAGTTTTTTATTAAAATAAAACACCAAAATTAAAATAACAAGAAGACAATAAACTTTTTGCAATTATTTGAATTCTAAATTAGTCTTCTTATGGTATCTAAATTAGTCTTCTTATGGTGTCGACATAATATGTGTAAATAATACTTACTCATGCAGTAACGTAGTTATATCGAGCTATTGGTCCATCACTAGCCGTGAGTACCGAAACAAGACGGCTAACCAAATCGCCTTTGTTAAGATTTTATCTCTCCGTTAAATACTTCCAACCATTACCGTGTACCGGCTCGCGGGCCTCTCGCGACCAATTATGCTTGTTATCGTTCCGAGTGTTTCGATTTGGGGATACACGGATTGCTTCCTTTGTCTTCCCATTGATTATTTTCAAATATTGAATCAGCTATGAACTATGTGGTATTGGAATGTGTCGTTGTAATTGGGACATTTCTTTGGTATATTTGTTCGTTTGAATTTAGAAAAAGACATCTAACCATACATTGTACCTCACATTTGTTTATGTGATTGTGACAATACAAAAACAAGTACAGTTTAAAATCTAAGGTACAATTAATATAAAGGATATCTGGACTAGATAAATAAATATCTGTATTCCAGAAAACAGCAGATTGCAACATTACAATTAAAATTATAACATTTACATTGCTTCATAAATACATTATAATTGCCAGGTCGCATAAAAAAGATTTTCGGTGGCTTTTGTTAATGATACCAATCTCAAAAAATTGTTCTTAATAATAAAATCTACCGGTACTCGTTTTTTAAAGCTTTTTTCAAAGCTTCGTGCTTACAAATCGACGATAGGGTTTTAGTTTCAAATAAAATACATGGGTCTAACTTGTAGTTTTCTTTGTGATACAGGATGCCTACATTGGAGCCACCGCAATACCGAATAGTATACCATCGATACTTAAAATGTCGTAAAATACAGTTAGATTGCTGCCTGCACTAGTCCTTTTTTTAGGTTTTTCGATCGGTATAAGTTAAATGTGTTTAATATATGTATATTTGAGTTAAATGAAGAAAACAGTATGAGATAATAATGGTTCTATATTTTGTTTTATTTGTCATAAAATCATGTCGAGTAGATTTCTACTTACAAGTCCTTTAAATTCTAAATTACCATTTGCAAATAACTATTTGCAAATTATCATTTTCAAATCACCGTTTGCAAATTACATTAATTATTTTATTCATTTTAGTAGTTAAGTAGCTAGGAAAGTTTATATAATTTAGATAAAGAAAAAGAAGTGTATAATGTGTTTTACAAAAAGATTTAAATTTTTTTTAGTTTGTTCTACTACAACAATATCAATTCAATTACTTAAAAAAAATTGATAAAGAACTTTAAAACCTGAAAACTTTTATGTCACATTTATTCCTGTTGAGTGACTAAATAAAGAGGCAACACTACAATACTTAATGAACATATTACTAGGTAAATGTTATTCTTTTTAAAATATTTTCCCAATAAGTCTGCTGTAATGATTAAACACACATTCTATAAATAAAAATATTTTTTTATTAAGAAAATACAAAGGTTACACTTTGATATATAATCGTGACGATCTTATCAAATGATATTTTTTCTGTCTCTTCATGATAAGGTCTTAATCTAGTCTGAGTACTTGTTTGCATTCAAAATGGGCTCATTATCTCAGTCTACTAATGTCCCACTACTAATCTCAAGCCTCCTCTCACAAACCATGGTAAGAGTGATTCAGGTCATACTCTACTACCCCAAACTTAGTGCCCATTGGTGAAGAATTAAAATACTTGAGGTCTTATTACAAAATTAGATCTAAAGTTAGACCAGGTTTAAAACTAGTGCTGTCACTTTCATTTGATAAGATGAAGACAGTGAAAGCACTAGTTTTAAACCTGGTCTAAATTCAGATCGCGTTTTGTAATAAGCCCCTTAATGTTTCTAAACTTAAAATTATACTTCAGACATACCCTCTACACTAAAATTTTCTCTTTTTACTTGTTGACTATATTGACTGGGCTAAGTCAATAAAGCTTTATAAGAAAATTTCGGGTACACCTATTATGGTAGAACTTTTTAAGTAATAATTTTATATTGCATAACAACTAATAGCATAAACCTCTTTTCGCAGAATATCGTTTGGCATAAACTCATTTAGCATACATTGAAACCCATAATTTTGTAAGTCAGAATCATCTGTACGCATAATTTTGGTATCCATAATAATCACAATGTATAATCATCACATCGCAGAAAGTTCAAAACCAGATTCATCTTTTGGCATATATTTCTTATCCATAACTATTTAAAAGTAGAACCATCATTTCACATAATGCTTACAGCAAGAATCATCTTTTATGATTATTGCAACACTTTTCTAATCAGGCGTTATCTAATATAAGATTAGTTTAATTTTGTTTTCTGATTAATTTAATTGTTTAAATTTAATTGTTTAAATTGTTTAATTGTATAAAGCAATAGGAGCTAATATGAGATTAGTTCAATTTTGTTTTCTGATTAATTTAATTGTTTTTTTTATTAGTAATTGTAATAAATAAAAGTTGATTTAATGATAATTATTTGGTTTTTATATCCTTGCCCATGAGAGCATGTTCGTTTCTGGCATAAGAGGTCACAGTTCTAACCTAACCTAACCTACGCATTTTTAAAGAAGAAAGTAACCCAATCTATATTATTCTAATTGAAATTCTATGATCTTCATAGTATGCCTAGTCAAATTATGCCAAATAATCTGTACTCTAAATGAACGTTATGCTAAATGAAATTATACAAAATTATAACTATGCCAAAGGTAATTATGCCAATAAAAATTCTACTATCTTAAATGTATGCCATTCTAAATTCGGTCATAAGCACATTATGCCTAAAAATATTTATGTCAAATATTTTTTATGCCTAATGAATGATCGACTAAAGAAGTTTCTGCGAAGTCAGTTATCCCAAATAGGTTTCGGAGTATCAAGTTTCTACCAAATAGGGCGCACCCGAAAATTTCATCTAGGGCAGTTATAGTTCTGCTTGCGAATAAGTCAATTTGAGAATGCCTAGATTGTATAGCATGTTTGTTAATGTATGTCAATGATTTTCTACTCAAATCATGATATTTTGCTTTTTAATGTTTAAATTTACTTTAAACTGCACACAGAAAAATGTCTAGTTGTTATGTTACCTAGTTAACTTACCCTATATTGCAATAATCAGTAGATGATTTAACTGTATGTGAGACTTTATGGTGTAAAGTTGTAAAGGTGTAAAGGGATCCAACCAACCTCACCTGCAAGTGGTGCACCTGTCAATCAACGGACAAGGCTCTGGCGAACATAACAGTGCCCGGTAAAAGGGCAATAGGCTCGCCACCTATTACGTTGGACCAACTATGTAATTGTCAAAGTATGGGCGTAGTATGCCTCTGCGTACCCCTTCGGGGAAACAGGCGTAAATATATATATGTGAGACCTTATCACATTCTATTGATTACAACATATTTCATGTCACAAAAAAAAAATCTCTCTATTTACGCAAGAAACAGTAATTTTTTATCTTAAAATTACTATTTATACTAGATTGTTATTTATATTACAATTTTAAACTAAATGTTACTGGGCTCTTTATTATTAATCGTATATTTTAACATTACGATAGTTTACTAGTACATTTGCCATACAAAAGCAATATGTAATAGTGTCAAGATTTTGACACCTCAAAAAGCAACTTAATAAACTTTGTCTTAGTATTTATAATTACCTAACAAAGTTCGTGCGTAAATTCGCAACCATTACGAGCTTGTCCATAGTAAGGGGCTGCCCCCTGTTGACTATTCATGTCCCAATAGTTGTAATTAAGCTGTCTAAACCAAACAGTTACCAGTAAAGATAAATGTCACAATAGACTACTGTGCTTAATAAAATAACTAGGAGCTGAAAACTATAACGTTTATAAATAGATTGACTAAGCAGACCTTTTCTGCACAGCCAATATTTATACCTTACTGTTGGTCTGTGGTCTCTTATTAGCGAATCCGATTTTCTAATTAGAGAGAGACCTCTGCTTTCTTCAAAATTTGATAGGAGCCATCCTATGAAAAATTGGTTTTAAAGGCCGCCCGCCATTATATGTGCAGGTAGTCTCTGTACTTGCGGCCATCAAGAACCTAGCGCGAAGCACCTTTGGCCAAATGTTCTTGATACAGTAGTCATGCCAGACCCAGTTTTATTTTAGAATAGCCCAGCTTTTATTCAGATGTTTTATTATTTCCAGAATTAGAAAATCCCATGTCCTACTTCAGTGTTTAAGATTCGTTTCAACCCAATTTCGACAAAAATGGTTTTGTGTTTGAGCATTTAGTTCGCTTTGAACACACCGAGACAATCTCGTATTTATAATTTTTGGTCTACATAACTCAGTAGCGTTAATATCTTCTTACGTTTTCCGTCAAAATCAAAAGTTTGTTTCGAACACAATTATGAGATAATGAATGTGGTCTTTAACATTATCTACACACACAAGAGCGGCCCTCAAAAGGTAACTAATCAAATTATCTATAATTAGAAAGCGCCAAACTAGCCGTGACTATCGTGCCCGAGTATCTAAACCGAAAATTACAAAGCAGAAACAAATAGCACAGTTGAAATAATAACAGCTTGTAAATGTAATTGAAATGAAAAATTTTTTTTTGATAATCAAATTAATCCGAATACGAGGCACCTTAATTAATGCCGTTGCGAGCGACAGCGTATAATTTGCGTCAAAATTGTTTCGCGTCCAATGAAGACTGTTAGTGAGTCACATAGATCTGAACTACACTGGCGAGACGAACAAGTGGTTAGATTAGGGGAGTGATTTTTTTGCAAACATATATTAACACACACGCGTCTTCTAATAAATAAACAAAAAAAAAGCTGATACTTACAACTTATTTAGGTCCAAGAGAAGTATCATTAAGAACTTGTGGTATGGATACTAAATAACGGATGAACATACATATATACTTTTTAAATAGATGCTTAATATACATAGGAAAACACACAGACCAAAATAAAATATTCATGTTTATGCACACAAAGATTTGTCCTGTGTGGGAATCGAACCCACGACCTCAGGAGTGGAGTGCGGGTATACTCGCCACCACGCCATATCGGTCGCCAATAAGAAGCCTCTATTTCTATTAATTTTTTATCTTTTAAAGTTCTGACAACTGTTTTTTTGTTGTAATTTTTACCAAAATTTTATATGTGACCTTAAACTTTTATATGTAATTATCACTTTTAATTTAATATACTAACGAAATAAAGGCACTTTTAAGGCTTACCAGTATATTCGTGTTAACTAATAACATTGGCTATGCTATATGGTATATTATCTCTCTATATCTACACTCTCTTACGAAAAACGGAAAAAAATATTCTTAAATATCATTTGCCAAAGTAACGGCCAAAGTAACAAAGTTTATTTTATTTAATAAATAAATAAAACAAAACATAAAATCTATAAGTATTAACTTTAAAACGTACTAATAGACACATTTTCAATTTATACTATGCCACTTTATCTGCTCGCATGTGTACCAGCACGTAATATTATTTGGTTACGAAACGCTCTTACCGAATACCAAAATAACAGGTCGCGACATATTAAGCTAACGAGATGAGATTAACGACCCCATTTACTATATTTTTTACTTCTTCAACTATTATAATAAATTTATGAATTCGACTTGGTTACAAATTTTGAATACATAAAATATATTTATAAGCAATAATACGTTTGTCTCAAAACGGCTTTTCGGTTTCGTGCTCGCAGGCGTGAAATGTGAATTTCGATAATAAAACTGGACACAATGAGCTCTAAAAGAATTGTGTTTCATTTTTATGGGTTTCGGTTTACTTTGATATTAAATTCAATTGGATAGTTGTGGTTTTAAAAAGAAGGACCTGATTAGCGTTTTAGGCTTAAAGCGATATTCGCTGATATAGTTTAACATTTCTGTTACTGGTTAGTAAGCTCACGCCGACCGACCATAAAATGTAGCAACGGTTACACTAAGTGGGATTAATGTAGTTACAAATTAAAACGTGTAAATGTTCAGTAAACTAGTGGTGTACGTATATTTATGGCTCGCTCGCGTTCGCGGCTATGGTCAGTCAATAGTGACTGCGCGTTGAACTCTTTTGTACGCCACAGCCGCCTCCAACTAACAAGACATATCCAAACATCGCAACGAACGGCACATTACACGCTCAAGGATATTAAAATGAGACAAATTTATAGCCGCACTACGATTATACTATCGATAAACGCGCAGACCGGTGATTATGATATCTCGTAGTTTAATCGTACGATCGATACGGAGTCGCGTTCCGTTCTACACAAAACCAGTACTAATAAAAAAGAAACTGGTCGGGCTCCGGCCGTGTCCAACAGTTGTGAGTTGGGAAAATCAACAAGGTGCCAGGGAGGGGCTTTGGTGCGTTATCGGCTCAATCGGGCCCGAACAATGCGTCCAATGTTTCAATATAACTCCAACAGCATTTTTAACGTTTCATCGACAGTGTAACAATCGTTAAATAAATTCTCTACGCCTTCACAGAGCCCTGATTAATGTTGTACACAGTACGCGACGCGTTTATATAACTTTAGTTATTTATTACTGTTTTGATGACCGATATGGTCGATCGATATGTGAATACCAATCCTAAGGTCGTGGGTTCGATTCTCACACAGGACAAATCTTAATGTGCACGCTTGTTCATTTGTTTCCTGTGTTTATGAAGTATTTATATACGGAACAAAATAAAGTATTCATGTATGTATGTTTGTACTTTATTTAGTATCCATAACACAAGTTCTTGGAACTAAATAAGGTGAGTGTAGTTGTTATTTATTTATTTTTGTTTGATATTTTTACTGTCTAGCATTAATCATGAGAAACTAGCGATACACTGATTCCGTATTGTCTGAACATTGTAAATGTTTGCATACAAACGCCAAAACGAGTCTAGTTTAACTTATTGCGTAGAAAGTTTGCGTTTCCAACTGGGTCAAATAGAATTAATGGTGTTTCCGATCTTTCTCTTGCTGTTTGTCTGCCGTAATGTTACTTGGGTTGTTCAGCTCTTGTGGAAATGTTCAATTGTGCTTAAAACCTCGTGCACACGCTTTAAAAGCTTTACCTATGTTAAACAGCTTATATAAGACGAGACGAAGAGATTTCAGTTTTTTATATAAAGATATATAGTATATTTTTGTATCCTGTTAAGAGTTTTTGATTTGATTTAACATAATAGTATGTATGTTAATAAGTGTTATGTACTTTTTGAGCTTTCCCTTTGTCGAGCAGCTTGTATGAGACTTAGATGTCAGTTATACAAATATAACGGTAACATTCTTGTATCTTGTTAAGATTTTTTGTTTTAAATTGGCATAATATTGTGTAAGTTAAAAAATATTATGTAGTTTCAATAAAAGATATTTAGATTTCAGTTATACAGATAACATTTTTATTCTTTTTTGAGATTTTTTTGTATTGACATACATACATACTGAGATGTAGTAAGTAGATGTATGATGTATGTATGTAATATCACGCCTGTCTCCCCGAAGGGGTAGGCAGAGGCAACGCCCACACTTCGCCATTTTTATTCTTGGTCCGACGTAATAGGTGGCGAGCCTATTGCCGCTTTTCGGGCACTTTTATGTTCGCCAGAGCCTCGTCCGTTGATGGGCAGGTGCACCACTTGGAGGTGAGGTTGGCTTGGGCTCCTCAGATCTTGGTAGGAGCCTTATATATATATTGACGACCGATATGGCGTGGTGGCGAGTATACCCGCATTCCACTCCTGAGGTCGTGGGTTCGATTCCCACACAGGACAAATATTTGTGAGTATAAATATGAATATTTGTTCTGGTCTGGGTGTTTTTCTATGTATATTAAGTATGTATTTACAAAAAAAAAAGTATTTGTGTATGTTTATCCGTTATTTAGTATCCATAACACAAGTTCTTAATGATACTTATCTTGGAACTAAATAATTGGTGTAAGTGTCAGAAATATTTATTATTTTTATTATTATATTCTTTATTTATTCATTGATTTCGTAATAATATTGTGTATATTCAATATTTTTTTAATATTCTTTCTAGTTTTATAATTTTTGTTTCAACGTTAAATCACACCATAACATATTTCTTTAGTAGGTCAAGGATTTGCCCATTTAAGATTTTGAATTAAATCTATGATATCAAACAAAAAAATGTGTGTAATATCATGTAAGTAGCAGCTTTTATTATATGTCACGACTCTCTTTAAAATTTAATCATTAATACAGGCCTAAACCCCTTAGCTGGCAGAGCACTTAAAAAAAATTCATGGGTTTTCTACCTTAAGTGTATTTCATAAGGTAAATTTTTTTTGTGTCAATATACTTGACAGTGCCTTATTGGGTTAAGAATGACGTGAAATAGTTTTTAAAATGCCCGCATTGTTATTAGGAATTAACTGGCAACATACAGCTAGTTATTCCTCTACTTGATATATTGCGGACTCTTCCACTGAGAGTACACACAATAAGCACTCTCTATCAGACAGCAACATTTCAGATATAACTTAAATAATCTTTAATGAGTGTTTTGGCACTTATTATCTACGTTTTATTGCAATCAAAACAGGCCATATTGGCAGTCATTAATGTATCTTAATGTCCTATTAGGAAATTAATTAATTATTACTTAATGGGTTTGTATTACTGGATCTTCACCAATGTGGACAAATAAGCTTAAATCCGTGTATTTTGTATGTGTGATTGCTATTTCTCATATTATTTTAATGGGCCCTAATGATAAATGAGCCATTATTTTAAGCGCCTACGCAGCAATTCCATTTGAAATGATATATTAATAAAATTTGGTAATTATTTATCATCATCTCGTAAAGTTTTATGTAAACATTTTCCTCGCTTATAATTTTCTATCTATCTTCAAATTGCATACATTCTTTCAAGCCTGTTTCCCCAAAGGGGTAGGCATAGGCATATTGTACGCCCACACTTCGCCAATTACATTGTCGGTCCCACGTAATAGGTGGCGAGCCTATTGCCGCTTGCCGGGATCTGTTTTTATCTTCAAGTTATGCTATTTATGAGATAAAAGATATTTGCACTCAATACTACTGAATACGTACCTTAAATATAGCTATTACAATACACTGTCAGTCCATGAGAAATCAATATATTCATACCCTGTTATATAAATTGAACCTTAAGATATATGTAGGTATATCAACTTTATATCAGTTACCTATGAATAAAAATATCCAAATACTCAATATCTTTATTGCTCTCCACAAACAGTTACAATAGGATGTTAATATATATTACAGTTCGTTGTGGACCCTGTGGGGCACTATATATGCTATAATTATAATTAAAAAAAATAGATAAAATTAAAATATTGGCATAATAATGTAATATGCAGAACTGAACGCATAACATTAGTTCAGTAGCGAAAGAAACCGGAACCGATGTCAAATTTTGATAAATGTATAAACTTAAATTATAGACAATTTAAAGATAACCATCTTATTTGTCCCTGATTTCTGAGCAATAAGTCTCATCTGAGATTGCCTTATGGCACGCGATCGGCGCATTTCCTAAGTCCAAACAACGGACGGATCGAGATAAAAACGTTCTGATTCTGAGGCAAATGTGGCTGCATTATAAGCACCTACAGTACGGAGCCTGAGACAAAAGAAAATAAAAATAATTGGCTTAGAAGCCATCGGCGTCATCGGCTATTCGCTCTAAATAGTCTTTAATTCGAATTTAAATTAAGAATTCCAATGCTGTTTTAAAGTTAAACAAATGAACAGCTCTGTAGTTTAAAATAAAATTGGTACTATTACTTGCGTTGACTGGAAGTCAATGTCTTGTGTGCATAAAAGTGACTTTTCATGGCTATAAACAGTTTGATGGGGATGAGTTGTACAGGGATCCTACGAAGACCTAAGGAGCCCAAGCCAACCTCACCTGCAAGTGGTGCACCTGCTGATTAACGGACGAGGCTCTGGCGAACATAACAGTGCCCGGTAAGCGGCAATAGGCTCGCCACCTATCACGTAATAGGTAACCAATAGATGACCAACTATATAATTGGCGAAGTGTGGGCGTATAATATGCCTCTGCCTTTGGGGAAACAGGCGTGAATGTATGTATGTTTGAATATTTTTTAATGTGACACATCATAATGACTACATCCTGCCTGATGATAAGCAGTCGATGCAGTCCAATAAAAAATGAAAGCGTGAAATAAGCACAGTACATAGCGCATCCACTCATGACGGCCTGCTGAAATGCCGTTTCACGCCCCGCTTAAAAGCGCCGCGGGATCATAGGAAACACATGAAAACAGTAATGAGGATGTAAACAGTTTAAGCGATAGGAAAGACTCTTTAGTTGACCACTCTCCATTGTTGAATGAAAAACGGAAATGAAGTACGGAATGAAAACTGCGTTAGTGTGCTAACGGAGCTTAGAGAAGATTCTCGAACGTGTAACCAAAATTTTATTCGGATTTGGGGTCTACTTACTCAATATAATTACACCTAATAGTAAGTCCACAGTGCATGCACCTGTTAATAGTCAGTTAATCAAAATCCTTGTAATCACTGTTCTGCGCTCGACATGGTTTATTAAGTAACATACAAGCTAGTACTTTCACAGTATAAATAAAAGCGTAGCGCTAAATAGCTATACTATAACTATTACTGTGTTGGGAGAGAAGCTTTATTTGTCACAAAAATATTAATGTAGGGTGTATAAAAGCTCTTAAAAATTGCGCGTGACTTTTTTACAAGTATTGACTTTAGTTTTTAAGATACTTTCATACCATTCAGATAACCGCCAATCAAAATGTATATCCAGGAATGAGGTAGCAGACGGCACATGCTTGCTCACCATTGCGTGTTGGTTTCGCATGTGATTATGGTTTGCAATATCCCATGGGAATTGCTTATTTCCTGGAGGAAATATATTGTTTTCTGAGGTTTGTCTCAGGGATAACGTGTATTATGATGGAATTTTCAAAGCTTGATTGTATATTTGTTTGTAATGCGATAATGCTGTCTGATGATCCTAAGCTTTTATTAACATGGTTTAATCAACTACTATGTATATACAGGTAAGGTGGTGTTAAATTTATCAGTTACTTATATTTTGAACCATTTTAAGTTTTTTCTCATAGTTATTGCTATCATTATACTTAATTGTGAAAGTAAGCTTCTTTGGGGAATCCTCTTTCACGCCTAAACAACTGAGTTTTTTATGGTGAATTTTTAGTATGAAGACACTTCTACTGCTGCCCAATTGCGTGTCACGCGGATCAATCTTGAATTGCC
The DNA here is from genome assembly GCA_949126915.1 of Musotima nitidalis. Lineage (NCBI taxonomy): Eukaryota > Metazoa > Arthropoda > Insecta > Lepidoptera > Crambidae > Musotima > Musotima nitidalis. The sequence goes on along the minus strand of OX421424.1, from coordinate 8,855,030 downwards.
TTGATCAGATCATAGGTCAATGGAATGGATTTATTAAAACTTAATAATGTTACGCAATATTTACATACACAATAAAATCGAGCTATCACAATAGATTTTTAAATTTGTTGCATGGGCGAAGAGAGATATACTATGCTACTGCAAACTAAGTTAGGAGCAAACTATAGTGTCCAAAGACGTTGCTGGTAGGAATCGTTAAGTTCCTCGCAAAATGTTTTCAACCGCAGGAAGAAATTACTATTTGATGAGAGAGCCTTAGAATAATGTAATATTACCACACTTTGGTTAGGTGTTAAGTGATGAATATAATTGAATATTGTGTGCAGTGATGTTAACCTTCGTGTATTGTTTTGCTGGAATTTGAAGTATTAAGATGAAAGTATGTCATAATAACATTTACATTCTTACTGACAGTGTTTTGTTGTTATCTTTGATAACTCTGCATTAGTTTGCATGTGTACTAAATAGGGAATGAGATATAATAGGTTGGGGAAAAAGTCTTTTCGTATTTTTGTATGAAAAGTCAAGACATTTTTTTCAAAGTATATTTACATTTATTTACAATATATATGTACCGTTTTGTTGAATAACTTTCTGCTATTTTGTGGGCAGAGACATTATCTTAACTTTGGGACTTCTGATCAAAAAAACGGGACAAATAGTTTTGGCAGTCCTCTCTTGAGGTCAACCTTACAGAACCTAAAGAATTCTGCAGAGACCGAAACAGGTGAAAATCTGAAGGCGCAAGGTCAGGGCTATATGGTGGATGCACTAGGACCTCCCAGTCGAACTCTCTTAATTTTTGCTGAGTGGCTAAAGATGTGTGTGGTCTAGCGTTATCGTGATGAAAGACCACACCCTTCCTGTTGATCAATTCCGGCCGTTTTCTCTCGACTGCTTCCTTTAATCTCATCAGTTGCTGGCAGTAAAGATCAGAATCGATGGTTTTGCCGGGCGGTAAAAGCTCATAATAAACAATGCCCTTCCAATCCCACCATACACACAGCATCACCTTATTTCGTGTTAGGCCAGGTTTGGCCACAGTCTGTGAAGCCTGGCCAACTTTCGACCACGACCTTTTTCGCACGTTCTTGTCGTACGTGATCCACTTTTCATCGCCAGTTATCAATCTCTTCAAAAACGGCTCGGTTTCATTACGTCTCAATAATGAATCGCAAATGAGTACACGGTTCATTAAGTTTCTTTGAGTGAGCTCGTGTGGCACCCAAATGTCGAGCTTTTTTGTATAACCAGCTTTCTTCAAATGGGTCAAAACTGTTTTGTGGTCAATTCCCAGTTCTTCAGCTACATCGTAACTACTAATATGCCGATCTTGCTCCACTCTTTCAAAAATGGCGTCCATTTTATTCGTAACAGGGCGACCAGAGCGAGGTGCATCTTTAACATCAAAATTTCCGGATTGAAAACGTTTGAACCAAATTTGTGCTACTCTTACTGACACTGCATCAGGTCCATAAACATCACAAATTTTTTTCACTGCTTGAGTTGCATTTTTGCCTTTTTTATAATAAAATTTTAAAATGTATCGAATTTCTTCATTAGATTCACTCATTTTTACGGAGAGAAAAACAAATGAAAAATAGCGGGAAACAACTTTTTTTTATTTTTTTCTTTTCTTTATAATGGAACCTTTTTAATGTTACCAAAACCAGCCAGACACAAATAGTACAGTCAAAAAATTTTTATAATAAGTTTATACCTACGTTATGCGAAAAGACTTTTTCCCCGACCTAATATATTGAGGGTCCTAAAATTAAAAAAATCTCATACTTTTATAGGGGCTTGTGGCACTTTAATGGGACGAGTGCAAGCAGGCAAGTAAGAAACTTAGCAAAGTTCCTTCCTTATATCATTACATTTAGATCAGTAGGTTGAAATATTTTATTGGCTATAAATCGTTGCGATATATACTAATACTATGAAAGTAATATCAATATTTTATAGATAAAACAATCGTTAAATACATTAAATACTATGCCAAATTGTAAGTTGAGTTAAAAGACGAGAGAAACGTTCATCTGATAAAATAATTAAAATAAATATTTCTGACAATTACACCAAATATTTAGTCCCAAGATAAGTATAGTTAAGAACTTGAGTTATGAATACTGAATAACGAATAAACATACATAAATTCTTTTTTTGTAAATACATACTTAATATACATAGGAAAACACCCCGACCATAACCTATTTTATTAATGCACACAATGATTTGTACTGTAAGGAATCGAACCCACAACCTCAGGAGTGGAGAGCGAATATACTCGCCACCACGCCATATCGGTCGTTATCATTACAGTGCCATTTGAAGTTTTAAAAGAAATCTTGGTAGGTAGTACGTTGCACTCATCACTATGAGATATCAGTTAGTTCCATTCACTTAGTAATTACAAAAATGCGAATAATAATAAGAAAAACATTAAACCTTTGTATGTAATGTTATATTAATATGGTAAAATAGTTGTGGATTATTTAGGCATATTTTACCTCATATTTATCACTAAAAATTAAATTGATTTAATATACATGTAGTAATAGTAATCGTCCATTAATAAAAATTGTTATAAATTAACACACCACACTGCTTTTTAATATGCCTTAAAACCTATATCTTACCGGGATCCAATTTATATCTACCTATTATGTTTTTTACTGATAGTCGATTTACTTGAATAAAGGATTCCTTATCTATCACTAATGATTTCTTCAATGAGAGAGCGATACCATAAATTGATATTACCTTCAATAATGTCATCATAAATATTTGAAAAATTCGCTGCTCCAAAAATAAACGTTATAGAAATACGCCATAAAGCCATTAAAAAATGTTTGATATATTTTTTTACATTTCAGACGTAACGTTAAAAATTTACAGAATAAGCAATAGACATTTTTATGTTTTTCTAAATTTTATCCGTTGAATAAAATATAATCTTCGTCATCATTAGCTTAATCCGGGTCGGTAGACAGGAAGTAATTATGTAATAGAATTAAGAACTTCAACTGGTTTAAAGGTAACCGGGCTAATTCAGTTCCTTCGAGACATTCAAAATATTTCTTATAACGATCTCAATATTCGTTTTATGTTAAATCTCATAGTTAAAAAAGATATTTAACACTAATTGTAGGTACATAATCTGTAGTGTTTTTTAATTGTAATTCGTCATTATATAGGATTCTGTCTGCAGTCGATGTAGTCCGATAAATAGAAGCGTTCCATACATACCATGGTATCGACACAGTAACAAGCGTACCCACTTATAACGGCTTGCATACATGCCGCCTTAAAGACCCTGGTTTATATGAGCAGAGGAAAATATGTGAAGGAATTTCCTAAGCCTGATTTTGATAGACAATCCAAGGAAGTCGAGTTGGGTTCGAGTGCTGTTAGGATGCCTTATTTACTTTAGAAGACCAGACACCTAAATAATTAAAAAAAAAACATTTAATGCTAAAAGGTAGTACAATATTGATTCACTGGTAGTGCCCAAACTAGGTAACTCCTGTCTCTTGAGGACTAGAATTTAAGATTTGCATTAATTTGAAATTTGAAATGTAGGTTGCAAAAGCTTTATTATAAAATAAAATTGTCGTGTGCCACATATATGATCAGCAACTTGTGAGGCCCAGCCAGTGTGTTTGTATTTTGATTTATTTGCGCCATCATATATCATCGTCACCAAATGCACAGTGGCTCCTTCCGCCAGCCCTTCTACAGGGTTAACAATCGCTTGAACTGCATTCTGCGGTTACGGCCAGACTGGTTCTTACAAGTACGTTATTACACGAATCATGTGTATACTTCACCTTGTGTGCATAGAATTACATATTTCACAAAAAATTTACAGCAAATCTATTGAGAGATGATAATTGAATTTTTGAAGTTTACATTTTCTTCTTTCATTAGTTATTAACACAAGGAAGGAACTCGTTTGTAATTGACTAGCTGTTACCCGCTTCCTCATGTCATCAACCCTTTTAGCCAAGTTGCATTCAAATAGGAAATTAATTAATGTATGGTAGGACATTAAGCAACATTAATACCAATAGAATGTAATCTATTAAGATGGCTAATGTTCAGCAGTGGACTTTATAAGAAATTAAGCGTTAATGTCATAAAAATATTTTTTCATGCTATAAGGATAAATAATAAATATTTCTGACACTTACACCAATTATTTAGTTCCAAGATAAGTATCATTAAGAACTTGTGTTATGGATACTAAATAACGGATAAACATACATAAATACTTTTTTTTTGTAAATACATACTTAATATACATAGGAAAACACCCAGACCGGAACAAATATTCATATTTATACACACAAATATTTGTCCTGTGTGGGAATCGAACCCACGACCTCAGGAGTGGAGTGCGGGTATACTCGCCACCACGCCATATCGGTCGTCAAGGATATGTCAGCTGACTTTGGGAATAGTGAAAATGTTTAGCTTTAGGAGCTGCTTACCTATTATTATAGATGCTTACAGTGAGAGCACAAATTTGTCCAAAACGCAAACTTTAAAAAAAAATTACGAAACAAATACAAGTCTCCAAGCAACTTCTACATGTCCATTTTAACACATGTGAACGTGTTGTGTGTGTTGAAAATAATACCTTTTTCATTTCACTTCAACAAAAATTGCAACAGAAAGAACAAAGGCTTGCAACACCCATCTTTTTGTGATTATATGAAATATACTTGTGCATTCAGTTCACAACAGAAAGTTGTGCTGGAATGTGGAAACGTGAAAACTTCATAGCTAGAAACGGAGGCTACCCGCTATAATCCAATAAGAGTACTTCCGGATGCAGCCTCCAAATGCGCCGCTGAATATGGTTAACTATTCGTGCGAACTCTGTAAATGGGATCCCGTTGATTTGAGGGGAATAGAATCCGCCGTGTTTCCATTGCATAAAAGTTTAAAATATATTAATTTTGATAGTTTAATCACATACAAATTATTTTACATCTTCTATGATTCGCTGATAGAGATCTCTTCTAGAGATTAGTCCACCTGTTAACTTTTAGTTTTATAGACTTATTGAATAAATTTCTATATCACGCGGAAACCTTGCAACAACCTTTTGAAAGGGATTTACATATTATATAGTTGTAACTAGTTCACTTTTAGCGTTTTAATACATTTCTATCGTCGTTGCAATTGAGGTCGAGCTTACAAATATACACATAATAGAATAGTTTTTGCCGTAATCAGTAAAGTGGTTAAAAGAAGTATATTCAATTTAATTTTAGCTTGAAAAGTTACTCACTAAATAGTTTTAATTTATCATATTAATATATTTAATTTTATTGTTCATTACGACATACCTTTTTCTGTTCCATTGCTGCTTATCTGACCAATGTTGCTTGTCTGCGAGAAGTTGCTTAAAAAATATGACCTCCTATTACTTAACACTTGGACTTTTGCTCCATCTCGAGTATAATAAAAATATATATTATGTTCTGTTTTTATAATTTCTGTTTATGGTAGTAAGTATAAATAATATATTTTTAGACAAATCAATAATTTAATATATTTTGCTGTATTTTGAATAGTTATTCCGTAATAACGTTTAAAAATTCTTTTTATTATTATAAAATGAAATAACAATGTTTCGGCCTGCATATATTATTAGGAAATTTAACTAAAAATAACTGCAAATATAATTAACAATAATCGGTATGCAACTCGCCTATATGATCAGTAGTCTATTTATCTCTTCTAAACGTATAGTCTTGTATACTTATCTCTTAACTATATAATCAGAGACTCCTGTAAAACCACTTTAAATATGATTTAGTTCAAAGAACAGAATGGGTACAAGATTTTTTTTAATTTAAAATTTATTACAAGCTAGTCCTCGTTTGTTATCATTATTAATTATGACAGCTCATAACTTATTCTAACTGCAAAGTATAATTTATCTATGCATAGGTCCACCGAATAAATTATTCGCGACAAGTATCTATTCGTAAATATTAGCTTTATTCCATGTATGGTATGCATGAAGTAGAATTTGTGATTAGTGGGTTTGTTATATTTCTATTAGTATTAAAAATATTATAATATTTTTTTTAACATTTAATTTATAGTGCGTTATTGTAGAGTAACACTAAATTTTGAACCTAAAATTCAGTCGAATAAACAACCGCTTTTCAAACCCTGAAAACTTTCTTTATCTATAGTATATATTGTAGCAGATATATAAATATCTATTCATTTATTAAATTAGCCTTATTCCAAAATAAATATTTTAGTTACCTATAGTAAATAATTTATTGATTCAGGCGTTATTTTGCGAAAATACATTGTAAGTATGAACAAATGACGCTCGTTTCAGCGTTGGTCGTGAAGACATCGTTGTTCTGAGGCTTCTATCTTACCTGAAGATGCCCTGTGTAAGGGCGAAACACGTGTTGTGCTGAATAGTTTCTCGATTTTTCGGGACATTATACTAGCTAGCATTATAGTTTTAATCCATCACTTGCTTACCTATAGTATTTTCATATTGAAACTATAGATACTTACCTCGTTTATCTGCCATCAGTAGTGTGCTCGGGATATTGTATAAATAAGATAGCTAAAACGATCGCAGAAGTTAAGCAGAAATTATCTTTAATGAATATTTAGGTCTGTCATTGGATGGATGATGATGTTTTTTTTTATTGAATGGCCGTTAGTCATCGAAAAGGGTATGCAGTGCTTATTAGCTTTTATAATATGCACGCCACTGTCTGTCATACGTAATATTCCTTTAATATTTGCTTGCCTTCCAAGTGTTTGCCTGCACTCATTTGCACTGTAATATTATTATGAGTTTGGCGCTATGGAAACGCGAAACAGCTCCTGCATGCAAGCATACTCTCCTTCTGCCATAGTTAAATGTGAAATGAGTATAGTAAAAGTGTTTAGAGTGATACTAAAAGCGTTGTATAATTAAAATTTACCAATTTTAGTCGTAGAGCCAACGTCATTAAATAGTTCTAAAATTGAGTGAAGACGGTTTAAAGTTAAATAAACAAAAATAAATCAGATATACTAAATCAGTCCCGAAATTCCCATTAGATCCTCAGACAGTATTTTTGATGAAAACTCAAGAAATTTTTAGAGGATAGGGAGGTGTATTGTTTATCAGCAGGTGCACCACTTGCAGGTGAGGTTGGTTTGGGATCCTAAGATATTAGTAGGATCTCGATAAACCCCTCATGATGTCGCTACACATGGTGAGCACATCGTGTTTCATAAATGCATGAATAATTGAATATATTATAGAAGCTTTATAATGCTCAATAATTTTTCTGTTGAAGCCTCTCAATTCAACCTCTATTTTCTTCTTTGAGTTCTTTATATTAGAACCATATTCTATTATTACAATAAACAGTGTGTATCACGTCGATTGTAGTAGATACAGAAAGAAAACCAATATACTCTGCCATATAGCTATCAGTGACTGCATAAGAACCAGACTGTTGTTGCTCAAATATATACGACAGTACAAATGCAACACTATTTTAATTCATCACCAGCATTTATGAAGAAAAAGTGGTTGTACTATTTTGTTTTAGCATATTTTACTCTAACATAGCAAGGTTAGATCTACTTAAAAGCAACAACCAGTTATATATCAATTGGCCGCTGTGGCCTTAAATGTGCCCTATTTAGTAGAAATGTGGTGCTTGTTTTAGTTTCATGAATTGTGTGATTAGAACCGGTACCATAAGCATTATTCATCAATTTATCTGGTTTAATAATAAGTAGTAAAGCTTATCAATAATCTAGATAATAAAGTATGAAACTACAAGCTATTTTACCCCTTTACAAGGCAGAGCAGTATTAATAAAATTAATTTCTTCTCTTTAAAGTCTTTAAAATTGCTCGGTGTATGGTACATTGCAAGAGTTAAGGACTTAGTTATCAAAAGCTTTTCACCAAGCAAGGTAATAAAGTATAACTATAAAATATACTAAAAGCTTATCGTAAGTTATTTAAAGGTGCCTAAAGCCCTCTCACTGTTCACATTTGACTGTGCGTTTGTGCACGGTTCCAGTTGCTTCTCACCTACTTAAGGCGGCGAGGCCGAGGCTTGTTACCTCAGATTGAAGCCTCCGGTCGACGGCCGACGGATCCTGCATAAAAAAGTGGAATGCAACCACCTATTTGCCTACACGAGCGAATGAGCTTCAGTAAGGGTCGGTTGGAATTTTAATCTTATGATTTCGTACTCTTGCCGGTTGCTTATTCTTAATGTGGAGGTTTAAGTTATTACTAAGGATGTAGATATCATTGAGAAGTGCGAAATTTCACAATGGAATCTGAATATAAGAATAGGGTAAAATAGAAAGCGTACAGGTAAGGTATTTAATTGTAAGGAATATTACTACGATTATGACGATTGCGAAGTCTATAAGTAAATTAAAGAAATATGGGTTGTCTCGCTTTGGATCCATAAGATATATACATATATATATTTTAAATTTTTCAAAACGTACAAAGTTGATTTTCATTTATATTATTATAATACTGTTTGCTAAATTTAAATGAATTGTTACTTTGCATTTGCGTTATTTTTACTTTGACATAGTATTAACTGAACTGTTTGTGATATAACGTAACTTACGTTGCGTAACGTACCGATAATTTATTTATCATTTGTGCCGTATAAATTGAAACAATGCCCCACCATTTTATTTTACTAAAGTGTTGAATTAGTTTTCTTGTAGATTGCTCACGCGTATTCTTAGATTTATTTCGAGATATTGCTTTATATATTATATATATTAATTACGAATAACTTTAAAACCACATAGAATTAATTATCTTTGTACGAAATTGTTTAATACTAGGGAATTTAATTTGAAATATGAAATGAGAAGACCGATATGGCGTGGTGGCGAGTATACCCGCACTCCACTCCTAAGGTCGTGGGTTCGATTCCCACACAGCACATCTTTGTGCGTATAAATATGAATATTTGTTCTGGTTATGTATATTAAGTTACATACTTACAAAAATTAAGGATTTATGTATGTTTATCCGTTATTTAGTACCCATAACACAAGTTCTTAATGATACTTATCTTGGAACTAAATAATTGGTCTAATTGTCAGAAATATTTATTTATTTCTAATTATTTATTGCTGTTAAGCCTCTTATTTTTCGGATATATTGTTTTAATAACAGTCTGCACTCTATTTAACAAAATCTTAAGCGCGTTTATGTGGGCCCTTAATATCGAGTCAATAATATTTAAATAAATATGTTTTCGCAGTTTCGAATAATAGCTAGTACCAGTTCTGTTAAGACAAAGTGTCCTTATCTAATCCTCACCTAAATCCTATAATCCTAATCCTATCCTTACCTAAATTTGTAGGAATTTAAAAAATAACAACGCAAAATATGAGAGAGTAATTTTTTTACAAAATTAAATGGTTTATTTTATTTCGTGACTCTTTTAAAAACAGTTTTTTTTCAATTTAAAAATAACAGTACCTTTTATTATCAACTGCGGCTTTAGGTCTATTATTAAGTGGGAAATTAATATTCTCATATCTATTTAAATATATTTTTTATTATATTTGATATAATATAAAAAATGGTAATGCGACTATTTAAATTGTAATTGATTTGACTATAGTAATGTTTATGTTCTTTCGTTTATTTTATGTTATGTATAATCAATAATATGAATTATTGTCCCGTCAGAACTTAAATTTGTTTAGTTTTTATAAAATTCCTAAAAAAATATGTAATATGTGAATTATGAAGTCAGTTCAGCCGTTTTAATTACCCTTTCCAAGGATTAACATATAAATGGTTTAGTAAATATTATTAAAATAAATTAAATATTATTATTATTACACTTTACAATCACACCAATTATTTAGTTCCAAGATAAGTATCACTAAGAACTTGTGTTATGGATACTAAAGAACGGATAAACATACTTAAATACCTTTTTTTTGTAAATACATACTTAATATACATAGGAAAACACCCAGACCAGAACAAATATTCATGTTCATGCACACGAATATTTGTCCTGTGTGGGAATCGAACCCACGACCTCTGGAGTGAAGTGCAGGTATACTGACCTCCACGCCATATCGGTCGTCAAAATATATATGCTACAACATATTACGCGAGTAATAAAATATATGAATGTGAATGAATGTATGCTGGTTAAATGGCCTTTGTACATGAAGTAAAGCTTGCATATCATAATCAAATATATACCTATATACCAACATTATTATGTAATGGGTAATATCCTAGTTACTACCTAGACAAAAAAAATTCTTCAGCAGTAATTTTTTGTAATATGTTTGTAATTTATTTTATAAGTATCATAATAAATATATTGCTTGTTATTAATAAAAAGTAATCCTAGTAATATGAAATAAAAAAGTTATAAAACGTGTTATAACTATTTTATTTTGTTTGCCTTTTTTGTTTACATCCTCAGATACAAAATATTTATTATTATATTAAAAAGCTATATTATAAACTTTTATTATTATATTAAAAAGTTATTACATATTTTCACCCACAGTTGCGTTTTCAAATATATCAAATAAGTAAGGATCTAACAATTTTTTAAGTTCTGAATTTGTGTTGTGTATTGCATTTTATACTAAAAAATGGGGTGTGTGTAATATAAGTAAGGAGTTCAAATTGAAAAGAAATTTATAAATTTTAAAATTTTTCTTTTATTTTCGTTTATCACTTGTGATCCAGTCAATTTTTGAATATTTTACAATAAATATTTTTAATATGACTAACGTACAAAATATACATTGGAATGATATCCTACAAATACTAAGCTATAGCTATTTTTATCACAGATAGAGGCAGTGATGCCATGTTAAGACACTTTTATAGTATACGGCAAACATTGCCCGTTTAAACACAGCCTTAGTAGGCCTAAAGTCAAAAATCTATATTACAATCAAATCAAATTAACACTTCCACACTGCTTTCAGAATGGCATCGACATGGTAAAATAAAATAAAAAAGTACTAACTTGATTTCCAGTTCTGGCTATTATAGAATTTAAGCGTATTTACATTATTTTCACTTATTTTTTAATATTTACAAAACATACATTAGCAGACTAGCCATCACATTTTATACAGTCACTTACACTTTTTAACTTGATAATCACTTCACTTGGTCTTAATATCACTTTAAACGTGGACGGACATAGTGCGGGGCGACGCGCGAGGCGGCACTTGATGTGGGACGTGCGAGGGATGCGGGGGCAACACGGGGTGAGCACCGTGCACCGGTGGGGGTGGCAGCGCGCCCAGGTGGTTCCTTGGGTGGTGGTGCCTGTGCATGGCCACACTACCCGGGCTCGGCACACCCCTGCAACGCTGGTTCACGGCTACGTCGGGCAACGCAAACCGTAACTTCTCCCAAAACAACTTATCGTCCCACTGCAGATACGTGTTTGTTTTTAAATACAGTCTTATATCAGGATCAAGATCTTTTTGAGGCACTTTACCGTACAACACCACTATTAGTTTTCTTCTCCGGTCTCTCAACATACGGTGATGAGCGGATTTGAACTCAAAACGAGACCACTCATTTCTAATAAAGTTCTCACTTAACACCATCACAGTCCGGCGCGATGACTCTACAGCCTGCACAATGTTGTCCGCCACATAACCTCCCACGGGAAGGTCACGGTAGTGTAGGCATAACTTATATGAAGGATCTCCACGTTCCAACACAGCTGCTAGTTCCTCTGTGACCCAAGCTTCATCTTTTGAACTATAACTCACAAATGCATCAAACATCTTTTCACGGTCATCTCTATCAATGTCACTTGTCCGATGGAAAAGTCTGACTCCGAATTTTGAATGGAACCACACTCTCATTTCTTGTCTGAATATAAACACTATCATACTGGCAAACGATATTAGTAGAAATACGCCCAGAGTGGCCACAAGCAATGGAATGTAATCTGGCACTTCCTCGGTAGTTATTATAGTTTTTGTCGCAGTCAGATTTCCATTAATACTGTTGTTTATACTTGGAAGTCCTGTGCAAATTGTGCCATTTTCAGATAATATGTTGAACCCAGACTCTGTGTTATTATAGATGCTTTCATTGTATAGTATCATATCACTGTTATTGCTTCTAGAGTAAATACATCTAATGTTTGTTTGGTCTATAATTGAATTGACTCGTTTTGTCCATTCACGGAACATCTCAGTGTATTCACAATCACAAGACCACGGATTAAAGGAGAGAGTCACTTCCGTAATCGAAGGATTGATTTGCCATACTGTTAACGTCACAAGTCTGTTGTTATGAAGATGCAGTAGTTTCAGGCGTGCCATGTGGTTAAACATTTCTTTTCCGATATGTTTTATTTTGTTGTTATTGATATACAGCTCACGCAAATTGTCCAACCCATCAAATTCTTGACCTTCTATTGTAGTCAAACTGTTGTAATCCAAATGGAGTACCTCAAGCTCTCTTAAACCATTGAATGTTCTGTTGTGAATAGTTTCAATGTTTGATGAGTTCAAAAAAAGTATCTTGAGCCTCTTTCGGCCGATAAATGCGTGACTTGGAAGCATTTTAATGTCGTTACCGTCAAGATACAGTTGTGTGGCCTCCATTGGTATTCTCTCAGGCAACGTATTCACATAACCGGCACTTGAACACTCCACGACATTAGCTGACCATGATTGATCATGATAACACGTGCAATTGTTTGGACAACTCATTTCACAATCACAAGCGTCAAAATCGCAACAGTGGCACAACGCAAAGCAGTGGAATTCATATTTACACAAAAACTGATGAGGCGCTGCGTCAACTAAAGCAACATGTGTACTTCCACGATTGTACAATAATTTACAGCTTATGCTATCTAAATCCATTAATTTTGGCTGAGTTCTTGCTCTATTCCCAGTATTTATTTTTTGAAGCCATTCCATTGTACAATCGCACTCTAACGGGTTTCCGCCAATGAAGAATTCTGGCACCGATTTATCTTGTGGTACGGCTGATATTCTCAATGAATTCGGATCTAGATTTGTTATTTTATTTCCGTATAAGTCCACTCGCGTTAAATTTGGCTTTTTAAAGAATGTGTACGATTGAACCTTTGAAATCAAATTATCATTTAAATATAACATCTCCACAGAATTAGGTATAGCACTGCCAGTTATTTCTGTTAATTTATTGGAACTTGCATCAAAAGTACTAAGTGATAATCGTGATTCTATTTCAAAATAATTTCCCAATTCTGCTATTCTGTTTGCATGTATGTCCAACCACTGTAATCCTGTTGGAATCATGGCGTAGTCAAAAGACTCCAATTGGTTGTCGGATATATTTAACCAGACTAGGTTATGTAGGTTGACAAACAAACCTCTTATATCTTTCAGGGAATTTCCATCTAACCTTATTGCCTGTAAATTAACGTTTGCATCAAAAGCGCCACTTTCAATTCGCTGAATTTTATTTCTAGATAAATTCAAGATTTTTAAAGAAGTCATTCTATCAAACACTCCTTTTGTTATGTTGCCTATGTTGTTTTCTGTTAGTCTTAATCCATACATTTGTTTCATTGTCATAAAAGAAGCATTTTCAATACTAACAATCAAATTTTCTCCCAAATCCAAAGTCTTTAACTGTGGAATTTCCTTTAAAGCTGTAGGAACTTCATCGAGCCTGTTTCCATTAATATGCAGGTCTTGTAGCGAAGAGCAATTGCGTAATGCATGTGGGTGTATTTTAGAAATGCGGTTACTATCTATAGACAACACGGACAACGCTTTCAGTCCGGTAAATGCATAGCTTTCAATTATTGTCAGTCTATTGTTTGATAAAATTAATGTGTGTAAATTGCTCAGTGAGCTAAACACATTTTCTGGAATATGTTCTATGAAATTCTCCTGCATTTTTAGTATTTGCAAGTTATGTAAATCTCTGAATAATGCTATTTCCATTTTAGAGACTCTGTTGTGAGAAAAATCTAAATACACAAGTCGCTTTAGCCCAGAAAATGTAGAGGTGTTTATCCAGTCTGACGTCAGTTCATTGTATGATAGATCTAAAACGAGCAGCTGGAACAAGTCACTGAATAAACCTGGGGCCAAAACTGTAATCGTGTTGTTGTTCAAATATATTTCTCTTAGCTCTTTGGTATCGCTAAAAAGTTCAGGCGGCAGACTCGTTAACTGGTTATCGGAAAACTTTATTGTAGTTAGAGAAATAAGACCCTCTAAGGCTTTATCGGCTATGGAATTCATTCCATTGCTCTGTAGGTATAGCTTTTTTAACCGTCTTAGTCCTGATAAAAGACTAGGTGGAAGTGTATCTATAATATTCCTTGAGAAGTCTAGAATTGTTAAGTTATCGCCGCATTTTTCATTTGGGTGGCGATGTGCCGTAGAAAATTGAAAATGACTGATATCTCTCATTCTATTCCCTGTCATATTCAGATAGTCTAGGTTTCTCAGTGTGCATAGCGCTCCTTCGGGGAAGGATAACATATTATTTTCGCTCAAATCCAATCTTTCCAAATTTTGCACATCTCTTGAAAATGCTGTATGTGTTATTTCAAGTGACATAGTGGACCATTCTGTATTGTGAGTTTTTATAGTTAAATTCCTTAATTCGCGGAGACCTGTGAAAGCGCCATCTGATAGATTTCCAATTTTGCAATATTCGATGGTGAGTTCCCGCAGTTCAATTAACTGTCGAAAACTGCCCGGCGATAGAGAACTTTGGAATAGAAGTGCATCACTGCACTCGAGGTGTAACCTCACGGTTAAATGAGGTTGTATAGCACTAAAGTTTGTATTTTCTAGTTCACTGTTTATAGTCCTCAGTCTGCACAACAACGCAACTCCAGAGCCGTCGTCGTCTGTTGTCCACCGGCATTCGTCCGGAGCCTGATAGCGGGCTCCTGTGGTGGCTGACAAGGAGGCACTCCACGCTGACCAAGCAGCGCTGAGCACCACCAGTACGCGTGTTATACACACGGAACACATTGTTTTAATTCACAAACTTCACTTTATATTTACATAGTTTTATTTTCTATCAGCTAGCACTAAAATTGCACATAAACATTGTATCGTACACGCACATTGGTCTATTTCTGCCACTGCCTTAGTACTTCACTTGCCAGACCGGCCACTTAACTCGTTTCTCGCGAGAACATTAATTGGACAGGATCGTGTTTGTCGAAATCACTGTTTCATCGAGCGTGAGACGTGCTCTCGTACCGTAGTCTGGGGTGGAACTGACTCCGCGTCAAACCTGCGGTGCGCTCGCGCACAAGGCCGCACTGGTTCACGCGTTCCAACAGGTAAAGTCTAGCTCAAATTCAAAACGCAACAACCGCCTTGTTCGTATAGCGTCGATACGCTCTATTCGTTTTGAACCGAAGCTCGTCAGAAAAATACATCTCACACACACAGCGATAAGTTGCACTCAACACTACGAAACGAAACCGCTTTTTGTAGCGCTCAGGCAAGCTTTCTTGCAATATGTGCGAGTGAGATAGACGGATTGTCGCGGGGTAAGAAGTGCTAGGTGAGCTTGGTGGGGGCTCAGGCAGCTGGCCAGGTAGTGCGCAGGCGCAGTGCCGCAGTCACTGCTTGTTAACACTCCCGCTGATAGAATTGTATTGCAGACATTTGACAATTGTTGACATTTTGTTTACTCACTATCGTTAATGAATCGAATGGAATTTATGATTGTAAAACTTAGTCACCCGTAAATTTTTTACCGTAGTAAAATTACATAACTGATTATCGGAATTGTAGTCTTGTTATGTTAGTCAAGTTAACAACCTGCATTACAATGTTATATATAAATAGCTTGTAGACTTTGTCGTCTGTCTTCAGCAAAATTAATTAAACAAATTCTTAAACCTACTATGTAGTAAATAATAAAAAAGCAGTTATGCAGGGAATTTGTAAACAACAAAAATATCAAATAGACGAAGCCCCCTCTTAGTGTTAGATCAAATTATATGTTCAAATAGCTGATTACTCAAATAAGGTAAAACAATAAAATTATTTATCTACTATTGCAAAATTATAACGTCAAACTGTGAAAAAATAAATGTAGTTAAAATTTGTCTTCTATTCTTTAAAATATCTTTTTTATGTATCATTTAAAGATCAATGTTATAATTTTGTGGCATTAATGTTATTTTTGTTTAAAAACTACCTTTAAATTAATTTTGTATTTGAAATTAATTGAAACTCAAGATATTAATAATTCTTTCATTCCTATTAGTAGAAATAATAACAAGATGCTGTAACAAATGCTAATTAACTGATTTATTAACAGTATCATGATAATATCTTATTAAGTGGGAAGCAAGTAAACCTGCAGGGCACTTTGATCTCTACCTCGGAACTTTTACAGAATCCCTTGTGCGCTAACAATGATCGCATATGAATAAAAAATTATAAAAGTGAATTCTGTAATGTTAGATTGCTAGACAGTGCTAAAACCTAAAAGACGGGAGAGAACGTGTAACATTTAAACAATTCTTTCGCATTGACAGTGGCATAGAAGTAAATAATATATAATCAGTAACGAATTAAAATAAAATTTCAACAAATGCTACCATTTTTTTTTCTATTGTTGTATTTTTTTTCTTTTTTAGACTGTTAGACAATTTGATATTCCACTAAACCCAAAACACAAATATGTATAATTTAATTCAAACTACTAACTCAATAAGTTTTATATATTGGTCACGCGATCCTTCAATATTGGAATTTCTGGAAAACCTACCGTTTAATTTGATTTTGTTTTAGTTAAACGATTTTGATTTAATTTCCAACCATTCGAAAGCCAGACCTCTCATCAAATTAAACATCTGCACATTATGCGTTTTACGTAGCTGCCAATTAGGGAACACGATAAATTGCTATAGAGTTTGGATTACGAACCCCTGATTCATACTAACATCCTAAACGCCGATTTGCTTATTCCTGTTATTAGGGAAACGTTCAAAGTTTTAGTAATAAAAAAACAAGTATTTGCGGCCATTGCAACTGTTACTTTTATTATTAGCCGTTTGTGTCGCGGACGTCATCTATTGAGGTTTCGGTTTCTCACCTGGTTTCGCAAAAAACGAAGTACGTGCTACGAAACAAAAGCCGTTTTAAATCTTGTTTCTATATTTTAAACTATGTTGTGCTATGAATACGAGAGCTTAGTATGAATCTTGGTTCTGTTTTGAATGGTTTTAATAATAATAATAGGATTTATGTAATGTTTTAATCGCGATCGTAATTTTATTTGCTGTCGAGTCTAGATGATAGGAGGACGTCGGGCTCTATTTTATGCGAGGTGTTACTGCCCCGTCCCGAGGCGCCCGCGCTATATCTCAATTGCAATAAATTATATTCTTTGACACGCGAGCACCGGAAAATTTGCAATCGCACAACTAGCGGCCGTAGCATTCGCGGCCCTCCTTCTTTATGTAAACAGCGCAAATGGCTTTGTAATGGGAGTCGCGTCCGTCCCACTATGACACCGGCTCAATATTTCAAACCACGGGTCCCACGGCTCGTTTGTCCACATCGCGCCTAGATACGTACAAAGGGCCAGCGGGAGATCTCTCCTTCGACTTTTTGTCGTAAGTGGCGAGGCGTTTCTTGTCCTGCCCTCATAAAAGAATAGATTGCCGGTAAATCGCTGCTATTGTGGCGCTATTTAATATGAATTTCGAGGGCTATCCGACAGCCGTTATAACAAAATGCTCATTTTCAATTTACAGTGCCTCAATTTTACACGCAACTGTCTGCTAGGGCGTTGGATTGTTGCGTGGGTACATGTGTTTGATGTGGGTCAGTTGCCTTTATGATTCACGAGGAACATTCGAAACTAAGTCAATCAAAAAATTTCTTATTTCGTCAAACATCTTGAATTATTGCTAAGGTTGCGTGCTACCACACAATAGTGATAATTTTCTGTTTTTTGCCATAAGAAAATGTTAATAGTTTGTAAAGTATTTATGTGTGAGACCCTCGTCGTAACGATTTGAATCGGGTTTGAAAAATAATAATGCTGTCGAACCGCGGTCCTAATGCGACCACGTTCGAGTTTAATTCGTTTTATCGCCGTCTCCATCGGCGTGTAAAACAGTCCGTTGATTTCCATTACTTATATTATTAATTTTTGTAATTTCATTGCCTAATCTCCGGCGACAGGGCCGATATCGGCGCGACACTTATCTCGGTGTCGGCGGACACATATAATCCATTAAGTCGTCATTTCCACTCGGCTGATCATTCCTCAACCACGCGTCAACCCGCCCCCGGACTGACGTACTTCGTATTGTTCGCTACTGCCATCTAAATCGTACACATAGAGACGTAATGTACTGGGACTCAATTCTGTCAATGTATCAGTGCACGTTGGTTAAAAATCATTTTATTACAGAAATTAATTTCGAATCACCGCGATTCTCTGTCAATCAAGCTAACAAAAAACGCAATTTCCTCCTGAGACTCCTATTTATCTATTGAAATTGTTTGATAGAAAGGTTTTTAAATAAAAAATCCTTCTTTTTGCCTTCATTAGAATCTTGATGGCTACTGCTTTATCTCACCACCACTGCTCTAGGCTCCCTTTACATCTAACAACCTCCATCAAAATGCACCTTAACAGAATACGACTAGCGGTCAGAACTCCGTAATGCCCCAGAAGGTTTATCCTTGTCGACTAATGGGCTAGTTTGTTATCTAATCGGCTACACGGCGGACCTATTAATAATTTCCCACATAATTTTCTAATTAACGTCCTGTCCGACGAGCGGGCGGGGCCTCGGGTTGCGGGTACACCAAAACGGAAATGACAGGGAATTCGGGACTCCCAATGTAATTGTATGTGGTAAATTTGTATGGCATATAACTTTTAAGTTAGTATATTACTTACCTATTTACTGTGGTCACTCTTTTGTTAATTAAATGTTTTTTTTGTTGTTGCAGGTAATCATTGTTTTGCGATGAAAGATAGGAAATCCAATATTAAGGTAAACAAGTTCTGTCATTGGAAGCATGTTCAAATATAAGTAATTTTACTACTACTTACTATTCCACTATTTAGTAGTATGGTAAGCAGGATAATATGTGCAACAGATAAATAAAAAAGCAAATCGCATTTGCGTTCGAGTAATGCGATGTGTAAACACTGTATCTGTGGGGTTTAACCCTTGAAGAGTGCCGTGTAAATTGAAGAGATTTAACACGTGAGTGGAGGCCTTAGTAGTGCGTCAGATAGCGACACGGGCAATTTGGCGCGCGAGCGAGCGGGGGGTGTATTTGTTGTGCGGCACCTGGCGAGTCGGGGCTCAGGCCTACTGGGCGCATTAATAAACCTTCATAGAGTCGATTAGGTGTAAATGATTTTATATTTTTCTTCTTTGCATTGTTTTAAACAGTGTTTCTCACCGCTGTGGTTATGCTGTCTGTTGACAAATCTGAGACTGGGTGAATTATCTTGCTTAAAATATTCCGCTGTGTGTTTTGGCACGGGGACATAATGCCTAGTCTGTCGTACTTGAGACCGCGTTCGAGTAATGCGATGTGTAAACACTGAATCTGTGGGGTTTAACCCTTGAAGAGTGCCTTGTAAATTGAAGAGATTTAACACGTGAGTGGACGCCTTAGTAGTGCGTCAGATCGCGACACGGGCAATTTGGTGAGCAAGAGCGGCGGGTGTATTTGTTGTGCAGCCCCTGACAGCCCCCTTAGGCCTAGTGGGCGCTTGTTTTATAACACTTGGTAACAATCAAGCATGCGACCAACCCATTGGACTCTGGGCTTTCTAACAAATTAAAATTTACCCTCTAAATGCTGCTTTCTGCTGTGGTGGATTGTAGACTTTGTTCCCGTTTAAAAGAGGAGCCCTGTGTCTAGTAAGGAGTAAATTTTAATGGCTAACGTAATGGTAACAAATTTAATTATGACAAAAATACTTTAAACATCCATTAGTACTTATGAATATATTAGATCTATAACAATATGTGGCCTTTTTAAGCCATAGGTATGTATCAATGGAGACCAAAGTCAGGCAGCGCGTTGAACGTGAAGTACCTAAGTATAATTTTGAGGTCTTTTTAGTGAAAAATACTAGGTATCTATTTTCAACCTATCATCAAATGGAAATGAATATAAAAGTGTAGAAACCAACTAATTTATTGCAAAGCAATTATCAACTAATGGAAGTTGCTCTAAGAGATACTTCAGGTGTGATATTCGATCTATTGGTATCGCACTTCACGGAATACTTCCATTAATACCTCTAAATAAAATACGATGTACAATCATAAACGGCGTGAATAGAATAGGCGAGATAGTAGCAAGCAAATAATAGAACTTCTTATTTAAATATTTATTATCTCCAAACGGTCACAGATCAAAGACATCTTCAATATATTTCGATATTCAAGTAACATTCCGCTATTATAGAAAATTTAAAATATTATAACATGAAATACTCTACTGCACCCCTTGTGCTTCTTTAGGGACGCGACGTGGCGTCGAATGGGACCGGTTAGATTACGCATTGTCGCGGCACAATTAGAAACTGTTGCGAAGCCCTGACTCACTTTGTTATTTGCAAACAATCGAGTGCAACATCTGTGCGTTGTGCACCTCTGTCACCGGCTAATATATAGCGGGGCATCTGCTAATTGCGCCTATTCTACTCACGTCGTTTATTATTGTAAATCGTATTTTATGTAGAGGTATTAATGGAAGTATTCCGTGAAGTGCGATACCAATAGTTTGAATATCACCTGAAGTATCTCTTAGAGCAACTTCAATTAATTGATAATTGCTTTGCAATAAACTAGTTGGTTTCTACACTTTTATAAGAAAAAATTACTAATAGTCTTATTAAACCACTCCACCAGTATTTAGATAAAATATCAAACCTTCTATTTCTCCAGCAGTCGTCCACCATCTCTGACTAACAATATAACCCGAATAGTAATAGGTTGGGGAAAAAGTCTTTTCGTATTTTTGTATGAAAAGTCAAGACATTTTTTTCAAAGTTTATTTACATTTATTTACAATATATATGTACCGTTTTGTTGAATAACTTTCTGCCATTTTGTGGGCAGAGACATTATCCCGTTACTGTAGAAACTTTGGGACTTTTGATCAAAAAAACGGGACAAATAGTTTTGGCAGTCCTCTCTTGAGGTCAACCTTACAGAACCTAAAGAATTCTGCAGAGACCGAAACAGGTGAAAATCTGAAGGCGCAAGGTCAGGGCTATATGGTGGATGCACTAGGACCTCCCAGTCGAACTCTCTTAATTTTTGCTGAGTGGCTAAAGATGTGTGTGGTCTAGCGTTATCGTGATGAAAGACCACACCCTTCCTGTTGATCAATTCCGGCCGTTTTCTCTCGACTGCTTCCTTAAATCTCATCAGTTGCTGGCAGTAAAGATCAGAATCGATGGTTTTGCCGGGCGGTAAAAGCTCATAATAAACAATGCCCTTCCAATCCCACCATACACACAGCATCACCTTATTTCGTGTTAGGCCAGGTTTGGCCACAGTCTGTGAAGCCTGGCCAACTTTCGACCACGACCTTTTTCGCACGTTCTTGTCGTACGTGATCCACTTTTCATCGCCAGTTATCAATCTCTTCAAAAACGGCTCGGTTTCATTACGTCTCAATAATGAATCGCAAATGAGTACACGGTTCATTAAGTTCATTTCTTTGAGTGAGCTCGTGTGGCACCCAAATATCGAGCTTTTTTGTATAACCAGCTTTCTTCAAATGGGTCAAAACTGTTTTGTGGTCAATTCCCAGTTCTTCAGCTACATCGTAACTACTAATATGCCGATCTTGCTCCACTCTTTCAAAAATGGCGTCCATTTTATTCGTAACAGGGCGACCAGAGCGAGGTGCATCTTTAACATCAAAATTTCCGGACTGAAAACGTTTGAACCAAATTTGTGCTACTCTTACTGACACTGCATCAGGTCCATAAACATCACAAATTTTTTTCACTGCTTGAGTTGCATTTTTGCCTTTTTTATAATAAAATTTTAAAATGTATCGAATTTCTTCATTAGATTCACTCATTTTTACGGAGAGAAAAACAAATGAAAAATAGCGGGACACAACTTTTTTTTATTTTTTTCTTTTCTTTATAATGGAACCTTTTTAATGTTACCAAAACCAGCCAGACACAAATAGTACAGTCAAAAAAAATTTATAATAAGTTTATACCTACGTTATGCGAAAAGACTTTTTCCCCGACCTAATATTTATGCTCTTCGTTCCAAAGGTCTTTGGATCGTTTCCCACAATTTAATTTATATAGATATAATAATTGTGCATGAACTTTATTGTTCTGTCTGGATACTTATCTATCTTGTGTAAATTATAAATGTACATTTTCAAAACAAGAGTATGTATATGCCTATTCTTGAAGTCACCGGTATCCAGATATGATAAAAATTATTTTCTTATCTTTCTCCCGGCAGTCGTTTACCTCCTCACAGAATCAATCTTAGAATAAAACATAAGAAAGTCAATAAATAATTTATTGATTCAGGCGTTACTTTGCGGAAATCCATTGTAAGCAAGTGATGGATTAAAAATATCTTTGTAACAATTCCCGCGCTACTATAATTTCCCGAAAAATCGAGAAACTATTCAACACGACACGTGTTTCGCCCTTACACAGGGCATCTTCAGGTAAGATAGGAGCCTCAGAACAACGATGTCTTCACGACCAACGCTGAAACGAGAGTGAGCAGCTGAGCGTATTCGAGCGTATTTATACCCTCACCCACTTCCGCCATCAACGTCCGCCACGTCATCGCGGTCTGAGTCAGAGTGACCGTTATGAAATTTCTGAACCATACGTAATAGAGGTGATCTAGAGAACGTATTTTGTTCGTTCAGCAGTAGGTTTTGATCATTGTGTTTAATTATTTCTAGATTTTCCAATACACACAACCGTAGACCTTTTTCATGTATATGTAAAATTTCAAAATTATGATTATTACTCAAGGTGTGCCCAGAGTCGATAAGGTGTTTGGCAAAATGAGATTTGTCTGGACAATTATGCCTATAAGCAGCTATATGCTCCTTATACCTGGTTTCAAAGTTGCGTCCAGTTTGCCCTATATAGACACTGTGACAAACCTCACAAGTTAATTTATATATACCCGACTTTTTACTATTTTCTATGCGATCCTTTCCGTTACAAAGACGACTAAGTGAGTTTTTAGTTTTGAACGCTGTATTTATTTCATTATTCTTAAGCAGTTTTGAAATCTGTCTACTAACTGAGCCCATATAAGTTAAACTGCCTGTATATTTAGTAATCTTGTCGCTGTCTAAAGCACACAACATCGATCTTACAATACTCTGTTGTTTACTTTTAATCAAAAAGTAAACAACAGAGTATTGTAAGATCGATCGTAAAGTAAAGATTAAAAGTAAACAACAGAGTATTGTAAGATCGATGTTGTGTGCTTTAGACAGCGACAAGATTACTAAATATACAGGCAGTTTAACTTATATGGGCTCAGTTAGTAGACAGATTTCAAAACTGCTTAAGAATAATGAAATAAATACAGCGTTCAAAACTAAAAACTCACTTAGTCGTCTTTGTAACGGAAAGGATCGCATAGAAAATAGTAAAAAGTCGGGTATATATAAATTAACTTGTGAGGTTTGTCACAGTGTCTATATAGGGCAAACTGGACGCAACTTTGAAACCAGGTATAAGGAGCATATAGCTGCTTATAGGCATAATTGTCCAGACAAATCTCATTTTGCCAAACACCTTATCGACTCTGGGCACACCTTGAGTAATAATCATAATTTTGAAATTTTACATATACATGAAAAAGGTCTACGGTTGTGTGTATTGGAAAATCTAGAAATAATTAAACACAATGATCAAAACCTACTGCTGAACGAACAAAATACGTTCTCTAGATCACCTCTATTACGTATGGTTCAGAAATTTCATAACGGTCACTCTGACTCAGACCGCGATGACGTGGCGGACGTTGATGGCGGAAGTGGGTGAGGGTATAAATACGCTCGAATACGCTCAGCTGCTCACTCTCGTTTCAGCGTTGGTCGTGAAGACATCGTTGTTCTGAGGCTCCTATCTTACCTGAAGATGCCCTGTGTAAGGGCGAAACACGTGTCGTGTTGAATAGTTTCTCGATTTTTCGGGAAATTATAGTAGCGCGGGAATTGTTACAAAGATATTTTTAATCCATCACTTGCAAGTCAATAAATGTCGTTCTAAAACAAACAAAAAGTCTGCTATTCTCATAAACTATGTAAGGAATCTTATTGATATGAGCATTGCGTGATCAAAATTATTACGTTGGAATGTCACAATTATCATTGCCTTCCATATATTACAACAGATTCCTAACTTATTACAACAGATACCTAACTAGGCTTCTACTTCTTTAACTAGTTCCACATTTTGTAGTTTTTAAGTGAATGGATTATGCTTTTAATTAAAACACTTAACTAGTGATTAAGTACTTAGGTGTAATCACCGCAGACATTTTCACACTTAAACATTAATTATAAGCCAAGATGTATGAACGCGTGTGTATTAGTCATTGTGAATAATCAGTTTCGTCTTATTTCGTTAACCAATCTCACATTGTCTAGTTTGAACGGTTCGTTGAGTAAATGATTGATGAAATATCGGCTGACTCATTGATAACATGACAAAGAATAGTTATCGAACTTGATTTCGGGTTCCGGACCGGCTATTGTTTAAATAAGTTTACGTATTGTGCTTTCACTAAACATTGTGTATTATATCAGTGACAAATCATTTTGTATTACTAATTTGCTGTTAACAAGAGATAGTGATGGTTGTTTTGTTATTATTGGAGCTGGTAAAGTGGCAGACAGCTGCCTAAAGTCACAAATTAATGACACAGAATATTAGATTATTTATTAACACAATACACAAGGTAAATACAATAAAATAAAGAATATCCTATGTTCTCTACCATATAGTGAAGTACACGGTTAAACGTAAATTAAAATGTACCGGTAATGGTAAATATTTTATTCGAAATTACGAAAATAACACATAACGTTGGGAACAAATGATTATATCAACCTAACTGATCAAATTCTAAGCAGAAGCCTTTTAGGGTGTATGAGGATCCTACCAAGATATTAGGATCCCAAGCCAACCTTACCTGCAAGTGGTGCACCTGCCGATCATCGGACGAGGCTCTAGCAATAACAAATGTTCCCGGCAAGC
The DNA here is from genome assembly GCA_949126915.1 of Musotima nitidalis. NCBI lineage: Eukaryota > Metazoa > Arthropoda > Insecta > Lepidoptera > Crambidae > Musotima > Musotima nitidalis. Next base: position 8,829,722 of record OX421424.1, on the reverse strand, counting down.
GGCAAAGGGCTCGGCGCCTATTACGTGGGACCAACATTATAACTGGCGTAGTGTGGGCGTTTAGTATGGCTAGTATGCCTACCTTTTCGGAAAAAAGGCGTGATTGTATGTATGGTATGTGTATGTTTGTAAGCCTTTTATTGGCCGACAAACGATGATTTCAAAAATACCAGATCAGGTTCATCGCCACACCTAATTGGTTCATCGATCAGAAATTTCGTAAACAAGAATAGAGGTGGCACGCAATTGTGAGTCACGTACGAACCAATAACGCAACATTTGTGATACAATTATAACCGAAAACCCGACAAGGAGGGTTTTTGTGTCGCTCTTGTACAAAAGGCGGACTGCGTGGCATCTCCCGCCGAGAAATACGTGCTTCCACTAAGAAAAATGTTAGCAGGCATCTTGGAAATTTCAATTGTAACCTTTGTTGCGTTCGCACACCCCCACCTTTCCAATTTGTTCGGCTCGTGAGCTGCGAATGGACGGCCCTAGATATCATCGGCATACCGGCTCCTCTGTTGACTCTCGTGATTAAATTCTTCGCGCTGACGTACGACTGTGGCGATTAACTGAGTTATTTGTCGGGACCACTTTGACTCCCACTTATTTTTGCCGCACTAGTCTTGCGCATCGAAGTATTGCATGACATATCAGCTGATACTGATGCATTACTTGATACCGTCCTGCTTAATCACGGTTAAACCTAAATGAAATATGAACTCGTCTTTTTCTTGCCGATTGACTTTACTATGTATGTTTTTTTACAGATGCCTTAATAAAATTTTCTTTTCCTATTATTTTTCAATAACCAGAGGTAATTTAAGCTGTGTTCTTGTCGTCTTAAGTTTATGCTTTACAACTTTACTATATGTATGTTTATTCGGATACAATTGAAATTATTTTGTTTTTTTTTAAACGCTTTTGTTACGAGTGAGTTTTTAGGATATTGTCGAGGATTGAACTTGGTGCTGAATCACCCTAAACAACCTCGTCGTGTAGACTACGTCAACCTTTTGCTTAATTAGCTTTGCATAAATTAAAAACACTGCCCTAATCACAAATATATGCGAGTTCGTTCTAAATGGTAAGATCATAAGACTACACAACACATTTCCAAAAAGTACTGCTACAAAATGTTGTTTTTATGCATATAAAGAATATGCATTTTACCTAACTAAATCTGAAATAATTATCTCTTACGTCTAAATTGGCAATTCAAGCATTAAAACTCTGCTCATTATTATAAGTAAACTTAACAGTGTTAAAAAGATGACACTCAATTTGTGACTTCCCAGAATACTCGGGTGCCAGAATAAGGTCGAATTGACTGTTAAATAAAATTAAAATACAGTGTGAATGTGATTACATACGAAGTTGATGCCAATTATGATGCAAATGATTTTGAACTATACTCGCGACTCGCAATTAGGAGACTGGAATGGTCGTTTCCAAATAACGTTACACCGAGTGGGATATAAGAAATAATATGGTTTTTATTGTAATTGTTTTGAATCAAATTACTCGGTGTTTTTTTATTTAATGGATCCATGCAGAAAAGCAGCAGCTTTTTTGTTAAATAATTCTCTCATTTTATTTATCAAATAATATTTTAAAATTTAATTTACGGTAAATGATAATGTTATGGTATCTTTCATGATATTAATATTAGACATTTGTTGGTCATCTTTCGAGTGCTCTATTTAGGTTGGAAAATTAAATAAAAGCTATAATGTATAATTCCCGAGTACTATCTTAGCATAATCCTGGTACGCGAAGACGCGAAGAGTTATCGCATTAATTAGCACTATGGCCATTCTATACCAACGTGTTTTTTTATTAGGCAATGAACCACCCAACAAGAGAGTGGCTAAGCGCGTTTTAACTTAGCATGTGATACTTATGCAAAGGTTAACCTTTTTTCGTCCCATGTGTACCCATATTTTTCTAAAATCCCAGACTCCCGTAAATTGCGTCGCCGCTAACAAAAACGTGATGAACGAATATTTTTCTTTACGAGACTATCATATCTGTAAGACAATGAGTCAATGCGATACAGTCGGCATTACTCGATGACCAACCCAATAAATATCTCGTGTACAAGGGACACAGTACAATGCGTACCCGTAACTTGGGAGATTAATATAATATTTTTACGCCCGTACACAAACCGACCTAATGAAATATGGCAACGTGTACACTCACTGATAAACCTCGCAGCAGTTTTATTGCGGACTGCGCACGATAACTCAAGTCAGTGGACCTGTGAAATAATTTACATGGTGGTCCTTTGGCGATTTTAGGGTCGGCTACTGCGGTTTTGCTGTCTTCGTTGAAAAGGGCATTACAATCCACTGAACATTTCATTTAGACGCGTGAAGCCAACCTCTGGTAAATAACATTATGGAATACCCATTTTCTGATGGCTAACTAGATAGTTAGATGCTGAAATTATAGCTGTCCATGAAAAATATTAGACGACAGATATGGCGCGGTGCTTACCTTACTTACTCCGCTCATCAGGTCATGTGTACGACTCCCACACTCCTCTCACTTTGGTTTGCGTGCTCATGCACATCATAATCTCAGCTCATGATGATGATTATCCTTTCTTTAGTACCCGTAGTACAAGTTCTATGTAGTATTACACTGTCTGATATCTTTAACAAAAAATAACAACAATTTATCTATGCATAAAACCGAAAGGATTGAAGACTTGACAGTCGTTTTTCGCTTACGTTATTTTTATTGCTTATAACGACGTAGGTAATCATTTTTGAATTGTAATTCAATTCCAGTTATAATTATTACAGTTGTATTATTCGGTAGCTATTATACTAGGCAACATGAAAAGCACAAAAAGAAGTACGAGCATTCGCGGGTAGGAGGCAATATTTCTCATTGTCACCCCAAAAATGGTGTTAATAAAAAAACAACAATCACGTCTATTAACTTGCCCGCGATAAAAAACTAAAAATTCACCCTCCAATCCTTGTGCATTGTGACATCAACTCTCCTATTAAATATTTTCCGCATTGCTGCGAGCTAATCTTACCCCACAATGGGTAATAAACGTTCGTATAAAAAAAACGTCGAATTGAAAAGGGCCATTCAGCTCGGGCATGGATCACGTGTCAATCAAATTCTTACTTCGCCCGCAATGGATCGTGTTATTCTATTTTAAAGCGTTATGTTATTCATTGCCTGTATCGCTGCTCCCCAGTTTCGGGCCATTCACAATAGGGCACCAATATTATGCGAGTAGTTTAATCCATACTAATAATAAATGTTCGCTCGTCTGTACTTTATTGATGTTGCACCGTAAAATTATTGATTTGCTTTGCAATAACTGCAGCGAGAAATATTTTTATAGGAAAATGTCTAAAGAATTACTTTGAAGTGATGGTACCCGTGAAGTTGAATGTATAATATTGAAATATTTTTTTTTTTTGTAAAATGACATTCCCTAATGAGTCCACATTCACATAGTTTCAAATTCTTTCCACATTAAGCCTCTCAAGAGAGGATTTTTGTCAATGTTGTTACTGATATAGAAAAGTTTACTATTTATTTATACATAAAGTATGTAAATTAAAATAAAATAAAAACAAAATATGAAATTGTTTTTTTATTTAGTAGACGAAAGAAAAACAGACTACTAACTAAAGCTAAATATTGAAATACTGCGAATATCAACTCGATCATATGAAGTAAGAATTTTTCTATTTCACTTCGCGTCAAATACATGTTAATATCATAATATTACAGAACTAATTAGAACTATATTAACGTCTGTAATCTATAAAATATACAATGACCACAAATATGTAAATGTTTACTATTGTTAATGTTTTTTTTACTTTAAAAAGACCTAAAAGCCGTTTTAAGAATTATATATTGTTTTGAAATTTATTCCAAATCTGCACTAACTTGTTACTTTTTAGAGAACTAAATGTTCGAAAAAACAAGCGAAGCCAAATGGGTGCATAGTATAACGTTTCACCTCACACTCGCTAGCTCCCAGCTCTCAACGAAGGGCGCATATTATGTTACCGGTACGCGCATTCTTTGAAACCCTACACGCTATGGGATTCTTTTGTTATGACTCGATTTGAATATTACTTTAATATGATGGGACCGTGCATTAATAATAACGCGAGCGGGTAACGTGAACTACTCGCGTCTAGCTTAATCATTTTTAGCTCAGTGCTTCTCGGTAGTAAGTAATGTAATGGCTTTTGCAAGTACCATAACTCGGGCATAGTACTGTAAAGTGACAGCCCCTATTTGTGACTCACATTTCTTAGCGTTAAAGTTTATTTAGAATGACATTCTTAAAACGCTATGAATTTTATGCTTTGCAATTGTTTAGTTATCTTTTTTTTTGGTCTTCAAGTTGCCCGACAAATAATGATAAGTCTTTTTCTTTAAGGTTATCTCCCTATGAGTGCACTTAATGTGTTGCTATAATTTGGAGTAAACTTAATATTATAATAGTTAAATTTATGTTAAGAATTTCTGGGTTTATAATTATTCTAATAATAGCAATATTTAAAAAACATGTATATAAAGCCTTATTATTTATTATTCTTAGAAATATTAGTAAAAGGCTTTACTTTGCATTAAATGAGCTTTATTAGCAGCAGCTGCAAAAACTGGGCATGTGCCAATATTTCAGCATATTGACCATTCCACATGAGCCTTATGTAAGACGACTGTAAAACAAGGGCCATAAAGTATCTCCACAAAGATCCAGGACAGCGGGCGTGATACGAAAGCATTTACAGAATTCATAAATTTCGGATAACAAAGGACTTCGAAAACCGTTTAAGGCGCATATTCGGATGCGACCGCATTACATTAGTGATATGGTAATGTGATTGTTCGCGATAAATTAAATGGCTGGTTTTCGAGGTGCGTCCTCGCAGCGGGGTACCCGCGACGCCCGCGCATCGCCCTCTCCTCTCCCGAGGTTATGCACCTCACACTTTTGACAATAAAGCTTACACTTAAAAATATAGTATTAACGCCAATCAACCTTACGTTAATATTCTTACCCTACGCTCAATCAATGTGAGGAGCTGACATATCCCCTTACATTGTAACAGTATTTTACGTCTTCGAATATAATTGGATATTATGGTTCATGGAATAAACAGTCAAGTTCTCCAAGTGCTGATACGAAGTTCGTGTCCTCTCGTCTGGTTTAATTGGCGCCATGTATTGTCCTATGTTCCATTGGCCGTTCGTCACTTTAAAAGTGGCATGAGTGTTACGAGTAAATTATGTCTTTCACCTATATACCAAGAGTTGTTTACTTGCCTTTCTAATTTAATAGTTAATGGCGTAACATTCGTAAGAGATGTGGTAGTTGTTTCCAAGATCCTCTAAATTGGTTGAGAAATGTCGCAGCCTGATGCTTTCTTTGCATATCTCTGCAATAAATCTTCAGAATCTCTGCTGTAGCTCGTTCGCTAGTAAAGTAAGAAAATAATTTGTTTTCCGGTTGCTCTGTATAATTTAGAACAGAGCCCCGAAATTCCCTTCGTTACCCCTATCATCCCTCTAATAGATCGTCTCTAACAGATAATTTGTTGTCCGAATTTCAACGAAGACCATTTATATAAATTAAGGGTTAATTAACTACTTTGTTAAGGCCAGAACATGACTTGGATCGACTGGGGCAGTTTCGAGAAGCGAAATGTCTGATACTAACAGTAAAGTATAATTTACTTTTGTATTAATTTATTTCATTAATTCGTAAATAAAGCTAAATTTGTAACGTAGAATTGCTTTATAAATTATCTTTATTATTAGTTCTTCGCACAAATTTGTTATTACCTTTATTTTGTATGTGTAGGAAAAGTATATAAAGAAAGATGTAGATGAGTATATAATTACCAATATGCATTCCTACCTATCGTATCGCACTTGACGTATGAATGGTTGTGCACTTGGCTATTGTGTTATGGAGTCATAATAATATTGGCCTTTCGTCGTTGAGTCGATTGTTTTCTCACGCAGATCGATTCACAGTTACCTATCGCCTGTTTAACCCCTCACTGGACGCTTGAACGTGCTCACAACCTTTAACCGCTTCCCATTATTATCTAGAAACATTCACCATACAACCGACGGCGACTCTACTCGAATACCACAACCAATTCCCCGCGAAACAATCTTATTTCGGAAGATGCAAATAATAAACGCAAAGGGAAAACAAAAATTTTATAGCGTACTCGCTTTGGTTATCGCCAATTTGTGTCAACTGAAGCGTTCGTTTAATATTAATAAAACTGCTAGCCCCTCAACCCTCCGCGTGCTTTTACGGTCGGCTTGATGGCGACTTATTTGAATAAATATTTCTGTGAGCGAACTGGCTTGGGTCTTTTTAAATTTATTTATTTCGGAGCTTTTTCTGATGTCGCATGTATAGGTCCGGGCGGTTCTGTGTGACGCCCCTCTAGGGGGCGCATTACTGTTCTGGATGACGTGACACTATTACAACCCATCCTTTATCTAATACAATATGTCCTTTATTATAAAACCAGAATTAAATGTTCGAACACTTTCGAAGTTATTCCGACGCCGCGGGAGTCCGTCACGTTTTTTACACTTAACAGCAACTAAGTGTTTATTGGTTTTGATAATTTTTTTTGTTCTTAAACCGATTTGAATAGGATCTGACAAGCTTATTTACTAAATGAAATTGGTTACGTTGGTACCTACTCTGTTCATTGGTTCCATAATTAGTTTAATGAAAACATCGATAGTTAGGATTTACAAGTAAACTATTTAGCTTTAGTACGGATCAGTTTATTTCAAGAAACATAACATTTTAAATGGAGAAACATAAACAGAGAATATAAGACTTAATGACCTCAAATGCGGTCAAAGTAGCGGTTTTGAAAGCTATTGCTACTACATAAAATTCCCGTGGAATCGTCGAAAGTACGGTGACTCCTTCGCGTTTCGTCGTAATCTGGCAAAGACAGGCAAGCACCGCGTAATGCGAAGCGATAAAAATCTCGATTCCATCTCAGCGTTTGAGCGCAGCCGGGCACTACCTGCCTAATGAGTGGAATTTAAATGTCAAGTGCATTTGGCTCTTTCGATAATTATGCCCACTTACATGTTCAACTTTGACCTCTATCGTCATCAAGATAAGTCCGAAAGTTTGAAACCATACTTTCATATGATGTTCCTGAACCGCTTCGGGAAATTACAGAAATTTGTCTTCTCTAATTTCATTCATGTATACTTTTCTATTAATTTTATGCATGCTTCCAAATCTTTCTTTTTTATCTCTCGAAAGTGTTGTCTATAAAATTTTATTCCACTATATACGGCAGGTACTTTATTTGTGATCACATCAACACTAGCGTAGGAACAAATCCAATAGTGAATAGATCGAAACACGAAATGAGGATGAATTTATATCTAATTATCAAAATATAATAAAGTCTGTGATTTAACAGTTCTGTTATGGTCAAAAGTCAAATGCCATTCACTGTGGGAGGAAGTTGATCTTAGCTGAGCAAGAAAGGCAAGAAAATCGACAATGTTGATTTTTCTCCTGCCAGTTATAAAAGTATAGTAAAGTATTTACGTATTTTGGGCAAATTTTTAAACATTGAGTAATTATTTATGAGGTATATAGATTGTTATGAAAAGGTTTTCCTGAAAGTACTTAATTTAAGACGGGTTCCTCGCAAAAACTTAAGTCTCGCGGATTTGCACTATCCCCGACGATATGGCAGTAGTCATTAAAAAAAGAGTACCTACAAGTCATATTGAATTGTAATGTAATTAATATATTTAATTTGTAATGTAATTATAGTAACTTATTGCATTGGATTTCATTTGTAAAGCCTACATTGTACAGTTGAGATTATCTTTATTATATTTCATGCCTTTTTGAGTTTTATGACATTTTAGAAATATTAGCGGAAGTCAAAGACGAGCACCATGTAAACAAATTATTCCTTTCTCAAGCTACTATGACCCCATGGTCTATAAAGAGATCTCAATCGATTAGTAAGAACATTCGGGCGCGGTTCGTAGCCGTGTCAACGAAGAGCTAATCGCAAGAGACGGGCGACCGCGCGCGCAAATGATGCGTGGTGCGCGCACGCACCGGCCCCATTTATGTCGCCCGCGATTAACACGCCCCCAACAACGATGACTGATGGCCTGCCATCGACGTTTTGTCCCACTGACTTTAAAAAGTTTTTGTCTTGTTCATTAAGAAGCTGATACAAGTTATTAGTGTTTGAGAATACATGTTAGAGATGGATTGTTAATGTAGATGTAAAATGAATTAAATGATAAATTTTCAGCCCTTTGTAATATTTTCTGACAATTACACCAATTATTTGGTGTCAAGATAAGTATCATTAAGAAGTTCTGATATGGATACTAAATAATAGATGAATATATTTTTTTTTATATATACGTATGTCCTGTGTGGGAATCGAACCCACGACCTCAGGAGCGGAGTGAAGGTATACTCGCTACCACGCCGTATCGGTAGTTAATGCACGACGATTGGCTGCCAGTGAACTTTTGTACTTTCGAGCTTCCAAAGAGTTTTTAGCACGAGACGCTTCTAAAAAATATGTGTAATGTTCTTTTAAAGAGTCATCAACGCGATAATGATTCTCCTGGTATTGTTAGCGTCCATAGTTAGCGGATTGCTGAAAATTGGCACTTATAATTAATGATTTAGCTTTAATAAAAAATGCTACAGAAGGTTATAAGATTATAAGCCTAGGCACAGCTAAGTAAGTGCTAATTAGGTACATAGTATCTACCGCTATAGAGTGGCCACAATCCTTTTGGTTTTTGGTGTGTATGTGTATATTCCTTGTATATGTCACCGTAAAATTGTAAATAACGTTAAATTATAATCTATCCCGCGATATTGTAATCTGTCGAAAAATTGTGAACCGAAACAAACTGCTCACAATTTAACGCATTATTTTTCGATAGATTATAATTTATCGAAGACAAACCGTTAAATCACAATCTGTCGCGCGTTAAATTGTCAACTGTTTAAAGCCTGTCCATGATTGACTGGTCTTGCCATCAAGACCAGTTAACTCTCTTATTTATTATTTAACTGCACTTCTTTAGGTTATCACAGGTCCGTTAACACTCCCTACAACTTATTATAATATAATGCGTTATTATTATTCAATTCAATTCAATTCAATTCAAACATTTTATTTCAGATAATTACAATCCATATTTTGTTAGTAGAAGTATGACTTAGCCTAATGTTTTTAACACGAAAAATTATTAACACGAAATCTGTTTTAAATCACCAAAACACTGTTTGTTTACATTTCACAACAAATAAATTTAACTAATAACAACCGAAGATGGCGACGACGGGCGGCTGAGCGGGGAACATGAAGTTCAACCAATCAGAGTGCGAGGTGCGTTCTTTCGCATGCCATTTTACAATCTGACGGTTTGTCTTCGATAGATTATAATCTATCGAAAAATAATGCGTAAAATTGTGAGCAGTTTGTTACGGATCACAATTTTTCGACAGATTACAATATCGCGGGATAGATTATACTTTAACGTTATTTACAATTTTACGGTGACATATATATACCTATCCCATAAAATCAGGCGGGTTATGTTGTTTCATATCTTCAAAAAAATAAATGTATGGAAAAACAACAAACAAATTTCAATAAAATTCAACTGTTATTTGTTGTTTACGTCGATGCAATTTTTTAAATATCACTTGCCTTTTTAAGTTGGTTGAGTATAACTTCTATCTTATTCATGTGTATTTTTATGATAGCTTAGTTTGTATAGAGTATAATACATTGTCTTCTGTCGCTCTCTCTTTCTGCATTTATGATGCTGTAAAGGTCAAGAAAAACTGGATGCATCTTTGGTTAGACAAAGTTGTTAATTATTTTAGAATTTTTTTTTTGACGAACGGTATAGAGTTTTACTGAGGTCAGTGCTTGGATGAGAGACCGTTTGTTTGGCATTAGATATCGAGCGCTTCTGTGTTTTGGAAAGCACGTTAAGCTGTTGGTCCCGGTTATGGTTAATCCATGTTGGAGACCTAATTGGGCGGCTCGTAAAAATCTAACAGCAGGTCGTCATACACCTGCCTCCGCCGACCCGCATTGGGTCCGCCTGGTGGAGTATGACCCAATACCCTCGCACCTTTATATGTGAGTGGAGGCTCGTGCGCAGTAGTGGGATGTTAACCCGAGCTCTGATGATTATAGAGATTAGAAATTTTATAACGAGTGAAATAGGACTACATTCAATATGGATCAGAATAGACTATAGTGAACATTACAACAAAAAGAAATTTATTACACTAACAGCTAGATAATGTCATCACAATGTCGAAATATAGATATGCTAATAATTTGTATTGTACTTTCCGAAGCTGTAAACGAAGCAAAAAGCGGACACGCCGATCGCATATTAGTCTTGTTTCCTATAACGTATGCAGTATCGTGTTGAACACGATCGTATTCATATTCCATGCCTCGGTAAAAGAGTCGTCATACGGTAAAATTCTTTATGTTAATATTGGCTGGCCGCACGCGGTATCCAATCGTGAGTCTAAATTCGTGCGCTCCCCGCCAGATAGTCCAGAGGACATGAGTTACTCTCGCGATGAGACGTTATCACACCGTTTTGCTTGTCGGGTACATGTACAAGCTTGTGTAAATCTTACAAAGTTACCAGCCATTGTGTTTTTGCGATCCCATAAAATTGCATCGCGTTCGGTTTCGGAATGCAGTTTGTACGTCGATACGATATATTGGATTTTTTATTTCATAATTAAACAAGCGAGGTTGGATAATTTTGCTGAAATTAATTACCTTTCATCTTTAATTAAACAATTTATTCTGGCACGTTTATTTAAAATTAAAGCTTCTAGATATTTTTTTGTAGTTTCATATTTGCGTTTATTAAATCACACGTCATCTGTAATGTACGCTGACGGTGGATTCTGATCTGATCCTAAGTAAATTGAGAACTTAGTAAGTACCATTTAAAATCTGTATATAAACCCCTTCGACGTCTTAGATATGAACATCAATAAAGAGCAAAGGGTTTTGTTATTCGAACATGTAAAATTCAACAATACATCTGTTTATTTTCTATACAACAGGCGTAGAGATGCCAGCGACAGAAAAGTAGATTGAGAAAGGGTAATAATAGACTTCATATATTTATCTCGCGGAGCCCATCTCCTGTTTGATAAATAGATTTTTTTCCCAATAGTTTTTGAATGCAACTGCGCACAGATGGCATTGTTAAATAGAATTGCTGCTATTCGTGCAACGCGTACGTACAATTCCGAGCGGCTACTGATCAAAAACGTCTTTGTTGATCAAATAATAATTGTTTTGTTGTGTAAAATAAGAATGCGTCAAGCCTGTTGTTATGTTGTTGTGGTTATGAAATTTATTATAGTGACAAATTGTGAGGTCGGAGTTAATCCTTTAGTTTGTTTTTGCCATCTGCTCGGTGAAGCAACCTTGGAAGTCATATTTCTAAGAAGCGTGAGTCTTTTCTTTCGTCAACCGGGAAGGGAGCAATGACAACTTCATTATGTTTCATAACCAACGTGGCTTGGTAAAATCACGAACAGTTTAGATTTTCTAAAAGAATATCCTAACATGCTTGGTGTAGGTATATTGGAAATATTTTTTTTATAAAGATCGATCCAATGTCTCATGGTTTTTTTACTCATGGGGTTACATGGTTCTTAGCTATAGTGAGACCTATCTATGATCCAGCTGTCATCTTGATCTGAGTGATCTTGCGGCTAACAGATAGTAAAGAAAATATTTCTAAAAGATATATAAGCTCGTACACAGGCATTTGTATAATATTTATTGCTCATAAGCTGTTAAGAAATGGACAAATCGCAAGTTTCCCAGTCAGAATCAAAGTTTCATTGACCTGGGGCGCTTTTCCTTATTCGAAAATATACTTTGAAATTCGCAATAGAATGTCAGTCGCAGGGGACCGCGGCGGCCGAGTTAAGAGCATTTTATAAATGTGTTTTCAGAATAGAGCGAGACGTAGCCGGCCGGCGGAACGCACGACGATGCACCAAGTTTAATGGAAAAGAATTGAAAAGTAGCGCGTCTATATGGTAATAGAAATTGCCCGGAAGAAAGGAACATAGACGACAGAGTGCACTGCTTTGAGTTATGGTTGTTTTCTTTAAAATTGAGCGTTATTGCGTACGTTTTCCCGGGAGTATCGGCGCGGCGCGGCGAGCGCTTCGGGCGCTCGAGTTTGTATCGGGAAATGTGAAAGGAAGCCATTCTCACTGTTTACGCTTAACTCTACACACTTTGTCTTATCTCACTTTTAAGCGCCTCACTGTGTTATGTCACTTATTTTATGTGTATTATATTATTATTGTATGTGTATGTTTATTTATTAATCTTAGTTATCGTTATATTGAATGGGCAATGAGGTAAGTTTCTAGGGCTTAATAACAAACTTAAAAGCGGGAGCTTATGCGCTTCACTTGAGACTAAGGTATGCGAGTACAGTATTATTGATATTTTCTTGCTGAGTATATTAACTAAGTACAATATAACAAATACAATTATGTCCTTTATCTTCTATTGGCCTAAGTTACGGGCTCAAATAATTTCAGAAGTCTTTAATATAACGACGAGGCTTGAACACGGCACTTACTGGCTCTAAAACTGAACACTCAAAATTGGCTATTACCGCCTTATTATATTTTATACTATACACAAAAGAGTCGGGACCGAGCGCTCTTGAGACAGATGGCAGAGGTTGACATCTAATGTAGTTGCTAGAAGGTTGGGCACGACATATTTTTTATAGCCGTCTCCGTTACGCTCTGTGACATCTAATAGTAATCAGTTTGTAAACGTCGACTCTCTATTCAATATTCATGTTTAGATTGTGCCCACATTATTGCCACTTATAAATCTTCACTCTGCGATGACATCTTAATTGCCAGACTAACAAATCACCGCGAGGTTGAAAAAATTAGCAATATCCACTTTATTTAAGTCAGATCAAAATTTGTTATGGGTGGTGTTAATGGTGAGATTAAAGCGGTGAATTTTTACACAATTAAAATGCAAATATATTTGTGCCATCGAAAATTAACCGACGACGATCAATTATTTGTGTAGTGGTTCTGCTAGATTAGTTAGGTACTCTTATATTTTTATGTTATTTTTTCAGACTTAAGCCTAAATGCCGGGGATTCCTATCTAGATTCTGGTCAGGCTGGTTTAATATTTTTATAAGAAAATGAAAAATATCATTCATACCCAGAATATATTAACGTTAGGGCTAGAATATTCGTAGAACCAAAGAATGATGGCTTCCACGTATTTAACTGTAGTTACTGCTTACCATCTATCAACCTTACATACCTAAACATTAAACCGGCAGTAGACAATATAATTTGGTTGATGAGATAGTTCAGGATATAATTCTAATAGAAGGTACAAAAAAGCGATATCATTTTTTTTAAATATTAAATTGCTCGTAAATTTCAGTAAATATTTAGGGTGTACAGGGCTCCTACTAAGATTCAAGGAGCCCAAGCCAATCTCACCTGCAAGTGGTGCACCTGCCGATTAACGAACGAGGCTCTGGCGAACATTAAAGTTACTTATATACGTGGGACCAACAAATATTCTTGGAATTACATGTCTCAAATAATTCAAGAGATGTTTTATTCTAAACGAAATCATTTATATGTTTGTTAGTATTTCTGAGAGTACTTCATATTGTATAAATAAACAATGAGTATATTTTGGAACAAATTTGTTACAGATATATTAACTCAGAGAATTAATTTTTTAATTGATTTGAAAATGAAAATAAAGTTTCAACGAAATCGATCAGTAACACTGGTGCTACTGTATTGTTACGAAAATTATATGGCTATAAAACTTTTATGGGACAAACTTATTTAAATATTGGGTATATATTAAAATAATTCTGTTTGCATAGGTATCGTGGCTCGATTCGCTTTGGTTCATGGCCCCGTCGTAAATCCGAAACTGTTTGTCGTAGACGGTCGTTATTATGAATAATTATGTTATTTTACGGTGGCCGACGACCGCGACGTATCTCAATATTTGGGCGTTGCGTAACAGTAAACAAGCACGTAGGAAGTGTTTGTAATTAGACTCGCGACCATGTAGAGTTAATTATTAATGTGACTGGGAGTACAAGAACTTGTTCATATTATTGATTCAGGAGTTACTGACCTGAGTCTATGGTGTATACGAAAAGATTTTTTTCTTAATTGTCAAAAAATAAATTGATAGTTAACTGATTAATATTAATTATTCCATATTAAAAAAGACAAAGCTTACCAAGGTTTTTAGTTACATCAAGTAACGGCATGTTGTAACTTTTATGCAAAAATAGTGTACAAAATAAAATGAATTTGAAGTTATATTAATATGAATTTGGAGTATTGTAATATTAGCTGATTCTTTGTAAGTATATTCGATCTGGCGAACATAAAAGTTCTCGGTAATCGGCAATAGGCTCGCCACCTATTACGTGGGACCAATAAAATAACTGGCGAAATCTGGGCGTATACTACCTATGCCTCTGCCTACCTCTTCGGGGCAACAGGCGTTATTCAATCACAAAGGGATTTTAAATTAGTTAGGTTTGGTGAATCCTTTCCTTACTATATTATATTATATATTATTATATTATATATATAATATTATAAATGCGAAAGTAACTCTGTCTGTCTGTCTGTCTGTCTGTCTGTCTGTTACTCTTTCACGCCAAAACTACTGAACGGATTTGAATGAAATTTGGCATACAGATGGTCTAGACCCTGAGAAAGAACATAGGCTACTTTTTATTTCGAAAAGGGGGTTGTAAAGCGTTAAAAAGGGGAGGGAGTGAAAAGTTGTATGGGATTTCTTAATTTTAAAAGATAAAACCATGAAACTTAATATTTAAGCACTCGATAGGAAATAAATAAACATTAGTTCTAGCGTTTTTGAAATTTCGTCCTGTGAGAGATAAAATAGGGGTTGAAAGTTTGTATGAAGTTCGAAATTTTTGAAAATAAAAATATAACATTTTGTATTTAGGCACTAAATAACAAACAAAAAATCGTTTGTTCTAGCATTTTGAAATTTTAACGGGGGTAACAGCTAGTACTTAATATAGAACGAAAAATATGATAAAGGGTGGCTGTGATAGCATAATAGCTACTTACTTGCCCCAATGAACATTAGAAAATCTGAAAATACTCTTTACCGGTAGTAAAATGTTCGAGAAATAACATTTCGCAACATTAAATTCAGTAACTAGCTCCTTACATCTTCACGGTGGTCGGCGTATGAGCCAGTTAGGCTCTCAACTCAACAGTATACTAGGGAGAACGAAAGGAAATTATACATAAAAGGCAAGCCAGCCACGCGTAGGATGCGTATTATGTGATGCCTAACTATAATGTTAGCTTTATTTTTTATGGTCTGTAAATACTGTTATGACATACACTTTTATTCCTAATTTTAGGTTGATTGTAGGCAAACATATAAAATTATGAATAATTTGTTGAAAGGCAAACATATAAAATTAGGAATTTCCATTTTCAAATGGTAGTTAGTTTCAAACGTTTAAAATTCACGGCGTTATTTTATTTTAATATTTTCCTATTTTTTAAAAAAGAACTTTGTGGGGATATTGTATGCTAAAGGTTACTCATACAATTCGTACTCAGGTTATATTAGGTCGGGGAAAAAGTCTTTTCGCATAACGTAGGTATAAACTTATTATAAATTTTTTTTGACTGTACTATTTGTGTCTGGCTGGTTTTGGTAACATTAAAAAGGTTCCATTATAAAGAAAAGAAAAAAATAAAAAAAAGTTGTTTCCCGCTATTTTTCATTTGTTTTTCTCTCCGTAAAAATGAGTGAATCTAATGAAGAAATTCGATACATTTTAAAATTTTATTATAAAAAAGGCAAAAATGCAACTCAAGCAGTGAAAAAAATTTGTGATGTTTATGGACCTGATGCAGTGTCAGTAAGAGTAGCACAAATTTGGTTCAAACGTTTTCAGTCCGGAAATTTTGATGTTAAAGATGCACCTCGCTCTGGTCGCCCTGTTACGAATAAAATGGACGCCATTTTTGAAAGAGTGGAGCAAGATCGGCATATTAGTAGTTACGATGTAGCTGAAGAACTGGGAATTGACCACAAAACAGTTTTGACCCATTTGAAGAAAGCTGGTTATACAAAAAAGCTCGATATTTGGGTGCCACACGAGCTCACTCAAAGAAACTTAATGAACCGTGTACTCATTTGCGATTCATTATTGAGACGTAATGAAACCGAGCCGTTTTTGAAGAGATTGATAACTGGCGATGAAAAGTGGATCACGTACGACAAGAACGTGCGAAAAAGGTCGTGGTCGAAAGTTGGCCAGGCTTCACAGACTGTGGCCAAACCTGGCCTAACACGAAATAAGGTGATGCTGTGTGTATGGTGGGATTGGAAGGGCATTGTTTATTATGAGCTTTTACCGCCCGGCAAAACCATCGATTCTGATCTTTACTGCCAGCAACTGATGAGATTAAAAGAAGCAGTCGAGAGAAAACGGCCGGAATTGATCAACAGGAAGGGTGTGGTCTTTCATCACGATAACGCTAGACCACACACAACTTTAGCCACTCAGCAAAAATTAAGAGAGTTCGACTGGGAGGTCCTAGTGCATCCACCATATAGCCCTGACCTTGCGCCTTCAGATTTTCACCTGTTTCGGTCTCTGCAGAATTCTTTAGGTTCTGTAAGGTTGACCTCAAGAGAGGACTGCCAAAACTATTTGTCCCGTTTTTTTGATCAGAAGTCCCAAAGTTTCTACAGTAACGGGATAATGTCTCTGCCCACAAAATGGCAGAAAGTTATTCAACAAAACGGTACATATATATTGTAAATAAATGTAAATAAACTTTGAAAAAAATGTCTTGACTTTTCATACAAAAATACGAAAAGACTTTTTCCCCAACCTATTATTATACAAACTCAAAGGTAAACGGGAATTTCAAAATGTTTATTGTATATCTACAACTTTAAACAATAGGTGTTGTATTAAATCCGAACCAAAATCTAATCAGGGATCTAACTAGAACCGAAATTCATGCTATTGAAAAAATGTTGTATTAAATCCGAACCGAAATCTAATCAGGGATCTAATCAAAAATTCATAATTCATGCTTCTGAAAAAAAAATCTAAAACCTTTTCTTTTGGCTTCAGTTGCTCAAAAGATTTTTTTGCTATATCTATGATGTACAGACATTAATATAAGCTTAGACTTATATTAACTATACCGCCAGATCTGTTTTTTTCTTTGGTCTGTAAATATGACGGCAATTTTGTGGGTTCTTTCTTCCTGAGCTGGGGCGGGCTAGCGGCGTGTGGGGCACTCGCCGTATTTACCCAGTTTACTACCCCAGTCGCCGTGGACATGTGTTTGTGGCAATAAATTAACACACTACCAAGCTAGTACTTCCTTATCATAATTTATAGTTGACAATCTATTAGAATCTTAGTAGGTACCTTTTACTTTTATACCTCACGCGTATAAGCGTTATATTTGCTAAGTTCTCGTTTTAGTGAGTTTTCTCTTTGTTATCTTTATTAACTAAAAGAGTTCACTAATTGAGACTTAGTCACAATTCACATTGTATGTTAGATGCTGTAAAAATAAATAAAATGTAATAAGAGAGCCAGCCATTTGGAAAGCTTGTCATAATTAAAATTTGACAATTTTAATGCGATTACTAAATAAACTACTTCATACGAAATTTTTAAGCTTATCTTAAAGCTTTTGATAATGCCTTTTCTTCCTTCGAAAATAGTTTAAATGGGTACACAATGGTTTAATTTATTGCCATGTTTTTACTACGTTTTAAATATGTTTATTTATATTTAAATTTAATTAGAATCACGGGGTCATTAAAGTGCTTTTTGTAAGGAAGTGGATGAATGCTAGGAGCAAGGAATATAACTGAATGATTAAAATACATATAACATAAATAAATTAATACATCGTTATTCCTATTACATAAACATTTCTGATTATGTAATATCAATTCGAATCAAGATTTCTGATTCGAATTCAAGGAGTATAAACCTTGATTTCATGATTTTATATGGCACTTCAGCACCTAGGTGCGATACGAGGAATTTATGAGCATATCTTTTTATTTGTATCGCTAGGTGAGAGGTCGATGGCTCCAATAACGGGGTATGCTTATTCCTAAGTGCCTAGAGACCGTTAAAGAAATGATTCATTACCGTCACTAGAACAAACTCAGGGATATTTGTTCAAATATTCTCACGCGTGGCCTATCCGCGTGTCATATAATGTATGGTACTTATGTCTAAAACACGAGAAAGATGTATATCTACTGGTGGAATAAAACACGGTTTTTGCTGTAACGATGGTTTTACTAGCGATATTGGACCTTGAAAGGTATATTGGCAAACACTGTTTCGAACTCACGAAAAATATAGCAGAATTTCGTTTGTTTTGAAAAGCTAATTGTCCTCTTTGTTCTTTAAAAAATGTAATAATCACATATTGTTTGAAGTACTTTCTCCGTTCTGCGGTTGGAAAACGCAAATTACTTAAATCGATTTCGTAAACACATGCAATTGTTATTTTTATGAATATGAAACTAAATGTATGAGCAGTGTTTGTTTATTAGGTTTTAGCACGCCAAGTTTCAATCTTACTAGAACGAAAATAATACACTTAACTCAATAAAGATCGTTCTATCTAATTTATAAATTATTATAATTTAAACGGTTACGAAAGATATTTGTCTTTTAACTATGAAGATGATAGTGGATCATCTTACGGTGAGGACTTAAATTAATATTTAATATCCCAAAAATCTAATTTAAAAGACGGGTCCCTATCGGATCGCCAAATTTTTTGTACGCCTAATTTGTAATGGCACCCAAACGAAAAGCCTAAAATTTTTTCGCCTAATTTCACTCTTCAGAATCGTGTTTGCCCTAATTTCACTTCGCCTAACTTTTTATCGCCACATTGTCATTTACCAAATGCGTCATTTGGCAGAACAATTCGTAATTCCTACAGTTTACAATTCCTAAATATTAATTCGCACAAAATTAAAAATCATAAAGTACAAAACATGATGATGCAGCATAACATGCAGCATGCATGCAGACATGCAGCATGCAAGCAAAAACACAGCATACGTGCAGGCATGCAGCGTGCATGCAGGCATGCAGCATGCATAGTTTCCGTCACGGCTTCGGCGCTGCGGGGCGTCCCACGCGAGCTTTTCGTCGCAGATGGTTTTCGCTCACCACCGAGGCTTCGGCTTGATGGCCGGCTTCGCCGGCCATCCTCAGTCCCGGCGGCGAGCTCAACCCACCTGCTCCTTGGCTCGCGGGCCGCTTCGCCCCTCCGCGCCTACGCGGGCTTATATTACACTCTAGGGTAGGGCAGACAAGACTACGTGAAGTCGGGTTTGCAGCGATTCGCTTCTGTCAATTTATTTTCTCAATAAAATTCTATACTTTTATTCCAATACATTATTGGCACATTTAATTTTAGACATGCTAAAATAAGAGCTTTTATAAATTTGCGAAATAATAGTTATGTCAAAATGAAGTTATGCCAATATAGTTTAGGCTATTTTACATTAGACATTCTAAAATTAGGCCTTTCAATTCTTAGGCCAAACTATAATGGTGGCAAAACATTTTTTAGGCGAAACAATAATTGTACGTTTTAAGTTTAGGCCAAAACGGTATGGCCAAACCATATTAAGACAAACAATTTTAGGCGATCCAAAGGGCACCCTTAAAAGACATATTAAAGTTTCACTAAATATATAGAATTGCAAGTGTATTTTCGAAAGTGTGCACGTTTGTGTGAAAGTTTGTCACTTGGTCTATGAAAAGAAATGTTATCAATGTAATAAATAGCATAATAACACCTAAAATAGTATTAATTCCATCCCATCTATTAGGTTTCCACTTTTATTATAGCATCATATACTATTCGATTATATAGTCTCTAATTTTTTTTTTGTTTCAGCAAAACAGCAACACAGCAAGCTTAGCATGCTATCAATTTTGTATGAGTGTGATAACATAACACAGAAAAGGTTCTACCACTAACCACCACCACTACCAGATTTAACCCGCTATCATTTTAACCCGCTTCCGCTATGTTTTCAACGCAACCGCTCGAATTGCTACATCGGGTTTCAAAAGTCTGTAGGTATCGAACAGTCAGGCCGTAGTGTCGTACAAAACATTTCAAAAACTCTAGCGTTTCAAGAACAAACACCTTATCTAACATTTGACACCTCGCCGCGTCGGGTCAACAGTGCTTGCGCTCGTTTTGCGCACTCACCAATATTTGTCCAATGTACCTCTCATCCTCGACAGTCGCACTCCACTGTCAAGACATTGTTCGACCCGTCTCATAATATTTTGCTGTTTACTCTTCACGGTGCTTGTCACAATCAGAATCCACTTTTAAAACCAGACTCTATTGGTTAGGTTAAATAAATATAATAATTTTAATCTGACTATCTTGACAATTTTTCTCACACTTTCTCTTTAAACATTTATTTAATATTTTGCTAATGCTGATTTCTTTACCTATTTCGGTACTCGTATTCCGCTGCTAAGGTCGTCGTTCGTTTCCTGGACTGAGGCCAGTTTATTTCAATTTATATTTAAATAACAAAAGGTATTTAAATAATTTCATCCCTTGTCTAGTAGGTATCCTTAGTACATGCTCTGTTTGGTATAGGGCTAGAAGCGCTGTATGATTAAAAAAAATACATAAACTCAACAACATACTTTTGGTGGAATATGGTATGTAACAAGAATGCTTAAACCAATACTTACTTAGTACTATTTATTCTAAAATAAGTAACTAAATTCTATATACTCGGATCCTGTGGATTGCCACAATAATACATTGATAATGTAGGTCACGCAACCAAAGCCACAGGCGCGTTGTTAGTAAAATAATATTCGTTAAAACACTTTTTAGTCACTTCTTGGTATATAATGTTAAACATTAGACAAACAGAATAGAGACTTTTTTGAATTCGTAATCCTTTTATTACACAGGTGTAAAAATGTCCCTTTGATCACATCCGAAGATAAGTTAAACGTTTCTCACAATGTGACCCTCGCGTCTGCCTCATTACGATGCCATTGCCTTTTCTCATCCTCAGCTGCCCAGTGTTATCGCCCTATAAACCCTTCCAGATCTTACAGCTGATATGAAAATTGTAATCCAATACTTCGATATCGCACTTCAGTCTTTACTACCAGTTAGTAGCTGGGTTAAAGGTCTATCGGCGGCATTAAAAGTTTAACAAAAATGTCGGTTCTTTACGTAGTCACAATCGCAGACAAAATATAGAAAGTAACTAATTAAGCGCGAGCGAAGAGTTGCCACGCCGATTGAGACCCGATGTGTTACTGCGCCTCCATTGTTCAAATTATGTATGGTGGTTATACTTAGTTGCAAAATTTTATAGGTAATGGCGATCAGTTTCGTTTCTTAGAACATGTCTCTTAAAATATTACAGAACCAGTGATGGTCACTTGCAACTTTGTTTGCGACACAAGTTTCTCACCTTATGGTTTCAATTTCTAAAAATATTTTTGTTGTCACATGTGTCGTTAAAGAAATGCTTGTAAAATGTGTTTTGAGTTAGCCAGTTTTTTACTGACTTGTGATTTCTGTAATATTGAGACAATAGTAACATTACCAGAAAGTACCTAGCATTGCGAAAGAAAGTATTCGTGACAACTAATCATTAAGTAGATTGTCAGTAATGAAAGCATACCAAAATTTTAAGCCAGATGTAGTTGCCTACAAAATTTTTGTTTTGTGCTCAATGCTGACAGTATTCCTGTGCTAAAATAGAAGTATTTCTTTTCCTCTAAGCAGTTAAATTAGTTAAATTCTGTCAAGTAAAGTATACAGTAACAGTAAAATATTAAGTGAAAATATTTTAGGTCAATACATCTTATTTTTGTTATAGCGATTATACCGCAAGAAGAGTTGTTAATTAGTCTTCTATGTGGTAATTTATTTATAATATAATATTACAATTACAAGCTTGAACTCTTAAATAAAGGAGAATAGATACTGACAAAGTTGTGCAAATAAACAAATAGTTATAAGAATTTATAATGCTAACAACTGCCGATGACCGGGATTTCAAAATCCCAGCAAAGGATACGTCAAGAAAATTAATCGAGTTTCCTACGCATACTAGGACTCGCAATAACAAGTCGGCCTACACTAGGGAATATTCGCATCCCACATTCTTCAGTTGTATAAATTGTAATCATACAAATCAGTTCCTTAGACTTAGATAGCTTTTTGTTTTGTTTGTTTCTTAACAAGCTTCCCGGTATTGTGATACTTTCATTGTCCTTCGTTTTCAAACTTAGAGCATTATACCAATTGGAGAGTCCTTCCAAAGAACTAAACTCTATTAATGCCAGCTAATTAGTTTAGTTGACAGCCTAGTTTCTCATTAGAAATAGCGTTTCATTTGCTACAAAGTAGAACATGTATTATTCATTTTAAATTATAAACGTCATTTTCTTTTTAATATCGCTCTGTTCATCATATCCTAGCATTGCTTATACTTAAGCTCAGGGCCCAGGGTCTGCTCACTGGTTTAAACAGGTTTAGCTGAATTTCAGTTATGACATGAATGCCGTCTGACCCCCGCAACCCAGAAGAAAACAGCTGTCAGAATGTTAGAAAGCAATGACTTCCTAATAACTACTGCCATTGATGTTTATGCCAGCCGGGACTAACGGCTTAACGTGCGTGCGTGTTAAAGGCACAGAGCAAGCGATAAGCTCGCACATAACTTCGAAAAGTCATAGGCCACCAGGGTTTGAACCCGAGACCCTCTGAATTTGAAGGCAATGAGTCTCACCACTGGGCTATACCTGCTCAATATCGCTCTGTTAATTTGTTATAAGTCTTATTACGTATTATGTTTGGGTCTCCTGTCACGACCTGAGGAACCCATGCTAACCTGACCTGAAAGTGGTGCACCTACCGAACAACTGACGAGGCTTTGGCGAACATAAAAGTTCCCGGTAAGCGGCAATAGGCTCGCCTCCCATTACGTGGGACCAGCAATATAATCAGCGAAGTGTGGGCAATTCATATGCCTCTGCCTACCCCTTCGGGGAAACAGGCGCAATATTATGTATGTATGAAAGTATTAATTGCATACATTAAAATTATGTTTTTAATATACTACTTTTATGTTTTGACTACAATAATTCGTTGCATTACTTACTGTAACAATCTTGTCATATATCATAATCACTTCTCAAGTCTACAGGCGTGTCTTATGAGTATAATCTTGGTAGACATTTTGCAAGTCCAAGGTGTTTGAGGTCGTTAACGGTGATGTATCAACGCCGACCGCGAAAACACCTCGCGGGCCCAATGTTAGACGAGCAAATCGATTATGTGTGATGGTAGGGTCAGTAGGTATCCTTCGTGCCAAAGGAACGGTCCTCGAATAATTTTAAATGATTATAATAAAAAATAATAACATTATCAACCTAGCCTAAAAGCAGCAGTTAGCAGTCTGAAGTGGCATATCTGCCGTAGAACCGACCAGCTCTAAAGCCTAGGATAGGACGCCATTCAGTTAGGTGGAGCGACTGTATACGCTAAACGACTTGCAGTGGTTTGAGGCAAATAGCTGAAGATTAAATTTTAAAGGCGTGCCTTTAAAGAGGCCTGTTCCGTGCTGTGTGAGTGGATATTGCCCCAGACGCGATGTTTAGGTCACCAATACTAAAACTAAGGCTGCAATTTATCACGATAGCTACTATGACATCCATTGTTCGTTTTATATCAGAGCAGTGTATGTATTATATAAACGCCCTAACAGATCGATGGTTGCTGCATATCTGTACATGTGACGGCATGCGGATATTGATAGAACTTTAATTAAATCGTGATTAAGTACCATTTCACCCATAAAATAGTGTTATGCGAAAATTAGAAGTTAGCTGCTACTTATGTACCATGAATAATTTCTAGGGGGTTTCACTGTAGATATTTAACTTGATCTATAACCTTATCTCCCTGTCTTACTATACGAGTACCTACATATACCCTCACACCTTGATATATGTGAGGAGGCTCGTGCTCAGTAGTGGGACGTTAATGGGCTGTGATGATGATGATGACATATATCGAAATGGTTCATAAAATATTAGCAAACTAAAAGAGTTAGCAAATACTAATGCTTATTCCTAAGTCTAGAAATAAAATTATCCTGAAGCGAGTTTGGTTACCCTAACAGGAATGGATATTGAACCACAAGACCATGACACAACCATAATGAATTCTGTCCGGTTGCAGACTAACAGACGCGTCACAAACGCTGCTGATTTAAAATTAACACCATACAGTTTTAATTACAACCCATCTCGTCCTAATTCGCCCTGTCAGTTAGCAATTTGGACACATTGGATTTTAATTGATGGCCTCCATAATTCAATGCATTGTCATGTTCAGGACCTGAAGTGCAATATTTTATATTCGACTTGAAATAATGGAAATAAGTAACCTAAAAGGGCATGGTTTCGCGCTAAACCTTAATATTGTTTTACGTTCCTTATAAAAAAATAATTTACCTTTTAATATGCGCTTTCTTCTTAATTTTTTATTTAACTGACATAAGTTTTTAATGAATGTGTCTACGTTAGAATTTTACGGCAGAAATAATATGAATAATTAATTTCAAACTCCGAAACTAACACATCAGTCAAAAAATCTATTTAAAATTTTATTTGCCTCTGTATGTCTACGTTGGTTTCTCAAACGTTTTAATTTTACAGCAGAATTAATATGAATAATTAATTACTGAAACTAAGACATCAGTTAGAAACAGTACTTAAAATGTATTTTATAATATAAAAAAATCATGAATACAAACTTATTCATTAGCACCGAATAAAACTTAATATAAGTGACACACTGTGGTTATATTTGCATTTGATTGTATAATTTTATAATCACTATAAAACAAGGCGACGAAACTCATTTAGATATTGACGATTGAAATCTGAGAAGAAATTAAATCGATACGACACTTATATGAAATCCAAATGAGGTGGTGCCAACACCGCTTAAGTGAATTTACGTGTCAACCTGTTACAAAACTGTCCATCGAAAGCTATCGCGCGTATTGTTTCAAATTGATTGCTTTAAGGCCTTTGAGTTTGGCAATTGATTTTTTTGTAAAGATAGTTTGCTTGATTCTTGACGATGAAAGTTACTGATACGGCGTGGAGGTAGTATACCTGCGTTACATTCTCATGCAGAAAAACTTGTGTGCATGGACACTTGTAAGAAGACTACATTTGTTTCTCCAAAATTATTAAAAACAGAAGTAAATGCTGCTACAGGGTTGGCTCTTTTCATTCCTTCTCCTCTTTCTACTACGCCTTATTAAATTTAACATATTTTTGTAATTGTATGATTAATATAGACAATGAATCCTTCCTTTGCAAATTGTATCGAATCTCCTGCATTCTTTATCGGCAGATAGCCGCTAAGAACTAATTGTCTGACCGAATCGCAGGGTGTCTGGGTCTTAATCAACGCTTGACTGTTCCAATCTAGGGCCCTCTGCGTATTATCGATATTCCCACAGCGGGGTGCCATACAAAAGAATTCCATTTTAAATAAATCGCGCGAGACCGCGTTGCGCCAAGAAATTAGGTGTGGTGTCCCCCGCCGCGAAAACTCGTCGTAAATAAATGTCGCGCTCAGGCCCGAGCTTCGTTGCACTGGCCAACCTTAAAAACACATTATTGTTATACACTCGTTTAAGGATTTAATTACTAGCATCGCCGATGGGATCCCTTGCCTCCGCTCTGACGCTTCGCCTTCTCCTTAACACGTGATCGTAAATCCTCACTTCGTTAATGATCCGAACGTTGTTTCGAGATGAATTACCGCTTAGCCTTGTTGACTTTTTGCGCGAAATATTTTTTCCGATTTTAGTGAGCGTGGGCTTAGCATAATGGACTGTAACTCTTAAGTGGTTTTTCGAGTTCACTGCGATTTATGTTTCATAAGATAAAACATTGTATTTAATATCGGTGTTATCTTTTACTGCATCATATAAAATGCATCGCTGATACTTACTATCGATTTTTTTTAGAAATCTTTGGTTTCTTTTTTTACGCAGATTCGGCTTTCAATACATTGTTGCATTATAAGAAGGCAGGAGGTGCCACACCTATCTCTTTGACAATAGTGTCTAATGGCTTTAAGAGTTAAATTATACTATCAAAAAGTACAGTAGCCTTATTCAGTATTATTGTTCGGTGTGAAGTGCCGCCCTTTTTATTCACGCGCGGGTATCGGTGTCGCCGTTTTCCAATTTACCGGAGCGGTGTCGAGTATCTCGAACAAGTGAACATCGGGCCGCAGTATCCGGCATCGATTGCCTTCTTCTAGGAGTCTTCTCCTCGTCTTCTCACAATACGAGCATAGTCGGTGCGCCGTTTGTAAACGCGATACTTCCGCCACAACGCAAAAGCTCGCGCATGTGATTGCGGCCCCTTTACTTTAATCAAATGGCTGCGACAAAGGATTGTAAAGAACGCTCCTCGATTTCGTACAAGCGATCGGTATTGGCTGCGGAATTCCTTTTACGGATTGCCGGCATTTTTTTACAAATGCCTCCGTGAAATGGGAGGATTTTTTCGCGTGTATCGTCAAGTTGTTGTTGAGAGTGCTTGGTGTTTTAGGGGGTTCCCACGAAATGTAAGGAAGTTTTACAATAACAAAATATTAAAAAAGCAACTGCGTACAGTGGTATCTGCTATATTTTTCATAGGTTTTGGTTCGTTCCAAAACAAGATTTTAACTGAAATAAAATAAATGTGTAGATGGTTAGGTATAATAGCAAACCGCGATAATGTCCATGTACTTTAGGCAGTTAAATCAGTTTACCTTTTATATATTAACTGAGTGACCTAAGTATATATCTTCTTAAGTTTTTTTCGTCATGAACAGTAGCCCATGTTTAACCCCTTTGCCTAATTTATCACGCGTTATGCGTATAAAGGTTACATCCATACCATCCACAGAAATTCGCATTTTACAATGATATGTAGATACTGATCATCAATAGTTTATTAAAATAATGGGGCATACAGTGCTCAAAATGCTGTTTTGTATTTAAGTCTACGTTTAAACTTTGATATCAAAGTTCCTATTATAACATAATCACAGACGTAGAATCACTAATATCGTCTGTTGATTGTGTTCAATTATGTTAGGGTCGGTTCATATCTGACGGAACATGCGTCGCTTATTATCGGTCGCGTAACGCCAGAACAGAGAAATGTATAGAAAAACTTAAGAACGTGCACACTCAACCGATGATACGTTAGTGCGTCGCGCATACAGCTACGCTACGCTCGACGCTTTTTCCGTCAGATATGAACCGACCCTTATAGTGTTATTTCGATAATTAAAATTGTAAAAAACTCTCTTTATTTGAAATCTTTGCTTTTGTGTTGTACCATTTAAAACCTACATCAAGCAAAAGTAAGCCTAGGTTTATTCAATATGTGTAGGTAAAATGGTGCCGTGTGGTACCGGCCTAGAATAGTGCCATCCCCTCTCATCTCACGTCGTAAGAGTCGAAGAAGAGAAATCCTACAGGATGATGGACAGCTGCGTCATTTTGCGTTTTGGCTGGAACTGAGATCACTATGCCTGCTATACCTATACACTATAACTATACCCTGCCTGCCCAACGTGTGTATAAATTTTATACTTTAAACCGGTTATTATAAATAAATAGAATCCTTTCAAGCCAAAATAAATTTAGTGCGGAACCCTTGCACAGAATTTAGCTCGTATAGACTCCCACATATTCACATCTTGTTTTATCATTTACAACTTACCTATCTTACGTTATCATTATATTTATATAAGATTATAGTCTGGTATCGATCAAAAACTTTCCTACTAAGTGTAGCTATACATACGTCTGTTGTACAAAATGTCTTTTTTAAATAAAATAGTTGTAATAACGGGTGCTGCTTCCGGGTTAGGAGAAGCAATAGCATTACATTTTGCTAACTTATCAGCTACTCTGGTGTTAGTGGACATAAATAAAGAAGGTTTAGATAATTGTGCAGAAAAATGTAATAAGGTGGACGATGCCAATGTTTTGACAATTCCAACCGATTTGACCAGTGATAATGACATAAAAGTAGTGGTTCAAAACGTACTTACCGAATATGGAAAAATAGATGTTCTTGTGAATTGTGCCGGAATCAATATGAGAACTAAATTGGTAGACAAGAACTTGATGAAGCTATACGATGCCGTTTTAGCTACTAACTTAAGAGCTATGGTTTCAGTTACACATGCATTTACTGCGGCTCTTATTGCAAATAAGGGATGCGTAGTTAATATATCAAGTGTTCGGGCTTATAAAATTGCAGTAGGAACTCTGGGGTACAGTATCGCCAAAGCGGGAGTCAAACAGTTTACAAAAGGAGCTGCAATTGAATTAGCAGCACATGGAGTTAGAGTGAATACTGTTTCGCCAGGCTCAATGAGAACCAATCTGTCAAAAAACTACAACTCGGACATAAGTGCAGAAGCAATTGAAAAGATGTATATCGCAGATGAAGAGCAAACACCCTTGAAACGGCTTGTTAAGGTTGAAGATGTAGCTGAAATGGTTGCTTTCTTAGCGAGTGATAAAGCCGTGACAATTACTGGCGCTGATTTCCTTGTTGACTCTGGAGTTACTTTATTGTAAAAATACATATCTTTAGGAAATAAATTCGTTCTGTTATTTCAAACAAAATAACAACATATTGACATTAAATAATGAACTCCCTAAAAATATTGTCTTCAATCAACCAGAAAGTATTGATCAAGAACCTTCTGGGCCACAGCTGTAAATACGTTTTTTAAACGATTGCTTTTTATTTTTATGTGATTGCTGAGATCTTATCGTTGGATAAGTTCCTCAACCCTTTAATATATTCGTCCTTTTCGAATTCTTAATATGAAAGTTGTAACTATCCATGTGGATAGATTTTGAAGTTGAGCATATGTTACATGTGACCAACTACAGTGAACTCGGGGATTTCCAAGAGCACCGGGGCAATAAAGTAAGCAGTTTTACAAGTGAGTGGCCCCAGAACGAATGCACGGGTTAGCGTACGCCCGATATTCTTATTTTATGACTGTGAAAAATCTTACAAAGAATATTTTCCGGGGCCGTAATATAATGCTGCTATTACGGACTCCTGACGGAAGCTGACTTTCAGACAAAGGCATAATATATGAATGTTGTCATAGCATATATCAGATTTTTGTGTGAATATCAAATTATATCAATTTGTATTCTTTAGTGCTTTTTATATAAAATTTTTTATATGAATGTACTTCAACTGCGTTGATATAAAAATATATTAATGTATATCCTATAAAATTAATTCCAAATATAAAAACGTCCCAGCTAACAATAGGCAACATTTTTACTCTCTTGTGAATTGACACTTTAGAATCAAACTTAAGTTTGTAATGTACGTATGAATAAGGCGTGTGTACTTAACTCTTGATTTGTCGTATTCAGTGTTGGCTAGCGACTGAGAGAAGAATGCTCGAGCAGCCACAATAGGTTCACATTATGTTGTCGCTCGGCGTTCGCGCGCTCCAATTAAGTGAGATTTATTCATCCCCTCAACCTTCAATGTCATTCGACTCCTCTAAAGACATTATCAAAGATTTAACTCGGCAGGACAATTGTTCCCCAATTTTCTAAACACCTTGACAATGCTCTCGTAATTTGTTCCATCCTCTTTGCTCTTTGATTGTTTGCTCTGGGAAAACACGAAGCTTCATCGCACAGCTTTAAGGTTGTCGTCTTGTTTTTGTTTCCACTTCGGTATTTATTTATTTGAATGCTATGTAAAATATGATTAAACTATAAAATATAAAAAAATATATAAATATAACAAAACTCTAGGAGATGGTTAAGAACGATATAGTTGTCCGTGTAAATATTTAGTTATTTCCATGTATGTCTGTTAGTGGTTTTTAATAACTAGTTAGTTAATTGGCTTCCGAAACTACTTTATTGTTAAGCATGTGCCACACCCTACGGTTATCTATGAAAAGGCTTATTTTAAATGATAAACGAGCTCCCGATCGATTTGAATAACAAGCAGGCAGATGCTCTTAATCCTTTTGATTTCATTAAACGCATGCGCCCCTCGGCCCTTGTCGGAAATATCACTCGAGTGAAGGGCTCGATTCAACTATCTATTGTTTGTAATAAGGTTCATTGGATTCACTAACGTCATTAGTTGGATTTATAGTTTGAAATTTTGAAAGCATTGCCCTTTTGAAAATACAGAAACTCATTTAACCACATAACGTGACCATACTACACCGTCAAGGATTGTCCCTAAACACCTAATGCTACTGGAGCAAAGTAAATAATAAAAAATATTATGAAACGATGTTCCCTATCTGTTAAACGAACAATATTGTGTAATCACGAGCGTTTTTTTCTCTTTTAGTCTCAGCGGAGATACTAATGAATTCCCAACAGAGGTTATTCCGAGTTCTTACCGATTGCAGCGTCATTTATTTCATCGTTTCGTTAGGAAGAGGCCAAGTGAAAAATCCGTCAACATTAATCACGTCGATACTGAAATACAATTTCGAACGGACGAAAAAATTTACATAAATTATTTATACCCGCGAGGCACAGAGACTAATCCGCTCGGGACAAGGCTGCTGTCTTGTTATGAAGTTCATATGGATTGTATTCTGATAGAACGATACGCTTGCTAGCTGCTGCATTGTCTTTATTGTTCGTCGATCAATTATCATATAGGCATGAACCGTTTGAATCTGCTGAGTGCTTATCAGCCATACCTTTGTTATTACTATTGGGATTGATGGATATTTAAAGCCGGTTTGGTATCACAGCAGGCAGTATAACCGCGTTCACTCATCTCCATATGTAGTGATGGGTCCGCTCTTTGCTCCGCTCGATGTAGTATTATCTAAGGCATGTGACTGTGATCGATTTGATCGAATCTTTTTTCGGACATCGTAAGTTTTTACCAAAGCTGAGAGGGGTCGAGAAATACCAAATTGAATATGATGTAGCGTACGCCGATTATGAGTGTGTTGTTATGATGAATAGTCGATGTTATGACCTTCTGTTGTGGTGTTATTAATTGATTTTGGTTACTTGCTGCCGTGACAGCTAAAACATTTGTTTTGCCAACAATACATTTATTTTCTTTACATATATTCATTACTTCATAACAATAATATGCACGCAAAATTATTTTTTTAGATATCTTTTCTCACTATAAATATTGTTGTCTTGTTAATTAGATATTTCATGATAAAAACATATTTATTCATTTTCAATACATGACATAAGCTTCTTTATATCTTTTATTACTTGAGACTTATAAGAAGACTTAATTAGCTCATAACAGATTGGATTTGTCCTGAATTTCTTAAAAAATTGTGCCTTTTTTGACTTTAACCAAATCTTTAATTACTCTGGCGCCAAATGCAGGTAATAAAAAGGTAACGCAAAAAATCTAGGAACCAGTTTCAACTTTCATCTAATAAAAGTGGTTTGATTGAGTCTTTTATCAACTGCCTTATTTATAGGATTATCATGTATAAATGTATGATTTTTATTTCCGTATTATATTTCAGTAAGTATGTTCTTACGTTAATAAATAAAACAGTGTAAATAAACCCTAGCTAAATATGCCTACTTTTAAATAAAATTCTAATATTTTTATTAGCAGCAGTCAGACGAAATATAGACCGTTTAGCATTTCGGATTGAATAGCACAGTGATCTTGAGTCGTCGTTTTAATAATTCCACAAGAATTAATAAGGCTTGGCTCCGCCCCTAGGCGTCTACACTATGATTAATATACCAGTGCAAGCGACTACCGGATCGCGATGAACCATTCCTTCACTATACCCCCTCCACGCCTCGCGGACTTACTTCAATTCACAGTTCACACACTCGTGTTATTTATATCTATTACGTACGCCAATGCTGCCGTATATCAATCCAAGTGTTAATATTTAAATAATAATGTCAGATTATAAATTGTTTCCAGCCAGACACTTTTAATGCTCGTTTATAACGAGCTCGTGTATTTTTATCGATATTATAGATCGGCCGTTTGTTTTTAATAACTTGGATGGCGTGCTCGAAAACCTGATGATAGTTTATTTGGAATGTTTCATTATCTATTACACCTATTGAAAGTGTTAACTATTTGATTATTATTTTAGAATGCACCGTTTTCGTTTGTTGATTGGACGTCAATATGTTTGGACATCTACAATAAGTGCTTTTGAAATTGCCAAATGGAAAATTTATTTCGATGGAACTATCTAAAATTGTTTTTTTATAAAATAAAATGAATCAAATATCGATTTTTTCCATAAATTTCATACAGATTACAACCTCATTTTGTTACCTCAGAACTTAGTTATGTGTAAGTTGAAGCGGTTTTGGTCAGTTAACAAAACAAATGCACAGATTCGGTAAAGCTTTAGTGAAATTACTTATTTACAACAAAAGGTAATGTTACGCTACCTTTTGTTGTCAATTGTTCGTCTTTATCCTTTCACAAACAAGGATTTGTTATAAGACAGATTAGTAATAACATCCTGTAGACTAGAAAAAGGGATAAGTTAAATGGGCGCCTCGCCGTAAGTAGTTGAGTTTAATCATAATCTCTTATCTTTTGTTACGGTTTTTAACACCAAAACGGTAAACTTTGTTTTAAAATGGTTTTTTAACCATTATTCTGTGTTTTGTGTCATTTTATTTTTAACAGTGTGTGTGGTCCCTGAAACCGTCAGGTAAACCGATTTTCCTTTAGTAGTTTATTTATAAAAGAAAATACTTATTATGACCAAAATAAAGTTCTGTTGACCAATTTCGAAAGCATTAAGTGTTAATTAGTATTATCCTCGTCCAGTCCCCTATAACGTTTGTTAGTTCAGGGATTGTTACCCTTGGTTTAGGCGGCGGAAAGCCGATATATGTAGGAGGCTCAAGATCTATCAATGTTGAAATCAATTGAGGGGTTATATTCAGCAGTGGACTTCACATGCCTGATAATAATAATAATGATATAATAACTGTGTACACATGCTTTTAACTATAGCAAAATCACAATGAGTTATACGGTTTTCTAATTCGTTAAGATAAATTGAAACCGTAATTATAACAAGCTATCAGTAAGTCACTATTTTTAGACATGAAACACCTCATATACAGGTAATTAAAAATACAGATGATAAAGGGATATACTGAAACGAAGCATAAGAAAACTAACTCGTTGAAGAAGGCATCTTATTCGTTTGTGTTTTATTTGTGTAGTTTTTCAATTGTCGTCGTTGCGTTCCGTGGCGAAGTAGACAATTTCGAGGAGCCTGCTAATGGTCCCACGCGACGCGGTTGTACCGAAAATGTACAGTCGCAGGCGCACGTGACCGTGGACACCTGCCACCGTCCGATCGTGACGACATGCCCCCTATCGGTTGAATTATTCTGGAACCACTCGATTAGTTCACATAAAGCGAAAACAATTTTGGTAGTTGCTAGGCAGTGTGCCACAAAATAGAAAATTACTTAAGTGTGAGGGTAGTTGCTAGCCAGTCTGTCAAAAAATCATGAATACTACTATGACTCTTCATTTCGAGATCAAGCGCCCAAACCATTCCACTAAAGTCCAAAACATAGCAAACGCGAATTGCACTTTCTGTAGTAAATATTTCATTAATAATTAATAATAGGTAATTCATTATAGTTAACATTCTTATTATTAAAGAGTTCTTGCAACTCCCATACAAGCCGCGTCTTTATTACATATATCAATTGCGATCATTTGGTATTTTTCATTTATTTTAATTTGAACTTAACAAATTTTAGTAGTCTTAAAACACACTGTAACATTGTCATTAAAGTAGCCACTACATTTATATAGACACGGACAGATTCAAAACAATGAGATGCAGTGTTCCAATTTTTTATCAAGCAATTAAATATCGAGCGACATCAAGCGAGCGATCAAAAATTTCACCCCTTCCGCCAAGCGTAGCACCCGCCGACTTATTTGTCTCCTTTAACTTATCGACGAGGTCCTTCTGTACTGAATTACTTGGCATTTAATCTAACTCGGAATTGCAGCACTGGCATCGTTTTTACCGTTTGTCTGGTCAATTTATTTTGCGTTCTTCACACATTCCATTCACTATTGTTTTTTTAATCGAATGTACAACTAATATTCTATCTACAAATTTAAGTGGTTGATGGTTCTCTCATCGTGTTTAAATATTTTAATTTATATTTCGATAAACACATGATTTCTCTACAAACACTGAATTATCTTTATCAAAAGTTCTTATATTCTTCTACTTTATTTTATATCTTATACTTCAATTATTTTGAAATTATTTTTATTCATCGATAATAATCTTACCGTTAACTAACTGTTTTGACGACCGACATGGAGATCAGTATAACTGCACTCTGCTCCTGAGGTCGTGGGTTCAATATCCACACAGGACAAACGTGTGCATGACCATGAATATTTGTTCTGGTGTGTGTGTCTGTGTGTTCTATGTATATTAAGTATGTATTGACAAAAAATTTGTATTTATGTTTATATTTATTAATTAGACTTATCTTGGAATTAAATAATTTGTGTCAGATAATATTTACAATTTATTTAATTATTTCAATTATTACAATAAAGTTAAAAAAATTATAGAACCAATAATCATATAGTCAACAACTAAACCATTTTAATAAAAACCTATAAGCAAGAAGCAAGATAAGCTTGGAACTAAATAATAGGTGTGATTGTAAGAGAATAATTATCATTTTTATTAAAAACTACATCAGGTTGACCATAAATAATGTAATTCTTTCTACAGCGCATGTAATTCTTTTTTATATAAAGAAAATTCCAGCAGTCTACATAATAATATTATAATGAGGAATTATCTGATTGTTTGTTCGCATTGCATAGGACCACTACTGCACTGATCCTTCCAGTAGTAGAAACCTACATAGTCGGTGAGTAACAAAGGCAATATTGTTGATCGATTTTAATTGAATTCCGTACGAAAGCTTAAATAATGTTACCCGAGGTGTATAATATAAGACTTATATTCAAAGTCATAGTTTCAATTCTCTGTTTGCGTTAGGGCAAACCGTCACACACTTATTAGTGTAAAGGACGGCTTGTTCTATCGATAACCTCAGATGAGTTATAAATCACACGAAAGCCATGTATTGAGGTGAAAAGAAGTAGTTAATGGATCATGAGCAGTGTGAGAAAGGCAGTGGTTGATTTTTATTAATGCATTTACATAGTATGTATCATAATAAATTAATAATAAATAAATATTCTCTTACAATCACAATTAATTAGTTCCAAGATAAGTACGTGTATCACTAAGAACTTGTTTTATGAATACGAAAGAGCGGATACACATACTTAAATACCTTCTTTTTTTTGTAAATAGATACTTTATATACATAGGAAATACCCAGACCAAAACATATATTCATATTCATGCACACAAAGATTTGTCAGGTGTGGGAATAGAACCAACGACCTCTGAAGTGAAGTGCAGGTATACTGACCTCCACGCCATATCGTTCGTCAAATGAAAATACTTAACGTGTACGCGATTGAAAACTGTACCGTGACATCTATTCTTTAGGAACTTAATATAAGCTGTCTGTCTATGTACATTTAAAGAAATATTTAAAATTTAATTTTGTGTTAGTGTGGTTTTATAGTTATTATGGATTTTTAAATAATATATAAAATTTGCAGTAGCAGGTATTTAAATGTACTTACTTATTTTTAAGACAATTTTTATAACTATGCGATATGCACATGAATGAATATGAATATTGTTATAATACATAGGAAGCTTTAAAATGTTCCCCCAAAACATCCGCGTTACCTTACCTTTTTGTTTGACGGTAAACGATGCTAGGCTTGCGTATCATTATTGGACGTCAAAATCTGCTACTTTGCAATCTTCTTGTGTATCAACTTTACCTAGATTTCGTTACGGGTATACGGTCCATTGAAGGAGTCCTAAGCAAATGAAGGCTTGCACAAAGCTTTGTTCGCAAAGAAATATGATCCCTGCTGTATCTTACACAAATATTGACTTTACGATGATAGCTTTACAATCTCTTCTCGACACCTGAATTAACAGCGCGTTCAATACTTTAACAAAAGGTGCATTAATTTTATTCGCAATAAAGAGAACCGTCAGTCTTCCGATTTTGTCGGAATTCTTTTTCTTTTGTATAAATTTAATGCTTATAATAGGTTAAAAGCTTCTTGTTTGTAAAAAGATCATAGAAACAACTGTATAACTTACCACTGCCGGAGATACTCTTAATCTGAAACGAAATTACTGAGCCTCAGATGTCTCATACCTATTTAAGACAGTTTTAATCTGGATAATCGTTAAATGACATTATTACACATACTAATTACAAGCAGGCATATTATTTAGCATCCAACTGAACATAATTATCTTTGTATATAGGTAAATACTGCTCTGCCGTGCTATAACTAGAAAAACGCTAACTGTCAGTGGGTAATTTTTGGATTTTAAACGCTGCTGTATTACAATAGAGTTTATCTTTCAGACATTGCCCATTAAACACAGCAGAGCTGACAAATAACATAAATTTGTTAGTATTATTATAAACATATTATTAAAAACCACATGCAATGGATTTGGATTTGATTTCGCCTTCTCTCTCTCTCTCTCTGTCTGTCTGTCTCTAGTCGGTCCCTCATGTCTGAGGATCGTGGTGAGCATCGGAGTAACATCTGGAGCGGATGATCTGCTTCCACCGGTTCCGATCCAGCGCGTCTTTCACGACCGCGTAGAATTTGGAGGACTTGATCGTTCCATCGTTCCTTACTTGATTTCCCATTCAAGTAAGCATAATACACTTTCTAACAACCTTAATCTGGAAATCTACTGCAAAAGTCTCTTGGTGTTGTGGATTAAGCTCACACTCTTTGACCGGATACCAGTGGCTTCATATCACGTGTCCGTTCACTAGCTTTCAATCAAAAGGTAAAAGCGATTGCACCTTCTACCCACAGCGTTCTTAGAAGCTACTGCCTTTTGCATAGCTTAGCTACTGCCACATACAGTGATAACCAGATACCCTCTAAAACTAAGCACTGACGCTTAATTTCGGTTTTTACGTTTCTCATCTCGTCACCACAAGCGCTTCATTGAAGTAAATAATAGTCATTAAACTTTATTGTACACCATGATAAAAATTACACATATGAACAAAGAAAATTAACCAGGCATGTACAATGGGCGGCCTTATAGCTTAAAGCAATTTCTTCCAACATTAAATGGACAGAAAAGTGAAGGACATAGAAGGGTACATCGTGATGTATAATTATAATTAAAAACAAAAATAATTACACATGACAAAAAAGACTAATATAAGATAATAAAACTACTATTACAAAAAAAACAAAGTACTGTTTCATTATACGTCATACCAATTTTCCTTTTCTATAACCATCAAACAAATATTTTTTAAATAGAAGAACGGCACATATACATAAATTGTAATACAATTTAAAAATTACAATAAGTCAGCCAGTTGGAACCGTTCACATTTTACATTAAATGGACAAGACAGATTGCCAAGAATTTAATTTAAATTGGCATTGTAGACACTTAAGTCGCATAGTTATATTACAAAAATGAATTGAGGTTACATTAATTCCTATGTTTATATTATTATATATACATATATACATTATTTGCTTGGACCCACTAAAGAAAATCGAATATTCCAATAAAAATTTATTAGTAAAGTGTTTTTCTAGCACATCATTCAATCCCATTCCCGAAATATGAGAGCGCAGTCACTGTTTATCTTCGTAATACTTACCATTGTGCTCCCGAGAACGATAATTGTAGGAGCCTGCTCTTCCTTACATATTTTTTGTAGTATTATCATGTCTGATGATATTTTAAATGTTTGTGTTTCTGCTCAATGTGATGTCCAGTGACGTGTAGGGCCCCGAAGGCTTTTGTGTCTGGGTAACGTTCAGTCTGCGAAGGCTGTTTGCTCGTGCTGCCTTACTCGCATGCCTTTGTGTGTTTATCGTATAAGACGATAGACAGGGTAATAGATCTTGGTGCTTACATATAATGATGCAAGACGGCTTTAAACTTTTAAGTTTCTATGGTATTTCAATCTGCTATTTGTATTATTTTTAAAATACTTATATTTATGATGCTATATCACTATTTTCTCTACTGACTATTTATAAATTTTGTTATACCGTTTTTTTCTTTTACGTTTTATATGCTTTTATTTACTGACTACCGATATGGCGTGGTGGCGAGAATACCCGCTCTCAGCTCCTAAGGTCGTGGGTTCGTTCCCACGCAGGAAAAATCTTTGTATGCATGAACGTGAATATGTTCTGGTCTGGGTGTTTTCCTAGGTATACCAAGTATGTATGTACGAAAAAAAAGTATTTATGTATGTTTATCCGTTATTTAGTATCCATAACACAAGTTCGTAATGATACTTATCTTGGAACTTAATAATTGGTGTAATTGTAAAAAAAAATTATATAGAAAATAGGTATTTGCGAATGAATTAAAAACATTCAAAATCTTGCATTCCATAATTATGTCTAATTAAATCTATACTACTACTATGATGATTGCTAAAATCACAATGTAAACGAAATAAAATGTTTAATAACTGAATAATATTAAATATTTTTTATTAAAGTCATGTTAGAATTAAGGATCAAGATCATCAGATCGAATCATAATAATACAACTGCTATCACTCCTACGCATATCATTGTAAAGGTAAACATCCAAGAATTCGTTCTTTTTTGTCCGTTACTAACCATCCTATCCCTCTTTTCAATGAAATTACGTCGGCATGCGTTATTCTCGTGAGCTCCGATACAAATATTCAATGTATTGTCAGAAATCGCCCGATGTATTATGATTTTCTTCATAACTATAGGAAACGTGGGCTTTCATGTCCTGTGTACCCACAGCGTATTGAGTTATTGCATTGTCGGTTT
The DNA here is from genome assembly GCA_949126915.1 of Musotima nitidalis. Taxonomy (NCBI): domain Eukaryota; kingdom Metazoa; phylum Arthropoda; class Insecta; order Lepidoptera; family Crambidae; genus Musotima; species Musotima nitidalis. The sequence continues at coordinate 8,790,416 of OX421424.1, read as the reverse complement.
TTAAAGGCACTATTTGAAAGAAGGCGGTGTGCTTACAGTCTATAATATGTATGAATCATATGTCTAAGTATTACGTTTGGTGGCTTTTGACAGCTTTACTACCTGTAATATTATACGAAATATTGCGAACACTGAGAGGTTAACTATATATTACAAAGCCATCATCATGGCGGCCATCATCAAGGCGACCATCAAATATGATAGAGGACTGTCTTTCAAGCTATGGACTGATAATCTGGTCAAAACGGCTATCTGGCACACGCTTTAAGATCGAACGACTTAGGAAACAATTAGGAAGGCCTACGTTCAGCTGGGGCTTTTTGTTAATAACTTTCACCATTATGTGATTTCTGCATCCACCATTCGCAGTTGCAATTCCATTGAAGAACATTTATGCCTCAACCAGTCGAAGTGGGATCGAGGGTGACACTTCGAAACGCATGCGATTTAATGCCATAATGCCATAATTTCAAAAGACATATATCTTATGGCACAAAGATCCAAAAGCATAATACTTATCCTTTTTCATAACATAGTAATACGCTTAACCATAAAAACGCAGAATTGTTGAAAGGCATAATTTTAAAAGCCATAATTATATAAATCTATATTTTCATTTGCCATATTTTTATAAAGCATACTTTGAAACGTAGCTTACTTCTCTTTTTGGGTTAGGTTGAGGTTACTTTTTTTTTCTTACTATTATTATAATAGTTAATATTTTACAACTTACTATTTTTTTTATAACTTACTATTTTTATAATAGTTAATACCTGACTATTATTATAGTTAATTTTCATAAATAATAATAAGTATAATTATGTCCAACAAAAAATATGCCTTTCATTACCTATGCTCATCTAAATTATGCCTTTTAATAGTTTTCGGTTTGAAAATTCGATGTTATGCGTTATAACGTTATGCTTTATAGCGGTATGGCAAGTGACGATTATGTTGATTACATTATGCATTTTCAGTTTATGGTCAACGTTATGCGTTTCACTAGGTAACCGGGATCGAGTGGGATACATCTATGTGCCCCACTCGATCCCACTTCAACTTTCATAATTTTTGATTCTATCTAGTAGACACTCCAGGCATAGCTCTCATTATTGCACGCTTGGTGATTATAATATTACGAGTATAAGGTATAAAAGCTAAAATGTAACCTTATATTCAATTAATTGGTTCCATCGCTGCGTACTTAACATTATAATTTTCATTAAATCGTAAATTGTTATGTTGCCCTAGTGTCTAAATACCGATTACGAGACGTGTAAAATTCACTTTAATTTTTATTTACGAGACAAAAGGAAACATTGGAGACGCACTTAGAATTAAATATATGCTCGCGATCATAAAATAAAGAATTTATAGTCGTCCTTTGGTATTACCACGCTTCGGTTTTATTACTTTACGGAGCGTTGCGTGGTCGTACCACGCGCATTCCGGATAGCTAGCTCTACGCTCCTGTTGTCGGCGTAAGGGCAATTTTCGTCATTTGCATGAGAAGTTCCGTCTATAATATTATCTACATTATACGCAACGCAACGTGTAATTAAACAGTGTGGTTATAGCATTTGTGCAGGTATATTTTTTTAATTTGCACTTCATCTTTTTTTTATGTTCATTTAAATAATATATAAAATGAAATTGTTTGTCTGTTATGGCAAAATAAGATCCTTAACTTACATACATCATCATGTCAGCCTAATAAAGTCCACTGCTGAACAGCGGCCCCCCCAATACATTACATTATATTGGGGGTATTAGCCTATAGTCACCACGCTGGGCAGGCGGGTTGGTGATCGCAGTTCAAGCCAGTACGCAAAATTACGCTGCAGCCTATCATCCTGTAAGATTTCTCTCAAATGCATAATATTATTAAAATAATACCACAATTACAAAACTATTTTTAAAGTTTTGAACTGTCTGCGTAGATTAATGCAGTAGAGATGAGAGCACTTAGAAATATTCTTGGTGTGAAATTGAGTGATAGGATAAGGAATGAAGTGATAAGGGTTAAAGCTGGTGTAAAAGAAGATATAGTGACAAGAATTGAGAAAGGTATGCTTAGATGGTTTGGTCATGTTGAGAGGATGAATGAAAGTAGATTAACGAAAGTGATTTATGATGGACAAGTGGATGGAAGTGTTGGGAGGGGAAGACCACGTAAGACATTCCATGACCAAATACAAAAAATGTTAGAGAAAGGGCAGGTCAAAAGTACCCTAAACCGACGGGCGTGTATGAGGAGGTTAATGAGTGTGAATGAAGCTAAAAATGTGTGCCAAGATCGTAGCAAGTGGAAGGATGTGATCTCTGCCTACCCCTACGGGAAAGAGGCGTGACATTATGTATGTATGTATGTATGTATATCTGAAACAGAACGATCGTTGTATGCGGGATTTTTAATGTCAGATAGATGATGTTACAAGGCGTAGTTTAGACTGTAGGTCAGGCGCAAAAAGCCGCAGGCGAAAGCCAAGAATGAAAAAAAATCATATGTACATAATTAATATATAATACCACGCCTGTTTCCCAAAAGGGTTGGCAGAGGCAAATTATACGCCCGCATTTCACCAGTTATATTGTAGTTCCCACGTAATAGGTGGCGAGCCTATTGCCTCTTATTGGGAACTGTAGCCTTACTAAGTCAATAGGTAACCATATAAAATGTTACTGAGTGTTGAAAACAATGTTACAAAAAGAATTATAAATCATTTAATAGTAAGAAGTATAAAGCTAATAATGAACACCATAACGTTTATAGATAATAGGCATTCGATCATAGACACAAAAGAGATAAACACAAAAAAGAAGTACGAATGACAAATACACTCATACAAAAACGGATACCGTGACTGACGCGTTAACATGACCGTTCTCTTTATAAGCACGCGTGAAATTCTGATTATGAACATAATAAAGAGTGTTTTGATTCGAGTTCGAGCAGCGGTTCAACTACTATGAATTATAAATGAATAGCTACTCCCTGGAACTTTGCCTGCGTTTAATGCATCCCATGTGAACCAACATTATTTTGGCATAAAAAGTAGGCTGTGGTTTCTTTGGGGATGTCAAATCAAATTCGTTGGAGTTTAGTTAGAGAAACGTAGCAAAAAAACTAGGTAACGTACCTAGGTTACAAAAAGTCTTATTAGTCCAATAATAGTTTAAAGAAACTAAATTTGATATTCAAAGCTTCAAAAAAGACGAAATTTTAACGGGAACTAAAACAACTTGAATATGAATTTCATAACATATTTGAAGGAAAGTTCCTTTGCATAGCAATATTTTGATGGAATTGAGCAGATTGTAATCTAGGAGATTTCGGTAGGGTTGGAGGAAATTTTTTCTAGAATTATGCTCATATTTATGGATATTTCTTTTGAATGTAATTCATGTTCAATAAAGGGTATAAAAGATCAGAGGTCTAACAATTTTATAACAAATCAGTCCAATCACTAATTTTATTTCCAAGGCATAAAACAACAAATATTATTAAACAACAGCATGATACATTATAATCAGTCAGCCCTATTGTGCTGACCTAGGGTAACCCAACGTGTGTTTGCACTGTTTATGGAACGCGCGGTCAGACCCAACCGTGGCCACAAAAAGCGTGGCGAATCGGACACAATGGGAACACTGCGGCGAATCACATCACTCCACAATATCTTTTTCATCCCATATAATAATATCATCATTTTTTTGTCATAAAAATACTAAAATTGCAGAAATTAATGTATAAAATAACACCAATTGTAGAAGTTTACTGTATTCTTTTTTATTGCTGACAATTATTGGTGAATGTAAAAATATATACGATTATTACCTACATACAGATTTGATACGATAGTTATGTTTTTTTAATTTAATGGCAGATAACTTTGTTTCTTAAGAGCATTACTCATTTTGAAGCGATTATGTACTCACATGGGATGAAATTTGTGTTTTGTGATTAGATTGTGTCATTATCATAACTCTTGAATAAATCCCCGTTGTGACTTATACTTGCATTAAGGACCCAGGGTCTGTTCACTGGTCCAAAATTGCGTAAACGTTTTTTTGCATGTAAATCAAATAGATAAATATTAGCACTATTTTGCAAACCTCTTTACTACTGTGCTACTTGTATTCCATACTTGATTACAGGGTAATTTCAGTCCGAAATTGTCGTCTATGAGAAAAATTATCTAAATATACATACAAAAAGTTATCAAACATACAGCAGAACTTAAAATTTTCCATCCATTTGAAATCTAAAAAAGGTGGAACGTTGCACCTTTCTTCATGAACATAGGGGGAGTCGCTGCGTTTTTATCAAATGTGGACCTTGGCTATTTTTCAACGTTATCTAAAAAGTCATATTTAAATAAGATTTCTCCTAATGTTGTAATATTATAATTTTCTTTAAATTTTTTGTCATTATATAATATCACGATTGCATTAAAAAAAATGAGTCATCGAAATATAAAGATTCATGTTATATTGTTTATTTACATAATTATACCATATTTTCATCCACTATGGACTTTTACAAAAATAAATTAATTTCCGCTATAAATATCTTAAGTGTCTTGAGATCTGTCTTGATATATTTGTCAATATCTCACGTTTTCCTTATATTTCAATTGAGTATATATAATATGGAAAAACCTGCAAGTTATCAGACATTTAAGTATTATTCAAAGGGTTAATTTGGCTTCCACGAACACTTGTGCGATTATTATACAATAATTTATACCTGTCTGGATGAAACATAAATAAATAAAATTTAAATTAAGTTCTTATTCTTACACCACTTATTTATTTGCATTTGATGGACTTTCATTTCAATTTCAAGTTTTTATTCCTGATGCATATTAGGTAATTTAATCTGTTGTTAGTGACTTCGAATGTTTTCATGAGTCTCTCCTTGAGTAACTACAGCTTACATTACAAGCAAAAACTGTTGTTTCAACCAGTTTGGAATTAATAGCAACCATCTACAGAACTTAAGACATATTTTACAGCGACTATCAAATAAATAAGGCGTGTTCTCGTATTTGTAGCAATACACTTCGCAAGTTGCCAATCTTATTACGAAGAACTGTATCTTAACGCCGGCACATTAGCCCATTCTGAAGGAACGCTGATTGTATAATACTAGTGCAATCATACTCAGTAAACCGTTAGAGCAACAGCGGTCGGAGGCAGCATCTCGAAAATCGCCTCCATCCAAATGGGAACTGTATCGACGACGCGCAAGGCAATGCCGTGCCCCAACAGTGTCCGTAGAACGTGACTCTTGAGACGCATTATAATTACAGATCAGCGATTGTTGTTCCTGTAAAATGTATAATTTATAAAAGCAGCTTGATCCCCTGTGATGTTTTCTCGGTTTTTTCCGCCACAAAGTCGCCTCCGCATGCGCCGTGTCCACTATAGTTTTTGCTTTAACCAACTAGAGCAATGCGGATTGGTATGGTAGGCAATTTTTACTGCATAACCATATTAGCGAGGACATGACGAATGGTTATTATATCAATAAATTCACTTAGAATAAATCTACTCAGAAATATATGTAGATATGTAAAAAAATGGAGTAATCTTAATTGAAAACGCTGTTCGAAATGCTCGCTGAATTGCTTGCGTATAATTTTGTCAATGACCATTAAGTTTATAGCGGTTCATAAATTTTATTTGTATAGCGGAAAGGTGCTATTTAAGATAAGACAATATCTACATATGAATCTCCGGCGTGTGACGGTGTGACATTGCTTGTTGTATTTTACGATCCCTATAGGTTTATAAAAGCCGGTTGGCTGTATTACTATTCACATCGCTTTAATACGATTTTTATAACCTACTCCTATTAGTTGTGCTAGTCGTTTTTGTGATAGTAAAAGCAAAGATTGCTTGTACATCCTTTTGTAAATTCTAGTTAAATTTTATGTTTGTGTACTATTACGTTTTATCTTTGTTAGAAATAAGTATAACAATATTCAAAATACTATTGTTTCTACCCTTTTATTTGAAGTACTACATAGTTAAAAATAATCTTTTTTCTTTCCTTGTCAAAGTAAGCACCTAAGTTAAAATTTTAACTCATGAGAAACTTATAAGGATATTAGACAAGCAACGTCGATAAACTATAAATATTGCTTTCTTTAATTACTTTTTTTAATTATACAAGAGTGGTTTCTTTCTTTGTGAGTGTAATAATTTGTCGGTCGATTATTCTCGCGATATAAAAACAAAAACGGCGTGCATTAAATGTTCGATGGAATACCATATACAAAGGGCCGATTGCATGCTCCTTTATATCCCTAAAGAAAGCTGATAAAAAATATCTTTACCTGGTTCTCTCCTCAGTATGAAAAATCGAGTTGCAATTTGGCGTCTATTGTGCCGGAACAAAGGCGTGCTATGCGTTAATAAAACAGGTGCATCGTTTTCAAAGTTTAGAGCAGACCCGCGGGATCTACGTGACCGGTTTTATTCTATCCCATTCCCCATTTGATAACGTCCGCTTGTGTAATTGCTGTAAGGTCGGAAATTATTTTCCATCGCTTGAGCCTTTTTGTGCAGTGTCATTGCTATGCCCACGTTTCATTAATGCGAATCTAATTTCTGTTTTCGGCTAATGCTCGGATGCAGAACAGCTTTTGTTGTTCCGTTAAAATTGTTAGCGAATGTTTCTAACAGATGGTTTTTAATAATGATCCTTTTTTGCTACTAATTACAGATATTTCAGATTACTTATCATTTTTCATCAGTCATTATTTGTGAAGTTTTCTATAATTATGTCTTTATTTTTTTTAAAACATCAAATTAATCAATTTCATGGATATTTTAATATTGTATATTTTGGCCAGTGTGCCCATTACATAAGCGAAGTAGCGGTCGTCCACTGGTTTGATATTATATAAATCAGATTTTCTTATAAATAACCGACAAATCAACATTGTTTCAAATGAAACGAGTTTTGTATATATAATTTAAATAAAATAATGGACGACTATAAATTGTCAAAACTTTACTATTTAATAGCTAAAGTCAACTAAAACTAAAAGGCATTCTAGATGTTGCCCCCGGCTCAGGTCGCATAGAAAATACTCCTAGATTTAAGCTTAGGACCCAGGGTCTGCTCCCTGGTTTAACCAGATTTTGCTGAATTTCAGTTATTACATGGAGCGACTGTCGCTTGACCTCCGCAACCTAGAAGGAAACATCATTCTATGGTTAAACCAGCTGTCAGGATGTTATAAAGCCACTAAGTACCTAATAACGACTGACATAGTTGTTCATGACCGCAGGGACCAACGGCTTAACGTGTTTTCCGATCCACGAAACAAGCGATGATATAGCGCAAAGAAAATAAAATGCACTAAAAACACAGAATCATTATAAATGTGTACCTAAATAAAATAATAAATTTAAATTTTCAAGGAATACACACCTACGAATGCAAGCAATGTCGACCCCCATATATCTTGGGAGTATATATATAAAAACCCCCGAAATTTGACGAGTTATATCTAAAAATACCTGTTCGTTTAATGAAAAGCAACATTTATTTATTTATATAATAGTGCTAATTGTAAGGTATGGAGTTAGGTGATTTGTCGATTGCGGGACGCGTGGGGCACCAATATAAATAAGAACAGAAGGTCGGGTTAAATCATTTAATTTTTCTAAATGTACGCCTCTCTTAGCATCGACAAAGTAGCATATTAGATGCTTTTTGATAATTCGGCTGAACAATGCACTCGGTGTATCTCAAATGCCAATCTCAGCGTTAATATCTCTTTTTAGAAGTTCGATATAGTGCCTAGACTTTTCACTCTTCCCACATTCGCGTGCAAGTCGCAGTTTTTATTTATTTTTATTAATAATAATATTACTTCTATTACGCGAAAGCCAGAAAATCGTCATACGCAATAATATATTACCTTTGCTGAAAGTGTATCCGGCACTAAGATAAGCTAATTTCTTAAGGGGTTTCTTAATTATTGATGTCATTTGTCACAAACATATGTAATCTTGGGCGACGTGGAATATCTCATAGTAGGAAAAACTTTTTTAATTGTATTGTTTGATTTTTGTGTCTATTAATAAACATTTATCGTTTTTAGATTTTTATCCCGTGATCATGCACATGCCCATGGGCCATGTTTCAAACGAGCTTCCTTTCAAATAGTTTTTGAAATAGAAATTTGGAGCCCAGAGGGGTGCTTCCCCGCGGCAATAGACGAGTTGCTTATATTGACGAACGATATATTAAAGTCGATTTATTTATATTTAATAGACTGAGGTGCTGGTCTTAGTAAATACTGCTAAGTTGCAATATTTTCTTGTTAGAAACACATTAGCGAAATAGTGTTATACCTCCTTTACCTTCTGTACTTACTTATCGACTTTGTGGTACCGATCTCCAACATTCGAAGCGGCCGCGGCCAGTACGTGAGACCGAGCCATTTGTATTACTGAGCTTCGAGTCCTAAATGATCTACCCCACAATAAATCGCAGTCTCTTATATCTAGCTCGCTGTTTAGTTTTAGTTTCTTTCTTTAAAAACTGTCTCGAAATATTGAGCTGCTTTTTGTTTCTAAATAAGCACCTACATTTTCGGTTGAAACTTTTCCTTTATTTTTGTTTTGGAAAGTATCTCATTAAAGTACGGTTTGGCCGATATCCACCAAAGATTAATCAAATCTTGTAGGATGTATTATAGGAACAACTTTCGAACATTCTTAAGTACCGTGTGTAAAAGATACTTCTAAGGAATGGTCATAACTTGTTATTTACTTCTCTTTAAGAATATATTATAATAGGGGGTTGTTGATATGTGGAGTATATATAGCCTGAAGCCCTCACACCTAGGTTAGTGCGAGGAGGCACGCGCTCAGTAGTGGCCACGACTTACGTAAACGGGCTCAGATGATGATGATAATTGTTAAAAAATTTACCCTTCCCTATTGGGCATCCTCTTAAGGCTTAGGTAGGTCTTAGAAAGATAATATTAAGCGAACTCGATTCTAGTGAAATTAAAATCACAGAATTATAAAAATAAAAAAAAACTTTCGTCAAAAAGTCCACGGCACTTCCTTATTGTTCGAATCCACTTCAAACATATATACTAAAAAAGATATCAATAACAACATTTTATTTAAATTGCTCTAATTCTTATAGCATCGCAAACTCATCTAGGTGAATTGTCCCATAATAAAACGTTATCATAGAGCTAGTGAACTCTTAATATTGTAGGAAGAAACCAAACAACATTCAATAAAGGATCACAATGATGCCTTGGGGGTTCCGTTATCGTTTTCAATGGAGACATAGATATCGACAGACTTACCGAACGTAGCCGAGTTTATCTAGCAGATAGTGGAGGGGACAAAAACAGGGTACACTCAACTGATCTTGGGCACGAGATAATATGGACATTTTACGAATTCCTTTAAACAATACAGTTGAGATCCCTGTCTGTTACAGTATTTTTATGACTCATCGTCATGTTTGCACAACTTGATAATAATTTTACTAAATCGTCTCTCAATATACCTTTCTGACACTAGTTAGATTATCCAGATTTCTGCCGCTAGTTATTGGTACTTAAAGCAATGCCTAAACATATGAAACATAAAAACGGAAGACCAACAACAAACAGCAACAGCAATGCAATGCCAAATTTGATCACTAATCACCATGTGTAAGTCATAGTTATTTAGACAAAAGTACATAAACTGCAAAAGCAATATTGTTGAAATGTATGTAATTTAAATATATTGTTAGAATAAACATGACTATTCTGATAAATCATAATAATGCTTCTTATTTATGTACAAGGTAATTGCGTAATTGCCTTTTTATTACTGCGGTGCTATTAAAGTCATTCGCACCACAATTAGCTCCACGATAAACTACAGCGCATAAGTGCAGTTTTCATGGGACCTTGTTTGGGATCAATATAGCGGCTGTTCGGTGTTCAGTCGGACGTTCCAGAAGCGTGTAAAGCAAACAAAGCAGTGCGAAAATAAAGGTAATAAAGGAGCGAGTCATCCCGGAGCACGTACTGCAATTCGTTCTAATAGTCGCGACCGACAATGTCGTGTCTCTCTACATTGTTTTGCTAGGGACGGACGGTCGGCGTTGCGTCCATGCAAAACCCCCGACTACCCAAAATGTGTGATCTAGGCGCGCCGCCTTTTTTATCGTCTGAACGTGGGGGGTGTAGTGAAGTGGTCCCCGTTGCTGTCATAATTAATCCCGATGTGACACGGATGCCTGTTCAGCGTCCAAGTGTTTTGGTAACAAATTATAATGAATTGCTCGCCCTTCGAGACCGCACAGTTGGAATTTCTTATGAATTACGTCATCGAAATTGCGTTACGGTTAAATTTTGTTAGATGCTTGACTTACCGACATGACTCACTCGTGCTTATCTTTTTGATAAATATATTCAATAACACTTCTGTCAAATGACGACATTCTAAGCAATATTTCTATGAGAATAGCTTAATATGTTAGTAGGTTTCTGTGTATAATGGTGGCCCAGTTCTAAGCAATAAAATAATGTAGGTATGCCGATTCGAAAATCGATGGCCGGCAATGGTATGAAGACATTTCCTGCCACAAACGGCTTTGATCTTCTACAAAATATCGACATTAGTGATGTAGATACATTTCTGATGCTTTAATGTTTTATATCACTTTATGTTTCTTATTTATATATTTATTTTATTAACTTACCTATTTTTATTACATAAACCAAATTTTGCGGAGGTATCCCTTATAATTAAATGTTAAGAGTTTTTACGATTAATAGGGGTTTAATTGATATATCAGTATTTAAAACATATATATTTGCCCATAGTTTTATAATCACCAAATTAAAAGTATAAGATAGTACATTCCTGATATTAACACTAAACGCATTAATATTAATAACTTAAGAAAAATATGTTTTGTAAATCTAAACATTTATACATGCTAATATGCTAATGTATGTTTGTTATATTTAAATTTTCTGAAATTAAAATTTCCGTCTTCTGTTAATAAACTAACATCTTAAGTAAGCAGTTCTTCGATTACAACACTAGTAGGTAGCTCTAACTTCTATCGACAAAACAATTTGTAACTATCACTTTTTAATGGTACCATTAAAATAGTTGTGCGGTCGAAAGCGAGTCATAACATTTTGGCGCCTATTACAATCACAAATATCTTGCGGTCAACGAATAACGATTCTAATGACTTTGAATTGACAGAATAAATATAACATTATATTACTGTCGATTTCTCATTGTCAATATGAAGGTTGACCCAGTACACAATTTCTAAGAGAATGATTCTGACGGAATATTTATCTTTGTCTTTATTTATATATCTATTAGTATATGTTTTTGTTTGATGATGTTTATAAGCATTCTTTATAATCTGCGACTACTTATTTGTCGCGTTTCTATCATATTTCATAAAATCAAGTGGAGGTTTTGTACTTTTGTAGTAATAGTACCATTTCTTCCCATTGTGCTGCAGTTGGAACCCGAAAATCAATGAATTGTATTATGTTATCGTAAACATACACAAATATATACCAATAATACACAGTTTATTGATTTCAATCTCGATTTAGTTCACTATTTTATTCTGACGTATTAATTTCTAAAATTTACGAAAAGTCATGATATCATAGTATGTTCATATACGTATCATCTGGATAATTATTGTGAGTATATAGCTACAGTGATCGTCCGTGACGTGTATATTAATAACAATAATATAGGCTGGGTAGGTATAGTCCAATTTATTTTAAAGTCCTACAAGATGAATCATGTCTTCATACGAAACAATAGAACGGGCCAATATGACGCCATTAAAATTAGTTTACTCAATTCAGAGAAGGCAAACTATCCGACCTCAAGGATTTGTTCAACAGAAAAGTATCAATTTTCTATTGTCCTTAAAAGCTTGTGTCCTTTCACTCTCACCGCCCATTATTATTGTTTGTTTTGTCTCCCTTTGGTCCCATTGTCAGGTTAGCATATTATGGAATGGTAGCAAAGTGAGTTGTGTCATGTTTTGAGACAACTTCTGTTACAAATTAAATTATTTTATTGCTGTGTAGTTTTGTTATAGGCTAACAGATGTAATTTTATGAAATTGGTTTGTTTTAAAAAAAATGGTTTTTGTAAAAACATGGCTCATTACAATGTTGGTTATGTTTTTGCTCTGTTTCCGGAATTTTATGCAATCAGAAACGGTATTAGTATTTTTTGCCATCCTGTCCTTCAGATACAACATAATACACTGTTGTATTATAAGTGTACATATTTTGTGGCGTAGTAAGATGAAATATGGACTATTTTTTTTCATCGGTCTTGTAAGTAAACAACATAATTTTTTTTTAAAACAACGTTAACATTTTTTTGAGTACACCACTTTTTTGTCTACAAAATTCGGAACTATTTAAATTGATTCAGTAGATAATTTTCTTTACTAGTGCCTAGTATACAATAACTCTCTGAAGATCATCAGTTAACCATTGCAGCTAATAATAAGACACATATGTAATTAGTATTAAGTATGAAATCCTTTTATATCTGTTACATAATAAGAAAATAATTTTATTTCATTTCCTCACGTCCACTCCATTCTTTCGATGACTTACTTTTGGAATTTAGTGTCATATTCCCGGCCGAACCCGTGCGGCATTTTTTGCCCGCGCCGAGCTTAATGTGTCATCTTTCTTAATTGTTTAACAGATTATCGTAATTTATCATTAGGTCAATAAAGATCTGTTTGTGTTTCTTGACGTATTACTCAAACAAAGTTTTTTCCTTACAATAAAATAAAGACTTAGTTTTTTATATTTCACAGTATTAATTATGATTCGCCCTCGGCGACGCTTGTGTGAACTACAGTTTATCGTGCAGCATATAAGCTACGCATTTTTCTAATTGTAAAAATTTAATGTTTCTTACTCGAATAAAAATAACTTTTCTTCACCTATGGTAGTTATAACTATAAAACTTCATCTCTGGTTCTCATACTTTTTATTGCCATAATTATTACCATTATTGCCACCTTAATTTATTATAGCGAAAAACTCAGGAATGACGGTGATAGCTAGACAGCCGGATAGGTACTACAAATGTCGCTTCATTTCGTATATACAATACTTTCCGCCCCTTTGAAAAAAAAATACCATCTTTAAACCACTACTTACTCCTTACCGAAATCCGAAGTAACAATAGAATAAAATAAACAGTAGTGTAAAGTTACGTAAAATGGGAAGAAGAAAGTGTTGCCGACATTATTCCCGTAATTTGTATAGCAGGAATCTACGAGTAATCTGGGCCCAGAGCTATTTAGGTTGGATTTTTCATTTATTTTCGGGGCAGAACGGCCCGGGTGGGGCTTTGTCTAGTTGCCAGTTTTAAATATTTTTTTAAACCCCGCAACCCTTTTCTCTCTGGGTGTTCGGTCGTTTATTGTTTCTTTATTGCAGGCCCTTGCCGACAGCGAAGTTTGCATAAAACATGCCAAATATCTAACATTTGTGAGCGTTGTCTGTAAAAAATATATCATAAAATTTTATTACACCAAAGACTTTATTTACCAAGCTAATTGGTATACAACCTGTTTAATGAAAGGCTCCCATAACCTTCCTTGTTTACTCTAGATCATAATTACGTAAAACTTAAATACAATATTTGATTCACCATAATGTACGCCTTTGGCTTTAGTTTGTTATAATAACTAGTTTCCAAAAACAATTAGTCGGAACTCTTTGAGTAAGTAAAGAATTTTATCAGCTAGATTTATTATATGAGGTGGATGTTATCGGTTCGATTGGACGCGCTCCAGAGAGTTCCCTAGAACCAGGTAGATTCAAACATTTATCGGCCGTTTACTTTTTTGTCCTTACCTTTGTTATTATTTGAATCCCTCGGATGTATTAATCTCACGTGGGTCCGCCTGAACCGGTCATTACATCAAACTTGGGGGCGTATTGCGTCCGGGTGCCTAGTTATTACGGGCATTCTAATAAAATAACCCAGTATCATTTACGAAATTAGGTGTATCGCTAAATATTTTATAATGACGGAGTCGAAATTAGTTGGGATGGCAGCGTTTATGTTAGTCGGGCATGCGTACGAGTAAGAAAGATCATAATGATACACTCCCTAAATGTATTCGTGCCCGCCATATAATATTTTATCTTTTTTTAAAGTTGACATTTAGCTTTGTCGTACACTATTATTATCAAGTTAGCAGTAGATAACTATTTGGGCAACTAGTTATTTTGCATTATCTGCTGTTTTTTTCATATTGACAAAGCTTTGAGTTGAGATAAGGCTGTTATATTTTTTTGCGGTCTGTAATATTATTATAATATCGTCGTTGGTGCTATTCTAAAATTCGTAGCTAAATTTAAATATATACAACACCACATTTCGAAGCGCACTTATCGTCGCGTCGGCACATTATGCTTCTGACATATTGTCATAACATCCCATTTCATTTCACTTTGGAGAGTTGTCGCGAACACTGCTGGGGTGTGAGGTTTCGTTTAGGAACGGAAATGAGAAGGAATTTCCCAGAGACCTTTGACAGAATAAGAATATTATTTGTTGTCCGAGCTTCCACAATGGCCTCGTCCCATCGCCCCGCCCCGGAAAGAATCAATTATACAAACCCCCGGCCGAAGGCATGTTGCCGAATAGGCGAATTGTTTGTTTAATAACATTTCGTTGCTTCTGTAAAAGACGGAGTGAAATATTTGTCACTTTTGTCGTAAACGAAGCGATAGATAGACACATTTTTTCCATCATTATATTCCGGACTACGTCTCTGTTAGTGCGGATGCATTTGTTTTTTTCTATGGGAACGTTTCCTGTCCTCGGTGGTTCAGTTTTTTAAGAGTTTTATCGCCTATACAACGGCGGCGATAAATTAGGCTTATAAATAATACATACGTTATACGATAACTGTTCGTAAAAAATTGCAGCAATGTTTCATTCTTTAATATCATAACAAGCAATATGCAGTTGCGCCTTATGTGTGTGTGCAGATACAGCAGTTTTTGCCTATTAGTCTCTATTTAATAGCTTATCTATTCTGAACTCGACATGAAACGACGTCAATAAAATAAATGTATATTATGATCCTTGTCACTACTATAGCAAAGTTATCAATGTCATAGTTATCAATAGAAGATAGTCACTATTTTATATTCCTTTCTGTGGAATTTTTATCTATTATATTGTCACTAGTGGTTTGCTCGCGACTTTGTCCGCGGAAAATTCGATTATATCGCGCATCTTGTCTGAGTAACTTTAAATGTCATAATTATTTCAGCTTATAATAAACCTAACAAAATAGTTTCAAGCATCTAGCTTCAAAAGTGAAGACTTTCCATTTAACTTTTGATCCTCTAATTCTATCCCTCACAACCTTTTTTCGCATTAAAAAGTAACCTATGTCCTTTCTCAGGCTAAAACCAGCTAAACTCAAAGTGTGTTCCGCGGAGCCCTCGGAGCAAAGCCTTTCTGGAGGATCTTCGGAAATGAGTACTAAGCATAATTAATAGAATAGAAACTCAAAGGGTCAGGGATCAGGCTTCAGAGGAATAACCCGTCAAAATTTAATATTACGTAAAAATGTTGTTTTAAACTTTGTATCTACAAAAACTTTGGACGCTGACTGTTAATTTTATATGGAATATTTCAAGATTATTTTTTTGAAAAACTGGTCCAATATATCAACTCCGTACATCTTTTGAAACGTATTTTTCCAAAGAACAGAATACATCAATTCAAATGAATTCATGGATTCAATCCAGCTACATAAACAAAACAAAAGACTGAATGTCGAACCTTATCGGGCTTGACACCAAAGAATTGATGAAACATATGGAACAATTTCATATCTTCCATTAATTATTTAAATAAATTTATGATTGTATGATTATTAACAGAATTTGATTATGAATAAAGAATTTCAAATAAATCGGTGTTTGATTATTCTAAGGTTCGGTCAAATGTTTGAGAACCGCTGCTTTAAACTATTCAAACTATACCAAATTCCATAGTAGTTTTAGCTTGAAAGCGAGACAGATAGTCCAGAGTTGCATTTATAATATTAATGTGAATTGAATATAAAAAACTTTTATTCAAAATCGTTTCACATTAACTGATTACAATTCAAATGGTGTTTCTGTGATGGTTGTTACCTCACTGAAATCATACGTGATAGCTTTGTAAATACGCTCGTAGCACAGTAGCCTTTGTAGCATGATATACCCCATTTCTATTCCATCTCTATTGCAAGTAATGTGCCTCGAATAACTCTAGGAAGATTCAATGGTTTTTAAATTTTTCCTTATCTGAACAAAACGGTCATAATTCTTGTAATGAGGCGTTTCTTTACATTTTTTACTTATTGTCGATGACAGTGTCTTCTTTGATGTTATGTAATTAATCTTATGTTACAAATTTCGTTCGATATTGTTATGACTGTTAAGATATGCAGGTTATGTCTAACTTTTTTTAATCTTCGGAAAGCTTGTTGTGCCGTTGTTTGTTTATCAATGTTTGCGGTAGCCGTTAAGCCAAGTTAGGTACTGGGCTATTTAAAAACTCAAACAACAGATCGCCGCACACCTGTCTAGCTCATACGTTCTGGGCCCGCGCGCAAGAGTTTGTGTTTGTTGGAGAGAGCACGAGCCATTTGTTGTAGTGGGACTTAGGTTGTAATGTTAAGTAAAAATCTGTTTATTCCTGAGTCTTTAGTTTCAAAAATTTTAAAAGGCAATTCAAATGCGCATGGTAGTTGATAAAAAAAATAATGTTATTAAATTATGTGAGATCGCTAAAATTGAGCTTTTTATTTTTGATTGTTCTTTGTCATATTTTACGGAAAGATATGAAAAAAATAGACGTATATCTACATCATTAAACACTTAAGAACGTGTTTGTTATAAATAAAATAACCCGTTTAGTTTCTCAATAAATATTTAAAGTTGCGTGTTGTCTTTATTTTTCGACCAATTGACTTCTAAACTATATTAATCATAAGTATTTTTTTACAGACTTCAGGTTATTTCTAATTTTTGATGAATTTTTATATGCAATCGAAGCTCGAAACCCATCTGACGCCCTGATCGACAGTGGGTGTTGGGACGCCTTGCTAGGCTTCTGAATCGCCAAAGTCAGCGATGTCCACCGTCCCCTTAAACAAAATTTACCTTTTTATGTTTTTTTTCTTTCGTTTTGTCATTATTACCAAACAATTACATTTATGAGTAAAAATTAAGTTTACTTATGTGACATAACATTTTAATGATATTTAAATGTGACAGTATTGCTAACTCATTGCTCACCCTAAATTTATATTCGATGGAGACAAAATACAATACTTCTTGATAAACCCATAAATGACACAGCATTAAACCTATTTTTATTGCCGTTTCCTTTCACTTCATTGGCATTCTTCCCATGGCCCATCACATCATGGTCTATGAATTATGTTTGTTTGTGTTTTTTTTAGTTAAGAACTCTTATTTTATTACTTAGCTAAAAGAATGATTTAAATTTCTGAAGGCACTGTATGTAAAGTAAGAATAAACTATAATAACTCGATATACTGGAACAAAAACCCACTCGTAAAACAGTACGTATCAGATGCGGAAAGCCTCCTCCTAGCTTCTCGATTCATGGTAACGGTTAACTAAGTTGGTAGTAGGTGCCGTGGTGTCTTATCTTGTATTTCTATACTTAAAGAGAATCAGGATCAAGCTCCAGTTACTAAATTGAGTAGTGTCAAAAATTTTCACCGCAGGTCTCCATCAGCTGTATGCGGGATGGAGTATCACAGACGAATATTCCTTTTGTTGATTACAGAATCCTTTTTAGCATACAAATATGTTTATTATCATTATCAGTACTTTGATAATAAATAGTACGATAAATATTATTTATACTATTCTGAAATTTTGAACAAATATAAAACGAGTTAGTTACATTTACATATACATTATAATTTGTAAGGCGGCAAACCAGGCCGAGTGATAAGAAAATAAGATAGTTTCATTTGTGTCTCTGGCATGAAGTGTTATTACACATATAAACATAGAAGTACATCCCACCGATAGTAAATTTTTCAATTACGATCTTTTCTATTGGCTTTATCGTGCTGCCTTATCTAGGGCCCCTCTAATATTTCAGCTGAAAAAATACTGACAACCACTGGCGGTTGTCGCTACACATAATAAAAGAGTATACAATCTCGTATCGGTATTTCAGATGTAATAAAAACTTATTTGGCTACTATAAAATATACCCTTAGAAAACTTGTTCAAACAAACGTTTAGCGATACTGTAAATATTGCTCAACACTAATTAATAACACAAAACCAGTCCGGGGTCTTAATTGAATCGTTCACACAGGTTTTTGTTTCTTTGTTTGGTTTATGATAATAGGTGTTGGTTTCGTCGCGCCTGCGCAGATGAGACGCGGTGTGAAACTTAACGCCTTCATTCACTTCACGCTGTTTTATTGAGCCAATGTCGTCCTTAATAAACCTGAGTCGGTCTTTTTATTTCAAATTTACAATAGGCCGCTTTTTAGTGATAATGAAAAGTTATCTAGAGGTGTAGGTATTGAGTTGGTTGGAGGGTTGCGTAAATTTAATTCAATTAATGTTTTCTTGATTGATCGCTTTAACTTCAACATTATTATATATAATTGTTGATGTTTGATATATCAACTTGTAAAAGTTACCTTATAGGGTCCGAGACTTATTTAAAATAATCCCTCTATCCTTTCAGAATAAGCCTACAGCGCTTGTAAATGAATGTCGGCGAAGTTTGAACTCTTTGCCAAATAGTTCTAAACCAAACACACTCTTGCAGAGCCAATATATTTAACATCATTTAAATGTGACATGCAATAAGTTGTTTAATTTATCATCCAATTATAAGGTCTCAGGTATGACAATAAACATACAATCACACCTGTTTCCCCGAAGGGGTAGGCAGAGGC
Source organism: Musotima nitidalis (assembly GCA_949126915.1). NCBI lineage: Eukaryota > Metazoa > Arthropoda > Insecta > Lepidoptera > Crambidae > Musotima > Musotima nitidalis. The sequence goes on along the minus strand of OX421424.1, from coordinate 8,771,374 downwards.
ATATTATAAGCTCATATTTCGCTAATTATATTGTTGTTCCCACGTTATAGGTGACGAGCCTATTGCCGCTTACCGGGTACTTTTATGATCGGCAGGTGCACCACTTGCAGTTGAGGTTGGCTTGATCTCCTCAGATCTTGGTAGGAGCCCTATACCATGACAATAAATTAGATGTTTATAATACCCAGGTTTCAACTTTGCATCGTATTCTACTCTCATTTTAGTATAATATTTCTACATTCGTATTAAATTTAATATTTAATTTAGATGCATACATTGTTTTCTATTTTAACTATTTATCCAATAACAATAAAAGTTGTTTTCTTGTCAAACACAAGCAGCTACTTGAGTTTCTTGTATTTCTTTTACCGAGAATGTAAAGAAGGATAAATTTAAAAGGCTTATTACTGAACCACTCATCAGTCGGAATCACTATAAAAAGGTAATAAAATTCAAATTGTATTATTTCCAGAGCTTGTATTTGCAATTTGCTTTCAATGAGGCAGTTATACGAATTTTTCAAGAGTTTACTGCGACGACAATAATGAGAACACCTGCTGATGCACCTTGATCGTACGGCAAATTTTCTTTGATCATGAATTAAAAACAAATTGCTCAATTTCATTTTGGTATATGATATGCTATTGCACTGATTTAGTGACCACTTACCAAATCTCATGATTAATATATTGTAGTTATTGTTTATATTAGGAACAGGTGTTTGTTCGCGACTTCGTCTGCTTAATTTTTTTACATATTAAAGTTATAAAAGCTGTACCCAAAAAATATTGTAAGAAATTAATTTCTTACTTAAGAGTGCTTCTAAAGCCGTTTTAGCTCGCGAGTTCGTATTAAACACAGGACAAATCATTATGCCCAGTAACAAATAAACATTTGGTTTGAGTGGATTCTATGTATAATATACATTAACTAAATATGTTCACCGTGACCTAGCACACATATCACAAGCTATGCGTAGTTTATGTAGCGTAGCTGGGTGCTGATTTAGTAGTTGCGTTTATTTCCAAGGACTTTATTATTATACACATACCTTAAAAACCTTCACATTTATAATACTTAAGTTACTAAAATCACCATTGGGTAAATATGATAGAAGACTTTCAGTATAAAACTAAAACGCTACTCATTTAAAGTTACCAGGACATCTAGTGCACTCAAAACGGAACTCGCAGGATGCCGCAGAATTTACCAGTTAACTCAAAAGTGCTTCAAGGGAAGTCTGCTTGGACCATTATTCCCCATTGTCCCTAACAATAAGATTAAACTAGCGGCCACCGAGTATAGATAGCACTCTGACCAATTCGCGAGCGAACTGCTCCCGTAATAGTTTTGTTGTTATCGCCCGTAACCACTCTTCAGTTGCTTCTGGGACGATATTAAAAAGATTTTGGCAGCGGGCCACATAGATATTGATCTTTATGCTTGGCCAGACGGCTATAGGAGTTCTCTAAGTGCCACGCCGGTTGGTTTAATGACTTCCCATGTTTGGAACTTTTGGATACGATATTTTATTTACTTGGCGATAGATGCCGACATTTACTACCACCGTCACTTTTGTCGATCCAGAAGTTCACCGAGCCCGTTCTAATTGTGATGGATGTTAAGGAAATTTTTATCTAAGTTTTGTCTCCATTTAAATATTTTTATCGTTAAAATTTCTGTCAAAAGTCCATTAAAACATCGATAGGGCACAGACAGTATCATATGAGATAAAACAATGGACTAAGTTTTCGGCTAATACAACGCAGCTGTGAGCTTATCGCGCTCGCAAATTGTGGCGCTCAACTAAAAATGTGTGTAATTAAGTTGGTATGCGTGAAGGGCGACACCTGCCTTTCGGTATCAGTGATCGGTCGTTACGGTATATGGGGTTCGCTCGAAAAACAATGGAAATGGCAAAAAGTTGAATGCGGGCGAAGGGCCAGGTATCAGGGCCCATGGGTGTCGAGAAGGGTAGGCGTGCGGGTCGCGGCAGGGTTCCAGCGCCCGACAATTTATGATTGCGCCGTGTCAGAGTGCTAATGAACGCACTCTGTTGCTCTTTATTGAGATAACGCTTGCAATCGATGGCTGCCTTGGTATCCAGCCATTACTTATTGCGTCCTCCGATCTCGCGTGTCCCTTTCAATATTTTTTGCTCACCACTTTCGTGCTTGTTGACTATTATTAACACTCCACCACAAATATCGTAGAATGAAATAGCTTAATCCAATAAGTAAGTTGTAGACTTGTCTTCTAATAAGAACATAATTAGAATTTTATCTGCATGCATATAAAGCAATACTTATAAATAAAAAAGACATGCGTGTGTGATGAGAATTACAATTATGGAGGATTAATAGGGAGGTAGTCGTATACACGGAGCAAATACAGATTTTGCTCCATGTTCGTATACGAGCGACCGATTAATAGCCAGTTAAAACGGAGCTCTAACCTCGTCTGTGTACTTACTTAATACGAGAACCCACACGCAACACATGCGCTTTAAGCTTACTACTGTAAATAAATAAGAATAGAAATAAAAAAAAAAATTGCGTACTTTTTTAATACATTATTATTTTTTTGTTCACGTATAAGTCTTAACCATTAAGGCAGTAGGTAATATCCAGGTTAATGAATTAATAATAAGTTTTTCAATTAAAATTTAAATCTTATGAAAGGGTGTTATTAAATTTATTTATCTTTACATTAAAGCATGCAATCTTTAAATATCATACTTTTGACAGTAAGAACAGTTTTTTTTAATGTAAATACTAAAAACGCGTGCGCCGATAAGTGTTATCGTTATCAAAAGACATGAACATAACAAGACGTCTCGAAATTATGCACTTGTGATTTGATCTTGTCATCGTTGTCATGTCAACTCTTATCGACTTCTCCACAAAGTAATATTTTGAAAATAACCTTGCAATGCAATTCGGCTAGAGGAGAAGCCGAATTCCATTCCACAGCCATAAAACAAATAAAATATAATTAAAAGCTTCGGCAATGGCATAAACAACTAATTAAGTTTCTATATATTTTCATTCAACATACCCTCACGACGCGATCCCATGTTTTAATTTCATTCTATTTTGTGCAAGTTGCATATGTCGAATGAGATTTGAGAGCTGATTGTTGACGTTCAAAACATTTTTATGGTATCAAAAGTTTGAAACTGTATTTTATCTTTGATACTTTTACTGACTTCGAACCAAATATGGTTTGCAGCTTAATAACAAGCTTAGGTGTTATTTTTTTGGTTCTGCCAAGCATCTATACAATATTTTAGGTTATACGTCATGCCATAATCTCGTTCTAAAACAAAACCATATAATTATTGTCAATATCGACATTATAATATTATTAGATTAATTCTTCTGCTGGCATTTGTCTTATCACGTTGACCGCCATCGATTACAGATTCAGTCAAAAGCAGTATTTAGTAATTTGGCATTAAAAATTTCAAAGCAGTACGTTGCTAAAGATATGCTTATGTAAATCATAATTCTCTGAGATCACCTAGAAGCTTTGAGAAAGAGGTATTTTATTGAGAATGCAAACGGTACGTGGTTGTTGGTATAAAGGTCCATTCTCTAGCGACGTTATTCAGTCGCTTTATCGCCAATGACGCGCCCTCGGGAGCTTCCATCTCGAGCCACGTCTTATCCACGATGGTATCGAACGATAGCTATTGTTCCCAGTCATCGGTACCAGTTTAACTGTTGTTCGAGTTAACGCACGTGATGAATGGTCGACGATCCCTGGGATATGTTTATCTGACCGGCCGAGTCTTATAGGAGTTGTCTCCGACAATAATCTCATTCAAGATCTCGGTGCGGCATCAGATTCTCATACGAGAGGAAATCGACACTACTGTGGAGTGAGGCATCAGTGATTTGTCAAGTGCTGAGATTTTAAATGCCTGACGTCTTGCTTGAGATGTTAGTTAATCATTTATTTATCTAAGACAGATAATTGATATCGATAAAGATTGGTATAGATAGTAGCTATATAGTCCAGTTCTCTACATTTTGCTTAAAAAATCTTCTATGTAGGTACTTTTGTTTTTATTTCCAAAGTTTATTTGGTTACACCTCTACCACAAAATTAGCACCATGCATAAGGTCTACGATATAATTTCTGTATTTATACCAATTATCACTTTATTTTTTCTTCTTGCATCTCGCATATATATATACAGGTCACGTGCATTTAAAGAAACTTCTAAAAACACAATCTTTTTATTTTCAAAATAAGTTACAAGTCTCTAAGAAGACTCCGCTTCAGGGTCTACTTCAAACATGTAGTCCCGGGGATTTTTCCTCGTGGCGTGGTATATATATATATCATGTTGATCTTGTTCCGCCTCAACAAGAACAACCAGCGTGTTTAGTTTTGCAAATAATTAAGTAGGTACGGTGGGTTCAAAATATAAAATAAAATTTTTGTTGCAGGTAATTTACCCTAAACATCACGCGAAGATTTTGTCAAAATCTGAAGCGGTTGGTAAGTTAATATTCAGTTCGTTTAAAAAAATATACAGCTACAAATAGAGCTATTAACTGTTACATTAATCGCTGCCCGGAAGACTGAGACAGGATCGAATTATTCACGCATTCAGCTTTACAAGAAAACATACTAATTGACACTTACTAATTTGTACATTTAAATTAGCTGCAGAGTCTTCGAGAAATACGACTATTTTAAACAAGATAGACAACGTTCTAGTTCAAGATTATCTTGTAAGACGTAAACTATATTCAAATAAGATATACATACAATAATTTCCCGTAACGAAAGAGTTTCACAAAGCAAGCCATTCCGACGTGCGCTAACGGGTATGTACTGCGGTCTCGTAAATCGGAAGGTCGCAGTCACTATATAGATTATAGAAGGCTGCCTCCACAGAACAAGGAATCAGAATAAAAAGTTTGGATACAAATAGATAAATCTATGAAAAATTATTTTAATAAATTTCGTTTTATCAAAATAATCTATCTTGATTAGACAAGAACTTTTGTATGAATTTTCAGAAGCATCATTTTTGAGAAATTCAACCTGTTGTTTATGAGAAATACGTTCAATGTTTTAACAAAATGGTACCTACAAGGAGGGAAAGTTATAGCGTTAATTCAAAAAAGTACTCTTGAGTACAAAAAATTCTTGAAAATTTTGTTCAGTTACTTTTCAAATCCAGCTACAGATCATGTGACCATTTAGGAACACTAAGAAATATTCTGCAATCTATAAAATGCGTTTATAGAATTTAGTACGGCTTTTACGTACGTATTTTTACGTACCTTAAAATTAATAGTATTTATTAGACCCGGCCTTCTGTTCTTATTATTCAGTGCTAGTGCTGTCCCTTGGGTGCTCTTTACAAATGTCTCAATAAAAGTTGTATCATAAATACTTGTGGCATACCTAGACAGTTTGCACTGTCTGTTGCCTGGCGCTGTTTTTCTAGACCGGTATCCTCTACTGTTTTAATAATGGACAATAAAAAGTCGAGTATTGATATTTATTGGGTTAGTGTTAGAAGCTAAACGAAAATTGTAATGGTTAATAGCTATTTTACTTATTATGAATTGTAGTCGTATTTTCTTTTCAATGTAAAATGAAAGTATGTAAATAAACAATTCTAATCTGTTAGAAATTATTTCTATAAAAAATATATAAAATTTTTATATAATATATAATATTTTTTATAGAAATAAGTTAATAAGTAGGCTAACTTACTTCTTAAAGCGTCTATAGGTATACAAGTGAAAATATCGTCAAAATCGGTCTAGATAATTCGGATATTACCTTCAACAAACAGACAGACAAATATTAAAAATATAGTATTGCCCTAAGTTCCGTATTACTTTCATATGCATTAAGTAACGACATTTCATTTTAACATTTTAAGTTGTCGCTTCCATTTTATTTATTTGTATAGATTATGCTTAAAATAAAGCCGTTTATGATTTGAAAATATAATTATCCGCAGCCTACACTTCTATAATAGTGCTGCTGTAAAATAGATTAACATAAGATAATCATCATCTTGCACATTAACGTCCCACTACTGAGCCTCCTCTCACATGTCAAGGTGTAAGGGTATTAGGTCATACTCCACCACGCTGAGCCAGTGCGGATTGGCGGAGGCAGGTCTATGGCGTCCTGTTGTTAGGATTTTTCAAGCCGCACAATTAGGCCTCTAACATGGCTTAACGACTACCACATTTAGTAATAACTGGGACCAATGATTTAACGTCTCTTCCGAAGCACGGAGAACAAAAGATTCTCCAAAGCATATATGATTATAGTAGGTAGCAAACATTCAGACTAATACAAATATTAATATGTATGCATACATATTACATATATTTGTCCTGTGTCGGCGGACTGCAAATATATTGATCTCCACGCCAATATCATATCAGTCGTTATAGTGTATTGTAAATTGTAATGAAAACATTGTATCATGCATAAGCAACCAAACCCACATTGTATCATATTTATCTATAATCTTGCGATCAAATTTCGTCATGCGACATTAAAGTTGGACGACAAAATGTTTTCGGAACTGGGATAGAATAGAACTCACGGTTCGAGCCCCGGGCGGTCGCAACAAGTTCCTTTATAAAATAACAACCTCTATTGAACGTCGATACGAACTAACGAGTAAATTACATAGTTCGGAAGTGTTTGCCGGACCGCCCATCGCCTCGTGGCCTAATTCGGAATAATCCACTGCGAAAATACACCAGACAATAATTTTGACGTTCCACTATGGCATGTGAATCTCTGAAGAGAACCTTATAAGAGAATCGTTTTGTATAACAAAGCCAATATGTTTTTACTACTCTTCTCTTATATTATACTTAATTTGCCTATAATTTCGAGATTCGTGCGTGATGTTCAAATAAAACCCCCATAAAAATTATTATGTTAAAAAATAGCTCAGTACAAGTTTCAACAATTGTCTACACGTAGCAACGGCTAGAAGGAAACTTTCTAAGAAAAAATATCCAAAAATAAATGAATCTATAAGTTTGTATACCTGCAATAAGGTAATTTAACATAGTGGTCGCTATTTTCACATATCGTTGACAAGGCCCGGCTAGCTCAGTCGGTAGAGCATGAGACTCTTAATCTCAGGGTCGTGGGTTCGAGCCCCACGTTGGGCGCAATTTTTTGTGTTGTAATATTACTTTTTGTAGTAACCTAAAATATGTAGTGCCATTTTTAAACGAAAAAAACAGTATAATAATTAGTTTTAACACTATATACGGTTAGTTTGCGTAATCTACCGGTCACGTACAACCGTTAAAGGGTCACCGGATGGGCAGACAACGCTTCTTGTAAATGTTTCCCACGATTCGTAGTCACATATAAGTACATACTTGATGACTACCTCACTTTGGTGACTTCTCTATCGCCTAAATCGACTGACGGTAACTTCGGCTTGATTTGTGCGTAAACGTCTTATCTTGTTTGTAGTAAAAGTTAAAAATAAACAGTTTGCCGTCTCGTTGCATCTTATTAGATGTCGTTATTTCAATTGAGTACCAATTTTAATTGAGAATAAAGTATATATGCACTTCGCTTCAGAGTTCGTTCGTTCCCGAAACAGGACAAATTGTTAACTAAAATATTTGATTTGGCCTGTGTGTTTTTTACGTATTCGCAAAAAAACTGTTTATTTACATTTATTCGTTATCTCATAGATATACTTATCTGCTTAGTTTGGGACTAGTTGCGCTGTGTGTGATGTCTAGGAATCATTATTTAGATAAAAAATTACGAATTAAAATATACAATTTGAAATGCGCCATTAACTAACAACATAAACAATCCTTACTTATAGCGAATACCATAAATCGTAAATTTATTAGTATTTGGGCACCAGCCCAACAGTGAGGCATTAAGGGGCTGAATGATAAATCTTAAAATATATGCCACATAGAACTGTTATTTAACTGTTTTTCAAAAGGTTAAACATCTAAGGAATAATTAATACTCGCCATTACGAGTACCTACAATAACGTTAGGACTTGTTTCTAATCAGATTGTTATCTAAGAGCAAAATGTATGTAAGGTAATTTGTTTTGAGAGCCTTTATGTTTACCGTTCCTTTTTTAATTGCCGACTAACAGTCCTTGTGAACAATTTTACTGCTTTCTTTATAGAAAAGACAACCATTTATTTTATTATGCTTATTTTTTGAATTAATCGTAGTTACTAAAGTCATTCAAGTTAAATTGTGTTTGTTGGTAGATTCATATTGTTTAAAGGACCTATGTATTTTTATTTCAATAATGGCTTCGTGCGTTTAGCACATTTAGCTACTGTCAAGTACGAGATATATTAATTATTGACATATAAATCATAGTAAATGAGAATAAGTAGTGATCAAAATGATAAATGGTAAATGAGGTGCACTTCTTGAGAGAATTTGAAAAGTTATGTTGCACTGTTTTGTCACATTTACCAACACTCGTGTACGTTCACAAACACTTAACGGTTAATAATCCACCGATATTATACATTAATGTACGAAATATCACAAATTTTACAAAATAAAACGAAACCGCAGACCTGACAGGCTTTACTTTTTCGCCAAGAAGTCGACCTATGTGTTAAAAGACACACAAATCTATTTTTAACATTTTTTATTTAATAACCCTTAATGCTAATTATATGTTGATAAGTACCTAATGTAAATGAAAACAGATGAAGAGCATTTGACGATAAAATTAATAAATCTAAATGTTAAGAAGACGGTGATCGGAAATAAGATGGATTAAATACGTGATGAATGATTATGTATTATAAATAAGGAAGTGATAAGCTGACGACAAAAAACAAAGGAAGGAAATGCTGCTTCGACCTCAGTTAAACATGGAGCAGGGCAGGAGTCTTTTAGCTCATAATGAATGACAACTGCTCTTAAAACAGTTAAACGCATAATTACCACAAAATCGGTAAACTATGTAAACAGTTTTTATGTTATTTGATTATAAAAATGAAAAGGTTAACCTATTAAAATAAATATATATTTACATCCGATTGACATTATGAGATGAGACTGGCAGGAGGATTATTATAGATTATTATCCTACTAATATTATAAACGTGAAAGTTTGTATGTATGGATGTTTGGATGTTTGTTACTCTTTCAAGCAAAAACTACTGGAGCGATTGAGATGAAACTTTGTACGAGTATAGCTACAGTCCTGGACTAACATATAGGACACTCTTTATCCCGATATTTCCACGGGAACGGGGACCACGCGGGTAAAACCGCAGGGCGCTGCTAGTAATGTATGAATTTGATTAGTTTAAAATGCATTTATAGAAATATATCCGGTCAGAGATGAACTTTTTTTAAACATGTTTTAAAATTTATTCATATGAAGCAAGTTTAAACTTATACTATAATTTTTCATAACTCTAGTTGCGCCTGCCTTCTACAATCAAGTAAAACGTTTCTCAAACAAAAAATCACTTTAGGCCGGTATTCACATCACGATACCAATAATATCGATATTATAATATTAAGAGGAATGTAGTAAAACGCCCTAGACCCGCTGCGCGTACATTTCGACGCCCACGCATCTCATTGTAATAACATGTACCAGATTTGTGTCCACTCATTGTTTCCCACTGTCCGTATATCATTGTAGTGTAGTCTGCAGACTACCGAGCTATTGCACCGAGTTTCCGTAAAATTTCATATTGTGTAAGACATGGGACATTAGATGTTTATCGCAATCTTTTTGACGCTGCACATCAGTTATGCTTAGTGACCCTAAAGTATTATAACACTAATACATGCCTTTGACGAATCCTGGTTTAACCAAAAAATTATGTTCCCTTTGTGTAGCGGAGGTCAGACGGCAGTCGCTCTATGTAATAACTGAAATTCAGCCAAATCAGATTAAACCAGGTTTAAGCAGACCCTTCCCCCGACCCCCTTTCGACTGGTCTCCACCTTGTCGTGGTGGGGGGGCTGAGTACCTCTCGGTAGGGCGCAGAAGGCGCTAGCGTCGGCGTCGGTGTCGGTGGGCCGGACAAGCGCTCACCTCGCACGTCATGCCTGTCTCCGGCTGGGGGTCGGCCATGAGTGACGGGAGTGCACGGCTCTTCAGCTCGCTCTTCGTCGGCTGTGCTTCTGGGCGCAGTCTCCATCTTCTCCTTTCTCAGGGTTCTTGGTCAGGTCGTCCTCTTCTTACTTCTTTAACAAGTACACCTGCTCGTTAGTGGGCCCGACGCCCACGAAACAAAGCACCACACTGTGCAGGGAAAGGATGGGGAGAGGGGAAAAAGCGGGCGTGCACGAGCCTACGGCTGATAAGGGCGACGGGATGTTGTTCGCCGCCCCGGAGGCCCTATTTGAAGTGATACCCGACAGGCAAAGCCTGAGCGCAATTACGCCCCTTTTCAAAAGAAAAGGGACAGTAATTCGCTAGCAAGTAGTCCACAACTAAAAAATGCAGCCCGGGTAAAACGCGTGCGAGTCGTAGTGGCTACAGTTGTCACCGTTAGGTTGTAGGTCCGGGCGCTAGGGAAAAGGTAACACCCAAAGATTTGCGACTCTGGGTGCCCTTAGTACTGACTACCGGGGTGGGGAAACTAAGAGGGACCTGTGGAGGGCGCACACTGCGTCTCTCTGAGGAGGTCCTCCCGGTTTTGGTGCGGGGGACGTTAACAGTGCGTAAATACATTTTGTTCCAGACGTAAATAAAAAAAAATTGGTTTAGGCTCAAGTCTAGGGCCACCGGGATAATGCTTGGATATGACTGTGGCGAATTTTTCGAATCCCTAAAAACTTATCTCTTTGAATATTTCATACGTATACGGTTCCGCAAATGTAACACACTCGTAATATCTAACTCTAAACTCTACGTATGTATTGTAAGTTGCTTTTTGCCACATATAAAGTAGGCTCCATGATTTTGAGTCATGTCTTGATACAGACGTATCTGCTGATCCAAACTGGCTGCAATGTTAAATATCGTTGAAAAGCTTGATTATAATAAGACATTTCTCTTCTCACCATTATCTTTGTGCGATACCGAGTACTGTTATTAAGGCCGTGAAGACTTCCATGCTTACGATTATTGTTACCTTAATATTTCTCTCTCAACATTCTTTAATAACAATCCGTATTACAGCTTGGTTGAATTTAAATTTTATTTCAGACTTGTTAACAGAATTCTGTTTACTATATAATACTTGAGCTTATTATCAAACCTGTTATGAAATACGAATTTCCTCACAAGATAATTGCGCCCGTCGAGATAGTCCCTTCAGAATAGCCGTACATTTTAACGCATATGTGGAGTCGGTACCTTCATAATCATTCATATCTTAATTTAAATATAAATAAGAAAAGGTAAAAAAGGTATATCGGGAACTCAATCACCCTTTCACGTGGTTCAAGTAAGCAAGTCATAAGAGTATAGATTGAAATGAGATGATAACAAGCGAATCCGAAAACTTGCCCAAAATATGTGCTTACCTACCCGCCTATTACGAGGCGGTAATTTCACAAGGGATTCTCTGTTCGATATGGGAGCAATCATTACAGAGGTTCACAACGCAGGTTTTTTTCACGAGATTCTCGCGATATCTTCGGGTTAAAAATGCTTTACGACCGGATAAAATATTCCCGTGTATTATGGTTTATTTTTTCAACAGTTCAACGACATTTTAGATGTTAAAAAGTTTTTCATGTTTTCCAATGGGATTTTCATGATTGTTTCGTGTTTTATATATTCTGGTGTTGTTCGGTTGAGTCGTACTTTATTGTTCCGCATGTCTCGCGTCGGGGCGGCTCGTTAACGCGACCTTTCGGATATTTATTGTATCCTCTTCAGAAAATACAATTTCCAACTCGCATGCTAATAAATTTTAAGCTGTGCATACATTTAGATTTTTTGTGTGATCGCTAAAGTTAGAGGGTAATCAATGTAGGATGCAAATAAGCTGACTTAAGAAACGTAATGAATCGTTGTACGTTCTTGTTAACGACTATTATAAAACGGCTGTGTTACTTTCATTGTTTGTTTATTTATAATTATAATAGAAGAAGTTTCTCGAGTCGATTACGTCAAAAGAAGCAGACCGATTCAGTAATAAAATATACCTTTAGTTCTTCTGTATAAAGATATCCGGCTTGCTGGTTGAGTTTTGTTATATAAAGCTTTAAACATATTATAGATGTATATGGCAAGAGCTTATATGGATCTTTATTGGTAGAATACGAATATTTTTATTGGTAAGGGCGTCTCCTAAGTATTTTAAGTATATTATTTATTTATTTATTTAATCTTTATTGCACACTTAAAAGTATTACAAAAGGCGAACTTAATGCCATAAGGCATTCTCTGCCAGTTAACCTTAGGGTTGGCAGAAATCTTTAGAGGCGGTGCGGTAGTTAATAAACATAAATTAACTAAAATATAATTTAAAAAAATTACACTCAACTAATAGGTTGGGGAAAAAGTCTTTTCGTATTTTTGTATGAAAAGTCAAGACATTTTTTTCAAAGTTTATTTACATTTATTTACAATATATATGTACCGTTTTGTTGAATAACTTTCTGCCATTTTGTGGGCAGAGACATTATCCCGTTACTGTAGAAACTTTGGGACTTCTGATCAAAAAAACGGGACAAATAGTTTTGGCAGTCCTCTTTTGAGGTCAACCTTACAGAACCTAAAGAATTCTGCAGAGACCGAAACAGGTGAAAATCTGAAGGCGCAAGGTCAGGGCTATATGGTGGATGCACTAGGACCTCCCAGTCGAACTCTCTTAATTTTTGCTGAGTGGCTAAAGATGTGTGTGGTCTAGCGTTATCGTGATGAAAGACCACACCCTTCCTGTTGATCAATTCCGGCCGTTTTCTCTCGACTGCTTCCTTTAATCTCATCAGTTGCTGGCAGTAAAGATCAGAATCGATGGTTTTGCCGGGCGGTAAAAGCTCATAATAAACAATGCCCTTCCAATCCCACCATACACACAGCATCACCTTATTTCGTGTTAGGCCAGGTTTGGCCACAGTCTGTGAAGCCTGGCCAACTTTCGACCACGACCTTATTCGCACGTTCTTGTCGTACGTGATCCACTTTTCATCGCCAGTTATCAATCTCTTCAAAAACGGCTCGGTTTCAATCGCAAATGAGTACACGGTTCATTAAGTTTCTTTGAGTGAGCTCGTGTGGCACCCAAATATCGAGCTTTTTTGTATAACCAGCTTTCTTCAAATGGGTCAAAACTGTTTTGTGGTCAATTCCCAGTTCTTCAGCTACATCGTAACTACTAATATGCCGATCTTGCTCCACTCTTTTAAAAATGGCGTCAATTTTATTCGTAATAGGGCGACCAGAGCGAGGTGCATCTTTAACATCAAAATTTCCGGACTGAAAACGTTTGAACCAAATTTGTGCTACTCTTACTGACACTGCATCAGGTCCATAAACAAATTTTTTTCACTGCTTGAGTTGCATTTTTGCCTTTTTTATAATAAAATTTTAAAATGTATCGAATTTCTTCATTAGATTCACTCATTTTAACGGAGAGAAAAACAAATGAAAAATAGCGGGAAACAACTTTTTTTTATTTTTTTCTTTTCTTTATAATGGAACCTTTTTAATGTTACCAAAACCAGCCAGACACAAATAGTACAGTCAAAAAAAATGTATAATAAGTTTATACCTACGTTATGCGAAAAGACTTTTTCCCCGACCTAATACATAAAAATAAATAAAAAAATATTTATGTTTTAAAAACTTTAAAATCCATTGTAAAAGTCTTTGCTTGGATTGGGTCTACAAGCGCTGCATGTTAAGTTCAAGCATATTTATTTAGATATGAAAAATTTAAAGTAGATGCATGAATGAAAAATAAGCCTATTAAAGTATTAGTAGTAGCAAATTACTTACGCATCCGACCCAAAGGTCCAAAGTATTACTTCAATGCGATCAATTCTTCATGAAATTGTTACCAACCTTCATCAGAATTCTGTAAGAAATAAATCACAGCAAAAAACGACATCTAAAAAAATACATGTTATATTTCCCCACATTACTCACCTTTGAGTTAAGTGTAAACACAATAAGTTGCGATTGTTACTGTAAGAACAATCCGTCCGATACAAGATAAAAGCGAAGGCGAGAAATAATTCTCTCTCGTCCCCTAACCGAGTGTATTTAATTGGCTTGTCAACTGAAACATGTTTTTACATACGTTTGTATATTATGGAGGTGTACGTGTGACCGACTTTAGTACAATAATATCTCAAACAATACCGTACATTGTTGTCACGCTAAGGAGGCTATAACATTTTCTTTAACAAAACTGATTTTAGTAAAATATATGTATAGAAATGGTTCCGTATGTTTCTTTTTTTATTTTGTAACCAAATTGGTAAATTTTTTTTTGACGGAATCAATTGAAAAAAAGTATGCAATTTATAAATACTACGAACGTGAATTATGGGGTAAAAGCTTTTATCAATAATAATGATCAATCAAAATTAATCATTTTTATTAATCCATTTCGCTTAAATTTCGTATAAGAATGAAAAAAACGCATGAAGCATTATCCAGTGCAACAGCAGCGAGTCAGCTTAATCAAGATCCCGGCTGAAATTGTGGATCTCTTTTGATTAAATCCGCCTCTAGGCGCAGAGGCATAACTGTTTTGCGTGACAATTAAGCTCTAATAGCGTTATTTACTAACAATATTTTAAATAATTATTATAGTCTGACCCTTCTCCTATAGTTGATGCAGCCTTACCTAAATCAGCACACCATGGTGAACTTATTCGCTTAAAATTAATCAACGATCGAATAACATTAATATAGGATATATTATATTGTCTTTATCTTATAACATTTTTATCTAGAATATTATAAATAACTCTAAAAACTGAAGCACTTAGAACGAAACAAAAGCCATTTGTATCTCAAGTTCTCGTACCAATTTAGCATGGAAACTGTCGATAACAGTTTGCGCGATGTCGTGCTCTGTGACACCGCAAAAAATCCCAGCTGTGAGCTATAAATCGCTCACTGGCCGCACGAAAAAGGCGATCTGGACTTTGGGACTCGCTCCTCGCTCTACAAATAGACTGCAACAAGTTTTGCGTCGGCCAGTCCATCATTTCCAGCTTTTACCCCACTTATTGGTATGTCAGTTAACGATTTACTAAAATCGTGAAAACACGAAATTGATATAGTCTTAAATTTCAATTGAAGCTTACACATTTAAATATTTTTGAATAGGTACTATGTTACATTGTGAGATGTAAAATTTTAAAAAAACTACCATATGTATGTCGGGTTAATTACATTATCGCTTCCAGTAGTTAGTTAGTCAGCTTTAATTGTTTACTTTCTTTCTTTCTTTTAAATAATGGCTTCGTGCGTCTAGCACATTTAGCCAGTATCAAGTAAGTGATATATTAATAATATATAATTCATAGTAAATGAGAATAAGTGGTGATAAAGATGATAAATCGAAGATGAAATACCCTCCCCTAAACCCCTTGAGTCCTCAGTAAAGATGTGGGACTATACTGAGATCTCACATGGACTCCTTGAGAGAAAATTTTAAAAGTGATGTTGCACTGTTTTATTTGAAGTATCAACACTCATGTATGTCCACAAACACTTAACGGTTAATAATCCACCGTTATTACACATTAATGTTAGAAATATCACAAATTTTAGAAAATAACCCAAAACTGCAGACATGACGCTTCACTTTCCCGCCAAGAAGTCCTAATTGTTTACTATGGGTGGAACCAAGGTAATTCTTTTTTTAAATGATTGAGAATAAATTTTTATTATTTTGTAAAACTATTTTGATTTAAGTTATTTTGAAGTTTCAAGGATAGATAGATATTTTCATTGATTGAAGAATTATTTCCAAAAAATTTTCTATCAGAAAAAGGGCTAAAACTTTTCTGTGGGAGAACATATTTAAGTATTTCTAGTTTGCACATTATGCTAACATAGGTACATAACATTTGTGGTAATTACAAGAAATTCTTTCCCGCTATGACGTCTTTAGCGCTTTCGTAAAAAATAGTTTATGTGTTCAGAAATAAAATCGTCTCTATCAGTCCTAACAATCATACATTGTAAATTGAGTATGCTTTTCGCCATAAAAAATTGTTGAACAATAGCGAAATTTTGCTTACATTTATTATTAGTTATTTTTCTATTATAGCGATTATTAATTCGTCTTAAATATGTAATCTGTAAAATTTTATCAAAATACAAAAGCAAAATAAACGTGTACTATAATCGTAATACGAAATTTATATCTATTTAAGTAGTCCAAGACAAATAGTAATTTTAAAAAGTATATAATTATATTATCAGACAATATCTTAATTCATAGGACTATTTTAGTAACGGTCTTTGTCTTCAAAATAAAATAATAATTAATAGTAAACTAAGTGTTCTCTTCGTCTTAGAAATCTGTTTAAACGCTGTCAAAACGTATGAATTCGTGTCAATATTCAGTACAAATTGGAATGAATATTTGCGATACGTGCAAGTTAATCACTTTATAATTTATCGATTTTACACCCGATCTGTCGACTAACAGTAGGTACGAATAGGTGCCGCGAGTATCGCGTGTGGTGTTCTCTAACACTTGATATATGAGCTTCTTAATCACAGCCTCGTTGTCCGTGATTTATATATCACCTGTTGCGCCAATTATTTACATTCGGAAGTCATTCCTCTCTGACTGGGCTTGTTCCATTAACTAGTTAGATAGCAATAAATTCTATCATATCTTCATGCTGCTCATACGATTCCTTTTTTAGTTAGTGCATTTATTGAGGTATATACTTTTAATTTGTCAATTTTACTGAGTTTGTCTTACGAAGGCTGCAAGAACATAATATACTCTGTCTTTCTGCTACTTGTACGATTCCTTTTTAAGTTTTGAGGTAAACTTTTAATTTGTAAATTTTACTGAGTTTGTTTTACGAAGTCTGCAAGAACATCAATCATGGCTTCCTGCTTTTTATACGAATCCTTTTTGAGTTAGTGCATTTATTGAGGTAGACTTAAAAAAAAAAATATTTACTGAGTTTGTTTTACGATGTCTGCGAGAAATTCTTACACTTGTGCGACTCTTTTTATTCCACTAACATATAGTTCATTTATTTAGGTAAACTTATAATTGGTCAATATATTGTGTCTTATGAAGCCTAGTGTGGGATGCACTGTCGTATAGTAGTCCACTGAGAAAAGCAAAGGATCTTGTATGGTGCTACAACTCTTGGAAGGCTTAGCTAAAGATTGTGAAGATAAATACAAATTATGCACTTTCTACTGTAGCTCTTTCTTGTCGACTGCGTAAATGCGTTTGTCGATCTTTACTAAATTTTCGACAAACATTTTATTTTCTCGCAAAGTATCTTCTTTGTGTTTCCAACACCTATAAAGAACATAAATAGATACATAATAACAAATCATAAGATTAAATGTACGACTTAAGTACGACTTGTTGACAGACATACATATAATCCTTCTTAAAACTCCCATAAAAAAAGTATAAAGTATCTTTCCAATATTTTCTCGCTCGGTAAATTACTGACGAGTCTAGATGATTTAATACCGGTTTTGCTACCCAGTATTTACATTACTTGGGTTGTAAAATAATAAATAACTTGAATACTTTTCAAGGCAGAGCAAACCTGCAACCTGCTATTACCTACTGCAGGTATCAAGTTGCCAATGATGATAATTTGTTAATTGGGACTGTCATAGTCCGTTGTATGTGATGTAGGCAGCTGCGGGAGCAGAGAATTCCTAGAATAATTATAGGTAATACTTCTTCTGTCTTTATAACATTTTACAATTCTTATGGACTTCTGTTCGGAATTGATACCTCTGTACTACGTTAATAATATAATAATTCATTTCATTTAAAAATCCTACAGAATGTGTCAATAATTTTCTTTCTCGTTCATGATACATTTTGCGCAATTTATTGTTAATATGTAGTTTATAAACATATTTCGATATAAATACGTTCCTTGTACCAATTACTTATTGAATTATCACGGTTATGTATATTTTTGTTTCACACTTCCATTTTAATTGTTCTTTCTGTAAATGTTTTTTTTTTATTAATAAAGCTTAACAAAAACCTGTCAATAATGTTGAAATGTCTTTAAATTTAGATGGAAAATATGGTGTAGATAAATAGTAACTATTTTGTTTAACTTAATTTTATCTATTGTCAATATTTTTCCTGAAATAGTTTAAAATGGTTTTCAAATAAAGAATTTCGCATAATTTTCTTTATAATACGTTATGTAATTACATTTTTGTGTTTGAGTTAGTATGCTGCCGCTGATATCCATAGTAACTGTTATCTAAACAAAGTGAGATTACTTTTAAGACGTCCGTCAATCTTGTATTTTTATCAATGTTTACGTAAAAGTTGTTTCATAATCAATAGTTGACATTTGCGACCATTTTTCAACTCTTATTTCTAAAATGCATACTTGTAAGTAATCAGCAATTATTGTATGTACAGAGAACTTCTTCATCAGTAATTATTTGTTGATTTATTTCTCTCCTGCTGATATTGACGACCGGTAATAGCGCTAAGGTAGAACTACTCCTTTTTTGCTTTGAAGGCCATGTGTTCATTTTCTACACAGAACAATAATTTTTGTGCATGAACAAACGCATAGACGAAGACAAATATGTCTATGCGTTTGTTCCGTATTATAAATAATAGGTTGGGGAAAAAGTCTTTTCGTATTTTTGTATGAAAAGTCAAGACATTTTTTTCAAAGTTTATTTACATTTATTTACAATATATATGTACCGTTTTGTTGAATAACTTTCTGCCATTTTGTGGGCAGAGACATTATCCCGTTACTGTAGAAACTTTGGGACTTCTGATCAAAAAAACGGGACAAATAGTTTTGGCAGTCCTCTCTTGAGGTCAACCTTACAGAACCTAAAGAATTCTGCAGAGACCGAAACAGGTGAAAATCTGAAGGCGCAAGGTCAGGGCTATATGGTGGATGCACTAGGACCTCCCAGTCGAACTCTCTTAATTTTTGCTGAGTGGCTAAAGATGTGTGTGGTCTAGCGTTATCGTGATGAAAGACCACACCCTTCCTGTTGATCAATTCCGGCCGTTTTCTCTCGACTGCTTCCTTTAATCTCATCAGTTGCTGGCAGTGAAGATCAGAATCGATGGTTTTGCCGGGCGGTATAAGCTCATAATAAACAATGCCCTTCCAATCCCACCATACACACAGCATCACCTTATTTCGTGTTAGGCCAGGTTTGGCCACAGTCTGTGAAGCCTGGCCAACTTTCGACCACGACCTTTTTCGCACGTTCTTGTCGTACGTGATCCACTTTTCATCGCCAGTTATCAATCTCTTCAAAAACGGCTCGGTTTCATTACGTCTCAATAATGAATCGCAAATGAGTACACGGTTCATTAAGTTTCTTTGAGTGAGCTCGTGTGGCACCCAAATATCGAGCTTTTTTGTATAACCAGTTTTCTTCAAATGGGTCAAAACTGTTTTGTGGTCAATTCCCAGTTCTTCAGCTACATCGTAACTACTAATATGCCGATCTTGCTCCACTCTTTCAAAAATGGCGTCCATTTTATTCGTAACAGGGCGACCAGAGCGAGGTGCATCTTTAACATCAAAATTTCCGGACTGAAAACGTTTGAACCAAATTTGTGCTACTCTTACTGACACTGCATCAGGTCCATAAACATCACAAATTTTTTTCACTGCTTGAGTTGCATTTTTGCCTTTTTTATAATAAAATTTTAAAATGTATCGAATTTCTTCATTAGATTCACTCATTTTTACGGAGAGAAAAACAAATGAAAAATAGCGGGAAACAACTTTTTTTTATTTTTTTCTTTTCTTTATAATGGAACCTTTTTAATGTTACCAAAACCAGCCAGACACAAATAGTACAGTCAAAAAAATTTTATAATAAGTTTATACCTACGTTATGCGAAAAGACTTTTTCCCCGACCTAATATGTATCACAAAAAAAAAAATTTTAATCAATTTTGTAGTTCATTGTAAAATTTTTGCATGAGATGTCCAGAAATATTAACTTTAACTCCGTGTCAACGCAATATTAAATACTTACGCATATCCTCTCACGCACTTATATAATTTTTCTGATGACACCTAGTATTTAGCAACTTAAATTAGTCCTACTTTAGATAATTATTTAATAATTAGATAATGATTTAGAATAGCAATCTTCTATGCTTGGGGCAAAAAATAATAGTTGACGAATCTTGGAAATATGTTTACACTCCTGTCACTATATAGCCTTAAACGAACAGCTTTTTAATATCTGTAATTATAACACGTTACCTTCGGAAGTAACCATTTACATCTGAGAAGGCTGTATATATCGGTCGAGTGTTAATTGGTACGTGTCGAGACCAGAACGCCGAACTTAACACCTTTTCAGACGTTTCATGTTTGCCAACCGAATGTTTGCAATAACGCCCTTTTGTTAGCGTGCAAATAATAAAATGTTTATCACATCGAGACAGGTGCAACAAAGAAGTATTGAGTTCGTTCGTAACCTCCGTTCGTTCATTATAATCGTTTGAGTGTCATGTCAACAATGCTAACTGGTTTGGTTATCGTGCCATAAACGTTAGACGTTAAAGTAAGTGTTAAGTTGACGAATAAGTTCTAAATGCCAATAGTAAAGGCTTTACTGTTATTACTTAGAAATGAACAAAGTGATGTGAAAGTAATGCAGTGATAGGGAAATATATGAAATAGTAGCATATCCTTGTTCTAAAAAACACATTGCGCATGTCCATATTTATGAATGAGATATTGAATGTGTTTGTACTGATAAATTTTATACGAGGAATGCTAGAACTTTAAAGAGGATCGAGGATAATTTTCTTGAATAATATGTTTATATTGTAGATTACACGAGTAACATTTTGTAGCTTTTATTTGTGTCAACTGTTTTTTATATGTATGAATTATAATTGTTCAAATACATGTAGCTCGCTTATAATTATAAGGATCTGTACTAGGTTGGTGGTTTATTACTGCGTAAGCGACTTATGGAGAAATACTGTATACCATGTCTTTACATTTTCATAACATAAATTCGTGTAAGGCAACAACTTTTTTAAAATCTTTTTGAACAAACGATCACAAAGCAATTAAAATATAAACTTTTGCCTTGATTTTTTTTGTGTGAGTGTAATGTAAAGTATATTTTTCATCAGATTAGACATGTAGTTGACCACATGATCACATTTCTCATCCTTAACACTTACACTAGCGCGCGGGGCCGGGCCGACCCCGAGACGTGATTTATCTGCCTGCATCTCCAACCTGCGAACAGCTCGTTTATTGCCCGCTTGTTATTTATAATTTATTTTTAACGGTCACCGATTTGTAGCCTCATTCTAAATACACCCCAATTCTTATTACAGCCAGTGAGAGTGCAATATTGTTTGATGGTGCGAGGTTTATCAGCGCCTGTGTTAAAGTATAAATGTATGATGCCTATAGGTCGTTGGGTATAGTCGACACTACATAAATTGTAACAGTTTGACCTTGAACTAAACCAGGTATATGTGATGTTTGCCTTATAGCATAGTCTAATTTAACCTGGCGGTGTTGAGCTTGATGTGCTGTTGTTGGTAACTAACTAATGCGGTCAAGAGTTAATCACCGGTCAAATAGACTTTCCTTTCTTTATTTTAGAGATGCTTATCGAACTTAATCATTGTAATTAGCACACTGATTATTTCACTTTGTATTGGCTTATAATATGGATACTTTCACGTTTGTATAACCGCGGTGATTTATTCTGCCAAATGTTTTTTTAAGATATTAGCATTGTTTTCAAAATACATTCCTGTAAAAGCTGCGGTAAGCTTATGCTTAAAGCTTTGTTATAATGAGTTCACGTTAGCAGTACTTCCGCGACTTCTGAACTCTGTTTCAAATGCCTTTAAACCGGACTTTTAACCGATGGGCTACAACCGCCTATCTAATTTTCTTAGTTGTTATTGTGTAAAAAAAATGTAATGAACTGTACTTAGGTGGTATTTTGTAATTTACGAAATAACAAACAAATTGTATTTTATTTAATATTAAACGCAATTACATTTTAATACTTAAGTGGGTCATTATTGACTCTTTTTCGACAATAAGAAGTACCTATAAGATTTTGTACCTCATCATGTTAGCCCATTAACGTCCCACTACTGAGCACGAGTCTCCTCTCACATACCAAGGTGTGAGGGTATTGGGTCATACCCCACCACGCTGACCCAGTGCGGATTGGCGAAGGTAGGTGTACGGCGTCCTGCTGTTAAAACATTTCAAGCCGCCCATTAGGCCTCTAACATGGCTTATCGACTATCAGATTTTGTGATAACCGGGACCAACGCTCAACGTGCCTTCCGAAGCACGGAAGCGCTCGATATCAAATGCCACACAAACGGTCACCCATCCAAGTACTGACCTCCTTAAACTATGTTGTACTTCGGTGATCGTTTCCGACGACCGAGACCCGCAGAACTACGAGCGCTTCGTAGTTCGCGCTTTTGCGCGTAGTTGCGCTTTGTACGTATTTGCTCCAAAATGTTTTTTCAGTAATCAATAATCGGTGCGTGTGTTGTTTCGGTAATCGGTTCACTCAATATACTAGAAATGAGTAGACTTTAGCTAAATCTTTGCCGTTATTTATTATAGTTCAATGCATCTAGAAGTCACAACGGCTAAAGAAAGAATGATGTCTGTTCTAGTGGCTTAGAGAAAATATTACAAGGTTTGAGAGTACGTTATGTCAGTAATCGAGTATGCCAACCCACAATATACATATTTTGCATTGCACGATTCTCTAGTTTGATATCCTTCCCCGTGAGCCTTTAGACGTGATATTATGATGTACTGGTTAAACCAGGACACGCAGACGTGCTCATGTCAATACAATGATATAGTTTGGTTACATGATTTGACAATACACACGGCAGATATACAGCGTACCCAATAATTTATGTTCGTGTTCGATCTAGATGTAATTTAATGTTGTTGGTTGGCATAAATCAAGCTCATCTACCGATATCTGTGGCCCAGCGAGTCTTGATAATGCTGTACCAATTTATCGCTTGACCACTCGTGCCGAGCCTTAATTAGGGACGTCTTAAGATTTTCTTTCAAGACTCCAGAAAAGGAGCGGAAATGGTTAATCTGATTATTACTAAAGCACCAAGTTTATTGACTACATATGTGTGTTTGAAGTACTTATACTTCTTGTTTTTTGTAAGTTGTAAAATCTAGTTATGTGATTAAAATATTTATAACACAATACATTCCTACAGTAAAATATTTAAGTCTAGAATAAAAGCCGCTAGCAACATTCATATATATTTAAGTGTGGAATAAGAGCCGCTTAAACATGTTAATGTGACAAGATAAGTCGCGTCAATTGCTCGCACTTCGTCGAAATCAACATACTATTTAAAGGAGCTTTTTATGTGGATAGGTGCACGGATGCACACAACTAAGGCTCGGCAATTATTTTTCCAAGTACAGAGATCAGTCTGACGGCTTCAGGTTCTCGCTGCCTGAGTTAGACATGACCGGACTTGAGAGCAAATACAAACATTCTTTGGATGAGGCAATGCTTATCCTTCAGAATTGTTCTTGTATGAGGAGATTTGTGATTGCCATTGGTTGTTATTTTATGCTTATACATGTGCTTAAGTTCCTGCAAATTAGTTTAAAGTCTTTATATAGTATAATGCTTGAAGCTTGGCTGAAAACTCAAATTCATACTATTATAAAAAAAGTCTTAATAACTCTGTAACCTTTTCACCTTTTAAACTCTAGAGTTATTTAGATGTAATTCTGTATGAAGATAGTTTGAGCTTCTTTAAAGGTTATACAATTTCGGAATTCATCCCTTCAGGGGGTGAGATTTTGGACGGGGATCAAAGACTTCTTTTTTTCTATTACGAGAACTATCACGAGAAAAGTAAATGTAGAAAGAAATACCTTCCATCTTAATAGAATTACATCCAAATAATTATAATGCTAATTATTGTGAAACCAAATCAAAGAATTAATATTGCTTAAGCCTTAGGTTTCCGATTTTACCAACTGCTCGGTAGACCGCTTAATTAAATAAAAACGTCACGCTATTATTAAAATCTTGATGACTCAATAAAAAATCAACCAGGCGTCTAGTTTCAAAACCCGCTATAACGTTATTCGAAAAAAATATGTTTTCTTCTGAATGTAAACCTTATTCAATGCTACTTTAATTATCTGTTTTTAATTCACAACAGAAACCACTATAACCCCTTCATATTAGCTGACAAAAATCCGAATTCGTTGCAAACACCGCCATAACAATGCCAGTTCCTTTCAAAGTCCGCCAAAAAATTTTTTTTAAATTACTTTTTAGCGGGTTTTGAAACTAGCCCCTCTTAACTACATGCCTCTAATAAATTAATATTATGATTGATAAAGGTAAAAAAATTAAAAGAATCAAAAATATTATTAAATGTAGATAAATTTATGATTTTTTATATCTTAATAGTATACTGAATTATAATCAAATATGACATAGGTATGTATTTGTGCCGTTCGGTTTAAATATGAAAAAGTAAATAGTTCGAAGTTCTAAAAACGCCTGCAAAACGATGGGACATCAGACATTGAAGTTGATTGGCCTTGAATAAATCAAAGATCAAGTGTTGCTTCATCCTCGGCTTTCCGATATTCCCATGTCCCTGCTCGGTTGGCGACTAATCGAGCGCGCGGCAGCGTGTCGGTGGCTAAGAATAGCCGATCGGACGCTTTTTGTCGACTCATTCCGCTGCCAACGTCGATGCCGCCGTTCGTTAGCAGACATGGGCCCTACATAACTCGATTAAACACTTTCCCATATTCGCATACTTTCATTAAAATTTAAAAAATGTTTTTTTTGCTATGTAGTTATTTTTAGCCATATATACTAAAAAGTGATTTGTGTTCATAGGGAGACTGAGATAACAGGTGTCTTCATAGAAAAAGTTACATAAATCATAACATTTACATTTATGGTAAAACTACCCACACCTAAACACAAGTTTTTGGACATGTTCCAATAAAACAAAGCGAGCTTACTTATTCTGAACGTAGTATATTAAACCGCGATTGAAATAAGGCATACAGCGAAGATATACTTTTACAATAATCGTAGTACGAAATTCATACCATAAGCTATTTACGCAGTCTGAAAAAGTATTTTGCAGGCAGACATTTAAATTCTTGGGACTGTTTTATTAACGGTCTTTGTCTCCGTAATATAATAAGGTGTTTCAACAAAAACTAGATGAGCCATTTATAATGTTGGAGATCTTTGCGACTGATATTAATGAACTAGACATAATGCAAAAACTGCAAGCGAGTTCTGTTAAGGCACTAAAACGGCTGCCTGTTACATTCTAGCATCCCTAGATGGAGACGTAATAATTTGTTTGCACGTCACCTATTTCCTTCAAGGGCAGGATCAGAAGAGCAGTCTCAATTCACATCGAGATAAACAGCCTCGTTTCGGAATGCACAATGCAGATTAACCGTTTATTGCTCTTGGGGAGAGAAATTATTATCGAATGTTTCGTTCACGTTATTATTTTTCTCGGAAAAAGATAGATCGTTTAAGCGATTTTACGGGAAATTAATTTTGGCAGTGAGCGACAGGGCGCGGCGTGCCGGCGCGATGATTTGTTGCGATCCAGTCCCGCTCGTTACACTTCATGATAATGACGTGTACCATTTACTCATTCATAGCTGCGGTTAAAAGTACCGGTTATTTTTCGGCATCCACGAATATATGCAAAATATGTTTTTTCTCTGCAAACATTTTCCCTTTCTTATTGCTTACCTTTGCAGAAGACCGAAGGTTTTTACACAATTTCAAGTTTTACCGGAGAGTTATGTTGAAAAGGACTTATTAATACCATTTTTTTAAAATCTGCATAGATATATCAATTGGAGCCTTAACGACCTAGCTTTAATATTTTCTCTCTTTTCACAACTTGTTTTAATTTATGTGAAATAAGACTATTGAGGTCGACTATCCAAATATTCTTATTGCGCGTCATTGTTACTAAATCTTTTTTTGAGAACGTCTCGTTACTACACCCAGTAGATCAGGCTGCACGTTGTTTGTCAATTAGTGATAGAGTTCCATTATTCTGACGCCCAGACGACCCTGTTCTGTCCATTGATGAAGTGATTAAGTACCATAGAAACTGTGATACCAATTATCTTTTATTTTACTTCAAACATTTTGTGTGACTTCCATTCTAAACCCACATAGAATTGCTACTTAAAAGATTTCGTTTTCCATTTTTGTCGTCAGTGCCATCAATATGCTAAATATATTATTAATATTCTCTTTAATCCCTCATGGGAAACTCAAAATTGTGGTACGAGTGGGTTCACATCTCTAGATATACCTATCGGCAAGTTCAAATTCCGTGTTTAACCATACTAGGTCATTTCTGTCCGTTAAAATGATGGCACAATCCATCGCCTGAATTGAGACATAAAATTTTAATTTATTTTACCGATAGACGACACCAAAGTAGACGTTCTCCCAATGGTAAGCCATAGCCAGTAAGTATAAAGCCATATAAGGAAAGTCATTGCTTTGTGCTTGTCATCACGAAACACTAGTCACATTATATGCCTAGTTATTTCGCTAGCTATATCACCCTGCAAATCAAAATTCATCATTGTTAAAAGCTTGAAGCTTAAGATAGAATGTTTTTTAAACTTATTGCAATGTTAAATACATCTCTATCATCTCATGGAAAAAGAATTACGTAGTGGGAGGTTTGCGATATTGCGAATATTCTTTTCAAAATTCGTGGCATAATTATCGCTTGTCTGAGCTTTAGTGTTCTTTAGCAGATGAGAAAGTGATGTAAAATTTTGTGAAGATATAGCGACCACAAGCCACGCCCATTGTCGCTGCGGCCGATTCGGCGGCAATTAATCCACTGAATTCCACTGTCATGTGATACGGGGGACTCCTGTCTTCGGCGACGTAATGCATCGTGATTTACGCGCTACGAACAAGCCGTTAATCTTATTACCTCTTTCAATAACTTTATCATCGAGTATTCCACACCGATTGTCACACTATCCAATATACACCTTCCACTTACCATCAATAGAGATTATTTACATTTACACAGAGCGGCTGCGGTAGAAGTTAGGAAGCTTCTCACGAAATTTATTTTAGTCGACTTAACGATTGTGTCCGCCCTACCAAAAGCGGTAAGTTAATACACTCGTTGCTTAACTTTGATTAAACTGTTATAAGCGCTTAACAATCTCAATCTCCTTAAGTTTCCAATTTAGACGTTAAAACTCTGTGCCGCGTACCGTGTGCCTATGTTGATGTCGTTATTAGGTGCCTATTTATTTTTGATTGTTACCTTTTGAATAATAATCTTGAGTGCTCATGTCGTGTGAAACTAATTCTTTATTCTGTCCGCGGAGGCTTGAGGCGTCGATAAACGCCATTCGAATTCGACATGTTATCCCTAAAACGTATCAATAATAAGATGCAAATGACGAGTCCATCGGTGTGGAGATCGAAAAAACCGCTACATTCAAAAGGGATACAGTGAGTGAGCTGGTAATTTACATATAATTTCGTAATAACAACTTCCGTTCGTTCGTCTGCGAACGTGTCACGCTCAACAGGCTAATTCTACTAGCAGAATTTTACATTAAAAAGTACTTATTGCTTATTATGAAAAACTATTATGTGCCTATTACTTTAAGTTCTTGACAGAATACAAAACAAATTTAAGTAGTTTCGTCCATTTACGTTCCTGTCTTTACGGATGAAACTTCTACAAGATTAGGTAGTACGATAGTCTTTGATATCCATCAAACAGTCACATTTCCACGTGTATTTAGTTTTAATGCTGCTTAAGTGTTTATGTCAATTGACGGTAACTACGGTTTATTTATACTGTTGAGGGTATCACATATAGAACGCTCAGTGCTGGCATCGTTTTTGTTACCTTGAAGTTTGCAAACACCTTTAATTACCGAAACACAACAAGTCACTATAGCAGCAAACTTAAGTAAGGAGGTGTGGGGGTTGTCGTCAGCCAGTTTTAGGTTGTATAGGTAAAATACTAAAAGCTGCGTAAAATATGAATGCAAATTTTATTTACTTTTTTATAAAATATACCCACAACCCAATGGAGGACGATTGAAAAATTTGTAACAGATCCTATATTATGGAAATGAGATAGGGCGCCCCAGATAGACGTAAATTAGCAGAATCGCCCCTGGCATGTAACTGGTAGCTGGGCCTTTTGTTTTAGCACAGTAGAAACAAATAAGTAAGATATCTTATTTTATATATGCACCGAACACGGTAGTCCGAGAGCCCCATTATTCCGAGTTCTTCCGTGATTTGTTAGTAAGCGCGCCCAAATGGTTGCTTCTTAGCACTTACACATACACAAAATTTATCGGTGCTTATGGATGCGCCTGTCCGGGATACGCCGCCGAACGTTATACCGCCCCGTCATACTGTACAGGTATACTTCGCCCTTTTACTGTGCACATATGACGATTAATTAAACTTTAGGAACCGTACTAACTGTAAACTAGGATAGCCTCCCACCCGACCAATGATCTGGTTAAGACGGTGAGTAGTCGGTGGATACAGGCGGCGCGAGATCGCTAGACGTGGAAAACAATTGGGAAGGCTATGTTCAGCAGTGGACTTCTAATAGCTAAGGTGATGATGAATAAGCCCATCATGCTGCTTCATGCTATTATCGCTCGTTCGGCACCTCGAGTTCCCCTACTTATTTCTTTCTACTATGCTTTTGTTGAAGCGAGACCCCGACCTTATTTCAGTATTTTTTTCACACCAGCCGCTTTCCACTTTTATATTTCTTTTAGAAATGGCTGCAACGAGGATCCAATGTCTCATCTCATCTCCCACTGCGCGGTGCAATATTCGGCGATAATGGGAATGTTGCCTGCTCGTTCTCATAATGTGTTGTAATGAGACGCCACATTTAACGAGTTATCAATAAATTATTGTGTGATCGTTATTGGTTAATATCTTTTTTGTAAGAAAAATAATGTTAATTTATTGTTTAATTTTAATTGGCGTTTATCGCACCATGCGATTTACAACCGAGGTTAAGTTTGTAAATCGCTTTGTTTTTTTTTCATGTTATTTAAGCGAGTCGGGGCATTTACCTGCTTATATTAATTATAGAGTCGTTTGAGAAAAATCCACTTTGTACTGCTCTGCATTCGTTATCACAAGACAATAACTATTGTTGAAGTGTAGTAGATAAAAGTATTGTAACATTTACCAAAAGAATTTAAAGAATGTGTCATTTAATTATACTGTGTAGCTTAGCAGAAGTTTTGGGTTCCGTATTACTCTTTTTATTAGAGATTTAAAACACATTATTAATAATTCCGTTTACACCTCATGGCAAACTTTAAGATTGTGTTATGAGGGAGTTTACGTTCTTAGTAAATTGGTGGGGCTTGAACCCAAAGTACCAACTGGTTTTTAGTACCTGACGCTTAGCCGATAACCTAAGTTAGCTATAACCGCCTCGACTAGTTATGTGTTTATTGTTTAAAGTTAGTTTAGTATTACAGTTTTCATTCCCTAGATATGCTAATGAGTACCTATATTTAACTGAAATGTATACTTTAAATACCTGATTAAATTCTGAAAACAGTTTACCGCCCCCTGTTTTTGCTTTGCGGTCAGGCGCCAAGCTGTCCAATAATGACTGACACGAAGTCACATATGAATGTGCCACACACATTTGTATGCTGTCATAGTCTCCGATGGTACACCTCAGTTCTGATTTAATTCATGTTATACACCACACCAGCTGATGAATAATGTATGTAGTATTCTTAATTGCACATTAATAAAGAGACAAAACGATCCGTTCCGTCGTCATGCGCATCTTTATAATTTTAATGCGTGTTCAACAAGTATTGATACACCGTTTATTAAGTAAATAAAAAATGTTTTGATTTACTAAATTTATTTTTGTTTTTGTATCTCAACGCTAGATGCCGCCGACAACTTTAAATCGGACTTTTAATTATAAGTTTCTTTATATTAATCTATATGTGTTAATAATACAAAATAATATTTCGTTCTGACTATTCGTTACTTTTCGAGTAATTTTAATGGAAATATACGTATCCGATCGTACTTATACGATATACGTCTACGATCCACTCGACTCCCCGATCACGTAGATCGTTCGATATTATATCAATTTAGTACATTTACAAAATATATTTACACCATATGTATACCCATTTCACGCACACAACAAATTTTACTGTGTATTAACTGCAGCCACGATTTTTTTACCGTAAGAATAGAACAGCGACCACCTTGCCAAATAGTTGGTAATAAATATTTATATTTAGAATTGTATAGTTAAGCCTAGGTAAATGAACATGTATGTAAACTTCTCGGGCTCAATGTTTTGTTTACACGCCTCAGATTTCGTTTCAACTTGGAGTTTTAGGTGGTACGGTTATTTTGGCGGGCGACATTTCCACGGAATTTCACGGTGCCTGATGAAAGTTTTAACACAATTACCTAGTCCGCTCCCATTCCGTCCCTGACGACTGGACAGGAAAAAACTTGGCAAAGAACAAACTAACCAACAGTCCAATTTGGGGACATTCGTATAAAGTTTAATGTGCCAAATCCGTAACCGTTGCCGGGCGCTCGCATTTTAACTAGCCGTGTTAGCAGCTCGCCCCTTTGAATAACTTTTTTCATAAGCTGGAACTGATTTTTTAATTTATACTGCCCACCTACCTGCTTATTTATATAGTGATCGTTGTTTTCACATTGTGCTTTTGTAGTTTTGATATACGATTTGTTGGAGTAGACGGGTCCTGCAGAGCAGACCGTGTCTTGGTAGTGTAGGACCTCCTCCGGGTACTTGGAGCGACGACATGAGCAAAACGACCGGCAGTCGTTGGTGACGAAGAGCTGAAAATCGAGCTCAGTGGCGTGCTATTGGGGAGGCCTGTGTCCATACATACATACATACATACATTCACGCCTGTTTCCTTGAAGAGATAGGCAGAGGCATATTATACGCCCACACTTCGCCAATTATATAACTAGTTTTATATAATAATTATATAATTTCGAAATAATACAATTATGAATTTGATTGGTTTTTACCTTAAACAAGCAAAATTATTTAATTCGCACTGGGTCTGCGTGATGGGATAAACATCTAAATCCCTCTCACCTTATTTTATGCCAGGACGTCCAAGTCCTGAAATGTGACGTTAATGGGCTCAAGTGATATAACTACTGATAAAATTTGGCATACAGAAATGTCTTATCCCTCGGATTGATACGACGTTTTATAATTATAATACGTGCGCTAATTTTCTGCCAGAAAGTGCCTAATTCCTACGTGAAACCTTGAAATACAACCTCATCCTCACTAATTATTAACTAGATTCCGCTCGTGGCTCAGTACGCATGACCTGAAGTTTATGAAGTCTCTAGAGAACTAGGCCCCTTCTCTTTGATATTCAAACAATGCTAATATTAGCAACATTGGCCAAGGATAGATTAAAAGGGAATCAATCTTTATACGAAATAACGTCAAACTTACTTTCACAATTATTCTCGCTAATATTATAAACGCTAGATATATTGTACGAAAACGAAATTAATAATATATATAAAGAATAAAAATAAAAGAATTTTTAGTAAGATTGGGAAGAAAATGTAGATGTGACCTTAGAGAAAACCACAGGCTACTTTGTATCCCGCCAACATTCGTTGATTCTGTGAGAAGCGATCAACTGTAGCGATACACTACGTAAAAAAATACTAAACCAAAATTACTTCATTTTATAACCAAACTCGGTTTTATAAGTTTAGATGTTTGTTCCTATGTAAATAACGCATTAGATTGATAACCTATTATATTTGAAAGAAAATTATATCAGCTTGTTATAACTTTCTTTGCAATATTTTGTATCTTTTTGTTGTATAAATTCTTTAGCATGACTTTATTTTTTAAATTGTTTGTTGATTAATAAGGTTTTAATTATAAATCAAACAAAACAATACTAAAAGTTTCCTCAATAATTATCGACGGACATCGTCAGTGCTAACTGCATTGTAAACTAACAAACGTCGAAATTGGCACAAACTTCTCCTTTGACATCGCCCCGGTGTTTGTCAGGTGTCCGATTTGTGACCGGACGCCCCGGACGGGACGCTCCGTGCACTCCAATTGCTCGGTGACACTCCTGCAATGGCTACCGTCCGTCAAACAACTATTAATCGTGCTCCGCTTGCCTTCAAAGCTCAGCGTACCGAATTAACTCAGCAAAACAAGACCAATATCCCCAGCATTCATGTTTCCATTTCATCCATAAATAAACATAAATTTAATTTCAGTGCCTGCCTTAATATCTCCTTTTACCAAATAAGATTATACGAGTATTAAAGTTTGTAATTTGTCAGTTTGTTCCTAATCTTTCAAATAACTGAACTGACATTGACAGGACCTTTATTGGTAAATTGATGGTGTTATAAGAAGTATCTTTTACAACTTCTTGTACGAAAAATTTACAGAATATCTTTGGGTGGGCAAAGTTGCGGTAAGCCGCTAGTTTATAATTAAACCAGAGCTTGTCATTCTGTTTCCAAAAAAGTATGAAGGCAGCTAATACCAAAATGTTTGTAGTATAATAATATATAGCAAGCAAGTAGCTACAAAGTAATCCGACTAAAATATCAACAAAAGCCGATTAAGTGGCTTGAACTCTGTAAACAAGGGTCACCCATACGAAACATCAAAGTGTGTGTACTAAATCCACAGAACAAGTTCTATAGTAATCTATAACTTTATTTCCTTCGTCTGAAAGTCAAAAGACTAAACCATATCGATGCTTACAGTTTATGACGTGATGGCTTTCTTGAACTTCGCAAGAGAAAGCTTTTTGTTTTTGAAAGTCATTTTGGTAGGCTCCTGAACTGTTATAAAAGACTATATCAACTACATAAGTGAATTACTGGAATCGGTATAGTTTGGCAAAAAAAAAGAGTTATTTTTATGACGTGGTAACGTCAAAGTGTTTTACTTCAGTCGCGTGCTCCAGACGTTGATCTAATCAAAACTTGGCAAATTTGTTTACATACATCACGCTCGTGTTTTATCGTGATATTCACCACACGTAAACACCTCGCGCCACGCCAGGACCTCTTTGATGTCCCCCATACACCAACCCCTCTAATAAAACAGCAACGAATGTTAGTACATGCTTGTCATATAAACCAAATGTGATTTGGTCGTGATTTCGTATTCCGAACCTAATTTGGTCGTGTGCTACCTTTGTTTCGTAGCGCTCAAGCTTCTCTATCTAAAGAGTTTCTTTTGGTTTTCCTGAAACGTGTTCCGCTTGTAGCTATATCACGCTTGAATGTTACATACGTTGTTCCTACGAAGACGACCTATGATTTTAAACATTATGGCAGTAGGTAAAACATTGTAACCTATCTCCTCTATACATTTATTCTAAACTTAAGTTTTAAGTTTAACAAACAAAATTCAAAGAACCAATTTTATTTGAGTTAAATATTTTTGCGCAAACTTCTCATACAACTAGATGTTGCTAAATATACAACTGAAGGAAATGATTACAATCTCAACTTGTCATGAACCTGATTTCCGCTAACCTCTCACATACTAGCATAAGACACCAGTCGGTGATTCGCGTTAGTCAAATCTTTTTTTTTAATGTGACACTTCATAATAACTACATCCTGCCTGACGGTAAGCAGTCGATGCAGTAAAAAAATTAAGGCGTTTTATCGTGCTTGCTAAACCGTATAAACAGTGCAAGCACGATAATAAGCGCACCTAAATATGACGGCAAAAATGCCGTTTCACGAAAAAGACCCGGGGTTATAGAAACTAGGCAACACATGATGAGAGAGAGAGAAGGAGAGAGAGAATTCCAGAACTTATTGTCTTACATAGGAACCATTTACCATATTTCTTGGCTCGAGTGCTGATAGTATGCACAGTATGTGGATGGTTCCTAAGACCAGCACGTGTTGTTCGGGAGAGGAAAGAAGAGGGCGGGATGAGATCGAAAATTTCCTCAGAACACTCACCATTCCGATAGAAGACACTAAGAGAAGCAATGGCCCTACGTAGCTAAAGGTCTTCGAGAGGGGCTGTAGCTTCAGCGTTCCCAATAATGCAAACCGCTCGCCTTTGCAGTCTATGATGTCCTTCGAGGAGGTACTTAGCTGAACCATCCCAAACATGGGAACAATACTCCACACACGATCACACTTGAGTCTAGTACAACAAGCAGCGCTGCTCGTGAGTGAAAAAACACCTCAACTTATTGAGGATACCCAAATACTCAAATACTCTATAATAAATAACAATTGAATATAGAAATAAATAAAAATAACAAGTCAATAATTATGTAAATAAAAATAAAGCAAATGTCATATCAGATTCGTACAATTAAATTACATATATTGTTATATAGTATATATAGTACAATTAAAATTATAAATTAATACATCTTAAGAATTCATTACTTCATAAAGTCATTTATGTCATAGAACGTTTGCTCAAGAAGATATAGAGATAGAGATATTGCCCAAGTTACGGGAGGCAGTTAAAAATAACACCCTTGATGTAGTATTTCGGGTTTATGTCCATACCAAGAATGCTCAGGATCCACCGAAATGGGCAACAAAGAGTTCTGAAGAGAAGGAGGAGTAAGGAAGGTTACTACTACAAGGACGAGGATGCACAAACCTGAGTTTTGGTGGTATTAAACCTGACCAGGTTTTCAGATCCCCACAGACACGAATCCTCCGATCTTCTAAAAAGCCTGCGGCACCTACAAAGTACTGTATTGTAAAATCGGCATGTAACAACCTCATGTTAGCAAAACCTACAGCAAAGGCGACTAGAAATTTTTGGATCATATTTAACGTGTCTTCAAAATTAATAAATTGCCAACCTAACCTAACCTTTTTGTACATCAAAAATACTGATTGAGCACCTAATCACCTCAGAATCACCTTTTTTTAGAGGTTTAGTTTATTATATTCCAAATTTTATTTATATAGGTGATGATGAAACTGATTCAGTGTATTCACGATTGTAGATATCTAAATATATTTACGGTTACAAATATGGGTGGGGTATGGGGATCCTACCAAGATCTAAGGAGCCTAAGCCAACCTCACCTGCAAGTGGTGCACCTGCCCATCAACGAACGAGGCTCTGGTGATCATAAAAGTTCCTGGTAAGCGGCAATAGGCTCGCTACCTATTACGTGGGTCCAACATTATAAATGGCGAATCGTGGGCGTTCAATATGCCTCTGCCTACCCCTTCGGGGAAAAAGTCATGGTTGTATGTATGAATGAACTCGTAAGGCGGTAATGATAATGATGATGAATTTAAGGTAGTTTTTTGTACGTCGCATCATCACGGCCCAGTCAAACATCATTTAGCAATATATTTTAAACATCATATAAACACCATTTTTATTTAAATAGTACAATACTTAAATGAACATATTTTGATATAAATCGATATCATTTATAAATTTTAGTTTATAAGAGGCGAGATCGCTTTTGCATAATCGACAGACGACTTGAAATGGGAAGCTGCTCGGTAATGACCTGGTTTGCTGGCTCTCTCTGAAAGAGGCAGTAGAGGGAACACTGCGACATAGCGAACTATCTTTTATTTAAACATACATTCATTCATACATTCATCATTATCATGTATGTATGTATGTATGTATGTATGTATGTATGTTATAAATATTATTTTTTAATCCACGGCTTCAATAAAAATAAAAAATAATAATTGTGACTTGAAACTGTTTTACGTATTGAAATTTAAGCAGGATGGAATAGAATCAGCAAAAATTGTTTTTAAATGCCTATTTCCTAAGGCAGCTGTGAGTTGGCCGAGACAATCCTATCGTTATAAATTAGCTCCTTCGCTTCGCCATGAAACAATGCCGGTGTCACATTGGCTGTCTTATCTGCTGTCCGCTTGGTCACTTTACATTCGTGCGGAGACAACGAATTTTCACTTGGCAAGGATTTTGTTAATAGACAAAAAATTTATAGACCAGTTATTGAAGTTCTAAAATATTCATTTTTTTTACTTTTTAAACTAAAAATTAATTAATATATGGGGGTTTCAAAGGTTTTGTATTATGTTTTTATTACGTCCGGTCCACGCGACGCTCTAGCTCCGTTGTTCTAGGTGATTGAAAACGAAGCAAAGCACGACGAAGCGAAGAGTTCAATCCCTGGATGGGTGACCGTTTGTGTGGCATTTAAAATCAAGCGTTTACATCGTTCGGAAGGCATGGTTAAGCCTACAATTCTGGTTGTCACTAAATATGGTAGTCGTTAAATCAAAATCAAAATTCATTTATTCAAGTTAGGCTCAATAGAGCTCTTATGAATGTTATACTTATAAACTAAGGCGCCCATACACTGCGGGCGGGAGCTTGATCGTAAAAGAACGAGCAAGAAAATCGTCAAGGTTGGTTTTTCTCCCGCCAGTTACAATAAAAATACACAATATTAAAACAATTGTTACCGACGTAAAACAAAAAAAATGGTAGGATCCCTATACACCATACTATCAATCAAAATTCAAATTAGCCGGCAATACATTTTTGTTGACGACCGATCTAGCGCGTACTTGTGTTGTAAGGGATAGTATTTGGTTTGGTTCTTGGTTTGGATATTTCCCTTAAAAGTAAGTATTAAACTATACATTTTAGATGGTGATATATATTATGGAATGAATTTATTTGTTTCTTACAAAACTATTATGATACGAGTTATAAAATTGTTTAATTAAACGCGATTAGCTTGTTAGATGCATAATATACACGAAATTACACTTACGACACGGTACCAATTAAATTATATTGCCTACTCTGGTTTCGATAGAAATGCAGCTCTTCAGCTGTTGATTTAAGGTAACTGGTAATTCATGGTAACCCTAAGATTAACTATTGTCAGATGTTAGCAAATACGTGTCTTAGTCATTGAGTGTTAGGTGCGAGATTCTCTTGGACAGAGGTTTCCGAAGTAGCCATAGTGTTGCGTCTGGCAGGTGACACAGGCCACTATAAATCTGTGGCGTACGGCCGCTCGTAAACACGACCGAAGCACAATCCCCTGATCTAAATGGACTGTTTCAATAATTTTCTATTATTTCAATTATTGAATGGCGGCGGCGCGCCGACTAAATTGACCGAACCCGTGTGTCTTATCTAGCGGTATAAATTGTGCTTTGTAAAGCGAGTGAGTGATTTAGGTTCTTAATTTTGCGCTAACAGTAGTGTAGTGAGTCTTCTGAATTCAATCAATTGCACTGGATACTGAAAGCTGTGAGACGAGGCTTGTAGTAAACTGTTCCACTTCAGATACGTTTCGATGACCCACCTTAATGATTTTATATAAAATTAAATTTATGTCCTAGACATAAAGCTAATGCTCCTTATTAGGTACTCTTCTGCAATGCTGTCGTTTGACAAGTTAGGATCTTCATTCTCCCCCCCGGAAAGTTCTCTACCTTAGCGTGGTGGGGGGCTAAGTACCACCCGGAGGCCGGGAAAAGGTAACACCCAGAGGTTGGCGACCCTTGGGTGACTACCGAGGGAAAACTAAGAAGGACCTGTGGAGGGCGCAGCAATCGGGCCAGGAGGGCCCGTCACCAGCGCCAGGAGGGTCTTAGGCAACGGGGGCCCTGCTGTCTAACCACGGACCCTCCGTGAAGTCGGCCACATACGCTATGGTCGAACAAGGAGGTAGGAGGGACGTGTCCACTGCGCCTCTCTGAGGAGGTCCTCCCGGGTTTTGTCCGGGGGACATTGGCCGCAGGCGGGGTGTCTAACGCTGCAACGCAGGTACTGGCCCCCGCCTTTTTCTCAACAAGCGGCGTGCGTCTACGGAAGATTTTTAGTGGATAGGAATGCTGGCGGTTGTGTTTGCCGCAGTGAGCCCCACGCTCCCATCTCGGTCCCGCTTTGGCCGGGAGGCAATGCGTAAAAGCATTTTGTTATCGACATAAATAAAAAAAAAGAAAAGGATATTCATTCTTTTAAATAGATACCACAAAAACTGTCACTGTCTGTAGGTATCGCCTTTCTCTAATGGGTACATAACAATGAGTACGTTTTAAATAATATCAATTTTGATTAATCCGAGAGATGAGAGTAACGACATGTTCGCTCAAGTGCCGCCCATGATCTGTATCGTGCCAGCTTAGGGAAATTTGCACTGAGCATGGCATTTCAATAATACATCACTTATTTCGTCATATATAACAAGCGCCTTTTAAACCCAGACACAGTATTGCTTAAAGCACCAGTAGAAACTTTTTGTATGCAAAATGTCTGTACCCTCTACCATAAAGAAAGTTACTTCAAACACAGATACGGCATTAACGATAACAGCAACAAAATTGTAAATCAATAAAAGCATTTAGCAGTAAATGAAAATATAATTACTCTCGCCTATGGTTTATTGGGCACTGTCTCAATGCTAAGTAGCTAGACGTAACATTCGTACTCAGAGGCAGGTTCGAGCCTCGGGCAATACAGATTTACGAGGTGGCGCGCTCGTGCCTAGCCCCACCCCCTTTACATCCCTACTCCGACATGGGAATGTAGTACAGGGTTGCTACACTCATCTTTAATAAATTAATAGGAGTTTACTTAAGTTCATACTTGTTATTAAAAATGTTTTCTCTTGCTGATTTTAGTTAGTGATCAGTTGCTACTCAAAGCTTTATCTATCTATGATAGTTTTTTTAAATAGATAAATTTCAAAAAAAATCTTCAGATGTTTTAATTTAAAGATAATATATTTAGCGAAATTTGGGCGTATAATATTCCTCTGCCTACCTCTTTGGGGAAATAGGCGTGATTTTATATATGTATGTATGTTTAAATTAAAGATAGGTCGCTATCTCGCAGTATTCCTTCTACTGCCTCTTCCAAAGAGAGCCAACAAACCAGGTCATTACCGAGCAGCTTCCCATTTCAAGTCGTCTATCGATTATGCAAATGCGATCTCGCCTCTTATAAACTAAAATTTATAAATGATGTCGATTTATATCAAAATATGTTCATTTAAGTATTGTACTATTTAAATAAGAATGGTGTTTATATGATGTTTAAAATTTATTGCTAAATGATGTTTGACTGGGCCGTGATAATGCGACGTACAAAAAACTACCTTAAATTCATTATCATTACCGCCTTACGAGTCCACTGCTGAACATGGCCTTCCCAATAGATTACATTCTTTGCCCATAATCACAACACTGGACATGTGGGTTGGTAATCGCAGTTCAAGCCCATACGCAGGATGACGCTGCTGCCCATCATCCGGTCGGATTTCTCTTCGTCGACTCTTACGATTTGTCGTGCGATGAGAGGGGGTTGCACAATTTTAGGCGAGTTCTGTGATATTGGCCTAAAATATATAAGTAATAAATTTATTTTTAATCATTGTAATATAATAGCCAACCCTGTTGCAACTCTTCCCGTTCCGTCATAGTAACGGCTCTTGTTTATGGACCAGCACCGCCAACGCCATCGGAAATCGGAGCCTTAATTGTGATAACCTTTGCCGGTGGATACGATGTTTTCTACTAATTATTTAAAGGACCGTTGCCTTTAAGTTCTTCTGTTTCAATGATACTACTAACTTTCAAGTACATTTTTGTTGAAGCTTCAACGAAATTATCTCAGCCTTTAAATATCCCATTATTGTGCTCAGATCTCCTCTCACAAATTAAGGTGCGAGGAATTTGGATCATACTTCATCACGCAGACCCAATATGGATTGGAATTTTTCAAGTCGTCCAATAGATAGGGCCTCTTAACTTGGCTTAGCGACCACATATTTTAGTACTAACTGGGACTTGTGTTTATTCCACTGAGACATACACCTGATAATTACCTGCATCTAATCAATCGGTGCAATTTAAGAAAAACCCTGCTCTGCGCTCCTCGACCTGTGATACATACTCAGTACTTTCGGGAGACATTTGATATTTAACTAACCAACATACAAATTGATCTATACTTCATAAAACATGTAAGAGAAACTTGTTGCTAAAGTTAGAATATCCGGTAAACTAGTACAACATGATTATATACCCTACTATATCTCCATAAATCTGTGTCCAAAAGTCAAAAGCAGCGTAATTCTCAAAGAAACAATTTGAAGCTAAAACCAAGCTAAGTTCCAAATCGAAAACACCAAATAAAGCTTGAGAAACTGTAAAGCAATTTAAATAAATGAGAGGCGGGTAATTTAG
This sequence comes from Musotima nitidalis, assembly GCA_949126915.1. Lineage (NCBI taxonomy): Eukaryota > Metazoa > Arthropoda > Insecta > Lepidoptera > Crambidae > Musotima > Musotima nitidalis. The sequence goes on along the minus strand of OX421424.1, from coordinate 8,730,878 downwards.
TTCTGCAACTGTCGACGAGTACCTATACAACCTCGGTCTGTCTGGGAACCGTTGAGGTGTAAATATCGCTCACCAGCTTTGCAATACCTATGAATTCTCTATGGAAAATCGTGACACTCACTGACAGCAGTAATATATTGTAATCAGTTGAATTGCCCACGGCTGGTCGTCTCGCGTCATTAAAAGATACCAGCGACTTAATTGACCATCAGTGAGGGTGCCGTTGCTCGTAAATTGTGAGTTTTATTTCGAGGACTCTTAAAATCCGTGCATAAAATTGTCGCAGACGAAATGAGAACGTTCTGTTTAATTAGATGCGACCGCTACACTCGCTGTTACGTCACGGCGACGACGAAGCGACGCACTTTAGCGTCTCGACGCCCCTCCCCGCCCCTCACTCGTTTGTTTTAAAACTACCCGCAAAGGATTTTAACGAGATTACTCACAGTCAGGCTGCGTTTTATAGGTCATCTCGTGAGATTTATTTAACTCCGATTTGTGAGGCATTTTTCATCGCGCTCAGATTAAAAGAATTTCACTCATTAAAAATAATGGATCTCGAGGTTTATACTCGACGAAATTCACTTCCAGATTGCTTGAGGTTTTAGCGTTCAGTTTTAGTGCGCACATTAAACTTGACAATTTACAATGACACCTTGACAATATTGTGGCCGGAGGGCAAGACCTCAACTTTGCAGAGAACATTTGTTTCTATATTTTAGTATCATGTTCGTAGTCGTGCTAATAACATAGATTTTAGTAGGAATGTTGATTTTTTTGCGAAGTAGACATTTAATTTAATTGCAGCAACAGAGCTCAGAAATTTTGTTTGTATTTGTTTCTTTGCTATGGCAGTAGTCGTATATTAGTGACACAATTGTGAGAATTTCAAAGAGAGACCGCATTTACATTTTTGTGCGACCTGTTAAGTGTACGTTACGACTGCCGCCACTTCCCTCAATGTTGTTATTGCTCACCCCTCGGGAGCCACTAGACGCTAAGAGCGCGAAACCGAACATCAAAGACCGTATAAAACGCACTTCATTCCATAAAGTTCCATAACAGAGGCGTCGACGGCGAAGCGGCCGATGCAACGTGAGCTCCACACTTTCTTACACTTTTTAGCATGCATCTAAAATCTACAGGTCAGGTTAGGCCGGTGGCTCGCATGACCACGGCAGCCGCACGCGGTATCGACGCTCTTCCCATCTAAATGGAGAGCGGCTCACGAACTACCCGCAGCTATTGTAAACAAGCAGCGTTCTCTATTCAAACTATCGTTACGCCCTCTATACGCCGTTTTCTGCCGTATTGACGATCCGGAAAAAGGTCTTACCGTTTACCCGTGTCGGTGAGAAAAGTTTTATAGGGCACAGATTTTACGTGCGCCTGGGAGGGTCTTGCATATATTTCTTCGCTCTATTTAAATTTTACTTCATATATTTAAGAATATAACTTCAATGTAATTTAGACTTTTTTAAAAGCTTTGTTGTTAGGTTCAAAGCTTACGTATTATCTAATTCCAATTAATCCTATTTTTAGTTTACTCGTCAACCTATGGTTGTTACATCGTTTCTAGGCAATTTATGTAACTAATTAAGTTACATAAATTTAGTATATACTGAATATACTTGCTCTGGTTGTTTAATTTTAGGAAATTTATATATCAGCTGAATATAGTTAAATTCATAAATTCATATTCATAAATTCATATTCATAAATTCATATTCATAAATTCATATTCATAAATTCATATTCATAAATTCATATTCATAAATTCATATTCATAAATTCATATTCATAAATTCATATTCATAAATTCATATTCATAAATGCATATTCATAAATTCATATTCATAAATTCATATTCATAAATTCATATTCATATTCATAAATTCATATTCATATTCATAAATTCATAAATTCATATTCATAAATTCATATTCATAAATTCATATTCATAAATTCATGTTCATAAATTCATATTCATAAATTCATATTCATAAATTCATATTCATAAATTCATATTCATAAATTCATATTCATAAATTCATATTCATAAATTCATATTCATAAATTCATATTCATAAATTCATATTCATAAATTCATATTCATTTATTCAAGTTTGGCTCAAAAGAGCTCTTATGAACGTCAAAACTTAAAAACTAGCGCGCCCATTCACTGCGGGCGGGAGCTTGATCGTAAAAGAACGGGCAAGAAAATCGTCAAGGTTAGTTTTTTCTCCCGCCAGTTACAAGGATATGTAGGTACTTAGTAGTAAAACAATTTGATAAATCTACAAAAACCTGTGTTCTGCAGTCACTTGATTTAAAAGAAAAGAAGAAAATAACTTTTTATTTTAAGTTATACGAGTATGAGTACGAATAAACATAGTAGACATGAGCAGACTAGTCCCCACTGGCGGCACCCGTTCACGAGTATGACGCATGAACCAGCCATCGTTTCGCTCAACCATATTTTAGGGAACGTAACGCCTGACATACTCAAGCTACAGAATAAAATAATTTTAACAAAAATAACATTATATTAATTAAATGTGCTGTTATACCATACACATACACAGCGCGCTTCGGTTTGGTTCCAACGAAATGTGACACTCTAAAAGCTTCGTTATTTGGTAAAATTTATTTTCGAGACGAACTAAATAGTAACTTTTTATGCACTTCCGGAACAAAACTATCTTTTCCAATTTGTGAACCTAAAGCGTTGTTTGCTTACGGAGTTATGTTTATTTCGAAATAGTACGAAAGCAGCGCCGCTGTACCTGACAGATCTTACCCTTTTCTGTGACAATAATGAGACAGGCGACGCGAGGCGACGAGGCACTCTCGCCTTGCTTTTTAGAGTCAGCTGAAAATGCATTACCCAAAATGGCACAGTGATATACTTGCCTTTTTCTCCAGAAATAAAACACACTTTTTGGCACGGATGCATTAGTAGGTGCAACATAATTTTCTGTTTGCTATAGCTATGTTGTATAAGAGAACGGCTGGAGTGTTGATCACGAGAGGGCTATCGACGCGTGGATCCACGTGCGACTCAGGCGTTCCCTCTAAGAATTTGCGCATTTTTACGCCATAATAAAAATCGTAAATAACACCAAGTGAAGCTGCGACGCCGCCGGGTCACGACGCGCCTCGGGCGCATGCCCGTCATCGCTCTTTGTGGATTTACGAGAGACCCACAGGTATCGCCTCCTTGTGATCATGCGAAAGTTGATTTCGACAACATTAACTGGGGCTCGTTTGCTTTTCTTTTATGTTTTCCAGCTAACGAGGTCGATTTATGAAAAGGTCGACAATTAAGATATCTTTTATTGCAAAACCGGCGCAAGAGCTCACGTAAGGGCAATTTGTTTAAAAACTTTAATATCGTTATCATTGCCCTCGAAAAAGTTGAATTGGTTAGTGTTCTACTTAAATTTAATTGACGATGGTATTAAATGGAAATGTTTCGGATGTAGTTCTTATTGAATACTCTACAAACTTAACAACAAGTAAATATTTATGTAGTAAAATGTAGCATACACTAAGTATAGTGCACACAGTATCGGGAAAAGCTTCAGCTTCGTTAAAGCTGAAAGAAGTCTTCTACAGAACATGATACTCAGCATCTCGAAAATCAGCTCGAAAATTATCCATTCTTATCAGATCTAATCCATCGGCTTCCTAACACTTTCATTTGGTCACTACCAACACTGCACGTGGTCATCATTGAATCTTCTGCTCTAACTCTCAACTTCGCACTCTTACATGATTTATTTACATAACTTTAGTTGGCCTGCTTATTTTAGATTTAATAACGTAAAGATCCTCTCTATGTGTAACTCTCTCCGTTGCTGTTTAGGACCAGTAACCTCGTCTTTTAAGGCCTATAGTATATTGCCATAGATTTTTTAAAAGTGCATTCTTGCAATAATTCCTTTATTTAAAATGTAATAAGAATTAAAGTTTTATGTTATTGCGATACGTATGAAAAAGAAATGTGGTAACGGTATTTATATCTCGTACAATAAAATTGCACTAATTTAGCATGCGCAGTATCCAGATCACTTTGCAAAATGAACGGCTTACGTTATTGCAATATAAAATATGTTAAGAGTGTATCCATATCAAACTAACCTCTAAAGTTAAATTTGTTCCGCGTACTCAGAGGGCTTATGTCGGGCAATGAAACAGGCCAAAGTAGGGCTTTATTATGGTTGCTATTTTTTGCTTACAAGTTTATTTGTAAATTCCTTCCTTCGGCTATAATGCCAAGTAATAGCTTCAAAGTAAAAACAACATCTGATATAATACATTTGAATGTATTATGTAGTGTACCAAACCAGATTTTGATCAATCCTCCTAAGACGGTGGGTCTTAGGAGACGATGGGTCTTCCTTCATAAAAACAAAATGGCAATCGTTATTAAGTCCTGTTTATAGTACTATGCGAGATACTCTTATGATTGAACGTTCTTTATAAAGAATAGTCCTGAACTGACAAGACCGATTTTTGTTACACTAATGAGTGTCATAGGATTTTTGCTAAAACAAATATTAATCACATTTAAGGGAAGATTCAATTTCGTAGAGCTTGCATTAGCATGATTGTATACGCAAGTAGAATATTGTCTTTTTTTTAATACAAATCTTAGGGGCAAAGAAAACGTTTATATTCTACACAAAAGACATTCGGTGATAATAACATCTACCATTTTATAACAGGACTCAATGAATATCACAATTTTCTTCTTTAGGAGGGATTTTAAAAGCCTGAGCCTTAAAAGGATATTGCAGAACTAATACAAACCTCTTTTGCAGTAATCCACAAAAACGTAATGAATATGGATATCAACACTACCATTATTCGTTTATTAATTTATATGTAGTGTTTTTTATCGTCGAAAGTTGGTTTTGCTTACAGTCTAACAATTAGAGAACTGCTTTATCACTTTCAGGATCAAGTCTAAGTACTGACCTCTGTGAACTCTGCTTTACTTCTGTAATCGTTTTATGTATATAGGACCATTAGGAATGATTTGTCCGTTTTCCATTGCAAATTGCGGGTTCAAAAATTTGTTTGCCCAGTTATTGCTTCCCCTAAGCGTGTTATTCGCGAACTCATAAATGGATAGACAGGCCCCGTTGATAATTAAACGTGTTTAACAGCCAAACGGCGTCTGTTGGTTTTAACACTTTACAAATTTGCAGGTTAAAAATTTTCTTTGGATTTTTACCTAATTTTTATTCTGCTCATGGTTTTGTTGTGGTGACAATATATTGAGTACTGCTTAATAGCAGTTAAGCACATACTGCTATTAAGCAGTAGGCGTCATTAAAGCAACGTTACTAATTTTATGTGGTTATTTTTTAATGTAATTTGAAAACATGAAATTTGCGTTTTGAATGTGCATAACATAAATTCTACAAAACAATTATTATTTATAGTAATTAGCTATTATTTATTTATTAGTAAATAAATAAATAATAAATATTATCTGACAATAACACAAATTATTTTGTTCCAAGATAAGTATCATTAAGAATTTTTTTTATGGATACTGAATAACGGATAAACTTTCATAATTTTTTTTTTTATAAATACTTACTTAATATACATAGAAAACAACCAGACCAGAACAAATATTAATCTTCATGCACACAAAGATTGGTCCTGTGTGGGAATCGAACCCACAACCTAACGAGGAGCGGAGTGCGGGGGGTATACTCACCACGCCGTATCGGTGTTAGTTGAACACAGTGGCATAACTGAAAATGATAAATTATGCAACCTTCAAATTTTATACATAATTGCAACGATGTCGCATTGCCGGCGCGCGGCGCTACTCTTAATTCGAAGGGCAAATGACCGCGCCAAAGTAATTTTCAGCCTCAACGCTGCTTCCTTTGTGCACCAATGTTGCCTCAGATAAACGAACTTCTGGTTCAGTTCCACTGTGTTGACTCCAATGGATATGATTGCGCCGATGTGCCACTAGTTTACAAATTAGCTAACCACCGCGTACACACTACTGGATGAGCTAATTTTCAGCTTGTTGTTAATTAACATATAGCCTGTGTGATGAGATATTTCCCTTGATAGTACACTGACGTGAGCAGTGTTCACGTCAGGGTACCATGGTCATATTAGGAAAAACCGCGTATTGGGAAAAAAAATATTCAATGAGAAAATATGTTTAACATTCTGTCGTGGATAACGTCGCTGGTTACGCAATGAACCAAATTTAGTTTTAGCCTTTTTAATATATATTTTGTAACTGTTTGTTGTCCTAAATATAATAAAATTAAAAAAAAATGTTTTGGGTACAGACTCTCTTTATCATTTGGCTCACTTGCATAATTGTGCAAAACTCGAAGATCCCTCGAACCTTGAGTTTCACACATTTAGAAGAACTTACTCAGTAAATAATACTTAGTTCCCGTAAAAAGTTGAAAGTCAAATAATCTATTGGTATCATAGTCTGTTCCATCGTCCAATTTTTTCCGTAACTATTGTAAAGTTATCGGTTTTGCAGCTAGTTCTCAGCTTACAGCTAATTCATATGTTTAAATTTTGCAATATGTCAACAAATTTATTTTGCTTGCTGCTGATTTATTGGTATGGCTGGTCCAAAGTAGTCAGCAAGTTGTGATTTTGTATGTTATAGCATCAGCTTAAATGGTAGTTATATGGTTGTTTATTTCTTGTTGTAAAGTTTCTTTCTCATCCTATCATTTCACTTGTGAGTTTGTGCCTATCTGCAAGAGTTATCTTGCATAATTCTTATCTTAAGCTTTTTTATTTTTTAAAGTAAATTGTTTTATCTTTGCCAATTTTTATAAACTGTGCTGCTAAATAACAACTCTTAATATATTTAATTTAAAACGATATATTTTCATTATGGATTGTCGTAATATTGTGCATATTTGTTGTCTGAAATGGCTTTAAAATCATTTTCGTTTACGTCTTTTATGGGATCGTATTTTGTGGGATTTTCTATGTCTTGCTATAAAGATAATGGGAAGGTCATTTTATAGCAAGTTCAATTTATTTTATCTGCCTAGTAAGGAGACGAGCTAATCTTTATCCCAAACAAGCATTATCCTTCAAAGTATAAGGTTTCCTAGAAAAGATTTGGTTGTGATCACGTTTCTTATTGCGAAATTTGTAATATAATATCATGTTTTCTAAATTAAGAAACTACGTCCCTGTTTTCAAAAACCATTTAAATTTTGTTAAGCCCTTTTCAAATTTATTTTTTAAATAATTATTAAAAGTACATAGCGAACGTCTAGACTAAAACCTTCACTTTATTTTTTATCACATTTTAGTAAAATTTTACTAAATGTACTGCAAATCCATATAAACATAAAATATCAGAAAAAATATTCAGCCAAGAATACGTAGCTGGCGAGATGTGGGCGTATAATATGCCTTTGCCTACCCCTTCGGGGAAATAGGCGTGATATTATGTATTTTTGTATGTGTTGTATGTATGAATATAACTAGTACATAATTACATATACAAAATGACAAATGTAGAGCTAAGGAAGTACTTCAGATAGAAATAAAATTACTTTTAATAACACAGTCCTAAAAGAAGTGTGATTTTTAAATAAAGCCTGTTTATTACGAGCCAGTGTGTGACCTCGGGTAGGTGGCGTCTCCGCTCGGTGGCGCTAGGCACGCTCCTGACCCCTTTAAGCCTGATTAATGGCGAGCCTCTGCCGTCCAAACCAACTATGTTTTTTCTTTAAAAGACAATCCCTCTTTTTGAAATTTTCAAAACACGATAGGCCACTTAGCGCCTGTGCCGAGACCGATCGTAACTTAACTCTGTTCGATACGGCTGCCATATTGGCCGGTTCTTTTTCGGTGCAATTTACTGCGCGCCGCCGCCGCCGGGGGCCTACCGTCTCCCGCTTGAAAAGATGCACATCGATTTATTTACTATCCATTGCATACGGGAGCGTGCCCGCAGAGCCCGGTATTTATGTAACGCACACTGCGACCACGCGAATCGCCAACAATGCGCGAAATACATTCAAAGTGACGACTTCAATGCTTTAGTTGTCTCGTAATTTCTCCCAAATTCCATTTTTATTCACGCTTTGTGTATTCAACGTATAAATTTTATTGGCGGCACATATAGAGTCCTCTGAGGTGCGCCGGGCAGAGTCTTTATGCAATTGTGAATAATGAAATGAGGTTGCGCATTGTTGTACAATGCTATTCCTTATTTGAACTTCCTTGCAGAAAAGTATTGGGGAAATCGCAGTTATATTTTGTCATTTCGAAATAACGGTAATATGAAATATATTTTCATTAAAAACGGTAACGTGCGATTTGTATTTTCGTGAAATGTGTTCCATATGATGCTATGTAGGTATTTATCATGTTTGTGTTATTTTTCATACTACTTATATACGAGTATAAAAAAATATTATCCTTTAAAATATTGATCGTAGAATGTCATTGTGATCTCATTTTCTCCCATACATGACAACTGCAAAAGTAAGTTGCACAATAATCATGTTAGTTTTAGACCATAGGTTTCGTGTAAGGTGTTCGCGTAATCTATAAAATAATATACCAGGTTCCGAAGTATATAATTGTTTTCCTGAATAACTTAAAAAATATTTACTTTAAAAATAACAAACATGTGTTTATCACACGTAGCTTTATACAATTTTGTAAAAATATTTTAACTTGCTCCTTGTTTTTAGTGACCCTCTATTCGAATTTCGTATATTCACGTTACAATATTACAAATTGTAACTTTATCAGTCTAGTAGATTCAGAGAAAATAAAATAGATATATGTCAGCTTTTTCTCAATCTACTCACTTCTCACCACTAAATCATTCAGTGACACATATTTTACGGTTATCGATTCCAAATACACTGATAGTAACTGTAAGGGACAGAACCAAAGAGGTATCTCTCTAAATTAATTAAATTGAAAAATTAACTGTTCCTGATAACGACGAATCCGGAATCCTTATCATACCAACGGCAATTAAAGTTATTTAAAGTAATTTAACAGATAAGACTCGTATCTTTCACGGTTGCTATAGAAAGAGTTATAATCAAAAATTTCATCATTTGTAAAGTTAATTTGAAAGTCATGTCGCGCCTGTGCAACGCTCAAGTGAATTTATGAAGCTGATTCGACAGGGGAGTCTTTGTTTTTACAGAGCAAAGTTTAAACCTTTCAAAGTGTTCAGATTCCGGGATTAGTTCACTTTGTACTCTCTGGTTGTAGAGCGTAAAGTTTTTTCTCTGTGATAATCGAATTCCAGTGTTCGAGCACAAGCGAGGGGGCTGACGACGACGCGGTCGGTTATTGTCAGCGCATACATAATAACTATTTGAAACATTTTTCGGGAAAAATCACCTAGCGAGTTGAAAGCTTTTAAATAGTTGAGAGGAATATTTTTAGTTAACTACTAGCTAGGTAAGCGTGCATGTGGCATTGTACGATTTGCTAGATGAAATTTGTGAATTTTTTCGTGCTTATTTGTTTTTGATGTGGCTTTTTTGTTTATATGAATTTAAGCGAAACTGGTATAGGAACGGTTAAATATTTATTGTTGTAAACATTTTGTGTTTGGATGGGCGACCGTTAGTGTGGCAGATGATATCGTGATTTAAGTGCTTTGGATGACAAGTTACAAGTCACACTCACCAGCCTACACCAGCCTACTTTAATACGCACTGAGCCAACGTGGTGTATGACCTAATGCCGCATCACCTTTATTTATGAGAGAAGGTCTGATCCCAGTAGTAGATGGTGATACCTTATTTTAGTGATGCATGTTTGATGCCAATTAAATATTCATTGGCCAACGATCTATTGATATTGTATGTTTCTGCTATATTCTTATTGGTGGAAAATGTATATCTAACTTCTACTCGATTCTATTTTGGTATTTCAAGAGATCTCAGAAACGTGCAATGACTTACGATTTTCGTTAACAACATAAAACTCAACAACTCTTGACTTGGCTCAATAAAGTTTTAGTTGCTATCAGGGGCAGTGTCTTGAAAACATTTAATTCCTATTGTCTGTAGTTAGTCTTTGAGTGCCGTCTGTTGGAACCTGCCGAACCTTTGTACCCAGGCTCTCATAGAAGTAGGATTGTTTTTAAGTTGAAAGCTGCGCTGCCTGTAGTTCGTTGTACAGTTTAACATTGTTTCCTTTTCGATCTGTACAAGTAAACATCTGCTTTGGGCCGCCTCGGGACGGAAGGCCGTTCTCGTTGTCCGCCTTTGAGACACAGACTGTTTAGAAGATTATTGAAGGAAAACAAAAGAGTCTCATTGTATCTGTTTTAGAATTGTGCCTTTTTGATATATTTTGCTTAAAAACGTTATATTGCTTTGTTGTTGAAATAAATTAGAAATGGGGAGATACATTTTCTTGCTAATCTTATTGAGAATAAATATGAATAAATAAGTCTATTTACGATAATTGGCCTAAAGTAAAAAGTTCTTTATTTCCTATTACATAACACTTGAAAACGTCAAAAAATATATTTATATATATAATGTAATAAAAACGAACTATTACTCACTTAAATCACGAAGCTTAGATTCACTTACATGTGAAAAAATAAAAAAATAAGTGTAAATTAAAAAGTTCCGAGTTCCGAGCCACCGCTCTGTGGGAAGAACTGACAAGAAACTCACAGGCTACGCTTTTTTCTCATTTACTAACATATTATCAGTAAAATTTTGGCGTTTTAATTAGTTGTAAATATTTCTGATAAGGACAAAACATGATGTTTGTAAAACATTTAGTGCAAGTATATGATTCGTTGCAGGGTTTTAAGTGTGAATTATTACTATTCACTAGCTAATCCGATGTAAACTTGCAACAATATATTTATGAACGAGTAAGTTAAATAACGCCAGACGCCAGATATTGATAAAATTCTGTATAAACTCGGAACTTAAGAGTATATGCGAGCAGAGGAAAATAATTGTTCATTTCACGTTCGCATCCGCATTAAGTAAGGTCGAGCAATTATTGCTAGCAGGAGTCTTTCCACCAAGCTCTCCTCCATGTATCTCCCGGCTCCTGTATAGGCTCGGTTCCAATTACTCGTTGGAATCGTTGTCCACTGTAATTGGATTGGGCTGGCAACCGGACTTGTTGGCATTTTAATTGTGCTATTGTGACGGCGGAGGGCAGCCGCCACACGACGCAGCATCGCACCACCTAGACAAACCACTTTTTAACTCACATTCGCACATCCAAAATCGATTGCCTCCTACAGAATCGATTTTATTTAAATGCTTTTAATCTCAGTCCTTTTCCTAATCAATCTTCCAACGTTAGTTCCCAGGACTCAGACTAAAATAACATGATTAAAAAACACGTGAGAATCAACTTCACTGCGTCAAATATTCCTTTAGATGGCACAACTTGCGGTGTTTTAGGAAATCAGCCGTTAATGGAATGACTGACACGTATCGCCGAACCCTATTCGAAGAACTCTGGAGTGTCGTATGTTAGGAATCTCCAGTAAAGACCGTTTCTTAAAACTGTGTTAATTGTCGAAATTGGAAGTGTGTTTTGATGATTAAAAGATTGACTTTACTCTTCCTCTTATTTCTTCTCTCGATTTTATTAAAACCCATTAAACTAGTTTCTTGTAACACTTTACGCGGTATTTTTCTTCAAATAATACGAATTCGATGTTATTGAATTAGGGTTGAATTTCTAAACAAATGCGACCACTTCACAATTTTTTGTTAAAAATACTTTGTATTAGTTTTGTTTTACAACAGGAACCGTGGTCTCCGACGCGATTCTTTCGGAATATTTTATACAAATTTTAGAAACAAGAACAAGGGCCGGTGACAGGTACACTGTTCATCTCGTTGCCTTATTTTTGCTTAGTAAAGTTTTATCGGCTACCAATCGTGAATCGGCGTGTAGCCGAGTTGAATAAAATATACATTTCTGTGTTGTGCACGCCAGCTCGACCCCAAATGGGAAGTTCGGATGCCGCTTTAATGGAGTTCTAAAGTTTGGCATTCGTTTCTATTATGGCTGCGGATTGTTTGTTGTCGTTCATTTTAATTTCACGCCCCAGTTCGCTGGGTGTCAAATCTTATATTGTTTATTTATCAGCAGTTAGCACTAATTCTTACTCAGAGAGCTTAATTCATTTATCATTTGTACAAACTCGCATAGCCTTTGGTTCGCTTTGAAATACCCATTAACTCTATTATCGTTCATTTCCTATTGTAAGCTTTTCTTTATCATTTAATTGATAAGGCGGTCTGCAATTTGCGTATCCCCTAATATTTTAATTGACTGTATTGTCTTGGAATTCTAATAACACTTTAAATTGTGTCGGACATCTTTGTTCTTTGTTAGGTTTTATTCGGTTAAATATTTCGCGATCCGAACCACTTTTAAATTTGAATTCTTTTCTCGTCTTCTACGAAAAGGTATCGAATGCTTCGCCTTTGTATCACTTTTTGCACTATCGCTGAACTTTGTTACAGCTCGGACATTATTTACGACTTAAGTTTTGATAAAAATAAACAACGCTAATGTATATCATCATGGCCTCATATTGTCTGGGGACTTTCAATTCAATTGTATAAACATTAGTTTTCGACCGTTTCAATAGGGACACACTACAGGGAGTACAAAACACGAAGACGAGTCAAAAACGTATTAGGAAATGCAGGAAAGTGCCTATGACTTGAAGTTTAAAAAACAGTTTGTAACCGAATTCACCTGCGTGTGGAATATATTAATGACGAGAAATTAATGATGAATGGATAACGTTTGATGAAATTTTTTAAACTATAAATAGAATTTCTACTTTAATTCTCTAAATCTTTGAACTTTTGAATATCGCAGGTACGGCTCTAAAACAAAAACATCATCGTTCATTTTTAATAATGCTTCGTGCGTGTAGCACATTAAGCTAGTGCTAAGTCAAAGATATAATAATAATATTTAATTCTTAGTAAATGAGAATGAGTGATGATAAAGATGATAAATGGTAAACCCCTTGAGTCCTCAGGAAAGAAACTATACTGAGATATCACATTGACTTCCTGAGAGAATTGTAAAAGTGATGTTGCACTGTTTTGTTTCAATTACCAACACTCATGTACGTTTACAAACACTGAACGGTGAATAACCCACCGTTCGTACATATTAATGTTCTAAATATAAAATTAAATTAAAAATAAAACAAAACTGCAGACATATCGCTTCACTTTCCCGCCAATATTTACTTTATTAATTGTTGTAATTTACTTTTTTTCGGTCTAAGTGCATCATTTTTTAATGCATAATGTTTATACTTTGGTGCACTTACCTATTAAATATTTTATAAGAAACATAAAATTGCTGCGCTACCATTTATCGAGAAGCCATTTATTGAAGTATTAAGATCCGTTGATTGCAAAATAATAGTGGCAAAAGGCATAAATCAGCTTACGCCCCCGGTGTTAAATCGAGTCCGTTAGAGTCCTATTTATCAAGGAAGTGTTCTAGTAGTGCCAGTACTTAACAAGAACCTTATATCCGATCAAAGACCTGAGCCGAAACATATTTAGATACCTTTACATATATTTTAGCAGTCTTAGCAAATGCTACGCTATTTAGCTTAGCTATTGCTTTGGATGTCAATTTGTATTTCTATAAAAGAAAAGCATTTTTTTTACTAGCTAGTGTAATGCCGGCGTTATCTAGATCATGAGTTTTGTTGCATCATCTTTTTATTAACAATACATTTACGTTTAAATGGTAATAGTTTATAAAACAAACATTTATATCACCCATTAGTTAATATAATATCAGCAATGTATCTACGATATAAACTGATACTAATGTCTTCCATTCTATATTTGCATATATTATTTTACAAACATTGATTGATGTCGCCTGTTGAATACAACTTTCTCTTAGTAAATCTGCCTGTCAGAATAATGTGATGCTTATAATAACAGATAGTAGCTGTTAGACCGTGAAATTGTTAGACAATGAGAAAATAATATGAAAAAGTAAATTGCACAGCAGAAAAAGTTTGGTTGCCCAAGACAAATAAAAATAATTTGGTTTCATAGAAAGTAAATTGAGGTTTATTTGATCGTTGTACAAGTCTCACGGTACTTTTTGCGGGTAAATAAATAGTTGCTTTTGAATTGTATGCAACCAGTTATTACTAGCACGACAGTGATATGTCTTTTGACAATATACATTGGTATAATTAGCGTAATATCTGTAGCCTAGATCGCCTGTGATTTTATTAAACAAACGGCACACACTCATAGAATTTTTCTGTCAACAAAAAAGTGTTTCTCCCGTTATTTTGTAAGCGCAGTTCTCTTTTCCTCGTTTGTCATTAAATTCGTATCATTTCTATCTGGTGGCAATTATGTTATAATGTTGTGCGCTCTTTGCGTGTTACATTACATTTATACAAATTGCGTTCTGGAAGTAGGTTAAAACAAATAAGTTTTTTTAATACTAGATTCTTCTTCCGCACGCGTGATTTATTGTTTATGTACCCAGTCCACAAGAACAACGCAGTTTTTAAATAATTGTGACGGCTTTTATTATCATTATTTTATAATTAACCGATACTTGACCCAAGTTTTGTTATAAAGCGATATCCGGGGTAAGATTTTATCCTATACCTGCTAACCCAAATCTCAATACCATAATCTCAGCCACAATAAGTTTTCTGCATAAAACTGTGTCCGCCAACAATTTGCCACTTAGACAACCTTGATCCGCCTGCATCCACTACTTGCCACTGCCTCTCAATACCAAATTTTATCTAAAACTGTTCCGAATAGGCAGATCACAATGGGTCACCATTTATTTATCTAAATTAATAAGTAGATCAGTGTATCAGTTGTGGACTAGTTAAGAGTGGACGACGTCCCCGTAGTTACAAAAAAAGACCATCATTATGTATGTACCAAAATAATCTAACCTTCAGAGCGTTGAGCCGTAGAAATAGTCACAGAGTGAACTAAATTGCCACCGGGGTGGGTTTTAACTGAAAGATTTCGTAAGCTTAGAAGCAGTTAATTCATCTATTTACCTAAATAAAACGCACTTAAATTCTGTATTTGCGTCTTGAAATCCCTAAATGGTGATTCCTTTTTTAGTCCGTTTTAAAGTTCGAAACTAAAAATAAAGTGAAACGAATACTTTTTTCAAAAGTCCTCATAGTGGGTAATTTGATTTCAGTTTGTTAGTCAGTATTATATGATATTGAATTTATAAATCGATCAGATCATTGCGGTACACTGCTGAAAGGCCTTTCTCAAAGAGGAGGTAAACTATCCCAATCCTCTGCGGAATATATCAGTTCGGTAACAGCCTCTTTTCTCAAGTCGTTCGTTTGAATCTTTATTCAGATAAGTATTTGAGTTTTAAAGTTGCAAATAATGTGACTGAATTCTTTTGATACATTGTATTGACTTAGAAACGCAATTGATCTGTCAAGCACTACTCGATCAGTATCTAAAGCCATGTAACGTTCGTTTGCTAAAAAAGGCCAAGAACCTGCGAAGCCGCCAAAGCGATGCACCATAAAAGTGCATCGGATTCGAGTATTCAATTAATTTAATCAACCGTATTGATTAAATGTCAGGTACCCAATTAAATTATCGGGCGGTGATTTGGGATGCGTTCCGAAGGCCGAGCAGCCGCGGGCGACACTCTTCGCCATCTCTTCGCACTTCGCTTTCAAGTCTCGTTCGATTTCAATTGCTGCGCTAACATTTGACGCTCTATATTTGGCTGGGGATATTGCCATTGATTACACTTCGCCTTGCTCTGTATGATAGGCTCTTAGCCACGCCGCCGCTGTATTGAAATTGATGTTGTTTTATTTTTATCACATGAATCTCATTTGTTTATTAATAGACGAACGAGATCTTAAAACGAATGGTAATTGTAACTGCGTAGACGTAGAATAGTAGCCGACTAATTATTAGGATGGGATCACTGAAGTTTTAAGGACGGTTCACAGAGGTCAGTCCTTGGAAGGATGACCGTTTTGTCGTTGACGCTTTAGGCTGTTGGTCCCGGCTATCACTAAATGTGGTAATTGTAAATTCAAGTCAAAAGCCAACAGGCGGTTTGTAAAATTCTTACTTCAAAATGTGCCCTTTGCTTCCGCCAATCAGTACTGGGTTTCCAAAATAATTCCAGAAACTCACAGGCTATGCTCTTTTAAATTATCAATTGGTTAGGAACTTTAATCACAATCTTCATTTGTCTGTGAAGCTATACAATGCAATTTAATATAACATTAACAATATTTATGTTCTAAGTCATTCATATTACATTAGCATGTATGAAACGGCAGATTAATCCCAATCATTATCTAAATTGTACCACAATGACACTTACCTATGTAGTAAATAATTATGAATACAGTTCTAGTTTCTTAAAAAAATATTTATATTACTTACATAAAAACTTCTATAATAGTAATGATCAGTTTAATTCAATTGAACCGTGAAAACTAGCAGGTGTTTCGAAGCAGTTACTCATATGGTAAGAATTAAAATATTACAACCATGTATAGCCGCGTAGCATTCACCAAAGGCGAAGGAAAAAAATCTTGTTGACTAGACTTGCCTTTTGTATCATGATTATACCATCCCGTTGCTATACTACCACCTAATTACAGCCTTGCCGCGGGTATACTGGCACTTGTGGAGAACTGAGTAAACAGCGTGTTCTTTTAATAGTAACCAACTCTTATTACCTTATAATTTTTTTCACAAGCTAGTTGGATCGTCGTGTTTCATTTTGTGTGTAAATTATACGTTTGAGATTTTATAAATAAATTTTATACTGTTCGTTTATATTGATATATTTAAATAGGAATACTTAGTGGTTATGAATAAATGTTATTTTGTTGTGTTATACAATTGAGATAATAAATTTCGTTATAGCAGGTAACAAAAGTGGTAAGAATCGTCTTATATGCTGTACTAATTTCACACCGTAGAGCGAAAGGTTTTTTTTTCAAGTTAATGTAGTTAACAGACAACTTAATGGTAAGCGAAACTAGCTTTCAGTTAAGGGTTAACTCCACAAAACATTATGTATTCATTTATTTATTTATATTTATTGTGGTGTGCTTCCAAACCGTCACCTTGATTCGCGTGAGAAGGACCGTGCTTAGTACTGGGATGTTAATATGCTGAGATGAGATGAGATGATTATGACAATACAGTGGAAATTTAATTTCTGTTGCTCGATTAAATATAATAATAATAATTCTGTTATTATTACACCAATTATTTTAGTTGCAAGATAAGTATCAATAAGAACTTGTGTTATTTATTTATTTATTATTTATTTATTTAATAAGGTACACCAACAGCATAACATGCACATACATTATATAAAATTATTAACATTATATAAAATTATTCTTACATATGCATAGGCATGCGCCTATTATAGTTATATATACTAAAGAACGGATATACATATTTACATAGCTTTTTTTTGTTAATACATACTTAATATACATAGAAACGCCCAGACCAGAACAAATATTTATGTTCATGCACACAAAGATTTGTCCTGTGTGGGAATCGAAACAACGACCTCCGAAGTCGAGTGCGGATATACTGACCTACACACATCGGTCGTCAAATATTATAACTACCTACCACATGAAGCACTCAGCACACGCTGCGATACTTTCGGCTCTTTTCATGTAACAGCTGGTCTTTAAAGATCTCATACCTCATCATTTACTGTCGGAACACATACAAATTGAAGTGAAACCTAAATATGAGAAGTACACTTGATGCTGGACACAAACAAATATGTGTTAAATAAGTGTAAATGTGCAGTAAGGTATACGAAGTAGCTGAACACGTAATTGCGTTCAAATATTCTAGTTTGTTGAATATGTATTGACTACCTTTTTAGTAATAGTGACAAAGTACCTACTAAAATGATCGCCGATATTCTGAGGTCGACTGTACCAAGCATTCTTTGGTTTTTGCATGATTTAGGAACAGAAATCCTCCGTATAAACTTTCACAATTAAATGTAAGATTATTAGAACTGTAATATATAATTTAGGATACATAAATAATATATGGTCTTGTCGTGATCGGACGTTGGTTTATGTTCATAATATTTTAATTACATTATCAAATCATTGTACTCGAACGTGTGGTTCGTTATTAGATTTACATCTATAGGATTTCCTAAGGCCATGTTAAACTTGATATCCATTGTATAATACATATTATCTTAGCTATTTCATATATTTATTTCTGAACAAGTTTCTGCTTTTAATTCGTCTGCTTATACTTTAGAAATAAGCAAAAAGAAAATTATGCCACATATGTTATTTTAGATTATTTCGCGCGATTTGAGCTAATGTCGTTCAGTTGCCAAAGCTTTGAGTAACAAATATATACATACTTACAAACTTTTATATAAAAATATAGACATAATGATTATAATTGTTTTGACCTTAACAATATCTTAAAACTGCTATAATCTATTAATAAAAACAATTGTAAACTTTGAATCAAAACGTTTAATCGTTTTAATTTGTAAAAATACATGCGCCTTTTTTATATTTCCTCAAATTGAATAGGTTTCCATATTGTGTTACATTTACGAGTGCCAACATATAACCTAGAAGCCTTCCGCCAATCCGCACTGGGTCCGCGTGTTGGACTATAACCCAATACCTTCACATCTTGGTTGCAGAGAGGCTTTAAATAGCTATATATAATTGTGTTAGTGTTAAATCCAGTAAATTAGGAAGTCAGTGCATTCTAACAGCTGGTTCAACCATAGTCGCGGAGGTCCGGCAGTCGCTTAATATAATAACTTAAGTTCAGCCAAAATCTAGTCAGACCAGTGAGCAGATCCTGGGTCCTAAGCTGAAGTTTAGGCCAACCGGGATAACGCTAGGATGTAATGATGAGCTTTGAATAGCTGATGATCTCGCCGAACAGAGCGTGTTTGCTTGTTCATCGAGTTTTAAAAATACCAATACTATCAACATTATTAAACCTCGAGTTTCAATTTAAAAATTTCGCCCATACCATCTCGTTAAAGCGGCAGATTGCTTTTGTAGGTACACCTTGGCTCGTCGTCCCGTATTCTCCCGAAATGAAACTCGTTACATTCCTGTGATTTAACTGTCTTGACACTTACAAATTTAATTTGTCTCTTTTTTCTGGTCTTCGTGATCGAGTTTTATTTTCCAGTGATTTCCGTTAGGGTGTTATTGTTGAGGTGATTTTATTACGGAGTTTGCAATTGAATTCTAAATCGGCTCCAATAGTAGCAGGAGACGGGTGAGAGGTGACTAAAGTTGACAGCTATCTTAACTGCTATTCAAATATAATTATAATGTCAATTGATAAGTATACCATTGCAGGATTTCGAAATGTTCATATGAAAAGACTTTTTTTATCAAAAAGATAATTCCTCCTTTGTGTGTTACCTTTACCTTTAACCGTTGCGTAGTATCAATAGCACACTCCTATTAAATATCCGAATGTTCTCTTAAATATCTAATTATTAGGTAGGTAAGTGCCTTGAGTTATTTAAGTGAGTGGCGAAAATAGTAATAACTTGTTGTGTTTAATCATAGAGTATGGCTTTGGTGTTGAATATAACTGGTTCTTACAGTTGATTATATGAATATAATTACCACCGGTTTCTAAGTAAACCGATTATAACACCATTGTAAGAGTTATTAAAACCTATTACCATAAGTATGGAAGGAATATCAGGTAATGTCGTGGTAGAAATGACTACAAGTTCTCATTCAAGTCGCATCAAGGGGGGTCTTCGTCGTGCTGGTGGGTTTTTAATAAAAACTTTTCGGTATATTTTATGTTTATAAAATAAGACTGTGACAAATGCCAGCGCTTGGCATATAGTAATAGCCATTCGATTTATCGAAGCTCACATGAATTACCTGTTATTCATAATATAAAATTATTACTTATGTAATTGAATTACAGCGTGTGAAAAACATCTGCAGTAACTCGAATTACATACTTCTCATTAAAAAAATGTTTATCAAAATTAATAAACACTGTAAATTGGCTGTAAATTTACTTATATTCAAAGTGATAAGCAGTAGTCTGCATTTTTTTTCTCTGTTAATTAACACGTGTTTACGTAAAAAAACAGTTCTTTTATCGCATTCATCTGGAGACCTTTAATTATCGAGTTATTTCCGGTGTTGCAGATATCTTGATCGCAAATGGTATACTTTAATAAACTTGATAACATATTGATTATTTTCGAATAATTTAGCGATTACTTGATTAATTTCATTGTCATAAATCAGTTTTCAGCGATTAGGAGCTCTTGACTTTGAGATTTTTAATATAAGGTTGTGGTAGTAACATAACCTTCAGTACAGGGTCTATAAAATTGGTTCCAAAATTGTATAACATCTGTGTCACATTATGGTTTAGCAATAAATATTTTGTGTTTGTATATGTACTACATTCTTTTTAATTTTTATTCTGTTCTGTTAAAACAACTTGGGGGAAATTTGTTACCTTGACTCTCTAAGCCAGTCTTTCCCAAAGTGGGCGATAACGCCCCCTTGTGGGCGCTGCATGTCTCAAGGGGGGCGGTAAGAGACCCAGAAAGAAAATGGGGAGAAGAAAAAAGAAAGACGGAAGATATCTCTCGTCGACTCTAAAGATTCCACGAGAGATGAGATGGGGTGTCACTATTCGATGGTGGCCACACGACACAATCATAATTATAAGGAGGCAAATCACTAACCATCAAGTCAATGTCACGTATGTCTCATCCTAACTGGATAAATAAAAAAGTTCACCCCAGCAATCTTTTATTAACCACAAGGGTACACTTTAAACTGGACCGTTATAAATTAAATGCAATTGCTATAATGACGTTACTTAGCATGGAAATTAAAAACGTTATAAAAGCTGTATAGAGAGAGGTACGTTTAAATTACCCATTACGAACAGTCTTCGCTTACTATAAAATTACAGGATCCAAGTACCTACGTCATGTCGAAACTGGTTCTATTAGCAAAGATGAAGTATTGACAGAGCGGTTGGATCATGATCTTTTTTATGTTTATTTTAATATAGTTATGAATTGTGAAGTCTCGTTATGAATTAATGTATTTTTTTTCATATATAGGTAAAGATATTTTATCAGTTTGCTTTGAAGTTTTTATTGGATTCTGAAGATATTCTGTTTATATCGTTTTTATAACTTTTTGTTGATTAGAGGGTATTGAGCAATAATATGATTACTTTTGCTTATTACCTTACAGTGGCACAAAACAGTTTAAGATTTTATGAGGATATGTAATATAACTTATTTATTAGGGCTTTCTTTATTCAGCATGATGTGTTCGCTTTAAGATAAAGTTACTTTGAGATAAGCTTTTGAAGCCCTGTGTTATATTATTGAAGATGCTTGTAACAAACAAAGAAATTAATTGATATGAGGCAAACGTGTTGGACTGTATTGTACTTGTGTACAAATACATCCATGTATCTACATACATACATTCACGCCTGTTTCCCCGGAGGGGTAGGCAGAGGCATATTAGATATACGCCCACACTTCGCCAATTATATAGTTGGTCCCACGTAAAAGGTGGCGAGCCTATTGCCGCTTACCGGGCACAGTTATATTCTCCAGAGCCTCGTCCGTTGATCGGCAGGTGCACCACTTGCAGGTAAGGTTGGCTTGGGCTCCCTTGATCCTTGTAGTAATCCTATACACCTATCTATGTATCTAGTTATGTATGTCTTATGATCAAGAAGGTACAGAAATAAGTTAGATTTTATAAGAAAATCAAAGATACAATTACATAATGCTTAAAACTTAATTTTTTATAAGAATATCAATTCAACTTCAAGACGGTTAAAATTTATTTAGGTATGTGTATATAAGAATTTTACCGAGAAAGTATATACAAAAAGAGATTCCGTAATAAAGAGTGCGGCTACAACGCGTAGAGCAATTTTCACGTCACTGAGCACTTTGTCATTATGCATCAGGATCGTGACGCCTCGAGACAACTCGCAATTATTATGTATGTAAAAGAAATTCTTTCTGCCGTTCAACAGTAAATGGTGTGCAGTCATATTGCGCTACTTTTATTTGGCCGTTATATGAGATGTTTTGACCATTACTGTATTCAGGGATAGAAGGGATATATACAAAGAGACAAAAAGTTATTGTATCCTAGCATTATGCATTATCTGGTTTGCCCTAAGCTAAGGTCTGCTCACTGGTCTAACCTGACTTTGACTGAATTTCAGTTATTACTTGGAGCCACTGCCGTCTGACCTCCGCAACCCAGAGACAAACATCATTCTATGGATAAACCAGCCGTCAGGATACTAGAAGGCACTGACTTCCTATAAGTGTTCATGATACCCGGTCCCAACGGCTTAACGTGCTCTCCAAGCAAGCGATAATTACGCACATAATTCGAAAAGTCATAGGTGCGCGCGACCATAGTTTGAACCCGAGACCGTCTGAATTTGAAGTCTATGGGTCTCGCCACTGGGCTATCGCCGTTAAACAAACAAAGAGACAAAAAGTATTTGGCTAATAGTTTTTAAAGATGTGGCTTTAGTTATTCTTTGTCAGTTGAGATATATATTAATATATTTCATAAATTCAATGTTACTGATGATTTGAACTCTTTCGAGTTACACACAAAAACGCGAAACATTCAAACGTATCCCACTCCAAAGACGTCGCAATTCCCGAAGTTCACATTATTATAACGAGCCAGCGGCGCGTCGGCATGCTGCAAAGCAAACTGTGCCCACGGCCTCGCGAATAACCGATACTTTGCAGTAATAGCCACGATCGAGGCATGCGATAACAAGCCGCCGATAGCTGAACCCGTATTTTATTTATATATCGCAGCTCGCTTCTTTTTCAATAACGCTTTTTCCTTCTCCGAGCGAAAATTTTGCTCTTTTATGGCATGGGCGCTATGCTCGTTATTTACTAAGGTAATTATACGGCTATAATCCTGAATATTCAAGGGACAAATTGCGACCAAGTGACAGTTCCCACCATGCGTGCGCTAAACGGCGCGTCCTCCACTCAGTGTTTGTTGATTGTCGACAATCGCTGTCATCTTCTCACGTCGACGAGTTTTTTAAACAGCTTTTTACTCTAACCGTTCTTGAAGTTCTATTGTAGGGGAGCGTCTTTAATATGGTTTTGGAGCGTCTTTAATATGGTTTTGGAGCGTGTTTAATACAGCGTTACCTACGCGAATACTACTCCCTTAAGACTATTAGTTCTTATTAAAGTTTGATAACTCCCTAGATAGTTTGCTACGGAGAAACAATTTGATCTCGTTCTATATGCAGTAAGTAGGTCTTGTTGGCTTTAGTACATTTTCTCTGGATTAATTTATACTTCAACGTCGAGTAAAGCCTTTGTTAGGATGGGAATTTGCAGCAACAATGAGATGAGGGGATATTTGAATAAGGTTGCTCTCGCTTTTTCGACAGGATTAAGCTGAACTGAATCTGACGTACTGCGCCAATGCGTCTGTTGCCGGTACGTACACATTTTTTTGCACACAGTAATAAATTCATCAAGCGGCGCGCTAGACCATTTTTAAATTCACCCGTAATTTTTCAGCGTTTGATAGAGAAGTGTGCGATACGAAAGCTGTTTCAAAGCGTCACATAGTCAAAAAACGATAACAGTGTAAAAAGTTACTAAAGCTGAAACTAACCGAAAACTGAGAAAACACTCATACGAGTACGTACATCTCTGTAGCAGAAGTGACGTTGAAACTTTTCTAGGTGATGATGGTAAGGAAATCACAGGCTTAGTTTCTAAAGGAGAGCAAATTATAAATAATATCACCAATTATGCCGTGATTTCGCAACCTACGACATCCGTCAAACCGTAACAAAGTGTTGCATGAAGAGCGATTTGAGAGCTAAATAACTAACACTAAGGTAGTGCGTAGGCGTTTACGGTCACAACGACAAGTACTATCTACTTTAAGACGTGGATGAAATTCACACTTCATTGTTTTAGTCATTGGTGCGTTGGATTCATGCACCGTATGGGCTTTTAAACAATACCAACGTATTTTAAACCACCTAGACACTGGACTTACATTTTCATATCTTCGTCGCTAAAAGAGAAAACATTAAACTATAGTTAATAACTACTGAGTTTGTGCATAGTCGGTGCTGACATACAAAAAAAACAAAACGAATATTGCCTATAACTCGTCAAGCCAGTGGTTAATAACGGAGCTAATTTCGACTAATAATATATATCGATAAAATGGTGATACTTATTTTTGACGACTTCTCGAAGATAAGTCTATATATATACCGGAATCTTGCGAATATAACGAAATCGACCGGTATAATTCGTTCGCCAATAGCTTAGGGCAACAACTAAAAGCCTGTGGATGATAATCTATTTTTGTATGTGTTTGGTTCGCTCCATCTCACCTTGTTGCTTTGTAGTGAGATGGTCATAGACTGAGATTATGGTGATGATTGCTTAGATGAGTGATTTTTCATTTCCAAATTAAGCGACCACACTACACGAGACCGCACACGAGAAAAAAAATACCCTGCAACTTTATCATACCGATTCAAAGGCTTCATCATAAGGATTATATTTTGCTAAATAACAGAGTGTCAGAAATAAAAGAAAAACCATCCATTTAAAAATCAATGAATGCAGTTTAAATTGCTTTTGAAATTAAAATAATGTCTTCTTTCAGTCAAATTTTCCATCTACAATATTCAAGGTACTGTCCTCCATGTGGCATATACGTAGGACGCCCTGTATATGTAATTTTAAAGGACTCTAAAGGTTGCAGGTTCACAATGTAATGTAAACATAATCACAGCCTTTTGACAAGGTTTATTAATCACTTAATTTCTACGTCTGACTTTCACATACTGCAATATGATTGATTTTATCAACGCCTATCTCAATTTCTTTCACAACTACATACGGGTGAGTGCGTTATGGCCAGTAGCCGGCGGCGGCGTAATCGGCTTCATTAAAGCGCAGTCCGCGCTAGCATTGTTAACGTTTTCGATTCATGCATGTGTCCAGTGCACGCGCCTTCCCCTGCGCCCAAAGACTGTTGGGAAATCTCGCTGGAAAATTTACGCCGTTATTTTTATTGCACCCCTTTTTCAGCCGTCTCGCCGCTTTCGCTGCTGCGGGTAGTTGCGTGCCGGTTCAATTTTATCTCGTGCTTTTAAATACTTTCAATCGTTTTTGTTTTGGTATTCCTGAGCTTTTCAGTTTTATTTAAAGTAGTAATTGGTTTTGAAATATACGATGCTGGAGTTATTCAACACAAAGCTAAATTGGTATAATGAATAATGCGACTTTTTAACATGAATTTGTTGGTAGTATTTTACTAAAATATATATATTGCTATGACTACCCATAACTGTGGTACGGTTGATAAATAATAAAAAGAACCATGGATATCGCATTTCATAAATCAACACACTCTTATTAAAACGTAAATGATTTCTATTATAGATGTGCAACATCAAATCCCACAATAGGTCATGCTCGAGAAAAAAAACTAATAATAACCGTTTTGTTTAGATAGAGCTGAATACAGCAAAAAGTTAATTGTTTTGATTGCCAATACACAAACACGTCCGCCCGTCTCTCCCTTGCTAGTTATCGCCTTAGAAAAGCATCCGATCTTAATTAGTTTTCACGTCTTTGAAGGCGCCTAGAGTGATACCATCGCTCCCTTGTTACAATTTGTTTTCCTTTAGCACCGTTCATGACACGTAAAACAGACACCTTTTTGTTTCAACCGCTTTTTATTTGTTCTCGACCCCGTGATGTATGGTGATTGGTTCCCTTGTCCCACAGGTCGTGTATCTTATTTATCATGATAATCCTCCAGGCCATGTTCGAAACAATATTTGTTAGTAAAAAAATACATATATACTTCACGCTTGACGTTTCAAATGTTTATTGATTAGAATTCTGTTATGAAAATAAATTGAAGCGTTGTTGCTTGGCAGATTTAATTAAAACAACCAGTTCATCGTTCACGTAGAGTCGCATAGTTTTTTATTGTTCAGAAATAATAAACCGGAACAAAATTCTATTGTTTTAAATAAACATTCGTCAAGTTGTAAATTTAATAACAACACGATGAATTGCATTATCCTTTTTGACTCACATTGGGTTGTGATTACAAATTTACTCATGTCTTCTCGTCAGCTTTTTTGACTCAAGCCGTGATCCTTTCGTCTGGTTTTATATTTACTGCTTGTCAAATATTATTCGGTCGGTTACGCCTCCTTCGGACGATTGTTGATTATTATTTTTATTTACATGCCGCCGCCGCCGGAGAGAATGGTTTTTTACGACTTCAATTTGCAAACTCTTAAATCGCATTTCATTATACTTGGAGTTTATTTTAATATTGTATATTTTATCATGTGCTCTGAATGCACTGATCTTCATGCGCGTTTTCTATAACTACTAATTTAATACAAACTAGCTGACCCGACTGAAGAATGCCTGGGATTTCATTTCAACACCAAGCTATCTTCTCATTAAGTCAGATCAAACCATTGAAGTGATTTCATTCACATCTTTAGCACAGAACGAAATATCAATTAATGAATTTTTATAATTTAATTGTGGATGATAAAACACACAATTACTACGTACATATAGTATAGAATCCTTATTTTGTATTTTATTTAAAGATCAACTTCGTGGTTCATGCTAATGGCTCCATAATAGGATAGACTTTTGTCTATTTAAGAATTGTTTTCTGCATTTTCGTTAACTTCTTTTTGTCCTACTTTATCCGCCATTCTATGTAATGGATAAGATAAAATGTATTTAAATATATAAAATAATACGCATTGTGTTTCGACTGATATAGCCGAAAATTGCTCACTGCAAGTGTTAAAAATGTAAATATAAAGTTGTTTACATAAGCTTCGGTATGGGTCATGGTCTTTGTTTGGGTGTTTGTTTAATTAAATATTGGCTTATTGGCTTATAAAATAAGTTGAGTTATCATATCAAGATAATCGGTTGTCTAGAATTTGCTTTCATATATCGTAGTACTTATATTTATTACTGTCATTAATTTTATTTTATGTACGAATTTTAGTAGTTTTTCTTCAATAAACACAATATATTGGTCGCTGTTGATAAACAGACGCGGTGGTCGCGGCAAATTGAAAGCCGCCCGAGTGTGAAATGACTCCGGGCTGGCTTCCTGTCACTACGAGACATATCTAATGCCGGGTCTCTGTGTGTTTTAACGGTCTAAATGTGACCTCGATTGTCTTCAAGCTCTGATCGAGTTGAGCCGCTCGACCGGAGGGGCTCGATGTGGTTGACGAGCATTTGTTTTGTGCTGCATTGTAATTGAAATAGAGGAATGGGAATATAACTTATAACTATTTAAATGATTTAGTTGTTGCCTTTATGTTACAAATATTTTCTGGCAATTACACCTATGATTTTGTTCCAAGATATATATCATTAAGAACATTAACATTATGGATACTAAATAACGAATAAACATACACAAATACTTTTTTTTGTAATAACTACTAACTAACTATACATAGGATAACACCCAAACCAAAACAAATATTCATGTTTACGCACACAAAGATATGTCAGGTGTGGGAATCGAAGCCACGACCTCAAAAGCAGAGTGCGGGTTAATTCGCCACCACGCCATTTAAAATGTCGAATAAAAATAATAACAAGTGTATAGGGATCCTTTCAAGACCTAAGGAGCCCAAACCAACCGCACCTCCAAGTGGTGCTCCTTTTTTTTTTTTTTTTTATTTACGTCGGTAACAAAATGCATTTACGCACTGTCTCCCGGCCAAAGGGGGACCGAGAGAGGTGTGTGGGACTCACCACCGGCAGACACGACTGCCAGCAGTAATACCCACTAAAAATCTTCCGACGACGCCCGCCGCTTGTTGAGAAAGAGGCGGGGCGCCAGTACCTGGGTTGCAGCTCTGACACCCCGCCCGCGGCCAACGTCCCCCAGACCAAAACCGGGAAGACGCAGTGGACGCGCCCCTCCTACCTCCCTGTGCGACCATAGCGTGTCTGGCCGACTTCTCGGAGGGTCCATGGTTAGACAGCAGGGGCCCCCTGCCCCGCTGCCTAAAACCCTCCCGGCGCTGCTTGACGGGCCCTCCTGACCCGCCCGCTGCGCCCTCCACAGGTCCCTCTTAGTTTCCCCCCCGGTAGTCAGTACTAAGGGCACCCAGAGTCGCCAATCTCTGGGTGTTACCTTTTCCCTTGCGCCTTCTGCGCCCTACCGGGAGGTACTCAGCCCCCCCACCACGACAAGGTGGAGACCAGTCGGAGGGGCCAAGTGGTGCTCCTGCCGATCAACGGACGAGGCTCTAGCGAATATAACAGTGCCCGGTAAGCGGCAACCTATTACGTGGGACCAACTATATAATTGGCGAAATAAGGGCATATTATATGTCATCGGGGAAATAGGAGTGATATGTATTTATGTATTTTTTTTTGTTTATACATTCTTATTATACATGTTCTTCCAAGGACCTCGCATGACATATATCGATCACTGTAAAAAAATCGTTTCTTTTTTTGGCTCGAAAGAGACATGATCTGCATTATCATGCAGATTTACACGATGTTTAAGCATTTTTATTTGAGCTTCATTACACCCGATTCTCATTAGACACCCTAAAACTTTTTTTTTAAATACAACAAACATTTTTCTCTTTTTGTTTTGCTATAATTATGAATTGGTTCTGTAATCTGTCGGTTCTATAAACACATTTAACTCGTTTATAATTTTTGTAGAGATATAGCGATAATCATGTTACTAGTTTTTACGATAATTTGTAACGTTTCCATTATGAGACTTGGTTCTCCAGGAAATTGCCTTATTTGTATTTTTTTACTGGACCAATTGGGTATCATTACGTAGTTTTGCATTGTACTACATTGTTACTTGTAGTTAATATATAAATACACGCAAAACGGCACTTTTTTAACATCTGGCCAGCATAGTTAGCTGTACCTATATGGGTCGGCATACATATTCCAAATTGACTTATTTACTGGTTGACTGTAAATTATAATATTTTAGTTAAGATGTAATATTAATGAAACTATATGTACCTTTAAGTGTTTTTATAGATGTTCTTAATGCACTTCTGACATTTAAACTGTGTCACAAAGATGCCTGTCTTCCTTTTAAAATCTGTTACATATTTTAAACAGATATTTCAAAAAGGTAACAAATAGATAGAAATCTTAGTTAATATAGAAAACGAAGAGCTTGTTGTATACAATTTTGAACAGTTTAACAATGCAGCGGCACATTTATTACAGTAGAACGTTATATAAGTTACTAAAAACAGCGATATGCAATACTTCATTGAAAATGATAAACAACATCCAGCATTTTTAATTACTGCGTTCAAGATTTTATAACAGCAGGTCTTAATAGCTAAGTTAGTGTCTCAGTGAGGCGTGAAACAGTTAACAACTTTAATATTTTACAATACTTAACTTTGGTATGTTCATTAAGGAAACAATTATAACTGGCGACTTCTATAAACACCCAACAGAAGGTTAATTAAACAATAACTCTTCTGACTCAGAATCGTTATAAAAATTACTGAGACCGTTACACCCGGGCTCTCTCGCAATAAAAATTCGGAGTTAATCAAAAGTGGCTTTAAAGGACCCGTATGTAGTGGTAGTTAAAAATGCAATTAAGCCAGGTTAGCGCTGCATTAAATCGACTATCGTGTAATGTTACTTTGTTTGCATACGACACCGAGAATATAATACAGAGACGAAATGTCCTTCTAAATTGTTGGCATTGAAAACTCTGACTGACCGAACGATGCTACATCGAGCAGTGTTACAGTTTACAGTCACCATAGCTGTTGGACTGAGTTCGGAAATTTAAGTATTAAATCTATTACTTTAGAATGTAAAAAAGATTTCTCGCGAAAAGCGATGAAGCCTCATCTGACCATAATATTGCTACCGACATTATCAGTTCGAGCTTACTATTCAGAACACAATCGTAGATGAAATTTCAATAGATTGCTTCCTGATAAAGTCTGTTAAAACTTGATACATAACTGTGATCACTCGTTTTCGATAAAGTCTGTTAAAATTTGATAAAGTTAATCAATCATAAAAAGCCAAAATAATGTCGTGTTACTTTTTTCTTTTCTTCTTCTGTCAAATGTACTATAATTAATTTCATGAAAACCTCTTGTTTAAAATGTTAAATATTATTAATGAATTATATCAATAAATTTTACAAGACACCGAAATATTTTATATTATTGTATAGATATATAAAGCCACAAACAAGGGAAATAAATTATTTATTCAATGAACGAGTTATATAGGTACACTAATATATTGACAGAATTCATTGTCCTCACATTACATCTCTGAAGGGTAGGTGCTCGATTGCGTATGATCGTAAAAAAAGCTCACACCACTTAGCGGAAGGCACGGCCCCCCCGCAAAGACGTCTACCTTAATCACTCATATTTATACATTTTTTATACCCACCCAGATAATGGAAATTTCTTTTGGTGTATTTTATTTGACCAGTTAATATACTGCGTTTCAGGAATTATGTTCTGGAAATTACTATAAAATTTTCGAGATGTCTCGTTTGAAATTATATGAGTATTGAAAATAACGGTAACGGATTCACGTTTATGGCGTACACTTATTCGAAACGGCATGTTTACGTCTGTTGGCCGTAAGGTTTAAGTGAGGTAAATAGTATAATCGTAGTTCCAAGTTTTATTACACACTTCCTTCACCAATTTGCTCGACCGTTAAACCATTGGATTACATTAAAAATTTATTGTGAACTCTAATTAATTTTATCGTTATCTCGTATTTATTAGAAATAAGTATTTACATAGGTCTCCAAGTTTTTCTAATTTTAAAATGTAATCTTAAGAACTAATCTCTCCCTTTTGTGTAGGTACAATTTATACGGCACGGAGATTAAGTTGTGCCTTCAGTGTTATTGCATTTTATGCCATATGTTATCTTAATTAAGGTATATAATTACATTATACACTTACACATAAAAGAATGTAAAGATAAAACTTATTTACTTGTATAACTAAGAAAAAGATTATAAATCGTCCCCAAGTTGACTCTAATATTGAATACTGGAGCGTAAAATTGTTGAGCAAGATAGAGATGATTTTCGCGTCATTCAGACATAAAGGGCGTAATTGTTGCGCATCGAGTGGAACTAATATGGTAGAAATGGAACAAGATTGGAGCCGGGACGATCGTGGAAAATAATTTCTCCCCGCGCCGATAGAACAAAGGAGGCGACAATGGAACAAAAGATGGCCGGAACGATCCTGGTTTGTTATCTGACGGAAGTCTAATACTGAATCGATTGGACGAACGGTCACTCGGGGTACGCTTGCTTCCGTTGTCGGGGAACAAAAAAAGTGTACAAATTTTAATGTGAGACTGACTCCTATCCTGTGGGTTTCGCGGTTTAATGAACTGTAAAGTAAAAAAAGTTTAATATGCGGAATTATTTTATTGCAACTCGTATTTTTGGTTGCTGATATTTTTTGTTCACGGAATCTAGTGAGATTTAATTTAATTCATGTTGTAATTATTAGATCTGAATATCCATTTTTTTTTGTAAATTTACCTCTAAAATAAAATAAAATATACTTTATTATCTTTAAGATCAACATGATCATTTAGATTCGTCAAACATTTACACAAAATGGAAATTCCATGTATATTTTTTAACAACAATTAAAGAAATATGAGCGGTACCATAATAAAGGAGCAAAAAGAACCCATTTGGGTTCTTTGTCAGAATTTGTCAGTTTATCTGTCTGTTGTGGTTTTCTCAAGATTTGTCAGTCTGTATCTGTCAGTCATATATCGTATGCCTCTATATATCGTATGCCTCTATATCGCTACGCTCTTTTTCTCGTTAACCACTGATATAAAAAACATTAAATTTGGTAGGTGAAATTATATATACCCTTATAACAACAAAATAGAACTTCTAAGTTGGCCAATTATAAGTAGGGAACCGATAACCTGACTTAAGAAGCATGGGCATGCTCAATAAGAATTTCCATACAAAAGGGGTGACCTCACTAATAAACCTATGTGAACGGTGCTTTGCTTCATAGATTATTTCCTATCACTCAGTTGTGCGAAGTCACGGCGGCGCCTTTCTTAGCTATTAAATTAAATTACAGTATACATTTGATATTTCTTACAAAATAATATTTTTAAGTCATTTCAGCATATATCTTACGCGTATATTGCTAGCAACTGTGAATTAAGAGTGATTGTCGTTTAGTTCTCATTCTTTCTCATAGGCCTAGTCGAAAAAAGAAGAGTCATTATTACTCAACTACATCCTTCCAATAGAGTCAAAAAAGTTTTCTTGCATTGTCCATAAAACTATTGTGGTATTATCGCTATATGGTAAGTATATGGTAACAAGAATTGTGGTTGACATTTAAATTGTTGCATCTGGTTTTGTACAAGACATGTTAAACTAGTGAGTTGACAGCTTTTTGTTTGGCACGGTTAAATAAATTATTGACCCGAATAAGGTATTCAAACTGAGAAATACTCCTTTTTGACACTAAAAGTGATATAAAAACACTAAAGTCATACTCGAGTATAAGGCAAAATGTATTGTTTTACATAATTTTAACGTATAACGTGTGTTTGTGTTTTATTCTGTAGTGTGTAGGTGTAAAGGGAATCTACCAAGATCTAAGGAGCTCGAGCCAACCTAACCTGCAAGTGGCGCACCTGCCGATCAACGGACGAGGCTCTGGCGAACATAGCAGTGCCCGGTAAGCGGCAATAGGCTCGCCACCTATTGCGTGGGACCAATTATATAATTGGCGAAGTGTAGGCGTATTATATGCCTCTGCCTACCCCTTCGGGGAAACAGGCGTGAATTTATGTGTGTATGTGTTTTATTCTCAACACTTGAAGTTGAGCATAAAACCTTGAAAATGTTTTCAAGAATTACGATAACACAGGACCCAAGTGCAGTTTTACACTAAAAGTCTTGAAATGAAGAGATAACGAATGAAACTCGAATTATCGAATAGTAGCACCTCCAAATAACTTGAAAATACATTTCCAATTTTCTCACTTTAACTTATTTAATTTCAAACTTGGTAGCTGAGACACAATAACTACTTTACTGACACTAAGTCGAAAGACTCACGCGAACAAAGTAAAAGACACCGTCCCGGGAGTTCCAGAGAGAGTTTCTATCGAAATAAATAAAGATAAAGTTCGATAAAGAGGTTCTAGTCGCAAAGGATGTTACACGACAATTTTCTGTAAATCGAGGGTATGTGACGACGACTGGCAGACTCACCTTCACACCGCATCCTCTTAAATTTTTATATTCAGATGCTGATTTTACGTTTTCGAATTTCAAACTGCGATACGTGATCGGCGAGCAAAGCTTGAGCCGTACAGACACTTCGTTTGATATTAAAATTGCATGAAACAGGACTTCCTGATTCAGGGTTGGAGTCACGTCGAGCTGCGGCCGCCCGATGGCCAGTGGCTAGTACTGCGTCTGCAGATGTGATAAATGTGCTCTGTGTTAAATACGTTATATATGTGTGGGATTATATGGGATTCTGGATTATTACGTTATATGTGATTCTGAATCGGATTAGGCTTTTTACTATATTTGCGTAAGAACTAACACTGTTGATTCATTTCAAACCTAAACTTATCAGAACAGAACTAAACTGATAATATCTAGGTCTTATAGGTTCAAACGAATCCTGTCGGAAGCAATAAAATTGGTATTGTGTACAATACAAGTTAATATCATAAACGATACCATTGGCCTTGCCTTAATTCAAGAATATTAATATAGACTTTCTTTTATTATAAGTGAACATACAATCTATAAACACTATATATTGCAATATACACAGAGTACTCGCTAGACGGCAATGTTTTGGCAAGGGTCGACAAGATAAGGGATCTCAATGTTATCATACATAGCAAGTTGAAATTTAATTCTTATGTTGACATGGTCGTTTAAAAGTTTGCTCAAATGCTCGATTTCTTAAAACGAAACTTAAGAGCTATCCTTTTGAATAGCCTGGTTCGCAGCAGGCTTGAGTTTGCGTCAATAGCATGGAGCCCTGTGTACGCTAACTTGTCTCAACGGATAGAAAGTATTCAACGGACGTTTAAGAGGCACCTGGCAGACATGTCTTCACTGTACCCTGTATAGGGCCTTGAAAACCACTCACAAAATCTTTTACATTACCACATAGAACTAATCTTGGCCTATACTCTTCTTTAGCAAGAAGCTTTAAGCTTCTTTAGCTTTTGGCTTGAATGCAAAGTCACCCGACCTGGATATCTTTTCTGTCACGCAAAAAGTTTTCAAGGACACCCTGTTAAAGCTGCTCGATGACCTACATCCCCAGTGATTATTTACAACTTTTCATATTTTCTGAAAATGTTTTGATTGTTAGTCATACGTTTAAAAGATATAAGTAGAAATAAGTAAAAAATAATGATGTTAGCCCCCGTCGAATCAAAACGTAAATAAGGTTTATAAAGAAACAAAATAAAAACATGGTATATAGACCACCTTTAACAGGAGGAAGTGTGTCAGCCATATAAAGTCCACCGCTGAACACTATTGGCCTCCTCAATAGATTAAATTCTATTTTCCCGTAATCACCAATGTAACGTAACGTATCGGCAGGCGGATTGGTGATCGGAGTTCAACCCAGTTTGCAGGATGACGCTGCTGCCCATCATCCGGTAGGATTTCTCTTCGACGGCTCTTACGACTCCCCGTGAGATGTGAAGGGGTGGCACTATTTTAGGCCGTTCATACACAGTATAAATAATATAGTAACAAATTTGCAACAAATACTGCCTATTTTAAGCGCAAATTAAAATTGATTACATTGTTGAAATAATTCTACGTTACCCTTCCTGTAATTCTATTCTTTGTAGATATGAATGTTATGTTACTTTTACTAAATACAGTAATTATATACGCAGTCCACGGGTATTTATGAACAAATAAAATGTGCGCTGGAGCTGAAAGTTCAAACTGCAAATAATTTCAACCCTGTAATTGAAATTGGTCGTAACTTGAAATATATATTCCACGGGTTCAATGTCTATAATTTAACAGCAAGGAAGATTGTTTCATAATAAGAGCTTTATATTAAATGAACTAAAGTGAACTGTTTATTAATTGGCTCGTAAAATGTCCGGGTTTCCGTTTATCCCGACCGTTTTGATCATACAACAATAATTTACCAATCCACCGAATATAATTATATAAAAATTCATATTCAGTGCCTGTAAATTTCATGGAAGTTTAACGATTTTTTAATTGGTTTAGCTGTTAACAAGTGGACTTGTGTGTGAATGGAAACACAAGCAAAAGGAGATATTTATTCACATTACTTGGTTATGATATAACGTAGAGGCGAGTATACCCGCAGTCCGCTCACGAGGTCTTGGGTTATATCGAATAAGAAAACTTCTTAGAAATTTTCACATTAACAATAAATGTGTGCCTGCAATTTTAATTACGTATACCTCAAATCTAGCTCAAACACATTTTTCATTCGATCAAATAAGCTCTAGCAATAAACAATATATTCATTAATTCTCTTCTTTTCAGGTAAATATTGCAACTTCTGACGTCAATTAACAAAGAATCAAAAAACTACATCAAGTGAGTCAACCCCGCCAAGTTTAATAGCTACTTCATCATTTTAGTACCTACATTAAAACTTAATTATGGGTACTGAGATGGAGTCGCTCCTAAATCATATTTATCAGTAAACATTTATATCTTAAGGTCGTGTGAGTATAAATAGCCTAATATAATAGTAACAGGGATAACGCTAAGATGAAGTAGAAGTGTATAAATAGCGAATATTTTAAAAAAAGTAACAATAATGTTGGAATTACATTTCGTAGAAATAAACAGTTTTTTTTTAAATTTTATTTATTTATTATTAAAAACGAGTGTCAAGTGGTAATCTAGAGATAAAAAACTTCTTGGGGAGTTAGGGGAGGGTGTTTTTGATAGTTTTCTATATTACAATTGAATGTAGTCCAGTTTCAAATTGTAATATCAAGATTTAGTTGCTTCATAAAAAATCCTAAAATGTGTAGTACTTCAAGTAATGGATTATAAATATCTTTGTAACAATACCCTCGCAACTAATGTTTACTGAAAAATCGAGAAACAAATCAACACGACAAGTGTTTCGCCCTTACACAAGGCATCGTCAGGTAAGATCAGCCTCAGAACAACGATGTATGCACTCGTTTCAGCGTTGGTCGTGAACAATTTAAGTTACATTATATATAAAAAAGTTAAGTTATATTATAAGTCCAGTATGCAATACCTGTAAGGGTAACTAAGTTTTAAGTACCTAGTTAAATGGTAAAATACCTACAGATATTTTAGAATTACTTTGTAATACTGAACTACTCACTAACCGTGTGGTGTGTTTGAAGTTTTTGTATTACGAGAAGGTTCATGTCTGTAGTGTATCGGCAAAGTTAAAACCCGATATCAACGGACTCTTTGACTAAACGCTGAATCGATCCCAAGTAATAATAGGACTAAAAATTATATTGATGTTAATTAAGTTTAGAATGACATATAGCCGACCTTAATTTTATAAGGTTTTGATATTTCTTTTAGTGGACCTCCACAATGTGCTGCTATATTTTGTGTGTATCTGATGTACTGTACAGTAGCCGTCACAGAAAGTTGAAGAAGTAGTTTATGTCCGGAACATAGCGAGCCAAAAAAGAGTATATAGCATAATCAGACATATGAGTCAGGAAAAAACACAAATAAGAAAAATATAACAGTATTATGTTAGCTGTTTTCAAAGCAAAAGTTTCTATGTCAAGTAGACATTTGATTAGTGGCAATTTAAATTCCTATTATCAATTCATAGTAAGTAATCGAAGTATAAATTGAATGAACAGTTTCGATTGTGATCATATCTATGATTTGTATTATGCTGAACTGCTTACTGTCTCAACAAATATCAGACACAACAATGTTATTTCTCGTTTAGAGTTGAGCTGACACAGGAAACCCATTTACTGGGCTGTTTTATATCCAACAATTACCTATGTCGATAATTTTCATATTTTACGTTCGTAGCGCCGTTTTCATTCATTGCTTTATATTTATAGGTTGATACATTTTGCGTTATATTGCTTGTCTGGTCGGCTTATATGTTGGAATGGAGACCCCGTTTGAGCATACGTAGTGTAAGGCGACCTGAAGAGGGTGGACCGATTACTGTAGACAGTTGGCTTGTAGTAGCCGATGGATACGTTCTTCCAAGGACCGGACTATTCCGGTGGCGCTCTTCAGGGGAGGCCTATGAACAGCAGTGGACGGCTTTAGTTGATTGATTAATAAAGTGGAGGGTAGTATACCTGCACTTCGCTCTGAGATCGTGGTTTAATCTACATGAAGTTCTGTTATAACATGACGTGGAACATGAAGTGGTGTATAGGGGTCCTACCAAGATCTGAGGAGCCCAAGCCAACCTCACCTGCAAGTGGTACACCTGCCGATGAACGGACGAGGCTCTGGCGAACATAAAAGTTCCCGATAAGCGGCAAAAGGTTCGCCACTTATTATGTGGGACCAACAATATAACTGGCGAAATGTGAGCATATAATATGCCTCTGCGTACCCCTTCGGGGAAACAGGCGTGATATTATGTATGTATGTAAAATAAATAAAATATATGTTACATTTTATCTCAAAATATATGTTACAGATTAATGGGATGAACCCAAATATATGTGTGTGTGTTTCACATTACCAATTGGTTTTTTTCGTAAAATAAATTGAACCAATTATGACAAGAAATATCCTTCCAGGATTACTAATGTTTGGCAAAAAAAATATTGACAAATGGTCATTCGACAAACAACGTTTCACCAAAAGTTCATTTCACAAACGAGATATTTGACAAAATCGACTTACAAAAACTCACTTTGCAAATATAAATTGCCATTAGCAAACACTGCACTCGTTTAATGCGTTAAATATTAAAATGACAATTAATCGTTCTTTTTATTCACCAAATAATATGTTTCGCAAATTAAGCATATTTTGTTCAAAATATTATGTTGTTACAGTATGCAACCACAACAGGTCAAAACTAATACTTTTGTGATGGTCAACAAAGAAAAAAACCTCAACCAAATCTATTATCGAAGGTTTCGCCCTGATTGTTATTATGTATTATATTTAACAGATTTAAAGACATTTTATCAAACGTTTTTAGACCAATAGTAGTTTTGTCTGATAACTCTGTTGCTAAATGTTAATTATTTATTAAATGTAAATTTAAGTGTTGATCATTTGGGAATTGGCAAAGTGTGGGCGTATAATATGCCTCTGCGTACTCCTTCGAGGATACAGGCGTGAATGTATGTATTAGGAAAAGTGAGTAGTTTGTAAAATGACTAATTGGTGAAACCACTTTTTTGCCAAACATTGTTTATAAAGTGTAATTTTGCCAGATGACTTTTGGTGAAACAGCAGGACCCCATCCTGGAAGGATGACTGACTCGTCACTTGAAGTCACTTCGTCTGTCGTTGGAAATTATCAAAATTTGGATATGGGTTAAATAAAATTAAGATTTTGTTGCGCTTACTTTATTTTACGACTATACGCTAGATCAAATAAGTTGAGGCGGAGAACAGACATGTCGTGTGAAGTACTACTGACAAAAGTAAAAGTAACTTTTGCACTCGGAGGCGGACAAATAATATTATGATTCTGTTATGTGCGGCCTTAGATCCATGACACGGTTCTACTTACAGTAGCCTTGGAGTCTAACATGTCTTGTTGTAATTCTCTCACTCAAAGGCGTTAGACGTCCTTGTCTTTGCTGCGGCCTTAACTATCGATATTGCTGTGACAGCTCATACTGTCCTAGCTATATTTGTCTTGTAAGAAATGCGATCGCTTATGTTGAGCAATATAGGATTTTAAAGTAGAATTTAGAGCTTCTTACGTAATTTTCAGTACATAGATAATCAATTTGACATGAACTTTGCTTTTAAACAGCCAGACATGAACTTTTTTTTAGCCAGCATAATGGTTAGTGCTATGTCATTTAAGTATTATATTATTTAGGCCATTGTAGCCCTTCTGACTTAGAAATACTTGCTCGACATAAGCCCAGCAAATGCGCTACTCTTCCTTCAGAAAACGTAATAAAATAAGTCTAAGTATATTTAGTACAGGATAAGGTTCCATGGATTTCGTGACAAAAGTATTATAAATTTCTGGACCGTGCACGCTCGTGGTATAACTCATACGGTTCCCCTAACTAGAGCACACTAGCATTATTTTCTACTCCTTATTATCGGTTTACCGGGGAAGTGATACGCCGGGCGTTGGATGGCTTGCACGAACTCAGCACCGATACGGTGTTGGGTACCAGAGCGAACTCGAGTAATCTCACGTAAAGATTATTTTGCGCTTAGTTGGACTTACATAATCTTCTTGGTAAAACTCGTAGTCGTACTGCGCGCGAGCGATAGTGGTTTGCTTATTTTTGACCTCTACATTTTTTCGTCAAAGATTTTTGTCATGAAAATGTGTTTTTAGCGTCTGATAATTTTTTTGTCGCGTTTTTTAAGTAACATAGTGAATTATCACACCCTAATACAAAAAACATATATTATGGTGAAAGTATTAAAGAAGCCATTCATAGCTTTATCCACCTGATTATTCACTTATTCTTTAGGACTGAAAGAAGAAAAACAAGCTAAGTAACATTGA
Organism: Musotima nitidalis; assembly: GCA_949126915.1. NCBI lineage: Eukaryota > Metazoa > Arthropoda > Insecta > Lepidoptera > Crambidae > Musotima > Musotima nitidalis. The sequence continues at coordinate 8,690,931 of OX421424.1, read as the reverse complement.
CAAGAAAAAAACAGAGCAGACTGGCAACAAATTTGCATAACATTTATTTCAGAGTGACGGCCGCTACATTGACAATTTTTTTCCTGTTTTGGTTTTTACAGAGGTAGTTGTGACGTTCGTAAAACAGGACCCAGGTGGCTAGTGCCAGATATTCAGTCGTTAAGCGGATATTAAATCGCGGTTTACGCAAGACTATGCACTAGCTGGAAGGGCTGTGCTTGTGAATTTACTGATTATGTGGGACCAAGCAACGGATGTCAGTGTAGTGCTGACCCATATAGGATTTTACCTGAAGTTTATTCAATATGAGCCCTTTATATCACTACGTGATTACTTACATTTACTTTTGATAGAAACAGGTGTTTGGCGTTCTGCTGTTAGAGCTTTACAAGTACACCTTTAGGAACTTTATGGCTTTCAAACTGTCATATACCTATAGTGATAACGAGGATCTTCACTTTAAGAAGTTTTATAAAACACAAAACTACTGCATCTGAAATGACACACAAACTCTCGCTCATGATACGCTGACGTCTATAAACTTTGCTTAATTTCGATAAATATTTCCGACTGCATAGTCTCGCGCGCTACTTTTAGTGTCTATATTAAAAACAGCGTCTTATGTTAAGTACAGTTATTGCGATACCTGATAAACCTTGTCCGTAGGTACTTGACATTAATTTTATACCTCATAAGGCACCAGTACCATATGTATGCTATATCGTGGCGATCTGAATCGGAGGCGTCGTAAATAACGCATCGGAGCGAAGACGTTCATAAATCTAGTTAATGAGCGACGCCGATTGCTGGACGGATTAGGTTGTAGACTGCCAGATACTGCCCTTAAAACTGCAGGGAAATTGAAAAGGTTGTACTGTATACAATATAGTTTGCTGTATTGACCTACCACAGACACTCGAAAAAAAGTTTACAACTAAAATTATACCAATATATTATTAAAATATGCATGTATATATGTGTTCATAGGCCATAGTATAAATTTCTTTTACATAAAGGATTCCTCCGAAAATTTAATAAGTATGTATGCAAAAATGTCACGCTGGCGAAGCCTTAGTCAGAAGCTAGTAAGTATTAATCGAGTAACAAACCATAACATTATAAATATATGACTAATTTACTCCACCATACTGCACTGGGTCCGTTTAGTAGCGCCTGTATGCCTCTCACCGTGGTTTTAAAGAAGAGAACTATTCCCAGCAGTAGGCCGTTAATGTGTTTAGATGATGATTATAACTGCAGCTGTGACAAATTTTACAAGGTGCCTTTAGAAAGCATCACTTAAATAGTAGAAGACCACTTGACTTGGACGGAAGGTTACTCCGAAATAAATTCGGCAATGAATTTGACAAGGGGTTGTTACTCGTCATAACATTTAGATTAATAGATTAGAATGTTCACTTAAAAACCATTTAAGTTGATTATGTTAAATTTTTTTACTGGCGAATACCCCGTATCTGTAATCCGTGGTAACTGTATTCGAACCGTCGGGATTGTACTGCATAAAAAGTGTTTTAAAATTCAATTGTTTCTACTGATCTTAATTTTTACTTGTAGATTTGCCATGCATAAGAATTCCAGATTTTATAGAAATACACACATGGGAATGTCATACATAAAATAATATCGTCATTTTTAACATTTGTTTGATAACAAAATATCACGATAATATATTTTTTTTAATTTTTTTTTACAAATACTAGCCTCTGCACATGGACATAAACATAAATACAACTGTAAAATCATTTTGCTTCAATAATAAAAGACCAACGTCTTTCATTATAGAGGAATCACTGAAATCTATATTATTTTTAAATTAAATGTCCCCGGGATAGCATCCGGGAAACGGGACCCGTGTAGCCTGATCAATTCTAAAGGTCTAAGCAGATACAATTCATTTTCTTACAATGTTGTATGCCGATAGGTACTGGCTTGCAATTTCCCTGGTGATTATTCAATTCGATAAAAGTCTGCCTGTGATTAGAATTGTTTCATGATTAAATTTGCACCACCAATCCAAAACAAATTTTGTACCTCTATTTATGGTAACAATATAATGAATTAAGTTAGTTTTATGTTTGCATACAAATGAAAACTAGTTGTGCACTAGTTGTGCAAACTACTAGTACCTAGACGGTACTTTTGGATTTATATACAAATTTCCGCCTACGACATCGCCCTCATGGCCTACTGTTTATCACGCCCTATATTATTTTTATCTAAAAATTGTTCACAGAATGCCGATCTCGTCTGTGTTTATTGTCGTAGGGCAATATTTAATAGCTTACATATGTATCCTTCTCCAATTTATAATTTATCTCTGCACTAAATGTCGTTAAAATCATCCCTGTGGCTTAGAAGTGCCTTTTCATAAACAATTAACATACATCTTCCTTGTTATTTTAATAATCAGAAATACGAAATGTATATAATAATATATTAATGTCCCCCCGACTGGTCTTCACCTTGTCGTGGTGAGGGGTTGAGTACCTCCCGGAAGCCGGGAAAAGGTAACACCTAGAGACCGACGACTCTGGGTGCCCTTAGTACTGACTATCGGGGGAGAAACTAAGAGGGACTGTGGAGGGCGCAGCGGGCGGGCCAGGAGGGCCCGTCAAGCAGCGCCAGGAGGGTCTTAGGCAGTGGGGGCAGGGGGCCCCTGCTGTCTAACCATAGACCCTCCGAGAAGTCGACCACACACGCTATGGTCGCACAAGGAGGTAGGCGGGGCGCGTCCACTGCGTCTCTCTGAGGAGGTCCTCCCGGTTTTGGTCCGGGGGCCGTTGGCCGCAAGCGGGGTGTCAGACGCCGTCGGAAGATTTTTAGTGGGTATTACTGCTGGCAGTCGCGTCTGCCGGTGGTGAGTCCCACACCCCCTTTCGTTCCCCCTTTGGCCGGAAGGTAGTGCGTAAACGCATTTTGTTACCAACGTAAAACAAAACAAAAAAAAAATTATATATATATTAATGTATAGTATAAATGATGAGAATTGAAACGACTTCTGCTCTATAAGTCGAAAATAAGGCCCCACATGGAGTATTGCTGCCATCTTTGGGCACGAACGCCTGGATACCAGCTCAGACTTTTTGACGCGTTTCAAAGCCAAGCAATGAGAATTTTTCTTATTAGTGATATTTAACTCTTAAGTCTTATAAGATTTTTTTCCTATTTGTGCGTGTTCTACCTCTTGTACAATGCAGTGTGTTCCAATGGAACTGTGTGAGATGACGGTAAGACATTGTGCATGTAGTTCTTACCTCATTGCCGTACTACGCACAAGCAATTTAATCTCATTTCGAGAAATTTACGGGAATATTAATAAAGTGCGTAACAAACATTTAAAAATATAATCTTTGTGTCAGTGTGTGTCTAAGCAAAAGGAAAATCGTTTCAACTTATACCACCAACATCATTTCAATTTTGTTACTATACGAGAGAGGACTAACATTTAGTTTGAAATGTTATTTGACTAGGCTTTGTTTGTCTTGAACGAGGCAGGAACATAAATCTGAAATGTATGAGAGGGTTTGGGATTACCACAGCTAGTGCTGCATTTTCAAACGATTGCAGTACTACGTAAATTTTAATTTTACAACAAAAGTTTATTTTATTAGTACTTGTTAAGGAGGCTTCTGCTTTTTTATGTAATTTTCGTATTCTACCTGTACTGGGAAGAGAACCCATGTTCAAACAATCAAATTAGTATACGAAATAGGTATCTACATAACAGTACCAAGACGATTATTTCACTAACAGAAAATGAAGATTTATACCAGCAATACAAATCAGACAATATCGATATCCAATGCTTACGCAATTCATATTATATTCGAGAGAATTGTTCATTTCAAAAGATAAACCAGGATGAAACCGAAAGCTGGCGGTAACACTATGACAATTTATTTAGAGACCACCTAATTCTAAATAACGCACGAGCGTTCCAATAGGATGTCAGGTGAACTAAAGGCGCTTTATACAAGCGAATACGTAGGCTAAGTAATCCAGCTTAGGACGAGGGATTACACCTGAGTGTCTAATGCTTCGAACTAACACCCCACCGTTATTTGATCCTGCGAGTTTCACTTGCAAATTATCCTCTAGCTTACCACAATTAGAAAGACAGATTGCAGAAAGGAAGGTATACTTCCGAGGATTATTTTTTAATGATTTGCCAGTAAGCAGACATACCAGGTATCTTAACTGATAGTAAGCAGTAATTCCTTTTTTGTATGTAATTAATTTGCAGACCTCTAAATAAAGTGCGCACAGTGCTCTGCCAATTTTCGGGCACTGAATAAGTCGTCCAACAATCCGGAACTGGACAGCCTTTAAAAGGATGCTTTGAAGCCAACAGGATGTGTGTTAAATAAAAAGTGGTTTATTATTTCCTAATAATAATATTCCTTTCATTTGCCCAAAAATGTTTTAAATATATTAAAAATATTTCTTGCATGGCAAACTTTCTCAAACATTTATGCAACATTGTGTAACAAACCACTTCAGTCAAGGAAGAATATCTATGACAAAAGACCCCGAGTGAGTCACTTTATCATTCGCCAAGTCCGAGCTAAAACAAAGTAGCAGCACCTAATGCCTGGTTCGACGGTTACACCACCGTTACTTGATCTGGCAAGTTTCGGTTGCAAATTATCGCTCAAGCCACAATAGGCGAGACGTCGCGCTGTATCCAACAATGCGTGCCCGAGTCGTGCCTTAAAAGACGAAGTGCCATTATTAATGGTGCCGCCGATAAGAACCCGGTATGCGGCAACCGAGCCAAACGTGGTTACTCGTTCTACTCAATATCTATTGCCATCGACTATGCTAAGAAATTAAGAGGTGGTAATTGAATTTTAGACATCCAACAGACTTCAGTCCATATTCAGCAGACTTACACGAATCCTTTGATTACATTTTCCAAATGCCACTGCGCATTAAGCCATCAACTACAGATCTTGTTAAGCCGATTAAGCTGTTCAGGAATGTAAGCTTTCAAATTATGAATGTGTGCTTGAATTTTTAAAAAGCAGAAGCGTCATTTAATTTGATGCCCATATCTCCGCCACCTTATATGTAGTGAGACAGCGACACGGCGGGCAACAAGCTATTGTTTGCAAATCTCAACAGCACTTTCTCGACCAAACATGTGATAGGGAAGGAGCATATCAGGGACGTGTGGAGTAAAGAGGCGAGAAGACAAGGTACGTTTGACGGTCGATTTGGTCAACTTATCGAGTGGTTAGACGTCTTTTGTATCAATTTAATAATGCACTCTCGAAACGAGTAGGCTGCGCTCATACTGCTTTTTAGTCGCGTCTCAGGCGACATTTATTGCGCCTATGAAAAAGTTTCAATTTAACTGAATGTAAAGAGTCTCCGAGTGAGTGGGATGCTCGAGATGTTCGGAGTTTTTGTTGGCGGTTTCGGAGTGAAGCATGCGACCATGTTTTGTGTTTGACGCAAAGTAGTGGGGGAACTCGGAAAGTGATACCGAATTACAAAACAATTTTGATTATTCTGTTGTGATATGATATTGTCAGAAAGTTATATGTACAATAATCACTATTGGTTTGAACTGTCCGGAATAAAAAACAAGAGATTAGTATTAAAGAAAGAAGACATTTTATTAAATTTAATCGGAACAATTTCATTTCTTCTCAATTCAACTTTAAAAGTTCATAATTAATACACGTCAACTTAAAAGCTTCATCTTGGAAGAATTGAGCAAGAAACTCATCAAGATGTGTGCTTTCTCCATTACAAAAGAGACGAATTATTATTCGCAGTAAATATTTTTAAATCTGCCGATTCGTTGTGTCCCGTAGTAATCAGATTTAAAAAAACACTTACTTGTGTAAAATATATCAATATCATAAATATCAATACAAAAAAAATCAATAAGAAAAATATTTTAAAAAAATATACTGGAAAAGTGCTTTTTCTTCTCATCAAGAAAAAACAACGACAATGGTTGAAATACGTACGTTTGTAAAGAAATAAAGCTGCTGTACGAAAGCTGTCACATTTCTACAGGATAAGCGTGGGGCCCGAGCCCCGCGTCCAAGGAAATCAGCGCCGGCTATCTCAGCGGATTTTACACATAACGACACTATTGTTTGGACATGTAGTTTTACGTCCGAAATTATTAACTTATCCGCTATCCGAGATTAAAGCTAATTTTGATAGACGCCTGTATTGGTTTCAGTAGTTCCTTAAGTTTCAATCTAATGATTGGATATTAAGACGTTTTACTTGAATAGAGGGCTGATGGATTAAATAGCTTTGTGACTTGATTTAAATCCATCACTAGTTTACAATGGAAGGCTAAATTGAAATGATTGATTTGTGTATAGCAAATAGATAGGTTGTAGTGAATGGATGATTTTTTATTGATTCATTTTCCTAGTTGTTTTTTTCTTATTTCATAAGTATTAACATAATTATGACAGTCCAGCATGGGTATTTTATTTGTATTTTCTGAATCACTCTTCTAGTAAATATACGTTCTCTAATCTCAGAATTCATAATTACGGAGTTGACTGTGTGTTTTAAGTATTTTTGAATGGGATATCTGTGACATATATGATATAATATATCACTTTGTCCCAATGTGGTAAAGAATATCTTATACAGATAATATTCTTAGGGCCACAAGACTCAAGTTACATTATCAGTTGATTAACTATAAAGTATGTAGAACTTTAGTAAACACGAAATACTCGTGTTCTTAAAAGCGAATCGAGTGTAGTCGTGTCGTGGTCTGTAAACGTCCCTGCCAGGATCTTAGTCCGGAATCCCGGATCGGATAGCGTAGCGTTGCCCGTCGGATGTCCGGCGAGAGCTGCCAGGATTATCAACACGTATACTGACATCGGACTTTTTCTAAACTGTTAATAAGTTTTTCTTGGCTATGAAAGATGTTTATGTTTCAAGTAATTGTATATGAACTAAATAAGGTTTTGTAAATGAGTATCATTTTTGTTCTGCCACAGTATTCATACTGTATCTATACAGATGCAAAAGAGTGTAGGTAGAAAAGAGTTGGTGTTATAGGTTTCACATGTGCCTTCATGTGTCTTCCTATAGCCTTTACGAATGGACCTATGGTATGATCGAGAAGGTTCGTAGCTAAAGTTAGTTAAGACCTGTTCGGGCTTCTTTAATTTACATTTTTATATAAGTATTTATCCAAATAACGACTTCTTGAAAACAAATTGGCGCATCGAGAGCTTATGATTCCGTTAATATAAAAAATAAAAAACTTAGGCACTAAATTATTACATTTGTTTGTATTCACGCAAAACGAGCTTTCTACCTTGAAATTGTTTTAGCTTAAGACTAGTTTGCACAGTAACTGTGCATAGGGGGACCATGGACTAGGTGATATTATTCAACCTACTTGTCTATTGAAATCAGGATGTTTTGAGATTTCAATATCCTCAAGGAACGACCAATTTATGTATTTCATCAAAATTCTTAATGTTTGTTTATTGAATCGAAAAAGTGCTTATATAACTAGAATAAACAGATTTGTCTCCCTCCCACATTCAAATCTCTCACGTAGTAAATATCACCCTAAACAGGATGGTGCATTTTCCATTTCTAATTGATTTAACATGTCGAAAGCAAACGGTGACACGCTACGTGCCAACAAAAACAACGGAGCACCGGAATCCCGAATCATTTTTGTTCACATACGATTGCTACCGACAGCACATATTTGTTTTGCTAAGTACCGAAACTGTGATACGGACGTCGGTACGTGCCTTTGCCGCGGTCTCTTTGTCCTTTAATAGAGCAACGGGCCTTGCGTTTTTGTACATAAACTGACACTAATGACACCTACTCTAACCTTATCCCGAAGGCGTAAATACTAGTATTGAGAAACACAGGCGGTGAGATAGATTACTATGTTGAGGACCTACTAACAAGTTTTTGTTTATCCATAAATACAAGCTCACTTTACGGAATGTGCTTGGTACACAGAACATGATATGCATTGCAGGTTAAAGAAATCATCGTTTCAAAATACTACAGGTGTGAGATAAAGCAATTAAAAGAAAGCTAATACAATCTTCGTATTCCTGCAATAAAGTGTTTCTTGTTACTATTAACGAGCATCCTATTATTATGGAGGAAAGCCACGAGAAAAACGCCATTGTTTTGCACAACTTGATCTACGCTATCCTAACAGTATGTCATATTTGTCTAATAATCACCACCCTATCCCTATCACCCAATCACCACCGAGGATTACACTCTTCTGAACGATGGTACTGTGTGTTAATTATAAGTAGGGATCGCAGTAGGTAGAGCTATTTCTGTTCATTGGCCGCAAACGTTTTATCAATATGGACGTTCCCCAGGATTCCTGAAAATCCATTGATTGCGCATGAAGGATCAAAGGAAATTTTTTATAAGAATGTTCGTAACATTCGTACTGCTTACAACTATTTATTGATTTTATTTAACCGGGCTGTACCTCGGGAACAAAGCATTTCGGGAAGGTCAATACTAATGCCACGTATTCTAAATATTAGAAATAGCTCTACCTACTCCGATCCTTAATTATGACCGAATATACAGCTCCTAGGTTCCAACAAACGACAGAACCTCGATTTTCGTAGAAATACGCTTCACCGCCCCTGTGGTCGATGAGCGCACTACAATTCCAAAGCTTGCGGTCATCATTGTCTTTCCAATGCTTACTGCAATTATTAATCCTCTGCAAGTATGAATAGTTGTACAAATCGTTTGAAAAGTGTATAAAGTACTTTTTTAAATTACGCGTTAAGGGATCCTACCAAGACCTAAGGAGCCCAAGCCAACCTCACCTGCAAGTGGTGCACCTGCCGATCAACGGACGAGGCTCTGGCGAACATAACAGTGCCCGGCAAGCGGCAATGGGTTTGCCACATATTACGTGGGACCAACTATATAATTGGCGAAGTGTGGGCGTTTAATATGACCCCTTCGGGGAAACAGACGTGAATGTATGTATGTAGATATGTTAAAATTATGCAAGTCTTAAAGAATTGTACCTTTACGATATGCAAAGATTGTTATTGACTCATCATAAGATTATCCAAGGCATTAATCATCAGAGGTGAGAAAACTGGTAGGAAATAAATCACCTCAGTGCTATCTGTTATAATCGCGTCCAGGCTTCAGAAGTTGCGGGATGGACGTCGCGTCGTCGCGCAAATTAGCGAGTGCGCGATGCGATAGCGCTGTTTGTTTAAATTGACTCGGTTTAAGTTACAAGCGAAGAGGTACTTGCTTAGGGTGCCTCATTTAGAGATTAAATGTTTCGAATACATTCATTTGATACTTCTTAATGAATACTATTTAAATAGTTTGAAATATCATCATCATATCCTAGCATCACCCCGGTTGCCCTAGACTTAAGCCGAGAGTCTGCTCACTGATCTAACCAGATTTAGCTAGACTTCAGTTATTACATGGAGCCACTGCCATGTGACCTCCACAACCCAAAGGAAAACATCATACTATGGTGAAACCAGTTGTCAGAATATGAGAAGGCATTGGCTTTCTAATAACGTCTGCGATAGATGTTCATGACAGCCGGGACCAACGGCTTAGCGTGCTTTCCAAGGCACACAGCATAGCCCAATTACGGATATGATTTTTTACTATTGCATCACTTTTTTATTATATTACTAGCGCCCCGCGGTTTTCACTCGCATGGCCCACGTTCCCGTGGGAATACCAGAATAAAAAATATCCTATGTGTTATTCCAAAACTGCAGCTACACACATACCTAGTTTCATCTCAATCTGTCCAGCCGTGCGTGCAATTTAGCGTGAAAGAGCAACAAATATGCATTGATTCATTTGAGTATGTATATAAATAAGCAATTCAAGAAAGAGTAAAGATTAGTAATCTATAAGATTCATATAGAAGTTTGATAGATTACATAGTTAACATTTATATTACATATATATAATAGCGCGTGGGTCAGAATGTAACCCAGGTCATTATTTCTTGTGTTTACTTTGTTTTATGCAGTTGGCGAACCTTTATAAATAATTCATACTTTTTTCTCACTTCGCCAAGTATTAATCTTTTTTTTTTTATCTATTTTTTCTCCTTCGTTTTGAATGTCTGTCAGAGTAACTCTCTAAATCGATTTATTAAGAAAATTTCAAGATTCATATAATTTATTAGACTGTTAAAAAAGTATTTAGTCTCTTTTCGAGATTCAAAACCGACTGCCTCTTATGACGTGCTCCACTTATTAGCAGTAGAAAGCCGTGGCTGCGCATCTCTCGGTCTAATTATAAACATCCACCCCGCAAAGCCTTATTCATCCACCGCGTACTCTAATAGCCATTTAGCTCGAGTGCCATGAGCGAGACGGCCATATCGTTTTAATATCATCTGCGTTTTGTGATTAATGTGTATAGACTTATTATAAAACTATAGTTTTTTTTAATGGAAATTCAATAATTTGAAAGTTCGATGGGAATTTGAGGTGGAAGGTCTAGTGGAAGGAAAGTATCCTCCAATATTAGCATTGAGTCATCATTATCTTAGCACATTAATTCCTACCACCGAACAGCTAACAAACCGAGGTAAGAGAGATTTAGGTCAGACTCCACTCAGTGCGATTTGGCTCAAGCAGGTGTCTGGCGTCCTGCCGTCAATTTCAATTTATTAAGGCCTCTAATTTGCATTAACGATGTGTAGTCGTAGTAGCTTGATATTAAATTCCACACAAATGAATCACTAATCGAAATACTGACATCGCCATCGATACGGCGCCAATGTAAACGAGAGATGAAAGTAAATTAGAGGTACAAAGAACTGGGAGGTTTTACATAACACTTGTTGTGTGAACCATCTTACCGTTGTGTTACCTTACCTTATTTTTTTTTGTATTACGTCGGTTAAAAATTCGTTTACGCACTGCCTTCCGGCCAAAGGGGGACCGAAAGGGGGTGTGGGACTCACCACCGGCAGACGCGACTACCAGCAGTAATACCCACTAAAAATCTTCCGACGACGCCCGCCGCTTGTTGAGAAATAGGCGGGGGCCAGTACCTAGTTTTAGCGTCTGAGACCCCGCCAGCGGCCAAAGTCCCCCGTACCAAAACCGGGAGGACCTCCTTAGTGAGGCGTAGTTGTAGCGCCCCTTCTCCCTGTCGGAGGGTCCATGTTTAGACAGCAGGGACCCCATGCCCCTGCTGCCTAAGACCTTCCTGGCGCTTTGGCCGGGCCCTCTTGGCCCGCCCGCTGCGCCCTGCATAGGTCCTTCTTAGTTCCCCCGCGTAGTCAGTACTAAGGGCACCCAGAGTCGCCAACCTCTGAGTGTTACCTTTTCCCGGCCTTCGGGAGGTAGCCCCCCCCCCCACGACAAGGTGGAGACCAGTCGGGGGGTAGTGTTACCTTACCTGAGGCATGGCATGGCCGCAGTCTAGAACTGAATAAACCATAAGGATATAAAGATCAATCTTGTAAAATTATCGAAACAGGCCGAGTGTAGACATAAGCGTTCATAACGAATTGACGAACAAAATGTACACCAAGTCTGTGTGACAAAAAATAGCGAGATGACAAATATGCGCATTTTGATCGCAATAATCGCTTATATATAATCTGTACGGACAAACTGAGCTTGCTTCAATGATATTGGACAATTAGGTTCTTATGCTTAAAAATAAGTTAAGTTAATAAGGTACTTACTTACTTTAAGTGTGGAATTTTGTATAGAAAAAGGAGATCGATCTTCCATACAGGCACCGGAAGACTGCCAAACTTAGTGTCCGAGGATTTCTCCTTGGTATCGATGCATCGCCAATAGTTGAATAAAACAGGCCTTGTGCAACCAACCAACCAACTGATACTTGATCGATGCTTTTGATATTACTGACATTTCCTTTTAATTATTATTTCAAATTAAGCTCTGCACTTTGTAAATAAAATTTGATCATTAATCTGAACAAATTTCAATATTATTTACCCAAAATATAACAACGGTTATCCCGATTCCTGAACCACCTTTGAATAGTAACACTGAAATATACGCTTGTGTATGACATAGATTTGTACTTAGCATACTAGAAACGTAAAAGCCAGTATGTAAGAAAGTGAACAATGGACATGGCCTCGTGTCGTGTGCCAACTAATAATCAGCAGGCTCCGTTCGTTACGCGCTCTTGTGTACTAGTTTCCCCTCACTGTTTCTCCTATCGTTTCCTACTATTATAGGTTCGCAACGCAACGAAAACTGGCCTCTAACTAATGTCTCCTTTTGTGACCGCGGGCCGGTTTAATCAGTTGTTTATATTATTACCGGGGACTGTGCGATTTAATCGTCAGTTTACCGTTTCTCATTGTATCTAGTCGGTTAAAGGCGCTGCCTTTGGGACTGTAATGCGATAGGGAATTTGTAGAAAGCCCGCGATGTTTGTTTAGGATTAAGAGATTCGCCTGCGCTCTCAGTTTACGATAAACGGAAGCTTCGTCACCGCAAATTGTTGTTTGTTTTATGGTACATGCATGATAACGCTTATGACTAATTCTCAGAGTACCATACAGGCTTATGGTTTTCCAATCGACTGAAGCAAACTAAGCGATTATAATAATTGTCGTGATGTCTGTTAGTAAGCGCCACTCACATTTAATTAAAGTTCTAGATAATGTAGATGTCCTCGCGTCTACAACCACATTCCCTTGCCTCAGATATGTTTGATAAGCCCAAGCCTTATAAGAGCAGGCGAGAATGGAAATTGTCCTTGTGACTTTTATCGGCGCTACGATGGATCATTAGTATGTATCTCTTTTGAGACTATGATAATGTCAATGTAAATTAACCAAGCCTACATTATGATAGGAGCTGGGAGCTTTATGGTAATATCGTTAACTGAAGTATCTGTATACTGTTTTAGATTGTAAGGGAAATGTTTGCTATAGTAATAATTTATTTTTTATTATTCTTATAATTTCTCAAAAACAAATACAGATTATTTACAATAAATTTCCAAACACAAAAAGCAAGTAAGTAAGTTGATTCGTTTTTAAGTAACCATAGTGTAAGGTTCACTTATTTAATCGTTACATTTTACGTAGCGCTGTAAGAAATTTAAAAGGTATATACTTACTATTATGATTGTTACTATAGCAATTAATAACAAGAGTTTCAATGAGTGGTTTTCGGGCAACTTTATACAATAATTAAATCCTAGACATCATAAATATCTCAAGTACGGACAAACGATAAAACCAAACCGTTTCTATGTGTATGCATATTTACGTTACTTCGTTTTTATTGGTATAAAAGGAATAAAAAATATATTTCAGTGTTCTATTGTAACACATATAAACTGATGGTCTAAAAATTTCTTATTTGCACATCAAAAATCTAATAATAATAATAAGATTTATTTCTCTCAAAAAGGTACAATAGGTATCTTATGAACTATTACAATTACAATGGCATAAGTAGGGAATAGGGAATAAGACAGCTGAGTTAATATTTCTGATGTGCAATAAGGTTAGGTTAGGTTGGCAATTCATTAATTTTGACTGCTCGTTAAATACAAGCCATAAGTAATAACTAAGGATTAAAAAAAATAATACCACCAGAAAACTCAACCATAGAGTCTGCAGTCAAAGAAGGTGGATTCGCTGTCTTGGAAACAGATTGTTATATGTTTTCGCATTCAATTTCACAGTTCATTGTAAGTATCTATTAGATTTTATTAATAAATTAAACGGTAATGGCAGGAAAGCTAATGGCTAAAACAGATGATTTTATGCAAAATACGGATAGATAAGATGATCGGAAATCTGATACGGATGGCACGACATAGTGTTACTTACTTATGTAATTTCAGCACATTCATAGGACCCTCGCTCAAGAATACCTTGTACTTTCTATCTTACATATAATGAAATGTTTTGATGTCTTATTACTATTTAAGAGTTTAGCAACAAAACCCTCTGATAGCAATGAAAAGTATAAAATCCTCATTGTATTGAACTTAGATAAATAAACTTGATAAAGTTCTTTATCTCTAAATACGACTTCATTCATGAAGAAATTTGGCATATTGTTTGTTTGAAACTTTTGTCATCGAAATATCATGATTTCTTAGATTAAAATAAGTATAAGGACATTATTTGCCCTTAAGAATTATGATATTTTCATTGGGTGTATAGGGATCATACCAAGATCTGAGGAACCCTTTTTTTTGTTTTACGTCTATAACAAAATTCATTTACGCACTGCCTTTCGGCCAAAGGGGGACCGAAAGGGGGTGTGGGACTCACCACCGGCAGACCAGTTCCTGGGTAGCAGTGGCAGACACTCCGCCTGCGGCCAACGTACCCCCGTACCAAAACCGGGAGGACCTCCTCAAAGAGGCGCATTGGACGCGCCCCTCCTACCTCCTTGTGCGACCACAGCGTCTGAGGCCGACTTCCCGAAGGGTCCATGGTTAGATAGCAGAGGCCCCCTGCCCCCGCCGCCTAAGACCCTCTTGGCGCTGCTGGATGGGCCCTCCTGGCACGCCCGCTGCGCCCTCCACAGGTCCCTCTTAGTTTCCCCTTGGGTAGTCACCTTTTACCCTTTCCCTAGCGGCTTCTCCGCCCTACTGGGAGGTACTCAGCTCCCCCGCCACGACAAGGTGGAGACCAGTCGGGGGTGAAGATCTGAGGAACCCAAGGCAACCTCGCCTGCAAGTCGTGCACCTTCCAAACAACGGACAAGGCTGACATAAAAATTCCCGGTAAGCGGCAATAGACTAGCGACCTATTATGTGAAAACCGAGGCGTAAATATGGCAATATAACTGGCGTAATATGGGCGTATTATTTGCCCCTGCCTATCCCTTCGGGAAAACAGCAGTGGTATTATGTATGTAAGTATAATTATAATTCATTAACATTAATTCACTTCATTATGATACTTATCTTGGAACTTAATAATTGGTGTCATAGTAAGAGAATATTTATTATATTATAGTTAAGTGATTGAGAGTACCTACTCACTGTAGATAGAATCTAAATATAAATACTCAAATACTCATTTATTTGTAATACAACATTACACGTCACAGAAAAGAAAACATACATAATTATTAGAATTATTAAAATTCAATTAAATCACAATATTATTAGGAATTGATAATGTGAAATAGAGGTCAATAATAATGAAATTAAGAAATATAAATGAAATTAATAAAAATAAACGGTCCATACCTAATTGTGTAAATTATCTTCTGATTGATAAATACTATCTTAGCCCACTAACATCCCACACTAGGCATTGGCTCTCAGAATCCAAGGTGAAAGAGATTCCACCTTGTGGACCCCTATTGGCAAATATGACCTCTATTGGTTTCACAATTATCACATATGGTCACACACGGAAACGGTCGATGTCAACTCCAGTAAACTCACGTTGCAGTGATTGCTTTCAATCACCCATTATTGACCACTTAGAATTTAAAGTCCAAATTTACATGATTTTTTTTTAAACTTATTTCTAAAAGCACTATGACAATAACATACAATCTCGCCTATTTTCCCGAAGGGGTAAGCATCATATACGCTCACACTTCGCCATTTATGCAGTTAGTCTCACGTAATAAGTATGGTAGGTTTAGCTTAACATATTGATATTAGTATAAATTTGCCGTCCAAGAACTTCTTAGCACGTATAGTGTACCTAAATCTAGCACCAGCCTAATATTTGTACGCACCTTAACCCCTTGTTATAAGTACCATTTTCAAACTAACCTGTTACATCTAAAATAATTAAATCTCTTAAAGCAAGTTTATCAAAGAGAGGTGTTCTTATATTAAACCTGAGTAATTTCTAATTCAAGTTAAATGGAATTTGTAATGCTCTAGGCTGTCTTAGATTAATATTACTTAGACTGGATATGTTAATATATTTTAAACCCAAAGAAATAACAAAAGATTAAATAGCGAATAATTACTTAATGCAATATAAAGCAGGTACATTTAATAGTCGAAACATGTCAGTTCAAAATATATTCTTACTACATAACAATAAAGTGCATTCATTCGTCAATGCTTTTCTGTGTCCGATTGTGCCAAGATCAATACTCAGAAGTCTTTAATTATATTATTTTAATCACTTAACCGCATGTGGTCATCGTATGACGCATCCTGTGTATATTTTTATATTCAGACTAAAGAAACTGTTTGTTTCCCCAACACGCTATCAGGTTTTGTAAATTGAATATTGTTCTAAAACGCGATCTATGTTTTTGCATCGCAGCTAAAAGCGGACCATTTGAAACAGAAATGACTGATGGCATAGTAAAAACACAGGAGTACTTTATATTCATACATACGCACATAACGCGTCATCACACGCGCATCATCCTCCTGACATTATCCTGGTTTTGTACCAGAGTTTCCATTGGATCTGCGTTCTGTTAGACCACTAATCTTTAACTTAATTTCAGTTGTTACACAGAGCGAGTGTCTTCTTACCTCCGCTACTCAGAGGGAAACATCATTTTATGGTTAAACCAGCTGTCAAATATACTCATTACAGCCAGGACCAACGGCTTAACATGCTTTCTGAGGCATGGTGCAAGCGATAGTTATAAATAGAAATTCTAAAAGTCAGGTGCCAGGACTGAACCCTGTCTGGTATAAATTATCGCTGCTGTAGGTGCCCCAGTCGTGGCTACCCTGCCGTCCTTAATACCCCGAGCGCCCACATACACTCTCCTGCTGAGTCGCTGTGCAGCTCATTGACTGCCATGCATTTTGACGATTGAATAAATTGTAAGAGCGATTTAAGGCCCGAGTTGGCTTGCTTCTCTGTTTCTACTATGCCAAAAGCCAGTTGTGTGTGAAAAAACTGCAATAAGGTCTTGCGCGGTAGGCGAACATGGCGCCTTATGTGTGTTAAATAAGCGTGGGACGATATTATCCCAAATTATAACTATTAAAATAAATAATTATCTTGCTTGCGATATGAAAACTTAATAACACATTAACATAAATAAATAGTTTATTTTGTAAATGAATTTTTATATATACTTAATATGTATAGAAAGCATCCAGTCCATACATACATAATGTCACGCCTCTATCCCGTAGGGGTGGGTACAGATCACATCCTTACACTTGCTGCGATTTTGGCACACACTCATAAACCTTCTCATACGCGCCTGTCGGTTTAGCGTACTTTTGAACTGCCCTTTCTCCAAAATCTTCTGGATTTGGTCATGGAACCTCCACGTCATATCCATCTTAAAATAAGTAAAATAAATTAGAAATTTCATTCTCTTCTTAAACCTTCCTAACCCCCTGCATTGGTCTATCACACCGGCTTCTATTTTCATAGTTATTTTTTAAACGAAAAGTGTTTCGTTTCCAGATCCATAATTTGCTATCTTCAACACAGCGTTTTGTTGAATTATGAATATATTATGTAAAAAAACCTATTACAATGCGCACGCGCCGTGCGCGGATGTATATAATGTAACTCTATTAGACGCGGGTATACGAAGACAACGATGTCATCTTGTAGGAGTTTTACTATAATAAACACATTAAATAATTCACACGATAGCTTTAAATCGAAATAAATATCTGCTATTGATGAGTTACTTTATAAGTAAGGTATGAAACGCGTCCAAGGCGACGCATTAAGATAATCGAACGCTCGTTCGTTAGTTAATTGAGTGAGATACGGTGCTCGCACGTCTGCGACGTTTACGCCTAATGACCCCAATTAAGCCGATGAAGCTTTCAGATCTACACCCACATCACTTAAAAACATCGCCCAACCTTAATACACTTTTAGTTTCTTTTCGCTTCCTCGAAAATCCTTGATTCGCTTTTATTTAAGGTCGGTCAGACCATTTTAACTTTGTTTTCAAACTTTTTGATAAGGAACTGTTTATGAAGACTGATGTCTAAATAGACAATACCCCTAAAATTATGTTATATTGGTCTACGAATTTTACCTTCAGCTAACGTCAGCTTGTGATTTTACTTATTATTATTATTATTTTGTTTTTGAATTATTATTCAAAGATGAAAAATCTATGAGGTGGAGGACTGACGTAAAACAGAAAATAAAATGTAATTTTTAAATTTAGGAACATTAGGAATTCCTTGTGTATGTTCAAAAGCAATTGTAGTTTATCGGCATTCAATATGGGCTAGGAGAAATCACTAAAGGAATTTTATATGAGACATTTACTTTTAAAATAGATAAAAGTATTCGGAGGGGTCGCGAGCGCTGTATACGAAAAGTATTGGAACCAATGGAAATGTACGTAGCATGTATTATGCAGAGACGATTAATGGCCAACGTACCGTCTGAATTTATACTTTTCTAATCATCAACAAATTATGGTCTCATCAAATATTACGATAAGCTTCTGACACTTTTATGTATAGCTTTATTATAATTGGTAACGTAATATCTGCATCGTGCTTATGCTTCATCTATATCTACAATAGTCATTCTGTCTACGGAGATGGTGTCAGATTAAGTATACCTACTGATTTATTTTACTGGTGATAATTTAATTAGACTCAAGCTTTTTCAAAAACACTAAGGCAAGATGTGTTAGTTAGTTCATCTATTGCAGTCAACAGTTATTACCACACTCCTTAGATACAATTACACTATCTGTATCCTTTCAAAGCTATATATCACCGGTCCGGATAGTCTTTTACTAGCTAGACATCAAGAATGGGAAATTGTGAATATTGCAAGCAATATACAAGCTCGCCGCGAAAGGCTAAATTACAACCTGAACATTGTGTAAGCCACTATTTACCGTATTTATAGGAGTCGTAACTTTGCAAAGAACTCTGAAAATCTGTCCGACAGTGGTCCAGTTCTATTGAGTGGCGCGTTAGTGAAAACTAGCCGGAGCGCTTGAGAAAATCCTAGGCTATAATGTCCGTATTTTATCGTGGCAGTTCGGCGTACGTGTCGCCCCAATGCTCTCTAATTCCGTCCATTGAATTCAAATTGAAGAGTAAAATGTCCGGACAGTGGCCAACCGTGTATTTGAACCGGACGCTTAGCTAATAACTTAATTCTCCTGGGAAAAGGCATCTGCAGTTCCGTATTGTGCCAGCAGTGCGCTAAAAAGTGACACCGTCTTTTTTATATATATAGACTAGCTGACCCGGCGAACTTTGTTCCGCCTTAATGGCAATAAATAAGCAGATTGTGTTTTTTTTTATTGGAAAAAATACAAAATAAGTAAATACCTTCATTAATCATTAATTAGTATTTCTGTATTTTGGTACAGAAATACTAATAGGTTGCTCTTCACTTAAGTGCCTTGTGATATACGACATTTTTTTTGTTTTATTATTATTTATTGAGAAGCACGAAGTCGAGCCAAACTATCGCGGCGCTGTTCACGTGCAATTTCTTGTTCTTCTTCAGTCCTTTCATTTGCAGTATTTCGTATTCTTCTTGCATTACGGCTTTGTCGGGAAAGATTCGATCGTCTTGCTCGCGGCATTATTAATTAAACTTCACTTCACTTCAATTCACCTAAAAATTTATTTTAAAACTCAAATTTTCAACCATACCGTGTTTTATAGTTCGCTGTTTATACAAATGGGCAATGGCACTATCATTACATTATAATTGTTTGAATATTGATTTCTTACAAATATCAAATTGTCATCCATACGTCATTACATAGTTGTCATTATACGTCTACTTTTTGTTATTTCAAGTCTGATTATTTTTCGTTATACCGTTTTATAGTGACTGACGTTTCAAGTCAAGTCACACGGGAACGCTGTCGAACGGGATAAAAAGTATCTTATGTCCATCTCCTGGCTCTAAGCTACCTCCCTACCAAATTTCACTCAAATCTGTTCTGCCGTTCTTGAGTTATAAGTGGTGTAACTAACACGACTTTCTTTTATATATATAGATTAGCTTGGCTGTTTTCAGTAAAATCTTTTAAATCTTTCTCAATATTTTTAACAGCAGTATAGAAACATGAAATAGCTTAGATTTATAAGTTATCGATTATTAATCAATAACTTATAACCTTACATTAATAAGAACAGTAAACCGTGAATGTACACAAAACCAGCAATTATTAAATTATTCAAGGCAGAAACATCAATTATGTTTGTGTATGATAATAAAGTAATATATGCAATGGGTTCGCTCTATTAAATGTTTAATTAATTTATAGTTCTACGCTTGCCAACTGGAGGACGGTTATTATAGCATATCATAATATTATTGTATTTTATTACTGCTATTCTAAAACTAGCTAATGAGCAAACGTAGTTGAGGGCGGCCTCCCACTCGATAGAACGATGATCTGGTAGTCAAGGCGTCGGGGAACCGGTGGACGCAGGCGGCACAGGATCAATCAACGTGGAAAGCAATTGGTCCTATGTTCAGCAGTGGACTTCAATTGGCTGAAATGATGATGATGATGATGCTTCTAAAACTATGACATAATCCGTTAATGTAATTTTCATCGCCGTAACGTCATTTGTCCTTTTTCCTCTTTGAAGTAAAGGGAATTGTTATTTGCAATAAGAACTAATACTTAAAGACGGGATTTTAAAATATTTTTACTCAAACTCTCTTAGTTTGAGTAAAAATACAAAAAAATTACTCACTTACTTAGAAAATTAGATGGGACTTCAACTGCGTGCGACTTTAAAGCTGTGATAACTTTTCTTTATTGGATTTGACTTAAGTTAAATACTATCTCGATTTGTATTACAAAGTTCTTATTGAGTTTTCTCGCGTTTAAATTTGATAAACAAAGTCTGCCTCTTAAAATTGAGTTACACGTCCTTTTTTTTTGTCTTTATTCTAAATACGAGCTAACAATTCTCAGCGCGACCTGGATTTTGTGATATAGTACTGACACGAGTTTTATCTTTACACGATTGAGTGCACTTTAAATTTCATCTCATGGGGTGAAACGGTTTGATCAACCCCGCGTACGAATTTCAAAGGAGCTACACATGCTGCCACCGGTACAACTTGATCTACTTCATTCCCTTCGTTATTCTTAAAAGTGGTATTTATAAAGAATGTGCAAGAAATAAGAGGGTCTGATATTTCTGGTTCTTTATATCGAGCAGTCGGAGCCCATCGCCGTCGACAGAGATTAATCGAGTGCCTCCACTGAAGGCCATATTAGCTATAACGGCATCCGGAAAATTGCACGATTTTTCCACTCACGCCCTTTGTTGCGGCGCTGACAATAAGATACAGCGATACAAGGATTAACTGTTGCCTTGTTTACTGGAATTCTCTGCAGAGTCCAATGATTGATTTCATCTTCGTAAAGTTGTTATTGACTATCCTTAGTTCTAGTTAGATCCTTAGTTATTCTAATGTACAGTTTAGATTTTTTTTCTGTCTGCTTTATCTGCTATCAGTCGTCCCAGACTATGAAAATACTTATATATGTTATAAGAGGCAAAATGTTATGGCAGGTCAGGTCCACTGCCCTAGACCACCTAATTAGACAGCAAGTCTTTGAGTCTTTTTACTATATTGGCTGATAACAGTGCGTGGAATAAAGAATTAGGGAAAATGGCTTATCTCTCTTTGTGGCTCGCTGAGTATCGGTTAGCTTCTTCAATGATAGTAAAAATGTCTTGGTATTCGAATTGCCGAGTTGCGGGCGTACCAGGGTTCAGTAGAAATAATTCCTATGATGCAGTTTTGGGCCCTATATAAAAACAGTATATTAGACAAATGTGCATAGAAATTTACTAATGTATATAAGCATAAAGCATAAGCAAGTTAGTATAAGCATAAAGTTGAATAGCGATACAACGTGTTACTCGGGCGACCGCTAGCCGTTTAAATGCAACGCAATTTACTCCCTTAATACCTTGATATATTAGACTAAGGAATTGTAAATTGAATTGCAGAAACAATTATGGTATTTATTGCCACCTTGGCAGATTTAACGCGGCACTTCGCACTTATGTTGTTTAGATTTTTGCTCGTCTTATTTCTTTCATACTTAGAGGTAAATTGTAAAATATAGAAGATTAAACGGTTGATTTACTCTGCCCTTAGTTACGAAGTATCAGCCAAGGAAATTACCTAACGCTTAGAAATGATACCCAACAGCTTCCAAGCTTATTATATCGTGCACAATACATCCGCATTTGTGCGACGTTTACGATGCCTCTTACTGGAAATCGTTCAGCTTTACTGTAATATTAAGATTGTGAAGGTAAACTAAGATCATATTTATCAACACCAACCAGGTCTTTGTGAGTTTGTTAGCCTACGGAGAAAACATTTAAGCCCTGTGATAAAGTAAGGCACAACGTATTTAAAATGTTCTGTACAATATGTAAGGTAAATCATTCAATTCCCAATTTACGATTGCCCTGTGCAAATGAGTTAGTATTGGCCTTTTTTAAACTCATCGATGCAACCTCAAATCGCATCGATCGACCGCAAATCCGCGCTAGGCCTCGAGGTGAAGAAGAACTTTAATTCCACTCACCTTGATATAAGAAGAAGGTCCGTGCTCCGCAGTGGGACGTTAATGGACGATGAGATGAGATAATAAACTCTTTGAAAATGTTTTTAAGTCTCGCTTAGGGCCTATTTTGTGGTCGGACTTTCTCCGATTACCGGTGCACCTATCGCCAAATTACTATTGATATTGAGCGGAGGTCGGTGTACATATTATTCGCTACATAATATGTCGTCTGAAAAATTCCCAATCATAGCAAATATTTGTATGTTTATAAACTTAATAGCTTCTGCGTTCTTAGGTTTGTCTTGTTTTTCGTTGGTGGGTTAGTTTTGTGTTTTTTTTGTTTTCGTAATGGAGCAACACACACCTGAATAATTTACACACATAAACAATTTACCATTTATAATATTAGTAAAATTGCTGCTGATAAATAAGTAGATTAAATTCAAAATCTTTAAATCTCATGTAAAACTACGAGATCATTTTTAGTTTAAGTCAAATCGACAAGTTACCTCACAAGTATAAAATGTAACAGCGGAAATGTTTTTTGGTTTAATGCGCTCAAAGATCATTACCCTATAGTGTATAAAATAAGAAAGCTTTTATGAAGTTATTCGAAGCACCTTTAGACGAGATGATAGCGTCAAAGTGAATTTTTCGAGGCTATACATTTACGGCAGATCATTTCACTTCTCACTGAGCCTTGGGGTGGGGCCGCGAGATAAGAGGCTGAAAGATGAGGAGAAAAATGGTGCATCACATGTGAAATATTTTTAACTATATTTTATAATGAATGTCAAAGATTTTATAACAATAGTTTTAGCCTAAGGTAATCTATATATACTGAAGCGCTTATATATTCGTGGTACTTGGTAGTAGGAAACGATTACTAAAGTAAAGCGAATATTTTGAGTTCATTTAAGTTAGTCCTCACGACCGAGAGCATTTGTGTGACATTAAATATTAAGCGCTTTCGTGCTTTCGTAACACTATATATTTTACCTATGTGCAAGTAAGAAAGAACTCGTGCACTAGCGTCGTAAATATATGTAAAATATAATGTAAGATATGTAACCTAAAAACCAGCCGCCGCTAGGTAATAGTAGCCAGCGCCTAGTCCCATGGAATAGGCGGCGAGCAATGGAATGTTTGCCAGAGCCTCGTCCGTTAATCGCCAGGTGCGCTACTTGCAGATAAGGTTGGCTTGGGCTTCTAAGATATGTATTCGATAATATTTTTTAAAGTGCATTATGAAAAAAAAACTCTACTTGGCATAAAGACGAGTTTCGAATATACGTTATGATTTAGTCCGAAGGCTACTTTACATAATTCAGCAGCTTTGTCAAATGTCTAGGTAACCACTAGTTTCATGGCTTACGTCCTATTATTCATCGCAGATTTCTTCTTTTGTGTCCCGCACGATATCAATCTTCGATCGTTGCGCGGATCGACGCCTAGGGCCCCGCTCCTCACCTACATGATTGTAATTGCGATGCCTTATACGGCCGAACCAGTCTTCCATACCAAATGCCCATCCCGAGACCCTGGCCATCCAACTGCCAATTAATTGCCGGTTGCAATGACCAATGCTGATACCGAAACTATAAATTTTACCCGGCGTTATGAGCCCACGATATATCTTTAGAGACGATAACAAGTTATCATCGTTATTTCTCCCATTGCGGGTAATACTTCACCCCCCATTAAGAGTGGAGGTAAAACCTCAAGAATTAATTACTTTATTGCTACTTGTGTTATCAAACATGAATACTAACTGCCTGAGAGTTATAAAGCAATAGATTTTGCTTTAATCAAGAGTTTTGATGTAAGCTCCACGATAATATTATTATTATGTGAAGTACTAGGTAATGTGTCGATTTTGTTTTACTCCTATGTCAGTTTCAATGATTTTTTTGTAATAACATAGATAAGACTTTATAAAACTCACTTAAGTATTATCCAATTTTAGAAAGTACTTATAGGCCATGCTGACTTCTTAGTCAGGCTTCTTAGCCAACGGCCCAAAATAAATCTATAAATTAAGCAACAACAAAGGTTATATGTTCTTTACAAACTACTCTTCAAATAATTGTCAGATTTCTTTTCATCCAAGGAACATAAACATTTATTTAAAATAACATTACGCGATTTCAATGAAAGACGACACGTGAATAAGGAGTACAATCCAGACTTAAAGAAAATCCTCTTTCTCGAGACTGCGTCTGCTGGATAAAATGAAGTTATATTTTTCCGACAAAATCATCAATGGAAATGAGCCGCCGCACAAACTCTACATACAATGTTCCTACTAAATCTATTCAACAGCTGAGAATTGCAAAAATCATCGATTGATTCGCATTCTTTCCACGCGGACCTCAGAATTTTGAGAGGCGTCAGCATACGAAATGCTTGAGTGACATGCACATTTACATACAAAACGTAGCTGACCGCAGTGGAGATAGCGCGCCATATCTAATCTGTGGACGGCTGTCAATCATTGAAGACAGACATGCGAGATGGACCGCTCTGAATCTTTGCATCAGCTACTCGATTCCACAATCGATTAGTGAGCGATTAAGTGTGATGTAACTGAGGTTGATCCGGTTATTTTATATAGCAGCGTTCAAACTTCCTATGAAGAACGACCATTTTTAGTTAAGTGGTATTCGATAACCGCAATTTGAACTGAATACATTGACATGTTATATCCTTTATGAAGCGCTCGTACCTACTAGATAGCCGGAAATGGTTACCGAAGTAAAGAGTGAGGGGTTAGTGCTTGGATGGATTGGTGAAATTTTGTGTGGCATATGGAGCGCTTCCGATCTCCAGAAGGCAACGTTAAGCTGTTGGTCCCGGTTATATGTAGTTGTAATATTAAGCCATTGTAGAGGTATCCTATAAGCAGGAGGTGTGGCGTCCCGCTGCTAGAATTTTTAAATCTGCCAGGCTATCAGTACCAGTACTTAACGACTATTCGTATATATTACTGAAATCAGAACCAAAATTTAATTTGCTTACTGAAGCACGAAAAGCCACTAGACACCACTTAGGATTGACCTGGGTGAGCGCTAGTACTGTGATCAGTTCCTAACAATTCATAGCAGTACCTTACAACGCTTCTGACTCAGGTTTCTAGGAATTCAACCCTTTAGAATTTTGCTTGGCAACTAGAAAAGTTGTATAACTTAGTCTAATTGGGACACTTCTGTAATATCTGCTTGAATAATCTATAGCTTTATAGTAACTTTGCCTTGAGACCATTGCCTTAGCGATTGATTTATGCTATCACACAGGTTGTAAGTCTTCGGAATAGATTAATGAATGTACGTTTATGCGCGCACTAGTTTTCGGATTTGATAAAGGAGATGCTTAAATTATTTATAATATTGCAACCAATGGCGAAAACCGTTTAATTATTTTTATGCTTTATCATTATTTTTATTTTCTGTTCCAATCAAGACATGTGTGCAAACAGTAAAATATTAGCCTGAGGACTGACCTACCTTGGTAAAATCTGCGTGACAAATTACCCATTTCGGCTCCTTCCAAAGTTCGAACTGAGGCTGAATGTCAGGCTCAAATATACCTACCAATAATTGTAGCACTTTATAAAAGGCACATTCCTACCATATAATGTTTGTATTGTAAATAGATTACTAGTAAAAGAGCCGTGATATCCTCGACGAACTCATGGACGAATATATAGAATTTCCATTTTCGTTATTTAGACAGGCAACCCTAATATAGAACAAAAAAAATATTTTATGGAAGTTGGTCAGCAGGGAAATTCGGCTGCTGTCCATCGGTGATCTGATATTTTCAGCGTGACAGATTTCCAGTTTCGGCCTCGTCCCAAAGTTCGGACAGAGGCCGAATGTCACTTGCTCCACACGGACATAGCTTGGATATTGTTGACTAATGGCCAACAGAGCCGGGCCCACTTACCCATATTGAAGTTTTGACGTGCACGATTGTTTGATTTTAACTCTACGGTCCGAGTATTGGAAAAGTTTAATTGGAGTGCTCCGGTTGCTTATGGTTTCAATAGATTCCACTTGATTAATATGGAGGCAGTTTAAAACTATTTAATTTTATCTGATGTCCGGTATATGTTTTATCTGAAGCGCTGTGTTTTGATGACAAGATTGTCATATTTGGTATATAAAAACATTTACTTAGGGACAGAATCGTTGACCGTTTATTTGATATTTTAACGGTCTATCGTTTACGTGTAACGTGTAACTGTGTAGGAAAAACAAAAGATATCTTACAGTTATGTTTACCAGATAATAATCTCTCTTAATATTTTTAAGTAAAGCAATAATAGCTTAAACAATATTTCACCCTGTGGCTCCTTCTATGTACTTACGAACGCAAGAATCATGAATAGTATGTAATAATTAAAATTTTATAAAACTACTTTATGAACACAGGAAGCTACAATATACTGTATATAGGATACAGGTATTTGTAGAGACGAATAAACTTTACATTTGTATGCACACATTACTGTGATACTTTTATAATAAAATCTTGTTCATATTGAGATTTTTTTAGATATGTTACATAATTCCCTTGTCGAATTTTTTTGTCTATCGGACAGAATACGTGTTAGAAAATAAACGCCATTCGTTACGCAATGCTCGGCTTGAGAATAAATCCACAAAAACCGTTTTTATTTGTGAGGAAAATAAATCCTTCTCCACTTAAAATGTAATATATGCCATGTAAAATGCTACACGATAAAATAGGAATGTGAAATTGCAGCGAACTCACAAATTCACAACGGTCAGACATTTGTCGCAGTGACGTCACTGGGTATAACTCTTGGGGGCTATTTTGTTAGCCATTAAATGCTACATAAAAATCTGCTCCAAACATTTTCAAGCCTAAAAATATAACACCCCTAAATCCAAAAGCTTGTAACTAAACCAACTTTATAGCGCCGAAAAATAAAAGTTTTATCTCTCTTTGTTCTTATCTGTCTCGCTTTGAAAGTTATTACTATTGAGAGAAATGGTGGTGGTTAGGAAAATCGTCCAATTTACGACTTATAAACGACGCACTTCCGCGAGCTTAGATTTGGATTTACACAACAGGCGGTTAAACCACCCTGCGACCACTAACGGGTCACCTCGCCCGTCAATCCTGATTCCGCAACACCATTTATTCATTCATTCGTGGGTTTAATTCTATTTATGAATGTCATAAAGCCCTCGCTACTACACGACCACTACAAATAACCAGTTAGTATATACTCGCCATTAAAATTTCTCACTAGTATTACTCGCTTGTATATATCACGTAAGTTATCCTAACAATTATGACGCCAATTATTCATTAATGACTTCTTACATGAAGAAGGTGTTACTTTTTATATGTACGTATTTCAATATATTGAGTAGTTTGTTCATCAAAGCGTATAGTACTTCATTGAAACTTATAACATATCTTATTTTAAAAGTCATTATAATAAGTTAAATAATAAACTACTTTACAGTTATCTCTGTGATTAAAATCAATAACAATAGCGTTACTGTAATGTAACTGTAAACGCTTCAAGCTCGATTTATTTTCAGTTTCAATAAAGTCTATAATAAACTTCAATTTGTCAAGGCAGCAACAAGGGGAACGTCTTGAAAACAAATCACCAAATAACTCTGTAGAATAACCACGCTTCCGTAAATAAAGGATTTATCTTCCAAACGCGTTATCTGGTGTAATATTTATTTTACGACGGCGCGTAAATTTTCACAAAAGCGTAAAATGTGCTGTTACGCAGCCATAGTATTTAACGAAAAGGACATTTTACACTACGCCATCATTCCTGTATTTATGTCCAATAAAATGAGTGTCCAGTGTAAATAATAGAGTATCAAAGTGCTTAAGCGTTACTGCTATTTAAGAAGTTAAAGACTTTATTACTTTCGTTATCCTGATCAGAGATCTAATTTGAGTGATAGGCATGAGTAATAAAGAATACAAAGAAAACTGTTGGTATTGTATTTTGATCTAATGTTCCCATTTTGTTTTAAAAGGGTTGGTTAAAAATACTTATAAATTGCAAACCCAACCTAACCTTATTAACATCAAAAATAAGATGATCACTTAGTCTTTTAGTTCAACAAAACATAAAAGGATTATAGTAATCTAATCCTGTAAGTAAGGTTTTCAACTTCGTTGTAAAAGTTTCAGCAATATTACCTAAAATATAAGTGCATTATAAATATTATAATTCGACAAATTTTCTAACGAGTTTAGGCGGAACTAAATGAAATTAAAGAGAAGGTTTTGTCGCATTTAATATTTTAATTTAAAGAGTAACTAAAAAGCGTGTACATATAAAAATCACTTTCAACAGTGCGGACTATTCCTTATTGCGATACCTAATCCCAAAGTGGGTAAATAGTTTTTGCAAGCACATTCACATTATTCTATGTATTGCACTGCATGCATTCATGGAGACCGTTAAGTGTATAAAAGCCTATGGTACCAAGCTGTTATCTTGTTGTCGACCGCTCAAGCTAGTGAACTGTATCGTCTGCTAAATTGCTTATAAAGAGTAGAGTAATTGCTTCGCTCAGTCACATTCAAATACTACTACTTTTCTTATATAAATTATGTGATAATATAATCTTGTGTCAAATCTCATTGCTACCAAAATCTTCAAGGGTGTCCTAAAAATGTCACAAAATATTTAAAGCCACTCGTAATCAAATTCACCAAAGGCCTTGGAGCATTTACCAACCTTCAGATTAGGGATGGATGTAAAAAGGGGCTTAGCAAGATTAACAAGTTGTCTAATGTAATGGAAAATGGTTCAGAAAGAGCTCTTTCACGAGCTCTGATATTTACGGAGAAGTTAAACGCGTCTGCTTACATCACTCCAATGGACACTCAAGGTTTAGATACTTAAATTTTCCCCTTGATTTAAGTTATGATACAACTATGATATAATTCTGTTTACTGTAATAGTTTTTATAAATCGAAATTTTGCTTTCAATACCAACAATTTTAATATTGGTAAATTATAAGCTACGTTAATAGCGGATCAGTCTATTAGTCTTATTTTTTATGAGGCTGACTTCACATACATTTTCGGCTAGAGGCCTAATAGCTCTCAGCTCGAAAAAATTATACCTATCAGCATCCACAAACCTGCCCGTTCTTGCCCTCTTAGCTCATCTGAAACAATTTTACCGTGGTTTTGAGATTAGGCCTATGTCCAGTAATGGGATGTGAAAGCTGAGATTATCCAAAGACGAGTATGTCGCTGTAATAGCTTTCTGTGTTTTGACAATAGAACGATAGCCATACACTTTAGATAAATCTCTGGTCAAGCATTCAACATGGAAGATAAATGTACAAGAGCTAAGAAACCGCTTGTTCAAGTATAAAAGTTATTAAAAAGTATGACTTTAAAAGTGTTGTGATATGTTTCAATTGCCTTTTGTCCTCTTGCCCTACATATTTGCGGCATGTAATAATCGCTTCGCCATCGGAAAGCTATCTATTGTACAGTTTTCCGTTCTGTTCTGCAGTAAATATTTGTCAAACTACATATTGCAGCGGCTCGCCAAAATTCAATATTGTGCAAGATGCTCATTCAAACTTTCTTTATGAAGCGTGGTTGGTTTTCTTAGATAACTTTATGCGATGGTGGAGTACTTACTTTTTTTACCTTTTTTAATTATCTTGCCTAAACGAACTTAGAAGATCATTGATAAAACGAAAGATCTTATTAAAGAAGTCTCAAAGACTTTGGTAAAATATGTTTGTGTACAAGCACCTGTCCGCTATGTGATGTGATAATAAGAAATGAATTTACGCTTTTTGTGTGACGAATAATTTATATTGAGCAGTGAAATATGTTGGTGCTACCAGATCCATCTTCCGATAGTCAATCGACCGAAAACTGATATGGATCGAGGGCTTCCACGTGCGTCAACGTCCGAACAGGTTTATATTTTTATTATGAAACTCTTTCGAATCCAAGCGTGTGCGCGCCCTTTTAATTGTCTGCCACTACTTTATTTCTTTGCACGAAGTATCAGATTTGCGTGTGATCATATGAGGTCTTGACGCGCAGATTTTTGAGGCAAAACCTTTTTGTCCAAGTCTGACATACGTCGTCAGATGAGACGTGTGCGCCTTTTCCATCTGATTTCGGCATCTTTTTATGCTCAGAACATTGCGTTTAATATTCTTTGAGCTATACAGTGTTTGAATTGTGGACGTTCGATTTCATCGGTTAATATTATATGACTCATCGCAATACCCAGAAATTTTCTAACACATAAATATTTTGAACACTTTACAGCATAGTTTTAACCAAACGTTAATGGAGAGACATGAAGCTATAAAATTTTGATTTCTAAAACATATTAAGTTAACTTTGTTTTTAAATTACAAACTAATAAAATAACCCAAGCGGAACAATCACATAACTATTCGGTTGAGCGTTCGGCTTAGAGTGTGCACCACTTTGTAAGCACTAAGTTCAAACCCCGCCGATATACTACAGACGTGAAACGAAGACTTTATAACTAGTTTTAACCTCATTGTTAATAATAATAATAACCTTTCAGAAAAAAAAATACTTTTTACAATCAGCTATAGGTTTGAAAATAAAATTATCAAAGTACTATATTGTTTAATAAATATGAGAAATGTACAAGACTTGTTAATTCACTAATTTATAATCTAGACAGTACTCTCAATACGACATTGTGTTAATTAACTAGATACTAATAGCATCGTATACGTCTTGGTACATACTATCGACTAATTAATTTATAGTCAAGTGCTTGATGAGCTGATTGACTAAACATTGTCGACGATTCGGTGTTAATTTATGAAGCACCGTTATAATCTGCTATAGTCATATATATATATAGTATGTGATGTAATTGTATTTACCTAGATTAAAAGGGATAATTCGAAAATACGTGCTAATATAGTTATGGAATATGAAATAAATGTTTTCACATAAAATAGAGTAACATGTGGTTGTTTTGTTATGTAATAGAACATTTTTTTGCCAAACGCAAGGCGTATGAATGTCAATATAAAATAAATGTAATTAAAAGTCATTGGAATAATCATAATAACATAAAATTCATGTCGAAATAACGAAAAATATCAAATTATGTAATTAGAAACTAATGTTTTTTATTTATGTTTATTCATAAGATCTTTAATCTCTTTCAAACGGTTTTCTTCGAAGACATACATATATACATACATACAGTCACGCCTGTTTTCCCGAAGAGGTATATTATACGCCCACATTTCGCCAATTATATGTTTGATCCCACGTAATATGTGGCGAGTCTATTGCCGCTTATCGGGAACTTTTATGTTCGCCAGAGCCTCGTCCGTTGATCGGCAGGTGCACCACTTGCAGGTGAGGTTGGTTTGAGCTCCTAAGGTCTTGGTAGAATCCCCATACACCCTTTTTACATGGATACACATTTCTTAGAAGACGCCTGACCTCTGTTGTAATTAATCATGACATTATAAATAATACAAATTTGTATATATACCCTTCAAAGGGATAGGGTTTAAACAATGTACTTATCATTTTAAGCTTAACAACATTTGACAAGCGCTACAGAGTACTTACTCCGCTCCGAAGATCGTAGGTCCGTTTCTCAAACAGGCAGGACCAATATTATTTTATGTGTGTCCATCCAAATAAGGAATAATACCCATAGACCCAATAGCACAAACTCTGCTTAGTTTGGGGCTGAGATACCAATTGAATTCCAATATATATAAAACAATAGTAATTAGCTAAGAAAACATACTACGTCAAAGACAACATTAGTTATAAATCGTCGTTGCTGCTTTTATTTTAAAGTTTCTCTATGTCTGTATAAGTATAGAGAGACGATGGAATGGATAAACATTATATACAACAATAATACATTGTACACGTAAATGCAGTCGCGGGCATCAGGTATGAGTATTCGCAATAAATATTAATCTTAGTTAAGATGAATTGTGTCGTTTGCAATATATCCTGCAGTTTCACACTGATGTAAATAAATAATAATTTATAGTCTCTTAACTAGAGTCACGCGATGTTAGCACGACAGAAGTCCTAAAGAATGCTGTAATCCGTGATGTTTTATGATGATGCTTTCTTGATTGTTGATTAACTACCCCTATAAGAAAATAAACTTAGAAGCTTCGAAGTTTATTTTTACATCACGAGGTGTGCAGAAGGCATACAACACAACCCACCTGATGAAAAGTGACGCTTGTAATATTAGGTGGGTAATAACAGCTGATTGTCGCTTCTGTTTTGAAACCCGTAGTACCCTATTTTGAAGATTGTATCATTTTGACGATGACATGAGATGATTATACATATTGATCATTAGCATCATCTTACCCATTAGAAGTCTTCTGCTGATCACGACCTGTGTTCAATTGTTTTCCATGTTGAGCAATCTCGAGCTGCATTTTTATCGTATTTGTTATGAGTTTGGTGCTTCCGATGTATATTTATCGGTAATTTTAATATCCAAGTTCTTAAAAGTAGGAAAAAATGGATAAGGTTTTGAACACCTAGTAAGATTAAATATGACGAACAGATGAATCTCTTTATTATCATAATATTGTAATGTACCCATACTATGCAACCATATGAGTTGATTTGCTTGAATTTGATAATAATTAAGTAATCACTAGTTCCTGGTGCAAACTATACACAGCTAGAGCGAATACTCTCCCTGAATGCTATAACTTGGTATTATTAAACAAGATTGGATCGGAAGTCGTATTTCAAGAAAAGCATATAAGCATATAAACTCATCTCGATGGCATTTTTCATTAACATCTGGCATTTTCTGCAATCATTTTAGTTCAGAACGGTTGTTTTATGTGTTACTATTATTTGTTTTGGTAAATCAATCACGTGCATGTATAGTGTTAAACTTATTTAATTGGATAAATTATTTACAAAATCGTCACCTCAGTCTAATTAGGTAGGAGCACGGGCCTTCTCTCACAAACCTGAGAGGAACATTTAAGGTTACTAACAATGTTATAATCGCATTATTTAATAATTAGTCCTCTTAACTTGAAGTCATAAGCTTGAACTGCTTTTGTTACAAGTAGGTTCTCATCTGTAGTGTGTCGGCGAGATTTGAATTCAGTGCCTACTGGATAACCGCTATGCTACCATCGCTTTAAAACATTAGCATCATAATAGTGTTTAATACTAATATGTTTTCAGTAATTGAACGAATGGCGACCAACGATTTGACTAATCAAAATATTTTGTAAAAAAAATGTCGAAGGATTTTCCAAAACCTTATGAAAAGTTCTAATGCATATACGATACAAGCAAAAAGCGTTACGTATTATGGCCCGTCAGTAAAATACAACCCAGCAACACATCACGCGGTAATCCAACCAATTACACATGGGTTAGCTTTCGAGACAAGACGGGTTATATTTTATGTTATCCTTCTAGAGTGTCGCACTAATAAACAATTAGCCGAATATCTTATTCTGGTCTCTGTTCTTGTCTAAGTGTTTCCTATGTGCATAAAGTATGTGTTTCAAATAAAGTTTTTATTTATGTACGTAATTAGTTAGAAAGTAAGATATTTTTATTGTATAATATAAACACATGGTTTAATACTTCAAAAATAAAAACAGTATTTTTAACTTTATTCACACAATAAACCAAAAACTAAAAAAACATAGCCAACCAAAATTGAACAAAAATAAAAATTAATACATTGAACTGTTGTTTAGATTTATAATAGAAAATTTGCAAATGCCGTGTTTGACATACAATTTTTATTAAGTAATTTAAATCAAATCTCCCGTTGCTATTGACTTGTTAGAAAATGCATAACATTAATTGGTATCAATTTATTAAAAAGCATAAGTAGATAAGTCGACCATAATAAGCGACATGCTCTTGCTAATCCTATAAATAAGATCAAACTTATCGCAACATCTATAACATATCTCATAATTAAACTCGCTTCTTCATATGTTATTTTAACTGTAAGTGATGTCACGTTGAATAAAATCATCATCGTAGCGCGGATGAGGGATTCCTAATGGCCACTTACGGTCGCCGCAAACAAATTACCGGGAGAACAAGTTGCCGTCTGACCGCCCGCGTCTGACTAACTAGGCATCATGTCTCCACTTGGCTCTCAAGTCGCCGATGTAGTGGTTTCGTTTAGGTATTTAAATCTGTTGACGATTTCTTCTATAATTTATTGATTCAGGCGTTACTTTGCGGAAATCCATTGTAAGCAAGTGATGGATTAAAAATATCTTTGTAACAATTCCCGCGCTACTATAATTTCACGAAAAATAGAGAAACTATTCAACACGACACGTGTTTCGCCCTTACACAGGGCATCTTCAGGTAAGATTTTGTAATTGTTACAAAGATATTTTTAATCCATCACTTGATTTCTTCTATATTTTTTATAGTCTCTCATTATCTATGCAGTTGGGGCTTATATCTTTCTGTATTGTTTGTTGCTTTGTTTTCTTTGAAGATAAGCTTCAGTGTCACTTTTTATGCTTTATGCTTATTTATTAAATCTTCTTTGTTTTTTGGTGTAACTTCCACAAAATTAACATTGTAGCGCTTATAAAAGATTTTTAATAACCAATTACGGCCGCCTTAAACAAATTGGCGGGAGAATAAGTTGTCGTCTGACTAAGTAGGCATTATGTCTTCACTTGGCTCTCAAGTAGCTGAAGTAGTGACTTCGTTTAGGTATTTAAATCTGTGGACGATGTTATTCGTGCTGTTATAGTCTTTCGTTAACTGTACAATTATATTTCATTTTCTGCTTTGTTTTCTTTTAAGATATAATTTTGATGACTTTTACACTTTTATAGTCTCTTGTTAATCTCGTTATCTGTGCATAATACCGGGTCTTGTCTTTTGCATTCTTTAAAATATTGTGCTCTTTTAAAGAAAACTCTTAAGTTTTAATTAAGTTTCTTTGTATTTATTCTAGTATTATAGCAGTATTTATTATAGTTCTTTCTTTCTATATAGCAGTTCCTAATTTCGGTACATCTAATTCCTTATTCTTTTTTTTCTTTTCGACCTATAATTTGCTGAGGCCGGCAAACATTAACCAACAATAAGTTTACCAATCAACTTTATTTTGATAATAATGAATTTAAGTGATAATGTTCAATATTTTCTTTACAATATAGTTTCATTATTTTATACTTTATAGGAATACTGATTTAGGTGAATCTAAGCTTCGTGATTTTATTGTAGTAATATTTAGGTTATTTTTAAATTATATTTTGTTTTGACGTTTTTAAGTGCTATATAATAGTTTATGAAATAAGGAACTCTTTAGTTGTGCTTTACTTCAAGAAACTTTTTATTCACCCTAAGAATTTTATGAAAAATGCAGCACAATTGATTATTCCTTCAAAGAGATTCACCAGTCAAGTTTTTACTGGGTATTAATTACATAACATTTCCGTTCCTGGTAAGGGCTAGGTTACGACTAGCTTTATTGGCTTAAGCCCATTCTCTGATAGATGTTTTTCAGAATACCTTTTGCAATTACCCTTTTCGCACAAAAGGCAAGCATTAATAAACGTACGGCTTTATATAGACATAAATTTAATGAGAATCTCAATTGATTGGACATAGATACAACAATCAATTGGTTTCTCAGATCATTACAGTGAGATAAAAATAAGAAGCCTTGAATGTCTTGATTGCGAAGCTTAGTAAGTTTAAAAACTTAGCCGTCTATAAAAAAGGGACAAAATAAAACTGTCAAACGTTTAAGCATTTGAATATGACAGATGGGATATCTCCATTAGCTCGTACGCAGTCTTCACGGCGCAAACGAACTCCAATAAAAAGTTTAAATAAAACAAAACTGGCGTCACGAATTTAAAAGCGGCTGTTTCATTTCCACTGAGGGCCGTTCCGATCATAAATTAAAAGCCATCATATTCATATTGTTTTTCGAACGAACAAGTAAATAAAAATTCCAATCGACGGAGCGTAACTCTGCGCGGAACGTAATCAACAGTTTTATTCGGTGATTCCGCTGCCTTGATTTGAAGCTTCAGGCTTGTCGGTGATCGGCCATGTTCTTCATTTGAATATCTTTTCGTCTCGGTCTCGCCGCTGACGCTGATTAAATTCAACATGTTTGAAAATTTATATGAAATCAGGGGTTTTTCTGTTTTTGTTCTCTACCGCTTAAACCGCTTCCCTTTGATTCTATATTTACATTGATTACCGTCTGTGGTTTGTTAATGTTGATGGGCACCTAGGCAATATAAAGGTCAGTAATTAACAAGCGAGATCAACAAGCGGTTCGATGCTAATGGGGCCTTTCCACGTCAAAGGGCTAAAAGGCGTCGGAGCGCGTCTGTCCGAATAATGGGCCAAGTTACGGCGCCCTTTCCATTCTCGTACTACTGCTACACGCGACCTCGTCCGACCCTCGTCAAACGCTCGATTAGCCTAACGCGTATTAACTACTAATTATTTTTTATGGTTTTCTAACCGCAGCTCTTTGTCTATCACTTTACATAAGTTGACACACTTAAGTCGTTGTCATATTTGAAATTTTACCAATGAGAAGGGGGTTTCAAT
Source organism: Musotima nitidalis (assembly GCA_949126915.1). Taxonomy (NCBI): domain Eukaryota; kingdom Metazoa; phylum Arthropoda; class Insecta; order Lepidoptera; family Crambidae; genus Musotima; species Musotima nitidalis. Next base: position 8,653,797 of record OX421424.1, on the reverse strand, counting down.
TTCCACATAATGTCATGCACGACCTGATTCCTATTGGTAATCACAGAAAGTTCACATAATAAAATGTTTTAAATAAAGCCAGCTGAAAGATTTTAAATCAATGTTGAATACACCTAATACTTCAATTTTATGTGTGTATTTGTATCATTCATCATTTCCGCGTATGTATTTAATAAATAAAAAAATACAGAAGTGAAATAAGTGGATTGTGAAACAATTATTATTATTATTATTAATCTGCGATATGATTAATGAAATTAATTGAATATCCAAAAAATAAAACATGTACTATAGCCCGATAAAGCAACCAAATAAACAAAAATCTACGCAATAAATTTTGTACTTGACTTTTTTTTCAATACTAAATGCAAAAAATCTCCAAAATACAGTTGATATGTAATGAATGAAGCGTTCAATATTAGTACTGACAGATCAATTAACCCAGATAAGCCTACTGTCCTATATTTAGGACAGTAGAAATAAAAAAAAATATCAGAATACCCTCTTTATCTAAGATTATTTAGTCTTATGATTTGCAGTAAGAAACGTGTCAGCTTTATTAGAAAAAATAAAAAGACAGTTATTTTAACAGTTCTTACCTTATATTTTACCTTATAAGTGTGTAATAAAAGTGCGTTGCAGACATGGCAAATGACAAGTATGTATAAAAAGTTATATTTTACTCGTGAGTTGTTTTTTCCTGTGTTAATATCTAGTTGATAACCTTAACTTTTGTACTAAATAAATATTCTAGCAAAATAATATAAATAAATTACGTATAACTTGTTACAACTACTAGTGTACTATATATAGGACAGTAGGATAATATACAAGATTTTAGTACAATAATACAACTTTTTCTTTACAGACCGTTAGCTGCGCATGAAATTTTAGATGCTTTAGAAAATGTTTCTGATAATGAAGAAGATTATAGAGAACGACTGATATGTGTTCTACCTCCTCCTGTTGATCCTGACTGTCTCACTGACGAAGATTCGGGTGAAGAAGATAATGTAACTTTGAATAATTTGCCACGAAACATTCTGCTTCAACCGGCTGAAGTAATGATTCAAGGGCAGATTATGGTGAGTGATACAGAAGAAGAACCTTCTGATTCTACAGGTCGAACTAAACGTAGGCGTACCTACGCATGGAGAAAACGGGACTTGGCAAAAAATCCCGTAAATTGGCCAGATGTTCAAGGCGCTTGCCAAGATAAGCGCCCAATTGAGTGGTTTGAAAACTTCTTAGATGAAGATGTTATTTCGTTGTTTGTGTCAGAGAGCAATAAATATGCTGTCAAAAAGAATTTGCCTGGAGACATAACCACTGAAGATATGAAATGTTTCATCGGCATATTGTTGGTTAGTGGTTATTCATGGCTCCCCCGTAGAAGAATGTATTGGGAAAACTCCCCTGATACAAAGAATGAATTGATCAGCTCGGCTATGACTAGGGATAGATTTGACTTTATTTTTCGCCACCTTCATGTCAATGATAATCTGGATTTGCAAGACAAATACACAAAAGTACGCCCCCTAGTTGCACTTCTAAATAAAAAGTTCTTAGAGTTTTCTCCTCTTGAAGAGCATTACAGTGTAGATGAGGCCATGATCCCCTACTATGGTAGACATGGCTGCAAACAGCACATAAAAGGTAAACCTATTAGGTACGGGTTCAAAGCTTGGGTTGGTGCTACACGGTTAGGGTATGTTTTATGGATGGAACCATACCAAGGTGCTACAACTATGTGCAATCCAATATATAAAGAATTGGGGCTGGGTGCAAGAGATCTTGGCTTTCGCAGAAGGGTAGCAATTGCTTTGATTGAATCAAACAGAAAAAATGCCAAAAGAGGGCCTAGCCGACCCTCCCATCATGAACATGCTGATAGTCGTAAAGACCAAATGAATCATCTGGTTATTCCTCAATCGAAGCAAACACACTGTCGTCAATGTCACAAAAAATGTTTGACACGTTGCAAAAAATGTGATGTTGGAGTGTGTGTCGTCAAGTGTTTTGAAACATATCATTCATAAATAGTGTTAATCTAGTAAATTACATATAACAATAGGTAATATAATCAATAGTTATCTAATAAACTACACTTTTTGATTACATTCTGTTTTGTCATAAATGGTCTTTTATTTCCTCTTATTATCCTACTGTCCTACATATAGGACGGCTGTTTCCCTGAAAGCCTTACACTTAATTTTTTTTTCATAATTTTTTTTATGTTGCATAAGATCTAATAAACTAAATAATGTAACTTTTTTCAAAATTTTCAGAAAATTTTAGTTTCAGGCTTATCTGGGTTAATTAAAATTCCTTTGAGAATTTAAACTTCCGAACACACTCATTAATTCTCCCATTGAAAACATGCCTAAAAAAGCCTTTAAGAAATACATTATTTATTGTCTACTTCTTTACAATAAGTATAATGTAAATTGGAAATTATGGTACTATAAATATCAAAGTACTGCATATAAAACTATTTAAACCCAAATACACGGACAATGCACAGACTTTACGATGTCGTTGGCTTGGTGTTTAAGTGTAATTTCGTTTGATAAATTTGACAATAAAGTCAGACAATAAAGTTTTAGACCTAATTCTTTTTTGTGAAACGGAATTTATTGTGGCGACTAAGGCGATCGTAAAATAGGCTGCTAAGTCAACAAATGACAAACGTAGAACTTTGTCATAACAATACTAATAAAAATGTATGTATGTGTTAAACAAAATGAAATATGAGCTTTTGCTTTTTATTTTATTTTAATAAAGTCCTACTTTATTGGTACTAAAATATTAACTTTACAGTACAACATTTATCATAATTGAACTAGTAAAAACTTAATAATTTGGACAAAAATCTTACAATTATCTTATTACATGTAATGTCATACAAGTTTTCCAAGTTTCCCATATTATATAAAATTTAATAAACCCGCAATAAAAAAATAATACTTACTGTATCGTACAAAATGAGTGATTAAAATTTCAATATTTAAATAGCAAATTACTGACTGTTTGAATAATTAGCAATCGAATGGAGGCGGAATTCAATTGCTTTGTTTGTCAATTCAATTGTTAATTTCTCATTCGAGTGTCGTGTCGTCATTTGTTATTTCAGTTTATCCATTTAAAGTTTATTAAAACCAGATCGTTTTTGTTATTGTGTTTTAATAAATGTCTGTATTTTGTAGAAGCGCTTTAGGCGCTAAAATTATTAAACGAGTAACAAATTTAAGCAACATATATAGAGGTTTAGTATATGATGTCGGGTGTTTCTGGACGTTAAAAAGCACTTAATTGTTGGTCGCGGTTATCATTACCTGTGGTAGGTAGCTAATTTAGAAGCCCTATGAATTGGGCTAGACGCCAATCAAATACCTTTACCAATCAGCACTGGTAAAACCAGATAGAGTGTGGAATGAATCCCTATCACCTTAGTTTGAGAGAGGGGGTCTATGCCTAGCTGTAAGACGTTTGTTAAAATTTAATTTATATAAATATATTTATATGCATAAAATTAAATGTTAGGACAGTGCGAAGAGTGATTTAAAAAGTGAAGCGAATTAAGAATGTTTACCTATATGTAATTCAAATAGGTAATATTAATTAGTTCTAACAATTTTATAATAATATTTTGTAAAAAAATATATGTAAAAAAATCCAATGCCCCACCTAGCAGGATCTCCTCAAAATAGCAGGATTAAAGACGCCTACCTAAGGCATATTTAATCACGACCATTTGTGCTCACCGCCACGTAAAATTATTCAAATTACGCTTAATTTAATGTTGTTTAAGTAACGAATTGCCGCGTATTTTTTCCCCGTGTCGTGTTAATGGCCGATTCCCGAATTAAATTCGACGATCGTAAATTTACTCGCACAATGTAACATAAACAATACTTATCTCAAAAGCAGATGTCTAATCTAAATTATAAAACAGGGCAAATTGTGTTCCCTTTTTTGTGTTCAGTTGTACTTTGTAACGTTTTGTTCTATCGTAGCCATCAGTAGATCCATTTGTCTGTTTAACTATTGAAAAAGTAGTTTCAATTATTGAATGAATCAAATACTTCTAGGTATAAGTAAAAGTAAAAGTAAAAAAAAAGTAAAAAGTTCTTTATTTCATAAACTATTACATAGCACTTGAAAACGTCAAAACAAAATATACATGAAAAAAAATTTATATCAACCCTGAAATCACGAAGCTTAGATTCACTTACATGCAAATAAATAAAAATTAGGTGTAAGTGAATCTAAGTGCCAGTTCCAAGCCTCCGCTCTGTGAGAAGAACTGACAAGAAACTCACAGGCTATGCTCTTTTAAATTATTTTTATTACATGACACACACAGTGTAAATTTGATGATACTGAAAGGGTCCCCCGAAGCTGTAACCAATAAAGTAGCACTAAGGGAACCTTCCGTCACAGTCAAGTAAGTATGTATTGTGAAACTGAGCTGAGCCTGTACAATAAGGGATGGTCACGACAATGATCTGGTTGACTTTTTATTCTAATATACACATACAAGTTGAAAAATGTTAAGCCCAAGCTTGTTTATCCGATAAGTAATCATTAACAGCATAATACCCCTTTTGAAGAAACTGCTTTTTAACTACAGTTTTAAAAGTTGCCAATGGTAGATCAATTATTTCCTGCGGAATTTTATTAAAAAATCTGATACTATTACCCAAAAATGAATTTTTTGTTTTGTGAAGTCGACAATTTGGCAGAGAGAGCTTATTTCTATTCCTAGTATTAAAATTATGTACTTTTGAATTTTTATCAAATGTATTAATGTTTTTGCGAACATACATTATATTATCAAATATATACTGAGATGCAACCGTTAATATGTTAATTCTTTTAAACATCTCTCTAAGAGAATCTCTGGACTTAAGATTATAGATAGCTCTTATGGCGCGCTTTTGTAGTACAAATATATTATGTATGTCCGCAGCAGATCCCCACAATAACATACCATATCACATAATGCTATGAAAATAGCTAAAATAAACTAATCTAGCTGTTTCTTCGTCTGTTATGAGTCTTATCTTTTTGATGGCATAGCATGCTGAGCTAAGCCTTCCGTACAAATCCATTATATGGGGGTCCCACTGCAATTTAAAATCAATATTGATGCCTAAGAACTTTGTGTCATTTAATAACTCGATATTCTTGCCATTCATTTTCAAGTTAGTTGAGACTTTTGTAACATTAGGCAATGAGAACTTTATACATTTAGTTTTACTTGCGTTAAGAGATAGATTGTTAACCGTAAACCAATGTAAAACCTTCGCAAGAGCATTATTTATCACGTCAGAATGATCCTTGCCTCTGTTCACTTTAAATATCAGAGATGTATCGTCAGCAAACAAAACTGTTTCGCACAGATCTCTAGTATAGAAAGGTAGATCGTTAATATAAATTAGAAACAATAAAGGGCCTAAAATCGAACCTTGTGGAACTCCCATAAGCAATGGCGCGCCAGAAGACTCGACTCTATTAATAACTACTTTTTGAGTTCTGTCACTCAAGTAAGATTTAATTAATTTTAAAGAATTACTATTAACACCATAATATGTCAATTTAGCTAACAAAGTAGGATGGTCAACGCAATCGAATGCCTTCGAAAGATCACAAAATACTCCAATCGCATCCTGCCTGTCCTCCCAGGCGTCAAATATATGCTTCATTAGGGCTACACCAGCATCTGTAGTGGATTTACTCTTAGTGAAACCATACTGCTGAGAATGAAATAAGGAATTCAAATATTATAGATTAACTAAAACTTGTACAGGGATCCTACCATCATCTTTGGAGCCCGTGCTAACCTTGCCTGCAAGTGGTGCACCAGCCGATCAACGCTCTGACAATATAAAAGTTCCTGGTAAGCGGCAATAGGGTCTTCACCTATTATGTGGTACCAACAATACAATTGGCGAAATATGTGCGTATAATATGCCTCTGCATAACCCTTTGGGGAAACAGGGTGAATGTATATTTGTATGTATAGTGCACAGATTTTTTGTAGGGTTTGCTATGTGTAGTGCTAGTAGCTGGTGAGATCAGGTGGTTGAGCTAAATTATACATCGGAATTTTATTTAGTTGGGCTTAGGGTATAAAGTGTTCATTTGCATGTATAGTATATGCATTCCACTGCTACTCACTCATTTGAAACCTTTTTGCTCTACCCTTTGATGCAATGCTGTGTTCAAAGCGCTTGTTTCTAAAAAAAGAGGCTGCATGTGGCAACCAGACAGACCCCTTTAATCATCGTCGCCCCCACTTCGACAGTGCATATATACTGACACAATTATAGTGTTATCTAATTAGTAGAAATAGTCTGTGAAAGTTCAGTAAATTTTACCTATCTTAATTTTTGTTTTTAAATACTAGTTGGAATGCTACCGTCCGACACACCTGATGGAAAGTGGTCTCCGATGCTAACGGACGCTTGCATCACCAGGGCACTTGCGTTGCACCCCGTAAATATATATAGTGAAATAAATATCATGCGTCGGAATATACGTTAAGCCAATGGTTCCTATTAAAAGAAAAAAAAGAAAATAGTCGGTAAAGAGAGTTTAAGACCCTATTTCAAAATTAAAACATCAGTGCGCCAAGTCGTAGTAGGCCTAATGTGGAGTCACTATAGAGCTCTTCATCTATGATATATCGAGAATACTCTCAGAGATTTACTGCTTTTGTATAGTAATTTTAAGGATTACTTCTAGTACAATATTAATTTATTACTACGTTATGTGGAATGAGTGGAGGTCCGTGCTCAGTAGACGGACGGTAATTAACTGATATGATGGAGTTACGTATAAGCTCAAATTGGTTGGAAGTAATAAAGTGAATGCTTTTCCAAAATATAAACAATATAGAAAAACATTATCCGAAGGTGGACTTAATGAAATAACAGATTTTCGGTTGCTCTTGGCTACAAACATCATCCAAACGGAAGAATACAATACGTTTCTCTTTAAGCACTGCATATTATACTAAACTTAATTTATTTAAATAAAGAATCGGCGTTGCTTTGTGATGGTTTAATCGTGCCCTACCAGGTGCCAATTAACTACCCATTTATTTCAATCAATGAAATATTTATACTATATTAATTTTCTTTTTGCGTAATTAGTAGCTAATAATTAGTTTTTTATTATCAAGCTAGGCTCAGTAATGCTACTTCCGGGGTTGCGAGATTGTTCGAAGGTTTACCACGGCCCCGGGACATAGGCTCAGTAAAATTCAGCGAAAAGCGGTCATTAGTTGACTTTCTGAAATCCGAAAAAAAGTAACAACTACATTATATATACTAGCATTCTGTTTCCTCTAAATTCTAGTTCTGCCTTAAGATGAACATTTCTATGATTGTTATCAAATCACGGTGTACTGGAGTGGGTAAAGAAAGTGCTGTCTTAGTTAGCTTCTGTATTTGACGCTTAACAATTATTCGTTATTATATGCTCAGTACAACACAAGCCTGAAAATTATCATAAAAGTCACTACAGTGCTCTTCATCTATGATTTAGCGAGATTACTCTCAGAGATTTACTGCTTTTGTCTAGTAATTTTAAGGATTACTACTAGTACAGTATTAATGAACCCATTGCCTTTGGAACTACTGGCAATTATATATTTCACACTCACGCGAGGGAGATACAAATATATTTTTATACGATGTTAAGATTTTACATATTCTTTTAATTTAATTGCAGTGTTTGTGATGATTAAAAATGTATGTTTTCGAATCACACTTAATTTTAAGAAAAGCTTTAAATTAATGTGCAAATAATATGGGGTAAACTTAGATAAAGAAACTGTAAGATGAATAGAGGCTTGTTTCTATACGGGTAAAAATCAGAAAAGTTAAAACCTCGTCAATTTACCCTATAAAAGATTTTTCCAGTCAACTGTCAAAAAAGCGTCATGGCGTCGTTTTCAACAAAATTAAATGTGATGTGATTAAATTTATTAATAATGAGGTTAGCGTGAAAGCACGAGTAACAAAAAGTATATATCTCAAATATTTATTTGATATATTTTTATATCTTCGTCTCGACAAAATTTAATTTCATGATTGCGATAAATTTATGGCAGATCAGTTTTATTTTTATTTTTGAAAATAAAATAAAGAATAAATGTATATCATGGGACCAGCAATCTAATTGGCGAAATGACATATAATATGCCTCTGCCTAACTCTTTGGGAAAAAGGCGTAATAGTATTTACGTATTATTAAAATTACTTGGTCTGTAAGGCAAAAAATGCATTAATCCATGACAACCACGAAAAGCTAAATTATACATACAACTGTACTCATAATCTCTAGTTCCCACTTTATCTGGTATCGTTCCAACATGTAAGTATATAGGATATTGATAGAAAAACTACAATTGTTGCATTATTTCACAGTGTATATGTAGTTATACTCTATATTACAACCTTGAGCTTCAGTTCCAACGGTGGCACACAAGATCCCACCATAAAATTTAACACACCTATTCACCGAACAACTTCTCTCATTTAGCTCTCGACTAACGCACTGTTTGATATTTCGCCTCGATACTGGCGATCGTTAATGAAATTCTAACTCGTTAAACTGTTGTACGGTTAATATTCGGTGTTATACATAACATAACATTACGGTACTTTCTGATTTTTATGAGAACATAATTTTTAATGTGTCTGCATTGTATCACGTTTTTGTTTTGCAATTTTTTGTTAAATTAGATTACAATCGGTTTATAGGTTACTGTCTAAGATTTGTTCGTAATGTTTCGTAAATAAAAAATATATTATATGTTACTGCAATTTTATTAATACCTTTAGGTTTGTCGAGCGTGGATGTCAATATACCGGCACTCTGCTCCCGAGGTTCGATTCCCACACAGGAATAATCATTGTGTGCATTAATATGAATATTTGTTCTGGTCTGGGTGCGGATTAACATACTCAATATACATAGGAAACTATGTATATTAAGTATGTTAATCCGTTATTTACTATCGATAACACAAGTTATTAATGAAACTTATCTTGGAGCTAAATAATTGGTCTAGTTGGTTGACTTTTTTTTGTTATTTATTTAGTACAAGACGATTTTTTAAAGCTTCTAAATAGGGCTAAAAGAAGTAGAGCTTTACCTACAATAATTGCTAACCGAGAGATATTTATAATATAGTATCAACAAATCCTAAACTAGGTTAAATGTTATGTTTATAAACACAAACATATGTTTGCAGTGGGAATTGAACCTAGATTACCTTTTAAGCCGCTTTAAAGCGTTAAGTGCATTTAAGTATACTAATAAACACCCTTGGGAAGAACTAATTAATTAGTAACACAAGTTATTAATTACACAACCAAACTAGTAAGTAGATCTTGTGCTATTTGTTATAACAAACGGGTATACATAGTTAAATAGCACCTGACAAAGTAAAAGCTCTAGTATCGTGTAAAACCTTAAAAAGCATTTCAGCAAGATTTCTATATACCTTTCTGTGGTTCGTCAAAATAACTACAAGCTGCATGAATTTAGCCGACTATGCAATTCACAAAGTGAAATACCCTTTACGGCCGCATAAATGCCGCTGCACGGTCAGTTTAAAAGACTAGGAACAAAAAGAGCTTGGGAACACATGAGCTGGAAGTAAATGCCAAAGTCGGATCGTCTGACAAAGGAACGATCTGCCAAACGTTTTGGTTCGAAAGCTCATATTCTGCATTGGATAGGTAATACTTTAAAAGTGGTTTCATATTTGAATTAACCTAGTCAAAAATACATTATGCACCTGGGTCATAAAACTATATGCCAAAAAAAGAATTTTGATGTGTTACCACTTTTTTTTAGTGTACTCAATAGTCCATAACAATAAACTTTTTTTTTCTATTGGTTTTTCTGTCTTATATCATTGCTTGTTAAATGTAAACAGTGGAAGCAGTGTTTTATTTGCTTTTGGCTTACTTTAATATTCTCATGATTTCATGACGTTTTATTTACATAAATGCGTAAGTGGCATATATTAGATGTTCTTGAATAATTCTTTGTTTCCATCAATTCTTTAGAGAGTATTATCTCCTTCTTCTATTATCCGTAGGAGAACTAGAGTGAACGACATAGCGAAGCGCGTTTGCAAGATGAAGTGGCAGTGGGCGGGGCACATAGCTCGAAGAACCGACGACCGATGGGGCGTTAAGGTTCTTGAATAACGGCCACGAATCAGCAAGCGTAGTAGAGGGCGGCCCCCTACGCGATGAACCGATGATCTGACAGGGCGGCGGGGAGCCGGTGGATGCAGGCGGCAAAGGATCGATCTACGTGGAAAGCAATTGGGGAGGCCTATGGTCAGCAGTGGACTTCAGATGGCTGAAATGATGAACCCATTATAGGTGTCTTCGATGACATTGACACTATTAGTTACTCAAGAAGTCTGTGTCTCAGTATGGTCATCCACATATTTACTGAAGACTCAAGGGGCTTAGGGAAGGGCCTCTCATTTACCATATCTTAATCACCACTTATTCTCATTTACTTTGAATTAATTATTATTAATATATATTTTACTTGACACTGTCTAAATGTGCTAAAACCATTATTCAAAAAATGCTGTAATTGTATTGTAACTACACTTTCTTGCTTTTAATAATAATATAATTTTTCTTCTACTTTAAAAAACTATCACCAAATCTTACACTATGTAAGCTTAATGTGCTCAAAAAAGTTTTTATCGCTGTATCATTATGCAAATTCAATTCAAATTATATATTCCTGTGTTTTCATTCTTGAACTATCTCTATTAACATTAAGATAATGACAGAAAGTTACTATATTATCGTATTCCAACTCCATATGCTGCGGGGATAGTTACATGCAGCGTATTCCCCTATGGCATAGTAAAAACAAATAAGTATGCGGTCGAGCCCCGAGCGAGCGATAATAACCTAAGCACGTAGGGCTGTCTATATGGCTTATAGTTTTTTTTATATCGTCGTTGCTGAACATAGGCCTTCCCTATTGTGTCCCCATTGAAAAATCTCGAGTCAGCGCCGCTCCATCTTGACTAGATTATCGGTCCGTCGGGAGAAAGGCCGTCCTAGTTTATATTAGTTAGTTTCTTTAAGTTTATTCAAATGTCTAAAATGTATAGTCATTGCGGTCGAGCGTACGTGAGCGCGGGCGTTTTCAGGTATGGCAGCGTAGGCCGAATTGGCGCATCCTTTAGCAGCGATATATTTTATCAGTGTGTGCGTGTGAGGACGTATACGTTTCGGCGCGCTCACGAGTACTAATACTATAGCTACTTGTTTTGACGTGACAACGTCTTAAATTAGGTTGCGGCTGGGAGTCACTTATGAAAAAGTGTAACGCTCGGTAACGTTACGATGAGTCACCGAACGAGAGAGAGGCCCGGCGAATGCCTTGCGTCTCTCTCCCACTCAACTATGATCGGTCTGCCGCGCGCGCAGCACTAGTGTACAATGTTTTAGTAAACAAAATATATTTCTATAGTTAAAATTTGTGCAATTCTTATTTTCATTCAATTCCTTGTTCCTATTGTGCAATTTAATTATATTCATATCAATAAATATTCTACCGAGAAAAAGACGTTGTCACGTAAAATCTTCGCCCGTAAAAACGACTTTACAGGCAACCATTTTTTTAAAAGTTATTTGACTCCTCCAATCCCTACTGTGTCCACGTGGTGATAAACCGTGTTCAGTGCGTATGTATAAAGATATCGTACTTATTTGTTTGTACTATGACTATACCTTCTGGTACATTTAAGGCCAATAACGCTAAGTGCGACATACGTACGAAGCTTCGGGAACGTTTCCGCAAACCATACTTACCTATCTTAGTTTGTGTTTCCAAGTATTTTTATAAAGTTACTGTGGGTAAAGTATTTTACTTAGTATTGAAGTTAAAAAAATACCCACCTAATTCATTCAACCAGTTACTGAAACTACGAACCTGGAACACCAAATGTTCTCAGTCGAAATTCATAAAAAGTGAAATACTTACCTGGGAAACTTAAATAGGATTAGTAAGTAGTGTTAAGGTACGAGACACTAAGGTGTTTTACGAAATTGAATTCCTAAATGGGTATGAAGTGCCAAACATCTTTGTAGGAAAGAACAAAACAGGATAGATGTAATTTTTACGCCTGTTTCCCCGACGGGTTAGGCAGAGGCATATCATACGTCCACACTTAGCCAATTATATTGCTGGTCCCACCTAATAGGTGGCGAGCCTATTGCCGCTTACCGGGAACTGTTACGTTCGCCAGAGCCTCGTCCATTGATCAGCAGGTGCACGACTTGCAGGTGAGGTTGGCTTGGGTTCCTAAGATCTTGGCAGAACTTGGCTTTGATAAATGCATTTTTTTATGGTTAGCAATAATTTATTTCCATACCACACCCTTCATACCTGTTACTAACATAATCACACCCTATTTGGCATGAATTAGTATAATGCACTACAAGTAAAAGTAGTTCATAATATATTTGTTCGCAGCAGTATGAGCAAAAAATTAAAACTTCTTTGAATTCAGAGGTTCTATTCATTATTATTAAATAATATTCTTTCAGGACTTTTCCTTTCTCGGTGCTTAGTTTATCGGTTGTCTTTTAAAAAGCACCATGACACATTTTTTGTATTTAATATATTTTGTATCTATAATGTCAAATAAAACCGGTTTCACTACGCTAAACTGTCTTTATGTTGCAACTAAACTCTATTTGTATTAAATAAACAGCCAACTTCAACAGCTAGCCTTTACATTCCGCCTTTTACGAGTCGGTACAACAACGACGGTATCAAGTGTATGTGGAAAAGGAATTTAATTCAAACAATAGTAATATCTAATCCTTTGCAGCTGGCCTGCAAGGTCTGGTTCCTTTATCCACCCAACTGCTTGGGTAATTTTATTCGTGGCATGTGCAGAGTTAGTTCGCAGTTAGTTCGCACCCCGATGCTCGCTTCGCTTTTGAAGCCCTACCCCCAGGCTATTTGAGCATGGCGTGCAAAGAACATCCTCTATAGGCAAGTGGCTTGGGAAAGCAAATACTCATTCCAGCAACATATTAAGTATTGGGTATTAAGTGTTGCATAATGGTTATTCGAATATTATATTTATGATGTATTTATTATACAAAAAAATGGTCTTAACGAAGTGGTGCGAAATAGTATCTGCTCATCAATTTCGGAACTTGGCATGAGCTTGCAATATGTATATATTTACTGAAATTAGTCACTTAATTAGCAATATGCAATCTTTTTTAATATTAGCATACCAAATGTGACACTTCGTTTATCATTATGTGCCAATTTTTACTAATTTAATCGCTCACACAATCGCTTGTACTGCGTCTGTGTTAGCTTTCCGCATGAAAACTAAACTTAAATTCAAGTTTTGTCTATGCGTAGTAACTGACTGACTGACTGTAACTGTAATCGTTGTTCAACTCTCTCGGTATCACAAGCTCCTCATAAATATCTATATTTATAGCTTGAAAAATGTAAAGCGCCTATTTACTTGAATTTAAAAATGACACAGAAAGCTGATATTTTCGGGCTTTCACAGCGTATATTTTCACCCTTCGTTACAGCTGTGTACATTCAGCTTTATTCCACCTGAGCTTAATTTTGCTTGTTATTCGGACTAAGGTACTTTGGCGACAACAAACTGGGCTAATATCGTTAAACGGTACATTGTTGCATGTGCGATGCATGCGACAATAGCACCTGCCTGTCCCTAGAGTACACCACAGAGAGGAAAGATAATAGAACTGGCTACAAAAATCAATTATGTGGGGAATGAATACAATGCAATTTCGTGGTTCATATTAACTATTTGTTGTAACATTAATATTGTTAATGTTAACAAATAATTAAAACAAACGCAAGATTATTTAACTTTTTGACATTGCAACAAACCTCTGTGGTTTTAATGTAATAATATAAAGCAAGTATTAATTGTATAAAATCCTAATTGACTTGTCGTTGATGAAAAACAAATATGAAAATAGAAATATATTTTTTGATACCAGTATAGGGATCCTACCAAGACCTTAGATCTCAAGCCAAACTCACCTGCAAGTAACTATGTAATAACAAATAAATTAGTTTATAACATAAAGATGCTAGTTTATGCCTGGTAGTATTTTGTTGCAGCTAAATCCTCGTATGCTTGCATAATCTCTTAAAAAAAAAACATGTTCACACAAAATAAAACTTATGATGGTGGTTGGTTACATTAAGAGAATACTTTTTATAACAAAACACAACAGGGGGAAACAGGCATGTATGTATATATGTATGTATTTTATCCAAACTTATGTCTATGTTTACAAGTGTTACATACCTAATATGATAAACATTAGTTACATATTTTTTTATACATTAACAATACCTAATTACATATAAAGCAGCCCTTGTAAGCTCACTTAGAGAACAACTAGAAACATCTCCGCAATGTGCAAGTCGGTTGATGACGTCGCATGTAGGACGCAAATAGGGCGTATCCACGTATTAATATTACAGGCAACATACAATTTACAGGCAAGCAGAATGGTGGCCCACCATACTTGGTAAATTAAATTTGGCATTTGGTATACCTACTCGAATAATTTTATCTCGCAAAGAGTCTTAAGTTTTCAATTACTGCGAATGGTTTTCATTGTATCTCTTTTGTTTTTTTTTCAAATTGATGATCCTTATACTATTGCATAACAAATAAATTAGTTTATAACATAAAGATGCTTGTTTTTTCCTGGTAGTATTCAGTTGCAGCTAAATCCCCGTATGCTTGCATAATCTCTTAAAAAAGAAATACAGTATCATGTTCACACCAATTAAAACTTATGATGGTGGTTGGTTACATTAAGAGAATACTTTTTATAAAAATTATGTTAGGGCAAAATAATAATTATAACAGGCATAATTTGATTGCATAACCTAAGGAGCCCAAGTTAACCTTACCTGCAAGTGGAGCACCTGCCGATCAACAGACGAGGCTCTGGCAAACATAACAGTGCCCGGTAAGCGGCAATAGGCTCGCTACCCATTACGTGAAACCAACTATATAGTTGGCGAAGTGTGGGCGTACAATATGCCTCTGCCTACCCCTTCGGGAAATAGGCGTGAATGAATGTATGTAAAAAAATAAGTATAAGAATTATAAAAATATAACATAAAGCTGTAGCATTAGTTCCTAACTGTAAAATTTATATTCATTAAAATATTCTCTAATCCCTGTTGTATATTAATTTGTATCTGTGTTTCGGATTTTTATTCTCATAAGCAAGTCAGATCACGCAGCCAGAATATTGAAAAAGTAACTAGATAGGGGGAATAATTTGCGAAAACTTCATATGTTCAGCAGATTGTCTTGAATGTATAAGGTTCCTACCAAGATCTAAGGAGCCCAAACCAACCTCACCTGCCGATCAACGGACGAGGCTCTGGCGAACATAAAAGTTCCCGATAAGCGGCAATAGGCTCGCCACCTATTACGTGGGACCAATAATATAACTGGCAAATTGTGGGCATAGAATATGCCTCTGCCTACCCTTTCGGGGATACAGGCCTGATATTATATATGTGTATATTAACTTGAATTAAACGGAACACCAAACCTTTTAACCACAGGGTAGTTTTTATTTATTCACTTTACCTTGAATTTGCAAAAAAAATAGAAATCTTATTAAATAACCATAAGGTACATAATCATTGTCAATATCTACTATAATAAGTCAATGAAACTGTTTTAATATTTTTAAGTCAAACAGATGAAATAACCATGTCAAAAATAAAACATTCTAGTAATTATTATTATTTAGTGTTCAAATTAGTGCCCGTTTGTTGGTATTATGATTAGGTTATTTTTACGTTTTTAAAAAGTTTCACCATTATTAAAAAAAAACAGTTAAAATGTTGTTATTGTTTCAGTTCGCAATGGGTACTCCTGTGTCCCTGTAGCTCTGTCTGAAGGGCTGGACATCAGACTTGGAACATCTGTCACAGAGATAAACTACGGAGGTTCTGGAGTTACCGTGAAGGTCGTTAGTCCCAGATCTGCGACGCAGCCGCAAACATTTAAAGGTAAGCCTGACATAGTGCCAAATACATACATACATTAATACATCATCGAATTTCTGTCTGCCGTTATGGATGGAAAAAATGGAGTAAAAACCATCAATTTGTCTTCTTAAGCCTGCTATGCCCATAGCCGCGCCATGGCCAATGTAGGAGACATTCCTTGCTTTTCTGGAGGCTAGCTGCAATGGATTGACTTCGTTGACTTAATAAGGACTCAAGCAGAAACCATACCACAAGATGGCCATCAAAAACTTTTGATGCAATCTCTTTATGCGAACCACTATATATTCAAGATTATTTTTCTTACCCCGACAAGATTATGCTTACAGTCCACTAAAAATAGGTACTCATATTTCAAAATATATGCGGCAATGGCCCATGCATTACGTTAATATGCCTTTTTGAGCCAGCAAATAAATGTTAGAAGAAGGCATCGGTTCAAGCATCACAATAAAAAATAATTGTAGGAACCGTTACAAACATCGTTCGCCTCAATAAATACCAAGTGCTCTTGGCTTGGTCCATCAGTCGATATATAACCTAAATATTTATTGAACCAAATAAAAAATAAATGTAATCTGCAATATGGAAGAAAACGACTTTTGACTTTCGAATAAAAACAAAGCACGTAAATGGGCGTTATGAGAAAAATCCACAACGCGCCTTCGGTCGCTTGTCATTTCTTTGTCGCGGTATGATTTGCAATTCAAACGCGATAATTTCACTTTGATGAGGCTGTGGCGCAAAAATACGCTGGGGTTCTGTGTTGACCCGGTGTCCAAGCCAACCCGCCAACCGCCTGGGGCTTTTTCGTCCCATTTGCATACAAGCAAGCTCCATTGTGCCAGCCGTAGTTAGATGTTTGAGGGCCAGTGCTAGACTGGCTATCTCCAACTCGTTTGCTGTAAGTACACACGTTTTCCAGATAAAGTACGTTGCGATGTTAATTACAGCCTTACTGTAAAGGGAAGTTTGCAGATAGAATTCAGATTGGCAACATAGTTTTAAAGTACATAGCACACAATAAAGCCATCACGCCAGTGATAAGAAATTCTTGTGAAATAGAATACCAGCAAGATTAAGTGGAAAAAGAGGAAGATGTATCAAAAGAAATGTTACAAATTTTCTTGTAAAAACGCCTAAATCTTTGTCTAACAATAGGAGGCCACGTTGTTGTTTCGATTATGCTAAGATAAAATTTTCAGGTCAGCACGCTGTTGTTTGTGAAAATTGTGGGGCTGTTTCACCATAGTCATCGTTTTGTTTAGTTTTATTTATCTTGCTTGTCTCAAAATACGTTGAACCTACTTAGTACTCACATTTTGCTTTTATTACTATCCTGTGTTGTATTGATAAGGTTTTACAGTTAGTGATTCATGGATGATCCTATTTTATTTAAGTTTTTGGAGAAAAACTGTTTTATAATCTTTAAATAATAGAGAACAATAACATCTCTTATTTATAATTGAATATTTATTATGAGGTAATTAGTAGTATGCACGATCAGTTTCAGAATCTAAGGAGTATTGTTTTTACACCAATATAAATATTTTATATTTGATAAACTTTTTTCAATTTGTTATATAATTTTCTCATCGGCTACCTCACAGATGAAGTATTTTTTTAATTTTAAACTCGCATGACTGTTTTTTTATATAAAATACTACAGAATTAATTTCGTCCGTAAAGCAGAGATTGGCGGCAAATGTCTGCTATAAAAGTCTAAAGAAAAAAATTAAACGAGGAAAATAATCTCCATTTTCTTGTGCGTAATCTCAATCGCCAAATGGGCGTTGTCGAATATTGAACAAACCGTTCGCAATTTGCGGATGACCGTTTTGTGCTCGAGCCCCGGTTAAGATTTACACAGGATTTTTACGGAGCACCAGATTACAATGTAATCAGAAGGGTCTTTGATACGCCTCTGAGAAACGTTTACCGGTGCTATTGTGAAATATGTCAGTCGTTTCCTTAATCTAATATGTTTACTTAGGTGCTTTTCTCATCTCTGTGCCCATTTTTTAATATATATTTTAATTTCGTCAGTTTGGGAATGCTTTAGATCTTAATGCTGAATTGCGTTAGATCTTGAAATGATTGCCCCACTAAAGAAATTTGCTTTATATTTATAATCTGCCGACCTGCTATAAGACAACCGATATGGCGTGGAGGCGGTACCTCTCCTACCTCATACCTACACTTCACTCCAGAGGTCGTGGGTTCGATTCCCACACAGGACAAATCTTTGTGTGCATGAACATGAATATTTGTTCTGGTCTGGGCGTTTTCCTATGGATTTACAAAAATAAAAGTCTGTAAGTATATTTATCCGTTGTTTAGTATCCATAACACAAGTTCTTAATGATACTTATCTTGGAACTAATTAATTGGTGTAATTGTCAAAAAATATATATTTATTATTATTATTTAATCTGCCTTATTACTTTAATCACTGATTTATTAAGTATATGTACAGAAGATATATAAATGCATTACAATTTATGTACATATGTTCAATAACTATAACACGAGATTTCGTTGGCTGTAATGTACAAACATAAATTAAATATTTAGTTATTAGGTCCGGGTTGAATATTTTTGATTTTCTCAACATTCAATGCGAACGCACTACCTTTATAGATCAAAGTGAATAGCAATTAGTTTTTGATGTGAAATCGTGGCTAGGCCGCAGCTCTGTGGGGCAAAACTTTTGCTTTCATGCTGATTACTTTCGACCTAAACTCGATGTTCCGCATATTTGTCGGTAACCTTTGATTTAAATGTATTCAAGGAAAATTGAATGAAATGTTCAATCATAATAAGTGATCTGGAAGCGATAAGATTGATTCTTTTACATGGATCCGTAAGTTTCTTTTAGAATTTTAGAAAACACAAAGGTTTTTTTTGGGATAAATATTCTGGGAATCTTAATTAAATTAAAAGCATCTTTAACAATGATAATTTATTATCAGAAGGTGCAGGGAATGACGTTGTTTTAGTATGCATGTAACCTTTTTTACAAAGAGAAATGCTTTCGCATACTGACCGTTCTGCCACGGCGGGGAGCAGGATGCGGTTTTGTTAGACTTGACTGTAATGACTAAATTTCTCCACACTGCATTTGGGTTAAGTTATATAGAGGGTGGAGTAATAGTATTTTTACCATGTCCACTATAAAAAGGCTAAAGTTTTACAGCTTTTTGTGATAAACAGGCTTAACAAGATGATTTTCATCTCTGTTTACTTTTGCGCGTTAACGATTTAAAAATCGAAGCTGCCTCTTAATGCTTGTTTTCGAGCGAGCATAAAAATACGTTCGACTACGTTCCATATCTTGATTGTAGCTAGTAAGTGCTGTTAAAAAGTAAGGATTTGACATAAACCGTCGTTTAAGAACGTGATAATTGTAAATGCCTATTAAAAACTCGTCTGTCAAATGTTACTTGGCGTTGTTCACTTGGGGCTCTTCCAAGAAGCATAGAGAGGCACCTTTGAGGTCAAGAAGATGTAGTCAGATATAGCGTTAGACTGTTCATAATATAGTCATGAATGAGTCATAGACAGAAAAAACCACATCGGTTACACCATTTTTAATATATCAGTTATTCAATTATTCGCAACAAATCGTCTAATGTTTATCTGAAGTGAAAGGCATTTATTTGTTTTCTGAGTGAAGTACTAACTCGACTTAATGTGATATTAGAATCATTACTGAGTTAAGTTATAGGGAACATGAGTAGTTAGACAGAATCCATACAACCTTCTACCTTGAACTATGCTATAATTCCGATAGTTATGTTAAGTCTTTCTATTGTTACAGGCGATGTGGTACTCTGCACACTGCCTCTTGGAGTTCTCAAGGTGGCAGTTGCGAACAATGGACAAAACCAACAGAACTTTGTCAAGTTCGACCCGCCTTTGCCGGATTGGAAGGTATAAAGATTATCCTGTTCTTATTTTAGATTGTATATTATGTCATCTTAAGATAGTAAGAACGAGTGTTTGACATTATTGTAAAAAAAAGATTAATAATAAGATATTGCTTTTTTATTTTACTTAAAATTGACGAATTTGTATGACCAGGTGAACTGATAACATTTTACAGAATTACTGTATTTTTTCACAATAATCACTAATCAGACAGTGCAATCAGTGTGTATGGTCTTCACAAGTATTTATTATGATTGTATGTACTCGACCAAATGACATTTTATATCTTAAAATTAAACACTTATTTCAGCTACAATTGAGTCCAGTTAATCTGTCGGTTAATTTATATTTTACATAATAATCTTTCAATCTGCGCTTAAATTGTAGGTACTAATTTCTATGAACATGACAGATAATAACATTGCGAGTAATTTTCAGGTGGCCGCTATTAAACGACTCGGATATGGAAACCTGAACAAGGTGGTGTTATGTTTCGAACGCACTTTTTGGGATCCCAGCGCAAATCTCTTCGGGCACGTTGGCACTACGACTGCTAGCAGGGGTAAGTAAATTATTTTTGACTGCTAACACTGGTCCGTAGTTGTACAGATTGATCTTTTTATGTGAGATTGCCTTTCAAGTCCCTTTATTGTTTATGATACCCAATTTTCTATACATTTAATAAATAAATATTCCTCGACATCACACACACGCAACAAATATTTGGTTGAAAAATATTTATTTTTATATGTGTAACATAGTTGCTATATTTAGCGGGCTGGATGATTTCGTTTAAAATGTCCAAATTTCATATTGCGAATCATCGCTGAAATATTTTTCATTGCAACTTTTTATTTTGCATTAATGTCATCGCCATTTGACATTGATCCGGCCAATCCAAAACTGATGTGAGAGTATTAATGAGGGTGAACTTTAAAAGTACGTCGTTAAAATAATGAACTAGTATTTCTCGTAGTACTGTACTGAACTTGGGTGTGGTTTAATGAACCGGTGGCCACAACGGTAAGGACACCTGCTTTCTCCGCCAAGGTTCAGGGGTCGTGGTTTCCATTCACGCTTAATCAATTATACTTGGTATGCGGACTTGCTTGTGTTCTACGTATGTAATGTTAGGTTACTGCTGTTACAATCATTGAAATACTTGCCTAGGAAAAAGTTTGCACATTAACTACACTTTTTTATACATAAGCAATACTAATACTATACTATAAACTGTCTACTTTTATGTCTGTTTTGTTTTTCTTTCAAGTTATTTAGATAATTTCTTTTATGCATTTTGTTGCCAAATTAAATAAGGGTAGTATGTACCTACAGTGCTCACTGCTCAGCATTCATAAGATTGGCCCGACTCCATAAGTATTTATGATATAAAAATTTGGGTGGTCAATGAGTAAGTGAACGTACCATTTATTGTAGACCACGAAGTTGGACTATATGGTGGTGAAAACTAACTATAATTATAGACAAAAAGTTAAGACTTTAAACTTGAGTACGTACTAAAAATAATTCACTGTGGAGTAATCTTTCTAGATCCTTCTGGATAGGATTGAATGAATGAGAGAATGAAGCGTGCTAAAATAAGAGAATAGTTGGGAACTTTGTCTGTGTCCTTTTCGCAGTAACCCCTCTAGTCTAGCAGTTTTTGATATCTATAATTTGAATAGGCAAAATAACAAATATATGGAAATGATATTAGCTTTCAATGTAGACAACTGATATGGCGTGGAGGCCGGTATATTCTTAATTTCGAAACGTATGGGTTTGATGTCTACACAGGACACAATATTTGTGTGCATGGTCATAGATATCCGCTTAGTCTTGGTGATTTCTCTTTAATTAAAGGTGTATGTAGAAAAAAATTATGTTTAATCGATTTCTAGTACTTCGTGCACAGGTCCAGATTATGTAGCGCCGTGTGAATTTATTATCCAAAGATAATATTAATGCGACAACATTCTTTTACAACAAGTTTTATGTCAAACTCTTTCTGCATAAAAGCTGTTCAACTTTGGTACACCCCCTTTATTATTATTAGGTTGGCAGAAAGCAAACATACTTTTAAAAGGTTGCTTAAAAAATACTTTTTTGACGAGTCATCATCATATGATTGAGTCTACATATCATGATTACTATTATTTTTATGTATTTAGTTTATTAATAATACATATATTTTAATTCTATGTAAGCTTATGTTTTCTAGTTCGTACTTTTCTGCTAACCTTAACCCTTACCTTTGGGTTAACTGATAGCGATAGCCTAGTAGCATTAAGTTTGCCTTTTGAAATAAAAAATATGATAAGTGCGTTAAAGTTTTAATAAAAAAATATCATTTCATAAATATAATCTTACGCAATTTGAAGTTTTTGATTGCAGCTTTGCAAGAGGGGCAACGGACAATTCCCTTTACGGTTCGGTACGGTTTACAATGAGAAAGTCAACGCAAGTGTGACACCTGTTATTATAATTAAACTCAACTTCCGGATTTCGGTCATTTCGTCGCAGGCACCGTGGCATTGATTAAGCCCACCGGCCCGGTTCTGGGAATGCCGGACGGACGGATCGTCGAGTACGAGACTCGTGATTTTTAATCGGTGCCAATTTAAAGTTTGGCCTTGGTCGTGTTTAAAAAGCACTATCTGATGCGCTGTTATCGCGCCCGCGGTGTCGTCTCAAGAGTAATGTGGGAACGGGCCCACCGCAGGCTCTCTTGTATCTGCCAGGAATCAATGGCTTGATTTCCATAATTTATTGCCCCCAAGTCCACCCCAGTTTGTTAGGATTTTTCTTAGAGTCTCCTTTCGCTTACGGGCCAATGACCATTGGTTTAAGTTTTGTCTATATTATTTTATTTTTGTTCATAACACAGCTAACATTTCATTAATATTACATTATGTCGAATTTGCTTGCTTTGAATTGGGTCTCATATTTTAATTATGACACATAATTTTTTTATAAATGTAAAATGGTTCTGGAGTTAATAAATAGTAGTTTTTTTACAATTTTCGTACTAAGGTAGGTAATAATTCTTTAAGCCAAGCGGTGTTAGAACATCGAGTGTATTCTAGTACGTTTATTTTGTAATCAATATTTTTCAAAAGTAAAATATTCCTCATTATATAGTTTATTGGAAAATGTGGGTACATATTAAAGATTAAACATATGGTGATTGTTTTCCAAACAATAGTTATTCTATTAACTAATCAAAAAATTACTAAGGTTTTAGTTATTCTATAAGATCTGATTAATTATCACATTCAGAACTAAATGATCCAGTTAGTTCGCAAAATTCTGATAAATGTTAATTGACATTTGTCTCTGTGAATTTAAAACGACTGTTGATAATAAAATAATTAAAATGATGTCTTATTTTAATGTGTCAACAACGTTAATAACGCAATGTATAAGCGACATCCTATATCAATAATTGATGAGCAATAACATATATGATATCGTTGTGACAGACTCCGATATAAAAGATTAATGATTTGTCTTTTAGATTCCTTACGACTATATCGAATCGCCAGGCGTAAGGGATCTGTATCGAAATTCAATCATTATTGCTTTCTGATCCCAACTAACACAAATGCGCCATTTCTCCTTTGATGAGTAAATTATATGATATCTGTTTATGATACCCTGATATTTATTTATACGAACAACTGCTTAGAGATTATCAAGGTAACCCGTCCTACCGTTATAAAACTTTCCGCCAGCTATGGTTTCGGTATTTTTGTGAATAGAGAATGTAGGTATTCGACAAGTAATATTATAGGTTTTTTATATATGTTTTGATAGTGTTTGTATTAATTTATTTACCTATATGTTGTGTTATTTAGTCCATATATAATTGTCTATATCCGTACCTGATTGAACACTGCAATCTGCATTTTGTCATAATATGTTAGCTTCTTGACGGTTGTGTTTATAAAACATAAATTAAGAATTTTGTAAAATGGCAACATCCTAATAAATATTAAAAATACAGCTATTACACAAATATGTACTAATTTAGTTCCAAAGCACTCTTTCGATACATAATCCTCCGCAGTCATCTATAGAATCGCTCCCTTATAGAATTATTTATTTGTAGAATCGATCGTTTATAATGTAATCTGTCAGGGCTCTATTCATGACAGATTGGTCATTCATAGAAGTGGAATTGGGCAATTGTACATCATTCATTGTAAAGTCGGTCGTTTTTGGAATGAATTACTGTTGAATCGGTTATTCGTAAAATCGGACGATTACGTAGAATCATACGATTATAGAAAATATTTGTGTGTTTATTAATTTCTAAAATTATTAATTAGTAGAATAAATCTAAAACTTGTTATTTACTTTCCAGGAGAGCTCTTTTTGTTCTGGAACCTGTACAGCGCTCCCGTACTCCTCGCGCTTGTGGCGGGGGAAGCAGCGGCGGTGATGGAGAACGTCACTGATGATGTGATCGTGGGTCGTTGTATCGCGGTGCTAAAGAGCATCTTCGGCCACGCAGCTGTGCCTCAGCCTAAGGAATGCGTTGTCACCAGGTATTACTCGAATGAATGGAGCAAATTTACTTAATCTTATTCAGAACAAACAAACAATTCTAATAGACTATTTGTGTTATTAATAATAGGCATACTAACTTACGTGTGTTATATTACAAACAGCTATAGCATCTCAATTTAACAACTTACTACACTCAGGATAATATTATCCATATTATAACTTATGCAATATTAAATTTCACCACTTACTTGCAGGGGACTACGGAATATAGAAACTATCAATTTTATTAGGGTAAATTAAAAAATATCTAATTATATAAGCCCTATTTTTAAAACAGAAAAGTGTAATAAGCAATTCACTGTCGCATTTATAATGTGAGCCTACTTCTATATCGACTCATGATTATATGAAATGAGCAAATTTTGCGCGAAAGGCAACGCGGTCTATCATTTACATTGCATCCTATATCGCTCAAGGAGTCGACTTGTATTCTGAAAGAATCCTTACTTGAATGCTATATTTGTTCCTTATAGTAGATACCTACTAATATTTTTTTAAATATTAAATTCCACTATAACTTTTCAGTATATGTATGCCTAATGGTAATGGTTTATTCCATTCTCAGTACGCCCGATAAAACTCCGCCTTTTCTGCTGTTTTAACGTGTTTTCACATACTGATCATTTTTGTTCTCCTTTTTTATATCTAATAAATAAAAATTACATATTCAATATTAATTGTGACTTCTTAAAGTTACATTTACCAGTAATAACTTTGTGTGAGAGTTCCTGTGAAATCCGAGTGTGCCTACCCAGTGCGTTTGTAACATAAAATAATATACTGAGTAATAATTTGTTACATTTCCCGGTCAGATGAATACTCGGGTGTCAGGCGTACCGCGTCAATGATTATGTCAATTAAACAATATAAAAAATACTTCATAATTTTTTTATCTTCTATTCTACTTTATAATGTTTTCGCGTTGCTTCATATAAACCGTTCGTAGCTAAAATCTGTGAATTTACAACGTAATATATTTCGGCATATTGTTATTTTGCTAGATGGCGCGCAGACCCGTTCGCAAGAGGCTCGTACAGCTTCGTGGCTGTCGGTTCTTCGGGGACCGATTACGACCTGCTTGCCGCGCCGGTGCCGGGCGCTCCTGGAGAGAATAAACTGTTCTTTGCGGGTAACTACTTATATATTGCCTTAGTATTTGTTAATAATCTCGAGAATACGTTATTTCTCTCGAAAATATGTATATGATTTTATAAAGAATTTGAAAGGCTCTTGGTTCCGGTATATACCAAGCTATTTAAATTACAGGCATTATCTTAATGTTAACGTTGCTGTTTGCAAACTATGACTAGTGTTGACAAAAATCTTCCTTGGACGATTAACCGTTGTGTTGCATTTGATACCGAGCGCTTTTCCTATTCAGAAGGCTGTTAATCCTAGCTTAAACGGTTTGTGGTACCTACCATGCCAGTAAATGCTTAGGTAAAAGGCAGCTAGGATAGAAAATGTCATTAATGTTGTGTTTTATTTTTAAGACTTTAGTTCTAATTCAATGGATGAAACCGAACTAGAGGTTTTGATAGAATAAACAGTGTAACAAGGGCACCCACTCGTGAGGGCCTGAGTAAAGATCCGTGGCTAAAGGACGAAGGTATTGAGAAGAGAGGAGGGGAAGGGAAGAGCGGTCTCATTAATTAAATTACGATCAAGGTTATTGAACGGAATTAGGTACCTTTTTTCCTAAATTCCTTTACAAACTTATACTACGTGTGTTCTAAACCAATTTATTTCCAACAACAGGTGAGCACACCATGCGTAACTACCCAGCTACGGTGCATGGTGCGTTCCTATCGGGACTTCGCGAGGCTGGTCGGTTGGCTGACCTCCTTCTGCCCCAAACGCCCATAACTAACGCAAGTGTCGCCGCCGCTACTGCTGCGGCTAATCAAAACTCGTGAGTCTAACTAAGAAGCTAGTGAAGAGTACTGGCTCAGTAGTCCTTGATATGACGCGCTGTGCGTTTTTGTCAGGATTTAGCCATTTAAGTAAATTGTCTTAAGAAACCAATAGGTATTATTGTATTAATTATTAGCGGGATTTAGCGATATAAGTAAATTGCAAGGGTCTTTAGTAACCAACACTGTATTGCCGCCACTGCCATTCCTATGATGAATCAAAATTCGTGAGTCTAATTAAGCATAGTTTTAAGGTCTAATTTGGTATAGTGTAAAGAATACTGATACTTTGCCCCACAGCTGCCATCTTGGAAAAAGGGTTTCAACCATAAATAAAAAAGTCATAAGCGAAAATCAATTCAAGAAGTATAAACGATATTTTCTCTCATGTCGAAAAAAATATATATCAGACCATTTTTATAGATGGTATTTTAAGGAAAATTTGAATCGTAAACATTTTTTCAACCCTTCATATCTAAATAATAGAATTGCGTCCTCTGACAAACGCATGCTTAGCCCAAAAAAGTGTATCATTTGAATGAACAAATAGTTGATATTGCAACCTACTGTAATGCTGGCAAGTAATCTTTAGTAAAGTTAAAGCCATTTTAGTACGAACTAAGAATAAATGTAGTAATTTCTATTACCTGCTCATAGTTTAAATTTAACTTTAGGTAGGTAGGTAGCTAGAGTAAACTTTGAAACATCTGTTATGTGATTCCAATAAAAACAAGTATCTGGGTAATTTGTGTTCATTAAATAAAATTGTATGGTAATCTAAAACACACATTATTAGTATTTAAAATGGAACATTGTTTAATTTTAATTCTAACTTATGACTGAGAAATTTGTATTGAATACGTATGTAAAAATAAGTTTACTACAGACCACAAAAGACAGTGCTAAGCGGTCGTCGCAATGATTTGAATCAATATACCTATTCTTTAAATAAGACATCTACTGAGCACTAAAATCTAGAAGATGAGATAATATATTTGTACTTTTTTTCACTATGAAATTAATCATACCTTGAGAAGTATATTTTTGCCACATTTTACCTTAAAAGTTTGCTATGTTATAATACTGAATTTGTTTATAATATCTAAAATCTAGGACAGTAGAAAACATATTAAATGATACGTGTTCTCTTAAATGATTATAGTGAAAATCCACGAGTTAGGAAATTGGGAATTTATGTTAGAATACCTTTTCCTCAGAAATAATGGTGTGATCAATTAGATAACTCTAAAACATCTCATAATTATATATAGTTAATTTTCTTTATTTTGTTTTGTGTTCTGTTTAGGTGGGTACTTAGTATTATTATATTATATTCTGACATTCTGACATTCTTAATGATTTTTTAATATGATTTTGTGTATTGTGTCAAGTTAATCTTTACTATAAATGTAATTTAGAAACATAACTACTTTTCTTTATTCGATATTTCATTACCATTTTATAATGAATATCAAGTCATAATAATTTTCGAACTGCGTAACTCAAAAATATACAATATTTGACTTTTAATCTTATCTAGTGTAAAATTTCGATATCTATCTATTGGAATATCTTTCAAGTCCCATAAATTAATATCTAGTTAGTTATGAACGGAAAAACCTCTTCATTGAGATAAACACACTGGTTTTACTTCCTCCTATAATGTTTGGTCGAAAGGACATAAGCAGTTTGAAAATTAGGCTGATGGTAGATATAGTAATTAAATGGTATGTTAATGCAATTTCTTGATGTATGATTTCAATAATTATTAAATTTTATGTGTTTGTATAATATTTGTGAAATGTTTTTGTATTAAATTTTAAGAAATAAGGTTGTTTGTTTTTTTTATTAATATCCTTGCGGTACCTTCAATCACACCAGTTATTTAGTTTCTAGACAAGTATCATTAAGAACTTGTGTTATGGATACTAAACATACTTAAACACCTTTTTTTTGTAAATACCTAATATACATAGGGAAAACAAACAAAACAAAAAT
Organism: Musotima nitidalis; assembly: GCA_949126915.1. Classification (NCBI taxonomy): domain Eukaryota; kingdom Metazoa; phylum Arthropoda; class Insecta; order Lepidoptera; family Crambidae; genus Musotima; species Musotima nitidalis. The sequence continues at coordinate 8,625,259 of OX421424.1, read as the reverse complement.
ATACATGTTCATGCACACAAAGATTTGTTCTGTGTGGGAATCGAACCCACGACCTCTGGAGTTAAGTGCGGGTATACTGACCTCCACGCTATATCGGTAATATTACTATTACATATTACTAGTATGATCGGATATGTTGTAAGCTATATTCCGTCTTGGGCTCTTCCCATTTTATTAGCAGATCACATGACAAGGCGATCGCATATAAAGGTAATGAATGAAGGACTTTTTATTATGACTATAAAAACGGAATTCACAAATGTGTTTTATGTTCTCTCAAATTGTACAAATAATTTTATGTATTTAGCTTGAGATATTATGATTCATGCGCTTGTTGCATCTCTTGATATTAGATGTAGGGTGACGACAAAGTTGAGCAGCATTGAAAAAGGTCAGGGTCTTCGAGGGTAACGTCTTATTACGTAGACAAAAATGTTTGTGGCTCGGAATGCTTAAAAAAATCTATTCATTCGTACTAGGCAAGCGAGGAGAGGACAAGAGTCTGGCCTGAACTTCTGAAACCTTGGATTGTAAGAGGGTTAGGTTATACGTTCTGCTGCTTACACGAGTGCGTCATAATCTTAAAAATCCCCTCTCAAATAAGTATACAATTTAAACCAACACTAAAAAAATAAAATTGAATAAGCCATTTCATTATTGCGTAATTCGAATGTTTTATTATCATTATGTAGGTAACTTTTTTTAGAAATAATTTATAATATGATTTCTAGAAATATGTAGTACTACATACTAGACATTGTACACATAACTACTATGGATAATTTAACACTTGATAACAGAAACACACGTTTTTACAGGTTTTTTTAGATGTTGGTTACCATCTAAACGTTTTTGAAGTCTTATTTTAGAAGACGACCCGCATCGATTTTGAAGTTAGCTCCTGTAATGCCGATCGCCTTATCACTTGCTAGAAAGGAGACTAATTCGGCAGCATCTTCTACTTTAACAAGTGTTTTCAATGGTGAACGACTTTCTTCAGCAGACATGAATTTGTCATTGTCTTCTACACTTATGGATGTATTGTTTAGGAGAAAGTTGGTTCTCATAATACCTGGAGCAATTGAATTCACCCTGACTCCTTTATCAGCTAATTCTAATGCGGCTCCTTTGGTAAAATGTATAACTGCTGCTTTTGTTAGTCCATATATTAAAGTAGTTCGTAGTGCTTTCATTCCACATATACTTGCTACGTTAATAATACAACCCTTGGTCGCAATCAATTCCGGAGTGGCTTCATTGGTTAGTGATATCAGTGCTCTCAAATTTATTGCGACCACTTCGTCATAAACCTTTATTATGTTTGGATCCAAGAAATCTTCAGTTTTATATATTCCAGCACAGTTTACTAATATATCTATTTTGCCATATTCTCTTTTCGTTTCGGCCACAACATGCTTCACTTGGACGTCTTTTGTTAAATCCGCCACTATTATAAACACTTTATTCTTTGATAGCTTCTGACAAACTTCTGCTGTTTTTTTTAACTTTTCCGCATTTTTATCAACTATTGCGAGTCTAGCTGAACCCTTTGCAAATGTAAGTGCTATTGCTTCACCTAATCCAGATGCGGCTCCTGTTATTAACACCACTTTATTTAAAAAACTCATATTGACCACAACCACTTACTCCATTCAACTGATACCTAATTTTAATCATATTAATCGTTTGAGTAAAGTAAAATATCATTCAAACAGATAAGATATAATCCCTGGCGCAATAGTCGACTTGGAACTTTTTTAATGTTATAATACAATATACCAGTTCACAAAAATATATAGTGCTGATTTTCCGTAATGTATTACTATAACGTTGTACATAACCTAATTAAGAAAGATGCCCATTTTTCTCAGATACAACCCAATTAGCAATCTAAACTTATGGCGAATAACCTTGATCTGAGGATTAATGGTACGTCAAATGTACAATAAGTCTTACCATTAACCTTATAGATTTTTATTTCAAGATATACTCTATAGTTAGATTTTATTCAGAAATTTAAAAAAAATATTAATAAAAAATATTTTGACCTTGTTTAGTTTAGAAATAAAGAACCAAAATTTAAACAGGTAGATGGTATAATATAGTACCAACAATAAGATAAGTAAATCAACAAATCATTTATACGTTTGATAAGGTACCGACGATATTCGTGGCTCACTCATAGATCTGATAAATGTTGATAAGCAAATTAGTTTCATGACGTAGTTTTTTTTTATTTGAGGTGCAAAAGAGGGGGTCAAATTCAAACCTTTTTCTTTTTTTATCAACTAAAAAATATTTTAGGTCCCTAATATTATAGCAATTATATGATAATAGCTTTCCGTATGTTACTGTATATGGGTGTATAGGGATCCTACCAAGACCTAAGGAGCCCAAGCCAACCTCACCTGCAAGTGGTGCACCTGCCGATCAACGGATGAGGCTGTGGAGAACAAAACAGTGCCCGATAAGCGACAATAGGCTCGCCACCTATTACGTGGGATCAACTATATAATTGGCGAAGTGCGGGCGTATAAAATGCCTCTGCCACCCCTTCGGAGATACAGGCGTGAATGTATGTATGTATGTTAAATTAAACAGAACAGCATTATTGTTTTTTTAAAACAGTGTTGTGACACAATGATACAGTGATATAAAGATGCACATATTTATTTCCTAAGTGATTATTATAATGAATCATCATTTCAGCCCATTAACGTCCCACTACTGAGCACGAGCCTCCTCTCACATATCAAGGTGTGAGGGTATTGAGTGATACTCCACCACGCTGACCCAGTGCGGATTGGCGGAGGCAGGTGTATGGCGTCCTGCTGTTAAAATTGTTCAAGCCGCCCATTAGGCCTCTAACATGGCTTAACGACTACCACCATTAATTATAACCGGGACCAACGGCTTAACGTGCCTTCCGAAGCACGGAAGCGCTCAATATCAAATGCCACACAAACGGTCACCCATCCAAGGACTGACCTCTGTAAACTCTGCTGTACTCCAGTGGTCGTTTCCGACCACCTAGCACCGCAGAGTTACGAGCGCTTCCATAGTGAATAGTAAAGTAAAATAAAAAAAATCTAGTCATGGACAGTATTTCCCAATTTTGAAGAAATATTTTAGTTAATTAATGCTTGCTACGAAGCGCGAGCAAGGCAATCTTCATTAAGGATATCGTCCCGTAATAAGATAACTTTATTGAATTACAATCTGCCTTCGAAGATGCCCAAAGCCTTCGAGCTGCATCTTTGATATTGGGCCCAACTTTATACGATTTTCGAGTTGGCTTATTCAGGGCCCATGTTTTCATTAGAGGCGGAAAAAAGGAAAATTGGATTTTAACATGAAAGATCGAGGCTTTTCACAGTATAGCTCACTGCTCGAGCATAATTTAATTAGGCGGGAACTTGTGATTAAGAAGATTCTGATTTTATGTTTCGCTACGTTTAAATATAACACGAGAGTGACTTTGCTTTTATAAAAGAATTTTAATCACATTGAGGAACCTGAGACTTCTGATCGTATTGATTGCACAGTCAAATATTAAATTACAGTGTATTTAAATGTTTGTTCATAATAAATCTTTTATGTATCTAAACGTGTTTTGGTTCTATGTACATAAACTTACTTCATGTTTCCACAGAAGTACCTGCGTCTCTGTACGATCATTGTCATATGTAAGACTGAAACCACCAACAATTCAACTAACTTAATCTTAAATCACGCCTTATATTGAATTACATTCCCACTACATTCTGTAATCTTCGTGCGTTTAGCACATTTAGCCAGTGTCAAGTTTTGCTTTATTTACTAACACTCATGTACGTTCATAAACACCTTTTTTTTTTTTTTTTTTTGATTTACGTCGGTAACAAAATGCATTTACGCACTGTCTCCCGGCCAAAAGGGGGAGACCGGGAGGGGGTGTGGGGCTCACTGCGGCAGACGCGACCGCCGCAGTCCTACCCACTAAAAATCTTCCGACGACGCCCACCGCTGTTGAAGAAGGGGCGGGGGGCCAGCACCAGGGGATTTGTAGTTTCTGGCACCCCGCCCGCGGCCAACGTCCCCCGGATCAGAACCGGGAGGACCTCCTCAGAGAGGCGCAGTGTGTCGCGCCCCTCCTACCTCTTTTTGCGGCCATGACGTGACTGGCCGACTTCTGGGGGGTCTATAGCTAGACGGAAGGGGCCCCCTGCCCCCGCCGCCTAAGACCCCCAGGCGCGGCCGGGCGGACGTTCATAAACACCTAACCTAACCTACCTAATCAATCCATCGTTATGACACATTAATGTTCGAAATATCACAAATTTTAGAAAAGAAAACAAAACTGCAGACATGGCGCTTCACTTTCCCGCTAAAAAGTCCTTCCAAAACATTACCTCAATATACGCACTACCGACCGCGTTGCAGAAAACCAACAAATAAGTTCCTATTACAATACAATAACCTCAAATAAAATAAATCTGACACATGAAAGTAGTAAAGTAGTGCTCAAACTAGCTAGTGGGCTGATAACAAAGTAATACCTATATTGATAAGGTTTTTGACACACCAAACCTAAGAATAGGCTCTAAAGTTTCATTACCATTTACCTTACTTACATAATACTGTACTTTTTTCATTATAATATGAAATATCCATATATTATTTCTTTATTTGAACTTTTACTAACATATTATCTAAAAAAAACTCTATTTTATGACAAACTGTAGTTTTTAAATAGTTAATGAGTAGGCATAGTAAATACAACAAGATCTAACAAGTATTGGCTTTTCACGATTATTGATTTTATTAAATAAGATATACTGATATTAATCATACTAGCAACCACCTGCAAGTGGTGCTCCTACCGATGAACGAACGAGGCTTTGGCAAACACAAAAGTTCCGGGTAAGCGGCGATAGGCTCGCCACCTATTACGTGGTACAAACAATAAAATGGCGAAGTGCGGGTTTATGATAAGCCTCTGCCTATCACTTCGGGAGAACATGCATAATTGTATTTATGTATGTATTTTTAGTTTTTAATAGCATTGCGGATAAATTTAATTTCCTTAAATCCAAAGTCCGCCCGATTGCGTTTGAAAGTACCTATTTTAGTGCTAAAGGTTTGACGACCGATAAGGCGTGTAGGTCAGTATTCCTGCACTTCACTCCAGAGGTCGTGGGTTCGATTCCCACACAGGACAAATCTTTGTGTGCATGAACATAAATATTTGTTTTGGTCTGGGTGTTTTCCTAATGTATATTAAGTATGTATGTATGTCAAAAAAAGGTATGTAAGTATGTTAATCCGTTCTTTAATATCCATAACTCAAATTCTTAGTGATACTTATCTTGGAAATAAATAACTGGTGTGATTGAAAGAGAATATTTATTTATTAATTTAATTAATTTATTTGTGTAATTTATTAAAATTTTTTATTTATTCATTTTATTTATTTCATTTTTTATTTTATTTTATATATTTTATTTGTTTATACCTATTATTTATTAATTTTTAACCAAACTCTTCTATTAAAATTAGTCTGCGTTATCTCGGTTGCTACGTTACGGGCGAAAAGGATTAATAAAAAAATTTAACCAACCTGTATAATTTAAAATGAATGCAAGGAAACGATAAAATAATTTTTAGCACTATGTGTACCTACTTGTTTAAACCTGTATAATTTAAAATGAATGCAAGGAAACGAGCACATAATTTTTAGCACTATGTGTACTTATAGTACTAATTATACGCATTCAAATGTTAGTACTTTATAACTACACATAAAAAATTCTATTATAAATACGATATCACGATGTTATTATGTAGAGTACCCACGTTTTTTAATTCGTGTGTGTTTACGCGCTAGGCGGGGCCGCTGAAGGATTTATGTTGTATTTTAATTGCATTTTTAATTATTTTTCAACGACGCCAACGGCAAATTGAATCTCACGTGAATTGTTCAGATTATATCTCTAGTAAACAAACGGGACTAACTTGTCTACCGTCTAGTTTTATGTTGATTAACTATATTTCTTTTAAATTTAAATATACTGAATATCGAGATGGTAACTGATAACCAGAGGTCGGAATTAGGTAGAGTTATTCTTGTACTTACACTGATTTCACACAGCGAAAGAATATAGTGGATATGCCTCAAATCCCGGGATTAATTTTAAAGAATAGAAAAAATCCCGTTACTTTTTAATAAAAAGTTATTTACTTTTACTTTTTTAATTTAGACTACTGCACGCGCGACGTTGCCAAACTTTAAAACCAACAAACGTTGATATTGGATTGAAATATGATATTGAAATCCCGGGAAGGTCCACATTAATATCAACATTTCGATGCATAAATAACTCTACCTAATTCCGACCTCTGCTGATAACCTATTCTTTCACAGTCGTTTGCCACCTCATCTGGAAATAAAAATGCTCTATTCTACTTGGTTTCCGATGGAGTACCTACTCGTTTTTTTTCGTTTGTAATAGAAATGGTTCTGAGCATTCGCCAGTGTCAAGGAATTAAAAAAATCAAGTTATTGGAATAAATGCGGCGTTCTCGTCATTTAGTCACAGTTAATGTCCGTCATACTCAGCCCCCCCACCACGACAATGTGGAGACCAGTCGGGGGGGGGCAAGTGGTGCACCTGCCGATCAACGGACGAGGCTCTGGCGAACATAGCAGTGCCCGATAAGCGGCAAAGGCTCGCCACCTATTACGTGGGACCAAGTATGTAATTGGCGAAGTGTAGGCGTAAGTATAAAATGCCTCTACCTACCCCTTCGGATAAACAGGCATAAATGTGTGTATGAATGTATAGTCGAGTCAAGTCAAAGTCATGCCCTGGTATAGTAGTGGAGACTTTACTAGAGGCGCCTGATTGATTTTTTCGTTTTGACTCAAATACTCCATGTATGAATCAAAACAGAAAAATCACTCTCTACATTATGTCACTTTTCTCCACTTGCGTACGATGCCGAAGAAGTTACCTATGTCTAAAAATACACTATATACACGCATAAAAACCACGAATGTACCTACACTATTTTTGGAAAATAAAATATAGACGCGATGCGTCTTTTTTCGCGATGGCGCCAAAAACTCTAACGTACTTATGTCATTTTTTAAGTTGACGTTCATCATTTTCATCATCATCATTTCAGCCATTTGAAGTCCACTGCTGAACCTATGAGGCCTATGCCTCCCCCATTGCTTTCCACGTAGATCGATTCTTTGCCGCCTGCATCCACCGGCACCCACCGCCCTGACCAGATCGTCGGTCCATCGCGTTGGGGGCCGCCCTCTACTACGTTTGCTGATTCGTGGTCGCCATTCAAGAACCTTCACGCCCCATCGGTCGTCGGTTCTTCAAGCTATGTCCCGCCCACTCTAGGTCACACTAGTTCTCCTACGGATTTCCTCATTTCTGATTCTATCAAGTAGAGACACTCCGAGCATAGCCCTCTCCATTACACGCTGAGCGACTTTGAGCTTCCTTATGAGGCCCATGGTCAGGCACCACGACAACGAGTTGACGTTCATAAAATCTTTATTCAGCTAATTTTAACATAAAGAGGAGTTTAGCGCCTTGATGTTAGATTTTTACAATCTGCACAATATAATTTATATGGCTTAACGGCTACTTCATAGAGTGACAACCTGTAACAACAGGTTATCGTGCCTCCCGAAGCACAGAAGCGTTTTATAATTACCACACAATCGATCTTCCATCCGAGAACCGACCTTTTTGGATTTTGCTGAACTTCGGTGATCGTTTTAGACAACCTAGACGATCACTTTACATAAACTAAAAAAATAAAAATATACATTTTCTATAGTGTCGAAAGATCTATGAATGTTTTAAGAATTTTAACAAATAGTTGAATATAGATTTTTTTTTTGGATGCCAGTTAACCCTATATTTTTAAACAGGTGACGTAAAAAAGGTTGCATCAGTTAAGGAAGACTTGACGTCTTATTTTCAAATTAATTGTATTAGGGTGAACCAATAAATCTACTAGTCGTTATTATAAGTCTCTCGTTTGCTTAGAACGTTTTTTCAACATTGGTTAAACGATTTAACTGATAATAATCTTCAGAGGAAAATATCCTTTGTTGCTTTGCGTTTACGTACTACTTTTAAAAGAGAATAATGTATTTCGTAGTCCGTTCAAGAAATCTGTGTAGATTAAACTAGCACCCGCCCACTGATTAACACGGCAGATAAGTCTTAGTTTAATGAAGTATTTTTATACTTAAGATTTTTTCACATTGTTAACTCACCGTGTGTCTGCAAACAAAAAACTGTTGAGTAGTTGTTAATCAAGTTGTATAGTTCACATACTTTCTATATTTTGGATTATGAAAACGACTTTAGAAATCAGTTAGTTCGTAGGCATAAAATAAAATCGAATTGTTAATAGTGTAAAGCATAAGACTATATTTTCAAGACATACTCAACATATTTATGATGTAATATAATTAACTGGCAAAATGTGGTGGTATAATATGCCTCTGCCTACTCCTTCGGGGAAATAGGCGTGAAATTATATATTGTATGTATAATATAATGTGATAAACATAGTATGTTAAATTTGCCGCACTAATGGATCTGCTAAGCCTTAAATGAAAGAACACATTTTTCGATATATTATGTTGACAAGTTTGGGGGTAACATCTGCACTCCGCTCTGGCGGCCGTGGGTTCCATTCACATACTGGACATAATAGGTTGGGGAAAAAGTCTTTTCGTATTTTTGTATGAAAAGTCAAGACATTTTTTTCAAAGTTTATTTACATTTATTTACAATATATATGTACCGTTTTGTTGAATAACTTTCTGCCATTTTGTGGGCAGAGACATTATCCCGTTACTGTAGAAACTTTGGGACTTCTGATCAAAAAAACGGGACAAATAGTTTTGGCAGTCCTCTCTTGAGGTCAACCTTACAGAACCTAAAGAATTCTGCAGAGACCGAAACAGGTGAAAATCTGAAGGCGCAAGGTCAGGGCTATATGGTGGATGCACTAGGACCTCCCAGTCGAACTCTCTTAATTTTTGCTGAGTGGCTAAAGATGTGTGTGGTCTAGCGTTATCGTGATGAAAGACCACACCCTTCCTGTTGATCAATTCCGGCCGTTTTCTCTCGACTGCTTCCTTTAATCTCATCAGTTGCTGGCAGTAAAGATCAGAATCGATGGTTTTGCCGGGCGGTAAAAGCTCATAATAAACAATGCCCTTCCAATCCCACCATACACACAGCATCACCTTATTTCGTGTTAGGCCAGGTTTGGCCACAGTCTGTGAAGCCTGGCCAACTTTCGACCACGACCTTTTTCGCACGTTCTTGTCGTACGTGATCCACTTTTCATCGCCAGTTATCAATCTCTTCAAAAACGGCTCGGTTTCATTACGTCTCAATAATGAATCGCAAATGAGTACACGGTTCATTAAGTTTCTTTGAGTGAGCTCGTGTGGCACCCAAATATCGAGCTTTTTTGTATAACCAGCTTTCTTCAAATGGGTCAAAACTGTTTTGTGGTCAATTCCCAGTTCTTCAGCTACATCGTAACTACTAATATACCGATCTTGCTCCACTCTTTCAAAAATGGCGTCCATTTTATTCGTAACAGGGCGACCAGAGCGAGGTGCATCTTTAACATCAAAATTTCCGGACTGAAAACGTTTGAACCAAATTTGTGCTACTCTTACTGACACTGCATCAGATCCATAAACATCACAAATTTTTTTCACTGCTTGAGTTGCATTTTTGCCTTTTTTATAATAAAATTTTAAAATGTATCGAATTTCTTCATTAGATTCACTCATTTTTACGGAGAGAAAAACAAATGAAAAATAGCGGGAAACAACTTTTTTTTATTTTTTTCTTTTCTTTATAATGGAACCTTTTTAATGTTACCAAAACCAGCCAGACACAAATAGTACAGTCAAAAAAATTTTATAATAAGTTTATACCTACGTTATGCGAAAAGACTTTTTCCCCGACCTAATATATTTGTGTATATGAATATTAATAAATATTTGTCTTGACCGAGGTGCTTCCTATGCTATGACAAGTATGTATTTAGATTTAAAAATGTTATCATATAGTTGCTAACTGCCAAAGCGCCATAAAGGTCGACATGTGCCTAGTTTGAAAAGAGTTAAAGCTTAGTCTGATATTGCGTGGAGGTTAGTATACCTGCATTCCGCTCATGAGGTTGTGGGATCGATTCCCACGCAGGACAATCTTTGTAAGCTTAAAAACATTAATATGTGTTCTAATCTGTATGTTTCTTATGTATATTAATTATGTATATACAAGAAAGAAATATTTATGTACGTTTATCCTATAGATTAGTTTTTAATATGGAATGGTATATTATTGTAATATTATCAAAACCATACCAGTGGAGCCATGGGTACTTGACATACTTTTCTGTATAAACATACTTACGAATATAACTCATAGATAATAACGAGATAAAATCCAACATATAAATTGATAAATATTTTTACTGAATGGGAATTGGAGATCAAGTTAACTCTAACCAAGTAGAAAGCAGCAGCAGTAGAATGGCAGGCAGAGTAAGCAGAAGTAGTAAAGTAACCATTATGCCATATCGGTATTTATAACTAAATAAAAATAAAACAGAAAAATGACTTGGCACTCGTGTACTTTAAATAACGAGCACGAACTTATAATAATATTAAAATAAAACCTCTTTGTTAAATTAAAAAAATATTTTTAACCACAGTCTACTCTACAAACTTCTGTCCGATCTTCACTCTGTTACAATTAACCCTACAATGCTGCCTTTAGAAAAATAGCCGCGCAGTGAGTCAGACAAACGAGGAATTAATATAAGGGATCTACCTCCATTTATTCCGTGTTCCCACTTCCCACTTTGTATTACACCGGCCCTTCCTTATCTCTGTAATTATGGCTCGAATATTTTATTGTTTGCTTAAGTTTTGTACGTAATGAGTTATTACTTTGTTTTAAGTTGACTGGAGGATAGGTAGCTACTGTATGAAGGAAATGGAATGTGTTCGAAGCTTTTGTAACGTCGTTCTGTCATGGGAAGTTATTGCTTGTGATATGTTTTGTAAGATTTTATGGTCTATGGTTTTTGCTGGTAAAATAGATTCTAAATCATAATTTCAAAATTTGCTTGTTTATATTTTTTTATTACGTGATGTGGAGTATGACGGAAAATTATCATTTCAATTACTACCTGGATGACTGTAGCTTGAGTTTTGAAGTAATAATCTTTCTTTATAATAAGAAACGTTTTCTGAACTACTTTACTTTTAATTTACAAAGCAACATACAGCAATAGCAAGTAATACTAATAAATGTCTTACTCTTAATTAATATGAAATAATTATTTTTTTAACATTAACTTTACTATGAGTTTTACTAAACTTCTTTAAAATATATTGACTTGTTGAGACACGCTGAAGAGAGTTATTCTATGTAGTTGCACATAGTCAGTACTGTACATGTACCATTTTGAAATGGCAGTGGACGGAGCACATAGCTTAAAGAACCAATAAGTTAAAAAGATCCTCATTAGTGTAATTTTTTTGGACGAGATTCACCGTAGACAGGCCTGCTACTATGATTTCATAACAATAACGGAATGTCAGCGCACCAGGAAATCAGCCTACTTCTGGATAAAGGGTGGAGAAGCCCTCTGCCCAGTAGCAGGCTGAATGGTGTTGATAATCTGCAATGAATCAATTCTCCTTTTTATAGTCACAAGAGTATTATGTAGGTATATTCGATAAGTAACATTTGTAAAGATAACTGCACCCAAAACCAATCTGTGATTATTGAATTGGTTATCGAACATCTTCCAATGATAAAGTATTAAACAGGAAATTTGTATAATGTTCTACATATCTGATTAGCTACTAATTTGTATAAGTCTAGATAACTGCTTATCGATTATTTTTTATGTACCTCTACCTAATTTATAAAGTAGGTCTACAACAATTTTTACACATATTTGTAATGAAATAAAAATTGTATAAAATTATTTTATAGTAAGTATTATGTGATTAGGGTTACCACCTTACTCTATTATAAAGTATTGTACTTTATTTCAAGTATATGTACTTTATACTTTATGAAAACAATAAAGTACTCTTTTTTAGCATGATTTGGGATTGGACTTTAATTTAAATATAGACTGTAAAGAACCTGTGCAATTGTTTAGTAGAGATACTAATTTGATAGAAACCGCAAAAAGCAATAAAAGATATGTTTTTATACAAAATAATAAAGAAAAATAAATTGTACTTTATTTTTTACTATGTACTTTTTTCTTACCTATAATTACCAATGTACTTTAACTGTCAAAAGAAAAGGTGGCAACCCAATATGTGATGCTCATTCTTTCCACCAATATTATATTATGACCTCATTATTAAATGCTCTAAAGCGTAAATTAAAGACTTTGATTTCATATCTCAGTGCTTGCAATTTTGTTTAAGTGATACACAAGACCGAACGATTTATATATTTAACAGGTCACAGACAAATAAATAGTCGTACTAAACTGGAGTATATTCTAAGTTAATTTTCTTTCTTTATTTTAAATAATGGCTTCGTGCGTCTAGCACATTTAGCCAGTGTCAAGTAAGTGATATATAAATTATATATAATTCATAGTAAATGAGAATGAGAGGTGATAAAGATGATAAATGGTAAATGAGATACCCTCCCCTAAGCCCCTTGAGTCCTCAGTAAAGATGTGGGACTATACTGAGATCTCACATGGACTACTTGAGAGAAAATTTGAAAAGTGATGTTGCACTGTTTTGTTTGATTTACCAACACTCATGTATGTTCACAAACACTTAACGGTTAATAATCCACCGTTATTACACATTAATGTTAGAAATATCACAAATTTTAGAAAATAAAACAAAACTGCAGACATGACACTTCACTTTCCCGCCAAGAAGTCCAACAAAGTCTCTAAGTTAATTAGTTAATCATAATAATGAGCGCCACCTGTGGTTGATATGCAAAACTGCGTTTCTTTAAGTAAAAAAGCAACTTTCGACAGAAAAGCATGCGCGAGAGTCTTTGCTCAGCGCCATCTGTCGAAGTTCTACGCTATCACTTAGCTCTATAGCGAGCTGAAAATCAACAGCAATATAAGAGGATACGATTGTAAATGGTTCGTAGTGTTTCATGTAGAGGGCGCTATTTTCAATGGATTAATTTGATAGCAAAAATTAATTGCAATATATATTTTTGTATCTGCCTCTTTTTACTTTTCTGTAAGTTGAAAAAAAGTTATATAGTTGCACACATTTGTATCTGACTGTGTGTTGCAATGTAATGATCCAAATATTAAATTAATGACCTATAAGTATTATAAGCCATATTTAAAAAAAAAGGGTTTTGTGATGCAAGTAAATGATTTATCTATCTACTGATGTTTTGAACTGAACGGATGATTGACTAAAGTAATAATTAAGGACGACCGATAAGGAATGTCCTCCGCCAATCCGCACTGGGTCAGCGTGGTGAAGTATGACCCAATACCCTCACACGTTGGTATGTGAGAGGAGGCTCGTGCCATAGAGTAATTTGTGGCTCGTGCTCAAATACAAATACAAATACAAAATAATTTATTTGCTCAAACATGTGTACTTAACAAAATATGGTATTACAATAAAGTCTTTCGACCAAGTCTCAACATGTTTACCATTTTGTGGTATGCAAATGTCAGTTTTATGATTCCCCATTAAATGTCAGTATAATTATTTATGATCAAAAATTAATTATCTAAAACTACACAATAACAATAAAATTAAAATATATTACAAGAAAATGATGTCAACTAAATTAAATTACAAGAAAAAACGGGGTCAGTAAACACCTATTACAATTAATCATAAAGTGTATCGGTCAGAAAATCGCTTATGTGATAATAGTAACATTTGTCTAACAGTAATTTTTGAAGATTTTTCTTGAATAGATGTATTGTCAAATTTTTCAATGTTTTGGGAAGCTTATTATAAATAACTCAGTATTAGGACAGCTTATTAACAGCTGAGATGATAATAAGGAGTGGCGATGTGCTATTCATACGTTTGTATGATATATTCTAACAATGTCAACAATGTAAATAACAAGTGAAAGTTAACAAATTTCGGAAAATGTATTTACATTAGGTAAGTGAAATATATGAAAAAGCATAAAAATATATTTTGCACTAATTGATTCTGATTCATATAAGGATCGAAATACTAAGGGGACAATTTAGGTATAAGTACTAGAAATGTCATATAAAACTAGTCGCTTAACTTTTTCATTGGCTAATCTTTTTTGGGTGACTATCTGCTTGGTTCGAAAATTTGCAGAGACATCTTGGCGGGAAAGTGAAGCGTCAGTTTTGTTTTATTTTAAAAAAATTGTGATATTTCTAATAGTGTGTAATAACGGTGGATTAACCGTTAAGTGTTTGTGAACGAATATGAGTGTTCGTAAATAAAACAAAACAGTGCAACATCACTTTAATTTTTTTTTAACAAGTCCATATGAGATCTCAGTATAGTTCCAGATTTTTACTGGGGACTCAAGGGGTTTACGGGTAGAGCATCTCATTTACCATTTAACATCACTCATTCTCATTTACTATGATTTATATTTTATTAATATTTCTTCTACTTAACATTGGCTAAATGTGCTAACCTACTGTATTATTTTGACATGCATAATTATGTGAAGTCTTTTATTTTGACATTTCAAACAGATGCGTAGTACATATAATTTTTAAAGAAATACATCTCCAAATATTATAAATTTGATCTGAATTAGTTCAGATTTAATAATCGGAAATAATCAAATAGAAAAAAATACTTGAACAGTAGCTACCTACACATAAATTAAATAAGTTTCTTCGTATGAAGTTAAAACTTATAACTAGTTATGAAATATCACATTAATCTAAGAAAAAACTTAATCTACAACTTTCACAAGCTAAAGTTTCTATTTACAAAGAAAAGTTAGAAATTACTTCAATTTGAGAATTAGAAATGGCTTATGATTAATGAGGTCGAATGTCAAGGGTATAAGGTGATTTACATGTATCTAGTAAAACTTTTTACGCTTATCACCATTGTGTATGTGACAAGTTATCATTCAAGGCAACAGACCTTAAACTTTTTGACTTATAAAGGTGCTGCACAGAGATATTGCCGCATTACTTTCTGTTACGACCACGAGTTCATGTCTGTTAAGACTTTAATTTTAATTCTAGTGACGCTCGCTATGTCGCTGCTATCAATAACTGTTGTTATGATACTAATACTACTGTCAACAGCAAGAACCAATGTGGCACAAGAACCATCAGTCTCAATACCATCGATGCAAAATTTCAAAAATTTTGTTGCTAACATGATAAAAGACCAGAGTTTAAAGATAAAAGTGCTGCTGAAAAGAGTACAGACCAATGCTCAGTCAGTGTTAAATAAAATTGAGAATTTAAAGCAGGATGCTAAAACAAATGACAGTAAATACGCGAGTACTGCTATGCACTTAACAAATACTATAAATGGCAATAAACTAACCATGTCTCACAACGACGGGCAACAGTTGGAGACACCAATTCTAAAGAGAGATCTTCGCCTTGACGAAGAGACACTTAGAGAACAAAGAAGTTTTAGTAACCATTATGGAACAACGAATTACGGTGCAAGTGGCAGTTCAAATTATGGAGGTCATACCCAAACTTACCATCATCATTCTATTGGTTTTGACCCTATCAACATAGTGGTATCTATGTCTCTTTTATCCTTTCTTCTTCAAGCGCTCCAAGGCCTATTGACCAGAACAAGACTACCAACACAAGTGGTCGAAGCGAGGTATTTGAACCCAATTCAGGATTGGATTAAAAAAGTCGAAGAGAAAAATACAGCGTACAAATTGGATTTTTTGAAGAAAAAATATCCTAAGAAATATTTTAGCTAAGTTACTGTTTTTTTTTATTTTAAAGAAAATGTTATTAATTAAGTAAGTACTATATCACTATTTATTCTGCACTAGATGAAACTAGAAGATTAGAATTAGCTTTAATTTTATATTATTTATATTTCAAATAACTCGAACTTTGTATTGCATATGACCTCTTGTTAATTTAAAGATGAGACAAAAGGAAGTTTAATCTTTGCTAATAGGTTTTAGTTACTCTACTTGAGTTGCTTTGGACTCTTCGAAGTGTACTGACCCGAGCGGTCACGTTTGATGCTGCAAACGTCCTTTTGAATGGCAGTACAAAGGAGGGCAATTGTCAAAATATGCCCCAGTGGTTCTGCAATCAATGTCTCCTGAGAAACCTAAACAAAGACATCTCTCGTATCTGGTTGTTGTCCGATGTAATTATCCTTCTATAGAGCTATTCGGAAATTTATTGACTCTCTATATCTGATTGATGATAGAATTACATCTTAAATATTTCGTAATTGGTTACAGAATAAAGGCATTGACGTGAAAACTGGGCTTTTGTTTCTAAGTTGTTTGTATCCTTAAATTTTCTGCAAATATTACTGCGTCTATTGATATCTTAGTCTATTGTTGTTCAAGTGTTTATAATAATTGATTTCAAATATTGATGAGAGATTGTTCATCTGTAGTAATCATTTTAATTATACTAATACTGGAACTAAATATATATTGTGATTGTAAGAAAAATTCTATGATTAAATGTGACAATTGATTAATTTTTATAATATTCGGAGGTAACTAAATTTTTGATAGCATTTATAATTTTATGCTATTATCATGTTATTACTTTGTCATTCACTGGTTAAGCTACCAGGTGAACGCTTCGTCTACGAAAAGGTAAAAACAGTTAATATTAAATGTAGACTGATGTTGAATGAATAAATCAGAAATCCTTTTTGTTTCGATGTATTTATTACACAGAAAAAAGTTTGACAACTATTAGGAAACTTAAGCTTATTTCAGTAACGTTTTTTTTAAGTCCGAAAGTAAAACACATGACAATTTATCTGAGTTTTACTTTATTACTTTTGCAAGTACAAAACCCACAAGTAACCCAATATTTTATGCTTGTAGAAGAAATATCAGACTTGATGTTTTTCTAATGGTGGCGAAAACCTCCCTCGAACTACTCAGTGCTAGTAAGCCTGCCTAAGTAGTGTTGGAACATATTGAGAGATTCTCACGATATATCACATTGCAGAGCTGAGAGGGTATCGTAATATCGTTTACATAGTAAGTGGTACTTAACTTCTACTCGACCAGGATTATGAATTTCACTGCAGAACGGATTGGGTTTTCATGTATCTGTATGAATATTTGGTAGTGAATCGTCCTTTTATATAACCTTATTTGGTTACTTGTTTTGTAAAGAAAAAAATTGAATTTTTATCCTCTAAGAACAGCTTGTGGCTCCGCAATATTATTTTGAAAGAAACGATTACTACAGTTAAACAAGTTTATGGAAGTGAGTTCTGGGATGGGTACCTAACTGTTTGTGTGGCATTGAATAGAATAAGCTTTGGAAGGCACCTCGAGCTGAAAGTTTCTATAATCAGCCTATGCGTAAGTCTTAAAGGCCAATTAAGAGGTCTTCTGAGCTGTTAAGATTAGAAGGTTACAAACCTGCTTCCGTCAATTGGCTCTGGGGTTAAGTATGTATAACCTAAATCCCTTCTGTAAGAATCTCATTTTGGTTTGTAAGAGGAGAATTTCATTTCTCATGGAAATCTTAATCTACAATCTCTCATCTTCTAACACCTAAGGTTATGAACATATAAAACAGTTTATCATTAGCGCTAAAAAACCTACTGCCACAAGTCCTCATGACGGACCACATGTATACATACAAAATAAAGCCCATATATGCCATTTGGGTTTGGAAGAAACCTTGCAGCAATATTTCAAAAGAAATGAGCATAAGTCCGTTCTTACAAAGTTTACTATCATCCAGTACATCATCTTTTGGCTATTCCTTCGCTGACATTAACACTAGACTATATCTTATAATATTAATAGCCTTCTACGACACCCTGCACCAAAACGTGATATGGTAAACTTTCTTAAAAGTGCCGCTATCACATTGTGGCCTTACAGTTTATACTGTAAATGTTCGGTTCACCCTTATCGCTCCGTATGAATGCCATATCCCACGTTTTAAAGACCTAAGATAAATATAATTGGAAAAGACATTAGCCAGAGAAAAAAAGAGAAATATAAGTCGAATAAAGAAAGTGGTAGCCATTTTTTGGATGAAAATCGTCCTTGCAGTTTCAGTTAACAATTTCAGTAAATTATCTCTTAAATATCCCAAGGGGTACTTCATTAACATCTAAATGATAATTGGTAGTCTTCATAGCTAAAATGCCAAATCCCGGATAAAAACACAACGTAACAGCACCCTTTTTAGGATTCCGTAAAAAACCGACTAGAGCGGTTCCTTAATTACAAAATTTCTAATTTGTTCCATTTATTCATCTGTCAGTCTGTATATAAATTGCTCTTGTTGTTGTAAGGTTTAAACACTCTAATATAGTTTGAAAGGTTCGTATTTTATGTGAACGATATGGGTTTGCAATTTTTCGTCTTTTTTCGTCTGCCGTCTGACCTTAAATGGTGAAACCGATTAGAGATATGAAGTGGCATATTAAAAATATGATGAACTAAGTTTAGCACGGAACCCTGGTTTTACACGCATCCTATAAACACTTCTTTCTCTTTTTTAAAAAAATTTAAATAAACATTTTATTGTTGGCTCAGAAAGGTTTCAGTAAAAATCCCTGCATTATCCCGCGTCGTATAACGTATACCCCGCATCGCGTAGAGCTCCGGTAGTAAAGTGACCACACTGAGCCGTAAACATGGGACTGTCCCGTTTAATGCTCACAGCGGGCAACTCTAAGTACTTCAGTGTCCCACTATAACTCTATTCGGAGATCTTCTAGCTAGCCGGTTTTATTTCGGAATCAAGCATCTAAAGTATATTTAGTAAAAGCGTTGGTGTCCCGTAATTTGCTCATATATCCGTTTTATTTAATTTGTGACTTTATTAGGATGTCAGCCCTTGCTTGTGGAATATTCGCTCTAGTCGCATAATGTGATCGTTTACCAAGACTTGTACCAAATTTACTCTAAACTGCGCTTTTCCAACCTCATATTATCCAGCAATACTATCAACAAACACTATTATCAATTTACAGTAGGTGTCCATGAAAAACTGACATTACAATTTTATTAAGAGTAAATTATTATACAAAATATTCTTGACGATCATGATTGACTGTAGCATGATTTCAGAATTCTTACCGTTTTTATAACTTTAGTTTTAGTGTCAGATTTGATACATAAAATAGATAAAACTAGGTTAATAAACCTTACAAAATACACAGTTATAACTTTGTAGGATCTACTGTGGGTGCAATCACATATGTTTTATTCATTCATACATTTTAAGCTTAATAACTTACATTTGGCTTCCACTCTATTGTCTAGTTCACCACAATGACTTAGAACTGGTTTCTAGTCTACTGTCGAATGCAGTACATACCTAAGTGCCTGGACTCTATGCTAAGCCTTGCGACGAAGGTAATGCATCACCCAAAGCCCGAGTTGGGATTGTAGATTCTGCATCAAATATTCACAGGTTGACTGTACCAAATTTATCTTCTGGATTGTACCATGTCTTTTATAGCACGCAGAATTTTCTAACCATAAGTATGTTAGTAAAAGTATATTCATTGCACAAATCAGTTTTTAAAAATGTGTAAAAATATTATACAAATAGAATTAGAATTAAACCATACGAGAAGTTTAAGTAAAAATCTATTTTAAATTATTACAATTATGTTTAACCCAATTATCCACCTGAACTAAAATTACCAAAGCGCATGTATAGGTTTAATTTCTATTTTGCTTTATTATTCAGCAATATTCATTGAAATATGAAACTTGTCAGTCATACGCCTAATTTTTTTTTTGAGCAATTGTGAGTTTTTGTTAAACCACTATTAAGATTTTACCAGTGTACGAAAGGAGCTAGGAATCACACGCGCAGAGTATTTGGTAATTAATAGTAATTCAATTGTTTTGTCTTATGATTAAGTTACCTGCTCATGTTATATTTTTCTTAAAAGATGGTATCGAAATCACGTACAAGTATCATAATTCGTACCAATATTTTTTTTACCTTTTGATTACACAAAATATAAGGGTTGCCTTTTGATATTTTTTCTTCATACGTTTCATATGTATGGTATGTAAAAAAATTACTGTTACCCCTTTTATCTAATAATAGAATCGTTACAAATTTTGACAACCATTGTGGTCATTTTTGTGCCGACAAAATAATATTCAAAAATACTTTTCATTTCTACATTTCATATTTAATTTTTACAATAGATATTAACAACAGCTGTCAAAAATCAACACTGTCGCTAAAATGAAACCCTTTTAGCGCTGTTTCTTTGTGAGAACTTGATTCTGATCTAGAGAGCACATCGGTTTTGTGTTAATTTGACAGTTAGATGACAGCCACACAAAAAAAAGTAAAGTGATTGACGTTATCTTTACCTGAAAGCGGTGAATACGTTGACAATGGATTATGGCGCTTGTTATAAGCACGTAATTCGGCGAAAACTGTAAATGATAAAAGTAAATTCCTTTCACTACTCTTTTAATGAAATTTAAAAAATAATTTTCTAATTTTGAAAATAGCTCTGAATATTTTCAAAAGTGTTATAAATAATGAGTAACGTTAGTAGTAAGTAAAATATATTTAGCGGAACTGTCCTGAAGATAAAAACAAGAATTCACATTGGATTTGGTGAAGAACCAGTACATGGGGTGCATGATCTATCGGCAGTTAATGGTTTTAGAGTTCTCAGTACAAATAAATGCTAATATTCTTTAGACAACTCTTTTAAAGACGAACGATTTTTAAAGTCCTAGTAAATACAATTCATGGTTAAAATGACATCAAATATTTAACGACAAAAGGACAATAGACAATGCAATCGCTCTATTATTTGTACACATGTCACCAGTTTGCTATCAAAGGACTATTGTGCCGACCCCACTATAAATTCAAATATGGTAAGATGAAATTCGTATGTCCAATCTAAACATTCATTAGAGAAAATTCAAAAATTCCTATTCAAACAGATCTACCCCTCGTTAAACCGCTTAAGCTAATTATATAAATCATTGCTTGGGGATACAAGCCTGCACCTAGAGCTCATTTTCATCATTCGCACAGGAATATAATAAAAGCTCATTTTGTTGGGTGATTCCCCCTTTGCATATAATATTTTGTTTGATCTTCGGATGAGCAAGTGAGCCGATCGGGCTTCGCTAGAGAAATCGTGCTGTTCATTCAAATAGTAATTAAGTAAGTATACAAGCAAGAACATTTGTTTACGAAGGATTAGTATTAGCAGGTTATGCTGAGCTCAGTTCGAAATATTTAAGCTTGGACAAAGTTGGTTAAACTTAAAAGGTGTTTAAACCATTTTTTCAAAATTATTTGCATATTCTTTAAGACTAGAAGTTTGTTTTAGATAATGTAGCTTAAAGAAATGTATGATTACAAAAATAGAGTATGCTATGTTGGTAATAATTAATGTAATATTAGATTCCTCCATATGAAATTGATGTCTTACAAAGAAAAAGGAAAGCAATAATTTTAAAATATATAAAATTTTCCATATTGAGCACAGAACGATGACAAACCAAAATAAATGGCGCGAAAACAAATCACATTCAGACCACGAATAAGCTTTAAATTGAAATAAATTTGAATCAGGAATTTCTAGCCAAACGCCGAATTTTTGAGATCACTGTGGCCATTTCGATAAAACGCCAAGGACATCATATAAGATAAATAAACTTCCACTGACAGAGTTCATACTCCGAGTGTGTGAATTTACTTAGGTATATACTAAAGTAGAAACTTGAGAACTGATTAATTATTAGTGTTGGGGGAATAGGTGGGGCAAAAAGCTACTAGTAAGTATTTTTTTAAAATAACTAATCATAATCATAAGGGTTGTCATCAGGTGTATTAGTTTGAAATAATAATTAATATGCCTCTGCCTACTCCTTCGGGAAAACAAGCGTGAATGTATGTATTTATCTAAAAGTTGTCATAATATATTTTAATATGAAAGAAACTGTACTCTCTGATTACTATAAGATAAGCTTGAAGTCCATCAATTTCATTTGACAAAAATAATCATATATTTTGAGTTGGCGTATAATTTCTAGAGCCTAGAATAAAACATACGACCTAATAATTTTAATTAAACTAAATATTTTCAGATCAGGAAATCAGCAAAATGTTATTCATATTTACAATTGACGGTACCTCATCAAAACAAAACTCCCCTAACAAGTCACAATTAACGAAGAGGCAATCAAACAATTTGCGTTATAATTAGATTTGAGTGTCATCAATCGCTGCAAACGATCGCATTGAGAGTTCCTTTCACAGAACGCGTGCAAATACTAAAATACATTACAGATTCGTCCCCTCTAGGTGAAGGGCCCTAATATTCCCTTAAACCGTGAAGACGTCAAAGGAAAGCTCGAGACGCACTTGTCTATTTGTAATTGAATATGAAAATCTTTTGCCGTGCGAGGGCTTTAAGTGTTCTGGAGTTGGTATTACTGGAAGTACCAACTTTTAAAATAAAGACGTGTCGATATTTAATATTTCTTTAAAAGTTTTAATTCTAGGATAATTATGTAAATTTTGATTATAAAACTAATATTCCTTCTCAAAACATTTATGCAATGGCAATATTTTTTTAAATTAGAACTAGGTATAGTTTACAATCGTGAGTATAATTAATTACAATCAATAAATAATTATGTATGTAAAAAAATAATTAAAAAAGCTTTAAGAAATAAATAGACCGAAGTTTAATATTTACTTAAAACAGAAATGAAGTATAGTTACTGGTGCAGTCATGGACATGGTGCAAGTCAGATCGACAGCTAAATTAAATATCAATTAAAGAAACGCTTTAAACCATCTATATAAATTAGCTTAATTTTTTTAAATAGCAAGTTTAGATGCGGATTGATTCTTGGCATCGATAAAATATATTGCTAATTACAATTGTTTTTTTATTCCATTAGCAGTAAAAGAAAGTCGATTTGTTAGTTGACGTGGTTACAAATTTCCACGTGATGTATTTTATATCCCTTTCACCTTGGTTCTGAGAGCCAGTGAGCCTTGTTAAAGGCCCACAACAGGCTAAAACCATAATTATAAATTTTCTTCAAAACAATTTGGCTCTTCCAGTAAAACAGTTCTGACAAATCTCTAGATTCCTATGTAGGAAAAAACTTGCAGTGAGCATCAGCTCTCGTTCCTGTTTGAAGAGCTATGGAAATGGCGGATAAAATATTTGGTATCCTTTCTCTTGGAAATACTTTTAAATGAATTCTTGCTCAAGTTATCGCAAGAGTGGCATGAACTTATTTATAAGGGGTAACTTTATAATCTTTGGTTACATGTCCCATATGTCTTTGAGTTCCCATAGTATTGTTTTCTGTTTCCCGGCAGTTATTCGTCACCTCACCAATTCCTTTCTGCCTGTTCTAAGTTTATCTGGGGTCGTCACAGTATGTCTGTTCCTTTCATTCACATAGGTCATTCGTCATCGACTCATTCAACTCCTTCTCGATCATTCATCCTCATGATTTGTGATGTAATACATCTCATTCCGATTATTCTCTTCCCTTCACCTGCTAACATTCATATTCGTATGAATGAATGTCTCACAAAATAAAAATAAACATTAGTATTAAATTATTTTTATAAATTATTTGCTATCCGTATCTTCATTGGAATTGGTATCTTATATACTCAGATTGTTTCTTTTTTATTACAGGATTTATTTTTTACAACAGCTTAACATCGTCGGTTCAACGAAGGTTTTATGTTTGTTTTTATTGGACGATTGGTAGTCAATCATAGCTACTATAAACTCCCAATAATTGTTATCTCAACGATACACCCGCCTCGAGGCTGGATCAAAACGTTGACTTTATTTACTCTCAAACGATTCCCAGGTTTATATCTTTTCTTGGGAGCCTCGAATAAATGCGGCACAATAACAATAAAGTAGGATTTCACCACAGATTGCTGACATTTTCCTTGAGACGAAGGCACGATATAAGCCCAACCCAAAACTCTTATTAAAAAAGCTTTACATACGAGATGTTCTGGGAAATTCCCTTCAGACATTTTGGAAGAGAAAAATGGCACCTACATTGGATAATAACCCGCGGTAAAACAAGAAAGTTATTTCTAAATGTTGCTGTAATGCTAAATATATAGAACAAATTTGTAACCAAATACAACAGCATTCTTACGGGATGTAACAAATGGAGGATATAAAAAATGAAGACTATATTCGTGTTAGGTGGTTGCAAAGAGATTTTATCTGTAGTGTTTGAATAAATTGACTTTTGAGCCAGACAAAGCCATAAGCAGCGCTCTCTTTCAGCAATAGTGAATGTTCTTTAAAAAGTTTATAACTAAATATTTAAATAAGATGGTGATCGCTATCTTTTTAGATATAGAAACAAATAAATCCGACAAAGCCATAAGCAGCGCTCTCTTTCAGCAATAGTGAATGTTGTTTAAAAAGTTTTTAACTAAAGATTTAAATAAGATGGTGATCGCTATCTTTTTAGATATAGAAACAGTCCTGAGGCACCAGCTAAAAAACTATCAGTAGTAGTCGTTTGTATTATCATCATAATCATATCAGCGTTGACTGAACATAAGCCTCCCCAATAGAAAACATTATATGAGGATTATTAGCCCATAATCATGTTGACTCTGCTGCTCAACATATGGCAGGGTTCCTCTTCGTCGACTCTTACGACTCCCCGTGAGATGAGATAAGGTATTACTATTCTCTGCCGGTACTACACGGCATAAAAAACTACGTTAGTATAGGGTTCCTACATCACCCCCCCGACTGGTCTCCACCTTGTCGTGGTGGGGGGGCTGAGTACCTCGCAGGAGGCGCTAGGGAAAAGGCAACACCCAGAGACCGATGACTCTGGGTGCCCTTAGTACTGACTACCGGGGGGGAACCTAAGAGGGACCTGTGGAGGGCGCAGTGGGCGGGCCAGGAGGGCCCGCTCAGCAGCGCCAGGAGGGTCTAGGCAGTGGGGGCCCCTGCTGTCTAACCATGGACCCTCCGGGAAGTCGGCCACACACGCTATGGTCGCATGGGGAGGTAGGAGGGGCGCGTCCACTGCGCCTCTCTGAGGAGGTCCTCCCGGTTTTGGTCCTGGGGACGTTGGCCACAGGCAGGGTGTCAGAAGCTGCAACCCAGGTACTGGCCCTCGCCTCTTTCTCAACAGGCGGCGGGCGTCGTCGGAAGATTTTTAGTGGGTATTACTTGGCGGTCGTGTCTGCCGGTGGTGAGTCCCACACCCCCTTTCGGTCCCCCTTTGGCCGGAAAGCAGTGCGTAAATGCATTTTGTTACCGACGTAAAAAAAAAAAAAAGGGTTCCTACATCACAGTTAAGTGAATTAGTGATTGACCAAGACTATGGTCTAAATTATTATTTAATTGATACGATACTACAAAAGACGAATATAAATCTTTGGCCTACTATTTTTAATAAGGTCCTAAGATTTAAGTTTACTATTGGTTTATAACTGCCCAAGTGAAAACATCTTTCCTATTCCGGTGGTTGAAGAAGGTTTTAAGTGGTTATTTTAAGTTTATATATCATAATACCTACCTAAATGTTATGTCTTAACATTGCATATTGTAAAATTAATTATTCATGAGTAAAAAATATTTTTAACTCTCCTAGCGACTTAAGTATTTAATACAAAAACATAGGAAAGCAATATCATCACCGCACCATGCCTGGAACGAAAACTAAAACCATAAGCAAGCAAAGTTACTAAGCACTCTCGTTCTAGTTCTTAAGTCAGCATGCATGTTCATTAAAAGTCAAAGTTAGCACGTTATGGGTTTCACACAATATTAGTAGCGCGGTGAGTCGGGTGGCTTTGCGAAGTTTCCAGACACGTCCCACTGTTAAACGGCTTCGAACCGATCCCCACGTGTTCCAGGCTATCGATTAAGGTATAACAATGTGCTGATAGCTATTGATCTTCCGTGAAATTTTGGTATTCGAAGTTGTTAAGTGCACTTAACGGCAAGAGCGGGAATTTCTCTAATCCTTTGAGGTACAGATTCGACGAACAGTATTGCTGTATGTTATTTTGATGAAACACAGCTACTTATAATCGCATCAGTATAAACAAAAACCTTTTCGGTTTGATTCAATGGATCTGTGACTTATGTATACAAGACGTGGTTTTAATTATGGTAGTCATAAGGAGAGTCAAGGTTTTCACGTGGAATGGAGAGACCTTCACCTTTTTGCGACATCGAATCATTAACATAAGGAGATCCGCAAATAAACGAGAATCTCTACGGTTTGTTCCAATAGATCTATGATTCTTGGATATGAGACATTATCTTTTACAAATGGCCTCATAAGGAGATTTCAGGTAGTCTAACGTGCAGCATAGAGAAATATGCTGGGAGCCTCTATAGCGAGAAGAACTGCGCTGGATTCAATAATGTGGAAGAAAAGTGAGAAGACCCAAGTCCAGCAGTTGCGTCGCTTAATTAAAATGATGATATTGGTCCTATAAATACGAAATAGATGGGTTGGTTTTGATTAAAACTGAGTTGGTCAAGATATTTCGGCTCAGGATACTATGTAGCTTCTATATGAGATCCAGCTTATGAGTAGGCTTATACCCAACCCGTCTTAACATAATTTGTTAAGTTCTTTGGTTAAGAAAGCCTGTACCTATCCATTAAGTAATTCGAAACATCATTAGACTAATACTGGCCTTACCAAACATAACGTATGAAAAATAAGTATACCTACATTCGTAATCAACAATTTAAACATAAAATTCCAAAGCAATGCGCGATTTCAAGACCACCAATTATATTATGATGCTCATTCATACTTCAATTACACGACTAAGTTTTATAAATAGAGTGGAATAATTGCTATAGATCAAGACTTAAAGTCCAGCTATGTGACAACATAATGATAACCCGCAGTCAATATGGCAATGTATGTTAATCACAGAACCCTGCGGCAAAATTAGTGGTTCTGTTGTTCCGGCCTTTTATGTTTGGATTCATTAAATCGTGTGTATATTTTATTTGTAATTTTAAAGTTTCTACACGCATTTGACTAGTATCGGAGAAGACTTTTGTGCACAATGCTGAGTAGTATATGAAAGTGACTTTTTGCAGTATCGCAGCAAACATTATTAAATCGCCCGGAACGCACTTTCCGTTTATTAGCCAAGTTAGATGCTCTATTGGGTTGCTTGAACAATTCCAACAGCAAGACATCTCACACCTGCATCCGCTAAACCACACTGAGTGTGAGTGGTGGAGTGAAGTGAAAACCTGAATTCCCTTACCTTATTTTGTTTGAGCCGGAGCCCAACAGAGGGCCGTTACATAGCTCGGATGATGATGATAGAAGATTATCTTTAGCAAACTACTTCTTGTGGTGCTTTTAATCTATCTCATTAACCTTTTCACGGACAGGGCCTCAAATGTATTACCCCGATGCCTGGCAAAAACCTGCGGCAGACAAAGTTTGCCTTGTGTATCGTGCAGTCATTTAATAAGTAAGACAAAAAAGACAAGAAATTCTTAAAATACGGCCTTAAACGGCCAGAGTAGCGTGCCCTTGCTAGTTGACAGATATACTTATTGAAGCCTGAGGCAGGCAGTG
Organism: Musotima nitidalis; assembly: GCA_949126915.1. NCBI lineage: Eukaryota > Metazoa > Arthropoda > Insecta > Lepidoptera > Crambidae > Musotima > Musotima nitidalis. The sequence goes on along the minus strand of OX421424.1, from coordinate 8,597,414 downwards.
GATACTCTACCAAGTAAGGAATCCACAAGATAGAAGAGAAAAGGAATAATGTAACAAAACTTTCAGTGCGGTTACTGATATTCTGGAAATGTGGTCGAGTTTTCAAAAAAAATAGGAAGTAGTTAAAAAATACAAAAATTACCTATATTGAAGACCTTAGAAGATACTGAGGTGACCACGACTCAAAGCAACGAACATCATTTTTGTTTTGAACTCAGCGTTTCAGACAATGTGGTCTCCCTCCCAACTTTATATTTTTATCTAATATTTTTTAAGACTCTAATTCGTCATTACACTCTTGGCAGAGTGGTCGTGGTCGTCACTTCAGTTGCAGTGACCCGCCTCACAACTCGCCGCCATTCCTCTCTGATGCTGGCCTTCCTGGTGCACACACGTGCAGAGCACTGTCCACGGCTGCTTTGATTTGGTCCGTCCATCTCATGGGTGATCTACCTCACGAGGTAGAGGCGAGCACGCTCGGGTGCTTTCAACTTTGCCCTGTACCACTAGGCGCTCTATGGAATCCTCGTCACGTGTATGGTTCAAGGTATCAGATGCATTTCAATCGTGTTCTTGATGATGTAAGAGAGAAAAATCTCTTTTTAGGCGACAGTTAAATAAATTCCAGTATATTTTAGGGGATTGAACTATTAGAAAAGCTTATAAAGGCTGTTCCGTAATTGAAGGTCAGTATAGAAAGGCATACTTTTTATTTACAATATTTTAGAGATATTCAAACAAATAGTATTAAACATTAACTATGTCGTGGCAAAACCATTTTCGAGTAAAATATAACAGATACAACGAAAATACCTTTCAGTAATAAATTTCACCGGATTCATGGCTGTTAATAAAATTAATTCTCGAATAAATTAAAGCGCCGATAATACCTAATTAAAATTTAAAATTTACAGGAACATTTTGTGCGAAAAATTTACTGGGCCGTTAAATCCGTTGTTAAAACACAATCAACTTAACCCTCAATCTTCATCGAACAAAATCGAGCAAACTTAACATGTCGTATTAACGGAGCGTATTCAAAATACAGGGTGTGAAAAGACCTTGATTAAAGCCGAGAGCAATGTATTCTGCCCAGCATTAGGATTATTTTTTCAAGGAAACACTACCTGGGAAATCCATAGCCGTTTGGCTTAAAGTCAAAGTCAAAATCATTTTTTCAAGTTTGGCTCAAAAGAGCTCTTATGAAGGTCAAAACTTAATAACTAGCGCGCTCATTCACTGCGGGCGGGAGCTTGATCGTAAAAGAACGGGCAAGAAAATCGTCAAGGTAATTTTTGAAAACAATTTTTATGGATTCTTTCTTAACTTCATTTCAATTGCAGGGTTTCAATTAGTTTGTAGGGAGCATTTCATTGCATGCTACAATTTGCAGTTTTTTTTAACACCAAGAATGAAAATCGTTTTCGAACTATAGTTTTTAGGTAATGTCGGTGGTTATGATGAGAAGAATAGCCTTTGGGTTTGATCAAGGTCTTTTTACACCCTGTATAGTGCCGGTATGATTGACATGGGCACTTTTAAATAACAGTAATTAAACGCCCGCTAACGATCGGTCATCGCGCTTTCACATACAGCTTGACGTTTTAAGTGAACCTTTTTACGCGTAACGGGCCCAAATAGTCCGTAAATCAAACATTTATTTTGTACGCTGACTTCCCTGTTGATGGAAGTTGGTTTTGGCAGCATAATTGGTCGCGTGGTTGTATAATATGTACATACTAGACGATAAATCAAGAGTTAATGCACCAGTGTAAGGTGAGCTTTGTTATAAGGAAATCTTTATACAAAACTAGTTCACTATTGAAGATTCGTGTGTGCCGTCGATTATTATGGATGTGGGAATAATAAGAGTAAGCGATGTAGTTTACAGACATGTCTTGTAGTCTACTAGTCTATTTTCACTGTAATAATATTTAGTAGCATTGCAGTGTTAGGTACATACGCAGGCATCCATTGGATATCCATGTTTTTTTTAATGTGACACGTCATAATGACTACATCCTGCCTGATGGTAAACAGTCATGGCGGCCTGCTAAAATACCGATTCACGCCCCGCTTAAAAGACCCGGGATCATAGGTGGTTTAAAAAATTAAGAATTTTAGCATAAAAAACCGATGTTCATTGGTATGGTTAATTTTAGAAAACATTTAATCTAATAGTGCTTGCGGCTAACTGACTCAGAATATTAAGTTAAAGTAAATGAGTACTAAAATAGTCGATTACGTCTAAGAACGCCTATATCATTATATTAGGTAAACTAATCCTGATGTTGTAAAATAAAGGGTAGATTTTCCACTTGGTATTAATAACGATGATTGGATAAGTTATAAAGGATAAGGAATTTGGCTTGTTTTACGAGAACAATCGGCTGCGTAAGGTATTGTGCCTTACAATTTCGGCTTGCTAGTACGAGTATTCCTTTTAATATAATTATTCTTTTAATAGGGTGTATTAGGATTATACCAACCTCTTAGGAGTCCATGCCACCTCACCTGCAAATGGCGCGGATTAACGGACGAGGCTCTGGCGAACATAAATGTTCCCGGTAAGCGGCAATAGGCTCGCCACCTATTACGTAGGCCCAACACAAAAATTTGCGAACTGTGGACGTATAGAATGCCTCTGTCTACTCCTATGGGGAAACAGGCGTAATTGTATGTATGTATGTATTTTTTAATAAACGTATTCTTTTTAAAAAGTAAAATAAATAAAATGACGACAAATCTCTCATGGTTTCGCGGTATGAGTTTGCCTAGAACGATCACTAAAGTTAAGCACGAACTATGCTTGGTTTCTAACTAACAGATCGATACCCCCTACGTATAATATGTTAACTAAGAAAATTGCATTTTTGCTTCTTTCCATAAAAATACCTCTTTTAAATAATATTATCGGATTATTAAAAAGAGGTACTTCTTAGTTAACATATTATACGTAGGAGATATCGATGTCAGTCCTTATCCGGGTGACCATTTCTGTGACATTTAATGTCAGGTGCTTCCGTACTTAAAAAAGCTGTTGGTCCCAGTTATAACCACGTGTGGATGTTGTTTGGCCTAGTTAGATACCTATTTAGGCAGCTTGAAAAGTTCTACAAGCGGTACGACACTCACCTGCCTCTGTAGGTCCACACTGGCTTTGACCTGAGTAAACCCGGCTCCTGAGGTCGTGGGTTCAATTCCCAAGCAAGACAAATCTTTTTGCGCATAACCATGAATGTATATTCTGGTCTTGTGTTTTCCTATATAATATAGGTATATAAAGTGTATATATATGTTCTAGATAAAGTATTTAGATATGTTTGTCCGTTATTTAGTATCCATAACACAAGTTCTTCATACTTATCTAGGAACTAAATAATTAGTGTGATTGTCGAAAAATATTTTTGTTTACTGGGTAAGCAGAGCATCTCAATCTCATCTTGGTTTGAGAGAGAAGGGATAGGCTTAGATGATAATTAGTTATCATTTTAATCTCTCCATTGGTGAAAATACATCTAGGGGTCCTTATAAATATCCTAACAAATATTTTTGTCATCATCATCATCTCAGCCCATTAACGTCCACTACTAAGCACGAGCCTCCTCTCACATACCAAGGTTCGAGGGTATTTTTGTAACAAGTTATATTTAAAGTTTTTCAATAAACCATACCTACATACATACATAATACCAACATCATCTGCCCAATAACATCTAATGCTGAACATAGCCCACTTACATTGACTCCTTATGCGAATGATTGTGGGCGGCAATCCAGCGATTCTAACTAAATTACCAAAATAAACATCCCATAATAAGCAGGTAGGTCTCACACACTGGTTGAGTCGTACATCAGTTTGAGTTAAAATAAAACTGTATTTAATATAAACCAATGTGCACTTGCAGAGAACATCCTTTGCTGGTTGCAGCTATATCCATAAGTCAAACGCTACGTTGATGTTTGGTTTCGTTCATAAGCGTACAGCGAGAATCAAATAAATCCATATAATCTCATTTTATGAAACACTAACCATTGGGGTCTTTGCGAATTGGTCAAGACAAGTGTGTGGTATACGCTGAAGGAATTTTTCAAATCACGCAATAAGATTACTTACTTGGTTTAACAACTACCTCATACGGTGCTGACCAGGATAAAGGTCTTAATGTATACAGTAGCGTTCTATATTAAATGCCACATATACGTATACGGATATGGCATGATACGGTCGCTAGTCCCAGGGTAAACCTATGTCTCTGTTTAACTTTGGGAATCGTTTCAGATCCATTAACGAGGAAACTCGTGCGCTTCTTACATACTAATATACTTGTAAATGTGAAAATTACTCTATCTGTATGTTAAGCTTTTATGTTGAAACCGCTCAGTGAAATTCAAATATAATTTAATGAAATAAAGTTGAATAAAACTTTTATTTCGAATAATAAACAAGTTTACACAAAGTCACAGATCCGCGTACGATTATTTAGCCGTGTCAAACATAAAGTTTATATACATACTTATACGCTTTCCTGGTTATTAGACAGTCGCAATGGTGATCAGAGTGATCAGAGCATCATCCAAGACGTGTTCGGGACTCACTGAAGATAACGTTAAAGTGAAGTATTCAATAACGTTTAAGTTTGCGCGTTCTGGCTGTGTTCAGGTAAAACCAATGATAGTTTTTGTGACACTGGGATTAGCATAGGTAATGTTATAATATAATTAAATAGAATAAAAAGAGAAAAACTTGGTGTTATTTCTATACAAAAGTTTGTCTTCGCTATTCGCATGTGCCTTGAGAACTATCTACTATTCAGTCACTCACACACACACTACCCTGTTATTGGGAGTAAACGAAACCAGGGAAGGCGCACTTTATCACCTGCGAAGTGGACGCATATAAATCATATAGTTTGTGAGGATAATTTCTTATTGATGCACAGAATTATACAATTATAAGCTTAATATCTATAGCTATAAGAATATGCAAGTACTCGTTGGCATCCTGCGCGTACACAGCAATTAAAAAGGGGCGAAACTCTAGTACGCAATAAGTTTCGAACAGGGGAATAATAACATTTTATCTTGGCTCTGAAAGCATTTATAATAATTACATCAGACTATTGACAAGCCCATTAATATCTGATCGGTATGGACGATGTTGAATAAGAAATCCATGGAGATTTAATTGTTTTATTGATACATTGAGGTGTAGGAATATTTTGTATGTCCATTAACAACATTGTAATAACTGTTTTTTAATTTACATTTTTAGTTATTTTTCATGTGGAAAAACAAAAAATTGTGAGAGAAGCCGATTTATGATTTTTAAGACAAATTCTAAGACATATTTGATTATTTTATCTTTAATAATTAATTGCAATAAGAATCAAAATCTTAACACGCTTATCGTCTTCAGATTGATATATCTTCAGCTAAAATATCCCCCTGCATTATCACTCTTTTGCGTAATTATAATGGTAGGTTTATGATTTCCTGAAATTGGCAATTTGTTGCTATTAATATAAGATATAGCATAGTAAATATAAATGCCACAGTTTCTACTTACGTAAGTTTTTATTATGTTTAGACGAACCTTATCTTGCTGTAATTTTTTCAGTCTTACATTTTACTCATTTTAAAATAATATAAAAATATCTGTCTTTCTTAGATATTATTTTAACCAACCTTTAAATTTTTATTATAATATCAAAAAGTTTTAAATTACATAATAGTTGATCTTGGTTATAACCTACATCAATTGTTTTCCTAAAAAAAATGGCGTTACTACAAAATAGAGGCAATGTCGACTCCGCAACTCTGTTCTCTGATTTGTAACTAATATAGCAGTAATCGCGATGCTCTTTTAATTAAAGCTTAAGAAGTTTCTTTGCGGCTTTGCGCTGGCAGGCGCGCCCTGGTTCATTTACGTCCCTTGTTCTTTGTGGGCATGCTATTACAGCTTCTAAGGTCTCTTTCTGTTTTAGAAATCGTGAAATAACTTCTTAAGCTTAACAGATTTAACACGTTGAGGACATGGCTTAGTTTGTCCTACAATGCTAGATTAAAAATTGGCCTTATTGTTTTGTTGCATAATGTTATTATATAAATTTACTTAACAGAGAAAACATTGACATAACTAGTCAAATCGTTATAAATGTCAAGATTTTTCATGACGTCCAACATTGTCCGCGAGCCCAGCTGCGTAAGAAACTGATAAACTTAATTTTTGTATTAACAATAAAATGCTGGAGTAAAACCCATTGCACTTTCGATTATATTCAGTTTTGGTTTGTCAATAGTCTGTCAGCTTGAATAACATAAAAAATATATATTTAAACGCGCTGTCCGTAATATACTCATATAGGGTGCGTGAAATATACTGCTTCGAGCCACGGCTGGCTCTAACTAAGCTTGATTGGAATCTACCACGCGTACCGATAAATGAACGCTGAATAAGCTTTATATCTGGATATTGGTGCGCTAGATATGTCACCATTTTTTTATTTATATTTAATAGATTTGTGTTTAATTTGTATTCAGAAATATCTTATAAGGTAAAACTGAGTAATATCCTACCGATATTATGAATGTGAATTTTTTTTCAATAGATATTAATTCCTTCCTTTAACTTTAATAAAATTACTTTAATATGAGCATAATCAATTAGAGCAAAAAAATAAAATTTACCGGAAAAACCTTGATTCAAACCACAATGCCCGAATATAACTCCAAGGGGTTTTCGAAGTTAACGAGCAGTATAATTGAAAAGGCGGTAGTAGATATTGATAGTAATGCGCTTGGGAAATCTAGAGATACCAAATTATAAACTACTTCGACTTTAGTTCAGACAAATTAGTTAAACTTAAAAACGTTAGTATTATTGTAAGATTTACATTGTATAAGATTTGTTTTAAAAAGTTCAATAAAAACCGCTTTGTTAATTGATTGTATTTTAAAAATCTTCTGTCTAAAATTCAATACTATTGATTCAAGAATTACAATTTATGTCTGAATTATTACTATATGTATATTATTTTTCTAAAAGGTGTTTTTATAAAGACATCAATTTCTATCTTAACTTTTCTGCCCTGCTTACTTTAGAGCTAGAACTACTGTGTGAGATATCAAAGAATATAATTTTTTGACATAAAGCAATAATCCAAGCATTTTCCAATGATGAATGAATCGCCGGCCATAATTAAACTCGCAGCCTACAAGGCCTAAATGTCCTTTGGACGGCTACAACGCGGGCCTTCGCCGAACGATGTGCGATAACTTGCTACGTATAATATAACCATAACTTTATCTATATAACCTTCAAGCAAGCGCTTTTTAATCATACTGACTCCATTTAGTTTTGAATCTCCAGCCACAATTATACTCGCACTTTGTGATATGTCTAAGAATATACTTTTTAATATTCATAAGTAATTATTCTAAAAACCCAAGCGCTTTTCCACTCCATGTACGAATCTCCGGCCACAATTAATCCCGCTGCCTACAAGGCCTAGATGTCGCTTCTTGGATACAAACAACCCACTTTGTGAAATGTCTTAAAATATAGTTTTTCCTCATAAAATGGCAAAAGTGATAATAACAATACATACTTTGATTGATAAAATTTAAAAAACATAAATTTAAAATCATTTTTTATGTGAAATATCAATTTCATATTTGGGGAATAAATAATATAATGCAAAATTTCAAGCACTTTCCAATAATACTGACTCCGTGTACGAATCTCCAGCCACAATTAAACTCGCAGCCTACAAGGCCTAGATGTCGCTCGGACGCATACAACGCGAGCCTTCGCCGAACGATGTGCGATAACTTGCCGCGTAAATTACTGCGGCCATACAACCTATCTGCTGTTAATCTCATTCATTAAGCGCTTATAATTTGACTGCGTATTGTAATATTCAAATGGAAGGATTAATGTTATCGAGTGCGGTAGCTAACGGTCTTATTCTGTTTGTTAATTGTAGTCTATATTATTCAATAACATTCTAATAAGTCCAAAACAGATATATTAATCTTTTAGTTCAAAGACTAGATATATGTATTTATTTGAGTCGAATATAAATCAAATGGTTTTTTAAAGACTTATCTTTCATCTTGCCACCCCCTCTCATCTCATGGCGAGTCGTAAGAGTCGAAAAAAAAATCCTACCGGATGATGGGCAGCAGCGTCATCCAGTGTACTAAGGGGAACTGCGGTAATTAACCCGTGTGGTGATAATGGGCAGATACCCCCAATATAATGAACTAAGTATTGGGGAGGCCAACTTTAAGCAGTAGACTTAATATGGCTGAAATAATGATGATGATGAAGCTCATGATACTTAGCAGCATTAGGTTTTTATGTGTAAAGCTTGAAGCTGTCGTAATTTGATCTGGAAATATAAACGTACTTATAAAATATTATGCACTAATAAGTTTCCTTTTGTCAATAATCATAGTTTTGTTTTTACCTATAGAAAATACTTTCCTTTTTGAAAGGAGGTATCTTATATCCACTACAATCTAGCCGATTGAAAGACTAATTAGTAACTATCTTTTATCATAAACTACTACATATTTTATAAAAAATAATATTGTCCAATAACACTATTCTTATAGTTTATATTAAGGCGAATACACTTTAGTAATGTGTTCATAGAAATAAGAATAAAATAAAAAAATAGGTTTTAAGTAGTTAAAATACTATTTAAAGCTAAAGTTTGTAGAAAGCTAGACAAAAAGAGATTAATTATGAAGTAAAGAAAACACTGAGAATTACACAGTTTTTGTATACATTGCCATCATTTCAGCTACAAAAAGTATCCTACTAAAACTAAACTCAATCCATTAAAGCTATTGTTTTCTCCGTTAATTAATTATGAGCCTTCGATCAACCTGCCTTCACCAGCTCCCGCTGCTTTTTCCAGATCATCGTTTCCTCGAATGGGCAGACGTCCTGGGTTATTTTTACTGGTACGCGTCGCCATTGTAAGAACCTTAGCATCACATCGATCTTCAGTTCTTCGAGCTATGTTTACTCCGAGGGTAGCTCTCTCCATTACATTTAAAATATAACTACCAACCATTAGCAATGATTTTTGACTAGGAATAATAAGATCTTTTATAACGGGGGTTCAGGGATGTTCTAGTATCCCCGACAGGTCACCACCTTGGCGTGGTGGGGGGGCTCAGTACCTCTCGGAGGCCGGGATAAGATAACACCCAGAGGTTGGCGACTCTGGGTGCCCTTAGTACTGACTACGGGGGGGGAAACTAAGAGGGACCTATGGAGGGCTCAGCGGGTGGGCCAGGAGGGCCGGGCAGGGTGCCCCTGCTGTCTAAATGGACCCTCCGAGAAGTCAGCCACACACGCTATGGTCGCACAAGGAGGTAGGAGGGGCGCATCCACTGCGCCTCTCTGAGGAGATCCTCCCGGTTTTGGTCCGGGGGACGTCAGCCGCGGGCGGGGCGTCAGACGCTGCAACCCAGGTACTGGCCCCCGTCTTTTTCTCAACAAGCGGCGAGCCTCGTCGTAAGATTTTTAGTGGGTATTACTGCGGGCAGTCGCGTCTGCCGGTGGTGAGTCCCACACACCTTCCGGTCCTCCTTTGGCCGGAAGGCAGTATGTAAAAGCTTTTTGTTACCGACGTAAAACAAAAAAAAATTGATAATAATGAAATTAATATTTTTTTATTACGACTAGGGATAAAATACATATATTTTAATATGTAAATAACAGTCTAACAGGAAAGTTATAAAGATAATGTAATATTCTATGCCATTATTTACTGTTTAAAACAAAAGCTGTTACATAATTCAAATTACTAAGTTTAATAATAACGTCTAAAGTAGACAATTTCCTCGACGTTTTCGCCGATTGAAGCGTCTCTGATAGTTTACGTACAACGCCACTAAGCTTAGTGAATTTCTGGCAAATTGCTCGACTTTGATGATATCGAATATCTCTGGTAATCAGTTCACGAACTCCCTTTGTTGTAATAGAGTACGCCCGTCAAAGAATGTTCTACACGTAATAAATTCACAGAACTTTGTCTTGAGACGACAAAGTAAGATATGTATCGATGCCACGGCATGCGCACCTCGAAAAGGTTACGTTTTTGATAGGGTTGTCTACACTTCGTGGCCTTGACATTGTTTATTTATTTATTCTTGTTTTAATAATTTAAAATACAAACAAGCTATATGATGGTTATTAAAATAACTAACCGTTGAGGCGAGAAAACAGAATCAGGGTGGATCGCATGCGACAAGCGGTAAAGCCTTTCGACTCACTTGACTAGTACACAGACCCACAGCCCACACTTTGGTGCGGTACAAAGGTATAACAAACACCAAAAAGTGTACACAATGTACACCCGTCCATTGTGTACAGTTTTATACTTAAACTTTATTAAATTTATATTATTATTTAGTTGTTCAATATTAATTTAACTTTTAAACTTTTTTTATAAGCTAGTAGCTTAAATACTGATAGTATTTTAGCAGACTTTAACACAGGAGGAGATTATTATTATAAACGCTTTAATTTCATATTATATAATAGCAAATAAGTAGGTTTAAGTAATACGAAACCACATATTTGTCGGTTCCAAATTATTAATTTCTAATCACATTAGCAATAATATCGCTCACTGATGGTTTATTCACTTGACATTATTTGTAAATAAAATAGATAAAATGTTATTAACCTATAGGCGCACCGTTACAAAATAAAAAATAATAATAAAATATACTTTATTGTCTTTAAAATCAACATGATTATTTTTACTGCCTATTACTTGTTGTATGTAGTCGTTTTCTCATACTCGCTACAATATATTAACACGGGTTAGTGCCGCGAAATGATTCCCACGTTGAATTTACAACAGCATCTAAATTAGATTTAGTCCTCACCTGTGATGGATCCCAGTTAAGCACCATATGACCCCATAGATTTTCAATTGGGTTCAAATCAAGACTTTTAGCTGGCCAGTCAATAACAGTCAAGTTTTCTTGCGAATTAAGCCAGTTCTGCACTATGTGTGCGCGATGTACAGCATAGTTGTCATGCTCAAAGTATGTGTGTTCCTGTGGAAAAGCAACGAGCACAGTTGGTAGCATTATATCTTTTAAAATTATCCGAGTAACCTTGACTGGTACTGCGACTTGGTATTTCAATTAACTCACCAGGCCCCTTCGGGGACATTCAACCCTTTTTTTTTTTATTTTATTTTTTTTTTTTTTTTATCGTCGGTAAAAAAATGCTGTTTACGCACTGTCTCCCGGCCAATGGGGGGACCGAGAGGGGAGTGTGGGGCTCACTGCTTCAGACACGACCACCGCAGTCCTACCCACTAAAAAACTTCTGGCACCCCGCCCGCGGCCAACGTCCCCCGGATCAGAACCGGGAGGACCTCCTCAGAGAAGCGCAGTGTGTCGCGCCCCCCCTACCTCCTTGTGCGGCCATGGCGTACCTGACCGACTTCTGGGAGGGTCTATAGCTAGACGGAAGGGTCCCCTTGCCCCTGCCGCCCAGGCGCGGCTGGACGGGTCCTCCTGGCCCGCCCGCTGCGCCAACGGCGTAGCCGGAGAGAGAGCGGATCCCGCTCCCTCTCCCACTCCGCGGCCTCCTTCTGCGACATCACCACTTCGCAGAAGGAGGCCATCGCCTCCCACGCCGTCTCGCTGTCGACCATCATTCGCATGATGGTCGGCAGCGAGAGAGCGACTCCACCCAGGGCCGCGGTAAGCGTTGCCCGCGGCCCCGCCCACGCTGGGCACTCCACCAACGTGTGCTGCGCAGTGTCGACCGCGCAGTCACAGTGGTGGCAGCACCGGGTCGATTCCCCCCCGGCGACGTCACACAGGTACTTCCCGAAACAACCGTGCCCGGAAAGCACCTGCGTGAGCCGGAAGGACATCGACCCCCACCGACGGCCGACCCATCCCTCCAAAATGGGCCCAACCGCCTCGAGGATACGGCGCCTCGAACCTTCAGCACCCTCGGCACTCCTCAAAAGCTGCCGCCGCCATGTGCCCAGAGCCTGCGTCTGAGCGTCTCTACGCCACCGCACCACAGTGTCCGGTGCAGGGCGGAGACCTTGGCTCCGGGATTGCCCGCCACGCCAGAACACCGCCGAGAGAACCTCAGCGTCGAGGTCCCAGGGAAGAGAACCGGCGAGCGCGCATGCCACCTCATGGGAGATGGTGCGATACCCCCTAGCGACACGAGTCGCCATGACCCTCTGCGGCCGCCGCAGGATCCGTCGATGGCGACCCGATACGGAGCTCGCCCAATTTGGGGCCCCGTACAAGGCTTTGGACCGCACCACTCCCATGTAAAGGCGACGGCAAGTGCCGCCACCCCCCCGAGATTGGGGAGCAGGCGAGATAGAGCTCCCGCCAAGCTCACCAACCTTGGTCCTAGGTGCCGAAGGTGAGCTTCGAAGTCCCATCTGCTGTCGAGAAGGACGCCGAGATACTTCAGCGTGTTCCCGACAGGGATGGGAGTTCCTCCAATCACAATGCTGGAGCCTAAGGCGGCCGCCTCCGGGGACCATGAAAAACGATAGCCCCGGATTTGTGCAGTGCCACCTCGAGCCACAGCCGCCGTATCCTCTGGACCACCGTCGCGACGCCGGCGGTGGCCAAAACTCTCGCATCCCGAGTTGTTACGAGAGTGTGTTCGGCGTAACAGACCACGTCCACGCCGTGCAGGTTCACACAGCGCAGAACGTAATCATATCCGATGTTCCACAGGAGTGGTCCCAGGACAGACCCCTGTGGAACACCGCACACCATACGCCGACGACAGCCTCCTCCGCCCATCGTTGGGAAGACTACCGCCCTCTCCGACAGGTAGCTCCCCAACAATCTCCGCAGATATTTTCACAAAAATACAAAATATTTATTCACAAAATACAGGTTTGGTTGATACAGGTGGACCCACCTCCCTTTAAGTTAAATAATAACTTGTACCGGGAACGAGCCGCTCTTCATTAAGAATAACTACACAACTGTATTTAAAGTTCTTTAAAGAAATACCATTTTTAACAATTTTTGTAAGTAAATTTAAAGGAATTAATCTTATTTTAATTTTTAAAAACTTAAATAAAGATAGATACAAGAATATATATACATAATACACATACATAAATGTAATACAGGTTCAACCATACTCACAAACAACGTCGTCAGTAAATTATATTAGATTTAGTTTTTTAGATAAGTATCTCTTTATATTTTGTCATTATTTTGTTACTTTTTGTCGAATTTTTTTTTTTTTTAAATTTTTATTATTTCTGCTAACTATGCTTTTTTTTTGTAATCAAAAAAATACTTTATAATTTTCATTTATGTAACTCGTCTTAACAAGTCCTCGGTTTCGTCATAATTCAGATTTTTCAGCCATATCGTAACAGTACATTTACACTTGACCAGTGACATCGAATATATGTTTAAAATTCTATTTATTTTATTGTAAAGAAACGCTGATTGATTTTGAAACTGAGTTGTTGCAAAAGTCGTTCTAACCTTGGAAAGAGCAACGACAGAATAGGGGTTGCGTTTTTTAATAATATTGGGATCTGGGGTTATAGATTTATGTTTCCTTAAAACACTATTAAGTATATAAAGTTTTCTAACAGTTAAAACTTCTGATTCTTCGTATAATTTAGTTGTACGAAATCTAGTCTTTTTAAACAAGGCTATTTTAAGTAAGGAACGTTGTGCTCTTTCCAAAGTTAAAAGACAAGTTTTATGAGCACCTCCCCAGACGGGCAAGCAATAACATAAAATAGATTGAGCTAGGGTTTTATATATATAAATAAGAAGGTCTTTATCAGCAATATATCTGAGATATTTAAAGAGCCAAATCAATTTCCTGATACGAGATGTAACAGCCTCAATTTGGTTATGCCAAGATAAGTGTTGGTCAATTTGAACACCCAAATATCTAGTACAGGAAACTTGTTCAATATTATGACAGTGACAGTTATCATTATCCAGTACGGTGCCATGACATGAATGAGCAGTTAATTTAAAACTAGAATCTGGTTGAGCGGACTTCTCAAGAGAAAAGGTAATATAATTTGTTTTTTTTTATATTTAAAGTTAACAGATTACTTCTAAGCCATTTAACTACATAATTAAATCCAGTTTTCGCATTGTCGTACACTTCCTCCCAGCTGTCACCATGAAAAAGAAGTGCCGTGTCGTCGGCATAAGAAAATACTTTACCATTATATAATTGTAGCTCTGTAAGTTCATTTATATAAATTAGAAACAAGGTAGGTCCGAGGACACTACCTTGCGGAACGCCAAACGGTTTTGTAAAGTCCTCTGAACTAAGAATACTGTCATTAAGCATTACTTGTTGGATTCTATTTGACAAATAATCGCGAATAAGGTTCAAGAAAATACCTCTAATTCCAACTCTTTCAAGTTTGTCTATAAGGGTGGGGATCGATAAAGTGTCGAATGCCTTCTGTAAGTCTAAGAATACACCAAGGGTTTTCTTCTTTTTATCCAAATTGTCTATAATACCATTTGTAAGCGCTATCACTGCATCCTCAGTACTTTTACCTTCACGGAAACCAAATTGTGATTCAGAAATTACGTTGTATTTCTTTAGATAACTAATTAGACGTCGATTTATCAGTTTTTCAATTATTTTAGACATGACTGTAAGTACCGAGATTGGCCTGTAGTTATTTATATCACTTTTATCCCCACCCTTATAGACAGGGTGAATGATCGAACGTTTAAGTATGGAAGGGAACACACCTTTGTTAAAACAGAGACAACTTAGGTGGCAGATGATTGGTGCCAATTCCTGTTTAGCTAATTTAAAGAATCTAGTAGGGATTTCATCCCACCCTGCGGCAGAATCTGTCTTTAGGTTTGTAATAATTGACTCAACTTCTGTCGGGTCTGGGTTTATAATACCAATTGAGTTGATTTGCGCGTTAGTTGTTTTATGGATTGTTGAAAGTTCCAAATTGTGATCTTGTTCAATTTTCTCAGCCAAATTTTTCCCAATATTTGTAAAATGTTTGTTAATTAGATCAGCAGATTCGTTTCTAGTGTTAGCAATGTTAGATAGTTCTGAATTTTTATTTTGACGTGACAACGTCTTAAATTAGGTTGCGGCTGGGAGTCACTTATGAAAAAGTGTAACGCTCGGTAACGTTACGATGAGTCACCGAACGAGAGAGAGGCCCGGCGAATGCCTTGCGTCTCTCTCCCACTCAACTATGATCGGTCTGCCGCGCGCGCAGCACTAGAATTCCTTGTTCCTATTGTGCAATTTAATTATATTCATATCAATAAATATTCTACCGAGAAAAAGACGTTGTCACGTAAAATCTTCGCCCGTAAAAACGACTTTACAGGCAACCATTTTTTTTTACTTTATTTAAATTCGTTATAGTTTTTATTGAGTTCCATAGTTGTTTGTTGTTGTTTTTTGTTTTATGTAATAAGTCCCGTTCATATTGTCTTTTTAATTTTTTTAGTAGGTTATTACAATAGTTTCGGTAACGTCTATATGTTAGTTTAAGTATTTCATTATGTTCGTCCAATTTTAACTGTTTTTGTAGTCTATTTCTATTTTGAATGCATTTTAAAATTCCTGGTGTTACCCACGGCTTTATAATTCGTTTATTGACGTGACAACGTCTTAAATTAGGTTGCGGCTGGGAGTCACTTATGAAAAAGTGTAACGCTCGGTAACGTTACGATGAGTCACCGAACGAGAGAGAGGCCCGGCGAATGCCTTGCGTCTCTCTCCCACTCAACTATGATCGGTCTGCCGCGCGCGCAGCACTAGAATTCCTTGTTCCTATTGTGCAATTTAATTATATTCATATCAATAAATATTCTACCGAGAAAAAGACGTTGTCACGTAAAATCTTCGCCCGTAAAAACGACTTTACAGGCAACCATTTTTTTTTTTGGATACTCTTTTGATTTTAGTGTTTGATGTGATTGACAAGGTGATACAATTTGTTAGTCTTTCAGCCAATGTTTTTGGGTCATCAGAATTAAGTAGTTCGCCAAGGTTTTGCTCACGTAACGTTTCGATCGCATCTTCATAATTAATATTCTTAATTATATTTCTTTTAATTACTATTTTATCTGTAGAATATATATTTACAAGTGATGTTAAGTGGTCAGTTATTGTAGTATCCAGTATAGCCATTACAATTTTTAATTTACTTGGATCTAGGTTTATTATAGTGTGATCTACGCAACTATTAATTCTTGTATTTCGCCTGTGCCCCGGTAACAACCCATGCCGCGATAACATTTCGAGGTAGTTAGTACATTGGGTATCTACATGGCCTTCTAAGATATTTATGTTTATGTCACCGGATATTATGACGTTCTTATTTAAATAAGCTGAGTTAAGATGATTATCCAGTGACGATATAAAATTAGATGTATTTGCATTGGATGGAGATCTATAAATGCCAAGAATAGTATAGTTCTTAAGACGAACTTCTAAACAAGTGGCTTCCAGAAGAAAAATTTCCCCAACTTTATGTTCAAGAAAATTATTTATATAGATAACTACACCGTCATTTTGTGTTACTTTGTTAGTGGAATAATACGAAGAATAACCAGGTCTGATAGGAATCGGCGTGTCTGGACTAAGCCAGCATTCTGTTAAAATAATTATGTCTACATTTTGTGGGATTGTTGATAGGTTAATATTAAAATCATCGTAATTTTTATTTATGCTTTGAATATTTTGCGATACGATGGAATAAAGGGGATTGGACTTCGGTAAATAACTATGTAGACGTTCTATGGAACAAGCAAAGCTAGTGGTATTATTTATATTGTCCAACTCATGGAAAAATATGTTTTTATCAGCCATTAGAAAAGTAAAAGAAAGTTTCAAGTTGTAACTCACTGTGACACATTACATAAGCAAATCTAGAGTACTGTTTTGGGTCAATTGAGCCTTTTAATAGTGATACATTATCTTTTTTCCATATTGGGAATTTGTGATATAGGCATGTATTTATATAGCATAGCATTTTAAGGAATTGGTAGTTCACAGAAATATTAGTAGGTTGGTTACCTTGTGTGGATTTTATAGCATATCTGTCTATTGTTACGTATGCAACGTCATAAAAAATAACGGACATGCATTTTTTTATATAATAATAAATATATAACAATGTATATTTTATATGCGTTAGAAAAATTTGGATTTGTATAATATAGTAGTAATAAACTTTAAAACAAGTAATAAATTTTAACGCTTTAGAAAAAACGGTTAGTCATTCATTGATTAATTTCTGAATTTGTGCTTCATTTCTTATCATGATTATGGGACAGTTTTCTTCCTTCCTGACGTAGACTCTTCCGTACGAAGTCCAACAGAATTTGTAGTCCTTGACTCTCTTTAAGTCGCGTGCCAGGAAAAAAAGCCTGGATGCCAAGGGTGTGAGATTTTCGGCTATGAAAATTGGAACGTCTGGGTTTTTTGTAATGCCCAAATGCTTCGCACACAATTTATCAGATTTATTTTTTATATTATGGGATTTGGCATTTTTTAGAATATTATCTTTGCATAATGTAGAATTGAATTCCACTATGACAGTCTTTTTTTCTGCAGGTCCCTTTGTCTTGAAGATATCTTTTATATCGTCTTTTTTTAAATCTATTTTTAAGGTTTTAGAAAGTTGTTCAATCATAGTTACCAGACCCTCTTTGGATTCTTTTGATTCCACAGGTACGTTTTTAATTTCTATCGTACTTTTCCGGCTTGTTCTCATTGTGTCTTCCAAGCGTTCTTCAATGACTGCAATGTATTCATTTTTCTTCTTAATTTCTGTTTCTAATTGCAGGATCTTATTTTTAAACTCGATATTTTGTTCTGCCAAAAACGACATCGAATTTTCTATTGTGGAATTTGTACTTTTGATCTCAGCTAATATAGGAAACAACTTTTCTAACTGTTTATTTTGCTTTTCAGACCAGCTTTCAAATAATTGCTTCATTTCTTCTCGAAAATCATTAAACTCACAGCTGTTGACGTAATCTATCCGTTTCCTTTTCTGTCTCGTGGAAACTTGAGGTTCCGGTAAACTGTCTTCTAATAAACTGAGGTTCGGCTCCGACATAGTTTTATCCATTGTTTACAAAAATATTTATATTTCTCCGTACGCGCCCAGTTAAAGTAGATAAACACTGGCTGTCGACAGACCGTAGCACAGGTAGACGCACAAGCAGACGTAGAAAAAAAGACGCCCCACCTTGCAGCTCAACTCGTAGCTTTACGTTCGTAACGGCTCGTAGCGATGGACACACGAGACGAAAAATAGCTATTGTCTCTTTCCAGCGGAGGTGAGGTGAGGTCCCCGCTGTTGCTGGTTTTTTCTGTTGCTGCACTGGCTGCACTACGCACGAATTATTTCTTTATTAATTTTGATTATGCACTGTCCATGTAATTACGCACTAAGTAGATCAATTTTAGATTTAAAATCGCTCAGCACTTGGTTAAATTTCTGAGAAAATTTGCGCGACGCGTCTGCTCACAGTGGAGTATTCGGACGAAGAGGATATGGAGATATGGAGGCACCCCGTGGAATCGGAGCGCCTCCATTATCTTTGGCGGGTGTTGAAGGCATTTGCGATATCGAGCGACACCGCAATCAACACCCTACCCCGGGAAACCGCCCTCTCAGACAGGTCCCGCAAGCGGCCGATCGCGTCAATCGTCGATCGGCCGCGGCGGAACCCGAACTGGAGGTCGGACAAATCCGGTCCGACCTCCTCTAGGTGCTCGACGAGGCGGTTGGCGATGACACGCTCCAGGAGCTTACCCGCCTCGTCGAGCAGCACGATGGGCCGATAACCAGAAGGGTCATCGGCCGGACGTCCCTCTTTGGGAAGGAGTACCAAGCGGCCCTCCTTCCAGCGCCGCGGAAAAACCCCATCCCGCAGACACCTAGCAAAGAAGGAGGTCACGCGGGGCAGAAAAGGCGCTTCCTCCCCGCTCAACACCAGGTCCCACGCCTTCGTCGGAATGCCGTCGGGACCTGGGGCCGTGCTCTTGCCCCTCAGGCGTAGCACGGCCCTTTCTACCTCCTCCTGGGTGAGCTCTGGCACATCCTCAGTGCCCGAGTCACCATGGGTGACGTGTGGCGCCGCTATGGCGGGAGGCACAAAGTCGGTTCCCCTGTCTGGGAACAGTGCCTCAACCACCCTACCGAGTACCGCCGGTTCGAGGCTGCTGGAGACGGGAGGAGTCCACGCTCGGAGCTTTTGCCGTACTATCTTGTACGGCCTGCCCCATGGATACGCCTCAACGGTCTCCAGCAGCTCGTCCCATGCTGCGGCTTTGGACCGGCTGATGGCCCCGCGAAGGGCCCTCACCGCCTCTCTATAGGCGGCGTAGAGACGGTCCACCTCGGCTTCGTCGTGGATTCTCCTTCCGCGACACCTCTGGTAGCGACACCGCTCCACCGCACAGGTTCGGCGGAGCTGGGCGATCTCCGGCGACCACCAGTAGACCTGAGTTTTGCGCGGGGGGGCGCGAACACGGGGCATGGCCACGTTGCAAATTCGCGTCATGATCTCGCACACCCTCACAGCCTCCCCCTCCACGTCCACCAGCGGTGGCTCCCGTGGCCACGCCTCGACCAGGGCTGCCTCCTGCAGCAAAGACCTGTCGAGGCGCTTGATCGCCCATCGTGGGCCGTCCAATCGCGGCTCCCCCCCTCTCCGTAGGGCGCTGGCACCGATGCGGAGACACTGAATCTGATGTAACGGTGATCAGACAATGTCTCCACATCCTCCAGCACCCTCCAATCGTGAACACGATGCGCGAGAGAGGGCGTCGCAAACGAGACGTCGATAACAGATCCCCCGTTGAGACGCACGCACGTGTTCACCGAACCGCGATTGAGGATAGACAGCCCACACTCTGTCACCCATTCCTCCAGGGCTGTCCCCCTCCCGCCAGTCGTCCGGGAGCCCCACGCCGAGGATTTGGCGTTGGGATCCCCCATAACAATGACGGGACGAGAAGGGCCCTGGACAATTGCGCCCAGCCTAACTAAAAACGAGAGGGGGGGTGCCCGCCGCCGCACGCTGGATTATGGCCACTGAGCCGTCCGCGTCGCAGACCCAATCTGCACGGATCGGGATGCGATAGGGTTCAGCGGCCACCGCAAGATCGACTTGCCACTCCGCCATGGCCTGAAGAACGAGGTCTTGGGCCGCGGCGCGGTGGTTAAGGTTCGCCTGGAGAAAGCTGAGCCGGAGAGCCATTAATTAATGAGTCTCCATATCAACCTCCTCCGGCCGATCCGCAGCGACGGTAGGGCCCTGTGCAGTAACGCCTCTGCTAGGGCCCTTCTTTTTTGCCTTGGGGGACCGGGGGCAAGCTTTACCCCCAGGGCGATGGTCGGCCACCCTCCCAGCCTCCTCACAGAGGCGGCAGTAGGGGGGGGGGCGAGCAGTCACGGGCTCTGTGCCCTGGTCGAGCGCAGCGGAAACAGTTTCCACTGCGGTCGACTGAAGACTTGCACTGGGCCCCGAGATGGCCCAGCGCAAAACACCTGAAGCATCGGCCGGGGCGAGGATCCAAAAGGGTCGTCCCGGCCGACACCCAGCCAATTAACAGTTGCCCGCTGGCGACCTTCTTCGCCACCGCCACGGGGCAGGAGACCACAATGGCCCCCAGCCCCGCAGAGGTAGCTCTCCTGATTTCTCCCGGCCTGACAAGGTCGGGAGCGCAGCCGCCGACTGCCGCCACCGCCGACACCACCTCCTCCTTGGAGACAGAGTCGTCCAGGCCCGAGACGCGAATGTCTGCCCGCATCACCGGCCTGGAGACCCTGACGTCCTCCGGCTCGTAAATAGCGCGAAGGCGCTCCGCGAGCCGATCGGCCTTCTCATCCCGGGCCTCTCCTGCCAACTCAAGGACCCGGGCCCCCGTCGCCGCCTTGCGGAACCGCACTGAGGCAATGCCGAGGTCGGCAAGGCGTATCTTCGCCTTGGCCTCGGCGATCACCGCCTCGTAGGTGCGGCCCCGCTCCACTGCGCCTGGCAGCAGCGTCATTACGACCGCTGCCGATGATGGCGGGCGCAGTGCCTTCTTCTTGGCGAAGGCTGCCGATCGGCCGGACTGTGGTGCCGGCCTGACAGGAGCAGCGCTTCGCGACACTTTTGCCTGCGCCGCCACTCTCCCTTTGGGGCGGCGCGAGACGACCGTAGTCCACGACTCCCGTTCTTGGCCACCCGACTGGAACGGGGCGGCAACGGGAGCCGGGACGACAGGGCGAACTTCAGGGGAGGAAGGGGCAACCGGTGCAGACGCCGAAAATGGCACCGGCTGCTCCCTCCCCTTTCCCTTCCCCTTTCCCTGTCCCTTTCCCTTCCCCTTTCCCTTCCCCTTATTGATAGGAGGAGGAGGAAGCTGCGCTGCGATAGCAGGAGCCGACGAAGGGCCCGGCTGAGGCGAAAGAGCTCGCAACGGGGGACGGAATGACTTTCCGGGCAGAAGGCGGCCAGACACCTCGAGGCCCTCTATGCGCGCGTCCAGGACTCTCATGACCTGCGCCAGGTCGACAGGCGCAGGCCTCTCCAGTCTCCGCACCTCCTCGCGGAGAGAAGAGACCTCCCTTAACAATTCTGTATGCTGCGAGAGAAGGCGGGCGTTCTCCTGCCTCAGAGCCTTATCGCTTGCTCTGAGGCGCTCCAACTTCTGCCGCAGCATGTCCTCCTCCGAAAAGAGGAGAGGCCGAGTGCTGGCCAGCGCCAGGCCAGCACTCAGCGCCCTCCTGGCCTCGCCGAGACCGGCCGGTAGGCCTTGGGAACAACCGCGGCCACGGGCGCGGCCGCGCTTTGTTGTCGCCCTGGTTGCTGGAGGCTCGTCCGTAGCCAGCTCGACCTCGCTGGATGAGCTCGCCCCGGAGGGCCTCTTTCTTTTCTGGCGAAGGCAGCGGGGCTGAAGCCCAGGAGAGCTGCCCTCTTCCACCTCCGACGTCTCCAACATTTCCGCGGGGCCTACGGCGTCCATAGTTCCCGCGGAGCCGTCGGAGGGAGCTTCTTCCGGCGCTGACGTCGAGACAGACTTGCCACGTTCGCCTCTCGTCCTCGGTCCTCCACCGCCTCTAAGGCGCAACACTCCAAATCGCGAAGAAACATCGGTATCCAAATTATTGCATGGGTTGTCGGTGCGGAAGCCAGCAGATTGCTGACCACCGAAGCAGTTTTTGCCCCCTCCGTATAACACGGGGCAGACACCCGCCAAAGCGGGTGTGCAGGATTCCCCCTTTCGAGGACCTGCCCGGAGAATAATTTTGAAACTACTTGTGATCATTTTATTCCCTCCATCTCTTTTTTCAGGGGTGAGCTCCCCTGCACGCTAGCGACTGCACTCCCTCCAGCCATGCATCCCTTCGGCACGATCCGTTTACCTTGGGATTGGGGTAATTTATTATAGTGGTGTTCTTCCACGCGGCACCACTCTCAATGAGCGGCACCTCCGTTCCGCAGATTGCGGGTTACGGATTGCCCGACGGGGAGTCAAGAGACCCACCCAACAGCCACAGCAATGTGACTGCCGGACCCGCCGCGCCGCAGGCCTTGCAGGCCTGCCACCCACCGCCGCCTGAAAGCGGCCACTGCCCTCGAAAGGGCGAAACAAGAGGCGCGAGAAACGCCTCGCCACCACTGGGAAAAGGCTGCATCCCCTGCCACCTCAGATGAGCTGAGGCGTGCTGGGAGCAGCCGAAACCCTTCGACCGTAAGGTACAGCCCTCACCCTTTGTAGGCCGCTTTCCGATTGCGAAACGAACAAAGCGAAACGCAACCGGGGGTACGCTCTGGACCCACCAGTTTTGGTCCGCGCCGAAGAAGCCGGTACCACACATATCTGAGTGGCGTTCCCCTATCCGCCACCTTGGGGACGCGCCCGATGGAAGTCTGGCAACTCCACACGGGGGGGACATTCAACCCTAGGATCCTAAAGTACTATGGCCACTTGACCTACATGGTCGCTCCCCAGGTCGCATCCCAAAATTTTGCGTCCTTCTTTATCAGACTTAAAACACTTTTCTTAACTAAATATAACTACATTATTATACCAATCAAAGTCTAAAGCAAAGCGTAATCTATTTTGGCGATAAAGATCACACATAAAATAATAATTGTTCTCGCTCGGAATTGAACTCCCGAATCTCGGCACTGTTGATATCAATTCATTTTATAAACTATGTGGCTACGTAAACTTTAAGTTTAAGTTTCAAAATACGCTTACCTATTAAGATCGTTTATTTTAGATCAGGTCCAAATGTGTGAGTAGGAACGAGAAATGGGTTGACTATGAAATAAAATAAAATAAATAATACGACTCACTATGGGATTTGATTTTAAGTTTTTTAGTGATCGTTAACTATTTATTTAGTTTAGTTAATTATGTATTTTTTGATATCCTTTCAAATTGTCTGCCACCTCACCTCCACAATCAGCCAGCAAGAACATATTTGTTTCATAGTTTCGAGTGCCTAAGTACTAGAAGTTTCAGAAGTCATACTAAAACTAAAAATACATTTGACCCGTTTTTATTGCCAAGCAAGACCTACACGATTATAATAAAATCAGTCCTTAATCAAAATTGACATAAAAATAACAATTAACTAAACAAACTTGTTATTTATAATACTTGGATGAACGAGTACATACAAAAAATCTATTACCTAATTTTCGGCACCTAATGCATATACAAACAAAACAAAATAAAACACTTCTACTTCTATTTGTATCTATTGCATGACATTAACAAATATTGAAAATGTCACATGAAAGTTTGAACGTTAAATTACTAAGGCTATCTTCGAACATGCAAATTCAAACATGCATAGTGGGGAAGTAGGTGAAACAAATTAATCGAAGTTTGTGACTATGAATTTCATATGTGGCCGAAGTGGCAGGTCATGTTCTACGATACTAGTTTACTAGGGTAGGGTTGTCACTTCGGTAACGGCAGATTTAGGAATATAAATGTATGAATTATGAAGAAGGATTGCTTTTTGATATATTCAAATTATTGCAGTATATTCGAGAGGCCCATGATTAGCTGTAACTTACCTTTTGTGGCTGTTGATGAAAGTTTTTGAGATGTCATCCCCTCAAGAAATACAAAATATTATATACATACAATCATGCCTGTTTTTCTGAAGAGAGATCTCTCTCTGGGGTTGGAAAATAAATTATACGCCCTGATTTCGCCGACTCTATTGTTTTCTCACCTGGCGAGCCTTTTGCCGCTTCCCGGGAACTATTACGTTTGCCAGAGCCTCGTATGTTGATCGGCAGGTGCACAACTTGCTGGGGATGTCAGCCTTGGCTCCTAAGAAAAATAGTACCATTATAATATCGTGACTGAATGAACACGTCACTTGAGTTATGTAGTAGTTGGGAGAGGAAAATAAACGTACAATAAGAGACAACCCTAATTTCTGAGTACGGAATCTGTCGATAGACAGCAAGGTTCATAAATCTCCCTAGAACGCTTCCGCAATTATCAATTCGTTAGATTGTGGGTACCGGTGTTACTCATATTATTATCTCAGCAGAGCGAGTTAACGAGCCAAGGTGCCCGTATCGAATAAAATGTCCAGTTAATTTTTTTACTTCGGAAATTTATGTGAGATTTATCTTTAGTAACACTTTTTTGTTTCTGCATTAAGTAGGAGAGTTTTAAATAAAATAACGATTCCTTAATACATGTTGATGATAAAATGTAAAATCGTAAGAATGCTTATAATGGCATTCAAGGGAAAAAGCAATAAAATGCCAGATGTCTACATAATTCACACCATAGATTTATATACGATTGAATTGGGTTAGTATTCGCATATCGAAAATAAATAACTAACTTTCTTTTAAATTATTTATAAGGAGAAAAAAATGTATTACTCACTTTGTGGATTTAGAATTAATTTAGTACATACTTGAACCCCAGGTATCCTACATTATCATAGAGGATGCCCCCAGAAGGAGTTCTATCTCTAAACTGGCCGGGGTCCGCAGCAATGAGAACAATAAAAGAGTTTATATGACAAGATCAATAACTGTGGATGAAGCGAAATGAAAAACGTACGTACTGACGGTACCGAGTCTCTTCCCGAGGGAACATAGCATGAGTTTTTGTATGTATAAAAAGTTGTCTGAATGATTGATTTTATTTACCTCAAACTTTTATTTTTTATACAAATTCTCTTTTTACATATGTAAAAGCGACGGCGACGCAATAATAAGGATAACAATTCTTTATAGTATATATGTTTGTTAATCTGTGCTCACATGACGTTTTAACTACAAATCATGGCTTCTTGGCGGGAAAGTGAAGGTCATGTCTGCAGTTTTGTTTTATTTTCTAAAATTTGTGACATTTCTAACATTAATGTGTAATAACGGTGGATTATTAACCGTCAAGTGTTTGTGAATATACATGGGTGTTGGTAAATAAAACAAAACAGTGCAACATCACTTTTCAAATTTTCTCTCAAGGAGTCCATGTGAGATCTCAGTATAGTCCCACATCTTTACTGAGGACTCAAGGGGCTTAGGGGAAGGTATTTCATCTTCGATTTATCATCTTGATCACCACTCATTCTCATTAACTATAAATTATATAATATTAATATATCACTTACTTGACACTGGCTAAATGTGCTATACGCACGAATCCATTATATAAATGGAAGAAAAAGAACTACAAATCATAGTTTGCAAAAAAAAAATATTAATAAAACATCTATTTAATAAAAAAATACATACATTGTCAAATTTTATAAAACGCACAAAGCAAGTAATTTTGTCCTTTGGGATATGATATGCATATTTAGCCAGTGTTAAAGAGTTATAAAATGAGATATATTATACACTCGCGAGCAACCAAATCGACTCAACCGCTCAACAATATGTCATTTAAAAGTTTGAAACTTCAAAGCTTAAGTTTCACGCTTTCAAATTGCATATTGTTTTTATTTAAATGTTGTATACTTTTACTTACAACGATGCACATAGAAAACACCCAGACCAGAACAAATATTCATGTTCATGCACACAAAGATTTGCCCTGCGTGGAAATCGAACTCACAACCTTAGGAGCGGAGAGTGGGTATTCTCGGCCCACGCCATCATCATCTCAGCCCATAAACGTCCCACTACTGGGCACGAGCCTCCTCTCACATACAGGGTGCGAGGGTGTTGGGTCATACTCCACCACGCGGACCCAGTGCGGATTGGCAGAGGCAGGTGTATGGCGTCTTGCTGTTAGAATTTACCACATTTAGTGATAACCGGGACCAACGGCTTAACGTGCTGTCCGAAGCACGGAAGCGCTCGATTTCAAATGCCACACAAACGGTCACCCATCCAAGGACAGACCTCTGTAAACTCTGCTGTACTTCGGTGATCGTTTCCGAACACCGAGCACCGCAAAGCCACGAGCGCTTCACGCCATATTGGTTGTCAAATGATGGATGATGATGATGATCGATAATAATTACAAGAGGAAAATATATAATATCGATCTACTAATTTCGGTTAACAGGAATTCTTTACTTTATTTTAACTTACGAATATGCCTAGAAGGTCTGGAATCATCTCAACATCAATCCTAAAGTTTTATGTCAGTGCAGATTATTGTTTGATATCAATGAGCAGTAGCAGGCTACTAATTTGCGACACCCTTACAGGGTATCACAATGTACTATATATTTTTAAAAAAATAATAATAATATAATTGACGAAATGTGGGCGTGTAATAGTGGGCACTTCGGGGAAACAGGCGTAGTTGTATATATGTATGTAAATATGTGTTTGTAAATAATAGAGAAATATCATAAATAGTTTCAAAGATTAATATTGCTTAATTTCACGGCGCGCCCCAGTAAAACTATTCCCTACAATCACTTTGTCCTAAGATAATTATTGCTCGACGTGAAACTAAATGGCTTGTATTTTAGTGCAAAGCGAAACTTCACAAGTGACTCTACAAAGTTAAATTTGCTGACTTTTGAAGTGAAATTTACAAGTTCGAGTTGGGAGTGAGTGGACGGAGCACAAGTTTCGCGGCCGTATTTGTAGTTATTTTGTAAAATAATCATTTGAAAGCGTTTACTTCGTGTGTGAAGTCAATTGTGTCCTTAATTAAATATAGACCAGTGTTAAAATATCTTAAATTTCGTTTTCAAGGAGTCCAATAATATTTCTTGTAATTTTTTTAATCACTATATTACTTAAATTTGAGTATCAAACAATTTATGGTTTTTTTTCACAAGTTTTATTTAGTTTTTTTTCTGCATGAACTAGGAACAGTCGGCCTCCGATCATCATTTCAGTATGATGATACTCTAACTAGAACCTTAGTTCAGTTTGTTACAGCCTTACAATTTGAACGAAATCTTGGTGCAACAAAGTACTTAAGTGTTCAGCTACATTAAGGCTTAAAAACCATACATTTTTAAGACAAAAACTGATCACATAATTCACAGAGGCAACACTATAATTACAGTTTTCTTCACAATACCGTACGATGTTTAGAGATAAGCTTACAACGTAACTTGAGTAAGAAAAAAATATGAATAGTATTAAGTAATTTTTCATATAGCGTGATCAACGCAATTACAATAACAATTCTTTATGGTTTTTACTAGACGCTTCTTCTGTCGGTAAAGAGTTTACAAACGAGTGACCACCCATTTAGCTGGCTGTAAGGAAATGATAAATTAATACGGTTAAAATACCTATACACGTGTGTAGGCATGATAATCGTAACAATTGAGATAAGCATGTAATTGCACCAAATTATAGCGGGAGACGTGCGTGATTAATTTCTTTAGCAAACAAAATGCTCTTGTATTTTTATTATAAGACTTGTTTAGCTAAAATTACTATATACATAATATCACGCCTGTTTCTCCGAAGGGGTAGGCAGAGGCATATTTACGCACGTGTTTCGCCAGTTATATTGTTGGTCCCACTTAATAGGTGAAGCGCCTATTGCGGATTACCGGGAACTTTTATGTTCGATAAAGCCTCGTCCGTTGATCGGCAGGTGCACCACTTGCAAGTGAGATTGGCTTGGGCTCCTAAGACCTTGGTAGGAACCCTATACACCCTAATCGTTACAATTGGAAAGGCATGTAATTGCAATGAATTATAGCGGGAGGTATGCATGATTAATTTCTTTAGCAAACAAAATGAACTTGTATTTTTATTAGAACACCTGTTGGGCTAAAACTCATATAGGACAAAATGTTTGACCCCAGAGGGAAACATACTTTTATGGTGAAACCAACTAGGATTTTAGGAGGCACTGACTTTCTTATAACGACTGCCATAGATGTTCATGACAGCCGGGACCAACAGCCTAATGTGCTTTCTGAAGCACTGAGCAAACGACAAGTACGCACATAACTTTGACACCAAGATTAGAACCCGATACTCTGAATTTGAATGCAATGGTTCTCAACACTGGGCTATCGCCGCTTACATCGCAGAATAAAGACTAACGTTTTATTTTAAGAGCACTCCGACCAACCTTCATGCCACCGACCGTTTATTCATTAGTCGCAATAAGTGCTGTCTCGATGGCAGTCATGTTATAAATTCTCTCACACTTCAGTTCTGCTTTTGATTAAATTCGTAACCATCTGAAGTCGGGACTTCTTTTTTTAGAGACGTTATGTAAATTTCGTACTGTCTAGATAAGAAAAATCGTTTTAAGAAAACATGTTGTTCTTTTGAGTAAATTCGTCTATAGTTTTACTCTATATACAAGAATTTTAAAGAGATCCTTTTGTCTCTGTTTGTTAGAGGCCATGTTAATTGTTATCTCAGACTCAGTCCAATGCTGAACATAGGCTTTTTTCACTTTTCTCGAACCGATAATTTTTAAATTATACGACGACCGGTATGGCGTTGAGGTCAGTGTACCTACACTCTGCTCCTAAGGTAAGGTTCGATTCCCACACAGGACAAATCTTTTTGTGCATAAATTCAAATATTGTTCTGGTCTGGGGGTTGTTGTGTATGTTATGGAATTATAAAAAAAATATGTAAGAATGTTTATTTTCACTTCGATCTTTAGTATTTATAACACAAGTTCTTAATGATACTTCTTGGAACTACAAAATTGGTGTGATTGAAAGAGAATATTTATTCATTATGTATCGATCGCCCTCATCCCCTGGCTTCTTTGACCGAACATTATC
Organism: Musotima nitidalis; assembly: GCA_949126915.1. NCBI lineage: Eukaryota > Metazoa > Arthropoda > Insecta > Lepidoptera > Crambidae > Musotima > Musotima nitidalis. Next base: position 8,568,159 of record OX421424.1, on the reverse strand, counting down.
ATCAACACTAAATAGGATCTCAGGACTCATTTTGAAAATACATTATTCTTAAGAAAGGCTATAACATAATTCTAATTGCATCTGGGTACTAGCGGATTGAAAGGTTATCCGACTTTTATATACCTATATGAAAAGCAAATCATCTAGTAGAATTGAATATATGTATATAATTACTAATTGCCAATGCCGCGATATAAGTCCCAATTCTAACCCTAAGTAACATTTAATACATCATGTATTGTGGTAGGAAATGGTGTTATTTATTTCATTAAATGGCTTGACTTTAAATTATTCTTTAATATTGGTAATATAAAATATCGCTGGGGGGAAAGCAAACTCCAGGGATTGGAGTGTCGAACCGCCTCAACTCGTAAATCGATATAAAGTCCAGTGACAATCAATTGTCATTCAAAATATTCTTTCTTTAAAATACTAATTCGATTTCCCTATGAACATGGAGCTCAAATGCAGTGTTTATATATCCTGCGCTCTTACTTTGTAGTATGTACATGAATTTGTTCTGAGAATAAATAATTTTACTTTCTTTTCGTTCTAATCGTTGCTCGGGGTTCTTCTACACCTGTTTTTAGAGGTACGTGCTATAAACCTGAATCTTGTCATCCCTAATATGCCCGTAGCAGTTATTTGGTACATTGGAAAGAAAAAATGCACGAAAATCATATTTTGAAGTTTCCATATAGAAGTTCTAGTTCTCTCTCACAGCTCGTTAAAAAGTGAATTCCTGTTAGAAACGTGACTGTTAGATTTGCGTTGCACTTTCTTCGGGTCTCGTGCTGGCACTTCGAGAGTTCGTCTCAGCTTTTAAAAGTTTACATAGCCATTACATAAACCGGACTAGGGAATATATTATAAGCGGAAACTTTTAGCGCTTAACGCTTTCGAAGTTTGTACATTTAAAATTGCTTGGGGTGTAGTTATTCTAGAGTTCAGTTCAAAGTTTTTGTTGATTTTAGTAGGTTTTTTAATGTTACAGTTTGTAAAAAGCAGCGAGTTGACCTAGTTTTGGCAATCCTATGGGGACTAAAAATACATCAATGTTATAATATGGTGTGTAGGGATCATATCAAGATCTGAGGAGCCCAAGCTAATCTTATCTGCAAGTGGTGCACCTGCCGATCAATGGACGAGTTTGTCGGCGAAATGTGGGCGTATAATATGGCTGTATGTATGTTACCATGTTTCAAATTTCAGATAATTTATATAGACTTATAAAAGAAAAAAAATTGAAGCATTGCGAACGTCACCTATAGGAGCGCCTCTTTTCTAAAGCGATACCTAGCCACGAGAAGTTGGTTAGAAACTCCCAAAATATATGAGCTATCTTGGTAATTATTTCATATGAGAAAGGATTGCTATTAAATAAAATAAATGTGGGTTTATAAATATTAATTTAAATAAATTTTGGGCAGGTCCGTTCAAAATAATTCAGACAAATTAATTCATGTGAACTTCAATTCGTTCATACAAAACAATTCCTTACACATTGTGGAACAAATAGTTAAGTACGGCAAGGGTTCAAAAAGTAGACGGTCCGTTGATTAAATGCCAATTTAAATACTTCTTTCAAAGCTGCTCTTTTATTGATGTAACTTTTATCTCCAGCGCTTTGAAAAACGAAGTCTCGACCATTCTGACGCTAATTAAACAGCAGAGTTGATTAATAAGTCTCTTAACTATTTAACAAGCGTCCACCATTGTCTCCTTATAAAACAGAAAAAAGACGAGCCACTGAAAGTAGGAAGAATGGTTGGATGAGAGCGTCGACTCATTCATCTTGAAGTTTAATTATCCGTTCTTCAAACGAATCGCAAAGGAACTCCATGCCGCTGGTGATCTTTGGTGAAACAACCGCCGATATTAATCAAACTAATGAGAATAAAACTCTTTTCGAGGTTTGATGAAATATTTAAAATCTGGAAGCTTTATAAATTCAAACTATAGTTGGAAATTAATTAAATACATAAAATCTAATTCGACTCATTTCCTTTACACTTAGTCGCTATTGATTATAGAAATTAGACTACACAGAAGTCAGTCCTTGGATGGGTCATGGAATTTCGTACTCTTCCAAAACACGGAAGCGCGCGTTTTTAAGTGCAACACAAACTATCATTTATCCAACGGATCACATAGGTACGCTTCCATTCGCTTTTTATAAGAGCATCGCTCTAAGCGCATCAGTATGATAAAGACGATCACAAATTTTGATTTGTATAATCTGTTGAAAATTTGCCTTTACATCATTTTTGGAATATTTCCCTGATCTTACCTAAACCTGACTTAAAGCAGTAGTTTAATCAAGTAGTAGCAATAGGAACTAATTGGCAGACATCCACCTTGCACAAGGACTTTCGAACATAAAGATGTGTTTTTATGTGAAGTTGAAGGCGTATGCTATTATATAAAGTTACAGTCAAAATTATTTATTCAAGTTTGACTCAATAGAGCTCTTATGTAGGTCAAAACTTAAAAACTAGCGCGCCCATTCACTGCGGGCGGGAGCTTGATCGTACAAGAACGGGCAAGAAAATCGTAAAGGTTAGTTTGCAGTTTGAAAAGATTCCGGAGTTATATCTTTCTCTAAAATGTATACCGTATACAGACATTGCATTTTTTATATGGAATATTGTGCCTTACAGAATTTTGTCTTTTGAAGAATATATTATTTTTTATCAAAAAGCAACACTGCTAACCCAATAAACCAAAGAGATATGAAAGTCATAAATAACAAAAGAAAAAGCTTCTTAAATGCATACAAAAGTTGTATTACACAATTGCTGCTGTTAAGTATTAGGGTGCTGTTATATTATATAATTTTTTGTTGTATGTTATGTTCAGTATCGTTAAAGCAAACTCGGTAATATAGAAGATAATTTATTTAAAATAGTTTTATATTTGATAAAACTATCCGTCTATAATTATCACACTGATGTAGCCAAATGTGCATTTGCACCGGACAAGACTGGACTATTGAAAAAGCATTTCCATCCGGAAGTACCTCAGGTTATCGCCGCATCGCTTGCCATTTCGTAAACGCTCGGTGAAATCCACTACATACGCGACTATTGTAATTACTGCCTATTCTAGAATGGTATTTGCCCCAAATAAAAGAGAGGGCTAGAAGCTTATAATAATTTACGAAGAGCTGAAAGTTAGTACGAATGTTGCTTGCCATTTCGTAAACGCTTGGTGAAATCCACTACATACGCGACTATTGTAATTACTGCCTATTCTAGAATGGTATTTGCCCCAAATAAAAGATAGGGCTAGAAGCTTATAATAATTTACGAAGAGCTGAAAGTTAGTACGAATGTTGCTTGCCATTTTGTAAACGCTTGGTGAAATCCACTACATACGCGACTATTGTAATTACTGCCTATTCTTTAATGGTATTTACCCTAAATAAAATATAGGACTAGATAGAAGCGTGAAAATTCTCCATCAAACCAGCTTTTTGCATAATATCCCGAATTTTCAGTAAAAGCCCCTGGGAATGTCCATATTAACATCAACGTTTGCGTCAACCTATACTCCAATCACTTATTTTAAACCAGGCAAATTGATTTATATTCTAATTGTATAAGAAGGTTAATGTTTTGTAAGTATCTTAAGTACAACAGGAGGCAAGCCTAATATTTTATCACACAGATGTATCCGAAAGTACATTCGCACCAGCTTTGCACCGACAAGCCTGGACCATTGAAAACGCATTTCCATCCGGAAGTACCTCAGGTTATCGCCGCATCGCTTGCTATTCCGTAAACGCTCAGTGGAACCTACTACATACGCGACTATTGTGACAACTGCCCATCCGTTTTTATCCGCTTGGACTAATTAGTCAGTCGTACGACTAATTCTTTTTTGCTTTAAGCGTAATGATATTCTATTTTACTTCGGCTGTATTTTTTTTTACTTATTATTATTGTACAAATAAGGTATAAATTGAAGCCTTTTATTTAATATTTCTGAAAAAAGTAGACAATACTCTTCTTCAAAGTTACTTTTACTTTAAAGAACTAAATTTTTCTATATAGCCAAATAATAAAAAATGATTAAGAGGCTGAGATGAAAACGTTACTTTCTTGAATCCCTGACTTCATATCCATAAGCCAGGGAACTACGAAGTATATGTAACTTTTAATTTATTAATTCTTAAATTTGTTATTTGTAAGTAAAAATATGCCTGGTTTATTTTTTAAGTTTAAGCTCTTTTGTACATACCAAATTTAGCCCACTGATTCCGGTGTACATTTTTTTAAATAGATATTTTGTATTTTTTGAATATTTATTATGTACTCTTGACTATAATCTCGTACTCGAGATTCGCAGGAACGGTCAAGCGCTGAATAAAAAATACTATGTGTTGTCTAATGCACGATTTATTTCTATGTAACAAAATTCGTTACAACTCATATAGACGTCAACCGTTCGTGCGAGTAGCTTTTGTATTTTTACAGTTTTTAAGCTCGTCACACACATCGAGCACAATAATGAAATAAAAAGTCACTATTAGACCCAATCGATTACTAACATTGCATCTGCTACACCATTCCCGGGACAACTTCACGCGCTAGTTTGTGACCTATTGGTAAATAATACGCTTAGAAGTTAGCCGGCGGCAAAAAACCGTTACGTGTGGACGCGGTAATAACAGTAGACGCCACTTCACTAATAATCGACTATTAGTAATTGCTGTTCGCTTTTTTTAAGCACTGATGTACCTATGAGTGTCTGGATATGTCACTTGCAATCTATGTGTATAACTCAGATATATGTTTAGAACTAAATTATTGCACGATTTAAAGACAAATACATCTATATTGAAGAAGCTGAATATAGACTGTCACTTACATACTGTATGCCATTGAAATTATACACTATGTGTCCCACGGTGCACAATGTACTAGGTAAACGATTAAGACACGATATAGTAGATAGGTTAAACAAATATGTCGTCAATAGTAAGGGAATCAGATCTCGTATTCGACATGCTAAATCTATATTACCATGAACGATGTTAGTTAATTATTAGCTAAAATTATTCTGAAAGTATATTTCAAAGTAATACAATTGTGACATTCATACAATCTCAAGCCCTTAATATCCCATTAGAGGTCGGAAGAAATCTCGCATTAATTTTTTTTTAAAAGGGATCAATATAAGTAGTTATAGCAAAGTTAATTTTTAGCACAGAGATCAATTGATGAAACGTGTCAAATGCTAAGAGGTGAGTAGTCGCCCCAATGGACACTTCCAGTATCGAGTACGAGATCCCATTATCTCATAACAACCGGTAAGCGGCAATAGGCTCGCCGCCTATAACGTGGGACCAACTATATAACTGGCGAAGTGTGGGCGTATAATATGCCTATGCCTACCCCTTCGGGGAGACAGGCATGAAAGTATGTATGTATATTCTATTATGTCCATAAACAGTAATGTTCAATATCTTTTTATAATATAAGCAAAAACAAAATTTGGAGTGCTATCAATGACTCAGTATAACCATTTACATCGCTTATAGGATTTTTTTTGTTCAATTATACATGGAGTTTTTCATAAAAACCATTATTATTTCTCTATAATCACTAAATATAAACTAAAGTTTACATCGCTTATAGGAGATTTTTTTTCAATCATACATAGAGTTTTTCATAAAAAACCATTTTTATTTCTCTATAATCACTAAATATAAATTAACGAATACTCCTTCAATTGATAGCAAGCTCCCGTGAGAATCATTGAGAATACGTGATAATCGCTGCGCGAGCGTCCGATTATTAAACAACTATTGGAACGTACGCACTTTAAAGAATCCCTTTCCATCGCCGCCGCCCATTCAGTCGCTCTCCTTGATGTCCGCTAATTAAGGGCTTTTGTTTTAGCTTCTGATAAAATAAAACATAAAATGGTTATATTGGCAGAGGCACAGGTGAGAGTATTCTTTATTTTTGCACTTTTGTTAAGTGCTTCATTCTTTCAAATAACTATTAAGTGGTTATTATAAAATCAAATTAAAAGTGAAATGTTTTGAGAATAAGACCGTTGTAGAAGAAGATAGTAGTAGATCTGAAACTAGGAAGCCCAATGGTCTCTTTAGGCTGTTTATCCTCACAGCTTAAACATGACAGGACACACCGATCGTTATCTACTGGAAGATCGTACCCACGTCTTAGAAAATTTGTCAGGGTCGCGGCACATTTAAAAACATTCCGTCGCGTACCCTAAGGTTGTGAATTGAGCTTTTTGGCGAGATGTTTTTATAAAATAACAGCATGAACTTCTTTATTATTAAAGGCGGGAAACTATTTTTAAAAAACAAGGCGGTAGTAATGCCCCGGGTATTACAAGTGTCGAAGGGCTGCGATGACCATGTCTCTTTAGGTGGGTCGATGCTTGAAACCATCTGTAGCTCGTGGTAGAACATACCCAGATAGATATCACGGTAGTGGTAGCCACAATTTTATAGGTGCTATTTGAATCACGTTCCACATACTACCAAATATATCGTAACTCTTTTAACTATTATTGTAACTATGTAATAAAACTAGCGTGAATTGATATTAATATACTGTTTGATATATAATAAACTCATTAGATTCAAAGCTTCCTTTTTTAATAATCATAATTTCCTATGTAATTGAGCATGAACACGGCGATTTCCTTAATTACTATTAGAAAGCTCTGGGCACATTTAAAAATATACCTACATCCTCCCAAAATGCCGGTCGGGCCATTAATAATTTCCCTTAAAGAATTTCCATCTTTATTTTTTGCTTCTCTAAATCTGTTTGCATATTTCCGCTTCAGGAACAAAACTGGGTATAAGAAAGTGATGCGGGATGCCCCGTGGGAAATCTCGACAAAAAGGTTCCGTAGACAAACAATGGACCGGTTTGTTTGAACTTTTCGGTAAGCACTGGTGGCCAGGGTCCATTGTAAAACTACTTTAGTTCATTACAATGTCTTTTGAACAAACATAGGTACTTAATGCAATTCAAGTATTCAATATTTTTGAGAGCAGAAATAGCCCAGTGGTTCAAACCCAAATGGCGCGCACCTATCACTTTTCGAAGTTATGTGTGTAATTATCGATTGCACTGTGCCTCGAAAAGCACGTTAAGCCGTTGGTCCCGGCTGTCATGAACATCTATAGCAGTCGTTATTAGGAAATCAGTGCCTTCTAACAGACTGACAGCTAGTTTAACGATAGAATGATGTTTCCCTCTGGGTTGCGGAGGTCAGTCGCTCCACGTCATAACTGAAATTCAGTCAAATCTGGTTGAACCAGTGAGCAGACCCTGGGCCCTAAGCTTAAGTCTAGGGCAACCGGGATAATGCTAGGATATGATGAATATTTTTGACGACCGATATAGACTAATAATAAACTGGTTTGCTTGAGTTTTTCTGTAAGCACTAGTAACCGGGGTCTATGGTAGAACTACTTTAGTTTATTACAACGTCTATTGAACAACGTAGGTCGGTGCTTATTGCATTTCTGACAAATTATAATTAAAAGATTGATATTGACAAACCTTGGACCCAGTTTGTTTGAACTTTTCGGTAATAACTGGTAGCTGGGGTCCATGGCAGAACTATATAGGTACATAATATAATTGCGCAATTTGTATAATAATATATTGTATGTATATGTGACGAGTTTTTGACTATCCATATAGACAAAAATTTACCCGGTTTGTTTGAACTTTGCGGTAAGCATAAGTGGCTTGGGTCCATGGTAGAATTACTTAAGTTCATTACAATGTCTTTTTAGCTAAGTATGTAATGCAATTCTTATATTTTATATTTTTAACGTCACTTCAGTGACTTCAGACACAGAGGGAAGTAAAAAAAATTGTAAGAGATTCGGGTTGTCTGGAAGAGATCGCTTTTAGCGATAAGACCGCCTAGATTGGCTTTAAATTTAATTTTTCTCTTAATATTGTAATCTGTAGTTTTTAAGTTTCTTGGCCAATAAAGAGTATATCTATCTATCTATCTATGATCTTATTAACATATTCACAAATGCAATAAACAATTTGACTTTGATTTAGAATATACTTGAAGCAGGGCAAAAGGAATAATTTGATGATCGATACTGCGCTGCGAATTAGGTTTGATTGATATTTATGTATGTATTAACAAAAAGTAAATAAAAGTTTATCCGTGGTCTTGTTTTCATAACACAAACTTCTTTTGGGACCAAATACTAAGATAGTATTTCACTGAGTATTGCGACACTTAATGTAACGTGATAAGCATAGCCACTACCATCACCTATAAATAAAAAAGAACAGCATAAATCGCTACTTTCAATGACCTTCTTTCCGAAGTCACATAGAAATACATTTTTAGCCTATAAAGCAAAATGAATGATTATGATTTGAGTGATTATGATTTAAATTGCGTTAGATACAGGATAAACTCTTAATTTGAGCTACTTTTCAACCGTAAATAGACCGTATAACCTTATATCCTTTGGATATTCTATCTTATTTGACTATGCTAAAATAACAAAAAAAAACATCTTTCACTTCTCAATTAAGAGACACGCATAGAACACACAGTCAGGGGCTATAGTTCAGCAACCCATAATTGCCATCACCTGACCTTATTACCAATTCCCAACTGTAAACACAGCAGCACCTAAGTAAGAATATTCAGTCCTTAGTCTGGAAAGTCCTTAACATTTGAAATTCCCTGTCGCCTCGCAGCCGTCTTGTAGATAAGGACACCAAATTATACCAAGTTAAGACTATTTTGCATTTAAGTACAAGTAAGCTGGGATAAGATTTATTTCTGAATACATTGCTATCTTTATGTTCCATGAAACAATAGAAGTACTTATTTGTTAATGCAAGGATTTTGGGGTATTTAAGCAATTTTATGGCCTAATTTAATAAGAGGTAACAGACGACTGCCGGTAGACAGGAAACAATAGAATTTCAATTTTGTCTACATAGCCTTTGCAAGAGAGGTTAAGTATCCCATATTATGTAATTTCAAATTCATTATATTATTTAAAATTGCGCATCTCTGTAACTCTTCTTAACTTCGGCCACCGTTATTTATTCTTGGGAACCTAAAGTACATTCATATATACTTTATACATTACCTAACAATTCTTTATTTTATTTCCGATCGATTTTGCGTGGTGGCGAGTATATCCGCACTCCGCTCATGCTGTCGTGGATTCGATTCCCACACAGAAAAAATCTTTGTGTGCATACACATGAAATTTGTCCTGGTCTGAGTGTTGTCCTATGTATATTAATAATAATAATTTACTCTTTATTGTACACCATGGTACGGATTGCACACAAAACATGTTATGTATATACAGGGTTACAGGTTAAGTCGACCAATTCCCGTTGAGGGCGTGTAGTTTACATCGTTTCTGACTGATTTGCCTATTAAACACCCTATCCTAAATCTAACCGTTTTCGAGATATTTTAATTTAACTGCTTTTTATAAAAAATACCCGATTTCCGGCTATCAGCTAAGATATTTTCAAATGTGTAAGTCTTATTGTTACAATTGTTTGTTTTTTACATGTAAAATAAGATGCTTCGAGAGCTCAATAACCAATATTTTACATAAAATGAATAAATTAGTCGTAGTGGACAATAAACACTTGAAGAAAAATAATAGGTTGGGGAAAAAGTCTTTTCGTATTTTTGTATGAAAAGTCAAGACATTTTTTTCAAAGTTTATTTACATTTATTTACAATATATATGTACCGTTTTGTTGAATAACTTTCTGCCATTTTGTGGGCAGAGACATTATTCCGTTACTGTAGAAACTTTGGGACTTCTGATCAAAAAAATGGGACAAATAGTTTTGGCAGTCCTCTCTTGAGGTCAACCTTACAGAACCTAAAGAATTCTGCAGAGACCGAAACAGGTGAAAATCTGAAGGCGCAAGGTCAGGGCTATATGGTGGATGCACTAGGACCTCCCAGTCGAACTCTCTTAATTTTTGCTGAGTGGCTAAAGATGTGTGTGGTCTAGCGTTATCGTGATGAAAGACCACACCCTTCCTGTTGATCAATTCCGGCCGTTTTCTCTCGACTGCTTCCTTTAATCTCATCAGTTGCTGGCAGTAAAGATCAGAATCGATGGTTTTGCCGGGCGGTAAAAGCTCATAATAAACAATGCCCTTCCAATCCCACCATACACACAGCATCACCTTATTTCGTGTTAGGCCAGGTTTGGCCACAGTCTGTGAAGCCTGGCCAACTTTCGACCACGACCTTTTTCGCACGTTCTTGTCGTACGTAATCCACTTTTCATCGCCAGTTATCAATCTCTTCAAAAACGGCTCGGTTTCATTACGTCTCAATAATGAATTGCAAATGAGTACACGGTTCATTAAGTTTCTTTGAGTGAGCTCGTGTGGCACCCAAATATCGAGCTTTTTTGTATAACCAGCTTTCTTCAAATGGGTCAAAACTGTTTTGTGGTCAATTCCCAGTTCTTCAGCTACATCGTAACTACTAATATGCCGATCTTGCTCCACTCTTTCAAAAATGGCGTCCATTTTATTCGTAACAGGGCGACCAGAGCGAGGTGCATCTTGAACATCAAAATTTCCGGACTGAAAACGTTTGAACCAAATTTGTGCTACTCTTACTGACACTGCATCAGGTCCATAAACATCACAAATTTTTTTCACTGCTTGAGTTGCATTTTTGCCTTTTTTATAATAAAATTTTAAAATGTATCGAATTTCTTCATTAGATTCACTCATTTTTACGGAGAGAAAAACAAATGAAAAATAGCGGGAAACAACTTTTTTTTATTTTTTTCTTTTCTTTATAATGAAACCTTTTTAATGTTACCAAAACCAGCCAGACACAAATAGTACAGTCAAAAAATTTTTATAATAAGTTTATACCTACGTTATGCGAAAAGACTTTTTCCCCGACCTAATATAAAACTTTAGAATGTATATTTTTCTTAAAAGGATATCTTAAAAAAAAATTACGGCACCTGTTTTGCAAATGCGCTTTAAAATATCTACGTTTCATTAGTTATCCAACAAGGTATAACAATCTAGGGTTTTATCAAAAACATTGTAGAAAAATCTTAGTTTCATATGCTAAAAGGGAGACAAAAAAAAGCTAAATAAAATAACACATGAGTACAAGACACTAAATTTATTAAATTTTCAACAAAATATGACTAAATTTTATGTTCAACATGTCCGCTTCTGTTTTTGACACAATTCTTTTCATTTCATTCATTATTGGGCCCCGAAAGAACTGCATAATCCCAACAAGAAGAGAGTAAAGGGGTCACAACGCAGATTTAGTCTGAATGTGTGGATTGGGATTATTTCTAATAATTTGATTGGGCCTTACTTTCTCCCCAACAATTTAAATGGGGAATATAACGAAAATTAAAATATCTCGAAAACGGTTAGATTTAGGATAGGGTGTTTCATAGGCAAATCAGTCAGAAACGATGTAAACTACACGCCCTCAACGGGAATAGGTCGACTTAACCTGTAACCCTGTATATTTACAATATAAAAAGTATTTATGTATTTTTGTCCGGTATTTTAGTATTCATAACACAAATTCTTAATGATAGTTATTTTGGAACTAAATATTTGGTGTATTGTTAAAAAATATTTATTTATTCTATGAGTATATATAGCTAATGTCTCAACGGCTGAAGATATTCTATCCAACTTCAATATTTGATTGTATGAAAGTTATTTCATATTTATATTAAGAGATTTTATTTGATACTGTTGTTTGTTATTTTATCACAAATGAATAAATAAATAAAATAAGAATTCGTAACATGCTTTTTTGATACACATAGCAATATTTAAAATAAAAAGTGAGTAGGGCTCCTATCAAAATCCAAGGACTCAAGCCAACCTCACCTGCAAGTGGTGCCCCTCCCGATCAACATATACAAGGCCCTAGCGAATGTAGCAGTTCCCGGTAACCTATAACGTGGGACCAACTATTTAATTGGCGAAATGTGGGTGTATAATATTCATCTGCCCACCCCATTCGGGGAAACAGGCGTGAATGTATGTGTGTAAAATAAAAAAATGCTTACGACTTATGCATATTTATCATAACGTGTTATAATTATTTTATTGTGATAAAATATAGAATACTATTATTATAAATGCATCAAAAAGATTAAAATTTTTGTTGCGTCTTTAGTAACTCAACAAAACTCAATATTTATTTTAGGAGATATTAACCAGTTTCTTAATAAAATTTAGCATAAATTTGAAAAGCTCTTAAAACAAACTTTCGCTGTACAAAATCCTCTAAGAATTTTCAGTAAACCCTTACAAAATAAGTCGTCGGCGTTACGTTTCGTCGCATCGCAGATACTTTAATCATAACAAAACATTAATGAATCAAAAGGAAAATGTAGGCAAGTAGACTTATAACTTTAAATGTAAGGCTTCTTAGGTGAAAATCGCTCAGAGCTGTTTGGTACGGATAAGAAACGAGTGGGACGGGATTTGTAAGATTTCGAAATGTAGCCTTAAACTTCTTAAAAAGGCTTTATATTTTGCTGTAGGTTTTGTGCATGTCAGATTTGGTGTAACTTTTCCTACTACATTTGCTCGAAGAGTTTAAATAATTTCAACAAGCAGTGGCTACGCACGCGCGCATTCGTAGCCACGCACACTGGCACATGAACATAATTATATACACTGACACATACGAATGTATGTAAATGCATGTGCACATTTTTATGACATTTTATATGACATATATAGTAGGAGTATTATATGTATGGCGGTGATTAATGGGTAACTCGCCACCCGTCGGCCTTCTATAGGCGACCGGTCGCGTCGACGGCGCGTTCGTGTTCCACGCGCGCCTCAAAGAGATGTCAGTGAGGGCCCCCAGGGAAGGGTCAAGCCTGCCGGGGCTGCGGACTGTCCGAAAGGGTTACCGCGGCCTCCGGACGTAGCAGGCACAAGAAGGGACATGGATGGTTTTTAGTCAGTAAAAGTCTGACACACCCTTCCAGTCCACCCACAGCGGGCGAAGGTCATTAGATGATTTTCCACCCGTAAAAAAAAGTAGTATTATATGTAGCAATTATAGCCACACAAGTCTTATAATAAAAATACAAGAGCATTTTGTTTGTTTGATTATTCACGCCATTAATTTCTTTAGCAAGGCGAGTCTATTGCCGCTTACCAGGAACTCGTATGTTCGCCAAAGCCTCCTCCGTTGATCAGCAGGTGCACCACTTGCAGGTGAGGTTGGCATGGGCTTCTCAGATCTTGTTAGGAACCCTATGCATCTTTTTACCATTTTACCGCAAAAATTGATTGAATAAATTGTAATTCTGAATTAATATATATTTGCTACAAAAAAGAAATAAAGAAAAAATCAAAAAAATAAAATTACCTCGATTTTTTCAAACGCAGTTCCATATAGCTAAATGAATGACAAAGGGGGTTGCAGACCGGAAAATTCGGTTGTCTGCCTTTAAATGCGGGTGGTGTAAACACGTATAACCCACCTATGTATACGTGTGACGATTAACGAGTCAATGTAGACTTAGGAAGGACTAGCAAGGTCATTGTATAGATCTGTTCGTTTTAACTTAAATTTTTAAGTCAGGTGTATTCTTTTATAATTTGTGAATTGATTTAGTGTTTCAGCAGTTTTTAGATACCTCACATTTTCATAAATCCATACATGCTGTACATTAGCCTATGAATAATTCGTTTTTGTATATATTTATACAGAAAATAACACATATTTGAGAAAATTATTATTTTTCTGCGTTTAATGGTGTCTTACATATTACATACATAACATCACGCCTATTTCCCCGAAGGAAGAGATATATTATACGCCTACATTTCGCCAGTTATATTGCTGGTCCAACGTTATAGGTGGCGAGCCTATTGCCGCTTACCGGGAACTCGTAAGTTTGCCAGTGCCTCGACCGTTGATCATTAGGTGTACCACTTGCAGGTGAGGATTATCATACCCATACGCCTTACGTATTACATATTAAAACAGATTATAAACTCTATAGGAGCCAAACATCTTCCGAAACCGTTAAGCCGTTTTTAAGTTCTTGAGGGGGAAATATTTTCTTAGAAACTCTTTTACTTTATGTTCAATGTTATAATATAAACACTATTTTAATAAATAAAGTAGTGTTTTGTCACTTTTGTATTTATTTTAGACACTTTATGAGATAATTAATTTAGAAACGTAATTAAAAATAAAACAAATAATGTGCATTGAAGTAATAGTATATACATTTATGACTGTAATAAACGGCACGGCGTATTACCATTATGTTTATTTTAATTTCATACTAATAAAAAATCTATAGACAAATTAAACCGCCTCGTATTATTGTCATAAATTTGAAAACTGAAAATATACAAAAGTGCTATTTTCGCTCTTAGGAAGTCTTCATTGGTGTAAAATCGAATATCCACGTCTGCTACGGTTATTTCTAAAGGCTATAAAAAGCGTCCGGCCGGCCCTAATAAACAAATGTACCAGATACGGGTGGTCGGTACAAAACAGTCAGCGATTTGTTGACACGAGCCCTCCGCTGTGACCCTCGCGATGTCTCTGTTTGATTAAGAGAATTACTAGTTGTTACCCGCGGCTTTTCACGGGTACAAGAAGATCAGCCTTAAAATTGATACTTTAAAAATATTTACCTGGATGCAAAGTCAAATTTTAAACATTTTGTGAGAAAATTTATTTTCCCCATAAAGAGTTAAAATTTGGATTAATCAAATGATCAATGTTCATATATTGGTAAATTAGACCAATCGCTACCTTTACTTGCTGTTACCCGCGTCTTTTAACAAGTATAAGAAAATTGTGAAACTTATGAATTTTATGGTTTGATTAATGCAAATTTTGAAGCATATTTTTCTAATTGAAATGGAGTGCAATTGATAAGAAAATATATAAGCTTATGATACAATCGTAGTCGGAAAAAATCGTTATATTAATATAAAAATAATAATTACTGTTGCTTATATAACAGACACAATCGTAATTCTTTAAAAAAAATCTACATGAAATTACATATAACACACACGAACAAAATGAACAAATACACTTACTTTTGTAAAAATGTACCAAATACGGGTGGTCGGGTATATAAAAGACAAATTTGTTGACACGTACCCTTCGTTGCGACGCGACCCTCCCGCCGTCTATGTTTGATCAATGCGGGACGCAAATTTCATTAATTGCGAATCAGTGAAATAGAGTAAAATTTTAAAGAACATTTTATTTTTAATTGGATTTTATTTTTACTTTGATTCTCTTCCACAGGTCTTTATATTAACATATTAAATATCTTAGACACAGAGACCGTAGGTGTCACAAAAATGGTTACATGTGGACCATGTGTTCGTGGTTTCCTCAGACTGGGGAGCCAAAACTATTACTGAAGTTAAGCAGCGATCATATAAGTCAGTCCTTGGATGGGTGACAGTTACTGCGTGTGTGCGTGTGTGCGCGTGTGCATGTGTGCGTGTTTGCGTGTGTGCGTGTGTGCGTGTTTGCGTGTGTGCGCGTGTGCGTGTTTGCGTGTGTGCGTGTGTGCGTGAGTGCGTGTGAGCGTGCGTCGATAACAAGCGTTTTGGTGCCTTGATTATATGCGTTTCTGTGCTTTTGAATACATTGGTCTCGGTTATTACTATATGTGGTAGTCGCTAAACACACTCAGAGGTACTATTAGGAAGCTTGAAAAATTCTAACAGCAGAACGCCTCACACCTGCTTCCAACAAGTTGTGTAATGTTTCAACACAACAGTCAATGTTTTACAGTTAAACGAAACCTATTTTTGCTGTTAAAGCACAGTAAATAATATAGAAATAGGTTGATTCAGTAGTTGGGTCTATACATATTTTTGATTAATTATGAGCTTTTACACGCTTGCAACAACTAAACAACAAAAGAAAAATATTTCGGAACATATTTCTAAAAAAGAATATGCCTGAATTTATAATAAGATCGTAAAATATATTATAGCTGGCCTAATTAAACAATTTTTTAACACTAGTTTATTTGAATCAGAAAAAAATTTGTCTATCTTCAGATTCATGTATATTGATAATCAAGCCATTTTATAGTTCTGTGTTCCTAGCTTATTTTATTTTATGTAAATCTAGTAACGTAGGTAGGTAATTAGTGATCGTTAGTATAATAAACTATATTAAGCAGATTTTCGCAAACCTAGTTTCCCGTAATAGTACCTATTCTAATTAACAGTTGTGCAGCTTTTCCGTTGAGTGTTCGTGTAATGATTGCGTGTTAGCAAACCATACTGCTTATTGTTATTTACTGTGATAATATCGTGTATACC
Organism: Musotima nitidalis; assembly: GCA_949126915.1. Lineage (NCBI taxonomy): Eukaryota > Metazoa > Arthropoda > Insecta > Lepidoptera > Crambidae > Musotima > Musotima nitidalis. The sequence goes on along the minus strand of OX421424.1, from coordinate 8,551,783 downwards.
AACAATGTTAATACTCAGATACAGTAACGAATATTGTACTCTATACATAATCAAACAATAAAAGCTCTTGTTACAATGAAATAGGACAGCAGAAAGCTTGAATGTGCTGATTTTTCCCTGCGATCTATTCACTATGAAAATATTTATTTTTCGCTTGTAATGCGGAAATTAAGTGTACTTACCCAGCTTTGTTAAGCGTAACAGAGCCTTTTTTATACTTCCATTGTACGTTGTTGTTTCAATAAACAAGTTAATATTTTATTAGATTCCCGAAACAATCTTACTTTATAAAGCTAATTAATTAATTTACGTTATGATTTTCCGTTCAATTTTTTCTTAATTTTCAAATTAAGGGTATCTATTAATTATTATTTCAATATTAAAGATTGGGAATAATGGGAAAATCTATTCAGTGGTGGGCGCTGTATTGTTGTAATTAACTTGACATTGAATCCAGTCTCAGACAAATAGACTGACTTGTAATGGGATCAAATAAGAAATAAATAAAAAATACTTTATGTAATGAGTTAGACGGATTTGCTGGTTGAAGTTATAGTAGGCCAGGCACATAGCTGGAAGCACTGACGACTGAGGGAGCGTCAAGGGCCCTCAATGGCGGCCAAGAGCCAGCCAACGTAGTAGACGCCATCTACCCACTCTAAGAACAGATGATCGAGTCAGGGCGGCGGGCAGCCAGTAAATGTGGCTCATCTCAAGCTCGATCCCGGAGGACGGGAAATGGTAACACCCAGAGATTAGCGACTTTGGGTGCCCTTAGTACTGACTAACGGGGGGGAAACTAAGAGAGATCTGTGGAGGGCGCAGCGGGCGGGCCAGGAAGGCCCGCTCAACAGCGCCAGGAGGGTCTTAGGCAGTGGGGGCAGGCCCCTGCTGTCTAACCATGGACCCTCCGAGAAGTCGGCCACACACGCTATGGTCGCACGGGGAGGTAGGAGGGGCGCGTTCACTGCGCCTCTCTGAGGAGGTCCTCCCGGTTTTGGTCCAGGAGACGTTAGCCGCAGGCGGGGTGTCAGAAGCTGCAACCCAGGTACTGGCCCCAGCCTTTTTCTCAACAAGCGGCGGGCGTCGTCGGAAGATTTTATTCGACATATTTTTTTCTCTAAATAAGTATCTACCAAGCCGACACCCAGCTTAGAATATTAATACAGTTTATATAATACAAACCAAATGATTGCCTAAACACAATAATGACAGTCAAGGGCGTCGTCGCATCGCAGAATGACAAACCCGTTGGCCGCCGGCGTTTTAATTTATAACTATTTTGAAATAATTATATATAAAATCTTTATTTTGCTCTAAAATATTTTTTTTGCCAAGCCTACTCAAACAATCAAAAATATTCATACAGCTTATGTAATATATACAGAATGATTGGCTAAACACAATGATGACGGTCACGGGTGCCGTCGCATCACGTCGTGTTGATTGTAGAACGACAAACCCGTTGGCCGCCGGCGTTCCAATTACTAACGACACAGACACCACCCTCTCTACTATCATAAAATATTTATATACAGAACCTCATCTTTGTAAGTGATAACAAGGGGATACACATGTAAACACAGATTGCAAAGCCGAAAAAAGTATTATGTAGTGTTGTAACATATAGCTCTATTTGTGTGAGTATGACAAACAGAGAGTATAAGTCAGAATTTTTAAAGTGGTAACTTGTCCTTACTTATCCACGGCTACTGTAGCAAGAGCTTGTGTGATGAGCACAATGATGAGATGTGGTACATATATTAGTTAGTAAATAATGCATAAAAATTGTATTAATTTCCATCGTTAGCTGAGAATTCTCTTTCTTAAAGTAAAATAAACAAAACGACAAAAATTACCAATTACCCATTTTAAAAATAGGACTAGTCGACTACTCAGTTAAGAAGCTTTAATATCTTTTAACATTTATATAAGAAGACATTTTATGACTTGACCAGTTTATTATTGCTTAGAATTAGTGAACATACCTTAAACATAATTTCAAGATATAAAATGCATGTGACGAACCTAATTTAATAACCTTAATTTAAAAGCTCCCTCTCTCGATCCCGATCTGCCAGATTTACGTGTTAAAAACTAAATCGAACTAATGTTAAGAATTAAAACCAAGCATGAATAAAAATTTTAAGATCCTATTATAATTATTATGTATAGACCTTCTGTATTCAACTATTTAGCGACACAACAGCGGTCAAAGATTGACTGATCCGCACCAGAGTATTTAATATTCCAAGCGCGTTTCAGTTTACACTCGCTGTCATTCTGAGAGAAAAAGTGATGAAAAATGTATTTTGCTTTTTCTGAAACGCGTATTTTTTGTATCAATATTTTTTTGGGTTAATTTTAAATTGGATAATATTTTATTTTCTTAGACGAAAATAACACAGATACGAGTATAAGTATTTTTTTAAAGTGACACGACTTATGATTTATCTGCAAGCTTTAGATATAAAAAAATGAACCCGAATTCTGAAATTCAGAAATGTCACCCATATTGTACCAATTTTTATTTTACATTATACATCATTCTGTTTACGCTAGCAAACAACAACACCGCGGAAAATACGAAATAAAACATACAGATAAAGAAACCTTTCCAAATATTTAATTTTAATATTTGTTACCAATAAAGTATTTACATATAAAAAAAATTATAAACTACAAAACAGTCCTCTTTATAGAATTTTAATTACCTTAGGCAACTCCTCGACTTTATTGTACTATCTACAAAATGGTTAATCTCTGAAAAAGTCTTGAACAAAACCCCCAACTCTCACTTATCAGGACTTACGGGCTAATACCACCCGATGGATGCCACCCAATCTGCTGTGGTGCTTATCTCAATTTAATGGCCGCTGTATTAATACCGCCTTTGTCTAATTTGAGGATATTGCCTTGGTTCGGTCGGTGCTCAATCGATTGGTAAAAATTTATGTTACAGATATGCTTAGGTACGGGCGATCCCTTTCGGGCTACCGTTTGTAATGTTATTGATAACTTCATACGGTTTTGGAAAGATCTTTGTTATGTGAGCTTTTGGGGGATTTCAACTCTGATATATTTGGTATTAGAATTGTTGAAACTTATATTGGTTGCTTTTAGATGTCCACATAACATTTTTGAGTATTGTAACACTATTGCTCTTATTAGGATTAAGTTAGATTTCGGATAAAAATATAAGGTATTTTCAGATCATTGTTTTTTGTGTAGGATTACTATTTTTAAACCTTACTGAAACATAAAAATTTTATACTTTTAATACAAAGTCTTGTGAGAAAATAATTCAAAGAGAGACTGAATAATTATATTATATAAAACACATCTCCTTTTTATTATTCATACTATCCTCGAAAGCAATACCTAATAATTTCCACCTTAACGGCAATATAAATCGGTGACCCTTTTAACTCTTATGTAAGAGAAAAGAAATTCCAATAACGCCTCATCTGGAATGACATCACGTTTAGCCTCAAATCAAAGGAGCTTGGTAATCCCATCCTTCCCTCGCCGGGACCGCGACAGAAAAATTGTAAGTCAAAGCCATTGTTTCCAATATAGAGGGGAGGAAAACTTTTATAGGGCACAAAGTGGGTATTATTCACAGGACGAGAGCAATCAGGCGAGGCCGGTCAAAGTTGCCGGACGCGACGCCTCAGAATGCAAAGATATTTCGCCAAATGCGTTCATTTTCAAAGGGTTTTCGTCTTATGATAGAAAAAATTGGTGGACCCTTTTCGATTACCGGAGCTGTAGAGCAAAAACTTGGCGCAATTATAAGAGATTATTGGTTTTTTCAATGCACGTTCGTTCCATTGTGTTTGATATCGATGATATTTTTATCTTTTTCTTTTTGCTTTAGTTGAAGTTGTTTCAGAATTTAGAAATATAATATTTTTAACGATTACTTTATTTTCCAACCGATCTTAAAGATTTTAACTAGTATCATTACGTAATTACGCCTGTTGAAATCTTTAAGCAATTGCTTTACAGCAAGAAAGTATATCAACGATACGAATAACTGAAAAAACATTTTTGTAAGTTCTGTTCAAAAAAACCAAGCGCAAGCATAATTATTTGATGTGAATGTATTATTAGAATTAGTGTCATTTTATTAATTTTTATCAAAGATAAAACGAGCAGAGTCGTTGACTACGACACGGTATACAAATAAAAGAAAATCGCAAGTTAAATGGGCAGTTAATGAAGAAATGAATCAATAAAATAAATATTATCTGACAATTAGATTATTTAATTATTTAGTTCCAAGATAAGTGTCATTATGAATTTGTGTTATGGATACTAAATATCGAATAAACATACATATACACAAATACTTTTTGTTCCGTAAAAACATACTTAACATACATAGAAAAACTCCCAGAACAGAACAAATATTCATGTTCATACACACAAAGGTTTGTCCTGAGTGAGAATCGAACCCACGACCCTGGGAGCGAAGTGGAAGAAATGCACATAAAAAATCCTTGTGCCTTTTTAGCCTTGTGATGTGTTTCTTTGTTAATAGGTAATCCGAATAAATTCAAAAACCCTGTTTACGTGAGCGAAAATACTAACTCAGCTAGTTGGGTAATTTTTCCGATTATCACTTCTCTTGACCACCTTAAATTGTCGGAGCCATGACAGATCCACCGCACTTAATTGCTTCGTGTGGAATTCACATGCATAGTAACAAATACTAAATATTTCTGACAATTACACCAATTATTTAGTTCCAAGATAAGTATAATTAAGAACTTGTGTTATGAATACTAAATAACGGATAAACATACATAAATATTATTTTTGTAAATACATACTTAATATACATTGGAAAACACCCAGACCAGGGGGCCTACCGCTTTTGTCTTTGTTTTTATTCGTTTTTGTCTTTGTTTTTATAATAGTTATACAATTTTGTAAATAAGAAAGTTACAATTTGTTGCAAATGTAATATGTACAAGTTTTAAAGAAGGCGGATATTTGGTACGAAATTTATATTATTTTAAATCTTAAATTTAAGGTAATTTAAAGTTAGTGGTGCATGCCAGTGTATGACTCGTATGTCAATTGTTTAAAAAAGAAGTACATATAGATGGATATAGAACCTCTAATGCCACCAATCGAACAAGAGATCAAAACCATTTTTTTTTCTTTTTATGTAAACTTTTGGCGCCAACGCGTAGAAATACACAATAATATTAATAATAAATTTTTATTTCAGAAATTCCATATTTTATTAGTTGCGGCAGTGTTTTATTTTACAAAAACTGGTGTAAATTCGAGTACTGGTGTATGTTTAAAAAAAAACTGATTCATGTTTTAAACCTTTAATATAAAAATAGTTCAAGCCAAAACAAATGCAATCCATGACTGATGAATGCAATCCAACAAATTACTGTCTAGCATCAACAATTTTAATACAAATTTTCAGTGAAATTATCACAAGGGTGAATGATTCATCGGGAGATTACCTATAACCATACATTTTCATGCTTAGTAATAATGCGATGTCTTATTAAGTCTTAATCATAACTTTAAAATTACAGACTCGGGAATCTAGAAATGATATTTTATTAGTAAAAACTTATCAAAAGTATAAAATTATCGTAGATTTAAATCACTGTCGTAAAATAACTCGTGAATGAATAATATTTTAGGACTTAAAAACTTATCCAAACATTTGTACGGATATTTTATTTATATGTACAGGGTGGACAGGGATCCTACCATCATCGTTGGAGCCCAAGCCAACCTCACCTGCAAGTGGTGCACTTGCCGTTTAACGGACGAGGCTCTGGCAATATAAAAGTTCCCGATAAGCGGCAATAGGCTCGCCACCTATTAAGTGGGACCAAAAATAAATATAGCTAAATGTGGGCTTTTAATATGTCTCTGCCTATCATTTCAATGAATCAGGCGTGATTATATGTATGTTATTGATATGTTGTTTGAAACTAGAGTTTATTGAAGAATTAAAAAATATTCAGAAGGTACTACAAAGTATAGTCCGTATTTTTTTTATATATTACAAAAATTGCCATATACTGTTTGAAAGACCTACAAAACTACATAACATTACAACAAGTAAAAAATATTATAGAATCATATAGGCACTCGTAACATTCAAAACAATTGTATTGAATGTTATCATACATTTCTGGTAGTTCATGCAATATTATATATTGTCTATATTTTACCTTGATAAGCTGTTATCAAGGTCACATATAGAATATTTATAGAACGAAACTTAAATAGACAATTTTTCCTCTGATAGAAGATCAAATTACTTTTATAATATCAATTTTTTTCTAGACATCGAGGTAGACCCCGGAAACTTTAGCTTGACCTAAATTGTCTCTTAAGTCCTAGACTGAGTGAGACTCTCCCACTACAGGTCTCCCTGTAGTCTGGAGATTGCTGAGAGAGACCATTACCGTGCAGTGGGACAACAGAGGATATAATGCTACTTAGATCTTTTTTGCCTCGTTACCTGGTAGTTCTTTTATTCACTTATTTCATAATTAGTTATGGTATCGTCAATTATAAAACGATAATGAAAAAATAATTAAATTTCTTTGCGCTTTGCGTGACATAACGTCACATAAATTAGCTTTTGGTTCATTAAAAAATGCATTTCAATAAAACTCGAAATATCATCATCCGTACATGATTAATATCTAGTCAAATCAAAAGACACTATAATCTCACATCACCCTTTCCGATACAATTTAGTTTAATAAAATTATCCACTCCGGTTGATCGCTTAACTTTAATACTTGTAATAACATAGTGTGGACAATCCATGCATTTAGTCATTATTAAGAATTGTATAATATAATTTGTTTCCATTATAGTTTGTAGTCATTATTAAAAATTGTATAATATAATTTGTTTGCCACGCGTTCTCGCACTGTGTCATAACCCTTAATGTAATGTATTAAATAGTTCTCAATGCATGCACGCAGTCACCGATTTGCCGGTGCACTTGCCCTCTGTTTAAATGAGTTTTTGTCAATATACCTACTTTTTTAAAATGCTAGTTGGTGTTGTAAACAAGTTAATAATATAGTTTTGTATTTTCTCTGTAAGTGAATTTTGTAATTCTTTTGAGAAAATAAATGTCTTTAACCGTATACATAGAAAAATACCCAGACCAGAACAAATATTCATATTTATACACACAAATATTTGTTCTGTGTTTGAATCGAACCCACGACCTTAAAAGCGGAGAGCGGGTATTCTCGCCACCACGCCATATCGGTCGTCATAACTTATGGCACGACTGTGTATGACTTTATCAGGTGGTAGTTCTCTTTACAATCTATAAGCATTGGATGGACTGCACATTAATTACGCATTGTTTGGATAAACATGTAGCTTTGCTCAAATAGAAATTAAAAAGTAAAGCAAAGTATTTATATAAAAAAATCAGTTATTTCTTTGGTAGCTATTCATTAATTATATAAATATATGTAAATTGGTTGGATTTTTAATTTTTTAAAAAGTACAAAATGTATTTAAATTAACTGTGTGTAATTAATTATAATTTTTATTTTGTTTTTCTTTTCTGCGCATGGGTATAATTATTAATTTACCGGAATAAAGAACTTATTTTTATAATGTTCCGTTTATTTAGCGTTAAAATGTTCCGTTGTTAGTAGGTAGGTTTAATTTAATAACACTTTTTACGCGGGCGAAACTACTAGCTCAGCTAGTTGAGCAATATTTCCGATTATCTCTCTGACTTGACCACTTTGCATTGCCTTAACACGGCGCCGTGACAGGTCCACCACACTTTATTGGCCCGTGTTCAAACATTACACACAACAAACATTCTACTGTCGATGTATTGAATTTATTTCCTAACATGTTACTAACATAATGTTCGAAATTGAATATTGAGAGCTCTGAATTTCTTTGTAAAAAATGTCAGATTATCACATCTAACTGATATATGTATTTTATTAATTTGTGAGATTTTTTCCTATATGCACTATATATAATTATATTTTACTCGTCTCGTAACTTAATTAAATATACATACCTGATACTATTTAGCTTCAAAACGTAGACATGTTTAACTTGTTTGCTGTTTTTGGTAAATACTTAATTATTATATACGAAAGAAATCAAATATTTCTTGGGCTGGAATGGAACCTTTAACGCAGTCACAGCACAGCAGAGTGCAGATAAGCAGACCTCAGCGCAATATAAATAAAATAATAATAAATAATTTAAATCTTTATTTCTTCATACAAAAAAAAATACAGTTGATACAATAATAGAATAATATTTTGTAGAAACTGGTGTACATTATCATCTTTAAATAACCATAAGGAGTTTGTTGCTTGAAAGGATAAGAGTGGCTTTCCTAAACGTCATCTTTTGATATACTTGAATTATAATAATATTTAAAAACTACAAAATAATCTGCTACGATAAAAACATCAATATCACAATTTGTCATGCACAGAAAGGCCTATTCGTAAGATGATTTATTTCTTTTCCACAAACGCCGACCAAAGTTATTCTGTACTTAAACTTCGTCCCATTTTGATTTTATTTCGTCTTGAATTCTACTTCCTATACACTGGTAAAATTTTGATGTCATGCGTCAAAATGTTTGCATCACTTTCAACTTTACATCACAGGCAATAGATACAGTTTGGCTCGCCATTGAACTATGAGTAGTTACTTTTTGCGATACTAATTTTTGGTTGTTGTAAAATTTTAAGAATGACCTATCTTCGCTTAATGTTATTTGAATTTGAATCTACATATCTTGGATTAAGGTTAAAGTATGTTTGAGAGTATAATGTGTGTTGTGGGGTTCGTATACAAATATTCGTTTTCAGCCAAGGGACTCCCTAGAGGCATGATCCCGGTATCCTCATTTATCATGCTTGTCACGTGTTGACCATCCTTCGTATGTACTTCGCTATAAGTATAAGTACATCAATATACATACTGCGTCCAGCACTGGTGTTTTGACTGCGTCAATGTCCCTATTTTTTTAATATATGCCATCGATATTGATGTCTCTTATCAGTACGAAATGCCAAAATACTTTACAGGTTAAGAATAGGGTAATAAGTCCATGGATGGTAAGACAGAAGAAAATCAATTAGTGATAAAAGGGAAAAGAAATAATCATGATAAAGTTTGACATAAAAGAGGTGAATTGACCTTTACAAGCTGTTAAGTCCTTTATGCTTTCAGCGTCTACTATTTGCAAATTACGCACTGCGGTAGTATCTACTCCAATGACCTCTGTCAAAAGTAGTAACACTTAGTAGAGAAATATAATCAGTTTCCTCTCATCTTGGTCTGTGAGGAGATAAGCCAGTTGGGTTCCACTTATCTCAGTGAGAAGACAAACTGCTTCGTTATTTATGCAGTTATGATGCCCCATGGTGTATTAGATCAAGCTTTTTAATTTAGGGAATTAAAAAGAGGTTTGTTTGTTATGCTAACCCGTTCTTGAGAATAAATCCAGTGTTATATAAGCCTAGTGTTATATGTTGATGCAAAATTTTAAATAATGTATAATAGATTTGCTAGATTTGCATTACCGCGGATCGAGTTACGCTTCTCCACAATTTTGATGCAGCTTAATAAACCACTTATGCGCCTGGTTACAGGCGCTCTAACAGGTCATGGTAGCTTTAACAGACATCTTTTTACAATGGTGTAACAAACAGTCCTCTGTGCAGTGCTTGCATGGGGATTGAGGAGACAGCCGCACACGTCCTGCTGGAGTGCAGGGTGGGGGCTGACTGCCGGGTGAAGTTCCTGAAGACACCAAGTAGCCTTAAGAAGTTAAGACGCTGATAGAAATCCTGAAGGATCTGGGATAGCTAGAGTATGAGCTCCAGCTCACACCCTTTAACCCAAAATGGACGCGGACGCGTGCAGGCTTTTTCCGCAAAATTATTGAATATATAGGGCGTTTCAAGTTATCGAAGTTAAGCCAAAGTTTAAAACTTGAAATATTATACTAAAATCAAATTTTAGCAACAGTACAATTTTAAGTCCCTTGTTATTCGAAGTGTCATGTTTTAATAATCTCACCAGACTTCCATTAATAGGGTTGTTTCCATCGAATTATAATGGTCGATTTGTAACCTGACACTTTAAATTATAAGATAGTTATAACAGAGCTTTAGAGAGAGACGGTCTTAAACATGTTTCACAATGGATAAAGCCTTCTTATTTTTATATTTTCTTCAGTTTGCTTTTAAAACTTTGTCAGAAAATGTATTAACTAATAGCAATGTATTTTGATCTCTTTCATTAATTTAGGTTAATCAAACTAAAGTCAAACAGCTATTTGTTCAATAAATTATGTATATTTTAAAAGATTATTTGTTGGTGTTTTGTTTCATTAGAAAAATAAAACACTATTTCAATTACAGACTTAAGCTATCATCTCAGCCAGAAGTCCACTACCGGACATAGGCCTCCCCTATTGCTCTGCATGTCGAACGACATCGATTCGCCTGTATCCACTGGCATGACGCTCTCGTGACCAGACAAACAATGGAGGGATACTTCGTTGGCAAGTGGTTGGCAAGGTTTTGAGTGTAATGGTATTGGTATGTACTAAATATTAATTTAGTTTCTTAAATGCAAAAGAGGTACATATTGTTATGCTTTATATCTATTTAAGACATGCAAAAGCTGAGCTTAATTTATAGCTAGATGCAAGTATTCAAGAATACTTACATATATTTACTTAGATGCATTTTATTAAAAACAATGAAATATTAAAAATGAACCCTATATCGCAAGATAGTAACGTAACAAAACTCATCTTATAGTCGTAACTCATGATAAAAACAGACTGTTAATCTTAATTTATGACAAAGACAATTTTGATTTGTTTTCCTTCAACCGAGATTCGACCTTAAAATACTCATGCCATTTAAACAGCAGAACATTTTATTTAGCGCCGTGCCCAATATTTTTACTAATACACCCCTTGTACCGAGAAGTGTCTGGATAAAAGGGCACAAAGCGAGAAATAACGAAAGAGGCCACAATAATAAAGAGAAACCAAATTAAGGATTCCACACCGAATATCTCATTGAAAAAGGAGGCTAAAATTACGGTGGGTTGTGATTTGAATTTATTACCCTAAGGCTAATTTTATTTTGAAGGAACATGGAATATTGCCCCTTGTGTCTTGCGAATTATCATACAACTGAGATGTCCCGGTGTAGCTGAGTATCTTTGTACAATCAGGAGCGGAATAATTTGTTGGTTTTAAATCAACAGTGGTTTTGATAACCTTATTTCTTGTGTTTATAAGGCTTAGTTTAGTTTGTCTCTATTAATAAAAACAATACTTTGTATATTGCTCACATTATTAAGCCTTTAAACTTATTCAAAGAAAAGGGACAAATTATGATACTCACCAATTTTTTTTATGTGCCAGTATTTAGAGAAAAAAGTTAGAAATAAATTGATTAAAAATGCTTGGGACTAAACTGCCATTTCCCACAGGCTATTCTAATATGAGCAATTTAGAACATGATTATAGTTAATTTTATATTATATTGCATTGTATAGCTTTACAGACAAATGAAGATTATAATTAAAGTACCAAATCAATTGATAAATTTAAAAGAGCCTGTGAGTTTCTCGCCAATTTTTCGTGCTCGATCTGGAGAACGTACGGTGCAATGAAGAGACATGATTAACAAAGATGTCTTAGTTGATACCTGCAAAAGAGTGCTAAAAAGAATGGGCTAAGGATTTTACACAGCTAAGGAGAAACCGCTATTGTCTGCCTTACAAAAAAAAGAGGTTGAAGTTTGCGCGTGATCACTTAAATTGGACTTCTGATCAGTGGCGTAGTATCCTATGGAGTGACGAGTCCAAATTTGAAGTCACAGTGGGCGATGAAAAAAAAAAGTAGTTCGAAATAAACAGGAAGCGTTTCATGCTGATTGCATTAAACGAAAAGTTAAGTTTCCAGCGTCTCTTATGATATAGGGCTGCATGTCTGCACAAGTTGGTGGAATGCAGTTTGTAGATGGTTCCATCAATGCAACAAGATATCAAACATTTTTGGAAGAAAATCTACTGCCCTCCATTCCGTCACTCAAACATAAAGATTCTGTAATTTTTCAATAAGACGATGCTTTCTGCCATACTGCAAGCACAACAAAGTCATGGCTGCTGTCACAGAGCTTCCCAACCATCGAATAGCCATCTAACAGCCCGGACTAATGGCCGATTGAGACTCTGATGTGGAAAATGAAAAAAGTCCGTCGCAAAAATCCATTTAAATCGAAGAGCGACTTGAAGGCTAAACTCTTGGCCAAAAACGATCTCTTTTAGACAACCAAACAAAAGCAATAAAAAAACACGGAAATTGCTTATGAAGACATACACAAGTATATTAATTATTATTGCCAGTACAAAAAAAAACGCAGAAGTGGCCAATCATAATTGATTTCAAGCAGATTAAATATCTATTTATAAAATATTTGATTATACATCTAACATTAAAAATGTGTCATCTTCTGTGAGTGACGTGAGTGAGTGTTAGTATTATTGCTGACTACTTTACCTGTGACAATCCTTTAAAGGATTAACCATTCGATTAATATATTAAACGCCAACAATTAATTTACTACAAAGCTCTTGTTTAAAAACAAAACGCTTTTCAAATGTCCTAATAACCCTTAACTCAAAAAATTTCATAAACAGGTAAAAGTGGTCTCGTTAATAATTAAAAAAAGCACGCTGTAGTAAAAACTTAGGGAAAACCCCCCAGTTTATCGGGAAACGGGACACAAAGCAACAGAGCCATGCAATATGCACAACGATTGTTCTGAATTGAGTCGCAGAGACACAGTGAAATTACACTCGTGTGCTAACAACTGTTACTAAAGAACTCTCTCGAAACAGTGACTCTAATTATTAGCATATCTTATAAGCTATTAGAACAAGCTTGATTAAAATTTATTACTACTTCGAATTATAACAGAAACTTTTGCCCCAGTCATATACTTAAGTTGGTGACAGTACTGCATATGCATTTGTATTTTAAGCGAACCAGTGCATCGTAATTACATAAATCTGTTAACCAATACTATCAAATATTGCGAAAGAAAACAATTAGTTAATAAGGAAAATTCAACCGTATGTGTGTGTACTCGTATGTGGAAGGAGGACTACGGAATTGTAACTGTTACAAGTTAACTATGGCGCTCACCTCTTTAGACCGTGGGGTTTGTTTACGTATTGTTATTTGTTTTGTTTTTAATGCTGCCTGTTAATTTTCATTTTGTATGAAAAAGTTTTGACCTGAAATACCAGCTTTAACTCGGGTACAAATGGCTCAACCATTGTAGGAGTATTATAAATTTAGATTTAGAATGTATGTGGAATTCCGTTTTGTTTTCTTAATTTAGCTGAAAAAGAAAATAATTTGAATTCGGTCTTGTATTCTATATTATGTATTAAATAGAATCAGATTTTAGTGTTGACTGTTATTTAGGAGTTAGCAATAATATTCGTCCTGATAGGATATGATAATTAAGACTGTACATATGTGGCGGACGTTAATAATAAAAAATAGGTAAGATATAGGGAAAATACTAGTGCTTTTAACCCTTTATTAGGTGCATGGGATCAAGACAACTTCAAGTTAAAAAAAATAAGTTAACATGTGAGGAACTTGACTGCGCCTTTTCTAGCTTCCTGCCTACCCGCGGGGTACGCAAATCAGTAGACGTTGGCAAATCTGCGGGACCGCACGTTTCGGTGCTCTCTTGGCCGTTGACCCCATGCGACCAGTTAAGTCCCTATTTTTGACTGAGTAACAAATGTCACAGGTGTAGTCAATGTGTCTGTTAGGAGCACTTCAGAGCTTATTGAAAATTGATAATTTTAAGGGGCATTAGAAGTTATTTTATATTTTCAGTACGATGTTGACAAAGTTATGAATTTAAATTACAAGCATTTAAATGTTTTTGATAGTACATGTATCGTTGTATTAATTTTTTATCACAATATTTACTAAATTGTATGGGGTCAATAGTGACCCCATGCGACAATTTGTGTGATTTTCTTTATCCGACTAACTAAGGGTTAAAAGTAAAATGACGCGGTCAGCGGATTCGATTAAAGAATGCGCTCCCTGGCGAGTTTTCCCCGAGACATTTTAGCAGATAATCAAAAAGCTCGTGAAACGGTTTTTAAAATGTCGGCGACGCTCTACTGGTGCCTCTAGTGTTGGAAGTATCCATAGGCTGGTTGGAGGACTGCTCGAAAGAATTACTGCGGCCCCGGGAAAAAGTAGACTCAGAAAGGAACGTTTTAGTAAGTTAAAGTCTGACTCACCGGCCGAAGACGGTTATTTGATTGGTGACAACTTTCCATCATGGGGGCCGCATGCTTGAGTCATCATATCCTAGCATTATCCCGGTTGCCCTAGACTTAAACTAGCTTAGGGTCCAAACTCTGCTCCCTTTTTTATCGTCCGTAAAAAAAATAGAAATGTTGTTTACGCACTGCCTCCTGGCCAATGAGGGACCCAGCGGGGAGTGTGGGGCTCACTGCGGCAGACGCAACCACCACAGTCCTACCCACTAAAAAACTTCCGACGACGCCCACCGGTGTTAAAAAGGGGCGAGGGGCCAGTGCCTGAGTTTATAGCTTCTGGCATCCCGCCCGCGGCCAACGTCTCCCGGATCAGAACAGGGAGGACCTCCTCAGAGAGGTGCCATGTGAAACGCCCCCCCTACCTCCTTGTGCGGCCATGGCGTAACTGGCCGACTTCTGGGAGGGTCTATATGGCTAGACGGAGGGATAACAACTGCCATAGATGTTCACGACAGCCGGGACCAACGGCTTAACGTGCTTTCCGAGGCACTAAGCAAGCGATATTTACGCACATAACTTCGAAAAGTCAATGGTGCGCCACCCGGGTTTGAACCCGAGACCCTCTGAATTTAAAGGCAAAGTGTCTCGCCACTGGGCTATGGCCGCATGCTTGAGTGCTATCTTAAAAAAAGATTTGAATTTAATTTTCAAAACTAGCATAGCAGGTTTAGGAGAGGAATACTGGTGGGTAAAGACTCCGCATTCGGTAATTTAAATATTTGTATTTGACTAACAAGTGATTAGGTAAACAATGTTCGTTGACTCATTAATATTCTTGTTATGATAGCCATGTGGATTATATGATTAGGGATTTCACCGCAGAACCGCGAATAATAAAATGTCATTTTTAAATTCGTTAAATTATTATATTTTCTAACATGTCAACTGAGGATTTCTTTTACATTGGCCCCCGTGGTCCCTTATACAGGCAGAGTACATACATCCATATCCTAGCATTATCCCGGTTGCCCTAGACTTAAGCTTAGGGCCCAGAGTCTGTCCACTGCTCAGATATGGCTGACTTTCAGTTATTACATATAGCGACTGGCGTCGGACCGCCGCAACACAGATGGAAACCACATTCTATGGTTTAACTAGCTGTCAGGATGTTAGTAGGCATTGACTTTGACTTGACGACCGATATGGCATGTAGGTCAGTATACCTTGAAGTGCAGGTATACTGACCTACATGCCATATCCAGAGGTCCAGCTCCAGAGGTCGTGGGTTCGATTCCCACACAGGGCACAAATCTTTGTATGCATGAACATGAATATTTGTTCTGGTCTGGGTGTTTTCCTTTGTATATTAAGTATGTGTTTACAAAAAAAAAGAAAAGGTATTTAGGTATGTCTATCCGTTCTTTAGTATCCATAACAAAAGTATAATATAATTGAAGAGATTGTAAGATAATATTTATTTATTTTATTATTATTTATTTTATTTAGCTGTTCATGACAGCTGGTACCAACGGCTTAACGTGTTTTCCGAGGCACGAAGCAAGTAATAATTATGCATATGACTTTAAAAAGAAAACCCCAGACCCTCTGCAGACATATAGGCTATGAGTCTCACTACTGGGCTATCGCTGCCTATTACGCGCGCGACCTAAAATTGAGTCCAGGGAAACCAGGATAATGTTAGGATATAATTATGATTTCCTTATCTTCTGTATGGAGTTATTTATTAAACTAAATAACCATTTTGAATAATTCATAAGTAGCTTTTATACCAACCATCTGTTTCACATAGGCATATGAACAGAAAAATCAAAACAAAGTGTTGAAAAAATCTTATAATTTGAGTACAGAACATAATAAAAAACTGATACACACTCAGTTACCCAAAAAGTAAAGTACTACACACAAACTTGCTAAAGGTACACCTATGTTTGTTTAGACAGTGGAATAGAAATTTACGACAACTTGTTGGAAGCGATAAAACTACCTCCGCCACATCGGGGCACCGAGCAAGCACTCTCGCTTTACGACCAAATAAATTTCAAAACACCATTGTCATTCAAATCGGACCCACAAAATACCGGCATCCCTTCTAGCATACGATTTTATTAAAAAAACTTATCGGAAAAAAAGGATAAGAGTTTTAAGAAAAGAATTGTCACCCAAAATATTTTGCCTCAATAGACTTTCTGTAATATTTATTCGACTGAACTTATATTGGTCACGTTAATACGAAGCACTCGTTATTAATAAATTATCAGTTAATGTTATGAGTATTTCGTTTAAAGGATTATGTAGATTCCTTTGCGTTGGAGCGGCGAGTTTATTTTCATATGGGCCATTAATAGAAGCACGTTTTGAGCATAACATACCTACATCTGTTGTCATTATTCATATTGTTGATTTATGTCAATGTGACATTACGGACTGTTAACTGTTTTTTTATTTATTGTATGAGTAGCAAACACTTAAAAATAAGTTATTAATTTTTAGAATGATATACGCAGTTTTAAACCTGTAATAAAATAGTATGAATAGTCGCATCCGTTTGAAAATCCAATAATATTATGTTCATCATACCAGTCTTTTAAAGTCCAGTGCTGAAGTTTGGCCTCCTGTTAGTAGATTACATTATATTGGGGGTTTTTGCCCATAGTCACCACGCTGGGAAAGCGGGTGGGTGATTGCAGTTCAAGCCAGTAAGCAGAACGACGCTGCTGCCTATCATCCCGTAGGATTTCTTAACGGTGACTCCTTATATCTCCCCCCCCCCCTTGAGATGAGAGGGGGTGGCACTATTCTAGGCCATACCACCATACCACACGGTATTAACTAACCCTTTACTTGAAATGAAAAAAAAATTAAGAAAAGAGTAAGTCGTCTGTTAAAATCTGTACATTATATTATATACAAATAGTACACACTGCCAAATTTTGATTCTGACTACCTAGTCTCACAGCACTAAATTACACTAACGAGATTTGGACTCACAGTGTTTGGCACTAAGCCGGACGCGTAACCGATAATAACTGCTTTTATATTATTAAGTCGAATAAAGATAAAATTTCATAATTTTAATCTGTTATGTGCTCTTAATTATCAACAGTAGTCATTATAAAAATATGATTTCGTTTAATTTTCGGTCGCTTGATCTCATTCAAAAGCCTATTAATACATAATTAATTTGCAAACGAGCCAATTTATCACTTTAACGGTTGAGGCTCTTGCTTATTTTAAAGTGAGCATCACTCAAAGTTGTCCGTTTAACAAGGGGTTAAGGTAAACATCGGCAGCGCAGGCAGAGTTGAGTGCCGGGTAAAGTGTCTAGTCTGCTAAAGTCCAGAGCACTCGAATAGACAGGTGGGAGCTTGGATCAAAGGGCTCCATTGACCCGTTTGCGGTCGGGAGGTTAACATTTACAAGCCCTACCATTGGTTCGCTCGAGTCCGTTTCGGAATTTATTTTCCACATAGCTGCTTCTAGCGGTCTCGTTGGCAATATTTTTCCTCTTTTGTTGGGTTCGTTGGTTATTGGGTTGGATTTGAAGACTTTTTACTCAGATTCTATTTTATTAGGTTACCGTGACAATACGCATCTGTCTGTCTGCAACAAAGTGAACGATCACCGAAAGTAAGCATAGGTCACCGTTTGTGCGCTTGAAATGGCGAGCGCTTCCGTACTTCGTACTGCATATGAAACAATTGGCCCGATAATGAATCCGCCTTTTGGATTATGAGAGAAGCCTTAAGCCCAGTTGTGAGACGTTAATAGTGTGAGTTGATAATGATGTCTGCACGTTAGTATTAGAAGATCAAGTGTAGTAGGCGCTTGAAGTATTAAAATAGAAGGACAAGTAGGTAAATGTGTATAACAACTAACTAGTAGGTGCATTTAAGAAAGGAGTCACATTTCCTTAAAGAAAATTGTTTATGGCTTTTAATTATAATCAGTAATTATATTCTTATAAAATGACTCTTTTGAACATCGCAAATTTTAAAAACGAGAAAATATCTCTATGTCCTATTATGCTCTTACGCAGAAATCTTTAAACTTTACAATTACCAAGATTGGATCTTGTGAAAAGAAATATTACTTTTAAGCAATTTTATTGTTTTAGTGAAAGGTGTTGACTAGTAATCCGCGAATATTCTTCATCGTTAGATTCCATTTTCCTGTTTCTATCAGATTGACCAGATGATCGGTTTACCAAAAGGTCATCAGGTCAAGTAACATAGCAGTTATGCCTATGATTAGCAGTTGTTTCCATGTGCCTGAGATGATTATGATAAATAAAAAGTAAATGTTTTTCTAATCGATTTGTAATTTTAAGTGATTTTTTTTTCCTTCTGGCAAAATGAATTAAATCAGGTCACGTCTTCGTAGTAGGGGTAGCGAATAACATCTTTTACACAACAAACTGGGTTGGCTGAAGAGTTTGTCTCAGACACGACCTTTTGTGTGAGACTTGAGAAAAATACTGCTGATAGACTTATTCGAGGTGAGGAGTTGGAGGCTATCGAGTGCTTGAGTTTGTATTGTTGTTTAAATCGAATAAAGATATTCGTTTATTATTTTTGAAGTATAGATTTCCAATTATAGTACTTTAGATATTAGTTTATAGATGGATTTTGTACGTGAAGGAGGTCATACATGTCCTTCTTAGTAAAGTCTACTAGTAGTGCTTAGTTTTTCACAAAGAATACATGTTAGGTTGTGACAATTTGTAAAGAAATATAGTAATATACACACAGACACACAATCACGCCTGTTTCCCCCAAGGGATAAGCAGAGGCATTTTGGTCCTACTTAATAGGGGGCGAGCCTATTGCCGCTTATCGGGATCTCGTATAGATAAGATAAGATAAGATAATTTATTTGAATCACAAACAAACACATGCAGAAATATACAATATAGACATAACAATCAAATAAAAAAATAAAAATACACAAACAAGAACAAAAATATTTAAAAAAATATTTTTTTAATTTAAAAAAAAATAATCCACATAATTAAGAAGTTTGCCTTCCATAGCATGTGTGCAGCAGTGACGCAAAGGGACCAAAGCTCAGTGATATTTTGCCCTCGAACGCGACAATCCCTTGCAAAGAACATCAAACAGCGGTAACAGATTCATAATCCACTATCAACCACAAAAATCTCAGCTTAGGCAGGCAAGCTCAGCTTAAACCTAGGCAGACCCAAAAAAAAAAAAAAGACAAACAAATAAACAGAACTACTCTTCGACGCACAGACGACCATTACTACCTAAACCTGACTTTTGGTTTTCCAATAAGGCGTGCTTAAGTCTTTTCTTAAACCAATATTTAGACCTAGACGTTTCGTATGTTCGCCAGAGCCTCATCAATCACATCAATAACACTGATTGAGCATCAAATTAAATTTAATAATTAGTGTAATTATATGGTATTCCAATACAAATACTACATTCTCTAATTAAATGTTTGTTTTACTTCACAATATACCTAGCTGTCTCTTCTTCAGGGTCTTTATACTTTCACCCAATTAAAGAGTGTACGAAATAGGAAATCAAGTATCGCCACTGAGAACATTTCAAATAAATCAAAGTGATTTGTTGTTTGCGTCGTGAAGAGTCCGTCAGACGCCCGACATAAATTTGGAGAGGCGAAGATAATCATTGGCCTCTACTTCCTGCTATTCGTACTTATTTTTCAATGTTTCCTTTCAAATTTTGGCTTCTGGCGGACTTTTGATACATTCTCAATAGCATACATTCTGAATAGCATACAATCTCAATATCATACATCTATACAATAACGCCTGCCTCGCCGAAGGGGTTGGCAGAGGCATATTATAAGCCCACGTAATGCTCGGGGCTGGTCTCGACTGCACCCATGCAGAAGCGTATGCTCCTGTATGGGGGTGGCCCAGACTGCCAGGCACTTCTTCTCCTGCAACCGAGCGGGTGGGCAGGTTGCGGATAGCCCATCTCCGGCCGCGGGACCGACTCACCTTTTTTCTGTTAAGGGTCGATCGCGGGGCCGGGGTGCCAGTGTGATTGGCTCCGGACAAGAGAAGTTCCCGAAGGTTACATTCCAGGCCTAGGGTAACCCAAAACCCCACTCCCATGTTCCAATCTCCAAACAGCACTCCCTCCACTTCATCATGCACACATCCTACTCCCATCCCTTCTTTAAAGCCCACCTCATCTTTTATAATGCAGAAAGGACAAAAAGATTATTGTCCCCAGGTGGGTTCCGGCCAAGCCGGGGAATCCCACACCGATTCGTCGGTCAGCTCCCATCGTAATCTTGGGGGGAGCACCCAACTGCATTTAGAGGTCGAGCCTTCTGCTCGACAGGCTGCTTCTGCGCCTAACATAAACACCCAAACGGCTGCGACTCACGCGCCTACTACACAGACTAGTGAACCTTCCACGAGCGGCTGGCAACAAAAACTCGTTCGGAAGAGCTTTACCCGAAATCCCGACAACGACACTGACGAAGCTCGTCTTTCTAGCCTTGGACATGAACTTCAAACGCTGGTTACCCAGCGCGCGAGGTTCGAGGACAGGCTGAAAGACATAGCAAAGGACAGCGGATCTACAAGTGCTGCCTCTCTCTCTGCCGATGAAGTACGCTTGCTGAAAAGAAAGCGCGGAAAAGTTATGGCCAGAGAGAGGGAACTCAAGGGCCGAATGCGCAAAATCCGCGAGGACAGAGCGCAGACGGACGCGAGTGAGGGAGTACGCGACCAGCTGCCGGTACGCGAGGGGTCAACCCAACGCGAAAAGCAGCCGGACGCGGAAACGCACGACCAAGGACGAGTACGCGAGGGGGAAACCCAGCGCGCAAAGTCTTTGATTGTGTCAGCTACTGGTGGAACTGCTGACTTGACTGACCAACCAAAACAGCACAAACCGAAACCTAGGAAGAGGGGAAGGCGACCTGGGGCTTCGCACAAGACGATCTCGGCACAAAACACCTTGCCAAGCACCTCTTCGTCTCGGACTGAGCCTAACGGCTGTAGGACGACGAAGAGGGAGCGCCCTGACGACACGGCCTCGCCGAGAACACTACAGGGAGACTCGAAACGTGCGAAAGTCCACACCGCCCAAGGGGGACGGAAAACCTACGCACGGGCTACGCTGGATATCCCAGCGCGGCTCGCCGTAGCTATCTGCTTCTCCCCTCCTTCTAGGGATCTGACAACTGACGAAGGAGAATTCATTAAGACTGACCTTGAGAACAGGCTCATGGACTCCGACCCTGCAACACCACTCCCGTCCTTCCGCGGTTTCCCACGGATAGCGGAGGGCACCGTGCAGATGTGGTGCGAGGATGACGACTCCCTGACCTGGCTTACACTCAACGTACCTAACATTCGACTCCCTGACTCTGACCTGACGCTGACGGTCATGAGGCAGTCCGACATACCCACCCGAGTCCGAGCTGCGCTCTTCGTCCCCAGATACAATGGGGACATAGCGCGGCTCCAAGGTGTTCTGAAACGACAGAACCCCTGGTATGACTTAGATGGGTGGGCCCTATATAGGGCGACCTCGGTCGGTGGTAATAACCCTGGGACTTATCTCACCCTGGGCTTGCCGCCGATTGAGGCCGAAAAGGTCTTGGGGCGGGAGCGGCGTCTATCGTACCTACTTGGGTCGATATACGTGCGCTTCTACCCCAAGGCTGAACCCTCGGACGCCCCTACCGGAAGCCAGACTACCATAACTGCCCCGACACTGACACAGACTGACGACATCGCTAAGTTGGAGGAAGAGATGTCCAAAGCCGCTATGGCCGACGCCGAGACCGATGTCCCACCACCTGAGCCATCTGGGTGGAGCGAGCAACGGCTACTAGCCTCATCCCCAAATTGCGACCGGCGCGAAATGGATTTAGGAGGTGAACTGTCCGATGGATCTGTTTCCTCCTAACTCCAACCAACCGCCGCCGCCGCCAACGCCCATCTCCAGACCAGCTTTGAGTATTGTGCAAGCAAACATACAGCACAGCCAGGCTGCAACGGCCAGCCTGCGCAGGGCGCTGGAGACGAAACCCAGAACTATAGCACTGATCCAAGAACCATGGATTAGACAAAACAAGATATGTGGCCTCAATAACATCGGAGGTAAAGTAATCTATAACACACATAACACAGACAAACCACGAACTTGTGCATACATACCAAAAGATATCCCGATTACACTACTCACCCAATTCTGTTCCAGAGATCTGACAGCTTTCAGACTCCAAACCGATGGTGAGTCCCCAGATATAGTATTAGCCTCGGCCTACATGCCGAGTGACGACGAGAACTGCCCACCAAAAGAGATGTCGGACCTGGTGCGACACTGCGAGTGCGCAAACCTGGTCATCTGCACCGACTCAAATGCTCACCACCCGCTCTGGGGGAGCGACACACCAAATCACAGAGGGGAGGTACTATGCACATATCTATTTACTACTAACCTCAACATTGTTAACCGAGGCTCGGAACCAACCTGGGTCACGGCCAGAGGACAGACAATTATTGATCTAACACTAGCCACAGAAAACGCAACAAATTTTATATCAAACTGGCACGTATCCAGCGAACCTTCTTGCTCCGACCATAGGAGAATTCGCTTTACGCTCTCAGTCAACACACAAGAACCCATACCGAGACGTAACCCGCGCCGGACGGATGTCCCGGGTTACAAACATCTCCTAGCCACACTACTATCAAAGCATGATATACACAAAACCCCGACAGATCCAACACAACTAGAACACACTGTAACGGAACTTTCCGAACACATCACAAATGCCTATCATGCGTGCTGTAAGCTTAGGGTCCCACCTGCCGGAGGTAAGGGTAACCAATGGTGGAATGCGGAACTTGGTAAGCTCAGAGACGCACTAAGGAAACAATTCAATAAAGCCAAGAATTCCAGACTACCAGAAGACTGGGAAACCTATAAACAAACACAGTATACATTTAAGAAACAAACCAGAAGCGCCAGAAGAACATCCTGGCGAAGGTTTTGCGAATCAATAGAATCTAACAACGAAGCAGCACGAGTGAGGAAAATCCTATCGACAGATCAGGATCGTACCCTCGGAGCGCTGAAAAAGTCAGACAACACATACACACAATCAGACCAGGAAACCAGTAAAGTCCTACTTGAAACTCACTTCCCAGAATGCACCCTCGTTGAGGACAGAATATGGGCAGATGAACCAAAACGGACTATATCTGATGATGACTGGCTGATAGCCCGCAACATTGTAACGGAGGAAAAGATTAAATGGGCAATTATAACTTTTCAACCGTACAAGTCAGCAGGCCTGGATGGTATCTTTCCAGCCCTACTACAGTGGGGAATCGACTCCATAACCCCGTGGTTGGTAATGATCTATCGAGCCTGCATAGCAAACATGTACGTACCACTCGCGTGGCGAGAAGTGAAAGTTATATTTATCCCGAAACCCGGAAAACCAGACTACACACAACCAAAAGCATACAGACCTATAAGCCTAACATCCTTCCTACTGAAAACCCTAGAAAGGCTTTGTGACCGTCACATCCGAGACGGACCCCTTCGAGGAATATCGCTTCACAAACAACAGCACGCCTACTCAATCGGAAAGTCAACAGAATCTGCCCTGCACAATGTGGTTTCAAAAATCGAATGTGCTGTAGACCACAAGGGTTCGGCTCTGGCTGCTTTCATTGACATAGAAGGAGCCTTCGATAAAACCATGTTCTATAGCATCAGCAAGGCTTTAGAACATTTCGGAGTAGATCCCACCCTGAAAGGCTGGATTGCCAATATGCTCAGATTAAGAGCCGTACAAGCTTCAATCAACACCACAACAAGAGCCATAGTGGCGAAGGGCTGCCCCCAGGGAGGCGTGCTCTCGCCACTACTATGGAACCTTGTCGTAGACAGCCTTATCAAGCGCCTAAATGACAAAGGCTACTATACAGTGGGCTACGCTGACGACATAACCATTATAATAAATGGCACACTTGAAAACACACTATGCAACCTTATGCGCCAAGCCCTGAAAATAGTTGAGGACTGGTGCCGAGAGTACCAACTAACAGTAAACCCAACAAAAACGGAACTCATACTATTCACAAAAAAGAGGAAGCTAGTTGAATTACATCTACCAAAATTCTTCAACACAACCTTAAGCCTATCATCAGAAACCAAGTACCTAGGTGTATACCTAGACAAACAGATGAATTGGGCAAAACACACCAACTATACCACTAAGAAAGCCAGTATATCCCTATGGCAGTGCAAACGTCTACTTGGCAAGAACTGGGGCATAAGCCCGAAAATTACGCACTGGCTATACACAATAGTAATCCGACCAATAGTCACATATGGCTCGCTGGTCTGGTGGCCTAGAACCAACCTTAGTATAACCCAAAAAGAACTAGAAAAACTACAACGCCTGGCCTGCGTGTCAATCACCAGCAGTATGAAAACCGCCCCCACTGCGGCCCTGCAGGCAATGCTGGGGCTGCCACCCCTACACCTCACCGTGCGAGAGGAGGCAGCCACAGCAGTTTTCAGACTACATACAGCTGGTACACTAAAGAAAGATTCCCGGGTCAGACACATACGAATATTAGATGATGCTGTTAAAGAACAACCAATGTTGATGGCACCAAATGACAGAACCCAGAAAACGCACACTTTTAAAAAACACTATACCGTGCAACTCACTGAAGAGGCGCACGACTACTCTGGCCTAAATGAGCTGAGAATATACACAGATGGATCAAAAATAGGCACGGGCACCGGTGCCGGCGTATTCTCAAATGATCTCAACATTACCATATCCAAATCACTAGGAAAACACAACACAGTCTACCAGGCAGAATGTGTGGGCATAACCCAAGCCGCGCATGCTGTAATAGCTAGACAGGTTAAAGATACTCACATCCGTATAATATCCGACAGCGCGTCTGTCCTTCAATCCTTAAACAAAAATTACACGACTTCCAGATTGATACTAGAATGTCACAATGCACTAGAACAGGCATCGATACGATATCGTAACAAAATTACACTACAGTGGATCAAAGGACACAGTGGATCAATGGGTAACGATGCAGCTGACGAACTGGCAAGGAGAGGCTCCATCGCGACGGTCTACGGACCTGAACCCATTGTTCCCATTCCCTTTAAACAAATACGAACTTGGCTACATAGCATAACACACACACAATCCCAAGGGTGGTGGTCCTCCACTCCAGGTTGCAGGCAGTCCAAGGAGGCCATGCCGTCATTGGACGCAAGGCTGACTAGGCGACTTTTGCGACTGGACAGAAATAGCCTGCGCCTGGTGACGGGGACCATCACTGGGCACTGCTTACTGAACAAACATTTACACACTATAGGAGTCACAGACAGCCCCTTGTGCAGAGCGTGTATGGTGGCCGAGGAAACGGTCGCACACGTGCTCCTGGAATGCACAGGCGTGGCTGACACACGAAAGGTAACCCTAGGTTCGCCGAGTTCCATTGGAGAAGCTTTGCAAGGACTTGGAAACCTGATCTGCTTCTGGAGAGAGGTGGGCTGGCTGGAGTGAGCAACTATGGCCGCAAAGGCTCACGCACAATGGTCCATAACAGGGACTAAGTGCGGAAACCACCACCACTAACATAGAACATAGAAGCCCACGTAATAGATAGCGAGCCTATTGCCGCTTACCGGGAACTTTTATGTTCGCCAGAGCCTCATCCGTTGATCGGTAGCGGCAGCAGTTGCAGGTGAGGATGGCTTGGGGTTCTAAGATGTTGGTAGGATCCTTAGATTAGTTATATACATTATAAATAAAAAAACTAAATTTTAATTTATTCATCTACCATAATTACAACAAATTTTTTAAGTAGGCATTAACCCATGGGAGGGTATGAGAAGATTAGTGAGCGTGAATTACGTTAACGGTGCATGGCAGGATCGTAACAAGTGGAAGGATGTGCTTCCCCTACTCAGATAAGGTCTGTATGTATGTACGAGTATATTACAAGATTTATAACGAATTAACTATTATACTTATAAACAGAATGGGCCCGAAAACTTATGTCTCTGACGACAGTACTTAATACTACCGGAATTGCAAACTAAGATATAAAATTTTATGTAAAAAGATCAGCAAACTGTTCTCTGAAACTCATGTTTACTTGTGCCAAATAAATAAGGTTTGTCATTACTATTTCTAAAACATTTGAATTAATAACATAATAAATGCTTAGGCATAAACCGTTGACAGGAACTTGGAACTTGGAACACATATAAATATTACATAGCCAAATATAAGTCCCAAATTCTCACGAGAAAGCATAATCTTCAAAAGTACTAAAATCAAGATCGGAATTGTTTTAGCTTAAAAAGTTAATGACAAAAATGACACCGTTTTAAACTTAAATGGCTCTTAAAAAGTAGTATACTTAGTGATGTAGGCACGTGACTTTACATACACATTTGTGTGACTAAGTTATTATTACATTAGCATGCGACATTTTCAATAATGTAACATTTTTATTGCCTGGTTTAGAAATTTTATTGCCCAAATCGATGGGTGAAGCGTGTACGCCCGTAAGGTGGGCGCGTGGACATAGAATAGACACATTTCTTATGGCGTTGGAAATAAGTGCTAGGTTCGATCATTAAACAGATTCCCGTTGAGATTTTGGAGTTACGGAACATGTAACTGAACAGTTTTCGATTTAATGCATCTATTTATCTAGTACTTTACTATTTGAGTCAAAAATGAATATGTGATTATCAGTGGTCGTAATAAGGTAGAGTTATTTATTTCTTAAAGAAAACGTGTTCATTTTATTAATAATGGGACTGCTGCACTTCCTACAGATTTTAAGATGAGACAGATTTCACGAGAACCTAATGCAATAGATATAGGTTTTGGAAAAAAACCCCGCTACACATAATATACTTTCAATTTCTTTACGTAAATATTTTGAAAATTTGAAGACTGATTATTTATTCGTCTTTATATTTTGACTCATATCAACTGGTGTGACTGTTGTACTGTTTTTGTTTTTCACACTTGAAAATTGCACCTTACATAATATGATTTGAGAGCTGTTCTTTCCTATCAAACTTATCTTGGTACTTAATAATAGTTGTAAGAGAATTATAACGTGTGTGCTTTAATCACAGTACCAAATTCCGATGTCTCGTGATTATTCTCGACTAAGTGACGAAACCAAAGCGCTTAGAGATGCACTCTGAAGGCAATGTCTAGTTGTTTTGGACTGATATTAAGCCGATTGTATTAATTGAACACCGGCATTGTCATTCGCACAATCATAATTGATCACACCGATTCTCTTCTCTCATAATGATGCTATGTACTATGTTTGTGTGATTTTAGTGTATATATGTGTGGCAGTAATTCGTGTTGACAAACTATTGTACACTTAAAAGAATAATATATAATTTTTTAAGAGATTAAATTGTTATGTAAGTCTTCGGTGCCCCTTGACTTAAGTTGACATTTAACTAATTATATACAATTTAAAAAAAGTACAACAAGTGTTCAGTAGTAGACTATCTAATCTATTAAAAAATAATAATGATTAGCCTTTTAAGTATAATTATAATAATTTATCACCATATCATATACTATAGATAAGTTAAATACAAATTTAAAACTTCACTTTAAGTTGTTCCAGCATTATTGGTACCCAAATTAAGGCAACAAATTAAGAGTACTTCATGTGTATCATCACTAAGAAGCTGACCGTATTTTTTGCTTATTCATGTCTGGCAAAAATTAAACTAATATCAAGCTATAAACTTTGACTTAAATAGCTAGACAAAGATTAACAAATTATGAGGAGATTGGAGTATTAGACGAGACTTTCAAGATCAAACGAGCAGAAACTCAAACGTCAGTAATTTAGCAAGAAGATGGCGAATTTTCTTCAAAAGTAATAAGATTATAGTATAAACTCTTACGCAAAGCTTATTTATGCCGCATATAGCAGACACAATCAAGTGCTTTTTGAAAATATAAAAAGTAGACATCAAATTTTAGACTTTTTAAAATGTCTTAATTGGAACTGTATATATACTCCAAATCGTACGCTCTGACATTTATATGGAAAAAGGTCTGACGAAGTATTTTATTAAATCGCAACTGCGCCTGTTACCAGTCCAATTTCGACCAATAAAATTGGACAGAGAAAAAACTCAATTCACATCGGGCAAAATAATTGATTAGCAACAAAGACAGTTGAAGGGCTGGCTGAGGTAATTATCTGTGCGCGTCGGATTGCTACTGGTCTTTTTTTTTCTTTAGGGCCTGTGCACTCTTGTCGCTTTCTGAAAGCCTTCGCAAGTTTGTCGCTTCCAGAAACAAAAGCGTGAGACTTTTCACACTCTCGAATTTTTCGGATGGCGCTCTCAAGTAAAGATGCGGCTACCTCTGTTTAAAAAATTGTAGTGTTTAATTATAACAGCTGGACGCCACACCCTGCCTCGTCCAATTTGCACTTTACAGTCAACAAGAGACGGGTATGACCTTGGTTTGTGAGAGAGGATCCTCTAATCCCTAAATCCTCACCATCCCAGCCGCTAGAAGCCCACTGTTGAACATGGGCGTTACTGCGTTTTACACCACCTGATTTCGAGCTGCCTGCCTCTAACGGCTTTTCGCTGTGCCCAGAAGTGAGGGCAGTGTTCTGTCGGGAACCTAAATACACTTTACTAAAAATTATCTCAAAAAACACGGAATATTGAGTCTGTACTTCATGTATAAAAAAAATATACTATATTCAAAATATATCCCACAAACTCTAAACTTATCGACTAGAAATACTGAAGACGGACTGCAGCTCGCGTTAACTATGGATGTGAGGAAGCCCTTAATCCGTATGCTTTATTTCGGCACCTGAGCGTCCAGTGTCGATGTGTCAACCCTGATGGGTCGCGACTTGCGGCCACCCTTTGATGTCTCGTCGGGCGTAATAAAGTGGCAGTTCAGGCTTTTTGCTCTTATTTCCTGCTGCAATTGAATGCGGAGCAGTGATAGCTCATTGGCGAGACCCATAGACACCAAATTTAAAGAGTGTCTCGGGTTCAAAAAAATATATCAAACCCAAAATTTTCGTAGTTATGTGCGTAATTATTGCTGTCAGGCAAACGTTATTTGAAAATCGGTGCCTCCAAACATCCTTACAGATAGTTTTACTAGAAGTTTTATTTTTACTAGCTGGTCTAGGGCAAACGGGATAATTCTACGATATGATGATCATTTTTGGCTACTGAGCATCCAAGGTCGATGTGTCAACCCTGATAGGTTTCGACTTGCTGCCATCCTTTGATGTCTCACCGGGCGTAAAAAATTACGGTCTGATTTTTTTGCAATTTATTGTTACGTATTTTGTTAACTACTCAAAAGAGTCATAGTTTAAAAACTTCGTAAGATTCCTAAATAAAATTTATATTAATTACTTATACTAAAATAACACTGGATTTGACGCGATTATATCATGATCATATTTATTGGACTTTGGATTTACTCTTTTATCTGTGAGGCCCTGGCAAGATGACTGCTGTTGTGACAATGGAGTCAGTCCGTCATGGACATCCATGAAAGGGCGCTGGTTTAAGTTAAGAATTTGCTACATGTATTTTTATGAATGTGTAATAACTGTTTTTTCATTTTCTAGTCTTATGGGTACAGGTAGTTGAGCTAAAGGAGTAATTAGAATTTAAAATAGCTACTATTAGAGTAAGCAATGCTTATTTGCGTGTAAAGTGATAACGCCACTGATCCATAATCTTGTTTGTATTACACGAGACTGAAATAATTTCAAATACTTAAAACTTTGTTTAAAAGAAAACCACAATTTTGAACGACGCTGTTTCTAAAATATTTAATTCATGGCATTCGTCTAACACCAAAATCATTGAAATATATGTAAAAACCAATTTTAATCTAATTCCTTGTGATATAAAATCCCTTTTTAAATTACCATTGTTACCGTCTGATCCCATCAAGCGCTTCGGCATCTGTCCATCTCGTTACGTAGGAATGTCCGAAACGAACTCCTGCGCAGGCGCAAATGCAATAATTGCTATAAAAACTAACTGAAATATTGCGCAATTATAATTATAGTAATTGTTTGGGAGGAAGCGGTAACATAACATAGTGATCATTTTGTCAGCAGTGTGGATTCCTGCTTGGAACTGGACCGCTCAAATACTTTGTTTTTACTTTTAAAAGAATATGGAGCTTAGGTACATGAAAATATTATTATTAAGATGGCAGTTATAGATAAGAAGAGCGGAGTAGTAGGAACATATTGGCGTTAACTCTTTTTTTTGACAAAATTATCTATTTTTACCGATAAGATATCTGATCGTGTCCCAGATATTATGCTATAAGAATAATTTATTGTGACATTTATCTGCCATGACTACTTTATCTTTCGACGTACATACACCTTAAACGATCACTACTCTAGATACGGACTTATTTTATTAAAATAATAACTCCTACGTTTCCTTGTGTTTGCGGCTCAATAGTCTTTCGTATTACAATGACCAATTAACATAGATCTACCATTCTCCCCTCAGTTCTCTAGAATTCGTATTTTAAAGGGACTCGTGATGATGATGCAAGGATCAAATATGTTTGGTCGCGTTTTTCGACCCACGCGTGTTCCTTTATTGGCCGGAATTGCCCCTAAACGGTATCAATGAGACGTTTGTTGCTGTATATTTACGACATTAATGCCCCATAGTAAAGGTCTGTTTTGATTTTAACTTGTATCAATGGAGGTAGCGTTGATGAGAGTGATTTCCATAAATCTTTAAGTACTATTATGATGAATGCGAAAGTTTCATTTGTTTGTTGGCAATGCTTGAGCGATAAAATAGCTTAAGGAATTCTAATTAAATCTGGTATGGAGATTGGAAATTTAATTGGGATCCCAAGTATTTCTAGTAATAGAAATTACCTTTGTTACTTAGAAATAATGAAGCATTGTATTGATAAAAAGAGCGATGTAGTGTTCCTTTAGTTATTTTTTTACAAACATATCTAAATCACAAATCTATCCTCTTTATAATATTATAATGAATTTCATTATATTATAGACAACTTTTGTCAGATATTTCGCTAATTTCCTTTTAAAAAAATACGCAGAGAAAATCCTTCAATAATACGTCACTACTTCGTCGTCGAATTCAATAATACAGTCATTAAAGCAGTAAGTTCTTTAGTTTGTCAGATTTTATTACCATTCATAAATGAAAACATTGATCTCATACTTGAAAGTGAATGCATTTTCAGTAATGTTAACATAAACGGAAAATTAACTTATTGGGCAAAGCGATCTGTTATATGAAGAAAAAACACGATATACTTTACTTATGTGGAGTTTAAAATATAACCTATTTCAGACTACTATCCATTGTTGCATGAAGTTTTGAATGACTAAAGCTTTATTTATGAAAATTACACCTCAGCCAGAGTCATAGGTGTCAGGATCTGGAAACACGGTAATAGTGGATGATAAAGTGACTAAAGTTGAAGAACTCGTTATTTTGTTGTGAAATGTATTTGAAAACCTTTGGTTGAGCAGCTCACTTCAGCTTGAGGCTTGAGATTTTTTGTTAGTTAACGTCAAGGTGCATTCTTATCAAAATATTTTCATAACTCTACTTACATCTTTCTTTATCCGAAAATACCCTATTTATGATTCGCGATATTTTTAACGTTTTCGAGTTATGAATTTATAAGAAATTTCTTTCTTAAAAAAAAATATTGCACATAGTATTTTGAAAATGAATCTTAATAAATTGTTAATGACACTTCGTGAAAAGGACCTGCCCTTTAATACACATCACTAATTCATTACAACTAACAGAGACACTCACAACAGTTGCGTCATATTACAAAAAAAATAAAAACTATTATTGGATTCGACGACCGGTATGGCGAAGACGTCAGTATACCTGCACTCCACTCCCAAGGTCGTGAGTTCGATTAACACACAAGACAACTCTTTGTGTCATCATCATTATCAGCCTAATAAGTCCACTGCTGAACATTGGCCTCCCTGATAAATAAATTTGTATTGGAGGCATTTGCCCATAGTCACCACGCTGGGTAGGCGGGCTGGTGATCGCAGTTCAAGCCAGTACGCAGGATGACGCTGCTGCCCAACATCCGGTAGGGTTTCTCTTTGTCGACTCTTACGACTCCCCGTGAGATGAGAGGGGGTGGCATTATCCTAGGCCGGTACCACACGGCAAATCTTTGTGTGCATCAACATAAATATTTGTTCTGCTCTGAATGTTTCCTATATATATTTACAAAAACAAAGGTACTTTTATCCGTTACGAAGTTTTCATATTTCAAGTTCTTAATAAACTTGGTACCAACTAAGTAATTGGTGTAATTGTAAAAGAATTATTGTTGATACCCAAGAACGTGCACAAACAGTATGACTAAAAATAACGTTAATTGTCGAAAAATTATTTAAAAAGTGCTACAATTATTAAAACATACATTATGTAGGTAGCCGTATTGTTTTTCCAGCTCACCTACAAATGCTTAAGCTACAAGTAGCATTGCAGCAAATTACTTTTTTCGTGTAGTGTTTTGCGTTTCGAGTTTGAACGTGAATGGATGGATGGATTTGCCACACTGCGTAATTGTGACAGCGGAAGTTAGCTCGTTAGCATGCTCTTCGCAGTTCCTGCGGTCCTCGACCCTGACCTTATGACTCAGTAAGTCAGTACCAACTTCAATCAAAGGAATCAGGAACGTTTACACGAAGATAAATTCTTACATAACATTTGAGATGGAGGACGACTAGCCGTTGGTGCCGGCTGTCATGAACTATGGTAGTCGTTATTAGAAAGTCAGTGCCTTCTGACATCCTGATAGCTGGTTATTCGAATATTTTATTTTCTTTAAAGTTTTGTGACTGCAGAATACAAGATTTTTTTAAGGATTATGTTTTAATTTAAGTACATTTGTAACTGGCGGAAGAAAAAACTTACCTTGACGAATTTCTTGCTCGTTCTTTTACGACCAAGCTCCCGCCCGCAGTAAATGGGCGCGTTAGTTTGTTGTAAGTTTAAACTTCATAAGAGCTCTCTTAAGCCAAACTTGAATAAATGATTTTGCCTTTTGACTGAGGTTAACAACTAATTTGCGGAGGTCAGACGGCAGTCGCGGTAATCTGGTTAGATCAGTGAGTAGACTCTGGGCCCTCAGCACAAAATCAAAAATCTTAAGTCTAGGATATGATGATTTGGTATAGAAGATGTCGTCCAGGATTCAGACAGACAGACAGACAGAGAAAATAATAGAATTTCAACTGCCCAAATTAACCAAAGCCAGATTAAAATAAGTCGGTAATAATTAATTATTTTTTTCACATTCAAACAATTTTCTATATTACCGTTTTTTAATAAAGAAGTTAATAATTGCGCGTGTTATAAATAGAAAATATTTACTTCAAACCTCAAACAAAATAATTTGGCTTAAGATAAACTAGTTTGGCCTTAAATCATCTTAGGTCGGTAACAAAATATACTATTATTAGACGCCTGGATTATATTGATTACTAGAGTTACAAGATATTCTGCCATAATTACATAGAAGGTATCCATGTGGGTATAATATGGATATCATTCAAGCCACGCTAAATTTAAGTCCGGTGTGTTATTCTGATTCAGGACTTTTAGTGCTAGGACCATAATTATATGATAGGGTGGTCGATATAAAATGAAAGCAATACGAAAAGGCTACCAACTAAAGAAAGAAACTAGTAGTTGGTTACACAATCACTTTGACATAAATTATTAAAAATAAATAGGAAATGCATGTCCTGATATGAGTACTAGTCGTACTTGGAAGTGCAAGTAGTTAGTAATTTTACGTACTTAATTACAGCCTACATACAAACCTGCATACCTATATACACAGCATTTGTGTCAAAGATCAGTCACGGACAAGCATCGTCACGTCGTCTATAGAATGACGAGCATAATAGATTATTGAATACGCCCGTTTTAAATCGAACGAGACGGAAGAAACTAAAATGATCGTTTGTGCAGTTCACAATAAAACAATGTTAAAACAATTCACTTAAGCAGTCATAAAATGGTTACGAAACTTGATTTATACAGTTAATTAAATATAAACTGAATCCATACTTACTTATATTACGAATTTGAAAAAAAGAAAAAAACATCTACGTTTAATAAACTCAAAATTAGATGAAGACAATTGTTTTACGATTGGAATGCTAAATTGTCACGGAGTAAGAACATAAGGAGACATTTGGAATCCCTACTAAAATTTCAATAATTTAACTCAAGATGCGAAATAGCCACTGAGGCGATGCGATGGCTTTCCACTAGGTATATTATAAGTTGCATTTTATATCATTTGTAAATTTATCTGTTAAACTTCTGAAGAAGAACCGATCTGGTCAATGTGAAATCGTTTAATAATTAATACCAGTACTCTTTCGTCACCAATTATTATGAGTCATAAAAATACAGATCAGAAAATTAGTTCAAAGAGCTTACATATGCAATCCGTATAAAAAAAGTAATCCGATAGCAACATAATTGCTACTACATTCACAGAAAACAGTGGCCTTTATAGGCGTTAAGATTGTTTTTGCGGTGGGACATGTCACTAAGTTTAAGTATTGTGACTTGTTGTTCACTGGACGTGTGGGCGTTTGTTAGAGATTCTTAATTGTTTTGATTGATGCCAGAACTAATGCCATATAGTTGTGCTAGGCGAGTTGAAACATGTGAATTGTAATTTTTTGCTTTAGTAACTTTGTTGTTGTTGAACGTAACAAAAAATCGAAGTCAATGTTAAAGTCATTTCATAGGTTAAAATCTGGGCACAGCTATGTTCTTAATATTGCAGTATACAGTATACAGGAAATGTAATGAAGAATCACTCCCGCATACGTTCCTCGATTGTTTATAGTAATCAAGTTCTTAATTTGAACTTGTAAAATAAAAAAACAACAAACAAACACATTTATGAAACAAATCTAAAATGTTATCTATTTTGAAAAAAATATTTATAATTAGTTCAGGGGTGATGTGGGTACATTAGAGGCTGCTCTATCTCTGGACTTCCGCTAGATACTCCGATCTCCATGAGATATCTTGGCGTAGTAATTGATAATGGACTGACTTTTGAATCCCACATACTAAGCCTCTCACAAAAAGTCCGTAAACTCACATATATTTTTAAGCAGTTGCGACAAGTTGTTGACAAAAATCTCATAAGGAATATATACCTAGCCCTGTGTCATTCATTAATATCTTACGGCATTACTGTATGGGGCTGTGCAGCAAAGTCTCATCTAATACATTTAGAAAGAGCTCAAAGGCTTATATTAAAGGTTAGTTATAGCAAGCCTAGATTATATCCTACAAAAGAGCTTTACTCGGAATGCAAGATTCTGACCGTTCGACAAACCTATCTGCTTTGCATTCTGATGAAACAGCACTCTATTTTACATTTTCACGCTGATCACCCCCTCAATAAAACCAGAAGACACCATGAAGTGTGTAAAATAGCATCGGGTAGGACCAAACTATACAGAAGGTTTTTTAAATATCGAGGAGGTAGGCTGTACAACAAAGTTAATAAAAATCTCAGGATATATGCTAAAAATAAATTCACGTGTAAAAATATTATCCATGACTGGCTACAAAGTTTGGATTATTTGGAAACGGAGAAATTGATCGCTACACAATCGCACACACACCCCCACACACTCGCTCGCACACACACATATGCTGACACATATTCCCATACAAACACACATATATCCTCTTAATTTCTCACAGGAAAATTGATTGGACACACTCTCTTAGGGCTATCCTCTAAAAAAAAATGTACTAAATTATTTTATGTCTTTATGACAGGGATGAGACCTGGTGACCCAAGACACAGGATTTACCTAGTTTGGGCACCAGTCTCCCATATAATATCAAGCTTTGAAAAATTGTACACCTCTTATTTTAAGTTGTTTTGTAATATGTTTAAGTAGCTTTAAGTTTCTTTGCTTTGTATGGGAGAAAATAAATAAATATTATTATTATACTCGTTTTCTGGAACAGCCTGTAGGATATTGCTCGCCCCGAAAGCAATCAAATGTTTGTAGGATTGAATACAACCTTCTCCAATTTGCTGTCTATCTTTATATTAAATTCCATCACCATCACCATCTCAGCCACTAGAAGTCAAATGCTGAAAAAGTAGTATTCGATGTCGATCGAATTCGATCCGCCTGCATCCATTCCGATGGATTGGAAATCCGTTTCCGCCGACATATAGACAGACAAAGTAATTATCTTCCTTAATATAAGTGATGTATTCATCATCACAGCCCGTTAACGTCCCACTATTGAGCACGAGCCTCCTCATACATTATCAAGGTGTGAGGGTATTGGGTAATACTCCACCACGTTGACCCAGTGCGGATTGGCGGAGGCAGGTGTATGGCGTCCTTCTGTTAAAATGAGGCCTCTAACATGGCTTAACGACTACCATATTTAGTGATAACCGGGACCAACGGCTTAATGTGCCTTCCGAAGTACGGAAGCGCTCGATATCAAATGCCACACAAACGGTCACCCATCCAAAGACTGACCTCTGTAAACTCTGCTGTACTTTGGTGATCGTTTCCGACCACCGAACACCGCAGAGCTACGAGCGCTTCGCAAGTGTTGTATTACTTTATTTAAATAATACGTTCATTAAACGAAGAAATTTATTAGAAATTTCTCATTAGATGTTCTAAATATTTTAGATTTTCTGAAACAATGTCGAACTAGATTAGTATGGTTTCCGATCTAAATTAAAAGCGTATAACAAAATAAAATTCGGGTTAATAAGGTAGGTATATTTGGGTATAAGGTATATCCTACCACCTGCCGATACACGGACGGGCAAAAGGTAAAGTTCTCGGTAAACGGCAATAGGCTCGCCACCTATTACGTAGGACCAACAATATAATTAGCGTGACGTGGGCGTATAATGCCTCTTGCCACGGAAGTTGGCGGGATTGTATGTATGTATATATGTTAAAATAAGTATGGATATGTGTAATAAGAAGAATTATGCCTTATTGGCTATTAAATTAATATTGAGCTGTGATTTCGAACCATCTGCAATGATGTTAGTAGTCCAACTAAATAAAACTGATTCTAATCTCGTAAGAGTAGATACTTGTACTCGTACAAAAAGGATAAAGTCATCGCATAAAGTTCCCGATGTTAAGATGAAACTTAAAGTTTACAAAGTTACTTCAAATAATTATTATAACACGACACTAGTTTCCTTTGTTGTGTTAGTTTATTACCATATCGATAGTGGTTCACGATGCCAGCAGTGTTACGGCGAAACTTGGCCGAGTTATGAGTACAACCTACTTAAACTTTTTAATATCAACTCCGGTGCTACTTAAATATTCAGATGTTCTTTTATACTTGGTAGCGTATGACGTGATCCTAGTTAATGTTACGAGGTGGCAAGTGTTTTAAAGTAAAGTAAAAACACGTGAAACTTGCGCTGGAAGCTTCCTGCTTGAGAGAATAATACGTCTTTTATAAAGCACTTGTGTTGTAATGAGCGTTATTACGTGATGGTATGACATAGACGTTTCCCTATAAGTATAACTAAATCTCCATTAATGTTTTTTTTAAACAATTTTTCAGGTCTTAATAGTTTTAGCTATTACGTCATTGGTTCAATTACTTTTTTAAATATCTCTATAAAAACAAAGATATTTTAATTTCTACAAACTATTATTCAAATATTTTTTCGGCTGTAATTACCAGTCTAAATACCATAGCATTAGAGATTTAACCAATTGTATATGTTCTCTGTCCTTATTGTATTTTTGGAAATAAATATTTGACTTTGAATTAAGTATTTTCGCTAGATATTATATCCAATTGAAATAAAAAACACATGGAAAATTTGTCATAATGTGTGTAAAACCTCAAAGGTAAGGTTAATGTTATTAATGTTTAATTTTTTAATATTTTTTTTACAGTGATGAAAATGCAAGTCGTTTTCCTATTAATCTGTAATGCACTGTTTCTGTTGATCACGTGGACTAAGTTTTAAAAAGTGTTATATTGATATCACTCCTTCCTGACGTAGTTAGACATCTAACCTTGTACTTTTGTATAAAGTTTGAGTAATATAGGTGCATTATATTGCGAGCAAGGTACACATGAAAACAAATAAATCACTTTGTTGTCCTATTCTAAGCTTGAAGCAACAGTATTCTCAAGTGACATGAATGTACACTAATTGCCAGTCAACTACCCTTTCTTTATCGAACATTCAGTGTAACCAAAAGTGGTCCGTCCCAGGCCATGTCTCGCGATCGGGTTACAACGAGGTGCCTATTCACTTGCGCGCACGCAATTTTACATACAATACTTAGTGGGCGGTATATTATGTTACCTTAGCTTTAGGGCTCGTTCATATCAGGGGAGTATACTGGGCCCTACTCTCTTCCTCGTTTATATAAACGACTTATGCCAGATGGAAATTCCAAATACCAAAATTGTAACATTTGCGGATGACACGGCCTTGCTTTTTACTGGTAGCACCTGGAATGAAGTTTTTTCTTATGCACAGAGTGGAATGGACTGTGTGACTGATTGGCTTAATAAAAATATCTTAACGCTCAATGTGGCTAAAACCAATTTTATAACTTTTGCTATTAAATCAAACGATCATCCTGATCCTTCATGTCACATTACCTCGCATTCATGTTTCGGTAAAAAAACTAATAACTGTTCTTGCTCTAAGCTTACACAAACAGAAACAATAAAGTACCTTGGTGTCATGATCGACCGAAATTTAAACTTCAACCAACATATTGACCTTCTTACTGCCAGAATACGAAAACTGATGGTAATATTTAAAGCAATTAGGCATGTAGCTGAATTAAATGTCATTAAGTCCATATATTTTGCTCTCTGTCAGTCTCAATTAATTTACTGTATCACCTCTTGGGGTGGTGCCTCTAAGACTCATTTCCTTAAATTAGAAAGAGCGCAGAGGGCAATACTTAAAGTTAGTGCATTCCTACCTTTCTATCACCCTACTATAGATCTCTACAAACATTGGGAAGTTTTAACCGTCCGTCAACTGTTTATACTTTTTACAGTATCTAAACAACATTCACTTGTAAGATATGAACCTGATAAATATAAAAATCAACGACGCAAGGATCGAGTCTGTGATATAACTTTATTTAAAACTAGTTTAGCACATAGATTTTTTTGCCACTTAAGTTCTAAATTATATAATAAATGTAATAGGGATTTATCAATATATTCGTTACCTAAAAATAAATGCAAAGTTATTCTTACTGAGTGGTTACTGAAGTTAGATTATAACCTCACAGAAAACCTATTGCAAGTAGGCTAAATAAACTAACACATACAATATCAATACATTTAACGCACTCTCACACACACACACACACTTACACACACAAAGACACACACACACAATCAATAAAGGCACTTTTGTTGGTTTTATATTCTTTCTTTTTTTGTAATTATTCTCCTAAATGCATATAGTTACATAGGATTTTAATACAATATACATTTAAATATAACTGCATTTGTTTACCGTGGGGTGAGGGCCTGGTGATCTGAAATACAGGTATTTTTTACCTAACTCAGACACCAGCTCCTTACATATTATAGACCAAATTTAATTTATGGATTATTAGATATAAGCACCATTGTAATATTTTAAGTCTGTCATTGTAAGGAGAAAATAAACATTATTATTATTATTATTATGTTTGTCCTTTTTCCGATCTCGGGCCAATGGTGACCCGGACATTTGGAAGGCATGCGTGGGGCCGAAGCCAACACGTAGAGGCCCCTTAGACAATTTTAATCTAATGGTTATGTGACACGAACCGGCGATTAACCCTATGTGCATTATAGAAATACACCTAAGGACAATCCCCGGTTGGTGCAGTACTATTAGGATAAGATGGAATCTACTATGGCCGGGATATTGGGTTGAAAAGCTGAAGGACTGGGTAAATTGGACTATGGATAGAGGAGACTACCGGACACCTGCCGTCATCATCAGTCTCAAATGATTGTAAATGGCAGGCGGTGACTAGCCAGAGGATTGAAT
This sequence comes from Musotima nitidalis, assembly GCA_949126915.1. NCBI lineage: Eukaryota > Metazoa > Arthropoda > Insecta > Lepidoptera > Crambidae > Musotima > Musotima nitidalis. Next base: position 8,511,202 of record OX421424.1, on the reverse strand, counting down.
GGGCACTCCAAAATAGCCGTAGTGCAACGGCAGGAGCGCAACATAGATATCCTCGGCTTCAGGGTGTCGAGAGGTGTACACCGTTTTCTACTCACTGCCCAAGAGGACAGTGCGCCAACTCACGACTTATGCATCTTTCACTTCCACCCTGCGAGCATGTAGCTCTTGCGACTCCACCCTGGACAGCCAATAAAGGCAAGCCAGGGGCGAGGGTCCTGCTAGCCTCTTGGGGCCCACTCCAGCGAACCGGAGACGAGACCGCAGTCCGACCCTCTGGAGCACTCGGATTTACGCCCGTGGTGTCGCCACTCACCAACAGCTCGCCACAAGCTGCCCTGCGGGCTTATTATTATTATTATTATTATTATATCAACAGTTTTTAACAGTGTTATTTAAAAACTAGAGAATGAACTCGCTATGTTACTCAAATAAAAAATGACTTACATTTATAAGTATGAATAGGAGGGTAGATTTCGTGTTTTCTTTTTTGATCCAATAAAATATTTTTGCGTATTTATAATATTTGTATAAATAAACGTAAAACCTGGTCTTGTTAAAAACATATCATATATTTTTACTACATGTATCCATATACTTGATTGTCGTTTATTGTTTTGTGATAATTAAAAACTCTTGATTGTCGAAAAAGTATAAAAAATTATATGTGTTCAATTTGTAATGTAAATCTTTTTATACCTACGCCATCTATCTCTGACTTGATCAATTTATGTTAGCAGTCTACCATCGTCAGTTTTAATGGCCCACGTTCTGGATTCAGATTGAGTTCAGATGATCATTGTAATCCTTGCGGCACAGTTGTCCAGTTAGAGTCTAGCAGACACTGCCTGATACTCTGTGTGGTCACGATCTTTGTGCCCTTTGAGGAGTTTCTTGCTTTTTTTTTTATGGCCCTCCAAGTCTCTTCAGTAATCCACGCCTTTCTCGGCATGTCATCAGTTCATTGACGCTTTTTACTTGATTCATGCATAATATTTTTGCTTTATGTCCAGTTTGTGTCGACATCTGTTGATTTATGTCAAGGTTGGATGATTTATTCTTCAAATAATCGTCAAAAGCCCTCTTCTTAGTCAGGTCTTTTTGTAAACCAGTTGTTTGTATCGCTTAAGTTTTAAACTTTGTTCGACTACTAAAAGTTTACAGTCACTTCCATAGTCCGCTCCTGAATAAGTTCTAGTGCTTTCGCTGCAACATTAATTATTATTAATGAATATAGTACTTTTTTTTAAAGTTTTTAGGAATAAAGACAAGAAGGTAAGTTTACAATTAGAAAATATATATTTTATTATTTAAGAGCAGTTACTAAGTGCAAGATAAATATTTAAATAACAATAAATAAAACATTTAGTTAGCTTATTCTAATACAACCACACAAAACAATGTAAATGAAATCTAAAAAGATGTTCGAATATGTGATATTTCTTAAGTTTAATGGTCCATAACATTATTTCTGTGAATTGATTGACAAGCAATATTATTTGCGAAAATCTAATACTAATCGTAAACTAATGTACGTAATAAAACAAAAATATTCTTCTGCTTGAAAACTTATTGATAGATATATCGTTTTGTTGTCAATGTAACCATACCCTTCCCTAATGTTGTGATGACTGATGCGTTCGCGTTTTAGTTTTTATTCTGAGTGACCTTTTCATAACTTGTTTGCGTTGAAAAAAACGGACCTTTAGGGTCAAGAATTTGGTTTATTGTATGCAAATTGAATGTGATTGGGTTGTGTCTTTTTAATGCTTTTTTTTTTGTAAAAAGACACTAAATGTTTCTCGGACAATTGAAGCCAGGATACGATATAAATTTGTTGTGTATAATATATAATAATTAATTATAATTTGAACATGTGTACTATTTTGCATCATTGTTGCATATGTATGATTGGTACAGGATTGGTTGAAATTCGGCAAATATTTTTATATTCTATCGATTTTTCAAATGAAAATTAAAAATAAACAGCTTAATAAAATATGAGACGACTGAAAATAAAATGCTTTTAAAATATACTAATCGGTAATAAGATAAAAATATAACCAAATAGATCTAATTTAATCGCATTTTATTGGATATATGTTTGAAAAATTCAATATATTATAATTCAATTCTTTGTTTTTTATGATTAAGCCTTAAGGTTTTTATTTTTGTATGATACACATCATTTTTGTTTTGTACTACATAGTTTTTAAGAATAGTCAGTTCTGAAGTGTAGATAAACACCTACACTTCAGAACTGACTTCTTACTTCTTGACAATCATATCAAGGTACTAACGTGCTACTTCTAGATACGCCTTCTTCTCACAGACCATAGCAAGGCTGATACTGGTCACACTTCACCACAGTGCGGTTAAACTACGTCTACCAGGACTTTCGAAAATGTATATAACAGTTTGTTAGATCAGCATCTATCAAGAAATATGATAGAACTTTATAAGCTATAAACTAAGCAACATTGTATATGAAAATGATTAAGAAATAAGGCGATTTCGAAACAAAAAAAATCCGCCGCAAGCATTCACTGGCGCGCCTCAGACGTACGCGCAGATTTTATCACAGCAGGCCTTAGCCTTATACTGTGTGATTTATCTTTTGATTATTTCGCTTCTGAATGCGTCGGCGCCGGTGCTGGCACGCATTTAACGACTATCAGGACCAGGGGTGTCGGTGCGCAAAGTCGGGTTGTTAGCATTACTTGTTACTTAACTATAGAACCTCCTTAGAACTACCATTTATAGAATATCAAGAGAGTTTACGATTTTGTCGGACGATTATTCAAATGCTCGTAAGGCGAGAAGGTACACGTGAATGCGGAATATTATAATGTACCAATTAGAAAATAGCTAGGTTTTGTTGGAATATGTTTTTGTGGTCGCACTGGAATTTGCTGTACCATTTGCATGTCTTTATATGGAAATGAAGATACTTCTATTATGATTTTTCTATTATGATGCCGTCGGTTGTTATAGCAAAAAGATGGCATTTAAATTATGTACGTAACTTAAAACTAGGATAACTCTATGTTGGCTCACTACAAAGTGTGTTGGCCTTTGAGGCGTTCATAGATCATTCGGGGTATTTGCCCATAATCTCCACGCTTGGTGATTGCAGTTTAAATCAGTAAGCAGGATGACTCCGCTGCCCATCATCCGGTAGAATTTGTCTTAATCGGCTCTTACGACTCCCCGCAAGATAAGAGGGGTTGGCTAGCCCTATTCTAGACCGGCACCACACGATACTTAAATTATAAATAACTATATCACCGGCACCGGGTGACCGTTTGTATAACATTACATATCCTGTGCTCAGGAAGCCACGTTAAGCATTTGGACCCGGTTATGACTGTGTGTGATAGTCGTTAAGCCAAGTTGCTGGCTCTATTGTATGGCTTAAAAAATTCTAACACTCCTGCTTTTGCCAATCTGTACAGGACACACGTACTGAAGTTGATCTGAAGACCTCTTACCTTGTTTTTAGGGAGGAGACCTCAGTCCAGTTGTGTGTTGTTGACAGTCTAAGGGCACTTGCACAATAGTCACAAATTCTGTTTAGTGCTAAATCTATTTCAAACATCGTTCTGACCCTCTCAACTTTACACAAATGGCTGAAACGCAATGACATTTTTATTCAAATTTAGTTTAAATCAAATTTAAAACGGTTGGGCAAGCCGGCCTAAGATAGCAATGATAAAAAAGAATTACAAAAGAAGCATGGTAACTTATTGGTTTCATTCATAACATTATCTTAATGTAGACTTGTTTCACAATCAATTGCGTCTTTTATAAGTAAAATACACCTGAAGACGGGTTTTTAAATTGGACTTCAACATGAATAAACTTTAAATTTTATAACTTCACTCGAGGTGTCTTTAAAGTTTACACTTAAAATCCTTTCAAGTACCTTAAACTCCCTATAAAATGTGTAACAACCTCAATGTGGGCGTATTTCTTGTGAATAAAAAGGAGATTACTGTCATATTACAAGATACGATACGAATATGTTTTAAAGATTTGCAGAGTTTCATGTCATTTAGGTTTATTTTAACAAAAAAAAAAAGATTTAATAATAATGAGACATCAAACATTTTAATATGTATGCTTTTGGCTGAAATTGAACAACTTTAATAAGATTTATTAATGCCGATACATGTTTGTCTGTTGTAAATTAGTACATATATATATATATATATATACATAAAAGGTGGCGAGCCCATTGCCGCTTACCGGGAACTTTTGTGTTCGTCAGTGCCTCGTCTGTTGATTAGCAGATGCACCATTTGCAAGTGAGTTCGACTTGGGTTCCTAGGTACTTGGTAGGATGGGCACAACCACAAATGGTTGTATGGGGACACCCATTTGTGGTTGTGTATTTAATAATACATATATAGAAATAAGCCAGTGACCGACATTAGCAATGTTTAACCTGCAGCTTCGTGGGGATATTGCATTTCTCAGTGTCTTCTATCGGAACTGCTATTGCGAGTGTACTGAGGAGCTTTTTGATCTCATCCCGCCCTCCCTTTCCTTCCTCCGAACAACACGTTCAAAATAAGACCATTAAGCTCTGGAATTCGCTGCCGGCTCATGTGTTTCCGAGTACCTATAATCCCGGATATTTTAAGCGCCCCGCGTGAAACGGCATTTTAGCAGGCAGTAATGAGAGGGTGCGCTTTGTAGCATACTTATTTCACGGTATGAAGCTCCTTCATTTCTTTTGGATTGCATCTACCACCAGGCAGTATGCAGTAATTATGCCGTATCACACTTGAAAATAAAAAGGGATATCCTAAAGTTCTGAAACTAATATACATATATGCTGCTACTAGTGTTCTCATAAATAACATTTATTCCCTGCTCTAAGCAGCGTTTAATTAATAAGTACTCATAAAGCTGAACTAAATTAACATATCCACTGTTTTATCTCAACTGGTTCCTACTTTGGAATATACTATTAGTATTTACAGAGGCAAAGTCAACAAATGGTCGATGCAGTAGCCAGAAATATGACGTGTAACAACTTAACACAAAAATAAACTTTAAGCTCTACAGATTGAAGTATCAAATCGCTTGTATGAAATATTAGTTTCCATTGTTGAATCTAGAAAGTTTACAATACTTGGAGTATTGACTTTTGCCGTGAGAATTGGTTTCTATCGTTTTAACTCCGGTGGGTCTGATCGATCAAATATCTAACATACTACCGTTAAAGCTCCTTGGTTTAGACGTGTTAATTAACGTAATGTTTGTTTCGGGATGATGGTAAATACTGCATACTTTTCTAGTATCAAATGACATATGAATACATTCCTGACGCCAGTAGATGCAGGCAGGTTAAGATCGATCTATAATACATGGAAATAAGAGCTCGTAGCTCTGCGGTGCTCGGTGGTCGGAAACGATCGCCGAAGTACAGCAGAGTTTACAGAGGTCAGTCCTTGGATGGGTGACCGTTTGTGTGGCATTTGATATCGAGCGCTTCCGTGCTTTGGAAGGCACGTTAAGCCGTTGGTCCCGGTTATCACTAAATGTGGTAGTCGTTAAGCCATGTTAGAGGCCTAATTGGGCGGCTTGAAAAATTCTAACAGCAGGACGCCACACACCTGCCTCCGCTAATCCGCACTGGGTCAGCGTGGTGGAGTATGACCCAATACCCTCACACCTTGATATGTGAGTGGAGGCTCGTGCTCAGTAGTGGGACGTTAATGGGCTGAGATGATGATATTCAGCTTTAGACTTTTTAAGGCTGAGATGATGATGATGACCCTACTAAAACCCTAGGAATGTTCAGAAGGAATCGCCAAAGCTAAGTGTTCGCAGAGGGTAGTATTTGATATTTAGCGCTTCTGAACTAGCCTGGTGTATGTTTTCATTCAAATTTATAATCCTAAATAACATCTATAATAGCTTAATTTATGTTTTAAAGCATTATTTAGTAACTAGAATTGCTATGGATTTTGACTTAAGATTATCATAAATGCATAAAGCTGGCAAAAACTAGACTAATTAAAATAAATGTTTTTATTTCTTTAAGGAATAATGAGTGTGTTTTTTTTGTGTGTGTTTTTTTATGAATAGTTCACTATTGTAAGTCATAAATTATTTTACGAATCTAGTCATTTAATCATTAATAATATTTTTTATGTAGCTTAATTAATAATTTTGATTTAATGTTTGTGGAATTCTATTAATTTACGAATAATTGACGAAACTAGTCGCTAAGCATTCAGTAATATAGTACTTAGACAATAATAGGCGATGCTACGAGTACGTCTGTCGGTGCATTAATATGTTTGAGTTACAAGCACCCGTGTGCCTGACTCGTGTAGAAACTCCCGAGGAAACCTGTGATAATAAGCATCCATGCAGCTTTAATTAGACGAGCAGTGCTTCGTGGGTTACACTAATATTGATATCCACACGTGCATTTCCGTAACGGGTTAATTACTCGTGAATTACTTAACTTGTTTAGGATATTGTGGAGTCGGCTTTTGTAAAGTTTGTTTTATTTTAAGCTGACTTAAAAAAATAAGATAAGGTTTGATTTTTTAAATGATTTGTTCTGCTTATGCAATAAACATAAATCATCGTCTTCATTTTAGCCTTAAGAAGTTTTCTTCATCGATTGATTTTGAGCCGCCTGCATCCACTGGCTCCCCGCCACATAGCTTTGATCGGTTCATTGGGTTGAAGGCCATAAACCTTGTTACATGTCTACTAATATTTTCATTTTAAAGACGTTATTAAATTGAAACTATTGACATTTAGTTTTGTAGCTTTGTGTGACAAGCGAACTTTTGGGATTATAATAATAATAGATTTTGCCTCCCGTATTATCTTGTATTCTGTGTGCTTTACTCGTGAAAGAAGTTTTCGAGGAAATTTTTCTTGTTAATTAATTAGTGAACATCAATTGCGTAACTTCTCCGGGATATAGTGGAGACGACTTTTATAATAATATGTTTTTATTTCTTACAGTAACAGTCTTTAAGCTCTAAACCATGTAGTAAACTATGATTAATAATAAATAAATATTTAAAATTAGTTTTATTATTCTGAAATTGATCTGAACCCTTAATAGGACCGAGGGCACCGTAAACAGGACCTGTGTGAGCGGTAAAAAACTAAAAAATAACCAACAAATTTAACTAACATAGTTAAAAATACAAATACCAATGCGACTTGCAATAATCTTTTTAATTAAATTTTTTAAGCTTTTTATTAATAAGAAACTAACAGATGTAAAGAAAATCGAAAAGATTCCTAACAAATGCGTACGACAGGATTATTAATGTATAAATTAGCAACGCTCTGTGCCGAAATTCCCGAACTAATGTCCTTCCTTCTCTATTTCCTACTCTCGTAATAGGATAACTCAAATAAGCTCAGGTGGAACTGCTCAATATGCTTCGTGACCATGACGATTCCGATTGAAACGCATTATGCAAGATTGACTCATTTCAGTTTTTAAAACATTTTTTATATCTTTTACAATTTATGTTAGAACTGATTTTAGCTATAGTTAATACGTTTATATTGTTGACGGAGAAAAAAAATGCATAACAGTATAGCCTAGAGCAGACATAATTATATTCACATCTTAATTTATTTCATCTTAATTAGAATAAGCAAGTAAATCCATTTATTAATTAATCCAAAGGTTATAAAATTTATACTACTTGTAAATTATATTTTATTATGTTTATTTATAATCTGAGATTAAACGAATCAGATACAAGATATATTACAAATTAATTAAAGTAATATATACCCTTTTTACCTGTGTAATGTAATCAAACCATATTATTATGGTAGAAAGTTTACAAATATAAAATATAGACAATATACCTTAGCTTTTATCCTTTATATTTCACAGATACTTTTTGTCATCGAACTTAGTCATTATTATATAATTTTAAACTACCTCTTTAATTTTTTTCAGATTCTTTATTTAAATCAGTTCTTACTAACTAGTTAGTTAGAAAAACAATTGTTTGACTTGTCCTGACACTTACCACATTACCGAAAATATCGTCTTCACGAAACTACCAGAAACACTATACTACCAGAAATCACTATACGAAATATCACACATACGGTCAATTCTGTAAACGCTGCTTAAATTCAGTAATTGTTCTCAAGTGCAGGCTCACTTCAAGCGCTTTATAAACAAACAAATATCTATCTAGAATATCCCCACAGATGGAAGAATCTGATCTGATTATGAGATGGAAGAACATTACATAGCAACTTACAACTTATTTGTTTAACAATATTCCTGCTACATGATGCATAAACCGGTCCACGGCTCAAAGCTCCTGTAATACGAAACACGAAGATCGATTCGTTCTGTACCTCAAGCTTGTATGGCGATGCGTTACAAAAACTTAACTAAGACCCAATTAGAAGTCAGACGGCACACAGTGTTTTTATGTGCAGCGGTGAAAAAAATTCTGACCGAGTTTTGTTAGTAACTTGTTACTGTGTCTCAAGAGTGTCGCTTGCTGGAAAACGTTATGTGCTTCTTCACAGTTACTTATACATTGTCATGATTAACGAGATGTTTTTCTAATGTTTATGTCTAACAAATGGAAATGTAATTTTATGCTTGGTGGTTGGCCAATAACACACTTAATTAGTGTAAGTAAGGTATTAGTGTTTTATTTGAATTTTAATTATTATTATACTTCAATGTTTTTTGTAGCTTTTAAGGCTTGACTAATTATTGTATAAATGTACTTAATTGACAAATGCCCAGTTAGTATGTAGGCCGCATGCTTGAGTGCCACTTAGCGTTACTTATGTAAAAAAATCTATATATAGTTTTTGAATGCTATTCTGGTGCAATTGGTCAAAGCAATAAATGGCACGAAATTAACTATATCTATCGACCTGCGCCTGAATTCCAATTGGTTTAAGTAATGGACTACCAATATAGCGAGAAGGTAAGTATACTCCGTTTCTTCACCTTAGATCGTTGATTGGTTAACAGTTATAGATGACGAGATTAAAAAACAAATATTTTGGTTAATGAGTGTGAATGAAGCTAAAAGTGTGTGCCAAAATCGTAGCAAGTGGAAGGATGTGATGATAATGATGATCTCTGCCTACCCCTACGGGAAAGAGGCGTGACATTATGTATGTATGTATTATATGGTGAAGCAGCACCTATTCGACCACACAATGTTCATGTTACTTTTTGTATTACTTTATATTGTTCTGTATTTTTCTTTTAGTTATTAACTTTAAGATATTTTTAAGCAGAGATGTACATGTGTGGTCTATAAATAATTATTCTATTCTATTCCATATATAATGCCATTTTCATTGTATTTACTAGGTGGCGCTCAAGCATGTGACCCACATGATAGAGAGTGGTCACTGCAGCATACGTATGACCGCAATACCAAAAGCATCACTAATGCATTGGCAAACCTAAAAATTTCAAAAAAGCCGAAATGAGTTTCTTGAGGCATTCTTCTCAATCTCGTTGCCTTTTTGAAAGCCTCGTTAGAGTCACCGACAGACTGACTGAGTGACTGACAGATAAACTGACAAACTTTGACAAGTTCTGACAAAGAATCCATTTGCTTTTATTTATTGATTATGGTACCGCTCATTATCTCTTTGATTGTTGTTAAGAAAAAAAAAATTAAATTTCTATTTTGTGTTTAAAAATTTGACGAATCTAAATGATCCTGTTGATCATAAAGACAATAAAGTATATTTTATTTTACCCTTTTGAAACTGTTTCACGCTGTTTCGATGAGCCCCATGTACCAGGGAGGTTATTTTACAATCCAAGTAGGGTACGCGGGTAGTAGGGTAGCATTCACAACCCAAGGATAAACTTTATGTACTCTCAAGCTTTTCCCAATCCGATGGTAAATTTACGATTGAAATATAATACTATATCAAAATAACATAGCTTATTAACAATCAATTTAATATTGCCGATAGGGTTTCTGAAATAATACAAAATGTTCAGTGAATACAGCATTTCATTATGAAATCATTCAGTACAAATAACGTAGGTAGCATTATAAGTGAAATAAATTTACTATTACATAATGATTTTGTGCGGAATGTACATAAAACCGTGGATATATTATACAATAGTTTATGAAATATGCTTTGCTTAAGTCAGTATCAAAAGGTTCTTTTATACGTATTTATATATTATGTATGTTATTATTAAGCGCTAGAAAGCTATATTTTCTACTTGAGAATCTTGTTAATAATATCCAGTACTAATATGTCTATGTTATGGAGTCATTTAAATTTATTTAAAATAAAAATATATCAGCCCATATCACCATCACATATATGTGGGATCGCCGAGCAAAAGAGTGGTAGAATTAATAACGAAATCTTTATTTTATTCACACAGCTATGTTTATGGTTTACTATCGTAACCACAGGCTAACTACTTAGTGTTGCCATGTCATAAACTAAAAGAGTAAAATAGAATGGAAAGAAAGGAGCGTCATCTGTCTGTCAGTTCGAGATAAACTTAAAAAAGTGTTGAAGGCATTTGCATAAGGTTTTCACCAATAGTCTTGCAATTTGTCACAATGTTTTTGCATATGTGTTGAAATATAGCGATTTAATATCTTGTACTCAACAAATCATACTCCTTTTCAAATATACTGAAAATGTATACGAGTTTTTTTTTCTCAGTTTAATTGTCCTCTGTTTTGAATCTATTAATAGAAACTTTTGATACTGAAATGTTTTAATAACCCTATTTCTCATACATACTTAAATACAGTGAATAATAATACAGATTAGGACTAAGTAATAATAAATATGAGTAGGAAATACGAATAAGAAGATATGGAATTAGATATAAAAATATTAAAGGGATTACAGATAGGAATGCTTCGTACCACAAAATGATTTAGAGGAAACAATGAATAACAATTACTATTGACAACAAAAATAATATAGCATGATATAATTTGACTATCCGACAATATAATTAAACATATGACGGGGCTCTCTGTTGGTCAGTAAAAATCATATGAAAGCCAACAAACAAAATTTTTGTTTAATAACAACTCGTGAATTTTTGAAATTCACTCATTTTGCTTTTTAAATTTGTTTCCGAAAGAGTTCCTAAGCCAAACATGAATATTACTAAAAGAAGAAAAAAACGTTAAATCTGCAAATCATTTTATGATCGAAACATTTTTATTAAGACATAAAATGCTGTAAATTATACAATTGAAATTCGTAAAATAATGCACTTTAAATATACATATTTTATTCACTATCACTTTAGGTTTTCATTGTTTTGTAATCGAAAGAATAATCAAATTATTATCAATTTGCAATAATAAAATATTCATAAAATTAATTTAACTCAACACAAACAATTTCTTTACTTAACTGCCTATCTAACTAAACCTATTTAATATTATGTACACAATTTTTTTGTACAATTATTAATAATTACATTAATTATAAACACTTTTAATCGTATTTTGCGAAACCTTGAATGAATTATGTTATTATAAAAATAAATCTTAATTCTATGCAAATGTTTTTTTAAATATAGCTAGATATTATATATACATTCTATTAGGTAAAAGTTTATTTTATACAGAAAGCAGGTAGACAAACTGTTCTTACTATTAATAATACCTAACTACTCTGTTAATAATAAATATTATATATACGGTTATGAAAATTTAAAAATCTATTGAATGTTTTAAAAATTACGTTCTTTACAATCAGAAATTCTAAAAATATACTTTAATGGAATATTTTTGAGCTCAGGCATAGTAAAAATAATACAACATTTCATTAAAAATAAGAAAAAAATAAGCTAAAAAGCAATGAGTGTGATAAAACTGCATAGTAATATTATTGCATAATGTTATAAAATATTAAGTTATCTTAATGCTACTATGGTAGATATAAATAATGAAAATAAATAAGCAATGAAAATGATGAATTATAGACACAATTAAATTTTATTTTCTCAAAGAAATTACATATAATAATATGATTAAATATATAATTATCATTTCCTCTCATTTATACACAAACGCAACCTCAAAAATTACATTTACCATTAAAAAATGAACTAGTTAAAATCACAGCAAAACTTTATAACCTATCTACAGTTTCATAATGTTAAAACTATCTACATAAAATTAAATGAAATATGGTCTTATCCTCTATATACATATGAGTAACATAGATAAAAGCACCAGTCTTAAATAAAATTTTAATTTATTAAATTATAGGAAAATCTACACATCAGGACTTCAAAATACTTAAGGCTCTGTCACTATAGGCAGTTAGAAATCATATGATTGATAGAAGAATAGAAAATAACGCAATATGCAAAATTTTTGACCTATTATATTTTTCTTACTCATTAATAAAATATATTATAAAGAAATAAATTGACTGAGGAATTATGGATTAGGGAAACTTAGGACTGTTTGTTGCATAAGAAAAACTGTGAAACTACTTGTCTCCTATAAAATAACTAAATTAAAAAGTTTGTGTGGGGCAAAAACACAAGGTCTCCAGATACAAAATTACACAGCAAGCTGCTGCAAAGTCGCTATAGAAAGCTAATATAGATTTTTCTGATACAGTTCCGTTCAAGTCGACCAAATACCTTCTAACTTTGTCCATAAATGGCGCATTACTGCGGGCAGCCATAAATATTCATTTTCGGGAACCAAGACGAAGTTCCGAGCTTCTCATCTCAAGTAGATGCGAGAATATTAGTGAATTTATGAGAAAAATGTTCAGCACTTTGCAAAGATTTCGCGTTCGTCTCAACGTTGCCCAAGTAACACAATGAGTATTTTAAGTAAAATCGTGACCTAGAACTTGTAGTCCATATTAGCAATTACATATTGTTTGATCTTCTGAAAATGGGCATTTAGAAGCCATTTTATTACTTTATCGTTTATCTGTTGAAAATATTGATTTAATCATGATTGATGATAATGCAGCACACCGTAACAGGGTACCGTATCTACTTTAGCATTTTTAAGTAATAAGGAAATGCTCTATGGTGCCTAGTATATACAATAATAATGCGTAGACACTGTTTTGCGCCCTAGGTTTATAATAGCTGTAGCGGGACCGTTCGAAAGGGTTACCGCGGCCTTGGTGTTGCAGGCTTAAGAACGAACATGGATTGTTTTAGTCAGTAAAAGTCTGACACACCCTTCCGCTTCACCCACAGCGAAAATCGGTCATTGCAATGATTTGCCATGCCAAAAAAAAGGTTTTTAATAGTAATAATGCCTGCTAACGCTTAATGGTATAATTATATACCTTTATAATGCTTTTGTACAACAGCATATAGCTATTTACATAATTTTTTCAAGTGATAAGTTAAAACCTAGTGCATTTTTTAGTTCAGGTGGATACTGTTAAATATCAATTTTTTTGCATATAAACATACCGCATATTTTTGGCTCGTGCTACTTATCTATAAACTTAAAATGTTAATGATATCTCATTGCATATTGTTAAGACATTGTAAAAAAGTTATATTCTTATATACAACGAAATAAACGAACCTTTTCTCGATATTTTAGAATAAAGTGATATAAATGTTTGATACTGTAACTAAAAATATACGCAACAAATACATTATGCAAAGAAATTATGACTATATACATGAACACTATCTTTTACATTAACTTCAATAACAATCTTAATCTAGTGACTTAGATACAATGAATTTCATTTTAAAAATGCAAAAAAATCGCATAAAATCTCACTATTAACCACTATCACTTTTTCCCTCGGCTTCAAATTATCGTTTACTAATGTTATAGGAAAATGAGTCGATTAATGGTCGTATAAAAGAGTCTTAGATCAGAGTAAGGCTTCTTCGAGTTGATCGAAGCTCTCACACCATCAATCACTCTCGTAGACTGTAGAATTAGAACTCTTTCGGCGGCCACGTGGAGAACTAAACTCCACCCTAGTGTCTGGCAGCCAGGAGTACGCAGTGCGCTCTGATGAAGCACTGGAACAAAAGAAAAAGAAAAATTCAAACATTTGAAAGAGGAATTACAATGAAGTCATCATACAGTAATATTAAATTCGCTTAAAATGGCAACGTGGTCTGCGTAACTGCTTTTTAATCCTAAAGTTTTTTTTAGGTTAGTTTAATTAAATTTCTATCATTATCATCTCAGCCAAATGACGTCCACTGATGAACATTAGGCTCCCCAATAGATTTTAAAATTCCCATACTAGACAAATATTTATTTGCAAAAACTTTATAATGTTTTTTTGCTTGGATGTTCGATAAGTTCAAATTATAAAAAAGGAATATTTCCATCTAAGGAGACAAAATAGAAAATGTCAAGATGTAATTCAAAAGCTGTTTTTGAGTTTTCTTTTTAAATATAATCATAATGAACAAGATAACACACAAAAGTCAAAAATAAAGTAATACTTCTTCGTATGGCTTTTTTAATTACATGAAAACCCACATTTCTGTGTATTGTAAAATGAATTCAATTGTCACCGGTACAACAACGAGTCGATTTCACAAACAGGATATCTAAAAGTAAAGGATTATACCCAACTTAGTTCAATAATTCAGTGAACTGTAAACGCATTGTAAGCGTATTGGACTCGTTCATGCGCAGATTTGGCCATTTCAACTTTCGTGGGATTATGACTATTTCAAACGCATTCCCTGTTTACGAATTCTTGATAATATTGAATGATGTTTTTTTTTCCTTTAAATAAAAGGCTTCGTGCGGTTTGCACATTTAGCCAGTGTCAAGTAAGAGATATATTAATAACATAAATTATAGTAAATGGGAATGAGTAGTGATAAAGATAAGAAATGGTAATGAAATGTCCTCTCCCTAAATCCCTTGAGTCCTCAGTAAAGATGTGGGACTATACTATGATCTCACATGGACTTCTTGAGAGAATTTGAAAAGTGATGCTGCACTGTTTTGTTTCATTTAGCAATACTCATGTACGTTCACAAACACTTAACGGTTAATAATCCACCGTTATTACACATTAATATTCGAAATATCACAAATTTTAGAAAATCAAACAAAACTACAGACGCTTCACTTTCTCGCCAAGAAGTCTGAATGATGGTTCGATACGAACATTTAAAATATTTTTATTTCATTACAGGTAGCAACCTATTGTAACGTTTCAAGTTTTTATCAAGATTTAAGTGACTTTCAGAAATATCAAAGAGTGTATAAAAATATTTATTTGTCGCATGTGTAGGTTGTTTATAAAAATGGTAAATTTATATATGATATAATACATAATAATGCTTTACCCAATTATAAGAGACGTATTGAATAATATTGGTATACGAGTAGGTGGCTAAATTGTTGGGCACATGAGATTTATAAAATGATTTCTCGAGGACAAAAGTACCCTAATATATAATTATCGTCAGTATGAAGTATGGTCTCATATGCATGCTTATACAGGTACCTATAGTATTAGTAAATATCAATGGAAATAATAGAAGTCTGTCTTAATATAATATTGAACCCACTTTTGAACACAGCTCCTTAACGTTACCCCGAGGGGTAAACGGGTCTAATAAACATAATTTACATGGGGCCGCCCACGAGTCCAATCATGTGACCCACAGGAACTGTGTTAAATTGGATCATAAGTAGCCCTATGTGGAGTAGAGATAGAGATTAAATGAACTATGTCCCTCTACATGGTCCCGTCTTTCTCCATACCAATTTTTCTAGAAATTAAAACCCGTTAAGTCATTACAATGTTAAGATTTTAAGCCTCAATAGTCAAGCTTAGCAATTAGTAACATAGTACAATTACATAGTACAAAAAGGAAGCTAACAATGACTTTAGTTATTTTTATACAACAAGGTGACACTCAAGCATGAGGCCTACGTGATGGAAAGCGGTCATCGCAGCCTATGGATGCTGGTAATATAAGGGCCATCACTAGCGCGATATCATTATTATAAAAATCGTTCCTCGAGAATCACTGATAGTGGTAGTCGTTCAACTAAATAGCGAGGTCCTATTGGGCGACTTCCTAGTTCTAAAAAAAGAACGCCACACTTCCGCGTCTGCCAATCTCCTCTGGGTCCGCGAGATGGATTATGACCCGTATCTCTTTCACATTGGTTTGTGAAGCCCAGTAGTAGAACGTTAATAAACTGAGATTATAAATTATCTACTACAATATAACACAATTTAAAAAAAATGTTTGAACCTTCTTTCTAAGACACAATAGGCACTTTCCATAGCGAGAACAAGACACAAAGTTTTCCTAAAAGAAGGTTTAATCTCAATGGCTTAGACCACGTAGGTTGCCAATAACTTAATGGGCACAGCTGCACAATATACTATTTCGTTAATAGTTCATCTTAAGCTATTGACCTGAATATTTGAATTACTGAGAGAGTGAAACGGAATCCATGGATTTCGATATCGGTTATACCAATAATTACGGGCGCCAGCCTCAATTGGATGCCTACATTGTTCATCTATATACCACAAAGAGGCGGTACAATAAAACTCTAGTGCCTATTGGGAATATCAAAACAGTTTCTTTGTCCTAAATGCATTGAGTACTTTTAAACTTTTCCGTTGACCTTTTCGCGTGACTACATTTTGTGCACCCACCGGGGTACATTTCGACCGCGAAATGATGCAACAAATCAATATAAAAACAAAAAATATTTAAGTGATAGTGAATCTAAGTGCCAGTTACGAGCCACCGCTCCGTAAGAAGAACTGGTAAAAAAATCACAGGCTATGCTCTTTTAAATTTATCCATTGGTTTGGTACTTGCATTACAATCTTCATTTTTCTGTGAAGCTATACAATGCAATTTAATAAAACATTAACAATATTCATGTTCTAAGTCATTCATATTAGAATAGCCTGTATAAAACGGCAGTTTCATTCCAAGCATTTTTATCTGCCATATAGTCTTCGATAGAATAGTATCCCTTTGAAGACAGCTTGCGTTTTATTGATAACTTTAATTTATTTTTTTGTTTATTACTATTATTACAAACTTAGTTTGTTAGGTAAATTGTTACTAACAACATGGACAACTGTTAGTCTGAAATAAAAGATTTTTATTTTTATTTATTTATTTAATTGCTGTATGTTGCTTGGGATTTTATTGTTTATATATATAACATATAGTTATAATATAAACGTAAATTTTCCAAAAAAATGTTTCAAAGATTTCGCCTTATAATTTTTTTTTATTTCTAACTGTTGATTCGAGGTATTCTGTAAATTATAAATCTAATTGGCCTTGAGTTTTATTTTAAGCTTACAAATTCTGGTACATAAATAAATATTTCTGACAATTACACCAATTATTTAATTCCAAGATAAGTACCATTAAGAACTTGTGTTATGGGTACTAAATATCGGATAAACATACATACATACTTTATTTTGTAAATACGTACAAATCTTTGTTTGCACACAAAGATTTGTCCTGTGTGGGGATCGAATCCACGACCTCAAGAGTGGAGCGCGGGTATACTCGCCACCACGCCATATCAGTCGTCACATCAAGTGAAGACATAATTATCCTTTTAGTGCGTCTTCTTTGTTGATTAATATTGTGATTTAAACAAAAACAAACTAGCAGATAAAATCTATTTCAATTTAAACAGTAACTGAATTTAAGAACATCGTATTGTTTTATTAAGAAATCCGAACTTTCTTTTAGTATTCACAAAGAAAATCCAACAAAATGATCGTGTTTCTTGCTTGTTCAATTAGTGTCTGCCGGATAGACATTGAGGCTGTCCTATATTCTACTGCGCATTGAATGGTAATCTAAACCTACTACATTTATAGGTCAACACGCAAAACGGTACTTGGTATAATAGATTTAGGCGTGTCTTATACGACTTTCTAATATAGTTACTTGTGATTAGTTGCCCATGTGAATGATTTAGCAATAGGCTACTGCCTGTTTGTTTTTTTTTTTTGATATGTGTAACTCTATAAGTACGAGTAGAGGGGACAATGTAAGCTTGATCCTTTTATAATCTGACATAAACTATATCATAATGCGGTTATTGAAATAAAAATCTGGTATATTTATTAAGCTGTACTAATATAGCACATATTGAATGTAATCGGTTCTCGGCTTTTACTCTAGAAGTCCTTGATATTATTGCATTTAAATCGACAGATTCCCTATTTTATTGATGAATATTTTATTCGATTTTGTATAATCAACATAAAAAAAAGCATTCATTTTATAAAATAAAGTATCATAATAACAACCGAATATCTAAGGTTTGTATTGTTTTGCTAAAAAATGATCCTTTTTTAAAAACAACTGTACAATTACAGTTTACAATGCTTATGATGATAGATCTGAAATTATATCATAAACGCCCGTACGGTGTTGTTTGGTAGGTGATTTTATGATAAAAATACCTATACGGCAAAGATGGCTTCATTTTCTTTAAACAGCCACCTACATCCCATCTCATTTAACTGGAGGTAATATAACATATTGACTTCTTCTCGCGAACTTGTTGTCTAAGAAATATGTCCCATAGGTACCAAGCTCTTAACATAATTTTAAACAAGCCTTTGAACGATAAAGCTTGTGGTATTGGAAATGCCAGTACTGATCACATGGTCATATTAGTCCATAGTTACTACCTGTCAGTCATCTAAACGACTGACATATCGCAGGGGAGAGTCACATAGGAAAATTTTAAAGGTACACCAAAATGTGACAACGTGTTAGAACTACTTTAACTAGTTCTGATAATTATGTATTCTTCGTTTCATCGTCTTATACACAAACTATTTTCGATACCTACCTTATTTATGTTGATGAAATAGTTCCTATTTATTTTATTTTATTTCTGATTGTTGAAATAATAAATACATTATTGGAAATGTTTACTGGCACTAATTAGTTTAGTATTTGTGATAAGCCTTTATTTTTATATTGTCAATAATATCAATTTTAAAAGTTAATTTTCAAATTCCAAGGTACAAAGTGTACTTTCAATAGTCATATGAAAGTAAAAACGACCAATAATTCGGAACTTTATTACTTTTGTTTCCTAGCTACGATTATTTCCAGCATTTCTTTCAAATAATATTAAATAATAAAGTTGTTTTTCAAATTCATAGGTCAATTGGATTCTTTCAATAGTCATAATATGAAAGTAACTCGATCTTAATTAATCCAATTACTACAGTCATAGCTAGTTTCCTAGCACCGGCTATTGACATGCTGAGATATGCCTTCCTTTCTTTTATATGTATATTTTTATATTTTCTGACAATTACATCAATTATTTAGTTTCAAGATAAGTATCATTAAGATCTTGTGTCATGGATAATAAATAACGGATTAACATACATATTTTTGTTTTGTAAAAACATACTTAATATACATAGGAAAACATTCAGACCAGAACAAATATTCATGTTCACGCACACAAAGATTTGTCCTGCCTGGGAATCGAACCCACGACCTTAGGAGCGGAGAGCATGTATTCTCGCCACTACGCCACATCGGTCGTCAAAATATTGATCGTCGATATATGAGTAATTAATAAGTTATTTTTCTAAATCAAACTTCCATTGTGTCCTTTCAATAGTCATATGAAAGTAAGTCCGACCAATAAGTCGGACGTTATTAAGGGAAAATGAGTGTGACGTGGCGGCGACGACGACTGTCGCCGCGGCTCGAGCGAAATCCAATTTGAAATGAGTGCCATCTGAATTAATCCAACCACTTTGAACGGACCGGATGAAATTTCTGGTATTTTTCATGTCTAGCTTTAAGGGTGTTGCTATACTAATTAGATAGTTACGATGCTATAGGAAGAGTGAAAAAGTAGCTATTGATATGGAAAATTACCTCTTCGTATTTTTATACTATTAAATTGTGCAGAAGGGGCTCCTTATTAATAATAATTAAGGTTACTTTACTTATCCAAATGATAGTGATAATAAACATGAGAAAATCGGTTAATTACCGTTGGATTAATCACCATATATATAAAAATGAGCGAACCGTTTAATCAATCAACTTTGAGCTCATATTTCTTGTCGCCCGGCGCTATTTATTCTTTCGACAAGCAAGAGTATAACACTTAGATTTTTTTGCAATTTTACAACTTTTATTACCTTTTTACAAGGCTCTTAATAAATTCATAAAATAATGCAAACCACATTAACGCATTAAAACACTTTTAACACCCTCTCACCCGATGAATCTTTATTTTGGTTAAGGCTGCAGGAAGCCAGTGGATGCAGGCGACACGGTGTCGATTGACCTGGATAACAATTAGAGAGGCCTATGTTTAGTAGTGGACTTCTAGTGGCTGGGATGATGACAATGATATACATATCCCATTATGTCAAATTATTATAGCACGAATATAGCATCTTACAGAACTTCATAGTGTGGATTAAGCCTTAAATAAGCCCTCGGTGCGAGAAAAAGATGAGTAATAGGTTCGACCTCAACGCTGAGGAACTGTGTGGAATAATAATATTATGCTCGCGCGATAGAAACCATTTTTTGTTTAATTTCATTTCGCCAGTATGGAAGGGTGAAGTTTTATTCATCGTGTTAAAATTTTTACAGAGTTGCTTTTTCACGAAAATTAATAAGGAAATGAAGTTACTTAAATTTGTTCCAAGTTTTAATAAAATAAGACCATTTAATGAAAGATGGGATTTGGTGTTCAAAATTGAAATGTATAGGAATAATGTATTTTTCCTAGTTGACGTTTATGTGAAAGAATAACTGTAGGTTGGTATTCTATTAAATTTTATAACTCATTTTATACAACCCTTTCCGTAAAAATTAATACACATTAGTCTTACAACAATATG
Organism: Musotima nitidalis; assembly: GCA_949126915.1. Classification (NCBI taxonomy): domain Eukaryota; kingdom Metazoa; phylum Arthropoda; class Insecta; order Lepidoptera; family Crambidae; genus Musotima; species Musotima nitidalis. Next base: position 8,490,316 of record OX421424.1, on the reverse strand, counting down.
TTCATAAGCACATTACAGCATATCGGAGCATGAGTTTTTATTTCTTGTGAAGAAAAAATAAAATGTAATAGCAAGGTTCATGCCCATTTCAATATAAATATAATATATAATATGTATTATATATATAATATGAGACACATCGTAGTGATGTGACGTATGTATAATTTTTTTCTATTGTTTTTGTCCTTTTTATGTTATGTGTTTTTGTCATAGTTACCATATCCTGCCTGACGGTAAGCAGTCTTAGCACTGCAGAATAGGGAGAGCGATTAATTCCGTTTATTTATGTGTGCTTGTAAGAAAGTAAGAAAGCACTGATGTCAAGCCAAAAATAAATATATATATATAATAAGATAAATATATTAGCAAAGCAATCAAACAAAGTGATTCATAAAAGAAAATTGTTGTCCACGACAACACTTTCGTTTGTATTAAGTCTACTAATATTTCGTGTTACAACTAAGTTACGGCCAGTCAGTCCGACTCTCGAGTTAGATTTGTTGTACCAACAAGTTTATTATACTTTACAACACCTGCTTTAGTTAACTTCAACTACTCTAGTTAACACCTCGTCTTACGTTCGAGTAAGCAGATGATACAGTCATATTATGTTATGTGTACAACTATATATCCTCTGGAGTCGTAATGTAAGAAAACTGAATTCTGCGTAAATATGTTTAGTCACAGGTTATATGAATCATTGATCACATACTAAGATATACGCTTGCCTATAATTAATTTGAAGCCCTTAAAAATCCCGATAGAGACTGCTCAGCGTTACCACCCAGGTTCATTCGTTTTGAAGTCTGCCTGGTAATTTCTGTGACACTTTCAAGCCACAATACAAAAATACATCAATGGCAGGCTTCCTAATAATACAGTGCAATTGTTCTCTGTCGCCAATAGAACCACAATCACGTGAATGTTTTGGATATAAATTAACAGCATCTTCTTCCATTGCTAGTCTCTTTCTTTTTCACTTTTAATAAAATTATTATGACGGCTATAGGGGATCCTGCCAACATTTAAGGAACCCTTTATTTTTTTTGTTTTACATCGTTAACAAAATGTATTTACGTACTGCCTTCCGACCAAAGGGGGACCGAAAGGGGGTGTGGGAGTCACCACTACGCGACTGCCAGCAGTAATACCCACTCAAAATCTTCCGACGATGCCCGCCGCTTGTTAAAAAAGAGGCGGGAGCCGCAGGCCGCATCTGACAGCAGGGGCCCCCTGCCCAACCCAACCTCACCTGCATGTGCTGCACCTGCTGATCAACAGACGAGGCTCTAGCAACTTAACAGATCCCGGGAAGCGGCAATAGGCCTGCCACCTATGGTTGGACCAACAATGTAATGGGCGAAGTGTGGGCATAAGGTATGGCCTCTGCCTACCCCTTCGGAGAAACAGGCGTGAGAACATACGTACGTATGTATGTAATTATTTTCGGTCCTGCATATCGTCTCTATATTAAATAACACATTCAAGTTGTACTTTGACAGTTCAGTCTGCTATTTGTTGTCATGTGACATTGGGAAGCGTTAATGACATTTTGTTTGTTTTTTAATTATATTTCGGTTGAGCTTCCGGTAGAGAGCTAGATACCAAGTAGTCCGAACTTTATCGATATATTAAGGAAGTGAGTGAGTGGGACTTCTTGGCGGGAAAGTGAAGCGTCATGTCTGCAGTTTTGTTTTATTTTCTAAAATTTGTGATATTTCGAACGTTAATAAGTGTAATTAATAAGATAAGTGTTTGTGAATGTACATGAGTGTTGGTAAATTGAACAAAACAGTGCAACATCACTTTTCAAATTCTCTCAAGAAGGCCATATGAGATCTCAGTATAGTCCCACATCTTTACTAAGGACTCAAGGGGTTTAGGGGGAGGGCATCTCATTTACCATTTATCATCTTTATCACCACTCATTCTTATTTACAATAATTTACATGTAGATAATTCATCTCTTACTTGACACTGGCTAAATGTGCAAACCGAAAGGAAGCAATTATTAAAAAAAAAAAAGTAAGTGAATGAATAATAAGTTTTAGCTATCAGGAAAGCTTGTTGTTAATAATATAACCATCATCCAACGAGCTTTATCATCAATTCTAACTGTTCATGAAGGGCAATAAAAATATTGAGTACCCATGCATCTGCTTTTCATGAAAATCCATCTTGTGACGCCTGCAATCACCGTCATTCTGAGCCGAATATTTGTCGTATCCACTCATCACCCGTGCGTAATGTTGTTTTGACGGGAAGAATCTATATACAGCATAAAGTTCCTAGCTCATGTCAAAATTTAAATAAACATTGTTTAATAATAACACAGAATAGAAGTGCAACGCAAAGGACTGCAACAATTGTAGAACTCGACGTTACCAGTCGACGCGACGTAGCGGGAATTGTCTGTGCAAACATAGACGCACCGGTCAAAATGGAAGCCCTATTGTGTCAGAATGTATTCATTTGTATGGCAAACCCAATATTGACAAAACGAAACTTGTTTCGAACAGGCAAACATTCATAGTAACCGAGACACGACGCGGCATACTCCACTGTAATTCTGTCATTAGTAGGGATCGGAGTAGAAAGAGATATTTCAGAGTCGTTGATTTTAGTATGGACATTCCATGGAATTGGTTTTAGGAAAATCAGTGATTTGAATAAATTATGACTAAAATGGATGATCGATGCGGGCTTTCTATATTTTTATTTATTAGAATTTTCCATAAAGCGGCAATAGCATAGAGGCGGGACCCATAGCCTTCAAATTCAAAGGGTCTCGGGTTCAAACCACGATGGAGCACCTATGAGTTTTTGAAATGAAATGAAATGAAATGAAATGAAATGAATGAAATGAAATGAAATAGATTTATTTGCTTTGATTTTGCGTTCTTACATAAAGGTCTTATACAGGTTAGTTGTATCGTCAAAATCTACTTATATCTAAGTGTGCAAATGTTATAATATATTTAGATTGAATTTAAAGATACAATTATTCAATAAATTAAAATGTCGCTGTCCGATTAATATTACATATAATTATAATTTCTACATTCTAAAAACTAAAGATTGACATGGTTAGCCTGAAAGTAGTCCTTAATTGAATAGAAACAGCCCTCTATCAAATAATTATGTAGTTTTCGTTTAAATATAGGTCCAGTTAACGTACGAATTTCATCAGGTAACGCGTTAAATATTTTTGTACCCATATTACTTGCATTTTTTTTGCTAATGTCAGTTTTAAGACCTGATTTTCTACCTTGTTCCCTGGTCTGAGTCGGAGACATTTAGTCGAAGCAGACTGTCTTTTTTCGAAATGTCTTGGATTCTCCTTTACAAATATACAAATTTGTTTAATATACAATCCAGGGACCGTGAGAAGTCTATTCTTTATAAATAAAGGTTTACATGACTCCAAGTAATAAGCACCAAACAAAGATCTAATGCATCTTTTCTGTAGTTTAAAGACTATATCTATATCTGTACAGTTCCCCCATATCATAATACCGTACTGCAGCACGGACGCTACATGAGCATGATATGCCAGTATTGCTGTCTCTACAGATGATATTTCTCTTAGGCGCCTAAGAGCGAAAGAGAATCTACAAATTTTATCACTTATTAAACTAATATGACTTTTCCAATTGCAGTTCTCGTCTATGTTTATACCTAAAAAGTTTGCTGTCTTAACATTGTCTATAATTCGGTCGTTATAAAATACATTCAAATTCAATTTGTGTCTATTGTATGTCAGAAATTGCATTACCTTAGTTTTATCTATATTTATTTTTAAGTTGTTGGATGTCATCCATTTTATAACTTTATTGAGAGTCATATTTATTTCATTTTCATAATCTGATACATTCAATGTCTTATAGTCTGTACTACCTTTCACTAGTATTGTTGTATCATCTGCATACTGTATAATTTCATGATTTATTTTGTCTGGTAGGTCATTTACGTATAAATTAAAGAGTATAGGTCCTAATAAAGTGCCCTGTGGGACCCCACACCCATTGACTCTATATTGTGAATAGTAGCTCGCTCTAATATGTACTTTATTTTTTACTGTTTTTTGGATCTGTACGCATTGCTTTCTGTCTTTTAGATAGCTGGTAAACCAATCGTTAGCAATACCTCTGATTCCATACTTGTAGAGCTTATCAAGCAATGTTTTATGCTCTACATAGTCAAAAGCCATGCTCATGTCTAAAAATATAGCTACAATAGGTATCCCCCCCTCAATGCTGCTCATGACTGATTTGATGAGTTTGAAATTTGCCATGGTAGTGCTTCTGTTCTTTCTAAAGCCGTATTGTTGGTCTTTTAATATATTAAATTTTAGTTATGTGCGTAACATTAAGCCGTTAGTTCCGGCTGTAACGATAATCTATGGCAGTCGTTATTAGGAAGTCAGTGCCTTCTAACATCCTAACAGCTGGTTTAAGCATAGAATAGGCAGTTTAGGCAGTCGCTCCAAGTTATAACTGAAATGCAGCCAAAAATGGTAAGACTGGTTAGAACAGTAAGCAGACCGCCCCCTCCCCCCAGACAGGTCTCCACCTTGGCGTGGTGTCTGAGTACCTCCCGTAGTCCGGAAAAAGGTAACACCCAGAGGTTGGCGACTCAGGGTGCCCTCAGTACTGACTACCGGTGGGAAAACTAATAGGGAACTGTAGAGGGCGCAGCGGTCTAGCCAGGAGGGCCCGTCAAGCAGCGCCAGGAGGGTCTAAAGCAGCGGGGGCAAGGGGCCCCTGCTGTCTAACCATGGACCCTCCGAAAAGTCGGCCACAGACGCTATGGTCGCACAGGGAGGTAGGAGGGGCCCGTCCACTGCGCCTCTCTGAGGAGGTCCTCCCGGTTTTGGTCTGGGGGACGTTGGCCGCAGGCGGGGTGACAGACGCTGCAATCCAAGTACTGGTCCCCACCTCTTTTTCAACAAGCGGCGGGCGTCGTCGGAAGATTTAGTAGGTATTACTGCTGGCAGTCGCGTCTGCCGGTGGTGAGTCCCACACCCGCTTACGGTCCCTCTTTGGCCGGAAGGCAGTGCGTAAATGCATTTTGCTACCGACGTAAAATAAAAACAAAAGGAAGCAGACCCTGGACTGACCCTGTGCTTAAGTCTAGGGCATCCGGGATAATGCTCGGATATGATGATTAAGAAGGATTTATTAAACATTATAAATAATATAAACTCAACTTATTTGACCGACTTAAGACCGGCATTCCGCATACCTAACGTGACGCAAGTACGTAAAATAGCTCTGCCTACTACGATCTGGTTATTAGTATCATCCTCGTGAATGCCTATGTAACGGTTAATGTAATTGTTTAAACGAGGAAATTTCACTTTGCTACTGATTGGGAATTATGGTAAGATGATCTTGGTTTATTGAATCAAGAGATAATACTGTTAATGTTGCGATAATCAAAGGATAAGTACTCAAACGCAGAATGTAAAGCGGTATAATTTGCACAAGTTAATGCTGATATAATAACACACTTTCTCATTTTGCATTAGATTAGGCAAAATTTTCTTTGTAGAACCGTACTTTAGATATCTACACATTAGGAGTAAATATCAAAAAGACTTTTAAATTTTATTTCTAAATAGATCGATGCGCTGTTTGTTTAGGGCTACGAGTATGTTAGGATCACCAATGTGTCGTCACTGACGTCACGTGGTAAAGTATGATTTCGGTTCCCCTTTATATATTGACCTTGGCACCCAGCTACGTAACGTTAATGGACCTCTGTCCATACCTCTGGTAGCGTTAAAATAAAACTCCTTAGATGTATTTTTTGGCAGTTGACAACAATAATTTTATAAATTATTTACTATGTACAAGAAAGAAAACGACTTGTATTCAAAAACTACTTGGGTGGCATTCAAACCTGGCACTAAATTTTTAGAGCCAAAGTTCGTTTTAACTTATGTCTTTGAAATCATAGGTGGTCTTTCTGACTTATTAGTAAAATCTTTCATTATTTGTACATGACTAAAATCTGTTAATTTAGCCACAAAACCAGTCTTCAATTTTACGATTGCTTCAAATCCCATAGTATCATTGTCAAAACGCATTCATTTATTTCATTAATTATTATCAATGTCTACTTTATAGGTCGTAAATGTAAAAGCAACGACAGGTGAACTCACCAAACTCGCTGTTTTAATGTCGGTTAAAGTTCTGATTATCGTACGAATGTTCTCGAAGATGTTAAAAGTTAGTTTAACACGTTTCTGAGAGTCACCTTTTTATTGTAATTGACTTTTAAAAAGCGATTTCATAAGTAAATTGCATTTAAAAGTGTGAACCGGATTTTATGATATTTTGGTTGATGTATGTTATTTTAGTTTGGTGCTAGTTATAACTTTGAGTGTATTTTAATACTGTAATACGTAATGTTTTAAAGTTGCTTTACTAAAAATGAAATAATTTATTAAAGAACTACGTAATTACGTTACATATCGGTTCAGCAAAAAAGGCAAATGTTAAAAACAATCCTCAAACTATAGCGAATCTACACAAACGTGTCATTTTAACTCTAGCGAATCTACACAAACGTGTCAAGGTATATCGACAGAATCTTTCTCACAACTTGCGTTGTTCTGTTAGATGTAAATAGACTGTACTAAATAATTAGGACCAATTTTTCAAAGTCACACATTACTAATAAAACCAATTAATCCTATCGACAAGTCATCTAAATTGATTACAGATACTTTCGTGTGACGGCGACACCATCGTAAAACCAACGTGAATTTACTTATAAATTTCAGAAATTACTCGTTTATCTTGATTATTCACACGCGACAATAAAATCGTGATTCAATGAGGGGATAAAATGTCCATCGAGCCCCTTCCAATCATGCCTGGGAAATTTTAAACAGCTCTCGGAATGTGTATTAGAACCAAAATTTTAGGGATATGTTACTGGTAGGCAACTGGCAAACCCCAATGTAATTGTCGGACGCAAGAATGGTTATTGATATGGGTGTGATAGTGTGGTAGTTTCATTGTTTGTCTGTATTCTGTGTCTATGGTTACGACATTGTCATTAACGCGAGTCATTTAGTTTAATGGCTTTAATTTTGTTTTGAGTTTTGAATCCTATTAACTGTTTTAAAAGTTTGTTTCCTCATGTAAATGTTCGTAGCTCTGCGGCACCAACTAGCCGTAAAAGATAATAGAAGTTAAGAATGATTCCTAGAGGTCAGATTTTGGATGGGTGACCGGTGGCTTTTAATATCAAAGGTCCCGATTATAACAATCGGGGGTTGTCGTTAAATCAAGTCTTCTTAGGCGTCTTGCGTCGTCCCGCCCTCTCCTTTCTTCTCCCGAACAACACTTGCTGGTCTTAAAAACCATTCTTATATTGTGCAGACTATCAGCACTCGAAACAAGAAATTTGGGAAGTCGTTTCTGAGCAAGACCACTAAGCTCTGTAATTCGCTGCTGGCTCATGTGTTTTCTATTTTCTCTGATCCCGGGTCTTTTAAGCGGGGCGTGAAACGGCATTTTAGCAGGCCGTCATGAGTGAGTGCGCTTTGTATCGTGCTTATTTCACGGTTTAAAGCGCTTTTATTTATTTTTTTGGACTGCATCGACTGCTTACCATTAGGCAGGATGTAATCATTATGATTAAAAAAAGTATTGAAACAATCTTAAATTAAGACGCCTTACACCTGACTCCGTCAAGACCACTGGGTCAGCGTGGTGGAGTATGACGTGAATCCCTGTCAGCTTGATTTGTGAGAGGTGGCCCGTGCTCAATAGTTCCTGGGCTATAATGATGATGATGCCTGCTATTCACTCCTTAAGACTCAGCGCGCACTACCAGCAAAGCACCCAAAGGGATCCTTAGTTGTGTAGTGTATGTACTAATTGCAGACGCGTAGAGATGGTAAATATTCGCTGTAAGGTCGCCGTCAGCGCGCTGTAAGAACGTGTGACAGTGAGAGGCTATCAGATGCGAGGCCCGTGCTTAGTAGAGATACGCTACTGGGCTGTAATGATGATTATGCCCATTATCCATTTCTTAAGGCTCAGTGCTCACTACCAGAAAAGCACGCGAAGGGATCCTTAGTCATATGTACTAATTGCAGACACACATAGACGGCAAATATTTCCGATGAATTATATCATTCGAATATAGGAAGTAAAGGTAATTTTAAAATCCTTATAACTAGGAAAAGCGGAGGCAGGACCCCATTCATTAAAACGTGTACCGAACCCGACAATTAATAAATGTTTTCAGCCAATATTACTGCCATTCAGTGGATTTGATTGAATCCGCAAATAGCTTCCCATGGTTTGTAACTAGTGATGTGGCACGGAGTTTAAAATACACTGTTTAAAATTATATCGGCATAGTTGCGGTCGAGAAAAAATTTGATTACCATTTAAATAGTTCCTATCTCCCTTTTATAATATATGCCAACTTTTTTTATAGTTTTGCGGAATTCTAAAAAAGGAATTTTTAAATAAAGGTAACAGCTTTTTTATTTTTTCCTTGTTAAATACCTTTGTAGAAATAATATTTTTTCCTAATATAATGGCTCCGTAAAAACTTTATAAAACAGGATGAAGAAAATAATAAAATGTCACAAAGAACATAAAATATGATTCATTTAAAGCCCATTAAGTTTTGTCATTAAGATGTGTTATCATTAATTACTTTCGATGTAAAACTTATTAAATCTAAATGCGGCAATACCTTACCGTGTGAAATAACCCTTTTTATTAAATAGTTATTTAACGAAACAGCAGTGAGGATTCTCAGGGCTTTATTATTGTGACACTCGGCGATCCCTCCATTACGCTTTATAATTTAACACATCTTTATTTTCTCTAAACTATCAAAGGTTAAATCTGTTTCAAAGTAACCTAATAAGCTTTAACTTGTTTAATACAATTTCATCGATAGTGTTTGTAATATTAATAGAGGCACACCCATCACTAGTAGAGGAAATGACATAGTGCGTGATATGCGGAAACGTATTTAATGAAACGGGAGGGGTAGCGTGTGCGTGGGCCCAGAGTTCCACACACGAGGACTGCCACGCTGCACGGCTATCGACTTTGTAGACAGGGTTCGTCAAACATAATAGATAGGTGCAGGATGCCACATACTGAATACACAATTAGTTATGTTTTTTTTGGGTATTCCTTTTAAATAGGTGCAAAAGATGACATGACACTGAGTTAGTTATTAAGTTAATATTGGGATAATTTAGGATAATTATATAGTATGTATTCAAAACTGTTTATCATTAAATAGTGTCTTTTATATTTATTTAGATTTAAAGACATTATATCAAACACGTGCTTAGAACTTAGATGGTTATGTACAAGTTGGATTAGTCAGATAGCATTGTGATCCAACAATCTTCTGGAATGTCTTTGTCCAGTTCTGTTCTTCTACTTCGCGTATCAAGTAAAGTCTAGCCGTGTACCAATATAAAAGGGTGTTTTATGTGATTAGGTTTGGGTTATTAGTCATCCTGAAATCACGAGCGTTTACTAGCGAATACTTGGCAGTTCAATTGTAGAATCGACTTTAGTAAATTAGTCAAGCATCCTACTAAAATGTCATATTATATTCATGGAGTTCAATTTTAGTCGATAAAATAAGTGATAATTACTATGAACTTATTTCCATACGAAATATTAAACCAATGAAAAAACAAGTTTACTTAATTATATATGTGCGAGTTACTTGACAAAGAAATCCGACCTTCTAAGCGTTTATTTGCTGTGCTCTCATGTAGAATTATACTCGCCATACCCATAACAAGTAAGTTTGAAAGATTTGCATGATTAATAATTGCGTCGATACTTTCCGAATGACAAACAAATATCATACTTTTTATTGTAATTGAGAATGTAAATATTTTGTAAGTGAGTTGTATGTTGTAATATATTGACTACTATTTATATTTAACGTAAATAAAACTAGTAGATTTTCCTAGTGGACCGTTAATGATTTTAAACAAAATTAAACTTTTAATCTAGAAATAATTAAATTAAATTAAAAATCTGGCGGAAAATGCAAACCATTGATGAGCTGATGGGGTCATTAAACCTTGTAAGGCGTCCGTCAGGCCACTTACTTACATAGGTAGCAATTTCGAAGCGACTATTACTAGTTTCATGAACTTTCCAAGTGGGTTATACCTTAATATCCACGAACTAATATTAATTTAAACTGAACTATGACGCATAGCACTTTATATAAATAACTAGAGACATATTCTCGCTTCGCTGTGGTGGCTATTTATTAAATATTTTTATATTATACTATAGTTTTAGAAATTTGACATTATTTTCAGTATCGTAATGAAGAATGAATTTTGAAAATCCATCCACGTTTATTTATAAAAAACTTCCAAAATTATAAAAGAATTCACTTTATTATAAGTGAAATAAACTTAAGTAAACAGATATTATTAACTAAATTATCAAAACAGTAAACCGTTATAAGTTACTGTAACAAATAAAAAATTCCGAAATATGTACCCATACAATTTATTGTACTGCCCTTGGCAATGAGCCGAATATTAGCAATTATAGCAATAAAAATTTGATCGACAGAAATATGAAACCCCGCTGTTTGGGCACCATAGGCCATATGGGCAAAATCGGTTTGTAACTTGGGTAATTACATTCAGCAATTGTCGAGACGGCTTATTATCTAATATTTAGTCAAATAGCTTGAGGCCAAACCAATAATTTCGATATAAGAACCCTTGAGAGATTGAACAATGACACATTTTTATACCAATACAAAAGCTAATTTTATACTTCGTTACAAGGTGTGAAATTATTATTACATTTTAGTTTATTCTTTGCATCTACGATTCAATTGTAAAGTAAAATATTTGGTTAAAAAGGTAACTTTTATTGTGTAACTACATATGTAATATTTTTTGATTGTTAAAAATAGCCTAAATTTAATAAATAAAGAAAAATAAAGAAATAACGTAAATAAAGAAATTTTATACTTAAGTTACTATTTAGACGCTTATTAAAAGGTTATAATATAATATTTACAAATAAATCTTTTAATCTGTGAGGCGTGCGACTGTCGCGAGGCAGGAAATAATAGAGTTTCAATTCTGGCTTGACAGGTTATAATATAGAATATGAATCATTTAATAAGTCCTTTTTAACAATCGTACATAGCTTAACTTAATTTTTATCCATAGTATGAAAGAGTAAATAATTTTATTGATACTGAAAAAACTGACTTCACGCGTGCAAAACCGTGTATATGTCGAAGGCAGATTGAACAAACGACAAGGCAAATTGTATCTCGATTTTTTGGGAAATTATTATTGCGCGGAAGTTGTTACAAAGAATTTTTAATCCATCTCATGCAATGATTTCCGCAAAGTAACGCCTGAATCAATAAATTATTTAAGATCACTTGCTCTCCATCTGATGTCAGCATATTAACGTCAAACTATTACGCTCAGGCATTCTCTTCATAAGTTCGGTATAGAGGATTCAGGTGCCGGACCCAGTACAGATTGACAGAAGCAGGTGTCGGGTGTCCTGTTTTTAGAATCTTTTAAGCCGTTCTATAGAGAGTCCCTATTGAGCCGCTTGAAAAATTCATTGTAGCGACTATCACATATAGAGATGGCCGGGACCTACACCTCAACGAACCTTCCAGAGAACGAAAGCTCTTGATGTCGAACGACAGAAGATCACTTTTAACGTCAATAAGCACTCGTATTGTGCCCAATATAATTCCTACCATATTAATTTGTACTAGAGTTGGGTTTAAATTATGCCAAATTGAATGTACTCTATGAAACGGCATCGCTTTATATCATACGTCAGTATTAATTTTATAATTAACCTAACTATGAAAGCAATTTAAGCCTCGTAATTCTGTACATCAGACTATCCTACTAATTGAATAGTGGATTATTGAGGGTTACAAGGCTTATGATTATCTACTAATTGTGCTATATTCAATAAAGGCTCATAATTAGGTTGCCATATCAAAAGTGCTTGTTAACATGCCATAGTTCCGTTGTTAACTTGCCGTGCTAAATATCATCGATAACATAATAATTGCGTTTTAGCTTCAACTCGTACGAATCATGCCATAACAATATGGTAAAAGACAATAAATTTAAAGAGAAATAACAAAACTTACAATACTTTTTTGGTGCCAATGTTATTGGTTCAAGCTTGTTGCTTATTTTAATGTGCTGGAGGCCAAAATATACAAAACTTCAAAGTCATAATATCAAATGTTACATTTATCTAATAAATAGTCCAATGTTATCCGGACTCTTACTAATGAAACATTTATAACAAAACAATAACACACATCATTTTAACGGGTATTGGCCGTGAGAAACACAAACAAAGTTAATGAATAACCCAGCCATTTCAATGCGAAATAATGACCCGTTCGGGACGTTAATAAAGCATAATTCATAAAAAGCTCGTGGCATAAATGGTGGACTGCAACAAAATATTATAGTGTAATAAATAATGGTACACCCCGAATTTAGCGTCTGCGTGCACGCACGCTTTGATCACACAACCCTACGCTTAAACTTGACATTCAATTCATTGACATAAAAATGTTCGCGCGAGAACGCGTTGCATTTAGTATTTATTATGACCCCACATGTGTCTCTGCATAGAAAAAAAACATATAACACAAAGAGACATTCGAGATTATTACATCTTTCCACTTTTAATTGTACACAATGGTTAAACAACAAAAGGGAGTTGTTCGAAACAGTTGCACACGAATCTATTATAATAACCGAGGCATGTATATGTAAAATGAACGCATTTGTTGCGCCATAGATTTTGAATGACTATACACGAATTTGAATGATAAAAGTCGGAGTGGAACTTACCGTGGAACGCTGAACAAATGAAGATGTATTAATCTAGTTGGGGTTAAATTGTTATTAAAACTATGATTAATGATTCCTGTTAGTGCAACCCAGATTAAGGAGTAGACACGCAACCACGTTTGAAAATTAACGTCGGTTAGCCCGTGACATAGAGAGTAGATTTATCTTCATCATAAACACGTTAGCTATCGAAGGATTATAACATTGGCCGAAGGAGCTGGCACATAATAATAGCATGATAAATAGAGCGCCGAGCTAGCCTTGTATAATTTGGACAGTAATTAACGACTAAATGAAGTTATTCCGATTACACATAGCACTCTGTCAAGTTTTTTACTAAAAGCTACTCTGTTGTTGGTGAAGTAATTGCCTTTGATTTCTAGGTCTTATTTATACACTAATCTTTACACGCAATACTATTTCAAATTGTTTGGAGTTAGACCTTCTTCTATCTCTTATTTTGCTTTACCTTAATTGTGAAAATTGCTCATTATCTTAATTATTTTCATTCTCTTTATGCTGGCCACTTTTAGTAAGACTTCTACAAGTTTTATACTTCGGTTGAAACCTTTATCTGCTTTTCATAATAATATCTTTATCCAAGTGACGAGTAAGACAGGAATATATTATATGGAACGTGACACGTCTGCCGACAATAATTGCAATGTTAATCGAATCTTTAAGGGAAATCAAAAAACAACAGCCACCCCGTAAATACCAGCAAATTTAACGATATTGGCATAAAAGTCTACAGGGCAGCCTCATGTACAATATTGTGGTTGTAGTAATCTTAGGGTCTTGAAAATTATGTAACAAATGCACATAATCCTTTATGTAACTGTATGTCAAGACAACATAATATCTAAGTGTCAGAATACACGAACATTTCCTATCTGAGAGTGAAGTGACTAAGATGAACAAACACAATAGTCTTCATTGAGCCAATAGTCGTACATACCTCGCTGTACAAACAAAAAGCGATTGTAGCATAGAAATTTATATGGATAGCAAACATTCGAGTAAACATCTCCCACCCGAGGAGTTTGTTTTACCAACTCATTATTACTGTACAGAAATTTCATTTCGCGTTTAAGTTTAACCGCTTGGCGGCGTACAAACAGAATTATCCGCTTTCATTGCTTGAGGATACGGGGCTCCCTTCGATTTTGTATGATACAAACAAACCTATGTACGTAAGGCGAGGTAAACACAATCGTAAATTTTAGTATATCATCCGCTCCGAATGTAACGATAGCACGAAAATTTGTTTTGATGTAATATGTATGTCTATGAATTATTTTACTGCTGTTACAAGCAGTAAAATAATTCAGGAAGAAAGAGTTGTGATGTATGCTTCCTCGAATTATTAATGCTAAAGCGAAAATTTATAGATATTCGTACCTCATCCACCCAAAAAATATTATTAAATATTAATTTAAGTCAAAGCCTACCAAGACAAGGCATCTTCTTCTTTGCCGTTCCCGCAAAGCTGAGGATCGCGTCCAGAAGTTACTTGTGCATGCTTGCTGCCGCCAACCGCCTTTTTAATGGAGTTAGACCACCACGTTGGTGCCCCTTTTTTTTGTTTTACGTCGGTAACAAAATGCATTTACGCACTGTCTCCCGGCCAAAGGGAGACCGAGAGAGGTGTGTGGGACTCACCACCGGCAGACACGACCGCCAGCAGTTATACCCACTAAAAATCTTCCGACGACGCCTGCCGCTTATTGAGAAAAAGGCGGGGGCCAGTACCTGGGTTGCATCGTCTGACACCCCGCCTGCGGCCAACGTCCTCCGAACTAAAAATGGGAGGACCTCCTCAGAGATGCGCAGTGGACGCGCCCCTCCTATCTCCTTGTGCGACCATAGCGTGTGTGGCTGACTTTTCGGAGGGTCCATGGTAAGACAGCAGGGGCTCCATGCCCCCGCTGCCTAAGACCCTCCTGGCGCTTCTATACTGGCCCTCCTGGCCCGCCCGCTGCGCCCTACACAGGTCCCTCTTAGTTTCCCCCCGGTAGTCAGTACTAAGGGTACCCAGAGTCGCCAATCTCTGGGTGTTACCTTTTCCCGGCCTTCGGGAGGTACTCAGCCCCCCCACCACGCCAAAGTGAAGACCTATCGGGGGGGCACGTTGGTGCCTTACCCTAAGCACGTCTGTCGTTCATTTTCCCAACAATAATGTATCCAGCTTATGCCTAGAGGACCGCATAATATGATCGAAGAAGTTAGAACTCGCTTCCAGCGTACTGAAAAGAATCGCGTCGTGATTTTGAGCTCTTTTAAATAGGAAGGAGCGATGTCAAGGCTACTGAGGGTGTAATGAAAAATTAAGTAAAATTTCCAAATTGTCTCAATTTAACTCAGCACAACTTAGAACTTTTATATGGTCATTAAATTGATTGAACCTGGGTATTTGTTTTGGTTTCCGAGTTTTCTATTTACGTACCTTAGTACGTTAATAAAAAGTGACAAAAAGGTATAATTTTATGTTTAATTGGTACATGTTTATGTAGCATTGAAAACTCTTCTTAGTTTGAGTCTAGATGATCCAAATATTTATTAAATATGAATGTATTTGTGTCTATGTACAAATAAATGTATGTGTGTTTATTTTTATTTTATTCATCTTAATTAAGGATTATTTTTTATGGCAAGAGAAAATATTACAAACATTTTTATTACACAAATATTTTCACATATTTTTTACATTATATAAATATTTTCTCTTGCTCGCACCGCCTTTAATGTCTCTGCTAACCCCAAGGCTGACTGTTAGAGGATGCCTAATGGCATTAAATTCGCCTTTCATACGTCACCTTAAATAAATAAATAAATTACTGGTTAAAAATACCCAAAAAGAAATGTAATATCTAAAAACTTTTAAAAGACGCACGAATTCGTTCTATAAGTGCCTATATTTATTCCTGTTATCGTTAATCGTAGCGAAAACAATTTTAATTTAACTTAACTTGGCCGAAGTTCAGTGGCGCATGTGTGCTCAAACTTGCGAGCTTCATTGGGAAAACATGCTAATATCCCTCAACTTTGGTCATTGAATTGCAAAAAAGGAGACAGTGACGAGTGCAATTTCGATAATAAAATTAGCATAATCAATAAAATGGAATCGTCAATGCACCCCTGATGCAGATCGGCTCCTACGACCGGCAACGATCTGCGTCCAACTTTATTACATACAGAGTAAAGTTTACATGTAGCTAATGTATACGGAATTGATATTAAGCATGATTTCATGCAAACTACCGCGTACAACGACAATTACTCCGATACGATCGGTTGTGGCGTGCACTGGTTTCCAGTTGGTTATTGGAACTCTCTTTGTATGTTTGCTGTAACTTTAATTTAAACGGTCATAGTGCTGCCCGCGCTGCGAGACGAGAGAGCGGAATGAATCACTGAAGTTAAACAGAGCTTACAAAGTCCAATCCTTGGATGGGTGGCCATTTGGTGTGTCAATACATATCTGTGCTTCGGTAGGCAAGCTAAGCCTAAGTCCCGGCTATTGATCATTAAGAAGTTTAGGTAGCTTGATCAATTGTTTTTTTTCGAGTGTCGCCTGAATTTTGTTGCGTTGGTTTAAAATTGATCTGAGCCCAATATAGGGATGAGTTTATGATGATGATTGGCATATTGATTTCTTAACAATCAAGTGGTAGAAAAAAAACTACACTTATTTGTAGTTTCAAATCTTCGCTTCCTTCAGAAAACATTTACATTATTGTATTTAAAAAAAAACGATTGTTGCTTCGTCACTAAACTCAATTACAATTCAGTACTTTTTGAACAAATTACGAATACAGTCCACTTCACCTTATATAACATTAACCTAAGTTAACCATACCGTACGTTTTGCAGGCTCCTCGCATTTTAACTACTCGATCCCTCAGAGCCTACGAATAAAATTTATTATAATTCACTTCAACCTTTCATGCCAACGAGCCGTGATGCTTTATAGCTAATGTTAAAAGAAAAATGTTTTCCCGAAACTTCTTTTCCGTTTTATTTTTTCTTTTTATCTTATCGGACGCTTTGATGGCTTTTACAAAAGTTTTTTTGTATTATTTGCCTTTCGCATTTGCTGATGAACGACTTTTTTACAGTTAAACAGATAAATATGTGCTGTGCGATTGTGTTCGTTCGTTCGTTCGTTGTGACAAACCTGTACAAAAGTTTAATTGTACTTTGGACACCTTTTATGATACATTGTTTATTCTTATAGCGACGAGAAACGAGCGATAATATCAAGTCTTCTTTATAATTTATTTTATCATCGTGCCATTAGAAGAATTAAAATTATTATTTTTTCTCGTTCTTTTTATTGATTTAATAATATTCCATAAAATGTGATTGTAATTTTTTTTACATAATCAAAGTTGTCACTATTTTCGATAGCAAGCGACAGTGAAATGCATTATGGGATGTGGCAGACGACTACTGAGAAACAGGAAACAATAAAATACTTAATTGGCGTGAAAAATTAAATCAAAAAAAATCTTGTTTTCGAAACAACCTCAATGCATAACTTTTTTTGTTGTATACAAATTGTGACTTGCTATGAAAAGTGACTTATGTCAATCACATTTAAAATGCATATTCTTAGAAAGCTCAGAGGGATATTTTATTGAGACCCAGCCCCACAAAGCTGAACAAAGTGTTCATATTTTACTGATTCGTATAAAATATAGTTGTAAATTTAAAAATTATTTAATTATATTAGATACAGTGTGCTTTAAATTAAAATTAGTATGAATGTAATCTGAATGACACATTGAACACAGTTTTTATTAGTCGCACAGAAAAAACATCATTTCGATAGATAATACTCTTTCCTTCCACAGTATAACGTGTTCCACAGTTGAACTCATTAACCAAACTCATAACCAATAGCAAAATAAATAATTATATTATAGACTAAAAATATTTCTAAAGTTTAACAGAAAATCAATAGAGTCGTTAATGCACGAATTTGCAATAGAACGATGCGTCAATTATGTATGTTGAACAATATACTATTTAAAGCTTATGGGTAGCTTAGCTTCGGTTCATTGGTGCAAGCTCATCACGTCAATGTCACTCATGCTAATACACAATGTACCGACACCATCGTGCATCGATTGTAAACAGATTTCGTAATATAGCACTAAATCATTGTTTCATTTCTCTTAGCTTAGCTTTGTTCTAAAGGCCAAGTCTAGCTTGAAAAAATCAAAAAACATGGCGCCTATAGACCAGTCTCAGCCAATCTGTGCCGGGACCGCGTACTGAAGTAGGCCCTGAATTGTCTCAGCTTGATTCGAAAGAGGAGATCCGTGCTCAGGGAATAGACCGAGATGATATATATACATACATACATACATTCACGCCTGTTTCCCCGAAGCGGTAGGCAGAGGCATATAATACGCCCACACTTCGCCAATGATATTGTTGGTCCCACGTAATAGGTGGCGAGCCTATTGCCTCTTATCGGGTACTGTTATGTTTGCCAGAGCCTCGTCTGTTGATCAGCAGGTGTACCACTTGCAGGTGAGGTTGGCTTGCGATCGTCTTCGTAGGATCCCCATACACCCTAGTTCTAAAATGTGACGTCAACAAAAGGCTTCCTTAAAATAACGAGACAAGTAAAGAGATCACTAAACAAGCGGGTGTGCAATGAAAGAATCTCTTTGAGCGACGTAGTATCTTCTTTAGCTATCGCATGGCATAGCATCCTTCCTTGGGTATTCAGCTAGTTCATACTCAGTTTGGTTAATCTTTTATCAACCATATGATATTTCTAGAAATTTTACTTTAATGGTGGTATTTTAGGGGCCAAATAATTGTAATTTAATTTATCATCGATACGCGAAAAAGACGGCTCCCAATTCTCATAATAGTTACAAATGCTATTTAAGGCTTTTAAAGAAAATATTCAATGACTAATCTCTTGAACTTATCACTAGAAGACTTCAGTTGTTAAGTCTTTAATAGGTACCAAGAATCATTAAACATGAATTCAGTATTGTATCACGTAGTACTAAGAAGCGACAGAAAATTGAACCGTACATTTTATAATTAAAATATTCTGTTAAAAAACTTGCTGGAAGTGAGAAGCAACGGTGAATTTGGATAAAGAGAAAGAATACAAACATGTATTATAAAGTGGCAATTGCATCTATCTACCTACACCTATGGAAACAAGACGTAAATTTATAAATAATATAATAATAATAAATAAATATTTTCTGACAGTCCCGCCAATTATTGTTCCAAGATAATTATCATTAAGACCTTGTGTTATGGATAGTAAATAACGGATAAACATATTTTAAATACTTTATTTTTTGTACATAAATACATACATAATGTCATGCCTCTTTCCCGTATGGGTAGGAGGACATCCTTCCACTTGCTACGATCTTGGCACACACTTTTAGCTTCATTCACACTCATTAACCTCCTCATACACGCCCGTCGGTTAAGGGTACTTTTGACCTGCCCTTTCTCTTAAATTTTCTGAATTTGGTCACGAAAGGTCTTACGTGGTCTTCCCCTCCCAACACTTCCAATCACTTGTCCATCATAAATCACTTTCATTAGTCTACTTACATTCATCCTCTCAATATGACCAAACCATCTAAGCATACCTTTCTCAATTCTTGACACTATATTTTCTTTTACACCAGCTTTGGCCCCTATCACTTCATTCCTGATTCTATCACTCAATTTCCCACCTAGAATACTTCTAAGTGCTCTCATCTCTACTGCATTAATCTTACTTTCATGTTTCTTCTGCCATAACCAACATTCGCTCCCATACATTAGTGTAGGTACCAACACACGTCTATGAACTGCCAGACGTGCCTTTTCGGACACTTTCTGACTGCTTACAAAGGCGTGAAGTGCCCCATTCAACATGTTTGCAGCATTTTTTTGTACATACATACTTAACATGCATAGGAAAATATCCAGACCAGAACAAATATTTATGTTTATGCACACAAAGATTTGTCCTGTGTGGGAAGCGAACCCACTACCTCAAAAGCGGAGTGCAAATATACTCGCCTTCAGACCATATCGGTCGCCAAATCTTTGAAATTTATCTATGAACACTACAACCACTAAAGCTAAAGAATTGCTATCATTAGAACTATCCTTCACTTAATGAATTTACTGTGTCGTAACTAAACTGGTCTGTATCTGTGAGTTATGTCCTTTCTACCCCCGGCCAGTTCTCATTCACACCCCAGTAGGTCCTTCCCAGCCAACCGTAAGCTTACTGTCACGAACAGAGGAATTCTAAGCTACATGTGTTCATACAAGCGTCTGATAAACATGCCTATCTTCTTTACGTACAAATATATTATACATCTATACGAAACTACCAAATGTGAGATAATGAAAATGTACGTCTACATACGTAATTATTCTATCTCTCGCCATGTATAATAGAATTGAGTATCGTCGTCCTAGTCCTTAGCATTAGCCATTTCACCGCTTTCCAAACACACTTTAACTCTTCTTTATTTATTTTTTGTATAGTACTTATAAAGTATTATAGTACATAGTATTACTTTCAAAATAATCATAATTAAAAATCACATATTGCCAAATAAATCTTGACTCGCCCATATACAAACAAACTCGTACAAAAACCCTAAAAGATCCTAAAAGACATAATATATTAAAGGCTTTTTTATTATTTTCATAATTCTAATTGTTATGTTTTTGTTAAAGAGTGCTTTCACAATATTTTAATCAACTCATAAATACATCAATTGGTAGTAAAGTAAACATTTTAAAAATAAAAAAGGCTCAAATTTCTTTGTTCAACGGCTTTATTTCTATTTAGACCATATATAATGAGTGAGTATATAATGAGTGAGTCATAGATGTCCACGAAAGCCCATATCGACGGTTTAACGTGCTTTCCGAGGCACGGAGCAAGCGCCTCTGATTGGATTATGCCTAAGACGTGATTTCGGGACATAAAATCAAATAAATTAGTTTCCCAACGATGCAGTAAGAAAATTATCTTGAAGGTAGTATATTTATTCTAAGTAAGATAAAGCTTGTGTATTATTCATAATATTTTAGACATCAACCAATCCGTATAAAGATAGCCCGTATCACGAAAGAACATGAATACATATTACTGAAACACGCCGTAAGAGATTTAGGGTTAAAGCCAAATATATTGGCCAAGTTCGCTCATGTTATGTGTTTACTAAGACTTATTTATGTGGCCTAAACTTGTGCTATTCATCGTAATATAGACTAAGACTACTGACTAAATGATGAACTAGCTAGACGCATCGTTCCGCATACTCAACTGTATTTGATGAAGATAAGTGACTTGTATGCAAAATCTAAACATTATTCAAAACAGTTCCGCGTTAGTTTTGTGATATATTTGAGAAATGTTTTGTGTAAAGTTGCAAGGGTGTTCATAATGTTCGCGAGCCTGTAACTGCTCTCAGCAGTGGCTTACGTTCGCGAATTTGGAGCATGGATGCCGAGAGGAGTACGCAATTTGAATGATGTCAATTATAAGCGCGTAACCACTATTTAAATGTTTTATTTTAAATACTTATAAGTAGCTTTTGATGAAGTTTTCAGAAAATGTGTTACGTTCGCGAACTTAAAGCGTGAACGTTGGGAGTAGTGTGCAATTTGAGTGATATCGATTTTGATGTAAGTGCAATGTATTGTCGTAAACCAGATAACCACGACTTCAGTTTTTTATTATTCACTTCCTAAGGACACTCTATTCCTAAATTATGACTGGCAGAAATCGTTACTTACTATTATCAGAAAAAAGTCTAAGAAAATGAAGCCATACTTGTCTTCGTTCAAAAATGGGGGAGATTATAAATGTATAACTCAAATACCTACTTACATCCTCTATTACACAAAAGAACAAATTTATATCAAACAAATGAAAACTTTCTTAAATACAAACAAATGTGTGTAAACTAAATTTCATTATTTGTGCCGTTATTACGCACCACACAATAAAAAAACAAGTCCAATAACAAACCCGGTGCGTGTCGTTTTAATTCAAAGGAATCAAAGCACCCCAATCATTAAACAAAGCTCACATAAATAAATAAATAACGTCAAACAGCGAGAGTAAATACACGGGGATGAACTAGCACGACATGTGTAAAACGTACCTTAACAACTACATCATAAGGTTCATTTGAAAGACACGTTTATCCGCTGTGTTGCAAAAGCTGTACGTGTAGACTTGATCCGTTAAAAAACTACTTTTATAAACATGTGTAAAGAGATTTACTGGATCGCGCAAACATAAAATTGTAATATTTTTTTTTAAGTAAACTTACTAAATTATATCACAGTTGGTATGCTTAAGATAGTAACTTGTAAATTTTCAATATGGTTCTATTATTTCTATCGAAAACACATCTTATAGAAATTATTTCACAGCCTGCTTCCTATACATTCCATTTTAAAATAACTGAACGGTGCTGTAATTATACCTTCAATCCGCTCCTAAGATCGTGGGTCGATTTCTACACGTGGTAAAAAAAAATTTCAAAAGTGAATATTGTGCATTCTTTTTATTGAGTAATTAATTAAAATAACATTAAAACGTCGGACTATTGCCAAATAGTAATGAATGTTTCCAAATGACGTATATTTGGGAATGTTCCAGTATCTTGCGATCGGACATTGGCATCATGTCTGGTACAGTCATGTACGTACATTCCTTTGTATTATTAAAAAAAATAAGATTAGATATAGAACTATCATACTTATATGTCACTTTGTTAATATGTTACAATATAAAAAGCTATCAATGACAAATGATTGCTAATAGATAATAAATTGTGAAAACTCGAATAAAATATAATATTCCAGTTAAAGGGAAATTTGCGAAATGCATTAAGAAAAATTTATGCCAAATTGTTATTTTTGCGGTTATAATATTAAAATCTACACAGCGTTATCTCCCCCTAATACGAAAATCTAAATAAAACAGCAATTTCATGTATGTAGTTACAAAAAATTCTGTTCTAACAATTTTTATAAAACCCCTCACAGAATCATATGTCGTAAAGCTCCGCACTGCCAATGAAGTTAAACGTTATAACGAGAAAATGAATTAACTGAGAATTGTGAAAGGTTATGACCGATGCAAGAGTTACCTAAGTTAGTTTATTATCTTTGCCAAGAGGGAACTTGAGTGGCGGGATATTAATAGTGTTATAGCACTTTTCTTTATCTTATTGTTAATCTGTGCCGAGAACTTCCTAGTGCTAATAAACGTGGGATATAAAATTTGTACTTAAAATCAAATGTTATTTCTTTATAACAACTTGTGTAAAGGCATTCCCGGTTATGAAACGACAAAGTTTATGTGAGGTAATTTTATTTTTTTCTTAAGATAAGTTTATTTTATTAAAAGTTTTAAGTTTAAACATCACCTGATTCTAAGATAATAAAGAACAGTTGTACAACATGTCAATATCTGAACGACTGTTTTTATCGTCACATAAGATTTTTTAACTTTTACATAACAATTATGTAAGCGAGTGTATCATCTAGCATTGAGTGAGTATACAATACAGTCACAGTGTGCGGGTTAGAAACTTTTTGATCCCCTGACATAAATCTCCATCAGAAAATAGGGAGGGACGTAACCGGCTTAAGCTTAACTGTGACTAGTGGCCAAACCTTGCTTTAAATATATTCTAATATTGATAAAATATACTTAATTTTCGCCTCTATTTATTTTACTATAAAGAGCTATTCGTCATAACAACCCGGAACGCCAAGGGGATTGTGGGATTCGCAAATATTATTTCATATTATTTTGTAGGCCCGTTTCCTTGTTTTATCAGCAAATAGGTTTTGTATGACCGGATCTAATAATCCTATTTTGCTCTTTAGGTAATCGGAGATTAGTTATAATAATATCTCTAGGATTATTTCTGATATAAGGCCCTCTCATGCCAGTTAGAAGAAATTGCTTACACAATTAAGAATTTATATACTAACTTTAATGCTATATTCTGATAATATTGTTTCTGGAATTATCACATAGCGTCATCTAGCCTCAAACTAAACCCAATAAAACGAATACAACTATTTATTGGTATTGTAAAAACAATGCAAAGCAAAATAGAGAAATGTGGGTGATAATTAGAGCCTATTATTTAATTTTATTATTTCTTTTTATTTTGATAGATTTAATTTAACCAAACACGGTCAAATTAAATTAATTAATTAATTCCTGGGTCTTTTAAGTGGGGCGTGAAACGGCATTTTAGCATGCCGTCATGAGTGGATGCGCTTTGTACCGTGATTACTTAGAATAATAACACCTCTAAGCGTGCTTATTTCACGGCTTAAAGCGCTTTCAATTTTTATTGGACTGCATCAGCTGCTTACCATCAGGCAGGATGCAGTCATTATGACGTGTCACATTAAAAAAAACACATACCTTATTAATTATAACTATATTTTTTTAAATTAAGTTATCTGTCTTGTCAGCGCCCTGTACGTTTCTGTTACAATTTTCAAAGAGAGGTTGGATCTCGGTACTATCTATTTTATTACCGATATTCTACGACTGTCTTAACAAATAAATGTGCTTCTTGTATTAGTTTCTTTAGTTTTTTCAGTCGTGGTCTATCGTATGATGCAGTGTAATGTTATTGCAACAGCTGTTAATAAACTACTATAAGTGTTTAAATAAACAAATGCTGAAGCACATCGAAAGTTAATGATCCAAATTATGAATTATCAATTACCTATAAAATTCAATTTATTCCCTAACAAATGAGGCATGGATGATCAATTTCATCGAACTGCGGCAGATTAATTTACATTCAGATCATTGTGATTAGAATATATATATATAAGACTAAAATGTCGACAGTTTTTGCGTGATTCAAGTCATATTATTACTGCTTTGACTAATGCTTGAAATTGGTATACAAAAAAACTTAATATGGATATGCCGAGAATATTTTTATGCACGATTTTTATTATTATTGAAGCGCTCTTAGCTCCTCGGTGCTGGGGAGTCAGAAACGAATATCGATGTCAAGCAGTGTTCACAGAAGTCAGTCCCTGGATGGGTGACCGTTTGTTTGGTATTTAATATCAAACGCTGTCGTGAGGCACGATCGGATTTTGGAGATCGTTCCTGACCTCCTGTAGAGCTGTGAGCATATTATAGTAGACTAAGACAAATAAATATTTTCTGACAATTACACCAATTATTTAGTTCCAAGATAAATGTAATTTAGAACTTGTGTTATGAATACTAAATACATATACATACAAATATATATATTTTTAAATACGTAATGTTTATGCGCACAAATATTTGACCTATATGGGAATCGAACCCACGAGTTCAGAAGCGGAGTGCGGGTATACTCGCCACCACGCTATATCGGTCGTCATAATCCATAATCATTTATTTTCCTGTGTGTTGGACCTAACAACCAATAAGAATATATTGGTCGCCTAAATTAACTTTTATCTATCATGCGAAATATCTCACTAATTTGGGCCATATAAATCATCTATTCTGATTTATCCATTACATAAAATGACTAATTTAAAAATCTATCTTTTTACTTACATGTTTACGAATTATTATTAAACTACTAAAATTTATTATTTATTTATTTATTATTATTAAACACTTTATATTTATTCATGTCCTTATATACTTTATTGAAAAATAAGCCCTAAACACTATTAAAAAAATGCAAAATGTCCCCACTAAGCAACCGCTGCACATTTTGTTTATATGGATGCATTACCGAGTTAATGGCATCATTTGGCGTATTTGGCATCTCTATAAACTGTATTTATTGAATTACAGTTTTTTTCGACCCCATTTGACAGATATTGACAAACTAACATCGACCACAACTGTTAACCGCAAATCGTCGTGGCGGAAAATATTTGTCGTCCTCTTTATTAGAAGCTGCACCATAACACAAAGGAATAAGGATTATTTTATAGTTACTTTCTTTTCACATTGGGCATACTTAATAGGAAAGCGTAACTTTTTGCGATTTATTGTCACACAATGTGGTTATAGTGGGGGGTGTTATTTTACATGTGACATTACTGTCAAGCTTTTTTGGTTCTGTAACGCAAATATCTAAAATACTCTTAAATGTCTTAGGTCAAAAAGCATATCATCAAATAGAACAGAGGAATGAGAATTCATTAAGATTTTAACTGTGTAAATAATATGTATATTATTTATGTACTTATATTTCTGTCCAAAACGAAAATAGATATTATTGTCATAATCTTAGCGTGTAAATTTATCTACTTTATAGGGATCCATTATGGAAAAAAACTGCAAAACACTATCAGTGGACACGGAATTGGTTGTACGCACTTGGTTGTAGAAATCATGGTAACAGCGGGCGCCTAGTTTTCTGGAATTTCACCAACATTCGAGTAGATATAATGTGAATTTACCGCTAAGCAAATAATATCGATGTAAACGCTTCTGAAGCATGAAAAAAGGTAAACCGTCTAAGGTCCGACTACTTTAAGCTTAACTTTAGAGATTATTTTCGACTATTTGGTCCCGCGGGGGCACGAGCTTAAGCATATCATATATATCCATTAAAATTATATCTATAGTAGAAGACATGACACATATTCATTTCATCTAGAAAACAGTTGTTTAATTGCAGTACGATCTAACAAGTTCTATATACAATTGGCACAAACGTAAATAAAGTCATATGAAAAGTTACATCGTTGATACTTTTCATATCATATCGTTATTAAATCACGCTTCGCTGAATACTACGCGAACCGTAGGGTCATTTAAATTAATATAACTTGTAAATTGGACAGAGTTGTATATTAGTCCATAATTATGGCAGGAACAGAAGAGATATTCACTAGGGTAATCGCTTTTGCGTCGATGCTACGAATATGGCTGCTCGTCAGTGAATAAATAATTGTATTGAAGGTGTGTAACTGAGGTTATATTTTTTGTTTCATCGAGTGACGGGGCTAATGAGATGTAAAACTAACGGTAAGAGATATACCAATTACTTTTATATTACGACTCGTTACAATGTGTATCCTGTCTGATAGGAATCGATGAAGTCTTTAAAAATGAGAGGACTATATTAAGTACAGTACAGTGCCATTCATG
Source organism: Musotima nitidalis (assembly GCA_949126915.1). Classification (NCBI taxonomy): domain Eukaryota; kingdom Metazoa; phylum Arthropoda; class Insecta; order Lepidoptera; family Crambidae; genus Musotima; species Musotima nitidalis. Next base: position 8,463,245 of record OX421424.1, on the reverse strand, counting down.
GAAAACCTTATTGAATAGCCACTATTAGTACTTTACTGCCTTCCTAATACTTGCTAACAGTATAATTATTAAATATTATTTTAAGACTGTAAACGATAAAAGGAAAAACGACTAAAAAGTAACAGCTATGACATATAAAAATAACAACCCACGAATACATAATTTTAAGTGTAAACTATTTCATATTTTTTAGAAGAATACCAAAAAGGTTGACATGGTATAAAATATTTTAAGCTTTTTATTTCAATTTAAACCTTATTGGGACCTCTGTAAAAGTGATTTATTCTTTGACAACAACACATACGGGTGAAAATTAAATAATCACCGCAGTAGCGACTTTTCAATGGTTTCATTAAATTTTATGACACCCAAACTACTGGTATAAAGGGGGCATTGCAACGTTTATTATACTTGTACTGATATTGTAATTAAGGTTAACATCGGCGTAGTTTATTGTTAAATTATAAAATTTAACTTCTAAGAAGTGTCAATTTTTTTTCATGTTTCCGTTTGACCCCTTTGTATAAAATATTGTGGGGTATTTGTATATGACAACATTTTAATAATTCGTGAGTGATGAGTTCTTAAATCTCGTAGTTTTGTTTAACTTTTGAAGTTTGATGTTGCAGAAAGGTCCTTAAGGCATGTAACTTACCAGTATTTCAAAGAGCCAAAATTAAGCGTTAGCTCGTTTAATCGCAATTTCCAAACAGCAAAGAAAAAGCCTTAAACATTATTAGTTTGCCGAAAATTAACGCGAAATTTGCTAGAAACATTTCGTAGTTAAGCAGGCTTAGTCACTTGTATTCTCGATCAAAGTCTCAGATAAGCAAAATCACGAAATGGTAGGGGTTGAAGAATGCTAAAACGTGAGGACGCATAATTTGACTGATAATATCCTATATAGGATGTCCAAAATTCGTCGGAAAACCCTGTTCAATTCGGGAGGGATGTTTTACCTTTGTTCTGAACTTCTGAATATATGACGTATGAATAATATATACTGAATGTTCAGCAAAGGAAGGGGATACACTATTGAATGGTATAAGGATTAAGGAGGATTATTAAGGAAGTTGAGTATAAAGCCTAAAATCAAAGTAGCAAAGTTCACTTTTAGCATGTAGAGATCTCTATCTCTGGGTGAAACTTGTCAAGTAATAATATCAAAAACATTTATTAAGTACATTAAAAAATAAAAAAAAATCTTAAAACTTAAAGTATCTTAAATTTTAAGTAGTATTAGGAAAGGCCTCCGCTCAGCATATCGTCGCAACAAAGATTGTCACGACGCTGGCAAATAGAAAAAGGTGCCGTCGCACACTTTAGCACTAGGCGAGATATCATTCCTTTAATCACTTTTTGGGGCACCCAGAGCAATTATATATTTTTAAGATATATTTTTTCTGTGGTGCTACTAGAACACGAAACCGAAACTCGACATAAACTGATACTCGGATTATATGACAAGTTTTAGTTAATGCAAGACTAGCATATTTCCTAGCTATAAATGTACCAACGTTACAATTTACAACGATTTTCATATGCACCATGACATTTGACTGTAAAACAATACGCAATTATTTAACGAATACCGCTTGTATTAAACCAAAACCAGTACGCCATTTGCCATTCCTAATCAGCCCCAAACGCAAAATGAAAGGGGTGAAAAAGAGAAAAACGAAGGGCGATTAAAGATAAACAATCCTTTGGCAGACGTGAGGCGAGAACCGCGAATAAATTTGCAATTGTATAATTATCCAGTTCAGGGTAAAATCGGGAGTTTTTAATAGTGATGGATTGTATATCAACACGGAGTATATCGATGAATATATCATCTAAATCTAGGCTTTCTGCCGGTTGCATTCATACGAGCCCGAGGTACACTGAGCTCGATAATAATATAATCGGTTCTGAATGAATTTTAATAAGATTCTAATTAAGAAAAGAAATGAAATGAGTTATTGGTTTACGTTACGTTACTTACGGAAATCTCTTGAAAGCAATTGAACTAAAAATATCTTTGCAATAATTCCCGTGCCACCGAAATCTTTCAAGAAACAAACAATGACCTAAAAGGTGAGCTCTAACCTATCGTCAACAAAACGAAATACATACAATAATTTTATACCAATAATTGCTTTCTCGGAATATATTAAGTCGTTTATGCAACCCTCTATGATTTTAGGATGCAGCTATTACATATTTGTCTTTTTAGGGTTCCGTAGTAAACAAGGAACCCTTATAGTTTCGCCATGTCCGTCCGTCCGTCCGTCCGTCCGCGGGTTAGCACAGAGACTATTAACATTAGACAGCTGAAAATTGGTGTTTGGTATACATATTAATCACATCGACAAACCTGTAGAATAAATTTTTTAAAAATATTGTTGTTTAACGTATCTCCCCATACACGTAAAGTAGGAATGTTTTTTTTTTCTCGAGTCTATCTTATCATGTTGGGTATCGTTAGAAAGGTCTTTCAAAAGTAATAAGAGTTTCTTAAAACCATTTTTCGATTTAGGAATTGGTTTCCAAAATATTAAGCTTTAAATTGGAAAAAATTGATAGAGTTAAGTATCCGCCCCCCCCACCAGGTAAACGGTACTTTCAGAGTGGCTGAAAAAATTCACAGTAGTAGTATATATAATGAAGTTAAAACGAAAACTATCACGGCTAAGTAGGCTTTACTGGTTTTCGAGTAATGGACGACAATCAAATATTTTTTTGTATTAAATGTATTAAAATTTCATTCATACCGTAGTAGTGATATCTATCGGGGAATAGCTGAACCTGTTCATATAGCGACATTATGGCAAAGGGTGACTACGGAACCCTATATTGCGCGTGGCCCGACACGCACTTGGCCGGTTTTTTTTATATCACATTATGTTCTGTCATCAATATTATTAACTACATTGCACAACTAATTCCACTTTTATTCTTATTAAAATTTTCAGTAGTACTATCGCTAGGTTATAGAATTACTAAATATCGATATCGGCCTATCGACTAACTTCACTAAACTTGAAATTTCACCAAAGCGTGGATTTATTCCGACCATAATGATGGGTCATTATTCGACAATTTTACACCCCATGAGGGCTTCTGACTAGAATAAATGGTTAAGGGTATTTTTCTTTTCAAAGTCACTTGACTTATGCAAAGACAGCGATTTCAATTTTAAGAGTATTCGGGTTTTTACAAGGGTAGCAATTGCCTACATTACGACTAAAGACATGATTTGACACTCTTTTAAGTAACTTACTGATACAGAAGAGTTTTTCCAGCTATTTTTTACATTTCAACGAGAGGCAATGCATACTTGCAAACCTAATGGAATGTGGATTGGGTGCCAATAGTTAATACAGTGTTATTTAAAAATCCTCAATGTCGCGGTCGATTCTATATAAGTCTGGGATTGGATGGGCGAGCGTAATCTTTAAGTGACGACGATGTAATTAATAATTATTTGTATGTAAATTTAAGTTCTCATTCAAGTGACTGTATTGTATATGTCTTTTTGAGTATAAATATCTTTAACCATTTAAACTGTGTCCAAGAAGTGGACTCCTCTGTGGATCTTTAAATCTATCAAAGTACACGTTGATTTCTCGAAACGACTATGATACTACTCTTATATATGTAGATTCTCTGATTATCATTAGATTAGCACTGCCGTTTATCATACCAAGATATGCCTGGAAAATTTGCTAGCTACAACCTTCAAACCGGAATATATTTACGGACAGAATGTAAAATGGCAGTTGTAGCTTCGTGAGGGACGTTAATCACAAAAAGAATTACCAGCTATTTTCATTAGTATTTATCAAGACAGCTCCCAAAGCAAATTATCCCTCTGATCAAATAGCAGAGTGTATCATAGTTTGAATAGCAATGTCAATTTCATAAGTTTGTATTTGAAAAGTCAACAAGCTCAGGAAGCAATAACATCACATTGTTCTGCTACCGAATGAAAACGTTAGCCTTTAAATCGTCGAGTGCTATAGAAATATGGGATTTTTCAATCCAGTCGTATTCTATCACGATCACGTACAAAAAGTGTCAATGCCGTTAACAAAAATATATACCCGTGAACTGTTTGCTGTGAAAGTGTATCAACAAATATTTGAAAAATCATCTTTTCTAGAGGTTCTATACCTAACCGAACCATATAACTAAAACCATCGCTATGCGTAAGACCGCCACGTAAAAAAAGAGTATGTACTCAGATTTTATCCGGTTTACTGAGATTTGATAAAAAGTAGTTCATAATAATGCAATAAAATAAAAAGCAGAAATTTATCTAACTAAATATGATATCGAATTTCAAACACTAGTTGAAAATTAACACTGATTTCTTTGAATTAATAAATGTGATTTTAATATAATATTAAATAATTATGAAATGAGGTCACATTTCAACCGCCGGGCGCCAACTAGTAATTATGAATAACGCAGACAACAACCCCTATACAATACAAAAATAACCATTTCCAATGAAGCGCCAACGAAACAAGAGAATGATAATGTATCGTGAGTACTACGCCGCAGTTAATACACACATAGTCACAACAAACACGGCACAAAAGACAAATAGCAAACATTTTCATAAATATCTCTTTGTGTACGTTTTATCGAGTCACTCGTTCCTCCCGAGACCTACACTGTCTCTATGAATATTTTTGAGGTACGCGAAATTTGTGCTATAACAGCCACGGATATTTCAAAAGACCCTCATTGTGTAGGATCAAATAAAATATTCTATTTGTATACCTCTGGCCTATTTAAATATAACTTCGCCGGTGTAATGACTTACTCAATAAGTATCTCTTACGGATCGTAGGCGACTTCTTTCGCGTGGTAGTCGTTTTATTATTTTATTGGGATTAGAATATCTGAAATTGATATAAATATACTCATTCCACCGGAGACTTATTTCATAAATTCTATCGGTAAATGTTATAAGAAAAATCAGGATATAACAACAATGTTTATGATAATATAAGATTCTAATGTGGAAACTTCTTCCCTCGATCGGTTTTATTGGATTAGGTAGATGTGTTAACAGATATTACAAGTTGAATTTGAACTCTCATGCAAACGGACAAAGAGTCTAAACATAGTAAAACTATTAGGCTACTATATAAAAAATTAAAAAAAACATTATTATTATTAACATTATTTATTGAAAATCAAATAAACTAATAATTGATTTTGATACGAGTAATATTTTACTATGGTAGAAGAATATTACCCAGCATTATGCCTGGATGTTGTAAAGTCACCACGAGACTGGTCTTCCAGAAATTCCGTAAATTACAACGCCCTGCAAAAGATACTTCCATTTTTGTATCACTATCTACGTTATGAAACAAAACACGCATATTTGTCTAAGAATTTTCCTTATATATCCTTTAACACAGCCATCACTGTCTTATAACCTCTGAGTAATTCTGTGGTTGCATTACTTTTTCTGTAGAAGTAGGATTATTTGGGTGACTTTCTCTTGGGGTTGTCTTTTGTTTCTTGTTAAAGGAGGCTTATTCAAGTATAAGCTGGATATTCTAGCTACAAGATTTTTTCGTAATACCACGTTTCACGACTCTTGAGAGAAATAAGTAAGATGACAAGTTAGACGTATATAGGTACTGACGATCTTAATAATTAAAAACACGAGCGTTAAGACGCGATTAAAATTCTGTCACTGCTGTGCTGGCAGTCACTAGGCTCTTCACATATTAATCACTAGGTACCGTTATTTTAGTTAAAAGTATAAAAAAATAACAGAACAAATATTTTTCAATGAACTGTTTTTTGTTAAAGTTGTCCCAATTAACAATTTCCAAAACAGTCATGGTATTTATTTAGATTACGAACATCATTAAAATTCATATTTATTAAATAAATATTCATAATTATTTTTGTACCCAAATAAGCAGTTTTCTTATGAATACTACAAATGAATATACCTCAATACTTTTCCATTCAATAAATTCATAACAATTTACGTGTTTTTACGCTGAATGTCGTCACTTTTATTTTGTTCAATTAATAGTATAGTTTTAAGAATTTGATAGATTTTCATCGCCTTCACTTCTTGTAGTGCTGCAATAAAAACAAAAGCGCAATATAATGAGAATTTTGTAAACGATCAAAACAAATTTATTGCACTATAATTCTAACACTATTTGCCATAATCTGTCATTGTAAACTCAATTCCTCAGTTTTGGTCTTCGCAGTGCTGGAGATATGTGTAAAATTAAATACAGTATTAAAATGTTGTTTATGAAGAAAATGTTATATAAATTTGTCGAGTTAATTTTATTATTGAGACTATATATACTATACTAATGAGATAAGGGAACAAATATCCAAGCATTCACATTATAATTATAACATTAATGGAAAGTAGAACACTATCAAAATCTAAAAGGTAATATAATTACAACAACGTCCTTAATAGATTTTGTATTGTACCTACCAATAATGTATATTAAATAACCGACCATAGACATCATTACGGCAATGGCTTGTGTCTCATTTATGAGCCGTGTCCGGCCAAATTTATATTATAGTAAAAAATGATTTTTTGATTGGGCCTGCTATAATGGTCGACACCGGGGAATTGATATAACATAGAGAGGTGACTACTATACCTTTGAAATTATGCTATGAAAAGTAGAGATAATATTTTTAAAACGGTAAATTTTTTCGAGCACTTTATGATTTGGGATTCAAGCACGGATCATTACGGCACTGTGAAGCTAGGATTCCCTCACAGTCGAAAGAAAAACTTTTTACAAGTAATTAACAATCGATAAAGACGTCATCTTTTTATAATGTTGCATTTTCAAATTTTATATATACAATGCTGTATTTTCTACTACACATTTTGTCTTATAAGTATGGATAATATGTTAAGTCAAATTTAATGATCAATATGGCTTTTTTATGATCAATATGGCTTAAAGCTCTGTTATCTGAGTGCAAATTAAACCCACAATATTAGAAGGAGCTAATATTGTGGGTTCAATTTGCACTTCGATATTTGAATTCAGGAATATTTAGGGATCCATTTTTACGTCATTATTATCTTAGTATTATCCCAGAGTGCTCCAGACTTAAGCTTAGGGACCAAAGCCTGCTCATGGGTCTAACAAGATTTGTCTAAATTTCAATTATTACAAGTATATAATTTTCACACAACACAAATTGTAGCATGTAGAAATGTTATAATTGAATAAGTACTATAAAATAGTTACAGAAACAACAGCGAGAGAGTTGTTTGTGCATATAGTTGGAAAAAATCGGTCACTTGCAAGAGGAATGATTGAGTAGACTCCGATAGTACTAGATAGATTTCAAATTAAATAGATAGAGTTCAACCAATCAATCAAATTATTTTATTGTTAAATACAGGTTGTTATGATGGATATATTTAACATTTTTTATTGCCGTGTTTTGCCTAATGGGCGTACAATATTGTATTAACTTAAAACTAAGGAAATATAGAATAAATTAAATGAAATCTATCATACTTAGTTAATGTACAAAATTATAATTATATCTACTGCTATAAAAATCGGATCTTGCATTAGTGACTACTAGACCACGGCCTGACTAGGCCATAGGATTTTTTTTATTTAAAATTTGTTATAATATTTCTGTTTGCAACCGAACAGCTCTATGTCATATCGACTGGCTGACATTAGGTCATGTACTCACATAAGATGTTCCAGTGACGGGCCGGCTTACACATGTTATTGAACCCGCCCTATTGTTAGCGCCATATGGCGGTCCACACACAAGCATCGGCTACTACACATAGTAAAATATTAAGAGTATGATGTCTTGGTCTCTAGTAGAGATACTATTAATGAACCCTGGTTAGTTAGCGGTTAGAGCTTGTGTACCATTTGAGATCGAACGCTTCCAGGCTTCGGACGGTTCGGTAAACGTTGATCTCAGTTCTCTTTTGTGTAGTAGTCTTGAAGCCAACTCAGAGGCGATATTAGGCGGCTTGTATACTTAAATTATAATAGAAGGACGTCACAGACCTGCGCTTAATTGTTCTGAATCCTCAATCGCTCCAATCTTAGTTTGTGAAAGAAAAATTAACAAGATACTTTGTTAGTGTTTTCGTTGAAAATAGGTTTAGCCGATTTGCAGCAGATTTGCAAGAATATATCACAGGTAATTTCTATTCTGAAACCCTCTAATTACAGATTTGAGGCAGGAGGCCACGGGACATTATATGGACTAAATGTTTGGACCACTTGATATATTCTTAACTGGCTTAAATGGTGTAATGGACTCTTCTTTAGTCCATGGAACATCCTTCGATGTTACCTTATTTTATAAAAAATATAATTTAACCATTTCTCGTATTTATAAAAAAATATAATTTTAACTGATATCAGGTGCAAAAAAGGTTAAGGTTTATACTTACTTTTTAAATGTGATCTAGTTACCTTCAATATTTGAGAGCAGAAAGTGATTTAATTGTCCTACCGTTCCAAGTTTACTGTTCTCCAATATTCGGTTCTCGCCATGAAATTAGCGAAAATAATTCCCCAAGAAAATTACCCGGACAGGTCGATGATGACAGACAGACGCACGTAAGCGGGTCGGAACTCGATTGTTTTGCGAGTTTCGCGATAAATGCGATTATGCTCATTTTGTATTCACACATTAACGCGCTCTTGTTAAGGCAAATTGTTTTTGAAATAACCTTGTAATTACATACTGTATATAAATAAAACATACATAGTACCTTGTATGAAAATTAAGTTAAATGAGGTTTCTTTATTTATTTAATTTTAAAACATATAAAAGGTAGTCGGGGTCCTTTTTTTTGGATGAAAAATCATCATGCAGCAAGGTGGCTCGCAGCCACGCCGAAAATCGTGCGTTAGCCCCGGTTCAGCCTAGTGGCCACCACTCTTTGGGGCACGTTCAGAAATAGTCGGGGTACCTGCTGATAGCTTTTCATATCGCGGATTCGGTTACTCTACAAAATAAATATTTACAAAAAAAAAGTATTATAGCGGCAACTAGTTGATGGCACATAAAGCGCCGTATATATAGGAACACGCTCTTACGCTCTTGACAATAGAGACGTGTGTGACACTGACTGTGCTTGAGTATTTATTCTCATCGTGTCGTCTAGTACCTATTAGTGCAGTTAGAAAATACAGAGGTCTATATAAGATGTCCTTGAGTATTGTTTAATTAGGTACTAATTACCCGGACAGGTCGATGGTGATAGACAGACGCACGTTGCACGTAAACGGGTCGAAACTCTATTATTTTACGGGTTTTGCGATAAATGCGATTATGCTCATTTTATATTTACACATTAATAAAGGCTATAGTTTTTGAATTAACCTTTTAATTACACATTGTATATAGTGTACAGTACCTTTTTCATTTTAAAAATAGGGTTTATTTATTTGTCTTTATTATACAATCTTATATAATTATGGAAAGTCAATATATCTGCTGATAGCTGTTCATATCGTGTGTTCGGTGTCTACACAAGCTAAATATATAGATATTTACAAGAATAAATGTATCGTTAGTACCTAAGTGTTGGTTACGGATCGCATTCTCTAGTACCTACTAGAAATGCAACCCCAAATGTAACTTTTCAAGGACAACCTTAGTTATTCCTCATTAACGTAATTACTCCTTTTTCGATCATCCTTTACACACTCAATATTTCTCTTTTTTGGCTGTGCCCCCAAACTGTAACATTCTTTTCTATACTATTTGTGTTACGTTTTGGTTTGCGTCTCTTCTTTAAGGCAATTGTCAATATCAACATAAGGAACATTTATGCAAAATGCTTACTACAATCTAAACGAATACCTACATTCCCAAAGATATAATCTAATAAATATTTAATCGAATAGTTATATGCATTTAATATAATTGGTAAAAACATCATAGCATGATAATATGATGGTACCTATGTATAGTTATTTAGTTTTTAATGTCTATAGATAATAAAAGGAAGAAATTTGTTCCTATTTTATATTGTGATACCCTTGCAGGATTTATTTAAGGACCAAATGTAATTTTTATGACCTAATTGTACACCAAATGAAACAATTAAGAATTATGATTATTAATACATGTTTACTTATCTAAGTAAATAATTAAACTAGCGCATTTACGCATTATTACTAAATGGTTTATATACAGGGCGAAATTTTATTGTTTTATAATTTGTCATCGAAATTGAGTTAGTACGTTAATGAAATTTATAGCGAGATCATAGTTCGGTGGCATCAATAAATATAAATTTGACAATATTTCATTTTCACACGACGCCAATCGCCAATGGACGTTACAAATTGTGTTTTCATACAGTTTTTATGGCGTCGTTTATTCGTCGTCAACGGTGATTTATCTGTATTGAATATCGTTTTGCTAAAGCATTTTTAACCCTTGTTAATTAAGCCGTTTGGGGGATTATTCTCCTGTATTACATTATAATATGAAATCAACTTTGATGCAATTGTGCAAAATAATAATAATGGAAATATATAGATATTTTTGGATTTCACACAGTACGCTTAAAAAAACATAGCCTGTGAGTTTCTTTTCAGTTCTTCTTACAGAGCGGTGGCTCGGAACTAGCACATCTGTTTTTTAATTGTTTTATTGCATGTAATTGAATCTAAGCTTCTTGATTTCAGTGTAATCATATTTGGAAGGTTTTTCATATTTATATGTAATTTTGACGTTTTCAAGTGCTATGTAATAGTTCATGATATAAAGGTTGGGCTTTATATGTAATCTACACAAGATGTTATTTGATTATACATCAACAACACTCATACTCTTTTTTGTATATAATTCTTATTTATACGATATGCAAGAAAAGCATTAAATAAAATATCAAGATAAATATTCGTATTTATGCATACAAATATTTATCTGAGTGGAAAACAAATTTTCGACATTAAGGGCAAGTGCAAGTATCCTGACTTCCAAGCAATATCGGTCGTTTATTTCACAAAAAGCAGCATGGATCTAAATGGGCTAGTAGATTTTTAAATGGTAAAGCAAAAATGTCTCAATTTACCATTTTAAAATTCATCAAAATAACACTCTTTATTCAAACACAACTTAACTTCTCAAATTGTAATTCATTAACTTCATCAACCGCAAGCTAAGATACATTTTATCTGAATTTGCACTAATTATGTTGGTTAAGCCATTTTCATATTACCAAGTAAAATATTTACACAAAAGTTGAAGATTAAACGAAATATTTTATTTTAAAGATCAAATCACTGAGCAAAATTATAATTTTCCAGCTAAAATGTTATTTGAAATTTATCTTGTAAGATTTAACAGTCTTATAAGTCATCGGCAAGTTACAAAAATTTGAGAAAAACCAACTATATAACATGTGGTCAAAACTTTTTTCACATCCCGCGAAGTAACGTTGAAAACAAGAGGTCAATTATCGATAGACAAGGGTGGACGTGATAAAAACATATCTCCTAACTCGTAATTACATAATTGAGCACCCTAGCCGCCTCGAGTAATGGCGCTACAAATATAGGATAGACGGACCGAAAAATACACGTTTCTTATACGTTAATTTCGTATGGATAAGAAAGAAATATCTTTACAGATATTTCTATGCACATCACATTTTCGCTCACGTGTTATAACTTAACTTCCATATTTTTCTTATTTGGTATATAGGATTAAATTAAACATGCAATCGTAAAAATCTCAATTTCGTCTATCTTTCATCTGTTTCACTATTCCCTGATTTTTCGCGGATTTGGTTCAGAATCACTCGGAAGAAATCTCAGACTCTCGCTGTAGTTGAAGCGTAAGTTCAATCATCCATGTGAGAAACGTGGAGCTTTGAATTCGTTGTGCAGTCTATCAAGAGCCTTAATTTTACCACGAAATAAAAATGCACTTTTAATAATGTACTGTAAATCCTGTAAAAATTTTTGGAAAACATTAAAATCAACAAAAGTCTTATCCACTGTATCTTAACATCTGGACGTGAGATAGAACAAAAACTCTCCAAAACAAGTTTAATAAGGAGGTGGAAGTAAAATATTTTCGGTACCGGAATTGTTAATAACTGTACCTACATGTAACCACAAATTTACTACCATTTTTCTTTCCTTAACAGTTACAGTGTAAGGTCGAAAATTAAGTGGCAAACTGGTCGAACGCTGGGGCCAGGCGTTGCGGTTGAAATCCGAAGACCGACGATTCCCTTTTAATTCAAAGCCTGCACAAGAAATGAAAAAGTTAACAAGACATCGCCTAATTATAGCTTAGATAAGAACAAACAAGGTACAAGGCGGTTTTGGTTAACGCCATATGTTTGGGTGTTATAACATCGCGTAATTTGTCTGGGCAGCATTTGTCTGCTTTGATTGGTTTTGGCAGTTTTGATCGGTGAGCTCTAATACTGAGGTCGTCGATAAATATTCACAAATTTTTACCTTTTTTGTTTCTTTCACGTTGGCCCTTTATACTTTATAATAGTATAAGTAGTACATCTGTCACGACCGTACTCAACTAAGTGTATCATACTAACGTATAAATTTTGTACAGGAAATAAATAAATACAGCAGTTAAGTGTACGATCACGATCATAATCAACATTTAGAAGGGACAATGATATGTTTAAAGTACGTTGAACTTCTTTTTTAAATTTGAAGACATTTTTTAGAAACTCATCTGCGCTATTATTTGAATTCTTGAAAAACGTAAGTCCTATGCATTAAGTAAAAACTTCATTGAAATATATAAGAAGAAGAGTTACGAAAACGCACAACACAATTATAAAAGTTGTCCAAATCCTAGAACATTTTGTGGCTTCCATACTTATATTTGCCGTGTTATTCTTATTTCTATGTAAGTCAACTATCCATGTCAGCGACATTAAGTAAGTTACTTTCCATATAGTTTTTCCAAATTGCCGCACTTTCGTAACTACTGTTAGACTTTGGGTGTTATGTGCATACATGATCTTAGCAAATAATTTAAATGGAGTATAAACACTGTATAAATTAACGTGCATCCACGGCATGATGTCGACGCAATAAACCATATTCGGTCTAAGATTTTGAATTAATTACGAAGTTTCCGACTAAAATTACTCCCATCTCTATTGCCGATGCTACAGAATCCCAAATGTTATGCATATTGATGAGACCTCGTGTTACTGTGGATATATTATTCAGATATTATGATTTCTGGAAGTTTGGTCTTGAGTAAGGGTTATGTAATAGGAGAATTGACGTATGACCAAGAAGCATTTGCATTTACCTATATGAGAGTAAGGATAAGTTTATTGATATGACTGCAGAATGAAAATCGTTGAATTTAAAGTATGTTATAGAAAGAAAAATTGTAAATGTTTAATGAAGAATGTAATTAGTTCGTAGCATGAAAACGTGAAATTAATAGATTGCTAAATATCTTTTGTTGCTAATAAATGTTACAAAGTAGATATTACTAGCTCAAGCCGCGGACCTGCACATCTGTGCTCACCAAGTAGAGCTGAACACACATCGACACATTTTAGAAAATGATATATACTCTATTTGTATATATACTCTATTTGTTGCATTAATCATAGAGTAATAACAAAGCACTTAAATCGAAAATATTACAAACCAAGACAGCATCACCACAAAAGCGATATCGTTCAGTAAACCCAAAGCAGAGAAAAAAATAGAGAAAAATAAATATGCATATTGTATAATATTTGAAAATCATTCTTCTAAACCGAAATATGATCACAAAAGTCAGTCGATCACAAAAATATTAAAATATACAGTAGGTACTTTATCAGTACAAAAAAAAACTAAATAAAATGATTGTTAAAGTTCAGAACGCATGATATTATTAATTGAAAAAAGAAATGATAATGTGAATGTAGGTGGAACCAAGATAACCAACTTCAACCGTAAACAAGCGGCAAGGTTTCTTATAAGAATTAAAATGAATCACTAGCGACAAAGATGTAATGTCTAACAAGAATTCAACGATTTCATAGAAATACGCATTTATAATTATGATAATTGTCACGCCACCACACAGCGGCCTAAAAAGCGGCCATAACAATAATTAAAGCCATAAAAAACGTTATCTACACAGAACCCGTAATGTTCAAACAAAAGTGTTGCAGTCAACTTTATTCACTTCAAATCTCGATGTTCAGCTTAGAAAATAATCCTCTTGCTGTCGTTAAAATAACTACTGTTTCTAAAAATCTGCTTGATAAAGTTGTAAATGGACTAACCCTTTCTGTGACTGATGAACTTTAAATGTTTGTAAGTAAATAGCTTAACGCCCTACACTAAGATAAAGTATCAAATTCTCATCGTCTCATTTGGAGTATCATACTGAAGAAGCGTCAACGACTTCTACCGTATTCAAATGAATTGTAATTATAAACAATTACGGTCTGATTTAATGAATAAAGAAATTCAAAAGTTAGGAGTGAGATAAAAGATTCATTTCGTATGTTGCGTGAGAAAGAGATAAGATAGAGAACGCCTACGTTCCTATGGCCGTTTGATTCGGCGAGCGATAAAAATCGCCCGTTTTATTCGTCTGTTTTTTAATTAGTGAGGGGTCGATGTGAATAACGCGGTTTACGCCATTGTGCGAGAGTAAATATTTCCTTTACAAATGTGTACGAGATATGAACAGACCATAGTACATTTCGGGGAGGGATGGGAATGCAAATGTAAATTTGAAAAAGGTACCTAAATTGTAACCTGTTTTACATGCTTACTTAATAAATAAAGCTTTTTGAAAAATTTGTTTTCAAAAATCGTGATGATTCGTGTATTATTTCCTTTTAATGTTTTGCAATTAAGATCTTATTATGTAGCTTTATAGGTAATTCAGTTTGATATTCTATCTCTTTTTGCTACGTAATGTATGCAATGATATTATAACTAAAACGGATTGATGTCACACTAGATCTTGAAAAATTGGGCCATAAGTGGAGGCCCTGATAATTAAGATAATTATCGTTTTTTTTTTGCGCCAACCTTTTCTATTCTCATTCGAAAAGTAGCCTGTCTCATTCATTGTTGTTACCATAGATACCTACGTCAGAGGTAAATATGTCTAAGCCATAGAGTAACCGAGTAAAGCAAAGAATGAATATAACTCATATTTAGATGGACTTCTTGGCGGGAAAGTGAAGCGTCATGTTTGCAGTTAAGAGTTTGTGAACGTACATGAGTATTAGTCAATCAAACGAAACAGTGCAACATCACTTTTCAAATTCTCTCAAAAAGTCCTAGTGAGATCTCTATATAGTCCCACATCTTTACTGAGGACTCAAGGGGCTTAGAGGAGGGCATCTCATTTACCATTAATCATCTTTATGACTACTAATTCTCATTTACTATGATTTATGTATTATCAATATATCTCTTCCTAAATGTGCTAAACGCACGAAGTAATTATTTAAAAGAAAAAAAAATAAACTCATATGTGAGTAAATAGTAGTCCATACTGGACTAAAAATAATTCGTTAGCAAAATATTTATAAAAAAGTATACATATTTATTATTCTTTTACTTTAGTTTCTGTACTGAATGTATATTCCATAATTTTTCTCTTTCTTGGTGGTAAATATGTTTTGGAGATTAGTCATTCTGTGTAGAGTAGTAATAATAACAAAATTATAAGAAAAAAGTTTAAAAATCCAAAAAGAACCACCTTAAGTAGCAATTTGTGTAAATTAACCAAAGGTTAAGAATTAATAATTCTATTGATGGATTCGTAGTAATCACCGAACATAAATGATTAGAAATGCTAATAGCAAAGCTCAATAGCAATTATGTTTGTTTTGTCTGTAGCGAAATTACATATGTTTTTAGAAGGATGTAGTCCTAATGACTACCTGTGTTTCTCGTAATCGCTTGCAAGGGCCTACTGATAATAGGGAATAGTGAGAACGTTTTTTAAAGGAAATGATCCGTCGCGAAAATGTTGGCTGTCGAGAAAAAAGTAAAGAAATATTAAAACATGAATCATTCAAGGATGTATTCTTAACATTTTATATCATAGAATAAACTGCGCAGCTAAGATCAGATAGATTAGACGTAGATATCAAAAATTTCTCACGGAATAAATAAAAAAAATGGATCTTATAAAACATTTTATAAGAACAGGTGAAGTGAACTCTTTACTAAAGAACTGTTTTTAAAAAATCAATATAATAGAAGCGAATTCTATTGAAATAAGAATCACAATGCAAAGGATATGTGACAGACCCAAGGACTGAACACAAAAGTCTTCAAGCCAGATGAACAAAATATTTGTTTCCCCGGTCCAAAATTTAGACTGACTCCAATATCCAGCAGAATAGGTTCGTTTTTCGAAATGAAATATCCTTGATATACGACAATGTTTTCGCAGTACCAGCTTGCAATGAATGACATGGTTCAAAATGTCTCCGTGATAAATTTTTTGACAATACATTGTAATTGGTGGGTTGGGTACCTGGGTACGATCGTTTTGTGTGATAACAATGTGTTGGTAGCCGTACAATAGGACACATGGAATAAGAATATCGAAGTAATTCTCTCTTTGAAGTACCAGTTTTAATGAATACATCAAGCAAGGTATAATTGTGTCCAATTAGATGGGTTTTGTGCTTACATTTCAAGGAGACAGTCTATAAATGCAGCATGTGTTTTTTGAACAGATCAAAAACAAAATTTAAATTTTCACACAATTTATTTTGTTATCTTTCTATATAATAAACATGAACATATCAAGGAATTTTTAAATAAATAATTTAATTATTATTTGGTTACTATAATTGACATTTAAATATTTTAATAATTATGTGGATTCATATCATATTTTTAGAATGATTAGATATTGCCATTGTTTATTATGTGAATGCTATTATTTAGTTATACATGAGGGCCTTCTGATTTATATGCCATCCTCTTATCATCAATTTTTACCATCTTTTATGCGAATAAATGATTATTATTAACGCACAGGCAAGCCGTTACAAAATTAAATATTATTTTGTTTGCATTAATTTGTATTAACCAATAAATTAACAAAAATCGTTTCCCGTTTCCCGAGAGTCGTCCGCCACCTAAAAAACCTGTGAAATCTTCAAATGACAAATAGTTCCTAGGTTTTTCGAAAATATCAAACACTTTTATTCTTATAAACAAATTGCCCGTTTGGTAAAAGGTATAGTTGACGTTATTAATTCAAAATATTTAACGGTACTTAATTTAATATAAAGTTCATTTTAAAAAATTGTGATATTTTGATAATTCTTCTACATAATAACCCCAATATTTTAATAAATAGTTTCATAATATGAAGTTTGACCACATCGAAGGATAATTTTTTAAAGGTAGGGGACTAAAGGGGATGAAGGTGGCGTTTATCCAAACGAATAATAGAAAATCCCTATCACCAACCAGACGAGATTGGCACCCGGTGATTCCTGATAAGAGTCAGAGCTGTTGAATCCCTAAAACCACAATAGGCTAATTCTTATGATTCGTCTTGTCACGAAGAGAAAATAGTTTGTTGATAAAAATATTTTCATCATATCATCATTTTCATGAACAAAAAATTTTTATAATAAAGAATATTTTGGGCACTAAAAATATTCTTTATACATACATAATCTGACGCCTGTTTCGCCAAAGGGGTAGGCAGAGGCATAAATACGCCCACACTTCGCTAATAATATATTTGGTCCCACGTAATAGGTGGCGAGCCTGTTGCCGCTTACCGGGCACTGTTGTGTTCGCCAGAGCCTCGTCCGTTGATCGACAAGTGCACTACTTGCAGGTGAGGTTGGCTTGGGCTCCTTAGGTCTTGGTAGGATCCCTAAACACCCAAAAATATTCCTATATATATAATATTTCTACTTGTCGGCGCAGCTTGTAATACAATTTATAGGTATATCTTTAAAGAAATTAACCGTAAAATAATATGGGTTAGACTCTAAATAAATTTAGTTGTTTAAATGAGAACATGGATATACTCGTAATATAAAAATTATAAACCCGTACAACGAAGAGCAAATTCTCTTGGACATTTTTAATAAAATAATAATTTCCACAAACCTGTTATACATTTTCCATTCCCAACGGCGCGATGGAAGAAAGCATGAAAAGAAAAAAGAAGAAATGTTAATTAAATGCACAAGCGAGCCTGTATAAGACTTTATATATTTTTTTTTGCGAATTCTCTTATGTGAAAATAGAATTCCCGGAGATGGTTATAATCCCGTTAATGTTTTAAACGGGAAATATAATAACGGCTTGATAAGTTTGCAAAGAATCGGTTTTATAAGTCTATATTTATACTAGCGGCCGTCTGCGACTTCCCACGCGTGATCCAGAGGTACTTTTTAAAATTATGTTCCCGCGGGATAGTAAAAAATATCTAAGGTCCTGTCAAAATCGGTCCAGTTGTTTTATAAATTAGCCGGAACCAAACAGACAGACAAAATAGTAAAAAACATTATATATACCTATGTTCCGCTTATAAATCGGTATGCATTCAGGTTATTTTAAACAGACACACATTCTATTCATCTGCATGTATAAATAAAATTAACCTTGCTATACTAATATTTCTGACGGGATTATAAACTTGACGAGATTTTTGCTTAAATCTTCTGCCCGCAGTGAATGGGCGCGTTAGTATTATGTCATTTTGACATTTATGAGACGTTCATCTTAGCCTCAATTTAATAAAGCATTTTCTTTTTCAAACTTCGTCTGTCTAGACTTTTTGAAAATTATTATACCAATTTGCAAATTTTTTATTGAAGTAATGATAAATATTGTACCGTAAGTTAGTTAAATTCACTTTAATAAGAAGTGTTTTGTTAACGTCTCCTACAGAGTAGACTTCTAGTACTATAGAGAGAAAATACTACATGGTATAAAATTATCAAAGATTTGCAATGTCTCATCGAGTATATCAAATGTAATTTAGACAATTAATGATATTTTAATTGTTTGTGCATATTTTGTGTTTCCCAAGATAGTCTTAAAATCTGCGTATTTTTATTCTTAGAAAAATCTAATAGGAAAGTAAGGTTGTTTTCTAAAAGTTAACTTTGATGTTAACGTTGATTAGGACCTTTGGTATTAATTAATCTTTTAATATAGACAAAGTATATGTCGCATAAATGTAACGTAAAGCACAATTTATAACTTTTTTTCTTCCATGAAGTAAAATAAATACCTAAGACATGCGTGATTGAACGTGATTTTACATCCAAGACGTCTTAGATATAAAACGTTACGACAGTCCTAGCAGCAAAGATTTTAGTTGTGCCGAAATTGTCTAAGCCGCAACATCTGTTGTATACCTATCAAAGTACTGGCAGTTTCCGTCTACTTACCAAGGAACATGGCAAAGGCTCTTGTGATGTAAGTGCATAAAGTTCTTTTTCGCGCAACATATTCCAGGATATCCTGCTGCTTAAGATCTTTTGTGTAATTTCGAAGTTTCTATGTAGTCTTGTCTGTTATGAAACAAAAGGATTAAAAAGACCACATCGACCTGTCTTTGTGGAGTACATTTTATATATAGATTTGTTAATGCAAAATGTTGCTGCTTTGTAATATTTCAGTTCACATTAGCACACTCATAAATCAGATTGTAGTGTCTGTGGCTAAATACGCTCAAGATGATTAAGATTTCATTTGAGTTTTATGCATAATTATTATTTGAGCATTATATGAAATTTTTTTATTAGATAGATATTTGAAATTTATATTAAAAATGTCTATAATTTCTGAAATTAAGTAGTATACCGCGGCCCCGATTTAGTAAATTATTTATAAATCGTTATACTTTGCAATTTTTTATTTACAATGCTATAGTTCTAAGACGAATTGTTGTAGAAAAACGCCAATGTTACTTGAAGAGAACCAAAATCATACAGGAATTATGATTGACACGCATGGCCTTTTTAATCCTGCAGTACTGTCTATTTGGCGCAGATGCGTACTATGCTACGGCATAAGCCGAGTTCATTTTACTTCAGGACAAATAATTCGAGAGACTTTGACAAAACAAATGGCTACAAAATTGCGTTAGCCATATTTGTTACTCTATTGCCATAGAGTAACAAAAAGTATTTTAGCAACATTTTATACATAATGTATTGTTTTCAAGACTTAAGGAGTTTTTACAATAGAATATTTATAAATAACATAAAATACATCTTGAAAAGCAATCGTTAAATTAATAAAAAAGTACCATTAGGAATCCATAAAATTAATTTGATTGATTTAAGAAATCATTCAATGTTTAATGAATTATGTTTATTGTTTCTTATTCTTCTTATAGTAATTTTTCCAATACAAGAAGTATAAAAATTAACTATTTTGGAAAACATTTTAAAAAAAGCTTATTATGCACGGTTGAATTTACAATAAACAGCTGTGGCAACGTGGTTGCAACACTTGCAATTCATAGAAAACGCACTGAAGTCTCGACTTTTGAAAACAATGAATAATGTTATAGCGTTTTTTTCTCTAAAAAGTGGATTCTCTTAAGGATCTGAGTATGCAAATAGCGAAATGTTGGAAATTTGTGCAGTCGCGAGCTAAAATGTGTTTTACGAAACTTATTGTCACGGCGAAAAGGAAGAAAAATCGAATCGGAGGAAAAAATACGAATCTTAGTATAATAATGATAATTGGTATTGATATTGAGTGCATTGTTTTCTATCACCTTGGTTCCTTACTATGAAGTCAGATTAGGTTCTTGCACTATTATATAATTTCTATCGACCATTCCCAAAAATAATAACTCATAAAAATAATTTAAAAAAATGACCATTTCGTATTTTTAATATAACAGTTTCTTACTAAATACGTAATTTTCTTCTAAATTTTGTCTATTTGTTCTGGCTAATCTCTGAAACAGCTGGACCGATTTTGACGGGTTCTTTACTAGAAGAGGTAATTGATGATTTAATAAGTTTGTTAGGCTACTTCTTAACCCAAATAATAAGAAGAAACCTGTAGATCATGCGGACGAAGTAGCAGGCGACCGCTAGTCTGGATATGTACAACGAAGTCGGATTAGTTACACGGAGCTTTTTGTGCTACGCTGCGCAAGATACCGACCGGCAGCAAGTAAGGTTTCCTATGATACTAAACTGTTTTGTTTTCTTATAATTATATGGACTCACTCGTTTAGGAGTTTTTGCCAGTGTCAATTAATTTGATCAATATAGTTATTGGCATAAATGCAACATTTTCGCCATTTAGTCAGAGTCAAAGTCAAGTAATTTCTGTCATAGTCAAGACAAAGTCATCAAGCCAATTGAAATCAACACGGAAAATCACAATTCACTGCAGCGTACCACATTCCTACACTACTAAAAACCCACTATTTTTACACATAAAGACTCGAATGTATACTAGTTTCGAAAATAACATACTGCCATAATGTGTCTTATTCCGCGTTCGATAGTGAACTGTGTCATTGCCTAAAAGTGTACGTTTGTGCAGCGCCTAAGGCCAGTCTTTTCTTTTTACGTCGGTAACAAAATGCATTTACGCACTGCCTTTCGGTCGCTTGTTGAGAAAAAGGTTGGGGCAGTACCTATGATGCCGCGTCTGACGCCCCGCCTGCGGCCAACATTCCCGGACCAAAACCAGGAGGACCTCCTCAGAGAGGCGCAGTGGACGGGCCCCTCCTACCTCCTTGTGCGACCATAGCGTGTGTGGCCGACTTTTCGGAGGGCCCATGGTTAGACAACAGGGGCCCACTGCCCCCGCTGCCTAAGATCCTCCTGGCGCTGCTTGGCGAACCCTTCTGGCCCGCCCGCTGCGCCCTCCACAGGTTCCTCTTAGTTTCCCCCCCTGTAGTCAATACTAAGAGCAGCCAGAGTCGCCAACCTCTGGGTGTTACCTTTTCCCGGCCTCCAGGAGGTACTCAGCCCCCCCCCCCCCCCACCACGCCAAGGTGGAGGCCTATCGGGGGGGAGCGCCTAAGGCCTTCTACAACGCAAACAACAAAAGTCTAAGCTATGTGTTTCGATTAAACCTTCTTTACACAAAAAATAAGAATATATGTCAAACAAACAAAACAATACGCCAGCACACGTAGAAATATACTTTATCTTTGAAATAATCCTTGGCTTTCATTCACATTTAGCAATAAGTCTTCTTACTTAGCCTTTGTGTCCATTATGGCGTATTCTTGAAAGAAATTGTGTTAAAGAAAGTTACCAAAAAGGATTGTGCCACTTTTCGGATTGAATAAAGGGAACTTTGATACGAGTACGGGTTCTTGTTTCCTTATTTACATTACCTCTTTTCATTTGTGGGATAACCTACTTATGGTACCTACATACGGGCTTATGTAAACAGAGAAATAAATTCGGGTAGTATTTATGGGGAGCAGTAAGTAATACGGTACATTGTTTTATGTGGTTGCAAAAATAAGTAAAAATTACATTTAGTGATATGTTAGTACTGTTACAGTAATAAATAATTATGTAAATAACAAAAATATTTTAAAATAAAATTGGTGATGTCCTATCCTAAATTAAAAATGTCAATATATTTTATTTCTAATAATCTTAACACATAGATAAAATATAATTACGTGGTGCTTACTGCATTTTGTGTAAATTCAAACATAATAGGTTGGGGAAAAAGTCTTTTCGTATTTTTGTATGAAAAGTCAAGACATTTTTTTCAAAGTTTATTTACATTTATTTACAATATATATGTACCGTTTTGTTGAATAACTTTCTGCCATTTTGTGGGCAGAGACATTATCCCGTTACTGTAGAAACTTTGGGACTTCTGATCAAAAAAACGGGACAAATAGTTTTGGCAGTCCTCTCTTGAGGTCAACCTTACAGAACCTAAAGAATTCTGCAGAGACCGAAACAGGTGAAAATCTGAAGGCGCAAGGTCAGGGCTATATGGTGGATGCACTAGGACCTCCCAGTCGAACTCTCTTAATTTTTGCTGAGTGGCTAAAGATGTGTGTGGTCTAGCGTTATCGTGATGAAAGACCACACCCTTCCTGTTGATCAATTCCGGCCGTTTTCTCTCGACTGCTTCCTTTAATCTCATCAGTTGCTGGCAGTAAAGATCAGAATCGATGGTTTTGCCGGGCGGTAAAAGCTCATAATAAACAATGCCCTTCTAATCCCACCATACACACAGCATCACCTTATTTCGTGTTAGGCCAGGTTTGGCCACAGTCTGTGAAGCCTGGCCAACTTTCGACCACGACCTTTTTCGCACGTTCTTGTCGTACGTGTTCCACTTTTCATCGCCAGTTATCAATCTCTTCATAAACGGCTCGGTTTCATTACGTCTCAATAATGAATCGCAAATGAGTACACGGTTCATTAAGTTTCTTTGAGTGAGCTCGTGTGGCACCCAAATATCGAGCTTTTTTGTATAACCAGCTTTCTTCAAATGGGTCAAAACTGTTTTGTGGTCAATTCCCAGTTCTTCAGCTACATCGTAACTACTAATATGCCGATCTTGCTCCACTCTTTCAAAAATGGCGTCCATTTTATTCGTAACAGGGCGACCAGAGCGAGGTGCATCTTTAACATCAAAATTTCCGGACTGAAAACGTTTGAACCAAATTTGTGCTACTCTTACTGACACTGCATCAGGTCCATAAACATCACAAATTTTTTTCACTGCTTGAGTTGCATTTTTGCCTTTTTTATAATAAAATTTTAAAATGTATCGAATTTCTTCATTAGATTCACTCATTTTTACGGAGAGAAAAACAAATGAAAAATAGCGGGAAACAACTTTTTTTTATTTTTTTCTTTTCTTTATAATGGAACCTTTTTAATGTTACCAAAACCAGACAGACACAAATAGTACAGTCAAAACAATTTTATAATAAGTTTATACCTACGTTATGCGAAAAGACTTTTTCCCCGACCTAATATATTATCTTTGTGTATAATACGTGACATATAGTATCTATCCTCTATATATTTATAGAGGGACAGAAAAGATTAGGTGATTTGGCATCAGTCTTCGCTTATTAAAATTAAGTGATTTTTTTGAGCGAAACATACAACTTACTTCAGGACATGTCAACCTCCAAACGTAATTAATTGTCGTGTAATATACTTAGTAGCGTTATTCAAATTTCTGGTAGGTTTCTAATAGAAATCATGATAGCGCATGATTGTTCCGATTTCTTATTGTCTCTCATCCGTTTCTATTTACACAGAGAGCTGCTTCGGTCTGTTAAAAGCTGTGGTTTTGATAATAGCGATCTGTACCGCAGGATTCTTTGTTTATTTAAGCATCGAAAATTTGTATGTAGTTGTTATTAACGTGATTTTTTTAAAGTACATTGCAAGAGAAATATTGCATTACCTTTACTACTTATATAACGTCTTGCTTTCATTCTTAATTTTTAAAGCATTATTCGCTCTTCAAAATTTGTAAAAGATACTGTAATTCTATTTAATTACAATTCAAATTTCAGATAAAATGTTTACATATTTCTTGATTCTTATTATAGGAGTTTTTTCGAGATTATTCTTATTTGTTTATATACAGTAGTAAAAAAAAACTCACACTGCTTTATTACCTTAAAATTTATCAATGATAATTATATGTATTGCTGCCCACAAAATTTTCCCGCTCTCACAAAACCCGCATCCCAAATCACATAATCCACCATCCGTAGAAACCTCCGGCAGAATGTCTTGGCACACCCGAAAACACTTCAATTCCTTAGTCCTAAGCAAACATGTTACCGTCCCAGTAATTGCTTACTGTATTGACAGAGTTTTATTGTGTATCGCTGTACAAATATTATTTTTGGCTGCATCACTTCTACTACCTACATCGGAGCTGTTATTTGAGATTTTAAACAGAAATCTAATTTGCCGTAAATTTGGTTTTTATTGTGTTTGCGTTCCTCGGCTTTATTTGACGGTAAAAAGACTCGTTAGTTTGATCAAGACTGGGTAAATATGATTCACTGAATGATGACATTTTACTAGGTTGTTTTGGATATGAATCATCTATTGTGTGCATATATCCTTCTGACCGTATCAGAAAAGTTCTCATGGGTTAGTATATCGGCGAAGGATGTAAGGGTTATGATGTGAATAATTAATTATATTTATTATTTTAATCAATAACACAGTAATATTTTTAAGAATAGTTTGACTAATTTTCAAAAGTTTTCCTGGGAAATCTATTGTTTATTCTTGTTATATTGTTGTATTGTATTGTTTAAACCAATCTTTCGTTCTCATTCCAATTCTTATTTTTAATTTCAATTCCTTATAGTTACACATACAGCGACCTGAGGGTGCAATACAACAATGCGTACAGGGTGCTGATGGGTCTGCCACGGTTCTGTAGCGCGTCGGGCATGTTTGCGGAAGCCAACGTAGATATCTTTTCTGCAATAATGCGTAAACGTTGCGCCTCGATGCTTGGAAGGATGCGGGGCAGCACCAATAGCATTATGTGCGTATTGGCGGACTGATGGGACTCGCCGCTGCTAGAGCGTTGGGTGCATCTACATGCGGTGAAGTAACCATCGGTACGTTATATTATATTAGTTAAGATAGAATATTTTTTATTAACACTAGATCTTAAGTCTTTCACTGTTACTAATAAACTTTTATGGATGTTAATCCGAAATAAAGATTTTTATTATTATTATTATTATTATAGTATACTTTGATAATGAGCCTGTGAGAGTATTAATGTGCATGTTTTACATTTAGCTTGTTAGAATGAATATTTACTTAGGCGTAAGAAAAAATGTCACAGCTACTGTTGTTCATAATAAATAAATAAACAATGCATAATATTTTTTTAGTTATGAATAAGTATAGACATAATATAAAAGTATAGTCACTGTATTTAAAAAACAGGAAAATAAGAATAAAGGTTATATTCGTCAAGTGCATAAAGTCACGAGTGCGCGCTGCAAGATAACATAATATTATTTTCAAGTTCAATGACTTAGGTATGGCTGATACCACTGGTTAGAATTATTTTTCGTTAACGCGAATATCGGTTTCTGTTTTAATAAACATTTCTTGATTTTTTTTGAATAGTCTCTTTTGAATGAATTTTATTCTTATTACCCTATCACGGAATTAATCATTGTGTTAAAAGATGTAAAATCACACTTACTATTGGCAAAGATTATGTTGAAAAATATTTATCAGTAACGTATAAACGGTGATGGTCAGAAACGTTATCCTTAACAAACTATTTTGACTTAAGGAATGAGGATAATTATATAAATAAGGAATAAGACTATCCATTCCATCTTTACCGCTGATCCTTTTCTTAACTAAACATGTAACTTATTGACTGAAGCACATTAATAATAACTTCAGTACGCCCAAAAACCACCTTTCGACAAATTGTCACAAAGGAAATAAATCAAAAAAATTAGACGACTGTAAAACGATATGAGCACGGCACCTACCGGGCATTATCTAAAGTTACAGCACTTCAAAGAGGCTACCGTGTAATGTGAGCCTAAAGGAAGCTCAGGCGACAGTCTGAGACAGAAAAAAAACCACTTTCAATCGAGCACGAAAGAAATTCAATACTCCTTTGCAACGTGGATTAAATTTTGTGGCGCAAGAGGCAGCTGGTATCCGAAAATTGTCCAACGGAGTGACGAGATTCGCGGAAGGCTCTGACTACAGGTATTCAAATTATTTCTATGTTGATATTTCAGTTTTTAATCCAATACTCACATACGAATTATTGTCGTAAAATAATATTATGTTATTTACAGGACGAATAAGATGAAATGTCAAGGGGATTCTTAGAAACTTTATTTACTAAACTTTTTATAATTAAAGTAGGGCGGGCAATGACCTTTCAATATACATGGACTAATCACGTCATACAATGACAAAGCAAAAATAAGGCACAGGTCTCTAATTTCACCATATTATGCTTCGACTGAAAGATCAGATCTTTCATACATTGCGCTAAATGAGCAGCAATAAGCTACATAAGGTGAATTTAGAAGCGGATTCGAACAAAACAAGCAGTGGAGTGGCGTTGGCTGTTATTTTTTGTTTTTTATTTACGAGAGATAGATTTTTATAGTTTTCGAATATCGTAATTTCAGCCTGTAATAGTCCACAGGAATACTAGGAGTGGCCATACTGTGTTCCGGTACCACACGGTTTCCGAATGTGCCTTTTATTATTTTAAACTACCGAATTTTAGAATTATATTTTTTTTTATACAACAAGGCAAACGAGCGAGTGGGTCACCTGATGGCAAGTGATCACTATTGCCCATAGACACCTGCAATACCAACGGATGCGTTACCAACCTAGAGGGTTAATATAGAATGCCTCTTATGCCAGTTTTTTTCCAGTAATAAATATTATGAAGATAGCTAATGATCACTTGTAATTAGTAAACAATATTTTAGGGGGATATTTTAAGGGGTATTGGCATCACCCATAAATATGAACAAATTGTTATTACTAGAAATATCGCAAAAATATCAGCTATTAACGTTTTTATCTATAACTCCAAAAACTACCGTTCGCTGAATACATATAAGCTTTGTGTATATAAGAAAAAACCAACACTTTAAAAAAAATATGGACTTTAAAGTAGTAATAAGTAGTAATCGGTACAACTGGTATCAAATATCGAAAATAATCAAATATGTTTTGGAGCTTTAAACATCGATTTGTATAGCTAAAAATGTTGTAAAACATGTTACGTTATATTGTTGAAAAATTATTTAGTTTGTAAAATTATTTGGACCTTTCTCTTGCTACTATCTTGCACCGTTTTTCCCTCAAAATCTCGTGCACAGGAAACCTACAAAAAAGCATCAGCAAGCAACAGGAAGTATGTTGGTATGTATCTATATATATAAAAGAAAGTCGTGTTAGTTACAGCACTTATAACTCAAGAACGGCAGAACAGATTTGGGCGAAAATTGGTAGGGAGGTAGCTTAGAACCAGGAGACGGACATAGGATACTTTTTATCCCGTTCGACAGCGTTCCCGTGTGACTTGACATGAAACGTCAGTCACTATAAAACGTGATATAACAAAAAAGAATCAGACTTTGAATAACAAAACGCAAATGACAGCTATGTAATTGACGTATAATGACAGCTATGTAATGACGTATGGATGACAATTTGATATTTGTAAGAAATCAATATTCAAACTATTTCTGACTTCTTGGCGGGAAAGTGAAGTGTCATGTCTGCAGTTTTGTTTTATTTTCTAAAATTTGTGATATTTTGAACATTAATTTGTGATAACGGTGGATTATTAACCGTTAAGTGTTAGTGAACGTACATGAGTGTTGGTAAATGAAACAAAGCAGTGCAACATCACTTTTCAAATTCTATCAAGGAGTCCATGTGAGATCTCAGTATAGTCCCACATCTTTACTGAGGACTTAAGGGACTTTAGGGAGGGTATATCATTTACCATTTATCATCTTTATCATCAAACATTCTCATAAACTACGAATAATCTCATTTACTATTGATATATCACTTACTTGACACTGGCTAAATGTGCAAGGCGCACGACGCCATTATTTAAAAGAAAGAAAGTTTCTATTAAATAAATAATTGACTTCTTGGCGGGAAAGTGAAGCGTCATATCTGCAGTTTTGTTTTATTTTTTAAAATTTGTGATATTTCAAACATTAATGTGTAATAACGGTGGATTATTAACCGTAAAATGTTTGTGAATATACATGAGTGTTAGTAAATCAAACAAAGCAGTGCAACATCACTTTTCAAATTCTCTCAAGGAGTCCATGTGAGATCTCAGTATAGTCCCACATCTTTACTGAGGACTTAAGGGACTTTGGGGAGGGTATCTCATTTATCATCTTTATCACCACTCATTCTTATTAACTATGAATTATATATTATTAATATATCACTTACTTGACTAAATTTAAATAATATTGCCGCGAGCAAGACTATCAAAATCTTTCCCGACAAATGCAAGAAGAATACGAAATACTGCAAATGAAAGGACTGACGTGTATCACAAGGTACTTAAGTGAAGAGCAACCTATATACTAAAATACAGAAATAATAACGAATGATGAATGTAGGTATTTACATTTTATGGATTTTTTCCAATAAAAAAAAACACTATCGGCTTATTTATTGCCATTAAGGCTGAACAAAGTTCGCCGGGTCAGCTAGTTAACAGATAAATACAGGATTTAAATGTATTAACAAATGAGGGCAATGTGGCAAAAAAGAAATGTCTTTAGCGATTCTATTGTTCTTTTCTGACTCTGTTCTTGTGGCGTCCTTACAACTATCTCTTTCTGACGCGCGAGAGTGAAAAGAATGGAAATACCTGTCAATCATTTATAATAATTATTTAAAATTAAATGGTTTTACAACATTATTTACACATTTTTGTGTGTTATCTTTCAGAAATAAAATTAATTTACCGGTGGTAGGTCACACCATCTTTTTTTTGAATCGTTAACGTATTATTTGGGCACTTTTTTAAGACACACTTTGGCATCCTTCTGACTTAGCTGTCAAAACACGACTAAGGAAAAAGTGTGCTTATATCGCGTTTAAGCACACTTTTGCCGTGTCGCTGAAAGCGCGCTGATGCGATGGCCATGTGTATAGAAGGTCATTGAGGGCGGGATATGGTGGAGAGGTCTCTTCTTCTAATGTCGCTGGTTTGATTCACACAGACAAAATTATATTTGTATGCAAAGAGAACATATTTTAAGCGGTGTCTATCAACTAGCAATTTTTATTAACAGCTTTATTTTCTATGTGTCTTTAATGTTAAAGTTAGTAATAGTTATAAAATAACATCGAAAATATTTAGTCAGTTATTTTTCACTATAAAATATATTATCTACTAAAAGGTAAAACGATTTAAAGAGCATTGACTGACATTGAATACGATTTATGAGATAATGATCGGTCACCACAAAACCTGGACATATGGGGAATACTTCAAAGTTGAGCTTCAACGAACAAGTTGTCTCGTATTAGTTGCGAGAGCCCATTGTTCTGACAACACGGTGACATTTCATACTTTTCATTTTGGTAGCATTCGTGGGCATCACGTTTTTGCTTGACTGAAAGCTTGTCAAAGACCTGTTTTTATTTTGTAGGTTTATTATACTAATTATGACACGTGTCAAGTAAACAATTCAGAAATTACTTTTGGGGAATCCGATAGTTTGATCATTAAGTTTTTATGGGGACAAATTTACATATATTATTTAATTAGTATCAGTTTCACCCGCACTAGTTTGTGATAGAATCCTATTAAAATTATATTACCTTAACCGTTTACCCGCCTTTCATATACCGTTTGCCCGCACGCTATATTAAAGAATATATTTATTTAAAAATAACGTTATGAAAAAGTTATAAGTAGCATATAAATTACATGTGATGTATTTGTACTACATGTTACACGTAACAGATCCCGGTTATTGGCAACAGGCTCGCCACCTAATACGTAGGACAAACAATACAATTGGTGAAGTGTGGGAGTATAATATGCCTCTACCCTTCTGGAAACAGGAGTGAAAGTATGTATATATGTCAAAGTCAAAGACAAAATCATTTATTTAAGTTTAGGTTAATAGAGCCTTCTTTGGAAGTCAAAACTTAAAAAGTAGCGCGCCCGGTCACTCTCGGCTTAGAGCTTGATCATAAAAGAACGAGCAAAAAAATTGTTTTTCTCCCGCCAGTTTATTAAAAACAAATAATTATTTTTTTAGAAAAGTGTAACATTTGGTATATTTTTATTCGATACACTTTTTAACATCTTTATCGCGTTACCTAAGTAACTATATACAAATATGTCCACAACAATAATCCACTTTTATATCTGTTTCCCTTACCTCAGAACTATCTGCTTATCGCAAATTGATCATCTCTCACTGAATATGCAATTTTATGGTTATCCGTTTGCGTGGTGCCATTTGTGGAGTAATCTGAAATGATTGATGGACTACTCACAGATCGATCCAGTATAGAAGCATTGTCAGACAGGGTGACAGGTTTTTCAAAATAATTTAATTGCTTACGTTTGCTTGTACGAATATAAGATGGAATAAACTCAAGCGAAATCACAAAAATAAAATAAAAATCACTTGTTACTTTGGTAACCACTATACGTATTTAAGCGATAAAAAAAAATCGAGGTACCTTAGGAAAAAAGATTGCATACTATATGAACTGTAAAAGGTTGGTTTCGATACAGCATTATTGTTACATACATAATATCACGTCTGTTTCCCCGAAAGGGTAGGCAGAGGCATATTATACGCCCACGTTATGCCAGTTATATTGTTGGTCCCATGTAATGGGTGGCCAGCCTATTGCCGCTTATCGGGAACTTATATTCGCCAGTGCCTCGGCCGTTGATCAGCAGGTGCACCACTTGCAGGTGAGGTGGGATATTAACTTGAGATATTAATATACTTAACTATTTTAACATAATTGATACAATAATATAAAGAAATAAAGATACTGAAATGACATAGTGTGAAAATATTGAGTACAACTCAATTAACTCAACTATTTGTACGCTGAATATTTGATATGTCGGTGGTAATTTTTTTTGAAAGAAAATCATCAAATGACCTTCCCCCGCAGTGGGTGGAGCGAGAGGGTGTGTCAGACTTCTATTGACTAAAAACCATCCATGTTCCTTCTTTTGAGCCTGCTACGTACCGAGGCCGCGGTAACCTTTTCGATCAGTCCCGCAACATTTCGGTGGTAACTGCTAGAACGTTTAGTTTACCACAGAGGCTTGCTGACTATTATTTTCGCTATATATTTTATATGATACATAGACAACTCTTTTACGACTCGATAGTCGTTACTCTTAATTCAGTATTGCTGAGGCGTAGGGTTGAGGTGTCGGGCCTGACCCTTCTTACCACGAGCTATCACTGAATTGAAAAGGCGCCTTTAGAGTGAGATAACGCTTCACATCCCGTGTAGCGTTGTCTCAGCCTAACAATGACATTATATTATGAGCATGTGGCAGGTAGCCACTAGAGCACAAAAGTCACCTACAGTACAAACACTTCTGCATATAAGCATCTTGGTCATATCTTTATATTGCGAGAAAATAAATATATTTAGCGTTAATTTACGCCTCACGGGACTTTGTGTACGTGAGCCAATTTAACTCTTATATGTCCTCCGTATTTTTTTTTAGTAGTACAAATAATGTTTCGGAAATTTTATGCTTCTGATAAACTATACGCGGAAGAAGCTAGTATAACTTTATTTTGATCTACGTTATTGCGAAAGACAACTGGGTATTGATTCCAACCATGTCTAAAAACCGGATTATTGATGAGTTCCTAACAATTGACATATATCCAAAAATAAAACTGAAATCTTGATATCTTTGTTTATTTTTTAAGTAGCACAATACGAAATACATAACAATATATTTAAATTAAACTATGCAGCTCCCGGACGATTCTCATAGAACTTTTTTCTATAAAGTATTTATAAAGGTAACTCCTTTGATTCAATAAAAAATACGGTAGACTCCACGGTGACATATCAGAGATCTTATCCAAGCTAAAGCTTCGCACAATGCTTCGTAATAATGGACTCACAAAAAATGATCGGTATCAAAAAGCAGCACTAAAGGGGATAAAAATATACAGAGAAAATACATACGCCTGGCTCAAAATGGTGACAAAAAGCCATTGGTCTGTCCGTGTGTGTTTATACTAAAGGGTTTGAGATCAGTCTTTACATCTTAGTATATTCAATGGGCCCAGTAAAAAACGGACGCAGTAGTTATATAAAATGTTTAATAACAGAGCGGCTCGTAAAACTAGCTTTATTTTTTTCCTACCTTTGTCAATCTGATCGTTGGACTTGATATCGTCCGCGCCTCTAGGGCAATCTCGTTAATGGGGTATATATGAGAAGCTGCATTATGTGTTAGAGAGATTTCTATACGTCGTCACAGGCGACAAACACTGTCCCTCCCTACATTCAAAATTTTGAAGGAGCAATTGAAATCGGAGATCGTAAAGAGAATTAGAGCGGGGTCTTTTTCGAGCGACCGTTTTGTTTCGTGCTCGTTCAAAGCCGGGCTTCTTTTGAATCTCGATCAGCCATCGAAGTGGAAGTGGGGGCAGCATTTATTGGGATTCCCTATGGCCTACCAATCGGCCCTACGACGTCGTGTAATCTAATAGCTTATTAATGAGGGGAAGCCGTGAATGGTACCCTATTTTTCTATTCTAGTGAACTAGAAAATATTAGTAAAGCCGTCTTTGTTCTACCGGTATAGCTATCTCAAGTGGGACGGCAGTTATGGCTTATGGCTCCTCCCACAAAATTTATAATACAATAAATGAGCAAAGTGGCTTCGTCGTGGAACCGGCTAGAGATAACACGTAATACAAGGTTATTGCGTGAAAACAAACGGCAAAAAACTCATCCTAAGAGAGATATACGGGTTCACGTAGCAGACCTTTATGATCCGACCCTGGCTAATGTACGGTCGGGAGATTTGTGCTTCATGGATTATATGTGCAATAAAAAGGATAATTTAAAATTATGTTTGCTAGAATGTTGCTGCGTTAAGGATAATTGGCGAAACGATCGTGTTAGATCCAGTAAGATTGAGACACACTTTTTTGTAACAAAAGCAAGTGTTGTCGTTGTTATCCATCTTTTGTTTGTTAAAAGTATATCATAATTTTAAAAAAAAATCGCCTTTAGTGTTTATTAAAATAATTTTAGAACTTCTTGGCGGGAAAAAGAGACGTCATGTCTGCAGTTTTGTTTTATTTTCTAAAATTTGTGATATCTCGAACATTAATGTATAATTACGGTGGATTATTAACCGTTAAGTGTTTGTGAACGTACATGAGTGTTGGTAAATAAACAAAACAGTGCAACATCACTTTTCAAATTCTCTCAAGAAGGTCATGTGAGATCTCAGTATAGACCCAAATCTCTCATATATAGGGGTTTAGGGGGAGGGCATCTCATTTACCATTTTTCATCTTTATCACCACTCATTCTCATTAACTATAATTTACATGTTATTAATATATCTCTTACTTGACACTGCCTAATGTGAAAACCGCACGAAGCCGTTATTTCAAAGAAAACTTTGATGTGTTTAATATTATTAAGAAATATGAAAAAAAAAAACCGAAAGTCTACAACAAAATGTAACGTTTGAAACATAATATTTTAATTAACAAAACTTTTTTTGTCCACTAAGAAAAACTAAAATACGCTTTAATGTAAAGTGCCCAAACCCTTTTTTCACAAATTGAGGAAATGATTCAATAATAAATTCTTTGGATACGCAAGCGTGTAATTGAAATCTCATTTCGTGTTGTTTTCTACTTAATAATTGATTCACCGTAAAAATTAAGACCACCCTTTTGATGTAACCATAAGAAAATATTTTGATAAAAAAGTATCTATCTGCTTCTGTTACCGATATTAAAGGATTTCTAATAAAGTAAGAGGTATGTGTTATTACCAGAGGTCGGAATTAGGTAGAGTTATTCATGTACTTACACTGATTTCACACAGCGAAAGAATATAGTGGATATGCCTCAAATCCCGGGATTAATTTTAAAGAATAGAAAAAATCCCGTTACTTTTTAATAAAAAGTTATTTACTTTTACTTTTTTAATTTAGACTACTGCACGCGCGACGTTGCCAAACTTACATCAATGATATTGGATGACCGAAGTTGCAAAATTGTCCATTTGAAATCCCGGGAAGGTCCACATTAATATCAACATTTCGATGCAAGTACATAAATAACTCTACCTAATTCCGACCTCTGGTTATTACTTTCATACTTATATTTTTTTGTTTCTTTGTTTATTAGAATTATGTTATTATGTGTAGGTCATTTACACATTATAACATATTTAGAATATCTATACAGTCACAGAACATTAAAATTTTTTTTTTATCTGTAATTAAAAAGTTATATAAGTGTATAATAAATTTGTCATGCAGTGTTAGCCAAATGTGTTTTTGGTTTGGATTTATTTATTTAATCTTTATAGCTAACATAAATGTAATAAAATGGAAAACTCAATGCTGAAGGCATTCTCTACCAGTTAACCTTAGAGTTAGCAGAGAGGGTTAAAGGCGGTGCTCCAAACTGGGTTACTTAACTAACTACATTTACTTCTAGATGGCGGATAATCCAAGCGCAAAAAATAAAACAATGATCACCAGTGGCTATTCCGTATGACCACAACCTTTGTACATGAATCTTTCAGACTTCCTAGTGGCATTCTTCGTGTTCGTGAATCTAAGCTTCGTGATTTCATTGTAGTAATATTTTGTTTTTTTTTTATTTTAAATTTTGTTTTGACGTTTTCAAGTGCTATGTATGTTCATGAAATAAAGAACTTTTTACTTCGCGCCAAAGTTTAATGGAAATCACCATTCCAGGGACAAACGATACATCGGCTTATAACTATCCACTAAGCCTCAGGTTAGTTTGCAGGAAATGCATTCTGACATTAAGTTTGTCTTTAGCATTACTTATTATATGAAAAATAAAGATTTAAAAAATATAAGCCTTACAAAAAAACCTTTTTTCTATTTCTGACATTAGTGCATAAAAACGACTTAAAGTGGTTTGTAGAATATCATGGTCCGCTGCTATCGTGAAAGAAAAAAATATCATGTTACATAATTAAAAAAACTGCATTTAAACGACATTTTCTATTGTAATACTTATTTAAATAGAGCGAGGTTGACAGATCGTTGGTTTGTAACTTAATAAGTTCGTTCATACTTCCAGCTTATCTCGGAATCGAAATAGTCGACCGCTGTAACTAATGTGCCGACGATGAGAAGCCAAAACTACTAATAGAATAGGCGTCCAATATTATTACTACTTACAAAATTTTCTACATTTTACCTCCTAGTTATACTAAACGTAATGGACTTGTCATGTTATGTTAATGAACACATATAAACAATCTATCTTGAATAACAATACGTGCCACCTAATTCTAAGGTGCGTTTCTGTGCCACCGAAATATTTGATTAATGTTGTTCCTTAGCAGTGACCGTGATTTTGAACTAGATTAAAGATAAAAAAATGAAAAATATTTTCCCTATATTTTTATGTATGTTGTGTGCGTGTGTGATTTATTATCAACACTAAAACAATAGGAACATCTAGCAACCCATTTTATCAGTCGAGATGTTAATGACCCTCAATTTTTTTCACTTATCAAGTAGAGGCAATAAATAGGTCAGTTTTATTGCTTTTTTACAGTAAATTATGTGTTTTGTATGTCGTTATAAGCACTTTGTGACAGGATTTTTTATTTTATTACAAAACTGATAACCTAAAAGTTTTGTATTATCACAATAAAATTTGATTACAAATAAAAAATTCTATCTTAGTTCCTTACTAAAAATATAAAATACAAATTTATGTTGTAACTGACATTCGTTTTTGTTCATGTGGTTATTAAATAGACACACGCAATAATTAGTGAAGAATGTTTATACGTCACCAAAATTTGCCTATGTGAAATGACCGAAAATATTAGATATGCAGAATTGTAAAACTTAATTTAAATGTTATCATTTTCCTTTCGCGACCCCTTATAATATAAATCCTTATTATTTTTCGTCACATCTACACTAAAGTCAAAGTTGTAATAATTTATTCAAATTTGGCTCAATAAAACTCCTAGAAACGGCAACTTACAAACGAACTGCGGGCGGGAGCTTAAACGTAAAAAATATCCAAGAAATTCGTCTAGGTTGTATTTTCCCTGCCAGATACACCGCACAATAAGTGACTCTAAATAATGAATTACGCTGAGGTAGTATAGACAAATAATATATAAGTTATGAAATGTTTAATAAGAGCTTCGAA
Source organism: Musotima nitidalis (assembly GCA_949126915.1). Classification (NCBI taxonomy): domain Eukaryota; kingdom Metazoa; phylum Arthropoda; class Insecta; order Lepidoptera; family Crambidae; genus Musotima; species Musotima nitidalis. The sequence continues at coordinate 8,426,294 of OX421424.1, read as the reverse complement.
AAATGAAATAGCCAACTCTTCACTAAGCTTCTAAAGCCGAGTTCTTGAAACCTCAGGAACGTTTTGATTTTACGAGTGAAACTTTCCAAACGATTTTGGCAAATCGGTAAAATTGTGAGACACATTTCGTGGAAAATTACTTTCTACAGTTATATTTTTCCGGTAAATATTTTCTATGTGTGTGTATTCCGTGACAATAAATCATATTGTGGACCTACCCTCTTTTAGGCAACTTGTTAACTTATCTTCTTTATTAGATACTATTTCTCATAATATTCGTGAAAGTTTAGATGTTGTTGGTTATTCAAGTGATCGATAACTTTGACTTATGACGACCGATATGGCGTGAAGGCGAGTACACTCGCATTCCGCTTCTAAGATCATAAGTTCGATTGTCACACAGGACAAATATTGGTGTGCATGATCATAAATATTTGTTCTGGTCTTGGTAATTACATATGTAATTGTGATTGTGTGAAAATATTTATTACTTTAACTTTAACTGCTGTAAGCATTGAACTGATACTTAATTATGTCATCATCATCATTACAGCCCATTAACGTCCCACACGAGCACGAGCCTCCTCTCACATATCAAGTTGTGAGGGTATTGGGTCATACTCCACCACGCTGACCCAGGGCGGTTTGGCGGAGGCAGGTGTATAGCGTCCTGCTGATAGAATTTTTCAAGCCGCCGCTTAGGCCTCTAACATGGCTTAACGACTACCACATTTAGTGATAACCGGGACCAACGGCTTAACGTGCCTTCCGAAGCACGGAAGCGCTCGATATCAAATGTCACACAAACAGTCACCCATCCAAGGACTGACCTCTGTAAACTCTGCTGTGCTTTGGTGATCGTTTCCGACCACCGAGCACCGCAGAGCTACGAGCACTTCAAGAAAAGAGCCTTAATTAATTACATGGTTCGTCATAATGACCACATCCTGTCTCATGATAAGTCGCTGCAGTGACAAAAATGACAACGCTCATACCGTGGAGAAAGCACTATAGCAAGCGCAGCCCTTCATGACCAATGCCTGCATGAATTCTGTTTCTCGCACCGCTTAAAATACTGGAAGTATAGGATCTGGTAAAAAGAGACATGCGCCATAAGAGAATCCAAAAGCCGAATGGTTCCTTTTTTTCTTTATTTGGATAGTAAATTATCTAAAGACCTTTAAATCAAATCAAATAAATTATTTGCGATAACATAGGTACATTATTATATAGATAGATAAAATTATTTTTAGTAGTTTCACTATGTTCTGCTTTCAATGGCGAGCAAATGTTTAGAAAGAAAAAAAAAATATTACTCATCATATTCTAGCATTATCCCGGATCTCATAGACTTAAGCTTAGGGCCCAGGTTCTGCTCACTGGTACAACTAGATTTGACTGAATTTCAGCTATTATGTGGAGCGACTGCCGCCTGACCTCCGCAACCCAGGGGGAAACATCATTATATGGTTAAACCAGCTGTCAGTCTGTTAGAAGGCACTGAGTTTCTAATAACGACTGACATAGATGTTCATGAGAGCCGGGACCAACGGCTTAACGTGCTTTCCGAGGCACGGAGCAAGCGATAAATACGCACATAACTTCGAAAAGTCATTGGAGCGCCACCGGGGTTTGAACCCGAGACCCTCTGAATTTAAAGGCAAGGGGTCTCGTCACTGGGCTATCGCCGCTTCTAAATTATTACTATATTATTTATACAAAAAATATTTTATTTAAAATTATTATTTTCAAAATCAAATCTAAATTACAATGTTTAATAATAATTTATACCTACAGTGTCAACTTGATATACATGGTGGTCAGGTACACATTTAATTAAGTTATAATTACTAAAATTATAGACCATACTTATGGCTTTTTTTATTAGAATCAAAAGTTTTCTAAATTTATAAATATTAACTTCTTTTCACTGTTTGGTAGTTTATTATAAATTTTAGGAGCCATACCGTAAAAACTATTTCTTTTTAAAGTCGTTTTTGAGACCGGGGCACTAAGTCTAAAAGGTAAGGAAATAGTTGAATATTTACTTTAACAAACATTGCAATTTCGTATACATACAGGGATGGTACAGCTACTATTTTTAGCTCAGTAAAGAGTGTTATACAACTATATTTTTGAGATCTAAAAACCTGTAATTTGTTAAAGCAATTTCCAAAAAAAAAAAATCCATTGCGCAATATAAGATGCTACATATCCATTGTAGGCGATCAGAACTTTTTTTAAGTTACATACTTGTGATAGCTTTTTCAAAGCAAACACAAAGTGTTCATGCGTTTACACATTGTACTATCGTCAGCAAATAGAGTCATGGGGTAATCTATAGTCGATGTATATAAAATTAACAAAAGCGGACCCAATATTGAACCTTGTGGTACGCCGTACTCTACATTCTGATCGATATTCAGTCTCTATATTTTGGCTTTTAGAAATACTTTTCAATAATGTTTGTTGTTTGCGGTAACTAATGTATGACTTAAGTAATTGTAGAGCCACTCCTCTTAATCCACTAAAGTATAGTTTGTGTAACAGCAGTTTGTGATCTACGCAATCAAAGGCTTTGGATATTTATTTATTCATGGGTATATAAATAAATACTGCACATATATGCTCTCTATTGTCGATAGAGTCTGTTATTAGCTTAAGAAAATGATTGATTGCCAAATTTGTAGATTTATTTTTTCGAAAACCATAGTGATGTGAGTAAAATATATTGGATCCTTTAAAAACGGAGTTGATTGATTTGTATATAACTTTTTCATATATTTTAAATATAACTGGTATTAGTGCTATAGGTCTATATTTTCTTATGTCAGTGGTACTGCCATTTTCTAAACAGGTATAATGAGGGACAATTTTAAAGCATCAAGATAAACTCCTTGGCACAATGATAAATTGATTAAATATTTCAATGGTGGGGCGAGATATTGTGCACAGGATTTTACTGCATTTGTAGCTATGTCGTCATAGCCAAAACTTTTTGTGGTTTGTAAGTCAAAATATGTTTTAATATTTTTGGAACTGTGGTAGGTGCAATAAATACGGAATTCTCCCTTTCCCTCCGTGTGTGGAGCGGGAGGGTGTGTCAGACTTTAACCTATTTTTCCTTCTTGAGTCTGCTACGTCCCGAGACCGCGGTAACCCTTTAAACAGTCTCGCAGCGACATTCAGTGGTTCCTAAGTCCAGCACGTGTAGTTCGGGATAGGCCAAATATGTTTCTCTATGCAATAGGATTGTCACCGAATATAAGCATTTTCTTATATTTATTTATTCATACTGCACCATACTAAGATATAGTTCCTCTACGACTATGAGATAATACTTTTCGACTTATATAGAAAATGATAGCGCTGAAACAAGTTATGAGAATTGTCTTATTTCAAGATTTCACTTACACAATCATGAAGTAATTCAATTTCGCGTAAGTAAAAGCTCACAAGAACACAATAACATAGAAAATATGTAGGCCTTGACATGGAAACGATATATTTTTATTTTTAGCAACTCCTTTACATTTTGTGTCACCAAAACGCTCGTATAATATTTTTAAGCAACATTGTTTTCACAAATTTAGCCTTGTAGCCAAATGCGACCTAATGTTATTGTAACTTTTGTTAATAATAAAAAAGACTTGCAAGTTTAAGTCGCGAGCACAAAGAGTTCAAAACGAAACAAACACTCGAAGGAAGGTAGGTACATTTATTTCAGTACGTGCTCACACAAATATTCCACCATTGCGAAATTACCGGGGGTGGAATGAAAGACAAAGGGAACTCGGTATATAAAAGAGGCAATATAGGAAATGACAGTTGCTCAATATAATATGAGTTCATTTTATTTTGTTAAAAATGTAAATTGTCGACAGCCACACGTGCAGTGAGTTGAAGGTAGAGGCAGCTCTTTTACTGGAAACCTTTTTTCCTAGTAAAGTGGCGTTCGTAATTTAAGAAACGCTTAAATACAACTTTCTTCAAACAGAAAGAATTTCGAATGTAATTTTCAAGGGTTAAAAAGAGATAAATACTCAAACTTAATAGTCGTAAGAAGCGTCGTTTTTTTTATTCTTTATTTATATTTTGTATTGACGTTTTCAAGTGCTATGTAATAGTTTATGAAATAAAAAAAACATTTAACGATAGAAAACGATTCCACACGACCTTAGCACGAGCCGACAGAAGGTATGCCGACAGTTTATTTAAAATGCCGTTATATAAATAAATACAATGACACGACTTAAAAGCATTAACTATTTAATTTTCTACTACAAATAAATCTTTCACGCACAAATGGCGTCATTTCAATCCACAATTTGACTATATACACCACCCAATGTAAAGTTTGCTCTATTACTTTGTGGCTAAGTTTCATTTACGTGTGTCATCTAGAACCTAAATAATAGAAAATAAATGAAGCCGTGAACCAACTTAACTTATGTCAAACTTTAATCTTAAATAATTATTTCGTAACTAGGTATGTGTATGACTGATATGTGACTGGTAGCTTTTGGAACGACACGGTTCATTTCTTAAGGAAATAGTCCTACAGTAGAAACAGTCCTCCTTACAAATTGGCTCTACGAAACGGATAAAAATACCTATCTTTTTCGGGACAAAATTACTTTATCACTCAGGGGTGCCCAGAATTACGTATGTAACACACGTTATTATTCAGGATTTTATAAGAAGGTGAGTGGAAAACGATATGGTACGGAATAGACAATTGACAAGGGTACTGGAGACATGAAGTAACTTTGATATGACTGTACTATTGATGTACAAAGGTACACTTCTGTACGTGACCGGAATAGATCGCATTTGTTTAGAATCTGCCGAGTATGACTTCCGATGTATGTAAGTGAAACTCCAAAATAATTTATAGGAAAATTATTACATTTGATCCGCAAGAAAATATACTAGATCTAAAATCAACAGTGCTTTATAAATCAATTTTTTTAACGTTTAGTAATATTATAAAACCGAAAATGATTTTTTTGCCACTGAGCTGACTTGAGTTGGTTACGAATAAATATGAGTGATTACTGCGAACTTAACAATTTGTAGGTGATGCACAGAAAGCCGCGGGCGATTGTTAGTTTACCATATATTTTGGATTTAAATGTGAAATGATACTGATTGATTTTACTATGCCTTTTATAAATCCTATAAGTAATTTAAATTCTTTTAAAATTTACCGCTGTATTTATTATGTCAAAACAGTAAAAGATTTTTTTTTAAATCTAATTATAATATAACGAAAATATAGCATGAAATTGTAAGTGGTATAAAATTTGTCTAACCTGAAACCTAGATATAAAAAATGTTTTTATATTATAAAAAAAATTCAGTATTTCATCTGAAACATTGAAATTTATGGTAATGAAACATTTTGGAGAGTCCAATATAACTCAATGTCTCGAAATGAAAGTCTTCGACTAGTGTTTGTTGCCAGCGATGACGTATGTGACTGAGACGTGGTGCCTGAATATGGGCCTCATAAAAAAGCTTGAGTCGCTCAGCGTGCAATGGAGAGAGCTATGCTCAGAGTGTCGTGATAGAATCAGAAATGAGGAAATCCATTGGAGTGACCAACATACCGAAGCGAGTTTGCAAGCTGAAGTGACAGTGGGCGGGACACACAGCTCGGGGAATCGACGACTGATGGGGCTTTAAGATTCTTCAATGGCGACCACGAAACATCAAACGTAGTAGAGGGCGGCCTCCTACCCAACGGATCGATGACCTAGTCAAGGCGGCGGGAAGCCGGTGGATGCAGGCGGCACAGGATCGATCAACGTGGAAAGCAATTGGGGAGGCCTATATTTAGCAGTGGACTTCAAATGGCAGAAATGACGATATGGAACATTCAAAAATAAAATTAATATTTTTTTACTTTGAAAATACTAATTTTAATATTAGAAAAAACCACTGACACAAAACTAGGTCGTTACGTTACCAGTCTCGATAACCGTAAGCTTACTCATTCATACGCCACTCGTATCGTAAGATAAATCGTCCTGCCCTACAAATACCTCGGTCGAGAGGGAAAAGAATAGGAAAAAAATACCTTCCTTCGACGTATAACAATAACCACGAGAGTCACAGTAATTTGTTATATTCGGCTTGTATCCATTGACTTTTGTGGCTGCTCACCTTCTTTTGTCACTGAGTCTAAGAGTCCGTGTAATATGAATTAATAAGCACAAAGCATCGTTATATGTACGTATACGTTTATTTATCGCCACGAAATTCCTGGATGGCTCTTTATTGTGGCCTTAGAGATGGTATTGTCCATTTGCCGGAACAAATTTTCGTGTATCGCGTGCGCAAGATCACGATATAACAGTTTTTATCAAAGAATAAGAAATATGTACGAAGTGTCATGTCAATGGTTTAAAATATATGCTTCGGTTAGGGGAGTGGAAGTAATTTCACTAACTATATTGCATTATACGATAAAATACTATAAGAGACTATATAGGGTGACTATTTAATTTTACAGTAAGTAAAACGTTTTACAGAAAATATGCATTTTTTCGAAACAACAAGTTATTTTAGTCTCATATACGAGAAATGATAAAGAAATTCTATAACTTTTAAATTGGATAGCCACAATTACACAGTTATTACAAGGCATTGTCATCTAATCAAATTTACAATAGGAATTGTTAAATATATACTGGACTCTTAAAGATCTGTCGGTGTTATATAAAAATTATTGCTATTTTAAAAAGTAAGGGATACTAGGAAATATACAAAGCTCTAAGCTTTGAAGATATGTAGGGCAGTTAAAATGGACCAACAAAACGACTCTATATTCTTTAAACTAGATCTGTGTAACTGCTGCTGTATATATTAAATCTTCGTATACTATCCATCTGACAATAGTTTAGCTTTGCCTTTGAACTAATACGATCCGCGCTGGGTTCGCGTGGTTGAGTTTGACCCAATACCGTTAGTCGGAGCCTCGTTCTAAGTAGTGGCATATTAATGGCCTGACATGATGACACTAGCTTATATGTATCGATTAACGGTTATTAGTTAGTCCTAACAAACAATTTACATGCTCTCAGAGGTTACAGGATTTAGGCAATAACGTATAATATTGTATGCGACGCATTGTTCATCTTTGATATCGTGTCTAATGACTCGACTCTTAGATGAAAGGGTTACCGCAACCGGCGGCGGTGTTGAAGCGAATGTACTTAATGGTTAACAGGTCATTGACATATCCTCGATAATTATAAATTCACATTAACACTTATTGATAATATAGTAGTATTATTTTGGGAGATATTCTAATATTAATTTGCAAATAAATGTTTAAAAAGTATTTAGTGGCAGATTTTTTATATATTATATTGCTACCATAAAAAAAATAATTTCATCTCGTGTAAGCCAATTAATGAATGGTATAATCGTTTAACTAAATGAATTAGCTTAGCGATTATGCTTCCTACGTTAAAAAAGAAGAAATATGACATTAGGATCGAAGTGCAGGCAAGGCAGACTGATTTTTAAACATGTACAGAGATGTGTTTAGAGCAAGCTACCGGCCCCTCCAAAAAATTGTATCACCCTCTATGTGCCATAGAAGGCTACATATGGATGTGATCTTATCAAGTGTCAATGTGAGCGAAGGGCTAACTATATCTCACAATTTATCCCGTTTCATCTAGAGATCTCTGTTTTAAAAGTTTACTGTGCTACCACTACAGATATCCCTTCTAAATAGTTATAGCAATGTTTCTGCCTACCCCAAATGGAATATATTGATGGTTGCAATTAACAATGTCGTAAGTGAAAAGTCGTTTCTTTGAACAATATCATAAGTGATAAGTCGTTACTTTTCACTTACGACATTGTTTAAAGTGACAGCCTTTTACTTACGACATTGTTGATTGCTACCGTCGATATTATGAGCGTAAGATTATTGTAAGTTTTAACTCCCAAAATCTATATCATAATATTTACATAAAAAATTGTTACTGATAAGTTCAGTATACCAATATTAAACGCAATCTATTAATAAACTATGACAAATAATTGGACATGTAAACCTCTTTTATAATAATTTCAACTATGTATGTGAGCTTAAAGCAATAACCCAGTGTTTGTTTGCTTGTTGATGTTTTTTGTACAAGGGGAGAATAAAAATAGTTTAAGTTTATATGCCGCTGTCAGTTTATACAATCCGCTGTTTTACAAATCAGCTAGTATATAGTTATATAGTCAGCTAGCTTATAGTGTAGACACCGTTTCATAATAAGTGATGCAATTAATATAAACAATATTCAAATTATTTTTGTTCCATAATAATTATAAAATACTATGAAATTATCGAAAATTTTCATAACTGTAAAGTATTGATAATTTTAAGTTGTTGTATTGTAATAGATTTATACAACCGTAACATCACTTGTGTTCGTCTAATAAAAAAAATGGTTACACACATGTCAATTAATATAGTCAAACATTTTTATGACGTTTCTAACATAAATGGAAATAAAAAATGAAGTTAAATAAGGATTGTACGTGTACATATTCAAGTTTATGTGATATACATACTGATATTCTAGTAGTGCTGGTGCATATGGTTCCCACCAAGACCTGGCGGGAACTAGTAACGCCACATATAAATCGATTGGAAAGTATTACTTAATATTGTCCATAGCATTGTTTCAGCCGTAGTATTTTAAATGTGATAGAAAAATTTATAACAACTGTGCTGATTGCAAAGAGATAATTATAATTCTTATGAGTAAATTATAAATACAAGATTCTAACTTTTACCTCATATATGTATTGTATGTCGATAAAAGCTTTCAGTCTTTTTCTCTCCCTTTAAAAATATTTCACAATAGCAAATAATAAAATTGATATCCGCAATAAAAATTGTTTACTCCGAGCCTTGGAAAGCAAGTTAAGCCGTTGGTCCCGGCTGTCATGAAAAAAAATAAAATATACTTTATTGTCTTTAAGATCACAGGATAATTTACATTCGCAGAGCAATCGTTATAAGGAAGTAAGTGCCTCCTCACATTCTGACAGCTGGTTTAACCATAGAATGACGTTTCCCTCTGGGTTGCTGAGGTCAGACGGTAGCCGTTCCACGTAATAACTGAAATTCAGTCAAATCTGGTTTAAACTGTGAGCAGGCTCTATGTTATGATATTCTATGTTACTATATGTTATGATATTTGCAATAATATCGATACCTCCTAAGTATACTGAGTCAACTAGCAAATTTAGGTATTTTATGATTTTTATATAAATGTATACAATAATCTATGATCTAAATGATAGTGTTGAAAAAAATATTAAAAAGAACAACATTACTGAGATAATTTCGCGTATACTAAATCAATTTCAACATCTGATAGATTCGTACATTATATACTCATTCAACTGACATCGTACCGGTATACGCGGTGTGTGCGGGGGGACGCAACGGCATAAGTGCAACGATGTAAATATAACCAATATATAATTTATAATAATGCAGGAATCGAAGATGCCTAGCAAAACAGACATGAAAATGGTAAGTTATCTTTATCTATATATAAATATAAGCGTATAACTAATATTATAGTATTTTATTCGTAATTATTGTTCACGTCAATGACTACGACGTATACGGATACAAGTACATTTACACCAGTATACGGGGTACAAATTTCATATAGAAAACACATGACTCATCTGGCTGTAATTATGTTCTAATTAAATTGTTGATATAATTGTGTTATAATTTATAACAGAAACAATAAATATTTATTGTGTTAAAATAAATTATATTTTGTATTTTTTACATGTTTTATTACATTTTTTACATGATTTTTTGTGTTTTTAATTTTAAATCTTGTTTTAGAATCTTCATTGCCACCTGGTGCAAATTTTAAAAGAGTCAGAGTCGTCAAAGAAGTCAGAAGAGAAATCAACATCATCAACTATTGATAAATATTTGATGATGTTGATTTGAATGACAGCGAGGACATATTGCAGAATATTCCTTCTAATGCTTCTATAACATTCCCGAATAATATTCCTTGCTCCTCGCCTTTTGTATTGAATGGTGATAATAGAATTCATATAGAAAACCGATCGCCATCAATTATAGAAAACACCCCAGGTAATTCGCCCATCCAGAATTGGATTACTGAAAATTACTGTAATATAACTCCAGTACCATCGCCGTTCATTTCATTTGCTCCATCACCTGTTAATTTCGAGCTAATTGATAGTCCTGCAATAGCCACCTCTGCATATGACATTAATGATGTCTCGTGAGTATGAGCGTCTCATAGCGTAAAACGTCGAAAACGGACTTCCACTGCTAAAAAAGATAAAGAAAGGCTAAGAGAACGTTTTCATAAAAAATGGAAGGATCAGGAGAGGCAATATAATGTTTATAATAGAGGTTTAGAATATGTCAGTAGAAACGGAAGAGTTCATGGTAAGAGAATTATGAAAACTTCTTGCCCTACATCTTGTCGGAAAAATGCAGTAAGAAAATAACAGAAGATATTCGGCAAAGAATTTTTGATATGTTTTGGAATATTGGAAACCACTCAAGACATTGGGATCTTTTAGCAGGGTATGCTGTGAGAGCTAAAAAAAAATTTACTGTGGTTAAAGAAAATTCAAAACGTCTTTACACTATTTCCTATTACCTTCCAAGTAGTCAAGGAGATAATATTGAGACCACGAAAATATCGGTTTGCAAAACTATGTTCTTGACAACCCTTTCTATTAGTTTTAATTTTGTTTATATAGCTTTAGAAAAGTCTGACAAAGGATCAGGATTTATTGAAACAGATCAGCGTGGTAGGCATATTAATCATGTTGCGGGACTGTTCGAAAGGGTTACCGCGGCCTTGTTGTTACAGGCTCAAGAAGGAACATGGATGGTTTTTAGTCAGTAAAAGTCTGACACACCCTTCCGCTTCACCCACAGCGGAACCGGTCATTCGATGATTTTCCATCCGAAAAAAAAAGGCATATTAATCATCCAAAGATTATTAATGAAGATATCGTTCGCAGTGTTATAGATCACGTTGAAGCAAGACAAAGAGAAGCATGAAGAGCATTTAAAAGAAAAAGAGAAAGCTAGAAAAATGAAAACAGAAGATAAAGAGTCAGCGTTACAAAATAATAAAATCCTTACAGCAGCTTTTGATCTTCAAAAGTGCCTTAATGTCCCTCATGGGAACGTAAGTACGTTTTATTATAAACGGAAACTTTCTGTATATAATTTCACGATATTTAATTTGGGATTACGTCAAGGTTATTCATGGCATCAACAGACAGCAAAGACAGGCGCAAATGAAATTTCTAGCTGTGTTTTTAAGTTTATAGAGGATACGGTAAGCGAAGACTACAGGTTCTGGTCAGACAACTGTGGAGGCCAAAACAGAAATACATAGAATTGTTTTCTTATTGTACATGTTAGCTAGTTCGAAGTTTCGTGTAGATATTAGCCATCGCTTTCTAATAGTGGGCCACACTGACATGACATCATGACACTGATTCAAACTAATTTTGAATTTGTTAAACCTTTAATATTTTTATATAATTTGCTAAAGCGATTTATTTTGAGCACTACAATTTTATTGTCTAAGCTTCTTATGTTATTCTTTTTGTTAATATTCATTAACAGAAGTTACCATTTTTAGTTCTTATAATTTTATTTACCTGCAAGAGAAGTCCTTGTTTGTTTTTATTTTTACTGTTTGTTTATTTTTTGAATTTTTTATAATATATTTTTAATTCTAATTTTTTTTATTGAACAAAGACAAGTCCTTGTTTTAGTTATTATTTTAAATGTTTTTTTCTTTCGTATACTTTGATAATACTCTGTTGTCGTTGATTTTTTCAAGTTAAGTCTTTTAGTGAGGCTGAATAATGTTAAAAACATTATGTTTCTACTTAATTACAACGAAAAATACACTGTGATTCTTGAAAATGCGTTGTTTTTGCTTATGACTCTTCCTTTTCTTCCTAGCCTTTACTAATCCCACATTTCGTAAGGTATTAGAAATAAAAATAAACCTCGGTAAATTATATTGGTCCAGTATACGTCAATGCTTAAATACTATATAGCTAAGTACATTCCTAGTATAATGAGTCAAGTGATGTAATTTAATTATTTATTATGAACTGAGCCAGAAAATCCCATAATTACCAAAAGTAAGGGATGATAATAATAAAATAACAATCCTATATTATAATATTTTGGCGTAAACCATGAATGTTGGTGTACAACGTACATGAATATAAGTGGTAGTTAAACCATTGTACTATTGAGTTCCGCCGGCGTATACCGAGCTATGTACATAAAATATAATTTAAAACAAAAATCAGCAAAAACATTTCATACCAAAAGAAAAGCTTACCATATTTATTATAAAAAACATTTAATTTACTCTGATTAAGATTAATTTCATAAAAATATAAGCGATTTGTCTTAAAATCGCTCTCCTGCAAAATTACTATAATGTTAGTTGACTCATTATACATAGGAGGTATCGATATGTACTGTAACGTATTGTTTATAATTCCCAATCAATTACGAAATCAATTTATATGTTTTTTCATACTTATACTATCTAGCAGTTTCTTAAAACATCAGATTCCACAATCGCCCAGCGACACATGCACCAATCGTGTCCCTTGTCTTTCGGATTTATGAGGAGATTAGATTGACGCTATAAAACACTGATCTTAAGTAGCTCATGTCATCGAGTGATTAAACAACATAAAAAGGAATATACCAAAGTAAGGAATTAAGCCTAGTACAATTTTAATGGGTTTGTTTGTGACATTCCTTAATAAGAAACAACGTTCGTAAAAAAATACGAATGTTCAACTCACAAGCAAGTATAATCTTTTGGATTATCGACCCTTACAGAGTTATATTTTGGGAACTACTATGGTTATATTTTTAGTACTAATCTTTTCATTAGTTGGTGTCCCTTTTTTCAAATAATAAATGTTTATATTATAATACACTCACGCCTGTATCCCCGAAGGGGTAGGCTGAGGCATATTATATGCCTACACTTCGCCAACTATATAGTTGGTCCCACGTAATAGGTGGCGGCCTGTTGCCGCTTACCGGGCACTGTTATGTTGATCGGCAGGTGCACCACTTGCAGGTGAGGTTGACTTGGGCTCCCCAGGTCTTGATAGGATCCCTATACACCAGGGAGGTTAGTAAGTGAAGGATATATGGGCCCGCAACAAAGTGTCGTGTGGTGTTCCACAAGGCTCTGTATCAGACGCGTTGCTGTGGATCATCACATACGACTGGGTGATCCATGGCTGTGTGTTATGGGGTTTCGACGTTACTTGTTACATAGACGATACGTTTTGGTCAGCCGCGGAAAAACCTACAGGGACGCAAACATGCGTGCCACGGCGGGAACTGCTCAAAATGTAGGAAAATTAAGCTCATTGAGATTATTAATGGTAGCTCTGACAAAATCAGAGGCTATTTGCTTTCACGGGCCTAGGAAAGTCCTGCCACCTGGGATCTTAACTGGTGATTATAGCGGCGTAACAATCGAGGTCGGGTCGACTATGAAATATTTAGGAATTGTCCTCGACAGCCGTTGGAACTTTAACGAGAACTTAAAATTATTGGCCTTTATGCTGGCTAAAGTATCGTCAGGTTAACCAAAGAACCCCTCCGGACAGATCTCCACCTTGGCGTGGTGGGGGGGCTGCGTACCTCCCGGAGTTATGGAAGGTAACACCCAGAAATTGGCGACTCTGGGTGCCCTTAGTACTGACTACCGGGGGGAAACTAAGAGGGACCTTTGGAAGGCGTAGCGGGCGGTCCAGGAGGGCCCGTTCAGCAGGAGGATAAGTTCACTCTGTCACCTTCGAACAGTGGGGTTAAGTCGGTAGTCCCGGCCGCTACCATCTCGGCCGGGAAGCCCGACATAACATTGTGCTGTCCCTGCGGCGCAAAGTATGCGTAAAGGCATTTACCACTATAAAAAAATAAAAAATAGAAAAATCCCTATACACCCCATGTATATGATAATTTATACGTCATTTACATGTCTGTGTTGTGTCAACTTAATAAGCAAAAATTTTTTAAACACACTAGATAAACTGAATTACTTAAAAAAATAGATAAGATACATTTCAAAGAGGAATTGCGTATTAGTAAATACCATAAAACCATTTGCTACATTAAGAAGACATATAAGCTTAGAAACTATTTTCTGTTTGTGATATTTTTAATGTTTACATCAAACATAATTCCAAAACAAGAATACACAACATTAAAAATGTTCACACACAAACAGAGCCAGTTCATTAAAAATATCGAAACGTCGTGAGTTTAATATATTCAAAAACTTTTAGAGAACTAATTACCGGCGTGAAGTTCGTCGAATCTCGTCCGATCGACATAACGACTTATCTTAATCAACTTCAATCAAATATTAAAAAACAATAAATTTACATTTAAATAGAAAATTAAGGAAGAAACCAATTGATAACATAACAATTTTACGATCAATGCTTCCGTATTGCAAAGAGTTATACAACTGATATGGTACAGTGCGCGGAGGTCGTTATTGGGTGTTCTTGTGCTCATAAGGTCGTGAGTTTGATTCCCAAGGAGGAGAAAACATAACTATTTGCCTGTGTCTGGCTATATTTCATAATAATATATATTTTTATAAAAAGTATTTAAGAATGTTCGTATATAGTTTTCATTGTATGAGGTCTACTTAGTTGAATAAGTATTTATTAAAAAAATAGGAATATAATAAACTAAACCTCTAAAAAAAGCTTTTTTGATCATCAAAAATACTGAGTGAGCATCTAATAGGTGATTAGGTGCTCAATCAGTATTTTTGATGTACAAAAAGGTTAGGTTAGGTTGGCAATTTATTAATTTTGAAGACACGTTAAATAACACCCAAAAAAATATAGTTTTATAGTAGATTAAAAAAAAATGTTTTATGTTTATTCTTAGTCTTGTATTCATAGCACAAGTTCTGGTTAGTTTGGGACTATAAGCGTTGGAGACATATAAGAATGTTTTTTTTATATAGCGCTATATATAGCGCTAAACGTATACGTTTAGTTAACTCCAGAATTTGTTTGATTCTTTGTTAGAAACATATATATTTTTATTTATATATATTTAACCCTATAACAAGCAGAACATGTTGAAAATATCCATTGGTTTTCCACCTTACGTTACCGCATAAGGTTCAATTTATGGTGATCATAATTATATTGACCACTGCCTGATAAAGGGTAATAACTTCTTAATCTCAAAAAATCAGTATAGTATTGATGAATGGAGTAATCATACAAGATTTGGTTACTTTCGTAATAATTCAAACACAAGATTTTTATTTCCATGTTCGAAAGTTAAATGTTGATACTTTTTTAAAAAAACGTGCTTTTACGTGAACGCGATATTTATAAAATTTAGAATTCTAGAAGCAAAGCTATTTAGACAAGCTAGCCTTTTTATTGCTTAATTTATTACTTCAAGTAACTTAAAATCACTGCTGCCATGAATTGACATTCTATCATTTATTAGATTTGTCTAGACGCTGATAACTGAGTTAAGTTTAACAATCTATCAACTAAGTACTGTAATCCAGCATTTTATTAGGAATTTGGACTTACTTTATGTTTGAAAATCAAACTGTAGCTGAAGCAGTGAACGGAGCTATCTTTATGAACTGATAGGAATAGTATTATTTATTTTCAATTTGAGACAAATATTTAAAGAAATTTATAGATATAATAGTTGTTAATGAAGTATATATGTACAACAGATTATCTAGTAGCTCTTTGAAGTATTTTTTTTTAATAATTTTAAATCTATGTTTTTTGACTGGCTATGGTACCATTATAACAATAATATTATAGAACATTCGACATGTACTTTGATGCATTATGTTCTTAGAAGTATACGTAAACTGTCTACCCCCTGGACGGTACCCTTCACCTATTTATCCTGAGAACTATACTCTCGAGCCCAGACCGAGTCTCCTTCTTTAAAGTCCCGCGGTGCGCTAAATGCATGTATCTGTCTATATAGTTATAAATAACTATCTACATTTTGTTTTCATTTTCAAAGAGTAAACTTAACGAAGGAGGACCTTACCTGATTGCAAGTTGCAGGTATCAGATTACTAACAGTATTTTGTAAATACAATTTGACAGCACTAGTATGCTGTCAAAATGTATGTACAATTGCTAGACTAAGTATGGCAGTTCACTAGCTTCATATGACACTTCATACTTAGGCCTCCTCCTGTTACTCTTTAATAAAAAAAACTAAGCAGTAGTTTATTTGATTATATTATCTGTAATAAAATGAACTACAACCTATGTCTCATCTAAATATTTAAAAAAATATTACAGTCCACCAAAAATAAAGACTGGAGAAAAGAAAAAAAGTATTTATAGCAGTAAGACCGTCTCATGGTAATGAACTCTGCCGGCCATTTCATTAATAATTTAGGTCAAAGTAAGGAATATATTAACGTCACTCATTTAAA
Organism: Musotima nitidalis; assembly: GCA_949126915.1. Classification (NCBI taxonomy): domain Eukaryota; kingdom Metazoa; phylum Arthropoda; class Insecta; order Lepidoptera; family Crambidae; genus Musotima; species Musotima nitidalis. The sequence goes on along the minus strand of OX421424.1, from coordinate 8,409,735 downwards.
TGAGAACATTATTATTTTTCCTAATAAAGCATTAATAATCCATTCGGGAATACAGACGAGTAGGCCGACGTTCTTTGAACGCAATATTTTATAAGTATATTTTTTCTGACAGTCTTAATTAAAACTGTTTTAATTTGGTATTTAAGAAGCGCCTTTGCTTGAGTTATAATAGCTCCTATTTATTTTATGTTGTGGTCATATTTATTATCTAATTAAATATTTATTATATGATGATAATATTTACTCGTATATCTTTTTCTGGAACAATTACCAAACTACGGGTGTGCAACATAGGTCACGTCGTAAATTTGTTTCTCTACTCCCCATTTTTAAATTGTACTTAATGTGGAATGCTTAATCACCTTCTCAATAATTTAACACAAAATTATACCTAGTGGAAGCAGCAAAAAACTAATAAGCCACCCAATAAAATAAAACTTTATAAAAAAATTATATCAAAAAATCTTGTTGAACTTTTTAATTGAATGCCTTCAATGTAGTTACTGCTTATAAGTTATTTGTACTTTGTTCTACTCCCGTCTTAATAATGAACAACAAACAAAGAAATGATTCGCAGCCACACAATCATTTTCACACGACTTTGCAAAACATTTGAGGAATTTGACAAGCGTTAAATTCTTGAACTTTTTAATCATAATTGCACTCTTAGCTTCAAGGGAATAATTGATCATAGATTACAAAAACATTTACCTCTGCCGCCATCTTGATCGGGCAACCGTTAACGTGCGCACGCGCATTGTTTGCATCCAGGTGTGGCACTGACAAAACAATCGACTCTCGGTCTCTCCCGACTCGGGCCAAAACTGGGCGGACTGCGCCATTCATAAAAAAATTATCAAATCAACAGAAAAAAAAGCAAAAGTGAATGAAAAACTTTTTAAAGGCGGCAAGGTTTCGATAGCTGGGTAATATTTCAAAATATTAACTACTTATGGATGTGAAGAATGGGTGTGTTTAAATTATTAAATTGATCCTTATTTTGATGGTTTCTTTGCTACTTTATAAATCGACCACCTTGGAATACATCTGTGTTTTATTGTATTTTTATAAATAACACCATTGTTAGAGTGCCTGTAAAATTAAATTTGATACGTTATATTTTATTTGGAAAAACTATAATTTTATTTTCTTTAAATAAATATTTATTACGTTATTAGTATAAACTATGGAATTGCAAAAAATTTTGAAACCATAGTTGGGATGAAGAATATTTAAGTGTGCTATTAATTATTTTGAACGTTTATTAGGTCCAACTGGCTGGATGTGTCCATTAAGTTAAATTATTTACCAGGTTCAAGTATATTACTGATATATAGTAAAGCTATAGCTATTGAAATAGCAGAACATAATTATTACACTTTTTATAACATACAGAGAATGTCTCGTTCTCTTTGAAATAAAGAATATATATTATTATATAGTGTCTGTTAGTACATACTTTTCTAATGTTTGTTTGTTTTTATTAATCTTAGAAATAGCTAGACTGACTTTAAGAGATTTTAACAGTCAGGCATATGGAGTTATGAGCAGTTTCTAGATACTAATATAAGATTAACAATGGTAGAAAAACATATAGCACCAACAAAAGCAAAAATTTCAACTCCAGAACTAGTTTCTAGCGAAACAAAAAACTATCATAACAACGTATGCCACTGTTTACATTTTTTGTTATGAAGTGTTTTCATATGCCTTAAGTACCGCCTTCAAAGCCTTAGGGACCGAACATCTCAACGGTCGGCTGCACTTCAATGCAAATAATTAGGTGTATATTTTACGATTTGGCGTAGATTCATCTATTGTGTCCTTTATATCGTAAGTGGATCTCGTCCCTCACAAAGAGCCAGCCGCATGACAGTGCTACCTTTGCAGTACGTGTGTGTATAATGTTATTATTCGGAGCCGCATCTGTCACAAAGGGTATTGCGTCCGTAATTTTACAGTTTAATCAGCGTTAAATGCCCACAGAGTTGCCGCTTCTCGGGTAAAAAAATAATTGTGAAGAGTCCCCAAAGATGCTCCCGCAAGAATGCGAGTTCATAAATCATCCGGCTGTCAGGCACACAATAAAATAAAACATAACCTATAGCTGCATGCCAACAATGATGAAAGTTCGTGAGATACGTCGGAACAAAAACAATCGACGATTTATTTAAAGATCCAATTAATGATGCATGTATGGAAGAATTGTTTGTTTAGAAAAATATAATAAATATTAATTTATCAATTGATTCTCAGTAGGTAATATAGAGGTAAATTCCAAATGGATAAGAATTTCATATGATTAAGGCTTTCAATAATTTGAATTATAAAACATAGATTTGATAACGACGTGATAGGAGTAAAACAAATTTAGTAAGTAGTATTTAGTAAGTAATGCAATGAACGTTATCGTCGTCGTCTTTTATCTACGAATTATAAAAATGTTATGCTTACACAAAATAAAATAGTGAAGCTAAATGCCCTGTATATAGATTGCACAATGCCTACAATTGATATTTCTAAAAGTTAACATAGAAATACTTGAATTACCTACGCTTAAAAATATAAGACTTTCAAACTTCAACCGAGCTCTTACATCTCTTGGGAGCAAACTAAAGAACTCATTCAATATAGCACAAAGAGATGTGTCGTCTATTATATTTCATTGTGGACTGACCACTTAGCGTGGAAAGGAAATAAATTATTCAAAGCGTCCGTAGAGCACGAAGTTACTTTATCACATTGAACTCATGATACCTAGGTTAATAATGTATTTCTGTTCTAATGTTCAAGTTTTAGAATCTTCAATTGAGTTTGAGAATATATAATCAGAGAATCCTATGTATAGTGACATTAATTATGGAGCTGACTTGTTTCTAGCCTAATCTTATCCTTGGAAAATTCATTCTATAGTTAGATTTAAAAAATGGTTTTAGTTTGCAAAGGTGTTTTAAAAATTTTGCGTTAACATTTTTGACTTGGATGAATTCATTTTGACGTCACTTATGTTATGTTGCTTCATTTAGGAGAAATATCGTCATGATAGTCTATTCAGTCGCTAACAGTAGCAAGATGTCCATGACCAAACTTTGATGCCTAATGTCGCATTGGTATTCATTTAGGTAAGTAGTGTTGAAGATGTGCTATCTCTTTATCTAATCTAGAGATTTTTCTAGATTAAATAAAGAAGATGCCAGTACAATATTGGTATCTGCCTTATAGTTGTTAGTATAGTATTGTTGGCATAATTTACAATTCATCATAAGCGAATAGAAATCCTCCTAGCAATACGAGATTAAAACCAATTTTAAATAGACAACTATCATACTCCCAACAGGTTCTAAAGTTTTAATCCAAGGACGGGATATTGAAACGCTTTATTTGAAAAACGGATTTATATATCAATCGCAAATAGCCAGTTTTGAATCAAGATTGGATATTAATTTCGGGCGTAGGGCTAGCAGTTTCATCTAGTTCTTGCTAGCCAACTAGTGAAAATCACCCCTTTACCTTTTCTGAGTGTCTTACTCACTTCACTACTTTGTAAAGTATTGTTATAGATCACGTGGAATAAGTCATGGCTCGCCTTCGTCCGCGTGACCCATTTGCTTACCAGTAGTAAGCGAATGCGGTACATTTTAGTTGGACAGAATCCTAAATCGGTTACATAATTTCAATATGCACACATTTCTTGTTTTTATATTCTCTATAATTTTATGTCAGAAAAAGTTCTATGAAATAGATCCAGCATTTTTGGAGATAAAAAACAAACAAAATATTTTATTTCTCCTTGTACTATTATAGTATAGATTAGAGCAAAAACAGAAACACTGCTAAGCAATATAAATGAAAAAAAACAAATCTGAAACGTAAAAAATCAAAACGCAACTATCTAAACGAATCGAATCTGTCCCACAGTTGATTAATGTAGTACAATTTTTTAGTCCTTTCTCCGCAGTTTGGTATTATTTCGTGATTACTTACAATTTAGTATGAAGAATCAATTAACGGTTCTCTGTGTGGTAGCCAAAGTTAATTAGCCGACTTTCCTGGTCTGGTTCACAAAAACAGCAGATGCCAGTTCGGATTGTGCGAGCACAAGCTGCATTATGAGTTGTTCAGTAATGTTCTGATTTTTTGACGTGACAACGTCTTAAATTAGGTTGCGGCTGGGAGTCACTTATGAAAAAGTGTAACGCTCGGTAACGTTACGATGAGTCACCGAACGAGAGAGAGGCCCGGCGAATGCCTTGCGTCTCTCTCCCACTCAACTATGATCGGTCTGCCGCGCGCGCAGCACTAGTGTACAATGTTTTAGTAAACAAAATATATTTCTATAGTTAAAATTTGTGCAATTCTTATTTTCATTCAATTCCTTGTTCCTATTGTGCAATTTAATTATATTCATATCAATAAATATTCTACCGAGAAAAAGACGTTGTCACGTAAAATCTTCGCCCGTAAAAACGACTTTACAGGCAACCATTTTTTTGTTTTTGTTATTTTGCTAACCGTACCAGTTGAAGGCACCATCTGTGCGTCAATTAAAAAGTCGTACACACGATATGATTTTAGAATAATTCTATGTAAATTGTTAGTTGCTGATATGTGTAATTCAGATTTATGTAATGTCCATTATTAATTATTGTTTTTATATAATATATTTGAGTATTTTCGACCAGTTTTTTTGTCATATGGTTTTTTTCTAAACTTAGTTCTAAATATTCATATTTAGAATAGTATAATTAAGCGCAAAAAGTGACCTAGTATTGTTATGCAAATAAAGGATTTAGTGAAAAGTGTGTAATAATTAGGCGATGGTTTTATATGTGATAGTTTCTTGGAGCCTAGCTCACAATATTCAAGAAAGTCCCCGTTGGCGTTTTCTTGACGGACAGTACATATAAAACTCTCATTTTGACTGTCAGTTTCTCCTATGACATTTTGAAATACTCTTTAATAAACTTGGGTTTCACAGTTATAATTTTTCAATTTGATAATCTAGTTTATGTACACATAATTCTCCTTTGAACACGCAAAGCACATATATAAGGTTGTGTGTGTGTGCTACTAATCTATTTATATCAAAGTAATCAATGTTATTTCGTTAGCAAACATTTTGAAGGCTTAGTAGAAAGCAAATTAAATGTATTACATTACTTATTAACCTCGAATTTACGAAAGTTGTAAACGTACACATAGTTTAATTATATACTAGACTAGGTGTAATATTATAAAGCCCTATTACGTTAGTTCAACCGCTACAAGTAGAAGTCACGGGTTGAACTTAATTATAACACTCGCCTATAGGGACTGGCCGAGATTGTATGACTGTATGTATGGGACGGGAAGATTTATTACTATCCCGCCGAGTCAGTTAGTGAGTGTCGGTCGACTTTTTGTTTCATTCCCTTTACGCTTAATCACTGCATGATCTTCGGCTAATGTGTTTTCGGTATCGGCTAAATACGTTGTAATTATTTCTCTGATTTTTCCTTTGCCGCACTTTTCGTTTGATATCTAAAAGCATTTAAACAGATTCGCGAGTTATATGGGCTTTAACAGCGTATAAGAAAAGTTCGATAAATTATTGTTTGTTGTGTGATAGTTTCAATTTGAGGTATTAATCGTCATTGCAGTGAAAAAATTTAAGAGCCTGTTTAAACAAAAAATATGCGATCGAAAGAAATTTCGGCTAATCACTGAATGATCTTCGGCTAAATATATTGTAATTATATCTCTGATTTTTCCTTTGCCGCACTTTTCGTTTGATATCTAAAAGCTTTTAAACTGATTCGCGAATTATATCGTCTTTAACAGCGTATAAAAAGTGTTCGTTAAATTACTGTATGTAGTGTGATACATTCAATTTAAGATTTTATTCGTCATGATACCGCTGCAGTTAGCGCATAAATTTAAGAGCACGTTTTAAGAAAAAGAAACGGTTTTGTTAGAAATGTGTAATATGAGTTTTCAAGTGAGTGATTCAGAATTTTAACTTTAGAATAAATTGTGAACTCTACGTTAAAGGAAAAGTTGATATTGTATCACCAACTGCTCTAGCAGTGTGTAAAAGTCGATATATAAAGCATGACTTACTTAAATGGTATTATTACTTCACCGTCAATTAAAGAAATGCTTATTACAACGATGATTATCACAAATATTTATCGAACAGATAACGAAACCAATCACAGCTTGTTTTATTCCATCGATATCATAAGTGGCGCCGGAACTGGTTTCAAAATACATATTTATCATAGAAACTGTAACAAGGCAGTAGGTACCTACTTTTATATCCGAGCTCGTATTATTAAAGTCGAAGTTATAAATTTCATTTTAATTGATTACTGTTAATTTACAAAGAAACGGACCGCCTCCGTCTTAAATTGCATTTATGATTACTACGACTGGTTTCGATGTGTATGGCTTTTTTAAGTGTAACTGTAAAGTAATAAGCTCAAATTAAACTTATATATCACTGTCTAAATATCGATCTGCGATCATAATGCCTTTATTACTTTATTAATTTTAAATATCATTATTATAACGTTACTTTCGGTAATATGAAATAACTGAAATTCAGTCAAATCAATTTAAGACCCTATGCTTAAGCCCGGAAAAATGCTAGGATATGACTTTCGGTTTTATGAAAAATTAAGTGGTCGTAAAAGATCACTAAAGCTAAACATACTAAGCACAGTTCACAGACGTCGGTCCTTGGATAGGTGACCATAGTGTGTGGCATAAGGAAGGCACTTTAAGTCGTTGGTTCAAGATTTGCATTAGTCTAGAGCAAACACTTCTAGATCTAGCAGCAGGATGTAACACACCTGGCGCCGCTAATACGTTCTGAGTACGCATGGTGGAGTATATGTTTTACGTCGGTAACAAAATGCATTTACGCACTGCCTTCCGGCCAAAGGGGGACCGAAAGGGGGTGTGGGACTCACCACCGGCAGACACGACCGCCGGCAGCAATACCCACTAAAAATCTTCCGACGACGCCCGCCGCTTGTTGAGAAAGAGGCGGGGGCCAGTACCTGGGTTGCAGCTTCTGACGCCCCGCCTGCGGCCAACGTCCCCCGGACCAAAACCGGGAGGACCTCCTCAGAGAGGCGCAGTGGACGCGCCCCTCCTACCTCCCCCTGCGACCATAGCGTGTGTGGCCGACTTCTCGGAGGGTCCATGGTTAGACAGCAGGGGCCCCCTGCCCCCGCTGCCTAGACCCTCCTGGCGCTGCTGAGTGGGCCCTCCTGGCCTACCCGCAGCGCCGTCCATAGGTCCCTCTTAGTTTCCCCCCCGGTAGTCAGTACTAAGGGCACCCAGAGTCGTCGGTCTCTGGGTGTTACCTTTTCCCTAGCGCCTCCTGCGCCCTACCGGGAGGTACTCAGCCCCCCCACCACGACAAGGTCCAGTCGGGGGGGATGGTGGAGTATAACCTGGAACCTTCTCTTTATCAATAATGAATGCCTGTGCTCAGTAGTGGGACGTTAATAGTCTAAATTACAGATGATAAATCATGACGCCTTTATTACTAAACTAATTTATACAGAAGTTATTGGGACATGGAATAGATAATAACTACTTTTTTACTAATTTCTAAAAAGATACGTGTAGCTAAGCTGCAGTAAGTCTCATTAGACTACAATGCCACTAAAATAGTTTATATAACCTTTTTAATACTTCCTTGTATTCCATAAACAGATTGGTCCGCAATTACCTGAAACAAATGAATTAACTCAAATTATTTTCATACTAATGACAAAAAATGGTGTGAAAGGGATCATGTTATAAATATCATCGTGTAGAGTAATTAGTACAAAGGAAACATAAATAATTAGAATAGTTAATGCATTAGGCCCGTCGTAAAATCTTCACATCTTCAACAATTTCATAGCCCATATTCGTAAAAACTATGGTTCATAAATTACGACGGATGACAAAATACTTTTTAATATCCTTGAGTCGCTTGCATGTGTGTGTATTCTGTCATTCCCCAAAACTCATTTGGGAACAACGCTTTAAGGCATTCGTCCTCATTTTAAGGACACGTTTTTTTCAACGCCCCTTCTCCATCATCAATTTGCTCTCCTTGAGAACTACTTATTTCCTTGTTATATCTTTCGTCCTCGTCTTTAAGGTGTACTGAGAGGGTAACGAATACAGAATGTATTATCTATTTTGTCTCAGCTGTGACAATAATTAATGACTGGATTTAAACGCTTCCTCACGCCCGTGACATTAACATAAATAGAATGATCTTCGTTTGCTCGACGTAGTCCCTTTGATTCCCTTATTTTTAGCTTAGCAGGCTCAACTTTTGTATATTAATTTGTGTATGCAGTGCTGTTTTCAGTACTTTGATGTTCTGCGTTAAGAGATGTCTGGTGATTTTCAAGTTAACGGCCATTAAGCCTGCTGGACAGTGTTGAATTAGCTAAGTAGGCCTGTTCGGTGTAATCATTTAATTTGGGTGTTATGAAACACTTGCACAATTTATCACTTTGGTATTGAAGTTGTATATTGTTTGCTTGTTTTTGTGAGAAATAATTTAGACTTTGTCGGATATAAATTCGTTGGGTCTAAACAGTTAGTTATAAGGGCTACTGAATGTGGAATAATGTGTTTTTACTTAAAGATAAATCATTAAACTGAGAAGGGGATAGATCACAAATAATTAGAAGTGGACAACAAAGTCAAAGCCAGCCTTCATTGTGTCGCACATGATCATAAAGCAAGAGATTAATGAAAATAGCATTAAACGACGATCGCAAAAGGAACACTGATATGTCCATCCAATAAAGAACTACAAACGAGACATGACTCAAGTACAATTCCGACTTAAGAAAGCTATTTTATCATCCTTATTTGTTGTGAAACAGCAAGTCTATTTGTTGTGTAAATAGTTTTGTCTGTTAGAGATTTCAGATTTTCTTTTCGTCGTTACATATCTTCACAGATTTTCTTAAAGAAAAAGGAATAAAATACGGTTAATATTAATTAGGTAATACAATAGGTATTGTAGTACAAGTGAGTTTGTTCTGCCATTGCTAATGATAAGTGATTTGAATTATGTACAAAGCGGCTTTATAAAGATGTTATAAAATGGTGGTGGGTCATTGGGTACTTCTCGTACTACATTGTATACTTCTAAGTTTTTATAATTTAGTAAATATCAATATCTAACTCATCTCTAAAAATTCGCACAGGGTCAGCGTGGTGAACTGGTCTAAATCCGTATCACCTTGGATTATAAGAAATAGTTGACTGACACAAAAATTCAAATTTTAGCGTTTAACCCTTAACTGCATAGTATTACATAACATACATACATTCATAGTATCACGCCTGTTTTCAGAGTAGACAGGCTCTGTAGGCAGAGGCGCATTATACGCCCACGTTTCGCCAGTTATATTGTTGCACCCACGTAATAGGTGGTGAGCCTATTTCCGCTTACCGGGTTCTTTTATGTTTGCCAGTAAATATAAATAGAAATAAAATACGTTAAAGATGCTTTTAGTTCGGTATGGCAACTTAGAGCACATTTAATTATCATCTATAATTTTAAAATTGACTCAGTTACGTCAATCTCATTCTAAAGGACAGTTCTATAACGGTATGAAGCTTTGTAAACTAGACGATTAGGTGTGACAATAAGTGAGCAATTCAAGCCTCATTTTAAGCATAATTATTAGCAAACTGAGCAGAATGGCTAATTATAATGCAGACTGATACAGCGGGTTCTCACTGCGAGTTATTGTTCATTTAAATTAGTATCAACAATGTCACTTATTGCTTGCTATTACTAAGTCCTGCTATTTTCAAATCATGGCAGTGGTTTGTATGAATAACGCTTTCAGTTTTGTTTTTAAATTGTTTTGTATTGATATGGACTCGATTAGAGTGTTTGCTAGTGCCAAGTTCATTAATAATTGAAATCAATTGATTGACGTAAATGCAAAAATAATTGACAATTGACATCAATGCAACTATTTTCAGCATTTACGTCATTTGGTCTTAGTCAAAGCAAATTCATTACCCAGTAAAGAAGTTAAGTAATTACAACTATAGGTCAAAGTCTATCCCAGTAAAGAAGTTAAATAATTACAACTATAGGTCCATGTCATAACCCTGTAAAGAAGTTAAGTAATTACAACAATAGGTCCCTAGTAAAGACATTACTAGAGGCTTCTATAGAGTTTCAGAATCAACACAGAAAATCTCAATTAACGATAATATTTATTACACTTGTGTGCGTTGTCAATAAAGTTATGTTTACAAATAAAAATTCGATTTTACTTGATGTGTCTTCTTTCGTGTTGACGTCAAAAAGAAACATGTTGATATGAACATATATTTTCATTCAAATCTTGTTCTAATGTTTACATAATGTATGTATCTTTTAAACTAAGTTTAAAGCCGCGAAAGCTCAATGATTAAACTTCTTTTTAAGTTGGGAAGTTTTTTGTTAAGCTGCAAGAGTCGTGGACAACAATGAAACGTGTCGTGATGTATAAGAAAATGTACTTCAATAGAACTGTCCAGCTAAATATACAAGATACGATACTTTCGACAGAATGACTGTCTATCGACAATAAGAACGCGGTTTTCTTTTTGTCGCGTTGGTTTTTGTTTTTTTAGGTTATAAAAAATTGTTATGTCATATTATGTTAAAATTTTGTTTCTATATGGAGTTAATCAAATTACTTTTCATAGATGATTAAAAAATACCTTACCGATATTTTATTAAATTATTAAAAAAAATATTAAAATATTTCGATTTTCCAAAATAATTTCCGTTATAGGAGATCCCATTTTGTTGCTCTGAAACCTCCAACGACGAATTTATTTATTTAGTGAATTTATTTATTTTAGCTATTGTCAAATTGGTAAATAATTGATAAAAATACATCTAGATTTTGTTTAACCGTGAAAACACTGGTTACATGATCTGTCAGTTTTCTTGTTATAATCCTATCTAAGGCAGACTGGACACGTCAAGGTAGAGTCGAACGATAATAATATTTTAAATCTAAAAGGTCTTTTTCGTTAACCAACATTTTCAATTGAGCGTTCCTAATATACTGCTATACAATTTTAGTCCTAGTTACAAGCATACTATTTCTCATATTATTCTGTCAGATCAACGCAATTTATTATGACGATAGACTAACATGTTAGAGGCAACAGAAAAGTCTTGTCTTTCAAAATTTCAAAGGTGGGCGCTGAACGCGCGGCCTCCTTTTTCATAGCAAGCGCATTAACTACTACACCAATCGGCTGTGATATTTCCAACATCACAAGTTAACTCCTACTTATCTGAATTAAAAATAACAATCACGTAGCTCAATAAAAAACATTGTATAATTACCATAATGTTCCTGTATGACAGCGGCGTTTCATTAATTTAATTTTAAACATGTTGTTGGTAATATATGGTTGACATTACCTAGACAGGACGACGTGCGCATCGCGACTAGATCTAAATCTAAAGTCATAATACAAGTAACAAGTAGAGTTTATGTGACTAGATAATGTTTTTGTTGATCATTAGTTTGTTTTGTATAGTAGGCAGTTTCTATAGATCTTTGATGAGCAGTATAACATTATCATTTATTTGCATTGGTTTAAGGCTTTTTATTTATAAACCCTACGTCTGTGTTAACTAATTAAGAATATTTGTGGTACTTCACACATTATTTTTATGTTTATTCATTCTTTTATTTTTATAAGTTGCTCGCTCCCGATTTAATTTATTTTTCCTATTGCAAAGGATGTATGGAAGAGATAGCTCTCTCGATAAGGTGATAAGCCTTGGCCCACTTGTTGTATTTATTATGTAGTATTTTTTTGCCTTAGTGAACAATAATATGTTTTAATTTCATTTCAACACCATTTTAATTTAGACCCATCTAGGTATCTTTTCTTTAAAAAATTGATAAATTTCTATTCATGAACCTAGTTTCGTTTACTACTGAAAATAAATGAAAATCGTGACATGTTTCTATGTGGTCAAAAAATATCACCTCAATATGGAACAATCAACAACAGCTATCGATCCCGTCACAAGCCGCAATTGATTAATCCAAACATTATAAACCAAGCATGTGATTTGTTTTGTTATCTATATGACAATTCCCGCGCAACTTTAATATCCCGAAAAATCGAGAAACAATTAAACACGACACCTGTTTTACCACCAAGCGTTGGTCTAAAGCTCATAACTTAACCAAAGATTCCTTGTATAAGGGCGAAACACGTTTCGTGTTGAATTGGTTCTCGATTTTTCGGCAAATTAAAGATGTGCGGGAATTGTCACAAAGCTATTTTTAAACAATCACTTGCTTACAATGAAGTTCCGCAAAGGAATGCCTGAATCAATAAATTAAATATAATACAAATCAATCCACGCGGGCGTTTTTGTAAGACACAATTTACATACAAATAATAGAAGATATTTGTGAACAAACAAAAATCTTAAGCTTACATAACAGCAACGTACAAAATCTGGCAACGTTTTATCTCCACACTGATCGCTTGGTGAAAAGATTAAGTGTCAGAACGAAACGAGTTTAAAACTGACTATCCGCGGAACATTCCCAAGTTTGTTACACACGTCAAAATATCCTCTTTAGCTGACGTTTGCACAGTTATCTTTAGGGTTAAACGATTCGATATGAAAGTGGCTTTAGACAGAAATGCGTACCAACATAATATCTGAGCTATGAAATTATCTCTTATAATATTTTCTGACTAACAGCTAAGTTTCTACATAACGACGGTTAAGAATCAAAAGTGTCTATCTCAATTTTGGCTGTTTTTAAATTGATACATTTAAAGTTTAATTTGGCATATTTTGTGCAAACAGCCATCTCAATGTTAACAGTATTTCTAGCATTTATATACTTTTTTTATCGATTTAAACATTTCTGTAAACTTATTTACTAAAGCGAAGAAATGTTTTTTTTATCTACTGTAAAGTTGACTTTTTTGAGATAGACATTATTGATTCTTAACCGTCGATAATTAACTGTTGTATCCTAAATTATGCTTGGACATAAAAATAATGCTTGTGAACACATCGCAAATATATCCAATGTTTAATTAGCCTGCCATTCACTGTTAGGTATAGAGCAACAATTATCCCAGCAGTAAAGTTTTTAATATTAAATGTCAATGGCCTGATAAAAATTAAAGATTTTCAGAAAGAACTGAATCGGCGGCTAGCATGTTAGCAGAAGCGCCGTCCACACGCGTTGCATGAATTCTAAATTTACTTGATAAGAAAATTGGCCACTTATCATATTCTCAACAGCACATTATTTGTAATTTTAAAAGTTTAATCAAAGTTATTAGTATTTCATGAAATATATAGAAATAATGTTTTCATTGTTGTATTAGTCGCTATGTAATAAAAAATCATGCCGAAAATAAGATAATAGTGTCGTGTGGTTAATTCGAAGAATATATTTTCAAAAATTCTACCACCCCATGTTTTGTCCCAGAGTATCATAGAAGACGGTATAGGATCTTATCAGTCTAGTCAATGTGGGCGAGAGGATAGCCACCTCTCACCTTATAGAATAAAGAATAAAATTATTTATTGGTCCACACAATTAGGTACTTATGTTTAATCATATAGTTTTAAAGGCATAATAATGCCAGCAGAAAACAAAGAACACAAAAAAACCCCTAACTAAAATTCGTAGACCAGTAAAAGGTTATGACACTTTGCCACAACTATCCCTTTCAAATATATGTAATAAGGTTTCTGCCTACGCAAAAAGAGATATATTGGCTGTATGTACTGTAAATAAATCATTTACTAGGCATATAGGATCGACATTTCCCGAATGTCAACCTCCAATCACGATAAAAATAATAGTAGCCATGTAATGTGGCCCTACACGCTTCAGATGTATTTATTGCCGTGGAAAACTCATACGCATTTATATAGCCTTTTTATCTTTGCGCTTAAGCTTAAGAGCGGGTGGAAATAGCACGATAATCTTCCATTGCCGACCATACTCATTCATATTGGGTCAGATACGTTTCTGTCTGCCTTGACATAACTTTTGCGCACCACAACCGTACCGAATATGAGTAAGGAACAGCAAATGGTCTGAGCATTACGTGAGTCAGATTATCTTTGAGATATAGTTGGATATAGTTTAAGGACTAGCACACTATGATATTGCGTTGAAAAAAGGTTTATTTTTATCGTGGTAAGGTACTTTATTCTATTTTTGTTACAGATGCGATGTTATTTTTAAACATCACGCAGGTATCATCTACAGATTTTATATAAGGAAATTTAAAATTCACAACACACATTTGCAACATGCGCTTAAGTGAATGTTTTGAAATCACTTGAGCGCATTTTTCTGTGTGATTATTGCGCGTTTTTTTGCGTAATTAATTTATTTTGCGTATTTTTGCGTGAATTTTTTTGTACTGTGAAGGATTGGATTTATTATTATATTCTTTAAACCTAAACAACAATAACTAAAAAGGAATGATAAGTTGGAAACCATTCGGCTAAATACAATGGCTGGTCGCTTCCACTTTAAAAGTAGATTTCTTTATTACAACGTGCGAGACGGCCGAAGCTTCACCTGATGACTATAAAATTACTCTAGTTTGTAATGGCTCAAGTATAGTTGATCACATTAGATGCCCAAAATGTTATATTTCATGATTATATGACAACTATTTTGTTAGCTACAGCTGGTTATTTTAATAAGTGAAAAGAGCCAGTTCTAACTTTAAACATTATAGGGCTTATTACAAATTAAGATCTAAAAGTAAGTCAGGTTTAAAACTAGTGCTGCCTAATTTGGTAAGATAAGGACACTTTTTTAACTTTAGATCTTGTTTTGTAATAAGCCCAACATGAATGATAAATTTAAACATTGTGGAGTATTTTACAGCATACAGATAAGTCATCCGTGTTCTGTGGGGAGTACCCTTTAATTTATTCTATATGAAGTAAACGTGTACGCTTAGAGTTTTTTTTTTAATGGTACATGGAGAATCAGCTTATCCCTGGTTGACTCTCCAGCGACTAACCGTGTGTAAAAAGCAACATATTGCCTTCATTATTTTATACCAGAAGCGATCGTAGCTCTGCGGTCTCGGTGGTCGGAAACGATCACGAAAGTACAGCAGAGTTTACAGAGATCAGTCCTTGGATAGGTGACCGTTTGTGTGGCATTTGATATCGAGCGCTTCCGTGCTTCGGAAGGCACGTTAAGCCGTTGGTCCCGGTTATCACTAAATGTGGTAGTCGTAAAGCCATGCTAGAGGCCTAATGGGCGGCTTGAAAAATTCTAACAGCAGGACGCCATACACCTACTGCCTCCGCCAATCCGCACTGGGTTAGCGTGGTGGAGTATGACCCAATACCCTCGCACCTTGGTGTGTGAGAGGAGGCTCGTGCTCAGTAGTGGGACGTTAATGGGCTGTGATGATGATGATGATTTTATATCACTGTAAATTAAAAAAATAACCTATAATATAATATGAAAAAAATTTAATTATTTTAACTTTAGGTTATTACGAGCATATTCTTAAAACAGTCACCTTTCACTATCTACCTATTTAGATAGCGATAAAAGCGAATGACAAAGACAGTTGACAAATATCGCCAAATTCTTAAATTAATTACGACAAGGCTCTCATAAATAAATTCTAGAGTTACAGACAAACACACTTAACCAACATCTGCATGACATGGAGACAAACGCTCCATTCTATATTCGTATGAATATTTCATCGGATCTCATAATATATCTCGGAATAGTCATGTATCAGCTTCGAACTGGGTTAAATTCGTACGTGACAAAATTTCTCGTAGTGCTGACTGCTTTCATATCGTGAGCATCATGATTTATGAATAATGTTAGGTAAATGATATATTGGACGATATATAATTTGAAAGCATTTGTTTTGAAGGTTTGAGAAGACTTTTTTTCTGTCTTGACCAATCGTCTTCAAGTGGCAAGGACCGACTTGGTGCTGAAGTGAGTATACCTGTTCTTTCGCTTCGAATTCGTGGAGGCCATCCCTAGACGAGACTAATATTAGTAAGAATATCAGATAAATTCCATTTCAGACAATTCATGTCAGTCGTGACAGTATCACACTGAGTTCATTCATAACGAAGTATTAATTCATATATAACATAAATATATAGTTTGTATTCAACTTAAACTTGTGTAGACTTTACAACCATTATTCGCATTGCTTATATTTTATTATAAAAAGATATAAAAGAAAGTACCTGCATAGAACTGATATCCACATTTCGTTACAAAGTATGCGACATAGCTAATATTAAAATCAATTCAAATTCATAATGAAACAATTTTCGTATGCAATTATCAGATACTTATTGGAATAAGTAGCAATGCAGGCACTCAGAAAAGTTTAAAACCTTAATTTTTCTCTCGAATTTCTAACTAAATATATTATCCACTTATAATAATTTAATAAATCAAAATATTTGTTTTGCATGCAACTATTCGGGATATTTCAGCTTTAATGCCAAATCAGTGCCAACGGCGCAACTTTGTAACTTTCATCATCATCTTTTAATTAAGTTCAAATGGATATTTTTTTAATAATATTTATATACAGACAATACTTTGACGTAAGTAAGCTTTTCTTTATAATTGGTACTATAAGTCCTACCTCATCTTGTTCCTAAAACAAACTATTGACTTGCTCCTACTAATGACAGTGTGGTGTGACGATACCACCGGATAGGAGCAAAATGAGATTGTCACAGGTGAGAGTGCTGTATAGGCTCTACTGCTGTAATTATAATCTTGGGGCTTCTAACTACTGAAGCTATATCAGGTATTTATGATTTAGCCTATCATCCAAATATATAACTATATAAGCTGATCCATATATATAATCCTTTTTTGAAAACAGTCTAAATTTATTATTACATTCTAATACATTTTGAATTTATCTGTACTCTCGACCTCACGAGCATTATAACATACAATACTAATATAAAAAATCTCTCAAATAAAGAATTCAGTGAAGCTTCAATTAAATTACTAAACGTTAGTCAAAACTGCGACCTTCCACGTCGCCACAGTGACGGAGTAATCATTTTAACGTATAGATTCCATATTGTGCTGCGCCTATAAAAATATGAGATGCCAGTCGATGTTTTTACTGGATGATCTCAAATTAGGACGCACTGGTACGTCAAATATTAAACGTAGCCTAAGGGGTTTTGATCCTACAAAAGAATACCAATTTGTTTTTCCCTCCAACAGCACAAAATGCCCCAATTATTAAATTCCTCACAAAACGTGCCTCAATATGGAATGTCAAATGAAACAATAGCAACATATAAGAAAATATGATTTATGAGAATTGAGTTGTATATGTTAAACTTTTTCCCGTTTCGATGTTCAGCGTTCACTTCATTATTAATTAATAAAAACGTATTTATGAATTATTTATCACAGTAGATCGGCTCAGAGCAAATGCCGAGCATTGTTGAGTTATAATTTATTGGTCAGTTTGGACATCGTAAATATTAGTAAATGTTGTATAATCGAGGCTTTAAAAAGCTAACTGCGTACTAATCCGAAAATTATGATTGATAAATATGACCTCTTGGCGTTATAACTTAATCGACGAGAAATTATGAAAGCATAATTTAACACGCCGCCGCCTCGGCGTAAAATATTAACTTACTATTTATGAACAGTCAATACTTATAAGTCAGGCTTAATTCTAATAAAATGTATTTTTATTAGATTTATAAAAATTCCATTGAGAAAAGTTTAAAAAAAAAACATTTATATTATTTATATTTACACATTGTTTTGATGAATAGTGTTTGTTATATTGATGTTCTCGCTTTGATTTTATGAATTTACGTGTTTAGCTCAGAGTCAGTTGGCATGGAGTTCAAACTGAGCCGCAGTGAATTGGACGGAAACTCACTAGTAACAGAAGCTCTTTTAGCATACCATAAATGGTGTACGGGCTATTATCAATCTGATTTACAATTTCCAATAATCTTTGATATATTATATTTATCTGAAATAAAAAATTTCCCGCAAGGCACCGGGTTAAAGAATGTTCGTACTTTGATTATAATAGCCCGTTTGAAGCTACCCAACAAAGTCACCTAAGCCATCGACTGCCCATTTACATTAAGATATCTGGACTTTTATAAGAGTTTTAGTGGGAAGTAATTAAGTTCTTTCGAATTTACGATAGATTACGATACAATTTGAGAATATAACAAATGAGGATTATCGTAATTAACATATATTTTTAGCCATAAGATCGTAATCGTTAATATTTTATCGGCGAGGTTTGAATTCTGTTCCATCTGATATAATAATGGAACGGTCAACCAATAGTTTACGAAAGCTTTAAATAATAGTCAAGGAACCTTATAGATTGTTCAAAAAACTACAAAATATATGTTGTTGCTATGTACATAAGGTTCTAGTATAATATTATCTATTATATATTACAAGAAATGAATAATATAAATATACACTAACGAAATCATAGGCGATCACTAGTATAAAATAAAACAAATTTATGTTAATGTAATGTTTAAATTTAGCAACAAATTTCAAATCATTTATCAATGAAAATCGAATGTCGAATCATTTTAGTCAATTTGCATAATGAGAGCTAAACATTTGAATCATTTAATTAAAAATTCACATCATCAAATTCCAATTTGAATATATTAAACGCCAGAATTACGAAATTCTTTTAACATTTTAAAGGCTGTTTTGTAATTTGTTTTGAATTAATTCTGAATCATGGGAAGAAGTAATACTTCGAGGTTCATTTGTATCTATTTTGTAGCATACTTACTTTGTCATATTAATAGGATTTGTATAACAAATTGTTTACATTGGTAAGTAAAACTATATGTGGCGAAAATGAATGTCAAGAAGTTAAACAAACACATGACAAAATTTACGACTATTCATAATATTACTCTTTTGACAGGTAACATTACCTATGTTGTTGTTATTATTATTGTTTTTTTTTTTAAATATTTTTGTTTTGTTTTTGTGTACGTTTTTTTGTAACTGTTTGATCTGATTGTTTATGTGATGTTATTTTGTCAATAAAAAAATATTCTTATTCTTATTTTTTTTGCAAGAAAGTATATAAAATACATTTATATGTGCTCAGTGTTAACATTATAGAAAAAAACATAGGTATTATTCGATCTGTTTTGTTTGTTTTTCATGCTCATGAGTTTTAAGCAATTTTATCTCTTGTTATGTTATTTCTATGATTTATCCAAATTTATAACGTTAGACTATGACTTATTTATTTCTCAATTTTAAGTTTTGACTTATCCATGTTATAACTTACGTGTCTTCTTCAAAACTATACCTAAATAAAATCTGAATAACTTAATGTAGGCTTTAAACAAAGTAATCAATTGTGAATCTCTAAAAGTACAGGAGACAGACCTATATATTTCATCTTGTCATCGGTACCTCAGTTCATCCAAAGTTTACTAAGGACGCACCAACATAGATATTTCACATTTTTTCCTGCCACGCGAAAGATGATAAATTACTACGAAACCCGCGTGAATGCAAATATCTGGAAGTGGGTCAGGCCATGGAATTATTATTTTCCACGTTGAATCACTACTTGGGTAGTACTTTTGAGTGATTGATTTCTTATTGTCTCTTGACATTTTTACGATTCGACGGTGTAATAGAAATTTTTAACAGCTCGACCCGGCTGGTCGTTGCTTTGTATGCGGTTGCGTTGAGTATTGTATTCATTGAATGACTTTTTGCAATTCCGGTGCAGTAGATAGATACGTCAGCTGGTGAGTGATCGAGTGCAGTGTTGGAGCAACACTTTCAATGCGAGATTACTGTTAAACTAAAATGAGCTCTCCAAATTCGTTGTTGTTGTTGTATAAAAGTTTTGTGCTATTTCCGTTGCTTGCAGAAATATTTATATTGATGTGGAAATTAATGTGGCTATAAATTCTTTACTTTTTACAAACCACGTGCATTCGGATGGAGAGGAAGCGAACGATCGAAAAAGAGACTTGAGTGTGTCGTCTATCGTATATCCGAAATGGAAATAAATAAGTCGATGATGAAGGACCGAGAAGAATTAATGAAGAATTAAAAACAGACAATAATGATTATGTCCACGCGTCCGAGGTAGATTCAGGCCCAGAGAATGGGATGACATGCGTGCCAATAACTTATCGACCTAGGATGCCGAAGACCGTGCGACGTGGAGTAGAAAATTAGAAAAGCGAACCCCGGGTCCGGAAGGCAGCAACCGGGATAACGCTAAGATGAAGAAGTAGAAGAAAGTGATTAAATACGGCATCATATTGTATTATCTGAGATAATTTGCATTTTCTTGCTAAAGGCAGGTAGTAAATCCAGAAGTACCCGTAAACATAAGGCTGCTTTTTTATGCAAAAAAATGACACTACCTTTCAAACTTTAAAGCGGCGATTTTGGCGAATGTGTAAAAGTAATATCATAAAAATTCAAAAGGGTGATTTTAATGCGCCGGCGCATCGGAAAGGCGACTAAATGAAGCACTCAATGCGACCATTATCGATGTTCGACCGCACCGAGCCCCCGTGTATGCGGAGACCAATCATACCATTAAGATGCTAAATTGTAAGCTATAAAATGCAAAACATCTGGAATCTGTGCCTTAAAAGTGAAGGTTGTATGTAATAATTGTGCGGCGTCTGGTACCTCGTAAATAGTGATGGGACTTGTGTCTCGTTCAATATGGCAGAAGATCGCATTAATAACGTTTTGTTTGGAGACGCGACTCAATTTTTATATGTTCATTACATAAAAACGTATATGTACATTGCCTATAAAGTTAAATAAAAAATAGTGTTCGTACGTCTAGTGATGCAATTATTTTGTTATATCATTATCCCAATTTCCCCTAGACAAGTCCAGGGCCTGCTCACTGATCTAACCAGATTTTGCTAAACTTCAGTTATAACATGGAGCGACTGCCATCTGACCTCCACCACCCAAAGGAAAACATCATACTATGGTTAAACCAGTTGTCAGAATATTAGAAGGCACTGACTTCCTAATAACGACTGCTGCTGTTCATTACAGCCGGAACCTACGGCTTAACGTACTTTCCGAGGCACAGAACAAGTGATAATTGCGCACATAACTTCACAAAATCATAGATGCGCCACCGGCGTTATAGTCTATTTATCTCCTTATTTAGTAAAAACTAAGAAAAGACTAAAGAATGAGAATAAATATATTATTATGTCGTTATACATGTTATGATATTATTAGTTGTTTATAGCTAGAACGCACTAATAGTCTGTTTAAAATTTAATGTTATTGTTTACTTTCCTGTGGTTATGCTACATGTATACACCCCTAAAGCCTTGCTAAAGACAAGGACTTTACACAAAAGCGAATGCTGCCAATACCATAAAGGACAGGACTTAGGGGGCACTGCATAAGGTACCTTAATGATGTATGAACTTTATTACTTAGTTTTAAAAACATTTTGTAAATATTTATTACACTTCATGTCCCGCACTGCACCCAAAACTGCCCAACTGAAAACCAGCGCTGGGAAATTGTCTTAGCAAATGCTTAGATGGGTGATTTTGGTGCATCAAACAATAAATTGTTTATTATTGTTATTAGTTTGTATTCACAATATGGTCTATGATGCACCAATAAATTATTATAATTATTATTTTTATTATCAATTTAAATCTAGCTATATCCATAACATTCGTTTTATTTTATAAAGACGACCGAAATGGCGTGGAGATTAGTATGCCTGCACTCCGCTCTTAAATAGTTCTTTAGTATACATAACACAAGCTTCTAATGATACTTATCTTGGAACTAAAGAATTAGTAAGATTGTAAGAGAATATTTTAAATTGTACAATAAATGCGTATAAGATTGTATAAACTTTTTTTCTACATACATACTTAACGTACATAAAAAACACCTAGACCAGAACAAATATTCATGTTACTGCACACAATGATTTGTCCTGTGTGGGAATCGAACCCACGACCTTAGAAGCAGAGTGCAGGCATACTAATCACCACACCATTTTGGTCATCTACAAAAAATAAAACGCGTTTTACGGAATTACATCGCTGTATAAGTATTATAATATTATCGGTGTATATTTATAATAATATCGCTATATATTTATAATAATATTCAATTGTCGTGGGTTCGTATCCCATTCAGACAACCGCAAGAGGGGTGATTTTTTCTTGTAAAAAAAATCGTGTTACACTATATAGAAAGATTTGTTCAAAAAATTGTCATTGCCCATCACTACAGAGAAGTTTTGATGCCATGAGATAATTCTGCCCCGCGGCTACGCCTGCAGTTACACGATTTCACACTTGCACGCAAAACTTAATGTGCTTTTAAAAATATGCAGGTTTTCGGAACGCTTTGTTTGAAATCATGTTGAGAGAGTCACATATAATTTTCTTTTTATTATTTCCTTTCGAATCAGGTTCCTAATTTTTTAGTGTCATAATAAACGTAATTAATTATTATTTACATATGTCTGCTTTTAACCTACTCCTTTTCGATACTTTCATTGTTATTACAAAAAATAATTTAAGCACTGCTTAGACATGTCGCACCCTTATTTTGAAACCGTTACTAAACGAAAAAAGGTAACTTTACAGAAGAAGCGACTTATTTGTTGTTTGCATCGATTTAAAAAAAATGGCGTTATTAGATTATTTTCGTTAAATTTTCGTTTAAATAATTCGTGTGCGTTTTATTTGAATGTCACGACAAGTATGCGTATAATCTTAATTTTTTATATCGATTAAATTGATAAGGCTCATATCAATGGTTAAATATATCCTAATGTCCATCCATCCATCCATCCTAAGGTTGCATGGAAGAAATTGCTGTTAGTAATAAGGCCGCCCATTGTACCATATATTTGTTTATGTGATTTTATTACTTTTTTTATATTTAGTGTAAGATAAGGTGTTCATTCATTTATTCATTTAAAAGTATACACTTATCATTCATATTAAGGAAAATGGCCCTTCCTTTATTGTTTAGTAAATATAATGAGATTTGTCGACGCCATTGCTAATAGCATAACAGTTAGTTTCTAATCACATTATTGCGAGGAGACTCTGTATCTCACATTAATCATAACTTTGACTTGATTGATGTTACACAAGTATCGCTTTGTGTCTCAAACTTTGTACGTAATACGAGTAAGCACATATATACAAAAGAAAAATAATTAAATATATATCATAGACATCTATTAGTATTACTTAATGCTGTCGATCTCTCTATTTTCTTCAATAATTTAAACTCAAATGAAACTGTGTTTGTTCTATGTTATTTAATCTTAAGTTAGAAAATTTTATATAATATACATAAGTAAGTGTAATTCTGTTGTAACTTACTACTTTTACTACTTTAACATTTTATTTAATTATATTTTGTGGCTTAAATATTTTGTTTTATTGTTAAGTTTCTGCCTTTTGTGTGGCTGTTGCACACGAAAGTTATAAGGTCTCCACGGAAGACCAGCGGTGTTGCGGTCCTCCACTGCAGCACTTGCTGAGTGGAGTCCTTTTTAGGCATACTATATGTAAACTTATGTGTAAAAATTGTTTACTGTTTTGAATTCTGTTCTTTGTTTATATGTATTTATGTCTAAATAAATTTTATTTCATTTAAAAAATATATGTAAGCAAGTTATTAAACTGAAATAAATATGTTAAATATGTTACAATCTATTAAATAATGCTGTGAGTAATAAATGCTATATATAATATTTCTTTTATGTTTTATTTAGTATTTTTTTAGACATTTTATATCGATCTAGTCCCGTACTACGCAGAGCTTGTACAATAAATATATTTTTTGTGAATATAAACAGTTATTATTTTTTTAGTAAAATTTCAATGCCGCTATCATCATCTCAGCCTAGTAACGTCCAACTAGTGGTAGAATTTACTAATGGTAAAAAGGATCCAAGTCATAGTCCACACCACGCCACACAAACGATGACCCTTCCAAGGACTGACCTCTGGGAATTCTGCAGTACTTCGGTGATCACTTATGATCACCTAGCACCACGAAACATCAAACATATTAAATATATCCCACTAAAACTAACATTAAAATTTAAAAATCAAAATAATGTTCTAAAATAAATGAAAATAAAAAAGCCAAGAAATATAAATTAATCTAATGCAAACAATGGTGAAACGGATACAGATGATACCCCAACGAGCGACATAAACGGTTTTCCATCCAAGGACTTACCTCTGTAAACTCTCCTGTACTGCGGTGATCGCTTCTGACCACCTAGATAGCACGAAGCAAGGAACGTAAAAAGTGAAATAATTCCCACCGAAAGGACATCGTCTTTCTTAACAATAATTACAAATATATTTAATATATAAATATATAAGTAATATAATAATAAGTATAATAATTACAAATATATTGTATTGGGGATCCTATCAATATCTAACAAGGCCAAGCCAACCTCACCTGCAATTGGTGCACCTGCCGATTACCGGACAAGAAATGCAAACAGAAGATCCCGGGACCCACAACAGAATTGGCGAAGTGTGGGCGTATAATATGCCTCTGCGTACCCCTTCGGGGAAACCGACGTGATTGTATGTATGTATGAGTATAATTACAAATGGTTAACGTATTGAGATTGTCCATTACAACCTTTATGTAACCGCTACCAAGTCATTTGCCAACGTAAACCTGTGTACCAAAACCACTAATTACTTTATTTTCACGCCTACATTTGGGACGAAAGCCGAAAATTTCATTTATTTAATGTTTTCGCCCATGTTATATGTCCCGTTATGGGTTAACCGCTTTAATGAATGTGGGGAATTCGTTCGCTTAAGTTTGTATGTTGGGGTCAAATGGGACATGTCACTTTTTCTTATAATTACTAACTGGTAGACCATTTGTGTTCTCTCAGCCCATTAATGCTCCTACGGTTGGCCATTGGCACGGGCACCCAATCACAATTCAAGATGATGAGGGTTCAGATCATACTTCACCACAAGAAGCCAGTACGGATTGACAGAGGCGGTGCTTGGCGTTCAATCGTCAGAATTTTTCTTGCCTATAATGTATATAAAGGTTAAACTGGTAGAGAATGCCTTGCAGCATTAAGTTCGCCTTTTTTAATTTTAATTTGTGCGATAAAGTTTAAATAAATAAATAATCGACAACTACTAGTAGTAACTGGCTAAGCCTTTAAAATACAGGTCTCTGGCTTCTTACAAAACAAGGTTAGAAGTAGTCAGGTCGTACTCCACTACGTCAACCCACGTGGAAAAGCAAGGCACATGAAGGGCTTTCTGCTTTAATTAAAATATTGCCTCACTAGAGTATCTCCAGATTGGATAAACTACTACTACATATTATAGTGATAACGTGGATTCCGCAAAATGGAAGCGCTTACCATTGTGTACCACAAAAAATGGTCTTCCATTCATGTACTGTGAACCGTGCTTAACTATGCTTTCCGAGTAAATACTTACCCTTTATGAATTTGAATTCCATCACTTTCAATTAATATCAACTAAATATACACTCACACTTTGGTTTGACATGACCCATTGGCCAAACAAACCCACATAAATAAGATAACTACAATCTTTAATTCAATATCCCTTTCCATATTATTTACAAAACGCTTAAAACGTACTCGTGTTCTCTATAAAGTCGACGAAAATTTAATGTGACAAGGTACTAAAGCGAACAAGGTCCCATAATAACCCAGACCTCGTCCTTACGACGACGGTTTCACAAAACACGTTGATGATGATGATGACTTATGTAATGCAATCATCTGTAACATTTGACGCGGCCGTTGGTTAAGGTACCGACAGAAAAATAAATGTTAAGGTCTCGATTTTTGTAGTAATTGGATTGAGTTTTTTGTTATGCAAAAGTTTATTTTTTTTAATGACTCTGACCAATAGCTATCACTAATATCTTCATAACCACTCGGTTAGAACATTGAGTTGAAAAAAGAATAATCATTGTATTAGATAAGATTGACAATATATTGCCATTGGCAGCTAGACATAGTTAATTCTATAAAAATATTAAGCTACAGCGCCGCTCCGGCTAGCTTTAACCGAATAATAGTATTGCATTAAGAGCTACAATTTGACGATAGAAAATCTGATATTTCTGTACCAATTTAGAAGATTAGATAGCGAAAAGAACTAACTAAAAAAATATGTTACCATTTTATAAAACTGTTTCGCGGACGCTACAATGTTGATGACGATTAAAGTAATACAGCGTAACATCCGAACCTCCATTACTCTGGCCCATACTAATATGCGCATACGCATTGCGCAGGTAGCCTCTGATGTTCATTCAACTCTTGTAATATTTTATACCTCAAATGGCCTTATATCAAGTCAAGGTTATCTCGTTGCTCACGTTTCTCGTTGAGTATTACGAGAAGAAATTATTATTTTATAACCGTGAGTTTTTACTTTTTTTTCTTCGTACGTCATAGTATTTGAGTTTTAAACATTCGCGTAATAACTGTGACGTTTTTAGTATCAGCTTGGTTTATCTGTACCTACCATATGCCGTAGCATGGCTTATCAGTAGTACCAACTTGTCTGGATAGGCTAAATAGAACCGTTATCTAAAAACCTATCACATATTTTTAAATATAATTTTGCATGTGTACGTAAACGTTTTAGTACTTAGTGACATAATATAGATTAGTCTACCGTCTTAGCTGTTTATAGAATCCACAAAAACAATGCATTTTAGGGGTCGATTCCTACCCATGTTTGATTGGTATATCCTATTTTCTTAAAGCTCCATCAAAATATCTGTTAATCAGATTTTATTACAATCTGCCATGTCATTCAAGCGTAACCAATAACTCACTTTGACAGTTATGTTATAAGTAAAGACCATAAATGCATACAATCACCTCTGTTTTTCCAATTATTTATATTAATGAGCGCCAATATGTGCCAAGCCTATTGCCGCTTATTGGGAACATCAGATTTTTGCCAGAGTTTTGTCCGTTGATCGGCAGTTGCGCCACTTGCAGGTGAAGTTGGTTTGGGATTCTTAGATCTTGGTAGGGTAACCAGTCCCCATACACCCTAATAAATATGCACATAAGTAAAGAATTCTTTATAAAACGGTTGAATCATAGTTATTTCTCATTTATCCTTTTCTACACTGTAACGTCTGCAACTTTTTACTCCAACATGCGTCGGGTTATTCTGTAAGTCCGACAAAGGCCAATATTTCCATTGTGACCACATAATCAACCCTTCCTTAAAAGTGTGTGACGAAACATACTTCACCTCAATGCGAAATAAAATTACCGTAACCGTTTCCAAACAATATAACGTAAAGCACCCACAGACATGTGTTTCGCGAAATTGCTAAAATCCGCGCTTGCATTCCCTTTTATGATCTTCGCACGCCAACAGGCAAAGTTCGTAAAAGGAGATAGATAGTCTTTATTCAAGATACATTGTAGGCGTACCTTTCCTTAGTTGCCGTTCAGCTTCGTATAAGGTTATACTTCGATGCTAACACGGCTTACAAACTGCTAATACAACTATTCGTTCGATTATAATTAAGAGGTGTAATGTATGTAATGTATTCGTTGTAAATCTAATATAATTCTAGACACTGATTCACTTCGATTAATACTCATAATTATTAACAATGCAATTTTAAAAATATATAATTTATGTTTTTTACTCAAGCATGAAGTGCTCGTAGCTCCGCGGGGCTAGGAAGTCGAAAACGATTACGGAAGTAAAGAAGAGTTTACAGAAGTCAGTCCTTGGAAGGGGGACCGTTTGTGTGGCATTTGATATCGAGCGCTTTCGTGCTTCGGAAGGCCCGTTAAGATGTTGGTCCCGGTAATCACTAAATGTGATAGTCGTTAAGCCATGTTAGAAGCCTGTTTGGGCGGCTTGAAAAGAATATAACAGCAGGACGCCATACACCTGCCTGTGCCAATCCGCACTGGGTTCGCGTTGTGGAGTATGACCCAATATCCTCGCACCTTGGTATATTAGAGAAGGCTTGTGCTCAGTAATGGTACGTTAATGGGCTGAGATGATGATGATGACTCAAGCACGACTTAACTCGTAAACTGGCTTAGCTGGACTACAGGCACATAAAACGATCGCTTTGGTGCTGTAGTCGAAATATGCGCTCTCTGTCTTATGGTCAAGGGTTCAAACCGTACACTAGACAAACAAGTATTTTGAAGGTATTTATAACATTAATTACAGAAAAAGTTAGCATCCTATTCTGTAAGCACAAACCATAGTATCACACACCATACTTAAATGAAGCCTTAAAACATTCCGTACGTAATATTTTACATCAAAAACAACACGTACTTACCAAATTACAGACGAAAGCTGACCAGAAGCGGTCGGATCAACAACCGTAAGCAATAATCATTACTCTTCTCATCAGCCTTGAAAAGATGTTTTATTGTCTCGATACCACTTGTTGTCGACTTGTTACGACTGAAGATAAAAAAATAAAAAGATATCATCAAACTAGTATTATAAAACCTCACGCAATAGCCGGGCGAGGAGAAAAAGTCGACATAATTTCTCGTTTCGAACTGTTATGAGTGTTCTTGATAGCGTTTGTAAGGATTTTGTTATGTAGGTGATTAGTAAAGACATGACTTATGATGTTTTATGTATAAAAGTTTCTTGAGTCGTCCAGCGTTTATACTTTTAATTATTTTAATATTAACTGTTATAACTATAGGTAACATTGTGAATTAATACATTTTAATTCTTATAATATTAGTAAAGTATATTTGTAATATGTCAACTTTTTAATATATAGGCCGGTTTTGATGGAGTTAAGTGAAGAGCTATATATAACATGCAGAATGACAGAGACTATATGTATTCAAAAAAATGCTTGCCCTAATTATTCTTGAAAGTTTGTTTGTTACACATTCTGCTCTTATCCAATTTTTGTGCATAAATATGAATCCCATGTATTTCCGCAAAATGACTATTTGAAGTATGTTTACTCAGCTAGATTGCACTGTGCGATATACAAGCATATGAATTAAAATATGTTTAACCTGTGAAATGATAAACAACTAACGGAACACAGGAATCAATTAGTAGAATTATGCCCTCCTATTTCTGTCTATACCTGTTCTTTACACTGTAATAAAATTAACAGATCCAATAATGCTCTCGAACATTTTATAGTTATTACGTTATGCCCACACAATGCTTACTTTATTGTTATCAAATCCTCCTTGTAAGCTAAACGCGCAACAATTTGAGTTCATTCAGAATATACTTTTCTCGTATAAGCAGCAATAACTTTTTAGGACCACCATGAACGTTACTTTTATGATTGTTAGGAATTAATATATGAAAAACGACTGAGAGCGTTGTTTTCTTTTAAATAAAGAAGTTTTATATAATTTTACATACATACTGTCTGTTTCCCCAAAGGGGTAGGTAGATGCATATTATAAGCTCACATTTCGCCAGTTATATTGTTGTTCCCACGTAATAGGTGGCAAGCCTCTTGCGTTTATCGGGCAGTTTTAGGTTCGCCAGAGCCTCGTACGTTGATCGACAGGTCATAATTATCACCACTTGCAGGTGAGGTTGGCTTGGGCACTTCAGCACTTGGTAGGAACCCTACACACCCTTTTATGTGTTTATTTTTAAATTTAAAACTTACATAACATTTCATTTCATCAATATAATGTTATTTTGTTAAAAATTCTTTTATCATGTAGCTTGAATATGTCATGAGGTGGTGGCGTCATGCGTCGGGTCGTTACGTTCCCTAAAATCGGTTGAGCGAAACGATGGCTGGTTCATGCGTCATACTCATGAACGGCTGCCGCCAGTGGGGACTGGTCTGCTCATGTCTACAATGTTTATTCGTAATTATGCACGTATAACTAAAAATTAAACAAGCATAAATCTTGTGCTTGCAGAACACAGCTGTTTCTAGACTTGTCAATTTGTTTTACTATTAAGTACATTTTCTTGTAACTGGCGGGAAAGAAAACTAACGGGCAAGAAAATCTTCAAGATTTTCTTTACGATCTTCGATCGATTGAGTTCTTTTACGATCAGGCTTCTGCCCGCAGTGAATGGGCGCACTAGTTTAAAGTTACCTTCATAAGAGCTCTATTGAGCCAAACTTTAATAAATGATTTTAACTTTGACTTAGCTCAAAAAGCTTAGATGTGGCGATAGTGAAATATTTACCGTTTAATTGGATTACATGTCATGTCTATAAACTAAACTTACTTAAAAACCAGAATGGCGATGGCAAAAGTTCTTTCTGTTTACGTTTAAAACACCCTCCCGAAAAAGGTCCTCTAATTTGTCGGCCGGAATTCGACATTACTTCTCCCAACCATTGTTTGTGTTACGATTACCGCTGGGGTTAAATAGCGCGCTTAAAATGTTGAGTTTTTCGTTCAAACTTCACCGTTCAGTACAAAGGGAGTGAAAGTGAACTTTAAAGGGTTAAGCTGCCGTCCCTAATCGTAAACTGCTTGCGTTTTTCTTTTGTTCTAAATTTCGAAGCTGTTCAGAATTTAAAAATGCTTTCTATAAAACCGGAGTCCATTGCAGTGGTTAATATTCAGTGAACGTAATTTCCGAACCGTGTTCGGGAATAGGTTGAAACGTTTCTGTTATTAACCATAATATTGCATATTGATTGCTTTAAAAAGCTTTTTTGTATAGCTTCAAAGATGACGAGAAGGTGGCGCGCTTGCGAATATTTATTATTGATGCTCTATAAAAACCAATTTGCTGTTCAGTGCATTCTATAAAAAGTTTATGTACCAGGAAGGCGTGATTTCTATTTTGCTCAGTGTCTAGTAGAAAAGTTGTTTTACACATTTTTTCTAATGCTTGAATCCATTATCATACTAGGTGAAGTTTCGACTGGCAAAAAACGAATGGGAAGAAAAAATTAAAAAATATAAACAAGAAACATTAGCAATTAACATATTTTGTTCTTTATATTTTCAGTTAGATTTGAAGGCTGCTGTCATTTATAATCAATATTGAACTCTATTAACTCAATTTAATATTTTCATCAACTAAAAGCTGTAATTTATCTCCGAGATAAGTTCATGCGATTTTCCCTCAAACAATGTAAGCGCCGTGCTTGGGCGGTTATGGTATGCGGTGACGTCACAATATAGGTACTACTCAGATCTATTGAGGAGACCACGCAAAACACTAACTTTGGCGGGACTGAATTTTTATTTGATGATTGTAGACTATATTGAAGATTGCGGTTCATTGGTAATAAGTGCTAAAGTATCTAAAACAGCTCCATATTCTGCAAACTATGCTTAATTGAAGCTAGTTTTTTTTTATTTTTTTTATAATAGATACTTTAGACTGCGTGCAATTTGTTCAATATATAATTGTTGTACTTATTTTTAGTTTTTTAAATTGTTTTTCTACTTCTCGCGATTTGTGATGTTCGACATAGACCAGTCATGATGTTCACACATGTTAGTGGAGATACAGCCTATTTATAGAATTTAGCATGTAACTTAATTAAGTCCTTACTGTATCTCTGTTTTGTGTGACTAATAAATAAATAATATTTCACTACACCGATGTAGGTATTTATGTTCAGATCAAAATTTATTATCATGTCAAAGTCAAAATCATTCATTCAAGTTTGGCTCAATAGAGCTCTTATGAGCGCCCATAAAAAAAAACGTAAAAGAACGGACAAGAACATCGTTAAGGTTATTTTTTTTTTCCGCCAGTTACAAGAAAATGTATTTAATAGGGAAACAATTTGATAAGTCTACAAAAACCTGTGTTCTGCAGTCATAAGATTTAAAATTAAAAAGAAAATGTTTTGACGTTTCTATGAATTACACTTTTTTTTGAGCTAAAATAGTTGACGTGATCGCTGATAAATCGAACTAGTGGGAATCATCGAGTAAAGTATCCATACGCATCCTTACTACGAGTATGTAATGGCATACCATGGAGGCGTAAAAAAGGAGAACCAATTCAGTAACACTTCAAGTCAAACGTCTCTAAAATTCCGACGTCTCTAAAATGCAACACAGGAAGCCACTGATCTGAGTTTCTGTTATATAGAAAATTACAAAGACATAAGCTTGTCACTTACAACCACAAGTTCATACTGCACTCGGTCCCAGGTTAGCGGTACATCAACCGAGCAGTGCTTGTAGGAGCTCTTATTACCTGCCTGCTCTGCGATTTAATTGAGCACCCTGTATAGCCGCGTTAATACAATTAACAGCACAAAGGAGTATCTTTCCCCTTTCAGTTTGCACACACGTAAGGGTTTAAGTAAGAAGGTTTTTGTTTTTGGGATTTTCGTATGTTAGCTCGTTTTCTGTTTATTTTAGTGACGCAACAACCTAAGGAAATTAGAGCAGTTATAGAAATATATGTAATGTAAATAAACTAGTAACGCAAGCTTAAGGTTATCTCACGTTGAAGAATTACGTGACCTTTTATATTTTGTTCAATTATTTTATGTGGCGAGCCGGTATCTCTTTTTATAAAAAAGTCATAAGTTAGGTTTAGATATTTTCTGCACTAATATTGTTTCGGCAAGGACTAAATTTAAGTAGCAGGTTCTGTGGGCCTTAAATTCTATCATGTTTTTGTGTTTATGTGGGTATGTGTTTTTACGTGGTTATGTGTTTTTATGTTTCTATATACCCTCAGGGAGATTCTGTTTCTATCAGTAGCGACCTCTAATGGGCTTTCTGAGATAACGTTTAATTTATTATGTTTAGCAAGCTGTTGGTTTTCCGAAAAATGTAATAAATGATAAATAAAGACATACAATTGACAGTTTGCACACACGTAAAGGTTTTGGCAAGTAGGTTTTTTTTTAGAGTTTTTCGTATGTTAACTTGTTTTATGTTTTGTTTTAGGGACGCTACTTAAGGAAATTGTAATAGTTGTAAAAGTAGTTTTAATTTTAATTAACTGGTAGCGAAACGTTTAGAGAAATTCTGTAAATTGTCTGCTTACTAGATTGAGTATTATTTCTTGCTTATACCTCAAAGTAAGCTTAAAGACGAGATTTTTACTATAAATAACGAGAGTGTTTACATTAACAGTATATAGGAGTCGATTAAACTCGATGTCAACTGGTAATTTGATCGTACTTTTTAACTGTATATCAAGTATGTATTTACAAAAAAAAACATTTATATATTTATCCGTTATTTAGTATCCATAAGACAAGTTCCTAATGATACTTATCTTGAAACTAAACAATTGATATAATTGTCAGAAAATATAACTACTGCCTTAAATTAATAACGAAACGTTTTTGGCTTCCAGCTTTAAACAAACTTCTACTGACGACATAGTAGAAACTACAAACAAAAATTATGCAACAGATGTTTAAGAAAATAATATTTTATTTGTTTGGTTCAGACGACACTCAGTTAGGCTGTATGTCTTTATAAGTATAGATAATATTTACTTACATTTTCTATACCTAATTGCTAAATCGTTTTCGCACGAAGTGCCTAAAAAGGGTCGTTATTATTTTCGTAATCATTAAACTTATATTGAGCCTTACTTAACGTAAGACTACATTACATATGCTTCAGAATAACTTACATTTTACAAGACAAAATGCAACAGCTTACAAGGAAATATTGTCACTTAAAAATCAATGCATCTCTTATTCGTTCACTTTCTTTATGATCCTTATTCAATTACAATAAGGTTCCGAGTTCATTGGAAAGTAATCATTAAACGCTATCGCAAAGGGCTCTATCAAGGTCTGATCGTGCTTATCATGGATCAGTCGTTTTAATTGTTGCCAAGCGCATGTTGAGCGTTAATTAGTAAAAATACCCGCGTCGTATCTGTGCGTAGATCTTTGATTTTGAATTCAATTATAGTTTTGTTGATAAAGGAGGACGTTATACATAAGGTTACCAAAAAATATTTCTATTGCATATTTATTACCTATCTTACTACTTATCTAAAGCTACCCTACCCTTAATAAAAGAAAAGAAATGGGACGACTTTGTTAATTATGAATGCAATATACTTTGTAAATGATGATGTTACAAAATCATGTACGAAGACACTACTAAATAATTAAAACGCGTACATAGCTTCTAAAACTAAGAAGATGAAATTAAATGGGAGAATTTCGTTTAAATATATTGGTTAATTGATAGTTTTAAAAAAAATATATGCGTGCGTAGTAGTAGTAAACAGTGCCCGACAAGCGGCAATAGACTCGCCACTTACTACGTGAAACCAACTATATGATTGGCGAAGTGTGGGCGTATTAATATGCCTCTGCCTACCCCTTCAGGGAAACAGGTGTGAATGTATGTATAAAAAAAAATGTAAATGCATTGGCATTCAAAAATATGCTCGACATAATTAAGACTACTTAAATATTACATCTAGTCAGACAGATATTAGTGATTATTTAACAGTGTCGACGTCTCATGTAATATGTAAGTTGATTTAGATTCTAAATTAAATTTGCGGACGCTGTTTTTAAAGTTCAGTTATTTACGTTGCATTCTGTCTAGCAACCCTATAGAGATATCATAGGTAAAATGTTACATGAAGGTATTAAGGGGCTTTAGCGGAAGAAATCTGTGATAGACTGGACCAAGTCATAAGCTTTCATTTACATGCAGTAAAATAAATAAATTGTGCTAAACGTGTTTTGATTTTTTTGTAAAATACTCAGAGATTGATGTTTGTCGATAAAATAGTGTCGTATTTGTTTGTAGCCTTTGATTTTCAAGTATATTGAAGTTACGAAAAAATATTTATCACACGGAGAACGACGACATATTAATAAATAATTATTTTGTAAATGGTCACAAATATAAGAAATAATTATATTTGTTGACTATTTATGTTCAGGTGTATTGTAATTGGTGAACTTTTTAAGTTTGACTGATTGACTATTATAATTGTGTCTAAGGGCAGCGATGGCTCGTAATAGATAGATATTGAGCTTTTTAGGGTAGTCTTGTTTTATGAATGATATTGAGCTTTTTAGGGTAGTCTTGTTTTATGAATTGTTTCAAACTTTGAAAGTATATTAAGCTACCTGAACTTAATTCTAAAAAGAAATATAATTAGGTTTCAGAATGGTTGCTAGCCAGCTCCATCGACTGCCAACCAGTCACGAAAGATTTTCGTAATTTCTGAATTTTACATAAAGTAATAACATTAAGCATCTGGTGAAGTTAATCTGCTATGATTTCATCAAATTTAATTAAAACATCAGTGTGGTACAAACCCCTAAGTCGATTGCGGCATTGCTAAATAAAGTGTGCTTCAAATATGCCTGGCTTGCAACACCAGTACAAAAATTAAATTTTAATCCTACCATCCGCACGCCGCATAAGCCCATCCAAATTATCTAACACGGTTGATCTTTAGTTGCTCGCTGAAATGTGTGCCTTTCACCCTTTTATTTTGCTACTGCGCACAGGGAACACTGAAAGGCTTAAATTTTAATTAATTTTTCACTCCACAGACTTCTTTAATAAAACCGGAGCTCTAATTGCCAAAATATTTCACAATCCCGTTAGGTGGAGGGTGCACAATAAGACTTGCAATTAGTGTCTTTGGATTTATTAAAAATTGTTCCTCATTCCACCTTCTCGACTTTTACTGGGGATATTTTAAGGATTTTACTTCGAGATGTTTTGTGGGTTGACTTCTAGGTTTCGGATTTTAGCATTACATACATAATAAATATGACTAGCAGTAGACATCAATTTTTCTTGTTAAGATGAACAATCATTATTTCTCTTGTCTAATGGTGGAATTAAAAATTATATTTTTCCTTCAGCATTCCGTTTTAGAAATTCTAAGATATATGTTTCTTAATTTAAAGGTTACTCGTTAATTAAACTGATTGCTAGTTTAATCTATATACTATGTGCCAACTCAAGTTGGTGACAATTATCATATTATTATCTGAATTAATAATTACGCTATAAAACTAATGTTGCAGCGAAAATAGAAAAACGTAAAGTCGCGTGTTGATATATGCTACAAAAGCATTAACATAATGTGTCTTCAAAGGTTTTATTCAATAAAGAAAACACATTAAAAGTCCATTAAATAAACCTCTCACTAGAATCTAGTTGAATGCTTCCATGAAACATCCTTCTTTTTATATATGAGGCTTCAATGCGGCTAAGCACAAAGGCCTTCCAATTCATTTGCTTATCTATTTAGAAGAGCGGGTTGTACAGGGTGCGATTCAAACCGAAACATTCAAAACCAATGAAGCCTAATGTCACAAAACGCCGGTGTAGGCTCAGCCGCGAACATGTTAGGCCCGCTATGAATTGGAGAGGAAAATGTAAATATGCTTTTCCCAACGCCCATTGATGCGCGAGTTCTTTGCTCAGTTATTTTTTTATAATATTTCTAGAGCATTACTCGTTCACGCAGGTAAAGGCACGCTAATAAGAATGAGAATTGAACATCAAAGCGAATTTGAACGAAATGAATATCGTATACATATTTCTTTTTGACAGTACACTTTTGTAAATCTAGTTAGATATGGCAGGGGATTGCCTACGTCGAAACCACAATAATACCAGAATTCTGCTGCCAATAGTGACGTTCGCACGATATAGTATTCATGTATTTTTTTACAATATTTATTTCTGTTCACTTGACTTAATCATTGGTATTGTTTGACAAATTTATAACTATCAAAACTATTTTTCTTAGTATGTTATTTAGTTTGTATGATAGCGTAAATATATAAAAACAATAAATGTTTTGATATTAAATTGTATGTCTGATTTTTTGTTAGAATAACATTTTTGCATAATTTCAAAATGACTTTGTTATGATTAAAAAAATATTGACATTGTACTTTAATGAATAAATAAATATGAGAAAGTATATAGACTTTTAATGAAAGTATCCGTTTTTATCGCATTCATTTTAAAGGGGTCAGAATCTCGCTACTAATTATTTTTGTGAAAAATACTAGAGAGTCAGTACGCGTAGAGATTCGTATCATTTACCATTAGGTAAACATATTTTTACTCACTTACTTTTACTTTACTCGACGCTCTTATTTCATTCGACACCAATCTCATAACATCAAAGGGATCCTGTGTATTTTGTACGGTTTATATTTGACAAACTGTTTAGACTTTTCTATTCATAAAGTTGGCAACAGAGCAAGTTATATGGCAAAACAAAAAGTAATAAAACAGTTCTTACAGTAACGGAAAACTTATTCTATCGTAAAGGAATCGTGGCTCAGGTTTAAATTCAATCGAGAACTCAGGCAACCCTTTTTTACATAAGAAAATATAAGTCGGCTGCAGAAAATCCCCATGCTGATTCAGAAAATCGATTGTAAAAAGTACAGTTGATATAAAAAGTGTTTTATTCAGTTGCCGTCGCTTGGTATATTTTTGAGGGTTGAATACGGATGTTGCCAAATGGCATACTTTAATATCGGTTGGAGACTAAATATTGGCAAGCGAAACGTTGAGGCATCTACGTATGAAAGGGAAACATAATGGCGAGATCTTATACCTCCAATGCAGAGGCGACAAAATTCTTTCCAACGCGAATCGCTCCGAATATGTGGGGAATACTCACCATTTATTCGAAATTGCTTTTTCTTGTTATCTAAATTACCTATTTTCACGCCACTGCCAAGTCGAGCCGAGTCGATTTTAACAGCATAGAATGATATTTTTTTCTATTTTTATCGCTCTGTTATTAATTTATGAAGAACATTGTTTTTGAAAATTCTTATGAATTAAAAATATTGGTCCGATAAATAAATGTTTTCTAATATCGCTTCTAGGCGTTAACTAATCTTTACTATATAACGAAAAACTTACATACTTATTTTTGAAAAACATAAAAAATATACTAACTCAAGATAAATATTCGGTTTAATGCAAACAAACATTAGTCCTATACAGAAATCGAGCCTTTGTATTTAAGGTCAGATATATAGACCTCCGTGTCATACCAATCACTTGGACAGGTCGTAGATATTTTTCTAATCAAGGAAGCCCACCAAAATCAAAGTTCCTAATTCTCTGCCACCACAACAAAGACGATTTGACTAGTGGATAATGGCCAGGCTTCTCGCTTACCGTCAGTACTCTCTTTCATCTCGTCTCTCAGAGGCATATTAATAAATATTTTATTGAAATTTATACAGAGTATTCAAATTTAGAAAGCATGAGTGTGTATTTCAATATCAATTGCTATAGTGTAAAAAGTAAACAGCTTCTACATTTAAAATTTCACAACCATAATCGAATGTGCGTGTGAACAAAGAATCGATTTTCGGTAGCCAGCGTAGGTGTCAAATGGACAGCAGCCAATCTTATCAGTAAACGTCAAGTATACCATGTGTTTAAACCAGCTTATGTAGATCCCGAGCGGGCCTTAGAATATTCTTTGTCACGATTTCATTTGTTCGCATCGAGGGGGGAAGGGAGGTCTAGTTCGAATGGCAGCATCAGTCACGTGTGTAGGACTTGGGAGGTACATTAGGGAAGAAATCAAGATCGTTGCTGCAGCGGAAGCCAGGTGATGCATTGCTTTCGAGTGCGCTCTCTCAATCGCTAGATCGGAGATTAGATCGCATTTGCTTTCTAGCGTAAAACTGCTTTAAGCGCAGTCTTGGTTTGTTTACTCATGTGATTCGTCTTCTGCGTAGGTTCTCTCTCAACTGGATTGGAAAAAGTACTAGATTGAGTTTTGGTATCAATGCTTTTTCACTTTGATGTGCTGAAACTTATAATAACTAGACATAAAAAAAGTTATATCTATTTTCGCTTGCTTTTATTACGGAAGCTACGTATCACGGTCTCGTCAGAACTATTTGTCTTATTTTCTTTGCTAACAATAAAAATGTGTTAGGTTTAGTGTGATTTGTTTGTACCGTAATCACAGTATAAGACTCGCATACATTTAACAAATATAATGAAAATACTTTATACCGGTGATAATTGTAATTTACCATAGAAAACAGAAATTCACGCAGACGCAAACGCGGAAGCCAGTTACTAATTAGCAATATTCATACAAAAACAATAACTGCAAGGCCAATTATAATAATGTCTATCAAATTCTAGAGCCCTAATTGTTATTGGCTATGTATGCTGATCAGGCAATCATAGAAATGATCAAGTTTGTTTCTATGTCCGCCAACGCACTATTCATCAACTAGGCTTTAGGAAGCTAGAGACGCGCCTAGTAAGTATCGATTTTTAAGGTGATTTAAAGTAACAATGGTTTAGTATGTATTTACAATAAAATAAAAATATTTATGTATGTTTGTGCTTGTTTGTATTTATGTAAGTTAAATAATGTTTCTTTTATATAGTTTGTAGCACCGCTTGTAACTCTCTCTGCCGAACCTAAAGTTGACTGGTAGAGAATGCTTTTGGCACTGAGTTCTTCTTTGTAATACATTTATGTGTGTAATGAAGATTAAACTACAATAATAATGTACGTGATTGTTTAAATAAGGTAAGGCAGAACACGGCAAAACCTAGATTGGTTTTTGTTGCACTGTTTTTATTTAAATTTATGTATTAAATTATAGTTTGTAAATAAAAATGATTAATATCAAGAAAATAAAACATTGAAAATAATCCGCAAACAAAATTTTGACGTAAGTTTTCTTCATGACCTCTACTTTGAGACTATAATCTGGATTTAAGTATTTTTACTTATTAAATCCATGTTTACAGATGTTCATACATATGATTGCACCACATAAACTACTGAGGTACATTTGTCTTGTAGGATGAACATTTTGACAAACTTTCAAACATAGAAATATTTATTCGCCAAAAATGTCCATGCTCACACACTTGACATTATGAAATAACTATCATCATCATCATCATCTCAGCCATCTGACGTCCACTGCTGAACATAGGCCTCCCCAATAGATTTCCACATTGAGCGATCCTGAGTCGCCTGCATCCATCGGCTTCCCGCCGCCTTGACCAGATCATCGGTCCATCGCGTGGGAGGCCGTCCTCTACTACGTTTACCGGTTCGCGGTCGCCATTGCAGAACCTTGACGCCCCATCGGTCGTCGGTTCTTCGAGCTATGTGCCCCGCCCATTGCCACTTCAGCCTGCAAACTCGCCTCGCTATGTCGGCCACTCCAGTCCTCCTACGGATTTCCTCATTTCTGATTCGATCACGTAGGGACACTCCGAGCATAGCTCTCTCCATTGCACGCTGAGCGACTTTGAGCTTTCTAATGAGGCCCATAGTCAGGCACCAAGTCTCAGTACCGTACGTCATCACTGGCAACACACACTGGTTAAAGACTTTTGTCTTAAGACACTGAGGTATTTTTGACGAGAAGATATAGCGCAGTTTCCCGAACGCAGCCCAACCGAGCTGGATTCGACGATTGACCTCTTTCTCGAAGTTGGACCTACCCATTTGGACTTTTTGTCCCAGGTATACATATTCGTCGACAACTTCGAGAGCCGAGCCTCCAATAATTATTGGGGTAGGCTTAACATGGACATTTGACATAATTTTCGTCTTGTCCATGTTCATTTTGAGACCTACCCTTTGGGAAGCTCTGTCGAGGTCTTCGAGCATTGTGCCCAGATCCACAAGTGACTCCGCTATGACCACTATATCGTCGGCAAATCGAAGGTGAGACATATACTCGCCATTTATGTTGATGCCGTAGTTTCCCCAGTCCAGCATTTTGAAAACATCCTCCAGGGCAGCAGTGAACAGTTTCGGAGATATGACATCTCCCTGTCTCACGCCCTTCCGCAGGAGGATAGGATTCGTGTGCTGGTCTAGTACGCGTACGGACATGGTGGCGTTTTTGTATAAACTTCTCAACACTTCAATATACCGATGGTCAATGCGGCATCGCTGCAGGGACTGAAACACTGCCCAAGTCTCGATCGAATCGAAGGCCTTTTCATAGTCCACAAACGCTAAGCAAAGTGGCTGGTTATACTCCTCGGTCTTCTGTATAACCTGCCGCAGCGTATGTATGTGGTCCATGGTTGAAAAGCCTTTTCGGAAACCGGCTTGTTCGGGAGGCTGGAAGTCGTCAAACCTATGACCGAGACGGTTCGTGATGACCCGTGAAAACAACTTATAGACGTGGCTCAGTAGCGTGATTGGCCTATAATTCTTCAAAAGAGATTTGTCACCTTTTTTGAAGAAAAGTACAACCACGCCACTGGCCCACGCCTGTGGCGTACGTCCCTCGAGGATGACGGTGTTAAAGAGCCTCTGAAGTACCTTTAGTACCGGTGTACCACCCGCTCTCAGAAGCTCTGCTGTCATCCCGTCTTCACCCGGTGCCTTGTTGTTCTTCAGCTGTTTCAGGGCCATCCTAATCTCGTATAGGCTGACGTCCGGGATGTCTTCGGTGTAGTGCCTGGTTAGTTTGGCTCTAGGATCTTTAGCCAAACAAGTAGCGGGATCCTGCGTACTAGTATATAACTGCCCATAAAACCCTTCGATTTCCCTCATGATCTCAGGTTTCGACGTGACTAGATTGCCCTTGTTGGTCTTCAGCTGCGTTAACTGACTCTGGCCAATAGACAGATCTCGTGCGAACACTTTCGAACCCTTGTTCCTCTCTACTGCATTTTCAATACACGTAGTACTGAATCTGCGAATATCAAGTCGCAAGGATTTCGTGATCTGTCTATTGATACGCCGGTAAGAGAATGCATCTGCTGAAGACTGCAATCGCATATGTCGTCGTGCTTCCATGAGATCAAGAGTCTCAGTCGATATTTTTTGGGTTTTATTTCGGGGTCTGGTCTTGTAAAATTTGGACCCCACCGCGTGGACAGTCTCAACTAGCCCGCTACTTAAGTCGTCGACGGACACGCAGTCCTCTAGACCTGCGAAGCGATTTTGAAGCTCGATCTGAAAGTACTCGGGGTTTTGAATATGGGCGACTGAGGGTCGGAGCGTAGACTTCATCAGGCGGGACCTTTCAAGCTTGACATTAATATTCAATGTGCCTCTTACAATTCGGTGATCGCTGCCGGTTTTCACCCTAGCGATTACAGAGACATCATTGAATATTTGCCGCTTAGTGGTCATGATAAAGTCTATCTCATTCCTCGTGAAACCATCAGGGCTCATCCAGGTCCATTTCCTCTGCGGAGGTTTCTTGAAGAAGGAGTTCATCATAAAAAGTCCCTCCTTCTCCATGAAATCCGCTAGCCGCTGGCCCCTTTGGTTCCTTCGCCCTACTCCAAATTGCCCCACTTTCTGCTCGTCACCACTTCGCTGGCCTAGCCTTGCGTTGAAATCCCCCATAACAACCGTGTAGTGAGTTGGTGAAGTATGTATGGCGGCAGAAATGTCGTCATACAATAACTCTACGTCCTCATCAGGGTGTGTCGAGGTCGGTGCGTAGACCTGAATTACCTTCAGCGAATACCGTTTGGTGATTCTGAGTATTAGGTACGCTACCCTAGTCGACACACTCTTTATAGACACGATGTTGTTACGGATGGACTTCCGGACTATAAAACCGACACCACCTTGGGACAGGTGGTCGCCCTCCCGGTGGTAGAGCAAGTTGCCGGACTTGAGGATTACCGTATCCTCCCCCTGTCTTCGGACTTCAGATAACCCGATAATGTCCCAGT
This sequence comes from Musotima nitidalis, assembly GCA_949126915.1. NCBI lineage: Eukaryota > Metazoa > Arthropoda > Insecta > Lepidoptera > Crambidae > Musotima > Musotima nitidalis. The sequence goes on along the minus strand of OX421424.1, from coordinate 8,366,964 downwards.
GCAACTGCTCTATTTCCTCTTCCAGCTCGTCAATCTTCTCATCAGTCCTCAGTGTGCGTGTGTTGTAGGTTGCCAGGTGCAGAAGTCGTTTAGGATGGTAGCCGGATCTCTGCCGGTGATTCTTTGCACCCCCTGCCCCGCCGTTACCAAGACCGCTACCGTAATCTGGAATAGCGGGGCCGCCGGGGACTGGGGGCCGTTTGTGTGTATGTGCCATTCTATTAGGGGTATTTGCCCGTAATCACCACGCTGGGCAGGCGGGTTGGTGATCGCAGTTCCAGCCAGTACGCAGGATGGCGCTGCTGCCCATCATCCGGTCCTATTTCTCTTCGTCGACTCTTACGACTCCCCATGAGATGAGAGGGGGTGAAATAACTATAATGATAGACTAAACAGCATATTACTATCGTAAACCAAGTCACTTCCAAGCGATTCAAAAATACAACATCGGCAATTTGAAAACATACGAAATGTCGATACAACCAAATGTTACAGACATCACTATTTATATATACAAAAGTAAGTATGATGGTTCGTGGGTGTCCATATTTCATTTAAACAAGCTAGCTCATCACGATTGAAAGAACAGAACGAAAGAGTAATTGAAAACGCTTTACGACACTGGCTGGCGTTGATTGATTAACATTTTCTTAATATTCGAAATGCTATTTCTAATTAATGTACAACAAATTAGGCGATGTCTAATCAAATTCGTAGAATTGATGTTCTGTCAAAATTGTAGAATTGTTTATTAATCTAGTTTGTATTGTTGTACTTTGTTTGGCTTATTGAAATGTTTGTTTTTAATATATAATGTTTATCTTAGAAACTGAATTGCAAATAAGTTACAGTAATTTTTATGAATAATGTTTTGTTTTATTTTCCACATTTCTTTTCTTTCATAGTCTAGCCAATGAAATATAGGATACATTTAGCCGCTTTATTTTTTGTATGCTTTATAATATTATTATTACAAACGTAACTCTGTACAATTTCACGTTTATACTGTTCATATAAAAGCTTCAATTTCATAAATCCTTAAAGAAATAAAACGAAGTGCATCATCATTTACGTAGGTATATCAACTGTGACCTACGACACTGCTATCTAACAGAACCTAAAGATAAATCAGATTTAACCCTCGTTGGCGTGTAAACATTTTATATCTCAGACTTCCTAGATACTTCAAGAAGGCCTTGTAAGATATGGCTCCAAGTCTCCGCAAGATAAGTAAGTAATGTCCCTTACAAAGAGGTGTACGCATCGTTTTCTTTCTTATAAGTTGTATCCAAACTCATTATCTTTTAACACGCGCAGCAAAGTTATACCCGTCCTACGTTATGCTCCTATCTGGGCTCTTAACAGCATTTTCCAGGCTTTCGCTACATCCTCAGCGGCAGGATCAGATAGCACCAGTCGCGGACAAACTCTATACAATTATTTATTTACGAAGCTGAGACGATTATTTACGATATAAGCCGTGTAAGAGCCTGCATTGTTTCTGTTTTTCGTAGGAAGTTTATCCGCAACATGTATTAGTTATTTTAGTTTGGTTGTTCTATGTTAGTTTTATAGTCTTAGAACAGTCTATCTAACTTTGCGGATAAGGAGTTCGTTCTGCTTGCTTTTCTTTGTAGTCAAAACTATGCAGATTGTTGAAAACAAGACATTTGCTGGCCATTTGCAAGCCTGGGAACTAATGTCATATAATTACGAGCTTAGGGCAATATCTATCGGTTCTATTTTAAATAAATATTAGTTAATCATGACTATTACGAATATAAATCAGAATGAAATAATTAATTACAGTTTATGACCGTTGTAGTCAACATGTTAAAATAATAACAAGCTAAATCAAAAACTAAGTTATCTTGTAAATTATTAATTAACTATCGTCAACATTTATCTATCTGACACGATAAAACATGTTAAAATGTACTGCTAATAATACATTCTATATGAATTACTTGAAAGTTCAAGTTATTTAGCGCGATAAGTTTTGTTTGTATAGCTGTTAGTAATCGGCAGAAAATCTGGCATTAGGGTGGTATATTCCATGGCGTCAATACGCCTGTCACAAAAATAAGTCATGCATATAATAAGCTACATATAATATGCATATAATTATAATTAGCTCGGATAATTAATAAGATTCTGATCGTGTTACTAAAACCTCTATATATAACTAATATAATAAAGCATTGGTGAAGAAAGTCTGAAATTAGAACCTAATCGATAGGTTAATTACATTGGAACAGACAAAAAAAACTGAAATAAATTGTCTTCAGTTTTGAAACGTATAGCCGTTATATAACACGGTTGACATTCCAATGTTCGACATCACGTCAAAAGTTTTTATTTCTGACAATCCCATTAAAAATAACAAATTCCTTTTCGTAAAGTCGCGCACCCAAAAGTTTTGTAGAAATTATGCCCCAGCAAATCCAGAATTGAGTACGGGGTGTTCTTTTATCGAAACTTTTCGGTCTGATAACGCGTAACAGTGAATGTTTGCGTAATTTTTCCTAACAACTTCATATATTTCATGGTGATAAAGCGTAAACGGCCATCATTAAAAGGCACGGTTAACTGTCCGATAGCGTTTGGCGAAAAATACATAAAAACGTACCATAAAGATAAGTCCTGTGCGGAACCTAAATTTTCACAGTATATTTTATCCATACAAAAATGCTTTTCGGATAATGTGCTACCATTAGTGGTCGATGAGTACTCCGTCCACATTTTTCCTGTTATATCACTGTACGTTTAATATCGTATCATTTTCTGTACAATTAAATGTTTCTATAATTTTGACTTTTATGGTTGTAAATACGTGCGTAGGTAGACCAATGTTAATTGATAGTTCAATTTAATTGTTAACGCTGTTGTAAAATAATAAAATGATTTCGAATGACGAAGCTATATTTTAAAATCACAGACATAGTTTTATAAACTTAGATTTGTTTTTGTTTCATCTTTCAAGTCACGCATTTAACTACTAGGCCTCTTTTTATAAACCAGGGTGTGAGGAATTTTGACCATAGTCCATGGATCCAGTATACGGTAGTAGAATACGCAATTTAAATATACAATATAATATTTAAATACTATTTCTATTCTTCCACAAGTCGTCAGCCACTACAAAGACTATTTTCGCCTAATTATTTTAGACGCAAGTTCTTGCGTTAAGTGCTCATTATTCACTAGCGACTACCTGAGATTTATCAGCAAGACCCTGTGGGAATATTGCAGGACTCGTTCTTAACTATACATTAAGTATTATTTTTACGGGTGTATAAGGATCCTATCAAGACCTAAGGAGCCCAAGCCAACCTCACCTGCAAGCGGTGCACCTGCCGATCAACGAACGCGGGTCTGGCGAACATAACAGTGCCCGGTAAGCGGCAATAGGCTCGCCACCTATTACGTGGGACCAATTATATAGTTGGCGAAGTGTGGGCGTATAATATGCCATTGCCTACCCCTTCGGGGAAACAGGCGTGAATTTATGTACATATATTATTATGTATTACTTAATTATATCACTACCCATCTTTCGTCTGGAATAAAAAAGCAGGCGAACGCGAATAATGCACGTGCTAGTTGCAAGGAGACTATTATAAGGATAATGAGTAATTGTTTTTATTTAAATACGTAATAAAAATAGCTTCAAACTTTACATGTCATAAAATAGACCTCAATATACACACGGTTGCATCTAAACCTGTTCTCTAACGTACATGGCTTTAAACCATTTATAATAGCCGGTGTAGCTTACTTTATCGTCTAGGTTACCTCATAAAATCTCATTTTGTTACAGTGACGGGTGGCCATCGTAAAATAAAAACTAAATATAACCTACCTTAGAAAGTAGATCGTACAATGATTGTAATAAATATTAATATTGTACGGAACTTTCGTTTACGATCCTTCTGTAACAATAGCAGGTATCCGTACTAATTTTATGTGTTTGGAGAAAGTGCGTTGTTCGTGCTCTGTTGTTGTTATAAAAGATAAAAAAGGGTTTTTTATTCGAAAAGTTACTTACCCTTTCTAGAAAAATATGACTGTCGCATTTGTTTTGGTATTCAGATGTTGTTTTGTTTGTTGAGCAGTTTGGGAAAGTGATTAAGCGAAAGGTAATTGTATAAAGCGAGTGCGACGCAGTAGTAATAATTATTTGCTTTATAGTTATAAAAAATTACGTTGATAATAAATTACTTGACTAAAAATTTAATAATCTTTTTTGTTTCTGCCATAATTGAACTACATATATCATAAATGTAATAAAATATAAAAATTTGCAAAAGAAAATTAAATAATGAGAAATTCAATTACATCGAAAGAAACCCTAAAAATATAATGTTCAACTGAAAAGACTTAACATTTACTATGATTAATAATTTTTTCTTTAAGTATGAATCAACAAAACAAACATATTAACTCTTTACCAGGCAGTGGTCAATATATAACCACCATAAATTGAACCTTATGCGGTTAACTTAAGGTAGAAAACCATTGAATATTTTCAACGTGCTCTGCCTGTTGAAGGGTTAATATCGATTGAAAGACATTATTTATAAGGTAAGAACAATGTCCTACAAACTTATTTGATGTTTTAAAAGGCGACTGCCACGAAATTATTATGAAATTAAAAAAAAAATACTTTACTTAAAACGACATTTTCGTAGCAAGGCCTCACTACAACCCCTTTATGTGACCGACATTACAAGTTATACAATATAATTACTGTTGTACCCTCATATAAGTAACCTCAGCAAAACAAATAATACTTCTCAGTGAAAAACATAAATTGTTATTCAATAAAAACTGTACTACCTTGGGCCTATGAGTTTAAATTTAAGTAAGCTATCGCAAAATGGTTGGTGTAAGAAAAAAAACTTAAAATGGAATGTTCATTTGTACACATACAAACAATAGCTTTAAGTACTACAGCTGTTAAGTCATGGCTTCTAAGAAGCCGTAAAACGTGGATATTGTTTGTCTAATGACTTATTTAAGAAGCAACGTACGAGGAAATTAAATATTTGTTTTCGAAAAATAAAGGTCTTTAAGATTAAGCAGTAAAATCAGCATACCAAATACTATCAATAATAATAAAATTTATATCTAAATTCAGCTATTTTTTTATATTATAAATATTCTTGAAGAATTACGTAAATGTGAATAACCAACTAACTACGGTCAACTCTATTTTTAGTCTAGAAATCAAAGCACAAGCTTTGTTTATTGTGCAGTCGAAATGAAATTTACGATTTTTTAGCTTATTTACTTGTACACACAAAATGATATTCGTACATAATTATAAAAAAACCTAACAGCGTTATTCCCAAAAGAATTTCTTTTAGCAGACCGAAGAAAGAAAAAATCAAATTAAACAGTAGACTCGTGCTGGAAATTCTTTCGCAAGAAACAAAAGAAGAGACACTATTAAAGTTTATCTAAACTAAACCATTAATCAGTTTTTCATTACTTTATTCAATTGTAAATAAAGTAAAACTTGAACCAATGAGCTTTGAATAATCTGAGAAAATAATTAAATCTGTAATAAGAAACATTTCATTTTAAATCCCAACTCATACAAGTTTCAATAGAAAACAAAACAATCAAACAACAAATATAAAAACACAATCCCTCCACATTATACTGCAGCACCGCAAATAAATCCCATTAGTCCTCTTGATGGGCATTGGTGCAATAAAACAAAGTTAATTAAGTCCACCGTGACGTTTCGACTATAACTCGACGGTATGTATAGGAAATAGGAGTTTAGTCGTTAAAGGAATCACAGTCCTTCAAATAATAATGAACCTTTAGATCAGATGCTTTGTGATTTTTTATAATTTGTTTTAACTCTATTCTGAAACCTAAAATCATACATTTGATATAGGTTACGCCTTCTGAAAGGAGTTATACAATCACAATGTCTAATAAATAACAATGCACATCTAGGTCAGTTGATTTGTGTTCAAAATAAACATATTTGTACTCATATGAAGCGACGAGCTTTAAGCCTAATCTAACACATTAATTCAAATACTATACGCCTTTTGAAGACAATTTTAGAATCCAAATGTGTAAGTAATAATGATTCTAGCTTCAATATGGCTTGGGCTTATTAACTTAACACAGAAAAGTTGAAGATCATAATGTTTGAATGGGGTCAAATTTTATATGGTCACAATGTCCTTGAAATAATAATATAAGATCACTTTTTCGCGTCTCAAATACGCAGTGCCTAGCGACTAAATCATTTATGAATGTATGTTACCAGTGATAACCGATGGATCCGAGACGTGCTCTCGAAGTACGGCCCTTATGAGGCCCATAGTTAAAGATAGAGCGAGTACTGAAGAGCTATTCTTGAGATTTCCCGAAGAAATCGAATTGAAAAGAGCAGATCCATAGAAGAACTTAAGTCACTTTCATAGCCCAAAGAGCAAGTAAGCTGAAGTGGCAGTGGGGAGACCGTACATTACACGTAGAACTGATAACCGTTGGGGTAAAAAAAATCCATTATGATATTTCAAACCACTGAATATGGCCTTTAGCTTACTCACGGCTTAGCGTGACTACATCATTATATCCAGCGGTTTTTTCATATATATATTTAATAGGGTTTATATGACAAGCAGACGAAGTCGCGGGCATACGCTAGATAAAAATCATAGGCAAAAAATTATAATAATACTGTTCTTCTAGAAATGTCTTTATTGTTAGCCATTTTTTAAGCAAATTTGGATCACGCAGAACACGTCTATGACAACTAGTAGTATGACCATAACTTCGCAATTATCTTTAATTTCGTATCTCATAATAATTACACAGTAGTAATGGTGCAATAAAATCTTTACGGTTGCCGACAGCCGTTTTAATCACATTAGAAGCCTCTGTAGACTGGAGCTTCGCTGTGACGCTGTGAGCATCAGCTCCAGAGTTTTAACCCTAGAAAGATAATCTACGTCTTTGAGACGCTAGCCTGACACAAATATTGCTAGCTCTTTTTTATTTCGCAACGAAGCGCGCTGTCCTTCTCAGTTATCCCAGGCGCCGAGGAAAGCTTACGCGAGACGGCTGTGTCACTACGGTAAGTACAATAATTACATAGATTTAGGGATGGCGTACGTTCGACGGACGTATGATTATCCTTTCTGTAACTTTTGAACTTCGTTCAATGTAGTAATAATTCTTCTTATTTATCGATTCATATTATGTTTTAGGTAATTTTGGTTATCTATTACGATGGCTAAAACCTGAAAAAAGGTGGAGTCGACACATTTGGCCAAATGTGGTCGTATATCTTGTTCAAGGAAGACCAACAGGTGGCCCATGGCAATATTTTATGATATGATGAATTTATCGTTTGTGAATTCTTATGTCATTTACTGTCACAATAACGAAGAACCAGTCAACAAAAAGAAGAGATATTTGTGCGTATTGTCCGTAAAAAATAAGGAGAATGTCGAAAATTAAATGTTTAAATGCAAAAAAAACATTTATGGGGAACACAAAACTGATGGGTGTATCTAAATGTGATTTAAACATAAAACCGGTTAATGTTTTATATGAAATTTTTAATTAGTAATTATTCTTTAGTATTAAGTAAAAAAATGTGAATTTATACTAAAATTAACATAATTACTCAATAAAGAAAGACTTCATATTTTTTAGTTAATTTGTAAGAGGTTCACATAGTATCTTTATAAATTTTCTTAATGTATTTAAATTTTTATTCTAAATATAGTTTTATTTGTAGTAAAAAACCCTAAACTAATTGTCTAATCACTTTTTAATAGTTTATTTATTGCAACTTGCCCAATAGGTCCTTGTGAATTCAAATACGTCTCAAAGACGTAAGATTATCTTTAACGTAGGTCACAATAAGATTATCTTTCTAGGGTTAATTAACATTGAAATGTGACACAATTCACTTGAAAACAGAAATATAATTAGGTCATAAGGTATTAAAGGCTTTTAAAGATTTCAATGCCACTTGAGCATATTATTTCTTCTTTTACTTTTTTATATGGCAGAGTAAAGTTACGGATAAGATGTTTACCTGATGGTTTGTGCTTCGCGTTAGCATAAACACCAATTTAGTTTTAACTAAAATTGGTTACAAGAGAGACGGCAAATAGTACATTACTACATTAGTAGTACAGTTCTATTTGCCGTCTTCTCTTTACGCTGTTAAACGTAAATATAAAACTGATCCTAACCTAATATTAGCGTATTCGATTTGTACTAACAAAACATTTTAGCAATTATTTATTTTACTGCACAAAACTAAGAGGAGCACGTGTATAGCATTAACAATTTATTAACATGTTTCAACAAGTTTTTGTTAATATTATACCAGAACATTTTGAAAAATATGACATTCCCTACATACGCTTTCAGTTCTCATGGGTTTACCTCTTTTGAGCTACTATTATGTAACAGCTTCAGTAAGAGCTGGCTAAAAGATGGGTAAAAATGAATTTTTATTATCCAAAAACAAAAAGCTGTTAAGTAAACAGACATGCAGAATTAAGTATGTGAAAAACTTTCCCCCAGTAAAATATTCAAAACAAAGAACCCCTAAATAAACATCTTATAAGGAATGTAACATAAATATCTTAAAAAAATACTCTCTAATGCGTCTACAAGCGTTCCCCTCTTAGGAAACTTTGTCAGGGAACGTGTGGTTAGGGAACAATCCCCAATTTTGCAATCTCCCCCTTACTTAGGCAAATCCTCACAAGTTCCTAATCTTTATACAGGTGGTGTCACGAAAGATTAACCTGGATATACGCTTTCTGGATGCCGCATTAGATTTAATTCTCAATGATTAGTACAGCCTATGTATAGCCCTTTTCTAATTTGAATTATGCATTAGCATGGATTTGAAATGCGGTAAAACAGAAAACAAAATTGAAGGAGGTATTTCTGATCGGGACGTGGCTTCTAGAAGCTAAAAGAAGTATGTCAGCAAATTCATATGCAGCTTATTTTCATTTCAATGGAATCATCACCATCATGTAAGTGTATTAATGTTTCTTTACTAAATACGAGAAAAGTAAAAGGTTAAATACTACACAAGCGGTCACCCATCTAAGGCTGTCAAGTCTGTGATCTTCTATTTCTTTCGGTGAACTAAGAATGATATAGACAGTCCGTACTCATTATGTGCCGTATGGTACCAGCCTAGAACTGTGCCATCCCTCTCATCTTACGGGGAGTCGTTATAGTCGACTAAAATAAATGCCAACCAATCCGCCTGCACAGTGTGGAGTTTATCGGCAAATACCCCTAATAGAATGTAATTTATTAGGAAGGCCAATTTTCAGCAGTGGTCTTTGTAAGGCTGACAATAATGATGATGATAACTTATTAAATATATGAGATATGGAGCTTATAATAATATGAGCTACTAGGATAATTGTATCTTATAAGCTACTAGGACTTCACTGCTGATCATAGGCCTCCCCAAGGCTGTTGAAGTTGAGCCTTAACCGACTACAGATGGATCCATCTCCGACGACAGCAAAGTGTATTAGTTTAATTTAAAATATTCATACTAAATTTTTATAGCAAATTTGAAATATTAGTCGGTAAGTTTAAAAAACTGAAATTTGAATTTTAGTACGAATTGAATATTCTTCTGTTTTAATAAGGAATACAACAAAAAACAAATTTTAGAGGGATATAATAGGCCAATACGTCAAATTGATTAATTTCGTCAGGACAATGTTTGTGGGGTCAGCCAGCCTTTAATTAAAATCATGGTACATGTACATGTAAAATATATCAAGAATATCTGAGCTACGAATCTACAAAGCACTCAGAGTCCAGTATTGTAATATATTATTATATGTCACAATAAAACTTTTAGATTATAATCTACCTCAGGAAATTACAAACTGTCGAAAAGTTTAGATTCAAGATTCTTCATCATCACCATCATCATCATCATCATCTCAGCCATACAAATTCCACAGCTGGACATTAGCCTCCTCAATATTTTACATTCTATTGCGAGTATTTGCCTATAATCACCACACTGGGCAGGCGAGTTGGTGATCGCAGTTAAAACCAGTATGCGGGACAACGCTGCTGCTTATCATCCGGTAGGATATCTCTTTGTCGGCTCTTACGACTCCCCATGATCTGAGAAGGGGTGGCACTTTTCTAGACCGATACCACACGGCGTATCGTTGTAATTTTATTTAATTGTATAAAGCGCTCGGAGCTCCGTCGTACGAGGTTATAGAAAACAATGACGAATGAATTTGACGACCGATATGGCGTGGAGGTCAGTATACCTGCACTTCACTCCAGAGGTCGTGGGTTCGATTCCCACACAGGACAAATCTTTGTGTGCATGAACATGTATATTTGTTCTGTTCTGGGTGTTTTCATATGTATATTAAGTATGTATTTACAAAAAAAAAACAGTTTTTATGTATGTTTATCCGTTATTTAGCATCCATAACACAAGTTCTTAATGATACTTATCTTGGAACTAAATAATTGGTGGAATTGTTAGAAAATATTTATTGATTTATTTTATTTAATGGCAAAGGTAAAGAAGTAGATATCACATAGGTCAGTCAGCTTTTGAATTGGAGACGGCTTCTGTGGCATACGATTCCGTGCTCTGGAAAGCACATTCAAGATGTTGACACCGGTTATAACCGATTGTGATACAATCTCTCTAGATAGATAATTAATAATCTGACTGTTTTTACATGGAAGTCTCTAATAAAGTCTTCTCTATTATGCTGAGGTAAGCCTTTGACTTGACTACATCGGACATTACTTCAGTACGGTATAAACATTGCATTATAGTGAAAATACAAGCTTTTAACTTTATACAACAATATCAAATGTTTGAAACTGGCATGTACTCTAATCGACTGAATATAATGAACTCATCATGTCAAAGAAGAAAGAAAAGTTTAAATATATATCTCATATATTATATTGGCCAGTACAACACCACATGCATGCATTGACTAGTACAATCATTCTGTTCATTGCTGGACATAGATCTCCCCAGTAGTTTTTCACGTTGATCGATATCGTGCGGCCTGGTTCTACCAACTTCAATAATACATAGCGTTATATATTTTATTGACCTATACTACAGTTCCACAAGAGTATAATTAAAGGCTTCTCCTTATTAACTCGATTCCCTCTGTCCTCTTTCAGACGAAACTGCGCTTAGAAGCGACCACGATAGCTCGGGTGTCGGACTCGGTTAATTACCATGCCTTGGAGGAAATAAAAAGCTTACGGAGAAATCGTCTGGAGTATTTTTTTGGTGTTCGAAACAAAAGTTTTTTCCTTTTTATTCGTCTCGATTGGCTTAAAACGGAGTTCGATGAATTAAAACAGTTTAGTTTGGGGCGGGGTAATTTTTTATAGGTCTGTGCGTTTATTTCTATCTAGCTCTCTTTGCGGAAAAAAGGAGGGCGTCTAGTTATTGATCAAGTACATACTTATTTTACGGAAACCTTTTCGTTTCATTGTAAAGAATCATAGTTTGGTCTATGTATCATTTTTTTTAATTGATACAAATATATAAGTTAACAATTGTTCTTAGTGTGCGACATAAACAAGTTAGTCAATAAAAACATAAAGTTCGTAATAAACAAACGAAACGAACAAACAAACGACCTTCTATCGTGAAATGTGCCTTCTTGGTCAAAGGTTCCTATGCGTCACGAATAACTGTAGGACACCAGAAGCCTACGATAAATTGATATATATATATTTATGACATACATAGCTATTAAGTTCAAATCTTTCTGTTTAGGCTACTTATATGATACCATGGCTTAAAACGATCGACGAAGATCAGTCCGTGTTCATAGAGGTCAGTTCTTGAAAGGCTGGTAGTAAATGTTAATAACGAGAGCTTTTGCGCTATTTGTCCAGGTTTGAAGTACTTGTGTTAGCCGTTCGGAGGCCCTAATCGGCAGCTTAAATCCACCAATCCTCACTGACCGGTGTGGTGAAGTATGAACTGATTCTCGCTCACCTTGATAAGTAAGAGTAGACCCGTGCTCTATGGTAAGACATGAATAGGCTCTAAGGGATGACGCTGAAATCTGAATTCGACTACTACTCTTTACTCAGATTAAATGCGATTCGATTAACAAACAAGAGATTATTTTTTTATTTACTCTTAGGTCTGTTAGTGTTTTTAGGCTTTATAATAAGTTATAAACGCGTCAATGTCTTTTTAAAAAAAAGTTTAACATATAAAATCTTTTTAAAATATAACAATTAACACGTATCCAAAATAAAATAGACACTTCGGACGCAATTAAAATGTAACACATTACTGAGTAATTTATTGTAATTAAAAAAAACATATTAATTTAATCTCAAGCAATCGATTTTAATTACCGTAACACTAACACGGTTCTGTAACAAAATAAATATCACCTCTACATACGAGATTTCCTGTTCAAAACACAATTTGTAATAACAGATGAGCTGTCACCTAAATCAAACGTAATAGCTGAGTCTAATTTATGCATTGATTTATTCAAAACGATACTAAATAATTGTTCTTAGACATCGATACCGTCATTTTAACTATTGTTCGAGTTGACCACTGAAATATGGTCGGTGGTCTGACATACTCGAATACCTGATTTATGCAGCACCTGTAGGCGTTTGTTGAAGGTATCGAAAAATAGCGGTATTCTGTGCAGTGATGGCAGTTTCGTATATCATTGTTTGCTCAGTGGGACATAACATGTTATAGCAAGTTATAGCAAGATTTTTATTTCTTTTTCCAATTATCAGCTATAGTGTTTTAAAAATGGTTTAAAGGTATTATTATAGTCTAATAGTATTTTACAATGACAAGGACCAAGGAGGATCAATGATATAAATCCTATCGAATTTTAGGATTATGTAGGTGTAATTGAAACTAATGCCAAATAATGCAAACATGACATAATTTTGTAACATGGACCAGTCTCAAGCATATTTTCTTCTTAAGGGGTCGGTGGATGTCGCTGACGTTCAGAAGCCTAGCAAGGCGTCACCGCACCCACAGCCGAGGGGACTCCAAATGGATTTCGTAAATCGATTGCATATTAAAATTCATCAAAAATAAAAAATAAAGAAATTGGCATAAACAAATAAACGGTCTCTTTGATATTTAATCTACTATTAACCCGGAGTCATTAAAAATACTTGCGATTAATGATTTAGAAGCAAAATGGCCGAAAAAAAAGACGAGACGTAACTTTATATATTATTATGTAATATGGAGAAACTAAACGTGTTATTTTATTTTTAACTACACGTTCTTATGTGTTATATTATGTAGATTTATGTCTTTTTTAATATTATTTATAGATGACAAAGAACAATCAATTTGAAAAAGCCTAATTTTAGTGATCTCACATAACTTTAACAAGAGTACGGACGTCATCTTTTTATGTCCTACTTTTTAACAATTACCTTTTTCTTATCAAAACCCCCATATGAATAGTAATTCTATTTGAATATTCTCTTACAGCATTATAAATAAAAAATATGTTACCGATGTCTGTAGCTTTTTAGCTGGCATTAAAATTGTTGATGTCCGACTTTTCGTTTCTGGTACCAATTTAGGAGGAGTCATCGCCTTAAGGTTAGAAGCTTTCATCGCTTACGTGATAATTAAACACACCCTTAGGCAATGAACGAAGACTACGATTTTCAATAAATACTTTTATGGTTAACACAATACTCGACTTAGCTTCAAACGCTAGGTGCTAACGTTTAGAACCTTAAAGCAGTAAATATTATTACGCGCCGCATATGGGAGAAAATTTTGATTCAATTACTTTATCAAGTATTTGTTTTGTCTGCAAGGGGGCTGCCGAGGTATAGAAAAAAAAATAATTTGATATGATGGGGCGGTTTTGTTGACATAATTAAAATAAATTGTACCAACTAGAGTATTTTTGCATAAGGAAAAGGGATATTGATTTCTGTATCTCGATCGATGACATACTTTTTAAAAACGGTCTATAGTTTGTAAAACTATGATTATAATTCAAAGAAAGGATATGAGATAACCTCTTATAAACAAACAAAATTTGCCTCGTTATAATATTAGTGTAGATTAAGTGAGTGACGAAACGAAGAATAAGCCTACCCGTGATCATGTAAATCAAATCCCCATTAAGACTTGTCATCCCAAGCCGTCATTATTATCTTTATAATATTTTCACTACTTACAATGCATATTGAGTTTTGATAATAAAACAAATTGTTTAACTGGTAATGTCTATCAAATAACACTAACAGATTATCTGTGAAGTATATAATGAAGCTGAAAGTGTGTAAAAGGATCATAGAAAGAGAAAGGATGTGATTTCTGCCTATTTCTACGGGAACAAGGAGCGACAATATGTATGAATTAGTCGCAGGCCCATTGAACTGGAAAGAAGTGGTTCTCGAAACAAATCGTGGGTTTGTTAGGTTACCTTGCGCAATGATATAACCCCCTCCCCCTCCAAGTTAGGTGGCATAATAAGTTCTATTGTATGCTATAGAAACAATTACCTTCGTAGTATTGTAAAATGCTGCATTACTTCAATCTGCCTTTGCCATTTATACTCAGAGCATTTTTTTTTTGACATATATAGAGATCAGTTTTCGAACTTTAGTTATTAGTTAATCTAGCCATTATTATTTTATACATATCTCGTATAGTCGCAGCTACATTATGATAAAATATTGTTTTATTGGATAAGGCTTTTGAAGTAACACCACAACATATCTATGTCAATGTAATAAAATAGGCCCAAGCTTGCAAAAAATATTGCCTGATTCATCTTGTAAAAAGCTCTCGCCAATGAACTAGCGTTCTGATATTTAAGTGGGTCTTTTAAGAGGTTCTCAGCGAAGCCAAGACTGAATAGATTATTTATAAATTTATTTCTATACAACCACCACAGCATTGGAATAACGCCCTCATTTTTTTTTCTTGCTTTTATAATATATCTTAGAATGTAGGTACTTTGTTTTTAAAATGACCAAACATTTTTCTCTTGCGACAAATATCTGCAATATAAAGTGCTTGAATAGTTTTCCTATAAAGTGTTTACTTTATAAAATATCATAATTATTTCAGGCTTGGAGTATAAGCTTAAAAGAGCTTTAGGTTTAGTAACATAGTTACGTACTTCTTCTCAAAACGAATTAAAAATACATATGAAATAATTATGCACGAACATCTCAAAGTAAATATATATAAATATTTTTTCATCAAATATCTATTAAATTTGTACAACAATGTTTGTAATATGTGGAAATCTAACTAATAATCTTAGAAGCGAAGTACCTACAGGTACCACTGCGTTACCTATGACGTAAAAATACCAAAACATAAGATTAACGAGAAATGTCATGACATTTGAATACTTCAATCAGACCACACTCATTTATATAACTCAGGCTCCTGTCGACACAGATTCACTAATTTCAACACCGTTTTACGTTCGTCTTTAACTTTATTTTGTGTTAACTAGATCATAAATATGTTACTACTAGGAAAAAACACTTAGAAGTATTTCTACACGGTGGCTATACGTAACCGGAAACGTCATTAGTAGGGCGCGATAAATTTAACAAATTAGTAGTGTATGACAAACTAAAATTAATGTACTTTTGTCAGAAGAAGGTGTATTTTTTTAAATTTCGGTAGGTGTCCTAATGATCTCACACATGTCATCACTAGGCTGAAGAAGTGAATGTGGCTGCTATTTTTGTTAAAAGTATTGGGGTACGAGGTCGACGTACTGTGGCATGCAACGGTTTACTGAAATGCTTTATGAGTTTTCATTTTTTGCCCGTTAACTTGTGATATTTTACGCCGAAAATAACTTAGTGTCTAGTTAATTTTTACCGTGTTGTGTGTAATTAAGTTTTGGTATTAGTAGTCAAATTGAAATCAACGGCAAGCAAACTTGAAGACTGATTACTCTAAGTAATTGAAATAATAAGTTACATTAGTTTCATTTGGGATGTATGGCGCCGTAACAAATGTAATATCTATTTATTCTTAGCATGTTATGTTCTAAAACCCTGTGCCGTGTGGTATCAGCCAATAATAGTGCCACTCCTTCTCATATAATGGGAAGTATTAATAGTCGATGAAGAGAAATCCTACCATATGAAATGAAGCAGCGTCATCCTGGGTACTGGCTTAAACTGCGATCACCAACCCGCCTGCCCATGGGCAAATATCCCCAATGGAATGGGAAGTCAAAGGTGTACACAAATAGAAAATTCTATTATTAGTCACTTGTAATCTATTATTATGTATTATTCTATCTATCTGTTATTATTATTCTATTATTAGGTACTTGCAATGAATCAGTCGGTGCCTATATGTTGAGAATTTGATTTAAAGCTTATTGACGTCGTTTTAAAAACTTGCCCAAATTCTACTGCTGAGGGTTTTTGCGCTATAAAGCTAATCGTTAAAGGAAAACGGGACTTTATAAATTTCATGTGTATTTCATATTTTTTTGTATGACAACAACATTTTAATTTTAGAAGCCATATTACGTTATTCTAAACATACTGCTAGAAAAAATTAAAATGATCCTAAAATTTGAATGAGTGTCTATGTGATCTATGTATGGTAGCTGATAAGACCTTGATCATAGTGGCCGTAAATCGAACTTAGAAGTATGGAAACGTATTAAACGTAACGTACGTATTACGTTATTCTAAACATACTGCTAGACACGCACAATGGTCCATAACAGGGACTAAGTGCGGAAACCACCACCACTAACATAGAACATACTGCTAGTTTTTTAAATCTAAAAATATTTTATTTTCGAAACAAATTCATAATGCCCAGGCTTTTACGCAAGAGATAAAATTACTTTATATTAGATACCGTGTGATTTCAACAAAGCAATAAGCTCGTTATGAAAACAAAATAAGTTTTTAACGCAAATAACTAGCGAAGCAAACGCCCTGGATCCCATTAAACAGTATCCTTACCAATACACAAGGGGCTGCGAACTTTGATTAAAATTTCATAAGCCCCAAGCTTAAGCAATACGGACTCATTGTAAATTATGACGGTATTCTCAATATTTAATGAGCGGAACCTTTGCTAACACATGTAACACACAACTCGATTCAAAATAAAAGCGTAGTTTACTTCGATCGTTGTTTGTTTTGGGAGTCTGATTGCAATTGTATTTGGAATAGGCTCATGTAATATTAATAAAAGAGTTAATGAACTCTTCATTAAAATTTATTCAGATATGAATAAATAAATTTTAAGCATTGAGTTTTAATTAACTTTTTAGTACAAAGAACACTGTTTTATTTAAACAGCTGAATTTTGCTTCATTGAAGCTTTGACGTGAATTTCTAACAACATTCAAAAGCCGTTTAGCATTGAGGGAGCTCAATGTTTTGTTACGGACACAAAAATAGCATTCATGAAGTGAGAAAAATATTCCTAAACTTTTGGTTTTATTAGATTTTTTATAGACTTTAACTAAGATATTATGTGATATATATTGTCTACACTAAAATTTTGCTGTTTCAGTAGAAAATAGCAATGAGGTTATTGAATAAGTAGGTATTGATAGGAAAATCTGAGCTCAAATTACTCAATTTAGTCGAGCAAGTCTCGCTCCTTTGGGACCCCGTCCTATAACTATCGACCTATCGAGGCATCGACGTCGAGCTACCCAGAAACCTATATATTAAGTTTGATAGTCAATTATTGGCACTTGGTACTGAGTGCCACTGGCAACGGCTTGCCTTTACTCGGGTTAGGTATATATCAAAGTAAACTTAATTTTGGCGTTGATATAAGAAATATATCGGCCAAATAACTTATTGAAAATCTCTAAATACGCCAACATTATAAATGAGAATTCTTGGATTGTATCGAATTCAGTTAAACGTGAGAAGGAACAAACGATTACGAATTAATTTATAATTCTTCATATTCTTCTTAGCGTTATTCCGGTTGCTGCCTTCTTCTTTTTCCTACAATTGACATCTTCTTCTCCACGTATAACTGTGTAAGTAATTACACGATGATATTATATGAATGCTTAATCAGAATATTCAAAATTTGATACTTTATATTATAATCCTCGTCTTTGATTATTAAATAGTTTGAATAATTTTCTTTGTGGTTTTTTTTGACGAAATTTGTCCCGTTAAAGTATGTAATTTACAGCTGCTATAGTTGGCTGGTAGAGATCTCTTCTAGAGATTAGCCCACCTTTGTATACGTTATTTTATATACCTCATGTAATATTTAACTTTATTTTGTGCAATAAAGGATTACAATTATTATTAATGATAAAGGCGCGATATAGGCGCAGCTATTTTGGCGGTTAATGGCGAATTTGATAGAGGAGGCCTTTGCTCAGTAGTAGGATGTAAATGGTTAACGTAATGGGTACAATTATGATGAGTATATCATCATTTTCATAAGAAAAATATCGTGAATTCTTTAATTGGTCTTGATTCTAACGTTAGAAGAATTTAAAATTAAAAAACAAAATAAAATCAACGTTAAATCTTGAGGACTATTGTTTAAATATCACATAATTTATTGCAAGTCACATTACATGATACATATATGGTTTTGTTTCTGCTAAGGTCAAGCAACAATGTATTATGACAATAATGGCCTTTTCAAACACTGTAAAGTGCTTCCAATTCAAAGTCCGATCAAATACTGTCTAATAAAAGAACAATATTTTTATCGCATAACAAAAATAAATATTATCGAACAGCACACTCAATACAAATAATATCCACGGCGAGCGGAGAACAGATTATTCTTCGATATATTAATACATTGCCATTTAAATTGCAAAATGCCATTCACATAAAAAATATAAAATTAAAGCTAAAATATTATGAAATGAAAATGAAATGAAATAAAATTTTATTTAGACATAAATACACATAAACAAAAAACAGTATTCAAATCAGTAAACAATTTTTACACATAAGTTTACATATAGTATGCCTAAAAAGGACTCCACTCAGCATGTGCTGCAGTGGAGGGCCACAACAGCGCTGGTCTTCCGTGGAGACCTAACTTGTTACAAAACGTCCTAAATTTGTTACAAATCTACCTTTGTTTTTAGATTTTTCTTAGTTTTTTATGTATATAGTTATTTTAATGTAGATATAGAAGAAAGAGATTTATACACACTGTTTTAGTTTTATACTGACTTAGCAATAACATTTTGCGTTAGAATATTTGGTGCCTAGCTAAGCATTCTCTGCAACAATTTGAACTATCGCTTGATAAGTGATGTTTTTAATTAACGTTAACGTCAGCAAGCAAATCGATACCGAGTCCAACGTTTATGAAGAAGCAGTTATAGTTCTTAGGGAACATTTCAGAAGTTTGGATTAGTTTTGTACAAATTTAACGTTACAATAATCCAGATCAAATAAATTGTTTTCGAAAGTTGCCGTGAACAGTTTCTTAGAAATGCTATAAGGGTCTTATTCCATTGAGTGCTTTGATGTATTCGCAACCTGAATTCATCAATGTCTTAACATTTACAAGGGGTTTGGTTGGACCTAATATGCTATTCATAAGCCGAGTTGGTAGGCAAATAGAGTCCGTTAAGGGATACTCTTGGGGTTTCTGGTTCATATACTAATTTGATAATGTGCGTGCGTTGAAAATTGAATACGGGATCAGAGGTGGGATATTTAAGCTGGTTTGTTTTGTGAGCGTTATGTAAAATATACCAGTAACTTTATGTATAAATTTCCTTTGTTTATGCAATATTATTATGTTAGATAATGTTTAAGATATAACTATTTACCTTTTGTTCTTAATTCCTGAAGAAAACTTGAAGCCTAGGATAAAATATATTTACCATGTCCTTTATCCTAAATCATAATTATAAGCCTTATCTTAAAAACCCGAGAAAATTGCTGTCACCACATTGAAATACCCACTTCAGGATAATAAACTGACATTTATACCAGGAATAAATCCCTCAACTCTCCTTAAATCTTTTATTACTACTGTTCGTTCAAGACCTTGTCAGTGCCAATTTTCTTGCAAAATAATATTGCAGTCCATTTCGATATCCGGGATTCTAAACTAAATCTAGCAAAATATCACTTTAAACTGTATTCGATTTGGTTACATAGAAAAATAGACAAGTTCAAAGTTGGTCCCGGTTAGATATGAAGCCAAATAAGCCTAGTTAACACATTGATACAATAATGCACCCCATAACTGCCTACTGTCCTTTCTTACTTACCTAATCCGCTTTGAGTAAATCTCTTTCTCCTTAGAATATGAAAGAAAGTCTGATCTCAGTAGTAGTAGGACAATAGGGCAATTAATCCCTAAAATGTTAATTTAAGAGGATATACACCAGTGTGTAGGGCTCCTACCAAGTTTTGAGGAGCCCAAGCCAACCTCACCTGCAAGTAGTGCACCTGCCGATCAACGGCCAAGGCTTAATCGAACAGAAAAGTTCCAGGAAGCGGCAATAGGCTCGCCACCTATTACGTAGGACCACCAATACAACCGGCGAAATGTGGGCGTATAATATGCCTACCAATTCGGTGAAACAGGCGTGATGTTGATATGTATATATACACCAGTACGCACAAATCATCTGTTCGTACTCATTATGTGTAAGAATTTTTTCGTCTATAAATATTTTTCTCAAAAATGAAAATAACATAGACCAAACTACCTACTATGTCAGAACGTTATTAAAACGGTATTTTAATTCAAATTCAAATAATGCTATTGAATATGACAATGCTAAACAGCTAGAGGCAAAACTACATGCCATAAATCAAATTTTATGTGACATACATGCACCAATTTTATTACCTCCTGCTATGGTTCAAAGCACCAAGTGGATATTATATATTGTACAAACAAAAGTATATAACTACTTAAAATGATTTACTCAGTACTCCATAATCTGTGACATTATTTTAATTACATCTATTATAAACTATTTTGTTTTTAGAGTCGTTTTGTCTCGCAGTGAAACATTGACTAAATTTATTGTAGGAAGGACTAAAGACATTAAACTGTAATGTCGGGAACTCAAATGAACTCTGCTATAATGACGGTCTCCCCACTAAGCTATTTGCTGCTCTCAAATTCTCATGACCGACACTACACATTCTTTACGGATCCCAAATCGAATTAACGACACTAAAAAGTGCATGGAGTCACGGAATGCTTAGTAAAATCAACAGTAGGTAATAGGTATCTAATCTATTGTCGTAATGAGCGTGCCCCGAACAACATTCTCAGAAATGTTTCAAATTTAGAATGAGCATTCGAACGTAAGACGAAGTTTTAACATTTTGACAACAAATCCAAGTATAAAGAAATGTTGTAAGTCGGTTGTAGTATGCACGAATGGAATACGATTAGACTGGAATAGAAAATAGGATCAACAAATGAGTTTCAATGGAGTTCTATTTGGACTCCCAATTTTTTCTCGAGAGCACCAGTGCATGTGATTAAGGGATGGGACATTATCTATGCTGCTTTGTCCCCAGTTGTCCTTGTTTTGCGGTCTGTGGTCTACGTTTCAAAGTACTTCGTTCTATTATAGATCTTACTGTCGGTATTTTGAATTGCTTTTCGTCAAGAGCTCTGACAAATTGTATAGAGTTACGCAAACCGAATACCGTTGCCTAGAAAGCTGATCTCTGACGGTGACATCTTTGGAGTACGTAAAGGATTATCGAATGACAAAATACGTTTTTTCTAGCGTGTGTGTTTAGATGGGAATATTCAAAAGGACCCGATGCTATTAAATTGCGCATGCGTCTTTTGTCATGCCACATGGCTTTTTCCAGCAGATGGTTCTTTTGTGATGCCTCCATGTACGTACAAATAAGCTCATTTGACGATATTTTCTTCTATATAGATTTTTAATGAAATATAAACGTTCTATTAATTTGATTTAAAAGGTTCAAGCTTCCTGTTATAAGTAAGCATGTTGTGGTATGTATATTAAGTGTATTTGTATTTATTATATTATTAAAATAGAAGGTTAAGTTTGTCTGTGAGTGCCACTTACCTTAAAAGCCGAATGGAGGTATGCTGACCTCTGTGCTATACCGATCATCCATTTACTAATTAACTTTTTACTGATTTTAACACGCTTAATTCCTAGCCTCGCATTTGATAAAGTAAGGGTTATAATAATAATTGTACACTATTTCTATAATTTAGTAGTTTTTTTTCATATTACTATAATTTTTTCAAACTTGTATATCGTTTGAATCTAGTTAGATCATACTAAAAGATTTGAGACACTTTTTCTTCTGTCATGGAAATCTTATACACAAACTTACTGCTAACACTAAGTTGCATAAGGTTTATTACCCGACATAAAGCTGTAAATTTGTCTCCAAAATAACGTAGCAGCTAATATTCCCAGGACATATTTGTGTAAAACAGTAATATAAACAAACATATTAACGCGGACAGATAACGAACATGTTCACAATGTACGCGACACATTTGCGTCGTACTTTCTGAAACTTTTCCCATTATTTTTACTGCGACCCGTCTCTTTGATAAGGGTACAGAAGTAACCGATGTTGATTTCGTTTTCATTCGTCCACAAGGAGATAATAGCAGTTTCATGAGTTGAGTAGGTTCGTGGAAGCTCAGCGTTGCGGATAGAAAAATTTGAGGATTTATCACTCTTTGTGTGCGCTTAATGGCGAGAGAATTGTGTTGCGAATGTCTGATCTACATGTAATGTTGTTATTGCACCTATAGCTTCTGAAGTTGCTCCTGTTACATCGACCTTAAGCCATATGGTGCAAGTGCAATGAGAGTTTGTTTTTCCATTAATTTGAAAAAAGCCGATCAAGTGTGACGGAGACCTACTATAACTAAAAAATATGTTGATTTCAATTTATATAAACAATTTATACAAAGAGATTATTATTATTTCATGTAATGAGCTTAGCCTAGTGTAAGTACAGATAGAAATGTGAATTGTATTTATAACATGTTTAACATAAGAGAACTTTTCTATAATTTCACTGCCTTTACTAACATATCGTACTATGTCCTCTTAAGGCGATAAGTCGTTGATATGCTTATAACTTTCAAGTCATCTAAAAACTGAACTCTTTGTTATAAGTCAAAATTTATTGATCGCTGTGCTCCCCAAACTTAAATTTTTCAACTTTAAACTTTTTCAAAGCAGATTACTACAATTTTTAAAACAATACAATCAGTAATATACAATCCTATAAAAAGCTCTACGTAAGTATTTCTGCAAGTCTCGTCTCTTATAGGGCTTAACGTAACCAGAGGTTTGACAATCCAGCCAAAACACAGAAACATTAGGAGTCTAATGCTACGAACCCGGTCACTCATCCTAGAAATATTTTCTATGATATCTGTTCTAACTTCAGTGATCGTTTTCTAACAATTAACCCTGCAAAGCTGCGAGCGTATTGTTTATATATAAGGAAATAATTAGATCTCAAAATAAACCAATCAGTACAATAAATGTTCATCAATTATGTGATCGGATATTAACCGGTTCGATTACTCTCTCGTTTCAGTTGACAATAGGGTCATGGTTTAAGTGCGTAACTAATCAAATTAGCTAATATAATTGCCACTTAGGCTGAAATGTCAGAGCTCACCCGCCCTCTCTTTACTTACTGACAGAGTTGAAACTGCGCCGTATATTTACTGATTTGGAACTAAATTATTATTCACCATCATCATCATCATTTCAGCCATTGAATATAGGCATTCTCAAGTGTTTTTCACGTTGATCTAGTGCCGCTTTCATTAACCGGCAGCTAAATTATTAAAAATAATTGGCCTATACAATCAAAATGTAATGAGATAAAAACGACCTTTTTTATTGATTAATGATTACTTGATTTAAAATAACTTTTGTATAATTACGGTAACTTTAAGTTTGAACGAAAAAAATATTTACGTTTATGTAGCATACTGAGAAAATTAGTTTTTCTGTATCAAATAATTTTTTAAAAAACTGTCCGATATCTACTACAGCGCAAGTTTTTTCACTTGAGTCAGCATTACGACATCAGTTGCTATAACTCTATTTGTCGATTTTATTGAACGATTCAAAAATCCGGAAACAGTACTCTACATTCGATCGGACTTGAGTCTTGTATAGCAAACATTTGGCTTGGGAGTGAAAAACGGCCTTACCTTATTGAATAACCCAACTTACGGGAGTCAGTTATCTCACATTCCTAATAAGTTCTTTAAGAGTAAGACTATTTAAATCTGAATTCAGCACTGTGAAACGCAATACTTTTATCAATGCGTAATCAACTACCATCTAGGTACGAGTAGTCCTCTCTAATAAGAATATAAATCATCTGTTGATAAAATAATTATAATATATAAATAAATTGTAAATTACGAAAATTAAACGAGATAAATTAAGGTTAAGTCATGTGTCACGAGAGTAAAGTCCGGGGATACCCCTGCAAAAAGTTATTCCAATATTATACGGGTACTGGCTACACTAAAATACTTATCTGACTACTAGTTAGTTTTATTCTGTGATAGAGAACGTATTATACAGGTACAACCTCACTGTCAAGTACTAGTAGCGCTTCACTTAACTCGGGGTACCGTTTTAAAGGCTGTCCGATTTATTTAAGATATCGCAGTTGCCAGCGATTTCGTCCACGTGATTAACAGGTATAAATTTTGTTATTTGAACAGCAATTAGTTATAACCTATTGAAAATTTTGTCAAAATCGGTCCAACCAGCCAGTCACAACAAACATACAGATGCGCCTTATTACCTCCTTAGCGCATTTAATAACAAGTTTTTATTTTTAAATTACAATAATTTCTTTGTTAAGAGATGTAGTAAGTGCTGATTAGTATTATTTTAAAGAAAATTTAAAACTATACCATTTTATAAATACACAGCAATTTCTGTTACACAGGTGATATTTCTCTTTAATAATTTATGTTTCAAGATTAAAATGTAACTGACGTAGGTATAATTTTTTTTTCTTTTAAATAATGGCTTCGTGCGTTTAGCACATTTAGCCAGTGTCAAGTAAGAGATATATTAATAACATATAAATCGTATTAAACGAGAATGAGTGGTGATAAAGATGATAAATGGTAAATTAGATGCCCTCCCCCTAAACCCCTTGAGCCCTCAGTAAAAAGTAAAAATGTGGGACTATATTGAGATTTCACATGGACTTCTTGAGAGAATTTGAAAAGTTATGTTGCACTGTTTTGTTTTATTGTCCAACACTCATGTACGTTCACAAAAACTTAACGATTAATAATCCACAGTTATAATACATTAATGTTCGAAATATCACAAGTTTTAGAAAATAAAACAAAACTGCAGACATGACGCTTCACTTTCCCGCCAAGAAGTCCATATTTCTCTTTAATAATTTATGTTTCAAGAATAAAAAGTAACTGACGACAAGTATACATACTCGTAATAGTTATTTATTTCTTAATATCAAATGTTTCATCGAAGAAGCCAAGCTCTATAAAATTTGTTCTCCTTTTGTGTTGGCCTTTTTTCCTTGTATTGTCTTTGCCATAATGTTTGTTTTGATAGAGTATATTTTTATCTCCCTCCAAGTGCCCCACTTTTCTTTAAGTTACGACAATGAAGTTCCTATATTTCTTGTACCAATTTGTGCCAAATAAGTTTCAAGGAGACGTAGAACTCTTCATATTTACTACAAAGACTTATCTAGATTGTTTAATTTGGCATATTTTCAACAAATAAAAATGAAATATGACAATTGACAGAAGTATAATAAAATAAATTATTATTTTAGAAGTTTGATAAAAGGCAGTGTTTGGTAAACCATTTTTTAGCCAACGCTGTCCCCTACAAAACCAAGGCCTCTTTTGGAGATTTCGTAGCATAATAATCTGTAATATTATTATTTAACGAGGAGCTTTTGCAATTGTTACCTGTAAATCGATCAGAAAAAAGTAGCCCAAAGTATTTTTCTAAAAGAAGCTTGTAAAAGCAATCAATAGGGGCATAAAACGGCATATTTGCGGGCTGTCATCAGTGGGCGCATATAGAGCGCTCGTAATTTTCTGCACTGCATCGATTACTTACTATCCCGGATTTAGTGACTATGACGAGTCAAATTAAAAAGAATTGTATTGAACGAGGCCTGTGCTTGTATTACATCGTTAATAATGTATCACAATAGCTGGACTGACTTACTTCATATAGACTGATAATTTAGGAAGAGTTTAATTTCTTCATCTTAGGCTCAGCGCAGACAGAGAGGAGCGCAGCGGAGAGGATTTTTATAACGCACTCGAAAATCAACTTGAACATTATGAAAATAAAGTACGTACATGCTTGAACCTGACTTAAAATGCTGGTCCGTCAACGAAGATACGCGGGAGCCCCCTTGTAATTAATTGTAATAATTTTAAAGTTGATTTTCTAGTGAGTTATAAAAATCCTCTCCGCTGCGCTCGTCTCTGTCTGCTCTGAGCCATAGAGTTATCTCGGATGCTGCTTTACGGGCACAGGATCCGCTTTTCTACATCTTCTCCACTTCTCACGGTCTTCGGCATCCTGGGTCGATACTTAATTTTGTATCAGTTTGTGTATTTCAGCTGCTCGTATTTAGAGCTTATTAGAATTTTATAAAAGTAATTTCACTTTACTTTCAAACATTAAAATGAATACCTATTAGACTAATTCTTTGAAAGGAGACCAATATTATGGCATTATTACTTTCGTATTGTGTATATACTGTTTTATTTCTATTAGTTTTGAAGTTTATTTACAAGTTGAACTTTATAATCTTTTCTATATAGATCAACTTTAAAACTTAGCCTTTTCTTGAGGTTCTAAGAAAGTAATATATTGTATATTACATTATTTTCCCAGAAGTGAAATATTGCCGGGCTTCGTCACTGGATACCAGTATCGCTATTAAGAAATATTTATTTTCTTTAAAATTATTTTGTGCGTCATATACGAGTAGACAAGAAAAAAATGTATGTGATTTAAATATTTCTGTTATAATATTAAAATGAGCATATAAATAAAAATTATAATTAATATAATTTCTCTTACTTCGCTTATGCGCTATAAGAATTAATCTCAATTACTCGTTATAAAGCATGTTATCTGTCTGTTAAATTGCCGTAGAATGAGTAAACTTTTTACGTAATCCATTTTGTCAATACCTAAGAATTTCGTAAATAGCAGCTATTTTGACTATACAAACAGACACTACAATCAATTTGTATGGATTCACGGCTGGTTATATTTAAAGGAACCTTATGTTGGGCAAACGTAAGCAAATAAAAAATAAGCATAACAGGAAAAAATAAATAAAAATAAACAAAATAAAATATTGAAAATTTTTATATTTCATGTTTTCTCATCGACAATAATCTCGTTTAGTATTTACACAGCTATATACAAAAAAGTTATAATTATTTACAGTCTCTTTTTATTACATTAAAAGTATCGTTTAACAATATGTAAATGCAACTGTACAATAGTAAGTTTTAAACTTTGGCATTATAATAATTTAAGCATTATAAATTAAATGTGTCACAATTATTTAAACTTTGTACATAATGTAATTAATTATTTACAGCCTGATCTATTCTTACATATTACTATCGCAGAAATAAGGAAATTCGTAACAACTAAAAAATAAAGCTAGCGCGCCTATCAACAAGTCAAATTTATACCAGGCCTGCATTTAAATACAATAAATTATATAGAACTTAAAATGTAGATTATCACGTTTGTTGGACTAATACGCTTAAGCGTTGCAAGTATGGACAATGTCTGTTTACCTGCGTTGAAGCATACGCTACGCCCAAAGATGCGCGTGCGGCGGCATGCGGTGCGTGTGGGGGTCTCTGGCATGGACGCCGGCCGTGAGAGCCAGGCCGTCGCCCAGGAGAGGGGGCAGCTTGCCGAGCGGCGGCGGAGGAGGCGGCGCCGGCGCCCGCCCGGCCCCCACCGGCGACACGGACGCGTAAATATTCACAGTCGAACGATGATATTGACACTTCCTCAAGTCCGGCATTGCGAACCTTAGTTTTTGCCAAAACTGTCTATCACCCCACTCTATGCAAGTGTTCGCTTTCAAACACAAACGCAGTTCCGGATCTATATCCCTATTCGGTAGCTCTCCTAATAATATTATTATCAGTCTTCTACGTCTCTCTTTCAACACCTCGTGCAGAGCCGTCTTGAATTCGAAACGACACCATTCGTTGTTGATGAAATTCTTTGATAAAACTATTATCGTCCGTTTTGAGGACTCGACCGCCTCTATTATCGTATCTGCGACGTATGCCGAAGCGTTGAAATCTCGGTAATGAAGGCAGAGGCGAAAGCTCGGGTCGGTTGATTCTAAACCGGGCGCTAACATCTGAGCGACGAACGCTTCATCTTTCACACTGTAGCTTATATATGCGTCGAATAAGCGATCTTTGTCGGCTTCCTCGTCAAATGCTGTGCTTTTATAACACATTCTTAAGCCACAGTGGTAATAAATCCAGACTCGCAGCTCGCGGCGCCAATAAAATACACCGCAAATTAAAGCGGAACTTATAACGAACACGCACAACGATATCAATAACAGTGGAAGGTAATCATTTATAACTTGGTTTTCGATAATCGAAGAGCTTCCACCGACGGGACTCGAGCAAGTGGTTGAGTTAAAGTCGGCCAAGTGCGGCCCGAGTGCGTTCGTCACGTTATTGAATACACAGGTGATTTTATCTGCATCCTCCACCTTGCCGAGGTTATTTTTAAACCAATTGCGGAATTTGTGCATATACTGACAATCGCACGACCACGGGTTGCGGGAGAGACTTATCTCAACCAAATAAGGATTCATCGTGAATTGCCACACTGCAAAACCGTAAATGTTATTTCCTTCCAAGCGCAGTACCTCTAAATGCCTCAACTCTATAAAGGTTCGATTATCGATATAGTGTATTTTATTGTCTTGTAGATGCAATTCACGTAAATTCTCTAGAGGCGACAGCTCGAAACCTAACAACTCTTTTATATTATTTTTTTCTAAATGCAAAGTCGTTAAGCGTTTTAGTCCACTAAATGTGTTATTATAAAGTGCATCGATATTAGAGTTATTTGCATACAATATTTTTAAATTTTTACGTCCAATAAAAGCGTGACTCGTTAAACCACCAAAATTGTTACCGTCTAAATATAGTTCAGTAGCGTCCATAGGTATATTGTTCGGTATTTCGGAATACCCAGCCGCGGAACAGTCCACAATATTAGCTGACCATGGTTGGTCATGATAGCACGTACAGTTCGACGGGCACGTCATTTCACAATCACAAGCATCAAAATCACAACAATGACACAACGTAAAACAGTGAGTTTTATATGTACACAAAAACTGCGATGATTCCGCCTCAATGAGTGGGATATATGTCCTTTCCCTATTATATAATAATTTGCAATATATGCTTTCTAAGTCCATCACTCTTGGGTGTTGCCGAAGATGGTCAAGTTTGTTTATACGTTGTAACCACTCCATAGTACAGTCGCATTGAAAAGGATTTCCTCCAATATAAAATTCGGGTAGGGGCCGCCCCGGATCAACTGGAGTTAGACGAAGCGCATTGAGATCCATACTAGTTATCTGATTTGCATACAAATCGACTCTCGTTAAATTGGTTTTTCCAACAAAAGTTTGAGCTTCAACTTGCGTAATTTGATTATCATTCAGGAATAGCAATTCGACACTGCTCGGGATCGAATAAGTGTATATTCTTGTCATTTTGTTGAAGCTCGCGTCTAATGTTTGAAGTCGTAATTCTTTGTCCATTCTATAATTATTTCGTAACTCTTTGATGTTATTGCTGTGGAGATCTAACCACTGAAGTCCAGGAGGAATAACTGCGTAGTCAAACCATTCTATTTGGTTATCTGACACGTTCAACCACAATAGAGAGGGAATATTTACAAATAGGCCTTGAATGTCAGTCAGCTGGTTAGCGTCGAGTCTAATGGCTTGTAAACTGTTTAATGTCTCAAAAGCACTCATGTCAATTCGTTTGAGTTTATTACGAGCCAAATTCAATATTTGCAATGAGGGCAAGTCAGATAATACATCTTTGCTTATATTTTCTATTTTATTTCCAATAAGCCTTAGACCGTACACGTTATGCAAACCAACAAAACCTGGCTCTTCTAGAGATGTTATCTGATTTTCACCAAGATCGAGAGTTCTAAGAAGTCGCATGTTCCTTAATGCAATAGGTACCGTTTTTAATCTATTTCCATTCAAGTTTAAATCTTGCAATGATGATGTATTTCTGAATGCTTCAGGGTGAAGTTCTTCGAGATGATTATTATCTATCGACAGTAGCGACAAGACGTATAACCCATTTAAGGCGTAAGCATCGATATGGGAAATTTTGTTATATGATAGAATGAGCGTGTGCAAGTTGTTCATTGGTGCAAACGTATCTGCGGCGATGCTTTCTAACATGTTATGTTGCACATTCAAAATTTGCAAGGTGTAAAGATCTTTGAATATTTTTGGTTCAAGCTTTGTCAATCGATTGTTAGATAGATTTAACAATACCATTCTTATAAGACCGGTGAAAGTGTTCTCATTGATCCATGTGCTTGTCAAATGGTTATTAGATAAGTCCAACGCTAATAACTGATCTAAGTTGGCAAACAGACTTGAAGATAGTACGCTGATGGAGTTGTTCTGCAGATATATTTCTTTGATCACTGGTCGGCAATCTTTGAATAGATCTTGCGGAAGAGCCACAATCTTGTTATTTGATAGGTCGATTATTTGTAATTGTTTGAGACCTGCCAATGCCTTGTCCGCCACCATAGAGATTTCATTGTCGTGAATGTGTAGTTCTTTAAGCCTCCTGAGCGCCATGAATCCGTTATCTGGCATCAAAACAAAGTGGTTGTCTGAGGCATCTAAAACTTCTATGTCCAAGGAACAGGTTGCGTGTGCTAAAGGTGGCGATGTTGGCACCGAGCTATCTTGATCACTAATCAGAGCTTGGTGCATTACCCGTTCTCTGAATCCGAGGTCACTCACATCCTGAAGTCTATTCGAAGACACATTTAGATACACTAAGTTTGTTAAGGGACAGAATAAGTTTTCCGGGAACGACCAAATGTTGTTAAAACTCAAATCTAACTTCTCTAACTGTCGAACAGCCGTAAAGCTCTCAGATGCTATCTCTAAGCTCATTGCTGCCCATTCTGTGTTTTTAGTTCGGATCGTTAAATTTCGGAGGTCTCGCAGGCCGGAGAGAACACCAGGCGGCCATCGACCAATTTTACAGCTATCCAAAACAAGTTCACGAAGTTTCACCAGGTGAGCGAAACTACGTTCATCGAGTGAGCTCTTGTACATCATTTCTTCATTACATTCAATTCGAAGTGATGTAGTATGTTCTGATGGTATGACACTGAAGTTCGTAGTGTCAAATTCACTGTTGATTGTGCGAAGTTTGCAGGTAAGGGATACTTCGTGTGAGTCATTAGGACCACGAAGCCACCACTGACAATCATCTGGGGCCTCATATTTCAATGGTAGGGAGCTCTGGTCGGCGACGTTGAATCCGATAACAAACCATAAAAGGATTTGGCCCAGGGGTCGTTTGGAGGAAGAAGTGATTTGAGAACCCATTATGAGGAAAATCAAATATCAAGGAAGAAAGAAAACAAGACACGATAGGCTCAGTGTCATGTTTTTTCCGTCGGTGTTAGTGCGGCGCGTCCCCTTGCCGGATGTGAAGTATCCATCAATTTATGAAGTATCTTTCAGTTTCAATTTAAAAGATAGTCCTTGTTATGGTAGTTACCATGGTGCGATAATCAAAAAAAGTCCGTAATTTGGTGTCCTCGATCACAAAAAAATTTCCACATAAACTGTTCACAACTTGATAAAACGTTTTTTGATTCACTGAAGATTTTTAGTTTTTCAGATTTCGTTGCGTTCGAATCGAGAAAATCCGTTTGGTTTTCGTCTCGCGTTCGTGATAACAGTGTTTTCATATAAACGTAAGCCCGTTTAGAGCGTCGAGTGGCGCGACCGTGCCTCGACGCTGCTGGGAGTCAACTAAATGCGAGTAGAGGCATTGCAGTCGGTTAGGGTCTGCGCTCAGCGGGGGAGGGGTGGCGGGCAGATGAACCGAGCGGTGGCGAATGCTCACGACGACTTGATACAATAAATTATTTTTTTCGAAGCTTTAAGCAATCGGGTATGGTGCGTGCGTATGTGAAGCCGCAAACTTTTAAGCGCGGTCGTCAGCTGACGTTGTATTCTTATTTATTAAAAAGTTGTTTCCAATTTACAATACCTATGATCAAAAAAGTATTAAGCATTTTATCAATATTCATGTAATTTATACCATGACACTCACAAATATATAAATCTTTTAGTGCTTCTCACAAATATTTTATTTTATTACTTTGCATGTGGGAAATTTTGCGCGACAAACAGTGAAACCATTCAAGTGGCGGAATATTTCGCATACCTCGACGCGATCGAGCTAAAGCCTTATCAATATTTTTCACCGTAACTGATATTAATAGAAGCCCCATCGAAGGAAGTTGAAATGTGTGAGAGAATTTTGTTAAAGTATTTCAAAGGATGTTAAAATATATCGTGTAGGCATAATTAGGCTGATTTTTGTTAACTGTTCTATGGTTTTCTAAGAATAATAAAAATTCGTATCTTCTTCCTTATGACATAATTTATAGAGAAATATGTGCTTATTTTTAATTCTTATATTACAAACATACGCATAACAAAATAAATCTACCACTTAATTATCTATTAATAGGTAGTTATGTGAATTATAAAAGTCCACAATTTTAATTTCTACCAGCGTTCTTTGTACATTGTTAGTATTTTTACTTACATAAAAGTAAATTTTCTATGTAGCAACAATACAATCTAACAATACGAAACTTTAATACGATTTATAGAAAATCTGACAAATCCCAAAAAGGATTTATTAAAATCACAATTTCACATTTGAAAAAATCTACACACCTCCACCGCAAAGCGAATAGAATTTTATATTGTAACAAAAGAATGTTAACACTCTTACGGAAGGTGGGATTACAGACAACCCTTCTTTGCGACTGCTAAAATTAAAAAGCAACTATCGCATAAAAGCATTAAAAGATTATGGTAACAGAATTCCTAAATGGTTTGACAAAAGAGTTCTTTTTCATGGTCGGAAGACCACACTGACTGTCAGACGACGGAAGATATCACTTTAATCCTTTTAGTTAAGTTGACTATGAAAAGACAGATGCTCTAACGTAACATCTTTTCTTTTGTCACCTGGTTGACGGGTTGAGCTTGAGATAAATTAAAAGTGATAAGGTCATTAGTAAGATTTTTAATTTTTGTTTTTAGTGTGGGCTGTATTACGGTGTGTGCCTTCAAACGATAACAAACTTAAAACGAATGCTTAGTCTTATATATAGTCATATATTTTAATAAATACAAGACATTAGGCTTAGATTTTTAGCAAATTATTCTTGTTTAAAATAACTATAATAGGAAGATAAAGTTTAATACAATATTTCCGACAGTCATTGAATAAAAAAGAAATAGTAGTCAATAATATCTTGCACATCACATTGTCATTTAAAAATGGCGCAGTCAGAAATAAAGCTAGATTATTATAATCTTGCTTTATATTTATTAGTAAATAAGCAATCACAACTGAACATAATAATTTAAATAATGGAGAAGCCAAATAATAAATATATGACTGTTTTACTAGTATCTGTAATATTTATCGGTAAAATTTACAAAACGTTGCCAAAATACTTTAAAGTTTGAAGTTGTAGCCAAAATAATATTTTATACTCTAAGTACTCCAACTCTCCCTTGGCTTCTATAAATATATTGTGATATTATGTCTTTAGGCCTAAGCTAACTTATGTCGCCGATAGATGGCGTTAGCTGCCATAGTCATCACTGTAACTATTTAGATTAAGAGAAAGTAAAAAAGTATTACTTAATATTTTGGTATTCAGTCTTCGGTAAGTTTTGAAAAAAAATAAGGTGTGTCTAAGCTATGAACATATAATTACAAAAAATTTTAAACAATCAAGCATTTTTCCTAATTCAGATTTTAATATTTAATGTTGGATTCAAATAAAAAGGATAGCAATTGTATTTCGCTCGTAGTTTTCTTACTATTTAGCCACCATTACTTGCTGATTCTTTCAAATTTTTATAAATGATAAAAACTTTTAAATTGACAAAAATCAACTGTATTCTAGCTGTTGAGTTTTGCAGGTAAATAAATTTTAGTCAAAAGAGAGATTAAGCTTATACACAAATATATATAAAGTCCTTACTTAAAAATAAAGGGTAATTAAACAAGGTTATAATAATATTAAGTCAACTCTTTAATCATGTTTATAGATTAAAATAATAATAAATAAATAAATATTTTCTGACAATTACACCAATTATTTAGTTCCAAGATAAGTATCATTAAGAACTTGTGTTATGAATACTAAGTATTTGTATTTTATTTGTCTTATCG
The DNA here is from genome assembly GCA_949126915.1 of Musotima nitidalis. Taxonomy (NCBI): domain Eukaryota; kingdom Metazoa; phylum Arthropoda; class Insecta; order Lepidoptera; family Crambidae; genus Musotima; species Musotima nitidalis. The sequence goes on along the minus strand of OX421424.1, from coordinate 8,332,331 downwards.
TGTTCGCCCCCTTAAGCGTACGACTCGTTATCTTTTAAGGCGTAGTTTTAAAAATATAAATACTGAGGCCTTGCAGTTAGATGCGTCTCTCATTAGTTGGGATGAGGTATTTAATGCGAATACTATTGATGAAAAGATTTGTTTGTTTAATAATGGTATTTTGATTCTTTACAATACGCATGCTCCACTCAAACGAGTTAGAGTTGGGTATAATCCTGCCCCTTGGCTGACTGATAGTATAAAGAAGCAGATGGTTCTTCGTGACAGAGCAAAGAGTAGGCTGAAGCGTTTTCCGTCAGACCTCAATTTGGTATACTACAAAGAACTTCGTAATTACGTTGGTCGCTTGTGTAGGGCTGCAAAGAGGCAGCATTTTCATGATTCCCTGCTTAATCGTAGTACTTCCGATGTCTGGAAGTTTTTGAAGTCTGTGGGTGTGGGCAAGTCTGTTCAGTGTGAGTCTTTGGGTTTCAACATCAGCGATTTAAACTCTTTTTTCTCTCGGCCGCCTGAAGCAGTTAGCAGCGCACTTAAGAGTTCCACCTTGTTGCAGCTTTCTCATAGATACCGGCCTGATTGGGCTGTGTTTCAGTTTCGTACTGTCTCGCAGTCGGATGTCCAAAAATCCATTTGCTCCATATCGTCTGATGCGGCTGGTGAGGATGGCTTGTGCTCGAAAATGATTACATTGATTCTCCCACAAATCCTTTGCATCCTTGCTCATATTTTTAATTTCTCTTTCTCCTCATCTTCTGTTCCTTCTATTTGGAAAATGGCTCATGTTATTCCTTTGTCTAAAATTTCGTCTCCTTCTTTGCCTAGCCATTTCCGTCCCATATCCATTTTGCCTTTCCTATCTAAAGTTCTCGAGCACTTGGTACACCGACAATTTTCGGCTTTCGCGTCTTTGCATACTCTTATTAGCCCTTTTCAGTCGGGTTTTCGTGTTGGCCATAGTACTGTCTCTGCACTCGTCCATGTCACTGACGACATTCGCTGGGCTATGGATAACAAACTTCTTACGGTTGTAGCATTGCTTGATTTCAGCAATGCTTTTAATTCAGTCGATGCTGATATCCTTCTTGCCATACTGGAATCCGTTCACGTGTCTGATCTAGCCCTAGGGTGGTTTAAATCCTATCTTTCAGATCGCACGCAGTGTGTTCGCCATAATGATGAAGTCTCTGATTGGTGTAGTATTTCTTCAGGTGTGCCGCAGGGCGGAGTTCTCTCCCCGTTGCTTTTTTCTCATTTCATTAATTCGATCACGGAGGTCATTGTTACTTCTCGCTTCCATCTCTATGCAGACGATCTGCAAATTTATGGCCACTTTTCGTTGCTCAATGCTGATGATGGTATTGCTGCCTTGAATGCAGACCTGTGCCGCATTGGTGAATGAGCAGAAGCCCATGGTCTCCGTTTGAATCCGGTCAAATCTCAAGCTATTGTAATGGGTAGCCGTTATTTTGCTACTGGTGACATTATGCAGAAGTTACCTCCTGTGGTTTTGGGGGGTTCCTCTATTGCGTATTCCAGTACCGTTAAGAACCTTGGTGTTCAGATGAATAGCACTTTATCTTGGGGGACGCATGTGAGCGAGTTAAGTCGCAAGGTATTTTTTACTTTTCATTCGCTGAAATGTTTTCAGGGTTATTTACCTGAGGCCTCAAGGGTACTCCTTGTGCAGGCCCTGGTCTTTCCTGTATTGGATTATGCGGATGTCTGTTACTTAGATGCCACGGAGGAGCTCCTAAATAAGCTTGAGAGACTGCAAAATGCGTGTATTCGTTTTATATATGGCTTGAGAAAGTATGATCACGTGTCGAGTTATCGCAAAGCTCTGAATTGGCTTCCCATTCGAAGGCGCAGAGACTCTCGTATCCTATGTTTACTGTACAATTCTCTTTTTAATCCTTCCTATCCCTCGTATCTTCGTGAGCGGTTTTCTTTTATTCATGCGCCTGGTTCCTCATGTAGGTCAAATCTCCTTTTACTCCTGAAATTCCCCTCTCATAATTTCGATTTCTTTTCCTATTAGTTTTCTGTGCATGCGGTTAGGCTGTGGAATGCGTTGCTGGTTCGCACTTCCAAAAGTATTTCCATTTTTAAGAAGGCAATAAAGGAACACTTCCTTGCTGCCTGCTGCTAGCTGTTCCTTTTTGTCTAATTGTTTAATTTTAATATGTTATTGTTTGATTTTAGTTTTTATTTTTGTTTTATTTTAGTTTGTTTTGTTACGTATTTTGTGCACGTGTCTACTTTGTATATGTTTTTTCCTTTTTTCGGTCTGCTGGAAGAAATTCCTTTTAGGGATAAGCAGTGCCGTTGTACATGTCTTTCATAACTTCTATCTTTGTGTATGTTCCGTATGTGCATAAATTGTTAAATAAATAAATAAATAAATAACGGATAAATAAAAATACATACATACTTTTTTCGTACATACATACCTATATACATAGAAAAACACCCAGACCAGAAAAAATATTCATGTTAAAGCACACAAAGATTCGTCCTGTTTGGAAATCGAACCCACGACCTCAAGAGTGAGTATATTCGCCACCACGCCATATTGGTCGTCACGTAAATATTATGCTACAAGTTATTATTCAAAATTAATAAGATAACAATTTTTAACCTCATCAATAAGCAAAATGTCGTCGATGACGCAATTACAACATCGACACGTGTTAATACTTTGTTATTTCAGGAAACATATATCTTAAAGACGCCTGCGTGTTAAGGTTATTACTTTGAAGTGTTTCGCATCACAATCTGTCAGTTCAAAATATGAATAATGATCAGTCGCTTTTGCCCGTAGGGCTACATTCGTACCCACGCATCGATTTCAACTTTTAGTCGATGAAATATTCGCTGTAATCATGTTTGTATCGATCCTTAATCGCTCACGAGTGATGAGTTGAATTCATCTAAATTTTAAACCAATCTTTAGATTCTGTTTTTTTATAATTATAACTATAATTTTATTTTTATAATTAATTTTAACTCCTAGTTGTAGTTTATTTGCATAAGTACTAAATTAGAAAAGCTTTGTATTGAAAGTTTTATTATCCATAATGACTTAATTCCTTAGACATTCAACAAAGTTACAATATAATATTACATTGTTATAATAAAAATAATGCGATTAAGTTATAATGTTTATATTGTTCCAGAAATAGAAATAATTAAACGGTTCCCATAACTTTTCTTAAGGTATTTTTTTAAAAGCACCGCAATATTACAAGGTCAAAAAGATTCTCCGAATCTAAGCGTCATCGAAAGGGCTCAGTCCATGATGGGTGAGTCATTTTTAATCCAATCTCTCCTTTGTAATGCGCGCTTCATATGATCCCGGTTGTCATTGTATGCGCTAGTTTTAAAGCAAGGTTAGATTATCATCATCCTAGCATTATTCCGGTTGTACTAGACTTAGGCAGGTTGTGATCACTGACCTAACCAAAATGACGGTAGCAGCTATTAGCAGCTTTAAAACTCACACACAAACTAACACTCCTGTTTTCGTTAATCCGCTCTGGGTTCGCGTGATGAGGAATTCAGAGTTCCGATGTTCGGTTATCGGCTGAGATAATAATGAATTTTTGCCTGAAATTGTTTTAAGCGTACATGATGAAATAAAAATATAACAATATTATAACTACCTACATGAGACGAAGGTCGGTACTCCTTCTCATCATACTTAAAGTCAGGAGTTCAATTCTAACAGGAGACTAAATATTTGTGTGCATGAACGTAGCAAGCACTTCGCTGTCTAGTGCTTAGTTTGTTTAGTTTAGTTTGGACCTAGAGGGCGCTGTGTGAGTCTCAGTATATTTCTGGCACATTACTTATAAGTGTCGTGTGGTTCCGGCCTAGAATAGTGCCACTCCCTCTTATCTCATGGGGAGTCTTAAGAGTCGACGAAGAGTAATCCTACCGGATGATGGGCAGCAGTCATCCTGTGTACTGGATTGAACCAACTCGCCTGCCCAGCGTAGTGACAGTGGGCATATACCCCTAATAAATATATATCTATTGGGGAGGCCAATGATCAGCTGGTCTTTATAAGGCTGATATGATAACATTACTTATCGGAGCAGTTTTATAGGTTGAAGTCAAAACCTTTTATTAAAGTTTGACTTGATACAGCTCTAGTGAATGTCAACTTGAAAACTAACGCGCCAATTCACTATAACTTTCGTAATGTTTATTATTCTGGATTGGTTGTTTATCCGCAGTCAAGTGCCCGTGCAAAGTTAGGTTAGTTCAGATGTAGAGGGCGCTGATTGAGATTTATTATATTTATTTATAGCACATTACTCTATATTTTCTTCATGTAATAATTTTTAGTTTTAAGGTTGATACATTTTGTACATTCCAGTTTTATCTGAGGCATAACTCGAAGGGATAAGATAAGAACAACAGCTTTCGTTATTGACGGTACAGCCTGCAACAATGTCTTAAAACTTATGTGTTTGTAATGGGGGATGTTGAGATAGGACTTATCTTTCAAGTATTACGGGGTTAAAGATGTTACGGTAAACCTGACGACAGTTATGACGCTGAGGTTGATATACTCGGACTGCAGCTCCAAAAATTCGATTCCCACAACAGACATTTTATGTTTGTGGACATAAAAGTTTTGTATCATCAAACTATCATGAAGAGTTTATATTACGGCATGGCATATAATACCTATTAATTTACGACTCGTACGCAAAGCCATCTTGTTACCAGAATATAAAACAACTGATCTTATTAAGCAGATTCCTTCTTATTACTCCAGGATTAGTTTATTAATAACAAGTAACATATTTTTATCTTATATGTTGAATGAAAATGAAGTAGAACTTAACTATTAATGGATATTGTGCTATCCCTATAATTAAATAAAAAACTATGAGGTAATTACTTACGGCAAATTATTTTTCGCTTCCAATTTTAAGTGTGCTAGATACTAATTTAAGCTGACTAAAACTTAATTGACTGCTGTCACGTTGTTCTATAGTAATTCAAAGATAGTAATTTTTAAAAAATGGGTGTACCTCCTTCCAAGAGCTAAGGAACCCAAGCCAACCTCACTTGCAAGTAATGCACCTGCTGATCGAAGGACGAGGCGCTGGCTAACATAAAAGTTCCCGTTAAGCGGCAATAGGCTCGCCACCTATTACGTGGGACCAATAATATAATTGGCGCAATGTGGGCGTATAATATGCCTCTGCTTACCCCTTCGAGGAAACAGGCTTGAATGTATGTATGTATTGAAGTCTACCAGTTTCCTTATAGAAATATATATGGGAGTATCACAGTCCTCATTCCGTCACTTAATTATTTCCAATACTTGGCATTCGCTTCAAACGCCAAATATTCCAGAAATGAAACCTTACTGATATCATAGGCGTTAAAACTTATCACGAATATAGCTTTTTCCCTGTTTTATTCTTTTATCAATAAAAATATTACGTCATAGTAAAACTTTTACGTCTTTCCCTTCACTTAAACGTTATAATACTTAACTGAAGTGGCTTGTTAAAAAAACGGGAGCTATGAGCATCACTCGTCAAATTGCAACTAAAAAATACGACATTCCTCTAAATACTTTCGGAATTTATGTGTATTCATAGTAGGCATAAAATGTAACCGGTAAAATATTCACCCCGTGTGTTTTATGCAACGATAGAGATACAACACGATAACACGCGAATCCTTGTTAGCATAGAAATTACATTTGCAACGTATATTTTAACTCACCATACAGTATTTATTTTGTCCTGGCACTACACTGATTGGTTTTAAGCTTTATTTAGGTCGTAAATTTGTAATGAATATAGTTTTTAATATATTTTAGCAAAATAGATGTTCTCCTGATGAAAATTGACTTACAGTTAAATAGAATTATAGAAAAGTTCAGATCAACACTATATTTAGGTACATTTTATTATGTGGAAAATGTTTTTTGCGCTTTACTCTGATCTTAAAATAAACTTTTGCTTTCAGTGATTATTGGAAACCTAAGTACACTTTATTGCGTAAATAAAAACAAAGTTAATGTGAGAATCAGTGCCATTTTCCATAATTACTTAATTTTTTGTTATTTTAACTTATCGTTAATAAACCCAAAAATAAAATTATTGTGTACATTTCTCTACATAGTGCTTCGCTTTTTAAAAAGTGTTTTATTGTTTACTTATCTGCAGCCGCACAAAAGTAATAAATTTAATTTGATTTGGATAAAAAAACAAATGTCTAACAAAAAGCAGCCATAAAATTCAAACGACACCCACGAAGAAGCAGTAGGAAGTAAAAAGGAACTTCCCTACGGAAATATTTAAGTCGCAAATATATATAAATGTGAATATCCTTCTTAACGTTTTTATATCGCACCCGAAGTTACGGTGGGCCTACCAATAATATTATGTCAAATACTGAACAAAAGCACAAAACCTGTGAAGGGTAAACATACCATTCACGCCGAATTCCATATTTTATAAGCTTGCACCGTATAAAATTCTAAATTATGAACCTTGACAGAAAGTGTGAATCAGTTTATTAATATCCTTGAAATCTAATCGATGCAATTAAAATTGCTCTTTTCTATCCCGCAAGCTGACTCCATCTCTTTTTCTCATATGTTTTTTAAGGTATTCGTTCTCTTTCTTCAAGTCTTTTTAAGATTTTTATAAGGTGGATGTGTGACAGGGGTTGGGTGGCAATATTTCACGTGCGGTGTTTAGAAGGCACCCACGCTCAGGTAGCAAAGATTATCACTACCAGCTTTGTTCATAACTAAAAAAATGTTGCCCTTCGAAGCAAAAAAGCATAGAAGTCCGAGGAGTCGACAGTGTTTCATTTTTGTGTTGAAAAATATCTTATTCTATAAAATAAGCGCTAGAGAAATCCCTTACGTACTTTCTTATACTTTATTTTGTTTAAAAACAGTGTTATTATATTATTGTGCATAAGATATAGGTTTACTTTTTAGATATTAATAACTTATAATTTAAGACACGTAGGCTTACACTTTGATAAGGACTTTTATAGAGCTAAATGCATCAACAATTTGTCTTAAGTTGCCTGGATAATATTGATAGCCTATTATATTTTTTATTTATTCGATTCATTTCGTATTTTTTTAATCAATTAAGAAAACTGAGCGGATTGAATTTATTTAAGTTATATGATTTGTATTTAGTTCTGGGTAGAAACTATAAGCGATGCATTTTGTGACCTTGTAATATGGCTAAATAACCATCAATTAATAGTAAAACAAGTCACGAGTACTCAAATCTAAGCCTAGTAGGCAGCTCCACACCTTTTCTTAGTCTAAAAAGCCGACAAATCTATGACATAAAAAAGTAAGCGTCGTAGGAACGAGCTGAGAAGAAAAAATGATCAACAGAAATATTAAACTTCAAAAAGATAAAACGCATTGTCCGAACCTTATTTTCTAAGATTCGCCATCTTTTGTGCCAATTATGAAGTTTTATTGAATTATTTTATAAAAAAATCTGAATTTGGAGGGAATGTGAGAAACATGTTTCTCTCCCAATTGGAACTAATCAGATAAAAATAAATATATATAAATAATTCTTATTTATAAATGTGGATAGCGAAAGCCGCGTTTAGTTGCCAAAAAAATAACTTTTCGAAGAACTATCTAGTCAAAAATATTATTGAACAAAATAACTTAAAAAAACCATTATTGTTACGTAATACTCAAAAATTCGCCTTAAAAATCATCATTTAGAACCCAATATTTAGTAGCAAACTGGAATAATACTAACTACTTTCACTATTATCAAAAACTAACTTGGAATAGTTGGAATGACTTCGTTATAGATTCCTTGCCTTAAAGCATAGGTCTTCTTTTCTAGACTAAAGAAAATTGGTTGACATAAATAAAATAATATGAACTGGCCACATTAATGACCTACTACACTAACCTATACTTTTATTTACTTATAGACTAATAGATTAGATTAAATTTAGGAGAAAGCTATGTACGCTTCTAAAGGCCACCATATATGTAATTATGTGCTGATTTTACATATGTTTATCTGTTAGCGTACCTATATATAAATAAATAGACCAGAGACACTTCTGTCTTCGTTCTAGGCTCTCCACTGGAACCTCCGACCCAGTCCTATAAATGGAAGGAAGATAGTATATTAAGACACACCTGCCATAAGGCATGTAAATTGACGTTATGACTAACACAAATGATTATGGCGCTATCGGGGCTAACGGCATCTGAAATATATGATTCATCATCATCATATCAGCCTTATAAAATCCACTGATAAACATTGGCCTCCTCAATGGATTACATATTACCGTAATGAGGGTATTTATCGATAATATCCACGCAGGGTTGGTTGGTTGATCACAGGTCAAGACAGTACGCTAAACGCCCACTACCCGCTAGAATTTCTCTACGTTGGATCTTATGCCTTCCCGTGAGATGAGACGGGGTGGCACTATTCAAGGCCGATACCATACAGCACGTTAAAAACGGCTACACGGCAAACATATGTTTGCTATGAAACTAATCACAAACGGTCACCCATTCAATTACTGAACCTGTTTAGAATTTCTGTCATTTAGTTATCGTTTTTGGCTGCTTAGATACTAAAGAGCCAAAAACTCAGGCCGATACCATATTGCACCTTAAAACGGCGACACGGCCAACATAATTATTTTTGCTTAATATAAAATTAATCACAATTACCTGTTTAGTATTGCTATTATCGTTTTTGGCCGCTTAGAGACTAAAGAGCCAAAAACTCCACATACTCTAACGCATATTTTAAACATACGTAGGAGAACTATTTTAAACAATACTACGTCTAGAAAGTTTACGCTTTTGATACGGACTAAAACAGTTATTTAGCATTAAACTTAAGACGTTGCTAACAGGCGCGTCTTGCTTTTCCTAACACCGATGCCTTTAAAGTCAAGTACACATTTTAATAAGTTGCCTTATTCATTACTTTTAATTTGATCACACTTGATTACTTGCGTTTCATATGAAAAAAGTTTTAATGACACGATTATTGTACAGATTCCAAGCGCATTTAATAGATTTAGAATTGCAGATTACTATACTTTTTTCGTGTTCCGTAAGTAAACGAGAAATCCCTAGTTTTGGTCTGTGCGTCTGTCTGTCCGTCGGCCTATTTGCGACTTAGCTTAGATCCTTTTAATTATTTAGAAGCTGTATTTTGATATCGATACATTACTGACAGTTTGCTTCAGTGTTTACGGGAAGACCAAAAGTTATAATTTACTTCAACATGTAACCAAATGATGTTTAAATCTGATTTGACATCATAATAAGAAATAATGCCGGAACGTCATCCAGTGGAAACTATCCCTAAATTAGACCGTCATAGGCGCAGTACAAAATGCGTTCAGGCAAATTATAACTAGGCACATGGATGCACGTAGATATTTTAACATTTCATCAGTTGAAAGACATAATGAGAATGTTGAAAAAGTTCAAAAGCAATAATCTTTTTGATATGCCATGTTCAAAAATGTTAGATATATATGTGTATGCACAAGGTAACTTATATACATATATTCATATAACTAAAAGTATGAAGTTATAGTCAGTAGAGTCAACAGCGATACTGCCCACATTCACAAAAAAAAAGTTAAAACTAATAGAAAAAAACTGGTGAAGTAAATTGTTCTAATATATTTTCAGACTTAATGGTCTTAGTTAGAACTGAAAAGGATACAAAAATAAAACACAGTGCTCTGTATTCTGAAGTAGTGGCAAATATTGAAATCATAACATAATATAACTCTTATGACGGGCATATATGAGTATACTAGATGGAGTTCAGTCAAAGTATAATACCTATGTCTGATGAGGTAAACAAGAAGCTACGGCCTTGTTATACACCGATTTCACTAGTAAATTGATTGAATAAACACATATCCTGTACTCCCTAAGCCTTATCTTTTATGCTAAAATGGTATTTTCTCATAGGTACTGCTTTCTAGAGGACTGTGACGTCGACACAGGAATTTCATTTAGTGCAAGCTTGCCCTAACCGTAGGTGCAAATTCCGCCTACAAACTTCGTTTATGCAAATTATATACTGGACTAGGGACTGCTCAACATGATAATATTACATTTCTCTTTGTATCGTTTTACTGTTTATATACTTTTTCAGTATTGAACAAAAATTTTAACCGTTATGTTGTTAATAAATGATATTCCTATTTTAATATTATAAAAAGAAAAAAAACGAGGGTAATTTCTGTTTCTGTTCTTTATAGGCAAAGCAATAAAAGAAAACTAATTGGGTTACTTTTAATTATTTAGCTATTTTAACTATTTGATTCACCTACATACAATGGAGCGTAAAATAACAATTCAAAATGTACTAAAGCAACTTAATCCTGAGTAGTTTTTTTGTCTTCCTAAAATTTTGAAAAAAAAAATAACTTTATTATAAATAATATTACGTAAATAAAGGTCAAATTTGATAAAAATTCAAAATAGAATTTTTCTAAAAAAGTGCGTGGCATCATTCATGGCTATATGGAACAATGAATTAAAAGTCTTTTAAAAATATTTGGCACGCAAGCGTTATGCCACAAGGATTGTCTAAGAAAAGTATTCAATAGGCTTAAGAACCTTTCTGTCAAATAATCGCATGGAATCTTATTCAGAACAGGTAGATAAGCTAATATCAATTTATCCTAATTTAGATTAGTATTACTGAAACTACAATGCTTAAACAGACAATGCTGGAAACACAATGGTCAAATTACCGTAACAATGTAAGAAAATAAATTGGAAAGGAATAGCAAGCTGTCAATGAATAGTTAATTTAAGTTGATGTCTTCTTAAAAGATTTTACATTTCCATTTTACCAACACAAATACAATTTTGTGTAGAACCGTATTTTTTAGCCCATAGTTGCTTTTACCTTTAAAAATAAATTGCAAATTGCCTTTGTCGCTAAGCAGAGATTTAGGTGAATTCGGTCCTTAGATGTGGAGTAGTTATGTCTGGACACCTAGAGACTCCAGAGTCAGGGTTCCCGCTATACACCTTATTTATTAATGTGGTAGCCTAAAGCGGCTTAAACTAGATCTGATCAAACTACTATTTCTGTATATGCGGCTTCTGAAAGTTATTAGTCCTTCAAGGAAGGGGGTCTTAAAGGAATTCGGGTCTAACAGTGAATCTTCTGATGATCTTCTGAGTCGCACTGTTTATTTCGGGAAAGGGATGTCTAAGCAGACAGCTGAGTTATAAGGCCAGAGTGGAACCGACTTAGAGGCGGTTGTGAAGAAAATGTTGCGCAGCATAATATAGTTGAACGCATGTAGCCTTAGTCGTCCACCACTCAAGGCGATTGGTGGGGACCTCTCTGCCAAAGTTCATGCAAAAGCCATTTAATACAAAAGAGCCGACAAAACAATTGCCATATGCGAAGAAGGTGTCTTGTATCGGAACGAGAGAGGAAGCAAAATCCGCTGTCTTTTCTCACTTCGCAATATTTTATATTGAATCGCCTTATACCACTATCTAACATCAATATCTAGACGTAACTGGTTTCCACACAAATTGATATTGGTTTTTAGCCTTATTAAGTTATCGCAAATGAAGAGCTAAACCAGACCATTAAAACAAAATTTGTCGTCGAGAAAAACTGAAGCCATAAAAATTCCAAATTAATCTACAGCTTAACCATTATTAAATAATTGAGCACAAAATTAATTTGGAATGACAGATTCGAAAACAAAGATAAAGATCTTATATTAAGTTTAAATATCAAACGATTCGCTTACAATGATAACATCTAACAATTATTGTTATAAAAAAAAATAATAGAACTACATTCTTTTTGACGAGATCACTAAACCTGTCCAGAGAGATACGGGCAATACTGATTTTATCGAATCACATGAGTATACAAAACGAGAAATAGCTAATACGTAATGGACTTTTGACTAGTATTTAAGAAGCTAATGGTTGAAGTATAGTAATAAATTTAAGAAATACTTCTTTAGAGAACAACTAAGTTATTTTGTACTTGGTGTTATTTCAGAGATCAACATTCAGTTATCGTCATGGATCACGATCAGTAAATGTTTTATAAAAATCGCTATGCTGCTAAGGACGTGGTTCCGATTATAGGACAAAAAAGTTTAGATGTAAGTATACGTTTACAAATATATATGCTTAAGATGTCCATAAAAAATATAAAATCCCACTGTGTTCTAATCAGGCTAACCAAACAAAACATCCCCAAAAATCAATGACCTTTCCACGTTCAATTCATACAAACATAGGATAAAAAGGTTCGTCAATATAACGGTCCCAAACCACGTAAGGCATAGAGCTCGGACGTATGTAGAAGTCTTAATTAAGCACAAAGAAGACAAGTTATCCAGCTACCGATGAAAATGTTTCATCAATCATGGTACGGTTGATTGATAATGCAACGTGAATTACTGATAGATCGTGCTGCCAGCAAAGGAATACTCATCTCAATTTATTTACATGTGTTTGTACTACTTGTTGAAGTTGCCAACGAAGGTAGGTAGTTTTGTTTGCACCTATTTGGATTTATGAATTTATGGAGAAGGTATGTGTTATGATCATGATTTTAGCTTTCTTCAGATATATTGCAGAGTAGAGAATAGTCATTATGCTCAATTCCACTGAAATAAACAGTTTAGTCGTAAACATAATCGTCCATTGTGGTAATTTTTATTTCTGTTTATTTAGCTACAGTCAGCTTATAGTACATCTGTCCTTTGACAGTCAGTTACCTAACAAAGCTACTCTTCATCAAACTACTTTTGATTTTACGTTAAAAACAATGGTGATTTTTAAACCCTCTCCGTGACCCTCTCTTAAAAACAGGAAACATTTAATTTACTTAACAAAAAGATTACCTGTCCGCCAACAAGAGGTTACAGATTTTTTGCTTAATTACCTCTCTTTCCTCACGCCACTGTTTTATGTCTTTAGTATAGATGTTGAAAGTAGATCTTTATGTAACGAGAATATTTCTAAGAAACATAATCATTGACTGGTGATAATATGATTAAGCACAAACAAAAATATCGCAAAAGTAAAATTCAACAGGAAATATATTTAAGTCTTTCGTGGTAACAGCTCAATTCAATTAGGTCCCGGGAATTACTCTCAAAACAAACAGTAATGTATTTTTATACTTTTCTACTTCTGTTTCTGCATTAAATGCGTAAAAATAGCGGAATTAATTCCTTAGAATATTTGGATAGCTTTAATTTGTAGACATATTTAAACAAAAGAAACTAAAATGAAAAGAAGAAAATACATTATAGTACATATTACTCCAATACAAGATTTTTTTAATTAACTGCCGCATCCACATGAAATCTTGACCACCTCACATACATACGATCCGAGATACGCGCTAACGAACCGTCGGATATGATTGAAAATCATCATAGAGGAATGATATCCTAGACGGAAGCCGTAATAAATCATCAGAAGACAGTAGCCTATACATCAATAAGGTCGATTACTTGATAACTGAACAGAAACGCGGTCAGTGCTTGTTTTAATTCAAAACCGGTGTAGGAGCGAGCGGTAATTAAAATAAAAGTTTTCATATAAATATTTCTGTTAGAGAAAGGCTTTGATGGACGAAAGTTGGTATTTTGATTGGCAGTTTGACCCCTGATGGGTTTAAAGACCTCAGATTACGTAAATCGTTAAATGATACATTTACTTCGATTACTTTCGTTTTTATATGATGTATCAAGATTAATTTTACAAGGTGTTTTGTAATTTTTGGTTCCATAACTTCGATATTTTACTAGCCAAATGAGTGGACTTTACTTAGTACTGTATTGAATTTGAAAGAATGTCATAGGCTTCTGAATTCCTCTTTAGAATCTTCTTTAATGGTTCTCTAATGTTTATGAATACGCGTGTTGTTTATCCCTAAACATAACAGATTTTAATTTAAAATTTATGTGAGTTAGGCTTCTTTTTAAAGCAGTGTTTACTCTATTTAAAAGTACAAGCGTCACCGCCCGTCATCAGGACGGGAGCATGCTACCAGAAGAATTTGACAAGCATCTCGGCAAGGTCCTATCTCCTACAAAGTATGTCTCTTTAGTCACAAGTTTGCTTATTGTTAACATTCGAATATTTTTTACCAATATTATATTTTTAAAACTAAATTTAATGACAGTGGGGTCGGGCCGTAAAAAAACCTATTACAAAAACTTTACATTCTCTTTTGTCAACTAATTGTAAATGCACTTGTAATTGGGAAAATGTATATACTGAAGTAAATCTTTTTAAGTAACTCTTTCCTGTTACCGGTAAAATTATAACAATGCCTAAACATGGCATGATTTAATATACGACCTTGGTTCACATGAACTTCTAACCAGTAGAAAAAATAGAATAGTAAAAAAGTACAATTACTTAATTAGAGATGTGAACGATAAAACTCGCAGGTGTATCAAAGATCACGATTACAGTACTGGCGGACATCAATTCGTTACGAATTCGACCATTTAGTCACACCTCGTTGAGTCAAGGACTCTTCAACTCATTTCGTGTACAATAAAAGAGAAAAAATGAAACAAATTAACCGATTTAACCTGTTCTGAGGACCCCTAAAGAGCGGTTCGGTTAAAGTGAACTAATTTATACTTGGCAGTATCATAAACAATATCGTGTGGCGGCCTCTAGATGGGTTTTAGGGGGCTTTTTAGTAGTTTTTTTGGTATAGGTTTTTGTCTGTTCAGTTAAGTTACGAGAATGGAATATTCAAATAGGCTCGTGCTTCAAAATCGATAATAGGCTTGAACAGAAATAACTATGCAATCACTTATACAGACTTTAAAAATAGTATCAGACAAGGTATTAGTTTAGACATACAGTGTTGTTGGCCATTTATGGTATCCACTATTAAAGACACATAGAAATTTTAAAATAGCATGTCTCAACTGAATTATTGCTTAATATTAGAATCATCATTATATCAGATTATTAAAGTCCTACTAATGGGCATGGACTGGGGTGATCTTACAATTCAAGATCAGGGAGGGATTCGGGTCCGAAAAAAATAACCCAGAGCTGTTGAGCTAGCTAAGAAACCTTAGCTGGATTAGCTGCTCTGAGCTGTTAATTATTGCTTTAGGATCATCATTATATCAGATTATTAAAGTCCTACTAATGGGCATGGAGATGCTGGGGTGATCTTACAAATCAAGATCAGGGAGGGATTCGGGTCCGACAAAAATAACCCAGAGCTGTTGAGCTAGCTAAGAAACCTTAGCTGGATTAGCTGCTCTGAGCTGTTAATTATTGCTTTAGGATCATCATTATATCAGATTATTAAAGTCCTACTAATGGGCATGGAGATGCTAAGGTGATCTTACAAATCAAGATCAGGGAGGGATTCGGGTCCGACGAAAATAACCCAGAGCTGTTGAGCTAGCTAAGAAACCTTAGCTGGATTAGCCGCTCTGTTAGTTTTTTCAACTTTAAAGATTATTATTTATTAATAGATTATTAATTTTGCGTAATTAGGCATTTAATTGTTAATGTCTCGGAGGGACGACTACAGTAAAATGGCAATGAGGATTTTAATAATACTGCACTGTAAAGATTATATTACCGAGCACAGGATAACAAACATAGTATTGCTTCTATTATTCGTGAGGATTTCTAACACTGCAAAGCTTCGACCCCTATATAAGCGTTCTCTTTAAGAACTGCCTTTTTAATAGAATTGCGTCCTATACCATAAAAGGGTCTTAAAGAACACTACATATAAACTACGGGCAGATAAAGCTCAAGATTAACTCACTCAAAGCCCTAAGTCATTGTATTGTTATACAGCATAAGTGTATTTTTATTATAATTGGAAAGTAAAAGACAGAGGCGACGCTTAAAAAGATGTTAACTCGTAAATAAACGTTTGTCCACGCGATAACACCGAGTTGTTTATATCGCCACCCGCTGACTGCATATGAGATTCAAATAAATGTCACATCGCATTTGAAATTATTATGCGGAATATGTTTTTATTCTTTTGCGGTTGTGGTTATTGCATACGCTGTAGTCGCACGTTCTTATTAAATCTCGAGATAGTGCATTTTGTTTATTGCGACGAGCGACTTTTGAATTGGTTTGGTCATTTTCATCGCGCTTTGTGCTATAGAGGGTATTAAAGTGTTATATATTTATATAATTTTCTTTTAATATAAAAAAAATATCCGATATAGCATTTCTTTCCAAGTTGGTGTAATCAATTCACTGATTCAAAATAAATTTAAAGATAATTATAATATTATAGAAGAGTATTGAATATTAACGTATGGGGAGAAAATAAACAGAAATAGAGATGAATAACCATGTAAAGAATAAATGATAGCAGCATAAATTATTCAGAACTTTTGCACTATTTCATGTGTAGAAAGCATTTAAATTAGTTCAACAATACATTAAGACATTCGCTACAATAAATATTTTTCATACAATAATGCTACGAACTATGTATTAGGGTACCCAAATCCATGTCACCATCCCTGTGGCTTATAAAAGAAAGCCTGAACTAGAGCCCAATAGTTAAACTTTAATTGGAAGCTAAGAAAAAGGTTACATGTGGCTACCAATAAATAAATAAAATAAACAAAACTCGCTATAAAAATAAAAAGGTACAAATACACCACAAACAATAAGGCAATTACGTAAATAAGGCTCATTTTCACAATGTCCAAGTAATTATCCATTAGCGTTTACTTGAAAGATCATCATCATTATAACAGTCTTATGAGACCACTGCTGAACATTGGCCTCCCCAATTGATTACAAAGTATACTTTACTTCTCTTCTCTTCACCATAATCACTGTACAGGCGGGTTGGTGATCGCAGTGCAAGCCAATATAAAGAATGACGTTGCTGCCCATTATCCGATAGGATTTCTCTTCGTCGCCTTTACGACTCCCCATGAGATGAGAGTGGTGGCCCTATTCTATCACATGGCATTTGAAAGATAGTCCCTACAAAACTGCAATTTTAAGTGTCTATAGTAATTGTAAAACAGTCTCTTATTATTATACGTTCAAAGGCAATTCTAACTCAAAACAAAAAAGCAACTCATTAAAAAATCGTAAGTACAAGCCAAAAACAAAACACGCTTACGCAAAAAAGCGTAAAAAATGCATGGAAGTGTTACAAATGATCCGGCAGTCGTGTTTTCGTCTGACCGGTGCTGGATGACATAGCTATACTGTGATTAATTGTCGCAACGATTGAAACCGCCGAACCCCCCACTGGCAAACGAAATGGAATATTGAGTCAGTGTATAGGACCTTTTTAATAATGGGCGCCAACGGAAACTAATTTATATATACCGTATTTATGCTACAGTTAACTCTATTTCATGGGCTGTGTTAAATGGGTGATGGAACTTTGTAATAAATGAATTAATGCTGTTAGGTATGTGTAAATTAATAACTAATGCTACTTTTATATAAGTTATAGCAAAATTTAAGTTAATAAATAAATAATGGTGGTAAATGGGTGTTAAGGGTTCCTTCCAAGATATAAGGAGCGCAAGCCAATATCTGTCTGTTCATCATCATCATCACAGCCCATTAACGTCCCACTACTGAGCACGAGCCTCCTCTCACATATCAAGGTGTGAGGGTATTGGGTCATACTCCACCACGCTGACCCAGTGCGGATTGGCGGAGGCAGGTGTATGGCGTCCTGCTGTTAAAATTTTTCAAGCCGCCCATTAGGCCTCTAACATGGCTTAACGACTACCACATTTAGTGATAACCGGGACCAACGGCTTGACGTGCCTTCCGAAGCACGGGAGCGCTCGATATCAAATGCCACAAAAACGGTCACCCATCCAAGGACTGACCTTTGTAAGCTCTCTGTACTTCGGTGATCGTTTCCGACCACCGAGCACCGCAGAGCCAGGAGCGCTTCATCTTCATCTGTCTGTTAGTAATAGTTAATTAATGCTGAGACTACATCTGTTCTATGTCTTTTCTTACTCCAAAGAATGACAAAAAAAATCTTATGATAGCTGATAATATTACCCAAGACAGCATTACACAATATGAGAATCGTCGACATCATCAGCCCACATTTGTACACTGCGGGACATAGGCCTCTTCAATGGCACGCCATAGAATTCGATCTTCAGCTCTTCGCCCCCAACCGCTGCCAACCTTTTTACAAATTTTAATCACTGAAATGTTTCTAGTATCTTTATGCCCATAAGATCTACTACCTCCTAGTAAAATGCTACGTTCGTCTTCAAATTGAAAGCAATCAAAACAATGAAATGGCAAAACGAAAAAGTAACTAAGAATTCTAAAATGACGAACAAAATAATTTTATATTTTCTAAAGTAGCCTTATTGTAATAAACCAACTCAACTGGGCAGAGACGACTGCCCAATAGCGATCCTATTAATTCTCGAGATTGGAATATCAATTTTTAATAGAAAGAATTTATTTCTTTTGTGAGTAATATTAAAATAATGATCTTATTACAGCTTGCCAAATTGGTAATAACCACATTAATTGGACCTTCCAAACATCTGAATACTTAAAATCATTTGTCATCGCGTCGACACCACACGGCGAATCGAATTTAGTGGGTAGATTCGTTTTGTGAGTTCTTTGGTGGTTTTTTTACCTGCCAATCTAGTATTTGAAAAAGTAATCTAATTTACAGTGCTGTTCTTGGTTTATAATAGATATTTTTGGAGTTCTTCGTTTATATTTAACAGGTGCCGTTTAAATTCAATGTTTAGATTACTGTAAACTAGCGTTCTTCCACGTCTTTTGGATGAATTAGCCTAAATCCATATTTAATGTTTTTTCCATTTTAGTATTACTAAATTTCATAGGCATAATAGTTTTGACGTTAAAGCGTACTGTATGACATAAGGACCGATATTTGTAAAGTAGGTACTATTTCGTTTCCAAAATATCACTTTTAGTTTTTAGTTTCGCTTTAAATCTCGATTCAACTACCAAACCATAATAGCGATCAACAAATATAATGGTAACTCGATAAATTGCGCGTTACACATTCAGCCAAGTAGAAGGGTGGTCCTGACATTGTGTTCAGCACACGAGCCATAGCGCAATAACATAAAAGCAATGCGTATGAATGCCATGAGGTAACCTGAACTCCGGCTAATCAAAGACGTAAAACAGGAATTTATTGTGTGCACTGTACCATGGTAAGTTTATTGTACAATGTTATGACTGCGGCAATTACTCAACTCTCGTATAAACCGAGTTTCACCTCTAAGACTTGTTCTACATTCAGTGTAAACGTTTGTTGTTCCTACCAGAAATTATAAATGGACACAATGTATATTTAAAACCGAAATACAATGTTTCTGCTAATATTGAAAATTTACGCTCGCACCATTCCGTCTAGGAGTTTAATCATTTAATCAGAGATGTGCAGTACAAAGTAAATTTTGAGATTAAAGGATTAAGAATCGTAATTGCTTCCGTATTCAGGCGAGAACAGTAAAAAGTTTCGCACGAAATTAGCCGTTGGGTTGACGTAAAGCCACCGCCAGATTTACTCATAATCAGAACACAAAGAGATTCGTCAAAAAGCGAATGGATAAAAGTTAACAGTTTTAATTTTAAAGTTTCCCGTTTCGCTCGAGCTCGCAACGTTTAATTTCCGGTGGAGAAATTATCAGGGAGAACTAAGCCGCGGAGCCTTTAAAAACTGAGGCGAAGTAGCGGTCGGCCTTAACTACTTGTCAACTATTGCTGGCGCTGCAGTTTTGTACTGCTTTAAAATAACTAGCTTATCTTTAAAGAAGAAGCAATATCAAAGCGGATCGTTTAAGATTATAGGAAAAGTAAGCTTTGTCCTATAATCTATATAACTTAAAGTAGTTACATACCAAATTTGTGCGCATATATTGGTATACTAATTCTTTTGCTCTATAGTGTGCATGGATAAATGCACACTATGGAGCAGTATACTAGTAAGCTAGTTAGATATCCTATTTACAGTGGTAGAAGGTTGCATGCGATTATTTTGTTTGGGATTTTGTACAGCGACATCTCTGGGCAAAAGTTATGGAAAATTTCATGAAAAAAGTAATGGTCATCGGAGCCGTGGGAGTCATTTAAATGTGTGTCTTGGTTTATATATATTCTATGTCTTGTAAGTGACTATTTCGTTGTCTAGTACCATAGAACACGCTTTACTTTTTCTCGTGGCTGTAATGTCTGTCATTAGTAATCGAAGTTGTAGTTCATTATTATTTAATATTCTCACATACCTAACATAAATATCACAAGCTATGCGAGTTGTGTCGACTCAAATTAAAAATTATATCAGATTCATATAATATTCTTAGCTTGGGCATTAAAAGTTGTAGCACTCAGCTGAAATTTATTAATTTTGTGTCAATAAAATTAAATATACGATTCACTTGAATTTGAAAGCTATAGCGATCCAACTTCAAGTGAACTTTAAAACAAGAAAACCGAATGTCTAATGCCATCATTACGACCTATTTCTGTTAGCTATTTTATTACATTCTATGTAAGGAGATACTGACATTTCAACACACGGTTAAACTCATACTCTAAGTTTGAGAGCACAAAATCTGTAAATGGTTTGTTTCGTTGTATTCATGGATAGCTGTAGATAGACATATTAAACTTACGATCAAAATATATAAAGAATACGTACGGAACTCCATATTATCCCAACTACACTTGTTTCTTTGTTCACTTTTTTTGATACATACATATATACATACATTTACGCCTGTTTTCCCGAAGGGGTAGGCAGAAGCATATTATACGCCTACACTTCGCCAATTATATAGTCCCACGTAATAAGTGGCGACCCTATTGCCGCTTACCAGGCACTATTATGTTCGCCAGAGCCTCGTCCGTTGTTCGACAGGTGTACCACTTGCAGTTGAGGTTGCCTTGGGCTCCTTAGGTCTTGGTAGGATCCCTATACACCCTTTTATGAAAAGAAAAAGTTAAAAGCTATTTCATCACACATTATAAGGAAGAAAATACTGAAACATATTATGTGGAAACTTGCAGCACGCCGTCAGACTGCTATATTTCTAAGCTCTTTGCATTAGCTGTAGTTTTTTTGCAGTGAAGTTGCTTTGAAATATATTTAAATTATTAAGCAAAATTTATTTTTGATTCAGATAACTAGGCGTCCAATAGTTAAATATGTATTGCCGCAGTGCTAGAGATATATCGCTGCTAAAAAGTTTTTATACAAAATATTTTTTTCACAGTTGTTGCGTGTTATAATGCAATGCAAAAAGATCCGTTTGTATATATTTGTCGCTTTGCCAACAAAATTATTAAAATATACAATTTAAAAGATTCTTCAAATCTTCAGAATGTTTCTCGAGGATAAGTATATCAAAACTGTTATGTATTCAAAGATGCACTTCCGCAAATAGAATATGATGTGTTTAAGTCCATACAACGCAGAAATAAGTTAGCCGAATGGATCCAAATAAGCAATTTTCCCGTTCACTATCTGGAATGAGCCTCGCGCCAGCGGGCGGTAAGTCTAGCTTAGATTCAAAACTTAGTGTCGGAATTATTCCAACTTCTTTACGCTGATAGCATGTTGAGTATACAGGAATTTGTTTCGATATTACCTACTACATATAAACCTTTTCTTTAATATTTCTTTATGTAACACACACCAACACTTACAGTCACTTACAAGCCGAGAGAGATATTAACAGGGTCCTTTTTAGGATATTGTAAACCCGTTTATTGAATAAGTAGAATTGTGAACTAAGCGTGGTCCCCTAAACATATTTCCTATAAGAACATCTCAGGGAACAGGAGTGGCTAAAAACCAGAGCCGTCAGCACAAGCTGAGCCACCACCTTTGCTCTCTGGACTTTCATAATTGAATTAAATTCTGGTTATCAATTTAATATTTAGTAAACTTTTAACCTTATAATGTAAATTAACATAATTATGTAAAGGGAAACCAAAAACTGATTTTTAATTTTTAAAATTTTATATACCTGCTCCCATGTGGAGTCTAGTTTGGTTTCGTTGAAAATTGTTACGTTTAACGCCATAAGTCACAGATATGAGAGAAGAACATCTTAGTACGTTGGTTATTTGTCGTAAAAAGGCTTAAACTATTTAGTATCCAATCAGCTATGGACCAACTGCATTATAAAAAAAAACATCGAGAAAAATATTGACTAAAAATATTATTCTTAATTTTATATAGCGTGTTCTATTCGAAAAAAAATTGAAGCGTTTGTAAGTACAAGAGAAGCCTCACAGGTATCAGCCAGTGGATATTCATACATAGTGAACACTCAAAAATGAAACGTATTGTTGTCAACCAGTAATAGGAAAAACAATCAAGATTACCTTCAACTTTTTCCAACAATTTTTTATTTTTATATAGTGAGACAGACTTTAATAATATTTATATTTAATAAACAGATTGTATTGAGATAAATATTATCTAAAAAAGCATGATATCAAATGTTATAGTAATTTAAGTATATAAGTAAGCTAGTTCGATACCGTATTTACAGTGACAGAAGGTTGCATGCGATTATTTTCTTTAGGGTTTTGTGAAATCACAGGCTTATGCAATTATGCATATAAGCCCGAAACAATTCTTGCACTCAAATCGGAAATCCAACGCGTCATCGGTGAGATACAGCCACATCTCTGTGCAAAAGTTATGGAAAATTTCATGAAAAGAGAAATGGCCTGTCATCTGAGCCGTGGGGGTGATTTGACAGATATTTTATTCTTTACTTAATCGGAATATGTCTTCTTTAAAATACAATAAAAAATTCACAACTCTGTCATAAAATACTAGTTTTTATTTTAAAAGAAAATGAGTGCACTCTTACTGAGACACCCTTTACTATATACTTGTACATATATAATTAAGACACTACTTCAACTTCTCATTCTTGAACCCTCTAGTAACAAAATCTCGATATAGTGTACTTAGTGGTGCAAAGAAATCCTTGTAATAATGTTTAGAGTAGAGTATATTACAAGCTGGAAACTAAATAATCTGGCTTTAGAGTAGTATGAGGTAAAGGTAAATAAATGTATAGTTAGTAGGGGATATTGTTTTTATTATCGTCATATTAATATATTATTTATAAAAATCTTCTAATTTGAAGAATACCATTAAAGAACAAACCAATAAGCTTCAAAGGTAAATCAGGTACCAATCTAATATTCTATGTAAGTACACAGGTATGTATAACTATACCTACTATACCTACCCAACTATACCTTCGAGTACTTCCGTAAGACTATCGTATTTCGAGCGATAGATCACAAACTCGAATTACACCCCACAGATTTGTGCTCGTGAGAAGAAAAATCAAAATTACAGTCAATTTGTTGATATCCTTATGGGAAGGCAATCCTCTTACGAGCGTAGAGTTATGTAGAGCCGGCCGCCGTTACCAACAAACGGGTATTAAGGTGGGGCCCGCACTTAGGGCGTCAACTATGAGTCTTATTTTATATTACTACTTCTATATAAGACTATGAGTGCTACGGTGCCTACGTATAAAACATAGCTCCATTAAATGCAAATCATTAAATTAATACTTGTATATTTCATAGCTGATATGAAATCAAGGTGTAGAGGGTCCTATCAATATCGTAGGAGTCAAGAAAACTCCTCCTGCAAAAAACGAACGAGGCTCTGGCAAATATAGAATTTCCCGGTAAGCGGCAATAGACTCGCCAGCTATTTACGTAGGACCAACATGATTAGCGAAATGTGGGCATAAAATATGCCTCTGCCTACCCCTTCAGGGAAAAGGCGTGATTGTGTGTATTATGTATGATATGAAGTTTGTGTGGCATAGATTTGTCACTGTTTGATTTGATTTGTATATCTTATAATTTTATTCCTTACTTTCTTTACCTTAACACATTATTTACAGAGAATGTTTGTTATGAATACTGTTTGTTTATTTAGCCACATAAAAAAGATTTCTTTGTTTTCTATAAGTCTTGCCCTCAAGTCTCTAATAATCATCTATGATTGAACATCAAAATCTCTCTCTCTCTCTCTCTCTCTCTCTCTCTCTCTAAAATCTAAAATCAGGAAATAGAGTTGCGTGAAGCGCCACTATTTTGGATCGATAGCATATGCACTACCTAAGCGTCCTAATAACTTTTTTTTATAATTATACATTTACCTGTAGTAACTCTGTATGATATCTCATTTCCTCTATTTATTCACCCATTTTTGACTTAATTGAGTAAAGAGTTTCAAGATTCAGCACAGTGTAACATAAAAAGATATTGGCAATGTAATATATTTTTTGTTAAAACACAAACTAGCCCTTAGTCCGTCCCAGACTTTGAGAACGAACCTAATGACTACCTCGGAGAGCGCAAAAGTTTTTCGCTTTGCCCGAGTTCGTTTCTAAATAGGTGGTTATCACAGGTGATGAGTACTTGAATTTGACTTAGTGCTGAATCACCTTTTTACTAATAGACAAGGGACGTGGCCGAGATATTACTGATTATGATTATGTACAAGGAAAACCGACAATAAAGAAAGATTTTTCTGCATAGATGGTTTACACAGTGATACGTTCTTGAATTTGACTTAACGCCGAATCATCTTTTTACAAAAAGCTTAAAGATTAGTGGTTAGAATTAGTGGTTAAATACAAGGACAATAAAACATTAAAAAATAATAATTTCCAAATATGAGGTTATCACAGGTGATGAGTACTTCAATTAATATTTTACTAATAACTCAGAGACGTGGCCGGGATAGTACTGATAATAAGTACATAAATACATAAAAAAAAAAAAAAAAAGAGATGTTTTTTGATAAACCAATGTTGTATGCTCCGTTTAACATAAAATTAATAGCATTAAGAAATTATCGATTTAATATTTTGTTTCTTGAAAAGAGACTGAAAAATAATAATTTACCTACATTATTAAAATATTTATTAAAAGTTTGTTTACTTTACCACGGGATTTATGTCTGTCATTGCTGTGACTTACGAGACCTATTTGATATAAACTCTTGCAGAAAGGCATTAGACCTTGAAGCAACGAATAATTTTGCTGAACTTACTTCAGATAACATGGTTTGTCGGTTTTATTAGTATCGTTAAAGTACCAGATGAAACCGAGTTCAAATCTCCCTGATATACTTAAGTGAACCCATTTGTAACACAACGCTGCAAGGGTAAGGGTTCCACGATGGGCCGGCTAGCGGCATGCTAGACTGGATTTACAAATTTTCTAATTTTACCTCTAAAAATAACAATTTTGAGCTAGCTTGAGTTCGATCAAGTCAGGTCATAAAAAAATTACTGATGTTAGTTTAATAAAACCTATCCTACCCTCATACATCACGCTCAATAAATTCTCAAACAAAAAGTTTGTAAGCTAGATTAAAGCTAACATAAAGCTAAGTACATGAATGCGGTAACTCGAGACCAAGCAGACAAAGCCGGCTCCCTTATTGCATAGGTCTTAAATTGTGCTGCGGTTTCAATGCATGTGCCAGTGACGTTAAATTATTGTCCCCGGGCCATGTTACACTGCCTATGCAGGTCGAGACACGTGTGCACTAGGCTTATGTGTTCAGGTCTATTAAGGCTTGTCGATGTAGGCCTTAAATGTTAAGTCTGAAATAACATCTAGCTTGCTTGTGATAAATGTAGTGGCTCTATTTTTTAATGGCCAATGAATACACTTGCATAAAATGATGCCTTAAAAAGTTCATATTTTAATTTTTTGTCTACAATTTGGATAGGAAGGTGTGTAATAAATAAATGATGCGCTAAAGAGTTCCTACTATTGATTTTTGTCTACGATTAGTAAAGGTTTTATAATAATGTATATGTTAAGGAAGAACAAGCAGAAATAAGCTTAAAAGGAGACACTTACAGATCTTAAATTACTTTTTTTCTTTTTTTTTAAATTAAAATATCTAACTCTATAGAAAGCTCAAAAGGGCAATTCCATGAAGCGATAATTTAATATACTTTTTAGTCTAGAAATGGTTGTTTTGATAATTTATCTTTTATGTTTGCTAAAGCCCACCATGTGCGTACGACAGATAAGTTAATTAAATGTTCTGGAGGTGAAGTATTACATTAAAAAAATTTAGAATTCTTTTATAGTTATCAACGGACTTGTAGATTAGGTACTGGAATGTTCGTTACTATTTCTTAATAATTATAGTATAATTTCTCGTTATAAAATAATGGATACAATCACAAGCTGATAGTCAAATTTATCGTTTTATTGTTATAATGATGAGTTTTTGACATTGATGCAATAAAGTTCTTACTATCTATATTTTGCCATGGCCAGCGAAATTGTAGAAGTTTAAAAATCTTTCAAGTCAAGTTTAATTTGTTTTTTAAAAAAAATTAACAATTACCCATAAAAATTATAAAGCGTCCGGATTTCATAGATTTTCTTACAGTACTACATACATACATACATACATACATTAACGCCTGTTTCCCAGAAGGGGTAGACATAGATATATTTCACGCACACACTTCGCCAATTATACTATATAACTTATATAGTTCGCCAATTATATAGTTGGTCCCACGTAATAGGGCTATTGCCGCTTACCGGGCACTGTTATGTTAGCCAGAACCTCGTCCGTTAATCGGCAGGCGCACCACTTGCAGGTGAGGTTGGCTTGGGCTCCTTAGGTCTTAGTAGGATCCCTATACCTACGATACTATGTTGTTCAATTACAATACTGCATTTCGCCCGCATCGTTTGTTTGCATGACCTAAAGTAAGTTGCGTTTTACAAGAACTACAAATTATTTCGACATAAAAATAAGCATACGTCATTATCAAACGTTTCTGCATACTACAATTTTATATTCATTTGTAAAGTTACGGACAACTGCCGTAAGACAAGAAAGAATAGGAATGAAATTGAAACCCTTGACTTCAAACTTTGCCACGCCAAAATCCTAAAATTACTGATTAAATAAAATTTACTGATTATAAAGTAATCAATACATAGGTGTTTAGATTTAGCATTACGAACTATCATTATCGTATTATTACTAAAGTCGTGTAGGAAAATAATATAAAAAAGCCGAGATCAAAAGTTCACGCAATTATAGCATTTTGCTTAAATTTTCTTATATGGAACAGTTAATTCGGCATGTGGTTTGTAATAGTTACTGCAGGTATTATTAGGGATCCGCATTCAGGCAGAAAATATAATAGGGAAACAAAAATATGTTTAGTTTTAGGTCTGATAAATTTTTTTTATTTTTTTATTTGTAGTGTTTATCCTTTGCGTAATGAAAATCTAACTGCACTTGTGGTTTTTATATCGCATTTGATTATATTGTGTTGTAAGCATACGGTACAGTTTGCATAGTATTCCCTCCCTAGTTTAGGACTAGTGCTGTCTAAGTTATACAAAAATCATTATTAATAAGTCTTAATTTGAACTGGAATGGATATGAGAAGGCTTGTCAATTATTAATGCTGGAATGAATAAGAGAAGGCTTGTAAATTTTTCGTTCGTCTATTTAAACTCTGCAATAAAATAACAGGATCTATTACTTATACGGAACATTATAAAGAACCAGCTTCACCCGAACTTGGCGTTATTTTTTTGAAGACGCTGAGGCAAGTGCATACGTAGTTATTACGACTCTTACCACGGATTTGCGGCCATACTTTAACTTTAATAATCGACTAAGCCGTCAGTCGAAGTAACAAAAGCTAATTTTGAACGGAATAAGTTTATAGAACTGTCTATATCAGTTTGTAACTCTCAAGTCGTGGACGGTCATAGATTGTATAGACATTTGCATGCTATTTTGGCTGTTATTATCTTACGAGTAATGTGAAAATTGTACTAATTATGCTTTCTATTTTTGTTAATGCCTATATTGAGATTTAAAGCCATACGTATAAGGTTGCAGTATTATACTCTTATTCATAGAACTTATTTTTTTCTCATTCACATATCATAAAATAAAGCAATATAATCATTTATGATATTGAGATTATCATGACTGACACACATAAATTTTATAAATAAGAAAACGACCCAACATTTTCGACTTTATTGTATGTTTTTTTTACTCTTCAATATCCTTTTATATACCATAAGGTGGCATTCTGGCATATGACCTACCTGATAGAGAGTGGTCACCCCATCTTATGGAACCTTCTAATACCACGTCCATTACTAGCGCATAAAGACTTTTCAAAAACCTATTCAAACCCCATTTGTTAGAGAAGAACTATGCCTTAAAAGTACTATGCTTTATAATTATACTACGAATTTTAGCCCGACCTATCAAGTGGTTTGAGCTTTGCTTTGGCTTTTCAAAAGAGGCTTGAAATAGTTGTTAATGAATCAACAGCACACTACTCATACCGAGTCAGCGGTGACCATTTTCCCTATATTATTATGGTATAGAATTAAGAAGTAATTTAGAGCTGTCGTGGCATTGAAATGTGCTAAGGATACTAAAACACTGACAATATAGAAGATGGTCATAAACTATTTCTAAGTACGACATAAAAATAATTAACCATTCATCATAAAGATCGTCATAAAGGCAAAATATTTTTTTCTATCATTATCTCAGCCTATTAACGTCTCATGAACGGTATTCTCACAAACCGAAATTAAAAGAGAATGGGGACTTTATCACTAAACTCAAAATCGTTTATCTCAATAACTCTATTCAAAAACAAAAAATGTTTATTTATACTAATCCGGATTTCTAGTTCCTTTCCAAAGCGACGATATCAAACGCAACGTACTCGCGTAGTGTCACCATACCATGGTCTGACCCCTGATAACTCTGCTTCACATCAGTGACAGTGGATACTGCAACCACGACCTTATAAAATCTCTGCATGAACCAACCACCATAAAAATATTTAGCAAATTAAATTAATATCAAAAGATTTTACTACACAGTACTTTACTCGTTTAAAACTAATTGGTCGTCCGAGAGACGAATGTCGAGTAATAATCGAAACGCCGCAGCGCATCCCGCAAACGAATTATACAATCGATTTAATTGTTCTCTTAATTACGAAATTAAAGTCCGACGAATACTCGTATACGCATTCACTGCGCTTTGGCGCTTACCGCAAAGTTGTACGAAACTAATAACTGTATGCAATTTTCGACATTAATGTGTAATTTTCATAAGTACGAGTAATTTGTAATTTGTTTAATTTTTACTTTATTGTTCCTATGCACATCGCATAACATAGGGTAACAAAAAAAGGGTACGGGGTAAAAAATATATGTATACACATATAAATTAATAATAATACATACAATACAACTGGCTGATATTTAATGAAATTACATAAAGTTATATTATGCAATAGTGAATAAAATAATATAACAATTTATAATTTAATTATATATTATGAAGCTTCAATGACAAAATTATATATTTTGTACTAATCATTCTCTTATATCATTTGTGAAAATTACGTCATTCTCTCTTCTAAATTGCCGTCAAACAGGTGGCCTGTGCCCAAGAGGGTACGAAATTGTGTCAAAAATAATTACACTTACCATCTGTGTAACATTTTGAAATGCAAATAAATGAAACTGAAATTGAAATATTAATTTACTTATGATATATCTTTTCTTTTAATCTTCCTGGGGTCTATACTGTCTGAGCAGTACTGCGTTTGGTAAATTCGCAGAATTACAATGTTTGATGATCAATTTAGGTCAATTTAATTCGATTGTGTTTATTAAAAATATTTACTAAGAGGTTTAGAAAAATCCTTTCTTGCTCCTAGATTTTACAAATATTTCAGAAAGAAGCGATGCTAAAATAAATTATTTTTTAATTTGTCATAAGAAATATTTCATTAATGTGTAGATTTTACTACTTTTTATACCTTCGTATACCTCCAAATTTTTTTATGAGTTCATTAGTGAACTTAGAAAGTTCGCATACTTAATTGGAATAGTAATAGTATTTAAAAAAATCTATTTTACATTATTATATATTATACTTCAAAAATCTGCGTAATGTTCAAAAGAGAATAATCATCAAAAGAAATTCTCATAGTCTCATTGCCCTAAAAATATAAGTTTGCCCTAAAAAATACAAGTTTGCCCTAATGGCTACATTAACACCAAATTCCACTATAGGGCACACACACTATTCATTTAAGTATCACAACAAATTATACTTATTAATTTTACTTTCACATTATAATTGCATCGATTTAAAAGTGCGAGAGGCGGGTTCGTAATTAAGTCTCTAGAACTAATTGTCGATAAGTTGATCTTACATTGGAATAACCGTTAGATTTTTATAATTGCTTATAAGTCACGTGCTTATGAATTGATTATCATCATTAGTCTTAGTAATTACATTTGGTGATCTACTTGCAAAAGCTTTCGTGGTGATGCGAGACTCGGTCATCAAAAACTGTCACTGAAGTTATATAGAGATTTTTGTATACCACTATGCGGCACTCTTCGGCCCACCTGATGGAAAGTACTGACTGCAGTCTATGGTCGTTTGCAAAGCCAGGGACATCACTAGCGCGTTGTTAACCCATTAAAAACAGCTTCACGCTCTTCTTGAAGAGCCCCCTTGCATCCTTTGCAAGGTTTCCGCATCGCAAGGGTATGCGGCTGATTGTATTTTTATAAGGTCCTATCCTCACTGATGAACTCCTGCCGATTATTAAAGAGGTCAGTCTTTAAGTAAACGCTTGTGAGACATTTCAGCCAGTTAATTGTTTTCTTGCTTCAATAGGAAAATTAAGCCAAAGAAAGTCTGTCTAAAACTAGACAGTCGTTAAGTCTATTGTTTGAAAAATATAAACAGCATGACAACACACAGCTGCCATTGAAAATGTTACCTAAATTCACATAATAATACATACATACATAATGTCACTCCTATTTCCCGTAGGGGTAAGCAGAGATCACATCCTTCCACTTGCTACGATCTTGGCACACACTTTTAGCTTCATTTACACTCATTAACCTTCTCATACACGTCCGTCGGTTTTGAGTACTTTTGTCCTGCCCTTTCTCCATAATTTTCTGAATTTGGTCATGGAAGTTCTTACGTGCTCTTCCCCTCCCAACACTTCCAATCACTTGTCCATCATAAATCACTTTCGTTATTCACATATTGGAGTCTGATTTCATGCCGTTTCGCTTTGATTTGTTTTTGGTTGCCGCAGTAGGGCATTATTAAGTCTGATTGTGGGACTGTTCGAAAGGGCTACCGCGACCCCAGGCCATAGCAGGCTCAAAAAGAACATGGATGGTTCTAATTGAGTAAAAGTCTGTCACATCTTTCCGCTTCACCCACAGCGGAAGAAGGTCATTTAATGATTTTCCAACCGAAAAAATAATAATTTAGAAATGGGCATTAAGTCAGAGACCATGCTCTATTTATAATTATGGAAATAAAATGTATGATTTTTTTCTTATATCGGAATAACGACATACCCTCATAATGAAATGCTTGGTGACCAGCAATGTAAAATCCAGCATTCAAGTTGTTTCATCAAAATCTTAAGGGTTAGGTTTTTAGTAAACCTCCCCAATCCTGCAGTGGATCGTAATGGAATGTTCATAAGCTGAGTTAAATGAATGACCCAGTTGACTACGGGTAAAGTATGTCTACTCGAATAAAAGCTTTTAATTTAATGTATGTAATGAAGTACCAAAGAATTTTAATTAATTGCATACGGTATTCGCGTCACAGCGCAAGTCGCAAACTGAAGCAGACGTTTCAATTACATTCTTGTGCAACTATTGTCCTTGCTCTATACAAACTGTTACATAGAAAGGCTGCAATGCAATAGCAATATATTTTCAGTAATTAAGATCGAACCCGCCTCGAACCAATAAAGGTTTCGAGCGTTAACGTTTCGACTTCGACCTTAGCCCGAACAGCCCCGTAACTCTTGCAATTAAGTCGAATTAAAAATAAAGTCAGAAAGCTACAGCTGTTGATTAAACGCCATCTCGCGGGTCCCCATCAATAACAACAGTTTAATTAAAACACTTTTATACGCTCAGAATGGCCTGGACGCTAGTCACGGCATTTAATTTGCTTTTTTATTTGGCCTTATATTCTTTAATTTTTCTTTAATACAGCTCACGGTGGCATACTCTAGCCAGAGAATGGACTGTTGAAACAAAGGAGTAGGATGCGGAGCGAATGCATCTTTTATGTTCTGTTGTTTAAGAATTTTTAAATATGCGCCTGTTATTACTAGGTAGTTTTTATGCTTTTATGGCGTAATAGGATTTTTTTAGTTTTCTTCAAATCAAAGTGCCTAAATAACTTTTCTATCGCTTTTCTATAACGTTTTCAAACATATTATCTATCTATATATCATAAAGAATAAAGAATATCATAATCATCATAAAGAATAAAGATAAAGAATATCAGTGAATTCATCTAGTCTAACATTGTTTGTGTGAATCATATATATACTAGTGCTTATCAATTACATGCAAATTTCGTCATCATATCACGCCTTTCCTAATAGATTAGTTTTAGTAGAATTTGATTTGAATAAACATACATATATAGAATCACGCCTGTTTCCACCCTATATTAAATGCCCACATTTCGCCAATTATACTTTTATGTTTGCCAGAGCCTCGTCTGTTAATCAGCAGGTCACCACTGACACGTGAGCTTGGCCTGCGCCCCTAAGGTCTTGGGAGGATCCCCATACACCCTAGGCTTTTATGTCAATAAATAACAAAGTTATTGTGGGACGATATAAATTATAGATATCGCAAATGAAGCTGCAGGCGTCTACTGGTATAAATTACGGATTAAATAAATTCACTTTTTTGGTATCGTTGGTTTCATGGATCTGGTAATTTAAAGAATTAAGTACTGAATATATGCAAGAAAAAATTACCAAAGACGATCCTTAATTTAATTTTTGACGATTATGGCGTTGAGGTCAGTATACCTGCAATCTGTTCCACAGACACACATTTGTCACTTTTTGAATTATACTGACAAGTAAACCAAAAAATAAAAAATAACTATGTCTTTTTTATTTAAAGAACCATTGTAGAAGAAAATAAGTGCACTTACCTTCTTTTTTTGAACTTATATATATAATATATTGAAACTTTCAACAAAAAGCTATAATAAATTACACAAGACTGCAGTAATTAGAACTTAAGTTAATTAAGTGCTAATCTTTTTTATGTATCTCAAATTATCATAAAATAAACATTAATATGGAGTCTAATTTGGCATGGGAACATTAGGGTCATGCTCCGATAATAATATCATTTAAATGGTCTACTACAGTAACAGAATGATGATAAAAATTGTGGTTCGAGAATAATTTCATTACATTTCAAAAATAGAAAAAAAATTAAAATATTTTTGTTTTATTAAAAATATTACTTAAAAATTGCTAACTTTTTACTTTATATTTTTTGCATTTACTATGCTATACAGTTATGAGACGTTTTTTTGTACTAGAAAAAATGCAATCTCGTTTCAGCGTTGGTCGTGAAGACATCGTTGTTCTGAGGCTCCTATCTTACCTGAAGATGCCCTGTGTAAGGGCGAAACACGTGTCGTGTTGAATAGTTTCTCGATTTATCGGGAAATTATAGTAGCGCGGGAATTATTACAAAGATATTTTTAATCCATCACTTGCTTAAAATCAACTCTTCCTTAGTTACCCGGATAGGAATCGAGCCTACGATTTTTGAATAACCGGTTCATTGCTCAGTGGCTACCGTGGTCTTCGCTATTATTGTTTGCTACTTAACGTTTGCTATCTTTGTAATGATATTGTAACATGTTGCTATAATATGTCATTGTATCAGAGAACTGACAAATCGAATTCACTGCTTACATGGTAGCTTATACGAATATGAGAACTGTTCTGTTCTAAAGATTGTAAGACAAGATTGCGTGTATAATTTTATATATATGTGATGATCATATGATGTATTCAATAAATAGTGTCTTTTGGTGTGCTAATATGTCTGTTAGAATATTATAAAAATAATAGCTTTTTTCACCAGAAGCTGAATATAAAAAAGAATAATATAAATTACTCATTTGTTTAGTGTAAATATTTATAGTTAAATTTTATAAACAACTTTGACTTTTAAGGATTAATAATGGTTTATCCCTATTTTAATGAGTATTTTCTATATGCGAAGAGCATTATTAAAAATCAACATTCATTGTTAAATTTACTTTTAGACCATTTATCAGAACAAACTGACTGATTTTTAAAAGTCGTTGACAAACAATAAACCATTTTATTCGTTATTTTTAATGTCCATTGTGCTTAAGTGTGCGTTGTCACGCTATCCATCCATAATAGGCATAGTCTACCCTACCTTTGTTAGGGAGATGACGATATCAGAAGATTGTTATCTTGAAAAGCATTATATTAATTTCAACACTAACAGTCGTAGATTGAAAAAAATAATGAAAATGATCACGACACATTCTAAACAGTGACTGTTTTTAAAGGATATAAACGTTTGGATTCGTATACGTTCTTATAAATGAAATGAATTCACTATATTTAAATTTACGAAAGTATAACACAGTTATGTATGAAAAATGTTACAGTGCAGTAAAGAGTAACATCAAACTTTTCTTGTTTGAATGAATTTTGTTATTTTTTTAAAAATAATAATAAGATATAATTATTGAATGATGTGCTGGAGTGATAAGCCCAGTAAATGATTATACGAATATAATTAAATATATCGTTAAGCACGCTCAACTTTGCAAGCGTTTAACGTTGCCCATTTGTTATAAATACGATAATTAAATAGGTACATGAGATACACATGATTCATTCATTCACATTCTGCCTGCAGTTTTGCCAAATAGACTTACAGATTATTTGCAATATTTTGAATTAAGAACTTTTATTGTTTCCGAGCGCGAGAACCAGCCGAATGGCTTAAGCTTAAAAGCGTACAAACAAATTCATTTTCTCGTTTATAATAAAAGTTTACAATATGTTAAGCTTAATATTTAGCTGTAGCCTGCAGTGCCTCCCGTTCCGTTTAAATAATTATATCATTTTCAACGTATATATTATTAAATTAAGTTTTTCTGATAAAATTAATTTGCGTACCAGTTTTGGTATTTTAGAAATGAATAGAGGTACCAAGCTTATTAAATCTATGCTTAATCTACGCGGCTTAAAATCGAGCCGGAATAGAACTTTAATCTGTACCTGTGCCTCTAAAGCTCAAACTAATATATAATAAAATGTCCCTTTGAATATTAACTGAACATCAGTTTTAAAATAGTTCGGACACGCAATTCTAACTTTAAACATCACCTTAAATTTGCTTTAATCAAATTAATGACCTTATAAATTCACTTGAGAAACACTACGTCCGATGTATAATTTGACATCCATTGTAATCCGTGAGATAAGTAGCAACTACAGTTATACCGAGCGGCTATTTTATTGTTATTGAGGCAGAGAGAGATAAGGTTTTCGTATACGAGGACCCTTACATTGTTGCAGCTAATGTAAGTGATAAAAATTCGTTACATTTTATACGAAAATAATTAAGGCTTAAATTACGACAGTATCCTCAATGCCTATACTTACCACGAAACTACACCAGATGTTTGTTAAATATACATACGTTGATTCGTATTATGAAGATAAGGAATGTTTTAAAATAAAATTTGTAGTTAATATCAATCAGGCAGTGACTCTTGCTGAGATGTAGCCTTTTTTGTTATATCTTAAGTACCTATTATATAAATTTTACTTTATATAAAAATGCCGCCCTTCTGCCTTTACCAATCCTCTCTGAATCCGCGAAGCAAGTACCTTGCTTTTTGAAAGTAGACCTAACTAGTAGTAGTGGCACTAACCTAACCTAACTAACCTAACTAGTAGTGGCACGATATTCAACTAAGATAATGACTGCAATCTGATTATTTCTGGCAGAATAACCACAACGTGAAGCGAATAATATACATTTAAACATATAATAAGGATACAGTATCAAAAAAAATATTTAATAAGCGATACAGTATTCATAATACTCCGAAAATTAGTCACAGCACGCATAAATATCAAGTCGGTCGTTCCACGTCGTATAGCGCGCACGTGAAACTCATAACATTCGTAAAATGATTACGTGAGAAGAGCTAACTTCGTCTAGCTCGGAGACACTTCCAGTTTTCCAACTAAGCGACACTGTGACGCAAGATGTCCTATTTTATTTGAAGAATTTTAACACTGTGTGCACTGTGTTCTTTTAGTGTATACTTTAAAAGTTTACTTATGTCGCGATTAGTTTCTGCGCAAAAACAGCAAATTAAGTTTGTATGTGCCTCATTGCAAAAATAAAATTACACACCAAACCGCTATTTGTATAATAGATCTGTTGTGCACTGTTGTTTCCATTTCAAATAAATGTAAAAGTTTCCACTATCACACCAATTATGAAACATACTTACTTATATTTTTATTTTGTAAATACATACTTAATATACATAGGTAACACATAGATAAGAACAGATATTCATGTTCATGCACACAAAGATTTATTCTGTATAGGAATCAAACCCACGAGCTCAGAAGCGGAATGCCGTGTACTGATCTTCCGCCATTACTTTAAAAGTTTACTCAGTGTTAATAAAAGTATTTCTTTAATTACTTGAGGAAGATTATTCTTGCAAAAAACAATACGTACACACGAGCTACAAAACCTATGTAATTATCCTACTATCACACCAATTATTAAACATACTTACACATATTATTTTTGTTTTGTAAATACATACTTAATATACATAGCTAAGATAGGAATCAAACCCACGACTTCAGGAGCGGAATGCCGTGTTTAAAAGATTACTCAGTGTTAATAAAATTATTTCTTTAATTACTTAAGGAAGATTATTCTTGCAAAAAAAAATTCGTACACACGAGCTACAAAACTTCAAAAGCCCACACCCAATTATGAATGCCAAATATAATGATGTCAATGATTGATCTAGAAACATTAGAAACTGTATGCGAAATAGTTTTTATATGGCCTAATAATTATTATGTGATTGGTGTCGTAAAATATTATTTAAATTGCCAACGTGAAAATATTCGGCTAGTCATAACAATTATGAATGAAATGTGAACTGTGTAGGAGGGCATATGATTGGATATGGCTATTGATCTTTTCTTACTAATTATGGCCTGTTTTTTTTCAAATTATTACGTTTAAATGGTTTCTCTCATCCACTTTTGCAGAATTATTAATACTTGTTTATTTAATAATAAATTATTACATATGTATTTTTATGCAGTACGACGCCAATATAAACTCTATCGAGGTTTACCGGACCTCAGTGTTGTTGACATATTTACAACAAGCGACCGCTCGCGGCTTCGTCTGCGAGAACCTGCTGTTCTTTTATTAAATCGAGTTTCCACGGGACTAAATTTTTGAAGCCATTTTGTTTTAATATGTTGTAAAAATATGTTTTTTGGTTCTAGCACAGAAAATTACAATGCTTTTAAACAACCTTTCATCCCCCTTTTCAACTCTTTACAACACTTTTTTCTTTTTAATTCTTAGGCTCTAGTCCGACTGTGCACCAAATTTCATTGAAATTGTGATACTTCCGCATTTATAATATTAGTATGATAAAATATTAACCAATAGGTTGCAAACCAATAAAGTTGATAAAGGTTTAGTAAAAACCTAAACGATAAAAAAAATTGTAGTAAAAGAATATCAAAATTTGAGTCTATGTGAAATTTAACGCGTTTATAAAGTATTCAAAATTTAACAGATTTTAACTGCAACTTACAGTATCATTAACATTTTGTACAGCGATGTGTGGTTGGTACTTGTGTGGCATTTGATATCGAGTGCTTCCTTGGAGTCGAAGGCATCTTAATCAGTTGGTGTAGCATATCGCTATAGGTAGACCAACATGTGGTTAGCTTGAAAAATTCGTACAGCATCAGCACTTCTGTTTCCGCTAATCCACTTGATCTGCGGTAGGACTACCTGTATCTTTTCTTCGCATAGAAGACGAGTCCTGAACCCAGTACTTATAAACTGGGATAGTGACTACCACTATTTACAATATTTATACCTACTCACAAAGCGTTAGGTCTTCAGTAAATAATTTAAAAAAGAAATTATGAGATATTTTATAAGTTAATGACCGTTCAATTTATTTTAGAGTACCCTTAGCAAAAGTACCCTTATCCGACGGACGTGTATGAGAAGGTTAATGAGTGTGAATGAAGCTAATAGTGTGTGCCAAGATCGTAGCAAGTGGAAGGATGTGATCTCTGCCTACCCCTACGGGAAAGAGGGGTGATATTATGTATGTGTATGTATATGTAATTTATTTTTACTTTCGCCCCATACAGCTCTCATCATTTTTTCAAATAAATAATCTGAAAGGTTTAGGAATTTAAATGCAATCCAATTCCTTAGATAGAATTTTTGGCAGCAAATATCAAAACAATATTTTATTTGTATTCTAGCTTTGCTCAAATCGCCGAGGTGAATTTAATTCTATATCGCTCCAAACACGTTGAAAGGGTAATGCTTTTTTCGCAATTGCAACTAAAAGCAGTCTGTCGGATAGTAATAGTTACCTAAGGCTATAAAAGCTAAGCTTTGAAGCTTTTTTGAAAGGGTAAAAAGTAAATAGCCACTTTGGTACACACTTTGTGGTGAGATAGACACGGGCTTGGCCTTTGTCTGAGTTTGCCTTAAACGTTAGCCTGGATTGAGTTCTATCGATTTTGTGAATAGGTATGGTTTGATATATAACACTATGCTACAATCTTACCTTATTCATCATCATCATGTCAGCCCATTAACGCCCCACTACTGAGCATGAGCCTTCTCTCATATATCAAGGTGTGAGGGTATTGGGTCATACTTCACCACGCTGACCCAGTGCAGATTGGCAGAGGCCTATAGAATATTTCAAACCGCCCATTAGGCCCCTAACATGGCTTAACGACTATCACATTTAGTGATAACCGGGATCAGTGGCTTAACGTCCCTTCCGAAGCACGGAAGCGCTCGATATCAAATGCCACACAAACGGTCA
The DNA here is from genome assembly GCA_949126915.1 of Musotima nitidalis. Taxonomy (NCBI): domain Eukaryota; kingdom Metazoa; phylum Arthropoda; class Insecta; order Lepidoptera; family Crambidae; genus Musotima; species Musotima nitidalis. The sequence continues at coordinate 8,293,164 of OX421424.1, read as the reverse complement.
CCCATCCAAGAACTGACCTCTGTAAACTCTGCTTTTCTTCGGTGATTTAAAAGAAAGTTTAAATCCAAAGAATGAAAGACAGTTTTAATCTGAAATACTAACCAGCCCCCAAATTCCTTATGGGATGCGCAATCAGTATGCACATTAAATATTTATTAGAGGATCAGTTTACTATAATTATAACACAGAATTTAATATACTAAACATGACATTTAAATTTAGCCCACTCTTTCTCCTTATCTGACTTCGTGTCCTAGGTGAGCGATTGTATTTTTTATGAAGAAGAAACTTATTGAAGGAATAAGAATATAAATGGAAATAAATAGAAAAGGGTAGGGAAAAGGCTAGCATTAATAAGTAATATAACAAAATATAAACAACAAGTTCCATAAACCCATCGAAATGGTTTGATCATAGGATGAGACAATTGAGTGACACTAATTTAAAAAACAAATAGCAACGCGATATTGATGCCCCAGGTATTGCCAGCATCAATAGACTACAGTGACCACTTTTCATTAGAAGTGCCTAATGCTTTAGTGCCACTCTTTTGTAAAAAAAAACTACAAACGTAATTGAGTAATAAGCCTACTTCTTATATAATAATATCGGAAAGCATGCGAAAATACAGACACTCTATTATCCTATTTACCGTCTTCTCAGTATATCATTTTGCTCTAGTGTTAATGCAGGGAAATCTGAGCTGAGACTAATAAGATGAAGACACTTGTGTGTTGGTAATTTATAATATTAACGCGTTAAGAAAACAACTAAGTATGAGCAAACATGAATGTCTCCTACCAACGGTTGCTGTTGTCTCCGAGTGAGATAGATAAAAAAACTTTATTGTATTTAAAAAAAATAGCACTAGAAAACATTTTGCAAAAGATTTTTCTTTTGCAGTATCTATTGCAGGCCTGGTCGCTTACAGCGACTTCTTAAAGGCGATTTTTTCGAGGCGAGTTCATATTTTATCTATTATACATTTTAAATGACTTTGTTACACTTTCACGTAAAAGATAACTAAAACTGGATTTAGACCAGAGACGTTACGTTAATTACGTTACTCGATGATCAAACGTGAACGGGCAGTCGCTGGTCGCCGGGGCAGTGCCCCCTGTACCTATTACGTCCCTATTGAATAATATACCAAGTCAAGTTCATGACTCAGTCTAGCCCATCGAACTTTAAGTACTCAAAAGGACTTGTAACATCCAGAAGACTCCATGAACTCGGACTCATGTGACTAACAAATCCTAGTCTTGAAAAGAGACTCAAGTCTCGAAATGAAGACTAGCAGACTCGACACTAGACACTTCTTACAACTCTACGTTCTGCTACTTAGTAGGGCTTCATTTAATGGAATGGCACCTACCGCACGAGAATCACCAGAACATAAAAACAAAACAGAACAGAGCCAAACAGCCTATATTTGGAAAAATATTTGTAATACAGGTGAGCCCGTATGAGATTATTCTTAATTTTTATTTGTGACTAGTAGGTCTTTAACAAACCTTTGACAAACAAGAAAAGAAAACTAAAACCAATTTTCAAATTCATATATGCATGGTATATATTTCTTTGAAATAATATGTAATATAAAATATTTTGATTACTTGCACTGTTTTTAAATATTTGTAAAAAACCTTGTTTTAGAAATACTGTGATCGAGTTACAGTAGTAGTAGTTGCAAGTATCCCAAGATTACACTCTCTTAATAACTCTAACATGGTATGGTGCAGTACTTTCCCCTGATTGCACACCGTCTTGAAGCCTGATGGAAGAGTTGAGAATGTTGCTATCACAGAGCTTGGGTTCAAAATTACTTTATTAAGTGGTGTTGTTTTTCATTATAACGATAGCGATAATACTTAACGTTAAGTGAAAAGTTTGAGTCGATTCTTTTACAGGTTTTCATTCCAATCAGGTAAATATTGAGGTGTTTGGTTAATGAGCTTCATTATTTTAATACACCAAAAAAACACACGCACAGCGTTATCTCCTATGAGATTGTGAGACAACGGATAAACATATTACATACTTTTTCTTCAATTTATTAATTCATAGTCACTCAGACCAAAGCAAATAATCAGGTACATAATACTAATTTCAGTTAGAATCAAACCTTAGACTTTAGAAGGGAACGTACACCAATCGCTTCAGTAAGTAATTTCATGTGTTTTCTTTTAACTATATCACAATTACTTCAAATATATGGAATATCCATCCAAAAGTACACAAAATTTCCTTAAGATCCAGAGTTGTTTCTGTGTCAAATCTCTTTAATCGCTTTGACAATATTGCAGCCACAACACCCCACGCGAATGAATAACATTCATTCGATACTATAATGTTCGTGAAGTGATTTAACGGATTTACGTTAATAATCTTTTGTAGGTTAAATCAGTTGATTGCCGTCCACTGCTGCACATAGGTCGCCCCCAGAGTGAACTATCCTCGGTTCTCTGAGAAACACATCCATTCGACACCAGCCACTTGTGTTAAGTAGTAGGCCACCTTGCTGCAGGCCGTACTAACTACATTATTAAAATTGTTGTTGAAAACAAAACGTTCAGAATATTTTATTATTTTGTGTTGTATTTTCCCATGACGATTACATTTGGAAAGGTCAAGCAGAGGGCGTATTAACTTGACATCTTTATCACAATAATTTCTTCCACAATTTTGATGTTCAACATCTACTGACCACTCCCATCACGCTTTACAGAAGTGAAATATTATCATTATAATTGTGCGTTTCGTTAGTTATAGTTAATTAAACTTTTTTAAATATATTGTTTGGAAAAAGCGTGACTTCTACTTTGATAAGGCAGATAAAATAAAATTATATTATGATATTTTATATAATTGCTAGATAAACGCTAATATAAATCTGATTTAAAAATAAAACAAACAGTCTATTGTAAAAAGGATATGCAACAGAGTTGATACAGTTGGAATGGCAGGAGATATTGTTTTAAACCTAGTAGCTGTTGATGAAATAAGAAAATCATTTGTTTGAAAGCAAATATTCTGACATATAACACTGAAAATTGAAACGTACAAAAGTTTTAACTGAAATAAAATAGTTGGTGATTCCGGTGAGGTCATACCTACTTCTAATTATGTTAATGTACAGTAATATACCTTGAGTTACAGATACAATTTAGAGAAATTGTAATGCATTTGTAAATAAATAGTTAATCATTAAGAATGCAATTAAAGACGGTAATGACCTAACTACAGCTAAAAGGCACTCAATCACATGCAACAAAAAGAGTAGATGGAAAAATCTCACATGCATCTATAACGGATAACAGATCTCCCAAATTAACAGTTCAAGGCGATTAACTTGTACCTACGTACGACCATTCCAGTAACATCTTAACACAAATGATGTATATGTGAACGCCCAAGAATGAAGACGGTAATTATCGACCAACCACTAATGTGATAATCTCTAAATGTTCAACTTTGATGAGTTCATCGAAACGAAAGCAGAACTGGACTGTTGCCATACCATTAATTACTTGTTTCGTAATCATCCGATGGAAACATTACCAGCGTACATGGGAATAATGTAAGAAACATATTTAGAGGTCTTGAAAGATACGATTAACGCTTGTTGGATGCTTTCTAGTGATTTGAGTTGTATTATAAATTTGGGACGGTTTAGTTTTTCGAAAACTAGCTGACTTTTTTAATGATTCGAATTCAAACTTTTTGAGGATTTTAATAGGTAGTGCGTACTAATTGTTCGACTATTTAACATATCTACTACTAAATAGATGGAAAGTCTACAACAGACAGTTAAAATAAAAGCAATTCGTAATAAATCACTATCCATTGTTTTAACCGTTCAATAGTGTTCGTTCCACTGCGAACTTGGGGTTCAAATTATGATATGTGCTACGCCAGTCTAGAACTGTAATGTTTTTCCAAAAAAATACCTATTAAAAGAAATACATTTTATTATTTAATTTAATTTTTCTCATTGATACCAGTATTCCTTAAAGTATTATTCTCACTGAAAAAGGAGCACGTTTTGGTTGAAATTTAAGACAATCATATAAATGACGCCCTTTAGAACGTTTTGCCATCAAATCTCCCATCAACGACAATTGCACAACTCTACTGCTCTTTATTTTAATAGTTTTACTCCTCTTGAGCCACGCGACTTTGTGATAGCTTTATTGTTATGAAAGTCGCGGTTAAGTCGAATGTCTTCTATCAACTTTGTAACTTTTTATTGTTTTACAGCTAAAACGTTTTTAGTGCTGTAAAAGTTGTCCAAGTTAAACTGTCATAGGAGCTCGCTGGTAGACGCAACACTGTTAACATTGATGTTTATACATGTACTACTTTAAGCTTGCAATTGGTGTTTATTGAATATAGATTTCCGCACATTCTTGTCTTATTTTGAGCGCAATATCCCAAACTGCTTATCAATTATTTGCATACGGGATTCAACTAGAATACAAGCTCAGCGGCTGCTCGCATTTTAGTCGATGCAGAGCGTGCATCGTATAGAGCGTGCAAACGTGTTAACGATAAATTTACTTATTTAAAAACTACAGAAAACGTTGTAAACCAGTAAGATAATATAATGAACATTATTCAAAAATTGTAAAGTGTTATTTTAGCAAAATATTCAAGTGTGAATCTTTTTGCATACGTTGAATATGTGCCTGTGTTGCGTACGTTTAATGTACCAATGTCAATAACTATCAAATGCAACCGCTAAGAATCTTCACATAATGAAGTGCAAAGCTCTATAGGGTTCAGAATACACTATTTCTGTGCAAGTAATTACGGCCCTTGTATTATATCGAGTCAGACGCGCGAGCGCCGGTAACAAGACAACATAATGATACGATCCGCCTTTTGTCTGTGTGTTTCGCCACCTGCCCAAACACTTGCAGTGATGGACAAGGATTCTTCAAATATCGATAAAATTTATTTTAGTGTTGTCGAAAATGTGTGTGTGTTCAAAAATGTAGTATGCAAACATACAAACCTGGGAGGTATGAACTGGGTGTAATTAAGCACACTTTGTATATTTTTTCCATATTTTAATGTCTTTTTCATGTTAATCTTTAAACAAGAACAAAAAACCTCACACAAAACAATAAATAATTAACTCTTCTTTTATAAACAAAAATAATATCAAAGGGATAAAAACTATACAACAGACATACAACACACTAACACACAGATTATAGATAAGCATTTTTTATATAACTGATCCATTTAACTCATAAATTTATAACCCTGTTACGTAAAAGTATACAATGAAATATAGATACCATAACCAAGATTTAATTCAAGTAGTCAATATTACATCATTCGTAACAATCATAAAGCGGTCATGCCTTGCAATAATTCTTGGAGCAAATCTAACAAAAAACATCGATATCGCGTCATTGGGTTCGACATCCTTATAATGATACCTTGTTAGCACCGGTTGGTTATTCTTTTGGCGGTGAGGTGAGAGAACTAAAAATTTAATTCCTACTTACAAAGGTGTGATTTTTAAGCCGCCAGGAAGTGTTAAGTAATTACAGAAAATCGTCAAAGGCTAATAATTTCGTTCGGCCATAGTTAAGTCCAGCTTTTGCTTGTAAATAATTATTTGAACTAATTTGCTGATGGCGCTAATCAAGATAACAGTCTCTGGCTGATTTTCTACGAAATAAGGAATATTTTAGTCTTGTTGGCCAAAGCCTTGGGAGCCTAAAAGTTTTTTTAATATTTAAATAAATATGTGCTTATATTTCTAATCAGTTTTTTTATTACTAAGGATTTTATTGCGTGCAATACAATTAATAAAACACGGTTTTCCGGTACACTACACTAAACCAACCTACCTTAATTAGTTTTTATTGAAATGAACGTGGATCACCAACGTACGAAAAGTAGGAAAATTGACATAACTTTTTGGTTGGATCGATGTATATACGAAGTTTGCGGAAAGCCTATAGACTAAAACTGCGCACTGCATACTGTGGTATTTGCCGTTCGATTCAATTTGTTATGATGGCACAATCGTTTTCAAGATTATTATGTTTCAATTTCAATTAAAGTCAGCTTACTGAGGAGGTTGCTATCAAATCGGTTAATTTCCGTATGATTGTTTCTTATGCTTAAGTATAGTATACAACTATTAAATACTAAAGACCTAGGGAGCCCCAAGCCAATCTAACCTGCAAGTGGTGCACCTGCCGATTAACGGACGAGGCTCTGGCGAACATAACAGTGCCCGGTAAGCGGCAATAGGCTCGCCACCTATTACGTGGGACCAACTATATGATTGGCGAAGTGTAGGCGTATAATATGCCTCTGCCTATCTCTCCGGGGAAACAGGCGTGAATGTATGTATTAAACTGTTACTGAGGACTAAGAGTTCTGATGACTATTCAATGAATTCTGTTAATGTCATATGTACACTAGTTAATAGATTACGCACTTTGTAATATAAATGTGTGAACACATGACATAAATATTATATATCAAAGTGTAAATCATACCAGTGCATTCATATTCTAAATATGAAACACTTGTAGCAAAATAGCGTCTCAACTATTCCAAAAATCCAATGGACATAACTCAAAACCTGACACTCTCAGTCCATGTTTTACGTAAGTACGCGATGTACCCATCGCCCCTCTTTCTTTGTATTCCGATTTATGGCTTTTTCATTGGCTTTATTTACTTTTATAGACGCTTGATGCCGTAGAAGTCTGAGCTATAAATTACTGGCCAGCCATGGTGAGACGGCTGGACACTACCTCGGTACTGTGAATAAACATTTTCCTCTTATTATGTTTTCGGATATAAATTAGAGAGATTTATATGTCCCCACGGTGTGGTAAACAGCCTACCGCCAGTTTCGTATAAGAATCGGTGCGATTCAACTGAATTGTGATAGATATAAAAAGCGATTGTAAAAAACGTCTACTGGACAAGAACAGTGGCAGAATGCATTAGAAATCTCTCGAGACATAGAATTTGAATTAGTGTTGACCTACAAACTTATGTTTTATATTAAAATATAATTCTAAAGCGGCCTAAAATTGGACTTAATGAATGGCTATGGGGAGGGCCTATGTTTGGCAGTGGATTTTCTTGGGCTAATGATGATGATGGCGATACACATACATACATACTTTCATGCCTATTTTCCGAAGGGGTAAGCAGAGGCATATTATACGCCCAGTTGCCAAGGTAGGTGGCGAGCATATTGCTGCTAAGCGGGATCTGTTACGTTCGCCAGAGACTCGTCTGTTGATCAGCAGGTGTGATCATGAGCTTGGCTTGGGCTCGTTAGATGTCATTAGGATCTGTATACACTTGAGATCTTTATCATCACGCTAAACTATCTTTTATCTACGCTTTCTTTTTTTTGTTTTTTTTTGTTTTTTTTTCTTTTTTTTTTTTTTTTTTCGGAGGTAGGCGTGAAAACGTGACAAGTGTAGCTCTTCAATTAAACTAATTTAAATTTGTTTAAATAATTTATTAATTACTTACCACTATTTATTATACTTTATTAAACACAAATAATCAATTGAAATAATAATTTTAATGAGGATCTGTTTTATTTGAGTGCATCACCTGCCGGCCACAATTTCAAACTTTCACCACAAGTTAAATCACTTTTGACGAAGCACTAGAGATGGAGAGCTCCCAGTCTGAGTTCCGTGCCATGCACAAATCACTGGCAGAGACATTGCTTCAGAAGATGGCAGATTTTGAAGAGCAGCTGAAACTGAAGAAGGATCCTGCATCAATCGGTCAGTTGGCTTCTGATTTTTTAAACTTTAAAAAGAATGTTTGGAGTATTTTGTCAGCTGTAAATCTCCATATTTCAAAGTTGGAAAACTTGGTGGATGAAATTGACATGCGAAGTCGTAGAAAATGTCTCCTTCTGTATGGTGTTCAAGAGGGTTCCAATGAGGATATGTGTACTGTAGTCTCCAATATAATTACTGAGAAACTTAAACTCAAAGGCGTCTCTTCTTCTTCATTCAAAGCTTGCTATAGATTGGGTGGAAGCCGTGAGGGCAGGCCTCGACCAATCTTAATAAGATTCGCAGCTCACTCCATGAAGTCTGAAGTCTGGAGAAAGAAGACATTATTCAAGGGTACTCCAATCGTCCTAGCGGAATTTCTAACGGTTAGACGACAGAGCTTGTTTATGGCAGCGCGTCAAAGTTTTGGTATCACAAACTGCTGGAGTCTGGATGGCTGTATTTATGTGAAGTGCCATGACGGGGAGCGTCATAGAATCTCGTCTGAGTCGGACTTGACACGTCTGAGTAGTTTTTCCCGATCGAAGAACGACGCAGCAGTTCCATACGACGCAGCAGTTCCATCTGCTGAAAGTAAGGTTGCAGTCACGAAGAAACCAAAACGTGCGGTTAGACTAAAATAAGTTTTCTTTCTTTATTGTTCATTGTTCCGTTAATCGCTGTAACTATTGATATATCTCTACCCTTTACCAGGGCTTTATATTTAATAATTTTTTTTATTAAGAATGCAGGTAAACATTTAATAGTTTTTGTACAAGTGTCACTGTCAAATTGTCAATCAACTTGTGCTTCTTATGTCTTTTTTTACAGGCCTGGTATTAAACATTTTAAGTCATTCTCAATTGTTATAGCTCTCTGTACTCTGTATTATTCCTACTTTGTTTGTTTTAACGTGTACTTTTGTGAGCCGGTAGGTTAGCACTTAAATAAGTTTGTCATATATATTTTAAACTTAGTAATTTCTTAATTTTAAGTATATTTATATTTTTTTTAAATATTTTATTCTGATATGGATGATAATGATTCCTTCTGCTCCTGTCTAAGTAGCAATGATTCAAATGATGACTCCTTTCATGATGCAATTTCTCTTTGTAATGTTGTTGAGAGTGGTTTTAGTAGTCATAAAAAGTTTTTAAATATCTGTCACATTAATGCACAGAGCATACCTGCTCATTTCAATGAATTTATAGACACTTTTTCTTTAGAATGTGTCAGTGCTGTTCTGGTTTCGGAGAGTTGGCTGAAACCCTGCTTAGAATCTGCTGCGTATGCTCTTCCTGGATTTGTTGCTATACGTAATGATCGCACTGGCAAGGGTGGAGGTGGCGTAGCAATCTACCTGCGTAGTAACATCTCCTATAAAGTTCTGGACATGTCTCCCTCTCTGTACTCGTCTAAAGCAGAATACATTTTTCTGGAGATCTGCATCAGTGGTGAGAAAGCTGTTCTAGGTGTCGTCTATTGTCCCCCTGGTGTAGATTATGTCAGCCAACTGGAGGCTGTTTTGGAACCGCTAAGTGTCAATTACGCGCATCATATTATTATGGGTGATTTCAATACAGATCTTTTAAAACAAACCCCTTCCTCATCTAAACTTCTTTCTCTTATTGCTTCTCTAAACTTTGTCAATTTACCTCTCAACCCCACTCATCATAATATAAATTCCCCTGATTCCTGGCTTGATTTGATTATCACTTCTTCTCCCCATAATCTTGTAGCATACGCTCAGCATGATGCACCTGGATTCTCTCGGCATGACCTTTTGCTTGCTAGTTATAGACTACGTATTAATAAACCTAAACCAGTTGTGGTTTCAATGCGAAACCATGCCCGTATTGACGTAGATGCCATTTACAGGGATGCCTTAAGCATTGACTGGGACCCTATGGTGGCCTGTGTTACTCTTGACGATAAGGTGGACTTTTTCAATCGAACTATTATTGCACTCTTTGATGTCCATGCTCCTGTAAAACAAGTTAGGTTGAAACGTCCTCCTGCTCCATGGATGACTCGTGGTGTTCGAATGTATATGACAAGGCGTGACAGAGCTTTCCGAAAATTTAAGCGTGACAGATCGGAGGATAATTGGGAAATTTTTAGGGTTGCCAGGAATCGTTGCAATCAGATGGTGAGAGCAGCCAAGCGAAAATATATTCACAGTAATGTGGCCAAATCATCTTCGACTGATATTTGGAAGTTTTTGAAGGGCCTTGGTTTCGGGAAAGTTGAGAATAATAATCTAAATTCCCAATTTTCCCTAGATGAGTTAAACCTTCATTTTTCTACTTCTTCTTCTATTGATGACTCCATAAAGGAACAGACTCTCAATGAAATATCGCGATTGCCATCATTAGAGTCAACTTCTTTCAATTTATCTGCAGTGACTGAGGACGAGTTGAGAAGGGTGGTGGTGTCTATAAAATCTAATGCTGTTGGCTATGATAATATCAGTAGAACCATGATTATGGAAATTTTAGACCCGGTCCTTCCTGCTTTATCCCACATCATTAATTTCTCCTTAAGCTCAGGATTTTTTCCAACTTGCTGGCGTAAAGCTTATGTCCGTCCTCTTCCCAAAGTACCCAATCCATCTGCCTTAAATAATTATAGACCTATATCCATATTACCTTTTCTTTCTAAAATTCTTGAAGCCACTGTACTTAAACAATTATCAACATTTGTTTACAAAAACTCGCTTCTCTCCTCATTCCAGTCTGGCTTTCGTCCCGGCCATAGCACAAGCACAGCTTTGCTGAAAGTCACAGAGGACTTTAGAGATAGCATGGAACACGGTAAGATTACTGTGTTGGTTCTGATTGACTTCTCCAATGCTTTTAATACGGTTGACCATGACCTGCTCATTGCTATCCTATCCAAATTAAATTTCTCGAGGATATCCCTAGATTGGTTCAAGGACTATCTTCGTGGTCGACAGCAGATTGTTAAAGACAATAAGCTATTTTCCAGTTGCTGTGATATAAAAAGTGGTGTCCCCCAAGGTGGAATTTTATCTCCTCTCCTTTTTTCTCTTTTTATAAATACTTTGGTTTCCTACCTTGGTTGCTCTCACCATCTATATGCTGATGACCTGCAATTGTACTGTGAATGTGACATTGCTAATATCAATACTGCAATTGCTCTCCTAAACGATGATTTGACGACAATTTCTAATTGGTCCAAAAGATTTGGCTTATTGGTAAACCCTTCAAAATGTCAAGCAATTATCATTGGTAGTTCTCGAAAGCTCTGTAAGTTAGATTTGGCTACGGTTCCGCTTTTGGTGCTCAATGACATTAGCATACCATTTAGTTCCAGTGTTCGGGATCTTGGTCTTCACATTGACTCTACTCTTAGCTGGTCTACTCATATTACAGAGGTCAGTCGGAAAATTACTGGTGCTTTGCGTGCCCTTCATAGGTTTAAATATTTTCTTCCTTTCAGCACTAAAGTTTTGTTAGTGCAGGCCTTAATTATCCCAATTATTGATTATGCCGATGTATGCTTTCCTGATTTAAACAAAGACCTTTTGCTAAAATTGGACCGTTTGCAAAATAGTAGTATTCGCTTTATTTTCGGAGTCCGTAAGTATGACCACATTTCTCCCTATCGTTTTCAACTTAATTGGTTATCTATTCCTCAGCGTCGCCAAGTAAGGCTCCTAACTACCCTTTTTTCCATTTTACGTAATCCTGAGTTACCTGAATATTTACGCTCCAAATTCAGAACTCTTTCTTCTACTCATTCTAGGCAGCTTCGCTCGTGTGACAACTTTCTCCTTGCCACACCACAACACAGATCAGGTTTTATGTCGAACTCTTTCTGCATAAAAGCTATTCAACTTTGGAACTCTCTCCCTACTGATATAAGGTTGGCAGAAAGCAAGCCTACTTTTAAAGGGTTGCTCAAGAAATACTTTCTTGAGGAGTTATCATCCGATTGAGTCTACATATTATAATTACTATTAATTTTGTGTATAGGTATATGTAGTTTATTAATAACACATATTTAATTCTATGTAAGTTTATATGTTTTCTTATTCGTACTGCCTCATACTTTTCTGCTAACCCAAAGGTTAACTGGTAGAGAATGCCTTGCAGCATTAAGTTCGCCTTTTGTACATTTTAATTTTAATTTGTGCGATAAAGTTTAAATAAATAAATAAATAAAGATCAATCTATAGCAGTCCACTGCTGTACACTAGCCTCTATAGAAGCCATTGAACAGGATCTGTTTCCATTCTTATCCAGATTTTGCAATAATAACCATCATTATTAAAAGCGTATAACATTCCACTGCTGAACAAAGACCTGCAAGAAAGTATGCATAATAGCATATAAATCTTTAAAAATGTATCGAAACAAAAAATGTAAGTAAAATATTACAAAAGGCGTTGGTGAACTTTAATAATTGTAAGCTTATTTGATTAATAATCAGCTCTGCAATTAAATAGCCCCAAAACTGGTGCGCGTAATTAATAGGACGTTGTACGGCCATTGTTGAATTTATTGTTTTACTGCGCATACTGACTATAAATTCCTTAATTGGCTCCCACTTTACGCTCAGCCGGTCTTACTTAATTTACAAGAGCGAGCACAAACTGTAAGATATATTTTTTTCCCAAATACCACTAAACATAAACGTAATGGCCACTCAATTTTAGTCGTTAAACTTTTGTAGGGAAAAGTCAAAAAGGCTTAAGCCGTAATATATTTTATAGGTGGTATATCATATAATTTTCTACCTCAACAATGTGAGGACAGCTGCTCTGCAAACTTAAAACAGTCAATTTTCACTTTGAAAACAACAGTATTAAAGGGATCAATTTTTATTGAGGTGTATTTAAAGTTTATTGGGTCTATATTAACAAGGCCTGGTAACCCGCTACTCGGATCTGATATCCATAATTTGTAAATTAAAATCCGGCCTTTCGAAGCGAGTAAATGTTTTGAAATTGGCCCACAATAATACCATCGGATTTGGTTTTTTTACCTCTTTGTGGCGCCGCCGCCGCTTAGACGAGTTTCGTTGTTAGCTATAACGGAATCGCTGTTAAAACATCGTTTAATTAGAATAAATTAGTTCGAGTTAATTAGGTGGTTATCTCTTTTTGACTATTTATTGCCTCGTAGATTAGGGTTGACTTTAACTTTTATATAATTTATAATAATGATCAAATAAATAGATTAAAAGTGAAAAAATCTAATTGACTTTCTGATTAAATATCATATCTGGTTGTAGTTGTTTAATGAACTTGTTATTTGTAGAAGAACCACAGTAGCTTACAATACTACCGCAGTGTCAGATAGTTATATACTGTCGTCAAAGATACTGTGTTGGTTGCAAGGTGTTGAAATTCTCGACGTTACTGGGAATGTAAGTCTCTAGAACAGATGTCTATAGATCTTTATTTTTTTATATTGCGCTCTTCAAGGAAGGCGTGAAAAGCTGGTAATACATCCTTTAATACAACCTTGTATTTGTACTGTAGGAATCGAACTAACGACCTTTGTTGCATGGAACGGGAATACCGACCTCCACGCTATAACGGTCATCAAATACATACATTGTTATCCTGTTTCAAAACTAGTAAAATCTGGTGTTACAAAGCTTAACCATATGAGAAGATGCACACACCATGTAAAATATTCAGGGCAAAAGTCAGTCACGACATTTCATACCCATAGAGAATTGCATGAATGTACAGTGAGCGTTTAATAGTTGGTACCACCCAATAATATATCAGATCACGCTCTAAAGCTCTTGACAATAGCGCCGTGTGTCGATCTTTATAGTGCTTTGGATGTTACTAACTATATAACGCTGAATGTATTTCTCAATATGAAGATGTGGTCAAGATATTGCCGTGTCAGGGACTTGGGTCAACTGCAGGGAGTCGGAATGTTTTGTACAATGTAGTTTATAAGTAGCCAGTTAGCGTAATATTATATGTTTTACTGTAAGTTGTAAATAGAAATAAAAAACATGGTAAGGTCTTTGATATAAAAATTTAGGGATGTTTTTCAAATCTTATCCTAATAATGTTTATAAATGAAAAAGTTCGTGTGATGATTTTGACATACACACTAAAAAAAGATTTAAGTATTGGTGCGAGGCAACGGATAAACTTACATAGTCTTATTTTGAAGACGGAAATCGGACCACGGGCCTAAAATCACCCAATTCGAGACAATTTTCCATGTTCATGCACAAAAATATATGGTCAAGTATTTGACCTATGGGGAAATGAATCCACTAACTATGGATCAAAGAACGAGAATGCAAACACGCTGTATTGGTCCTTAGATTAATGTTCGATTCTCTTTACTTGAATCTTGCTAATTTCATAGCCTATAGCGTTTTAAAAGCCTTAAGCATTTTAAGGGTTAACAAAGCCATTAACATTGTGATTAGCACAATTTTAATTTTCTTTTTAAAAAGTACGGCGAGTCTAGACTTAATTATTAATCTTATGATTTTTGCATCAATTGCTTTGATCTTAATAAAATTATCAAATGAAAGAGTACATGTCTAGTTATGCTTTAAAATTTGGTTTTAATGGGATTGAACTAAAGAAAAATATCTTTTAAAATAATTTTAATAAAGAAACAAGATGCCTTTGTCAGACATTTGCTAAATGTCTGTCAATTATAAACCGTAATAGGTAAATAGTTAATATTTTGTGTGTAAAAATAAAGGTGCCATTAGACTGGATAAATATTTTTTTCGGTCAAGGTTAAGTCTGTAACAAGTCTGTGTATTTGGCATATTATTTGTTGATATATCTTGGAAGATACAAATTAATATTTAGTTTATTTTTATTGTTTCTTGAAGCGCCCGTAGCGGTGGTCGAAAACGATCACCGGAGAAAAGCAGAGTCGAGCAGAGAGAGAGAGTTACAGAGGTCAGTCTTGATATGTGTGGCATTTCATTTCGAAAGCTTCCGCGTTTCGGAGGGCATGTTAAGCCAATATACTCGGTTATCACAAAATGTGGAAATCGTTATTCTGTTTCAAAACTAGTAATGTTAGAGGCCTAATGGGAGGCTTGAAAAATTCTACCAGCAGGACGCCACACACCTGTCTCCGCCGATCCGCTCTGGTGGAGTATGACCCAATACCCTCGCACCTTGGTATGTGAGAGGAGGTTCTTGCTCAGCAGTTAGTGGGACGTTAATGGACAGAGAAGATGATGATGATGATTGTTACTCCAAAGATTATTATTAATCCTTTACAACCACCTTTCAAGTCATAATAAAAATTCTGCTGTTTCCTCACTCCCGACAACTCGAAGATCACTTTATTTTATTTCAAATAATAAAACAGAAAAGTTCATAGTTATTTGAAATAATACCTATTGTCGTGACGTTTCCCAGTATTAGCTTACTACGTAGTAGCAGGCAGGCCGTATACTCAATTACTCATAAGTAATCAATTTTACTGAGTAAAACGAAACCAAATTCTTTGTTAAACAATATGAAAAACCCTAGCAGTTAAAATGTTTAGACACAAACAAAGAACTATCAGTTTCTATAAATGGTAAGTGAACGCTACCGAAACAAAAGAACTCTTACTTTTCAAATAAGTCACAAATACTTATTTATGATGTCACATAAACAAAATAATTTTTGCTCTTCTAACAACAACTTTCGCTTTTATGATAAAAGCTTCCTAAAACGCATTTTGTAGTCAACCTTAGTCCAAGAAGTCTAATGAAACAAAACGTTGAGTCATAATATTTTACAAGGCAATTTTATTGTTTATACGACGGACAATAGGTCGGGAGATAAACCAAGTGGACCCATAAAGTGTCTGTTTAAAACATTGTTTATGAAACAGTTCTGTGGACCGAAAGGAACAAAAGTTTTTGGCGGCTTGAATTCCGCGCCACCCTTTCGGCTTCTTTAAATTGTTATGGCCGTAATAAGCCCAAGGCGAGCATGTGACTTTTATTGTCGAGTGTCCTTCGAGTTTTGGGATGACACATTTTCTCACACAATTACGTCGACAGCTGAGCCGTGATGGCTATTTTTAGCATATTGCGCAGCTATATTTCTGAGCAAATAGCTTAACAGGGAAGCAACCGATGGTACATTAGAGATCAGAACTTATATTTAAATTTAAGCAACTGCCTTTTTTATAATTTTTTTACTTCAAATGTAAGTGTAATGAATATCAATAACTCGTGTTTGTATGCGTTTTGTTTATTCATAAGCTAGTATTCGTATTGTACCTATAAAGCAACGAATTTTTGTCCGTTTAGAACAAATGTAGATAAGAATAAAGGTATTTTAAAGTTTAAGCCACATGGTAACACTTTGTTTAAATAACTATTTAAGATTAAAATGCATTAATTCCATCAATAATGTTTATAGAGCAGTTGTAATTCAATATATTTTTAACTACCTCTAGGTATTGCCTTCCAGATCCCATATTTAATAGCACACACATAATATATTGTGAAGCGCTTTTGACAATGATCCTTGTACAAAAACTAACTGTTCTTTAATATAGATCCACGTAATATACATCTGAGTAAAGAAAGCAATGGTGCCCGTAACAATTGTAAAGTGACGCCGATCGCTATTCATAGATATTGAATCATATAACGCGGAGGCTGATTCCCCTTCGAGAAACTTCCAATGGAAGGGCTCACGAACGTCATAAAGCTAAGTTACGTGTAATTAATTTTATTCTTCCTCTCATCAGAGACTGCTAAGACGCCCGAGACAATAAAACGCTTTCAGATTATGATATGAAACGTTGAAAGCTAATTCAACTCGTAATAAATCTGAGACTTGTTAATTACCAGATGTCCTCGAAGAGTTGTCGTAAAGGGATTTCCCTTTGTTTTAGGCGCAGCGGCAAAGACTTCAAAAGATTCCGGTGTTATCGAGTTAGCTGCTCTAAATGGGCCTCGGGAGATTGTCTCATCCTCCCAGCCCGCACTGTAAACAAATTCCTCGTCATAACTTGAAACTGCTCAACTTTTCATCCCCGCTTGAATACAAAGTGCTTATAAAAATTCTAGACTTGACCCTCTCTGTGCCATCTTCCGCCCATTTCATTACCGCTAACTTAAAGAGAAATATTATGCCAATTCGGTTAAGGATATTAAAAAGTTATTGTTTTCAGACTTATGTACTGACAAGTTTGATTAGACCTTTTGACTTAATGATAGACGCCGCGCTGTACCGAAAACTTTTGGACATTAAATATTGAAAATGTCGGCTTGAATGTTTGTGAATGTTTTCTTTGACATAATTCAGTAATTATTATGATTTATTGTCTTCAACTAAATTGTTGTTATTTAGAAGACCAGTTGTAGATTTAAAGATTGACTAAACGTATTTGATTTAATTTTTAGTACGAGTTCGTTTGGAGTTTTTAAATGTATGTAAATCCTCGCAAGCACGCATATTATGTACGGCTCTGCAATATTTAGAAGGAACAAATCGTAATTTATCATTTACATATTCAGCCAACCGAGTCGAGCATACCTACACTCTTATATAGGAAACTAAATAGGCGTAGATACAATGGCGGTGCCGACGGATTCCAACCATGACGTTCACCGATTTTATTTTATAACGAACCTCCAAACTATTATTATGGCGTCGCCTTGTCAAGCCCACATCACATCTACATCCGCCCCACATTCGTACGTTTCCTCCTTACAATCTGATATGGTTTGTTTAACATACCTAATTGAATAAGGTCCTAAAACTCACTCCTTTTCCTATCACATACCCCTTTCTCTAAGTGAGTGTAATTTTGAGTAAATAGCGTTATAAATGGTTGTTAAATGATTTCTTGACAATTTAATACTGGTGCGGGTTATCTGTAGGATTGTTTAGGAGTGAGCGATGTAGATAGATAATTATAAAAAAATGTTTAGAAAGACACCTGTTTCATACATTTTGTTTGTTAAACTAATGCATTTTAAAGTAGATATCACTAGGCTTGATTGATGAACTGTTTTGTTTGGGGTTTTGTTAGTTGAGAGATAGGTGCCTTGTTTGAAACATTTAATTTAAGGAAGTGGTCGAAGTTTGTCTATTTAAATTGAGATTAATGACTTAAAAGAACATAGAATTTTTTGTTAGTAAAAAAGCATGGAATTTTTATTTACTTTCATTTACACATTTTAATATTGCTGATGATGACGAAAACTATTAGTATAATCCTAAGTGACTAAAATTCTTTAAAGTAAATACGATTAATAATATTTACAAGAGTAATAATGGATTAGACGTCGGTAATATCTCAAATAACATTTTCATAGGGCATTATTAATAGCTATAAATTAACATGTCAGCCTAGTTACTTTGGCCACGAAACGAAATGATTTCTCAATACGAAGTCAGAATAATAATATTACATTTTCTTCTCATTGTGGTTCTCAAAAAGCCAACCATAACCCAGGAATACACATCAGCGGTTACGGCGAAATGGACTTTTGCCTCTGCACTCAGACTTCATTAAAAGCAATAACGCGGGAGCAGCCCACAACGCAATCCCAAACTAATCTCTTTTGTTTGCATTTTGTACGAGAGCCAAACCTAAACCGTTGAGATTAGCACGGAAGACGCGAAACGAGCGTACTGGAATACACCCTGCAAAATTTAAGTTTTGAACGTCAGCGGACGTTGCATTTGTCCATTTGAGCTATGGGTCTATGAGTAGATTGTTGTCAATAGTTGCATTCAGAATATCATAGTAGGTATAGTTTGATTTTAGATAGTCGGAGACCCAAACTTAAGCTGTAATGATAAGCACGGAATACGTTAAACAAATGGAATATGCCTTACAAAATTCAAGTGTTGATTGTCAGCGGACGTTAAATTTTGTGCATTTGAGCTACGACTCTATCTATGGTTAGATTTCAAGTAACAGTTTGATATATTTACGATATAATATCAGATATCTGAACAAAACGAAAAACTATGTAGGTAGTTTATCCTCTTCCCAAATTGCATTTTTCCTAGCTATTATAGTTCTGCTTACCATCAGGCAGGACGTGGTCAATATGACGAGTCTCATAAATAAAATATTGTTTATAGCATTCGCTTACTCGTACTTTCTAATAAAGCTTTTCTATATCATTCATCGTTAAAAAAAAATTATATACTACGTCCTTTTACTTTGTAAGAATAATTTATAAATCGTAATGTTCCTTTAATGGGCAAATTAAACAGATTTACTAAGGTGCAGCCGCCATATTTCCCGCCATTGAGGACGCGCGAACCGACGATTTTCAAGCGGATTGTGTTGCCAGTAAAGTGTCAAGTGACTTTTTACATAGTAGAAACAAATAGGTGGTAGGCAAACAAATACTAATCTTTAATTGCAAAACAAGTATAGATACAAATATGTTATTATAAAAATATCACTATAAATACAATACCTTTCGGACACAGCTATAAAATAGAGCGGTCCTAAAATATAATAAAAATGAAATCGAGGCTTACGCAAGCGGTAATAGCCTAAATGCATAGGGCTGTCGCTTATTAAAAAGTAACAATTGTATTGACAATATCGCACATAATTTCCGTGCTAAAATTGACTCTAAAATGATTGATTGTGCAGTGATAGATCACACAGCTGAATGAGCTAGTTTCTCTGTTCGAAGATTATGTAATATTATTCACTGGCACACAATGATACGTGATTACTGTCAGGAAAATAAAATATTTTTTAAGAAACTCCTCTATTTATTCAACTAATGACCCGATTGTGTTTATAACGAGTTATTTGAATATTTTATAATTTTTGCTTTCCTTTGAGTCTGTAATTATTTTGACTATACATAAATGTAAAATAATAATGGATATCAAGAGGAATTAAGAAATGTAGTAAAAATAAAGAAACGTAACTTAAAAAATATTAACACATTCCTAAAAATACGAATAAACTTATAAAATAATAAATTCTTACTAAACGAATAAATTCTAATAGGTTTTAAAATGTTATCAAGAGGACACAATGTTGCCAAAACATTCATAAAATTAAATATCATCCAACAAACCAAAAATACCTTGAAAATTATTAATGATTCAAAAAAAGGTCTACCTCGAGATTTTATTAAGCTTCTAGTAATAATAATGCAGTTATCACTGACCCTGTAGAAACTGCTTTCGTAGACAACGTAAAAGCTAGTGTTCGACCAAAATACGCCTATTAGGACTTCCAATATAAGTACAAATCCTCGCTCTATATTCACCAAATTAATATTAATAAGATTATCACATTCCTTAGAAACGTTTAAGTAAAGATAAGTTCGTCGTTGAAAGTATTAATGGACATTGAAGTTACATATTCAACCTCTGCATTAGTAAAGGCGTTTTCCCAGTAATGTTAAAAGTGGCCAATTTCAAACCATGATATAAAAAGAACAGCATAGATGCAGTAAAAAACTACAGATCGATCGCAATGTTATCTACAGTATCTAAAATAATTGAGAAATATTTATACTATTTTTTTTTTATTTACAAAAAAACGGTGGGTAAACTGAAAGTGTTTCGTATGAAGATAACAATGTATATATGGCGGTGTATGACCTTATAACTAAAGTAACATCTAATGTAAATTTGATAATCTAAATATGCTCGATTTATTGTGATATAATATCATGTCATATTATGACACCGGCGCTTTATTGAAATTGTAAAAACGGTATACGGGGAAATGGACTGAGATTAATTAAATCATATTATAGCACTAATAACAAGAAAATCACTCAAACTAGATAAGCAGATTTTAAAACAAAAGAGGCGAGGTACATTCTGCTGTAAAGCCTAGCAGATTGTAGTTTTATAATTTTTACTGACCTACCTCTTGTAATACTAACATTAGCAAATAAGAATAATGGTTACTAACACTATGGGCTCTGCCTGAAATAAAAATTATTATTATTATAGCTCGAAGTATAGCTATGTCCTGGGACCCTTGCTATATATAATATCTTATAACGACATACCGAAAGCCACCACTTAACATAACAGTACAATATCGACTGAGTGTAAAAAAATAAATACGTATAAACAGAATGTATGTATAGCTATAACATCAGCCATTAGTTGGGTAGAAGGCAATAATCTAAAAATAAACATTAAAAAGACCAAAATAATGCAGTTTGGTCAGCGAATAGCTAAAACACCCATTGACATTACTTACAATAGTAAAACCATAATTGAAGCAGAATGAGCTATATTTTTAGGATTAATAGTTGATAAAGAATATAAAAACAAATTACCTAAATGTATTCGTGAAGTTTTTTAATTTTTAAATGTTACTATAATTTAAATGTATTTATTAATTAACTGACATCATGTAAAGTTTTTTACTATTGAAATATTTTAGTTTTTCTTCTTACATAATTTTCCGTGTTGGATGCGTATCTCTTCGTTTTTACTATGCATTTTATTCAGAGAACCCATACTCTGTTGAAAATTAAAAATAATTTGTTTTACTTTTTTACTTATCCTCTTTCGATGACTACTCGAATTACGTATTCATGAACACATTGATTATATTTAAATAAGCTTGGTACAAATGTTTCAATCGAAAAGATTTTTTGCTTCTTGATTTCTTGCCGTTTTACACTCGTGTAGACTGGTGCTAAACCGAGTGATGTTGAATGGTGTTTCCTATATATTGGTTAATATTTGTGCGAGTTCAAAGACGGTGAGCATGTCTATATCGAACTTACTGCTTTGACCGCATACTAATATTATATATGCTATAGGAATTATATCTCTTTGTATGTCTGACCTTCCTATAGATGGGGACTTGGCTTGGATGGGTTTGAGAGGAAATCAAAATTTTCTTACGGGAAGAAATTAATGTTATTGTTTTTATTCTTAATGGTCTTTTTAGCTTTCAAAGGGTACCATTATATAGTTATAGATAGTTTTCTTAATATTTATTTTTACTTTCTATCTATACAATATCTATTAGGCAATCATAATGCTGTTTGCGTTAGAAATCACAATAACTACGAATACTGATAAATCATTTTTCTCAAACGATTTAGTTAAAAAAAAACAATTTTATTGAATACGGGCTTATAAGGGGTGTCTCAGTAAGAGTGCACTTTTTTATTGTATTGTAAAGAAGAAATATCCGTCAAATTACCCCCACGGCGCCGGTGAGTTGTGAGTTTTCACAGTTATAACGCTTTGTTCTTTCGAGAAGCGCTCCATTTTTAATAATCGAAATAAACAGAGGTGACAGCTGTCAAATTTCAGAGTTGCCTCTTGCATGAATTAAAAAAAAACCTATTTCAAAATACGCACTCCGTCTGAAACACCTTTATATGAAATAAAAATTTTAACACGTCTTTATGCAAAGATACTTCCATATAATCTTATAACGTATTTATAAAACTCTAATTTTATCCTTACTACATTGGTCTCTCTGCCTTAAAAAGGACAAACAAAAGTTGCCACATTAAAAAAAACAACAAGAAAGAATCCAGTGGCTGTTTGCGAGACACCGATGTGCGGTGTTTAGTTAAAAGGTCCCTATTTGCATAATCGACGTTTCTACAGGTGCATTGGCAGTTGATTTAAGTACCGTGGCATGTGACAAGGAGCCCACGTCCGACGTATATGGCAATATGCGCGAGGCGATTTTTATTCCACCGATTCCCGACTTTGTACGGACGTAGTGGTGTGCCTTGTGAACGTATTATTGTAAAATTTGCCGCCTGTAATAATATTTAAGTCAAAATAGGTTCATCAGTATTATTTAATTTGTATAGCTGTTAGAAAAATGCTTACTTCTGTGATGTGTTCTAAATATTACAAAATTTTTGGAATGTAATTGCAAGAAATACTTTTCTGAAATTTAAAGAAAATAAGGTTATGACGATCTTTAGTACATCCGAGTGGTGTTTTGTTGTATGGTGTAACTATTTTGAAGCCTTCAAGATGAACACCTACATAATAATAGCTTTCGGCCCTGTTTATTTTGTTTGCAAATGAACGTAATGTTTTTACGTTCATTTGCCATGTTCATAACCAAATCTTCGAAATACCTACGAGCGGTGCTTAGTTAAAAGATATTTTGTATAGGTGCATGGGCAGTTGATAATCTAAATACATCCGTAAACATTTAAGTCAAAATATCAGCATCATTATTGTGCAGTATTCTAATGCTGTATTCTAAAAGCGACATCGTTTAGCATGTTATTTCATAAGTTTTTCGTAAAAATATAATTACTATTATGTATTTTTTTACACAGTTATCACACCTTGTCTGAATTAAATTCTTTTGTGTTGGAATTATTGTTCGAATAATAAAAAAAACAATTATGTACTATAAATATAAAACTTTTTTTTTTGGGATTAACTGTTAAGATCTCTTATAAAAGTTTTCTTATTTATAAAATCGTTTTAGTACCCAATTTAAGTTGAAGCTAATCTTCTTATTATTATAAAAATTGCTTATGTTAACAATCCCTTATAATCTCTATGTTTTAATTTCTAAGAGCTCTGCTTTCCTTTCTTTAGCTTTACTTTTTTTGCAATATAATTAGGTATTTCGCAGTAAATTTTACACAAAAGAAATAAAATTGGTCAACAATATAGCCTAGTTGTTCAGACGATGTGTTGTAAATCGACATTGGATCTGGTTGTAATAACAAACAATTAAAGGACCAACTGAAAAAATTACTGCCATAAATGTAACATAATGTATTTGCACATGTCTGGATGGAAACGAAACCTAATTTTATTCAACAAAAATGAGAATCATACACATCACTAGCTGTCGTCAGTATTTATACGACTCTTGTTTCATTCTATGGTTTCTTCTTTATTATTCGTAAAAAAAATGTACTAAATCGAATATGTACATACTAGCGGCCGCCTTTGACTTTGTCCGTGTAACTTTTGCATTACTTACAAATATCTTCCGGAAAAATTCCTGTTAAAAATTTGTCTGGCCTTTCGTGATACATATAAATACATACATAATATTACGCCTGATTCCCCGAAGGGGTAGGCATAGGCATATTATACGCCCATATTTCGCCAGTTATAGGTATTGTTTGGGCTCCTTAGGTCTTGTGGTAGGCACCGTTAACACACAAATAACTAATGCCCAAAATATTATATTTTGAACATAATGTAAAACCTTAAGAGGTTGGCGATATTATTAATAATGCTCCAACATGGTTGACTATCTTTTAAAAGTTACATATACCAAAAACGCGTTAATATTTTTTTGTTTCTCAATGTAGACCATTGTCAATTCTAGAATATTGATTTTCGTGCACGCTTGTATTAGAGCGATATATCGGATAGGCTTAGCTCTCGGGGTCAGCAGACTTTACACAATTTAAAGTTTTATCGATAAAGTGCAGCCTTATTAAAGTCTTCGTTGAATATTTCATTATATTTTTAAAATTTCCTAGAAAATAAGGGTAATCCAATATCTTCCAAAAAGCCTTTGAATCTTAATTTATTAATAGCCTCCCACGTTGCGCGATCTATAGTTCAGATGTACTCATTCCTTAACCTTCTGCAGATATAAAGAATCAAAACTGGAAGAAGCATATTGATAAATGTATTTATGTATTTAGCAGGAAAAACCTATGTCTTATATTTTTACTATATTATTTTACTAGTCTGGCTTCTGAACTTACATATTTTACCTATATAATTGACATATTATGTAAAAGCGAGTGTGTTTTTTTCCCAATTAAACAGGCTAAATATAACATTTTTCACTTAGTAAAGTGAAAAATGTTATGCAAAAAATTTCTATTGCTTTCTATCCGGGCGAAGATAATCCCTTGTTTCTATATTATGTAAACGGTACAAAAAATTTTTTAAAAAATATAAAATAATTCAGTATTTGTCAATCATATTCGTCTGTATTGAAAAATAAATCTAGTTAAAAAGTAACACGTTCTTTTAAGCTATTTTCTAGATTGCTTCCTCCTTTATGTTTAATTCCTAGATCTTAACATAAAAAAAACTTCTAAATGAGTCATAAAGAAACAACAGGACTTCTCGGCGGGAAAATAAAGCGTCTTGCCTGCAGTTTTGTTTTATTTTCTAAAATTTGTGATTATTCAAACATGAATGTGTGACTACGGTGGATTATTAACCGTTAACTGTACATGGGTGTTGGTAAATAAAACAAAACAGTGCAACATCACTTTTAAAATTCTCTCAGGTAGTATATGTAAGATCTCAGTTTGGTCCCACATCTTTACTAAGGACTCAAAAAGTTTAGGGATGGGATCTCATTTAACATTTATCATCTTTATCACCACTCATTCTCAATTAATCTGCAATGTATATTATTAATAAATCTTACTTAACACTGGCTGATGCTAACCGTGCGAATTATTTATAAAAAAGAGGAAGGAAACAACACATTTTGTATTGGGAATAATAAGAATCTGTGTGTTGGCATAATTTTATAACTTTTTAATGCATGTTGAACGATGTCAAGTAGAGCCTGCTAGATGAGTTGTTTAAACGAAATCTTACGGACATTCCTCTTGCACACAGTTCGCATAGGTGCTAATAAAGTTTCAAGGGGGAATCTTGATTATAATCCTATCTAGCTATTCTATATCTCAAATGCTTGCCATAAATCACCAACCATCTATATTCCGTGCAACGGACACCTGCAAACATTCTGCCACTCTAACATAACGAAACCCAATTAAATACATCTTGATCTTGTACTAACAGATCATTAAAGTGTACATGGCTTGTTCAGTGCCTATTTAACGAGCTAAGGTGTTGGGGAAGCTTGCGAACTGAATGATTTCTAGTGAATTATACAAGAGAGCTCTGAGTTCCAGCTAAATATTTTACTCGTGACTGCGCCGTACTACATTTAGTTTCATAATGATTGCAGTTTCTTGAAAGTATCTAACTGTTGGTAACTGTTTAGTTGCTTCAGTGTCGCTTATATAGAAGAGAAAGTGAGTTTGTTGGTTACTCTTTCAGGCATTAATCAGTAGGTTGATTTTGATGAAATTTCTTACTAAGAAGCTTATATCCCAGAGAAGGACATAGGATAGTTTCTTAAACTTGAGCAAAATATGTATATAATTAAAATAGTTATTTAAAATAGATATAGCTTTACTGATGACATTAAGAAGTTTAGCATTAAACAAAAAGTATACGAAGCAGTTTCGTGAAAGTATCTAACTGTTGTATAATTTCTTCAACTCTGCTTACAACAAAGTTACGACAGTGAGTTTTCTTTTTGTTATGCTTACAGGCCTCAACCGCTTAGTTTATTTTGATGTTTATACGATGAAGCTTGAATCCTAGGGAAAGACATATAATAGTTGTTATAATGATATAATCTTATCATCATCATTTTCTCATATCAATTATTCGAAGTCCACTGCTACAAATAGGCCTCCCAATTGTTTTTTCTTCTATCTTATTCCGCATGATCATCGGTCCCTGGGAGATTACTAGATTACTAGAGATTACCCTCTACTACGATTTCCAGCAAACATATTTAATATATTTCAATAACCAGTCGTTTATTTTCTGACACTATATGCAAATTAACTGCTTCTATTCAAAAACCATAATGCTTCAACGCAGAATACAGCTAGCGCGGAAAAACCGTTACGTCGAAGATGTACGAGTATGATTTCTCAGGAAGAGTTTTTTATAATAGATATGTCAAATGTTTGAACATATGACTAAATAGCTTGTAAAATGAGGCTCATTAGATCATATCGTGAAGTGTACAAACCAAAAGAGGATCTGGATTCTAGTCAGCTAAAGATTTTATAAGCTCCCCAATAGAGTTTCTATATAGTTTAATTTTATATC
Source organism: Musotima nitidalis (assembly GCA_949126915.1). Taxonomy (NCBI): domain Eukaryota; kingdom Metazoa; phylum Arthropoda; class Insecta; order Lepidoptera; family Crambidae; genus Musotima; species Musotima nitidalis. The sequence continues at coordinate 8,266,536 of OX421424.1, read as the reverse complement.
AAATAGAGTGAAAGTCAGGACTGATGTCTTTCTGTTGGTACTATAAAATTACATCTAATGACAACCAATAGCAACCTTTGTGAACGCTTAACTTCGGTGATCATTCGCTATTTTTTAGCTCCAAGCGTATAAAACTTATATTTGATGCAGCGTGTAAGGAAAGATGGCCCAAAATGAAAGCAGCAAATTAAAGCTATTGTTTTAAAATGAAACCCACTGGAATTTTGGTTTGAAAGTTTTACAATAACGTTCGGATTCTTGTTGCAACAGTGTGGTTGAAGTGTAGTTGGATTCTTTTTTTTTCCATAATAGGATAGCAGTTAAGCTTACCCAAAAGTTGACTATTTAGGAAGTGGTTATCGTTATCGATGCATTGATTAGGTGGGTTATTGTTATTTACTCATTTTAGTACCAGTAGAATCCCTAAACTAATGATACATATAAAATGTTATATCTACAAGAGACTCACCAACTAAGTCGTTAAGTCTTAAATTAATTTTCCTAACAAACTAGTCTTAAAACAAATTTCACTCAGGACCGTGATATCACCGTGCAGGGTAATTTATCAAAGACTAGCTTGTTGCTAATTAAACTTCGTATACTGAGGCTGGAGTTGACGAATTCATCAGAACGCTGATTTCTGTTCCAGTGTAAAGGATGTCTTATAAATTTTAGGAATATAGTGAACCAAACAATTATGATCTTAGATCTGATGAATTACAATGTTGTTACTAAAACTATGCATTTTGTTTGGTGCAAATGCATTTTCATTATTAATATAATCGCTTTGGTGGCGGATGAACGTCGTTAGACAGTAAAGAATAGAATAGAATTCGTCTGAGTATATGTGGCTTTAAATAAGAAAGATAAGCTTACCACCAAACCTAGATAGGGTGACGATGACTTATGAAAAATTTAATAAACTGGATTAACTTGAAATTATTTAGGTCCCAGAAAAATAAAAGTAATGATTTTCTCACAACCACAAATATTATTTAGTTCTATGATAAGTATCGTTAAGAACTAGTGTTACGGATACAACATTATGAATAAACATTCTTAATACATTTTCTTGCACAAACGTACTTAGTATCCAAAGAAAACACAAAATATTATTGATAACAAATTTGATTTATGTTATAGGATGTTTTAAAATTTTGTTATAAAATTTGAATTATGTGACTTAAATTAAACTTGCTGTAAACATGTGATTTCTTTCATTTAATAGCGACGTTTGCTCCTTAGCACGATCTTGAACGAACTCATTATCATGCAAGCAATCAATATACCTTTTTATAATTAAATTTTCACATTGTAAGCTTATCGAACATCTTAGAAATTTTGTGCACACAACATTTATTCAACATCTCAAAATAAACCAACAAAATTACATATCTGTTGCGCATAATACCTTAAGAACAGGAAATTAGTGCCCTGGCAACTACCACATACGCTGTTTATAAATTCAAGCACAATCTGCTGAGCACTCTGTATAACGTACTATAATTTTAATAACAAGAAACTACTAGTCCATTAATTAAGCCTTCACCCCCGTTCATATCAACACCTGTGCTTGAAAAGCCTTAATAATGACGTCATGCAGCAGCTGCGTCGGTTGTGGCAGAACGTTAGTTTTCCGGCGGTAAAGGGGAAAATTAAAACTAAATTAATTGTTAAGCGGATTAGCGCTCAAGCCTTCTTTGGCCTGCGCTAATGAACAATCTTAGGGTACAAAGTTGGTCTCGGTTAGTTTATCTCGCTGAAGCGGAGGAACTACATGGGTAATGGAGGGTACTTTAAGTATAAATCTGATTTTTTTAACCAACTTCCTGTTTGAAAATTTAATGTAGAACTGGGGTCTTCTGATAATGAGAATCTGTATATTTTAAGTCAAGGACTTAGCATTACAAGTGGCTAAGGTATGGTAATGTTAAGCCTATTTTACCCTTATATTATTATTGGGTGTGAAATATTTTTTTTAATACTTTTCTCTTGAAATACGCTTATTAACAATCTTAGGGTACAAAGTTGTTCTCGGTAAGTTCATTTCACTGAAACGGGTAGAGCCACATAGGCAAAGGTAAGGTAAGGTAGGTATTTGACGAATAGAAAATGTAAAAAACCTTTACTATCTGCATTATGTTGTATTTTTTTTTCAATTTTCTGTTAGATTATTGAATATAGAAATAGCGTATACTTGCAATGAAATGTATTAAAGTCTACTTTCGGGGACTTAACATAACAAAAGTCCGAGGTATGGCATGTGTATAAAGTCTATTTTCCCGCTTTAGTGGTCATATCATTATTGAAATTTTGATTAAATTCTTTTAATTTACTAGTTAATAATATTAATTTAAACCAATATATTTTAATATTATGGTTTCGTAAAGACTGGGTTTTAGCTGAAGTTATAATTATTTTTGATTTCTACAGTCGACATACGCCATTTGTCGAAAAACAGCAAGTACGAAGTTGTCGTTGTAAGCCAGAATACTATTTAAAGTAACATCAATTAATGCAACGAGAGATTCTTAATAAGTTTTTCAGAAGATAATATTCTTTCGAACCTCATAAAATATAACAATTCACAAAAGTTTAAAAAAGAGGGCGAAAATCTATCGTAATTTATTTCCCGGTATACATAGGCCATTCAGTTAAGTCTTCATTGCTTCCATAAGTCATTCAGAGTAAATATATCAAAATAATGAAGAGGCCTAAATTTATATAAAAACAACTTTATGAATAGAAATCAAAAGGGGACAAAAAACTCAACGACGAAATGATTCTTTTCAGATAGAATGCAACATAATTAATATATAATATTGTACTCATATTTATATATTTTTTTAGTATATTGATAGAAACTTCCTTAAACATATCTAAATTCCATAGAATTCTATTCAACACGGCGGGGCGTACCAATTACAAAATTTTCAACAAAAAGAATTCTTAGAATGTCCGCGTACTCTTTGTCGAAGAAGCTAATTATAGACATAATCGGAATCGTTCCATTTTGTCGATTGCGCAAGCATCGGCTTCTCGATTACTAACTGACGTATCGCCTTCTGATACCGGCTACTTCGCTATCCGAATGGCTGATTCTTTAATTAGTCGCCTATCAAGATCGATATGCGGCGAAAGTAATCGAATGCTAATACGTTGGGTACTTCGAGTCATAATTGGTTTTACTACAGTAGATTAAAAAGTTAGAGTCGTACATGTATGCACGTATTTCTTAATACTAACCCCAGAGGCAAATAAAAGGGTGCTATTTGTTGCCGTATATAAAGTGTGAAATGTACCAAATTTCATTAAACTGTAACAAACAACCTGTGTCTACTAACTGTAACCTTTTTATTATGTTATTTGTAATAAAACAATTTTTCAGTATTTTTAATGACATTAAACTCTGTAAAAAGTATACAATTAAAAGACTTCTTGGCGGGAAAGTGAAGCGTCATGTCTGCAGTTTTGTTTTATTTTCTGAAATTTTTGATATTTCTAACTTTAATGTGTAATAACGATGGATTATTAACCATAAAGTGTTTGTGAACATGAATGTTGGTAAATGAAACAAAACAAGGCAACATGTGCTAAAAGCACGAAGCCCAGTATTAGATTAAAATTCATTTAAAATTCATCAATATTAAAAAAATATAGATACTACATAAATAAAAAAGTAAAAATACATCTAATTACACATTTTTATTGACATCTTAAAGGTACACTCAAACTTTTCCGTGTGACAAACAGATTTCAATCAAGAGGATCAGGTTTTTTTATCAACATCAGCATCAATACGTTCACAGCCTTGCTTGAGCCCTTTGCTTTTAAAAATACGAATTAAGAATACATGCCCCACTGTTTCCATCTGAGTAACACCAAGTCTCATTACCGGTGGCCAAAGATAAAATCTCGAAGCTAGCGGCGTTTCTCCCGCTATGTCTATGTTTATTTTTTATTGTAAAAGGTCTTTTGTATCAGTAATCGGATTAACCACTCTCAAGCTTATTTCATTGCTACAAAGATTAAAAGAATCTGTAGGATTTTATTCATTAATATCATTATGAAATTTACCAAGTGTTAAAATATTGTTGTGCAGAGTATATACTTAAACCTAAATGGCATTGCGCATGAATGCCACTTAAGGTAAGGATTTGATGCTCCAATAGTCAAATCATTTTCGCTTATTAAATTATCTGAGTAGGCAGACGGATACACTACTCATCTGATGATTACCGCTAAGCAGTTTATTCCACAGAGAATATACTGCAGTATTCTACCGACCGATATGGCGTGGAGGACAATATACCTGCACTTCACTCCAGAGATCGTGGGTTCGATTCCCACACAGGACAAATCTTTGTGTACTTGAACATGAATATTTTTTCTGGTCTGGGTGTTTTCCTATGTACATTAAGTATGTATTTAAAACAAAAAAAAAAGTATGTTTATCCGTTATTTAGTATCCATAACACAAGTTCTTAGTGATACTGGTCTTGGAACTAAATAAGTGGTGTGATTGTAAGAGAATATTTATTTTAGGATCTTGTGAATGCTAAGGCCCGGCCTTGCGTAGTTTTTGCCACTGGAGCAGCAAATTCTGATATTCTTTTATAATAATTTCAGTGCTCACTTTACAGTTAGATCCAAAAAAATCCTTACTTTAAAAAAAATGTAAAACGTCGTAATGACTACATCCTGCCTGATGGTAAGCAGTCGATGCAGTTCAATAAAAAATGAAAGCGCTTCATACCATGAAATAAGCGCGGTACAACGTGCATTCACTCATGACGGCTTGCTAAAATGCCGTTTACGCCCCGCTTAAACGGCATTTTAGCAGGCCTAAAAGATCCGCGATCATAGGAAATAGGAAACACATGAGCCGGCAGCGAATTCCAGAGCTTAGTGGTCTTGCTCAGAAACTACTTCCCAAATTTCTTGGTTCGAGTGCTGATAGTCTGCACAGTATGAGGATGGTTTCTAAGACCAGCACGTGTTGTTCGGGAGAGGATAGGAGAGGGCGGGATAAGATCGCTTTTAGATCTCAGAATCTCGCCAGACACTCGCCATAGTAGTACCGGTAGAAGACAATGAAAGATGCAATGTCTCAACGCAGCTGAAAATCATCGAGTGAGGCTGTTACCTCAGCATCCCCTATAATTTTATTATTGCTACTTACGCTTTCGTCAATACGAAATCAAGCTTAGAGAAAGCTTATCTACAGCTAAGCTGCTTCTTATGCCGTCTAACCACTCAGGACGAAAAAGCAGGACGAAAAAGCAGGACGAAAAAGTAGGACGAAATTATCAGCAGTACGCTGCACACATTAGACAATTCCATCTGAATCCCCTTGACAATATATTCTGAGAGGAAGCCGGAGCCCATTTTAAGTTATTATTATACAAAATGATATGTTCTACTACTCTTTACTCATAGTGATAAGTACTCTTTGAAGTTCTAAATGTGAATTGTACGAAATACTAAAGTTAAGTACCAACTGAAGTCAGTTTACCTTAAAACATGATAAATATTTTTTTAAACGGAAATAAGTAGATAATGCAACTACATAAATCATAGTTCAACAATGATATATCTTAAATTATCTGGAAGCAGACTAATATCATGAAAGAGAACGTACCATACTGGCTCAAATTTAATATTTTACATATTTTGACAACTTAGCGCCAAGCATGCGTCAAAGATCAGCGTAGCAATAAATCCAGCTTTAACATATTTATGTGACGCATTACACTTCATCTTCTGCCTACAATACACGCAGGTAATATTTTAAGTGAAAATTAAAATTGCTAATTCTGGTTTCATAGTTACAGGACAAAGAGCTATTAAAACCGGAGTACTAGCTTAGCTAGCTTTGAACAATGTCAAAGTAAATCTGTCGTAAAACCTTACAACCTTTTAAACGTTTACCGATCAATACTAACGAACATAACGATCTGTACATCGTCTCAAATGATCATTAAACTTGGCAATAAATTGAGAGCACTTTGCATTAACATACATCGATTATCGAACATCTGTCAATTTGAAGAGGCAAAGATGAATTTGGATATAAAGTCCTGATGTTGTAGTTCAATTATTGATTATCAAAGAGGCCGACAGTGCCACCCAAAAGTCATTCAATTACTTACGCTGTCCGCTCAAATGGATATTGATTTCATTAATTACAAATATAGCCCCTAATCTTTATTATGTCAAGATGTACTGGCCGCTTTGTGTGGTTCATTTAAATGCTCGTTAATTTTTTTGACCTCACGAGAATTTTCTGTTTTAAGGTTTTATTTGCTGCTGCGATGAGAGGTTCATTGTGGCTTGTTATCATTATCTAAATCATCGCAAGCATTAATTTGAGTGTCATATTACTTACATGACTCCCTGGTCTCGCGCTCGTAACGTATAGCTATATATTTCATTATCGAGACAAGAGATAAAATATAGCCTCTTATTCATGTATTAATGTTTTAAACGCGATATTTAAAGGTGCTGGCTAATATTTCAAGATGGTAACAGTGAATCGGTTAATTTTTCATCGGCTTTGGAGTAATTGCGTGGTATTAAATACGATAAGCAGCACAATAAACGGCTAAGTTGCATTTAAGTTTATTTTTATCTAAGAATGTATGGTGTAATGTATATGCTTCAGAGTGACTACTCTCCTACGATAAGTATGATTAAGAAAATACACTATTTATGTTAGAGTACTTCTTTCTGGAATACATAACTTTATTTATTTTTGCCAAAATCAGATGTCCTGTAAGTTAATAGCACTTTAGACCTAATCTATAACTGAACTTGTATCTATTATTCTCTCTGTTCTGTCTAATGTTATGCAGAAAGTCAACTGGCAAAGTTAGAGCAATTAATTTTACGACTAAAGCGTAATGCGCACTCAAACATAGATATTATGGAAAAAATATGTACGTATTACATGAGCTTCAAGATATTATAAGAACGAAAGCTGAGTTTAGTGTTCCTACGTTGTCTTTATTTTCGGATGGAAAATCACCGTCTTTCGCTATGGGTGAAACGGAAGGGTGTGTCGGATTTTTACTGACTAAAAACCATCCATGTTCTTTCTTGAGCCTGCAATATTCCAAGGCCGCGGTAACACTTTCCAACCGTCCCGCAACATTGTTCCTAACCCTAGACGATTTAAGTTGAATAAATATCATTTAAACTTCGATATAAAAGATATATTTTTAAATATCAAAAACATATAAAGGTATTAAGACTTAGTACAATCTAACATGTCGTCTTAACATATTTCTATCTATAAATATACATACACGGAACCCAAAGAAATTTAAATGAATAAATGTTTGTTACTTATACTTAACATCAAGTATTCAAGCGGAGGTGGTTTATCCCAACCTCACCTTGACTCCGCTACTTGCCCCCACCAGTATCAGGTTACTTTCTTGTGAAAATAACAAGGATGTATTGCTGGCATTTTACATAAGCTTGAGTAGGAGGTTTATTGTAGATGAATATCAGCGAGCATCTACTTCATACGCAATTGTTAATGTAAACTTTCGAGCATAATTTACCATATTAATTTGAATTTGTTCTTCAAGAAAATTATGAGACTTTGTTGAAACATTTTGTTAGAATAATGAATAATAACAACTTCTAAAATAGATTTCTAAAAACATCGATGTGACTTACATTTGTTAGAGATCGTTCTTTGTACCCACTGATAACAAAATATTTGTGTGCATAATTTTTTTTATAATTGTATTTTATGATACGCCATTTTCTGTGTTATTTCAAAAAACATTTTTATCGGATTTCTATTATGTCTTTTCAAGGCTTTGTGTCGATTAATCATTATTCATTTATTGTTGATTGTCCTAAAGTCCTCTTTAATATAATATCAATTGGCATAATCATCAAATAGCATAGCCCAGAGTCAGATATTTTTTCCTTCGTATAATTTTTAAGTGAAATTACTGTCTAATGGCATATTATTATTAAAGATAATGAACAATCATTAATTTTATTTGGCATATTATAGGTAGTACTTTTTGTACTTTTTGAGCTTAGTTTAAAGTGCCATAGTTACTAAAATCCCTAATTTAGTATGACATAATAATATATTGTGTAGTGCTTAATTTGAATCTAATCCGCCGCTAATTGTCATGTACAGCAGGTCATCCGCGAATAGTAAACAATTGGAGTCCCTTACGATCTTCGGCAAATCATTTACCATCAATATGAACTCAAAAGCCCCAAGATTGCTGCCCTGACTTACTCCCGTTCTCGTGCTAATAATTTCTGACACATACCAAGCATATTACACATATTGTTGCCTATCTCTCATGTAGCTTGCAAACATATGCAAAAGATGCGGCGAGAAATTGAGCCCCGCCCGCTTATCGAGTAGCACGTCAGTATCTACTAGATCGAACGCTTTTTAAAAGTCGAATTACGCGGCGTCAATCTGCAACCCACCATCTACACATGGCACGACATCTGACATGAAGTTCAGGAGATTGACAGAGCTGGTTGTGCTCAGAGCTGGCCGGATTCCGTGCTGCGCGTCCGTTAGTTGTGTACATACTTATAAATACAAACTTTTATAAACAGCGGACTCCAATACTTTTTCCGGTGTAGACAGCACTGCTACCGGCCTGTATCCGTCCATGCCCGATGACATATCTCCCTTTGGGACAGTATATCTCTTACTATTCCTTGAGTGTATTATGATTACAACAATTATGTTTTTTAAAACTATTCGTATTATATTATTCCTCGTGATTTTTATGCTATGCATTCATTATCCGTTTAACAAAATATTATTGTGATCATTTGGCTTAATATTGGTCATGCCTTTTATAATTCTGCGTTTCAAAATTATGTTTTTTATTACCTATGACAAACAATTTAGCCTACGCTATATCAGGACTTTTGAAATAACGCATCGCAATAATACGCAACGTACTGATTCTTGCTATTAAAATAATGAAACGTGATATTATGAAAATTTACGGATCCCCTTTTGCAGCCAAATGATAACTGTGGAATATTTTATTATACTTCCTTCACAAACAAAAATCTCTATAATTTAATAATATAATATTAACTATTTGCAACATGCACGGAATATGTCCAGAGTCAGTCATAGTGTTACCAGCTAAGTCTGAAACTTGTCAGCTAACATGTTGCGCGGTGGAAGTTTGCTAGTTTAAGACGGATTCTCGTGATGAGCACTCAGCTCAATGGCGACTTGCTCGAATCTGCTTCTGACTGAGATAGGTTCTTGTTTAAATTGCAAACCATTGTGGATTACGCTTATAATATTTTAAATTCACTTTAACTAGGCTAGTTTGTTTGAAAGTTTAGATTAGTTTGGTTCAAATAATATTAATGAACCAAAATCAAAGTAATTACTAATTCATAACCTTTAGAATGGTTTGAATTTGGCTTAACAATAATATGTACTTACAAAAAACACTAATATTGGCTAGCAAAATCAAAAACTGCGTTGGAGTTTAATAATAAACCATTAAAATCCCGAAGCTTTATAATCTTAAATATCTTGCACCAAAGTATCAACTTGAAATGTATTATAATATTTATATAAAACAATGGTATGGTACCAGAAACGAAATAACGAACTTCTCTTTCGTCCGGGTAACACGACGCTAGATTAGGGAAAATAATGATCCACAATATCAATTATACAGGGAACAATTTGGTAGGTCTATTTGAGCCTGTTTATATCCATGTGTAATATTAGACGAAAATTGTAATGAAGGCTAAGGGAATCCCACAAGACGGCAGATAACAAGCTCTTGAAGCAAAGGATTAGCAAGTGATGAGCGAATGCGTTTATAACGATATATTTAAATTTAACGATATAAACCTGATCTTCTAATAAATAAACTGCAATCTTATCTTCTGCAAAAGGCTTATTATAATCTTAATGAGTTTTTCGCAGATAGGCAATAAATAGTGTGTAATCATAATTCAGTATTAAGTTTAAATATTTTATCTTTAAGTTATTTAACTATTATGTAAAGCGCTCTCTCTCCCAATATTTTGCAGTGCCTCTACGAGGTGTCATATGAATAAAGTGCCTTTGACTTAGTTGTGTAATACCTGTAAGATACCATGTGACAAGCAAATTAATAAATGAATATGAATATGAATAAATGAATATTTTATTTGGTAACTTATAGGTTTTTAGTGTTTCATCAAATAAAAATTACATTTTATAGAAATAAAATGTGTCCATTAGACCTTATGGCATTTGACAACCAAATCTTTCAGGCACGTTACGTTTTGTTGGTTCGTTATCACTGATTAAGCCATTTTGTGCGTATTATAAAATTCTACATAAGGACACCTTACAACTGCCTCTCTTAATCTGCACTATATCTGCGTAGTGGGTGTATGTTTTAAATTCCTTACACCTTGGTTGAGATGAGAGGCCTAAGCCCAATTTATAGTATAAAATGAAGTGACATAGTTAATAATAAATAGACTCATTTTCTTTGTGTTTCTAGCAGTTGTCCTAATGAATTTTAACTTATTAGTAAAAAATTATTACTTCAAATATGCGAGATATTCTGTCTTGGTCTTCTCCGGTACCAACATAATTATTATGATATGATGACAACGATGGTTCTCTGAGTAGTGACTAACGCCAGAAAATAATAACATATCTCTATATAAAACAAATCTTTCTTCGCAGCTAATCGCTTTTATTACCAATTCTGTATTGTACTGTAGGAATTATTGAAATCAGTATTGGCATCTACCTCACATTGTATGCAATTTCGGATCGCGGATAGGTTATTAATATCGGACGTAAGAAGATAGAAAGCTTAACAAAAAATCTTTATTAAAAACGCATATCTCTTATAACATGACCCCTGTTTAAGCACACCGGGTAGAGTTGATTTATACACACATAAGTTCATGTGTTCCACGTTCACCGTGTAACTGTTTCTGACCTCAACGTCTCATCAACTTGAGTTTATCCCATAGGAATCTGCTTTGCGGTGGTGATCTTTGAATAGTCGAAAATGCCAAGTATATGTTAACTACCGCAAATTTTGGGTGATATTCCATTGTGATGGCTCAGATTTGATAGTAATAAGGCGATTATACTTATGCTTTTGTTATAGCCGAATTACATACTCAAGTGAAGTCGCAACTCTTTAAGACTTAACTTCCGCTCGCTCACGTCTTCGCTTGCATAATTAACAGTTTATCGTACCCCACCAGAACTGTCCGTAGATATAACATAAAATTATTTGATCTATCTCGTTTTAATTTAATACATCTTCCTATACAATTTTTTACATGAAGTATAAGTAATTAAAAGTCTAGTTGCCTATTTGAAAGTCCCATGCACATGTTAAATAATATAATATATATTGTTATATAAATGCTTCATCATTAAGGTACTCTTACCTTAATCATATTATTTTATACTCGTATAAACCATACTTTTTTATAATTAGTTACAGATTTCAATAAGTATAGATGATGTAGGAATTATTAAGGCTCGATATCCAGCAGTGAACTAAATAAAAAGTAAACAATATTATCGCTTCTGATTTTGTTACATTTAAGTTTTATATTGTGTACTAAAATGACAACGTTCCCTGAACTGGACACTAAACCCTTTTTTTTTTAAATCCGATTACATATTTTTCAAATATTGTTTCGTCATCGTCGTTTCAGCCATTTGAAATCCACTGCTGAACAAAGGCCTCCAAAATAGCTTTCGGTTCATCGGGTAGGAGGCCGCCCTTTCAGGTATGAATTAAAAAAAAGTACGCCTTACAGTTGACATACTTGGCACCACTGACATTGGTTTAAATATAAGAATTATCTATTAGATTACTTTCAATCTAAGTAATAATTATAAAGGGTGCTCAGGGGATCCTATCAGCGTCTTTGGAGCCCAAACCAATCTCACCTGCAGGTGGTGCACCTGCCGATTAACGGACGAGGCTCTGGCAAACATAGAAGTTCCCTGGTAAGCGGCAATAGGCGAAGTGTGGGCGTATATTATGCATGATTGTAATATACAACTTTTCCTTGCCAAATCTGGGGCTCTTTTAAGTACATTCTCTTTGAGTGTCCTTATTGTGTAAACTATTATAAGTACTTTGCTGCTGTACCTTCAAAAAAATTCTGTATTAATCATAGTGAACCAAAAAACCTTAACAATATTTCAATAGATTGCGCTAATCAATCATGCAAAATAAAACTGTCGACGCAGAGTTCTCGCAGGATAAATTAGGGTTCAAACAGCAATCTTATCTTCATTTATAGTCCAGTAAAATTGCTATACCCTCGCGAAGTATACGAACGTTTATCATCCACTTCGTCGGTAGTTTGAGAGGCGATGTATCGAAGATTGATATCCTTAACAGGCAATGTTTTTGCTTTTGTTTTTCCACGAAAAAGCTTCATTGCTTCTTTCCACATTTTCTTTATCATCTTTGACTGAAGTAAATGGGTAAGCGAAATCTTTTAAGAAAACCTTTTCGTTTCGTTTTGAGGAGAGTATAGTATAAAGCGAAAAGGTAAAGTAATAGTAAAGGTGATAAGTTCGATCCAAATGCAACATTATCTTGTTAAGGGTTCTTTGTTTGCTTATTTTGAAATAATATTAGAATTAAAAAAAAACATATTATTATTTTAATCCTTTAGACGAATGTCTATACATTACTAGAGTCTACTTAGCACTGTGTACTTAAACATATTAGGTCGGGGAAAAAGTCTTTTCGCATAACGTAGGTATAAACTTATTATAAATTTTTTTTGACTGTACTATTTGTGTCGGGCTGGTTTTGGTAACATTAAAAAGGTTCCATTATAAAGAAAAGAAAAAAATAAAAAAAAGTTGTATCCCGCTATTTTTCATTTGTTTTTCTCTCCGTTAAAATGAGTGAATCTAATGAAGAAATTCGATACATTTTAAAATTTTATTATAAAAAAGGCAAAAATGCAACTCAAGCAGTGAACAAAATTTGTGATGTTTATGGACCTGATGCAGTGTCAGTAAGAGTAGCACAAATTTGGTTCAAACGTTTTCAGTCTGAAATTTTAAAGTTAAAGATGCACCTCGCTCTGGTCGCCCTGTTACGAATAAAATGGACGCCATTTTTGAAAGAGTGGCGCAAGATCGGCATATTAGTAGTTACGATGTAGCTGAAGAACTGGGAATTGACCACAAAACAGTTTTGACCCATTTGAAGAAAGCTGGTTATACAAAAAAGGCTCGATATTTGGGTGCCACACGAGCTCACTCAAAGAAACTTAATGAACCGTGTACTCATTTGCGATTCATTATTGAGACGTAATGAAACCGAGCCGTTTTTGAAGAGATTGATAACTGGCGATGAAAAGTGGATCACGTACGACAAGAACGTGCGAAAAAGGTCGTGGTCGAAAGTTGGCCAGGCTTCACAGACTGTGGCCAAACCTGGCCTAACACGAAATAAGGTGATGCTGTGTGTATGGTGGGATTGGAAGGGCATTGTTTATTATGAGCTTTTACCGCCCGGCAAAACCATCGATTCTGATCTTTACTGCCAGCAACTGATGAGATTAAAGGAAGCAGTCGAGAGAAAACGGCTGGAATTGATCAACAGGAAGGGTGTGGTCTTTCATCACGATAACGCTAGACCACACACATCTTTAGCCACTCAGCAAAAATTAAGAGAGTTCGACTGGGAGGTCCTAGTGCATCCACCATATAGCCCTGACCTTGCGCCTTCAGATTTTCACCTGTTTCGGTCTCTGCAGAATTCTTTAGGTTCTGTAAGGTTGACCTCAAGAGAGGACTGCCAAAACTATTTGTCCCGTTTTTTGATCAGAAGTCCCAAAGTTTCTACAGTAACGGGATAATGTCTCTGCCCACAAAATGGCAGAAAGTTATTCAACAAGACGGTACATATATATTGTAAATAAATGTAAATAAACTTTGAAAAAAATGTCTTGACTTTTCATACAAAAATACGAAAAGACTTTTTCCCCAACCTTTTATTATTATGTGAGTCAGGATTTTTTATTACCATGTTCTTACATATTCAAGCATAAACTGGTAGGATATATAGTGTATAATAATGTTGGATCTATCCTTATTTCAAAACTTTCCTTAGTTGTAGTGTTTAAGAAAAAAGTACCTATTATTAGATACAGAAAGGATTTTCAGACGCATGTACTTAGCGCCACGTTTAACCTTTAATCATAAATTCCTTCTATCCTTCTTTAATTAAAAAAAATTTTTGAGCATCACTTCATTCAGTCAATCACAGACAATATTTTTTGTGTGATATTGATTACACTCCATCGAAAAGTTTAAGTCTTTGTGTACAGAGTAACATGCTGTCAAATTAAAAATATACACTCACATTTCATTTATGACCATTGCTCCAGTTTATAAAACTATTAAAAAGAAATTTAATACATTCAGCAGCGATCATATCAACATTATAGAGACATCCTCTTTATTACTTGGCATTAGAATCGAATTTTATTACTGTATAGCTATATTCGTATACTTTGTTTATTTGTCAGATTCCCATATAATAACATAAACTAAAACAGCGTAACACCGCTTGATTTACCTTGCTCCATATACATAGCGTCGAATGAGGTCGTTTTGAATATTTTTATTACTGCATCTGAAAATTACGAGATAAACAGTTATAATTTAATTTATAGTAATGTTCCAGATTCGTAGTAAACATTAAACTTTATATTAAGACATTAAATTCATAGTAAATCTCGTGATATGGAAACACATATATTACATTTTTATTTAAAAAACCGAAATAATTTTGTTTTTTATTTGACGAATGATTAAGTTGATCTTAAAGACAATAAATATATAAATATATAAATATTTCAGACACTTACCACTTATTTAGTTCCAAGATAAGTATCATTAGGAACTTGTGTTATGGATACTAAAGAACGGATAAACATACATAAATACTATTATTTTTTTTTGTAAATACATACTTAATATATATAGAAAAACACAATAAAGATACTTATTTTCTTTTACATTTTTGAAGGAAACTTACAGCTAACTTTATGAAGTGGGTACATGAATTTAAAATTCAGATTTGTTTGTGCGGCTTGGCTTCATTCCGAAGCTTTTGTGATCATCACTTAAATATTCCAATAGCCAGGATATACTTGTTTAAAATACAATTTTATGTAATGAAAAAAAATACCTATATATATTTTTTTTAAAAATAATGGAAATGTAAAATAAGAGTATGCAAAAAAGAAACAAAATATAAAAATAATGTTAAGTAAACCTCTGAGATTAATGGTGAAAAGTTAAGACTATGTTTTAAAAAAATCCATTTATTCGATATTCAAAACTAGGGAACATTCGAAACTGAAATTTGGGATGTAATATTACAAAAACCGCAATAGTCACATGTTTCATTTTGTGTGTATATTATTCTATGAGATGTAAACAAACATTATGATGTCTATAAGTATAGAAGTGTGTTCTGATTCAACCAAAATAAAGTGTGTGATAACTACAAAATTATAAATGAGTAGACTATTCACTTGTGCAAATACTTTTATCCCAAAAAAAAATTTTTTTATTTATGTTCGTACACTTATTTTACATTTTTCACTAGTAACCTGAACCCAGAATGTAACATAAAACATTTAAAACTATAATGAGAAGAAACTATCGACGTTACTACAGACAAGATAATTCGTTAACTTTAACATTGACAGCATGATTGACACCGTCATCACGAAACTTTGCTCATCACCCGCTTTTAACCTCGATTCTTGACAGACTATTATTGTGTCTAATAGTACAAAACTGTTTGTTACATAATACTCTTTGATGTTTGTATTACATAATACTGTATGTTAGTTTCACTTCATTTTATTTATTGGAAATAATAAAATTAAAAAATAATAATGGAATTTGGTATGTGATTTCATTAAAGCTATGAGAAATTGAAATAACTTCTTGGTCCTTTCCTGTACAACAGAATAAATCTTTCATTTTGAATCTACTCAATGAACATTTTTGCGTTTAAAAATAGGATCAGAGAATGAACAAAAACTACTCAGAAAAAGGGTACTTATTATTGGTTGTAAAGTAGCACGATAGTATGTAAGTAAAATAAATAATACTAGATTAAGTAAAATATATAGACATACATTTAAAAATAAATTACGGCAATTCACAAGAAAATTACTAAGTATCGAATTTACTAGAGCCAAAGCTTTCCAATTATCTAGTTTGTCCACCCATAAGTACACTCCACTTGACCCAACCTAAAAACAAACATTATAACTCTTAAAGCTCTAATAAGTTGTATAATTGTATGTAAATAATGTAATTTTTGGTTTACTTGTTTCAGAGAAAGCTGATAGATAACACCTATTTGATATCTTAAATATCTATAGAGTCAAATCATTTTTATAAAAACTGTAGTTCTTAGCTTTGTAGGCTAGTGTATCTATTAACTACTGCTCACAACACAATCCTTGTGGAGTAGGGTATTCCGTATTTCCATTAAAAAAACCAATAAAAGTCAAATTTGTATATAGATGGTACTTTTATCCGAATAAATAACTCCACAACGGCAATACAAAAAAAATATAAAATTCCATTGCACAGTTTTATGTCATTGAATAAGAATTACAGAAATCACTTCTTGGGGGTTTTGTAATAGTAGTACATAATTATTTTATTGTACAAATTGTTTTCTAAAGTTCTAAAGATATTTGTTGTGTGTTTAAAACTGAAGTGTTGGTTTTGTAATGTAGGGTATGACTGTGAACTTTGTAGATATATCGCATTATAGAACATCATAGTAGAACGCCGAAAACGCAGTATAAGTTACAAATATTTCGTACAATAACGTATTTTAACTGTTCTAGTTATGTGACCTATTGAATAGAGTTGGCAGTTTATTACAATTTTTTTTTTTAACACAGGACTTAGAAAATTTATAAAATTAGTTACGTATATTTTAATTCGATTAATTGTGCCGTGTGGTATCGGCCCACAATCTCCCCCCCCCCCCCTTACTACCTAACCCTACCCCCTCTCATCTACCGGATGATGGACAGCAGCGTCATACTGCGTACTGATTTTAACTGTGATCACCAACCCTTATGAATAACTCATACTCAACATTGAGTCCTGTGCTAATTGAGTGTGCGATTGTAAGATAGTTATATCGCATCACAAATATAGCAACTACATCTAACTGTCATCACTGTTTCTAAAATTGTTTGTTTCATGTCATATTGCAAGACATTCGAAATGAAAGGTCCTACATTATCACGTTGGGTTATTGCATTTCGACATGACCGCGTCGTGCATTTTGAAGTTTGCCAGATAAATATCATGTCGTGAGCGAATATGCCAGTTAACACGTAACGAGGTGTGGAGCATAAGCCCACCAGTCATGATCATGTCTTAGCGAGTTATGCGCCGGCTAGGGATGTTAAGAGGTACAATTCCGGTTATGGGAAGCCGGATTTGTATCGGTTAAGATTTCTCGATACCAGAAATCGGTATCTCTATTTTAGAAATTGTAGTTCGTATTTTTTGCACAGTAAAGCGATGTAATGTTGTCATGTAAAGCGAACTTAATATGTAATATATGTTTTTTTTAAATATTTCTGTTATTATTTGTGCCATTTTTTATTTAAATTCGATTGTTATGTATATATTGTCGGTTTCTGCATGTGTGTCTTTGTGATTCAAATAAATTATTACCTTATTGTATCTTATATTATGTAAGATAAAGCATAATTATTTTTATAGATATAGCTATATAATTGGTTATTTACTTCGATTTTGACTTAGGTAGTGTTTCAGTCCTTGCAGTGTTGATAAATGTCCAAGTTTGAGAAAGAGGTCAATTGTCGAATCCAGCTTGGCTGGGCTACGTTCGGTAAACTGCGCTACATCTTCTTGCCCAAAATACCTAAGTGTCTCAAGCCAAAAGTCTTCGACCACTGTGTTAATAGTGATGACGTATGGTACTCAGACGTGGTACCTAACTATGGTCCTCATAAGAAAGCTCAAAGTCACTCAGCGTGCAATGGCTTTCCATGTCCAAGCTATGCTTGGAGTTTCCCTACAGTCATGATGAAACCAGAAATAAGGATATACGTAGGAAAACTGGAGTGATCAACGTAGCAAGGCGAGTTTGTATGCTGAAGTGCTGTGGGCGGGGCAAATAGCACAAAGCACCAACGAATGATGGTGTGGTCAGATTCTTCAATGGTGACCGCGAACCAGTACGTGTAGAAGACGGCCTCCCAAGCGATTTACCCATGATCTGGTAAAGGCGACGGGAAGCCGGTGGATGCACGTGACTTAGGATCGCTCATATTGGAAATCTATTGGGGAGGCTTATGTTCAGCAGTGGACGTCATATGGTTAAGATGACGATGATGGTCAAATAATAAAGGTAGTAACTGTGGTTAAAAATAAAAATAAAACAACATTTTTATCACTTATTTAATAAATATTTAAAACTTTTCCTGATAATAATATATTGTTGGTAAGCAAGAACTTTATTATTTTAATGGTTGTGGCAGCAATAAAAGTTTTATAAAAGCCATAAATTGGATTGGTGACTTTGGTTCACGATAGATAATCTTTATAGATACTTTTTTTTAGAAGCAGGCACTATTTTATATAATTTATGGTAATCTTCGACTCAGAATACGATGCCAAAATGAAAAGTAGTTTTGCGAAATAAAAGATAGCCTTTATCCTAACTCTGAATATAATATATTTCATAAAAGTTATTGCAATACAACACATTTATCTCTTTCTTCCCAATTAAGTTTCCAAAAGCTGTTGTTCCTATATATCGGAATCGGTTTTTCAAATAGCCTCACTACATCCCTAGCGGCGACCACTGACCCCGATGCGCGAGTAAAAACATCCTTAACAACCCAATTACCAACAAACATTACTAACCTTATTGTAATTCAAAGAAAGCTCAGTTTTGTAAGAATAGTATGCTTAATAGGTAGTTTCAATTTAAAAAGAAACAGACGGCGGCACGAGCGATAATTTGTATGCCTTATTGTGGAATTATCTGTCTGTGAGTAACACTTAACAAGTGTAAATCTTGTATATGGTGTGAGTAAGGTATTGAACACGGATCATAAAGAGACGTAATACGAATACACTGAAAGCAAGTACATACATATATATACATAATATCACGCCTGTTTCACGCCTGTAGTCAGATGCATATTATACGTCTATATTTCGCCATTTATATTGTTTATACCACGTTATAGGTGGCGAGCCTATTGCCGCTTATTTAAAATTTCTATGTTCGCCATGTGAAAGCAAGTGATGGCTTAAAATAACTTTCTGGCAATTCTCTCGCAATTATAATCTTCCGAAATATCGAGAAACGACTCAATACGCCACGTGTCTTGGCCCTAGCCCATTAGATGGCCTCAGGAAAACGACAAACACTGAAACGAGAGGCTTGAGCTTAGATATATTAAACCATGTTTCATTAATTACAACCTTAAACTTTTTAAACAGTAGTAATTTACCTATTTACATACAAATATATTTTTAAAAGCTATCGCAAATCTTATTTCTTTTAAAGAACTTTTCAACTCGGTCTAAACATTTAAATACATTACCGTGTAAGCTACCTTAATTTTAATTATCAGAATATTTCTATTTCATCTCTATAAGTATACGAAATCGGTGAAATAAATGGGCTGGAAACGTGATGTTGAATCTGCAAACAAATTGACTCTAATTATGCGTTGAAGTGTTAAAGCGCGTATGAACTTTTGTTATTGGTAAGAGATGTTCATTTGTTATAATGATTTGTATGGGTATCGATCTCCCCAGTTATGGCTCATAATACGTGCATTTTCTCAGACCTAATTCTGTATTATTGCGTGGATTTTTTTCACGAAGATACCTTGTAAATTCAAAACGAAATATGGTTTTTCATTCTTTATGTGCAACGCGTTTCGCTCGTACATGTCATATTTAAATTATATAATTAAAAGGTACGACATAATGTGTTTTATCTATAGAGATTAAATTGACAAAATTTTTCAAAATTTTCAATGTTCAAAATTTCAAATACATAATATCACAACGTTAAATCCTCATATCAGCGTACAAGGTACTCAAATAGAACGGGTCTTGGCCTCCTAATGGATGGAATGCTTCAATTTGAAAACCATATTCTTCAAACTGTTCGTTCTTGTTATTATAGGTTATCAGTCCTATATAGAATGCGCGCTTATCTGTCTGTTGACATTCGCATTAAACTGTGTGAAGCACTTATTCTTTCAAAATTAAATTATGTAGATACCGTTTTCGGAAAATGTTTGCTATCACGAACGCAAAAAATTTTACAACGTGTTCAAAATGCGTGTGTCCGTTATTGTTTCCATGTACCTCATCGAGCCCACATTACGCCTTTTCTTAACAAAAACGACATGTTTAACATGACTGCTAGACGTAACTTACATTTTTCATCTCTTCTCTTTGGTATAATTATAAACAAGCAACCCCCGTATTTGTTCGAAAAGCTTAAGTTTTCTCAGTCTCTGGTTCGATCTGCAACGCGTTTAACCCGTCCTTCACATAGAACGGCCGCTTTTCGTGGCAGCTTTCGTTACGCCGCCACGAAATGTTGGAACAATTTACCTCCACCCGTCCGTAACTCAGTTTCTATTGGTGCTTTTAAATATAAATTAAAAAAATATTTACGTATTACTTAATGCTGTCGATCTCTCTATTATCTTTAATAAAAATTAAAAATCTTTTCAACTCAAATCAAACTGTGTTTGTTCTATGTTATTTAATCTTAAGTTAGAAAATTTCATATGATATACATAAGTAAGTGTGATTCTGATGTAACTCACTACTTTTATTACTTTTACTACTTTAACTTTTCATTTTAATTGTATTTTGTGGTTTGAATATTTTGTTTTATTGTTAAGTTTCTGCCTTTTGTGTGGCTGTTGCACACGTAAGTTATAAGGTCTCCACGGAAGACCAGCGCTGTTGTGGCCCTCCACTGCAGCATATGCTGAGTGGAGTCCTTTTTAGGCATACTATACGTAAACTGTGTAAAAATTGTTTACTGATTTGAATACTGTTTTTTGTTTATGTGTATTTATGTCTAAATAAAATTTTATTTCATTTCAAATTAGTTTATGTAGTTAAAAGTATTGCAATAAGAAAACTGTCACACGTGATCGGAATCGCAGACACAAAGTTTTTCGTAATTGTTCTGCTTAACGTTTAAATTCCATACTAGGAAATATTATAGTACTTATTTTACGATAAGAAGCGCCTTTATTTTTTTGGGACTGTATCGATTGCTTACTACCAGGCAAGATGTAGTCATTATGACGAGTCACGTTAAAAAAAAAGAGCAAAATTTTCTAAAAAAAAGCCTCTTGTCAAATTCTCTGGTTTAAAAATTGGATGACATTATAAAACAAAAAAAGTGCTAATAATTACTCAGAGCTTACTCTTTGTATGAGTATCCGTATATTTAAACCATTTAATTTTGAGTATTTTTATGCTTCGAAAGACTTGAAGCCATTGATTTCAGTTATTATAATAATTATATGGTAAGTCGGCCGTGTGGCGCCGGCCTAGAATAGCGTCACCCCTTCTCATCTCATGGGGAGTCGTAAAAATCGACGAAGAGAAATGCTACCGGATGATGGGCAGCAGCGTCATCCTGCGTACTGGCTGGAACTGCGATCACCAACCCGTCTGCCCAGCGTGGTGATTATGGGCAAATACCCCCAAATGGAAAATGGCACACACGCGTAAACGGCCCCCAGTCCCCGGCGGCCCCGCTATTCCAGATTACGGTAGCGGTCTTGGTAACGGCGGGGCAGGGGGTGCTAAGAATCACCGGCAGAGATCCGGCTACCACCCAAAACGACGACTTCTGCACCTGGCAACTTATAACACGCGCACACTGAGGACCGACGAGAAGATTGACGAGCTGGAGGAGGAAATAGAGCGGTTGCACTGGGACATTATCGGGTTATCCGAAGTCCGTAGACAGGGAGAGGATACGGTAATCCTTAAGTCCGGCAACTTGCTCTACCACCGGGAGGGCGATCGCCTGTCCCAAGGTGGTGTCGGTTTTATCGTCCGGAAGTCTATTCGTAACAACGTCGTGTCTATTCGGAGTGTGTCGACCAGGGTAGCGTACCTAATACTCAGAATCACCAAACGGTATTCGTTGAAGGTAATTCAGGTTTACGCACCGACCTCGGCACACCCTGACGAGGACGTGGAGATATTGTTTGATGACATTTCTGCCGCCATTCATACTTCACCGACTCACTACACGGTTGTTATGGGAGACTCTAACGCAAGGCTAGGCCAACGAAGCGGTGACGAGCAGAAAGTGGGGCAATTTGGAATAGGGCAAAGGAACCATAGGGGACAGCGGTTGGCTGACTTCATGGAGAAGGAGGGCCTCTTTATGATGAACTCCTTCTTCAAGAAGCCACCACACAGGAAATGGACCTGGCTGAGCCCCGATGGTTTCACGAGGAATGAGATAGACTTCATCATGACCACTAAGCGACAAATATTCAATGATGTCTCTGTGATCGCCAGGGTGAAAACCGGTAGCGATCACCGAATGGTAAGGGGCACATTGAATATTAATATAAAGCTTGAAAGGTCCCGTTTGATGAGGTCTACGCTCCGACCCTCAGCTGCCCATATTCAAAACCCCGAGAACTTTCAGCTCGAGCTTCAAAATCGCTTCGCAGGTCTGGAGAACTGCGTAACCGTTGACGATATAAGCGGCGGGCTGGTTGAGACTGTCCACGTTGTCGGGTCCAAACATTATAAGACCCGACAAACTAAAACGAATAAACTGTCGACTCAAACTCTTAATCGCATGGAAGCGCGACGAGACATGCGATTGCAGTCTTCAGCGGAAGCGTCTACTTACCGGCTCATCAATAGACAGATCTCGAAATCCTTGCGACTCGATATTCGCAAATTCAATACAAATTGTATTGAAGATGCAATAGAGAGGAACAGGGGTTCAAAAGTGTTCGCACGGGATCTGTCTATTGGTCAGAGTCAGTTGACACAGCTGAAGACCAACGAAGGCAGTCTAGTCACGTCGAGACCTGAGATTATGAGGGAGATCGAAAGGTTTTATGGACAGTTGTATACCAGTACGCAAGATCCCGCTACTTGTTTGGCTAAAGACCCTAGAGCCAAACTAACCCGACATACCACCGAAGACATCCCGGACGTCAGCCTGTACAAGATTAGGATGGCCCTGAAACAACTAAAAAACAACAAGGCACCGGGGGAAGACGGGATGACAGCAGAGCTTCTGAGAGCGGGTGGTACACCAGTACTTAAGGTACTCCAGAAGCTCTTTAATACCGTCATTCTCGAGGGACGTACGCCACAGGCGTGGTCCAGTGGTGTGGTTGTCCTTTTCTTCAAGAAAGGTGACAAATCCCTTTTGAAGAATTATAGGCCAATCACGCTACTGAGCCACGTCTATAAGTTGTTTTCACGGGTCATCACGAACCGTCTCGGGCAAAGGTTTGACGACTTCCAGCCTCCCGAACAAGCCGGTTTCCGAAAAGGCTTCTCAACCATAGACCACATTCACACGCTGCGGCAGGTTATACAGAAGACCGAGGAGTATAACCAGCCACTTTGCTTAGCGTTTGTGGACTATGAGAAAGCCTTTGATTCGATCGAGAGCTGGGCAGTGTTTCAGTCCCTGCAGCGATGCCGCATTGATCATCGGTATATCGAAGTTTTGAGGAGTTTATACAGAAACGCCACCATGTCCGTACGAGTACTGGACCAGTGCACGAATCCTATCCTCTTGCAGAAAGGCGTGAGACAGGGTGATGTCATTTCACCGAAACTGTTCACTGCTGCTCTGGAGGATGTTTTCAAGCTACTGGACTGGGAAAACTACGGCATCAACATTAATGGCGAGTATATGACTCACCTTCGATTTGCCGACGACATAGTGGTCATAGCGGAGTCGCTTGTGGATCTGGGCACAATGCTCGGAGACCTCGACAGAGCTTCCCGAAGGGTAGGTCTTAAAATGAACATGGATAAGACCAAAATCATGTCAAATATCCATGTTGTGCCTACCCCAGTAATAGTGGGAAGCTCGGCCCTCGAAGTTGTCGACGAGTACGTATACCTGGGACAAAAAGTCCAATTAGGTAAGTCCAACTTCGAGAAAGAGGTCAATCGTCGAATCCAGCTCGGTTGGGCTGCGTTCGGGAAACTACGCAAAATCTTCTCGTCCAAAGTACCTCAGTGTCTCAAGACGAAAGTCTTCGACCAGTGTGTGTTGCCAGCGATGACGTATGGGACTGAGACGTGGTGCCTGACTATGGGCCTCATAAGGAAGCTCAAAGTCGCTCAGCGTGCAATGGAGAGAGCTATGCTCGGTGTGTCCCTACGTGATAGAATCAGAAATGAGGAAATCCGTAGGAGAACCAGAGTGACCGACATAGCGAAGCGCGTTTGCAGGCTGAAGTGGCAATGGGCGGGGCACATAGCTCGAAGAACCGACGACCGATGGGGCGTTAAGGTTCTTGAATGGCGACCACGAATCAGCAAACGTAGTAGAGGGCGGCCCCCAACGCGATGGACCGATGATCTGGTCAGGGCGGCGGGGAGCCGGTGGATGCAGGCGGCAAAGAATCGATCTACGTGGAAAGCAATTGGGGAGGCCTATGTTCAGCAGTGGACTTCGAATGGCTGAAATGATGATGATGAAGTGCTAAGCCAAGTTAGGGATCCTGTTGGCGGCTCGAGTAGTTCTTAAAACTGAACGCCACACATCTGGCAATCCGCAGTAGATCAGCATGGTAAAGTACATATAGCCTGAAACCCCTTTCGTCTTGGTTTGTGAGCACAAGCCTGTGCGCAGAGACGTTTAATGAATTTTATAGGATACAACTGAATAATTTTATAAAAAATACCGACATAAAACAACTACAACCAGTTAGAAACGTTCTCATGTAGCGTTATATATAACGGCAGTCTCTCATCCGTGATGCCTAAACGCAAACATAAAGTTCTCAAAGTGCGGTCTGGAGTTCATTGTAGTCTCCGACAGAGCTTTTGTTGGAAGCGGCCTTGGTCTACGAAGAATATGTTTCATGCGGTCGGTGAGTAAAACAAAATTTACAGTTTAACTAAAGGAAAGTGATGGGAAATATAACTTACCCATATGCTTATAAAATTGTATGAGTTATGGAAAGCGTTGAGCCACGGTTTCCTGTACGCCCACACATGTATACACACGTCCAATGGCACTAAACACACACACAATCGAGGACACATACCCCACGCATGCAATATAAACACGCATATAGACCCTGTATTTGTTTATAACTTATCTTATATCGTTCCAAGCGAAAGCCCAAAACTAAGCAGATCAATCTACTTGTAAAATATATTAATTGTAAAGTGCGTAATTGTCTATTCTATCGTTCAAACACAACCGTATGTTTCATAATTTCTAAATATAAGATCCCTCAGATAGTGTCAATAGAAACCAGCAATAATAATTATAGATAGAAAAGAAAGAAAGAAAGAAATTAATTTATTCTGTGACACATGATACATTGGCTTACAAAAATAAAAATTAAAAATTAATAGACACATGTGGCACCGAAAAGGCTTATACTCAGCATATGCCGAGGAGTCACTATGGCCCCGCGGCGCTGGTCTTCCGTACAAGCCTATAAATACTACGTAAGCAGGACAAACTTAAAGCTATGCGCACCAAAGTTAAACATTTCAACATATAAATGTTGCATACTTTTAACGACAAAACACCACTTAAACATACAATTTGTTAAAAATATATAATAATAAAGTTTTATCAAAAAATCAAATAAACAAGAAAACATTAGAGCAAACGAGACAGCTAAATAAACCTAACTAAATACCCTTCTGGGCACATAATAAATGACTTCTATAAAGCAAACGGAACGATCTCAAAGTTTTACAATTTCTAATGGGTGGGGGGGATATTATTAGATGTCAGGATGTAGGATGCCAGATCAGGAAAACCCTACAGTTAATAATCGTTCAAAATGATAAAAAAGAAGGTGGATTAGCACTTCCATTTCAATCATTTTGGCGAACTTTAATTGGATGTATTTCAATGAAGTGTAGACAGGAAAGGGCCAACTGCCCAAACCTCGTACAACCATTCTTGCTAAGCTCTCACGCAATCACGATCCGAGTGCCTCTGTAATTGTCTTTGTGGACGCACCTCTGCAATTACCCACACTGGACAGACGCCACTAACGGGGCGGAATTGCCAATCAGTTAATGATTGTACCGACCTGTGTTTGTGTTATTATGTCGTCTATAAACGCTGACTGGTTGTCAAGTAAAGCTGAATAGTATGAAGGGAATTTGTGTAAACTTGTTAATGTCCTAAAAATGTCAAGATAGATGTAGCTGATATCTTAATTCATTGTATAATCCTTAGCCAATCATTCAGCTCATGTCATAGATACGTTTACGTTGTATAGAAGTAGAAGAATATAATGACCTAACCGAGTACTTAGCTCGGTACCCTAAAGAAATAACGACAAATAAATTAGTACCCACTTTAGGTTACTTATAAATAAGTAAAATCTCTTACAAGAAATGCCTTTTAAAAGTCAAAATATTCGCGAAAGAATTATGTGAGTTTTTCATCACAAAAATTCTGTGGGAATATTGAACTCGATAAAAGGAGCTTTTTCTCATTTCAACGAATTGATTACGTCAAATTCGCGTAATTGACATCTGTTGCAGAACGTATTGACACTTCCACGTGGGTAATCGGTTTAAGAGACTATTATTTTGCGAGTTCAGCCAGTTCCGGATTAATTAATGGATGAAAAGGGTCAACGCGGTTACTCATTTAGTGTAGATTGAATTCGTCATCAATTCGAATTGTTTCCAGACTTTTTCGATGTTACCGAGTTGATTGGTGCGGTATTTGTAGCAAATGCTATTACTGAAGAGACCAATTCTGAACTGAGGAAGTGTCTACTTATGTGTTACCTTTTATTCCTTCTTATTTTAGCTCATAGGTCTCCTGTAAAAGACTGTAAAAGATATATTTTATTTTCCACAACGCGCAAGCAATTGGAATTGGGATGTAGTGTAGTTGTTTCTTTTTTAATTTAAAATGTGCATTGTATTTTGCTTAGAAAATAAAATAATATTCAACAAAATTATACACATAGCTTGTTTATAATCAAAAGAATAAATATAACAATAATCATATAACAATAACAATAGTTATATATTTTCCTGCACCTCAAGGAGAAAACCTTGAACACGGAAGTAGGCAGAGCTTTTGAACATGAGGCAAAATGAGAGCTCCTATGCTTATATACAAACACCTATCAACTAATGACTTATTCTGTACTCTAATATTTTGGATACATTCTTATAGTGACACAGTTACATACGTTTACGACTGTTTAACCGAAGGGGTAGGCAGAGGCATATAATACGCGCACACTTCGCCAATTGTTGGTCCCACGTATTATGGGGCGAGCCTATTGCCGCTTGCAAGGATTTGTTACATCGCCAAAACCTCATCTGTTGACCAGCAGGTAAGGAAGACTTGGGCTCCTTAGATGTTGGTAGAATATTATTATCTAATTAACTTTCGAAAAGTATGTAAACATTATATGCCAAGCATAAGCGTGATAACTTGAGGTTTCATTAAAGCAGAGACGTGAAATTGCCAAGTTTGCAACGTAAGAAGCCCTGTTAACCATTTCCGCTGTGTGCATGCAGTTGCAGACACGATTATCGTAAAAATTAACGGGTTTACTTGTGTATTATGGGTTTAGTTTCATAATGCTTACAACAGTTTTCATGTTTCACGAGTCAAACAGGGTCTTATGTATAAGTCTTCGCAATTATAATGTTGTCGCTGTTTGATATTTAGTATCTAATATATTTCAGATTTTTGTCGCAATATTGAATCGCTTGACTCAACCTGATTTAAAGCCTGTTGTAACTAGCAAAAATATCTTATAATATCTAAACTCAAAATTAATTCTTGTTAATACTGCAAGTTCTTAGGCCCTCTAGTACGTACTGTGTAATGATTCAGGCAATATGAAAAAGTATTATAATGCAGACAGAATTATAGTAAATGTAAATGATATCAAACAATTTTATGCGTCGAATTATCAATTACAATTTATCAAAACGAGATCAGTCCATCTTATTCGAAAGCTCAAAGTATATCAGTTAACATAGGAGACATATTTTTATATAACACTCACTCAATAAGATATAGAAGTTCGATTATTTGTCAATTATATACGAATCATCTGACAAGTCGATGTGTCAACACATGTGGGAATCGGTCTGGTGCGCAATGGACCGTGCCCCTGGCCGCAAGTGTCAGGTTACATGCAATCAGTGTCAAGAATAAAACTGGACATAAGAAACGGTCAGAGAGGTGGACGTGGCGTTTTGTAAACCTTGGGTTCTACTATAGCTTCGCGTATATTACGTTAGTACCTACCCCGAAGATTATGGCTGGCGTGAAAAATAAATACAAAAAATTCTGGGTAGTATTCGACTTATTTTTGCAAATAATGAAACTTGAATAACACAGATTTAAATAGAAAAAAAAGTAAGCCTGCATTCAAAACTCATTTTGATCAATTTGGGGATTTTGAGTTTGAGCTAAAGGTGTTATATCCGTTATTGAACAAAACTCTGTACCAACCTTAGAATATATAAAAACCCATAGAAATCTTCAAATATGGCGATAGAATTGCTGTGCGCGCGTAAAATCGCTGGCGTACTGGTGTGTCGTACAGAACCAGTGCATTCAGAATATGGAGCTTTGACTCCGGTTCCGTTAAGTCGGAACTTCCGATTATTATTACACCTTCGGCTCCGACACTTTTAAATCTAAGGTCTTAATCGGAGGTTGAAGCATAACATAGCGGCGGCGGCGGTTTGTGTCGACTGTTATGAAGTATTATGAACAGGTTCACACATGTCGCGCGGGGAATCCCCCGACTAAATTTGACTAAATAATGTTTTATTTGTCTTTAAATAAAAATTCTCTCTCATGTCACCACTTCTGACCCCGACTCCAATTCCGACTCCGATAAAGCAAATTTAAAAACTCTGATTCCGCCTTCGGTTCCCATAAAATTACCTCCGTTACATCCCTAATTCAGAACTATTAAATACATTGCCAATTGCGTTTGTTATATCATAATCGTACCTCACGACAAACAATCAATGTACTGTCTTTAAGAATAACTTAAATTTTCAAATTGGCGACATGTGTCCCGATAGATTTCGCGGCACATACCATTTCTAGTCTTATTATTAAGATTTCTAGGGTCAAACCAAATGAAATAATTAAATTAATACACTCTCCATAAATAATGTTCATATGCTCCATGTAGCATTTTCTTGTGTATCCCACGTAACCCTATCAGTTTTGTGGCTCCCGGTGGCCCGATACAATTAGTTCCTAACCGTGAGTGCCTTTGGCATTCCGTAATGTCACAACTTGTTAAAAAATATATTAATGATATATCGATCTATTTAGTTCTTTTTATAAAAAGTCTTACTGACTGACCACATGATAAATATATGTTCTTGGGCATCTCCCGCTTCTAGCTTTAAAATTAAGCAAAGCTAGTATTATGAGTATTAGACAACAGAGCATCATCATTACCATCCTAGCATTATACCGGCTATGCCCTAAACTCAAGCTTAGTGTCTTGAATTTAACTGAAATTAAATTAATTAACGGAGCAACTTCAGTCGGTCCTTCGCAAACCGAAATTTATTTATTTATTTATTGAAGCTACTCGCACAAATTAAAAAAAAAATACAAAAGGCGAACTTAATGCCGGAATGCATTCTCTACCAGTTAACCTTTGGTTGGGTTAGCAAATAAGTATGAGGCAGTACGAATAAGAAAACATATAAACTTACATAGAATTAAATATGTGTTATTATTAAACTACATATACCTATACACAAAAATAATAGTAATTATGAAATGTAGACTCAATCAGATGATAACTCCTCAGTAAAGTATTTTTTAAGCATCCCTTAAAATTAGTTTTGCTTTCTGCCAACCTATTATCAATAGGGAGGGAGTTCATCATTCATTCTAGAGATCATTCTATGGTTAAACCTATCAGAATATTATACTAAACCGACTTCCTAACAACGACTGCTATAGATGTTCAGTAAGCGATAATTATGCTCATAACTTCAGAAAATCAAAGGTGCTCTAGGTGCACCCAAAACCAAGGTTAGAACCCTCTGTAGTCTATTGGTCTTACCCAGTGGTAATGTACGCGCTCGTAGCCCAGTGACTATCATCACGTATAATTACGACGATCGAGTACTAGACAACAGCGACAACCATATATAAATACTTTTTTTGTAAATATATAGGGAACACTCCGACTAAGATTCAGTATTGGTATTATGTACTTACGTAATATTCGAATATAATAAAACATTATTAATAGGTTTTTGTGACTCGTTTGCGGGTGAAAAATAATATAATATTGTCATAAAAAGCTGTTTTGCTTATATTGCAGACAGTATAAATAAATATATACTTTCTAAATATGTGTCAGCTTTTTTCCTGAAAGCGACAGGTAGTGATTACGATCAATTCTGTCTCTATAACTTGTCATTTGAGGCCTGAGCCATAAAGAATATAAAAATATATATTATTATTAAAGTCTATTTCATAAGACGGCTTATTATTTTACTGACAGCATAGGCTTCAAAAATAAAACTCAGCTTGATTCCATAAAAGAATCTCTCGTGTTCTCGGCACCCTCGCCGCCGTCGTATTCTCGGTAAAACAGATTCTGAAAAGAATGAAAATACAAGTAGGTAGGAAAGTACCTCATTACAAAAGGCTTAATTTCAAAACCTCGAGCCATGAAAGAGGATTTGTATTTTTAACCTCAGAAAAAATAGAGGGATGACCTCGAAGGAGGAATAGTAATCTGGTATAAGAAGCGCACGTTTCGCATTCGACGTGATTCTTTTAAAATGGATTCTCTATGTAGAATTGGAAATATTATTCTCTGATTTTTCCTTTCATCGAACTAAAGACTCTTTGAGTTACATGTACATAAGAGGCTTTTTATTCTAACGACTTTTAATGTCTACTACTTGCTTTCTAAAACCAAATGTAAGTAGGATTTATAGAAATTATATTTAGTAAAGACTTTAAGATAGTTTTTCCTTGTAACCTATTTGGCGCAATATTTTTTATTGTCACCTTTGTAAATACATTAATCCGTGTTCTATCATATTATCAGGTTATTTTGTGAGTAATTTTACTATTGTAGTTTGTTTTTTAAGCCTGAACAAAATCCTGATGTGATGATATGCTATCGTATTGCTTACACCCTACAAATAATAGTAGATATAATACTATAACTAAATAATACTAAATAATACTACAAATAATCATTGGTAATTTTATTTTCTTCATCAGATAAAAAAGCTTAACTGTCTATCTCCTAATGTCAGACTATCATCAAATTTTCCTCTTAACATCAGATGGGACTTCTTGGCGGGAAAGTGAAGGCTACAATTTGTGATATTTCGAACATAAATGTGTAATGACGGTGGATTATTAACCGTTAAGTGTTTGTGAACGTACATGAGTGTTGGTAAATGAAACAAAATAGTGCTACATCACTTTTCAAATTCTCCCAAGAAATCCATGAGTGATCTATAGAGATACTATATAGATAGTCCCACATCTTTACTGAGGATTGAAGGGGTATAGGGGGAGGGCATCTCGTATATCGTTTCTCATCTTTATCAGCATTCATTCTCACTTACTATGATTTCTATGTCATTAATATATCTCTTACTTGACACTACGAAGCCATTATTTAAAATTAAAAAAAAAATCAGATGAAACATGATGTCATGTTATCAAAAAAACATAAAACCAAACTTGTAGAAAAGTAGTCGAAAAACCAAGTTCTTGCATCAGTAGTCCCGCGCTTTATAATTTATATTGCAGTAATTATTCACATTTGAATGGCATAAAATTTCTCTCCCACACGCCAATCAGTGCTTTATAGAAGTAATAAACTGTTGACTTTTGCATGGTCGTTTATGTTAAAACTATATAGCTAGTAAAAAAATACAATGTAAGCGACCTGACAGGTACGTCGCGGGTCGCCGTGATATTTAATGGCCGAAAATATAAAGAGCGTAATAAATTAGTCGACAGATTGATATTTATTACATGGACCATTTTATTTTGCAAACGTTGCCAATGTATATGCATATAGTCACAGGTCAAACGTAACTTTGTTGAACTCGGGCTTCAGTTTATAAAATAACAGAAAGAGAGCTTTAAGTTTAGGGCAACCGAGGTAATGCTAGGATGTGATGATGGAAGACAGTTGGTGTAAAGACCATAGGGCGCCGAGATCATTATACCTGTATTTTTTACCGGAGGTCGTGTGATCGATTCCCACGCAGAATATACAACATTTGTTTGCATGGATCATCATCATATCCTCGCATTATCCCAGTTCTCCTAGATTTAAGCTTAAGGCCCAGCGCCTGCTTACTGGTTTGACCAGATTTGGCTGAATTTCAGATATTGCACGGAGCGACTGTCGTCAGACCTCCGCAACCCAGACGGAAACATCATTCTGTAGTTAAACCAGCTGTCAGAATGTTAAAAGGCACTGACTTCCTAGTAACGACTGCCATAGATGTTCATGACAGCCGGGATCAATGGCTTTACGTGCTTTCCGAGGCACGGAGAAAGCGATAAATTTGTAAGCATGGATACGTATAAGTATCAATTATGAAAAAAAGGGAAGCAAGAATCGCTGTTTGAGATGTTCAAGAATATTTGTTATATTACACCCAGAGAGGAGTAGCGGTGGTAAGTGTCTACTGTGTAGCGTCCTATAAAAAATATTTACCATTAGGATCTCTTAGATCCACTGTTACACACAGTAATAACAGGCATCAACGGTCTGATGTACGTTTAAAAGCGCAGATATATGTTTTGACACCTCACAAAGCGCTTTAAAGCCTTAAACAAAGCAAAGCTTGGAAGCTCTGCTCTATTATAGCTCTACCCTCTATTCTATGAGGTGTTAGAGAATGGGTAAATGTACTTAAGGATTTTTTTTGCAAATACATACTTATAAATACAGGAAACAAACAGACTAAAAAAAATATTCGCATACTTTCCTCTCAAATTGAACTCACAACCTTAAGAGTAGAAATGCATGTACACCAACTACCGCCCCAAAGCGGTCGTGTGGTTATACCAAATACCTATAAAATAACAATACGTTTCTCAAAAATCCTGTAATCAACACTATGTTTGAGATTATTTCCCCGCAGCCAGGCTGTTGTTAGTGAAAATATGTTACACTAGATTATAAACAGATACAGTCCCAAAAGGTCTCGAAATAGCATAAGTTTTAAACAAGGACGAATTTTATTATACGATATTAAGATTCTTTTAAAG
Organism: Musotima nitidalis; assembly: GCA_949126915.1. Classification (NCBI taxonomy): domain Eukaryota; kingdom Metazoa; phylum Arthropoda; class Insecta; order Lepidoptera; family Crambidae; genus Musotima; species Musotima nitidalis. Next base: position 8,232,937 of record OX421424.1, on the reverse strand, counting down.
TCCTGCTTCGTCGGGGGTACCAATAAATTGTTCAAGTAGAACAAGTAACAAAACTTAAGAAATTAGTATAAAGTAATCGTTGCGAGGGGAATAGACTTAATAGCCATTACTTTTATTGCATTTTTTCACGTTGTTAATATTACTTGTATATTATGTCGTCGACTCATCGTTAGATAGAGCAGATCATAAGCCTGGCCGCTTCATAAAATGATGATTCTTATGGATCGATTCTCTATGTATTTTGTACGAGTAATATAACCCCTAGGATTGATGGGTATGGTACTTAATTATTTGCATATTTTCCATGACAAAGTTTTACCTAAAATCCCATGGTGATGCTTGCATCTGAAATTGACTTAAAACTAATTTTAAGAAATTAAATAAACGACATCATCAAACATCGCTTTAAAAGTACCAACATTCTGAGTTACACTTATTTCAAATGACCTACCTTCTGACTCTACTCAAAACATATTGATGCTTTAAAAAGGATGCGACGTTGGAATCTATTTAGTTCTTTTTTTTCAGAATGCAAACTGCCTGCAATTACGTACCGATGCAAAGTGATGCTTCAATGAATGAAGCTTAATCACATCGATAAAAACTGAATGACACGCTTTAATAGTGTCGCGAACAAAGGGCATTAAAGTTTTATCGACACCCAGTTTCTTATTATAGTTTACCTTACCCGATGTCCTTAAGTACCTAATGATCGGTGTCAGATATAAACCGTATGGTGTGGGGTAAATAGAAACATAATCTATGAACGACCTCTTTAAAAGATTAACCGTTTCCTGTAGTTGTTGGTCTCAACTAGGATAGTAGGAAACAAAGCTAGAATAATCAGAATAATGAATTAGCTTTTACTAAAATATTCAAAAATACATATAGTTTCTTTTACTTATTATCGTAATCCAGCTAGAATGATAATGTTGTGTGTTCGCCTTTGAAATATTGTACTATGTGTATTGTATGTGTCCACAGTTTATAAAGTTTTAACTAAAGAGCATTGTGCGAACTATCATAAGATTATGATCAGAAAGGCTTTTTTTTAATGTCTTGTAGCCGCATTTTTCTCATAATACATCAATATTGTCATTTCTAATGTGATGTATTAAAATACACAAATGTCGACACTGACTGCACTTCCCTAGCACGCCCGCGGTCGTCTTCGTACAAATTACACCCCACATCGCTCACTCTTATAGTTTGCACCTCGCGCTCGTTTTGCAAAATTTATATGAATCATTATTGGCTTGAATTATAGTACAGAGTCGTGTCCGAGAGACCCGCAAGTGTGAGGATGTGCGAAGCGTTTAATACTTTGGAGAAGTACTAAATTAAGTCATATTGATTACAGTCAAGATTTTTTATTTTTTAAAGATAACAAACAATGTATATTCGTTAATAGTATATTAGTAAATAGACGTCAATGTGTTTACAAATACTAGTGAAATTCTGTACCAACTGACTCCTAATCGCTAAGTCAAAGGCCTTAGACGGCAAGTAAAAAAAGCAAAGTGTTATTCCTTCCAGATGTTCTTTAAGTTTGTGTGCCTAGGCCGCGAGTTGAATACTGGAAGTAGCAATGGGTAGCTCGTCATTTGTAAAAATATGCGGGAGCTATTGCATCAGGTCTGCACAGAATTAATAATAGTGGAAAATATAGGATAAGCCTATTTTATCTAGTAATATCAGCGTCGTCATTAGAAATTTTGTTACGTACAAAACCCATAATTCACACCATCCAACTATAAAGCCATATCCACCACTTCCAAGTTGAATGACTTTTAGCGCATCAATAACGCATAGAGGTGTTATCAAGTTCTGTTTTGCTTCGCTTGGGCTTTCTTCATGTACGAGTTTCGCAACGACTGGAAAGAGCATACTTGAATCATCACTTATGTAGGTGTTGGTAAGAATCTCTTAGGTACTTAACTATGTATATTATCAAAGTTTAAAGGTTCCGCGTTTACTAGGGTTCTTAAGGCTGGTTTGTTAAGATGGCGTTATGATATTTTAATATTAACTGAGCCCATTTGCGTCCCAGTACTGAGCACCTCTTTCACGTACGAAGGTGAAAAGGTATTGGTATATATCACGCAGACTCAGTGCATCACTGAAGGCAAGTGACTAGCATATTGCTGTTGCCTTTTTCCAGTTGCCCAATTAGGTTTACCGACTACCGTTTATAGTGAAAACCGAGACTGGGTTTGAGTTGCCTTCCGAATCACGGCAGCGTTTGATATTAAAGGTCACTCAGACGATAATGATGTTTATACAATTTAAGTTAACATTAAGTCCTGCCAGTAACCGAAGGGGTTTAGGTCGCGCGATACATTGCAGATTAGCGGACACAATGAGTGGGGAACACGGTTTTAATTATTTATTCACCAAATTAAAAGTTGCTTTTTCTGTCGACTACCAGATGCAGTAAGAACCATGAAGACCTTTCAGAACATGGGAGATCTCGCTAAACAAATGGTTACCTCTCTTATAAACAATAAAACTGCTGGGTTTTCGAATCAGAGAATTTTAAAATTCGGAAGTATATAATTATCCTATGCTGCAGTTGTCCCCAAATTTTTAAGAACATTCCTAGCTGCGGCAGACGGCTTACAATACTCATCGTTGTGATGAAGCATTCTGTACGAAAGTCTTGATGGCCAAGATTTCATATAAATTACAAGACTTTGACGCTAAGTTCCCTTAATGTGTGACTTACCCACGGTTTTCAAGAGATATTTTTACCCTATTATCTTTATGTTATGGCGGAAAGCAAATTTTGCTGTTTTTCTTGCCCGAAAGAAGCACTTTTTACAGGAAACTTCCGTCTAAGTGAACTTAACTAATTTTTAGATAATGTTTCCGAAGTACTTTCTAAATAATCTAACATTTTAGGCTACCATGCGAATAAATGATTACGACCCTGAGTGACGAATATCTTCTGTATCTACATTTTCTCTCTGTGGTTTATAAAATCCGTTGACAGCTGACAGCCATATATTATTATTGTCTGCCATCAAATAACTATTATTTTAGGTATTTTTACATTACGATCGTATTTACAACAGGAAACATTTACTCCGTTAGACAATAATGATAAACCACCAAAAATTGTCTGCATATAATTTGTGCCTACTATATTTCGTATCTATACTATACTTTGGAGTCAGAGCTCAGGTTCACGTTAGCAAACATTTTGAAAATAATACAACATTTTTAAGTAATGAAGTTACCCGAGGGGTTTTATTAAATAATATGTCAGTTATTGACTTTTTTAATGAATTCAACACATTCGCTAATATTACTGGTGATGAAAATGGTGTCAATAAAATAAGAAATGTTAGGGAAACTGTGACTAAACCTGTGGCAGGAATCGAATGTTTGTCGTGTATGTCCTTTGGAGAACCTTCTTGTTATAAAGAATTTCCGTAAGTAGCAATCATTAGAAATGAAAATAGAACGTAGTAGTTAGTGTTATTTTTATTCCTTAGGGTGTAATTATTGTCGCAATTTTTCCTTTCATATTTTCAATCCGCCTTATACTTGGCTAAACGTAAACTACGATAATCGACGCAACGCGCCTTCCAAATCACTTTAAGAGTTATGCCCTACAAATGGGCACCCACCCAGGGACCAAATCACTTTGTTTTCAATAGGCTAAACTTATGAAGCTACAAACGTTTGGCGCAGAAAGAGACTAACGGTTATTAGATACCTGAAATTATTAGTCACTGAATTAATCTACAATATTTTTTTAGGTACCCAACTATAAAGTGCAATCTATATGAAACATGTTACACTGAACTACACCCATTGTACATTAAAAGGGGGTGTATTGATCCAAACAGAATGAATAGAACTATCTATTGTAAATGTCCTTTATGCAACGACAAACCTTCGACGGATCTATCCTACTACGAATATCGTTCCATCGACGAATGGGAATATGATAACAGCAATTTGCAAAAGCATTTGATAGGCTTGAATAATAATATCATGTGTAAAGCTTGTAATACTTTAGGCACAAGTCATGTTTCAGATAAAAACTGTGAAGCAGGGAGGTAATCTACTTTTTTTGGATTATTAAAATAAGTAAATTGTTCTTTTCTGTTATTTTAAATGAAATATTGTCACGCCTTATACATCCCACCACTTGCTATAATCTTGGCACTCACTTTAAGCCTTATTAACCTACTTATATTTACGCTCTTCTCCTTAAGGTACTTGTGACCCGCTCTTTCTCCAAAACTTTGTGGTTTTGGTCACAAAAGGTTCTTACGTTCATAATATTTTAAAAATCTGTTCGCTATAAGAAAATACATATAGTTCTTTTTTATTTTTAGTACGGAGCATGTCTTAGTTTGCAGCAGTAAACAACTTTGTTATATAAACATAAGTGGAATGAATAATCGAGTAACCCGTGGATGCACTTCAAGACCAGAGTATAATTCAATGCTTATATTTTGTAATCAATCCAAATGTAACAACGAAAAATTCAGCAATTCTAAAACTGTAACAGAGAGATATTCATTAAGCGATCATCTTGTGGCTTTCAAAAGTATTGGAAGTATACAAAATATTAGTGGTACCATTACGGTTTTATCTATAATAGTACTATTGACAAAGAGTTCCACTTAATTTTATGACAGATTTAAGAACCAAGAATATCAATAGACGACATTTCATATTTGCTATGTGACGTTTTGAGTAAATATTAGAGGATGGATATTAGACAAGTTTTATATTTTTTATTTGTTAATTTTGTATATCAATCTAAATCTGAAGACGAAATCATTATACAAAGTAAAAATCCGCTACCATATTTTAGAAGAAACATAGAAGAGACTGAGCACATATCATTACAAAGTACTCCAGATGACAGTAATTTTGTATCAGTGTATATTAAACATTTTAAAGAAATTTACAGAGATTTAGAAAACTCTGGTAGCACGTTTAGTAACAAACCTGATTTTGAAGAGAAACGAGATATTATGGACAAAGGTTTAAACAAATTCGACGATGAATTATCACCAATTGAGTCAAATTTTTATTTGAATACCACTGCTGCGACAACATATAGAATTCTCTACTCGTATAAGAATGCTACATTTTTGTCTTTATCGGATAAGGAAATAATCAATATAGAATCATTGACAATGGTATACGGAGTCACGGAAAAAATGGAGCCATTTCATTTATCAAAGCATCTTGCACGACCTAGTGCAGTTGAAATACCAGTTGAAACACTGGAGTCAAAGGAAATCAATCGGGCCACTGTTGTTAATAAGAAACTGTCTTGTGTACAATGTGACAATGTCGCTACGGAGGAATGTAACCATCCAGATAATAAGCGGTGAGTTTCTTTAACTTTAAATAAATAATTAAATATTTCAAAACCTTTACATATTAACTAACAGGTTTTCTTAAAAATATTTTTAAAAACAAGACGAAAAATATTAAAATAAAATCATGGAAATAAAGCAAAAAGGGTCTGCATTGATACTTTATTTAAGTCTGCTATTTTTACATGCGTTGCATCTCTGGTTATTAGGATTTATCTATTAAATCACAATTAACACCAGTAAACCCTATCTTAATTCTCATAACTTTAGGAGTTAATAAAATGCATTACATACTCGTATGTTACAAAAACAATATTAAATAAATATTGAGATAATATTTCTTTGTATTATTTTATTGTTTTTGTCTCATTGTGTTTCTCACACCGAATAAATATTTAAATGGTTTGTTCGTAACTATAAGTTATGTTAATTAAGAATTTCTTTTCTTGTATCGTGTAGATTCTACACAAGCATTACTGTTCTTATTTTTATATGATGAGATACGTAGCTATTCATATTAACGTACATTACCTATGGTATACTTATGTGCTCTCGTTATATTTTCAGAGTTGCACCAACATCATGTAATAATGACGATGATTTGTGTTATTCACAGCACACTCCATTTGGCATAGTTGAACGTGGCTGTTTTAACATGAATCACAATTTTACAACATACGTGTGTTCATGTAATCTATGCAACTTCATACCAATTTCTGAGATGCCATACTTGTTTTCTAATAAACGAGATTGGGTCGATAATATTGTCGAGTTGTCACGAAATAGACTATTGAGAAAGTCTGTGATGAAGGAAATGACCTGTTTGAGATGTGAAACTAACGCGTCGACAAGACTGAGTAACTCTTTAGACAAAAGCTGCATGGAAGGAAAGATGTGAGTTATAATTTATTTTCGAAGCTATACTAATAATAATTATATGGCTTATAAGGCAGTTACGGTGAAGTGTTAAGAATAAATTAGTAACAAAATTATATAAAGTATATAGGGATCCTACCAAGATCTTAGGAGCCCAAGCCAACCTCACCTGCAAGTGGTGCACCTGCTGATCAACAGACGAGGCTCTGGCGAACGTAACATATCCCGGTAAGCGACAATAGGCTCGCCACCTATTACGTGGGACTGGCGTAGTGAGGGCGTATATTATCCTTCTCTGCCTAACCCTTCGGGGAAACAGGCGTGAATTTATGTATGTAAATAATTAACCAAGCAAAGCATAATAAGAATGGCCGCTATTTCTTCACTAAATTTATTTTTTCCATGGTAGCGATTTAGTAGCTTCTAGAAGGGAAGCATGGAAGAAACTCAAGGTTTAATCCTACTTATTTTTCTCATTACGTACATTGCTTCCACCAATCACTAAGAAAAAAATGAATTGAGTTGAATTACGAATTAGTACACGTAGTGAGATTACCGAGAAAAAGCCCGAGGTACTGCTTGCAACAAATTAAAAAAAAAAAATTTTCAACAATTTCAGTGGTGATCTACCAGTAGAAGAATGTGAACAGGACGAAGTTTGCGCTGTACGAGCTCTTAAAAAGTACGGCTATGTTTGGCGAGGTTGCGTGGAGTACCCTTTGTACAATTACTGGTGGAGGATATGTGACACCGACCTTTGCAACAGCGATCGTATTGTGTCTGTTTACGACTAGAGGAGATGCTACAAACGTTCTGTTAGCATTCGATGTTTATCAAGTTTGTTTTAGATTCGAATTTGTACTTTATTAAAATTTTTGTTTCCTATTTTTCTTTTAATTTTTCTTTCATTATAAAAAATTTTTGCATAATAGAATGCATATTAGAATATAGGTTTTATGGAATTATATACTTACTTACCTTGTATTTTTCCATAACAAAGAGGTAAATTTTTATGTTAAATAAGAATGATCATTTCGCAAAATATTTTTACGAAATTCACACCTCTATATAGAAATTTACCGGAAATATAAAAAATAATTATGATTGAAAATATATTATAATTATTTTATTATTGTTGTCAAATTTTTAAACATTTACAAATGCATGCACCTATGGTACGTTTCATAAAAAAAAAACTACTGCATACCTTTCGGTCGTGGAATTAGCTCCATGGTGAGGTTTTACCAAGGACTAGGCATTAGTATCTTAAAAATATAAGGGTCGGAAATGCGATAGTGATGTTACAAAATTTAATAGGCTTCGGTGAACACGTCCCACAATAGACAGTAGTTCGTTACCCGGCTTAAATATATATGTAAGCGAGTATATGCATGCTCGGACCCGAAGACAGTTTTTAATTCAAGATTTAGTTTGAGTGCAGTGAAGATCACAGGAGTTGCTTTAATACTTGGTGGTAGGCGATCTAATCAAATTTCACGGTCCTAGCAGTTTCTCCTTTGAAGGATTCCATATGGAGGAAGCGAGCCTTAAACTAAAACTCCAGACCGCTGATCTGGAATCTCGAATAACTAATTTCTTTATGAATATTTCAATATTGGAAGATTCCTGATCGTGTTTTTGCTATAAGTATAACCAGTGACCGCAGAAAATTTGTTAAAGGCTCTACTATCAAATAGTTTTCTGTAATATTTATGCACGTACATATACGCGCACACACATACGTCTAATTTATTGTTACACACACATAATCTCAGGCCGATTTCTGAAGGGATAGGAAAGGGATAACTCATTTAGAATCAGCAGAAACATTAAAACAATTATTTAAAGGGGACATGTAAAGTTGTAGCAATGTTCAATTTTAGCAACTAGATCCTACTATCGATTTCATTTGTATAAAACGAGTCATATACGAGATTCCAATTCCTTTTTAAATGTAATTTATAAGGAACCTATAATAGCCAAGGTAATCTATAAGGAAGCCCATTCATCCGCAGCCACCGCAAACTGTTTTGCCCACATTGTGTTCTGGAGTTCACCGCGATAATTATGCGCCGCGCAAGTCATGTTCGCGAAACGCAAAATGTCGAAAAGGTTGCTGCGTCAATCCGAGTGAGATCTAACTAACTATAAATTTTTACCTCCTTAGACTGCAGCTAGGTGGAAAATCGATGGCAGCGGTTGGGCTAAAGATCGAGATCAGTGCGTGCTATTAGTCAGTAGTAGACAAATACAGGGTGATGATGGTGATGACGACTATTGTAAGAAGTAGTATTTCATATAGAAACTCAATTATATTAGTCCTATTAATAAAAAAGTGCAAGGTTTATCCTGCCAAAATTTGGAGAATCACAATCGGGCAGTGGTCAATATACGGCTACTATAAATTGAACCTTATGCAGTTAAATTAAGGTAGAAATCAATGAAAAAAATTAACGTGCTCTGCCTATCAAGCGCTCGATGTCCTAACACCACAGAAACGTTCACTCATCAATTGACTGACTTTGGTCAAATCTGCTTAACTGCCTTGAACTTTTCCGACTACCAAGTCTTGCAGAGCTGCGATAAGTATTTTTATTATTATCAAGTTTATTTAACATAATTCATTTGTCACTAAGTATATCTAAAAAAACCTTAGGTTAACCAGTTCTACCGACAGACTTTCCCATAAGTTCATGCATTTTGTCATTAGTACTAAATCAAAATATGCTGACAAACAGCCAGGAAGCTGACATTTTTATGCCTAATACTTTGTATGAATGTCCTTATAATGACCGCATATATCTCTTTAATGAACTAGTAGCCTGCCTTAGCTATGCGAAAATGTTCCTCCCCGAAACAGATGGTCTATTTAAAACCAGCCGAGTACACTCTTAAAGTGAATTTTTCCATTAAAGTGAAGTTTTATTGCTAAGAAGCATTTATATAAAATTTATCTCATGCCAAATACTTCTTTTCTTAAAACGATTTGGAAAGTCTATATGGAAACTATTGCCCAATTTTGGTGCTAAAAAGTGTCTAAAATGGTTTCCAAAGCTAACGGCCGGTGAACCAAGCGAATTACTATCTTAGTGTTTTAAAAAAATACTTATATATGTCTTAAAAATATAGGAATTTCATTCTTAGCATAGTTAGAAAACTTTTTCTACAAGACTTACAACATTCATCACAGATTAGTTTTATTTGTGTTAAGCCGTAATTAATTTAAAAGAATTCATTGCAACTGACTCAGTGATTGCTCCAAAATGATTAAAGTTCTTTTTAAGTACATGACGATCAAAACGAGCACATTAATTTTGGTAGTCGAGCTAACCAAACATTCAATCATCACGTCAGTATCAAAAGAAATGGAATGATAAAGAGACCTCTCCTAATTTGGTGAGTTACAACTTACAATCCATCGGGTACTAAACAAAAAGCGAGATAATAACATCTCTCCTTTGACGATCATTGCTCGCCCTTACAAGATTATAATAATAGTATTTCTACACTGAACGCATAAAATGGTAATAATCGGTGTAGAAAACGCAGAAGGCACGCTAGTTTGAAATGCCTTGAGGGCGCCGCGTTTCTTTCAACACGTAGACTATGTGTTTAGCTCATATTGGGATGCGGCTATAGAGGATCGTCTAAGTTGCCTCTTCGAAGCAACTTAATAGGTATTATTTAAGTTTTATGATAATGTGGTTGCTTTATACTACAAGTCACTATTCTCTCATTATTATGTGACTATATTATGATGCTTTAATATTTAGTCAACTAAATTAGACAATTCATTGAATTAGTTTAGGCAGAATTTTCTAATAAAAACGGATTTTCTATATTGAGAGGCGCCGCGTTTCTTTCAAAACCTACGCCTACGCACTGTGTGTAATAAATAGTTCATATGGGGTTGCGGCTAAAGAGGCTCATCTAAGTTCTTTGGAAGCGACACATTGTATAAACCTGTACCAACTTAATTAACCTGTGGTGACGAATAAAGTTATTATTATTATTATTATTATTATTATTATTACTTAATAGATATTGTTTAAGTTTCATGATAATGTGATTGCCTAAGCCACAAATTTGTAAAAAGTAACTATTAAAACGATGTCATCACAAAATGATGTTTTGATACATTGCGAACCAAGTTAATTAACTAGTTAGGTCAGAATAACTTAATTAAAAGACCTTTTTCTTGAAATGAGGGCGCTGCGTTTCTTACAATACTTAATTGTTTGAAAAACGCACTGTTATTGCTTCAGAAAATAAGTCACTATTTTGTCGTAATAATGAGAACAGCAATGATGATTTATACTTTGCGTACGAAATTAGACAAATTATTGAATTAGTTTACCCAGCATTTTCTAACTTTATTTGAAAATGAGGATGTTGCGTTTCTTCAGCGATTCTATTTTGCGATTTGACGCTTCGATTTATTTTATATTTTCCTTACCTTGTACCTTGTGTTAAATATGTTTGGTATTAAAGTAGCTTAAACTCACACTAAATGGACACATCGTTTGAACGCTCCACCAAGCCCGCGCCTTTACTGTCTTCTAAAGCAAACTATCAAAGGCGTTCAAGGAGAGAGCTGAAAGGATTCAAGATTTGCAATCGCGTTGCCGTAAACGAGATACCATTTAGCCAAGGGCAAACACACGGTTTTGTTTTGAGGATAAACAACGTAAATACAGCTGCTTTTGGTTCAGCAAAATTATAGGAAAAGGATTTAGCAAATAGCTACAGTATTTAGAATTATGCCTAGGATAGAGTCGAATGTTTCGAGTTGTTTATTTTGATTTTGAAACTATATTTTAGAGCGCTTTCTTCATGTGTAATAATAACTACTTTGCCCTTGTTAATTATAGTTTATCACATTATACGTGGATTCAGAAATATTTACATATATAAAAAATAAAAGCCAGCAATTTAAAAATAAGTCACGGCATAATTATTTTTTTAAGTAAGACAAAACTTTTTATTAAGTAAGTTTTATTTTGGACCGCTAGCCTTCGAAATAGGAAACTCAACTGAGGAAGTCAAAATGACTACTGTTCCCTTTTGTGGGACCGAAACAGTCAACGGGAGCCGCACTTATGCGAACCCAAAGGATGGGAAGATTGCAGCCGGAAGTTTGCAGTTAAGACTTTTTTATGTGATACGTCATAATTACTACATCCTACCTGATGGTAAGCAGTCTATGCAGTAGAGAAAAGTAAGAGCACTAAATATCGTGATAAAAACACGGTAATGAGCGAACGCACTCATGGCGTCTTGCAAAAATGCCATTTCACGCCCCGCATGAAAGACCCGGGACTATGGAAGTTGGGACTAGAGCTTTAATGCGAGCGCGGGTGCCCCTACATCGCTATGATGACGCCGCGTGATAACTATCGCCAAATTGTCGTTATTCCGAATATGTAATGTCGTGATCTACATCATGTCAAATAAATAGAACAATCTGCCGGTTTTTTCATTACAAAAATGGTTATAGCTTTTACCGTGTACCAGATCCAGACTTAACAGACATACAAAGAAAACATTTTCTTATTAATACCTTTAATATGAAGTGTTACAACATATAGGACGAAACCGCCCATTGTACTTTATAGAGGACTAATCATGAGGACATGTTCTTCTTTGCACAATAAGTAATGCAACGTGTTCTATAATAACTCAAGCTGTACACTGATACAGAAAAATAGGTTAGCATTTTAATGCACGCATGCAAAACCACGACCAGCTACCTCAGGAAGGCTCAATTAATAACTGTTGGTAGGCCAATTCAACCTTAACGCTGAAAAATTAACCCATGTATCTTCGCAATTTAAACTACATTTATACACAATTCGAACAAATATGGGGTTCAACTAACAACACATTTATAACCCATCGTTATGGCAACGAGTTACAATCAACGTTTATGACGCAATTGATTTATTTCCTCCGTATAGTTAGCAATTTGCAAATGTTTGCACATTAATTAAATGGAGTTATGAAGTCTTGAGAGGAAATCCTTAATCAGTTAAGGCCGGTTTTATTTTGGCAGGCACGGCCCCGTTAAAGCCTATTTGACAAGATGTTTATCAGTGATTGAATGCGAAGATGACAAATTTTTAGGTGCTTCATAACATTTTTGGTTATTTGACTTATTATTATTATATTAAACAATAATAGTATATAGTTTAGGAAGAAAAAACTGGGCGTTATTATATTGTACAATTTTTTTTCTTGAATGTTTCATTTTTGTTTTTGTTATAACGATAATAAGCGTGAATATTTCTATGCTTGCAATGGGCAGAATTTCGGCTTCCAAATTTATCAAAACATATTATTGGCTTTCCTCATGTATTATTGAATAATCGGTCCACCGAGTTGGTCTACCCACGCTGCGATGTCCGGCAAGTGGGCGCTATTGAAGAACTTTTCTGCTCCAACGGCCATAGGTTCTGCCACTTCAACAGTACTATTATGTGAGCTATGTCGATTATATTATCATCATATCCTAGCATTATTCCGGTTGCCCTAGACTTAAGCTTAGCGCCCAGGGTCTGCTCACTGGTTTAATCAAATTTAACTGAATTTCAGTTATTACGAGAAGCGACTACCGTCTGACCTCCGCAACCCAGCGAGAAACATCATTATATGGTTAAACCAGCTGTCAGTCTGTTAGAAGGCACTGATTTCCTAATAACGACTGCCATAGATGTTCATGACAGCCGGAACCAACGGCTTAACGTGCTTTACGAGGCACAGAGCAAGCGATAATAATATGCACATAACTTTGAAAAGTCATAGGCTACCAGGGTTTGAACCCGAGACCCTTTGAATTTGAAGGCAAGGGGTCTCGCCACTCGGCTATCGCCGCTTATAATGTCGATTATATTATGTTGTATGTTAAATAGCCATTCCACACAGTTCTCTAGATAAAACTTTAGGGCACTTGACCATTCTTATGAGGTCTATAGTAAAATACCACTTTTCGCATCTATAGATAATAAAAAGCAGGACACATGGATTGTAGACCATCGTAACAAATAATTATCGACATTTAAGACAAAAAAAATACCATATCGTATCGCAGCCTTGTCAATGAATTCCTCTTCTTTTTCATAAAATAAGTTAGGATAGATTGCAGACCCAGAAATAGTTTTCATTTGTGTATAATTTATTATAATTGATATTTTGACTGTCGGAATCGGAGCATGTCTTTTTTACAATACAGTAAAAATATCACAACTATGTCACAAAATAATTGTTTTTATTTTAAAATGAAAAAAGTACGCTCCCACTGAGCCAACCTTTATAAATAAAGCGCTCGTAGCTACGCGGTGCTCGGTGGTCGGAAAAGAACACCGAAGTAAAGCAGAGTATATAGAGTTCAGTTCTTAGATGGCTTGAATCTAACAGCAAGACGCCATACACCTGCCTCCGCCAATCCGCATTGGGTCTGCGTGTTGGAGTATGACTTAATACACTCGCACCTTGGTATATGAGAGGAGTCTCGTGCTCAGTAGTGGGACATTGATGGGCTGAGATGGTTACGTATCATAATAACTAAAGTTGTATCGACTATTGTCGAAATAACTACGGTTGAAATAAATAACGTTTAAAATATCTAATGATCGATTCACATAAGTTTATAATAAATAATGGATGAAATTCCTAATGGACGGTTCACCTACAGTTGATATACCTACAGTTGATTTATCTAAGGTTGATTGAAGTAATGGACGATTCACTTATTGTTGATTTATATAACACCCTTCTGGGTATTACACGCTTGCTTCGCTCGCGTGCAGTTTATGGTCACTATAGCAACTAACGAAAAGGCTGTGACGGGAGCTCACAGCTCACAGCCTTCTCAACCTATAACCACCCATGTCGTTTCTGTATAGAATCCACCTTGTTCGCTCGCTTCGCTCGCTCACCTGTTTTCGTGGGTATTTTTGGCAAAAAAATTAGGTAGCGAGGAGCGAAGCGACGAGCGGTTATGTTATATCGTGACCACAATGCACGAGCCGAGCGAGCGAAGCGAGCGTGCCGCGGCAGCGGCCGGCGAAGTGCCAGAAAATACTTTGGTCACGTTATTCTCCTCCTTTTATAGTGAACATAGTGAATCCCAACAGCTGGCTGGACTCCTTTTAATCATACGTTTAATCATACATATTGTAATTAGGTCACTAAGTTTAAGTCAAAACTTATTAATGAAAAATAAAGTTATTTAAAAATTCTCATCTCATTTAAAAAATCTCAAAAACTCATTTTAGTAAACAATTAATCCAGCGCGGTGGCGGTGCGCAGAACTGTGCTGTAGGTGAGTCGTCCATTAGGTTTTTCAAACGTAGTTGAAACATCCCATAGTTGACATAACCATTACATCAATCGTTCGATAGTTCTTTTAATTATAGTCTAATCAAAATTATTTAAGTTAATCAGTACTTGAGTCAACCAATATACAATATGAACATATGTGGGTGGACCGTAGTTATATCGACAATAGTTAAACTGTATTTAGTTATAATAATATGTAACCGCTGAGATGATGATGATGATGGTCATATCAACAAAACATATTAACATAAATGTACGCTTTAAAACGGTCGAAGAAACTTCAAAGTTTTAGCAAAACTACACACGAGGAGCTTGAAACAAGCGTACAATTAGCATCGAGTCTTACACAAAATCTTCAGTAAAATCAGCGGTAGTGGGATAAAGCGAGATGGTGCTGGAGTTTTGTTTGTATTGAGGGTAAACACATTAGGTACAGTGTTTGTGTAGGCGCCGGCATTGCCGAACGTGTTTGATTTGAGACAAAACATGCCGCAGATTATCAGCAGACGCTAGTTTTCATTTGTTGCGGGTATGGCAATAATTGCAAGTGGGATGCTTTGTAAAGATGTCGGCTTTTTAATAGGTATGAATAAATTAAAATGTTACACAGAAAGATTTGCTTTTTACCGTTGTTCCACCTACATGGTAAGTTTATTTTGCAAAACTTTGTATTAATGCACAGTAATCATTAACAGTGGCATCTGCAAACAAACCTGACGTGATGACATGGTTTGATACAACTAGGACCAAAAGATGTTTAATATATTGGACCGTCAAGGTAATCGCATACACACCTTAGCGTTAAATTTATAATTGTATTATTCGTTCCTCTTTGGATTTATACAGAAGTCTACACAAGTTGCAGACATTAAAAAAGAAATAGTATTTTACCAACAAAATGCAGTTTTATACAACATAAAAAGGCTTACATTACTAAGAAATAAGACAATTACAATCATTGAGTGGCTAGAATCGACCTTATAAGAGAAAACATTTATGTTAATGTTTTGAATATTTCAATACGTTGAACAAACGAGGCATACAAGATAAAGGAATGATGAAACGAATGCCGATCAATATCTCATGTAATTAAGGCAATATTTAAGAAATCTCACTACATAATCAAGAATGTGCCTTCCCGTCACCGGCGACAGTAATATATTGCTGACATAAAATCTCGAGATTTGGGTAGATATCATTTCTCGAATAGTCGGTTTCCGCTCGAGAGGTACACGATCCCTCGAATTCGGAGCCATAAAAATGTGGAAAAATTACGGAGATAACACCAGTCCGAGATCGATCAATGTCGTACAAAGTGATGTCTTTTATATTCCGTTTAGACCGCAAATTCTAAGCAGCATAGGGTTTATAGAGGACATTTGGCAGTTGGAAGTTATGGAGTATGTGAATCGATACTTTTTCGGTTTCCTGAATAGATTTTATAAGATTGATTTGGTTTTGGTGTTTGACTTTTCTATTTGAATGTCTGTTGATGCTAAGAATACAAATAGACTAATAATTGACAACCCACAGAGGTCGATATTCATTGAAAATAGTTAGATAAATAGATATTTTATATTACGTAGCTATTGTTGTTACTGCTTAGTTTATGGTTAAATGTGCGAAAATTAAAATGTTTATACAATGATATGAAATCTCTGAAAATAAATATTATTCTAACAATATTATGCGTCAAAAATACGTGGCATTAATGCAGACTATGAAACAAGCATTAGTAGAATCAGCCCGTGCCAAAAATTTGTTTACTACATAAATGAGGAAAATATATAAGAAGAACATATTAGAAATATTCTATACACAACTTATTGATTGAGTTTTATGAAATATAAGTCGTTTTAAAAAAAAATCAGGAATAGCAAATTATAAATTAATTTAATTCTGCCTTGCTACGATTTTCTCTTTGCTCCAAAGATTTATACATTGTAATAAAATTACTAGTACCTGTATAATAAAATTAACCTAAAAAATAAATGATAGTTACTTCACTGATACAAATTAAAGGAATTTACCAAAAATAACGAAGCGAAACAGCCAACCTTTTGTTTTTCTGATTGAAAACATAATTATGTCATATTAACGTTTCCCCAGAAGATGCTAATGCTTGCCTCGGTTTTATGAGCACATTTTAGAAAATAACATGTGTGAATGAGCTTTGCCCGATGGAATATTCTGGGAGAATTTTATATTTCCGCATAATAATATTATACTTTCACTTACTTCGTAAAAGTTTTATTGTAACCTAATGTTTGGCTTATTACTGTCCCCAAAAAGAAAATGGGAAATTTAACTCTTTCTTTATTTTTGCCTTCTCGTAAAAGTGCAAATTTTTTTGCCGAAATATAATATTCATAAAATATAGAAAAGTTAAAGTGTAAAAGCTTACTTACATCTGCGGTTTTTTATTGCCAAAGAAATAGTTTAACATTGAATTTACGTAATTAGTACTTCGTGACATAAGAATTTGTCTTAATTTTAAAGTAAATAGTTTTTTGTTGAAATTTAAAACATTTTATGTATTTTTTTTAATATAAAAATGATTCACCTTAGTATGTACGCGCATAACTTTAGCACAAATAAACAAAGTCTGAAAATTTCTTTTGAAAATTTTTATTGGGTTCGTTATTGTCAGGATTCAAACGTATGAACTAAAAAAAATTAAGAAAAAATGTGGTATTTAGTCCGCCATTAAAGTGAATTCCTATTATGTTATTTATAATAAATCTATATCACGTTTGATATTTTAATTTAGATTTTATTTCTTTTTGGTGCCATGAATTTATTTAAATTAGTTTATATCCTAGCGTTATCCCGGTTGCCCTAGACGTAAGATGAGGGCTCAGGATCTGCTTACTGATTGAGCCAGATTTGCCTGAATTTCAGGTATTACATGGAACGACTGCCGTCTGACCTCCGCAATTCAGAGAGAAACATCATTCGTTGGTTAAGCCAGCCAGTCAGGATGTTAGAAGGCACTGACGACAGCCATAGCTGATGTTAATGACAGCCAGAACCAATGGCTTAACGTGCTCTCTAATGCACGGAGCAAGCTTTAATTACGCACATAACTTCGAAAAGTCTTAGGTTTGAACCCGAGACTCTCTGAATTTTAAGGCTCTGGGTGTCGCCTCTGGGCTATCTCAAAAAACTAAAGTACATAATTTCATTTCATCAATGGTATAAAATTACTAACTTAATTTTAAAGAAACATCTGATAATGACATGTTACTAATATTGTTGACTATTAATATGTAATCACTATATACATTCAGGGATTATAAAATACCAAATATGTTTTGATATAAATAATAAAAAACAAACTAATTTAACGTCATTATATCCATAGGCTTTAATGATAAATTTTCGTGTCTGGCCCTCGGCAATATTCTATTTCATACAAGCGGGTCATCGTTTCTGTTTCTCGGCTCTATACATTGTTTCTAACGTCAAGAAATCATCAATCAGCTTCAAAGGTGGATCTATTGTAGTCTGTAACTGTGAATGCGAGGTTGCGGCTTTCCAACGATATTAGATGCATCGCGAATTAATAGATTTCACTATTGGTTTGAGGCTTTGATCGCTATCTGAGGGATTAATAGCTACTGTTGCTACTTGTATACATGAAGCAATCATTGGAGGATGGATCTAGACTTAAGAGGATAGGGAACTTGTTTTAAGAACTAAACCTCACCATTTTTCTTAAGTATGTAATTTTATTTGACGAAATAAATATTTAATCTGGTCTACGTGCTAGCTATGTGTTATGTATGATAAAATATATGTGAGTATGTTTACCTTAGGATCATTAAAGACATATATTTCTACTAAAAGATCTATGTCGGCGATAAGACCCCTTAGATTGGCATTCTTCTTTGTTACGTTGTTTTGTAGTTTCAAAATTATGAGAATACAGAGAATATTTCTCTCTATATCTATCTATCTAATACAATAATTAAAGAAGGTATAAATGTATAATAGATTGTAATTCAGACTATGCTTATTAAAAATTGTCCTAACGATTATGTAAAATCGTAATAATAAGTTATGTTACGAAGAAAATCTGAGTGTGACGTATAATGTTATCTATTTTTTATGTACAATACTAAAAACAGTAATTATCTTCGAGCTTTTAAAGCAACCAAAATGTTGTTACAGTATTCATATTGCTCGGTACATAACTTATACTGTAACTAATTTTCCCATGTCACTTTAAGACAACTTTATGCCATAACAGGATCAATATCCAAGACTTCAGCCGCTTAGAGACGGTATATTGAATTCTATTTATACGCCAATTACTTTCGATTGCCGCCAAAGTAATGGATGACCCATTGTGAGAACCAACGACGGTTCAGAGCATGTACAGGCCTTAAGCGCCGATACTATAGAGGCAGTGGAGTTATTAATGTGTTTGAAATGAGCTTTGTCGCTACTGACAAGCAAATAGTATTTACAACAACTTTTTTGAATCAACTTCATATTTAAAAATCAGTATTAATTAGTCTGACTTTGATATATAATACTTGATTATAGTGTAATAGTTTGGTCCTTTTAGTAAGGGAAAGTTTGTATAGCATTATTTTTTTGAGTTCAGTGGGTTGGATGTTAAAGTGCACTGTAATAATTCGCCAGCGTGTTACTTCATCATATCAGCCTTATAAAGTCCTCTGCTGAGCATTAGCCTCCCCAATATATTACATTCTATTGGGGGTATCTGCCCATAATCAGCACGCTGAGCAAGCGGGTCGGTGATCGCAGATCAAGCCAGTACGCAGGATGACGCTGCTGCCCATCATCCGGTAGGGTTTCTCTTCATCGGCTCTTACGACTCCTCGTGAGATAAGATTGGGTGGCACTATTCTAGGCCAATATGACACAAAAACTAAAGATTAATACATATACTAGTACAGCTTAAATTTCCTTAAGGTTAACATCTCGTTCCTCTTTCACTCATAGTATTTATTAGAGATGTCGTGGGTTTAATTC
The DNA here is from genome assembly GCA_949126915.1 of Musotima nitidalis. Taxonomy (NCBI): domain Eukaryota; kingdom Metazoa; phylum Arthropoda; class Insecta; order Lepidoptera; family Crambidae; genus Musotima; species Musotima nitidalis. The sequence continues at coordinate 8,213,372 of OX421424.1, read as the reverse complement.
CCACACAGGACAAATCTTTGTGTGCGTAAACATGAATATTTGTTCTGGTCTGGGTGTTTTCCTATCTTTATTAAGTATGAATTTATAAACTCAGATATTTAAGTATGTTTATCCATTATTTAGTATCCATAACAGAAGTTCCTAGTGATACTTATCTTGAAACTAAATAATTGGTGTGATTATAAGAAAATATTTATTATTATTTATTTCACTATCACGTAGTCATCCTATGACCACAGTTTATAGCCTAGGAAATTCACTACGAAAACTTCAATTCGTGATTCTATCAACAGCATAGTAACTGACACTTCGATGGCAACCAATGCGTTCTTTGTCACAAAGGTAACTACCGCCATTTACAAAGTAATGTTTTATTAAAATATAATTTTACTTTATACGAGCAATGTAAGACACTCCCTGACAACACAAAACACAAACGAGTCTGTAAAATTTGTAAATGAAATCGCCGGAGGCTTTTCTATAAAAGAATACTCCCGATTCTATACCTACATTGATTACGAAATCGTATTCTTTACGTGCCACCTTAAGAGTGTCATTTTAGTCCATGACTGTGTCAACGGTCTAATAATATTCTTTTTTTTTTATTAAGTATTTTATATATTGCACATGAATGTTGAAGAAAACTAATGTACCGACTTACTTTTATTTCCAACAAAGTTTTAAACTTCACAATCAGTATGATTTTCTGACACATTATTAACAATGTTATTATACAATACAATACAATACAAAAATACAAAATATTTTATTTCATCAAACGGTTTCTGTTTACAATTAATAGTATTAGGAGACTCCTTTTAAGCATAGAATGCCTGTAGTAGGAGCCTCCGCTCTTCCATATCCCACAATACATATCTTATCTTTAGCTTTACGTTTAGATACTTTTTAATTTTAATACATTTTATTTTACATACAATTTAATATTTATAACGATACTTTTTTATTTTAATATATTTTATTTTACAAAATGTTTAATATTTATAACAATTATTTTAGTTTTTAGTTCTAAGTTATAAGTGTCTTGGAAGTTAAAGCGTGTGTGTGCAATGTGTATGTGCAAATGTGTGTGTGTGTGTGAATGTGTAGAGTGTGAGGGTGTGTGTGTCTGTGTGTATTTGTTTGTATTACGCTTGTATATGTTTGTGTTTGTACCATGTTATTGTTTATTTTAGTTGGTGCAAAAGTGCTTCTGTCTCATCATAGTTAAGTGTTTTTATCTAATCTATTATTACTTTTTTGCATACATGATATGATTTGTCGTAAATTTTATTATTTTTGTTTATTTTATTATATAACTGAGCTGCGCGTCTATTGAATTGTATGCACGCAAAAGTGGTATTCGTTTGAGGAACTTGCGCGACAACATTTTTGTTTCTTTTTTTTGCTTTACTGTCATCGTAGGGTAGAATTTTATGTTTTTTTAAGATGATTTGAACTATATATAATTTCCTAACCGAAAGTAAACCACTGGAAAGGTAAAGGCTGTCAGTCGGGAATCTAATTTTTTTAAAATACATTATTTTAATCAATGCGCGCTGTGCACGTTCTAATTCTATGAATTTAGTTTTTGCTGCACCACCCCAAATAGGGATACAGTATATCAAAATCGATTGTGCCAAAGCAATATATATCTCATTTAGAAGATTCTTTGGGGAGTCTTGAGTACTCAAGTTATTATTTGGCACGACATACCTCAAAGTTCGAAATATCCACTTAAGTTTTCTTATTCTGCTAATGACTTGCTCAAGGTGGGGGTACCAGGTTAACCTTTGGTCCAGAACTACACCCAAGTATTTGGTATGTGTGACTTTGTTTATAATCGAGCATTCACAGGTTGCACTTCTTATATTATCACATATGTGCACTCTTATATTTAAGTCGTTTGGCTGAGTATAGCTGTAAATACTAAAGCACATATAATTTGTTTTAGATGTGTTTAGTGTGAGCAGGTTACTATTTAGCTACTTAGCTACCTGAGCCATACCCGCCTCAGCACTAGTGCGAACCTCGTCCCAACTTTTACCAGAAAAAACAACAGCAGTGTCGTCGGCATAGGAGAATACTTGGGCATTACTAATTTTCATGTTGCAGAGATCATTTATATAGATAAGGAAAAGGGTTGGCCCTAATACACTGCCCTGGGGTACACCATACGACCATACGACGGTTATGATCTTCACATACCAACATATAAACCAACATACATAATCTCGCGGCTCAATGTCCCATTTAATGTTGGTTGGTTGCTACAACTACTTAAAAGGGACGTATATTTGTTGTAGTAATGGTATCTATAAACCCAGAGATTCTCGAGGTAAAACGTGTCAAATGGTGGAAGCTGGCTAGCTCCTCGCTTTTTTATCTGCAAGACTTATACGCTAAGTAGATTTGAAATATTAAGTGATACTGTTTGTTGATAATAGACAAAAAATCGCTTACTCTTTTTCGCTAGGTTTTATGTTTCTAAAGATTGTTAGTTATCAACAATCTGTTATGTTTCAACTACTGAAAATAAAAGACAGCACATTTCACAATTGCTGCTGTTGCCACGTAAACAGTCTTAACACGAAAGCTATTGTTCTCATATCTGTCGTTTTGTCAGCTCTACAATGAATTCGAAGCTTGTTCGTTCGAATTCGCGCCGACGGGTTTTATAAGAATTCTTCTTATTTGTTGCCAGCATTTTTTTGCTGCTCAACACGTTGACTAACGACGTAACACGTCGGGCCTTAAGGGCTCCACGAGAATTCATTGAAGACAGTATAATACTGGTTCATCAACACTAACTGCTTTTTTCCAAATAAAGTCCAGAAAGTGCTAAAGAAAGTCATCAACAATACGGTTATGTACGTGTACAGTCGCTTAATTACTGTTATTATGTTGCTTTGTATTTTCTATTTTATTGTTAGTAGTCTGTAACTGAATTACTACATAATAATACATATAAATTCAGCCAAGATCTGATGTTACAAGTCTTTTATTCATTAATTACTTACACTAATATAACTGCAGTTCGGTTGGCAGACGTATTAATTACATCCCCGAATTAGTTAAAAAACTTCTACAAATATTTTAGAAATATTTCGATGCTGATATAGATGGGAGTTTGTACGGTTTGCTGCTTAATAGAGATACTTTATTATTATCTTTTATAATTCTCTATTATTAATACCTTACTTGAAATAGAATTTCTATGCAGTCTTATTTCAATATTTTTTTAAAATGACTAGTATTTTTTTTTTCATCTTAGAGTAATTTTTAAAGACAGTTAAAAGTTATTTTTATTACGAAACCAATACAAAAATTCGAGTAGTAATTTAAAAACCAAATTTATTTAAAATCACAACCATATAAATTCGATGTTGCAAACTTTAAAAATCCGCTTTGCTTTTTAGAATTTAATGCTATTTTAAAATCCTAACCCATCTCGTTAGCCGCATGTCTGGAGAGGTTTCACGTTGTGAATACTTCACGAAAGCATTCACAGACGTTCCCAAACGCTACTAGAATGTTGTTTAGCCCTTTTTGCCATCATCACACGAGCCGCTATCGTGTTAACAAACCCTCTTAACAAATACTTGACCCAACACATTCCACGGCTAAAAAGCGACAAAATTAAATACATCACCGGTTTCTACCTTAACTTATTTTGGAAATCAATTATGGCGGCCGTGTACCCGCTACAAATGTGCTGATTCCATAATTTCAGTCATACATCGTAAGTAGTTTAAGCGTGTTAACGTTGGAATAATTTTTGCGACTCCCGAGAACTTCACTGTTGACTTTTTTGTTCGTGGATTTAGTTTGCGCTCTAATGAGCTATTGTCGAGTATTCGTATATTTTGTTTTATTTGATTTTTGAAATTAAATCAAGTAGACCCAACTAAACCTCAGTTTAATATGTATTTAATTTATAACATTATCATGACGCTAAATCCGTGAGTGTTATTATAAAGTCAATTCTTTTGCAACTCCAACCGAGTTAAATCATGTTTTCAACATTTTATTTGAAGTTTTAAAATAAATTATTATAATTTTTTGAAATAAATTTAGAAATTCTTTTATTTTCCAAAATGTTCATATGTTTTTGTTGAAAAGCCCCAGTAAGTAATAATGTTATTTTTGTTAAAAATATTACTAATATTAGAAACCGGTTGTGGCAAATATAAAGCGCTTGCGTTTAATCGGGTTTGAAACATTTACAAGAATAAATCGATGTTCGATACTCTGAGGTTTTATTAAAACTTGTAACTAAAAGCCCTTCAGAACAGTTCATTTGAAACAGCACTTAAGAATATTTTATTTATAAAAAATCTTTCTATAACATTAAAGAATATTTACTAGCAAAAATATTATGTTTTACGTTTGGTTTGAATAGTTTATTTAATTGTTATGCATAAATGTATGTCATCTGTTAACATCACAATACCTTTAAAAGGTCTCTGAACTCAAACATTTTGTATGTATTGTACCATTTATGTTATAAATTTAAGACGATGAAATGAATATGAATAAACTTATTATAAGGATAGATTGTTATTAAAAATTAGATCCAGATGTAATGTGAACGAAGGCGGAAATCGCGAATCTTCAAGTGATTTTCCAAAATGGTTTTTAACATAAAACATTGTTAGTGATTTCCACATTATTATAATATATTCAATTTAACTTTTCGCATGTTTGCTTTAATGAAAACAGGATTTATTCAAACAAAGTCGAATCGCCAAACGAAAAGTATAAAGCTAAGCCCGACCCTTCTCGCGCAAATAAAAAAGCATAGTTACGAAACCCGAAAACAATAGCACTCTGTTAACACATTGTTTACTTTGGCACTTCTATTCCTATCCAAACAAGATTAATAGCGAATCCTCCAGTGCTAAATCAACGGTTGGTCGTAAAAAACACCTGTCGCTCCAAATTGGAGGTATCCAAAGTTTTAATAGAAACACTATTCGTTTTATTGGCAGCTCGTGTTTGATTAATATACCCGAAATTTGTTTCACAATTTTAAATTGGAAATCAAAATTCATAACGTATTTCTTTATATCGTCGTGTTTTGCTGCGGCCATTATATATGAGAGAGCTTTTTGTATGTGTAGGTAAATGTTGAAATCACATTTTGTTTTAACATTACTCGGTTCGTTAGATTGCCTAATGATTGCTAGAAAAGTCTACACATCAAATTTGACATTGTGTTTTACATAAAATTGTATAATATTAACAATTTAAAACATATTATTTGTAGCTTGCTTGCGCGCATTACCGTGGCCTACAGATAACCATATGGTCATATAAAATAATGACGGATACATACATACACATATATATTAACGCCTGCTTTCCCGAAGGGGTATTCAGAGGCATATTAAACGCACACACTGTAACAATATAGTTAAAAAAAATATATAATCGTATAGTAAAATCCTAGTAATACAAACCAATGCGATAAATTTTGTGGCGAGCGGCTCGCTGCTTGCCGGGATCTGTTAAGGTCGCCAGAGCCTCGTCAGCTGATCAGCAGGTGCACTACTTGCAGGTGAGGTTGGCTTGGGCTCCTTAGATGTTAGTAGGAGGATTATTTCTATTGAAAAACAGGATTGCTCACCGCGGAACCTCTAAATACCTTCCCAAATCAATTTAAAGTACCCCATTCTGTATTTTAACATAAAAAAACATATAATTTGAAACATCTGTAAATAAAGTCCGTTACAAAATTGGAAGCAATGTTTATAGCGTGTGTTTCTCGGTACATTCAAGCTATAGAACAGTTGCCAAAAGCAGTTAACACTGCGCAGACACATTTTGTAAATAAGTCGAGTTTTATTGGTGTCTTCGTAAAATATAATGATAACTAAAGTCGGAATGGGCAGTTCGGGAATAAAAAGAGTAAAAGAAAATTAAAAAGTATCTCTCTAACTATGTAGAGTTAGAATATGAGTATGAGGTTTAAAAAGAAATCCTCTCAGTATGTCCCTGACTTAGTTGTTTTTTCGTCAGTTCGGGAAGGAAGAAAAAGGGGAATAGAAATTAATGTATGTAAGTAATATTATTAATATATTTCACAGTTAGTATATGACTATAAGATTTAAGTAAAAATCCTCTCAGTATGAAGACCGACTTAGTTGTCTTTTCTAGTCGTTTTATTTTAGTAAAAAACTGTTTTTATTGCAGTCTAAACTGACATTTAGTTAAAATCATTACGTGAAGTTTAAACTGAAATATTTTATGACATTAGCTTTTCTCTACAGTTTAATGCATTCCACAGGATCTTTCTATTAATGAAAAGTAGGTAACATTAATAACAAGGTACATTCAAATTCCTTATAAATTTCAACAAACTCGTTTTGGTAGTTCAGTCGTCGAAACAGCCTAAAATCCACTGACACTTAAAAGGTTCAGTTTTGAGCATTAATTATGCTTACAAATACGAAATTTACATTCTAATGTTATATAAATTATATTTACAAGAAAACTCATAAGCATCAAAGGAACTAAAGCAACACACAAATTTCATAAGCTTAACAAATATCAAGTACAAACAACTGACATGAACACAAAATTAATTATTTAATAACCCACCCGCAATATGAGCAATTTTGCGCTCTAAGCATAAGATGGCGTATCATTGCGTCTCTTGAGTTATGTTTGTTGTATAAGGTGTTATAAATTAAATGTGGTCCTAACACGACGTTGGAACCAAGCCCGACCCGAACCGACCTTTCACAATGAGAGCCAAGTGGGTACATGGGACCGTATAAGGCATAGCGGTCGCCGAAATGCCTCGCAGTGAACTATTTAGCTATCGGATATCAAATATATTGGGTATTATTACGTAAACAATAGACTTGGACGTCCGCTATGCCATTTGTAAGGAATCTTGCCATACTTTTATTCAATAGACTGTCGGTATTTACCTTAGACGTCTTGTGATATAGGTTCAAATGAACAGTGAATAAATAGTGGCGCAGAGAGCTTATGTAATACTAGCATTGACTCAATATGCAGAGGATTATTCGCGTTTAGTTTTGATATTAAATAAGTCTCCTACAGTCACACCAATTATTTAGTTATCATAATATAAGCATCACAATGAACTTGTATTATAGGTCCTAAATTACGGATAAACATACATACTTAATATATATAGATAGCTCTTAGACCAGGGCACAAATAATTGCCCTGTTTAGAAATCGGACCCACGACCTCAGGAACGAAGGAAGGAACGATAGCGACCTCCAAGCCAAATGTCAAAAAAAAAAATCCAAGCAAAATCGTTGTCAAGTTTGATAGGTAAAGTTGTAATGTGTATATATACATACATACATACATTCACGCCTGTTTCCGCGAAGGGGTAGGCAGAGGCATATGATAAGCCCACACTTCGCCAATTATATAGTGTTCCTACGTAATAGGTGGCGAGCCTATTGCCGCTGACCGGACACTGTTATGTTCGCCAGAGCCTCGTCCGTTGATCGGCAGGTGCACCACTTGCAGATGCGGTTGGCTTGGGCTCCTTAGGTCTTCAAGTTAAACATTTTAAAAATTATACATTTCCTTGAATGTTAGTTAGAGCTAAATATTGGCATAGCTCTTGAAAATTAATTTGGCAAAAAATCAATAAATATTATCAAATGTCTACACTGTGTGAAAAATGAAATATTAAGTAAATTTAAGTACAAACCAGATTGTTATTTAATTCAAAATGTACACTTGGTCGATGGTTTACTTACCTTTTTAAAAATTGATGAGTACGTTTTGTAAATGAAAAATTAATAACTAAAAAATAATACATGATCCTGGCAAAACACTGCATACAATAGTAAAATCTTAATATGTATATCATTTGTAAATAATATTTACCTAAAACACTTTATATGACTGGCCACATGTGAAACATTAAACTATTTTCCTAAAAAATCAGATTTGCACTGACCTATTACAAATGGCAAATCTCGTAAAACACAAATTTTGCATATTTTTTTCACGATTTGTTTAATGTAAAGTTTACAGCCTAAACTTATTTTCTGTCTATGAATGCGGATAAATAATCAAATATATTTTCGTTGGAGATTATTAAATAGCGGAAAGAATAAAAGACATTTACAAACTTTTAATGCTACTAAAGATTAATATAATGAGAAAAAGAAACACGAGATGACGTGAGATACCGGTCTAGAATAGTGCCAATCCCTCTCATCTCACGGGGAGTCGTAAGAGTCGAAAAAGAGAAGTCCTACCAGTTAACCAGCGTCATCGTTGTTGGAATACTAATAATAATCTTCATGTGAAAAAGGAATATGTTTGAGTTACTTCTTATTTCAAAAATATACAATACTTTCGACTTTTGAACGACCAGGTATTATTGACTACCAATTAAATATTCTTGCAATCCTCCGTACTGGCTTGATCAGCGATCACAAATTCGTATGCGGTTATAATGGGCAAATACAACCTATGGAATGCAATCTATTGGGGTGGTCAATGTACTGCAGTGGACTTAATAAGGCCGATATGATGAACAGAGGATTAAAAAAGATATATGTGTAAAATATGCAAAGATTACATATCCTCCTATTAGAAAAAAATAAAGAAAAGATTTACAGACCTTTGCTGTTAGAAGAATCAGCTACCTTTGGCATTAATAAAGTAACATTTTATTTTAACGTACCATCTACCATCCACAGAGATTTTCTCACATTTTCCGATGCATTAACTCAGTTCATCGCTACTTTATAGCCACCATAAGTGCTACCTTAATCTTGTTACAGAGTTTGGTGCCAGAGTCGCAGAATAATGGTGGTTAAGTTTCAGCCACGCTCTATTTCAGCACACTTGTGTTATTAATTAAACTAGAGCCACTGTGTCGCCGGTCCATTATTGCGTGGCTGTGGCTTGGCGTGAGAGTGTTTGATTGTTATTAAGGTGATATGAGTCAAAAATCATAACAAATGGTTATGTGAAGTATAATAATAATACTATCACTGTAAAGTACTTAAAATGTAGTTACGTAGATGAAAACAGAAGGAAACTGCAATATTAATCCGTAAAGACGATAGAAGTAGAGATTATAAGAAAAATATGATTTAATCAACTTTTTCATAGCACATTTATATTATATATATATATATGGTGCAATTCCTGTTCGATTTTACTACTTCTTGAGAGGTTAATATAGATAGGGAAATCAAATAACGTGTAATCGCTGTTTTTGTGCTTACATACTCTTCCCAGTTAATGCAAAGCCAATTGGGCGAAAATTACTAATATGAAATAAAATATTCTTTATTGTCTATGTTAGTTAAAACATAAGTTACGGATTCAAACCTACATTCACAAAAATATATATAAACTAACTAACTTATATTATTAATTGAACTAGTGCCACTATTTCGCCGGTTCTTTATTGCTGTGGCTTGACGAGACTGTTTGATTGATATTTACATGATGTAAGTTAAAAATATATCACTTGGTTATAAAAAGTAAGAATACTATCACTGTAAAGTATTTGAAACGCATTTACGTAGATACAAACGGGATAAAACTGAGGTTTGTATTCGTAACTTGTGTTTTAACTAATATAGACAATAAAGAATATTTTATTTCATATAATTTTCGCCTATTTGGATTTGCATTAACTGGGAAGAGTATGTAAGCACAAAAACAACGATTACACGTTATTTTATTTACCCAAACAGAAATTGCAACGGATACAATGTATCGGTATCCGTACTTAAGACACGATCAAATTGTCCACTTTTTGGTTTGTTTTGTTTTACTGTGCATAGTACAGTGAACAGTTCAAAAAATAAAATTGCTAAATATCAATATTACAGATTCCCTTCTAAGAATTATTCAGAATTGTGAAAAAATTGAAATTCAATAAACTTCCCTATCGTATGAAATCATAAATGAAATAATTAATATGATGTAAGTATGAATGTTATTATATAACTTATAACATTTTAAATAATATATAAAAACAAAAATATACTAATGAATTAAATTTAAAGTTATATTTTATAACCTCGGGATGAAGTTCAAATGAGTGAGTATCAGAATTTTGTGGTTAAAATGTTCAATGAAAGCTTTTCGCCGGAATCGCCTGTTATGACAATGGAAACCACTCTCTTTTCCAGTGTTTTCTTTTGCCCGGTGCGTTTAACGAATAGTTCACAGTTGGATAACTTTTTGTGTTAGTTTTAAACGATTTTTCTGAATGGTGGGAACTGAAATTTGGGATCGCAGTTTGTTGAAGGAATATAATTTTTATCATAATGATATACCCAATATTCTAGTATATTTTTTTAGTAATCCACATGAATGAATAAATAAGTTACTTATATAAGGCTCGAATTTTAAGTGTAAATCAAAATTATTAAATTTCCAACCTTACCCAACCTTATTGTGCATCAAATGTACTGAATAATAATAATAATATATTTATTTCCACAAAAACTTAAAATTAATACATGTACAAATACAGCTTAAAATCTAAGGTATAATTAATATGAAGGACATCTGTTTCTGGACTAGATAAATAAATATCTGTATTCCAGAAAACAGCGCTCTTCCAAAAAGTAGTACCTACACTTATAAGCTAATTCCATTTCCAAATTACAAAAAGGGTGTGTGTACTGTAGGTGTGTAGTGTGAATGAGCACCTAATGTAGAAATCTAGTTTTTTTTTTACAGTCTCAGTTATATTCCGTTATGAAATACTTTTATTTGTTTCGAGTCGATGTGAAGTCAGCTTGATTTGACCTTAAGGCAAAGTCAACGAGTTAGTCTTCCCAATACGCTGCCAGAGCAATAGCACAGACGGAAGCGACCATCAGGTCCTCCCTCGTGCATGTTTCTGAGCGCAGTGAACATGCGATTTGGTGAGCCATGGTCTGTAGAGTTAATTATTTATTAATTTTAATTCCTACACAAAATATATTGAAAATTATTATTACACTTTATCAAGAACTCCCTGAGCATGCTTACTTTTATTTATGTTAAATCATATCGGTGAGGATAGCCATAGGGCTCACTGATTTTTGTTTTAAGTGAGAAACGAACTGAAAGTATTGGTTATTAGTTAAATAGACTCTTTTCAAGTATTTTCTTTAATGTTAGCGAGCGTTTTACGTTTGGATAACTTTCTCTGTTTAAAACGATTTTACAAAGTAACGACTGAGCGTCTGCGTTTCATTAATTACTTTATTTATTTGGCCTTTGAATGAGAGGACGTCTTTGAGGATGGAGAACATTACTCTCAAATACAGTCTACCAAAAAGTAGCTGATCATTAAAGTACCTTGACACTATAAATAGAAGCGTATCAGTAGCAAACTTACTATGTGAGTACAATTAATGACGGTACATAGTACTTTACCGTGTGATATCGGCCGAGAATAGTGTCAACCTCTCTCGTCTCACAGGGAGTCGGAAGAGTCGACGAAGAAAAATCCTACCGGATGATGGGTAGCAGTGTCACAAACCCGCTTTAAAGGGCTGTTATGATAGGACTAAAATGTTAAACTATTTCAGAGGCCTAACACTCCATTACAGTGTTTAATATTCTGCCGCTTAATGGTAAAGCTACGCGCGATGCAGCGTTCCAGTGTGAAGTTAGCTAATTGAAAAATAATGACTAATAATTTATAAATGTTTCAATTGCAGCTGGTACAGTAATGCTCTTAACAATGATTCTTACGGCAATTTGCTTTGCTCTGCAATGCAGCAGGGCAAAATAAAACGTCTAAATTTAAAAAACCCTTAAGCTTTTAGGACAAGGGAATTAGTAAACGTCTTTTCTTATTAAAATAAAATAAAAGCTAACTTAAGTATTTATTTATTCAACAAACCTTTTAGTTACTCAAAAGACAGCAAGAAATTTGAATTATATTATAATATGAATTATAATGTGAAATATGTGTATAAACAAACAGAATCTATTATTCCTTCGCTTCGAATTTTTAAATGAAAATAATGAAAGAGAAAAATCTTAAGACAACCACTTATAAATCGGGGTCTTAAGGACCCCCAAAAGTACTCGATGCAACATCTTATGATACCCAAAGCAGTTATAAGGGGAATTGGCAAAGAGATTCTTTTTAAATTGGTACGACTTCTTTAGACCGTTTATTTTGCGACCTCTTAAAGAAATAAAGTTTCCTTTTTTTTACTTTTAAGCTGTCGTGATCAAAGGTGAGTCCCTTTTTGATGCCTGCTTTAGCAACATTCATTAATCGGATTACTTAATACCAAAATAAAAAAGATATAACTTGAAAAATTGCCGTCATAACAATTATGACCCTTTTTAGTTAATTATTATCATGTTTCTGTTTATATTTTTTTTTGATTTAAAGAGTGACGAGACTATCAAAAGTTGTCCTTATGGTGCATTAGTATGCTATTTAAGGAGATACCGGTTAAGTCTTATGTGGATTTCTCCAGAAATAGTAGTACAATTTAAACTAACAGCATTATGCATGGCTATTTGGTGTTTTCCTATGTATATAAGTATGAATTTAACTTTAATAATAAGTTTTAATAAAATTACATAAGTTCTTAATGATACTTAACTTGGAACTTAATAATTAGTGTAATTGTCAAAAAATATTTATTTATTTATTTATTTGGCGTCCCTCCGCAAATCTATACTGGGTCTGCGTGGTGAAGTGTGATATGGAATCCTTCTCACCTTGTTTTGTGAAAGGAGGCCCGTGTTCAGTAGTTTGACGTAAATGGGCTGAGATAATAATGGTATGACGGCATATTTTCTGTCATTACTTGTACTTACTTGACTCTCTGGCGATTGCTGCCTTCTGGCTTTGAAGCAAAAGAAGAAGGCTAGTCACTGCTAGTACACTATTCTGTAGTCGTAACAGGTTAGTAAATGCGTTGAACGACAACCTGGAGTAAAATATACTGAAGCTCGGACTTCCTGGTACACTTCTTAAGCACACGTCAAAAATCTCGCGGTGTGCCGACGCCTGCAATTGTGAACATGAGATGTCTAAAGGGGAGGACTTCGTTTAGCAATGATATTATTGGTTCGAAGGTTTTCCAGTGAGGATCGTAGTTTGACTGTACTGTAATAACTATTTTCATGAGGTAAAGCCACTGAAAATTGCTCGCATATAAAAACTCTTTCATTCCAGCTCCTACTAATACATGAGATACTTTTTATCCCGTTTTAATATTCCAGTGGTGTCATAGTTCGACTTTAATACAAAAACTCTTTCGCGCGTTAAAGCCACAGGCTTCGGTTCCTTTCAGTCTAGCTCTACGTCAGATCATGACCACTAAAGTCTAAGTCCCCATTAAGTAGCTTAGAAGCTTTACTTAGCCCTACGTCGTCACAACATTAAAAAGTTGGCCGGAAAATATCTCGCAAAGTATGTTTTATAACTGTTTTGGAGTTTCGAGTACGCTGCACGTAACTTGGCCCACACGCTAATGACGTGGAAAAGTTTCCTAACAAAATATTATATGGGGCTTTGTTTTTTCAACTTAGTTCAATTTGTTAAACGTATTATGGGGTGCGACTTGTATGAGGTTTTCGCAGCTAAATTACAACAAAGCAAGCAACTGTCTTTTGTGTTTGTAAGTAACAAGCTGAAGATCACCTTAGTTAAAGCAGTAAGGACTTTTAAAAGTGACATGACATAAAATCTTTTAAGTCCTTCATAGTTCAATTGGAGAATAATGACAAATTCCTTTATGGCGTCTTACCACGGCTCTATAATGCCTTTTGCTATTCCCTTTGTTGTCGACTTCCGATATTAATGACGATCTCCTCAAAGTGTCCATGAGGAAATGTTTCTGGAATAAAACACATATTATCGTCCAACCAACATATCAGCCTCGTTTTGCAATCGACACGATAAGAAGCCCTTATAAGATATTAAAATCCCACCAGATTTATGTGACGGCAGACCAATGAACGAGGACCTTAGAATCAGAGGGACCTCTATACACTTTATTTTGCTCTATTATCGAGTAACAGTACTAATAAGATAGCCACTTGATGGTATAGGGGTGAGCCCATGTCTGCCCATAATCAGTACATGCCATAAGTTTTTTCGATTCCATGCATTTCGCTTGCTACAGAATGCTCATCAAACTGGAACGCGAACCCTTATAATTAACGGCAGAATTTGACACATTCGTCATCATCACCACAAATATTAGCCTTGTATAAAGTACACTGCTCAACATTATTATTTGCCCATTAACACCACGCAAGACAGGCGGGTTGGTGATCGCAGTTCAAGCCAGTATGCAAGATGGCACTGCGTCCCATCATCCGTTAGGATTGGTATCAACTTCACATTTAATAATCAGAATTTAACAGTCTGACTTGATTATGATTTATAATACTTAATTAAAGTTTAATAAATATTTTGGTCCTATTTGTGGGGCACGATTGTGTTGCATTGTTGGTTTGGGTTGAGTGGGTTGAAGGTATTCAGTAATGAAACGCAAGCGTGTTATTTCAACATATCAGTCTTCTAAAGTCCTCTGCTGAACATTATCCCCCTATAGTTTACATTATATGAGGGATATCTATCGGCCTATAATCACCACCAGCGGCAAGCGGGTTGGGGATCGCAGATCAAGCCAGTATGCAGGATGACGCTGCTGTCCATCATATGGTAGGGTTTCTCTTCGTCTACACTTTTCTAGGCCGATACCACGCGGCATTTGAGACATTGAAAGTTGGTATCTTCCTTCAATGTTTTATTTTAAACACTGCCTCTAACCCTCTTTGCTAACTCTAAGGTAGAGAATGCCTTTAAGTTCCCTTTTGTGTTACCTTTTCAGTGTGCAATATAGATTAAAGTAATAAATATACTCTGTACCAAAGAACACAATATCTTAATAAACACCTTACTGTAAACCCTAATAAAAATTATATTAAAATCTGAATTCAGTCTTTTGAATATACAACAACGGAAGCAAGAAGTTTTAATATCATAAACTCAACAGAAACAAAATGGAGGCCTTTTGCACGTTTTCAACAATTAATTAAGCATGATTACCAACCGCGCTTCTTATCTATCCCCATTATAACTTTTAGAGCAGGCGGAAAGAAGAATATTAAAGAAGAACGCAAATTAAAAGTATTAAAACAGACTGTTATAAGTCGTTTCATTACAAATGTACAGACAGACAGACACTGACGTGGAAATAAGTTTCCTCCGAGTTAAGGCTCATGAATATTTATCTCCGTTGCTGCCTGCGGGTAGCATAAACTTTTGAACGTTTCCCACTTGATCAAACTTTACTTTTAGGAGCTAGGGGAGTCTGATTTGGACTCTATAATGTTGCTTAAAAATACAAAGGGAGATGCGGGAGGTATTAAAATTTTAATATTTATAGAATGTGCAAGCGCAAGGCAAGACAGTGAAGAAAAATAATGCTACTACTAATATATCATTGAGGTTACTACTTGGTGCATGCTACTTAGGTTATTAAAATTTCTTTAGTTTTTTATCGGGGAAATCAATATTTGTTGAAAAGATGAAAAAATAGGAAATCATTTTAATAACACTCCTGTTTACAAAAACAAATTTTACAATATACGCGGGCGGTCACTAGTCTTTTTATTATAACATTTACTATGACAAATATAAATAGTTAATGTCTTAAACATCCTACTTGCATTTATTACCATATCCACAACAAGTTAAAATCAGCATCTCCTGATTATCTGCGGCTTGTTTTGTCTTAGATCAAACACGTTCGGCAATGCCGGCGCCTACACAAACACTGTACCTAATGTGTTTACCCTCAATACAAACAAAACTCCAGCACCATCTCGCTTTGTCCCACTACCGCTGATTTTACTGAAGATTTTGTGTAAGACTCGATGCTAATTGCACGTTTTATCTTCAAAGCGCCTCGTGTGTAGTTTTGATAAAGCTTTAAAGTTTCTTCAACCGTTCAAAGTGTGCTTTAATGTTCTGCTTTCTTAGATATGAATAGTTTCTTGTAGTTTTTATTAGAAAAGGGAAAGCTCACGTGACTGTTAAGTTACTTCATAACTAAAGTATTAAGATTCATTTGAGTACTTTTTTATCATCATCATCAGATCCTAGCATTATCCCAGTTGCCCTAGACTTAAGCCCAGGGTGTAGAAGTTCAGTTACTACAAGTAGCGACTGACTGACCTCCACAACCCAAGAAGAAATATCATTATATAGTTAAGCCAGCTGTCAGGATGTAAGAAGGCACTGACTTCCTAATAACGACTGCCATAGGTGTTCATAACAGTCCAGGCCACCGGCTTAATGCGCTTTGCGAGGCATGGAGCAAGCGATAACGTTTGAGTACTCTTTATTTGTAAGAAATGTATAGGCTATAAAAAATGGACAAAAAATTTGGCGTAGAAAAGCAGTCAACTTGAGGATTATTTTCTGTTTATCTAATTTATTTGAACAACGCGCGTAAGTTGTCATTCAATAAAAGCCACTTACATAGAATCATAAATACATTCACGCCTGTTTCCCCGAAGGGGTAGGCAGAGGCATATTATACGCCACACTTCACAAATTATATAGTTGGTCCCACGTAATAGGTGGAGAGCCTATTTCCGCTTACCGGGCACTGTTATGTTCGCCAGAGCCTCGTCCGTTGATCGGCAGGTGCACCACTTGCAAGTGAGGTTGGCTTGGGCTCCTCAGGTCTAGGTAGGGTTCCTAAACACCCAATATAGCCTCTTAACTTAGCTTAAAGACTACATCTTACACCGGGAAAAATAGCGTACCATTTGAACCAAGCAATCGTTTTATATACATCTCCACGAAAACGTCTTCCATTCAAGGGCTGACCATTTTTCTTTTAAGTCGGTACTAAAATGCATTTAAGCACTGCCTTCTGGCCAAATGCGCGACCGCCGGCAGAAATACCCACTAAAAATCTTCCTACCAGGAGCTCCTCAGAGAGGCGCGAAGGACGCGCCTCTTCTACCTCCTTGTGCAACAATTGCGTGTGTAGCCGACTTCTCGAAAGGTCTATAAAGATACTTCTGGCACTGCGCCCTTCACAGGTCCGTCTTGGTTTGGTGGATCCTCCACCCTACCGGGAGATACTCAGCCCCCTCAACACGTCACTGTCTAGTCGGGGGTCCAAAGACTGAACTATGCGAACGCTGCTTAACAGCGGTGATAGGTCCCAGATACGTTTTTCCGCAAGCGCCAGCAAAGGCAGTAGTGGTTTTAAATAGGATTCAACGATAATCTACTTACTAATTTAAAATTAAATTTGTCTGGCAGTAAAATTTGTGCCAATCTCCAAGCGCTATTTAGGAAGTAGAACGACGAGATAAAAGCAGAAAGTTCCGAATATTTGAAATAGCTTTATGAAATCTGAAAATGGAACGACAATGCAGTTATAACTTTAGATCACTTGTATTAATTTTACCTTACTATTCAGTAAGGTAATGATAAAACAAAAAAAACCATATTCACGTGCGAACATATAAAGAATTCTTTATATTTTATTTATTTGATAATATAAGAAGAATTTTGTTTTTTCGGAATAATATATTTCATAGGACTAGTATAACTAACATTAATGTACGGCTCCACTTGAAATTCTTTTTAAAATTTTCTTATAATATAAAACAAAGAAAATATAAAGAATTTTTAAAATGTTCGCACGTGAATTTTTTTTTTTGTAATATCCTCATTTTCTATAATCCTATATAACACATAAAACATAAATAGATTACAAAAGGTATTTAAAAACTTCAAGTACAAAGGTGGACTCATCTTTACCAGCCAACCCTAGAAGTTGTGTATAAATTTGTACTAATAGGTACTTTTGTTTTAATACTTTTGAATTCAATTATTTTCTTAGATTCCTCGTTATTATTATTTTTGACTATTGACGTCCCACTACTGACCCCAAGCTCATTTCAGAAACAATGGTTACAGGAATATTGGTCATTCTTTTGGGACCCAATGCAGATTGCTTGAAAAAGGTACAATTTTTATTTAACTGTCACTGTCATTATTACTAAAACTACTATTTACTTGACGCATATGAAATCAAAATTTACATAGCTTTCAAAAATATGAATGTCAATAATGACCAAGTCTAGCTTTATTTCTTAAAAATAACCGACGAAGAGACCAGTTAAAGTCATCTAAAGTTATGTAATAAAAATTTATCTCCCACATTAACCAGACAAATGTCATTAATCAAGAACAGCTTAATTATCCACATGTGACTCTGTTGAACGTTAACCTTAAAGCAACGACTGTACCCCATAATAAAACAAGCAAAATGGACAACAGAACACGGTATCGGCACTGTAAATTATTTGACAAGAACGCATTAATCTTTATCTCGCAAGCCCGGACTTATTCCGTGCTGTGGCCAATAAAAAAATGTGTATATTTATCGTGTATATACTGTTTTTGCTTTGTTTCAAAGAGTTTTGGAGCAAAAGAGAAGTTCGTCTCATGTATAGCCCCTGTGTGTAATCATAATAGTCATACATTATAATTGTTGTATAGTTTTCTTATTTATTTATATATGTTTTTATGAATGGATAAATTTCATGTTGGTACATGTAATACCAATAGTTGGCTAGATGAGACTTATTTTAGAAATAAACCAAGCTTTGTTCATGCTCTACAACACATTCAATTATATTTTGTTGTTTTTACTGTACAAGGATATGTAACGTAGAAACAATTTTCTGGGACAAAAACGCCGACCAAAGTAGACACTGTGAGTCGTAGTCCTTGGATCAACTAGGCTCTTAAATGCTTGAGGGGCGTAGTGTATAAAGTATTGGGCAAACACCACCGTCCTAGGGCAGTTTTACAAGTAGCTACCGATATCGTCAGCTGTAATACTGCACGCGTAAGTTTCCACACGAGCGCTCACCAAGATCCAAGAATCGCTTCAGGATAGAACACCAGTTACCGGCTGGGTCCCCTTTCGCATAAACAAAATAAGGTGGATGAAAGCAACGCATAAAGGGTGGTAAATTGAAGACTTCTTCTCAACTTCATTTTCTTCTTCTTCCAACAAGTCCTTTATTTAGCTATTCCGTTAGAATACCTAAGAACTTTATTAAAATTAATTTACCTTTTTATTCCTGCTAAGGAGTGTAATTTTTATTGTGTTTTTTTTTGTTCAGCATCAACGCAAACCGAAGGAATTTTTAACCTGACCCCACTCCAACACGAGGTTGTGTGAACGAAGTCATGCAGTTCTGTGTAACTTATATGAATGACATTAAAGTTAATTTTTTGAGTAAAAATCTTCACCATCTGAACTCCATCTCTGTGCGCTGTCCATATTAATATCGTAATTTTTATCAATATATTAATTCAACTCAACAAATTTATAGTAATTCGTGTTTTGGATCACCCTGCCAGGAGATGAACATTATCAAAACTTTATCAGACCTAAACTTTACCAAAAATATTTAACAGAAAGAAAATTCTTTTGCAAATATATGAATTATAATGTTCATGCAAAATTCACACGAAGCGGATATAATTTAAACTAAAACACAAAGTCTATAATGAGCGCAATTAAAGTCGAAATACATGCCCACAAATAAATTTTATGAATTCAAATTCAAAAGGGGTTGAAAATTTTCAAGTTAGCCAAACTTCGGGCAAACGTGGATAGAAAATATACTTTGAACTCGCAACGAAACGGGTCTTCAATATTAAATACAAGTTACATAAAGACAGTTGGCCTAAGTGTTGTTGGCTCACGTGGGTCGTATTTGGAACGAGAACAATTTTGGGAACTTTCCCAAAGAGATGAAATTGTTTAATAAATTGGGGGTGACACAACAAAATTTCTAGTTGAATTGTTTTATGATATATCTGATACGCATACTAAAAGATAATGTTTGTTACTAATTTCAAAAGTGAGCTGTAAGATATCTTGTACCAATGTGTACGGAGATATAACTCTCAAAAAACGTATTTCCTACATACTTAACAATTCGCAGACATCAGAGACGACTTACATAAAAAAAAAAAAACTGAAAATGTACTTTATCAACACGCTACCATAGGCGCTCTCGGTAATGATAATAAATGTAATCTAGTTGTTAAATTTTACTTAATAATGTTTAATCCTAGTTTAAAGTTATTGATCCTACACTCAAACTGTTTGGACAGTTTTATAAGACATTGTTTTAAGTTATATGTTATAGAATATACTTTAGAAATAAATAATAATATTTAACTATCCTTTATTGCACATAAAAACATAATTACATTACAAAAATAGTATTTAGACACAAAAGTATAAATGTTATTCTTATCTCTAGGAGAGATCTCTACCAGCCAACCCACTAGGGTTGGCTGGTAGAGGTGGTACAACTACTAAGTTGTAAATTAGGTTAAGTATGGGATTAAATTTAGTTACAGATCCAAGTAAAAGAAAAGAAACTTCAAATATAATAAACCATGTATACATACATATAAATCTTATAATTAACAGAATAATAAAAAAAAATGTTTAAAAAAGTGCTAACTAAGTGCTAAATCTGACAAGTAATGAGCACTCAGTTTACTTTTGAACGACACAACTGATTACCATTACCTTACCATTATCCACCATTTATTTACACCATTATCCTGATCTAATATGAGAGAGAAAATAATATCTGAGTATATGATTTTTTACTTAGTTTTGTACTGTTCCGCATAGAAAAAGACGCAAGCGTTCTCTAGCAGTTAATACGAGTACATACGTATATTAGTATTTTATTTTTACTCATTAAAACTACGAATAATCTAAGGCAATGTAGTGAAAGAATGTATTTTTCTAAATAAAATTCAAACTGTCATGAAATCCAGACTAACGCAGCAGACTCGACTAACCACGTCGACGGTACGTTCGTGTTCCACGCGCGTCTCAAAGAGATGTCAGCACTCTGAGGGGCTCCTGGTTAGGGGGCTAAGCTTGCCAGGATTTTCGGGACTGTTCGAAAGGGTTACCGCGGTCTAGGTGTTCCAGGCAAGAATATGGATGGTTATTAGTCAGTAAAAATCTGACACACCCTTCCGCTTCAGCCACAGTGGAAGACGGTCATTTGATGATTTTCCCGAAAAAAAAACAAAGACACGACTAAAAATAAGATTTAAATTAATTTAGTATTACTTAAAAGGTGTAAATTTATAACAAGAGCTTAGGTGGGATCACTAAGGGTAAGCTACGTTCTTTGAGGGCAGTCCTGTAACCATTCAGTCGTTGGTATTAGTTATCGCTGAAATGTATGTCATCTAATTAAACATAAATATAAAGGTTCTATTTGGTAATAGAATACATTCAAACAACAAGACACCACAAATATGATAAGGATCATTTCAAGCTGTAAGAGAAGGCTCTAGCCTAGGGGAAAAGCTACCCAAAGCAGCAGCATTTAACTAATTTAAAGACAGAATCGAAGGAAATAATATACCTATACTATATCATATATGCAAGCCTTTTTCCCTGAAGGGATACATGCAAAGGCTTATTATACGCCCACACTTTGCCAATTAAATAGTTGGTCCCACATAACAGGTGGCGAGTCTATTGCCGCTTACCGGGCACTTTTTTGTTCGCCAGAGCATCGTCCGTTGATCGGCAGATGCACCACTTGCAGGTGAGGTTGGCTTGGGCTCCTCAGGTCTTGGTAGGATCCCTAAACTACTAATAATATATCATTGGCTGCAGTATAAAAGCTACTTAAAAGGTGCAAGCAGCCATTATACTCTAAGTTAGGCCATTGTTCTATGACATGGAATAGCGAAACTATAAACGGAAGAAAAATATACATGTTATATCCTGTCAATATTGTGATTATTTAGCGATGGAAATCTTCCTATGTACTAAATTAACTGTCGTCGTGTCTGTGTATCGTATCACTATTCGTCTAGATCACATACAACCTGGGATACCTATGAGAAAAAACATTGTAATACAAATTGTCACAATAATGAAATATTTATTACTATATTATATGTTAATAAAGTGACACTATAAAAATAAGAGTAATATTTAATATAAATAAATAAATGTATTTTCTCACCTGATTGTCATCCACTACCTAACATACTAAAATATTTAGTAATCGGTTTGTGGATTAAACTCTGTATACAAATTAAAGTGAATAAAATTGCAGCTAGCGAATGAAATAAAAACTCTTAAGTACAAGCTTATCACAACTTCCAAGCAGCTAAAACGAAATCCAAGTAAAAAGTCGCGCGTATCGCATCGGTTGTACACAACGCTCTAAATCTCTGTCAAAGTCATTTTAATCGAAGTATTTCATCCTTTCGGTCTTTACGAATGCATTAGAGATTATATTTAACTGTCGTCATGCGATAAAGCGGCGGACCACACAGTTATCGCATATAGCTAATTAAAACACTTAATGCAAAGTATTTTTTAAATATCAGCTACCTCACATTATCTGGGTCCTTATCTTTAAGACTCACAGTATTTATTATAATGCATTTTTCTTGAATGGTTTTTTATGTTTGGAGTAAAATTTTTCGTATTGAAATTATACATGAGCAAATGATCAACTTGATTTCAAAATAAAGATATAATTTTCTACGTGGTATGTGGTAATTATAAACAATGCATTTGTTAGCAAGTGATGGATTAAAATTTTCTTTATAACAATTCCCGCGCTACTATAATTTTCCGAAAAATAGAGAAATTATTCAACACGGTGTTGAATAGTTTCTCGATTTTTCGGAATTGTTACAAAGATATTTTTAATCCATCACTTGCTTACAATAGATTTCCTAAATGTAACGCCTGGATGAATAAATTATTTAATGCATTTGTTAGTAAATAACAACTAGTTTTCTTAATTTAAACTCGCAGAATTCTCAGTCTTATAAATTTTTTGTCGAATATCTGAATATCGCAACCTATTTAAATTACATCAGACTGGACAAACTTTTTAGTTAATATGTCATAGTCATAAAAATTTAACAAACACTGCTTTGTTTGATGGTAACTTAGGTATGTAATCAATGAAACTGTTGGAAACTGCTTGAGATATTCATCCAATGTTTCCTTCAAATTACTGAGTATGAAGCAAGTTTGTGAGAACACACTCGGTTACTTAAGCTTGAACGTTACCTAATTAATACGTATAACTTATTAAAGAACTTTGTGGAAACTTCCTACTTTGAGTAATAAGGCGTGGAGAAGCTCCTGAGAATTGACATACGTGACGATCTCTGTTTTCATTTACATTCCTGTTTTGAACTTTGAACATAATTGTTACAGTATCTTTTAGCGAAGTTTCTTTATGACGTAACGCAATTATGCACAGACGTAAATTTTACTTAGTATCATCTGTTTCTGTTGTTTTATGAGATAGTGTGAAGTTAGTCAGTTAATTAGTAATTTGGGGTCCTATGGAGCACATATAATGTAAATAATATTTAAAACTAACGCGCCCATTTACTACGACTAGAATATTGAGTGGAGAATTATTGGAAGGCATAATTTATCTTAGACCGCTAATCAGTCATAAAAGTTTCCGATTCGCATCTGGTGCATTTCATGTTTCAGTGTGATCCCCATCCATAAAAAAATAAACTTTATTGTCTTTAAGATCAACAGGATAATTTAGATTCGTCGATTTTTTACAAACAAAATGAAAATTTGATATTTTTTAAACAACAGTGAAAGAGATACCAGCAGTACCATAATCAAGAATCAAGCAAAATGTATTCTTTGTCAGAACTTGTCAAGGTTTGTCAGTTTATCTGTCTGTTGTGGTTTTTTCTCAAGATTTGTCAGTCTGTGGATGACTTTTATCGGGTTTTGTATCTTTTATTTGTCAGTCAGCCTGTCGTGTTTCTAAAGGAGGGAGGGGATTGTCCGTCAGTCAGTCAGTTTGTCGGTGATCTATCAAGGCTTCCAAAAGACAACGAGATTGAGAAGAATGGCATAAGAAACTCATCTCGGTGATGTCACCGTTTTGTGACTCGCAGTCACTCAATTGGATATATGCTTATAAGATTGGGATATATAACGCATTCTGCTGTACAATTGTATTTCTGCAAGTTTTGCAATGTAGTTCACAGTAGATATATTAAGCAAAAATATCAAAAACGAGAAGTGTAAGCATACAACTGATACTGATATATGCTAATTTATTTTTAAATAGAGCTTATAATGACGATGTGTGTGTGTTTCATAAATATATACTTTATTTAAAGAAATATTTTTTTTCAATGCCTCAAATATTTTACCATTTATATTTTGTGTTTTTATTACTCGTATATTAAAAGCACTATCGTCGTCGTAGCGTCTTTGTCACAAGCTCACAGAAAAACATGCCAGTTGAAAGAAATTCTGAAAATCGTCCACAGAGGACTCATATTTGTATAGACTTGGGTATTTATCGTGATTCGAGTGTTTTCTATAAAATATTTCCGTAGGTACTTGCAAAAGTATCTGTATTTGATATTGTTCCTGTTTTAAAAACTCTGTTTGCCTTGTAATTGTTGTCTAGGCGTGTATTGAGACTCAAAAATATTTTTACATACATACACGCCTGTTTCCCCGAAGGAGTAGGCAGAGATTTACGCCCATATTTTGCGAATTAAATTGTGGTCCCACGTAATATAGCGGCAAGCAACTAGGTAGATTCTAATCATGTGCATTGTAGCTACAATCTTATTAATAGCGAATAGATGGGAACACACATTTATTTTATTTTTGGTTGTTTGTTACTTAAATCTGATGGATTGTAGAAGATTGAATTAATAATTCGACTTAACACATACGCTAATATAAATTGTCATACACTTTTTCCTGATTCGTTCTTGTAGTATGACCCCAACCAATCCAAACAAGATCCTCTTCATTGCTCGCTATGGACTATATTGTTAATAATCGCTGGTTCTATTACAGAAGTCATGACAATATAAATTTTAGTCTTATCAAATAATGTAATCGTAATAATCGACTGCAAATACACACACAGCCTCGTCTTCGAGTCCCAAACGTCGAATCGTAGGCAAAACTAAACGTTTCCACAATCGTAATTATATCCAAGCTTATCGCTAGCGGATATTTATTACAGACAATTGTGTCTGTAATAAATATCCAAATATGACAAGGTATGATATTTTACTTAACATACATACATAATATCACCTTTTGTCTTATAGTTTCTTGGTCCCACGTTTCCGGGATCTTTTATATTCGTCAGAGCCTCGTTCATTGTTAAGCAGGTGCACCACTTGCAAGTGAGGTTGGCTTGGGTTCCTCAGATCTTGATTGGATCCCTTTACACATTATTTACCTAAAGATAAGGAATATTTACATTTTGCCCTACTTGAATTCAGTTTTTCTACGAAATATATATTTATGTCTGACATAACCATGGTTGCAATAATAAATGAGACAGATAATACGTGTCGAATGCTATAGAAAGGGGTAGCGTTTAATTATAATAACGAGAATACAATAGTCCTTATTTGGCCTGAGTTACTAAGAGCTAGTGTGAAATCTACCTCTTTTAGTTACAATATCATTGGAGTCTATCTAAATAAATTACATTACACAAACTACAATATAATGCATGAGCGAACAAATGCTGTACATGTTGACAAATGTCAAAGTGAAATAGGAAAACGGTTAAGTGGTGTTTACTCGCTTGTGGAGCTCGTGACGTCTTTGAAGAATGTATGTTAGTGGAATTAGGGAAACAGTTTAATGGAATTTGATACTGTCTTACCATTTCTATTAAGATTCCGTGTTGTGGGTAGAGTTTAATTTATAATGTAGTAGTAATGATGTTACTAAGTTGGAAGATGTTTTGGGAACATTTTGGTGTTCTTTATATAACAACCAGGTAGTTTGTTTAGCTTGTAATATACTGAATGACTAAATTGTCATGATACATTTACCATTATATCGTAGAGTCATAGCAAAATGCGAAAATTCACTAAGATTGGCAGTATAGTTTTAGAAAAAAAAATGTGCTGTTCCTTGGCAATATATTTTTAGAAAAAGCATAGTGCTGTTTGTTATGTCTTACATTAGAATGTCAAATCTGAATATGCACCCAATACATTCACATCCCACCACATTCTTGAATTGCAAAAGCATTTCACTAAGTGATGACCCAATACCAGAACAAAAATACATTGAGCTACTATTACACAACAATACAGGTTAACGGGATCACACTATTCAGTTAACATAAAGCAGATGCATATGGCTTTGTTATTCGGGTCAACATTTTTGGCAACCATAACCACCATTTTGTAGGCAGTTAAAACCACAAATCACTGTTACAAATTTATTATATACCATTGTTACAAAACTTTTATAACTGCAATGAAAAAGCGTTTGTAGCATTGGAAGACTAGGGACCACCTAGTTGGGTTGATTTGGGCTAGCTTATTTTACGCATTTTTCATGCATGCTTAACGCATTTTTTTATATATTTGCATGCTTATTATAAGTTTTATAGTATAATATTGTATCAAAATATCAAAATGGAAAATAAATTTCTCAGAAAGCAAGTGATGGAATAAAAATATCTTTGTAACAATTCCCGCGCTACTATGATTTCCCGAAAAATCGAGAAACTATTCAACACGACACGTGTTTCTCAGAGTTCAATCCTCAACGTTAAAGTTTGTATGTCATTTCACATCGATCGTTTCCTTGCTTTTGAAGGCATGCTAAGCTGTAAGTACAAGTTTGGGTGGCTTAATAATTTTATTATTGGACATCACACACACAGCTGCCATCACTTATCTGCGTACTAGTCCTTCTATTTTTGTTTTTAACAAGACCCACACGTACACAGTACCAGGACGTTAAAGGGATATGATATTTGTCTGAATGCACCCGATGGACCGATGATCAGGTCAAGACGGTAGGAAACCGATGGATGCAGGTTGCATCGTTAATAATTGTGATCGTCGTGGCAAGCACTTAGGGAGGTCTATGTTCAGCAGTTGACTTCTGGTGGCTGAGTTGAGGGTGATTTTAAAGACACGCAAAAAATATCAAAGCCATAAAATTTGCTACAGCTAATCACATCTCACACGGGATATGAACCTAGCCTTGGGGTTTATGTTAGGCAAGCGTTAGAATTACCAGACAAATAGGTAGTTTAAAATAAGAGTACAAATAATCATCCGTCGTTTGGTACCGGCCTAGAATAGTATCACCCCTCTCCGGAGGAGTCGCAAGAGTCGACGAAGAGAAATCTACCGGATGATAGGCAGCAGCGTCATCTTGCGTATTAGCGTAAACTGCTATCACCAACCCGCCTGCCCAGCGTGGTGATTATTGGCAAATATCTCTAATATAATGTAAACTATTAGGGAGAAGATGAAATAATGATGATGCTGACATATAAAACCGCAACTAATAATATTTTTTTTCATAAAGTTCAAATAAATCGTACCAACACCGCAGGATTTCAAGCCAACCTCAACTTTAAGTAGTACACCTGCCGACCAACGGACGAGGCGCTGGCAAACATTAAAGATCTCGGTAGGCGGCAATAGGCTCCCCACCTATTACATGGGGCCATCATTATTTTTGGTGAAGTGCGTATAACATGCCTCTATTTACCCTTCGGGAAAATAGGCGTGATAGCATGTATGTCAAATAAATCGTAATTTTTGTACTAGTGAATGATTTAAAACGCCTTTCATTTCACATAAATTTAAGATTTAATTTAAAAGGCCTTTATTTTGTCCGTAATTGTTTTTGGGATCATTAGATTTAACCTTATATTTAAATTTATTTGTGAACGAGTGAAGAACATAATATTCCGATTAATGGGTTCAGGAGGTTTTGTGCAATTCGAAATTAAAGGTTTCGCCCTCAGGCTGAGACCCTCATCAAACGTTCGATTTGATCGCAAAAAACGATATAAGATTCGGTGTTGAAACCCTTTCTTAATATAACTCAAAAGTATTAGGAAAACGGGTCAATTAAATGGGAGCATAAAAATAGATACTGTATTTGTTAAAAAAAATAAATTATAATTGTACAAACTTTATATATTATTATTAGGCTCATAGGGTTCCTACCATATTCCGAGGAGCCCAAGCCAACCTCACCTTTTTTTTAAATTTTTTATTTTATTATCGTCTGTAAAAATATGCTGCTTACGCACTGTCTCCCGGCCAAAAGGGGGAGACCGGGAGGGGGTGTGGGGCTCACTGCTTTAGATGCGACCACTGCAGTCCTACCCACTAAAACAATACAGACGACGTCCACCGCTGTTGAAAAGGGGCGAGGCACCAGTGCCTGGGTTTGTAGCTTCTGGTACCCCACCCAAAGCCAACCTCACCTGCAAGTGGTGCACCTGCCGATCAACAGACCAGGCTCTGGCAAATATAAAAGTTTCCGATAAGCGGCAATACGCAATATAACTGGCGAAATGTGGACGTATATTATGCCTCTGCTTACCCCTTCAGGGAACACACACACACTTGTTGGCACAGGGAGGGTCGCACCATGCGGCGGCCGCATTGATGACACGCGGGGTTGCGATAGTCGTGGAGAGGATTCGGCAACTGGGTCTCGAGGTGGCTTTGCGCAAGTCTGAGGCCATGTGTTTTCATGGCCTTCGGAATGCGCCACCGTCGGGATCCCGTCTGACGGTAGGAGGGGTTCACATCGGCGTCGAGTCCACGATGAAGTATCTGGGGCTTGTCCTCGACAGCCGGTGGAGCTTCGTCGAGCACTTCCGACGTTTGGCTCCTAAGTTGGAACGGACCGGGGCTGCCCTCAAGCGGCTCCTGCCCAACTTAAGGGGTCCAAACGCCTCCTGCCGGAAGCTTTACGCGGGGGTCGTAAGGTCTATGGCCCTTTATGGGGCCCCGGTGTGGGCGCGTTCCTTGCAGCGACGAGCAGCTCAGTATCTGAACGCGCCCCAAAGGGTGGTGGCCATAAGGCTGATCCGGGGCTACCGCACGATCTCCGGCGAGGCTGCGAGTCTCCTTGCCGGATTGCCGCCATGGGATGTCGAGGCGATAGTTCTCACGCGCCTTTATGAGTGGCGCGTGGAGATACTACGTCGGGGAGAAACTCCGCTGCCACGGCAGCTCGATGCGCAGCGGATGGACTTTCGGCGCGATCTCATGGCGTCATGGAGAGAACGACTGTTGCAACCCCGTGCAGGGCTCGCCACCCTTACAAGCCATACCTTTCAAACTTCTTCACTTTACCAGTTTGTTTCAAATGATCCAAGTTGGTTTTATAAATCACACCGAAGCAACTTTTTGGGGTTTTAGATCGATGCGCTTCCACGATCGCTTTCAACTCCTCATTGAAAACTGGGGTCTCTGGCCGTCTACGAGGTTCGTTAAGGGGGTCATAATTTCCAGGTCGAATGCGTTGGCACCAAAAGTACCGTGTTATTTATTACAGTGGCTTCTATATACACATCAATAATCTTTTAAACTGTTTTTGCAGCGCTCGAGCCACGATGGATCTCGTATTCAAAAATAATACAGTATTTAAAAAAACTCATTTTGGCATCGTTCTGCCAAAATTAAATTAAATGGCGCGAAAACAAATAATTTATCACATTCAGAACACAAATAAACAAGCTTTAAATTATAATAATTTTGAATAGTAGGAATTCCACCTACCCAAACGCCGAATTTTGAGATCAAAGTGGCCAGTTCGATAAAAGCCAATTTGATAATAATATACAAGGACCTTATATTATCAATCAGCTAATAATGGTGTTTCAAAGAATTGTACCCGCGGTAGACGATTTCCCACAGAGTATGAAACAGATATAAGTTATTTGTATATCTGATGCTCGACAGGTTTTCATGTCAATACTACTTTAGAAATCCAATATAAATCTCAAGACAAAATAACGTTTTGTTTGGTAATTAAATTTATCTTCGAGGCGGTCTACCAACTGTCAGTGATTATTATCGTATTTTATTGTTCTGTCTCCGTTGGCCATATGGCGACAGTCAGTATCTGCTATTAAGGATAAACAAACAATCATTTACGACACTTTTTAACCATACTCCAATAAAAATGATGGAGGGGCTGCTAAGTTTTATTTGGCGATATATCAATTGTGTACTACTTTTCTAGCCTACCTTCATTCATTTAGAAGATATAGGTATAATTGTCATTGTATCTTATATTCTATCTATATCCTAGAATTAAACACTTAATTGGGATATAATTATTATCCATTAATTTTTGTATTTTATCGTCTATGACTGTTGTAATGATGTTATGATAATTATTTTTTATTATTCGTGGAGGTAGTACTCTGTTAATAATATAATTATTATTTAATATAGGAATTTTTTTTGTGGGTTTCAAGTGCATTCATGAAGTAATGGAATAGTACTCATTATGGAAGTCAGTCAACAAAAACAAATATTTGTTTTTATTATTTTCATAATTTTATCAATATCGAAGGTATTGGTAATATGAAAAAATATAAAAGTTAACATCAAATACAACCTACGCTGTGTACATGAGACATTCTAAGGCTGTGTTTTGACCAGATATGTGCGAGGATGCGTTCGTTTAGAACCAATAGAATCGCTTCATTTACCTATATTGGATCAGCGCAGCGATTCTATTGGTTCTCTACAAACACTTTACTAGCAACGCTTCTTCGCACATTTCTGCACCATGTGTGTCGTTCGTCAGTTGGTTAATGGATGTGTATTATCAAGAACATTATCAAGGATAGCTAATAGAGAAATAGGGAAACTGTAAATAAACAAAAATCAAATCAAAACAAAACCCTATCTTGAACGATGTTGATAAATGAATATCATACCGTATGATTACTATAATATA
The DNA here is from genome assembly GCA_949126915.1 of Musotima nitidalis. NCBI lineage: Eukaryota > Metazoa > Arthropoda > Insecta > Lepidoptera > Crambidae > Musotima > Musotima nitidalis. The sequence continues at coordinate 8,182,533 of OX421424.1, read as the reverse complement.
AAAATCTATACAGATTACAGAAACATGCATAGATACGCTACGGGAGACTTTGCTTGGCCATATGGTGACATTTGGCACTACTGTTCTTTGCGACAATATGTCGCGTTCTTTGTTTTAAAAGTTTTACATTTTTTGTAACACATTATTTAAAAAACAGTAGCTCATAGCAAAACATTTTAAAATTAAATATAACTATCGTCATTCATATAATAATATTAGGGTCTGTTTTTGGGCCTGGATTAAAATTCAAACCCTAGTGGCTCATCTAAGACTTACAATAACGTTACGTCTTATAATTTAATACGCGCTTTTACAAGGTTTTATTGAATACTCACACAAATAGGTCCAACATGTGACAATCACAACAGATCACAAAGTAGTGTTCATTTCTCTCCAGCTCGACATTTGTTCCGGAATGCGTCGCTTTTCAGCTGGCGTATATGGAATGTCTTAGTAATCATTTTTATAGCGCGCGCACACACTCGCAAATTCATAGTATGTTTGATGATTTTTTTATGGTAAGTTCTTTTTCGAAATTTTTTCAAACCTAGAAGTGACTGACATCTACTAAGCAAGCGTAATATAGCACTTAAGCCTAAAATCGAGACAACGCAGTTCTTGCTTTTAAAAAAAATAAAAGCAAACACTGGTCAGGACATCTTTCGCACACATTTATTTCGTGTCTCAAAAAAGATATTACAAACATTTATACCCTTTAAAAATACATAATCATCTCTTTCGCATTTGACCCTCAAAAAGTGCCGACAAAGGGCCTGCGCGCGCGCGGCATGCTTCACACGTTTCGGCGCTACCACACGTGTTTTTGCAAAAACAAAAAATGACAAATCACTTTTATTGCTTTTCCTTAATCACTGTCGCCTCAGACAGGAATGGGCAGAGATAATTGTAATGAGGTTTTACTTTAATTACTCCATAAGTTGTGTAAGCTATATTTCTTGGTGAGGGAAATAATTATTATTACTGATTGCGAGGTATAATTTATACGGTAAGAGAAAGGGTTTTTAAAAAATTAATATTGCATGGAAATTTAAAGCTGTGGTAATTTTTGGATGGGACGGATATGATTTAATAATAAAGTGACCATAATCAGTAAGTCATAATATATAGAATCATCAATTAAACTTGTCTTGTACAATGTTAGACCTTGTAATTAAAACATTTAACTTAAATTGTCGTTGTGTTCATGGCCACCACTAAGTCAAAAATATTTTCCCTGCAGGCAAGTTTGAAATGGTAGATCTAGACTAATCTTTCAAATAATTTCTTCTAGTATACTAATTGACCCGGATTTTCTGCTGAGTTCATGATGGAATACGCATGTTAACACCATATAATAGAACCATATTTTAATGTTGTTTGACACTAAATATGGCCCACCATCGACATTTCCTCTCTATCACAGTCTCCAATTTATATTTCATAACCAAAAATATCTTCTTCGTCACAATTCGTTTCTATAGCAGATACTCTTTTAGCTGCCCGTGATTAAGGTGGGGATTTAAGTGAGATCACTAAAATTGGGCTTTTTCAATTTAATTTTTCTATGTCATCTCGTCCGAAAAAAATTAAAAAACAAAAATAAATCTACATCGTAGTACCCTATAGAATGTGTGGTTAGAAAAAAAATAATCCGTTTAGTTTCGCAATATTACACGTGTAAAGTTGCGTCTCGTCTTTTTTTTTCGGCCATTTTTCTTTTGAGCTATTAATATTAATCGCAACTATTTTTTAATGAATCCAGATTATTAGTAGTTCTGGAATCCTCTGTGCCGCGGGCGCGGAGACGCCTTGACAAGTTTCTGAACGTTAGCGAAATTCACCAACCCCTTAAGGGTAAATTTTAATTTATAATGTGACGAATTTTTTTACCACAAAAAATCAACTCATCGGCGATAACCCTAGTAGGAATAGAACCTACGACTTTTGGATAACCAGTCCACTGCTCAGCAACGCAGTTCTGTGCTTGTTATACCAAGGTCTGAACGTTAATAATATTGGAGTTGTAATAAAGGCGAAGTACGAATTTTTTATCTCGCGGTTCTCAATCTCTCATAATATACTTGCTCGATATTACTCGAAGATCTCGATAGATTTATTTTAATGATTTTGAAAATGATAAGACTAAATTTCTTTAGTTCACAGTTTATAAGAATGAGAAGCATTGAAAGCCAACAAAAAAGTAAAAAAATAAAGACTTCAAATTTCTCGAAGACATAGGTCAACTTAACATCATATATAAATCAAACAACCCAATGTTTGTCATGTTTTTATTTATTAAGAGCACAATTAGTAATTTAAGACATTAAATCTAGACGATCCACGTAAATGCTGAACCCAATAGGATTTTGTACATTATTTCGCGAGACACTGTTAACCACTCCTAAGCCACATTCTATTACTATTCAGTCACTATTGAAAGTTCAGTATTCTTCCTTCTTAGAAGTAGTCTACCTTAAATAGTCTTACTCGCTTTTAAGTTCGGAAATGAAGCTTAAGACAGAGCCTCAAAAAGACAGAAGTTGATAGTGAATGTTCAAAAACCCGTAGTAAGGGCGTCGGTAGTACGGGCGGCGCGTTCTGTCGAACTGGGAACTAATTAATCCAATGAGCGGCGTCTTTGCGCTACTAACGAGTCTCGTCGTTTGCGTCCCTTCAATTCCGTGTTAGATAAATTGTATTAGAAATCGATGTGGAACTATGTCTAAAGATATTCTTGAAAACCTATCAGTATAGGGTTTACTTAGTGAAAATTTTCTTGTGTTATAGATATTGTTAGTAAAAGCGGAGATTGCGTTCGCTTTCAATTTGATAGTTGTACGCCAACTAATGCTTGATATACTCAAAGCAAGACTTGCATTAAATTTTTTTTAACCATTACATCCCATTTTTTGATGACTTTTTAGCTCCACGATACTAAAAGGAATCGATCACCGAAGTAAAGCAAAGATTATAAAGTTTATGAGTTAACGTTTTTGTTGCTTTTAATATTGACAGTTTCCGTGCTAACCTTTAACAGTTGGTCCTGGTTATAACTATGTGTGATAGTCGTTAAGCCAAAATATATAACATAGAATTCTTACTGCAGGTCGCCACAAACGCTGAATAGATTTCCGCGAAGTAACGCCTGAATCAATAACTTATTAACACATATTGGTATTAGTGAACAATATTTGATTCGAACATAAGTCCTGCGTGGGAATCAAACCCACGACTTCAGAAGCATAGTGTCGGTATATAGAACATATCAGTTATCAAATATATTTAAAATCCTGATGTCTTTGAAATTCAGTATCGAAAAATAAATTAAAGTATCATTTTATTCCACTGGACCCCAGATCATCTATTTATTTCGCTAAAGCATTACAAATATTCTGTGATAAAACTAACAATTGATATAGACGATCCATCCAACATCACTTTAAGTAAATTGATTGATTGATTCCTGAGGGACTCCTTCGATCTTCATTGTATACCTTTTTTCTACCTAATATCGGCTTCAGTTGAGTGATAAATATCTTTTTTATTGCAATACCTACTTAGATTCTTTGAATAATAGTAAGTAGTATATTTGCGTAGACTAATGTAACCCCGAGTCCTAGGTGAACGATGGAAAATTACGACAATATTTTTAAAAAGACGTCATAACAAAATGGGTATAAGTTGAAGGTTCTATAATAATAATGTCATATGATAAGTACAGCAGTACTACAGCACAATCTAACGCTAAGCTAAGCAAAGATATATAGATAAAAAAGAAGTTCTATGGTGTGAGTAATAGAGCATAAACTCTTATAAATAGTATAAACTATGGATACAAGACAATGGATAACTTGTTTATTTTTTGTAAAAATATATGTATAATTCATAATAACACCCAAAATACTATTACAAAGAGAAACCTATTTTAGTCAGAAAAAAAACTAACAGATGAAGATCAATATTTCCAAGTAAGTACCTATGCTCAAGAGCTGAAATAGGTAGATATTATTGAACGACCAGAAATCGCTGATTTTCAGATACAACCAAGAGTACTTAGAGTATATGAAATATGACAATGTATGGCAAGACTTATATCAGCCTATTTACGTCTCACTACTAACCTCTCCAAACCATCGTGAGAAATGTTCAGGTCATACTCTTAATATTCAATATAACATTCAAATAATTTATTGCCATTTAAGTGTATATAATTTACGCGGACCGAGCCCGGACTGGCGGACACAAGTTTGTTGGCTTCCAGCCGTAAATATTATTAAGAACGCCCAATTTGGCCTGTAACTTATCTTAACGTCTCGCAAATAATAATGTACCAATAACCCGGAACATCATTCTCAACGTTAATATAGACGCACGGAATCGCCCGATATTAACTGCCGCTCCAGTCACCCATCCAAGCACTTACCTCTGCGAATCCTGCTGCGACAAACTTTTAAAAAAAAACGATTTTTACACAATGATTGTTATGTTAAACATGTGTGCCATTGTCGGTTAACCTCGACACAACTGGTTCGGGGGCTGTCTCAATTCGATACGGATCAAAGGTACTAATGGGGCAAAGTAACCACGAGGCTTCACATGTGGTCGGCGGATGTGAACGTAGCTTACTAATATTCATGATTACAAAAGTTTATTCTATGATTTTATATGAGAAGACCTTCATTGTTTTTTTTCTAATTAAACAATTATCTATGAACCTAAATAAGAATATAAGTAATGTTTGAGAGAAAATGTTTGTTCGAAGAAAAATATATATTCGTATACAGTATGTCATGTAATGATATTCCAATGTGGAAATCGAACACAAGTACTGGAGCGCAGCGCATCGCGCCTTCGACTGGTCTCCAGCTTGTCGTGGGGAGGGGGGGGGCTGTATACCTCCCGGTGGAGTGCAGAGGGCGCTAGGAAAAAGGTAACACCCAGAGATTGGCGACTCTGGGTGCCCTTAGTACCGACTACCGGCGGGAAAACTAAGAGGGACCTGTGGAGGGCGCAGCGGGCAGGCCAGGAGGGCCCGTCAAGCAGCGCCAGGAGGGTCTTATGCAGCGGGGGCAAGGGGCCTCTGCTGTCTAACCATCGACCCTCCGAGAAATCGGCCACACACACTATGGTCGCACAAGGAGGTAGGAGGGGCGCGTCCACTGCGCCTCTATGAGGAGGTCCTTCCGGTTTTGGTCGGGAGACGTTGGCCGCAGGCGGTGTGTCAGACGCTGCATCTGGCCCCGCCTTTTTCTCAACAAGCGGCGGGCCTTGTCGAAAGATTTTGAGTGGGTATTACTGCTGGCAGTCGCGTCTGCCGGTGGTGAGTACCACACTCCCTTTCGGTTCCCCTTTGGCCAGAAGGCAGTGCGTAATTGCATTTTGTTACCGACGTAAAACAAAAACTAGGCATACTTACTGACTCTCACGCCATATCGGTCATTAGAAAGAAAATAATACAGTTTCAATGGTCTTTGAAATTTGAGTTTCAGGTTTTCAGCCAGTAAGGAGCGCCGGATGAATCTGCATAGGATTTTGCATAAAGAAGTAAGCATTTAGATGCTACTGATAGGGTCCATCTTTGGCTAAATACTGCTACCGGGATCAATTGCCTAATCAATCGGGCTATAATCTATCATTCCGGGAGACAGGTATCAATAGAACTTTTACTGTGCCTGAAATATAACGAGCAGCTACGGACTTGCTCGATATCTTTTACCACACAGACGGTAATATTTGTATATCCAAAATTAACAATTTCTTGAGGTTTCGACCTCTTGACCCAGTTTATTCCGTCGCTGCATTGCTCTATTTCTAATAATAAGGTAAGGTAAAGTAATAAGAATTATGAATTGTCACATAAATCGGTACAGCGGCGGAAAAGTGAATAGCAGAGACAGTTTGTTACTTTGGCATATTTTGCAATATTAGTATATTGTGTAAGGGATCCTACCAAGACCTGAGGAGTCCAATCCAACCTTACCTGCAAGGACCTGCCAACTAACGGACGAGGCACTGGCGAACATAACAGTGCCCGGTAAGCGGCAATAGGCTCGCCACCCATTACGTGGGACCAACTATATTATTGGCGAAGTGTGGGCGTATAATGTGACTCTGCCTATCCCTTCGGGGAAACAGGCGTGAATGTATGTATGTATGTATGTAGTATATTGTCAAATATGCCAAATTTACGTTCAATTTTGGAAAACGGTGGTTACAAGCGGCACAAGCGCTTTATAAGAACTCGAAAAAAACCTTATGTATAAATGTAACCAATTAAATTCAAATGCAAAATAAAGACGTCTTTTAAAGATATGAATTCTTGATTTATTTTGCTACACAAAAGGTCACTTTTTCAAGTAATGACTATTAAAAGTAACACTGGATTTGCGTAATATAATAACAATTCAAAGAAAATATATCCAACTATATTTCTCCATAAAACAGATAATTTTAAAAAAATTTGAGCATTTATAATAAGCAATTAATAAATAAATATTTTCTGACAATTACACCCATTATTTTTTTCCAAGATAAGTATTATTAAGAACTTGTTTTATGGATACTAAATAACATAAATAACACCAAGACCAGAACAAATATTCATTTGTCCTGCGTAGGAATCGAACCCACGACCTTAAGAGCGGAGAGCGGGTATTCTCGCCACCACACCATATCGGTCGAAACGGTCGAATTTTATCCTTTGAATTCTAGACTATAAATGGACCCTTACAAATTAGGTTTATTTGTGCACCGCTCTGGATATTCTAAAGCAAAATCGTTCGAAAAGCTCACGATCTAGTGCGATTCTGTGATATTCGCCAGATAATAGAGATCGTTAGGCCCGCTTTGTATTTGGGTCGACACTTTTTCAAGTCATCCAGACAGTCGTTTATCACGGGCTTGTTGTGTGAAGTTTTGGAGATCGGTGGGCGTGGAGTGGGCTGTGCCGAAAGTAAATCTCGGTATCCTTGTTAATATGAGATATTTTAAGTGTCGAAGTTTTTATTAATAGTTAAATGCTGAAAATTTAGTCTAAAATTATATATGTATTATAATATATATTTAGATAAGTTTAACGCTACCTACTGCAGGTTTTGCTATACTCATATTTAACTTGGAAATAAATTATATTGCCTAGCTAGATAATATAACTGACTTAGGCTTATATAGTCAAAAGCGCAAAATGTCAAATGCGAATGACTTCTACTTTGGGTTGGGGTTTTTTTTCTTACCATTTAAATATATCTATCATGATCTGCAGAGGTGCGCTTTTAATATTAATTAAGTTTGTACACTTTGCAATCACTTGTAATTTGGCGCTTTCGACTTTGTGCTCCTAACCTAATACAAATGTGGAAACAAAACGTGTGGTGTGACCAATTTTTGGATTACAAACTAGTTGAAGTATCTGGCTTTGGCTATTGTATGGCTTAGAACTTATATAACTTAGGTCGACTATGTTCTGCTTTATGTGTTCATACTGTACGTGATGTAAAAAAACCGCAGATGATAGCCGAGAGCAATGTATTCTACCCAGCAGAAAAATATTTTTATCATTAAGACTATACCTAGGAATTCAGTAGCCTAAAAGTAATCGAAGGTCAAAATCTTCAAATAAAATTATGTTAAAACCGATTGTTCATGTAAAATATATTGAAAAGGGAAGCGTTTATTTTTAATTTTCTTTTTAAATCCCAACAGCGCCCTACTTTTCGTTTAAAAACGAGATTGAGCGTTTCCCTTTATGTTATACAAGAAAACAATGCAATATTATTGCAATGTTTTTTATATGTTGCGGTAAATATTACTGCTGTTAGATATTTTGGAAGGTGGTAGATTTCAAAACTACCTTAGTATAAAAGATAGCCTTAACGGTTTCCGCTAACCATCATTTGAGCTAAGTGTTATCTTTGCCAGAATTCTTAGGCAGCTCCTTTGATTTTAAACGAAGTAGAATCCCAAATACCTAAATAAAGAAGAAAAGGCTTCGTGTTTGTCGTGTTCTTTTACACGGAAGTAATGTCGGACGTCAGGCTCATTAGCCGAGGTAACTGGTGCGAAATTTGCTGAAGTCACTTTCCAACTGTGTGCTTTGGAGAGCAGCGATTCCTTGAATCAATGGCCCGAAAAGCTCTTTGAAAAACTGTTGCAATGATATAAATGTTCTTGTTTAGCTTTGACACAGTGTTGCTTTTTTATTATTATTAACTTTGTTAAAGCTATACTTATTAATATTGTCATACTAATTTATAAAGAGAAATTATTTCATTGTTTGTTTGCACTGAAAATACTCCGAAAGTACTGTCCCGATTTGAAAAAAAATTAACTAATAGAATGTTACATTCTTTGTGATTAAATAATTAAGCAATTGCAATGAGGGTATCCAACGAAAACTCCAGTAGTGTTACTAAAATACCAAAGCGAAGAGAGTGTCACAAAATTTTAACTCATGAGCCTGAATTTTTCAGTTCCAATTCTTTAGTACACACGCGATTAAGATATCATATATTGATTGTCGTTTTTAACTCCGCAATGCCAGTTATGAACATCTTATTGTACAAAAAAAAATGTGTTAAGGTTTTCAACAGACTGTGCTCATAATTCAAAGAGCACTACCACAATTGGCTTTCCAAAATTGCAGTCATGATAAGATAACATTGTAAGAAATTTAAATCATGATATGAATTAGAACAATAAAACCTAAAAACTTTATACAGGAAAACACACGAGTATATAGTTCTAAGAAGATTGGCAATAATGAAAGCCATGAGACCTCCTTATTATAAAATAATGGTATGCGATGAACCCTAAAAAGACATCATTATTAGCATTCTCATCGTTATAATTCCCAACAATAACGTCGTTTTCCGTCGTGATGAATAAATTAAGAATTTTATGACTTTCATTAAAATTTCCCTAAAACACAACAAAAGCTTGTCTTACAAAATGGCCGCTGTTAACCGTCATTAACCTCGAATTCTGGATTTGAAAGATTTTAGGCCCCGCCCTATGCTAAAAAGAGCTGAGTTTGAAATACGATATTAAACTACTGTCGTGTAGTGTGGTAACTGATTTATACTACAAGGTACGTACGGCCCACCTATAAGACGAAAGCTATTGCGTTGATGAGCCTTTAAAATCATTTTAATAGGTATGTGTCAGGATTTTTAAACATATCTTAAATAAGAGAGGTAGTTATGATTTTATACAACCAAAATAATTGTTTGATTTAAATAATAATATCATATAATCATCATCATATTATCCTAGCATTATCCCGGTTTCCCCAGACTTAAGCCCTGGGCCCAGGGTCTGCTGCGGGACTCTTCGCAAGGGTTACCGCGGCCTCGGTACATAGTAGGCTCAAAAGAAGGAACATGGATGGTTTTTAGTCAGTAGAAGTCTGACACACCCTCCCGCTCCACCCACAGCGGGAGAAGGTCATTTGATGATTTTCCATCCCAAAAAAAAAGGGCCCAGGGTCTGTTTTCTGGTCTAACCAGATTTGGCTGAATCTTAATTATTACATGGAGTGACTGCCATTTGACCTTCACAACCCAAAGGGAAACATAATTTTATGGCCATATAATAGATGTTCATGACAGCCGGGACCAACGGCTTAATGTGCTTTCCGAGGCACAGAGCAAGCGATAATTACGCACATAACTTCGAAAAGCCATAGGTCACTAGGGTTGGAATCAGAAGACTGTGGGTCTCGCCACTGGTACACTGTCGCTCAAATTCAAACATATTAATTACATTACGAAAGAGCAAAAATAAAATTCACAAGTTTTTTTTATAGGACTTTTCTTATACCTATGCGTATTTATAGCTTGCTTCGTGTTCCGGAAAGCGAGGAAAGCCTTTGCTACCTGCTGTCATAAACGTCTATCATATGGCGGTCGTTATTAGGAATTCGGTGCTTTCTAATATCCACACAGCTAGTTTAACCATATAATGATGTTTCTCTCTGGATTGCGGATGTCAGTTTGCAGTAGCTCCGTTTAATAACTGAAATTCAGCCAAATCTGGTTGGCCCAGTGAGCAGATACTGAGCCCCAAGCTTAAGTCTAGAGCACAACCGGGATAATAGGATATTAGATATTATAATAACATATAAGGCACAAAAGCCTTTTTATTATAGATTTCATAACAATCAAAGCGGTATCATGACTAACAATTAAAAGCAAATTTTTATCGCATAATTTTTAGTGTTATCAAAACGTTGGAAGCTTGTTGAAGGCAGGTCAACACGTAGAGCGTCCCAATGATTAATGACCGCCGCCGGGCCAACCCGGGACAGATGTGCGTGACGTCACTGGAGTAACGTCCAAATAATGCCCCGTTGGTTTCAGAACCACTGGCTTTGAAATAGGCCAAAACGGTTTTGACTTGAGATGCAAATATTATTCTTCTTTTACTTTACAATCACACCAATTATTATTTAGTTCCAAGATAAGTATCACTAAGAACTTGTGTTATGGATACTAAAGAACGGATAAACCTACTTAAATACCTTTTTTTTTGTAAATACATACTTAATATACATAGGAAAACACCCAGACCCGAACAAATATTCATGTTCATGCACACAAATATTTGTCCTGTGTGGGAATGGAACCCACGATCTCTAGAGTTAAGTGCAGGTATACTGACCTCCACGCCATATCGGTCGTCATATAGTAAATAATTTCATTATTCTCTATGAAGCTAGCATATATGAGTCATCTGATTATATTTGACTATTTAGGTAATGAAAATTGTTATGCAACAATTATCAATTGTTATATCATTTTCCAAACAGCATGCATTTCATATGATAGCATTTATATAACAAATAGTATCTGTTAAAGTACAAAAAATTTGATAAAAAAAAGATAACTTTTATATTATATAGATATGAGCAAACTGATCCTCACGCATTCACGAGTATAATGCATGTATTAGTATGATATCAGCTTTCGCTTCATTTAAACAAGCATACATTCACGTTCAGTTTTTCCAGAAGGGGTAGGAAGAGGTATATTATATGCCGACATTTCGACAATTCTATACAGCGTCGTTTGTTGACGGGCAGGTGCACCATTTGCAGTTGAAGCTTGTGATTCTAAGGTCTTGGTAACATCCCTTTACACCTACATAGTACCTACCCCTTATTGTGAAAGTGACGGCGTTTTTGACGTTTAATATCTGTACATCTACTCGCTCGTTGTTTGCATAAGCTTGGATTCGATTCGTAGACGAATCCGAAACAACAGTGTGCATGAATGGGAAAATGTTTCAAGACCGTCTACTTATGTATGTTCAAAAAAATGGTTTTAGATATTTTTTCGTTTAATATCTCTACATGAAAAACCGCTGGCATAACTATCTAAAAATTCTTGATATGAGTTTCCTACACGGAAATGGTTACTCACTAAAGTACTAACTATATTTTTGTACTCAGTATAAGGCTTCTTAATGTAAAGCTCAGTAATAGTTTCGGGCAACGTATAACGTAAGTACATTGAAGCGCTCAGTGTTCAAGAGCGTTTTACACCGAAGATAACCACTAAGAATGTAAATCCCAAAGGGGTGGAAAAAGGAAAACATAAGCGCATACATAAATACAAAATTAAAATTCTCTCGAGTATTAAATAACATTTTTATTTTCCTTTAATATGTATACAACGAAACTAAGATTATCTCTGCAGCGTAGTTTACAATTTAATATCCGGAGCTCAAGCCGTTTGAACGGTTATGTAAGAGAAAACTACATGCCAACATGACACTTATTTCATTTAACTTATGGCGTTTAAGAACGCAGCGTGCTTCATGCGGTTTTGCCGCTGCAAGCATTTAAGTTTTTGACTTTTAAATTATTTTGTGCTCGTGTATGATGTGTTGTTAATGCTTGCACTATTTGCTGATAATCCTCATTTCAGATTTCAACACTAGGCTTATATGTCCTCTTACAAACCAAGGTATTAAGGAAAACCAGTGCTCAGTAACACTATCAAACAAACATTAAAAATTTTTTTATCATTTTATAAACTATTATATGGTACGTGAATACTTTAAAATAAAATTTAAAAACAATCGAAATATGATTACACTAAAATCACGAAGCTTAAATTCACTAATATGCAACAAATTAAGTGTAAGTAAGTGAACTTAAGTGCCAGTAATAAGTATCGGGAAAGTGTATTCTCTCACGTACCAATGGTTTCAATGAATACTTAACCACGCGACCTAGTGCCTATTGTCGGCGACAGAACATAAATAAAACTAATATATTTGTAGTTAATAATTCAACAAATGAAAAACTTAAAAACAATGCGTAGGCAGCTTTAGAAATTGCATGGAAAAAAGGGGGCGACGAAAAGCCACTTATCCACTTCTCTCAACCCACACTTACAAAATTGTTAACATCGTACGGTATAATACCTCTTCGTCTACTTCAGTGAAAATATGACGGGAATGCATGAGTAAATGATGCCAATCGGAGGATCGATGCATTCGAGATGTGGTTCTGGAGGCGCTTATTTAGGATACCTTGGACCGCAAAACGCACCAATGTCTCCATCTTGAGTCAACTCAAAATAAATACCCGCTTGTCGACCATATGCCGTATTTGTATTCTTTCATATAACAATGTTTTCTTTCATACTTTGGCCATATAGCGCGCAGAGGCGATGAAAGCCTGGAAAAACTAATTGTCGTTGGAAACACAGAGAGCAAATCGATCGTGTGGTCGTGCACCAACCAGATGGAACGATCAAGTGAAAGACTCATCGTCCTCCAAATACTACGCAGTCGAGAAAGACGCGCTGGATCGGAACCGGTGGAAGCAGATCATCCGCTCCAGATGTTACTCCGATGCTAACCACGATCCTCAGACATGAGGGAACGACTATATAGAGACAGTAGAGATGCTCATAGGGAATTCAAATTGATATTCTAAAGAAAGAATATCTTGGAAGACTATGGATCGGCATGAAAATTTATATGAAAATAAGTATTAAGGCGGTCCGACACTTTAATCCCTGAAGTTTTGCTTTTGCTCCAGAGTGTTATGTTATATTATCAAGATCAAAATATAGTTTAAAATCAAATCTTTTTATTAAATAAACACTAGATCACATAACAGTACCTCTTTGTCTCCTTTAGTGGAAATATGACTAAGTATGAGTAAATGATGCTAATGGACCATTTCTATGATCGCACTGCTCGTTATCGATATTTTTACATCATAAAAATGCCGCGTACCCTAGCTTTGTAGAATGAGCTCCCTAGCGAGGATATCAGCATGGGGCTGTTCAAAAAGAACGAGAAACGGATTTTATAAATTCGTCATCGCGCTATTGTGATGTCGATGATCGTTGCGAACTTTCCTAAACAGCGGTGACCACTTTTCATCAGATTGGCCGCATGCTTAAGATGCTCTTTGTGATATAGAAAAAATAAAGTGAGAAGTAAATGTAAAATAGGTTTACTTGAAGCGTTAATAGGCTAGCTTCGCTAGCCACGTTCGGGCGTTGGTCCTGGACCTCCCAGACAGGACCATGACGTGGTTGGGGAACTAAGTAACTAGATAGGGTGAAAGAGGCTATGGGTGCCCTTATGACTGACTATCGGATGGGGAAACCAAGAAATATCTGTGGAGGGCGTAGCGGGCGGGTCAGAAGTGCCCATCAACCCCCCCGGACAGGTCCCCTCCTTGAAGTGGTGACGAGGTACATAGACTTGGCCGAGGGCGAAGTGCCAGACGCTGCAAACCAGTTACTGCCCCCCCCCCCCCTTTTCTCAACAAACAATGTTTAGTGGATATCTCTGCTAGCGGTTGCATCTGCCGGTGGTGCGGCCCACACCATCTTTCGATCCCCCTTTGGCAGTTCGTAAATGCTTTTTGTTTCCGACATCAACATCATCCGAGGTCAACATCCAAAAATATATCTAAAAATGTACATAAACGTGTGTGTCACTAAAATAAATAAATGGCCAATCTTACCAAATCGCATAGATTGATTAAAAAAAAGATCGATCAATGCTCAGTTAGTATTTTGTACCCACCTATTTTTTTAAAAATCATAAGTTCATTCTTTTTAAAACTTCTTTTATAAAAATTAAACATTTATAAAGAGGTGGGAAGGCAAGTAAAGGTTAACATTCGAAAATGTATCCAACAATTTACATTTACGCCGGTCAGTTGGGACGTTTCACGCCAGTTTGGTGTTCAATATCCGGTGGGTCGCCGCATCCGGCCGGTTTCGTCCGACGGCTGGCTGTCGCTATTCGCACGATGCACTTACCTCCGTGTCATGTCACGTACGGGGGGGTGGAAAATTGTTCTTAAAGACTGGAAAAATACATCAATACACTGAATAATTATTGGAACTGACTGTATAATGTTTTGTCTAATTTACTGCATTACTTTTTTATTTTTTGTTTGTTATTAGTTGCTGTTCTTTTTGTGTTGTGTATTTTAATTTTTCTTTTAGTCCCCTGGAAATTTAATAAAAATGTATATTAAAAATCAATGATAATGTTTAATATTTTCGACGAATTAACCATCAACGAGTTTCAATGGCACAGATATAGCAATATTATAATCTGCAAGTGACTATAGAAGCCACCTTGTCCGTCAAATTTATCAAACATTCGATAGTTTAAGTCCAATAGAAGTTTAACTCGTGCTTTATTAACAAGAGCATTATTCTTAATCGATTAAAAGTAGTCGGTGATACTGTATTGTCCTAAATAAATATTTTATTTCAGTGCAATCTATAAAAAAAAGAAGTATGGCACTCGGAGACTGCCGCGGTAAAGCTATTGCATAGCATTTTTTATCAATTTATGCAATTATAATTATTTATTTATTTTATTTATGCAATATTTTTTCTATGTTTTTTATTGAGACAAAAAATAAATTATAAAGAATTATATTTTTAAAAAATAATAATAAATAAATAAAAAATTAGATTTAAAATAATTATTTAAAATCAATTAATTAATTTAACGCCGATACAACCAATGCCACTTAAAGGCGGGTTGCTGAACGAAAAGACAAGCGTGATGTTTCAAAAAGTCATTAAAAGTTCTGATATTTATCGATAGATGGAAAAACTAAAAAGTATTACAGCTGTGCCGGTCGGAGTGGGGGGTGTTAGGTTTTTTTTCGTTACGGAATTTCTAGATTTGGTCTTCACGCTCAAGGCCCGCGATAGAAGCTTTGCAATAGCTTAAAAGGCACCTCTACAATCAGCCTGTGACTTACAGAGAATAACTATAGTGAATTGATCCAATCACACAGCTGTAACAAAAATCTAGTTGGTACATTTGTTTCCTTTTTATAATTTAAGAGATTTTATGAATGTGGTACTAAATATATATTTTTTTTTATTTAAATTAATTGACCGACGGACATATTATTATTAACGTATTAGTAAAGTATTATTCTGTTGTTATGCAAGTCATTAAATGACCACACCGCAGCCGGTTTATGGAAGTATGAGCCAGCTACTGCATCAAATAATTCAAAAGCGTTATGTACCTAAAATAAACATTAAATCAGATATTATTCTCCCACCACTATATCACCGGACCACGGAAACATAGTTAACATCGTAAAGTAATTTTTTTCTACTGCATGCATTTATAAAAAAAGATAAATTTCATACTGCGTATGTCAAAAGCGGCGATAGACCAGTGGCGAGACCAATAGCCGTCAAATTCTGAGGGTCCGGGTTCATACCTTGGTGACGCACATATGACTTCTCCAAGATATGTGTTATTGCTTGCTCCGTTACTCGGAATGCCTTTGGTCCCGGCAGTCATGAACATCTATGGCAGTCGTTATTAAGAA
The DNA here is from genome assembly GCA_949126915.1 of Musotima nitidalis. NCBI lineage: Eukaryota > Metazoa > Arthropoda > Insecta > Lepidoptera > Crambidae > Musotima > Musotima nitidalis. Next base: position 8,166,689 of record OX421424.1, on the reverse strand, counting down.
GTCAGTGTCTTCTAACATCCTGACAGCTAGTTTAACCATAAACTGATGTTTCCCTCTTGGTTGCGGAGTTCAGACCGCAAATGGCTCCGTGTAATAACTGAAATATAGCCTAGTCTGGTTAATACAGTAGGCAGACCCTGGGTCCTAAGTGTAGGGCAACCGGATTAATTATAGGATATGATTATGATACTGCCTCAGTGATTTCGACACATCAAACGTTTACTCAAAATAATTTATAGTTGTGTTATGACGACTGAGTGGTGGTCTGTAGACCTGTTTATCGATCCAAAATCAATTCACATAGTATTTTTACTAACTATATCACCTTTTGATAACATAAACTATGTTGTAAATGCACTTTTCGGGTATTTCTTTTAGGTAGACATAAGTAAATAATAACTAATAATTTGAATACTTCTTTCGCTGTTTCTTAAGTTATGCTCGCTGTCATGAAAACTATATTTTCAAACTGTTAATTAATCTATGTTGCAATGCAGTAAACCACTGTAATTAAAGTATTTAAACAGATCGCAGTGTATTCAGTTTGGAAAACGTAATGTTGTTCATAAAAAAAGCAAGACATTTATCTTGACGTTAGACCTTTTTAAGACATATTTTGGAAATTTTAGACCGGGGCGAATCGGGCCACACGTTTCATTGGTAACTACGCTTAGTTATTACATATATAGTAAAATAATTGTGTACCTATATATCTCATTTTGCTTAGGGCCTTGCTTCAACAATATTATTAAAAAACAATCTACTTATACAAATACATAGTGAGCGTTTCATCCTCTTAGCACAGAAATCTTAGTTAGTTATTACTATTGACTTTGCGAATACTTTGAAGCTGTTTAATATATTCCCTGAACATCCCAAGTTTATGACAGAAAAAGGTCGTATTGAAATATTTCTCGATTTTTATGAAAAATAAAATTGTGTGGGTTTTATCACAATGTGACAAAGACAATCTCAGAACAACGAAAGAAGGCTACGTCTTCTCGAAAAAAGTTGATGAGATTGACCTTCACTTGCTTACTATGTGTATCATACTCTTTTTTATTTGACTATGGCGGAAATGCGGACATTGTGGCCTGTCCTCCCGTGCCTCGTCCGGACTGTATCCGTTATCTGCAATAAATAGCTTTTCATAGGATTAATTTACTGCTGCTCTTCAACGTCGTTTATATTGTCACCAAAAACAGTTAATTACTTCCGTGCTTGATGATACGTTAAAAAATAACAGCGTGTTTTATTTATAGTTTCGTGGATGGGCAATTTAATTTTTATTTGGCTTATACCGGTTCTCACTTGAATCAGATTTTTAACGGAAATCTATTGCTAAAGTACCAGCTGTTTGTTTCTAAAACTGTAATAAAAAGAATGAAAATAAAGAAAGGGAAAAAATATTTTTAAAAAAAATCCCTTTTCGGTTACATTTTAAACCGTTTGTTTGTCAGTGCTATTTGCAACACTCACCTATTAAAATATGCTACTTACAAAACTACGATTAGCTACGATTTTATTTTAAGTAATCTGTGCTAATATTAAAAATCTAATATTAAAAATCTGATATTGCAAGTCTCACTCAAGTATGAGATGCGTTCATAATGTGTACGTAAACGAATTGTCATTGGCCTAGCCTACTGCCCTGAAAACTTGCGCACAATAAATCAGTTCGCCATATAAAGCTGACTCGCCGCAACCGAAAATAATTCCTAGTGAATTTTGCAGCCATCGTTGTAATTCACTATTTCGGTGCTCATCCTGCGGGCTGAGGTTCCGCTGGTGTAGTGTCAAAACTAGATTCTCAATTTGGCAGAGGGCCGCATTTGTTTGGTCGTAGTCGTACCGTTGATATATAATCAGCCAGTACGGTCTTTAAACTGAGACTTCAATTATATAAAGTATCACTAACATCACTAAAAGTGCACTGCTGAACATAGGCCTCCCCAATTGCTTTCCACACCGTCAATAAAAGTATCTACTGTCAAGTTTTAATTCATTAATGTTGCGAAAATAAGTTTTATTTTCAAAAATTTATGATCTATATATCTTATAAGTCATAAATTTACCTCACGCTTGGGCTTTTGTCGACCTTAGCAGTATACCCATTATAACCCTGATGACACCCGCTTGTCCACGAATTCGCAGATACTCGATAATAATGACAAAGAAAAAACTTAACATGCCTACAGAACTTTGTCGAAGCTTTGCTTGTAAAATTTGAAAATTAGTAGCTTAAATTATATGCTTATGTATCATATGCATTTTCTTTTTATCATGTTTGGAGATTCTGACAAAGATCACATAATAATATATGACACTGCAAACAAAATTGTTATCTTGATTAGCAAGAAAGGATGACCACATATTTGTTATATACAAATACCTACCACGACAAAAATAATGTCTCTTAGATTCATGCCTGAAGTTTAAAACTGGCTGTTCTACACTAGTTGTGCATGTGGTTTCATTCAGCTGCAGCACCGAGTATATAGAACTATGTACTATAACTTGGTTGGAGCAAGATATAGATTGTCTAAAATGGTTCTGTAACTACGATATTAAGCTTGACATATTTCTTTTGCCTTACTATTGCTGTTGACTCCGACTGGATCTCTATTATGATAACAAAATTATTCAGTGAGATTTCTTGATTGAACTGCAATTTTGAGTCTGTTTTATTTCATACTTGATTTTTGTATAAAAAATATTTTCAAAAAAATTTACTAATCTGCTAATTAAAGAGTTTAACCAGGTTGTGATTGTTTGGGTAGGTGGTTTGAAACTATTATATGTGGCTTTATATTTTTTATTAAAGTAAAATAAATACCATCTTAATTTTTATAGGAAATATACAAAAACAAATATTATGTACTCTTTTTTTTTGTATTATGAGCACAAATATTATCATTATTAAGGTACAAAACACGATTTTGTTTTCATGTAACACAGAATTGCGGATACTTATAACCTATAATGTTATAATAAACTTCTGTACACAGGGTGTACAGGGGTTCTATCATCGTCTTTTGAACCCAAGCCTACCTCACCTGCAAGTGACGCACCTGCTGATAAACGGACTAGGCTCTGGCAGACATCGAAGTGCCCGGTAAGCGGCAATAGGCTCGCCACCTATTTCGTGGGACCAACTAAATAATTGGCGAAGTGTGGGCGTATAATATGCCTCTGCCTACCCCTTCGGGGAAACAGGCGTGATATTATGTATGTATGTAAACTATTTTACAAATATTGATATATTTTATCTTCTTATTCATAATTTATTTTAGAAATACAACAAGAATATATATGATTACAGCAAGCACGATGTTTATCAAATATTACTAAACTAAGTGCCAAAATAAGGATAGTATAAACAAACTGGATTTATTACTAATTATCAATAGAATTAACGTTGAAGCTTAATTTGATATAAATAAATAAAATAAATATTTCAGACACTTACACCAATTATTTAGTTCCAAGATAAGTATCATTAAGAACTTGTGTTATGGATACAAATAACGGATAAACATACATAAATACTTTTTTTTTGTAAATATATACTTAATATACATAGAAAAACACCCAGACCAGAACAAATATCTATATTTATACACACAAATATTTGTCCTGTGTGGGAATCGAACCCACGACCTCAGGAGTGGAATGCAGGTATACTCGCCAACACGCCATATCGGTCGTCAATAGAACTACTAATTAATTATGATCAAAATAGTGTTCTGATTTAGAATGAAGTTATTTTTAATAACCTTACGTTAACCACAGAAACTACTAACATTGTCCCGAAGGTTAGAAAGAGTCTTCTCAGTGCTTCTTTGTTTTTGTAGTTTTTCCAAAAAGCCCCGTAATTTTCTTCACTAAGAAATACAATGTTAAAGTAATTAATGAAAATGCCACTAATAATAAGGCGAGTAGCTTAAGCACGAAGTCGACCATATAAAACTCAGTCCAGGAGACGTTAGCTGCGGGAGAGCGAAGATGACGTGCGCCGTTGTGACGGAGCACGTACTCGGTCCACCAGACGGCGCGCTCCAAAGGGGTTTGAACGTTGTCGATTACTACTTTGCTAAGTTTTTCTATGTTGGTTTTGTAGCTGAAAACGATAAAATATTCAAAATAAATATTTTTTGTTGTCATATATCATATGCTGGTTGCCATTTTTTGTAAAAAGACGGTAGTTGTAGGTACAAAATCTGATTACTATTAAAGTTTATGTACTTAGAAAAGTATAAGTATGTTATCATTTGTCACTAAGCCCGTCATAATTAGATGCGGCTTGTCACAGTGCCAATTCCAAGGTTGTATTTTTTTAGGATTGCATCCTATCATCATGCAGGAAAGTAACGTTTTTTTGGACAAAACAACTCATATTGACATATAAAGAAGAAGGTGACTGACTTCTGGTAATTTTTTCAGATAAACCCATAATCACCTTTTATTTTCAATTACTGTTTTAACTCCACGTATGATATCGTCAGCTGTCAAAGTAAGTGAATCCAGCTTGACTCCAATACAAAGATCTACTAATTTCTGAGCATTGAACCATTGCTCGGCCATCATTGGGATACCAACAAGGGGTACTGCCATACTAACTGCCTCACTAGTGGATTGGATACCACATTGTGTTACAAAGATTTTGATATTTTTGTGACCTGAAAAGAAATATTAGTAAATTAGGTGTTGACTTGCTCTAATAGGTACCATAGCTTAGACGTCTTGCCTAAAACAGTAATATATCTGAGAGTAGAAACTTCGGTTATTGTTGCACCCAAAGAGAATGTAAACATTTAACATAACCAATATAGTTTTTTTTTAAATAATAAGCCAAGTAAGATATATATTAACAATATATAAATCTTAGTAAATTAGAATAAGCGGTGATTAAGATGATAAATGGTAAATGAGATTCCCTTCCCCTTAACCCGTTGAGTCTTTAGTAAAGATGTGGGACTATACCTACTGAGATCTCACATGGACTTATTGAGAGAATTTGAGAAGTGATGTTGCACTGTTTTGTTTTAATCACCAACACGTATGTACGTTCATTAACACTTAACGGATAATCCACCGTCACAAATTTTAGAAAACAAAACAACACTGCAGTCATAACGCTTCACTTTCCCGCCAAGAAGTCGACCGCTATAGTTAGGTTCAGTTTATGTCAAGCGTTTACGGCCTTCACACACACACATATGCCTTTATCAATCTTTGCTACACGGGTCAAAGCGTGGCATAAGAATGTATGACCAAAATTTTTATCACACTAGGTTGCGAGTTTTTTTTAAAGTTTTGACTTTGAAAAGAATCAAACATTATTATATATTATTACAGTAGTGACTCACGTAGTAAATCCTGTTGAGGGAACCACTTCATTATCTTCACATTTTCTGGCACATTCTCCAAGCCTGTTCCATCAAATTTCCACAAAATATCATAAGGCAAAGCTTTGAATGCTATAAGGAAAGCATCAAGGAAATCCTTATCCATCATTGATGGACGCACATTAGATCCAAGACTGACGTACACGACTCCTCTCTTTGAATTGTCTAAGTATGTTTGTAAATCCTTGAAAACATCATAAAACAGTAAACATCAAGATAACTATTATTAATCATAGCTTAAAACCTATTGTATCTTATCCCGAACAGTCGTTCCCTTATTTATCCTTAGTAATTCTGTTTTAAAATTATTTAGTTTTTAAATGGCAAAAAGAGAATGACAGCAACCAACAAATTTTACGTTTGTGAGAGCCAAACCAAGGTCGTTTGTTAAATGTAGAATAAATAGGAGCTGAGTGACATGGACACTGATATATATAGGAAGTACGACCTTACCCTTAACAGAATCATTTATGAATATGGTTGTTATGCCTACATATATAAGTAAACCAAGTAACAATTCAACAATGTTCAACCCAAAAAATATTGTCTGATTATTCGATCTTTCATTTGTGAGAAGTTATACAAATTATATTTTAATTAGCACCACGCTGGGCAGGGGGGTCGCAGTTCTAGCCAGTACGCAGGATGACGCTGCTGGCCATCATTCAGTAGGATTACTCTTGCGGCACCCCGTGAGACGAGAGGGAGTGGCACTATTCAAGGCCGTATCGGCACACGGCACCATTGTTGCAATTAAAAATATCGTCAAATCTCAAATCAAACGGCTGCACTCCACACAAATCAGATATCATTGTCAAAAAATATAATTGAGCAGCAATATAAATGAGAAGCACAAACCTGAGGCAGTGCTTTTGGCGGTTGTAAGTGAAGGGAGTCTAAATAAACCACGTTTGGTGGAACCGGTCTATTATTTGCAAATATTGGGTTTACAGTAAGAAACAACATATCAATGTTTTCCCTCAAGTCTTGAACAGTAGGTGCATTAGGTCCAAAGTGTTCCTTAAGAGCCCTGTCAGTATGCTCTTCTTGGCGTTTAAAATGGTTATACATGTAATATTCATTGTACAACTCATTTAAAATATCCCAAAAGCCCAAATTGCTAAATTTCATACTAATAGGATTTGGATAAAAAAGAGGGTGTCTACTGGGAGCACCCATCATTTCGTAATGTTCCGGAAATCCACTAAACGTACTTATCATTATTGCAGGTGCTTTAAAAATTTCTGATACTATCAAATGATAATCACCGAAACCTTCCAATATTATTAGGTCAAACTTCTGATTTTTATCTTCTAAGAGTTTCTTCATTTCTGGTACTTTGAATTCTTCAATAATAATATCCACCACATCATTAGGCGAGTCAACTTCTTTCATGAAATCGATATTCATTATAGCTCCACGTTTAAGGTTTTCTTTATATTTGACAAATAAGTTACCAAATTTTTCATACGCGAAACTCACGTCGATTTCTGTTACATTATGTGGAGCTTTATCTTTTAGTGGATTTGGAGTAAGAACAACGAGTTCGTGTCCTTTCTTCGCTAATTCTGTCGTAAGGCCAGTGAATACGATTTGATGACTCCATGATGGTATCGGAAACACTCCGAGTATTCGGGCTGATTGTGCACAATTTAAGAACACTGCACTTATAAGAAAAATAAACTTTAAGTTTAACATTGCTTATTTTACGATATTATTTAATAAATATTTTAATATCAGTTATATCACAGGTAAAATGCACAATGTCTATAGACCAGACATCGTTATTCAATTTCCTAATATTCTTATAATTGCTCTTTATTACCGATTAACAACTATTGACTTCACGTGTATAATGGCATAAAACTTAAAGAACACTGTGTTAAATCATGCAGGCTGTCTTATCTAATCATATTGAATGAAGGTCAGATTGATAATACTGTTGGTCAATTAAGTAACTCTATCAGGTTATCATAATTATAATATTTTTATTGCAAGAAAAACTTCATTTAAGTATCATAATATTGAGCAAACTGTTTAACACGCCGTCGAGGTCGATGTACTTCGCTTCTAAAACTGAGGGTTCGATTCCCAAACGTAACAAAATATTTGTGTGCATCAATAGAAGTGTTTGTTGTTACCCTGAAGTAATACATATTTAGATCCTATTCAGTCTCATAGTTTTGTTATATAGGATTGAGTTTAGTTAGCGTTTTGCATAACGTATACACACCTAAATATCAAGCTTCTTTGAGATACTCATTCATAGCGTAAGTGCAATATAATAGTTATACAACTCAACAAGTATAAAATTGCATAGGGGTACACTGTTTATGTTTTCATTCGCATTTACTTTCTATTTAGAAAGGTTATATACGTCATATTGCCTAATCCCTTAAAAAAAAGTAATATTTTTAACGAAATATTAACTTTAAAAACATTTGTACAATTTTTTATTTAACTAAATCACAAGCCATGGAAGGATTAATAGTTATGTTTATTCATAAAAAAAAGAGTTATTTTGAAATAATTTTGAAATTATACAAAAGTTTCTTCTTGTCCGACTGTTACTGCTCACATTAAACATATTAGACAAAAGTAAATTATAAAAATCGCTACGCCTGTTAAAAATAACGTTCCAATGTACAAAAAACTATAAGGGTGGACATCAAAGACCCATTTAGAAATGTTGAATCATATTCCCTCGGAACGAACTATTTTCACGAATGAAAAGCTAGAATTTTATTCGAAAGAGCGGAATTTCCCGCGCTCGAATAACGTCAACTTGAAAATGATTCAGTCTTCAAGCGGAATTTTTCAAAGTTTTTAATAAGCGATATTAGTTTTTTCTTCAACGATATGACTAGGAAAATGAAATATTAAATCTATAAGTATTGCAAAGGAAATCCTTTGTTTTGGTTTCTTTCGGATCAGTGGTGGAAGATGACTTATTGAGTTTTAGGTTTGTACTGGTTTGAATATCGTACATGACAATTTATCAATTCAAAAAAATAAATATAGAAATTGGTATAAACAAACAAACGGTCTCATCGCTATTTAATCTACTAATAATCTGGAGTTACTTCAAACATATTTGCGATTGCCGTTCAGACGTAAAATGCCCGATATATTTTTTCCGTGCAAGATGACTAATAACAATCAAATTATAATGACAGTGCTAAGAGGGCCAATTTTGGTAAGCAGAACTGGAGCTGTCGGATGAACCAAATGTAGTGTTCAGGCTCAACGCTGAAACGAGTTGACTCTCGTTTAAGCGTTGGTCGTGAACTATTTTCATACTAATAGTATTAATAATAAGCTATATTCTTCTTCTTCTTTTAAATAATGGCTTCGTGCGGTTTGCAAATTTAGCCAGTGTCAAGTTAGATATATATTAATATCATATAAATTATAGTAAATGAGAATGAGTGTTGATAAAGATGATAAATGGTTAATGAGATCCCCTCCCCTTAAGCCCCTTGAGTCCTCAGTAAAGATGTGGGACTATACTGAGATCTCACATGGACTTCTTGAGAGAATTTGAAAAGTTATGTTGCACTGTTTTATTTCATTTACTAACACTCATGTACGTTCACAAACACTTAACGGTTAATAATCCACCGTTATTAAACATTAATGTTAGAAATATCACAAATTTTAGAAAATAAAACAAAACTGCAGTCATGACGCTTCACTTTCCCGCCAAGAAGTCCAATAAGCTATATTTGTATCATAATATTAATAAACTATTTAAAAGTAGTTAATAAAACCTTACCACCACAATGCTTAACTTTTTATTACAGACGATTTTATGTGAGGCTTATCTAACAATATTGGAGAAGCTATGAAATTCCTGAAGCGTTACGCATGCCTCTCCTGGGTCAACCCATACTTTGAAAGTATCCCATCCACTATCCGTGCGAATAGTTCCGAATTTCAACGCTGTTTTGAACGTTCTTGTTATTTTAACAACGCAATATTAAGTCCTTACTATCTTAATGGAGTATCTGACTTGGAGGATTTCAATATCAAACATTCTTCTGAAAGAAAACTTGATCTGAAATCGATGAATACTTCATAATTAACATTATTCTGCAGGATGATTAAAGTTTAAAGAATATTGGATTTTGGGAATATTTACATATGTAGTATTAGCCTGTAAGGAATGGGTAATTTCAGTTTTCAGTCTGTTGGTTACATTCGTGGGACTGTAACAAAATAACAATCCGGTAGTTTTTTTTGTTGAAGGTTGTAGAGGGCTTTCAGTAATCAACTTTACATTTACTTATAATTAAAATATTATTAAATTTTACTTTGGATAGAGACAAAAAGTAGTAATTAATTTAAGTTATAAAAATACCTACTTTGTCTAATTTAAATTCATATATATTATTAAGCGGCTTGGCCTGTTATAGCAGTAAATTTATAATGTTATGTAATAAATAAATTGAAAATAGTTGTTAAGAAAATGTACCATAGTGATGACGGAGGCATTTTTACGATGAAGCTCGCACCTCCTCCGAGTTATTATAACTTTCAGAAAGCACTTAAACATTTATCTTTTACAAATTCATAATTATCGCATCTTACGAGTATGAGTAGTATCATACGATCCGATATGATATTTTTTAGATAATTTTATGTCTACTGATAGCGGTCTACCACCGTGTATATTTTTTTACGTTTAAAGATACAAGATTCTACATAAACACTATAACATTGAAGGCTTTTATGCCAAACTATTTACATATAGCGACCTAAGAGGCCATCACCTCAAAGTTTGCACTAGCTTATTTACCAACAACCCACATAAGCACTTCTTAGGCAACCGTGTAGTGAGACAGTCGAACGAGCTGCCGGCAGATGTAGTGCTCAGCTCCCACTGTCAATTCATTTAAGAACAAGCTGTACAAACACATGCAACCGGTTAAGAGGAATTAGATGTAGATGAATTGGATACAGGCGCAATAAGTTTTCAAATTGCCTACCTGTTAATTAATAATAATAATTTAAAAAAAGTGAAATGTTAAAACATTTACAGAATACATCAAAATTATATACAGTTCCCGCTGGCTTAACCGCTGCAACTATGAGTGACGATCTAGCAAAGTTTTGTGAAACAAAGTGCACCTAACTCCCCCAAGGAAAAGTAAAGAACTTCGCATAGTAATTTGAAACTTTAAAATTTCATTAATCCTCTTTTATGCGGCCATAATGAACTATGCAGTATGATGAAGCAACTGGCATATAGCACAAAAAAACTCTAAATTCTTTCGGTGCCATAAAAAGAAGAAATAATGTATACTATCGTATTCCGAACATTTAACAAATTAATAGTCAATCTACTTGGGGGTTTCTGGTCCAACCCGCCCTCAAAAATAGACATTGTAAACGCATTGCCTAGTTTAATACGGATGCATTCAATGGAGGTGAAGTCCTGAGTGGGAATCGAACACACAACCTCAGGAGTGGAGTGCGGGTATACTCGCCGCCACACCATATCGGTCGATAATTGCTACATTGTAAACACCGATCGTATGTGTTGGACATACTATATTATACTGTCTATTGACTTCATTGTATTCGAATATCCTCTGTCTGAAGAAATACGTACATTGCTGGGGACAAATACAATTATCTTGAGCTAAATGAAAACGTAACTGCCAACGGAGGCGCTCTTATTTAGTGCTCTTGATTAAGACCAAGTGTTTACTTAAATTAAGACGCCGTAGAAAGATGGAATCGAATCTACTTCGGACGAACTTCATTACGATACAATTTAATTATTTCTCACGCTTCTGCAAGATTAAGTTAGATCTAGTGTAATTAAAGCAGATTAAATGGAAAACTGATCTTTCATTGTATCCTGATCTGGCTTTAATAATCTCCACCTGTAACAAAGGTTCCCGGGTTTCTGTTGAGTTAAAATCTTGCAGACATACTAGCGATAATGTTTTATACAATGCACAATATTACAATAAATACTGCTTTGAATTGAAAAACTCTGTTAAATTTGTTTTAAATCAATTGTTTTAGTAGTTAGAAGTTAACTGAAGAACAATATAAAATTGCTGCGAGAAAACATAATTATTGTCTGCTTAAATTTTTTAGTACATTTTTTTTTTTAATTGAAGATAAAGGTTAAATAATATTTTCTACATAAAGACTTAAATTTGTTTATAAGACGGAATTCAAAAGTTAAAATGAATAAATGGTTCGTCTACTGAAAAAATAATTGTTTACACATATTAAAGGTAATATAAAACATTTTTGTGTTTCACCAATTTCACTTACTGTACCGCAAAATTAACGTAGTATTAAATATTTAAGTTATTCAACATTTAGTCATACAAAAAAATATTATCGAACATCATTATCATATACATGAATACAATATCATTTCCAAGAACGAATTCATAACACAAAGTGATATCGCTGATGTTGCGTGTCGGGCAAATGGATTGTTTTTCGGTAGGAGAGCTATCGTGAAACCTATTTGTTCCACCCTATCACAGTAGGGTACTGGCACGTTCTATTAAAATTATCATAACGTTATGAGGCAGGTTATAGTTATCGGAAGAGAACTAAAGTAGCCACACGTTTCTTAGTTTTGGAATTTTTTTTATTTTTTTAAGTTATTTTGCATTGCTATATTTTATATATCTGTGTAATGAAGACATGGCGATGCCAAAGTAACATATAATTATAATGAGTACAAGCCTTTTCGGGGTCACAAGTGTTAAACTTTAATACGATTTTAATTTTACATGTCACTGATATAGTTCTATGATTTCTGTCTTACTATCACATTTTACACTTAATTATAAAATATGTGTGTAATCGTGTCCCACTTTCGAGCCAAGGATTCTCTATTATTTTTTTATTGTAGTGTAAACTTGAGAATTTGTTATTTCCTGTCCACTGGCTAGCGGTCACCTTACAGATTAAAGACACATAGTTACTTTATCAAATGTAAAGCGCATATACCTAATCATATTATCCGGTATGAAGTCAATCGGAAATATTAATGACAAAATTGTTAACTATCAAGCTCTCGAACCTCCCAGCCAGTAATTAGTAAGCACCGAATTCCCAAGCTTTGGCAAATCACTCGCAATCTGTTTCAATTTACTCTAATTTCTGTTACGCGTGTACCTAATCAATCGAAATGCGACTTTCGTGTAACGAGAAAAGTTACAAAGTACCAATCCCATTTGCCGCAAATGTCCGGTTTGTCCTTACCTTGTTAGCAATCATGGTGCACATAAAAAAGGACGAAGCGTTGCACCTGTACCTTGTTTGGGTGCCGCTGTCGTGAAATCGAGGTCCTAAAAGACAGGTGCGAAATCCTGCCCCGGCGGGGGTCCACTCCACATACCTGTCGACCATACACAATCTTAATTGATAGGAATCGTTAACCTTTGATCGCGCGCCTTCATCGTTTCCCCTACATAAATACTCATCGATTCTAATCTCGATTTTTTTCAATCGTTATTTAATACCTCCACCTTATAGTTTTATTTTCGGGTGCCTCTCATCGTTATTTTGTAATAAACAGCCCATTCTTTGTCATCTGATATTTTCGAGATTATATGTACGAGATAATTCGTTCAGGCGCCGTCGATTCGGTTATAGATTCTGATGTCTAGTGTCAATTAAATATTAGTGGACATAAAGGGCTTGAGGAATTACTGCCCATTTCGAGTGAATCATTGATCTGTTTGAACTTGATAGGTAGGTTATGAAAGGTCTTAATGTTATAAAGGCTTTAATGTGTTTCATACTTGAAAATTTAAAGGTGCAAAGTATCGACGATTTACAAAAAAGGACTGGCAGCGGTTGGAGACGAAGAGCGTAAGATTGAGCAGTAGACGAAGCTAGGCTGATGATGATGGTGTAGTGCAAAGTAAAATAAATACTACTTGTTAAATACACTTAGCATAAAAAAGGGATTTTAATGAACTCGTACATTCTCGTAGACTCGTAGAACTCTTTCACTTATTTGCAGTAATTTATGTTTCTTGTCTTATGTGTCCTTAATTCAAAAGACATTTACATATTTTATTTCTTATCTATTTAGTAGAAATAACGATTTATATACAAAGCTAAAAACTATTATGATCTTTTTATGAATCTATTTTATAGTTTAAGGCCCTATACATTTTTTTAATCATTTTTTTAAAATAATTTTCTCAACCTTATGATTGAGAAAATTATTAATATATTCGTTAAGTCGTCAAGTAGACCACATAATAGGACTTCAAACGATAGTAAAATCTACTATAAGTTTACAGCTTATCCAAAAATATATAAACCTTGACTTAACTGTACAGTGGCTCGGAGTATGAAATAAATTTATTAACATGGTTATCGAAAGGCCACCACACACGATCATTAATTAATAAGGCCCCTCCCGGTACATACAGATCAATGGCGGTAAATCAACGTAATTTACAAGTTACGACTTTAAAATCTTCCGACCGTAATCAATACCGCGACACTGACATAAATTACGTAGGACCCATATTAGCTGCCGACGACATTTTGTCATCGTCCCCACGTTATCTATGAAGATCGACCAAATACCACAGTATATCTTCTCAAAAAGTCCCCAAAAGACAGTTTGGACATAAATTGGCGACGCGTGGGTGATTCTTGATTTTATCGAGTTATTAATTTCGGTTTTAATGTTGTAAACTGATATGCGCATTAACAGCTGGCTTTATTTTATGTACTTACATGTGTCAAAAATGTATTATTAACGTTTATTTGGTTAAAGTTAAAGTTAAAAAATTTGGTTGAAGTTACGTTGCGGCTTAAAAAACCTGTTAAATGAATATGTTTTAGCTGTTCATTAGTTTTTAGCGATTTGATTCGCTTGATATAATTTCATATTTTATCGATCTTATATTTAATTATTGTATGTACTTACTGATAAAATAAATAAAATGGTGAGTTATTTTACCTTATATCTATATTTCTATAACCGCTTAGCCAGCTCCAATTAAAATTTCTTCAAAAAAATATGCGCACATAAAGGAGGACATGGTAATGCCAAATGCTAGCTAAAAATAAATAATTACTTTGAATCCCAAAATGAATATTCATTAAAAGCTATGTCTTTTTTTTTTTTAGTCAAATTAATACAAAAATATTAATTTGAATGTGAATGTATTCCAAACAGACGAAGATCAACATTGAGTGTAGATGTAGCAAGCTTAACATACATATTTAGATAGCAACTGGCATTGAACAAGCGATTTCTTATCGATATCTTTAAAATTAAATGAGCGTTCTTAATAGTCGACAACCCAATATTCAAAGAGTAAAAAAAAAGATATTACTATAAGTTATTTTAATAACAATTAATGAAATATGTATATTTAGTGCTAAGACCGCCATTACTTGCTTGATTATTTATTCATATGGTTATATAAATTTTTACAGTACATTGCATAGGAATAAGTGTCAAAATATAAATATATCCCACTCACACTTAGTCTTTACCGACTTAGAGAAATTTACCATTATTTTTACCCGCTAAGTGTTTCTCAGAATAATGTTATTCGTATTCTTCACAGAGAGTTCAATGAGAAAAAGATATTGTATTTTATCCAACGCCGTTTTTTACAATCCACTCCCGGTCACCTCGCTAAATGAACTGAACAGGTGCATTAAACTTTTTTTTAAGAAACCCCCGATCGTAAATCGCCTTAAGTAACAAGAGCAAGCATTAACTTTTTTTAGAGGGTGCTAAATAAAAAATGAAATTCTCGGGTCGCTTCAAATGTTTTAGAAGTGTTTTTAAACTACGATGTTTAAAATCGAATAAAAGGGTATACTTGAAAAGGCTTATTTTTAGACAGAAATGAGTCTTGCGATTTTTCCCGGTTCTGTATAGGTATTGAATATTAAATAAAACATTGAAGCTTCACTTCCTAAGCTGGTTTGATGATGACTTTTTAATCTTCATCAGCAACTCAGCCTTCTAACTGCTGGGTACAGACCTCCTCTCGTGGTACCTCTCAATCTAGGTGGAGTCTACCTAGTGGAACAGGTATTAGTCGTCTTTTGCTGTTTTTTCATTCGAAGTTCAATTTCGGAAGTTCATCAAATTTGTAGGAGTGGGAAGGGTGCACAGACTTTTACTGACGAAAAACCATCCATGTTCCTTCTGAGCCCTTTGTGTGATAGTTGTGAGTGTTTGATGAAAAACCATCCATGTTCCTTCTGAGCCCTTTGTGTTCCGGGGCATCGGTAACTCTTTCGAATAATCTCACAACCCCAGGAGTATGTCTCGTCCTACTGTTAGATTTTTTAAGCTGCCCAATGGGGCCTTTGCCCTAGCTTAACTATTACACATACAGTTAATATAGAGACCATGATTATCAAATACTATAATTTACACACATTATTTCATATTTATTCTATGAACTTTGAAGGGTCCGATCGATCTGACCTGTTATCGAAATATATATTCCCGATATTATTATGTTATTTGACATATCTATGTCATATGACAAAATTTTATATTCAACAACAATAATACGTACCAATATGGTGATCACATTATGCATCTGTTAACACCTCGTCGTATGCTTAAAGCGCTCGTGTTACGATTGCGGTCACGTCAGTATTGTATTGACGAGGTTTGATCTCAATGGCTACTGGTGGAGTAATCTTAACTGAACACTAAATCTATTGGATATGACTGCTTCTCTCTACAAATGATAACTCAGTAAGAAAAATATTAAAAAGATTTTACTGCACTCCAAAAAGCAATTGAGAAAATAGTGTAGCCTTAGCGAAAAATAGGACGTGCTTTGGGAAATTTAATAACGAAACGTAAGCATTAGAAACGCGGTAGCGTCATATTTTCAACTTAATACCGGCCACAGATTCTGCCACTAAATAACTTTGAGACGCATAGGAGCTTTAGAAATAAGCCTCTTTGAAAATAAGGCTGGTACACACAAGAACACAATGGGGCTTAGCTACTATAATGTTGTCGGTAGTCTTTAAGTGTCATGTTGTGCCCATGTAGATGTCTAGATAAGAAGTCGGGACATGCTCCGATACAACCTACCAGAGGTACTCCTAAAGTGACTCCGCATCACAATCGATCAGTTTATAGATAAAGGGCCATCCAGTTAGTTTAAGTGCCCCATTGTCGTGGGAAATTTGGGTTTACGAAATGAATAGGTTTTTGTGTGAGGGAAACTTGGAATTTTCCTTGTTGTTGTTTTGTATAGAAGAGTTTATTTTATTTAATTAATTGTTTAGTATACAATACAACACAATGGGAGGACCATAATTAGATCACAAGTATCAGGGCCAGTATCACTAGCTAATTAGTCATTACGATTTTAGGATTTTTAAGGGTGAAGCTTTGGTAAATTAAGTTTTACTGACTGCATGTTAGTGCCTTTATAGCCGTCATAACAACGTCGTAACAACAATAGGAATTTACTAGTCATTCGCATATATGATTCAGTAATATTATGTTTAGATTTAAGATGACTCTTATCTTATCTTATCACGGGGGCCATAGACTGTTCGTGGCGCACATTGACCTTTAGGTCGGAACATTTGTGCATCCCCTTGCCCCAAGATGACTCTTAGAAGAACTATATAAAAGTGCCAAAAAAAGTTACGAATACATTTTAAACTACTTATATTTTAAATATGATACGACATCACTACACACATTGTGTCAAACAGACGATGTAGTTCATAAAGTAAAAGCGGACCATATCACGATAACAGCGTGATATTTAAAGTTTCAAGGAACGCATAAAGAAGCAAGGGCTAAAAGAAGCTTTGAATACATAATCTATTGAAAGAGAATTACAAATTAGAATCTATTGAAAACATACGATATGGGTTTGTTAGTGTCTCCTCTAGCTTTAATACGTGATTATAATTCAAAAACGGTAGGTAAGTACAAGTTGTTTTGTTGATAATTTTTAATTTGTATTAAATTCGTGCAAACAGGATTATTATAAAAAAACAGTAGTACAAGGGCTTACATAAAGAGTAAATTTTATAAAAAACTGAAAAAATAAATATATACGTACTTAAATAAAATAAATCTTATAATTAATTATAACTGAGACTTCTTCATACTACATGATTATTATTTCAAAAACAATAAGTAACAAAATTAATATATGTAGTCGCTTTACGCGATTCTATGTAAGTATTGTAGCTTGTGAAATAAAAAGCTATTTGAAAACTCGGGTTGATGAGTGTAAAGTAAAAATACAATGCACATCACACACAGCGATTCTAACCCAAAACTAAGCAGTACTTATATTATAAATATTACCAGAAAAAATCTAGACAAATAACTGTAGAGTATAAAATATTAATTTTGCAATTGGAAATAATTGTTGTTTTTGTTTTATTTTTACTGACGTATTTCATCATGATATTGGTCAAATATAAATTTAAGTTTTTGTGAGTTAACTCTAGAATATCAAACCACTTTAGTAACAAAAAGAAGGACAAACAATTAATGACATACTTTTTTGTTTTGAACAACCTCAATAAAGCTTACACTTTACGGAACTAATTTACCATTGTATTGTAGATTATATGCAAATCCAGGTTTACGCATAATCAAAAGTATGTACAAAATAGGTACTTAACTGTACAACCGAAATTCTCATAGTAAATGGACTTAATAGGTTCCGTGACTGACGTTGATGACCAGATAAGATCGTAACCGATTCATTAGGCGTAATGACATGGTTCGTTAATCTAGGACAAACGGCTATAGTGTAGCCTATGCGTTACTTGCTCCTAAACTGTTTACTGTTGATATCCGGTGAAATTGATAAAATTGGTCATAAGTGTTTGACTAAGTCACGCTTGGTGAACAAATTGTGGTTCATGAGCCATAGGTTTATGTTGTCGTGAAAGGGTTAGAATGCGTCTGACTTCTAGTTACCTACTGAATATGTATATAGTTATCAGATAAAAGCGGTAATGGCAAGCTGTTTTATAGAGGGTATCGCCTCCCAGGAAGTGTGCTTAATGTGTTGCCATAGCTGGAAATTTTGTTGACTGAACTGACCTAGTCTCCCATCGATCACCACATTACCTAAGTGGATTTTCAGTAGCAAATCCTTACTTATATAATAAATGCAGCAGCTAGTTGGCTTATTTCTTTCTTGTTAGCATAAATACTGAAGCAAAACTGATTAGGAAAATGAAATCATTTTTTTATCCTTGATTGTATAGTATATATTTTATGTAGTATAGTTTAAGCGATAAGGCCGCCCGTTGTATATATCTGTTTATTTTTTTTTTGTTTTTAATGTGTAATCCTTATTATGGTGTAAAATAAAGAGTCAATTACTATTATATAATACACAAATACGTATAGGTATATATATTTGTGTATTTTATTAACAAGTAGTTTTAGTGTTTATTTTTTACTGCAAGCGGAAGGTTGTTTCTCGGCGGTGTTCTGGCGATACGCGCAAACCCGGAGCCATGGTCTCCGCCCAGCACCGGACACTGTGGTCCGGTGGTGTCGAGAAGCCCAGTCGCAGACTCTGGGCGCATGGCGGCGGCAGCTCTTTAGAAGTGCCGAAGTTGCTGTCGGTTCGAGGTGCCGTATCCTCGAGGCGGTCGGGCCCATCGTCAAACGATGGGTCGGCCGTCGGTGGGGGTCAGGCCAGAAAAATAAAAGCGCTTCATACCGTTGAACAATCATGGTAACAATCCCACCCACTAATGACTGTTTTAATGCCATTTAACGCTAGAATTAAAACTTTAACACGTCACTAGTCTTTCTTTATAACAATCGCAGTCAAACGCATTACATTATGATCACAACCTATTTTATATTATAAAATCAATATCTCGATATCACGTGCTTTTCAAGTAGCGTGCACTTAAACGCAGCGTGCAGTGCTAACCAGTTATATACTACTTAACCCAATTACCTCGACGACCCTAGTTCCAACTCATTTGTGTTTACAAAGCACTAAAGTCCGCTCGACCACGAGCGTGTTACTAGTGTTTATAGCTCTCATTAAGATCTGAGTACTGAAATTTAGGCTATTCTGTATTGGTTTATTTAGTGTTGCCAAATTTATTATATAAATACCTTATGATAATTGGTACATTCCGCTGTTATTGATCCCGTCGATGACATGAGAGAAATAATGCTTAATATTATATTACAGGAAATATTTACTAATTCATTACTAATCTACCATTGCATTTATCATTCAACATATAGTAAATAGCCGTCCTTAACTCCAAAGGTAGTTTGTTCGACTTGTAAACCGGACAATTATTTCTAGAATGAAGATGATAAGTCTTGGTCTCTATCATCACATCCTAGCATTATCCCGGTTGCCCTAGACTTAAGATTAGAATTCTGCTTACTGGTTTTAACCAGATTTGTCTGAAATTCAGTTATTACTTGGAGCGACTACCGTCTGACCTCCACGCAACATTCACCATCGACATCACTCTATGGTTAAACCAGCTGTTAGGATGTTAGAAGGCACTAACTATCTAGTAACGACTGCCATAGATGTTCATGACAGCCGGGACCAACAGCTTAAAGTGCTTTCCGAGGCACGGAGCAAGAGATAGTCTTGGTCTGTATATTATCTATTTATTTTAAATATGTTTCAAAAACAAAATAATTTTTGCATCTATGTTGTACAAATAGGTCTTAATACATGTGACAGTCTCAAACGTAGACCCTGTTAGTTTTATTTAAGCTAGTTACAATATATTATTACAAAACTAAGAACAAAGAAAACAAAAAAGCATTGGTTTTATTCTTCATATGTATGTACATACTCTAAGTAATGTAGGTATGTACTTAAACTAAAACTATATTAAAATAGGAAAATAATGTCAGGATTGAGAATTATGATTGTAGTTTAAAGTTCGAGAAACTTTTGCAGGGTGTAAAAGTTTTTTTATAAAACGTTTATGAGAACGTTTATACGTTTAGTTATGGTATTCGTTATATCTATCTATGGCTAGAAGCTAGAAATGAAATATTCGCAGGCATTACTATTATGACACACATTATTATTTATTACGTAAGCATTAAAAGGATCTTTGAATGCTTACTGTTGCGGTTATAATAGAGATATAAAACTTTCCGAAAATAACTAGCAAAATAAAACAATGAACATTCGCGGAGCATGAAGTATAATACACAAATCGATACTCTACACAGATACATAAAATTGATATGTCTGTATGTAATATCATAAAAAATATATCATACATCCATATGCATTATATAAAATTGATTAAAATATAATTAATCCATTTAAGTAAATTTTCACAAAAGTCTAACTATATCAAGTTTTTGTTTGTCTGTCAGTTTATTTCAGCTAATCTTTGAAACGGCCGTACCGAGTTTGACGGGACTTTAATTATCTGCGGGAACGTGGAAAACTAGTACCTGTAGGTCACGCCAACTATGTCGCAAGCGACCGCTAGTAACAAAATGTTTTATTAAAATTATCGTCGTTTGTAGTCTATTCATTGAGTGATTGCTCAAAGAATCAGTTGGCAGCGAGTTTAAGCCTCGACGATATACATTGTCTTATCTCAAGCGCTTTAAGCATCCCATAACAATATTGTGTTATAATATAAGAAATATGTTTTAACTTTACCCACACAATGAATCACACATTTTTTTAATCAAAGATTTATACATTTAACTCTTCAAACCTAACAAGCTTCTTTTTTCCAAGCTTTTTTAACAAATAATGTTAAAAATATTTGATAAAATAAGAAGAGTTGTGTTTAACGCTTTTTACAAATTAAATTATTCATTGTATGAAATCACACCTCAGTTCAATTATTATTCTAAATTCGTTTTTGTTTACGTAATGTAAATATATGTGTGCACAATTAACATAAGTACCTTTGCATAGTAACATAAAGTTATTTATTAACAGCTCTCACTACAATTATTCATTACATAATTGTCCTATCAAAAACCATTACGAACGTCCATTAAAAAATTGAGCTCAATTGAAACGACATTGAACTTCAAAATTATTAGCGAGAAACTATTTAACAAGGCTAGTATAATTTGAACTTTCCTTTTTATATTTGACGGACCATCTGCCGGATCATTTTATAGAGGTAAAGTTAATCGTGACTGAGAAGATTGTTTAGATCATATTTTGTATACTATCCAAGGAACGTGAAGACTGACGAGTCATATTAATCTTTACGAAATAATCAATTAGACAGTGGGGGAAATCTGGATTAGATCGTATCGGTACACTGTCGGCACATGAGTACAATCGTGAGGCCGTAACAAGTATACTTTTTGACGAATTATGTTGATACTTGCACGATTTTATACACTTTTCATTTAAGTATACACTTTTTACTTGCATTTTCATCTTTATATAATTATACTGTGACAGTGACAGTATACACTTTTCACTTGCCATCTTTATATAATTGTACTGTGACAGTGATTAATTTCTTAAAGGTACAAAAACATTTTTGAACCAAGCCTCAAGTAACAAAACACAAATTCGTTTACGCCATAACGTACGTTTGAGAAATTGACGATCGTTCCATAGTCTTTTTGTATGCTGAATTCTAAATGTAATAGTTTTTATCAGAAGTTATACAATTTTTCATAAGTACTATTCTAAAGACTACTAATACTAATATCTCTTATGATTCTTTCAGTGTAGAAATCAGTTTTTTTTTTTAAATCATTTATTATCATTTTTTTAGAATGTTTGCACCAATCTCAAACGTTGAGATTTAATTCGTAGAAAAGTATGTGACTAAATTGTTATATTTATTTCAATAATTAATAAGTACCAATAATAGAGAACAAAAGTATCAACATTCAATGAGCGCTGTACACAAGTATCCAAACGCGGCATGTTTTGGTACCGACTGGTCAGGTATTTGAAGTATTGTCAGTGATTTAATTGAAACAGCAGGGGCCGGCAGACCCATAGCACATCCCAAAACACAGGAAACAATGTTTTAAAATATATAAAAAACACGTAGTACATTTTAATTGACTCCATATACTTCAATTAGCTAGCATTCCTGTTAGAATTTTTTTGAACTATTGAATAAATTAATGTGCCGATAGAAAAGTTGCCTGGTGTAGTGTAACAACAATTGTTAATAAATCAGAAACGCACAGGTTATTGTATGGACAGTAGATAAAGATTTATCCATCTATTAATTAATAAAATGAGATCATATCACACCATGCGAATCCAGAGACCCAAACTGCCGTTGGACAGCTTCTAATTAAATGTAAAAAATTAAACAATATATATAAATATGTACAAAAATAAAACCCCAGTTTGGAAACGAATTTGCATTCAAAAGTGTATGATAATGTACATAGATAACTTAAAATTTTAATTATTTATATATTTAACAATACATTAGACTTTGAATACAGTATACACGATACAATAAACCAACAACAGAAGTCCATCAAACAACAACAATATATTTAAAAAGCCCCAATAACTTAAGCCGAACAATGATAGAGCTGAAGCCAATTTTAATAACGAGGCTTATACCGAGGGTCCCATGAATTTTATCACAGAAGCGGACTACGATCACGTTGCGAGTTTACAACCTAGACTTGACAACTTTATTGTTGAGACTCGATGGTCATTTAGAGTGAAATTTTAATTAGATCCGCCTGCTTCCTTGTTAGTTATCGAGCTTAGTTTATAATGCCCATGGGATCAGGGTTGATCAAGGGGCTTGGTGTTTTAATGTCTTTGTTTGTCTTTTTTTTAGTTAATATTAACGGAATTGGTATTTGGTATCGTATAATAGTTGTGAAAGAGGTGACTTCACTTCGATTCCACAGAGGAGTGAAATCGAAGTGAACAGCTTATTAAAAATAGTATATCATACCGTGTCATAACTGGAATATCAATATTCTACTTTTTGAAATTGTGTCATCATAATTGTAATTATTTTGTAGTATTTGTGTAAATTTTCGCAGTAACCTCAATAGTCCTAACTCATTTTTACCTTCCAGTAAAAAGTTTCTTATCTCCAGAGAAAATAATTAGAAAAAAAAAGAAAAAAACAAAGGCCAAACAAAAAAATAAACTCGAAGCGAAGGGAATACGCCATAAATCAGCTGTTGTGGAAGTGTCTCCTTTATATAAGTATGGTTAGAAGCAGACGGTTGACGTCGGCTCTGTTAACTCCAAATTTATTGTTCATCATGACCAGGGGAGCCTCATTCTCGTAAATTTTCATGTAATACGAGTGGATTGATGCAAGATCACTGCTGATAAGTACGGAGCGGAAATAATTGGGAGATTTTATGGGCACACTGAATTGCTCCACAAGCTTGGAACTAGTGACAGTGTTATATATACGGATTCCTTAGATATTTCTCCAAGTCCTAAGCACTGTTATTATAAGGTTTAAAATTGTCCAGATATTTCTGACTACAATAAAAATTGAGTTCTGGTCACTAACTTTGCTTAACACTGGATTGGGATCTTGTGCGTGGAAACCGAAAAATCCAAGGACTTTTAATAGTATCGTAATTAATCGTTCCAGTTTATTTTACAAGCATTATTAACTTTTATAAGTTAATTCGTGATTGGAGTATTTTTTTCTAAAACCTTAGCTATAAAAAATGCTTAAAGCACATAGCTTCGATATCGACTATTGCGAGAGATAGCATTCTCTAAGCCTCTCTTTCTTCTTAGAAAATGCCATCGTAGTATCAAAAGCCGCTAAGTATAATATTAAATAGCTTTGCACAATTTTGCTGTATAAAGGGTGCTCTGGCCGTCGAAAATATCGGTTTATGAGATGACCCTGATACCTTGAGATGACGAGCGTTATTTTTATGACAGTTCTTCTTAGTGGTACTAAAACAAATCGAAAGCTAATTAATTATATAAGACGCTTCTTCACTCTTTGAATGCGACAATTGGTGTGACATCGAATTTTAAAAAAAATTGGACGCTTTGTTTAGACATTTTTAAGGTTGGCTGTATTAAAAGCAAGGATTTTCCTCAAATAATACCATATTCATTATTACAGACGGTTATCATCAAATAAATGCATGCTGAAATACAGGTTACCCTAGTTCAGCAGCAGAGGCTACAAACTCGAAATATACTTAAGGTTAACTGTAATTCATGTAAGTTTGTACTAACATATGCATGTATTTTTGGCAATAAAAAATATTATTATTATTATTAAACATAACGAATATCTCGTCTCATGATTATGTAAAAAAATTATATCCACCGAGAAACCTTAAACCCTACCCAATACGATAATTTAAGATTCAATATATGTAGCTTGGATATAGAAAAGATTTAATAGCTGTCGAGGTTCACCAGTACAAGCATTGAAATAACAAAAATCATTTTACCACTGTCCGAGTGTTTTTATTGGACGTATTTTAGAACTATTAAAAGTCTTCTCTAATTAACGAGTCTTCAAAACAATATGGGTCCAATCAAACTAAACCCAAATAGTATCTTGTTATTCGACATTTGCTTATTTATTGAGACTTTTATTGTTCTATTTTTAATGACTACAAATTTAAAGAATCATTCAGAATAGTCTCGCTTTAATGTTTGCCCGAAAATAGATTAATGGTTTGTTATGCGCCTCGACCGCGACTTTGTCCGCTTTTTTTAAAGTTTGGTATAAAAATTTTGTCTTCATTAGGCGCTTCTTACATATTCAGATATCTGTAAGTGAAAGTCCCTCTAAAAACAGTTCAGTTATTTTAGATTATAATAATATAGCGATCAAGTTACCATGAAATTGGTAATTATAACATTGAACTCACTTTAATTGTTTTTAATTAAAATTTTGTTTATGCGCGCCAAAAATTTTTTAACAACGGATGTTAGAGACCGTGCAAAGTGAAGGAGAATATATAGAAAAGCGGACTCAGGGGCCGTAAGGCAGAAACCGGGATAACGCAAAAATGAAAATGGAGAATTAAAATTTAGTTTTTGCATTTACGTTCTACAGATGATGAGACATAGTTCACACGAAATAAATCGGGCTTGAAACTCAAATCACAAAAGAACTTCGTTCACTGGACTCCCCGGTAGCTCAGTGGTCTGGTTAGACAACGCTCGTAGGTATTTGTGCAAGAACAAGTTGATTTTTTTGTAGTAAAAATTACGTCGCACTTTAATTGTATTTATTCGTGAAATAGTTTCTTCGATTTTAAACTCACGTATTTCTTATATTATTAATTGGCTAAAAAATAAATCATATCAATAAATTCTCAAACTACAGAATAAATGTCTTAATTGAGATCCTATCTAGTTTAGACTGAGCATTTATCCCTATCGAAGTTGCTAAATTGAGTTTACGGACTACTAATCAGATTGCTGCCGGCAAAACCTTTTATAAAAACTTACTTACGCCTTGCATTTGCAAATAACTTTGTACATACTACCATCATTCACACCCAGTTTGAATGACAGCGAATTGCCATAACTAAATGGCAACACATTGGAAAACAACCTTTATTTGTGAGTACAAAAGCTTGAATCTATGAAATGCTACCAAAAGAATTTCTTTATAGCCTTTAAACGCAAACTTCTTTGGTGTTGGAATAAAAAAAATTAAAAAGTGCAATAGCGGAGTGATGAAAAGCCACTGAACACTTTATAAATATTTATTACCTAATTATCACAAGCTGGTTTAGCTCAAAGGTGCTCTACCCCCAAGCGGAATCCCGACATGACAGCACCAATATTTTTTAATATACATTTTAAAATTTCAAAGACGTTAACCGCATAATAAAGTTGTCCATCCTATCATTCTGTCTGCCAAAACGAAATGTTCATTTCGCCATTTGTGTAGGTGTTAAAAAACCTAATTTAAACGAGCTGCAAAGGTGTTATCTGTTACCATCGTAACTTTGTACGCATAACTTTATACGGTTGTCGTTAATCCTTATCTTTTCTACATCTACACTACTTTATATCTAGTTTACATGTTTTTTTAAGCCAAATTGTATTAAAATCCTAAGTTTATCTCACCACCCTAAGTTAATAGACAAAAGAGTTGATAATGCCACAGCGATGTTTTCTTAAACAGAAAGTTGAGTATAGTTTTCTTAAGTAATTTAATCGGATTCATTTTAATATTGTAACGATATAGGAACTCGTTTCTACAAGTTCTTGGACTAAATTATCGAAATGTGACGTTTTATCACAAAAGAACAGCAGTTTACACTTAAACAAGTGTCGGTGACACTATCGGCCCGGAGTTATGCGTTTAGGCACCTTATTAAATAAAACTTTATCTACAGCGCTGACTGTTGCACGGTCTCCGATGCATTGAATGCACCTTATGGATATGCCATTAATGGAATTAAACAATACAATAATATTTCTATAGAGAACATACGATATTGCTTTGCCGCTCTAGTTCAGAATTTTCATGTTAAAAACTTCTGCTCGTGGTGAACGACCGCAAATACATTAATATTAATTTATCATTCTAAAAACGCAAATTATAATATTTGCATGTATATGGTGTCTTATTTTTAGAACTGTGCCCTGCACCCAATTTGAACGATAAACATGGCTTAACGACTATCATATCATCATCATCATTTCAGCCATTCGAAGTCCACTGCTGAGCATAGGCCTCCCTAATTGCTTTCCACGTAGATCGATCCTTTGCCGCCTGCATCCACCGGCTTCTCGGCGCCCTGACCAGATCATCGGTGCATCGCGTTGGGGGCCGCCTACTCTCTACTACGTTTGCTGATTCGTGGTCGCCATTCAAGAACCTTAACGCTCTATCGGTCGTCGGTTCTTCGAGCTATGTGCCCCGCCCATTGCCACTTAAGCTTGCAAACGCGCTTCGCTATGTCGGTCTACTCTAGTATAATATAATAATATAGTACAAATAGGGACCAATATCTTAAGGTAACCTCTGAAACACAGAAGCGCTCGAAATTAAATGCCACACATTGTACCACTATGAACTCTGCTTCGGTTGTTGTTTCCGACCTCCAAGTTCTGTGGAGCTACGTGTGCAACCTTCAAACCTAATCTGACCAGTAAGAAATTCGAATTTTCTGGCTACAGATCCAAATCTATTGATTCGAAGTCGTCAATAGTTTGTAGTCTGAAATGGAATCAGCGGACTTTAGCCTCGAATGTCCTTCATAATCAATTCTGTAAAGGAATATGGTACAGAAACTTTAAACTCGGTTTTGTAGACGGCACTGAGTATTCTCAGTACTAGCTCTGTCAGCAAGCTCTGTCTGTAAGCAGCGTAGCGCATGGTGTACATGACTGTAATATGAATGTACGAGGGTCTTTGAGACGTCTCATACGATCTATTAAGTTATTAGCATAGAAATGAAACTTGTCAAATAATGAGATGTGGCTAGCCCTTCACCCGTTATCCTCATATTACATTGACACAAGGCGAGATCCCTAACTCGTCATCTACGACACCTTGAGGCGAGACTTGAGGTGGCAAAATTCTTTGGAGGTTCCTCTACCATACGGCATATTGATGTTGCTCTTACACGGCTTTTGAGGTACTAATGTTTGCTTCGTAAAATCAGAGGGAAAGTAGAAAACGTTTATTAATTATATGCCGTATATTTCATTCCTTAGTGTATATAAAAAATCTTATACTTACAATCGAAATAAAATCCTCCTTTTTTTAACTAAGTTAAAAATAAAGTCTTATCCATATTATACTATGCAATTTACCAGTGCAGACAGTTTCAGATAAGGCACTTGAAATGGAAAGATTATAGTGAATTTATTCAATATGGTTCAGTTATACTGCTGAAAGTTATACTGCAGTAACTGAAATAGCTTTACGGTAGTAATGTTAATATGATGATTATGCGCTATCAATATCAATATAATTTATAAGGTGTAACAATGGACTTTAAGTTGTATTTGGATAGGCGTAGCTTGAAAGATTTAAATTTTACCCTTAAATAAAATACCTTACCAATTTCTTTTTTAACGATTATTCTTTGATTGTTTACCCATTTTTAAGCAGTATACAATAGGGCATTTCTTGCGCAGAAGCTAACAATTGTTTTTAAGTAACATATATATTTTTTTATTAACATTGCCTCTTTCATCCCAGTCTCTGGGAGACTCCCCCAGGAAAGAGAGAAATGGAGACAACAGAGGGAGACCTTTTCCATGCAGTGGGACAAAGGTTTTTATAAAAATACCATTAATTAGTGTTTTTTTTATTAATTTCAATCATAGCGAACACAAAATTATATACTACATATTGTTTTGCTGGTACGAATAAAAAAAAAATCTTTGCGAATTTGAAATTTCGTAAATGAATATTTAAGATATACTAACTTATACAATTATTTGAGAGCCCACTCATAAGCAAACTGCTTAAAATACACTGTGTGAGCTGTCCGAGGATATAATACAAATATACTAATGTTAAACACAAAATTTCTTTTCCAAATACTGGTTAAAAGTAATTTTATCATATAATTTGATATATACCGACGAGTACAGAAATTCTACTTTATGAAAATTTCATAATGAAATGCAGAACATTATTTTGCATCGTTAGCCGCTAAGCGTTCGTCAAACATTAATCAATATTGACTGAACTCTTAATATGCCCTAATGGACAACGTGTGGTTGTAGCAGTGCAAACACAGAAACTCGTTTACCGATGCTTTTAAAAATGAAAAATGAATAATAAAAAATGTATGCGTCCTGATTAATCGATGGACATCAAGCGACACGAAAAATATTTTTGTGTGTCATTAGTTTGACGATGCACTATGTTAGATTAGTGTGAAGCGTATGTACACGTACAGTCAGATGCAAAAATATATTTCTGATAACTTATAATTTCAACCAAATTTCTCATAAGTATACTAACGCTAAACGTAGAACAAAAAGGTCGTGAAACGGTTTTTAATGAATCGGCAACGCACTAGTGATGTCCCTGGTGTTGCAGTGCTGCGGTGGGCCACATGCTTGAGTGCCACCTTGAGGTAAATAAAAAAAAAGAATCTACTGCTAAACAAATGTTTTATGGACTTCTTGGAGGAAAAGTGATCCGTCATGTCTGCAGTATTGTTTTATTTTCTAAAATTTATAATACATATTTCTAATATTAATGTGTTATGGATTTTTTAATAACGGTTGATTTTTAACCGTTAAGTGTTTATAAACGTACATGAATGTTGGTGATTGAATCAAAACAGTGCAACATCACTTTTAAAATTTTCCCAAGAAGTCCATGTGAGATTTCAGTATATTCCCACGTCTTTACTGAGGATCTCATTTACCATTTAACATTCTTTATCGCCGCTGTTTCTCATTTACTATATTATTTGGTTTATTTTTATTTATTATTAATATATCTCTTGCTTGAAACTGACTAAATGTGCTAAACGCACGAAGCTATTATTTAAATAAAAAATATTTTTATGTATGTACCTTCAACTTGTTCTATATAAGATATTTTATAACAGTCCCCTTATATTCATTTCATTTCGACAATAGTATAGCCAATGTAGAAGGGTTTGTCCAGACATACATACATAAAATCACGCCTGTTTCCACGAAGGGATAGGCTAAGGCATATTATACCCACGTAATAGGTGGCGAGCCTATTGCCGCTTACCAGAAATTTCTATGTTGGCCAGAGCCTCGTCCGTTAATCGGCAGATGCACCACTTGATTGGGCTCCAAAGTTGATGGCAGGACCCTTGTACATCCATACACGCTATCCCAGACACCTTTTAAAAATTATACAATATTATTTAAATACATGACAGCAATGTGATAGCGGTAAGACTACACTGTAATCCCTCTAGCCCTGCCGTCCTTTTCGCAACGTCAGGAGATATACGCTAAGTCTACACACGGCCTGATTTCCTGTACGTGGTCGTTGAAGCACCACTAGTATGTCATAGTAAAAAATAATATGGACAGCTCGTCGCTATTAGACTTGAGTTACTCCTTTTAGATATTTATAGCTAGTGCATTGGCATTTATGCGTTTCGATATGATTACTATTTATTATCAAAATTAAATATCATTATCATTAAGATAAACGAAAAATGTACCTTTATCACTTTATTTAAAGCTTGATTGTACTTGTCACTATTGTGTTAGTTTATTTGGTGTTACGGTGTAAATATTAACAGTAGTTAAGGTTAAAGGACATAGTAATATAAAACTGTTGGAGTTCTTCACAGTTTCCATAATGTGGAGTAACGCATTTATTTTAATCAAAAATCCGAAATTATTTATATTTTTAAGGATTACCCTTTCGTGTTGAAAGTTCTACAAAGAAGGATTACAGAAAGAAGTACACTCAATAAAACCATGAAAAAAGTATAAAAGATATTTTATGTCTTCATGAGCAAAATAGTTATTGATATATATTTTTGTTTTATATATATTTCCTCCTCTTAAAGCTATAATTACGTTGAATTACGCTAAATATAATATAAATACTCCATTCAAAATTTGACCAATAACTGTAATATTACTGTAAAGTTATATCAAGAAAAGTACTCTCAAAACGAAATATTAGGTCGGGGAAAAAGTCTTTTCGCATAACGTAGGTATAAACTTATTATAAAATTATTTTGACTATACTATCTGTGTCTGGCTGGTTTTGGTAACATTAAAAAGGTTCCATTATAAAGAAAAGAAAAAACTAAAAAAAAGTTGTTTCCCGCTATTTTTCATTTGTTTTTCTCTCCGTTAAAATGAGTGAATCTAATGAAGAAATTCGATACATTTTAAAATTTTATTATAAAAAAGGCAAAAATGCAACTCAAGCAGTGAAAAAAATTTGTGATGTTTATGGACCTGATGCAGTGTCAGTAAGAGTAGCACAAATTTGGTTCAAACGTTTTCAGTCCGGAAATTTTGATGTTAAAGATGCACCTCGCTCTGGTCGCCCTGTTACGAATAAAATGGACGCCATTTTTGAAAGAGTGGAGCAAGATCGGCATATTAGTAGTTACGATGTAGCTGAAGAACTGGGAATTGACCACAAAACAGTTTTGACCCATTTGAAGAAAGCTGGTTATACAAAAAAGCTCGATATTTGGGTGCCACACGAGCTCACTCAAAGAAACTTAATGAACCGTGTACTCATTTGCGATTCATTATTGAGACGTAATGAAACCGAGCCGTTTTTGAAGAGATTGATAACTGGCGATGAAAAGTGGATCACGTACGACAAGAACGTGCGAAAAAGGTCGTGGTCGAAAGTTGGCCAGGCTTCACAGACTGTGGCCAAACCTGGCCTAACACGAAATAAGGTGATGCTGTGTGTATGGTGGGATTGGAAGGGCATTGTTTATTATGAGCTTTTACCGCCCGGCAAAACCATCGATTCTGATCTTTACTGCCAGCAACTGATGAGATTAAAGGAAGCAGTCGAGAGAAAACGGCCGGAATTGATCAACAGGAAGGGTGTGGTCTTTCATCACGATAACGCTAGACCACACACATCTTTAGCCACTCAGCAAAAATTAAGAGAGTTCGACTGGGAGGTCCTAGTGCATCCACCATATAGCCCTGACCTTGCGCCTTCAGATTTTCACCTGTTTCGGTCTCTGCAGAATTCTTTAGGTTCTGTAAGGTTGACCTCAAGAGAGGACTGCCAAACCTATTTGTCCCGTTTTTTTGATCAGAAGTCCCAAAGTTTCTACAGTAACGGGATAATGTCTCTGCCCACAAAATGGCAGAAAGTTATTCAACAAAACGGTACATATATATTGTAAATAAATGTAAATAAACTTTGAAAAAAATGTCTTGACTTTTCATACAAAAATACGAAAAGACTTTTTCCCCAACCTATTATATATATAGCCAACAGCCAATTTTGTAAATAGGTGTTACGGTAATTTAGTTTGCTAAGTCGCAATAAAGTGTAAATCATAAAAACGAAAGTGCGAAATATAATATAATTATTGTACCAAAAACCATTTTTCTTTAAAAATATCAAGAATAGGCTATTCAGAGTTGAAGGGTTGAATTGCATTGTCACAATTGTGCCGCGCGCACGAGCTGTTGATTTCTCGCTACGTTCACTAAACTTGGTCGCAGTCCAATTTTGGTTCTGAACTCAGCAAAAAGTTAGTGCGGTCACTGGCAGGTAACCCGTTCATTGTGACACCGGGGCCCGAATTTGCATTGTAATGGGTATCCGGCCTTTCGTTGTCAACCCTTGTTTGTGTGAGATCATCTTTGCTACGTATGCGCCTGGGAGCCTCATTAACATTTGCTTTACACATACCCTTGCATATCTAAGGTAAATTTTCTTTTACATTACAGGTGATTTTCTTGTTTACTTTACCTTTTGCTTACCTTGGTTTAGGACTAATCTGGAAAATTCTTTTAATGAATGATTCCTTATACTTTTTATATGGACATATTTTTTTTGTTTTTCACTAATCAAAATAACACACGAAAACATTAACAAAAGAAAGATTTATATAATTAATGGCCTTACCGCTTACAGCGATTTCTTTCGAGCAAACTTTGAATGAAGAGTAAATGAATTTATAACAAAACAGAATATAAGATTAGGTCTAAAAGTTGAGGCTTTTGGGAATAACTATTTCATATAATGAATAAATCATACTGGAATGAATAAAGCTATTCCATTACAATATTTTTGAATTTCTATAAAGAGTCTGCTTTTTGCCTCATCCTGCATTTTTGCATCCTTACGGTGTTTTGCATCACCTGGACTAACGAAATTAAATAACGTTCCTTTTAAAACCAATCTTATTGTAACTTGCACAAATATTGGCAACTGTGAATCAATTTAGACGTTACCATTACCAATGCAATGACATATTTGTGGTGACAAAATTCAATACATAAAGACCTTAAAATCAATACGTCAAATTAACAATAAGAGTTCAGGTCGCGTCCACAGCGACTGCTAACGTTAGTGGGTGGCCTACATTCCATTGTTATCTCACAAATATACTCATCACTATTGTCGAAAACCACAGGGAATTCAACCAAAATTCCGTAGAAAGAAAATATCGGACACAATAGGGAATGTACTGCTATTTGCGTTAAAACTGGGCATTGTTTTTTTTAATATGATGGTCAAAATTGCAATTTTGTTCGATTAACGAACTTAAGAGACATCCGTAGACCTCAAAGGGTTAATCTGCGTACTGTCAAGTAAACTAAAATTTTAGAGTTGGATATAGTTTACACACATACAGTTACGCCTATTTCCCCGAAGGGGTAGGCAGACACATATTATAAGCCCACATTTTATGCTGCTCTTAGCTTCTATCGTCGCATTAGAACATTGTTACTCTGTAAGAAATGCTTGATCGTGGTCATTTCTCTGTTTTAGTATGTATGAATTCACAAAATAATCATATATAACATTTATATACCCGCGTCAAATAGAGTTACACACGCACACAGTACGTGGGACCGAATGAACTCGTAGAAGAATATTTTTTTAAACATAATATAAGTTGAACAAATCACTAAGTTGATGCTAGCCATGAAATATGAATGAAGTTAATATGCTTACGTTTGAAAAATGTAATCCGGCGGTCCGGCATCAGACCACAGGGCCTACTCTACGAAAACGAAACTTCGTTATACCTATCTCTTTCACTCTCTAGGTATATTATTAGCGAGTGAAAGGGATAGGTGTAACGAAGTTAAGTTTTCGTTGAATTAGAGTAGGCCCTAAGGCGATGAATGGTAGTAGTATCCGTTTTCTGGCTCCCGAAATATCACACCTACTTTGTTAGGTACTTTATATGTGAGATGTTCAAGAAAATATATCATAATTATTATAATTTACCCGTTAACTCCAAACTGCGCTCGTTAACTCTGAAGATGAGAGAGAAGAAGAGTATTTTAGTCGAGTATATCTATAGTTATTTCGCATTATGACAGTAGCTTAAAAACGGAATAAAGCATGCTGCAAGCTGATAAAAAGCTAAATATGTATGGTGGCAGGTAGTAACCTAAGCCAGGTATCCTCTGTTTAATAGCGGCTTATTAGAAGTACGCTATTTAATGTACGACTATAAAATATTTAACGTATGACTAAACGTTAGAAATCAGATGCTTAATTTATATATTATTTCCTAATGCAAAATAAATTAACATTTCCGGAAATCTCACACTGCGACCCTAGTCGCAAACCTAGCAGATGTACTCTTTGGGTAAGTACTAGACAGCGGATAAACATGAACGTTATTTGTAAAAACTTTTTTATAAGACAGAAATAGAAAACTAACTCCTATGGGGTACTAAAACATTAGAGGACATATTGTTGAAAGAATTAGCTTAACTTCTGTCTAATATATTTTAATCGCTAATAATAAAGCTTCGTGATTTCAGTGTAGTAATATTTCGTTTTTTTTAATTTATATTTTGTTTTGACGTTTTCAAGTGTTATGTAATAGTTTATGAAATAAAGATCTTTTTACTTTTAATCATTTCACATAGACTTACACTTCTAATTACTTGGCCAACATTAAATCTGTGGTAATTTTTCTCATAACTAGTTTCAGATACTGCCTACCTATAAAACTGGTGGATAAAAGATAAGATAAGATCTATAGGTAGGTATTTATAGGTAGGCGTTTTATAACGACAGCCTCTAGTTAAGTATAATATGAGTTTCCATTGGGAAATCAGCTTCGTAGCTCACCTAAGTGTGTTCCTATGACCTGTAACCCTTTTATATCGTTCCATACGATTACGAAGGAGGTTAAGCTTAACAGATTGACGGAAGCATTCTAAAGTCAGCGCGGTTGCTCGTTATGAGAATATTGGATTTACAAACGACATTTATTAGATGTATAGGACGCCGCTATAAGGTTTTCTAAACCTACTTATATACAAATTCAAATTCTTTAATGCTTGCCATATTCTCCATAGAAGCGCATTTTTTTTTGTGTTATTATTTTTGACATGTTAAAAGTTTTTAATACAAAATGTTTATTGATGTTACTGATGGACTAGTTCCACTATAGGTATTGATGCAACAATGTATCTAAAACAGTATAAAGCCATTGGTTTCGGCTATTATTGTATTTTAACGAATTTGGAGGTTCTATTGGGTGGATTACCAAATTGCAAAAGAAGGTCGTACACACCTCTGATAATCCGAACTGAGTGAAAGAGTATGAACCGGGGTACTTCTTACCTTCCCTAGGTTTGCAGAAAGAAGCGCAGTACTGAAATGTTAAATAAATAACTGTCTAACAATCTCACCAACTTTTTAGTTCCAATATAAATATCACTGAGAACTTGTTATATGTATGTAACGGATAAATATATAGAAGTACTTATTTTGTACATGCTTACTTAGTATACATAGGAAACACCCAAATCATAAAATAATTTAGTACATTTTTAGAGGAAATCCCTAAGAGAGTGTGTCCAAAATCGATTTTCGTATAAGAATGTGTTTAAGAGGATATGAAATAGAATTATCCTTTAATGATCGCACTCTTCAATACCTATATAACTGTTTTCACAAGCCCCAATTGACCCAGAATAGAACGTACGACCTAAAACGCTCAGTTCTGGAGCAAAAGTCGCTTGGAGTGTGCTGTCCACAATTGAAATGAAGCAAAAGCATATCTGGCTCATTG
Source organism: Musotima nitidalis (assembly GCA_949126915.1). NCBI lineage: Eukaryota > Metazoa > Arthropoda > Insecta > Lepidoptera > Crambidae > Musotima > Musotima nitidalis. Next base: position 8,130,626 of record OX421424.1, on the reverse strand, counting down.
TTCCTTTGTTGCCCGCTCGTGGCCTGGACCTTTGTCCGAAGATTGTTTTATACAAAATGTAAGTCACGAATACCATGTACTGTCTAACTGAATAAGGACGTCTCCTTCATTCCACTACCTCGGGTCGCGATGTTGCGAACAACTCTATTCAGATCTGACATCTTAAATTAGTGGGTTATTGTATTTAGATTTCGAAGTCATTATAGATTTAAAAAACTACATCTGCGTCTCATTAACTACATTGCCTTGGTTTAATTAAAATAGCATTTATTTATATTATTGTTTTCATCGTATAAATAAAAGTTTCTTTCTGAGTTACTTTACTGGGCATTGAGAAAATAAAACAACTTTAACTGTTGATATAAAAAAATCAAGTATAATGTATAAATTATATATTTTTTGCCCCAAATAAACATAAATAAAAAAATATATATATATCAATGTGTATTTGTGATATAAATAAATTATTATCTTAAGATAAATTAGTTAATCTTAATGCAATGTAGCTAATGAGACGCAGATATAGACAAATATTTAACAGGACGGGATGTAATTAAAAAAATATCTGTATAAAACGTCATAATGACTCCATCCTGCCAATGGTAAGCAGTTAATGCAGTCCAAAGAAATGAAAGCGCTTCATACCGTGGAACAAGCATGGCACAAAGCATACCCACTCATGATGGCCTGCTGAAATGCCGTTAAATATATTCAGCAGTAACAGCATAATCATCATCATTTCTATCATTTAAAATCATCCGCTAAACATGAGCCTCTTCAATTATCATGTTGATCGATGTTGTTGTGCCGCTTGAATCCAGCGGCTTTCCGCTACCGGTGAAGCTTACTATGTCTTGTAACTGGCGGAAAAAAACCAACCGCCCGTTCTTGTACGATCAAGCTCCCGCCCGCAGTAAATGGGCGAGTTGGTTTTCAAGTTTGAATTTCATAAGAGCTCTATTTAGCCACACTTGAATTATTGGTCTTGATCTTGATTTATTTTTAGATTTTATGATGTTCATAGTTTTCTTTTAAACAAAGATTCGAAAACATCTGATAGTGGTAATAGATGGTCCATTCAAAACAGAACAGAGCCAAGCATTGCGATATATGAGTAGAACGAAAGTGCAATAGATGCGTCTTTATTACGCTCGCTCAGCTGAACGTTCCTGCTGTATCTATGGAATACTCAATAAGTGTCGTACATGGTTCCTAGAAGATTTCATCAAGCTGGGTGACGAGGCGCAATTTTATTAAACTTTAATGCTGAGAACGTGAAGGATCCTATATGCTTTTTTTTTCAATCTTATCCATATAAAATTACAAACATTTCTCCTAGTTTATATTTGTCAGTGCAGTGCTCATTTAGCAGAAAAAATTATAAGTTTAAGACATTGTCTCCAGTTAACCTTCAGGTGAGCAAAAAATAATGATGCAATACGAACAAAAAAATATATAAACTTGACATCGAATTCGATGTAGAATTTGATTTAGAATCTGGCATAGAATGGCTCGATCTGGCAAAAATAGCTAATAGTATTACTAGTACAACCTTAGCTCATTAGGCATCTGTTACCCGCATTGGGGACTGGTCAGCAATAAGGTAAAGTGATGAATTAATTACCAGAATGGATGATGTCTATTCTAGTAAGCTGGCTAAGAATTATATTTTTAAATTAAGCAAAATAATAAATATGTATAAAAGTGTATCTAACTGCTTATAGTTAAGTCCACCATCTTTAACGCAGTAGTCTTCTACTGAAACTTAATTTTTTACTTAACATTGTGGGAATAGACTTATTTTCAGGGTTTTAAAAATTTTTGGTTTTTAAGTGTGAAACCAACTCCCATGCAATAAAGCGTTTCATTGAATGATGAGACGAACTTACGCTATCATTGAACGTAAGTTTTGGAATGTCACTAAATATATTCATAATAATTGTTGTATTCGATACAGTGACATTTCTGGAATTAATGACCCTATGTTTGGACATAGACAGGCGTTGTCCTAATTAAGAATATACTGTGCTTGTGCTTGTGCTTGTCTCAACAATGAATTGTTCAATATGATAATGCCTGCTAATTTGCAAGCACCCTACAAGTTGGAAGACAGCATTAAGCATTATTAAGGAGATATTATTCACCTGCAATATGACTGACTATGCGATTAAGTGTCACGAAGAGAACAACTAACTAGTGATAATCATATCAGCGTCTTACCATTCCACTATTGGGCTCCAGCCATACTACACTTCGCTGACTGGCTAAAGTGTGTGACGTTCTGCTGTTAGTGTTTATTAAGAAGCTAACTAGTGCCTTCAACTTCTCTTGCGACTACCACATTTAATAATAACCGGGATAAACGACTTAAAGGGACTTCCAAATAACGGAATCATTCTATATGAAATGCCACACAAACGTTCACTCATTCAAGGACTAAACTCCGTGAACTCCACTTAACCTCGATAATCGTTTCCGACTGCCTGGTTTCGCAGAGCTACAAACGCTAAAAAATATGAAAATGTTACGTTAAAATACCTTAAGAATTTGACGGGTTTTAGTAACCACGCAAACTTCCCATAATCGGTACTTCGGCATAAATATCGCATATTTAGCGGTGAACTTGAACCTTTGCTATCTTAATCTGATGCTAAGATAACCGTCTATATTGTTCTCAGCGGGGTGCTATTGTATTATTCTACAACCGTATTTCTTCGGGATAGGGTTCAAGTTTCTGAACGACCGTTTAGGGTTGGTCACGAAATAAACTCGTCATACATGGTAACATGACTGGATAACACGTTGCCCTTCGTGGCTTGAATCGTATGGGCGTAGTTAGCCCCATTGCCAATTGTATGGGAGTGCGAGCAAAAACTTAGACCCTGTCTCTGTGTAAGTTAATACAGATTTTCGATAACCGTTAATAGGATAATTTATTTTATTATTATTTTACCTTTATTATTATTAATAAAGCGCCAAGTCATAATGGACGCATCTTCATATCGAAACTCACAGTAATAAACGAGAGTGGTTGCTAAGACCAGCACATGTTTTTCGGGATAGGAAATGAGTATAAGGATTTCATTGCGTATCTGTAAATAATTAGTTTTAAGATTTTAAGGCAACTTAAATTTTAAGAGTGTTAAAACAAGAACTTTAGTGCTATTATAAGCATTACAATTATCTGAATTTGTTTTTCAAAAATCCCTGCTCCCAAAAGTCCAATATTTTCTTGCAAATATTTTAATATACGCGTAAACTACGATCATATTGTGGTTTTGGGTGCAATAATAAATATTTTCTGACAATTACACCAATCATTTAGTTTCAAAGATAAGTATCATTAAGAACTTGTGTTATGGATACTAAACAACGGATAAACATACTTACATACTTTTTTTTTGTAAATTTAACTTAATATATATAGGAAAACACCCAGACCAGAACAAATATTCATGTTCATGCACACAAAGATATGTCCAGTATGGGAATCGAACCCACGACCTCTGGACGGACAGATTTTGTTTTTTTTATAATTTTTTTTTTATTCTTGGAAAGCTTGCAGAGTTTTAAATGTGTCTGGGCATCACTAAGGTATATACATATATTAATTTAACTATAAAAACAATACTGCCCTCACAGCGTCATGAGGTATTTATAAATAGTTATGCTTCGTTCTGCAAATAATATTTTTAAACCCAGCCGTACAGTAGCCTGGCCATCCGTAAACCTTCCGAATGAAAATAGTTGGTTTGTTTCGTAAACCAATAACACTATTTAATAATATTCATAAAACAAGAGCGCGTACCAAACACTATCCCAATGCGCCTCTATAGTCCACGGCTCTTATGAAAAATGAATATTGCTAGAAGAGTTAAAAAATGAGCCAACTTTACTATGACCGGATGCATGGGAAATAGGACCGTATGCAGTAAATATTTAAAGCTATATTCAAAAATGATAAAATTACTATAAACATTTTAAGCCGGACGATGTGCGGAGTTTGCTTTGTATGGAACAAGGGGTAAGTTTCATATCCAGATAGTAGATGGCACTATTTTGAATTCAGGAAAATATTGTCCTAGCGGGGACACTTCTCCTTGTCTACGCTGTTTAGATATTTTGTTTATTTAAGGAAACAATATCAAAGTTTTTATTATAATTACGATTATGAAAATTCCGTAAAAAGTTCATAAATTCAGAATAATCTTGGGAAATAGTTAGCTATGAAATTGTAAAATAATTTATGTAGAAAACAATAAAGTTAAAATTGATTAATATTTTTAATACAAAAAAAAATCTCGAATAAGGGTCGTGATGCTTATAAGAAAAAAAAAGACTTAGTAACAAGCATAGGTACTAGATATGTTGGATAAATTTTGCAACACATCATACTTATAATATTAATAAAAGAATAAGGTTACTTATAAAATAGTTTTATAGTGGCACGACCTCTTTTCGCATCGGTAGTTATATAATCATTGATTGATTTCATCATTGATTATTAAGTTCATTTGTCATCGGAAAATTTAATAAAAATAACAATTATTTATAATAAATAGCCTATGAAACTTAGTTTTAGATAGATACATTAGGTTAGTAATGCAGTTACTTAAAGTGTTATCTACCTAAACAAAGTAAGCGTTCACAATAAAAATTAGCTATTTCATATATTGGGTTATATTACTAAAGTTTTAGTAGGGATCACAATTTTATTTAACTCAGAAATAAATCCTTAATTACTCATTTTAAAGGTCTATGTAATTTTTTTTTTTTGAGTTCGTTCGTAAGAATAAACACACTAAAATACAAATCTTTTCGTTTTATAACATTATTAATGTAGTTAGAGATGTCTTATTGGTTTCCGGATTCATAAAAGGTTGTTGACTAATAAAATCACCCAACAACAACAGAACATCTGAAAGGCTTTAGAGTTCTATACTGTATTGAAATACTTCACAAAAAGCGCTGATTTAATTCAACTCTGCATATAACATAGGAGAGCGTAAATAGATTCCCAATGAAAAGAGACGGCTGATCGTCAACAATAGTCCTACGGAACGCCATTAAACTTTCTCTTGAGAACATTATGCCGTAACAGTCACTACGAAATTTTAAGATTTATTTTATAATTGCTGACATAAATATTTCATAGTATTTTTACTGACTAGAATTTGGAGTGATTGGAAAAGTATTTAAGTATGTTAAAAAGGAATTGAAGAAAAAAATACTCCAAAATAAAAAACAAAAAGTGGATAAGCTTGCATATCAATCAATAGTAGTTGTTTTGGTTTTAGACTGATTAATGTAATGTTTTTTTTTAATTTGTTTTTAGAATATAAATATTTATAGTTTTGTTTCACCGCTGTAGTTGTTTTGAACGGGAATAGGTTACTGTGTAATGCACAATAATACTAATTCAGTAAAATGTATGTGGCATAACTTACATACTGTAAATTATGTCTACTTTTGTGAGTGTAAATGTAGATTCTTCTTGTGTTCATAATTTTAAGTTTACATTACTCAACATTTCCGAAATCATTATTAAAATTGAATTAAAATAAAGAAAGAACATTATTTTAGACGGTAATAAAAAATATGACAAAAATTGCCACTGTGATGGCCGAATCATCTTAATGCTTTCCTCTAATGAAATTCGAGAGCACGGAAATTGCGTAGAAATAAATAAACGCAGCCGTTCGTTTAGCAACTTTTAAATGCACTCCAGGACTGAATATGCCTTTTGTTAATTTAAAAAGCGAACTACGATTCGACGGAGTTCCTGCTGAAAATAGTGGAACGGAAATACAAATTACAGTTTCATATCGGTTTTAAAAAGTTTGGGCCCCTATTTTGTAGTTCAACCTTTGTATAAAGGCCTACATTCACAGGTTATTTATTAGAAAAACTAAGCACATGTTTAACTATGAGTCCTGGTACCCGCGAAGTCACACTCCATGGTCGCACACGGTGGTAGGGGGGCGCGTCCAATGTGCCTCTCTGAAGAGGTTCTCTCGGTACTAGCCCGGGGGACGTTGGCCACGGGCAAGGTGCCAGAAGCTGAAACACAGGTATTGGGCCTTTAGAAAAACGGCGGGCGTCGTCGTCGAATTTTTTTAGGGGGTATTACAGCTGTCGGTTAAGTCTGCCGTTAAGGAATCCAACTCAGCCCTCTTGTCTCCTCTTTGACCGGGAGGCAATGCGTAAATGTATTTTGATACCAAAGTAAAAAAACAAAAAAAAATGGTTTCCTTTAAATACTACACAACAAATAAACATACATATTACACTACCACACCGAACCAGTGTGCCTTCTTGCTGTAAGATTTTTTAAAGTCGCGTTACAAAACCTCTATTTTGGCTAAATAACTACAAAATACAGAAGTATCAAATGCTTATCATACCTTTCCAGAGCACGGTGGCGCTTCATATCAAAAGCCACGCAAAAATCACTCAACTAAAGACTATGAACTCTACAAAAATGAGCGCTTAGTTTCGTGGTGGTGATGTACAAAAAACACTTTAAATGTGTAAGATCCGTACACTAAACTAACAAAAAAATATACTCTTTAACGAAAGACTCGTGTGAAATAACGAAAAAAATATACTATCGTCAGGGTGCATTCAAGATATATTCATGAAATATTAAATCCATAAAGGCGATACTCCAGGGGAAAGTAGTCAAAGGGAACCTTAAAGAATCATATGCATACGGAATAGGAGGTACGTAAACCAGCTTTTGCTGGCGACTTCGTTTATATAGTTTTTAGATATAAGTCAAAGAAACATCCAATTCTCAAAGAAAAGCAAAGTAAGATTTGATAAAATTATATTCGTGGACATGTTATAACTGATTCATATAATAGTTGACACGCATATCCACAGTACGCTAATATGCAGTAGGCATTCTTTGGTGCTCAACATATACTTAAAAAATACAGTTTTCGAAAGGGAACAAACTCGGTATAAAACTTGAGAGCCATAATATTTTTATGTTTAAAGAAAGGTTTATTAATTTACTGTTTATGAGCACTCATACCAGTGATCAAGCGATTATTAAACGATAAAACGAATTGCCGTCAAACGCGTTTCCCATGCTTGTTGCAATAAAAAACAAGTCTATGACATCTTATCTTCATATAACTTGATACAAAGACAAAGATAACAGGATGAAATTGATATAGGTAGAAATTGGTTTAATTTTATGACGGCAATGAAATTCTGCTTATAGCTTGATTATTTTTATATTTGTACGAGCTTACGCATGAGTCGCACGAAATTATGAATACCTATCTCATGTCTTTGTTTTGAAATGAATTCGGGACTATCTCGAGAGTTAGACTCATAAGTCAAAAGGAAGAAATTGCAGACTGCAAGAGAAAGAAATTGTTTATAATTATGGTTTTGTATTGAATGATATATTCAGCATTACTGTTGTTTGCCGTCACGTTTTATTACTGTCTTCAAATGCCCGGAATCATATATTATTATGTAATATGTGTTTGCCAAACCCAACAATTTCGTTAACCCGAGATTAAAAAATAAATATCTGAAAATATTCTTCTTTCAGCGGCTTATGTTATAATAACATAGCATAAATATTAAATACGTGTTATAACCTTTTTCATACAACACCATCACTTAATTCCGTAAATGTGAGAGATAACAATGTTTTCGCAAATTGTCATACCGCCAAACGCCATTCACTGCTAGACATTACGCTTCCCCTTAAAATTTCCAAATTACCTATCTTGACTATAGAACTGATCTATCGAGTTCCCAAAACGTATCATAGGTGCACCTCATTTTATTATAAACTAGCATTTCTATCAATAAAAACTGAGTGATATCAAGTGAAAGAGGAAATTAGAAATAAAAATGTGTTAAGTGGATTTTAATGTAATGTTTATGAGGGGAATAAGACTGTTGATAGTTTTTCGAACCATATTAATAATCATAAGACATCATTTTATTTTTAAATAAATAAACTAGAGGCACAAAACAATAATATCAAAAAAATTAAATCAAAATTCATTTATTCAAGTTTGGCTCAATAGAGCTCTTATGAATGTCATACTTATAAACTAACGCGCCTAAATAGATATTTACATTGTATATCTATCATTTATATATGGAAATTGATTAGTTGACGTACCTATTGACAATGCTTTTATCTTCTTCTTACCACGCTATCTTTTACTTTACAATACAGTAAGCAAACATGTTATACTTTGCAATAACATTAAGTGCCACTTTTTGTTCATCTATTTATTCTTTAACCGATTTCATACAGAAAACCTAAGATGCCTACTAAATATTCATGGCCACATTTTATTTGTTTGCTAACATAACACAAGAGGCCTCCTATGCTCGTATGAGCCCGCTATACTAATATTACAGACTCAGTGTAAATAAATTTTATACGTTCACAAAGAAATCTGTGCCGATATGATTGTTCGAAATACACTATTTATTTGTCTGGATCAAATAGGAGAATGGAAAGGGCGAGGTTTGTCTTTTCATTAGAAATTCTTACAGGTTATTATTCAAATATATTTTTGTGAAATTCAATTGACTATGCCTATAAAAGAACCTCTATTTGAATTAATATTTCAATTTAACAAACATAAAAATTGAAATTATAATGCCTATTAGTAGTATAGACCACTGTAGTATATATACAGTATATAATACTATTTCGGATACTATTGCGATTATATTGGACGACCAATATGGTGTGGAAGTCAGAATACCTGCACTGAGGTCGTGGGTTCGATTCCCATATCGGACAAATCTTTGTATGCATGTACATGAATATTATTAGTAATGGTCTGAGTGTTTTCCTATAAGTAAGTATTTAAGTATGTTTTTCTATTCTTTAGTATCCATAACACAAGTTCTTAATGATACTTATCTTGGAACAACTGGAGTGATTATAAGAAAATATTTTTTTTAAAAATTTATATTTCAATTTATCTGTAGCAAAAGTATGTGTGCCTATTAGACCTATTCTCTAGCGGCACATGTGGTTCCAATCTTCCATAGTTCTGGGTCTTTTAAGAGGCCTGAAACGGCAATATAGCAGGCCGTCATTAGTGGGTGCGTTTGTAACCCTGAATTAATCAAGATATGGTCCGCTCTTCCTTTTCTGTAGGATGATGAGGCGGAGGATGTAGCAAATATGACGGGGCATCGAAATAAATAATTAGAAGACATTTACCATTATATGTTTTTTTAAACTGTATTTAACCTTAACAGAAGCGTGCTCTAACCGTGTAAATTGATACATTTACAAAAAAAAAATTTGGGTTTGATTCGAACATTTACTCCAAAAAAACTGCATTAACTGTTAATATTGCAAGATAATATAATTTTAATATAAAAATTTAAAATGCATTTTATAATATTGTCTTTTAAAAATGTAAGCAAATAATATTGGATCACAATAAGCCATCTTCTGCAGACGATAGACATGCTGTTAGTATGCAGCATAATATTTAGCTGTGCTTGCCGTCAATTAAGACCCATTAGTAGAAATAACAAAGTTTGCGGTGGAATTCGCAATGCAATGAACGAAGTTTTCATTCCATGAAATGATGTGCTTTGGTATGAATCTAAACAGAGATTTAGTTAAAGGTTTGAAGTTATTTAGGATGTAAATATTTTCTGTTCCATTTAACTTGGCTTCGCGAAATGCTCTGCTGGCAGAGAATACTATTTTGTGTATTATTGCAGAAATCAGCATTTTTCTGTATACCGTACGTTATGTATTAAAGTATTTAACGAGTTATTCTAAGGCATAATCAACATAGTAATATTTACTTGGTCTGTTACATGTTTTGAAGAAATATTTTATATATAAATAATAAGTATTGAAATAATTATCCAAGTCAATCAATGGGTCCCTAAGTTAACAACAGCCATAATAATAACAATAAATATTATTTTATACAGTGATAACAGTCCTTCTAATAACGAAAGAGCTTTATGTCAAACATGACTGATTATTTCTAGTCTAGCCACGAACGCAATAATGTTTATCTTTATGAAATAAATTATGAAAAAAGTAATTGGATTTCTTACTTCAAAGAGAGTTGTCTTCGTAGTACCTATGACGTACATAATATGAATAAGTTAGTTCTGTATATATGTCACCGTAAGATTGTAAATAACGTTAAATTATAATCTATCCCGCGATATTGTAATCTGTCGAAAAATTGTGATCCGAAACAAACTGCTCACAATTTAACGCATTATTTTTCTATAGATTATAATCTATCGAAGACAAACCGTTAAATCACAATCTGTCGCGCGTTAAATTGTCAACTGTTTAAAGCCTGTCCACTCTCTTATTTATTATTTAACTGCACTTCTTTAGGTTATCACAGGTCTGTTAACACTCCCTACAACTTATAGAATGCGTTATTATTAATATTAACACAAAATCTATTTTAAATCACCAAAACACTGTTTGTTTACATTTCACAACGAATGAATTTTGACTAATAACAACGGAAGATGGCGACGACGGGCGGCTGAGCGGGAAACATGAAGTTCAACCAATCAGAGCGCGAGGTGCGTTCTGTCGCAAGCCATTTTACAATCTGACGGTTTGTCTTCGATAGATTACAATCTATCGAAAAATAATGCGTTAAATTGTGAGCAGTTTGTTTCGGATCACAATTTTTCGACAGATTACAATATCGCGGGATAGATTATAATTTAACGTTATTTACAATTTTACGGTGACATATAGATATAGATTTGCTATAGAAAGGCTGCCGATGGAATGCTGGCTTTGCGGCTAAGATGCGAAGTAATATTCTCATAGTAACAAGGAGACTAGTGCACTACCGAATACAGATCAGTTATAAGGGGTATATTTCGTAGCTTAATGGAAACACATGCCTATTGCTTTAATATTTCTATTCTTTTTTTAATCATTTTACGCGGCCACCAGCTTTATAGTATTGGACATATTGTTTTTAAACAACTAAAAACCTAGCCCGACATAACATTTCTAAAATGATTTCAATTCAACTGTAAAAAAAGATAAATGCTAATTGCTTTACTCTTAAGCTTAAAGATTCAGCAGCGATTCAGTTCAGATTCATGTCCATCATCGAGCTTTTTCCACACACAGTACATACAAATCCTGACTGACGGAAGAGTCTACATTAATTGTTTATCTTTTCTGTCTTCAGCATAAATATCAACAGTAAGTCACATATTTCGGCTTGCATCTACAATGCATGTCAAAGGTACCATACAATTAATGTCAGTAACTTCCCTTTTTAATTATTTTTTTAAATGAAAGTTACAGCGGCAATAATGTGTAAATAATGACTCTGATCGATAAATATTTTATTGTTGTGCTGTATCGTAGAAGCAGCTCCTAAGAATTCTATTTATCCATGTCTTCGCTGAGGCTGTCGTAAAAAGCGTCCGAGATGTGACAGATGCTAAAAGTGAACTTTGCAACAACAACTAAGATTACTTTTACATTATTTCTGTCTTCTCGAAAATGCGTGAGATTATGTTTTATTTTATTGTTAATATTAAAAAAAAACTTTGTAATAGTTTAAAACGAAAACAATAACACCGCATTCATAATGAAAAAACATCGTCTCCCATTCCACATGCCCTTCATGCCGACACGCAATACGGTAAATATTCTATGTTATTTATGTCGCCTGCGCGGGCTTATGAATTCTAATACGGATGAGAGATATCTCTCATTTGGCGGCATCCGTCAGACTGGCCTCCTAATAAAGTTCCGAGCTAAAACAAGGGGAGCTCGTCAAAGTTAGTAGGTAAAATACTTTTAATAACTTTGACGACATACAAATTTGGGAGTTACAACAAATTACACGAAAGTAACAATTTTATCTTTGGTCATTTTGTTGCAACCTCAACTTTAAAGAAGAACATTATAATTTAACTATACTTGAAATGCTTATAAAAAACTTTATGCTGTGTTCTAACCAACCAACTATATTATTAATGATTATGGTGAAGGAAATAAGGTCAATGGACATATTTAAAAAATCTGCACCTGCATATCTGATTAGTATATGCTAATGATTTTATTTAAAGGACGTAATAATAATGAGAACCACTGCAGTAAATGGACGTAAGCGAAGACGTGGTTTTTTTTACAATCGGCTGCCATCATTCGTCACGAATTCATATATTTTTTAAAGTTGTGACAAGCGTACAAAATGTCTGCATTTTAGTATGCTACTGAAACAGGTAAGAATTGATTTATATTAAATTTTATTAACTTTTAAACATAGAAACGGACGAAGGGGCAAAGGCACCCTACTTACTTTTCGCAATAATGCCATGGATTCTTTTGCATGGTGTTCCTAATTGTCTGCCATTTCTTAGTCTGATTACCAAAGATAATTTTGAATAGAAATATGATTATAAAACTACACAAGTCTCTGATTTATCAAGCATTGAATCTTAGCTTCCCCGTCTTGCCCCACCTTCCCCTATACTTATCAACTATTTTATACTTTTTAAAAGCGACGGTACCGCTAAACCGTTGAAAATTCAAAAAGCAATATGAAAATTCATAATGTGAGTTTATTTAAAATAAGCGTAGAGTAGAGGCTTTTCTTAGATGTTTTTATTAAATTACGCTTGGGGGCGTTTGGATGCAATCGCCGATACAAATGCGATGCACCGTACGGATATTACTCTACTGCTCTGTTTATCTGAATGTAGGTTTTATTAATAAATGCACATAGAAGTACTACGGTGCATATAATAACAAAAAGGTTTATACTTAAACCTTTAACTGAATAAGTAAAAATCTTTTGGTACTAATAATAATCCAACTAATCCCTGATAGAAGTTACAAACCGCTGTTATTTTTTTCATTGAAAATCTGTTTATAATCAGATGTTTCAAGAGATTACAAACAAACATTTGTGCAAATATAAAATACAATCTGCAATTTGCACCGGTTACCCAATGCAAAGAACCTTTGTTCATAGCAAACTTATTGGCACTCTTTCAAGAAACACAATAGCTACTGATTTTCTGGCTAGTTGAACAAATATCTATTTCAAGTTCGGCAGGTAATAAGAAAAAAAGGCAGATGTTGTCATCGGTACGAGTGTCTGAACAAATGGAAGACTGCCCTTTCGATTGTTAAGCAAACTATGCATTCAAGATGTTCCGTGAATTACGAAATGTTTAGCTATTTGTTAAAGTCCTATTAAGTTCTGTCACTTTGGTATCGCTTCCGCAAAGTTAATATATACAGCTTCTCAAGGAAATTTAGTTCGTGACACATTAGAATAAGGCGTGTACCGATGCAGATTTAGTTTGCGAATTTGTAATTGTCGTTCGACTCAACAGCGGTATACAGTTTGAATAAGACATCAATAAATTAAATTTGTTTCCGCCATGTGAGCGTCAAAGACGACTCAATTCGTTTTCTATTCCCGCACAATAGTCTTTTTTTAAAGTTTTCTTAATATTTATGGTATTACGGACAAATAACGTAAGGATGACAAGTCAAGTCTCATTAATTGCATCGATTTACGTTCAATGATACGGAATTGATTTTCTCTTACAATCTTACAAATATAATTGAAAGTTAAATGGACAGTAACGACTGTAGTCGAAATATTCCGAGAAGTACTACAATAATATAAGGAGAAATGTCACGCATCATTACGCCTTACATATTCAGAAAACAAATAGTAAAGACAATAAAGACGACTCTTCAACGGAGAAGAGCTTCCGAGATATGATAAAAAAACAATCGGTAGACGCAACTCTACACTGTGTCAATAGAGATGAAAGTATTTGTCCAGACGACTACTTACAAAGATCAAAGTAAACGTTTGGACACGCCCACTAAGCCTCCGTGCTTGGCTGATTATACAATAGATTGCTATTGACTACTTCACTGTTCATATTTTAATAAACCTAAGTATTATTCCTTACGCCTAGGACGTTGTCTTTTTGTGAACCAGATAGAAATAAGTTATGGGGTATAATTTAAGTATGGACAACTAAGTTATTAATGTGCCTCAAATTTTTTTGTAAAGTCTTCTAAAATAACAAATAATCATCATATTTATTAATACAAAATTAGAAGCGAGTGTTTATTTGTCACGTCTAAGCCATAGCCAATACTCGTATTGGCTATGTAACTTATACTCGTATAAGTTACATAGGTATTTAGGATAAGAAAGAGTATTCTTTTTGTAAATTTGCTTTAGGTACTCTTTTTCATTTGTTTATTTTCATTATTCGTTTATTTTAATCAAATTCAGTTTACATAATGATGTGTACAAAAATTTGTAGCATGCAAAGTGCAAACAAGTTTTATCTACCTACAGCGAGTCGCGCAAGATTTTTGATTCTTTATCTGGGAAAATTGTGAATGCTTGCAGGCAATTCATATAGAAACTGTGTAATATCATAATGTAGTTTTCCACTATCGCTTACATTATTTCTTTGATAATTATTTCTATAGCATCGTCAATCTGAACTTAATCCACTTAAAAGAGATGACTTGACACTTTCTCACTTTAGATTATAGTCTTACAGTTTGAGACCAGTAGTGGGAAGTAATAGTCACAGAAGGCTACTAGCGTTCAGGTAGCGTTTTTACACCCAGGAGTCTAAACTTAAATAATTTGTATTGATTCCTCCCCGCAAAAGAGAATACAAAATACAGACATAAAATTAATCAAGTCTAAGTAACGTCAAACGAAAGTAGGTATTAAGGGAGGTACAGCTAAACAGAATGTGCCCAAGCAATCGCATCAAGGGGGAAACTAATCTAAGTAAGACTGAACACAAGCCATCGAGGCTTGATTTTCGCGCCCCAAGCATTGCTGTCGAATTTCACGTACAATTTAGGTTGGAAAGCTTTTGAGCCGTAGGTAATGTTTTCGCTAAGCGATCCGTTCAAATTCTGAGACAGTAACAGTGTTTATATTTAGTAGTCGATGCTGACTTGTTCGCTGTGAAGATGTTTCTTGTTAGCTTTTACAAAGCTATAGGAAAAGGACTTAATGTAATAATACGTCGAGTTTAATGCCACCAAAACCCAGTTTAGTGCATTTGCGTCCAAGGTTACTCCCTTCCTTACTCCTCCCTCTTTTCAGAACTCTCCGTTGCCCATTTTGGTGGACCTCAGTATTCTTGTCATAGACATCGGCCAGGACCTAAACCCGATATGCTACATCGAGAGTGTTATTTTCACTGCCTGACGTAAGTTCGGAATCTTTAATAAGGTGAGGATTTACTCACTCCCGAGCAGCGCTGTTTGTTGTACAAGACTCAAGTGCGATCGAGTGTGGAGTATTGTTCCCATCTATGGGACGGTTCAGCTAAGTACTTCTTCGACGCACTTGACAGACTGCAAAGGCGAGCGATCTGCATTATAGGGGACGCTCTGAATACAGCTTCTTTCGAAGATCTACAGCTACGTAGGTACATTGCCTCTTTCAGTGTCTTCTACTATGGCTAGTGTTCTGAGAAGCTTCTCAATCTCATCTCGCCTTCTCCTTTCCTGTCCTAAACATACTGTGCAGACTATCAGCTCTCGAACCTAAATTTTGGTAAGTCCTTCCTGTGTAAGACCATTAACCTCTGAAATTCGCTGCCGGCTTATGTGTTTCCGCGTTACTATAATCCCGGGTATTTAAGCGGGGCGTAAAACGGCGGCGATTCGTACCGTGTGTATTTTACGGTATGAAGCGCCTTAATTTTTCGGACTGCATCGACTGCTAACCATCAGACAAGATGTAGTCATTACGAAATATCATAAATACTTAAATAAAGCCAAACTTCTTACAGTTAAATAAATCTAACAAATTGTAAGAAATAACCTTTCTTTACCTTTTAATATTTTTTATACTGTTGCATTTTATTCTTAAGACGATGGTCTTTTTGTCTTTTTGTTTGCATGACTTAAAATTTTTTAAAACACAATAATTAAACATTGTATTATCGCTATTAAATTTGCACTCATTTGTAATAAATAAATTAATTAATATTTTGTCTTTTACGCCAAAAGCGATTAGATTCTGAAGGAAACTTTCTTAAACATTTGTTATATTTTAGGCTAATTAGCATAACAAACGTAAAACACGTTTACATTTTCGGCAAAATTTGGTCTGGCCACGTAAATATTTTTATAATAATTAACTACTGCATAATACTTTTAAGACATCAATTATATTTACCGTTAGTTAACATTACAATCGTAGATTTTTGGAAAATTATGAACAGGTTATAAATTTGTAATTATCCTAATATACTTTTTTCTTTGGTAATAATTTTATATAACTGCATAACATCAAGGCCACTAATTATAGATACACATTACATATTACGTAGTCGAAAATATCGCTTCCCATTAAATTATAGGAAATATTTACACGAAATGGTGATTTCTTTGTTTACATTCGAGCTTTAACGATAAATGTACGTATCGATAGCTGTTCTGTTTCATATGTCATTTCAGCCAGGACGAGATGTTAAATATATATTATGTGATGGGACTAAAAAAAGTACCTTTGATTAAAGGGAAGGCTAATTTATAACATAATATATTCAGTAAGATATTTATAAAGAAGTAATTATTTGTATGTATAGGTATCCTACAAAGATCTGAAAAGCCCAAGCCAACCTCACCTGCAAGTGGTGCACCTGCCCTTCAACGGACGAGGCTCTGAGGAACTTAAGAGTTCCTGATATTTGGCAATAGACCCGCCACCTATTATGTGGGATTTGGCGAAATGTGGGCGCGTAATATGCCGCTGCCTTTTTTTTTTTTTATTTACGTCGGTAACAAAATGCATTTACGCACTGTCTCCCGGCCAAAGGGGGACCGAGAGAGGTGTGTGGGGCTCACCACCGGCAGACACGACCGCCAGCAGTAATACCCACTAAAAATCTTCCGACGACGCCCGCCGCTTGTTGAGAAAGAGGCGGGGTGCCAGTACCTGGGTTGCAGCTCTGACACCCCGCCCGCGGCCAACGTCCCCCGCACCAAAACCGGGAGAACCTCCTCAGAGAGACGCAGTGAACGCGCCCCTCCTACCTCCTTGTGCGACCATAGCGTGTGTGGCCGACTTCTCGAAGGGTCCATGGTTAGACAGCAGGGCCCCCCTGCCCCCGCTGCCTAAGACCCTCCTGGCGCTGCTTGACGGGCCCTCCTGGCCCGCCCGCTGCGCCCTCCACAGGTCCCTCTTAGTTTCCCCCCCGGTAGTCAGTACTAAGGGCACCCAGAGTCGCCAATCTCTGGGTGTTACCTTTTCCCTGGCGCCTCCTGCGCCCTACCGGGAGGTACTCAGCCCCTCCACCACGACAAGGTGGAGACCAGTCGGGGGGGAATATGCCGCTGCCTACCCCTACAAGTTATTATTGAATGAGGCATATGAGATATTTTATTTTATTGTTGAATTCTTTGTACCTTACTGGTTTCACTAAAAAAAGCTTAATTCAAATTTAAATTAAAGTGTTGTAATATGCGTTTCAACACGGTAATTTCTCTATTTCCTATTCCAACGGCCCCTGCATATAAAAGGACATGTCTAAAACTAAGGTTAACAGGAGAGTGAAATAAAAGTTTAAATCGCTATACAAAAAAAAAAGTAAATATAACAAAACATTACGTGAATAATATATTTATAACCGAAAGTTTTCGATACGTAGGGACCGTCGATTTTTTAATGATTATTGGTGTCAATCCATACTGTTGAAAGCGTATTGGTAATTTTAGAGCCGCCGCCTTTAATAAAATGCATCAAATAATTTGGTTATTTTATATTATTTATTTCTTATTCACCTTTATTTGAATCGGGCTAAACCATACATCAAGCCATTGTTAGGGTTTAAATATTTTTAGGGTTAAAGAGCAACAGGAGCCATAAGCATTGATTTACGATTCCACTATAAGGCCTGGTACTCATTTGTCTGTAAGCGTAACTACAATGTTACAGTAACGACAAACATGTTAATGTCGTGATGAACGATTTGGTACGAAGATCGGTATACTCGTTCAAATGTTCAAATGGTTCCATCATCATAGCATTATACTGATAGGGCCCAGGGTGTGCTTACTTGTCTAATCCGATCTGACCGAATTTCAATTATCAAACGATCCTAAGGTAATTAATTGATTTTATTCCCAGACAGAATAAATACATAAATTTATGTGATTAGTATGATTAGATTAAGAAAAGTGTAAAATTTTTTTTTTTTGACAATTACACCAATTATTTAGTTCCAAGATAAGTATCATTAAGAACTTGTGTTATGGATACTAAAGAACGGATAAACATACTTAAATACTTTTTTTTTTGTAAATACATACTTAAAATACATAGAAAAACCCCCAGACCAGAACAAATATTCATGTTCATGCACACAAAGATTTGTCCTGTGTGGGAATCGAACCAACGACCTCTGGAGTGAAGTGTAGGTATGCTGACCTCCACGCCATATCGGTCGTCAAATTATCTGTATGCCTTGCTTAGTACCATCTTAGAATTATTTTATTTTTATTTTCGTAGTTTAAAATTCTCTTTTCTTCCATAAGTATATGCCAAAATAATGAAATCACTTGTATGATGCTGTAATTTTGTCACCAAAATGAAAAGTTCAGGATTTTAACATAAGTTCATACAGAAGATGATAAGCTATTGTGCGATTAGTTTATATAGGGCCCAGGATTCCTTTTAAGTAGTATACTCATTAAAAAGTTCTCATGTCAGCACATTCACGTCCCACAACAGGGAACGGAACTCCTCTCACAAAACAAAAAGAGAAGGACTTCGGTCAATCAAGTGGTCAGTCCATTTTGTGAAGGACTTACAACCCACGCTATTGAAGAACTACTTTACAAACTATCGGTTTTAATTGTTTCTAGAAAGACAAAGGACCACGGCTCTGCAGAATTGACTAATGTATAGAAATAGAGAAACTAAACAGGATTTTTCTATTTATTGCGCAATGGTAATGTCTCCACCGACAAACAATAGTGCTTTCCGCCAACATCATTCTTGTAAAAATCATATTGAGTATTGTATAAACATGAATCAATCCATCTCATTTTAAGCGGTACGCTTTCTGTTGTTTATAAGTTTAAAATATGTCATGAATAAGGGTGTAGGTAATATCCGCTAAAGATGTTTCTTACACGCTTTTTGAATTTTTCATACATATATAATTTAAAGCATGAAATTCGCATCTAAGTTCGCGTTCTTTTGCGACTGGCGACGCGAGCAGCAGGGAGCCTCACAAGTCCAGTTGGACTTCTATTTTTTTGCGAGCACCTATTGTTTTGTAACAAAAGCCAACTATAGTGATACCGATTGCCTCGCTAAAATCTTTCTAAAACTGTAAAATAAGTTTGATAGATATACTGATTATTGATAAAATCGAAGCGGCCTTTTTGATAAAAGCGCTCTATTCCAGCCTACACTTATCAACGGAAAGAAAAAAAAATTGATGTACCAGCCTCGGCATCAAACCAGTAGTTCTCTTTAATATACTTCTAGAAAGTTCCTCCTCTACCGAAACTTATAAGTTTTGTTATGAAGTCGAAGGAAGAAGGATTACCATTGGTGTGGCATTAAATATCGAGTGCTTTCGTGCTTAGAATGAAATGTTAGGCTGTAATCACTAGGTACATGTGCTAATTGTAAAGCCAAATTAAAAACTGTTAAAAATCGCTTTAAATTTTAATATAGGTTCGTTACATTCGTTTCCTCACTAATATGCAGTGAGTTTGACAGGTGGAGAGTGACCTGAAATCTATCTGAAGAAGCACGTACTCGCTTCGAAGCGTTAATGGGCTGAGATATGATTGTAAATTATTAAAAGAAAGTAAAAATAACTATTGAATAGGATGGATAAAGTAATCTAACAACACTTCTATCAAAATCAATTAGACTATTATTACCTGTGCCATGGAACAGGCATATATTCCTCAGCATTATGCCGGGAGTCGTAAAGACTTTGTTGTCCGGTAAATGCCACATTAATTATATCCTCATAGTGTTGAAACTAACGACGCTAGTGAGTACGCGGCTTATAAAACGAAATGACACTTGCAAAGCTCACGTGCCTCAGTATAGCTCCGTAACAGCCTTTACGACTTCCACATAAATTGATTTCAAATTTTACTGCATATTAAAGTAACCTTTATATTTGATGGTCGCTTATTTTTAAAGAATTATCTCAAAATGCTCACGGTTCCCCGGCACCCTACCGCTACATTGACCATGAATCAGAATAACCATCACTTTCATTAATTGAAAATAACTTTAGAAATGAATACACAAATATGTCGAGTTCAAAATTATAGTTCAATTAATTTCCATTCGTAAAACGGATGTACGATATAAATTTATTAATATATACCGAAGTGAGGTGAAAAGGTTTCGCAGTTAAATTTAAGTTAAGCTCATTCTGTGTCTGCGCGTTTGGAATTTTCTTATTTATTATACAACACATTATGGCTTAAATAAATCAGTAATGTTTGAAATGCTACCTCGGAGTTGATGCATTTATGGAAACTACTTGAGATTTTATTCACTTGCGATTTATGTTTATGTCACTTGTGTCACAGGTAATTTATGGCTTTAAATGTAATTAAAATAAGCTATAAGAAACAGTAGAAGTCCATATCATACTTCCGCTCATATAAAAAATATACTTTTTATGAATTTACGTATTTTGCTGCTTTTTTTAATACTTGTTGTATTTTGTTTCTCTAATCTCACATTTTGTAAGCTTAGTTTTTGTTATTTTACATTCCTATTGAACTAAAAAGGTTGTCTAATATTCTACTCCGCGCTACCTAGCTTCAACATAAGCAGAGCTTAAACTATTGGTACATATTTGATCACTATAAACTTATTTGAGTATATGTAATATAATTAGGTAAACACCAGTTTTAAAAAAAAATATGTTAAGAATCCTTTGCTACACCGTAAAGTATGACCTAAATATTTCTTAACACTTAAAGTTAAGGGTCTATTCACACTATCCAAATAAGTTCTCATTGGCATTAATTGGACAGATAGTCCATATAAAAATTGAACTTAAGTGCCGAGTAACTCCTAATCCATTTTGGAAAAAAAACAAAAGACTGCTGAATCATATTTCTCAAAATAAAAACACAAGAAATTCTTTTTTTAAATTGCGGCGTCTAATCTTTATCATTCTTAATAAAACATTGTGAAGATGACCCTTAAACTACCCATTGTGAAAAAAAAAAGAATCTGCTAAATCATATTTTTTATAATAAAAACACAAGGAATTCTTTATTTAAATTGCGACATCAAATCTTCATCTAGTTCTCCAATGTAATCTGTACGAACGGAGGAATGAACGAGTGGAACTTATTAAAATCGTCACCGAACACTACCGAGAATGCAATTTGCAATGATTTGCGCCCATTAAGCCTGTGTCTAGACAGAAAATTCCTCTCACATTGAACAATGCAAGACAATTTCTGCTTGCATACTGAATGATAGATCATGTTTCATTTGAACTGACTTTTTCGAGACTTTCTTGTCAAGCTCACAACACCCTACTATATTAAAGATTTATTTCAGAATACCTAATAGTGCTATTTACTTAACAAGATATTCTTTAATGGTTTCCTTCCATTTTAATACCATTTTAATTCCATTTTAATAATGTGCAGGAGAATACATGTTAAACATGATTTATTTTATATTATTATATACTAGCTGACCTGGCAAACTTTTTACAGCCTCAAAATCAATAATTAGCTAAATCAAACTCAGGTTTTAATTATGATATTGGTTCAGATGAACCAAACACCTAACTCAATTACTTTTTGCTGATGAATTACAGACAAAATCGTGTAGAGAGAATTCATTGAATCGATTTCAAATGTAATAACGTCGAAAAAGTTTATAAATTTTGGTCAAAAGCTCAAAAAAATATGCTAATAAAACGTGGCGCACAGCTAGCTCAGTGGCATGCAAAGAAAGGATCGTGCAACTGAATCAACTCTCAAAGGATAAAGCACACAACGCCATCTAATTACCGGAACCAGCATTCATACTCATGTTCATTTTGGTACAAGTTGTATTCCTGTCATGCATCAGAGATTGCGCCGTATACAGATTTTAATTTCCATGCAAAATTAATGGGATAATGATTTTTCTTCGCGAATTTTTCCGATGGTTTTATAGTGATTCTATGCGGACGGAGACAACTCCAAAAAATATAAGATCTTAAAAATAAATTTGTTTTAAAATTGAATAGATTAGATAGATATTATTATCACGATATGTATTTAAATGAACAATTACAAAAATAATATAGCTACAATTGAGACTATATACTTATTAACAAGCACTACATCAAGGGAGAGGGAAGGAGAGATAAATACTATGGACAGACATAATTCAGGATATGTACCAAGCCTAAAAAAATAAGCCACAAAGAAAAAGAGACTGTGTATATATTTTCATATAAACATAAAAAGTAAATAACATAACATTGGTAAACGTAATCCAAGACATTGAATAAACTTGTATAATTATGATATCACCTTATGTTTATAAGGTCTCAAACGTGTCGTGCTCGGTACTTGTTTAGGTTTTCGTAAAATATTATTAAGCTCAACAATTTTATCAACTAGAACTGCTAATATACAAGTTGAATATGTAAGGGATCAGAATCACATCAACCAAGCGTAAAACAATGAAATCTTTTTTCGTATATTTGTAATACTCGTACGTTGTAGGTACTTACTAACATGATTGTAGCCAGTAGCATTCTGTAGTAATGTAATGCAAATTCTTCGAGTCATTCTGTAAACATTATTACTTAACTTCCCAAGGAACCCCTCTTCTACTGCGAGTCGATCGTTAAAAATCTGCATCTCATGTAGGTATTTAATACCGTCGTCAATACATTCAAACCCCTTACAAAGAATCTATTAACGTTTCACCGGATGATTTTGCAATCGATCAGGGTGCAACCCCTTATAATTTACATGGATATCTTTATATCATTTTATGAGTTTGAATAGAAGATGACAGCACAGTTGAGTTATATTATGGTCTTTAAATTAAGTGATTATGACTCAATCAAACACATTTTATGGATTTAAAACCTAAAAAGGCAGCAATCATCTAAGTTTCTTTGTGAATAAGTGTCAATATTAATTACAAACGCGAATATTGACATGTTCAGTGATTTCTGTAGTCAGGTTTTAGTTTTATTAACTAAACAATTAATTTTTATTTATGAGATATTTTGATGTAATAGTACTCCAAAATATATTGCTAAATTAATATTTGCTCAGAATATCTATGAAATGTGGTGAAAACTGATTAGTTGTCATGGATGATCTATAGTTAATTCTGAATAGTAAATACCACACGGCACTCTTTATTATACCATATTTTCTATATACTATTTTGTACTATAAAATGATTAATAGATAGGTATTAGCAAAATAACATATCAGGTGGAACGTACGTATAAACAACAAAAGCCAATCTTTGTATCAAATCAAAAAACGAAGCAATCAAGAAAGTATCCAACTTCAATCTCCTCTTGCAATTAAGTACAAAAGTGACACTAATTGGGGTTGGTTACAATCAGTTATAAGCTTTTTAGATCACATTAGACCTGGCCCCGATGTATCTGCGTGATCGATCCGCCTACAGCTGTCAGAAGATTATAAACATGTTACATCAAATGTACCAATGTGGATCAGATAGCTGCTAATCTCCATTACAATTAAAAGTTTTTAGATCAAACTCCAATAGGTGGCGTGACATTCGTATTTTGTTCGAATATTAGGGCTGACTAAACGAGGCTTATTGAGAAATCACACTTCATAACAGTAATAACAATGATAAGGCGTATTTTTATTTTTTTAGTACATTGAAAAAGTTTTACTGCAAAATAATAAGCAAAACGACAAAACAAGTCTTTTCATTGATAAACTTCAAGGTGTCATGCTGTTTACTGCTTGCCTCTTTCTTGGCAATGGGACATCTAATATAGGTGCTTCTTGTGAATTCTTCAACAGAAAGCGGCATCAGTTTACCTATAGCTACTGTCTGATTAAGGTTTTTTTAATTCTAAAGCATGCATTACCAACTTAAATTACATATCAGTATAGTAATGACAATAATCACAGATAATATCTTCTATAATATCTATAATATCTCTTCGATAATATCTTAATATCACTAGCTATCGAGCACATATTATGTGCTCGATAGCTAGTGATTCTCAAGTTATATTTTATGTTAAACTGAGAATAGATTATAAACTTATCTACATACTTAAAGTAGTTAATAAGGAACTTTATTCATAAATCAGACAGACGCTTAGTATGTTAAACAATAAATGTTATTAGTATGTTAAACAATAAAAAAATACTTTGCCATATATACTGAATATTTATAGACAAACAATATTAACCACTATATTACTACAATTTTGGAAGGCTTAGAACGCTTTGACAACCCTATAATAGAGGCAAAGGACGAGGACGTGAGTCGACAAAAATTTGTTTTTTGCCGTCGATATAATAAATGTTCTGAAATGGGCCCGTTTTGCGGAAGTGTAGGACATTACACGGCCGACCGATCACAGGGCCTGTCAATAATGTTTACACTGACGTTTAAAATGATCGAACGAATCGTGACGCTTTCTCGACGTTTTTCCTCACTTTTAATAGTCATATCATTGTTTTGACGTCACGGAAATCTATTAAAGTGAAACATCCATCACTCATGTACTTACTAATCATAGTTCGATATATCCACATAAATGACACATCAAATATGCTTCATTTAGAGACCCTTGGTTAAAGTATTTACTTAGCGTCACACTTAGCTTACAATGAAAAGGCTATTTTATAGTCTATGATATGTTTGCTAGAATAATCCAATGTTTTACATTAGGAAGTATCACATTATTATTAAAATTATATAATAAAATAATTTACATTTAAATATACTTGGTGCTTAACGGAGCAAAAATACCTATTCTTCATTTTTGTCATCTGTATTGTATTTAAAACAATTCCGCAGTGCACAAACAATAACCATTAAAAAGTCCATTCTCCCCGACAATTTTCTACAATGATCTAAAGGAGACACTTTGCGCTCGCTCCATTAAACGTCAAATTATCAACTTGCACCATTCGTCCAAATCAAGTCAAAATGGTTCTTACCAACTCAAATCCAATACATTCAAATCTCCCAACTGAATACTGAGCGATAAAGCACATTATAGCGTAACTTCACTGGGAATGCAAGCAATTTTACTAAAAAATTCGTCAGATCATAACTCATGAGAATTGCGAGAATCTGCGGTGTCGCCGTTAACTAACAGGAGGTTTCCAACGCATTTTGACCTTAAAGATTGGAGCCGAAGGTTCTGTTTCAATAAATTATCTATGAAGAAAATAATTTTGAATACTTCAAGTAAAGAATGCACCCTCGACTTGGCACCTAACCCCCATTCAATGCGTTTTAATTGTTTTGATTTTAAATTGTGGAATGAAAAACGTAGAGACGGGGTGCATTTTTATCGCGAGAAAAAATGTCGTGCGTGTCTTTTATTACTTTTCACAGACACAATTTTCGTATATTTTTTGTTTTTTGTTCAATAAAAATGCAGATTTGCACAGACATTATGCGCCGCACTAATTGCATTGTCTGTTTTATTGTCGTAAAATTCAACAGAGAATGTGCTGTGTGTTGTAAAAATAATAAAGTAAATTTCATTGAATAAGGATATATGTTTTTATACGTTACACTCTATGTAAATCATAACAAAGGAAATCCCTGAAGTGTCGGCGTTATTTCGTGGAAAGCTTTTGATATTTTCCAAGCGAAAATTGAAGCATCCGGTGTATTTATCACCCCGCGTTATTTCATACGAGTAAACATGCGAATACGTTAAACAAAGGGCTGAAAACTATACAAATGGACCAAAACTAAAACCGTTCACGAAACGACATCAGGCCGCGTGTCACAGGGATACCGCCAGCCGCGTGTCTCTTTTCAAAATTTCTCTTCCAATTTCACCTTTTTTCTATCTCTCTTTTGCCAGTAATACAATATTCATTGAGAGCGCGTCTGGGTGGTGCCTGTGTCGGCTGAATCGGAATACAAGAGCGCGCTTTCGAAACGAGGAAGACCAAATAGCATTACTCTGACACATTTTGACAAATTGAAGTGTGATAGAGCAAGCCCATTGTTCTGTTCATTTTTATTCGCATAACTGGATTTCAATGTTTGAACAATGTTCGTTAGTGATTGTATGTGTTTGATTTATGTATCCTGTGTAGGTCGCGTTGCGAATCGATTCCTGCGTGGGCGATGTTGATGGGTAGTAATTTCTACGTGCAATCTTAGGTGTAGACGTGCATAACATTAAACATAGTTCACTGTTATTGTAGATAGTATTAAAATAAGCTAGATGCTTTGTTGCAGCATTAGCATTTAAATGGTACGCTATGATGTAACAGACAGAAAACTTAGTTTTGAACACATCCGCGTGCCTACTTGGAATATTTGCTTAGTCCTTATACTTGAATGGTGGTATGAATGTTTAAACGAACATAAATAATGTTTCATCTCAATTGCAAAAACAACAAAGTAGATCGTCTAGACTTTAAATATAAGGCATATAACATATATCTTCTATAATAATAAAAAAATCGCTATTTTAAAAACATTCGTGAAAGAATCACTTCGTTAGCATGAAAACTCTCCGAGACAATTAAGGCAATTAAAAAAGTAAATATCAGTAACAACATTTTTTACGGGTTATTAAATGGTAACTTTATTTTTACGAAATTTTTAATATTTTTAAAGAACTTATCTCGCCCGTCCTAATATTAAAGTCTTTTTTCGATTATAATTGTAATTGTTAATAATTATAATGGTTCTTTCTTTTGAAAATAAATTAAACATTTATTATTACCTAATTCCATATCCAATAATCTTATAAACCTAGAGTGTATAAGATGATTAAACAAAAAGTTTTTAATATAAATAAAAACAATCTACAAATTAGCCCGACAAGCTTCACGCGCAGTTTCAAAGCATGATTTCAAAGGTCCATAAGTGAGTGTCCCCACAGTGTAAGCAATGAGTAATTAAGTGCGTAATTGAACGCAGTCATGGTTCATTTTAGGCGAGAGTCACTGCTAATAGCCCGACCCTTGAACTTAACCCGACCGCGGTCACTACTTCAATAATCCTAATGCTCTCTCAAAATATTTTCCCTTGGCTCTGGGAGTTTATATTACACTGCACACTTAATATTTATTTTAGTGAACTTGCGTTATTAATTCAACTCTTATTGTGAATTGTCAAAGGTTGAGTCCTCTGGTTTGGTAATTTCAAAGCTAGAAAACACTTTGTACTATCAAAGTAGTGAGTTATACATAAATAAATAATAATAATAAATATTTTCTGACAATTACACCAATTATTTAGTTCAAAGATAAGTATCATTAAGAATTTGTGTTATAGATACTAAATAACGGATAAACATACATAACAACTTTTTTTTGTAAATACATACTTAATATACATAGGAAAACACCCAGACCAGAACAAATATTCATGTTCATGCACAAAAAGATTTGTCCTGCGTAGGAATCGAACCCACGACCTTCAGAGCGGAGAGCGGATATTCTCGCCACCACGCCATATCGGTTGGTCAAGTTATGTGCGCAATCTCAAAGTTCATCTGAATTTAAGCCAAATCTGGTGAGACCAGTAAGCTGACCCTGGGCTTAAGTCCGAGGCAACCGGGATCCTCTTACATAAAAAAAAACATGAAACAAAACCATTAGCTGCAATCATCAATCATTTCAGCCGGATGAACATTAGCCTACCCAATACTTAAAATTATATTGAGAGTATTTGCGCACTATCGACACGCTGGGCAGGCGGGTTGGTGACCCCCGCCCCCCTTGGCGAATCTTGGCGTGGTGGGGGGGCTGAGTATCTACCGGAGGCCGGGAAAAGGTAACACCCAGAAGTTTGCGATTCTGGGTGCCCCTAGTATTGACCACCGGGAAACCTTAGTTTCCCAAGAGGGACCTGCAGAGGGCGCAGCGGGCGGGCCAGGAGGTTCTTAGGCAGCGGGGGCAGGGGGCCCCTACTGTCTAAACATAGACCCTCAGATAAGACGGCCACACACGCTATGTTCGCAAAAAGTGGTAGGAGGGGCGCGTCAACTGCGTCTCACGGTTTTGGTACGGGGGACGTTGGCCTCTGGCGGGATGTCAAAGCTGCAACCCAAGTACTGGCCCCCCGCCTCTTTCTCAACAAGCGGCGGGCGTCGTCGGAAGATTTTCAGTGGGTGTTATTGCTGGCGGTCGTGTTTGCCGGTGGTGAGTCCCATACACCTCTCTCGGTCCCGCTTTGGCCGGGAGAAAGTGCATAAAAGCATTTCGATATCGACGTAAAAAAAAGGCGGGTTAGTAATCGATACAGCCTAAAAAATGTTTAAAAGACCTTGAAACATTTACCTACTTAAAAACAAATATGTATGACAGTGACATAAAAAAAATCTTCTATAATTTACACCTGCTCGACACAGGTACTAACTTTTTGCTTTACCTTAACGCCCTTTGAACTTAAACATCATAAAGTTAATTGCTGCCCCTCGCATCGCTTTAATGAGCTGGGCTGTCCTCAGTTTTGTATGTACGTTTATATGTATTTCAGTAATTAAAGCGTTAGCCAGACAGATTGCGTGATGGCTCAGTTTTAAAATTGAAAGAATTTAAGATAGGTCATCATCTTAGCTTATTGCGATATTATTACAATTAAAACCAATAGAAACCAAATTTCAAAGATCGATTTTCCAAGTCTTAATACCAATAATAATCCAAATAAAATCCAGCGGATTAGGACTAATATGTTGTTACGCATGTTATCTGTTGAAAAAAGCTTATAATATTACTAGCGACCTAAAAACAGTTTATAATTATTTATATCTTTAAGTAAACAAAATTATCTAAAATAATAGAAACTCTAAAAAGCGTGAAAAATAATATTAAATTAAAAATATGTTTATAATCTTCATATCTAACGAACAAATTAAAAGTCTTATGCATAAAGATAGAAATAGGTCTTTTGTAAACAAATCAAAGTTAATTTAATGAAAAACCCAAATGTAGCGAATTAAGTCAACAAAACTCTTCCTACCATGTGACTTGTTTGGTTAATAAACATCAAACATATAGTTTCACTAAATAATATTAAAGTATATTTTAGTCCCGTTAATATTCGCCATTTTCCGAATAACTTCACGATTTTGATTGTAAGTTATGAGGTAACGGTGCCATCAATAATGCTCGATATAATAAGGGCCCGATGGACTGTAGGCACGCGATCGTTTTAGGACCAGTGACGTGATATGCTAATAATTTTTCGGAGTTCTTCGGGGGCCAGGTGTAGGACCTTTTAGAATATAATATTGTATGTGTATGAATAGTTCATTAAGTTATTTAGGGAAAAATAACAAAATTATTTTACGTTCGATTTATATGTTTTCTTTTAAATGTTAATATCTTGAAATTATACAATAATATTTGACTAGCATATTATTGCAAGAATCTATGGCTATAAAAACTATAATGAATAACTGAAGTATAATTTTAATAAGATTTAACTTAACAAATTAGACATAAAACAAATCGTAAAGCTTCTAAAAATATCTATTAATGTTATTATCAACAGAACCCTCATATCTAAACGACATATTTGTACCAAGAGAATCCACAAATGAAGAATTTATACCAGCTTAACACGCTTGTTTGTGTTATCTTAATACACTCAAAGGTGAAAATCGTGTACAACTTTTTTGGTG
Organism: Musotima nitidalis; assembly: GCA_949126915.1. Taxonomy (NCBI): domain Eukaryota; kingdom Metazoa; phylum Arthropoda; class Insecta; order Lepidoptera; family Crambidae; genus Musotima; species Musotima nitidalis. The sequence continues at coordinate 8,100,734 of OX421424.1, read as the reverse complement.
CTTAAACTGCAAGTAACGGTCTTTTATAGCATATTTACGTGACACATGACACTGAACTGGGTTAATGTTGGAAAACTATGTGTTAATAGACACAATTTATTCATAAATGAATGTATGACATGTGTCATTAAAAAAACATTCAGTTGATTATTGAGACAAGAAGGTAGGGTAACATGCCCTATTGCTGTCACCACTCCAACTTATTGGCACTCTTAACAATTATTAAAAAAAATAAGAAAACCATATATTTTCCATTATCTGTGTCCTGTCGAAAAAAAACGTTGGTCTATGGTCTTTATAAATTGGCAACACTAAACGTCAGTTAATTTAAACAGAGGTCAAACTTTAAAACTTTAATCAAGCCGCAACAAGTTTTCTGTCACGTGGTTGATCGTTATTTCTTAAGATTTTGTTAAGGTAAGTGGCTTTCTGTTTCTTTTGTTTATATGGTAATTATTTTGATTAACCATGATCTTCAATATGTTTTTAACTCCATATAAACAAATCTACGTGTTTCTGGTGGCATTTTGCTGTTTAGTCTGCTAGTTTTTAATTTATTGCTATGCCAATAATTGGTAAGACAATTAAACCTAATTCTAATTTATTGGCACAGCGCCAATCATTTACATTTTGCTTTTAAACATTTTATTGCATCTTTTATTTTATTTGCAATAAAGAAATATAGTGATAATTTCAGCCCTGTTATTACACAACCTAGCAGTTTCACAAATATTAGTAATAAAGATACTTCAAAAACAAGAGAAAAAAATTATGAGCTAGAAAATCATGGTAATCTTGATTATAAAACTAAAACAGATAATGAAATAGTAGATTACGAACCAAAATATTTTAAACTAAGAAGAACTAATAAGATTTATACCACTGAAGAGCTGGAGAAGATTCTATCCGAAATGAATGATACCTAAATGAAAAAAGTTATGAAATTAGTTACCTGATTTTTCGACTGATTATACTTAAGTGTTTTTATTTGATTAATCTAAGATGATTTCGAGAAAATTGAAGATAATTTTTTTCCTAATTTTGTGTTTTAATAGTTAAGAAGAGTAAATTTTACTTTGTTTCGTCGGCAAAGGTTTTATTTTGTTAAAATTATCATTTTATAACTTTGTAGGTTATGGCCTATTTTTGATTAACATAAAATGTCTTGTTACCTTTTCGAGAATTTTACAGAATCTAGGCTTTTCAATGGGCTCTAAAATACCTACTACCTTAATGCGAATAATAAGATTAAATGATTCGTAATATTGCCACAGGTATGCCAATAATTGGTGGATTAGGTGCCAACAATATGTTTAAAGGTGACAATAAATGGGCCACAAGTCTATTTTGACAAAAACGTGTAAAAGTGGCTAATAGTGCAACAGATGCAGTGAAAAGTATAGTCGATATGATCCTCACAATATGTAGATTAATCTGAGTGCATGATCAACAATTTCTAAAGGAAATAATTACATTTTCAAAGAGGTTTTTTGAATCGTATTGCTTAAAGTGCCAATAATTGGGTGGTTTACCCTATACATTTTTAGTTTTTTCTTTACCATTGGACCCATTAGAATGGCTAAACATAGGACTACGTAACTGTATGTTAACCTCCTTGAGTGATATCGAGCCAGGTGCATTCATCGGCTTCCCGGCACCTTGACCAGGTCATCGGTTCATTGGGAGTTAACCAACCAACCAAATGCAGTGGTATTTCCTGAATCAGTATGGTACACAAATAGCAAGTAATGACAATCTTCAATCCTCTATTCAGATACTTCATTAATAAAATAAGTAAGTAAAATAAGTATTCATTAATATAGTAAGCAATAAGATTTGAATCTCCATAAAGTATTCGAAACGTCGGAATAAAATAGAGCAATGAACCGCGAGTTCTAGTCGAAAAATGTGAATATATAACAGTTCTGTAAATTGATGAAATCAATAACAATATTTAACTTATTAAAATCAACTACAGAAGTATTAATATTCATATCTAGTAATCGACAGCATGCGATAAGAAAAAGCGGTCTTAGTCGATTAAATTAAATGAACTTCGCACTAATATCGATAGTTAAAAAATATTTATTACCTTATTTAGCAATCTTGTCATCTCAATAAGAACTTCCATCTGATTTATCCTTTAGATATAGTGTATCTCAAGGATACTTAAATAAAATAAAACTCGATAAGTTTAAAGTATGGGAATGAGATAACAGATGATATTCAAATTAAATACCTTTGACATTTCGAGATTACAAGCATCGTCGATACATTGCTTAGGACTGGTTTCGAAGGCCGTGAGAAAGAAAAGTATGGATATCTTGTCAAAAAGATGTCAAAGTCTGGATTATTTTATTGAAAGTCCAGCAAATGATTTTTTTACAAATTATGATCATGGTAAATATTCTGTTTTGTCGAAACTTTATTAGTAGCCATTTCGATAAAAACTTAGCACATCAAATTCAGTTCTATGATATACTACTCAAAGGATTCTAAAAAGTATTTATTAATATCGTCAGCCTAATTATCAAACTGCTTTTGTCCTTTTGAGCAAACTATATAGCAAACTATATACAAACTCTGCGGTGCTCGGTGGTCTGAAACGATCGCCGAAGTACAGCAGAGCTTACAGAGGTCAGTCCTTGGATGGGTGACCGTTTGTGTGGCATTTGATATCGAGCGTTTCTGTGCTTCGGAAGGCACGTTAAGCCGTTGGTCCCGGTTATTACTGAATGTGGTAGTCGTTAAGCCATGTTAGAGGCCTAATGGGCAGCTTGAAAAATTCTAACAGCAGGACGCCACACACCTGCCTTCGCTAATCCGCACTGTGTCAGCGTGGTGCATTATGACCCAATACCCTCGCACCTTGTTATGTGAGAGGAGGCTCGTGCTCAGTAGTGGGACGTTAATGGGCTGAGATGATGATGATATAGGAGGACGTAAAAACTGTTTATTATTTATAGTTAAGGCACTAATTGAATATCCAATTCGTTCATAACAAATTAAATATTAATTTATGGGCCATGAGATATATTCCAATCGATAGATCTCGAAATTTTACACTAGAAGGCAAAAGTAATTAATTTTTTGGAGTTACGTAGTTTGAAAATTAGACTTGTCAACTTGAATTTTATAAAAATAATTTCCATTGATGAATGTAAAAACATAAAATGGTTTGTTTGTAAAATCAGATTCGAAAAACTTGTGAGTTTATGTCAATATAATTGTACCGTGTTTAAACTAAAATCAAATCAATATAATTTTATGAAATGTTATGTTATGTCATAAAATTAATCCACATTAACTTATTAATTTTAACTTATGTCGTCCTGCCTCAAAACTCGAAACATCAATTTAATAATGGAATGTCCATATTATTCTTTAGCCTTTTCCATATGACTTATCACAGCGATGCACTTACAATCTCGCTGTCTGCGACATAGGCGCTATCTATATTCAATTTGTTACCCTTATCATGAATTAAATGCGTCTTAGACTCTCAAACCAAGTTTTTTTCTTATTAATTATTCTCCGAGATCGGCGGCCCAAAGGACAGGTGAGCCGATAGCGCTTTATGATGCTCATTTGTCGATATTCATTTGTTAACAAATTAACTGTGCTTGTGTTGGTTCTTATGAATCAGCTGTTTTTGATTTTCCATTCTTAATAGTCATATTTTGTCATACATTTTTTATAAAAAATATTTGAGCCAAATTCTACTAGACACTAATGTATATACTAGACTTTTTAAGCATGGTGTGGGTACTGTCTTAAAGTGCGTTATTATATTATGAGATTTTAGTTATGTCTAAAGCATACAGAAAACATTTACGTTTACCTCCTATAATATAACGTAGTGTACTCAATTTCAGATTCTGGAACATTCTTAAATGTAAATATTTCGAAACTGATAACTAAGGATACAGTGAACTGAATACATAAATTATTCAAAATATAACTCTAAAATAATATTATGAGAATTAAAACCTATTTTATAATAAAATCGAAGTAACGGAAATGATATATTCGGGGTCGTCGTGCCATTTCCACAAATAACATTAAAATTCTAATCTTCTTACATAGTAAAGAACTTGTTTGACAAATTAGTTAGCCATTTACGCCTCAAATTGTCAATAGAATCAAATTACTGCTGTTGTTTATTAGTTACCACAGGTAATATACATACCGTACACCCTGTTAATTAACCTAATGATAATATTTGTCAACACAAGGTAACGAAGTATTCATAAACAAGTCTCATTGAAGACAAGCCCGTTTTCTGTCGTAAACTATGTCATTTTACAACTTCTATTATGTCAAATGATATTAAATATTCACCCTCCGTATAACGTGATAATAATACGTTTATAAATGATGCAATGAAATGTGGAGTTGATACAATTTGTTGTTAAATAGGTGATGTAGTTAAGCTTGGGTCTCACGGTCTATTTTCGACTGGACGCGTCACAACTGGTGGTAATCGTCAAGGTGAGAGTATTGTCCTCATCACATTATTTTGATGACTTGAGGTTGATAAAAAGATCGAAGCATATCGGTTGAGCGTTCATTCAAATAATCTACAGGTAACGAGTATATAACCGAAAGATTACGGACGTGAAACAGCCAAACGCTTCAAGCTTATTTCAAAGGATAAACGGGATTATTGGCAATGTATTTAAACCTCTGAGACGTGGTAAGTCACATACGGATCTACTGTCCATTATTTACACTTCAGGCCGCCACACACCAGAGAAACAGTTTCTACTAACAGTACCTTGATATGTGATCGGGCTGATCTGCCACTATCTTTAGACACGCGGTCTGTTATGCACAGAACAGTTTATGGCAAGTCAACCAATGGTCCAAGCCCTCAATCTGCCGTCACTCTTTTGACCCTCCCTTTATCGATAAGGTCATATTTGGAATCACCGTATCCGTAATGTGCCGCCTATCTTGTCGCGGTAGCCTCAGACCGTACAAGACAGTCAAGCCAATGGTTCTAACAGTAGCAAGTAATAATACTGATCTGTAATTGCATGTCAGATTCACCGCAATTCAACAAGTTCGAGTTAGTCGTTTTGCACCTTGTAGGAAATTTTAAATTTGACAACCGATATGGCGTGGAGATTAGAATGCCTACATTCCGCTCCTTAGGTCGTGGGTTCGATTTCCCTACAGGAAAAATCTTTTAGCGCGTGAACATGAATGTTTATTAGGATCTGGGTGTTAAGTATGTATTTACAAAAATAAACAGTATTTATGTATGTCTATTCGTTATTTAGTATCCATAACACAAGTTCTTCATATTACGTATCTTGGAATTAAATTATTGATGTGATACAATCACATCAATAATATACGAGAAATATTATATGAATTTATTCTTCTCAGACATAACAAACCTATGAAATTAGCGAAGAGTGTCAGTGTACTTGTACTGTGATGCCGAATAAAATAATGTGAATTTGTAAAAAAGCTTCTTTTATAAAAACGTCTTCAGTGTAACCTGATTACACGGCAAATGTTTGTATACCTGCCAGATCATCATTACGTCACGTCGATTCGTTTCACCTTAATGGATCCATCGTTGGTGACAATTTCTACATCACTTAGCTCCACTTCCGATGAAATCGATATTTTTTTACCGAAAATCAAGAGCGTTGTCACTCAGTGTTATCTGACACCTTTATATTTATATCTAGGAAACCTTTGAATGCTCTACGAAATTGTGTGTTTGGTTTTGTCTAAAATACATATATAGTATAATAGATTTCACACCCATATATCTTATTTGAAGATGTCAGAAACTCAGCTACATACTTCTCCTTAAATTCAATCTATATAATTATGATATAATTTACTTTTAGCGCGACCATCTCTTTATGAAACGTGCTAGATGTAGAGAGGGGGCTTACCTTTCTCCCACATTGACACTTCACGAAGTTCAAGTTTCATCATCATCATTTCAGCCATGTAAAGTGCACTGCTTAACATTGGCATCTTAGTGATCGCAGGTTTGAGCTGCTGCCAATCATCCGATAGTATCGTCGACTCTTCCGACCCCCGGTTAATTTAGCCTAGTATTACACGACACAATTCAAGTGTAGCTCTTCCAATATATGAGTAGAAAATAAAAGAGTGATATGGCTAGCCCTAGCCACCAGCTGGAAAATAAAATATGGAAAACGACTGCATTTAACAAGTTTTTAAGAAATTCCTTTCACATTACACTTAAAACAGGGTGTATACATCCTACCAAGATCTTACGAACCCGAGCCAACCTCATGGACTGCTGATCAACAGACAAGGCTCCGGCGAACATAAAAGTTTCCGGTAAGCGGTATTATGTACATTAAAAACAGTTGTACCGCAAGTATAGCACTAGATAATATTAGTAATGTTATCAAAGCAGACAATCTAAATTATCATGACAAGACAGTAAATAGATATGCCTACTTTTGACATCAGATTAATATAATGCTGACATTTTAGCAGTTGTATTTAATTTAATAATTTATATTTGTACACAGTGTTAAAGTTTTACTATATAGGACCACTATAAAACATCATTTATTATAACGTAATATTGCGTTCTGATTAATTAACAAGATATTTAAATCACCAAAGAAAGTTTTCGAAACTCTATTAAATAAACATTACATTTAATTCGGAATAAATCTATGACAAAAGTTCTGAAGATTTTAAGCACTGCGCTTAAGTTGACGAAAAACCTTTTTTAAATCCGTTCCGAACTTTTCTCGATTAGCATTTCAAAATTATAAAGAAAACAGTCTTTGCAAATTGTTTGTGATAACAAGTTGAGCAGTTATTTACATAATATAGTTATAATGATATGATGAAATTATGCAACGCAAAGATAAAAAAACATAAATAACTTAGCTCATATGATTGGTTTATACTTCTTATTATATTAAGAAAGTCAAACAGTAATCTCGTTACATAACTAAAAGAAAATTTTAACGATAATACTAAAATAAAAACCGGCCATGTGCGAGTCGGACTCGAGCAATACATACACTAACAATGGCACTGTATTTTATTTGTCGTTCATAAAAGAATAATTTTTAATTCAAAGAATTATGGACAAGTAAATAAAACACGTTTGTTGTATGGAAGCCCCCTTAAATATTAATGGCATACTGTGTTAGTCTTAGTTAGTGTGTTATTGCGGCAACCGAAAAAATTTTATCTGTAAAAATTACCACGGTTCATGAGATATAGCCTGGTGACAGACGGACAGACAGCGTATTCATAGTAATCCCGTTTTTTACGCATTGGGTACGGAACCGTAAAAATAAAAGCGTTATTCCTTCCAATAGTATAGCTTGAAGCCTATCGCTGAAGCATTCTGATTGCAGTCAGTACATACTGAATTCAAACCTCGCCGCTATACTATATATCTTTTAAACCGGGATACAATGATACACTCATCATTGGACAAAGTAAATAAAAAATAAAATAAAATATACTTTATTGTCTTTAAGATCAACATGATCATTTAGATTCTTCAAACATTTACACAAAATGGAAATTCCATACATTTTTTTAACAACAATGAAAGAAATATGAGCGGTAACATAATAAAGGAGTAAAAGCAAATGGGTTCTTTGTCATAATTTGTCAGTTTATCTGAATTGTCAGTTTAACAGAATTTGTAAGTGGGGACACTATCACCACTAACATAGAACTATAGAATCGTGGTTAGCGCTTTCCAACCCATTACAGACAATTTGTGCAAGTAGGAGATTAATTTATTAATTAACATAAAACAAGCTGTTTCCTCAAAACAAAACAGAAACACAAATCATAACATACATAAATTACAAAATAAATAAGCATCTCAATAAGTGGTTGTAAATATATTTTTTGTTGTCCCTTTGTCTTTTTCTCTGGGCGTAACAATTACGCATAGGTGGAGTCCACATAACCACACCTTTTATTTATTCAACGGCATAAATTATTCAAAAGCGTAACATTTATTATGCGATGGGAAGCGCGATACGAACTAATTTGAATTAATTTGATGCGTCCTATTTTCCGAAAGGAAATATAAAAACTTTTATTTCTAGCTAGCTCTCTGTTACAAAAATACATCTTATTTGCAATTGAATAGAATAAATAGTGTCCTACTTACCTATATAGTTTATTTATCTCCAAAAGCAATGTAATGTGTTAGGTAGTAGTTCTAACTGTTCGCTGCTCCTTCCACCTGACTTTAGTTTATCGCTTAGAAACATAATTAATTTTTATATTTATATTATACCTGGGAAATGATTGTCTCCACTTACAAACTACACTCTTCAGGTAAGATTTTTCGGATAAGAGCTGTTCATTTCAAGGTCCCAAACCACCTTTATATAAAATTGAAGCAATAAATTTAAACCACTCAAAGCATGAAAAAAATTACTAAACAGAACGCCTTAGTTTCGCTTTTATAATATTAGGAATAATAGAAGACGACTCGGTATGTAAAGTAATTGTGGCACTTTACGCAGTATTGTGTTCGGGTTTTCAAGAGAGCAGAAATTGGCTTAATTACTAGGTATATAAAACACTTAATAGCTTGTGTTATGAGCTCAGTGTTAGATCTATTATTTACCATCAGATTACTTGGTGTACGCCTAACACATCTCGTCTCATAGCTACAGAATATAAATATAAGAGTTTAATATTTCTAGCTATTCTTTTGCAATGGTTTCAAAACGAGTTTCATACTCCGGCCTGCAAAACAAAGGAGGTACTTACTATAAGTCAAAGATTTTAAAGAGCTTTCTTAGAAACTAGAAAATTATACATATGTAATTTTTTTACATATAAACAAGAAAAATCAGTTATACAAGTTATGACAATTTAAAAGAGTGATACTCAGTTTCGGCTTATATAGTTCTTTAGTACCCATAACACATGTTCTTAATGATACATATCTTGGAGTTAAATAATTGGTGTGATCGTAAGAGGATATTGATTTATTATTTATTTAATTGCCGTGAGTTATACAACGTTTACTGTTAATGTACCAATAGGCCATAACTAAGATAGTTTGTCTTGATGCAATTGTTAAATAATTGGGCACTAAACTGCAATAAACATAAAGTAAACGTTTATACATACATCTTGAATGCGTATTATTATGTGGTTCAGCCATTAACAGTAGGTATCTTCAGGCAATTGGCGAGCCACTCTGTTACGGTGCTTATCTAGTGGATAACGATTATTGGCAACATTAGCCACTGTTGTTAGGACCTCCTCTTGAATTTCAAACTCTACGCGCTCGGCATACTAAACGCTTAGAGATGGGCGATTGTAAAAAAGAAACATTCGAATAATTTAACATTCGCAGAAATTGTTGTGTTTTGTTTCAGTCAATGTTGTGTTCTTTTTTTAAAAGAGACTGTAGCTTGCAAAACTACTGAGAGAAGGAGCTAGCTTTTAGGCGGATTTTGTTAGTGAACTTTTTGTTAGTGAAAGTCAACCTTTGAATATATACTTTTATTGTTTGTTTAATCGCTTATAGGTGTATTCTCCCAATAAAGTAATATTAACAATGAGTTTTGTATATCATTAATTACTTAAATGAAAAAATAAAGGATAAGATAGAACAATAAATAAATTTATGTTTTTTTACAGCCAAAATTATAAATAGTTATTCGACAACATTTAGAGTTAGTAAATGTTGTCGAACAATAAATTCTGTGCAACTGAATAATTCTTACAGGATTTTTTGAATAACATGTCGATTAAAACATTCGATCCCGCCCATCTCTAGTAACTGTCCGTGTTTTTATTGCCTGCTTTTAAGTTCTATAGCATTCAAGCGCAAAGTTTGGATTCAAAACAAGTTTCAACCAGCTGCTGATATTGCATAAATTGTGAGTGTTTTAATAGGTTTAATGAGCACAAGTTTTAATGGGAAATCTTGTTATGTTACGTGCGATCCGGAGGCGTGTTTTGATAAAGTATTCATAGGTCGTTTTTCAGTTATAAACATAAGGAAGGAAACAAAATGTTGTTGTTTGCGATCTTATTTAAGTAGTATAGGAACTAGCGGTTATGGTGGAATAAACTAATTTTTCATTCCTATAAGAAATTTAATATCCTATTAAATATAATTTTTTTTATTTAATACGCCTCAATTTAAGACGAAATTTGTACAAGAACAAAGACAACTCGATTCGACTTATTAAGTGATCTGATTAAATCGAATCAAGTTTCTATGATAATCGAAAAGAGAAAAGTCTTCATGAGAGGACAAAGGTGCTTTATTCCTGACTTTTTGTGGATGGTACTAAATAAATATATTTTGGCGCTAGATACAATATAATGGACAAATTCTTACTCAGCGCTTCTAGCCCCAAATGAAGCAGTGCTGCTTAAAACGACAGATAAACTTACATAAATACTTTTTCATGTAAATATAGAGTAATACATACAGTACAACGAACCATGCCTAGGCAATTCGAATCCATGCTCACAAATATTTATTGTTTTGCGGGAATCTAACCTACGGCCTTAGTTACTCATTATAGTCACACAAAGCTTAGCCAATGATGTCTCAGGGTGTCGAGCGCAGTGTGATGCCAATCAGGGCTTACTTTAAACGGCACTGTGCTGATTATTATGGGTGGGCGTATACCTGCTCATTGGGTGAACATCGTGCCTTTCGCCAATTGGTGTAAAGTAAAGTAAAAGTAAAAAAATTATTTATTTCATAAACTATTATACATAGTACTTGAAAACGTCATGATCACAAATGAAAAAAAAAAACAATCGAAATAATATTACACTAAATCACGAAGCTTAGATTCACTTACATGCAACAAAACAATTTAAAAATAAAAAATAATTAAGTGTAAGTGAATCTAAGTGCCAGTTCCGAGCCACCGCTCTGTAAGAAGAACTGGCAAGAAACTCACAGGCTATGCTCTTTTAAATATGTCCATTAGTTTGGTACTAGAATTACAATCTTCATTTGTCTGTGAAGCTATACAATGCAATATAACATAACCTTAACAATATTTATGTTTTCAAGTCATTCATATTAGAATAGCCTATATGAAACGGCAGTTTAATCCCAAGCATTTTTATCTGCCATATAGTCTTTAATAGAATAATATCCCTTTGAAGACAGCTTGTGTTTTATTGTTAATTTAAATTTATTTAGGCTCAATTGCTGTAAATTGGTGACATGAAAATAAAACATTCTTGCATTCGATTATGTTTGTTATGGCGGTTAAAAAGATACTTAGGCGTCAATTCTTGTTTGTATCGGGTTTGGATCAAACTAAGCGTGTGATTTTTTTTATGTATAATCAAAGAAATGTTTAGGTCCTATGGAAAGTGAAACTAGGAGAAAAAGGTGGAACGGAGATTCGATTCTCAAATAGTTGAGAAGAAAAAGAATTACATGTTATAAACATGAAACTCTTTGTATAGGGATCCTACCCAAGAACTAACCTGAACTAACTTGGAGCCCAAGCCAACCTTACCTGCAAGTGGTACACATGCCGATCAACGGACGAGGCTCTGGCGAACATAACAGTGCCCGGTAAGCGGCAATAGACTCGCTACCTATTACGTGGGACCAACTATATAATTGGCGAAGTGTGGGCGTATAATATGCCTCTGCCTACCCCTTCGGGGAAACAGGCGTGAATGTACGTATGTACTCTTCATCTTAGCCAATTAAACGTTCTACTATTGGGATCTTGTGATAAGTAAGATTCGGGTCATACTCTATTACACGGATCCAGTGAAGAAGATATTTCAAAAAGAAGATATAGTTAACATTACTGACACCTAGCTCACTGAGTTACTAGCGCTTCAAATACACATAGCATCAATCACTTGTTTTCCTGGACACCTCGCTTGTTGAACACAATTTGAACGAGAGTTGAGTTCGTGGGTGTCTTTCTTTCAAATGTGTAGGCATAACGCATAACCGATTGGTCACAACTCACAAACCCTTTGTTTGACTTCCAGTTTGAGTATGAATGGGGTTACCGATGTGTTTGTATGCAAAAATATACCTCGTAGTTTCATGTTTAGCCTTTACAGTAACCATGTCGACCATTGCATTGTTCTCTCCTCTATGTTTAAATTAAAATAGTTTAGACTATTTATTCATTGATGTCTTCTTAATATTGCATAGACTAAATTGTTCCTATTTGAATTTCAAATGATACAATTTATTTAAAGAAATCTTATTCGAAGGATTCAATTTGACGCGTCTGCATAAAAAACCAGTCGATTACGAATGAGTCACAAGTAGTTTGAAATAATATAAAGAGGTAGCAGCTATTTGGTCTGTGCTGCGATTTTCATTTTCTCCGGACTCAATTGCTTTGTGATTAAAGTTCACGATTGCTTGTGGACTTGAGAGGGTGAGATCATTGTTATATTTGAAGGATTGGGCATATACCGTATAGAGTCGAAAAGTAAGAAATTTTGGTTTTGAAGGTAGTAGATATACGTATCGGAGGTTTATGAATTTGAATTATGAACTTCTCACCAATGAAAACTGGAAACATCAAGAGAGGTGGTTTTTTTGCTTTAATTTTAACATACATGTCATATAAAGTTGTATAAGTTCAAGTAATAAATAAAAAAATATATATATTTGGTTTTCTGAATGTAAAACATGATTGATACCTAGGTCTTGTTATATGGCAAAGTAAGGCTAAGTAGGTAGGCAGACCTAATTAATATCGTTTCGATCTGTAAGAAACGGCTTAGGGAGCGCACTAGGGAGCATTACTTTACATGTTAACAAGTTACTAACAGATTGGTTGGCAATCATAAGCATTTTTTTTAAAGACAACTTTCTAAAAGAAAATTTCAAAAACCCAGACAAATTTTCATTCTAAAACAGAATTGAGTCTCTTTACTAACGACTCTATAGATATGATGATTTGGAGTCTCCGTTGAGGGTCGACCGACCTTTTTCTTACCGATCAGTATCAAACATTCTCATCGATGAGCGCGACAATACAATCTTATACTCAGACGAATCGATATGGTAATGCACCTATGCATTCTTTGCCTTTGTGTACATATGATGATGAGGTGGGCGAAACCCTATTGATATACATTCGAACTCATTGTTGATGTTATTGGTTGGAACAATTTTAAAAGGTAATTTATACGGTCAGGCGATGGGACATTTTGATACTGCTCAGTCAGATATTCTTTTATTTTCGATATCGGCATTCGAATGTCATTATTTCATGTCAAATGAAGATCAGTTACAAAGTAAACGCTTGAAAATAATATGTGAAGTATCCAAGCCGACACGAGTGGCAATGACGATACAAATATTTTTTATCTATCACTGAAATTTTAGACTAGTATAAAATAAATAAAATGTCTCATACCTGTTAACTTATACTGGATCCATTGGGATATTGTAGGTCATACACCACAGTCTCACCTTTGTTTGCAAGAGTAGACACGCGTCTATCAGTGGGATATTAATAAACTAAGATGATAGTGGAGCTACCAACATAATATATATTTATTTTTTAAAAAGAACAACACTTACCACTTCATAAATAACTATTATAGAACGATCGTGGATATACTTTACAAGGAAAATTATCTCAGCTGTTAAGAGAATTGTACTTCGATGTGATACACACTAAACACAAGGAATAAATTCTAATTTAGAGCATTTAAAATAGAATACTACATTTTAAACCCTTTTCTTTTTAATTTACAACCCACAAATAATCCTTTGTGGCCATAAAATTGGTGTATCGCCCCAAATTAAACTACAGTCTAAATTGATACAAATGGTCGTTTCTATTTAAACTTAATTGAAGAATTCCAGAGCAAGTGCACAGAGCTCATAAGTTTCCGGTTAATTGATAGCACGTCAGCCGTTATTAACAATAGTTGAGTTTATTAACCAATTGTTACCTTATCTTGGCCACTTAAACTGCTTAAACTGATGCTTGTATATTCAACATTATCCATGCAATAGCTGTCACATCTATACTGAAGACTCTAGACTGCTTGATTCTGATACTCCATAATAATATAAATATATATTATTATTAGTTTATCTCAACAAATATTTTGTTTTTCCGGCAGCACCTACATAACTTGTAAGAAATAATTGTTTGTAGTATGGAAATATAAGAGCTTATTATATGGTTTAAGTAAGTGATATGGTACTAAATATTTAATTAATTTTTGTGTGTGTTTTATGATTCCCGAAACAACTTGACCGGTTCCAACAGCATTTACACTAGGATCAATTGTTATTTGTTAATCATGTCTTAAAATAAGCGCGAGGGCGTTAGTTTAAATGTGCCTTTAATAAGAGCTTCGTTGATACAAACATGACTGAAAAAAATTTACATTGACTTTAAGAAAGTTACTACGAAAGAAGCTTATAAAATTGGAACAAATAGATATATGACGTCCGTCAGCCACGCAATTTTATCGCCATCTAAAACAATTTATGTTATACTCAAATAAAAATCGAATAAAACTCCGTAATAGATGCTTCAACTAAACGTCATTGTTTTCTATGGCCTATGGCGTTGCGGAGGCATCTAAATGACCCTCAGATTTCGTTTGTGATCAATATTGAATTTTAAACATTGGTACCCGCTGTGTAATGACACTTTAGGATATTATAATGCCGCCACAAAATAGGTTTGAATATGTTTGTTTGCTCTAAACGACACTAAAACCAATAAACTTAACGGTATTATGTCCAAAACTGACGTTGTTTATGGTTCGTATGGAAATCGTGAGGTGTGATTATGCAAAATCAATTAAACGGATTTGTTTTCAAAAATGTGGTTTGTGCTGTCTATCTTCTTTAAAGTGTTAATTTAGGTTATTTAAGAATTCAAAACGTAATAAAATATTTTCTGTTTATTGATTTAGTCACAAGCAACTTATTTTTTATGGTATGGTGTAAATTGTGTGTGTGTTTTTTAGTAGGCTTTATTTAAAATCATAGTTAACGATTCGGAATTTATGGACTAAGGACTATGGTGTAAGTAAATTTCAAAAAGGTAAGTAAGTACACATATAAGGTATATTAAGAAAGTAGGTATAAAATTTTGAATTTATCTCAATAGAATTTACAACAATAATTGTATTTTTCCATGCAAGTAACTTTTTACAAGCATAGTTTTTTTTTTATTATTGTATAACAAACTAAAATTTAATACATAAATTTAGGTAAAAACAGTGCAACAAAAACCAAACGAGGTTTTTCCGTGCACTGTCATTCGTCCATTCATAGTAGCAGCAGCATCCATAGATTAGGTATACCCATGAAAAGAAATCTTTATATAAAAATTATATTACAATAATATAAATAACAATTCAGAAACTTACCTTTATGAATAATTCAATTTCGGAACAAAAAAACTACGAACATACACAAAACCCATTGCCCAAATAGGGGAACTAGAAAAAAGTTTTTGTCTAATATTATCTTTCCCTATACGCGTAGTACCGACTACTGAGCACACATTAGACATCCCTTTCTGGACATGTTGCTGATTTACTGTTGCCCTCAGTTAGAAACTTTGCTAATAAATAAACCTTATTTCGGCCGTCAAATTCCATGCTTCCTTGGTTATCTTTAACTACGTGGACACGCTTGGTTTTTGTGTTACGACAAATTCCTCTCTTGATTTTGTCACGTAGGGTTGTCCATTTTGCAAGCGTATCAATGAATTAGAACTAAAAACACAGATACAGCTCAAATTATTAGGGAGATGATGTGTCCGTGGGCAAGGCATATGGTACAAAGAACTGATTGGCGTTGGGCAGACAATTTTAATTAGGAATCCTGAGAGAAATCGTAGTGTAGGACGTCCAATAGCAAGATAGATAGACGACTAGATAAAGGTTACAGGATCAATCTGAATATAAGACCAGAAATTGGTTATGATTTATTGAAATATGCAGAGACATTTTATTCCAGTTTTTTCATTTTATTTGCTTACAGCTTTATTATTTTATCTGTAAATGCGATTTAAATTCTGCGGCAGGATTGTTAGCAATAATCTACGGTTGGAGATTTGTGGAAAAATAAATTAAAACTCAGCTGCATAGCAATTACTAACTAAAAATACATGTTAATCTGTATATTAATAATTCACAGCGGAGCAACAACCCTGTGAAAACATAACATATTCAGTGAGACCTTTATGAGTAGGGTCATCACACTTTGGTTAAATTTAGCAATTTATCTCTTTTAATCGTACCGTAATGGACACAGTTGGACGGAAGCACATTGCGCAAATTGGTTTTTAGGTAACTTTTCAGTTAAATCGTTAATTTGTTGGTGGAATTATCCTTTTTGGTTGGTAAATGTTTCCTCGCTCTATCGTTTGTTAAATGTCATAGAATAAGCCTATATATGAGTGAAATGTAGGGGAAGTTAAAAGAAAGTGTGGTTTAAAATTTTAAGCTTCAAATACTTGTATCAGTCGTCACTTCGCATGACTTGATATACTTGAAAACGACCTGCATATAGGTAAAAAGAGTTAGCAGAGCTCAGTCCTTGAATGGGTAACCTTTAGTGTTACTTTCGATATCAAGCGCTTCTGTACTAACAGCATAACACACACCTGCCGCCGCCAATTCTCACTGGGACTGTGTGAGTGCGTTTTATCTTGTTGTGAAAGGGGGATTTTTTTATGTCGGTAAAAAAATGCATTTACGCACTACCTTCCGGGCAAAGGGGGACCGAATGGGGATGTGGGACTCCGAAAACCAGGACAACCTCCTCAGAGAGGCGCATTGACCCTTCCCTCTTATCTTCTTGTGCGACCATAGCCTGTGGGGTTCTCGGAGGGTCTATGGTTAGAGAGCAGGGGTCCCCTGCCCTCCCTGCCTTAGACTCTCCTGGCGCTGCTTGGCGGGCCCGCCCGCTGCCTGCCCCTCCACTGGTCCCTCTTAGTTTCCCTCCCGGTAGTCAGTTCTTAAGGCACCCAGAGTCGCCAACCTCTGGGTGTTACCTTTTCCCGGCCTCCGGGAGGTACTCAGCCCCTCAACCACGCCAAGGTGGAGAGCTGTTCGGTGCGGTGAGAGGAGGCCTGAGCTTAGTTTTAGGACTACAAAAAGCTAAACTGATAAACTGAAAAACCCTGGTCCGTAGCTTGGTAAAGATCACATCAGGCCAACCTGACCACCAAGTCGGTGCATCACTTTGCCGAGGGCAAGTGAAGAGTACGAATGAGACTAGGAGATTTGACGTAGTACATAGACGTAGGACGGCACCTGGGGAGGCACCGACGCGACGCGCACTAAGCGGAATGCTAAGTGGCGCATGTTGGAAGGCGGGAAGCCGTTGTTGACGGCCGCGCACTAAGCGCAATGCCAGGTAGCGTATGTTGGAAGGCGGGAAGCCTTAGCTGAAGGGCATGTTTATTTGAGAAACTTTCAACCTAATATACTAACGTGATACGTGCATATCAGATGAATATCACAATAAATTGAGTCTGCGTGGACATCTATTGTGGCTACAATATATTTTGGTTGTGTTATCCAGTTAGGACAAATATAAACCAAAAATAACTAAGTTTTGTGTGAACATAGTTTTCTTAAATTATTTTACCTTGTATGTATGTCTATTCATATTCTAGTAAGTACCTCTTCTACAAGCATTGCTTACAATTTACTAATAAGTAATAGATCCCTATGTGTCAGAGCTCGCTTAGATAGACACGACTATACTGCCATACAAGTCACCGTCAATAACTAGCTTTATACTACTAAAAGATACAGCTGTGAGAGATATCTTAGAACATTAATTGATCTTTATATCAGGTTCGATATATATTTGAAAATAATAATTATCTTAAATTAGAAACTACTCCAACTTAAAGAAAGGAAAGCGAAAAAGCAATGATAATGGAAAAAAAAGTAAAAAATAACATTAAATGAGACACTCCATATCGTTACAAGTTACTCTCTTTTGGACGAACAGCAATGTTCAATGGTTGCCAAATGCCGATTGTGCCAAAGCGGGTGCCAGATACCCCACTTCCAACGGTCTGGGCAACGTTCAATATTGCATTAAAACTGGGAGATTTTATGATACTAATTTGCAATTTCGTTGATATTGCCAATAAAGTGCGGATGGATACCGAGACCGAGTTACTGGAATAAGGGTTCGGTAGGGAATCAAAGAATTATTACCCGCAAAAGAGCTCGAAGACTTATCGCTGGCACTAATCCTCAAGGCTTAAAAAGGTCATTTTAGGCAATTCATCATAATTATTAACCCATTTAGATTTACTTTAGAATGACAATGAAGTATCAAAGTTTATAGATCGTTATACAACTCTGTGATAGTCACGAAGACTTCTCCTGTTTGTGATCTTGTTTACTTTTTGAAAAGTAGTAAATTTTTTATATGTTTCATAAGTCATGCGATATTAATAAACATCACCATCATTATCATTATAACGATATGAAGTCCACTGATGTACGTTAGCCTCCCTAATATTTTATTATATTGGGGGTATTTGTCCATAATCACCATGCTGGGCAGGCGAGTTGTTAATCGCAGTTTAAGCCATTACGCAGGATGACGCTGCTGCCCATCAATCGGTTAAATTTCTCTTCGACGACTCTTACGACTCCCCATGAAATAAGAGGGGGTAACACTATTCCAGACAGGTACCACACGGCACGGCAGTTAGTAATAATAATGATTCTGCATTCCCCAAGAGAAATAAATAGTTTACATGGTGTACATATATATAAATGTATAAAGGTTATCTCTAGAATTCTTTTTAAGCGGTGTTACGTAAACATGTAGGATAAGTAGCTTATCGACCAAGGATTCCGACGACCGTGCGAAGTGGAGAAGAAGATGGAGGAAAGCGGGATAACACTTAGATAAAGAACAAGAAGACTTGAAGAGAAGAAAAAAATAACAAAAATTGATTTATTTCATTTATGATTGTCGATATAACGTAGAAGATACTTGAGTGAAAAATAATCAAACAAGAAACTCGTTAATGTTGTTATCTCTCCACTTCGTGAAATTATGAGAAATAATGAAGAGAATACGTTGTTCGTGTAATAATGGTACCATACCTCAGAGTAAGTTGAATGTTGTCTAGATATATTGGTATAAATGTTTACCCATTGAACTAAAGCAGTGAAAATGTTCATTTATGGGAATATTAAGTTTTTTTTTGTGACCTGTAGTGCTTCGCATTTTGTGTACCGGTGCTTGAGCTGGTTAAATAACTGGAGGTAATAACAGTTATCAACAGTATCTGATGTTTCGAAAATCAAGGTCAATGCCGTGCTAAGTATCACATACACACCTACAAAAGTGAAGTAATCAGGTGAACTTTTTTTTTTGTATTGTCACATTCGACAAAATATAAAGTTTCTTATGCCAAAGTGTAGTAACATTGTAATATAATCATCCCAGGTCATTTACGTCTTACTATTGAGCTAGAGCCTCGACATCAGAGGGCTTCAGGTCATATTTTACCACTATCACCCAGTAGAATTGGGAATAATAGCAGCACAATAAAATTAATTATGCTTTTAGGATGAATTGTATGTGGTCATTTTAAGCCAACTGGTTACTTTGTACGTAAACGTTGTCTTTTTCTGCCTTTCTCCGAGTTCATTTGAAGGAGTGTTCTTAATAAAAACTTTATGAGGGTAGAAAAAGTCGGTACAGTGAGTTTAATTATTAACTCGGGTGAGTGTAATGAATAAAGTATATATTTTAGTTTACTATGTATGAATTTGTCACCATATATTTATACCTAACTCAAATTCGAGCGACGATACCATATTATTATCGTATTTATCACTTGCTCTGTGCATCGGAAAGCACATTAAGCCGGTGGTCTCGGCTGTCAAAAACATCTATGGCAGTCGTAATTAGGAAGTCAGTGCCTTCTAATATTCTGATAACTGGTTTAACCATAGAACGATATTTCCCTCTGGGTTGTGGAATTCAGACGGTAGTCGCTCCATGTAATAACTGAAGTTCAGCCAAAAATCTGGTTAGACCAGTGAGCAGACACTTGGCTCTAAGCTCAAGTCTTTTTTTTTCTCATCGGTAAATAAATGCTGTTTACGCACTGCCTCCCGGCCAATGGGGGGACCGAGAGGGGAGAGTGGAGCTCACTGCGGCAGCCGCTACCACCGCAGTCCTACCCACTAAAAAAAAATTCCGACGACGCCCTAGGCTGTTGAAAAAGGGGCGGGGGGCCAGTACCTAGGTTTGTAGCTTCTAGCACCCCGCCCGCGGCCAACGTCCTCCGGATAAGAACCGGGAGGACCTCCTCAGAGAGGCGCAGTGTGTCGCGCCCCCCCCCTACCTCTATGTATTCTGGGGGGTCTATGGCTAGACGGAAGGAGCCCCCTGCCCCCGCCGCCTAAGACCCCCCGGGCGCTGCTTGACGGGCCCTCCTGGCGCGCCTGCTGCGCCAACGGCGTATCTAAGCTCAAGTCTAGGGCAACCGGGATAATTGTACACCTAACTCACTCGATGTTTTTGCATTTATAGAGCTTGCGGAGTATTTACCAAATGTTTACAGGGAATCTTTGTAATTGTAATATGGTTAAGCCTGGCGGCAGAAAGACGGTGGATGCAGGCAACTGGGGAGCTCTCAGCTCAGAAATGGACTCTCCATATGGCCCATATCATGATGATAAAGTATGTAAATATTGTTTTCGATATACACGAATACTATTTATTGATTATTTTACCCCGCCTATTCAAACTCCGCTTTACTTTATTTTTGTTTTTAAATAATTTTGCCTATGTCAAATCCATAACTACTAGTCATGGTATATATTATAATTCAATAAATAACAGACATTCGTTGCTCCGGAAAAGACAGACAGACAGATGAGTGTGTCCATGAATAAATTTACAAATAAATACCTACCGTATTACTAAAACATTAATCATTGCACACGTTTCGTTTCACAGATAAAGGACTCACTGCGCTGAACTTGTAATAACAGATGAACATATTTAAACACCGTTTTATGTATGAAAAATATCGTCGTACATTTCACACAACACAATCTACACTCAAACTAAGCAGAGATTTTGCTATGGGTTAAACAGCAGTTAAATGAATATGTGTATTCATTTTTCGTTCATGCACATAAATATTCCTTTAGCTTAACAATTAAACCTGCGAACTGCTAAGTCTCAATCTTCAAGTTTCTATAAAAAGTTTTTTGTGACTGCAGAACACAATCTTAATATTAAGTAAATTTTACGTAGAACTCGCAGGAGAAAAAATCGACCTGGACGAGTTTCTTGCCTAATTCTCATACGTTCAAGCCCGGTCTGAAGCCCACAGTGATTGGGCACGTTCGTTTTTAAGTTCATAAGAGCTATTTTGATCCAAACTAGAATAAAAGATTTTGAAGGAAATATGAAATTTAGGTGACTATTAACGGTAAGTAGTACAGGGTATATATAGCTTTTTAAGAACTTTTAAATGAACTTACTCACACTTAGATATGTACAGGCGACTCAGGCCAGGAGTCAGTTCCTGCTTACATTTACAAAAAGCAGTATTTATGTATAGTATAGTACCGTTCTGTAGTAGGGCCTGGAGTGACTGGCATAGCTGGGCGTGGTTGCAAGCTGAAGTCGCAGTGGGCGGGGCACAGAGCTCAAAGAACCGTCGACAGATGGTGCGTTAAGGTACTTCAATGGTGACCACGAGCCATCAAACATTGTAGAGGGCGGCCACCCACCCGATAAACCGATGATCTAGTCAAGGCGGTGGGAAGCCGATGGATGCTAGCGGCACAGAATCGATCAACGTGAAAAACAATTGGGGAGGCCTATGTTATGAATAAATAATGATAAAAATTTTATACTTTCTATAGTACTAGTACTAGTCCTTGTATAATAAAGTACTAGAGTAATATATAGAAGAACCAATAACAAAGTAAGTAAAAACAATTTGTATCTAAAAGCATATGAGACAAGTTAAAAAGAAAGAAGCGACGTGTCTCTAAATCCACTTTCGTATCGCATTTAGGTGTCGCGTATTAGGCCGCAGACATACTGTGCGATTTTTGAGAGTCAAGTTTGAAGTATGATGTGATGTAGTTCTAGCAAATACTTATGGTAATTACTTACCATCGTTATGGAAATTAACACTTGGATTGGATTACAATCGTTATCGTTTCGTAATCGAATTTCTCTAATAACATTCTACAATTTTAGACGAAAACAATCGACATTCACAAATGATTCAGTGGAATTATTACAGTGAACGAAACATTGTTCCTCGTTGAAATTTATAATTAAGAGTTATTTTTCCGTCACACATACATTATATTTCAAAAAAATGTAGACCCTTTTGGACTACCTATTGGAAAATTGGCCTAATGAATTTGAATTATTTAAAAAAGAAATAGGCTAATACTTACAACAAAGAAATCATTACGGTAGAATATTTTGAAGAATTTCCAGGCATTAATAACATTTTATGAACAGTATACAATGACAAATCTCTTTTTTATAATTATTATTAACGTGTTTGACATATTTATTAATAAATTTACTTTGTGACTGTATATTTTATTTTTGTAATATTGTTATATTTATTGATAATCATGGTTTGTAGTAGTAAGTGTGTTGAAACTTCTCTGTAAGCTTACTTGTTAATTTATATAAATGTATAAATTAATAAACAAATCGCGTAGTATGCACCAAGCTGTAAAAACATAAAGCCGTGAGCGTTTTCTGAAATCTTGCAAGTTGAAAGTTTGTATCGCGGAGTTTGGGCGACGCTCATTCAGTTAGTTAGGCCCGCGTGTGCCGTGAGATATTCAAGTTACCAACTCTACTCAAACTGGTAGTTCCACTTTATTAGAGTGCTTACTATCTTTCTTGAACTTTCGAGAAGGTGTTTTGAATTTCTTACACTCTTTGTGTCTGAAATAATGTGATAAGCGCGAAAGTAGCTGTTTGATTGTGCAGAAAATCTAGAAAGCTATCGCTAAAAGAGTACGAAGATAGCTTAAAACTTCAAATGAGCTTTTGATTCCAGACAATACTAAAGAAAAGCCCATTTGAGATAGTATTTGAAGTGATAGTAATAAACCGACACAGTGATGAGAATTTCCAAGCTGGTGTGGAAAAAGCAAGAAGAATCGATGACTGATGGCGTGAAAGTTCGGTAGGCAAATGTAGTAGAGGACGGCATCCCATTCGACGGACTGATGATCTGGGCAAAGCGGTGGGAAGCTAGTAAATAAAGGCAGCTCAATGTAGAATTCTATTTCAGAAACCAATGTTCAGCATTGGCTGTCACACGGCATAGTGCAAATTTAAACTCTAGTCATGGGACAATAAGATTCATGCATTTTCTATGAGTTGACGTAATAAAATCTTTTGGCATTATTGAAAAGTAATACTAATGTATATTTAAGCCGTAGAATTTAATGCATATGTTACAAATTCGTATTTGCAGGCGTAAGGCGCCGAGTTGTGACGACGTTGGAAAATTTCGTCGGCGATGTGGATGTAAAAAATCAATCAATCGGGTAAACAGAAATACAGAGTTATCTTCTTTTATGTGTGCTTAAAGTCTTTGAAATAAAAAGAAAAACAATAATTTTGAATTTATATAACAAAATAAAACAATAATTTAAGTTTATGTCACAGAAAGGAGTATATTTTAACGTTATTATCGGCAAAAGATTTTCGTTATCGGTTAGTAAGGGTAAGAGACGAAAAGCAAATTAATTTCAACTCTTTAATATTATAATTCAAAAACACTCATTAGACAGAATCATTAAACTCTAACCAAAAAGCCTTAATAAACGTGCAAAAGTAATACAAAATTTTAGGACAGAATTTAATCAAAATCATAAGTTTGTATTACAGAAAGTTACGCTGCCAAGTTGTCTCACCAAAACAGCCGAGTTGGACGATAATTTGTTGACGCGCCATTTTCCAAGTTTGTAAAACCTCTATCTTAAGCTCAGTGTTTGAATTGTAAATCTGCACTCATTAGGTGTTTTTTTTAACTAATATCGTAATGAACAATATCTAATTTTGATTTATTGAAATATTAAACATAATAGCGCCATCTAGCAATTAGCTGAGCAACGATAATATTATGACGCGCCATTTTCCAAGTTTGCCAAACCTCTATTTTGGTATATTATACCTCAGAGTTTGAGTTATAAATGTGAAATATTGGACTACAATAACTAAGTGAAATAGGTCATTGCATTTGTAAAGGTATAGGATTGAAATTACGTCTAATTTTGATTTATTTACATAAAAATAAATATAGCGTAATCGACACTAACAAAACGTTAGCGCAGCGTGACTTAGTCCTACTAAACGGATTAGTTTGTAAATACTTAGCTATAGATCATAATTATGGCGGAAACACTTAGTCCTGGAATAAAAAATGTGATATTAAAGCCTTTAATATTATGTAATTTCAATTCTGTACCGTTGCAAATTTTGTACTCTTCTATCTACCTTGTACAGTCCGCTTTCGGTTGTAAGTCGCCGCTCGCCACTCGCATTGTAGTAGGAAGGAGGGATAAGATGCTTTACCAAATGATGTGGCAATTTTATCTATAAATAAATTTAAATATTACATAAAGAGTAAATTGTGCCAAAAGGCTTATTATAGTGTGAAAGATTTTATGAACGATAAGTCTGCCTTGAAGTGACATGAATTGCTTCTTTCTTTCTTAAGATAAGATGAGATATATATGATCTTTAGATATTAGATTTTGTTAGTTTTTAAGAATAGCGGTAATTTTAATATTTTATTTTTTTAATTGTATTAGATCTTAAGACATAATTTAAAAAAAGCCGAGATGAGTTTCTTGAGGCATTCTTCTCAATCTCGTTGCTTTTTGGAAGCCTCGTTAGAGTCACCGACAGACTGACTGACTGACGGACAATCCCCTCCCTCCTTTAGAATCACGACAGGCTGACTGACAGATCCCCCTGATAAGAGTCACCGGCAGACTGACAAATCTTGAGAAAAACCACAACAGACAGATAAACTGACAAACCTTGACAAATTCTGACAAAGAACTTATTTGCTTTTATGTCTTTATGTACCGCTCATATTTCTTTTATTGTTGTTAAAAAAATATAACGAATTTCCATTTTGTGTTTAAATGTTTGACGAATCTAAATGATCATGTTGAACTTAAAGACAATAAAGTATATTTTATTTTATTTTAGTTTACCAGGGGGTGCCCTGGCCACCAGTGGAGGGGAACGGAGTGCTGTACCAGGGGGTACCCTGGCCACCAGCACAGGGGAAAGGAGTGCTGTAGCAGGGGGCACCCTGGCCACCAGCGGAGGGGAAGGGACTGCTCTACCAGGGGGTACCCCGGCCACAATTAGATTTCCGTGTAGGATCTCATTCCTCTCTCTGCATCTCCTACTGTTGGCCAGGGCTACATGCCAGAAGCTACAAACCCAGGCACTGGCCCCCTGCCCCTTTTTCAACAGCGGTGGGCGTCGTCGGAAGTTTTTTAGTGGGTAGGACTGCGGTGGTCGCGTCTGCCGCAGTGAGCCCCACACTCCCCTCCTGGTCCCCCCATTGGCCGGGAGACAGTGCGTAAACAGCATTTTTTTACCGACGATAAAAAAAAAAAAAAGGGCTACACCCCGGTACAGTTCCTTCCCTTCCTGCTGGTGGTACAGCAGTCCCTTCCCCTCCGCTGGTGGCCAGGGTACCCCCTGGTACAGCACTCCGTTCCCCTCCGCTGGTGGCCAGGGTACCCTCTGGTACAGCACTCCGTTCCTCCCCGCTGGTGGCCAGGGCACCCACTGGTACAGCACTACTTTCCCCTCCGCTGGTGGCCAGGGTACCCCCTGGTACAGCATCTTATCCCTCCTTCCTCTTACTGTACGAGTGGCGAGCGGCGGCCTACAACCGCAAGCGGACCATCGTACAACCTTATAAATTGAGTAAACATTATGAAGTAATTAAAGAAGTAGCTTTTAAAAGTAATCTAAAAACATAATAATCACATATTGTAGAATAATAATTATGCCGGCAAGTTATTTGTCGGTCATGGGAAAGGCTGATAATAGGGAAATTAAATTAGGAAACATACAACTCTAGCAACTAGTCACACATTCACTAATTTGAATTGATGGAGTTGTGACCTAAATACAACACAACGAGGTCTGCGAGCGAAGGCCTGAGCTATTAATAGGCTGGTGATGAAACTGAGAATTATTGATGAAATTGAACGCCACCCACCCGTAAGCGGCAAATTTTCTAATGTGTCTACGACCGGCACTATTCAACGTTTTAGGCATAAAGCAGTATGCACATAATTAAACACTGCTACAATTTAAAAGCTTACATCGAATATAGTCGTACGAAATAATGCTTATTTCAATCTCAAATGTCAACTAGTTTTATTTATGTGTATTTGAAATTACCCCTTTATTATGACTGTACAGGAAAATAGTTGTTTTGTATGAGTGTTATAACTAAATGAGTATTGAGTATTCGTCGCTCTCCTCATAGTAGCAGACTTTGAAATTGAAGCCTTACTTAAGGGGACGATGGATGTCGCTGACTTTCAGAAGCCAAGCAAGGCTTCTCCGCACCCGCGGCAGAGCGGATTACAGATGAATTACATGTTAAAATTCGTCAAAAACAATAAATAAAGAAATTAGCTTAAACAACCTAACGGTCTCTTCCATGGAACCATCAACCTGGAATCAATGAAAATACTTGCGATTAATAGCTTAAAGGTAAAACCCGAAAACAAAAAGACGAGACACGGATTATTTTATTTTTAACCACACGTTCTCATGTGTTATATGATATAGATTTATGTCTATTTTTTCTATTTTTTTTCTTACAAGAAGAAAAAGAACACTCAAATTGAAAAAGCTCAATTTTAGCGATCTTACATAATTCCCCTAATGCTGACCTATTGCTGTACTATTAAAACCTTCACCGATTTTATAAGAAAACAATTAGCTTTTTTTATTTTCAGTTATTATTATTATTTACTAGCGCCCGTCTAAGCTTTAAGCCCATAAAAGCCAACCAGTAATTCCAAAATTACTTACAACGTGACAAATTGCGAGACATCTGCGGAAAGTCATAAAGAAACCCGTCTATCAAAACTATTGCGGCAAATAAAGAAACTATAATAGTTACATGGACCACTATTATATAGAGAAAATCGGAAGAAAGTTCCGTAACACAAATAATTGATTCGGTGCCCCTTCGTTCGGGAAGTCTCAGTTCTATTTAAGTTTCCTAAAAGGAAATGAAAGGAAATCAGAAACCCGCTCCATCGAAGCCTTTATCGAAACTTCGCGAATATTCTTTGGGGTAAGGCGACACCATTCCTTATTTACTTGAGATTATTGTATTAGGGACTTCTTTGTAACAAATGGAAGGGCGGGACTATTGTTTCCTGAAACAAGGTTGTTACTAATACCAATATTTTTTTTTAATAAAGTGAGCCTTGTTTATTTGAGGTACTCGTGTTGCCAAGTTTGCATACACTCCGTTTCGTAACATCGCATGGGACGTGATTTCACATAGTATTAATAACTGTTGGCATAAAAATCTGGGTATGTGTTATAACCTATGTATTTTCTATATGATTATTATATGTCAAATAATATATCTATATATTATATAATGTATACTCCAAAACCCAGGTAATATCTTGTTCAGTAATATTTTGTATTTTTGTCCAACAGTAGACCAATAATCATAAATACTTATAGTAGGAAACTCATTAACACAAGTTTACAATTGCATAAATTCATGTTTACACATACGCTAATATATTTGATGCATTCTTTGCAAAAAAATCGATTAAATTCTTTTTGATTTAAATTAATTTGCTTCTGATGCAATTCACTTTTTCTAGATATGTGCCACGAAATACTGACATGGGACATATTTAGGTGCTAGATAGTTTGACGCAATACACTTTTAGCCATCATCATATCCTAGCATTATCCCGGTTGCCCCAGACCAGGAGCACAGGATCTGTTAACTAATCTTACCAGACTTAGATGAATTTAAGTCAGAGGGTAACATCATTCTATGGTTAAACCAGCTGTCACAATGTTTATGACAGCCAGACCAATGGCGTAAAGTGCTTTCCGAGCCTCGAAATAAGTTACATATTTACTTGAAGTATATTAACATAAAACTTTATTGTGTATCACTAACCAATATGTAAATAAATGAAATAAATAATTATTTAACAATTACACCACTTAGGAACTTATATATACTAAATAACGGATATATATACCCAGACCAGGACAAATCTTTGTGTGCGAGAACATAAATATTTGTGTGGGAATCGAACCCACGATCCCAGGATATTGACCTCCAAGTCATATTGGTCGGTATTTTACACATTTACACCTTTATTTTATTAAAGTTATTCACCCTTCGCCTTCTAGTAAGCAGATGAACTACCGAATAAAAACCCGCATTCACACGACTCGTACGTACTAAATTTAGATTAATTCCAGTGTGTTTACTTTGGTCATCAATCGTCTTATATTGGACAGTACTGTCTGTTGCAAGATTAACGCTCGTAAGTCCTTGTTTGAGGCAAGATCTGGCAGCCAGCTAAACCTCTTGCCAAACTACGAACGCCTAAATTTGGAACTAGTTCAGATGTTCATACGTTCGGCATGATAATATCAAATGTTTGTTAATTAAAGCGGTTTGTCAATGTGCTTGCCTTTACAATTATATAAGTACTGTCCGCCTTAGAAATAGCTTAGCATTTATTGTGTTACTAAAGTAAAGTTTTAAATTAACTTAAAAAAATGAACATCAATGTTTCTCCTTCCTCCAACACTAAGTATTTCCGTAACTCCTTTTCAGCTCGTGCTGTTAGAATGTGGAACAGTCTTCCCTCTCTGATTCGTGAAAGTCCATCACTTCAGTCTTTCAAAAGTAAACTGAAGAATCACTACTTGTCAAATTCGGCACATAATTAGCACTTTTTTTCCCCCTTTAAATGTTTCATTCGTTATCTTACAATAATGTTAGCATAAGTTGTATGTATGTATCTATGTATATATTTTAATATAATATTAGCATATAAGAGATTTGCTTTATATTTTGTTCTTTTCTTGGACAACATTTATCCCGTACAACTATTTAGTTTACAACTGCTAGGGTTGGCTGGTAGAGATCTCTTCTAGAGATAAGTCCACCTTTGTACATGTTATTTTATATACCTCATGTAATATTTAAAATTATTTTTGTGCAATAAAGGATTATTATCATGTTTGCATGATAAAGTATCAAATTTCAATGTTAACATTTCAATGTTAAGGTCATGTCCTGCCTCACGGATATACTCGTAAAGTATTTGTAAAAAGTAGTTAAGTGTTCAATTGTTGACATTTTTCATTAAAGAGATAACACTTAGTTGTATATCTACATACAAACAGTACAGGTGTAGTGTACAAGTTTTGACATCAATATACTTAAATAGTTTTAAATTGAAAAAATGTATTTATTTTGAATAGAGTAGAAGGGGAAATATAAAACCAAATCACATGTATAGCGTTAACTGCATACAACACCATAGAAAAAAGGCTAAATTAAATTAAGCTCAGTGATCGGCGCTTTGCTGCCCGTCATTGTGTTTTTATCTGTAGTTCTCAACTTCACAAGACATGCCTAAGTACGAACTTTGGAAAATTGTTTTAAGACAATTTGAGATCACTTCATAAATTATAAAATAGTAAAAACAGGCTCATGACATTGAAACTAATTCCTAAAGGTGACCTTGAAGAATCTTAGAATTATGTGCCAACAAGATTATGACGTGGCAGGGAGCTTTGGCATGTGAGGGTGATCGCAATTACGAAATAGATGAAGCACAACTTCGAGAAACTTTGGGAAACCTTCGGTAGCTTTCGACAATCACAACTTCTGCCTTCATATCATAATCACATGTTGGCAATCATAGATGTTTTGGGGAGAGAAACATTTACCTCGTATTTTGCAGGACGGTCCGGCAAAAGTATATAACTTCTTTAGAGTTGGCAGACTTTATAAAACTTTATCGTGGCTATTTTTTCTTAGCACGAATCTAATAGTTACTTACCTACCAGTATCCGACACCACTAAACAGATACATAAAGATAAATAAATATTTTGCCGGAAAGGATGCTTGAAATATATCAACAATTTATTGTAGTGTAATAATTTAACATCATCATCACCGCCTTGTCTTGATCAGAGGTCCATCTTGTAAGAGGCCTACCTCTATCACGTTTGCAAGGGAATATGATCCTTTAATGGCTACTGCGAAGTACACAGTCGCCATTGAAGGATCATTTTTCTGCCTTAATTTTTTAAAGCTATATATATTTTTTAAATTAAAAATACATAGAAACAAGAATGGCTGTGAAAAACGTGTCTAATACAAAATGTAAAAAATCTTATAAATTAAATATAAGTTAGAGCATAAAATAATATCCCTAACAGGCATCTGCAAACAAAAGTTTCCGATACACTGCATTCGAAGCTTGCATTTAAAAGAGGAAATTATGGATTATAGAAAGATTTACACCAATATAATATTACTAATCTCAGTTTGAAATACGCGAGGGTGCCACTCATTATACTGTCACATGCACTCGACACGCTTCGTGCAGTGTTGTGTTGCAAAGAATCTAAATGTAAGGGGAAATACAAAATACATTTCGAGTGCTCTACAAAATGTCACAATGCACCAATTTTCGAAAACTGCGATTTGGGTAATGAATTTGACAGCTACGAGGGGTTTTCGCTTTTGTTATGATAGCTCTTGTTTAGATTTTATAATAAAAGTACTTACTTGCATTTGAGTATATTGGCAGTATGTTTAACGCACATAATAGTCCCGTATATGTATCAGTCGGTAACAGAGGACATGTGAATTTTATTATGTGTTTTAAGTCTATGACAATAATCGCACTCAAATTAATATATTGTGATAAAACATTCCTTTTAGTACCAAGTAACGGATTCTGAAGGTACATTCCATTCTACTTATTAATACCACCAGACCAGAATACCAGTCTTGTTTAACTATCTTCTAATGTTTGCCTAGTGCAGCGTTGGTTTGTTTGTGTTTAAGTACTAGTACTTAAGTACTATTTAAAATACAAGCATTAACACATACAACTATGACCTAAAAAACTTTTTTTTTAATATCTATAATTAATACTCCTTCCTTAATACTGGATGGTGCGGATATCCCGTTTTGTGATACGGTGAGAAATTTAGGAATTATTTTTGATAGGACTCTATCGTGGAATAATCAATTGACTGAGGTAAGCCGGAGGATTTTTGCTGCAGGTAAATCTCTTAGACGCATTAGAAACTTTCTACCTACATCTACTAAAATTATGTTGGCTTAATCCCACCTTCTTTCCATTTTGGATTACGCTGACTGCTGCTACCCAGATCTCAGAAGTGATCAGCTGGATAAACTTAATCGCTTGCAAAACTTTGCGATTCGCTTTATTTTTGGCTTGCGTAAGCTCGATCATGTGTCTGAGTATCGCAATAAGCTTAAATGGTTACCAGTACGTCGGCGTAGAGACCTTCATATCCTTTCCATGTTGTACTCCGTTCTTTTCCATCCGTGCACTCCTTCATATCTTAAATCTCGTTTTACATATGTATCCTCTACTCATTCCTGTAATCTGCGTTCTTCTGAAAACCTATGCCTTAATGTCCCTGCACATGTGTCCAAAAAATATCATGAGTCCTTTACCCTTCAGGCTATCCGTCTCTGGAATTCCTTACCTGTTTTCATTAGACAGGCTCAGACATTAAACTCTTTTAAGGAGCGGGTGAAGTCTTACTTTTTGAATATATCTGATTAGTTGTTTGTATCAGGTTTTTAAAATATTATATGTATATAGATATATATATATTTTATGTATTTGTGTATTTTATTCATATTTAACAAATAGTTTTAGTGTTTATTATTTTTTAAAGTTAATGTGCTCTGCCTACTGCTATCCTGTTCTCTCCTTTGCGTCGGGTTGTCTGGAAGAGATCGCTTTTAGCGATAAGACCGCCTAGATTGGCTTTAAATTTAATTTTTCTCTTAATATTGTAATCTGTAGTTTTTAAGTTTCTTGGCCAATAAAGAGTATATCTATCTATCTCTAATTTTATATAAAGAGCATCTAATAAGAAATCTCTAAAAAAAGGCTTTCACTTATTTAAGGCTTAGTAATGCACGATTTTTGTATCCCCTATGACTACTCGTAGCTGTATTTGATGAAGCAGGCGATAGTTGTCTTTTTGCTTTTAATTCCATGGTATAAGTGAAAACCGTTCAGACAGTTTTTCGATATTGAATGATGAGGTTTGTATATTGGCGGCGATTATTATTTAAAACCATATTAATAGTTTGCTTACTACATATTTATTAACACTGTTAATAATGGGCAACGTTTTCTCTCATCTTAGCCTTATCATTATATTATCTCATTCCAATATCGTGGTCAGGCACACTCTCTCGCGAACCAAAATAAAAGCGATGAAAGCGTGAATTCAGTGTGAGTTGACAGAGGGCGGTTTGTAGCGTCCGTCTGTATAAAAATATTCAAGCCGTCTCTTACGTGACTTAAGGATTATTGCATAATTTACTGACTTCAGACTGGAAGGAGGTTCTCAATTCGATATATATATATTTCTTTTTTATAGAACAAGAACTAATGGCCTAACTTGCTTTAGGAAGTTTAAAAGCGCTGTTCAATAATAATAAATAAATATCCTCTTACAATTACACCAATTATTTAGTTTCTACATAAGTATCATTAAGAACTTGTGTTATGGGTACTAAGGAACGTATTAACATGCTGAAATACTTTTTTTGTATATACATAATATACACAGCAAACATCTATAACAAATATTCATAATTATGCATACAAAGATTGGTCCCATGTGGGAATCGAACCCATGAAGAATCTAAGAAGGGCGGAGTGCAGATATACTGACTATCACGCCATATCGGTTGGGTCATGTTTATTAAATTTTTGATTAACAGATTTTTTGTTAAAAGCCACCTTCTACGAGTATTACGAATATTGAAATGGATTTTATAATTTATTAGCACACAGAACTATAGTTTGTGTACTTCCATATGAATATTTGTATTACTTAGTCAGGTTGTTTATTTTGTACTACATAGCATGTATTAACAATAAAGAGGAAAATCTAGAATTATTTTACTTAAGTTTCACAATTTTTTATTGTATTTATATTTCGTTTTGTTAAGTCAAAAGTATCTAAGTAACTCTCTTATAACTTGTCACAATCATGCCAACCTTAATTCTAAGCTTGCTTTTTAACGCAATTCATCAGATCAAGTGCGTTACTTTAGAAATAACTTTCTTATTATCATTTTGACGACGTATGGAGTTAAATAAGTTACAGAGATTTATATATTTTTTTAAATTTTAAGCAAATTGTCATAGTAGAATGAACCATTTGTTTAATATATAAGTTTATAACTTTCTGATCTAGCAAGGTACGTTTTTACTAAAAAAATAATACATTGAACATTTTTTTTGAATTCGTTTAAGTTTTAATGAACTTTTTGTTTGTTGTATGTCATAGTCATTTTTTACTAAAATAATACATTACTAAGTGTGTAATATATTTCCTACACTAATTAAAATAGATAGATGTAGATTTGACCTAATTTAATTACAATACCTTATACTACAAGTAACGATAATAGAAAAGAAAATATAGAATTTCATTAATTTTTCATAAATATACTAGTTAGCTGACCCGACAGACCGTTGTTCTGTCTTATTATATACAAAGAAGACTATATATAGTATATACGAGTATATGTTTATAACTCTAGCTTTAGTTATTCAGGTAGAAGAATATATTTGAAAAGATCATCAAACAACCTTAGTGTTGGCTATAATTAAATGTCAGCAACCTCTTACTTACCTTGTCTGCCTCAAACTGGCCCAACATTATCTTAGGGCAAGGACATAATTGCAGGCAACCCCTAATTAATTAATCACCATTGTCTGAGATGGGCCTCGACGACATAATTGATATTTGAAAGGGCCCAAGGCTCTGACGCTAATTTGAGAGATGACTTCCAGTAGGCTTGGCGAAGAAAAATTATGTAAAATATTACGGCGCTTGTCAATTTGTCCGGTGTTTTTTATGAGGTTATGGCGAGATAAAAATTTGACGCAATAATATTTGGGTCTTTTTAGACAAAATAGTGCACTTTTAAAATGTAAGGTCATTAGCATGTTAGTAAGCAGATTGTCGCTTGTTAGTATTCTGAAGAGGCCGACTTGACTAGTGGGATGTAAAAATACTTATACTTAAAATACAAAGAAAACACTCAGACCATGACAAATATATAATATATTTATTTCCATGCACAAAATATTTTTCTTAAGACGTAACTGAACCCACAACCCTTGTAGCTAAGAACAAATGTACCAACCTCATTGTCAAATCAAATACAAATTCTTTTATGGGATGATAAAATAAAATGTTTCATTGATTCTACTTTGTAAAATTTTTACTCAAATCAAATCCTTACGAATTTACAAACACGAATTACGAATGAAACAGGAAATAAATACATTATATGCAGCTATATTCTGCCTTATGCGGTTATATTATTGCAGTTCATATAGCAAAAGTACCAAGTTATCATCATCATCACCATCTCAACCCATTAACGTCTCATTACAGAGCAGGGGCTTCTTCTCACAAACCAAGGCGCAATTATATATCAAAATTAATTACCTAGGTACAAACAACCAACGGGTGTAGACGACAAAATAATAACTTGGAAATGAATTTACACTAAATTATTATAATAACACAGTATTATTATTGACCAAAACGAACCAGGAACAAATTGCTTGTCTAGACTAATTACAGCCGATGGATTTCACAGCCAGTAAGTCAAATATCAATGTTGACCGGCGGGCTATTTGCGCAGACAAGTCTTGATTTATTAATTAGTCCCATCGGCAGTTTTAACCATCGTTTTTGCTTCTGAAATATTTTGCTGGCTATAGAACTCTTTAAGCTTCTGCATAATTTATGCTAGAGATATATTTAAGGGGATATTTGCATGGTCTCGGTTTTGTTTCCTTACCTATTATTGTAAGCCATGTGTAAAACTTCATAATTAACTTTGAAGTGCTTTTTCTTTGAATTTGTAAGGTGGCACTAGATGCCTGTGGATTAAAGTATCAATTTTGAAAAAGAACAGTTAAAATACAAAGTATCTCAAAATTGTAATTGTGCTTAAATTTACTACAAATTTAATTTGGCTAGTACGTTTCTCTTACATTTCTAAACACCGAGTTGTGTATATATGAATAACCATACCATATGTATGACTACAAGTTAGTATTGTTTTTGAAATACCTTCCCTAGATTTTACGTTTGTGGTATTTCTTTTGTATAAACAAATTTAAACAAGTGAAGGAAGTCCATATTCGAATGCGCAAGAATTTGCACTATCCTGGTTTGAGGCAAAAATAAATAAAATAAAGTCGATAAATATGTAAATATTTTCTTACAATTACTTAGTTCTAAGATAAGTAGCATTAAGAATTTGTGTTATGGATACTAAATAACGGATAAACATACATTTTCACTATATTTTTGTAAATACATACTCAATATACAAGCACCCAGACCAGAAACACTCATGTTCAGGCACGCAAAGAATTGTCCTGAGCGGGAATCGAAAATTATCTCTTATTCAGAAGCTTTTATTAATATATCAGAGACACCCACATCTCTCAATACACAAACTAATCGAAAATACCTTTTCAATTACACATTAATTAATTGCTATTTATAGAACAATCAATTTTACATTCAGACATGTACATAGCAAAGTTAATCAAATAGCTAAACATATCCATTTACATCTGTTACTTTAGTCTTTTATACGCTCGTCACATAATTTGGCAAGTAGTCTGTATACTAATGGATTAGCCATTTGTCTGATTAGCAACATCAATAAATAACGAACCATTGCGGGGGTCAAACCAAATCATTGATTCATTAAACTTTGGTGGTCGAGCACAAATAGCACAGTGTAAAGAGATACAGACATATTATAGTGAGTAAGATTTGGTAGTTTTCTGTGTAACGTAGGAGTTTAAGTGTCAATCTAAATTAACCTGTACTTGCTAAAAAGTTAAATTTGCATACAGGGATTACATTTATGTGCATAAATACGAACAATGGTTTTCATCTGGGTGTTTTCTAAGTATAATGAATTTGAATTGACAGTTTTTAAAGATTTTTCATAATCTATTCTGGTATAAATACTGCATAGAGATCCCAACAAGACCTAAGGAGCCCAAGCTAACCTCACCTGCAAGTGGTGCACCTGCCGATCAACGGACGAGGCTCTGGCGAACATAACAGTGCCTGGTAAGCGGTGATAGGCTCGCCACCTATTACATGGGGCCAACTAACGAAACAATTGACGAAGTGTGGGCGTAAAATATGCCTCTGCCTTCGGGAAAACAAGCGTGAATGTATGTATGTTTGCATGTAATTATTTATTATTTGAATTCACTATCCACCGTCCGTAATAATCATCTCTTTCTTTACAATTTGCGATTGCTAAGAAGACTTTTATTTCTTTTTTATCAGAGGATTTACTAAAGCAGAATATCGGATTGTGTCGTGTTTTGGAAATATTAAAAAACAATATAAAGTTTAACTAGAAAAAACTGATCCCCTTAAGGGATTTTATAGCAACCCAGTGACGAGACGTGGGGGTAGAGTGGGAAGCTCACCTGAATTTAAATTGCATTTACATTTATTTTAATTTCAATACAAGTCAAACCTCTAAGAAGAATCTTGATTGTCACTCGACTAAACTTTACATAATATCTTCTCTTATTTCCAGTGATTTCAATAGATGTAGCATACTTAAGTTTGGGATGATGACGAATGGCGCTGTGTGAAATCTCAGAGTACCTTAATAGAATAAAAATATGTATCCAATATATGTTTTAAATAGTAGTTGAGACAAAGTCAAATGCTGCAACGGAGTCGGCAATATTAGCGTACAGGACAATAAAATGAAAAGCTACTAAAAAAATTAAACATCATGTAAAGGTTATCCTTCTACCTAGACGACTATGTCAACCTTTGTATAAACTTTCTATTATTACTCTGTGCTAATAGCCAACACTTACTATGTAACTCTATCTTTCCATTACGCTTTGTACACAAACCAACTGACATTCAATACGAACACATTTCACCTGTCTCTATGCAAAGTAAGCAATGGTTGCAATACAAATGTGAAAATGATGAGCATCGCAATAGATGATTAAGTTTCGTATTACGAGGGCAGGTACAGTTTGCAACACAGCCTTTGAACACACTAATTAACCTGAGTAAATGTTTACAATAACTAACGTACAGGGTCGATGCTGTACATTATTACCGAAATTTTAATAATTAAAATAATGCCATGACGTGCTTGAAAGTTGATTTTGTTCATCAGTATACAAAGTAAATTTACATGAGCTCACTTTGGTTAATTACCGTGAAAGAATTTTTGTTATATTGAAATTTTCATGCGTATAAAAATAAACTACTTTTTTTGATACAAATATGTCGTATCGTATACATTTTCATATTGTTTACGCAATGATATCCCGTTTAGTAAAGGACACTAAGACGTGAAAAATTAACTGGTTTAAATATATGCACGAAAATAATAATAAAATTTATAATCTAATCTATTTTAAATTTATTATGTTATATTTTACGTTAGAATGACTTCATTTCTTGTTATTTTTATAAGAAAGGACTTTAGAAAAACTTTTAATTAAGACTACAGATTGAAAGAGGTATTAAATAATCATTACAATTAACGGTTGTTATCTTAATGTTTATTCTGTAATATAACTTAAGAGTTTATTATTTTTAAATTTTGGGCTCTCAATTCATTTTAATGTTGACGTTACTTAACATCATTATAATGTATTATTACTTGCTAAAACTAAGAAGCATAAAGCACAAGACAAATTCTTTCACTCACAACCAACACAAATAAATAATGAACATAGTTCCGTTTATAAACAGTTAATCATAAGTAACACTCAGAAAATAACCGCGATATTTAATTATTATAACACAGAAAAGTTTGAAACTAAATTAAAGTTTGAAGAAAGCATGCGTCGCCTCGTTGCCTTCAACAAATGCGATCTGACAAAATGTTGAAGTTAGCATGAATTATTACGAGTTCTCTCCGGCTACCCTAGGGAAATTAAAGTGTCTTGCACTAACTTTTAGAAGACAGGTAGAGTCTGCCCCCGTTGCCATGGAAACAGCATAATAAATTTAATTTTCCCAGTCCCAGAATGCATTGTTCTTCAATTGCGCAGTTTATGCACTTGTGCTTTTCATTAGGTAGACATTACTTACTTCGTTAGCCACGGATATGAGCTTGCTTTTTAATGTACGAATATGTCTAAACTTCCTTTTTTTCTTTTTTTTTCTTTTTACAGTTTCAGGTTTTATTCGCAATTTGGGAGGTTTGAGTTAATAACAATGTTAAAGTAACTCTGTGTTTCTGTCTGTTTCAAGTTTTAATCCCTATACCGATATATTAAGATAAAATTTGGTAAGAAGATATCATTATTTTTATGTTCCAAAAAATCAACTCCTAGTAGGGGTATAGTCATTTAGTCTAAACTAATAATAGTCATTTAGTATGGCCAATAAATCGTAAGAATACCTAAACATTATTTTTAGGGGACAATTAATAAAAATTCACAACAACGTTTTCGTCTCGGAGCTAGTTGCAGTTGACACCGAGTTCAGACCTCAACTAACGCGCCCTTTCACTGCGGGTGGGAGCATGAAAGGAAAAGAAATAGGCAGAAAACTCATATAGGTTGATTTTTTCCCCACCAGTAACATCAAATTTACTTAATATTATTGACTTATATACTAAAATTTACTTTATATTGTGCCGTGAGGTGTCGTCCTAGAGTGCCATCCCCTCTCATCTCACGGGAATTAAAAGTAGACGAAGGGAAATCTTACCTGATGATGGGCAGCAGCGTCATCCTGAGCACTGACTTGAACTGCGATCACCATCCCGCCTGCCCAGAGAGTTGACTATGGACAAATACACCCGATAGACTATAATCTAGGGGTGGCTTATGTTTAGCAGTGGAATGGCTGATATGATTACTTATTAGTTATGAACTGCGAATCCTTTTTTTACCGTACGCCAATATGTGACAGAAGCGAAACGGCCAAGGCACATATTCTGAATAAGATCTAAAGTTTAGTTTAGTTTTTTACTTAGTTTTTTTAGTTTGATCTATTCATTCGTTATGTTTTTATCAATCCTCTCATCTATTTTAACGTTCTAATCTAAATATATTTTACAAGTAACAAAAGTTAGGAAAATGTATTTAACTAAAGAAGTATTTATCGCAGAAAAATCACATAATGTTAGTAATACAATTTGAATGGAAAGTGATAATAAATGTAATTTATTCACAGAGAACAATATTCCGTCCACCCACGTTCCTTCATTGTCTGAAATGCAACGACCATAAAAAACTAACCACAAAACTCGAATGAGGTCAAATGTCATCAAATAAATTCGCTGTAATGAATCCCTGAATGAATGAGCGCTCGGGAAACATGAAAAACCTACTTGGAGTCGTTCCAATGTTAAGTTTGTTAAGAAAAATACGCAAGTCGCGGTTAAATGAACTGTGTGAAGAGAAAAGTTCGTATGTTTTCTGATGGGGCTTACTGGAGCCACTTTTGAATCTTTAGATTTATTGCTTTGTATTCATAATGTAGCTTAAATGTTCAGTGCTTAATGAACTTTACTTTACTTTTAGTGAATTTACTGTTACTTAATCTATTTTGTGTTTCCTTTTAATTATAGATCAAGAGTAATAAGGGGTTTATAATACTTTGTTTGAAATGAAATAAGTAATTAAATTACTGGTGTCTGCTATATATTTAACTAATCCTGTATATTCCTGCACAAAGTTTTTTCACCTATTTGTTTCAAAAATATGTTTCGCTAAACGCATTTTTTATTGACTTTGAATCAAGAATAATATTACTACTACCTATTTATATCACAAGACCCTTTTTAGGTGATAATAATATTTAATGACACAAAAATAGCCATATTACGTTTTATTAAACATATTCTTTTATAATGCGAGGCAAATTATAAAGACGGAGTAAGGCGTTAACGTCTGTGCTAGTTTTGTAATAAAACTATGTGATAGACGCTAATTCTTCCATTAATACATTAAACATAGAGCCAGGGTATTCACATAAAATACCAGTTACCAGAGAGGTGACATACCTATATTCTGCCAATAAATAGTAGCATCATTGGGTACTGCGAGTTCCAGTTAAATATATACTGCTGTATGTGGATTGCGGGCATTAGTGCAGATGAAACCTTATAACTGATTTCTCAGCGTAACAAGATCTTTTTATACTATATCAATATTAAAGCACACTGACCTCCAATGTTTTGGACATAAGAACTACAACAACAGAAAAAAGTTATAACTAAACAACGTAGCTACTTACTTGCCGTAGAAAAATATACAATTCCAGAGCTTTTCCTTGCCTCTCGCAGATTAGCCCAGGGGCTCATCACCTCGACAAATATGGCACGTCTAGAATCAGAGTCGGCACATATGTTCATACCTACACTCCTGGGAAATATATGCCTCGCGCCGCTTGATTGCGAACATAAGAGATTTTCTCAAATAAATGACACAAAGATATTTTGCAGGTTAAGTGAAACCCTTATTTCAGCACTTAGTCGGTATTCTATTTAATAATTATTTGCTGGAACGGAATATAGTAAGCCGAATGCTGCAACGGTATGTTTATGAATGAACCTGAAACTACTTATACAAATGTAAATTAAATAATGGCTGAACTTACTTCTGCAAAAATAAACACTTAATTTTTTTTAAAACGAAATTTTTGTTAGAAAAAATTGAACCCACGGAATGTAAAGGTCGTGGATTCGAACCCCACTCAGGCTACCGCGGAAGGGTTGATTTTATCTACTAAAAATTTCGTCTTTTAACTATGTCAGTCTACAAAAATTTTCTAAGTGTAATAAAAAATACTTATATATTTTGTAAAAAGTTAACACTTCAAAATATAACTTCTTTGACATGGTTGTAAGTAGCGCAGAGGTATGAAATAATTCAATTATTTCATAATTTGAATGAATCTAAATTAAAGAGTCATTTATTCATTTATTTATTTATAATCTTATGCTATCATTACAGGTGTCTTAACCTAATGCGATAGCATAGCAATTTTTATAATAAATACAATATTCTATCTTTTTTATTATCAATCTACAATATTATGTAAATATAATATAATATAACATAAACTAGCCTACCTGATATATATAACTTTAGTATTACATCCTATATTTACAAAATAAGTTCTAAATCTAACGTAACTGATAACTTATTATATTTAACGCAGTTCTGGCGAAATGATTTGTGGATATATTAGTGAACGGAATTATTCCGCCAAATGCAGTACGTTCCTATTATGCCCGTTTCAGTATTCGATTCATAGGAAATTGCGAAAAGTAAATTGTAGAGTATTAATACATACACACATACATTCACGCCTGTTTCTCCGAAGGGGTAGGTAGAGGCATATTATACGCCAAAACTTCGCCAATTATGTAGTTGGTCTCACGTAATTAGTGGCGAGCCTATTGCTGCTTACTGGGCACTGTTATGTTCGCCATAGCCTCGTCCGTTGATACAGTATACAGTATTTATACCAGAATAAATAATGAATTTTTTTAAAGATACTTTATTATTAGCTCGGTAACAAGCGCACCCACTTGTGAAAGCCTGCTGAAATGCCGTTTCACGCATCGCATTAAAGACCCAGGTCTATAGGAGTTGGAAAACGCTATCAGGGAATTCTACAACTTACCACGACTTACATAATATTTTAGTTCGAGTGCTGATGGACCGCACGATGTGAGGACGATTCCTAATATCAGCAAGTGTTGATCGGGAGAATAAAGCAGAAGGCAGGATCAGGTCAAAATTCAATGTTTGAACTTGAAATAAACTTTTTTATTTTACTTTTCAATAATGGCTTCGTGCGTTTAGCACATTTAGCCAGTGTCAAGTAAGAGATATATTAATAACATATAAATCAAAGTAAATGAAAATGAGTGGTGATAAAGATAATAAATTTGAAATGAGATGCCCTCCTCTAAACCCCTTGAGATCTCAGTAAAGATGTGGGACTATA
Source organism: Musotima nitidalis (assembly GCA_949126915.1). Lineage (NCBI taxonomy): Eukaryota > Metazoa > Arthropoda > Insecta > Lepidoptera > Crambidae > Musotima > Musotima nitidalis. The sequence goes on along the minus strand of OX421424.1, from coordinate 8,058,360 downwards.
CTGAGATCTCACATGGAGTTCTTGAGAACAGTTTAAAAGTAATGTTGCACTGTTTTGATTCATTTACCAACACTCATGTACGTTTACAAACACTTAACGGTTAATAATCCACCGTTTTATTACACATTAATGTTCGAAATATCACAAATTTTGGAAAATAAAACAAAACTGCAGATATGATGCTTCACTTTCCCGCCAAGAAGTCCTGAAAAAAACTTGAAATATGACTTCATTGTAATTTTTTTGCATAAAATATAGTAAAATTTCTATTATGCTAGCTCACATTTGGCATTTGTACAAGACTTAATAAAATAGCGTCAACGCGGCGATCTCGTTCGCAATGAATGCGCTGCGCACGCGCGGCGTGTTCGTTGCGCGCCCGCTCCGCTTTGAGGACGCTCGCAATCCGTTTGTACTCGCATGATATCGCAATAAGTATTAAAATTGAACCACAAGCTAAAACAATTGCGATCGATAGTTTAATCTGTGTTTATGTCAGTTTTCATTACTGACTGACCACTTTTTGCTGGACGTACAAAACCGTTTGGAACTCAGAACTGTGTCAAACTCACAACTGTTATTTATACATTACACTAAGGATACAAGAATGATTTTAATAATGTAGTTAGTTATTAAGTCTTCACGTAATATTAAATTTAAAACTACTGTAACTTTTTTTTACAATAATTCTGTTAGATATTTATTTATTTATTAAGTACACACACAGAAATATACATACAGAAATACTAAAAACTAAGAAACATTGGGTACAGGGCACAGCTAATTCCAAATAGAAATATCTTCCAGCTGGCCCGCGATAGGAAAAACTTAAGGTAAAACAGGCTAGCATGTGCATTATAATATAATATTATAATATAAACACAGAGAAAAATTATACATCACAAAAAGGGAAAAAAATAAGTACAAAATATATATACTAACGAAGACAGATACAAACAAAATAACAATAACTGTAGTAAAGTGTTATATCGAGCGCCTCTAAGTAAATCGCTGACACCTATCACGCCTTCGTCGAATGCGAGGTCGACCTGCATTTCGCATGAACTGGCGGAAACGCCGAATCTGCAATACGTGCTGTGTGAACTTCGCTGCTGGCCTACGTGACTGGAATTGGACGCCACTTCGATACCTAGCATCGGTCGAGTCGTTTCTTTATAATTGTAATTAACTTGTAATAATTTTTATTTGAAAAATTAAATTAGTTTAAAGTAAATTTCGTTTTTTTTGAGTTCTCCCTGCGTCCCGTTCTTATTTGGCGCAGTCGGTAGGATTCCCGGGTCGTCGCGTTCCCGAAATCGCAAAAAAACGGGTTTTGCGTCGCGTACGATTGGCTTTCAAGTCATACCGGGCATCGAACCTTGAACCGCGCAGGGATTCCAGACATCGAAGCCGCTCAGAGAGAACGAAATGTTTATGTAAGTACACGCTGAATTATCTAGTGGTGCTCTCCTTAGTCCTTAATCCTTCACACTAATTCCCAAGATTTTTCATCCTAGAAATTTAGGATCCCGGAAGGCTGTTTTATATAGACAGTCCGGAAGGGCGATTGTAGTAGATAGTTTTAGAGATATAGATTCAGATTTAGAGTTAGCCTCAGGAAGTATGGCGTTTGAACCAGATACTATTTTTAAGGCCCTCCGCCTTGTACCCGATTTCGACGGGAACCCTCATATATTAACTAGGTTTATAAGAATTTGCGATAAATTAGTTGCAAGTTACGTATTAGAAGGGCCGGAAAGCGAGCTTAGTAACTTATGTTTATTAAATGGCATCCTTAATAAAATCACAGGACCCGCCGCATTAACTATAAATTCCAACGGCATTCCAGAGAATTGGGAAGGCATCAGAAACGTTTTAATTAATAATTTTTCCGATCAGAGGGATGAAACCACCCTCTATAACGACCTCTCCTTACAGAGTCAAGGGAATAGCTCCCCTCAGGAGTTCTACGATAAGTGTCAAACGTTGTTTAGCACGATTATGACCTTCGTTACGTTACACGAAAATATTCCAACAACCATAGCCGCTAAACGAGATCTTTATAGAAAATTGACGTTGCAAGCGTTTGTACGTGGTCTTAAAGAACCACTAGGGTCCCGCATAAGGTGTATGCGCCCTGATACGATCGAAAAGGCTCTGGAGTTCGTCCAAGACGAGCTCAACGTCATGTATTTACAGCAGAGAAACGGTGGTTTATCTAAGCCACTACATCTTATAGGTTTATCGAATACTAACCAGAAACCTTTCAACTTTGTTGGTACACCTACCCCGCATAGCTCACCTGCTTTTCGCATGCCTAATAATTTTACACCCACACCAAAACCATTTAGTTTTAACCCTATGGTAATGCAGCCGCGATCATTCCCGCTAACACCGCCGCCGCAACCTTATAATAATCAATTTAGATATATGAATCAACCGCGTATGCCGTCGCGCACGCAACAAATGTTCTCGGCGCCGCCGCCAAGCTATAACGCTCAGAATCAAGGGTTTAGAATGCCACCCAGGAATCAACCCGTGACCCATGGTCCTAAGCCCATGAGTGGGGTGAGTCATTTTACACCTAGGCCGCTACCTCCTAGCGGTTGGAATTGGATGAAACAGGGCAATCCGCCACCATCCAATTATTTCAAGAGTCGTGACGTAAATGTTAACGAGTGTTCGCCTTATGATAACGCGTACGAATATTCTGAGTATAACTACTATAACTATGAACCTACGTACTACGACGATTATAACCAAGACTATAGTAATCACTATGACTATTCTTATGACCATAATCAACTGGCTGAGTTGACTGATGAGTTAGACGCCAAGGTTGTTGAGGAGCAGCCCCAACCTTCGACCAGTGAGGATTTTTCGAAGGCCAGCACATCAAAAAAGTTAAGATAGAGGTTAATTTGCAAACACAGAGACAACTTCCGTATATTAAAATTTCTAACCCTCCTTTAAACCTTCTGATAGACACCGGCGCGAATCAGTCGTTTATAAGCCCGGAAGCTGTAGAATCTTATTTTTCTAATATCTCTTTAGATTATGATCCGTTTGAAGTTACAAATGTTCATGCAACCACCAGGAATTATTACTCAATTACATTGCCATGTTTTACAGAATTCAATGACTCTGAAAAAATTAAGCTATTCGTTTATAAATTCCATGAGCACTTTGACGGTCTAATAGGCATGGATTTATTAACTAAATGGGAAGCTAAGTTGGATCTTAAAGATTTAAAACTAATAACTAAATCGGCCGTTAACTCTATACGTATATATAACTCGCGAAATTTAAATCTTTATGAAGAAATTATACCGGCTGAGAGTTCGAAGTTAGTCAGATTACCGATTAACGCCCCGGATGGCGACGTTTTGATAGAAGAGCAAACATTCTGTAATTGCGTCATTGTCAATTGCATTACTACAATTAATAATAGCCGTGGTATAGTCGAAGTAATAAATCCGACCCAGAATGATATAATACTTTCTTTAGATCAAGCCCCGCAGGCATCCGTCTTCAATTTTGAATGTGATAGCGTCGGCCAACTATCGTCTCGCGCTAAAGACGTTATATCACGTTTGCGTACAGACCACCTTAATGAGGAAGAAAAACAAAACTTATTAAGGCTGTGTTCAAATTACGCGGATGTTTTTTACATTGAAGGGGAAGCCCTTACTTTCACTAATCAGATAAAACATAGCATTACAACTATAGACGAAATTCCCGTATACACAAAAAGTTACCGTTACCCGTTTATCCATCGCGAAGAAGTTAGTAGTCAGATAGAAAAAATGCTCGAACAGGGGATCATAAGACCCTCAGAATCTGCTTGGAGCTCACCCATTTGGGTAGTACCAAAGAAGGTTGATGCTTCAGGGAAACAGAAATGGCGTCTGGTCGTCGACTTTCGTAAACTGAACGAAAAGACTATAGACGACAAATACCCTATACCGAACATCACGGACGTACTTGATAAATTAGGGAATTGCCAATATTTCACTACCCTTGACCTTGCTTCAGGGTTTTATCAGGTGGAGATGAACCCTAGTGATATCCCTAAAACAGCCTTCAATGTCGAACATGGGCACTTCGAATTTTTGAGAATGCCTATGGGACTCAAAAATTCACCTTCAACCTTTCAACGCGTCATGGACAATGTGTTGAAAGGGCTCCAGAACGTCATCTGCCTGGTATACCTTGATGACATTATTGTCTTTAGTACATCCTTGCAAGAACACATGATTAACCTTGAAAAGGTATTTCAAAGATTGAGGGAGTCTAACTTCAAAATTCAGTTAGATAAGTCTGAATTTCTTAAACTCGAGACGGCTTATCTCGGTCATGTTATCGGTAATGATGGTATTAAACCAAATCCCGAAAAGATAAAGGCTATTCAAAAGTACCCTATCCCTAAAACCCCCAAAGAAATCAAGCAATTCCTAGGACTTCTCGGTTACTACCGAAAATTCATTCCAGACTTCGCCCGAATTACTAAACCTTTAACACAGTGCTTGAAAAAGGGGAAGAAAATAACTTTCGACTCAGAGTATATTAACAGTTTTGAAAAATGTAAGACACTCCTGACCAATGACCCCATCTTGAGATATCCTGACTTTAACAAGGACTTCATACTGACCACCGACGCCTCTAACTATGCGTTAGGCGCTATCCTTTCACAAGGATCTATAGGATCGGACAAGCCAATAGCGTACGCCTCACGTACACTAAATGAAAGCGAGATCAATTATAGCACGATAGAAAAAGAACTGCTTGCTATCGTGTGGGCAACTAAGTATTTCCGCCCTTATCTCTTTGGTCGTAAGTTTAAAATAGTCACGGATCACAAACCACTTCAGTGGATGATGAGTCTCAAAGAGCCCAACTCAAGGCTTACGAGATGGCGTTTGAAACTAAGCGAGTATGACTTCGTTGTAATATACAAAAAAGGTAAAAACAATACCAACGCCGATGCCCTCTCGCGAATAGAAATTTGTAATGAGGAAACAAGCTCAATGATTGCTAACGCTTCGGAACACCCACTGACCAACAATAACTCTGACACTATGACAGCACATACCGCTAACGAGGACCCTATACTTAACATACCCATAACTGACGAACCATTAAACAAGTTTCATAGACAACTATGTTTAACGATTGTAGGAGACTTGAAAAAACGGACAACCGTAAGCAAACCCTTTGACACGCATACAAGAACATCCGTACAGTTATCAGAATCGAATCTTGAGGAAGATCTTATCAATGCTATAAAGGAATATGTTAACCCAAAAATCAAAACCGCTTTATTAATAACCCCGACACTAGGAATGTACAAGATCATCCCTATTATACAGGATAAATTTAAAAGCTCGTCTATGAACTTAGTTCTAGCAAAGAAAGAAGTAGAAAATGTAAAAGAATATTTAAGGCAACAGGATATCATCCGCCATTATCACGAGGGTAAAACTAACCACCGTGGTATTAGTGAATGTTACTTGGCCTTAACTGAAAAATTCTATTGGCCAAAAATGAAGGATGACATAACTAAATTTATTAATAATTGCACTATATGTGGCCAAGCTAAGTATGATAGAAATCCGATACGACCTAAATTCAATATTGTACCACCTGCAACAAAACCGTTTGAAATTATTCATATGGACCTTTTTACAGCACAAAATGAAAAGTATGTTACACTAATCGACGTCTTTTCTAAGTACGGGCAGGCATACTTACTTAGGGACGGAACCGCTCTCAGTGTAATACAAGCTTTATTAACATATAGCACGCATCACGGCTTACCATTAACTATTGTCACGGACCAAGGCACGGAATTTAACAATCAAATGTTTTCAGAGTTCTGCAAAATTCATAAAATCCATCACCATCAAACCTTAGCACATTCTCCCAATGCCAACGGAAACATAGAACGTTTTCATTCTACCTTACTGGAGCATCTTAGAATCTTAAAATTAGAACAAAAGGAGCAACCAGTTATTAATTTAATGCCCTATGCTTTAATTGCCTATAACAGTTCCGTGCATAGCTTTACCAAGTGTAGGCCCTACAATCTTATATTAGGACATACAGATCCGCGAGATCCAACTGACATAAATCTTACAGAACGAATCCTACAACAATATACACAGAATCATAGGGAACAGATGAAGCGCGTCTACGAATTAATTAATGAAAGTTCACTTGCTAATAGGACTGCTATCATAGAGAATCGTAACAGAACCCGGGAGCCTGAGGTAGATTATCAACCAGAACAACAGATATTCATCAGTAATCCTAGTGCTAGTCGTTCGAAGCTTGCCCCTAGGTACACGCAAGATTCTGTGTTAGCGGACCTACCGATACATGTTTATACATCTAAGAAAAAGGGACCCATAGCAAAAGCTAGACTAAAAAGGGTTCCTAAATCTGCGAAATTGTTGCAGGATCCTGCTAGCGCTGTTTCTCCACCTGAGTCAGGCTCAGGAGATAAAAGTGGAGGCGCTTGAAGATGGACCGGGATTCTTACCATTCAAATTGGGACCCATGGCCTTAACAACCCATTATCATACATTTCTGCAATACGTAGAACTCAAGGACATAGATAATAGTCTTAGTTTAGTCTATACGCAACTAGAAGTTATAAGGAATAAATTAGATAATTACACTTATGCGCTTTACGAATTTCAAATTGATCATCTTACTAACAAACTAGATAAAGCATCGTATCTGTTAAAAAGTTTAGAGCCAAATCGTTCAAAGAGAGGACTTATAGATGGTTTAGGTTCGATCATTAAAAGTATTACCGGAAATTTAGATTATACGGATGCTGTGAAATATGAAGATGCTCTCAAAATTCTCAAGAATAATCAGGACAAAGTTATAACCGCACAAAATCATCATATCAGTCTTAGCAAAGATTGGATGAATGAGCATACTAAAATTTTATCTAAAATATCAGAAAATCAAATACAAATTAATGAAACTTTGCATGTTTTACTAGATGCCGAAGTTCATACTCAGTATTCACTTTTGAAATTTGCTAAATTCGCACAAATGTTAGGTATAGTTAGCGACAACGTAGATAGTTTGTTAAGCGAATTAACTAGGTTAGAGAATGCGTTAGCATTTTGTCGTGCATCGAGCACACACCATTCTATGCTAAGTTTAAATATAATTAGTAATATGATTAATAAACTAAAACTGATTTATAATAAAGATCAAATACTCGTATTAGATACTCGAGAGTATTACGATGTCATAAAGCCCGCGTCATACTATAACGGTTACCAGTTAGTTTTTGCCTTTCGATTTCCTATAATATCTCATCTTAGTTACACATTATATAAATTAGCCATTGTACCGAATAAAAATAGGGAAATTATCCTACCTCCTTACCCGTTCCTTGCTGTCACTAAAGATAATCACGTATACATAGAGGCTGAATGCCCGAAGCTGAGCGAGCAATATATCTGCGAGGAAAAGATCAACCAACAGCTGACATCGCATCCAGACTGCATCTGCAACATAATCAAGGATCACACCGCGAACGAATCCTGTCAGAAGATCACAGTTAACCTCATGAAGCCCGCTATGGAGAAACTAGATGACCGTCATTACACCGTCGTGTTCCCAAAGCCCACGCAAGTTCAACTTATCTGCGAACGAGAGGAATACAATACACTATCCGGAAGTTTCCTGCTCACCATACCGTACAACTGTATGCTACGTACATATGAATACACGATCGCTAATGTCAACAACCAGATACGAGGACAACCACTGAAGATCACCAATATTTCAATAGAGCTCAACGACAAACCCAAATCGCAACCCCTTACTATTAACTCAATTAACCTAACGAAGTTACACCGCCTACAAGATGAAATCAACCATCAAGATCATGTTCAAGCAGATCAATCGTCGAGTCTGTATCACACCACGATCCCAATGTACTGCATTCTAATAGGCGCTATCGTCATAACCATAATTATCTTATTGCGACGCAGCCTCCAGCATCGGACCCCTGAAACAACCCCGAACGACGCACCACGTCATACATATGAAGACCCAGAATCATCTCAGAAATCAAGCAAGATGCCAGCAACATTTTCTCTTAACATTCTAAAATAGTTGCTGAACTGAGGGGGGAGATGTTATATCGAGCGCCTCTAAGTAAATCGCTGACACCTATCACGCCTTCGTCGAATGCGAGGTCGACCTGCATTTCGCATGAACTGGCGGAAACGCCGAATCTGCAATACGTGCTGTGTGAACTTCGCTGCTGGCCTACGTGACTGGAATTGGACGCCACTTCGATACCTAGCATCGGTCGAGTCGTTTCTTTATAATTGTAATTAACTTGTAATAATTTTTATTTGAAAAATTAAATTAGTTTAAAGTAAATTTCGTTTTTTTTGAGTTCTCCCTGCGTCCCGTTCTTATTTAAAGTGTAAACAAATAACAAAAACCTAACAACATGACAAAAAGTGAACTTTCAAATGATTTTTAAAAGAAGCAACGCTGGGGCAATTCTGAACGTGCAAGAGCAAATCATTCCATAACCTGACTGCATGCACTGAGAAGGAATAGTAAAAGAAATTAGACTTATGGGGAGGGAATTTAAGGAGGTAACGAAGATGAGGTCTACAAGAAGCATCGCGAGTGAGGAGCAAAGAGAACCGCTCACGCAGATATGGAGGGTAGGAAGGATTAAAGAGAACATTATTGAGGTGGCATAGGATCAGAGTACTCCTGCGTAATTTGATTGGGAGCCAACACAATTGCTTACGGAAGACCGACACATGGTCATACTTCCGAAGACCGAAGATAAATCGAATGCAGTTGTTTTGCAGGCGTTCGAGCTTGTCCAAAAGTTCCTCAGTAAGGTCCAAATAACAGGTGTCTGCATAGTCGAGGATAGGAAGGAGAAGGGATTGAGCTAAGGACACTTCTGGAGGCATTTGAGAGAGTGGATAGAGAAATACATTTTGCGACTAACATTGACTACATACGCATGCCATGACAGATTAGCATCAAATAATACACCTAGATTTTTCACTGTATCACTGTAGCCAATAGGAACGCCAATGAAGACCGCAGGTGGCACGAGGGAAAAGTCCAACCTGCTACGCAAATGTCTACCACCAATAAGGATAGCTTGGGACTTACTAGGGTTCACAAGAAGCCCAAACAATTGAGCCCAGGACATAATACGGCCCAAATCACAATTTAACTCAGCAATAGTACAATCCATATCCGCTAGCTTAAAGTGCCTATAGATCTGTAAATCGTCTGCATAAAGATGTAATTTTGAAGAAATTATATGTGTTACGGAATTAATAAAAATTGAGAAGAGCATTATTGTGAGCAAATATTGTTATTTTACTTTAAAAAATATAAAATGTTGAATAAAAATAAATATTTCTCAACATCTTACTTCATTGTACAAGCGCTACACTCGTTAACTAAAAACCAATAAAACTATTTTCATCTTGTAAAGCCTAACGAGATTAATACACAAGGCACATAAAGCGTACAGAACTTCAAAAACATTAACGTGATTCAGTTTTATTTTCGCCAATACTTTGTGGAGCTTTGAATCTCTTGCCAAAGCCCGAAACTGCGAAGTTATTACTGGCGTGAATATTGTTTGGAAACTCTCCGAATGAGATTTACCTTTTTCTATACTTTTTTAATATCATAGTTTCTTGATTTGAAACTTTTTTATTAAGTCGTGACAAGCATAATACTGCACAACTAGTTTTTTAATATGATATAAAAGAAGAAGGAAGATTGCAAAACACACACTGACCACCTATTTCGTCTACAGTATTTTTCTATATATTGAAAATATAAGCGTGGTAAGCATAAGTTCTCAATAGTAACAGTTAGTGCTTAGTTTGGGCCTAGATGTCGCAGTTGAAGACATTGTTAGATATTTATAATGGAATGCTCTAGTATTTGACGGCCGATATGGCGTGGTGGCGAGTATACCCGCACTCCACTCCTGAGGTCGTGGGTTCGATTCTCACCCAGGACAAATATTTGTGTGTATTAATTATATTATGAATATATATTCTGGTCTGGGCGTTTTCCTATGTATATTAAGTATGTATTTACAAAAAAAAAGTATTTATGTATGTTTATCCGTTATTTAGTATCCATAACACAAGTTCTTAATGATACTTATCTTGGAACTAAATAATTGGTGTAAGTGTCAGAAATATTTATTTATTTATTAAGAGTTTAGTTGGATTTGTATAGCTATTTTTTTTATTTGACTTAGATGTAAAATAAATATTTGTAATCAATTAGTGATGAAACATACAAATTTAGACAGCTACATTGTTTTTGTATTTTTTAGGAATCATACTTAAAAGCCTTGTTTCGTAAACTTTTCTCTGAAATATATAGAAAAAGAACTTAATCCTAGATGTTTGGTAATGTCTGCTATTTGGTCTTCAAACCATTATGTTAATAATGCTAATTACTTAATTATTACTTCAACTCTCTGCCTACAGAATTTATAAGTGGTGGGTTTTTGACGACCAATATGGTGTGGACTGCACCTGAGGTCGTGGTCTCAATTCCCATACAGGAGATACCTTTGTGTGCATTAATATAAATATTTGGTCTTGTCTGGGTGTTTTCTATATGTTAAGAATGAATTTACAAAAAAGATAAACTATTTATGCGTATGTTTATCCGTTATTTTGTATCCATAACACAACTTCTTGATGATACTTATCATGGAACTAAATATTATTATATTGGTGGTGACTGTAAGAAAATTATAATTATTAATATACTTTAAATTGCCTTTCATGACGACAAAAACGTTTACGCTTTGGCACAGCAGTCACATTAACTTGCCCATCAGGAGAGCTTTGTAAGTAAATCAATTGAGGTATGACGTGCTGAACTATTTGCCGCATACCCTTCGGCAATCGGATATTATAAAAGTACTAAAGTATTTCTGAAATTAATTCTTCGAACCGTAGATCCAGCTGATAAATATTTTGTTTCCACTACTTATAATGTGAGAACATGAAAACGAACTCATACAAAAAAAATCGGTAGCACGCCAAAAGCTATTTCGTTGCGTGAATGGAATACATATTCTCTAGAGGAGAAATATATGGCATTTGAATTTTGTTACCACATTAGTGCATATATCACTAACCAACGAATTGCGTTTATTTTATTGGTGCCATAATCTGTCTCTTTGGTTTCTAAGTTGTCCTACAGGCCGACCAAACTAAGGCAAAGCTGCTAAGTTCAGGTTCTACACTATTATTTTAATGAACAGAACCGTGTCAACATTATTGACCAGCAGACTGTTAAGAGAGTTCCTTGAAAAATCTTATATTACTTATAACATATTAATTCGTACTCATACTTTTATAAACGGTGTATTGTTTCTCAATAATCGATGATTTATTGTGATGACGGAAGACACTTTATCATTAGAACATATTTCAATCTTTTGAAACTTAGTCCGACACACTCATGATATTCCTTTCATGAGAAAAATGCAGACCACCGAATAGAAATTTTGGTCATTTTTGCAATATCAATTATCAAGTTTCCTTCACGTATACTGATAAGACTTTGCATTACCATTGGCCTAGGTGTTGATGTAGATATTAAGCTCAGTTAACCAAGATTGAGCAAGACTCGCAGGAAGAGTGAATTTTAGGTTTCATGTAAATCTCTTATAACCTATGCAGCTCCAGGCTGATTTTTATGGACGCATAATACAAAACATTATATTTTACTTTCTAATTCTGCGCTACGTGCGGTACGTGACGGTTGCAATGGACCTAAAGTCAGATGGCATAGAAGTTTTCATAGGCCGCCTGTATCGTCCACGTGGTAAGGTCACATATAGTATTATATAGCTCGCCCTGCTTTTAGCATGATGACCAAAAGATTTACTAAGATCAATCTATCGATGTTGACACCATACGTCTGCCATTAAGCATTTTAGTCATCAAATTTTCGGCCCTTGGGCCCTTCAGTTCTTTTCCCCTTGAGTTTGAGCAGATGTGTACTGTATCGTACTTTTATATTCCTGTTGTTTGAGGTTCGTTTGCCTGACATTCCCTCCGAAATCATTACATTTCGTCTCTATATAGCATATGTATGCGCTCAATGATTGCGTGTGACACGTAAAACAATTAAGCGGCTAAAAGCAAAAAAAGCTGCCTAGGTTCACGTGAAATAAGTATTCTGAAAACAAATTTCAATACTAAAACAATATTAATTTGACAGAAGTCGCGTGACCTTTTCTTAGGGCCCATTGAGAACTGCCTGTTTCAGCACACTAACTTTTAATTACTTTGTCTTCTAGATTTCAACAGACTTCTGTACAAAACTACTACTGATAGTTGCTATACCTAATAAACTACAACTTTCCTTTGTCGAACAACACGTGCAGGTCTTTGGAATCAGAACCATACAATGTAGATCAGCTATCGGAAGTCTCGGAAAAACTTTGGGAATTCGTTTCCCTATATAGGACCATTCGGGTTTGGAATTGTCTGATGGGGCATATATGGGCTCTGGTCTTTTAAGAGGGTAATGAAACAGTTCAAGAGGGTGTCCTTGAAATCGTGCTTGTACCATAGTATGGATTCCAAGCAAGATATTGATTATGACGTGTCACATAAAACGCAGCAGAACCAACTAGTATTTTAGTGTGTAAGATTTGTTTTTAACCCATAAAATCCTATTACCTGGCGGTTAACAAAAAAACATTTTACACTGCACCGAGAGTAGATCCATAATCCATCGTTGATAAGAAATAATCGACATTTTATAAAACGCCCAAAGCTATCATTTTTTTACAGTTTGGCAGATGTTAAATATTTTTTGTCATGATTTAAATATTTAAATACACACTTTTTCTTTTCTTTTCAATCATGGTTTGTATGATTAAATTTACCAGAAGAATCTTTTCTCGTGTTAGGTTTCAGTAAACGTCGTCATGCTAGTATCATCATATTACTCCCGCCTTATTTACTAGAACGATTGCAATCAGGCAAAGTAAGCCATTTTGACGAACCGTTTCTTAATAATAATGTATATAAATTCAATGTGACATATCAGTTTCTTATCTTATTTATTACCGATGTTTCCCCGAAGGGGTAGGCAGAGACATATTATACGCACACATTTCGCCAATTATATCGTTGGTCCCATGTAATAGGTAGCGAGCCTATTCAGGCCTATTGCCGCTTATCGGGCACTGTTATGTAGAGAATTTTCAAGCATTCTTAAAGTGTCCATTGTACTTCGATCCGGTTTAAACTTCGCACTAACTGGTACTTCATCATTGGATCCATAGAATATTATCCAGAATATATTTAGATTATTTTCTAAACTATATAAAATATATAGTTTATAAATAATGATTGGTGTATAGGGATCCTACCAAGACCTCACCTGCCGATCAACGGACGAGGCTCTAGCGAACATAACAGTGCCGGGTAAGCGGCAATAGGTTCGCCACTTATTACGTGTGACCAACTATATTATTGGCGAAGTGTGGGCGTATAATATGCCTCTGCCTACCCCTTCGGGAAAACAGGCGTCAATGTAAGGATGTACATAAAATTATCCATACCTGTAAGCCTGAAAATGACATTCATTATACATTATAACTTATATATTTAATTATTTCTTACACTATAAAATTATAGAAGTAAGTTTACACACTAATGTAAACATGAAATCACTTACAAACCCCTAGAAAGCAGAAGTAACATGAATTTATTCTAAGACCACTCGGAATCACACCGCTTGAAAGCTTCAAATGTCTCAGGCGACGCTTTAAGCGGAAGACTAGATATTCTTAAGGCGTCTCCTGAAATGCAAAGTTTATAAATAATTTCACGAATGTATTAAGATTCCGTACTTCAATGTACATGGTGCCTCCATAATGCATGCTTTCGCAGTAAAACGTAGAGGCGGTACGCGACGCGGGCCCGCTAAATGGCCCACAGTAAGAATTTAGTGTTAAAACGTGCTCCAATATTAGAACGATGTGATAAAAGGAACTGCAAGCAATCTGTTAGTGTTCGAAATCCATATGTTATGAATAGTGGGATTTTTATATAGATTATGGCGGTCGCACGCTCCCGGAATATTTGAAGCATGTACCGTTTATAAGACATAAAAATACTATGCTTTACGATAGAAAGCTTTTTTTAAGTGACCGATTTGTAGATATGAGTTAATTTTTAATTTATGAATAACTGTAACTATTAGATGAATGGAACTATTATAAATTAACGCGTTTTGAATGATTTTAATAAGTACTGTTATATGTTTTTATAACAAGCTGATGTTTTAATAGGTTAATAAATATTATTTATTATATATTATTAACAATGGGATTAACTTTAAAATGACATTATATAAAATTTCTTATAAGCGTTATTTGGTAAATGTGTAATGACATTATTAATTATGACGATAAAAAAAAAATAACTGGTTGTTTAAGTACTTTATGTGTATAAGTATAATAATATCAACGTGCCAGACTGAGATTACGATCCAGATATTCCATTTATGCTGACCCAATATCTGTTCTGAATTAAGTTGACCGCTCCCGTATATTCGGAATCTTTATAGATAGCTTTACTTTTGTATTATCCCGGTTGCTGCCTCAAGAGCCTGGGGTACGCTGTCCTGCATCTTCTTCCTCTATTTGCACGGTTTTCAGCATCTTCGGTTGATATGTTGTACGATTTTAGTCATTCCTGGGCGCCGACTTGTGTGACTTTTGCTAACAAGCGCTTCCTATGAACTGTAAAAGTTAAGCTTCTGGTCCTGGCTGTCACCATATATTATATGAAAGCCGCAGAGTCAAAAAAAAAATTGGACCTTGGAGAATGCTTAGAGTAAGACGCCTATCATCTGATTCCACTAGTCGACACTGGGTTCGCACGGTGGAGAATAGTCTAGAAGATCATAAAGTTCCATTCACTATTATAATTTCCAGGCGCATTACGTCGACTTTGTCTATGTAAAAAATATTCAATTTTTTTCGGGAAATTTTAAGACATACGATAACTAAACTTACATTCTTATATTTTATTTATTCACGGTTATATTACTCAAATAAACCAAGCAGTTCTTTCTAAAATTGATACTTCCAATGCTATTTAAAATTAAGCTATTTGCGCCAAATATTTCTAACGCATTTTTAAAAAACACTTCTAGCTACATAAGGATAATTCTCATTACCTCATACCTTCATGCTCATCATAATGGAAGCGACATTACACCATCAATGGCTTACCAGAGCCATATAGGACTATAATTCACTATCATGTGTAAATTACATTTTTATCAAATTCATCATAGTTTTGTTTATAGAATACCCAAGTTACATTATATACTAACAATTGAATATTTCATCCAACTTTGTGGGTGCCTCGGGAAAATTTGCCCGTGAAAGATATTAAGTTCTTGACGCTTATCTTGTAAGATTTCCCTAAAGACAATGCAAAACAGACACAAAATTACTATACCATTTTCTACTTCTATCATTTTTTTCTTATTTCAACAGACATCATCTAAAAAACAGAATTTCAGCTCATTTTTGTTTGGTTAGGACAGTGTCATTAGAAATTATTAAAATATTTTTCTCATTTGGTTAAAAAAATTGTATATGTAGGTACTTTATTAGCCGCCATTACAAGATTTTGGTATGACGGCTAATCCATTTTTGAATCCAAAAGACGACGTTCAAAATAGCGTGGAGGTGATAATACTGCACTCCGTTTCTAAGCTCATGGGTCCGATTCCCACACGGGTGTAATATTTGTGTACATGAGTAATTGAATATTATTTGTCCTGGTAGAAAATATCTAGATTTTCAAAAAAACTTGTGTATTCTACTTAGTTTGGGGCTATATTACTGCGTGTGATGTCCAAGTCCATTTATTATTCAAAGCCAATTCAACGAAACTTGCAGCGTTTGAAAAACCAAAACCTATTCATAAAATTCTGCCTTCTAGTAGAGAAATATGTATCAATTTTAATATCTAAATGGACAATCCATTAAAGCTAATGCACGGTATTAAAAGTACCGACGAGGGATGCATTACCGAACAGTGACCAGCGGCGCGTGAGGCGTATCTGGATATTGCATTCGGGGTAAGAGTTGCGAATTATACGCATCACAAGAACATTTCACTTCGAAATATTAATTTTAAATTTCAACTTTGTATGAATCAACAATATTTAGGTCTCTGGCATAGATAAATTGGTATTTATTGAGGTACTATAAGTATCTGTAATTTTTTTAAATAGGAATAAAATGAAAATGTTCACAGAATTTAAGTGGAGAAGTTGAACAATGTGATTAAATCTACTTTTGAAGTACTGAAGGAGGAAACTCACATAATGTAAGTTAAGACAGTAAATGTACCTATAGGGGGGTATATTTGGCTGGAAGTTCCCCTTACCTGCACTTCATTTAGATGTTGGTAACTTTTACACGTACTGAACAAACGAAATTAGCTGTGCTATCCTTGAGTTTGTAAGAAATAAGTAATAAAGTTATACTAAGTAATGTTTTAAAAAAGGTTTATACTGGTTAAAAATTTTAAGAAAAAAATTTTAAGGTATTGACTTTTCGGTCATCTAATGTGAAAAATTAATAAAATTATTTTTGCGTATTATTTGTTTAAAAATTAAAATAAATATTATATATCATCATCATCATCATCACAGCCCATTAACGTCCCACTACTGAGCACGAGCCTCCTCTCACATATCAAGGTGCGAGGGTATTGGGTCATACTCCACCACGCTGACCCAGTGCGGATTGGCGGAGGCAGGTGTATGGCGTCCTGCTGTTAGAATTTATCAAGCCGCCCATTAGGCCTCTAACATGGCTTAACGACTACCACATTTAGTGGTAACCGGGACCAACGGCTTAACGTGCTTTCCGAAGCACGGAAGCGCTCGATATCAAATGCCACACAAACGGTCACCCATCCAAGGACTGACCTCTGTAAACTCTGCTGTACTTCGGTGATCGTTTCCGACCACCGAGCACCGCAGAGCTACGAGCGCTTCGAGAATATTATATATGCTATATTCAAACCAAGATATTATTTTTTGGAATTAGCATGCGTGTTTTAGGCAGAAATTTGTACATTTTAGGAAAGAAAATTAAATAGGATTTAGCACTGTATTATATCTTTAGTAATATGCTTTCAAACCAGCAAGAGGTATTTACTATCTGAATTTATTCGTTGCCCAGCAATTTCAAACACGAACTTTGACACTGTTGTAATAGTAGTTGTAAACGTCAGACAAGTAAACACCACTATTAAAATAAAGGAAGATGAGTTGACCCTTGTGGATACCACCAAATTTTTGGGTGTTATATTAGATTCTAAGTTACAGTGGGGCCCACATATTGGTGAATTGTCGAATAGACTCAGCTCTGCTGCATACGCGGTAAAGAAAATTCGCCAATTAACAGACGTTGAAACAGCTAGGCTTGTTTATCATTGCTATTTTCATAGTGTTATGTCGTATGGTATTCTTCTGTGGGGTTGTGCCGCAGATATTCAAAATATTTTTGTACTGCAGAAGAGGGCCATACGAGCAATTTATAATCTACCATGTAGACATTCACTAAGGGATAAATTTAAAGAAATTGGTATTTTGACAGTGGCGGGTCAGTTTGTTTATGAAAACCTAGTATATGTACACAAAAATTTTGATAAATTGAGTAAGAAAAGTGATATACATAACCTAAACACAAGAAATAAGCATAAACTAGTTGTACCTGCCACTAGGCTCCAAAAAATTAACAAATCTTTTAAAGGTCAATGTGTGCGATTCTATAATAAAATTCCAAGCAATATACAGCAATTAAGCCTAAATAAATTTAAATTAACAATAAAACACAAGCTGTCTTCAAAGGGATATTATTCTATTAAAGACTATATGGCTGATAAAAATGCTTGGGATTAAACCGCCGTTTCATACAGGCTATTCTAATATGAATGACTTAAAGAATGAATATTGTTATATTATGTTGCATTGTATAGCGTCACAGACAAATGAAGATTGTTACTAACCAATCGATAATTTAAAAGAGCATAGCCTGTGAGTTTCTTGCCAGTTCTTCTTACAGAGCGGTGGCTCGGAACTGGCACTTAGATTCGCTTGCACTTAAATGTTTTTTGTTTTTTTAAATTATTTGGTTGCAAGTGAATCTAAGCTTCGTGATTTTAGTATAGTTATATTTTATTTGTTTTTGTTATTTTTTTATAATTTTGACGTTTTCAAGTACTATGTAATAGTTTATGAAATAAAGTATTTTTGACTTTTTGACTTTTTTTTTTTATACTGTTATTACCATTTGGCTTTTATCACACCGCACTTATATTCAAAGTGACAGTAAACAAAAAACTTTTTGCATCTGAAACTTAATTATAAGCCCCCCGCGAGCCTGAATGGAAATGCGGTAATACTTATTTTCCTTGAAAAACTTTAATTTAAAGTTTTGTTTCTGCCTTTATCCTAGGCGGTATTCGTGCGAGTAAAACTGCACTTCCTTATAAGCTTATTTTCTTCGTGGGGCAACTCGAAAATTTTCTTTAGATTAGTTTCTCTTGTTAGTAAAAATTGGACGGGGCAGGGAATAATACGTTGGATTTTTCTTGCAAATTGAACGTAGCTATGTTGTGACAATTCCTTTTTTGGAGTTTATAGAGAGTACGTTTTTTGGACGTTAAAACCAGTGTAATAACATTTCTGACAATCAAGTTTTTTTGGTTATATAGCGTTTGATGGCAAAAGTACAGCATTAACTTATTCCTGGATCAACTTTCATGACAATTTCATGACACTTTCATGTATTGTTTTATATTGGGCCAATTCTTTTATTTTTTCATTTCCATTGAAAGATATAAACAGATTACATGAAAAAGAAAATAACGATAAAAAGAAATTCAATTTTCATATTTAAAATACAAATCTAATTTATGAAATAAACGTTGAATAAAATTGAATGGAGCTTTTACATTCTGTTACAGAAATAAGTACTTACTTAGTCTAATTTACATTCAGATCTAATGGCTTACTGAAAATTCTTTAGAGAAATCTTCATTTCCTTCTAAGCGTAATGGAACCATAAAATCATATTTGTTATATTTCAAATTACTCACGTTTCGTCAAAATAAAAAAACAGATTAGATATTCGAGCTTGCATAAGTACTGAAGAGTTTTTACTTAAGCTAATGTCAGACAATCCTTAAGAGGATGTCTCCTTAGTAATAAACAAATACGTAACTTAGTATTGGGACAATCTTCACCTCGTTATTGCGTGAAGTCAGAATCATAATAATTTATCATAGTTTGGTTCGATCAAAGCTCTGACTATCGTCAACTTAACAGCTAACATAAACTTAACCTTTTAAGCAGCGAGTATCTAGACGCAATGGAAATTCTATGTTTTCTGTCTCCCGGCTGTCGTCACAACTTGCATGCAAGTTTATGTCCTATAAAATAACTATGGTATAGGCCTTAGGTCCAGACTGTCATGTCATACCTAAGAACGCCTCAGCATACCTGAGGAGTTGAGGACGCCATGACAATAGTTATTGTCAGTGTGTGCCTGCACGTAGGTACGCCGAATACCTTTAAGTGCCGTGCCGATAATGGGTGCCGTGCTATGGAAGTGTCGAGCGCAACTAATGTGCCAAAAATTGCCTTGTATGTGCAGGTGTGTTAGATGTTAGTGTTAGATGCCACGATGATGCTTTCATCTTAACTTTTAATAAATCAAATATCTAACCCGTTCCACAGTACTCATAATAGCAGTTATGTGTGTTCTGTCTGAGGATATTTATTTGTTTACAGAAAAGACGGCAGCTAAAAAGTATTATTAAATAAAATATAAATCAAGCGACAGCATAGGAAGTTGCTGCCGACCGCTAGTACTACTCCTAAATATTCAAAACATCCATCGGTTTAAGAGCGGCGTTGTTCTTTTGTTCTCTTTACATTTTTTAAGAACTCTTTTACAGTTCGCATTCAGGCTTAACTTAATCCTGGCCTATACTCGCCCACATTTTCACGGTTCATCGGATATCAAAAGAAAATAGCATTTTAAAAGGGATGGAGGTTTCTTTCATCGTTTTTGTCCAATTTCGAGACGATACCGGCCGTGCTTGGGCGTGTTTCAACAAACACAGGTTTAACGATTCGTAAAACGAGCGAATTGGATTTATTCTGGAGTTTGTGTGTTTTTAAGCGCGTATTGTTTTCGTTCTAAAGTGCAGTTTTCAGATGGGTTGGCGATTGTTTTTATGGGCTTATTACAACAGGCCGTATTGAATTTAGCTGACTGATAGGCAAGTATTCTTTCCTTCTCTGGTTTATGGAAAAGCGGCGTGATGACTACATAGTTATGCGTTGCTACATCAATAACTCCGGTGAAATTAGACAAAAATTAAATAATAATAAGTATAATTAGACCATACACAGGGTGAAGGTAGGCTTATAATGAGTAAGTTTTTTACGATATTTACTAAAACAGTAAGTTGTTACGGTACAACTATTTTTTTTGATCTTTGACCTCATGTTATTTTTTGTCTAAGGACCGTAATGATTAGGAATTTCGACATACAATAATCTTTCAATATCTATATTGACCGGAATAAGTACAATTATAAACTTGTAATACATATAAAATATGGATAGGGATCCTACCAAGATCTAAGGAGCCCAAGCCAACCTCATCTGCAAGTGGTGCACCAGCCGACGACGGACGAGGCTCTGGCAAACATAAAAGTTCCCGATAAGCGGCAATAAGCTCGCCACCTATTACGTGGAACCTACTATGTGAAAATGTAGTGGGCGAAATGTGGGCGTATAATATGCCTCTGCCTACTACTTCGGGAAAACCGGCGTGATTATATGTATATATTTATATAATAAAGTTTGTCTACTTCTAATAACTAATTACCTACTGCAATGTATTTTACAAGTGTATATTTAACGTGATTCAACATTAACAAGTTTCAACTTTAAAGAACTGTTTTTTATTGTGAAAACAGCAAGGCTCTATGTCAGTCTTAGCTACTAACTAATAAAAAAAAATACTAAGAATACGTATAAAGTTTATTTGAAAAAGATTTTGTTTCAATTAATTGATAACTTCTTTTGACAGCTATCCCCACACGTTTGATAAGGTTCTTAACTGCTTAAATATGATTGTGCGTTTTTTTTGTCGAGTCATATAAACGGAGTCCATTGATTTGAAGAAGGGTCTTAAATTGTTCAAACATTATTAAATTGCATGTTTGCACATTGAAACTTGAAGTAAAACGAAATAAGGATTAAATTTCCTTGCACAGTGCCTATAACAACAATAATGTTATCATGATTTTGCAAACTGTTTTTTAAGTAAATGATTTAAGGTTTAGCCTCTTTTAAACATTCATCGGTTTTAGTAAACTATTAATCTGATTTCTTCAACTTTAGTTATTACTAGCCCGCAACTTCATTTGCGTAGACTTTAGAATTAGTCAGTAATCCTACCGTAACATTAAAAATATGATAAAACTGTGCATCACATACTCCTTGGATACCAATAAAATGAAATTTAAATATTTTTTAAATTAGAAAAGTATAACTGGATAGAAGACGGGCTCTGCGTCCGCGGTAGCCTGAATTTCGTCTTAGAACTATATATAGCATTGTAAATGCAAAATTCAATATATAAAAGATACCTACTTACTTTTTTTCTAAATAAAACATTAAATATATGTATTTATGTTGCAGCTTAAGAAAACCATATTTTTTTAACTTAATTTTACAGCTGTCGTAAGTGTTTACGATATTTGTTTAACAAAAGGCACGCAGCAAACAATTTGATCAATCAGCCAACAAAAATACCGTACCGGTTTGAAAGTTAAAATCCTCAGCGATAAACAAACTCATGCGTTTTTTTAACAAAAAAGTTTCAGTCCATTTCGTGTGAACGGGAAAAAGGAATTTAATTGAAGTTGATTTGAGTTTATTTGGTATTAGATTGCTTTATCCTCTCATATTTTCATACTTAGAATACAAGCTAGTTCATGGTTTTACCCTCGTAACGATGATCTTACTATTAAGTATACAATGTTTATAGTCAGGTACAGTCAATAGCTTAAACTATAGTTATGCGATAAAAGAAAATACAACTATAATTTATAAAAAAAATAACTCAATAAAGCTCTTATGAACGTCAACTTAAAAACAAACGCACCAATCCCGGCTGGAAATTCAGTAGAGAAAATTAAGACAAGAAGCTCCTCTAATTATGTCCTTTTGATAGACCTGGCGTTTTGAATAGTTAGGAAATCGACTGGAACATCGATGATAATATCTTCGAAATCAGATCTTCTTTAAGAGGTTCTTCATTCAAACCTATATTGGTCACCAGTTGAGTAGCGTCACATGGTCTATTGTTCACTGTTAAGCCGCACATCATATAATAATAATGCCACGCAAAAGCAACAAAAAATAAAATGTTGAATTAAAGAATATTAAAACAAAAAAACTATTAACATCGTTAAAACCTAATTAGCTCAACTGCCAAGCGACTGAAGCGAAATGGAGCCAGAAAAGAACTGGAGGTGCGTTTAACTAATTCGTTAATAAACATAACTAAACTAATTAGTCAGCCTAATCAAGTTGGCACGAAATGAGAAAACGTCGGAGAAGTGACGGCTAAAGAAAGCGTCACGTAAGCAAAAAGGTGCTATTTTAGCAAATGAACTGTTCTATATTCAGGGCTGCGAGACGCTCAGAGTAACAATAGAACAAATTCCAAAGACGGAGTATCGGAACTGGACGATCCTTAATGTAATTATCATAATGGCGACCAATAAAGAGAGGTTCGGAATTTGTGACGTGCCTTAGCTTTTAAAAGTACCTACTATCAAAGGTGCCCAAGGCGGAAAACGTCGCATCTTATTTAGCGCCCTCCTAGAAGAGGGTACAGGGATCGAGGCCTCACCTAATCACATTACGTACAATGAAAGAGCTCCACACAAAAAAAGGACCGTAGATTTGCATGAAACGTCAAAGTTGATTACGAGTACAGGGCATTGATTCGTTTTAGTATGCAGATTTAATCAGATTTAATATTTACATTTATATTAGTTTATCGTCTTCCTATTTAAAGGCCACATGTTCAACTTTCTAGAGTAAAGGTAATATTCTTTCCAGTTTGTATTTAAAAATTTAGATTTTTGTTAAGTGTGTGATACGTAAGTATAAGATTTCTGTTTGGCAATGTTTCTATGTAGATATTTCTATGTCCATCTACATATTATGTGTTAATCTAACTTGTGAAGAATTACTTAGACGACAAACAATATTTTTGTTGTAATAAAGCGGTGTTAAAATAAAGTAAAATATACTTTATTATCTTTAAGATCATTTAGGTTCGTCAAATTTTTACAAAGAAAATGGAAATTCGAATTTTTATTAACAAACAATGGAAGAGATATGAGCAGTAACATAATCAAGAAATAAATACAAGAGAAATGAATTATTCTAAGACTGTTTTGAATAATGCTTCCGTTTAATCAAAATCTTAATCATACGAGTTTGATCTATTGAATCATTGCTATCAAAATAGCAAAAAAATACTTAACACTTACATCACAAAACTATATTGAGTCAGTGATAAATGCAGAGATCCACCATTTATACTCGACCAAGTCGAATCCAAAATTAATACCACGCAAAATATCTATTGTCCCTTATTGATTCTGTTACACCAATTTACTCGGTGAAAGCAAAAACTTCACTAACGTTTCCTGGGGTTCCGTATCTCGATTATACAATACGGGCCATTCCTTTCATATCCACAAAGGCTGGTCAATCAGGCGTGAAGACTTTTATATCTGCAGTCACGTGTCGAACGAACGCCAGGAAACCAGTGGGGAATGCGTTCCGACAAGGCCAAATAACTAAAAACCGTGCCACATTTGGGGAGAATAGAAACAGGATAATACGGAGATATTAGGAAGCGCTAATTTAATATGACACATTTAGTATTGTGCCGTTATAGCTTTATTTCACAATGATATAATCATGCCATATTCTTTTTCATTTATGGTTTTGTACTCTCTAAACACATTGTTATAAGTTCCATCAACACTTCCATCAGCACAATGTAAATCCCTTGTACTTTAATCTGGTTGAGGGACCACATTTTAATTTTGAGCTTTTTGACTCGCACCGGGCTTTTGCATAGTAACAATAAGTTTTTTATCATTTCTGTAGCAGCGTTCCCGTACTTAATTTTTTTCATATTTCAGCCGTATCCATTTTTTTTTTAAATATACAACCTTTTATTAATTTTTCAATAAATTTCTAATAACTTAGAAGTAAATGCCTTTATACTACTGATTAATTTGTTACAATCGTCGTGAAGGAAATATTAATATTCTACAGCTTACTGAAGTCAAATTGATGTATCTTCAACCAAAAACCACTGCGCGTCATCACGTAGCCGTAGTTGATCAACCTCCATAACTCTCATAGCACACAATAATAAGACTCGTTTTTCGCACCCCACATTATTTGGCGGAAAAATCAATGGTGAACCGTTTCCTATACGAGCAGTCACATCTCGGACAGGAAAGAGATCGCTATTATTATTGTCCATAACATCAATGCGAGCACGGCTGGCGACTTCCGCACGTAACATCTCTTTTATAGAACTGATGGCTTAGTAAAAGCTTTTATATTCGTTGCCACAATTTTTCCTTTTAATTCGCTGGGGGACAGTTAACGCGTTAATGCTTACGCAGAAAATGAGTTAATAGTTTTGGTTGGAAATATATTTTGTGGTATTTATACTAGCTTATTGAGTTGACAACTTGTCCGTGTGGTGGATATTAGCCATTTATTTTTCACCTTGATTTTAAGAAGAGAACAGTGCCAAGTAGTGGGACTATGTGGGTCAATGAGCTGAAATGATGAATGGAACATAATAACATGATACCAAACAAAAGATCCTTTGATTTATTACAGAACGACTGATAGCCAGTCCCCTCCCCCTTTTTAGAATTACGATAGGCTGAATGACAGATCCCTCCGATAAGAGTCAAAGACGGACTGACAAATCTTGAGGAAAAACCACAACACATAGACAATCTGACAAACCTTGACAAATACTGACAATGAATCCATTTGCTTGTATTTCTTGATGTTACATATCTTTTTCATTGTTGTTAAAAAAATATCGAATTTTCTTTTTGTTTGTAAAAAATTGACGAATCTGAATGATCCTGTTGATCTTGAAGACAATAAAGTATATCTTATATTTTAAACAGAAAGTCCGCCTGACAATCATCAAAACTGAGATTCAAATAGCTATGACTATATTTAAAAATATTTATGCCCTATATATAGTCATCATATTATAAAATTTAGTGCCTTATATTTCTCCATCAGATCTCTATTTACAAGATCTAGGGAGCCCAAGCCAACCTCACCTGCAAGTGGTGCACCTGCCGATCAACGGACGAGGCTCTGGCGAACATAACAGTGCCCGGTAAGCGGCAATAGACCTGCCACCTATTACGTGGGACCAACTAGAAAATTGACGAAGTGCGGGCGTATAATGTGCCTCTGCCTACCCCTTCGGAAAAACAGTCGTGAATGTATGTATGTACATACAAATGAACTAAACAGCTACAGATAGAATAATTAAAAACACGAGTGTTTTGTCAGTTAGGTACCTATTCTGTGTCTGCCTAGCAACGCTGATATAACAGAATTTGCGAACGACTGTATTCCGAGGGGTGCCAAGATCACGATTTTCCAATCCCCCTTTTTATATTATTGACGTGTCGCAAACTAAATTGGCGCCTTTCTAGGGGAAATCTGTTTTATTTGACATATTAGGTGTGTTTCGGCGCACACTGCTACGTATCTAATATACGGAGACAGGTGAGTCCTTTGATTTAAACACCCCGCGGTTATTTCCCTTCGTACCTTTGAACGTCTCGGGAGGGTGGCGTCTGTTTCTTTTAAACTTTGTTAGACATAGATTCTCAACTCCATCGCCCTTTTTGCGAACATCATTATAATTAAATACTAAAATAATTGCTACAAATATATGTGACGATTCCAAAGTTAAATCAATTCAAGCTTTAAGATATCTGTGATTGTTTTAAGAGCTAAAATCTGAACTGTAATAAGCTAATTTCTGCTGTTTTTTTTTCCTTTCGGTTGTACTAGATTTGGAATTAAAATGCAACGCTTGCTAATTTGAAACCACTTAAATGATAAACAATACTTAAGTCAAAAATTTAGACTTTTATTTTATTTTTATTAGATTATATCAGACTATAGAGTGTGGTCCACCATCATTTAGTATATGATATATCTTCACATATAATATTTTCTTATATTTTACTCTTAACGAAGTAGATTTATTTAAACCCCATAGTTGCAATATTGTTTTGTCATAATTAAAATTAAATAAGGAACAATTTCCTCACACTGTTAATCCAAAAATACCCGCAACACTAAACACACAATTACACAATAATAGATGCACAAAGCTGTTACCACCATAAATACAGGAATGTATTGATGATAGCCATTACCCCCTACAATTATTACCCAGCCGTCTGACCTCCCCCTTGTCTGGCTCCCTGCAAGCTGTGTCAACCTCAGTCCGATTCGGGCGCCTATAATAGCCCATATTGCAAATGTATGGATTCCAAAGAGCTACTTTATAGTACGGTGTGCAATGCAGTCAAGTGCATAATGATACAAATAATGGAGTGTGCACTCGCGGAAATATATCGCGGACTGAGTCACCTACTGTTATTAAAAAACATTTTCCTCTCGTGTTAATAAAACTGAAGATTCCAATAGGTATTTCGCCAAATGCGAATTTCAAAAAATAATTCGATTGTATCGGTTGAAACATAATGATGTTTTATTTTTACAAAGCTCAAATCAATAATTAACTATAGGTGTATAGGGATCCTATCAAGATCTCAGGAGCCCAAGCCAATTTCATCTGCAAGTGGTGCACCTGCCGAACAACGGACGAAGCTCTGGCGAACATAACAGTGCCCGGTAAGCGGCAATAGGCTCGCCACCTATTACGTGGGACCAACTATATAATTGGCGAAGTGTGAGCGTAATAATTAAATGCCTCTGCCTACCCCTTCGGGGGAACAAGCGTGAATGTATGTATGTGTGTATGCAAATCAATAATAAAACAGATCTACATTTTTTTTACTGAAAATCACAATTATTTCGGTTTTCGAATGCTACAAAAGAATTAAAATTATTAAAGGAGTTAACATATCTTGTAACATTAGATATTGCACTATTATTCGTTTGAATGCTGTGTACATTTTTAAGAGATGTAACTACATATAAGAACTTCTTTTGGTGGAAATGTTTTAAAATTGTAATATATATTGTTAATGTGGCAATTATAATTAAATAAAAATATATGTTTAGTAGAACCTCCATCTGATGTAAGACCTACGTGGTGGGGCTCTATGTATTTCTAGTACTTGTAACAGCCTTGGTTTTTTTTGTCAGTTGTTGATTGATCTTTTATGAATACATTTTCCTTTTGCTAATAACTGTATTATTTACGCTCCCCGGATACTCCGGATTCTTCCATATTACGACAAACAGTCAATATTGATTCGCTTTAGCGATCTTCCAAGTGTATAATCACATCTGCACACCACAGTACTAATTAATACATATTTCTAGTATGTCAGCTTTGAGGTTTTTTCAAGATTGCGTAAACAAACGAATAAGATATTATTACTCTTTATAGTATTTATGTCATTGAAGTGTTACTCATATAATGTAAGCTCAATAAGCTTTCGCACTTGTGCTGCTATAATGTGTCGGTGACAACTGAAAATTAAATACGCAATGCAAACCATTAGATTATGATATGTTGCAATGGTTTCAAAGGTCAGAAGCATATGAACAAATATTTGCTCTATCAGGCTTATGTCGACTTTGTATTCAGATTTGGTTTAATTATAGAGAAAATAGTACAGATCTAATAAAAGTACTTGGAGCACAAAAAAACACCTACGGGTTACCACCAACTCTAAGAGCTCTCGGACCACAAGAAGCAGTTAATGAATAAAGAGTTTTATGAAAAACAACTTCACTCAAGAATTTCGTATAATCAAAATTCGCGGCAGTCAATTAATTGACTACACTAGAGACCTACTTTCAAACCAAATATATTGCGTTCTGTCAGATCAACTGATGATAGTAAATTATGCCATTACTGTCTATTGCCTACAATTTACTAACCAAATTCATCAATTCTCCCCCTTACTACGTTTGATAATTGTCGCAGATAGGATTGAGTGCACCCGCATGCAGTAATTTCGGTTAATTTGAAAGTATTATCGCAATGCAGTTGATAAATATTCGGATAAACTTTTTGTTCCTTTTGCAGTGACAATAAATGTCAGAATAGTCGGAGAATAAAATAAATGGAGTCATTTTAAATTTTATCTTCACAAAGTTCTGTCGAAAATAAGAATGAGCGTCGGGTCCACATATATCCCAGTGGAAAATCCATTGCTTGATATTTATTTACGCTCGACATTTGTAAATTCATCTGTAATATAGAAAATCTATTAATAAGAGACTGAGAAGAAGTTCTGCTCTAATCTGAAAATAAACATTTAAGACCAGGCAACCATTGAAATTGTCGATTTAAGTGTTAGATATGTTAAAACTAATTGGTCTAGAATAATATTACTTATAGTATATACATTAAAGTTGTCTCACGTGCCTTTGGAAGTCAAATATTACTCAAATGGTCACCCATCCGAGGACTAACCTATAGATTACTTCGCATTTTCTTGTGGAGCTATGAGCTCTTAGTTCCTTTTCAATAATTATGTATTAAACTTAATTATATTGTCACATATAATATCATAAGCAAGACGTATTAATCATATGTTCTTCTTGTAAAATCGTTGTATAAAAATTAAAACAATAAAATAACTTTGACTACGTTATAGAAGCAAAAACATAAAGTGTTTTTATTGAATCTATGAATAGTTCACGTGACCACAAATGACGTTCAAAACTATAGGTCAATTAATTCATATGTGGAGCGTGAAAATTGTTCCATATTTGACTTACTGCCATTGTTTGTGTATGGCCTAAATCGTTTACCGCATAATTTTGGTAGTTACACAATTTTGCGTTTACCATTGTTGGACCTACAATGTTCCTTTTTGTAGCTTTAAAATATTATGAATGAAACTAGGTAGTCCTTTCTGTCGTAAATAATGCCACCAATATTACTTTGGTTATGTTTGTAAAGTTTATATTAGAAGCTTAGTTATTCTTGAGACTCAATATCATGCTTAGTTATTCTTGAGACTCAATATCATGCGTTTATCTAACTAGATGGACAGTAACATAGCTATAACATCTATGTTATTGTTCATTATTGATACAAAACAAGAAGTGACACATACAAAGCTGTTGTTATTAAAGCATTTAAGCATTTAACGCGTAGAACATTATAGGGTATATTACATACAATAAAACAAATGAATAATTATCTTACAAGCACACCAATAATTTTGTTCCAATTTACAAATCATTAAGAAGTGTTAGGGATACTAAATAAGGAACGAACACACATATATACTTTTTTTAGGAAATGTATAGTTATTGTACGTAGGAAACACCCAGACCAGATCACATATTGATGTTAATGCACACAGTGATTGGTCCTGTTAGGGGGAATCGAACCCACGATCTCAGGAGCGTAATGCATGTGTATTGACCTCCACAGCATATAGGTACAATAAACGTCGCCATCATAGTCACAAACACACATTTTTCGTTATTATTTTAACTGCACACAATTTTATTTAAAGTTCAGGAAGAATTTTACATCGCCAGCAGCACTATAAATTCTTTGTAATCTGCACGTGAAATCCTAAAATAACCCCCTTGATTCGTAATTGGCTTTCCCGAAACTGACGCATTGCTCCTATTATTAAGACCGGCTGTAGCTTTTAGCACCCCAGCGCTTAAGCCAGAAGACATGTCGTGTTCTCCCTAAATGTATGTAAATTGGTAAATGTAATAAATTGCATATATTTATCTCGTAATGGCGCTTTAACGCTTTAGGCGTGGTTTGGAAGGGGATCGATGTGTATGTGCGCAGCTTATGGAAGACGGCCCTATATTGTTGCACTTAAAATTTTTACATCTTATGTGAGAAATTGGACGTTAATACTTTTTTCTTTTGTTAAGACTAATTGCCTTTTTGAGTCGGCTGTGATTTTAATTGATGTACTGTACATGAGGCAAATACGAAGAATACATTATCAGAAGACCAGCGGCTGTGAAGCGATCGTAACGCCAGTGTCCATACTTTATACACTGTTGAAGCTTTAATAAAACAATAGTAAGGTTAAGATGTATGATGTGACGTTATGAAAATTAAATTGTTTTTTATCCTAACTTTTACGTCAAAACACTGATCGACTTTAAAATTTGCTATAGAAATAGATATGACTTGCAGAATCTGAAATCCATGTAAAAGAGAAATTTAAATTTTCGTTGATTTTCAAGATGATAGTCAGATAGCTAAATAGACTTTAACCCGAAATTTATTTATGAATATTATTTACTTTTACCGTTGCTAAGTGGTATTGCAAGTAAAAACTTCGATCAGTCACTTGTTCCAAATTAGGCCAATAATTATTCAAATTAAAAAAAACCGACGAGAAGCTTTACGTTAAAAAGTAGTTGGACTTCTTGGCGGGAAAGTGAAGCGTCATGTCTGCAGTTTTGTTTTATTTTCTAAAATTTGTGATATTTCTAACTTTAATGTGTAATAACGATGGATTATTAACCGTTCAGTGTTTGTGAACATACCTACATGAGTGTTGGTAAATCAAACAAAACAGTGCAACATCACTTTTCAAATTTGCTCTCAAGGAGTCCATGTGAGATCTCAGTATAGTCCCACATCTGTACTGAGGACTCAAGGGGTTTAAGGGAGGGAATTTCATCTTCGATTTATCATCTTTATCACCACTCATTCTCATTCACTATAAATTATATATAATTAATATATCACTTACTTGACACTGGCTAAATGTGCTAGACGCACGAAGCCATTATTTAAAAGAAAGAAGCAGAAAAAGTAGTTGATAAATTTTCGCATAACCAGATATTTTACTTTTTAACTTTAAGGGAAAGGACAAGCTATTCAAAATCTATCAGAATAGTCTGGATTAAAGCTGCACAAATGTTCTGCACTTGACACCTGATTAACAGATCGATAAGCCTTATCTTTCACTGAGGTCCAGGGATCAAAGTTAGAAGTTCAATAAATGGGCTTATTCTTTGACATTCGTGATGAAACAAGCATGGGACAATCAAAGTTATAGCAAACTCTTTTAGGAAACAGAATGCAATGCATTGCATTTATTCATAACAGAAATAAAAAACAATGTAAGCCAAAAAATACCAACGCGATCTATGCGCACACCACAACTGTTTGTCACACCCATTATTAATAACTATGTTTCGTACAATAACCCAATAATCCGTATGTGTCGTCAATACAATTCCATTTGCTCTAAGGTTGACATATTTGAAGACAGCTTAAATATTTTTAAAAATTCTTTGCACAAGGATAATTTATATGTACCTACACCATGAGTTTTAAATTGTAGTATTATCATGTCATCTATATAATATATTATTTGTTTCTATTTACTCCTTTGCTCCTTTGCTCCGGCAACTTGCTCTACCACCGGGAGGGCGATCGCCTGTCCCAAGGTGGTGTCGGTTTTATCGTCCGGAAGTCTATCCGTAACAACGTCGTGTCTATTCGGAGTGTGTCGACCAGGGTAGCGTACCTAATACTCAGAATCACCAAACGGTATTCGTTGAAGGTAATTCAGGTTTACGCACCGACCTCGGCACATCCTGACGAGGACGTGGAGATATTGTATGATGACATTTCTGCCGCCATTCATACTTCACCGACTCACTACACGGTTGTTATGGGAGACTTTAACGCAAGGCTAGGCCAACGAAGCGGTGACGAGCAGAAAGTGGGGCAATTTGGAATAGGGCGAAGGAACCATAGGGGACAGCGGTTGGCTGACTTCATGGAGAAGGAGGGCCTCTTTATGATGAACTCCTTCTTCAAGAAGCCACCACACAGGAAATGGACCTGGCTGAGCCCCGATGGTTTCACGAGGAATGAGATAGACTTCATCATGACCACTAAGCGACAAATATTCAATGATGTCTCTGTGATCGCCAGGGTGAAAACCGGTAGCGATCACCGAATGGTAAGGGGCACATTGAATATTAATATAAAGCTTGAAAGGTCCCGTTTGATGAGGTCTACGCTCCGACCCTCAGCTGCCCATATTCAAAACCCCGAGAACTTTCAGCTCGAGCTTCAAAATCGCTTCGCAGGTCTGGAGAACTGCGTAACCGTTGACGATATAAGCGGCGGGCTGGTTGAGACTGTCCACGTTGTCGGGTCCAAACATTATAAGACCCGACAAACTAAAACCAATAAACTGTCGACTCAAACTCTTAATCTCATGGAAGCGCGACGAGACATGCGATTGCAGTCTTCAGCGGAAGCGTCTTCTTACCGGCTCATCAATAGACAGATCTCGAAATCCTTGCGACTCGATATTCGCAAATTCAATACAAATTGTATTGAAGATGCAATAGAGAGGAACAGGGGTTCAAAAGTGTTCGCACGGGATCTGTCTATTGGTCAGAGTCAGTTGACACAGCTGAAGACCAACGAAGGCAGTCTAGTCACGTCGAGACCTGAGATTATGAGGGAGATCGAAAGGTTTTATGGACAGTTGTATACCAGTACGCAAGATCCCGCTACTTGTTTGGCTAAAGACCCTAGAGCCAAACTAACTCGACATACCACCGAAGACATCCCGGACATCAGCCTGTACGAGATTAGGATGGCCCTGAAACAACTAAAAAACAACAAGGCACCGGGGGAAGACGGGATGACAGCAGAGCTTCTGAGAGCGGGTGGTAC
Organism: Musotima nitidalis; assembly: GCA_949126915.1. Taxonomy (NCBI): domain Eukaryota; kingdom Metazoa; phylum Arthropoda; class Insecta; order Lepidoptera; family Crambidae; genus Musotima; species Musotima nitidalis. The sequence goes on along the minus strand of OX421424.1, from coordinate 8,025,224 downwards.
ACCAGTACTTAAGGTACTCCAGAAGCTCTTTAATACCGTCATTCTCGAGGGACGTACGCCACAGGCGTGGTCCAGTGGTGTGGTTGTCCTTTTCTTCAAGAAAGGTGACAAATCCCTTTTGAAGAATTATAGGCCAATCACGCTACTGAGCCACGTCTATAAGTTGTTTTCACGGGTCATCACGAACCGTCTCGGTCAAAGGTTTGACGACTTCCAGCCTCCCGAACAAGCCGGTTTCCGAAAAGGCTTTTCAACCATAGACCACATTCACACGCTGCGGCAGGTTATACAGAAGACCGAGGAGTATAACCAGCCACTTTGCTTAGCGTTTGTGGACTATGAGAAAGCCTTTGATTCGATCGAGAGCTGGGCAGTGTTTCAGTCCCTGCAGCGATGCCGCATTGATCATCGGTATATCGAAGTTCTGAGGAGTTTATACAGAAACGCCACCATGTCCGTACGAGTACTGGACCAGTGCACGAATCCTATCCTCTTGCAGAAAGGCGTGAGACAGGGTGATGTCATTTCACCGAAACTGTTCACTGCTGCTCTGGAGGATGTTTTCAAGCTACTGGACTGGGAAAACTACGGCATCAACATTAATGGCGAGTATATGACTCACCTTCGATTTGCCGACGACATAGTGGTCATAGCGGAGTCGCTTGTGGATCTGGGCACAATGCTCGGAGACCTCGACAGAGCTTCCCGAAGGGTAGGTCTTAAAATGAACATGGATAAGACCAAAATCATGTCAAATATCCATGTTGTGCCTACCCCAGTAATAGTGGGAAGCTCGGCCCTCGAAGTTGTCGACGAGTTGTCGTCGACCTGGGACAAAAAGTCCAATTAGGTAAGTCCAACTTCGAGAAAGAGGTCAATCGTCGAATCCAGCTCGGTTGGGCTGCGTTCGGGAAACTACGCAAAATCTTCTCGTCCAAAGTACCTCAGTGTCTCAAGACGAAAGTCTTTGACCAGTGTGTGTTGCCAGCGATGACGTATGGGACTGAGACGTGGTGCCTGACTATGGGCCTCATAAGGAAGCTCAAAGTCGCTCAGCGTGCAATGGAGAGAGCTATGCTCGGAGTGTCCCTACGTGATAGAATCAGAAATGAGGAAATCCGTAGGAGAACCAGAGTGACCGACATAGCGAAGCGCGTTTGCAGGCTAAAGTGGCAATGGGCGGGGCACATAGCTCGAAGAACCGACGACCGATGGGGCGTTAAGGTTCTTGAATGGCGACCACGAATCAGCAAACGTAGTAGAGGGCGGCCCCCAACGCGATGGACCGACGATCTGGTCAGGGCGGCGGGGAGCCGGTGGATGCAGGCGGCAAAGAATCGATCTACGTGGGAAGCAATTGGGGAGGCCTATGTTCAGCAGTGGACTTCGAATGGCTGAAATGATGATGATGATGATGATTTACTCCTTGTACAGGAGCTTGTGTAATAGTGCTTAAAATTTTATTTGAATAGTGTTGTGTATGGTTATAATTGGATATCAGATTTGTAAAATTATGTACCTATACAAAAATTTTGTGTAATTCTTAATCTGTTATCTGTTACTGTACCTATTTAATAAATAAATAAATAAAAGGCACCATTAAAAACATTTATGCTGTATACGCTTTAATACTAAATATAATAACAAGCGTTTCAATATGGACAGCTCTCTGACTTAAATGCCAGAAAACCAGGAATGAATATTTAAAATTTCACAAACCCAATGTGCTCCAAATTCGAATGCTCGATTATTTTTGTTCTGTTCGAGAATACGGAATGCTGCTTTTGCGTGCCACTGCCACGCCACACTGGCGCGGAAATCGAGTGTTTATCGATATCGATAAAGCACAAGATCGGAAAAAGCCAGTGGTTTCGTGTTGTAGGAATCCGTTGCTATAAAATAGTAGTTGAGTTTTCTTTTAACGTTTTATAATAATAAATACAATTTTTATGGTATATGGTCCTTGTTGTACATGAACATGTCTCGACAAAACATCGTAAATATTTTATATGTATTTATAAGAACGTCAAATGCTAACCTGGACATATAACATTTTTCATATTTCTTGAGATTTAAAAAAAAATACAGGAGAGTAAGGTACTCTTCACATAATTGTAGTCCATACAGAAGTATTACATCATCCATAATAATACTCGTACTATCGTAGATAAAATGCGTGTACCTAATGATATGCTAAAATAAAATACTTAAAGCTTCTGTTTGCTAAGATGTCAAACATACTTCACTTACCTATAACTACTTATACTAGCATTAATTCGTTTCGTATAATATTCAAAATAATTAAATCTGAAAACAGATAGGAGCATAAGTTACTGTGTATCTTGAACACTCGAGCTTCGATGTATGTGACTAGGTACGACCTGCTGATGTTAAGCAGTCGATGCAGTCCAAAAAAGTAAAAGCGCCTTATACCTTGAAGTATGCACGATAAACAATGCACCCAGTCATGACAGCATTTAAAAATACCGTTTCACACCCCGCTTCAAAACCCAGCATTATAGGAGCTAGCAAACACATGTGCCGGCAGATAATTCCAAAGCCTAATGGCCTTACATGGGAACAACTTACGCAATTTTTTTGGTTCAGGTATGTACAGTATATAGAAGCTTTTACTTGACTCCTTCATGGCACACGGCAACTTCAGTTAAATGTCATAAAACCTTTTCTGAGTCAATCATTAATTCTGTATTATAATAATAATAATTTACGACATTACACCAATTATTTAGTTCCAATATAAGTATCATCAAGAACTTGTGTTATGGATACGAAATAACGGACAAACATACGTACATACTGTTTATTTTTGTAAATACGTACTTAATATATATAATAGGTTGGGGAAAAAGTCTTTTCGTATTTTTATATGAAAAGTCAAGACATTTTTTTCAAAGTTTATTTACATTTATTTACAATATATATGTACCGTTTTGTTGAATAACTTTCTGCCATTTTGTGGGCAGAGACATTATCCGTTACTGTAGAAACTTTGGGACTTCTGATCAAAAAAACGGGACAAATAGTTTTGGCAGTCCTCTCTTGAGGTCAACCTTACAGAACCTAAAGAATTCTGCAGAGACCGAAACAGGTGAAAATCTGAAGGCGCAAGGTCAGGGCTATATGGTGGATGCACTAGGACCTCCCAGTCGAACTCTCTTAATTTTTGCTGAGTGGCTAAAGATGTGTGTGGTCTAGCGTTATCGTGATGAAAGACCACACCCTTCCTGTTGATCAATTCCGGCCGTTTTCTCTCGACTGCTTCCTTTAATCTCATCAGTTGCTGGCAGTAAAGATCAGAATCGATGGTTTTGCCGGGCGGTAAAAGCTCATAATAAACAATGCCCTTCCAATCCCACCATACACACAGCATCACCTTATTTCGTGTTAGGCCAGGTTTGGCCACAGTCTGTGAAGCCTGGTTAACTTTCGACCACGACCTTTTTCGCACGTTCTTGTCGTACGTGATCCACTTTTCATCGCCAGTTATCAATCTCTTCAAAAACGGCTCGGTTTCATTACGTCTCAATAATGAATCGCAAATGAGTACACGGTTCATTAAGTTTCTTTGAGTGAGCTCGTGTGGCACCCAAATATCGAGCTTTTTTGTATAACCAGCTTTCTTCAAATGGGTCAAAACTGTTTTGTGGTCAATTCCCAGTTCTTCAGCTACATCGTAACTACTAATATGCCGATCTTGCTCCACTCTTTCAAAAATGGCGTCCATTTTATTCGTAACAGGGCGACCAGAGCGAGGTGCATCTTTAACATCAAAATTTCCGGACTGAAAACGTTTGAACCAAATTTGTGCTACTCTTACTGACACTGCATCAGGTCCATAAACATCACAAATTTTTTTCACTGCTTGAGTTGCATTTTTGCCTTTTTTATAATAAAATTTTAAAATGTATCGAATTTCTTCATTAGATTCACTCATTTTTACGGAGAGAAAAACAAATGAAAAATAGCGGGAAACAACTTTTTTTTATTTTTTTCTTTTCTTTATAATGGAACCTTTTTAATGTTACCAAAACCAGCCAGACACAAATAGTACAGTCAAAAAAAATTTATAATAAGTTTATACCTACGTTATGCGAAAAGACTTTTTCCCCGACCTAATATATATAGGAAAACACCCGGACCAGAACAAATATTCATGTTCAAGCACACAAAGATTTGTCCTGCGCGGGATTCGAACCCACGACCTTAGGAGCGGAGGACCTTGACTTCATTAACGTTAGTAATTTCAACACGGTAATAAAAAACAACTCTTGGCTTCTGTCTCTCAAGATGTCAACCATGCAACCAGTAAAGCAATTGCCACCATTTGATCTCATTACAACAATAGTCAACACATTTGTAATGTGTCTCTGTTTTATTATATTAAATGTTTCTCATGATCTACATAAGGCGACTCATATTAAGGCCGCGGTCAATTGTCAGAACTGTAATTCCGAATGAATCGTGCTCTTTATCACCACATCTGCGATATGTTGCCTTAACATCCAGATAAACTTAATTATTATTATAGGCAACAAGTTCTTTTCGATTTTCTGCAGTACTTGCTTACTATATTTATATGCAATATCTCTTCATCCTTTTAGGGTTTTATTTCTTATGTTATTTAAATTTTTCTAGATCCATTCGTATACACATACAGTATTAAGTTATCCTGTTTCAAGTGATGTTATTTTTCTTCAACAATCTTAGTTTGTGTAAACTGTTTTTACAAGAATTGCCTTTATTTAAGGAGGAGTTGAGTGCGCTAGAAGGAAGACGCTGTGTTATTTAATTTTGAGCTAGTGCTTGTCCCTGCTGCAGTAAAGTAACGTAAAATAAAAACGTCAAAATTTAAAAAAAAGGAAATAATAAGTGTAAGTGAATCTAAGTGCCAGATCAGAGTCGCCGCTCTGTGAGAAGAACCGACGATTAACTCACATTTTTTTTTTAAATTATCAATCAAATATAGCAATATAGAACACACACAGTGAATATGTAAAGATATTAAAGGTTCCCCAGAAGCCGTAACAAATAAAGTAGCACTAAGGGAATCTTACATCAAAGTCAAGTAAGTATGTCATGTAAAACTGAGCCGATTTTTTTTGAATAGAGGATGATTACAAGTATTATCTAGTTGACGTTTTATTCTAATTTATAGAAATACAAGTTGAAAATGTGAAACCAAAGCTTGTTTATCTGACAAGTAATCATTTACATTATAATACCCTTTTTATTGTCATTGATTTTTAACTACAGTTTTGAAAGTTAGAAATGGTAGATCACGGGTCTTTTAAGCGGGGCGATAAACGGCATTTTAGCAGGCCGTCATGAGGGGATGCGCTTTATAGCGTGCTTATTTCACGTTATAAAGCGCTTTCATTTTCCTATTGGACTGCATCGACTGCTTATCATCAGGCAGGATGTAGTCATTATGACGTGTCACAATTAAAAAAAAAAAACAATTATTTACGTCATTTATCTCGGTAGGCGCTGTATATGGTAGTTGTAAACCCAAGTGGGGGGATATATGACACAATAGAGATTGAGAAACGGGACTAAAAATATACTAAACTATGTGGTCTGATCCTTTGTACCTTCTAATTTTTTTCTTTAATTCAAGTAAATTTATAGTAAAATTTACTTGTATGCTTACTATTTAAAAACACAATCTCGTTCATTTATAAATAGTTAATCTGATTCTGTTTAAAACATTATGTATTTTCTGAGCACAATTTAAACCTAAATAGAGTTTGTATTGTAGGTACTTGACCCATATAAAGTCACGGAAATAAACCCCTACATACACCGCCATCATATTATTCTCCTGAGAATTTAGCAAGAAGTGTTATTAAATAAAGAGCAACGGAGAAAAAATTTCAAACTGTAAGGGTGAAACAATTTTCCGGCAATCCTCTACTTCATGTTGAATTTATTAAGGGTCACACTCACGCCCTACCTTGGCACTGTAAGTAACAGTTAGGAAAACGGTACGTTTAAATTCTGCGAGCAAAAGTGTCGCCATATATCACCGAAACATAATTTCTGGTCCCCTACAAAAAGTGAACTTCTATCCCTTATAGACTGCTAGGGGCTTATGCACGTGTCAGTAGAGTATTTTCCTCGATAAATAATTGTAGGCGTGAAAATTGCGTTCATATGTTTTTTTTTTCTTATATGCGACTGTTTGCCAGATATCGTTTCCAGTACAGACATAGAATTTATTTATTTAGTATAAAAAAAACATTTATTTTGTATTTTTTTAACGTCAACCTTTTTTTTACGTTTTAAATCAGCTTTTATATGTTACTTGTACGATTTTAGCCTTCTATCAACTACGATCAAGTGAACCCGAAATAATAAAAGCCGATAGCTTTTTATAAATTAAATGTCTACATGATGACAGGACTGACTTATCTAAAAAATCATGAACTAATAAAGGATTATGTAACAGTTTATTCTTATATAACTTTTGTTAGAGTTTACAAGTGGATTTTAACATTTCTCAAGTACCTACAGGATAAATAACTTATCAAAGTTATAGAAATGGCGAGGTTTTACGTACAAAAAAAAAAAAGTTAATCCGGCTGAAGTCTAAAAAAAACTACCTTAAATTATTAATAAAAAAGTATTTAGATGTATGATCGTTTATGAGACTTAGATGAACACAGTATTTGAGTAATTTGACAAATATGACTATAGTAAAAAAGCTAACGAAACTTTTTAACGCAGACCTTTTCAATCTACCGATGCAGGATCGAGCACCGAGCGTCTGTTTCTTATTTCCCGACTGTTGCAAGGATTGGAACCGATTGTTTTTATGGCCGGCAAAGTTTGAAACCATCCGTAGCACGTGTTCCGAACGTCCACCTCGGTTAGCGAACTTCTTGGACAACGCGTTGCTATGGTTACATCACATGTTTACTGAAACTCTCTGTCTCGAGATAGAATTTTTACTCTTTTGTACATTTGTTTTTCTTTCGTATCGGTTCTTAAAGAGATGAGGCGTTTTCTGATGAAAATTTTTCTCTCCATCCATAACTTGTAAATTATCATTGAAAGATTACTATAGTAAGCACTGTACTATGCAAATCAAACAAAGACACAGGTGGTAATTACATTACATAGCGCCACCTTTACATCAGAAATGGAATTTAAAATCGAATGCATCCGTGCTTTGAATGCATCAGTTAAGCCGTTAGTCCCGGTTGTGTTGCAACATTTGACGAATTATGAAATTTAATAATAAGACGCCACACACCTATTATCGTCAATATGCACTGGGTCCGCGTAAAGACACCTGAATCGCTAGACGATTGTAATGAACGTTTTATTGTTCTTGCTATATTTCTCCTTGCCTCATGGGAGCACATGTTATAATTTCTGTTTGGTTTGTTGTATTAATATTTGCAGTAATCAGCATTAAGTAGCTTAGACTACAGGCCATACAAATAACGAAGACATGAAAAAATCTCACAATATCATAAGTAATGAAAGACTAAATATTAACTTTTAACTTTGCCTATTCACACACAGTACAGTACAAGAGGATTACTTTATTCCATGTCATCTGTAACCGTTTTTTATCATTTCCATCTCCAATTCGAGCCATCGTCGATACCATTGTTAAACTTTTAACAACGTAAAATCTGAATCATTACTCTTATAACGCAGCTGAGCTGCTTCATTCGGACTGCGCAAATTTGGCTAATCGACAGAACGATGCGATTACGTTACGATTCGTAACTGTAGAAAATTTGAGGACACCACCCCTTACGACATTGACGAAATCCGATACCACTCCTTCACTGATAGTACAATATAAATCCCTATCTCGAATAATGTCGACCACAATTCGTCGCCGACCCCTTCCCTCCCCTAAATCAAAGCATCGCGTCACAGCTCAACAATAAAAAGGGAATATTTATTCGTTATTTGTTTTCGGTTAGTATTAAAATAAAACGGTTTTGTTGCTAGTTCATAGTGTAGTGAGATATACATAGGAGGCATAGGAACGCATGAAGCTATTTGTGACTTTGAACAGTAATATAACAATCACCTAATGCTGATTAATAATGAATAATAAAAATATTCATTCGGAACAGTAACAGTTCGAAATATAAAGTACAGCTGTTGTTAGTTGTTATCTGAGACAAATGAGTTCCATGATTATTTAAGACACCTACAAACCAGTCACAAATTTATAAAGAACATATTTGTAACACTAGCGGCTTACATTTACCGCAAGGCGTTAAGACCCCCGCTTGACAATGCGACATCATAAACAGATGAAAGGTCCATCCATCATAATAATATGGAATTACTGTGAACACAATCCGAGCGAACAACATTCACATGACATTCTAATAAGAAGGTATGTTGTGATTGGTTGTAAGTGTAAGTCGTATTCACGTTAAATAAAAAGAACCTTTTTTCATTGGATGTCACATAATTACATATTTCAAAACTATACGTAAGTAATTAAAAGTAGTTTGAAGTCGTTTTGATATGATTATACATTACATAGTCCAAAGACGTTTTTAATAGCGTAATAAAAATAGAGCAGTTTTACTTTTCTTATTTTACTATGCGCTGACTATGTCCCCTCGACTTTTCTCCCTTTATCTATGATTAGTATTGCATAAAATTCACATCCCTCTCTAGAACGTGACACTCGAAATTGGTATCTACGCATCTCATTTCTATAGACGCTTAATGTTGTATAAATCTAAGATATGAAATCCGTTCTATAGTTTTAAATTATCAATGTTCGAAACATTTATTTATTATAAATATCAAATAAACTGTTGAATGAATCTCATCGTATGCTTCACCGCGACACTATATCTTAACGATCGAACATAGCCGATCGGCAGTTAGTGCTAAGTTCAAACCTCACTTGACTGACTTACTTAACAAGTGTTTTAAATAAATTTAGAAATCGCTTATTATATTTAACACCACCTTCACATACGATAGCGTGCATAAAACGTGTAGAAAAAAAATTATCTTAACCTTCTCGTAATGCTACTTAATAAGTTCCAATGCTAACAACCTTAGGCTACAATATAAGGCTTGTAAGTGGTTTGTGCAATGGATGTGTTAACAGAATTACATTATATCATGCTTGATGTCTTAATGTATACCCAAGATCACTTTCCCTAGATCCCAGATAAGTATTGCATAAAATTTCCATTCCTATTTAGTATGCTCATTGCTCAGTACTGCGGTACATCCTACGCATTTCAATTTGGTGGATCTTATTGCATGGTAGTGTAGATGTGAGTTATGAGCACTTCGTGTAATACCTAAAGCAATTATGTAGCTAGCTCTCATATGAAACACGTGTTTTGTAAATGTGAGTCATTTGCGAGAACTAAATAAGAATAGCTTTAGTTTACTCAAAATATAATATTATAGAGTTTACTTAGATCAAAAGTACTTGAGAGTATTTCTAGATAATTGGTATGAAATGAGCGAGTGGAATAGATGAATGTTATTATTTTTTACTTACATAAGCCACGAAACCAAATTAACTGATATCTGAAACCAACCTTGCCTGCATACTTGATAATCAAAAACCCTCATAGGTAAAACAATACTATTTAATAAAATATTACGAAACCTGTAAAGAGTATGTACAAATAGATTATTATAAATAGATTTAATGCAGCGTTTATACCTTGAAAATTTTGCAGTTGAAATTATTAGTCTCTTTGTATTGTGTTTCGTAAATGAAATAAACAACCAGAATATATACGCTATTATGGGTCAGAATGATACTGTCTTGCGACATTAGTAGAAAGTCGGTATTATTTTTGAACAGAAGTCTTGGAGTGAATCACTGAGCTGAGAAATCTTTTTCTTTAAAAGCACTGTAATGAAATATCTCGATAATAAATGCTTCATCATATCAGACATTACAAATCCATCGCAGAAATTTAGCCTAAGCCTAAATAAAAGCTTAAAACCCAACATTTACAAATATAAGTTGTACTTTTCTAAACTCACAATAGAACTACACAAATCAATAAAAACGTCACTCCTAATCCGCCGTAAATAAAAACTAGAGGACATTTTTTTAGGCGTTCGTTTCGATTCGAAAATGCTTTAGACGACAAACAATTGCAATGGAAAAAGGGGTGGTACACACGATTCGTTTCAACGACACGTGCTTGCCCTAAGGCAAATTAGAGTCGGCACTAATACGAAAACTCGAAATGTCAATTAGATTACGTTGCGAATGTTTTGGACAGGGATATAACCTTTAGAGGTGGCAGGACCAAAGCGAAGCTTACTAGTGATGTTGTGTTTCTCGTTTGTTGTTGTCATTTCGTTCTCGTGGCCCATTTCATACCCTGGAGGAATGAGTTTCCGAAATCATCCTATTATATCTTAACTGGCTTTCACGTTATAAATTATCATCTAACCAAAGTCCGTGATACACGCAACAGACCTATATACATAAATTCAAAGTGCGTTCTTGGGGTTCTTCTTTAATACGACAATATTATAAAACAATATGACTTATTCATCATCATCATCTAAGCCCATTAATGTCCCAATGGAACAATTTACTTAAAAAGAGTAACCAAACTCTAAATAGAAAAACATACTTTGTATACGCAATAAACATTTTTCATTTCATTTTATTTGGTGTATAGGGATCCTATCAAGTCCTAAGAAGTCCTAGCCAACATATCCTGCAAATGGTTGACGACTGATATGGCGTGGTGGCGAGAATACCCGCTCTCCGCTTTTAAGATCATGGGTTCGATTCCCACGCAGGACAAATCATTATTTGCCTAAACATGAATTTTGTTCTGGTCTGGGTGTTTTCCTAAGTATTTACAAAAACAAACAGTATTTATGTATGTTTATCCGTTATGTGGTATCTATAACACAAGTTCTGATTGATTCTTATCTTGGAACTTATAATTACTGAACTAACAAATAATTGGTGTAATTGTCAGAAAATATTTATTTATTTATTTGCGCTCTGGCGAACATAACAGTTCCCGGTAAGCGGCAATAGGCTGGGTAATGGGTGGCGCCCATTACGTGGGACCAACAACACTACTGGCGAAGTGCCTCTGCCTACCCCTTCGTGTAAACAGGCGTGAATTTATGTACTGAGCACGTGGATCCATTAACTAACTAAGGTGTGAGGGTATAGGTATGGTATAGGTACCTAAGAATCTCCATCATTATCATTCATCCTCAGCAAACATAATGTTTTAGCTATACGTAAGTTGTTATAACAATAAGATCATTTCACATAATAGGCATTCACAATGACAGAATGTTTGAAGCATATGCCTTTAAATAGGGTGAAAGGATTTTTTTATGAAAAAACCGTCATGTTGTAGATCATATTATTATCAGCCTTATAAAGTTCACTGTTAAACACTAGCCTCCCCAAAAGATAACATTATACTGGGGGTATTTCCCATTTACACCACGCTGGGCAGGAGGATTGGTGATTACAGTTTAAACCAGTACGCAGGATAACGCCGTGGCCCGTCATCTAGTAGGATTTCTCTTCGTCGAATTTTCGTAATAAAAAAAAACTCATCATAATTATTACACAATCAAAGAGTTTTGATGACCTATACTAAATTATGGATTTTTAGCGTGAATGCCATAATCGAATCTTAATTTCAACGTAATATGAAGTTAGATTTTCACATGTTCTCTTACATTTACATAGTTACGACTCCAAGCCCAACTTCGATTGCTTACAAGTTGCAACTATGCTGATAGACTGTGTGTGAAGCGCTTTAGATATGAAATTATATCAAATACGGTCGGTACATCTTCGCTAACTGTATCATATTTAAGGAGCTCGGTCTCTTTGAGGCCGCCTCGCCTTATTAATTGGTATACAGCAGTAAATTATTGCCTACAAACTAACTGCTCCGAAGTGAACGGCGAACACTCTTGGTGCAACTTTGATAGTAACGCCCTCAGTAATATTGCATAACAGTTTGCATTTAGTTCTGCAATTATAGAAAAGTTATAAGAGATGAATCATAATTTCAGTCTCTTTACGAATTTAGTCAGTCTTCAATAAGGTACGGCGAACCATTATTATATAAAATTTAAGTAATTAAAAGTGTGTTTATTATTTTATAAATATTTTCATTATCAGGAGGAGCTTATAGCCATTTTTTTAGAGACGGTGTCGAAATATGATCAAAAAAACGCTTAAATACGTACGGAGTGCAATAATCTGCACCCACAGTAAAACTTTAGGTACATCATACAGTGGTCCGGTTTGAAATGGCCTGGGGTGAATATATTATAGTTAAATTACAGAGCCTACAAGACTTTCTTTAACTTGCATGGCACCGACCTTCCATAGAATCAGAATTATATAACTTATCATTTTCTGCGGGTTTCTGTGCTTCGCAGCCACCTTAAGATGCTGGTCTCTATTATCACTATGTGCGTCAGTCGTTAAGAGAGCTTAAGGGCCCTATGAGTGGCTTGAAAATTTTCCAACAAGAGGACGCCACACACCTGTCTTCTATAATCCGTGCTATGTCCGCATGATAGACCTGAAACCTTCCCACTATACAGACTTTATACATAAATATACTTACATACAATCACGCCTGTTTCCTTAAAGGGGTAGGCAGAGGTAGATTATACGCCCACACTTCTCCAATTATATAGTATATTCCACGTAAAAGGTGGCGAGCCTATTGCCGCTTACCGGGCACTGTTATGTTAGCCAGAGCCTCGTCAATTGATCGGCAGGTGCATCACTTGAAGGTGAGGTTGGCTTGGGCTCCTTAGGTATTGGTAGGATCCCTATCCCTCCCGACTGGTCTCCACCTTGTCGTGGGGGGGGGGGGGCTGAGCAGAGTCCCCAGGGGCGCTAGGGAAAAGGTAACATTTGATTTTTTTTCTACTACTGCTTATACATTAATTCAGGACTACATTTTGAACCAATACACAAAGTAGCAGTCAAAAACTATCGTAAAATCAGCCTGTAAAATGTAATGAGTGACTAAACATAAACAAACAACATGAAATGTGTTTTAACGCAACTTTTGGTCATTTCTGTTCATTTTATAGACACTCAAATGTTTCCAAACATTGTACTGTATAGATTTGGGGTTCATAAGTTTTATTGCATTATATTTAAAAGATTTCTTAAACATAAACGTAAACAAAACACGGGTTGTGAATCGAGATCGTTACGAGTGGGGCGAAATCATTGAGATGGGGAGAGTTTCATTAACTTTTCCAATGAATACAAGCATTTGCCTCCACTTCATTGCATGGATTGTAAACATTGGCTCAATGTTATCTATATATAAATTATAAATACTTAATTATTATTATGCCTCGTATAATATGCCTCTTTCTACCCCATCGGGAAACAGGCGTGAAGGTATGTATGTATGTATTATTATTACGATTTTTTTGTACTGCATCGACTGGTTACTATCAGTCAGGATGTAGCCAGAATGACGTATCACATTAAATAAATATATGTTGACGAGCTCATGTACCAAGCAGCCCAGGCTTGATTATACAAAATTATAGCAAGGCTTAAAAACGGAAAGCTTATGCGAAATATATTCGTGTCTTTAGTAATGTTCTTAGTTTGGTTTCACCTTGGTTTGTTAGAGGAGGCCCTTGCACTGTAGTTGGATATTAATTGGCGGAGATGATGATGATGTGGTCATCACTGAATCACAGTACGTAAAACTGGCCTAGCTTTTTACAATTTTGTTTACAAACAAAAATGTTGCTAACCCCTGTTTTCCAAGACGTCGTCTAATCGCTACAAGTCAGAACGGTTTACGGTATGGCCTCATAATTACATTAACTACGCTATGCATGTGCTACAGGACTGTCATATACAGAATGATTCAAAAATTTTCGTATTTTTGGTATTAGAACGTATGAAAAACAAAATTGATACTGTAAAATTAAAAAAAAAAAAGGGTTTAACGATTTTTATTGCAGTTTTAGACTGAGGTTTGTTTCATAATATCTGTTTATACATTTGTCACTTACTATTTACTAACAAATATGATGCTGGTTAAAAAATTGGTTTGCTTATTACATGTTCCAAGCGATAGCAAGCTACAGGAGATCGATCTACAGATTTTTTGATTTCAAGATGGCGGATATTGCACAACAGTACTTCATTACACCTAATTTATTGTGTTATCTACACAATAAATTGGTTTCGCTTTGGAAATTCATGCGTTAAGTATATCGACTGAAGTCACTTAATTTAGACAATATACGTTTCTATATATTCTATTTTAACAAACTTCTAAAGAATGAGGTTGTCATGTTACGTGTTTTTCACCGATATTGTACATCATCAGCCAATGAGTTCAAACTTCAGCTCTTCTTCTCCAACCGTCTTGCATTTATACGCCATCTCTGACTATCGCAATATCTGACTATCGACCATCGACCCTATCGTCGGTTCACCTAGCTGGACGTCCCACACTGCGCCTACCGAGCCGTGGTCTCTGCTGTAGGACAGGTCTACCCCAACGGTTATCGGTCCTACGGCAGATATGACCGGCCTACTGCTAATCCTATAAACTATGTCGGTTACTTTTGTTTTTTGTCCGACCACTTCAATTTTGATCCGATCTTTTAAAGAAATTTCATCCTAGCCCTCTCCATAGCTCGCTGAGCGACTTTCAATTAGTGGACCAGTAATGTAACGTTAGTGTCCGAGGCTAGCACCTTAAGACATGACAGGTAGAACGCACAATAGTGTATATACATTGAGGATTTTTATTTCCGTGTAATATGTCTAATTGTCTATATCTAGGTACTTGATTATTATAGTATGTACAAAACTTAAGTAATTAGAAATAAATAGGTAAAGGCAATTTAGTAGTCACAGCAAATTATTGTTTTCGTGGGTGTGCGGTCCATTCGCAATATAAAAAACTACTACGCAAATAAAGGCCCCTTATTACAATATTATTAAAATTACAACACCCTGTGCCACACGCAGCCACCCCGCCGTCCGGTCCAGACAAATTGTCGCACCCCATGTTCGCATTATTGCCGATATTTAATTGTTTGTGTAATTTATTTCTCTAAAGCATTCCCTTTGCTAATGTTCTGACTAGTGCACCAATGTTCATTTTAACAAATTTATTGCATAAGTTTGAATACGGCTGTGTTGGTTTACTAGTTAGTACTAATTTGCAAGGTAGAAGTTCAGTTTATAGAGTACGGCTAAATAGATAAAACCATGGGTCGTTGTATTGCTGTGTTCCGGTTTTAAAAAGCCTGTTGTTTAAGATAAAACTAATGTTTTGTAAGATTGAAAACTTTCTGTTTAAAAATAGGTAGATGTCACTATAACATTTTTGTTTTCATTTATTTTATATAGTTTCAGACAATAGATTTGATATGAACTTAATGGTTTAATTATTTTACATGCTACACTTGTATCGCTACAATTTGGGACACTGCAGCTAGTGAATCACTGTACACAAGAGACTTTCTGAGTAATGTGTGAATAACACAGCGCTGTGAAATTGAAGTTTCAAGAATTGTTATATTGAGGAGACTGATAAGTTACCTTTATATTTTATTCATTCTGAAGTTGATAAAATCACTTTTAGTTATTAAATAAAACTTTTCGACTTTCGAATAAAACTCTTTTCTATTCAAGCTCCACTTCGCTGTGAATTGGAGAATTATATTTTAAGTTAAAGTTCATAAGAGTTTTATTGAGCCATACTTGCCTTTTTCGCCATTCTTCTAGCTTGGCTTCACAAATGCATTGACTCAAGCTGAGTGGACGCCATTTTAGTCCAATCTTTTTGTGAATTTTCTATTAATATATTTTTTAACATACAGCTTAAGCTTTTCCTCACCATAAATGCTGCGTGAAATATGGGTTTGTTTGTAATAAAATGTTCCTCTACAATCTACGAGGATTTTTATTGTGTGTTCTAAACTGTGTAGCATTATTTTGAAAAATTACGTACAGAAGTTCTTAGCTTCATAAATGTTGAAAACCTGATACCCCTGGTGTTGCAAGTGGCCAAATGCTGCATGCTTAAGTGACACTTAAGCATGCAGCATTTGGACTTAGTGATATAACAAAACCTTAACAATTTGGACTCTGATAAAGCAAAGAGAATGACTCCCAATGTGAACAATCCGCGAAACATTAGCCACCCGTCCCCTATACTGAACATAACTAAACGTCACTCGCAATTTGGAGGCCATCCCCGTGATCACGCTGCACCAGCGCACTTTGTGACACTTGCATATTTCAACATTAGCCACGCTCACTGTGCGTTACTTTTTAATTGCAGCCGTTTTATTTGCAAGGTCAATCGACCGCGATCGGATAGGATTCGATTCCCACTTGGTACAAATAATCATACGACGATAGACGAACAGTTATTTATGTTTTAAGTACTTTAAATCATATATATCATAAAATGTTGAGCTGGACAAATTAAGTAAACTAGCAGACAAAATACATGAGAACGTTCGGTATACCACGAAATCATCAAATTATGATTTAAAGTAAAAAATATGAATATAACATTCCCTATGTTCTTCATATAATTTATATTATTAGTATTTATCTGAAGATGTCCATTAGCTTAATCGATACTGAGAGTAAATTTGTAAGCCTATTCCACTCCATAAAGGCTTCTTCACACGAAACACTGTTGATAATTTTCTCAGTCAGGGTTGAGTAAAACAATTTTGATTGAAGAATAAACTAAAACAGTGATCATATATCCATATCATCACGTCTGTCTTATACTTGCCACCACGCCATATAGACCGGCAAAAATGTTCATTCCCAACAATGATCAAATCGGGTATATTAATATTGCTTGTTTTATAATCAGAGCTCGCTTTCTACTAATTACAATATATGATTGTAACTGAACAAATTAACTGTTATGTATAAAATATTTTCGTAAATTGGATTGGTTTTCATTTTTACTTGATAAGCCTCATGCCTGTAAGAAGGTACATAATACAAATATTTAAAAAAAAAACAAATCCTGTAAGTTTAAGAAAAAGGCAGGCCAAAAGTAACCTACCCCCCCGACTGGTCCCCACCTTGTCGTGGTGGGGGGGCTGAGTACCTCCCGGTAGGGCGCAGGAGGCGCTAGGGAAAAGGTAACACCCAGAGACCGACGACTCTGGGTGCCCTTAGTACTGACTACCGGGGGAGAAACTAAGAGGGACCTGTGGAGGGCGCAGTGGGCGGGCCAGGGGGCCCGTCAAGCAGCGCCAGGAGGGTCTTAGGCAGTGGGGGCAGGGGGCCCCTGCTGTCTAACCGTAGACCCTCCGAGAAGTCGGCCACACACGCTATGGTCGTACAAGGAGGTAGGAGGGGCGCGTCCACTGCGCCTCTCTGAGGAGGTCCTCCCGGTTTTGGTCCGGGGGACGTTGGCCGCAGGCGGGGTGTCAGACGCTGCAACCCAGGTACCCGCCTTTTTCTCAACAAGCGGCGGGCGTCGTCGGAAGATTTTTAGTGGGTATTACTGCTGGCAGTCGCGTCTGCCGGTGGTGAGTCCCACACCCCCTTTCGGTCCCCCTTTGGCCGGAAGGTAGTGCGTAAACGTATTTTGTTACCGACGTAAAACAAAAAAAAAAAAAAGGTCAAAAGTAACCTAGACTGACAAAAGTGTATGAGAATGTTAATGAGCGTGAATTAAGGTTAGAGTGTGTAAACACTTGCAGGTGAGGTTGGCTTGGGCTCCTTAGGTCTTGGTAGGATCCCTGTACTGTAATGTATGCATGTACAAAGTGTGTATAAGCTATATAATAATCAATTTATTAAATTGCAGTAATGATACAAGCCATTTACGTCTTTGTAGCTTTTCGAGGTTTTGAAGTACTGTAGAACTCTTACATAATGAAAAAAATAATAGTTTGTAAACATGAATATTTCTTTTGTTTTGTATGTTTTCAGTCTGTTGTCTAGTACTTTTTAAGTACTATTAAGTTTTATGCTTGTTTGCGCTCAACGAAATGTCTGAAGATGATATTTCAACAGCTAAGTAAGTGAGAGCTTAGTGTTTTTTTAGATGTTTATTCTTTATAACAAAAAAGACATTTCGTACAAGGCAATCAGGTATAAAACTTTTAAAAGTAGGTACTAGACAATAGACCGTTAAGTAATTTCGACATCAAGAAAATATTTAGGTTGGAATGTAAAGACACAACCCTGAATTTTTAATGGTTACACTTTCACGCTTACGCGTAATACAATGCTGAAATATTTTTCTTTACCTTGTACTAAATAGTTCTTGTTTCTATTTCATACCGAATAGCAAAGAGGCTCAATAAAAAATTGCTCAATGGAAATTGGGCCTTTGAAAAGGACATAAGTTTATTAACTAGTTTGAAGCCTATGAGAAATGCGAACGAAATCTCAAGCAGCTGTTAGTTTAACTTAAAAACAATGAAAATTAACATTTAGTGTAGAGTGATAAATATCCTCGGCCATCTGACTTTGTGACAGCCCTAATCACCCCTTATTCGTGAGGCTTATCTTAATAAGTTTCCGTAGATAACATGCCTCCATTATCGACATAACGAATGTTTATGATCCCATAATTACGTTCAGTTAATTCCATTATGGAGATATAAACGGGTAAACTTTAACATTTGGTCATTGTAGGGTTATGTTTACGTGTAACTTTGTTTTAACTCCTCAATGAGTTATCGAGGTAAATATATTGGTACTCGACACTAGCTTCAAGCAGCGCTATTATCTATGTGATTTTTCACTTGAAATGAAATATGTGTTTGTATATTTGTATATGTATTCAATTTGGGTTCAAATGTAGCAATTATGAATGTCAATATATAACTTGTAATGTATAAGTTAATGTATAAATAAATAAATCAATATATTCACTGCGAGTGAGAGCCAGATTGGAAAATAATCGGGAAATAAACTAGTAAAGTTTATCTTCCCATTGGTACAAATTGAAGAAAATAATAGTATAGGTATTGATACATACTTACATAATATACATATATGTATTCACGCGGTCCGTCCAAAGGTATGTCTGCATATTGTACGCCCACTCTTCGCCAATAAAACAGTTGGTCATTTGAATTGGACTTCTGATCAGTGGCGTAGTGTCATATAATAAATAAATAAAATAAATAAATATTCTCTTACAATCACACCAATTCTTTAGTTCCAAGATATGTATCATTAAGAACTTGTGTTATGGATACTAAAGAACGGATAAACATACTTAAATACTTTTTTTTTTGTAAATACATACTTAATATACATAGAATATACATAGAGCACACAAAGATTTGTCCTGTGTGGGAATCGAACCCACGACCTCTGGAGTGAAGTGCAGGTATACTGACCTCCACGCCAAATCGGTCGTCAATATGGAGTGACTATTTGGAAGAAAGTCTACTGCGCTTCATTATGTCACTCAAACATCAAGATACTTTCATTTTTCAACAAGACGGTGCTTTCTGCCATACTTCAAGAGAAACTAAGTTATGGCTGCTGTCAAAGAGCATCCCAACCATTGACTGGCCATCTAACAGCCCGGACTTACCGCCGATTGAGACCCTGTGGCGGAAAATGAAAATAGTTCTTCGCAATAACCCATCAAGATCGAAGAGCGACTTGAAAGCTAAACTCTTGACTGTGTGGGAGTTAATTACGACCGACGAGTGTGCAGCGTTGGTTGCGACCATGCTTCTCCACAATAAAGCTGTTAAGGCGACACAACTAAGTGGTAGACGAACTATTTTGCGTAAGAGCTAATGGTAGACGAACACTTTTGCGCACAACATCTGTGTTTAAGAATATTTTTTTATTTATTTATGTTACGTAAGATCTTAAAATTTTTTGAGTTTAAATAAACTTTGAAGTGTTTCTCAAATTGTGGTTTACTTTCTTCTTCACTTCGTTATAACTTTACCTAAAAACACTTTACACTATTTCATATCATGTTATTTTTCATACTACATGAACTATTTTTCATCGGGCTCGTATATTAAAACTTAAATATCTATTTGTTGTATTAGCCAAGGGAAGTAAGGAAAAAACGATACCACTCATTCAACCAATCTTTAGATAGATGTATTAATTTATATAATATTAACATGTATCAAAATTAACCTACTTAGTAATTAAGATAAATTGAGTTATTTTTATGTTTTGTAACGAACTTAATATGCTAATTATACGTTTTTGTTGAAGCAATGTGCTTAAGTTTCGTAATCAAAATCCTTATTGCTGGCTGAAAATAACATTATTCGGCCTAAACGCAAAAAAGTTATTCTTTATTCCTTGTGTAGCAGATACGACATAGCCTATCCGATGAAGCGGAAATTAAGGCATGTTCCGTTAAGATAGTTTGACAAAAAGTATGCTCAGTATACTAGGCTCCTCAAAAGTTATAGCCTCTTCTAAAAGTGTACAGGCTCTCATACTTTTTTTTTTAGGAACTTAGCAAGCCATTAAGCCAGAAAGCTAGGAAAAGTTCTAACGCTACCAGACATAAGACGAGATTTAAACAAGCTGCCTTCTATTTCCAGAACAATTGCTAAAACCACTACACCAAACGGCGGTCAATAACGATCCCGTTCGTTGTTAACGTTGTAAGAATACGGCAACTTCAAAACAAACATTTAAACAAAAGCAAACCGCATTATTTCTGGAATGTAGGAATTTAAATACCACATTTAATTGATTATTGCTTCGCTTTAAGAGACGAGGCGGGAAAGCGTTAATTTGTGGCAAGTACCGAATTGTAATATCTCGGCCGGGTGCCTCCCAGCGATTTTAATTCCCATTCGCGCTTTAGGCGATTTGTTCTGTCACGCAAATCGGAACGCGTCTGTTGGCATCAAAAACCCGCAACAAAAGGACGAAAAGGGACATTTTTCATCGTGTCCTGCAAATAGGCATAAAAATGAAACCGACCATGTAAGTAGACGTTTATTTAGTGTCTTATTTCTTTTTATGCGGGCTCAGCAGCTTCGCAGGGAATGAGATGTTTTATGAAATTGCTTTTCCGGTACATAAGCTTCTCCTAATTATGGCTGACTAGGGCCAAATTCCTTAGAAATGTCCTCGGTGACTGTGATAAAGTAATGCAATTAGGACAGTTTTGGTACATAAACGAAAGTAAGAACAATGGTAATTAATACAAATACGAAGTGAATAACTCGGCGTGTGGCTCTCCGAATACGAAAAGGCCAACATTTTTGTTTTTTATTGCAATAAAATTCTCCTAAGTTAGTGAACTAGTTTTTAAATTATATTCACAAATAAGCTTACATTATATTCTTTATTGCACAAAAACAAGCCTTACGTGAAAAAGACGAAGTGCAAAGGTGGACTTATTTCTAAAAGAAATCTTTTTTCTTTTTTTCAATTCTTATTCATTTTTTCAAAATAAGCGTCTATATATGCTTCGCATACAGATCCCGTTTAAACAGTTTTAGCTAGGTTCTCATCTTGAACTATACTTAAGCTTCGGGTCCAGGGTCTGCTCACTGGTTTAACCAGATTTAGGCTAAATGGCATGAACCGTCTGACCTCCGCTACCGATATCAGCCATATGTAGTCCACTGCTGAACATTAGCCTCCCCAATAGATTACATTGTAGTGGGGTTATTTGCCGATAACCACCACGCTGGGCAGGCGGGTTGGTGATGGAAATTGAAGCCTGTACGCAGAATGGCGCTGCTGGCCATCATCCGGTATGATTTCTCCACGTCGACTCTTAGGACTCCCAATGAAATGAGAGAGGGTGGCACTATTCTAGGCCGGTACTACATGGCACCAAACCATAGGGAAACATAATTCGATGCGATAAGTACGCACGTAACTTCGAAAACTCATAGGTGCGCCAGACCAAGGTTTGCACCCGAGACGCTGCGAATATGTGTGCGTAACATTACATATGTAAAGAAAGCATAGTTTTAGAGTAGTAATACTATACGTCACGCAGGCGAATTCGACAGACTGTGGCTTTGAAGTACATAAGTGGCTTTTCTGAGACATCATCAATTAGTCAAATAAGTCCCGCCTTACGAGTCTGTCTGCATACTGAGCATTAAGACCCAATTTGGAGAGTAACTAATTAGCATAAGCAAGAACTGAAAATGAAATGCCGGGGGTCTAAGCTAAATGGGTTTTCTTAGCCTAAATTCATATGTAATTGGATCAACAAGGCGTAAAAGTACTACGACTGCAGTTTGTCTAACAGCTATATTATAATAATAATAATAATCATTTATTGGTGCATCATAAAATTTGTGAATACAAACTAATTACAATAATAAACAATTTATTGTATGATGCACCAAAATACAAGGTTCATGGTGATTATAAAAAAAGGCGACTGCCGTTTGTCTTACAATTATCTTGATTTATTAGCAAGCTGGGATAGACGTGTCCTACGGTGGAGACCGCGTCTTAGTAAGCGCAGTGTAGGACGCCCTTCGCACAGGTGGAGCGACGATACATGCAAGGCAGCTGGCAGCGGTTGAAAACGAAGAGCTGAGGATTAAGCTCAGTGGCGTGTCATTAGAAGTGTCCAGCAGTGGACAAAGAAAGGCTGATGATGATGATACTTTATGATTTTGTTGGTTTTTTATTTCTTATTCAAGCGTATTCTCGTATGCATGTGTGTACTTTGATACATATTAATATGTTAGATAATTCTGCAATAATAAGCAGTTGCACCGTAATTTTTTTCTAATCTGTCTTTTATTACTCATAAATAAAATCATTTATTTGCTTTAAAAACATGGTAGTTACATACAAATGGTCTTAAGTTGAAATAGCTGGATCAGCATGTTTTGTCCCAAGGGACATGCAAGAAGATACAATAATAACAATAATAGCTACATTAGTAATTAATATAAAGTAAATACAAAGCACGAATGTCAGTTGACAATATAAAACACTGTTATTTATATTCTACTGAAACTCGATGAAAAAGATTTCAGCAATCAAATATTGAAAAGGGCTATATTTATACTCGTACATATATAATCTGTAGCGAAGTTTTTTTTTAGCTCAGATATTACTAGGTGAACAGTATCAAATGGTGAGACGTGGTTAGCTTCGCATGCATTGATATAGGCGAGATGCCTTTAGTCGACTTCTATCACACCTTCGGACAAGACTTGAGATGGTAGAATTCTTTGGAGATGTCGCTACCACATAATTTATTTTTAAATACTTATTGCTAGACTGAAAAAGTACTGGCATAATAGGTTTATTGGCATAAATATTATAAAAATTGGATGATCCCAAAGGATTACCGTTGTGTTCTATCTATTTTTTTTTGTTTTCTATAATTTCTTTTTCTGAGGAGTTTTGTTAAACAATAAGATACGCTTTATTAAATAATAAACCTGCCCAATTTCCGAAAGCGTTTTTTAGGATTCTGTAGCCAAGTCGGAATGAAAATTCTTAAATTTTTTAATGATTATTATTATTGTATCAAAGATGAAGCCGGTTGAGATAAAGTCAATCAAAAAAATCTTTAAACTTTTTGTAATTATTAGTTAACTATCCTATCACACGATTAGGTTCTTACATATGAAATTGGCGTTTTATCAAACTGGCTACTGTGATCTTAAATATTCGGACGTATGGCTAGGAATTCCGAATTCAAATTTAAATGTCTATTGGTGTTCTTAATGTGATGATTCATTTGTTTTCGAAAATTTAATTTTGTTTTAACATCGGTCTATGCTTAAAATGGAAAATTTTAAATATCGTATTATCTTTGAATACGAGTTCCATTGTGGCACGAGCGCTGCAAAAACCACTTAATGGATTAATTATATGTACTAAGAAGCCACTACAACAGAAAACAAGGTACGTTTTTGGTTTTTGCTTTCGCACCGGAAATGTTGACCTCCAGAAGGAACCTCGTGGATGGCCGGAGTCAATAAGGAATTGAAAGCGATCGTAAAGGCGGATCCATCTCCTTCAAAGTTTTTGTATTTCCCCCTTCCGCAGTTATTTCAGCAAAGAAAGCAACGAACTCTCTGTAAAATGGCAAAAGTGCATAGACTTTGATTGATTAAATTAACAAAATTGTTATAACTATCTTAAAATGGCCTACATTAATATAATTTTCACATCATTGAAGCGACTTGTGTACGTATAAAGAAAGACTGCATAAGTTTTCGTTGTACACTATAAATTAAATTTGTTGTTCTATATACAGATAGGATTGCCATAAGTACAATAATGTAAAGTATTCAATATTATCTACTATTCAAAAAATCTAAGTAATGAGGAAATAAATTATGACAACATTTAAAAAAGTAGTTTTAATCACGCCTGTTTTCCCAAAGGAAAAGGCAGAAGCATAAATGAAACTTCTACATTTCGCTAATAATATTTTTGGTCCCACGTAGTAGGCTGCGAGCCTATTGCTTATTGTGAACTTTTATATTAGCCAGAGCCTCGTACATTGATAAGCAGGTGCGCCACTTGCAGGTTGGGTTCCTCAGATCTTGATATATATGCAAGCGTGGTGACAGAAACTAAAGCCCAAGCCCCTAAATACCAGGTACCCGCCCCTTTCAGTCAAAAGCGGCGGATGTCGTCTGAAGTTTTGTGGTGGTTATGACTGCTGGCGGTCGCGTCTGCCGGAGTCCTACACGCCTCCCATGGTCCCTCTTTGACAGTGCGTAAATGCATTTTAATGCCGACGCGCGACGTACAAAACAAAATGATCCCCATACATCTATAAATATTACAAAAAGTACGCAAATTGTGAATAGGCCCATAACGGAACCCTGTAATGCTTCTCGTCCGAAACGTGCAAGGCCGCTTTTCGTTTTCTTGTACCGTAGCCTATTTATTATTAATTCCCTAAGGAATTGCCCAGTCCCCTTTATTCGCTGCTTTATTCGTGATTGTAATTCAAAACAGCGAAGGCAATTGATTATTCAAGAAGAATAAAAATATATTTTATATTCAAATATTTAGTTTTTGGTGATCTTTGTAGAATTGTACTGTTATTTGTTGACCAATAGAACTTTTCAATACCTTGTACTTCCATTAGGAAGAGGTAGTAATTCTCAACGTAAATGTAAGGCTTGCTCAGAGGTCCTATCGCTAGAGAAATGGCGGCCATCATCTCAAATCGCATTATGTAACACATTATAAATGCCTTTATTAAAAATATTTTAGGATGCTCAAACTTAATCATCATCACAGCCCATTAACGTCCCACTACTGAGCACGAGCCTCATCTCACATATCAAGGTGTGAGGGTATGGGTCCTACTCCACCACGCTGACCCAGTGCGGATTGGCGGAGGCAGGTGTGTGGCATCCTGCTGTTAGAATTTTTCAAACCGCCCATTAGGTCTCTAACATGGCTTAACGACTACCACATTTAGTGATAAACTTAATAAATGAATTAAAAGTGTAAAAAAAAATTAATCCCAATTAATTTTCAGAGTTTGTAGAAGTTTTTTGGTTTTCAATGTGACTGGTTTTCCGATTTTTATTGTTATTCCAAAATACAAATTAACGGCTTTATTATCTATATAAATAGCGCCCTTAGATTCAAATGATGTCCACAAGTGCTTCGGAACGGAAGCATATATAAATGCTTTAAAATTTGCTACACATTATAAGACACTCTTTGTGTATGTTCCTTATATGCATAAATTGTGAAATAAATAAATAAGACAAATCTAAAAGGTTTCTCACCGAAAATCATGATCACCAAACTCTCATGCTTGGAACAAAGAATTCATTAAACCGCAACGATATTATATACGATAATAGAAACTCAGAAAGGAAGTAAACCTAAAATAAATAATAAGTGGGTACTTCAATATCATTAGAAAATCAATCTACCAGACAACTAGCGGCTTAAATGGGGTTTCATAATAATAGGCCAATATAAATTGCTACATTACCAAAGTGATAGAAGTCTGCAGTCACGTACGGTCCTACTCACAGTATGGGTTGGGAAATGAAATAATTTGTCTTATGAGGGTGCATTTCATATTTGGAGGGTTGAACGAACTCGGCGTTTATATTTACCACGTGTAGCTAATACAAATATTTTGGTAGCCATTCTAACGTTTTGACAAAACAAATGAACAGAGTGCCTTTTTATTGAGTGGTGCCTTTGTTTTGTTTAACAGCAGAGTATCTACGATCGAAAAGTCATGTTAGTAAAATCATTTTACATGGCGAAAATTGTTCACTGTTGTGTAATATATAAATGGAAAAATTATGATTCTAAAGAAACTATTTGGAAAGTAATACAATTTCAATCACTACTGTGTTTTCTATGTGATTAAAGTTTTCTACTACTATTACTACTACACTACTATCTTTATTTTCTGTTATTTTTAATGTCACTAAAGTTTTCTGTACACAGCTATTAATTTTTATTTTTGTTTTAAATATTGCATGCTGTGCGTAAA
Organism: Musotima nitidalis; assembly: GCA_949126915.1. NCBI lineage: Eukaryota > Metazoa > Arthropoda > Insecta > Lepidoptera > Crambidae > Musotima > Musotima nitidalis. The sequence goes on along the minus strand of OX421424.1, from coordinate 7,998,756 downwards.
GACTTTTTAACAAACATTTGGCTGGAGCGCCGACAATCGACATACGCAATACGGCTGGGGGAAGATCTGAAGATCAAGCTCAGTAGCATGCTATGTAGAGGCTCATGTCCAGCAGTGGACGTAGATAGGCTAATTATGATGCTGGCAAATTAGAAAATAACATGAATATCTTATGAAAGGATTCCTAATTTTGCCGTTGTGGCAAGCTATTGTGGGAAGAGTAATTCCCTGTACTGCCAACCCTGTCGGATAGTTTTTATTATACTTGCGTCATTACAAACTGAGTTATAAATCATTTCGTTAAAGGAGTGTGACCATGTAGACGGGTCGCGTCATCAAGCTTCCCAAACCTTTTTTTTTTTTTTTTCGGATGAAAAATCATCAAATGACCGTCTTCCGCTGTGGGTGAAGCGGAAGGGCGTGTCAGACTTTTACTGACTAAAAACCATCCATGTTCCTTCTTGAGCCTGTAACACCAAGGCCGCGGTAACCCTTTCGAACAGTCCCGCAAACCTAGGAAGAACATCCAGCTTGCCGAAAGCTACCGTCCAATCACGTTGCTGCCTTCACTATCAAAACTGTTCGAGAGGCTCCTCCTCTTGATCCCGCACATTGAACCACGGCAAGAGCATTTCGGTTTCCGAGCCGAACACTCGACCACATTGCAGCTATCAAGAGTACTGCACCACTTCACGGTTGCCGCGAACAAGGATTACACTGCTGCAGTACGTTTGGACATCCGATTGATCTGCACTTGCAGGTTGGCTCTGGTTCCTTTTATAATACATCAATTCCAGTCACACACAGAACGAATATTTATAAGTATGAATATGATTATTGAATTGGTCTGGGTCCTTTCTAGGTACTAATAGTACCTATCTAATACATACCAAAAAAAGTATTATCAGTATTTTTGTTTATAGTCTAGTACCCATAGGGCAAGCTCTGCTAAGTTTGAGGTTAGATATAGCTTTTTTAAACGTTTGAAATAGCTAACAATAAATATTTATGTACGAAAATTTTAGTTTTAGGCTATAAAAAGGGATCGATACCAAGACCACGGACGACGGAATGTAATATCAAAAATATGTAAAAAAAAAAGTAATTTAAAAAAGTCATTTTCGTTCTCATGTAATTTTAAAACATAATGTGCAAAAGAATGACCCCATTTCCTGCTTATACGATACGTAGAAATGAAACGCGTTGTAATGTATGGTTCAATCTTTTCTCTCCGTAAAATAAGACACACGCGAAAATTGCCACTTTTTCATAATATAAGCCTCCTTACAAATAGCCTCTTTGGGTTTGAAAGTAAAATTATTTCATATAGCTCTTATAATGTGACTCACTTTCTTATTTCAATCATGCAATTTAATTATGTGTTCGCATAATTTGCTTTGAAAGATGAACTGCACAGCTACTATTTATTTAAATAAGAAATGATGATAGGTGTAAAATTTTCGATCAAAATTAACTATTATATTTTGTCAGCTTTAAATAATATTTTTTATCGCCATTAAAAGTCTATAAGGTGTACAGGAATCCTATCAAAATCTGAGGAGCCCAAGCCAACTTAACCTGCAAGTGATCCATCAACGGACGAGGCTCTGACAAACATAAAAGTTCCCGGTAAGTGGCAATAGGCTCGATACCTTTAACGTGGCACCAACATTATAACTGTCCTTTCCGGAAAACAGGCGTGAATATATGTATTAAAAGTCACTCTGGTGGTTGCTGCGGCATAGTTTAATTCATTTATTATGAAAAAAATACATACATTCGTCTTGATGTCAAGTGCCATTGGTTTACGGAGATGTACTGTCATAATACTACTTTAACTTGAATGACATCCTTAAAAAATCTAAATGTTTCCTGAAAAGCTTCATCGAGATCATTTTACTATTCAATCCATATAACATTCCACCTTCCTCTACACAATTCAACTTCCCTACTCTGTGCCTGGGAATATTCCCCCTCACATAAACTAAGAACCATAAAATTATTTAAACCATTCCTTTACGTCAACATAAAGAACAATAATCGAAAGCTATAGAAGGCATAAGAATAGCAATTATCTGCATGGAATGCCACAATATTTAATATTTCCTCGCCATTTGTTAGCCCGTTCATCTGGCTCAACCACGCGGTTGTACATCCCATAAATTTCGATATCGACTATTCTGTCAGTACGGAAACCCCTTACTGTGTAATATTACATTACTATTCTGATTTAACTTTATTTATAGCTCGGAAACGTGCAGTCGAAAACAAAACCACTCGAATATATAGCATTATTTGTCGTTATTTAATAAGGTATTATAAATCATGAACAGATGTCGTGATATTTGAGTACGAAAATATTAGAAATTTAGATAGTGAATACCAGCTAAGTTATATACGAGACTTATTTGCTTATGCTTTCGTGTGCTTTTATGCTTTTGTTGTGATGAGGTTAGTGCAAGGACCATGGGAAATTTTCACACACAGTACCATGTAATAAGGGTATCATTATAAACTACCATCCAGGATTTTTTTGTAAATTATTAAAGTAGTAAAAAATTGAAGAGCAGTGTTGTGTCATTATTAAAATAATTTAGTTTCATATAGTCCCTTTTCTATACCAAAAAAGGAGCTCTTAATCCCCGGGAGTTCAATTATACTAAATAAAAATGTTAACGACTCTAATAGCGTGGTAGCGAATTTACCCGCAATCCGCACCTAAGGTCGTGGGTTCGATTCCGACACAGGACAAATCTTTGTGTGCACAAACATGAATATTTGTTCTGGTTTGGGTGTTTTTCTATGTGTTTTAAGTATATATTACGAACTAAATAATTAGAATAAATATCAGCAATATTTTTAAAAAAATCAGTTTTCACGAAAGCGGTCGTATAAATTGAGCTTTTTGCTTTTTTCATTGGTCTTTTAGCAGCCAGTTGTATCAATACTGCTGCTCTTCATCAGGCTACTTTTAATCATACACGAATCACCTTACAGATTAAAATTCCATACGTTGTGTTAAATTACTATGTTACGCTACCATTGCTAACTATTGGTTACCAAACGTTAGTAGAATGAATCTGCTATATAAGTAGCTTAAGGGCGAACACAATATTACAGTTAACTACAGTTGTGAAAATATATATCATAATTACAGAGGTTTTTTTTTTAATTTATCGTTTGATTTTTTAGTTACTATTTAAATTATTGATGTTCAAATAATTATCGAATCTTCCAATGAAAAAGTTTAAGTAAGCTAATTGAAATGCTCTAAAACTGCCGTGGTCTTTAACCAGAAACTAGATCGGCGTATTTGGAATATGAATTTGGACTTCATTCTAGCATCGTCATCAAGGATTGGAATTAGACTTATTTCGGTACATGGACCGCAAACGTTGATGTTAATGGCCATTTTCCGGAATTCTAATTGAAAATTCGGGATTTGTTTAAAATATAAAAAATTTATAATTTTCACAAATTTGGCCCAATAAATCTGTTAGGAACGCCTACTTATAAACTAACTCCGATCATGGATCATCACTCCTACTGCCGCGCTCCAAGTTTATCTAGAGACGTCGTTGCAGCATATCTTCTTCTAATCGTCTCGGTAATTTTTCATCTACTTTCCCACCCCTTTCCTAATGTATTATCCTTAAAGCATTGAGTACAGATCTTACATGGTCATCTTCTTACAACATCCTACATTATTTAATTATATATGTATAGTTAAAGCACAACCACTTTTTCAATGGTCTTACATCTGCTATACTTAACAATTACGGTGTACACAAACATTTACATTTACTAAAATGGAAGTATGTATTAGGTATTAGTGTCTTTTGCACTTAATTATATAAATATGGAATTATAAACTACTCCAAACTATAACTATGTGTAACAATAATTATTTAAAGACTGGAAACATTACATTGCATTACATGCCCATACCATGACAGACAGTTTTTATTACTTTTATCAGTCACCAGTGGCTACGTGCTCACATTACCTGTAACATATTTATTTCAAAGCTCAGTCCTAACAGTTGGCTGTTAATAGATCCGCAGTTTAATCTTCATCATCCTAAACTCAGCAAGTTGCGTAATAGCTATATTTGGTGTACATTAATATATGTGTTACTCAAAGGTAAACCAAATGACATCACAGGTTCTAATCGATAAGTATCTGTCCTATTCCACTGCTAACAAAGTGAACTAACAAAAAATGTTAGAAATTAAATATTCTGCCGGTACCGAATTCAGCAAAAAAACCCGATGACCCATTTATTTTTAAAATGGTTTGAATAAATGACTTGAAACTATTTGTTATCTGTGAAAATATTCAATATGCTATGTCAGTTGCATTCTAGATTGAATTTGAGTTTTTATAAAAGTGTAGGTTACTAAATTCTGATAATTCTTTACATTCTTCGTTCGTTGAATTTTTTAGTTGTTCTCAATATTTTCAGTCTTATCATTTCAGGCTATTAACGTCCCACTGCTGTACTCGGGCTTTCTCTCACAAAACAAGAAAAAACTGGGGCCATACTCCATAACATGGACACAGTGCGCATTGGTGAAAGCAGGTGTGCGGGGACTTGCTGTATGATGTTTTCAGGCACAACCCATGTAGTGATAACAAGGACCAACCCCGTGTCTTTTCGCACACTATACTAAATATACTAAATAAATACACTATACTAAATGCCACACAAACGGTCAACCATTCAAAAACTAACCTCAGTGAATTCTGCTTTAATTCAGATTTTCTTCTGCAATCAAGTTTCCTACCACCTACCAACGCGGAGCTACGAGCTCCATTCTACACTTCAACTGTCTAACTAAATATTTAAACAGACTTGTATAAATCGTTAATTATTAATAATTAAGGTATGCAGCAGCAACATTATGCTGGCATAGCGCTTACTGCCTAAAATAGTGTGCACAAACTTCTTCATCTTTCAAAGCAAAGGTTAAAGGACAATAGTGCTAAACATGGAATGATTGGACCAAGAAATCCCTAGACGATTGGATAGCAAAACTTTCCTGCAACTCAAAAAACTTATAATTCTGCTTACCTCGCCTTCATTGAATTCTCCCGTTATTTATTGTAAGCGATAAAATAATATTAATCCCTTGGGGATTTCGTCGGATTTTGTTCTTCTACCAGATACCTCCGATGTAGCGAATTATTGTTTACGTTAACAGCATAGAAGATAACTTAGTGTGCATTATGAGGAAGATATTCCCTGAAATTTAAACGAAAATAGAATCATGAATTATTAAGGCATTTATTGGCATAATTATTGGGTTTTCAATAGCAATTAATGTGCTGTCAATAAGGGTAATATAGAAAATTCTATATCTATTTACGACATCATGAGGTCAGAGATTAAAACACAAAACATCTTTCATTATTTTATCTAGGGTTACTCGATTTTGTTATATAAATTTTGTTAAAATTATGTGCCTATTTTCCTATGTCTGGTTGGAAGATATTTGGCAGTTAAAATTACAATTTTCCTTGAACTACCTGTCGAAAAATCATTATTAGTAACTTATTTGGACTTTGTGAAACAGGCCTCTGAACGTTTTGTATAAAGTCAAGATTATTAGTCAAGTGGCCGATGGCCGCCGAGAAACAAAGAAACTATGAAATTTAAAGTGTTTGAAAATTATAAGTTCCAATTTAAACATTATAAATTAATAATAATAATAAATTTCTGACACTTACACCAATAATTTAGTTCCAAGATAAGTATCATTAAGAACTTGTGTTATGGATACTAAATAACGGATAAACATACATAAATACTTTTTTTTTTGTAAATATATACTTAATATACATAGGAAAACACCCAGACCAGAACATATATTCATATTTATACACACAAATATTTGTCCTGTGTGGGAATCGAAGCCACGACCTCAGGAGTGGAGTGCGGGTATACTCGCCACAACGCCATATCGGTCGTCAAATATTTACCCAATTATACCCAATAAGAAGAATGTCTGAACATAACATTGAAGTGTATTCACGTCAAATGAAGTCGCTGTACTGCCCAACGCCGTTATTAAACAATATGATCATGTCCTGTCAATTTCTTAGGTAAAAAATTATTATTTCAAACACAAACAAATATTTTACTTTTTCTTACAAATATTTCTTCCTAATTACTACGAACGGAGATTTTCCACAAGTCCTCATTTCTTTCAAGTAACTACAATTTCCTTTTGGACATTTCACTTAAAATATTGTAATTAGTAACATGAAAAGCTCTTTTACTGGTTTAAAAGTAGTATGAAAATATTTCTTAGCTGTGCGACTGAGTGCTTAAAAAATACAGACAAATATTTTCCTATTAAAACTGTTACCTTAGGAATACAGAGTTGGTAATAGCAGAATAAATTTGTTGAAAAAGTATTCAGCTAGTGTATTTATAGAGTTTTATAATATTCTCAGTGTGTAGAATCCGAATTCTTACTAACTTGCTTTGACAGCACCTTTTCCAGATAAGATTAACCGTTCGGTGTAGTCAGTAATATTTTCCATAAACTTTTAGTAAATAATTTGATTGTGAGAGCAATCGAAATCGTTAGAAAAATATTATGAGATACTTTTCATAATACGTTTCAAATTAAAATTGAAGTAGTACTTAAATGTAGTAGTGTGAATATCTGTTATTTTGTTTGTATATTATGTAATTTTATTTCTTTATTTGAATTATTCTACTCCATAAGGTATATGTCAGCTAAGAAATATTTTCATAAGATGAATTGATTTTTTGATAAAAAGTAGCCACAAGAAACATAAGATAGGGTGGAAAAAATAGTGATGTAGGAAGGTTTGTATTAAATATTGTACTCGATAAAGTTGGTGAAGTTGTTTTAATAAGACGATTAAAATTATGTTTTTAATAAAAATTTTATGTTTTTACTACTATATGGGACAAGCACAGGAAACAAGAAAACATTAAAGTCGGTTTTATTTATATAACAAAGTATAACAGTCTGCCTGCCTTGCCATGCTTCCAACTTTCTGTTCTTACTTACAAGTTGAGTTGATAAATTTAAATTAAAAAGGGCAAAACATGTACGTTGTACGTACCTGTTTGCAGAGGCAATTATTAGAATGATTTATTGTGCTGAACAATATAATGCGATTTTTTAAAAGTAGTAAAAATGTCACATCTATTTAGAAAATAGTACAATTATGACATTAAACAAAGACTGCAATTTTGTTTTATTTTCTAAAATTTGTGTTATTTCGAACATTACTGTGTAATAACGGTGGATTATTAACTTTATTAGATGTTTGTGAACGTACATAAAACAAAATAGTGCAACATCATTTTTGACGTGACAACGTCTTATAAATTGGTTTGCCGGGTGACACTTCAAGAAACTGCGTTACGCTCCGCTCACGTTATGCGGTCACAATGAGAGCGAGTGAGAGGCACGCGTCCCTTCCACTCGGGCATGGTTAGCCCGCCTAAGAGCGAGAGAGACAGACATAAATATAATTCTTTGTATAAATAAATGTTTTAAATTGTTACTATTATTTCATCCTTCTTCCTACTATACGAATGAATATTCACATTAAAATTATTTTACCACTCAAAGTCGTTGTCACGTAAATCTTTCGCCCGTATACCGACTTTACAGGCAACAAATTCAAATTCTCTCAAGAGTATAGTCCCACAACTTTACTGAGGTCTCAAGGGATTTAGAGAAGGGTACCTTATTTACCATTTGTCATCTTTTTCACCACACATTCTCATCTACTATGAATTATATATTATTAATATTGCTATATGTTGACAGTGGCTAAATATGCTAAATGCAACTTTTGCGGACCTTTGGCAGATGCATATGACAGACCTTTTATTCATAAGTTAATTAAATAGAAACGTTTATTTGCATTTCTGTCGATACTTGAATAAAGCGTTATCTCACATCACTAACAAAGCACGTTCGTATGCGGTACGTATGTGAGTAATCTGGAAATTCGTTATGGTTTTAAGAGTTGAATAAATGTTGTTCCAGAAATTTCCCGAGAGCGCAATAAGTAATTTTTGTAATAGGAAAAATTTCTCTGTTATTAGTAAATATTACCAGCGATGTTCCGTGTTCCCATTGTACATATTTCTGACTAAGCCCGAAGTTTTTGGGTATGATACATCTTACGTTACTTTAAAATTGAATGCTATTTCAAGGCATTAAGATGCATACATATGACACGTCGAACTTTTAAAATTTTGGACACATTAGAACCCGCGATCTGTATAGTAAATAGCCTAAGTTGCTCCTTTTAACATGAGTTATCTGCTAAATAAAAACACGGCCAGCTCGATTCAGCTGTTTCGGAGATTGGCTCTATTGTTGCGAAAAACATTTAAAAAAATATTTTTTTGGTTGTTGTACATGCATTTAATAAAAGCTCTTTTTAACAATGCAAAAAAACAGTTCAACTCAATAACACATCCATTTTAATATACAAAAAGGATATATTGCAAATATAACAGATATATTGTACTAAAGAACAAAAATACTTTAAATTTAATTAACATACTTCGTAACGCTTTTACGACGAACCCTTTTAAAGAATTTTGATGAGTTAGTATAGCAATAGAGGAGACTTTGTGGAAGGATGGTTTTTGTTTAATAATCAATATTCTGTTCTTGTGCGCTGGACAAATAAAGTTGCTTATCGTAGTTTTAATAACTTCGAGCCAAAGTAAGTCATTAATAGGCTAAGACTGTACTTTTTATCGTTACAGTTATTATTTATCTCAATATTTATTCCCCTATTAATTTACCTAATAAAGCATCTTCAGATAGTCACTCCTAGTTCTCTGAAAATGCCAGAAACTGATATAGCCAGCACTTGGTAATAAAAAAATGTAATAGATAATAAGTATAAGAATAAAATACATACACGTCTGTTTCCCCGACGGGATAGGCAGAGGCATACTATACGCCCACACTTCGTTAATTATAAAGTTGGTCCCACGTAATAGGTTGCGAGCCTAATGACGCTTACCGGGCACTGTTATGTTCGCGGGGTGCACCACTTGCAGGTGAGGTTGGCTTGGACTCCTTAGGTCTATATGTAGTACTTGTTTATTCATTTACTTGATTACGGTCTTGGTGGGAGACAGAACCCGCTCGAGTTTCTTTCCAAATTCTTCAGGGATCTGCCTAGAGAAGAATATAATAGCTATAGTAAAGAGCCGCTTCTAGATGCACTTTAATTTAATATAAACTTTCTTTAGTATTGTGCTGATCAAAAAATACCTATAAAAATTGTATTATATATTTCCATTTTGTTTATAAAAATCGTAAAAACAATAAAGTATTTTTTTTTTTTTAAATCTATAGAACTTTTACTATAACTGGTGCAGTTCCATAAGTATCCGCCAGGATGGATTCACCCTCGACTGCGGTTAAAAAAAACGCAATATCGCATGAGTTTGTAGGGAGGCAAGTGGGCCCCATGGATTTACAGTATTAAATTGGACATCTAAGGGCTGTCGACTAGTGGTCATTTATATTTTTGTTATAACTATTTTGAAAATAAACTGAAGGAGACGTTTGCATGTAAACAATACAGGTGCCCTTATAATTACGTCGGTTCGAGACCCATCTAATATGCAACCCCGTAGTACCTACAGAATAAAAAAATGTGGATATATATTTTATTTACCTTACAGAACACAGGGAAAAAATATATGAATGTTATATTTTATGTACTTTATGAATTTGGAATGGGACATTGGACAACCTCAACAAAGGTGATTGTTTACCTTCTTATATAAAGTCTTAACCCGTCAGTTAAATCAGATTATTAAATCCGATTAGAGATGACTCTAATCGGATTTAATAATCTGATTCCTGACCTAGGATTTTTACGCGGGGCGTGAAACGGAAAATTATGCCAGGCCATCATGAGTGGAAGCGCTTGATACCGTGCGTAATTCGAGGATTGAACCGCCTAATTTTTTGCGGACTGCATCAAACGGCTAACCTTTAAGCAGAATGTAGTTATTATGAAATTGTCCCATAAAAAAATATAAAACCAATTCCGAATTTAAATACGTAGTGGACAATAAATATGATATTAGATAAACCGTAGCTAATGAGGTTGGTCAAATTAAAATCAAATATGGCGGCAGAGTCACGTTAAGACCAACAAATTTTTACACTTCAAGACTCTTTAGTTACATATCGTCATAATCTGTCTTTGTTTCAGAAATACAATATGTGCAATATTCCAAGTCGAACAACATCTTGTGTTTTTTTTTCCTGAACAATAACTGCATAAGAAAATAATCATTTTTACTTTTAATTTTTTATGATAAGTTTTAATATTTTTGTCCCTGGTGCAGTGTTGTTGACAGCCCTATCCTAAGCTGTCTTCGCAGCCACCGCACCGCTTCTTTGTCCCATGACAGCGTCTCGGACATGTTTATCACCGGAACGACTTTTAGTAGTTATTGCTCACCCATTGCTCAGTTATTGCTCAGCATAAACGCACCCTCAGCAATAAGCGTACTTACTGAAATCGAAATGCCAAATCGTAGTTGTAATTTACGACTGGTGCCGTAATAAGCCGCATGTCAAGTTTGCAGTTGACAACATTGTACCCAAGTTGATTAACTGACAACGCTGTATTTTTATTTTTGTTTCCATTTATTTATGTTCGCTGACAAGCACCAGACAAATTGGCATAGAACTATATATGTGCACGTAAAATACGTAGTTAGATGCTTACTGGAGTAAAATTGCTTGAAAGCATTATTATTTATTATTTTCTTTATTGTACACAGATAAACGGGGTTAATAGGGATCCATCAAGACCTTAGGAGCCCAAGCCAAATTTACCCGCAAGTGGTGCACCTGCCGATCAACGGACGAGGCTCTGACGAACATAACTGAAGAATATATCACTCCCTATAACTATAAAGCTGTATTGTGTTGTGTTTATCGTCCGCCGAGCATATATTCGTTAAAGAATTAGACGCAGTACTAAGTAAAATAGATACCCAAAAGGACTTGTACTTTTTAGGGAATATAAATAAAAATCTAGACTCGAATTATCCTGTAAAACATATTTATAACACAACAGGCTGTCGCCGATAAGACTAATTTAAAAGGCCAGGATGTTTAGGTCTGGATTGACTCGAAACTTTATAGATGAGATGAGAGATTCAAGCGAGATTCTTCATTTCTAACCTTGTACGGAGCAATAATGAAACTTAAAGGAAGTACAGTAAAAGACTGACAAAAGTATATCAATGGGATGGATATTTAAAAAACGTTTATGAATTTGCTAGCTAAATTCAAATTCAATAATAGAAGGAAATCAAAGACATAAATTTTGTTTTTGTGCATACATGACATCACCTAAAGTGTAAACCTACTAGAATTTATCTAAGTAAGTCATCATAAGTTAAGATGAGGCATGTAAGAAGACGAGGTGTAAAGGGATCCCACCAAGACCCAAGGAGCCCAAGTCAACCTCACCTGCAAGTGGTGCACCTGCCGATCAACGGACGAGGCTCTGGCAAACATAACAGTGCCCGGTAAGCGGCAATAGGCTCGCCACCTATTACGTGGGACCAACTATATAATTTTTTTTTTATTTTTTTTTTAATTGTGACACGTCATGATGACTACATCCTTCCTGATGATAAGCAGTCGATGCAGTCCAATAGGAAAATGAAAGCGCTTTATATCGTAAAATAAGCACGCTATAAAGCGCATCCACTCATGACGGCCTGCTAAAATGCCATTTCACGCCCCGCTTAAAAGACCCGGGATCATAGGAAACAGGAAACACATGAGCCAGCAGCGAATTCCAGAGCTTAGTGGTCTTGCTCAGAAACGACCTCCCAAATTTCTTGGCGAAATGTCGGTTTATAATATGCCTCTGCCTACCCCTTCGGGGAAACAGGCGTGAATGTATGTATGTATGTATGAGAGAAGATAAACTTATTCGTGTTTTGTCTCCTGTTACAAGAAAAGTTAAGTAACAGCTTCTAGTGATGCGATGCCTTGAGCTAATATTGCGAAGGAATAAATTATTGTTTAGTCTTGTATGCCTTAATTTAGATTGCTTCAGCACTAATTTCTAGCATCTTAGCCTAGCATCTAGTAAAACAGTTTTTATAAATTTGAAATCAAATACTTTTAAATGTGACTATTTGGTAATACTTGTTACCCTATAATCTAAAAATCATTATATAGGCACTGAACTAAGAGCCATACTCAACTGTACACGGAAGCGAATCGAATCAAAGTTTTACCTTGAAGTTGCGCGTACAACGTTCATCGTGAAATCAGGGGAACTCCCTACGGACAATGTGTTTGCTTCTAGATTGTGTGCGATGTTCCCTTCTCCCTACCTGTTATCTACAGACTCTCCTCCTTGTTTGTAAACCGAATTAATAACGTTGTTTCACTTAGCCTCCACTTCCTTTGTTACATTCTCTGTTGTAATTATTGTTTCCTGTTTAGTGCATCATGTTTTTTAATATGCTATTTCATTAATCAATCCATTATTCGCTTGATAATGAGAATTAAGGAAAATTAAGATTGGTACCGATCAACGCTCCAAGACATCTCTTGTTTAAGTTATTTCAGTGTGTTCTTATAATTATGAATCTTTTAAGCCAAAAGAAGAATGCAACTTCTATTGTTGCCTGTCTCCTATAAGTTGCCCATCATCTTGTAGATTAATGATATACTCAATAAACCAACTCAGGTATCTTCCGAACATCATTTCTGAAACCAAACTTAAGCGAAATTCAATTATGCGGAAATTTCGTCGTCGAAATAACCCTGCAAACACTTAATATTTCGTTTACGTAAAGACACTACTTTGGGAAGGTTTCAGGAAACTCGCAACAGATATGTCCCTAATTTGCCTTTCAAATACTTCAGAACACAGAAGTATTCAAGAGAGCGAACACTTTGACTGTGAAAATGCGGAAGGCTAGTGTTACGTGCAAACTATCTCGCCAAGAAGTTCTGTAGAGAAATTCCGTCCGCGTAATCGCCAAAACACAGTTCCCCGAGGGACCGCCGGTATTACCCACACCACTATCTCCAACATTCTTACAGTTTAATGTATGCAAACGCATTTTGTTTCAAAGCCTAGCTCCCTCATGGATGGTGTTACTCGAGAGCCCTCCGGCTCTGTTCACCTCACGGCCCAAAGTTTTCCCTGGCCGTATGTCACTACAGACAACATGCTCTTTGATCTACTCAAATGCGAATATAATGTCGGAACCAGTTAAGAGAGTACTTTTTCCCCTTTTATCTAAAATACACGCGCGCGAGTGATTTTTTCTCTATTCACACGCAATATGTCTACGGAAACTCCTTGAGGGCTTTTTGTCAAAGAAGCAAAATAACACAGTTTTGTCTTTTCCTGCTCTGAACTATTGCATTTGTATTTACTTTGGGACCGAACATAGATTGAATAGTTAAATTTCACATGTTCAACAGTGTCTGATGCTATTTCCTTTGCAAAGAACTTTGTACGCAATATGAAGGAGAGAAGCGTTTGAAGGGGCTGACACAAGGAATAATTCATAAAGGGATTTCATTTCTACGTGTCAGCTTTGTTACGATGCCCAATATATCACGGAGACATTAAAGTCAAGTTAGGAGCAGTGTGTTGGGGCTATCAATCCTCCATAAGCTAAAAATAGGATTTTCAATGATGAGGGATTATCCAACGACAAAGTTTGAGTATCAACAAAGCACCATGTGGCGTCTATACAGGAATAGAATTCGACTCCAAGTCGTCAGTGTCACACGTGGCATTCCCAAAAACAGATCGTTTCCTTTTAAAAAGTTAATTTGGCACTTTTTTGTTGGATGCTCGTTGACAAAAAACTAAATTTTTTAGAAGCCGTTAAGAGGCATGTGCCCTCGTCTAATTAGACGTTAGTGTGGCACGCCAGAAATGTGACTCGTTCTATCCTTCGCAAGGGGGAATATCGTTACATCATGACATTGGATCCGCGGATGTTTCAAAAAATGTTACTATATTTCTGCCGCTTTCTTTTGCACCAGAAAAAAATTCACTTATAAGTAGTAACACCACTGGTGACTTAATATTTTTAGCTTTAAATTATTATTAAGTATATTCTTATTTTACCATCAATCTGAACGGAGAGTAGTTAATAACTTAAATGGTAATAATTGTTCTGTCCTTGTTCATATTGTTCTCGTATATCATACAGAGTCTTAAAGTCTCAAACTAAGCTTTTATGATGGGTATAACGGCTAAAAAAGTTAGACATCTATATCTATATCTATACTAATATTATAAAGAGGAAAGATTTGTTTGTTTGTTTGTTTGTTTGTAATGAATAGGCTCCGAAACTACTGGACCGATTTCAAAAATTCTTTCACCTTTGGAAAGCTACATTATCCCCGAGTAACATAGGCTATATTATATTTTTAAAAAAATTAGGGATCCTTACTAAAAATCCAATAATGTAACCCAAGGTGTAAAAAAATTACCTGAAAAATTCATTACATAGCGTGCGCAGCGAAAACTATTGATGATAGAACAAAATTATGTACTACGACTTTGCAGTACTCATCATTATCAACAAAAAGTGTCGCGACAGCATATGTCTAAATATTATAGTTACGTAACAGTAAGCGGTTTTTATTCTAAAAATTTAATTTATATGCCGCCGCTTGAAAAGGCTCTATATTTGTACCTTGGTATTAATCCTTATCAAAAAAAATTACTTTGTATTCAAGATGGCTTCAATACCTTTTTATAACTTTTTGAATTATTCAATTCGGACATTACATTAGGAAGATATCACGAGTTTAAAAATGCAAGTATTAGAAAAAAGTCGCGTGGTGCCGCTCACCGCGCTCAGCTAGCCAGCATGCGATGTAGGCTCCATGTAAGCGTCACTGGGGTGGTACGGGGGGGGGGGAGTCAATGTAATCTATACTAATATTATAAAGAGGAAAGATTTGTATTTTTGTATGTAACGAATAAACTCAAAAATTACTGGACCGATATTAATAATTCTTTTTTCAATAGAAAGCTACATTATCACTGAGTAACATAGGCTATATTATAATTTTACTTTACTTTACTTACTTTACTTTCGGACACAAAGTGTAAAAATCAACCAGAACAGTTGCGTACGCTGCCTAAACTATAAAAGATAGAACCACAAAATGTATAAATGAATTAAAGATCTTATACCACCTACTAAAAAGTCCGCGACACACTATACCTATATATGGCGAGTGAGGCACAACAACCCTTTTTTTTATTTAAAAATATTGATTTTTTTTTGTACTATATTTATACGCATTTATTTTACTTATGCTATTAATCCCTATCAAAATTAATTATTTTATCACTAAGTGCAGTTTATGTAGATAATATTTGGTCTTGGAATGATCAAAATTGGACGTTTGTTTTTGAAGTTATGGCGAACTTAAATTATTACGATTTCTGCTGCACAGCGCCTTATCACGGGTCGGGGCTCCCGACCATCAGTTTATTTTGTCACCTAAAAATAATTTAATGTCAAATGTTGTTTTTGGGGAAGATTTACAATAATCGCTTTAGTTATCTATCCCAAAACAACAGGTTGCTCTCCGGGACTGCCGGTAAGAGTAAAAACTAAGTATTAATTAGATTTAAATATTTTCATCATTAACAACTTCAACATCCACATAAAGACAATCTATGCAGCCTGCGGATAATGACTGCGTCGTCGATGTTAGTGTCCGTGTCTGTGAATTGATCTGGAAATCATTTTGCTGACCGTGTCTTTTCTGGGTAGGCATTTTACAGCGGTAGCCGACATCCACGCGGGCGGAGCCGCGGGCGACTGCTAGTTTTAAATATTTTGACAAAATAATTACCAACTTTTTTTATAGTAGCTAAAAAGTTGAGTGTAATCAATAATCATTGACTGCTGAGGTTTAGGGTTATAGTGGAAATATAAATAAATAAATAGACTTAAACTTTGAGGTAAGGGTAAAATCATAATATTGATATTAATTTAGATTTTTGGGACCCAAACTATAAAAATTAAAACGATGTTGACTCAAATTAAAAATATAGATAGCAAACATCATCTATCTAAGTAAATAAATTACTAAGGAAGAAACGTTTCACTCGAAATACATTCAATGTTTTCTGCTCAAACTTTCTTATCCTCATTCATCTTTTCGCCTTGATGGATGACGTGTCTTCACTTCACTAATAAATGTAAACAAAATAGCCACTTTTTGTCCCAAAATGTTATTAATGAATCGCCTTCTGCCCGCTTTTTGATAAACTTAATTGTTTCGGATGCTATAGTAGACTGTCCTGTTTTAGATGTGAGCAAAAGATAAAGACTTTTTTAGGACATTGAGAAACTGTTGGACTTGGCGCTGACTTATGACATTTTGTATAGACACACTTTAACCTATTTTGTTTCTTATATAGTCTACTAAAAAGTAGTTTTTTACTAGGCAGAGGGAGCTAAAGGTTCGCATTCCTCGACAGTTTTGAACCCAAATAACTTTGTGACCGTGAAAAAATATACAAACTAGAAAAAAAGTATTTTAACGAGTTCTTTGTAAATGTGCAGCCTTAACGTGCCAAGTCGTGAGGTTTTTCTTGTGAATGTGACACCTACCATTTGGTTGAATAAAATAGGGAGTCACAAACGGAAATATTGTTAAAATTCTTTCTGAGGTAGAGGATACGTTAAAAAGCCGCGAGCGATTTATTAAAGCAGATTGTTAATGTATTGTTGTTATTGTTAATGAATGATCCGATGAGACAGAATTTTTTATAAATATAATTGGCAAAATGTGACATTTACCCCGCTTTATTATAAGTGGCTAGTGTAGCTGCAGTAAATTTTATTGAGTTCAAGGACGTGCAATGCCAAATAATGAACCCAGTGGTTGTAGCATCTCAAATAGAAGTCGGTATAGTATGCATTTTATTTCTAGCAATAAACCTATAAATGACCAAGTTGCATTTACTTATCACAAAAATACCTTAATAGGCTCTTTCTTTTTCAAAATATTTTAGACAAAAAGATATTCTGCAACAAATTTGTTGAAATTTCGCCGTTGTAATACTGATAGGATTTTATAATATTTTTATTTATCAAGGATCTCTTGATTATCCTAAATATATTTTGATACACAGACAACAGAATAAATTCATACTGATATGTATCGCTCTGATTTGCATTGGCAAATCAAGTCTTGAAAAGCTAACTGTATAACCTAATTTAGGTTCAGTAATAATTAGTTTATGTGAAAATAAAGTGAACATACATAAAGATAACTTTAAGCATGTTACTTTTTTTGAAGCTCTTAATGTCATGAATGTCATGCAGTTCCCGTATATTCACGCCTGTTTCTCCGAAAGGGTGGGCAGAGGGATATTAAACACCTACAGTTCGCCAACTATGTTGTTGGTCCCACGTAATAAGTGGCGAGCCTATTGCCGCTTACCGTGCACGATTATGTTCGCTGGAGCCAGAGCAGTTCCCATAACATTAGATATACATATGACTGTGTAGAGGTGTAGTTATTTTATAAAGTCGATAAAAACGCTACCGCTTATGACAAAAAGCCAGCAGTCTCATACCAGTTAGCTTCTGACTACATACAGTGACTCATTGACCGTAATGTTAATGAGGACTATAATGCCCAACCAAACAGCACTAATTGGATGAAATGTCCAAAAAGTCAATTAGGGCAGGTAGGTTACTAAATAACGCCAACTGTGTGCTTATTAAAAATGAATTCTTTGTAAAGGCCCCTTTGAATCACCACAAGGAAGGAAAGGCTTTCAAATATTTGTACTATGATGCTGATAGGGAAACTCTTAAAATAGAAATTTTAGATTATGTCAATTTTACAGCGTATTACGTCGTAATATATATGATACCTATAATCATAATGATGTTTGCTGAGTTTCAAACGAGAACTTTTAGTAGTTTTTGAGCGAAATAGAAATACTAGTATCTAGAAGTTGTTATACTAATTTGTTAAACGGATCATATTTGTCATTACAGCTGAGATGTTAATCATCATCAGATAAACGAAATTAACGTTCCACAACTGGGCACAGACCTCTTTTCACAAGCCAAGGAGGTTTCATTCATTTAGCAAACAAAATGGCGGGGCTCCCTTGGGATGCGATAAACTTTAGATCACGCGAGTAAACTCACAGGCGGAGGCAACTAATATCAGTAAAATAAACAATGATAACCTGTGAATATTTAACTATGGTACAGTGTTGTTGAGCGCAATCTTTTAGAATCTTTTTAAAAATGTTGTTCTCAAAAACAAACAACGACTCTGGCTCAGTACTTCATGTGTTATGCAGACGATGTAATCCACAAAGTAAGAGTGGTCCACTTCGCCATGAAAGCGTGCTACGTAACGCTCCTACAAAAAGATTTCGGGAATATATGAGTGTAGAGAATCCCAAAGTCGGATCAAATAACAAAGGAACGATTCACCAAACCTTTTGGTTCTGATAGTCAATATAAATTTTACCATTTTACGCCTACGTGAAAATTACCCGCAATATATTTTAACAAAAAATTAAGAATAGTTTTTGAAACAGGCGTAAAACAAGAACTATAGTCTCACTTTATTACAAAAGCTATTATAAAAATAATTAAAAAAGATCTTGTATCGTTGGCAGTAGTTGTTGAAAACTGAAGAAAAGCAGAGTTCAGAGTGGTCAGTCCTTGGATAGGTTACCGTTTGTGTGGCATTTAAAATCAAGCGTCGACGCTTTTCGGGAGCTCCCATAAGTTGGTTGCAAGTATCACTTATAATTATTATGGTAGTCGTAAATCAAGTTTTTACAGTATACATATTACGTATAATAGGGCGGCCAGAAAATATTAACGACAGGACGTCAAAGCCTCCTTCCACCAATCCGCACTGGGTACGCGTGGTAGAGAATGCTAACATCCTACAGATCTTAGTTCGTGAAAGGAGTCTCAAGCTCAGTTATAGTGATACAGTAATGGGCTCATATTATTATAAATTAAAAGTTGAACTTCTGAACTTAAAAATTAGGGTAAGTACACAAAACTATTTGTAACTATTTGTGTAAATATATATATTCCTGCGTTACTAGTTCTGAAATTCTACGAAATGTCAAGTAACAAAAACGAAGTTATTTCGTCATTGAAACATGTTTGAGCGCTAACTAAGTGTAGTACAACTAAACTATTTTTATACTTACAACCTAATAGGTGTACTTAGTAAATGTAATAACTATATTTGCTCAAGTACAAAATGTAACTTCTGCGACTTAACAAAGGAAAATTATCTTTAACACTAATGGAAATAAAGGGTACATTCAATTATACGATATCTCCATTTTCTCAAAGAAAATTTGCATAACATAAATGTAATATTTAGCTGTCTAGATGCTAATTAGGAGTCTTGTAGACTGTTTGGGGCCGTAAATGTTTGATTAAAATATTCAACAGTATTTAATGCCTGTTTTTGTTACTTGTACGCATTTATAATTTCGAGGAAAAGGGGCAGAAACTACGGTATTTGCTTTTACCTTATCAACATCAACAAGGTTTTTATACCTTAGAGGCCTACAATGCCTTCATGTGCTCTTAATAAATACAATTTTCAGGATGCTGTCGGCGCTTTCTTGATTCTGTAGTGTTTCGGCTATGTTTGCTGATGCAAAAACCTTAGGACATTTTCGCATTAATTCTAATGTTATTAAGTTTTAACCAGAACGCCTGGGAGCCGTAATATCATATTGAGAATGATGTTATCTAGGTCAGAATCACTGTGGTTTGTTCAATACACTGATCTACATGTCAGAAGTGCAGGTTTCTTATTAGTATTAATTGATTTTATTAGAACTTGATCGTATAGATTTCTCGGCAGATGCAAAGAAACCGAATTTCATTTAAAATTCGATGACAACTGTCAACGAAGGCTATCGTGCATGCGATTCGCTGCTAGCTAGAGGCGCTACTGTGGAGTAAGAAGTTTTTACAGCGCGACGAATTTTGTCAGTTTACATAGGAACTACTTAGTGCTGACAAGGCCTTACTCGCTAGATAGAAAATTCTTTATTGTTTATTATACCAAATTAAAAATAAAACAAGAAAACAATTTTATTGCAAAAGAAAAGACATACACAACAGATACAGTGATGAGGAGGTAATAAATTAATAAAATAAATTCTGATGAGGGAGGAGAGTGATCAAGATATAATGTTTTACTTTAATTTTAATTTTTACACATCAATTGTCAATCCAAAAAAATTTTACTAGGTAACAAAACTTTTATCATAAATAAATGTAAATTATGACAGTTAAAATCTACCATCCCTTCATATTTAAATAAAAACTTCTTATCTAGTGGATCACATTTATCAGGGCTATCTATAAAACCCAGGCACGAATGTCGTGATGGTCTCCTGAGGTTCTAACCGCCCTATTTAACTAAGGGTCATCCCCGAACGCTATTTGCATTCCCCATCTCTATGGCTGCTTTATTTCAGAACTTGGTTTAGGACATGTTTAGTTTTTATTCAATTTCAATGAGCAATATCAAAACAGACAAAGAAATATTGGATAGAGAGCACTGCTTCTTGTACTGAAAAATCTACCAGTAGACCTCTTGTTATCATCTGCACTAAAAATAGATTCACTTTAAAACAGTTCAATAAAATAAATAAACCTGTTTATATAAAGGTACAAAGTAATTATCAATTTAAGATAATCTACCTAATGAAACAAATTTGACGAATTTGAATAGTAGTTAATTACAATACTTTTATATTGATTTTTCTAGCATTACCGCCAACGAGCCAAAGGACATAAAGAGAATTTTTAGAAATTTTAAAATTTAAGACCTCCACGCCCCATACTATTCTATAAGTAACAGATACAGTGTTTTGCCATGAAGCAGCCGGCTTGCAACACAAAGGTTCCTTCCCCTTTCTCTCTAGATAGTGGCAGGCTACTGCTAATACTAGTCAACAAACCCCTAGGGGCCAGCTTGCAACTTGGAATTAATCCTTATTGCACAAATATCTCATTCGTCAAGCGATTTTGGTGCAAACTGCAAGACAGAATGCTGTTAATTGTGGCCTTTGTGGCTTACATTGGCTTGTAAAAAGTAATTAAAGGTACATTAAGTAGGTACACTAAGTTTTAACCTAGGTACCTAGTCCATAAGTACCTAATAGTTACATCGATACGGTGGAATGGAGAATGCAGGATATTAAAACTATACATTCGAGCTCTATGTTCAGGGAATTCAAATTGACATTACAATGAAGAAAATAATAATATCTTAACACACAATTGATTGCCATTAGACTTTTGTATAGAGATTCGAGTTTGATTTTAAAAACTAGCTTTTTTAATAGCTATTACCCAACATAAAATAAGCAATATATATTTTTTTAAATTACATAAATACATAATGTCACGCCTCTTTCCCGTAGGGGTAGGCAGAGATCACATCCTTCCACTTGCTACGATCTTGGCACACACTTTTAAAGTAAAGTAAAGTAAAAAGTTCTTTATTTCATAAACTATTACATAGCACTTGAAAACGTCAAAACAAAGTATACATGAAAAAAAATTTATATTAACCCTGAAATCACGAAGCTTAGATTCACTTACATGCAAATAAATAAAAATTTGGTGTAAGTGAATCTAAGTGCCAGTTCCGAGCCTCCGCTCTGTGAGAAGAACTGACAAGAAACTCACAGGCTATGCTCTTTTAAATTATTTTTGTTACATGACACACACAGTGTAAATTTGATGATACTGAAAGGGTCCCCCGAAGCTGTAACCAATAAAGTAGCACTAAGGGAACAGGTTCATTCGCACTCATTAACCTCCTCTACGCCCGTCTGTTTAGGGTACTTTTGACCTGCCCTTTCTCTAATATTTTTTGTATTTGGTCATGGAAGGTCTTACGTGGTCTTCCCGTCCCAACACTTCCATCCACTTGTCCATCATAAATCACTATCATTAAATAATTTATTGATTCAGGCGTTACTTTGCGGAAATCCATTGTAAGCAAGTGATGGATAAAAATATCTTTGTACCGTTTCTTTGAAACGAGAGTGAGAGTTGAGAAAACAAGTGATGAATTAAAAATATCTTTGTAACAATTCCCGCGCCACTATAATTTCCCGAAAAATCGAGAAACTATTCAACACGACACGTGTTTCGCCCTTACACAGGGCATCTTCAGGTAAGATAGGAGCCTCAGAACAACGATGTCTTCACGACCAACGCTGTCTCTCGTTTCAGCGTTTCGATTTTTCGGGAAATTATAGTAGCGCGGGAATTGTTACAAAGATATTTTTAATCCATCACTTGCTCACTATCATTAATCTACTTTCATTCGTCCTCTCAACATGACCAAACCATCTAAGCATACCTTTCTCAATTTTTCTCACTATATCTTCTTTTACACCAGCTTCAACCCTTGTCACTTCATTCCTTATCATATCACTCAATTTCACACCAAGAATACTTCTGAGTGCTCTCATCTCTACTGCATTAATCTTACTCTCATGTGTTTTCTGCCATAACCAACATTCGCTTCCATACATTAGTGTAGGTACCAACACTAATGTATGGAAGCTAATGTTGGTTATGGCAGAAGAAAAGAAGTGGAATATGCTCAAATCGCTTGTGTGTGGTTTGATAAAAACCATGAAAATGATAATAAACATCTTGCTTATCCCTAATTTATCTTTTTAAGGTAATGTACTATATTATTATAAGGAGAATCGTATCATTATGAAATCTGAATTATTTTTATATTAAGAGATAGTACTTTACCATAAAGCGCCATCTGCTTAACTTCAAAGTGACTATAGCAATCTTCTAAGCGACATCTGTAGCACATAGCTGTAACTGAAATAGCCGCAGTGGCGGTCTCTAGAACACACTTGAATAACTAAATATCTATACAGCGCCATCTGTGCAAGATCAAGCAGACTTTTTTACAAAGTGCATAGCATGTTTTGCAGATATAGCACTAGTGTCACTTAATTTGGTTAGAGGGCATTGTTTAAATGAATATGGCAATATAGTTATGTAATTATGTAGCTTCGATATAATAATAGTTTATAAAACAAATTATATAATGTGAATGCTGTGTATAAACTTCGGAAAAATTACGAGACGACTTAAAAGCGCTTCGAGCAGATGATAGGCCTGCCTGATGCCAAAATGATAATTTTATTGCAGGAAATTGCAGTTCATAATAGGCATTATACTCTCTCGTAATTTCAAGTGAGCAAATATTAGTATTATAAATTATCATCGATAATTTCGATACTAAAAACACTTCTCAAATGAGTTGGTACCTTTAAGATTCTGTACTAGTTTTAGTTCTAGAACGTGCCAAAAATCGACAGAGTACTTTTTTAAAAGTTTGCAAGCGGTACAGTGATTAGAGTTCCAACCTCATCGCTATAACAAGGACGTGGTACCCACCTCTTAACCCATGGTAATACGAGGCGTGTTACGAAATAAGATTACCTAATGAAGGGTTATTTAATTTAAAGACTCAATAAGATTATGTTTATTGTTTACGTTTTATCTATATTTAGGTAATATACTATAAAATAGTATTTATTTTGTATTATGCTATCAAGAACCTACGTAAAAGAACTTCAATTTTTTTAAATTACAAAAGTTAATCTTTGTTTAGGCTTCAAGTCACAAATACGTAAGAGGTATTTGAAGGAGTGGTAAAATTACTATATTAAAGCTAGGTTCACGCTTTTCCTGCTAGAATCTTTTAGCAATAAATGTACCTTTTTCATGTAATTTAGGAACAATAGAATTAAAATCAAATCGCTTGCTCGTACCTTGGAAAGCACGTTAAGCCGTTGGTCCCGGCTGTCATGAACACCTATGGCAGTCATTATTAAGAACTCAGAGCCTTCTTACAGACTGACAGCTGGTTTAACCATAGAATAATGTGTCCCTCTGGGTTGCGGAGGTCAGACGGCAGTCGCTCCACGTAATAACTGAAATTTAGTCAAATCTGGTTGAACCAGTGAGAGCAGACTCTGAGCCCTAAGCTAAATTCTAGTGCAATCGGAATAGTGCAAGGATATGATACGACATGAGGCAAAATAAAATAATAACATTTTCTGACAATTATGTAATTGCAAGATAAGTATCATGAAGAACTTGTGTAGAGGATACTAAGTAGCGGATAAACCTAGATAAATACAATTTTTTTTGTAAAAATATACTTAACATGTACAAACAAATTTAAGAGACGTGCAGGGTAGTTGATTTGTTCCATTGCAACACCACAAACTCGAAGGACTATAAATTATTGGGTAAATTGATGTAATTTTTGTGCAATAATCTTTTGGTGGCCATCCTAATAATTATAGGTGTCAGTTTTCACATAAATAGCCGATGGTCCTACTGAGACAGATCGGGCTTTTACCGTTCGGATATTTTGTTTGCCCACCCACGACACGACTAAGCGTTCGTCAGTAATGGGTATAGTATAACACCCTAAGCCGTTCACCCCTTTAGGGGTCGCCAGTTAACGCTTCGCCAAAAACCATAGGCGGTGATTCGTTACGGTTGCTATGCAGGGATGTATTCAGTTGTTAGTTTTAATTTGTTAAAAAAAAAACCGATTTGTGTCTGACACTGAGTAATATTTCAATGAATTGAGAACCTTTCTTTCTTTTGTTATCGTCTAAACCACCAGTAAAGAGGAGGGCCCAAAATACAGCACAATGAGATCGCACTTGGTTTATGTATGAACATAAATATTTTTTAAAATTGGAAGAAACTAGCAGACTGGCGTTTGTTAGTTTCTATTTTTTAAAACAGAGAAATTAGGCGGTGTTATTATATTTTACACGATCACACGAGTGAGCGAAGATAATAATTATAATAACCCTTTATTGCACAAAATAAATTGTAAATCTAAATGAACTTTCTGTTTAAGTGTTCAGCACACATTTTGAGATCAGACTTCTCAAAACAATTAATGTAGATATGCCTGTAAATAATAATTTTTTGATAATGGATATTTCTTTTTCCAAATAAAATAAATCCTGCCCAATAATATGCGTGCCAAGAGCCCAAAAAGAACATAAAAGGAAGTAGGTATTATATTAATTTTTAGCTAAGTACCCGTAACTACTCAAGTGCATCCCTGCGTTCTAGTGATGTCTACCATTGTAATCTTATTACATTAGTTAAAGGGTAAAAGTCGATATAGCTTACATCAATGCTCGATGGGGGATCTTTGTCAATAACAAATGCCTTTGGTAACGCACCCGCTGTAGAGGAATCTCACTAATTTTAATGTGTACATCGTTTTGCTGATGTGTTTAAAACGGTGTGGAGACTAAATTACATCAGAAATCAGATATTTCTATGTATATGTTAAAAGTTTTGATCGTTGTAAGTAAGTATAGGAATTCAAAAAACTTCAAAACTTTATATATATTTATTTCATTACCTAGTACATAGCACTTGAATAGGTTAAAGTTATAAATGAAAATCAATCAAAATATGATTACACTAAAATCAGGAAGATTAGATTTACTTACACAACACAAAAAAATAAAAACACTAAAAAGTCTTTAAGTGTAAGTCAAACTAAGTGCCAGTTCCGAGCCACTGTTCTGTAAGAAGAACTGACAAGAAACTTCCAGCTATGCTCTTTTAAATTATCAATTGGTTGGGTACTCAAATTACAATCTTTATTTGTCTGTGACGCTACACAATGCAGTAGAATATAACATTAACACTATTCATGTTTTATGTCATTCATATTAGAATAGTCTGCAAGGACTTCTTGGCGGGAAAGTGAAGCGTCATGTCTGCAGTTTTGTTTTATTTTCTAAAATTTGTAATATTTCTAACATTAATGAGTAATAACGGGGGATTATTAACAACATCACTTTTCAAATTCTCTCAAGGAGTCCGTGTGAGATCTCAGTATGGTCCCACATCTTTACTGAGGACTCAAGGGGCTAAGGGGAGGGTATCTCATTTACCATTAATCATCATTATCATCACTTATTATCATTTACTATGAACTAAGTATATATAATTAATATATCACTTACTTGACACTGGCGAAATGTGCTAAACGCACGAAGCCATTATATAAAAGAAAAGAAAAAAAATTGTCTGCAAGGAACGGCAGTTTCATCCCAAGCATTTTTATCTGCCATATTATCTTTGATAGAAGACTCTTACTGTTCGTTTTCAGACTCTTTGAAGACAGCTTACTGTTTGTATTCAGATGGTAGGATAATTTAAGAAATAACTTTGAATAAATCTATGGAAGTGGCATCTATTCAGCAGTGAATGCAAAAATACTGAGAAGGAGAAGAGGAAGAAAAAGATAGTGTTAACTAAAGC
Organism: Musotima nitidalis; assembly: GCA_949126915.1. Classification (NCBI taxonomy): domain Eukaryota; kingdom Metazoa; phylum Arthropoda; class Insecta; order Lepidoptera; family Crambidae; genus Musotima; species Musotima nitidalis. The sequence goes on along the minus strand of OX421424.1, from coordinate 7,972,304 downwards.
TCGTATCGCCTTATTGATTTTGTTTGCAGATTTGGAAGAAAGGATAATTGCCGTGAAGGTTTTGTAGGAGTACATCCCCCGACACTGGCGACTGTTCGAAAGGCCGCGACTCTGAAACATTACAGTCTCAACAAGATTTGTTTTTCATTGTAAACGTCATAAGGACTACGTTCTTTAGCTTGAACTTGCCACTGCCAAAACTGTAGTGCAGATAGCATAATATTCCTGCCGGGGTTGCGGGATTGTTCGAAAGGGTTACCGCGGCCCTGGTGTTACAGGCTCAAGAAGGAACACGGATGGTTTTTAGTCAGTAGAAGTCTGACACACCCTCCCGCTCTACCCACAGCGGGAGAAGGTCATTTGATGATTTTCCATCCCAAAAAAAAAAAAAAAAAAAAAAAAAAAAAAAAAAAAAAAAAAAAAAAAAAAAAAAAAAAAAAAAAAAAAAAAAAAAACTGCGCACTTTTTGGGCTATTCTGTATGGCCAATTCAGTTTATTATTTTAAAGTCTAAATTTTGACAGTTTGATCTTTGTAGTACTGGATGTGCAATACAAACATTAACCTCATGTTAACTTTAAGAAGACTTGTGTATTTACTTTTATTATATTTTAACTAAAAAATGGAATCAAAAAAACTTACCTACATTTTAAATAAAAACTGCTGCAGGGAGCCACTTGTAGTGTCGACGAGGCCTCAACAAGGAAATAAGGTAGGTATTACTATTATGACGTATCCTAGTCCACATAAAATTTCCGGCAAGTGGAAAGCATTCTTCTATTATAATTTTACAAGATTCCGAATTGAGTGTCTGACTTGTCTTAAATATTCTGAATTACCTCTGTACTTGTAATATCAGGGTTATCACTATAACCGACTTCAGACCTATAGTCGCCAAGACAAACGATGCTTGACTTTGGTGATTGTTTCCAAACACCTAGTTTTATGAGGCGAAGATTATGTGTACAAAAAAGGAAATGGTTTTAATAATGATTATTTTGAAACCTACAAAGACGTTAGAGTTAAGAGCCTTCAAAGTAGGACTGACAATCGTTTATGTGTGCCTAAGCGTAGTTTGTCCCTTCAAAATATTGCGCACTTTATGATAGTTTAAAAAATCTCCATTTGGTCTTATTCAAAAGAAAACTTCATGAATGGTTGCTGGAATAATGCTTCGTCTACTCTATGACTGAAATAATAATAGAATAGTTAGGTAGACCGTTTGACATTACATACTTTAAATTTTATTCTACATAATATATATTTGTAAAACATTTGCACGCTATTTTGGCAAAAATATGAGACGCCGATATATATAATTGTAACAACTTATTTTATGCAAATAAATTATTTTATCTTTTACCAACCAATAGGCCAATTCAACCAGTGTGTGTTGCCAATGATGACGTACGGTACTGAAACTTAGTGCCTGGCTATGGGCCTCATAAGAAAGCTTAAAGTCGCTCGGTGTGTCGCTATGTGATCGAATTAGACATGAGGAAATCCGTAGGACTGTAGTGACCGACATAGCGAGGCGCATTTGCATCCTGAAGAGACAGTGGGCGACGCAAATAGCTCGAAAAACCGACGACCGATACGAACATAGTAGAGGACGGCCTCCCACGCGATAGACCGATGCTCTGGCCAACGCGGCGGGAAGCCGATGAATGCAGGCGACTCAGGATCGCTCAATTGTGGAGATATATTGGGGACGCCTATGTGCAGCAGTGAACATCATATGGGTGAGTTGGTGAATAGGCCAATAGGATAAACAAATCTATGTATTTCGTTAACGACAGCAAAAAATCAACTAACTTATCCCCAATTGCATGAAACTAAAAATAACCTTATAAAAACGAATAAAGCTTCTTTCTATTTACTCTTACTGTCTGAAATTAATCAAAAACTCTATTGACTTGAAAGAGATTCCCTATCGAGTGCAAACAATTCTTCAATAATATTGGTTGTTATCCAACTCTCAGGAAAACCAACGATGGCCCTTAAGGCTAACACGTGGCTACCTCCCGCCATTATTTACAAAGAAATAATCAAAATGAAAGATTGTTTGTCGGGAAACTCACTAGTTTTTTCTAGGCGAAAATCTCTCTATAGATAACTTCGATTTTTCACAAACGGACGGGGCGGTGTGAATGAATGACAGCTCAAATTGATGGGGTAAAGGTTGTTATTTGAAAAAGCGAAAGGCCATTTCGCCGTTCGCCGCTCCACTCTAGAGATATATCATTGGGAACGTCAACAAAGTAGAAAATTAAAGTCAATAAGCGTCCAGTAATAACTTTGCCAGACTCCAGTTATGAAAAGCCTTTATCTTCGGGGGTGGGAATTGGTTAATTTGTCAACGGCTAAGACGAGGCCCTAAGTGCCTTTTCATTGTTTTTTACCTTCATCTTTCTCGAGTCTAATTTTTTTGTTACGTTTTATTAAACTCCAGTGATATATTTTTTGAATTATTTCTTTTGGCACCCGTAGGCTTTCGTCGACTAGTTGGCCGGAAACAATAACTTAAATTAAGGGGTCAGTTGTTACATTAGTGACCGTTTGTGTGGTATTTAACATTGAGTGCATCCGTACTTTGGAAGAGGTTACAGTACAGTACTTGAGTGACAAATCTGTTCCATCAAAGTTTCATTCTTCGAAATATTTACTAGACATTTCGTTAAGGGGACGTATTATTCAGTTGACGTCTTATTACTGTGGCGTTATAATTCATTGAAAAATGTTTATCAAACTATTTTAGAGCGAAGATATCACACTGAAAAGCCTTGTTTAAGTAGTGGGACTTTAGTGGGCTAATCTAAAGTTCAATGCAAGCTCAATTATACTAGGAAAGGAAACCTTTGTGGGCAACACAGTACCGGCCTAAAATAGTGCCACCCCCTCGTGATTAAGGGCTTCACTATAATGTATGTATATAATGTTATCTATTGGGCAGGCTTATATTCAGCAGTGGACTTTGTAAGGCTGAATAATGATGATTCTTTATAAAGGTTAACCTTATGTTACTAAAAAAATAACGTTAAAATGTCAAAAGAAAAATCGAATCAATGAAAGTACATAATATTAGTATTATGTCAGAATGAGAAAATAATGCATGATGTTAATGATAAACCTACCGACTATTATAGTAAAAATAATAGCACATCCAAAAAGCAATAACGGGCGTGCCCAAAGTTACGTGGATGCTCATAAAATTGCTTAAACATCTCTAATTTATAGACATCTGATTGTTGTGTAATACACATCACAGCAATAAACTAAACAGTGTATTCCCGTCTTGCGTTACCTATTATTTTGACATTCCTATGTAATTTATCACGTGTTTTTTAAATATAATTTCAATTTTGTGCACTCATTAGAAACTATGGTTATGGTAATCTGTACCCATATTTTCGCCCGTGAGCGCTTATTTGGATTTTCTCAAAGTACCTACATACATTCATAATAATATCACGCCTATCTAATATCGGGGAAACCGAAGGGATAGGCTAAGGCCTACATTGCCAGTTATATTCTTGGTCCCACATAATAGGTGGCAAGCCTATTGCCGCTTACCGGGATTTTCTATGATCGCCAGACCCACGTCCGTTGTTCAGCAGGTGCACTACTTGCAGGTGATGTTGGCTTGGGCCCTTAAAGTTAAGTAACGGTGAATTTTTCGTTTATGACGACACTCAAGGTAATTGACATTATTTTAATTTGATTGTGACAAGTTTTGTACAAATCTCACTTATTGTTTTGGTGTAAGCAGATACCTTTTCACTTTCATAAATTTTCACATTAATTTATAAAAATAAAACAAATATTTCTAAAAAAAACGAAAGGTTTCTGTAAAAATTTCAACAAAAAAATTCATTGCCTTTTTGTCGAAACATTATTTGTCATTACCTGCTGTTTTTTTTTCGATATAGTTCTGTAAATATTATTTAATATAACACCAAATCATAAAAGACCAACGGGAGCACACTCAATAACTCGCAATGAGACATTTCGCGTTTCATTCATGCTGTTTTGGTGCATTTTTATCTGTTATTGCGTCTCTGGGCGAAGTTTATAGTCGCGCCGTGACTGATGTTTATAGGATAGCATTGTCGTAACTAAATATGTGAGTACAGAAAGTCTGCTTTATACGAGCGGTAACGAGTATTGCTGTACCAAATTTGAGAAGTCCTTATGTACAAGAAATATCCTAGCATTATCCCGGGTGCCGTAGACTTAAGCTTAGGGTCCACTGCTCACTGGTTCATTTGACTGAACTTCAGTTATTACGTGGAGTTACTGCCGTCTGACCTCCGCAACCCAGAGGGAAACTTCATTCAATAGTAAAACCAGCTGCCAGTCTGTTAGAAGGCAAACTGCCATGTTCATGACAGCCGGGACCAACGGCTTAATGTGCTTTCCAAGGCTCGGAGCAAGCGATAATTACAAACATAACTCCGAAAAGTTATAGGTGCGGCAGGGTTTGTACCCGAGACCCTCTGAATTTAAAGGCAAGGGGTCTCGCCACTGGGCTACCGGCCACTATACAAGAAAGAAACAATAATGATTTCTTATATTTCGGAATTACAGCTTTTGAGTGTAATTTAAAAAAAGAAGATTATATATATTTTTTTATCCATTCATTTATTAATCTATAATAATAATAATTAATAATTTACTTTTTATTGTACACCATAACAAGAATTACACATAAATACAAATAAAATTAAACAGGTAGGCATATACAATGGGCGGCCTTATCGCTTAAAGCCATTTCTTACAGGCAACCTTAAATGGACAGAAAAGTTAAGAACACAGAAAGGTACATGTTACACATGTACGTGATGTACAATAATAATTGAAAACTAAAATAAATAAACACAAAACAAATAATAAATTAGACTAACAAGGATAAAAAAAACTACTACTAAAATAATACAAACAAAAAACCAGCTACAAATTTACAAATAAAATAAAATATAAACACAACATAAAATGAAAAACTAAGAGAAATTAATTATTTAAAAAAAAAACACACACATTTAGAAAAATCTATCTACACAAACTTGCACTCATTCATTATTTTATCTCTCTATCCACTTGCAAACTCATTATTAGGATTTGCATTATTAAAGTCAAAACTCAAACACACTTAGAAACGACCTACTGATTAAAGACACATTTACATTGGCCATTGCCGCAGCAACAATAAATACGTTTTGAGGTTATTCTATCGTAGGATATAATCACTACATCTATTAGATTTACGAGCAGTGTCCTTTGTGGAATTTGTGAGCAAGAGAGTTAAAATTGAGCAATAATAATAGAAATCGCATTATTTTTTCTAAATGCAACCAAAATATTGAACAAAGATTAGCAGCAAAACAGGAATGAGCGAACAAGGAATGAGCGAACAAGGAATGAGCGAACAAGGAATGAGCGAACAAGGAATGAGCGAAGGTACTAGGCTCCTCATTTTGGGGCTGCGGGACTTTTTGGGGCTGCGGGACTGTTTGGGGCTGCGGGACTGTTTGGGGCTGCGGGTCTTTCGGGGCTGCGGGACTGTCCGAAAGGGTTACCGCGACCTCTGGACGTAGCAGGCACAAGAAGGATCGTTTTTAGTCAGTAAAAGTCTGACTCGCCCTCCCGCTCCACCCACAGCGGGAGAAGGTCAATAGATGATTTTCCATCCGAAAAAAAAAATATAAGGCTTCTCATTTCGAGAAATAAACTGTTAAGTCTAACATGACCACAAATTTGTCTAGCTACAACACCTTCAAAACTGGAACACATCACATTAGAAACTGCAACAGTTAATTTCTTGATAAAATTTAATTCAGTTATAATTACATATAAAAAAATCACGATTCGGGTGACGTAATAACTTTTAACTTAATTAATCCGCAGGGAGTTCCATCGTTGACAGGAACCGTTACCCGGGAACTATAAATACATACAAATGGTCCTTGGTTTTTAATAAAGCGAGGGTAAGCCGAATATTAGTCTAATATCAGGGAGTGCAAACCGATGTTGCCCTCCCAGAGAATGTCCTCTTGTATGGACGTTTTTTATGTTATGATATTTGAACAAAAAAAGTCGTTGTAATAGTATGGATACGTACACAATAACCTTTCTCTTTGAGTGGCTTGGGATTGTATCTTAACAAAACACCGGATAGTAGAAGCATCGTAGGAGCATAGCAAAACATATATAGAAGATATTCGGATACCCTAAGAGGTGCTCTATCTGTAGACCTCCGCTTGACACTTCTTTTTGAACACCCTTTATATTACTTCGGCAATGTATTCATCGATGAACGAAACTTACACAAATCTCTAAACTGATACTACAACATTATGTATGTCAGAATACCAAAAATTAAAGAAAATTATGATACAATTAAGTTATTGTCATAAATAATTTGTCACACGCACAGTCAATAACCATATTTATACAAAAGTTCATTTAAATATTGGCACGTCATGAATTCACACAATGCTTAATTAGAATATTACATTAACACTGCTTACTAAATTAAACAAGCAAATATCACACTGTTATGAAGGTACATTAGGTTTGAATACGTTTGCATAATGGTTAGATATTAGAATTAATTAATCAGAATAGCTTAATGAACGGCTCTTAAATAAACAGTGTTTAACTTAAGTTCTCCAATGCCTGAGTATATAGTACTAAGGCAAGCGATAAAACAGCTATCTACGAGTACGTTTAAAAATGCTAAGTTAAAGTATTCCTTTATCTAGAAGTATTTACTTGCCGAGTATTTATGTTTCATTTAGTTTGTTGAATATGTATACTGCGACATTCAAAGAAAACACAGTTGAAACGATAGCGATTCTTTTCACAAAGAAAACTAGTAAAATAGGGGGAAAAAGGGCCTCCGTGTAAAAACATTCCAGCTACAAAGTAAACTACTAATGGCCTATGCATTCGTAATAAATTCTATTGTCTGAAGTTTGTAGCTGATTGTTAATGTCAGATAAAACTTTAAAAAAAGTATTAACTTCGTTGAAGGTAGCGCTTAAGGATAGTTATTATATAAATACCGTATCTCGGGTATTATATTAATTTTAGTTTATTAAATATGTATGCCATAAAGTTCATGTAATGAAAGGCTGTTATTTGTTCAGTATTACATTTATCAGACGAGAATTGCCTAATGTGTTGTCAATACATTCCTGATTTTAAAGTCTCACTATAAGCGGGCTTAATGTTCTTATTTATTCAATTAAATGTCTATATTTCGGCTTTCGTAAGTAATGTATTTACCCATAGCATAAAAGCTTTAAAATTATAAAACCAATATCATGTAGATGGAGCATAAAATAAAAAAAATAATAAACAAAGTATAGTAGAAATTGCCTTTTAGTTATATAGAGATCTTAACAAGATCTGAGGCTCTTAGGAGCTTTGGTTTGTGTCGTTTTACTTACGGAAAAACTTGGGGCTAAAACCAAGAATCCTAAGGTGGATTTACACAGTACTGGTGCGGCCTATAGTGACCTATGGGTGCATTGTATGGTGGCCTCGAGCGAGGCTATCTATTTGTAGAAATGAGCTCAGTAAGGTTCAAAGGGTGGCATGTATGGCCATTACTGGAGCATTCAGATCTACACCAACGGCAGCGATGGAGATCCTACTGGACTTACCGCCACTGCATACTGTTATAGAGGCGGAGGCCTGGAAGGCAATCCACAGATTGAAAGTGGCTGGTCTGTGGGATCCGTCTAGTAACCAGGGTAAACATACAAGATGTGAGACTAATTCCAGTCTCAAAAGGCTCATGAGTATGGGGACTGATAAACAATGTCCTGTATTCATGTTCAAAAATAAATTCAAAACAAAGGTCCCCACTAGGGATGAATGGGAGCAAGGGCCACCTACTCCTGATGTAAACAGCCTTGTCTGGAATACTGATGGTTCCAAAATGGAATCTGGTACGGGCGCGGGTGTTTATTCCAAAAACCATGAAATTAGCCAAAGCTTAGGCGAATATGCTACGGTTTTTCAGGCTGAAACATATGCAATAATCATATGTGCTATGAAGATCCTCGACCTGAACATCAGGGACCGAGTGATTTACATACTCAGCGAAAGTCAAGCTGCACTCAAGGCTATCGCCTCAGTGCGAGTAGACTCAAGGCTGGTACTAGAAGCTGCTCAAACCCTTAACAGACTGGGCCGGACAAACAGGGTAACCCTCATGTGGATACCAGGCCACGCCGGATTTAAAGGGAATGAGCACGCTGACAGGCTTCCCAGACAGGGCTCGGAATCGATATTCACGGGACCGGAGCCATGCATTGCACTCTCTATGAGTTCAATAGCCACGACGCTAAAAAAGCATATGGTAGAGAAACATCTATCGGAATGGCAGCTGCTACCGGCGCTTAAGCATTCAAAGGCCTTCATCGGGGTGACAGGGAGCAGCTGGTGTAAGGCCCTCTGCGAAGGTAGCAGGAATCAAGCCAGACTGATAATTGGGGCTCTAACAGGGCATTATGCCACAAACAAAATGCTCCACAGGATGCGACTAGTGCAATCACCGTTATGTCGTAGATGTGGTGACGAAGAGGAGTCTATGGAACACCTGCTGTGTACCTGTGACTCGTTGGCTGCTTGCCGAATGAGTCTCCTGGGGGTGGCCTACCCACAACCAAGGGACTATGGGCTCCAATCTGCAAAGACTGTCATAAAGATGATGGTAACAATATTTGGAGATTTGGAGTGATAGGCAAGGGGATGCACAAAAGTTCCGGCATAAGGGTCAAAGTGCGCCACGGTTAGTCTGTGGCCCCCGCTATAAGATAAGATAACAAGATCTGAGGAGCCCAAGCCAACCACACCAGCAAGTGGTGCACCTGCCGAACAACGGACGAGGCTCTGACGATTATTAAAGTTCCCGGTAAGCGGCAATATGCCCGACACCTATTAAGTGAAACTATAATTTTATTAGCGAAGTGTTTGCGAATAATATTCCTCTAGGGGAATGGTGAATATATGTAGGTATGTATATTATATATGTATGGACATTTCAGTACAAATTTTTGATGTGACAACGTCTTATAATTCGATAGAGCCGGCTGCACGCACGAAAAAAAAATGACTCATGTGGCGTTACCTCGCTCTGAGGCGTTTCGTGTAAGGCTTGAAGTGCAAGCGAGAGCGCGGAACGATCGACAAAGAAGCACAATCGGTCTTTGCGTTCGGCAGCGTTTGACATCCGTCTCTCTCCTACTTGAGTGAGCGATGCGTCTGCGTGGACAGCTGCTGCTTTATTAAACAAATTAAATTAAAATTTTCTTTTGAAAAATGCTACCATTCCATCAGTATTTTCTTAAGACGTTGTCACGTTCAACTTTCGTCAGTAAACCGACTTTACAGACAACCATTTTTTTTTAAACAATACAAGTCTTAGGACGATGTACTGTATAGGACACGTTTATTTCAATTTCAAGCTAATGATACTGAAAAAACTGTAAAAAAAACAAGATTTTCATAGCTTCAGCTCCTTTTCCAAATGAATGTTAACAGCTTACTTACTAACTAAACTTACTTGTTAAATTTAAAGTATCATGGTGAAAAAAAATTTGCTTTTGGCTTATCCATATAATTCCTATCAAAAATAATGGTATACGAGTAATGCACACTGCACCCTATAATTCAGCTAATATTAAAATATTGCAATGTGCCCCATGCATTTTTTATAGACAAGCCACGGACCAAAACATTGGCTTTCCTGGCCCTAAGATACACCCTCAGAAAAAAACAAGTATTTCTACTTAAAGTTTATACGCTTTTAAATAAGCAACTTAAAAAAGTTTATATGTCATTTAACTATTTTGACTTTGCATAAATATTTGTTTTTTCTTTGTGATATTTTGAGCGGCAGTTTACTTTTATTTAAGGAACCTAATACATATATATTTTGATCCATCTTCTATAATATCTACTTGTGAAGATTCAAGTTGAATAATACTTGATAAATAAACCCAAATTATTTACTGGTTTACTATAGAAATAATATCACAAACACTAGCATTTCGCCTCGAATAGCAATTAAGTCATTCGGCTCTATGAATTTCTGCTCATTTTATTACGTTCAGTCGTAAAACGACTTTCAAAAGAGCCTCTGAGGGTCTGCCCACAACAGACTAGACTACAACAAACAAACAGTTAATTAATTGTGTTTGTTACATTGACACAGTGGGTATCCCTTTTATAATTCTCTGGAAACTTTACAGAAATAGAACGGTTTCGAGGACGAATCTGTTATTAAACAAAGCATTTATATTTCCATAGAGTTGAGATATCAATCAATTTTATTTACGGTAGATAGATAGCGATTCTACCAAGACCTGAGGAGCCCAAGCCAACCTCACCTGCAAGTGGTGCACCTGCCGATCAACGGACGAGACTCTGGCGAACATAACAGTGCCCGGTAAGCGGCGATAGGCTTACCCCTTCGGGTAAACAGGCGTGAATGTAACAAGCGACAAATTTTCATAGCTCTTCTGAATATTACCTAGTTACCTAGCTATTTTAAAATCCTGCAATCAATCAGCTTAATGCAATTAATGCAATGATGACGGCCAAGAAGTGGTTTTTATCAGAAACACAATTTGTTATAGAAGAATATTTTTCTCTTGAATCCAAGCAGTATTTTTGGAACAATCATTATCACCACAAAAAAAATTGCGACATTTCTTCAAGAAGTTTCCCTCCTCGTAGATAAAAAGGGCGCGATCGCATCACACATTATTCATATTGAGGGGTGTCACACTAAAGATATTGTGGAAAGGGCATTAAGATTGCCAACTGCAATACATTGTTCCCCTGCTCCTTGTTTTGACATGATAGAACATCTACCAGCAAAGATATATTTACAATTTCATCCCGGTCTACCACACGAAATTAAGCCTTAAGTTCTTGATATAGAAGATATGGCAATTTCATGGCTGGATAGTTCTAGTATTGGAATTTGAAGCGTAATAAATGTTGCGTATCGATGCGTTTGAAGATAAGTAATGAAGAACGTATACGAGACGTAACGTTTAGAATAGCAATGCTTTTTGCCATATCTCGGCCGATTTTAAAATATTGTAAATTTATGTATAATATGGTTTTATTTGCGGTTGGAATTTTTTGAGTCTTCTCTTTAACGAAATTCTTATAATAAACATTTAGAAGTATTGTGTAAAAAATTATTACCTAAAATTTTGTTCAATTTCCATTGTTTTAATCCAGCAGTACTTTGGTTATAGTAATACTTAAAAAATATATGTACATAGGAGTTATACTGGGATAATTGAGTTGATTATCTAGCATAATCAACTCAATCATCCCAGTATAGGAAACCTTTTACAAACAAGCTTAACTAATTCGTTTAATTCAACCTAATTTCTTGGTGATCGCTATTTAAAATTAACAAACATTCTAGAAGATATTCCAGACCTAAACGCTACTAAATAGATATTGCTTAAATACATTTTACTTATACTTGTAACAAAATATGTAACAAGTAACAAAACTAAATCCAATTTATTAGTAGCATTACAATAAAATGCACCACATCCATTGCAGCTTTTATATTATGCAGAGTTATAGTTTGGGGAGGGACCCCAAATACTATTATTTTTATTTGTGTTTTTCTCATCTGAAGTTATGGCTGCAGTTGCGGTGTTTTCATGCCATTACCTGTTTGACAGACCTCATAAATATATTGATATGGTGCCCATGTATCACGGCTTACTACCAGTGAAATATTGTGCGGTTTCGTCAAGTGGTTGGTTACAACATTGTTACTTGTTTGTTTGATTTGCTGACTTTAGTTGTTGTCTTACAAACTTACGTAATGTTTATTGTAACGTGGAATGTCCATTGAAATCTTTTTCAAAAATTGCAATAAATATTACTTTATATATCTTGTTCAAAAATTGCACTAAATTTTACATTTAAAAGATACATTACAAGGTTTGTTGGTTTTAAAACCGCTAGAGCAATTCACAATTTCAAACTACGATATTGTAGAATTTCAAAATTTTACCTGAATGAGATGATAGAAAGATTGTTAAAGTAATGTAAATTAAAAGACTTAAAATTAACTTGAAATACATTAAGAGCTAGAATTAAAATCAACTGACTTGCATTTTTAAATTTCAAAAATATTTAACAAATTTTAAAGTAACTTATTTCTTGTAAATCAAGTCAAAAACTTCACATACATCGGAGTAAAATTCAAATAAGACTTACCTACCAAACAATAAAAATATAAATACGTAATAATGAATGGTTACTTCTTCTCACTGCACAGCGACATATTTCAGCTCATAACGTATATTGGTAAAAGAGGACACATGTCACGATTAATTTAATTAAAATTTAAAAGTCGTAAATTAAATACTTTTTTTAATCTGACCACTGACCCTTCTCACCATTGGCGGGAGAGTAATCAAATTAAATCTAGTACCAGTTGATGATAAGGGATCACCAATAAAATAGTGATGTGTTTCGAACGCATTTTATCGCTGCTGTTAGTATAGTTTTATAAATGTAAAGGGATATTCATTAGAACTTATAATGTTATTCATATTATTTTAGTCTATAGAGAACTGTTTGATCTGATTCCACCCTCTCCTAAACAACATGTGATGTTCTTAGAAATGACTTCTTCTATCATTTGATCTCATCCCGCCCACTCCTTTCCTCTCCCGAACAACACGTGCTGGTCTTAGAAACCATCGACATACTATGCAGACTATCAGCACTCGAACCAAGAAATTTGGGAAGTCGTTTCTGAGCAAGACCACTAAGCTCTGGAATTCGCTGCCGGCTCATGTGTTTCCTATTTCCTATGATCCCGGGCCTTTTAGGCGCGGCGGCCTTTTAAGCGATATTTTAGCAGGCCGTCATGGGTACACGTTGTACCGTGCTTATTTCACGGTATGAAGCGCCTTTATTTCTTTTTTTGGACTGCATCGACTGCTTACCATCAGGCAGGATGTAGTCATTATGACGTGTCACATTAAAAAAAAAACAGCACTCGAACAAAACAACATGTTTTTTCTTTTGTTATGTCCGTGTGGTAACGGCCTAGAATTGTGCCCCCGCCTTTAATTATACCGCATGCGGCACTGCGATCACCAACCCGCTTGCCCAGGTTGGCGATTTTGAGCAAATAATCCTTTATATGCTGTAAACTATTAAGGAGGTCAATGTTCAAGCAGTTAACTTATATATTTGACATAATGATGTTTTCAGACTTCCTACAGTCTCGGGTCTTCAAAGCGGCGTGTGAAAACGAAGGTATAGCTCGTTACCGTGTGCACCTATCCCAGTGTGAAGCACTCAATTGTTTTTGATCTGCAATAATGACGAATCACATTAAATAAAAGAGAGCATGTATTATACTTTGCTCTGGTCTGCTCGCTGAAACCAAGATAAATAGAATTCAAATCCTGCTCCAATGTTGTACTGCTGCTAATTTTTGTAACTCAATATCCGAAGCTCAAAAGCGCTTAGTAATAAATTTAATTCTAAATAAAATATTGTCCTTTTGTTATTAGTACTTATTATAAATTTTATGTCTTTATTGAGTTGCATTTCGAAAAATCTCTACATACAATTTCTGTTGTATTCTAGTAAACAAGGGGTTGCTGTAACGACGAGACAATAGATACATTGAATTTATTATTTATTTGTACCAGGAAATATCTATTCTGAGCGATTCGACTTTATCCAGAAAGTTTGTACCACATCAAGTTTTTTAAATATTGTTATCATTTCAGAGACTCAATTTCAACCTTCGTAATACATTAAGCTTAGGCATTTGCAGACATTTTAATCGACAAATCTACAGTCTCCTCCCTTAGACAGCAGATAAAACAACAAGAATTATCAGAACAAACGCGACGTCACCGTGACGGATCCGTAACGGACCGGGCTCTAACTCAAACAGATACTATGGAGTAGAATGAGTAATGTGCGGGCGGAGGCCAAGGTTCACGATTTTATATGGCTATCAGTGAATAAGATTTTAAAGTGGACCAGAATAATAATGTAACGGGGACCTTACTTCTAGCACCAGTAGTACTTGCACTGCTTTCGGTAGTTTTTAATGTGGTAGCACCTATATCAGTGAAATTCGGGTAGATCCTATCGGTTAGCGGTCATTTTCAAAATGCCAACCCTTTATTTTTAATTAGTGGCTCATATCTTTGTACACATAATTGTTCTGTGCTTACTTAGTGGTATTCTTTCGAAGATACATATAAACACGCCTGTTTCCCCAAAGAGATAGGCAGAGGCAAATTATAAGATTTTTTAAGATGTACTGAGTAAAACCCAGTGAAGCAATAAGTTTAGGACACAACTCGGGATAAGTGTTTAAACAACAATGCAACAATGTCCAGTTTGATAATATAAAAAACTGCTATTTTTGACACAACAATGGTTGTAAGATGATTTTCTTTATTCGAAAAAATATTTCAAAAAAAATAACGGACGGACATTTTCTGACTGCTTACATAGGCGTCAAATGCCAAATTCATCATATTTCCAGCATTCACTCTTCTATCGATATCGCTTTCACACTTTCCACTTCTCGTAAATTTCGTAAACTCATTCACTTGTTCTACTTTCTCACTTCCGATTAATATTTCACAATCTGCCACTTCGTCTTCTCTTTCAAAAACCATAACCGTCTTACTAACGTTTACTTTCATTCCTTTTACTATGACTCTTTGAAACAGGACTTTGCCGAATTTCTTGCCATGAGCTCCATCTCCAAGCAGGCTTCCGCTCTAGTAAAGTGGCCTTGATTTAAGTAACGTTCACAAGTGTTTCGGAATCCAGCCAAGCTTTAATATATGCTTTTGTTTATGAAAGAGTACCCCTTTACGGCACTTAGTACTAACATGTTCTAACTAATCAGTACTAGCCAGATTTTTTGAAAAATAAAAACATTATCGTAACAAGTATCTTATCCTTACAAGATATTTGTTTATCCAATTACCTCATAATTTATTTACTTAATCATGTGTTAAGATAATTGAGTAAATAATATATCACAAGGAATTGATGTTTTTTTAATTACTTTCCTTGAGAGTAATGACTTGGTGTGCTGTGTGGTACCGGCCTAAAATACTTCCACCCCTCTCAGCTCATGGAGAGTCGGCAAAAAGAAATCCTACCATCAGGTACCATCGCTGCTGCCCAACATCAGATGGGCAGCAGCGTCATCCTGCGAACTGGCTTGAACTGAGATCAGCAACCCGCCTGCCCAGCGTGGTAATTATGGGCAAATACCCCCAATGGAATGTATGCTATTGGGGAGGCTAATATTCAGCAGTGGAGTTTATATGGCTGCTATAATAAATGTTTTTACTACCTAACAAGAAATTGAACTCTTTTACGTTCATAATATATAATCGTTATCATCCCAGCAGCAGCCTATTCACTTACCACTACTACTTGAACGCAGGTCTGTGGCGTCCTGCTGTCAAAATTTTTGGACTGGACGCAGGTCTGTTGCGTCCTGCTGGTAAAATGTTTTATGCCGCCTTTTAAGCTAAGCCACCTTAACGACTACCAAATTATTACGCATTACATTTCATATCCATAATAATCACTTTATTCATATTTGTAACACATAGTATATAAATACTATATGTTTTTGCATCGAGGTGTCCCTTAATTTGGCAGTTGGCCAAACGTTTTGAAAGTTGGCTCCACTCAACGACGCCGAGGCTAGTCTCCCCAACTTCTAATCAGCGTTTTCCTCCACATTTTCATATTAACCTAATCATAATAATTGAGCTCGGCAGCTAGCGTATTAATCATTTATTGGAAATGTCGATAATATTTTATCGTAAATTGTAACATACTTGGATACCCCAATGGCTTAGTCCGTCAATTTTGAGTGTATCGTCCCATACTTCATTAAATGATGTACTCGTATGTGTTTCTGCACATTACCTTATTAAAAATCGCACAAGTATCTTGTATATTGCTGAATAAGTATTAATATTGCCGAAGATACATCACTTTCTATACATATGTATACCTCTTGGTAAGTTGCATTGGACAACTACATTTTTTTACACTTCTTAGTAGAAGTGTTGTATTGTATGTGTAGGCGCCTCTAACTCTCAAACATATTCGATTCTTTTACCAGATCTTGGTTGCATATTTTAACGACTACCACATAAATATCTTTACTGCTATATCAATAATAATGTAGATATATAACTTTATGTGTAACATGGAGATAATAAATGCAGGCATTTCAATATAAATTTTATATTATCAAAATAAATAAGTTATTGGTAGGTAGGATTAATTTAAACATTTCATAATATAAATTGACAGACATTAATAGAAAATACAATACCTTTATTCAAATTCAAATAGGGGTAAAGGCAAACAGAAAGGTCAACCCGCATACGAAAATTTAAATTTAACAATACTTTAATTTATGGTAAATAAATCAATGCATACAATACGCAAATCATTTTATGATAATATATTGAAGGGTGTACAGTTCAACAACATGTTTGATAAAAAACTACTACTGGGAAGGCATAAATGTTTTAATCGGCAACGCGTTAGTAATGCATCTTATGATGCATCCGTCTTTAGACTGCGGTGACCATTTCCCACCTAGTAGAAAAAAAATCGATGGCGAGCGGTGCGACTATTCTAAACATTGTACGAAACTGTTTTACCTGCGTGTCGAAACGAATCGTGCAAAGGACCCACCACAAGAATATTCAATTTGTAACAACTCAAACTTTCAAATAGTAAAGTACCTAGACACATTACTCAGAGCAGTCGTTTAGCAAATCACTTCGGCAGATAAGCAGACAAACCAATAGCTATGTGTGTTCCGACACTAAAACAATTTTATACCGAGATACGAGGCTGCCGACAAAAGTTAAGATTTACGAACTGCACCCGACAGTGAGGGAGGAGATACGCATGGAAAGAATTGCAAGGATAGGAATTACAGTAAAAATTAATATTAAAATCTTCACTTTCAAGCCATCAGGATACAACCTTAGAATATATACATAAATTTTACAAGCCACAGTCTCCGCGACCTTTCAGACTCCATCAGTTATTCCAGTCTATTCAAAAAGTAATGTAACGGCCGCCTGTCAGAAGAATAAGAGTCCAATATAGTTGCATGTCAATCATTCAGTTTCGTATATAAACTCAAAAATCTGTAATGGTAACCAATAACGTAATGAACCGGCTCTTAACATACAATAAAATGTCCATCGTATGGTAACTGCTTAGTTAATGGCTAAAACAAATTATACGATTTGCCCGTGTCTATATGACAATTATGTGTAGTTATGACAGGGTGACAGGCGTATTATAGGTGCAGAAACCACAAGTTAGATGAGATGGCAAGGCTATAGCAAACCGCAAGATAGGTCACTGTAAGCACAGTAATTAAATTATTTTGAGAAAGATTTAGTTATACATTAGTTAGAACTACACAGTACGACACGATTGCTAAAAATACATAGTAATATTCTAATTCATTCTTTTTGGATCAAGCAAAAAATTTTTTTTTTTTTTTAATAATTCTATTGATACACAAATTGAAAGTTCTTTTGTGCATCATTTATGTAAGCCGCACCTAGATAGCAGACATTTCGCAGCCAAATCATTTAACTCATTATAATAAATTGCCAGCGGATCGTCTTTTACAATGAAGATTAGGGACTTTCTATAACAAGTATCCTTTGTTAATTTAAAAAATAAATCACCAATTTTTTTTTATAAAACCGTGCTGTTTTTTACAAACCTTATGAAAATACCAACATTTTCAATAGGTATTCGTAGTATTTTATAAAAAAAATTCATCTAGTTTTCAGTAATATTGTCACTGTAATAATAAGAGGAAGAACGTTATCAAAAAAAGGTAAAACATACAAGTATTTTTATAGTATAATGTAAAATCTTTAAAACATTTAAAGGAGTATCCATATAGAACATACCATAGTAAAAATGTAACATCTTAGAGCGTGCAATGTTTTGCGTGAAAAACAGACAATTGGCATGAAATTTACGAGGCGCGTCGAGAGCCAAGCCGCTTATTGGGCGGCTGTAGCGAGATCAATTTGGATTCTGTTCACAAGAATAATAATTATTCTATTCTATTCTATTATTCTATTATTTTGTACCTAATGAAGCTCAGTATAGACACTCCATGGTGGTAAGAGTATTACAATGGTACAAATTTATATAATTGGTCTGCTTATGATTTGTTTTATTAACTAAAATATATTTTTTAACCCTAAATATATAGCCTTATGGAGTTAAGGTAGAAGACCAATGAAAAATCCGACTTGCTTTGCCTTTTTTTTAATTTTTTATTTATTTATTTTGATCTAGACTTCCTGCTGTGTGGCGTCAGGAGTCCTTTTCTACTGATTGAAATTTATCTCTTTCTCTCTCCTTTTTATCATTTTGTGCAGTTCCTCTTTGTACACCTTCTCACTATCATTTCGATGTAATCCATCAGCATCGTCCTGCTCTTTTCGACACCCATAAATTCCACCAAAGTAAGTCACAGGCTTGCTCCAGCTCCAGCCTTTTCTAGCCGTATGCTGGGCTTTCAAGGACTAAGTGCTGCACTGGGGCTGTCTTTGCATTTAAACTTTATGAGTACGCAGAGAATGCCCCATGCCCCGTCATGCCCTAAACTTGGAGGTGGTAAGTTCAAGGTTCTTGAGCGTTTTATAATGCCGTGTCAACGTCTGGCAAGAACATCTTCGTTATGCTAGCGGTGCGATAGCACGTATCTGTCATTCCACTTCCTGACACTCCTCTGTCTCAGCTGATGTTTAAGACAACAAATTGGGATTTCAGCGTATTTAGTTTTCACCTCTGTGTTACACGCTGCCGATTTAGCCAATTCGTCGGTTTTCACGTTACCCTCTGTGCCTACATGCGCTTTAACCCAGTAAAGGTTTGCCCCTTTGCCTTAACTGTATTATTATACTTCTTATTGCGAATGCCACGGGGTGGAATGTGTTTGATCTTCTAATCGTGTCTAAGGCCCACCGCGAGACGCTCAGAATAGAGATGGTTCTCACCACCTATAGCGCTTTCAGAATGGCGTACATTTCGTCTTAGTATACTGTGCATGCCTTGTTCAATTTCTATTTAGGCAGCAGAATTCTATGTTCGGCTCCCTGCATGGGTGCGGGGGCCCAATATAATAGGTTGGGAAAAAGTCTTTTCGTATTTTTGTATGAAAAGTCAAGACATTTTTTTCAAAGTTTATTTACATTTATTTACAATATAATTATATGTACCGTTTTGTTGAATAACTTTCTGCCATTTTGTGGGCAGAGACATTATCCCGTTACTGTAGAAACTTTGGGACTTCTGATCAAAAAAACGGGACAAATAGTTTTGGCAGTCCTCTCTTGAGGTCAACCTTACAGAACCTAAAGAATTCTGCAGAGACCGAAACAGGTGAAAATCTGAAGGCGCAAGGTCAGGGCTATATGGTGGATGCACTAGGACCTCCCAGTCGAACTCTCTTAATTTTTGCTGAGTGGCTAAAGAGATGTGTGGTCTAGCGTTATCGTGATGAAAGACCACACCCTTCCTGTTGATCAATTCCGGCCGTTTTCTCTCGACTGCTTCCTTTAATCTCATCAGTTGCTGGCAGTAAAGATCAGAATCGATGGTTTTGCCGGGCGGTAAAAGCTCATAATAAACAATGCCCTTCCAATCCCACCATACACACAGCATCACCTTATTTCGTGTTAGGCCAGGTTTGGCCACAGTCTGTGAAGCCTGGCCAACTTTCGACCACGACCTTTTTCGCACGTTCTTGTCGTACGTGATCCACTTTTCATCGCCAGTTATCAATCTCTTCAAAAACGGCTCGGTTTCATTACGTCTCAATAATGAATCGCAAATGAGTACACGGTTCATTAAGTTTCTTTGAGTGAGCTCGTGTGGCACCCAAATATCGAGCTTTTTTGTATAACCAGCTTTCTTCAAATGGGTCAAACTGTTTTGTGGTCAATTCCCAGTTCTTCAGCTACATCGTAACTACTAATATGCCGATCTTGCTCCACTCTTTCAAAAATGGCGTCCATTTTATTCGTAACAGGGCGACCAGAGCGAGGTGCATCTTTAACATCAAAATTTCCGGACTGAAAACGTTTGAACCAAATTTGTGCTACTCTTACTGACACTGCATCAGGTCCATAAACATCACAAATTTTTTTCACTGCTTGAGTTGCCTTTTTGCCTTTTTTATAATAAAATTTTAAAATGTATCGAATTTCTTCATTAGATTCACTCATTTTTACGAAGAGAAAAACAAATGAAAAATAGCGGGAAACAACTTTTTTTTATTTTTTTCTTTTCTTTATAATGGAACCTTTTTAATGTTATCAAAACCAGCCAGACACAAATAGTACAGTCAAAAAAATTTTATAATAAGTTTATACCTACGTTATGCGAAAAGACTTTTTCCCCGATTTATATAGCATATAGCATAATATTTCTTCTTTCGTTTCTCCCCACTCATACGTAGGCTTCCCCTTCATATATTCATATAAGCTGGCCATTTCCCTTTATCCCCAGGTCTAACGTCAATGTCTTTGCCAAGATCATGGATATGTTCAGAGAGACCGTCAGGTAAGCTCTTAAAATACACTCAGCAAAGACTCTCTGAACAGTCCCCAATCTTTTCTACACGTCTCTCCTGTTCGCCTGAGGCTCATTCGTTGATCGGCAGGTGCACTACGCCACCATTTGCAGGTAAGGTTGTATTCTCCTCCTACTATTAGCATGTTTTATATGCCTTTATCATGCCTGAAGTTTTACTGTTTCGTCTCCGTTCACTTGTCTCGTAATTGATTATATTAGTTTGTATTTTATTAGTCTTTAAATAATTGTTATTCTCTTAATAATTTAAAAAAAAAATACTTTTTTATATAGCCTTTATATAGCCACCTTTAAAAACGAAATATTTGTTCTGCACCTACTGCTCTGTGAATTTTACTGTTCTTGAATCCATGCGCTCATTCGACTGTTCATCACTGTTCAAACAAATTATTTCGTCACAGCTATCACTTGGATATTTTCGGTTTAATTTGTGTTCTGTTAGATGTTGACACTTACTTCTTGTATATATCATACAATTCATTAAATGAGGTACCCTGTTTTACTTCGAAATAACGTGAGCATAAGTATTAAAAAGTGTTTAAATATCTTTTATTTAGAGATTTGGTACAAAATACATGTTATATTTTCAACAGGGATGACTCATACATTAGCCAAGTTCATTTAAAGTAAGGTGAGGCAAGGCTCCTCACTCCAGTTGATTCCCATATTAAAGAACTTAACTCGTATTTATGTGGGTATGCTCTTGAGTTGTTTTTTTTATATTCGGTTTAACTTTACCAAGTTACTTACTTACTCCGGTTCGTGTACGACAATACCTAATAAGTGAAGCTCACGTCGCTAAGCACTATGGTCCGTTCTGGGAAAATTGGGTTGTTCTAAGAAGTTTGTGTACGTGCATTACGCATTTTTAACGACCGATATGGCGTGGTGGCGAGTATACCTGCATTCCACTCCTGGGGTCGTGGGTTCGATTCCCACACAGGACAAATATTTGTGTGTATAAATATGTATATTTGTTCTGGTCTGGGTGTTTTTCTATGTATATTAAGTATGTATTTACAAAAAAAAAAGTATTTATGAATGTTTATCCGTTATTTAGTATCCATAACACAAGTTCCTTATAATACTTATCTTGGAACTAAATAATTGGTATAAAGTATCAGAAATATTTATATTTATTTATTACGTTGGTACAAAATGCTGCGTGGCGATAGATAGCGAGCTGTTGTGAATTTGATGCCTGTTGTGTCTTTGCACTGTTGCATGTTATTCGCCATATATTTTTCGGTCGTCGTTAGAGATGCGCTACAAACTATTCAAAAGGGCATAGGTTTACACGGTTATTTTAAGTAGATATGTAAAAATATTGTAAGAAGTGTTTTTCAACAGTTCAGTGCTATGTATTAATGTGAAGTTTCAAATGCTGCTGAACAAAAACAAAGGTAGGACTAATTCTACAAATGACGTTTTTACTCGTCACTTGTTTATGGCGATTGAAAAATAACTCAAGCTCTAAGCCCTCAATTAAGATAACAATCTTAGAAGACATCGGACAGCGCGACTGCATTTTAAATGAATTTATGCAGTCATTGTCTTTAAACGATTCCAGCTTCTTGTTTTTGTCTTCGATACCTTTTTGATGGGGTGCCACCGCTACCACGTTGCTTAGAACTCTTATCGACATTGATTAATCTTAATGACTAAAGTTAATATCGCAATTTAGATTCAAAACCGAGCACCGTCCAAGCGCCTCTCGAGCCACCGTCGGCGTTATATTTAGCAAAATAAATTCTTCTAAGACACGAACGGTGCCGAACTCTAAATCAAACAATGGCCACATGCCTAATACCGCAAAACTCACGCCGAATTCCAAGTTCGAGCAAAAAGCATCCGCAGAGACACAATCCAAATTTCTAAGCAATGTTATTCGGAATTTGGAGGCATCTCTCTTCATCATAATGCTGATAAACATGAATTCCACACTATAACATCCACTGAAAAAATACTGCGGCAAGAGGACGTTGAGTTTAAATTTAATAAAGGGTTTACGCAAAAAAATAAATCGGCACACCGACAAGCTCAGTTTGCACTTGCAGCCGATATTGGATTTTCGACTCTTTTTCAAGCAATTTTGGAAAATGGAATCTGTGTATACTCTGGCGGGCAGACGGTAACCATTTGTCTTCGCAAACGAACCGATTTGTGCGTTGGCGAATGGTAACGGATGCTGCATGGAGCCACGTGTCCAAGCCTGACTTATAGGGGCACGACTTATTGGTGTCTATTAGTGGTGGCCATTATTCTTGCTGGCTGTTAGAGGATTGGATATAAAAAGAAAAAGGAGCTCTCATTTTAAATGTCAGAAGAAGACTAAGTGATCAAAACTTCTTGCTGATGTAGAATTTAATATAAAATTTATGCTTTTCCTTAATTTCAAATAGCGCTATGTATCCTGGATGTATTATATATATTCGCTGTTTTCAAACTGAAATCCCAAATATTGTTTCTAGTCGAGATGCAAATTACGAATTGGTTATGAAGAAAGTTCAAAGATAAACAGTAAGGATGTTTTAGCGGGCATTCGCTTCACTACGCTTAAATCAGAACTTTCACAATTTCAAAATGGGTAAACTTGATTTTTAACGTATAAAACAACATTCGATGGGCAAGTTTTGGCCGGGCGATATGAATAATTCAGCATACGAATCGGCAGTTCGTCAAACAGTATTCGAAACCGTTGCATTTCGTACGTAAATCTGCGGTAATATCTGGTAACGTATTCGTTGTTCATCTGACGATATCGTATTCGATGTTCATGTACCACATTCTTTACGTACTTTTGCTTTATATTGGTTTGAAGTGTGGCTTTTGTTTTCCGTGAATGTGGTCATTCGATCATCTTTATTTGAAAACTTTTATTATATCTGCAGTACAGCTTTGTTGGTTTAAACAACGTTGAAAATTCTACTTAAACTTTTATTAAAGTTAAAGGTTACTTGTTAACAAAGAAACATGTGTCTACGTATATTTATTCAAAGACTAGTCAACTTAATTGTTCTCAGTAAATTAATGTATAAAAAAAGTTACAGAAAATGAAGAAAAATAAAACAATTCTGCTAATCGCTTTAATGATTTTTTCAGAGGTCACCACTTTTAAAGACAAGACGGTAATACCTACTACATATGCATATATGACCTACTACCTACAAATAAAACTGATGTAAATAATTCGTCAATGTGCTTTATGTAGGACCTGAAGCAAAAATGCACGGCTCAAACATTACTCTGTAACTTACAAAAAGATATAACCGTAGGCCGTAACCGTATCACTTTGATAGTGTTGTAAACTGCAATAGAAACAATAATTTAAGTAAAACACTTAACTGAGGAATATAAACGGGTTGTTTCCAATCTACACGCGCGAAGGTACCACGTGCAAAATGGATTTCTACATTTTTTATTTGGAAACGAGCACAGTTTTCCATAAAAATCTAATTGAGGGCGCATTTGGTTCCCGTTCCACCATCGCTCTCCATTTTAATGAATAAGTAAACAAAATTAGTACGGACCCAATATCGAAATAAGTGGGAGCTCGCTACGCTCAAAGTAACGTTATCGGCATATAAAGTGTCCATTTGAAGGAATAATTTCAACTCGGCACGTGTCCCTTAAACATTTAATATTGAATCTGACGGGAAGGTTTCGCTTTATTAAACTGTTAATTTTGAGATTTCA
Source organism: Musotima nitidalis (assembly GCA_949126915.1). Lineage (NCBI taxonomy): Eukaryota > Metazoa > Arthropoda > Insecta > Lepidoptera > Crambidae > Musotima > Musotima nitidalis. The sequence continues at coordinate 7,947,885 of OX421424.1, read as the reverse complement.
ATGGTCATACTGATTTATAAGAATCGAGTTAATTTTTACCCCAATTTACAATGATTTGTTGTGCTGAAATAAAGTCATAACATTTATGTGAATTTTGTTTTTCTTGTAATTTATTTCAACAATAATCGCCTTTTTGCAAGGAAATAAGCGCTTTTTGTTCGTTTTTGTTATTGTGCCAAATTCAAAGAACGAAATAATTATTTGTGTTCTTATAAAACCCAATAAAACAAATGTTAATAAGCTTTTTATAGAATAATCATTTTAAATCCTCTTTAATTATTAACCGGGATTCGTGGTCACGAGGAACCTGAGATTAGTGTCAATAAAGTCACAAACTTAAGTCAATAAAATTATTAAATCATGAAATGAGTCACGCAATACGAGCTGACCTGACTACGCCTGGAGATCTTGCATCCAATGGGTTCACTTACTGTAACTCAGGGTCCTAGCAGGTGGTGCATTCTAAGCATTGAAATTAGTGGCAACACAAACATTGGTACAATAAGCCGTAAGTGTATGTACGTTTTTATTAAACCAATGATTGAATTATTTACTTAATAAAGATTTATGCTAGGATTTTTATTCCAAATGGTACTATACGTGTAGCTGTGATGACGATATGATTGACGCTGACGATGTCGTGAACTATAGTACTGGAACCAAAATTGTTGGCATAATGAGATTATAATTAAATTAATTATCATTAAATGACGATCAAAATACTCTCTCATCATTATTGTCATTTTCTATATTACAAGCCAAGGTGAGAGGGATCTAGATCATAATTCGTCACGCTGACCAAATGCCAATTGAGTGATACAAGTATGTGGCTTCTTGCAGTACTAATATTCGAAGCCGCCTAATGGGGACTCTAGTTAAATCTATCGACTACTACATAATGAAATCGAGTACTACATGTAGTTAACGAGTACTACATAATGATAAATGATTTTTTGTTTGTATAACGGGCACTACATAACGATAACAGGTACTACATAATGATAATGAGTACTATAGGGCTTGATAATAAATGCCCTAAACAACGGTCACCTATCCAAGGACGATAATATAAGCTTTGCTTTAGTTCGTTACCAGCCTCCTAGTATTATAGCAGAGGTACAAGCGCTTCATACAAAACAAATCCGACACTATAACATTATCCATATTTAGCTTTAATCTTAGCTTTGTAAGTCGCGAACATTGTATTACAAAACAAGATCATATTCAACCCCCCACACGCTGTACTTAAAAATATCTTGAGTGCGTCGTTGAGAGTAAAATGCTCTTATAATTCCAGCTTCAACTGCGTTTGAATTGCATTAAGAGACGTTTGGGGATGAACGGGATCAACTTTATGTATACGGTGCGCCATAAAAATAGCCTTTATTGCTATACGTGGAATGGTTATGTTTGTTTGCGTCATTTACCCAGTTGCTGGTTGAACTAGCTTTTATCGCTCTGGTAGTAACAAGTAACTCTTTTAACAGTAAAGTCTAAATTAGTTTCCTTTAAAAAGGAAAACAGTATCGGTATTTTCTCCGGATAGACGCAGTAACAAAAGCTTGTAATTCTGGAAAATTAGAACTTATTAATAATGTATGAAATGTTATGTTTCTGATCACATATAACCTTGCTTTTACCTACATTTAAATTGCTTTATGTGTAGTGGTAGATGGTGTATTTAATATCGAGCGCTTTCGTGGTTCTGAAGCTAAGACTTAATGTAATAATACTAGGCTTACTATAATAAAACTATTACTACGATAATCACAACCTAAGGGTTATTAAGGGCTAATAGCAAGACGCCACACTCCAGCCTCCGCCAATACGCACTGGGTCCGCGTAGTGGAGTATGACCTGGATTCCTCACGCCCTGGTTCGTATAAGAGCTATCTAGTTGAGCTGCGTACAAGGAGACAGACATTAAATAAATAAATATTCTCTTACAATGACACCAATTATTTAGGTTCAATATAAGTATCATTAAAAACTTGTGTTATGGATACTAAACAACGGATAAACATACTTAAATATATATATTTTTTTTATAAATACATACTTAAGATACATAGAAAAACACTCAGGCCAGAACAAATATTCATCTTGCATACAAAGATTTATCCTGTGTGGGAATCGAACCCACGACCTCTGGGGTGAAGTGCAGGTATACTGACCCTCACGCCATACCGGTCGTCTAAGACAGACATTGCGAAACTATTTATACGGAACGCTATAACAATTAAATTTGTTTAAAGCAAAAAGTACAATCAGAATACTGATTGATTCTTTCCTACATCCGCTACGTTGGAGCTTTAATTAAACTGACGTTTTTCAAACAAAAGCATATTTTTTGCGTATTATTCCCGTTTTATAGTGCAATGGTAAAATAGAAACCTTAATCAGAAAACTATTATTCAGAGATATCGCCTTGCTTGTGGGCGGTGAGTAATGGGTAACTCGCCGCCCGTCCGCCTTCTATAGGCGACAGGCCGCGTCGACGGTTCCACGCGCGCCTCATAGAGATGTCAGCACATTGAGGGGCCCCCGAGGAGACTGTTTTAAAAGGTTACCGCAGCACTTGTATATTAATTATTCTATGTATATTACGTATGTACAAAAAAAATTATATGTAAGTATGTTTATCTGTTATTTAGTATCCATAACACAAGTTACTTATCTTGAAACTGAATATTTGGTGTATTAAATATATATCTCCTCGGGAAAACAGTTTCTTTTATATGTAACCTAAATACAAACTCTGTTAAACATGCAGTATAAACTAAGCAAAAATATCAATCTTTAGTTGTTTAAGGCGGTGCTCACTCTAACGAGCATTAAGCTCTTAACGTAATATTATACAAGTGATTACAAAAGCTGTATAGCTAAACTGCTACCACATATTATGTCGCCCCTTTCTAATTTTTTTTTATTTACATCGGTAACAAAATACATTTACGCATTCACGTACGTCAATGGCCGGGAGGCAGTGCGTAAATGCATTTTTATACCGACGGAAGCCAAAAAATTAAAAAGAAGGGTTTTTCAAGGTATTGATTGACAGTCACCAAAAATATCGATTTTGCAGCTCGTTGGGAGCTGCGAAATCGTTAATATCCGTGCTCGCTCTAAAATGCTTACAACTTTTCATCTATGCAAATGATTTCAAATTTTAAATGACATTTTTCTTTGACTTATTTCGATTATTATAAGATTTAATAAGCCTATGAAAAAATTAAAATGATTAATTCTTTATTCGGTATCCGTAACAATACAAATAACAAATGGCTATAATCTCCTATGGGTTAAACTAAACTATTTAAAATAACACCTGTATGATCTGTGGAACAGGCAATGGAAATCAATTTATTTTTGTTAATAATTTTTTTAATTTTTATGTATCTGTGATAAAGTTTTTATGAATAAGCTATGTTTAAAATGAATCTTTTGAATATTCATTGTTACATCTGGTATATTTTTTCCAAATGCATGTAGTTAGGTCTCGGTATAACAAACCAGCATACATATTACCAGGAGGATGACATTTATAGGACATTTATGACATAAAGTTACTAGATATGTGTTTTATTTTATGATAACAGTTTTCGAACTGTAGACATTTATTATTGTTATAGATCAATCAAATACAAATATTATAGTCAGTTAGTATTATTGTCTTTAGTGGTCTTTTGATATATCCGAGTGATTTTATTAAAATAAATCCTAAATGTTGTCTTGATACATCGTTTCAATTGATACATGTAAAAAAAAAAATATTAAATGTATTTTTTCTGTGTAATTTTGTACAAGCAGCCTAAAGACTTCACAGAGACAATTTTTATTAGATATCAATATAAAACATTCACAAAACCTGGAAGAGTTCTCCAATGTCAGATCATTTTATAAAGGAGCAACTTGTCAAAGATTTAGTAATGCATAGGTGATTTTTGAGATCAGCACGATATTTCTTATATGTCCTTAGATACATAGCGCCATTTAGTCCAAAACTAAGCAGAGTTTAATCTATGGGTACTAAAGACCGGATGAAATAATGTATAACACCCAGACAAGTAAATACTCAGGTGCATGAACACATAAATTTGCCCTTTTTTTGAATCGAAGTAGAGTTAAACAAAGTGCGGGCATACTGACGGCCGATATGGTGTAGAGGTAGTATACCTTCTCTTCGTTCTTAAGGTCGTGGTTTCGATTCCCATATAAGACAAATAAACATGAATAATTGTTCTGGTCTAGGTGTTTTCTATGTATATAAAGTTTGTATATACAAAAAAAAATATTTGAATATTTTTATCCGTTCTTTAGGTTCAAAAACACAACTTCTTAACGGCATTTATCTTAGAGCTAAATATTGGTGTGATTGTAAGAGATTCCTTTATTTTTATTATACTGATCGCGCTATGTCAGTCGTCCACATAAAAGGTGTTTTAATTATTGTAAGTTAAAATCGAGTTCCATATCGAAATATTATCTAGTCAAACCAATAGCCAAATCTAGTTACAATGCAGCCTCGTCTGCAGTAATGTTCGCTCTCGAACATTCGCCAGACCGCTGCGACATGTTGCCGCCATTACGCGTGCGTCCATAGCCGCTGGAATTAAATACATAAAGAAACATGTCACCATATGCATATATGTCACAGCATGAATGTGGGCTAAACAAAGCTGGTTGTTTACTGTACTGTTTAATTTGCTATTTTAAAATATATGAGTAAGTAGGTTTATGGTCTCAGCCATTATGAACGTCATTATTCCCCTGCCCTGCACATGGACATATACCATTACAAATGCTATCCATGTCGATCGATGTTGAGCTATTTGCATCCACTAGTTTAGTACATCGCCTTAACCAGTTTTTGGGGTCATCGGGTAAAAGGTCGTCCTTTACTACGTTTGCTCGTTTGCTAATATTCGGTTGCTTTTAAAGTCCTTAACGCCGCATAAATCAGTAGCTCAAAGTTTCAATTCTCTAGTAAATTAGATGTCATTATTGTCCGTGCCGCCCACAGAAGAGATAAAGTCATGTGCCGCCATAGATAGCCGTTGGAATTAAATATGCATAAATGTCTTTGTATAAATTTAGGCTAAACAATGCTTATTGTATACTTCACTGTTTCGTTAATTTATTTAAATAAAATATGAGTAACTAGGTTCTTTGTCTCAACCATATGTAGCCCATTGCTGAATATAGGCTCCCATATTGCTTTCCACATTAATCTTTTTGGATCCACCTGCGTCCGCTGGCTTCCCGTCGCCATATCCTATAGCTTTTAAATCCCGCGTAAACTATACAGAGCTGTAAAACTACGTTCCTTTTTCAAATGTCGCAATATTTACCAACTAGTATTCTAAGGTGTATAGAGCTCCTACCAAGATCTGAGGAGCTCAAGCCAACCTTGCCTTCAAGTGGTGCACCAGCCGATTAACGTACGAGGCTCTGGCGAACATAAAAGTGCCCGAAAAGCGGCATTAGACTCGCCACCTATTACGTGAGACCAACAATATAAATGGCAAAGTGTGGGCGTATAGTAAGCCTCTGCCTTCCCCTTCGGGGAAACAGGCGTAATATTATGTATGTATGCATGTATTGTAAAGCCAAGCTGGCAATATTACAAGATTAAAATTAAATAAACTTGAATATATTACAAACATTAATAACCCTTTAGGGGTCAAGCGTGGTGCGAAATTACCTGCGTCCTCCATGATAAGGTAGGGTAAAAATCTGTTCAAATTTTCAACCAAAAACCAAAGCTTCATTAACGTGAAGAATAATATCCCGTACAAAAGGCTAGTCTGCTTTTCTCCCTTGGGCGATGAACGTCCAAACCCTTCAATATATCTGCATAAACGTTCAACATATTTTGTTTTACTTAATACAATTAGGTATTCAAACTATGATAAAGGAGGTAATAACTTCATGGTGAAACTCAGAGAACTACATATTCTGCCCAGCATAAGAATAATATTTTTTTCGATATTGTGCCTGGGAAGTAAACAGCCATTAAGTGATTAAAGGTCTGAGACACGTACATTTTTTCATGATTTTCAATAAACTGAATATAATTTCTTTAAATCGTGTCTGCGCGCGTGGGCCACTCATACACACTGAGTTGAGGTCTATTTCGCGCACTTCATTGCGTGAGCAGTTTATTTTCTTAAAAGATTTTTTAATATCCTTATTCATAAACTTAATCATAAAATCCTTATTCATAAACTTTTACAATTCGGTTTGGACGGGAGCCTACTTAAGTGGTTTTCCTCATACCTCACTGCTCGAACGTCTAGAGTTGTAGTTGGAGGGTATATATCTGAATCGTTTGTGAACCCTACAGGGGTTCCCCAGGGTTCAGTGCTGGGGCCAATACTGTTTAATATTTTTGTCAATGACATTACGACAGTATTTAAGGACTCTTTGTGTTGGTTATACGCAGATGATCTGAAACTAGCTAGACCAATAAAAACGAAAGAAGACGCTGCGTTGCTTCAAGCAGATTTGGATAGGTTGGTTGTGTGGTGCGAGAAAAACCACTTAAAGTTGAATGTAGATAAATGTAAATACATCAGGTTCACACGCAGCACTATCCTCGCTACACAGTATTACCGCATTCAGGATACTGTTTTGGAAGAGGTAAACGTAATCCGCGATTTGGGCGTGCTTCTAGATAAAAAATTGAGATTTCACGTTCACATTGATGCGATTGCTACAAAGGGGTTCCAAACGTTGGGCTTTGTCCTTAGAAATTGTAAGGATTTCAAAAACGCTGACAGTAAGATTTCTTTGTTTGCAAGTCTAGTTCGCTCTGGACTTGAATATTGCTCCCAGGTGTGGTCACCACATTACGAGGTACATATTAAACGCCTGGAAAGAGTTCAAAAAATATTTTTATGGCATCTGACGTACCAAAGTCTAAAGGCGAAAGAGCTTCCATCCTACTTAGAAAGATTAGTGTCTTCAAACTTCAAAGCCTGGAAGACCGTAGACTTTTATTAGATCAAGTATTCTTTTACAAGTTAGTTGGCGGAGTTCTAGACTGCCCATTTTTGTTGCATCAAATAAATATTAGCGCACCCTATAACTTACCACGTCCAAGCAAATACACTCCTTTTGTGGCTAAAGGGTCTAAAAGTAATTTGGGTCATTATGCTACTTTAAACCGGCTTCAGTTTGGGTATAATGATCTAGTCAAAAAATTAGACATTGATATTTTCTCTGATGGCTTGCCGAGATTTCGGAAAACCATTATTGACTCCTTTAATAATATAATATGAGGTCAATCGGTCATGTCATACGAGTATAGCTTTGGTGTTTTTTTATTTGTGTTTTTATAAGTAATTTTTTTTGTATGTATCTTCTTATTTTTGTGTCAATGCATGCCGTGGTGACTTGTAAGTAAAACAGCACTTAGCTTTTAAGTATTAACTGTATTTGTTATGTTCATTTTTGGTGTATGTTTTGTTAGTCGCCCTAAATGTAATAAATAAATAAATAAATAAATAAATAAATAAGAATGTTTCCCAACAACAACATTTGGTTATGTGTCTTTTTATGATGTATAGTATGACTTTGGTCAGGAACTTTTTACATCGTTTATTATAGTTTTTTTTTAAATTTATGTTGGGCTTTGTCTGCTTTTGGTTGTCTTTTCTAGCTTTCGAGCTAGAATTTTCCAACATTTCTAAAGTCGATCTTAAGCCGTAAAAAGCGCAAACTCAGAAAATTGTAACTTTTATTTCTGTCGGAAACTTTCCATTTCTGTTACATTATATTAGACATAGTGATAATTATCTCAAAGTAACTCAACACTTGTCGAAGTTCACAAAGAAACTAGCTAGAAGTAGGACCACGCCGGCACCCAGTTCATTATAATTAAGCAACTTCAAATTGACACCCAGAAGAGAATCTTCAACCCGTTAAATTGCTATGGGGACTATAGGGTGGCCTGCCTGACCCCATCTGAGGCTAAAATTACACTAGACACAAAGAAAATTTAAGTGTATTTTGGTTCAATTAGTGGGCGCGCGAGGGGGTGTGAAATGGCGCTAGGAATTGTAATTTATTTTGAGTGTGACAGTCAACCAATTTCGTGGCACTGGGCAGCGATTATAGGATGGGTTTGCTTGCATTCATAAAGTTTAATTGCTTTCGGTCCCTTGTACAAAGTCATGGTTAGTATTTAAGAGATGACTAAAAAAAAATTATGAGTACTTATGTACTAGATTTAACCTATAGCTTCTTCCGAAATTTCAGAAATGAAGAAAACACCGGTTGCTGCTTACTAATTGGGAAAGTAATTTACTTCTTAAAAAGTTGTATATGTAATTGATAGACACAAAAAAAATACAAAGTTCTTTTTATTATATAAAGAACATTCTGTTAAAAATCTGTAAGATGGAGCCTGATAGACGATAGACAGGAAATAATAGACATTCAGTTGTATCTGTATATACGTAGCTAGAAATAGGCATGAAATGACATTAATATGAATGTACCTAAGAGAGTTAAAGCGAAAATGACGACGGTAAAGGAGATGAATTAAGTCGAGTAGAATTATGTAATCAAAGAGCAAAAGAACCTTAACATTATAAATAAAAAAGTAAATATAAAACACTAAGCTTCACCAAAAGGAATCTACTTCAGCATTTGCATGCATGCTGACGCTGGTTTTCATCTAGACCCCATTTTGTTTTAAGTGATGTTATATAATGTTGAATAATACATTATATTCTAACATAATTAATTTTTTTTTATAATAAATGATATCGACTAAATGATATTCTATTGTATATGTATCTGTAGGGTATTAGGCTATAGGTAGTTAGTTGTTATTAGGATAAGATAGTTAAGCTAAGTTAATTTGATATTTTATTTTTATTATTTACATTATTGCCTTAGGATTAAGTTTCTGTAAAAGTAATGTAATTAGGATTTAAATAAATAAAATAAAATAAATAGAATACATAGTATAGGTATTAATTGTTATAAATAAGTTATGTTAAATTATAAGTTCAATAATATGCAATACCTGTAGGGTAGCAAGTCTTAAGTAGCTAGTAAAATATATGCAAATATACACACTTAGTATGCACATAAGAATTTGATTGATAGATTGAATAGAAGAAAATATATCCTTGTGACGAACTCAGATAAACTGGGAGCAGGGCAGAGCATGATAAAGATCCGTGACTTAAAGATTAATGCAAGTCGATTTTCACTTATGTAGTTATAAGTCAATTAGGTTGTTTACTTAAAAAAGAACTCAGACAGCAAGTTTCATTTATTATGTTTAACCTTTCAAATCTAATGTATCACCTCCAATAGAATTTCACGATTTAAATGAAATTATTTCTGTCTCACGACTGTCACCTACTTACAGATGTGAAAAACTTTCAATGATGTTAACACATTACTGTTTGAATCCCGTGTACAATCTAGTTCGTTACAATAAAAATCAGAATTCAATTTTTATTTTTCAGAACAAAAACTCCAAATCGGCATACATTTGATCGACCCAGTGCTCTGAACCGAATAAATAACACACGAAGATATTTCAATACATTTACATACAGATTTGGCGGGATTGAATTTCAACGTTTACCGCTAGCTTGTTAATTTGCCTAAAAGGATAGTAATTGCGCTTAGAAAATTTAGCTTACGTGTAAAAGACGTGAAGGAATGAAATACTGTGAAGATTCTTTAAGGGAAACGGAATTTAGAGCGAAATCCAATCCGCCATTTGCTACCTTTTACCAGTCGGTGTCTGGTATGTTCCACTTATTGCTATATGGTGATATCGTAAACCACAGGTTAAGTACTTACTTGCTCGTGGAGCACATCAAAATGGATGAACCCTAGGTGCAGTTACACAATCCATAAAATTGTATTAGCCGTCACAACTATTCAACTTTATCCTACTAATATTATAAACGTGTAAGTTTGTATGTGTGAATGGATGTTTGTTACTCTTTCACGCAAAAACTACTGGAGCGATTGTGATGAAACTTTGTACGTGTATAGCTGCAGTCCTGGACTAACATATAAGACACTCTTTATCCCGATATTTCCACGGGAACAGGGACCACGCGGGTAAAACCGCAGGGCGCTGCTAGTAGAATATAAATTAATGTATTATACATATTGTAGGAAAGTATTATGTTTTTTGGCAAAGTCATTTACAATTTGTCATAGTTCAGCTTTGTCTGTGGAGACATACTTTCAGTTTTTCTTTAATAATACCGACAAACTAGGAAAAACACTATCTCTCACAGTTAGTTATTACAGCAAAAGATTTAAGTATGTTGGTTCCTAATCAGGCGAACAGAAAAAATTCTGTCAACAAAACCTGGGACAATATTTGGACCAGACTCAGTCTTTTGGTTTAAGAGCAAACGCTCTAACAATACTAATAGGAGTATGTTGAAATATTTTCCTTATTAATTGTAATGAAATTAATTTCCTCACTTTCAGTAGTTATTGCACAAATAAATATTATTGAAATTACAATTATTTCTGGACGATTTCATAACCGATTTATAACATAAAATTAATAAAACAAATATATCTATTGAAACTTACACAAAGTTTAGGGGAATAAGTCTGGTTTCATAAATTATGACTTGAAACTCATATGTATAAAACGACACTTACATGTTTTACAAAAATAAACTTTAAAGTAATGTAAATAATTACTAAGTTGTTGTACAGCTTATCAGCACCCAAAGTTTTAATACTATGCAGTTCTCTGTCCTCGTAAAACATGACGTTTGAAGTGTTCCATGACATAGATTGGCTCGATTTAAATCCCTTTAACTACCATGGCAAAAGTACCGCACAGTACAAGCACGTAGCACTTTATTTTATGGACAGCTGCCGCAGTACCAGAAGATTAGCGTCGTCCATGACAATGCAGTCTATTCGAAAAGACTCTAAAATTCAAAAAATCGTTGTTACATGTAAAACGCGTATTGTACGAAACGGGGGACTATTCGAATAGAATCGGATAATCGTTTTATTCGCCATGATTGCGTCTCGTGAATAAATATTTCTTTTTTTCCCAGCCGCGGGCCCGCTTCCGCGGGATAATTGTGGAACGGACAATAGGCGCGTGGCTCTCCGAGTGTTTTGGTTGACGGTGGGTAGGAAAGACCCTGTCACGATTGCAGGTTATTATTCGGCCCGCGAGGCAGTGATTCACTTGTTTTGGTAAGGCGGATTCATATTTTGATTTCGTTGCCTTTTTTAATCTGCGCAAATGAAATTGAATTTCGATATTGCAATGATTGCACGCGCCCCATAGCATTAATTCGTGGAAATAAATTGTCAACTGAAAATGACAATCAATGCTTATTGGATAAGGGCATTAAAAATCATAAAGCTTTATTAATTTTTAAAAAAGATAAAGAATGCCGCAGATTGTGTTACATAAATATTTAGGATATATTATGTGACTTATTGGTAAATACAAGTATACCAACCACTTTTAACTATTGATGAAGCAGAACTTGGAGTCGTGTACCAGAAATTCTGCGATTAACAAAGTAGAAATCAACTATGTTTGGATTATGAGAGTAAGTCAAGGAAGTCGAAGGCTGTGATTTACTTCAAATGTAACTTTACTTACTGACATATAGATCAACGACTCATAACTTGTTGAAAAAATAAATTAAGCAACGCAGTATTTAAAACTGTAACTAAAAGGAACAAAGCTAAGAATGTTGACACAACAAAGCAACAAATGGCTTTAAGCAGCAGCCGTATGCACTTTAAAATTAAAAACTTAAACTTATTTTCTTTATATATGAGAGCTGTTGTTGCTATGTTCTTTGTTTGCGGCATTTTAATTGTTTCAACTCCTTGATAAAAACATTTGCCCAGCGCACTGCATAGTGTTATAATTTCTCTACCCTTTCTGTACATACAGCGGTATTGCTCAGTACATCTTCAAAAACAATGCCATGTGTTGCAAACCCTTCTTTAATATTTTAGCGACACTTTATCTATCCAAATTCGATGCAGTTTCCAAAGGGTGCATAATTTGCTTTCGGCTAATTACGGAGCAATAGGGTTGCGCAGATGGCAAAATCCAAAATGAGTGCTAAGAAAACTTTCAAGGGACTCGAAGTTTGTTCGGAAAATTCATAATTAAATTGCCACGTCATGTGAATGAATTGTAGAATTAAACTGAGACAATTAACTCTGCCTTTGTCATCGAGTCTTTTAGAAGAATTCGTTTGAAAGCGATAGTAATAAAAAAAATAATTCTCGTAGGATGTTTTATAAATAAATTTAAAACATTAGACCTGCTTTAAAGCTTTTGTGATGCGAGACTAGATGGTCGGGAAGATAACTATAGTTAAACAATGTTCACCAGTTTCCGCAATTCTAAAGACTCCAGATATGCCAGATAGAGAGCAGTCGATGCAGGCCAGCCAATGAGGGCGTTCCAAATCGTGGACTTCCATATGAAGAAGCACATCAACAAGCGCCCCCACTCATGATGGCATACCGCTTCATGCCCTTTTATAAAAACCTGGGTTGGACTACAGAAGCTAGAAAACACGTGCGCCGGAAGAGAGTTCCAAAGCCTTATGTTTTTAATTTATTTATAACATTAAAACAGAAGGAACTGCTTGTTGCCGGTGTATGTGGTGCAGTGGTGGTGAGTGGTTCTTTCAAGTCGGGACTCCTGCAATTGTTTTTAGAAAAAAATATGACATTAAAGGCCTTAATGAAAGTAAAAAAGAAGTGATGAATTAAAAATATCTTTGTAACACTGAACTGAACGTTGACTCTCGTTTCAGCGTTGGTCGTGAAGACATCGTTGTTCTGAGGTTGCTATCTTACCTGAAGGTGTCGAGTTGAATTGTTTCTCATTTTTCGGGAAATTATATTTGCGCAGGAATGGTAACAAAGATATTTTTAATCCATCACTTCCTAACAATGGATTTCTGCAAAGTAACTCCTGAATCAATAAATTATTTGACATAGAAACAAATTTCTATTTCCTTCCAACCATGTAGTATGCTACTTACATCCTTCATAAAAGTATTGTTTCTTAGATCAACTCGAGTTTTGTCAAGTCAAATAATTTAAAAAAAAAAACTGATTATATAAAAATAACTTCTCATGCTGTTGGAACTACACCAGCTATGTTTACCATAACCTCTTTGTTAATTTCATAGTAAGAATATATTGTGTGAAACAAATATCCAGGTCATGATTTTAACTCGATAAGTAACAGTCCAGAGATTCTCTTAGAGAGATGTTTAAAAGAATTAACATATTAACGGTTGCATCTCAGTATATATTTGATAATATAATGTATGTTCGCAAAAACATTAATACATTTGATAAAAATTCAAAAGTACATAACTTTAATACTAGGAATAGAAATAAGCTCTCTCTGCCAAATTGTCGACTTCACAAAACAAAAAATTCATTTTTGGGTAATAGTATCAGATTTTTTAATAAAATTCCGCAGGAAATAATTGATCTACCATTGGCAACTTTTAAAACTGTAGTTAAAAAGCAGTTTCTTCAAAAGGGGTATTATGCTGTTAATGATTACTTATCGGATAAACAAGCTTGGGCTTAACATTTTCAACTTGTATGTGTATATTAGAATAAAAAGTCAACCAGATCATTGTCGTGACCATCCCTTATTGTACAGGCTCAGCTCAGTTTCACAATACATACTTACTTGACTGTGATGGAAGGTTCCCTTAGTGCTACTTTATTGGTTACAGCTTCGGGGGACCCTTTCAGTATCATCAAATTTACACTGTGTGTGTCATGTAATAAAAATAATTTAAAAGAGCATAGCCTGTGAGTTTCTTGTCAGTTCTTCTCACAGAGCGGAGGCTCGGAACTGGCACTTAGATTCACTTACACCTAATTTTTATTTATTTGCATGTAAGTGAATCTAAGCTTCGTGATTTCAGGGTTGATATAAATTTTTTTTTTCATGTTTATTTTGTTTTGACGTTTTCAAGTGCTATGTAATAGTTTATGAAATAAAGAACTTTTTACTTTACTTTACTTTAACACAATAAAATGCAAAGAAACCTCTTCTTTGATATTACAATTGTAGAAATGAGATTCGTTAGCGGTTAGCAGAAAATCTGTCGGAACACAAATTCTAGGGGAAACGTAGCAGTTCCAGTATGATCGTGATTGGAATTTATTCCAACCGTTCTCATATGTTTAAAAGAAAGCTTTATATTACTCGGAACGAGTTAGGTAAATAATCTTGTTAGTATTTTTTAGAATCCTATATAATGCACTTATTGCTACCGATATGGCGTGGTGGCGAGTATACCCGCATTCCGCTCCTGAGGTCGTGGGTTCGATTCCCACACAGGAAAAATATTTGTGTGTACAATATGTATATTTGTTCTGGTCTGGGTGTTTTTCTATGTATATTAAGTATGTATTTACAAAACAAAAGTAATTATGTATGTTTATCCGTTGTTTAGTATCCATAACACAAGTTCTTAATGATACTTATGTTGGAACTAAATAATTGGTGTAAGTGTCAGAAATATTTATTATTATTATTTATTGCTGGAAATCAAGTTCAAATGTCTAAAAATCTCGTAACTAGGTCTAATACTAACACAAATTATGAACCTTGAATACGACATTAATTATTATGTTTCTAAATAAATTAAATTTCTATCAGGTGAACATCACATATCTCTACTAAATCATTGAAACTAAATAACTGCACACTAAATTTAATTGGTTCTTGAGGCAGCACTCAAAATATATACAATTTTGACGAAAAATTAAATTAATTTTCGTCAAAATTTACATTGTTCATTTTCAACTTTTCCTGGTGCTGAATTTATTTAAAAAAAATAAAGAACTACTCGCTTATATTTTTTTTTGGGGCGTCTATATTTGACACAAACACCTATTTTATCCCAAGTAAGAAGCAGCCTTTGCTTAGAAGAAAAAAACATTCACTTTCAAATTATATTTAATTACAAGAGTAAAAGGGGAGCTAGCAAATTATTGACAAGCATTTACAATGTTCGTTTGCAACATTTCTGGGTGCTATCATCCCAAATAATAAGCAGCCTTTGCTTAGAACAAAAATATTTACTTCACTTTGTATTTAATTACGACAGTGAAATTAGAGCTAGCAATTATTGGCGAGCATTTACATTGTTCGTTTGCAACATTTCCTGATGCTGAAACTCGGATTAGAGCTTCGTAAGGCTCCCAATTCTACACGTGACCTTTTTCAGTGGCTTGTCACATGCTCAACAAACGAGGTGTCTTTGAAAACGTAATTAGAAAATTCCCCAACGACGGACCGCTTGCCTTCCGATTTGGAATTTGTGTCCTAATTAGTTTTTGCTAGTAGGTATGCCAAGTTTCTATTATGTATTCAAATGTGATTCAATGATTATTTCGTTGCAATTTATAAGAAAGGGCTTCGTATTTTTTTGTTTTCAACGATTACTAACAATTTTACAAAAATGTGTATTTTGATACTTAAAATACATAGAGATTGTAGAAAAAGAAATATAGCCAAAATAGTCATACCAACTTGGAGCACTTATGAATGACGATATGAGTTAATACTTTACTTATGTTACTTGACTGAACCTCACGTTTGATTTTGTAAAACGGTTTTATTGGGTTGTCGCCTTTAGCACCTATATCACTGATTTTTCAACTCCTTGCCAATTAGCCCTTAACCTCAATGATAAGAAACACGCCTTGCTGATGTACTGTCGCTTATTATAGAAAGAAAGCTACATATAAGCCTAACCAACAGTGTGTATAGGTAAGTTCTAACCATAAAAACTCATTTATATATAAGCTCGTGCCATATTCGCATAGGGACCGCTACTTTGTACGGATCTAACACACTTCTCTGTGCTACTGAAGTACTGATGCGTCGGTAATTTCTATGGATATCTGATGGATTTTTGTATTTTTTATGTGACACGTCTTAATGACCACATCCGTACACACATGACACGATTGTACGCAGTCTATGAAAATGAAAACTCTTTATTACGTAGTACAATCACGGTAACAAGCGCATCCACTTTTGACAGCCTGCATACATACCGTTTCACGCCCTTCTTAAAAGACCCGGGATTAAAGAATTTACAAGGAAGGAATATAGTAAAAAATGGCACACCACCTTATGAACGCTTACAATACAAAAGGCATAACCGTAATACCAGGCAAATCCTTCAATTAACCACCCTTTTTAAAAAGTTTCCCGCCTTTTTTTAAGATAAAAAAAAGTTGTGACTCTATTGAACAATTTTCAACGAGTTCAACATCTATTGATTCTCCTCCTGTTTAAGTATCATTAGGGTTATTAGGGTATATTATAAAATAGGGTATATAGGGGTTATTAGGGTTTATGCAGCATGTCTCTAAAAATGTGTTTCTATGAACACGACATTTATTTACAAATTAATATTTCACTTTAATTAAAATTCCGCTAGCATCATGCTAGTAGCATGTTAATTTGGTGTCTGCATAATAATCTAACTGTAGGTCGTTGCGCCAAGGCTATAGGCAAATATTTAAAAATTCTAGGTCGAGGAATAACCCCGGTCAGCGGAGTACAACCCGTATACGGATTTGAATATTGTGCCGTTAAAATTCCTCGTTAGGTTTAATGAAATTCTTTGTTCTGTGTATTAATACACGTAGACAAGTGTTGGAATCAATTAAGGCATGATAGTTCTGGTATACGTTTAGTTGTAGAATGTTCTATTCTCTGTGTATAAGGATACAACAAAGATCTTAAGAGCACAAGCCAACCTCGTCTGCGAGTGGTGCACCTTATTTTTTTTTTTTTTACGTCGGTAACAAAATGCATTTACGCACTGCCTTCCGGCCAAAGGGGGACCGAAAGGGGGTGTGGGACTCACCACCGGCAGACACGACCGCCAAGTAATACCCACTAAAAATCTTCCGACGACGCCCGCCGCTTGTTGAGAAAGAGGCGAGGGCCAGTACCTGGGTTGCAGCTTCTGACACCCCGCCTGCGGCCAACGTCCCCCGGACCAAAACCGGGAGGACCTCCTCAGAGAGGCGCAGTGGACGCGCCCCTCCAACTCCCCGTGCGACCATAGCGTGTGTGGCCGACTTCCCGGAGGGTCCATGGTTAGACAGCAGGGGCCCCCTGCCCCCACTGCCTAGACCCTCCTGGCGCTGCTGAGCGGGCCCTCCTGGCCCGCCCACTGCGCCCTCCACAGGTCCCTCTTAGTTTCCCCCCCGGTAGTCAGTACTAAGGGCACCCAGAGTCGTCGGTCTCTGGGAGTTGCCTTTTCCCTAGCGCCTCCTGCGCCCTACCGGGAGGTACTCAGCCCCCCCACCACGACAAGGTGAAGACCAGTCGGGGGGGTGCGAGTGGTGCACCTGCTGAACAACGAACAAGCCTCTGGCGAACATAAAAGTTTACGTTACGTTTACGTGTGGGACTTCAAAAATAATTGGCGAGAGGTGAGCGAATAATTCGTCTCTGCCTACCTTCGGAGAAACAGGTGTGATTGCATGTATGAGCCTCGTCCGCTAATCGACAGGTTCACCACTTGTAGGTGAGGCTGGCTTGGGCTCCCAAGATGTTGGTAGGATCCCTATACACCCATACATGTCATTTTCCACTAATTAATCAATATTATATAATAATAAATGTAGTACAAAATTAAGTAATATATAATTTAAATATTTCTAGAGTTGCGATGGATACTCGTACATGTAGTACCTACGTTAAGTATGAAATAATAAAAAGTCTTTTCCCAAAGGCACAGAGGTGCACTTCGGTAATTGGTTCAGATAAATTAGCGGAGCACTTCCAAAGAGTGATACCCCTTGAGAGGGAATTTAATTGTAAACGACCATCCCCTTTATTCGACGCGATTCTACAATTGATAATGGAAGAAGGTAAACAATTATCTGAATGGTTGTAAATTAATAGTATATAGTCACCACAATGAACTAAGTTTAGAAATATTGAGATAATTTTACCTGAAGCTGAAAGATATAGTCCATGTTTAGATTTTATTATAATAATTGTTATGCGCGTCTCTATTCTTCCTCATAACAACTGAACGGATAAACAAAACAAAATAAATATAAGTAAATCACCTTTCTTAGATATTAGTTAGTTTTATAACCTGAATATATCGCTGGCTGTACCAACATTATTTTAAAACAAATGGCGGTGGTTACCTCTTTTTAACGCTATATGTATGATGTAAACAGTTAACTAAAGTTTTTTTAATAAAAATCATGAAAAATTGCCATTAAATTTGGACACCAAATTGATATTGCATCATTTATCAAAGAAGTCAAAAAACTAGTAAATTTTATCACTAGGTAAGTACTTGTGATACCATGTTGTGTAAAAGATATATAAGAATATGAGTCAATAAGTTATCTATTTTATTTGATGTTATAAAATAATACCTAGCGTGCTCCATGTCGGGGAACCCTCGGTGGAATTGAGTGTCATTTCTTCTCAAAATAAGGTAAGCTACGTGTCTTTCTGTTTACCTAAATAAGATTTGAAACGTCTAGCACGTAGAACAAACATTGTATACTAGTGTAAAGAGTATTTGTTCCGCTTAGGTACTTAAATTCACACAAACCACATGACAATGATTTGGCCTCTATTTGATTTAAATGCATATAAATCATATTGTTTGTTAATGCATTTTTAACTTAGATAAGTAAAAATAATTAACACGCACACAATTTAAGACATATTTTAAGGTATTTAAAAGTATTTATGTATGTTTATCCGTTATTTAGTATCCATAACACAAGTTCTTAATGATACTTATCTTGAAACTAAATAATAGGTGTAAGTGTCCGAAATATTGATTATTATTTATTATTATTATTTTTCGTGAAATTTCTCTCTGCACCACAATCACCTCCAATTTAAGAATGTGAAATAAATAACATCTTAAAACGAAAGTATTTTAAATGTATGTGCTACCATAATTACGTTGTTTTTTTAATATACAGCAAATTGCTCTAACAAATTCTTATTTAAACTACATTTAAATAAATATTCAGGACAAAGACAAGCCAGCCTACTACATCTGCGTAATTCACAAAAACGACGTCAAACTAAATGTCATACAACCTACTGCTTTACTCAATGGTTCCATTAATCAATATATAATTAAGAAGCTACGACATAAAACCAATACAATTATTCAGACAAATTATTACAATATTAGTATGCGCACTCGACACAATCGATCACCAACTTCATACCCTAATTCCTTTGTAGAGTAGCATAATGTCGAAATGTCCGCACATCAAAAGCCATGTCATTGACAAGCAGGAAGATATGAACCGTATCCAAACTGAGCAAACGGTCTGTGTGATAAGCTTGAGACTGCATAAATCTACATAGACAAACAGACGCGCTGTCTGTGACAGAATGACAAAAACACTTGCCAATAATCTAAATGCTTCGTGAAATATGCAATAGTGATGCAACTTGGCATATTGCAGGCAATATTTCATAGTGACAGTTTATCGGTAGTTTGTATATTTATTATATCTATCGACTAAAGTCGTGAATGTCTAAGATAAGCATGTACATTATAATAAATAGGTATGAAATGCAAAAAAAAACAATATGCAATTACATATTGTTTTTTTATTATCTATGCGATTCTGGAACCGCTATCTTAATACATACACTGTGATTTATTGAGTTTATTATATTACGGTATAATAATAATAAGATAACTATTCAAAAAATAACCTTGTTATAGAAAACAATAGCTATTAAAAATATCACTAAAAAAATTATCAATTATTTGTGCCATTATGAAAATATTTTTTAATGAAAATAAACCGTTGCATAATGAATGTGGTTTTTGCACTAAAACACTTATAAGTCTTGAGAACCTAATAGAATTCACTTCTCAGTATCGATCTTATCATTATGTATAATATCGATACTAATAACCGTTAAACACACCACTACTTAACACTGTAATCGCTCGCATCGAAAATTAACCCCAAGATTGTATCCTTTATAAATATGTGTTACGCAGTATTCACATAAACTTATCTACCTATTAGGGTACCGTTCAACGTTGAAAGCACAGACCCCTCATTCGCCTAGGGCAATATCGCCCTTACTTTTTTCTGTACATATTTTTTTTGTTCATCTTCCCAGCAAATTGCATCCTAAGAATGCTGTTATATGGAATGGGAATCATTACACTTTTATAGGATTCTATTTTACAACGCACTTTTTAAGTGTGGGGGTGAGGAGTGGAAATAAAATTAGAATATACATGTGGGTAATATCCAACCCCTGTAGATTAAGATAATAAAGTTAGTTTAATATTCTTGAGGATTTATTAGTATGGCTTGGCGTTCGATATATTAGTTTATGCTACTAAATAAAGCTTAGAAAAATAAACCTGTCTGTCAGAGGTCCGCACTTGCACAAAATGAAGAAGGAACGACCTTAATTTAGGCCGTCATAAGGCTTATGAGTGGGTGCATTTGGTACCATGTTTGTTACACGTTACAGTAGTATTAAATAAAAAAAGGTACAAGGCGGATTATGTTACAGTTTCTCTGCAGCGGGAGGGAAAGAGTCGTCCAGGTCACCAGCGAGAAGAAACCGGACCAGGATTATCTCTGATGGCCAGCAAGAAGGGAAGGAAGGAATACTTAAGAAGCTGGCCCGGCCACTCGTAGAAATGGAGTAGAACTGCTGCATTTTTTTTTACGTCCGCAACAAAATGACTTAATGCCAGCAGTTCTATCTACTAAAAATCATTCTACGACGCCCACCACTAAAAAAGAGGCCAGTGCATGGGCTTAAAGCTTCTGACACCCCCAATCCTACCTCCTTATGCGATCATGGCGTATGTGGCCGGCGGCATAATTAGACAGTTGGAGCCCCCTGCCCCCGCCGCCTAACTCTCCATTTGTGTTCCATGCGCGCCTCAAAAAGATGTTAGCATACAGAGAGGGGGCCTAGCCTGAAAGGGTTTCGGAACTCTTCGATAGCGTTTCCCCGATGGATGGTCTTTAGTCAGTAAAAGTCTGACACACATCCTCCCGCTTCCTCTCCCACTCCGCGGCCTCCTTCTGCGATATAACCTCTTCTTAGAACTGTACCTGACTTAGTAAGTGAAAATCAACACGGGCGGCTACAATGCGTGTTGTTACAAATATTTTTTCTATTTTTATTCCTCTGACTACATATTTTGTTCTAAAATAATCATATCATTAAGAACTTGTGTTATAGATACTAAAAAATGGATAAGTATATATGATACTTTATTTTTGTAAATGCTTACTTAAAACACCCAGACCAGAAAAAATATTCATGTTAATGCAAACATTCCTCCTATTCTTTGTGGGAATCGAGCCCACGACCTCAGGTGCGGAGTGTCGGTAGAGTCGCCACCACGCCATAGCGGTCGTCGGTAATTGTGCTCACAGCGATTCCGGACTGTCCTGCACACTGAGTTCAATGTGCAACACGAGTCTTGTAAAAGTGACGTTTTATGATGGCAAATGCAAAATTTCGAGGCGTAATTTATTTTTCAGAAATTTAATATTTTATTTATTATTTTATTATTTATAATTGTAATCTAGCCCAAAAAGACAAACAAGGTACGACACATCATAAGATATACTTATTATTTAGGAACCTACTTACATATAAGTCAAACCTATATCATGTTAAACTTAATTCCAGGAAAATCCCTGTAAATAGGCTTCGGGCGATACCGAGATACGGAAGTAAGTTGTTTAGATCGCGTTGACTTGATTGGGGTGCGTTACTTAGTATGAGATTATGAACTTAGTCCTCTTTGTGTGTATATAGAAAACATATAAGCTTGGTTGGAGAAATTAGTGTAGATGTGTAGATATATTTATAGATTTTACCATATGGTAAAAGAAAAATACTTATTTCCTAATTCATTTCTAATAAAAACAATATGTGTTGTATGATTAGGTACTGAAAAAAATTGCAACTTAATTCGTACGAGAAACAAAATCTAAATGAACAGTAAGATTTTAATTTCGAGTTAGCATCAAAACTTGTATAAAAAAATATTTTTTAGAAGTTTTTAAATTTAAGTGCATTAAAGAATTATACATATACATTCACGCCTGTTTTTCCGAAGGGGTAGGGAGAGGCATATTATACACCCACACTTCGCCAATTAAAAAGTTGGTCCCACGTAATAGGTGGCGAACTAATTGCCGCTTACCGGGCACTGTTATGTTCGCCAGAGCCTCGTCCGTTGATCGGCAGGTGCACCACTTGCAGGTGAGGTTGGCTTGGGCTCCTTAGGTCTTGGTAAGGATCCCCGCCGACTAGTCTCCACCTTGTCGTGGTGGGAGGGCTGAGTACCTGAGCAGAAGGCGCTAGGGAAAAGGTAACACCCAGAGATTGGCGACTCTGGGTGCCCTTAGTACTGACTACCGGGGGGGAAACTAAGAGGGACCTGTGGAGGGAGCAGCGGGCGGGCCAGGAGGGCCCATCAAGCAGCGCCGGGAGGGTCTTAGGCAGCGGGGGCAGGGGGCCCCAGCTGTCTAACCATGGACCCTCCGAGAAGTCGGCCACACACGCTATGGTCGCACAAGGAGGTAGGAGGGGCGCGTCCACTGCGCCTCTCTGTGGAGGTCCTTCCGGTTTTGGTCCGGGGGACGTTGGCCGTGGGCGGGGTGTCAGAGCTGCAACCTAGGTATTGGCCCCCCGCCTCTTACTCAACAAGCGGCGGGCGTCGTCGGAAGATTTTTAGTGGGTATTACTGCTGGCGGTCGTTTCTGCCGGTGGTGAGTCCCACACACCTCTCTCGGTCCCCATTTGGCCGGGAGACAGTGCGTAAATGCATTTTATTACCGACGTAATTAAAAAAATAAAGGTCTTGGTAGGATCCCTAAAGAATTATGTTTACTAAATTTTCATTTTGCGTGGAATATAGCCGTTTTAAAATAAAAACGACTTAAAACGTAGGTAACTACTTTTTTGACAGTGTACGGAAAAACCTCAATTGGTTTTTGTTGCACTGTTTTCATTTAAACTTATGTATGAAATTTATATGTTATAGTTTCTTATGCAATAAAAAAAATTGTAAATAGATCTTAGACTTAGATTCTAGCCCCTAAATAAGCAGAGCTTGTACTTGTAATTTGTAACTCAATTTTAGCGACTTAGGGACTGGCACTGGTTCCGTAAAAAGTCGCTGTTTGCTATTTGAAGGTAATGCGACAAAGCCATGGTATGATTACAAGCTACCCCGAGACTTCACTATGATCAGTCGCTAGACGAGAGACCGTTTACATGTCATTTAGTACGAGGGGCTTCGTGCTTGGAAAGGCATTACCATTCATACTCTTTCTGCTTTTGTTAATAACTGGTTACGCAAAAAACTTGAATGATGAGGATTAGGATTTACCTTGAGCAGTGAAAGTAGGTTAATTATCTCTAATTTATTTATATAAAACCTGAATGACCCTGTAACTTCCCATACTTTTCGGTCTTTAAGCAGAAGCAAGAAGTGACAGTGCACATTTATTGACCGACTCCTGTTTTGGGGTAAAGGTTAATGACGCAACGCAAAGATAGACGGAGGCCGACTAAGATACTGTGAGGATCGGCCGGAGGACACAGTGGAGGACACCACCGCGGTTTGCCATGCTTGGGCGGAGCACCGACGACGGCGACGGTCCGGAGCAAGAGGGAATGTGGGAGCTTTCACCTCCTTTTGCTAAGCAGCCATGATAGCAAAGGAGGCGGCAGAACGAGAGAGGCACAATGTCTCTCGTCACAGCCTCAGCCGCCGCACTGTACGCCCGAGACGTCGGGAGCCGCGAGACGAATCCCGGCCAGCATAGGCGCTGGCTTGTGGACGGTGAGTAATGGGTAACTCGCCGCCTGTCCGCCTTTCATAGGCGAAAGGTCGCGTCAACGGCGCGTTTGTGTTCCGCGCGCACCTCAAAGAGATGTCTGCACACAAAGGAGGCTAAGCCTGCCGGGGTTGCGTGGCTGTTCGATAGCGTTACCCTGGCCCCGGGACATCACAGGCTCAAGAAGAAACATGAATGGTTTTGACGGAGACGGTCATTTGATGATTAATCCGAAAAAAAGACCGACTAAGATGGTCCAAAATAAGACATAGCAAAACAAAAGTCCTACTACGATTATAAGGTTCTTTGGGAAAGTGCATATATGAATGCTAACAAAGTAATTAATGTCTTACATCAAGTGGCTACAGCTTAGCTGCCTAGCTTTAAGTCAATGATCAAAGACTCAAAACTGTGAAACATTTAATAATAAAATAATAATAATAATAAAAAAGTTTATTGAACAAAACACATTTTCACAATACATTTTGTAGATACACTTAAATACCTAAACTAGGTCTAACCTGTTCTTATAGGTATCTATGCTCTCTACCCTAAATGCTGTGTTAAGTTTAATATATATTAAGTTAAAATAATTACATAAATACCTACAATATACACAAATTAGCTTATTTAAATAAAACAATATCAAAAATAAATCCTAAATCTTTTCAAATACTTTATAACCAGCATTATTTAAAACTAAAATAAGTTTATCGATTTGCCTGCGTGACCTAGAGTTTATTAAAGCCATGTTTTAGGCATTTCCACACAAAACCTATTAAGATCAGGTAAATTATAAAAACTTGCTTCATGAATCACACTGCCATTTGGTGAAAACGGCAGTGTGATTTTTGAATTACCCATGGCTTGTGGAGGATGTCATTCGACAACCTTATAAAACATAGCGAACCAAGGCGAATATTCATATTCGATGACGACGACCGATATGGCGTGGAGGTCAGTATACCTACACTTCACTCCAGAGGTCGTGGGTTCGATTCCCACACAGGACATATCTTTGTGTGCATGAACATGGATATTTGTTCTGGGGGCCTACCGCCGAATTCGATGGATTACCGGTAATCCATCTAGATCAAACTTTGTTTTGCGTTCATTAATCCGTACCGGGGAATCTGCTGACAGCCACCTCTCATTCATGACCTTCAGTCCGTGACAGACCAATAGGTAAATGGAGAACGCCATTTTGTTTCGATTTCGGTATGATTTCGATGAGTTCGGCGGTACGACAGAATCAATTCGAAATCCATTTTGCCTTATAATCGATTGCCATCGAACTCGACGGTAGGCCCCCTGGTCTGAGTGTTTTCCTATGTACCTATATTAAGTATGTATTTACAAAAAAAAAATATTGAAGTATGTTTATCCGTTGTTTAGTATCTATAACACAAGTTCTTAATGATACTTATCTTGGAACTAAATAATTGGTGTAATTTTCAGAAAATATTTATTATTAATAATATATTAATGACACAAATAATTGTAATATGGGGCTCCTAGCAAGATCTGAGGAGCCCAAGCCAACCTCACCTGCAAGTGGTGCACCTGACGATAAACGGACGAGGCTCTGGCGATCACATTAAGTTCCCGGTAAGCGGCAATAGACTCGCTACCTATTACGTCGGACCAACAGTATAACTGGCAAAATGTGGGCGTTAATATGCCTCTGCTTACCCCTTTGGGAAAACAGGCGAGAATGTATGTATGTAATAATTTTATAAATGGTGGGAGAATAAACTAACCTTGACGAATTTCTCGCAGTGAATTGGCGCGTTAGTTCTTAAGTTGATGTTCATAAGCCATTTATTGAGCCAAATTTAAATAAATGATTTTGACTTTAAAATTTATTTAGTATAAGAATCGACCCTACTTACGAATGTATAAAACTCCTCGCTATACCGGTCGTTATAATGATGATGACCTGACCGAAAAATTGATTTTTATCTATTTTATTTGTAACTTCTATTTTAGTATTTACGATTATAATTAATATAATAATATAATAATATTTTCTTACAATCACACCAATTCTTCAGTTCCAAGATAAGTATCACTAAGAACTTGTGTTATGGATACTAAAGAACGGATAAACATACTTAAATACTTTTTTTTTTTTTTGTAAATACATACTTAATATACATAGGAAAACACCCAGACCAGACCAAATATTCATGTTCATGCACACAAAGATTTGTCCTGTGTGGGAATCGAACCCACGACCTCTGGAGTGAAGTGCAGGTATACTGACCTCCACGCCATATCGGTCGTCATTAATTCTCTAATATGTGTAATTTCATGAGTTACTTATTGTGTTAAATTAACGTTCGTTGTAATATGCATCGTCAACTAATGGTTGTTCTAGTTATTCTATTCTTTATTTTTTAATAAGTCACCATTCACTCGAAAACCATATTAAAGTCGATTTTTAATTACAGAAGTTGACCGGGTAAGTCACAGTTCAGTTCACTTGATCATAAAATATTTTCCCCGCAAAACGGTAAAGTGGTTCATTGATCGTAGTCCGATGAAACTTTAATATAAGTACTCCGGACTAATAGCCCGAACGTGACTCGAGTTAGGGCCAATTTCGCGGGAGACTTTAAGAATATCATACACCAACAATGTGGATCGCTTAATGCTGTAACGACTAAGGAACATTTGCGGGGCACCCACGGAAATTGAGCAAGCATTGAATCAATTTCGTTATGTTGATTTTTATTACTTAGTAATACGAATTTGAATTTGACAATTGTAGTTTCGCCAAAATCCGTGTTTATATGGTTAATAAAATCAGTCTCCGATATTTGGCAAGTATTGTAAATTTATTGGGATAATGTGAAAGATGTCAGTATTATTAAAAAGTATACTATTATGTAGTTGTACTAGCAAGCTAATCTAGCTTATATTAAACACAATCTATTATGATTTAGATCATTCATATCTATCATTTAGATTTTTTGAATAAAAAGATTCGTGTTAATATCTCTTTTATAAAAACTGCATAAATTATTCTGTCTTAAAATATATAATAGACTATTCTTCTAATTGACTAATTCCTATTTCGTTAGTAACAACCAATAAAGATTTAGTGCTCAACCCATTTCCTTTTAATATTTACATCATTTATTTAACCTTTATACTCGCCATAAAACATCAATGAATTATTCAATAATATAGAATAGACCTAATATTATTTATTTAATTGAGATATTTTTATTTTATTTTAGTTTATTGGGACAAAACACCGTTTTACTGATATAACATTACATTTATGCGAAAATTACTCTATTCTAAAAGTATAACCAACACCAATTTCCATATATCGCATAATTTTTCCGACAAGTTATATTCTCAATACTAACTCTAAAAGTTCAGATAAAGATAACTACACAACTCAAAAACATTCATCACATTAACAGTTACAATTATGTTTAATATTTATTAAGATAACTGCATTTCTTTTATATAACCGACTTCACTACTTTTATCCAATACAGACCATTTAGAACTTGCTTCCATAAAATGTTGCATAACACCGAACAATTTATTCGACCCTAGCAGTCTTATCTTTGAACGGGAGAAGCTTGTTTTAATGTCCCTAATTTAAGGTGCCGGCGTGGGCAACGATTTCATTCCGATGCTGCCAATAGTCTTCAGCTATATAATTTCTAGTTACATTAACTTCTAAGTATATTGCCTTAAGCTGAACTTTGCATGTTATGTATGAATTTGAAATTATGCCTATTTGTTATCTAACTCTAAATGCAAAGTTTTGCTTTAAATATTTTTGTATGTACAATGCTATAAATAGTTATGACACAAAATGAAAACGGGCTTGGAACGCAGTTCACTAAGTACTGAATCAGTGGACCGTTTATCCAAAGTTCGTCCAAATAATTTGAAAAAAGCCGAGATGAGTTTCTTGAGGCATTCTTCTTAATCTCGTAGCCTTTTGGAAGCCTCGTTAGAGTCACCGACAGACTGACTGACTGACGGACAATCCCCTCCCTCCTTTAGAATAACGACAGGCTGACTGACAGATCCCTCCGATAAGAGTCACCGACAGACTGACAAATCTTGAGAAAAACCACAACAGACGGATAAACTGACAAATCTTGACAAATTTTGACAAAGAACCCATTTGTTTTTATTTCTTTATTATTGTACCGCTCATATCTCTTTCATTGTTGTTAAAAAAATATATCGAATTTCAATTTTGTGTGTGAATGTTTGAAGAATCCAAATGATCATGTTGATCTTAAAGATAATAAAGTATATTGTATTTTATTTCGTGGGTTTGATTCCTACTTGGGCAACTGTGGACAAGATTTTTGTAGTAAAGATTTCGCACAGTATAAAAGTCGGTGGTAGCTGGTACCTTCTTATCCTTTGCTTTTATAAAGCTTTTCAACTTCAATTCATTTATTCAAGCTTGCCTTAATTCCGAAGCACGTGTGAATATCACTTAAATCTACGAGTGTCACTTAACTAGAGCGGAATCTTGTTGGCAAGAATACAAAAATCGATAGTAGCTTTCTTCACTCACAACATACAGCTGATGCTTAATATTTTGGCAATAAAATTAAAAATGGGACTAAATTAATGTACGTGCTTAGTAAGTTAAAACAGTTTTAAAGGAGTGCCTTAAAGAACTCAAGTTTGAATGAACTAAGAAGGCAACTAAGAATAAAAAAATAAACAAAAACCGAAAGCGTGTTCTTGGTCTCGAATTCACTCATGTTAAACAAATGTATTATGTTAATTAACAAAAAAATAACTAAAAAGGAGTTATTATTCACCCAAATGAATTTATAATAAATAGCTACCAAGAACGAAACCGAAACATTTCAAAGACAGCTGTACGACGAACGTTGCAATGACAAACGGTGTTCAGAGATAATCTTCTGAACATGACTAATGACGTGCTAGATCCCTGTCTACGTGTCTACATGTTAATTGAACCGAATGCTTCCAACACTAATTTACACTCTGTTTATTTTACCATCATTTTGTACCAACTTATATTTGCGGTTGGATCCATACTGCGTATAATTTTGTTATAAATTTTATATGTGTAAGTGCAAAAATAAGTTTGTCGAAATAGTTTTTGAAATATTTAGATGTCTTCTTTAAGCCACAGATATAACTTATTCAGCAGTAACTCAACAAGATCAGTGAAAAAGAAATTGAGTAATAAATATTTAAAATATTTTTTTTATAAGAAGAGGAAGCGCCCTTACCTTGGTTTATGAGAAGGGGAAAGGGCCTTGGGCTCTGGGATGGGATCATAATGGTCTAGGATAATTTTAATTTTGGGCACCACACTTTATTATTAATGTTACAAATTTATAAGTGAGTTTGTTTGTTATATCTGAACAACGTGCAGTGCTAATAAGAATTTACTTATATGACAGTGGAAAAGCGATGTGAAAGGTCAAACACATTGGGCACTTGTAAGGATTGCGATGATATAATACTCGTTCAGCTTTTGTCCCAGCACAGACTTCAGCAGCATCAAATTTAATATGTGACTTTAATAAGGATCCTACTAACAACTTAGTACAAGCCAACCTCATCTGAAAGTGGTGCACCTGCCGATCAACGGACGAGGTTCTGGCGAACATGACAGTTCCCGGTAAGCAACAATACGCTCGCCACCGGACCAACGATAAAAATAGTGAACTGTGGGGTAATATGCCTCTGCCTACCATCGCGAAAAAAGGCATGGCTGTATAATGATGATGATAATAATAACATAAGACTTAATACTAGTCAGTAACACGGCATTTAGTCTCTTTGTCAATAAATAAAAATATTATGCAAACTTTTCAGAAGTATCATAGCAGAATATTTTCTGGCACACTACTCTGAAGCAAGTGGAACACTAAAAACAAAAGGCTAAAAGTTTTGTTTTAGAAATTTTGTTGTATTCACGGTAGCGTAAAATAAAAAAGTGAATTCACGAGTTCTCGCTTAAAGAAACTTTCTCATCGACAGTACAAAGTTTTGTTTGAACTGAAAACAAGTCTAGACGCGTGAAAAACATATTTATGGACGTTTTCCGTTTAAACGCTCCTTTGGTGAGATATTTTTATTCGTCGAGTAGTCGTACGCATTGTCACTATTTGTTTATTTTCGTTTGCTGTTTTTGGAGTATATTTCACGTGAAATTCTCGTACCTGATACTCCTTCAAGTGTTGATATTTATACTAGAACGATGAATTCTTCTTTGAAAGCTATAATTATTTTTTGTTGTTGTTAAAAACTTTTTCTTTTACAAACATCAACATCAGCCCAGTAACGTTTCTCTGCTGATTTAAGGTGAGAGGAATCCAAGTGATAAGTCAACAAGCGGACTCTAGTCTACTGAATATTGGCGCTAGTAATATGGTAGGTGTCGGGTGTACTAGGTAGTATTTAAAACTTTTAAACAGAGATTTTAACTTGGCTCAACATATCTTCTAAAGCACGAAAACGTTCGATATTAGGTGCTACATATAAAATGGTAAATCGAATATCATCGAAACTTTTTTATAATTTCTGTCTGAATTAAATACTTCTTTATATTTCTTGTTTAAAATTCACAACCAAACTTTTTAGTTTTATTTAAAAATGTATCTTCCTCGCATTAGGTATCATGAGAAGGGTGTGACATAACGAAGTGTAGCGTCAAAGTTTGGTTGGCGCCAGTTAATAATATATCAGGGTACAACCACGGCCTCTCAACAAAAACACACACTTTCAGCACGCGAATCATATTTAATACACACCGGCCGGCGGTTAGTGTTGAAAAATATCGATAAATAATCATCGACAAGGAGCCTTAGAGTTAACATTACTTCAGTTTAGTTACATAAAAGCATCTAATAGTAAGTTATGTTTCACTGTCATTGTTTCTTTATCAACTCTTTTACAGACCGAAAGTAGAAAAAAATTAAAAGTTCGTGGTTTTGAACTGTAACTCAAGCCAAATATTTTTTTATGGGTTGGCATATTATTAGTTTACTGTTTTGTTGCTACTTTTTAAATCAAGTATGTTATATTTTCTAATAGTAATGTTCTGTATTATACAGAAACGGCAACGAGACGTAAAAAAGTAATAAATGGAAAAAGTAACATAAACATAGTATTTAAAATTAACAGACTTAAATTACCTACAGTACGAACTCATTTGGTTTTGTAGAAAATGTGTCCTTAGATATTTTTCTTTTCATGAATGAACTGAAACCTCACAAATAATAACAGCTTACATATTTCACAGCAAAATTAAAGTATAAAACTAGTTAAATTTAAAGACATAATGCTTACATGCTTCATTACAATTTTCTACTAAAGAATCATGAATTACTGTGACTATCCTAATTTAGTTTATAATATCTTTTAAATACTATAAAAGAGAAAATAGATGGGACAAAAAAACATACTGTCTACTGTCATAACTTATCGATAAAGATCTCTCGCACAACACTGCTCGCTAACAAGGTGATTATTGCTAGGGGCGGGACGAGCCCACTCGATAACTACTCTCCCCGGCCAAAAGGCTCTATGATTGTAATTATGAAAAAACCTTATGGGAAAAAATCTTTGATAAAATAATGTACCATAAACAGTTACATACTATTGCATACAGGCTTCATATGCGATTTTATAATGACTATGATGACTTATTAAGCAATTCAAAAATTGACAATTATAATGAGGACGTTTTAGGCAATAGGAAAAATGGCTAACAGTTACGTGAAAAAATATAAGTACAGTTTACTGACTAAAGTATGTAATAGAAGAACCTATAACTGTTGTTATGAGCTCTTTAGTTCAGTATAGGAGAGGTTTATATGTACTCATTTAATAAAAATATATCGGGCACGTACCAATCAATCTCAGCAAATCCTAGAACAAAAATGGCAAGAAATATGTTTTATTTATAGGTGGAGCAGAGTATGTTTATGATTATGAGACTTTTATCCAAAGAAGTATCTTAATATTTTTAAGAAAAAAAAAACAAAATGCTATATTCTTCACAACATAGAACTTTCTAATGTAACATTTAAAAATTAAAACAAAGACAAACATTTCCTATCCTAAAGTCATACGCCAACAAAAGAAACAAATGGAGCATTTAACAACGGTTTTAACGAAAGTAAGAATCAAATATATGGAGAACTGTGACATAAAATGGAAATGTTGTGTTCCGCGGAAACCCATTTGAATGTTAAGTCTTCGGCTGTGGTTGTAAAGATGAAGCCACACGTGAAATGCATTCGTTTGTTTACCTAAACTTATTGTTTTACACCTACGATTTTCTAGGAAAACTTTCTACAGTATTTCTTTTGTAAAGCTAAGAGGTTTATACAATGATTTCGAGAATAAATGCTTTCTGTGTGGTTTAATTTGAATAAAGAAAAGAAAAAGTCCACATTACAATTTGAAATTAAAATAGCATATTTAATGTTGTTCCCGATGACCAACTATGAGTTTCCCTCCTTTCTCATGCACTACATTGAGTGCAATACGACCTCTTTATGGAGTGCAACGTCTTCTTAATTATGCAAATATTCAGTGTGCATTTTTAGATTATCGTTTATTGAATACACCCTATAAATATAATAATAATTATTCTGAACCTATGATGGACACTAATCTTCTTCTAAGAAAACTATAATTATTTTGTATGTACTTGAGTGATTTTCTTAGTGTATGTCTTTGAATGATTTTCTTATTGTATGTCTTTAAGATAATACACTTACGTACGTACGTCATGTTTGAGTTATCGACAAATCTTATCGAGTTTCTCACCAAATTCTTCTCTACTCGTTCATGCTCGCAGCGAAAAGGTTTGTTAGTTTTTAGGCTACCGTTTACGTTCACGAAACCCAAACACCTAAACATCCATATTAATAATACCTCAGTATTTTCAATCAGATCAAATGTTCATCGATGAATAAAAGTAATAAAATAAGATTTTGATTGACAGAAGA
Source organism: Musotima nitidalis (assembly GCA_949126915.1). NCBI lineage: Eukaryota > Metazoa > Arthropoda > Insecta > Lepidoptera > Crambidae > Musotima > Musotima nitidalis. Next base: position 7,914,985 of record OX421424.1, on the reverse strand, counting down.
AAGCTTTTCATCGATAACTATTGATAAAAATAAAGATTTCCATCGATCGAAAATCAAAAATTATATTTTTACTGGCAGAGCACAATCGTGCACTAGTCTTTACCCGCGCCACTCAACAGTGGGTGGTCTAGTGATCAGGCGTTATAACCTATAACGAACAACAAATGGCCGTGTACTGTGCACGTACCCACATAGCTCAATTACGCATACTGTGCTGACCAATTATTTCGTAAACTTCCCATGGGCGGTTAGCTAGTCTCCTTACCTCAAGAATCTGATCATCATAATTACGTGTTTTTTTTTTTTTCATGTTGAATTTTTTGATCACGGTTATGGTAATAATAATGCCTATCTGGTTATAAAATTGGTAGGTTTTTTTACGCACTGGTTAGTACTATGAGCTAAGCATCTATTTAGGGCAGTATACGTGGTTTGAGTCATATGTAGGCGTTATGCAAATTTCTTTTAGCCTGTGAATATTTATCACAATGTTTTTTAATTCAAAAGTTTGTAAGTTGGAATAATATTTATTTTGATACTCTTTCGTGTAAAAAGAAGATATTGTTTCTTTTTCTGTAAATCTATTTCCATAAAAAGGATTTTCTTTGGCTCGTCTTCGCGGAGGCATTATCGTGCTCACAGATATATCTACCTATGTAGACTTATCACTGTATATAAGTACATCACTAAATAAAAAGAAACAAGCTTAAAAAAGTTAGATTCCTTCAATATAAATGTTAGTTTGTAAGTTTGCCAATAGATGGCACGGATCGATATTGAAACGCGCAAGCGGTTACTGGTTACCGGACCCATATAGGTCCGGCAATTGTATGTAAGCTCTCAATTAAATTCATTACAGGTTATACATCCTTTCTGGGCTTTTTATATCATATCAAGGTTTGTTCATGCAGTTATGCAGTTCAATATTTTAAATAAAACTAAACAGGCGGAAAATCGTCTGGTCCAATTCGTTTCACATAATTAGGTATTTTTATTAATAAGATGTAAAAATAAAAAGAATATTCAATGTGAAACCAGTACAAAGTTTCATAAGCATTTTACTCAAAAATACAATGTCATAATTTTTTTGTCATGTGTTGAAAAATTACTCCCTCCTGCTAACTTTTATACCGCTTTATATGGTCGGAACCATGTAAACTTCGCACGATAACTTCTGAAGCATGTGTTGTCCCAGAAAACTATTCCGCGAGGCTTTTATCTTATTTTCACGGGTTTCCTGAGTAAAAAGTTCGGTAAAAGTTTGCCTAAAACACAACAGGTGTTCGGGATATAACGATATTGGCTCTCAGGTTTTGTTGAAATTCTTGAATCGTGTTTCAGTTACTTACTTACTTGAAATGATTTTCGTTTTATATTAATATCTTCTCGAAATATGTCGTACATAATGAAAGCAACGTTACTGTTGTTCGCTTTAAATTAAAAATCGGCTGGCAAGGAAAATATGTAGTTACAGAATTTTCTTGTTCAAGTGATTTGTCTTCAACGGTCCCAAAACCGTCTTTCGTAGTATCGTTAGGTGAATTTAAATCTGACGGCTAGGATTTTATGATAAATCAGTTGAAATGTAAATTTATAATTACTGTGTTCTAAAAATTATATAAGCCCATTAAAGTTCCATTACTCAGCACGGGCATTATTAATTATTTTATATTACATTATTATTACTCAAACTCCTCTCAGAAAACAAAGTGATAGTGTACTGGATCATACTACATACAGTATGAATTGGCGGATACATGTGAATTGGCGGAGGCAGAGACGTGGCGTTTTGCTGTTAAAAAATTTCAAGCCGCCCAGTTAGGTTTCTAACATTTAAGCAAGCGACTATCACATTTAGTGATAGCCGGGACCAACGGCTTAACGTGCCTTTCGTAAGCACTCGATATTAAATGATACACAAACGGTCACCCATACAAAGTCTGACCTCTGCTTTACTTCGGTAATCGTTTGTAACCACTGAGCACTGAGCTACGAGCCATTCATTATATAGCCGTCATTGCAAAAAATACTTTGCAATCAACATTTTAGATTTTTCTCTACAGGCATGTTTGTCTCTAAGAGGATTTGCTAAATATATAGTGTTTGAAATTTTATAGCCGATTAATAGGGCCTCACCCAGCATAACGACTGCGACCCATAATTTTTGTAATGCATTCAAAGTCAAAAAAAATTATTCTATTTTGTCTAAATAATGTTCTTAGATAAATTAATTGTTATGAATGTGAACTTAAAAACTGACGCGCCCATGCACTGCGGACAGGAGCTTGGACGTAAAAGACAAATGCAAGAAACTAGTCAAATATAATTAAATTATCCTAAATATATAAATTGTATTGTCCCGCATTCGAGTGTATTCTGTACCATAGCAGTGTCCAGTTATCCAAGGACCCGACATCTGCGAACGCGGCTTAAATCTTTCTCAACCTTCTAGGCTCGCGACTCCATTAGCACTTTACACTTAGTTGATATAATAACAGAACTTACTCAGACTAACTTAATCAGAGTTATATTCATAGTAATTTTTAACTGTATAGGGATGTTCATGTTCGGGTGTATAGGGATCCTATAAAGATCTGAGGAGCCCAAGCCAACTTCACCTGCAAGTGGTGCACCTGCTGAACAACGGATGAGGCTCTGGCGATTAGTTATGTTCCCGGTAAGCGGCAAAAGGCTCGCCATCTATTACGTGGGACCTAACTGTTATTGGCAAAGTGCGGGCATATTATTTGCCTCTGCCTACCCCCTCGGGGAGAAAAGCATGATTATATGTATGTGTTTTTAACTGTGAAAGACGTGACAAATTAATTATTTTTTCATAATCAAGATTTAAAAAGTTTTTTACTTATTGAAACTCACACCACTCAGGCACGATGATTTAAATATAGTACTAATGTAATCCATTATTGCTACAAATTATAATCATGAACAGTGTTTTAATGCTTTTATAATATATATTTCTGTAATGAAACAGCCTTTAAAGTAATTTGGTTGGGGAAGTACTTAGAAGTGGTTCTAACGTTACTGACCATATTTCTTTCAGATCTGTGTTTCATAAAAAGCGTGTTCAGGTAGTAGTCGACTAAAAATAGTTTGAAGTGATAATCGGAGAGAAAAATACGTAAGTTGCTGATAGTGAGCAGGTAGTTTGTAATTAAAGTTAAAAAAATGTTTGATATTTAAAATAGTACATAGTATAAAGTCACAAAGTAAAGTAGCTTTTACTATGAAAATTAACTTACACCATACCCTTACACACGTGTTTGTAAGAAACTCTCACCTCTTGCAAGGATCTAACATGATTAATATTCCAATAAAACGTTCGTCGTAAAACTGCGAGTTCCAGGAAACTCGATCTCACTTTGTTTATAATTAATGCCCGATACACCCGCACGGGAATAATTCAACGGCTTATGCACCCTTGATAATATGAGATGAAGTTTCTTTAGACGGCAAAGGCGCGGCGGCGCGGGGCGTCTATGGGCGGAGTCGACGGCGGCCGGCGTCCGTTCAGTCTGTGGGCAGACGCCGCGCGCGTTACACGTCCACCCATAACGCGCCTCCTCCATGCCACGCGAGTCACGATGTCGTTCCCACCACGTGAATATTTATGACGCGATCGACCTATTCGCCTCCTCATAAATGGCACTGCCGACGTCCATGCCTCTCTGCAACTCAAACATCGACGTAAAATGCCAATAAAACAAACTTTTGTGAATGGACTCGAGCGCCAAACTTTCTTTCGAATTATAGTGTATGTGTTGTTCAGCTGTCATGCTATTGAGAAGAACTATGCGGCGGAGGTGCCGCACGAGTGCGCCTACCGCAGCCCCGAAACGGAAACGTCGGAGAATGCTGTTCTGTTCTGCAAAATAAGAACCATAAGCAGTTTAGACCACCTGTTACAGAACATTAGCCGAACGCATTACGATGAAGTCCTATCATTGCACGTTCAGTGTAGTGAAATCCTATTTTTTGAGAGCACATTAACGGCTCACACTGAGAAACCTACAGGCAAACAGACAAATCTCGCAAAGCTAAAGGATCTTTTTGTTGACAAGTGCAAGATTCGCCAAATACCGGCACGCGCTTTTGAAAACTTCAAAGATCTGAAGCGACTCCACGTGACGACCCACAACAGTGAATGGTCTGCTATGACAATGGAGCTGAATGAACACGCATTTTTGGGTTTGAACGAATTAATTGAGCTAAACCTCAGTGACAACAACATCTGGAGCACAAAAACAGAAACGTTTTGTTCGTTGTATAGTTTGAAGATACTTAATATTACGAGAAATCACTTACAAAATATAAAGACAATTGGTTTTGCCGACTCTATGCGAGAACAAAACTTAAGTGTTAGAAGTTGTAATCTAGTTATAGAAATTCTTGATATGTCTTTTAATGATCTAATTGTCGTTACTGACAATAGTTTGTCGAAGTTACGTTCGTTGTCAAAGCTGTTCTTGCAGAATAATGCGATATCTACTCTAGAAGATGGTGCCTTTGGAGGACTCCTCAGTTTACAGGTTTTGAACTTGTCCAGTAATTTCATGAATACAATTCCACCTGATATTTTTAGTGACACAAAATCTCTGAAAGAAATTAACATGAGTAACAATACCATTAGTGTTTTACCGCCAGGAATTTTCGAAGGCTTAGCACATCTTCAAACTTTGGATCTTTCGTTCAATGATCTTACTAGTCAATGGGTTAATAAAGAAACTTTTATGGGGCTCTTACGTATGGTTATTTTAAATCTGTCATTCAATAGGTTATCTAAAATAGACCGATACATGTTTCAAGATTTATATAGTTTGCAAAAGTTAAACTTAGAGCACAACGATATAACTTTTATTGACGAGCATGCTTTCGAAGAGTTACGAAACTTGCACTCGCTTACTCTTTCACACAATAAACTTGCACATATACATACGTATTTATTCACAGATTTGCATGTATTGCACGACTTATTTATTGATAATAATAAAATAAAACACATAGACGATAATGCTTTTGATAATATGACTAATATCGAGGATTTAGGACTTAATGACAATTATTTATCGTCAATACCAGTTTCTATAAGAAAATTACGATCTTTGAAGTCATTAGATATCGGCAATAATAATATAAGTCATTTAAATAGAGAAAACTTTCGTGGCCTATCCGAACTTTTTGGTTTGCGTCTTGTAGATAACCAGGTGTCGTATTTGAATGAGGACACTTTTGAACATTTGCCCCAACTGCAGGTACTCAATTTGGCATCTAATAAGATAAAGCACGTAGCACCGGGATGTTTTCACAAAAATATTAATCTGAAACTATTACGCATGGATGGCAACGAGATAACCAAGTTTGATGGCATATTTTCTACGCTTACTACATTAGTGTGGCTTAATATGTCATCTAATAGAATAGTATCTTTTGATTTTCGTAGTTTTCCTAATAGTTTAGAGTGGCTAGACTTACATCAGAACTTTATAAATCATTTTAAAAATGACGACATGCATTCAAATGTAAATATAAAGTTGCTAGATCTAAGTCACAATAATATTAGTCAACTGTTTGTAACGTCAATACCACAATCTGTAGAAAAGTTGTATATAAACGATAATAACATTGAACACATACAGGTTGGAACATTTTCAAAGCTCCGCAGATTATCTTTGGTAACCCTCAATAATAATAAACTGGTACAACTTGACATGAATGCCTTTCGGTTGGATCAAATAGATGAAGATAGCGACTTGCCCGAATTCTTTATAAGCGGAAACCCATTTGTTTGTGACTGTTCAATGGAATGGATTCAGCGCATTAATTATTTGAGCCACAGTCGACAATACCCGCGTGTGTTAGATCTAGATAAAGCTTTGTGTTCGCTGGTACATTCACGTGCGAAAGAGAAAAAGATGATAATTGATATGTCACCTTCTGACTTTCTATGTCCGTATGAAAGTCATTGTTTTGCCCTCTGTCATTGTTGTGACTTCGTAGCTTGTGACTGTGAAATGATTTGTCCAAATAACTGTAGATGCTATCACGATATTACTTGGAATGCTAACGTCGTAGATTGTTCTAATGCAGGCTATTCAGAAGTACCTGATCGTATACCCATGGACGCTACTGAAATATATTTAGATGGAAACAATATAAATTACTTAGGAAATCATGTATTCATTGGCAAAAAAAAATTACAAGTTCTTTATTTGAACAACACCATGTTAAATGAAGTAAATAATCAGACATTTAAAGGGGTTGATTCGCTGAGAGTTTTACATTTGGAAAACAATAAATTAGTAGAGTTAAAAGGTGATGAATTTTCACATCTTAACAGTTTAAATGAATTATATTTAGATCATAATGCTATTGTTCACGTTGGAAATAACACTTTCTCATCTCTTAAATCACTATCCGTTCTCAGAATTGATGACAATAAACTTGTTAACTTTTTCCCATGGAAGTTGTTGGCTTCATCGTCCAAAAGTTTGGCTCATGTTTCAATTGAAGGAAATCAATATTCATGCGATTGCAAAAGTATTGCCGAATTGGATTTATGGTTGCGTAGGGACCCGGGAGATCCTGAAAAAATGTTATGTACAGACAAAGAGGGAAAACCCACAACTATCACAATCGCTTCCGTGCTTAGTCATTGTAAAGAATATATGGGTTCAATTAACGACCCGACTGTATCTAAGAACGAAATAGTATCCAAGTCCTTATTTCTTCCTGATAATTACTTTGCGATTATATTTGGTATAGTAATTATTGTCGTAATAATATGTTTGATAGGTGCTATATTTTATGCTTTCAGATACGAAGTCAGCGATTGGTTATACACTAAATATGGAGTTCCACTGTTCAAAGAACAGTCATGCCCCAATGTTGACCATGTGTTAGAGGGAAATCCAAATCACATACACGATTATTACGTGATATGCAATACCAAAGATACTAATTTCGTGTACAATAATATTATGTCTGAGGTGGAATTTAGAAAAATGTCATCAAGAAAGCTTTCACCGAATGATTTATCTCTAAATATCCTTACTCTAGATAGTTTTTCCAAATCATCGAAATTATCCAAACGCCTGTTAGTAGTTTTAACTACAAGTTTTATTTGTAACGACCTCTGTGATATTCATTTCAAAAATATATTTTATAGTTACTTGAAATCTTTGAATCGCAGTGACATTAATAAAGTGGTTTTCATAAAAGTGGTAGAAAATAATCAGATCAATGACGAGCTCTGCTTTGTTATGGATAAGTTTAAAAATATATCGTGGAACGATTCCCGTTTTTGGGAAAGGTTCGTAGCTTTGTTAAACTCGACGGATACTATTATCACAGTGAAGGGCTCAGAAAAGAATGTATTCAAGAAGTCGTTACGTCAAACGCCTACATTGAGGTACACGACAATGCCAGTTTCAAACGATAGTTGCTCAAAGCAGAATTTCACGAATTCTTTACAGTATTGTAAAAGGAACGATGGGGAGTCTTCTCAAAATGAAAGCTCTCCTTCATCAGACAACAACACGTATGGGGAGGGAAATAACTCTAACAATAGCTACATGTCTATCGATAACAGGACATGTCCTCGATTTAATTATGACCTCAGGCTATCTCCAAACAGCGGTCATGTATATTCCAGGGTAGACGACATTTCACCAACAGTTCCGCGTTCTTTAACCGGTGCTTCCTGTGGAAAAGGGCGTACTTATTTCGTTTAAATATACTAACAAAAATTTCTCACCTTACTTACCTTTTATTCACGGTAACTGTAGTTGTTATTGACTCACAATTATTAAATGTATATAATAAACATAGCATTATTGTCAATTTTTCTCATACGTAAATCATAAGGAAAAGCGTATGTAAGAGCGAAAATATTTTAACACTACAATATTTTGTACAAAAATGGCGTGAAAAGATGAGTCTGATTACGGAAACATTTTCCATAATATATTATTATAACTGTTAAAATGATTATGTATTTGTATTTATTAATATAGTAAGTTTATCAGAACTTAATGTTCGTAAATCGGTCACTGTAATGCAACACCAAATAGCTTAGGATGAATTTAATATTCCCATTATTGAAATTAATGTGAAATCTATGTATCTTATTATAAATTATCTTATGTTATTCTTAATTTTATTTTGAACATTAAAATTTTGTAAATTAATTCAATAAAAACTATTTTATGTTAAAAATATTCATTACTTTTATTTTAAATTTGTGTTATTTATATTAAAATTTGTTCTATATTTCAAATGCAGGTAATTAACGATAATTTATTGTATGATATCATTATTTATTTATGTAAAATTTCTTATACATTGTATGTTTGTACTTTAATGTTCTTTCTATGTCACAAAATGTAAATAATAACAAATATTATTATATTAATAAATGTTCGCGATGTTATTGTTCATTTGCATAGATGTAATGCTTGAGTACCTATTTAAATACTTATAACTAAGCTAAATCGTGATACTAGAAATAACTATTATTATTAAACTTGAAAATAAATGTAATTTTTGGATTGTAATTATTAGTTGTAATGGACACTTCTACAAGACTACGATCTTGAAATCGTAATAAAATTATACTGACGTTTTGATACTTATAACTGTATTTTATTTCTTTTCATTTTACAAAAATACAATTCATTTAACCAGTTTCACAAATATCATACATTTAGGCTTTCCTCTGTAAGATCATTCGGCTGTAGGATTCTCTACCGCCGCATGTGAGTCCGGTCAAAGTAGATCAAAAAATCAGAGTAAATTTACATGCAGCAAAAAAAAGAAGTGAAATATGAAATTAACATTTTTTTGCATTTTTTAACTATGTTTTAAACTACATAATATATTTTTATATCTTTAAAGGTCTAGATTGGCCGGACTATAATATTTCTTTTCAGCTCCTATAGTACTGCGTATTTTACCGTGCTTACTCGGTATGACACGATCTTATTAATAGGTTGGGGAAAAAGTCTTTTCGTATTTTTGTATGAAAAGTCAAGACATTTTTTTCAAAGTTTATTTACATTTATTTACAATATATATGTACCGTTTTGTTGAATAACTTTCTGCCATTTTGTGGGCAGAGACATTATCCCGTTACTGTAGAAACTTTGGGACTTCTGATCAAAAAAACGGGACAAATAGTTTTGGCAGTCCTCTCTTGAGGTCAACCTTACAGAACCTAAAGAATTCTGCAGAGACCGAAACAGGTGAAAATCTGAAGGCGCAAGGTCAGGGCTATATGGTGGATGCACTAGGACCTCCCAGTCGAACTCTCGTAATTTTTGCTGAGTGGCTAAAGATGTGTGTGGTCTAGCGTTATCGTGATGAAAGACCACACCCTTCCTGTTGATCAATTCCGGCCGTTTTCTCTCGACTGCTTCCTTCAATCTCATCAGTTGCTGGCAGTAAAGATCAGAATCGATGGTTTTGCCGGGCGGTAAAAGCTCATAATAAACAATGCCCTTCCAATTCCACCATACACACAGCATCACCTTATTTCGTGTTAGGCCAGGTTTGGCCACAGTCTGTGAAGCCTGGCCAACTTTCGACCACGACCTTTTTCGCACGTTCTTGTCGTACGTGATCCACTTTTCATCGCCAGTTATCAATCTCTTCAAAAACGGCTCGGTTTCATTACGTCTCAATAATGAATCGCAAATGAGTACACGGTTCATTAAGTTTCTTTGAGTGAGCTCGTGTGGCACCCAAATATCGAGCTTTTTTGTATAACCAGCTTTCTTCAAATGGGTCAAAACTGTTTTGTGGTCAATTCCCAGTTCTTCAGCTACATCGTAACTACTAATATGCCGATCTTGCTCCACTCTTTCAAAAATGGCGTCCATTTTATTTGTAACAGGGCGACCAGAGCGAGGTGCATCTTTGACATCAAAATTTCCGGACTGAAAACGTTTGAACCAAATTTGTGCTACTCTTACTGACACTGCATCAGGTCCATAAACATCACAAATTTTTTTCACTGCTTGAGTTGCATTTTTGCCTTTTTTATAATAAAATTTTAAAATGTATCGAATTTCTTCATTAGATTCACTCATTTTTACGGAGAGAAAAACAAATGAAAAATAGCGGGAAACAACTTTTTTTTATTTTTTTCTTTTCTTTATAATGGAACCTTTTTAATGTTACCAAAACCAGCCAGACACAAATAGTACAGACAAAAAAATTTTATAATAAGTTTATACCTACGTTATGCGAAAAGACTTTTTCCCCGACCTAATATTTTGCACTGCATCGGCTGCTTGCCATCAGACAAAACGTGGTCACTATAAGGAGTCACAAGAAAAACATTGTGAGTAATAAAAGCAGTTTAAAACATAAATGTGTTGAAACCAATAGGTTTTTAATAATATTTCTATAAATAGACAATTATTACAGTAAAATAATGCACTTTAATAATCAATTAATAATAATAATTAAACTCTTTTCATTGACAGAAATGGCCGAATTGTTAGTAATTTACACAACGTAAAGACTAGTATTATAAAAAAAATATATAGAATAATTTAAAAAAAAAACTACGAAATTATAACCGTGGCTTTTGCTGCACTAATACAGACACAAAGTGCCTAATAATTGGTGCATCAAACTTATTCACTAGCATGTTCAGGATTCTGTTGGGACTTGATCTCATTCTGCTTAGAAGTGAGCCCGTCTTTTTGCGAATTATCGCGAATGATAACGAATCGAACCATAGCTTGTCTGCTGCCGTTGACGCAAAGTCAATTAGGTTGGCAAAAACAAGTTACATCATCATCAGGTCGTGACCAGGTGACACTTTGTTCCAGTGTACATAATTCATATCACGGCCAATTAAAGATCGGAGTCAAAAACAAGATGTTGGACTGCGCAAAACCGAACAAAAAATGCCTTTGCCTATTCAATTAGACTCGGTTATTTGTGTCTTTACCAAAGTTGATTAAAACTTTTTTCGCCGCAACAAAACTAAATTATGAAAAGTTAATAACCACTGTAACGTTTATATGGATAGTTTTTTTCATTATTATTATGTTATTTCTTTTCATAATCAATCAAACCTTTGCATTTCCTCTTTCACTCGTGCGAACGAAAATGTATAGAAAAACATTTATTGTCCCAAATAACTATAATTTTATACTTTTTTGTTTTTAAATAGAAACTAATCAAATGACCGTAAACCGCTATGGGTGTAGCGGAAGGGTGTGTCAGACTTTTACTCACTAAAAACATGTTCCTTATTGAGCCTGCTATGTCCCGGGGCCGCAGTAATGCTTTCGAGCAGTTTCGCAACAAAACTATTATATGCCTATCCTTCTGCGAGCTACTTACCATCAGGTAAACGCCTCATCATTCGATGACCTCTTACTCTCCTATGTAAAATTATCCTTAAAGATAACACTTTACACTGCTTCTTTATACTTGTTCAGGCTGAATTAATTTTCCCTGAGCAATATAAAGTGCTGTAGTCTGCTGTGCCGTGGTTGGCTGAAAAACATAATTGTTTCTGAATAGTGTCTTAGCTCGGTTGTTAAAAGCAAGGGAAAAAACCATTTAAACTCAAATAAAAATTACTTTTTTGTCATTATGCAAGCATATACCACTTGATATATACATATACACTTGGGTGTTTTCCTATGTATATTAACTATGTATTTACAAAAAAAAAGTATTTAAGTATGTTTATCCGTTGTTTAGTATCCATAACACAAGTTCTTAATGATACTTATCTTGGAACTAAATAATTGGTGTAATTGTCTGAAAATATTTATATTATATATTATATTATATAGTGAATCCTGACATGTATTGACAGCTCGTTCATACGAGGCTCGAGACTCGTTCGCTCTAGGATCATTCCTAGAGCGATATTTGAGCATTTTCTTTTGAATTATTTTCAAAGTTTATGTGAGTAGAAACGATTTTTAGGTAAACTAATATACCACCTTGGCATAGTGGTTCACTCTTTCAAATTAGAACAGTTCGATCCGCGAATCAGGCTTAGATACTTTTTTAGTAAAGCGCCAACCCTTATAATTAAGTCTGGCTTATAGTGATCCGGAAACAAAAAGGATGTAAACCGAGATTATATTTTTAAATGCGTCCAGAAACATATTGAAGACCAAAGTACGACAGCGTATTAAATGTACTTCATTATGTAGTACGACTATCCTCAATGGAATAATATATGCGTTCCACTTATCATCCGATAGGCTACTCGTGTCTGAAAACTTGCGGAACATTAAAAATAATCTTTAAATAGCGTAGGTTTCACATACAAACAAATTAAATCAGACCAGTGTCAATAGTACTAAAATAAAATTTCATATACCTCAATCAATTTATGATGAACGACTTATTTATATAATTTATTAGTCTACCGATACATACGTTTAAAATATTGGCCAATCGCATTCTTAGTTGAGCTCAAAAATTTCAATATATTTCCGCAAAAGTAGTATTTTAAGCCAGTAGTTTCAATGTCTTTTCTGCATAGAAATGTTCGCCAGAGAAAATCTTAACATTTCTCTATGCTTTATGCAAAATTGCAGACATAAGTCATTTCTAAAAGAATATTAGAAATTTTTGCTGTAATAGACACTATTGATACGCAGCTTTAGAAAGTTATGAGTAGCCTTATTCTAAATTCGGTTCTGTTACATCCCTTTAAAATTTCAATTTATAATAAAGAGCTAATTTTTTTTACTGTTTATTTGTAGTTCAATTTACGTATTTCTAACTATTATTGTTACAGGATTTCCATCGTACTGCAGTAATATACTTAAATATATCTACATAATTTTTTTGAACAGAAATCATATAGGTATTTTTAATTTTACAATACTGAAAAGTCATATAACCACTCTTATTCCTAAGATACATGTATAGATCGAAAGCTAAAGCTTTAAACATTAAACATCTCAACAACCCTGTTTAAAATTTCAGAAACGAGTCACGAAACAAAAGTGGTAGCTAGTGGTCTCAACTCAAGCTGAATTAAGCAGACAAATAAAAATAATGCAATGTAATTTTCTGCAGGTGTCATTACCATGCTTTTAGAATTATCGAGGCCGACTAATAGAGCATTTAAGTTGACTAAACGGCTTCCACATACAATATTGACAAGGATCAACGTCCTCACATGCTTTCCGAAGTAAGGATGCAATGGATATGAATCACCACATTATTTTCGCAAACTTCTTACATTATATATGTGGAAATAAAACAACATTTTGTAACAAGGGTATATAACGTTACCCACAAATTCCGATTCTCTGAGATTGGAAATTAGTTAGGTATAATGAGCATAAACAAATAAAACTGCTTCTAGCCTCACGTGGACTAGACTAACCAGATTCTTGATTATATGATATAATCAGATCATAAAATTCTTATTAAATGTTTAATATGTATCGAAATTCATAATCTGATCGGAACCCAATTAGTGTCCGAATGAAAATAGTATAATGAAGTCGAAAAGCACAATTAAACTCCTAATGAGAAGCTTCAATATGCAAAGAATTTTAAAGACCTTAACTTAGATTTAAATAATAAATTAAACTGCAAAAACACATATTTTAATTTCTGATAAGTTATTTTTTATTATGTATAAAATTTCCGTGGTCAATTTAGACAGTGTTACTTCATTATAGTTATTATTCCAGCTGAACATAACAAGCTCTAGAAGAAACATGCCTGGTTTTTAGTCAGTAAAAGTCTGACCATCTGACAAAAAAGAAGTCAATTAACGTATTTCCCGAACCTCTTATAATCAAAGATGAGAATTTCTTATAATTCAAGATTTAGGACATAACGTCGATTGGTGGAGTTAGGTGTTGCACCTAAAATGCCAGAATTTTATACATATTAAAAAAGAACTATAATTGGAAATAAAAATATGTGTTTTTGTAATTTATTTAACATTTTAATCTAAGTGGCAGCCTTTTAGGATACCTGTACAAGTCTACATCTTGTACATTGGACTTGGCGTCAGCGTGGTCAGCGGCGAGTCGGCCTAGTTGCAACATCCACGTGCAGCGTCGACACTTTACACAGACGTTGCACTTCTTTATATCTTTATATGTGTACACAACATGTTATTAATATATAAACCTAACAATTATCAGCAATAAATTAGATTTCAACCGTCCGTGTTGGGTCTCATTCCTCTCTCTGCATCTCCTACTGTCGGCCGGGGCTACACCCCGGTACAGTTCCTTTCCTTCCTGCTGGTGGCCGGGGTACCCCCTGGTACAGCATTCCCTTCCCTTCCTGCTGGTGGTCAGGGCTACCCCCTGGTACAGCATCTCATCCCTTCTTTCTCTTACTGTACGAGTGGCGAGCGGCGGTTTACAACCGCAAGCAGACCACCGTACAAAACCTGACTTTACTTTACGAATACTATATTCATGAAATATAAGTATAGAATTGAGACCAACCGATGTGTAATTTCAAATAAACGGTCACTAATCTACATGACATAGTTAGCTTATATAATTTTTTTTTTTGATTTGTACTTAGTTATATTAGAAATCTGTTAATAGACACATAAAACTGTACAAAACAAACAAAATCCCTTTGGAATTTATTTTTATATAAATAAGGTTAAAGGAAGAGAATTTCTAATCTTAGTTGCATTGCATTACACGTTCACTTCCAAAGAAAAATAATAACAAGTTTGTGAGAAAACCAAAAAGTATTTAATTACATTTAACAAGTAGCCGTCGTATTGAAGCAATATGCTGGAATATTTATTATCTTTTGTTGTAACAAGCCGACAATGCTATCCGTGTGTCGGATACGCTAATTGGATGATTGTTATGTCAATAAAGATATTGAGATAAGGTAGACCAATCCGCAAGCCTTAATATGTAATTTTATTTAAATCTTAGCAATGAGCAGATGAGAACTTTCTTTCGGTTGTACTTTGAGTTTTTTGCTAGTTGAGAGTGGAATAGAACTGATAAGAACGAGCATAAATGTAATTTAAACAATATTTTTCGTCTCAACGCATGATTATAGAGTGATAAAATATTGAACTAATTTAACTTCCGAAGTAAATTTTCAATTATTATGTCTTAATTATCTAAGTCTGTTCATCATTTAATTTTAACCATTCATAAAAAAAAAATTGCGTATGGTATGTAAATATGGTATGTTTGATCAGAACAACAATCCCGACTCAAATACGGTCCATAAAGAACATTTATGAGTCTATTTCCTAAGTGCAGTAGTAAAAATATATACGAACGGTTATCTAGTGCAGAAAAGCAGACTAAATTAACTGTGCCCTAATGAAAACTGATTATTGTATTTTAAAACTACTCTTTTTGATTTTATACGATACGACTGCAAACTTACGCCTGAACTCGGTAATGTAAGCTATATTGTAACATATTTATTGGTTAGCCTTCAGCGTCCCTTCGCCGGTACAAGAATCTTCGATTTGTATAAATTCCATTATGTTAAACAATGTTTGCCTTTAGTTTGACAAAAATCCACTGCCTGATTGAAATACTGTTGTATTATTGTCTCAGAGATTGTATAATTAAGTAATTTCAAAATAGGATCTACCTTTCGTACATTTTATGCCCCCTCAGTGTTATTTGCGATAGAGTTTATAAATGAGTAAGACAATTTAATTAATGGTTTTAATATACCTAATGCTTGTAAACAACAATAACTAAACCTTAAAAAAGCTTTGGGGTGGAACACTGTTAGATTATGAATATTATAAATTCTTGCCAGTATTATAAATAGTCTTTTTTTTTGTATTCCTGTTTTAATAGCTAGACCGAAATACCTATGGAAAGAACATAGGATAATGTTCATCTCTGTAAACATAATCTAAAGGAGTAAGAACGAGATGTAAGTTTTTGTTTTTTTCCCCCTAGTAATACTTACATACATACATACATAGCACACATGTTTACCGAAGGGGGTAGGCAGATGCAAACTATTCGCCCACACTTCGCCAATTATGTGATTGGTAATATGTGGCGAGCCTGTTGCCGCTTACCTTACTTTTATGTTCGCCAGAGCCTCGTCCGTTGGTCGCCAGGTGGCACCACTTAGAGGTGAAGTTGGCTTGGTCCCCTTACATCTTGGTAGGATCCCTAGTAATAGATTTAAAACATATTTCATAATAATGGCTGTGATGTGAGGGAGGTACCCAAATCTCAAGCCACAGTGGCAGATTCGTCCAATTTCATGAGAGAGTATCCACTAAATAAGCTGTACTTTTTTGTTATATTAAATATCATTAAATGAAAGCCTCCTACCTGTTTATCAGACTATTATTAAAACCAACCAATCAAAAAGTTGTACAAACCGCTTTATGATACGTAGTGTCATATCATATTTATGACTTCTTATATATTAAAAAAAATATGTTTTTACTTGACTTTGAACTCAGTTATAAGTATTATCAGAAATTAAAAATTAAATAGCACTGTCTAAGCACAAATTCTATTCCCTATATAGTTTGACATGCAAACTTAATTTGTAAACACTTGGGTGTCACAATTCAGTACATCTTGTAAAGGTACAAAGCCCGTTACACTTCATAATAGCTGTTTTACGACTCCTAAACAAATCCTAAGCAACCTCAAGGAACATTTATGTTTGCATTATACTCAGGGAGAGCATAAAAATAACAGTTTTATTGTTGAAGTCGAATTGAAACGATTTAAGTGTCGGTGTTGTTTGCGGGCTCGAAAAGCTTCTGTTGTGGGGATTTTAAACCTTTCTGTAGATATTTTTAAGCCTTTAAGTTGATATATTTAATGCGAGCTACGGCTGTAGGTGTAGATAGCTTTTGCATTTGGTGTTAAAGTCGATTTACTCTGACTTATTCCTAGCTAAGTACTGTACAGTAACTAATCAGTCGGATCACAGTTTATTTTTATTTAATTTTATGATATAAGTTTCCAACCAGTACTTTTTCCAATACATCTATGTTTTAACTGAAAGTGCCCACATATTATCTATTTATAATTACTGTAGACTCAACAGATGGCGGACGAAAGGATTATCATTCATCAAAATGATTTAAACCAGATGAGAGATTTTCAGTTGAGTTAATTATTACGTATTGTTGCAATTACTTCATGTCTGAATTAAGTTGAGTGTACAGTTTAATAACGATGTTTTTGTAAAGAGATATAATTTATATTTCGTGCTAAAGGCATGTTAAGACTTTGGTCCCGGTTATGTGTAAAATAAGTGTGTAGAATAACTAAAATCAGTGACATTGTTCCTACAATTAGCAAGTTAAAATGACAGTAGGCAGAGTAATGAGCATATAGAATTAAACTATTTAATTAAAATTAAAATAATTAACGGCCGCTTGGGCTGAAAAGTACTGGAATGATGACCATGGTAAATTGGAAGGAGGACCTGGTACAAACCTCAGTAATGTATCGAACATTGGAAAAGAAAAATAAACAAAGCCGCAACATATTTTAAGTTTTGATTAAAATTAAATCGACTTCAAAATAATGAAACAGCATTTATATATCAATGCACAAAGATTTTAAGGCCTTAAAAGAATAGCCTTTTTTCTTTTTTGTAATATACGTTGGCTTTGATGTCACCGACAGGCAACTGAAAGCTAGTATTAATTTAAATTATATGCCTGAAAAATATAATAACTATGAGTACGCTTTTATGACCACGCTAGAACTGTTTTGTAATTATTTCTGAATCACTAATCATAACAATAATAATAACCTTTACAATTGAATATAATGATTCAACATCGTTCGTGTTATCGTTATGTCTGACCTAGGCTAAACAAATTTGTTATGGCACCGTACCTTTCAGCCTTATTGTAAATATTTCCACTTAATATTGACTCAAGGATCGGTATAATAGATCATCATAGCTAGGCTGACGCTACAATAGATAATAGTGAAAACAGTCTACTAAAACGTAAACATGGTATTAATCAAGTGATAATATTGACTTACGATTGTAATAACTTTGTGTCTAAGTCAATTATCTTATTGGACTATAAACACACTACTGGTGTCATATCTATGGAACAACGCATAGTTGTCTAATTGGAATTGCGTTCTTAAGTTGGAATCTTTAATTTTTTTAAGGAATAAGTTAAAGTTTTTTCGTCGAACAGAAATTTATTTCAATAAGATTTTATTTCTAATTGAATGAACTATGCAAATTTATTTATTTTTATTCTATAGTAAATTACAGGATGTTTCATGCGATACTAATATTGAATACGTATAATTTCCTATATCAAAACAGTTTTATTCTAATGTTGAATTGTCCAATCGAAATTCCGAATTCAATCTAATAAAACGACATTGGAATTTTGTTATTTTATTCGTCTTTGTACAAGTCGTTGTTTGTAAAGTCGATTTTGAACCGTAATTTTATTTATTGACCAAATTTATATGTAATTTTCACAAAAAATAATTTAAAATAAATAAATTGGGGTTTAATACTAAGTATAATCGTGTGTCCGAAACTTATGTCTTTTTTCTATGAAAGTGACGCCTAATAGGTGTTAGTAGTGCACCTCTTTTCTATTTTGCGTATACTTAACAAACAGTTTTAATATAATTTTCATGAAACAGTGAAGTATTGTGTCAATATAATTTACAAATTCATGTGGCAACTCAACCCGCCTTAAATGTCTTTGTTAGATTGACATTTGAAAGTTGCAAAGATTTTCTTACAAGATTTCCAAACATTGTGTGGGAAGTTGTTAGACTCAATTGGCACAATATCTGAAACTTACATCTGTATTTCACACATTTGATTAGTCATTTTTACAGTAACTTGTATGACAGCTTCAATATTTCTATTTCGTGATTAAATTATTTCTCCACTTTTCTTGTTTCTAGGATAACTACATTAATTTTTGTTTATTTAAGCGGTTATTATATAGATAAGTACTACATAAGACACATAGCATTAATTGATGGACAATATACAAAATTTTTATTTTTTATTTTTATTTCTTTATTCATTCATAAAACTTACAACTATCTTTACAGGCACCAAACCTAATACGATAGAGTAGCTGAGCTTACAATACCTAAATATATGACTAAAGACTTTCACATAATTCTTATCTACTAATTACTAAACTACTACATTAACATCTACTGCAAAAGCAATATGCTGCTGTATTAGTATAAACAATTAACTTAACAATAATTAAATAAATTTTTGATACTAAAAGCGGTTTTACTATTTAAATCAGTATTAAAAAGTTATATTTTTTATATAATTAATTACTATTTAACACGGCTGCAATGTCTTTTACTTTTTTTCAATACTTAAAATATTGAAGAGGATTTTAATTTGACTTCTTCATGGTACACCGACATGCGACATTAACCCCCTGATGGTAAACGAAGACTATTTTTTTCCCCATTCCGTTACCAGTTAAAGTCCCAAAATATTGCCATAATTGGGCCATCGTCATACTTAAACCACAAACCATAGCCCCAGCTGAATAGTCCTAAAGATGGTAGACATTTTTAAGTACATATTAGAGGTAAGCAGAAAATTTGTCTATGCGGGTAAACACATTTTTTTTGTAAATTAATACTTATAATGCATAGCAAGTATTTGTGCTATTGTGGAAATGCAACCCATTGCCTAGTATAGACATATATTAGTTAGTTGCATAAATTTGCTGAATAACTTTTAGGCGCTTGGAGATAAATACATACGAAGACAGACAGTCGCTTACCATACCAGCAATATCAACAATGTATAAAACAATATTAAATAAATTTTGTGTTAACAAATAATACCAATCATGACAGATGTCAAAAAATCACCGAAACGTCTCGTAGCAATCAATCAGCATTTCAACTAGCCATCCAGTTTCTGTCGGGGCGACCCCGTTGCTCCCAATTTGACACACCTATCGCCCGTACCATCTATGGTCATCCAACAAATTTAACTCTACGCTAAAGCAAGCGAATCTCTCCTCTATAACAATATACTATAAGATGACTCGTAAGTGTAATAATCGACACGAAGCTACGTATACGGGCGTTCATTCAGGAGATTTGCCCAGAGATTGTGGTACATCCATCAAGCCGATGTCAAAACTAATACGAACGGTGTCCCGTGAGAGATTCCCAATCGTAATTATGCGTTTCAATGCAGCGAATGTCATCCGATTAAAATTGGCAGGCCTTAGGGGAGCCCGTTTGACGAATAACCGATAGAAAGTTAATAGATGATAAGTTTAATGGAAAATAGTGATTACATCTACTTTTAACAGTTACCAGTGACATTTTCATAGTATCACTATTATGCTTTGTAAAAACTACAAAACAATGAAACAAGGAAATTTTATTGAAAATTGCATTTTATTTCTATTACCTTATTGTTATAACATCATTATCATAATTTCAGCCTATTAACGTCCCACTACTGAGCACGAGCCTCCTCTCACATATAAAGGTGTGAGGGTATTGGACTCACCACGCTGACCCAATGCGGATTGACGGAGGCAGGTGTATGGCGTCCTGCTGTTAGAATTTATCAAGCCGCCTATTAGGCCTCTAACATGGATTAACGACTACCAAATTTAGTGATAACCGGGCACAACGGCTTAACGTGCCTTCCAAAGCACGGAAGCGCTCTATAATTATTATTATAGTTATTACATTGTTACATAAAAATAATAAATAATAGTTAACATTAATTACACTCTTCGAACCATCAGGATAACCTTGTTGTCTAGTTTTCAGTAGAAATCTAACTTAAAACGTTGCGACAGTGTATTATTATTATAAATTATTTGTTGCAGTTTTTGTGTATGAAGAAATAGGTCAGTACAAAAATCGACCACGCTCCAACAATCATAGAGCGATTAAACTGTGACAATACAGTTCCGTAGTCACACAATAGGAACAAAGATCACACAAAGATTACAAATGTTGCCAATGCACAAAATGCTGCTTCCGTTTTCGTATATTTTTTTACCTACGACATATCGCGGTGTAGAAATCCGGTACCCTTGAATAGGACACATGACATTGCATTTTATTGTATGCATTTCTTAACTACGAGCATTCAAAATATTGTTACGGAACCATTGTATTGGACAATAAAGCTTACTGGATACATCTCGCATTAAATTATTTATATAGAGTTGCCAGATGTCACGTGCTGTGACATACTGTTATAAGGTGTGACAATAATAGTGAAACAAATGAATATCACTTTTATAATATAAAAAATCAAATCTGGTTGTACCTTTAAAAAACTGTACAGTTTATTCGTCTTTTCATTTTATTGTCTAATATAAGGAAATAAAATTTTAACCTTTGAAAACCTTTGAAAGAACTAGTTTAACTAATTTCTATATTTATTTTGTATATTAGAAATAGTTAAAAAGTTTTAATTAACAACATAGAACAATTAATAGTTTGACAGATGAACACACCTCTGGGTTTATCAAGAGTAAAAGATTTAGTATGATGCCAGGAGGTATGACACTCTAAACTTTTAAGGGTTTGTAGCTTACGTAGTTATACTTTTTAAAGTTATAATTTCCTTTTCTGAGAACGAATTTAGTTCAACGACACCTGTTTCTTTATTAATACCAGGTTTCATTTCTCAGAGAAATTCTTAGATAATTATCGAGTCTTACCAACAAAACCGAGGTGTATAGGGATTCTACCTTAGAAGCCCAAGCCAAATTCACCTGCAAGTGGTGCACCTGCCGATCAACAGACGAGGCTCTGGTGAATCAAATCGTCCCAGTAGAGGGCAATAGGCTCGCAACCTATTACATGGGACCAAAAATATAACTAGCGCAATTCCCCTTCGGGGATCCAGGCGTGATTCAACATAACCACATTATACTTTTTTTTGTAGGACTTTTTCAATAGAAACTACTTCTGCAACTTATATAAGAACAAATTCGTACGTTTCATTTATGATATTTTAATTTCACATCTTACTAATAGAGTATAATAATAATAAAGTATGCAAAGAGGTTACCTATTGAAAGGCATAACGTTGTTCGTCATAAACTAAAAATGCATAATGTTAATAGCCATCGTCACTATGTCTTTTTAGCATAACTGCAAGCAGGCAGCAGCATGCAAGCAGGCTTGCAGCATGCAAGCAAACTTAGAACAAGCAAGCAGCCATGCAGCATGCAAGTGGCCATACAGCATGGTAACATATATGCAGTTGCAAACAAGCATGCGATGCATGCATGGTTTTTGTTACTGCTCCGACGGTCCCACGAGTGCTTATCGTCGCAGATGGTTTTCGCTCACCACCACAGCTTCGGCTTGCTGGCCGGCTTTGCCCCTCTTCGCCGACGCGAACTTAAATTACACTCTAGGGTAGGCAGACCAGACTACGTGGAGTCGGGTTTGCACAGATTCGCTTCTGTCAATTTATTTATCCAAATTTTTTTTGGATTAATAAGTTTATTGGATGCATTTTTGGCACATTTAATATTAGATATTAATAAATTTAGAGCCATTCTATCATAAGCGAAATCGTCGAAATGCCAAAATAACGTTATGCCAATATGTTTTAAAGTACTTTATAATCCTAAAATAAAGTGGTGGCTAAACAATTGTTCGGCGAAAAAATAATTGTTCCTTTTAAGTTTAGGCTCCCAAATAAGTAACATGTCGTAAGGCTTAATTTATTTTGCCAAAACATTTAAAAGACATAATGATCAAAAGAAGTGTGTATCACTGAAGTGTTTATCATAGAAAAAGTTGTTGAGGGTTAGAAAAAAAAATCGAACCTAATATATAATGTTAGCTTACCTACTAAAACAGAACTGAATTATGAATTTATTGATTATAGATTTTAATTATTATGCATTTTAACAATTCTGCGTTAACATGTTTATGCCAAAAAATATTATGCTTTATGGCGTATGTCAATCGAAATTGTGACAATCAACTGTAAGCGTTACAAAGGGTCACCATGCAAGGATAATAAGAAAAATACAATAAATGTAAATTGCCACAGCTCCATGTGATATCTTTTTACTGGCGCAACTCATACGATTACACGCGTCACAATTGTTACCGAACCCAAAGGAAATACCGATAAAGCTTCTTAACGAGATACATTGTTGCGCTTTTCGTATAAACTGTTCGTACATGCGGACTACGCTTTTATTTATAATTATGGCAGTAATTTTAATGAAACGAGCGAATTAAAGTTGTGTACCCAATGTCACTTTAATAATATTAATATTCCCTGGGATTTTGCACTGCACTTTCTAGCCCTAAGCAGAGCTTGTACTATGGGTTTTTGACAACAGATAAATACATTAAAATAGTTTTTTTTATGTAAAGACGATTAGTAGGTACATGGTTTTAAATATATAAAATACCCAGAACAAGAATAATATTCAATATTTTGGATATGTTTTTAGGTTGTAATCAATTTTACTTTGTACGAAATATTTATTTGGAACTTTTCGTTTCTTCACCAAATGTGAAAAAGTTAGTTAATTTTTTCAATAAGACTAGACAGTTATTAACAAGAGTAACAGTAAAAAAGTTTGCTTAAAAAGTTTAGTTTCAGATATTGGTAGAGCTTTTCCTGATATTGATTTTTGAGACTGACTAATAACAGCTACTGGTTAATGATAAAAAATATTTCAGTGTATCTCAAGTTCGATATGCATTATGCCAAGTGCGAAAGACTTGAGCATAGATGCTGATCAGTCAATAGCAGTCCTACCGTCAACTCCACGGATTTAAACTTGTAGTAATCTGGTAAGTGTTGGAACCAATCACCAAGAGAATATAAGTTTTATAAAGAAAATAGAAACAAATCTTAAGATAAAATACAAAAATAACCTTCGTTTAGGATCACACAGCGCTATCTAACCCAAACTAATATTAATTAACATACTTTTCTTATAATAGATACTTGATAAAAAAGAGTAGTTGTTGGTAGTATGCTTATTACATTTACGTTAAAATGTATTATCCTGCATATTATATGGGTAAGTACCAGTTCGGAACAAATATTTGTGATCATGCACATACATTTTGTCCGGTATGAAAATCAAACCCACGACCTACAAGAAGCGAAATACAGAAATCCAGGCCATATCCAATAGGTATTTAGAAGTGAGGGTAGAAAATTCATAGGGAAATAGTTACAAAATATTGTTATTTCTGCATTTAATATCGGCAGATAAGCCAAACGATCGTATTTGAGAAGTATAGTGGTACGTGTTGCCGGATGAAGTTAATTAAAATGCAAAATAAACACCTCTTGGTTATTCGGTATTATCAGTATACTGTTTGCGTGGAACAACGGTTTGTAAGTAAGATGTGAGCATACAAGGGAAACGATAAGATATAGGGTTTAACTTTTAAAACTTTTATTTCATAAACATTACATAGTACTTGAAAACGTCAAATTTAAATATAAAAAACATTCGAAATATGATTACGAAGCTTAGTTCACTTACATGCAACAAAATAATTTTTAAAACAAAAAATATTGAAGTGTAAGTGAATCTAAGTGCCAGTTCCAAACCACCGCTCTGAAAAAATAACTGGTGGGCTATTAGTACTATATATTAGGTGTATCATGTTAACCGTAGATTTTTCCGCGGTTATAGTAAGACAGAGAGAAGTGAGAGAATTTATCTAGGACATACAGACACACAGAATAGGGAATGACCTTTTATCTGCGTTTAGACAGGTCGGGTCTGATAGTACTTTTTTCAACATTATTGTTCTTAAACCGCGTGCTTTTATTTAGTCTCATTAAAGAAAAAAATATGTATTATCGATTCATGCGTTTTATTAACACAAGTTTTGTCTTTAACGAACTGTGATAAACGAGAAGCTTGCCCAGAATCTTCTTGTATTTTTATATTAAATTAAGGAGTAATATTTATAACACTGCTTTCATCAACCAGAGACATCAGTTGTTATTTCTTTAACATCATCTATACGCTACAAAATGTACACAATATTGCACAAAGCGTTTCTATTTGGCCACAAAAATATTTGGCATTGTGTAATACCTACTTCTGACACAAAAGGAACCAAAGCCCAGTAAAGTTATTATGTATCCAACCCAAAAACAGTTCAGAAACAGCAACTTACTTATAAATTACTTACAATTTGTTAGGATTTGCCTACTGTAACAGATTCATAGCACTTTAGCGAGCCAAGTTTATAATGTAGGTGACGTAAATTGAGTCTTGACTAGAGGTGAAATAGTATTCAATTTAATAGACCACATTTATAAATGGTTAAAATAAATTTCCTTGCGACATTGCGCGTTGTAGACATCGGACAATGCTCAACGACACCGGTCCTACATTTCGACTGACAATAGTCGCAATGGCAATACGATATAATAATATCTTAACTCCTTCCTGGGCTACAACTTTGAGATTAGTTGGTAGCTATTTTATATTTACATTAAACTATAATGGTCTCGAATCAGTAAGCTCTGTTATGAAAGATACCGAGTTATAGTCAGGCAACCACAATCAAGAACCTGACTAGAGTAAGGTTCTGATTTTAAGTCGAACAAATATGGCTTTTCCCCTCCTTTGCAAAAGATATAAATTGGCTACAACTAAAACTAAAAAGAACTAAGATGTATTCATGCCTTTAAAATTATAGGTTTTTTCTAATTGAATTTTGTGTACACTTTAACATTGGGTTGCTCATTTAAACTTAAAACTAGATTTCTGAACTCCATAAACTGCTTTCTATCAGGCAGGCTATGGTCACTATGACAAGTCACCTTAAAATAAACCTAGATCACTAACCCTTTCAAGTGATTCACAATTTTAAAAAGAAGTTACAAAATTTTAATATTGAAATAAACATCAGTTCTAAATATGTCGGACATAGTCTGAAAAAAAAAGAACCAATCTACGTGATCTTATTATTTATACTAATTCATTATCTCAGCCCATTAACGTGCCACAACTAAGCACGAGCCTTCTCTCACATACCAAGGTGCGAGCATACTCCACCACGCTGACCCAGTGCGGATTGGCGGAGGCGGGTGTATGGCGTCCTGTTGTCAGAATTGTTCAAGACGCCTAATTAGGCCTCTAATGTGGCATAACGACTACCACATATATCGGGACCAACGGCTTAATGTGCCTTCTGAATTACGGTAGCGCTCTTTATCAAATGCCACACAAACGGTCACCCATCCAAGGACTGTGTTCTGTAAACTCTGATTTACATCGGTGATCGTTTCCGACCCCCGAGCACCGTGGTGCTACTTCTTCACTGATTACTATTTTACAAATGAAAAGCCACATAGCCTTGAGTAATATACATTTTATAACTAAGTTGAACATATAGAACATGACAGAATAGCGATCACTAAAAATAACGACCACTAGTGGAATTTTGTTTTAAACTAAATGGTCACAAAATTACGAAATAAGAGTGCGCACTAATAATCATGAGGTGTCCAGAACTAAGCAATAGTAACAAAATGTTAAAATAATAACCGATATATAAAAAAAGGCAATTTGATTATCACAGTTAATTTTTATGATATAAGTAAGTAAATTAAATACTTTATTATTTGTAGTCAGCCATTATGTTTTTGCATTTGTTAAACCGCATAAAACAGAACAATATCTACATTGATGTTCATTTTATCGAACGCGTTTCAGCTGCGAAGTGGCAGCCCCTCTAAGCAACTTGAAACCTCGTACCACCCACAGTTTCGCAGTATAATGTTACAGGAAACCGCCGGTTGCTACAATTGTGTCATACGATAAATGCGATTTGTATAGATACTAATCGTACAGAAAATCATGCAAAATTATACCCTAAATGCAATGTTATAGAAGATAGAGAATAAATTGTTAAAGGCGCCAAAGAAAAAAATTACAACAGGAAAGGAAACCTCAAGATTATAAATGAGTACCGGAATATTAGCAAGATCGAGGCGATCAATAAAAGTTAGGCAACAAATGTTGAATGCTTTCTTGTGGTTTTAAAGGAGAGCTTGCTAAAAAAGGTGATACTTGTTAAAGGAAATATATTGTTGAATTTCTTATGGAGCAAATGAGTACCTGAATCATGGTCTTAACGTCGCATATATGGAATAACATACAACATATCAAAATGAGAGCAATAGATAACATAGCAATCAAAACCACGACTATAATTAGCCTAAACAAATACACAGACGATTTTAACAAAAAAAATAATATAGAAATAATGTCTTATGATCATACAAATTCTTTAGTTTATAGATAAATATCATTAAGAACTTGTGTTATCGAACTAACGGACACATATATTATAATTCTTATTTTTCTAATATACAACATGGCACAGAATTAACGCACACCCTCAGACACCCCAATTAGAATATTTAATTATAATTAAAAAACATGCAAAATAATTTTACTTTTATTTAATTAAATATGGTTTATTTAAGTTACTAGTTATACTCATCGAGGGCAAATCGTATGGGCATATTAGCGCTTTAGCCTACCGACCTACACACACAGAGAGACAAGCACGCACACATCGCTTAGCACCGAAAAGTAACGCAAAAAAAAAAAAAAATTAAAAAAATTACCTATTTGTTTAAATATTTTTAATCGATTGCGTAGCCGATTTATAACAAACTATTTTCTTGGTGTAACCCTTATTCTGTTACATGTTGTAAATAAAGCAAACCCTCTTTACTCACCTCTCTCTCTCTCTTCTTCTATTCCTTGTGCTGTTTCTTGCCAGATTAACTATTTTATTTGTCAGTGTTGACGATATTGAGAGATGAAATTAAATTATTAATTTTATGAAGGAATAAAAAGCTTTAATTGTTGTTTATTATGGTTTTACAGAAAAATGCAACATCGTTTATTATTTCCAACCAAATGAAAGAAGTTTATCTCTCTTTATACTCGTGTATATGTACATATATAAATAATTAAACTAGTGTCATTTTACTATAGAAAACAGTAAATAAAGAACATTGCACTAAGCCAACTAGAAGCTAGTTTGAGAAACAATTTAAAAATATCTCGTGTTTTTTGTGCAGATTAAAAAAATAACGAGCCGCAATTACTAAACTAACAAGAACGATTCTCAGAACTGGTAAGGCTTTGTTTCTTCAAACCGAAGTTATTACAGTATGAAATAAGTTATTATGCGGTATACTTTTGGTTCTACATGCATGCTAAGTAACTAGTATAGTAAAAAGAATAGTTCTAAGCAAAATAAATCTTAAAAATAAAGTTTTAAGGTAAAGTTATGGAGAAGGTAGGTATTGTGAATGGTACTGTTAAAACTTAATATATTATACTTATTTAAAATATTCTAGAGTATACAAGCTTATAATAGGTTTAGGCAAGCTGATACTATGAAATAAAGTAAAGTGAAGGAATAACTGTCACGTATTCCTTCTGAACAAATAAAATTTAAATAATTATTAATCAATCTACAGACAAATCAGATCTTTTCATTTTATTAAGCAATAACATGAAATTCGTAAAATAATTTATTGTTATATAATTATCACTATTGTGGTAGCTTAAAAAAGAATAATATTAACAAATATACCGACCTCAATGAAACAAAAAGTGCAATGAACTTTAGATTGATCTCAATACAAGCTAAATTTAGGCGTGATCCTGATCAGAATCGCACATTATCTGATTCATCAAAATCACCTAGAAAACCGGACGGACCATCCGGAATCCCAACATAATGGTCGTTCGGCATATAATTTTTGTTGCTAACGATCCAAAACAATGTTTGTTCTTCTCCCCGACCGTACAGAACGTATAGTGAAACCAGCAATCATTCTTTACGGAATGAGTTTAATGATAACCCTTAGAACTAGTAAATTATCAATGCCGCCCGAGGGATCTCGGCCTGTTTTTTGGAAAGCAATAACAAGCTTAACACGAGCCTCTTTTTAGTCACGACAGAACCTCAATAGATTATCAACAATAACCACATCAACTTTGGGTTCATTTTTAATAATTCCTCGTTTGCCGGCCTATTCTGTTAAATTGGCCTTGGAGATCTTGAATGTATAAATCCTGATACTTGAAACAATATTTTGAGTAATCAAACCAATGAATCGAGAAATTATGAACGCCTAATGATGTTTCCGGTCGACAAGTTTATTTTGATTAGGCTACACGCAAAACCAACAAATGTCAAATTAACGTATTTTAACTCAATCAATGGCCCAGTTTGATAACTTCGTTGTAATTCCGTGTTATTGAAACAAACACCTGTATGTATTGTGTTATTTTATAAGTAGGTTAACCTAATTATGGCACTTCTAGAAATGAAGTAAATATTGGGACATGGTTACTAAAATGTTGCTTTATAATATTGCTATTACTCCCTTCTAAAAAAAAGGCTAAAAACGGTAAACGTATTTTTGAAAATTATTTTTGCCACATACATAAGATTAAAGAAATTACATACTCTTTTGACTATTGGCGCGTCATTTAGTATTTTTTTTCTAATTCTTTTAATTTTATTTATTTATTTCATTTCTTTCCGCGCAGTGTTAACAGCAGTGTTGTTGTTCTGTGTGTGTCCAGCTCATTTAATCCCGGGCTTTATAAGCGGGGTGTGAAGGTTGGTGTGAAACAGGTGCACTTGTTCACCATGCTTCACGGTATAGAGAGCTCTTATTCTTTGGCCTGCATATACTGCTTACCATCAGACATAATGCAGTCAAAATACTAAAAAGGAGTTTAAATACCTTTTAATGAGACCTAATTATGTAGTTAATTTCAAATTATCACACAAACGTACGTTAAAGCTTCATGCCAAAGTTTACACAATTATAAAAAGTAGTTTCAAGTTGGTAAAGTAATAAGCGGGAACGCGGGGTCACTTGCCCCTCAACTTAGAACGACTGTAGCGTTCGTGCAAACGTCAGTTGCTAACAGGCTGTAAGTTTTACTTTCTTACTTATAGTTCGTCATGTTGCCCTGGTACACACTTCGAGTTTTGACTATTATGATTTATGCATACAATCTTTTGCATAACATTTCTTTGGAATATAGGTAAGATTTAAATTTCTTGATATTTAAATGTGGCGTGCCAGTACCAGAAGTTAGTTGATTGAAATGAGTTTTCTTTCGTCTTATGAAACTGCTATAAAGTTTTTTATAAATAATTAACTTTATCTATCTATACCACAATAATCTATCATAAATCTTGTATAAAAATATACTTAAAATTTTACATATTTGGTGCATTAACACATTCAATGTTTATCGACTTCTTACCTTTAGGCAAAATGAGTAACTGTCGTGGGTCACATTAAATAAAACCAAGTTGAACTTGTTGGTACTATGGGTACTAAACAACGGATAAACATAAATAAATTCTTTGTTACAAATACATAATTATAATACTCTATTAAATCTAAACAAATAATGGTTTGCCACAAAAATAATTTTAGCAAACCCATATTTCTGTGTCCATATGGACACGCTAGGCATTACTGGGTTAAAATTATGTCATTGATTTAAAATAATGAGAGATGACTGTCGTCTATAGAATTTTTGCTACGGGACGACGACGGTCAGTTATAAATGGACTTCTATAAATAAAATAAATAAATATTCTCTTACAATCACACCAATTCTTTAGTTCCAAGATAAGTATCACTAAGAACTTGTGTTATAGATACTAAAGAACGGATAAACATACTTTAATACTTTTTTTTTAAATACATACTTAATATACATAGGAAAACACCCAGACCAGAACAATTATTCAAGCTCATGCACACAAAGATTTGTCCTGTGTGGGAATCGAAACCACGATCTCTGGAGTGAAGTGCAGGTATACTGACCTCCACGCCAAATTGGTCGTCAAAAATTCATCTATTTTTAATACGACAACATTTATATATTATCTAATATAAATACTGTTTTAAAAATTATATTTCATAACAACGTCAAACACTTAAAATATGCCAGAACACAGTGGGAACACGCCGAGAGTGTTAAATGAAAACAAAGGCAATTATAAAATCAAATATTCATCTATTTATTTTGTGCCCACTAGCTAAAGCGGTAGACAGACATCATAATTATCAGTAATCAGTAATATATAATTAAGGCCTGTAGGGAATTCATATGTCGACACAGAGTCACAGTCACGCAAAAGAGTATTATTTACCGGTTTTTAAACAGTAATTATTTTCAACAGGTCTAACAATGTTTAGCTTAACGGTTTAAAAAATAATAATAATCAATGGAAAATGACATCCTACACAGCGCCATCTTAAGAAATATACAAATGAGAATATATTTATTGCTCTTGAACTATAGACAATTTACCGTAACGGGCTTGCAAAGCAGCCTTATAAATTCCGTTGGCGAACATTGGGCTCCCCAATAGATTACATTCTATTAGGGTTATTTGCCCATAATCATCACACTGGGCAGACGGGTTTTCGTAGTTAGAGCCAATAAGCAGGATGACTCTGCTGCCCATCATCTGAATTCTCTTTGACTGTTACGACTCCCCATGAGATGAGAGGCAATGGCATAACTCTAGGCCGGTACCAAACGGCACGGCAATGTTTATATAAAACGAGCATACAATATAATGGAAATAATTAGAATTGTACTAACAAAGATATTTATCGAATTGAATAGTATATGTAAGGTATAAAAAAAAAAAACTTTGCGTAAAAATGCACAGAGTTTTCATTAATATCTCTGTAATTTTCGTAATATCCAGAACAATCCGAAAACCCGATCACAAAAATAAGTCATTTATGAAAATAAAACCTCCGATTCTAAAAGGAATCTTATACCACAACCACTAAAACTTATTGATCGAAGTAAGACGTTTGAGTCTTGTACTACAAAAAACAGCGTGTCAATCTTACGTGTCAACCCGATTATATTAATTTGCGACATGAAGAGTGGACCAATCAGCAAATGGATCTATATTCACCCCACCCATAGCGGCCATCTTGTTTATGATGCTTGATTTGATGCGCGGGAGCATATTAATTGGCTCATTTTGATAAATCTATTTGATTGGTTGAGACATTATGATTTGGAATCGTATTATTTTGTTGCTAACCTACTCATACTTATATTTTTATTCTTTTCTACACCCCCGGTTTTCATTTAATTCTAATCACTCTCCATCCTAAGGTTGTCTGGAAGAAATCGCTGTGAGTGATAAGGCCGCCAATTGTATCGCTTTTCTTTTGCAATTGTTTTATTTTTAATGTGGTGTACAATAAAGAATTTTCTATCTATCTATCTTATACCTTCCCTAATCCGCTCTTGGTCCGTTTAGTTTAGTTTGTTCAGGATTCTTTGCGTGAGAGTGAGATAGTGAAGGCTCACTACTACTACCCAGTAGTGAGCAATTAATAAGCTGAGATGAGATTCAACCTACTTTGATTATTATTGTTTTACGTACAGCAGTAAATAGACTTGCCTACACCTTGACAACACTTTGACGTGCCTAAAAAGTAAAGATGTTTGTTTGATTTGCTCTTAATAAATGTTATATATTAGACAGAAAGAGGACGACCGAAAAGAAACCCTAAGCTGAACGGAAGATGGTGATTAATACAGTGGCCTTATAACATGCGACTTACTTGAAGGGAAATGAGCGCAGGATTTATATTTTTGCTATAACGGTCATTGACGCGTTACCTTGTTTTGTTTTGTACGTACAAAATACATTCCTGATGTTCTGTGTCTATAGCACTTTCTGCATTATTTTCTTCTTGTTTTAAGGGAGCTGCATATAACTTATTTTAAACCACCAGAAAGGTTCTAGAAGAACCCTCGAAAAACAATCGAGTGGTACAGAGAAAACAGAAACAAATAATATTAACATAGTATTTATTAGACTCTGTTATATCAAAAACGAAATATCTTTGAGGAAGACTTGTTAATAAAAATATTGTTATGGCAATTTAACCCTTAACCTCTTCCGCTTTGCTGTACCAACATCAAACAATTTTGTATGGAATACAGACATCGTTATTTTTGATTATTTATTTGACATAATTTGTACCTACAATCGAATTCACTACAGTAAATTTCTTATTTTTCTACGTATGTTTTTTTATTTCTTCTTTCCTTATTTTTATTTTATGCTAACTAGCTGGGGAGTGCGACTTCGTCTGTTCAGGATTAGCACTGACTTCGAATTTTGAAAAATTCACACAATATCTTTAAATAAATTGCCTATATGTTATTCTGCTGTAAATATAATCATTGTAAAGTTTTATAAATGATACGAACCATTCAGTAGTTTTTGTATGAAAGAGCAGCAGACATACATTCATACAAACTTTTTCCTCTGTAATATTAGTAAGGATAGGGATATACTTCAATAAATAGCTGTAGCATAGAATAGGTATTGGTGGGTCGATTACTTCGAGACTGAAGCCAACTGGAATGTACTTCTTCTATCCCCGATTATTGCCGCTTTATTACATTATTTTACGGATGGATGGATAATTTTATCATATAACATGATGTTTCTTTGCGTCATGGTTGATGTGTAGTGTTAAACTGGACTTTTCAGTAGCTTACTCAAATATTTTAATTTTATTCTTGGTTTTTGTACTCCTGTAAGTTTTATTATATAAAGATACATTTATTATGTAAAAATAAAAGCAGTTTACATTATAAAAAAGGTTTTATCTGCTTTTATTTGTACTGAATAAATGGGAC
Organism: Musotima nitidalis; assembly: GCA_949126915.1. Taxonomy (NCBI): domain Eukaryota; kingdom Metazoa; phylum Arthropoda; class Insecta; order Lepidoptera; family Crambidae; genus Musotima; species Musotima nitidalis. Next base: position 7,881,249 of record OX421424.1, on the reverse strand, counting down.
ACTCGACCAATCAAACTCCTCGGCATTTTTGGCTTTGTCAATTGTGGACATATTATTATAATAAAACAACGGTTTATTATACATCTCATCTTTACACTCTCAAATGTATCACAGCCGGGAGACATATCGAAAGACATTTTTTTTGTTTGGCCACAAAGTGACTGTCAACATTCAGAAATGGCCGTCCATAAATGTCTACGTGTCTAATTTACTGGCCCATCACTGGTTCGATGCTTGTTCGGGAGATTATGTCCGTTGTGGGCGGTGCTATGTTGATTTCAAAGATATCGCCTGCCATTTACTTGATACGGAGCCTTATTCTTAACGTCGTGCTTATTTACAGGGCTTAGAGCTTTATTTTTTTTAATTATCACCTTATTGACGTTTTCCTAGTGAATATGGACTTCTTAACACAAACCAAGGTTAGAAGAACCGACCATAAAAAAATAAAGCACTACCACAAGAACATCTTGGAACTCATGATGAACAATGGACTCATTGCATTACTGCTGTTAGACGTTTCAAGCCCTATTATAAGGCTTAACAAGTCCAATTTAGCTTAACATTGATACCAACGGAATGATGTATCTTCGGTGATCAAGCGCATCTTACAATTTATTCAATTTACAAACCATAAAGTGAGAATTGTTCTCATAACGACATTCACTGACTAACTAAAATATGTTAATATTCATTTTAAGGTTTTTTTTTACTTTTCAATAAATTTATATTGCAATCACGTATGAGCAGCATTCAAATAACCATAACAATTTTATATCAAAATAATACTCATTGAAATCTAATATTTAAAATAAACTGTTATTCAAAACGGCATTTACCAGAATAAGGCTCGAATAAGTTTATCGTGGATGTAACATCGCTAAGTATAACCAGTTGTGTTCCTTAGAAGGAACAAAAGTCATATCCAAGAATGTTTTCCAATTGAATTGAATATGTTATTCGTGTTCTGAACAAGAATGGTCGGTAATTGACAGAAAAATGCGAGTACTTTGAGAAAGAGTTATTCACAATGTGTAAGCTTAAGAGCCATATGTGAAAGGTATTGTAAAAAATATGGTCAAAACACACTTTGAGGTTGTAAACGTCAAGAAGAAAAATAAAATCGCATAAAGCATCTTTTCCCCCAAAAATCTAAAATAATTTATCACAGCATATGCTCTGCCTTGTTAGAAATCAAAGCATATTGTGAGATTTTTAACACTTTTAATAATAATAATAAGTTCTTTATTCAGGTAAATAATAATCATGCACAGAAGAGAAAATAACAAATGAAAATAATAAATAGAATATAGTAATTTTTATACATTATGTTCAATTAAAAAAAAAACCAAACAAATTACATTTGAAATATTCTATTATAATAATTAATAAAATGTAAGAAAAGAAACATAATGATGTACCAATTATAAAATAAAGCCGTTAGTGTCATTTAGCACTGCACTAGTTTTTGGAAACATTGATCATTTTTAAAGTTACATACGATTCATGACTCATTTGACTAGATTTGGCGACTTTTAAACCAGGCCACAGCTTCGTGTAAAGGGCTATTTTGCGGCAGACTAATCTTTTGTAAGGACATCATCATAATCTCAAGCCATTAACGTCTCACTATTGAGCACGAGCCTCCTCTTCAGAAGCAGTTGAAAGGGTATTCTGTCATACTCCACAACGCGGACCTAGTGCAGATTGGCAAAGGCAAGTATATGACGTCCTGCTTTTATTAATTTTCTGACCTCCCTGTTGAAACATTCGTAGGTCGACTGATGGGACCGAAGTTCGCGCGTGCGGACGCGTCTAGCCACGAGCACATCCGGGGCTTGGCGCCGGCAAATGCCCGACCTGTGGATGCCAGGACCTATGCCCGCAGCCTTATACCTCGAGAGAACCAGGACTTCACATGATTGACACACCGCGCCTTGATCGCGGCGCCCCACCGAAATAACAACACAGACCTGGAATAATGGCTCGGCAGACCATAGCATCAATTTTTTATATCACATCCGTAAATAGTTTAAAACAATGCCCGTTGTTAGTTTTATCGATTAAATCAAAGAGGTGATGTAGATTTTTTTCTAATGTCTGAATTTAGTGGTGTCGGCGTCTATTTTTATTGGTTTCCCTAATGGATTTTTGTAATATGATCCTTAATTCCAATGTTGGTTTTTTTACTGCTCTCATGAGCTTTTAGATCGCGCACCGCACACGGCTCACATTAAATTTATCTTTACGATTAGATAAATATTTATTGATATGGCTTATTTTTCACCTCACCTCAGTATTGCTCTAAAGATTTCAAGGCATGCGATAAAATATTATGCATCGATTGTTTATGGCAAGAGGAAACAATATGTAAGTATACTTTATTATTTGACAACTAATAAGGAGCGGTCAGTAGGTTTACTGTATACGCTGAATCCGTCCCTACCGACGACGTGGGTTTGATATTTCATGTAAGAAAATGATTTTTATCTGTTTTTTGTGTTTTCTATGTTATAAGTATGTGTATATGAGTTCACTATAAAATAGGATTTTAGTACGCTTATCCATTATCTAGAAACCTATCCATTGCTCCATGCTTCGGAAAGCACGTTAAGTTGTTGGTCCTGGCTGTCATGAACATCTATGTCAGTCGTTATTAGGAAGTCAGTGCCTTCTAACAGACTGACAGCTGGTTTAACCATATAATGACGTTTCCCTCTGGGTTGCGGAGGTCAGAAGGCAGTAGCTCCACGTAATAATTGAAATTCAGTCAAATCTGGTTGAACCAGTGAGCAGACCCTGGGCCCTAAGCTTAAGTCTAGGGCAACTGGGATAATGCTAGGACATGATGATGATGATCCATTCTCTAGAAAGTAAAGTGCGAGCTATGCTAATTTCATGGCTAGATGGCGCTGTGTAAGATGTCGTAAGGAATTTATTTAGTATGTTGAGGTAATTTATCGGACGATGTAATGTCAAAGTCAGTAAACAAGGGCTTAAAATATAGTTGAATATTTATTATTATTTAACAGTAAAATATTAAAGAGATGATGAGTAGGAGCATACGCTTGAAGCTTGGCCTTTTGAGACCGGAAAATTACGAACGAAATGATCAGATGTCATATAGTTTTTCTTCTCTTAAAGATGGACACACGCGTTTAGAGTATTTGCCAGTGTCAAGAATAAATATTTTTTACACATAGTGATAGTTTGGAGTAGTTTAAATAGTTTATAATTTCATATTTATATGAAATAGTTAAGTGCAATGGGCACTTAACATACTTATTACTTCAGATGTAAGCCCATTAGAAAGTCAAGTAAAGTCCGTCTTAGTCGAGTCAAGTCAGAGTCATACCCCATTGAAATAGTAGAGACTTTACTTCTAGAGAGTTTAAAATCAACACAGAAAATCACAACTCACTGCAATACATCAATTTCCTACTTTTGTGTACATTGTCAATGAAGTTATGTTTAAAAATCCACTATAGTAAGTATAGTGGATTTTTAAACATAAAAATTCGAATTTACACTAGACTTAAAAAAAACCCTGCGGCGATGTGGCTTTTTTCGCTTTCACATTGTTATTAATCTATGTATAAAGATACATCAGCTATGCTCATTTGTTTGTTTCACCGTACAGCTAACAATTTTTAATATACTCTCTATCGAATCTTGGCTCTTTTAGTGGAACTGTCAGAAAACATTAATAAATGTGACGTAAACCAGTAAGTGTGTATGTTCATATTTACAAATCTATGCATTTTACAGGAATCGACTTGGAAGTAAAAAAAAACTTAACTGAATAAAATTATACAATGAGTCACTTAAAAAAAGAAACCTATTTATATTATCACTACCCAGTCAACAACAATTTCATTGTTGATCTTAATCCCAACTGAGTGGATAATTAGTTTCCTTATTAAGTACACCGGCGGCTACGCACAATCATGATTATATACCAGTAGGTGGCAGGAGTAATGGAGTATTGTCTTCTTATAAACGTGGGCGTCATACATTAAACAAACTCAACTAATATTTGAAGCGCCCAAAGAGTGATGTGCTCGTAATTTTTGATGCAAAGACGGATATAGTAAGTTATATCCGTACTTTTCTTTGAAATACGACTTTAGTGAATTTATTTTTATTTTTTGTTGACACTTTGATATCAGAATTTTTTTTTTTAATTTTATTTAAATTTAACAATTTTTTATGAGAATATAAGTGATTAAGTTTTGGATAGAACGGTCATGTTTGTGATATCGGCAGATAATATGCACCTACTCAAAAACTGTTGCCATCTGTCTCTGTTTTCGATATTATTGCTACACAAATTTAAGGGATAATCTTAAGGCTGCGTTTAGTACGTTCAATCTATGGGTGACCCAGTTCATGTGCCATTCACGTGTCAATAAAAAATGTAATTAACTACACCGTCTAACGATCGCTTTTAACAAAATAAAATCTTAGACTTTATAAAAACGTAAGTATATGAGGTATAATTATAAGACATTGAGATCTAATTTTACTTGTGACGGATGGAAGGTTCACCCAACTTTAATCAGTAATTAATCAAATCAGTAGATTTAAAATATCCGCAAATTTTTGTCAACAGGACGTCACTATTCCGTCATCACCATAAGTTGCACGTATATTAATGTGTTCTTTGATATGGAATTGTTCTTGTAATTTGTTCTAATCGTAAACGATGTTTAAAGTTCTACTTACTCCAATAGATTTTCATGTCTGTTCTGTGTAGGTCGTTCTGGCAGAACAACACGAAGATTGACGAGATGTGATAAAAAGTATTATTATTAATCACTTTGATTTAAAGTAAATTAGCTATTACGTAAACGAAATAAAGTATATTCTTTTAGTATGAAAATATTTTGTAAAAGTATATAATTTTTTAATTCGTATTGTAGGATACAATATGGGTTCCATGAGTCTTTCAATAATATAAATGAAGTAGTTACTTAGGTAGTCCTAGATATATTTTTTAAGATTGCCTCAGTATTTTCTCTTATTTGCACTTTTATTTTTACTTAAAATAATTATAATGACTTAAGTCAATTATTAAAACCACTTACCAGTAAAAGTTTCCTAAAAATCAAGGGATTTGAAACGCACATTGTAGGTTTTTATACTTTTAATTAAAGTACACCAATACGCAAAAAAAACATTTGGACGTTAATCGGATTACCGACAGATATTTGGAGCACCATTGTAAGTAAGTACTCAGTCCCGATTAAACCTCCCTTTGCTCAAAAGTTAATCATGGGAAAGTACAAGGAAAATTCGTTGCATTTGTGCCCAATCCGTTCTTTGCGCTAATAAGACTAAGCTGGACATAAATGCGACGTAGAGATTCTTATTGTCTCGGGTAATGAGTACCGATCACCGTTAATGAGCTTCAATTTTGTTTGAGACCGTTTTATAGCGTGTCTTGTCCAAAATACGATTACGATAGATTGATATTATGTGAATTAGGAATAATCTGTCTTGCCAATGGATATATGGCCACTGCCGGTGCAACCCGATCGAAAAGACAAGCAGGGAAAATCAGAGAATAAGCAATCTCTAGACTTTTACAAATAGGACAATATGACAGAACCATTAAATTGCGCAATAAGATTGCCGAAAAATAAAATAAACTTTTTAAACCAGTTGCACAAAAAATAATCTAATAGGTTGGGGAAAAAGTCTTTTCGTATTTTTCTATGAAAAGTCAAGACCTTTTTTCAAAGTTTATTTACATTTATTTACAATATATATGTACCGTTTTGTTGAATAACTTTCTGCCATTTTGTGGGCAGAGACATTATCCCGTTACTGTAGAAACTTTGGGACTTCTGATCAAAAAAACGGGACAAATAGTTTTGGCAGTCCTCTCTTGAGGTCAACCTTACAGAACCTAAAAAATTCTGCAGAGACCGAAACAGGTGAAAATCTGAAGGCGCAAGGTCAGGGCTATATGGTGGATGCACAAGGACCTCCCAGTCGAACTCTCTTAATTTTTGCTAAGTGGCTAAAGATGTGTGTGGTCTAGCGTTATCGTGATGAAAGACCACACCCTTCCTGTTGATCAATTCCGGCCGTTTTCTCTCGACTGCTTCCTTTAATCTCATCAGTTGCTGGCAGTAAAGATCAGAATCGATGGTTTTGCCGGGCGGTAAAAGCTCATAATAAACAATGCCCTTCCAATCCCACCATACACACAGCATCACCTTATTTCGTGTTAGGCCAGGTTTGGCCACAGTCTGTGAAGCCTGGCCAACTTTCGACCACGACCTTTTTCGCACGTTCTTGTCGTACGTGATCCACTTTTCATCGCCAGTTATCAATCTCTTCAAAAACGGCTCGGTTTCATTACGTCTCAATAATGAATCGCAAATGAGTACACGGTTCATTAAGTTTCTTTGAGTGAGCTCGTGTGGCACCCAAATATCGAGCTTTTTTGTATAACCAGCTTTCTTCAAATGGGTCAAACTGTTTTGTGGTCAATTCCCAGTTCTTCAGCTACATCGTAACTACTAATATGCCGATCTTGCTCCACTTTTTCAAAAATGGCGTCCAGTTTATTCGTAACAGGGCGACCAGAGCGAGGTGCATCTTTAACATCAAAATTTCCGGACTGAAAACGTTTGAACCAAATTTGTGCTACTCTTACTGACACTGCATCAGGTCCATAAACATCACAAATTTTTTTCACTGCTTGAGTTGCATTTTTGCCTTTTTTATAATAAAATTTTAAAATGTATCGAATTTCTTCATTAGATTCACTCATTTTTACGGAGAGAAAAACAAATGAAAAATAGCGGGAAACAACTTTTTTTTATTTTTTTCTTTTCTTTATAATGGAACCTTTTTAATGTTACCAAAACCAGCCAGACACAAATAGTACAGTCAAAAAAATTTTATAATAAGTTTATACCTACGTTATGCGAAAAGACTTTTTCCCCGACCTAATAGAATCACTTCCTAGCTAACCCTAGGATAGAGTGCAGCTAAAACCACACCCCAACAATGCAATTCAGCCTGATTGCGTACAATACATTTATTATTTACTCTTGCCATATCTGCTGCAAGATTAAACGGCGACTTGTGCGAAGATTAAATCCAGAATTTTATTCCCATATTGCTGTATATTTCCACCCTACAGTTGAGGCAGAAAACTCGGGTATTCATTGCGGGTAGCCAAGCTATGTTAACAAGGGCTGACGTCTTACCGTTTTTGGGGTAACGAGACTCTTAGAATCACAAGTTGTTTCTTAATATTAATGCTGGCGTTTGTAATTAAAATTTTGTGACGCCGACGCGAAATTAAGTATGTGATTTCATCGCAAAATATTTGACAGAGACTCATAAATATATATATTATACACTGATAATCGCGCAGTTAATAACATTTCAAATAGACATAGTCATGTACATCGCGGACATATATACATAGTAATGTAAATATATAGAATTTTTTGGGAGGTTATGAAATTAGAACAAAATATTTATTTTTATTATTAAGTATTCAGACTTTATTTTCTATAATTTAGTAAAAGTATATATCTTATTAATTATAAAGTTATTACATTGACAACCCTTCCAACTACATACGTACCAAGATTTAAATGAAGGTTATTTCTACATTTATTTTTGTACAAGCCTTCTTTTTATATTTATATTTCGTTAGTCACATTACATCTGTATAAAACTTATTTACATACTTACTTATAATTTACAACTTATTTAATAAAGTGAAAATAATTGCTTTCATTCAGTAGGTAAAATAAGATACAAATAAATAATATATAGACAACCCTACCGACTGCAAACCAAGATTTATATGGAGGTCGAGGTTATTTATATCCACAGCCTTATTTTTATTCCCCGTGTGATATTTTTAATGAGGCAACTGAGGCGCTGGCTGCACCTTTTATTAACTTTTAAAAGCATTAGGCGGGCCCAAATAGCTGGAATTCGCCACTAACTATTTGTTTGTCTAGAACTCTCTTTGTTTACCGATCCCGCGTGTTGTTGTTACAGTTTTATTTTTATAATACCAATTGATGCTACAGTTTATAGCCGTGGATATTCAAAATGGCGGAAACTTGTCGAAAATAACTCGGAACGAGTTATAACTGGTTTTATATGCCCGGGGCCTAACAGGCCCGTCCCTCTATTTGTTTTAAAACATAATCGAGGCAGTGATGAGCACGTAATTGGCCCTCACATGGATCGCGCTATGCAAATGTAGCAATTAGTCTAATAAAGAGCCCAACAGTGACCCGCTGGGCTAACGATGGCTTAACAAATTTACCCGCGCGTCCACTTGCATTAATGGGTTAAGATTTTATCATGTGGTAAACTCTCTAGAGTGATGAGTTAAGTGGTAGCCATTTAAGAGAATGACCATCGTGAGCCTTATTCGTAATTAACCCTGGTTTTGCTTTATCACAGTTACGCAACCCTTACTTGTTCCTTATAACTTTACTTAATGAATTCAAACTTTTAGTCTCTGTATTGCTTTTACCAACAATTCATAATTTTTATTCGAAATTTCAAACAATGTATTTTAAACAATGTGTTTTTTTTTGTTTCGATCGCTGTTAATTTTCCCATTTTATATCGGTATTTCAAATGTTTTAAAGTGACTTGTTGTTACACTTAATTATTGGGTGTGTACATCAATAGTTCAAAGATAAGCTAACCAGTATAATTTCTTAAGAAGTAACTCCCTTGTTATAAGTGAATTTTCTTTCTTTTTCATATTTTTCATCTTGAATATTAGTAAAACTAAAAGTAAGTGCGTGCTATGGACAGAAAAGCACAGACTAGGTAATAACACTGTACGCCTAGGAACCACTGCAAAATTTCGCTCTACAATGCGTCCGAACTCCCGCACCCTTATATAACATCATTTGCGTCAATCAAAGGGGCCTCTGCAACAGCACTTGCGTCACTTTTCAATTCTGTAGGAGAGTAATATTCCATCGATCCTGTTACTACTCTCATAAACCTGTCTGTTAGTTCTGAATTATAAAATAATTATATTTTATATGTGGATCATGTTTAGTAGTATTTTGTGCTTCACTTTGTAGTAGATGTGTAAAAAAATTTACTGTCCTTCGTGCGACGAAACAAGCGGTACGTTTACCTGATTTATATTCAGAATATAACCGTCCTTCCAGCTAAAAATTTTGAAATCTATCGGCTATCGGTAATCCTTATCACGGTTCTGGCAAATTACATCCTAATTTAAAATGTCCCTTTAGCGTGGTTTCGATAACGCAACCGAAGGCTTTGCGGCAACGGTTCCAAGTGTTTACTTTTCATGTATTTTAACGATCCGTGAAAAAAAAGGTTGATTATACTACGAATAGGCTATGTAGTGTTTATGACAAGTCGCATCAAGTCGCGTCGATAAATTAGCACGATAGTATAATTTACCCGTGGGTTACTGAATAAACTACGGTTTGGGATTTTGATCTCGAGTGCTAATCCATTACTTAAAATTTACTATGTTTAAATTTCATTTGACATTATCGAAATTATCTTCTATAAATAATAGTCATTTAATAAAAATACGAACCAATGCCATTCTCTTATTGCGCCGTATCGCATAGCGTACCCACGTTTGTCGCTAACGTAGTAAAGGGAGTGTGCGTTTAACTTCATAATGCTTATTTCAACCCGTAACATGGTATTACAATAGCCATACTATTTAATGGCAAAGTATCGGTCCATGCCATTAGAACCTACTACTAGTCTTCTAGCATAAATTGATCTCTCACTGTAACTTAATTGGCTTGTACGCAAAAATACATCCAACATATGAAAGCAGCAGTAGCTAAGCAGCAGCTGGTAGTTTGAAATTTTAAGAATAAAAATTTAAGTGAATTGTGATTTGTGGTTTAGTAGATAGTATAAGAAAAGTCCGAATATTGTTGAACTTTACATACAGCGCATTTAGTTTCAAACAAAACAGAGATAGTACATTTGTATTAGACAACGTATGAAATACGAATGAAATATCGCCGCGGATCCAGAACATGAAGGGATCAAGTAATAACATGGTTGATATTTAGTTAGTAAATGTTCGACACACTCTTTCGCTATATTTTGTTTATTTTCTGTCCGTAAGAAAAGGCCCATTACTTTGTACACAGAACAATAATAATCATTTATTTCAGAATAATAATTTCCATAGCATAACAAAAACATAAATACGGTTGAAACAGATACATTAAATTAAATCAAATCCATTAAATTAAATCAAATCCATTACATATAATCAAATTAAATCAACTCAAACCAAATACATTAAATTAAATCGAATCAAATATATTAAATTAAATCAAATACATTAAATACATTTAAAAATACATTAAATACAGTAAAATCGTTAAAAGTAAAAGTTAAGTAATATAATAAGCTCATCCAACTAGCACAGTCGGCAAATTGTGGCTGATAGGACGCTCGCACTTGCCACTTACAGCTCTCAAGATACTATTGCGGCTGCCGCAGGTCCTGTTCATCATAGACGATACTTTTTTGCGCATAATGGCATAAACAATATGTTAAACAAAAATCAAAAAAAAATCCCTACTAAAACAGATCCTACTTGAGAGCTTTAAAGTACTTTTGTACTATGCAGCTACGTACCACGTTTCGTTACGTTTAAAAGTCAATACAGCACTACCACATTTTCAGTTCGCGAATCCGCATCTCGTATCCAAGTTTAAACGACCTAAATATTTGATGTGAGAGATCAAATGAAATAGCAATGAACGGGATACATCAAGGAAAGGGAGTTGGATGTCTGCTAAGTTTAACAAGGGTGCTTGGAGAATATATTATGACACGATCGATACAGTATCAGCCGTTAGTAAAGGGTATTAAATATTTACAAGACAACTATAAATCTGGATATATCATGTTAATGTATATATTTACTTGTTATTAATATTAAATATTTATTGTGCTGGCGGGAGAGCAAACCTTGACTACTTTCTATAACAAGAATGCTTGGAGAATAATTATGGCACGATCGGTAGAGTTTGTAAATGGTATTAAACATTTACAATACAACTAAATCTTATTTTCTTTTGTGTTAATGTTTATAGTTGTTATTTATCATATAAACCTTATGACTACATAAAGACCACTGCTAAATATTGACCCCCCCCCTTCCCCGCGATAGATTGATAATTGCCCGTAATCACCACGTTCTCCAGGCGGGTTGGTGATCGCAATTCAAGCCAGTACGCAGAAAGGCGCTGCTGCCTATCATCCGGTAGGATTTCTCTTCGTCTACTCTTACGAATCCCCGTAAGATGAGAGTGGGTGGCACTATTTCATTTTATTGGGAACACCAACAGCTCATTAAGTATTTTGTGCATACACTAATAATATAGACATCGCTATTTACAGGTATTTGCATTTACTAACAAAAATACATTTAAGTATGCCACAAAGATAAATGAAAAAACATAAAATCATGAGTCTATGAATTTGTTGCACCTATGGAACGAGGGCTAAAAAACTCCGAGGTGAATAATTTCTTCACATATAGAGGTTTAGTTTGAAAGAGGTCCAAAACGCTGCTACATTTAGAAAGATTGTTTAAATAATTACTTACCCGAACAATGAAAGAATTCCGCCGATAATTTGTGTTGACTCTAGGTGTTGATAAAGATTGAAGACGTCTAATTGGTAACTTGCGCGATACCCACATATTAACTTGCTCCAGTAAAGCAGGGCTCCAGACAACGGAAGCGGGCTCGAGGATACTGCGCACATAAGCACAGTATAGTAATTTCATAGATTTAAATTCATGAGTAGATCGAATAATAAAACCAAGGGATTTAGAAGCCCTTTTTACAGCATAATCAATATGCTTATCCCAGATCCTTCATCGATGTAATGTAAGTTAATGATTTGTTATTCATAATGTAATTGTGTCTTTAATGTTTGGGTTTTCGTGAAAAAGTCATCGCGAAACGTTTGGATACATTCAGGTCCAGCTTATTTTGAGTGCAGTATTATACAAAGATACCTAGGTCACAGTGCAGGCGGTAACAATCTTCGAGACATTTGATTGCCATAAAAAAATTTGTGTCATCGGCGTCTAACAACAATCTGGCATGTTTCAACGCCAAAGCAATGCCGTTAATAAATATAATGAGAAGAAGGGCCCCATTAAGGAGCCTTGAGGTACCTTTTAAAGGATATTTTTAAGGAACAAAATACTTAACTACAGTATTTTATTTTATAAAAATATTCAGTGTTTGAACAAAAAAGACAAAAACTAGCCAACTAAAGAGTTCATATAAAGTGTTTATAAGAAAAAGCATATAGAGGTAATTGGTTTCCTATCACCTTCTTTACTTTTACTTCATGTTGCCACTTTACTTCAATCTCTAGAAATTGTATTAAGGTACAGTAAGGTAAACGCAGCTATTAACGACCCATCGAAAATTCGCAGGTATTACCGATCCATTCCATTAAACTGCAATTTTTACGTTACTAGAACGTTTTATGCTAGAGACATTTGACGAAATATGTACATTCGTTCACTGAGTATCGCAAATACTTACGTTAGTGTGCGTGGCATCGCGTTAAAGGGACGAAATTCGTTAGTTTCTGTGACGATAGCGAACTCGCCGGTCGTGTGGTACAAGTCCTTGTTCTTACAGGTAAGCAAATCAAAATTTATTTTAGGACTTTTTTAAGAAATATACGAAACCTATGATTGTTCTGTATTATTGTATGTGTTAATTTAGGTGTGAGATCTTAATTACGTATAGTATTTCATAAAGTTTAATTCATTTAATATTATAAAACTTAACATTTAAATAGAGCGGTAATACCTTCAATATTTTTAATAGTAGAAGTTATTACCGACTCATGGGTCGGTGATTGCGATGCATATTAAATTTAGTTTCAACTCTTTCTTGTCGATATGTGACAATAAAGCAATTATTTTAATATGTCATTTTAATCTAATATAATCAGCCTTTGTAACACACCATTACCGATCTATACAATTTGGTCTAGTTTACTTATTTTATCGTTTTATGTTTAGTACCAATTACAACTTTAATCATTCATTGTTATTATAAAGAAACATTATAAAATGACCTTTTTATTAGAAAACAATGTGCGCATTAATTAATATTACTTGCTAAATTATTTATTTAAAATCTCTGCTATGGCTACAAAAATCAAATTAATACATATAATGTACTTTTTATGAGTCGGCGATACCGTTTCGTAATTGTGTATTTATCGAATATTACCGACCTATATGAGTCGGTGATAGCAGCTAGGGGAAGCTATTACCGATTCTATATAAATAGTGGTCGTTTATGTAACATTACACTAGTTCACTGGTTATATAAATGTTAGCTTATTAAAAAACAAAAATAATGTTGAAGATAAAACACATAAAATTCTTTTAGCAGAACTATGGACAGGCGAATCCAAAGGAAAGCTTACACCACAGCACAACTCACTGCAGCACTGGAAGCAATCAATGCAGGTATGAGTGTTTACGAAGCTTCCAAAAAATATACTATTCCTAAAACAACTTTACGGGACAAACGGGATGGAAAATATAATAACGAAACATGTGGTATTAAGCCGGTACTGAATTTAAATGAAGAAAAACAGCTTGTAGATTGGATTCACTATCTTGGCAAATCTGGGTTTCCTGTTACAAAACAGCAATTATTGGAGTCTGTGACCAAGCTAGTTCATAACTTGGAGCGTCCAAATCCCTTTAAAAATGGTGTACCTGGCAGATATTGGTTTGATAACTTTATGAAACGACATCCAACAGTATCCAAACGCGTTGCACAAAATCTTGTTACAAGCCGAAATCAAGTCACAGAAGCAGCTATACGGGCATGGTTTGAAAGAGTGAATAATTATTTTGTGGCTAGTGACCTGCTACATATTTTGCAAGATCCTAGGTGTATTTTCAACTGTGACGAAACTGCTTTCTTTTTATGCCCAAAAGAGAAGCAAGTCTTGGTCAGAGCTGGTAGCAAACGAGTATACAATAGAGTCGCAAATGACGAAAAAGAATGCCTGACTGTTCTTGTTAATGTTTCAGCTGATGGCAATATTGCGCCACCAATGGTACTTTTTCCATACAAACGATTACCTAAAAATCTAGTACCAACTTTGCCGAGTGGATGGGGCCTTGGCAATACTGAATCAGGGTGGATGAATACGGAAGCTTTTTTTGAGTACATTACAAATTGCTTCTTTCCATGGCTTGTTAACAATGAAATTCCGTTACCAGTAGTATTATTTTTGGACGGTCACACTTCTCACATTTCTCTTCCACTTTCAACATTCTGCAAAGAAAAAGGGATTGTCCTGGTTGCATTGCTGCCCAACTCTACGCATGTATTGCAGCCGCTCGACGTTGCAGTATTCAGACCAGTTAAAGGAATATGGAGAGATATAGTTCACGACTTCAGGGTAAAAAATAACTATTGCAAGCTTAAGCGTACTGATTTTGCTCCCGAGGTAAAAAGATGCTTTGACCAGTGCCTTAAATCTGAGACAATCCAAACTGGATTCCGCTGTTGTGGCCTGTACCCATTTAATCCTACAAATATTAATTATGACAAACTATTATCAAAAGTAAACACTACTGTAACAAATATTAAAAAAACTACGCCATTGCACACTAATTTATATGCAGAAAAGTTTAAAAAAGAATTTGAAGAAAGATTGTCTCCAGTAACACTTCACACTTTTCAAAATTCGGGAAACCAATGGATGGGTGACCAAACATATGAAAAGTTATTCCATTATTGGAAAAATATAATTCATGAAACTGCAGTAAATCAGGACAATGGGCAGATGTTGCAGTTAGGCGAAATAACACTTAACAATAATCTTGGCGATGAATTACCTGACGTATCAATGGCAACACTAAATTTTGAATATGCTTCTGATGGCAACCTTACTCTTGAGTTAGAACAAGGTAATACGAGTTTAGGAGAAAGGGAGTCCGACTTGTTCTTGTTACCTGAAACATCTTTACCCTTTTCGGTCTCCACAGTGCAAATAGTATCTGAACAGGAAGAAGCAGAGCAGTCTTTGCGAACATCAACTCCACAGCAAAATCCAAACAATAATTCTCAGCTTTATGTGCCTGAAGTTCATTACATTACCACAGAAGTATTAGTGGATGAATCCATATCAAATTCACAAAGAGAAGATATTATCGCATTATCGGAAAAAACCCCTGCAAAAAATTACAATAAAACCCACGAGTTAATCTCGACCAAACAATTAGAACCAATTGCAAGTACAAGCACCACATTTCCTACACCATTCAAAAATATTGCGACACCCTTCAAAAATGCTCTCTATTTTCCTAACAATAAACAAAATGAACAAAAGAAACGACAAAATAAAAAACTTACACCGACAGTAGCTATAGCTGATGAGTTTATGGAGTATCAAAGAAGACTAGAGAAAGAAAAAGAAAATAAAGAAAACAAAAAACAAAAACGAAAAGTCGAAATGTTAGAAAAAAGAAAACAAAAAGAGTTAGTTAATCAAAAACGAACATCGGAAACAATTGGCAAGAAGAAGAAATTTGATAAAAAGCAAAAACCTGCGGAAAAGGCGCAGCCTTTAAGTAATATAATTAACGATATCAGCCCCGAAATTTCTTCTATTATAAATAATGAAAGCGACGATAAAAGTGATATCGATTTGACTTTGCATGTAAGAGAGCCGGTAAAACGTAAAATTTTTAATGATAGTGACTCTGATGAATCTATATTTTAAACAAGTTAATTTCTTCTTAGTTTTTTTTTATATTTTAGAAAGATATAGTATTTTAGTTAATTTATTATGATTATTTTTTTAATTATGCCTAATAACTTTACCATTTAAGCATGGTACATTACTTGTGATGAGTCGCATAATATTGTGGCAGCTATGATTTTGCGGATATAAAACTAGCATTGAATTGTATGAGTATAAGTCTGTGAATCATGTTGTTGCCACAATGTTGTGACGAAGAAGAAATTTCAAATGTGATAATGATTGTTCCTATGTTGATTAGTTATACTATGATTATAATTATTTAGATAAACAATAAAATTGTATCATTTCCTTTTGCTCCCCATCATCTCTTGCTGACATAACAGTTCAGTTGTGACTAATTTAGATTAAGTACTTATTTCATCTTCAACCAGCCTTATTTTTTAAATCTTTTAGCGGCAGACAAGCAAGCGGCCCACCTGATGGTAAGTGGTAACCACCGCTCATGGACTTTGGCAATACCAGGGGTACCAAATAGTTTAGTCTATCGTCTAAAATATTGAAACCATGAAGAACGCCGACATCTGGATCAAATGAATCCTAAAATAATAACAGTACCTTTTGCACCAAAAATTCTGATATGGATCGGATCAGGAAATGTAGCTACCGAAGATCATGAGTGCAGTGCTCGACTTTTCTTAGGATCTTCGGTTGAACAGCATGGACCAGGGTAACTAAGTGACTTTTCCAAGGAAGTGTCTTAGTTACCCTGGTGTATGAAAGGTAGAATAAAAGAACTTCAGAAAGAAAAACACCACAGGTGCTTCTTATTTAAACAAAATACCTGACTGTTTTTACACTCGGTAATAGGTTCATAAAAATCGGTAAATAGCTTCATAGCCGTTCGTATGGGTCGGTAATACAAACAATAGACTTGTTCACTTAATTATTTTTTTATTTTAAGATTATTATCTAATAAGGGCAATTTAGGGTTATAAATATAAACTTTACAAACGAAAGTTTCATATAAAAACAAAAAATTGAGTGTGAAGCCACTCACCATTCTTAATAGTTTTCATCGATTTAAAAAATGTCTTAACAGGGTCGGTAATACCTGCGTTTACCTTATAGGAATATTATTCTTCTATGAAAACGGTTCACTTAAAGTTATCAATATTTATACCGCAAGACGTACCAAAAGTGAAGCTAAGCAATAAACAATGGCGGAAGTAACCGGTATAAGTTCTCTCACTTAAAATGAAAACACACGGTTTCATATTAAGGACGTGAAAGCTACGGTGTTTAAAATAATAAAAGGATATTGTTGTTAGTAATAAAATTAATGTAATACCAATTTAGTTCTAAATATCCTAAATAAATCACAGTATTCTAGGTATTTGTTTTCACAGTAATAGGAAATAAAATCTGTAATAGTATTTACTGGTAGAAAGTTAGTTTACAACTTTAGATAAAGCAAAATACAACTATCGTTATTTTTATATATTAACACCGTCAGTTTCAATTGGAAATTTTGTGAGTAAGAGAAGTAATAACAGCATTAAAAAAAAGCAAAAATGGCTTTTAGCGCCGTTTTGATAGATCTGGGAGTATTAAGAGTGACTTCGAGAAAAAAATATTTTAAAGGCCAATAACTTTGTGTTTTTTTTATTAATTTTTTTTAAATTTGATTATATGATGAGATGACCGAGATGTTAACCTGTTGGTAAGTTCCAGTGCCAGTAATATACCGTTTATTTACACCGCGACATGCTAATCACTGGGGAAATCAGCTGCTGTTAAGTCTCTTAATTTTTATGGTAATCGTACAAATCTGTTTGTATATCTGTAATATCTGTCACTAAGATGGTATTTTAATAATCCTTTGTCACGATCTTCCTTTAAACGCCAAATTACTGACAAACAATAGCTATTCTATTGCGTCTAAGACCGCCGGCGTTCAACGTGCTATATTCGCAATAAAAATATCAAAGACGTACTTATTGCAATCCCGTATACACCCAAAGTGTACGTTCATAAATTTCAGTTTGCAACTTGTGCCGTACGGCGTTCGATCAAGAAGTGTATTGTATGGGTTCAATATTTGCAAACTAATACGCCACACCACGACTTTGATGCCCAAGAAACCGATATTATTAACGTGCTGAGTAATAACTATGAAATACTACAAGCGCCTATTTCTTCGCACGTAATAACTCGACTGAGCAGGGAGCTTAGTAGGAGGCATTCTGGTTAGTAAACTGAGTAGGTAATTCCGAGTTTCTGCGAACTGACATGAATCCTTTGCGTAACGATTCTATAGCAATGTTTGCACAGAAATAAGTTTTGATTTATTTGAAAGCACTACACAAAGATTTAGACAAGACAGGCAAATTTTAGATTTAGTGAATAGATTTGTTATTCGGAAAACTTAAATACAATATTTTATAATAGTGCGCATAATACTTGACAAGCAAAGCAGAAAAAAACTCATATATGCATTGTTATAAGTCACTGAAAAAATGATTATATAGATAAAAACACTGCAGTAACACTTTTTTTTCACAATTACAATTTTACAGATCGATTTTTGGCCCTTTCAAAAACTTTTCACAATATTGCCAGATAAGAAATTGTCTTATATAATTATTTACTTATCGAACCTGTTTATATTCTGTCTCGAACGTGGTCTTTATAACTTTAAACACAGTGCTGATTGGAACAGACGGAATCTTGCGTTTTCAAGCCACCGATTTAGACCCTACACAATGTTTTTATTTTAAAGAGTGATACACGCTTTTAGCGTTTCACAAGAGCCATCAAGCCCATACTAAGCCAAGTTTTCCTATGGGGAAGACTGAGAACCGATCAACTTACTTAAATACTTTATTACTAACATATTTAATTAACTTTATTAATAACATATATTATAAAATATTTTAATTTTCATGCTCAGAAATATTTACCCTGTGTGGGAATCGAAACACGGTCTTAGGAGCGAATTGCAGGTAAACTGAACTAGCGCCATTGCAGTAGTCCAAAAAATGTGTGCTAGCTAAGTGTATAGCTAAATTAATTAATAGATGGATAATTGCTTTATTCATCCGTGTGCTTATAAAACATAGTTTATAAAATATATCAAGCACAATTAAAAACATATCAGACAGTTTGAACTATTTATAAAGCATGGGTGGTCAACAATTTGTATTACTATACCGTAGCGTAGGTGGGCTCGCATGAACTTTGGACAAAATGACCCATAATTCCCTTGTTAAAGGCTCGAGGAGATAATACCACTAACGTATTAATCTAGAGCCATAAATATTTGTAAGAAGACGACGTAGATCAAACAGGTTTCCGAGGACTATAATAAATCTTCGAGCCAGTTAGCTAATTGATACCTTGGTAGTAAACTATTTGTGAAGAATATTGAACCAAATGATTTGTGATAAGCTCTTTAAGTATACCCTTCAACAGTTTTTAAATCATATTTCAGCAAACTCGCTTATCTTTTTAGATTATTTTGTTCTGAAGATTTTTTGGGGTTGTGTTGCTAATCGCCAGAAACTTATGGTATTTTGCCTTAACGATATCAGCCTCAGGCATAGTTAACATGCAAATAATATTATTTTCCCTCTTTCTGCGTTTCGTTGGTGTTTTTAAAACAGTTAATTCAATGTTGGTTGTTTGGTGAATGGGTTTTAGCCGTTATAGATAATTTAGTTTTAGCCTACATTATAACTTAACTAATTAGCAAAGAACTCATCTAATCCCCGAATGGAAGAGACAAGAGAAACTTGCAAAATATTAATTAAGAAGTAATTATCAAGTATCAAACTATGGAATCCTATAATTAAATACGACGCCACTTGATTAAATTAGAGACAATATTTTTCAATGTATTAAATTATTACAGATATTTTTATTTTAGTGTAGATTTTTTTTGGAATTTAGTACTGTTTCAACGTACTATGTTGTAAGTTACTAGACTCATCAATAATTTTTATTAACTCAAAGTCGAAATAGTTTGTCTCTAAAGAGACTTTTATAAACGTCAACTTAAAAACTTATTTACTCATTCAATGCTAGCAGGGGTTTGAGTAGAAAATAATCGGGCAAAAAAACCCGCAAGCTTAGTTCACCTTCTATATGAATTTTTACATACATACATTCACGCCTGTTTTTCCAAAGGGATAGGCAGAACCATATAATGCACCTAATTTTTATAGGTGGCAAGCCTATTGGTGCTTACCGGGAACTAATATGTTTGCCAGAGCGTCGTCCGTTGATCATTAGGTGCACCACTTGCAGGCGAGGTTGACTTGGATCCCTTGGAATAAAAACAAAAAAATCTCAATAAAGTCCACCACAAAGTCGAACCAAGTCAGGTACTGTCATGCAATAGCGTGCACACCGTACATGTAAATAAGCACTGCATACCCTAAGCTTAGTTAAATAAAATTCTGCTATCTAATTAAGTTCAACCACCTGGTCTCATGATCGCTATTATTTTATGGACTGCATCGATTGCTTTTCATAAGGCAGAATGTAGTCATTAACGTTAAAAAAACTACATTACATTTCGTTCTTAAAATCTAAATGCGGAATCTTCGTCGGAGTAAAGATTCATCGCGGCAATGTTTTATTTTCCATAACTAGTGTAAATTTAAGTTTTTATGTGTAAATTTAGTGGATTTTTAGACATTCACCAACGTACACGAGCGTAGGAAAGTAGTAACTTGCAGTGAATTGTGATTTTTCGTGTTGATTCCAATACTGCATAGAAACTTCAAGAAAAGTCTTCTCTACTTTACTGAGGTAGAACTTTACTGTGACGGACTTTACCAGACATGACCTTAACTGTGACTAAATAACAAAACATATATACATAATGTCACGCCTCTTTCCCGAAGGAGTAGGCAGAGATCATACCATTCACTTGCTATGATTTTGGCACACACTTTTAGCTTCATAAATAAATAGAAATATACAAAAACACTGCACATTGTTGCAAATAACTTGATTTATATAATCACTTGATACTGGTAAATGCTCTAATCGAGTGAGTCCACACTTAAAGAAAAACAAACTGAATGAACCCCTCTGCCGTGATGATATCAATTAAACAACACCGACGAATATAAATCATCATCATCCTCCTGAACTGCTTCCAGTTTATCCGGGGCCGGTGTAGCATGTCTTTTACTTCCATTCACCTCAGATACTAGTCATTGATTCATACCACTACCCGATTATATCATAATAACAACGACAATGAGCGGCAATAGCCTAGTGTTGAGACCCATATCCTTTAATCTCAGGGCTCATACCTAGAACTTTACTATATATATTATAGTTCTAGGTTTGAGCCCGAGTACAATATATATTAACTAGAGCTCCATGATTAGGAAAGCATATTAAGCCGTTGGTCACGGTTGTCGTGAATATCTATGGCAGTCGTTTTTAGGAAGTCATTGCCTTCTAATGTCCTTACAGCTGGTTTAACCATAGATGATGTTTCGCTCTAGGTTGCGGAAGTCAGACAGTAATCGCCCCATGTAATAACTGAAATTCAGCCAAATCTGGTTAGACCAATGAGCAGACTCTGGGTGTATAACCGAGATGAGTCATAAATAATGAGCTAATTCACACGGAGCCATTTATTGAGGTGAATAGCAATGGTTGCTAGTACATGACAACTATGGATTGTGTTTGGCGACCGATATGGCGTGGTGGCGTGTATACCCGCACTCCACTACTGAGGTCGTGGGTTCGATTCCCACACAGGACAAATATTTGTGTGTATAAATATGAATATTTGTTCTGGTCTGGTTGTTTTCCTATGTATATTAAGTATGTATTTACAGAAAAAAAAGGATTTATGTATCCGTTATTTAGTATTCATAAAACTTGTATTATCAATGATACTTATCTTGGAACTAAATAAATGGTGTAAGTGTCAAAAATATTTATTATTATGTATTATTATTATTATTATGTACGGTAAAAATTGTACACTGAGCCCTAAGCTTAAGTCTGGGAGCAACCAGGCTAATGATAGAATGATGATGAGAATGGAATGGTGATGGGGGAAGAACGACAAAAACAAATCATTTAGTTATAATTCAAAACAAAAAGTACGCTTTTTCGTAAATAATAGACGGTCATTAATTCGAAATTGGATTACACCATCAACGGGCCAACAGTATCAAATGCTTAATTAAAATTTACGATGGATGATTTGTTCGGTATTGGATAACAGTGTAACTGTTATGAGTGATATTAACCCTAATAGCTGCAGAGTATATTATATACCCTGGTTTCTGATTTCGCTATTTCTTTAAAAAGTGGGTGTTCATTTATGTTAAACGGAATTTAGAGCGCCATCAAGAGTAGTGGTTAGCTAGCGTGTTTAAAAGATATCCTATGTGGTGTAATATCTCCAGATTTTTGTATGAAAAGAGTAATCTTGAACGTTAAGAAATTTCTTTTTTTTAAGATATCCACCGAACACTTAGGTTCTCGTATATTTAGTTTAACGGTATCAACATTTATATTTTTTAAATATAAAATATAACTTTCAACCTTAAAACTGACCGGAGCGCGAGCAGTATGTAACAAAACATGTTATACCTTCGGTTACGGCAGACTTTTCCCAAGACATTATAGCATGAGGCTCTTTAAAAACTATAGAAACGGTTTTTCGGGTGTTGTGCTCGTTCATCAATAGGCTTGTTGTCCATAGTCTGCAGTGATCACTTGCCAACAGGTAAGACTCACAGGCCACTGGTGCTTCGGGAGGTATCTGTGCTACATAGCTGGACCGAAATTGACCTAAAGGGTGCCACCATTGTAACTGTAAGGAAGACACTGCATATCACACGATGGTGGTCTGCCCTGCGTGGGACCACGAACAGCCCTGGTAACAGCTCTGAACAGTGAGGATCTTTCGCTGCCAACCGTTATGCAAAATATGGTTGACAACAAAGGGGCTTGGGAGGCAATAGCTTCCTTTCGCGAAGAAAAAAAGGCCGAATGCTGGAGTGTCTCTAGTAGTATTAGTAATGAGTATAATAATAGACAAGTACATCATGACAATGCGTTGTAAATAAATTTACTTACAAAATTTAATGTCACCCACTATCTTAATTTATTTATCTTAATTTATCTTAATTTATTTACCGACGACCACCGATGTGGCGTGGTGGCAAGTATGGCCTCACCTCGCTCCAAAGATCGTGGGTTCGATTCCCATACAGGACAAATGTTTGGGTGCATGAACATGAATATTTGTTCTTGTCTGAATGTTTTTCCTATGTATATTAAGTAAGAATTTAAAAAAAAGGAAAAATTGTATGTATATATGTTTATCTGTTATTTTGTATCAATAACACAAGTTCGTAATGATATTTGTTTTGAAACTAAATAATTGGTGTAGTGGTCAGAAAATATTTATTTATTTAATTTATTTATTCATATCTTAACCTTATTACTTACCTAAGGTATGGTAAGGAACTCAAATTAAAAATATTTTACTTTACATCTTGTGCTTTCCGTTTTAGTGCTCTTGAAATATACACCCTTACTACCAATTTAAATTATGTAATTATTGTTGACCAGGGTCAAGGTCAGGGCCTTAAGTATTTTATATACGATTATTCAGGTTTATGAATCATCATATCCTAGCATTATCCCGGTTGCCCTAGACTTAAGCTTAGGGCCCGGGGTCTGCTCACTGTTATTGGTTTAACCAGATTCGGCTGAATGTTGTAGATTTCATTTAAGATTCTGAATTCCTAATAAAGTTTATATAATTAGAAAAGTATTTGCTTTAAGATATAAATAAATGTGAAGAAGACATTACGGTATACCCTACGCGTCTCTATTTCTGTCGTGTCGCCTGCAACATGTCTTGAAAGATGACAAAAGAATGAAGTGCAATTAAAGTCTGTTTTAAAATTTGTCATGACGACAAAATAATCTATAGATGAAGTGGGGTTTAAGTAAACATTCATTTTAACTAAAGCGCAAAGTAGTCCTAAAAAGCAGAGGTTCTACTAACGGACAGTTAAACATACATAGAAATATAAACATTCGCATACATGCACAAAATTTATTATGCTCATTGTGAATAGAATCCAATAGAAACTACGACCTCAGAAGCGGAGTGTGGATATACTGACCTCCACGGCATATAGGACTTAAATGAAATAAATTTAAACAATTAATTGGTTTTAAATAACCATTCAGTTGACTAACAAAAAGATTATTTATTAACAAAGTTTTTTAAAAATGGTGATGTATCTTCGAAGTGCTGTTTGAGTGAAAGCTCCCTAAATAAGGGGCTATTTCAAAGCTATATTCTGAAGTTTGCTTACATTGAACACATACACATTTTTATTACATAAATTATCATACTTTTATCTAAGGACTGCTTAAACCAAAAACATTAAAAACAACTTTTGTAAGAGACTTTATTTCCTCGAAAGCTATAAGTTTCAAAGGAAAAGATCGTTTATTTGTATAATTTTTCAAGTTGCATATTTTAAAATACTACGATTGCATTAATTAATAACATAGTTATGGATCAGTTCCTACAGATATGCGACTTTTTCGTAAGTTTTTCAAATAATCAAAAATAAGCTAAATCTGTTTTGTTACTTACGTCATTTTATTTCGCGTTCAAACGGTACACGCGACTTTCAACCTTATACCTACTTACAGTCTAAAACTATACTAGTCCCCGCAATATCAATGCTTTTTCCAGTCCCAAACGGAGCGTAAAGAACGACGGATGTATGCTGTTGGATCGACGGAGCTACTGAGTAAGACTACGACGTAAATTTTGTAACAACGTTGGGAATTTGATTGTGCTATGGGGTCTAAAAATATGAAAAGGACCGAAGTTAAAAAATATTATCGATGTTCAAAGGAAAAGTAAGTATTGATCAATTTACAACAATATATGCAATTCGAAATAAGTTACTGTAATAATTGTAACAGCATAACTTAATTGTATAAAAGAATTTATGTCGGTAGGTATTTCAATATGTATTATATTAGCAAATTTTTAAACGTTAATTTTAATTGTTATTCATTCTTCATCTTTATCCAAAAATATATTTTTCACTCTATATGTTAATTAAATAAAAACCGCAAAAGCATTTAGTTTGCAAAGAAAAGGCATAGAAATATTTTTTTATTTTCAGAGCTGTGTAAAATTGAAGTGCACGCATTATTTAGAAAATAAAAGATTTCTACCAAATGCTAATAATTATAATTTCAAATCAAATCATTTATTGCATATCACATTACAAAAACGAGGTGGTACAGAAATTACAATATATATGTGACGACCTGGGAGGGCACAGCAATTCAAGAGGGCGTACTACTAGTTATTATAAAAATATATTTATATATTTCGTATGTGGCATGCAAGTAGTTCGATTTTATATTAAGAAATATTCAACATATACACACTATCGCGTCTGTTTCCCCAAAGGAATGAAGGCAGAGACATATTATACGCTCACATTTCGACTAATGATAATAATTGTTATATTTGATGAAGATTTGATGCTAAAAATTAACATAGCAATAACGGCTCAACGGATTTGGAAAAAAAATCTTAAACTGTCGCTAAATAGCTACGCTTAATTCAATACTTGTTGCTTTTAAAGAAAATACGAACTTCAAATTAGTCAGATTGTATCGATAACGATTGATTTATAAATAAGCGACATTTTATAAAACGCATAGGCATATTATTACTACCCGATATAATGATGGGTGGACGATACAAATATGGTGAAGTCAATAATAAAGGATTATCACTCCTACTTTTTGAAGTTAAAACTACAACAACGCAATCTGTTCTGAACTCAGTAATAATATGGTTCACACGAAATATTCTTGACATTAAATAAAAAAATAACGAAAAAGAAAAAAGCCCAGTCAGTTGACTGCAGAAAAATAACATTAATATCGTTTACCAATTTCCAATAATCGAAAGCACCTGAATTTCCATATACGAAATATCATTCTGAAAATAAAAAAAAACTCGCAATAAGCTTAGCGAATGAATTTATTTCGCTACTTTAGAATTGGGGCTTCCGATAGTATGAAAACGTTTGACAAAAATATGAAACGGTAGAATCTATTCATCTTTTGCCGGCATCAGCTTGTATTAGTAAAAAGTACGTGATTTTTTTCCGTCTGGACGGACGTAAAACAACTTTTATACACTGCAACGCACACTCAACAGAACTATTTCAAAGGCCGGCAAAATTCATGTCAAAATGTTTGAAAAGTGTGCCCGAAAGCATCAAAACCTCTCTACAGAAACTTTTATGTGAAATTTAATGTTGCATATTTAAAGCTACTGCAATCCGGATAGTCCAAGGGCTAGGGTTTGAAAGTATTGTAGATGCTTTTTAAGTCTTACATTGAAGTTCTTAGGCTTTATGTTCATCGTTCATATTCATCTTAAAACTCAGGCAGTAAGTGATACCTGAAATGAAGTGTCTACGTGTCGATTAATCAATTCTTTAAACAATAAAATAATTGTGAATAGTGGAAAACTAATCGTGTAAGTTTTTAAATGTTGAATAAAAACATAAATTTAATTCGTGATTAAGTTATGAAATTTATCTGAATAAAATTGTTTATATTTTTACGGCTAAGAGGCTAGAATATTTTTCATTTATATAACTAGAGACCGCACAGACAGAACTATTATTATTATTATATATATGACGACTGAGTATCAGCCAAAAATACTGAACGAACTATATTATTCACAATATATGCTCTCCCTCTGACTATGTATGCATTAAATCCAGTCCGGCGAAGTAAGCGAATTCATGCATTTTAAGTCATTATTATCTGAGCATTCGAAGTGTTCCGATGTTGTAATTCGATTAATAATCGTTCGTTAATGAACTTCGGCACGTAATTCCGGTAAATTGATAGTATCAGTTGCTGTTTAAATAGTACACAGTAAACCGCCGAGCTGGGATGTTTGTTCATCAGATTAAGGTTGTGTTAATTATTTTATACACCCGTTCATTTATGCTCTTTATCGAATAAAATTATATGATACAATGATATTTATTTTGTTGGTCTTTAATTATTTTAAGTGTTGGTGACTTAAAATTACATAAAATAATTCTAATTGGAACATTATTGCGATAAAGTTTATGCATGAAACATCATGATCCCGAATGCACCAGACTCAAGCCCAGGGTCCAGGGTCTGCTCACTGGCTTAACCAGGTACTGCTGAATTTCAGTTATTACATGGAGCTACTGCCGTCTGACCTCCGCAACCCAAAGGGTAACATCATTCTATGGTTAAATCAGCTGTCAGTATGTTAAATAGCGCTGACTTCTAAATAACGGCTGCCATAGATGTTCATGATATCCGGGACTAACGGCTTAATCTGCTTTCCTACTCCCGGAGCAAGTGATAATTACGCAAGTGGTATTGAGAAAAGCCATAGGTGTAGCTCTGATTTTGAAGGCCATGCCACTGCCTTGCCACTAGACTATAACCACTCTCAATGTTTTAATAATCAATATGTTATAATTATTTTGTGGTCAGAAAAAAAGGCCTAGGAATATTAAGATGAAGTACTATACCTTGAGTTGTTGTCGAATTCAAATGCAAATAGCTTATGTAAATGGTCAAATACCATAACGCTGTATTGCAAAACGGCTAAATTTTCTATTCATATATATGGGCTATCAGTATTAAGGTAGTCTAATATTTACTCTAAGTCAGCTTAGGTGTAAACTACAACAAAAATGATCATCTATATAAATGATAATTACTGTAACTTATCGTGATCGTTCGGTAATCTCGCGGCGTTACAAGCGCTTATTAAAATGTAAGTAAATATAATACAAGAAAAGAAAATGCAATAAAAGTAATATGTCAGTTGATTAAAGTAAATTATTATCGATGTCTGTCATTTAAGAAAAACACCAACGGAAAGCTTTGGATCCAAGAAAACATTCGCCGAAGATGTCCTATCACAGTTGTTAATGGAATGAGCGGGAACAATATGAAATCTGATATAAACGGCCGGGATAAGGTTATTTCAGTGCGGAGGACAGATAAAACAAACCGTCTTTCTGCATTGTATATTTAGGTATACTATACCAGCGTAGACGTACGAGGTAAAATTGTGATAGTTTTCACTGGAAGTACGCAGTGGAGAGAACATTTTACTTTGCCCATCATATCCTGGCATTATTTTGGTAGGCCTAGGCTGAAGCTTAGGGCCCAGTCTGCTCAATTCTTTTTATTCTGCTGGACGTGCCCTCCTGGCCCGCCCGCTGCGCCCTTTATAAGACTCTCTTGATTTCCGTCCCGGTAGTTATTACTAAGGGCACCCTTTTCCCGGCCTCCGCCCTACCGGGAGGAACTCAGCCCTCCCACCACGCCAAGGTGAGACCTGTCTGGAGGGAGGGTCTGCTCACTGGTCTAACCACAATTGGCTTAATATCCGTTATTACATGGAGCGACTGCCGTCTGACCTTCGTCACCCAAAGGAAAACATCATTATATGGTTAAGCTAGCTGTACGGATGTTAGGAGGCACTGACTTCCTATAAACGACTGCCATTGATGTTCAAGGCAGCCGGGACCAGTGGCTTAACGTGCTTTTCGAGACCCTCCAAATTTGAATGCTGTAGGTCGCCACTAGGCTATCGCTGCTCAAAATAGGTAGATAGGAGAGGATATTTTACTTTACAGTAAATAACCATCTTGAGCTACTAGCATTCACCGGCTTCTTGCCGCCTTGGCCAGATCATCGATTCAGAAAGACATTAAGAATTTTTAAGCTTTAGTAGTATTTCAATAGTATTTTGTTTATAGATTTACACAAATTTGCAATTTTTTTCTTAATTTAATTGAGAAAAAAATTGCAAAAGGCATTTATTTTTTATTATTTTATAAAAGCACTGAATATTAATAAAACATATTGTTGAGAATTATGTAAAAAGTGTGTTTTTTTTAAAAAAATATTTAGATACCTTAACACCTATGACCACGAAAATAAAATTGACTAGTTCAAAAACATCCTGTGCTTGTTTAAAACGTTGTTTAATGAAAATAATCATTACTTCTGTTCTAGTATGACCACTAAGTCGCCATAAAGATAGTAGAAGAATTTGAAGCGACGCGTCGTATGTAGGGTTGCCACATTACGAAAGAAGAAATGTGTATGAAGATTGTTCTCAGTTTTTCTTTTAACTATATGTTAGAACATATGTAAAAAATGTAAATAACATTATCAGTAGTCCTCTTAAACCTTCGCGTATGCCTTGGTGGTAGTTTTGTATACTATGGTCGCCTACTTTCTGGACGCTTCCCGGTTGGTCTACCCAGATATGCTCTCTTGACAGCTCGATCGGACACCATTCTCTGAACGTGTCGACCCACCGCAGCCTGGTTGAGCCAGCCTTTGTTTCGCCCACACACAATGTTATAAGTAATTATTTACATATATAAATAAATTCACGCCTATTTCCCCGAAGGGGTAGGCAGAGGCATATTATACGTCCACATTTCGCCAATTATATAGTGGGTCCCACGTAATAGGTGGCGAGCCTGTTGCCGCTTTCCGGACACTGTTATGTTCGCCAGAACCTCGTCCGTTGATCGGCAAATGAGGTTGGGTTGGGATCCTTAGGTCTTGGTAAGATCCCTATAAAAAGTTTACTAGTAGCCTCTGTCCATATATAGATAGATAATTTCACCAATGTCAAGTGAATATAAATATGAAGTAATGAATTCTGTAACCTAGTATTCCGCGGTCCCCATGCCACGCTAAATCAAAATCCAATGTGATATGATAATTGTATAACCTGGTTGACAACCCTGTCATTTCAATTTACGATGACTCATCATGAGTGTCAGTCAAAATCACTATGCTTCATTGTCGATTAGTAAATACGTATTTACCTGTGATTGTGGAACAGTTACTTGTTATCGTAAAGTGCTCAGTGTCACTTCTTCAAATTTCTGGAATGGTTTTAGGATTGAAAGGAAAGGAGGAACGTTATCAATGAATTACGAAGCCTTGTGCTCTTAATACTTAGCAGTAATGTCATTTTAATCACTTATATATTAATCACTCTCTAATGTAAATAGCTCTAATTTGAAATTAACTCTCTAAGCTACTAAAGGAGACATGGTATCACTGTCATATCTGATTTTATCATATTGATATTAATAGGTAAATGAAACTGAATTAAAGATGTTTTGAAATGAACGATTAGTTACATTACTCTTATTTTTCAATTAAAAAAAATGTTCTAAAAACTACGAGAACACATGTTTTTTATGATTCAATTAAGAAATGTTATTTATTACGATAACACAAAATTAATGTCGCTTTTTAAAGTGTTACTATAGAGAACTTCATCCAAAAGTTGATAAATCAGATATCTTATATTTTCTTTAAATCAGAAGATAAACTTTAAAGAAAGGCTTCTTCAATTTTCCTGTTTTAGAAAGGATGGTCTTTTTCTCTTTTTATTAGCCGGTACAGCTTTGTGGCAATTGGCCAACAATATGTTAGCTTCGCAAAGATCACAAACCATATATTTGAGGCTTATAATAATTACTACATGCCAGCTCAAGATGTGGTTATAACTACCATATTCGTTAAGAAATTACTTAATTGCGAATAAGCTAGGGAAACGTGATATTTTAACGCTTCGTAAATTTATATATTAATTATTAAGCTGTAATTGTTGTCTTAGTTGATTTAAAATTTTATTCAATTACATCAAATTTAGCAATGCAATTTTCTATAACATTTTGTTATCATTAATTTAAAATGATGCTTTTTAGCAATTATTTTTACACACCTCAAAAGATTTTTTTAATTTTGAAAACAATGCACCATAATACATTTATATACCATTAAGACTCACTATTGAGCTAGAACCTTCTCACGGTTTGAAGGCATGCGTGAAGCATCCTCATATTTGTTTTATTTAAGCCGGCTACGAAGGCCTCTATCGAGCAGATATGATAGCTAGGGCGGCTTACATTTGAAAGCATATGTGGAGAATCCTCATTTTAGTATTTTTAGGCCGCCCCATAGGGCCTCTAACGACAGGACATGATAACTGGGGCGGCTTACAATTGAAAGTACAAAGCATGTGTGGAGCATCCTCATTTTAGTATTTTTAGACCGCCCGCACGTCTGATCTCTACAAACTTTGCTTTAGTTCAGAGATCGTTTTTGACCACATATGTAGAATTGCGAAGCTACGAGTGCCTGAGCTTTCATTAAGTATAATCGGAATTTGATTCATACTTCTTGTTATCTCTATCCGTCCCGGCAATTACGAGTAAAAACAAAATGAAGCGACAGAACGCACGTATGTCACCGTCCTTAATCGCAGTCCGCACGAAAATGTTTATTCAGATGCGGGCTGTCCGACTACGTACGTAGTCCTCGATTTACTGTAAATTAAGAGCCGTCATTCGGGGATACTACAATAACAATGCGCCACCGAAAATACAACGTTCGACTGAAGTAAAAATAGAGGAAAGACAAGCCTGGGGCAAACATGACGAAGATTAGTGTAGAGATGTTTTTTTACTTATTTCTTGTGTGGGAACAATAGAAGTGCTGTCTTCATCATTATTTTGACGTTGAAAACATTGCGAGAAAAAGCTTTAAAAAAATAATTTATTTGTGTTTGACGTCTCCATGAGTTCGTTTAGCCCAATTTTTTTTAGTTATTCGTTTAATTTAGATATTGCAGTTTGCTTTTTTGATAAACACTTACAAGTTTATTTTCGTTCTATACAATTGTAAACTTTATTTCATATAGTGTAAGTAAATTGATTGAAATACAAAAAATATTAGTAATATAAGTCTAATATATAAGTAGTGTAGTAGTAGTGAGTATGAATATTTCTTAGCATTAATTTTTTTTTATTAACTATAAGTCATGCGGACGAAGGCGCGGCAGGGCGCTATTTAAATTAGATCGTTTTTTATTTCCTAGTAATAGTGATTTTTTATTAAAGTTATTAATGAAAACAAGTTTTAATATTTTGATCCCTATTGTGAAAGAAATATAAATAAAATTGTGAGTGTAATACTAATAATACATTTTAATAAAATTACAAGCAAAAAGCCTAAAGATATAGCGGCGGCCTCGAATCAACGAGTTACCCACTTCGTCGTAATAAAAGTACCAACGAAATTAAAATGAAAACATAAACACTTAATAAAAAACCGAAATTACTTTAATAAGTAGGTACTTAAATCGACAATTCTGAGGGCTTTAATGAAAAAAATATAGCAAAAAGACGGACCCGCTTCTGCGTGAATGATTAAAATGCTTAAGTTCGTTGAAAAGGGTGAATATTATGAATTTTCGTTACAATTATTTTATTGAGTTCCATCTGGGCGACTCAAGGCGCAGATGGAGAAATTTGTATGATAATATTTTGCTGACCATGGCATGGCGGCCATTTTAGGCCCAGTGACATCTTCTCATTAAAGTTAAAATTGCTAATGACTTTATCTCCATATTTTAGCATAAAAACGTCCAAAGCTTCATACAATTTTGCCTTGGAAACAAAAAGGAGTCAATTAACTGTTATTATACGCTTGTCAAAGGTTCCGTTTGGAATTAAAAAAAATATAATAATTTATATACTTATGATACATTTGAAATTAAAGGAGCAATTATATTTCTAATTTATAAACCGTAGTAACTTGGTACCTTCTAAAGTTTTAATAAAAACACAGGACGCATTATTTGTGAACCTAAATACGTATACTAGTGGTCTTCGTGTTCTTTATTTAGTGTAAAAATATTAATATGTTTATTTGATGTCTGGTTCTAATAGAACAAGCTCTGCTTAGTTTGGCACTAGAAAAACTGTGTTGAATATTTATTCGCTGTAGATGTCCAAAGGAAAACAATATTTTGGTTATCCATAATGAAATTTCAATAGGTAACTTTTTTTTAAATCTTGCGTTTATTATACAAATGTATCCTGACTTTTCGTATAATACACGCACAAACATATATCATTATTTGTTTTTCTAACAGTGTATAATAATTTCATTTATAATATTTTTTACTGTTTTGTTTTCTTTTATGGTATTTAAAATTAAAATCACTATAACAACGCGAGCAAAGATCCCTAAAATTATAAAAAACAATGTACATCTGCATATCTTTTAACGCCTGAAGTAATTACGAAAGACATGGATGAACATGTTTAATGTACTGTTTTTATTGCTTTTGTACGCGATGAAATAATTATATATTGTTTTTACGGGAGGGAATATTTTATTTTTCATGTTATCATAATTTTTTGAGATTTTTTTTCCAAGATATTAATTTGTTACATCTATATCTTTTTCCTTTTAAGTAGTTGTAAAAAGATTTCGGCCCACCCCACATGGGATTTAATTATTGGCGTAGAATGTGTGTAACAAAACTAAATTGGGTGTACATTATGCCAGAAGGCTTATTATAATAGGACAAATTTTATGAACGACAAGGCTGCCTGGAAGTGACATGAATTGCTCCTTTCTTTTATAAGATATTTATGTTGGTACTTTAATGAACAACTGAGCAGTAATCTTAATATTTTTAAATTTTTTTGATTGTTTTAGATTTTAATAGGGTGTATGGAGATCCCAACAAGACCTTTTTTTTTGTATTTTGACCTTGTCCGAGAGAGGTGTGTGGGACTCACCACCGGCAAACACGACCGCCAGCAGTAATACCCACTAAAAATCTTTCGACGACGCCCGCCGCTTGTTGAGAAAGAGGCGGGAGCCAGTACCTGGGTTGCAGCTCTGACACCCCGCCCGCGGCCAACGGCCCCCGGACCAAAACTGAGAGGTCCTCCTCAGAGAGACGCAGTGGACGCGCCCCTACTACCTCCTTGTGCGACCATAGCGTGTGTGGCCGACTTCTCGGAGGGTTCATGGTTGGACAGCAGGGGCCCCCTGCCCCCGCTGCCTAAGACCCTCCTGGCGCTGCTTGACGGGCCCTCCTGGCCCGCCCGCTGCGCCCTCCACAGGTCCCTCTTAGTTTCCCCCCCGATAGTCAGTACTAAGAGCACCCAGAGTCGCCAATCCCTAGCGCACTCTGCGCCCTACCGGGAGGTACTCAGCCCCCCCACCACGACAAGGTGGAGACCAACAAGGGGGGGTCCCAACAAGACCTAAAAAGCCCAAGCCAACCTCACCTGCAAGTGGTGCACCCGCCGATCAACGGATGAGGCTCAGGCAAACATAACAGTGTCCGGTAAGCGGCAATAGGCTCGCCATCTATTACGTGGGACCAATTATATTACTGGCGAAGTGTATAATATGCCTCTGCCTACCCCTTTGGGGAAACAGGCATGTATGTATGTAGATTTTAAGACATAAAATGAAAAAAGCCGAGATGAGCTTCTTGATGCATTCTTTTCAAAATCTTGCCTTTTAGAAGCCTCGTTAGAGTCACTGACTAACTGACTGACGGACCATCCCCTCCCCCCTATAGAATCATGACAGATCCCCCTGATAGGAGTCACCGTCAGACTAGAAATATTTGAAAAAAAACCACAACAGATAGATAAACTGACAAACCTTGACAAAGAATCCATTTGCTTTTATTTCTTGATTATGGAACCACTCATAGCTTTTTCATTGTTGTTAAAAAAATAATCGTACTTCCATTTTGTTTGTAAAACTTTGACGAATCAAAGTATGTTTTATTTTACAACTATTTTTAAGAAAAAACCTGTTTAGCGATATTAATAATGAAATCATTATAATTCATAATAATATTCCTAACATTGATTTTATTACTGTATTTATGGACGAATAAAGAGAGGAAATAAGGAGGAAGTTTACTCGCGAAATTATGAATGCACGTATATCTTCGTTAATTTGTTTACAGTGGGCACACTTCCCTGCTTTGCTTACATTTCGCATCTGAGAATCTTCGCAGGGTGTAATAAAGTTCGCTTTTCGATGATTATAGCCCTCTGACGCAAAAGTTACGTTAGGCAGCGGCTACGCTACTAATAAAACTGAAGCGTTTGATATACAATTAGTGAGCTATAGATGGGTTTAAGTATTAATTAATGTTTTTCTTTAAAATGTGTAACTAGAAATTGGGAGCGTACGTCGCCAACAAACTGTCATGCAGTTTGGCGATAATAATACTTAAGTTATATATGTGTTATGTTATTATGAGAAATAAATTTAAAAAAAAACTACCTTACTGCACCTGATTTTAATATAAGAAATGTGTTACTTTAAAAAAACAGTTTTTTCAAAAGAGATATGGTTATTTGTATCTGCCAGGTGGTAGCCAGCCAGGTCAAGAAATGAAATAAAATATCAAAAGTATTATTCATTCACCATTCATTTATTAATTCATTCATTCATTCACCATCATCTTCCAAGCTAGACGAATTTCACTACTGACTATAGACAGCCCCAATAATTTTCCAGCCGCTAGTGCCAGCTGCCTTGACCAGGCCCAGGTCAAACATCATTATTAACTCATTGGCTACAAAAGGCTTCACTTTATTCAATGATGGACTTAATCATCTCAGCCATATGACAACCACTGCTGAATATAGGTCTCCCCAATAGATTTTCAAATTGAGCTATCCTAAGTCGCCTGCGTACACTGATGGATTTAATTGACAATAATTATTAAATGAATTGGAATCAGACTAATGCTTCATTTTTAAAACTTTTAATGCAAGCAAACAACATTTTTTATGTTTTAAAACATATAAAAGTGTAAGACATACTGTATTAGTACAGTAGGTGTACAGGGATCCTACAATCATTTTTAGAGCCAAGGTGGTACTCCTGCAGATTAACGGACGAGGCTCTGGCAAAAATGTAAGTTCCCGGTAAGCGGCAATAAGTTTGCCACCTATTCAGTGGAACCAACAACTTCGTTGGCAAAGTGTGGGCGTATAATATGCCTCTGCCCATCCCTTCGGGGAAACAAGCGAAATTGTATGTACGCATGTAATACTGTATTTCTGTGATAATATGAATGTGAAATTATAGGGATAATATGTAATAAAGCTACACCACGCAATTGCTCTCTTTGTCGCGTCGCTACTCGCTTCCTAATATACCCTCAGCCTAAATGTAAACCTCGAAACAGTGCCCTCTTTATTTTTGTTTAGTCTTCTTTTTATTCCATCATTGAGTTATGGATACGCTCGTTATTCTTTTAGGAGTTGAGTTGTGAAAGTTTCTCAACCCTAAGGGTGAGGACCCCTATTGACGCCTAGTATTTTTGTACTTATCTATATTTGTTAACTTGTTACAAGTTTTATTCATATTGATTTTAACACCTTTTTTAGTATTCCTTATAGTATTTTAAAAGATTATAACATTTTTATCTACTTACATACATGTACACAGAATTCTACGTAAAAACAAATTACCAAAAATTATGCATCTTGGCATGGATTATTAAAAATGAATGTTCTTCAATCCGAGACGTAAATCCTCCAACGGGCTTCCATTTTTTAAACTGTTAAAAAAATATCTATTTCTATTCGCATCAGTCGCAACTGAGCACAAGTTTTGATAGCTTCAGCAACAACATAGGCCCTCTGCAGAAAGCTATAAAAGCGGCGCCAAGTTTTGTTAAAATATCCCTCAGTTTTCTCCGCTGCTATCGGAGATCTGGCGATTGCATTCTGATATCCCGAATGCCTCTAATCATTAAAATTCAAGTCATCATTAAATAAAATAGTAAGTACTTTATAGAAAACATAAAATAGTCGAAGAATGCTCAACACTTATTATCACAAACACGTAAACAAAGTCTTTATCAGAAGCTTGCATATTACAACAATGTTACCACGAACATTTCTTTCACCTCACAACCAAGCAGCTTATAAAATAAAGCGAAGTTCCGCTAACATCGGAAGTATGTGAACTAATAAATATTCACTTGGCTTATGTTTGTTTCCATCTACTTAGGCTCCATAAAATTAATGCCTCTCTCTATATTAATATTTATTAATACGGACGTCTAGACGAGCTGTGTAAAGCCACGTATGATAAAATGGTAAGTAAACTTTATGACGCAATAAACTGGTATAAACCTCGCACCGTATGAATGCCAGACTAACAGTAACTGCATCTCTTTCATTTTACTTACAGGTAAACGAGATGGCATGTTATTATTTGTAGTTGATTAACGCAGTAACTTAGCTATTATTAGGTATATCAGAGTGACGATTAATTATTTTCTTGTTATAATGATTAGGGTTGTTGATTTTATGTTTCATTGAATAATTAATGATACTTTTATAAGCAGTTTTAAGCCCAGAGGGAGAAAGCCCTTAATTCTATACCAATTTAACTGCATCTATAAAAAAATAAGACTATAGTCTAGTTCAACTCCCAATTCTTATACCAGATTGTGACGTATCGAAGGAACTAACTATACCTTAAAAACACTCCAGGTAACTAGTAAATAAAAAAGAAAGTTAAAATCGATTAAGCTATTTATGTCCAGAAAGTATGTGTTAGGTTATAAATATTTATGCTGTGCTTTGTTCAGTTGGGGGTTCCAGATCTCATGAATAATACTAACGTGTATCATATCCTAGCATTATCCCGGTTGCCCAAGACTTAAGCTTAGGGCCCAGCGTCTGCTCACTGGTTCAACCAGATTTGACTGAATTTCAGTTATTACATGGAGCCCTCGATCTATCCTCTGATCTCCGCAACCCAGAGGAAAACATCAGTATATGGTGAAACCAGCTGTCAGTCTGTTAGAAGGCACTGACTTCCTAATAAAGACTGCCATAGATGTTCATGACAGCCGAGACCAACGGCTTAACGTGCTTTCCGAGACACGGAGCAAGCGATACTAACGTGTCTATTGTGTTCATTTCCTTTGGAAAATTTGACAAGCTGAAAAGTATTAAGTTTTGAGCAAGAACATATTCTCCCGCCAATATGTAAGTCAACAGATCAAATTCCATTATGTCACTAATGTATTCAAATCATCCAAGGTTACATTAAAATTTAAAATTATGAGTTACAAACTCAGGTAATCTGAAACGAACATAGATTAAAGCCACGACATGAAAGACACAAAATTAGATTTTCACAAATCAAAAACGGACTTGTAATATGATAGAGCACAGTCATTCGTTGAAGTTTCGAAATTATTTTACATTAAAATATGTTATTTTCGACTCTATGTCTTAGTAATAAAGATAATTTGTTTCAGTGTGAAGGCCGAGATTTGTTGACGCGACCATTCGACCGGAAGATAGCCCTTTTGATATGATTAAAAGGGTGAAGACTGTTTTATGTAGCAATTAACGAGTTTTGACGCCTTATAATAACTTCTATATTAGTGTACCGTGAAGTATTAACATAAGCAAGGTATTTTTATAGGTTTTTTAGTGTAGATTTGACTTCAGATTAACGATTCTCTGTACTATAAAATTATAATTTTTGGATGATTTCATAATGTAAAAACCAAATATATTTAAAACCTTGAATAAATGTTTTATTCAAGGTTAGCTTAATATAGCTCTTATAAAATTCAACTTAAAATCTAAACAAGATTAAAAACGTGACTATGCAGTCGCTAGGAATACTGAAAAACAATTGTTAAACATCTTTGCTAGCAATTTAGCTTCAGTTGATTTTTACGTAGATTCTCCATTAAACGAGTATTATCTAAAATTAAATTTTTATATAAGTAACCAAGTTATGAAACTTTAAAACTTTGCGTGTTCTAACTGGTTGTTTTAGATAAATATTATATTCAGGGATAGATTAACTAACTGTAGACTAATAATATCCCCAAAAAAATATAACAAAAATGTAGCTCAATACATCATTATGAAGATATTTATTCTATGTAATATTTTTTCCAGCGAGCATACAAGTTTTCTAATAAATCACATTAAATCATCATTAGTGTATCGAATGATTTACGGTCAACCGCCTCGTTGGTTTAACACAAAATATTTTTCCTAACTTTCTCACTTCATGTATAAACAAAATTAAAATATGTTTTCGTACGTCGAAATTCGGTTTTTGCGCCCTCGAGACCAGTTAAAAGCACAAACAACTAAACTTTTCACTTACATTCATCGCTCGTTGGCTGTTCCAACCTTTTTGAGAGAAAAATCTGAAATATCGACTTTTACTCGCACGGGCGTGTCTGTATTGAACCGTTTTGGTCCAAAGAGTCTTAAAAGCGGTATGAATGTATTAAAAACATCTTCTGGATGTGTAATTAGACGCGATGACCACTATAAAGATTTTCCGCTCAGTGGAATCCGTATCGAAACAATTTGCCGCGGAATTTAAATATAATTGGTAATATTGAGATACAGAAGAAGTACTATATAGTAGGGTGTATATGGATCGTACCAACTTCTTTGGAGCCCAAGCCAACCTCACCTGCAAGTGGTGCACCTGCCGTACAACAGACGAGGCTCTAGCGAACAAAAATCTTCCCGATGAGCAGCAATAGGCTCGCCACCTATTACGTGGGATCAACAATAAAATTGATGATTTGTGGGCGTATGATATGCCTCAGCCTACCCCTTCGGGGAAACAGGCGTGATTTATATGTATGTAAAGTAGTAGGAGACTACAAATATAAAAGTACATACTATTTTATTTCTTCACAAGGTTTATATTTACAATTTATAGTATGTGGAGACTCCTTTTAAGCAAAAAATGCCTGTGGTTGGAGCCTCCACTCTTCCATAGGCAACAATATATATCTTATCCTAAGCTTTACATACTAAGGGATTATGATCTCGTCTACTGTCAATGAGAGCGAAGGGCTAGCTACCTTTTGCCATTTAATATGTGTGTGTGTGTATGTGTGTGTGTATGTGTGTGTGTATGTGTGTGTGTATGTGTGTGTGTATGTGTGTGTGTATGTGTGTGTGTATGTGTGTGTGTATGTGTGTGTGAGCGTGCGTGTGTGTTGATAATACAAGTGATTTTATGCGTTTGAGTAACATCTCCGTTTCCTCATAGTCTAAAGGCATTAAGAAATCGGCAATAGGTAATAGTTAAGTGTAAGTGAATCTAAGTGCCAGTTCAAAGCCACTGCTCTGTGAGAAGAACTGACAAGAAACTCCTCACAGGCTATTTTAAATTAACAATCAATCACAATAATACAGAACACACACCGTGAATATTTGAAGATATTTATTGAAATACCCCTTGTGTTTATATATGTTTAAGTTAAGATTTGAAATTTATTTTAGATAAGTCACCAATTTGTTATGTAGTATCATAACGTTTAATAGTGACTTAAGTTTATCAAAACGGTTCATCTTAAAAACCTACATTCAGGCAGAAACATTACATGAACTATTTGAATGTGATCTATGGTTGTAGCAATAGCATGGTGAAAGGTCTTTGACCCATTGTCAGTAGAAGAGATCCCAGACCTTTAGTCACCCTCTATGACACCCTCGTGCAAGACCCATGACCCAAGTGGTAAAATTATTAAGTGGTGCCGCTACCTCACGCCATTTAATAACTTAAACACTCTACCTTATACCATTTCATCATAATTATTTCAGCCCAATATCGTTCAACTACTGAACACGAGTCTCTTCTCACAGAACAAAGTAAGAGGCTAATTAGGTCATATAGTAAGCTCATTTATTACTCATATGGCTTATACCCCCCCAAGCGAACCCTTGGTACTGCTTTAAGAATTTGTCATAGAAGCCTAAATGGGCGACTTGATGAAAATTACATTTAATTATAACCTGGATCAATAACTTAATGGTGCCTTCCGAAGCACGGAAGCGATTAATATTAGATACCACTAAAACGGTCACCCATTCAAGGACGGACTTCTGCGAACTCTGCTTTACTTTGATGATCGTTACCAACCAGCAAGCACTGCGGAACATCAAGCGCTTTATATACCATTTACTAGCTAATAAATAAATATTTTTAAATAGAGTTTTACCGATATGAATAAAGAATTTATTATTTATTTATTATATAGTTGAACGCTTTAGTATATTTTAAAACGAAAGCCCTTTTATTTAAATTATAATGAACACTAAGCAGTTTGAAATTGCGCAATGCCTTTTCTGGTCTACCAGTATTTTGTTTTGGCGACAGACGGAAGCGGATACGGGGGGGAGAATAATAGCCATCGGAAATGGTCAGACATGTCGGATTCTTACTTTTTTCTCGTGCATAGTGGCATAGTAGAAATAAACGAGTAGATTAACTTGAGCCCGAGCGAGTTATAATTGCCAAGTTTGCAGCTAAAATTTAAAACAACACTTGGCACACATGAACAAAAACATGTTCTTAATTTTTTTTATGTATATATTTACTGCTTATTTATGTGTTATATCCCTAAATGTTAATTGTAATCTCCAATTTACTCTAGTAAGATATATATTTATATTTTTGTATTTGTGAACACGTAAAACTGTCGCTGATAGTTTATTCAATCAGCACAGCAGCGGTGCTGAAACTATCTGAAATTCAGCCATTTTGCTTAGAGCAGTGACTGTGAGTCTGGTTAGATCCGTTATCTGGCCCTGAGACCTTATCATAAATCTAGGGCATAACCGAGATAATGGTAGGAGGACGATGAGCACAGCAGCAAAGCGTATATTGGGCGCGAAAAGTATGACATATAGCGTCGTAGTCATGACTATAGTCCGGCAATCTCGTGCACGACCGACAGACGGGTGACAACGGGGTGGCGGGGACGAGATAGCGTGTCATTCTAGCACACGGCTACACACGAAAAGAAGTTCCCCCTTTCCCCCTACCCCACCCGCTACCCGCTGACATCTTGTTTACCTTGTCCCCGCCACAGTCTGTCACCCCACGGGACGGTCGTGCACGAGATTACGTCGTCCGTATTCCGTCTGTCACCGCGCGGGAAGGTCGCGCATGACATTGCCGGACTGTAGCACACCTTTCATCATATCAGCCTTATATTGTCTACTGCTAAACATTAGCCTTCCCAATATATTGCATTATATTGGAAGTACGACGCTGGCAGGTGGGTTAGTGATCGCAGTTGTAGCCAGTAACCAGAATGACGCCCATCATCCGATAGGATTTTTCTTCGTCGACTCTTACTTCTCCCCATGAGATGAGAGGGGGTGGCACTATTCTAGGCTAGTACCACACGGACCGGATGCCAAGGCCTATGCCCGAAGCCTAATCCCTCGGGAGACCTAGGACCTGACCTGACACCATTCCCAAGATAAAACACCACGCTCGCTCATCGCCCCAAGGCTTAAAAACTCGCCAGTATTTACGGTCGCCGGAGGATGTCGCGCAATGGTCGCGAACGATCACCTTAGGGTTACCGCACGGAACCCTTAGAACACTTTTAGCAGCGTTTAATTTTGCCAATGTGTGCATGTGGTAAAAAACCGTGTTCGGTGCGTATATATGAAGATATCACTCTTATTTGTTTCCACTATGACACTGGCCAGTTGGACATTGCAAACTCAATGCAGACAGAGCGTGTCTCCCTTCCGATTTGCAGTTTTATTCCCTTGAATATAAAGAGAATTATCCTGATTATTCAAAGTCTTTTAATAATGACATGTTCTTTGATCTTTGTCAAAGGCCTCGGTCAGACGAGTGATGGTATCTCGGTTATTGAGGTTTCCTTATTCATTTTGAGTTTTTTGTGAGTAATGGATACTCGGTACTTTGACATAGAGTTATCTGCCAAAAATAAAAATATATCTTGGTCTCAAATACAGAAAGTTTTTAACTTTATTTTATAAGTAAAGAGTGATGGAAATTGAAATCTTAAAATATTTCTATGAATAGGACCAACGTCATTTGGTAGAAAACACACAGAGTTTTTGATATATATTCCAAAATTTTACTGGCGCTTTAAAACAATCCACAAATGTCTTATTTCTAATATGCCTATATATTATAGTCATGTACTTTATTATATTTACATTAAATAAAATTAATAACTTTTACCTTTCA
The DNA here is from genome assembly GCA_949126915.1 of Musotima nitidalis. Lineage (NCBI taxonomy): Eukaryota > Metazoa > Arthropoda > Insecta > Lepidoptera > Crambidae > Musotima > Musotima nitidalis. The sequence continues at coordinate 7,838,436 of OX421424.1, read as the reverse complement.
AAAGCAAAGAAATATGTAGTAAAACTTTTTTATTAAAATAAATAGAAACTATTTTAGTACAAGTATAATAATTCCTTTGTCTTATAAGTAAGCCAAAATATTACCCGCGGTGCGACTGATAAATTATATTATCTAAAATTTACACGTTACTAGGATTAATTAACTTATGATACAACATGTTTAAACCCCTATGTTGAAATGAGAAAACGAGGACGGAGGAAAACCCCTTCTTCTTAATTATAGTTTACAAAACAAATATTACAAGATACTAATTACAATATATGTTTACTTGTAGTATTAGAGAAACTTTCTATAATAAGACAAATTAACAAAAAATTAAAGCAAGGATTAAGATAGATAAATTAAAGGATATTATGTATAAGGCATTGTTAAAAGTGTATGCGGATCCTACCGAGATCTTAAGAACACAAGCTAGTGTCAACTGCAATTGCCGATCGACTGACGAGTACATTGCCGGTAAGCGGTAATAGGTTCGCCATCTAGTACGTGGCATCAAAAATATAATCAATGAATTGATTATATTATACAATTGTGTAATAATATATATTATTCATCAGGGAACTACAAAACTATTTCTCGGGCAAATATAAAAAAAATTGTATTAGAACTGGAGTAACCTGTCGGTATATAGCGACACGTATTTTCAAGTTGAAGTGGGTAAGGCTCATAAGGTACAACGGCCTAAAAGTTCGGTATGCAGGCTTGGCCGTGTGTTTGACGACCGATATGGCGTGGTGGCGAGTATATCCACTCCACTCCTGAGGTCGTGGGTTCGATTCCCACACAGGACAAATATTTGTGTGTGTTAATATGAATATTTGTTCTGGTCTGGGTGGTCTATGATCTGGTCTAGGCAGCGATACTGCCACTCATGAACTCTGCAAATATTTAACAACCAGTGATCATTACATGATTTTATCCCAGGGCGCTTTATGTTCATTATTACTATAATTAAAGAAAAAAAAACAACAACCAAAAACATCACATTTTTGTCTTACTATAAATTGAACAAAGCAAGCAAATTGGTATTGAAAATAACTTCAAAAAAACCCTATCAGAAACTGAGTAGCTAATATCCGGCCATGGCAGCGTACATGCCAGTCGGGCTAATCGAAATTAAGTGATCCATTACAAGATACCGGTTAAGTTTAACAAACGACAGTAATATTTATGGAAGCGATATTTTTATGCGTCGTTAAGCTTGTACTTTTGTGCCTCTTTTCTTTAGTTATTTGGCATTCGAGCTGCCTTTGTTGTTTTAAGGGGCAGTGGTTGCGTTTGTTTTATTTTTAAACAACGATTTATTTTATTAATAATATGAATCCGTTCCGGTAAAAAGCTGCTTTTGATTGGAACACTATTTATTTTGCTTTTGGTAACCAATTGCAAAAGTAGATATTTCTTGTTGCAATTTGGACTCACTAGGGAAAAAGCAGAGGCCTATGGACGTCGTATTTGACATGTGGCACACACGGTTTATTTTGGTTTCCGTAACATAAAAGCGGTCCACATCGAATGTCACCCATCTACGAGCCCAACTCTACAAAACCCTGCTCAGCCCATCATGCCATTCCCATGATAAGAGCAGATGGCGGGAAGCAATACTCACTCTCGATCAAGGCAACGAGAGTTTCAAATATTTCACCATATATGACACCCAAGTATTTTGTCAGTGCTTAACTACTAAGAAAGTGACACAAAGTTATAAATGAACAATATGACCAAAAAAATCGTATGAAAATAAAACTTTTAAAGTATTTTAAATACGCCGCTGGTGAAATAATACAAAACTAAATTCAAAACTATTTTGCTGACTGAAACAACAGCCTGCTTTATGCATTACAGCTCCACGAGTATCCGTTTTGTTTGACACAAAGTTATAAATGAAAAATATGACCAAAAAAATTTACCAAATTATTTTTATATTAGTATGTTATGAGGTATGCACGCCTCCCAAAAATCAATTTTGCTAACAGGAACAACAGCAAAAGACTGCTATACAAGACTCAACCATCCACCGTCCCACTTTACAAAATCAAGCATTTTTTCAATGATTTACTACATAGAAAGTGACCCAAAGTTATGAGTGAACAAAATGATCTAGAAAATTGTACCCACATAAAACTTTCAAAGTATTTTAAATACTTCGCTGTTAAAATAATACAAAACTAAATTCCAAACTATTTTGCTGACTGAAACAACAGCCAGAGACTGCTTTATCCAAGACCGCTCCACGAGTATCCGTTCCCGTTTAATTTTCAACAAAGTTTATATTGGATAAATAAATTGTGGACTATGTAGATCGAAGTTTCAATTGCTTAAAATTATCATTTTGTGCCGTTTATCTATTTGCTTCTGAACGTTTTCACTTTAACTAGTTACCTTTAAAACGAATATTGCGTTTCGTTGGATTAAAGTTGGCACGTTTATTATTATAATTCTTTAAAATTCATTTTAAATATAAATAGTTATGTTTTCGCCTTGAGATTAAAGTTTGGTGTTGGGTTTGGTGATGACTATTTCCTATCATATCCTAGCACTATCCCGGTTGCTGTAAGCTAAAGTTTAGGGCAACCAGAAGGTCTGCTTTTTGGCCTAATCAGATTTGGCTGAATTTCAGTTTTTTCATAGGGTGACTACCGTGTGACCTCCGCAACTCACTCAGTGATACCCACTAAAAATCTTTCGACGTAGCCCCCCGCTTGTTGCCAAGAAAGGGCAGGGGGCCAGTACCTGAGTTGCAGCGTCAGAAACCCCGCCCGCCACCGCAGTGGACGCGTCCCTTTTACCTTAGTAAACGACCATAGCGTGTGTGGCCGACTTCTCGTAGGGTCTATGGATAGAACGCAGGGGCCCCCTGCCCTCGCCACCCAAGAACCTTCAGACTCGCCCGCTGTGCCCTCCACAGGTCCCTCTCAGTTTCACTCCCCAGGGTACCCAAATTCCGGTCACTGGGTGTCACCTTTTCTCCAGCGGCTCCTCCGCTCTAACGGGAGGTACTCAGCCCTTCTCACCAGGTGAAGGTGAATATCAGTCGGAGGGAAGGGTTTAAACCACTGGACCTATCATCGCTCCATTGCTGGGTGAACGTTTGTGTGCCATTAAATATAGAGCGCTTCACTGCTTCGCAATATGTGATAGATAGAGGTCATATTGGACGGCTTAAAAAAAATTACAGCAGTACGCTACACACCTGCCTCTGAAATTTAAATATATAATTATTTTCAGATTGACTTTTTGCTTGCTTATAGCGAGTTTGAATCAGGCTCCTGCTTTCGGATTTTAAGGTAATGTGTATGCATGATCTATCTGTGTCAAATTTCTTTTAAATGCGTTTATTATTTCTATGCCTGAAAGAGTCCAATCCTAATAAACTTTTGCTTTTTATTAAGAGGACGTCAGTATGCTATTAAATTTTTTGATATCTGGTACCTACACAAAGTAAAGCTCTGCTTTGTTTCAGACTAGATGGCGTCCCGTAATATTTTTTTATAATATATCGAAAAAATACAAACATTTAAATCGAAAAGAAATACGTAGAAAATTATTCGAGAGGCCGTGAACTTTATAAAGCTGAAATGATGATAATGAATACCCAAATCAAGGCTGGAAGATAAAACCGCCAAGAAGGATACAGACCCTCAAGTACATTGCATGTAAACATGGTCTATGGTATAAGTCCATGGTATTAGAAGATGAGCAGCACACGGAGACGAGGCTTGCATCCAGAAGTATAGTACAACTATAAGCTGACTTAAAAATAAAGCTACATGCTCTTCAAAATTGGTTTTCACATGATCAAACAATACATTGAAAAAAATACAACATAAAAAAACAAAGTATCTTTCTCTTGCAGTCGTTAATTTGGCAGAAAAAATCGGGAATCCCATCGGGGCAATTAAAAATAGCACAGCACATATTTTAGCGTTGAACAGCCGTTAAAACATGATGGCATTTTTACGATTTAACCCTTGTAAGAACGGTACGAACACTCTTTGAAGTAGAACTGAATTGGACTAGGCAAACTCATAATATTGATTAATTGTGAACATTTGAGTATAACCCTTCTAGTTAGTGTTTTAAAGTGTATTTTTTATGTTTAAGGTGGGTTGACATTAGACAAAGGCCATATATCACAGTAACTAGTGGTTTATTCTATAGTATGCATGTGTTGTAAGACTATTGTATCTTATTTATTTATTCTTATTTATTTAGAACAACAAACAATTACAAAATATTTGCTTAGTTTTAAATCTTAAGCTTTATTCTTCACAAATTAATATTTATCGAAAATCAATAAAATAAATTTACCATATTCATTTTGAGTTACTTAAAAATTTATTATTAATTGTTTATATCATTAATAATATTTTTTTAATTAATCTTACTTTTTCTTACTTATCTTTAAGTTGCGATAGTACACTGTTTCTAAATTGGTTAAGTGACATTTTGACATGAGATCAATATTGGAGCAATGTGTATCTTAAAAATGCCCTGGTCGTGCAAAACTTGGGCTCAAAGAGTATGTGCGCGCGGGAGTATCGGATATGATCCATCTTCTAATATGACAGTACCGACTAAAAAAACATTATTTATGTTTATTTATGTCTTAGAGCTCTTATAAAAGTCATTAAAGCTAGCTCGGCTATGTTTACGATAAATTGTATTCCCATCTATTGGTTCGAGCTGTGATTTACCTATTGATCGTACATTTTCCTCATCACCGATAATGGCTTATGAACGCATCTTCTCCAACAACGGTTTATAAAAATCACTTAATTAAATATCTTAAGTTAGCGGAAAACTTCATCTTTCTGTTTTGTTTTCTTCTTCTTAACTCTCAACAGTTATCGGCAAACTTGAATAGTCTTTGAACATTGATCGAATAGTTAATCAGATTAATAACTTCCTTTAAGTATTCAAACTCCAATAACCCGCACCTAATAAGAAGCAACTTTGTAAAAATCGCCGAGATATTTTAATTAGTTTAAAAATTCTTCAATAAAACCACTGGCCGGCACCGAAAGTTGTAAATTAGGGAAGCGATGAGCTTCGAGATAATTATCAGTGCCTTTTTAGAGTTAAAATTTATAGTTTGACGGAAAACGGTCCGCGGGGTGGATGCTACTGTTATTTTTATCCACCAATAAAAGTGATTGACGTAAAATAACTGAAGTTAATGATCAGAATAACTGTGGACCATTTGTGAATCCACAAGGCATAAGCGCGTTTAGTGAAGTTTACGTGAATCAATTGTGTTGATATTTATTTATTTATTTATTTTTTTGGCCAACCAACAATTGTTTACACTTATACATACATGATAGAATAATATTTTTTTAAATCTAGGGTTAGTGTAACAATTTCTTACAGGTTAGCACCGCATGCCCCATAATAGTAAGAACTTACAAACTAAAAGTGACAATTAAAATTTAGTAAAAAGACAAAAAGAAATGATTTAAAAGGAAAAAAAAAAAAAATACTAAAAATTAACATTAAAATTGGTATGAAGAGGAAATAAAACTTAAATATTACAAGACATTACAGAGTTACATTATTTGAATTATGATTATAATTTAAATTTAAATTAAACATTATTACTGGTTATTCTGTGGAACTTGCCAAATGAGTCAAACTGCACGTCAACAAGGTCACTGTAGCTATTTAACAGTTTGCAAAGCCGAGGGACGATAGAGTTCATGCCTAGTACTGTTCTGCGAGGAGGAGGGTACAAGGGTGTAATAGGAGCACGAGGGAATCTTGCAGGAGCCCGAAACATAAAATTACTGAGTAATTGCGGACAATCAATTTTACCTCGGAGTATTTTAAACAAAAAAATAGAGTCAGCAATTCTGCTAGTATAAATTGTTTCCGTAGAAAAAGAGTTTCATAGCACTGCTACTCTTTGTCCTATTATAACAAAGGCAAAAAGATCCCGGGCATGGCAAAAAATAAAAATTATATTTTTAACATTCATATCCTTTATATATTATTCTATATGCAAATTTAATTTAATTATAAATCAAATATTATTTGTACGACTAAATGGCGATGGCACATATTATTTCATAAATCTTAAAATTAGGGCTTTCAATTCTTAGACAATATTATAATGGCGACATAACAATTGTTAGGCGAAACAATAATTGCTCGTTTTAGGCCAATACGGTTTTTAGGCGAACAGAAGGGCACCATCGAATATATATTTTAGTCCGGTAATTGGCATAGTGTTTATTAATTCTTAAGCAAATCGGTTTTTAAAAAGTGTAGAAATATGCCGTATATAAAGGCAAAGGCATAGTGTTTATTAATTCTTAAGCAAAACGGTTAAAAAGAAGTATAGAATTTTTATCGCAAAAACAGGATATCTTTGAAATATTATTTTGGAATACACGCTGTGAACCAAGTTCAACAACAAACCGGTGAACGGCTTACGTATGATTATTGAATCAATAAATAGATTTTATATCAAAGATTGATGAGTCGATCGAGACACTCCTATGACAGTTCGCGTCTTCGCTTGCGTGACCTAAAGTTAAACGCAAAGACCACCGGTGAATATAGTCCTTCCTCATACATGTTTAATATGACCAATTGGAGGCAGATGAATCCAACGTGATTTTGCGATCTTTATCAGAGTACCGTTTGTCCTGCGGTTGAGACCCACGCTACATTTTCTGTGAAACGATCTCCATTCCGAACTTTTTAGTTATAAATGTTATTTCAAATATTGTTAGACTTACTATTTATTATGGTGTACAGGAAACCTACTTACATCTAAAGAGCCCATTCCCAACTCACCTCCAAGTGGTGCACCTGCCCATCAACGGACGAGGCTCTGGCGAACATAACAGTGCCCGGTAAGCGGCAATAGGCTTGCCACCTATTACATGGGACCAACAATGTAACCGACGAAGTGTGGGCGTATCATATGCCTTTGCCTACCCCTACGGGGAAACAGGCGTGAATTTATGTATGTACTTTTTAATTTATGTATATAACATATTCAAGTTACTTGGTAAAAAATCACGCCTGTTGATGATGTTGGCTTGGGCTTCTTAGGTCTTGATAGGATCCCTTTACACCATTATGATATACATGTCAAGTCATGTTTATTATAATCGGTTTATTTTACAAACAAGTAAAATCGTTGTAGCCGCCTTTCGTATTTTTTATCTAAAATAATGTCTTTACGAACTTTTGTACATTCCTTTTCCTTAAAAAAGCTATATTTTGTTCAACCTTGACTGTTAAAAGTGAAATGAAAAAACAAATCCTATAAATTCCTTTGTATAAAAATCGTGAATTATGAAAACCCGTTTTCACTTCATTAATAATAACACTTAGAGTCGTTTTATTAACGGTAGGAAATTTATAAATAGTTAATACAAACGCGACGGTTGTATATCAACCTAATTGGCGTATGGACGGCCAGTGGGCAGTGGCCACAGCTTATAAAGTGTTATATTAAACGTGAGCACGCGAGTGCTCCTTGTTTGACCTTACCTTTTTGGTAATGAAGATAAAAAGTTTTCGAAATAAGTATTTCTTTAAATCATAAGGATTTGTTGGGTTGAAGTTTTATATTTTAAATACATAATTATTCGACAATTTACTGTCGTTATTAAGATGTCAGTGCTTTCCTTATGGGTTGCGGATGTCAGACGGCAGTCGCTCATTGTAATAATTGAAATTCATGCAAAATCTAGTGAGCTGACCCTGGGCCCTAAGCAGTCTTGGGCAACCGGACTAATGGTAGGATATGATGTTGATGCTAGGAAAATTATTAATTAATTTAAATTATACGATTTAAAACATAAATTTGTTATATAGTTTTGTTTATAAATAAAAAAATATAATGAGCTTTGATGGTGTAATTAGGGGTATAAGCACCCTTCATATCAGTGAGTATCAAGTTGTCATGCATATTTTCATTTGTTGAACATAAAATATTGATGTATTTTTTATAACAAAAGTACTATGTTTGTATAACATATTTTTATAATTTCCCATTCGTTAGTATTAAAGCTCTAAGCCCAGTACCAACATTGTGATGAATGTACGAAGATTCTTCAAAGCAAAGAGGATACCTATTGTACGTAGCAACGTATTTTATTTATTTAATACAGTTCTACATGTCGGATTACAGAGCAATGCATCCAACACACCGGCATGCTAGACAATTTAGTCACAATTATATGAATTAATAATTATTACAATGTCAATTTACATATATAGTTTTTTAACAAAGAAAAAACACATTAAATATAAATGTCCTCTTATATTATATTTTTAACTTTCAAAGTGTCCTTGTAAATTTACTCACTGAGTTAGTTATTGTAACTGGGCCAGACCCGTGTAAGTAATATATGAATAAAATCAATAACAAAAATGTAAACAAATGCTATGTCAAATTTAAATAAAAATACAAAACAATGTCTGAAAATTTATCTGCGCTCATCTGCATGCATTGCACGCATGCATATTATCTGTGTATGTAAAACTATAAGTTCTTTAAAACACAAATTTACAATTTTTTTTCATTATTGTCATTTTACCAATAAAACTTGAATGGTAGAAAATTCGCTTTATAAAGTACCCGAGCATAGGCCGGTGACATAAAAATGTAAGTAGTATTATATATTAGAATATTGTCTTAAAACCTTATTTCTAATGTTTCATAAACATTGCATAGTGCATATTTATTTATGTCTGATATCTTATTAGAGATATCAGTATAATAAACTCTTTGTCGCATACTCTTCAGTTGTGGAATGAGCATCCTGCCAAAGTTCACCCAAGAAATTTAATAACTTTATTTTTATTATTTAGTAATTAGATCTTCCACAAGGTAAAGTACAACAAGATAAAGTAACAGCGCAATCATGAGTAAGGCTAAATGTGAACTTAATCAAAGGCAGCCACATCTGCTTATGAAACTACAACAATATCAAGTCTTAAAAAGAAAGGTAAAAGAATATAAATTGCAAGAGGGACTACCGTTCAACCCGTGTGGACTATATCAAAAGTTCGGTTTAGAAACCATTTAGATTACAGCATGTGGGTCTTTGAAAAAGGGCGTTAGTGATGACCCTTGTGATTGATATTCATCAGGTGAGCCGCATAGTCAAGTTGCAAAAAAATCTGAAAAAAAATATTCCACTAGTAGAAAACTTAATAAAGTACCCAAGCTATAGCGTAAAAATATCAGAAGGTGCACGGGGGAATAAACGGCCGGTGACATTTGACTGTCGACAGCCTATTAAGAGGCCTCACACAGCGGCTTATAAATGGCTGACTCGCATGCAACCTTACTTGCCAGTCGTAAAATGGTGGCTCCTAGCTCCCGGACCTTGAATAAGTCATGTTGGTTTGTTTATATTACTTTGATAAATAAAGGAAGGGTTTGTCGGTTTTGTTTTGTTTAGCTACACATTGAGTATTTTAGAAGGAATATATGATGAGACATTATGAATTAGATCAGAGTGTTTCTACGTGATATAATGAAGAAAGGGGAAATGGGGTATCCAACATAGCATTCGAACGATTAGCGAGACGGATTTGGAGGCTGAAGAGGCGATGAGCATTGCATATAATTTAAAGAACCGACGATTTACAGCGCGTTGATTTTCTTTAATGCCGATTATGACGGTCGTTAAGCCATGTTAGAGGCCTAATGGGCGGCTTGATAAATTCTAACAGCAGGACGCCATACACCTGCCTCCGCCAATCCGCACTGGGTCCGCGTGGTGGAGTATGACCCAATACCCTCGCACCTTGGTATGTGAGAGGAGGCTCTTGCTCAGTAGTGGGACGTTTATGGGCTGAGATGATGACGGTAGAGGAAGGAATTGAGGAGACTCTGGTCTAGCAGTGGCCCTCATGTGGATGAGATGATAATTATAAAACATGAACGATAAGAACTGTTTTTATTACATTTTCAAAATATATAATATCCAAGAAATGTATACAGTACAAACTACTTTAATAATATTGTACCGGTTACCGGTTTTCTAGCACTAAAGAAACAGCAACACAAATCAAATCTGAAACTCAGACAAATACCAAAATTGAAAATATCAATTAATTGCTTCATTGTAAATAGATTGCTTAATTAAGAAAACAATCTGACTGGGGCCCGTTCGGCGAACGTGAAGTCATATTAATTTTAATGATAAACGATTTTCTCAGCACCATTCGGTGCAGACGTCTCGACCGGAGGTAAACTTTAATGTTCTGTTTTATTATTCAACAAACACCTTCTGTAATATGTATTGCAATTTGATCAAAGAGTTTATGATTAACTAGCTGTTAGCAGCGGCTTTGATCGAGTGATTTATTTTGATTTTCGTTAACGTTAAAACAGTACCCAATGTATCATTTAGATCAGCTTTAATAACATTAAATTATCATTTGTTCGGTTCTATATTTTTGACAAAGCAAGCTGGGTTTCAGGTTACCTTTCGTGAACTTATGATATGTGTATAATCTTGGAATTTAGGCCAATTAATAAAATCTTAAACATGTCTTAACGACTACTAAATACTATTGCCTGTCTTCTACCATTACAAATGATTACTAATGTTCTTTTTAACAATTATTACGCGTTTTTGAAATGTCACAATTACCACATTTGTATAAATGGTGAGCAGTCGCTGCAATAAAAAATAGAGCAATCATACCGTAAAATCAGCTATAATATTATTAAGCTTAGCAAAAAAATAAGATAATTTTTTAAAAAAATGTGAACGATTTATTAATTTTATGTGTATGTTTAGTCTAGCTTTTAACAAAAAAGCTTCTATGTATAACTAACGTGACTAAATTACAGAAAAAAATATCGTTATTTTAACCATTGATTATGCTCCATGTGTATTTTAACTTGGAAATGGTTGCTTAATGTTTCAGAATCCATTGAGACTTGTTTCGCGGGCCTCAGAGGCTTTTAGTATAATGGTTCATAAATTATGAATTAGAAAAGAAGGCACGTGTCAGTTTGAAGATACAGCCTGTCCCATAATTAATGCGGTTTGGTTCTTTTATTTTGTGTTGCAGGCCATTTTTTGTTGTTAATATTAATAAAACAGTATTTCAAACCGCTTTTGCGTATATTTCGTGCTTTTCAGAAAAGGATAACATACCTATTTAGTTTTTTTATAATATATAAATAAATTACTTTAAGAAAAAAAAGTACTTTTTGTTTTTCATCATTTAATAATGTTGGAAATAGTGCTTACATAGAAATATATTTAGAAGCATGACCGATATGAACTATGTTTAAAAAAATTATTGATTCAGGCGTTACTATGCGGGAATTCATTTAAGCAAGTGGTGGATTTATAATATCTTTGCAACAATCCCGTACTACTATGAGTATAATTTCCCGAAAAATCGAGAAACAATTCGACACGACACGTTTCAACACACAGGGCATCTTCAGGTAAGAGAGGAGCCTCAGAACAAAGCTGTCTTCACGACTATCGCTGAAACAAGAGTCTAGACTTTAACTGGAGCCTAAAGTATATTTGTTTACTTTTTGCTTATTTCATACTAGGTCTTTTTTGTGTATACTAAGAAATATCTTTTAAAGTGTAAAAAAAATCTATGTAATTTTATATAATTTCGTTACTCCTCTCTTCATATACCTTCTACTTCCATATCAATCAGACAAAAATACAGTCAGCAAAAAAATAATTGCAACACATTACGCCTATTTGCTTAGGATAATAACGAGGCAAAGGGTGAATTTTCTGGGCTTTCGTAACGAAAATTATAAATACATGCAATGAAAATGGATACTTTGGACGACCAGGAAGCATTATGATGGTGTGGTTCTCTACAATTTGGTAAGTATTTAACTTTTATTTGAAACTTTATGGATATTTTTTGACGTACTATAATGTTTAAAATGTAAAATTTGGGATCTTTTTGTTTGTTTTTCAATCACGCTTTAACAACTTCAATCGACCTTTAACTTGAAAAGCCTTGTGTGAAAAATTGTACTTTGTATGGGTACTTTCCTCACCCACCAACAGATGGTGCACCAGTTATAAAGACTAAAAACCACAATTAAAATTAAAAACGAAGTCCTCTGTTTGCACCAATTCGGATCCGTTTCTTTTTCAATTATTTTTTTCTACCACTATTTGGCACTCAAGCATTTGACCTGTTTAGAAGAGTTTATCGTAGCCTTTGAACGCTTGTAGCACCAGAGATATCCCGTCAGTGATAACCCTTTGACGCATTCAAAGAAAAATCTCTTAGCTGTATCACGCAGACTCCTGAAATTAGAAGACTATTGAAATGTTTAAGTTCATAGTGGGTAACGCATATTTCTGTGCATTTTTTCGAAATGTGAGTGTTTGTTTTCTTCATCTTTCGTGTCGACACGTGTATTTGTAATAAATTATTTTTTTAATAGTAAGGCAATTTCATTTTACTAAAAAGAAATACTCGTAAAAGTGCCTCATATAGTGATTGCATTATTATACCATAGATTATTACTAGTACATTTTTTCAATTCCATTAAACAACGTTAACATTAAAATATGTATTATTCTTGGTTTTGTTAGCAAATATTTTTTAATAAATATTTTCAAATATAAAATGTATAAAAAAGGGCTGTTTGTGCAATTAAGTATTGATTGAGTAGTATTGATTATATCGTAAGTGTCTTTTGTGAAAGACTATTGTATCTAAGAGTTGATAAAATTTTGTCAATTGCCACGTGAAAAAAAACAAACACAAAGAAGTTATGTAAACAAAACCACTAACATAGCTTACATAACATGTTTGAATAAAAAAACATTCAAGTAAACCTTTTGTGAAGGAAAACATCTGAAGATCCTAGAAAGAACTTTGGCGGTTACGTAATCAAATTGTTCACTTTAATTTCATCCCAGTGATCCCTAAAAGAACGGAAGCTTTGATTCCGACGTAAACCTCAATTTGTGGGATACGACCTAACAAAATATAAAAGGGCAATGCCCAGGAGCAAACAGGTGTGGGGCAGCTAAGTACATAAAGGAAGAAAGCTTAAAAAAGGTTGAATAAAGTCAGAGTTGCGAATCGCAAAATAATATAGCGTCGAGTTTTGATACGCTTTGTGTTGTCTCAATTTACAAGATGTGGCGGTTGTCTTATTCTATTAAATATTGCTTCGCTCGTTATCATGTGATCCTGTTTGTAGGTTAAACACTAGTCATATTATGAATGGGTTTTTAGGGATCCTACCAAGACCTGAGGAGCCCAAGCCAACCTCACCTGCAAGTGGTGCACCTGCCGATCGACGGACGAGGCTCTGGCGAATATAACAGTGCCCGGTAAGCGGCAGTAGGCTTGCCACCTATTACGTGGTACCAACTATATACTTGGCGAAGTGTGGGCATATAATATGCCTATGCCTACCTTTTCGGGAAAACAGGCGTGATTGTATGTATGTATTATCATACGTCTATAAACAAAAATATAAGACATAAAAACTCATCTAGGAATATTTAAAAAGAAAATATAATAAAGCCTTAACGATTAAATAATGTTTTAGTGTGTTAACTTCAAGAAAAAGTACTTAGTTATGTAAGCATAAATTCCTTTACCCCCTTATAATTCCAGTATACAATAAAAAAATAATTAATCATTACAACAATTCGCTACCGCTTATGCTCTTAAACCGAACATCAAATATGAAACATAAAACACTGTATAGCGATGACTGCTGTGTTTGCAACGCCTTCAGGCTATTGAGAATTAAAATTACTGCTAGATTTTTTTATCACCGAATTCGCGGAAGGCTTAGCCGCTTTTTGTGGAACAATGGAGGCTGGTTCAAAAGGAAAACAAAGAAAGATGCTTACTTATTTTTGGGAGTACCTACGAAAGGGAAGGGGACTTCATACTTTATTTTTTTAAGTTTGGAAAATAAATGATTCGCGTTACCAACGGACACATCTTTTAAATTATCTAGTTATTGAAACTTTTAAATAAATATTTCTTTTTGGTTTCTCAATGTGCATTGCGATTGATACATACTGTCATAGGCCTACAGGTTTATTGGCATGTTATTTCATTTCATCGTATCTGCCTCAGAGAGTCCACTGCTGAAAATTTGCCTTAGATGTATTTGCCCATAATCACCACATTGGGCAGGCGGGTTAGTGATCCCCCCCGACTGGTCTCCACCTTGCCGTGGTGGGGGGGCTGAGTACCTCCCGGTAGGGCGCAGGAGGCGCCGGGGAAAAGGTAACACCCAGAGACCGACGACTCTGGGTGCCCTTAGTACTGACTACCGGGGGAGAAACTAAGAGGGACCTGTGGAGGGCGCAGCGGGCGGGCCAGGAGGGCCCGTCAAGTAGCGCCAGGAGGGTCTTAGGCAGTGGGGGCAGGGGGCCCCTGCTGTCTAACTATAGACCCTCCCAGAAGTCGGCCACACACGCTATGGTCGCACAAGGAGGTAGGAGGGGCGCGTCCACTGCGCCTCTCTGAGGAGGTCCTCCCGGTTCTGATCCGGGGGACGTTGGCCGCGGGCGGGGTGCCAGAAACTACAACCTAGGCACTGGCGCCTCGCCTCTTTTTCAACAGCGGCGGGCGTCGTTGGAAGATTTTTAGTGGGTAGGACTGCGGTGGTCGCGTCTGCCGCAGTGAGCCCCACACCCCCTCCCGGTCTCCCCCTTTGGCCGGGAGACAGTGCGTAAATGCATTTTGTTACCGACGTAAATCAAAAAAAAAAAAAAAGGCGGGTTAGTGATCGCAGTTTTAGCTAGTACGCAGGATGACGCTGTTGCAAATGATTTGGTAGGATTTGGTCGACTCTTACGACACCCGTGAGATAAGAGGGGTGGCACTATTTTAGGCCGGTACCACAATAAACTCAGTTATTTCATGTAAGTCAATCAAATCACATTTGCACAAACACAGCTAATAGTCAAAAAGTATGAATATATATTGATTCTCAGACATCTCATATATCGTCAACTAGTCCCAGATTAAGCAGGGCGATAATTACGCTTATAACTTCGACACGTCTTAGGTACGCCACCAGGGTTTGAAACCGAGACCCTCTGAATTAAAAGGCTATTGGTCTCGTTACTGGGCTATCGCTGCTCTTCCGCCAGGTTCATTATTATTTGTCCTGAGTGGTAAGCGAACCCACGACCACTATAGCGAACGTCAGCGAAAAAGCAGTAAATTTGTATTTGTTTACTTATAATTCAAAATCAATTCTTAAATTTTGCAGAAGAATTGTTCATTTTACGTTCTACTGATACTATTATTCCATTAAAAGAGCTGATACTCTTAGAACAACTCCCAAATTACAGGGGGTAAAAAAGGTCCACGAAATTTACATTCCAGAACCTATAAATTAAACATGGCCTAATATGTTAAGCGCACCCCTGAAGCTTCGGCAGTGCCCTCTAATAAGGGAGGGAAGTAATGGTCGAATTACAGGAACTCATTATTAATGGAAATTGCATCGCCCTATGGGGCGTTGACACAGTAACTTAAATCAAAACGAATTAACTAACCTTTGCATAATATGTTTTATGTAAGCGAGCACAGCGCGACAACGTGTGTACGCGTTGAACAATAAGATACTAATATATTTTTATACTAGTTTGTGTTAGGGTGTATAGGGATCGTACCTAAACCTAAGAAGCCCAGGCCAACCTCACCTGCAAGTGGTGAACCGGCCGATCAACGGACGAGGCCCTGGCGAACATAATAGTGTCCGGTAAGCGGCAATAGGCTCGTCACCTATTACGTGGGACTACATAATTGGCAAAATGCGGGCGTATAATATGCCTCTGCCTACCCAGGAGCAGCAGGCAGGATTTCGCTTAATACATGGAATTAGTCATCCCACAGGAGCTTATAAGAAGGATAAACATTATCGTGGAGTATAAATAAATTTTAGCTAATTTGGTT
Organism: Musotima nitidalis; assembly: GCA_949126915.1. NCBI lineage: Eukaryota > Metazoa > Arthropoda > Insecta > Lepidoptera > Crambidae > Musotima > Musotima nitidalis. The sequence goes on along the minus strand of OX421424.1, from coordinate 7,822,494 downwards.
CACCCGTCAAAAGCATCATTACGTAATTGGTATTAATCTCTTTAATTTGTACCTAATCTTTGACTACGAGTATATAGTTAAAACGAATACACTTCTAATCTGGGAGTTTTCTTATCTATATAATTGTGTATTTAGTAAAAATTAAATATGTTACAAAAGAGATTTATTACATTGTAAGTACCTATATCGGATCGGATTATTTTAATCCTTTACTTAAGTAAGCGAACTCCTGTTTCTCATTCCCTATATGAGGGATATAATCTTATATGATACTTAATATCTTGATGACGCAAGTGTAGCTATAATTACCCTGTAACTTGAATAAGTTACCCTCATGGTGTATACATTATTATTAGATATATCTGTCTTTGGATTGGCATGATGTCAAGTGATGCTTTCCACATTTATTCAAGTTACATAAAGGCAAGTTTATCGAGGTTTAACGTTATTAGGTTCTCACGTAACTTGATATAACGATAATCATGTTTAGATATAAGGTTCAATATTCCTTAAATTGATAACGAAACTAGTCTAATTAGATACGATTAAGCGAAGCGAAGCGATCCAAGAGATCGAACTCAGTGGATTGCCATTGGATAGGTGTCTAGCAGTGAACCAATTAAGGCTGATAATGATGATCTAATCAAATCAAGTCTGCACTCATTGACTGAGAATAATTGATTGAGTCACACGTATTAAGGTTGTAAAAAAACATTCATGCCAATTTGTGACGCCTCTTAGGGGCACTGCAGCATTTATGGAGCGCTATTATATATACGATCACAAATCTATATACTGTTTGTTTATGTGTGGTACTATACAGAAGAAACGCGTTTACTGTTTTTTTAAATCATTATTTTACAATCAGTGCAATACGTTTTACTAAAAATATGTCAAATGTTACATAGCGAAGACTACAGAAATTAAAAAACATTTTTTTATTATTTAAAAAAAAAAGTAGCGCATTTGATCAAGCTTTTGACATTTAGCTTTTTTTCTTAATTTAGTATCTGATATGAATAGGGTGTATAGGGATCCTACCAGGATCTGAGGAGCCGAAGCCTATCTCACCTGCAAGTGGTACCTGCCGAACAACGGACGAGGCTCTGGCGAACACAAAAGTTCTCGAAAAGCGGCTATAGGCTCGCCACCTATTGGGACGTGGGACCACCAATATAACTGGCGAAGTATGGGTGTATAATATGCCTTTATTGTATGTGTTTATTTACATATATACATTCACGCCTGTAAAATGGCCGGCCAATGAGAACCGGACGAGCCGATGCGTCTTATCTAAGTTCAATGCGAGTTCATTTAACTGTAACCAAGTGGCCAGTCCTTCTTAGTAATGTATTTATTTTTACTAAATTACACAATTATATTATTAGATAGGAAAAGTCCTAGATTGGGACAAATGTATTCATGATCATAAAATGTTGTCCTGTGTTGAAAATAAACCTATGAAATGTAAAGTGCAGGTATATCGACCTCCTTGCCATATTATCTCATCATTATACCTAGGTTGGTATGGGCTATGGGGTTATACCTATATACTCGTAGTCAAATATTAGGTGCAAATTAAATAGGTTAATACCAATTATGTAATTATGACTTTGACGGGTGAACCTAATTAGCTAACATTTATTTATACTCCACGATAATGTTTTTCTAATTAATAGTTTATTCCTTCTTATAAGTCTTGACATTCTAAATACCAAAATGCTTAATATATAATTATCTTATAAAACGGTCTCTCATATAAGTAGCAAAAACACCAGGAATAGTTTTTGCCAACCTGACAAAAAAGTGTGGAAAGTGTTAAAATGAAAATGCAATGTGTAAACTTTGATCTAGGTTGTACGCTAGTCTATAGTTGCTGTATATATGGATAGCAATATCCCTCTGGTTCACTCTGTGTTCCAGGCTATAAATAATATTTAATTATATAAATGCTAGATAATTAACTAGATACTTTTGTAATTGTAGTTGTGACATCATAGCTAAACAATGTGTTAGTAGATTAAGCGGACCTTTCTCGAATAACGTAAAAAAACACACAGAAAGAAAAAATATACATTTGTACAACCATGTCCAGATAACTAGGTCTCTGCTCCAATGTAGAATATTGCAACTATAAGCCACACCAGCACTGGTCTTCCGTCACATTACTCACTAAATGAAACAAAATAAATGGCATTATCCCACAACTAAATCTCACGGGAGGCAAACGCGTGAAATTGCAGCGTAATAAAATTAATGAATAATTTTGTCTACATAGCACTTGTACGTAATGAGATCGAGCAGAGCCGCTAATCAAGTGCAAACTTGATGAGGTTATCAAAGTTGCATTAGCGCGACCAAAAACACCATGTGATGGTGTTCACACCGCGCTCTGAGCTAGTATAAAGTAGATGTAGACTTGATACTTTTAGATAGGGACATTTCTTTTAATAGTTTGCACAGGTTTGTTTGTTTGTCAGTATATGAACCATGGCTCAATGGTTCAAATACTGACTAATGAACAAATTGTAAAATTATAAAACGATAAGTGTCATGTGAGATAATTTTATACAAAATTGGTTGTTTTTGACATTTCGTATTTAGTAATTTATTTCCGAAGCGCTCGTAGCTCTGCGGTGCTCGGTGGACGGAAAAGATCACCGACGTACAGCAGAGTGTACAGAGGTCAGTCCTTGGATGTGTGACCGTTTGTGTGGCATATGATATCGAGCGCTTCCGTGCTTCGGAAGGCACGTTAAGCCGTTGGTCCCGGCTATCACTAAATGTGGTCGTCATTCGTAGTCGTGTCGTAGTCGTTAAGCCATGTTAGAGGCCTAATGGGCGGCTTGATAAATTCTAACAGCAGGACGCCATACACCTGCCTCCGCCAATCCGCACTAGGTCAGCGTGGTGGAGTATGACCCAATACCCTCACACCTTGACAGGTGAGAGGAGGCTCGTGCTCAGTAGTGGGACGTTAATGGGCTGAGATGAATTTATTTCCAATATAAATATGTATTGTAATTTAATTATAACTTTGATGATTATTTAGTACAATTGCTATTCATATGACTTTCAGTTAAAATAAAGAGTCCATTATATTCTTATTGGTATTCAGAAAGAAATAATTTTTTTTTTGTCTCATTGCTTACAAAATATTGACAAAAAAATAAGAATACTTGCTTTTTAAACATAATTATTAATAAATTAAAAACAGCTTTAAATGAATTCAATAAAGGTGAAGTGCTAGTTTGTGACATTGTTCAGTCCACTAGGTGCACGTTTGCTTTCAAAATAGTAGCAAAAGTATAATAACACTGCACTCAGTGGTATTTTGTAACAGAGGAACCATAGGTGCCGATGTAGTATCATATTAGTGTGCGTGTGCTGTAGATTTAAAATAAATATTTTAAAATATACATTTGCTACCGACTTTTATAAATAAAAATAATGATTAATGCCGGCTCTATAACGTTCCTAACTCCTGACACCGCGGTGGTGTAATGAGCGCCTGCGAGGTGTCTTATGAATACTGACTACCTCCCCCCGCCAGATGACTTAACTTGTCAGAGGTAACAAATGAAGTGAGTTACTTCGCGATCATCCTGTATGATATTTAATTATTATCATCGGTGAATATTTTATCATGATATTTTCACTAAAGTATTTGGATCATAGTTTTTAAAGCTCTGTGCAGTAGTGTTTTTGTGTAGGTACCGCTTAGCATCCCAAGACCGTCATTTTATTTAGGCCAATTTGATTAACAACATGCATACATAAATTCACGCCTATTTCCCCAAAGGGGTAGGCAGGGGCATATTTCTGTACGCCCAAATTTCGCCAGTTATATTGTTGGCCCCACGCAATAGGTGACGAGCCTATTGCCGCTTATCGGGAACTTTTCTGTCGCCAGGGCCTCGTCCGTTGATCGACAGGTGCACCACTTACAGGTGAGGTTGGCTTGGGCACCTCAGATCTAGGCTACACACCCTTTAATATGTGATAAAATAGTTTTATGTTAAGAAATGCGTCGCCCACTGCCAAGGACTTGTATGATTTCAAGTACCTAAAACTTTTTTCCACCTAAAAGTAAAGTAAATTATATTTCAATTTTCGATATAATATACATACATGCATATATAATGTCACGCCTCGTTCCCGTAGGGGTAGGCAGAGATCACATCCTTTCACTTGCTACGATCTTGGCACACACTTTTAGGTTCATTCGCACCCACTAACCTTCATATACACGCATAACATTAAAGCTGAAATAGTTTCCTTAATACACACCAGTTTTCTACCTTTCTCAATATATGACATTAGAAAGAGCATCGATCGTGATTTATTTTAGTAATTTTACGAAAAAATGCAATATCACCTACTTACCTAATTGCCTTTGAATAGATAAGATGTTATATAAACACACCTAGCTCATAGCATTCGGGTTTCCACATCGTTGAGTTTCCTTCAAGCTTTGTCTTATCTGCTGGTAAGCAGTCTGGAGTGGGTACACCTATTATGGTAGAACTTTTTAAGTAATAATTTTATATTGCATAACAACTAATAGCATAAACCTCTTTTCGCAGAATATCATTTGGCATAAACTCATTTAGCATACATTGAAACCCATAATTTTGTAAGTCAGAATCATCTGTACGCATAATTTTGGTATCCATAATAATCACAATGTATAATCATCACATCGCAGAAAGTTCAAAACCAGATTCACCTTTTGGCATATATTTCTTATCCATAACTATTTAAAAGTAGAACCATCATTTCACATAATGCTTACAGCAAGAATCATCTTTTATGATTATTGCAACACTTTTCTAATCAGGCGTTATCATTTTTACTATTGCTATTTGTTGGAGGTAGTAATCACATGAATCATTATTAGTTGTCGGGTACCCTTAGTTGTCATATCGATATTGTGTTATTGTGTTGATCAAAACAAGTTAAAGTATATTAAATATGGCTTGCCCATGAGAGCATGTTCGTTTCTGACAGGTCACAGTTCTAACCTAACCTAACCTACGCATTTTTAAAGAAGAAAGTAACCCAATCTATATTATTCTAATTGAAATTCTATGATCTTCATAGTATGCCTAGTCAAATTATGCCAAATAATCTGTACTCTAAATGAACGTTATGCTAAATGAAATTATACAAAATTTTAACTATGCCAAAGGTAATTATGCCAATAAAAATTCTACTATCTTAAATGTATGCCATTCTACATTCGGTCATAAGCACATTATGCCTAAAAATATTTATGTCAAATATTTTTTATGCCTAATAAATGATCGACTAAAGAAGTTTCTGCGAAGTCAGTTATCCCAAATAGGTTTCGGAGTATCAAGTTTCTACCAAATAGGGCGCACCCGTCTGGAGTACATCCTGAGGAAACCGCTGGAAATACCTGGATGCATAAAATATAATGTTTGGATATTCTACAAGTACCAAAAAATATTGTTTATATTAATATTAATAGGACCAGTGGATTTTTATTTGGCGCGCAAGTTTTTGCTATTTAATTAAATTTATATATAATAATAGAAACTTATTTACCTTTAAATATTTACACGTAAAAAAAGGAAAAAGTTATTTATAATATAGGGTCACACTTAACTTTACTTAAATACAAACTATGCAAAAATACTTGATTTGCCATTTTTGAAAAAAATATTACTCATTGAAGGTTAGACGACACGAAAGGACAAACCTTTTTTCAAATTAACTTTACGTAAGGTTCTCAATGGTTTGTTCTAACTATAACTTTAAAACCTTTTGTTACACTGTGAAATGCAAGAAAATGATTGATTTGATGTCAAAAAAAATTACCTTCCGTCACAACCTTTTAACCTTCTTTTAAACTGTAAATATGTATATATTAGAAATAAATAGACATTAACTGTAAACTTTAGGTTATAATTGTTGGATAACGGTAACAATATAAACCAGTATCATTTTTACATACAACATCTAATATTTCGCTAATTATTCTTTTGGTCACACGTAATATATTCCAAGCATATTGCCGCTTATAGGGAAATTATAAGTTAACAAAAATTATAGTTCAGTAAAGCTCTACATACTTAACTTAAAAAAGTAACGCGCCCTTTCACTGCAGAAAGAAGCTTAAGAAAAAAGTCAACAAATTATACATACATATCTAAAAAAAACTCTAATACTAGTCCGTAGCTAGTAAAAGCTTTTAATGAACTATTGATGCATGAAATGTTAGAATAAGAACTTATTACAATTTTTTAATAACACAGCTACTTAAAAGTAATGACTGTAAATAGTACACTTCCGCTTCTAAGCGTTGTTAACAAGTATTGCTAATGTTAATTATATCGCAGTATAAATTAAAAGAGATAGCCCAGTGGACCACATAGAGACCCACAAGCTTTCAAATTCATAGGGTCTCAGGTTCAAACCCTGGGAAAACTCATAGGTGCGCCTATGAGTTTTCGAAGTAATGCACGTATTTATCGCTTGCTCAGTGCCATCGGTAAGCACATTAAGCCGTTAGTTTCGGCTGTCATGAACATCTATGGCAGTCCTTATTAGAAAGTCTGTGCCTTCTAACATCCTGATAGCTGGTTTAACTATAGAAAGATGTTTCCCTTTGAGAACATGTTCTATGAATATCCTAGATAACATAATACGAGTACTAATGCACTCTTTCACTACGGACAAAAGATAAGGTAAAAAGAGTATCCGTAATATGATTGTACTGGAAATATTTTATATGATATAAAATGTATTTCCATACCTTTTATTTCATAAACGGCTATTTGCGCGAATTTTCACTACAATGATCCGTGGCCAGGCTAATATAACGACAAATTTATGACATAAATGTATCAAATAAGCGATGACAGCCGCACCCTCCTGCCCATGCCCTGTCTAGACAGCTTTGTCGAACCTCGCATTCCTTCTCTGTGATTATACTCTGTTCTTGTTTGTAATTAGTATGAAAAATCATGGAAGACTGATGCTCAAAGTAACAATTATATTTAACCTATCGATACCATCGCTACATACTTACACGTAGATAGTTAAAAAATATGAGCGCATTTTTTATAATTTTTCTTCTATTTAAATTATATTACATTGAGTCTTTGTTCTTTCCCCTTTTGTGTACACTCAAGCGCATAATTTCATGTTATGGATCATTATTTTTGCTAAAGAGCCGTAGCTTCTAATCAATAAGCATCTTTAGATAAAGGAAGGAAAAATAACAAAAGAATGTACGTAATTGTGTTAAGGAAAATGTTTTGTCTGTCTTATAAATCATAGACATGTTTAGATACTTCTCATAAAGAATAGTAGTATATTTTTAGATATCAAACCTATTATTATTAAGCCCTATGTATGTTAAGTATCGTGTGGTCACGGCCTAGAATTGTGCCGCCCGTCTCATCTCACGGGAAGTCGTAAGAGTTGGCAAAAATGTATACAAAATATTCATAATTTAGATAGAATAGAATTTATTGATTTGTTAAACATAGGTATTTTACATTAAGGTGTTGATGAAATTAACTGTAGATTAAAGGAGTAAAGCCGCGAGCGGAAACAAAACGTATTTTGAGTTCTTCAAACTTCTAACAAAATAGCTTAGCATGTTCTTATTTTGAAAATGAAATTGAAATGACTACTAATTTAAGGAAAAGTGATTCCGTGATCCATGTAGCGCAAACCGCTAAAGAATGTCACCTATGGAGCGGTGTTAAGACTGTAAAGGCGTTTAATTAGCTCTCGAGCTCTTATTAGCAGTTAGCATTGTCTCGCTGCACTGTAATGGATGCAGTGCGGCAAGCGCTGCGTAGAACACGACGGAATATCATTATTATGAAGAAGACTATAAATAGTATGTAGTCTTCTAATATTTTATAATTGCGTACCTTTGTAAGTTTTTCATGCTTCGCTGTGGAAGACTAATTCCAGTCGCACTTGTTTTCAAACATCAGTATGTTTTATAATCATCATCACCATTTCAGCCCACTGTGCACTGAGGCAATGGGCTCAAGCGATGCAGGCCTATATTTTTTCCGCACCAATCGATCTTTCATAGCCCTGACCTATCAGCTTTTATTCAGTCATCAGTCTACGCTCCTAAGTCTAAGTCCCTATCTAAACTAACGTATCTAAACTTAAGAACTAAAAATAAACCAAAACTTGCATAGTACTAAAATAGCACTTGAAGATATCAAATATAATATGAAAAACAATCGAAATATGATTACACTGATTCACTTAAAACAATTATACAACAAATCAATGAAATAAACAATAAATATTTAAATGTAAGTGAATCTAAGTGCCAGTTTCCACAGGCTATGCTCTTTTAAATTACCAATTATTTAGGTGCTTTAATTACAATATTCCAAATATAAATTAAGTCCCTAAGTTATGTACATAAGTAAAGTTCAAAAGTTACATTTTACGGCACCCTCGAGCAGGATACGGAGTGGTAGAATTATTAGATGGTGCCTCTACAACATTAAGACATGGTATACTCAGAAACACTAATGACTTAGAAACACTAAGTCAATAAGGCATTAATTTAACAGTAAACAGATATATAATGTAAACTCATTAACATGGCAAGCGGCAATGTTACTGGAAAATGTGTAACTACGCTTGTTGTTGTTTTACATGAGCTTAATTAATTAATTAATATTGTAACAAGCAGAGCTGGTAACTCAGGTTCTTTACGCTTTAATTGCGTTAAATTAGAATGTAAAATGGTTAATTGGCGATGCGTCTTCGTTTAAATACTTCGCGAATGTAAGCTATTTTTTTTAATTAGCACCATAGGTCGAGTGTTTAATTTCTACACTAGAAAAATAAGTGTGTATATGAACTACATATTAGATTACGTTTAGGTGTTTTCTATGTTGGTACTATTATTAAGTATAAGGATCCTATCAAGACCTATGTAGCCCAAGCCAACCTCACCTGCAAGTGGTGCACCTGCCGATTAACGGACGAGGCTCTGGTGAACATAACAGTGCCCGGTAAGTAGGCTCGCCACCTATTACGTGGGACCAACTATATAATTGGCGAAGTGTGGGCGTATTATATGCCTCTGCCTACCACTTCGGGGAAACAGGCGTGAATGTATGTATGTACCAATATGAAGTAAGTTTTTGTGTCGAAAAAAGCGTGTTCCTAAATAGTTTTACCTATAGTATAAATTTAAAAAAACTTAAGTTACTTTTGTTTAGTGTTTAGGCCACAACACTTTTATTTGTAATGGTATAATCACCAGTATGGGGCAGTATTACCATTATTATGAATATGAGGTATATCGAAAATTAAACCCAAAATCTGCAATTTGAATATATGTAATTGGTTATGGTCGTAGCTGTTCCATACAAAACTCTGGCTGCTGCTACCCAGTGGTATCAAAAGTATTCGACCACTTTGACATGACATGTGACAGTGGACTGGTAACTCGAATTGAATGAGGGCTTTTTAATTAAAAGTTTGTCAATTTGGGACCATGAGAGGATTTTTGAAGTAGGAATCCGGTTTAGGGGTTGCCGACAGTTGATAAATCAACAATCAATCTTTACATACTTATAATTTAATAAAATCGTAGAATTCCCGTATGCTTTATAATACAAATATATACAAACAACATTAGAAAAACTAAAATAATTTTAAGGTAATTACTTACTATATTACTTGACACAACGCCATAATGATACATTATTGTACTAGATCATACTGATTTTAGTAAAAAGTACTCGAAAATTTTACCATTCAGTGTTATTTTTTCTTCACAATAGCAATAGCGCTTTATTGTCAAACGTTATTTGCTGCATTTTGATAATAAAATGAACTAGAGAGATAAAGTACTAAAATTTAATATTAACGTAAACTCAGTAAAAAGATCATAGTTATCATTTGCCACTAGCCTATGCCATGTTTCTTTGCATGGCTGTATTAGCAATATTTTGTAAGACTTTAATGGTTTCGTGGTTTAACATATAATTAACTACGTCTATATTGCAGCTACATAATTTTCCTGGATCAAAAGTAGTTCAAGTCCTTTCGTAGTTTTTTATCAATTATATCTACCAAATTTTATCTAAAAGGCAAAATTTTTGCTCAACAAAATTATCACAAATAGACTCACTTTCAATTTTGCGATATTCAGTTTTAGCAAGTTAAGTTGGATAAATTCTAATATACGCTGTTTAAGCTATAAAAAATAATTCCTGAAGCTAGTATAATATGAGAGGCGTTAGACTTGGCGGAGCCTATCTCATATATTTTCCGGAAACGGCAAACGACCTATAAGTCTTGCTTCCCGGGATATTAACACTATCGCGGGTTACTCTCCAGTTTTATGAAGACACATTAGGCTTTGTGACATTTCTGTGGTCATTCATAATTTTTAATTAAAATCTGAGATCATGTTTAAAGTAAATTAGGTTTTAAACTACAGCGTGAAGGATTACGATACTTTTTTAATATTTGATGAAACTTTCCTTAGTATCAAAGGACTTCTAGATACCCAAGTGTATTTTATATTCTGCTGTCAAGCAGCTTTTCCACAATCATTGCCGAAAAGAAAAAATATGTTAATATCTTACTTAGACAACATTTCTCTTCAGGTTTAAAATAGCAAAAGCAATTTAGTTTATGAGTAATAAATAACTAAAATTTTCTTACGATTATCTTTTTAAGGTGTTATATTTGCCATTAAACTATTATATATATCGCCAAACTATATATTATATTTAGTTTGTCGAAAGAATACGTTGAAATAAATTGTTATGTTATTTTGGAAATAAATAAAATATGATTTATTATATGTTAATGAGTACTTATTGGTACTTTCTAAAGTTAAAATAATGTGAGTTTATATGAGTTTAACCTAATATTTATCACTATAAAAGTACTTACGAATACCTTTAAACCTACAATATCATGTAAAAAAAAATATTACATAACCCAAAACAAAGTCGCTAAAAACGGACAGCTTCTTTATTTGATAATTTTGACACCTCCATTTTTTTACTCTTTAACTGGTCAATTAAGTCTTTTCGGAGTCCCATTCCAAGCAGTATTCATGCGCCCGTGGTTTTGCCATTGACCAGGAGGAAAAGTGCATAACTAAAAAAATACAAAGGTGTTTTTAAATAAAAACAAATAGCAAGACGGAGAAAAAATACAAATTGCAATATTAGTAAAGATTTTTTGTTCATCTCTCTATACGGAAACGTAGCGTTAAACGTTCAACTTCCAGATGAATAGCTATCTAAGAAGGTCGCAGAAATATGCCAGGTGCAGACCGCTTGCAGTCGGCCGCATTAGAAGTAAATAGGAGAGGTCAGCATTAGACGTCCTTAAACTGATAATGAGTAAGGACAAAACTTATGAACTGCGGTCTAGTTGCGACGATGGTTTCTACTAGATGACTTAAAAAGTGACTTAAATGCCAAACTAGAAGATAAGAAGGAAGGAAGAAAGAATTTTCCCCCAGCGCATGTGCTCTCTTCTTCCTGTGATCTGGGGATTTGCAAAAGAATCGTGATATTAGGCTCCTATAGGGCTGGCTAGACTTCAGTACTTAGTGGCTAAAACTCTTACGCATTTGGGTCCCATGCATTCGTTGGCATGCTCATACCCACCTTTCCCTCCTAATGTTAAGTAGAGACAGGCAAGCTTGCCCGAAAAGTATATAAAGAAATTATAATCTAGAAGCAGTCGATATCTCCAAATCGATTTCTTACAAAGTTGACCAAACACCGAACGGATTGCGGTACTAAATTAAATTTGCATGCAGACCGATGAAACGGGTAGCGTTTATTTATTAGTAGCATGCGGCCAAATGGCCGAATGCCCAATAACTCCTGTGCTCAATATTAACTGCGACATAGTTTACTGTGCGCCGTATGCTCATTACGGCTTTCTGTTTTATTGCGTTTGGAATACGCTATATAATTGACCGGTTCGAACGGAATCCGTTTAATTGTAAACCGAGGGGACGTTTGTCCCAAATAATGCAGCAGTAGACTGTATTTCAAGAGTTGTAAAATAAATTCAAAGCTTTTATGTTAGAAATTTAAGCACCACACCAAAGTCATTATTTCGTTAAAATTTTTATTAATTGTAAAAAGAGAATTACAGCTTATAACTTATTCTTTAAATTGCAGCTTACCACAGCGCTTGTCTTAATTCGAAGCAGAATATGTCCTGAGATATCGGCAAATTGTTGGTACTATTAATGGGGTTTTTATACAATAAACTAATTACATACATACATATATTCACGCCTGTTTTCCCGAAGGGGTAGGCAGAGGCATATAATATGCCCACACTTCGCTAATTATATTATAGTTATGTCCCACGTATTGGGTGGCTTACCGGGAAATGCTCTGTTCGCCAGAGCCTCGTCCGTTAATCGGCAGGTGCACCACTTGCAGGTGAGGTGGGCTTGGACTCCTCAGATCTTGGTAGGAGCCCCATTCACCCTATAATAAACTAATTATGCTTCGCCTTTTGCACACAGCACCATTTAGTCCCCAAATGAGGTAGACCTTTTACTGTTTCGAAAATATTAGTTTTCAAATAGCTTATAAGTTTAACATACTTTTTTTTCACTCATCTTTTATGAGTCTCACAAAATAATTTGTAAGTAAAATGTGATTCTTTTTTATTTCAATACTACATTGATACATTTGATGAAATACACAAATTTTGTAACACAAAATAGAAATGGAAATTCCACAAAAAAATACTTCAAAAGTACGCTGTGGCGTATACAATTCGGATATAGAAGTTGCAATGCAAACTCGAATTCTTTATCCAACTGAAACATTGCGTCAGAGGGAATCTCGGGCTGAACCGGGATAGGCCTGGCACAAGCACGGCGGCTTAGGCCTTTGATATGTTATTTAGTTCAATTTGCGTTCTCGCCCCGAAAATCTCACGTGTAACATTTCAGTTTACGGAGTTACCTAGCCCACAGTAGTGTATTGAAACTCTAGACATATGAACATGCTACGAGCAAAACTATTAGGATTAAATTATTTTATTCTTGTCTGTGTTTGTGTGGCGCCTTCTACAATGTATCATAGAAGGCCGCTGTAACAGCCATAATAAAACCTCTTTTCAATCCTTATTTCCATACAAAAAGAAATCATCTTTTTTTTCTTTTAAATAATGGCATTGTGCGAGCACTTTCAGCCAGTGTCAAGTAGAAGATATATTAATGATATTTAATTCATAGTAAATGAGAATGAGTGGTGATAAAGATGATACATAGTAAATGAGATGCCCTCCCCTAAACTTATTGAATCCTCAGTAAAGATGTGGGACTATACATGAATTTAAAAAGTAATGTTGCACTTATTTATTTCATTTATTAACTCTCATATATGTTCACAAACATTCACTTTTTCCCTAAAAAGTCATCTTTTCTTTTGTATATACTATTAATAATTTTTTACTTTTATATCACGCGCTTGAAAGCACGTACTCGTATGTGTATAAAATTGAGCTCTGCTATTTATTTCATAATCCTCATGAAATCTCTACCATAATAATAATAGTATACCAGATAATGCCTTATATTTTGTTTCAGGCGTATTCTAGTTAATGTTATTGTTGCAGGCAAATTCAGATGAGGTTCTCTCGGCGGTCTACTGGCGTGGCACGCAATCCCGGAGCGATCGAGGCGCCGTATCCTCGAGGCGGTCGAGCCCATCTTAGAGCGATGGGTCGGCCGTCGGTGGGGGTGTCCTTCCGGCTCACGCAGGTACTTTCTGGGCACGGGTGCTTCGGGAAGTATATCTGTGTGACGTCGCCGGGGGGGAGGTGACCCTGTTTTGCCACCACTGTGACTGCGCGGAAGACACCGCGCAGCACACTTTGGTGGCGTGCCCTGCGTGGGCGGGGCCGCGGTCGACGTTAGCCGCGGCCCTGGGTGGAGTGGCTCTCTCGCTGCCGACCATCATGCAAAAGATGGTCGACAGCGAGACGGCGTGGGAGGCGATGGCCTCTTTCTGCGAAGTGGTGATGTCTCAAAAGGAGGCCGCGGAGCGAGAGAGGGAGCGGGATCCGCTCTCTCTCCGGCTACGCCGTTGGCGCAGCGGGCGGGCCATGAGGGCCTGTCAGGCAGCGCCCGGGGGGTCTTAGGCGGCAGGGGCAGGTGGCCCCTTCCGTCTCGCCATAGACCCTCCCCCGAAGTCGGCCAGTTACGCCATGGCCGCACATAGAGGTAGGGGGGGCACTACACATTGCGCCTTCCTAAGGAGGTCTCCCCGGTTCTGTTTCGGGGACGTTGGCCGCGGGCGGGGTACCAAAGCTACCAACCCAGGCACTGGTGCCTCGCCCCTTTTCAACAGCGGTGGGCGTCGTCTGAAGTTTTTTAGTGGGTAGGACTGCGGTGGTCGCGTCTGCCGCAGTGAGCTCCACACCCCCTCCCGCTCTTCCCCTTTTGGCCGGGAGACAGTGCGTAAGCAGCATTTTTTTACAGACGATAATAAAAAAAAAGGCTAATTCAGATCGATCAATGTTAAAAATAATTAGGGAGGCCTATATTTAGCATTGGACTTCTAACTGAGATGGTGATATCCAGATAAACGCGATGTTTGAATATAAACTTTGAAATAAATATAGCAGGATCTATTTATCGAGACTCTTAATTTTGTAATAGAAGGTTCTAGATCTGAAGAGCAGTTTTAGTAATAATTAAGATCAAAGCTTCAAGTTTAAATATTAATCTAATAGCTACTCGTAAGAAGTCGCTGACATCTTTTGTAGACATTATGATAAAACTTTGTAAGTTAGTGAAAAGTGATTTTCACATAACGATTTTTTGAAATAAACAGCTTTTGAATTTAATTTCAATATTGCATTTACCTACACATTTACCGTAAAAATCAAAGGTAAATCTTAAATATTATCAACAATGTTCGAAAGACATTAAATGTTTCACAAGAAATTGAATAGGAGGATTCATTATAATAACTTCTCGTAATATTAGGTCGGGGAAAAAGTCTTTTCGCATAACGTAGGTATAAACTTATTATAAATTTTTTTTGACTGTACTATTTGTGTCTGGCCATTATAAAGAAAAGAAAAAAATAAAAAAAAGTTGTTTCCCGCTATTTTTCATTTGTTTTTCTCTCCGTTAAAATGAGTGAATCTAATGAAGAAATTCGATACATTTTAAAATTTTATTATAAAAAGGCAAAAATGCAACTCAAGCAGTGAAAAAAATTTGTGATGTTTATGGACCTGATGCAGTGTCAGTAAGAGTAGCACAAATTTGGTTCAAACGTTTTCAGTCCGGAAATTTTGATGTTAAAGATGCACCTCGCTCTGGTCGCCCTGTTACGAATAAAATGGACGCCATTTTTGAAAGAGTGGAGCAAGATCGGCATATTAGTAGTTACGATGTAGCTGAAGAACTGGGAATTGACCACAAAACAGTTTTGACCCATTTGAAGAAAGCTGGTTATATAAAAAAGCTCGATATTTGGGTGCCACACGAGCTCACTCAAAGAAACTTAATGAACCGTGTACTCATTTGCGATTCATTATTGAGACGTAATGAAACCGAGCTGTTTTTGAAGAGATTGATAACTGGCGATGAAAAGTGGATCACGTACGACAAGAACGTGCGAAAAAGGTCGTGGTCGAAAGTTGGCCAGGCTTCACAGACTGTGGCCAAACCTGGCCGAACACGAAATAAGGTGATGCTGTGTGTATGGTGGGATTGGAAGGGCATTGTTTATTATGAGCTTTTACCGCCCGGCAAAACCATCGATTCTGATCTTTACTGCCAGCAACTGATGAGATTAAAGGAAGCAGTCGAGAGAAAACGGCCGGAATTGATCAACAGGAAGGGTGTGGTCTTTCATCACGATAACGCTAGACCACACACATCTTTAGCCACTCAGCAAAAATTAAGAGAGTTCGACTGGGAGGTCCTAGTGCATCCACCATATAGCCCTGACCTTGCGCCTTCAGATTTTCACCTGTTTCGGTCTCTGCAGAATTCTTTAGGTTCTGTAAGGTTGACCTCAAGAGAGGACTGCCAAAACTATTTGTCCCGTTTTTTTGATCAGAAGTCCCAAAGTTTCTACAGTAACGGGATAATGTCTCTGCCCACAAAAAGGCAGAAAGTTATTCAACAAAACGGTACATATATATTGTAAATAAATGTAAATAAACTTTGAAAAAAATGTCTTGAATTTTCATACAAAAATACGAAAAGACTTTTTCCCCAACCTATTATGTAAGCACGTAAGTCAACAGTTCCTGTATTTTTTTAAATTTATTTTGACACGGTGTAATGGCTACGTTTTGTCAGGTAAGCATACACTGCAGTCCAAAACAAAATAGTGGAGTAACCACGGTAGAAATCTGATGGGCTTATAGTGTTTTTTTATTATTGCCCGAGTTTATTTGTTATTACCTTTTTATACACCAGTTTTGAGATGTCAGTCCAATCGCTAGAAATACAACAGAAAGTGTTCCATGTTTAATCACTTTCCAAATATTCCAGCAAAGAAAATATACAATATCAATATGTCTATGATAGAATGCAACTGACAAATCCACGTCAAATAACATAGGATCTCAACAACCCTGTGCGGAGCATCAAATCTCATATATCTCAAGCACAACGCTAGCCAAAGGCTTCTTTGTGAAGAAATAGGGTTATCCGACGGGTTTACGTGAAAACTTTTCAATAATCAAATACGAAATCTTTTAGTAATACCTGTGTTTTTGATCTCATACGAACGAGATTTTGTTGAACGATTTTGACGTATTTTAAATTAAATTTCACTAATATTTTAGAGATAATAGTTTTTTGGTATGCACAGAAAGTACTTTAAATTTAAGAACTATGCAAACAATGTATCTGCTATGATATTCCAAACTAAATTAAGCTGTTATGGGTACGTTATAAATTTTGTTTAATTTATTAACAATTTGTGATTAATATCGGTTTTGATAATTTTTCATTAACATCATATCTACATTAGAATATTTGTCACTCACTCTTCTTAAAGTTAATCTTCTTAATTAGAAGCTTCTTCTTAATGATTTAATTGAAGAATTACCAAATTATTAATACTGGGTGTATAGGGATCCTACTTAGACCTGATAACTGGACATAACAGTTCCCAGTAAGCGGCATTAAACTCGCCACCTATTTCGTGGTACAAACATATAACTGGAGAAATGTGGGCGTTTATTATGCCTCTGCCTTTCTCTTCAGGGAAAAAGTCGTGTTTGTATGTAATAATAATCCTTTATTGCACATAAAACATAAATAGTTTACAAAAGGTATTTAAAAACTTAAAGTACAAAGGTGGACTTATCTCTAAAAGAGATATCTACCAGCCAACCCTAGAAGTTGTGTATAAATTTGTAGGTACGGGATTAAATTTGGTTAAAGATCTTTGTTAAAAAAGGAAATTCGTTAAGTATGTGTGTTGTTAATAAATAATAATGTCAAATTTTAATTCCAAGTAAACAGGTTTAATGATCAAAAACAAATTCTGACAACATAAATACATAACACTTTCGATATAAGCCTACACACGCCATGACACATCAAAGGATTCTAGACCGACTCCCGCCAACATGATTAAAACATAAACATGAACATGTAAAATATTGTAAACACTTTGTTTTCTATACGGAAATTGGCCAAAGTCGTCCAGAGAGGAAACTTAACCGATCACCACTCCATAATACATGAGTTATATAACTTACACAAACTTATACGTAACTCTGGAGATAGTTTGCGGATGACTAGTGTAAACAAATCGCTTCGACCGTGAATAATTCATCAAAGAAACTAGAGCCTGACAAATGAAATCTAATGAATACGGTATGAGACGGTGTACGCTGAGATTCGCTACTGTATTTGCGTAGATAGGTAAGTGAAGGGTACAGTATTAGCAGGTTAATGTATTATGGTCTATTTTTTATTATTCCAGATGTCTTGCTAATTTAAAATATCAGGAGTTAAGAGTTTGTGGTTATGATCATTGTTGTGTACAGCCGTCCGCTGCTGGATGGACATAAGCATATTATATGGCACATCACTAGGTAGAAAACGAGGCCACTCTGAGCAAGCACTTGGCAACTAAGATCGTCATTTCACCAAAACTGCGGGTGCCCTAACCAAGTTTGCCGATCACAGCAGCCCAGTACTGAGCGCGCCTCCTGACACGAACCAGGGCGAGGCACTTTGTACGGATTGGCGGAGGCAGATGTGTGACGCTACTGTTAGAATTTTTTTTATTGTTTAAACCGCCTAATCGGACCTCTTACATGGCTTAACGTCTACACATTTAGTGATAACCGGGACAAACGGCCTAGCATACCATCCGAAAAACGGAAGCGCTCGATATTGAATGCTTTATAATTGGTCAACCATCCAAAGATTAACCTCTGTGAATTTTACTTTATTTCCACCACGCACTACCTAGCACCGGCGTGCTACGAGCGCTTTTTGAAATAATAAGTACTACCACAAGACAATTTGTGTGTTTACTATTAACCATATCCTAGTCATGGGGCTAGGTACGTTTGTTTAAAAGGCATTAAATAAATAATAAAATAAATATTTTCAAACAATTACACCAATTATTTAGTTCCAAGATAAGTATCATTAAGAAACTGTTTTATGGATACTAAATAACGGATAAACATACATAATAGGTTGGGGAAAAAGTCTTTTCGTATTTTTGTATGAAAAGTCAAGACATTTTTTTCAAAGTTTATTTACATTTATTTACAATATATATGTACCGTTTTGTTGAATAACTTTCTGCCATTTTGTGGGCAGAGACATTATCCCGTTACTGTAGAAACTTTGGGACTTCTGATCAAAAAAACGGGACAAATAGTTTTGGCAGTCCTCTCTTGAGGTCAACCTTACAGAACCTAAAGAATTCTGCAGAGACCGAAACAGGTGAAAATCTGAAGGCGCAAGGTCAGGGCTATATGGTGGATGCACTAGGACCTCCCAGTCGAACTCTCTTAATTTTTGCTGAGTGGCTAAAGATGTGTGTGGTCTAGCGTTATCGTGATGAAAGACCACACCCTTCCTGTTGATCAATTCCGGCCGTTTTCTCTCGACTGCTTCCTTTAATCTCATCAGTTGCTGGCAGTAAAGATCAGAATCGATGGTTTTGCCGGGCGGTAAAAGCTCATAATAAACAATGCCCTTCCAATCCCACCATACACACAGCATCACCTTATTTCGTGTTAGGCCAGGTATGGCCACAGTCTGTGAAGCCTGGCCAACTTTCGACCACGACCTTTTTCGCACGTTCTTGTCGTACGTGATCCACTTTTCATCGCCAGTTATCAATCTCTTCAAAAACGGCTCGGTTTCATTACGTATCAATAATGAATCGCAAATGAGTACACGGGTCATTAAGTTTCTTTGAGTGAGCTCGTGTGGCACCCAAATATCGAGCTTTTTTGTATAACCAGCTTTCTTCAAATGGGTCAAAACTGTTTTGTGGTCAATTCCCAGTTCTTCAGCTACATCGTAACTACTAATATGCCGATCTTGCTCCACTCTTTCAAAAATGGCGTCCATTTTATTCGTAACAGGGCGACCAGAGCGAGGTGCATCTTTAACATCAAAATTTCCGGACTGAAAACGTTTGAACCAAATTTGTGCTACTCTTACTGACACTGCATCAGGTCCATAAACATCACAAATTTTTTTCACTGCTTGAGTTGCATTTTTGCCTTTTTTATAATAAAATTTTAAAATGTATCGAATTTCTTCATTAGATTCACTCATTTTTACGGAGAGAAAAACAAATGAAAAATAGCGGGAAACAACTTTTTTTCATTTTTTTCTTTTCTTTATAATGGAACCTTTTTAATGTTACCAAAACCAGCCAGACACAAATAGTACAGTCAAAAAAATTTTATAATAAGTTTATACCTACGTTATGCGAAAAGACTTTTTCCCCGACCTAATATATAGGAAACACCCAGACTAAAACAAATATTCATGTTCATGCACATAAATATTTGTCCTGTGTGGGAATCGAACCCACGACCTTGGAGCGGTGAGCAGGTATACTCGCCACCACGCCATATCGGTCGCAATAAACCATAGGTTCAAATTCTACAAGCCTGATATGAAGAATGGCTCACCATACAGTTTAGTACATCTATCTAATATTTGGCCATAAAACACGATAAATAATATATGGTCATGAATAAGTTTAACTTGTTTTTAATATACTTAAATTCATATTTGTTAGTAACGAAAAATAGCATAGAATGTAAATCAGCATCATAATCAGCCTACATTCGTCCACTGCTGTACATAAGCTTCTCTAATCTTTGAGCTCTGAGCTAGATCTTCAGCTCTTCCCAAATTACAAGATAATGGAATAATATAAGTTATTTACACAAAAATAAATTCAACATATAGTTTAAAGTTACTTAATTAAATTAACTCTAAAGTTCTTTTTAAGTAATGTTTAAAAAAATGGTCGATGTATTAGTTTTTCAAAAACTCAATTATTTAATGTAAAAAATGGATAAACATATTATACAAAGTGTTTTTGATGCGCATACGCATGATTGTGAATGGAAATGTTATAACAGAGAACATCATTAAAGACTTTTGCCTCAAGCCTCGAATCCAGTTTTATTAAGCGTTATTAGGTAGCGGGCAGAGTGACAATGTTATAGCGTATTATGATAAGACAGCATGTTATCTGTGATGCCGTAGATATGATTATTTATTTATTCTTGTAGCTCATTTTAATTTTTAATTTTTTATTTTATTTACTATAAATAAAAAAAAACACATTAACTGGAATCGTGGCGCAGTGAATGTCAACCTTATACAGTAGAAGTATCTATTTTATTTTATTTGGAAAGCTTAAAGTTGTTTATATAAAATAAAAAAAGTTATAGTAAGTATTTACCTTGATTATCATTTCAGTCCATTAATATTCAGTTACTTGGCACTGTCCCCATGTTAAAAACCAAGGTTTCCGTTGATACTCCACCAAGCGGACTCATTGCCGATTGATGGAGTAATATTATGTGTGGCGTCGTTTTATTAGATATTTTCAAACCACGAATTTTGTTTCCTGACTTGACTTAACGACTTCAACATTTATGATAACAGAGTCCATTATAACATAACGTCTATTTCAAAGCCTTTGCTTTGAGCGGTCGATATCAAAGACATATAAACAGCCTTCCATCTCAAGACTAACCTTTTAACTTATAACAAAACTTATTTCAATTATTATAGTAAAGATGGTGACGATCACGTCTATGGTGGACTAACCAAATCTTTTTCAAGTGACAAGACAATGAAAAAATCAAGATTGTACTTTCAAACAATAAAAAGTTGAAAAAAGTAATTAAAGCTTTGCGCAGCCCGCTACGTCTTGTGCAACAAGTCCTTGCCTTAACCTTTTGCATTCGGACGTGTACGTCACTAGTAATCATTATTATACAAAATAATGTCTTTATTAAGATGTCGGCAACAAAATATAATAATTATTTGGTAAGCATACAACTTTTATGTGCAGTGTGATTAATCATACTGTTTTTCAATTAAATATTTTCTTTTATCTCGAGGACAGGAAATATTGTGGTATTGAGACTAAGAGTCAATTCAGACTTCGTAGAAAAAGTTACGATTACTTTTGGTAATAAAAAAAAATACTACCAAGTAATAAGCATTTGAAAAATCTAGCAAGAATACCTAATTCTAAAGTAACAAGCGACTATCACCAACACCTGTATATAAATAACAATAGACCAACTGTACAAACACGAATGAACATAGTTCTACTATAACTCCTCTTGTATCGTTCAGAATATTGTCTTGTTTATTAGAAACGGACGCGCCCCTGCCTCGGGCGAGGATCCAATATAATGGAATACTTCAATGTTATTTGCAGACTCGGGTAAGTAGGTACCAGATATGCCTTAGGCGTATATTAACGTGAGTTACGCGTTTCAATTGTCGACACCAAACGGACGGGATTGTAACGTAACAGCTTATGGTTACATTTAAAAAGCTTCCCTGAAAGCACAAGATTATTTTGATTTTGATCCTCATCCTTACTTAAAATTACGACTCTGTAAGTAAATTTGTTTAAATGTAGCACTTAAAAATCCTTGTAATTGCGTTAAAATATAGATGAAGCGTCATGGGCGGAATGTAATATTAACTATATTCTGTAAAGAAATTGTCTTCCAAGCTCTAAAATAATTATATAAGGTATAAAATAAATAACCTAAAAATTTAATTAGTAAGGACATCACTTGAGAACATTATTTTCGTCCCTTTTTATATGGAATTTGATATTAAATCGTAATGGATATAACGGATGCGTGATCCATTGTTTTTGTTGTTAATAAAAAAATTGTTGTTGTTCATATTCATGTTCCACAAACATCTGAACAAGCAAACATGAATTGATGCAGCCAGCATAAGGCACATCGGATGAAAAGTAGTAAGCAGCCTATCGTCATTTAAATACTGGGATAACGTCTTAAGTCTTTTATGGCATGAATTCAAAAACTAGGCAGATTGCGCTATGACAACAGTTGCTTAAAAAAAAGCTAAAAAAAAATATTGATATATTTTTATCTATCTTAATAATCCGCATACACATAAATGTCACACACTTATCGATACACAACCTAAAAATACAACTGATAATATAAAACAATTTTTACGGAAACGTCAATCTATAAATCCAATTTCAATTGTTATTTCTTTATTTAGCTTCAGGCTGCTTTAAAGCGCAACCTTCTAAGCCATATTGACAGAAATAAAGCTGCGATTAGTAAGGCAATATTGTATCCTTGCCAATTCGCCCGAACAAGCTCCACTCATTGTTACTGTTAACCCTAGAGCGATCTCTCACGCACGTTCTTGTTATATTTTCTGCTAGAATAATAAATAACTAAACAAAGGGTGAGTTCAAGGTGAAAATCAGAGATAGAACAATATTATGTTTTAGAAATGATATTATTATTTTTATTTAAGTCGGTATACTAAAAGTTATCTACGGTTGATTTTATAGGTATCCTAAACAAAACACTGTCAACTTGCTGCTTAAAAAGCTTGATTTCCAGGCGGTGTGTACCAATATATTGTTATGTACTAGACCAATATAAATACGTTCGCTTAGTAGCAATTAAGACTATAGATTAAAAAAACCGTCCGTTTGGTGATTTTAAATCCAACAATAGGCATGGAGTATTTATTACATATTTAGCCAAAGCGATTTTTTCAATTTGTTCGTATAGTCAATTAAGGTAGTGTTTTAAATAGTGCTATGTTTTATACTTCCTACTTATGAGCACGTGGAAACTCCAGGGAAGATGCCAGAGTAAGTCAAAAGCGATTGATGACCTATTGTTTAGGCAGGGTGTTGGTATAGTCAATTAAGGTAGTATTCAGCTTAGTATTTTTTAAACAGTGCTAAGCTATAATACTTTTTTTTATGATTGTACATATTCCATAGACAAAGTACCATAGGGAATCAAAAGCATTTGATGATTAGATTTTCTCGCCGCATCTAGATTGAGCTAGATATATATCACCAGATAGTCCAGATTTAGTTAGCTATATGTTCAGCAGTGGTAAAAATTGTGATAAAACAATGAAGGTCGTAGCTCCGCTGCGGTAGATTGACGAGAAATCAAAATAGTCATTTATTGGCAATACAACAGTACACGTCACGAGAAAAAAAACTATACATTGTTATAATAATTATTAAAATTCAATTTAATCGCAAAGTTAAATGACAATGTCGAAACAAAAAAATTAATTACATAATACATTTAATTAATAAAAATAAAAAGTCAATAATACTGTCCGATGTTTGTGTAGCAACCATGCTTCGATAGGCATGTTAAGCCGTTGTTCCCAGTTATTACCTACTGAAGCAATGGGCTGTTAAGATTGGGAAACGTGCTTCAGGGCACCCTCAGTCTCGGTGAAACGACAATCTTAGTTGACAAAAGCTTGCAGAGTGCTGAATTTTAAAAGCAGAAGGTCGCTTAATAATCCGCACTGGGTCCGCTTGGAGGAGAGTGTATAAGTATGACTCAACACCCTTTAAACCATGGTTTGTTGGAAAAGGCCCGTGCCCTGTAGCCGAACTTTAATAGACTGAGATCATAATGATGAATACTATTGAATATGATATTACCACTAAGTTGTAAAAAAAGAAGATGATATTTTATTAAGACTGCGTGCTGTAAACTGATAAGATGTTCGGGCCTGTTTCAACACAAACAGGTATACAATGAATAACACGCAACAAAATGCCTAAGTCCTAAAATATGATTTCTCAGTAGAACAGGCATAACGAAATTATGCAACGTCTGTGGCACAACAAAGCCGCCCGAACCGCATGGGCCCTCCACAGTAACCCTTATTACAAAGTTACATTAACTGGCTCTGTGCAGCTACAATGTCTGTTACCATTGGGTCACGGGTGGGCACGCCACAGCGTTGCCAATATTCGCTTCATAAAATTATCTAGGCCAGTACGCCAGTATCCGCCATACATACTATACATACTTTTAGGTTAACTTAAATTGATTGAAGTCGTATCGTCTTATGGGAATTTAGATTGTGTTTTGTCGCGAATGCCCCGGTTTCGATTTTCACACTGGACAGTTATGGTATGCATGGTGAACATCAAAATGGTCCAGTCTTGACCTTAGTTTTGAATTATGTTTTTATGCGTTTACTTATAGCGTGACTAATATAGTAACAGAAAAAAAATACTGCTACCTGCTGGAAATAGGAGTAAAGGTGATAAATGTCTGCCCATTGTCCCAATTTTTTCAATTATTAATTATTTTTACAATCGCCGAACCGATCGTTTAGCGAGTGCCGAGAAAACATCCATGAAGTTAGTAGTAAAATGTAAAAAGTAAATATTTTGTAATAATCGCATCTATGTGGCAATTTCGTCAACTGTTCAGTAGTTATAGAGTTGTCGGCATATCCGCTGTAGAAGTTGTCTATTATTCTGCCCCGAGCTTGTTTCAATACACATGCTTATTAGTAAAACTTCATGGGCTTTATGTACTCCAACTATGAAGTTTGATTAATGAGCCAAAATACTGCTACTAAAATATATAACAACAATTAATATGAATTGGCAAAGGTGACCTTTTAAATCACAAACTATTTTCATCATCTGAGAAACAGAAATGTACTAAAATATATCTGTAGCTGAGAGTTAAAAAATAATAAGTACACTTTTTTTTAAATTGTTATTTTCATGGTTTTGGATATCCGAGTATGTAGGTACTCTAGTATGTGGTAAACAGTAACAAATTAAAAAAAAAGTGGTCTTATTATTCTTTACCCCTCACAGATATGTATCTATTAAATTTTATTTATTGAGTATTTTATTTCACAAGTTGTGGAAAGCCGCTAGTCCCTAGTAGTCTATGTTTAACATTGGACTTCTTTCGGCTGAAGTGATGAATCAAATTGTGATATTTCATACCACAAAACAAATTATATGCATAATAAAAGTATATATTTTTTATACGACATGACATATACAATGATATATATCAGGTTGACAATGAACTTATTATATATAGTTCATTGTCAACCTGAAAAATGTATATGCTATAATACTATAAATTATAAATGAAAGAAAAAAGATTTGTTCATTTAATTGAAAAATTTCTACGACTTTTAAAATAGCTACAAGGTTTATTAGAAACAACAAAGTAACTTACATACATACATAATATTATGCCTGTTTCTCCGAAAGGGTAAGCAGAGGCGCATTATATGCCCACATTTCGCCAAATATTTTGTTGGTCCCACATAATAGGTGGCGAGCCTATTGCCGCTTACCTATTACTATACTGTTCGCCAAAGCCTCGTTGCTTAGCAGGTGTACCACTTGCTGGTGAGGTTGGCCCGCATAGTAACATTCATATTCTTTACTCTTTTCATCATATGACCTTCTACTTCTGTAGGCTACTACATCAATATAGATGATAATATGGTTAATATCAGCCATTATGATTTCATTGTTGATTGAATAATGTTCTTTACTGGAATAAAACAAAAAATGTTAAAGAGTCTTCCAAAACAATGTGTGTGTGAATGTGTTATCTGTAAGAACGTTTACATTTAAAGACACGAAAAAATATCGGTCAATTTACATCTGCACGTGGGTCCCGCACGTGTATACCGTGTAAAGCATATGGCATAGAAAGCTGATAAAAAAAACACTCAAGAGCACGTTATCTTTATTCACGTTCTATTTCCAAAGCTCTTGGGATTTACGAGTAAAATTTATAGTTTCACACCCTTGACCAAACTATTGGCACATTTCAAGTGTTATTTCCGATAACAGATCATCACAGTTGCGATTTTAACTCGCATCCTGTTTGCTTCTTGGAATGTCTGATTGTCCATCAATCAGCCTTCTAATAATAGCGTACGTTTTAACGTAAAGAGCTTCCATAAACCCTGGGTTTTAATGTCTCTCGTATTTTACCTTCTTTGAGTCCTTACGCGTCATAAGTGAGACAGAGAGAGAGAAGTCAGCGTCAGAGAAGGCCGTTCAAAAGAACCACACTCATAATAATCTAAGGCATACACAACCACATGACCTTTCGCTTTAAATCATAGACATAGTTTAAAAAATATTTTTACATACATAAATACATTCATGCCTGTTTCCCCGAAGAGGTAGGCAGAGGCATATTAGACGCCCACATTTTGCCAATCGCTTTATTGGTCTCATGTAATATGTGGCGAGCCGATTGCCTTTTACCGGAAACTTTTATATTCGCCAGAGCCTCGTCCGTTGATCGGGCTGAGTACCTACCTCCCGGAGGCCGGGAAAAGGTAACACCCAGAGATTGGCGACTCTGGGTAGTACCTCTGGCCCTTAGTACTGACTACCGGGGGGGACTAAGAGAGACCTGGGCCAGAAGAGCCCGTTCAAAAGCGCAAGGAGGGTCTTAGGCAGTGGGGGCAGGGGGCCCCTGCTGTCTAACCATAGACCCTCCGGGAAGTCGGCAACACACGCTTTGGTCGCACGGGGAGGTAGGAGGGGCGCGTCCACCGCGCCTCTCTGAAAAGGTCCTCCCGGCTTTGGTCCGGGCACGTCGGCCGCAGGCGGGGTGTCAGAAGCTGCAACCTTTTTTTTTTTTTTTTTACGTCGGTAACAAAATGCATTTACGCACTGCCTTCCGGCCAAAGGGGGACCGAAAGGGGGTGTGGGACTCACCACCGGCAGACACGACCGCCAAGTAATACCCACTAAAAATATTCCGACGACGCCCGCCGCTTGTTGAGAAAGAGGCGAGGGCCAGTACCTGGGTTGCAGCTTCTGACACCCCGCCTGCGGCCAACGTCCCCCGGACCAAAACCGGGAGGACCTCCTCAGAGAGGCGCAGTGGACGCGCCCCTCCTATCTCCCCTTGCGACCATAGCGTGTGTGGCCGACTTTCCGGAGGGTCCATGGTTAGACAGCAGGGGCCCCCTGCCCGCACTGCCTAGACCCTCCTGGCGCTGCTGAGCGGGCCCTCCTGGCCCGCCCACTGCGCCCTCCACAGGTCCCTCTTAGTTTCCCCCCCGGTAGTCAGTACTAAGGGCACCCAGAGTCGTCGGTCTCTGGGTGTTGCCTTTTCCCTAGCGCCTCCTGCGCCCTACCGGGAGGTACTCAGCCCCCCCACCACGACAAGGTGGAGACCAGTCGGGGGGGAGGGTCTGCTCACTGGTTCAACCAGATTTGACTGAATTTCAGTAATTACATGGAGCCCTCAATCTACCCTCTGATCTCCGCAACCCAGAGGAAAACATCAGTATATGGTGAAACCAGCTGTCAGTCTGTTAGAAGGCACTGACTCAACGGAAGATTTTTAGTGGGTATTCGTGCCTGCCGGTGGTGAGTCCCACACCCCTTTTTAGTCCCCCTTTGGCCGGAAGGCATTGCGTCAATGCATTTTGTTACCGACGTAAAAAATAAATAAAAAGGTGAGGTTGGCTTAGGCTCCGAAAACATTGATAGGATCCCTATATTTTTTTACAAACAGAAATAGACTTTATAATGAATACGCTAGTTGACGACCGCCGATTGACTAGATATAATTGTATCTGAATATCAAAGCTTCAAAGATTTAATAGCTAATTACAATAGAAAAGCCGCATAACGTTCTAAAACGCGACCACTTGTAGGAGCAGCTCAAAGAGTAAAGTACGAGTAAAGTAGATCCAAACGGAGAGCGGAGTGCGGAAACGTCTCTCGGAACAACGATTCCGGGAACGTTATTGTGTAATAATTACTTATACCGCACTCGACTGTTCCGTTTCGGGCTTCAGTTCCGTGGAGACGGCTTTTGTTTAAAATT
The DNA here is from genome assembly GCA_949126915.1 of Musotima nitidalis. Lineage (NCBI taxonomy): Eukaryota > Metazoa > Arthropoda > Insecta > Lepidoptera > Crambidae > Musotima > Musotima nitidalis. Next base: position 7,794,078 of record OX421424.1, on the reverse strand, counting down.
AATTTTAAGAGTGAATCATTTTGTTTCTTTAAATTGTGTCCACGTGTGGTAATAATATTAATAATAAAATTAGCACCGTTAAGGCTCTAAGACAGTAGGACTGCATTACAACTACAGCCTGACGTTGATTTTGTATTCTGATTGCAGTTGAAATGCAATCCGTCAGCATGGAGCCAAAATTTTTATAAAATATCACCAAAAATATTATAATAATTAATTACATCTTTTACATAAGTAACAGTAAAACCATGTTCTTCCTTACAATGAAGTCTATTAAGTAGTGAAGTAAGATTAAATTTAAAAAAAACAATCAACATAAGATAGATAGACATTATGGAGCTTATTAATTTCTTTTTATAAAAAACAATTCAATGAGAAGTGACTAAAAACCAAGAGGTTTTCTCAATATTATTATTTTCTCGTTCAATGCTTTCAATGACAAACCAACTTTCTATAGGTATTATCCACTTGGGTTATAACGAGCAAAAATGAATAATTGAAAACTTCATTGAATAAATCACATAAACAAATGTATAGCGCAATGGGCGGCCTTATTGCTATCAGCAATTTCTTTCAGGCAACTGTGTTGGACAGTCAATAAAATACAAACTGTCAAAGTCCTAAATTGAATTTCAGTAAAAAAATCTTGCATTAAAAGTCCATGGATATTTTTATTCTTATTATATAACATTATTTTCTTATAATGGATTTTTTTTAAAATATAGAGAGTATTATAGGATAAAATATTTACAAAGAATTTTCCTTAAACTGTTTATTCTATGTTTTGCTAATAAATTATTAAATTTGGACCTTTTAAAATAAAGACACAGTTGAAAATAAATCTCATTCCTCACTTATCCAACTGAAGCTGAGTGCCGATAGACAGACGATGAGCATTTCTCGGGCGGGCTTAAGACGCCCATAATTCTGAGCGAGCGCTTCGCACGCAATAATCCGCTAACATGTTGCTAAATGCTCCCGGAGTGCATTTACTAAGTTCCGCTGTACGTTTATTTGAATATCAAATTAAGCGAATGTTTGGTTTGTGTGTGATAAGTATTTGCGTGTCTTATTAGCTACTTAACCTGTGTTCTTTGATAATAAGAATAAGTACAGCTCTACTCACATCACATTTTTTTCATATTCTAATATTAACACTCTGTGTGGTACAAATAGTTACTTAGTAACTTTAAGGCTTTTCAGTTCTAATAGAAAAATTATAATTTATAAAAAAAATATTTTTTTTCTGGTCAACAGACCTATCAAAATGAATGATCCGCATTTATTGTAGAAAAGCTAGTGCCCGTTAAAAAAATAAGTATCTATATACTAGCTCAAGGAAAATATTGTAGGGCTTTTGGTGAAGAAGTGGACCTTAGTGGCGCCAAACTGTAATTATTTACTTTTAATTGTTTCGAGAGTTCCAATACGGACAAAAACACTTTTAGTGTGAGACTTATAAACTCATGTCTAGAGGTGACGAGTGGATGAAATGTCAATATCAATAGCATTGTTATTAATAAGGTTCTCACAAAATGTCAGGTAGATACTCTTCTTGAATAATAAAATGTTTAAAGACAAGCTAAGGAAATATCTTCATTGGAGCAACAATAGACCAACTTTAATACTAATACTAATTTTATACTTCATTTTAAGCAAACGGTACTGTTTTTATAAGGAACAAATTTCTATAACCCTAAATAAAAAAAACTAACCACGTGCCGATATTGGTCAAGTGCTCAATTCTTGTTAGTAAAAAACATACATTTTGAGTTCAGGTCTTAATCCTCAGGGGTATCTGTCAATCTGTGAATTTCAGCGATGAAGCCATTTAACGATGTCTGGGTACGTCATAACCTACTGATCCTGCTATCCGGTGGCAGAATTATAGATTTTATGCAAAAACATGGTGGAGTTAAGCGTCATAGATTTGTATCTAGCTGACATCAAATATATCAATTCAATCATTAAATAAATATTAACATTTCTTTCAAAGTCAAGCACTCTTAAGTATTAATAGATACTTGTTTAATATTCAAAATATGCAAGCAAATCTTCATTGCTCCTTACTAAAAAAACCCTAAGAACCTATACATAACCTTAAATACCTAGTCAATAAATTAAATAATGCAGTGAAAAAAATACCATGTGCTTATTATTGCTAAACTGCTGATAAGATATTTCTGTTAGTAAATGACCAACGCTTTGGGATCGGATCGTAATCCTAAGGGACATCCAAAGAACTTTCGACAGTCAACCTATATGGTCAATTTGAGGGATAAATCCGTATGTCCGGGTACGAAACAACCTACTAATCTTATTTTCCGGTGACAGGCTTATACATTATTTATTAAAAAGAGTAGCTAGTATTTCTGATAACAATCCTTGACAAAAAGATTGATTAGAGCTTAGCTAGTTTGTAAGTGTAGCTTGTAATATTGACAGTGATATTTAATTTTTTGGATGGCAAGTCATCAAATTACTGTCTCTCGCTGGGAGTGGAACGCAAGGTGTCAGACTTTTACTGATTTCATACCATCCATGTTCCTTATGTAGTCTGTTGAGTTCCGGAGCCGCGGTAACCGTTTCAAGCAGTCCCGCAACCCCGACAGGTCTGGCTTGGCTTTGCTTGACTGATATTGAAAGTATGCAAGCAGTACCTACTTCACTGCTTCTTATTAAAAAATAAAGAGGAATTTCTACTAAACATTAATCCGATTTAATGTGGCAATGTATACTTATAATGTAAAGAGAATGTAAATATTAAATATAAGAACTGTTACTTAAGATACGTATAAATAAGAAGGTACTTAATTAACAACTGCTAGGGTTTGCTTATAGAGATCTCTTCTAGGGATAGGTAAGTCCACCTTTGTAGTTTCGTGTTTAAATACATTATTGTAATGTGATTATGTTTTATGTGCAATAAAGGATTGATAAGGTATAGGTAATAACATAAATACGCAGATCATGTACATGTAATTATATTATTCTTCGACATCTAACACAACGCTTTTTTTGTACATTCTTATTCAAATATAAATTTAATGCATACAAATATTTATTCTTTATAGAAATCGTGCTCATAAACTCGGGAGCAAAGTGTAAAAATACTGACCTCCGCGACATATCGCCATCCGTCAATAAATTTAACATTGTCAACGATGTACAACTTGCATAAAAATTAATAGCAATGATAGAACAATAGGGTCTACAAAAAAAATTGCACACCGACAAAACCACATAACTAAAAATATCGAATAACAAAATATACGAATAGAACAGTAACCGCACACCTTAATAGCTAACACTAAGGCCCTCACTAAAGGCCCCCTGGTTGCGGAAGGGTAAGTTTTGAATCATAACAAAAAGAAAAATACACGTACGTTTTACGCTATGCGGTAGATTATATCATCTATGTTCAAAATCAACAGGAAACTTCCAAATGGGGCATGTAACCTACACTTATTGTGGATGCTGCGCAATTCAATCGCGGAAGGGTGCATAAATTTTGAAAAGTAAACTTTGTAAAGGGGTCTGGTTAAACAATAGGAATGAATGAGTAACTCGGTATGATTTTGGTTGCGTTCTAGTGCAGTGTTTTGAGCGTTCAAAGCTTGGCTACTGGTTCAAATCCCGCTATGCAGATTTTGTTCCTTTTCTCTACTTAAATCGACAACATTAAAGTTACCCTTAAAATGCTGAAGTAATTTTTTACATTCGCTTTTGAATATAGCGCGTGCAGTTTAATTGTCTTTTTTGTAGTAAATGAAACACTTAAAAAAATGTGTAGGTTTTAGCCAATTTGCTTTTTATCAGTTTTGCGATATTTTAGACAAGAAATATCTTTACAGTATAACGGTAATATCTTGTAACATCAAGCTCAGGCTTAATAATAGCTACATGGCACTTAAATATTTCTAGATGAAGAAAAACTAAAGAAGATATTTATCTCAGCCAATTAAGTACTTATATCATGGACACAGACCTCTCTTTACTACTATAAAATATATGAGGCAAAATATAGTCATCACTTGAGACATCCGTTTTAGATTGCTAACTTAACTTACGTAATAAATATAATACTAATACCTACATTATAATATGTGCTTACCACTTTGCACACGGAAGTTCTACACTACATCTTTGTAAGTATAATATCATTAAAAAAATGTAAAAACAGTGACGTAGTGAATAGACGGTGCGGAATAAAGTTGCTAAAAGTTTAATTTAATTTCGCAGTTGAAACAAAGTAAACAACAGTAAAGCATTCGGCTTGCGTCAAGTTTAAAAGTAGATTAGTCACGGTGGATTCAACTAAAACCACAACGAAAATTGTCTGTTATTTTTACAGTGAGATTACCCACTCTATTTGTTATACTAATTAATGAGGAAATTAAATGTAAAGAACAAAGGGGTTTGAGGTTTATAATCAGTGCATTTACTGTGGGTTTGCAATTCTACACTTTACTCTATTTTAACAGAAGGTTGATTCTCTTTATGACAGGCAAAGGTGCGTAATACATTATAAATATATTCTTGTCACTAAAGTGCAGGGATGAATAATGTAGTAACATTCGCCAGAATATTTGAAATGACTCTAAGGTCGTCTATATATGAAATCACTTATCGTATTGGAAACCAGAAATTCGATGGGTAGTTACTAACATGACATATATGTGCGGTCATGCTTAGCCTTCCTTTGATAGTACAACCCCTACTGGATGTATCTATAAATTATTAATGGCATTCATTTACACTATATTAATAAACTAGCTTATGCCTTCTATGAATACGAAGATGGTCACTAGCCATTGCACAAAAATTATTGTACCTATAAACCAAAGAAGGGATTTCACTCTAGTCAAACCCCACGTCGTACCAACATCACAAAAAGTCGCTCGCAATAATAAAAAAATTACACAGATGGGGAGCTTTACTCGCGCGCCTGTTAATAATACCACAAGTAGGTATACTGAACGTCCAATACTTTGTTTTAATATATTATTTTACCATATCCAAATATTTGCCTGTTTCTATGGTCCATTTTGCATTGTTCCAATGGTTGGATGTTTTTGTTTGCACAATCCCGCGCAATGTTTGCTTTGTTATTAACTTGGGAATTGTTAATAAAAATGCTGAAAGCTGATGGATAAATATAACCTAGCTGAGCGGAAACAACCAGTGTTTTGTCTGTATTTAAAAAAGTGTCTAGATATTTTAATATTCGGATTTCTTAGAAACGATTCTTTAAACATATTTTACTAATCTGACAAAATATAATGCGAATGTTTAAACAAGTTATGAACTATCATCATCATCATCCTATGATATATATCCTCACGAAAAACCGAGATATAAGGGATTCAAGATCCAGCTTCACCACGCGAACCTAATTCGAAAGGGCGGAATCTTATTCTTTATCTATTTATCGAATGGTATTTATAAATAACATTTTAAAGCCGAAGGTCTCATAAATACTAGCTGCCATAAGTTCTGCAAGTATCCCTCAGGTGTTACTTATATTCCATTAAGTTACTGTGTTAGATAAATTGCTTTCTCATAACTGTATTAGCAACACCATTACAGGAACGCAGCTATTTTGACATGGGCCAACAAAAACAGTTATAAGTCAACTTTCATCCCCTCGACAGGAAACCGTAGGAAATATCAATTAGTTATTTTTTGTTTGTGTGTCTTAACCCAAGGATTTAGTTACGACAAAAAAGCATAGTGCATCATCCTAAATCGGATTTTTATTCTAGTCCTGTTTGGTGTAGAATATAATAAATATGGAGTATTGTATTATTAAATTACGGGCAACTGGTTCTTATTTGAAAGATCAGCATTATATATTCCTGAGAGAGTCATTAATAAAAATTGGCACTGCACTGCGCTCGTCACTTTGAAATAACAGAAATTAAGTTTCACTTTTCTTATTAGATAAGCTGAAACTGATCTCTAAAATTACCTTTATAAGGTCTCAACATAACGCCATTTTTATACACATGCGAGGCGTGGAATCAGCAATCATGATTGTAACCACTCATAATTAGCATATTTATTTGACTTTTATCTCTAACCAATTCATTCCTCAAGCTAATAGGCGTATGAGAGATAGCCGGGTTGTAATGGGCACAGATAAAGCAAAAACGTTAGCTACAAATCCCACCTCATATCTGGAATCATCCTTGCCACATGTTGAGCATTAGTACCATGCAGAACTTAAGTCAGACGATCATAATACACAATGTAGGGGATTACACAGGATTTTGCTGATTTAGGGCCACTGCCTGGTGGTCCGCCACCCTGTCTGTTTTTTGTGACACTGACATGAGGTTGAGTGCTGTGGAGAGGTCATACCGCATATGTCATTGTTGTTTTTGAATCGCGTGTTGTGACGTGTGATGCAACTGATATGTCGTTATCAAAATATAGCAAAGGTGTGGTATTTATAGCTATTGATCAATGAATTTTAAATTATTCTATTAGTCATTATTCTAATAGTCTTAGTGTGTGTGTGCCTGTGTGTGTCGCACTAATGACAGACACAGGCACACACACACACACACTCACAAACACACTCACACTTACAAACACAAACACAATTTTCTAAATCCTTTATTAATTTTCTTTTTTAAATTCCTTTTATGTTTATTTTTATGTTAACGATTTGATTTTTAATGTTTTTATTTTTATTGTCTTAGATTATATTAGCTGCCGTTAATTTATAACTGTTATGGTGGTTAGTCTATTTTGTAACCATGTTATGGAAGAGTGGTGCTGCCTATCACAAGCAATTTAGCTTAAAAGGGAGCATCAATCACTTATGCCTGTAGTAGACTAAGTAACTGAAATAAACTTTTTTGTATTTTTTTTTGTATTTTTAATAGTAGTAAAAGTCTAATACTTTATAGGCAATCAGCATAACGCAGAAACAACTTTTTAATAATGACTTAATAAATGAAACATTGCAAGGTTCGTTTTTGGGATTTCAAATAACCTCTTCTTTCTACCAAGCTTTAACATGATTGTATCACGGAACTTTTAGATTGGTTACAATAATGACGCAAAAGTTAAGAAAGTTACACTTCATTGTTTTTTGTTAAAAATGGCGCTTCAGTTTAAAACAAAATGATAAAAAACATTGAAAAATTATCTTTAAATTTTTTGCGATAAAGATGCGTTTCTATAGATAAAGTGTTATCAATATTCAATTGTATTTCATATAGCTCTCAAAAATTACCATTATAAGCAATAGTATGCACCAGCTGAGCCAATTTTGTCTCTTATATTAACTAAAGGGGACTTTTAACAACATTTGCCGGGTCACTCTGTCACCCCTTCGGCTAATGCTCATGTTCATTCATGATCCGGGGTTCCGTATGGTTGTGCAGTATTGTGTTGTCGCCGAAATTAGTATCGAAAGGTGTGATATAAGCTCTCGAATTTAATTCATGCGCACGAAATAAAACCAGTTCGTGTTATGATTTCGTGGGGTTCATATCCTTTTCAAGTACCTACGCGTGTATTATCGTTAAATGCTTGCCACGGGTGCAACCGATGACAATAAACTTTTTTGAACCTTCATTATTATTTTATGGTTGGGTACAAAAAATCTTTTGATATCGGTGTAAAGGGTTGGGGCGAATATGATCTGTATTTTGCAGCAGAAAAAAAATTGCATTAAGACAAAGCATGACAAAGTTTAAGTTATAATGAAAGTTAATGGTGATGGTTTGCTTTGTGACATTGTACGCCTAAGTAATTACTATCCGAGAGCTACTTGAATCTGCTGCCAAATAGTAGTGGTGTATCTATAAAAATACCCGAGAACTTGAGAAGACTTTTTAATTATTATTTATTCAGAAGCATGTAGATAATATTATTTACATTTTTATATGAAAAAAGTAGTATTTTGTTTCCTTTTTAAGCATAAATAACAAGAGAACTTTTTTACGTCTCAAGAAAAATAAGTGTAGCCTCATAAAATTCTCAACTGTCTTTATAGCATCCACAGGCGTCGTCCAAGCAGAAACCAATAAACCTAACGACCATGAACCAGACACACTTGTAGCGAAATTAATATGCGAGAACGCTGCAATACGTACGAATTGCTTGCTTAAACTGCTAAAGTCTTGTATTACTGTCACTTAGTGCTCTCAAACGATAGGGACGGAGAGTTTTGCATGGATAATTTCCTTAAATGCAGTTTACAAGTTAAACCGCCGGTCAAGTTGATGGTCTGTCGGAGGCACATCTTAATTAAACGTACAGTAATGTACAGAAGCAACAGGATAGCTGTTACTAAATTATGTTTTAATAGAGTAAGGTTCTGTTTTTGAGTTCATTTTGTATTCATACTTTATAGCAGTTATTATTTGAATGAATTTGGACTGTAAATACTATACTTAATAAAACTTTTTAGTGTGACATTCTATATTTCAATAAATTTTGTAGTTAACTAATTTCCGACTGTTTGACCCTACAATTAGCTGTAGCACGAAACAGAAACATATTTTTTTCGGTACTATCTATTTTGTACATCAATATTATTTGTTATTTATTTTATTAAGTCCTATAAATTACAATGTTCGTCTATAACACAAAACTTTCTTGTACCACAAATTAGTAACAATGATTGATTATAAGGCATTTGTGGTGTGTCTTCGGACGGCATAAACTTAAACTCTGGTGGACTGAACTCAACAAGGCAATGATAGGTAAGGCTACTATAATGTTCTTTATAAAAATATTGTACTAGCGTCGGCTGTATAAGGTTTAAATTGTCATAATACCTTAGCTTAAATTGAAAGTTCTTTAAAATTCTGATAAATATGTTTTTGAACTTGGATATTTGGGAATTACGCCCAAAGTTTGCGTATTAATGACAGTGGTCTCCATCACAAATCTGACCAACGCTATCGAAACAAACACTCGTCCTTTGTCGGACTAAATCTAAGCGGTTAATGAAAATCGACTCAGTCGCTTTCTGCATATAGAGAGGCAATTTTCTGAAACGGTCGCTTGCCTTCGGACTAATGCGAAATATCACCACAGGCATCCCCTGATGACGAAATTCCAACTCTATCACCATTACCATAAGGACGCCGGAATGGGGCTGTCGGCGCCGAGAACGATGCGTCCGATACTTAATGATTATGCAAATACGAAAACTCTGGAAGTATTTACGAACGATATCTGAGTGATAAATCGATTAAACAAATGCACTCGACTATGTGAGACATCTACTATTACAACATTGATGAATCGTTTGATAATTCGATTGACTGCATCTCGGTGGGTGATTTGTTGAATGCGATATGTTACTGACCATTTGATAACTGCTTAAGTTTATTTCCTGGTGTGTTATAACTGCTAGGTGGCTTTGAGTTGATTTATAGCATAAAGACTGAGTACTAATTGTACTAAAACTATGCATACATATTATGTATAAATATATAATACTAGCAGTCGCCCGCGGCTCCGCCCGCGTGGATGTCGGCTACCGCTGTAAAATGCCTACCCAGAAAAGACACGGTCAGCAAAATGATTTCCAGATCAATTCACAGACACGGACACTAACATCGACGACGCACTGATTATCCGCAGGCTGCATAGATTGTCTTTATGTGGATGTTGAAGTTGTTAATGATGAAAATATTTAAATCTAATTAATACTTAGTTTTTACTCTTACCGGCAGTCCCGGAGAGCAACCTGTTGTTTTGGGATAGATAACTAAAGCGATTATTGTAAATCTTCCCCATAAACAACATTTGACATTAAATTATTTTTAGGTGACAAAATAAACTGATGGTCGGGAGCCCCGACCCGTGATAGGGCGCTGTGCAGCAGAAATCGTAATAATTTAAGTTCACCATAACTTCAAAAACAAACGTCCAATTTTGATCATTCCAAGACCAAATATTATCTACATAAACTGCACTTAGTGATGAAATAATTAATTTTGATAGGGATTAATAGCATAAGTAAAATAAATGCGTATAAATATAGTACAAAAAAAATCAAGATTTTTAAATAAAAAAAAGGGTTGTTGTGCCTCACTCGTCATATATAGGTATAGTGTGTCGCGGACTTTTTAGTAGGTGGTATAAGATCTTTAATTCATTCATACATTTTGTGGTTCTATCTTTTATAGTTTAGGCAGCGTACGCAACTGTTCTGGTTGATTTTTACACTTTGTGTCCGAAAAACCCAAATATTTTATGGAACCCTATTTTTTTCGAAACTATAATATAGCCTATGTTACTCAGTGATCATGTAGCTTTCTATTGAAAAAAGAATTATTAATATCGGTCCAGTAATTTTTTAGTTTATTCGTTACATACAAAAATACAAATCTTTCCTCTTTATAATATTAGTATAGATTACATTGACTCCCCCCCCCCCCCGTACCACCCCAGTGACGTTTACATGGAGCCTACATCGCATGCTGGCTAGCTGAGCGCGGTGAGCGGCACCACGCGACTTTTTTCTAATACTTGCATTTTTAAACTCGTGATATCTTCCTAATGAAATGTCCGAATTGAATAATTCAAAAAGTTATAAAAAGGTATTGAAGCCGTCTTGAATACAAAGTAATTTGTTTGATAAGGATTAATACCAAGGTACAAATATAGAGCCTTTTCAAGCGGCGGCATATAAATTAAATTTCTAGAATAAAAAACCGCTTACTGTGACGTAACTATAATATTTAGACATATGCTGTCGCGACACTTTTTGTAGATAATGATGAGTACTGCAAAGTCGTAGTACATAATTTTGTTCTATCATCAATAGTTTTCGCTGCGCACGCTATGTAAGGAATTTTTCAGGTCATTTTTTTACGCCTTGGGTTACATTATTGGATTTTTAGTAAGGATCCCTAATTTTTTTCAAAATATAATATAGCCTATGTTACTCGGGGATAATGTAGCTTTCCAAAGGTGAAAGAATTTTTGAAATCGGTCCAGTAGTTTCGGAGCCTATTCATTACAAACAAACAAACAAATCTTTCCTCTTTATAATATTAGTATAGATGCATGCATTTTTTTGTTATATCAAGCAACGAGACAAACAGATCATCTGATAGCAATTAATGTCTGTCTACAAATCAACACATTTATATAGTTACAGTGCAATGCAAGCGTCACCCTTAGACAAAGGGACAACATTACTGGACGTATTATGCAGTTTCACATAATACTTCCAGTAATTTTAAGAGCTACTGCACCATACTCACTATAATGCTCCTACTTAAAATTGGTTAGGAATTTGGGCGAGCATTTATTTGTACTCGTTATTTCAATGTTTATTTTGTTCTATTATTTATTTAAAGTAATAAAAATCTATATAAAAAAAATATTCCCTTTAAACTTTCCAAACTCTCCGAAAATTAAAGCCATATTCAAAATATTCGCTTTCGCCGCTTAACTGGAATAAACTATCAAAAACTATTTCGGTTAGGTTAGCTTGTTTTAGGTCCTGGCATGTCTAAACTATTTCAGTAAAATCTGGGAGAAATATTTCAGGAAAATGTAACACTGCTAAATTTCAAAGTACTTTTTGGATCAGTATTATAATTTTGATTTTATATTAATTTTAGCTGATCACCTTTATATGTAAAGGTAGGTGGTATATCGCTGAGCCTATATCGTACATGCCGAAGGGGAAGGCAGAGTTATATTAAACGTTCACATTTCACCTATTGCCCCTTACCGGGAACTTTTATGTTCGCCAGAGCCTCGTCTGTTGTTCTGCAGGCGCACCACTTGCAGGTGAGGTTGGCTCGGACTCCTCAGTTCTTGGTAGGATCTCTATACAACCTATACATTGTTCTTGAAAACCATAAATATCTTACCTATACAGAAAGTACCTTGTTGTATAATTTTGTATGTAATTAAGATCAATTGATATATATATGACAGTATTATTTGTGTCTTTATAAGAGTTTATCACGGCGGTGCCCGTGGGTCATACCCACGCTTAGAACTCACGGTCTGCTCAATGTTAACTAAAATATTGCCTGATTTAATGACCTGCGCAACTCAGATAGAAACATCATACCTATATACTGAGATTAAATCTAGAACCTAAAATAATCCTTGTAAACCTTACTTGTGCCTCAACAACTTGAAACATAACTGCATCAAAAATAACAGTATTTCATGTTATTGTTTTTTAGCGCTGAAATATTACAGTTTCCGTAATTCACGAGGCATTTCTTAACAGCGGGCGATCGCAAATGGGAGTCAAATATACCGTAGACTCATATTTTTATCGAAATTTATTACTCTTTACGACACCTAAACGTATGAATGCATTCAGTGGCGGGACTACATGCTGTGACATGTGCGTAAAATACAAAAATTATTTTAAAAACACCATAAACAGTCTATCTCCCAATAATATCTGTCAGTTCATTTTCAATAAAGTCACCGTTTTATAACCAAATACAATGCATTCCGATTTTAACTGTTCTTCAATGTAAATCGTAATTATAATTTGAGTTACTCGCTTATTAAGGAATATAATGAAGTATAGCAGTTGGAAATTTAACACTTTTAAACAATTTTAAAAACCACTACAATTTCACAAATCTATAGGACTATAACAAAGATTCAGTTTAAAAATTTTAAATATCAATTCACATATTCCACGATTAAACTTTAAAAAATTGTCAGTTAGTGTAAAAGTTTCAAAAATGCTTATAGGTATAAATATATTTGAAATTTAAAAACGCCGTTATTGCAGGTCAACAGAAGTACCATGCTTAATCCACGATATGAAACGCTTTCTATTATTAGAATGCATCGACTGCTTACCATCAGGCAGGACGTGGTCACAATGACGTGTCAAACAGAATAATCCAGGTGTCCAGTTTTATAACGTAACCAACCCTCAGCAATTAGGACCTGGATTTTCTATGGACCAATCTGGTGTCGGAGTACTACTAGTACGAGTTCTACATAAGGTAAAAAAGTTTATAAATTAGAGTACATGTTTCTAATTGTATAAGTATTTTAATCAAATTAAATAAACAGTATGAATACTATTCTATTAATGTACGTGTTCACTCTATTTAAAAATACTTTATTAGAAACACGATCCTGATGATTTGATTAGGTAGTCACCAATAAAACAAACACATGTGGGCATGTTTAGGCTGGACAAACAAACTGTCTCGGTGAATTAAGGAATTCTTGATAAGGTGTCTTCGATTTCCAGCCAGTTTAATCAGAGCCAAGAAGCAAGTAACTCGACACTTGTTCAACTAGTAATGCGATCAGTCATGTTACAAATTGTATGACTAATCGTGCGGCCAATCTTAATTCTGAAAACAGAGGTAAATATGAAATGAATTTCTTTAAGTTTTTGCAGTTTGTGGCTTTGCACTACTAGTTAGAAACGATTACTATAGCTAAGTCGTACCGTCCTTGGATGGGTGAGGGGTTATTATTTTATCGAAATACGGGAAAAGAGATGTTCACCTGATGGTAAGTAAAATCGCTTTCAACATAAATTTTTGGGAAAACCATAGTTAGCACTTCATTTCCTAAATAACATATTATCCTATGCTATACTTTACATGGATGTACAAAATCGCGTGGACTACTTAGCAACAAAGTAGCTGGACACTGCGTTAGTGAAACTGACCTTTATGTACATAATCTTAAAAACTAGTACTTAGGCAAACATGAAAAAAAAGAAAGGTCAATTTTTCTTTTGTTAATTCATAATCTCAGTCCATTAACTTCGCATTAATTAGCACGGGCGTCGGGACTGGTAATGCATTTACGCATACTTTGTACCGCGGGGACAGCACAAAGTTATGTCGGGTTCCCTGGCCGAGATGGTGGTGGCCAGGACTACCGACTAAGCCCCACTATTTCCTGCTCCACGTAAGGTGCCAAGGAGGTTTTTTTCCTGCCCCTGGATTTGGTAAACATTGTTTACCGAACAACAGTGGGATGTTCCCCGAACTTCTACCCACACGCCCTGCTATGTGGTTAGCGCACCAGCATACGCACGCCGGCGCTGCCCTCTCCTTCGCCGGACGTAATCCGCTGTTGGGCTCTCTTCCCTAGCTCGCTCGTCTGCGTCTTTTTCACACATAACTTTTTCGCAGAAGCGGTGCGCTGCCTCCCATGACTTTTCGCTACAGACCATTGCGCTGACCATCGTTTGAAGCGAGAGGTCAAAACCGATAACCGCCTCGAGTTCTGCTCTAGAAGACGCCCATCTTGGGCACTCCTCCACAGTGTGCTGCGACGTGTCAGGGTCCTGTTCGGAACTAGTTCGTAGGTGTGCTGTTAGACTTGTTCAAACCTCCAGAAAAATGGGATCTCTAATATTTTTTTATTTTTTTATTATCGTCGGTATAAAATTTTTGTTTAGGCATTGCCTCCCGGCCAATGGGGGGTCCGAGAGGGAAGTGAAGGGCTTACTGCGGCAGACGCGACCGCCGCAGCACTACCCACTTAAAAAAACTTCCGACGACTCCCATCGCAGTTGAAAAGGAGCGAGGGGCCTGGGTATGCAGCTTCTGGCACCCTGCCTGCGGCCAACGTCCCCCGGATCAGAACTGAGAGGACCTCCTCAGAGAGGCGCGATATGTACCTTCTTGTGCAGCCATGGCGTAACTGGCCGACTTCTGGGAGGGTCTATATAGCTAGACCAGCGGCTTAGCGTGCCTTCTGAAGCACGGATTCCGTAATAGGTGTGATATTTTATATCATATCCAAGAATTGACCTCTGAGTACTATGCTTTACTTCTGTAATCGTTAGGAACTACCTAGCTCCGCAGCGCTACGAGCGCTTCTGTCCATAGCCGATTAACAATAGACATTAGTTATAATTATGGCCCAGTTCATAGTCTAAGAACCTAACTTAGCTACACATGTAGAAATCCTTTTGAGGACAACGGCTATGACAACAGACATGAAGTATTTATTGTCTTAGCAAGATTCATTGCAAGCCGGTGACAATACAATCTAGGCAAGAATCTAGGTTACTCTCGTTAATTGCTTCTTCATAACAGTCTATATGAGTATTATGATCATAACTGATATTTCCTTACAAATATTATAAATGCAAGATATTGTTTTGCGAACGTGGTAGTTGGTTTTTATTTTAATGCTTTTATTTATGTTGCATTTTTTTAAAAATTGGATCTTATCCCTGCCCAACTTCCATAGAAATTGATGAAGAGGCGTTAAGGTTCTCCAATGGCGACTGCGTAACGGCAGAAGTAGTAGAGGATGGCATCGCACCCGATGGACCTGTGATCTGGTTAAGATGGTGGGTAGTCGGTGGATGCACGACATCGCTCGACTTAAAAAACAATTGGGGAGGCGTATAATATGTTTCGCAGTGGAGTTTTCTAATGGTTTAAATAATGGTAATGAAACAGAAAAAATAAATGCTGGTCGAAACACAACCCCAGTTCGAAAAAGAAATGTGTATCAAATTCAAATTTATATTCATTTATTCAAGTTTGGCTCAAAAGAGCTCTTATGAACGTCAAAACTTTAAAAAAAACTAGCGCGCCCATTCACTGCGGGCAGGAGCTTGATCGTAAAAGAACGGGCAAGAAAAACGTCAAGGTTAGTTTTTTTCCCAAAATGGACAAGTAGAATTTTTGATATCAGATTATGATATCTTTCAAATCTGTGAGTGGCATACGAAATACAAGAACAAACACACCAGGTGAAGTAAAAATATCGTTGCAAATGTATTTAGAAATCAAACAGGCACGGTAGCTAAGAAACTTGATACGGCACACGTCTCCTCGCGTCTTCTAAATAAACATTCCAACAAAATGTATCCGAAATAACATTATAAATCATTTTAGTTAGGAGTCGGGATTTTTTCTACCGAAATTTGTTAGTTTCGTGACAATCTGTTCCGCTATTTGCTTAGCGTCGCTAAACAGATGGTTTGGGGCATTCATCATATTCGGGAATGCTCATTTTGGAACGCATGGCGGCTTCAACTTCAATTATGCTTTGAGCGTTTTAATTTCAACCGAGAACTGTTTTGGCGACAGAAACCTAAGCTACATCCGCGTAATTAAAATAAAAAGGAAGAATATTACTTTTTCAACATTTAGTTATGAAACCGTAATTTTTTTTTTTTGAAACGTTATATTAAACTTAACTTTTTACAAACTAGTCTTAAATAAAATATTAAATGTACTTTAGGACTAAGACCACCCGAAACATTTAATTGAAGTATATTATTGAAAAATGTTTAATTTTATTTCATACTTTTCAAATTTAAGACTGCTTCCCCAAATTTTTTCTGAACGAAACACAAAGTTGCGATAGAAGATTGTCTTGGTTAAATCTGTTTATTTCAACAATACATACACATAGTTACAATATCACGCCCATATATAATTGTATCAAGGTTCACTGTTAGCACAGAGATGTCTAGATTTATTTATTAAAAATATGGGTACCCAACAAAGGACACAGGACAAAAACACAATAATATGTGACATACCTGTAACATTATGTGTACTTCCCTCAATTATACAGCATGCAAATAAAATATTTCACAAGGCAAACACAGGTTAAAACATTAAAGTATGATTAGAATTAAATTACAATCAATTAATATTTAAAGGGAATTAGAAATGAAACATGTGAAACAGTAAGAGGTGGTCCCATGAGAGCCTTCGCCCACTTTGATACAAGACAATATCAAATACGCCTACTAGGCGCCTTCTATGACACTGTATTATTGAAAAAATTGGTAAATATGATAAATTTTCAGTAAAATTTCTTCCAGTGCGACAGCGCTGTCGTGAAATAATATTTTAAATTCTTTGATAATTTCTCAAAAATATGGACGTGTATTAATTTATTTTAGGCGATGATTGGTGGACAAAGTAGTTAATTCCAGTTGTGATTTTTAGTAATAATCTCATTGTTTTAAAGTAATTATTTCGAAGATTTTATTAATAATACGAGATTATGCTTTTAAACACTGATTGGATATGACGGGGAAGACGTATTTTATAAATTCTTTTGATTAATACATAAAAAAGTAAAAAAGGAACTAAATAAAACTTTTGTCGACATATTATGTTAATTCTCAATATTTAACTTGGCTAACATTCAACTCTTTCTACATAAGGATAGGAAGACGCCCAAGATAACAACAGTTACATGTTCCTTTTAAAAAAGGAAATTATAAGAAATAGGTTTCTTATAATTTCCTTTTAATTAATAAGGCTAGGGCCTACCCCAATATATCACGATTGTGATTTAAGATGATTGAGACTTTCATAATTCGTGTATAATTAACACATTGCGGATACAAAACTTTGCGGGAAAAAACTTTATTCAATAGTTTTCTTTAATTCTGCAATACTTACGTGTTCTGCAATACATGTATCATCATGTCAGCCCATTAACGTCCCACAACTGAGCACGAGCCTCCTCTCACATACCAAGTGTGAGGGTATTGGGTCATACTCCACCACGCTGACCCAGTGCGGATTGGCGGAGGCAGGTGTATGGCGTCCTGCAGTTAGATTTTTTCAAGCCGCCCAATTAGGCCTCTAACATGGCTTAACGACTATCACATTTAGTGATAACCGGGACCAACGGCTTAACGTGCCTTCCGAAGCACGGAAGCGCTCGACATGAAATGCCACACAAACGGTCATCCATCCAAGGACAGACCTCTGTAAACTATGCTGTACTTCAGTGATAGTTTCCGACCACCGAGCCCCGCAAAGCTAGGAGCGCAATACATGTTTAATATTGTATATTGGATGCTATGAGGTTTATTAAACACATAATCATCAAAATGTGTGGAAATAACACTGCATAATGCGTTTTTTCGGACAATTGATTTTATCAAAAGCTGTTTGACTAGGAGGGCTGGGCTGTCAACTATCGTTGAACCTATAACTGATGGGACCTACCCTATTGTAGTCTTGACTGATTAATTTCATCATTATACAATAATACTTATAATATAACTGATGATACAAACTAGCATATAAGAAATGCCTTCTAACGCTATCACATCATTAGTGTTTTTGGCTTTTCGATTGAATAATATGCGTATGTCGTTAGTGGGACGCCTAAGTTTTGATCCACAATAAGAGCAGTTCGATTACGTCAAGGATTCTGTATTATGTTTGTCCCATCATTACCATTTTTCGTTTGATTTGATCGCATGAGCGTTTGTATCATGCTGTAGTTATCATAATTATCTTTCTCATTTTTCGATCGATTCGCTTGACTGATTTTCGCATAAGCGCAAATGATACGCCTTAGTTTTTTTCTACAATAAGAGCAATTCTATTAAGCCGTAGAAAGAGTCTGTATCACGCGGAGTTGCTATCGAATCATATCTATTTTTCGATTATCATTTGTTTCGAGTGAATTGTATTTTCGGTTGATTCGACTATCTGATATCTGGGGGCACGGCCGTGCCATCTTTTCTTGAAGCGATTCGCAGCTGTTTCGCCCCCCCATATCTTCGACGTGTACAAAGCTAGGAGTTTAGGTTTAGCTTAATTTCGAAATTACATGCCAATTGAATTAATAGTTTAGGAGTTACGGTCGGTCAAAGTTACACCATTTTGTCACTCACTGACTCATTGACCGATCATCAAAAATCTAAGGTACTTCTAGCAAACTTAGCAAATTTATAACTATAATTATAATATAAAGAAAACTATTGATACAATTACTAAATGTTGATTTATAACTTCAAAATAATGTGAATAGGACTTGGCTTCTAAGAGATCTCAAAACTTCTTACGATGGAAAGACTGCATCAAGATACTTGGAATTTTTTTACATTTAATGTTTTTGGTGGGATTCACATGAGCACTAATAAGATGCCTTAGTTATCTTCTACAATAAGAGTAGTTCGATTACGCCGAAGAGTCCGTATCACGCGCGCAATGCTATTAGGAGCTGACATTTGCTCTTTTGCCTCGGGAGCATTTGGAGAATCTCAAAATTACTCATTTGCCATTTCAGTCACGACTTCGCAATGCTCGCCGCTGATTTTTACTTCTTTCAATTCCGATTGCACTATTTCACCTGGTAATTTGTCTTCATATTTCTCCCGGCGATCTTAGTGCTTCCGATTCGATTTCAAATTGTTGATAATATGCCGTTTTAGTCTCCATTTTACATAATAACTATTTACTATTTGTTTGATTTCGTGAACCTATTTCATACTTATTGATGATATTTGAATGTAAATATATAATTTTATACGACATAATATAGTTATTAAATATATTTTAAAAAATGGGTCTGAAACAAGCGAGATAAAAATCAAACGCTCAAAATTATGACAGGACAGAATAAAGTTCAAATATTTAACAACAAAATCCTGAAGCTAGATTAATAGTGAACGTTTTTATAATTAGTCATTAAATATTCCTGTTATTAATCCTTTTTTTATTGTACAATCACATATCACCTCACTGAATAAGTAAACAGCGTATAATAATTTGATTACAAACTTTATTTATAAATAAATGAAATAAATATTCAGAAACAAACAAAAAATCTCCAAGATAATAAGTGCTGAAAACATCAATAACATGCCACCTGCTGTCGTCTGAAATTTTCCCAAATATGTACAGAATGTTGTTGTGCTTAAAATGTAATATATTATTAGAACACCTTCACGCCTATTAGCAAGTTTAAGACGTGACTAATACATGTAAGCTTTAGAAGAAGAGCGTGAAATATCCATGACGGCATAATCCTCATAATATTATATATAGTTCATTTTTATTTATCGTTCGAAAAACGGATCGTTAGCGTAATGTCAAGTTCCTCCTTTTTTTTCTTAGACATATAGGTACCTACTGACTAGTGTTGTAAAGAACTCGAGTCTTTGAGTCCTAAATTTAGAGCTCGACTCGGCATTACACGACTCGACTCATAACAATAAGACTCTTAAGAATAAAGAACTCAAGTCTATATGAGCTCTTGAACGCGAGACTCGAGACTCGAGCCTTCTTTAGCGCTCGAGTCATTTTTACGCGCCGAGTCGCGCTCGAGTTCTTTTCCGCTTTGAGTCATTCTTTTTAAAGCAGCCAATAAAAGGCTATTTTTGTGAGATATAATCATGTGTAACCAGAAGGAGATGTCGAAAAATAAATGAAAGAATTAAAGTTTTAATTAACATGAAAAATCAGTTTAATTAATTATGATCATGAAAATTATTACAAAAGAAAACATTAATTAAACAAAACTACCAAACAAATAAACTCTTTAGCTTTATTATATAAGTATAGACATTTATTCTAAATAAATCACTGTCAGCATTTCGAAGACCAGTTTGAAGAAGACTCGAGCTCTTTTAAGACTCGAGCTCTTTTAAGACTCAAGCTCTTTATAAGACTCGAGTCTCTCGAGTTCTATTTAAGGTTTCGAGTTTAATAATGGCGCTCGAGTCTTCATGATAGGACTCAGACTCGGCTCGACTCAAGACTCCGAGTTCAGTTAGTTCACTGAGTCTTAGAAAATTGAGTCGAGTCTATCGAATAAGACTAAAAGACTCGAGTCCTTTGCAACACTACTACTGACTCATATAAAGTGTATTTTACGACACTTAACACTTTTTACACTTTACAAAGTCATTCTCCAGTAAAGTAGGGGAGACTTTACTGAAGGTTTCATGGAATATTAAAATCAACACGAAACATCACAATTCACAATAATGAGATATCACTTTCCTACACTTTTCGCAGCAGTTGTGTCTAAAAATCCACTATATTTACACATAAAAACTCGAATTGGTACCAGTTTTGCAAAACATAATATTGCCGCAATTTACCTCTTCCAGCGTTTGCGACAATATTACTATAGTAAAATATAAAATGCGACCAATAATAATGAATAAGTAAAAGTCATTTCAAGTATGGAACAATTCAATTTTATAATAATTAATTTATAGCAAATAAATAATTATTTGCCCTACATTGACGACCGATATGGCGTGGAGAGGAGGTCGTGCGTTCAATTCCCACATAGGACAAATCTTTGTGTGCATAAACGTGAATATTTGTTCTGGTCTGGGTGTTTCTCATGTATATTAAGTATGTATACAAAAAAGTATACAAAAAAAAGTATGTATGTATGTTTATTAGTTTTTTAGTATCCATAAAAAAAGTTCTTAATGAGACTTATCTTGGATCTAAATAATTGGTGTAATTGTCAGAAAATGTTTATTTATTTAGACGAAAAGTATTTTTGGACACTTCTGGTCAGTTATGTTACACAATCATAGTTTAGAGTTTATACCAAAATAATAGCGCTCGTCCTTTAGAAATATAATTTGTTCAGTCCCACATTCCCTATACCCTCTTGTGTACAGATTGGCAAAAACAGATATGTTTAAAATTTTAAGCGCTACGTCTTTAAGCGACTGCCCAATAAAGTGGTAATCAGGTCAATCCACTATCAGCACATTGAAGGCCCCCAGGGATGGGGTCAAGCCTGCCGGGGCTGCGGGACGTAGCAGGCACAAGCAGGAACCTGGATGGTTTTTAGTCAGTAAAAGTCTGACACACACTACCTTTCCATCCACCGCGGGAGGAGGTCATTAAATGATTTTCCACCCTAAAAAAAACGGTCAATCCACTAATAGTGTCTCTTAAAGCATGGAAGGGCACAATGGCAATATCAATGACCCATTCAAGGATCTGTAGGTGAGCTCTGCTTTATTTAAATGATATTTTTAACCAGCTACGATAACTTCAGACACGCCAATAAGTACATTAGTATTGATCTCGAATGAAACAATTAAACATATAACTGAAACTAATGAAAATAAACCGCTTTAAAAGCAAAATCAAATCTCTTTTACCTTACAACAATATTAAAAACTTTCACTGAAATAAACCTTGCAGATTAGTCTAGACCGGTTTAAATCTAAAACTTCGAATGTTCCCTGAGGATCAAATTTGTTAGATCCGTCGCGAGTTGGCCAAAGAAAAAAGGTATCGAAACAAATTGCTGGCGAACTGAAAAAGTGTCCTAGAACGAAAATATGTTGATTGTATAAAGAAAATCTATTAAAAGTTGCGCGGAGAAGTTTCCCCGTGCAGACTAAATGAATGCTTTGTGTATCTGAATGGGGTTCTTTGTAATTTTTAATATGAATGACACTTGTATCACGTTTCATTGTTTAAGTATAGAGACTTTGTTATTAAATCTGTAGCCGATATGGCGAGTATACCCTTTCTCAGCTCCTGAGGTCGTAGGTTCGATTTCCACAAAGGACAAATCTTTGTATGCATTTTTTTTTAAAATGTTCTGGTCTGGGTGTTTTTCTATGTATATTAAGTATGTATTTACAAGTATATGTGTATGTTTTTCCGTTATGTAGTATCCATAACACAAGTTCTTATTATTATTATCTTGGAACAAAACAATTGGTGTAATTGTCAGAAATATTTATTTATTTTGACTTCTAATACAGAGGGTCTCAAGCCTGGCGCACCAATGATTTTTCGAAGTTACGTGCATTTTCTTCGCTTGTCTTTGGAAAGCACGTAAAGCCGTTCGACCCGACTGTCACGAACATCTATGGTAGTCGTTAATAGGAAGTCAGTGCCTCCTATTTTTTTACTACTGCTTTAATTATAGAACTATGTATGAACTATGTAACCCAGAGGTTGTGGAGGTCAGAAGGCAGTCGCTCCATGTAATAACAGAAGGTCAGCCAAAATCTGTTTAGACCAGTGAGCATACTCTGGGCTCTAAGCTTAAGTCTAGGGCAACCGGGATAATGCTAGGGTATGATGATTATACTGCGAAACCAATCAGGTAACAAATATGAAATTTTATTTTATTCTATATAAGGTAAAGAAATATATTTCAAGCCACCTAAAATTATTTTCATTATAATATTTGCGTAAACTTTGGCCCGACTGGATGGTCGCGTGTTTTCAAGATCAATTTTGTAATATATGTAAAACTATACACATATATAAGTATGTTGTATCACTTTTCTTTTGCAACTGTTTTCTTGTTTTATTTTTAATTTGGTGTACAATAAAGAATTTTCTATCTATCTATCTATGTTCCTTTCAAAAGTTTATGTATAATAATATATTTATCCTTCATTCTGCACAGTCTCAGTTTAGAGCTAATGGTTGTGCGACTCGAAATTATGTAATATATTTAACAAATGACCATTAAAATTAAATTAAAAGCGTTTCATGTACTTATTAGGACTGCGTCACTATTCATAAAAAAGAAAGAAGAGAAACAAAAAAAATTATAAAAGCTTTTATCTGTAACTAAGCTTAACAATACAATTTTATATTTCTTTAATTTATTTATTTTCTATCTTGACATGATGACTTGATTATTAATTTGATAAATTTATCTCTTATGTAATGTAAACATTCTTTATTTGTTTTACTTATTGACACATTGTATTTTATTGTTTTTAATATTGTGACTTAAAACCGCTTGAAGCAAATAGTTATTTAAAATTGAATAATTCATAACATCGTTTTATCATCATTATTTTAAACTTTTGCATGCCACTGTGATGGCGAAACATGCGCTTCTTGTAAATCAAATGTATCATCTGTGTATACCATGTTTGTGCAAATAAAAAGTTATTATTATTATTATTAACTCAGCTGATATACTGTTTCGATATGAAAAATACTTACAAAACGGGATCAATCTCCTAACAAAGACAAGTGGATATCAGGGCAAAAGTTTTTGTACACGCAATATTAGGGGTGAAGTTGGCCCCTACCGATCTTAAGATTCGTATAACTTTCTTAATACCTCCGCCAGATTATGCCCACTCGTCCGTAGGCCATATCTGATACATCCGAATTATAATAAAAACGTCGATTTGCTTTTATTTCTTGCAATATAACTTCGTATGAGTAAAGTGTAATACTTTATATGTTTTGTTATTAATTCTGCTCAATAAACTCGAATTACATTGCCTTTGAGCATGGATCCTTCGAATAAAGTTTCAGGAAACGTTTTAGTTTATTCTTTTTTTATTAGCGGTTTCATATCAATATAAGTATAGGTCTATAAGTATCTGTATCGTTTGTTTTCTTACCTGCGTCTTGTTTTATCCATACTAGTAAAATCGATCCGACTTTACGGTTCTCATCCGGCTTATGTTTATCGGACTTCGTTTTTTTTTTTGGGTTAGGTTTAGATTCTAGTTATTGTCTTACGATAAAGCTTTTTGCACAAAATATTATAAGCTGGCAATATACTCGTATATATGATTTGTGCAATAATAGAGTACATTTAAAAATATTTTTTTTTTAAATAGTGGAACATAGAAAATTATAGCCAGTTCTGTATGTCTGTTTCGGGTAACTTTTGACGTTTATGAACCTGGCTAGGTTTATTATGTATCGTGCCCATGGCAGTCTCACTCAGGAACTAAGTTTTTTAGGATGATAGTATCCCATATTTTTGACTTATTCTATTAGGATAAATATTAGTGCGCCGAGTATGCGTTTTGACACTTGACTTTAAAATATAGTTTTAATGAACTCATTGATGTTTCGCGACTCATTAGTACATTAATATAAGCAAAATTTATGCATAATAAGAAAATTATATTCAACATTTAACATACTTATTAGGCGTTAAAGATATGAACGATAGAACGAATCGGTTGAGACGATCTTAACTAAATGCTCAACTATTTTCATTGTCGACAACTTGTCCCTATACAGTAAACCGAAGTATCGGAGCTGTCAACTTGAATTATTTGCATACCATACCACGTTGAGTTCGGTCCAAATATTTACAATTCCAGTAGTCAGCCCTCGAATAATTTACTCAGGCTATGTTCTTTTTTAATGGGCGCCGCCGACGTCAATTAAAATAACGTCACCCGTAGGTACCTTTTTTTCGTTCACCAAAAAAGTGCTGGTTGGCGGTCTTTTGAATCTTGCTTTGCGATAGTCACATTCTACAGGTGCAAAGGACCCGGTGGTCAGACGCGTCAAACGATTTTTTCTCTAAAAAAACGTTTGTAATTATCGTGTTCATTACAAACTCTATGGCGTGGGAATAAGAGGAATGCGGTTCGGCGTTAAGTCTGTGTCGGAACTGATATCGAACTTGTGAGAAATAAAATGATGGGGTTCGTAAGATAGTCTGTTATCGTGTCCTTTTTATCTTTATTAAAGTGTTAAAGTCCTATTTTTTGTTTTTTGTGGAGAATCTGCTAGTTCTCACAGGCTAGATGCACTGTCGGTGATGTTGTGCCGAGTATGTGGTTTTCCAGAACCACTACCTATGTACTACTACTACCTAATTAAATATATCGATACCTTTAATCTCAAATGGCGTAATCACCAAATCGTCACTTTTCAGGAGAGCCAAAAAAGAAAAAAAAAGTTATATCAAAATTCATATCTTTTATGTTAAAAAAGTTATTCAAACGAAACTTGTATGTTATTATATGGCATCGCGGGCTTTATAACACAGATCTATGGTATTAAAAATTCAACCAATAATTACTAAAATGATTTGTGTTTACGACAAAAAAATATTAATAATTTTGCGTTTACGACCCAAAAAAAAACGCTGTTCTGTAACAAGTTATGATGTAACAGCTTAGTTGGCTTAAATCTCAAATGGCGTAATCACCATTTTGTCACCTTTCAGGAGAGCCAAAACAAACAAAAAAAGTGTTATTAAAATTCATATCATTTATACTAAAAATGTTATTCAAACGAAACTTGGATATAATTATAAGACATCGCGAGCTTTATAACACAGTTCTATTAAAAAATCAACCAATAAATACTATAATGATTAGTGATTACGACAAAATTAATAATAACTTTGCGTTTACGACCCAAAAAAACGCTGTTCTTTACAAAGTAATGGTGTAACAGCCTAGTTGGCATAAAGAGAATGCATTTTAAATAGGTAGCTATTTTAGGTTTTTTATAGGTAATAATAACAAAGTGAGGTAGATGCAAATAAATTTTAATTATTACAAAATAAAGTTATTTACTTCAATTATACTAACGCGTGTATGTATAATTCTACTTAGTTTTTAGATTAGGATAAACAGTATTTATCAATAATACTTTGCATGAACTAAGTCTACTTACATTCGCACTAACAGGAATCTTACTTAACGCCTAAATTTTAAATTGTCTTCTACGAATAATGTCTGAAATAAATGTCTTAGTTAGGATATAAGATCTATATTAGATTTAGGCGCTAGCAACACTCCTGACACAAATAAACAATCAATCAAATAAACAATCTTCAATATGAGTACTATTGGCAAAAGAAATAAAACACGTCATTTTCACTATATTAATAAGAATTAAATATTTAAATCACAATCTTACGTTTCTTTAGGTTTAATTATAAATCACAGACTTCGATTAAATTCGATTAAACGATAACGACGAAAAACATAAACATGAAAAAATTGCGTAATAAAAGGAATAAAACTGAGTTTTCTACAGATTCCTCTTCTTCGTCCTCTTCATCGGTTACTGCCAATACGTCGAATACATTTTTATCTGAAGGCAGACGTCGATACTCTTCGTGATATATTTTTGGTATTGTACCATTTTTAAAAAGCTGCATAAGGTCTTTGTATTTTGACAATGATAAAGGTATTTTGTTGAGGTAAAGAGGCTTCACATTATATCTTCCTTGACACACCAGAGTACTTTCTACATTTTCAGTCTTTTTCCTACTTCAACTCCTTTAACTTTCCCTTTATCCTTGCCTTTTCTTTCTCCCTTACCTTTCCCTTTATGCTTGACGTTTTCTTTTTCACATAATGTAATATTCACTTCCTGTGCATCATCTTTAATGGAGTATTTTACGTAGATTACATGGGGATTTTTCTTCTTGAATGTTACTGATCTTATGTCTTTGAGCTTAAGACTTTTAATAAAGATGGAGTCACGCCTTCAAAATTCAAGAAGTCTGTGTGATCTAACATCTAGCATATTTTTATAATTTCATGGGTCGTAAACGCCAAATAAAAGGTAAATACCCCCTAACAGTTATTTATTTTATTTAAATTCTTAAACTAACTTGAGTCGTAAACGCCACTGTTAAGCATATCAGTCCTATACGTCTACCTCGATAGTCAGTATTATTCGTATTATTGTTATTTTAGCTCGAACCGAAATCTTAAGAATTGTTTTTTAAAAGGTATTTACGACAAAAAAATAAGATAATCCTTGTTTATCGAGTTAAATACGTGGGCTGTAATCACCACTTTTTTGCGAATTTTAAAACTCTGATAAGACAGATCGATAGAGAAAAAAAATGGAGTAGCACAGCATTCAAAAGTCATTTTGTCCAAAATGGTGATTACGCCATTTGAGATTAAAGGTATCGATATATTCTTGGACATTCAACACCTCGGATTCAGCCTCAAACTAAGCAAAGCATCATATCTAGCTTTATCCCGGTTGACCTAGAATTAAGCGTAACCCCCCCGACTGGTCTCCACCTTGTCGTGGTGGGGGGGCTGAGGTAACAACCAGAGATTGGCTACTCTGGGTGCCCTTAGTACTGACTACCGGGGAGAAAACTAAGGGGGACCTGTGGAGGGTGTAGCGGGCGGGCTAGGAGGGCTCGTCAAGCAGCGCCAGGAGGGTCTTAGGCAGCAGGGGAAGGGGGCCCCTGCTGTCTAACCATAGACCCTCCGAGAAGTCGGCCACACACGCTATGGTCGCACAAGGAGGTAGGAGGAGCGCATCCACTGCGTCTCTCTGAGGAGGTCGGATGGAAAATCACCAAACCGCAAACCCAGAGGATACATCATTCAATGGTTGAACCAGCTGTCATAGATGTTCATGACACTCGGGGCCTTAACGTGCTTTCCGAGGCATGGAGTAAGCGTTAAGCGGCCAGGGTTTGAACCCGTGACCCTCTTATTGTGAAGGCAATGGGTCTCGCCACTGGGCTATCGCTGCTCCATATATTTTCTGTTCATGAATAAATAATAGATTTGAAAATATTTTTAAATTATTTAACAATAATTATACATAAATTGTACAGATAATAATCAAACAGACCAAGACAAATATTCATATTCATGTATACAATTTGTCTTGTGTGGGAATCGAACCCACGGCCTCAGATCAGGAGATCTACAGGTCATCAACTTTTACCTACCTGCAGGTATTAGCACCATGTCAGTTGGTGCTCACTGAATTAACAGCCATATGCTGTATTGCAAAAAAAGTTACATTTTTTAGATCATCATCATTCAGTTGCATCTGACTGTTTAACTCCTCTCACTAATAAAACGAGTACAATAGATAAATGAGTGAAGACAAATTTGTTAAAAATTAATGCTAACTGCACTCTACTCGGTACAAAATGGCTACAGTTTAAAAAGAAAAATCTAAACGAGGGCTCACGTTCAAGTGTTTGATAAAAAAATATTAATTTCCCCCGGGAGGTATATGCGGTTCATTATTTTGCTGCACCGTTCTGTTTTTTATATGTTTTAAGTAGATTTAAAAGCTTTACCTGCTAATGAAAAAAAGAATTATAAAAACGATTTTTGTAGAAAGAAGTATCGCAAAAACAAAACTTTAAAAAAAATATTTATTACAATTCGATAACCGATGAAAAAGTTATTTTTTTAAATTGTGACCCGATAAATGACTCAACGCTCTGCATAGTATCGTTATATAGTAGAAGTAGAAGTAAGCCAAAATTATCAGTCAATATTGTTACATTCATACAAGATTGATAGAAAGTCACTTCTTACACCTGCATTTACAAATTAGTACCACTGTGTCTTTTTAAGTTCGGTGTCAAAGGGCATTGGGCAAATATTGATTCTCCGACACGAGTACGACAATGTTGACAAATTTTATAAGGTTGTTTTCTTATTGAAAATGGACTTGATATTCCATTTCATACAGTAGATTAGGTCAGCATGCTAGCAAAATTTATGATAAACGCTTTGTCTCGGGGTGCAGTAACTCACTTACCATTAAGTAAACAGCTCGTTAACTCGGAAGATTTTAATATTTATTACTAAAAAAAATGCTAAAACAAAGGGAGACCTTTACCCTGCAGTGAGACATTATAATTTAAGACAACATAATTATAATCATTTATTATTTATTTTCATTCAAAAGTCGGTATAGATCCATTAAAAAATATTTCAGCAGCATAGAATTATATTAAACAAAAGAATGTATTCATAAATTCATCAGAATACCCCACATAACCCAAGTATGTCACATCACATTTATTATTCAATAAAACAATATCGTATTTCAAAAGGGTCGAACAGAATTTGCATACGAGTATCCCTAAAAACCAATATTAAGACAATATATTATTAATCTTTAATTTACTTTATTAGGTCTGGTTCCCGCCCCTGCTTCCACCCCTCCCGTGGGATTTGTAGGAGAGTGAAAATTTAAATTTAAATGACCTCTACTGAGGTAGGCTGTGTTGTTTTTTGTAGAACTTACACACGTGTAATGTTCTTATTTTATGAAATATATCTCTTAACAAGCCTGATTTTTAATTGTAATAACAATAGAAAATAAAATAATTTCAGATAATTGATCCTAAAAATATTATAAAAGTGGTTTGACACGCTGCCGCGTATTTAGATTAATTAGTGGCATTTTGTCATGTTGTATGCAATGCCCAATAGTGTAGCGGTCGGCTTAAAGCTAGCACGCTACGAATTCAAACTTCACCGAATCGCTGATTTATAATGGTATCACCTCGCAAAAGAAACCAAACCAAATCGCACGAACGATTGAAATTCAAATAATCGAACCATTTTTTTTATTCGTCTTTGGAATTCTCCAATGTATGTTTTGCCCAGCTCCTACAGTCTCATATACATGGAGGTCGTCTTATGACAACCCATCACCAACTCATGTGGGTGCTTATCACCTGGTACTGGTGGTATGATATAGCACTTACAGGTGACAAGCGCTTATTTTGAAAAATGTGTCAAATGCTTTCTACCATGCAGGAGTAGTCTATATTAATGCAGGTCGACTTATGACAACCCATCACCAACTCATGTGGGTGTGCTTATTACTGTGCTTATCTTCCGATATAAAGCGCTCCTATTCTTATTTATTTAAAGGCATCGATTGCTTACCGAAGTAGTAGTCATAATAAGGAGTCATGAAATCATGGAGTCATAAAGAAATGAAAGTACTAACAAAATAAAAAGAAAAGTCCTGCAACAAGTAATTAAGAAAACACAACACTCTCTGAAGTCCGGAACTCACAGTGTAGATTAGTTAGTGCCAGCCAAAAAGAGAGGATTAAGGATGAATAGTCAAACATGCACTCAGCAGTTAAATCCACTACTGTATGCAGATTCGTTTTGGATATTTCAGACGCGCAACTACACTGCAACTCGTTTCGAGGACAATCATATTTGTAATTCTGACTCTGCTTTTGTCCAGGAAGCAAGCGGAGAAATTTTGAACAATATAAGTATTGTATTTAATACGAAATGATATCTATTGTTTTATCTTTCATTAATAGTTTTTCGTTAAGGAATTGCTTTACGGCTTGTAATTTCTTTTATTACATAGAAGTATAAAGTATTTTTTCTTGAATAATATAAACTCAGTTATAAATTCCAAGTATCAGATATGTTTGAACAAGGTAAAAGACATTTTATGATAATAACACAGGTTTCTCAATGATGCTCAAAATTCAGTGTAAATTAGATAGAGTTGTCTAAAGGGAAGTACTGAGAATGTTCCTTTGTTGCATGCAGATTAGCTTCGGATATTTCCGATATGCCACTACACTGTTACACGTTTGCGGGGTCATCTAAGTTGTAATTCTGATTGTATGTTGAATAATACAGAAATTCTACATATAAGCTGACCCTGTTAAATCAGTGTGCAGATAGATATCGAGGTAATACCATAGGATTATATTTATTGTGGTTTCGGCATAACTTCATTATATCCTAGCGTTATCCCGGTTGCCCCAGACTAAAGGACAGGGCCCAGGGTCTGTTCACTGGTCTAACCATTTGTCTGAACTTCAGTTAATCTATAGAGCGACTGCCGTCCGACCTCCAAAACCCAAAGGAAAATATAATTCTATGGTTAAACCAGTTGTCAGAATATTAGAAGACACTGACTTCCTAATTACAACTGCCATTAATGTTCATGGCACTGAGTAAATGATAATTACGCACATAACTTTAAAAAGTCATGGGTGCGTCACCAGGTTTTGAACCCTAAACCTTCTGAATTAGAAGTCTATAGGTCTGACCACTGGGCTATCATCAGAACTTATCATGGATTAATATTCATAATTATCTCAGATAATTAAAGTCCCACGACTGAGCACGAGTCTCCTCTGATAACATAAAGTGAAAAGGATTTGGATCATACACGCCCGTACCGCAGACTCAGACGAAAACAGATGTGTGGCGTACTGCTGATAGAATGACGCCGCCCAACATCCTTTAATCGTGGGGTAACTACACATAGTTTTACCAGAACTAACGGTATAACTTGCCTTCAGAAGCTCGAAAGCGCTCGATATTATTTAACGCACAAATGGTATCCCACCAAACGATTGGCATCTGTGAAACTTGCTTTACTTCGGAGTTTTTTTACGAACACCTAGCATCGCGAAGCTGCGAGCGCTTCCGAATAAATTAAGGGTTGTAGGTAATATAATGTTGTGGTTTTCATATAACCCAGTTAATATGATACTCTCTTACATAGTTTCAGCAGCTCATTAATTCAAATTCATTATAAATCAAACACAAGATAAACAAAAACAAAACATTATAACTCAATTCCAAATTATTTGGTAAAACAAAAAAATATTTTTCTTGAGAATAAGTTCAAAGGGAAACTCATTAGATGACAGCCAAAAAAATTAGGCTCCTCAGACTGACGAGAGTTGGCTCTTGTCATATAAGGATAAAAGGATTAAATGACAGATGAGGGCAGCAAGGACATAGCGGGCAAGTGGACTAAGGTCATCGTTGAATAGGTTTGTAGTTTTGTGTATACGAAATGCTATAAAGTGCTCGTGGCTTCGAGATACTAAGATTTCGCACATGGTCACCGAAGTTAAATAGGTTCTTTGAATAATCGTCATATCAGAATTACCAAGTTACTGTTAAACATTGGCCGCCCCAATGGATAACATTCGGCGTGAATGTATGTATTAAACAATATAGATCGTTCAGGGTAGTAGTTCTCCAAAAACGACATTCTGCTCCAAACAGAAGTACTGTGTTTATTTAAGAAAAACGCTTCAGGTTAATTGATAAGAATGAGGACCGTACTGGCAGGGATTTAAATAAAAGTCACTTACCGTCACGGTTATACCATACCTAATCATCTCATCAGTCATCACCCTGTTAAAATAACAGATATGCAAAAATGCTTGTAAATCTATTTTCAACAAAAGTTTTGACATAATTGCATCTTCTTACATTAATTTTCTAGAGGATACAATCCGATGGACTGCAATTAACTAGCTAGCGGCGAATAAGACGGAAAACTTAATCCGGCCCTGTGTGACAACGTCATTTATAGAGTTTTAATAGTGGATATGGCAATTTGTTTAAATATTAAAATGACACTACACACGTACACTGTCTTAAAACTGCAATACGTCTAAAAGTTTTTTGTAAATTCGACGGTCGATACTCGTAGGTTATAGTTGCCAATGAAGGCAGTCTAGAGGTATGAGATTATATCGCACCCCTAGATGAAAACGTCACTAACTCAAAAAAAAACTTATTCTGAGTTAGTGGCAATTTCGGAATCCGGTAATCACAAAATGCCACTAATTCACTATAAGTTTTTTTTGAGTTAGAGACGTTTTCATCTAGGAGGGGGGGGATATGAAACCCTAATTTTTTTCGATTCAATACAAAAAATGTCAACGTTATATATGGATAATAATTAATACATTATTACGGATATACTTTAACTGTTTCCTGAGCCCGAGCAACACATTGTAGCACATATTTTAAGGTTCATAAAGCGTCGCATTGATTATTGGCAAAGTTGTCATTGGACATTACGTAATACATTACACTCCCACACTATAACATAGTGTAAGAACGCTTTAACATCGAAGAAGCCTTTGGCAAACCTTTCAGTTTTATTTTTTTCTCCACTCAATGTCCAAGACTCGGCATATCGCTTTGAGGCAAGTGAATTTGTCGTTCCAAGTTCGGCCCTCTCCTATTCACAGAAAACTTTTCCGTCGCAGCTAATTTATTTTCCGACTAAATCTTATAAATTCGAGCTCGCTAGCCGTACTCACGCAATCCCAGTCAAACGTCGACTTTTTGATAACACCATTATGTATGGTGGATTTTTATTGAGTTCGCGGCGAAAGTAAAATTTTCTTTATCGCAGGATAGATTAGGTATTCGTGCCAGGCTCTTAATAAGTTTTGTTTATTGTTTTTCTGATTAGTGTTGGTTTAGTGAGTTAATTAATTATTTAGATTGAGACCCTACTTGGCGAGGAAGTGGATTCTAAATTCTTAATTTGTTTGTTTCAAACTTTTTGATTTGAAATAAAATTAAATTGCAATTGAGAAGGTGAGTTTGTTGAAGTCTAATTTGAACTAAGGTAACCTTCCATAACCTTCCATAAGCACTTACGTACCAGCTAAAGCTTTAAAAACTGATTCAATATTGTTTGAAAGTCATTAATGCAGTGATGTATACTGTGCAAATTTTTTTACAATTTATTTTTATCATCTGAGCCAATAACCGTTCATCTAGCAAACAAAGGTGAGGGGAATTCAGGTTGTATTCATACCACCACGCGAAAGCGATTTGCGATAGTATTTATCGAAAAATAAGCGTTTTAGTGCCTATGGATATTATGCCATACCACCATACATAACAGTCAATTCGTAGGTACGAGAAATTCAGAAAATGTAGTACTCTTTTGCGAACTAGCAAAACTGAAACGAAAGAGTTGAAGGGCTTATTACTTATTCGAATAAAAACTCTTAACAAAGCACAGCGAAATTCAGCAACGAAGCAAACCATTTAAATTAGGCTCCGATAACTGGAAAACCGAATGAAAGGGGTTTAACCAGGAGTGTTCCAATTAGTTGGCTGTTATTTTTCCATTTCCACCAGTGATTGGAACTGGGTCGCTTTAAAATTGATCTTATAACGTATTTCAGAAGAAACGATTTCTCATAGACTTATATTTGATGAATTTGAAACACAGCTCTTATTGTTTTACAAAGAAAACCATTCAAAGGCAAGGCTGTTTCAAATGGCTGTCTGACCACATTTAATTTATTAAATTGTTTTTCTAAAATAGCAACAATTTAATAATAAGCAATTACTGACACCCAATTTTAATGCCTTTTGTTTAAGACAAATTACTTACCATGAAACCGCCACAGGTCAGGCAGTGTCTAGTGTGGAGTACACAAGACAGGCAGTGCCTAGGGTACCCCAAACTAGGAACTGCGTTTTTTTTTTTTTCCGTCGGTAACAAAATGCGTTTACGCACTACCTTTCGGCCAAAGGGGGACCGAAAGGGGGTGTGGGACTCACCACCGGCAGACGCGACTGCCAGCAGTAATACCCACTAAAAATCGTAACGTTAATCTGTTTGTTAACGTTAATGAATGTTGGTAAATGAATCAAAACAGTGCAACATCTCATTACAAATTCTCACAAAAAGTTCATGTGAGATCTTAATATAGTCCGACTTGTTTACTAAGGACTTAATGGGGTTTAGGGGGAGAGCATCTCATTTACCATTTATCATCTTTATCACCACTCATTTTCATTTAATATAAATAATATATTATTAATTTATCTTTTTTTTGACACTGGCAAAATGTGCTGACCGCACGTAGCCAGTACTTAAAAATTAAATAAAAAAGCTTCTAACTAATCAACGCTCTAAGTCAAAAAAGCCAAAAAAATCGTTGAATTTTGTAGTTTAGCTTAGCATGGTAGCTAGGGTGTTTCTTATCAGAAGTGGAAAAGTTTATCAGAAATCAGTGTGACACTAATACGCCACGCGATGTCTTCAAGTCTAACGGCTGTGCGGGTAATTGAAAAGTGTTAATTATTAAACCTTTTTGAAAGGCTTCCTTAGGGCTGGGAGAAATAAAACAGTTTGTCGTTTTACGTAGAAATTCATTAACTTAATTGCCATCTGAGTTGTTACATATTTTTGTCTTTTTCTGTAAAAAAATTAATGTAGTCTAAGCTTTGTAGCTGAACAAGAAATAAAGTTTGGTCGGGGGTCATAAAAATATATTACTAACAAATGGTGGAGTATGAACCAACACAATGTGTTTATGAATGATCCTATTGTAGTAATAGTGATGTGGAATTTCTAAAATTAACTTTCTAAACTATCAATAATTATCAAAAAAATATTTGTGTTTACTTCTAAGTGCTTACTCCAAATATTATTGAGAACATCGATGTTGTATTTTGAACATTGTCAATTTGCTAGTGTTAGGTATATTTTTAAAAAGCTTAATTTATATTGACTAGGCATATTTCCGAAGCGCTTCAGAACGTAGGTTAAATCTAGGAGCTCCACTACACAAGCGCGGAAGCTTGCTACAAGACGATTGTGACAAAAAACATCGCCAAGATTTTGTCTCCCGTCGTGACATTTTTGGAGGTTTCTATTAGAAAGCGTAACCAATTAACTAGCACAATGGGAACATTCTTTAACAGTCAATAAAGTATTTTGAAACTTATCTTAATTGATTGATATGGAGTTTATAATGACATTTTATCCGATATTATTCATTAGTTGTTAAATTTTAACAAAACAAATTCATGGTGAAAAATATAAAGGCAAAGCAACTGATAATATCTTAGCACTCAAACTTTTATTTAAATTAAATTATTCAGCATAACGGTTCAAAAAACACAGCAATTGCATTACGGTCTTGACCGACTTACCAACAAAGAAGGAAGGTGTGAAAAGGCTTTGTTTAAAAAAAAAACTTTTTTACTGTCGCCTCGTGTGTGGTTGGGTGAACAATAAAGTAATGGCTTGCTTGACAGGGTGGCGACGTCTAGTCGGCGACAGTTCTTATGACATCCCCTATCTGAACTCGCACGCGATATGTGCTAATACTGGATTGAGTCGTAAAAACTATAGACATGGACTGGTGCATTTAATTTATTACTGTTAGTTGTAGCATTAATAATAGCTTTTGCTGCGAAAATTTTGACGGCATTGCTAAGCTCCGCGTCGCAAATCTACTATAGTAAAATCTTTTTGTTGTTTTTTCGATGTTTGATGTCAGCTGAACGTCACACAGTTGCTTCCGCCAATCCGCACTAGGGCAGCTTGGTGGAGAATGACCTAATTCCTCTCACCTAGGTTCATGGAAAGAGGCTCATGCTCAGTGTCATGACAATAATCTGCTGAGATGGTGACAATATTACTAGGCAACAAATATATTTAAAAAATTGTACGATTCTAAAATCAGATAGTACCTACTAACTCAACTAGTATGATAGTGTTGCCCATTCAGCATTTGTAGTTGTACTCAGCAGCAGACATCTCAAAGATATCACGACGCTGATCTACCACGGGCACTTCCTAGAGGTTGCATTTAGCTGGAAACTGTTGTTTTTTAGTATTGAGAGACTCTAATAAAGTAGGTTATTAAAAGTAGATTGTGAGATTACTTCCGTAGGTTCAAACGGCCGGCGAACTGTTTTTGCAGAATAAAAAGTCTACAAACTACGAACGACTACGAACAACTACTACTTTACTATTCTGATTTTTTTTATTAAGATTTGAGTAAGTTTAGTGCCGTTTTAAACAGATAAACTAGAAATAACACTCTATATGCTTATGATCGTAAAGTTTTGATACACAATCTGGTGATGTCGGTTTTTGCTAGTAAATGCCATCCTTAGTTAATAATAATTATCTACTTGCCATTAGGCATATTGTGGTTATTATGACGAGTCACATGAAAAATTAATCTTGACGAACTCGAACTGACGACCGATATGGCGTGGAGGTCAGTATATCAGCACCCCGCTCTTGAGGTCACGGGTTCGATTCCCACACAGGACAAATCTTTGTGTGAATCAATATAAATATTTATTCTGGTCCGGGTGTTTCCTATGTATATTAAACATGTTTTTACAAAAAAAGTATTTATATATGTTCATCCGTTATTTAGTATCCATAACACAAGTTCTTCATGTTTTTATCGTGGAACAAAATAATTGGTATTATGGTTATATAATAGGTTGGGGAAAAAGTCTTTTCGTATTTTTGTATGAAAAGTCAAGACATTTTTTTTAAAGTTTATTTACATTTATTTACAATATATATGTACCGTTTTGTTGAATAACTTTTATGCCATTTTGTGGGCAGAGACATTATCCCGTTACTGTAGAAACTTTGGGACTTCTGATCAAAAAAACGGGACAAATAGTTTTGGCAGTCCTCTCTTGAGGTCAACCTTACAGAACCTAAAGAATTCTGCAGAGACCTAAACAGGTGAAAATCTGAAGGCGCAAGGTCAGGGCTATATGGTGGATGCACTAGGACCTCCCAGTCGAACTCTCTTAATTTTTGCTGAGTGGCTAAAGATGTGTGTGGTCTAGCGTTATCGTAATGAAAGACCACACCCTTCCTGTTGATCAATTCCGGCCGTTTTCTCTCGACTGCTTCCTTTAATCTCATCAGTTGCTGGCAGTAAAGATCAGAATCGATGGTTTTGCCGGGCGGTAAAAGCTCATAATAAACAATGCCCTTCCAATCCCACCATACACACAGCATCACCTTATTTCGTGTTAGGCCAGGTTTGGCCACAGTCTGTGAAGCCTGGCCAACTTTCGACCACGACCTTTTTCGCACGTTCTTGTCGTACGTGATCCACTTTTCATCGCCAGTTATCAATCTCTTCAAAAACGGCTCGGTTTCATTACGTCTCAATAATGAATCACAAATAAGTACACGGTTCATTAAGTTTCTTTGAGTGAGCTCGTTTGGCACCTAAATATCGAGCTTTTTTGTATAACCAGCTTTCTTCAAATGGGTCAAAACTGTTTTGTGGTCAATTCCCAGTTCTTCAGCTACATCGTAACTACTAATATGCCGATCTTGCTCCACTCTTTCAAAAATGGCGTCCATTTTATTCGTAACAGGGCGACCAGAGCGAGGTGCATTTTTAACATCAAAATTTCCGGACTGAAAACGTTTGAAGCAAATTTGTGCTACTCTTACTGACACTGCATCAGGTCCATAAACATCACAAATTTTTTTCACTGCTTGAGTTGCATTTTTGCCTTTTTTATAATAAAATTTTAAAATGTATCGAATTTCTTCATTAGATTCACTCATTTTTACGGAGAGAAAAACAAATGAAAAATAGCGGGAAACAACTTTTTTTTATTTCTTTCTTTTCTTTATAATGGAACCTTTTTAATGTTACCAAAACCAGCCAGACACAAATAGTACAGTCAAAAAAAATTTATAATAAGTTTATACCTACGTTATGCGAAAAGACTTTTTCCCCGACCTAATATTATAACTTTACTTGTTATTTTAAAATGTTCCTAATCAAAACTTCTTTATGAGTTATTTACGTACTGTTCTCTTGACTGTCAGCCTATTAATGTCCCATAGTAGCAAATATTATTTTTGCTGGACGTCCTTTGAAAAATAAGCCATAGAGTTTTTTTATAGAGTTAATTTTTCCTTCGTGTTCTTTTTTATTCCGTACATTTTCCGAAGAAAATCCACATCAATGTAATAAATTAGAATAATATTTCGTTTTATTATTATCATAGCCATTAGCAACTAATAAAAAGAAATAAACTGATAACATTACAAACTTTATATACTTAACGATTTAAGTCGAATAATAAGCGGAAACTCGCATAAATCAGTGTTTATGGGCCATTTAAATATCTACAAAGTTAAAAAGCGTCACGTAACGCAATTTATGTACCATGTTGGTAACTACTGAGCTAAGCAACTATTTTATCGATGGTTACTAATAATTATTGTATTTGTTTATAGTGATGTAACCGTTATTAAATCCATATTCATATTATACATGAGTAACTCTGTTTAATGTATCCAGTTTGTAACTACTGAGCAAAGAAACTATTTTATAGATGGTTTCGGCTCACCTCTTACTAGCATTCATCATATCATCATCATATCAGCCATTTGAAGTTCACTGCTGAACATAGCCCTCCCCAATTGCTTTCCACGAAGATCCATCCTTTGCCGCCTGCATCCACCAGCTCCCCGCCGCCCTGACCAGGTCATCTGTCCATCGCGTGGGGGGCCGCCCTCTACTACGCTTGCTGATTCGTGGTCGCCATTCAAGAACCTTAACGCCCCACCAGTCGTCGGTTCTTCGAGCTATATGCCCCGCCCACTGCTACTTCAGCTTGCAAACGCGCTTCGCTATGTCGGCCACTCCAGTTCTCCTACGGATTTCCTCATTTCTGATTCGATCACGTAGGGACACTCCGAGCATAGCTCTCTCCATTGCACTCTGAGCTTCCTTATGAGGCCCATAGTCAGGCACCACGTCTGAGCATTCAGTTAAAGCTAAAACAAGAAATAGATGGGCATCGACATACCTTTTGATGATTTTTTGCTTATGAGTGGGTAGTACCTAAATGCTTATCTGAGACCAAAATCAAGAAAATTATTTCATTTTTTTTAATCCTTAAAGATTCAATGTCAATTCATATTTTATCTTTTCGAAGTCGAATACCTTTGCTGCTAGGATAGACAGAAAGTCTACTGCTGCAAACGCAAAACAATTGCAGTTTGTTCGAAAGTGTGAGAGCCACTTAGACCTGCTGTAGGTGTCCTATTCGATTGTGCAACATACTTTATAGAGCGCTACTTATATTCAACATTAATTGATTGGTAGTGTTCGGATAATCATAAGCAAATTATCATCTCAGCACATTTTAATATTCTATTGTTACTAGTGGGTTGTTACTCGTATATTTCATCACGTTTATCCAGTGCTAACTGGAGAAAAATAAATAAATATACATTTGAATAATATTTGCTTTTTATTTGTTAATTTTAGGTAATGCCATTAATTATTAGTCCAAAACTGCGGCATAGTGTCAACTTATCACACAGTTTCGTTCGTGTTAAAAGCAAATAACGGTAAAGTCCTTCGAGACTGTTAACGGACAATGTGACTGCTTTCCGCATTCTAGAATTTTCGTGGCGGTAAATTTATTTTTTGTGACCTCCCCCTTACTGATAAAGCGGCTGTTTATTTAACGAAGCACCTTGCTTGATGAATTTCTTTTTAAACAACGTTAAAAAGGTTGGTTACTTACTTTAATATCGCTCAAAGAGGTTTTGCTTTTTCAAACGGTTAAAAAACTCAACGGTTATCGCTTCTGCTTTGATATTATGATCTTTTTGCATTTCCTTTACAGATTACAAATTGAAAGAAGTTGTGCTGGGAAATACTTTTTGCTGCCCTAAAGAAAAAATCTTTTTATATTTTTATTTTTTTCGTAATTTTTTTTGTTTTTAAATAGATGTTTATATTTAATAATTACTTTGCTAGTTCTACTAATTGTTAAATTTCTCTTCCTTCAGTATAGTAAAATCAAATCAAACTATCATCTTGCAAGTTGCAAATTTGCAACACAATTAAAATCCCAGAACAAATTTCGTTGGACAATCACTCAATCTACTATAAAGCCTTTTAACTGCAAAAAGTAAACTGTTGATTTCATTTTGGCTTTAAACCTGCAATTACCGGGATTGAAGCGTAAAATGTTATTAAAAGGCGTAAACACAATGAATGAACGAGTGTGTGGCGCACTGGGCAGAAATGGCCTACAAAATGTTGGACTTTTAATTAAATGTAATGTAAACAGACACGAAAGTTACCGAATGAATTATGACCAAGGGGGAGAAACACGGACATAGTTGCGTAATTCGTATTACGTATTATTTGGTGTAAAATAGTATAGTAGATCAAGGTATACTAGCGTGTGAAATTTATCATAAATTGCTTTTAAAATATATAATGTTGAAAATGAAACATAAGAGAAATGTGTGTTGTACCTAGCTAGAAGTTGGCAGACATGACACGAATTGTAAGCAGGAACTACCGTACCATCACTGTACCTCCAAATAATACTTTTGCTTATTACGCTTAAAACATAGCACCTACCTATAAATGCTTGTAGCATATTAGGTTACTTCTGAGTACGCTCAAACATGCAGCAATA
Source organism: Musotima nitidalis (assembly GCA_949126915.1). NCBI lineage: Eukaryota > Metazoa > Arthropoda > Insecta > Lepidoptera > Crambidae > Musotima > Musotima nitidalis. The sequence continues at coordinate 7,752,827 of OX421424.1, read as the reverse complement.
CTTTGGGGTTTTTTGATATAACAACTCCAACTGAGCCTAAACTCTCATAGATTTTGATACTGAAGAACAGCAAGCAATTACAACGCTACACTTAGTTCATCATTTCAGCCATTAAAATTCTCTGCTGATCGTAGGCACCCTCGATAGATTATTGAATTTGAGGGATTTGCCTGTAATCACCATGCTGGGCTGGTGGATTGGTGAACGCAGATTCAGCCAGTACGCAGGATGACTCTGCTGCCCATCAACCGGTTGTATTTCGCTTCGTCGACTTTTACAAGTCCCCATGAGATAAGAGGGAGTGGCACTTTCCTAGGCCGGTACCACACGACGCCCACTCTTAGTTACAAGTCCGGAAAAACCTACTACAAACTAAATAGATGCGGAGTTTGTATCCACTGTCTCCAGGATTTGACAAAAGCGCATGAATAGTGCACATAACGTGTACCGGCCACTAGGTATTTTATTCAATGAGTGTATGTATGTAATGATCCGTAAATATTTATAATAAACTAGTATGTACTATATTCAAAATATAACTCACACCCACGAAAGATCAGCGTTCTGGGTGGTTGTCATGCCAGCTAAGCTATTCTATGCTGAAGAAAGATGGCCCTATTTAGTGTAATTTGACTGTTAGTTTGCCACTCTAGACTAGAACCTATACTTTGTACAGGTTTTAATCTAGAATATTCCTGTACTTCTATGACTTGTTGTCTCGCTGTGTAGTTTTTGCTGCTACTGCCTATTGCTAAAACATAAAGTAATAATCAAGACTCAAAGGGGCTTAACGTGCCTTATGTATGTGTTCGATATCAAATACCACACAAAAGTACACACATCATATGACTGAATTTTGTGAATTCTGCTTAGACTAGGTGATCGTTTTCGATCTGATCTCACGAACCTAACAGCGCTTTTTAAATACCGAAGTAAGTAGGTATCGCAATACAAATAAATGAGGAAATTTTATAAGAACCAAATTAATTAATTTCGTATGAAATTAATACATTTATGTCACTTTCACGCGATAAAAAAATAAATCACGATTACAATTTTCAATACGGAAGCGTGTAGATGGTCGTTATTAACGTCAAAACATTACTGCTATGTAAGATATTCAAATCAGCCTCATTAAGGTACGATTCACGTAAATGATTCATTGGAATAATGTTAATTGCTGGTGTTATTTAAATAATCGTAATTAATTCAAGTACGAAACGAAAAAAACAGCACGCTTGTTAATTTTGTAATTGTTATTTTACTTAATGAAGTACTTCATATATAAATTTTCCTGTGTTTTCAGTTTAGAAGGACTCTTAAGACAACGATGACCCTTAATATTGCCTTAACTACAGCTTTAGACCTGACAAGCTATTTAAGGCAAATAGGTAACTAGGAAATTAATAGATCAACGTGAAATTTTATATTTCATGGAATTCGATTCTCGTCTATAATTCTCTAGTAAAATACAACAGAGAAGTCATGAAATAGTTTCATAGCACTTTTTTATCAGGCATGTTCAAAAAACCTAAGTTGAACTAGCAATAATAAACCTTAGATATTCTTAACAAATTATCTCAATTTTTATTAAAAGAACTATAAAATTACTGCGACAATTAATCTCCAAATTGATCTAGTGAAGGTATGTAAATGTTGAATTTGAACCCCAGTAGTATCTGTAATAGCTTTGACATAAAATCGGCATATTGCAACGAACGTGCCGCCATGCGAGCGGCCGGCGACGTGACTGTTATCAGCGGTCGCTTAGCATATCACTGGGCGCAGTAGCTTTTTGTAGCCTAGGCGACGAGTTGTATGCCTGCCTCGAATAAGGCTCACTTTTCACGCCTATTCTTCTATTTTTTTCCATTAAAATTGCTTTCCGCAAAATGGGGCACCCCTTAAAAAAAGGCATAGATATGTGGGCATACTGCTAGTTACTAAAGTTTCTTTATAAAAGAAGTGGCTTTACTAGGACATATTGTTTCAAAATTGCTGTATGAAAATGTAGAATTTGAACCCTACTATTAAGGTATTTAATTTATATAAGCTTTATATTATATATATATATCATAGTACAAGCTAGATTGGACATAAAATCGCTGTATAGAACTGCAGTGCTGAGCTGTTAAAAATATGCAATGCACGTCACGTGTACACTTATAAAAGCCTACAAAAAAGTAGATGTCTTCATTGCAACAAAAGTTCAACAATTTTCGTAAAAAAATATGATTGTTAACTTTGTGTTGCTTACATTTTACTAAGAGCGCCCTATTATTATTAATTGATATTTTCAGCCTATATAAGCAGAAATATTGTATATTATGTATTGCAAATTTTAGGTAAAAACTTCATCATCTCAGCCCATAAACGTCCCACTACTGAGCACGAGCCTCCTCTCACATACCAAGGTGCGAGGGTAGTGGGTCATACTCCACCACGCTTACCCAGTGCGGATTGGCGGAGGCAGGTGTATGGCGTCCTGCTGTTAGAATTTCAAGCCGCCCATTAGGCTTCTAACGTGGCTTAACGACTACTACATTTAGTGATAACCGGGACCAACGGCTTAATGTGACTATAAGGCATATTGAAGAGAGAAAATTTAACTTCCTAATATATTTTTTATTCCACTAACTATTTCTTCAGCAAATGTTAATTACGTTTAAAGAGTCGCATCGTTAGTAAACGGCTTTATTTGCGTTTCGTGACTCCTAGCTTTGTAACGTCGGAATGTCGTTTGAAGTATTACCTGTCGGTATTCCCGCAAAAATATTTAATAGTACTGCCAACAAGGTTCCTATGAAGTAATTTTATTCAATTCACCATTAATTATTTCTAAGTTTTGCGACACGCAAGGGAATCGTATTATTTTATTCAAATAACAATGCAGTTATTATCATATCAATTATGGCAATGCAAACATTATACTGCAGTGGATTTCAAGAATGAATTAGTGAGCACATTAAGGTAATAATAACTCTTCGTATTAACATCATGTGTATTAAATCAAAACTACTACAACTCTGAACTCTGAGTTAGTAAAAAGTTATACTATTTTTCTCACAACACATAATTAACAACTAAACAACCATTCCGCTTTATGTGCATCAGTTTGAACAAACACTTTTTTTAGTTAATTAAATTACTACACTATTATAAGCCCTGCGTTTGTAAATATAGTTTTTGCTATCAAATTAAGCGTTATAGAAAGAAGAAAGAAAGAAAGTTAATAATTTATTCCGTGACGAATGATATATACATTGATATGATACATTGGTTTACAAAAATACAAAACTAAAAATTTATAGACACATGTGGCACCAAAAAGGCTTATACTCAGCATATGCCGAGGGGTCACTATGACCCCGCGGCGCTGGTCTTCCGTACAAGTCTAAGCCATTACATGGATATGTTATATGAAATATATTTTATAGCAAAAAACATTTCACAACAGCTTATCACAGCAGATACAAGAACAGTCGATAGCTAATGGGATACAAAGAACCAGCCAGTAGACCAGTGGCGGAATATGAACCTACCCTTACTTGGTAAGGTTATTTTAAGCGTTTTGCGAGAACGTCAACCCAAGATAAGATACACACATAATAATCCACTACCACATTTGATATACAGCCTATACAGCTACATAGACCCAATACGAATACGTATAAGCTGGTGAATATCGTCCTGCTGTAAATTTTATTTTCCGCCTCTAATTTGGCTTAGCGAGTACCATGCACACCGACAAAAATAGCTTCATGGCACTGCTATATAGTTTAGTACCTTCCAATGCACTCGATTACAAATGCGTTACAAACGGTCACCCATCTGAGTACTGCTATATGCCTTAACACTTACCTTAGCCTCGCATGTTTAAGTAAATTTGGTAAAGAAACCATTTAATAACCTACTTGGAGGTCAAATGTATACTTAATTGAATCTAAAACACACATTGTGGCACACTCACTCCTTATGAATGATTAGTGCGGGCAATTTAACCAAATTAGGTTAATGTGTGAGGACTTACGGCCGCGAAACATTTACGTTTAGGATTTCAACTTGTCACGTGAAAACCTGAAGCGAATTAGTTATAAAAATAACTAGTCTGTCTGTTTTGGGACGTGGATACGCTATGTGCTTGCCTATCAATATTTTGTATGTCGCATATAACTTTTAGATCGATTGTTACGTTTCACTGTAAACATTCAAACACCTATGTTTTTCTACAGTTTCAGATCTAATAAAGGCTTTTAACTAAGTCTGAGAGATGTTTATTTGTACTAAATATGGTTGTGCATAATTATGCTGAACAAACTTTGTAAATATCTAACTCAGAGGATTAAAAGTAAAACTGGTCTTGTAGTTATTATAATAGATATTGTATTTTTTCATAGATAAGTTTGTCTATGCGGGAGTTCCTGATCTGAAAATAAATATGGGGAATATAAAACTTAACGTCTGACGTCATCAATGATAACCTTCTTGTTTAGTTTTATCAACTTACTATTTTCAATAATTATTTATTAGGAGAAAACAATATGATAAAAGCTTTAGAGTGTTTAGCAGTTGTCAATGTTACAAAAGCCTTACATAAAATCCAGTTATTTTATACTTTAAAACAAAAATTACATCTGTACCAAATGCCTTTATGAACAGTAGTTCCAAAATGTACGGAACTAAAGTCAAACTTTTGTTTATATTCATTTCCCGCCTCGCTCTGGCTTTTCTTTATCAGGTGGCATTTATCACAATTTCCACCCCCAATTAAAAGTGCTGCCTGCCTTCATGCGGCACAGAACAGTTTTTGTTAAAAGTTTATTTCTCTCTAGTTTGTTTTGTTAGTTCCCGTGTTTTACAATTGTTATTATGGCAGGTCTAAACTTTCTAAGTGCCTGATAGTAATGTTAACTATTTGTGAAATGAAACCTTATTCGGGAAACTTATGTTTATGTAGTGGTTTTTAAAACGATAAGTATAATCTGTAGTTAATACTCAATGATAGTTATTATTTACTTGCAAATTTGTTTTGGAATACCTATTCCAAAACTGCTTAATAAAATGTTTGAATTAATGTCTGATCCTAAGAAGGTTTGAATTTCCTGCCAAATTCAACTAGAGTATTTCTTTTTATAAATATACCTGCATTAATGGTTGGTCAGCACCATTATTAACAGGATATACTTGTGATGCATGTTGCGGTTTTCCAAAAAAACAAATTTTTCTTCATACTGTTTAGTATTTTGTATGTATATTATAATGTATTTTTTTCATTTAATTGTCAATTTGTAAGGGGTCACAAATAATTCAAACGCCTGACCGCTTTTTTACCTTGCCACGTGAAAAATTACCGCATTTCATAATTGATATCTATTACATTTACCTTCATTTTCATACGCCTCAATAGGTCGGCAGGCACTGTAATTTAAATAAGAAAATTATTCAATTAATTTTAATTTTATTTTCTAAAAACTTATATCATTCAATGTTTAACATTTCAAGCCCCATTCATTCAGTGATTCTTTGAATATACATTTACATATGAAATAGACATATGAAAAATAGGTCAAGGCAGGCACTATAATTCTTATTCACTAAAACCTTTTTAATTCAACGTTCAACCCTACAAGTAACGGGCTAGCTAAGTTAGAATAAAAAAACAAACAAAAATCTCGCCGAAACAGAACAATGTCGTCAGTGTTTGTCAACCAACGAGTCAGTTTGTGCGGGGTCACCAATCATTCTTACACCTGAACACCACGTGAAAAATACCGTTACATTAAATATAATTTAATTTAAAAATGCCTGCCATGGCCTAGTAATCAACTATTATTGTTAAGTACTCAAGACTTATTTAATTTAAAAAAAAAACACTTTTAATCTACAAGTTAATATAAAGACAAAAAGGAAACAAAAGCAAAAAATATTCATAGCCACAAAACAATGTTGCCAATGTTTGTCAACCTTCGAGTCAGTTTGTGAGGGGTCACAAATCATTCTAACACCTGACCGCGTTATCGCCACACTACGTGAAAAATTACCGTTTCCCAAATAGCTCACGCAGTTTTTCGTGCCGCCCACCAGGGGCGCTACTGGTCATTAATATAAATGGTTGACGACAAGTAGCGTTTAGCGCCTTTGCACTATTAATTGTAACGAATGCAATAATCTGATTAACTTTTACCTTTTTATATAAATTTGTTTTCATTCCTAAGACATTCTTGCAGAAAAAAATGAATGTTAATCAACGATGAACGTTTAGAACGGCTTAGTCCAAGCGATAAATTTGCCGGCTCGTTTAACTATCTTTTTTTAAACACAAAAATATGATAGTATAAGAACACTTAGACTTATGAAATTAACAATGAAATTGGCACAAAAAGTATTTATTATTGACAGATAAGTATAACATAATCGATAGATTCGGACAGAAAGCTCATACAAAAGTATTGATGTACGAACGATGTGTAATTTTCTGCTTAAATATTAAACTTGCGCTTGCTATTTCTGCAACAGCAATGACGTTTCATTTCATTTGTTATCAGTAGTGGAGCGGCTTTATGCATTGTGTCAAGCTGATAAACAGTCAGATTTTGCAACGGTAAATTCTTTGAATAAATGTCTGAACTAATGGAGCGTTAAATGCGGTACCATTTACACAAAGACTTCCCTATATCTGAGTACTGAATTTTGCATATTACCGTTGATATATCGCTAATGTTATTGTGATTTAGAATAACAGTTCATGAGTTCGATCGTCAGATAAAAAATATATTTGTTTGCCTATAAATAGTTTATAATTTTTGGTCGAAGTTATTTATACTAATACAAATTATAGTTGACAGATCACAACACAGCAAGCAATAAAGTTTCAATTACTAAATCGGATGACAGTATTCCGTACAGCCCTACTCTTTGGTGACATAATGTGGCCTAGAATTGCAATGTAATAAACATTACAGATACAGAGTACTTTATAGCTTAAAGTTTTTCTTGAATTTGTCGGTTTTTTTACTGACCAGGAATAAATTACGTCAGTTGCTAACTAAACATGAACGCACCCCAATTGAACATGAAATAGCGTAGATATAGCGCTATAAAATTAGGTAACAGTTCGGTATTAAGACAAAAACTCCCATAAAGAGGAGTCGTCAAAGTTTTTCATATCGCTCAAGCAAAAACATCGGAGGAGACTTTCATACATCATAAAAGGGGGAAACTTTACAAATCTTCGGATTTCTTGCGCTTTTAGAGGCGCGTAATATTATTTATCTACCCCTCGACACATCACAATGTCGCGAGTTCTTCACTTCAGGGATTACTTGAATGTCACTGGTGACACCGATAGCTGAAAATTTAAGTCTTCTTATATTCTTTTGCACTTTCTTATATAACTTTACAAATTTGAGACATGTAAAATATACGGCATGCATCGTATAGCGTAATGGTATATTTGATAAGACACAGTCAAATAGTAACCACCAAACCAACCTTTAATAGTCCACTGCTGAACATTAGCCTTCCCAATAGATTACATTATATTAGAGGTATTGGCATATAATCACCACGCCGGGCAAGCGAGTTAGGTGATCGCAGTCTTAGGAAGTACCCATAAAATGTGGCACTATTCTAGGCCCGTATCACAAGGCAAAAACCAATGAGGCTCCGGTTTTCTATCACTAAAGTGAAGCATAGTCAAAAGGGTAATTATTGAATGTGTGAAATTTTGTTTCAGCAAAGTACGTTACGCAGATGATACCGTTTCGGTTTACATGTGGCTGCCTTGACCAAAGCATCGTGCCATGTTTCACGTTATTTCCATATTAACTCTTCTTCTTAATTTAACTAAGATTGTTTATACAAATTATAATAACATTTTCTTAAACTCCATTCAAATAACATTGTCAAGCGATATCTTTCACCATTCTTGAGTTTTGTTGAATTAAAAAAGTCGATTTGTGTGCATTCGCATGATTTTCGTCAATTATAAGTTTTACTGCTCTTAAAGATAAGATTGGGCAATTATTTTCTGGCAGTATAAATATTATTATCAATTTGTTTGGAGCCAGACATCGACGTTTACGTATAGTAAGTCTAGAAATATCTGTAAAAAGAAGAGGAACAGCGTCTAGAAATTAACACATAACACTTTTACGATTGTTGGCAAGTTCACATAGCACCTATTCGTAGTTATGATGTCGTTAAAAACGCCCACCAACCATGCAATCAGACGTTTTATGTCGCACTGTCATCTTAATTAAAAACCTAGTATGTTTTGTTCTATTTTTTTATTTTATTGACAGTAACAGTGTGGTTAGTTACGACATTTTTTGATGTTTAACGTTTCACTGTATCAAAAAACATATGACAATATCTGATGAAACGAGACCAATTATTGTATATAGGTCATTGTTTTAAATAAATTACAATATAAATTTACGTAGATTTCAAGTTTAAACTAAACGAAATGAATTTTCATATTCTCTGTGAAGTTATGAATCACAGATGTAGATTGTGCTTTCGAATGCATTCGAAGAATACGTCAATCAAAATCGTAGGTTTCCTAAAGCAGAATCTTTTATAATTTATGCAAAATATTTCCTTTTTACTTTCAACTACATTACCTCAAATGTACTGTGTGGTAACGGCCTAAAACAGTGCCACCCCATCTTATCTCAAGGGGAGTCGTAAGAGTCGTCGAAGATAAATCCTATGGAATGACAGGCAGCAGCGTCATTCGGCTTACTGGCTGGAACTGCGATTATCAACCCGCGTGCCCAGTATGGTGATTAGGGCCCAATCCTCAAAAATAATATAACCTATTGCTGAGGCTAAATGTTCAGCAGTGGACTTTATAAGGTGGTAATGATGACCTTAGATGCAGATAACCCATGACATTAGAATAAAAAGAAATAAACTATATTATCATTATATAATTAACAGTACTTGGGATATTGCCAAGGTACTTTAACAAAAGTTTACTGGATTATTTGGTATTAAATGGCTTATCAGTGGGCTTTAGATGTTAAAAAGTGAGCACTGAATACAAAATTCACCGATTCACCATGTGCCATGATTTTCTACCGCCAAACAAAAGTTGCCTTACACGATGTATTTATGGTTGAATAGGCGTTGTAGCTAGTGAAATTACTAATAATGCGAGCTAAGCACAGTGCAGTGAAAAATTGGATTTGTCAGAAATTGTTCTTGTGCATGCATTACATTAACTGTGATGAATTAATATTCATCACAGTTGATAATTCACACGTGATACTTATCGTAGACTCTTCACTTATTTTAAATAAAAAATTACACAGCATTTTGTAAATTATTACAATAAACAGTATTTTTTTATGTGATACGTCATTATGACTACATCTTGATCTGTTTGAGATCGAATCCTCCGATCTTCTTCAAAGCCAGCAAAATTGATGTCCTGCACTGCATCCAAAATCGAGCCCTAGGACATTATCCCAGCTTATGCTGAGATGGGTTATTTTAATGCATCATATTAATATTTATATGTAGTTTTTAATTTAAAAATTTGGGTGCACCAATAAATGCTTATGTTATTTTATTAAAAATAATAATTAAAAACTTACTTTATTTTTTTTTCAAGTGAATTTGACGACCGATATGGCGTGGTGGTGAGAATACCCGCACTCCACTCCTGAGGTCGTGGGTTCGATTCCCACACAGGACAATTATTTGTGTGTATAAATATGAATATTTGTTCTGGTCTGGGTGTTTTCCTATGTATATTAAGTATGTATTTACAAAAAAAAAAGTATTTATGTATGTTTATCCGTTATTTAGTATCCATAACACAAGTTCTTAATGATACTTATCTTGGAACTAAATAATTGGTGTAAGTGTCAGAAATATTTATTTTATATTATTTATATTTTGAAAGGTTAAGTTATAGATTTATATTTAGTTTATAACGAGGTCTATCATAATGGTAAAGCTAAATTATAAGGACTATGTCATAAGTTTCTCTGCACATTGCATTTTTTTCTCACGGATCCAGTATCGCCTACATCGCACAATAAATCGATATACCGCTGTGTTAACGTACCAATAACAGTTTGTTCTCGTTTGACGCTCATTTGGAAAGGTAAACAACCAGCTAAACGACCAATATGGGCATCTAAACGCACGCGTTAGCTGTTTATACCTGCCTTTATGAATTTCAAAATGTATTCAAATTGTTATAGCTTCGTAATGAGTGTTTAGACAAAACAGTGATTGCGGTTTTGTTAAAATTATTTTTTTCTTTGATTCGATTTTTTGTTGGCGAGCTATTTGGCTTAAGGAATTATCTAAATAACGGTTATGGCCATAAATAATGACTAAACCCACAAATAAATATGTAGAATAAATAATAAAACAAACTTTCTAATGACGTGATCGAATCAGAAATGAGGAAATCCGTAGGAGGAATGGATAAACCAATAAAGCGAGGCGAGTTTGCAGGCTGAAGTGGCAATAGGCGGGGCACATAGCTCGAAGAACCGACGACCGATGGGGCGTTAAGGTTCTCCAATGGCAACCGCGAACCGGCAAACGTAATAGAGGACAGCCTGCCACGCGTTCTGGTCAAGGCGGCGGGAAGCTGATGGATGCGGGCGACTCAGAATCGCTCAATGTGGAAATCTATTGGGGAGGCCTATGTTCAGCAGTGGACGTCGTATGGCTGAGATGATGATATCTAAATTATAAAAACAAATTGTGCATTTTAATATACTCTTTGTGTTCTATATTTATAGATGTTTTCTTCTTTATAAGTCAATGCCTCCTGGTCTTATTTCTAAGTAAAGCAGGCTTATACGAGTAAGTACCGACTCCAATTGTAAGCATTTTTGCGGAGTGTGTTCTCAATCCCCTTAAATATAATAACTCGAAATTTCTAAAATATTTTTGCTATAGTAACTCAATTTTTACTTAACGTTGAAGTATATCATCCACTGCCCTACATAGAGTATATTTATACAAAATACTTCCCAATTCCGCCATCCGGGTAGTTCGACGCAAACGACGCGTGAACACTGTAGATTAAACCCAGTCAACTATGTAACTGCTATGACAGTTACTATAGTCAAAGTGTAGTGAGTAGAGAATGTTGAATGAATGAGAAGGTAGTGGTTACTAAGAATAACTATGCGTCATGGTAAGATGACTCATTATAAAAACGTTACTATTGAATTGATAAAGAACAGATCTGTATAGTGGGAAACAATTGCCAGGAGACAGAAATTCATAATAGTTTTAATGGTGTATGGACCCTTAGCTTGGGTACAAATTTGTTAAAGGAAATAAAAATTCAAAACTAAAGATATGTTCATAACTCTCGAGTGGTTTTTTGAGCAACCAGTGGTTCAACAACCCTCGCCTATATCTACAAAAGTAAAAATAACAATACACAAAAAGGAAGAAACAATAGGTTCCTAAAGGGTTTGTGCGAGTATAAAGAGGTGTTTCGTAATTTATTTATTTAATCTTTATTGCACACTTAACAGTAGTAACAAGAGGCGAACTTAAATGTTGAAATCTTTGCAATATAAATAGGATACCAAAAATTATATACCGGTCCCGACTCACGCAACGCGCTGAAATTAAATATCCTACTGTAAATTTTTGACTGTAAAGACACTGTCGCCTAATAAAAAATACAATTTTCTCCCCTGTTCATAGACTAAGTACGTGCCCGGACAAAGAAAAATTAACAAACGAGTACGTCGCCGTCTCAAGGGGGCTTATTAACTTTTGTGTATACTGGTTAACTGCTAATAATGCTTCGTTAAAATGAGTGCTTAGATGACGTTCATATACTCGACGTGGATAATTCTAAGCTTTCTGTAAATAGTGACACAAATAAGTAGATTTCAATCTAATTTTATTTTTTATGCAAATAATTTAACTGAAAAATATTTTTTTTGTATTCACGCCTAAACCCCTAAAGAAATTTTAGTGAATTTTGTTAATTGGTAGAATATTTTTTTAGAGTAATTCAATTAGTTCTATGGGTCACGCAGATAAAACTCGCGGGTGATCGCTAGTTATTTGTATAATTTCTCTGACATTTTTGTACTCTATATTTCATCCAACAACACAACCGCATTTAAAAACTGTTTCTTCTTTTCTTATCACTTATTAGTATAAAACAGAGTCACTTTCCGCTGTCGGTCTGTCCCATTGTGTGCTTAGGTTCTAAAAATTACGCAACGTATTTTGATTTTAGTTTTTAGAAAGACAAGAGTTATTCCAGAGGAAGATAACGCGGACGAAGTCAGCGGGGAAGGGAGTATGAGTCGGGAAGTATGTAAAATATTTTTCAATGATAACTGTATACGTTACATGTTATCCACAATAATTTGAGCGTTGTACTCTAAAATACGTATTATAATCAATATATCACCTTTTTGAACTCCAAAAAGTTCTATCTCCAAAAGGGACATCTGGAGGACAGCTCGTATTCTCCCCTCAGGGAGACAGTAAGTTCTCGTCAATCAAGGGATTTACATTACACCGAAAAGTTCACAACGGTCTTACCTTACAATCGGGACTTAGCAACATGACACGATGCATTGAAGCCTGCTAAAATCACGTTTGGAAGGTAAGTGGGTGAGGAAAAACATGAGGGATGACGTGTCATGTTAAGAATTTATTGTTATGTCTCCAGTCCATCTTATAGTAGATAGACTTTGTGCAAGTAAAAATCATATCATTTATTGCATGATACAAATACATACATATCGCACCCCTAGATGAAAATGTCACTAACTCGAAAAAAACTTATTCTGAATTAGTAGCATTTTCGGAATCCAGGAATCCGAAAATGCGTAAAATGCCACTAATTCGGAATAAGTTTTTTTTGAGTTAGTGACGTTTTCATCTAGGGGTGCGATATGTAAAATCACGCCCGTTTCCCCGAAGGGGTAGGCAGAAGCATATTATACGCCTACATTTCGCCCATTGTACTTTCGTGCCACGAAATAGGTAGACGCTTTTTTGTTTGCCAGAGCCTCGTCTATTGATCGGCAGGTGTACCACTTGCACACCTATACTATTATGATACAAATAACTGGTTAAATGGTAACTACATGTGTATCTATATTCTTTATTGCACAAAAAACAATAACAAAAAAAAGCCTTATGTGAAAAAGACGATGTACAAAGGTGGACTTATTTCTAAAATAAATCTCTTCCAGTCAACCTAAACTGAAGTGGGAGAGATAGTTAGCGGGCATTAAATCACACTACAATATGATAATATTACACATATACATATACAACAATATGATATAAGATACATATCAGATATATAAACCTACTTATATACATAAATAAATACAAAGAAAAAAAATTACGGCTTGTGACGGTTTGCAAAATAGCAATTTATGTGAAATAATTTAGAGCAATTTTAAATTTTTTTTTCTTTGTTACCTTAATGTTATCCCATTACTCCAAGGTTCTCTTCTGGCATATCAAGTTGAGAGGGATTCAGGTACCATGCGGACCCAATGCTTTTATAACATTTCAAGCCACTCATACCTTGGCTTAATAGAATTGGCTTCGATTATAAGAAAATCCATATCATCTAGAACCGCGCAGCTATAGGCACTTCCACCTGCCTATGCTCGTACCTACTTTACATTCACGCTAAAGTAACTACAATCTAAGACTACAATACAGTAAGATACACAAAGTGCCGACAACAAACATTACTAAAAATCATAATTGAGTAGACTTCATAATCCCACTTAGCACCCAGCTTGGCATCGATCGCGGCTGATAGTCAGTATTTTGTGCAGTTAATTATCCGGAGCGCTCTGTCGGCTTAATCCGACTGGTCACGTGACACGCACGTGCCACCGGCGAGCCGACTATCACGAAGTGCTCGCTAATTTATTTAATAGCCTTTATTTGTAAGGAAAATGACGGTCGCGTTGTGTCTAAGCTAGGGCGGGAGTCTGGTTTGCGTCGGTTGTCTTAGCCATACAAACCTTAGTTCTCAATAGTGGCGTTGCCCTTCACATGTTGTGATTCAAGAAATATTAGGTCGGGGAAAAAGTCTTTTCGCATAACGTAGGTATAAACTTATTATAAAATTTTTTTGACTGTACTATTTGTGTCTGGCTGGTTTTGGTAACATTAAAAAGGTTCCATTATAAAGAAAAGAAAAAAATAACAAAAAGTTGTTTCCCGCTATTTTTCATTTGTTTTTCTCTCCGTAAAAATGAGTGAATCTAATGAAGAAATTCGATACATTTTAAAATTTTATTATAAAAAAGGCAAAAATGCAACTCAAGCAGTGAAAAAAAATTGTGATGTTTATGGACCTGATGCAGTGTCAGTAAGAGTAGCACAAATTTGGTTCAAACGTTTTCAGTCCGGAAATTTTGATGTTAAAGATGCACCTTGCTCTGGTCGCCCTGTTACGAATAAAATGGACGCCATTTTTGAAAGAGTGGAGCAAGATCGGCATATTAGTAGTTACGATGTAGCTGAAGAACTGGGAATTGACCACAAAACAGTTTTGACCCATTTGAAGAAAGCTGGTTATACAAAAAAGCTCGATATTTGGGTGCCACACGAGCTCACTCAAAGAAACTTAATGAACCGTGTACTCATTTGCGATTCATTATTGAGACGTAATGAAACCGAGCCGTTTTTGAAGAGATTGATAACTGGCGATGAAAAGTGGATCACGTACGACAAGAACGTGCGAAAAAGGTCGTGGTCGAAAGTTGGCCAGGCTTCACAGACTGTGGCCAAACCTGGCCTAACACGAAATAAGGTGATGCTGTGTGTATGGTGGGATTGGAAGGGCATTGTTTATTATGAGCTTTTACCGCCCGGCAAAACCATCGATTCTGATCTTTACTGCCAGCAACTGATGAGATTAAAGGAAGCAGTCGAGAGAAAACGGCCGGAATTGATCAACAGGAAGGGTGTGGTCTTTCATCACGATAACGCTAGACCACACACATCTTTAGCCACTCAGCAAAAATTAAGAGAGTTCGACTGGGAGGTCCTAGTGCATCCACCATATAGCCCTGACCTTGCGCCTTCAGATTTTCACCTGTTTCGGTCTCTGCAGAATTCTTTAGGTTCTGTAAGGTTGACCTCAAGAGAGGACTGCCAAAACTATTTGTCCCGTTTTTTTGATCAGAAGTCCCAAAGTTTCCACAGTAACGGGATAATGTCTCTGCCCACAAAATGGCAGAAAGTTATTCAACAAAACGGTACATATATATTGTAAATAAATGTAAATAAACTTTGAAAAAAATGTCTTGACTTTTCATACAAAAATACGAAAAGACTTTTTCCCCAACCTATTATAAATTTTTTTTTTTACCTTTTATTGAGTAAAGCATAATCGCCCTTTCATCTACGTGCCGTGCGCGTGCGCGACTGGGTATAATACAAAGAGGACCGATATGGTGTGGAGGTCAGTATATCTGACCTCCGCTCCTGAGGTCGTGGGTTCGATTCCCACACAGGACAAACTTTGTGTGCATGAATATTTGTTCTGATCTGGGTGTTTCATAATAATATGTTTATCCGTTACTTATTATTATGGATAACACAAGTTGTTAATGTTACTTATTTTGAAATTAAAAACATACATACATACCTACATACATACATTCACGCCTGTTTCCCCAAAGGGGTGGGCATAGTCATATTATACGCCCACTCTTCGCAAATTATATAGTTGATCCCACGGTGGCGAGCCTATTACCGCTTACCGAGCACTGTTATGTTCGCCAGAGCCTTGTCCGTTGATCGGCAGGTTCACCACTAGCAGCCCGGGCACTGGTGCCTCGCCCCTTTTCAACA
Organism: Musotima nitidalis; assembly: GCA_949126915.1. Classification (NCBI taxonomy): domain Eukaryota; kingdom Metazoa; phylum Arthropoda; class Insecta; order Lepidoptera; family Crambidae; genus Musotima; species Musotima nitidalis. The sequence goes on along the minus strand of OX421424.1, from coordinate 7,736,981 downwards.
GCGGTGGGCGTCGTCTGAAATTTTTTAGTGGGTAGGACTGCGGTGGTCGCGTCTGCTGCAGTGAGCCCCACACCCCCTCCCGGTCTTCCCCTTTTGGCCGGGAGACAGTGCGTAAGCAGCATTTTTTAACAGACGATAATAAAAAAAAAAAAATAAAAAAAGGTTCACCACTAGCAGGGCTCTTTAGATCTTGGTAGGATCCCTATACAAGATCATAATAAACACCAGTAAATTTAATTTTAAGATTTTTTTTAACTTAACATATAAAATACCAATGCAACGCGCTTGCAAAAATAACAAAGCAGAAACTTTTTCTAGAGGTACATATTTCTTTACTGCTGCTAAGCAAAAGCTCAATGGCTGAATAACTAAATATAAACTTTGAATAGGGGTAACTCGGCTGAATACTGCGCTAAGGCAACCGAGAAACTTAGAAGAAAACAAACTAAGCACGGTGAGTACCTATTCAAGCAATTCCTTAACCGCAACTTCTTTAACTGTGGCGATAACCGTTTGAAGGAAATTCTTCACCAAGTAATAATAAGTATTTTCATAAAATCTTCACAAATGTGAGCTTTGTTTCAGTGGAATAAGGCGTTCGTGTTCAGTATGGTCAATGAGGTAAGAGAAATTGGTCGTAAGATCGCGTATACCGTACCAAGTTTAATTAAAGTTAGATTGGTCAATAATCTTTAAACTAATTTATATTTGCTTGTTAAACTTAACTGTTTGATGTTAAACGCAATTATGTTAACAATGTTTTATTGTTTCTAACTTAAAATTATTATGAACCTACTTATTTATAATTATTTTATATAATAGGTTGGGGAAAAAGTCTTTTCGTATTTTTGTATGAAAAGTCAAGACATTTTTTTTGAAGTTTATTTACATTTATTTACAATATATATGTACCGTTTTGTTGAATAACTTTCTGCCATTTTGTGGGCAGAGACATTATCCCGTTACTGTAGAAACTTTGGGACTTCTGATCAAAAAAACGGGACAAATAGTTTTGGCAGTCCTCTCTTGAGGTCAACCTTACAGAACCTAAAGAATTCTGCAGAGACCGAAACAGGTGAAAATCTGAAGGCGCAAGGTCAGGGCTATATGGTGGATGCACTAGGACCTCCCAGTCGAACTCTCTTAATTTTTGCTGAGTGGCTAAAGATGTGTGTGGTCTAGCGTTATCGTGATGAAAGACCACACCCTTCCTGTTGATCAATTCCGGCCGTTTTCTCTCGACTGCTTCCTTTAATCTCATCAGTTGCTGGCAGTAAAGATCAGAATCGATGGTTTTGCCGGGCGGTAAAAGCTCATAATAAACAATGCCCTTCCAATCCCACCATATACACAGCATCACCTTATTTCGTGTTAGGCCAGGTTTGGCCACAGTCTGTGAAGCCTGGCCAACTTTCGACCACGACCTTTTTCGCACGTTCTTGTCGTACGTGATCCACTTTTCATCGCCAGTTATCAATCTCTTCAAAAACGGCTCGGTTTCATTACGTCTCAATAATGAATCGCAAATGAGTACACGGTTCATTAAGTTTCTTTGAGTGAGCTCGTGTGGCACCCAAATATCGAGCTTTTTTGTATAACCAGCTTTCTTCAAATGGGTCAAAACTGTTTTGTGGTCAATTCCCAGTTCTTCAGCTACATCGTAACTACTAATATGCCGATCTTGCTCCACTCTTTCAAAAATGGCGTCCATTTTATTCGTAACAGGGCGACCAGAGCGAGGTGCATCTTTAACATCAAAATTTCCGGACTGAAAACGTTTGAACCAAATTTGTGCTACTCTTACTGACACTGCATCAGGTCCATAAACATCACAAATTTTTTTCACTGCTTGAGTTGCATTTTTGCCTTTTTTATAATAAAATTTTAACATGTATCGAATTTCTTCATTAGATTCACTCATTTTAACGGAGAGAAAAACAAATGAAAAATAGCGGGAAACAACTTTTATTTATTTTTTTCTTTTCTTTATAATGGAACCTTTTTAATGTTACCAAAACCAGCCAGACACAAATAGTAAAGTCAAAAAAATTTTATAATAAGTTTATACCTACGTTATGCGAAAAGACTTTTTCCCCGACCTAATATATAAAAATTAACACGCGTCAAGTTCTGCGTTACAATTACGAGGAGATGGTTTCTGTACTTACTATAGACGGAACCGCTTCTTACAATGATTGTACCAAGGAGAACCGGCCAAATCATGTCCTAAGCCAGTGTTGACTCAGAGTTTGTGGTGAGTGTCAGATACACCAGACAAATATTTTCATCCACATAATATGTCAAGAAAAAACAGCAAATGCTCGAGCGCTTTCCTTTATGAACGAATAGTTTTCCTAACTTAATAATAAATATAATAGGGTGGATAGGGACCTTACCAAGACCTTAGAAGCCCAAGCCAACCTAACCTGCATGTGGTGCACCAGCTGATCAACGGACGAGGCTTTAGGCTTGCCACCTATTACGTGGAACTAACTGTGTAATTGGCGAAGTGGGAGTATAATAGGCCTCTGCCTACCCATTCGGAAAACAGGCGTGAATGTATGTATGTACTCAATAATAAAAACAACAAATTCAATATACATATTCGAAATACCATGGATAAAATTACACAACATAGCCAAAACAATTTTCAATTTACCGTACCACTTGTGATCACCCTCAGCTATTTGCACGTATTTACTTACATGAGAACAACAAGTGTCTTAGAGTGGTGATCGGGTTTCCATTTCCAACATTAGACGCATTCAGAGACGCTATTGCAAAAGCTCATCTAGTAAATGCAATGCGCTCAGCGTAGTAGGGCTGCACGTTCGCTTAAGTATTGTTGATATTCTAAACCACCCCAGTAAAACGGAGCTGGCCTGTGTCGCAACCGCACACTGTCGCGTGGGCTTGTCTGATTGCAGAGCATTGGTACGGTGCGGTCTTACTACGACGAATATTATGGTTCAACAAAAAGTGTAGTATTTGTCAGATCATTTCAAATTGATTGTCGAATCATTTTAAAAATATTTTTATTTACTACACAATAACTCCTATCTACTTTGTAATTTTTTATATATCTTTTTTATTTCATTATTAATCCTATGAATGGCGTTCATTTTTTAGACTTTTCTATGTGCTCTAAAGGTCGTTCTCATATTGGTTAACATAATAATATATCACACATAGTAGTATCACTCCGGCACCTACAGCTTAACCTGAGTTTTAAAGAATGAAAGTACCTGACTTTAAATGCCACTATAACAGCCGCCCAATTAAAAAGTGACCTCTATAAACGGGGATCACATATTTTGTAATATGAAACTATAATTGACAATGATACATGCTTGTTTAGAGTGAGTTATGCAAAGAGTGGTTTAACGAATAAGTAACTATTAGTAAGCGCTGAAGTATGTTTGTAATAAAGTTTATTTTTATTATACGAGAATGGGATCTCGTCTTGAGTAATGTGTTCAATGTTTCATATAGAGATCTCTGTGCTGAAATTAACTATGCTACAACTACATATGTTATAGATCCTTTATAAAAAATTGTGTTAGTGTTTCTGTATGTTTGTTATATTAAAATTAAATGAATGAAAGTGAATTTTACACAAAAAATATAATTTTCGATAATCAATCTACACTAGTTCAGAATCAGTAAAAGACATTTATTAGCGGTAAATAACAAATTCTACAATATAAAAAAGTAGAGAACATTTTGTTTTCTCATTTATAATATTCGTCGTTACTAAGCCGTGACGTCATGAAAGTCGGTCGCAGTTGTCGAAGCGTTAAATGCTACATTTTCCATGGCCATTTTCTATTTAATATCCATATATTTTAACAAGAACTCTTCTGAAAGCACTCAATGTAAAAGACTACTAATAAAATAAAAGGTTAGTTACGTAGTAAATAAGCTTAATAGTAACACCTACAATGTGCTTATATATGACATAACATTTAAAAATTGAAAACAATAAAGTTTCGCAATAACTAAATTGCTAAAAGTTCGTCGTAACTGAGTGACGTCATGAAAGTCGCGCGCAGTTAGTTGTCGAAGCGTTAAATACTACATTTATTTATATATTTATCCACAGTTTTTAACTATACATCGACCCAAAGTTTGATGTTCACCAACAAGAACGTAACAAGATATTGGATTGTTTGTAACTTAACTTTGAAATCATGAAAATGTTTTATTACGACAAATTGTTTAATTAGATTAAAATATCTCGAAAATCAAGTTGCTCAATGTCTATATATAATATTCGTCGTAATTAAATGGTGACGTCACGTAAGTGGTTGAAGCATTAAATGCCACATTTTCCGTGGCCTTTCCAATTTGATATCCATATATCAATCAGACCTCATCTGAAAGCACTCAATATAGGTAACTACTAACAAATATGGAACTAAATATTGGTTTCTTCTAACTAAGATTTAAGGTGTTAAATATGTAGTAATGCGACAAAATATTCGATTAAAATAAAACATTAATAATTAATATAATAAAGTTACTATGAGTACATTATTACATTCGTCGTAACTAAACGGTGACGTCATGAAAGTCGTCCGCAGTTGTCGAAGCGTTAAATGCTACATTTTCCGTGGCCATTTGCAATTCGATATCCAGCTAAGCTCCGCGGGATTGAACTCTGCGATTGCTTGTCTACTTCTATTTGATATTGTAATAATATTCATCCCTTTTAAATAAGTACTGGCTTACGAGGCTCTCAGCGTTAGTTATAAAGTTAGCACTAAAGGAATATGAAAAGACGTGCGGAGCGTTTTGATTCTAAAACTAAATGAAACTGAGGAGTTTACTTAGTGATAGTATGTTATGAATTCAATATTTTAAAGGATATTATCTAACGGCCGCATTGCGTAGTTTTTGTAGTTGCATTTCACTTATTTATAATTATAACACAATTTATTTAATTAATCTCATATAGAAACATTGGAAAAGAGATACGCTCCTGATAAGTGCGAGTTTGAGGCCAATTTTGAAGATAATATCACCAAAAAGTCACCGTACCGCTTGACACAAATATTTGTCATCCCCAAAAATGCAAATCACAAAATATTTAATATACAGTGTTTAAAAGAAACATAAGAACGCTACAATTTCTCTCTATGTCCGCCTTAAAACCTTTTTGGTGATATGACTAACAACTAATAAAAGTTCTTTTTGAATATCGTTTACTAAATGCAACTTTTCGACATCTATGTATGTAAAACTGCTTGTGAGAGCTATAAAATCAATATATATAAACACCTGCTTCCAAGAATATGAAATATTTTGCAAGTTTTGAGCAAAGTAAAGAAATCTTTTCACAATAATGCAGTAGCCAAGCATAAATTAACATAAACAAAAATTAATTTAATTTTCCAGTTCTGCGGGGATCAAGATCTTTAGCCCGCCCACAGAATGTTGTTTCCACAACCATCCTTCTAAAATACAACCACATTGATTTATAAGCCATGTATGCCTGGCTTATTCGAGAATGAGATACACTTGTGATATTCATAAATCATTGCATACACTGGTCTTGGGATGACTGTTTGAGAAGAGTAAGCGTGGGCACTGGAGGCATTGTGCCTTACGACTTATTACAACGGGAGCCCTATACAGCTCGGTGATGTATTAATATAACCTCTTTACAATAAAATCTTCATCGTTCTATGTCCGAACACTTGATACAAATTGGTCGTACTTCACAGAAACACCCACAGTGCTACAAATTGTGCCGTGACTGTTATGGTTTGCTCTATATAAATCCGGTTATATTTGTGACTGTGCTTTTTAATAAAATATTGCAGTATAAGATGGTACTTCTATTTGTGATAGGACGCCTGGCTGTGTAGATACCACAGTACTGTCAGATATTCTGCCACTAAATATTATAGCTATGTGAAATAGGTACTCCGTTTTGGGTTTAATAATATTTATACTTTTCATTATCATATTTGTATTTTTTAAATGGCAATATTATAAAAATGGGGCACTTAATTTTATGAAAGAGTTTCATTCGTTTTGTCACTTTAAAAAAAATTGCAAATGATTTTAATAACTGCCAAATCAAATAATTCGACAAAATCCCATTTTCAATAATTTTGAAACTTTGAAATAGTAATTTGTTTTTTTTATAAACAGATGATTTGAAACCATAGTTAAAATAATTATTCACTTTTACGTAATTACTTGCTGCGTGATGCTTACGTACATTTTGTGCTGGAGATGTGTAATTACAACCATTGCAAACTAAATAAAAATGTACTTAATGTTTAATGAAACAAAGTGTTAATTAAATATCTCGAATTGTCGGAAAATATCAGCTGCGTAATTTTGCTACGATACAAAATAACTAAGTATGCTTAGATGATTTATATTTTCGTAAAAAGACGTATAATATAAATTGTATTATTTCTTAAAAGCTAGCAATAAAATTCATTTTGACTATGGCGAATTCTGCAAAATATATCTCAGTTCATGAACTCAAAACTCTTTGAACAAGTAAAATAGCACAAACATTGCATTCTAATTATTATCTTAAGCCTTGATTAAAATATAGGGCGGCGCGGCCCGCCATTCTAATATAACCAGTGGTTTTGTATGCAGAGGATTACGACTGAATGCAGCTAGACGTTTCCAGGCAAGATAAACAGTGGAGGCGTTTAGTGAGATTAGTGCTAAGAGAGGCTGTGCATCTTGAATACTCGAGATTTCCGTTTCTGAATGGCCCAAATATTTATGTAAGGCGCCTACAGTGGTTTAGCAACAACACAGACTTGAATACTTGTAAACTCAGTTCGTTCTTATTTGCACGGGCTTAATACAAGCTGTAAATGAAGTCTTTGATTTACGTCCTCCTTGGACTGGCTTGTGCAAAATATCAATAATAAAATTTCAATTTTTAAAGAAATCATGTGTTTTTAAAAGTTAACATTCAAAAGGAACTTCTTAGCGGGAAAGTGAAGCGTCATGTCTGCAGTTTTGTTTTATTTTCTAACATTTGTGATATTTCGATCAGTAATGTGTAATAACGGTAGATTATTAATTTTAGTATTTAAGAGATGGTTGAGTGTTTGCCTACTCATATAAATCTTGTGGAACGACCACAACCGTAATAGTTTCTTTTAGCCTGCTCCCATTATGCAAAAGTTAATTATCCCAAACCCTGCGGTGCAATTTCACGTCTGAATCCACAGATCTAGCTAGATTTTAATTTCCAGTGCAGCCAACAAAGCAGGGTGGGGTCACATTGTCGTGGCAGCTAAAAGCAGAGCAAGTCTTAATCTTACCCAAGAGCTCTGCGACTGGCCTAATGATATCTCAAGACGCTCCTAAGAGCCCATACATAACACTCTATGAGACGTTTTTAAAATTTAAGCCAACGTTAATGCATTCTGTGCTGTTTACTGTAAATACTTATTCAAATTTGTAGGCGACTCCACAATGCTGAGTCTCCTTTGTGATACGTGAATTAGCATAACACGAGGTGTATTCAATGGACAAAGTAACCGGTATAAAATAAAATTTTACGGTTTACCCTTATATTGAAAAAGGGAGTTCGTGTTAGGGCATAATAAACTGTATATGTGTCCAGACTTGTGGGAACTGAAAAAGTACTTTGTATTGAGGGTTCTGTATTTTGCTCTTTTGGTCTGTTGCTGAACTGAACATAATAATAATATGGTATAAAGGTTCGATTAGATGTGTATTACGATAGCTTTACGCGATTCGTGATGGATGTTAAACTGTGTGAAATGTGATTTGTTTTTTATTTCATTTTAACGACCGATATGGCGTGGTGGCGATAATACCCGCTCTCCACTAAGGTCGTGGGTTCGATTTCTAAGCAAGACAAATCTTTGTGTGCAAGAACATGAACAGGAACATATGTTTTGGTGTGGGTGTTTTCCTATGTATATTAAGTATGTATTTACAAATAGGTATGTTTATGCGTTCTTTAGTATCCATAACACAAGTTCTTAATGATACTTATGTTGTGACTAAATAATTATTATAATTGCCAGAAAATATTTATTTTCATTATGAATAGCCACGCTATTCCCCATAACAAAGAGCTTCTACGTCCTAGAAGTCAGTCAGTCAGTCGATGGGTTTCCGTTAGTATGGCTTTGAATATAGAGCGCTTTCGTGCTTCACAAGGCACATGAAGATGCAGTTGTTAAGCAAAATGAGACGCCGTCCAGACTTGAAAGTTCTGACCGCAGGACAGCACACAATGTCACAGATTACCGCGGCCTCGGGATGTAGCAGGTTCAAGAAAGAATATGGATGGTTTTTAGTGAATAAAAGTCTAACACATTCCCGCTTCGACATTAGCGGGAGAATGTCATTAGATGATTTTCCATCCGAAAAAAAGGCCGTCACACATCGGATTTCACTAACACACTCTACATCTGCGAGGTGGAGTATAGCCTGAATCAATGGAAACTCCTTGGTTCGTGAGAGGAGGCCAGTGCTCAGTGTTTATGAGCTGAGATCATAATGTACATTATTATTAAGGAACGCACAGAACAGAAATAAGTCGTAAGCGTAATGTTGAAGCTTAATTCTCACTGTATTTGATTAAAAATAAATACTTTAACAAAAATTGGTGACAACTGTGCCGAATTCATAGTAAACTTTAAAGTGTCTGAAATTAATAATCGATCCTGGAAGTTTTATTAACGATAAATTTCATAATACAACGGTTCCCGACTATAAATACTTTGTTTTCCTTAGCATCGCCGCCGGGCATTCTCCATTATTGAAACGAAACATTTTCTCAACTTTTAATATTAAAAAGCTCTGCTGTGGACTTTGCTTCGGCTTATTTTTATTGGTCGTAAAAATAAAGATTAATTCAAGCTTATTAAAACCATTGACTCCGCAAAACTGCACATTTCTTTGTTAAAAGTTAATTAAAAAATGTTTCCGCCGTCTTGGCGGCTTTTTTCGTTTTTATTTTTCGGTTTTATGTTAAGTGAATACTGAAAAACACACACCTGCAACCGTGAATATATAAAAGCAGAGGTCGGAGTCCCTTATACGTTGCGGACTGTTCGGAAGGGTCACCGTGACCTTGGTGTTATAGGCTCATTAAGGAACATGGATGGTTTTTAGTCAGTAAAAGTCTGACACATCCTTTCGTTTCACTCACAGCGGAAGACGGTCATTTGATGATTTTTCATCAAAAAAAAAAAAAGGAGTCACTTATATCATTTTTTAAATTATACTATTTTCCCTATCTATTCAATAGCTCTATTCGAGTATCTAGTTTGTTTTATGATATTCATATTCTTTAAAACTAAGAGTTTACTGAATAGACCTATTTTTTTTAATTGTTGCTTTTTTGAAACTTTCAAACAATAGTCAAATAGTTCATTCTACCTTATGACAAAATAATATCAACAATACTAGCAAGTTCAAAGCAACTCGTATAAGATCAATAAAATATTGATTGATCCATAAAAAATAGAAACGTCTTAAAAATAATGACGTTCCTTGTAAATATTTGTTCAGAACTTCTGCTACGACGATTTTCCATATATTTATCACGTACTTCATAAAATATTTTCGCTTTGGTAAATAAAATGAGGTCTGAGGGCCTACTGTAATTCAACGAAAAAAAAACTTAATTATATCCATCCCTTTCACTCGATAATAATATACCTAGAGAGTAAAAGAGATATCCCAGACCCAGTAGTGGAACGTTGAAGGGCTAAGTTAATGATGACTTTGGAAATAACGTATATAATACATACATACATTCACGCCTATTTCCCCGAAGGGGTAGGCAGAGGCATATTATGTGCCCACACTTCGCCATTATATAGTTGGTAATAGGAGGCGAGCCTATTGCCGCTTACCGGGCACTGTTCGACAGGTCACAGGACACTTGCAGGTAAGCAGGCTTGGGCTTCTTAGGTCTTGGTAAGATTATATACGGATATAATAATATTAATATTAATAACAATCATATATTTGCATAAAACGTGATATCTGGAAGAGATCGCTTTTAGCGATAAGACCGCCTAGATTGGCCATTGTGTTTCAATATTCATTGTAATCTGTAGTTTTTAAGTTATTTGGTCAATAAAGAGTATATCTATCTATCTATCTATCTATAAGAAAAAGTTACATAAATCTAAACGTCATGTTTTAATAAAAAAATTGCATGCATATACTGAACAATGTCAAAAGCTAATATTTTTTCTAAAAAAGCATTGACTTACATTAAAATGTGACAGTGATTTACATTAAAATGCCACTTTTTTAAGAATACTTGTTTTGATTTTATAAGGGATATAAAAATATAGCTAAGTATCTTAACTTAATCGTAATAAAAAAGTCGTAATAAAAATCGTAATAAAAAAGTAAGAAGGTAAATTAATTTGATGATTATTTTCAAAATTTTAAAACTCAACGAATCTGAATAAAATTACCTATTTAAAGTTGTACCATTGAAAGAAAAGCGACACAGAGCCATTTGAAAAGTACTTCATTTAAGATTTCTACATAATTACATTGGAATTTGTATTCCGGCCATTCATCGGTAGTATTCAGAGCGGCAATGAAAGGAAACGACGGGAAACTTTGATCGGAAAAACATTTTATCCTTTTGAAGAAACTTTCTTATACCATGTTGTTTTAATTGAGGAAAATTACCCGCGCGCCTGTTTAAATTTTTATTGCAGGTTTATTGTATTGTGTTTCTATGAATTACTTTATATTTAAATTTAGGGACTAGCACTCACATGCGACTCCGCTCGCGTGGCCTATACTTTGTCGCGGACCAGAACTAAGATCCCGCTCCCCTAGAGTGAGTTATCATTATACAAATACAAATAAAATACAAATTATTTATTCAACATCTGTTTTTTACAATTTCTGTGTTATGATTGGGGGTTTCTTTTAGGTAAATAAATGCTTGTGTCAGACATCCCCGTTCTCCATTGCAGTGATGTACTCAAAACAGACACTTAAAAAAAAATATTAATAGATATATAAAAATAATTTCCTGTTTCTTTTTTTAATACTGTAATGTTTTAGGCTCCAGGCTTGTTCGTCCCTTAACTAATTTAAATGTGGTATTATTAACTTACTATACATAATTTGGAACAAATTTTTGAACTCTTTAAACTATAATTGTGCAGACCACAAAGAAATAAATAAAATATAAATATTTAATGTAATATTCTCTTATTTATATTTCTTTAACTAAACCACCGAAGGGTAATAATGAAATTGAAAAAATAATTAATACCTACGTCGAGCTTGTAAGTTTTTTCCAATATAAAAATTCTAAAGAGGTTGTACTCTTAAAACAGTGAGACCTAAAACAAAAGAAAATTTATTAACGCTTATGAAAGTGCTAAGCAGTTGCATATTTCGTACGAAAGTAAATGTTTTGTTCAGGTTCGCACTAAAATTAAACGTCAATCGTTGTGTCGAGGCCAGAGCGGCGTACTTTGTTATTTCAATTACCGACTAGTAATAACTTGATAGAAAATTTCTAGAGCACATATACGCGTTTTCTTATTTTTATAGGTCCGCTTTGTTAAGTGAAAATCCAGGTACGACGATTTTTGGTTTGTGATAGGAGGCCCGTGTCATAATAAGTTAATAATTGTTCAATATTTAATATATATTGCTTAAGTTATTTTATTTTAGGTAAGATATACTTTTTTTGTTTAAATAACACTTTAACTACTACACTATAATAATTAGTTAGGTATACTATTTATATATATATATTATATATTATTTATATAGGTACAATAATTTCACCAACAATGTTTTCACATTTAGCACATAATTATGTTAAGTTCCTTTATGATAAACTAGAATTATTATAGCTCTTATACAGAGCCATTTTATATTAAAATCAAAAAGGTATATTAATTGGTTCAGACTAAACGGATATCAAGGGCCTTTAATTTGTGAAGCGACTACCGTACTAGGAGGAAGTATTTTATTTGAACGTAATTTACGTACTCCTTATTAATTTCATACACACAGTGACCCATACCATTTTATGAAAGCTTAACATTAGTAATCGTTTCCAGTCGCCTGGTAGCGCTGTGCCAGAGTACCCAACTTCCTACTATTATAAACTTGGTGAACACAAATGTTCACGAAACTGTAAAAATATTTAATAGCGTCTGTTGCTTTGGACGTTTTCAATTTCCGATCGCTTACACGACTTTAGGATTATATCTAACTGAACAAATTTATTCGTAACTACGGCCTTGGTGTTTAATGCATAGACTGCTAGAATATTTCTAGTTCTTATATTGTGTGAGAAAATGTGGATTCATCACTATATAGTATAAAACTAAGTTGCTTTCCTCTGCCTGTTCTTATATATGCTTAGATCCTTAAAAGTACGCAACGAACTTTGATGCGTTTTTTTAATAGATAGAGTGATTCAAGAGAAAGGTTACTATGTAGGTCATTATGAATAAGGCCGCCCATATGAGAATCTCTTAATATAAATAAATAATAGTAATACATAATTATTTTCTGACAATTACACCAATTATTTAGTTCCAAGATAAGTATCATTTAGAACTTGTGTTATGGATACTAAACAACGGATAAACATGCTTAAATACTTTGTTTTTGTAAATACATACTTAATATCATAGGAAAACACCTAGACCAGAACAAATATTCATGTTCATGCACACAAAGATTTGTCCTGTGTGGGAATCGAACCCACGACATTAGGAGCGGAGAGCGGGTATTCTCGCCACCACGCCATATCGGTCGTCAAATTCAAAGTAATATGCCTCCATAGTTCTAAGTGGTTGGGAACGATTATCAAATTTCACAAATGTCAGTCTTTGGACGGATGAACGAAAATTAGCTATCAAGCCCTTTCATGATCAGAAAGCAGGTTCCGCTGTTTCCTCCTGTTACCACTGTATTAAGTCATGTTAGAGGTCTTAATTGGCGGCTTGGAAAGTTATAACAGCAGAATGCTTTATATCTCAACACACTCTTGGTCTGTATATTACCTGGATCCTTCCCATCATGTTTTTCGATAGAGGGCCCTGCCTAGTAGAGTGACTTAAATGGGCTGATGATGATACTCGAGTTAATTTAATAAATTTTACATGATTTTGAATTTGAAATTATGTGTTATCAAATAGAATGTACTTTAATACTCTCAAGTCAACCTCTGTTAACCTTTTTCTGAGTTCATAATAAATATTTTGTATGTAATTATTTACGTAATGATATTTAGTGTAATTAGCGCATTCCTTAAATATTTTTTTGTCATTTATACGTTACTGTAACTTTATGTTTTCGTCCTACATAGAAACTGATAACGTTTTCGTCGGACATAGAATATTGTCAAAAGTTTTATAAAAAATTCACATCCTAAGCCCAAACACGACCGTTTCATGCATAGCACCCTTCCTACGACCCGCTTCAAATGCAATACGAGTGAAATACAATTGCAGTTTTTCTGTATCCAAAGCAAAGCGGGCATGCAAAATAGTACAATGAGTAAAGTTTGCGACTCGCTGAGCTAACCATGGTCAAGCTCATTCCGAACTCCCGATACGGTTTGACTATGCACATGCAAATTTATCCGACTGCAAAAGAGCATTCTATGTGCGAAGTTTAATGGAGGCGCTACTAAGTTCCGCGTTACTGCCAACTATTATTTTGGTCTATGTTTCATTTGCCATTGCCTTTCTTGCGTCATGAATATTACCAATTAGTCTTATAGCAGCTGCGTCATTTAGATAAGCTTTCAATAAAGTTTTGTTCAATTTAGATATACTCAGTAACAAGATAAGTTTAACAGACAAATCGTAAAACTACATTTAGATAAATCGGATTTCTTAACGCAGTGTAATTTGAGAACCATAATGATAACAAGTATAAATATTACTTTATAGTATGCTTTAAGCATATTAGCTTAGTTTCGATTCGTATCGACATTAAAAGTATTCATATTTCTTATAAATCATTAATTTTATTATATAGGGGTTTTATCTATGAGAATTTTTTTTAGAACGAAATTGTTGAACCAAATTACAAAGCAAACTTTTCATGTCATTAATCTTTAAAGCTGTTTCTGCAGCGCTTGCACCACTTTGGAATATATATGTTAAAAACAAAGATGTGAATAAATCACATAGCGAAAACACAAATGAACATTTTAAATTTCAATTTTGAGTTTCAAACTAAACTATATAAATATTTGTGATCTAAATCGGATCAGTTCGACAAAACTCCAATAACATATGCATCAACCATTTTTTTATAAATTAAACTAGAGCTTGAAGTTAACCTACGAATATTCGGAAATTCCAATGTAGCAAAATTAAGTTTTTAATTAATTTTCTTTCGATACCCAACGGCTTAGTTTCCCTAGCCCGAGGCACTCCGGGCACAATATTGAGTTCTTGAATATCTTCATAACTCGAATATTGATTCGGCGTTGGTAAAACAAAAGATACACCCCGTACGTGTTATTGCTTTTGTTGGAGAAAATTGTTTCTCGTTCTCGAGATATGAGAACACTCTTAATGACATATTTTGTTACGTCTTTGTGCAAGAAAATGCTATATCAGTAACATTCCTTATTGCTTGAGAACTAATTTACTGAATTTTCGTAAATGTAGATAGACAATAAAATTTATCCTTTGTTGACAATTGTCTGTACTGATTACATTTGTTTTTCAGGATAAATCATTATATTTAATGCTGTAGCGTAGATGTTTCTAACGTGAATTCGTACCATAATGTATTGTTCTATCATCAAACTCATAAGGAGTTATGTTCTTATTTTTCTTACATAGTGTTACTTCTGCACAGAACACCAGTTTTTATAGACTTATCAAACTATTTTAATATTAAATACTTTTTCGTGTAACTGGCGGGAGGATAAACTCACCTTGACGATATCCTGGCCCAATATTTTATGATCAAGCCCCCGCCTGCAGTGAATGCGTGCGTTAGTTTTTAAGATGAATCTTATAAGAGATTGACACTGTTGGCTCAGAAAAGAAAGAAACCAAATTGTTATTCCTTAAAAATATGAAGTTTATGTTAATGTAAAAACTAATCACGCGTGCAAGCAAGACAAGATTATAATGTTAGTAAAGACTAGGGAGAAAATAAGGTCGAATTCGTTATGTTTCATTTGCTTTATGAAAAAATATGATTACGACAAACAAATAAAGAAGTTTAAAAATTAAAGCAATTTTTTTAGGTATCCTATAAAGGACCCTTTTATTTGGTCACTTGACAGGCTATCAATACCTGTCCCCCATACGGTTGTGGGACGGGAAGTGTGCTAAATTGCATTATTGTTCTGTAATATATTGTAATGAAATGCGTCGCTGTCTGCGAGTGATTAGTGAAGCGAGAAATTGCTTAATCAGTCAGCTGTGTAATGTCGATGATTAGCTCGATATGGTATTTAATCGATGGGAAGCTTTTTGCGGCATCTGTTCTGACTTATATCGTTAGTTGGTTCTGTTTATTTGTGTATTCAATAAGAAATATGTTGAAATAGTAAATGACTGATCTATCAACAAAGGTGGCGTTTGAATCAAATACCTACATTTGAATACATTGTTTGACATAGATGATATGACATAAGTTAAAAAAAGATTTCAAGACTTCAATCCCTCTGGCATCTGAAAATTGCGTAATATATTATATAATTAAAAAATATGAAAGAGTCTCCTGACTAAGAATAAATTATAATCACAGAGTTTAAACTATTTAACTCTTCAAAACATTAATATAATACTTTCAAAATGAAAATATACAATGAGAAGAGGTTTAAATTGATCTAAATTTATTTTTAATTTGTACTGACTAGATATACGTACTCCTTGATCAACAAAAGCTTTACCAGATTTTCTTAGATACAATATCATAGAAAATGTTCCATACCTTCCTCACAACTGCTTTATATACTTCAGCATGAAGCCAAAGATAATGTGCCTTCATGTAATCTAGATCAATACACATTCAATAAATAAATAAAATATGACGAAAGCACAAGGTTTTATATAGATATTAATAATATTAATTCTTTTACAATCGCACCAACAAAAAGTCGGAATGGTTTTTAGAGGTTGTAGTAAACAGCCGGGGAGTGTTCCTGTGTTCCTAAATAGTGTTCCACTGCGAAACGTTACACAGTTTAAATACTTAGGGCACATTGTAACGGAGACCCTGAAAGATGACCTTGATATCGAGAGGGAGAGCAGAGCGTTGTCGGTTCGGGGTAACATGCTGGCACATAGATTCACTCGTTGTACAGCTGCAGTTAAAATAACATTATTCAAAGCTTTCTGTCAGGGTTTTTACGCGAGTGGTCAATGGGCCAATTTTAAACAAAAATCGTACAATGCTCTGCGTATCCAGTACCAGAACATCTTCAGGATTCTATTGAGCCTTCCACATTTTTGCAGTGCTTCGGGCATGTTTGCAGACGCAAATGTTGATTGTTTTTATATAATCATGCGCAATTAAACTGTTTCGTTGTTGCAGCGAATACGGGGTGGCAGCAATGGAATCGTGAAGATGATAGAAGCCAGAATGAACTGAGATGTCCTTGGTCGGTACCTGGATCTTCATGTTAAAAAGCGTGGGGATCGTGCTGGGGACCTTAGTTTTGTACTACTACTTTCACTCTCTTGTATGTATTACTAACTTAGTTTGTAAGCCAAATTGTTACTAACAACATGGACATATTATTTTATTTATATTTATTATTAACTTTCCAATTTCAATACTGGAACATTCCGGAATATCCCATTAGATTTTTATATTTCGTTCATTTTTCTTATTTACTACTAGAACATTTCCAAAAATTATAAATATTTATTTTTTATTTTATTTATTTATTAGTCACACAAAACAGAGATACAGTAAGGACACAATTATGTTACATGCTAAATTCTAGAAGTAGGCTGTATAAATATCTGAAAAACTAAAAATGGATTGTTAATAACAATATTATATATTAAACTATAGTTTTATTACAATTATGTAGAATATCTAATATCAAGACTACCTAAAAGATATGTCAACAAAATTATTCTTTTAAATATCTAAAATTGAATATCTAATAATAGCATAATTTGAATTGTACCGGTAATGAATTCGACCAACGATATTATGTCCAATTGTCCATTTATAATTTAAACTCGTGGCTTTTGTCCACGAAAGTTCAATGTTATGACATCCTGTGCTTTCCGGCAGTATGCTACGGGGACAACTATTCATAAGGTACACACACCTCATTGCTTATTCGTTTTTTCGGATACTAGTTGGTCTACTTGTTTCTTATTTTTTATTTGGCATGTGTAATGTGAGACTGAATAGACTTATTTTCTCTATTTCTGTCCTGTTTAAGTCCCTAAACCACTTAGAACTGCGGTGGCCGATTAGCGAAATCAAGACAAATGTTTGAATACTGTAGTCAATAAGCTAGTAGTACGAGCACTTTACAAAGATACGAGACAGCGTAGTGTTAAATATTCCATAGACTCAACCCTTCACCCACGCCACATGAGCCGTAAATTTGCTACCAAATGGCCCCTAACGGGAGTCTGACTCAGTGAAATGAAGGAAAACAGTGTACACTCCATGTAGACCCCTAACGTCATGTGAAATATATTGTCCAGCTTGGAAAAGGCTTGTCATGGTTATAGATTACATACGACGCTTAAAAGACACCGACGCAACACATAGCGTGTTTATTGTGTACATTTCTCTTTTATTGTGCAATAAGACAAGCTAGGAAAAAACAACGACTTTAGTGCTATAAATGTGCAATGTAACACAGTCAACAGTTTCTTCTTTAGTATTATTTTAGTTTTTATAATCGACTCTAAGGGGCTTCTTATAAAACAATCGAATTAAAGTGACAACACTAGTTTTAAACCTAGTTTAACTTTAGATCTTTTTTTATAGTGAGCCCCAAGAATTTAAGAATTTATGCATATTTACCTAACTCAGATAGACTTACGACAACTCGAGATTTATAAACAAATGTATTTAGGCACTCTTTAGGGGCTTTTTTATAAAATATCTTTAGGTAAAAGTCTACTCTAGCGAATTGTTAAGTATTGAACATAATTAAATCAATGAATATTTTATTTAAATTATTGTACCTTATTTCTTAAATATTATTATTGTAAACTTTAAACAGTGATGATTTGTACGCGTGATGAATGTTCGGAACGCTTCGTATTAATTATTCGATTCTCTACTCGATTATTTTCCGATTCAACGAGCGCGGTTTCACGATTGCAATGTAAAATTTGGTTTTATACGTGAGCAGTTCAAAATTACAGCATAATCGTTTAGCGTGGCAGCCATTTTTGATTAATGATGAACAGGTTGAATTTTCTCATGGGAAAATTGTAACGATAGTTATACAAGTACACAATTAGAACGCGATATAATTAGGAGTAAAGTGGTACAAATAACTACTTACTACTGACCTTAATAAAAATTATATTTTGGGATCAAAATTATTTTAATTTACTGGAATGTGGAATAAAAATAAGAAAGACATTACTAACATCATGATGATAAACTTCATCCGATCAAGACCGCCTAGATTGGGTTTAAATAAATGTTTTTTCAATATTGTAATCTATAGTTTTTAAGTTTTTTGGTCAATAAAGAGCATATCTATCTATCTTACATGAGAGTGTGGGTTCTCTCCTCAGTCCATGCTCCACCTTATGTCCTTTTTTTTTTTATTTACGTCGGTAACAAAATGCATTTACGCACTGTCTCCCGGCCAAAGGGGGACCGAGAGAGGTGTGTGGGGCTCACCACCGGCAGAAACGACCGCCAGTCTCTGGGTTGCAGCTCTGACACCCCGCCCGCGGCCAACGTCCCCCGGACCAAAGCTGGGAAGACCTCCTCAGAGAGGCGCAGTGGACGCGCCCCTCCTACCTTGTGCGACCATAGCATGTGTGGCCGACTTCTCGGAGGGTCCATGGTTAGACAGCAGGGGCCCCCTGCCCCTGCTGCCTAAGACCCTCCTGGCGCTGCTTAACGGGCCCTCCTGGCCCGCCCGCTGTGCCCTCCACAGGTCCCTCTTAGTTTCCTCCCCCGGTAGTCAGTACTAAGGGCCCCAGAGTCTCTAGGTGTTACCTTTTCCCTAGCGTCTCCTGCGCCCTACCGGGACATACTCAGCCCCCCCACCACGACATGGTGGAGACCAGTCGGGGGGGCCACCTTATGTCCTGCCAAGCGTGCCCCAACACCTGCACGCAGGCCGAGCTCATGGATGCTGCAGATAATGCAGTACGTTTGGCTGAGCACTGTGCTTCACTAATTTAAGTTACCATCGAAACGCAAAGAATAAGATCATAATAAAAATACTTCCTATTTCCCTTGATTTCGAAGTATACTTAGGAAAAATGAAGTCATGATGCTGATGATGATGAAGCGATAATTTTTAATTACAGTTTTTCTAGTGACAGAACCACAGCACAAACAATACCATCTTTCCGCATTATATGAGTGTATTCCCATACGCAATTGCATTATTTGCAAGGAAAGTTAAATAGCTTTTGCATATTTTCTCTTGACAAGCAGCACTGTTGTATTATTAGAAAAAATCTGCTATATACATACAAACATATTTTACTATATTGACGACCGATATGGCGTGGTGGCAACAAGTATGATATTCTCAAAAATTAGAAACTTAATTTTTTTTAAAAAAAGCCTCACAAGTCCCCAATTTGCAATAAAGAGGACCATTTTTTCATAAAAAACCAAAGCTCTCCGCTTCTAAGGTCTTGGGTTCGATTCCCACACAGGACTTATCTTTGACTTATGTTTCGGACCCATAGTACAAGCTGTGCTTAGTTTGGGGCTAGAAAAGCTGTGTAAAATGTCTGAGGATATTTATTTTATTCATTTTTATACTCCTCATAAATATAATCACGTTAACTTTTACGTAAATATATATATTTACGTAATATATTTTTTAATAAAACCATTATGACCTCAAAGACTGTGTGGATACTTTGCAATAAAACATCCTTAACAATATTTCAACATCAAACTCCCAGACAAGATGAAACTGGACCGTAACGCTGTGAAGACGACACAGTGCTGCACACAAATCTGATTGTTGCAGCGGATGCGATGAAGAAGTAGGCCAGTTGGGAGAGAGATCTCTTTTGTCAGGTTACGACTGTACTAGTAATAGCATGCTTTATAACATCCTATGCACATTAAGTATGTTTGTATAATAAAAAAAGAAAAAAGTTTTTACATACATATATACACTCACGCCTGTTTCTCCGAAGGGGTAGGCAGAGGCATATTATATGCAAACACTTTAAAAAATTCGTTGTTGGTCCCACGTAATAGGTGGCGAGCCTATTGCCGCTTACCGGGAACTATGTTTGCCAAAACCTCGTCCGTTAATCGGCCGGTGTACCACTTGGAGGTGAGGTAGGAGCCCAAGCTCCTAAGATGATGGAAGGATCCCTTGTACACCCATACAAACACAAAAAAGTATTTATATATGTTTATAATATAACTAAATAATTGGTGTAATTGTTAGAAAATATATATTTATTTAAGACAAGTAATGTTTACTTTAATAACATACCTTAAAATAAGTAACAGTATAAAAATTATTGGTCTACCATTTTTAATAAATAAATAACATGACACGAAAAAGGTTGACGTATATTTATTTATATTATAATACTCCAAAACGCGAACCCAGCGAGCATTGTTACCTATCCAAGGAGTAATCTCTGTGAGGTCCGTTTTATTTAGGTGATTGTTTCATTACTTGTATATCATGAAACAAAAGAGTTTTATGTGTTTTGTTCTAGAATATTTTGACGTCGTTAACATCTCAAAATACTCAAATACTCATTTATTGGTAATACAACATTACACGTCACAGAAAAGAAAACATACATAATTATTGGAATTATTAAAATTAAATTAAATTACAAAATCATGAGGAATTAATAACGTCAAAAAAAAAAAATCAAGAAATATAAATGCAATTAATAAAAATAAACAGTCAATAATTATGAAATTTAAATAAATAAAATGTCATTACTTCATAAAGTCATTAATGTCATAGAACGTTTGCTCAAGAAGATATTTTTTTAACCTCCCTTTAAAGGCGGGCAGGCTAGGAGCCGCCAACACGGACCGAGGCAATTTTCAATCTCAGACCTTTAACATCCCACTACTGACCACGGGCCTCCTGTACCGAACTAAGTTGAGAGCGATTTAGGTCTGGCACCACCACGCGGTACCAGAAAAAAGAATGTTTTCAACATAGTGATAACCGAGATAATTTAGATTTATGACATTTCGAAGTCATGTACGTAATTATCGCTTGCTCCGTGCCTTGGAAAGTACGTTAAGCCGTTGGTCCCGGCCGTCATGAACATCTATGGCAGTCGTTTTAAGGAATTTTGAGTCTTCTAATATTCTGACAACTAGAATGATGTTTCCCTTTAGGCGGCAGTCGCTCCATATAATAAGTGAAGTTGTGTCAAAATCTGGTTAGACCGGTGAGCAGACCCTGGGCCCTAAGCTTAAGTCTAGGGCAAACGGGATAATGCTAAGATTTGATGATGATAACCGGGATTATTTTAACATGCCTTTCGATAAACGGAATGGATATTAAATGCTGGTCACCCATCCAAGGACAGGCCCCTACGAACTCTGCTGTACTTCGATCGTTGTTTCCGACTACAAAATACTGCGTGTTTTCAATCAGAATATTTTTTGCTAACGGACATGCATTATAAAATAAGAAAGTAGTACAAGCTGTTTAAACTAGATGTCGCTACTTAGCAGAGACATATTTGTAGTAACAATGAAAAGAAATGCAACTGTATTCTTCGAAAATATTTAAACTTTTAACACAAGGTTTACCTTTTATTGACGGTTTTAAAGAAACCTTAAAATTAAAAAATGAGAGCGCATCATATGCCGACCATAGAGGAACAAGTGCACCCTCTCATGAAGGCCTAAATAAATGCCGTTTCACGGCCCGCTTCAAATACTTCTATTATGAGATGGGAGACACACGCAAATTAATGCAAGAACAAAAAAGATTACTCTTTAATAAATAAGACACCGCAAAGTCTTTATTTATTATTTTGTACTTTAAATTAAGATTACCGACTCCAAATACCACTTAAAATTTCTTAAATTGCCGTAAACATAATTATTTCCACGGGCTTTGATCAATCAGACAGCTGACGACTAACCCAATTATCGAGATATTGAATCAGGCAAAACAAATTACTCCTCTTTGATACGATAATTATTAAATATAATTATTATTTCGACACGGAACCCCTCTTTGTACGCCGCCATGAAAAGATTTCGATATTCCTGATACTGTGAATAATGAATGGAAATAACAATACGCTCGTTCTTGTTTTATTACTTTTTGTTACTACTATTAGCAATGGAGTATTTTGTGGTTTGTTAATTGTAAGTTATTTCTGTGGTTGATTTAAATGGCTAGGTATTATTTATAGTGTGTTTTTTGCTTTAAGTTTTATTTATCATATTTCATTATACATGGTCTGATTGATACGTCTCGGCCATAACTAATATACCTACTATAGAAAAAGTTTAATCAGTTCATCAGTCTTTCATTGAATACATTATGCAGAGTCATGGAAAAAGCATAAATATGTTTTACAGCAGAAGAAAAAAACAGCAAAATTTCTGTTACATTTCATTTGTAATTCAGTCATATTTCAGTCACATTTCCTTTGTATTTCAGTTATATTCCTCCATATCTTTCAGTTAACAATGTCGCCGCTGCTTGTATCAAATTACATTACCGGTTGTCGCGTAATTGGCGACGATGCCTGCGCGAAATTAAACAAGACAAAACGGCTTGGACAAAGAAATTCCCGTCAGAGACACTTCCATGTCACAATTATACTAAATGACGATGTACAGACAGACAGACGTAACTTTGGCGAGTTCCGCCAAAATTTTATATCGAGTTAGAACAATCCTTGGTGCCAGTTATGTCTCAGATAATCTTTTGTGACAAGGAAAATATAATGGAATGTAATTAAAGGTAATTATGAAGGGATGTTGCTTTATTAATAAACGTTGCTTTTTTGTAACTTTGAAGGTTTTTAGTCTATATTATAATAAGGAAGATTTGAACAGAGAAATAACATATATTTTTCATTTCATATCACCATTGCTTGTTCCATTATTATTTTCACATTTTATATTACTATGATGTGTTTAGGGATCCTACCAAGACCTGAGGAGCCCAAGCCAACCTCACCTGCAAGTGGTGCACCTGCCGATCAACGGACGAGGCTCTGGCGAACATAACAGTGCCCGGTAAGTAGGCACGCCACCTATTACGTGGGACCAACTATATAATTGGCGAAGTGTGGGCGTATAATATGCCTCTGCCTACCACTTCGGGGAAACAGGCGTGTATATATGTATGTATGTATTTTACTATGTAAAGAAGTAAGGTCAAGTTTTAGTTATCATTCCAACTTTAGGTAGTGTAAAGTTAAGTAACTCTAAAAAATATGTGAACCAGGTTTGATGAAATAAACTCTGATAAGAAGTAATATTTTGAGTATTGTATAGGTACCTACATATTTGTTACTAAATATATATCGTTTTTGATTATTGTATTTCATGTGTATGTAACGTGTAACACGTTTAGGGTGTATTGGGCTCCAACCAAGATCTGAGGAGTCCAAGCTAACCTCACTTGCAACTGGTGCACCTGCCGAACAACGGACGAGGCTCATAAAAGTGCCTTATAGGTCCATAAGGCTCGCTACCTATTACGTGGGACCAACAATATAAATGGCGAAGTGTGGGCGTATAGTATGCCTCTGCCTACCCCTTCGGGGAAACCGGCGTGATATTATGTATGTATTTAACGTTACGTTTATTTATAAAATAAACAAGCCTGTTCTGATGCTCACTACACTGAGCTACACTCCTAGACCGTAGTTGTTAAATCCTTACCCTTACGTAGTAACTTCACCAGCTACATTACTCCTAAAATCAGAACATAGTATTGTGTGGCCCAATAATACATATTTCGTGTCTGACTACTACATCGCAGCCTACCTTGTCGTTGTTTGTTTCGAAAAAACTATCAACTTATTTTGTAATTATTTACATTACGACATGACTTTTAAATAACAACTTAACATCTTTTGCATCAGAATGTTGCCAAAATGTACGTACTTGTATGTGTGTATTTGAGGTGTCAAAATAGAATAGATGATTTAATCATACTACTCTCTAGAAATACTACTAATACTAGCAAAAAAAATATATATTTGTATTGTGCGAATTCAAAAGTACGAATTTTGCATCTGAATACTTCACTAGTGCCTATTGAGACGTTCTTTGTTTTAAGACTATCACCTAATTTTGTATTTAAGACTTGACTATTTAATTTTTGAATAAGAACTTTACAATTATCTATTGCCTCAGAATGCTGCCAACATGTTCTAAGCTTGAGGTGTCAACCAAATAAATAGAATAGCTGACTTAATGACACCACTCTCTAGAAATACTTCGGTCGGTGTTATGTAAACAACACTTTTATTAGATCATTAGCGTGAGAAAAAACGTGTCGCAAGACGTGTCTAACTCCGTTTGGATACCGCTCTTTTTTCTACATACGTGTAGATATTATCTAGTACATATTATGTATATTCTTTTTAAATACTTTTTCATGTTAAAAATGTTAATTATTATATATGTTAAAAATGTTAATTATCTATTATATATGTTATATTATATTATAAGTTCAAACAACTTTAAATTAATAGTAAAAAATATGAGACTGATGAATTTTATAATAATCTAGCACTTTTCTCGTTTGTGCTCTTAACTCACGTTAAGGAACCCGGGTCTGCTTATTGTTTTAACTAAATTTGACTACATTTCAGTTATGACACGGAGCGACTGCAGTCTGACCTTAACAACCCAGAGGGAAACATTAATTAATTAATATATATTATAAATGCGAAAGTAACTCTGTCTGTCTGTCTGTCTTTTCTTCACGCCTAAACTACTGAACCGATTTGTGTGAAATTTGTTACAGATATAGTTTGGAACTCGAGAAAGGACATAGGATAGTTTTTATCCCGAAAATCCCGCGAGATCGGGAACTATGTGGGTAAAACCGAAATCCTGCCGGAAGTCACTATTCCACGCCAACGAAGTCGCGGGCAATAGCTAGTGGGTTCATAAATAAAAACATCTAATATAGTTGTCGAATGAAGTTTTCATTTGATTTATAGAAAATATGACAAGTGTGATGTTACCAAGTGGGAATCATTCTTGGGAAATTCTTACAATTCGAGTTAAAATTTGACATAACTAACTTTAGGATATCATACTAACACATAATAACTTTTTTACGAATGTTCCGGAGCATGACAAATAAGACATGCAAGCTCCTTGTTATAGAAATGAACTTTCATTGTTTTGCTGTCTTCTGGCAGCCGACCATCACCCAACAATAAGTAAATTATTTAGTCCATTTCAATAAAATCTTATTAACGATTTTTAGTACAGAGAAAAATGAGATAATAAAATGAAATAAATACATTAAATATTCTTAATTGTTTTAAGAACGGCAAGACCATTTAGATTCGTAAATCTTTACCAGACAAATAAATACCATATAAAAAGATAAAAACAACAAGAGATACGGGCGGTGCCGTAATCCAGAAAGAGTAAGAGAGAAATAAAAGCAAGGTGGATTGTTTGTCAGAATTTGTCAAGGTTTCTCAATTAATCAAAGTGAAATTGAATAGTCTAATAATATTCTACTAGTAATTCTACAGGACTAATCTGTCCAGAAGTAATACTACCTATACCTTTAGAACAATTTCTAAAATAAGCATTAATAGTCTATAAAAAAAAAATACAAATCGACATTTACTTTGAGATTTTTCATCATAATAAAATTAACGATGTGCCAAACAAAAACAAGAAACAGAAAACTTCGAAAACGAAAGTTATTTTTCATAATTCCGTTGAAAACTGGACGTTCTAATTAACGCGCCTTCTAAATTTATTCATAAAACAACCTAATTTCATGAAAGTAACAGATTGTTATAGCTTCCGGGAATGATCTTGTCATCTTGTTAGTGATCAAAATGGACGCTTACGCTGTATGGGAATGTTTAACATTGATTTTCTTTCTTTGTGAAGTTTCCCTTTTATTACATCAAAGTTTCTGCTCATAATGAGATGGGACGTCGATTCTTTCAACTAAAAGTCAGATAAAGTCGAGACGTAAATACTTTTCGTATGAAAACATTTTCTTTAGATGATATTTAATATCAGCTTTGGAAACAAATTTGCCTTTTTCCAATATTGAAGTTTAAAAGAGTTTCATTTCATATCCGTGCAATATTTTTGGTGATTTAACTTTTATATTTTTGGTGATCTAACTAATAAATTAAATCCAACCTAAGCCTGAGTTTCTTCTTCCAGTATTCGAGTTCTGATATCACAACTGGGCTTCACGGCTATTACATTAGTAATAAGACAAACGTATTAAAGTGCCTGTCGAAGCACACCGAAGCGCTTCATATCAAGTGCTATATAATTCAAGGACTTTCTTCAGTGAACTCTGTTTAACTTTAGTTATCATCTCCCGCACTTATCTCGTACATAATTAATACCCATAATTAATTCCAACCAAAACCGCCCATATAGTTAATCATGAGAAAACCTTTTATTTCATTACTTCACTGAACAAATAAAATATTTGTCCTCCACTGACATACTACCTTTCGTTAGCCATTACTCTGATTTATACTGTTGTTTAGTTCCGAAAACAAAACATGGCCGATAAATCTGTGATTCCCCTTCTAAAACGCCCATAACATTCTCCAACCCTACCCTCACCCTATGCAGTTAAAATCTAACAGAATGACCTGGACTTGAATAAGTAAGAAATTTAAGGTTTACTAGGACTACTAGATAATAAAGGGAACTAACGAGTTCTTGTAATAGAAACACCTTGGTATCATTTTGCAGTACTACATATTTATAAAAACTCTCTTACGATCATATCTACATATGTGTAGTTCTAAGATATCATTTATCTTAGAACTACACATATGTAGAATGAGACTTATTGTTATACACAGCAAAAAAGGATAAACATAATTTTTTTTATGAAGACATACATAATATATACAGGATTAAATAAATATGTCAAATTATGCATATAAAGGTTTGTCGTGTGTGGAAATTTAACCCACGACTTTAAAAGCGTACTACAGGTACACTGACCTCCACATAATATCGGTTATAATATATAATTCGGTTTAATCATAATTCTTTAGTTAGACAGTACGGTTTGTATGGTGGTTATCGCGATTGTTTGTTAAATAACGGATCTGCCAATAGTCAAGTTTCACTGGTTTAGAGCAGCCACATCTCTTGCTGTCATTTGATCGTTTTATTACTGTATGACATAATTTATGTTTACGATTAAGAACAAAAAGAACTAGCACTGATTTCTTTAAATAATATTCACATTTGAGTTCTTGATTGTATCACATTGGGTTGAAATAAAATAAGTAGAATATCCAACAAAGTGTAACCAGTGCAATAGACATAATCTCGTTGATACGTTTATATAAACATACTTATAATATTACCTGAAATAACAATTTTCCTAAAATGTTTTTTTTGAATGTTGAATGTATCACATAATTCAATTTTCAAATAAACAAAATAACAACTGATTAAACCACGATAGAAAAAATCAAGGCAAAGGAAAACAAGATTACTTAGAAAACTAAAAGGGAACTTTTCCTTCGGCTTATCTATTTCACGTTGGTTCGGATATAAATACGAAGCATTACCGAAATGACAGCGTACGGAACTAAGCTATGTATTGTTTGTTAGGATAAAAAAAGGTATACAGTTGCTAGTATTTCGGGGAAAGCCCCCGTAATCTCTTTATTTACTGCCGAATCTCATACTGACCTAATCATTATTTTTGCCTTGCTTTTGCACGGAACCGCATGTACCCATGGTTAGTAGTTCAGTTATACAAGTATAGTATGTTTCAAGAATCGCTAGATGTCAACTAGCTAAAGGTAAGCTTATTTTTATTAGATATCTCTTACATACATCCTTAAGAAGGTCTTTGAAAATTGTGTGCGGGTTGAAGTCTATAAAGAAGTTTAATACAAAAGCAGTTGAACTGTACTTTTATATACGAATGTATAAATAAAACAAATACTCAATGTAATAAATTATCAAAACTGCGGTTACTTTTCAGATATACAAGCTTGGGTTGAACATTTCCAACTTGTATTTTTATAAATTCGAATGAAAAGTCAACCAGATTATTGTTGTGAATATCCTGTGATGGAAGGTTCCCTTAGTGTTACTTTATTGGTTACGGCTTCTGGGGATCCATCCAATATCTTAAATATCCACTGTATGTGTTCTATTTGAAAGATAATTTAAGAGAGCATAGCCTGTGAGTTTCTTGTCAGTTAAGCGGTAGCTTCGAAATGGCACTTAATTTTATTTTGGCTTGTAAGTGAATCTAAGCTTCGTGTTTTCAGTGTAGTCATATTTAGTTTTTTTATATATTAAATTTTGACGTTTTCAAGTGCTATGTAATAGTTTATGAAATGAAGAACTTTTTACTACTAATAATACTATTTCAAAATGTCTGTAAGCGATGGTTTGCTTATCTACACATTACTTTAAATTGGAATATATAATACTGATCAAACTGCTAAATTTCCTTTGTATCGTATCGCTAAACTTAAAACCTGTTTTGATTTCATACTAACTTTCGATAAAAAGGTTAAGTTTAGGACAAAAGGCTAGCTTTGTTATAATAAGATTATCACCAAAAACTAAGACGTGACAGTGCCAATAATACGAATTCAGTTCTAAGCGAGAAAGATTAATTATATTCAGTAAGTTAATGTTTTCAAAGACGTTATCGGGAATGACAAATTGCTTTATAAGGGCGCGCTGGAGCCGGTCGCAATTGGAACAGCCTTTTAATTCCGACAGATTATCTGTTTATTGATAATTTATTGTTTAACTTTTAAGTGAGTATCTAGATTTCAACTTGGGCTTAGATTCATTTCGTAGTCACTTTAGATCAGAGTTTTTGTTTCTAGTAATTTAATAGACGGTCAACAATGTACGCCTAAATACAAGCTATTAAGGGGTATAGACGTAAGAATTTGTAATCCTAAACTAACGCAGCTGAAACAAAATATACATTGCCACTAAAAAAAACGAAAAAAATAAAAGTTCCTTATTAAAGCACATAAATATATAGCAGTAATTTCTGTGTATTTGTCTAACTCAATTTGAATAGGTTTTGTATTCAAACTCGTGACATAATTGCACATAAAAAATTGTGTACGTGAGATTTACAAAGGTATTTGCTCATCTAATTTACACGTTCGCGGTTTAATCGTTTGTGGCTTCGAATGAGCACAAACAGCTGTGACAATTTTCCGTTCAGCGGAACATTTTCCTGCGATTGCACGCACACAATACGATATTGCCGGCAAAATTGTACGCTATTAAGTGACGTTCTAAATATAGGGATGCGCTCGATGACGTCGAGATAGCCGCTCGAGCCAACCCTTTGCGTGCTTTAACCGCCACTCTAATTGCCGATCACCGCTTTAAAACTCAGCTGTAAATTTTTCGTAATAAGGCAGAAGTTTGAATGTGATTCAAAACGAGAAAGAATCTTTCCGTTTTACATATTGAACACAACTGATGAAGTGTAACAGTTACACATCTGCTTCACAACGATTGATTCGTAATGATGATTGCTACGTGCGGTCTTGAGACATGCAGCGGAAAGCAGCGTGTTATGTCAATGTTTGGACGGTAATGATATAGCAGGCGCATCGGACCAAAGATGACTTACTACGAACGCTATAATTGAAGATCCAGCCAATTGCGGGGGCCAACGAGTCAATGACAAAACCGAAACCGAAAGTTGGACGGTAATCAATATTTTACTGAACGAAATTCAATTTTACCGGTTGTGTAGCGTACCTGGCACTTACTCATTTAAATTTCAAGGAGGTAATTTTGATTTTATATTAAGTTAAAATACTTCGGTTTTGGAGGACAATCGTTTCAAAGTATTTCAATTTCTTTTTATCACAAACCACGGGTGTTTTTTTAGTTATCTTATGCGAAAACGAACTCATTTTGAATCCTAGTTTACTTTGACTTCTAATTACTCAAAAGACTTCTGATGTCAGTGTTAGACGTTTTTATCAGTAGCAGCTGATTTGCATCCCGTTACTTTTTTTTTATTTTTTTTTATTATCGTCTGTAAAAAAATGCTGCTTACGCACTGTCTCCCGGCCAAAAGGGGGAGACCGGGAGGGGGTGTGGGGCTCACTGCGGCCGACACGACCACCGCAGTCCTAACGACTAAAAAAAACTTCAGACGACGCCCACCGCTGTTGAAAAGGGGCGAGGCACCAGTGCCCGGGTTTGTAGCTTCTGAAACCCCGCCCGCGGCCAACGTCCCCCGGATCAGAACCGGGGAGACCTCCTCAGGAAGGCGCAATTTGCAGCGCCCCCCCTACCTCCTTGTGCGGCCATGGCGTAACTGGCCGACTTCGGGGGGGGTCTATGGCGAGACGGAAGGGGCCCCCTGCCCCCGCCGCCTAAGACCCCCCGGGGGTTTGCATCCCGTTACTAGGTTAAGGCATCACAAACCAAAGTATGTAAAAGATATCATGCAGACTGAGTGCGGAGACTGGTATGTGGCTTTCTACTGTTAGAATTTTCAAGCCGTCTAAAAAGGCACCTATACTTGGCTTAATGACTAGCACAATTAATGATAGGCTGGGTTAATGAATTATAAAAATAAAAAAATATTTTCAGACCAAAGATCCATATTATCCTTTTGTTGTTGTTTTTTGACTATCTTGTAAGTAATTTTGTAATAAATAAATATTTCCTGACAATTACAATAATTATTTAGTTCCATGGTAAGTATCATTGAGAACTTGTGATATAAATACTAAATAACGAATAAACATACACAAATACTTTTTTGTTGTAAATACATACTTAATTTAAATAGGAAAAAACTCAGACCAGTACATGTACATAAAGATTTTTCTGTGTGAAAACTGAACCCATAAAGTGCGGATATAGTCGCCACCAAGATATATCAGACGTGCCAGGACTATGCTTAACTTGCTTTATCGTTTCACACCATTAAATTTATTGGATCTATTACCGTTATATTTTTATGTCAATATAAGTATAAAGCATTTTTTATTCCCAATAGTATGCCAAAATAAAATATACTCAGCTAAATTAACATTATAACTACATGCATCTATTTGTCACGGTGTCCTATAACGGTTTCCTCCCTTTCAATATTAAATTTCCTCTAATTATAAGCAACCGGTCTGCTAGTAATGCTGATTCTCTAAACGTGGTTTCAATAAACGCTCATCGGTGCTTTACGACTGCGCCTGTGTTGCTCTCATAAAGCGTGGCGTTCAAAAAGGCCGACTTTATATTCTGATTGATAACATGTGTAGCGGTTGTGGGGTTAGGGGCGAAGTCAGCTTGCCACTCAGATTTTTGATGAAATAGAGGAGGAAAGTCGGACGCAATTTCGACACTATGATACTTTAGTTTGGCCAACAACATCAAGAAAATCTAAAAAATTCGAGTTGGACGTGCAATTATTTGTTTAGTTTAAGTCGACAAGATGCCCAACTTGAAAAAATTATGTGTCTGTTAAAATTAATGTATTATGCTGTTAATAAATAAACTAAAGTAAGTAATGTGTTACGCAAATTATGGTTTCTTAGAAATCACTCGTTTATTTTATTTTTTGAAAAATATATTTAACGACACAAAAAAATATTATGCATTAAAATTTCAGTTAACAATTTATCAAGTTTAGTATAAAGGCCATTACTCCGATTTACAAACAATATTTAATTTTATAGTTTAACTAAATCCGTGTTTCACTTTTACGTGCGATTGTTCGCGTTCATGCGAATACTAACCCTTCTTAATATTTTTCTGTAAGTAATAGCTACGAAGCTACATTTATAAAATATAAATTTGAACACACATCCATCCCTGCTACCGTCAGTAGGTATTAAACAAACAGAAATCTTCTAAACAAGAATAAAAACGAGAAATGGAACAACTTGATGAGTATTTAGCTCTAACATCAGGTGAACAAAGTGGCCTAAGGGAAGGCAAATATTGACAAGTCTCTGAAGTGGCTTAAAACAAATTCACCAATAATCTTGGCGACTTCGGGCTTGTGACGTGTTTGTTCGAATTTCGCCACTCAACCCTCCGCCGGCTAGTGTTGGGTAAGAGTCGAGGCTTTTAAGTCTCTTTTAAGAAAACTTTCTTCGATAATAATATGTAGTTGATATTTTTAATATTTTACAATATGTCGCAGGCGTTTGTGTTTGTGCTCTCTGGTTTTAAGAGTGGCATAGGAGAAATAATTGTGTAAATATTTATTGTTTTTGTCTAGGTAAAAGTATGTTAAGTAAGTAAGTAAGTAGATATTTAGAACACAAATATATTTATGCATGCTTAACGTTTGTATTATTCCATATGACAGGTTCAAGCAACCGAATTGCTTGAAATAAAATTCACTAATAATCAATAATTTGGCGACTTCGGGATTGTGACGTGTTTATTCGAATTTCTCCATTTGTTTATTGTTAGGACTTGCTAAGAAAATGGTTTAACTATAATATTTATTTTTATAGTAAAATATTTTAAAATTCTTATATTGGAGATTTAATCTTATAAAATTCATATTAATAACACTTAATTTAAAATAACCATTGCCTCATACATTGATACACCTAAAATTTTAGAAAAAGTACCATTACGTAATTTTTGTATGCATGCGGATTTATTGTTAGGGCACGATAACAATACATCTTCTAAATCTAAAAAAATATGTTTTATACTAAAACATAAAATTGTGTATGTTTTCAATAGGTGTAACAAAAATATATTAATTTATAAAAGTAATATTGTTAGCCTTTGCGTTATCGTCTCTAATACACGAATCGAATCTTTATGTTGGATGTAATAGAATAATAAAGGTGTGTACAGGGGTGTACAGGGATCCTATCATCATCTTTGGAGCCCAAGCCAACCTGCATCTGCCGAACTACGAACAAGACTCTGGCGAACATAAAAGTCAAGAATTTTAATTTTAAACGGGTAAGCGGCAACACGTTTGCGACCTACTACGTGGGACCAACAATTTAATTGGTGAAGTGTGGGCGTATAATATGCCTCTGCGTACTCTGCGCCCTTGCGGGAAACAGGCGAGATCATATATGTATGTATGTAGCTATGTATGTAATAGAATAAGTAGATAACTTTTCTATTTAAAAAAGTTATATCTTTTAAGAGTTAAGACTCAAATTTGTCCCAACACTAGGCGCCGCTGTATTTTTGCGGAACGCCACTCCAGTCCTGTTTGATTTAGCTAAATATAAAGTGTTGGTAAACATTCGAACGCTGTATGTATCGGGTTACCGAAATCTTGTTACCGTCTCCACTTTGTAGTAACGTTTTATCGTAAAAGCGTTTACTGGTTAAATCATATTGGTTATTTGATTCTCTCTACAAACTGATTGTTGCTAGTTTTGTAACAAACAGAGGCAAAGGCACAATTTATAACGACGTAACTTTCGTAAGCTAGTATCACGTTTCTACTCATACTAACTTCTACTACTGTCTAAAATCATAATACTTTATGTAATACGAGTGAACGTTAATAGTAGTGCCACGTGATGCTGGCCTAAAATAGTAGGTATCATCCTGCGAACTACGATTACCAACCCGTCTGCACAGCGTGGTGGTGATGGCCAAATACCACTAATATAATATAATTTTGTGGAGGCCGACGTTCAGTAGTGAACTTAATATAGCTGAAGTGATGATAGGAATGGTATTTAAAATTACCTATAATAATCAACGTGTATAGAGATCAGTCACTGTATGGTATTGAGTAGTTAAAGTTTATTAATTTATCAAAAAAAAAATACAAAATAATAATAATAACACAAAATGTAATCCATTTCTAATTTAATCTACAGTTAGCCACAAGAGGTTGACTCCCACTGCAATAAAATTCACTTGCAATATATAAACATCACCAAAATGCTACGCAGCGGCCCCCCATCTAAGTTCTTCCTAAATGTATCACCGAGAACATTAACGTTTTCGTAAATCCGACTTAACAATACCAGTTTTTAAATATTTTTCAAAAGAAAGCTTCTTGATGACTTTGACAGCTAGTGCCGATGAATGTTTATATCGTCACGGCAGTATCATTAGTCGTCGCCGCATACTGCCATCTGGCGGACGCATACAAATACTTCGACAAACATTTTCATCCTGTGTTAAACATCCTATTCCTGTGCATTAAAGTTCAGTTGAAACGATTTGACTTTGGTTTAAGTTGGCACCTCCTAAATTCTGTTGTAAGTATTGAAAATTATTAAATGTCAAAACAGTAACAAACGTCACCACAAGACGACGCGTAAGATATATTGAGTATAGGTTTTTGTAAGCAATAACCTTATTCGACTTTTTTAAAACGTAAACATTTTTATGACTTACAGATATAGGACTAGAAAGCAGTAAAACTAATTGAAAGCTCCAATAAGCTGCAGTCGCTTGGTAAAACGATTACGCGTTGATAATTCATGTGAAGATTGTGACAATAAATTCTCTTTACAGAAGACAATATTAAAATCACATCCACAAAGACAAAGAACGAGCCGACGCGAGAAGTATCAGACGTAATAAATAATTCTCTCGCCGCGACAAATGAGGTCATATGTTTCTCTTTTACGGTTTTTTTCTCCCCGGCTTCCCGCGGGATCATGTGTCTTCTATTTCCGTTTCAAAGTATCGGCCGAACGATTTGCTCCTTCAAATTTGTAACATGTTCGCT
The DNA here is from genome assembly GCA_949126915.1 of Musotima nitidalis. Lineage (NCBI taxonomy): Eukaryota > Metazoa > Arthropoda > Insecta > Lepidoptera > Crambidae > Musotima > Musotima nitidalis. Next base: position 7,701,931 of record OX421424.1, on the reverse strand, counting down.
GTTTAGTATATTGGGCCTCTGGGATCATTAAATACGAAAGACGAAGGCAGATGTCACAGCTTAGCCACATCTGGTACACTTTAAGTTGCCATGTTTGCGGTGTAATTTAATTAACTTGTCAATAAAACCAATTTTGCGGTGTCTCAACACTTTGGGAATGGGACAAATATGAAAGTGGGACTAAACGTGTAAGTGGTTTTCACGAATTGCCACTAACTCAATTATCGCAGTTTCCGTCTACAACAAACTTAAATGTTTACTTGGTCTAGTTTTGCTCTTATTAAATTTGTGTGTACTGTGACAAATAATAATTTACCTGCACATAAAACAAGCTTTTACTTTACTGAAAGTACACAATAAATCTTTATATTATATTGCAACAAGTTGGTTAAACAAAGTTTCTAAAATTAAGTTACACAGTCCCAACAATAAAAAGCCCAGTGTATTGCAAAATAAGACAAAAGAATTAAAATATTTTGTTTTATCTTAGGCTAAGAGTTTCTAAAACAGTAAAACTGGTTATAAAAATAAATAAATAAATAAATATTTTCTGACAATTAATTACTTACAAAATAAGTATCATTAAGAACTTGTGTTATGGATACTAAACAACGGATAAACATACTTAAATTTTTTTTTTATCAATACGTACTTAATATACATAAGAAAACACCCAGACCAGAACAAATATTCATGTTCATGCACACAAAGATATGTCCTGTGTGGGAATCGAACCCACGACTTCTAGAGTGAAGTGTAGGTATCCTGACCTCCACGCCATATCGGTCGTCAAGGACAAGTAAATAATCTTTCCATATTATAATTGTATTCAAATAATGTTTCTTTTTTGTAGCTAGCAAACTGGAATATTTAAGTTATTAATTTTATTGCAGAATGCCCCAAACAGTTATCCATAGGTAACAATGATTAGAAAGACATACGTAAGTATGTTACCTCCAATTTTAATATTTTTTAAAGTAGCCTTGTACATTTTAATACTTTTCCTTCTTGTTTTATATGAATACCTAACAATCATGTTATTTTAATAATTTAATATAATTAATGTTAGTATTCATCAAAATACAAAAATTATATTAATGAGCCTTTTTATAATAATTGTAATTATTAGTAATTAGCGAAATTTTGAAGACGACCTTTTATCCTTGATTATATTACCAATGTTAAGGTTGGTTTGAGATTTTTTTAATAAAATGTAAGAAAAAAACGCGAATTTCTTTTGTGGGACGTAATAAGACGAATGTACGAAGGACAAAGCCACTGGTGAATCAGTCATATAATCTCGTCAACCCAATAACGTACTAGTGCAAGCCACTGGCCTCAACTCACAAACTAAGATTAAAGAAGTTTGTATCATATCTCCACCAATCTGCACTGGGTCAGTGTGGCGAAGTATTAATTCGTCTTACCTTGGTTTTTCACACAAGGCCCGTGCTCTGTAGTGGGATGTTTATAATATGAGATCATACTTCAACACGCGACTCAGTGCGGATTGTCGGTGGCAGATAATAAAATGGGGCTTTCTGATGTTAAAAACCGAAAAGGACCTCCTAACGACTTCATTGCGGTGATAACCGAGACCGATGGGTTAACGAGCCCTTTGCAGCACTCTATGTATATCAAACAAACAAAAAAGTCATCTCTTTAAAAACTGATCTCTGTAAAATTTGCCTCAATTTGGTTATCGTTTCTGACCATGTAGTGTCGGTGAACAAAAAACGCTTCGCGACCTATAACAACAAGATATACCTTGTTAAAAAAAGTCAGGTTTCTTATCTGCCAATTTACTTACCTGAATAGCCAGCGTTATGACCTTATTAAATTATGACAAGATAGCTGAGTGGAAACCATTTTGGTTACCTACATTATTGTGTTTTAATTCTTTGTTATGTCCTATAAATACTGTTTGCTTATTTTTATTGTAGCTAAATAGATAAGTTTATTTCTTTCTATATCTGCAGAACCACCATACTTAAAAGAAGGTTTCAGTCCGGTTTTCCCTTTGGGAGTTCTCTCTGAGCCCGATTTGTATACAGAAACAATCAAAACCATCCTTGGCGCTTTACGACTGCACGTCGTTTCGAAACTCATAAACACTACGAGCAACAAGTGTTTGTGGTTACGCACGTGCCTTATTTTCATAGTTAACCAGATTTACTATATTCATATTGTGGAAAGTATTTTTCTATGTGCTCTCTGAGAAAGACGACGTAAGGTAAGGTCTGTTAAGGACCAACGCAATGCTAGATATTTTACTGCCAAAAAGTAGCAGCGTAATAAGAGGTTTATCGATTGTTGTCAATGAAAGGACGAATGAAGGTTAATAATATTGGCTCTGCCGAAAAGGTATCCTAAAAGTAAGTAATGGGTTTCAAACCTGTCCTGGGGTCGAACTGTTCTGATAAAAATTAACTTCTTAGTATAAAAATCATTTAGAATAATTAATATTTAAATATAGATATCAATGTCTTAATTGTCAATTATTTAGTTTCAAGTTAAGTATAATTCAGAACATGTGTTCAAAATCTTTTTTTTTTTTTTTATACATGGAGAATCTGCAATCCACGTGTTAGTCACCGACGATGAGCCGAGCGTGCGATTCCGGAGCAAAGTACGCGCATCTTTGAAGAAGATGCGTATACTTCACGCTAGCTAACTTGGTTCACCGCCGTGGCGGTGGCCCAAGCTAGCCGGCTAACTCCCAGATACCTCTCGCCGGCGAGTAGGTTATGCCGGGATGACCCATAAGGGGCCGACCGGCTAAACTCCATGTGTGTGGATGCTGCATGCCTCTGATGGCCGTTACAGCGCAACCGGAATGTATTGGGGAAGGCGAGGCTGAGGGCCTCAAACCTAGATTAAAAACTAAAAGTATTTTAACTGAAGAGCGACATACTAAGGGCGGTCTCTAGTAGACCCGAACCTCGGCTCAGGATGTCGTGAGTGTGTTCAAAATCTTAAAAAAATCGAAATCATTTATTCAATTTTGTCTCATAAGAGCTCTTATGAAAGTCATACTTATAAACTAACGCGCCCATTTACTGCGGGCGAGATACTTGACGTCATGAGGAAGCGTAGAACCAGAGGTAAGCACGTATGAAGCGTAGGTACACATAAGTTATATAGGTTGCAATTTATGTCGCATTTAAGATCGAATATTTTGTGATTCGTACATAGCCTTATTCCATTTTGCCTTAATGCCAAATAATATAATATTATTATTTTTTTTTTTAATTTGTTTATTGCAGTGTTTTTCAATTACTAGATCACGCAAATTATTTTCTTCATCATATCCATCGTCATATACTGGCATTATCGCGGTTCTCCTAACTGGAGCTTAGGGCCCAGGGTCTGCTCACTGGTCTAACCAGATTCGCCTGAATTTCAGTTAAAGCACTATAATTAATTTAATAATATTATATAACAAATAAAAACAATGAAGATTTGATAAATATCTTCGGAGTTCAACATGGAACCCTATAATTTATTTTATTTTATTTTTATTTATTTAATCTTTATTGCACACAAAAAAAAGTGATACAAAAGGCGAACTTAATGCCGAAGGCATTCTCTACCAGTTAACCATAGGGTTAGCAGAGATGGTTAAAGGCGGTGCTACAAATTAAAAAAAAGAAATATTAATAAACTTACATAAATCAACACACTAATAAAATACACTACATATACATACATAATACAGAAAAGATGATAGTAGGGAGACTTAAACCGACGAGGACTCACTATTTTCATGGATAGCCGTAAATAAATATTCTAAACATATTTATGAGTAGTCATTATTTATTATAATAGGTTGGGGAAAAAGTCTTTTCGTATTTTTGTATGAAAAGTCAAGACATTTTTTTCAAAGTTTATTTACATTTATTTACAATATATATGTACCGTTTTGTTGAATAACTTTCTGCCATTTTGTGGGCAGAGACATTATCCCGTTACTGCAGAAACTTTGGGACTTCTGATCAAAAAAACGGGACAAATAGTTTTGGCAGTCCTCTCTTGAGGTCAACCTTACAGATCCTAAAAAATTCTGCAGAGACCGAAACAGGTGAAAATCTGAAGGCGCAAGGTCAGGGCTATATGGTGGATGCACTAAGACCTCCCAGTCGAACTCTCTTAATTTTTGCTGAGTGGCTAAAGATGTGTGTGGTCTAGCGTTATCGTGATGAAAGACCACACCCTTCCTGTTGATCAATTCCGGCCGTTTTCTCTCGACTGCTTCCTTTAATCTCATCAGTTGCTGGCAGTAAAGATCAGAATCGATGGTTTTGCCGGGCGGTAAAAGCTCATAATAAACAATGCCCTTCCAATCCCACCATACACACAGCATCACCTTATTTCGTGTTAGGCCAGGTTTGGCCACAGTCTGTGAAGCCTGGCCAACTTTCGACCACGATCTTTTTCGCACGTTCTTGTCGTACGTGATCCACTTTTCATCGCCAGTTATCAATCTCTTCAAAAACGGCTCGGTTTCATTACGTCTCAATAATGAATCGCAAATGAGTACACGGTTCATTAAGTTTCTTTGAGTGAGCTCGTGTGGCACCCAAATATCGAGCTTTTTTGTATAACCAGCTTTCTTCAAATGGGTCAAAACTGTTTTGTGGTCAATTCCCAGTTCTTCAGCTACATCGTAACTACAAATATGCCGATCTTGCTCCACTCTTTCAAAAATGGCGTCCATTTTATTCGTAACAGGGCGACCAGAGCGAGGTGCATCTTTAACATCAAAATTTCCGGACTGAAAACGTTTGAACCAAATTTGTGCTACTCTTACTGACACTGCATCAGGTCCATAAACATCACAAATTTTTTTCACTGCTTGAGTTGCATTTTTGCCTTTTTTATAATAAAATTTTAAAATGTATCGAATTTCTTCATTAGATTCACTCATTTTTACGGAGAGAAAAACAAATGAAAAATAGCGGGAAACAACTTTTTTTTATTTTTTTCTTTTCTTTATTATGGAACCTTTTTAATGTTACCAAAACCAGCCAGACACAAATGGTACAGTCAAAAAAATTTTATAATAAGTTTATACCTACGTTATGCGAAAAGACTTTTTCCCCGACCTAATATATTGTTTACGCAATGACATAAAATAATATGATACTACTAATAATATCACATTACTATAAAACACTAAAATGGTAATAAAATCAACAATGTGACACAGACTTTAAAAATTGCATTTTGCAAACTTTAATTAACTAAATTACTTAGTAACAATATACATGTACAGCCTTACTAATAAAAAATGCTTAAACCGCTACTTAACGAGTGAATAGTTACCCTATGATTAAACTTTGAGTAAAGTTATACACGAATTACACAAAGACCATACCAATAAACATTGTATAAGCTCTGAATAGTTAAACGTCTGCTTTACATGGTTTGAACATAGCAGTGGCAATATTTTTGCCTTACGTTTAGAAACCATATTGTTTGATGTGTTCATGGAACAGCAAATAATGCTTTTTAAATGATAAAACTACATCAAGTACGCAAATAATTATTTATATTATTATTTATTATTGTTTTGGATATATTACATAGTAGTTTATAAAATTATTGTTGATCGTTCACCTGAACCTATTATTGGAGACTTCAAAACGAACGTCATCCTTCCATGTTTTTGTTTATGAACTGCCTGGCTGTCAATAATTGTCACTTCCGATGTGTACGTCCAATTATTTTATTGATTTTTCAGTCCTTTAGTTTTCATAGAAATTTTATAATTTATATTTAAGCAATGGCGAATAAAGTTACACACCTAAAAATAAAGAAAAATGTTAAAGATATTTTTCTTGATAAGTCAACTATCTACTACTATTTTGTACATTGTCTTATTGTCTTTGGAAAATATAATATAAAATTTTGATTCGTTATGATTGACAAGAAACTTTCATATATTTTTCGATTGCTCGTAACTTAAGTCCTCTATTTCTAATCTAAGTAAATTTGATAAACTGTATAAAGCAAAAAATATTGAAAACCAAGATACGAACCAAAAATGGACACCTGTCATACACTTACACAAAAGATAAACTACGGTCCGTGAGTGAATAAGCCCTGTGTAATTTTTCTTCTACGCTAAAACAGACATATACAACCGATTTGTCAAAAATGTTTTTATTGGTAGCCCGATGGCTTGCATCACCTGTATAACGGATATATACACCTGAGCTTATCTTTATTAGTAAGGCTGGTAGTCTGTGCCGTCATTGCAAGTTTGTAATACTTTTGAATGAGGGCGTTGTACGGCACCGTCATATGTGGCTTATTTATAAAGTCCGTTTAATTTTTTTGATATCCTGCTTGTTGGTTAAGAAAAAACGCAGTTTTTGGGTTCAGAAGAGCTGAGGTTAATAATTGTATCATTTTGAAAAAAATAAGAGATAGACCTAGAGATTACTGCGCTAAAAGTAATTTTTACTACAACTAAACAGATCCTTTTTTAATAGTTGAAGCCAGGTCCATTTTTTTAAGGCAGTAAATTTTTGAGGTCGTGAGGTTATTTATGTTTCATTAAAAGATATATTTCAGGAAGCAAGAGTACTCAATAGTCTTTTTGATTCGGGCTTACTATATAGAGATATACCTTTTTCTTCGAATTAAGGAAGCCAACCCTCTGGAAACATTTATAAGTAATATAATAGCATTTTACTCAACACAAGGGGTTAATGAACCTTCATATTAATGAAATGATATTGTTAAAGAAAATGATACACATTTAAATTTTCGTCCAAATTTGGGTAAAGAAAAAATATAAAGTTGAAGACAACAATTGTATCATACCAACCAATCAAAAACTAAAGGTAAATACTTAAACGAAACATACAATAAGAAGTATGGTTGTAAAATCAACTGACAGAATGATGGTATGTCATAAAATGTACGAACTCCACACAAAGACACATAAATCTGTTTACGAACAAATAAAATCAATGGTCCGTCAATGGAACGTGAGTCATAAGCTGAAATATTGTTGTAACAAATAGTAACGTATGAGATCTAAAAATATAGCGCTAACACCCTGTTCGCCATGAGTACTTTCTCTAGTTCGTTATACTAATACTCGTATGTACATTATAAATTATTTCCCGTCTGCATTTGGTTGCACATAACCTGTAGTTTGGACCTGTTCTATCTTAGGGCATATGCTTTCTTCTATTTCCCAGAAATAGTTAAGTGTGAAAGTGTTACACTAAGTTCTTTGTATTGACATAATATGATTTTTAGAGGGTTGTGTATTTTTATGGGATAATAGTTGATTTCAATTTTTTTTTTCATGCCTGAGTAAACTCAAGTATATTTTATAACAGCCAATTGACTTCTCTGTACTTAGCTCACTCCTAGCAAACCAAGTATAACTACCATGTGGACTGAGTACCGATTGGTGGGAATGCGTGGTGTCATGCCGTCCACTTTGATCTCTTTAAACTTGGCTAAACCACTACCACATAACTGGCACGCGACGTTTCGTGGTACAATCCGCTAACCGCCTTAAAGCTTCATCGCGTCTAAGCAAAGTTGTTGTTCTAAGGTTGTTTGATAAATATATTACCTGAAGATGCCCGAAGAAAATTATCTGAGGGCGACATAATGTGTCGTCAATTTGTTGGGAAATTGCGGGTATGCGAGAATTTGTTGCCATGTATTTTTTTAAAAATGTGTGTACAGGAGTCCTACCATGGCCTAAGGAGCCCAAGCTCTCCTGCAAGTGGTGCACCAGCCGATAAACGTACGAGGCTCTGGCGAAACAGTGCTCGATAAGCGGCAATAGGCTCGCCATCTATTACGTGGGACCAACTATAGAGTTTGCGAAGTGTGGGCGTATAATATGCCTCTGCCTATCCTTTCGGAAAAACAGGCATGAATATTTGAATGTAATTACTTTAAACCATCATTAGCGGACAAAGTTTCACATAATCTGTTTGTTTTCTTCATATAATATTTTTGATAGAAATTTCATATGTGTCTATAAATATATCATACAAAATAAACAAAGATAAAAACAATAATATTTTCAATGAACCAAAAGTCAATACGGTTTTCTAGTATCAATAATCATTCGTAACACATAACGATCCTTCTGAAACGGTTTGTTTCATAACAAGCAATAACGTAAAGTAGTATGACTGACAGAATTATGATCCCCGCTGCGGTATTATTTCTGATGAAACCACACCTTTGGGTGTGATCTTCTATTGCAGTTTAACTGGAAATGATAGGTTATTGATAGACGGAGTTTAATATAAAACAATAGCAATCTCTTAATGTTTTTGTTTATTTTTGCAGGCTGGAAACGCTTGTTCTGGACTCTCTAGAGTTTTTGGTGACTTATCACCAAAGAACGTCTTTCCCAGTTAAATAGTAAGGATTTATGCAATCATATCTTTGAAGCGGAATTTATCCCGCATTATCGCATATAGGTCTTCACAATTAATAATTAATTGTTACGACCTATAAGGAACAGATCCTCTCAGGGCATCTCATTTCATACAATGATAAATGAGCTGCTTATATTAGACGTAGCTTATAGCTACCTCCAATCAGGTCACCAACATGAATGGTTAAAAATCTGATATGGCGTTGAGGTCGCTATACCTGCACTCCGCTCCTGGTGTCCAGGGTATGATTCTTACTTTAAACATAATATTTTAATGTATAAATAAATAAATAAATTATTTTGTCTGACACTTACACTAATTATTTAGTTCCAAGATAAGTATCATTAAGAACTTGTGTTATGGATACTAAATAACGGATAAACATACATAAATACTTTTTTTTTTTGTAAATATATACTTAATATACATAGAAAAACACCCAGACCAGAACAAATATTCATATTTATACACACAAATATTTGTCCTGTGTGGGAATCGAACCGAACGAAAAAGAATGTATGTTGAACTGGGTGTTTTCCTATCTATTTAAATATTTAGAAAAGAAGTATTTGGATATGATTTTCAGTTGTCTAGTACCCATAGTAAAAGCTCGGCTTAGTTTGAGTCTACTTACACTGTTCGAGAAATATTTAATTTAAATTTATTTATTTTACTTTTGTTACAGAAAATACACAACAGTTCCAACGTGTTTCTTTGTGCACAAAATAAAACATTTCTAGTATTTCAACTGCGTAAGTAATTTGTTAGGGCTTATACCATTTTCGTATGTTTATTTTCAATAAAAGGTCAAATGTACACTGCGAATAGTATGAAATAATGCAGTGAAGGATTTTGGCATACACTTCGAATCACTGATTTTTTTATAAAAAAAGGTGTCACCCCACATGAACTAATACAAAATTTATAAAAGACACAAAGAACTACAAGAAAGCTACCTCACAATAAACAATTCATTTACAGATTCACAAAGAAACTAGTTCATGAAACAACTTTAAGCTGAATACGACCATTTGCCGAAAGTACTGAAACCCAGTTTGTGCGGCGCCTCGCATTCTTGATTTTAGTCGAGTTTCGAGTTTATACCTTTTTTATAGCGCTGAGTGCTGGTGTATCTTACATAAAGTAGTAGCTTGAACATACAGGAATGAGATATGAAGGTTCTGGAAGTGTATAAAAATGAATTAAAGAAATAGGTCTCCATGTTTTGTTACCTATATTTTTGTAGCAGGCTTTCATAATTTTATAGACAGAGAAAACAATATACGAAACTTTCTTATATAGTAACCTTTTATTTTTAAACTTTTGCTTTCATTATAGTCTAGGCAGCATTATCATGAGTTTAAGAAAATCTTGCACGTCCAATAATTACAGCCAGACCAGCAGATCAAGTGCTGCAAGTGATGGAAACTTAGCTACATACTAAGAAGGAGGCTCTATTTTATCCTCAAGTAACCTCAGATAATTGGAAGCTGGTAGAGAAAAAGGGAGAAGAAAAGTGGCCATTCCCTTAATTTGGCGTGACGTGCTCCGGGTAAAGGCGAAGAGAATAGAGAAAATCTGCAGTGAGATAAAGTCGAATTTACGGGATTCTTGTATTAACCTTATTCAAGATTAGGCAGTAAGAAATACAAGATTCCTAAATACAAAATCCCAAAAGAGTTAGCTTTCGTTAAAAGGATAAGCGCAGCTTGAGTATGAAACCGCTAAAAGATCGATCGGGACTCGGAATAAACCCAAATAAACTTCTTAATTTTTTCAGTTATACCAGTTTACTCTCATAGAAAGATAAAAGACAAGACTACAATAAGCGAGGTAAAAAGTTGATACAACATAGTTTTACGAGCATAATCGAGGCAATAATAAAAAAATAAACTCCACTATATCCTATCTGCAGTCCGAGATTGAAACCAATTTTAGACGCCTATATTGGTCGGTTTTTCAACACAAGCATTGGTTAATTAGACTTTTTACTTGAAAAAAGATTGATATCGTCGGGGATAGTGCAATTCCGCGTAACTAGCATTGGATAATTCCGCGTCACTGCAAAATTTTGATAATTTAAGATACGTGCACGTAATTGTCGCAGAGCCTAAATTATGTACTTCAGAAAATCCTTTTTACAACAAAACATAGAAAATATAATTAATTATATAATGTGTAAATAAAAAGCCCAAAAATTGTTAAATAAGATTTTTTTAATTTTTCTACCTTCCCCTGTAAAACTATTACAGATACGCGGACTTTACGTATGGTAGGTTCGCGGATTTGCATTATTATATCAGTTCATGTGGGTAGACACCTTTTTTTATAAAAAAATGAGTGTTTCGAAGTGTGTGCTAAAAAATTCACTGCATTATTTCATATTTTTCGTAGTGTACATTTGACCTTTTTTTGAAAATAAACATACGAAAATGGTTTATACCATTATAAATATACCTACTTACGCAGTTGAAATACTATAAATGTTTTATTTGGTGCACAAAGAAACACGTTGGAACTGTTGTGTGTTTTCTGTAACAAAAGAGAAATAAAGTAATTAAAATTAAATATTTCTTTATGTCTCCCACAGTGTCACTAGACTTAAACTAAGCAGAGCTTGTACTATGGGTACTAGACAGCGGAAAATCATATTTAAATAGATAGGAAAACACCCAGTTCAACATACGTTCGTTTTTATACATCCTAGACGATATGTCTATCGCAAACTTTGGATCGATATAGGTTATTAATTTCAGGAGTAGGACCACCGAAGCTGGGGAGATGATAAATAATGCAACTCGCTCTAGACCCGGCTTATTTCGCTCATCATACAATAATTAGAAACATAAGAGCAATTTACATAATAAACTTAGTAAGTAAACTTCAAATAAATCAATCGTGACAAACCCAAATAAACTTCTTTAGATTTTCAGCTGTATCAGTTTACTCTTGGGGAAAGATAAAAGACAACACGACATTAAACGAGGTAAAAAGTTGTTACAACATAGTTTTACGAGCCCTGGCACAATCGAGGCAAGAATAAAAAAATAAACTCCACGATATGCACCGTTTAAGACCACCGAGGCTGGGATATGATGAATATTGCAACTCGCTCTTGGCCAGGCTTGTTTCACAGATTATAAAACAATGTTAAGAGCTGCCATTTGGCGTGCCTTACCAATGTTACAACGGTGGTACTTTGCTTGTTATACACTGCGCTTTTTGATGTGTATGGTGTAGTAATATAAAAATGAACAGAAATCTTGCTTATAACTAAGTATGTAGATTGTACTTTTGTTATGGCTGTATAACCAGATTTTACGGTAATTTACGTTTTCTTGTTATTACTATGGCGCATTAAAATTATATTTCTCTTTGAAGTAAGTACCTACTTTATATTAATCAAAGCTAAAAAATCCCTTAATCCGACGGCGGAAGCCAGGAAGCAAAGTTTTATCAATAAATCTCATACAACATATATATTTTCTGAGCTTCAAAACTCAAATTGAATAATACAAAAAAAACATATCTTCAGAATCAGACCTTCAAAGGTTAACAACGGATTTCTGATAACATCAGGTTTTGAATTATAAGGAAATATTTTTTTATAAATAATGGAATTCATATTTACCATTATGCAATAGGTACGTTATTTAAAATAAACAATTACGGTGACGTAAAATATTTGAGCAATTTTCTCACGATAAGTTCAAAAGTTCATTACTCACATGTTTCGTTTACGTGTTAAGACATACCGTATATAAAGTTAGCTGGTTAACGCAATTGTGAGTCTTATACTCAAAGCAAAAGGTCCAGGAACTGAAATGACTTTTAATTGCTAACAAAACGCATACTTGACCAACTTTGCCTTGTTAGAGAGTCAAAGTCGTTTTTCGGGTACGAATACTAGTTGTTCTAGGGCTATAATTGGAACAAATTCACAATGTGCTAATGAACCATAATTAGACGTAGACTTGCGGTTCAATTTATGTTCAAATCAGTTCGGTTTTTGTTTGAAGTGTAGTATGAACTGTGCTTTCTAACTAAAATGAATTTAGACATTTTTAAAATGTTTTTATGATGTATGCCTATATCAACCTAATAAGGTCCACAGCTAATCTTAGGCCTTCCCATGGACTTCACAGATTTGTTTTTAATAGCTTAGCCACGAAATTATTAAAGATTTTTATACTTTATATATATCCTTTTTTAATATAAACAAGAATTAGTTGTGCCTTGATTGATCGGCCAATAACACTTTTAGAGAACTTAAAGGAAAGCTTGAGGAAAATTTTATTCATATAAAGTCAACGACAGAACTAAATTTTAGAGCAATAAAGCAGTTCTCATTAAACCTTAATTACTCCTCCAATCAACGATACAAAATCGGAATACCTCTAGAACACCACCGAAGCGAATTCACACGCCCGCAACCACGGGAATGTAGGTCGGGTGCTGATTGCGCGCTCTTCTCATATCGAATTCTCTTTTTCCACCAGCGATCTCGATGCGCGAAAAATTTCATTTCGCCATGCGTTTTGCAAGTAAAATCAGGCAACTTTTGACACTTCAATTACGCACTGATGGTTGGTTGCCCGTAATTTTTTCCCTCCCCAACCAAAATACACCAGAACACAAATCGTGTCACACGCATAGAGACCCAACGAAACTTGGGAGAAAGTTTAACGCGAGCGGAAGTTTAAAAGGAAATTGAAAAGTTTTCCACTTTTTTAATATTAAATTAGGCGGAGATCTTGAGATTTATCATCACAGGTGCACTATCGTGAAGTTTGCTATCTTAGCCCGAGGCCGTGCCTGGAACTTATTGTTTTGCGTGTTTTTTGTTTGCGCTTGTTAATTTCGCATTAAACTTTAATGCTAAGGGGCGAATCTTGTATTAATTCGTTCTACTTGACGCTCGCTTGTCTCCACTTGATGAATGTTTTAGTTACCTACGTCTATATAAGATAAAATCTCTTTACAAAGCCGTAAACACCCATGCGAACACGTGTTTATAACTCAAAAATAGTTTCAACTTGGTTCAAAGCGAGATATAAATTATATGTGTTACGTTCTCTTTTTAGTGTCGATGTAGGGATGGGAATCCCTTTAGTAATCTGTCTTGGACCACACTTAAGCCAGCGGACAGTTACAAATCTTCATTAACAGCTGACAAAAAGTCGTCAGCTGCCCACTTGCGTAAATATACAGAACCGATACTAGGCGGTTAGTTTTAGATTTGTACAAACTACGTTAGACTATTAACACAAGAAATAAAACAGACAATGTTGCTTTGGTAAATTACAACTTGTAGATACTTTACTAGTCGTCATATTAGCTGTCGCTCGATTCTTCTGTAACTAATATTTTAGCCGTTATCTTTAAACCTTAAACCTAAATTTGATTCCCCTATGTAGAGGTGGTGGTGCATTTCATCAATTCTGTCTTAGGATTCTTACTTCATTATAGTCCGCTTGCAGTAGTATCTGTTTGTTATTGATGTTAGGCATTCAGTCGGTTCAGTTTATATTTTTTCTATATAAACGATGAATCCAACGTTTTAATAAACGATTTACATTAAATAATCATCACTGAATTCAAATTTAAAATGAAATAAAATTACGTGATGAAATCATCTATATATATAAAAGAAAGTCGTGTTAGTTACTGCACTTATAACTCAAGAACGGCAGAACAGATTTAGGCGAAAATTGGTAGGGAGGTAGCTTAGAGCCAGGAGACGGACATAGGATACTTTTTATCCTGTTCGACAGCGTTCCAGTGTGACTTGACATGAAACGTCAGCCACTATAAAACGTGATATAACAAAAAAGAATCAGACTTGGAATAACAAAACGCAAATGACAGCTATGTAATTGACGTATAATGACAGCTATGTAATGACGTATGGATGACAATTTGATATTTGTAAGAAATCAATATTCAAACTATTTCTGACTTCTTGGCGGGAAAGTGAAGCGTCATGTCTGCAGTTTTGTTTTATTTTCTAAAATTTGTGATATTTCGAAGATTAATGTGTGATAACGGTGGATTATTAACCGTTAAGTGTTTGTGAATATACATGAGTGTTAGTAAATCAAACAAAGCAGTGCAACATCACATTTCAAATTCTCTCAAGGAGTCCATGTGAGATCTCAGTATAGTCCCACATCTTTACTGAGGACTTAAGGGACTTTGGGGAGGGTATATCATTTACCATTTATCATCTTTATCATCAAACACTCTCATATACTACGAATTATCTCATTTACTATTGATATATCACTTACTTGACACTGGCTAAATGTGCAGGACGCACGACGCCATTATTTAAAAGAAAGAAAGTTTCTATTAAATAAATAATTGACGGACTTCTTGGCGGGAAACTGAAGTGTCATGTCTGCAGTTTTGTTTTATTTTCTTAAATTTGTGATATTTTGAACATTAATGTATAATAACGGTGGATTATTAACCGTTAAGTGTTTGTGAACAGACATGAGTGTTGGTAAATGAAACAAAACAGTGCAACATCACTTTTCATATTTTCTGTCAAGGATTCCATGTGAGATCTCAATATAGTCCCACATCTTTACTGAGGACTCAAGGGTCTTAGGGGAGGGTACCTCATTTACCATTTATCATCTTTATCACCACTCATTCTCATTTACTATGAATTATATATTATTAACATATCTCTAACTAGACACTGGCTAAATGTGCAAACTGCACGAAGCTATTATTTAAAAGAAGAAGAAATAATTGACTTCTTGGCGGGAAAATGAAGCGTCATATCTGCAGTTGTGTTTTATTTTTTTAAATTTGTGATTTTTCAAACATTAATGTGTAATAACGGTGGATTATTAACCGTAAAGTGTTTGTGAATATACATGAGTGTTAGTAAATCAAACAAAGCAGTGCAACATCACTTTTCAAATTCTCTCAAGGAGTCCATGTGAGATCTTAGTATAGTCCCACATCTTTACTGAGGACTTAAGGGACTTTGGGGGAGGGTATCTCATTTATCATTTATCATCTTTATCACCACTCATTCTCATTTAATATGAATTATATATTATTAATATATCACTTACTTGACTAAATTTAATTAATATTGCCGCGAGCAAGACTATCAAAATCTTTCCCGACAAATGCAAGAAGAATACGAAATACTGCAAATGAAAGGACTGAAGAAGAACAAGAAATTGCACGTGCCGAAACAGCGCCTTAATAGTATGGCTCGACTTCGTGCTTCTCAATAAAACAAAAAATGTCGTTTATCAAGGTACTTAAGTGAAGAGCAACCTATATACTAAAATACAGAAATAATGATGAATGTAGATATTTACATTTTATGGATTTTTTCCATTAAAAAAAACACTATCGGCTTATTTATTGCCATTAAGGCGGAACAAAGTTCGCCGGGTCAGCTAGTTTTATATAAAATTACAAATAACTGCATTTAATTATTATTAAGCATTGTAAGTTACAAAGTTGTTTATGAACCACCATAATAATATTTTTCCGTGAAATAACACGACAGACACTTACAGGAGTGACAAGTTAATGACGCAAATTAAGCTTTTCGCCAACATCGACAAGTGTCGGCGTGCGGCAATAAATCGAGCTGGTCTCCATGAATGCGAAACGGAAAAAGAAAGAAAAATGCTCGAGCGCCACTCGACGATCGTCGAGACTAAAAAGTTTACTTTCATTAATACGTCTCTAAAGTTGAAAATAACTGGCCGGCATAAAAGAAATCCCAACTGGCAGAATTTAAAAAAAAACTAAAATAAGAACTATAAAAATCGCGTTGACTTACGTTCCTGTGACGGTTTTGAGTTCATTTTCGATTGACATCATCCGCCTTGTATCGCTGACTAAGTTTTAATGAATTTAATGTATCGTGGGTTGCACACGAATTTGTCGCTTTTATGGGCTTTTCGGCTTCGTTTCGGGCCGTCGTGGTATGTGAAGTATCGCCAGATTATCACTCCGATGTTTTGGTATACGTAATCCCCAACATAATTAATGTTAAACTTTATGCATTTTGTTAAATCCTATATGTTTTCGGGAAGATTTTGAAATCAGAAAACATAGTTTATTATGCCGTTAAGGGATATAGTTCTCACATCTTGCTATCATGTGTAAGCATGTTGTATAAAAATTAACCAAACAGAATGTAAATTATTAAATTTGTGCTAAATTAAATAAAAATAAGCTCGAAGAACCGACAACATTCAATGGTCTTCTTTTTCCGAACATTCTTCAATGGCCACCACAAATTATTTAACTATTGGTCTTATATTCAGCAGTTCTTATAAAATAAAAATATGATATAAATAAAAACAATATCTCTTTTTTTTCAGCACTAATATAATTTTAACCATACTAACTAGCAAACTAGGTACTGTTTAAGTACGAAACATAATAGGTTGGGGAAAAAGTCTTTTCGTATTTTTGTATGAAAAGTCAAGACATTTTTTTCAAAGTTTATTTACATTTATTTACAATATATATGTACCGTTTTGTTGAATAACTTTCTGCCATTTTGTGGGCAGAGACATTATCCCGTTACTGTAGAAACTTTGGGACTTCTGATCAAAAAAACGGGACAAATAGTTTTGGCAGTCCTCTCTTGAGGTCAACCTTACAGAACCTAAAGAGTTCTGCAGAGACCGAAACAGGTGAAAATCTGAAGGCGCAAGGTCAGGGCTATATGGTGGATGCACTAGGACCTCCCAGTCGAACTCTCTTAATTTTTGCTGAGTGGCTAAAGATGGTCTAGCGTTATCGTGATGAAAGACCACACCCTTCCTGTTGATCAATTCCGGCCGTTTTCTCTCGACTGCTTCCTTTAATCTCATCAGTTGCTGGCAGTAAAGATCAGAATCGATGGTTTTGCCGGGCGGTAAAAGCTCATAATAAACAATGCCCTTCCAATCCCACCATACACACAGCATCACCTTATTTCGTGTTAGGCCACGTTTGGCCACAGTCTGTGAAGCCTGGCCAACTTTCGACCACGACCTTTTTCGCACGTTCTTGTCGTACGTGATCCACTTTACATCGCCAGTTATCAATCTCTTCAAAAACGGCTCGGTTTCATTACGTCTCAATAATGAATCGCAAATGAGTACACGGTTCATTCCGTTTCTTTGAGTGAGCTCGTGTGGCACCCAAATATCGAGCTTTTTTGTAAAACCAGCTTTCTTCAAATGGGTCAAAACTGTTTTGTGGTCAATTCCCAGTTCTTCAGCTACATCGTAACTACTAATATGCCGATCTTGCTCCACTCTTTCAAAAATGGCGTCCATTTTATTCGTAACAGGGCGACCAGAGCGAGGTGCATCTTTAACATCAAAATTTCCGGACTGAAAACGTTTGAACCAAATTTGTGCTACTCTTACTGACACTGCATCAGGTCCATAAACATCACAAATTTTTTTCACTGCTTGAGTTGCATTTTTGCCTTTTTTATAATAAAATTTTAAAATGTATCGAATTTCTTCATTAGATTCACTCATTTTTACGGAGAGAAAAACAAATGAAAAATAGCGGGAAACAACTTTTTTTTATTTTTTTCTTTTCTTTATAATGGAACCTTTTTAATGTTACCAAAACCAGCCAGACACAAATAGTACAGTCAAAAAAATTTTATAATAAGTTTATACCTACGTTATGCGAAAAGACTTTTTCCCCGACCTAATACATAAGATTCAAAATTCTAGGTAGCAATTGTTGCTAAAAATATTAAAACAGTTCTCCGCAATCAACGATTCAGGCAGCTTGAAAGATTTTTCCTGTACTCAAATTTTATTTCATGAAATGTTAACTACGTCTTTGCCATAAAAAGTTGAGAAACGACAATTTACAGGTTTTAACGTCGACCACCAGTACTGCTGCGTTACTGCACCTTCTATAATATGCGCATTTATTGTACCTCTTAAATCAATCATATATTTGAAATGTAAAGAGTAACATGAACATGCTGAATAAAAAAAAAACTTTATATTTCGCACAGAAAGAAAAATAATCAGTTTTCACTTTTGTGTGTGTGTGCGAGCGCCTTTGAAGTTTGTGTGCGCGCGTGCTTGTGTGGTTGTGCGCGCGTGCTTCTTTGTATGTGGACGCGTGTATGGCAGCGAGTGTTTGTGAGTGTGTGCATCTGTTGGATTTTACTGTACAATTATTATTATGAATTCTTATACTATAATTAAGTGTCAAAAGCTTTTATTGTACGACATACCTGCATTCCAGACGAATTCTATGATATAAATTTAATAATTTATTGAGTTTGTTGTAAAGAAAAGCAGTAAGGATTTACATTAAATTTTATTTAGATAAAATGGGAGAATGAGGGGAAATTTCCATATAGGGAAGTCATGATTACGCTACATTCGGGTCGGTATCACCTCCGTCAAGTAACTATTTCATATCGCTATGAACAAGAAGAGTTCCTGTTCCATCTTAATAGGAAGAGAGCTACAACAATGTAATAGACAACTTTCAAAATTCTAGAGTATCCATTATCAAAAAAATTGGTATGTATAAAATACCTTAAATAAGTTAGTTGTTACATCTATACAACATTTGATTTATGAATCATGTTAGCAAGTCATATATTACAGCAGAAATGGACTTTAAAGTTTAATTACTTGATGACACGACTTTTAACGACACTATCGACTTACAAAAGTCTTCATATTCCTCTTGTGATCCGCAGGAATACTCACTTAATACGAGCTGCGAACCAATTTATTACATGTGATCATGGATAGGTTGCTTCATTTTACTTTCACACTGTTAAGCGATTAATATAATTTACAGACAGGATAGTATTCCGTTCGGTAAATAGTAATAACTATCTTTAAAATAAAATGAAGATTATGGAATTTATAATGTTTTCAGACAAGATACTATCCTCTTGGTAAATAAAAATGGATCATATTTAACGTGTCTTCAAAATTAATAAATTGCCAACCTAACCTAACCTTTTTGTACATCAAAATTACTGATTGAGCACCTAATCACCTATTAGATGCTCACTCAGTATTTTTGATGATCAAAAAAGCTTTTTTTAGAGGTTTAGTTTATTATATTCCAATAAAAATATTCTATGAATAAAAACTCTTTAATGTGAAATTCATTAAAAATAATGTCTTTCAAAAAAAAATGTGCTATTAATAACGCTTAGATAGAAACAAGACATAATTATTAAAAAAAATAAGAGCCTGCCTATTACTAGTATCCTAATATTAAAAAAAAAACGATTCGTATTTGCATGGTCCCAATACATCACAAAAATAATGTAAAGTGTATCAAACATATTTTGAAATAAAAATACTAAGGTTTGTAGTAGTAGTTTGTAGAATTCTTCAAAAGGAGATGTTTTTGATTGTCATAATTATATGATACAATGAGACAAGGACGAACTTCTATTTTTTTTTACTTACAGACTACGCCACTTATGTATGATAATTAACATATTATGAAATTGTTTTCTTTAAGTCCGAGTATTGGAAAACGCCTCATATCTTTCTTTTATTTCATGCAAAAGCGTACCAGTATGCTTATGCATAGTAATCAAGCATTTCAATAATTTTAAAAATTATTTGTGTTGAACCATTTATGTTTTCATATGGTTCAATTTCAAATGTTTATATTCACCCGAAGCCTAGTTTACATCCGAAAGACTACATATTCAGCAGCACATAAGCTCGGTGCACAAGGGCCAGATAAACAGTAGGCACAGAAAAAGCGACTCATCAAGTATGCATGCACCTCCGCATCCAGTTTCGCGATGACTGTTGACTCAGCTCGCTTAACGTGCCATTTATACTGTGCCGATTTTAGCATAGACTTACTTTCAAACCATTTTTTTCTACTTTTCTATATCAGAAGTTGTAATTTATTGTGTATAAATAAAATGCACGTTAGTTTTCTATGTAACCAGGCCTTTAAATTTGAATAACATAGAAGTATGCTTGCACCTCCGCATCCATTTTCGCGATGACTGTTGACTCAGCTCGCTTAACATGCCATTTATATTGTGCCGATTTTAGCATAAACTTACTTTCAAACCAAATTTTTCAAACTTTAGAAAAGTTCAGTTCACAAAAATCAGAAGTTGTAATTTATTGTGATAGGTTTCATATATAGTAGTGTAATCAATTTTGAGAAAGTCTATTGAATCGTGTAAATATAACGACAAACAGCAACTCATAAAGTATGCATGCACCTCTGCAATCAGTTTCTCGATACAGGCGCGGGAACGGGCTACTGGCGCACCTAACATCATATAAAAGTAAGTATGTGCAAATTTTTAGCACTGTTTTTTTTTCTTTTGAATAACTTCGTGCGGTTTGCACATTTAGCCAGTGTCAAGTAAGAGACATATAAATTATAGTAAATAAGAATGAGTGGTGAAAAATATGATAAATGGTAAATGAGATGGCCTCCCCCTAAACCCCTTGAGTCGTCAGTAAATATGTGGGAACATACTGAGATCTCACATGGACTTCTTGAGAGAATTTGAAAAGTGATGTTGCACTGTTTTGTTTCATTTACCAACACTCATGTACGTTCACAAACACTTAACGGTTAATAATCCACCGTTATTACACATTAACGTTCAAAATATCACAAATTTTAGAAAATAAAACAAAATTACAGAAATGACGCTTCACTTTCCCGCTAAGAAGTCCTAGCACAGCCAGTGCTTACCTAAGATAATAACTTTTTTATTTTTTGTGGTGACAGTCATAAGAAATTAGGTTTATTCTCGATAAAATTTTCGGCTACCTAAAGCTTACAGATTTAGCGGCAAACAGGTTGGTAAAAAGTAGGCAACTACTATTTTTGTATATTGTTCTTATTTGTAATCAAAACAATCGCTACGACAGTGCGACTAAGTCAGCACATTTAGTGATTAAGATAAATTATTTTTTTAATTATTCAAGGTTACAGACAAGTTCAGTTGGATGCTGTAATCATTACAATGTCTATGCTATTATGTAACAGCAAAACACGCACGTATCTACTTACATATTCAGGAACTATGCAACATTTCTACAAAATCAAAGCTAAAAACAAATCCCTGTACAGAGCAACTAACATCGGACCAATCTGCCATCAGAGGACTGGCTTAATCACTCGACTGGCACAGAAGCCTAAACACAGCACCAAAGGTAATTCTCGCTCCATTGTGCAAGGGACGCGCAGTAATAATGCGCGGTGGCAAATATTAGCACAATCCCAGACAGGCCCGTAATAGCAGGAACGAAAAAACGTAGACAGGGGTTTGTACATTTCGATTGTGGGTATAGTCTAGAAAGGTTTAATTTCCGACTGCCCGCGCCTGATGGATGAAACTGGGGTAATAAAATTTTTAAGAAAGGGTTGAATGCCTCGCTAATATTAGCTGGAAAATTGGAGGTCTTGTTGATTGAGTGGGTAGCGAAAAATGTGATTAAAAATTTACGGAAGTTATGAATTTACTTGGACAACATTTCTCTCGGTGCTTACGCCCTATTGGAATAAATTCACCTTTTATATTTATACAGGATGTCCCAGAAACGAGTGTCGAGCGGAAGTCCAGAGATTGAACATTGATTGAACTTGGGGTACCCAAATCACTTTTATATATGTTCCCCAATTTTTAATAGTTTTAAAGTAAGATTATTTTTCTAATTTTTTTTCGTCCTGATCTACTTAACATTATTTTTAAGAAAAAGTATTACAAATTTTAGGTTTTTTTTTATTTTGCAACGAGATCTTCCTAAGTTGTTCCTTTATAATTAAAATTTGTTAGCTTTATAACTTTAATGGGAATTATAAAAAAAAATAGATATCAGACTGACCCTTGAACTGGCAAAATGGCTGTAGAGCAAAAAATATGAAGAATACAAGTATCAATTTAAATATTACCGATTTTTGTCAAACTATGTCGTTTAGTACAACTTTTTTTATATAAAATAAAAGATAGAAGTTTGGAAAAGGCCAAAAAGGCGGGGAGAATCTTCTTATCAATAATTGATTTCATATGTACATACAACCTATTGGAAAGCCACCGTTCTATTTTCTTAATAAATTCAATACGTCCATCATACTTAACGTGAGTACGTAATCTAAAAGTGAATATGTAAAATATAAATCATATTGCTATCACCTATACACGTAACTGTTGTCATAAAAGATAAAGCGATTGGCAAATATTATAAGTTTCGCCACACTAAGAAAATAAGGAAAAACCGTGTCAAATATGCACGCTGCCTTTGTTTAGAATGACGGAGCGGATGCTGCAATCCTGTCCCATTGTTTAAACTAAAGGTACGTGATGTCACTCGACCGATAAGAAGCAAACTAAGGTGGGAAAAAGATACTAGCTTTTGTACCAACTACATTATTAAGACAGTATTATGGGATAGGAGTTTGAAACGCTAACCATTTGTAAGTTGGTTAAGATATATAGGTTAATCAATAAGAAAAGACGACTTCTGGGAGAAAGAAAACGACGTAGAAGACGATACAGGTGTATAGGGATCCTATCAGGTTCTAAAAAGTCCAACCATCCTCACCTGGAAGAGGTGCACCTGCTGTACAACGGACGAGGTTCTGGCGATTAGTAAAGTTCCCGGTAAGCGGCATTAGGCTTGACACCTATTAAGTGGGTTCAAAATGTTAGTGGCGAAGTTTGTATATGCCTCTCCCGGCAGGAGAAAGGCGTGTCTCTTGTTATGCGTTAAAATGGAACAAAATAAAGATTAGGTAAATTGATCTATGTGATATTTTAGTCAAGCCATAAAGTACCAGCCCGAGGTTTCCTAGTTTGATATGTAACATTTTTTTTTTATAATAAGAAGCTTGTAAAAATAATACGCTTTCTTTGGGTATGAAAAAATGTCCTTCTTTAAAGTTTTGCTTATATTAATGATTGTTAAAACTTTATGAAACAGCCAGAACAAAAAACAACGATTATGAATATTATAATGTAGATTGTCCCAATCCAATTTTAGAAACTTCTCAACAAAAAGTCTTTGAAGTAATTTTTGACAAACATTTTTTAAGAAAAACAAAATATTATGTAATAAGCGTAAGGAAACGACGAGTCGTGTAATAAGCCGAGCACACACTCAGCTTATTTCCTGTGCTCTGAGAGAAAAACACCAAGAAAATACCGAGACGCATTATCAGAACACATTTTTTCCATCAAAGGAAGCGAGATAACATGAACAGAGAATTTTATGTCCCAACTTCTTGGCTTCGTCTGGTACACAGTTTTATTAGGACAACCTAATTAGATAGTGTTTTTATTCGTACCTGTTTACAAGCGGGACAGTGTTTTGAATATTACGAAACTAGCGTTGGAAAATGTAAAAGGAAATATAAATTCTTACCACGCTTTAGAGCACTTAGTAAAAAATTCGATTTACGGTTTCAGCACAATCTTAGGTTCTTACTTTTCAGATTTTTTAATAAGTTATGTCAATTATACGCAGTTATTGAGACCTGCTATACGAATATATACTATACCCAAAGCGGCTTTACATAATAATATACATTTATGAATGATTTTCTATCCAAAAAAAATCGGTTAGCAGAAAGTATCCAAGCCGTATGTACTTTATTATTGAAACACACTTTTAAGAATACACACCCATTACTACTTGCCTTCAATAGTGTCGTATGAATGAGTTTCACATTTTGGCTTAAAATAAAGTGGCAAAGAAGAAAATAAATCTAAATAAAAGTATCACTTGCGGATAAAGTTAGGTTTCTAAATCCGTAAAACTGTTTGTTTAAGCCTTAGTATTTACGACTGAATTACTATATCAAATTTAAATAAGGAAATAGGATATCATGAAATGTTCACTTTAATATCTTGAATCGTGACAAACGTTTCCATTCGAGCACACTATTTCACTGCCTCAAACCACTTAAAAGCTCATCCTATCAGATATTTAACGAGACCATCTTTATTACAAATTTGGCTTGGATCCAGGGACAGATAACGAAGCACGTCCTCATTCGTTTAGATGATTGATAGTGCTAGCTTAACACCTCGTTGGTCCCGTCTTGATGGAGTGTAGGCTTTTTGTTATATTTGATTAGCTAACCGATGTCTGCCTGATTGGATGGTTACAAAGTTAATTCTTAAACAAGACCCTATTGTGCTAGTTGGTTCGTTGTTCGGGCACATACTGGCTTTGAGAACGAAGAGCGTTTAAAAAAATTGGAGTTTCTTTAAATTATATTTCTCAATAAAACTAGTTTTAGTCTGCAGATTTACTTACTTAGTTAGTTTCAAGGTGTTTGCTCACATACTGCCAACTTTCCGGAACTGATACATCTTACTGTGTGTGAATATTTATGAACACGCATTTGCGCTTCACGAGTGCCCAGTCGTGGTCTGAAACTAGAAATTATATTAATATTACAACAACTAAGTGAATTCAGACTTTACTTAAGAAAAAACAATTTTCATTTGTAAATCATTTTTATTATTATTATTCATTCCAATACAAACATGCAATTGCTCTTACTATAAGCGATGTTTAAATTTTTGTTGTAGAACCATATAAATGGTTTACATTACATTATTTTAAAGGGCGCTTTTCCTGTTCATCGGATGTAGTCGTAGTCAACTGCTAGTTTAGGAAATAAAGAAGTTATCTTCATATATAAACCTATATCAACAACTTTTAGAGGTGACTTTTAGTAGTTAGCTGCATACTCTAGCCACCTGTGTGTCAGTAACATAAAATACATTATTATAAGCTTCTCAATAAATCATTGTACTTTTTGTACTTGTCAAGCGTAAAAACATCGATTGCAGATTGTTGTCTAGTCAAGTTAGCACAATTCTGATAAAACGATACGATTTATGTAAATAAGTGGATATTCAAATGTTTTTTAAGATACTGAGTAATAAGTGGACATTCAAATGTTTTTTAAGAAACTGAGTAGCATAGTTTTCTGTACTTTAGAACGGGTTTTTGTAGGTATCCGCAATGGTAACAACATGAGCTTTATTACTATTGTGATAAAGTTGCATGTTCTTGTCTTGGCTTTCAGTTATCTTCGTATAAAATTACATCAAAATAAATGTTTAGTTGTAAAGGCGTAATAAATAGATAAGCAAAGAGATTTACTTTATCATAATTATCAGCTCAGCCACCTGTAAGTCCACTGCTGAACATAGGCCTCCCCAAAAGTTTTGTACAAAACTATTGACAAGGTCTATGTTGAGTCAAACTCAGCCTCGTCCATCGGTCTATCGAGTCGAATAAGGATTTCTTATAGAAGTTTACAATAACCTTTTAACTATCTCCAAAGTATTATTTTAAAGTTAGTTACGCACTTTGAATACCCATACAGATATTACGAGATAATACATATTTACATAATAACACGCCTATTTCTCCGAAGAGGTAGGCAGAGGCATATTATACGCCAACATTTGGCGAATGGCTGAGTACCTCCCGGTAGGGCGGAGAAGCCGCTAGAGATAAAACCTCAATAAGCGGCAGGCGTCGTCGAAAGATTTTTAGTGGGCTGCGTGGTTACTGCTGGCAGTCGCGTCTGCCAGTGGTGAGCCCCACACCCCCTTTGGGTCCCCCTTTGGCCGGAAGGCAGTGCGTAAACGCATTTTGTTACCGACGTAAAACAAAAAAAAGAGCTTCTTAGGTCTTGGTAGGATTCCCATACACATAAAAAGTAACTTAATAACAATTATTAACATCAACACTCGTGTGTGTAAGATATAATAGTATGGCCAACCAAGGAGAGCCGCATCGTCTGTTTAATATCAGAGGCGTATGGTCGCTTTAAAAAATCACACGGATATACAAGCCTTGAATATTTTTTTTTACTATATATCCTACGCAAGCCTGCAACAATAACGAGACCGATAAAAACTGTTTGAAATCCAATCGAACGAAATTGTACCTTTCATACCTTCGCAGTGCCAAATCTCTATAAACATCGGACGGTTCGGAATACCAATAAAAATAGAAGTCAAAAATCAATACTAAATAATAGCGAGCTTGGAAAAGTTAGCATTGGAACTGGGATCCCCGGAGCGTGCATTGTTTGATTGATTGCAACACAAACACATGGAGATTTTTATTGACGGCTGTTTGCGTACCATCGGGGTTCCTCTTTTGTATGTAACTTGCTAGAGTTTATTAAAAATTTACTAATCAATATCGTTTTTAGTTTTGTTAAACAGCGACGTTGTTAGACTTGGGTCTGTTTTATTCTCTTTTATCTTTTATATATCTACTCTTTTTATTTGGAAAAGCTTAGACGCCTATCCATAGCCATATATATATTTTTTGATGTCACACGTTATTCTTTTAGGGGTAAGCTGTATCATATTTTTCTCCGTACTTACGATCCTGAAACAGTTTTGGCTTCATTTACGATTATTTACCTTCTAAAAAGTCTAGTCTGTTTAAGGTACTTTTGACCTGCCTTATCATAATATCAATATTCATAACAGTGCCATTTATGAAAACTGCACTGCACTAAGCCTGTTACTAATCCCGGACAATGTGTTGTCTACTTTGAATTAAATACTACAAAACTAAATATTTTCTGACAAGAACTTGTGTGTTGAACTAAATAACGGGTAAACAGACATAAATACATTATTTTGTGTGCTGAATATACATAGGAAAACGCCCAGACCAGAACAAATAATCATATTTAAGATAAGATTTCGCGGGTATACTCGCTTCCACACCATACAGGTCGCTAAAATGTTATTACATACAGCCTTAATATAAATAAATATAGCGTATTACTTACCTAAAATGGTTATAAATACAACCTTTATAATCACTTAATACAGCAAGCACACACTTCAGAGCAGGTACTATTTGTTTTTATTATGATAAATAGGTAATTATGGAACATACGCAAAATAGCTGGCAGTGGTTAGAGACGAAAAGCTGAAGAACCAGCTCAGTGGTGTGCCATTGGAGAAGTGTATGTAAGGTAGTGGACTGTAGGCTGATGACGATAATGGAACTTGAATTGAGCTTCTAATGGGATGGTTTTAATGGCAAATTATGTTATAAATGTCTATGATACTTTAAATACAACCTATATAATAATAATATTAAATCTGGAAATATTAAGTGCGTGTTTCTAATGTGACACGTCATAATGACTACATCCTGCCTGATTGTAAGCCGTCGATGCAGTCCAAAAAAAATGAAGGCGCTTCATAACGTGAAATAAGCACAGTACAAAGCGCACCCATTCATGACGGCCCGCTAAAATGCTGTTTCACGCCCCGCTTAAAAGACCCGGGATTAAAGAAACTAGGATACACATGAGCTTACAGGAAATTCCAGATGTTTGTTCTGAACGGGAAAAAAGCCCAGGAGAGCTGTCATTTTGTCCCCCGTGTATTTTTTCAAACTAACTAATTTATAGATAGAACATATTTGAGCCCTGAGATTTACGTAATGCCTGTGAATGATTCACTGGTGCTTGCAGCTTAATCTTCATACTAAGCGCTTACATAATGAGCGCCGGGCATTGTCAGTATAGATCACTCAAGTAGTGAACTGCAATCATAATAAATCTATATTATAAATGCGAAAGTGTTAGTTCCACGGCTACAGCAACAACTCAAAGAATATAGGAAAGATTACTTACGAAATATGCGAGTATTATTGACGCCGATTCGTTAAGAGTTAAAATGCGTGAAAATATATGTTTTTGTATCGATTCCTATACAATGCCTAAAATACAGATTCTTAAGACACCCAATAAAAATAAATAAATAAATATTTCTGACACTTACACCAATTATTTAGTTCCAAGATAAGTATCATTAAGAACTTGTGTTATGGATACTAAATAACGGATAAACATACATAAATACTTTTTTTTTGTGAATATATACTTAATATACATAGGAAAACACCCAGACCAAAACATATATTCATATTTATACACACAAATATTTGTCCTGTGTGGGAATCGAACCCACGACCTCAGGAGTGGAGTGCGGGTATACTCGCCACCACGCCATATCGGCCGTCCAATAGGCTTCCAACTTGACTTAACGACTATCTCATAATATATAATTATCACTATATTACTAAAATAGGACCAAAGGCTTTACATAACTTTTAAAGAATACTATTTTCAATATCATAAAGTCTGGACCGAAGAAAAGCTTCCTTTTTATCGAATTTCATCAACATTGGCTTAGTAGACTTGACGTGAAAGGTCGACAATCAAACGGACTAGTAGAGATGTTTTCATATCACTGATATATCTGACTGTTATAATAATAGGTTGATAACATGACATGATTCGTTTTCCTATTTGACTACAGAACTCTTAAAAATAACAACACAAATAAAACCTAACACGCTTACATAATCAACGTTCAGTAGTGTAAAACATTATCACTAATGGATGTTATTGTTCATTTAAGATATCAATCAGTTAGTCCACATGTTGACATTCTTCTTATAACATTGAGAGTAGAAGTGCTCCATTTGCATCACCGTCTAAGAATCTCAGCGATCCGACATCAGTGCAGGCAATTAAGAAATTTATTGTAATAGCTCTATGTAGGGCGACTATCACGCTAACGACCTCTAATTCGGATGCTCGAGCTCGGAAAGGTTAGAAAAATATCTAATGGTTTTGTTGTTAGAACATTGTTTGGTGAAGTTTCGTGTGTTGCGAAGCTGTTTGCTTTCTAACTTTCATTTTTTTATGTTTTAAGTATCAAATATTCATACACAGTACCGTTTAAAAAATGCATTAAATATTATATTATTCTATTCGAAAGTATTTGATGTAAATGCATAACCTAAATTTGTATAACGTTTTTGCAAGTTTGTTTGTTAGAGAATATTTTTAAGACGGCGTTTCACTGCTTTTTTTAAAAGAGATTTAATCAAAATTAAGACGTATCCAGTTTTTAGTTTCAATTGCAATTAAAATAGCTTACTTTATTTATAGTATAAAAACGGTCTACAAAACAGCATAGGGTTATTAAAAAATGTGTGAATAGTTTCCTAAAAGGACCGGTAACACGCCGTAGTGTTGCAAACAAACGAACCCGTCGACATCAAACAGTTATGCCGCGGAAGTTAGCATATCTGTTGTTGCCTGATCCTTAAAAACAGACAGAACATGACAGGCCTGGACGTTTTATTAAGTGTAGCTAAGGAAACAGGACCCGATATTGTATAGGTAGATAATATTTTATTGGTAATACTCGGTAATATATAATAATATATATTATACTTGCTAGTTTTCTTGATTAACTTTAAAATACATATCTTGTTATCTGGCCAATTTAAAGACTTCAAATATCCTTCATAAACTCCAAATCATTACGTAGGTATTAAAGTTTCTTAATAATAAGGTCTGATCCATAGGATTTGGGAACTATATCCCATCAGTTAAAACGCTTTAAAACATAGGTACTTCAACAGAATATAAGTTAAGAAAAGTGAAACGTTACATACTGAAATACTTTTTGTTTTTTAAAAACATACTTAATTTACATAGGAAACACCCAGACCAAAACAAATATTCATATTCATGCACACAATGGTTTGTCCTTAAGAGCGGCGATAGCCCAGTAGCGAGGACCTTTGCCTTTAAATTCAGAGGGTCTCGGGTTCAAACCCTGGCGTCCTTTCGAAGTTATGTGCGTAATTATCGCTGGCTCCGGGGCTCGGAAAGCATGTTAAGCCGTCGTTATAGCAGTCGTTATTACGAACTCAGTGCCTTCTAATAGACTGACAGTGGTTTAACCATAGAATGATGTTTCTCTCTGGGTTGCGGAGGTCAGACGGCAGTCGCTCCACGTAATAACTGAAATTCAGTCAAATCTGATTGAACCAGTGAGCAAACCCTGGGCCCTAAGCTTAAAACTAGAGTAACCGGAATAATGCTAAGATATAATGACAAAGATTTGTCCTGTGTGGGAATCGAACCCACGACCTCAGGAGCGGAGTGCAGGCATACTAACCTCCAGGCCATTTCGGTCGTCAAATTTTAGAACAACCTCATTTTTGTCAGTGTAATAAGGCATCATAAACATAATAGCATGGTCAACAAATAATAATGATGGCCACAATTTCTCCACAGATTTATCTTCCAACAAACCGCGCTCGTAATTTGCATTGAATTTCTCAAAAGTACCTACCTCCGCACAGATTATATTACAATATATTTTTTCATAAATATATGAGATGCGCAAGTACACAAGCGGTCATACAAAAATGCAGTAAAACGACTAAGTATTATTTAAATAGAGTCCATAAGCTGAGTTGCAATGCGAATGCTAGTGATGGGGGCTTACTGCATATAGAAGTATCGATAATTGTTATTTTTTTAAAAGTATATTACTGTTTTGATTCATTATTTGCCATGAGTTGTCCCTGATGTTGTCAAATCTTTTTCTTGTACTTTAAATATTATATGTACAAAATATTCATTACTTGATATAATTATAATTCTTTAAAGAAACAACTACTTAGCTGTTGCAAAAAAACTATACAACAGTAACAACACTTACCATAATCTCCTAGCATTTTACGGTTGCCCAAGACTTAAGCTCAGAGCCCAGGGTTTTCTTACTGATCTAACCAGATTTTAGTAGGATTTCTGAAATAACAAAATAACTATTTTGAAATTTCTACAATATAAATCCCAGCACATCACAAGTAATGTTCTCACAGGCTCATGCAATACGTAGCCGCGTTTAAAGATGATTTGTTTAAAATACTGCAAGAACGACTTGTGTGATGAATATCGCAGTCGTATATTGGAATAATGATCCCGGCTTGCACTGCATTCAATGGCATTTTGCATACAATATGGTAGATGGATTTTTATTAAAATATGGCCAACGTCAGTGCCGGTTGCTCACAATAAATAATTCAACGCACACAGTCAATTTTCGTTAAAGATAAACAGTATAGGTATTATGTATATAAAATTTACAGATGCTGTTTACCCCTCATAAATATTCAGATTACGTATTATTGTTCTGGCTTGTCGGTAATTAGATCGCCCACTAAAGGAAGCTGCCTTAATGAGGAGTAGCGACAAAGTTCGTAATAAATTTCTTATGCGTCGCATCGTGCTTATTTCAATGCATGTAACGTCATTATAACAGTTAGTACTGCGTTATCATTATTTGATTTGCGCTTGAACGCTCGACTATTATTGAGGCATTAGATTAGGCTAATTTGAACTGCATAAAAAGATACTGCTTTATCATTATCTGATTTGCGCTTGAACGCTTGGTTATTTCTGATGATAATTCATCACGTTTCTTTATTTGGATTCAAAAATATTCAAAAATATAGCTTTAAAATTATTTGAGTTGCGCTCGATTGCATATTGGTTTATGTTGCATTTAGTTTTGCAAATTGTTACTAGATTCGAAGATACTGCTTTTTCGCTACTTGATATGCGCTTGAACTTTGATTTTCTTTAACATATTATCATCTCAGTCATTTAACGTCTACTGCTAAACATAGGCCTCCCCAAAAGATTTCCACATTGAGTTATTCTGAGTCACCTGCATCTATCGGCTTCCCGCCGCCTTGATCAGATCAGCGGTCCATCTCGTGGGTCTGTCCTCTTCTATGTCCTTTGAGTTTATTAACATTATATTACAGAATTATCAACATAATGGGCAAGCAAAGAGTCTATGTAAAAAAATTTTTTACAAAGTAACATAGCAATAAAATCAACTAACTAAAAGTAGATATTATCAATTTAGATTATTATTTAAGTTCAAAATAAAGAAATTGCTAAAAATATAACATGTAATCCGAGCTTTTCTACATTGCTTACTAAAGTTGTGGTTGGATATATTTTATAGTCACTGACAACATAAGTTAGAAGAATTTAATATACTAGTTGATTCAAATCGCTATAATGAAAACAATAAAAATAATAAACACCAAACTAATAAACAGAATTGATGCGCGCACGCCATTGCCTATAAAAATATTGTAATGTCTATAGAATACCAATTGACGGATAGCAATTTTCACAAGCTGTCTATAAGACGAATGTCGAGCATGACCTCACAATTTATATCGGCTGGCTATAAATCAAGACGATCAAAACTGACACGAATTCCATACAGAAACCTCCAGAGATGTAACTAAATAACTAAACTAAATAGCAATAAAAACTTTATGATCAGAGGCTTCGTACAAGAAAAAATGTAATCACAGACAAATGCGGTACGTTTTCGACAAATGCTTCACTTAGTACTTATTGGAGGTAATTTTACCTGTATATTTTTGTACTTGGATATAAATGTATTTAGGCACATAGAGTACATTATTACGTTATTTATTGTATTTTTGTAGTTGGACATAGTAATAGAAGCACATAGAGTTGCGGCGGAAGGCCGGTGGATGCAGTTAGCACAAAATTGATCAATGTGGAAACCTATTGAGAAGGCCTATTTTAGGCATTGTTCTTCTTATGGCTGAAATGAAGTACATAGAGTCTTTATTCTTTACTGTGGCTTAGTGAAATGACTATGTTTTTTTATTAGTTATATGTACTAGCATTTAATTCTTACCATGCACTTGTTTTAAGAGTAGTGAGCCATGTAACATAACTGGACACCGGACTTAAGTCTACGATTGACAAACGAAGTGCCGACACATTTTTTTTAATTGGCATTGTAAGTAATGTGTGCGGCTGTATCACTTCTGATATAAGATTGTTTTAATTTACATAAATTATTATCTACGATAATTTCTAAGACAATCTCCATGATCGTTTTATACAGCAAGCTGATTCTAATTATGTCAGTTGCAATGAATGTACGAACTAAAAAACGAACCCCCTGCAGTAATGACTAGCAAGTATTCGCAGCCAGAAATACAATATATTGTGAACAAACAAATTGGCAAGCGGCGTCGAGCGGTGATGGATGAGCCCAGGACGTGCGTCGAAACAAAGGCCAAAGTGTTGGTTGCAATCACACAGCCTATTCAACATTACATAGAGCTACTAAGTCTGAAGAGGCAATTTGTAGCTTTGATTTAATATCTTGTTTATTTCGTATACGGCTCCACTATTTGGTACTTTTTTTTTATGTTGCATTTATAAGAAGTTTATGTACCGGTTATAAAAAGCTAAGTAAGTTCCTATTAGCGTTTAATTAACAAATACTCTTTACAAGACTGTCATTCTAACTGCCGATTGTATTCTAATCAGCCATTTTTAAACAGGCCGTAATGTCTGAAGATATCAATAGCAAAATTATAATTATAACCTACCTATTGTGACCTGAATTAAGTGAAGCAAATTTCCATTAAATTTTTAAGTATTCTTCAATAAACCTTATTGATAGTGCACTTATTACAACTAACGAGCGTTTGTATAGGGATCCTACCACGACCTAAGGAGCCCAAGCCAACCTCACCTGCAAGTGGTGCACCTGCCAATCAACGGACGAGGCTCTGGCGAAGATAACAGTGCCCGATAATCGGCAATAGCTCTCACCTATTAGGTGGAACCAACTATATCATTAGCGAAGTGTGAACGTAAAATATGCCTCTGCCTACCTCTTCAGAGAAACAGGCGTGAATGTATGTATGTAGCTAATAGGTCTGGTTTAGAAGTACGCTTTAAGAATACATGCGCTTACCGGGCACTTTACGTTCGCCAGAGATCCGTCAGTCGATCGGCAGTTGCACCACTTGCAGGTGAGATTGGCTTGGGCTCCTAAGAGGTTTTTAGGATTCACCCATGAATTTATACAGGTTAAGAATTAGTTGATCTGAAATCCAAACTTCACCAATGTAAAAGTTTTGTGCCTTAACTTTCACGCATGGGGTTAACGAGAATAGGTATAATTAATTTTAAATAGTACCAAAATTGAGAAATGTCTGAGACATTCTAGAAATTACTTATTCTCTTCAAAAGTTATCAATGTCATATTGTCAGTATTATAAAACTCTATGATTATCGAAATACGATATGTGCCAGGAGAATCTGACAGAAATCTCCAAAAGATTATCTGATACATTGAAATATTGAATTAAGATATCGATATCGATATCGATATCGAATAATACCTACC
Organism: Musotima nitidalis; assembly: GCA_949126915.1. NCBI lineage: Eukaryota > Metazoa > Arthropoda > Insecta > Lepidoptera > Crambidae > Musotima > Musotima nitidalis. The sequence continues at coordinate 7,667,395 of OX421424.1, read as the reverse complement.
TTCATACAGTAAACATCGTTGCAGTTAGCTCCTCATTATTTTGTGTTTTTGATTGGTGTAAAGTGAATATTTGTGCGATATTTCCTGGAAAAAGTGTAATCCAAATACGTTGAAATCCACCTGTGTATTGGTTACTTTAATATTTTCGCCAAAAAATCAATAATTTAACAAAACTAGTGTTTATTCACCCATTTCAAGTTATCACTTAGTCGTCACCAGTGCATCGCTATAACGCGTAAGCGACGCCGAATACACGGCGTTTACGACCTTTTTCTCGCGAACTTAATTGCAAGTTGAACTCGCTCAACGAAAACAACAACTACAGAGGCGGCATTAGCCTGTACTTTTATTGATATACCCTGTTTATTGTGAATATAACTCTGATATCGTTTTGAAGAAAAAAAAATGAATTGTGCCGCTTGCTGCTCAGTTATAAAAAACAAACATTACCTAACATGTATCAGGTGCAACGATTGCTACGATTACACCTGTCTGAATATATCTCCAACAGATAGTACTGTAACACATGAGTCATACAGATCCACTTGGTTGTGCCCCGGCTGCCTGAGCAAGCAACGGAAAAATGATAATACCAACCAGCCGGCGCGCCCCTCAACTCCAACCGGACTGGCTGAATTCACTTTCAAAAACGTCCCTCGCCGCAAGGCGCAAGACAAACATGATGATGTGTCAACCAAGAAGACGTCGGACTATATTTCTCGCTCAGAGATAAGAGAAATAATTCGAGACGAATTGCGCAGCGCTGTTCAGGACAGTATCGGTGAAATAAGCCGTTCTATAAGTACCAACCTTAGCGATCTTCGTGAGCAATTGGGTTTATTTCGAGATTCGTTGAATTTTTTAAGCGACCAATTCGACAGCTTGAGGCATGATATTTCTGTTTGTACTCAGGACAATAATAATTTAAAGAAAAAAAATGAACAGCTACAGATAGAAGTAAATGGTCTTAACAACCGTTTAATCAACCTGGATCAGATGTCACGAGCTGCCAACCTGGAGCTACAATGTGTGCCGGAGCATCGCTCTGAAAACGTTCTCTCCATTGTTAAGCAATTAGGTAAGGCAGTGAATTGCCCGATAAATGAACAAGAAGTCGCCTTTTGTTCACGCATTGCCAAAAAGGATAATAAAAGCACACGCCCACGTTCCATATTGCTTAAATTTACTACTCCTCGCACTAGAGATTGCTTATTGGCAGCCGTAATTCAATATAATAAAGATCCTAAACAAGAAAAATTGACCAGCAGCGACCTTGGAATTGATGACAAGAAGATACCTATATACGTCGTGGAAAACTTGTCGTCCGAAAACAAATCGCTTCACGCTGCTGCCCGGCTCCGTGCGAAAGAGTTGAACTATAAGTTTGTATGGGTGCGCAGCGGCCGTGTATATGCACGTAAGTCGGAATCCACTGAAGTAATATTTGTACGAAATACGGAATCTCTAAAAAAAATTGTTTAAGGTACTGGCTTTTTTTTTAGTCTTATGTTTATATGTTTAAAAGTGATGATTTTTTTTTTTTTTACATAAAATTCTCTAATCACAATTATTTGCAAATTTACTATCAAAATGTAAGATCAATTAGAGGAAAGACTATAGAATTCTTTAACAATATTGTAATCAGTAATTACGATGTACTTGTTCTGTCTGAGACATGGCTTAACAATAGCGTACAGGATTCCGAATTGTTTGATGATCGTTATTCGGTATACCGGCGTGATCGAGAATCGAGCAGTTTTCATGGTGGCAAGTCGGGAGGAGGAGTTTTGATTGCAGTATCCAAGCGATTGGTATCATACCGGTTACATAATTTTGAAAGCATGTGTGAAGATGTTTGGGTGGGAATAGATATCAAAATACATAATAAAATTCAGAGACTTTTAATATGTGGAATATATTTGCCGTCCCCTTTGCAAAGGCATATTTTAGAACACTTTATAAGTAATACCGACCGCATTCTTGAAAATAATAGCCATTCGTTGATAGTGGGAGACTTTAATCAGAGCTGCATACACTGGTCTGGTACTCCCGACTCGCCACTAACCGGAACGTGTAATAAAAATAGTGCTTATAGCACTTTAATACTCGACTTTATATCTTGTAACAGTTTAGGTCAATATAATAATATTTTGAATCATAAAGATGGAATACTCGATTTAATTCTAACAACTGCCCCAGTCGAGAATGTACAACGTTCCCTATCGCCTGTAGTTAAAGCAGACGAGTATCATCCTCCCTTAGAATTTAATTTAAAATATGATATAAATGATAGCTACTTACAGCCATACTCTCATCGCGTATATAAATTTTATAAGGGCGACTACGATAAAATTATTAACCATCTTAGCTCTATTGTCTGGGGTGAGGAGTTTCATGGTTGTCTGACAGTGGATGCTATGGTTGAAAGGTTTTACGCTATTATCCGGGAAACAATAAGGCTTCATGTACCCCAATCTCGACCCAATTCTTCTAGTCGCTATCCGGCGTGGTTCACAAAACCTATTATTAGAATGTTGAAAGAAAAATATAAACTAAGAAAGCTGTATTCAAAATTTAAGAATCCACTTGATAGAATTTCTTTTCAGCTTCTCAAAGAGAGATGTCTTGTCATGATAAATAATAGCTATAAAAGATACCTATCAGCTATTGAATCAACTATTAAAGGTAACCCAAAGGTCTTTTGGTCTTTCATAAAACAAAAACACAAAAATATAAACGGATATCCTTCAAAAATGTTTTATAAGAACAACTCCACGACAAATGGTTCTGATATATGCAATCTTTTTTCTCAATACTTTTCTTCTGTTTACGCACCATCCACCGAGGCAGATACAGATACGAGTATATGCTCTGCGGCGATTGACTGCACATCCAACTATCTAGATAAAATTGTATTTACTTCAGACGAAATCAAACAGGCTCTTAAAAAACTCAAAACAACTAAAGGAGCTGGTTCTGATTGCGTACCATCCCTGTTTGTGGTAAAATGTGCTGATGTCCTGGCCTTGCCTCTTTCCCTCATATTTAACAAATCACTATCAATGGGAGTTTTTCCGGTATTTTGGAAGGAGGCACGTATCGTGCCAATTCATAAATCTGGGGATAAGTCGGACATTGAAAATTATAGACCCATATCTATTCTCCCAGTTTTTGGTAAGCTATTCGAATCCTTGATATACACAGCAATTAACTGGCACGTCAAACGTTTAATTACACCGCAACAACACGGTTTTGTCAAAGCTCGCTCTACTACAACCAACTTAGTCAGTTTCATATCAAATGTCGTGGATGCAGTTGACTCTCGGGCTTCTGCTGATGTCATATACACAGATTTTAGTAAAGCATTCGATCTAGTAAATTTAAACAAACTAATAAAAAAATTATCTTTATACGGCATAACAGGACAGTTATTAAAATGGTGCAAATCATACCTTTCCGGCAGAACATCAAAAATTGTAGTCAATGGGTATGAGTCTAATGTGTATATGACACCATCAGGAGTTCCACAGGGCTCACATCTCGGGCCTCTTTTCTTTAACTTATTTATTAACGATGTTATGTCTTGCTTCCATCATTCTCAATGCTTTTTGTATGCGGACGATCTTAAGATTGTTAAACATATCTCTAGTAGGGTGGATGTTGGGTTGCTACAGGAAGACCTAGATCGATTTGCCGGATGGTGTAAGGATAATTTATTGAAATTGAATCCCGAGAAATGCTTTTATATGCACATCTCGAAAAAGAAATTGCCACATTTCTCGTCCTACAAATTGTGCGGTTCAGTTCTTAGGGAGGTTGATACCGTTCGTGACTTGGGCGTTGTTGTCGACAATAAACTGCGGTTTAATGCTCATATAGATAAAATTGTCACTAGGAGTTTCAAGATGCTTGGATTTGTGTTGCGAAATTGTAAGGAGTTTAAATCTGTTTTAAGTAAAATTTGTGTTTTTAATTGCCTTGTAAGATCAATACTTGAATATTGTAGCTCGGTTTGGTCACCTCTGTATGATGTTCATAAAAAACGAATTGAATCTGTAAACAGAAGATTTCTCTGGCACTTAACCTTTCAATGTCACAAGGCCAAAGAGCTAACTTCATACAAGCAACGCTTGGACTACTTTAAACTTCAAAGCTTAGAAAAACGCAGAGAGATCGCGGATTTGAAATTTCTATATAAGCTAAGTAATGGTCACCTAGACTGCCCCATACTTTTAAGTGATCTCAGATTTAACACTCCTTATAAACTGCCACGCGGCTCTAGATATAATTTGTTTAATATCAGAACTTTCAAGAGTAATTTGGGTCACTTCTCAACAGTTAATAGATTACAAAACAAATTTAATAAAATTCCAAAAACTTCAGATATTGATTTGTTTTGCAGACCGGGCATCTTTGCCAGGTCTGTGTCAAAGTTATAGATAGCTATGGCGCACTATGACCACGGCAACTGTAGAAGTAAGTTTACCTTGATCCCAAGACACAAATCGTAGGGCTTTACAGTTGTCGTGGCAGAACATTTCATATTGTAACGGTATACATATTTTTTTTTTATATATATTTTTTTTACTATAAGTTTAAGATTAATTGTAATTTTGTAAACTGTTTAATATTTTGCATGTCGTGGCAGCCTGTAATTAAGGCATTACTATAGAATGTATCCTTTTGAAGTGTGACTAAATAGAAGTAAGTAATGTTTTGTTGGTTGTCCTTAATAAATAAATAAATAAATAAGATATGTAAGTATGGTAATTAAACCGATAATCCACTAGTTGTTAATAATCATAAACAAAATAGATCCTGTAAATTTAAGAAAAGCTACAGACAATTATTACTTACTAGTGCCATTCATAAAAGTAATAACAAGAAGAATAAGTTCTTAGCAAAATTTTACAATTCCTTCATTTTCATGTGCATCAAACTAAAAAGGTTATTACGTCAGACAAGTTCGCCTCCATATCTCGTCAGTTCTCGCGAGCAACTTTGGCACGCGAGCAGAACTCATTCAGGCAATTAGTCGAAGGCACTGTTGCAACCAATCATCGTTTGACACAAGTCAAATTGGCGTCTGAGCGATTTGGTTCGATTGATACAAATCGAGGTCATCGACTGATTTATCAGCGCTCTATTCGACGAGGGTAATTATACCAATTATGCAGCCATTCGGCGAGGCTCCACGCTTATGAGCTGAGATTCCTTGTTTAGACACTTGATATCGAGTCTGCATAAACTTGCTAATGATGGTATCACTTCAAATTTGCCGGTTCTATACGGACCGTATAGTAGGTACTTATTTGTTACATTGAATGAACATGTGTGCGTTTTAGTTTTGTCTATATCGTATTATTTTAGTATTGGAAATTTTAGTAGATAAAATTAATGAGGCATAATCCAAGACCATTATACGTAAAATTAATTTTTAAAAGATACCGTGTGGGGAGTAATTAAAGTTAGAACAAGTAACAGACAGATAGAGTTGAGTTATACATTTGGTATGGATTTATTAACCGTTTGACAGCAGAACAAAACCTAACGCGTCAATTTTCTGCAAACTTGTATAGAATCGGATTGGACAAGAAAATCTTCAATGTAACAGATGCTCGTTTACTCGTAAACATTTTTACATATCTATGGCCACATAAACTTTTAAAGAACATATTAAAGAGTTCAATATTATGCAAAGATACCGCTTTGACCCCAAAGCCTTAAGCTATTGAAGGAAAAATGGCCGTGAAAATTTAACTATCCATCAAGATGCCAGGTTCTATTGTGCTCAATGGATGGCTGTAGATTATTTACATGATATTGATGGCCCTAGCAAAGGCTAACATCTTCTGACCTTGCCCCCGACGGCTCGAGAAAGTAATCTCCTTCGTGTAGCTAATAAGCGAAAAATTTCTTATCGACAATAGTGAATGGATGTATGTGATGCACTGTCATTAGGGCAAAGCGATTAAATAAACTAAAGTCGTTTGCCTTGAATTATCGTTCATTTTTGGGTGAAGACGAAGATCGGTCGTTGGTATTTTACTGTTGGGTTTGAGACTTATTGTGATTTTAAAGACATGGTTATGTATGATTATGTTGTTACATGAATAAAAATAAAATGTATTAAACTATAACTATAAATGTGGCTTAAGTATGCTTTATCGAAGTTCATTTCTGAGCATACACATTTGGTATATGTGCAAAGCCTTAGCATAATTTGTCAGTGCTTAAATTTGTATGGATTGTTGTAGAGGTGTATAGGGCTCCTACTAAAATCGGAAGAGCTCAAGCCAACCTCAGTTGTAAGTGATGTACCCTTGATTTAGGACTGATTTTATATTGTATAAGAAATCTTACTCTTGCTTCAGGCCGTGAAACATTTATTCAGTGTACACTATATAGTGTACAGTGTACTTATAGGTACACTATTATTTAAAATATTGACCAACATTATCAGCGACAGATGAGTAAGTAAGTTAAGTACAGTTAACGAGTATTTAACTAAATGCATCAATACTAGCACATGATGGACAACAAATACTTAAACAATGTTTCTTCTGTAAAACATATTATTATGTAATAAAACATTTTGGTACCTACTGAAGATCCAATATCATTTGTTGTCGATTGCGCCACGATTCGATGTATTTAATAAATTGTTGGCAACTAGTTACAGACTTGTAATATAATCGGCGATAGGCTCAGACAAAATAAAACACTCCGTCACGCGGACCATAGGGTTCGCAATAAGCATAGGCTTATTTGACTTATTTTAGTTGGTTATTTGAGTACCTTTATCGAGAATACACTGAAACAAATTATTGATTTAACAAAATGTTTAACAATAGCGCTTGGCACCCAGAATCAGTGATTAAGTCACTAGCTCTAGCAGTTAGCACCCTACATAGGTACTAAAGCGAAGGACATGTAAATTTCGAAGTTGTATTGTATAGTAGAAGAGTATCTGTGTGCTGTAATATCAACTAGACTCCCCCGTCAAAAGAAAAATGTCGAATTATAAAAAAACTTAAAGCATATAAACAGCCAGTTACAAAAATACTTGATCATTGTAAGGTCACAAGGAAATAAAGTAATTTTCTTAATGTATCTTCTTTTGATCATTGCTAACTCCAATGCGATAAATGAGTAATATGAATGAATAATAATATGTCGATTCAATGAGCGTTCATACGTTGAAGGTTCCCGATGGAACAGACATCTGTTGTGTACAAATCATAAATCAAAATGGCCGGGGCACATACGATTAAAACCTTTGGTCAATATCGTTATTAGTAATGAGCACTAGATAAGGTATTGCGTCTGACCATATTAATGAATGTCGCGACAAGTCGTAATCAATTTATATCAATATCGCCATGCTCGCTCTCTAGTTGTTAGCGTGCATTAATATAAATTTTAAGCATAGGGTTGCCGCTTTTGGGAAATATAATTAAAGTGAAGAGTTTCTGAAATAAACATTAACGGTGTTATTACTAAAAAGCTAAGCACATGTTGAACACGCGTTTAAATAAAACTCTATTACAAAACCTTGTTTAGTGATTGCCTAAAGTTAAAAGCTCCTTAGACATAGTTTAAACACGGGCTGGCGCTTGCTTAGGACGCGTTTAACCTTAAAACTTTGACATTTTATTTTGAAGGATGGCAGCTGACAACAGTGAGGTTCCGTTTTATGCTGCGTTATGCATATTTTTTAGAAGTAGATATTTTACATTCCTAATATGATCCTTTGTTGAGTTAAAAGTAGTTTAATTATATAAAAATATTACTTAACTAAAATTACACATTATTGATATATAGAGTTCTTATATTTAATAATAATGAACTTCGATAAGCCAAATATGATTTTCTTAACACGGAATGTAAAAGAATGAACGAAAGCCCGTTGAGTGAACGAATAGCTTAGAAGCGGTTTTACCTAAACGCTTGCTAAACAGTGTTAGGTAATAGAAAACGTTAAGCATACTTCAAACATTGTTTAAATATTTAGACAATGTTTCATTAAACGCATGTCTAAGGAGTGTTTAAAGTATTTTTTGTAATAACACCTCAATATTCTTAGACATAATTATGTGTCAATAAGTGGTGGAGTGACATTTATTAGGAATTTATCGAGACTTATTAGTTTTATTTATGATTATTAACAGTATGAGGAACACATTTGAATTAAATTAACACAAATAAAGTACTCAGACCGAAAAGCTATTGCGGTTAAAGACGTTTATTTTCTCAAAAGAATTCACTTACAATGAAATTACAAAACTTTATTATTAACTAGATTTACAACACCAACTAGCGTTTCAAAATGTAAGTAGTGCTGACAAAAAAATATTTTTAAACAGAGGGCAAGTGCACTACTGGCAAGTGACTGCGTGCATGCATTGAGAACTGTTCAATATAATAAGAGTTACGACACAGTGAGAGAGCGCGTGATAAAAGATTAGAAAATTTTTAATAATGACAAATACTATAATGTTCACTTTAAGCATATACGTAATGTTATGTTTTTAATTAAATAACACATTACACAAATATTATTGACGTTTTTCTGGGTAGGCCCATAGCTTATTACATTCAAAGTCATGAATTCATGATGGAAAGAAAATAATTTTATGTTACTCTATATTTTCTTTCTGATGTTCCATCTCTTATCTTTGTTATTTTTTTGTTCCTACTAAAACAGCAATGGTCAGAGCAAAATAGTATAATGTTTTCGTTCTGGTATTTATACTTTTAATAATATATGATATTTTTGCCTATTTTATTTATATTGTGTTATACACTAGCATAACACAGGTGGTCATATCTGATGATATTTTCTTTGATCGCCTCGGCTAACTGTCAGCCAGTGTTATTGTTTCAATTAAATATCTAATCTATTCATCTTAAAAGTATTAACAATCGAAAGTCAATGTCACACGTTCTGCCCCAAGGTTGCGATTATCTTGTCAATTGATTTGATAATCGAAACGGTTGACCTCAAATTTTCATTGTCTGAGTCGACCAGTAGCAGATTGTCGGTATGTGTATGTAATTAAAAACCTTCAGCTCCTTTTGTATAGAAAGTCGATGTCATGTGCTTTTTTAATAAATTACTAAGTTAATGTGGATGAATAGATGTTTGTATCTCTTTCATGCCTAATTTATAGATTGGATTAAAACAAAATTTGGTATATAGGTAAAGCAGTATAAAATAAACCTTAACCGCAAGTAGACGGTTTTTTTTTCCGAAAAACATTATTAGAAAAATTTGTTATTTATCATATAGAGTCTTCATTGTAGCTGAGTTACAAGCGAGCTACAGGTAAGTGTAGGCTACATGTAAATGTTTGGTAACAATATATCGAGGAAGAACATGAAGCCATCATTTATGTAGCAATCATTTGATTATTTTACTATGAACGAAATTAAATCAGCTTTGATTGTTTGACGCTGATTTCTTTCGCTAGTATTACACACGGCCCTGTCTGTCCACAATTAACAATCCTACGCAGCCCTGGATCATTCCGTTAGTACGTTTTTTGCTTAACTTATTGTTTAATTAGATTAATTGAGATGTATTACCAAAAAACATTTCTGCGGACCTTTTTACAAAACTTATTAAAATTATACAGAGAAATAAAAAAAATGTGTGAAAGGAAATGCCAACCCTAGGCGTCATCTATTCGAATTAAGCGAGAACATGTGTGGCATCTGCCTATATGCTGCGGACTGAATCGTAAATACTCGTATCTAGTTCGCAAAGCCCGTGACTATACCCGGTCAGAACCAGACATGTCCCTTTGTAATTGTACATACTGTCTCAATAAATATCGACTCTCTTACAAGTTTTCTTAAAAAATCTAAAGCTCTAGACGTATTTGATATCGGTATTGAGATGGAAGCGGTCTCGATCACTCTGTATGTAGGTGTCCGAAAGTATCCGGAGTTAGCATTTAATGTCGAGCGCTTTTCTGCTTTAGTGCGCTACACGTTTTTCATGTCATATCGAAGCTCTCAATGCCGCTTAATAACGATGTTAACTGCTACAAACGATGCTTAATTCATATTGGATGGATTCTGGAGTCGCAGCCTCTGGGTGTTACCTAGCGTTCGCCAGCGGCTCCACCGCTCTACCGGGACGTACTCAACCCCCCCCCCCCCCCAGTGGAGACCAGTCTAAGGGGGGATCGCTGCTTAACTACGCTAATCGTTTGTACACTCACATTGTCAAAACCACTTTTTGGGCTTTTCATATCATCCGTCTTATAAAATAAGGTATCTGCAGCTAAAGTTAAGTCGGAAACAATTCAGCCGTTTTAAAAATTTGCCGGAACACACAGACAGAAAACTCAAATTTTGCTTCCATATAACTTTCTTATCTTATCTTATAGCGGGGGCCACAGACTAACCGTGGCGCACTTTGACCCTTATGCCGGATCTTTTGTGCATCCCCTTGCCTATCACTCCAAATCTCCAAATATTGTTACCATCATCTTTATGACAGTCTTTGCAGATTGGAGCCCATAGTCCCTTGGTTGTGGGTAGGCCACCCCCAGGAGACTCATTCGGCAAGCAGCCAACGAGTCACAGGTACACAGCAGGTGTTCCATAGACTCCTCTTCGTCCCCACATCTACGACATAGCGGTGATTGCACTAGTCGCATCCTGTGGAGCATTTTGTTTGTGGCATAATGCCCTGTTAGAGCCCCAATTATCAGTCTGGCTTGATTCCTGCTACCTTCGCAGAGGGCCTTACACCAGCTGCTCCCTGTCACCCCGATGAAGGCCTTTGAATGCTTAAGCGCCGGTAGCAGCTGCCATTCCGATAGATGTTTCTCCACCGTATACTTTTTTAGCGTCGTGGCTATTGTACTCATAGAGAGTGCAATGCATGGCTCCGGTCCAGTGAAAATTGATTCCGAGCCCTGTCTGGCAAGCCTGTCAGCGTGCTCATTCCCCTTAAATCCGGCGTGGCCTGGTATCCACATGAGGGTTACCCTGTTTGTCCGGCCCAGTCTGTTAAGGGTTTGAGCAGCTTCTAGTACCAGCCTTGAGTCTACTCGCACTGAGGCGATAGCCTTGAGTGCAGCTTGACTGTCGCTGAGTATGTAAATCACTCGGTCCCTGATGTTCAGGTCGAGGATCTTCATAGCACATATGATTATTGCATATGTTTCAGCCTGAAAAACCGTAGCATATTCGCCTAAGCTTTGGCTAATTTCATGGTTTTTGGAATAAACACCCGCGCCCGTACCAGATTCCATTTTGGAACCATCAGTATACCAGACAAGGCTGTTTACATCAGGAGTAGGTGGCCCTTGCTCCCATTCATCCCTAGTGGGGACCTTTGTTTTGAATTTATTTTTGAACATGAATACACGACATTGTTTATCTGTCCCCATACTCATGAGCCTTTTGAGGCTGGAATTAGCCTCACATCTTGTATGTTTACCCTGGTTACTAGACGGATCCCACAGACCAGCCACTTTCAATCTGTGGATTGCCTTCCAGGCCTCCGCCTCTATAACAGTATGCAGCGGCGGTAGGTCCAGTAGGATCTCCATCGCTGCCGTTGGTGTAGATCTGAATGCCCCAGTAATGGCCATACATGCCACCCTTTGAACCTTACTGAGCTCATTTCTACAAATAGATAGCCTCGCTCGAGGCCACCATACAATGCACCCATAGGTCACTATAGGCCGCACCAGTACTGTGTAAATCCACCTTAGGATTCTTGGTTTTAGCCCCCAAGTTTTCCCGTAAGTAAAACGACACAATCCAAAGCTCCTAAGAGCCTTTTTAAGGGTCTGTTCTACATGTGACTTCCAGGTTAGTTCCTTATCTAGGATTACACCTAGATATTTAACTTCTGTAGTCCAAGGCAGCTGTGTACCACAGAGAGTCAGCGTTTTCAACGCTGACAGGTTTCTCATTTTAGTGAATGTAATCACGGTCGTCTTCCCTGGGTTTACAGAGAGGTGGTTGTCGTCGCACCATTCCTCAAGCTGACCCAGGGCTCTTTGCATCAGTTGTGATACGATATTGGGAAACTTCCCATTGACCATAATGACAAGGTCGTCAGCATAGCCTATTGTCTGATATGGTCCTTGGTTTAGTTTGGTTAGAATAGAATCCACTACAAGACTCCACAGGAGGGGTGACAAAACTCCCCCCTGCGGACACCCTTTCGTGGTCTTTACCATTAGTGTCTCACCAAACTTACCTGAGGTAATGATTCTACCCTTAAGCATGCAGTCTATCCATTTACAGATCGTGTCAGGGATACCGTGGTCCCTAGCTGCTGCTCTTATCGATTCAAAGGTTGTTCTGTCGAAGGCGCCTTCTATATCAACAAAGGCTCCCAGGCACACTTCCTTATTCTCGATCGCGGCCTCGGCCCTCTTAACAACTAGGTGTAGTGCTGTTTCCGTTGATTTCCCGGATTGATACGCACATTGAAACTTGTGTAGGGGAAGTTTCCTGAGCGGACCATCTCTAATGTAACGGTCAATTAGTTTCTCCAGGGTCTTAAGAAGAAACGATTGAAGACTAATGGGCCTGTACGCACGTGGCTCTTCATAGTCCGGTTTGCCTGGCTTCGGTATATATATAACCTCAACCTTTCTCCAGGCTTTCGGAATATATCCAAACGATATGCAGGCCTTATAAAGCCTACAGAGATGAGTGTTCAATTCTGAGGCTCCCTTTTGAAGAATTGCAGGGTAGATTCCGTCAGGGCCAGGAGCTTTAAAAGGTTGGAAGCTACCAGTTGCCCATCTCAGTCTTTTGTCGTCTACAATTCTCTTTGCAATGGTCCAGTCTGCCCTGCAAGTATGTTTTATCTGGTCTTCCAGGCTTAGTGGATCATCATTCGCCCCTAGGGCTATTGACCCCGGAAAGTGGGTCCTTAAAAGTGTGTCTAGGGTCTCATGTATGGACTCCGTGCGCTCCCCATTTGACTTCTTAACAGTCGTGAGTGGGATCGCCTTGGTTGTTGCCATAGCCTTACATAATCTCATTCCCTCAGGAAGTGAGCTTATCTCTTCGCAGTGTGCCCGCCATGCCTGACGCTTGGCTTTGCGTACCATTTTGCTATATAGCTTTAGAGAGATGGTGTATTCCTCAAAGTTCATGGTAGCTTTTGCTCGATTGAAAGCCTTTCTCGTTTCCCTTCTCATCTCTGCTACCTCTTTCGTCCACCAAGGTAGCTTTGATGCAGTGACCTTGCTTTCCGGACAGTTGTCCTTCCATAAAGAGAGCAAGGCATTAGTTATTCGGTCAGCCTCAAACTCAATGTCTATTGTTGAATTTAATGAACCCCTGAACTTTGCCTAGCTCGGCCCCGAGGTCTCCTCTGAAACCTGACCAGTCGGTGTTTCTGGGATTCCTCCTACGTAAAGTGCTCCTACTGACCTGAGCCCTATACTTGAAGCAGATGTAGTTGTGGTCCGATAACGTTACCTCATCCGACACATGCCATCCTGTAATATACCTTACCGCTTTTTGATTAGCCACTGTAATGTCAATTACCTCCGCCCTTCGGGCATTGAAGAATGTTGGTTTACATCCCTTGTTAGTAACATGTAAAGATGAACTCACCAGATATTCCAGGAGTTTCTCTCCTCTGTTGTTGATGTCTGAGCTGCCCCAGTCAACATGATGCGCATTGGCGTCGCAGCCCACAATGAGTTCTAGATCGCTGTGTCTGCCGTGATTTACCAGTTCCCGTAGCTTGGTTGATACAGGTTCCGCCTCTTCGAAGGGCAGGTAGGCAGAGGCAATAATGATGCCCCGCCCTCCACCATCCCTCCTCCTTCGGACCATGACTGCCGTCAGATCCCTATAACAAAACTGTGCAAGAGGAGACGCATCTATGCCTCTTTTGACATAGATACAAGTCCTCATGTCATTAGTATCACAATAATACATTAAGCTACCGTTGAGCCCATTGAAGCCTCGAATTTGACCCTTGTAAGTATAGGGTTCTTGAATCAGGGCAACATCAAATTTCTCATTATTCAGCTCCCGTGCCAGAAGGGCGGTAGCTGCCTTACAATAGTGTAAATTAATTTGCACGCACCTTAAGTTATCCATCTGGAAGCCTTATTCGTCTCCTATGTCCCCGTCCGTGTCCACTCTCGTGTCCAACGGCGAGGACAGGCCCAACACCAGTTCGTCCAGGGCCCCCAGACAGTCATCAACGCCTCTTGGAGAAGATACATCCTCCATGTACTCGGAGGTGGTTTCTCCCCCAAGAGGCCCTACCAACCCAGACGGTATCCTCCCTGTCTCCTCCGATCCGCCTGGTTGGTCTTGCAGACCGAGGTCGTCCTCGACAACCTCAGCCTCCTCGGTAGCCTCAACCCCGGCATCGACAGGCCCATCCTCAGGTCTGTCCTGCGCCTCCAGCACCTTGAATGTGCTCCTGTCAATCCCGGTGTTGAGCATGTACCCCTTTTCCTTTATATAGGCAGCCGAGGCCTCGTACATGAGGACTATGCGCCTAACATGAAGCGGCTCCAGCAGGGTATTGAGGACCTTCCAGCGGGTAGCCCTCAGGCCCGGATGAAGCCGCTCCACCATACGCAGGACCCTGCCAATATCAAGGCGGCTGACGTTCCTGGATTTCCAGGCCATCTTGATGGGCCTAGGAAGATCCCTGGCATCAACCACCCTGATCTTAGTACCCTCAACGGTAGCACCGTCAAGGGCCCTGAGCCAGTCAGCTGAGTCATCCCCCCTGCAGGTTACTGGGATGACCCCCCCGACGAGGTTTGCGATATTGATGTCGGGAGCCGGGTCAGGAGTCTCCTCCAGACGGTCCCACACCATGCCTTGAATGGCCACCGCTAGCCCGTCACTAATCACTGTGGTTGGGTACTCATCAGCGATGATAGCCAGTTTCTGGGCTACCGTGGCATCCGCGTAAGATCCCCCCATCTTCACGCGTTTGGCATCGGCATCCCCCCGGCTCTCATCGCTGATGTCGGCCCTCAACCTCTTTGCACTGTCCGTAGGGCCCAGTGATTCCTCGGCATTCTGCCGTAAGAGGTATTCCTTCTTACGGCGAGCACCACTTAGGCGAGACTTCTTCCCCCTTCCCGATGGTCCAGCAGCGGGCACCCCATTGCCGGTCCGCATGGGCCCAAGCTCCGGTGCGCCCTGCCGCTGGGTGCCGCCAGGTCGTGGTAAAGGCTTGCTACCCCTCCCCGGAGGTCCTCCCCCGCTTGCCCTACTAGGTGCCAGAGTTGCCCCGGTCCTAGCGGTCAAGGGGGGTATCATTCCCCGAACGCCCGAAGGCTCGCCTCCCCCTCGTGGTAGACGGTCCATGCCGGAACCACCAGCCCCCCGAGGGGCACCAGTATGCCCCAGCTGGCCCACTCCACCACGAGCTCCAATGTAGCGGTCTCCCTGGCCCGAGCTGGTACTCCGAGGAGTCCCAGTTGGTCCTGGCAGCCCAGCTTCTCTATTAGGCGCATGATGCGCATTCGTCTCTCTCGAGACCTTTACCCTAGCGGGCCCGACGCCCGTAGGCATCTTGGTAATCGGTTGGGGAGTTAATTTTTTCTCCATACTTTATTTACTATTTGATTCGCCTGCCAGATTTCCCACCCTCCATGGAGCCCGCACATTTGGGAGTGCCCGATTCCCGGTGCACTAGGATTATCTGGCAGGTATAGGCAACAGGAAGTGGATGAGAGGACGCGACATCCAGGGCTCGTTATACGCATGCTAACTCAAACCTACGCAAACTTACCCCTTCAGCATGGCCATCACCCCAAACTGGTCATCAGCCGAGGCCAATTACCAGCTCCTCCCCGCGCCTCGCCGCGGCCCTCTGATGGGACGCTTGACCATTTCCCCCCACTCGGCTACTGTGGGAGGCCACCGTTTGTGAGAGAACTCCGGACCAAAGGGGCGTGTTGCCTTGCGAAGAGAACAACCACCGCTCTTGCTCGGCTCAACCTCCCAGGATTCCTTCATCCCCCCTTACGGCGCTCAACTGCGCAGGCCCTAGCGCAGGAAGGACTGCATAGTCCATACGGGCCGCCCTCCAAAGCACCGCTGGAACCGAAGACATAGTCATTAGTAGGACAGGATGGGATGGGGAAGAGAACATAGGATGGCTGGGAAAGTATTGAGGATTGGATAGTAGGAGGTACATGGTGTAGGGAGGTACATAGATGGGGGGGGGATCGCCTGACCGTTTCAGTTACGTCAGTTTCATAGGGAATCTGACCTATAACAGGCAGCAACCACGTGAAGGAAATAACAGTCAGACTTGCTTTGGGGGATCGGCGACCGGCGCTACTCCCCAAAGCCAAGAGCCAAGGCACCAGACGGGACAGTCTGGTACTATAGGCGAGTGTCTGTGTCACAACGTCTTATGTTCTGCATTCTAAGTGACACAAACCTTCGCCCGCCCAAAAAAAAAGCCAAAAACCCGCCCAAACTTTCTTAAGTCCGCTTCGTATTTTCATACTCACTAAATGACATGCCGATATTCTGTTGCATATACTCATAAATAGAAAAGTTTCTAAAAAAAGGTTAAAAAATTTAATTTATTGACTAAAGAAATTCACCGAACAAAATGCGTTCGGTAACTATAATAATAATGCCTGTATTTTGATAGTACATTTTATGTTGCAAGTATTGCCCCAGCATACAATGTCATCGTTAACGGGTAATTTATCCGATGATTAAATACCAACATTAATACAACCTGAAGCATGCCATCCGCTAATTGCAATTTGCCTCCATTAAAATCGCATGTCACATATAATACGAGTACAACACAAAATTTCAATGTGGTTACTTAAGCTCTTGTTTGTAACTTTAGCTTAATAAAAATAATGAGATAGGTAGATAGGTTAATTTTTATCACTACGGGAACTCGGAGTTGAAATGAGTAAATTTGTGGGAGAACTAGAGTTCGCAGCTCAAGTGGCAGTGGACCGGGCACATAGCTAGACGAACTGATGACCGATAGGGCGTTAAGCTTATTTAATGGCGACCGCGAAAATCGTAGTATAACGTAGCTTTCCGCCCGTAAAACTGATGATCTCGTGAATGCGGGACATCGATGGTAACAGACGGCTCAAAAGGGAAGCACTTGGTAAAGCCTATTTCGGTGGTGGACTTCTTGTGGATGAGGTGATGATAAGAATATTGAAGGACGTGGCTAAGTGTTGGTCTCCTTATTTTAAGATAACTATGGCTTTAATATATACCCTCGCACCTTGGTATGTGAGAGGAGGCTCGTGCTCAGTAGTGGGACGTTAATGGGCTGTGATGATGATGATGATGATGATGGCTTTAATAGTCCATTAGGCTCATAGGATGTGAGTGGTATACTCATGGTGGACAATTATTCGTTCTTTTTTTACACCAACTATTTAGTTTCAAGATAAGTATCATGACGACTTGTGTTATATATATACGAAATAACGGATAAACATATATATACTTTTTTTTTATAAATACATACTTAATATACATAGAAAAAGACCCAGACCAGAACACATATTCATGATTAGAGAATGTCCAAAGAAGATTTTTATGGCACGTTTCATTTCAATCTGGTTTGGCCAAGCAATTGTCTTCGTATGCAAGACTTTCTAGATTTAAAATGTCAAGTCTTGCAGACCGAAGATTAATGTTGGACCTTTTGTTTTTATTTAAGATCTTGAGAGGTGGACTGGATTGCCCTAGGCTTTTGGAACAGCTTCAGTGCAACATACCTTTTAAACTACCTAGGCAAGTACCTATACCTACCTACCGATATGGCGTGGAGGTCAGTATACCTGCACTTCACTACAAAGGTCGTGGGTTCGATTCCCACACAGGACAAATCTTTGTGTGCATGAACATGAATATTTGTTCTGGTCTGGGTGTTTTCCTATGTATATTAAGTATGAATTTACAAAAAAAAAGTATTTAAGTATGTTTATCCGTTCTTTAGTATCCATAACGCAAGTTCTTAGTGATACTTATCTTGGAACTGAAGAATTGGTGTGATTGTAAGAGAATATTATTTATTATTATTATTTATACCTACCCTTTAATATCAAGGGATCCAAAAGCAATCTAGGCTACCTCTCAATCATGAACAGGATACAACGACAGTACAACGTACTTAATAATAAAATAATAGATATTCGTATACATTCAAATAGTTTATATAAGTTCAAAAAATATATATTGCAATTCTTTTCTATTAACTAGAATACTACCAGTCTAGCAATATAGATTTACCTCACATTGCAAGTCATGGCACGAATCTGCACTTAGCTCTTACTCCTTGCTTACTTATTGTGGTTGTTTTAGTGTAAGATTTGTTGGTTGTCCTTAATAAATAAATTATGCATACAAAGATTTATCCTGCGTGGGAATCGAACCCACGTACTTAGGAGCGGAGAGCGAGTATTCTCGCCACCACGCCATATCGGTCGTCAAAAATTATAATTTTACTAAAGCAATCTACCAACATAAAATTATTTTAAAATAAAAGCAAACTAAGTTCTTTGTGCTGGGGCATAGCAAGGTTCTTTCTTAGTTAGAGATCGCTTGTAGATATTATTCCACCTTAGGACATATAGATGATTAAATGTTATGTTTTGTTTTAAAAAATAAATAAATATATTAATAGGTCAGTCCAAACACACTTTTGAAGAAAATACTCACTTGAAGTGTTCAAAGCATAAGAACAAGTGTTAACATAAGAATGTTTCAAATTACACCTCTGAAGGTTGCGAACGTGCTCTATGTTTGAGCATAACACTCGTGATCAAGTTAAGTAACCGCACTGAATTAATAGTCCAGTGACCAGATACATGAGCCAAGGGTTCGACCTAGCTATCGACTGTCATTAATCTGTTGATGCCCACGTTTAAGTGGTGGGGCTTCCATCAATAACAATCGGCCAACTAACATCAATTTGTGCGGAGGAGACAGTGGCAAAATTGTGGCGGTAAAACTATCAAATACTTTGTTATTTCATGTTGGAATTAGTTGGTTGTTTAATTTGTTGTAGTGGAAAGTTTGGCATCGAACGCGGATTAATCGCGACCAAAATGAACATCATCATTTTAGTCTACTGGTCTTACAAATTTGTGTTAGCAGCTCTAAAATCACTGTGACTTAATTGTAGGCTGTGAAACAGCTAGAGCTGATGTCTGGACGTTTAAACTGAGCGAGTTTCACCCTGAACCGGAGGAAAACTGCCACATTAAAAGGTCAGTATACCTGCACTGTGCTCCTGCAGTCGTGTGTTCGATTCCCACATAGGCCAAATATTTGTGCGCATGAATATAAATATTTATTGTGGCTGGGTGTTTTCTGTATATATTAAAAATGTATTTACTAAAAAAATATATAAGTATATTTATTTGTTCTTTAGTATCCATAACACAAGTTCTTAAAGATACTTATCTTGGATCTAAATAATAGTGTGATTGTAAGAGGATATTTATTTAAATATTATTTTCCTACCATACATATTTATTTTTTAAGAAAAATTAATCTCTCTGAGAGATTACTGAGTCTAATTTCGCCATATATAACTTTTGTTTCAATATCTCATATAATTTTTAAATCAAGTTCTCAGTATGTTATCTAACGGATTTTTATATTAGGTGTGTAAAATAATTTTATAATACAAACTAGTTTTAGATATTCCTGTAATCGCAGTCTGTAAAAATGTGATAGCATGCCACTATGTCTTTGCTCGTTGCTTTTGTTTAACGCTTTGGAAAACTTAAGCCGATATAATTTTAATTATTTCAAGACTCACTTGTCGCCTAATAAATGTTTATTCTGTTTACCTTTGATTGAAAAGGTCATCAAAATCCCTATATATTTATAACATTGAGTTCCTCCAGAATTAATTCCTTAATAAATTTAATAAATGTTTTAACATCACAGCCTATTCATTTTCAAACAGTCATAACTCACAATTTGTAGCCAACCTCAAATACGCCTTATTTCCAGGGCTCAAAATACTCCTGGAATAAATCACCTATTTATATTACACTGGACTTACGTAACCTTCTTTTACATGACCCATCATCTTGCGTCAGGGATTGAACTTGAACTCAATAATCGAATAAGCTTCTTAAAAACAAGAGCGTAAGATATAAAACTGACTTTAGGTAGAGATCCCCGGATAAAAAGTTCAGTAATACACAATTTGATTGATCGAAGGAGATATCTGCTTAAAGTATGTTGAATATTAAACAACGGTGACTAAACATAAATAAATGAGGTACAGGGTAAAAAATAGGCTTTGTAAGCTTTTATATTAGCATAATGGTCGCTGGATATTTGATTTGTCTGACATACAGCAGAGCCTTATTATGAATTTCATTCGCTTTCTCGATTTGAAGTAAATAATCACTTGAAATAAGATAAGATTATCGTTTGTTGACAAAAACTGTGTACAAAAATTCTTACAAAGCGTTCATTGTGTTCAACAATTGCCCATTTCGGGGTACAATAATAAAATAAACTTGATTCACAAAAAAACATCATTTTTTCATTTCAGCCCATTAACGTCCCACTACTGAGCACGAGCCCGCTCTCATATACCAAGGCGCGAGGGTATTGGATCATACTCCACCACGCTGACCCAGTGCGGATTGGCAGAGGCAGGTGTATGGCGTCCTGCTGTTAGATTGTTAGAAATTAGATAGATATTTTTTTTATGGTTATTGCACAATATTACTACTAGTCTGAAAATAAGCAGAGTAATTCCTATAGGGTATTAGGTAACTGATAAACATATAGAAATATTTTACAAAAGAAAAACAAAACAAAAAAATATATTTTTATATTTATTAACACAAATATCTTTCTCGTGTGGGAATCGAACTCATGACTTAAGCAAAGAATGCAGTTAGATATCGTCAGTCTTATTTTAAAACTGCGTAACTCCAAAAAAAAGTAATAAATATTGTTAATTCTAATTAGTCTAAAATTTGGAGTCCCATAAATTAATATTTAATTAGTTATGAACGAATTGGACTAACACCAATATTCAATTAGTGCCTTAACTATGGAAAACAAACAGTTTTTACTTTCTCCTACAAAATTTGCTCAAAAGGACATCAGCAATTTGAAAATTTGGCTGAACCGTCAGCCAAATTTTCACACCGATATACCGATACTATGCTCCTTGCTCAAAAAACAATTCATAATAGGCCTTGTTTCTTGGATTGTCAGCGTTTTATGGGTTCTTGTTAGCCCTAGAAAGATAATCTTATTTTGACCTACTTTAAAGATAATCTTACGTCTTTGAGACGTATTTGAATTTACAATGGCCTATTGGACAAGTTGCAATAAATAAACTTTTAAAAAGTGATTGGACAATTACTTCAGTGTTTTTTACTACAAATAAAACCATATTTACAATAGAAAATTAAATATATTAAAGAAATATATAAAGTTATTTTGTATACCTCTTACAAATTAACAAAAAAATATGAAGTCTATATTTATTGAGTAATTATGTTAATTTTAGTATAGAATCAATTTTTTTTTACTTCATACTAAAGAATAATTACTAGTTAAAAGTTTGATATAAAAAATCAACAAGTTTTATGTTTAAATCACATTTAGATACAGCCTTTACACTCATCAGTTTTTTGTTCCCCACGAATGCTTTTTTTTGCATTTATAATATGTAATTTTCGACATTGTTCTTATTTTTGACAGAAAATAGCACAATATCTCTTCTTTTTGTTAACTGGTTCTTCGTTATTGTGACAGTAAATGACATAATAATTCACAAACGATATATTCACCATACCATAAAATATTGCCATCGGCCACCTATTGGTCTTTCTTGAACAAGACATAGACGACCACATTTGGTCAAATTTGTCGTCTCCACCTTTTTTCTGGTTTAAGCCATTGAAATAGATTACCAAAATTACCTAAAACATAAAAATAATCGATAAATAAGAAGAATTATTACTACATTGAACGAAGTTCAAAAGTTACACAAAGGATAATCATACATCCGTCGAACGTAAACCATCCCTATATCTACGTAATTATTGTACTTACCGTAGTTACACAGCCGTGTCCCGTAAACTTTGCTCGGCGACTGGGATAACTGAGAAGAACAGCGCGCTTCGTTGCGAAATAAAAAAGAGATAGCAATATTTGTGTCGGGCTAGCGTCTCAAAGACGTAGATTATCTTTCTAGGGTTAGTGTTGCAATGCGCACGCCCATTTCTAGTTAAACGATATGTTCTGATATGGATAGGTATGTGTTATTTTATTGATTTTGTAGCTATCCTTGCTATCAATAAATAAAGAAGTAATTCTCCTACAATTATAGCAATTTTTTCGTTTCTTAGGAATTTTTGTTTTGTATACTCAATAACGGATAAACATATTAATGTTATTAGAATTTTATTACATACCTTATTATGCTCTTTCATATAAAATTATTATATTACTCAATATGTTTTCAATACCTAACGCACACCTTGCACATAAAAATATATTGTCTTTTGACAGATCTTATTTTTTTTCCACTATCCAAGTGTTCATTCAATAAAAAGATAACCTTAAAAGTTTACGAAGACCAAGTCAAGAACAGTCTGTCACTTACAATCCTTTTAAGAGCAAAAATATTACGTTTTTTTTAATTTGGGTGCATAATATCTGGTTTCGGCTCCAAATATGGCTCACTGAGTCAGTGATATACAGTACCTACAGAAAAAATTACAATATTATTGTTTGAAGTAAGTATATACATCTCGGGAAAACTATTTCGATCTGTCCGTCTCGTAATAAAGTATTAAGTGTTTATATGTAAGACAATTATCTAAGCTATATTAAAAATACCACTAGAATCCCGTACCTCAATTTACTTTATCCGCTACCAATAAGCTTAGCATTATCCAAAGTGGACGACGAACTTGGTTTAACTTTACTAATATTATTACGAAGACCCCAACCAGTAAAAGCACTGTAACAAGATCATCCTCTCCCAAATACCCTCGATACCTTTCTAACCAAATTTGTATCCCTGTTTATGTCCAGCTTTTACCTATAGTGTACATATAAAGTAAGGCAAATACTTTAGAGACTAAAGAAACGGTAACCGAAGCTAGAAGAGTTTACTGTGATTAAATCTTGAATGGGTCCCCGTTTGTGTGGTGTTTAATATTACATTTATACCCATATAAGCGTGTTTATAAAAAAAAAGTATTTATGTTTGTTTATCCGTTATTTAGTATCCATAACACAAGTTCTTAGTGATACTTATCTGGGAACTAAAATAATTAGTATAATTGTTAGAAAATATATTATTTAATTATTTATATTCGAGAAGACAAGCTAATCGATGGTCTAAGTTAGTAGTACGGGGTAGTTATTTAGCCATGTTAAAAGCCTTATGGAGCAGCAAGAAAAACCTGACGTCAGGCCACACATCTATCTCTAATATACTAAGCTCACTTCTGAAATCTTTGTTTAAAGTAGACTCGATCGTTACTCGCTCAATAGTTACAAATAAATAACTATCCTGAGACATTTTGACGGTACGTAGGTCAGTATACTTGCATTTCACTCCAGAGGTCGCGGGTTCGATTCCCACACAGGACAAATCTTTGTGAGCATGAATATAAATATTAGTTCTGGTCTGGGTGTTTCCTATGTATATTAAGTACATATTTACAACAACAAAAAAATTGTATGTTTATCCATTCTTTAGTATTCATAACATTCTTAGTGATACTTATCTTGGAACTAAATAATTGGTGTGATTGTAAGAGAATATTTCACAAAATTCTTAGGACATCTTTAATAGCACTTAACCCCAATCCAAACAGTATTGAAAACTATACGGCTAAACATAGTAACATAGCTAGTTATTACTTACAAATGTTTTTATTTATTTATAAAAAAGTAAGTAACTACGTACCAACCAAAAAACAAAATTATATTTTAATTAAGTAGGTATTTTAAGAGGCATCGGGAGACTTATGCACCTCCGCGCCTCAATAATTGTCAAGAATTCCGACTATAATCAGAAACTAAGCGTATAAACTTTTATTGAGCGCCCGCCTCCATGTCACTATGTCAGGTTCTCGTCCTTATTTTTAAAAAGCACCCTGTCTCACCCACTTGGTTGCATTGTTCCACCATATCTGGTAGAATCTCCTCGTGTTTGTCTAACAAGCGACGTGTACGATTATTATTACTGTTTTATCTTTAGACAGCTTTCGTACGATGGAAACTTAAGGATCTTACCGTTTCGTTTTTTCAGTGGAATAGTTTGATTGCTTGCTTGTGTTGGGGGTTAAAGCCGCTTTAATTTTAGTTTTGTGATTTTAATAGCTGGGGCGTAATTTACACAAAAGTTTGAAAGTAATGCTAAATTAAGTGACACAGCGTTAGTTATTACGGAATGGCATTTAGTTTTTCATATAAGAATTAATGATAAACTAGGTATAGTCTTAATTAAATTGTCCAATTTTAATAAGGATTTAAGAAAATTCTAGACGTCTTATTGTCAGGTTCAACATAAAATATTTCTTTGATCACTAAATATATTATAAGGATTAACAAAATATTAGGTGTAGTAAATAATAGTTTCTTAAAAACAGTTTTAGTGTAATGCCTATTGATATATATTACTTTCTTATTGCACTTATATGACAATGACCATATCGTCTGACGCGTCTCTCGCTACTCTATAGATTTGATAAAAGCATGCTGTAAATCCAAGCTATGAAAATGCGGAATGTCCGTATGAAGACCGTCAACAACAGAACATGATTTTAATAAGATTAGAATAATTGTATGCGTCCTGTGAGATTGACTAGAGACAGTCAGGTGGTTTGTACAAGGAGGCCCCACGCTCACATAATATGACTCCTTGCCCGATTTGAACGTGAGTGATTTGACTGCGATAGCTGTTTTGACTTTTTTTTATAATAAATACGTCGGCAGTATTTTTTTGAACGCGCATATAATATTCTAGGTTTTATGTTTCAGATTTTGAAATTAAAGGAAGAAGCATTAATTTTATCACTTTATGTAGCGTATTCCGTAAAAAATTTAAAGAGCCTACTATGTTAGTAGAAATAAATAACTCCAATGAACATTATTGGAATATTCGAGCTTTTTTTTCAGCTGGAATAAATAAAACTTTGCAAAAGAAAGTATGTGTAAGTAATACGAGTGCCCTTATATATTACAATGTTACTTAAGAACAATCTGCACCTTCCCCCATAATCCTGTGATGTTGGAGCTCACATTTGTGCCTAGTGATTAGTTTCTCTATAACACTTTTTAACCGGAAATTTGGCTGTAGAATTCTTCTTCTTGCACTGCAATGTTCCACCGAGGATTCCTCTCTCATAAAGAGATCCACCATAGATGATAGTTTAATACTAGAGTGTTAATATTATATAAAAGTAGCTTGCACCTACTTCATAATAAATCACTTCAAGCCCAACAGCGTATTCATTAGTCGCACCAGCCGGCAGGACTGCAATTAATTAATTAACCGTTGACATAACCAGATCGGGTCATTACAAATTTAAGTCGCCTAATCGTGCGTGATTATGTAAATGTTTGCAATAGCCTTTACCATAGATAACAGGGAACCGAATCAGAGCCATGAATAATGCAACTACTAATGTTTCTGTTAATTATGAGGATTTAAGGTCAAATTGATTGTTTAGTGGTCCGGTGTAATTGAAGTGACATAACAAATCGATGATGATTGAGTTGTAATCTTGTATAAATGAGGGGCTTAAAATTAATGAGGATTTGTAACCTTGAGTAGTTTTCATTACTATAACCTAGCAATTAACCAGCACTATATTTTGTCAAGAATTTATTATCACAGAGGATTTCATTAAACTTCAATTATTATTAGGTATCTGTTAATGGAATTATCCAAGAGCTATTAACAGTATAATAGTGCCATGGCGACATAACACCCGAATGCATTATCTATTATTATTATTTGTACTTAAAATTGTCGAAATTAAAAAAGAATTCGCTGATAAAAGAAATATTGGACAGACCTCCGTCTCGATGCCGTGTTTATTGTGGAAATACTACATTTGTAGTCGGTCAAATAGTTTACAGCTTATTCTTCTACATACATACACTCACGCCTGTTTCCCCGAGGGGATAGGCAGAAGCATATTATTCGCCCACATTTTGCCTCATATATTTTTGGCCCCATGTACTAGGTGGCGAGTATATTGCCGCTTACTGTTATGTTCGCCAGAGCCACGTCCGTTGATCGGCAGGTGCACCATTTGCAAGTGAGGTTGGCTTGGGCTTCTAAGATCTTGGTAGGATCCCTTTAGGTGCATAGATCTCCTAGACTTAGATAAACACTTAAATATATCATTATGAAATGTATAGTGGACTACGCATACCAAAACTCGTACGTGGGTGTTTATGCAGCTTATTATTAAAAGGTCTTAAAAAGGTGGTACATTTAAAAAGCCACGGCGCACTAAAGCCACACAAAAAGGCCAAACTGACAGCAGAGGCTGGACATTTTCCCCGAGATACATTTTAGGTACGTTTTGTGTAAGCGCCGGATAACGTTTTTATTGTTAACAAGCCCGAGCCGTGGCCACGACGAGCGACGATGATATCTGTACGTATGAATGATTGCTTCGTGCATGGCCTCTAGAAGCAGCTCGCGATAGACGTAAGGCCCGGAGACACGGCACGAATATGGAAATTGCTACTTATCTTAGGACCAAGAGGATATATGCTAACTAACCTTTTACCACGCCTCTAGATGACTACCGGGGTAGTTAAGATAAGGTGTGAGAAGTTACAAGAAGAGAATAATACTTCGAAGATTTTTATTAATTTATTACAATATTGAACTTCTAATATGATAAATTAGTGTAAGTTACATTTCTGAAAAAAATATTTACCAGTAGTTCGGTGCGCAAACGCCCTATCTATAAAGTAGATTTTATTTAAAGTAAAGTTAACTTTAGTTTTACTAAAATTAAAATTCATATCATGTCTCTCAATTCAAATAAAACCAAACAACAATTTTCTTACCGTAAAAGTTAATATCAATACTCCTGTAGGTAACATAAAAATGTTATGAATATGAAAGCTGTTTATTACATAGTAAGATTCTATTGTTACTCTTATATCAAGATAATATTGTTTTTCATAAAATGAATTTTATTCATATGAATGTCATATAAAAATCTGCATATTATATATGCATAGCAGGACGTACTGCTACTGTTGCATTTTCCTACAATTCAGTATAAATGGGATTCAGGTAACATCGTTTGATTCCAATGCAAGTGGACTTACAAATAAATACAACTAAATACTTTATCATATTCTAATAAAACTTATTAACAAATATAACACAACTTTAAAATAAGATTCAAATCTCGAAGAGTAAAAGCAAGGTAACACTCAACAGTTGAAACTAAGGTTGAACCTTTCTAATGAAAGCATACATATATAAATTACTTATATTCAGAGATAATTTCTGTTTGAAGAAGTCGAGGCACATGATTATCATTAATTTAATTTACATTACAATAAATGACATAAAAAAACAACATGGAAAATATGATGATGCTTAAAAATATAAACAATATTTTTTTACTATAATTGCAAAGGTCAATTGAATGTTGGAATTTTAATGCACTTAAAATAATATTTTGTGGACTGCTTACTGGAGAATTTAAGTTATAAAGTACGAGTATAGAGTTTCTGCACATTCCCTAGTATGCTATTTGAAGTGCTTACTTATTAGGATTATGGACAATCATGATTCTTCATAAGTCTATGGCTCCGACCCATCTAAGGAAGATAAGGGGTCGACGTTTTTAGCACAAAGCGCTTTCTGTTTCGGACCCTTTCTCGCAGGTTATTTGACTCAAAACGTGCATTGGGTGTACCTGTTTGCTGTGGCCACCTTTATCGAGAAGTGGGCAATATTTTTCCAGATTATCTCTTAAAAAGCCTTTATTCGTTCACCATTCACCTTGCTAACAGATGCAATGTCTCACTTAACAAATCACAATCACGCTTTTAAGACATTACGAACGAACATGCCTTTAGTTGATAAGGGCCGTGAAAAGTGATCAATATAAATCAGATTGCAACACGCATTCGGCTCGCCAGCATTTTGTCTCGTAAATTTCTTAATCAAACTTTGGTTGTTTGTTATGTGTTTGAACTCGTGCTTGCTTGTCAATAGATTAACTGAGAATTTATTTCTAAAAGACCTTTTATTTTAATGACATCTAATGAGTAAAGACAGTTCTACAACATCTGTGGCATCGTCAAAAACCATCATAAACTAATAATATTTAAACATAACCAAACTTGTTCGAACATTCCAAGTGAAAGATTTATTGGTGGTGTAATTTTATTTTAAACAATAGTTGCAATTTAGCTGTGGTGTTGACAACCTTGAAGAAACCAACAAATTTTAGTGAAACAATTGTATCGTTGGGTTTTATTGTGGTAATAAAGTAATTGCGGTAGGATCCTTTTGTGTAAGAGCGACAGTCTCGAATACGCTTTCATTGTAAGCCATAAAGCTTTTTTCTGCGGGCTCGAGATCTGTTGCCTATTTCTTTCCGCAGAGGCTTTTGTTTCCATCTATTCTTTTTACTGGAATCTGCAAGGCTTTGAAATTGACGTTTTCGTCATCGATAGCCGCTTTTTTTCCACTGGCACCATGCAGGGTACAGTATTCGTTGGTATATTGGTGGCGACTTCTATTTGTTTTGTTAAAAGGTGTCGTACTGTGAATCTCTATCAATTACTACAGGGCTTCCGTTCACCGAAATGTTGTCTTTACTTGGTATTTTGTCTTTGACCATTCCGTGTTGCTTTATGATATTTAACAATTTACTGGCAAATATTGAAAAAACCACAGCATCTCGTGTTTTCCAATTTGCGAACGATTTATAATCAATAATAGTATCGGTTTCTCTAAAATATTTAGTTATTATGAATTTCGCGTGAATGTGTTCAAGTTATAAAACGTTTAACTGAATTATCTCAAGATTGTAATTAAACTCCAGTAAATTTAGTTATCAGACAGTATGTTTAAAAAAACGCCCAAACTCTATTTGAAGTACTCATTTAAAGCAATCTGAAATAGATTGAAGAGGCCATAAATATTCAGAGATAAAGGGAGCCATTCTTTCACATAAAACTTATATTGGACATAGTTCACCGATATCGTGCAGTGTCAACAAACTAGTTATGTAACGTTCCTTTGGGAAGAATCGCTAAGATGTTTTTGGAGTCAGTTGTTACGAGATAAATGGTGATATTGTGTTTGATGTTGTCTGGTAAATATTGGACAGGGACATAGGCACGTGAGATATTGACTCTCAATATTGACACATAATATCAATAGGTTGGACCAAGATAACTATTACTGACCTTGGCTTTGCAGGCCTCTTTCCTAAATGACTCATTTCGTTTTCTACTTTTATGTAACCGATTCCTTAAATACTTCTTGATACAATATTTATACTTTTCTTCGTAAGGTTTTGTTCTAAGACTGTTTTAAAAGTGGAATCTTTAATAAAGAACAAGCTTAATAGAACACGTATACTATTCTGAGTTCTCAGTATTCATCTTAATAACTATTATTTGCTTGCTCAGTATAATGATCAACCGCTAAACATCTAGCCGGTTATGGTAAATCAAATTTCAGTTAAAATGTTACAAAACTATCATTTCATTTGTTATCATAAAGTACCTAATGAATAGACTTCGTGATATCACAGAAGCATTTAATAAAATTGAGTTATGCGTGGAGGAACTACGATAGGTCGCAGACGACTTGTCTCCCACGGTGGACGCGAAATGATTCGACACGCACGTGTTTGAGCATCCGATCCTCCACGATTAATGTTCGGCTGAGGTTACACTAGAATGCGACTCGCGACTAAAAAACCTGAGCAATGGACACAAAGAGTAATAAAATATTTAAATGTGTTAATACATTATTTTCCGTTTCATCATATTATAAGCAACCGAAAAAAGCAGTCCTGAAAATGAAATCTATCAATAATTTTAAAACAAATACTTGGCAAGTTTTTAAACTGACCGAGAATATTTTTACAAATTACTTAAAAGAGAGCCTGGGTATATTTTTCGCCATAATTTGTTATCTTGATAATGTGCAATATTGATTTTCAAAAAACCAAGTTCCAATATAATATTATGACAAAATTTACTTTTAACGAAATATACAATCTAAATCTAAATTTTTTGTTCGTATCCCGGTTGGTATTTTTCAATTCTTATCGTATTGAAAAATATGTAGTTGCTTAAAATATATGACGCCACACATTTGTCGTTAACATAGTCAAATACTTACTATACTATTAATATATAGCTATACAAGAAATAAAGTTGACTTATGCTTCCAAAACTTTTACAAGTTTTAAACTTTATTTCTCAAAAATATAACATATTTTAATAAGCTAAATACCTGTCTATATGACTATCATCAAAATGTTTATAAAGAGAGTTCAAAAAGCAATATTTGATAAAACTGAAGTTGGTTTACATAATTACATTTTTAAATACACAATTATCAATTTATATCTTATTTAATTCCATCGCAACACAAGTCGTGTACACGCAGCCGTAGCTTTGACGCACGATACGAGACGACGCTGCCATTCAATGGACGTGTTTTTGTGACTAACTAGTCTCAAAACTCTCAACTCGAAGTCTGGGAGAAACTGTCCACCAGGTACGTGGTCGTTTGTTAGGAACTTTTTGTGCTGTTGGAACCATATAGGATCGCGAATATTTGAAATGAATTTTTCTCCAGATAACTTAGGTATTGTGTGTTTTTGGTTTACGGAAAATAACTTTAGATTTTAGTTATTAGTCATTGTTTTCAAAGCGAATGAACTTAACTGTAATATTTAAAAATCATAAACAAAAGATGAAATTTTTCACCAGCAGGTTATTAAATGTATATTTATTTTTATGATCATTAATATTTTTTCGTTTTAATATATCAATATTTTTTAGTTTTAATAGTCGCATATTAATTTTGTTAGAAAGAAAGCGATGAAAACCTTTGTGTAAGCATACCTAATCAAAAGTTACTTGAAAACAAGTTTAGGATTTATAAGTATATTGCATCTTAATTTCATAAATTAGAATGAGTAAGTCTAGTATCGTAGACTTACTCGGACTGGCACTTAGATTCACTTACAAAAAATAATTTTATTGTATATCAGTGAATCCAAATATTTTGATTTCAGTGTAGTTATATTCTGTTTTTTTATATGCCATTTTGACGTTTTCACGTACTATGTAATACTACTATAAATTTTAATGAAATATAATAAATATTACAAAATACTATTTATACATTAATTATATAAAATAAATAACTATTTAATTTTTATAGTAAACTTTAAGTAAGCGTTAATAAAACTTTATTAAAAAAACAGTTAGCTTACTTTAAATAAGGATTATTAAAAAAAAACAATCTATCTAATTAAAAGTTATTCTTCGATACTCCCGTTATCTTAAATGAATCACCAAAAAGTATCTTTAATGTGTAAGTATTTAAGTTTTGAAACTGTTCATAATTCATAATAATCGAAATTTGATAATAAGCTTGTAAGTTGTTATTATTAGAAGCCTATTTTTATAAAAAAGAGTCCTATCGTTCAGCTCCGTAAGGTCGAAATTTCACTAAACTATTAAGGTACTATAAATTCTACGTTTTTGTAAATAATACAAGAAACGCCATCTGTGAACTAATAAAGTAGTGTAAAAATAAGAAAAAAGAGTGAAATATTGACTCCGCTATTCTCGGCATCACCTCGCAAGTCTTGTATTCCCATTCATTTATTTTATTCTGCCACAATAATACTATCTTTATAACATTATAAGACAATACTGCATTAAAAAAAACCTTAACGACTACAAAAATATTTTTGTATTAATTAATTAAATAATTTCTTGTGGGACAAGAAATTATCTTATATTTAAACAAAATTCTCGATAGCTTAGTAAAAATATAAAATAAAATTGTAATATTAAAGAAACAGTAACAGAAATTCAAATTACGCATCTGTCTTTCCATAACCTATAAAACCCCAAATTATTTTTTGTCAAACTACATATCTTTTAAGCATTGTCAGAATAATGTGCCCATTGTGCCAACATTATTGTCTGTCAATCATAAATCTGTGTATCGAATCATGTCCGCCCATTTCGTCAAAGTTGCAGATCTCACAAAGAGCATTTCCGTTTATTTATGACGTCCATGGCAGCGCATGGTATGTAAATATTATTTATTAATTAAAATTATATATTTAAGAACAACTGTTTATTGAATCTGTGGACCTCCTTTGAGAAGTAACTCGAGTAGGTGCAATCAGATCATCAGGCGTAAGACTTCTACGCGGTATATAACCAATATTTTCGATATTCAAAAAACACGCGTGCCATCTGTTGTGAGCGATGCAGCGAGACCCACCCGTCATTGTGACCCTCCTCAGCCCGCGGCTCCCCCCTCCCTACACCCATGCGGCTTTCGTTCGTTCAAACTTACGTAGGTCAGTTACCGCCCGACCGCAGGGGAGCATGGCTGCGTCAAAAGTTTTACCGTGTCCCCGCACTTCTTGTTTACATTCGTCATAGAACCAAGTAAACACAGCATCATAGACTTTGATACATAGACAGTGCAGTGTGAAATAAGTTACTTCGTGAACGATCAGTGATAATACATGTGACAAATGAACTATATTGTTGTGAAAAAATGACTAAAAACTTATTTGGAATGAGTTCGTTAAAAGTTTGGATGTGCTTACTTGTGGTGGCCGGTGCGCGCGCACGTTCCGCGCCGCCCGCCCCTGCCGGCTGTCAGTGGGACTATTCGGACGCAAAGTTGAGTGAATCTAACTTTCTCACGTGTAACATCAAAACCATTGGTTCTGCGGACTTCTTGTTTAAAAACATAACCACCGCGCAGGCGTATAATATCAACAAGTTGAAACTGACGTGCACTGATTTGTTGTTCTTTGAGAGCTCCCTGCATATGAATACAGGCAGTTTCTTAGGACAATTACGAAAACTTGAGGACCTAAGCATTGACTATTGCAAAATTCGCTATGTTCCGGCTACAGTTCTGTCCCCGCTTCGTGACTTAACAAGTTTGACACTTCGCTCATATAATACAGATTGGCCTGCGATGACAATGGAGTTTCATGCCGAAAGTTTTCGAGGATTGATGGAACTTAGATCGTTAGACTTGGGTGATAACAACATTTACATGCTTCCATCAGAGGTTTTTTGTCCACTATTTAGTTTGGAGGTATTAAACCTAACAAACAATAAAATTCAAGATATATCTGATATTGGATTTTCTGATTGGGGTAAAGGGCCCATTGCTCCGGGTAAATCTTGCAACACCGGGCTTAAAATGTTGGATCTCTCTCACAATAACATATTGCGCTTGCCAGATAACGGACTTTCTAGTCTCAGATCTTTAGAAGTCTTGAATATGCAGAACAATTTAATTAATGAGATAGGCGACAGAGCCTTTGTCGGGTTAAATTCATTAAAAAACTTGAACTTGTCTGGAAATAAGTTAGTCGCTGTCCCTCCAGAACTATTTCAATCTTCGAGAGTAATAAGGGAGATCTCGTTAGCGAACAACTCTTTGTCTGTATTAGCTCCAGGATTGCTTGAGGGACTTGATCAACTTGAAAAATTAGATTTATCCCGAAATAGCCTTACCAATGATTGGGTTAACCGAGACACTTTTGCTGGTTTAGTCAGATTGGTTATTTTAAACTTATCATACAATGCATTGGCCCGCCTTGACCCCAAATCCTTCCAAGACTTGAACGCATTACAAGTTCTAAATTTGGATAATAACGCTATTGAAGTAATAAGTAATGGGGCTTTTGCTGAGTTGAAAAACCTTCATCAATTGTCAATGACAGATAACAAAATCAAGACTCTAAATGAACACATATTTTCGAATTTATTTGTACTGAGTCAATTGTATTTAGATAACAATGAGATAAAAACAATACATGTAAGATGTTTCGAAAATATAACGTATTTACAAGACTTGGGATTGAATGGGAACAGTTTGGACGTTGTACCCGAAAGCATAAAGAAACTCCGATTCTTAAAATCACTTGACATTGGAAAAAATAACATAGTAAAAGTCAGTAACACATCATTTGAAGGGCTTGAAGAACTTTATGGTTTGCGACTAGTGGATAACCATATAACAAGTATCCCAAAAGATACATTTAGCACCTTGCCTTCATTGCAGGTACTAAATTTAGCCTCTAATGAAATTGAAAATGTAGAACAAGATGCATTTTTGTCTAATCCAACATTAAAAGCAATTCGATTAGACGGGAATAGATTGACAGATATACGAGGAGTTTTTAACAAGTTAAATACCCTTGGGTGGTTGAATATATCTGATAACAAGCTTATTTACTTTGATTATGGATACATGTCAGAAAGTCTTGAATGGCTTGATCTTCATAATAATAATATCACAAAGTTAGACAACGAACACAACATGCAACAAAATATTCGAATGCTCGACGTTAGTTACAATGCCTTAGAAAACGTCGATGAACGGTCTTTACCTGATTCAATAGAAATCCTATTCATAAATAACAACAAGATTCACACGATTCACCCAGGTACCTTCATACAAAAAAGAAACTTAGAAAAAGTTGTCATGACGGATAATAAATTGAGAACTATCGAACTTTCAGCGTTTACTTTGCCCCACATACCGAAACATAGATTGTTACCCAAGTTCTTTATTGGAAATAATCCATTTGTATGCAACTGTCACATGATTTGGTTGCAAAAAATCAATCTTTGGAATCATATGAGGCAATACCCAAGGTTTATGGATTTGGAAACTGTGACATGTGAAGTTGTAAGTAATAAATACGGAGGGAAAGCTAACTTAATGGATGTCCCAGAAACTCAATTCCTGTGTTCCTATGAAACTCATTGTTCGTCTAGTTGCTTTTGCTGCGATTTCGAAGCGTGCGATTGCAAAATGACGTGCCCGGAAGGTTGTTCTTGCTTTCATGATAGTAACTGGAATTCGAATGTAATTGATTGCTCAAGAGTTGGCTACACTGATATACCAGAAAAGATACCTATGGACGCAACAGAACTCTATCTCGATGGGAATGACTTCGGGACCTTAAGTAGCCACCTATTTATTGGAAAAAAGAAATTACACAAGCTGTACTTAAATAATAGCAACATTGCGAACATTGACAATGACACTCTTAACGGACTTCACTCTCTGAATGTTCTGCACCTTGAAAACAATCATTTGACTGAGTTGTCTGGTGGGGAGTTTTCTCAGTTGAAGCACTTGAGGGAGTTATACATAAATGATAACCTCTTGACAAGTGTCGCTAACAAGACTTTTGAGAACTTGTCATCTTTAAGAGTTGCACACTTACAAGGCAACAAGATTCTTGATGTTGACAAAAAGTTGATGCATATGTTGCACTTGGAAAGCATTAACGTTCGAGAGAACATATTTTCCTGTGGGTGCGATAATGTAATGCTTCTTCAGAACTGGTTTAAAAAATACTATGAAGATCCAATGGAAATGTTTTGTGCCGACGAAAGTGGACTTTTATCTAATGTGACTGTATTTGAAGTGATAGACAAGTGTCGTGATTCGAATGTAATGGATAATTCTATACCTACTGAAAATCAGCCATTTCAGTATGATGAAGTAAGCACGATAAAATTAAACTTTGTACCTCTTTTGGCAGTTGTATTAATAAGTGTAATTTTAATTCTATTATTTGGTGCCTTAGCATTTTCATTTAGGCAAAATGTTCGACTGTGGGCTCATTCTAAATATGGTGTTAGATTATTCAAAAGTGCTTCAATTCAAGAGAGTGAGCTTGATAGAGATAGGTTGTATGACGGTTACGCTGTATATAGTTTGTTAGACGATGATTTTGTAACTAAAGTTGTGGCCCCTGAAATGGAACAATCAGGATATACAATGTGTTTCCATTACAGGGACTTACAACATGCTCCTGATAACTATTTAGCAGAGCAAATTACAAATGCAACTGAATCATCAAAAAGAATTATAATGTTTGTATCGTTTAACTTTTTACAGAATGAGTGGTCCAAAATTGCATTCAAAACCGCCATAAAACATGTAATAACTTCAATTCATCCTTCGATAAGGCGGCATAGAGTAGTTTTTATATTAACAACAGATGTGAGTGCATTAAACCTTGATGTAGACTTTCAAACGTATTTGAAAACATGTAACGTTCTTATATGGAATGAGAAAAAGTTCTGGGAGAAAATTAGATTTGTGATGCCTGACTCATCTAACTTACATTGGAATAAAGACGCTATGAATTACAATCATACATGTCCTAATGCTAGACGCCATCCTTCGCGATACACTGCGTCGCCAACCGCACCTGAGCATTGGTACAAATATGACGCTATTCCACCTCAAACCCCTACAGCTAATACTGTTATAAACATTGAAGATGATACGTCAATGTTGACTAACACAACATTGACAAGTCAGATTCCAGAAGGCGAAAATAATTTGCATCATAGTTACATATCGATTGATACTCAAAATTACGAACAGCCCTACGGCGGTAGGCCCAGGCCGCCTAATACTCTTCGCAAACATCCTGCCCACCACTCCCCTTCAATGTTAGATGAACAGGGTTACTTACAACCCCGATCTTCAGTACATGAGTGTTTACCACAAACCCATTCAAGCGCACACAGATGATAAGGCGACACAAATCTATTTTTATCTCCCTAGAGATATTTTTTAATGGAACGTCACATTCCTGACACATGTGTAGGCTGCTTTTTATGTTGCCATGCCTTATTAAAAAGTGATAATTTACAAATGTATTGGTTTAAATAATTTGGCCAAATGTAATGAACTTGTTCCTTCGTAGGTAGCAGATAATGTCATGTATTGTTACAAAGAGACTGTATCTATTGTTAAAATATAATATGAAATGTATCGATGGAGGGTGAAGCCTTATAAATCATTATGTAAAGCGTGTAGAGTATAATTTATAATGAAAACAACCAAGAATTACGATTTATTGCTGTCCATTAAGACTGACATACTATGTACTGAAATTATTAAGAGTTATTGCCAGTATCATTATTGAATAGTAAACATGTAAAAGTATTTTCGTATAGTATATCTCATTGTTACCAAATATTTTGTAAATAGGTATTACGATAAATAAATGTTAATATGAATTATGTATAGATTTACTAGTCATTATGTTAGAAGCTAATTGTAATTAGTGTTGATTTTTGTAGATAGTGTAGATAAATTGGTTACAGAGTTCGTGATTCAAGTTTACTAAGATTAAGTTCAGTATGAGTTTATCATTAACTGTGTAACTGACTGTATGTAACTGTAACATTCTTGTATAAAAACTACCGATTGTTAAACAAAGTAAATTAAATTAAAATATATTCTGAAAATAACTGAGGTTTTGTGATTTACTTACAGTTAAGTTTGAACCCCCACATTACTCAATAATTTTGTTGATTTTTTAAATACTTATAACGTAGGTTGGATGAATAGTGATTTTTTATCATTAACATTTTCATGATAAAATATCATTATTATTCTTATGAAATTGAGATAATGAGGATGACCTAAAAGTGATTCAATATTTATCGATACTTTGCATTTGCATCGATGCAAGCTTTTTCTATGAAATAATAAAATTGATTCAGAAAATATAATAGTTGGAGGGCTGTTTCTAACCTATAATCTATTTGAAGAGCATTTGATGAAGACTAAATCTTTTTTTGAGTATCGCCAAAGATAACAAAAGACTAAACCGCTTTGTGTGGATGCCAAATGTCGGTCGGCAACAGTTAGATTCGTTGTTTTTAAATCAGCCGCTTATAAACACTGCACTTCTAACAAAAAAGTCCAGAAATAATTTCGGCTTGCCGACAATCATCGTAGCCCATAATGATGGTCCTTTCCCAGGTAGAAATCGCTCCTAAGTCATATATCAACCGACAGGACCTCGCTATGGTGGCTATAAAAAAGATTTACAATACACTTCGTATTCAAGGCTAGTTAGATGTGTATTTATGTGACCTTCTGTCGGACACGGTCCGAGAGGTATTTATTGATGTACTTTTTTTGAAATATCTACAATGTGTGAGCATCGACACCGACGACATATGGTGTGACATACTCTAAAGGACCGCTGACCGACTGGTAGTTTTTTATTAGGTATTGAAGTCTACAGCGTTCGGCAACTGATGCTCCTAAGATCATAAGGTAATTATAAAATAAATACGTAAGTATTATTGATATAAAAACTAGGTAACTCACATGACTTGCAGATTCATTATTTTTAAACCAGTACAGTTTTATTCTGATAATACATATAAGACATCGCCATTGCATCTTTTTGTGGAATGTGGCGTTTTGCCGCTTTAACATAAATAACAAAATGTTGATAATATTCACATATAAATAGCTTTTTTATTTATAATTTACATGTGAATTTTTTAGGTATTTTTTTGGTGAGAACTTAATTTTCATAACCTCAAATCAATTGCTTGCTTAGCTAATTATTTCAAATTATTTGTAATAAATAGTTAAAATATGTTCTATGTGACTCACCTAAGACTCTTATCATCAATCGTAGCATCATTCCGATTGCCCTAGACTTAAGCTTAAGGCCCAAGGTTTTCTTACTGGTCTAACCAGATTTGGCTGAATTTCAGTCACCTAAGACTCTAATAAATAATAAAAATCAAAATAATACATACATTCACGCCTGTTTCCCTAAAGGGGTAGGCAGAGGCATGTTATACGACCACACTTCGCCAATCACATTGTCGGTCCCATATAATAGGTGGCGAGCCTATTACCGGGATCTGTTAAGTACGCCAGAGCCTCATCTGTTGATCAGCAGGAGCACCACTTGCAGGTGAGATAGGCTTGGACTCCTTAGATATTTGTAGGGTCCCTTTACACAAACCTATGCGTTTAATTATAAAATTCTAAAAATTCGATTACCTACCCATAAAACTTTTGCATTAATTTCTATCGATGCATTAGTAGTTGTGACGTTACTGTTATTTTATCACGGGTAAACTATGAATAACTTGATTTTAAAAACGGACAGTCTTATTAAGAATAGAACATAAAATAATAAATAATAAATTTTTTTATATCTTTAAATGCGCATCCGTTTAGAAAATTTGCCAGTATAAGTAAAGACCGTTATGGTAAATAAATAAATAAATTAATATTCTCTTACAATCATACCAATTATTTAATTCCAAGATAATTATCATGAAGAACTTGTGTAATGGATACCAAAGAACGGATAATTATACTTAAATACTTTTGACGTGACAACGTCTTAAATTAGGTTGCGGCTGGGAGTCACTTATGAAAAAGTGTAACGCTCGGTAACGTTACGATGAGTCACCGAACGAGAGAGAGGCCCGGCGAATGCCTTGCGTCTCTCTCCCACTCAACTATGATCGGTCTGCCGCGCGCGCAGCACTAGTGTACAATGTTTTAGTAAACAAAATATATTTCTATAGTTAAAATTTGTGCAATTCTTATTTTCATTCAATTCCTTGTTCCTATTGTGCAATTTAATTATATTCATATCAATAAATATTCTACCGAGAAAAAGACGTTGTCACGTAAAATCTTCGCCCGTAAAAACGACTTTACAGGCAACCATTTTGACGTGACAACGTCTTAAATTAGGTTGCGGCTGGGAGTCACTTATGAAAAAGTGTAACGCTCGGTAACGTTACGATGAGTCACCGAACGAGAGAGAGGCCCGGCGAATGCCTTGCGTCTCTCTCCCACTCAACTATGATCGGTCTGCCGCGCGCGCAGCACTAGTGTACAATGTTTTAGTAAACAAAATATATTTCTATAGTTAAAATTTGTGCAATTCTTATTTTCATTCAATTCCTTGTTCCTATTGTGCAATTTAATTATATTCATATCAATAAATATTCTACCGAGAAAAAGACGTTGTCACGTAAAATCTTCGCCCGTAAAAACGACTTTACAGGCAACCATTTTTTTTTTATTTTGTAATACATACTTAATATACATAGGAAAACACCCAGACCAGAACAAATATTCATGTTCACGCACACAAAGATTTGTCCTGTGATTTTACGGTACCTACTAGATATTTTGAAACTAACGATTACCTAAGATCTTTTGCAATACTGCTACTAACATTCTTTTTAAGATTTCTAGGTTCCGAAAAAACGATACATATACCTCAGTAATTTCAGAATTTTTTAAGAAAAATGAAAGCAAATTTTGATTTTTGTTGCGTTTAGTAAGAATAACAATCTGAATTATCTTACACAGAAACAGTGTTATTTATTAAAACTTATCATGTCTCATATACATTTCATTTCACAACCTAGGTGTAATCATTGCATTAGCACTATCATAAATGATTTTAAAAAAATACTTGCAATGTAACTAACACAATAAAATAATGAAAAATGTATGTACATTTTTCTCTCCACATTTCTCGTTGCGTTTAAGATTAGTCGGTGGAAGCTTCGAGCTTTTGTAGAGGCTCATGGA
Source organism: Musotima nitidalis (assembly GCA_949126915.1). Taxonomy (NCBI): domain Eukaryota; kingdom Metazoa; phylum Arthropoda; class Insecta; order Lepidoptera; family Crambidae; genus Musotima; species Musotima nitidalis. The sequence goes on along the minus strand of OX421424.1, from coordinate 7,626,717 downwards.
CACTGTTTATGCAAGTCTTTGTGATGCAAATTTAGCGTTGGTATAATGTCACTGGGGTTCTGGAAATCTGGGACATGTTTATAAGACTTATGGAACAAACAGGGCGTAGTTCGGAGTGTAAGCATTTTATAAATGAGGCTGGGAAGGAGTATACATACACATGCGGACAGTGGATGGATATGACGGTAATTCTCTGAGTTTTTTTATAAAAAGCGCAAATGAAAACGAAATTGAGTTCGTTGATAAGCGAATGTCTTGATAGATCAATTTAGGACATATTTGTTTTTAAGTATTCGTTATAAGACAAAAGTTTTCATGCAAAAAAAAATCTATTCTAATTTAGACGAATCAAGAAAATTACATAGCTCCGCCTTTTATATCAAATATTTTTAAATATTTAGATACATATTTCTAACCTGAACGTATTGACGAGTGTGTAGTTAATTTTTATATATGATTAAGCAAGTTGTGTTTGTCTGTAAAACAGTTAAACATATATTATTACCATAGAAGTGTTAAATTTAAGCAATCATTATTGTAACAATAGTTGACAAACGTAATAAATAAATATAAAATAAAATAAATATAATACTAATACTTCCTCTGGAATATTTTACTTGTATCTCCTGACAATAATCGGGATCCTGAGACTATCACTAAGTTACCATTTCACCTCAACGTAAATGATATAAAATAACAACAACAACACACAATTATTGTAATTAGACCAGACCCGTGTTATACCCAGACAGGAATAAATATTTTTTACTGTCAGAACACAGCTTCCCATTATGAGTAATCGTCGGCTTTTTAAATTAGAAAAAAGTACTATCAATACCCAAACCAGCGGCTAGATTTTACGCCCGCAGCTGGTTTTAAGTAAGCGCTTAAATCAATATATTGGGAGGCGTAATGTCCTGTGACGTGTAATGTTGTATTACCAATAAATGAGTATTTGAGTATTTGCGTAAACCGAGTAAGGAGGTCGTATCTTATCGATTGATTGTTTGGATAAATCTCATTGAAAACCAAACACAAACTACATCGATAATATAGATGATGTATCGTAACACCTGCACAAGCGCATTCAGCTTAAGAATGAGGTATAAGAAATCGTATTAATTTGTTCAGAACACTGTTATAACGTCAATCAATCAGCCAAGTGCCGTCCACGCCACTGAACGTAGTCATTCCCAAAAAGCATCTAGGTCCTCCACAGAACGAATTTGTCAGCTACATAGATAGATAGATATAACGTTTATTTCCTTTAAATATTACAAGTTATATAAAAACATATCCCACAAAACCATTTGACTGGTTTGTCTGTGGGTCACAGTCTCTTTTATACTATTTTATACATTACAACTAATTTTATATATAAATAACTTAAAATTTTTCACTTAAATCAATATAGTGCTTTTTTAAATTTATATTTATTTTATTTACATATTACTGTTATTGTCTCAAATCGTTGGTCCACTTTGTCACAATTATAATTTAATAGTTCCGTTGCCAAAGAAACGGAGTGGGTTCGTAAGCAGAACCGAAAAAAACGGAAGTTGAATACAACACTGTCCCCACCCCATATTGATCATAAATCAAACATACCGACCGTAGAAAAGGTAAAGAAAATACCACCCCCGCCACCAGTTGTGGTGGAGAACATTAAGGACTATCAGAAGTTCTACGATCTCCTGTTGTCAGGTATTGAAAAAAATGCATTCATTGCAAAAATGATGAATGGAGACATCGTCAAAATCAACGCCGCTAACGAAGACTCGTATAGAGCCATTACAAAGCTGTTGTTACAAAATAACTGTCTATGGCACTCTTACGAGAACAAACAGGATAGACCAGTTAGAGTAATGGCCAAGAATGTACACTCCTCCTGTACTCCAGGAAGAATAATTGAGGACCTGTTATCTAAAGGATATAAAATCCAAGAAGCAGTTAATAAGCTGAGTTGGAAGAACAAAGAACCTTTGAACATGTTTATGCTTTCTTTCAAAAATGATGAAGACATAAACAAAATATTTAATATTAAGACAATTCTGGGTTGTAAAGTAGAAATACAGCCACTCAAAACATCCAGACTAATACCACAGTGTAAACGATGCCAATCTTATGGACATACACAGAAATATTGTTCCAAGGAAGCGAGGTGTGTAAAATGTACTGGGAAACACCTAACTATCGACTGTAAAAAACCAGTACAAGCAAAGCCGAAATGTGTGCATTGTGGGGAACCTCACCCCGCTAACTATAGAGGCTGCATCGTGGCTAAAGAACTGCAAAATATCAAAAATAGGAAGATGAAGTCAAAGTCAACGTTAATGCCTAAGCCACAGATTCAAACTAGCAGTGGAAATGCTAGGAAAAGTATCCCTGGACCTGCTCGAATAGTGTCCCAGAGTGCTTCCTTCGCACAAATAGCCAAAGGTTCTCATCCACAAAATGAGCTAAAGAGCCCTAGTATGGATGATAAACTTAATAGAATTTTAGATATTATAACTTCTTTTGAGGATAGGCTAAAGAAGTTAGAAAATGGCGCTAAAATTGCTGTTTTAAAACAAAAGCAATGACTACATCACTGAAAATAATGGCTTGGAATGCCAATGGACTTCTGAGGCATTTAAATGAGCTGCAAGTGGTCCTAAATTTAGAGAATATAGATGTGTGTCTGATTTCAGAATCTCATTGCACAAAGGAATCTTACATTAAAATTAATGGCTATCAGACGTATATTGCCCTACATCCAGACAACTCAGCTAGAGGAGGTAGCGCTCTTATTATCAAAGAAAACATTAGTCATTATGAGAAGTTTAAATGCGAAGAACCCCATATACAAGCAGTGGCTGTCTGTGTAAAAACTAAAAAGTATCCGTTGATGATATCTGCCATATACTGTCCTCCTAAGTATTCCTTAAAAGCAGATCAATATAAATGTTTTTTAAGCCGACTTGGTAACAGATTTATACTAGGAGGAGATTTCAATGCTAAGAACACCTACTGGGGTTCTCGGCTAACAAGTACCAAAGGAAAAGAACTAATGAGTGCAATTAAAGAGCTGAACTGTGACGTCATATCAACAGGTAAACCAACCTATTGGCCAACTGATCCAAATAAGATACCAGATTTAATAGACTTTTATATTTATAAAAATATTTCTACCTCATTTGTCAATATAAAGCAAGGCAATGACTTGTCTTCCGATCACTCACCAATCGTTCTAACAATTGGGGAAAACGTATCATATTTGGAAAAAAACCCAGTTCTTATAAATAGAACCACCGACTGGGAGAGTTTTAAACAAGAATTAGATAGTAATATCAAGCTAAACATACCTTTAAAAACCCTATTACAAATTGATCAAGATGTAGAGACATTTATGAAAAATATTCAACAATGTGCCTGGAGAAATACTTCACACTATGTACATAAAAATATAATTAGAAACAATAAGTATCCCATAGATATTAGAAACCTAATATTAGAAAAGCGAAAGCAGCGAAAAACATGGCAAAGAACAAGATTTCCTCCAGACAAACAGCTTCTAAATAACCTGTCAAAAAAGTTAAGCCGAGCAATACAAAGTTTCAATGAAAACTGCATGACAGACTATCTGACCAAGCTGTCTAACGATCGATTTACAGATTATTCATTATGGAAAGCCACAAACAATCTCAAGAGACCAACTGTGCAGATATCTCCGATCAAAACGAACAATGGGCGCTGGGCCATAAGCAATGAACAAAAAGCATCTAGTTTTGCACAACATCTTGAAAGTATTTTTGTACCTAACGATGGTGATGAGGATCACGTTACTTTAGACCTAAATCAGCGTAAAAGTGATGAATTGGAAATAAGGTTTACTACTCCCAGAGAAATAGTCAAAGAAATTAAACTATTAAAACTGAAGAAATGTCCTGGCTTTGATCTCATTACTGGTGAAGTACTTCAAAACCTGCCTCGTAAAGCAATTATAAAATTGACAAATATAATTAATGCCTCATTACGATTAAAGTACGTTCCTCAATTATGGAAAGTAGCAGAAGTCATCATGATACCAAAACCAGGAAAACCGCCCCATGAAGTCACTTCATATAGACCTATATCATTGCTACCAATCATGTCAAAATTACTGGAAAAGGTGATTTTGAAAAGGCTTAAGCCAATCATTGAAAGTAGAAAACTTATACCTGATTACCAATTTGGATTTAGAGAAAAACATTCCACTATAGACCAAGTACACAGAATTACTCACGTGATAGAAAAGTCATTAGAAGAGAAAAAAGTCTGTTCTACAGTATTTCTAGATGTAGCTCAAGCTTTTGATAAGGTTTGGCATCAAGGCCTTATATATAAACTAAGGAAAGTCCTTCCAGTACAATTTTCAAGTATTCTTGAATCATACATATCCGACAGGGTTTTTAGAGTGAGACAAAACGATGCATATTCAGAACTCTCATTAATCAAAGCTGGAGTGCCTCAAGGAAGTGTGCTAGGCCCGGTCCTGTACCTATTGTACACTTGCGATATTCCAGAATTAGAAGACAGCACTATTGCTACCTTTGCTGACGACACGGCTATAATGGCGTTGGGGTCTACACAAGTGGAAGCAGTGGAAAAGGTACAAACTGCTATCAACACCATTTACACGTGGACGAGGAAATGGCGAATTAAATTAAATGAGTCTAAATCAACTCATATAGATTTTACAAACAAGAAAAAAGTACACCATCCGATATATTTAAACAACACTGTAGTACCGTATGAAAATACTGCTAAATACCTAGGAATGACATTAGACACAAAGCTTCGCTGGAAAGCACATGTTAAGAAGAAACGCGAAGAGCTAGAACTTCGTTATAAAAAAATGTACTGGCTTCTGGGTAAACATTCAGCGCTATCGGTACACAACAAATTACTATTATATAAACAAGTCCTTATGCCAGTATGGACTTATGGTATTCAGCTCTGGGCTTGTACCAAACCAACTAACATAAAAATCATACAGCGGTTCCAGAATAAAGTATTAAGAGGCATTGTTAACGCACCTTGGTACATCAGAACCGACGATCTACATCGGGACCTTAAAGTGGATCTGGTTGTTAGCATAATAAGGAAATGTGCAGAAGCTCATGAAAGAAGACTTCATCACCATGTAAATGTTGAGGCTATCCAGCTACTCGACAACACAGACCTAGTGAGAAGACTGAGAAGGACAAAACCTTTTGAGTTAGTTTAGTGTAGTGTCAGTGAAGTGTAATACTGTGACTAAGAACACATTACTAAAGTGTATTCGCCTTAATAGAAACAATAAGAATAGTGTTATTGGACAAATTCTTAGTTTTGAAATATGTAGTAGTTTATGATAAAAGAAAATTACTAATTAGTCTTTAGATAGGCTAGATTGTAGTGGATATAAGATACCTCCTTTTAAAAAAGGACAGTATTTTGTATAGGTAAAAAAAAAAAAAAAAACATTTATTTATAACTTTACTTTTCGATAATTGTATTTAAATAAATAAACATTCTTTTAAAATCACACCAATTATTTAGTTCCAAAACCACAAGTTCCTTATTTGTGTTATGGATACTAAAGAAGGGATAAACATACTTTAAAACATATTTTTTGTTGTAAATACATACTTAATAATGTATATATATATATAAGAAAACACCCAGACCAGAACAAATATTCATGTTTATGCACACAAAGATTTGTCCTGTGTGGGAATCGAACCCACGTCCTCTGGAGTGAAGTGCAGGTATTGACCTCCAAGCCATACGTCTAAAATTTACGATATTTATTTATGACTAATAAAATAGTCTTTATTTGTGACTAATTAGCAATTCAAGACAAGGCAAACATTGAAAATTACATCTGGTAAAATATCTACATCTTAAAATCTATCCGAACAATCCGAACGAACAATAATTATAATGGCAACATTCCTCACGATGAATGATCAAAGAGAACATAATTATGAAGACAGCTAGTTAACTAGTAAAATAAGTAAACATATGAATAGAATAGGCGTGTTATGCCAATGGTCTACCACGGAGAGATTAATGAAGAGAAAGCTTCTTCCAGCCAGGCGATGTCGAAAACGCACTTCGATTTCGGTAATTGGTAAAGAATTTTATTGGAAGGCCTAACATGTTGTAATTTATCAATTATCGGTGTGCCCATGTAATAATTTTGTAGTAAAATGGAAGATTATCATTTGTCCAGTCTAATGGGATTCGATTTATTTACTGCCTTTTTTTAATTCATGCTACAACTTTGAATGCATTAAGGGGAGTTACAGAAAACTTTATAACCTATAAATTACTGAATAAAATGATGTTAATAATAAATAAGAGATAGAATTATTTTGAATCATCATTTACAAAATTAGACCTGATTACTAAAATAGACCTGATTAGGTACACATTAAAAAAACTGTTACATCAAATACGGTTCCGAAGCTCAATTAATATTTTTGATGTGCGAAAGGTTACTTTTTGTTAGTAATTATTAATTTTATTACAAGCGCTATCCCATTTGAAACTAAACATACGTTTTTTGGTAAAAATCAAGGTATTAACCATTTAAATACTTCTTTCTTAGAATCAACCAATTATAAATCTATCTTTGCCGCCAAATATAAGCGCTTCTCATACTACTATGTTTCGGTTTGAAAATCTTGTGCATCGAAATAATACTGGTCATATGAGTATACTGTCTTATTCATCTTGTCACACTTGACAAATTAAATTTATTAAATGCCTTCATATCCAGACACAATGAAATATTTTTGCATGTTGGTCATTGACCACAGTATCCACTTACAAAATTATATAATTTAAATCAAACTATTGTATGAAAACCACCATATTTTTAAATGGGAATCGAACACACGAACATAAATCGGTGCAATAATTTTTTTAATAATCTCAGCCACAAATTCCATGCCAAAAAACAATTGTAAGATTAAACTCCAAAGAAACTACGATATTACAAATTGATACGTCATACTCAGGTACATTATACACTTCCATATTATCTCTCAGAGGTTCGAAACGTTTCGAGCTTCGAGATACCTGCTATCAATATCAGAGGATATCGGGCTAGGGGATATCTTCGGATTTCACGGTTCCACGCACCATTGGCTCCTCGGTCATACTCCAATCCAACATGTCCCAGACACGATAAGAAATTGACCGGATACCGAACCGAGTCCTTTACGTAACTGGAATTTTGATAGCATTGGTAATTGAAACTAGTTTGTTATAGGTTTCATATAGAATGTATCTGTAAGATGAAACTTACAATATAAAGATAAATTCGCACAAAGTATATTCGTAAAAATTATTTCGTTAATATATTACGTTCAGCAGTGGATGGCGATTGGCTGATTGATTGATGCCGTTAATAAATATTATTGACATAATAATTTGGGTCTAAATTACACTTAAAAACAAAAATTTTAAATGTCCGAAAATAATATTAACAGACATTTATTCAGGCGTAGCGAGCTTATGGAGCGGCGATAGCCCAGTGGCGAGACCCCTTGCCTTTAAATTCAGAGGGTCTCGGGTTCAAACCCTGGTGCACCTATGACTTTTCGAAGTTATATGCGTAATTATTGTTTGCCCCGTGCCTATGTAATAACTGAAATTCAACCATAATCTGGTTTACCAGTGAGCAGACCCTGGGGCCTAAGCTTAAGACACGGGCAACCGGGATCATGATATGATGATGATTTATCGAAGCTTAACCCGCGTAACCGACAATACTCACCATTAAAACAATTTTTAAACACTATATAGAGTTTCATATCCCTCAATTGAGAAATCTTAGTATATAGAATTTCATATCCCTCAATTGAGAAATCTTAGACTAATGAAATGAAACGCTCTTTTGTCCTCCTCATCCCTCCTTTTTGGGATACTTTAAGAGATGAAAACTATATTTCATCCTTCCCAGACCCTCTATACAAAATTTTATTTAAGCCAATTGAGCAATGTTAGCGTGAACGTAACAGACAGATACGTCTTCATTCATAATATTAATATAGATTTTATAATAAAATGACTTAGTGGATGAGACTTAAAATATAAGGTACTTAAAAATACAATTGTAATAATCAATCAATTCAGACACGAGACTCTGCCAGTGTTGACCGCCCAATAACAAAACAAGAATATGTCAGATTTTTTATGGTCCGAAGAAGTCAAACATCGCAACACAACAAAGGCAGTGACTAATGCCAGTTCCCAGGGTCAAATCAAATCAGATAGATTTGTATTCACCTGTATACTGTGGCGTTTGATTGACATTTGATATCCGAGTTCTAAGTTTGTGCATCAAGTTTTGTTTGACCATCGTAGAGGTGAGCCTCCCGCGGTTAAGGCATGACGTTTCACACTTTTAAACGCTGCGGTCGACGGAGGTCACGTCCCCTCACTTCTGAGCACCAGAAATGTACCATCCAGTATTCGATCGTGACATAGAGATGCTTATCGTGATTTTCTGGCCAATTCACTGTTGTTACGACGGGTAATGGGAGCATGGGAACACAGAAATCAGAACTAACCAAATTATTGTTAAGTCAAATAAGGAGATCTTCGAAGCGACGATTGGGGTTACGCCTAACCTGGTTGTTTGCTCGTGTACCTATTGATGTTTGATTTGGTAGTAATTTCCTGTACATTAAACGCTTGTGGATTAGAATAACAAACAGACAATCAACTATAACTTCTAACTGCGTAGGTTCAATATGTAACCCTAATTCATGTAATTACGTACAATATGATATAGTTGTAGAACTCTGTAATATTAGTCATTAAGAACCATAATAAAAAGACATAGCAATAGATTTCACCAGAATGACAAGTTCAAGGCAGTGTTGTCAAGTGAAATGGCAACGTCGTAGCCTTAATGTCAGTTTCTAGCTCGTTCCTGTTCTTTATATTGAAATTATTATGTATTTGTGTCTTATATAAATTAAGTACAATTATATGAACTTTATGTACAAAATACAGTGAAATTTCTAAATTTAAACTTCAGAATTTTTGTACATAACATTTTATGTTCGAAATAAAATATTTCTTTATATTCTTTATCCAATATACCTCATGATGTTTATACAAAATAAAATAAATAATCTAAGAGGATGTAATTATTTTAATCAATTCCAGAAACACACACTTAACCAACATAAGATTATTTGAACAAAAACTCTTTCATATAATGTTATTAAAGCATTTTCATGAATAAAACAAGGAACTCTTTGGAACATAATTTATATCAGTTGAATTAATAATTATGTTTCTCAGTACTGATAACAAAGATGATGTCAACTTGCAGTTAAAACGGTGTAATGTATTAATACGTTCTGATAACTGAGTAATATAGTATAATTGAGTAAACTTACTTGAGTAAACTATAATGTTTTGTAAATACTCATAGAAAAATAAAAATAAAGAAAATATATTTCAGGCTTTATTGATTATTAAGATTAATAAAATTAAAAACCTTTAGTTTTTCAGTGATTGCCACTTTAAAATTAAAGGTAGTAAGTACAAGTTATGAAAATAAAATAATTACACTAATAATAAGATACCTAATCAATTCGTAACACATAATTGGCAAATATCATGTTCATGAATAATAAATAAATCAACACGCTTAAACAGTTTAAACACCAATATTTATTTACAAAATAATCATTGACGTTAAAATTGCTCCGCCCTTTCACAATATTAGCAAAACACGATTAATTCAGCTTAATTAACGAGACAGCGTGTACAACCAAAATATCAACGTAATGTTTTGGAAGCTGCGCGAAATAATTATTTCCATTCAAAATGCAAATCAATATGGATTGTCATGTTGTATTGAAAGCATTGTAGAACCTTTCCCGCATTATTCCCGTGAAAACAACTCAATAAACGGACGTAAATTGGGTTATGGGAATCTGATCCCGGATAAATGTGATCGAAAATACTGTCACGATCTAACAAAAAATGAGTGGGAAAGTATGGGACAATTTTTTGGAGACGCGCCAGTGAGAACTGATCAGTAGAAAACAGTAAATAGTTTATATTATAAAGAGCTTTATTAGCAATTTGATTACAAAAGTCACGTCGCTGTAAGTCAATAAGTAGATATATATTATGGTGGATTATAAATAATCACTTTGTGTGGTTAGCAGATTTAGCCAGTGCCACGTTTTACATATATTAATAATATTCAATTTATAGTAAAGGAGGATGACTGGTGACAAAGAAAATAAATGGTAAATGAGATGCCCCTCCCCTTGAGTCCTCAATAGAGATGTGGGACTATACGGAGATCTCACATGGCCTTCTTGAGAGAATTTGAAAAGTGATGTTGCACTATTTTGTTTTATTTACCACAACACTCATGCACGTTCACAAACACTTAAAGGTTAATAGTCCACCGTTATTACACATTAATGTTAGAAATATCACAAATTTTGAAAAATAAAACAAAACTGCAAACATGACATTCACTTTCCCACCAAGAACGTCCAAGTATATGGTATTGGTATATTTTTATTTTATTGAAAAAAATTCTACAAATATTATGTGCTTATCAAAAAGTATATTTAACAAGTTACTTAGGTATATTCTATTTGAGCTTTAACTAATATTTACGTACACTGGGTATACAGTATTTTCAAGACCATACTAATGTTATTTATAAAATATGCTTTTAACTTCATTAGTATTTTCAACTCGAGCAGAGTCGATCATTTCAAGAAGAAAATTGTACCAAGAGATTATACTGTCATCGTTCTCTCACTTAGTTTCACGTCGGTGACCATAACCAATAAGTTGGATACAAAACAGAGTAAGTAAGAAATGTGTACGCATGACAAAACAGAAGCCTCGTCGTTTGATCATCTAATTCTTAGCGGCCTGCCGACTAGAATTATCGCAACGTCGTAGATGTCAAACTCAAATTCAACCAATCGTTGAGACTTTTAGGGATTTTTTTGTACATATTATTCTACTACATTCTGCCTGATCGGAAGCAGTCGATGCAGTCTAGCAAAATTAGGTCTTCTTACTGTGAAGTAGGCATGATATTGTAGTGGTGGGTATAACTGTCTTGATGTTTATTTTCTAGGGCTTTGTGGGTAAAATTTGCCAATATGTTATATGAGTGTTAACTCAACTTGATATATAGAGTGGCACTTGTATCTCGGGACTCCGTGAAAACTCTTTGTTTGAGACTTCACACAATTTTTAATTTTCAGAAGAAACAAAATTTGTTTTATTTTTGCAAAAGTTCTGAAGGGTGTATAGGGATCTTACCGAGACCCTAGGAGCCCAAGCCAACCTCACCTGCAAGTGGTGCACCTGCTGATCAACGGACGAAGCTCTGACGAACATGACAGTACTCGGTAAGCGGCAATAGGCTCGCCACTTATTACGTGGGACCAACAATATAATTAGCGAAGTGTGGACGTATAATATGCCTCTGCCTACCCCTTAGGGGAAACAGGCGTGAATTTATATATAAACATATACATTTTAAGAGTTCACACTACGTAATAAACGGGTCAAAACGTTTATGGCTGAACTCTAATCGTTAAGACTATTCAAACAGTTCAAAAATAATACCAATTTCCAATAGATGCATTTTCTTATCCACAGCATTTACTTTGCCTAATTTAATATCGCCAAAGCAGAATTATCAAGTCATTATCCAACGATTCCGCTTAAATTAACATCTTCATAAGCGTCATTAAGTAACAGAAGACCCGACCACCAAGAGTAACTCAATAAAAACATAATCAACCAAGTCAATAGCAGTTTCTATAACCGGTCTTATGTAGAACGAAACTCACAGTTAAGCCTTCACGGCGTAATAGAGACAACGTTCAGATTTAACGAAAGAAACGCTATGTTCTAACCTTTAAGAGGAATGTGTGAAGTAGGTCTTAAGGAAAAAGCAAATAATTATTGAAATTCAACTTCTGTACGTTTTGATAAAAAAACTAACAAGAGTTTTTTTAAAGTTTAATTGCTCTTGAGTATTACAATAACCATTTCAGTTGAGTTTTAAATGAGCCAAAGTAACGCTTTAATAATAATTATTATTAGCGAATGTAAGTATCACAATAGGTAAGTGAGTGAAAATAATAAAACTAAAATCTGATTGGCTATCTGACTGTGTACATATTAAATAATTATAAGTTTTGCACTGACTGAGGGCAGCATAGTAGAAAGTGATTGTGAATAATCATGTATAAAAAGGAATAAACAGTTATAATATTTTATTCACAAAAAAGGTATTTATTATTCCAATTCAGTTTCATCGTGACATTGAACTTAATATCTGTAATAGATTTTTTTCTGCCACCGTTATGGCACCAACACATTTAAGTTACCCACGTGCGGTACAACTATTTGTTAGACGATCGACGTGAATTTCACTTCAAAATTACTCGTTGCCTACACGAAGTTCTCCTTAAAACTAAAGCTCTAAGAATCACTTTTAATTATCAAGTGTAAGAAGCATTGCGCTGTACATTGTACTGGGAAAACTTTTGTAGGCATGAGTTAATATCCGTTAAACAAATTTTAAGCAAAGCTTTAACAAATATAATGAAAGGGCCAGACCCTTTAGACCAGACCAGAATATGTTTAGACAAGAACAGTTATGAAGTGCTCTCCTAATTGTCATGAAGAAAAGACTGTAATTATATTTATTGTTATATTATTTTAGGTTTCTAGCTTTATCAAGATATTATTTTGATTAATGTATTTTAAATAACATTATTTCACTATGTTACTTTGTACCACTTTCACTTTTTGAGTGAAAACTGATGAATTTTTGAACATTTAAAGATTATTTAAGGTATATTGTATAGTAAGTTATTGTTTTATCTCGAAGTGTCTTCTTGTTTACTAGGATTTTGCATAGCCAACATATAAGATTAAAGATAAAGTACGATATCATAGACATAATGAGATATCAGATCGGCCAAAGGCGACCAACATAAAAGTTTTATATTATTTTTACAATTATAACTAATTGCTTTTAACATTGTTTTGCCTAAAATATAACTACTTTATGCTTGGTAAGCCAACGTGATATATAGCTAGATTTATTTAACTAAATAAAATAAAATAGGTACTAATATTAAACAGGAGATTTTGATTTTTGTTCACTAAACTTAATAAAACCATCTCTTTTTTAAAATAAGACAATTTTTTTATAGAAAGAAAGAAAGAAATGTTTATTAACTGCACAAGTAGGTACATAAAATTGTAAAAAAATTCACAAGACTGAAATTGTGCAGTCAAAAGGCATTGCTTCAGCTTAATGCAGCTATAACAATGTCATAGCTGCGCTGGTTTTCAAGCCACACCTTATGACGCAGTGGCATAACTATAACTTAAACTAGTACATAATGATTATGAAATATTGTATTGATATTGAGAAAAATATCCTATTTTTTATTTAATTTTCAGATCTTTTGTTACACTGTGGAATGCAATGAAATAATTGAATTGATTGTCACCAGTTATATATTTTTTATTATAGCTTGACAAATGAGTTTCTTCCATCATTATTAGTACCCAGAATAAACTATAGGCACATTTTAATTACACTTCGACATACCTATGTAATATAATTCCATAAACAAACATAGACAGATTTATTGAAGATGACATGACAAAGACACAACAAAAGCTTGGGCTCACAAAATCAATCGCACAAGCGTTAAGTAAAATAGCTGTAAAAAAAAACAAAGAAGGCCGCGTCATTGGGGCTATTTTCTTAGAAATTTTTCTGCGGTCGTCATCGTTCGGTACAAAACAAGCCACCATTAGCAACTCTCTTGGTATTAATGGTATGTATATTAAAAAACCAACTGATTTTGTGGCTCTACACGAATCGGGCGGTGCTTAAGCCCCTTTCTTTCTTTGAGTGTCGGTTTGTTGTACATTAAAATAAATGTACATGACAATGATTGCAATTGGTCTTTTTAGGTTTTTTTTTTTTTTCACACACACACTCATAATCATAACATCAAAACACAAACTCACACATGAATACCTGTAAGATTTGTTGCAAATTTAGTGTTTGTGTTATATGTTTCTTATTTTATAATTAGAGTATGGTATCTAATGCTATAATATGGAACGCTGTGTCCTTTTCTGGAGGTGGGCGCTAGTAACTACGACACAGTCCTTGACTAATGTAGTTATTAACAAACACAATTTATTGTAAACCCAATTTCTGTTCCAATAAAAAATATTTATATTTGTATTTTTGGGGATTTTTATGAATAAACTATCGAAATCATCACCATCATCTCAGCCTAGCTTTGTCCTATGCACGCCCATTTCTGTCACAAATCAATATGAAGAATAAGAAAAATAAAAATAAATATTCAAGCTTGACATTATTACGAAGCTCCCAAAAATTTAAAACTTCGGAGTATCGATAAAAAAAGTCTACTATATTTTATCACAAATTTTCTTGAATACTAGCTCACCTAGACACGTTACAACTTAGTAAATAATTTCTAACAATTACACCAATTATATAGTCCCAAGATAAGTATCATTATAGCAACGGACAAACATACGCAAACAACTTTTTTTGTATAAATACTCACTTAACATACATCTGGATGTTTTCTACACCCAAAATTCATCATATTTTGTGAGTTATCATAAATTGAAACACAAACATGTAATAACTTATACTAATACTGGTAGGTTATTTTTAATTATACAATGTTATAGTTTTTTCCCGTAAAGGTGAGAGCGATTCGTGCCACACTCCATCACGCGTACCCAGTGCGGACAGTAAAATACAGGTGTGTGGCGTTCTGCCATTAGGCCTTTTTAAGCTGCCCAATAGGGCGCTAAACTTTTCTCAAGAAACATCAAGTAAGCTGATGGTATGCCTACAACTTACCGTGTCCCTCGAAGTAAGCTCTCACTTTCGCATCGGTCTAATGACTACTGGTGTTTCTGATGCATATAAATAGAAGATGCAATTACAATAAAGAAGAACTAATTTATAAAAAGGCTTTCTGAATAGTGAACTCTCGAAATAAAACATTTTATTATAAATTTTTAATTGTTTGTAATTTAAAATACATATAAGATTTTGAGTCAGTCACAACAAAGATGCTGCGTCATAAAAACTGAAAACGTGCCGTATCATGGTTTTTGCTGTAGGGTGCCGTGTGGTCTCTCCAAAGAATTCTACCTTCTCGTGTCTCACCCATATGGTAGTTTCATATGCTTGGTTGTAGTAGAAGGCGATTAAAGGAATGAGATCCCGTCTAGTGTCGATTTGGGCAAACAGCTGGACACCTCTCAATATTTGCGACGTTTCACCTAGAGATATTTGTTCTTTCATAGAGCTTTTTTACAACTTTTAAGATCTATTTTTAAAAAGTGGAAGCAAGGTTTCTGCACACTTAAATGGGTTAGAATAATATGGTCGTGAGATTATTTACCTAAAACTGAAATGGTTATAATAGACACTGCCTTGCGTATCTTAAAAAAGTTGTTACATAGTTAAACAATTCTTAACATCAACCATTATTCATTTTATTATTAAAAACATTGTACACCTTTTACATATTAGACGAACTTCCAAAAAGCTAAGCTAAGTAAAATTAATGATTTTTGTACCTTATCCCGTCACAAATAGGTCGAGTGCGTATTACTCGCACCTAATTTTCAAATTATTTCTTGCGAAAGTATCTACATAATTTTGTTTTCCTTTCGCCGGCCTTATATAAAAATTTCGCTGAAACGGATGAACACGATAACTGGATTATAATTACAGTTTTGTAGACTTAGATAATATAAATAGCTATAGTTAATTTATTATCATATATTTATGTATCACCTAGTTGTAACACATGAAGGTATTCGTATTTGACTACCAATGTGGCATGGTGGCGAGTATACCCGCACTCTACTCCTAGGGTCGTGGGTTTAATTCCCACACAGGAAAAATCTTTGTATGTATAAACATGAATATTTGTTCTAGTCTGGGTGTTTTTCTATGTATATTAAGTATTTATTAACAAAAAAAAAATCTATATATGTTTATTCCTTTCGAACAGTCCTGCGACCCCGGCTAGTAATGCCCATAGTATTAAAAAAATCCATAGGCTATTACTTTCCATATGATAGACCGGAAACTCGAGTGCCACCTAATCCTATAAACCTTTTTTAGTTGAGATGTCTTGTAAGTCAGCCATAGCCATATGCAACCTCAGGCGGCTGTTAATATTTATCTTACTAACATTACATTTTCGTAAGTATCTGCAATTGTTTATCGATATACATATGAACTGTATAATTAATCGGTCCAATATTGACATGACAAACACACTTCAGACATTGATAATGTGTGAGACTGTTTTTAATCTCTTTGTTTCTTTGCAGATGGTTTCTTTTCGTACGACTTACAATCACACTATTGTTTTAACCTTCGGTTGGTCGCGCATCTATAATAACGTAGTTGGTCGCGTGGGGGTTTCAAAAACCCCAAATTTCATGAGCATACTAAACACTCAGAATTTATCATATTCTAATATATTTTATCATATTCTTATTCACCTATTTTAGATCAATGAAAATACTTAATTTTATTAAAGAAATATTTATTTATTATCCATAAAAACTTAAAACTACCAAATAGGAACTTAAATTTCAGTCTTCAACACATCCTAGTAAACAAAATAAAATAAAAATTTAAACTTAAACATTAATCTACTATTTCTTTTATTTTTGGTATTCTTAGAGATCAATCAACAACTTAACATAGAATTTGGGCATAGCCACCGAAAAAACATAAACTTTGAGCAATTCAAATTGGACTAATTTTCCATTTGAACACAGTTAGTACATACTGACTTAGAATGAAGTGGGCATATATTTCCCTTACAAAAGTGACAAAAAGATTTAAATTTTCTGTCTGTTCTTCTGGGACAGTGTACACAACGCTTCTTCATGGGTACGAAACCACTTTCTGCTAGAGGCACTTCAACAGGACGGGGTATGAATCGTAAGATAAGCTGTTTCAATTCACGTGGCAAAGTTGAAATAGTGTCCCGCGATTGTAACTGAGGACGACATAATTCGAAAGCCAGGGTCTTCAAGAACAATTTGCGACTCATTCGGTTGTCTGGATTTACAATATCCAATATTATGTGAGCATTTACGGCTCCAACATCGAGAAATGTAAAAAACAACCTCAGTGGCCATCGATAGCAAACGCGTGCTACAGAGTAGGTCCCGATAAGTTTGTCCACCACATCCACTCCACCTTTGGTTTTATTATAAAATTTTATGATTTCAGGAGTTTTTTTCTCAGAAGCCTCATCTATTTCTCCGTCATTGTGCACTCTTGCTCCGAATCTGTATCGTGTTCACTTATTTCGTCCGGGTATATATTATTGTCATCTCCATCATCTTCACCGCCAATAACATCGTCATCCTCCTCTTCTAACCAGTTCAAAATACGTTCTTGTTGTCTAGCATCCATTATGATCACAAAATAAGCTAAAACAATATGAAAATAAACAATAAACCAAGCCCTAAAAAGTAAAATAAAAATAAAAATCAATTATTATTATACTTACGTGGTTAGTCGCGTGGGGTCCTTGAGAGCCCGCGCGCCAAAAACACGTGTGTATCTCACGGCGCCGGCGCGCACACTGAAGTTAGCGGCGATCTACGCCAACTATAGTCAAACTTAGGAAGGTACCTAACGTGTCGCGTTGCTATGCCATTTATTTAAATAAGAAATTTGCAAATTAAAAACATCTAGGCTTTTAAAGACCCCACGCGACCAACCGAGGGTTAAAGGTACCCAAATGATTCTAACGGGACCTTATTATCAAGACTCGGCTTTACTCGTCTTTCTGTCACTTTGATAAGTATAAAGAGGGTGTATTTCTATTGCCGCTATCATCATATTAGCCTAGGCCTGCGCTTATAAAGCAAGGACTATCGGTCATACTACGGACCGAGTCCTTGCTTTATACTGATATACTTGCGGACTTAGTGCGTATTGGCTGTGGCGGGGTGTATTCTAACTTGGCTTAGCGAGTACGAGTTACAAATAGTAACAACGGTTTACTAAATCTCCCAAAGTACGAAAGCGTTCAGGACGGTTTCGGAACGGTAGCAACCTAACGGTGCCAACAGTTATCGTTCCGAATCGCACGCGCACGCACACGGGTTGCAATTAACCTGCGAATTACTTCCCCTTTTGTTGAAAAGGGGCGTAATTGCGCCTAGGCCTACGCCTGGAGGGGACCTCTCACCCCCACAGTGCTTCCGGGGCGGCGGACCACAACCCGTCGCCCTTAGCAGCCGTGCGCGCGTGCACGCCCGACTCCCCATACCCTTCCCGATCCTTTGCACACGTTGTTTGGTGGGCATCGCGCCCGCGAACGAGTAAGTAGTACTTGGTGACGGAAGAAGACAAAGAAGAAGCCGAAGAAGAGATGAACACCTCGCCCAGAGACTCCGCAGGTGAAGAGCGAGCCGAGGAGCCGCGTACCCCCACCACTCATGACCGACCCCATGCCGGGGAAGGGCATGAGGTGGGGGGGGGGGCGCGCGCCCGGCCGCCGACGCTCTCCGGGCACTTCTATGTACCGACGCCTGAAGAAAGCCCCGTGACGATTCGGGCCCCTCCAGCGACGTCGCCGAGATCGCAGCATGACCGCGACTGCGTCATGACGGCCAGACTGTCCGAATCGGGATTTCTGTCTGAGGGCCTACTCCGCTGGATGTCGGCATACATCCGCTTGGCCGAATTTGACCTCGGCTACACGGAGGAACTGTTGCCGATAGACAGCGCGGCCCTGGAACTAGCCTCCCAGATACCATTCATCCTCCCTCCGCTGAGGTCGAGGAAGAGGAAGGAGATATCGCCCGCTGTGAGAAACGCCGACAAGAAGCGATGCACCGCGATAGAACAGCCGAGGTCCCGTAGTGCCAGCGGACGCGTGGAGGCCTCCACGTCAAATATGCCACCACCACCGACACCGCCGCCGAAGAGGAAGCCGCCGACCACGGCGACGCCGCCTTCGACGCCTATAGCCCCGCCGACGCCGGAGCTTTACGACGCCTCGCCACTTTTACCGACGCCGAAGCCGCAGCGCGCGCCGCGAACCGCGCGCCCTTTCGCGCCCGCGTATCCCCACCCCGAATCCCCTCCCACCCCCACCACCGCCAGTGGTGGGGCGTCACCCACCCCTGCCCCCCGTACCTCAGCGGGGGTCCCTCCCCACTCAATCCCCACCCAAACAACACTCCCCCCAACCCCGATTATTCCCCCGCCCCCCCCCACGGCCCGCACACCCGCCGCCGCCGTGTTCAGGGCGAGCGCCGCCGCCGCCACACATACGACGACCGCCACCGTCGCGACGACCGCCGCCGCTGCTTCGTACGCTGCGATCGCCGGCGCTGCCACCGCGCACGCGCCGGCCGCCGCCGCCGCGGCGCCCGTTGCGCCCGTGCCCACTAAGAAGGCCAGATACCCTCCGCTCGTCGTCGAGAAATTACCGGACTGGAGCACGCACTTCCGGGAGCTGAAGCGACTGATTGGCAGGGCCCCAAGCGCGCGTCCCTTCCAAAAGGGAGTCCGTTTCACGCCCGCCGACGAAGACGAATTCAGGACAGTACAACGCTACCTTGCAGAGCTGACGAAGACCACCAACCTCGCGTGGTTCTCTTACTCACTGCCCGCAGAGAAGAGCCTCAAGGTAGCCATCAGAGGAATACCTGCCGACACCGAAGCCGCGGAAATAGAGGAGGAACTCCGAAACTTGGGGTTCGAGCCAGAGTTCGTCCGCCCAATCAAAGCCCGCCAAGGAAGAGCGGGCTGCATCTTCTTCGCCCAGCTCCGGAGGTGCGAAGGCGTCGCCAACATATATGGCATTGACGAGCTCCTGTGTATGCCAGGAGTCAAAATCGAGGCATGGAGGAAGAAGCAGGGGCCCGCTCAATGCCATCGATGCCAACAATTTCGGCACTCTTCCCACTGTTGTCACAGACAACAGGCGTGCGTGCGCTGCGGGGACGAACATCCCGCAAAGGAGTGCCCCAGACCCCTCTCGGAACCAGCGACCTGCGCTAACTGTGGAGGCGCTCACCCGGCAACCACACCAGATGCCCAGCCTTCCAAACCGAGAAGAAGGTTAAGCGCGCGGGCACTATCGCCCTAGCAGGAAGACACCTGGTGAAAACCTCCACAGTCCAAGCTTCAGCGCAAACGCCTCACCTGATGGCAGAAGCCAACGACGCGAACAAGCGCTCTGCCCCAACTCGCCGAAAGAGAGGCAAGAACAAGAAGAAGAGAGGGGGCACACAAGAAAAAGCTGCCCCAGTCGTCGTCACCACCGCCGCTACCACCCCCGCGGCGCACAAGACTGACTACGCCGAATCTGGAAGCACCATGAGGAACGCCCAGATTGACATCCTCATGGAGGTGCTGACGGCCCTACAGCAGGGGAAGGACGCCGTCCCGGCACTCCTAGGAAGAGTTACCAGCTTGCTCCAGTCCAATGGCTGACCTCAGGATCATGCACTGGAACGCTGCCGGGCTGAGAAGGAAAGTCGGCCTACTCAAACTCGCCCTCCGCACTCACAACATAGATGTTTGTCTAGTGTCGGAGACGCACCCCAGCCCCAGCTGCCCACTGAAGATCCCCAACTACCATGTGTACCGGCAAGACGAGCGAACCGCCATCGCGCCCTACCGGGCCTATCGCGGGTTGGCAGTCCTCGTGAGGAGAAGAGTCGTGCACCAGCTCATCCTGCCGCCTGCAAGCCCACTGACTTCACTCTACGCCCTGGGCGTGGAGATCTGCAGGAACCGGGTTCCACTCCGTGTGTTTGCGGTCTACAAACCGCCACTGACGCTGCTAGACATGAATGACGTCCACCAGCTAGTCTCACCAACAACGACGCAGACAGTCATTGCAGGAGACTTGAACTGCAAGCACACGGCCTGGAACTCAAACTCCATCAACCGAAACGGCCGCCGACTCTTCGCGGACGCAGAGGCTAATGGCTATGTCGTGCACGGCCCGGAGACGCCGACTCACTACCCGCACGCCGCAACGCACACACCCGACGTGCTAGACATAGCCATCTTCAAGAACCTCGACTGCCAACCGACGCAGGAAACCTTGCTCGAGGACCTACAGTCGGATCACATGCCGGTACTCATGGTACTGCCGGACTCACCAACAGTGACGTTGACAGCTCCTCGCCGATGCACTGACTGGGAGAAGTTCAATGAGCTGGCACACAAGAATACCCCCACTTACCCCATCACGGAGCCAGAACACGTGGAGACTTTAGCTGCCGACATATCGTCTTGCCTCCAGAGCGCCCTGGACTCAGCATCGCACACCATGCCGGCGACAAGGGCACCACAGCCCCTGCCCGCCGGCATCAGGATCCTACTAGCGAAGAAGCGGCGCTTAAGGAAAGAATGGCAGCGAACTCGCTGCCCCGCCACCAAGACGCAACTAAATGTCGCCACTGAACAAGTGAAGGAGGCTATCAGCTCATTGGACTCCGAACGCTGGGAAAGATACCTGGAGAGCGCATCCAAAGACTGGACAGGCATTCACCGGCTTTGCCGCCAGCTCTCCAAGGCCCCACCCCCAGTCAGACCACTTAGAAGCCCAGATGGCCAGCTGAAGTACCGTGCAGCAGACAGAGCTGAAATCCTCGCTGAGCACCTCGAACAGCAGTTCCGTCCCAACCCCTCCGTCGACGTAGACCACGAACGTCACACCCGTGAGCACCTACTTAACTACCTCTCTGCACCAATAGCCTACGAGGAGGACCCTATTGTCTTCTCTCCTGGCCAAGTGCGGAAAGCTATAGTTAAACTAGCACCTAGGAAGGCTCCGGGTGCAGACAAGATTCCTAACGCTGCCCTCCGACACCTCCCTCCCCGTTCAATAGCCGCGATTACACGCCTATTCAACGGCATAATGAGAACCGGACGCTTCCCAGGGGCCTGGAAGATGGGCCACGTCATTATGATCCCGAAACCTGGGAAGGACGTCACGAAGCCTGCGAGCTACCGACCTATTACCTTGCTTCCTACCCTCTCAAAGCTGTTCGAGAGACTACTCCTCGTCCACCTACTCCCACACATAGAGCCGCGAGACGAGCAGTATGGATTCCGTGCCGAACACTCCACAACTCTGCAGTTGTCAAGAGTTCTGCACCACATGATTGTAGCCCTAACAAGAAGGAGTTCACGGCTGCAGTCCTACTTGATATGGAGAAGGCCTTCGACAGAGTGTGGCACGAAGGTCTGCTGTACAAGCTGTCAACGTCCCCAGCGCCCAGACGCATCATCCGTGTCCTGTCCTCGTTCCTCGAGGACAGACGCTTCAGGGTGGTGGTGGAGGACGCCCTATCTGGAGAGAAGAAGATAGAGGCCGGAGTACCCCAAGGCAGCTGCCTTTCGCCAGTTCTGTACTCTCGCTACACTGACGACATCCCTAAATCAGAAGGCGTACAACTCGCCCTATACGCGGACGACGCCGCGTACTACGCCTCCTCCTATCGAAGGAACATCGCTGCAGCCAGAGTACAGAACACACTAGACTCCCTGCCAGAATGGCTCAACAAGTGGCGTCTGACGGTCAACGTAGCGAAGACCCAAGCCATTCTGGTACGCAAGGTGCTGAATTACCCACCACCACTCCGACTACACGGACAGGATATCTCGTGGTCTCTCAAGGTCAAGTACCTAGGAGTCTGCATAGATCGCGACCTCAACATGACGCCTCACGTAACGAACACGATTAACAAGGCCAAAGCAGCTCGGAACCTCCTGCGACCAGTGCTCGACTCCAAGTTGCCGTTACGAACGAAGCTCGGGGTATACAAAACATACCTCAGATCCCTGATTACGTACGCAGCCCCAGCCTGGTACGCACTACTGAGAACCTCGCTCAAGAAGAAGCTCGAGACATTTCAGAATGTGTCCCTCCGAACCATCGTGCGAGCTCCACGTTACGTGAGGAACGCGACGATTGCGAGGGATCTGAAATCAGAGAGCATTGAAGCCTTCGTGGGACGCCTAGCGGGACCGATGTTCGCGCGGGCGGATGCGTCAGGCCATGAATCACTTCGCGGCCTGGCGCCGCTGCACGCGCGACCACCGGATGCTAAGGCATATGCCCGAAGCCTGATCCCTCGAACGACGTAGGATTGACCAGACCACGAGCACAGGACTGACTACATGCTAGCTGATCGCCCCAGGGCCAACTGCCTAGGGGCTTGATCGCAGCCACCACCGGACTGACACCCCGGACCATACCAGGCTTTTTAGCCGCCTCAATGACGCGTCCGTCGCCACGGACGCCGTAAGAAACTGCGGTCAGGGGGCACTGCCCCGATACCGCGCCGTGACCCCCCTGCGGGGGCTCACGCAGAAGACCACGATCGATCGATCGAAAGCGTTTAATATCAAATGCCACACACACCGTCACACGTCAAAGGGCTCTATATTATATATTGACCCTATTGCCACCATCATGTAGAAATAATAAGAAAGAAATAATATATTTATTGACACACGCAGCATTACTAAGCAATACAACAGATAAAATAAACAAATACAAAATAAAAAACATGATTGTGTGGAGCCAATTAGGTCTCAGCCTCGTTATGACTGCTGCAGCATCGAGCTTTGGATACCTTACTTGGATACCTGGACCTTTAAATAGCACTGCATGTTACAACAATAAAACAAGTAAAAGATTAAAAAATCTAAAGTAAGACTATATAGGCGTTATCCCGGTTGCTATTTAACTGGCGCGGGGTTCGCTTTCCTATTTTTCTGCCCCCACGCACGGTCTTCATCATCTTTTGTAGGTAGACCATTGGCACCCTTTACGACTTCAAGCTATTTCTTGGGCTGGGCCAATCTACTTCGGCAAGGTAGACATGGCCAGACATTTGTTTCCCACTTAGTTTTCCGGTTTTCGTAAAACATGGCCATATCAGTGTAGGCGACATTCTTGCAATTTATCTGCGAAGTCAATAATATTTAGACGTAAAATGTTACCAAGATGGGACCAAATATATGACTCGCACTGTCAAGAAGTTATCAAACCTCATTGTACTAAACGATCGATAATTGTGTTGGTCAGTATACCTGCACTCTGCTCCTGAGGTCGTGAGTTCGATTCCCAAACAGGACAAATCTATTGTTGTAGTTGTGTGTTAAACTATATTTTGTACTTATTTTATCTTTTTATTATGCTACTTGTAGTAAATATTTTTCTTTCTTTCTTTCTTTCAAATATCCTCTTCCAATCGCACCAATTATTTAGCTTCAAGATAAAGAAAGAATAAATAAAAATAGATAAAGAAAGAAAGAAAGAAAAATATGTATTACAAGTAGCATAATAAAAACTTAAAATAAGTACAAAATATAGTTAACAAAAATCAAGAATAGAATAATAAGAACTTAAGTGAAGGAAGAACTCAACTTGTATTGAAATGGTGCCCACTCAGCATATTGTCGAACATCACAGAGATGTCGCGACGCTGATCTTCTGTGGGCACCTTATTTATTTAATTATTTACTCATAGCCAGACCTGTGAATCTACAAACCCTTTCATTTAAAAAATATCGCTCACATAAAAATATTTGTAAAAGATTTCCTCAGATTCGCCTTAGATCAAGTAAAAAAAGGTCGGAGACTACAGCAAATCTACTGCCCCATATCTCTTTACTGCTCTCATTAAAATAACACAAGTAACTATTATGACTATAGTGGGCCATAAATATGTTATTGTTGTTAAAATCTACTTATTGTAACCCCATTTTGTCATAACAATATTATATGCTTTTAGCATAAACAAAGTTTTATTACCTGCAAACAGCAAAATGTAATTTAAGTTAATACCTTTATATCAAAACAGTGAAAAGTATTTATGTCTTGTAAACTCCTTGGAGCTTAGCAGTTTCTACAGCGCCATCTTACTAAAAACTTTTGAACTTATTAATCTCAGCTTTAAAGCATGAGCTTGAAACTTTTATAACTTATTTTGTTTTTAAATAAAGATATTAAAATAAAGACGTGTTTTGTTTTAGATCGTCGTGTTCAAAAAAAGCATTGCCTTCTCTTACAAATTTAGGTGAAATGGGTATCAGATACTATAGACTGTATAATCAAACCAGTGTGGACTGGAGGCTACAGGTAAATGGAGTCCGGCTATAGAAAAAATTCAAGCTGCCCTACTGGAACTATCGCCTCAGTATCTATTTTGAAATACTGAAGCACTGAGCAACAATACGCTGCATCTTAACGGTCACCCATTCTAGAATTTATCACCATATACCGCGTCATAGCAGTGATCTTGTCCAACCACGTATTCTCGCGTATCTACTACCATGTTTTCATAAAAATATTTAACAGAACAAAATTACTATTATATTTTTTGACCAAACTCGGAGACTTAACTTTTCTTTGAATAAAAAAGCAGATTTATTGAATTCAAAAAGTTTGCTTCCAATTACACAATTAACTTAGCTATAGTTAGAAGCCAATTAAACTAATAAGTAACAGTTTTAAGTGCTTAGTCGAAGTGTGTTTATCGTTTATAGAAGTTATAAATACCGACACATAATTGTTCTTACTTATTACTACATGTTAGTTAAACTACAAAGAGGCCGGCCGAGACGGGGCGATAATGAAAGTCAGGTGTTCCCGGTTGATTTGCGAAAACATTCCGTATTTACTCACTCTTTCGTTTGATAAGATAAAAAACCTTATACAGAAAAATACTACATACAAACATACAATCACGCCTGTTTCAACTAAGGATAGTAAGAAGAATATTATAGGCCTACATTTTGCCAATTTTATTGTTGATCCCACGTAATAGGTCGCGAGCCTATTGCTGCTTACCAGGAACTTTTATATTTGCCAGAGCCTCGTCTGTCGGCCGGTGCCTTGCAGGTGATGTTGGTATGGACTCTTAAGATGTTGATGATTTTACACCCTATATGTATAGAAACATACTTTATTAACTTATTTGCTGACAACACCGACCACCATGAGAACCACGAATCACTGTTAAGTATTAGAAACGTCTGTCAGCATAAAGTTAATATGAGAAACCAAGATTTGAACTCATAAAATGCGTTATAATTGGGGCCTGTTTTACAATGTCTGGTTAGAAGATATTTGGCAGATAAAATGACAGTTTTGTATGGACTATCTGGCAACTAATAACATTGTGAAACAGCCCGTAATGATACATTTACTGAACATGATCTGGGACTGTTTCTAGTCATCATCATTATCCTCGTGTCAGCTTTATAAAGTCCACAGCTGAAAATTGGCCTCCCCGATAGATAATATTCTATTGGGATTCCCCATAATCACCACACCATGGGCAAGCGTGGCAGTTCACGCCAGCACACTGAATGACGCTGCTGTCCATACACACACACACACACACGCACGATTTCTTTCTAATGACTGTACAGTTAATTAGGTATACTTAATGGTTGGATTACTCATGGAATTATGGTGTAAACATTTTATTTATTCATTTAATGTCCTTCAATATACTGCCACAAGTAGCTAACGTAAAAAAATAAATAACGTAAATAAACGTAAAAAACATTATATGTATAGGGAACGTAGAGAACACATTATTATATTGTGTTTAAAAAAATAGAACAACATTGATAAGGTGTTAGAAGTTATTTTTATTCAGAGTAAAAGTATTTTTTTAAATACAGAATTAAGTATATTTATTTTTTTAATAACTTTGAAATTTAGCAATAACTTTTACGAAAAAAGTCATAATGGGAAATCATAATGAGTTACAACGTTGGTTAATAAAATGTCAAAAAGAACTGAGGGGCCACTTTATCATAGACCCGACGTCCTTATTACGATCAAATCGTATTAAACGACTGCAACAAAACCTACACCATAAAATATACATCTAATAGACATAAAAATATAAATTGCTTCTAATAACAGAAATATTTTATTGGACACCGACAAAAAGTGTTCGCTTCTCAATTTTACGGCATAAAAATTCCTTAACAAAAAACCTTATTCGGCTTCGCTCAGTCGATGCTATCTAAAAGTTAGTGTCAAGAAAAGGATAAAGGGCAAACCTTCCTAGCGGGTGCCCGACTTTTTAAGTCCTTTTTTCTTTACTAAGTTTAACCTCCGCCACGTTTTTAGAGTTCCGTACCACATAAGTAAAAATAGAACTCTTATTAGCACCATTTGTCTCTAAAGGCCCTTTTTCCGGTTAAATAATTTCAAGTTAAAGCTATCATCTAATTCCTTAAATCAAATGTCTGCAGTCAAGGGGCCGCATTCATTAATTTAGATTATCGTGCTTCCAAATCAATGCAGTTCAAACAATCAAAATGAAATTAAAACCTATATGGTACTTCTCATAGTTGTTACCGAGGTTACTCCACTCTCATTGAACTGTAATGTCTGGTTACCACTAGTTCGGATGTGGATATTAATATTATGGCAAGTCACAATAAAAAAATACTATAAAACACCATTAAGTGTTACTAGTAAGCAAACATTATTTGCGATTACTAAGTCATTGGTTGGTAAACAATACGCGATCTACGTTGAAGTATAGAAGCAGTAGTTATTTAACAGCAAAAACAAGTGCGTACGGGAATCTCTAGTCGTGAGTCCGACTCACACTTGACCGGATTTTTTAAAACTCCTTTATGACAGATGAAGATGACCGCTCGTTTCATACGAGTCACACACCCTAAGAGGCGTAGATTTGGATCAACAAAAAGTTTATTTTGATTCGTTCGGGTGCTTATACGGTCCCACTTCAGTAATAATAAATGTTCCTACATTGATGCTTGAACGTCAGCTCACCTCCTGTTGTTATTTCACTGTCCCACTTATTTCTCCTAAGTAGGCACAGTAAGGATCTTACTGTCAAGTTAGGAGTCATTGTCTAGCCTTTATAATCACAGTTATCTGGTAAAATACTATGAGCCAGAGGACCCTACTAAATTGTCAGTTATTTTTTTAGCTGAATACTGTGTGTGCATGAAGTCTCGAGATGATGAGAACAATGTCTATCAATCAATGTCAATGTCTCTATCAAAATAAAACCTAGATAGCAATAGTGCTTTGAAAAAACACCGTGATACAATAATAACGGGCTTATTATAACTTAACTTGTCGCTTAGCATCAAGAGAACTTCATGTCGGTGTCGTTACTAAAGGATATAAATAATAAATTAACTACATAGTAAGTTTTCCTCGCTTTAGTCGAGTAATGTCGAGTCGAGTGTATAGGTAATTGGCGAAGTGTCGGCGTATAATATGCCTCTGCCTACCCCTTCGGGGAAACCGGCGATAATGTATGTAGTAGTCGTGTAATCCTCTTAAATTACATTTAAAATCAAGAAAAAGATTTGAAAGGTGATCAGACTTCAATTCAAAATTAATATTGTTCTCATTGAGATCTGTTCAAACCAAATGTTCCCGAAGCTACCATTAATTATTATCATAACACATTAATCACTACGGCAACAATCACGATCAAGATCCCAGCAGATGTTGAGTGTATCAAAAAAGATTTTAATCGATAAAAAATCTTAAGTTATTTCATAAACAAACAAGGTGTTAATAAAATCGATAAGAATCGTGAGTACCTCACCCCTGGTCTTATAAAATATTGATATTTAATAGTCACCTCAGTGAGTGTAACCCGGGCAGCTCTAGTATACCATCGGCATACCAGATTACCACATAAAGTATTCCTTTTGACATTCCACTTCATGCCAATATAGCTCTTTTTGACTTTGCAAGAAGACATATTATAGCGTCATATAGTTCAATGCAGGTGCAGTGGATCGCATCGCATTTGTATTATCTTAAGCATCACATAACGAAAATATTAAACTTTTACTTTTATGATACCCTAGTATGAGTATAAGTTAAAATGCAAGTCGTGTTAGCTAACGGTGCCATAACTATGTCAAAATTTCGTGTTTATGTCACATTGATGGACATTTTTATATAATGAAGTGTTTAATGTTTTTAAGAGCCAATTCAACGACGCTTTTTGACGTATTTAGAGATTTTTGATAATGAACTGTTGTTTATTATAGAAAATAGGTTTTGATTTTTTTAACAATTGGGAATGCCACCAATAACTTTATGCATTAAAGAATAGCAAGCAGAGTTAGCTTAATAAAAATAAACGCAAATATTCGATATGGCAAATAATCTTCTGTGTCATTTGACTTCATTATTATTTACTAATAATTTTTAAGAATAATAAAATCATTTGTTTCGGCGTGAATCAAATTGTATTAGTAACATTGATTTCTAAAACGATATCAATACAAAGATAAATAATTCCTTCATATCCATAAAAAAACACAGAAAATAACATAATATATATAATCATAAATATAGGCTTTAGGTGTGTGTAGTTAAATGCTAAAACACCCAGTGACGCAACATAGAGCTGTCCGCTCTCATAGTCAAGGTTAATAGTTAAAGGTTTGATAATGTACTAGTGGTACCACATATATTACAAGCGTCCTTAGAATAATGTGCCTACATGTAAGCAAATAGGCCCTATGCTTGAGTTGTCCCTTAACATCGTAATGCATGCCAAATAAAAAAAACTTGCATATGAAATGAATAAAACGTAAAATTTAGAATTATATAGCCGAATAAATCTACATTTTTTTGGAATCAGTTCCAATGTCTATCTTCTCTGCTTGACAATAAGAGACACAAATTTCAAACACGTACCGTCTGGCTAGCCGTGACCACTAACATAAACTAACCGCTTGGTTAAAACCTCTGGATTACGGCGATATACGAGTAGAGAGTCTTCTAAACGAAAGTACCTAGACGTAAGGGTGAATCGATCTTTAGTTTTAATCGTTATTTTGTTCATTGTGATCCAGATTATTCTATAGAAAATATGGATAGATATAACAATGACAGAAAAATATTGTTTAACTTTCGCTGATTTCATTAAAATAGACCATGTTATGTTTATACTACACAAAACAACATGAAACTAAAAAATAAAGACTGAGACGAACTTAACTCGACTTGACTTTAACTGTGACTAAACGTAACACTGGCAAATACTCTTATCGAGTGTGTCCATAATAATAAAACAAAGAAACTAATATTTTCAGTTACCTCATTCTGGTTACAAATTACTCTTTCATTCATATCAGAGCGATTCGTTTTTGTCCTGAAAAATATCACAATTTCATTGCGAAAATTCAGCAGCTCGTTAAATATAGATCTTGGATGGGAAATGGAATAAAATTAATTGAAACGGCAAAATGCCAAAAATGTTTTACTTTTTTTTATTGGTTTTTTGAAAGAAAAACAAGTTTTCATTTAGTGACGATGCTGCTGTTTTTAACACTATCGTTTTATATGCAGCTATACTCTTTAATTAGCGAATGACTATCGAGAAACAGGAAGCGATAGATTTTTTGTAAATTCTTAGATAATTGATAAAAGCAATGATTATGAATCAGAACCAATTTTAAGTAAAAATACATTGTGTATAAGAGTTTAATAAACATTCTTAATATATTTAGGTTGATATATAAATTTAGTAACTACGACATACATTTTTGAACAAACAATTTATGGTAAACTAAAAAGTGATTAAGTTAATAAAAAATATATAGTATATATTAAGGAGACCTTTTGTCGCTATAACAATATTTTTTATTATAGTAATTTCATATAAAAAACTACTTATGTCTTCAATTTCTACTTTTTTGCACTTTAAATATTGTAAACTCTATTATGTCTTTTACAACAATCAATTCAAATAATGTTATAAATATTTTATTATGAAAACACAGTTTCTCTTCTCGGAAATATCTATTTTTATTTCTGGCCAATTTATGAATTATCACATTTTAGTAGCGAGAGCCCCGCGTTCTCTTCATCCTGATTTATTGCGTGGGCCACTACGTAGGAACCATTAAATAAGCTGTCTGACTTTGGCACAAAGAAGTAAAAAGCGGTTTTGAGTAAGCTCTTATTAGCTCGACGAGGAAACGTAATATCTAGCAAGTTAATGAAAATGTTCGTACAAAATGGAATTCTGGTATTTTTTATAATAATCTTGCTAATTATTCTTACGGTTTTCTTTGACTTTATTTATACGATAGACACTCATCTCAGCCTTATGAAGTTCTATAGTACGGGTTCATTCTAAAAATTATAATGATAGTTATTCATATATAGAGCATGCAGAGGGTTTTGGGTTCAAGCCCTGGTCGTGCACATATCACTTTGCGAAGTTATATGCGTAATCATGCTGGAAAAGCACGTTAAGCCGTTGTTTCCGGCTATCCTAAAAGATGGATAAGGCAGTCTTTATTAGGAAGTCCATGCCTTCTTATATCCTGATGATTCCACTGAGCTCAGATCAGACGGAGTCGCTTACCATAAGTAGACCATTCCACATTGACTCACTTACAATCAACTTTACCGAAAAAATTTGAAAAGAAAAATCCGATATTCGTATAAAAATAAATTTTAATAAAGACTCCTTACTCCGCAAATCTTTTTGATATAAAGTAAGAAATTAAAAAAAATTGTAATGAAACCGCCACCAAAAATCAACATGAACATCACAATTAAGTTCCCTGCAATAAATTGCGAATGGAATTAAAATTACAAGTTCATATTATGTTAACATTGGACGAAGCCAGCGGCGCAATATGTCCAACTATAACGAACTTATTGCATGATTCGGCTTACACATTAAACCGGGATAAAGGCATTTAGTATTGTTTGACAATATGGAGAGGATATCGTGTTTAAATCAAGCCTAATAGAGTTAGTATTTGATCATTGTTATGATCTAAATTTTAATGGTTCTCATACCAGGTCATATTTTAGATATAATTGAAATAATTTCTACATTTTGTGTTTGTCAATTAAATGTACAATGAGTTCTACATGTTCGGAAATAAAAAAGTTTTTAATGTAGGCATTAAAACATTTAGCATGTAAATAAATTTATGGTAAAGAAAAGATCGGTTTAATATCTAAATAACCCCAAAGGGGTAGGCAGAAGCATAATATTATGCCCACATTTCGCCCATAATATTTATGTCACGCCTATGCCCACGTAATAGAAAGCGAGCCTATTGCCGCTTACCAGGAACTTATATGAAAGAGAGCCTGGTCCGCTCCAGGTGAGATTGGCTTAGGCTCCTAAGCACTTGGTAGGATCCCTATGCACCCAAGAACAAATTAATTATTGTGAGATATTCATTGTAGGGTTAGTTTATGTATAAAAGTACCATTAAAAATGTTTGTTGTATAAATGAAGCTTGTACAGTGAACCTTAACGCCCATCAATAATTAAACTCCTTAGTTTAACTTAACTATTCCATTTCAAACCGCGCTTCCAGGGTAATTGCTCTCGCGTGGATGGTATTTAAAAATATATTAACTCATGGGAATAAAGCAATTAGCCTAAGTTTTTACTCGTCTTGCAAATGAAGGGTTGTGTTGTGTATGGAGGCTTCAAGCAAAAAAGTTTTAAAGCACGATTCGACTGAGCGGCCACCGGCGCAGAGATGGGAGGGCCGGCGCTTGTCAATCACGGTCGCTTTTACTCGCATGTTGCAATTTATATTTAATAGAGTTTTGATTTGAGTGACTTTTTACCTATATGCATTATTAAATGTTTACACTTTTTAAGTTAATGCCTTTAATTTAATATCTTTATAAGGCATGCGAATTTCACGAAAGCGTGATTCGATTTACGATCACCTGAATTGTTATATGTTTTAATTATGTCTGAGGACTGGAAGCGGTTACTTCTCAAAGAAATTACCTTTATATACGATGGTTAAGCGTCTCGTCCAAATACCTCAAAGTTTTAAATTGTATATACCAGTGATGACGTATGGTGCTGGGATGTGGTGCCAGCCTGGTGAGAGAGCGATGCTTTGAATGCTTCTTAGTAGTATAATCAGAAATAAGAGAATCATATGTCAGCGAACTAAACTGAAAATAGATTTGCAGGCGAATGTAAGGTTCTCTAATGGCGACCGTTACCTAGAACCGATTACTAGTTCACTAGGCAAGGCAGTGAGATCAGTGTGAATGCAGACGCTTCAAGATCGCACGACGTGGTCCAAATGAGGGAAGCTTATGTTCAGTTCATATGACTGAGATGATAAAACGGGTTAGGTTAACATGGGCACTGGTCTCCACCTGGTCGTGGCGGGGGGGCTGAGAACCTCCCGGTAGGGCGGAGAGGGCGCTAGGGAAAAGGTAACACCCAGAGATTGACGACTCTGGGTGGTTAGTACTGACTACCGGAGGGGAAACTAAGAGGGACCCATGGAGGGCGCAGCGGATAGGCCAAGAGGGCTTAGGCAGTGGGGGCAGGGGGCCCCGGCTGTCTAACCATAGTTACTTTGAAAAGTCAGCCACACACGCTATGTTCGCACAGGTAGGTAGGAAGGGCGCGTCCACTGTGCCTCTCTGAGGAGTTCTTCCCGGTTTTGGTCCGGGGGACGTTGGCCGCAGGCGGGGTGTCAGACGCTGCAACCCAGGTACTGGCCCCCGCATTTTTCTCAACAAGCGGCAGGCGTCGTCGAAAAATTTTTAGTGGGTATCACTGCTGGCAGTCGCGTTTGCCGGTGATGAGTCCCGCTCCCCTTTTCGGTCTGCATTTGGCCGGAAGGCAATGCGTAAATGGATTTTGTTACCGAAAAAAAAAGGGTGATAGTTTAAGACAATCTTGTTTCCAAGCATGAATATGGACGGGGTATTCATGTATTCCATGAATACCCCGTCAAAAATACGGTTACATGTATGTAATTTTAAAGTTGCCAGACATAATAAATTTTCAATCATTGAACTTTCTATCTCAAACTACACAAGTGCTCGTCTGCTTGTCTCTTGTATGTAATATATACCGATAGAAAAGTTTTTTACTGCATTAACCGGGGTCGTGGCCCGATAGCCTGATAGTTAAAGGGCTGTAGAACAATCGAGCGGTTCGTGAGAATACAGACCACTTCAGTTTAATACAGTGGCGGAGTAAGAGACATGATTTATTAAGTTTGTTAATAAAATTAAAATGTTTGACAAATAAAATGCATTTTCCGAAGCAACACGACATATCGAGTTTATTATTCAAAAATATAAAAGTTTAGTTATGAACGTGGGTTAATAATGAGAAAATCACAATATTTGCCACTTGAAAAAGAAGCTTTAGGTATGCTCAAAGTGAAAAATTTTGGAACCTTACTTTAATATAATCAAACTTGATGTAAAGTACCTTAAAAGCGCCTTTTTCGATAAATTTATTAATAAATTTTATTAATCGAAAAAAAGTTACTGACGTTCAAAAATCCACTATATATAAAAATATGTACTGCCGCTTACTGCCTAACAAAATGCTTCAACAAAACTGTAGAGCACCAATCTGCGAATATTGATGCAAAACTTCGACAGTTACCACTCATAATTCTTTGTAAGCTTATATATTTATTAATTTAATTTATCAAGCCAGTTTTTTTTATATATCATAGACAATCCAGTAAGAATACTTTTACGACCCATCATATTTTTAGGCATAACAATACTTCTATACATTGCAAAATATGTTTTTAAAACTGCGAAAGTAGCCCACGGAACCGAAGTTATTACCGTGACAATATAAACAGCTAATAACATTACTTTTTTGACTAAAAAGCAAATTAACAATTTTCGTTAAACCAAACAAAATAAGGAATAAAAAATATAGATATGTATTATTAACTCAAGTTACCTGGCTGCTAAATAGTACCTAAGATTATCCTTACCTCAGTCCAACCCTGGACTTAGACAACTAACTTTGAGATGCTTTCAACAAATAGTAAGTTGGCCTGGAGATGTCCCGTCACGAATTGTTCGGATAACGTATGCACGGGTAAACCTAATCTCCTCTAATGCATCTCTGCTACTCTGCTTGCGTATGCTCATATCGCTTCTACATCGAGCTTTCATATGGACATAGATTGCTTGCTATGATTTAAATGCCATTCTATTATAGGACATTGTTTGAGGTTCAGCTGTAGTTCCTCTTTAGATAAGTAATCATACGTGAGTAATTCCCTTTTTCGATTGTCTAAAAACAGTTGACTTTAAAAAAAAAATCGTACATTATTTTCTTAATTATTGTCATCTGCGATTTATAGTTCTTTAGTGTCCATTTTTATCGTTTATTTTTTATCTAGACTTAAAATTTTAGGTATATGACAGCTCCTATGCAAAGTGGTGCACGATGAGTTCGGGATGTGTTTTTTATATCCGTCTTCTTAATTATTAGTGTAATCGGAGAGATACTTACATAAACTGATTGTTGAATGATCTTTAGCAGAAAGTTTTTAATGTCGTTTATGTTGTATGATCTTTAGCAGAAATATTTGATGTTCTACGAGTATAATGCGGTGATTCACGTGTCACATATTGTAATTTTTTTATGCAGCTCTCGCATTGCCAATTTGTTATATTTACTGACCTTGCTATTTTTATTTTACGAAAACGTACAAATAAGAGGTCAATACACTATGAAATCGTTTTATACAGGATAACATAATTTATATTTGTTTTAAATTAATCTGTTTCTTATTTTATTTGTTATACTGAACTCTTCACCCTTTTGGGATAAATTAAAAAAATCAATTTTTGTTTATTTATTTTTTATTTTAGTTTACATTATACACATACATTACTCAAATACAATAATTGCGATGTACAAAAAAAACAGTAAGTTTTGTACAGTACACCAGAATAAACAGTTGCAACACTTTAAAAGTTTAAATATTACGAAATTAAAATACAAAAGACAAATCCGTCTAACCCTTCAAAAGTCGAATACATATCACTCTTAGTGTTCGCCTCAACACAAATGTGACCTTTATGAGGAGGGGATACGATCCAAATCATCATAATAAGTTAAAGTATGGTCTCATACCAGACATCGTCCAAGACATCGTTTGAACTTGAATGTCAGTGCGATTTGATACAACACGTCACATTGATATGCCGCTTCCTTTGTATTAACTGTTATTAAACGTAATAATACGTTTTGTTATTCAAGCTTTATGAATGTCTCGAAAGCAGCTGTCGACCTTTCGACCTTGAAGTTAGGTCAAAGATTTTTAATGGAAAAATCCGACTTCAACAATTAAAATCGGTCTTTAATTTTGGTTCAATTTGTGTGAGACATAATTTAAAGTAATGATATTTGGTAATTAGCAGTTACACGCGACCTCGTCCGCATGATCTATATGTAGGGTAGGTACTTTGTTATTTTTGTGATTAAAAAAGAGCTTTAATTTTTTTATAATTTAAAGCAACATACCGTCACTATCGATCTAGTTGTTTTGGAGATAAGCCACATCATATATAGAGAAAATTAAAAAACAGTATTATTTAAATTACAGACAACACACAGACATCTCAATTATTATTATTTGTTGGATGGGATTCTATTGCTAAAGGAACGATCATCACCATCTCATCACCAAATGCCATTATTTGGATCAAAACAAGTTCCAATTCCAAGTACTGAACTCTATAATAATCAATGAATTCACACCATCAAGTCTTCCAGCACCACGAGAGCTTCCAACTCCAGAATGCAGGCAATAAGTCCTGACCAATCGTCATGATCGCAAATTCAATGTCGAAAGTAACTGACAGGATATTACTTAACTACCAACCAAGTATTCATAAGGGATTATAATTTGATTAAAGATAACTTAAGAGACTGACCAATACAGCTGTTAAACACTCATTCAAATGTCCGAACATTATTGATGGACGCGTCGCAAAAAATATCTCTAAAGGAATTCATCTGTAAGGCACAATGCAATGAACCTGCAATAAAAATTATTAATATCCATTCAAACGAAATACCCAACGCCCCTGGCTGCGAAAGCAACGATCAGAGCTAAACTGCGCTCAGGACGCTTGAAAATACAAGCTAAAATTGTTGGTACGATTTTAAAATAAAGACTTGGTACCGGCGGAATTTAATATTCCTATTGGGGCTCGGGTTCTGGGCTGAGTGGGAGTGGTTCAGTTGTTCGAACCTCACCGGAAAGATTTATATTACATGCGTTTTCGTATGCAAGTGATCTGAAATTGTCGACCGAGGACTGAGTTGTCGGCATTGTGCCCACGCCCAATGGTCTCGTAACGACTATTCAATACACCCTTGAATGAACGATTGCTTTTTGATAAATAATTCGTGCGGCCAACGATAGCGGACGCTTCGCTCGCGACCGTGTTGTAAAGCGATATGTGCTCTCGTATTCAAAAGAAATACGATTTGCATAATATGAGACCTCGCGGCCATGGGAATCATCATTGTTCCACATTTTAGCACGTTATCGAGATATGAGTTGAGGTTTTTTGGTCCAGTTTTTAAAATTTGCATTTGAAAGCATTAAAATTTTCTATATTCTATAGTTACTAATTAAAGACATAAACTAATATAGATGTGATTTAAAAAAAATATATAAGATACTGGATAGGCAATAAATAATGTATCTTAATAGTAATGAAAAAAAAACATCCTTTGATTTTTTTTTTAAAAAGTAAATTGTGTTTTTTTCTATAATCATCATTGACATTATCTCAACCATAAGAAGTCTACTACAATATGCCTACCCAATTGATTTACACATCGATCGATGTCAAGCCACCTGTAGGATCTGGCTTCCCGCCGTCTTGACCACATTCATCAGGACATCGGCTGAGAAGCTGTCCTTTATTATGTTTGCCGGTTCGCGATCGAGATTGGAGAACTATAACGCCTTATGCCCCACGTACTTGCACATCACACTGCTAATGTGTCTAGCTATGTCGGCCTCTCCATTTCTCTTATAAATTGCTTCATTCCTAAATCAATCAGGCAGGGAGACCCAGAACAGCTCTCTCCATTGCCTGCTGAGCGTTTGTAAGCGAAGAAGACCTCCTCTATGAGTAGAGTCAGGCGCCACGTCTTAGTACCGTACATCCAACCAACCAGGTCTTCTATAAACAGTAGTTCTCACTTACTATTAAGCGAGCTACGTGGCATATCTATAGTTGTCAAAAATCATTACCCCACTCACCATTAATATAAAAAAACTATCAATGCAAACGTAAAATTCAAGCAAAAATACTCACCGTAGGTACTTTAGAGCAGTAAAACGCCTGTTTTTTTATGAAACGAGTCTCCTTAAAACAAAATTAATGTCAAACGTTATTTGTGGGGTATTTAAATGTCACTAGAAGCATTGTAATTTAACCCTCAAAATGAAATGTCACGTTTAGACTTTTTGTGCAGGAAACGGTCTAACTAGCGATGATATGATAGTTTTCATACGAACGATCCCAAAAAACTAAGCCAACCCTTTCGATGTCGGCCAGTGGAATCTTTACTTGTCTAACTAAAAAAAAGCGGACCCATTGTGTAATTTGAAGTAAAAGAGATATGGGAAGTTTCCGCTTGAACAATAATGCATTTTAATATATTTCATTAAGATTGACATGACAGATTATGAGCTAACCCCGGGAGTTAGAATAGAATGTAGAAATTAAACTCCACGAGGTCGTATACTATTGAATCGTGTATGTTAAGCAATGACGTCATAAAAACAAAAGCACCTACTTTATTATTTCACAACGACGTCTTATCAATACAATTTTATTCTGAATATTTTTTTAAGGATCATATTTAACGTGTCTTCAAAATTAATAAATTGCCAACCTAACCTAACCTTTTTGTTCTTCAAAAATACTGATTGAGCACCTAATCACCTCATTAGATGCTCACTCAGTATTTTTGATGATCAAAAAAGCTTTTTTTAGAGGTTTAGTTTATTATATTCCTTTTTTTAATGTCTTTGCAGAATTGATCTAAAATGTTGGCTTAATTTTTTGGATTGCATCGACTGCTTACCATAATGCCTTATGTCGGGTGTTGTCATTATGAATCACAGAACAGAGTTATCTCTGTTCTGCGTGAAGTACTATATGAAGTATCACATCACCAAATATGTATATGTTTGAATGGTAATTTTATTTCATGAAAATTTCACAGCATTAACATTATTATTAGGCTTATTTTTTTGGATTGCATCGACTGCTTACCATAATGCCTTATGTCGGGTGTTGTCATTATGACTCACAGAACAGAGTTATCTCTGTTCTGCGTTATGAAGTATCACGTCCCAAATATGTATATGTATGAATGGTAATTTTATTTAATGAAAATTACACAGAATTAACATTATTATCATTTTAATATTTGGTAGTACACTTTCTTACATACCTGAGATAAATAAAATATGATCATAGGGCTAGAGACAAGATATTATATGACATATATTATGCGAGATTTCTGTCGTTAAATCATATCACTTTATGTCATGTTGTATAAAAAATGCTGGTTTTCTAGAAACTAATGATTTCTCGGGATAACCAACGCAATGCAATATATAACATATATCCAGATTTTCTATACATGTTAATAATTATACTGGTTATGGGCAAGCGTATAGCGTACAAACAGTTATAGGGTCTCATCATGTTAACGTAGCTAATAAAATTTACTATATTGCAAATTACATTATTATAATTGCGTTGGATTTTTCATTTCTTTATAACATGACTGTCCATATTACATATTTTTTGCACATAATAGACACAGGCCATAATAAAATTATAGTTAATTGTAAAAACCATTTGATGTATAATTGATAGTATGTTATTCAGTTATAAAATACACAAACACCACCATTACTTTTTTGTATTGCAGTTATTTAATAAAGTGCCTGGTCTTTGTGCAACATGAGTACACCATTAAACATACAAAGTATATTTCTTGACTTCATACAAAATCTCACAACCAATTTTATCAACCGGCAAAAATACAAAGCGCATGATAACTTTTCCTTACACTAAATCTGTAGCCTGCACAAGCGTCTTAACTTGACCGTTCTTTATTATTCTATGCAATCTATTGTTCAAAGATTACTACAAAAGCCCGCTTACGGTAAACGCACAACAACTAAAAGCGGATTTAATTACATTTACAAACAGAAGCGCGTTTTTTTTCCATAAACCATCCAAATTATATATTTAGCGAATATAAGCCAAACAAATTATTTCAGCGGCGATTGTTTGAACAGAGATTACTGGCTGGTTGGTTATTTAAGAAGTGCGGCGAGTCCAAAGAGGATTATTAGGGGTAGCCATATCATCACTAAAAGCTTACTTAAGTCCATGGAGAGTGTGTCTTAAGACTTAAAGCCATGACTTCTTTTTAAAAGGGTTGAAGTTTTTTTTTGTTATATCACTCTTGTGCCGATCGAAGCTAAGCTACGACTAGCGTTTTTTACTTGACTTTTATAGCTGAGGCATCGTGGGGGATCGGATTTTAAGGAGTGGTTTAAGCTGTCGGTTCTCTTTGTTCCTAGCTTCAATTAATGTTTTGCGCTATGTTTGGTAAAAACAATTTATAGTGAACATTTGATATAGAAACTTTGAAGTTTTATTTGGTGTCTTTAATGGTTTTGTCTGTAAATGGTTGTATCAATTTAATCATAGATTTAAAAATTGCATTCGGATTTTTACGTTTTGATTGTGATCGGAAATGTGATGTTTATTTGTTTCCAAAGATTTTTTTTTATGGAAAGTTAACTTAAAGTTTCTTAATTTAAAAATATTAGTTCATTTGTTCCCACGGCAATCGTTTGCCACCTTACACGCTTATATACAAAGGAATACTTTAAATAAAGTTTACCTAAAATACACGAAATATGTAATCAGAAATATATAACATCACGAAATATCCTACCATATTTTTATAAAAAAATCCCCACTGAGAACGAATACTCCGACGAATGTCATTAGATTAAACATACTGCTTATTAGTAACAACATTAACTAAATGATAATTCACCAACTTTACACATGAACATAAATGCAATGCATCAATAATAATGACTACACCGAACTAATGATACAGATTGAAGTTTAAACAACCCCAATAAATTGCCTATGAGATTCCAGTCTCTGTAGAGACATTTATCATTTTTGTATTAAGCTTTTGACAATGCGGTGTTCCCCGAAGGAGCTAAAGGCCTATTACAATAGCTAACGATACCTTTGGTAGCGGCTCACTGAATGTCTCTTAATT
Source organism: Musotima nitidalis (assembly GCA_949126915.1). NCBI lineage: Eukaryota > Metazoa > Arthropoda > Insecta > Lepidoptera > Crambidae > Musotima > Musotima nitidalis. Next base: position 7,585,422 of record OX421424.1, on the reverse strand, counting down.
AACCATTAAATACTTCACATTAAGAATAATGAACCAAGGAAACACTTATCAATACATGATTCAGCTTATTATTTACAACTTTTTTTTTTTATATATGTGATCGAAAATTTTCTACGACCGATATGGCGTGGATGGTGGATATCTGCACTTTACTCCAGAAGTCGTGGGTTCGATTACCACACAGGACAAATCTTTGTGTGCATGAACATGAATATTTGTTTTAGTCTGGGTGTTTTCATATGTATATTAAGTATGTATTTACAAAAAAAAAGCCGTTGTTTAGTATCCATAACAAAAGTTCTTAATGATACTTATCTTGGAACTAAATAATTGGTGTAATTGTCAGAAAATATTTATATAGTTATGTTATATATTGCAGTACAGGTTCAAACTTAACACTAGTATTGGTTCAATGGGTAATTGACAACTGATAATCACTGGGCTATCGCTGCTAAGAATAGAATATTCTTTCACACAAAGCAGGACGGATTAGGTAGAAATGACCAGCCGAATATGAAGACAATATAAACTGTCTTTTTAATTTATTTACAGGGGGTGTATAGGAGTTCTAATAGCATTTAAGAATCCCAAGCCAACCTCACACCAGCTGATCAACATACGAGGATCTGGCAAACGTAACAGAGCCGGTTTTGCGGCAATAAGCTCAGCACCTATTACGTGGTGCCAACAATATAATTGGCGAAATGCGGACGTATAATATGCCTCTGCCTTCCCCTTCGGGGAAACAGGTGCGAAAATGTGTATGTATGCAATTTACTTATTTATGGTTTACCTACAGGTACACATAGTCGAAAAATTTACTATCTCCAATTTAAAAGAGAAAGACACTGATAGAATATCAGCACAGTTTCGTACTGAAATTACAGATTAAAAAGAGAACTGACATTTAACAAATCAAAACATGTTATGAAACTGTATAATATTTCTACAAAATTAAGTACTTAGTAAAACAATTTTTATATGAACAACAACAACCACTTTATCAAATTATTTTTAAATGTCCATTTATCTCATACACGTAAGGGAAAAGACATTATTAACCAGGCAATCTTCTTATTAAAGTAAGCGTTTAACAAACAAGGTCCATTACATATTGATGACGCAAAAAACAGCTCTCATTGTTAACGTTTGTAGGATTCGAATGCATGTAAAGCGTTTTTTTACATTTTTTAATAGTCGGTCAGAGGGGCAGGTGCTAGTAACAGGTGATCAGGTATTTTCAACCATCAAAAATAGGCCGGTCTATCATTAGTGTGATACAGTTTGTTTTGAGTTAGTCACGGTATTTTGGCCACAAACGCACACTACCTCACTATGTTTGCTCGCAGTAATTCTTGCTGACGTCACTTGGCTTTTGGAATTAGTTTTTTTCTTTTTTTTAATTTCAACCAGCGGCTTTCGGTGAAATTCATTTTTAATGCGCGCCCAAGGGATGCGATGCGGCTCCCCAAAGTTCGGCAAAGATAAAAGCGATAATTATTTTATCGTGGGTTGTTCCTTGTTTGTTTCTCTAATAACCACTTTAATGGAAACAGGAGAGCTTTTCGGAATAACAATACGGCCGGTCAGAATGAATAAATTAACATCGTCCTATCTTTACAAACATCGCAATTTATAATGGAATTAAATCATAAAAACAATAAAGATGACGTGTAACATGGTTTTGTTATCTAAAATGTGTTGTTAGTTTGAATAATCTAAAATATTTAATTAATAAAAATATTTGATTAATCCGGTTTTTTATAAAAATATTAACAGTATGAACTTAAAACATTATTAAAAACCAATATAATATATATAGATATAATATAAATAATATGTATATAGAGATATTTTTTTTATTAGGCAGACTTAAATTATATTGGTGTTATCTGCCAAACTGCTGGCCATAATTTGATTTAGGTACTGATTATTTGGAGTGTGACAAACGCTGATTTTCAAAATTGCATTACACTAATTATGAGTAGGCAGTAAAATTTAAGAACAAATATTTTAATTCCCTAAATACTCTACAATAGGGTATGATAAAATTTTAGATATGAAATAATATTTAAAACGAACTTACTTAAAACATCGTTGTGACATACACTATTTTATTGAACACTTACTGCTTAAAATGTACGCAAGAATATGCATATTCATCCTCCTCAACATCTATCATTAATGAGAATTGTATTCAAAACGCAAAACATTGTAACAAAGGTTCTTCAGCCGTTCTTTCTTTGCATATTTATACCTAGGAGTCGTTAATGGCCTACGCAATCTACAGCACTACCAATCGCAAGAATCTTTGAATAAAGTTGGCATGGGATAACATAAACCATTTGCATACGACACTTCCTATAAAGTTAAAATAGCATGACATGCGAACTGCTTTGCATTCAACTACATGTCACTAGTTATTGTCCAGGACTGCACATAAGCAAATGGCTTTTTGCGATCGTCATTTTGCTCTACCAGCCAGCACAATTCTAATTTCGAACGAGGTTAGGTCGTATATGCCCGTGCGTAGATATTTTAGAGCGGAGTTTTTAATTTTGTCGCTGGCTAGTATTCGCATTGTGCTGCATCGATATTTTGTATGCACATTTAAATGCGGTCATATACGTCGGAACCGTGTGGCTTCACAACAGTAATATGCTACCAGGTACTATAATCAGCGAAATCGGAAAATTTTCAATGGAAACTTATGTGCTTACTTGGCTGATAATATTTGTTGCTTCTTATGCAAAACAGTATTGCAAGCTTATAGAAATCTCGGGAGTGTAAGTGTATAAACCAATAGTAGATAAAATATTTTAGAATGAAGTATCAGACGCCCGTAATTTTTTTGTCTTTATAATATGTTTTCTTGATTCTGTAAGCGCTTCTGTTGAATTGTATTAACACATATAAATCATATTTCGCATACAAATGATATATTTCTGTTCATTATGATCGATCTGTAAGCAAAATACGTAAATATCTTTCTGTTCATACCATTAGCTTTTCATCATCATGTCTGCCCAATGTTGTCCCAAAACTAATCATGGACGAACGCTCTAGAAACAAGGTGAGGTAAGGGTTGGATTTTAAAAGCATTCGATTTTGAGCATATCCTAGGAGTTTCTTGTTAGTTCTTATCACAGAGCGGTGGCTCGGAACTGGCACATAGATTCATTTATATATATAATAGGTTGGGGAAAAAGTCTTTTCGTATTTTTGTATGAAAAGTCAAGACATTTTTTTCAAAGTTTATTTACATTTATTTACAATATATATGTACCGTTTTGTTGAATAACTTTCTGCCATTTTGTGGGCAGAGACATTATCCCGTTACTGTAGAAACTTTGGGACTTCTGATCAAAAAAACGGGACAAATAGTTTTGGCAGTCCTCTCTTGAGGTCAACCTTACAGAACCTAAAGAATTCTGCAGAGACCGAAACAGGTGAAAATCTGAAGGCGCAAGGTCAGGGCTATATGGTGGATGCACTAGGACCTCCCAGTCGAACTCTCTTAATTTTTGCTGAGTGGCTAAATATGTGTGTGGTCTAGCGTTATCGTGATGAAAGACCACACCCTTCCTGTTGATCAATTCCGGCAGTTTTCTCTCGATTGCTTCCTTTAATCTCATCAGTTGCTGGCAGTAAAGATCAGAATCGATGGTTTGCCGGGCGGTAAAAGCTCATAATAAACAATGCCCTTCCAATCCCACCATACACACAGCATCACCTTATTTCGTGTTAGGCCAGGTTTGGCCACAGTCTGTGAAGCCTGGCCAACTTTCGACCACGACCTTTTTCGCACGTTCTTGTCGTACGTGATCCACTTTTCATCGCCAGTTATCAATCTCTTCAAAAACGGCTCGGTTTCATTACGTCTCAATAATGAATCGCAAATGAGTACACGGTTCATTAAGTTTCTTTGAGTGAGCTCGTGTGGCACCCAAATATCGAGCTTTTTTGTATAACCAGCTTTCTTCAAATGGGTCAAAACTGTTTCGTGGTCAATTCCCAGTTCTTCAGCTACATCGAAACTACTAATATGCCGATCTTGCTCCACTCTTTCAAAAATGGCGTCCATTTTATTCGTAACAGGGCGACCAGAGCGAGGTGCATCTTTAACATCAAAATTTCCGGACTGAAAACGTTTGAACCAAATTTGTGCTACTCTTACTGACACTGCATCAGGTCCATAAACATCACAAATTTTTTTCACTGCTTGAGTTGCATTTTTGCCTTTTTTATAATAAAATTTTAAAATGTATCGAATTTCTTCATTAGATTCACTCATTTTTACGGAGAGAAAAACAAATGAAAAATAGCGGGAAACAACTTTTTTTTATTTTTTTCTTTTCTTTATAATGGAACCTTTTTAATGTTACCAAAACCAGCCAGACACAAATAGTACAGTCAAAAAAATTTTATAATAAGTTTATACCTACGTTATGCGAAAAGACTTTTTCCCCGACCTAATATAATAGGTTGGGGAAAAAGTCTTTTCGTATTTTTGTATGAAAAGTCAAGACATTTTTTTCAAAGTTTATTTACATTTATTTACAATATATATGTACCGTTTTGTTGAATAACTTTCTGCCATTTTGTGGGCAGAGACATTATCCCGTTACTGTAGAAACTTTGGGACTTCTGATCAAAAAAACGGGACAAATAGTTTTGGCAGTCTTCTCTTGAGGTCAACCTTACAGAACCTAAAGAATTCTGCAGAGACCGAAACAGGTGAAAATCTGAAGGCGCAAGGTCAGGGCTATATGGTGGATGCACTAGGACCTCCCAGTCGAACTCTCTTAATTTTTTCTGAGTGGCTAAAGATGTGTGTGGTCTAGCGTTATCGTGATGAAAGACCACACCCTTCCTGTTGATCAATTCCGGCCGTTTTCTCTCGACTGCTTCCTTTAATCTCATCAGTTGCTGGCAGTAAAGATCAGAATCGATGGTTTTGCCGGGCGGTAAAAGCTCATAATAAACAATGCCCTTCCAATCCCACCATACACACAGCATCACCTTATTTCGTGCTAGGCCAGGTTTGGCCAGTCTGTGAAGCCTGGCCAACTTTCGACCACGACCTTTTTCGCACGTTCTTGTCGTACGTGATCCACTTTTCATCGCCAGTTATCAATCTCTTCAAAAACGGCTCGGTTTCATTACGTCTCAATAATGAATCGCAAATGAGTACACGGTTCATTAAGTTTCTTTGAGTGAGCTCGTGTGGCACCCAAATATCGAGCTTTTTTGTATAACCAGCTTTCTTCAAATGGGTCAAAACTGTTTTGTGGTCAATTCCCAGTTCTTCAGCTACATCGTAACTACTAATATGCCGATCTTGCTCCACTCTTTCAAAAATGGCGTCCATTTTATTCGTAACGGGGCGACCAGAGCGAGGTGCATCTTTAACATCAAAATTTCCGGACTGAAAACGTTTGAACCAAATTTGTGCTACTCTTACTGACACTGCATCAGGTCCATAAACATCACAAATTTTTTTCACTGCTTGAGTTGCATTTTTGCCTTTTTTATAATAAAATTTTAAAATGTATCGAATTTCTTCATTAGATTCACTCATTTTTACGGAGAGAAAAATAAATGAAAAATAGCGGGAAACAACTTTTTTTTATTTTTTTCTTTTCATTATAATGGAACCTTTTTAATGTTACCAAAACCAGCCAGACACAAATAGTACAGTCAAAAAAATTTTATAATAAGTTTATACCTACGTTATGCGAAAAGACTTTTTCCCCGACCTAAACTACTGGTCACATCAGATAATTAATGATACAGAATATTTAGAATTATAACATTCATTGATGTACTGTTCACAACATTGTTGTACTGTTCACAACATTGTTGACAACGTTGCTAAGCTAAAATGACCTTGAGCACTGTCATATAGAGTTATATATCAGTTGCAGATGTAACTATTTATGATGTTGGACGTAAATTAATATATTCGCAGCACGTAGATTGATATCTACTACGCATAACAACTATCACAGAAGTTCCTCATCATTTAGCATCAGCGGTCATCGTACCCTATGCTCTTTGCCTTCCGATTGAAACAATGCTTCTCCGACACGGTTCCACAAACCACGATACCGATTCTTCGGACGATCGACCATAACAGGAATAGCTGCACAAATTTCAACCATGAAAAAGCGTCGGGCAATGATCATTGGCTCATCAACAAACTCGCAATTGTTTTTACGCTTCTTAATCGTGACCAATGCTCGAACCTGTTTTACGATTTCTTGTTCTGTACGCAACGGTATTTTAGGAAGGTTGAGTGCATTGTAAAATTTCTAAGAAGCTGTTTTGTAATATTAAATTTATATAAAGATATATGTATTTCTTTTTTATTTCGGAAAAGAGACAGATCATCAGAGCGCTATTTAAAAACCGAAACGAACCTATAATGAAACCAAAAATCACGGTCGATTTAAGTCATGAATGGAAGAAAGATGACAAAATATAGAAGTGTCAAGATCCTTGCTATTCGCAACAAAAACACGGACGTTACAAAGATACCGCATGAATACTTTTTAATGTGCCAGCGATACGACCAACGCTTTATTGTGTAGAACTGCAACAATGGCGAAGTAATTTTTTTTCGTGAGATTTGATTCTTGAGAGCTTTTGAGGAATTCGCATAAACTGCGTTTATATGAAGTCGTAGTTGAGAAAGGACAAAGAGCCTGTCGCGGTCCAAGATTATGGTTGACAGCTGCAATGTAGTGCCCGACCAACGGCCCAGCCTACCATGAAACACAATTCGTCCAACAAAGAGTCCGTTATAGATCGTAACAATTTGATTTTCATTATACCGTATGTAGCCACACCTACCGTTGAAATAGGCGCCATACAATTCGTTTGTCCTCCATCAATCGATTACTGCACTCGCGTCGAATCGATTACAATACAATGCCAATGTTTCTGCAGTCTCAAGAGGATTCTTGGGTTAATGTGGTCATGCATCATCGATCGCGCCCGCCGGCCTATAATTTCTGCAATTTTTTCTTTTAGCTGTAGACAACTGCTGATCTTTATAAAAATCTTATTGAAATTATACACTGCAAGGAACGTTAACTAGTAAACGTTGATTTTGACCTTTTCAATAAACCTCATTTAAAATAATTGTTTAGTTTTTTTCCAATAAAAATATGAACAGATTTTTTAATCTAATATGTACGTGTTTGTTGATATATGGCTAGCGTGTTTTTTTGTAATTGCTTGTTTAAATGACCTCATCCTGCCTGATAGACTGCATAGTATGATTGTGGGTCTCTATTAAATGTACTTGTATGCATACGAGTCTGAGATGTATCCAAACATTCTTTCTTTACAAATTTCTTTTCTTTAGGTTATGAAAAGGGAGCATATAAATAGGTAGTATCCTCTCTGGAAAGTCTAAAGAGTACTGGACACCCGTAGAACTATGACCGCTTTTATGTCGGCTCATCTCTAATGTGAGAACATATGAAGAATTAATACTTTACAATTCAATGCAAGAAAAACATCAGGATTTTACATTATCATCATGAAAAACAGCTAGTTTACTGCATGTTAGACCTCTTTGAGACAGATGGTGCCTTTATAAAAAGTACCATAGCTATAACTGATATTTTTAGTAAGATGTAAATTTTTCCGCCTTACTAAATCTGTGTGGCAGGTGTGTTTCGGTGATAGTTACCTTCAAGTTAAAAGACAATGCACAACTTTACCAGTTCCACAAGCCCCTTAAAATCATTTAGGGTCCTTCGTTCCTGGGTCCCTAAAACTATCGATGCCCTAGATATTCTAACGCAAAATAATTGATTGATTTCATTTTGATCTTTTACCAGTTTATTTAATACAAGCAATAAAATATATAAGAGGTAACTATAGAAATATTCTTTTTAATTATAAAATTCAATCGCTACTACTGTAACCTCTATCAATGACACGAATGTTATTTTAAATAAAAATATGAGATATCTTCTCAAATCATTTCTGTATTTTCTTAGGATCCATGACGTTTTATAATCACGATACTATTGTGCAACTCGCCGTCCCCAATCAATCACTGTCAAAGTTTGGGCATTTCTGATATGATGCATTAGAGAACTTTGTTGCCTTTCAATTTACTTTAAAAAATCGATATAAGGAGAATACAGTCAGGGCTTTGGACTGAACATCTTAAATAGTTGGGTAAATAGTAGGGATACCTCAGTTTGTAGCCAGGTGTTTGTAATAACTTGGATGAAAGTATTATAACTACATAGGCGTTTTTAAATAATTTATTGATTCAGGCTTTACTTTGCGGAAATCCATTGTAAGCAAGTGATGGGTTAAAAATATCTTTGTAACAATTCCCGCGCTACTATAATTTCCCGAAAAATCGAGAAACTATTCAACACGACACGTGTTTCGCCCTTACACAGGGCATCTTCAGGTAAGATAGGAGCCTCAGAACAACGATGTCTTCACGACCAACGCTGAAACGAGAGTCAACTCTCGTTGGCGTTTGGTTACTTAAGCAAATTGATCGATATTATATCACTTCACACGTTTTGGAACTTATTTGCTAAAAGTGAACTGTAAGTTAATAGCCCTCCTTCGCGAAGGTTCCATTGACGTGTCAAGCGGGTGTGTTATTATTATTGTTTTTATTTAAATTAAGTGTGTGCCAAGCTCGTAGCATGTGGAAGGATGTGATCTCTGCCTACCCCTACGGGAAAGAGGCGTGTCATTATGTATGTATGTAAAAGTATTATAATTATTTTTCAAATGTATCTCAATAAAAAGATTGTAAAACTTCAATAATATTTGTATGTGGACAGTAGATCCTTTTTATAAAAGGGGCATCCTTATATGTAGACTTCATCTTTTTCTTTTATTAAATGGTTAAAAACTAAATATTGAATCATTTTTACGATAAATCTTACCAAATAAAATTAAACTTAAAAATAAGACATCCCAATAACCTTTTATAAAAGTTGTAGTCCAAGACACGCTGTCCATTTCACTTCTATGTCTCTAAAAAGATTGCGCCTTTACCTTATTATTCAAAAATAGACAATGTTTGCATAAAATAGGTCATGCAATCAAAAATATACAGCCAAGTCGAAAAGAAAAACTATAGAATTAAGAGGTAGATACTCTTTACCATAAGTAAAAGTAAAAGTTAAGTGTAGTTTACACCCGTTCTATTAATTTAGTTTTATACCAACTTTCCTAAGAAATTTAGAATGAAAAATCAATTTTCGAATATTATTATTTTAATATGAGTATTATAATAAAACAATCTCCATATTGAGATATTAATCAAAATGCCAAAATGCAATTGCTTTAACGTGTATAGTTCCAATAATTGACTGCTTCCGTGGTCAATATTAGATTCCAGATAAAACAAATCAATTCATATTCGCTTGGAATACTAATAAGCAGTAAATACACGAAGCAGCTGTTTAGGACAGGCGTATTAGTGGCCGATCGGCACGTTTGGTAAAAGATAAGCTCACTCAAATCCATAGATAATGATCTGTATTCAAGTTACAGAGGCAATTGTCCGTGAAATATTTTTTTTATCGTCAAACTGTCATTGTGTTAGAAAAATATTCGATTGCGTTTTAGGCGCAATATACAATTGTATTTTTGTAGTGACAGTAATAGATACAGTCGCATTTTTGGTTATACAAAAGATAAATTGCGTATTGACACACGATATACCTGATGTTTTTCTTGTATTGTTGCTTACTGAATTGTATGTAAGTACAAAAGATTTTATCTTCTCTTCTGCTCTTCGGGCGTCCAGTACTCTTTAGACTTTCCAGAGAGGTTGACGGGTGTAATAACTAACTACCCATGATATTCCGAAAGGTAATAACTAAAATTATTAGTTATTTATTACTAATAATAACAAGATGTTAAGACCTTCCATGACCAAATCCAGGAGGTTTTAGAGAAAAATAAGGTCAAAAGTTACAATATCGACGGGATTGTATGAGAAGGTTAATAAGCGTCAATAAAACTAAAAGTGTATGCCAGGATAGTGGGACGTGACTTCTTTCTACCCTTACTACTACGAATAAGACTTGATTTAAGTATATATATATATAAATATATACTACTTTAATTCATTGGCGTCAATAAAATCATCTATAATTTAAAATTTTCTAAAACTATCCATAACATGCATTTTATACTATAATCATGGACGTATCTCATACCATCAGGTAAACAGCTTGTTCTTCAATTAATTGAAGTAGTTGATTGCAAAAGCATTATAAATCTTCCATCCCAGACGCGATTCTCTTCAAGAAATTAACCACTTACAGTAGCAAACTGGCAACACGGAACAAAAGAATTAAAATAAATTGTCCAAACTAACTAATACATCTTTCTAAGAATCTCGGATCTCAGTGGGTAAGCGATCGAAGCAGATCCCATGGGGCGTAAAGCAAAGCAACAATACTTTACCAGTAGCTTTTACATTATATCATTCTACGGAAGTCGGACAACAGAACCCGAAATTTATTGTGCGACTCATGTTTTTACTATACCATTTGTTTTCTGTACCGAAAACATAATGGGGTTACGAAAATCAGCTCTTTGTTACCATCTGTTTCTTACCTTCAAATCACAACGAGACAGTGGCAAAATATTGTTTATTTTACACTTGAAAGAGCTTTTAACAAGTGACATATGGTCTGGTTCCCTCAATGTCAAATTTATGGTACCGTGACCACCGAAGGAATTGGGTTATTGTTTAAAATTAGAAAGCTATGCCTTGACAATTGACGATCTTGTTTTGCGTATTCAAAGCCACACACCGTCTCTAATATCTTAATAGGAACTTATGTATTTATATGAATCGAATTCGTGTCTTGTGCTTTCTATAAGACAAGAGAAGCGTGATGCTTAAATTTTAAACAAATTGAGGTACATGAGAAATTGCGGTTTCCTTCTCATAGCTGAAGTAAGATGAATGTGTGCTTATTTGTATTGTTTGAATTGGTAACTTTATAATGAATATAACTGCCCTTTCATATTATCATTGTCTTCAAAAACACAAAAGATTTTTTAGTGAAACTTATTTCAGATATCGGCTGTATTTTGTGTCTAGTCATTTGGTAAGAATACTATGAATTAAAATACCAGAAAAATCGGAACGCACGCACTGTTGACTTCATACATATTTTTTTTTTATTAATAGTGTGATTAATATGAGTACGCAATACGCATCCCACATAACAGCTTTCTAGTCTTTGAGTCTCTGTAACGTACTGTAGCGTACAGTAACGCTTACATTCAGACAGAATCTGGAAACTATAAAAACCCTAAAAAATCTTTTTGCTTTTTATTATTAGCATACTGAATTATTAATTAGAAATTATTCTACTCTTTCCTATATTGAATCACGTCACATATTAACGATGTATATATATATTATTAGAAATGTAAACTTAAACGTCCTAAGAGTGGGTTCACTTCCATAGTATATTGGAGAGTTTTCAATTCTATGGCAAGTGACTCTTAACCCAAAGCTTGGCTGATTTACCACGATCGCATTAAATATAGTTTTTAATATTTAAAGTAACTAGACATTAACAAATTAACATATGGATTCTACCAGGTGTCAAGCCAACCTCACCTGCAAGTGGTGCACCTACCGATCAACGGACGAGGCTCTGGCGAATATAAAAGTTCCCGATAAGCGGCAATAGGCTCGCCACCTATTACGTGGGACGAATAAAGCAATTGACGTAATGTGGGCATATAATATGCCTTTGCCTATTCCTACGGTGAAACAGGCGTGAATGTATGTATGTCATATAATTAATTTGAACAAATGCAAGGATGCAGTTTAAGGTTACAAACATAGATAATACAAACTTTTTCTATTAAGTCTCTTAAATAATAGTTATAGTTGACAAGAACTCGTTAAGTAATTGTAAAGTTAAATGAGACAGGTTCGATGCAACACATAATCTTTATTGGTCACATTAGAATCGACAGCATCACGACGAGAAAGTGGCGTCCAATGAAGCAATTATATAAATGATCACAATTAAATTCAATGAAGTATCGTATGAAATGTGACCGAGCCCCATTCGATGTTATTGCTGTGAGAAACAATTAATGTTGTGATTAAAAACAACCAAGTAATAAAAAGCTATGATAATTTTAATACAACCACAATTGATTTGCTGTCTTTATGTTCAAGTACTAAAAAGGGTTATTAATTTGGTTTAATTGGTTTATAAGTATCCTATTGTTAAAAATGCAAAAGTGAGTTTTTTATTCTTTTATGCTTAAACTATTAAGCTGATAGAACCTCAAAATTCATCAATAAATAATCGTGGTACATCCTTAGCTCCATGCTAATATTATCTCTGTGTCAAATTTAACGCCTAAAGCTTTGAAGCCAGTTCAGAAAAATATTGTTACGGAAATGTACTTACTACAAAATATAATGTAAGCGTATGACTGGCTAATAATGATTCCAGCTAAGATTAATTTGAAAATCAACTTTTGCAATCAAATAGCACAGTTTACTAAGACTCATAAAGTACCAATTTAAAAGATTTTTTTTTTATTTCACCAAATAATACTCCATGGCCATTTCGTCGGTCACTGCGCAACTCAAGAACTTTATATTTATGACTCATAATGATGTACTATCCGTGCAATGAACATACAAATTACGTATCATTAAGCTCAACATCTTCAGTTAATAGGAGAAGATATCTTACTGGTTTATTTGTATGACTTAAAGCATCACTCATCGAATAGATTTTGAAATAAAACTTATTAGTTATACTAATGGCTGAATTTGAAACGCTAAACAATTAATTCATCTTTACAGCCTAATAAAGCCCACTGCTGAACATTAGCCTCCCCAATGGATTACATTCTATTGGGGGTATTTATGGCCGTTTGTGGCCACCAATACTTTTGCGTCTTAATAATTAAAGCTTACTTGTAATTTTGATAATAGAATTCTTGTACTTATAATTTTCTATCGTATTCGTCTTGGTCAAGAAATAACCGTGATATTATGATTGTTCCCTTGTGAAACAAAACGACTTAAAAACTCTGTTCCAACTCATACATGTCTCAATCTTTTAAGCTGTCCTTAAAAGATCACAAGTCCAAGCGCTTATCTTCTGCGGAACGCTGCAGACAAGTATGACAAATATCTGTGAGTTTAAGCAGCTTTTTAAGTATAAACTGTATAAATGTTTTCAAATCCTTTCCTAGTGCTTTACTCGTGTAAGAAATGTTTGCGAAAAAACAGTTTCTATGCCAGCATATCAGCATAACCCCAAATTTCTATTGACATTTTCTAAACAATTGACTTTTTACTTGTTTCGTGAAAGGAGGCCTGAACTCAATAATAGGCAATAGATTACATTATACTGGGGTATTCGCCTATAATCAGCCCGCTTGGCAGGCATTGTGGTGATTCCCCCCCGACTGGTCTCCACCTTGTCGTGGTGGGGGGGCTAACTACCTCCCGGTAGGGCGCAGAGGGCACTAGGGAAAAGGTAACACCCAGAGATTGGCGACAGTACTGACTACCGGGGGGGAAACTAAGAGGGACCTGTGGAGGGCGCAGCGGGCGGGCCAGGAGGGCCCGTCAAGCACCGCCAGGAGGTTCTTAGGCAGCGGGGGCAAGGGGCACCTGCTGTATAACCATGGACCCTCCGAGAAGCCGGCCACACACGCTATGGTCGCACAAGGAGATAGGAGGGGCGCGTCCATTGCGCCTCTCTGAGGAGGTCCTCCCGGTTTTGGTCCGGGGGACGTTGGCCGCGGGCGGGGTGTCAGAGCTGACCCAGGTACTGGCCCCCCGCCTCTTAATCAACAAGCGGCGGGCGTCGTCGGAAGATTTTTAGTGGGTATTACTGCTGGCGGTCGTTTCTGCCGGTGGTGAGTCCCACACACCTCTCTCGGTCCCCCTTTGGCCGAGAGACAGTGCGTAAACGCATTTTGTTACCGACGTAAATGAAAAACAAGAAAAAAAAATGCATTGTGGTGATTGCAGTTCAAGCCAGTACACTGAATGGCGCTGCTGCCCATTATCCCGCAGGATTTCTTTTCGTCGACTCTTCAGACTCCCCCGTTAAAAAAAGAAGGTATCACTATTCTAGGCCGGCATCACACGGCACAACCATTTATGTTATTTGACGACCGATAAGGCGGAATGGCGAGCAGTCCACTCCTGAGATTGTGGGTTCGATTCCGACATAGGACAAATCTTTGTATGCATAAAGATGAATATTTGTTCTGGTCTGGGTGTTTTCTTATGTATATTAAGTATGTATTTACAAAAATTAAAGTTTTTATGTATACTTATCCGTTATTTAGTATTTAGTATCCATAATACAAGTTTTTAATGTTACTTATCTTGAAACTAGTAATTATTTGGTGCAATTGTTAGAAAATAGTTATTTATTGTATGTAATTACTTACATAAGTCAAACTAAGTCAAACAATTACAAAAATAAGTCAATAAAATATGATTTTAAGAATTTTTACACAAACTGCCCGTTTAATGAATACTCCTTTGAAGTGAGAAGGGACGGTACTCATCGATTTCTCAAGCCTCACATAACGTGGGGGAAAGGAAATCCGATAATGTTTGCAGCTTACCCCAAAATTTTGGACAAATCGAATTCTAATTAACGTGATTTTGTGTACTTTCTCTTCGAGACCGAAGGGTTAAAACATGACTTTTAAATTTCTAAGCCATTAACCTTAATGCGAATGAATTCGGAATTAAAATTCTTTAGTCATTACTAAGCGAAGCTGGCACTAGACAACGGGTAAACATAATTAAATACTTTAGATATAATTTTTTTTTTTTTTTTTAGTGAGCATATACTGTTTACTAAAATACATTAAGATCACCAAAAAGATATATTACCTAAACAACTTAAATAAACTACCTTAACTTAATACTTTAGTTATTTTCAAAGATAAGTCATAATCACAATTTCTAGTTACATTTAAAACAAAATAATATATGTGGCCAATAAAAGAATCTAAGAGATTAGCGGGGTTATTAAGTTTTATTACAATATATAATATTTGAAAGCATCATTTTACCACAAAAGTCTATATAAGGAGGTGCATATCATAAAAAAAGCTACAAAGTTTTTAAGACAACGTATCATTAAGTTTTATGATAAATACAAACCAAGCTTTTACTAAAAAACTTAAAACAAAATCGTAAACAGCAAAAACGACGATCAATATCCCAAAAATCCGTTTAGAAAAATATTTGCTTAACGACTTCCAACATGTAATTATCGACTCGGGTGGTTCGTACACGAGCAATAATTAAACATTCAAAACATAAAAGTAACGGAAGTCTTCAAGTCCAATGACCAGCTAGATAAGACAGGTGATTTGGACTTAGTAATTAAGTCATTTGGCAATCAAATGCTTTAAGTAACAACCAATTGGTGCGTCTCAAAATGGTCATGAATGAGATCCGTTTAAACTCAATGAGAGTTGAGCCGCATTGATTTTAATCATTACGGTATAGTTGTCAATGCTGTTTTATTAGTAAAGTTTAGCTATTCAAAGATTTTAGTATATAGAATGAATTGACGCGCATTTCGGTGTTGCGGGTGATTTTTTGATCTGAAGGTCTTGGGTTAAATTCCAAGTCAGTGTAAATATTTGTGCCCACAATATAAATATTTGTTTTAGTGAAAGGTGTTTTCTATCCATTGTACTTTATATGTATAGTTTACAAGAATACAATAGTATGGCACAAGCTCTAGTTACTTAAGACAGAGGTGAACTGTGCTATATTATGTCATTTAATAAATATACATTGATAAAAGGTCGGTGACCAACAAGGTATTTGCCTCAGTTTGAGTTGACAATGTTAAGGTTTTTCTAAACCTTGTAATTAGAAATTAAGGAGTAAATTTTTCTGTTCTTGCTATTTCAACTTGATGCAAAACAATAAATAAATAAACTAAATAATAGCCGAAAGACATCATTAACTTGTCAGGACAAGTTTCACCACCCATAGCAGGCCTATCTATGTCGTTGCTCGCATGTTTCTGATTGAAGATACTTGACGGTCTCCAAAGAAACACATGTTTATGCGATAGATCTTTATAAAACTGCATAATGGTGCTGTCTAACTTAATATGACGCCAGCCATTAACTATTTTCTATTATAATATTCGAACAAATAGGTAGTTACATAAAGTAATACAGTACAAGTTTAGAACCTGAATTTATTGACAGGCTACACAAAGAGGATCCTGGCATAGTTTATAGAAAGAAGTAGGCTATCAGAGGCTTTTAAGAAATCTTCTTTGGAATCAAAATAAGATGCAGACACTACGTACAATCCCGTAAACTAAAACGTACTGCCAAACTAAGGTAAAAAAAAATATGTAAAGTTTTTTAAGCAGGGCGTGAAACGGCATTTATGCAGGGCGTCATGAGTGGGTGCGCTTGTTATCGGGTTTTATTACACGGTACGGGGCGCTACTACTTCTCTGGACTGCATTGCATAATTTTCATCAGGCAGTATGTGGTTGCAGATGTCAGTCCTTGGATGGGTGACCGTTTGTGCGGCATTTGATATTGAGAGCTACCGTGCTTCGGAAGGCACGTTAAGCCGTTGGTCCCGGCTATCACTAAATGTGGTTGTCGTTAAGCCATGTTAGAGGCCTCATGGGCGGCTTGATAAATTCTAACAGCAGGACGCCATACACCTGCCTCCGCCAATCCGCACTGGGTCAGCGTGGTGGAGTATGACCCAATACCCTCACACCTTGATATGTGAGAGGAGGCTCGTGCTCAGTAGTGGGACGTTAATGGGCTGAGATGATGATGATGAGTATGTGGTCACTATGATGTGCTAAGTCAGAAAAAAAGTTTCAATTTTGACGACATACACACACTTTAAACAAATGGTTTTGTTTCTTATTTTCTGTCCCACAGCTGGACTCAAGGCTAAGACATAAACTAATAGACGGACCGGTGCGGGTTTGCTGAGGCAGATGTGTGACGTCCTGCTATTAGATACTTTTAAGTATAGCTAATTAGAGACTCTTACTTGTTTAACTATATGTATTTATATTTTTGCTCAACTACTATATGTGTCTTTCGAATTAAGTAAGCGACAGATGTCATATACTGAGGACCTGGTCAAGACGGTATATGCAGGCGGTTCTTGACGTAAAAAACAATGTATGACGTCCATGAGCCACATTAGACTTGTAGTCGCTAAGATGTAAAGTCATGACTAAGCAGAGCGAATCAGAGAAAAGTAAGATAGCTTATAAGATGCCGCTAATTATGTTCAATGGTGTTCAGTAGAAGAGGCTTAAGTCTATCAGTGCACCAACAAACCGATTACGATAAAGAAAGTCAAGTACCAACCAAGCCAAGCTTATAAGGCGACATTCTAAAGTCTGATGATGTTCGCTAGTCAAAAGGACAAAGAATTAGTTTCATCACCAACTGTATTTCATGTATTTGGAGAGATGACCTACTCGTTAGCTTATACTATGCTCTTAGTAAAAACCCTAAGGAGCACAGGACATCTGAGCACGAATGCTATTGACTCAAAATGAGGATCCATTGTTCCCGTCACCGTATATGGAATGAAGCATGAGCGCATTGTTTTTGCTTCATTTCAATGCTCATATGTTTACTAGAAACATGTTGGCTATCCGGTGAAATAATAAGCCTAATTATAATGTCTGCTTTATGGCTGTGAGAACGTAAGCCAATAATACTGGATAGTGGAAAATGTCAGGTACAACCAGAATGCATGCTTATTTATAAAACATTAACACAACATAACCAATAATGTTTACTATGAACGCAAAATAATAATGTGTAATGTAATATTCTACGTATTCTGAGTGTAAATTCCACGTACTTCTACAGTAAACATAAATAAGTTTATAATTTTGGCAGAGTGTTGGAAAAACTACAGAGTTACACAATAGCAGTTGTGTACACCACAGGCTTGAAGCCAGTTTATATTGTGACGCAAACGCTTTAGCTTACCACGAGGATTCATTAGGACTAAAAGTAATCAATACACTTCTTAATAATTTCATGACAAGATGCAAAATTTTGTGACATGAAACGTTTAAATTTGTAAGAATTTAACCCAAGAACTCAGTTGCAACCTGCAAGCTGCTATTGCTTACTGACCACCTCGCCATATCAGTTGTTAAGGCTGATATCTGATTTCGGCATTATTGATTAAGTAAGTAAGTAGCTTATTGTAGTAAAAAATATTTGTTTTAAATTTATCTAGTTCCGTGTCTTTGTTGAAAGTATAAACAAAACACAAATTGAACCTCATTTACCTGCATACATAGATACTCCCCAAATACTAATCTATACCGCGATTAGTTCCTGATGGATGGTTTCATTATTATTTAATTTAATATACGTTCGCTGCGTCACAGCACAAAACTTCAACAGCTTAATGTCTTAATAACGATACAGTTTATGTGGCTTACATTGCGGGAGTTTTAATTAAGTAAATTGCTTTATCTGCCCCAGAAACAAAGCGTCCAATCATGGGGGAGAATTTTATTAACACGACCTATGATCGTATCTGTTTCAACTCATACGGGTGAGCATTCGTTTACTTAACAAATGGAATTGATTTGTTTGATTTCAATCTTGGTGCCTGCTCTACTTATGATTTTATGTAGGGTCAAGTTAGATTATTTTTCTTTAAGTACAGAAACTTATTTGTTTGGCTTTAAGATAGCAAGGTAATCTACTATATTTTTAATTTCACATCAGAAGATGCATTAAGGCACTATTGAGACACTGTTGTTTCCTGTCTTTCGTTAGTTGTTTGCTATTTCACACACTAAATGCAGGTTTGGGTTCGGATGGAATTGGCCTTTTTTCAATTAAAACTTTTTCACTAAAAACTAATACCAAAAAGAAATATATTTTTTATAAAGAAAACCTTGATTTTAAACCCCGGTCATTTTTTTTATACTATAGATTTGACCACTAGATAAAACTACGGATTTTTGATCACAAAAGATTTCCGCGAAACATATTTTTTTTTAAATCAGTTTTTACAATCTGTATTTTACGTTTTGAGAGAAACTAGATACATTAAAATGTTAACAAATATCTTTCCTACCAACTAATAGCATATAAAATTACCATAATGTTTTCTAGTGAACTCAGAAGCCAGACAGCATAATGAACAACGTAATTAAGACGATAAGAAGTTATTGGTAACACACGTGTCCAAATCTTTAGTCAGCACTTGGGACACAAAACTAAATGTACCTGTCGAATATAATAATACTACGAACTAACAAGTATAATATGGAGTATGAACTTTACAAGAGATAGAATGATGTATCCCTCTGGGTTGTGGAGGTCAGATGGCCGTCGCTCTATGTAATAACTGAAATTCAGTCTAATCTGGTTGAACCAGTGAGCAGACCCTGGGCCCTAAGCTTAAGTCTAGGACAACCGGGATAATGCTAGGGTATGGTGATGGAGGGGAACTTTACAAAACATGAAGTATAGTATTCAACAAAATTACTTTTCAAAAATATATGCTAGATTTTTCAGCATAGGGCTCTTAAGCGGGGGCATGAAACGGTTTTTAATGGGTCGCCAACGCGCTAGTGATGTCCCTGGTGTTGGAAGTGTCCATATGCTGCGGTGACCATTTTCCATCAGGTAGGCCCCATGTTTAAGTGTCACCTGGTGGTATAATAAAAAGAGGTGACAAAGCCTCGCCAGAGTCACCTGCAGACTGACTGACGGACAGTCCCTCCCTCCCTCCCTCCTTTAGAATCTCGACAGGCTGACTGACGTATCCCCCTGATAAGAGTCACTGACAGACTGACAAATTTTGAGAAAAAACCACAACAGATAGATAAACTGACTAACCTTGACAAATTCGAACAAATAATACATTTGCTTTTAGTTCTTGATTATGGTACCGATCATATCTCTTTCATTGCTGTTAAGATACAAATTATCGTATTTCCAATTTGTTTGTAAAACTTTAACGAATCAAAATGATCCTGTTGATCTTAAAGACAATAAAGTATGTTTTATTTTTATTTCAAAGAGGTAGTTTTATTTTGGAAGCCAGATAACTTTTAAAATAGATTGTTTCACAAACAAATCTGATGCGAATCACAAGCGGCTAATTAGTTCAATAAATCATTAATTTAAAAACTATTATTCGATGACTTTCAACTCAACAAACCCTTATCTTTTGTGTGATGACATCCTCTCATATGGCTAGTATTGATATGCACATTTTGGCAGTCGACATGGTTGACAAGGTAAGCAGTCGATGCAGTCCAAAAAGCTGCCTTAGCGCCGAAAGAGAATTCAAAAGCCGAGTGGTTTTACAAAGGAATGCATCATTAATTATTTTGGATACCATGCTGATGGTGTGCTCCTATGTTTGAGGGCAATTTCTCAGACCAGCATCAGAAACTCGGGAGAGAAAGAGAAGTTTGACATATATTTTAATAAGTACTGTAAAAAACGGACCCCTTTGTAAATACTTGATTGCCCACAAATTAGAGACTTGAAGCATTTTATTTTAATGTGCTAATAATCTTTTTTTTCTTTCTTTCAATCTGGTTAAGTTACGATGGCAATTCATTTAATTTAATGGCGTTTTAAATATAACCCCTTTCATCGTAAAATAATTGGTATTTATCAGAAACGGACATTGCACTATTTATTTCTACGAATCGATAATCAAAATAAATATTATGCAGCACTTGTTGTTGAGGAGAAATCTATCGAGAATACACAAAATTATTGAGGTTAAGTGATTACTCAACCCTAATAATTTTGTGTATTTAGAGAATCTAGTCAACTCAGAAATGATTCACTCTGATATCACCACTGGACCCTAAACGCTAATGTATTTATAAAACGAGTTGTTGGTATGTACTCTATGAATAAGGTAAGATCACATTTTCCTAGTTACTCATATGTATATTATGAGTATATACATAAGGAATGTTTAAGGAACTGAAAAGTAATCTAAAATTTTTTTCAATTTATTTAATAATCGTCCCTATTTATCGAAAATGCTAAAATATTTAAGGTCATATTCCTGTCATTATTTGTATTTTATTTTATATACATTTTCAATATCATTCTAGAGATTACAGGTTACATACTCGTATGTATCAATATAATGTTTTTTTTACATCAGTTCAATTATATTTCAATGTCTTTCGTTTAGTCACTAATATTAAGTCTAATTTTCATAAATATCTTCTTGAAACAAATTGAAAATGAATAAGAATCGATAGATAATCATAAGGCGACAAAACCCATAATTTCCACTGCATAACAAAAGTATATATGAAAGTATTCAATCTAGTGAGTACTTACATTTCCATGCTGAGCTCATATTTATGAAGCCCCAAATTGCTATCGGGCGTAATGTAATAAAGAAAATTAACATAAATTTTCTATAACATTTACATTAGGAATAAATGAATTGAGTCCCGATGGAGATATGTAGAGGTCTCTCACTTTAAGACTAATATCTGACTTTACATGTTTCGGAGGCAGTAAAAACAGACGCCCACATTTTCTTGCTTATGAAGTTAATTTGAATATTAAAAGTGATTATAATAACCAGTGGACAGTCACGACTCACGACTGCACAATACTTAAGTTTTCTGATTAGCATCATATCTTAAAAAGTCCGCATATAAATGGACATTTTGAAGTTATTATTGTGGTCTTTAATCTTTGTTAGTTTTGGTATTAAAGCTGTTTTCATTTGTGCATACATTGCGTAAAGCTTTATCAAACATAAATCTGTATATGTGTGGGTATGACAGTTTTTAGACGTATGTTTCTATAATGTTGAAAAAGTTGGTGAAAATATGAAGTACTGGCAAGATATTACATGATTAGGCTTCAATACTACAGATTATTAGATTGTTACTTCTATCTAAAAAAAAAAAAGGTGTGGGTTATTGTAGTAGTATAACAGTACCTTAAAAATAAACTATCAAACATGTGTAAAGCAAAAGGTTTAATAATTTTTAGTAGTTTTTGTGAGTGTAGTAGATGTGAAGTAATTGTCTAGTAATGATAGGTTAATTACTTTTATTTCTACACACAAAATAAGTTATAAAAAAATAATTACACAACAAAGTTTATTATTAAAATACAATCATATATAACATATTTATATTCACAATTTTTTATGATTATTATTAGGTAATAACAAGAGTACGTCAGAAGTACTTAAGTTTCGGTTCTACTTATGTGGGAAATCTATTAAAGAAAGCTCTTTGTTGCTACCATTAAGAATGTTATTTAATTAATTTTAGCACGATAAAAATTTTATATGCTATTTTTTTTTTAAAAAGCGATAAACATTTATTTCGTAAAACATCAAGTAACTGTATATAAAAAGCATAAAAGCTTTCAATTTCAAATCAAACTATCGAAAACTTTATCGCAAACTGGTATCTTCTGGTTTACTACAATTTAACGACTAATCACAAAAATTAATGGCCGCAGCTAGGCTATTTTTGATACTGGTAAAACGCAGTTATTATTCATGAAATAAAAATCTATATAAGAATGTAGGACGCACAATTATATTGGTTTAATTACTATTTTGATGTGAGCATTTATAACTGTAAAGTAAGTGTGTAGTGTTCTTTATAACTGCTGTTATACGCTGCAGAATATAGGTAATATTAAGTTTGTTCTACATGCAATGTTAAAAGATGTTTCTGTGTTTCTTCTTTGGTTGGTTATGGTTCATTATGTATGAACATTTTGTCCTGCAGAACATTGGGCACGGCCATCACACACACACACACAGATACACACAGATATACACACAGATACACACACAGGTATACACACAGATACAAACACAGATGCACACAAATATACATATATACATAACACTCACAGATACACACACAGATCAAAGTATCTGGTCATAATGCACATAATGGAATGGTGAAGGCACGGTGTCTGCTGTAAGAGCTACCTAATAGAGCTTCGAACTTACTACAGGACTACTGCATAACTATGGTGGTAATAGGGACCAATGGTTAACAGTGTCTTTCGTAGTACGGCAGCGCTTAAAGTTTTAATTCCACATATCCAAGGATTTACTTCTTTGAACTCTGCTTTTGCGTCGATTCTAACAACTTATATTTTAAAATCTAATACAAAAAAACTTAAATTCATTTACGGAATTATTGAGATTTTAATTTTTTTTATTAGATACATTTATTTTCACAACTTATGTTTATGTAAACTGATTTTAATTCCGAGAAATTCAAATAAATTTCAACATGCAATGCATTCCGGTTATTGGTTGCGTAACTGCAACTACAAGTTTTAAAACATAGGACACAGTGGACGCAAACTAAGTATGAACCAAAAAACTTTTTTAATCTAGGTAATTTAGGGGTAACAATTCTTAATTTAAGTTTACTGTGTAAAAAAATATTTACACACAGCATACTTTTTAGTTATTAGGGTTATTAGGAATTCTACCAACATCTTAGGAGCCGAAGCCAATCTCACCTGCTGATCAACGAACAGTTTCCGGTAAGCTGTAATAGACTCGCCACCTATTACGTGGGACCAATAACACAGTTGGTGAAATACGGGCGTAAAATATACTTTTGCCTACCTCTTCGGAGAACCAGTTGTGATTGTATGTATGTACTGTATTATATAATTTTGGAAAAATATCCATTTTCTATGTAAAACAATGATTAAAGCGGCGCGCGGCGGTTTGTATCCAAATATTCAATGCTTTGAAATGCATTAAAGAGTTAACTAAAGTCTTATTGATAACTTAAAAGTTATGTCAAAAGATATAATTTCAAATTAATTCAGCATATATTTAAAGTTTACAATGTCTAAGCCCTAAATATATTATTCCCTTATTCCAACACATTTTATCTGAATCATATAATCGATCATTGTAATGTGAGTTATATCTCTCTCTCAGAAACTGAAAACAATAAAATAAGACTACTGGTCGGTAACTCTACTATGATGTCAGATAAACCGAAATGAGAGCACAACAAATTTTGATAGAGTGAATGTGTCATTGATATTAATCGTCGCATTATTTGCAGCAGACCTTTAATTGGGACCTGTTTTTCATTAATACTATTAGAAATGTGGCATGACCTATATTTGCATTGTTTAATTACTATAACTATTTCTAGGATGACATAAATAAGAATTTAGAGTTATTGTGTTTTAACTTAATAAAAATGTTGTTATGCATTATAAATATTTTCATATATTTATGTAATTATAATAAATAATTTTACATATAGCTGGTGTAACAATATAGTTATGTTTCCTTTTGGGTTGCGGACGTCAAACGGCAGTCGCTTCATGTAATAACTGATATTCAGCCGAATCTGGTAAGAACAGTGGCCAAAACTTAGGCTTAAGCTTACGTCAAGGGCAACCGGGATAATGCTAGGATATAATGATATACATAGAAGGATCGACGCCTAATGGGGTTAAGGTTCTTCAATGTCGACGGCAATTCTTCAAAGGATTGCCTCCCACCCTATGAACCAATGATCTGGTCATGTTGGGAGATGCAGGCGGCTCAATGCGTGACTGAGATGATGATTATTAGCATCGCTCGTAATACATTATTATTACTTACTCTTGCAGTGGGTGAGCTTTAAAAGTTTGCGTTACAAACTTTTTAACCATTCTCCGCTATCAACTTTACAAATATCCTTCCGTTATCACGGTTGCCCTAGACTTAAGCATAGCCTAGGCTCTATTCACTGTTTTAGCCAGGTTTGACTGAATATCAGTTATTATTAACTCTTAGAGTACTTAGATGTTAACTTCCCATATATGATTTAAAGTTAGCTCTAGTCGTATATGACAAATAAAGAAATAACTCGGGTCGAGACATACATACTTTTAAGTTTTGTATTGTATCTTAAATAACTTACGAGATTATCATCTGACACGTAAGACGAGATCCATTAATTCAGAAGCAATATTCACAATTTATTTTGAAATCTTAAAAAGCTCTTATCACAATATTTTTACTATACTGCATTCTACAGACCGATCACATTACCAGCAAAATTTCCTTACAAACATAATATATAAGGTAGGCTTTTCCTGTAATTCATTCATACGAGTATGGAATCACACTATTGTCTTCAAAAAATTATAAACTTGAAATATATTTCCCCAAAGGACGATTAAAATAATCCCTCGTAAGTTTTAAAAACACATTTTAAGTGTCTACTTTTCCGACTAACATAATCTGTAAACTAGTAAAACTAATTGTAAACTAATTATTTTCCCTTCTCCAATAAAATAATCATTAGAACTACTGATACATTAAAGTGCTTAACTAAATTCGAAATCTTATTAAAACTTGCACAGAATTTATTTTTAATATGAAAAAGAAATTTAAAATTCCCATGTGACTGGAAACCAATTTGATCGCCATATAAAAGTCGTAACATATGTAGGACGTATATTAAATCTAGTACTCGTCGTGAGTAACGACAAACGAAGCAATAAACCTGCACAATTGTAATTTGACGATTAATTAAAACTTATACAACCGTGACTGAGGTAATTGCCAAGATTTCTGCTGGCTACGTACCCAACGTACGTAATGTGTTACGTTATGTTATAGGAAGTGTATTTCCTTACTTGAAAATTTATCTCAAATCTATTCGTGTGAGGATATCCGTAATTTATCACGAAAACCAATTAAATACTACATGGAATGACATTGATTTCAATAATTAAAAGTTACATAATAAAAATATTATTCTAATTAAATGCTATGGCAAATAATTTTGATATCAATAATTGAGAGGTAGTTTAATAAAATGTTTAGTTGTTATAGATAATTAGGTTATGTAATAACTACCCACATAATTATAATTACGCTACGCTTTGGAAGCAATTTTAAATTGTGGGTTTCATTATTGAGGTTTTAGTAAAGGTCCCTAAACTAATTTTATTTAGTAAAAAATATGGTTTTTGTGTACAAATAATGATTTTTTCATAAGTTAGTGAATTAAAGGTTATTAACAAGTTTAAGTGATTAATAAGTTGTAGTTCCACCTGTTCAACTTGATGAAATTACATCTAGATGAACAGACCACGCATTGGTTCCACTTAGTTCTCCTGCGTGATAAAGCCTAGATAATTTCGTTCTGAGGTGAACGAAAATACTTCTGTTAAGAATCCCTCATTATTATACATCGTGGAATAATTCCATAAGTATAAATAAATAAATAATGACTAATATTTATGACAATTACACCAATTATTTAGTTCTATGATCATCATTAAGAACTTGTGTTATGGATAATAAATAACGGATAAACATTCATAAATACTGTATTTTTTTGTAAACACATACTTAATATACATAGGAAAACACCCAGCACAGAACAAATATTCGTTTTTATGCACACAAACATTTGGTCTGTGAGGGAATCGAACCCACGATCTGACTGACTGACTGACGAGTATACTCGCCACCACGCCATATCGGTCGTCAGTGTGTATGGACATAAGTATTACTTGCAAACAAGTTAACATCTCAATTGTATCACCATTTCTCTGAAATCAAATAAAATGATTATAACCTTTGTGCTAAAGTAATCATTGATTGTCTTCTATGTTAAAAACACGAACTTATTATACTATCATTTGATAACTTCATCGTTTGAATGACTCGATGTTTTTATAAGGAGACCACCTAATTATAGCGCTTTTAGTAAAGTGCTATTAAAATGTAACCTTGACTTAAAATTCATAGATTTATGCACAGCTACTTTTGTGCAAAAAACCAGTACTCAGTACTCAGCCACACCACGACAAGGTGGAGACCAGTCGGGGGGGGGGGGGGGGGGGGGGGCAAGTGGTGCACCTGCCGATCAACGGACGAGGCTCTACGAACATACAGTTCCTATTGGCTCGCCACCTATTACGTGGGACCAACTATATAATTAGCGAAATGTTAATTAGGGATATAATATTTAACGACCGATATGGCTGGTGACTAGTATACCCACACTCCGCTTCTTAGGTCGTGGATGCGAATCCAATAGAATAAATCATTGTCTGTCTTTTTACCCCTTCGGGGAATCAGGCGTGTCAGGGGTATGTGTCTATGTATAAAATAATAATTTTCTAACTTAACTTATATAGAGTCGTTTATCCCCAAACACAGCAGCGCTCGTAGTATGGGTGTCAACTAAATGAATACTTAAAAATTAGAAGTTTTCCTAGCCAAGGATGTCCATGGGAAATATTCGTGTTCATACACATTAATAATCGAACAAACGAATAATGAAAGTCTTGGCTTATGTGTTTTCTGTGTATTATAAGGTTTACCATTAGCATTAAAATAACATTGTCTTATTGTGTACTTATGTATTGCAGATTAGTTTTAGGATAGATGTGCAAGATGTCTAAGAATATTTATTAATTCCATAACAAAAGAGGTAATAAAGTTGGCGTGCACAAAGTCGAGGGCAGTCCCTATATCGGAATAAAAGCTTAATTCAAGGGAAGTAAAAGTCGTTATCAACAGATGTGGATGTTGGGTTTCGATGAACTAAATGGAAGCCACTTCAAAGCTCTATGAAGTTTCCGACGAAAGTAAACACTTATTTCAAACATCGCCGTACTTTCGAGAATACTCTGTGACGTATGTACAAACATTTAGTTTAAGAACGTATTTTTTTTTAAAAATTCTTTGAATAGAAGGGGTTCCGTTCTATTTTTGAATATATAAGAATATTTTAGTTTTTTATAATTTTAAATCATAAATGTCTGGTTGTTATATTTACTACTAAAAAAGAGTACTTTACATTTTTGTTTAATTTACTAAATTGGACATTTGTATTTAACATTAAGAATATTTAAAAAGGTTAAAGCCGAGAAGATACTAATAAAATAGTGAAACACAAAAGTGTATTGAAGAACATATATTATTAACGTCAAATGTACTATATTGTTTAATAGACAACGTATGTGTTCAAAACTGATGACAACCCAACTATGTAAATACCGTAAAAAATACAGATGTCATAAAGAAACTAATGTTAATATTTTGCACACATTTACGACTCAATAAAGCAGCTATGAAAACATTATTAACCTAAATATTTTCATGCCGAATAAAGTGACCCAAAACAGTCCGAAGCTTTTATGACATCTACCCTTGACTTTATTTAGTCCAGGTATGAGTTATTTCATAGACTTAATGTGACCAAATAATAGCACATAGCGGAGAACACAATAAAATCTCATTTTTTATATGCTATCGAAAAGCCGTGAAGAGTGTTAAAATTCCCATAAAATATTCAGAGACATTGTATTACGGAGTCGAGTGTATTCAATTTTTTATAGTCGCGTATACCAAACAAAGCTTGTTTTGTAGCATCACAAGAAACTCTGGTATATTTAGCCATTGTTGGGGCACCATTTATCTCTTTAAATTTATGGGGAAGCGTTGCGAATGGTGGACATATTTTGCGCCGTGCATCCAGCGGCTTCAAGTAGCATTGTGTAGGACTTTTTTGTGTATAGTGCTTAAGCCACCTTCCACTACCGACCTCCTTGATTCGTCACAGTGGGTAAATGCCTACTATTAGCCATTGTTTGCGAGTTCGTTATGCCCCAAGAGTAATTCTCTTTGGTTCCAATTGTCGCGCTTGTGGTCGGTGCAATAAAAACATTTATCAGAACATTAAAGGAGGTGTTAACTTTTCAAACAAGGACCTCCATGTATTCTGTACAGCTTCTGTGTAAAGAATTACCGGACGCCTTACATGAGATGTCATTAATTATTAGCTACTTCCCGTAGAGACATTCCGTTTGAGTCTAGTGTGAGTCATGTCTATTTCAAACAATTCAAAACTAAGTTACAATTTCTCTGTTTACCAGATACATTTCGTTATGTATTTATTTATAAATGAAAAATATCAAAGACTAGCAGTCGCCCGCGGCTCCGCCCGCGTGGATGTCGGCTACCGCTGTAAAATGCCTACCCAGAAAAGACACGGTCAGCAAAATGATTTCCAGATCAATTCACAGACACGGACACTAACATCGACGACGCAGTCATTATCCGCAGGCTGCATAGATTGTCTTTATGTGGATGTTGAAGTTGTTAATGATGAAAATATTTAAATCTAATTAATACTTAGTTTTTACTCATACCGGCAGTCCCGGAGAGCAACCTGTTGTTTTGGGATAGATAACTAAGGCGATTATTGTAAATCTTCCCCATAAACAACATTTGACATTAAATTATTTTTAGGTGACAAAATAAACTGATGGTCGGGAGCCCCGACCCGTGATAGGGCGCTGTGCAGCAGAAATCGTAATAATTTAAGTTCGCCATAACTTCAAAAACAAACGTCCAATTTTGATCATTCCAAGACCAAATATTATAGATATAGAAGTATAGATAGGCAAAATATTGTGAAACTGTTCTTACAAGTAGAAAATTGGGATTGGAGTGTTTTAAAATATATTAGTCTTTTGAGATGGAAATTAAATGACATACTATTGTTTCTAATAAGTTTTACTTCAATTATAACAACAACCCACTTTTGACAATTAGGTCAAAAAATATTCTTAAAAGGCAAAAACATTGAAAACGAGTTGTTTTTTTTTAGAGAGAGTTGTCTTTTCGACTAGGTATTTTAATAATCAAACGAAATTCGTTGCGGACAATTCAGTTTAAGATTGAATTTACAAAACATGTAATGGGTTTCACTTACCAAAGGACTAAGGCGAAGACCCTACACTGCTGTCACTTCGTAAGATAGATCTGTTTAACCGTGGGTCAACAAATTACAGAAAGCAATTTACCCACAGTTTTACTATGAGTATAACTGCATAGGTTTTCATCCCACAGGCTTTTGAAACTGTCAAGAAGTTGCGAAATCTTTCGCTTGACTTACAGAATTGCATGGGAACTTTAGCATGCCTATGATAAATCAAATAGAGAATAGATTTCCTAATCTTAACCATTTTGAGTTGATCACAAATGTTTGACTAATGCAATATGAGTAAAACTTATTTAGGTTTAAAGACATTTATTCTCATAAAAACAACAAGTTCACTTATAATGAGATACATAATTATCGTATAATAAGGTAATAATAATTATACCTCTGGGCGTATTCACAACCCCTTACTAATTTATAGTTTGGCATTAATCATATGCTGCTTAAGTTTATTTTAAAAATACTTATATTTGTGCATTCTTTTATGTCATTTGGTAGATTATTATAAAGTTGCACTCCCTCAAATAACAGTGATTTACTAAAGTATATTTACTTGCTAATTTATTAAAAGACGTTTTGATTGAATATAAAAGCTCACTGATAATAGTTCGTTTGGCAACATTTAGTTTTAATCTAAACACATAATAACGCTATACTTATTGATGTTATTCAAGATAATTTTTTTTTAAACATCTAAAACAAGACATAATAGCTAAACAATATAGTTTACGTAATAACTTCCTAAACGTTATGATAATAAATATTTTGTCCTGTATGCTATTCAAACATTTGAAATAGACTGCTGTTTAAACCGTCTTTCGCCTTATAACGTAAATACAAAAGTATTTAATATGATTATCCCTTATTTAGTATCCATAACTCAAGTTTTTAATAATACTTCATTAAATCAGTCTTTTTAGGTCCACTGCTGAACATTGGCCCTCCAAATAGGTTACATTCTATTGGGGGTATTTACCGATACCGGTATTTACAGCGTGGTGATTACGCTGGGCAGGCGCGTTGGTGATCGCAGTTCAAACCAGTACCCAGGATAACGTTGCAGCGCATCATCCGATACTTATAATGAACTAAATAATTAATATAAATTTAAGAGCGTTATCTATTTATTTATTAAAAACATGTTTGTCGTCTTCAATATTTATAACAGGTTATCTAAGTCATAAATTCTTAAAATCAGTTTATAGACACCGCTAAAATGTTTTTGAACCGATGAAATTGTGAAACCATGTGAAAACTTACAATATTTAAATATATCTTTAATAAATACTCAAGTTATTTTGGGGAAATTCCTTAACATAGGAACATTGCAATGATCATGAATATTTTTTTTTTTTGCTATTTTATAAATGCACAGGAAATTATTTCACACAAAAGAGGATATCATATTTTCCTTGCTCCTTGTAAGTCCCTAAAAGAATTTCGTCCACGCATCGTATCCTACCCTAAATAACGTATCCCCTTGAAAATTTGTGGGGGAATGCAATCATTCCCTTTGATTTCTCTTACGTCCTGTTCAATTAGAAGGCGTCTCTAACTGATTTTGTACGACACATTCGTACAGGATTGCAGTTTTGTAGTTCTTTAATCAATGTAATTTATGTTTTTTTCCTATGTTCAGCAGTGGACTTCTTGTGTATTAGACACATACATACATACATTCACGCCTGTTTCAGGCCTGTTGTAGGCAGAGCCAAATTATATGCCCACACTTAGCCAATTATATAGTTGGTCCCACGTAATAGGTGGCGAGCCTATTGCCGCTTACCGGGCACTGTTATGTTCGCCAAAGCCTCGTCCGTTAATCGGCAGGTGCACCACTTGCAGGTGAGGTTGGCTTGGGCTCCTTAGGTCTTGGTAGGATCCCTATACACCTTATTGATTAGATGATGTTGATATATTTTACCCATAGCTTAGAAACGACTTGAACCTATTTAATTAAAACAAGATAAACTTTTTTAAGATAAAATTCAAGAGATTTTTTTAACTTTCTGTGTTTAGCAGTGGACTTATAGGCCACCAGATTGAACTTTATCACAATTCCAAATAATTTAACAATAACTTCAATTATTTCTTTAATTGAAGATGAACTTTAAGAGATTTTTATGATTTTACAGAATAATGCCGCTATTTTTTCAAATTTTCATACTTAAAGGTGCCAATGAAACTTTATTAATGTCTTTCTATTAGTCCGTATTATCTCCTTAGCGTAACAGACAGTTGAAATGATTACAAATTTTAAAATTTCTCTTGCCTTTGCAAAATAAAATAAACCGACTTTACTGACTTAGACCCCTTAAACACATAGACACCCCCATCTAAACGACTCTCTCCACTAACTAAATAAGATAACAAATTAAATTAAAAATAATTATAGAAAATCTAGCGCACATTAGCACGAATCTCGCTTCCTTCCGCTGCATTGTAGTTGGGATCATGCTATTTATAAAATATACGCCCCATACTCATTCTGAGTACTGTGAGATAGCAGTTTTTTATCTTGCTATACGGAATTGGGTCGACGAATGAGAACAGAGACCATGAATACTGTGAACTTATTTCATTTTACAATGTAGCATTTTATGGTGGCGTAACATTTTGTCCTGGAATCTTTTTCGATTCAGTTTGAAATTTCGTATGGAACGTTGAACTTGTTTTAAAAGAGGTATTCGAATAAATAACATACTTTGAATCACATTGGTCTAAATGAGAGCCTTGTTTAAAACGTTGCATAATTTTTTTTCTGTGCTTGTGGTAGTATAAAGCTTTTAATTATAACATAAGATATTTGATACCTAAAATCTGTGGGTTTATGTGTTGAAACTCCGCTGCACTTAACGCATTAATGGATCGGCAGAAAATTATGGTTATGGTGTAATTTTGTAAATTTATTAGTAGAGTATTCAAGAAACTAAAACTATATCCAAATTGTAAGTTATCGCATTTGCGCTTCTTTTTCACAAGTGCTTTAAAACAGTGACAAAGATTTAAGCTCACAGCAACAGACGCCTCAAGTATTAGGTGTGGAGCTAATAAAGCGCCCATTTCGTTGCAAAGTACCTATCTCCAAAATTTTAATATTTTTTATAATTTAGAGCTTGTTTACCACTAGTTCTTAAAAAATTGTGACAAAGAGTTAAGTTCACAGTAACAGACGCCTCACGTATTGGGTGCGGAGCTAATGAGGCGCCCATTGCGCAAGCGCAGCGTTCGCGACGACAGCCACGAGCGCCGAGCATTCGCCACGCTCCGGAACTAATCGCACCCGAATACGGGCTGCGTGTGGGATTCTTTTAGCGTTATGTAATCACAACAAAAACTTTGGTATGAATACGTTTTGATGATAATCGTGTGAAATAGCTCTTTTGGATCACTGTTGCTTAGGAAATCTTTATTGACTTTTCAATAAATTTTCAATTGGTACTTAACGGGCCTTTTTCTAGTACTTTTATTGCACTCTTTTGGCCCGTATGACAGTAATGAACTTACTGTATTATTATTCGATATCTCAAACGTTAATATATTTTTAAGTAACATTAATGTAATTATGTCATACCATATTCTGTTAGGAATCTGCATATTTTAAATTATTTTTTGTGTGAGATTATTTATAATTATTTTTTGTTAGATCAAAACGCCCTAGCGGCAGATAGGGCATTTCGATCAAATATTTACACCCCTCTATTTGCGTGGGAGATTAAAATTATACCGCGTTACGAAATCCTAAGAAAACAAATTGCAAATCAATATAATTATCTAATTATGCATGATAAAATCCATTAAACTATGTAATACGTTTTCTCTATAAACGTTTTTACGTTAAACATAAAAGACACATATTATGTAATAATCACCTTAGACTAATAAATTACCCCTACTGAGAATGAGCCTCGTATCACAAATCAAGGTGAACGATATTCAGGCCATACGTCACCACGCATATCAAACGCGGTCATGTTTCTGCAGTTAGAATTGTTCAAGCTTCCCAATAGGGTCTTTAACATTTTACAGAAAACTATCACACATATTGATAACCGAGCACAAACGATTGTGTTTTGCAAAGCACAGAAAAACTCGAATGCCCTTTAGGGTTCATACAGACGAACTGCAAGTCGGAACGGCAGAGGCGACGGCAGCCGTCGCCACCTGTCGGCGGCAGCCGTCGATGCGTCGACGGCAGCAGTCAATGCGTCGACGGCAGCAGTCAATGCGTCGACGGCTGCCGTTGGCAGGCGAAAACGTTTGCAGTTGGAGTGCCGCGTACTAGCAGTCGTGGTCGGTACGAAAAACGCCACAACTGCAAACGTCGCCACCTGTCGGCGGCAGTCGTCGACGCATTGACTGCTGCCGTCGACGCATTGACGGCTGCCGCCGACGCGTCGACGGCAGCCGTCGACAGGTGGCGACGGCTGCCGTCGCCTCTGCCGTTCCGACTTGCAGTTCGTCTGTATGAACCCTTAAACGGTCATCCCTGCAAAACAAATTCTCTATAAACAACAAAAAGTAACTTCGGTGATCGCATCCGACCATATAGAACAGCGGAACTACGAGCAAATATCAAAGAATGGAAACTAAATCAGTTCAAACGTAACGTACTAAGTGTAAAATTAAATCCGCGACTGGTACTCGACGTATCTCGACTACAGAGCAATAAAACACGCGGCACAATCTCATAACGGGCACACGAATGGCAGCTATCGATTTGTAATGCAAATTCGCACGCTCATTCAGCTGTTTATCGGTCATTTGATTGCATTTGATGACTGTGCAGACGATCCACTATTTTCGATGTTTGCACACTATGCAGTTTTATTATCACTTTAAAATAATACACCAAGAACGTCCTACTGTTGGGTTTGAGCTTACTCTTACCAACCAAAGTACGAGAGTTTCGAGATATACCTCTGCGACCTAAGTACGGTCCCACAAAAACAAGGGCGGTTTTCTGCTGTTAGCATTATGAAATGTCTTAAACAAAAAATTGTGATTTTTTAACCAAATTGGTTATCATAACTAACTACTATATGGTAAAAGATTTTGCTAGTATCATGTGTTTTACGTTTCGTTCAGACCCAAAAGTTATGATAGTAGCTCTTGTGATAGGGTAACTTAAAGTCCCCCCCGACTGGTCTTCACCTTGTCGTGGTGGGGGGGCTGAGTACCTCCCGGTAGGGCGCAGGAGGCGCTAGGGAAAAGGTAACACCCAGAGACCGACGACTCTGGGTGCCCTTAGTACTGACTACCGGGGGGGAAACTAAGAGGGACCAATGGAGGGCGCTGCGGGTAGGCCAGGAGGGCCCGCTCAGTAGCGCCAGGAGGGTCTAGGCAGCGGGGGCAGGGGGCCCCTGCTGTCTAACCATGGACCCTCCGGGAAGTCGGCCACACACGCTATGGTCGCAGGGGGAGGTAGGAGGGGCGCGTCCACTGCGCCTCTCTGAGGAGGTCCTCCCGGTCTTGGTCCGGGGGACGTTGGCCGCAGGCGGGGTGTCAGAAGCTGCAACCCAGGTACTGGCCCCCGCCTCTTTCTCAACAAGCGGCGGGCGTCGTCGGAATATTTTTAGTGGGTATTGCTGCCGGCGGTCGTGTCTGCCGGTGGTGAGTCCCACACCCCCTTTCGGTCCCCCTTTGGCCGGAAGGCAGTGCGTAAATGCATTTTGTTACCGACGTAAAACAAAAAAAAAAACAAAAAAAGGGTAACTTAACGTAACTGTTGTTTTTACTGTAGTTTGCTTGCATGGCAAGTTTATTGTTCATCTAATATTTTTTCTACCATGCCCAATTAATAAGATGCTGGCTGGCTAGCTAGCTAGCTGGCTATAATTATATCACAATAATGTATAACACTTGAGAAAACTGCAAAATCAGGGTCCATAATATTTATTACAGGATGCCATCGTTACAAGTGTAGGCAGATGATAATGCCGATTCGTATGCCAGAACAGTAACCAAATAGTATCCAGTCTGTGCAGTACTTACTTAGTCGCGAGCTTAATTACACAAGTGTGGGCGAGGGATGCTTGGACGAACGCCAATCTACGTCTAGATGACAGAATTACAGCTCGTCCGAACAAAAACCGGTGTTAATTAATTAGATGCCGCGATAACGGAAAAAAAGGACACATCAAACTAACGAAGTACGAAGCTATCGTTACCGGATAAGGCTGCCTTTACATTAGAGCCGGCACATGAGGTTGACTGATCGATAGTGAATGAGCGCATTGTTTGTTTTAGACACGGCTTCTAGATAATGAAGGTGGTTGTCTTAATTTTGAGCATCTTACTAAATTACACAGATGATATGGCACGAAGGTCGTTGAACTCCTTCTTAGTTTCAAAGTTACGTTTTTAGGTTTCTAAATATGGCAATTATTATTATTATAGATCGACATGCATAGCCCTTCCAGCTAGTTCGAGCGCCGATATAGGTACGCAAAATGGCTGGTAGCGGTTGGAGACGAAGTGCTGCAGATCGAGCTCAATAGCGTGCCGTTGGAGATGTCCAGCAGTGGACGAAGATAGGCTGCTGACGATGATGTTGATAAGAAACATGGCTTAAGTGTTTCTTTAGCAAGCTCTGCTTAATACAGGGCTAGTTGGAGCAGTATATTTTACACAGTCAATTAAGAATAATATTATTAATTTTTACGTTTCTTCAAAAATCAGTTTCTTAATAAAGCCATTCGCAACAGAACTCATTCCAACCGATATTGCCTTTACGATCAGCCTTCCGAAGTGGAGGTGGAAAAAGCTGATGCTGAAGCTGATGGCCGATGAAGTCGACTCGTTTTTGGGTGGAGAAATGTGGAAAAAAACAGTACAGGATGACCTGTGGCATAATGGTCTATTCACACATACAATCACGCCTATTTCCCCGAAGGGGTAGGCAGAAGCATATTATAAGCCCACATTTCGCCAATTATATAGTTAGTCCCTCGTAATAAGGGACGAGCCTATTGTCGCTCACCGGGAACTTTTATGTTTGCCAGAGCCTCGTCCGTTGATCGGCTGGTGGTAAGAATTCTATGCACTACAAGATGGCTCAATAACTGATGGATGCAGCAGAAATCCGGATAAGTTAGCACTCTTTGGGGGAGTCCTATGTTCAGTAGTGGATGGCTATTGGCTGATTGAATTATCAGGTGAGATACGTATGGTGCCTGCCAATAGGAATGACAAAATATCGATCAGTGAATTACGGTAAGTGTGCCTTTAGCTTTACTCCTCATTCTAAGTTAATTGTACTGAAGTTTAACATGTTTGGTGTGAATCGAGTAATTGGCATCTAGTCATGGCGTATGTAAGCGATTCACTACTCTAAACTCAACAAACTTAAGGTTTTGTTTTACTTATTTTTTGCTGTTGGTTATGAAAATGGTGCTGATTGCGTTAAGCAAGTAGCAAAGGAGGTGTGATTCCATTAATATAATGGACTTTTGAAGGAAACCTATGCATTAGTACTTGTTAATTACATACCTGACTATCATTTCTAGGATTTTAGTGTTTACCGGATAATTTAAGAGAACTTTACCATTGGAATTTACTAAAATAACAGTAATCTTAGACTCATCAATATCAAACTGTCATACTTGGCATAAATTATGAAAATAATCTTTATAAAGTGAGTACCGCACCGCCTTTAAAGTTTTCTGCTAACCCTAAGGTTAACTGGCAGAGAATGCCTTATGGTATTAAGTTAGCCTTTTGTAATACTTGTAAGTGTGCAATAAAGATTAAATAAATTATTAGGCAGAATATGATGCTGGCACATTGAAACGAATTTGTGAAATAATAATTAAATACTCTCAGGCATAGCACATCTAGCCAGATTAATAGCTTTGCCAAATTGTACCTACTAGACAAGGAATAGTCATAGCTTCATGTAGTAATTATTTTTTGAATATAACCTCAGCTCACTAACCTCCCACCACAAGATTTGGAACCTTCTCTATCTGTCAAAAGTATTAGAATTGCTTATACACTGAATTCTGACGGATGACTCTGACGGAATATTTGTGTAGAAAATATCTCCCATATCCAATTTCTTAAAAGTATATATTTGCCTGACAAAAATTATATTCTGACGCCTTAGTAAATCGACACTAATTCCCATAGGAATTTAATATGTGAGGTTAGTGTGCCTTTTGCATTATATAAAATGTGTTCAGATCGCCACGCGGACCCAGTGATAATTGTTACATACACATTCATACATACACACATACTTAAAATCACGCCTGTTTCCCCGAAGGGATAGGCAGGGGCATAAGATATGCCCACACTTCGCCAGATGCGTTGTTGGTCCCACGTAATAGGTGGCGAGCCTATTGCCATTTACCGGGCACTGTTACGTTCGCCAGAGCCTCGTCCGTTGATCGACAGGTGCACTACTTGAAGGTGAGGTTCGCTTAGGCTCCTTAGGTTTTGATAGGATCCCCAAACACCTCTGCAATATCAAATTACATATACTCACGGCGCTATGATAATAAGGGTAAATATTTTATTGAGTTATATTCCAACAGTTATAGAAATAAATGTAATAATAATTTCGAGGAACTAATATTCTATTAGTTTTACATAACAGAGTATCACATTACTTTTAGGTAGTAAAAACATATCCAGACACCTGTGACAATGCTACACGATATGTGTGAGAAATTATTTTAAAATCATACCTACAATTACTAGCAATAAATTTATAATAATATTTTTTTTAGTTATACTAATACGATGTAATAATTAAACCTTATACTTTTATTGGGTTTTTTTCCATAACAAACTAAATGATCAGTGTAAACCTTTGATGCCCCATGGTCAATAGAATTGAGAAGAAATGTATGAACTATTATTTAAATTCTATATGGACCAACTTACTAACAAATTTCTCTAATATCATGAATCGTACCTGTAATAACTATGGTTATCGCTTCTTCCGTACCTCGGATAGCACGTTAAGCCGTTGGTTACGGCCGTCATGAACATCTATAGCAATCGTTATTAGGAAGTCAGTGCCTTCTAACATTATGACAGCTGGTTTAACCATAGAATTATCCATGTCATAGAGTAGAGAGAGTTTCCCTCTGGGTTGCGGAGATCAGACGGCAGTCGGTCTATGTAATACCTGAAATTCAACTAAATCTTGTTAAACCAGTGAGCAGACTCTGGGCCATAAACTCAAGTCTAGGGCAACCGGAAAAATGCTAGGATATGGATGAATGAATGAATGAATGAATGATTGAATAAATGAATAAATGAATGAGCGAATGAATGAATAAATGAATGAATGAACACTTTATTGTACACCAAAATAAAAAGAAATACAGATTTCATGATGATGTTATTACTATTATTAAAAAAAAGGTCTTAAATATAAATAAAAACATTGGTTTAAGTAATGCAAATACATGGCAATGTATGTATTTTATTTTTATTTATAACATTGTATAAATAATAATAAAATAAAAATAATAATAATTAATTATATTATTACTATTTATTACATTTTGTAAAGGGTTTTATAATACCCTTGATCAACAAAAGAACTAAGTAGGAACCACCGATTTACTGAAACGGTGGGCTGACGAGGCGCAATTTTATGACATGAGGGTTCTGTTTTGAACCAGCTAACTAACAAAAGTCAGTGATAAGCGTGAAAAATTGACGTTTTTTATCAATTGTTATAGTCATAAATAACATTTATATAAATTCGACATGCACTCGTCTGAGTTTATTCGACCTTTTTGTTCGTTTTATAATAGTGCCTAATGCTTCTTTTTATAATGTAATAACGCACACATGTAAACATACAGTTGACAGATTA
Source organism: Musotima nitidalis (assembly GCA_949126915.1). Lineage (NCBI taxonomy): Eukaryota > Metazoa > Arthropoda > Insecta > Lepidoptera > Crambidae > Musotima > Musotima nitidalis. The sequence goes on along the minus strand of OX421424.1, from coordinate 7,545,759 downwards.
AAAAAATTATCTCTGATCATTTGATCACATAAATTCTATGTTAGTGGTAATTATTTCGACACTTATATCCTTACAATAAATCTATAAAGATTTGTTTTGTTTCCCAGTCGGCTGTTCGCAGGTTTTGTGTAAGTATATTCAACCAATTATGTATAATTTTAGGGCTAAATGCCGCCGTGTGAGTAGTCCGTATATATAAAGTGAGTATTATTTTCTTTTTGTTTATCTATTTCACACATACCACTTGTATAAGCCTTTTTTATATCAAGTTTTATTAAAATCGGCGTAGTTCTTCTTTCGTGAAAACGTGACAACGAAATAAAACAAATTTGAAATTTATAATAAGGAACATTTTAGTTGACAAATTACCTGAAAAGTTGTATAAAGACATTCAAAAATATTAAGAGTAATCTGATCAAAAATCAGTATAAATCTTTTTATTATAAATAAGTAAAACCATTTAATTGAATGATAGATAAAGATTGACTAAAAACAAATAAACTATTCATTTTATCTCTGGCCTTACCAAATATTTTCCCACAACAGATTGAAGGCACGATCCAACCTAACCCCCATTACCATAAAACCTATTTTGGAGTGGCATAAACTGTACCACAGCGTGTTATTTGCTAAGTCCAAGTTAACAGAGGGTGTGCTAAAAGCTCGACAAATAGAACGGCTAAGTAACATGTCAACTATAGACAAAGGAGATTGTTTCCCTCAGCGCATGACTCACGCACGTGTATCGATTCTCTATAAGATAATGTGGTTTCACCTAATTAGAAGGTTTTTAGGAGCGTGCCCACCTAATTCTCGTTTAAATTTACCTTTAAGCAGCGTTAGTAGCGATGGACATCTATGAATTATACTTAATGCATCTACATTGTAGTATTTGGCTTGCATTCCGAGGCAGCATCTCTGTAGTGATTTATTTATTTAATCTTTAATGCATACTTAAAAGTATTACAAAAGGCGAACTTAATGCCATAAGACATTCTCTGCCAGTTCACCTTAGGGTTAGCAGAAAACTTTAAAGGCGGTGCGGTAGTTAAGAAACATACATAAACTAACATAAAAAAAGATAAAGTACACTTATAATAAACTACATAAAAATATAAATATATAATACTTTGGTATTATAGATTATATGACAGCAAGGAGAATCAAACTCTTGGCTTGGTGGCACTTCGAAATAAAGCTTAAAAATCAATTGCTTGAACACTGGCTTGCTATGCACAAGTCTTATTCTAGCAAGTTGAGCAGCCCTTAAGTGAAAAGAGTTGGACAGGTACCCAGAGTGATGCTGAGGGATGGCGAGAAGAAGGTTCTGAGAAGAACGAAGATCTTGTGTGTGTTGAGCTTACAAAATGGAAGTTAAATTTAAGACTTCATAAAATGATATAATTTTTTTGAACAATCGCCATTATTAGGTGAGCCCGTAGCCACAATCAGGAGTGCTTGAAAATAGACCTCCCCGAATGATATCCACTGAGACTCATGCTTTCCGCCGTCCTTATCAGATCATTAGTTTATAAGCGAAGAAACTTACGCTTAAGCGGGAAGATATCTGGAACTTTTTTATTCTTGTGACAAACGTTGTCTAACTTTTTTGTTTTCAAAACTCATATACCAGCACGAATCCTTATATCAGCAAGGTAAACCAAAAAGCAAGGCAAAACCTTTTAATTTTTTTTATTTTCAAAACTCCTTATATCAGCGAGAATCCTTTACTATCCCTCTTAATATTTATTTTCGAAATACTTAAGTGCCAAGTCGCCCTAACAACCTTACCTTTCGCAATCATTGAAAAAAAAATGAAATAACATATGCCATGATATATTAATAGGAAGATAAACAAGCTGTCTTGAAACTAATTTCAAATGATATTGGCAACAGTTTATTGGTGGCACCCCGTTTTGGCGTCAGCTGCGTCCGTAAGGGGTGGCCTACATAGCTTTATTTAGTTTACTACCATTTTTTTAATATCAAAAAAATAAGTTGAACTCGTTTTTTTAATACTGTTGTTTTAACTACACTTTATTCGTAATGTTTGATGTTCGAGTTTAACAAAACGTACCTAAATAAAATACACAACGGTTGAATGCATTTTAAAAAAGGTACTAATCGATTTGGGATGTTGCTTAAAACCATTTTTTGTCGATTTTTCTAAGGTTTATTGGCTGTTTGAGCTCGAATTCCTATTAAATCATATCAAAACACAGCATAATTATTTAATTTTAAAACATTATCTTTATATATTTTTTTAATAAGAAACACATGTACTCGTATATTAATAATACCATTAAAATTAATGATAGACTTAAGTATGTACATAACATTCCTACCACCAAAGATTTCCGAAATTATATTTGAATTTGCGGCCTCCTGTCATATTGAGAGGCGATAAGTTAATAATAATGTATATAGCTACCCTCGACACATGATATAAAACAGCCGAAGCAATCAACTTAGAGAGCGGTCCATATTACAATGATGTTCTACGGAATAGTCAAAATCTCGACAGCTTACACTTCTTCTCTTTCTTCTTCGTCGTGCAGGCTTTTTCCGCAATTATACGTCCCATGCGTTTATTTTGCGTAGAAGCGTGAGAGCTGGATTACTACAGCCATCCCAGTTTCTCCAGGAATCCTATCAGCGCCTTAACGTCGCTAAAGGCTTCCGGAAGGCTGCCTGGTGTCTTCAGGAACCGGCAATCAGCCACCACCCTGCGTTACAGCAAGACGTGTGCGGTTATCTCCTTAGTCCCCATGCACAGCTCACACTAATGCTGTTTCTCAATCTTCCTCACCATTCTGGGACAGTAGGAGAGGAGGGAGAAAGAGACATGAACAGAACTCCATAGTTAGATTGTCTGATAAAGACAAGATTTCATAATGATAGTTTGCGCAGTCTGAATCACCTATATCTGAGTTTAGCTCGCCCAGAGTTTAAAAAAGGAAAATAAAGGAATATGTACAATAATCTGCCCAGGTTATCCCCATGGTAAGTAACTTACTCAAAGATGATTTCAATAAAAAAAATGTATTTGCCTCTTTCGTGCTTTGATACAATAACATAAGAACAGCTAATGCCATAATTCGGTATAGTCAAAGCGATCTGAAGCTGTGATTTGGGCCGATGTCACTGATCGTATATTGTCGCCTGAGATAGTTTCGATATGTCGGAGTGACAGCTCACTGTGACGAGAGAAGCGTGAGAGGTAGCGATTGGGAGAGGCTGAATGTAAATTAAAATGGTTAAGCAAGTGTTATGCACATAATTGTTAATTTCTAAATTTAGTGACTGAATATGGTTATTAATGAAAAAATGTATTTACCTCCTGCTCAGAATTAATTATAAATAATGCGCACAAATCCTAATATTCCAGAGCCATTCAAATCTTTAAGGAAAATCCGTATGAGCAATTCACTTAACTCATCTTATCCAAGGCAATGGTTATATTTCCTATACAGTTAGAAGGTGTCTAAACTTAAATTAAAAAATACATAGAAATATAACAATAAAATTGAAGTAAAGAAATGTTTTTATAAAATAATACAAAAAAAAACTAAAAGTTAATATAACCTTAATTATATTTTTCGTATAAAATGTTTAGTATAAAATGAAGCTAAAAATACTAACTCTTCAGATTTCATTTCTTCAAGTGAGTAAGTTGTAAATACTAAGTTTAATCAATTACAAGCTTAAACCCTATTTACAAACGTAAAGTCTAAATACATTTACTTATCTGGAGGCATCGAATATCGTACTTAATTGGACAGGCATGAATCGTTATCGGCAGAATAAGTTGCTCAATAACAGAAATTATAATGCAAACTGCATTTCCCGCTCCAAACTAGAATAAAATATTCCTACTCGAGTTAACATGTTCTCTATCTTATCTGATGTCATTTATAGGATTATAGCTAGATGAGACAGATATCGTATAGATGGGTGGTTGGACACCAAAGAATGTTCGAGAGAAATCGTTCAATGATTTTCTTTGCTTTGTTTTTATGTTAATTATAGGGAACCTGTCCGACTGGTCGAAGTAAACTTCCGTTGTAAGTGTTTGAATTCCAAAATCACACGTTTCGTGACTATCCGTTAGTTGAGTGTGAACTTTTTCATTATTTAAACAAACATACCTGAGTTCAGATATCTCTTTGGACGTGGTTCTTCATTAAGATCAATTACTTGTAAGATTACTTTTTAACGTATAAGGAGTTTCTTAAGTGTGCTCATCTTCATTTAATCATTACCTTAAATGAGCAGTTGTAAAGAGTTAAGTTGTAAATAGGATTGTTTCTTTTGTTGATTACGGTTCTGGTAATAGGAGAAAGCATTGCCCAATATTAAGGCCCTATTGTTTTATTTTATGACTAGATTGTTTATACTCATATCTACTACAACTTTATACTTTTTTGTAGACTATGTCTTAGTTCAATTATATTTATTTGTAACTTGCGGTAGAGAAATTCAAACTTGACGATTTTCTTGCTCGTTCTTTTACGATCAAACTCCTGCCCGCAGTGAATATTAAAAACAATAAAATTTATGATTTTGTTGTTGTTTGTTATCATTTTACGCCTATACCCCTGACTAATTTAGATGAAACTTGGTATGGCTATAGTTTAGGACATAGAAAAGGGGTGAAAGTTGGCAGAACTATCAAGAAATATAAAAAAATTGGCATAATTATATTTGCTTAATAAAAAATATATACTATTTGGCGACGCACTGTGGGTTGCATTTATAAGTGCACGCATGCTTACATCATCACAATCTCACTTCATTAAAAGTCCCAATAATAAATACAGACCTCCATTCAAAAGCCAAGGTGTAAGAGATTCTGGTCACCACAGATCATTCACGCTGGCTCAGTGTGAATTGGCAGATGCTTGCTTTGCATGTATAGAAACAATTGTTGAACATGCTTCAGACAATTAGGGTAACAAAAAAGATAGCGATTCAATTTAACATACCACACCCCTCTCCATAATTCAATTTCCTGTCACGGAAGAAATATAAGCAAGAAATGGGCAGACCCTTAAACTATATAACATAATAAATATAAAATAATAACTTATAATATTTCTTTTCTTGAGGGTAAACTAATTACGAAAGGCTCATATTTAATGTGTCATCAAAATTAATAAATTACCAACCTAACCTAACCTTTTTGTACATCAAAAAATTCTGATGGAGCACCTAATCCCCTATTAGATGCTAGATCAGTATTTTTGATGATCAAAAAAGTATTTTTTAGAGGTTCAGTTTATTATATTCCATTACGAAATAAGTATACATATAATAATGAAATGTCATAGATTCATCGAACTAGTAACAGTACCAAATCAGAATCGATTGATTCAAATTATTTATGTATATATTACAAATAGAGTGTATTGAAATGTGAAATAAATTATGAAAAAGATAATAAAATCTGAACCTTACGCTATATATACATTAAAGTCTAAAATAATTATGACATATGAAAAAAATTTTTAATGTAGACCAATGTATATAGGCATAGATTCATTTAACTACTAGTAACAGTACCAATTCACAATCGATTGATTCAAACAGGAGTAAAACCATAGAACCGCAGACGCGGAGACCGCAAGTCCAGCCTGTTCATGGGTAACCGCTTAGCACGTGCCGGATTGACTTCATTTTTTTTGCAATGAAACCATTCGTGACATAGCGGGCTCGAAATGATATCCGAACGGTTTATTGGAAAAAGTCGATACCTGTCTTTGATAATTGTGTTGTAATTGGATTGTGATGCAATTAATTATCTGATTTATTTTCTAAAGATGTGGCATTGTTGTAGACACTTAATTAAATTCTTATAAATATAAAGAATAAAATTTAAATGTCTATTCGTAAAGCTAAAATAACAGCATATTCTTAAATGCATAATATGAAAGCAATACGATACTTAAAAAAAACTGTTATGGCTAATCTCCGAAACTTACCTTATGGTAAGACATACTACCTGAAGGGGTAGGCAGAGGCATATTATACGCCCACACTTCACCAATTATATAGTTGGTCCTACGTAATAGGTGGCGAGCCTATTGCTGCTTACCGGGCACTGTTATGTTCGCAAGAGCCTCTTCCGTTGATCGGCAGGTGCACCACTTGCAGGTGAGGTTGGCTGTGGCTTCGAGGTATTGGCAGGATCTCTATACACCCATTTTTGATCGCACTCATCATCCGTGGGCTTTTACAACTAAACAATATAGTATTAGAAATGCAAATTTCAAAGTATAAAAACATTATGTTTTTACCTCTTTCATGCCAGATGATTCTATGTGTTTGATGAGATGACCACTTGAACTATCTCATCAATGTATCATTCATTGCTTAAAGAATAAGACAATTTGTATGCATCCGCTTCAATCGTCCAAATTCTATCGCCGAGTGGGTGTGTCAGTCATCATTCGTTAGAGGCCCATATTATAAGTAGGAAATATCCCAGCTGACACCCACATCGCCGAAAACATTGTGATGCTCTTTTGTTAGTTGAGGAACTGTCCAAACTAAAACAGGCGGCTGCATCATAAGCCTTAGATTAAGTCTGAGAGCAGAGTCCGATATCTTTTATTTACTGGAAATAAATGAAACTGCGTTAATAAATATAAAAAAAACCACTAATAAAAGAAGAATGAAGCTAATGAATGAATGGATGGATCAAAAAATAGCGAACGTTGTCGGTTTAACTTATATGGACATTGAAATCCATCTAATTTTATTAAATCTGTGTTTTTCGAGGTAAACATTTGACAAATAACGAAATGTGTTTTTTCAAATCTATTACTATGGGCAACTATAGTTTGGGACATTTGAAGAGTGGACAGCTCCTAAGCTCAAAACTCTTATAACGAACCAAAGTAATCTTCAACTTTTCCATTTATTTAATTAATTTAGCTGTCCACTTTGTAACTCCTGGTTGTTGTAGCGTAAATGACAACACCAAACTGTTATTACTTACTACTTCATAAGTTTGCCTTTAATTAGAATGATTTGATATTTCCGGTCTAGAACATGTTTTCAAATCGTATAATAGGATACGATTTTCATTAAGCAGTGTATCATCCCTATTTTTAGGAGTAATTCCAGTAATTATTTCGAGATCTTGTAAGTTTTATTGTGCTCATTTAATTATTAGGTGCTATTTGACGTGCTTCTGTTGAAATTGTATTACATTATTTCCCAGTTCTCACTGTACTGTGGGAAAATTATGCAGTTGCTAGAAGAGGAGTAGGTGACAGTGTAAATTGAGTTTAAAGAGCTGTTCTTTTGTCATATAAGTGTCGTATACGAGTAGTGTGATATTGTGAAAGTAAGCGCGAAGTTAAGTTATGGATACACTGTTGCGGAATGGTTCGAAACTTTCGGAATTTTTCGAAAGAATTACCGCGGCTTAGGAACATAGCGGGCCTAAAAAGGAACATGAATGTATTTAGTCAGTAAAAGTCTGACACACTCATTTCCACCCACAGGGGGAGATTGTCACTTGATAACTTTTTATTTTAAGAAAGAGAGTACACTAAGAGACCAATGTGCCACGAGTTCTGCCGGCTACATATCAAGCAAAGCCGGGTGATTTCGTTCGACAAATCTGGCGACATACGCGACTTATTTTCCTACCGTCCTTAAGCGAAGTAGTGGTCGCGCGATGTTGACGTGTCGAGCGAAGTCCCAGACATCTAAATACATGATATGTCCCCATGTGTAGTACTGGCTTTGCAATGCACAATTTCACTATGATATGCGTTTCAGCCTTCAAGTGTTTGAATAATAAAGTATTTTTCTAGCAACAGTATAATTTATTGAATTACTTTTTACTGATTGATGTATCCTTTACATGCGGGTAAGGGGGAGTGTCGTAACAGAACAATGAAAGCTTGATGTCTATAATTTGTGTAAGGATCTAGGAAAAATATTGAAGTAAACGTTTTTTTATAGGTATCATAGATTTTATTGTGCTCGACAAAAATGTACAAAAAGTGCATAATTTAATGTGCAATAAAGCCTGAGAAAATAAAATATAATGCGTTAAATTGCAGTGATATTTTTTCTTCTGATGACTGTTTTAGTATTATGCATATTTACTTTTTACTATATTCTGTTCGCAATGTTGTCTGTCTTGGCTCTTTGTCCTCGTAATCGGCCGATGTATGTAGGGATTTATTTATAAACATTGCTTTGATATTTCAGTCAGTCAAATAGCCAATTGAGTCAAACTTACTCAAAATTATATGTCTCTGATCACAAGTTTAAGTTTTGGAAAGACCATGCAAATACTTACGTAGTTTCATAATAAATGCTGATTATTATTTAAGCTCAAACTCGTAGAAATGAAAACATTAACGATACGCTGGCAGAAAATAAGGTTTAAAATTTTGAAAAGTATGTAACTATTACATGATACACCTTTTTAGTTTTAAAACTACCTTTACGCTGCAATATTAAGAATGAATACAATAATATTATTAAAAAAAAAAACAATGTTTCTTGTCTGGGTAGATACATAGACACCAACGAAGTATATACAATAACGTGGGTCACAGAGACAAGGAGAACTAGTTACTCACATTTTTAAATATGACATCAATAATGGTTTTACATAAAGATAATCTGACCACGTCACTTCAGTTTTCCTGGTAGAGAACAGCTTTGCCGACCACAGGCCTTATTTCAGCGCACGTGGTGAATCATTAGACGTGAGTTGCGAATTTATTGACTTAAGCCCTCGAATACAAAGCAGCCGTAAATGTGATTCACAAAACGCTAGAGGTATGCAAACGGAAGTAATAAAAGAAGTGATACTCAAAATTGATAACATCGTTTGGGATAATTTATGACGCGATAAGTGAGAAGAAGGAATTTCTTTCCCACAAGTTACTCTTTCATTTTTATGATAGCTATCTTCACCTTAGAAGCAATTTTCAAATGATCTAATAATCTCAAATATAATTTATTTCTAAATTTGACTAAATCCGTAAATCTGTGTCGTAATAGGTTGGGGAAAAAGTCTTTTCGTATTTTTGTATGAAAAGTCAAGACATTTTTTTCAAAGTTTATTTACATTTATTTACAATATATATGTACCGTTTTGTTGAATAACTTTCTGCCATTTTGTGGGCAGAGACATTATCCCGTTACTGTAGAAACTTTGGGACTTCTGATCAAAAAAACGGGACAAATAGTTTTGGCAGTCCTCTCTTGAGGTCAACCTTACAGAACCTACAGAATTCTGCAGAGACCGAAACAGGTGAAAATCTGAAGGCGCAAGGTCAGGGCTATATGGTGGATGCACTAGGACCTCCCAGTCGAACTCTCTTAATTTTTGCTGAGTGGCTAAAGATGTGTGTGGTCTAGCGTTATCGTGATGAAAGACCACACCCTTCCTGTTGATCAATTCCGGCCGTTTTCTCTCGACTGCTTCCTTTAATATCATCAGTTGCTGGCAGTAAAGATCAGAATCGATGGTTTTGCCGGGCGGTAAAAGCTCATAATAAACAATGCCCTTCCAATCCCACCATACACACAGCATCACCTTATTTCGTGTTAGGCCAGGTTTGGCCACAGTCTGTGAAGCCTGGCCAACTTTCGACCACGACCTTTTTCGCACGTTCTTGTCGTACGTGATCCACTTTTCATCGCCAGTTATCAATCTCTTCAAAAACGGCTCGGTTTCATTACGTCTCAATAATGAATCGCAAATGAGTACACGGTTCATTAAGTTTCTTTGAGTGAGCTCGTGTGGCACCCAAATATCGAGCTTTTTTGAAAGAAAGCTGGTTATAAGCTTTCTTCAAATGGGTCAAAACTGTTTTGTGGTCAATTCCCAGTTCTTCAGCTACATCGTAACTACTAATATGCCGATCTTACTCCACTCTTTCAAAAATGGCGTCCATTTTATTCGTAACAGGGCGACCAGAGCGAGGTGCATCTTTAACATCAAAATTTCCGGACTGAAAACGTTTGAACCAAATTTGTGCTACTCTTACTGACACTGCATCAGGTCCATAAACATCACAAATTTTTTTCACTGCTTGAGTTGCATTTTTGCCTTTTTTATAATAAAATTTTAAAATGTATCGAATTTCTTCATTAGATTCACTCATTTTAACGGAGAGAAAAACAAATGAAAAATAGCGGGAAACAACTTTTTTTAATTTTTTTCTTTTCTTTATAATGGAACCTTTTTAATGTTACCAAAACCAGCCAGACACAAATAGTACAGTCAAAAAAAATTTATAATAAGTTTATACCTACGTTATGCGAAAAGACTTTTTCCCCGACCTAATATATTTGTGTACTGTTAGAGTATATAAAAAAAATGCTTCATTGACTTCGATATAATTTTCCATAAAAAAGTAAGCAAAATCCATCAATGTGACCAAATTGACGACCGATACGGCGTGAATGAGAGTATACCCGCACTTTTTCCTAACAAACAGCTACACAAATATGAATACTTGTTCTGGTCTAGGTGTCTTCCTATGTATATTAAGTATGTATTTTCAACAAAAAATGTATTCATGTATGTTTATCCGTTATTTAGTATCCAAAGCACAAGTTTCTAATGAAATAATCAAATAAATATGGTCAGAAAATATTTATTTGATTAGTTAATGTGGTTAATATAATACGCGTAATGTAATATATACATATTTTTCGTACTTTTGTTTGATAACTATCTTGATGTTTAGCTATACCTGGTAAGTAAATTCAGTGTACTGCCTTACTGTGCTGAAGAATAGATTGCAAATATTTTCGTTTAGATGGTTACAATCAAAAACCATAGAAATAAATCTTCTCTATTAAGTATATCAAGAATGCCTAGTATATAAAAATATCTTTTAGCATGAGGGTCTAATGTATGTGTAACCCGTAGTAGGAAACTTGACACTCCCTGAACTATCTTAAGATAATAAGGATCGAAACCCTTTGAAAGGGTGCGGACACAAGTCAATATTTGCAAATATAAGGCGTTATTTAGATGCAAGACACGATCATCCACTCTCAAGAGGCCTTTCGGCCTTCTTATGCAAATCTCGCCATATCTCTTACTAGCCACTAAGAGGTTTATTTGAGAACGGTCTTTGAAACTCCTCAAAGTGGGTGTATTAAATTTTTCATAAAGGACGGACGGATGCGCTTCATACGGAGTGGACACACTTGGTACAAAGCGCAAACGTCCTTGATACGTCGCAGAAGTTTCATATCTGTATTTGCATAGTACGATTTCATATTAGCATTGACCATAAGGATTCTAAAAGTTCGTCTCATTTAAAAAGGACTGAAAAATAAGTGGTCGGCTATGGATTCGGATTCATGCAAATTGGTCGTATTTACGAAAAAACACGTACGGTTGCGTTCCGGAAACTTTGGTATACCTTAGCACCTATCTAGTCAGCAACTTTCGATAACTCATGGGCGCCAAAAGATTCTTTTGAATTTTTTATGTAATATGGATGGACTTAAAAAAATCATGCAATGTTATGAACAAAATTATTACACAAAATAAGCAGTGACATATGGAAATAAAATACTAGCTCACGTACTTGCAGTCAATTAAGATAAAATCTCAGTCACGTTGTGATAACCAAATGTTGTAGCTAAGACACAAAATTCTTCCATAATTTCTGTGGAGTCCGACCTCTCACCCACCTGTTAAACAAGATGAATTGAATTATAGTACATATTGCATGTCAAACCGCAGTAACATTCAAGAAGGTTGTGGAATAATGATATCAAATATTTCAACGACCATTGTTATTGTCAAGGGTGAGAAGATAAGTTAATAATATAATGACGTATTATTGCTCCCTCTGTGTCTATTCGGCTATTGCCACAGTTTCACCTCACATAAATTAAAATACGTTTTGCGTATCCCAACGCCTTATTGCAGAGCAATAGTGATCACAGTTCAATGTGCGAGGTGTGTTTATAGAAAAGTAGATCTAAACAATCGTGTTGTTATTATGTTTATGGTGTAATGTCAAAATAAAATGTTTGGTGCTCTTGTAAGCGCCTCATTAATTCGAAATTTATTCATGTTAGGTTTACGTGACTACAATTTTGTTCAATACAATGTGAATTGATACAATAATCATAATTTATAACTATAACTCTTGTAGCTAGAAATACAATTGGAAATGGGAAAAGTTTACTATGTTTTTATTTTTCTGTAGTCTTGAGGCTATATTTAGCATAATTATCTTAGTAATCATAAAACTACTTGTCTTATACTGGAACTGCGATCACCAACCCGCCTTCATAGAGTGGTGAATACGGGCAACTATGCTTAATATAATTGAATCTATAGGGAAAGGCCAAAGTTCAGTAGTACTTTCTAAGGCTTATATGATAATGATGGCTCAAATTATTATTTCTTAAAATATCATTATAATTGGAAGTATTCAGACCAAACATAATAAGCTGTTATGGCAACAGACACAAAATAAAAGCTATTTTCAATATTAACAGCGAATATTAAACAGGCTGGCAATTACAAGCTGCTGTGCCGATACGCTTAGGATTAAGTATAGTTTAGTCTCAAGCCAGTAGCTGGGCGGCGATAGGCCGTTGGCAAGACTCATAGCCTTGAAATTCAGACGGTTTCAGCCCTGGTGCACCTATGATTTTTTTAATGTTTTGTGCGTAATTATCGGTTGTTTCGTACGGATACTCTGTTAAGCCGTTGGTCTCGTCTGTAGCAGTCGTTATTTAGAAGTCAGTGCCTTCTAACATCCTGACAGTTGATTCAAGAATAGAATGATGTTACCCTCTGGGTTTCAGTTGTCAGATGGCAGTCGCTTCATGTAATAACGCAAATTCAGTCAAATCTGGGTAAACCAGTGAGCAGATCCTGGGCCCTAGGCTTAAGTCTAGGGCAACTAGGATATTGCTAGGATATGTTAGTCTTTAGCTAGTCGATGACAACTAAGTCCTACCACCAACTAGACCACTCCTGGCTATTTTAATGGTTGCATATATCTAAAAATTGCCTTTGACGGGAAATAGAAAATCAAAGAGCAATCTTCATTTAAAGTCTTTTTTTCTAATGGTATTTGATGATTGATTTTTTAGAATGACATAATCATGACAATTGTATTGTAAAACTAAACCAATCGTAGATAGGGTGTCTATTACGCTTTATGTGAAATATATTTAAGCCTATTGATAGACAAGATTGCATCTTTTTTTTACGCACTGCCTTCCGGCCAAAGGGGGATCGTAAGAGGGTGTGGGACTCACCACCGTCAGACGCGACTGCTAGCAGTCATACCCACTAAAAATCTTCTGACGACGCCCGCCGCTTGTTGAGAAAAAGGCGCAAGCCAGTACCTGTGTTGCAGCGTCTGACACCCTGCCTGCCTCTTCAGAGAGGCGCAGTGGAACCGCCTCTCCCACCACCTTGTACGACCATAGCGTGGTAGCATGGTTAGACAGCAGGGGCCCCCTGCCCCCATTGCCTAAGACCCTCCTGGCGCTGCTTCACGGGCCCTCTTGGCCCGCCCGCTGCGCTCTCCATAGGTCCCTCTTAGTTTCCTCACGATTGTCAATACTAAGGGCACCCAGAGTCGCTAACCTCTGGGTGTTACCTTTCCCGGCCTCCGGGAGATACTCAGCTCCCCACCACGACAAGGTGGATACCTGTTCGGGGGGGACAAGACATTACGTCTGTCAGAACTGATGTCCAACTTAACCAGAGTCCACCAACTAGCAAATCAATTTTTAACTGGTACATAAATATTTTACAAAACTCAATCCAAAACAATAATCTATAGAATCTGTAGAAATCTAACCAACGACCTTTATAGCCAAAAGGGGATTCACTGAAAATGACCGCATAGCAAACATTTTGACCTGTCACACTCACGACCTCCGACAATCGATCAAACTTCGGTAATCCATTTTTCAGTTCTTATCACCCTAAACAGTAATGTATGCGGGTGACCTGCTCGCTGTGCAAACAAAGTTTCGAACCGTCTACTACAGCTTTTTCTTGAGCACACATCGCTTCAATTATTATAACTTTACTCGATATTCCCTAAGTACACCAGCGATGGTTCATGTTTTTATCAAAATGGCCGCATTTTCTATTGCAGTTTGATAAGTATGCTTTGTCCGGGCTCCGTCCGACATCTTTCTGTACCCTTGTTTGAACGAACTTTTTTAATTTTATGAATTCATCCTCTTAGGAGTAATTTTCTGTTGACTTCCAGCAACTGTAGTTCGTCGGAGCCCCTCGAGTACTGGCTTCTGTATTGCTAGAATTTCTTTTGGAGTACATCTGGGATCTTGATATTGTTTCTCTTAATCCACCTTGCTCAAGAGTTTTGTATGAGCCACATTTGTATAAAAGTGCGACACTGCTTCACAACTTTAATTTCGTTTTTGAAAGAATAATCTTATTAGGCAGTGGCTTATATAAGACTTAATATCAAATTTAGTTTGTTTTATCCTTTATTATTGTTTTAAATAATCTATCAACGCATTTTTATATTTTTTTATAATTTCATAAATCGGAATGAATTCGACACATGACTTAGGTAATCGTTAAAAGTTTCGTTATAAAGGTTTCTTTCTAAATTATAATAAAAATATCCTTAAATTAAATCAGGCAGTGCTAAAAGGAGTTAAATTCCACTAACGTTTTAAGCCCTGAGTTTATACGACATCAAACAATTCAAATTTAAATTATAAATAACATGAATGAATGTGTGGGCAAATCTAGTCTAACAATAGGAAATGTCCACCTACATCCAGCTTAAATCCTATATCTGTGTTTTAGGTGCAATGTGTATTTATGTAGACCTAAAAGAGTATTATAGTTACTGTACCCATGTAAGCTTTAAAGCGCCTTATTCGAGAATGTATCTGCATTATTCTCGAATAATGCGCTTTACACTACTACTTATTTTATAAAATATATTTTTTTCTCATATTTTATAAAATTTTGTTCAAGCCCTTCAAGTCACCAAAAAGCGATGCGGTATCAACGATATCAATATCAATGATGCGGCTCTAAAGTTCGTGGTATCCACACCGTGGTGGAATCGTAAATAGTTTGAATCAATGCAAACGCTAAATCCCAATACTTTGTATATCTCAACAGATGTCATATAACGACAATATTCTCGTACATTTCACACAGCACCATACAAAGTATAGTACTTACAACCAAGTGATACTTTACGCACTTGTTTAAAATTCCTTCCGACTCCTAAACCATATTCATGATTCCTTGTAATAGCTTTCCACAATAAAATGAAGTCATACTCGAGAAATACTTATTGGTATGTCAGAGGAACGCCTTGCCGGTGCGCACTCAGTAATATACTCGTACCTGTCGGATATTACCACATAATGACTCAAGTGTTTTGCTATTTGTGAACTGAATAGAAATGACATGTCTTGATCCAGGTATTAGTGTTGACAATGCGAGGTGCGAGGTCAACCTACGCTTTCGCAGATTGTACTTTGTTTGTCGGCTCTAGAAATTATTGTTTCTACAGAACCTATACAGAGCGTGCTAGTATTAGAAAAGTGGGTACTATATACTCATGTTTAAATTAACGAAAATTTTGTCACATTTACACTTATAAGATCCTTATGCTCGGTTACTGCGTTTTGGGAAATATAGCGTATTCAAATAGTGTTTTCAATGTTAAAACATCTTACTCGAGCACATCACCTGGCAGTGCTCCATGGTTCATAGGTAAATGAACTAACGGTGTTCTGCGAGACTCTCTCGTCAATTAATTTGGTCTTACAAATAATGTTGGTATGTGGCACCTACAGAGATCCTCAATATAAAATACACCGTTTACAAAAAAGCACAGTCTTTAAGTATAATAGTTAAGTATAATAATATATAATATATAAAAACAGTATAATAATGCACATAGCATTCATATTATTTTATTTTGACGCAAAAACTGTGCAATTTTGTGAAATTACCATCTTAGTACATGAACGTCCTTATGTACCCAGGTAGGGGCGTTCAAATTCTAATTTAAAATCATTTATTCAAATTTGGCTCGAAAGAGCTCTTATGAAGGTCAAAATTCTCTTACAAACTAAGAAGGATTCATATCATCTTCAACATGCGAACTCAGTGCGGATAGGCGAAGGAAGGGGTCTGTCTGTTGGTATCGTAGGTAGAATCTGAATCATGGTAGCGCTCAACTAATATACCTACAGCTATTAATTAGGTGTTGTATTATAATCCATTTGGTTAAATGACCAGTTCTTCGAGATCAGGGTTAAATTATTAGATGTTACTAACATTAGAAAAAGATAAATAATCTTATTATGATTTGAAACTCCAGCGTAGTTCCAAAAAATATTGTAGTAAATTTGAAGATACGAAAAATACCACTTTCTATGCATCATTCTAGTGCTCAGTTCCTAAAGCCGCATTTACATAGGAAACGTTTATTTTCTTGTACAGACCGCGTTCCCTCTACGTCGAGTTTATGAAGTGTGAGGTAATAGACTGGGATTGAAACTGGGTTGGATCCAATTCGCTTAACACGTTTACACTGTCTGTAACATTGTAGTGTAGTTTGAATGCAAATATGCTATAAAAGGACTGCTTAAAGCGATACGTTGTCATAAATTATGTCGAAATTCAATAAAGTTAATGGTGGGAATTTTAGTAGCGTTGTTCATAAACTGGGAGCGATAACTCTAAAGTCATTTGCAACACTGTAAACCCCAAAAAAGTTTGAATCATTCTTGTACAGAGCTACATATGCCGTTAACTCTTGAGTCTTCTCGTAAATGGCCTTGTTAAACTCGCGCTCCTAGACTCAGACTCATACTTTACGATAACTAAACGTAATTTAGTTTAAAGATTTTAGATATTTTTAAAAAAGCTTAGAACTACATCATTTTATTTCAAAGACGAAGAACAAGGCGCTTATTGTTTGTTTTCATATTGAAATGCATTATGATAATTCAATTTAATCCAATTCATTTATTTCCAAGAATATGGTATACATTATGTATTATGGTATACATTATTATGTGTTTTAAATAATTACAATGATCGACATATTCTGCCACCGTCGGCGTGGAAATGTTGGAATATACATTGGCTCATATTTAATGTGTCATCAAAATTAATAAATTACCAACCTAACCTAACCTTTTTGTACATCAAAAAATTCTGATGGAGCACCTAATCCCCTATTAGATGCTAGATCAGTATTTTTGATGATCAAAAAAGTATTTTTTAGAGGTTCAGTTTATTATATTCCATATACATTTATATAAATATTGCCATATCAACTAATAAATTTTTTTTTACATAAGTCCTCGAACTCGTAACGAATACAAAATAAATTACTTTTTGTGTTCTAAAAATACAAGTATCGAGCGATTTTATGCTTAGCGGCAGAATATACTATGAAGGTAACACTTCATCACCTCAGCCTATTGACGTCCCGTTATTGAGCATGAGCCTCCTCTCACATAGCACCACGCCACAGAGTAGGACCCAATACCCTCGCATACATGTCATACCCTGGGTCATACTCTACTTCGCTGACCTATTGCGGCTTGGTGGAAGTAGGTGAGTGGCCTCCTGTAATTTTTTTTAAGTCGTCTAATTAGGTCTCTAACATGTCTTTAGGACTACCACAATGAGTGATAATCAGGACCAACAGCTTAGCGTGCGTTTCGAAGCACAGAAGCGCTCGATATGAAATGCCACACAACCGGTCACCCAACCAAGGACTGACCTCTATAAATTCGCGCTTCAACACAATGTAACACTTAAAATGCTGAAATGTAAGTGACAAAGATAATGAAAGCTCAAGAAATCAGTTGCCTATAATCTTGCTCCGTGTCTCGAAATGAAGACGTTGTCATGAACATCTATTGCAGTCATTATTAGGTAGTCAGTGCTTTCTAGTATCCTGTCAGCTAGTTTAACCATTGAATGATTTGGGTTGCGGACAGCAGCGGGGTCAGACAGCAGTCGCGCCGAGTAATAGCTGAAATTGAGTCACATCTGGTTCGACCAGTGTGAAGAGCCTCTCCCCCCCTGGTCTCCACCTTGTCGTGATGGGGGCTGAGTACCGCCCGGTAGGGCGCGGAGAGCGCCAGGGAAAAGGTAACACCCAGAGATTGGCGACTCTGGGTGCCCTTAGTTCTGACTCCCGGGTGGGAAACTAAGAGGCGCCTGTGTAGGGCGCAGCGGGTGGACCACGAGAGCCCGTTAAGCAGTGCCAGGAGGGTTTTAGGCAGTGGAAGCAGGGGACTCCAGCCGTCTAACCATAGACCCTCCGAGAAGTCGGCCACACGCGCTATGGTCGTACAAGGAGGTAGGAGGGGCGCGTCCACTGCGCTTCTCTGAGAAGGTCCTCATCTCAACAAGCGGAGGGCGTCGTCGCAAGATTTTTAGTGGGTATTACTGCTGGCGATCGTGTCTGCCGGTGGTGAGTCCCACATAGTTATCCCGTAATATATTTTAAACCTGTGTATATAAAATCAGTCATTAGCTGTAAGTTTCATTGTAAACTCTGTAATTTATCTTTAAGAGCTGTGGATTTTGGAATAAATAAAAAATAAAAATACTTCTCTCGGTCCCCCTTTGGCCGGGAGATAGTGCGTAAACGCATTTTGTTACTGACGTAAATAAAATAATAAAAAAAATGTAAAGATCCTCTAGTACCTAGTAGGGATAGGGCACCGGGAAAAATTATAGAATTGTAAATAAATAAATAAATATTTCTGACACTTAGGTACACCAATTATTTAGTTCCAAGATAAGTATCATTAAGAACTTGTGTTATGGATACTAAATAACGGATCTACATACATAAATACTGTTTTTTTTGTAAATACATACTTAATATACATAGGAAAACACCCAGACCAAAAACATATACATATTAATATTTATCCTGTGTGGGAATCAAACTCACGACCTCAAGAGTGGAGTGCGAGTATATTCGCCACCACGCCATATCGGTCGTCGACTATAAAATCAGTGACCCCAACATTAACTTTGTTTATGCAGTCTAATTTAAAAGACTGTTACGACTGCATTATTTACAGGTACTAAGAGTTCCGTGACCAAAATAGCAATGCAATAACGCTAGTTTAATAAATGTTAGGGGACATCTCCAGGGGACCATCGATTCTAGTTAGCTATTAATAATATATTACACTATCAAGCACCCTTACTGATTTTCCGTTTAGCCACCGAAATCCGTGCGATACCCATATTGTTACTTAGTAAGCTTGATTTTTCCTTGCTTAGCTTTATTCCTATACACAAAATTCTAGACATATTTGTTACGGCTGTCAAATGTAATAATATCCCTTATGTACTTATTATAAACGTAATGAAGTAAAGAAAGAAAGAAAGAAAATAATTTATTCCGTGACAAGACAGTGACAGCACTAGTTTTAAACCTGGCTTAACTTTAGATCTTGATTTGTAATAAGCCCAAATTTGTTTTATTACGGGCTTTAATTAAGATGCAGAGGAATTTAGAGGAACTTTGGAACTGCACTGCATTAAATCGTTTCGTTACACATTACAAATCAGTTCCTTTAGAAATATATCTGTCTTATACAGTAAAACTTGCGTGTTAGTGTCACTATCACCGAAAAAAAAATGTGTTATCAGAAGTCAGTATGACATGACTGTGATGGAAGGTTCCCTTAGTGCTACTTTATTGGTTACGGCTTCTGGGGACCCTTTCCATATCTTCAAATATTCACTGTGTGTGTTTTGTATTGTTATATTTATTTGTTTATTTAAAAGAGACACCAACAGAGGACATAATATTAAAGATTAAAAATAAGAAATTACAATACAATGGAACAGGTTCTGGTATGTACAACAATTATAGGTATCTTCAGCATTCAAAACAAAACAAACAATTATTATAAGCTTAACACTATGTTAGTGCAACAGCGTTAATATATTATAATCAATATAACAAAATTTAAAAAGAGACAGTTGAAGTTGTTTTATATTGTTATAACCTAAAAAGAGCCTCAATAAATCAACTGATCTTTGGAGGTTCTGATACAGTCAAGATAAATTTACTAAGTGAATCATAAAAAATATCGAGGTCATTTGATAGAGCACACTGTCTATTATAAGAACGACATATTCTGTTTAAAGGTGAGTTAAAACCTAAATTACAGGTAATTAAGGTACAGTCAAAATCATTGAAATAGTGTGGCAAGTGCAATTATGAGGCACGTTGAGTGATATTTTTCCAAAGTTTCGGGGCAATCGATTAAGCTACTAACTATTCTAAATAGGAATTTTCGATCTTTCTTCGTTGGTGCAAGTTCTGCATGTTAAAATAGCTTAATCGGACGTCATTATTAAATTGATAATATAAAAGAGCATTGCCTGTGAGTTTCTAGTCAGTTCTTCTCACAGAGCGGTGGCTCGGAACTGGCACTCAGATTCACTTACACTTAATTTTGAATTATTTTGCATGTAAATGAATCTAAGCTTCGTGATTTCAGTGTAGTAGTATTTAGTTTTTGATTAATATAATTTATTTTAACGTTTTTAAGTGCTATGTTAAAGTTTATAAAATATAGAACTTATTACTTTACTTTACATGGGGGCATTCGCCAATTTGCACTGGGTCCGCGTAGTGGGATAGTGGGATATGACTTAAATCCCTCTTACCTAATTTCGCAAGAGGAGGCTCGTGCGTATAAGTTGGAAATTAATGAACTGAGATGATGATCGATACGATCAAATACTAGAGAACTACGTTTACGAACGATTTATTAGAACTTCGCAATTACGTTGTGGATTGAGCTCCCTGGCGAATTTTTCTAAAGAGATTACAGCCTGAGAGTCTTCAAGAAGGGCGTGAAAAGGTTTTTAATGGGTCGCCAACGCTAGTGATGCTCCTGGTGTAGCATGCGCCTATAGGTTCCGGTGACAATTTCCCATCAGGTGGGCTACATGGTTTAGTGCCACCTGGTGATATAAAAAAACTACAGTGACAATTGGAAAGTAACTAATAAATAAATAATAATTAACTGGAAACCCTACAAAACTGATTAACTTATTCGCAAAATTTTAGTAATTTATTAGCTATTTGGTAGTCGTTAAGCCATGTTAGAGGCTTAATGGGCGGCTTGATAAATTCTAACAGCAGGACGCCATACACCTGCCTCCGCCAATCTGCACTGAGTCAGCGTGGTGGAATATAACCCGATACATTCACACCTTGATATGTGAGAGGAGGCTTGTGCTCAGTAGTAGGACGTTAATGGGCTGAGATGATGATGATTAGCTATTTCCCTCAAGACATTAAGGACTGATTAAGTAACAAATATTCAAGACACTTACAACAAAATTAGAATTAAACAATCCATTAAAAAAATGTAACAACGAGCTATGGAAATCTGTCCAGGGCGAAGAGCAAAGAACTCCGCAACACGAAAGTGAAATTAACATCGTAAAGAACTCCTAAGCAGCGTAAAACAGGGGTTGTAAATTGCATCTTAAACGCGTTGATGCCGCCACGGTGTCAACGTCTCAATTGGAAGTATGAAAAGCTCTGGTATTTTTGAACTGTAACAATACAGAACTATGTATTTGGGATCATATAACATTCATCATTTTCTCAGACTATCAATTTCTAGCAAAGACTTTATCTCACAAATCAAGTTTGAAGAGAAACCCACATACACATTTACGCCTATTTCCCCGAAGGGGGAGGCATTTTATACCCCACACTTTGCCAATTGTCGGGCCCACGTAATAGGTGGCAAGCCTATTGCCGCTTGCCGAGATCTGTTAAGTTCGCCAGAGCCTCATCTGTTGATCAGCAGGTTTGCCAATTGCAGGTGCTGTTGGCATGGGCTCTTTAGATGTTAGTAGGATCACTATACACCCATGTATTGCGAACATACATGTTTTGCGAAAGTAGAAGCGTGGCGTTCTGCGTTTATATATTTTCACCTGCCTTTAAGGGTTCTATAAACAAAACCAACAAGGGTATGATGATGCCTTTCGAAGCGCAACATATACCACATTACCTTATGCCATAGAAACATATAGCACATCTAAATATTGGGAGAACGCTGCTTATTTTTGTAATCGCTTAGGAGATTCATATAATGTTAACTTCACGCCTGTACAATTTTGGTACAATTCGATGAACGATTGGCTTTTAGAACGACGCTCCAATGGGCAACATATTATGTCTAGCGTAGTCTGAATTCACTACTGGCTGGCATATAAAACTAGCCGATCCGGCATTCTTCGTACCGCCATTTAACGCACCTAAATATATATAAGTTTTCCTGTGAACCTTATTCTGGCAACAACGAATATATAAATCAAAGAATCATCAAATTTAGTGCGGTTGTTCAAAAGATATGCGCAAAACATATGCATATATTTTGAAGGTCCATTTTAACATAATATAGATTTTATTTTTTATTTTTTTATTTAGGTACACGGACAGATTATTATCATTAAAAATTAAGTACGACTAATTAAAAGAAAAGAAAAAATAAGGCTAGACAATAATCCACAATTAGTGTACACAGCATGACTTATAAATTAACAGTAATTAAAAAAAAATGCTAATATCTAACAATTAAATACTAACGGGAAAATATAACAGACAATATAATATAAAAAATATCTACACACGGGAAAAAAAAACAATATTAGGAAAAAACTATATTAGGATTTATGAGAGGAGGATGCTTGGTCTGTGAAAAAGTTAGATGTCAACTTTTTGTACTGCGCAAAATTGGAATCAAATATATCGATATCATTGCCACCACACGTTACCTCATTATATAAACGGCACATTCTGACTAGAGGGCTGTAGTAGGACGTATTGTTTTTATAGACTCGCATTACGAAAGTATTAGGACTGCGCGACTTGTATCTAGTGTTGATGTGTAAAGATGCAAGCAGATCAGGCGGGTCAACAGCCGCATGAAGCAACTTATGCAAACAAAGAAGGTCGTACCGTTTACGCCGCGATTCCATAGAAATGACTCCAAACTTAGACAACCTTTTACTGTAACCTCCAAAAGACCGACCGAGGTTACACTTGAACGATAGGTGTCTCAAGCACCGCTTCTGGACCCCTTTCAAATTATCGGCATGAACTTTATAATAAGGAGACCAAACAGGACAACAATATTCCATAGTACTTCTCACAAGGCTGTAAAAAAGACAAAGAGTGCTTTGTGGTCTTTTAAATTCTTTTGTCAATCTCAGAATAAAGCCCAATAGTCGATTACCTTTGTTCGTTATATATTCGTAATGCAGACGGAAAGATAGTTGTTCGTCAAATATCACACCAAGGTCCCTGACAAAATTAACTCTCTTTAAAATATTGTCATTTATGTAGTAGGAATAAGTGAGCTTATTTTTCTTCTTCCTAGTAAAAGAGATGGTGCAACATTTATCGATATTAAGGTTCATATCATTAGATAGACACCATTGTTAAACAATCTCAAGATCATTTTGAAGGGTCGTGCATTGCCTTAAATCGTCGACGTTGGTAAATATTTTAAGGTCATCAGCGTAAAGGAGGGCAAGGCATGACAGTCGACCAATTAAATCATTAATAAATACAACGAAAAGCAACGGCCCAAGATGCGATCCCTGTGAAACACCTGAAGACACTATAATAGGTGATGATGAATAACCCCTGATTGTAACAATTTGTGATCGGTTGTTTAGATACGATTCTATCCATCTCAATAAGCTCCCATGGATCCCATAGTATGCTAGCTTAATACATAGCAAAGGGTGGTTAACTCTATCAAAAGCCTTGCTGAAATCCAGATAGACAGCATCCACTTGGCCCCCAGATGCAAAAACCCTGCACAGGTAGTTTTTGTACACAAGTAAATTACTGAGTGTGGACCTTTTCTTCACAAAGTCATGTTGTTTACTTGAAATCATTTGCATGAAATGGTTATAAAGATATGGATACACAAGCGACTCAAAGAGCTTAGCTAAACATGAGAGTATACTGATCGGGCGATAATTAGCACATAGGCCTCTGTCTCCAGCTTTAAATACCGGCACAATGTAAGCTTCCTTCCAACGAGAAGGAAAGGTGCCTGTAGCTAAAGATTTATTATAGATTATGGCTAAAGGCTTGGCCAGTTCACCTGCACAAAGCTTAACAAACTTAGGCGGTATTTCATCTGGACCAGAACCCTTGGACAAGTGTAGCTTAAGTGTAGTGTAGATTAAGTGCTTTATTCTTCAATGAGATTAAAACAATCTTCAACGTCTAATAAAAAATAAATTAAAAATAAATAAATATTTTCTGAGAATTACACTAATTATTTAGTTCCAAGATAAGTAACGTTAAGAACTTGTGTACAATATATAAGTCTCCAAATATTATTTTAAGTCAGCTCTCGTGCTTGCTTTGACAGGGCCTACCATAAAAACTCAATAAAAAAAAAAGATTAATAAAAAACCAAAGACCCTCTTTTGCAACGTTGCTTCTATGACGTCGTAAACGCACTCAAAAAAGTATACAGGTCTATGAGATTACTTAAAGGTAGCCCTCCGGCTTGCTTTGATATCAGAAGCATTGAAGATCAAACACTCCCCTGAATAAAAGACTACTGCCTCACCAAAAGTACATCCGCAAAAGTAAAAGCATTCGGGTGCCTTCATGATTAGCAGAAGACTTTTACGTGATAAGTGGCGTGTGATTAAAAAACGTTATTGAAAACGACCGACAGGTTAATTTAGTAATGCCTAGTAGGTAGGGGATTGCGTTTAGATCAAACATTTATAAATTGAAGGGGGACTAAGTAGCTGTCCGTTTTTAATTAACGTCCTTATAACACTTGCTGAATGTACTTTTTCAGTGATTTCTTAAAATGTTTATTACTTTGATGATCAGTACGAGTAGAATAAAAACATAAAACTCATTCGTCTACAAAATTTGCAACTATGATACATATTGTACACACATTATTTAGATTATATAAATAGATATTCTCTTTCTTTGCAAAAATCTTAAAAACTACAGACTACAATGAATAACGATTTAATGAAAATGCCAATCTAGGCGGTCTAATCGCTAAAAGCTCTCTCTCTCTCTTTCAGAAGATCCGACGCAAAGGAGAGAACAGTAAAACAGTAGGCAAAGCATAAACACATTAAAGTAATAAACACCTAAACCTTTTTGTTAAATATGCAGCATATTAACAATGCAGTTACAAATCATATTTTTTATTATCCTCGCTAAATCTTAAAACCTGGATAAATTTGTAGTCTGAATAAATTTCTTTTTTTATGATTCTTAGATATTTTTTTTATCACCAATTTCAGAATTGGAACTGATGACTGGAACTAGTAAGAATAAACCTTAAGGGGCTTATTACAGAACAAGATGTAAAGTTAAACCTGGCTTAAAACTAATTGCTGTCAATGTTTTCATTCTATCAAATAGAAGTGAAAGCACTAGTTTAAGCCTGGTTTAACTTCGGATCTTGTTTTTTAATAAGCCGCTAAACTTCTGGCTAGCGGAACAATAAATTTTAAAGTGTTTAGTGTTCTGTAAATGTATATAGCAATGTTATGTGTTTCTTCAAATATGATTTATACATAATGCTTGTTAAACATAATATAAGAGACGACCGATATAGCGATGGCGCTAAAGTCCATATATCTGCATACCGCTCGTAAGGATAAGAGTTCGATTCACACACAGGACAAATATTCATGTGCATAAACACGAATATGGTGCAAGTTTGACTAGTAAGTAGTTTCGGTGTTTTCTGAGTATTATAAGTAGGACATACATACATTCATACACAATCACGCCTGTTACCCTGAAGGGATAGGCAGAGGCATAATATACGCCCACACCTCGCCAATTGTGTTGTTGGTCCAACGTAATAGGTGGCGAGCCTATTGCTGCTTACCGGGCACTTCTATATTCGCCAGAGGCTCGTCCGTTAATCGGCAGGGCTCCAGGGAATATGGTAGGATCCCCATACACCCTTAACTTAACTTACGTACTCATATAAACTTTGTAAATATTTGTTTGGAGATGTTCAGCCTAAGGGTATTTATTTTCTTTGTATAAGATTCGTCTAAGTTTGAATTTATATATAGTAACGAATAACTCCTGAAGGAAATGAAACAATAGGACTTAATTTGATCATGAAAACGGGTTACAATGAATCATTTTTTTTTAGATTTAATATTTAGCTCATTTATAGTTTATAATAAAAAATCGTACTGTCATTCTTATTTATTGTATTAGTACAAACAATTTGAAGCCACTGTAAGTCGAGAGCAAATCGATTAAGAAGTGCTGTCTCATCGTATCTAAGAGTTTTGTTTAAATCATCGTGTCACGCCCACTAGAATGGTTGGATAGTAAAGGGTTCTTAAACAATTTGTAATAAGTGCCGTCAATCAAGAAGGAAATTTTAATCGAATACCAAAACGGTTGTGATTTGTCGGATGTTTGTTTTTTAAAGTCTATTGAGGATGATAACTTTTATGAAGGAGATTGTAATCAAATTGTCTTTAGACTATTTTAGTATAATTATTGGAAAACTTTACTGGTGCGAACTTCATATTTTTAGTTGCTCTCATCTCTATTTTTTATTAGCAACAATATAACAAAAAAGTTTTAAAGCAAGCATGCAAATTAAAGGAAACAAAACTGTAAGCATAGTTTGATTTATTTAAATTTCATTTACTACCCAATTAATAAGGAACGTTTTTGGTTAACGCTGTATTTCGCTTGTCACCCAAAGACATTTATAAATAAATAAATAAAATAAATAACGTTGCTAAAAAAATTGCGTTGCAGTTTGGAAGCTCCTTACTCCTTGCATTAACGAATAAGCATCCCCTATTTGGCGAATAATGACAAATCTAGATATTTTGGATAGCAGTAGACCAGTTATCCACAGGTTTGATTCCTCTCCGGGTGACCGTGGACGAGTTGATTTTTTCTAGTAAAAAAATCATATCATAACTAAATATATATCTTAAGAAACGACAAACATATTATCATTTCATACACTATTTGTTTTTCATTTATGAATGCTCTCTATGTAAGCTGTTTAACCGCATTAATTACAAGATTCACAAACCCTTACATTAATTATATTATTAACCCAAAAACAACAATACCCCAACCCAAGAATCTCAATTAAAAAATTTGTGGTCTCCAGACAAGAACAATAAATAGACCCTATTAAAAAATGGCAGGTGCCCAAATGTGAAACATATTTCTGATTTGTTAATAACTTTTTTTGATCTAGTGACCGTAAAATATATGAGGTTGATCATTAATTATTTAGGGGAGGCAGTTTGTTTTAGTCCGGTCACGGCCCACCAAATTATGCATGAGCCGGAGCAGGAATTGCCGCTTCAGGTCATTTAACATTGAAAAACCTATCGATTTTTTAAAACCCTTTTTGGAACACAATTTAAACAATGATTGGATGCCTAGGGGTATTTAGTTAGGTAGGTTAATTCTCTAATGGAATAAGTTTTTGAAGCTATAAGGAATCTCTATAAAGTACCTGTGTAAACAAACTGTTACTGTACAGATGCGCGGCATCAAGTGTCAGATTTTGTAACAGGTGTATGAGTTTTTCTATACTATTTTGCATATCATCTGTTCGAGAGTAAAAATGTACGCATCTGCTGCCTTCATATTGTTTGTTTATCACACCTGACATGATAAAATCATGAATACCATTAAATACTTTTTAAATGCAGCATAAGTGTTGGGATTAGGACAAAAGGAAATACCCTATATTGTGACACAAATGCCAAAATTGTTTAGTCGTACTAGATAATAAGAAGCTGAAAATCGCGTAGAGTAGAAATGGTAAGATATAGTTTTTTTTATATGTCACATCATTTGATCTTGGCTAATGGTAAGCAGGGAATGCTGCCAAAAATATTAAAGAGCGTTTCATTTTGTAGGATAACGGTAACACGCCCCGCTCTAAAGGCCTGGGACTAAAAGCTAAAACTCGCCAGAAAATATCCCCAATTAGTAGATACTATACCGTTGAGAGCGTAATCTAGCTCAATTTACAAAATTATTGATTGTATAAAACTCAGCATGATGTCTGGGGGTGAAGAGCTCGTTTGAATAGTAATCGTGATGGTCTCCCAATAGCACAGTAGTTTATATTAACAGACAAGTCAATTACAGTTGTCGTTTCGACTATCTCTTACACTTAGATCTTCCAAAATTTCAATAAGTTTATTAAAAATATTAGTTTCACATTTAGAACATATACATAGAGAAAATATTACCTATATCATTATTTGCGTGACATATAACATACTGTAAAAGAGGTTATATTCTAACTTTAACTGCCTTAAACCCGCACCTGAGGATAGAAAAAATACTTTCACGTGTGATCAAAATTGCATAGAACCTCCTTTGTAATATTATGCAACTCATTTTGCGTTGCGCATTTGGATTTTTTTTCTTAATTCTCACGCCAACACGTGTCTAAACCTTACTACAATCGACAATATCACAATAGTA
Source organism: Musotima nitidalis (assembly GCA_949126915.1). Taxonomy (NCBI): domain Eukaryota; kingdom Metazoa; phylum Arthropoda; class Insecta; order Lepidoptera; family Crambidae; genus Musotima; species Musotima nitidalis. Next base: position 7,517,191 of record OX421424.1, on the reverse strand, counting down.
ACTTGGGTTCACGGCCGTGAGACGATGCGTATATTGTGGTGAAATCTGTTGACCCAATGACTCGTTTCAGCGTATCAGGTAACGCAACAGATGGGACGAAGCCGGATAGTGAGAAAGTCTGAGATGCAAACTAAGGCAGACGTGACTTTGTTAGACTTTCTACCATAATAGCAGGGTTGCACTTAACTTGTCATTCGTGGGAACATGAATTATGGGCATGACAGTGTCTTTGTCATCAACGAAACAATGGGAAAGTCTACACATACGCTAGCAAACTTTTACTTTCGATTTTGACTCGATGACCGCACTTGAATTAGGAATTAATTGGTTGAAATCGGCGAGGGCCGTTGAAGAGGTGATTAGTGAGCACTTTGCTCGTCTCCAAACTCTAATCTATGCAGGCTTCTATTAATTTGGAATTGAACGTGCGCAGGACAATTGAAACTGTTCGTTCGGAGTGCGCTTTAACACGCTCCGTAGGCAATTATGGTCGACCAATTCCATTGAACACACATTGTTAATTCGAAATATCTAGATTTAACTGAAATTTGAAAGCGCAATTTTGTCACAGGTGTTAAATTTGGCTTCATTGTGAATGTAATTTTACTGTTACGTGTAGGTATAATTCGGGTTCAATCCGAGACGCATATAATGTGACTTTATATGTCATTTATTTCAATTGAAAAATTCCATTAGGATATTGGTGCAAGGAATCTTAAATCCATCTGGTGACAAACTAAGTAGAACTTATACTATGAATACTTAGCAATTTAAGCTGCAACTTTTAGCTGTTATTAATTGCTATACGTGGTCGTGGTGAAATACGAGAGTCTCAATGCTTCTTTTGTTATATACTCGTAGGTATATACTCATTACCTACAAATATATAAGATTCAGACTTACATCTTCATGAACACGAATAATACAATAAGTCTTCTGTGAAAATCGAAACTATGACCTACAGAGAAGAGAGCAAATATACCGACCTCCCCACCAAGCCATATCAAGATAAAACTCAAAGAGCGACAATAAAAAATAATTATCATTCTCTTCGGAAACCCTTTCCGTGTATTATACGGTACCTAATTTAAATGAACAAATTTAACTTCAATTATTTTGAAGTGGGCCGGTCTGATCCGTATCCTTTTCACGTTTACCCTACCCTCATTACAATCCACAATCGTACAATTCTACATCTAGATAAGAATCACCCATCTATATTTTCCTATAGTGCCTACACCCTTCTGTTACGTTTTTGAGGGGCGCGAGCACATTTCATTTCAATTCAATTCTTAGAGTACAAATTCAGTTCTTTTTTACATCATGAGTTCTTAAAGTGATGATTGCTTTTGTAGAAATTCTAATACATTATTTGCAACTGTGGGGTACTTTTTTATCAATTGCAATGAGAGCTATTCAACAAAAGGTTGTTGAAAAAATTTGTGTGATTCAAATCTCCATGTCGTTACTTCTCTTTGATCATAAATAAAAATATTCAACATTTTATATTAAGAAGAGTTTTTATATAAATAATAATTTATTTTCTAACAATTGTCCATTTTAATTTTTTTTAACAATTATATTTACATTATAATTTTTTTTAATCATAAAAATAGTGTAGCATAAGTCAGCAGGATTATAGCTCTTAATGCGATAAAATCCGACGCTCCGAAGTTGGTTTGTATGTGACGGTTATTTTAAGCTTATTGTTCACTAGACTACAATAATAGAACAATGATAAATTTTACTTATAAAGGAGACACAGACTTGATAATACTTCATAATTCTTTGAGTGGAGATGACACTCTGACATGGTGCGGACGAGCGCTCATACTTTGAAACTAAGCTCGTTCGGGGTTTCAAATCCCAAACAGCACAAATATGTAAAAGCCCTCATATTATGACGACCGATATGGCGTGGTGGCGAGTATACCTGCATTCCACTCCTGAGGTCGTGGGTTCGATTCCCACACAGGACAAATATTTGTGTGTATAAATATGCATATTTGTTCTGGTCTGTATGTTTTTCTATGTATATTAAGTATGTATTTACAAAAAAAAAGTATTTATGTATGTTTATCCGTTATTTAGTATCCATAACACAAGTTCTTAATGATACTTATCTTGGAACTAAATGGTTGGTGTAAGTGTCAGAAATATTTATATATGAATTTTGTAAAGTACATTTTCTTTTATCTTACTGAGATTCATTCAAAGGTTGTTAAAATGATTATTGCAACAAATTTAAAGTTCCGTCTTATCATTTCATTTTAGAAATGCACAAAATGATGTTTTTGAACATAAAATAACAAAAATATTCAAGAAAAAAACTTGTGCAACAATTCAAATCGCGCTGTCGTTTACTTGTTGAATTATTGAAATAAATATTTTAAACACTTCTTTCGTACTGCTGATGTACGTACAATTGGCACAGTAAATACTGCAAGTTCACCACTAGCGACCGGGTCGTGACGCGCGCGCACCTATCGAATGCGCCATCTCACGACGCCAGTTGTCAAAATCGAGAGCACCGCGCACCCACAATGTAGGTCTACATTGTTCACGAGCCAATGGTGTGTACACATTACAAATTACCGCCATTACGTTACCCCAATTTTGGCACAAGTGGACAAAATTATGCTTGTGCGACGTTCGCCTTTTATTCTCTTCGTGTTTTTTTGATGAAACTTGTATGCATGTACAATCGTAATAAAATACCTAGTTACATACTACTCCCCCCCATCATCATATCCTAGCATTATTCCGGTTGCCAAGGCCCAGGGTCTGGTCCAACCAGATGTGCCTACAGTTATTACATTGAACAACGGCCATCTGACCTCCACAACCCGCAAGGACACATCATTCTATAGTTTAGCCAGTTGTCAGAATATTAGAAGGCACTGACTTACTAATAACGACTGCAATAGATGTTCATGACAGCCGAGATCAACGGCATAATGTGTTTTCCGAGGCACGGAGCAAGCGATAATTACGCACATAACTTTGAAAATTCATAAGTGCGCCACCAAGGTTTGAACCCGAGACCCGCTGAATTAGAAGTCTATGGGTCTCGCCACTGGGCTATCGTCGCTCAAAGTTACATACTACTAAATAGTATTATTTTCATTTTGGCCCATGCAGTTAAAGTCATACTGTTGGAACATTCAATAATCATCGTGTGTTTTTAAGTATTTTTACGTACTATTTATGTATTACATAGTTTTGGTCAATTGAGCCAAAGCTAGTTTGGCTCAATTGACCAAAACTATGGAAATGGAATTAATACTCAATCTCGTCCTGTGTTTCCTAAACAGATACCAACTACAGGATAGTGGGTATTGCTTTCAATAAACATCACAAAAAGATAATGCAAACCATCTAGTTGTACCGAGTTGTACTGCTTAAAAATAACAGTCTAATCTCAGCATATACTGTACATACAGCCACAGATCAAACCTAATGCTTTGACCTTTGTATGCATTTGATATACATTCACGCCTGTTTCCTTGAAGGGTATATGAGGATATTACACGCCCACACTTCGCCAATTATATAGTTGGTCTTACGTAATATGTGGCGAGCTTATTGCCGCATACCGGGCACTGTTATGTTCACCAGAGCCTCGTCCGTTGATCTGCAGGTGAGTTTGGCTTAGGCTCCTTAGGTCTTGGTAGAATCAATATACACCCACTTTAATTCATGTGTATGCACTTTAATTTATCTATTTTGAAATGACCTATTACACTTGTCACAACGCACCGTTCGAAACGTAAAAAATTACGTACAAATAAAATGTGTCTCGACCCTTAAAAGGGCACTGGTCATTATATAGCCACTCGAAAATCAATCTTATATATGTTCAGAAAAGGTAGAAAACCACTGAAACATTTTTACCTGCTTGCCTGTTAATGGGATTAAAAATTAAGAATTAATCGAATTTTATTGACATCTGTCATAAAATAATTGTAGTTCAGTAGAAAATAGTGCATAAGTAAGACTAAAGATGTACGCACTATTCAAAAAAAAACAGTCGGTAGTTAAATCTTTATATTGATTTTTCATATGTGCACCTATAAAAAGAAAAAATACCAACGACCAAAAAGTAATAACCTTTACATTATTAAATTGCACTCGACACAGTACAATAATAATATAAGGAACCCTAAAACGTCATAAATGAACGCCAGAATGCGTCCTAATATATAGCAATTTCATATTTGTAAAATGGCACACGCACCCGCTCCAAAGGCACTCGTCACCAATCTATTTTGCGAGTGTTGTGTATGAAATGGAATGAACGTACTGACACAAGCATTGACTTTGACATCTCTCCAGCGACTTTCGATCTTAACACTTGGCTTTAGGACGGCAAAGTCACCGGTTTGTGTAAACGTGGGGTTTGATTCCTGCACTGTCAGCCTTTTCCCTCTTGTTGCACCCTAATCGAATTTCTGTACGCATGGTGACTCCCGTCTTGTGGGTCCGACCCCTGCCCCGGACATCAGAGGTCTCGTCGTGAAAAATAAATACGCGGACAAAGTCGAGCGGTGCTTTAATTGGGCCCTTTTTCCGGTCATCTCAGTGGATTAGGTAATTATATATTGTTATTTGTTTGAAAGTATTTTTATTGCAACTTTTCTAAAAATTTCATATAATGCTGATTAAAAGATTACGGTCTATCTGTACGAGATTTATTTCCATACAAAAAAATATAAGATAAATGTTTTAGGTTTTATAGTCTATAATTATTATTTAATATTATTGAAATAACCAATTCTTCTTGTGAACTTTTTTTTGTATTCAATTCCCACACTAAATATTACTGTGATTCAAAATTGCGCTCTATTTTGGACTACTTCCTGTGTTTTTTACATTTTACCCCTAAGGCTGGGTCGTGTCATGGATGGGGTGCTATTTACCCTTTAAAGCCGAGTGGTTTCACTGAAGTGGTTTTACAGCTCAGTGAAGGGTTCGTTGCGCCTAGAAACAAGGAGGTCGAGAGCAATAACAGAAGTGAAGAAGCGCTCACAGAGTTCAGAGTTTGAATGGGTGATCTTTTGATATGGAGCGCTGCGTAGAGTTAAAAGACACATTAGAAGACCTGTGCTATTTGATATTTTATGGCATGAGATCAATGGCCGGCTATGGGACAATAAGGAGTTAAGGTGATTAATGATAACAGTACTCAAGAAATTTGCTACTGAACTGTCCGCTTTAAAAAATACGGCTCTATTCGTTATCTATTAGGCGGACAAAGTGTTGCAATTAGGAAATATAATATAATATTAAATATGAAATTATCTTTGCATATATACGAAGGCTATTGTCTAGTGCAAACTCTGTTTAACATGGAGACAGGTGGCGATTACTAGGTAACTTTTGTTTATAATTTCAGTTTTCTCTGCATTGTTATGCGGTATACAAGATTAATACCAATTCGTAAAGGATATTTATATACATAGATCATTATTTTTTTAACCTAGTTTATTTAAAAATAATTAAAATATAACTATAAAATAAGACGTATATCTGAACTTCATTTCAGTTTTTTAAATCGATTGGTACTAATTTGTCGTAGTGCAGAATCTTTTTCGAAAATGAAATATGCCAACAACACTTTTCTATTCGAAAATAATAATAGAAGCTTCACAGCAAAGGTCTGAGGAAACAGCTTATTAGCAAAAAGCTCTCTGACCTCAAAGTATTTTTAGAGATCATTATTGAGAAGCTACTCAAAGAAAAATGGACGAGCTTTTCCTTGCAAAGACGTAGAATTTATTGACAGAAATTCAAATATCCTATTGAAATTACTACTGGTACAGAACTAAATTTAGAGTATATTAACGCTAGAAGCTTTGCAAGACTAGGCTGACCAAAAATAAGCAAATTCAGAGGTAGTTTTTAGTCCTTTGATAGGTGACAGTTTATATGACATATCAAGCACTTCCTTGCTTTTGAAAGCATGTGTAACGATTGATATCGGTTATCCTTATAATGTGGTAGACGTCAAGCCAAGTAAGATCTGCTAATTTGATGGAAAAAATAAAAAGGTTTAAACAACATCTGGGTTAGATCATTATTGTGTGTAAGTTCTAGTTTTGAACGTAAACTTCACGAAACTATGTACCTATGCCATATTGTACCGGCCTAGAATAGTTCCACCCCTTCTTATTTCACAGGAGTCGTCAGAATTGAGAAATTCTGCCGGATGATGGGCAGCAGCGTCATCCTTCGCACTGGCTTGAAATGCGATCACCAACCTGACAGCCCAGCGTGGTGCGATACCCAACCCGACAGCCCAGCGTGGTGATTATGTGCCAATCTCCCTACAGAATGATATCGATGGGCAAGCTAATTAATGTTCAGCAACGGACTTGATAAGGCTAATAATTATGATAAATAAATTAATATTTTTTAACAATTACACCAATTATTTTGTTCCAAGATCATTAAGAAATTGTGTTCTTGATACTAATAACGGATATACATACAGACTTTTTTATTTTGTAACCCCATACTTATAATACATAGAAAACACCCAGACCAGAACAAATATTAATGTGCACGCAGACAAAGATTTGTCCTGTGCGGGAATAGAACCTCAAGAGCGGAGTGCAGGTATATTGACCTTCTACACCAGAACCGTCGATGAACCGTTTTTGCCTATGCTAAGCGGTCTTATTAGAACCTCATGAGACTAATAAGATTATTATAACAGAAATCCATTTACAATTTGAGGGCAGATACAGCACAATGGTTGATATAGATGCACTTCACCTTAACGGTTTCTGTTTCAATTCTCTCACATACTGGCCTGCCTAAATTTTGATAAGTGTCTTGTTCAGGGTGTTTTAAAAGAATCTTAGGAGGGTTCCCACTGCACCGCACTCCTTCGCTATTAGTATTTCCTTAAAAATTGTCTCATCATCGTAAATTATAAGTAATTATATTATATATTCTCATTATTATAATATTTGTAATGTTGCCATTAGACAATATTTATTTATTTACAAAAGTATGAATAAATTTTTTTTAAAGAAAAATTTTTTTTTTTGATAATCATATGAGTTTTTAAATTTAAATTAGAAAAAGATTAACCATATAATAATAATAGTCTTCTAAGACCCCATTCTTATTCGTTTTGTATAACGCCAATGTTATTCTTATAGGTATGGATAATATTGACAAGGTGATACAATTTAAGAGTTTTTGTTAAGACAATTTAAAACTAAAAAAAACATAGACAACTCTCGCTTGTAGCATTAATCTAAGCACATCTTAAACTATGAAGAATCCTAATATATAGACAACGGATATATATACAGGCAAACATAATATCACGCCTGTTTCCCAGAAGGGGGGGAGGGGGGCAGTGGCATTCTCATCTCACCCGTGATAGGCGGCGAGCCTATTATCGCTTACCAGGAATTTTAATGTTCAATAGAGCCTCGTCCGTCGATCGGCAGGTGCACCACTTCCAGGTGAAGTTGGCTTTTGATCCTCAGATTTTGGTAGGAGGAAAGCAGGTTAAAGAGGCAACGGATATATAGAACTTCCAATACGTAGAAACACCCAAATTAAGACCCATATTAGTATGTATGGACAAAAATAATCATGGCAATCAAAACCACGATCTCAGGAGAGGGGTGCAGGTATATTTACCATAATGACATAGCAGTAAGCAAGTGATAAATTAAAAATAACTTTGTGACATTTCCCGGGCAACTATAACTTTCCGAAAAATCAAGAAACAATTCAAAAACACGTGTTTTTCTCTCACACAGGACATATTTAGGTAGTCAAATGAGAGAAAATAATACTTTTCATAAATCGATTCATAAAACTATGATCCAAAAAAAATTTATGTAAAATGATGTTCCATCAACAATTAAGAATTTAAAATTTCAATTTCCGATAATGTTATCCCGACGAAGTTTCGAATACTCAACAATGTACCCGTAATCACGCATCACAAAATGTGTTTTCTATATTAAGTATAATTTCAAAAATATAAAACAACAATATAGAAGTCAATTCGTGAGTTCAAATCAAGTAGGATTAGATAAACTTATAAGTCTTATAAGAACGACGTCACTCCAAGTATCACTAAGGCTACATACTTAACCCTCTGCATATAGGATTTGTAATAGCTAATTGATGATGTAGATTATGATATGGGCTTTAAGGCACACGTGGCCCTGACTTGACGCACGCGTTCGGTTTCGTCATGCCAGGCTGGAACGAATTGTCTCAATACAGAATATGAGGGCAGTACACTTACCATGCACATCTTAGCTTTTGAGGACAATGAGATATAATGTACATGTTAAATCAAGATGAGATAATTTTGCTTCTATGTAAAAATTATTATTACAAATTATTGAAAAATTTATACAAAAATACATCAATTCACATACATGTTTCCCCGAAGGGATAGGCAGAGATATATTAGGTCGGGGAAAAAGTCTTTTCGCATAACGTAGGTATAAACTTATTATAAAAATTTTTTGACTGTACTATTTGTGTCTGGCTGGTTTTGGTAACATTAAAAAGGTTCCATTATAAAGAAAAGAAAAAAATAAAAAAAAGTTGTTTCCCGCTATTTTTCATTTGTTTTTCTCTCCGTAAAAATGAGTGAATCTAATGAAGAAATTCGATACATTTTAAAATTTTATTATAAAAAAGGCAAAAATGCAACTCAAGCAGTAAAATAAATTTGTGATGTTTATGGACCTGATGCAGTGTCAGTAAGAGTAGCACAAATTTGGTTCAAACGTTTTCAGTCCGGAAATTTTGATGTTAAAGATGCACCTCGCTCTGGTCGCCCTGTTACGAATAAAATGGACGCCATTTTTGAAAGAGGGGAGCAAGATCGGCATATTAGTAGTTACGATGTAGCTGAAGAACTGGGAATTGACCACAAAACAGTTTTGACCCATTTGAAGAAAGCTGGTTACACAAAAAATCTCGATATTTGGGTGCCACACGAGCTCACTCAAAGAAACTTAATGAACCGTGTACTCATTTGCGATTCATTATTGAGACGTAATGAAACCGAGCCGTTTTTGAAGAGATTGATAACTGGCGATGAAAAGTGGATCACGTACGACAAGAACGTGCGAAAAAGGTCGTGGTCGAAAGTTGGCCAGGCTTCACAGACTGTGGCCAAACCTGGCCTAACACGAAATAAGGTGATGCTGTGTGTATGGTGGGATTGGAAGGGCATTGTTTATTATGAGCTTTTACCGCCCGGCAAAACCATCGATTCTGATCTTTACTGCCAGCAACTGATGAGATTAAAGGAAGCAGTCGAGAGAAAACGGCCGGAATTGATCAACAGGAAGGGTGTGGTCTTTCATCACGATAACGCTAGACCACACACATCTTTAGCCACTCAGCAAAAATTAAGAGAGTTCGACTGGGAGGTCCTAGTGCATCCACCATATAGCCCTGACCTTGCGCCTTCAGATTTTCACCTGTTTCGGTCTCTGCAGAATTCTTTAGGTTCTGTAAGGTTGACCTCAAGAGAGGACTGCCAAAACTATTTGTCCCGTTTTTTTGATCAGAAGTCCCAAAGCTTCTACAGTAACGGGATAATGTCTCTGCCCACAAAATGGCAGAAAGTTATTCAACAAAACGGTACATATATATGGTAAATAAATGTAAATAAACTTTGAAAAAAATGTCTTGACTTTTCATACAAAAATACGAAAAGACTTTTTCCCCAACCTATTATTATACGCTCACACTTCGTCAATTAAATAGTTCGTTACGTGATCCCATGTTATAGGTGGCGAGCCTATTGCCGCTTACCGGGAACTGTTATGCTCGCCAGAGCCTCGTCTGTTAATCGCTATGTGCACCACTAACAGGTAAGTTTTGATTGGGCTCCTTAGGTCATGGTTGAATGAAAAATTTATATGTCCAAACAAAAGTAAATGCGAGTAATTTTGTTATATTATGATTCCACATGCATGCACACTATAATAAATTTATTTAAATATGACATGAAAATTTTAAAACAACAATAATGTAATATAGGGACATTTAAATTATATGCACAATAATTATTAATTAATAAAATAATAATTAAACTATACAATTGTGATAGTAGTACAAAAATATCTAATAATTACCTAATTTAAGCATGCTTACTCATAAAATTAAGTTACCAATAATGGTTATATTTTGATTTAGAACATTGATGTTGTGAACTATTTAATCTTTATGTAAAATTGTAAAAAAGGACCTAGTATGCTTCCACTCTCCTAAGTTTGCCGTGCCCAACAGGGTCCATAATTGTAACTTGTGTAGATGTAAGACCTTATGTAAAACATTATGGAGTGCAATAAACATTGAATTGCACGAAGTAAGATTTTTAATCTTAGTAGTTGCCTTCATCTCCCGTACAGCTAAACACGCTTGTGTATTGGTCTAAGTCTAAAGTAGTAGTTTAGAAGCAATGTTGGAAAATAAAACCTTTAATATTGTGAGCTTAAAATATAAAAGCATTCGTGTTGAGCTAAAAATAATTAAACACACAATGAGTGCCGGAGGACAGCAAAAGGCATAGAGACAGACCCCGGAAACGACGGCGGGACGACTATGACCCTTTTGTCCCAGGCCGGGGACACTCACCCAAGACAGACAGGTTTGGAAACAAGAGAGGGAGGCCTTTGCCCTGTAGTGGAACACATAGGATATTAGACAAAGGATCAGTTGATAGGCCATGACAACCGTATAAAAGAAAACATTTCATTAAAACATATATACATAATATTACACTCAATATCCTATTCAGGTGGGCAGAAATCTGGCTGTAACTACTACAAAGGGATTTAGGACAAAGTTCACTCTTGGCAGAGATACCTCTTAACGAAACGTATAAAATAGTGAGAGGTGGCTAGCTCTTTGTTTATATTAAAACTAGACGAGATTATTTTGGCAGATCTCTCTCGATGAACCTTTTTCTTTTTGCCATAAAATAATTACAAAAACGCGGGAACATATTATATTTTTTCTTATAAATACATAAATTCACGCCTGTTTCACCGAAGGGGTAGGCAGAGGCATATTATATCGCCACACTTCGCCAATTATATAGTTGGTCCCACGAAATAGGTGGCGAGCCTATTGCCGCTTATCGGGCACGGTTATTTTCGCCAGAGCCTCGTCCGTTGATCGGCAGGTGCACCACTTGCAGGTGAGGTTGGCTTGGGCTCCTTTAGTCTTAGTAGGAACACTTTATAAAACGCGTAATGTTATGGCTGAAGTGGACCGTGCAGTACGATTAGAATGGTGCTGCGAACAAAATGCATCGCCCTCCCTTCCATTACGACAAATGCAACATCCGGAAAAGTCCCGAACCCCTTTTGCGGACGAACCCTCCTAAAGACAATTTAATATTATAAATGCTTATCAAATATGATTTTCCTCAGACGGCAAATGCAATAACGAAGCTTAACTTTAGATTTGCTGTGATAATAATAACTTATCACGTAGTCCATAAATGACTCGTTCATGTCTAAAATATCTGCTTATACTTTTCTAATAATTACTAATAATATTTGTGTTTAAAATTTTTTTTTTATTAATTTGTTTTGAATACCAGATTTATGAAATGTATGCACAAATGACAGTGGCCACCGTGGTGGGGCTACCATACCCCTCAGTGTGCTGACATCTCTTTAAGGCGCACGTGGAACACGAACGCGCCATCGACGCGGCCTGTCGTCTATGGAAGACGGACGGGCGGCGAGTTACCCATTATTATTAGGGACCGAGACGAGAGGTATTCTGCTTTAGACTGCTTCGCAAAAGGAGGCGATAGCACCCCATTCGGACCATGTCCTCTACCAAAGCCGAACGCGAGAAATCGCAGCCGCCGATCGCCGCTACGAGAATGTTGTAGCTCTGCTCAAGCTGTGCAGACCGCGATGGTGTGCTCCACCGTGTCATCTGGCTGATCTTCACAGTGACATCCAGACGTTTCCTCCCGCTTGATTCTGTGCAGGAACCTACAGAGTCTGCGTCATGCGGTAGGTGAGCACGCCGTGGCACCTCTCTAGCCACTCCTCAAAGAGGGGGCTTACCGCTTACCATGGCGAGCCATGGATGGCCTAAGTCATAAATAAAAAAAAACGGTAAATAATTTCGTTTAAGAAATATTGCTTTCACAATAATATATGAAATAACTCCAACTTAAAACAGTTTAATTCACTTAGTGTCAATACAAACGGGTGGCCATAAAAATGGTATTAAGCTCATTATATTTTAATATATTACACCTTTTTAATTTTTTTAAAGCTCGAAAGTCATTTCTGTTTTACCTTATTCAGATAGAAGTGCAATAAATTCCGATCAGTGTCTAGGCTTGGCTCGAATGAAAACCTCTTTTTAATTTTCATGGTAATTTTGATGCTGCGTTCCGAATAAAATATCATGTTTAGACCCGATTACTTCGGCATCAAAAAATAGCTACTGAATACAATTTAAATCGGAAAGTGCTCGAGTACGTACTAAGTCTTGATGGTACATTTATTAAATTTACTTTCTGTGTAATTTGTTTTATATTAAACTTACATATTATTATTGTTTTATTAGCAGTAAAAATGCAACCGAACTAGATGTTTGGTTAATAAACAGTGCAATTTTTTAAAAAGAAAACGTAAAACTTGTTTAAGTCGTATTTGTTGAGTCGACCCGTTACTCATCAAATACTCAACAAAACATTACGGTACATGTTGTATTTTGTATATTATGCAGCGGGTTATCCGAGAAAATTCTTAAGTTTGATTGAATATATTTATTTACATTGCTAATATCATTTTGCTTATTTTCTATGTACTTACTCATTTAATTCTTATTTTGAAGTAAACACATGCCTCCGCACAAATGAGGTTTTAAAAAAATCCCACCAGTTTTTATCATTTGAATATTTTGTCCAGCTGACGCATAAGTATATCAAACAGTTTGTTTCTAGAAATCGGTGAGTCTACCGCGCGTGCGGTACGCGTGGCAGGTTAACAGAATATTAAAAAAAATATAAGCGGACAATAGCAATTTCCCGCCTCACTGCTTCTTTGCAAGGAGTGCTTCGTTTTTTCTGATTGACGGGGCCTTAAGCGGTTTTATTTTTTATGACATCATTAACTCAAGGAAGTGGGGGCCAGAGGCTGCGGTCTCCTCTATTTTAAACTGTTGATTGCTAACGTAAAAGTCTAGCAACTTTGTAACATCAGAAGCCCATAAAAGTACAATATTTTTTGTTATGTCGGTCGTGTTTAACTTGTTGTAATGTGTTAGTAAAAGTTTTAGAGCTTAAGTTGATTTTATGAAAATAACAAAACAGTTTCGATGTCAATATCAATATTAGTTGCAAAATTGCAAAAGAATAAATTTATATGAAGCTGATGTTCAATTACAAAGCTTTTTCAAGTGATATGAAGATGATTGTGCCTATCAATTATTAATTAAAGCCGAAGGATAACTGTAAATCTAAAATGGAAAATAAAATAGTTTTAATTATTACCTCTTTTTGAACCTTTGGGATAGATATCTATCTAGATCTAGATAGATCTAGATAGATGGTCATTTTATTATTATACGATGTTATTGATTTATTTTTATGTCAGGTTGTAAATGGCAATGATTCAAACAATTCCAATGTAGTCGATCCTAGTTATACACGGCCCACCTACCGCGAGATCAAGGATCAACTTATCTACGATGTTTGGTGGTCTCCTTTAGAAATCGGTGGTCGTTTTAGTCAACGTCACTTAAATTATCCGCAATTCCATTTCCTTACTAAATGCTTTCACTTATAATTAAATGCTTTACGAATAAAGGTGAATCACTAGTTCACGATTTAATCCGTCGATAAACAATAGGTTAGGACTGATGACATTAGGTGAGCGAAGAGCTATAGTATGAAGTTTGTTATGCCCTTTTCTAGTTCGAAAGGTCGTAAGTTTGATTCCACGTTCATATATATAATACACATTTTTTACGCGTGTCGCTATCGAAACCACGTTAAATTCGTTTAATCATCAAACTATAAAACACTATAGTCGTAACAACAATGAGACGTACGTACAAATTATAATTTTGGTACCAGTACTTGAAACTATCGAGTACCAGTACTTGAAGTGCAGAATTAAGGTGTCACGTATGGGATGATATAATACCCAACATCAGATCTAGGCTAAGGCATAATAATTCGTGGACGGAAAAAAGCCTTAAAATTTTCACAAGACAACTGTTTTCATAATACCTCTCCTTAATATTCAAGTATCTATAAAGTGTGGGCTTTGACGTGAAGTAGACTTTATTTGATTATGTGTTGACTGGGTTGTTGTTCCCGTGGGCGAATGTCAACATTGATTTGTTTAATCTTTGATTTATCACAGTTTTGTATGACGCCACCCACCAGTCACGGGTAATGGTTGGATTAAGGTAACTGTGTACTCGGAGTTTTGACTAGTTAATCTATTACTATGTTAATCCCTTAAAATACTTACGTTGGAATAACTTTCCGTCAAACTAACCCGGCCAATTACAAAACGCCATTTTTCCTAAATATTATGTTCCTTGTCTCGTAATAAGAAACACAACAAAAAAAATAGATTCCGTCGTTGAAAAGTTATACGCGTACAATCATTTCGGCGATCATTTAATGTCAGTTTGATAATTTATTAGTTTTGATGACACGTTAAGTATTATTTATAACATTATATTATTAACTCATACGCTTTAAAATCACTCGTCTCTTGGCAAATCGTAAGAGTCAACGAAGAGATAACCTGCAGGATAATGGGCAGCAGCGTCATACTGCGTACTGGCTTGAACTGCTATTACCAACCTAGGCAGTAGCAGTAGCGTAGTGATTATTGGCAAATAGTCTAGTGGCGAAGCCAACATTTAGCAGTGGAATTTGGGACTATAAATTGCTAAGTTAATTGAATATAAGAATAAACCTCAATTTAATTACCTTTCATTATATATCAAAATAAAAGGATTTTTTAACCGATAAATGGTAACATTAATTGCTCATAACAACTTAAGACACTACAGATGTTGTAAAAAAATTGCATTATACAAATTCCTGATAGGGTAAACAACTGATTTTTTCAGGATAAATCCTATATGTAAACACACAACTCGACAGCAAGTGTTCAAACAGGTCCTTATTTTTTTTACCAAGACAAGCATCAAGTTACTTGCTACATTTCTCGGCAGCATGCAAGATCACGCAATGTGTCAAAACAACGCCTCCTCAACGCAAAGTTTGACAAGAACTCATGGAAATCTGGACGTGTGTTCTGTGTATGTGAAAACGAGCTGACGCTGAGGGGGTCGGTATGTGCTAGTGTTGTGCTAGGCTAGTGTTAGAGTTAATATCGATAGGAAGAAGGCTGACAATACTAATATTTCATATTAATAAATTTCAGAATAAGATTAAGCTTTTTTACGAAACATACGTCAAAGTAATTTACATTTAGAAGCGCCATTTTGCTATAATAGAAGCTTGCTTGCTTGATGCCTTGCTTGACAAGAATGATTTGTCAAGAAACTCGTCAAGATTCTGTATTCTGCAAATATATTCCATATCGTGTACGAGAAGTCCTGTATACTACTAACTGGTCGTCTCTCGTGAACATAAATCACACAACACTTTACATGGTAAAATAAGTTATAGCATAAAAATACATGTGAAATCATTAAAATCCAACTGGCTTTAAATAAATACAGTGTTTGCAGACTTTAAATAATTTATTGATTCAGGTGTTACTTTGCGGAAATCCATCGTAAGCAAGCAAGCGCATAGTTGCGCGGGAATTGTTACTAAGGTATTTTTAATCCATCACTTGATTTGCAGATTTGTTATTATGCTAATATAGTACATTCGATGTAGGTTTTATCGACATTTGTAATGTTAATTTTGATACAACACTACACCTAGCCGTCATTCGATCCTTTGCTACCGTGTGGCTCCCAAGATGTGTACTATCGGGTTACCACGACACGACAGACTTTTACTTGACTGATGGGTTTGATCAAGCATTAACAAAACGCTTTGGTGACGTCATTCCGATTGTCGGTTACCGCATAATATTTGATGTCTTCGTTAAATTTATGATGATTTCTTTCGTTTTCGTTTTTATCGTTTTTTTAATAAAAAAATTATCAAAAGATAGACTTAAGCTAGATATTTATTTTATACATTTAAAGAGAATATAGGAAATTCATGGAACTTTAAAGTATATGAATAGACTATTAAAATCACATTCATTGGGGCTATTTCCCGTTGTATTTCTTTATTATTTAAAATAAGCGATTAAGATCGAAAAACAGGAGTTCTAATAGCCAGTAATATTTATATCACTACATAACGATATATAGATATAAAATTCTTAATGATACACCAAATTAAAAATAAAACAATTGCAAAAAAAGCGATATAATTGGCGGCCTTATCGCTTACAGCGATTTCTTCCAGGCAACCTAAGGATGGAGAGAGATTAAAATCAAAATCGGGGGGTGTAAAGAATAAAAATATATAGTTATATTTTTATAAACAAAAACAGAAATAAATACTCTTACTTACATAAAATAAATACGTACATGACATAGGAACACTGATTACTTCTACGAACGATTAACGATTTTATAATGTTACATAAAACCACGTTTTTTATAAGTTTTGCTACATGACCACTTGGCACTCTAAGTTACTCAGTGTGCAAAATTTTAGAAGTGATCATAATGTCTAGTTAAAAATCTAATTAATTGCGCAAAATTTTACAATCTAGGCTTTTCATTCTGATTGTGTAAACAATTTCCAACTTGTCCATTGAGCAATACTCAACATATACTCGTACATACATACATTCAATCACGCCTGTTTCCCTGCAGGGGTAGGAAGAGGCATATTATATGCCCACATTTCGCCAGTTATATTAATGCTCCCACTGAATAGGTGGCGAGCCCATTGACGTTTACCGGGAACTTTTATCTTCGCCAGAGCATATAAGAGATGCATTTATTTTATGAGGTTAATAGCACCAAGTCTTGTTTTTCTAAGCTTTTTATTCTAATAGGGAAAGGATTGTGCTATTTTCGATAAAATTAATATACAATCACGAGAAATGACTTTTATATATACCTATATGAAATCAAAAATAAGATGCCATATTTGAGGAGAGAAGTCGGAAAGCATTATTATCCTATAAAAAAACAGTATTCAAAACGAGATCACCAGCATCCTAGAGTACCACTTTGCGATAATCACTGTTTAAAGAAAGCTTCCTCTCTCGAGTTGATTCAGAAACTCATTTGCGGTTTCTGTTTTTGATCTTGGCAGTTTCTTCGCGACCACTGGTTACTGTAACCATGGCTCAAGATTTTTAGAGCCGTGCGTTGCGTATCCAAGGCTTTTAATAAAAACTTTATTGATTTAAAACCCTATAGATATTTGATTTATAGATCATTTCACAAGGCAACGGTTAAATCTCTTTGAAAACAATTTTGAATTATTGAAAGGACATAATTGAAAGTGTTCAACAAGCGTGCACAGGAAATCCTGTTATCATCTCTGGAGCCCAAGTGGTGCTCTGGCAAACTTAGAAGTTCCCGATAAGCTCGCCACCTATTACGTGGGATCAACAAAACAATTAGCGAATTATGGGTGCGTATTATGCCTCTGCCTACCCTTTTGGCAAAACATACATGATTGCATGTATGTATAATAAGCGCAGGTAGTTTTTTTTTTTTAAGTTTTAATTATTTTTTTATGACTACATTTATTTAAACTGTTGTGATCAGGCTGCGAATGACTATTTTGATAATAAACATATAACTTTTATCTTAAGTGATTTCTTATTTTAATTGTTACCTTAAATCTTTTTTGACATAAAGCAGAAGAGACGATGAGAATGTAACAAGATAAGTTGCAAATATACAAGTAATGTTATCAACAACAAAAAGAGACGTGAGTTCAATTAAGTGTGTGGTGAATGATCTGATTAAACGTAATTATAATTTTCTTAATTGAAGTGGATGCATGGAATCATCGAGAGATTGGAAGTAAATGACACGCTGTGTTGTGTCTAGATAAAACACGCGCTGGCCTTAGAAGCCATCCACATACTGTGCAGACTACCAGCACTCGAACCAAGACATTTGGGAAGTCGTTTCTGAGTAAGAACATTAAGCTCTGGAATTCGCTGCCGGCTTATGGGTAACCTAGTTCCTATAATCCCGGGTCTTTTAAGCGGGGCGTGAAACAGAAGTCTTAGGTCGTCATTAGTGGGTGCGCTTTGTACCGTGTTTATTACACGATATGAAGCGCCTTAATTTTTTTGCACTGCATCGTCGACTGCTTCTTATCAGTGAAGAATGTAATCATTATGCGAGTCACATTAAAATAAAAACATTGGAAGCAGAACAGGAGCTTAATAAAACATTATATAATTATAAAAGTAGCTCTTTATTTAACCATCAATTTATTATAATTACAAACCACAACATGTTTTGAACAATTTTTCTTGAAATTCTTCTTTATTGATCCATAATTATAACATTTAGTAAATACCAGTTTTGTTATCCTGAAAAAGCCATGATTTGCCAACATCCTATAGCTTATTACTGCAAGGCGTTCGAGCGCATAATTTTGCGGTTACCATCCACTGATCGAAGGTTGGTAGCCAAGAGCCGTTTGGCCCGTGTCTTTGACGCCGCTTACAAAAAACAATAAACCTTACCAACCAACCTCTTTTAACCTAGTTGCGGGTAAATGCCTTTTTGAAAACAAGGAGGTTCGAGTCAGAGTTCTACATATGAATTTATAAATGGGTGAGTCATAAAACAAGTGGCCCTCAGTATTGATGCTAACGTATGTACAATCATTTATGATTTTGGAATGTATATATATTCCAGTGCCAGACCATTCTGCTTTTTAACTCTCTGCGGGGCGCATATGTATTTTTTGCCTATAGTTTCTTGTTTTTAAGCGGAGCGCATAAAGTCATTTATGCAGTACGTCATGAGTGGACGCACTTATTACCGTCTTTATTTCACTGTATAGAGCGCTGATTGACTGTGGTCATTCCACGTAAAAAGTGCTCAATGTCTTTGAACTATATCACCACCTAGGGACACCACTTATAATAATAATAATAATATTTCTGACACTTACACCAATTATTTAGTTTCGAGATAAGTATAATTAAGAACTTGTGTTATAGATACTAAATAAAGGATAAAAATACATAAATAATTTGTTTTTTTTTGTAAATACATACTTTATATACATAGGAAAATACCCAGATCAGAACAAATATTCATGTTCATGAACATAAAGATTTGTCCTGTGTAGGAATCGAACCCACGACCTCTGGAGTGAAGTGCAGGTCAGTATCTCCACGCCATATCGGTCGTCAAAATGTCTTATGGACGAGACGTCCAGGGATATCATTAGCGCATTGTCAACCATTTACAAGCAGTCACGATGCCGTTATAAGAATGCCTAGCTTCAGCATTTACTGATTATCATCATTAGTCTCTGATTGCACTAAAAATAAGATGATGTAATTTATACATTTTTAAGCTGCCTAACAAAGGACAGCTCTAAAATATACAGCCCAATAAACATTTTATAGCATCAATCTCACCAATTTTTCACGGTCTCGTTCAATTTGAGCAATTGTAAACTATTTAGGATTCATTGAGTATGGTACTGTGCGTGAGAGACTATATTGAAACTTTTATAGTTGGTTTTATTACATATAAATGAGACTGTTAAATTTATTGTTCGTATGATTATGTTTACGATGCGCTGTTACCGGTTCTGAGAGTTACACCATTTTTGTTTTGCTTTATCTTACCGATAGTGTAGCTAAATCTTTATGTCTCCTACATTAATTACGTAATAAACTGGAAAAGTTAAGAAATAACTAGAAATGACATTTATCTTTCTATTTATATGACATCATGAATGCGATAAGCTCATTCATTCCACTTTATAGCACAATTTAATCAGGCAACGGTAGATGTTTATACCGAAATACTGGAATTTAGATACAAATGCATATTAAGCAGACGTTAATAAATAACGTATTATTATTAACATACGTCCATATTTTAATGCATATTAATTATGAAGCTATTAATTTGTCACATCATTATATTTTCATTTAAATTATTATCTAAACAGTTTCATTTGAATATCATACATTATATTTAAATGTTAAAGAATGTTGTCAATGTTCAATAGTGCACTTAATTAAGCTTAATTGTGTGAGAAAAAATGTGATCATTGATTATAACTATTTTTATTCTAGACTCAATAATTATAATTACTTTGATTCTAGAAAATTTTAACATAATGCATCAAACTAAGCAGAGCTTATTCTATAATCATTTATTAAAACATATCATACTTATGATGCTTATAAAAAACAGTCAGATCTAAACAATACCTTTATAATCAGAGTACTATGAATAATACAATTTTTTTTTGGCGTTCGTCAATAAAGCCGAAATAAAGATTTTTATTATTATTATTATTAATAATTATTTTTGCTAGATTTGCAAATAAAAAACTATAAATGCCCTAATGTTTGAATTAGAGAAAGGGCAGGTCAAAAGTACTCTAAACCGACAGGCGTGTATGAGGAGGTTAATGAGTGTGAATGAAGCTAAAAGTGTGTGCCAAGATCGTAGCAAGTGGAAGGATGTGATCTCTGCCTACTCCTACGGGAAAGAGGCGTGACATTATGTATGTATGTATGTATGTAATATTTGAATAATAAAACGCGAGCTTTGTGCATAAGTATGACGGTAAAACAATGGTATGATTTAATAACCCGAACACGATTGCCAGTAACTTCGATTTGTGCCAAGGCAACGTGATGAGCCCAGTGCTTATCGAATCGTATGTGCACGCTTTATCATTGTCAGTAACTACCATTTCGAAAGCAATAATGAACTATCAATAGAATCGTGACATTTACCAAGAGGACGGTAACGAGATGTATAAAGATGGATCTCATATGTCGAGAGCTCGCTGTTTATACAGTAATATTAGTCTAATTCTTATTCAAATAAACAGAATTAAGAAGTTTGCTATTGATATCTAGCCCAAGGTTGAACCACAATAGTAATTGTAAAGGAAACATACGATATATCGTCAGTACGATGAAAAGAGGGGCTTAGATGATATGTAGCAGCTTTAGCAATATATCGCTCATAAGCCCTCTAAACTAAGCTCTTTTGACATGAATAGTTTTGGCATTGGTACGCACATAAATATTTCAAAGTAAACGCAAGATTTAACGTTACGCGTTACGCCTACCCATAATACAAAGTGCTACAAAAATAGCTATTCATTATTTAAAAGTTTTCAATAAGGTGGTTTTCAATATTACCACATAACTCTATCATATCCAAATAATTCCATAATTTGAATTTAGGATACTAAATAACGTAAGTATGTACATACGAACATATGTAATTGTATTACAATACAAGTATTGTGTATACTATATTGTATTAACTAATTGTATTGTATTGTGTATTATATATTGTGAACATTGTGTATCGCTTGTATTGTGGTTGGTATATACATACCAACCACAATACAAGCTTTGTAGTTATTTAAGTGAGATAGAATTATGTGATAATGAATACAAATAAGGTATCTATATACAAATGAATACAAATAAGGTATCAAATATACGTGGGTACCTAATTGTTGAGTACATTATGGTATAAAAAAATATAAAATAGCTCGGTATATACACACCTTTTACCTCCTACTAAACTAGTAATAGCAACCCTTACGGAGAATAAATTATGATCCTGTCGAAAATTACGATGTAGATATTCCGGGATTAACATCAAAATGTCATATTGCTAATACCTGATTGATTGACAGTCATTTGTTTGGCGATTTGCTTGATATAACCCTACCTACTTTAAGCGTTACTACATTTTGATATGAGCATATATTTTTGACAGTTCGGCAGTATTCAAATCAAAACAAGTCATTTATTGCTAGTCACACGTATTAAAATTGTATCAAAATATTCATTCAATAAACATAAACTAACAATACAACCGTCATAAAGCCAGTAAATTAATCCTTTCCTATCGATACATTGGTTAAGTCGATCTTATTATCCTGAATAAAAATGAAAAACGTCCTCGCCATAATTAAATATTCTCATCCAATCACACCAATTATTTAGTTCCAAAATAAGTATCATTCAGAATTTGTGTTATGGATACTAAAGAACGGATAAAAAAACTTAAAAACTTTTTTTGTTGTAAATTTATACTTAATATACACATAGACCAGACCAGAAAAATATTCATATTCATGCTCACAAAGATTTTTATCCTGTGTGGGATTCGAACACACGACCTTTGGAGTGAAGTGCAGGTATACTGACCTCCACGCCATATGGTCGTCAAAATTCAGAATTATTTATTCTATTCTAATCTGTAAAATAAAACAAAAAAATTGAATTTATAAAATCGATAAAAGCTCACAAACACTTACATGACTGACATCTAGGTGCAGTACAATATAAAGAAATGTTCTTATTTTACTACGAAAAATATATACTCAACATTAAAACCTGCAAACTCACATCATTTTACTTTATCATAACAATTTGTTATTTACAAGGAAATAAAATCTTTCATTATAACTACCTAATTATATATTATGACTACCTTCATTTGTACGTGCATCAAGAATCCAATAAAACGAAAGTGTAATAGAGACAGAAGTCAAATTGGTTAACCTTAAGATTCCTTGCACAATCAGCGTGCGAAGTCAATGCCTGTTGGTCCCGTCAGGCTTGTTAAAGATGATATCTGAGACAGATTCAATTAGACCACCGACATCATCGCTGTGAATAGTTATTGTAACGCTTCTGCCTGGCAAAACGGCTATAAATTCTTGTCCTTATAATAAACTTTGGACAATCTATAAATAGGGTGGAGGTCAGTATACCTGCACTCTCCTCAATTAGAACCACCGACATCATCGCTGTGAATAGTTATTGTAACGCTTTTGCCTGGCAAAATGGCTTGAAATTCTTGTCCTTACTATAAACTTTTGACGATCTATATCGCGTAAAAGTCAGTATACCTTCACTCTGCTCAATTAGAATCACCGACATTATCGCTGTGAATAGTTATTGTAACGCTTCTGCCAGGCAAAATGGCTTTAAGTTCTTGTCCTTACTATAAATTTTGGACTATCTATATCGCGTAAAAGTCAGTATACCTTCACTCTGCTCAACCGACATCATCGCTGTGAATAGTTATTGTAACGCTTCTGCCAGGCAAAAGGGCTCCAAATCCTTATTCTTACAATATACTTTTGACGACCGATATGGCGTGGACGTATATCTGCACTCTGCTCGAGGTCGTCGATTAGGTTCCATAGGAAAAAATATTATATGCTTCAATATTCTGGTCTGAATGTTTCGTTATAAACTTGCCTGCGCCGATCCGCACGTGATATGACCTGAATCCCTGTTACCTTGATTCATGAGAGAGGACGTTAACGCCTTGAATGAATTGATGATGATCACGAACAGACCTTTTATTCACATCCTGGTAAAGTCTTAAATTTCTCGTCACTCCAAAATATATTTTTCCAACATCAAGAACTCATTAACAAAATCCTATCATCTGCTTTCGTATTTACTTATTCTTGAGACTGATTAATTTTCCAAAGCTTTTTTAAAACATGTTTAACAAACGTGAACATAGAATAATGAGCCGTCAACGTAAACCACTTAATGTGCTCGACCTTTTTAGATGAAGAATTAGGTACTGATATATGGAATGCCCTTAATAGCCGATTTAAAAATAAAGCAAATAAGTATTGATCTGAAAATAGGCGATTGTCGTAGTGAGGCACATTTTTAGTCGCCCGGTCAGATATGATTTAATGGAGTGGCGAGAGGTTCGTTAACATTAATAAATTCAGAGCCCCTACTATCGTCTTGCTATTTTATTTATTTATTTCAACTTTATCGCACAAATTAAAATGTACAACAGGTGAACTTAATGCTGCAAGGCATTCTCTACCAGTTAACCTTTTTAATCTTAGGTTAAAGCTGGGGGCCACCTATTTCGGCTCAAAATAAAATTATGTTATGATATTAGGGCATAGTTTAGCTTTACATAGGTGATATTAGTTTGACATTGCTTTATTTATTTTATAGACTGCATCTACTACTTTCCATCAGGCTGGTCATTACGCGTGTCACATTAAAAATTTCCATCAGGCAGGATGTGGTCATTACGACGTGTCACATTAAAAACAAAACTTAACTCTTGAGTTTATTTCGTATATGTCTTTATAATGAAGCTGGAGATTAGACAAAAAAAAGTACCCGTGAAAATGATTAATAGCGTTACATAACCTTTATAAGTAATATCAAGCGATGCTTGAAGAGGCATTTAAAGATTTAATATGTCATTCAATAAGTCAAATCATGATTGCCAATAAACACAGTTAGACACAGTAGCATAATTGTGAAAAGTCGTTCATCATTTCAGTCATAATAATATAAGATAGTTCACGGCTGAACGTTGACTTCCATAATAGTTTAATATATGTTATATATGAGGTGCAAATGCCCCCCGTATTTGCCCCTAAACACCACGCTGGGCAGAAGGGTTGGTGATCGCAGACTCAATTAGTACGCAGGATTACGCTGCTGTCCATAATCTGATAGGACTCCCCTTTGTCGACTCTTAAGACTCCTCGTGAGATGACAGGGGGTGGTACTAGGCCGGTACCACACAGCACATCGAAAAGTCGTTTACGACCAAAGAAATTCAATTATAATGGCTGACCGCTTCTAGTCGATCCAATCTCACCCTTTCCTACAATCCAATAGTAGGGGCAAACTTCTTACTCGACGGTTTTAACTTTCCTTCGGCACTTCGTTAGCAGTGTTTGTATTTATTTAGAGCGTGATAAGTTATACCGTCAGCTGAGGGGGAAACGGGATATGTTTCGTGCACTCTAAGAACTCATTTGCGATTTCCACGGCTAATCTAAAACACTTAAACACTCGGCTTTCTCGATGTTGAAACTCAATCGTGACTCATTTTAAAGGATGTATGCTAGTATCTGATGTTACACTTTTTCGAAACTGGCAAAAGCTTTCGAAATAGTCATAAGTCTATCTTGTTCTGTCTTTATTTTTGTTTTAAAGGGAGAATATTTATCATAGAGAATGTTCTGAAAAACTATTCAACCTAATCTGGCCCTCTCCCAGAAGAATGGCTCTGTCGGCTTGGGAATTCTCTGGTGTTTCGTGGAAATTCTGTAATCTTTTACTGGATACGCGAAATGGCATTTGTGCAATCCGTCATAAGTGCGTGCATTTGTTGCCCTGCTTAAACCACAGTATAAAGCTCTCTGTTTTTTTTTTTTGAAGCTTTCTCAGTTTTTTTTTTTGACTGCTTACCAAATTGCCGAGTATTGTAATTATGCCAAGTTATATTACGAAATGATATAAAGAAGAGAAAAAAGAGTCTACAAAGTCTTCAGAAAACGATAAGTTTGTCATGGAATTTAAGTTATATATAACCTGTCGCATAAGTTACATAAACTAATCTTTAAGTGGCTTCAGCAACTAAAAACTTCTCAAAGAGAGCTACTTTGTTAACTAGTTATTCAATAAGTAGTTTTCAGATTTAAACAACCCTACAGCAGTCAACGCTCGTCCTACCCGGTGCACAACATAAATGTAAAAGTAAAAGTTTTATTTTTGAAAAACGTTTTAAGTACCTACTAACAACACGTCTGGGACCGAAACGAACAACTGAAAGAAATTGAATTCGCAACCGGATCCCTCGTAAAGGGTTATTATTGTAGGTATTTCCTTTGTTTCATATAATAATACAATACGGTAAAGCATACATTATGGTTTATTATTATACATTTTAGTTCTTTACCCCTATAAGGAATGGATATTTGATTTGTTAAGGTTGTATTAATGATGTACCTTATCCATTTTTGCATTAGATAATTTTATTTAGTTTGATTGGTATTGCGACAAGACAATTCTGTGATGTAGATAGTACTAGCTATTGCCTACGGCTTTTGCCACTCGTGTCGATTTCAAATTTCGAGGTAAAGAAGGTAACCCGGTTACCCACCGTGGTAAATTTGAACCACAGGGTACAGGATGTACAGGGATCCTACCATCATTCTTGGAGCCCAAGCCAACCTCACCTGCAAGTGGTGCACCTGCCGATTAACGGACGAGGCTCTGGCAAACATAGAAGTGCCCGGCCACCTATTACGTGGGACCATCAACACAATTGGCGAAGTGTGGGCGTATAATATGCCTCTGCCTACCCCTTTATGTATGTATGTATTGTTGGTCGCACGTAATAGATGTCGAGCCTATTGGTGCTTACCGGGAACTATTATGATCGCCAGAGCCTAGTCCTTTGATCGACAGGTGCACCACTTGCAGGTGGAATTGGCTAGAGCTCCTAAGATGTTAGTAGGATCCCTATGCACCTATAATTTTATACAATTATACGTTATTCATGAAAAAATAAAATGCGAGCAACCGCCAAGCGACTAACTTAAAAGTTAGCTTTGAAACCTAGACTTAGCTACAGAAGGTAGTCAAAAGAGAAAGGTAAACGGGTATAGGCGGACTCTGCAATATCAGGAGTGCATGGTGGAAGTGACGAAGATTTAGGATCATTACCGTACGTTCCAGTCCAAATATGTTAATAATCCTAATCACCCTAACTCGTATTGGGGCCAGGGACATTAGATTCAGCTCGCTGATAACAATTACTTTATGGGACTCTTTCTATAAAGTGTCAAAAAGTAGAGGCATTGAGTACATTTGTGTGTATTATTTTACACGCAAATATACTCAGTGCAAACCCTAAAAAAAATTCAGACACCAACCTGGTTTCATGAAGTAACTAGCGAAACTTACTGCTTACCCTACTAAAATCTCTGTTTACGGCAATGGAAATACACAAACAACTCAGAACGAATAAATGCGTGCCTACATTAACTTAATTAACTTCAAAGCCACACTCACCTAGTTATTCAATGCTGGCGTACTTTTAATTACAAAAGTAAATGTCCGGTAAATAGGCTAGCGTCCGGCGTGTCCGAAAAGGACGCCATTAACCCTCAATCACGGCCGGCTAATCGGCCAAATTAATGCTGAGCGACATTTCACAACGTGCCTTCCCATGCCGCAGATTAATAAACCGTTATTTCTATTATTACGCAAGTACGGTCCAAGCTAACCTCCTTATATAATATAACTATAGGAAGCGCTAAAATTCAGCATTATTTTTCTTCATCTTTAGCTCAAGTATAAAAACTAAATTGTGTAAGGACCTGTTTCAAATACCAAATAAGTTCTAATTAGCGTTTACTCAAAAGTATATCATACTAAACTGTTTTCAACTATGAGAATAGTTGTTTTTTTGTAGTGAAAAAAAAATAGAATAACGACCTTGTGTATGACTTTCTGTAAATGCCAAAAATTCAAATTCAAAATTGTATTTTTTACTCTATCTGCTATGCATATGTTGTGAAACAGGCCGAAAACCATTTTTTTAACCAGTATAAACTCCTGTATTTAAGCCAAATAAAATTATTTTTATTCTAGTCACTGGACTAAAATAAAAAATTTTCGGAGGTCCGTGCTCTGTTTGTAGTGAGATTTAATGACCAAGCATGATGATATATAATTATACCATTTAGAGCCAAGTTCTACTATTCAAGCTAAATCTTTTATAGAGCCAAAATGCTCTTATGAACATTTAATTAAATACTTTTCATCAAAGACTTTATTAAATATTAAAAAAAGTTGTTTAAACGCTATAAATTTTAAGTTACACAGACAAAGCTGCGGG
Organism: Musotima nitidalis; assembly: GCA_949126915.1. NCBI lineage: Eukaryota > Metazoa > Arthropoda > Insecta > Lepidoptera > Crambidae > Musotima > Musotima nitidalis. The sequence goes on along the minus strand of OX421424.1, from coordinate 7,489,252 downwards.
CAGAATCTGTTTTAATACAAATCAACCCGTCCGCTGGTCAAATAATGATATAATGTGCTGCGATGTATTGGAATTCAGCTAATTAGCATTTCAGTTTGAAGTACAGTCACCCCTGATTTGTACAGTGTGCTTTTAATCAGAAAAGCAAATAGCCGGCAAACAGTTGAATGTCCACACTAACCGCCATTAAACCACTGTCACAGATTAATCGGAATAATTAATGTTAAGCTACTATTAAGTATCTGTTAAGGTTGTTAATCTACAATAAGCTTTGAATCATTTAAGTTCTATCATACTTTTAAGATATGTTTATACCTATAATAATAATAATAATTTATTTTTTTGAACTCTTTAATTTATGCTGCTGATTAATATTAAAATAAATAAATAAAAGTTTATTAAGGACTAGTTGCGTAAAATTTTTACACATTTTTTTTTAATGTGCGTGGCGTTAGAATAAGCTAGCACCAAGAAGCAATGGTAAATAGCGATACTAGATGATCGAAACTATCATCTATGTATTTTAAGTACCTACACAGTAACAAAAAAAATTATAATCATTTGTTATAAACATACATTCACGCCTGTTTCCCCGAAGGGGTAGGCAGAGGAATATTATACGCCCACACTTCGCCAATTACATTGTTGGTCCCACGTAATAGGTGGCGAGCCTATTACCGTTTGCCGGGATCTGTAACGTTCGCCAGAGCCTCGTTGATCAGATGCACCACTTACCGGTGAGGTACTTGAGCTCCTTAGATGTTGGTAGAATCCCTATACACCTTTTTGTTATCTAGTGACCAAAGATCTGCTTACTTTGGGTAATATTAGCGCTGTGTAATGTCAGGGGATTTCATAACTATTTTAACTAACAAATATTCAATTCAGTAGTTCCTCCTATCCTATTGATTCAAACTCAATTTTTTTTTTAATTTGGCTCACAAAAGCTCTTAGCTATCGCGATTACTAAAATAATAGCCATGTTTACCCGCGGTTCCGCCCGCATGGCAATCGGTTCTGTGTATCGCATGTATTCTGTAAGGAACATAGATTTTCCTGCGATGTAAAGTATATACCTCAAAATTACTAGAATTAAAAGAACCTTAGCAGTCACTATGTAATTCGAGAACACATATAAAATTATTATTGCATTCAACTTACACAAAAAAAAATGTAACTTCCTATGTCCCACTTTCATAGAACATATAAAATGTATATAAGAATATACATAGTTCCGTCACACATTTCGGTCAGTACATTCCTGACTAAGATCCGACGTGTTGAGTGTCCTAGGGGAGCGTTGGCCCTTTGAAACAAGAGCCTTACGAATTTGAGTATGATCAAGAGGACATTCGGGACCAGAGTGGACTTGCAAGGGTCAAATTAGAGAGCCTTGTTACTAAGGCTAAGGAAAGGGTAAATATTATTACACTTGAAGTAGTTAGTTGTTGTAAAATAAAATATACTTTATTGTCTTTAAGATCAACAAGATCATTTAGGTAAGTCAAATTTTAACATACAATACTGAAACATACAGTTACCGACGTAAAAAAAACACAGCTTACGTGCTTCGGTAGAATAATATTACATAAAATAATTAAATAATTACTTTATGCGGTAGCCTAGCTCGATTCGGTATAGACCTTAAATCTCAGTGGTATAATATAAAGGTAATAACTTAACGGCAATATTATTTATGTACTAATAATCTTCCAAAGGTTCTGTTGATTGTTGTGGTGTATCAATCCGGGATCTTCTGCCAGATGGCAGGTTCGGGCTTCGAGCCATTGGGCTCATTCCCCGGGCTTCATCTCCTGAGGCGTCTACCTCAAGGCGCTGGGTGCCGCTATGCGGCCGTCGAATGACGAATGGCGCTCTCATCGTGGGGGCCCAGCAAGCCGTCAGCGAGCAGGCGGTGCAGTCACTTATGCAGTAAGCAGGGATGAGAGTTTGCTTAGGAATGTGGGTTTGGGGGTTTGGGGATTTGATGGGTGTGAGGGGGAGGCGATGAGAGCGCAAGGAGGTCTCGCGGCAGCGCCTTCCTCTTCTTCTTCTTGGGGATGGAGCCCAGGGTAGGAGGTTGTTGCCCGGTGGTGCCATCTGGCTGTGGCTGCGGTGGGGCGTTCGCTGTGGTGTGGTGATGGTCGTGCTGGCTGGTTGTGGCCGCGGCTGTGACACTGGAGCCTGCGGAGCACAGAAAAATGGGCGTAGGGTAAAGTATGCAGTTGTCGGCCAGGGCGGCTGCCGATGCGGAAGCGGCCACGACGACATCTTGTGCGGCAGCGACGGCGGCAGGTGAGCGCTCGAAGGTGGTGGTGGGGGCGATCTCATGCAGGTGGTGGTGCGGCCCGTGGTCGGCGCGATGGAACATCTTGTTGGCTAGCTCGCCAATGAACTCGTCGACGGGCCGCACTTTTAGGTCCCGATGCAGCGTGGCGGTTCGAACATAGCGTCCTGCCCCGGTGATGATCCGGAGCGCTATGTTCTGCTGTGCTTGGATGTTCTCCCTCTGGGTCGCTGAACAGTGGGAGTTCCTGTTGTGGTGTACTTTTATTTTATTCCATAAGGTGACACTGAAGCCTACCTGATGGCAATAAGTCACTACAGCTTATGGACGACCCAGTAAATGGTGCTCATGGTAGTGGTAATGGTCCCAGTAAATCCTCGCTCATTCTACTACGCAAGAGCATTCGCAGAAAGTATCCTACTAAGGCGCACCTGTAATTTTTAGATATAAGGATTAAATTCCTCGTGATTAAAATTAGATAAAAGTAATAAAATATAAAAGTTACATTCATTTCATTTCTTTACTCAGCTCTTAACAAAATAACTTACTCGTTTTCAAAATCAAATACTTATTTAAAATATATGGCAACAGATATACGTCAACAGCACAAACTATTTTTAAGTATTTCGAGTGTACGATGTCATAAAATATAGCGTCGTTAGATTTCTTTTATCACTGAATTATACGATTCACCTGATGATGAGGATGTATAGAGATCCCACCAAGACCTAAGAAGCCCAAGCCAACCTCACCTGCAAGTGGTGCACCTGCCGACCAACGGACGAGGCTCTAGGGAACATAACAGTGCCCGGTAAGCGGCAATAGGCTCGCCACCTATTACGTGGGACTATATAATTGGCAAAGTGTGGGCATATAATATGCCTCTGCCTACCCCTTCGGGGAAACAGGCGTGAATGTATGTATGTGTCACCTCAGCCTATGGGTGCTATGACGACGTACTGCAACTCCAGATGCAGCAGTTCGTCATTCGACAAATATGTAATCTCAATCCTTCTAACTTGTGAAACCTTTTAAAATAAAATACACAGAACCAATAAAGAGTGTATTTTTAATTATATTGTATCTAAATAGATAACCCCACTGATTTATTAGTTCGGCGTTTGTCTAAAAAAGAGATAACACAATTAATTTATGTTATATGTCATGATAAAAGGCCTATTATTGTTTGTTTCAGTATTTGAAATGGACAAATGTATGCTTTTAACGCATAAAAGTGTCGTTCCAGTGAAATATTATTGTGTACAAAATTTTGCTGTAATTTATTATGTAAACTATTTTTATATTCGATTCGGATTTACTATTACAGTTTGTAACACTTTGTTAGCTAATGTTGTAAAATTTAATTTAATGTAGTTATAAGCATAGTTTAGAAAGTAATATTTTTGTTTTAGTATTAATTCCTTCTTTTGTTCTGTTTTTTTAATTACCTTTATATACCGTGGCGTGGTGGGGGGGCTGAGTACTTCCCGGAGGCCGGGAAAAGGTAACACCCAGAGGTTGGCAACTTAGGGTGCCCTTAGTACTGAATACCGGGGGGAGGGGGAAGTTAGAGGGACCTGTGGAAGGCGCCAAGAGGGTCTTAGACGGCAGGGGCAGGGGGCCCCTGCTGTCTAACCATAGACCCTCCGAGAAGTCGGCCACACACACAAGGAGGCAGGAGGGGCGCGTCCACTGCGCCTCTCTGAGGAGTTCTCCCGGTTTTGGTCCGGGGGAAGTTGGCCGCAGGCGGGGTGTCAGACGCTGCAACACAGGTACTGGCCCCCGCCTATTTCTCAATAAGCGGCGGGCGTCGTCAGAAGATTTTTAGTGGGTATTAATGCTGGCAGTCCCGTCTGCCGGTGGTGAGTCCCAGACCCCTTTTCGGCCCCCCTTTAGCCGGAAAGCAGTGCGTACATGCATTTTGTCACCGAAGTAAAAAAAAAAACAAAAGTGTTACGAAATATACCTAGCTAAGTATATCAAGGTTTACTAACACTTAACTAGTGTAATATTTCAACTTATGATTTAAAGATATTTCGTCGAATTCGCGAGTAATTTGCGAATGCTACCGTTTTTATTTATTTTAGCAAAACTTTTATATCTAGATTAAAAACGGCTCATCGACGTGATAATGTAAAAGACAGAAAGCGTTCATTTTATATTGTATAAATTGTAACGGTAGATTATTTGAATTAGAATATCGATTTATGAAAATTCTCAGTACTGGTAAGCTTTTATGTAACCTAGAACTTTTTAAGCAAATAACCAAAACATTTCAGTTATGACATCTTCAAACTGTGGCGTCGGGACCAAAGTCCAGGACTTTAATGTCTTAATGGTGCAAGTTCTCTTAACTACCATCTAGGGGGCACTGCGACTCATTAACAGATGAGGAACAACTCTTGAATAATTCCTTAGGTCACTCCGGTGCCGTATTTGTTAATTTAACTCTAACTTAGCATATTTATCACGTTCTTGTTTAAGGTGAGGTAGTCTCGACAAACTTTAGGATGTTATGTAAGTTAGACTTTATATAAAAATAAGCTTAATTCAGCGTTGTTTTAGTTTGCTGGTGCTATGAAGCGTAACTTAATCAAGGTTTTGAAAATAATACAAAAGAAATAGTATTTCCTTCGCCCAGTGGCGAAACCTCTTCCCATTAAATTCAGAGGGTCTCGAGTTCAAAACCCTGGTGGCGCATGACGCCTATGACTTTTTGAAGTTATGTGCGTAATTATTGCTTGCCTCGGAAAGCACGTTAAGCCGTTGGTCCCGGCCGTCATGAACATCTATTGCAGTCGTTATTAGGAAGTCTGTGCCTTCTAACAGACTGACAGCTGGTTTAACCATAGAATAATGTTTCCCTCTGGGTTGCGGAGGTCAGACGGCAGAACGTTCCATGTAATAACTGCAATTCAGTCAAAATCTGTTTGAACCAGTAAGTAGATACTGGGCCCTAAGCTTAAGTCTAGGACAACCGGGATAATGCTGGGATATGATATGACAAAGGAAATAGTATTGTCAATATCACCATAACATATAAAGTAATGTTAAAAATGTAATAATTCAAGATAATACTTCTATTTAAAAAAAAACATCATTTCAGCTACCTTTACTCCACTGCTGATCATCGATCATGTGCCCATCCATGGATTCGTTGGATTGATCAATATATAATGTAGTTTGCGTAGCGAAAGAAAAACTCCACTTGACGGAGAAGGAAATTGTTTCTTCAGCCAGCTTCAGTCGCACCTCATTACGGGTTAAGGGGCGGGCTGTTTGAGCCCGACTTTTCACTGCCTACTCGTCTTAACGCGCTGGTGGTCCGCACCGGGACCGACTAATAGGGGAGTTCGCGGGTGAAGTATTGCCAGGAACTATGGAGACGCTAGATCTTAAGACCTATTTACTACCTGAGAGTCGGACTTTTACATAATATAATTACCAACGTCTAAGTATAAATTTTATTTTTTATATTGTATTTTTGAAGTGCACTTTTTACCCACCCCTGGCCTTACCTTCCCCTGTTTTGTGACTAGTAAAACATTATTTTATAGTCAACGCTTTTATCATTGGAAATAAAAGTTTTCACCGAATTAAAAGCATTGAATATCTCATTATTATTTGTATTCTTGGCAAAAAACAGTGTTAATATTATCTCATAAAACAAATTTATATAAGTAGGTAACGCTTCTATAAGCTTAGCTACGCATATCAGACGCACGGAATGTTGACACTACGAAGTGCGTGCAACTAGTTCAGATGTATTTTGAAAGATGGCGCTATCTGTATCAAAAAATTACTTTTGTTAATGTTGTTGTAGGTTTCTCGTATTCATTGCATATGTTATACGGCGGCATATTTGAAAGTTTTATAGTTACGTGCAAAATTTTAATGGCCATGGAGAGTGTAAGGTATATCTTCAAAATTACTTCCTATTAATGTCCCACAACTGGGCACTAGCCGCGCCGTGTGGTGCTGGTCTAGACTAGTGCCATCCCCTCTCATCTCACGGGGAGTGGTAAGAGTCGACGAAGAAAAATCCTACGGGATGATGGGCAGCAGCCTGCGCAGTCATTCTGCGTACTGGCTTGAACTGCGATCACCAACCCGCCTGCCCAGCGTGGTGATTATGAGCAAAGACCCCTAATATAATATAAATTTGACGACCGATATGCCGTGGTGGCCAGTATAATACCCGCGCTCCACTCCTGAGGTGGTGGGTTCGATTCCCACACAGGACAAATCTTTGTGTATTAATATGAATATTTGTTCAGGCCTGGGTGTTTTCTATGTATATTAAGTATGTATTTACAAAAAAAAACCTTGGTATGTTTATTCGTTATTTAGTATCCATAACACAAGTTCTTAATGATACTTATCTTAGAAATAAATAATTGGTGTAAGTGTCAGAAATATTTTGTATTATTATTTATTATAATAATGTAATCTATTGGGGAGGCGGAGGCAGAGGGAGGATGATAACTTGGCAATTATGGACCTCCTATCAATGATAGATCATGAACTACATGAGAAGACGGGTCATACTTGAACATAGAGACGTCTTAGATTTGGTTTTTAAAAACATAAGCGTTTTCAAATAAAGTAAAGCATTTTTATTACTCTATTAATATTGTTATAAAACTTTTATGCTCAAAAAAAATATTGTTTATCGAAGTCAGAACTTGAACTTGGGCGACTGTTCGTGTGGCAGACAAGGAATAGATACGCTAGATGTTTAACATCACTGTTTATGTGTTAGTCGTTATTACTCTAAGCTTTCACCTTTCCAAGTGGATTGAAATATTTCTAACAGCTTGACATACTCATACCTTTCCGACGTTTCGCTCAGGGCATAAGGATGTCGTTTGATTTAATTTTAACAATTTATCTTTTGTAAAAACACAATATAATTATGTAATTAAACAAAAAAAATCAGAAATGTTTAGTATCGATAAATGCGTTGTGTCATCACTATTTCACAAATAGAATTTAAATTTTATTTAGACACCAGTTGCTTAAAAAGTTTTTACAGAAGTGATTAATCGTAATACTAGTTATTCTTTCTCGTATTTTTTTCTTTTCAGATAATTTGCCAGTAGATAGAACGAATAATAGTAAGGAATTAAATTTTACTATTATAGTATTAAATAGGAATTTTAATGATTGTTACATCACGAACACTTGTATTGTTTAAATTCAAGCACCAAGCAGTTAAAATTGATAGTATTTTTATTCTTAAACAAACGAAGGCCAATATTTAAATAATAAAATATTATAGAAACTCAGAACTAATTCCTAAGTTACCCACAAAACGATTATTTTTATCGTCCTATCATCTAAGTAATAATTTAAAACTACGCAGTAAATCATCGTTTGAGATTTAATAATACATCATACGATACTCGTGATTTTTCGGGGTTCCGTTCTGAAACGGAACCGTCTACTTAATAATCTTAAGACTGTTTTTTTATTGTGTTTATACTAATAATAATGTAATATGTGTCTAATTCTTTTATTTGTACAAAACTTGATCGAATTGTCTAATGATTTGATGGAGTCGCTCGTAACATTAAATTCGTTTTTCTTGGGTACACTTACGCGGCTTCCATATTTTTGTTCATCATCATCATCATCTCAGCCCATTAACGTCCCACTACTGAGCACGAGCCTCCTCTCACATACCAAGGTGCGAGGGTATTAGGTCATACTCCACCACGCGGACCCAGTGCGGATTGGCGGAGGCAGGTGTATGGCGTCCTGCTGTTAGAATTTTTCAAGCCGCCTAATGAAGAAAGGCCTCTAACATGGCTTAACGACTACCACATTTAGTGATAACCGGGACCAACGGCTTAACGTGCCTTCCGAAGCACATATTTTTGTTAATTAAAATAATTTGTTTTAAAATAACAAAACTTATTTTAATACTCACTATTTGCTTATCTCAGTTGGTAAATTACAAAAATCTATAAAGTCGACGAGTACGGGACCCAATTTTATACAGGCTTATAAATCAGCGATAGAAGCGAAGATAGGTGCATTGGTCAATTTGAATATTTGATAGGGAGTTATTTATTGACGGCCCTTAGTAAATCGCAGAGAAGCAGAGATCAATTCTGATTTTAAAATATGGAAGCTATTTGTTTTTCTTAATCTAACCAAGGAGTTGTAGAGAGAACGAAGGTTATAAATCGTGAACACTGGTTTACTAATTAGCAAAGGTTTAATTCAAACTTACTAGCTAGTAGCATTTAGGTGTAGGTATACATACTTTTTTGCTTTATTTTTGAAATACTTCAATATAGTATGAGGAGCCTGATTTGTGTGCAATTAGTGAACTAAAATATACTTTTACATAGAACGTAGTTACGGTAATGTTGTTTTATGTAATGGCATTTAATTGACTAAGCTTTATCAATATTCTTTTTGGTTTATATGGATAATTATGTCAAATACTAACTTAATATAAGAATTTGATATTATTGTTAAAATTAGTTTATTAAACTATAAATAAAACAGAGGTAGTACTAATAAGGTCAATCTTTGAAAAACTTACCTACATAAATACAAGTAAATTAGAAATGTATTGTGTAATAGTTTGAATAGAAAAAAAAACAATTTACTGTATTTTCTTCCATATGTGGATTAAAAAGTATTATTTACTTAATATTTAGAACCATATTACGTAACAAATCACATAAAAAATAACAATAACCATTTAATCTGCTAATGTGCTACTATTTTGACAGAATGATAGTTTAAAAAGGACTGTTTCCTTTGAAATTCGATGCAGTCTCATATAAATTAGCAACGCGTTACCGCAAAAATGCTGCGAACAAACACACAAGCCGACAAAGGTATCACCGACTTGATGTGACCACATTTTTATTATTATATAGGACAATATTTAGTTATGTCTTTCGTACTGGCCGTAGAACAAAACTTGCTTACTTTTTCAAGTAGGCGAATGTATTATTCGACATCATGAACAGCAGCTATACATATTTTTATCTCAGTGAAGTAAGCGCCTTGTTCTTACTTCATGTTTTTTTTGTTGCTTATTAAAATTACACTGTACTTTAATAACAATTAATCTATCAAGTTGCACTAAATATTCTTTTTAAAGTATCTCTATCACGTGATCTATTTCTTTCTAGTTATTGTCGGTTATTTATAAGTCAGTCGGTAGGTGAACATATCAGTTTAAAAGTAATATTTTTTAAACTTAAAATCCAATAGTTGACCAAGTAAGTGGTTACCATAGCAACGTGGATTAGTTATATTGAATTAGTGGGGTCCATGACTAACGAGGCATGATGTATACAATTCTGCGGTCGCGTAGCCGGATCGACACAATAAAACCCGATTATTAATCGGCATCCGGATAGCTTGAGTCACAGATCAAGAACGGATACTGCACAGATATGCACGCCTTCATTTGTTTGTAGCCTAATATTACTTTTATGTTTTGTGTATAAACAGGCTCTGTATGTCTTAACTTAGATTTGATTTTTTATTGAAAATCATTGAATAAAAGTCCGTAGTATCTCATAAGGAAATTAAATATTCGTATGGCCGTCAGTCAGAATTTGGAGAACAGATCATTTTGAAATGTTATATTTTTCAATTTAATTTACTGACTACTTCCTAAATATATGTGTTTAAATAGCTTCGTCTGTCTGTTTGGGATTTAAAATTGAATCTTTTCGATTCATCCTTTCAATTATTATGGTGTATATAGACCCTGGTGCACCTGCCGAACAACAGACGTGGCTCTGGCGAATATAAAAGTTCCCGGTAAGCACCTACCCGGTAAGTACCAAGTGCTCGCCACTTATTACGTGGGACGTACAATATAATTGACGAAATGTGGGCGTATATTATGCCTACCCTTATAATTGACGTAGTAACTTGAAGTTAGTATAATTATTGTGATTTGTTTTATATGTAACTATATTTTAATTGTAATTTTTGATTGTTTTTCATATTGTGTGTAATTTTAATTTGTAATTTATTAATAATATTTGTAACTATTTTACAATGTTTTTTGCAATACCCTTGCAGGGTTATGTTTCAGAACCATTATTATGTAACATTAAGATCTTTATGTACAACACGACGCAAACAAAGAACTATGAACTATATTATCTATGTATGTATAAATAAACATTTTCTGTCTGTCTTATAAGTATTTAAGAAACTATCGAATATATTAGGTCGGGGAAAAAGTCTTTTCGCATAACGTAGGTATAAACTTATTATAAAATTTTTTTGACTGTACTATTTGTGTCTGGCTGGTTTTGGTAACATTAAAAAGGTTCCATTATAAAGAAAAGAAAAAAATAAAAAAAAGTTGTTTCCCGCTATTTTTCATTTGTTTTTCTCTCCGTAAAAATGAGTGAATCTAATGAAGAAATTCGATACATTTTAAAATTTTATTATAAAAAAGGCAAAAATGCAACTCAAGCAGTGAAAAAAATTTGTGATGTTTATGGACCTGATGCAGTGTCAGTAAGAGTAGCACAAATTTGGTTCAAACGTTTTCAGTCCGGAAATTTTGATGTTAAAGATGCACCTCGCTCTGGTCGCCCTGTTACGAATAAAATGGACGCCATTTTTGAAAGAGTGGAGCAAGATCGGCATATTAGTAGTTACGATGTAGCTGAAGAACTGGGAATTGACCACAAAACAGTTTTGACCCATTTGAAGAAAGCTGGTTATATAAAAAAGCTCGATATTTGGGTGCCACACGAGCTCACTCAAAGAAACTTAATGAACCGTGTACTCATTTGCGATTCATTATTGAGACGTAATGAAACCGAGCCGTTTTTGAAGAGATTGATAACTGGCGATGAAAAGTGGATCACGTACGACAAGAACGTGCGAAAAAGGTCGTGGTCGAAAGTTGGCCAGGCTTCACAGACTGTGGCCAAACCTGGCCTAACACGAAATAAGGTGATGCTGTGTGTATGGTGGGATTGGAAGGGCATTGTTTGTTATGAGCTTTTACCGCCCGGCAAAACCATCGATTCTGATCTTTACTGCCAGCAACTGATGAGATTAAAGGAAGCAGTCGAGAGAAAACGGCCGGAATTGTTCAACAGTAAGGGTGTGGTCTTTCATCACGATAACGCTAGACCACACACATCTTTAGCCACTCAGCAAAAATTAAGAGAGTTCGACTGGGAGGTCCTAGTGCATCCACCATATAGCCCTGACCTTGCGCCTTCAGATTTTCACCTGTTTCGGTCTCTGCAGAATTCTTTAGGTTCTGTAAGGTTGACCTCAAGAGAGGACTGCCAAAACTATTTGTCCCGTTTTTTTGATCAGAAGTCCCAAAGTTTCTACAGTAACGGGATAATGTCTCTGCCCACAAAATGGCAGAAAGTTATTCAACAAAACGGTACATATATATTGTAAATAAATGTAAATAAACTTTGAAAAAAATGTCTTGACTTTTCATACAAAAATACGAAAAGACTTTTTCCCCAACCTATTATTATCTTGGTCACTAAAGAAAAATCCTTAATAACTCATGGCATGGCATCCTTCACATACAAAGTATTGAGCACTTTTTATAATATGGAAAATGGCGTGAGACCCTCTCAAATGAAAAAAAAAAATCGAATTCTCCCTCAGGTAATAAGTCATGTTATCAAATATTCTGAAAACAGGCAAATCATAACTTTGCTAATAAAACATATTTATTTCATCATCATAGAAAAATTCTTCAATTAATCTCTTTAAATAAAAATAATAAAATTCTGTGACATTCTACTAAGTTTTATTATCTTTGATCCACTAAATATGACTCACAATAATCGAGCACCTCTAGATTACGATTGGGACAGAAAGTGTTAGATTTTACGAGATTTTTGTGGTCACACGAATGTGTCAAAAATCACACACAATGTGGTTTTTGAGGCAGGGTACTTCAAATTCTCTTAGATCATAAAAAAAATTTAGGTCCTCACACACTACGCCTACTACTACGACTACACATCTGAGTTTTAATACGAGCGAATTAAGCTTTAGAAGGCAACGTTTCAAAATATAACAATAAAAAAATAGTAAAAAGGCTTAATAAGATTATATGATAAAACAAATTACAGGTTGTAAAACGGTAAGTTGGTTACAATAACGTTAAAGAAGGAGTGTTTTGTTCCCGATAAAGATATTACGAAAGCTACCATAGGTTTGTTAGCCGCATTTCGAGGCAATTAAGATTACGCTTATCATATAAATGTCGGCTTGGGGATAATATTTACTAAAAGGTGCTCAGAGAAAGGAATATTTGTTTAGATTGTTGAGATTAACGCCATTCAACCCACATTCGGTAGTGCGTTATGAATTAGTAACTTTAAAGTTTGCTTATCTTAATTAATATTGTATTTTAATGCAGAAACATTTTGACCAATTATGTAAGATGTAGTACGTGATTCAAATTAATTTAGTGACCTGTCTATTAATTTTTTTTGTTACTTACTTACTTTAATTAGTATGCAGTTTTCTATTATTTCGATTCTATTCCGAGACTTTTAACTCATAAAAATATGATGACTAAAATTGTTTTGGTTGCATCAAAAAGAACTGGAACCACCAATTTTTTATATTTTTTAAAAATCAAGGGCTTATCGACTTTGGCGCAGTATACTTAACAAAAATAACCATAAGCAACTCCGGAGTATTTTAAAACATACGAAGTCGCCAAAAAGAACTGCTAATAGACAAGAAAGATCTTCACAAATTGTCGACAATCTTAAAGTGGACACTTTTATTAAACAAACAACCGTACGAACTGGAGCTTGTTTGTGTCGTAATGTCAAGTTCAGATTTGAAGTGTAAGTCAAATGTTTGCAGGCGTTGAGACGCCGTGGGCCGACACTTAATGAGGTATCATCTTAAACAGGCCCCTGTGTCAACTTGCTCAGCTTACGAGAGCTACTGTCGCAATTTTATTGAGAGGAAATGATAGCAAACTGAGATATTATTTCCTTGGAAAATACGACGGCTGTAAAAACACGTTCTCTTTTATATGTTGACGTCTTTGATATAACTTTCTTGTCTTATTTTAAAATATAGATACTTAACAGTAGCAGAATAAAAAAAGTTAGAAGAATATGGATTTAATTTCCATAAATTTACAGTTATTAGTATAATGTGGAAGCATATCAAAATTTAATTGCTTTTTTTTTTAGGCTGCGTTTCACGAACTGTATAGTAACAACCAACCACTTATCTTAATATCTCCTTATGGTTCTTACAAGGAGGAACCTTCTGTAAGACAACTCCTTCACAGTAAGCAGCAATCTTTTGCATCCCTACAACACAGGTCATTCCATCATTATGTGCTAATGCAGCATATTGATTGTTGCTGCACTAAGTACTGCTTTAAAACGCTCTCCTGCTAAATCTTTATTTATTTATTACCATTACAAAATAAACAATAAGAAAGTATAAATTTCACATCTAAGTATTGTCACAATTACTGGAGATCACAACATGCAAAAAAATGTAAAAATAATAATAATAATTAATAACAATAAAAAATACACTTACCAAATGTATGTTTATGCAAACTTTGTAACAATTATAGCAACTATTGCGGTCTTAAGAAACGTCACACTTTCTAATAATAGATAAAAACCTACGCAGTCTCTGAGAATGGATATCTAGTTCAGGCATTTTGTTCGACAGTTCATTATCGTATCAGCCTTATACGGTCCACTGATGAACATTGACCTTCCCAATATGTAACTCTCTATTGGAGTATATTTGCCCATAATCACCACTGGGCAGGCGGGATGGTGATCCCAGTTCAGCTCGTACGCAGGATAACGCTACTGCCCGTCGGTAAGATTTCTCTTTGTCGACTCTGACGACTCCCCGTAAGATGAGAGAGGGTGGTTTCTAACCCGGTACCACAGGGCACAGCACGGCTAAATCGGTTTCTTAATATACTAAAATATGATATTTCGTAGTTAGTTATTCGTATACAAACTATACATAATGTATGCATGACATACATTCATAAACACATGAGTAACATTTATGGTAGCATTAGCATTAAACATTTCTAATTATGATGGTAAACGAAACATTTTGCTAGCAGAAAACTTGTTATAACTTACTTAGAAAATACATATTTCTGATTTGATATCTTCTCTCGTACATTACTAAAGAAATTTCTCTTGTAAAAAGAAATGAAAGGCCTTTATTACAATCCTATTTGTCCGAAAACGCTCCTTCACGTATCTAATATCCTCACAAATCGGTCATAAGCTTTTGTAAGAATAGCGATCTCAAGATAAGGTCCCATTCAAAGCACACTATCAATCATAGTTTACCGGTTCTATATCAATAACGGAAAAATGCGTACTCACTCGTCTTTCACGCGATTTTTTCCGTGATCCGTTGGTGAAGAGGGAAGTGTCAATCATTCCATTTGGGCCAACATCAGTATTACACGCGATAGTATCGGTTTCCTTCTAGAAAATTGTGCAAATAAGCGTTTATACTTTATGATAATTTATGATGTTATCTGTCGAATAAATACTTCTTTGCTTATACTTTTCTTTTAGCTGATGAAAGGTTTTTATAGTTATATTATTCGAATCGTGCATAGCATTTTCAATTCAATAGTCCACCCTCAACAGATAGGATATACATTTAGCGTCATGACTATTTTTGAGTGTTGCATAAATTGTGTACATTTAAAAATATACTAGTAAATCGTATGCTACTACTGAAATATGAGCTTACAATACGGCCTCTGCCTACCCCTTTGGGGAAACAGGCGTGATTCTATGTATATATCATTTCTGACAAAAAAAGAATTTTACATGGAAGTCAACAGCTCGTTCTTACACACAAAAGTTACATCAATATTTGTGTTTAAATACTCCACTACATACCTTAGAAATTGAATGCATTGGAAATTCTGATGTAAGTCGAAGAATTTGCCGACTGATCCCGGCGCACTTGTCAACAACATTCCGGAACTACGCTGAAGCACAAAAGCAATGGTCTGTATTCTGTCTCCCGGCGAAATTGCACAGATCTCGTATAATGCAGTTTAATTAAGCTTTACAATCAGCAGCAGTTACCAAAGGAACGCCCCAAACGTGAAATAAATTCTTGTGGGGGCTGAAATCAGATCCTTAACATCTGCGTTGATATCTATGCATTTAGCCGCTATCATTCTGAGCTTTATGCCGTTGATAATATAAATTGTTGAAAGCGATGCGATAAGATGGTTTTAGTTTTTCGTATAGTGGGGTTGACATCAGCCCTATAACGTTTAATTTTCTTTTAATCCCAAATGCCTCGATCTTAATCATTAGGGGGTTGCCGCGTAACGAATTCAACGTATTGCATCGGTGTCGCAAATGAGGCTATTTCATTTCTCCTGAGAGATGTCTTGTTGGCGTGAGGGGTAAGCAGAATACGTGAATGTTTGTGTTTACGCTCCACTGGTCTATTATTGGCATCGAAAATCGCTATACAATAAGATAATTCTAATTCAATAACGGTTCGGCGAGATCAAATCATACTATATTGAGTGGGAGCATTAATGCCTTTAGATTATATTAATTTAGTTCTCATAATATGATTTAAACATGTCCTTATACGATCATTAAACTGGCTAGATTGTAAGATTATGTAATATCTTTTATATTGAGAAATTATTTTTTGAATTTGGAATTTATCCAAAATATCTAACGTTTTTAAAGTAGCGAGGTCATTCGCTTGTAATTTTTTGGTAATTACAAAGAATATAGATATCACTTCTTAACTAAACAAGATCTAAAACAAACACATCTTAGAATCCTCACGTTACTAAAATTTTATCTACAATGCCAGCGAAGCGGCATGAAGATGTTAACCCATAGAGTAAGAAACGTTTCTAAGAACTTTTAAGACAGTGCAGCTTTACGATTTTCGAACAAAAGCCAAACAATCCATTGTCTATCGATTGTAGCCTCGAGTGCAGTTTGTCGTCAGAAGACGTAAGTTGCTCCTTTCGTGACCACTACTATGTGTCTTTAATTCAATGTAACTTTGCATAAGCAATGATTTTGAAAACAAATATTTAATTATACGCAGTATTTAAATATTTATCGTCATGTTTATCACTTGAATGATATTTGAAATAAAGGTATTACAAATATTTAAAAGTTTGATACATCACTTCAAGATGGCGACCGATGTGGCGTGGAGGTCAGTATACCTGCACTTCTCTTCAGAGGTCGTGGGTTCGATTCCCACTCAGGACAAATCTTTGTGTGCATGAACATGAATATTTGTTCTGGTCTGGGTGTTTTCCTATATATATATTATGTATGTATTTACAAAAAAAAATGTATTTAAGTATGTTTATCCGTTGTTTAGTATCCATAGCACAAGTTCTTAGTGATACTTATCTTGGAACTAAATAATTGGTGTGATTATATAAGAGAATATTTATTTATTATTTATAAGTTATAAATTTTTGCATTAGTCAATAATATTGTCAGATTTTTCTAATGGCGAGCGGAAAAAATGTCATCATTTCGATATATACTTTTATAACAAGAAAAAATAGTTCAATTTGAAATAATCGTTTAATTTCAGGTCTGATGTTTAAATTGGAGATATTTTTGCGTTTGTGTATTTATAACATTCTCAACAATTATGTATACAAATATATATTATGAAACGATGTTAATAAGCCCTGGCTGTATGAAGCCTTTTGATTCTATTATGTGATTTTTTTATCTACTCCATTAGGATATCGTCAATAAAACTTAGTACAATCAGCGTGATGTGCCCTACAAAACACAAAGAAGCTCACCCATCCAAGGATAAATTATTTTAAACTACTTAGACTATTTTCTGCTTTGTCATTATAATTATATAGCATTTATAAATAATTAATAAAGAACTGCATTAAAAGCAATAAAGATAAATTATGTTATTTTGTATTAGCATGAACTAGAGTGTTTCTGAACGAAAACAAATAGTAAGGGTTTATATCTCTATTGAATGCGTCCCTTAAAGCTTGTGATGTGTTCTTTACTTTGTTTCAAGCCTTTGCCATTACCGTGAAACCTTTTTATAACAACTGTTACCACAACTCTGAGTTGCTTTGAAATTGTAGAGCTTAGATTCTAGATAGTAACATGTGTAAGGATCGCACAAATACATTTAACGATAACAAAGGGAAGCTTCTATTTTCTCTGTGTTCGGGAAATGTGTTTGAGGCACGATCGCTAAACTTTTATTGCCATATGAAATGTTTGAAACGTTTTCTTGCATCAAAATGTGTAATTATAAGCTAAAATTAAATATTTTCTATTTACTTGCAAGTAATGGTGTTTTTGTGTCTGGAGTTAAATTGTTTTGCGTTGGAGTGGATTGTATTAGAAGTTATGTGAATTTCTAAGTTGTTTTATTTCTTATAAAACAATGACCATAATCAGTGTAATGACATTAAGGAAAATGTTTTTTGTATGTATCGTATGTGTAAAAATATTAAAATTTCTTTTTTAGTTTTATTTGTTTTTTTAGTATTAATCTTTGGGACATTAATAACTACAAGCAGCTACAGGAAAATAGGTTGCATTATACTGATACTAATCTGTAGGATTAGAAGTGATTTGTACCCTTTGTCTAGATCTTCAGCAACCACTTCGAAATATTTATTACTTGTATTTTAATTTACTTTATTATTCAGTTATATCAAAATGTTCAACTATTTAAGTAACCGTTACTAGCAGATTCGACAGAGCATAAACTTAAGAAAACATTACGAGGAGTAACTTTTTAGAATAGTCTTATTTAAATTCGAAGAAAATATTTTCTAACATTATATATACCGACATTCTGAGATCAATTTGATTCCTTACAAGTCATATGGGTCAAAATAATGAAGACTGAACAAAATATCAATTTTCCTTGTGTTATGACTACTTCTTTTATTGCTTACGAATATAATAAAAAGTAGGTAGGGATGTATGTATATCGTTTCCTTTGTCCTCTTTAAACGAAAGGCTCAATTTAGGGTAACGGGTTGAGTTTATTCAACGCGTGTTTTTTGTCTGATATAACCATTTTGCGTCTTAATTTGCGTATTGATGTCACAGTTTGCATAATATAATATTGCGAATTGTAAAGGACTTTTCTTAGATAGAATTATTTGGACATATATAATTACTATATGTTGTTGATAGAGGTAGATTTGAATACCTCTTTTCTTAGTTTGTGAAAGAAGAGCTAACCCTGTAGCGGCAATTAATAATTGAGATGTTTATATGTGTATGGAGCTCCTACCTTAGGAATCCACGTCAACTTCACCTGTAAGTGGTGCGCCTGCTTATTACCGAACAAGGCTGTGGCAAACATAACAGTTCCCTGTAAGCAGCAATAGACTCGCCACCTATAATGTGGGATCGAAAATATTACTGGCGAAAAGTGGGCGTGTATTATGACTCTGCCTATCCCTTCAGGGTAACAGGCGTGATTGTATGTATGTATGTATGTATGTATGATTATAATGATGACGTAATCTAGATGTAAATTCAAATATATTATATACCTTTAAACTATTATTTGATATAAACACTAAGTATGCCAGAAATGTTTTCACGGTCCATATGTTCTGCGAAATAAACCTTAGTATGCAAAAAACGGGCAAAGTATTTTTTACCGATGCCTTTAGTTAAAAACGGTATGTATTGGGATAGTTTTGAAGAAGGGCGTTGGTCAAAACTACGTTGATATTAGAAAAGGTGTTTAAGAAACGCTTTAGTATTGCAAAATAGATATAAAAATAGTATATAATAATATTAACTTTATCTAACGTATCATAAATTAAAAAAAGCAGTTAAAAATATATAGTCACATAACAAAAGTGAAATAGACTGTGAATGTTTCATTAGAATTAATTGAAGATAGCCTTTGTTGTGACTCCCATCAATTTCTAAAGTGGACTTAAGTTATGCGCATCTTTCTACATGATATTCTCAAACGCGAAATTAATATCGTATGACTTCAAAATGACTCCGACAGCGTGAGTAATTGAAAATTAAATTCAAGGGATAGATTCAAGAGAAGAGCTCATGTCGTATTCAATATTGAACAGATAGTTTTAATAACAGTTTCAAATATTTTTTGCATTAAATTAAAGAAATATAAAACATAAATATAAATATCGGTTTGACTATGGCACATTTACTATGAGCAGGAACTTACGTAGAGAAGAATCGGGGACAAATGAAAGATGTCAAGTTTGTCCTACGTCGAGCTTATAGAATAATTATATGAATTGATAAAGTCAATAGTAATTAGCATTAAAAAAAAATCTAACAACGGATGTGTCTTAGGTTACGAAGTCAGTTAAAGAACATTATAGCCGTACGAATTATGTTTAACAGTGCACGTGGGCTTGCCTTCCACTAGATGAACCAATAAAATTGGTGTTTATTCTTGTATTATTAGTATTATTGGAACCAATAAACATCTGTGAGGTTTTCCTTGTTTTATTGGTTCAACAAAACCTCACAGAACACGTCGTTCGACTTTATTAATAAGAGAGGGTTATTTGGTTTTTCGTCGTACATTACAACAGTAAAGTAAAGTAAAAGTAAAAAGTTCTTTATTTCGTAAACTATTACATAGCACTTGAAAACGTCAAAACGAAATATACATGAAAAAAAAATGATATCAACCCTGAAATCACGATGCTTAGATTCACTTAGAAGCAAATAAATAAAAATTAGGTGTAAGTGAATCTAAGTGCCAGTTCCGAGCCTCCACTCTGTGAGAAGAACTGACAAGAAACTCACAGGCTATGCTCTTTTAAATTATTTTTGTTACATGACACACACAGTGTAAATTTGATGATACTGAAAGGGTCCCCCGAAGCTGTAACCAATAAAGTAGCACTAAGGGAACCTTCCATCACAGTCAAGTAAGTATGTATTGTGAAACTGAGCTGAGCCTGTACAATAAGGGATGGTCACGACAATGATCTGGTTGACTTTTTATTCTAATATACACATACAAGTTGAAAATGTTAAGCCCAAGCTTGTTTATCCGATAAGTAATCATTAACAGCGTAATACCCCTTTTGAAGAAACTGCTTTTTAACTACAGTTTTAAAAGTTGTCAATGTTAGATCAATTATTTCCTGCGGAAATTTATTAAAAAATCTGATACTATTACCCAAAAATGAATTTTTTGTTATGAGAAGTCGACAATTTGGCAGAGAGAGCTTATTTCTGTTCCTAGTATTAAAATTATGTACTTTTGTATTTTTATCAAATGTATTAATGTTTTTGCGAACATACATTATATTATCGAATATATACTGAGATGCAACCGTTAATATGTTAATTCTTTTAAACATCTCTCTAAGAGAATCTCTGGACTTAAGATTATAGATAGCTCTTATGGCGCGCTTTTGTAGTACAAATATATTATGTATGTCCGTAGCAGTTCCCCACAATAACATACCATATGACATAATGCTATGAAAATAGCTAAAATAAACTAATCTAGCTGTTTCTTCGTCTGTTATGAGTCTTATCTTTTTGATGGCATAGCATGCTGAGCTAAGCCTTCCGGACAAATCCATTATATGGGGGTTCCACTGCAATTTAAAATCAATATTGATGCCTAAAAACTTTGTGTCATTTAATAACTCGATATTCTTGCCATTCATTTTCAAGTTAGTTGAGACTTTTGTAACATTAGGCAATGAGAACTTTATACATTTAGTTTTACTTGCGTTAAGAGATAGATTGTTAACCGTAAACCAATGTAAAACCTTCGCAAGAGCATTATTTATCACGTCAGAATGATCCTTGCCTCTGTTCACTTTAAATATCAGAGACGTATCAAACAAAACTGTTTCGCACAGATCTCTAGTATAGAAAGGTAGATCGTTAATATAAATTAGAAACAATGAAGGGCCTAAAATCGAACCTTGTGGAACTCCCATAAGCAATGGCGCGCCAGAAGACTTGACTCTATTAATAACTACTTTTTGAGTTCTGTCACTCAAGTAAGATTTAATTAATTTTAAAGAATTACTATTAACACCATAAATTATGTCAATTTAGCTAACAAAGTAGGATGGTCAACGCAATCGAATGCCTTCGAAAGATCACAAAATACTCCAATCGCATCCTGCCTGTCCTCCCAGGCGTCAAATATATGCTTCATTAGGGCTACACCAGCATCTATAGTGGATTTACTCTTAGTGAAACCATACTGCTGAGAATGAAATAAGGAATTCAGAGAGAAATGAGAAAGTAATTGATTAAAAATAACTTTTTCAAATATTTTACTAAGAGCTGGGAGTACTGATATTGGTCTATAGTTAGTAGGATCAGACTTCTTACCAGCTTTAAAAAGAGGTATTACTTTACTGTATTTCATTAAACTTGGAAATGAACCATCATCAATACATTGATCAAAAATAACTGCCAACTGAGGAGCAATAATATTAATGATAGATTTAATAATGTTGGTTGAGATTCCCCATAAATCCTCAGTTAATTTTAAATTTATTGTATTAAAAGTATTAACTATTGTAGAGCCATCAATATGTCTAAAACTAAATAATTCACTACAAAGAGGTACATTGTCTTCAAGAAGAAAGACTGCACGCTGAGTAGAGGAGTCAAGTGCTTGAGTTGTCTCTAATGGTATATTCACAAAAAAATTCAGAAATGCGTTGGCCACCTCTTCTTCTTCTACAATATCTTTATCATCGACTTTAAGAGTTATCATGCTATGATTATTCTTGTATTTTCCAGATTCTTGGTTTATGACATTCCATGTAGCTTTAATTTTATTTTTGGAATTCATAATTTTATTTTTAAGATGCATTGACTTAGCAGTGGTGCAAACAAGTTTGAACAATTTTGAATAATTTCTAACATATTGAATAAAATTTGAATCTGTTGAAGTACTTTTTTCTCTATATAAATCAAAAAGTTTCTTCCTACTTTTATAAATTCCGGGAGTAGCCCAATCACAAAACTTCCTTTTGTTTGAAATTTCCACACTTTTCAGCTTAAAGTTATTCTTAAATTCTTGTTGTACAATTCAGAACAATTTATCATAATTTATAGCGGAATTGTTTTCTAACGTGGTAAGCTTTTCGTTGACATTGCTTTGAAATTTCAGTTAAATATAATAGTAAAAAATAGAACGAGTGTCACTGAAATAGTTCAAAGAATCAGCAAGCTGAAGTGGCACTGGACAGGGCACGAAGAACTGACGGCCGTTGAGGCAGAAAAGTTCTTGAATGGAGGCCATTTGATGGAAAACGAAGCGGACAACCTGCTCAGAGTTGTAGGATCTCGTTGGATGAATGCCGCCTGCAATCGGTCACATTAGAAGCTAATGAAGGAGGCATCTGTTCAGCAGTGGACGTCTTTGAGCTGATGATGGTGATAATATTGATACTTACATACTTGACTAGATGAGAGCATTCAGAAGTATTCTAGGTGTGAAATTGAGAGAAAAAATTAGGGATGAAGTAATAAGGGTCAAAGCTGGTGTTAAAAAAAATATAGTGACGAGAATTGAGAAAGGTATGCTTAGATGGTTTGGTCATGGTGAGAAAATGAATGAAAGTAGACTGACGAAAGTTATTTATGACGGACAATGAATGAAAGTGTTGGGAGGGGAAGACCACGTAAGACCTTCCATGATCAAATTCACAAAATTTTGGAGAAAGGGCAGGTCAAAAGTACCCTAAGCCTACGGGCGTGTATGAGAATATGATATAATGAGTGTATGAGAGGAGTGGGGCGCCCCGCCGCGAACCGAGCGGAAGTGTTTGCATACAGCTCCGTTGTAAAACATATCAAAAAGTGGTAAAATTATAAGAAAACGAGTTATCATTTATTTTAATTTAAAAATAAACGTGTAATCATTAAGTGAAATAGAAGAAATCCAAATAAGCGAAAGAAGAAAGCCAATTTCAGAAAAAGCCGTTGTGAGTGTACAAAGAATCACTGTTTTAAAATTGAACGCGTTGGCCTTGAACAGAGCGGTGAGTAAGCTTAGTCGTAGACCGCAAGCTATTACGAATACTTCCGAAGCAGCCCGATTGTCGTCGCAACATACTTAGCAGCAGTCAAACCAATATTTCAACACTCTAAATCAACTGTCATTAGCGCAGTCAGTACAGCAGTGTGCTAAAAGCTCCACTATCTCTGAAGGGTGCCAGATCGATCCTACGCGGACAAGTAGTCGAAATTCATATTTTGCGATTTTTTCGTAAAACATTAATAAAAATGACTATCATATGTAATAAATGCAAAAAAACCATAGTGAATAAACAATTTTTGACATGTAAATTATGTAAAGGTGTTCACCACTTGGATTGCACTAATGTTTCATTTCAAAGATTTCGTATTATGACAGTTGCAAATAAAAAGTCATATACATGCAACTCTTGTACTATATTGTCGGATACTTCTACGCCAAACATAAATAATAAGTCTTACACATCCGCTGGAAGTGCTTCAGCCTCTGACACAGACAATATTACGCAGAGAACTAAAAATAAAGTGAATATCTCTATAGAAAACTCCTTTGAACAATTTGTGTCTGAGGAGACTGATTTTACGTCGATTGCATCATCACCACTCACACAGATAAGTAGAAGTTTCTCAGAAATGCATTCAATTGGTACTTATTTAACTGACGAATTAAATGATAAAATAAGAACTTTGAATGAAAGACTGGAAATAGCGGAGAATGAAATAGACAATTTGCTTACTTTAAATAATGATTTAACCAAGCTAAACTCTAAATATGAATTAAAGATAAAACAACTTTCACTTATTTGTAATCAAACGCCAAAGAATAATACAAGTGTAAAGAAAAGAATAGTAAATTTAAGAAAAACATGTAACTCATCTATTATACAGCTTGATAACTCGGAAAGAAACGATCAGAGAGATTTGGAATCACAACTGGAGTCACCATCATCGCTAACAAAACTGGAAACCCTAGAAGTGAACTCACTAAGTCATAATGACGTTAATCAAATTTTGCCGACAAAGAAAACTAGTGTAGTCTATAATGAAGACACAACTAAAAAAAAAGACAAACGTATATTCATAATTGGTGATGAACATCTAAGAGGACTATCAGCCTTGATATCATCCACAAGGTCAGGAAAATGGAACGACACCTACCAAACCTTTGCCTATATTATGACCGAAGCCACAAGTACTGAAATTTTAGACAAATGTAACAGCCTTTTGCCGGATCTTACTAGTGACGATGTGGTTATTTTGGGTTGTGGCAACCATGACAGTGACATACATAAATTTCACTCAAACATCTGTATTATTATTAATAAATTGAGCGCTAAAGCACATTTAGTGATGGCACCTATAAATTTTAATCCTTATTTCAACGAAAAAAAATTAAACCATTGTGTAAAGTTGTGGACGAAACATTTTGTAAATTGTAATGTAATCGATAAAAATGATTTTTTTGCTAGTACCGATGACTATAGTTATATTAATGTTTTATGTGTTAAAATCAACGTATTCGTTGATTATCCTGAATATAAAAAACAATTTTTGTCAGCAGAGAGCATTAAAAAGCATATAAAGAATCATTCGCCTCAATCCGAAAATAAAATAAAAAATTTCAACTTTATCAATAAGAAAGGTATTATAACGTATTACTTTAAACCTGTTGCAAAAAATAATTCATCTCTAATAGCTAGACCAAATAGTGAAAGAAATGATATGACATCGTGTAACCATCATATTGTTCAGAAGCCCAAATCGAATCACTCAACACAGCCGTTTTTTCGTGAATAAAGTAAAAAGTGTCTTCACAGTTATGCACCAAAATATATATGGTTTATGTTCAAAAAAAGAACTCATTGAGATAACACTATCAGAAATTAGTAAGGATACTAAGCCTGATGTATTATGTTTTTCAGAAACATTTATTAAAATTGGAGAGGAAAAAATTTTTAATGTTAATGACTTTCAACTAGCCGTAAATTACTCAAGGAAGAACAGAAGGGGAGGTACATGTATTTTAGTAAAAAAGGGAATAGATTTCAAAGAAATTACTTGTTTTGATAAACTTGCTATAATTTTTCACTTTGAATGTTGTGCAGTAAACCTGGTTGCTAATAATATTGTTATTATTTGTATTTATAGAATTCCTTCTAAGTTGCAGAGACATGTAATTTGTTTTATTGAAAAAATTGACTTATTGTTGTACATGTGTTTTAGAAAGTATCCTAATAAGAAAATTATTGTAACAGGTGACATGAATATAAATATACTTAATAGAAATTGTAATTACGTAATTAAATTAAATGAAATTTTTAGTAAATATGACCTAAATGTACACATAAATGAGCCTACACGACAAAACTCGTGTCTAGATCTTATAATCAGCAACATAGATAACGCTACAGGATTGGTCCTACCGCTAGGACTATCTGATCATGACACAGCTCAAATATTAAAATTTGAAGTAGGACACATAAATCGAATTCCTAAATTTGTCCTTATAAATAGGAGAGACTATTCAGAGGGAAATATTGAAATTTTTAAATGTCACTTGAGATCCTTTTCCTTCAAAGACACATATGACCATACGAATGCTAGTACTGCATTTGATAAATTTCATGAAGAATTTTGTCTCTTGTATGAGTTATGTTTTCCTGTTGTGAGAGTTAAAAAATATTTACAGATTAAACCCCGTTGGATTACAAAAGGACTGCAAAAGAGTTGCGCTACTAAGAGACTATTACGATACTCTTACTATACTACTAAAACTGACATCGACCGAAAAAAATACTTACGATATAACAATTTACTTAAAAAATGTATAAATAATTCAAAGAGGCTAACGAATAAAAAATATATAACAAATAGCAAGAACATAGGCAAAGCCACATGGACAATTATAAAAAATGAAACAGGTGATATGGAAACACGGAAATATATCAATACAATAGTTTCTGATGATAAAAAAATACTATCACCAACTGAAATGGCTTCGGCATTTAATAGACACTTTATTGACACAAATGAATCAAAGACAACTACTCAAAACACATGTAAAAAAATCAGTTTTCATAATTCAATATACCTGACTCCCGTCAATCGAGAATACCTACATTTGTAAAATTATTATGTCACTTAATAACACTCTATCAGAGGGTTATGACTCCATATCCACAAAAGTAATCAAATATTGCAAAGAAGAATTAAGTCCGGTACTAACATATCTAGTTAATATGTCGATAGAATTCGGCATCTTCCCTGAAAGACTAAAAATTTCTATAGTCAAACCTCTATATAAAAAAGGCGACAATACAAAAGTAGATAACTACAGACCTGTGACATTAGTATCTATATTTTCGAAAATTTATGAAAAGGTTATGCATGACCATTTAACTTCTTTTTTCAGTAAATATAACATAATTAGTACGAGTCAATATGGTTTTCAAAAAAAGAAATCTACGGCTCAAGCTATTTTTTGTTTGGTAAATGATATTCTTCAAAATGTGAACGATAAGAAATTTACATCAGTAATCTTCCTCGATATGTCGAAAGCATTCGACCGAGTTTCACATACACAACTGCTGACTAAACTAGAAAATAATGGCATAAGAGGACCGGCTCATAGTTGGTTAAGATCGTATTTGGAGGATAGGCAACAATGTGTAGAAATTGAGCAACTGGACTTAAGACATACTGTTCAAAGACACAGATCTAGCTTTTCACACAATGGATGGGGTGTTCCCCAGGGCAGCATATTAGGTCCACTATTGTTTATTTTGTATATAAATGACATAATTGAAGTCACAAATAATAAGTTCACTTTATTTGCTGATGATGTTTCCATTATTGTTTCTAGTAAGAAAGGTTCTACAATAGAAAAACATAAAATAGATATTATCAATACATTGACATCTGTAATAAATTGGTTGAACAAAAATAATCTTCAAATAAATATGAATAAAACTAGTATAATTAATTTTAATAATTTAAAAACTCAGTCAATTATTGAAATAAATATGAATGGAAATAATATACAATGCGTTAGAGATGTTAAGTTTTTAGGTGTGATAATCGATAGCAAATTTTCGTGGAAAGGACAAATAGAGACAGTATTTAATAAAATAAATAGGTTCGCTTTTGCGTTATATAAACTTAACAAAATAACTAATAAAAAGACAGCTATTATGGCTTATTATGCATACGTAGAGTCAATAATCAGATACGGACTGATATCTTGGGGAAATGGCACATATATCAGTAAAATCTTTATTGCTCAAAAAAGATGCATTCGAGCTTTATCAAACATTGCACCAGATGTTTCCTGCAGGCCTTATTTTAAATCGCTGAATATTTTGCCTCTACCTTGTATTTATATATTGGAAATGGGAATATTTGTAAAGCAAAATCAGTACCTCTATCAGCAGGCAAAGGATAACACTAACAGAAGCTTGCGAAATCCAAACAAGCTTATTTTAAATACTGCACCGAGAAGTTGTAAATTTAATAATAATGGTTATGCGATGGCTATCAGGGTATTCAATAACATTCCAAATGAAATAAAACTCCTGCCATATAACAGGTATAAAACGGTTTTAAGGCAATGGTTAATGGAAAAGAGCTTTTACTCTATAAATTATTTTTTAAATATGAAATAAATATAGCTAATCTAGTCCCAACAATAGTTATAAGAAATGTAAAAATTATGATATTAAAATTAATTAAATAAATAATTTTATGAAGTAGGAACAATCAATGTAACCTTTTTTTAGGATTTAAGTTTGCATGCTATGTAATAATGTAGCTAAATAGGCAGAGCTCAAATAGTTATAATAAGATCCACAATATGTAACCCTATTTATGGCAAATAAATGAATATGAATATGAAGGTAAATGAGTGTAAATGAAGCTAAAAGTGTGTGCCAAGATCGTAGCAAGTGGAAAGATGTGATCTCTGCCTATCGCTACGGGAAAGAGGCGTGACATTAGGTATGTACATATGTTACATACTTTTAATTTGTAAATACATACTTATTATATATAGAACACCCACACCATAACAAATATTCATGTTCATGCACACTAAGATTAGTCCTGTGTGAAAATCGAACCCACCACCTCAGAAGTGGAATGCAGGTATACTGATCTCGACACCACATCGGTGTTTAAAGTTTATCAATGCTACAAAATTTATTGTTCACAGAACCCTTTTGTATCGCAATGAACATGCTGATTTGCCACAGGCAATGTACGCAACGTGGACCGTTAGCGTCGTACCAAACCCACACTGGGTTTGCATAAATATTTACTATTCCAGTTCATCGGGTTAGATGATTGCATTAAATGTGCATACAAAATACGACGAAACTCACCGGAACGTAACCGAGCGATGGGCGGAATCTGGAACCGATGTAACGTACGAATTTTACATAGGATAGTTCGAACTTTCCATCGGTATTAAATTAATATTTTTCGTTACGCTGCAATCGTGCGAATGAAAATACTTTTAGTGTTTCTCAGATTTCTTTTTCTTTATTAACATTTAGTTAATATTATTTTTCCTTGTTCGCATAAGATAATACTAACTATGATTATGATGATTTATGATTTTAAATCAGACTTAAAAAATATTGAACAAAAAACAAATTCTTTAGAGTATGCAGATATCTTCACTCTATAGTCGTCAAAATGTATCTGATCTACCATGGTGTGTACAAAACTATAAATAATAATAAAAAAGGTACATTTACAGTACATGGTAACAAGCGCAGTGATGTCACTTTAATGTTTAGAAGTGAGCATTTCTAAATAAGAACTCTATGTAGAAATTTCGTCTTTTTTCTTTTAAATTTTGTGTTAGCAAAACAAAGGTTTTTGTAGACTGTTTTTAAATATTAAGTAATATTAAGTACTTTTATTGTAACGGGCAGGAGAAAAAATCAAAAACTTGACGATGTTCTTGCCCTTTTTTTCACGATCAAGCTCCGAATTCGCAAATAAAGTATTAGGTCTAGTAGTTAGATAGTTGCAGCTAACACTAAACAAAGGGCATAATTGTAATAGCCCAACAGTAAACAATAAAACATTTATTACTCTCAACGTACCGTCGAGACACGCGAATAATCAAGATTCTTAGATAAATATCTTCCATGAAGTTTTCAAGTTTATGTACTATTTGTCTTAGGCCCAAGCCACTGTCTACCGCACCACTTTGCAATGGGTACGCCATGCTGGCGAATACAATAACATCAAACAGTATTCTGGGATAAATTTCTTTCTTGAAGTTTTCAAATTTGTGTACTGTTTATCTAAATACTATTCATGAACCTAGAACCGAGGTTTAGGACTGTCTTTACTGGAAAACTTGAGTATCTCGTGTGTGGAATGTAAGAATACAATAACATCAAACAATATTCTGGGATAAATTTCTTTCTTGAAGTTTTCAAATTTGTGTACTGTTTATCTAACTACTGTTCACTAACCTAGAACTGAGGTTTAGGACTGTCCTGTTTCTGGAAAACTTGAGTCTCCCGTGAGTGGAATGTGGATGTTTCACATCATCTAACGTAAAACTCTCCAGTCGCATAATTTTTTTACTAAGCCCCAAATTTTAAACTCAAGCTACGGTTGGTATTGGTCATAATCCGTAGAGCCGAGGGCTGATGGTTAAAGTTCTTCAATAGCGAACTAGCAAACGTGGAAGAGGGCGTACAATATTGAGCAAAGTAAAACTATGGGGGCTATATTCAGGTCTTCAAATAGCTGGAATAATGACGATTATGACGGTGGGTACACGCACCACATAGAAATGGTTAAGACTTTTTTTACAACGTTGTTATAAAAATGCATTTTCGCACTGCCTTCCGGTCAAAGGGGGAACAAGAGGGGGTGTTCGACCATAGTGTATGTGGCCGACTTCTCGGAGGGGCTATAGTTAGAGAGCAGAGGCTACGCCCTCCACAGGTATCTCTTGGATTCCCAACCTAGTAGACAGTGCTAAGAGCACCAAGAGTCGCCTGCCCCTGGATATTAACCTTTTCCCCAGCGGCCTCCTTCGCCCTACCGGGTGGTACTCAGCCCCCCACCAGGGCAAGGAGACCAGTCTCGGGGGGAATGGCTAAGCCCTAGTGCAGTCACATTAATGGTACGTCAATATAAGGAAATCTTTGCAGTGCAGCACTACTCCTATAGCTTGGACCTAAAACAAACATGGATACGCAGATTTTAAAACTTGAGGGAAGAAATCTATCCGAGAATGTTGATTGCGCGTCGGCCCGACATTATTCGTTTAATTTATGACGCTTTGAAATATCCTATAACATTAACGATTAGATGAATAGAAATGTACTTTATAATGCTGCAATTGAGTCTGTTGTTCAGTGTTTTAATGGTTAACGGTAACACTAATTAAGAGATATTTCATTTCATGACGCCGGCGCCCGTCTGATGAACGCTCCGGTGAAACTCTCTTTGAGCTAAATTAAGGGCTTAAGTATACATTTTTAAGTTGCATCGTTGCACGAGTTTAGATTGCCGGTAATATTGCATTGAAGTATTAATTTTCCCACGTTTATATTACCTATAAAAGATAGGATAATAATTTATCACAATCACACACACATGCAGAAACACACATCACAAACATAACAGTCAAAGTAAAACCCAAATGTACAAACAGTAATCAAATTTAAAAGTTAACATTAGTATGTCATATTATTCATAATAGTAAAACATATTCAATCAGAAGAGCATCCAAAGGTTATGTGGGTGAAACCGTTGTAAGCGAAATGGACTCCAAATGTAAAACCACCTCAAAGTAAATTTTGATCGATAATTCAGATGTTACAGTAAATTTTACACTATTTCGTTAAACAATATTGTGACTTTTGTGGATGCAAAATTATTTATTATTTTCTACAATCATATGCTCGTAATACTTTGAAAGTTTTGTTAAATAAAAATCTTGGTTTTGCTATGAGCATAGGTGAAATATCATTATCTATTAATTTTCTTTTAAATTTATTAACATTACGATACAATTATCAAAAGTTATATTAATTAATACACATAAAAATAAGGTAAATAATTTGATATAATAGATTATACACAGTGCTAAGTAACATTCTAAACAAAATAATATTATATCATAAATTAAGTAAAATAAGCTAATGCTCTTCTGTTACGATCAGAATCCCGTTTAAACTCATCGTCGAGATTAGAACTCGGAGCCAATTGCTCTTTGCCAGACATTGAACCTCTTTTAGCCAGTAGATTAAATTATAATACATTATAATTGGTCTACATCTATGTGTCAATTATTCTTAACTAGAGGCCGCCTGTGTCTTCGTTCGCGTGATCTATATATAAACCTTCCTCTTGAATCATTCTGTGTACAACAACGCATCAAAATCTGTTGCATAGTTTTAAAAATCTGAGCATACATAAGGACAAACAGCGGAAAGCGACTTAGCTTTATATTGCGTAGTGATCAAAAACCACAGCTGAATAATACTGACGAAACCTAACTGATTAATTAAGATAAGAAGGTACTACATTATTGTAGTTGAACTAGTTCATGACTGGTTTATTAGGAATGATCTAACGTTTACAATATCTAGGCACAGTATAGTATGACAAAGTTGCCCCAACTGTGAGTCATACTGATTCATCAAAACTCAGTTGTCGCGAAATCCTTCCCGGCTTGGAGACCAGTATTTTGATTAAATGACTTGTACTGAAATAAACTTTACAAATTGTGACATTATTAGTTGGTTCTGTTGTTCTGGAAATGTGTATTTTATAACAGATCCGCACGTCCGTAAGATCGTATGTCTTAACTCTATTTATTAGCTTAGTTAGTTTACAAGAAAAATGATTGTTTAAAACTGTATGTGAATCCTTTAGTACAAATGTTAGTTCGTATGTTTGCCAATAGATGGCAGGGAACGCGTTATTGAATGGCGCAAGTGGTTACTGGATCAAAATCCTTCCTGGCTATTTATTACTTACCAAGATTTATTCAAAAGCAAACCTTTTGTTCGACCGACTTTACAAAATCAGTAGTTTAATATCTATACGTGATAAGCATATTATGTCTAAGAACATTAACATTAGTTTTAACGGGCAACTTTATTAAAGTGTGCGTAGAAATAAATGAAATATAATCACCTGTTGTGATGTTTTGATTGTACATAGATACATAACATCACGCCTGTTTCCCCAAAGGGATAGGCAGAGGCATACTATACGGCCACACCGCCATTTATATTATTAGACCCACGTAATAGGCGCTGCCACATTGCCGCTGACCGGGCATTGTTATGTTCGCCAGAGCCTCGTCCGTTGATCGGCAGGTGCACCACTTGCAGGTGAGGTTGGCTTTGGCTCCTTAGATCTTGGTAGGAGCTCTATACACCCCTAAACATATATATATTGTGTTGTGTATTGTATTGTAAAGAACACTCTTTTCATAAAATTTTCAATGACTTTTGCACAGAGATGTGGCTGTATTTCACCGATGACGCGTTGAATTTCTGATTTGAACTCAGGAGTTGTTTCGGGTTTATGCGATTAAAAAAGACGTGTGGCACTCGGAGACTGCCGCGGTAAAGCTATTGCATAGCATTTTTTATCAACTTATGCAATTATAATTATTTATTTTTATGTACATTTACATAGATATAATATCAATATATACTTTCTCTGCGCGAAATTAATGTATTACATACCTATACATAAAAAAAACAGTAACGCCGATACAACCAATGCCACCTAAAGCCGGGTTGCTGAACTAAAGAGACAAGCGTGATATTTCAAAAAGTCATTAAAAGTTCTGCTATTTATCGATAGATGGAAAAACTATTAAGTATCACCGCTGTGCCGGTCGGAGTGGGGGATGTTAGATTTTTTTTTCGTTACGGAATTTTGGGATTCGGTTTCCACGCTCAAGGCCCACGATAGAAGCTATGCAATCGTTTAAAAATAAAAGTGATTTCACAAAACTCCAAAATAAAATATCACAACTCTGTCATAAAATACTTTTCATCGTGGTTTGTAGGAGGAGGTCTGAGTTTAGCAGTGTGAGGTTGGGCTGAAGATGTGACTGTTATGGATAGCAATCAAGATATTGAATATTTGCTGTATGTTAAAGTATATTATAATATAATATAATATAATATTCTCTTACAATCACACCAATTCTTCAGTTCCAAGATAAGTATCACTAAGAACTTGTGTTATGGATACTAAAGAACGGATAAACATACTTAAATACTTTTTTTTTTGTAAATACATACTTAATATATAATAATAATAATAAGATTTATTTCTCTCAAAAAGGTACAATAGGTATCTTATGATATATATACATAGGAAAACACCCAGACCAGAACAAATATTCATGTTCATGCACACAAAGATTTGTCCTGTGTGGGAATCGAACCCACGGAATATTAAATGCTTAAAGAATGTGCGATGAGCAATGAAACGAAGTACTATTCTGGTGACAACGCGCTGCGCTCGGATACACATCAGTCATTTCACTCAGTCATTTTGTTTCCTCGACGGGGATAAATCGCGGCGACAACGACTTCGTTTCCGTCTCGTGTGTGGCCGATCACGTTGTTTTTTTTTTCACTTGTTAACATATGCTTAGAGAAATTAGGGCACTAGATACTTTTTAGGTGATAAAACAATATTATGTTCGTTAGTCTTGATATTTTTATCCGCCATAAAAAATATAGGTGAGAAAAATTCGGTGCATTGTTGTGAAAATGCACCGAATCTAGAAAAGCTAGCCAACTACGAAGTTTGTACCTGTTGCGTGGCAAGGGATGGCCTCCTTTTTGATAAACAGATTATTGACGGCTCAAGATAGATCCACATGGAAAACAAGACAGCAAATTAGAGATTAATATTAACTAAAAAATAGATCTATGCATCATTAATAAAACATTTTGAACGAGTAGGTTCATAACCCAAATTATCGACGACTTAAGTAGCGGGCTAGTTGAGACTGTCCACGCGGTGGGGTCCAAATTTTACAAGACCAGACCCCGAAATAAAACCCAAAAATTATCGACTGAGACTCTTGATCTCATGGAAGCACGACGACATATGCGATTGCAGTCTTCAGCAGATGCATTCTCTTACCGGCGTATCAATAGACAGATCACGAAATCCTTGCGACTTGATATTCGCAGATTCAGTACTACGTGTATTGAAAATGCAATAGAGAGGAACAAGGGTTCGAAAGTGTTCGCACGAGATCTGTCTATTGGCCAGAGTCAGTTAACGCAGCTGAAGACCAACAAGGGCAATCTAGTCACGTCGAAACCTGAGATCATGAGGGAAATCGAAGGGTTTTATGGGCAGTTATATACTAGTACGCAGGATCCCGCTACTTGTTTGGCTAAAGATCCTAGAGCCAAACTAACCAGGCACTACACCGAAGACATCCCGGACGTCAGCCTATACGAGATTAGGATGGCCCTAAAACAGCTGAAGAACAACAAGGCACCGGGTGAAGACGGGATGACAGCAGAGCTTCTGAGAGCGGGTGGTACACCGGTACTAAAGGTACTTCAGAGGCTCTTTAACACCGTCATCCTCGAGGGACGTACGCCACAGGCGTGGGCCAGTGGCGTGGTTGTACTTTTCTTCAAAAAAGGTGACAAATCTCTTTTGAAGAATTATAGGCCAATCACGCTACTGAGCCACGTCTATAAGTTGTTTTCACGGGTTATCACGAACCGTCTCGGTCATAGGTTTGACGACTTCTAGCCTCCCGAACAAGCCGGTTTCCGAAAAGGCTTTTCAACCATGGACCACATACATACGCTGCGGCAGGTT
Organism: Musotima nitidalis; assembly: GCA_949126915.1. Classification (NCBI taxonomy): domain Eukaryota; kingdom Metazoa; phylum Arthropoda; class Insecta; order Lepidoptera; family Crambidae; genus Musotima; species Musotima nitidalis. The sequence continues at coordinate 7,454,068 of OX421424.1, read as the reverse complement.
ATACAGAAGACCGAGGAGTATAACCAGCCACTTTGCTTAGCGTTTGTGGACTATGAAAAGGCCTTCGATTCGATCGAGACTTGGGCAGTATTTCAGTCCCTGCAGCGATGCCGCATTGACCATCGGTATATTGAAGTGTTGAGAAGTTTATACAAAAACGCCACCATGTCCGTACGCGTACTAGACCAGCACACGAATCCTATCCTCCTGCGGAAGGGCGTGAGACAGGGAGATGTCATATCTCCGAAACTGTTCACTGCTGCCCTGGAGGATGTTTTCAAAATGCGGGACTGGGGAAACTACGGCATCAACAAAAATGGCGAGTATATGTCTCACCTTCGATTTGCCGACGATATAGTGGTCATAGCGGAGTCGCTTGTGGATCTGGGCACAATGCTCGAAGACCTCGACAGAGCTTCCCAAAGGGTAGGTCTCAAAATGAACATGGACAAGACGAAAATTATGTCGAATGTCCATGTTAAGCCTACCCCAATAATTATTGGAGGCTCGGCTCTCGAAGTTGTCGACGAATATGTATACCTGGGACAAAAAGTCCAAATGGGTAGGTCCAACTTCGAGAAAGAGGTCAATCGTCGAATCCAGCTCGGTTGGGCTGCGTTCGGGAAACTGCGCTATATCTTCTCGTCAAAAATACCTCAGTGTCTTAAGACAAAAGTCTTTAACCAGTGTGTGTTGCCAGTGATGACGTACGGTACTGAGACTTGGTGCCTGACTATGGGCCTCATTAGAAAGCTCAAAGTCGCTCAGCGTGCAATGGAGAGAGCTATGCTCGGAGTGTCCCTACGTGATCGAATCAGAAATGAGGAAATCCGTAGGAGGACTGGAGTGACCGACATAGCGAGGCGAGTTTGCAGGCTGAAGTGGCAATGGGCGGGGCACATAGCTCGAAGAACCGACGACCGATGGGGCGTCAAGGTTCTGCAATGGCGACCGCGAACCGGTAAACGTAGTAGAGGACGGCCTCCCACGCGATGGACCGATGATCTGGTCAAGGCGGCGGGAAGCCGATGGATGCAGGCGACTCAGGATCGCTCAATGTGGAAATCTATTGGGGAGGCCTATGTTCAGCAGTGGACGTCAGATGGCTGAGATGATGATGATGATGAGGTTCATAAATAAAATTTCTTATTGCCAGTTTCGAGAGCTTCATCTCCTGAATGAACCTACTTGTAAACGAATAAATAATAATAATAATAATAAATATTTCTGACACTTACACCAATTATTTAGTTCCAAGATAAGTAAAAATATAAATGCAGCTCTAGTCATCGAAGTTTGTTATATTTTATTATGTACGCATAGAAGTACCTAAGCAAGAGCGGCAGAATGGTGACTCGGAGTTTCACTTACATTTAAAAAAAAAATTTGAAATCATATCTTTGCATGTAAGTGAATCGAAGCTTCGGGATTTTAGTTTAATCATAATTTGATCGTTCTCTATATTTAATTTTGACATTTTCAAAAATTTACATAGATTTTATGTAATATATTTGAAGTTGAAGTAAAAAAAAGAGGCGGAAAACATAAACAAAAGGCCCCTTAAGTTATTTACTAAAAAGGAACATTAAAAAACAGGAAGCTGCGAGCTATCAGCGCCACGCACTGAAGACGCACGTCATTCACTCATTCGTCCACTCGTCTTGTTGGCGTGGACGCGTTGTCGCGTGGGGCACGATTTACAGCGGCAATTAGTTATATACCCGACGCACGACAAACGATCTTGTCTGACAAATGGACGCCGGGCTAGGGTGCCTGGACAGACGCCGCAGACAATGAACGGCGAATACTTGGCCGCTCAATTATTCGGTCACGAATTAGAAATTCGAATTGTTTAAATTGTATCGATTTGCGAGTTATTACTATTGAGAATTTTTATTATCAGTAACAAAGTAATTATTGAGTTGCTACATGCTAAGACACATCACACAGATGTTTTTAGTCTCAATCTAAACAAAGCTTGTAATATAAGTCTAGACAACCGGATAACCATACTTAAATACTTTTTGTAAATAAAAACTAATAAATGTTTTCATTATCTCATTAGCCTTATAAATTCCACTGTATTTGTCTATGATCTCCACGCTGGGCAAGCGGGTTGGTGATCGCAGTTCCAGTTAGTACGCAGGACAACTCTGCTGCTTATCATCCGGTAGAATTTCTCTTTGTCGACTCTTACGACTTCCCGTGAGATGAGAGAGGGACTATTCTAGACCGATACCACAAAGCACATAAATGTTTTATACGTAAGCCACCAACTGACAACAGACTGAAAAGGATAATCAAAGGTATATTTCAAATTAGCATACTAAACTATTACAGAAATACATAAGGGCTAAAATATCATTTCCGTAAACACAATAATAAATCATTTATTATAAGCTTTGACCCAAATTTAATTAAACTTCTTTTATTTAATAATTTCGTGCAACTGTTCAGCAAAATATTCAAAATATTGTGTTCAACGTGGACATCAAATATCAAAATAATAACAATATTGAAATTTCCAAATATGATCAGAAATCGAAATCTGGTGAATAGAATGCCAGGCTTAATAGTAGTATAGGATCTAGCATCTTAATTAACAGTGGGCACCGTGTAATCCTAAGTTTTGTTCCATGTCCGAAACACGAGTACATGAGTCCGAGCACTCCAATTAGTTAACCAGCGTGTAGTGGCTACATGACACGTCGGGTTAATCTGGGATTACATGCGGAACAGTACTAAACAGTGGGTGCCGCTACAATGCAGTGCATTCGTGCCTTTGAAGCCTATGACGGGATCAGGAGGCATTTCAGCGAGCCAGGATTACATAGGGCGTTTTGCACATGAACGAATTCTCTACTGTGCGTTTTAATATTAGACTTAAAAAAAAGAGGGCTATGCATGTTTTCTAATTATAAATCACTGGCTTTAAATTTTGGTACAAATATATAATTAACTTTTGTTCGAACATGTAATTAACTTTTGTTTGCACATACACATACTCGTAGCTCGAAGAACCGACGACTAATAGGGCGTTAAGGTTATTTAATGGCGACCACGAATCAGCAAACGTAATAGATGGCGGCCTCCCACCCGATCGACCGATGATCTGGTTAAGGCGTCGGGGAGTCGGTGGATACAGGCGGCACAAGATCGATCTACATGAAAAGCAATTGGGGAGGCCTATGTTCAGCACTGAACTTAAAATGACTGAAATACTGATGATAATGGTGAATTAAATTGCGTTATTTAAGTGTTATATTGCAATGTCACCTCTTGCAGGGCTTATTTTCATAGTTGAAAAATGTATTTGATACTTTTCTATACGCAATTACTAAATAAATAATTATATTTGCGCAGATGATAACCAGAGAGTTAGAGTACAACTCTTCAAGGCATGCTTTGACACACTATTCTATTGTATCCCGTTTCCCGACTGTCGTCGCCATTTCAAAGAACTAATTCTGTCTTTAGTACTAGTAACTACCTCTAACAGCACCATTATCCCAGCCCAATAACGTCCCACTCCTATAATAATCCATTGAATCCTATTCATATCCCACCATATAGACAGTGCGGATGCGTATAGGCTGCACGGCAAACGATCACCTATCCAAGAGATGTCCTCTATGAACTCTGCTTAACTTCAATGATTACCAAGTATCGCGGAGCAACGACCGCTAGCGCTTTGAGTACTACCTACAATTACGTAATGAACCTTCTAAAAGCAGTGAGTGTGAAACACCCCTAACGTGAATTTATAGGAGACGCAAAACGACCTGTGGACTCAAGGGCTAAGGGGCGAACGGGTGAACCAATCCTGGTAAACGGTGAATTGATGTCAATATTTTATCAGGCGAAACATAATTTACTTAAGGATTAACTACCGGTGGATTAAAAGGTAACAACGATTAATTACTTTACCGTCGAGTGGTTCCGGCCGGCTCGTTCGTTCAATGGAGGGTTTTCACTTAGAAACATTGTTCCGATGTGAAAATTATAAAGTTAGCGATTTATTTTTTCAAACATTAATGAAGTTTATAATTAGTCTGGTTAAGAAAATTATAATTTCTTATTAGTTTTAAAAGCGGTCGTAGTCTTAACGGATGAGTGTTTGTTCAAACGACGAATGTGTAGGAATTTCAAACCTTGCGTAAAAACTACAGACATGCAAACCGGATTTGCTCGCTGGCGTAGTCTCTGGTAAGATCTATGGGGTTATAAGAATTACTAGAGACTTTAAAGATACTGTCAATATCCAGGGTTTTCGGGGTTCCGTCAGTAACAAAATTAATTTACACACTGCCAACGGGGGGACCGAGATAAGAGTGTGGGGCTCACTGCCGGTAGATGCAACCGTGACCAGCAGTCTTACCCACTAAAAATCTTCCGACGACGCCCGCCGCTTGGTGACAAAAGAGGCGGGGGGGCAGTGCTTGAATTTCAGCGGCTGGCACCCCCGTGCCCGTTTTAGCCGGAAGGACATCGACCTCCACCGGTACACATCAAGACAAATGCTTTATAACTTGTCTAGGTTGCTATATGTGTAGTTTACAAAAGCATCACCTTTACTAAACAGATAGAGAATAGTTCATCCTCCTGCTGAAGAAAGAAGATATTAAACTTATATCTTGAATTAGATGAAACAAATCTAAGACCTGGATTTAACTCTTGTTTAATTAGGTCTGTCTGAGGGCTCTTGCCCAATTGGTATGAACTTTTTAAACAGCTTAGGAAGATACTAGGTTAACTTTCTACATGAAATTATTTTAATCTAAGACCTGACTGAGGAGCAAGCTGTTAAATTGATTTGATGTTCAATAATATCAATTCTATAGTATACATATCATTTCCGATAGATAGGGTTAGACGCGGTTACTCAAAACCGATAACGTAACACGAGAACTCGTTATTCAACAAATAAATTTGTCAGTAAGCTTCCATTTAATTAATGAATAGTAAGCAGTGAAGCAATCAAAGATCAAAAGTTGACATTTTACACGATATACAGCTTCAAAATAGGAAAGATTACATAGATATAACGAATATACTATATCCTCTTCGCCAATAGACTAAAATGACGATAAGGCTTTCTTTCAACTGGCTTGATGCTCTTATAATCTTCTATACCTCTTTATAGAACAAAGTCCGAATTGAGAAATGAAACTAATCTAAGGCCTGGCCTGATAGAGGTGCATGCTGTTTAATTGGTATGATGTCTCATATCAGTTTCATCGTATCCATATCTATCTCTGATAGATAGGGGTAGGTGCGGTTGCTCAAAACCGATGACGTCCACGAGAACTCGTTATTCAACAAATAAATCTGTCACTGAGCTGCTTCCATTTAATTAATTCATAGTAATCAAGGATCAGGCGTTGACATCTCACACGATATACAGCCGGTCGACTGCCACACAACTCGTGTTAGTCGCTTTATAAGTAGTCATTATATGCAAATCACTGGATCGTGATGATGTCTGTCTAGATACACGGAACGCGTTCCGTTGCATCAACAGGACTCACTGTCGTCGAGAACGTATAGCTTGGCGCCTTTTACGGAAGTAAGGATATTATAATATAGAATAGTGGTTTTTTTTTTTTTTATTTATTTGGCTTATAAAACTGGGTACAATTAGTTACATACATTTGTGTGAGCTTAATTTATAACACGTACTTTAAAATGCCCCTACTAGTTATAAGCACAGCATGCAATAATTATATTCTAATATTCGACAGTTACTTATACTAAATCTGCAGTAAGTTACAATTGAAATAACATAAACCTTTAAGAATTATATAACCTGTTTAGAAACCTGTTTAGTGGTAATTAGAAAAGGTACCTACTATGCGGTTGACATACAAAAAATTATCATAATGGTTTTTTTTTATAAGCATGAAAAAAAAGTTTGGAAAGCATATTACTAAAAATCTCCTAAGTAGGATGATGCTATATGTAGTGTAATAATTTTTTGGAGGTAAGCACTTAAAGGTGATAATTAGCACACCTTGCCCAGCACCTGGTTTGGGAGACCTAAACCATGATATTGGCCGGGAAAATTCTCCTGACAATGTTCATGCTGAAAATAGGTCGTTGCAACTTGCTTTATATAATAAATATATTTTATTAGTTCAAGCCATCGGTTTCAAGATAATAACATTTTTATTGCTGCATTTCCACCTACATTATTAACAAAGTTTTTACAGTAACTGTAAATAATAGGCTTTATAGTAATTGTGGAACAATAGGTTCTATAATAACTGTGGAACCAGGTGTATAGGGATCCTACCAAGACCTAAGGAGCCAAAGCCAACCTCACCTGCAAGTGGTGCACCTGCCACTCAACGGACGAGGCTCTGATGATCATAACAGTGCCCGGTAAGCGACAATAGGCTCGCCACCTATTACGTCGTACCAACTATATAATTGGCGAAGTGTGGGCGTATAATGTGCCTCTGTGTACCCCTTCGGGGAAACAGGCGTGACTGTATGTATGTATGTGAAACAATACCCATGCTAAAAAGTTAGCGATTCTTAAGGGCAGTATACACTCGAGGAGTGGAAGCGTAATTGTTTTGAAAGTAACTGTCAGTTAAGAGCCGTGTGGGAGTTTGTATGGCCTATCCAACTTGCACAATTCAGCAATGTTCGCAAGAAACATAGTGCGAAGTATGATTGGTATTTGTATAATAATTTCAAAGATTCCTTAGTACGTTGTATGCAACGGAACCCTAAGACAGTCTGAAAGTTGGTTATGAATTTACATTGGTTAAAGATACTGATGATATGATATGATGATACGTACTGATATTTTAAATGGAACATCTAAGATTATAAGATATCATCATCATCATCATCTTAGCTCATTAACGTCCCACTACTGAGCACGAGCCTCCTCTTACATACCAAGGTGTGAGAGTATTGGGTCATACTCCACCACGCTGACCCAGTGCTGATTGGCTGAGGCAGGTGTAGGGCGTCCTGCTGTTAGAATTTTTCAAGCTGCCCAATGAGGCCTTTTACATGGCTTAACGACTACCACATTTAGTGACAGCCGAATGTTCCGTGATCGCTTCCGACCACCGAGCACCTCAGAGCTATGAGCGCTTCTTAATATATAAGCAATATAGTACATAATATTTTTTCAACATATTACAAAGTGATTTCTGTTTTAGAATGTTATTTAAATTAACAAGGTTCTAATAATGTTGTTATTTAATCTATGTAAAAGTATCTACCTATATAAATATAAACTTTTGTTTGTGAATCACACATAATTTAATTTTCTAATTTTAGTCAAAGTAATTGCACAAAATTTCCAGTTTTGAAGTTCTAGTAATTTAGGTATTTCATAAGTCGTTGTACCACTAGCCTTAGAGCTAGAAAGCATGCTTAGAGTACATTTGACCTGACGTGCTGATACCAGATAAGTGTGAACGTTTTCACAAAATTTATGTTTACGCTAGTTTTATTTATTAACTGTGGTATGTTGATCAAAATTATCGCGTGAAATGCCGCATTGTGCAAGGTGAATTACAGCTTAGAACTAAAAATGTATTCTTGTTTATAGAAAGTTTTAAAGTACTTAGAGATAAAAAAAAACTACCATAGTATTTTATCTTTGTATATCAAATGGTTCATGCATCATCATCTGAACAAAAACAGTTCACAGCAGTGCTGCTTGTGACCTCCTTTTCTGAGATTTTTACAGCAATCCTGAGCATATTTAATCAAAGAGGTTTCTTCAGTACTTTTCAGTGTAAGTAACTAATATCTTTTCTTTCTCTATGGTTAGATATTTTTTAGATTCAAGAAGAGGACACACTATTGATCCAATTCCAATTATATCACTTTGGATTTGTTGTTTTAACACAGAGAGGTTAGAAGCGATTTAAAAAATTTCATGAAATACTTTCTTGACATTTGCATGTTATGCTGATTTTTTTGTGTAATAAACCATTGTTACTTCAATAAACAGAACATTTATGACGATTGCATGTAGCATAGTGGTTTTGGTTGAATTTGATAACTAATCATACTTTTTATATAAAATTTACACGTTTGGTAAATTTTAATTTCAGTTCTCAAGGTTTTTATTTTGTAAGACATCAAGAATAAAATCCGCCTACCTTAGTTTCCTATTAGAGCTAGGTAGCTAGAAAATTTAAATCATTAAAAATATTTTAATTAAACCATGAATTTCATGCGTGTACCTTTTATTATAAAGTTGCCTATAGCATTTAAGGTCACCGCTATAAAGGATTCCATGATACAGGCCTTATTGTATGGGGGTTTTTTTTAAGTTCTTCATTTTACTTTTGCAAAATAAAATATAAATAATTATAATAAGTTCGACGACCGATATGGCCCGTATATCTGCACTTCGCTCCTAAGGTCTTGGGTTCGATTTCCACAGAAGACAAATCTTGAAAATAAATAATTGCTCTGGTTTGGGTGTTTTGCTATATATATAAAAAAATAAATTATGTATGTTTATCCGTTATTTAGTTTCCATAACACTTGTTCTCGATAATAATTATCTTGGAACTAAATAATTGATGTAATAAGCCAAAAGAAAACAAGTTTATCTTTAAGAAAACCAATTTTTCCGTTAAGTCTTCTTTAGTCAAATTGTTTATATGATTTTACAAAAGGAGATCATTTGTAAGTTCTAATAGGAGATCGTATCTATAATTTCAATAATTCTGCGGGCGGTGCACTTTTGTTAGATTGCCAAAACCAGATTTGAAATCAAATATAAGTAAGGGTCTGTTTCATTTAAACAGGGAGGGGGACTATGGGATTGCCACGGAAATATAAATTGAATTCTTATCTCGATTATGAGTACGAATTTTCAAATCCATTCTATTCATAACTGAATATTGGTTTGCGGAATAAACTTCTAGCTTAATTTCAGTTAGCGCCACTTACTAAAAACGATGGGGGACAGAATTAATGTTGGGCATTTGATTGTCTGAGTTTTAAACTTAAGATTGGGAAGTTAGATTAGATGTTATCTATTTGATGTCATATTAAACAGTACAGCAACAGTAAGCTGTAACATAATTACAAGATGTTTATTGATATTTGTTATATATATTGAGGGTAAAATGTTATCAATCAATGTTACAAAATATTGATACCCCAGGCTCGGATGATGATGAAATATTTACTATTAAATATGGTATATATCTCGGTTTCCTTTTAATCTTCATACATGCAAAGTTGGCCTGGAAGAAATCGCTGTAAATAATAAGGCCGCCAATCTTATCGCCGCTCTTTTGCAATTGCTTTCTTATGATAATTGATATACAATAAATAATTTCCTATATATCTATCTATATGTACCGGTCTTGAATTACCTGAAAGATTGTCAAATAAATATTTTGTTTAAAATATCTTGGCTAAACAACTTCCACTTATAATAGTTACTTAGACCAAACAGCTCAACGTGTCCTTTTAACATGGAAAGTAAATTAATTATTATAGCCAAATAGATTTTAATTACTTATCTATAATATAAATTAACCGAGCCATATTGCATCTAAAGTTGAGTTGTAAGAGTCGACGAAGAAAAATTTTATGGGATGATAGGCAGCAGCGTCATATTGCGTAATGGATTGAGCTGCGATCAGCAATCCGCTTGCCCAGCGTGGTGATTATGAGAAAACTCTACCAATAGAACGTAATCTATTGGGAGGTCAATGTTCAGCAGTGGACTTTATATGGCTGACATGATGATTATATTTAGCCTTATATATCTCCTCCTAATCTCTTCTTCAAATCTAAGAAATACAATAGTACGTTGGTTCGTGAGACGACGCATGTGCTTAGTACCACTAATTAATTTTTATCTTACCTGAGCCGAAAAATATGTTTGGTAACTTGCTACACTAAACATCACAGAAGACGCATATTTTATTTCTCAACGTGGCCTACAATTGAAAACATACGACGGCTTATGTTGGCCGTTTTTATTCTTACGTTTACGGTATTCGTACCAAACGTATCTATGCATATACATCAATATTCAATTCTTATTTAAAGTACTAGTAGCCTTATAAGATAAACAAATGAAAGGAAGAATCAAAACTTAATAAATTCATATTACAACAATGAAATCACCTTATTTTTGACCTGAAATAACCATTTTGTTCAAAAAAAAAGACCTTCACTTAAAAGGAATGTATTATTACTATGCTCATTGCAGGTCCAAAATAAGGCAAATATAAAGATATAGCATGGAAACCTAGAGTAAAGCGATTAAATGTAGTTTTCCATAATATGTTGTTATTATAACTGTGGATATTATTATGAAATAGAGCATTTAAAATCAATTTGGCTTAGACTCACTCCTTATCTCAACTTTACTATTAAATATTATCCGTTCAAACTATTAGTATCGTATTCAATAGAGTGGTTTTCTTCCAACAGTCAACTCAAAATTATGTTTCTAAACTTAGTTGACCAGCTTAGGCATTAGGACGTTCGCGGCTTAAATTTAAAGCCGTATGTCACCTCTTTGAGTAAAAGAGTCAATATTAGCGTATATAAAAAGCAATTCACATGCCAGACGCGACTCGAAGCTTTCATCCCTGCCCATTCAAACTTCTTATGCAAATTACATAATGTTCTTTACGACATGAGATGGCGAACTTTACTTAGGAGTAAATATTTATATACCGACGACCGCATATTTTGTGCAGAATTTTTTTTTTGGTGAGCCTAAAGATCTCCATTAAGGAAGCTACGTGTTTGCGTTACTCTCAGATCTTTGCATCTTACAAACTATTTTTTATCATATTCTTTAAAAAAACTAATATATTGCCTAATGAATTCACATAATTTCTCTCCCTCAGAAAAGCTTATCAAGTTATTAATCTGGAAGTGCTCTAAGATCTTTTATATGAATATCAGTAATTTTAGCATGCTTGACACAATATATAGACACACTTAAAATCTTACAATATTTAGTGTTGTAACGGATGTGAGATCACAAAGGAAAGTCTAGCCCACAGATCTAAGGATAGACCACCTAATAATTTTATTATAACTTCAAAACCTTGTTCATTAAAATGTTACTGAGATTTACTGGCATAGCATGTTATTTCATATAAATTAAGTATAATATGCTGTCATTAATTAAGCTCAGGTGATATTTGTTACTTAGCTCGAAGAACCGACGATTGATGGAGCGTTAAGGTTCGAAGATCAGGCCTTGTACCCACGTGATAGGATCAGAATTGGGAAAATCTACAGGAAAACTGTAGTGACCGATATAGCGAATTGAATTTGCAAGCTGAAGTAGCACAAAGAACTTACGACGACTGACGACGGGGCGATAAGGTTCTTCAATGGCGACCGCGACCCGGAAAATGTAGATGACCTCATTGGACCGGTGATCTAGTCAAGGCGGCGGGAAGCCGGTGGATGCTGGCGACTCAGAATCGCTCAATGTGAAAATACAGATCCGTGGTTTAGATGATGATTATGATCAATCAACGGAATAAGACATTGAAGGAAATCCTTTATATCCTGACAAAATGCATGGTCGTGTGAGACACACACAAATAGGTAAGTTAGTCTACTTAAGAAGCTTTTCATAGGCGGCATACAATAGCATAATATGTCTTTGAGTAATTGACAATGAGTACATTCGGTAACATAATGATTAAGTAGGCATTACAGCAGATTAATATTAGACGCGGCGGTGTAATCAGAGGTTAGTGGTGAATAATAACCGCTATAGATGTTATGTTAATGTATAATATTAGTAAAGATACGTTAATCAATATCGCTTTCAAGGAAAACTTCATTGGCTATGAACATTTAAAAAATATAAATCAATGAAGTATAATGTTCCAAACTGAACAGATTATTATTCATTAATCTCATTAGACATATTAATTTTATTACTTTATAGTGATAGTAAAAACCCATAGGTGTCTGTGAAGTTTGAGCCGTATTAAATATTGTCCGCTTAGTCTGCCAGTGCACGAAGGATGTAAGGAGTGAGGCAGCAGAGTGGAGAAACGGACAAATATTAACCTATGGCATTCGCGGACGAAAGATGGTTTTATGCAATTCTTTTGGTTAATGGTGGTCCGTTTCTCCGTTACGCATCCTTTCCAATAGCTGTTGCCCATTTTTGACATCAATATATAGTTTTTTTTTTGTGATATTATGTTTATTGATTTCAATTTATCTTATATCTTTCGACATGTTAATATGTTATTGTTATTATGTGGAGACTTTGCCGATTTACGTTCATACTATATTTACTGAATCTTCAGTATTATGTAATTGCTTGTTTCCCAAATAAATATAAATATATCAAGTAGGATTTCCCTTTGTCGACTCTTATGACTCCCCGTAAGATGAAAGGGGTTGGCACTATTCTAGGCCGATACCACAAAGCATAAAAGCGCAAGTTGTTAGTAATATAATAATCAAACATTAACATTTCTTTTTATGAAATCTTAAATGTCAGCAAATCGAAGTTTACCCATCTTCTTTATTAAAAAAAAATCGCAAAATCCAAGCCCGTAATGTTTTACTATAGAATCAAGTTTTCGATTGGCTGATGTTAAATAAAGTTGTCTCAGTATCATCCCCTTTTATGAATCCAATACCTTATCCTTGCCAAATATCCACAAACTAGGATATAACACAGGTACGTACTCAAGTGACACCTGCTACAGCACACATCTTGCCAAATTGGTGTATGAACTAGTTGGAGTACATCCAAGTTAGTAGATATCCATGGAAACGTTGCCCAAAACGTTGTGTAACAAGCTTTAATGGAGAAGAAGGTAATAATGAGATAAGTATACTTTGAACTGTCTATCAACCCCTTACTAGATAATAATAAAGGTCTAGAAATAAGTAATAATAGTGTACGTCTTTTCAGGATTGTTTTCAAGATATAATATTTTTAAATGAGGTTTGTTTCTATTTTAAACGTGGTTAACAAGGATGCGTCGGGCCGGAGTGCGTTCATTAAAACAAAGTAGCTTAAATGGGACCTTACAATATCCAGTAAAAATCTCGACAAAATTACTCATTCTAAAGCTGACCCTCGGGTTCGGCCCTGGGCTGACCGCTGCAATGCTTAAAAAATATGTTGATGTTTTAGAGATCAGCCACAAATATCAGATTAAAAAAAAATAAATAAAAGGTTTTTTACCTATTTTCTTATGCATTTAATAGAAGGCTCTAACTTTAACATTACTTACAAACAACAATTTTATTGTGTTTAAATACTTGATTGATACTTTCACAATTTCACTATTAAATATTAACTACCTACATACATCCTACGTTAGGTTTCCTTGTGGTATAGGAGTCAGTTTCTTCCCGAAGACCGTTATCATTAATTGCTACGCATCATAAAAGGTACTTCTCAATGTCTAAACTAAACACAAATAAACATAAGAGATAGACTACAAAATGTGTTAGTTAAAAATATATGTATGTATAATAATAAATGATAAAAGTAAATAAATAGTTTTTTTTATGTGATACGTCATAATGACTACATCCTGCCTGATAGTAAGCAATCGATGCAGTACAAAAACAAATGAAAGCTCTTCATATCGCGAAATAAGCCCGTGCTTACGGTGTTGTACCGTTACAACACCCACTCATGACAGCCATTTTATGAAAAATAATAGTAAATATAGACAAAAAAAATATAATAAGATAGTAGTATATTATTTATAGATGGAACTGTGGTATATTTTAACAGTCTACCAAAAAAATTCTACATACAATTGAAATCTCACACAATCAAAAGTCCCTCGTTAACCAACGTCTTGTTTACAACACCACGCCTCATATACGAGTATTACACAGATGGCACTAAAATACGCAGAAAATTCAAAAAATAATTTAAATTTTAATACATATGAAATTTTAGTATGAATAATGTTTTCGAATTTTTACATCTTTTTGTTTTGTCTAAATATATGCTTTTGCCATAACTAGTCTTAGGTATATACCCTGTAAACTACCGAAACTTTATTAAAATGGTCGTATATCAAATTAAGCCCAGGGTCTGAATTTGGCTGAATTTTAGTTATAACATAAAGCAACTGCCGTCTGACTTCCGCAACACAGAGGAAAACATCAATCGACTTTACTAAAATTAAGTATCTTTAAATTGTTTTTGCTAACTTTATCATAAGGACGAGTAGTTTTTACATGTAGCCAAGTATACCGACAACCGATATAAGTTCTGATTGATATTTTACATAATAATATGATATGATTTGCCGCCACTTGGTCACCCCCAAATTGTGAAGTGGATTAGTTATTTCTTCCTATTTGTGACTATATTTTCTATTCTCAGCGGAATACGACCGAATGAATAAGTAATATGAGTATTATAAACTAGGATACCGAGGGAGAGAGAGAGATTTGATACCGAGCACTTCCGTGCTTTGGAAGGCACGTTAAGCCGTTGGTCCCGGTTATCACTAAATGTGATAGTCGTTAAGCCATGTTATAGGCCTAACGGGCGGCTTAAAAAATTCTAACAGCAGGACGCCATACACCTGCCTCCGCCATACCGCACTGGGTCAGCGTGGTGAAGTATGACCCAATACCCTCACACCTTGATATGTGAGAGGAGGCTCGTGCTCAGTAGCGGGACATTAATGGGCTGAAATGATGAATGATGAAACTAGAATATGTTCATACATGCATAGGGATCCTACCAAGACCTTAGGAGCCCAACCTCATCTGCTAGTCAACGGACGAGGCTCTGGTGAACATGCAGCAATAGGCTTGCCACCTATTACGTAAGACCAAAAATATTATTGACGTAAAGTGAGCGTTTCATATGCCTACCCCTTCGGAAAAATAATGCGTGATTCTATGTATGTATGTAATATTTTCATCAACGCTTGAGATTTTGTCTATTTTTTTATATACGTATTAGTAGAGTACTTTTCATAATTTAACTAACTTTATCTATTTACTAGGCGTCTACTGGCTTTAAGCCGAACCTTAACATGTAGGCACGATTTGACAATGATATTTGACCACAGTGTTTTAAAATCAGCGGCAAACAGTGGAGCTTCGCGAAACACTTCTCTTCGACTTGAAAGATATTAAGCTAGCGAATTCATTGTTAATGTAAGACTTAACAACAGTTGTCGCGGAATGACTAGCACTCTAAAGTACTCAAGTGATTATGAATAAACTGAACGATAAATAATAATAAATAAATATATTTCACAATCACACCAATTATTTAGTAGCAAGATAAGAACTTGTGTTATGGATACTAAGCAACGAATAAACATATATATTTAATTATATATTTTTTTTGTAAACTCATACTTAATATATATGGAAAAACTCCAAGACCAGAACAAATATTCATGTTCATGAACACATAGATTTGTTATGAACCCGCAACCTTAGAAGCGGAGTGCGGGTAGGCCACCACGCCATATCGGTCTTTTTCTGTAATTAAATTGGTCTGGCGTTTAACTTATCGTCAAATGAACTTTCATTCTTCTCGTCACTTATTGCAATGATAAAAGAAATTGGTGAATAATCATTGAAGGTATATTTAGGATTAATCAGCGAGAAGATTATGTATTTTGCGATATCACCAAAACAAACAAATTGTTGTGAGAAGGCTGAAAACATTTCATAGAATTATCTTTGGCATTATGACATGGCATACTACCCGTTTCTCGACGACAAAGCTTAGTAAACTAGAAAGATAAGACAGTTCAGAGACTGTTAAAGCACTATGAATCCATATAAAAGACATTCTGCAACAGGATCTCACAATGATTTTAAATGTAAGCGTTTGTTCTAAGGAACGAGCACACTGCAAACTTGGATCGTCTGAATAAACGTTTATCGGCACCTCCTATGCAATTTAAAATGGTTTCTTCTGAAGCGATTTAATGCGAATTGGAGACTAAATGGACATTTCGCGGAGTTTATATTTTTCCGTTCAACTTGAGAATTTCCCTCTCATTGTGTAATGGGTCTGCGTATTATGTTGTAGAGTATAAGACCAGCTGGTGATAAAATTTTAAACGTTCTTTTGTCTTTAACGTTTGCCGGGAAGGACGACTTCCATAGAATATTGTTGGATGTGAGAACTCCGAGGATAGATTACTATAAGGTGCAGTTCTGAGGTGGTCGCAAAAAATATTAGCGAAAGCATTTGGACAATCAATCATGAACTGTTAAGCCGTTAAAGGCTTTTAGATAGTTAGTGCCTATTACTATAGGGATTAGGATCCCTATAGTAATAACGATAATAAGACCTAAGGAGCCCAAGCTAACCTCACCTGCAAGTGGTGCAACTTCCGATCAACGGACGAGGCTCTGACGAACATAACAGTGCCCGGTAAGCGGCAATAGGTTCGCCACGTATTATGACCAACTATATAATAGCCAAAGTGTGGGCGTATAATATGCTTCTGCCTACGCCTTCTGGAAAACAGGCGTGAGTGTATGTATTGCTATAGGTACGTACATTAACGTCTGCATAGTTTGGCAGGCAAATGCCACACCTTAAGATTATTGAAATTCAGGGTCAGTATGGTTGCAAATCTGAAACAAAGGTAGTAAAGGAATGGAGTCAAAACCATTATCATATCATCGGACGTAGAAAGCTGAAGTTTTTCGAATAACTGTCCTTACCTACCCCCAGCTGTTGGTGGAGCGGAAAGGTCTCAAAGGCCGACATCATTAACTGACTAAAACCATTCATGTAGGAACATGTAAGTAACAAGTAGTGCAAATTTGAAAGAAGAATATTTAGTATTATATGTATTCCGAAACCGCAGAACCCTCTTGAACAGTCCCGAACCCCCGGCAAGCTCGGAACACGGACGTCCTATTGACGCGGCCTGTCGCCTAAAGAAGGAGCAGATACGGCGGCTTCACGAGAGTCAAGAAGAGAACTTTCAGAAAGCCGCGATACCAAAAGTTTTAAAGATACACAGCTCTTTCTTCATTCAATGGGTGGTGCATAACCGTGTTTAGTTGGTTCGTGAGCGGTTGACTAGCCCGCTATATAGACGTCGTCAATTACGTGTGCATGGCTATGTCACGCAACTCACAGGCGTATCAAAATTTTGTGCGACTCAATGTTACGCTTCAAATAGCACATGCCAGATGTACCTACCACGTTTCTTCAGTTGAACCTGTCGCTTGAATTTGAGTGGTACTCTGTTGTATTAAAATGTAATAGTTATGAGAGTCAAATTGTTTTTACTGTTAACTTAAGAATATCACAACACTTTTTTGTTATAAACGAAAAATGTATCGTCTATGTAAACTTTTATCAGAGCAAATTTTAATGTGATTTAGACTTTAGTAACTAAAAAGTTGTTTAAAATATATTTTCTTTTATATAAGTATTATAAATAGAAAAGCTTATACGTTAGAACAGTCAACACTTGATATTTAGTTGACCAGACACTTATGACCAGTAAATTCGCTATCAAAAAGGAAACAAGATCAAGTAAAAAGGTTTTCTTTGGCGGCAAAATATTTGACACTTTCCTGGGCGTGCCTATCATAAAGTGAACCTCATAAAGTAGTAAGATTTTATCACTCAATGAATATTGAAAATTAAACGGTGAATAGGCCATGCTTTTAAGCTATGCAACTTATTGCAGAGATTTGTTATCTGAATCCGAACAGATTAATGTTTTACCTAAAGGTAATCGTTTATAATTAGCCGCAAATTTATGAACACACAATATTCGTAATAAATCTGGTTTTGATATCAAGAACTACTTTGTCTTTTCATGTAGATATGTTACGCGTATTAGGTCAGCGTGTACAACAGTTCTTAATTTGATTTTAGCTAATTTTGAATAACAATGTAATTGCATTCCAGTCATTCGTTTGAAGTTGAGAGTAACGGAACGATGTTTTACATAGATATAGTACTAAACAGTTTTAGCGACTGTTGTGTTAAAGTGCCGATTAAAGAGTTTATGAAAATTTTAATCGTGTTATTGCTTTTTTAATAATTACTAGCGACCCGCCCCAGCTTCGCACGGGTGGTGTTCTAATATGAATAGTTACGTATATTACATAATTACAGAATGTCTCTATATAGGCTGCGAGTACCTACCACCGCCGCAACCATAATTTTTCGATTTAGCATAAGTTTATTCGTTTGATATTTTGTAAAGTACTGATCGAAATTACATGATGTCATAGACAAATTTAATCTATGTCTAATGTCCAAGCTTACTAACATGTTTATTTAGATAAGAATTAATGTTATATATACTTAAAATGGCTTCGTTAATAAGCCATTATTTTTAGTAAAAAGTAAAAGATAAAATTGGTTATTGTGGGGTATTCTTGAGAGATAGACATATACCATCGCGGACCTTTTTGAAGAATTTTGTAAGTTGTACAATATTGTAGTACATTATTTTGACTAATCTCGTAGGGTTTGGCCAGCGTTTGCAATATCAGCGCAAAAAAGGAAGTATATTTACGATATCTCATTAGAAATCTCAAAAATTGACAGTGTTCCACTACTATATTATGCATGTATTATACATATAAACCTTCCTCTTGAATCACTCTATGTATTAAAAAAAGCGCATTAAATTCCGTTGCGTAGTATCAAAGATTGAAGCATACAAAGGGACATAGGGACAGAGAAAGCGACTTAGTTTTATACTATGTAGTGATAATGCGAGACATTATTTGCAGTAGCACGATGAGTGCTGCAAAATTTTTTTCTAACTATAGTGTACTGGTGTGTAGGGCTTCTACCCAGATCTCTGTTTACTTTGTTGCAACTGTCATGCATTATGAAAGTTGCGTAGGTTGGTAGGTCCTTGAATGAGAACTACAAAGCAATGTAATGAAGAGATAATTTTTTTAAGATGCCCCATTTATAAGATGATTGAGAACTTTCAAAAATACAATAGACCGAATAAACTTAATTCAATTCCGATACAAAAACAATTCTTAATGAAGGTTTTGAATTAACTTCTTTAATCACCATATAACATTATTTAACCGTAATTCCTAAGATGGACTTTCTTAGTAAACCGCTGCGATAAAAAGACCATTCAGACGCTGTAATTAAGCGAAAGATGTAAAATAGCACAGCGGCACTTTCTAGATAGAGCTAGACTTAAATATTAAGCGATGAATTTTAGCACTCCAACAACCGCAATACTGCCTATATAACACAAACGGCCGGTGTTTAATCAAAGTGCAATGAGGGACATTAAAAACAACCGTTTTAATAGTCTTCCTGTGTAATGGTTTTATGATTGATGCTGAAAGTAACTGTTCGTATGTTTTGGTGGTGGTTGGTCTTTTTCCGTTAGACTGGCTTGCGACCACTCTCATAGCTAAGCTTGTCGCTATAATGATATGCTGTGTTTCTGATATAAAAGTATTATAACTGTAAATAACTAAAGGGCTAAGTAAAGCAGCACACGAAACTTGAAACAGTATTTAAAGGAAGAACACTACCTGTGTTTTAAGCGTACGTAGGCGGCTGTGGCTACTCTCCATCATATAGGTCATAGGTACTTGAGCAACACCTAGTATTAGGTAATATAAAAAAAATGTTCTGTTAGCGAATTAATGGAATATAATGTAGTATCGTCTGCTATTCTGTCTGCGAAAATTCGTGACTTACCTATTCACTTAACTCTTCTGAATTGAGGCTCATGGTTGTAGCCAATTCTCGAAGCACCATAGACGCAGCTATCTTTCTCATGGTGGCGTGATAGACCTCAACCGGGTACTCGTGGCCGAGTATGACCTGAAACCCTCTGACCTTAGGTCGTAAAAGAACGTCCGGATATAACAATTTATTTATTATTTATTATTTAATATTATACCGAATGCGCTAGTAAGTGAGGTACACCGCAGAGCTCCAAGTTTCAGCGATAATTGAGAGGCGTGAAACGCGACACAATTGGTGCGACAAATTAATAGAGAGCATTCATTGCGCGACTACTAATCGTCAAACATTGGAAAATTGGCTGAAATTGACAGATCTATATGTAGATCGACTATTTAATTTATTCCTATACTATACGTCATTGCAACTGTGCAATGTTTAACATACGTACATACAATACATAATCTCAAACCCATATTCCATTTGCGATGAGCCCTTGCTACACCTATTTAGAAACAATCAATATAGTATAAGGTTTGGTAAAATATCCAGTAATTCTTGCTTTAAAAAGTACCTGTCCATTGCAACAAAAGATCTTCCGTTTCCGCCATGCAAGCTTTCAAAGTAGCTATTTATTGAGAATACAGTTGTAAATTTTGTTATTCTGTTATTTCTATTACTTTTCGTTAATAAGATCGGTAATCAATTTTGTTTAATGTATTTCATAATATTTTTGTTAGCGGAAGTTCTATTGATCATGGCATTAATTTTACAGTAAAAAGTGTAACTATTGTCTTTTGAATCGGCATGAGTTCCGCCATTTTTAGCATAAAAGAAAAGGTGATCGGCTGCTTAGCTATTTTTGTCGGGGGCTCAAACTGTAAAGTGGTGTTATTCTGTATCTGTTAAGTTATTCTGTGTCTGTGAAATAAAATTAAGTGCTTAAAGTACGCTCGTTTCTATGAAGAGTCCTAGATACTGACAATAGTTGAAGCGAAGTTAAATTTTAGCACAGAGATCTCTAGATGAAACGTGTGAGTGAAATGGTAAGAGGTGGCTTGCTTTTCACCCACAATGACACCAGTCGAGAACCCATTCCTTTAGGCACCTTCCACGACATTCTCAAGTAAGACTAGATTTTTTTTGGAGTCACCGCTACCACTTGACCGTTGACAATCTTTAAGATTTCCATATTGTTGTAGAGCTAAACATTTTTTTCGCACAAATGCTTTTATAGCATTTAAATTATATCCTTAAGTATAAATAGTTGTGAGAATTGATGTTCTGAATAAGTATCTTTTTTTTTGTTTTGTAAATGATAAGCAATTATGGAGAGCGGGAATTTTCTACTACAAGTATTTATTTACTGAAAAGAAATTTCCAATCACAATCTAGAAATGTAATAACGGGTACTGAATATATAATTATTAAAATTATTAAAGTAATGGACATCGTGTCGCTTGCAAGTAAATATACCAAACAAAACAGACAGTTTAATCAATTACATTGAGTGTTATAGCTGTGTAAAGTAATAAAATAAATACCTATTTGTGACCATTAATATGCTTCGTAAATATAGACTATAAACCCAATTTTGGATAGCGTAAATTATATATTTAATAAAATAGAAGCGTTTCTCGGAAAATTCAATTTGGTGGCATTCATTGTTCTATCGCTAGTCGGGTACTATTGTGATATGAGTGATGAGGCAGTGGTACTAATATTGAAGCATACATACACACAAAGGGTAGACAGAGGCATAACATTTGCCCACATTTCGTCAGTAATAGATTTAGTACCACGTAATAGGAGGCGAGCCCATTGCCTTTTAACGGGAACTTGTATGTTCGCCAGAGCCTCGTCCGTTGATCGGCAGGTGCACCACTTGCCGAGGTTCTCTCGGCGGTGTTCTGGCGTGGCGCGCAATCCCGGAGCCAGGGTCTCCGCCCCGCACCGGACACTGTGGTGCGGTGGCGTAGAGACGCTCAGACGCAGGCTCTGGGCGCTTGGCGGCGGCAGCTCTTGAGGAGTGCCGAGGGTGCCGAAGGTTCGAGGCGCCATATCCTCGAGGCGGTCGGGCCCATCTTGGAGCGATGGGTCGGCCGTCGGTAGGGGTTGATGTCCTTCCGGCTCACGCAGGTGCTTTCCGGTCACGGTTGTTTCGGGAAGTATCTGTGTGACGTCGCCGGGGGGGAATCGACCCGGTGCTGCCACCACTGTGACTGCGCAGTCGACACTGCGCAGCACACGTTGGTGGAGTGCCCAGCGTGGGCGGGGCCGCGGGCGACGCTTACCGCGGCCCTGGGTGGAGTCGCTCTCTCGCTGCCGACCATCATGCGAATGATGGTCGACAGCGAGACAGCGTGGGAGGCGATGGCCTCCTTCTGCGAAGTGGTGATGTCGCAGAAGGAGGCCGCGGAGCGGGAGAGGGAGCAGGATCCGCTCTCTCTCCGGCTACGCCGTTGGCGCAGTGGGCGGGCAAGGAGGGCCCGTCCAGCTGCGCCTGGAGGGTCTTAGGTGGCTGGGGCAGGGGGCCCCTTCCGTCTAGCTATAGACCCTCTCAGAAGTCGGCCAGTTACGCCATGGCCGCACAAGGAGGTAGGGGGGCCGCGACACACTGCGCTCCTCTGAGGAGGTCCTCCCGGTTCTGATCCGGGGGACGTTGGCCGCGGGCGGGGTGCCAGAAGCTACAAACCCAGGCACTGGCCCCCTGCCCCTTTTTCAACAGCGGTGGGCGTCGTCGGAAGTTTTTTAGTGGGTAGGACTGCGGTGGTCGCGTCTGCCGCAGTGAGCCCCACACCCCCCTCCCGGTCCCCCCATTGACAGTGCGTAAACAGCATTTTTTTACCAACGATAAAAAAAAAAAAAAAAAAAGGTGCACCACTTGCAGGTTGTCTTGGGCTCCTAAGACTATTTACGGATTCCTATGGACTCATAATATTTAAATAGTTTAGGCTTATCACATCATGAAATCACACAAACACACATAAATAAATATTCTCTTACAATCACACCATTTATTTAGTTCCAATATAAGTATCACTAAGAACTTGTGTTATGGATACTAAACAACGAATAAACATACTTAAATACTTTATTTTTGTAAATACAAACTTAATATACATAGGAAAACACCCAGAGCAGAACAAATATTCATGTTCATGTACACAAAGATTTGTCCTGTGTGGGAATCGAACCCACGACCTCTGGAGTGAAGTGCAGGTATACTGACCTCCACGCCATATCGGTCGTCACTCCTTGTTCTCATAAGGATAGGCAAAGATCACAGTCTTCCCCTTGCTAAGTTTTCAAGCACTTCCTTCGGACCTTTATCCATGACCTGGATTTGGTAATGGAAGGTACAATTAAAGTATCTGAAATTTATTTACTGAAAATATTCGTTGTTCGTAATACCTCATACATAATAGATAGATTAATGTATTTAAAGCCAAAACATTTAATATATTAATGATGATAAAAATAAAGAAACAACTGTTTACAACACGGAAAGTAATAAATACAGTACATGTTTCCTTTAAAATACGTGACTGAAAACCGCTTATGATATTTTAATGTCATATAAAAATAAATTCTAAACCCTTGTAGATTTTAGTACACCGAAGCTATGCAATGTAGCTGTTTACAGCACGGTAAGTAAACGCAGATAGTAAACAGTGATTTACTGTCCATTATGAGCGTTTCTCGTCTCCCGGCGGCTTTTCACTACATTTTACTGCTATATTGTTGGAATTGCTTATAAATTTTCCTACGGCTTATTTGACGACAATAGCTTCACTCCACTCCCGGTAGTATAACCGTTTAAACGTTATAAAGTATCAAGTAATTTGTTCCAAAACTAAAATGACGCCGTAAATATTTTATAATCAACATTTTAGTTAGAATCTGTTTATTTAGGAATGAATTAAAAGACTCAAATAGTTTATTATTCAAAAAAAATGTATGGATGGACTAAATGGGTTTGTGGGTTTACCAACATCTAAGGAATCCAAGCCAACCTCACCTGCGAGTGGTGCACCTGCCGATAACAGACGAGGCTCTGGCAATCGTAACAGATCCCGGTTAGCGACAATAGGCTCGCCACCTATTACGTGGGACTAACAATGTTATTGGCGGAATGTGGGCGTATAATATGCCTCTGCCTACCCCTTCGGGGGGACAGACTTGAATGCATGTAAGTGCCTTAATGAAAAAAAGTTTATAGTGTTAAGGAATTTATTGAAAATTATGTACATTTTATTAAAATAATACTAATAAGATTTATTGTAATTTTCATGTATTGTAATGTATTTAAAATCAGAATGCATTAAGATTTTCATGCTAAATAAATAAAATAATTTATTTGCAAAAAACATGGTACAATAGTTGTTGTTACATTGACGTATATAGGCGTCTCATATTACAAGCGAAACATGAGTACTCTATTATTGTCCAATGTCACCATCTTACACCGTGTTTTATGCAAATAAAAGCTTTATTATTATTACTATTTTTATGTATTCACTTTTAGTAGAGGCAGTTTCTTCTCTTTCTTCTTAAGTCTTGTCTTATTCTCATTTATTTATTTATTCATAAGTACATGTCAACTTACAAGTAGTGTCCAAACGTTCCAAATCGAAACAAATAAACTTTATAATAATATCCCTAAGTTTTATAATAAAGATATCTCGAAGTTTGTTAAAAGTTAATTTAAAGGCTTCTTTCTTAAATCTGCGCTTGATGCGCCATCTGCTAACAAGAGACGAAACAAAAACTTTCCATCGGTGTCACTAGATGTCGGTAACAGTGTGCACAAAAATTAAATGTATATCTTTGGATAAGTTATCATTTTAATCAATTTATTAAGTTATTAATCAAAAAAACTAAAACGGTGGAGAAAAATATAATTATGTAGATCTGTACAATTGTGTATGAAATAAAAGCTTATCACGGACTTAATTAAAGTTTGTTAGGCAATGATTTATATAGAATTAGAAAGAAAAACATAATATTATCACTACCGGTTCAGTTTCAAAGCAGCTACAGAATTTTCAAAAGATGTGCGAAACATTCAATATATTAAATATTTCAATGTCAAAATGTTATATTAAAGGTGAAGGAGTATTGCCGGTTCGTTACCTCTAAGATTAGATTTATATTAAGATCCAATTTTTTATTGTTGAAATAGATTTATTATGTATGCAACAAAACACAATAAAATCTTAACTACCACAAAGCGTGTAGGAATGGCACTTTATATTCGGTGATCTATATTATATTCAAATTCTATATTATATTGATATCAATAATTGGCTCCCATAGTAAGAAGTGTTATTTAAAGAAAAAAAATATATAGCTTTTTTTAGATCTAGGCGCTCCATGCTATAACATGTATATGTAAGTAAGAATAACCGCCATTTTCAGAAAAAACGAAACGGAATTCATTTTATGACATCGTTTATACAAATAACAAGCTCACCTTGCATTTTTCACCGCGAATCAACACAGAGTATGGATCACAGCCCCTGCTCACCGTCATACATATTTATTAAGCCAATCACATTTAACCAGTGCAGGTTTTGCTACAAAAATCAGACACGATCAGAAAATGGAAGCAGGTAATTGAATTGATGTGTAGAAAAAATAAACGGGCACAAGATCCTTAACTCCTTGATGTTTTCATTTGGATTTTATATGGTCAGTGCAATACGGTTCTTATTTAATAGAAAAACTTACTGATGAATAATATTATTTTTATAAGCTAAGTATTTAAATGCTTATCTCTTATGTGTGGCGCTTGGAGGTTGTACAGTTGTTCAAACCTTAGATGGATGAGTTTAAGTGACGCTTGTTATCGATCGCTTGTTAAGGGAAGTACGTTAACTCGTATTATTGTATTCGATAGTAGTTCAGTAGAGTTAAAATCTCACTTGCCCATTTCAGTTGGGCGACTTGAAAAATTCTAAATTCAGGACGTTACATTCCTGCTTCAGTTAATCAGCACTGGGTACGCGTGGTGGTGTAAAACCTAAATAATATTGGATTGTACGTAATTAAAGAAGCGTCTTATATTATGTCTTGTTATTAAATCTGATTCAAAACTGAATATTAAATATAATTCTCCGGTATCATGTTCTAAAATAACATATGTGTATAGGGATTCAAGACCTAAGAAGCCCAAGCCAACCTCACCTGCAAGTGGTGCACCTGCTTATCAACAAACGAGGCTCTGGCGAGCATAACAGTGCCCGGTAAGCGGCAATAGGCTCGCCACCTATGACGTGGAACCAACTGTATAAGTGGCGAAGTGTACGCGTATAATATGCCTCTGCCTACCCCTTCGAGGAAACAGGCGTGAGTTTATGTATGTAAAAATAACATCGAAATTCTCTTCCGATACAACAAAATTACTCATAAATTACTTCAAGTAAAAAGTAAATACTTACATCAGAATCCATGTCGGTCGATTACGCTATTTCTTGTTTTATTTTTCAACATTCCTTAGGTCGCACTAGGGAGAGGTCTGTAAGGAGATGTTATATCAACAAAATAACAATGAGGCCCTATTTCTTGCTTTGAAAGGGTCACTAGACTTTGGCGTTTATTGCTGGTATGTTGGTTATTTCTTTTTTGTTTCCGAAAACGCATGTATATATATATATATATATGTTTGTGTGCAGTATAACTTGTTTCTGATCAGGTATTAATTTTGTATCTTAATTTTAGCCGTTTTCTGATAGAAAACAAGAAAGATTCTCTGAAACTATGTAAAAAAAATTAAACACATTAAAAAATAAAATGGGTGTATAGGGATGTAATCAAAATCTAAGGAGTCCAAGCCAACCTCACCTGCAAGTGGTGCACCTGCCGATCAACGAACGGGGCCCTGGCAATCACAAATGTTCCCGATAATGGCAATATGCTCGCCATCTATTAAGTGGGACCAAAATTATAACTAGCGAAGTGTGGGCGTTTCATATGCCTCTGCCTATCCCTTCGGGGAAAATGACGTGATTGTATGTATGTATGTATACAAAATATTATTGTTTCTAAAAGCTTTAATTTGAAATAAAAAAGAATAGAGACGTGTACGTAATTATGAATCACAACGTCAATTGCCGTAATAAGGGTATTCATAGACATACTGTTATGTATACAAATGAATTCACACGCGCACGCGCACACACACACACACACACACACACACACACACACACACACACACACACACACACACACACGCACGCACTCACGCACGCACACTCATCAAGTAGTCAATTTTTATTGTTATATCGTTTGGAAGATGCCACTGGCTGCTGAAATACAGTATCTTTACTAGTTCGGAAGCCTATGGAATCATTTAATTTGTACATTGTTGAATGAATGCAATAAAGATTTATTATTATTATTATTAAATGTGTAGTGCAGAGACAAGGAGTGCCCTCTATAGTTGACAGCTGTGTCTATGGGCTGTCAGCCGGTGAGCGCGCGTACTCTTGAGCTTACTGAAATTCGTTGTTTTAATTGTATATTAAAGAGAAATAAACGGAACATAAGACATACTAAAAACAAATCATCATGTAATTATAGTAAATTACTTTATTCTCTAGTTTCTTCCATTCTGATCTAGTTTCAACGGTAAAATCATCTTTACCGCAGGATGTGGTCAATCTCCTCGGTAGAGTAGTTAGCCTATCGTCTGTTGTAGCAACCTTGCACTGAAGAAACGGCGAAATTAACCACCATACTTAATTTTATAATTGTTTGTGTTCATTGTGCGGTTTGTTAAAAAAAAAATTATATGATAAAAATAATCTTCTATAAGACTTATATGAGTTCTTTATTTCATCATTATTTTTTTATTTGATTAAAAATTAAAAAAAAAATAAAATTGTCGCCGCTATCGAAAATTTCAAGGTGACAACTGTATAAAATAACTGTACTCATATTATTAAAATCTACAAACATTCCAATTAATCTAGAAGGCGGCTAACGATTTCCGGGAAAATGAAGCGATGCTTTACTGATAGTACCCGGTATTCTACTCGTATACCATAAGCACTAAACTAGTATAAAAGAAACCACAATAAGTACAAAAATATTGATAACATTAATTCTACTTACAAAATATTCAATTCTTTTGTTTTAGTAGTTACCGTTTACCCACCTATACACGCCATCGAAATTCCGTTCCATAAAACATTTAATATTTGCATCTGGGATCGACAATGCTTTCAGAAAGCGACTCTAATTGGACTAATAAGGTTTTATGTGGCTGGAGCGGAAGTCCAAGCCGCGCACCGACAACCGATCCCTACCGAATGGATTTTGAGAAAAAAGCTGAATTATTAAGAGAATGCTGTAGGTATTAACAAAGGGCTTTAATTTTCAAAGTGATTTAATACTTAATACTATACTCAATACTCAATGTCTTTATTGCACTCTTTGTAACATATGACAAAGATGTTATTTATAATATCACAGATACAATATGGACCCTGTAGGGTATGGCAACTTAGAAGAGAGGAGGATGCTAGCTTTTTAAATTTAGATTAGTTTAAATGTAGATTATTGTATTCGGTTTATTATACAGTAATAATTATATTGAAAATTAAATTAATTCTATACCTATTAAATAAAATGTATATTATATCATTTAAAATAATGAATGAGTTTTATTGTTTAAAAGTTATATTCAGTTCAGTAACTGCTTCAGTTGTCTTGACGTTTATAAAATCGACTCTAAAATGTTACCCCTACACATAAAAGAAGGCCCAATAACATTTTGGTGTACACTTTTTTAAGGTTATAATTGATATTTTTTATTATAAATCAGCCTGTAATTAAAGCAAAGTGGGTCTGTTAAGTATGTCTACTGTTTTCCTAGCGGCGGGGAGCGTCATTTCAAACCCCAGGCAATAGGCCGCTTCCCCAGTATCCCTCGTACGAGAACACTACATTCCTCCGCGAACATAACAAAATTTAACATAACAAAATTTACCATATCAGAATTTAACATAACAAAATTTAACATTACAAAATTTAACATAACAAAATTTAACATAACAAAATTTAACATAACAAAATTTATTAAATTATATATTTAGTAAATTCGTAGCCCCACAATCCATTCAGACTACTGTAAGATTGCTTACAATTTCATAAATCAGAGTGCATGGGAAAACTTCAATTTGTTTTTGTTGCGTTGTTTTGACCTAAACTTAGCTATAACATTTTAGTTTGTTATATTATAAACGAAAAAAATACTTTAATGACCATAAAGCTCTAACGCAGACTTTGTGATAAACAAATTTCTGTTTTCTTAATCTACACAAAGCAAATTTCTAGTCATATTTAAAACGGCGCTATTAAAAATCCTGATTAGCATTACCTGATAGAACACTGTCAGCGTATTTACTTGGCACCCTCTGTGACAGACACCCAACTCACTTTCATAATAATTGATTTTAGCTCTTACCACATGTGTTATTATGATGCATTAAAGTAAACAAGGTAAATTTATAAATTCCTTACTAACAACAAGGTCAGGATAGCAATGGTCTCATTTTCAAGCAGACTAAATAGGTATTCCGAGGTATAAGCTGACATTCTTTTTACGCTGACAGAACTGAAGTGGATAATAAGTTTTAAGAGAATATAAATAGTCGCCTGAGGTAGGGTAATTATCTTGTCAAGAGATTATGAAGGGACAGATCTACTCTGTAATTAGTGTTTCCAGTTTAAATAGAATGTAATATAGCTTATCTGTGGTACGTGAGTAGATAGTTTTTCTTGGTCAGCTCAACTAACGACGATAAAACCTCATCGTTAAAAATTTATATTTTAACTGCCGAATATCATTTTATTGAACGTAGTGCTTAAAATGTGAACTATTGATTATTCAGATAAATATGAATTAAGAGTTAGTTCTTCGACGTTTGAAGTAATTATGGCGTTGACATAAACAGCCTAGGTATTATTTTTATACCAATGATATTAATATTTCATATTAG
The DNA here is from genome assembly GCA_949126915.1 of Musotima nitidalis. Classification (NCBI taxonomy): domain Eukaryota; kingdom Metazoa; phylum Arthropoda; class Insecta; order Lepidoptera; family Crambidae; genus Musotima; species Musotima nitidalis. Next base: position 7,424,404 of record OX421424.1, on the reverse strand, counting down.
TAAAAAAACGCATAATTTCGTCTCACTGTATAGGTAAACCTCGTATGTATAATAATTATGATGGATAGTGGTCTACGAAGCCTGCTTGAAATACGACTTAAATAAGTATTTGAGAATATGTCACGTCTTTTAAAAGAGTTCTGTGCAGTAAATCTATGTAACAAAAGTTCGCGGATAAATAAATTAAACAAATAGGTGTTTAATAAAACGATACTCTAGGAAGTCTTAAACAAAGACAGACTTACATAATGACAGACTGGACTGAATTGCAAAAAGTTGTAGCCATAAGTTACCTAACAACAATTCCTCCGTACTTGGACCACTTCCTCAATAACTTACTTACTGCAATATACCTTTCCATGGCCCAGTTTCCACAAAGTGACTGACGGGTCTATTTCTACTTTGATTTGTAAAGTGTATTTCTCGGTCGAGTATACAATTTATAGTTCCTTACCTGTGTTTAGAGACCTTAACTCAACGAAAACGAAAATCCTTGAAAATGTAATAACTCAAAAAAATACAAAGAAAAACTATTAAAACTGCATGATGTTGAAAAGTCTTTTTTTTAACAATTTATGCACAAATGGAACATACACAAAGACAGAAGTTATAAAAGACATGTACAATGGCACATGTACAAAGTACACACGTGCACATAATACGTTACAAAACAAACACTAAAATAAAACAATAACATGCTAAAATCAAACAATTATAAAGTAATTTTATCGTAAAGTTATCTGTGACATCGATTCTACAGTTATTATTGTAGCTTCTTAATATTATGAGTATCTAAGTATCATCGGGCATGTAGATAATATCTTCAATAATTTTGAATAAACAAATAAATATATTTAATTAAAATTTAACACTAAAACTTGCACAAGAATGAGACATTCCAATCTATCGTGCGTGACTGGAAAGAATATTTTTTTGTATTTTATAATTATTTAATGTTTATTGATTTACCTACAGTTTCTTAGTTTTTTTTTGCCCATTGTCTGTTACAACCATGCTTTGTTCATATGGAAATAAAAATATATGTAAACGATAATTAGCATAGTTCCCAATTTCAATATTAGTACTGACCATCCTGTATCCAAATCTCATTTAAAAAAACCAAGCTTACATCCCAAATCAACCCAAATATTTACGCATCTCTTAAACCACTCAATGTAAATTTCTCAACCGAAATCCGTTGAAATCGCGCTATTGTCCTCGTGTCCTGCGATTCTGAATATAGACCTTATCGGTCCCATAATGGTGTCAGGATCAGTTGACACGACCTGTGCATGTGCCTGTGCTTGGACAAACCTGTGCTATGCGCCGCGTCATTTGTAGCAGATGAAATGTAAATGCACACTCGTTACGTTGCGCCCCGTCCGCTCAGTATTCATGAGGTTTTGGCCTCGTTTATAAGCTTATAGCGGGTTTGAAATATCGGCAGACACGGTTTGATATATGTTGACTAGGAAATAAACAAAAGCAAAAAAGTCTTGTAATAAGATTCTTCCTAATATTTATGTGTGGCATGTGAAAATCGTAACAATAGTGTCAGAACAAAAAGCTGTAAATTATATTGACACGATATCACACAATTTCCTATCTATAGTACGAGCCATTACATTTGGATTCAATTATTGGTTAATATTTCATCATATCCTAGCATTATCCCGGTTGCCCAAGACTTAAGCATAAGGGCTCAGGGTCTGCTTACTGGTTTAACCAGTTTTGGCTGAGTTTCAGTTATTACATAAAGCGATTGCCGTCTGACCTCCGCAACCTAGAGGGAAACATCATTATATTGTTAAACCAGACAAGCTCAAGTTAAATAAATAAATAAATATCCTCTTACAATCACACCAATTATTTAGCTCCAAGATTAGTATCATTAAAAACTTGTGTTTTTGATACTAAAGATTGCATTAACATACTTACATACGTTTTTTTGGAAATACATACTTAATAGAAGACACACAGACCAGAACAAATATTCATATTCAAGCACACATAGATTTGTCGTGTGTGGGAATCGAACCCACGTCCTCAAGAGCGGAGTGCAGGTATAACGACCTCCACGCCATATCGGTCGTCAAAAAAATTATGCACATAAAAGTCGAAAAGTCATAGCAGAATTGCAGGCTAAAGGTATCGCTATTTTAATTTATCTACACGCTGAAAGTTTATAACTTAGCCCTTTCCACAGCAGAAGGACACGCGCACATTATCTTCAAATGTGTCAACGGCTCGCTCTCTCACGTTTACTACTATCTGTCCATTGTAAAGGCTCTTTTCTCCTTTTTATTTTCTATCCCATATTTATGAGAGCTTTCAACAACATACCACTGTATAGCTAAACGGTTAATAATGTGGTTTACCATAAAAGTTTTACAGACGCGACTGTAAATTGTCACAGTTGAATTGCATTATTCAGAGTGTGCAGTTGGATTTGGGTTTTAATGAAAATTGCTAAGTACGTATTGGTGAGTTGAGCAGAATTATAGTTGGAATGTGTACCATAGCTCATTACCTGGTGATGATGAGAAAATTAGGGCATCTTCTTAGAAAACCGAGAGTTGTTTAGGTCACATTACGCAGAGCCATTGCGAACAGGTGGAGACAGGTGTGCGGTATCCTTTTGTTACTAAGTCTGGCTTAACGACTACTGAACCGAGACCAATGTCTATATGTGATATTCAAAGCCCTCAAAGCGTTTGATATTAAATTCCATATTAACAGACACCCATTCAAGAAACTTTGCGAGCACGATTTGATTATTAACAGGGATAAGTATTTAGCCATTAAATTAATATACCTTACAAGTTAATGTAAATGTGACGTTAGCCCCATATTGACAAAGTGCAGAGAATTAATTAAAATATGGTCCTAATGCCATAGTCTTCCACATGTAGGTCGAAATATTATGACAAGTTTTTTCCACTCAGACATATAGCGTTCGTTGTCTCCAATAAAATATTAAAAGTTCACTGACTTACATTTAAAAACCTTTTTAGGCCTATAGCCTAGAAAACCATAAACCTGCACGTTTTAACGTGTATAGAAGTGACGGGTAGACGTAATAATAGCTATGCCTTGGGTATAAATCAAATCCAGGGTTGACATTTGCACTGCCAGAACAAAAGGTGCTGAGTACAAGAGCTAGGAACTGAATTGCGAACTATAAAACAAAAGTGCCACGGTGTCCAATTCTCGTCTCAAATTTATGAGTTTCATAGTGAGGGGCGATGCATCTCCTTCCCGTGTCACCCGGCCGAGGTCCAATTAAGCTAGACTCACGACCTCTATGTGGGGCCACTCTATCAGCGTGCATAACACATGCAAAGTTGAATCTTTTGAACTATCACTTTAGTTTGCTTTTTAAATGACCTACATTTGCGTTTTGGTTAGATTACACAGATAATTTTTTTCACAAATTTGATAATTAAACATTTTTTTCTGTAGGTTAGCACCTAATCAATTTCTAAATTAATGTCGTACATAAAAAATGCATATTTATTTCTTATAAATAAGAAATATATTAATATGTATTTATTATTGCGCTCATTGTATAGGTATTATGCCATAATTTTAATTGAATTTAAAAAACAATACCTGATTAGTCTTGACTACGTTAAATGACATTGGTGCACTTCGTTTAATTCTAGAAGCACAAGGTCTAGAAATTAAACTGGTTATTTAGTCTCGATTGTTTGAATAATAATCTTTGCAAAACTTTTTTTTAAGCTTGCTTACACAGTACACGTATCAAATCGCTCGGTTAGCGGCCATACTGAGGAGTTCGTGCAAGAGAAAGCGGTAAGCGGGTCGCGACTAGATCACAGCTATTAGATTGTCATGCATGTTAGATGAGGTAATTAATTGTGACAGACAATTTTGTACGAGTCGAAGCGTACGCTGTAGGCTATATGTCAAATTATATTTGCTGGTGAGTAAAGTTGAAAGGTTCTGTTTTATCATGATTCAATTTTATTACGATATGTTAAGTTGGCTTATAAATATTAGTTTTGTGTTTGATAAATTCGATATGTATTGTAACTATCCAAGCACCATAGTAATTATTGAAATCTGACGTAATTCCTATATTTATTTTAAAAAATATGGAATCAATAAAAAAAAAACTATCTACTAGCCAAAAAAAGTGACTAATTCTTTTTTTTAAGAGAGGAGAAGCACTCGTGGCTGCCAGGTGGTCTAAAACGATTACAGAAGCATAGCAAAGTACATAGAACTTAGTATATAGATGGTTGATCGTTTTTATAACTTTTAATGTCGAGCGTACGTGCTTCGAAAAACATGGTAAGCCAAATAAGTAAGACATTATAGGGTGAAAATGTTATACTCTACAAAATGTTACAGACGCCCCGGTATTATCATTGAGAACTAATTCTATTAAAGTTTGACATTTTCAAACATCAATTTAAACTGCCTTAGAAGTTAATCTAGGTATAAAGCATGAAAGTTACCTTAAATATTGTACTTTGTGTTAATAGGTTTCATGTAGATTAGTTTATGTAAGTTATGTGAGTTTAATTAGTGTTTCAACTTAACTTTTGGTAAACATTATATAACTTAGAATGTATTTCGCTTTCTACTAAATCGCTTCATCACGTTGGTTTCACAAAAGCATTTACTCTATTAAAAATATATACAGAACCACTAGAACATGGGTTTCTAACCCGCGGGTCTATTACTGATAAAGTCAAAGTCAAATTCCTTTATTTAACGTTAACTTAAAAATGCCCATCAATGCAGAAACGTAAAAGAATTGGGCAAGATACTCGGTAAGGTTGTTTTTTTCACCCACCGTACAACAAGCCATGATAGTACATTTGACATAATAAGAAATTTACTTTATTACTGATATGACTACTTGCTTGTATGATTGGATTGCCTTCTAAACCTTCATACTAACAATCATTTTGAAATTTTTGCAATGTTATTGATTGTCGTTCATACTTAAATTCGGACACTAAATTTTATTGTATGATTTTTTAGTGTTATTTAAATATTAGTTTAAAAGCTGTTGGTATTTACGTGCATATATGATAGTTTTAATACTAGTTATGTAAGTGTTTTTGTTATTATACAAGCAAAGTGTACAATCATAATGGTATACCCAATAAACAGTATTTTAAGTAATTAATTGATTCAGGCGTTCGTTTGCGGAATCTATTGTAAGCAAGTGATGGATTAAAAAGTACAGCGAAACTATGTGTAAAATGTATGTATGTAAAAATATCTATATGACAATTGCCGCGCGACTATAATTTTCCGAAAAATCGTGTAACAATTCTAAACATGACACGTGTTTTGCCATCGGGCATCTTCAGGTAAGATATCAGACTCAGAACAACAATGTCTTCACGACCAACGCTGAAATGAGAGTCTCTCGTTTTTTCGGGAATTCATAGTCGCTCGGGAATAATCACAAAGATATCATTTCAGTGTTTTGATTTCAGTATACATTTAGGTCCGCGGTATTAGCTGATTGGAAACGATCACAGAAGTGAAAGAAAAAAAGTAAAGCAGAGTCCTTGAATAGGTGACATTAAATATCAAAAGCGCGCTAGTTTTTAAGTTTTGACCTTCATAAGAGCTCTTTTGAGCCAAACTTGAATAAATGAATTTGAATTTGAAAAGCATCTGTGCTTTTGAAAACAGGTCAAACTCAATGTCCTCTAACCTTGGATTGTGAAGGAGAGCTGGGCTAGTAGTGGGACGTTAACGTAGCTTACATGATAATGATCCTACTATGTTATAAACAAAATAAGGTAAAAATATCTCTTACTTATTGTGAAGCCATTTTAGAAGCGTAATTTAAAAATTCCTATTGAAATTTAATTAGTGGGGAAATACTCTCAACGGAATGTTATCTATTGTAGAGGCCAATATGCAGCAGAAATTTTATAATAAATGATGATTGAAATGTGATCGTGACCCTCGACACATCTTGTGACATTCGCCTGGTGTAATATAAAATAAATCCATTTCATCTTGGTTTGTAAGTGATCGTGGTCAGAAATGGTAAAAAAATGGGTATCATAAATGACATCTAATTCACTACTTTTAGCACAAATAATAAACGCCCCACCGATATCTCATCAAAAAACTCACGTGATACTGTTGATTTCACGGCTGCATGAATAACACACATTCACTGCTGGCAGTAAACCATTAATTTGCGTAATTGTACCTCTTGGCTCAGGAGCAGTACTCCAGGGAGCCAAGAATGCAAATTTAAGCATAGGGTGAAACAAGCAATGTACACATGTTTCAACGGCTCAGTTTCGGTTGGATTGGCTAAAGCACTCAATTAAAATAATGCCCTTTTCTGGCTCATGGTATAACGAATTAATGTTGTTGAATTTACTAATTAAGAATATCTGATGGTACTTAGGTGTAATTTTGCTTGTTTATATAATTAGTGCCTTGGTGGTAATAAAGATGTTGAGGTAATTTATGCTGTTTTTTTCTTTTTAATCTGCTGTTAATCATTCACCGAATAATTTTTTATGCAATACTGTCCTTCAGTTTTAAGGGTTTAAGTTTTTTGAATGTTAAGGCGTCGTGCATTCCTAATTGGACTTTTCCAAAGTGTCATCATATTTTCAGCGGTTTAATAGACAACAATTTTTGTTCATATAATTAGTGCCTTAATAAATATATAGATGTTTTTGTGATTTATATTGTTCTTTGTTTCCAATGCAGCCTCTACAAATCGTAATCAGTGATATCCGAGAGTCAGATAATCATTCAACAAGTAACAGGTTTTTACGCAATACTGTGATTTCAGTTTTATCGGTTTTAGCTTGCAAAGTTAATAGGCTAAAGGCGCAGTGCATTACTGATTGGACTATTATTATTAATACAATCTCAGTCTAACAATCGATTTAGGGGCCCATACTATAAAAGTAAGGAACGATGAAGTAAACTATAATTAAATTTTAAGCACGTCCCAAGCGTTCCAGAGACATTTTTCTTGTATCTGGCCGTAAACGTTGCATATCGGCAATCATCAATACGAATGCTAAATTACATGCTAATACATTTTATTGGTTAAGGAAATCAAATCAAAACAAAACAGTAATTTATTCTTTATTATGATTTCCTTTAGACATATAAATAAAAACAATGTGCTACAAAACTTTTCAAACAGTTAGACTGTACGATCACTAACTAAATATTACTACAAATACTAATACCTCCAAATTGTTTAGATTTCCTCGTGAACTTAGTGCTTAAAATCTATGTCATCCTTCATTTAATATTAGCCAGCAGCTACTGTATAAGCGTTTCTATTCAAAATCAGAGGTATTATACCAATTGGAACGTTGCATAATATTGATTTCCCTGAACTCAGAAGACCTAGGCTTGTTAAAGGTTCAAAAAGGGGCGAAAGCTAGTGGAGGTACGGAATCGACATCTTTTGTGCGAGCTCCGAAGCCGAGCCCCTTTGTAACTGAACAAAACCGTTGAACAATGCTACTAGTCTGTCAGTTGATTAATTAACTTGATTCAAGTCCAATGAATGTAAGGAAATATTTGTAGACGGCGGAGGCGGTCTGCTAAGTTTGGTACCATTTGTTTTATAATAATTCCGCTGAGCTGTGTAATCTTGAGTGTTGGGAATTATTGATGGCATATTGATATTAGCGGAAGCAAGTTAGTTTCGAATTTACTTTATATTGAAAGTGTCGTCTCTGACTTCAAAACGGTTGCACATTGAATTCTTAATACATTTTACCTACTACAGTCATACGATGGACTTTAGGGTACAATCTGGGATCTTGAAAGTTGTCTGTATTACGAAACAGGTTTTACTTAAATTACAGAAATTCATTTATAACGTATACCTAATAAAACAGTAAAAAGGTTGTGTGTGTACAATCAATATATCTATACTACCTACTGAACGAACTTTCATGCTTTTTTGTACAAAATATTGGTTACATGATTTGAATTTATCTACCGCAAAGGTTATTTATTAGGAAGCCATAAATTCTTTTGTAAAGTCGAGGGCAAAGCTATTTCAATAAACACTACCTACGTGAGAAAATAAATTAAATTGTCTTCCTACATGTCCTGTCTTTTAGAACCTTTAAATCTTGATTTTTATAGATCTTTAAAGAGAATCTGCAGACAGAAATTTTATCTACTAAAGACAGTTTTATTAATTGTGGGCAGCAGTAAATTTTATTCAACTGTTACGACTGTTTTAATATGTTCAATATAGCATTGTGCATAGAAAAGGTGGATTATTTTCGTGTTAGATAGAATAATGATATGAGACAGATCAACCTTGTGGGAGAAAAAACTAACCTTGACGATTTTCTTGCACGTTCTTTTACGATTAAGCTCCCGCCTGCAGTGAATGGGCGCGTTACTTTATACGTAGGTATGGCATTCATAAGAGCTCTATTCTGTGAAAACTTAAAAAAATATTTTTGATTTGTATAAAGCTTATACGTAAATGGCTAACTGTAAATTTATTTTCTAAAAAATTTTCTTAACAAATTTATCTATTATTTATACATAAATACAAATTATCTATATAGGTTTTATTTTATATATGAACTCACTTGTTTAAAGTATTTGCCAGTGTGAAGTAATTGAATAAATCAAGTTATGAAGTTGTTAATCATAATCAAAGTCAAATAAAGTACGTAATGTTCATGGCATGTCAAAATCATACCCCAATAATGTAAAGTAGACTTTACTAGAGGCGCCTATGGAGTTTTGGAATCAATACGGAATAATCGAAGAAGTTATGTCTGAAAAATCCACTTTATTTACACAAAAAACTAGTTTTTTAGAAATAAAATACTGCCTCGATGTTTTCAATAGTTCTATTTTTTTAATAAGACACGCCACGATAACGAAATTCAATCTGGTTGTAAGCAGTCGATGTAGTCGAAAGAACGATAGCGTTCCATACTGAGGCATAAGCACGGTGATAAGTGCACCCACTAATGGCGCTTCACGCCTCGCATAAAACACCCAGAGGTGGATAGGAGCAGGGGAACACATGAGCCAGAACAGAATTGTCAAATCCTCGTTGTCTTTAAAACGAAGGAATTATAGTGTTTTTGCTACGAGTATAGTATGAGGTTTATTTCTAATTCCGGGATTTACAACCAAAACCTAGTGCTTTGATGGCAATGGCCAAATCGTTGAATTTGCACAATTATACTTAAAATAATAATAATATATGTAATTAATGTTGCTAATTAATGGGACTATTCAAAAGGACCCGTCCCGGGACACAGCAGGTTTAAGAAGGAATATAAATGGTTTTTAATCAGTAAAAATGTGACACTCCATCCCGCTCCACAGCGGGTGACGGTCATTTGAAGACTTTCCAACCGATTTTTTTTAAATTGAAAGAGTCATCATGCTTACAATCATCTCAACATAGTATGACATCACTACTGGGTACAGGCGGTTCGTCACATACCAAGATGAAAGATATTGAATATATACGTCACGGTAATACAGGCAGGTGTGTTCCTGTTGATATATGTTTTAAAGTGACCTAATAAGGCCTTTTTTTTGGGATGGAAAATCATCAAATGACCTTCTCCCGCTGTGGGTGGAGCGGGAGGGTGTGTCAGACTTCTACTGACTAAAAACAATCCATGTTCCTTCTTTTGAGCCTGTTACGCACCGAGGCCGCGGTAACACTTGCGAACAGTCCCGCAACACCTAATAAGGCCTACCACGCGTATATGGGGATCCTATCAAGATCCCAAGCCCACCTCACCTGCAAGTGGTGCACCTGCCGATCAGCGGACGAGGCTCTGGCAATCACAAATGTTCCCGATAAGCGGCAAAAGGCTCGCCACCTATTACGTGGGACCAACATTATAACTGGCGAAGTGTGGGCGTTTACGCCTCTGCCTCCCTTTCGGGGAAAAAGGCGTGATTGTATATATGTATGAAATATAGCCTCAAACTTGGATTAAAGACCAACACGCATAGTGATTATCTAGACCAACGTTTACTTCGATATCAAATAAATAACCTAAGCAACCTCCATAAACATACATCTGTGAACTTTGTATAATTCCTATGCTCGTTTCCGATTATCATATACCAGAGCGCTTCAAAGGACACCGTTAAATTAAATAGCTTAATTATTTCTATTTATTTATTTCATTCGTATCACTTCAAGCCGTGATAGGTCTACGCCACACTATGAAATTCACATTACCCATTTCAATTCAGCAGGCATCTGTATTTTTATTTTCTTTTTAATAATCGCTTCGTAAGGCTTGCACATTTAGACAGTGTCAAGTAAGAGATATATTAATAACATATAAATCATAGTAAATGAGAATGAGTGGTGATAAAGATGATAAATGAAAAATGATAAATGATATGATAGATGATAAATGGTAAATGAAATTTAATGCCCTCTCATAAACCCATTGAGCCCTCAGTAAAGATGTGCGACTATACTGAGATCTCACATGGACTTCTTGAGAGAATATGATAAGTTATGTTGCACTGTTTCGTTTCAATTACCAACACTCATGTACGTTCACAAACACTTAGCGGTTAATAATCCACCGTTATTACACATGAATGTAAGAAATATTACAAATTTTAGAAAACAAAACTGCAGACATGGCACTTCACTTTCCCGCCAAGAAGTCCATGTGTATTATTTATTGGTGTAAGTCAATCAATATATTTTCTTTTTTAGACAATATGCATTGACAATCGCACGGCAGGATTACAAAAAGGGGATAAGATCAGAATCGATTAATATCGATACGCCAGCTGTTTATAAAACGCTAAAATAACTTTATCATTCAACAAAGCGGTAAGTTATTTAACTCGCCAAGATCTGAAGATAATCCAGTCGTCTTTTTATCGTGGATGGCGTTATAAATAAAACTACTGAGTATGTCGCGCCGATTCTTAAGGCAATATTTCAGATCCGATGAACGCATCCAAGTCTCTTTGATGATACTGCTTATGAATATCTTGGGTTTGCCTTTGTGACATGGTATCGAGAATCAGAAACGTAACGGGATGCCGGGAATATCGTCGGGAGCATTCTATTTGTCAGCAAGTGCCATGTCAGTTATAGATAGGCGTTTTTGACGCGATAACTCAAGTGTTTTGTTTATATTATTGTTTAAGGGGAATGGCTAATTGAATATCCTTTGCCTTGACAACATTCGAAATTTAAAAGTGTTTATGGACTGAAATTGATTGATGTAGTCACTTTACATGCGATAGAAGTTTCATTGTTATTTTTAACTGTGACGTAATAAAACCTTGGTGTACTTGTATAAACGATAGGATTATTCCACCTTGGAAAGTGGGAACATCAGTATCCCTTGTACACTTCGGAATAAATTACTTTGGGTATATCACCCAGGTGCACAACATGAAAGCAACGATTCGATAAGGCGCGATTTTCTATTTTACAAAGGCCATGAGTTTGATTCCTATATAGGACAACTGTTTGTATGACATGCATATTTGTCAGGGTGAACTGTATTTAGTTACCTACAAAAATATATAAAGATATTTTTATCAGTTACTTAGTGCCCATTGCAAAACTTCTGCTGCGGCTAGATGGCGCTGTTCATTTCATAATAATAATAATAATAAATCATTTATTTCATAGAATATGGTTATCGTATACATGTTTAGGTTTTTTTATTCCAACATATTCTGTCGCTTTTCGACGTGGAAATATTAATTAGTCAAGTCATATTAGTAATTAATTGGGTACAAAATATATAAAATAATTAAAAAATCTAGGAGCAAAATTACAACATAAAAAATTAAAACAAAAATTCAGAAATCATATATAAAATAACAATAATAATATAACACAAACACAAATCCAACAAGATAATTAATTATAGTTGACGTTCACAAATAAGATTCAATGTCAAGCAATTTTATAATGTCATTAATAATTACAAGTATTCAAAATATATCAGTAAAAAAGTCATTAATGTTATAATACAGTTTATCAATTAGAAATTTAAATAATATTGTTTTAAATTCATTATGTGGCCTTTTTTTAATGTCCTTTGGTAATTTATTGAAAATTTTTACACACATACAATATACATTTTTTGAGTATAAAGCTAATTTTTGATTTGGAACCACAATGTTGTTTCCATTTCTGCCTCGATAATCAGCATTATTCTTATTCGTACAAAATAAATTCATATATCTCCTAACGAACATTGAAATTTCAAAAATGTATAGACAAGGCAGAGGAAGAATATTTAAGCTTTTAAACAGTGGCCTACAGCTATCTAAATAATCAGCACTACAGATTGATCTTATATATTTTTTTTGTATTTTAAAAGCTCTAGGCATGTCTACAGAATATAATATAATTCTTGACGGAAAGATTATTTGCTGTTGTGATCTAAGCGTCTGCTAAATAAACTTATTTGTAAAGTGCATGTACATATTATTATATAATATCTTATTTCTGCTCTCTTTCTTAATTTTTTTAAGCCTCCCCTACATTTTAACATATCTCACACTAGTCGTGTTAATTAAGAAATTAAAGGAGGTTTTTATAGATAATATTAAAATATCAGTAGAATTACATCGGAATGAGTTAATAACCTTCAAACTATTCATAACCTTTTTGTCTGTAACTTCAAAAGCAGATTGTATATAGCAAATCTTTACCATCACAAAGTCTATTATTCGAAAGACCAAACATATGATTCGATATTTTCTTACCCTTCTAAGAAACAAACATTAAAATTTCCTAATGTCCATAAATATTGGATCCCAAGTAGTTAATTTAAAGTCTGCCATTTACGTATATTAGGTTTTGATTGTCTGAAAGCAATCTCATTAAGCGTTTACGATGGCTTGATCATTGTAATGAAGTAACCGTTTTCCTATAATTAACCATTAAAACTTAACCAGGTTGTAATAATTTGTTATTTAGTAACCACGAGCGCAGGTAATTGTACTCACTGTAGAGTTTACGTAATAACAGTAGCGTGAACCGAAAAAAAATAATAGTAAAAAAATCTCGGCACTGAGTCGCTTTTGCAATATAAAAGTTCCGTACATATTTATTTTCATGTGACACGTCATTATGACCACGTCCTGCCTGATGGTAAACAGTCAATGCAGTTTAGAATAAATAAAAGCTTTTAAAAATAGAAGCACTCCAAACCGTAGAAAAAAAACGGCAACAAACCCACCGGCTCATGATGGCCTGCAAAAATGCCGTTTCACGCCCCGCTTAAAAGACTCGGGACTATAGGAGTTATACTATACCGGGGATACAATGATACTTCCGTAAAGGAATAGGATCCCGTCTATTGTCAAAGTGGGGGAAGGACTAGTCACCTTTCACTATTTGACATGCTTCATGTTTGCGCTAAAAGAGACCTTGCGTACAAGTATATAGATCCCTTTTTAAATATATAGGGGCGTGAGCCCGGGGTCTGCTTTTTCTACAATAAGCTACGAATCAGCTGTGCTTCGCGTCGAGATATTCAACAAAATTTGCTCTGCATCACGCTAAATAATTGTTTCTTTTAACATGTAGTCAGGAGGAATAAGCAAACGTTGTACATTTGTCTACAATAATAAAAGTGTATCATAATCGCCAGTAACTGCCAAATTTTCCATTTATTTATCGGTAATAATCCTCATAGGTGTATAGGGATCCTAACATTATCTAAGAAGCACAAGTCGACCTCACCTGCAAGTGTCCACCTGCTGTAAAGCAGATGATTCTCTAGCGGCAAAGGGATCGCCACACATTTCGTGGGATCAACTATAGAATTGGCGAAGTGTGGCCGTGTAATATGCCTCTGCCTACTCCTTAGGGGAAACAGGCGTGAAAGTTTGTAAATAATAGTCCTCGCACAATTTGGTCAGTATTATATCTCAGTCTATCTCTTTTATTTTTTTCTTTTTAATAATGGCTTCGTGCGTCTAGCACATATAGCCAGTGTCAAGTAAGTGATATATTAATAATATATAATATATATAGTATAATATAGTAAATGAAAATGAGTGATGATAAAGATGAGAAATGGTAAATGAGATACCCTCCTCTAAGCCCCTTGAGTCCTCAGTAAAGATGTGGGACTATACTGAGATCTCACATGGACTCCTTGAGAATATGAAAAGTGATGTTTCACTGCTTTGTTTGATTTACCAACACTTATGTTATATTTATATTCACAAACACTTAGCGGTTAATAATCCACCTTTATTACACTTTAATGTTAGAAATATCACAAATTTTAGAAAATAAAACAAAACTGCAGACATGACGCTTCACTTTCCCGCCAATCTATATTTTTTTTTCTACACTAGATGTGGTAATTATAATTAACATTGACTACTTAATTAGGTCAAAATAGTATATTACTGTAAAATTTTCGCCTATGTTAATATTCGCCAACTAATTTGGCCAATGTTATTCCTAAAGCTATATATGTTTTTTATCTAATTATTATGTTATCAAAAATCACAAGTAGTACTTATTTATTCGTACAAAAACTAAGACACGCACCGAACATTTTTATATTAACACATAAAATACACTAGTAATCATTTCTGAATATACGATTTACATCTGGTAACTTGAAACGTTCGCAAGACGCGGCTTATATTTACCGAGGACCAAGTTACGAATGCCTTGTATTTACGCTCTTGATGCAACAAAAAACCATTCAAGAATAACTATAATTTTATAAAAATCTTATTATAATTGTATAATTAGTAGACAATTTTAAAATAATTTAAATATCGAAAAGATTAATAACGTAAAATGTAACCACAGGTAAACTAAACGATTAAATAATATTCGGAATAACTGATAAATCTCTGTCCAATGCCAATAATCTTCACACAATATGGTTTGCAAGTACAAAAAGACAACCTAATTATTTTCCCAATAAATTGACAAATGAATGTTACAGGATTTTTTCTACGTGTGTGTAGCCAATTATCTCTAATATTATTGTGTTTTTCGGCACGGTACCCTAAGAACAAGAGTAAGAAAAAAACAATGAGAGACAATTTGTCGTCGGTAACAAGAGATACGGCGGTTGAGATAATGTGGCCACCACAAAATGACAGTGAACACATAACTTTGTGCTTCAAACAAGCTTCACCGCGACCTTGCCTGTGGTGAGCTTGGAACAAGTTGGTTCATTGGCTTATGGCTGTAATTTGTTTTGTAATAGATTTTCTCTGACGAGGTATATGGATTTGATGTTTTTATGTCGAGTGTGATTAAAATATTTTTCAATTTATAAGGAATATAGATAATTAAATTTATCTTAACAATATTCAGATATATTAAGCACTCGTAGCTGGATTTGATGTTCTTATACAAATTTTATTTTAAATGATAACACACTATCAACATTTATCAATAATTATATTATTACTTATCAAATTATAAGTTAAGTATTAGCAATATTTTGTAACATGTATAAGATGTAGGTACGTTCCGCACTGCATCCAAAATTGCCCAGCTGAAAACCAGGGCTAGAACATTTGACCAGCATGCTGAGTTGGTTAATTTTGGTGCATCATATAAACATTTGTAAATTGTGTTTAGTTTTAATTTTAAATTGTATGGTGCACCAATAAACATTTTTATTTTTATTATTATTATTATTAAATGTAACTTAATTGCTCGAAGCTTCCCTATACTGGGTAGTCGGAAACGATCACCAAAGTAAATCAGAGTCCCTCTACGATCAGTTCTTGTACGTTAAGCATTAAATATTAAAAGCTTCTGTGCACCGAAAGCACGTTAAGCTGAAGGCCCCAGTTATTACTATTTGTGGTATGTGTAAAGCCAAGCTAGAAGCCCGATAGGGCTGATTGAAAAATTTAAACACCATGGCGAAGACACTTGACTTGATAATTGAACTGGTTTTTAGTTAGTACAGTCTACTTCAGAAAACAACCTGATTATCACAGTACTACCTATGAAAGTCTCATAAGTAACGCAATATGTGAAGAGTTACGAAATCAATAACATGAAATACTTAATTGTTTTTTATCAAGAAGAACAAGATTTCAACCACTCTTTGAATAATAATTCTGGTGATAGTCAGTACAGTGGCTATTATTGTTATTATTACCTTTACATAATAGTACATAGATAAAAAGTGGACCATAGACTTGTTAGTCAACCGGAGTAATGCTCGGTAAATAGTGAATATTTTAAGATTAATATAATTTAGATGTCGAAAAACATTTATTGATTTGTAATAACATACCACCTAGGCAGATCAATCAGGGCTATTAATGACCTGAGAGCTAATAATGGCCTGTTTTTTACCAATAGTTAATTCATCATATTGCGTTACCTAGTTCATATAATTTACTAACTTAAAAATAAGTAATGTTTTTTGTCAATATTATCACAAAAAAGTGAATGGCATTTGATAGGTTATTTATTATAATTTAATTAATATTGCAGACTGAAAACGAACTTCGCCATGGGCTGATGAGAGACCATGGTCCTGCCTTTTTGCCAACTAGTGACGGGCGTCGTCAGTTTTTTAGTGGGTAGGCTGAAAAGTTCCTGCAGGAGCCCCACATATCCGCTGTCCGGAACCCCGACCGGTTGGGTATGCGTAAATGCATTTATCAGACGTTTAAAAAAAAAAAGACTGAAAACGAACTTAATGCCTCTATTTTTTGGCTGTTAACCTTTTAGAGTTTGGTTACTGAGTCATCATACAATTCAACAAATATTTTACCTATGCTCAGATTCGCTGTCTCTGGATACATACAGACTTATATATGTATAGCTGCAAGCAAAAAACAAAAAGCGCCTGTGAAAAAACAAACCAATTAGAGCATAGGGCCCTTTGATCTTTGGATGAAATAATTTTTCATCAATTCAATGTTTTAATGAAGTAATCACTTAACAATTACTCAGTAAATAAACAACGTAAAGTCAACATAATTATATCGCAAATGTTTCACCAACGCGTTCGGCGTTTAAAACTCGAATGCCATAGACAACCTTTTCGCAGGTTTTAAATAGCTCAGCGCCATCTGCAGACGTAGAGAGGTTAGCTTTCGTCAGAAATGTAGGCCCAGAAAGTCGGCTGTGTACGAGTGATAACAGGTTCGTGTGTACAGTCAGCATCATATAGTTAATTGTAGTTGTAAATTCTTTATTGATTATAAACATAATACAATTTCGTTAGTATATCTTATCCTATACAAGATATAATTTAATACTACAATAACCTATATTTATATTAAATAAAACCCTCCCAAATCAACAATAAAATATACAAACAATCGACATGCACCGCTCAAGGTGACTCAAGCTCCCATGATACTCAAAAAATATTTATTTCATAAACTATTATATATAGTAGATAAAAAAAAACAATTGAAATGTTTTAAAAATATCCATTTTGTTTGGTACTTGAAATACAATCTTCATTTGTCTGTGAAGCTATACAATGCAATATAAAATAACATTAACAATATATATTAGTGCCCATAGAAAAAATAACACAAAATGAATTAGTGTCATTCAATTAAAAGCGTTATGTCTAAACACATAGACATTCGCTGGATGCGCTCGGTGAAGCGGGATTCACAATTCACAAGTTGGTAACATCTAAAGCGCCACAAACATCCACACACATTTCCTAAACTAACGCTCTTGACAATAGAGATTGTCAACAGCGTTAGGGCGTGTTCCGGTATATATTCCTACAGAAGCGAATGCGATTCCATAAACACCTATTGTTATCTTTTAATATTTGCACATATTTGATAGTATTTAAATGACTTTTTGATAAAATAACCCTTTGTCGCTGCTGAGAAAGGTTTTGGGTCGGAAGTGATCAGGAATACACAGCATTACAAGTAATGAAATACCTTTGTAATATTTTGGGAACGTACCGACAATTAATGTAAATAACGTACCGTCTGACTGGTTAAACTGAAATTTCGTCTTCTGTGGGAGAATGACCCTAAATCCCCATCCTATTGCTCTCCGTGTGCGTGTGACATTTATCGTAATTAACATGACGAAGCTAGTAAATCAATATCTACGGTCATAACTCGAGTATAAATATAAACACTATTGAACTCAACCTTTTGTGCCGACGTATTCGTAGCGTATATGTTTTCTTTTTTTTCGCATTATCTACAATGTAAATAGCTCAACGCTGCTCGGACCCAGCCAGGTGCAATTGTGAGCAATTTGCGTCCAAGCAACCGGCCTCCAAGCAATTACTGTGTCTGGACAAAGCAGCATTTTTTTTAAATTTAACTTTGTTTGTTTTACGATGAGTGTGTAATTATGAACCTGTGGTATACGAAATTAACATAAATTATCAATTAAACTTCACAACGATGGCAGATTGATGTGAATCAGTTCTGACAGGAGCATGTTGAATGCAACATGTCTATATAGTAGTGCTTGGAAATTTATTTATTTATTCACCCTAAGCTTTTCAAGCTAGATGTATACAATGCCTGTTTCTGTTAAATTTCTTCATTAGTTCTTACAAAATAAAGGTCTCATAATCTTATCTGATCGCTGTTTGTTTCTTTGCATTTATTTTTTACAATGCTGGATTTGAAGTGAATTTAATTTAAATTAACAATATAGTCGGTAAATTAAAAAGGGATCGGTAGGAGACTAGGTGGTCAGAAGCGGTAAAAAAAAGGAATAAGCAGCGTTCACAAAGTTCTTCTTCACCATGGTTCTAAAATCTATAAGCGCACAAATAAATACAAAATACAGAACATCTAACAAATAGATTTTTGGGAAACTGAGCAGATTACAAAAAAATAGATAAACGAACTAAATACTCGGTGCAAAAATACAAGTTAGTGTGCAACATAAACTTAAACAGCATTTCCATGGACACTTATAGTTACCGTTATTATATAAAAGTTAGTTAAAATCAAATCAAGTAGTAATGAACAAAAACATTATGTTCATATTAAACGATTGCAACCGTAAGAAGGGGCTCACCATATTCGGCCGGTCGTCCACTGCATCTACAACTGTCTATCTATTGTACTGCGCGCGACCCGACTACTCGGGAAAAAATAAATAATAAATCTTGTCAAATACTTAACTAAAATACATAGGAAATACCAAGTTCAAGACAAATTTTTCATATCGTTCCCATTACCGGGACAGTTCCGTTACCCGCAACGCAATTGACAGAAGGCAAGGGCAACAGGAATACATCAATGGGGATTTTGAAGTTACAATCTCTAGAGGACTTACAGCTGCATAGGGACATTCGTTCACTCAGTGTGTACTTGTATTATTACGGAGAATATTCTACAAGACTTCTTGATCGAATCTCACTCTCTACATTTATTCACGCTCATGAATATCTGTTCTATATGAGAACAGAACCCACGACCTCAGGAGCGTAATACAGGTACACAGCTATGCATATTGGCCGTCGATTATCTTAGCGGAACATTATCTCCATAACACGTTTGGTAAAGCATAATTTCTGAAACTAAATTTAAAACGATACATAATTTATAACCGTTGTTAATGTTAGTAGCTAAAAAGCAACATTTTACTTAGTAAAGGTATTGATTGTAAATTTCTAAGATTTATGTGCGTTGTAATATCAAAATACCTCCTTTTATAGTTTTGGCTCCTACTGTGCAAAATAATCCAATGTGCTTATATTACAACATAGTAAACAAGAATTTAAAATCCATTACAAGATGTTAATAAGTTATATACAAAGAAGAAATATCGCAATAATATTACGACGAATATAATAATGGGGTATAAGGATCCTACCAACTTAGGAGTCCAAGACAACCTCGTCTGCAAGTGGTGCATTTGCCGATCAACAGACGGAGCTCTGGCAACATAAAAGTTCCCGGTAAACAAAAATAGGCTTGCCACCTATTACGTGGGACTACCAATAAAATTGGCGAAATGGGGCTTATAATATGCCTCTGCCTTCTTTTGGGGAAACAGTAGTGATTGTATGTATATTTGGAGGTACAAAGAAGAAAAATAATATATATACTCTGGTCTATATATTATTATATCATAGACATGAAAATAATAATTTAAATATCGCTGGGAAACGGCTTTTTTCTAGTATCACATCACTCGCCATCGGCAGAGGGTTCCTCCTCACACCTGACAAAAGACAGTTGGGAGTACGGGACACTTCGAAATAAACCTTCTGCCGTCTTTATTTCAACTTTAGAAGGGTTTAGGATTGCGCTCACTGGTAAGATTTCCCAAACGATTCTTTAAGGGTCGGCAACGGGCTAGTGCTGACCTTGGTATACACCCTTGATATTGATCTTGGAGCAAGAGCATAGACAAATATAAGAGCATATAAGAGCATGGACTTTCCATCAGATGGACCGCATGCTTGCAAGTGCCACTTTTTGCTATGAAAATAAAAGTCTCAAACTTGATATTCAAAAATTGTGCTGAAATTACTCGCAATGTAACTCGCGCATAGAGAATAGGTTAAAGGTTAAAAAAGGTTAAAACCGTTAAAGTTAAGGACAATCTAATCGATGTGTGACATTTCACATAAAACAATATTATTCTTGGTTTTTTTCTTAAATTTTATTATATTATATTTATAATACCTGAAGCTACTACTTCTACTAAGTTGTAGATGTTGTTTAGTTCTAACAACAAAGCTTATTACATCTGATGACGGATACAAATACATGAATACGATGATGTGAAATACAGAAGCGTGATCTTCATGCTAAAAAGTTGGCAATTTTCTTCTCCAAGATGTCATCAATATTCTATTGAAATTAAACAAGATTGATAAAGCGTCCAATAAAATAACAGACGGATTTCGTGTCTCTAGTACTATACCTGCTTTCATAATCTCACGCCTAAGGATAGCAAATTTGGATTGAGCTGAAATCTTGCTAGAACTACTAGTATTTTTATATTTGTATAGTTATATATAGTTGTAGCAAAGTTGACTTTTAGCTTTTAGACTTTTAGGTATCTCTAGGTGCATAGGGTTCCTACCAAGACTTAAGGAGCCCAAACCAACCTCACCTGCAAGTGGTGCACCTGCCGATCAACGGACGAGGCTCTGGCGAACATAACAGTTCCCGGTCAGCGGCAACAGGCTCACCACCTATTACGTGGCACCAACTACAAAATTGTCAAAGTGTGGGCGTATATTATGCCTCTTCCTACCCCTTCGGGGAAACAGGCGTGAATTTATGTATGTAGGTATGTATCTCTAGATGAAACTTGTCAAATTGTGAGAGTTGGCTAGTCTTAACCCATTTTGATACTAGTCGAAGTTTCATTCTCCTAATCACTTTCTACGACCCCCCTTAGACAAGACATGGGGACTTGTCAAATTGGTATAATTCTTAGGTATCACTATGGAACAAAATTAATCTATGTACTCCAGAAATTCGACAGATTCAATCTTAAAGACAATAAAGCGAATGAATGAAAAACACATCGACATCGCTGCTGATCGTGAATTATCAGGGTTATCACGTCAACTATTCGCGGCCGATTTATTTCGTCGACTCTCATTTGCACGATGCGGCTATAAATTCTCGTTTGCGGCAGCCCTGTGACACTTTTATGATAGTGCCCGATATGAGACGGATAAAGTCCTATTTATAGTACAGCAGTGCGAATCTGAATGAAATGTTTTGTTTCAAGCCTTTCCCAACTCACGACGGCGTCAAAGATCTAGGGCTTATATGGAATTGAAACTATTCGATGTCAAAGCTTTCGAAGATATTTAGTAAGTTTGTATTAAGTTAACTAAGAATGTTCAAAGCATGACCGTTATACAAGCAACTCAAGCAAACATGTTTGCATTTATTGAAGTAACAAGGTTAAAATAGAGGTAACAATTAAACCATCTGATTTGTTATTTTCAATATTTTCTGTTTGAGCATATCAGTCGCGCATTTCATTCTGTTATTGTGAAATTCTTTTGGATAAGTCTCGGCAACTTAAAAGTATTAAAACTTTTGGTATGCCTCACTTATTTAAAAATAATAATCTTTCCCCAGAACAATGGTTTTTTTTTCAGAAAATACAAAAACTGCCGGACCTACCAATTAAAAAATTGCACTGTACATTCAAACCAAAATACTACAGAGCTTCATCAAACATTAAAAATAAAAAACCGTTAGCAATAACAAAAATCAAACTCACGCACAAAAAGATGCACAATACAGGTTTAGTATTATAACCAAGTAGGTATGAGTATTCACATCGTCTACGAGTACAAAAGGCGTTGGAGTTCAAGACCTCAATTTTATCTAATGCACACAACCCATTAATACCTGTCAATGATGTCAATATCAGAAGCCGTGTACTGCTCGCTATTTGTCTGAGGTAAAAAGATCTTCGTATAACAAAAAGATAATTGACTTAAGCTGCTATTTTGCCAGTAGCGGTTGTTGCAAGTTGAGAGTATGACAGTATGAATCGATTGTAAAGTTTTAAATTGGTTAAACTTAGACTCTGAACTTACTATTGGACTGCCTTTTATTAATCTAAGTGAAAAATATTAAGACTTCCTCAATCACAGTCTTATATAATCCTCCAGAAAGTTTAATATACAATATTATTTCGAAAGTAGAAAGTTTTATATATAAAGAACGAAATTTTTGAAAACCTTTTTATTAATAGAGTTAACATTTGACACATTATAAGAAACAGGTATCGACTTATTAGTTAGTTGATACCGGTTTCTTATAATGTGTAAAATGTTAACTCCATTAATAAAAGAGTTTACAAAATTTCATTTCTTATATATATGTTTATGCAGTACTATTTCTTAATATGCCATATTTAGCATATTAGGAAACTGTTTTAATAAAAAAAATAATGCGGTTGAGAAATTGTATCAGAAATTATATATAAAAGTAAGAATTAAAAACTAAGAACTGTTGTAAATTGGAAATGAATTGGTTGGTATTCATATAATGTAAGCTAATATTTATTTTACATGCCTCTTCATTTCACCACGTGTTAACTGGCGTGATAAGAGGAGAGATCTACCCCAAAAACTGTCCACTAGTTCACCACGACTAGCTCTCTCTAATCCGTGGTATGAGCTGTTAACATAGATTTCTAAAATCTCCGGGTTGTAATTTGTAACTCACACTGAACATTGACCCTTACCACTATTAGTTAACAGGATTTTCTTGAAAAGAAGAATGTTAGAAACAAATACATAACATAATGATAAAAAAAATATTTGAAAAATCAATTCCTTTTAACTCTCAAGCTCTTAATAGAAATTATCAAAGGATTACTGTTCTTTTTTGACTATGAGTATAGCCAACATATGAGATATCGTGTGCGTGTCCATTGAGAAAACATGTTAAAATTGTTTTTAACCTATTGTAAATTTTGCGATTCGTTTGTAGTAGCCACTATGAAGTTACAATCGGACAAATGTGGTCCATCAATACTGACTAACAGACATTCACATAGCATACGTAAAATTTTAGAACTGCTTTATATTAATAACATATTTGTAAGCTTTTTATATTAGCTTATTTCCGTTCACTCTATAAAAATAATAAGCACGCAGAAGTTGGCCCCTCATCGATCATCATAAGTTCACTGTTAGTGGAAACCAGCTTCAGTTAAAGTGTTGCAACTATTGTAAATTGAAGCTCTAGTTTGTACGAGAACCCATTCAAAAGATTTAATTGATTAAAGGTGGTCCCTCAATTAAAGCGCTTGTCATAGGACAAAGACATTTGCGAAGCATATTGAATTTTCTATCCCGTAGTAGTTGTTATTTACTAATGATTATTATACTACTCATAGCAAATTACATACATACAGTCACGCCTGTTTCCCCATAGGGGTAGGCAGAGGCATATTATACGCCCACGTTTCTTTAATTATATTTTTGAACCTACGTAATTAGTGGCGAACCTATTGCCGCTTATCGGGAACTTTTATGTTCGCCAAAACCTCGTCCGTTGATCGGCAGGTGCACCACTTGCAGGTAAGGTTGGCAAGGGTTTCCAAGGTCTTAAGGATCCCTACACATTGTTGATCGTACAGACAATCATCATCATCACATCGTATTGCGTTGAGCTGCCTGAATCCTAGCTTAAATTTTCAGTGTCGGTTGGCGTAGCCACTTATCAGCAGCTGGACTCAGAATATGAAGTTCTTCAAGACCTCCGGGAAAAGAGTACAGCCGGCAATCGTTTACAATATAGGCAATATACACTGGACAGCAAATAAACCGGGCCACCCGCTACCTTGTAATTTTGATTCGATTTTCTCAAAAAGTATAAACCTCACAACTATCAAAATTACACCCACAAAAAGTGCGTTTCATGTTGTTTGAGAAATGACCACAAATTTATCCAAAGTACCCTCAATTCACATTGTAATCAAGCAACAAACACAATACCAACGATTTGCTCTGTTTTGACTAGAGTTTGCGATTAGCGTTCTTTTTTTCTAAATGAGGATAGTCGGATTTTTCTTATAATTTCTTTGGTTGCCATCCATTATTTGCTCCAGACGCGTGTATTTCTGCTATTTTCTTCGGTCAATAATGGATACGACGCCTCAAGAAGCAGCTTAAGCTGTAGCACTACTTCAAGCAGGCTTTTCGCCACGTGAAGTCGCTCTTAGACTTCGAATCAGCAGATCATCGGTACAACGGGCTTACAGACGATACTTAGAGACTAGAGCATTCGATCGCCGTCTAGGTACGGGCAGACCTAGGGCTACATCAGCAGCA
Organism: Musotima nitidalis; assembly: GCA_949126915.1. Taxonomy (NCBI): domain Eukaryota; kingdom Metazoa; phylum Arthropoda; class Insecta; order Lepidoptera; family Crambidae; genus Musotima; species Musotima nitidalis. The sequence goes on along the minus strand of OX421424.1, from coordinate 7,399,631 downwards.
GATGATCGTTATATCCAACTTACTGTTTTGCGAAATCGCCGCCTCAACGCAGTTGAAGTCCAACGAAGTCTGCGTGACGAACGCCAAGTGGTCATAAGTTCAGATACCGCTAGAAGGAGACTTGCTAAACGAAATCTGGCTTCAAAGAGAGCTGCTACAGGCCCAAAATTAACCGTACCCTACCGTAGAGCACGACTCGAATTTGCCCGAGAGCATAGGGATTGGACGTTAGAGCAGTGGGGCAATGTACTCTTTACTGATGAGACCAGGGTGAGTCTACAAGGAAGTGATCGACGTCAGAGAGTATTATACGCACTTTTTGTAGGTGTAAGTTTGATAGTTGTGAGGTTTATACTTTTTGAGAAAATCGAATCAGAGTTCCAAGGTAGCGGGTGGCCCGGTTTATTTGCTGTCCAGTGTAGTTTGAATCTGGCGCTCCACAATCACAGGCCGAAGATTCCTTTATTCCCCATTTATAAAGGTGGTGATTGGAACGTCCGCACCCTGTTCTATTCTTTCTGACCCATAATTGACGTTAAGCACCAAAACCAGCGGGCTCCGGTAAGGACAATAAGGTATATTATATTTTATTTCATCTTGTCTACTCTGGCGGACAGGATGTCGTAGATACTGGACTCCATTGAGGAGATGGCGGCGAGGTCCTGGTAGATGTCCACTGGTCTCCACGCAATGAAAAGCTGACCCTTTCAATGTGGTCCCTCAATGGAAACGCACTCTGAGATATCTCATGACTTAGCTGTCAATCACAGCTGATGAATGGGCACTTAACGAATTTGTTGTAACAATTGCCCTTCTTGTTAGTGATTTATTTGTATAAGTACTGTACACGTCTATAATAAGCACAGATAGATAATTACTAACCGTTACATGGAGTATTGGCTGCGGGTTGAAATAAGTCTCAGAAACCGACCATAGTAGCTACATTACTTAAAACTTGTATGATGTATCATTATCAAAATCGAATATAATTGAATAAAATATTACTGTTTTATTGAAATGATATTTGACACGCAGATAATTGTAGATACTTAGATATAAAAATAGCTAAAATCCCGATGTCATTTTCATTTCATAAGATAAAGACAGCGACAGCACTAGCTTTAAACCTGGTCTAATTTTAGATCTGGCTTTGTAAGAAGACCCAAAATGTCTAATGCAGATGTTTTCGAATTATATGATTGACTATAAGCAGTGTAAGGAAAACTTGGTCAAAACTTTTGTAACAATGTAAGATAATTTGTTCTGTCTTATAAGACAAAGGAGAACGAAACTAAATATTGTCACTCTTAGGAAAAATAAATAACTTTTTTCCTTAACGTTTTGCAAAGCAGAATACGCACAGGAATTTCATAGTTATGAACACAAACCGATGATAAGGGATTAAACATCAGATCGGTATGTGTTCATAATTTGAGTTTTGACTTTTTATAATGCACTTGACAAAAGCACGAAAAAGTTTCTATGCTTAGATTAGTGCAATGCACGGGTAAGATGACAGGCATAAGTTGATTTTTAGAGAAAAAAACCAATATTATGTGTCACGCTTCCATTACCATTCCGATTTTAATTTTCTGATCTCCTTTGACGTCACGGCTTTCATACAAAATAGTTCGTAGTTCTTAAAGTTTGTGTTATTAGAGTACTTCTTCTTCTTAATGTTTGGTGAGAAATAATTTCTCAAGTCTTACGTATGCTATTTGTCAAAAAAGATAATACTTATGAATAGCTTATACATTGCCAACGCTTATACATCATAATGTGTAATATAGCTGTTGGTTTTCATATAATAAAATTACGATACCGACTGCTGAAGCTGTTTTCGTAGAATTTTTCGACAATCATTTCGAAATGACATATTGTCTTTAAATTACTACTTACATTTTCTATCCACAGATTAACGCAATACAATTCGATTTATTAATTTATAAACACTGCAGGCTATTAAATGCAGCCACGACCTAACAAAACCAATTGTGTAATCGATTAATTTAACTTTTGCACCCCGTGCCACAGATAAAATATTATTAATATTACTCATCCTAAGACCCCGAAGATAAGTTTCACATAAACGCCATTGTAACCTAGCTAGAGTTTAATGGTGGCAGGGAACTTTTTGTTCTATCTAGCAATTGAAACTTAGTGAATAATAGCCCACGATAATAATCATCATAAATAAAGCCGTACAGCTGTTCAGTGCACTCCACAGATTACGTATTTGCAATAAAACATTTAGTGTTCAAGCAAATTTGTTTCCCGCATAACATACCTATGTAATTTACCGTTAAATTACTATTGTAATTAAATTGCCCACATCGAGTTACTGAAATGTTTATAGTCATAGAACTTTATACGCTACTTATTATAATGTGTTAACTTACCGTTTAATTAAATTTAAGATGTTAATTAATTGCATGTTGCTTATGGATGAAGATACTAAGTTAACAGTTTAATACTTGAACGTACTTATACTACGAACGTTTAAAATTTGAGGGACTGTTTAACATTAGGACGCATATTTTTTTGTTTTCGGGACATACATACAGTGAATACATAGTCCTTTTAGTACCTAACACAACAAAAACGTCACAAAAACCTTAACTCTATTTAATTTTGTCGAAGTATTTGATTAAGTGGAAATAAACACTTTTGAATGTTGTCTTTTAACAAATTAAAAAAAGTTAAAATAAATTTTTAAAAGTTACAAATTTATTATTTGATAAGAGCATTGTTAATACACAATAATTTTTAATTAAATTCAGTGAACAATAAAAACGAAAGCTAATAAACCTTACCACCCTTATACTTCACTACACCAAAATTTGCAAAAGGTTTTATATCTGCGAATTCAGTCCCATAAAACTTTATCTCACCAATACTCGTAAACTTTAAAAACATATTAATCAATAATAAGAAACCTGAAAAGGTTAATTAACAGAGAAATTAGTACATGTATCTTGCGTTGGCACGTCACTGTTATATTGTAAATTTTACTATTGCGAATTCCTGGATCTCATTAAAAGATTCTCGACGCCAGAGTCCTACTGACTAATTATTGCTTTCACCAAAGAGCCGCCGCACACTATGCCATTAAACTCGGCTACTAGTAACGAATATCATTAAAGAATCAATGCTATAAGTGTTGATCAATAGTTACAAAATCGATGGTACAATGGTATGATTTTTGTTGCAAATTTTGATACTGTTTTTCTATTCTATTGTATATTAACTTGAAAGGGGAAAGAAAAGGAGCCCAACATAAATTACGTTTAGATTGGGTATGACGGGCGTTAGGCCAGAAAAGTTCTAGAATGGTGTAGGACGTCCACCAACAAGATAGACCGACTATTTTTAAAAAGTTGCAGGATCACGCTATATGTAGGCCTCCTACAATCGGTCACGTTGGAAGCTTACGGGGGAGGCCTATTTTCAGCAGTGGACTTCCTTATGCTGATGATGATGTGGAGTGGATTCATTACGCAGTTCTTGTATTAAAGTTACTTGGTTAGTTAGTCAATTGGCTTCCTATCCTGGTATTAGAGGCTAATCGAGTATTTATTTTTAAAAAGACACTGCATTAGTCGGTCACGTCTCAACCTGTTGTATTTCTCTTCGTCTGCTTTTGGCATACCCCACCAGAGGGCGTTACACTAAACATGGCTGGTACCGCATAGCAAAAAAAAAATAAACAGATTTTGTTTAGTAGCTGGACGTGGGGAAGTTCTTATTCATGTTCACACTTCCTTGTTGCTAACATGTTAAATGGAATTTGGTACTAGTTAAGTATGTAGATAACCTTAAACAAAGTTTGAATGTTAGATGTTTTTGTATTATGATAATAAAGACAATTAAGTAACATATAAAGCACTTTTTTTTAATATTACATACATTCATACAATCTCCCAATCACATTTCGCCAATTTTATTGCTGGTCCCATGTAAGGCGAGCCTATTGCCGCCGCCTACCGGGAACTTTTGTTTCCGCCAAAGCCTCGTCCGTTGATCGGCAAGTACACCAATTGCAGGAAAGGTTGGCTTGGGCTCCTCAGATGTTGGTAGGAACCTTGTACACCCTATAAAAATATAACTTCGTTAATTATTTACTTGGAATTTTCTGTGCTCCTAAATGCAAATATTGTTTTAACATTGTATTCGAAGAAATTCGATGTGATTTTACGTTCCATTCCCGAAGTTCCGTTTTCCCGAAGGGGTTTTCCCGAAGGGACATTTCACTAGTTATATTTTTGTTTTGTTCCACGTAATACTTTTATGTTCGCCAGAGCCTTGTCCGTTGATCAGCAGGTGCACCACTTGCAGGTGTTGGCTTGGGCTCGTAAGATATTGATAGGAATCCTTAACACCCTTCATTACACCTATAATTATTTGTAATAGATAAATAAATAAAGCTGCCATTTGCAGAGATCCTGTCAACCCAAACGCTTTTCTTACGAAGGAGTACAGAGAGAATAGAATTTGAAGAATGCTAGCAACACTACAGTAGGTTATCCTATAGAATTATCACATAAATCAAGCAGCCATTGATTAATACGATCGCCAACGATGAGCCTGGTGCGTTGTCGTTATAACGGTCGAATGTAATTAAATTGAGCTTCCGTATATTGAAGACACAGTCTAGATAACATACAGACAACTTAGCATTAGCATTAGGTAGAGCATTCATTTTAAATTGAGAAGTATATACAAACCACAGCTTACACATTTAACTTGGCATCAGCAGCAAGAAGAAAAATAACTCATTTATTGTAAAAACTTGTTTTTACAATTTCAGCCAGATATTTTAGAAAATTAAAGTTATGAAATTAACAGTCGACTTAAAATTTGGGCATACAATAATATATAGGTTTAAATGTTACTGGGATAAACAAGTTTTTCATTATAATAATCAGATAGTCCTGTTAACTAAAAGCCTCAACAAAAAATATTTAATTTTTTTTAAATTTATGACGTCGATTCAATAAAAAAAGTTTATGACTGAAAACTGAGTTAAGTTAACCAACAAAATTTACACATCTTTATAAGTTAGTGTCCATTAATGATATTAAATTGTATTCACCCTGATTTGAACGCTAGAATGAGTATATATGTTAAAGTCAAGAATTTCAAAAATTTAAAATTTTATTTGTGCTTTCGATGTGGGGCCTTGTTTCTAACTATGTATATTCTACTGGAAGCCGGGACTAACAATGGTAATGTTTTTTGTTGCTTTCTCACGTATTGCAAATGTACATAAAAATCTCTTGATACAAATTACTGTAACGGTACATATATAAAAAAAACTGAATTAAAATTACGTGACCAAATCAGTTATAATTTACGACGATTTCCAAAAAAATATATCGCTTGTCTTTAAATTAAAATAATAAAAAGTTCATATGTCACTTGAATTGAATATTATTCCTATCCTCGTGGGATGTCTGCCTGTAAAAGTTGCAATTAATGTCAACCGATTTTAAACCTAAAGCTACTACATATAACATAAAAAGTGAAACAATCAAACGCATTTAAAAGTATACTCCCGTACTTTAAAATTCATGGTAACAGGTGTTTTCTTTCGAACTTAAAATCAGTAGTCGTGACTGCTTTCATAGCAATTTAAAAATAACTATGTATTATATTTCGTCGTAACACAACAAAAAAGCTGTGGATGTCAGTTCAACTTTGTCATAATGTTTATTTATACGATTTTTCAATTTTAGAATAGAATAAGAATAGAATAACTTTATTGCATTAATTTTGTACACAGTATATCAGCCTTCATTACATTACACAAAAAAAGTATTGTAAAGCTACATGCATTATTTTCAACATTATTGTGTTAACGTTTAGAAACTTTAAACTTAATTATTTTTTTACTTTTAAACATTTGCGTTGCATAATTATTACGAGATCAAAAGTGTTTTACCGCGACCTAATATGAGGTTTTCTGATCGTATTAACGTGCCGTATTTAGTATCTTATCAAACATTGGAAGGTACTACTGTGTTTACTTAGGCTATGGCAACGGCGGCATATGACTTGTGCCATAATACTAGATAAATCTATGGCATAAACCGCTAACCATTGAGAAAATTGAGATTTAGACATCGACAATATAATCACAGAAGTGAGACCTTTTCCGTCAGCATTTGTCGGGTTTGTTTAGCAGCGTAATGCTATAGATTATCGCAATCTTTGGTGGATTTATGATTGACTATATTTTTTAAAGTTGTTTGTATAGACGAAAGAATAGACTGTGGTATAATAATAGGTTGGGGAAAAAGTCTTTTCGTATTTTTGTATGAAAAGTCAAGACATTTTTTTCAAAGTTTATTTACATTTATTTACAATATATATGTACCGTTTTGTTGAATAACTTTCTGCCATTTTGTGGGCAGAGACATTATCCCGTTACTGTAGAAACTTTGGGACTTCTGATCAAAAAAACAGGACAAATAGTTTTGGCAGTCCTCTCTTGAGGTCAACCTTACAGAACCTAAAGAATTCTGCAGAGACCGAAACAGGTGAAAATCTGAAGGCGCAAGGTCAGGGCTATATGGTGGATGCACTAGAACCTCCCAGTCGAACTCTCTTAATTTTTGCTGAGTGGCTAAAGATGTGTGTGGTCTAGCGTTATCGTAATGAAAGACCACACCCTTCCTGTTGATCAATTCCGGCCGTTTTCTCTCGACTGCTTCTTTTAATCTCATCAGTTGCTGGCAGTAAAGATCAGAATCGATGGTTTTGCCGGGCGGTAAAAGCTCATAATAAACAATGCCCTTCCAATCCCACCATACACACAGCATCACCTTATTTCGTGTTAGGCCAGGTTTGGCCACAGTCTGTGAAGCCTGGCCAACTTTCGACCACGACCTTTTTCGCACGTTCTTGTCGTACGTGATCCACTTTTCATCGCCAGTTATCAATCTCTTCAAAAACGGCTCGGTTTCATTACGTCTCAATAATGAATCGCAAATGAGTACACGGTTCATTAAGTTTCTTTGAGTGAGCTCGTGTGGCACCCAAATATCGAGCTTTTTTGTATAACCAGCTTTCTTCAAATGGGTCAAAACTGTTTTGTGGTCAATTCCCAGTTCTTCAGCTACATCGTAACTACTAATATGCCGATCTTGCTCCACTCTTTCAAAAATGGCGTCCATTTTATTCGTAACAGGGCGACCAGAGCGAGGTGCATCTTTAACATCAAAATTTCCGGACTGAAAACGTTTGAACCAAATTTGTGCTACTCTTACTGACACTGCATCAGGTCCATAAACATCACAAATTTTTTTCACTGCTTGAGTTGCATTTTTGCCTTTTTTATAATAATATTTTAAAATGTATCGAATTTCTTCATTAGATTCACTCATTTTAACGGAGAGAAAAACAAATGAAAAATAGCGGGAAACAACTTTTTTTTATTTTTTTCTTTTCTTTATAATGGAACCTTTTTAATGTTACCAAAACCAGCTAGACACAAATAGTACAGTCAAAAAAAATTTATAATAAGTTTATACCTACGTTATGCGAAAAGACTTTTTCCCCGACCTAATATAAATGTATAAATTTTTATCAAAGTCCGTCAAAGTAGTTTTTATATATTCTCGCCATTTAATAAATTTTAAATCGTTGAACGAGTCTTTCATACTACAAAACTATAAAAGAAGTATAAGTTCTAATAAGTAGTAAATATGCAACAATGTTGAAAATAACATTTACTAACATTACTGCCGTGCTATAGCTAGAAAGCCGCTAACTGTCAGTAAGTAATTTCAAAAATAATTTATTGATTCAGGCGTTACTTTGCGGAAATCCATTGTAAGCAAGTGATGGATTAAAAATATCTTTGTAACAATTCCCGCGCTACTATAATTTCCCGAAAAATCGGGAAACTATTCAACACGACACGTGTTTCGCCCTTACATAGGGCATCTTCAGGTAAGATAGGAGCCTCAGAACAACTATGTCTTCACGACCAACGCTGAAACGTGAGTGAAATACTCTCGTTTCAGAACTCTACTCTATTGTATTACAGCAGCGTTTAAATTCCAAAAATTACTTACTGACAGTTATGTTTTATTTTCCAATACTATTGTATCTTTAAATTTTTATGTGTAAATATAGTGTATTTTACAGTGAATTGTGATTTGATCCGTGTTGATTCCAAAACTTCATGGAAATCTCTAGTAAAGACCCCACTATTTGACTTGACTATGACGAACGTTACTTGACATGACTTTAACTGTGACTTAATGTTAAACTCTGCACAGTGTTGCAATTAACTTGAATTATCTAATTACTTGACTTGGAAATACTCGTATCGAGCGAGTTCATACTTAAAGAAAAAAATCATTTAAAAAGATATTTCACTCTTCAAGAAATCAATAAAAATTTTACACCTTACTTTATTAGATACATACCGCAATTACTCAACATTAATAAGTCTAAGAGCCCCGTTGTTTGAATTTTTTTAGGCATCAATATAATTTTCTACTTGGTTCTTTTACTTGGCTTAACAACTATTACATGGAAGTGTAAGCTGCGACTAACGGCTTAACATGCCCTTCAAAGCACTGACGCGCTCACTAGACAACCTGTCACCCATCCAAGGACTGAGTTCTGTGATGTCTGCTTAACATCGGTGATCGCTTATCACTATTCATTTATGAATTACATATATTGCCTATATTGCATTTACTGCTAGTATTAATATCAATTATGTCATGAGTTTTAAATTGACGTTATTAAGAGCTTTGTTACACCAAATGGGATCATACATGCATACATAATGTCACGCCTTTTTCCCTTAGGGATAGGCAGAGATGATATCCTTCCACTTGCTACGATCTTGGCACACACTTTTAGCTTTATTCACAATGAGTGTAACACCTTCTCATACACGCCCATCGGTTTAGGATAATTTTGACTTGCCCTTTCTCCAAAATCCACTGGATTTGGTCATGGGTGGTCTTCCCCTTCCAACACTTCCATTTACTTGTACATCATAAATCACTTTCGTTTCGTTAGTCTGAAAACCTTTAGAGACGTCTAATTTTGTATCTGTATATTGTGAAAATATTCATTTATTTACATATATATATAAATAAATGGATCAAAAATTGCATACCTATATAACCGTGAATACAAATACAAAAACCGTGGTGGTTTAAGTGACTGGATTATAACATAAAATAAAATGTTAATATAATTTGTACAGTAAATTAAAAAAAAATTGGAAAACTTTGCCTTTGCATGCTTGTTAAGCAAACACAGTTAAGAATAATTACAGACATATTACATTTGAATGTTTATGTACGTAAATACCTCCACCAGAGACACCAATGTTTAAATTTTAGTAAAAGACCATGCAAACGAAAATTATTATGCTCCGAACATCTGATGAGATGATTAAATGTCGCATGTAACTTAAAAATACATTACGAAGAGCCAAAAACTGTCTGGCACAATAATATGTTACATTGTAAACAATAAAATTACACACCAAGAGAATAATGTTGGTCCACCCCTTAAATTACATTGTTTTATAAGGAATAATTGTAGATATTATCTTCAATCAACTTGCATATTATATTGAAACGAAAGTCGTTCAGTTGTTTTTTTGCTTCTAAGACGGCAGGGCAACACTTTAGTGTCCGTAAAATGATGCATTTTGTATAAAACAGCTTTTGTCATTTGTAGGATGTTAATATAGTATTTACATATTGAAAAGTAATTCATAGAAAATTAAACAAAACTGCAAACATGTTTCTTCACTTTCCCGCCAAGAAGTCACCTTTTTTATATTGTAAATGAATGATATGACTATATTTATTTTAGAAACTCTATGCCATAATGTTTCATTAAAATACCTATTTAATTGGATTTGTAAGTTATATACATTGTATAATCAAATATTTAGATTAGGTATTTCTAGCCATCTATTTTTATCAGTTATTTTATAAGAGGGCTATTTGATTAATTATAAATAAATACTTAAAAGGTAAAAATATTGTTTAAATTGGCGAAAAAAAAAAAATTGGACTTTTTGGCGGGAAAGTGAAGCGACATGTCTGCAGTTTTGTAAAATTTGTGTGTTTTTGAACGTTAATGTGTATTATTTACGGTTCAGTACCTGACGGTGTTTGTGAACGTACCTGAGTGTAAAAAAATTGAAGTAAAACAGTGCAACATAAATATTCAAATTCTCTCAATAACTCCATGTGAGATCTCAGTATAGTCCCACATCTTTACTAAGAACCCAAGAGATTTAGGGGGAGGGCATCTCATTTACCATTTATCATCTCCATCACCACTCATTCTCATTTATCATGACCTATATATTATATCACGGAACAGAAAAAACTAGTGGAAGTGCTAAGTAGGCGTATCGCGCGTGTCACAAGTAGGCGCTGTTACGCTTACTTCATTGAGTCGAGCCGCAGTTGTGTTCTGACATCACGTCGAGTTGGTAGTCGTTGCGTTCCCTTGATTTTAAAAAATATGCCGTATTGTTCCATTTTATGGTGCAAAAATGATAGTAGGAGAAAAAATCTTATAAATGGAGGTGTTTCGTACCATCGGTAAGTAATATTTTAATTGTATTCTAAGAAAATTATGTAATTTCAGTTTACACGTTATTTAATTGAACGACTAGCTAAAATAAACCTTAATGTATTTAAATAAAGTCCATTTTGGCTTAACTGTATTAGGCAAGTCCATGTCGAATGTTCTTCGCTACATAGTTAATGATGTAGTCAGGTGAAATACTGATATTATCGATAAATGAAAATAATGTATTACGATATATCGATATATATATATATATATATATATATATTTCCTGCGTCCAATCATGTCACTGATTTGATGAAAGCAATTGTCGAAAAATATATAAATGTTCGCATACATCATTTATTAAAACTAAAAATAAAACTTTCAAAACGTCAGTTTTTAAATAAATATGTTTTATTTCAAGGACAATAAAATAAATTTTAAATAAACGTGTTTTTCATTCTATTCTATTTTCGATGTAGGTATAATAAAAGTTATTACAAATTTCTCAAAAACTTCATGTTTTTATCGAACGTATCTATCGATATCGCTTTCTACTGCAACAATCAAAGCGACACCCTGCACTGGCAGACTAGCAGTAGAATCTACGTCTGTGGCGGTAATGACAACCTTATTGCGATTTTAATAAGGGTTATAATTGCTTCAACAAACAACAACACCATCTAGCAATACTTTCTCAACAATCATAGGTAGTTTGAATTTAGTTTAAAAAATGTTTTAAGTATTTTTCTTTTAAGCAAATTAAATATTATTATAGTGGATGAATGTATATTTTCCGGTGTAGAACAATTGACTTAAGCTAATTTTGACTAAAATAAAAATGACTAATTACGCTCATTGTTTATCTGTAGTGTAATATACGGTCAATGGTTTATTTGTGTGAGTTTGGCGACAACGGTCTTCATACTAATTTTGTCACTTACCATTTCCACTAGTTTTTTCTGTTCCGTGTATTATATAAATACCTCTTACATGACACTGGCTAAATGTGCTGAAAGCACGAAGCCATTATTTAATTCAAGAAAAATCAAACCTCTTTTGATGCTTACGCATATTTTTGAAATTTAGAAAATTGTACTTACGTAAGATTCAAATATAGAATATATGAATAACAATAAGTTACTTAAAAAATATTTATGTGCATATATCACAACATAAACTAGCATCACGATTACTAACATTTTCATGAAATATCTGGCATTGTAGGCGAATTGCGAAACGCTCTTAATGGCACTTAAATTCGTGCAGGGTTTTAACGTGACTTGTTGAATATTAACATTTCAACATTACAATGAAAAGATGCTATCGGATTTCGTCTCACTAAACTTTACGTCAAAAGTGAAATATGATTTGTGAATATACCTAACACTTTTGTTAGGTTCATCGAACTGCAAACGACCATATACTTTGATGGTCAAGAAGTTATTGACTTAGTAATGTCACACTGAGCGTTATTTGGCACAAGAAATTATACTAAAATTAGTCAATACTAAAATTTATCAATAAAAAACTGTCTGTCAAACTTATTAAATCAATAAAGATCTCTAACATTATTATAACTGATTTAAAAGATGCCATTTTAATAAACAACTTTACAATCATAGTCATGTTTTATCAAAACCATTTGACTGTAACAATTTCCGTAAGAACTTTAGAAAGAACCGTTTCAAAGTTTACTGTTAGTTGAAACAATTTTCGATATTGGTTGTCGCTAATGGTAGAATCGTGTCGTCAATTCTACGTTTCTCCTTACACAGACAGACAGATACAAAAGCAGACAGACATAAAAAGTATGTCGATTATCTGGAGTATCGCAAAATGTCGCACTCATAATTCAAGCTGCAATTTATGATAATGATTTGTTTGTGAACTAGCTCTCAATAAACTACCGTTTTCATTAGAAGAATAAGGTACGCTTGCCCGCGTAGAATATTTTCACTGATTTTGATAAAATTCCATATAAGAAAAGCTTGACTTAACAGAATGGACGTGGTCAAATTTATAAGCTTTTATTTAATTAAAAAAATAATGAGTTCTGTTAGACGCGATAAACTATAAGTCAGGCGGAAATTGTTGATGTTATATGCTATTATATATTATTTTGCTGCAATTCAAGCATGATAATCATTATTTTTATTATTAACATGAGGTGGAACTCAAAAATATTTAATAAGGTGGGTCCCACCTTATTAAAAGTGGTCTTATATGCCCTGTAAGCCCCACGCTGTAATGGTCATGCAACCTCGATAAAAGTTTTAAGAATAAAAGTTACTAAAACCGACCGTGACGAACCTCGCTCACTAGAAGCCAGTACAGCAACATAATGAATTCAAACATTTCTAGAATAATCCCAAGTAATCTGTACAATAAATAACATGGGAATGCAACACACAAGATCTACTGCGGTGGTCCCTTCGGTGGTCACGTTTGTTGTATTTCACGAGGTTAATTTTAAAATTAGTGTCGAGTATGAAGTGACGTGAATTGTTCGTTCGCTCGTTGACGGGAGAGTGCTATGCAAATAACAGTAATATTGTGCAATAGTTAAATTAAGAACTTATTTTTAAAACGTTTAATCTTCGTTTAAAAACAACTGTTTTTCCATTAATTCATTCCCTATTTTGCATTATTGTACAAGAAAATAGCTAAATAAAAATGGCTGTTTTCTTTGATTGTTGAGTAAGTTTGTAGACATAAAGAGTACCTATGCTTATTAGCTCTATCGTATAAATTATCAGCTTTCTACATAAATAACTATAGATACTGATAGTTGTTTAAACCGTGCTTATTTCACGGTATGAAACGCATTCATTTTTTTTGGACTGCATCGACTGCTTTCCATCAGGCAGGCTGTAGTAATAAGAACGTGTGACACGTTTTAAAAAAAAAGTTTAATGATGATTGATTCGGTCGAAAAGAGAATATAGTCTCTTTTTAAAGTCGTTCAAAAATCTATAAACAGGTATTAAGTTAATCATATACAATAAAATATTTATAACCCTTGTAGTATTTTATGTCCGCAATAAAATCAGAGCCACTCAGAGATCTTTACAAATAATGTATAGCTATTTCCAGGCTCTCCATTATATTATGAACTTCTCAATTTATTCAATATATGGAAATACTTCGCTTCAGCCCCGGACCACACAACGGCCAAATTGGTAGCTCGGCAAGTCTGGTTCTGCATATTTTCTGCATTACTGAGCAAAAGTCCTTTGTCAATATTGTCTCTCTGGGAAAATGACTGGCTGTGTACCGCCTCATACTTACTTAAAATATGTTAAAAAAATAAGAAAACTTCTTTATTTTCAACAAATTATTTTATTTTTATAGGCGTAACTGTTAGTCTTCTATACTGTTAGTATGTTCTCTATAAAAAACAAGCAACATTTTAATTTGAAGTATCTTAAAGTGAGCATTTCCCAAAATTGATATGCTATGTACAAGCTTCTTTTTTTAACTAAATAAACAACTATATTTTAATTTAACTGTCATATTTATAAACGTAATTATTATGTGCCATACTAATAATCTACTAAATCAATATTATCTTTAAAAGCGAGCAACATTTTTCTTTACACTTTCAGTAAGCGGGATGCGAGTATATTATTATGTCAAAAATGACTGGCTACTGTCATTTACTTTTTTTTTTTCTGGTGGCATTGTCATCACTACCCTTAATATGTCATTATTTCAATTTAAGTGTTTATTTTTTCAAAAATTGAATAAATTTAATGATATTTATGTAAACATCTGCCATCAAAGCATAAATATCACTGCTGATTAATAGCAAACTCATTTAATTTAAAAAAAGTTATTGTTAATAGCGATTGCATTTTAGAGTTGCTTTAAAGCGTAATGTAAACATGTTTCAACTGCTCTAGACATTGTATAAGTTAATGAATTAATGATTCATTATGCCATTAATCAAACGTAGGTAGGAGTAGATTACAAACCAAGGGGATAAAGTAATGTCTTATAGTCTAATGTTACATGCCCCATATTAAATCCTGAGTTTAAAGCTGCCAAAAACACATGCGAGACGAATTTAGCAAAAAATGTAACACGAATATCGAGATTTTTTTTTTTAGTCTAGCTAACAGATTAATAGCAGTTTGCAATAAGGTCCTATTTAGTGCCGGCATATTAAAAAAATATATATTAAAATTGATGTTTTGAAAATGGAATCACGCTGACCAGTACATGCATTATGCCCAACTACATTCTGCGGTAGCCATTTTGAAATATTTGTTTTTAATAAATTATTATTTAATGATAGTAGGTTTTACCGTGTTCTATTAAAACGTGAACAGAAAGCTCTTGGAATTATAAAATTATTTAAATGAGAACACTGCTTTATATAATTTAGGCTCCGATTTTTATTTCATTGTACAGTCAGCTCTATTAATCTAGCTGCTAACAATGCCTTTTCATATTACAAGAGAAGACAAGAATGTCCGATGTGTGCAGCAACAAAGGTTTTCTTTTTTAATAACAGCATGCCCCGAGGCAGGAAGGGTTATTTACATAAAAGCCACGTACTTATTTAAGAACAATCGCTATACAGGTCGATTAAAAGAGACCGGACTGGCATCTTAGGCATGATACGGTGGGATTTTCGACTTTCAAAGGTTTTGTCAACGAGGAGATTAATAATTGTAATTTCGGTAATTTAAAGTGATTATGAAATGAAATAAATTTCGATATCAATCAGTTTGTTTTTGTTTTTTCATACTACACAATACCTAACCTTTTAAAATTAAAATATGGCATGTGTTATTCCCACTATATGGAAAGTCTGAAAGTGGTTATTGACCTAATTTTATCAATTTATAAAGGTGTAGGGATCCTACCATTATCTTTGGAGCCCAAGCCAACCTCACCTGCAAGTGGTGCACCTGCCGATCAACGGACGAGGCTCTGGCGAACATAAAAGTTCCCAGAAAGCGGCAATAGGCTCGCTACCTATTACGTGGGACCAATAATATAAATGGCGAAGTGTGGGCGTATAGTATGCCTCTGCCTACCCATTCCGGGAAACAGGCGTGATTGTATGTATGAATGTATGTATGTATGTTTTATCAATTTGAAAATTAAAATTATAGAGTATGTTGCCACTTTTTCATTAAAATTCAATTTCATTTCTATTTTGTGTGTAAATATTTGACGTATCTACATGATCCTGCTGATCTTAAAGACAATAAAGTATATTTAATTTTATTTTATTTACTTGTTCAAAATGTATGTAGGTAAAGTAAGTAAAAGTAAAAAGTTCTTTATTTCATAAACTATTACATAGCACTTGAAACCGTCAACACAAAATGAATATAAAAAAAACTAAATATTACAACACTGAAATCACGAAGCTTAGATTCACTTACATGCAAATAAATAAAAATTAGGTGTAAGTGAATCTAAGTGCCAGTTCCGAACCCCCGCTCTGTGAAAAGAACTGACAAGAAACTCACAGGCTATGCTCTTTTAAATTATTTTTTTCAAATATAACAATACAAAATACACACAGTGAATATTTGAAGATACTGAAAGGGTCCCCCGAAGCTGTAACCAATAAAGTAGCAGTAAGGGAACCTTCCATCACAGTCAAGTAAGCATGTATTGTGAAACTGAGCTGAGCCTGTACAATAGGGGATGGTCACGACAATGTTCTAGATGACTTTTTATTCTATTATACACAAATACAAATTGAAAATGTTAAGCCCAAGCTTGTTTATCCGATAAGTAATCATTAACAGCATAATACCCCTTATGAAGAAACTGCTTTTTAACGACGGTTTTAAAAGTTGCCAATGGTAGGTCAATTATTTCCTGCGGAATTGTGTTATAAAATCTGATACCATTACCCAAAAATGATTTTTTTTTCTCGTGAAGTCGACAATTTGGCAGAGAGAGCTTATTTCTATTCCTAGTGTTAAAATTATGTACTTTTGAATTTTTATCAATGGTATTAATGTTTTTGCGAACACACATTATTTATCGAATATATAGTGTGATGTGACCGTTAATATGTTAATTACCTTAAACATCTCTCTGAGAGAATCTCCGGACTTCAGATTATAGATAGCTCTAATGGCGCGCTTTTGTAGTGCGAATATATTATGTATGTCCGCAGCAGATCCATGTTATGAAATAAGCTAAAATAAACGAATCTAGCTATTCTTCGTCCGTTAGAAGTCTTATTTTTTTGATGCCATAGCATGCTGAGCTAAGCCATCCGGACAATCCATTATATGGGGGTTCCACAGCAATTTATAATCTATCTTGATGCCTATGAATTTCCACATATGAGCTACATTTTACTAGAATAGTGTGTCGATAAAGTAAACCTAGTTTTGGATATATAGCTGAAACCTGCAAAATCCGTGCGAATCTTAACTGCATAAAATACATAAATATCTAAACACATTTTTTACACAGATTATATTATATGTTACCTGGTTTTGTAGCATTTATTGGAAATTGCTGTACTGGTGTTTGATGGATGGATAAATAAAGTAATACCGTCAAATCTATAAATATTTTATAAAACTTACTGACTGACCTACGTGAAGAACAAACTCTTGGACCATGATACTTGAAATATGACAAAAAGTTATGATTTACTATGTAAGCAAGGAATAGTCTATCTCAAGTAAAGTTTCGAGTCTAGACTATGTTTTTTATTAAATAAAACATATTTATAAGAAAAATGTCCCTTGTTTCAATTCAGCTGAGAATTAATTTTTTGGTATCCATCCTAATAAATTCGCGATTACCAACACCAACACCAACACCATGCACACCAGAGGTTTAACAATAATAGTCAAGTCAATCAACAAACTGATGCCCACCATTGATTAAAGGCCTCTCAAAATGAGTGCCCAGCCCATCTAGGTCCTACACAAAAATAGGTCATTAGTTTCTCTACTCTATTCAATTCATTTAGTATTAAACTAAGTTCCAGGTTAAGCAAAATGCACGAAAATCAATTTAAAAAGCAACAGCCTGTACATCCAGCGCACGGGAGGCACGCGAATATTGTTATGCTAACTGGCTTCGTTAGTTTGTTCACCAGAATTGTTTCGCGTTCGTAAAAAAGATGCCCCATACGAACAGATTTGTTGGGTGATCTTCTACGACCACTTTGCATGCAAGTTCAAGTAATGGTATTTATTTATTTAGTACTCGTACAGAAAGAGATGCAAGACATTTAGTACATGGAAATATTGCGAACAGAGCAGTTTATTCCATTGTTAAGTATCTTCCAGCTTACCTTTTACCTTTGAAAGTTTTATTACTGAAATTTTCAGTGCTATGTATTGTTTCAGTATGTTTGTATATAATTTGACAATGTTGCTATGCAATAATATACACCAAACACTCATGTACCTATCAAAGCACATCAATGTGAAAGAGAGAGAGATGTAGACATTTATAGTGTTTGATATTGTATTTGTCCCTTTAATTCAATAATTTGTATAGTTAATTTATTATAAATATTTATAAACATTGAAAAGGAACTTAAAATGGTGAATACAAATTTTAATTTTGGAATCAAATTAAAATTTAGAATAGTATAGAATAATTCATTTGCACTTGATTGAGGTACATTACAGTTCTTGTTCAATAAAATAAAGCTCATCTCATTCAGCAAACAATGGTGGCATGCAAATTATAATTAAATTATACATACATTTTGAAAAGAAAACTATACTTATAAATCGTTAAAATGTCAAAATTGGGAATTAGCAACTAGACATAATTAAATTTTAAATGTGAAAATTGCGAATTAGTAACTAAACATTATTTATGTCAAAATACGGATACCCACAAGTCATTCAAAAGTACAATCATAAGTATATTCAGAGGAATAACCAAAATCAGGGTATCATGTATGTTTTAGACAGTAATCGCTCGCTCGAGACTCAATAATGTTGTCGATGACATTTTGATGCACTCGAATGAAGACATTGCATTATTCATGGTGTAACCTTTCGATTTGGTTCAGTAGAAATAACTAAGGCAAAACGATTTAAGTGATATTTGAATCGTTGCACAATTGTTGTTTTACATACTTAAAATTTAGCCCATAATAATTTCGGTTAACATAAAATATACATTCTGTACATGATTATATTCTTTACAGTCAGTAAGTCTGTAAGGCGGGTATCTCTTTCGACGGTATAATATGTAATAAATAAAGCTACTAAGTGCTGAGTTCCGTGCTTCGGAAGGCACGTTAAGCCGTTCGTCTCGGTTATCACTAAATGTGGTAGTAGTTAGGCCTTGTTAGAGGCCTACTTGTGCAGTTTAGAAAAATTCTAACAGTAGTACGCCATACACCTGCCTCCGCCAATACGCACTGGGTCAGCGTGGTGGAGTATGACCCAATACCCTCGCACCTTGGTATGTCAGAGAAAGCTGTGCTCTGTAGTGGGACGATAATGGGCTGAGATGATGACTAAGTGTTAAAATGGCGACCTCGTGCTGTAAGTCGTCAGCACCATTTAAAACAGTTCTTAAGGACATACCTACCATTATTAGGAAGGAAACATCTCTCTTTGGGCTTAAGGGTTCAATACCGCTTGTAAGCCTGGAATATTCGACAATTCTTATCGCTTGTGTCTGAACACCACCGTCTAAAAGGTCAAGCTTGTGTCTAAGCGCTGCTGCCCTACCACCTATCTGATTGTCTTAATATATCAGGAACTGTGTGGGCCCCTCCTGGACTTAGGTTCATTAGAAGAGTGACGAAGTAAAGACAAGGCATTTGCCCAACGGTGCACAGAAGGGGACTAAAAAGATGAAGTGGATAATAGTTGAGGTTCCAACTAAGTCGCGGTAGGAAAAAAAATAGACTGAAAGGCTCTGCAGAATTTGCAAGCTGATATAGCAGCGGGCGGGGCACATAGCTCGGAGAACCGACGACTGATGGGTAAAAGGTTCAATGGCGGCCGCGAACCAGCAATCGTAATAGAGGATGGCCTCCCATCTGATGAATCGATGATCTGGTACAGGTGTTAGGCAGCCGGTCGAAGTAGGCCTATTAAGATCGATCATCGTGGAAGGCTTTTGGGGAGGCTTATGTACAGCAGTCAGACTTATTGAAGCTAAGGTGATAATGATGACATACGAACAACCGTCCCCGCCACTCTGAACTGGGACAGCGTGTCCTGAATCCATCTCACCTTGTTTCATAAGAAGAGGCCCGTGTTCGCGCCCGTAGAATGAAAACATGATAAGAGGATACATCCATTCACGTCGGTTTCCCCGAAAGGGTAGGCAGAAGCAATTATGCTGTATATTAATACGCCAACACTTCACCGGTTGTCGGTCCCACGGAATAGGTGGCAAGCTTTTGCCGCTTGCCGGGATCTGTTACGTTCGCCAGAGCCTCGTCTGTTGATAAGCAGGTGCACCACCTGCACCACGCAGGGGAGGTTAGCTTGGGCTCCTTAGATGTTAGTAGGATCCCTATACACCATGATAAGAGGATATCGTCCAAAATAGCCACCATTGCCCAGTTAGTTGTTTAAAGAATTAACATTTACGGAAACATAACAATATCTTAACTAACTCCTAATGATATCTAAAACATTTTTTATTAACAGAAACACGTTCTTGATTATTATTTCCCCGCCTTCTCCTTTATTACTATCGCGAGCTGTCTCTTATTTCACTAAAGCTGATAAAACGCGTTAATTAGGGCTAATCTCTGGCTTTATCTCCTCGGATGCCTTATGCGGTGTCAGTGATTTCGTGTTTAGTAAATATTTTCCTTGACGAAGCCACTCTCTGTAGATAACGGATCAACATTGTAGGCGTGTGATAGACAGACTAGGCTTACGCTCGTTATCTAGCTAAACTTTTAACCGACAGGCATTAAAAACTTTTTTTTCGTATGGATTCAGAAAAGAGATTGGTAATTTATATTTTTATAAAATAGAGCTTTACTTTTCGTGCCAAGGCTTTGCAGTTTTGAGAATGGTAATCAACGATTTGAGAATAAATTCTCCAATTTACTAAATATTTTATACAAGGTATCTAAATAGTATGTTTTAACGGTTGTATTACAAAAGCTATCATCCAAGCACTGTTCACTTCGCTCTAGTCCTAATAAACATGGTAAAAGCGAATGTGATTTTCTTTTTTTGTTATGTTTTAACGGGTAGTCCTCTTCCCTCATATAATAACACGTATGTGTTTATTTTTATCAGTCAGCGTAATTTTTTTTTGGTTATCATTCTGTATTTCTATTGTTTGTCTACAAATGTATGGTATGTTGATTTTTATTCAAAGACATTAGACTTTTTTATCGTACACAATACAATACTTTTTGCTAAGCTTTTGAGGCGAACTTTTCGCATAATGTCGATAGTCCTAAAGTCGTTTGTCATACATCAATTGGCATAATCATCCACAATACAAGTACGAGGCAGGAAGTTTCTTTTCAATATTTTTTATGTTTCTTTTAAAAATTACAGCAAATATGCTTTCAAAATAATAAATATTTCTATTAGTCCTTGTGCTTTAAATAAAATATGCCTTAAGATATTATTCGTTGTAGTTACTATGCTTTACATTGGTTATGCCTTCGAAAATTCTGCTTAAATTTATTATGCGTTTCAAAATTATGCGTAAATATTAACTATGACAAACAATTTTAGTCTACGCTATATAATGATTTTTAAAATTATGCGTCGCGATTATATGATGATTATTGCTATCATGTTCTATAATTTTATGAAACACGATATTATGGCAATTATCGTTTTGCTTAAAATTAAGGAGCCACTACAATCATATTACGCTATCAGAGGACCAATTAAAAAAAAGGCCGATTCCGTAAGTTACAAATAATTTATAAACGCTTTGTATTTTCTTAAAATATACAAATTTTATCAAAAATCTCAACTAGCTTTGAAATTTTAATTTAGTAATTAGAAGATTACTGTGAGTGATGTTTTAATCGGTTTCAAACAATCGCACGAGGATTAGCTCGAATTTTAAGTTAAGCATTTAAATTTATTTTATCTTGATTAAACATCAACTGCAAGGGACTCGTATTTTGAGGTTCTAATTCATTCGCTATATTGTTATTCTTGTGGCTAGTTTTATTTAAATCAATATCTTTAATTCAGCTTTTCACAGATTAAATGGAGTACTGCTATCATCGTAGGGCAGCAGTGCTTAGATACAAGTTTGACCATTTTGACGGGGTTCAGATACGAGCGATAAGAATTGTCGAATATCCCGGGCTTACAAGCGATATAGAACACCTAGGCCTAAGGAGAGATGTTTCCTTCCTAATAATGGTAAAGTAAAGTAAAGTAAAATTATGTATTCTAAGGAACTGTTTGAAATTATGCCAACGACTCTTTTCTTTTCGCTTGCATTCGGCCCAAAGTTCACTCTCACTTGCAAGTATTAAAAGACACTTCCTGCCTCGTACTTGGATTGTGGAATTATGTTTCCCTCTGAGTTGCGGGGTCAGACGGCAATCGCTCCATATAATAACTAAAATTCAGCCAAATCTGGTTTATCCAGTTAGCAGACCCTGGGCCCTAAGCTTAACTCCAGGGCAACCGGGATAATGCTAGGATTTGATGACCTGGATTGTGGAATCCTGGTAAGGTTTCCCTAAAACACTACGTTATGGGGCTCAAAAGTTGTATGAAGCGATTTTTAAAGTGTCAATAACGTTTTAGTGATTCCCCTGGTGTTGGAAAAGTTCAAAGGTTTTATTTCAGTTTTTATTTATGTCTGTATATAAACAGTTAAATAATTAAATATTCGTCCTGTGTAGAAGCCGAATTAGTTTTTAGAGTCAGCACACGGTATTCTGACCTCCGTATAGGTCGTTCTTCTATTAGACACACAGCCACGTGCACTTTATCCCATAAAAAGTGTCTATTTACCCGTGTGAGCTACAATGGTGCACAAAAAGTATCCGAAATAGAGTCACGTTCACACAACACGCGAAGCCACTTTGCGTGTCTCCAAATTTATGCAACTCTGTGTGCCCATGCTAAATCCCTACAGTACCCTATTCTGGCATAGCATCACTCAGCAGCAAAATGTACATATAGTGCTGCAGATTCTTCATTCTCAACTTAGATTGGAGTTTTTACTTACTGAAATAACACAAATATTATAAATACTTGCGTTGTTTTTTTTAAATGCATCTGAAATAATGAGATTATAATTCTAAAATTGGTATTATTGTCAAAATTAATCTTCATGTTAACTTACGAAATCAAGTTATGAACTTCAGGTTGTTTATAATTTAAAAAATATAATCTTACGTTTTTGTAAATTCAATGCCATGTAAGATGAATTATTGGTCGGCTTATTCTAACAGCAGGAGGCCACACACCAGCTGCTCCTGCAAATCCCCACTGAGTCTGCGTGGTGGAGTATAACCTTGATCCCACTCACCTTGTGTTGTGAGAAAAGGCTTGTGCTCGGTATATAGGTTGAAATGTTGATGATAAATATGTAATTATAGAAGGAACTTTCCAGAAATTCTCTGTACCTACATATTTATTTTTATTTCCAAATCTAGTAGGTAAATAACGTTAAAAGCACTATATTAAAATATTTTTTATGGAAGGCCCGCTAAAAAAGTACCAGGAGTGCATGAGAGAGGCAGAGTCCTACGTTATTTAGTTTGTAAAGCAGATGGCGCTTCACGCATGAGCGACGACCGCAAAGCAAATTGCGGCGCGCCACTATATTGCGTTACCTTATTCTCTTATTTACAAGGAAACTTTTTTGGACATTTGTTAGGACCATAGACTTTGTATTGGCGAAACAGGAACTACATACTTCAGTACGACGACGGTATAGATTTTTATTACAGCTCTATGTGTTACTCTACATGTTTATCTCTAGTTAAACTACATTAATACATACACTAATGACAAAATATTATTTAAGAAATATTTTTTTATTACAGGCTAGCCAAAAAAGTACTAGGTGTGTATAAGGTAGGCACAGTCCTACTCTACTTAGTTTGCAAAGCAGATGGCGCTTCACGCACGAGCGACAACCGCAAAGCGAAGTGCGGCGTGCCTCTGTATTGCGTTACCTTATTCTCGTATTTACAAGGGAACCTCTTTGGACATTCGTTAGGACCATAGACTTTGTATTGGCGATACAAGAACCACAGAATTATTAAGTGTGAATAGAAAAATCAGATTTAATTTATTTTCATTTTTTGATAACCATATACTCGACTTTATGTAAATAAATATTCTTAAACATACGAGTATCATATAGCGCTATTAGCCCCAAACTGAGCAGAGTCCCCTGCGCCTCTCTGAGAAGGTCCTCCCGGTTTTGGTCCGGGGGATGTTAGCCGCAGGCGGAGTGTCAGACGCTGCAACACAGGTACTGGCCCCCGCCTTTTTCTCAACAAGCGGCGGGCGTTGTCGGAAGATTTTTAGCGGGTATTGGCGGTCGCGTCTGCCGGTGGTCAGCCCCACACCCCCTTTCGGTCCCGCTTTGGCCGGAAGGCAGTGCGTTAACGCATTTTGTTAACGACGTAAAACAAAAAAAAGGAGCAAGTAATACTGCACTCCGCTCCTTCTCGCCCTATTTGTTCAGATATAATTGTGATAATATAAAGCTCAATTCAAAACAGTATAATTTTTGTTCTAAAGTTGTAGTGACTTACCAAATGACTATAAAAAATAGGAATTCCACGTGGAGAAAGTCGCAACTGGAAGCTAATTTCCTATTAAAATGAAGAAGTCTGTTTTTCATCATCTCAGCCCATAAACGTCCCACTACTGAGCACGAGCCTCCTCTCACATACCAAGGTGAGAGGGTATTGGGTCATACTCCACCACGCGGACCCAGTGCGTATTGGCGGAGGCAGGTGTATGGCGTCCTGCTGTTAGAGTTTATCAAGCCGCCCATTAGGCCTCTAACATGGCTTAACGACTACCAAATTTAGTGATAACCGGGACCAACGGCTTAACGTGCTTTCCGAAGCACGGAAGCGCTCGATATCAAATGCCACACAAACGGTCACCCATCCAAGGACTGACCTCTGTAAACTCTGCTGTACTTCGGAGATCGTTTCCGACTACCGAGCACCGCAGAGCTACGAGCGCTTCAGCTACGAGCGAGTCTGTTTTTACTCAATATTATTAACTCTATGGCCAGTACTATCGACAAACCCACCCGCCTGTTTTTTCAATGAGCCTTTTTAGAGGTATTTGTTTCTCAAAGACGGAGTTATTTGCCTATGCATGCGCGTGTACGCCAAAATCAGCTTGCGAATCGTCTCGTTTTGTTTGAGTTAAGTTAATTACCGAAGTTAACGACGCTTTAGTTTGATGAGCTTGACTTAAGAGCGTGTAACGTGTAGGTAATATGTGTATCTACTATATTATTATTCCTATCAAGGAAATGTCTTAGACATGGCAAATATATTCAACTACGTTATATGTATAATTAAGTCAAAATTACAATCCATTTTCTTTAAATAGTGAATTTGTATAACACCAACACAACGACTACCAATGATGTAATCATCTGGGTGTTTCCCGTGTAAGTATTTACAAAAAAAACATGTTTATATCCAGTTTAAAATATCTCCTTAATTTTACGTTGGAAGTAATGCCAAAGAATTCACAATAATATATAATCTTGATAAAAACGTTTGATTATCAACTTCAAGTTTTGAACTATTGAATTGTGCAAAAAATTCGCCCTATAAAACGACGAATATCGAATACCATCTATCGAATAGTAAGCACAACTAAAGCAAAATTCGATAAATCCGACAAATCAATTCTGCATACAAAGGTTGGCCATGCCAATTCAATTATATGAAGTCTTCTAAACTGTTCCAGAAATCCGGAATAATCTCTGCGCCCGTGTAATATCCTAACTCCAGCTACGTGGAAATGCAGATTAAAACAATTTGCGTGTGATAGGCAATATCGGAGCTCACCTCCGTAGGTAAGACTCATAGCCTTAGCTGAGGGAAACTCCACTTTATTGGATTATTCCGGCCTCGGTATCACAGAGACTAACTGCATATAATTCGCACGTGTATCATATGTGATGTATAACATTTTAGACTTAGAAGCTTCTAGGAATTGTTTTGGAAAATGTGGTCCTAGATAACACGTGTAGCTACTGTAAATGAGTTCATCGTGTATCATAATTAATATGACAGGCGGGATGTTATAATGTATGTACAATGATGTTTTTGCCAGTTTGCCGCCGTGTAGACAAACTCGACCGATTCTCAGAAAGTTGATCAAGTTGATTATGTAATATATAACTCTACATATGTGTATATTATTATTAACTTTCTGTCAAATTTTACATATATACATATCGTCTCTTCGTATTCAAACTGTAAATCTCTAAATTTATATATTTTTTAAGTGGAGCGTTTTAATTGTTAGATATGTAAATTAAACTAAAATGCTAATATTAATCAAATTTAATATGTTCTAAGAAACGCGTCTTGTACATTTAAACACTAAACAATCACAAGCACGCTATTATATTTTTTACAGACTATAGTTTTATTTAGAAATATCCATGTTTTAAAAAAAATTGCTAATCTTCGATATGATAGAAGGTCTTAACTTTTGCATGTCCGATAGGTGTATGAATAAGTCTGCTATTAATAACAAGAGTAAACATAAGTTTTAAGTAAATCGAATTCAAATAAAAAATAATCCACTCCATAAACTTTGTACATTTATTAAATATCCCCCATGTCGTTTCGCAGCCGGTTCTTTATGAATGAGGCGTTTAATTTCCAATATCCCTAGATGTTAATCGTGTGATCGATCGTCGCATTTAACACACGTGTAGTTAATGCAACGTAATTATTAGGAACATTCGAGATTTTTGTTATCGGCCATTATGTCAACGGTTAAGTACATTCATGTGCGATTCCTGTATAACTGTACAAATACTTTAAGTGAAAAGAATTTAGCGTGTTGAAATAGGAGTTATGTCACTTTTTTAAGGTTTATATGTAGGTCGATGTACGAAAGGGCATATATTTACTTGTTTGTCTTTGAAACCAAATCCCAGAGGGATTAGGGGGACAAGGGGAAGCAATTAACAAACTAGGTAACGTTAATATAAAGACGACTAAAATTCACAAAATTATGTTTGTCCTTTATGCCTTGTCAAATCTAGCTAACATTATGGAGATATAGTCTTAAAAAGGTAAGAGGAGAAACCAAATTTATTGTAGAGATCAGTGTATCAAATTCATAATTATCGCTTTGACATGAAACACGTAAAAGTAATGTCTTACTAAGATAATGTTCTCATGGTTCCTTTATATTTTAAGACAAGTTAAAAAATCACCAAAGAAATATGTGCTCTAGACAGATAAAGTTCAACACATTAAAATGTATACGTACATAATATTACGCCTATTTCCATATATTAGGGGTAGGCAGAGGCATATTACACGTCCACATTTTGCCAGTTTTATTGTTGGTCCCACGTAATAGGTGGCGAGCCTATTAGCATTTACCGGGATCCATTATGTCCGCCAGAGCCTCGTCCGCTGATCAGCAGCAGCAGTGATCAGCTTGCAGGTGAGGTTGGCTTGGGCTCTTCAGATCTTGGTAGGGGCCATAAACACCCAAAATGTATATATATCTATTTACTAGAAAGTTGCAAGGTTTAAACAATTGTTGTTCAATTATGACTATTTATGAATCAAAGATGTATAATAATGTAACAGTATACTCTACGTGCGACAGACATTTATGGCAAGTATTTGATCACAGATTCTGTCAGTCTTTGTCACAGACAGACAGTGACAAAAATATGTATTAACAAATAATAATAAATGATCCTCTTACAATTAAATTGATTATATAGTTCCAAAATAAGTATCAGAAAGAAATTGTGTTATTGATACTAAAATAACATAAAAATTAACAGTATAATATAAATAAAATACATTTATCACAGCATGAGATCACAAATTCTGTCCATCACTATCTATGGAAAGTTTCTAGAAGCTCCGATCGACTCTTCACAATTCCACATTTGCATCGAGAGCATTCCACTCTGCCATATAGTGATTTATAATGACAACCTGGGCGGATAAAGATTTACGACTATTGTACTATGTTACACTAACAACGTGGTATCGAATAAACCCACAACATTTTCTCGTTTAGTTTTACAGTTACTGTGAAGGATATTGCTCATCTAGGTACTAAGACTTGTGAAAATATACTTTATGGCCTCTATATAGCATCTAAATGATAATAATAAAAAAAGGTTTAATAACTTTAAAAGAACCTTAAATATTTCAGGGCTATTAATATAAATTATAAACTTTACAACTTGTATTGTTTGTAGTTTTTAGTCAGGTGGATTGTTTATCGAAATATCGAATCCGTTAGTAAATTTAATATAATGAAATATACAGTCGCAAACGACAATACAAATATCAAACAAAATATTAAAAACGCAGTACTAGCTTGGAATCAATTAACTTTAAATGAAAATAAATAAAATAAAATAAATAAATTTACTCCATAGAAAATATACTTCAAAGGTTTTCTTGCAAATAGCGCATTCACATAGCACTAGTTATAACAATGTAGTTATATTAAAGTATAAATAACACCTCTGACGTTACAAAACATAATTATGGTTATAACAAAAAAAATACAAATAAGTTATGTAATTTCATTGCAACCACATCTTGTATGGTGTAACAAGTAAAATTTAAATAAGCTGTGATGAAAAGCAACAAAAACATAGAAAGGAAAATAACATTACACTTCGTCATAAAAAACGCAAAATGAACCGTATAAAGAAAAAGTAGTACCAGTGGCAACGGGTTAATGTATTTTAAATGCTACCTTTATTCTAAGCTATCATGTAGCCCGCTTACGATTCCCCACTTGCATCGTCCGCATACCGCCAGTCGATTTATAACGACAATTAGTCAGTGGCGCGTGCGACTACGACATCTGACTAATGCCACTGCCAACTGCTGCGTGGGAGCTTACGAGTACCCAATGCTCACTTGGATCGGAGTAGCACAGTGTAGTAACAATGGACAGTTGATTAACCCTTTAGTCTTAGTATTTCTATTTAACTCTTACGCATTAGAAAAATTGTCTATCAATGGGAAACGGAGCGCGGAGAAGGAAGCGCTCGCGGTGCTGGGTGGTTGGTGACAATCATCAAAGTACAGCAAAGTTCGCAGAGGCCAGTCTTCGAAAAGATGATCGTTTGTTAGTAGCATCAGGTTAGTAGCGTGTGCTTCGGAAGGCGGCACGTTTATTCCAAGTTTCACCATATGTGATAGTCATTAAGCCATATTAGACGCCTAATCAGGCGGCTGGAAAAATTCTAACGCCGGAACACACGCCTGCCTCTGCCAATCCGTACTAGGTCTGAATGGTGGAGTATGACGTAATACCCTCTCCCCTTGATGCTCCGGTCGTCGTGAGAGGAGGCTCGGGCGCAGTAGATAGTGGAACGTTAATAGGCTGAAAAAATGATAGAAAATTACATTACAATCTGCGACACATAAGTTAAATAATAACCTTGGATGTGCGATCACAATCGATGTGCGGTTTGGGGCACCCGTTACTTGGATCATGTTGTCATGCGTTTAATCAATTTCTTTTTATTGTACCTGGGCAGATAACCGAAATTTTCGTTCAAACTATGTGCCGCAGACTACATATATAGCGATGTGAAACGGTATTAGCCAAACGCTATCTCAGAATCTTTCCAGTTTTATTGCAAAATCAGCAAAATAAATGGCTAGTTTTATTGCGAATTCAGCTCATTCGTATTCAAATATTTCAAATAACGTCTGTCAATCCGAAACAACATTAGCGTGGTGTAAAGCAGCGACATTTAATTAACGCCTCTGCCATTTGCAGGAAGCAAGCTCACTACCTACATTTTGAAATGGGCTGCACGCACACTTAACACATTTAAACCTATTGTAATCTAAATTAAATATATTCATCTCTTTCAAAACATTATAATTTTACATGGAAGGTCTTTAACATATAAATCTTAATAATACTGTTTTAGATTTTTTCTGTGGTCTTTAAATATTCCAAAGCATGACAAAGAAATCTAATACTTTTTTAGGAATGTCAGTCAGACTTGTCAATTTAACTTTAATCAGTTTGTAGCTATCAGCTGGTAAAAATAATGAAAGAATGGTTAGTTCGATTCCACCGTAAAAGCTCTGTCTCCTATAAAGACGATATAATTATATTGACGTATGTCCGAATAAGAACTTCATAGAAACGAGCACTAATAGGGAAGCAAAGTAATCATTTAATTACAGCCAAAAGTGGGCAGAATTATCACTTCCCGTATCGAGCTAGCCGTAAGATTCTAGGGTAAGCTCGATTGTCTGAAAGTGACTTACACCTAATGCGTTTTGGTTGCATAGAATAGGTAATGATATTGGTTTATTAAGGAGTTCGTCACGACACCGTGGCGATTCGGATCAGACCGTGTGGGCGCAATTTAAAATTTAATCACACAAGTACTGATGGCAGAAAAGGTTGTATTTTTTATGCTACTTACTCAAATATAAGAACCTACATTTATTATAGCCAATTTAACCGTTCATTCTACTACAGGATATTTTCTTCTGTAAACCCTTCTTAATGACTATGTCATTGAGTTTGTATATTATTGTAAAAAGGGACGTACAAATAGCTTTTAACAGTCAACTGAGGGATACATTGACTGTATTTGTATAATTATAATACATATCAAAATTATTGACAGTCGTAAACAGCCAATCAAAATCCTGTGAGGATTTCAGTCGAGCGAGGCAGGAATCTAGATCCTGTAGCTAAGTGGTGGTGTAGTTTGCATTTTTATTTCCTTAATAAATGTTTACGTTACATGGTTTCGTTTAGCTTACGTAATTAACTAGTTATGTAGAAAACCGTTTCGTAAATTTTAAAAAATGTAATTCAATGCCAGTTTCTATCAAAAAATTAAGTATATGTCTATATAAAATTTCGTATTAAATATAACGTCGGGTGTTCATTTTCAAGTCAAGCAAGAAATGGAAAAAAGTAAATTAATTTCAAAATATCAACTCATTTAAATGTATGTCAGAATGATTATTATGATTTAACGCCAATGTCGCATTATGTATAAATGCACAACTTACATAATTATCTCTCTAAAATTACCCTACAAACTTATTACCTTCGTACCTAAAAAATCAAATTAAATCTCAGATATAATTTGTATGCTACCACTACCGCGTACCCCACTAGTTACTTATTACTCTTCATTATCCTCAAATAAACGCTAGCGAACAAGCGCATGAGTTAATTTGATCACGGCACAGATTACGAACGGGGCCCACTTTAAAACTTATTTGTTAAATTACTTATTTACTTAACGATTAACAATTTTCTCAATTGGCCTGTGTTCGCGTTTCTTTGCGTGGAGATATTTCGTTTCGCACGATTTGCAGACTTCTTGAATTCCAGTATATAATTATGCGGAATGATAATATAATTGTGATTTTGAAGTTAAATTTACGGCTGATATGGCGTATCAGTAAATTAAGTATGTACTTACAAACAAAAGTATTTTTATATGTTTATCCATAACAAAAGTTACGCGTATTCTTTCTTTTTACTCCGCATACTTTAGGTTTAACCACAGTTCAGTTTGGCTGCAAATATCTCTATAACGGAGTTCACCTTAGCACTTTTTTCGTGTCATTATATTTTAAATTGTAATTTTATATACAATAAAGGACATAATATATAAAGTGTTTATTGATATATATAACTTATCATGAAACGGAATTATTGGCGAGATTTTTAGAGAATTATTTATATATTAGGTCGGGGAAAAAGTCTTTTCGCATAACGTAGGTATAAACTTATTATAAAATTTTTTTGACTGTACTATTTGTGTCTGGCTGGTTTTGGTAACATTAAAAAGGTTCCATTATAAAGAAAAGAAAAAAATAAAAAAAAGTTGTTTCCCGCTATTTTTCATTTGTTTTTCTCTCCGTAAAAATGAGTGAATCTAATGAAGAAATTCGATACATTTTAAAATTTTATTATAAAAAAGGCAAAAATGCAACTCAAGCAGTGAAAAAAAATTGTGATGTTTATGGACCTGATGCAGTGTCAGTAAGAGTAGTACAAATTTGGTTCAAACGTTTTCAGTCCGGAAATTTTGATGTTAAAAATGCACCTCGCTCTGGTCGCCCTGTTACGAATAAAATGGACGCCATTTTTGAAAGGGTGGAGCAAAATCGGCATATTAGTAGTTACGATGTAGCTAAAGAACTGGGAATTGACCACAAAACAGTTTTGACCCATTTGAAGAAAGCTGGTTATACAAAAAAGCTCGATATTTGGGTGCCACACGAGCTCACTCAAAGAAACTTAATGAACCGTGTACTCATTTGCGATTCATTATTGAGACGTAATGAAACCGAGCCGTTTTTGAAGAGATTGATAACTGGCGATGAAAAGTGGATCACGTACGACAAGAACGTGCGAAAAAGGTCGTGGTCGAAAAATGGCCAGGCTTCACAGACTGTGTCCAAACCTGGCCTAACACGAAATAAGGTGATGCTGTGTGTATGGTGGGATTGGAAGGGCATTGTTTATTATGAGCTTTTACCGCCCGGCAAAATCATCGATTCTGATCTTTACTGCCAGCAACTGATGAGATTAAAGGAAGCAGTCGAGAGAAAACGGCCGGAATTGATCAACAGGAAGGGTGTGGTCTTTCATCACGATAACGCTAGACCACACACATCTTTAGCCACTCAGCAAAAATTAAGAGAGTTCGACTGGGAGGTCCTAGTGCATCCACCATATAGCCCTGACCTTGCGCCTTCAGATTTTCACCTGTTTCGGTCTCTGCAGAATTCTTTAGGTTCTGTAAGGTTGACCTCAAGAGAGGACTGCCAAAACTATTTGTCCCGTTTTTTTGATCAGAAGTCCCAAAGTTTCTACAGTAACGGGATAATGTCTCTGCCCACAAAATGGCAGAAAGTTATTCAACAAAACGGTACATATATATTGTAAATAAATGTAAATAAACTTTGAAAAAAATGTCTTGACTTTTCATACAAAAATACGAAAAGACTTTTTCCCCAACCTATTATTTATATGGTGTGGAGGCCAGCATATTTGCATTTCGCTCTTGAGGAGTTCCTTCCTCTCTATAGCAATTCTTTCCATTTTAGCCACCGATTTTGATCTGACTGCTGGTGGCTCATGTGTTCTATGTTTATCTGTGATTATATGAATCTTGCTAAAAAGAGTTATTGTCTTCTTTTTCTTTTAAATCTTTTGAATTCAGAACACAAGTACTTGTTTTAGTAACTAGCGTGAGAAGAAACGTAAAACGAAATAAGTACTTAAATCTGTTTGTTTTTTAATTTTTATTTTTTTCTAATCTGAACATATTGCAACAAAACGCAGTCAAATATAACAATTAACTTATAAGAGAGTTCTTTGACCGGTTAGAACAACTAAGAGATTATCTCACTGTTACCACGTAATCCCGAATAAAATAACTGCGTGTTTAAGAAGTGGAACAAATATTTATGTAGGACTTATAATCACTTGTTATCTTCGTAACAAAAGTTAGTAAAGTCACTCCAAATGTCTTAAGAAAATACGTACTTAGATAACAAAAAAGTTTTGGTAACTTGAAGGTTTTATGTCAATGTTGTTTCTTCATATAAAAGGAAAGAGGTTAAAACTAGCTGCATACTTTCCATATCACGACTAACTTTTGCACGCGATTTCGCGTGGACCTATTTTACTCTGATAAAAACTGTACGGTATGCGAGTGTACGACCTTTCAACTACTTACTTAGGCTTCGTTACAAAAAACAGTTAAATCTTTCATA
Source organism: Musotima nitidalis (assembly GCA_949126915.1). Taxonomy (NCBI): domain Eukaryota; kingdom Metazoa; phylum Arthropoda; class Insecta; order Lepidoptera; family Crambidae; genus Musotima; species Musotima nitidalis. Next base: position 7,366,141 of record OX421424.1, on the reverse strand, counting down.
CACTAAGTACTTCGTTAGAATAATATGTCCTTCTTAACTTTGAGAATAATGTTGGTTTGCTCATTGTAATAATAAAATGACATGGCTTAGTTATTTTTGTAACAGAGTGCAGTATACTGGATGAAGTCTGTATATTGCGGAGCTCTACTTGTCAGTTATTATTGAATATTGTTAATGCTATATTATATTGCATTGTATAGCTTTACAGACAAATGAAGATTGTTATTCAAGTACCATATTAATGGATAAATTTAGCCTGTGAGTTTTTTGCCAGTTCTTCTTACAGAGCGCTGGCTCGGAACTGGCACCTAGATTCACTTCCACTAAAATATTTTTTGTTTTTAAATTGTTTTGTTGCATGTAAGTGAATCTACGCTTCGTGATTTCAGTTTGGTAATGTTTCGATTGTTTTTTATATTTATATAAAATTTTGACGTTTTCAAGTACTATGTAATAGTTTATAGGGATCCTATCAAGATCTGAGGAGCCCAAGCCAACTTCACCTGCAAGTGGTGCACCTGACGATCAACGCACGAGGCTCTGGCGAACATGAGCCTATTGCCGCTTACCGGGCACTGTTATGTTTGCCAGAGCCTCGTCCGTTGATCGGCAGGTGCACTAATTGCAGGTGAGGTTGCCTTGGACTCCTTAGGTCTTAGTAGGATCCCCATACACCTCCGAACCGAGGCCCTCTTAATTTAATGGCCTCGCCTTGCTACTGGGCTATCGCTGCTGTGGGTGTTTTTATTATAATAGCAGAATGTTCTGTTACTTTATTAAACATTGAAATATAAATTTAGTGACCTATTAACTTTAATGAAACAACAAAACCAAGATGAACACGGAGTAATTAATTTCTTTAATGTTTTTTTCTGACTGCATAGTTTAATACCACAATATTCCTTGTAAGAGTTTTATTACAAAAATTAAACCATGATCGCAGCTTAAAAACCAATCGGCTTTTATTACCATTATAAGAATAATCATATCACCTAATTGTATAAGCAACAATAAAATATTTCAATTCGGCTGTGGTCTTGTAGTAATAAAATATCAACTAATTAAAATCCAATGTGCTTGCCCACTGTATTATTAAAATGCAGTTACGACCAACTTTATATGCGATATTAATTGTTTTTATTACTTCATGGTCGTATCAATTCATAAAAAATTAATAACTAGTTCAGACATGCGCCGATCTTCGTTTATATCGATACAATCGTTTATATATGCAATGAATGCAATTAATATTCAATAGCCTTTATTGATAAGGGTAATGGTTTCAATAGGCAGGTAGGTGATATTTATACAATTAACTTATTTATAAACATTAAGTTTATGAGTAGTTATTGTTATCAAGCTAATGATTAAATGTAAAATTTACATCTTTAATGTATATAAATATGAATTGTGTCTTTTTGAAGTGGACGGAAATTTTTTCAGTGTCATTAATATTTTATAGTGTATAGGGATGCTACCAACATCTTAGGAGCCCAAGCCAACCTCACCTGCAAGTGGTGCACCTGCAGATCAACGGACGAGGCTTTGGCGAACTTAAAAGTACCTGGTAAGCGGCAATAGGCTCGCCACCTATTACGTGGAACTAAAAATATAAGGAAGGTTCGCTAAGCCATTGGTCTCGGTTATCACTAAATGTGGAAGTCGTTCAGCCATGGTGAAGGCCTAATTGGGCGGATTGATAAATTCTAACAGCAGGACGCCATTCACCTGCCTCTGCCAATCCGCACTGGGTCTGAGTGGTGCAGTATGACCCAACACCCTCGCACCTTGATATGTGAGAGGAGGCTCGTGCTCGGAAGTGGGACGTTAATGGGCTGAGATGATGATGATAAAAAATATAATTGGCGAAATGTGGGCATAGATTGTATGTATGTATTTATATTATTTTATACCACAAGTTGGCACTCAAGCAAACGGGCCACTTGATGGAAAGATATCACCTATGCCTGTGGATGTACAAGGGCACCATTGGCGTGTTATAAGTTGCCGAGTCTTTAAAAACTGTTTTATCTTTAGGAAAAACCACGTCAGGGAGCTTATTTCACAACACAAGGGTATGCCCGACAATCCGCCGACCAACTGACGACAACCCGCCGCCGTCTTGACAAAATCATGGGTTACCATCATATCCCAACACTATCCCAGTTGCTCTAGACTTAAGCTTAGGGCCCAGATCATCGATCCATCTGGGGAAAGACCGTCCTCTACTACGTTTGTCGGTTAGCGGTTGCCATCGGAGAACCTTACGGCCTTATCGGTCATTCGAGCTGTATATCCCGCCTACTGCTATTCCAATCTGCAAATATTATCGTTTTTAATTAAAAATTAGCCTTGGAAACCACTTTGGTGTTGGTTTGTAGAAGTGCATTCTATAAATTTTTTATCTGTTCTTCTCTTTCGTTCTATTTTCAGCAAAGCAAAGCAGATGAAGTCACAGACGGTCGCTAATATTATTAGACTTCTTTTTACTTTCTTTTATAAGTTATTTAAAACACACAAACATTAAAAAAGTTTGTATTCCGCATCTCCATAAATTTCTATAACACTCCTAAATCTTCTTTGATATATTCGTTACTATATTTACATACGTTTATTTGTAACTGAGGAGATAAAGATAGATCTTCGGGCATTTCTATTCGCTCCATCGACTTAAACAAGATGAATTGAGCCCAAACGATTTATATCAATTCCTTGAATCCCTTTCCGTTTGATCAAAAAACTATTAACTATTCAATATGTGAGATTAATAAACAGACATTCTGTGTTTACGATTTCTTGTTGTTGGTGTTGAGTTATGGTTGCAAGATTTAAGAAATTCTTAAAAAATGCACCAAAATTGTTGAACTTTAATTTTGTAAAAAATAGGACATGAAGTGGGTGCAATGCCCTAACATTCTTGGGTGGCAATCAAACTTACGACTTGAACTAAGAGTTGTTATATAGAGTTCCACACTAAAACAATAATAATATATCGTCAGTTTCATTTTCTATTTTCATTCACTTTATTTCATTCATTCACAATTCACTTCGTATATACTTTAGAGAAAACTTTTTAGGAACTGTTTATTTTTCAAAGTTAAGGCACTAATTGAATATAGGTGTTTTTCCAATTCGTTCATTACTAATTAAATATTAATTTATGGGACTTGAGAGATATTCCAATCGATATATCTCGAAATTTTACACTAAATGGCATTAAAAGTCATTTATTTTTTATTTTGGAGTTATGCAGTTTCAATATTAGACTGACAATTTAATAATAATAATACTTTAATATTTAATTTTATAATTCATATTTTAGCTCTTTTCTTGATACTTTATTAGCTTAAACAATAGTAGTTTTAGGTACATCCTTATTTCAAAATATTAAATTTAAAATTAGGAATGCGTTAAATAGGCACCTAACTTTCGTAAACATTTTAATATGTATACTAAAGAGTAAAGACGCTTTAGAAATTGAATTTCTGACAAATTAAAACAAAAAAGACGTAAGACGTTCCATGACCAAATTTAAAAACTTTTAGGGAAAGGGCAGGTCAAAAGTACCTACCCTAAATCGACGAGCGTGTATGATGATATTAATGAGTGTGAATTAAGCTAAAAGTGTGTGCTAAGATCGTAGCAAGTGGAAGGATGTGATCTCTGCCTACCCCTACGGGAAAGAGGCGTGCGTGACATTATGTATAGTTATGTAAAACAAGAAAAATTTAGAGCATTTTTGGGTAATAATTCATAAATATTTTTAATTAAACATATTCAACCATTGTAGTACTTAAATAACGTTTAAAAAATAGACAAGCTACTATCTTTTAAGTAATAATCTAACATAGGGACTTATAGCCGCTTGCTAGTGTTACAAAGTGCTAAAACGAGCGCTTTGACGGTTCAATGCGTTAAATAGGCATTTTTTGCCCTTTTAAGCGCAGTAGGCCTTTACTCTGCCTTGGCTAGTTCCCGAGTGCGAAATGTTGTACCGAGAAGGAGCAAAATGGCGAGACGCTACAGGGAGTCGCAGCACTTTGCCGAACGCTCATGGAATCCGGATTTAGCCGGATAAACATAAGACGATAGGTGTCTGTCACACTGAAGTGTAACAGATTAAACAAAGATTTTTTACTTTTATGAGAAATATGTTGTGTGAGAAATTATATCTATATTAAAATCTTGTATTTTTTCAAGGGGTAAAATTACTAGAGTATTTCAATTTTATAAATAATTAATTTAAGCGATGCAATAAAAAATATATAGGGTTTTATGAGGGAACCATATTTTCTAGGGCACAGAAATGGAAAAAAATCCTTTTGAAAACATTATTGTCGTATGTTTTATTATATTAGAAACATATTCATCTCTCACCAAAATAATATTAACATACTTTTGAAGCTTAGACTGATTATGATAGAAGATTAGTTTGTAGATTGGTCATCATTTCAGCCCATTTACGTCCCACTATTGAGCGCGGGCCTGCTCTGACATATCAAGGTGTGAGGGTATTAGGTCATACTCCACCACGCCGACCCAGTGCGGATTGGCGGAGGCAGGTGTATGGCGTCCTGCTGTTAGAATTTTTCAAACCGCCCAGTAGGCCTCTAACATGGCTTAACGACTACCACATTTTGTGATAAACGGGACCAACGGCTTAATGTGCCTTCCAAAGCACGGAAGCGCTCGATATCAAATGCCACACAAACGGCACCCATCCAAGGACTGACCTCTGTAAACTCTGCTGTACTTCGGTGATCGTTTCCGACCACCGAGCACCGCACGGCTACGAGCGCTTCAAATGTAGATTGGTAATATTCCAATATTCCAAACACTTAAAAGGTACATATTTTTAAATTACATTTATTGTGTTTTACGAGATTGAGTTAATGTGAAATAGCTCGAGTAAATGCTAGTAGTTAAAAAAAAATTGGTTGCCTGTAAAGTCGGTATACGGGCGAAAGTTTTACGTGACAACGACTTTGAGTGGAAAAATAATTTTAATGTGAATATTCATTCGTATAGTAGGGAGAAGGATGAAATGATAGTAACAATTTAAAACATTTATTTATACAAAGAATTATATTCGAGAATTATAACCATGCCTGAGTGGAAGGGACGCGTGCCTCTCACTCGCTCTCATTGTGAGCGCATAACGTGAGCGGAGCGTAACGCAGTTTCTTGAAGTGTCACCCGGCAAACCAATTTATAAGACGTTGTCACGTCAATAAAATAGCATTTACCTTTTCACCAGTAAATAAAGGATAACAATATAATTATGTGCTCAAGGAATAGCGCATAGCGACGCATCGGTGTAACTATGACTTGTAGGATTTATGGCTGTAATATCATTCTTCTTTTGTTGAGCATTCTTGAATACTTCAAGCATAAAAAAGTTATCTTTTTCCGTAAAACAAAAAAAATTATAGACGTAAATAACATAAAATATATTAAAAAAATATAAAGTAGCAAAAAAGTTATATCAATAGCATTCTATTCTGTAATGGAACATCTATAAAAATTATCTAAAAGTGTACTATTAGGTTAACTGTTACATACCATTACATGATGCGTCTTAATTTTTTTCTATAATGTATTATACAGCCCGATAAGATTATTTTGCATTGGAAGGGGCTTGCAATGGAATCATAGTAATAAAGCTACGTTTGGATTCAGATCTTTTTAAATCCAATAGTTTCTATACTTTCATCAAAATTATTTAATTGGTGTTAACGTAACAAATAAACAAAAAACACAAAAATTAAAAAAGGACAGAATTAGAAGAATCTATACGTTAATTTCATATCCCCATAAGTCTTATAACATTCCATTTCAAGACTCTGTGAATTTCTTTATTCTTATTTTTTTCCAAACTCGTATAATTAATTATTACTTTGATTTGGAGTTCTTAAGATTCAACAGAACTGGCCTTTAAAGCAATAAATAGTTCAGAGTGAAGTATTTGGCGGGCGAAATGCCTCGAATGTTTGGTTCGACCGTACAAAGGCACTCCTGCGCAGTAAGTGAAGTTACATGTAGCGCTGTCGAATAAAGCTATTTTATTGCGGTTTTTGTATCAAACAAGAATTTAAATTTAAACTAAGACGCTTTCAAAAATGTCGTAAACTAAGGCGGTGTTTCCACATCAATTAAGTACATGGAAAGTGTAATGGGGTCGTACTTTGTGTGTGCTTAATTTTTGGTATTGATTTCAATGAACGTGTAAATGCAAACATTCTCAAGGTGTAACATAATGTGTCATGGGGATCGAAGGCTATCGATTAAGTATCGGATAAAGAGGAAGAGAAGCGGGGATTCAAAGTTCAGACTTGGATAATGTCCCACAGTAAACCTCTCACGAATCAAGGTAAGAGGATATCGAGTCATATTCAACGCACATACACGCGGAACTAGTGCACATAGGTGGAGGCAGGTGTGTGGCGTCCTGTTGTTGGTATTTTCTAGACTATCACATATAGTTATAACCATCCGAGGACTTACCTCTGTGAACTTTGTTGTACATCGGTAATCGTTTCCGACTACCTAACACTGTGAAGATACAAGCGGTTCCATACACAGGAATATAGTAGCCAATAATTTGCCAAAAGCTACAATTCCGGCAAAGTTCTCAAAAGATACCTACAGACCAATGAGAATTGTTCAGACTCATTAAATTAATTAGCGGCCAAATATTTGCCTGCTCACTGTCAGTGTGGCGACATGTCACTGTCAAGATACCGTAATTTTGGAACTCGCCCGTTAATCTTTACAAAGAAACGTAAATTGTAATGAGAGTAGCTTATAATATGGAATTTTAGCTTCCAGTTTTCATTTAAGTGGATGGAAATAAGCGCGTCGTACTAAAAAGAGTTGTTTAATTTTTTATCAACTATTGACTGCCGGACACAGTTTCTTATACTCGTCATAATATCAGCCTTATAATGTCCACTGCGGAACATTAGCCCCCTAATAGATAACATTATATTGCAGATAAATGTCCGTAATCACCACGCCGGGTTGGTGATCGCAGTTCAAGCCAGTACGTTGGATAACGCTGCTGACCATCGTTCGGTAGGATTTCTCTTCGTCGTCTCTTACGACTCCCCGTAAGATGAGAGAGGGTGACACTACTCTAGGCCGGTACCACACGGCAACTTCTCCTAGACTTATTCAAATCTAATTTCATATATTAAAGTAAAGTACATTTGTACTGGTAGCAGGATAACACATCAACACAACACACTTGTTCGTGTTTTACCACGACTTGGACATCGTGGAAAAAATAAGAACACATTCTGAGATATTAAAATGTCAATTAGCCTTTTTTTTATTTCACCAAATAATATATTTCGCAATTTAAGCATTTGTCCAAAATATGTTGTTGTAGTGTATAGGTACTATTAATAAATATTAAATATTAAAACTAATACTTTATTAATATATTGATAAAGTATTGTGATGGTCAACAAAAAAAATACCTCAACCTAATCGATTATTGAATGTTTCGCCCTGATTGTCATTATGTATTATATTTAACAGCTTAAAAGAAATTTTATCAAACTTTTTAGACCAATAGTAATTTTGTCTGATAACTCAGTTGCTAAATGTTAATTATGTTAAATAATTATTTATTAAATGTAAATTTAATTGTTGATCATTTGGAAAAGTTGGTCGTTTGTGAAATGATCAATTGGTGTAACCATTTTATTGCCAAACATTATTTGTCAAGTGTAATTTTGCCAACAGACTTTTGGTCAAACAGCAAGACCCCGGGCTTTTTGCTTGAGTGCCATCTTGTAGTATGTGATATTTAAGGAGGTTCCTTTTAGACCTTCCTTACAAAGTACCGAACAACAGATTATACTAAAATGACTATGCAAATGTTAAAAAAAAATCATAATGTTGTGTAACATGAAAAATAATGAGTATATTAAAGTATAATATAGAATATTGTATAATTGAGTTTTATATATGCAAAACCTTTATTTGAGGAAATATGTAATGTAAACCTATTGATATTGAATATAAAAGAGAGATAAAAAACACTAGTTTAATTAATGTATGAATATTCCAAGTACCTACCTGCTGGTTTATTACATGACTTGATAGTGTACTAAGTTTATGAAAAAATTACATATATTTGAAAATTGAAATTGATATTCTGTAGAAAAGTTAATGCAAAGCAAAATATAATGATTAATATTGAACTGATGACACTTGCGTAGCAGGGAAATTGCAAGGTACACTAAATTGCGAAAGCTTACTAGCTATTTTTGACATAATATCAAATATTAATAGAGCTAACATTTTAGTTAACATATACAAGATTTCCAGGAAACCAAGGCTGTAAAATGGTTTTTAAATTTGAGTACTGCCACCGAAATCAATAGATACGTATAGATAGATGTGAGATCCAATAACCGTTCCCTTTGAGCCATATGCAACATACCAGCTGCTACAACGTTAACGATATTGCTAGTAATGAGGCGGACTATTCCACTACACGAATACCAGATTTATGGTATCGGTCACGACAGTTAATATGAGGTGAATCGCTGATTGAACTATGCGACAAAATGAAAGTGAATGTATTATATAAAACGTATGTCATTACTACTGTACGAAAAGTGCTAGGAGTAAGTGAATTATACTGATATATGCCTATGTTGTTTAACAGCCGGTAAGAATTAAGGAAGGCTTCATATACCTCAACCAAAAGGTAGCCCTGTCTCTTTTGAGTTTAAATGTGAAGAATGTGCCGTCGTTAAAAAAGTTTGATGAAGGTGATCAAAATATTTGTGTTGTAAGACATTTTTTGGTGTTTTAGGGATCCTACTAAAATCTGAGGAGCCCAAGCCAACCTCACCTGCAAGTGGTGCAACTACCGAACAACAGACGAGGCTCTGGCGAATGTAAAAGTTACGTGGGACTAACAATATAACAGGCAAAATGTGGGCACATAGTATGCCTCTGTCAAAATTCTTAGGAGTATCGTACATACTACCTTTACTAGAGGTAATTCACTCTCGTTTGACTCTCACTCTCGTTTCAGCGTTGGTCGTAAAGACATCGTTGTTCTAAGGCTCCTTACTGAAGATGCCCTGTTATAGGGCAAAACACGTGTCGTATTAAATTAATTGATTTTTTGGAAAGTTTTAGTTTTGCGGGAATTGTTACAAAGATATTTTTAATCCATCACTTGCTTACAATGGATTTCCGCAAAATAACGCCTGAATCAACAATTTTTTTTACAATAACTGCATCACATTTAGTTAAGCACTTGATGATACGACGATTTATATGATGACAAATAAAATATAATCCGGCTTAATTGGGTGATTTTGTATAAATGAACGGTGCTTGCGGGATAACTGGAACCACCTCTCGCGCCCCACACCGCGCTTTTACTAAATAGTTACGTGCACGCAGTAACACTATGTAGGTAATTTTCAAAATATTCACAGTTTATAAAAGTCAATAATTTTTTTTTATAACTTCCAAAGTATCTGTTAATTTTGGAAGTTTTAAAAGTCTTGTAATATTCTAAAGTTTTGGAAACATTTCCGAAATTTTCATCCTTTTCAATGCACTTTCCTTAACTTCTGATATCTCTATCATTTAGTCTTTAGGTAAAAATTATAAGTCGTAAATCTTACGAAATAGAAATCTAACAAAATCCCACTAAAGGTGACTTAAAAACCAAAGGATAACTATAAAGTTACAGAACAAACTATTAGAAATATATTCATAGCAATTTATCCGTATAGCAACAAACGTTGATATTTGTAAGCCCAGAGTAAAATGTTTCTAACATCCAGACCTATATTTAAGTGCCTACGAGAATCGCAAGGCCCCATATGAAAGAGCGGCTTAAAAATACTACACAAAACACTTCAATCTATTTTTGAATTCCGTTTCTATTCCACGTTGTTTCAAATTTGAGTCACGTAGTGGCCCGGTCGGTACCATCTGTCAGTGAGAGCTGTTTTAAAACTGATATCTCGGTAAAATTGGGGAAATGGACACTTTTTTTTTATTTCTATTTTATGGCGGAGCGGTGGCTGAATTTAATGTTGTAGGCACTCGTAGTAAGGCGGGTAAGTTTTTGATGTCGAAGCCTAAATTGAGTCTAAACTTTACTTATATAAGTATCTAGTATATACTAAGGGTGATTTTAGAGAATAATGAGAGGTGTTATGCACCTATGATCCGATAATGACATCAAATGAAAAACGCTTTATTCAATAGGCAATTAGGGTTCAATGTCGATTCCACTTAATACTAACGCTGCCATTCACTAATGGCAGGAACTTGAGTGGAGAAGAGTAGCCCAAGAATCATGTGAAATTTGTCCTCTCGCCTGACGTGATAGGTACGTTAGGAGTGTGTGTTCCAGTTTCCACTAATGGTATGCAACGTAGAAGGGCAAGTAAGTTTTGCTATGAGGATGCACCGCTGCGAGCTCTCCAGAAGATAGCACTTATTCAATTTTCCAAAAATATTCAAACAAGTATTGATTAGGTACATTATTAAACATCTTAAGGAATAACCATTTTTCTTCAAACTGAACTGAAATGACTACAGGTCACAGTTATAAAATATATGACGACCGATATGGCGTGAAGGTCATTATACCTGCACTCCACTCCTGAGGTCGTGGGTTCGATTCCCACACAGGACAAATCTTTGTGTGCTTGAACACGTATATTTCTTTTGGTCTGGGTGTTTTCTATGTATATTAAGTATGTATTTACAAAAAAAAAAGTATAAAAGTATGTTTATCCGTTCTTTAGTATCCATAACACAAGTTCTTAATGATACTTATCGAGGAGCAAAATAATTGGTGTGATTGTAAAAGGATATTTATTTATTACTAGCTGTTACCCGCGACTTCGTCCGCGTGGTATAGTATCTTTGGGTAGCATTTTTAATTAATTAATAAGAATCATTAGTATACCTACTATAAATATATATATTTTTAAATTGTTTACAGTAGGTATAAAGTACCTATGTATTCCATTGAGAGGCAGAAAGTACCTAGAATCAGATTTTTTTTAATTAACGGCAACTATCTTACCTTGCTATGAACTAAACGATCCCGAAATATTAAGTATATGTACAAAATTAATTTACAGGACCTAACTAATAAAAAATACTTACTTAAAAAAATATACGAAACAATAAAATAATTTTACTGGATCGAAAAATGTAATTCTCTGTAGCGCAAATTTCTCTAATCGTATGCGTCCGACAACGACGTCTAGGTATAGTTAGATTCCTGCGCACGAATGACGAACATCCATAAAAACTTTCAACCCCTATTTCACCCCCACACTGGTAAAAATTTTAAAATGCTAAAACAAACGATTTTTGTTTATTATTTAGTGCCTAAATACAAAATGTAATTTTTTTATCTTCAAAAATTACGAACTTCATACAAACTTTCAACCCCTATTTCATCCCCTCACAGGCCGAAATTTCATAAACGCTAGAACAAATGTAGAATTATTTCTTATCAAGTGCTTAAATATAAAGTTTCATATTTCAAAATTAAGAAATCCCATACAACTTTTCATCCCCCTTTTTAACCCCTTACAAGCCTATGTCTTTTCTCAGGGTCTAGACCATCTGTATACCAAATTTCATAAAAATCTGTTCAGTAGTTTTGGCGTGAAAGAGTAACAGACAGACAGACAGACAGACAGAGTTACTTTCGCATTTATAATATTATATATTATTAGTATATATTAGTAAGGATAAAAAAATAAAACAACAAATTTAGCAAAACTTTTCTCTACTATTGACTATCTTCGTATTTTTTTATCTGTATCCTGTATCTATAAGCAGCTTGTATTAGCAGACATTGATTCTGTAGAAAAGCTAGGAAGCAATATGCGGAAACCTTTATTCGATCCCCTAACACGTGTTTTCTTTTGTATTCATATTTCTATTTTATTTTTATTACTTAAATGTTAAGTTAAACGTAAAGATAAAATAATAGTTAAGATAGTTATTGGTTTGACATTCAGATAAATCACGCGGTACTCACATTTTAAGACAAAAGTTTTATTTGCGAGTATTGTCAACGGTTACTTTTTTTTATTAATTACAGACTAACTACTCCTTCACTAATCTGCACTGGCTTCGCGTCACCTTGGTTCATAAGAGAAGGCCCGTCCACAATAGTTGAACGTTACTATTGTGGACGGGCCTTCTCTTATGAACGAACGATAGTTAAATGGACTAAAAATATTATTTCAGAATTACTGTAGGTAAAAACAATAAATCCTCTCAAAGTCTGTTCCGAAGTGGGCATTAATTTGCATTTGATTACGCAATATAAGTTTACGTAAGTGATTTTACGCATAACATGTGTAAGATTTGTATAAAACAATTAAAACTGTAATTAGTTAATTGTAACTTGTATTATAAAAACATACACATGCTAAGCGTAATATCACGCAGAGGCATATTATACGCCCACATTTCGCCAAATTATATTGTTGGTCCCACGTAATATATAGGTGGCGACACTATTGCCGCTTCCTGGAACTTTCATGTTCGCCAGAGTCTCGTTCGTTGTGCAGCAGGTGCACCACTTGCAGGTGATGTTGGCTTGGCTCCTCCTATCTAAGTAGGATCCCTGTACACTAATTAAATTTTAAAAATAAAATGTTTCTCTATCAATTTGAACATTAGTAAGGGACACCGGGAGCGAGTGTCACACGCCACGCAACAGACATGTAGACACCGTTCGTGACACTCGAAGACATCCCGCGATACTCGCCGCTCCAGCTTGGCTTGTGTTTCTAGACTTTTACGTTGAGTGGATGTGGATGGCTGCTTGTATCAAATTCAACAGTCCTCTTTTTACTGCGCCGTTCGTGTTCCACTGTAAGAATTGAATTTTCTAAACTGCCACTCGTTGTAAGTGAAACAGTTTTGTTTTAAAAAGTTTGTTTGTAACGTTTGACCGTTGCTTTTGATCGTTTGTTGGTAAATATTTTGATGTTAGCTCGCACACCGCTAATATCATATAAACAGGATCTACCTATGCACTTTTTTGGAGCTAAAAAGTAGATACATATAGTCCTTATTTTGGCTTCAAGAAGTCAAGCAACAAATTTGGACAATATCATTGCAATGCACGCATGCAAAGCCGTATTTAAATCGTCGATTTCGTGACATTAGTTAATAAATAAATAAATAAATTGCTATTACATAAATTATTGATTTCTTTCACTTTGTGTATTATAAATAGTGGTAAGTAATAAATAAATTATTTAAACAAATTTAAATTAGTTTAATTGAAGAGCTACACTTGTCACGTTTTCACGCCTACCTCCGAAAAAAGTTCCGTGTGGTATAGGCCTAGAATAGTGCTACCCCCTCTCACACTGAGGATTCCCCGTGGGATGATAAAAGCGAAATCCTATTAGATGATGAGCAGCAACGTCATCCTGCATAGTAACTTGAACTGAGTTCACCAACCCGCCTGCCCTGCGTGGTGAAGGTAAATACCTCTAATATCATGTAATATATTGGGACGGTCAATGATAAGCAGTGGACTTCTTAAGGCTGATATGAAGATGATAATTAATTTTATCTTTATCTGACAAGACAAAACAAAATGTTTTCTTTTTCTGTAATTCGTGTGAAAAAGGAATGTTCAAATAGGACATAAAATTATACTAACATGCATATCAAAAGATCTTGCTCTTTTCTTGGTAATGTAATATTATATCCCCTACCGCCCAACTGGTTTGCGCTCAACTTCAGATTAAACCGCCTGCCATCAGTCAAGCGTCAAGTTAGCATAAACCGATACGAACATGTTTTGATACGTCAGGCATGTGTCTAATCCATCCGAAGCATTTATCTTGAGCTGCCGTTGTCCAAACAAACAAAAGGCGCAACCTATTGCTACTCTTTGAGAGTGAACATTAAATAGTAACAAAAAGCTAATGGTTATCAGGCCCACCCAAGTAGAGCGTCAGTCTAATGCTGCACCACATCGTAAATTGTCAAAACCCTCGCGTGCTCTGGACGGCCAAAACTGTTCCAGGAATGACCCGACGACATTCGACATACTTTAAACACGACTTTTTTTTCGCGAAACGCAGAAAGTATTACCTAAAGCGACATGAATTTCTTCCTCGAAAGAACTGAATTTAAATTCCTCTTGCAATCGCGTGTGGTCTAATTATGAATACGATAGCTACAATAATATTAGCGTTATATTAGTCTTGCGGTACGGAAGTTTTATATTTTCCTGTGAAAATGGAAAACTGTATCGGATAAGGGGAAACTTCGAGACATGTTGAGTGGCGATAGCCTATTTCTCTGGCCCATAACGATTTGCATTTTATGCACCGTTGTATAGAAACTATTTGCTTTGTGCTTTCATAGCGGCTATTTTAAACAATGTAAGCTTTAGTAATTTTCGATCACGCGAATTTGGTTGTACACTGTTCTTTTTGCTCACGAAGTACATAATTAAGGTTTTTAGCTATTAAAATTAATAAAGCATTGTTATAGTCTCATAAATTAAAAGGTAATAATCGTGTATTGTTAATATGATTAAATATTTTTTTGTTTATTCTTAATTGTTTTATGACTTTTAATTTTGAATACCTTTGATTATAATATTATCATAGGAAAATAGTACACTGCATTAATAAAATGTAAAGATTTAGCGTATACTAAGTGTGTTTCCTTTGTATATATATTAAGTATGTATTTACAAAAAAAAAATCTTATGTATGTTTATTCGTTATTTAGTATCCATAACACAAGTTCTTAATAATACTTATCTTGAAACTAAAGAATTAGTGTATATGACAAAAAAAATATCTTTTTAATCTTTTTCCTTTTGGAAATCACGCTTGTTTCAGTAGACAAAGGCATATTATACACCTCCATTTCGCCAGTTATATTTTTGGTTCCACGTAATAGGTGAAGTTATTGCCGATTTCCGGGAACTGTTATGCTCGCCAGAGTCTCGTCCGTTCATTAGCAGGTACACCACTTGCAAGTGAGGCTGGGTTAGGCTTCTAAAGTCTTGGTCAATAGTATTGTATTGGTATTGGTATGCACCTTTGGAAGTTATATACAAAATATAATTTATTTTTGTTATATAAACTAAGGGCGTGAGATTTTTATTTCCTTCTCAAATTAACTCATAGTGTCTTAGAGCATTTGACAGTTTTTATGATATACTTAAGATGTAAAATTTCTTGCGTAAAAACCTATTTGATATACATAACGCTTAATTCAAAATAAATGTTCACACAGTAATTGCTTTTTATTCATTAGCTTATGTATAATCAGAAGACTTAAAAGCAATTAATAAACATATATAACCTCATTTTTGTTAAAGGTTATGTAGTAACAGCTAGATGGCGCTATGTAAAGGGTCTTATAAAAATCAACTAGACAAAACTGAATTCAATGGCATTATGTTTTGTAAATATGAATGACAAAAATTTATTAAATTTTTTTCATTTTAGTTGTCGGCATGTCTCAACTGCTTAAATTGATGGCTTCATTTATTTTATTCTATAGAAGAATATTATATTTATCTAAATTGACATCTCTAGTTTAAGATGGGTCTATAATAATAATTTCTTTGTCCCTAATACACCATTTCTATGCTACTTTACGTTAATAAAATCAAATATTTTGCAAAGGAGAAACTCGTTATGGCCAAATTTAAAAGTCTTCAACGATACTTACAAGATTAAAACGCAAGATAAAGTTTAAACTTGTCACATAACACCCAATTAGTGATGAATTTGTTATTTAAATACGAAGTGAACGACTTCGTAGGAATTAAAGAGGTGCTATTAAATCATAGATGAATAAATATATCTGATAACATGAGAATATTGTATTCAGTAGCTGATGGCAGTTCATTTATCTCTTGCGATTTTCTGTTATTATAATCACAAGTTTATTCTAATGGCGACACTTAAAAAGATAAGACCTACTTTAATAAACCTATACGATGGAAATGTTTAAAAAATATACAATATCGTTATAAGACTTTAATTGATGTTAACCTTTTTGTAACGTCGAATCAATATTTATTGTTCGGTTAGTATATTCACAGTTAATAGTAGGATTATCAAAGTTCTCGAAAATTAAAAATGTTTTACTCAATTTGGGCACGATGGAGCTCTTATGAATGTCAATATAACTAAACACTAATGCTCCCATTAACTAAGGGCAAGAATTAGGTTCGAAACTCGGTTTGTTTGTTATCCTGCCAGTTCAAATTGACGTATAGAAAGGTGGAGTGGAGGAGTATAATATATACAGTAAAAACAATTAAGCAGTCATAGAATTTGAATTTAGAATAATGCAGACTTGTCAAATGGTTATGCGTAGTAAATACTTAATAAAGAACTGCAAAATAAAATACAGTTAAACTTAACGGTGCGGATTAAAAAACCTTTGGAGTCGATTTTCGTAAATAGATTTATTAAATGGAATAACCTTGCTCAATTTCTCATGTCTGAAAAGGCTCCTTCATTAACATATTTATTAAATTAAAAACGTCTTGCCACCACACCATATTATCTAACTGTATTGAGTATTTCTGTATTTCATTGTAGTATTTTCGTGCCGTGTCCGTCACCCCATCTCATCCAATGGGGAGTCGTAAGAGTCGTGCGTACTGGCAGGTGTTGCGATCACCAACCCGTCTGCCCAGCGTAGTGACGATTATGGGCAAATACTCCCATATATAAAGAAATGCAATTTGGTAGGCCCATGTTCAGTAGTGGACTTCAAATAGCTGAAATGACGATTATGATCATGATTTCGTATAAAAGCACGTAATTTTTTTCCCTCTAAATAAGAGGTTTGGTGCGTTTAAACTATCCATCTATTAAACCAATCATTTTCATTTTCATTTCAGCCCATTAACGTCCCACTACTGAGCACGAGCCTCCTCTCACATATCAAGGTGTGAGGGTATTAGGTCATACTCCACCACGCTGACCCAGTGCGGATTGGCGGAGGCAGGTGTATGGCGTCCTGCTGTTAGAATTTATCAAGCCGCCCATTAGGCCTCTAACATGGCTTAACGACTACCACATTTGGTGATAACCGGGACCAACGGCTAAGCGTGCCTTCCGAAGCACGGAAGCGCTCGATATCAAATGCCACACAAACGGTCACCCACACAAACGGTCACCCATCCAAGGACTGACCTCTGTAAACTCTGCTTTACTTCGGTGATCGTTTCCGACCACCGAGCACCGCAGAGCTACGAGCGCTCATGATCATGATTGCGTATTAAGACACGTAAGTTTTTTCCCTCTAAATAAAAGGTTTGGTGCGTTAAGCACATTAAGCCAATGTAAGTATTTAAAAATTTTTTTTTTTTTTTTGTAGATCTAGTCGGCCAATTCTTTATCTAAATAGGGTGTCAACTGAACTAATGGGACTGCAAAGTTGTTTTACGTGTGTACATGAGTTAAGGCGTATAATATTTTGCAATAAAGATAAACATATGACTTGATTTATGCCCTGGGACTTAGTTTTAATAAGGGAACTAACAATCTTTAATTTATTATTGGAAATCGGAAGCTGCTTCAAAGAATGAGTAAAGTATGAGTATTCAAACTAAAGTCTTCAATAATATGGAAGGCAATGCACAAGAGTTTGTCGAATAATTTGAAAAAACTATATACCTACTTCTGAAGTAGGACAGATTGGACTAAATACATCAGAAAAAATAACTCTATTTTAATTTCATATATATGTAAGTAGTGTAAGAAAGGGCTCAATTGGCGGGAATTACACTGGCTGAGCTTAAATTCTTAGAACTCGAGAGATAATATTTTAAGAACTGACTATAGTGCCATTATTACTAAAAAATATTAATGAACCTGTTAGTCAAGTTGTTAAAGACGCAGACGGATGCTAGTTTTAAGAGAAAATACTTAGAGAGTTAATTAATTTCACAATTTTAGTATCATTTAATTTATACTACAAGAAAGATTATTGAGTAAATGTGGAGCACATTTTGTCATTCATAATATCACGTCTGTTTCCCCGAAGGAGTAGGCAGAGGCATATTATATGTCAAAAATTTGACAGTTGTAATGTTTCTTCCACGTAATAGGTGGCGAGCCTATTGCCGCTTACCGGGAATTTATATGTTCGCCAGAGCCTCGTCCGTTAATCGGCAGGTACACCACTTGCAGGTGAGGTTAGCTTGGACTCCTCAGGTCTTGGTAGAAGCCTTATTTACACACATTTTGTCGAGATCTAGAAAATACAGCAGGAAATGCTAGCATGAAGTTTACAAATGTGTCGCATCTGCGAGGTTTGAACTATATGCTGAAGGATGCTCAACTAATGAGCAACGTCCATTTTTGGCATTCTTTTTATTCATTTATCTTTTATCCTCTAAAATTATTTATGTAATAATATATTGCTTAATACAATACAATGCATTTCGTTCAAGATACATAAACGGATTATTAAACCTTTCAATAAAATAATAAAAGCCTACAGTTCCTACTAACTACATTCTTGAATTCCACACACAGTCTGAGCTATTGTATTCGCGTGTTTAAATTAACGCAACTTTTAAAGTACCCAGTATGTATATTCATAGCTGACCTTTATGTTAAATTTATCATGAGTCATGACACAGTCAAAACAATTTAAAGTAATACTAAGCACAATACAGTTGAACAATGCGCCATAAATATTGGCGGTATCAACGCATAATGTGGTCTGGACGATGAAATAAGGCTTTATTTATTTCAATTATGGGTATAAAACTCGTTTATAAGTACACGACAACCATAAAGGCAAGTTGTTTAGCAAAAATAATAAATATTCTTTATATGTAGACTATTTATTCAGTGAGAAAAATATCGATTGTACAAGTGGAAGTGTTTTATTAATTTTTTTTTAAAAATGCTAGCTATTAAAGGCGTTTTAGCTGCCATATTGCTTTTTTTGTACAAATAATTTATAGGCAGTGACACTCGACTTGATGTACTTGTAAGGATTCCAACGATACCCCAAAATATTTAAATCTACCCAGGCGTTAAGATGAGTACAGTTTTTCATAAAATGTTCATCAAAACGTATTTAGGCGTGAATGATTTTGAAAATCACTTTCGCAATTATAATGTTAGTAAAAACAAAATTATTAAGA
Source organism: Musotima nitidalis (assembly GCA_949126915.1). Lineage (NCBI taxonomy): Eukaryota > Metazoa > Arthropoda > Insecta > Lepidoptera > Crambidae > Musotima > Musotima nitidalis. The sequence goes on along the minus strand of OX421424.1, from coordinate 7,346,955 downwards.
TTGCATTGTTTAGTTTTAAAAGGTTGTCCTTTACGAGCTTGTGCTCGTAGCTAGCTTTATTTACTAAATATGTATGTTCCTGCATATATTGAAGTAGGTAAATATTCTACTGTCACATAGTAACTTTTAATTTTAACTCAAAGAAAAACTGATCGTTGACGTTCCGATTCATAAGGTGCAGCAGCTATCGAAATTCATTAGCATTTAAAGCTTGCTTACTAGATTCTAAACTGAATTTTGTTAATTAGTACTGCAATAAGCTATCCTCGTCATCTAACCTGTTCACTCTCACTTTTGAGCACGGGCCTCGTCTTACTAAAGTTGATAAGAGGGACTACGCGGACCCAAAAAGAATTGTCGGAGGTTGTTATAAATATTTTTAACTTGAACTCTAATATCTATTTCCATGTTTATTCAATTTCCAAGCACAGGACAAGAAGGGATTTTATAACAATAGAAAGCTTCAGGTATTTAGGATTTACTCTTAGACTCTCATTATAAGCAAGCTCTGTTACCTAAACCACAGGAAAGTAGTTGAAAAATCTCAATAGGAACAAACTGAACGTTTACAAACAATAAATCTTAACTACTTTATATATTTACAGAAAGCTCAAGCAATAAACAAAACATTTTTGAATTATTCCTAGCGATCCCATCCCGTCGCGTTGTCACGGAAGTGTTCAATTATTAATATCACGGGAGGTGCGCTAAGGCAGTTCTTACATGAATAATAAAACACTAGAATACAGCCGTGAAACAGTGAAGAAACTGCATAGTGAAACAGCTACGAAGCATATTCAACTGCAGACATTACGCATAATATTTTCGGAAAGATACCTCTTACATAGCTTTGTTTATGTTAAAGAATGTTAATAAAATATGGTCTCTATTGTGTGAATTTAAATAAAGAATTCGATTGGTTACTCTTTTCTTTTTTTTGTTTAAGAAGGCCCGTGATCTGCACTGGCCTGCGGTGTTGATTCTGAGATACGATTGATTCTGTTTTTGACTTTATGTAAAATGTTGATTAAAAAAATTGTTTTACATCATCATTATCATCTCAGCCCATTAACGTCCCACTACATATTACGAGAAGCCGGTGGATGCAGGCGACTCGGAATTGCTTAATGTGGAAATCTATTGTGGAGGCCTATGTTCAGCAATGGACGTCATAATAATTTGGCTGAGATGATGATGATGATGATGACATATTATTATCACGGGCCTCTTCTCACGAACCGAGGTGAGAAAATCTGCCTTACATTATCTGGGATTTTTTTCTAGTACATACACATTTAAATTTATATTTATTTATTAAAATGATCACCTACATCACAAACATTAATTATACAAAAAAAGACTTAACCATAGCAGTATTTAGCTAAATCTCAAAACAAATCTTTTGGTCCGTGAAATAATTGACGTGCACAATACAAGGCGCTATGAAGCTAAGGTGAGGTAAATGAATTATAATAGTACTGGGCATACTATAACAGTACTTATAAGATAAATAAGTGAATAATGTTAGATTTCAGGGTGTATGTGGTCTCTTAGACCTAACCAAAGCAGAATGTATGTTTCACGATAGTAAAAATTGCAAAGATGACTTTGACCTTAACCCTTTAACAGGCAGAGCACGTTGAAAACATTCATTGGTTTTCCACCTTAATTTAACCGCATAAGGTTCTATTTATGGTGGTCATGTATTGACCACTGCCTGGTAAAGGGTTAAAAGCTTAGAGCAAGTAACTACACCGACAACCGCTTTTGTAAGTTAGATGAATCCCAAATAATCTTTATTCGTTAATAAAACATGCTACTATTTCATTTGAACTGTGACATCTGCAAGCGCACAATGCGATATGAAAGCAACACTGTATCTTTATACGCGTTGACAATGTGCATTGTGCTTTACGAAGGCTAATGTTTGCTGCCTCGCTGTGTGCAGTTTTAATATTCTTCGGACTTAACTCCACTGTGGTTGTCACTACTGAGTTTAAGTCTTAGGACTAATGAATAGTAATGTGTAAGTTTGAAAAAATGCATTATATTCTAAATTTTAAGAGGTAATTTTAAATTTAGAAAAAAACTAATGTTACTAAATGCAAAATTAAGAATATTTTTTTTGTATATTTATACTAATAAATATTAGTTTATAAAGTCATTGGTTACATAAACTTAAGTAGTGACTAAGCTTTGAAATTAAGGTTTCATATCTAATTGTTTGGTGTACACATAAATAAAATTTATTTAGACGAAGTACAGTAGCTTTTCAAATACATAAAACACCATAAAACCCTATAAATCTCCCTTTAAGTACCAAATCTTCCGCAATTACGTTTAAGAATAACAACATCCGACGGAGCCCTTCCATTTCCATATGAATGTGATTCGCCGCACTGCCGTCAATATTGTGCTACGTTAACGACTTCTTAGGCGTTTTGGCTGTCAACATTGTTTATGATAAACAAGCCTGGGTACCGATTCTCATTCACTTATTTACCTTATGAAAAGTATGACTAAAAGTATATATTATAAGTATATACCTATATTGTAGCGTCGGCCTAGAATCACGTCACCCTCTCTAATAGAGAACGAGAAAGACGAAAAGAAATCCTACCGGTTGATGGGCAGCAGCGGTTCTTTCGTACTGGCTTCAACTGCGATCACCAACCCGCTTCCCCAGCGCGTTGATTATGTGATCCATTGAAGAGGCCAATATTTAGCAGTGGACCTTATAAGGCTGACATAGTGATGATGAAACCTATATTACCAGTGGATGCAAGCGTCTTACCATCGCTCAATGTGGGAATCTATCGAGAAGGCCTATATTCAGCAGTAATGGACGTCTTATCAAATTAAATAAGCTGAGACGATGAAAAACAGAAGCTTCAAACCAGGAACAAAAACTAAGCCTAGGAGTCCACGCCTTTGAAGTTCACTATTTCCGATTATTTTGATTTTGTTTTATTTTGGCATATGCTCTTAAGGCTCCTATAACAAAAGAACAGATTTTCGGCTAGAAATTTAAAGTTATAGTTAAATAAAATTCAGTCATTGTCATCTCAGCGTCAGCAGATACTCTTTTGAGCTGATATTCCAATTTAATTGACATAAAATTTGAGACACAGGAGACATGAACCTGCCGTTTTATAATTATTACATACATTTATTTATTTATTAAATTTATCAGATTATATTATTATAAAAGTGCCAAAATATATCCTTGCTTATACTGCCAATTAAACTTCAAGAAAATCAACAAATCGTTTTTTGTAGTTATTGAATAGCACGGTACATTTCTTCAGCTAATTGATCAATGATTTAAGGAACAACTGTAGTATTTGATGATATAAACTCTTTTGTAGCTGTCACATTCCGGACACATTTTTTTCGCTGGGATTTATCACAATACTGCAACGAGAATCGATGTTCTCGTATTCAAACTTCAATTGAGTACTAAACTATTCAGTTGCTGCTGTCACTGTTATCTAAACACTTTAGTTTCAAATTTAATTGTCAACTAGTTGATCGTCAATATAGTCAAACCCTTGATCGCATCATCCTTCACAGTGAATCAGCCATTTCGAAGTAATTAAAGATAAACAAGGTTCAAGGGGCATCTCTTGAATAATCTTTAGAGTTTGCGCATTGTAATCAATTGATATAGACTTACAAATAATTGTGATTAATTCGCACACCCAGTTCAACAAAGGCGTAAGTCTAGATACGTCAATTTTTTTTTATTGCAGTTTTGAATAGTACAGGTCAAAATACATATGCAAATTTTTTTTCCGTTCAATTTTGACGTTAATTAGAATTTTATACCAAAAAAACAATTTTTGACGTTCTAAATTTGTTATATTTTTTCAATTAAAGAAGTCATTAAACCAGCATACGCACGTAAAATTGTATCAAAATATACTTAATCGTACTTAAACTTTTGTTTCATTTAATAATTTAAACATTTAATAGATGTATCGCCTAATATGCTATTTCTTGCTTAATAAAAAAATAATTTTCCTAAAATAATACTGATTACATCTCATCATATTTAAAAATAATCAAACATAAAATGCCGTATTCCTTGTTTACGTGTACACCTGTAACATATTTTTTTAAATAATCATGCTTACGCCTTTTTTCTGTTCATAAAATTGTTTATTTCGCGGGCGTAATCACGAACACGTCACACAAACAAGTCATAACGTGCAGGTGCTCATCCTTACAACGCATGCGCGCGTGCGGTTTGTTTATTTACCTTTAATAACTCACGCGCCGCTCAGTGATAATAGGACGTAATCGTTTGTATTTCCGCATTATAAACTAAATGTATACAAATAAAGAAGCCCTGATTACTAAAAATTAAGTGAGAGTGTAATTTATAGAAAGTATTACGAAGTCAAAGTATTAATTATACCAGCTTCGACGATGTTTAAGCGACAAAAAAATTGTCGAGCAAGGAAGATTCTGGATTTTGTATGTAAGTGTACCTAACTGTAGATTGCTTATTGCAAATTATCGTAGCAGTATTTACCTAGTCGATAGTTGGATTGTGACTACCTACCTATAGTTTATTTATTATTGTTTGTTATTCTTTATTATACTCACTTATATGTAGGTACCTATTCTAAATCTAGTGGGAAAACTATTGATATTAACTGACAATCAGCTGTGCTCTCAAATTTTCCTTAAAGATTATAAAGTATCTATCTAGTTTTTATCTGCTACTCAGTGCAGTGAATTTGCAAAATTGGATAGGGAAGTAGGTTGATAGTAGTAGGTGCAGATAGCTAGAAGAGCTCTTCATGCTCGAAGCGAGTTAGGCTTCTCTATACTGACTGTACCTATTCGATACTGACCTATCTGATAATCTGATAGGTGTATTAAATATAGATTACTACCTTGCGCCGTTCCATCTGTCCGTCGCGTCTGAAATAAAATTAAGTAGGTACATAGATTTTGTCACTAAAAGACTCTCATTACATCATAATAAATACTTAAATTAAGTTTTTTTCAGGTGGGGAAACCTCACCTCTTAACATATCTGACGAAAGTGAAACACGTCCTTCGAGAACTTCCACAACTCCACCCAAATGCCGAGAAAGCGCATCACCGAATAAAAATGAAGAACCCTTCTCAACGGCAGTATCCGAGTATGCACCTAGTTTGAACTCTTGTAGGTCTGCTAGTCCAGTTCGAAGCTTAAATATGACAATATCTTCGTCATTGGTGCGAGATGTAACGTTGGCGCTAATGGATGGTTTTGCTACGCCCCCAGCAAGATCAGAAAATATTTTTCAATTTAGCACACCGTCTAAATGTCACCATGTTGATTTTGTTGCGTCACCTACTATTATTTATAAATCTAATAATTACATCAGAGCTCTGCGGATACTTTGATGGTGTTTACCCAATATTAACGGGAGATAATTGTACTAACCTAACAGATCTTTCTTCTGATAACTTAAATTTACAATTATTACCTAATACACAAATTAGTTTACCATCAAATCCAATTTGTATACGCGATAAAGCCGTTTCTATGTCAGATCAAACAATAACATCAATAGAACCAGTTCCAACTAACAAAGATCTAGTAGAATTTAATAATATTTGTCATAATGATGAGCATAGGGTAGATCTAACTTCAGCTAACCGAATTGACAACGTAGATCATGAGAAACAATGGCTTTATATTCTGAAAAATATAGAAGTTGAAGAGCCTAAAGTTATTAAAGTTCAAAGAAAGAAAAATTTGATAAAGATGATAATTTTACAAGAGTTAGAGTATGTTAAGTAATGTTTTTAAATGTTTTTAAAGTAATACTTTCGGTATTAAAGAAAAAACTGTTTACTCAGCTATGAATAAATACACAAATAACCTGCAAATAACAGACTTACGCGGAAAGCATGCCAACCGTCCCCATAAAACAAGTGATGAAACTGAACAAAGTGTAATACAGCACATAAAATCATTCCCATGTATCGAATCACACTATTTAAGAAAACAAGCAAGCCGTCAATATCTCGATTCTGATTTAAATCTTGCCAAAATGCATCGATTGTATGCACTTTGGATGTCCGAAAGTTTGAACACAGCAAAAGTGGCAAGTTTATACCAATATAGTAATATTTTTAATTCGCAATTTAACTTATCATTTTTTAAGCCAAAGAAAGATATGTGTCAGATATGTAGTATTTATGAAAATGCTGACCCTGACCGTAAGATTGAACTAAAGGCCAATTACGAAAGTCATTTAAAAAATAAATCTCTTGTACGCAAAATTAAAGATGACGAAAAATCTTCATCAAATCCTGAGACTAAAACTGTTGCTGTATTTGACTTGGAAAAGGTGCTAAATTTGCCACAATCTAACGTGGGTATTTTTCATTATAAAAGGAAATATCCAGTATATAACTTTACATTATATAATTTACTATCTTTACAAGGTTACTGTTTTTTATGGCATGCACAGATAGCCAAAAGAGGTGCTAAAAAAGGTAAAAAGATACTATAGGTGAGAAAGTTTATTTTTCGAAGTTAAAAGAGGTTAAAGTTACTCCTGACGCTCCTGGTAGATTATTTTATAAATATGATTTCGAGCAAAGTGATTATTTTAAGTTAGATACAAAAAAATATTATTCGTCTAGAACACGTAAAAACCAAGCAACTCAATTGAATCCTGAGCTCAAAACTGCTTTTAATGAATTATTACCTGTGTCAACTGCATTGTACAATGATTTAAAAAGTCTGTGTGACTCAAATGCTATTCCGGTACATTATCAAGGATTTGATAGAAGTCTGACGTCTAAAAACGATACCCGTAATCTATTTCCAAGTGATAATTCAGATGAAGACTAAAACATGTTTTAATCTTCACACAAATACATGTTTTAGTCTTCATTTTGTAATGTTGATGATTCTGTGTCTTGTCGACAATAACAAATTATTGTTTAATATAATGAAACACTTACCTCTTTATTATTTAATTTTTTTTTACTTATTTTAGCCGAGTATTGTGTTTTGGTTCTATTTTTTCGATTTTGTGTTTCAATTGATAAGAGAGGCCTGTATTTCTTGCCAAATCTTCTTGAGGCTCACCCTTGTTACACTGGCCTATAAGAAATAAACTGCTGATGCTTTTTTTACTTTGTATAATGTTCATAGTCATGAATCTTTTATTTTGGAACTGAATTTAAAATTCAAAAAATAAAATAGTCATTTTAATAACTTTAGCACCTTATGTAGGTACCTATATACATTTAATTATGATTTATATAAGTGAGAATCCTAATTTATGTTTCAAAACAAATTATTAATTTATATTAAAACATAAAATTTTGTATTTTTTGTATGATTATTAATTGAGATAATAAATAATGTTAGTTTTGTTATTGCTTGGATTTGTGAGGTTTTTTCGAGAAATTTAAGATGTTATTTTTTTAAGTTGCATTTATCAGAATGATTATAATTCAATGTTGTTAGTTTTCTATTATAACAGTCTTCTATCTGTCTAATATTATAAGTAAAGTGCAATTTTCTAAACACTTGTTTTATTACATCACTGAAATATATTTTATGAAGAGGTTTAACATTGCTTACAGTAATGGATTAACAGAAAAAAAATATTAAAAAAGTCTATATTCGGACTTAACATTATATTTTATTTTTATTTTCTAACAAACAAAGCTGTAAATACGTCTTACACTTTGATAATTGAAGCCGGAATTAAGCAAAAAAGGCCGTAAGTAGTACTTACCCGATGTATTTCATCATAGTATGAAACTTCGTAAAAGATGTAACCATGAATACTTACAGTTTAATAATTATTTAGAAAACGATGAGTGGAGTAAGAATCTTTACGTTTGTGGATTACTCGTAAATAAATAAGAAAAAAGTCCGTAAAACTTTAAATATTAATTTATTTATTAACTAGATCATTGAGATATTTTATATATAAACAAAAAGAAAGCTTGATTTTTTTCCTATTTTTTGGTATATAACAAAAGAACATAGCATGAAAACTATAGTAGGTATATCTGGTTTAACAGTTTTTTTGCTCTCCTGTAAAGTTTGTGTTTTCGTCTTACGCCTTTGTTTCCCTGGGGGTGCGAATTGATCTGACGTGTTTTAACATCGCTGAAGCACACTTCTCAAAAATAATGTTTGCGAATTTACACATTTTTAATAAAGTTTTGCTGTTAATAATAATATCTGTTTAATTTTTATAAATAATTTATAAATATTGGTATTTATAAATTATTTATAAATATTATATTGATTTTGTTTACAACTCCAGAATAATCTTATTTTGTTTTTAACGATACTCTTTTAGTTAGTTAGATTTTAGATTACTCTTATTGAATAAATTTAGTTGTAGATATTACACCAAAACAAAAACAAAAGAGGCTTTATTTGGTGCTCCAAACTATTTCAGCAGCAGAATGCCACAATTTGGTCTCACCAATTCACAAAGTCGTGCGCAAAATGTCTTTGTCAAGTCAGACTTAATACCAAAAGCTATATAAATCACTTCAGCAGGTTTTTAATTCTGAAATTAAATGAAAGCAAAATGACCTCTTCACGGGTGTGACAGGCGACGACAGCAAAATTACCGGAGTGACCTGACTTGGTGGACATTATCGCGATTGCGGAGGTCATTGCCCAGGTAGCCTAATATATCTTTTCTTTTTAATAGTAATGAGCGCCGATAAAAATTTGGCATTTTTCAGGTTAAGTGTAGTCGATATCTATTCTTAGGGCTCTAGCATTCTTAATTCTAAGATTTATGAAAATTATGTTCCTACAATGCCGGGTCTTTTAAGCGGGGCGTTAAGCGGCACTTTAGCAGGCCATCATCAGGCGCTTGTATCGTGCTTATTTCAAGATATGAAGCGTCTTCACTTTTTTTTGTACTTTATCGACTGCTTACCATCGAGCAGGATGTAGTCAAAGTGACGTGTCAAAATAATTTAAAAAAATACCCCAATGTTTTAGGCGTGCCCATTAAACGAATATACAAAGTTACTTTTGCATTTGAAATATTAGTACAGTATGTTGCAATACTGCATACCTACTGGCTTGAACTGCAATCACGAACCTGTCTGCCCAGAGTGGTGATCATGGGCAAATACCCCCATAGAATGTGGAAACTTTGTGTGGCTGTAATGATGATGATGGTAATGACGATGCAATATACGGTAAAGTAATGGTAATAGCAAATTTTAAGCAATTAAGAGTTTTTACCCAATACAGTAAAACAAATCAAATTCCAAAGGAATCACATTCATACTACACTAAACGGTATCAGTACAAAATGGTTGAGGCATTAAATAAGTAGGTAATCAAATTAGTCACCATTTTTTCTTATGCTCTAGTAAAGTAAAGTAAAAGTAAAATGTTTTATATTTCATAAGCTATTAGGTACCATAGCACTTGAAAACGTCAAAACAAAATATTAAAAAAAAACTAAATATTACTAAAGCTCACGAAGCTTAGATTTACTTACATGCAAATAAATAAAAATTTGGTCTAAGTGCCAGTCCCGATCCCTCGCTCAGTGAGAAGAACTGACAAGAAACTCATAGGATAGTAGATCTGATCGATTCTGCTACCGTTGTAACGGAAGCAGATGTGCAGGAGACTGACTTACACTATGTCAAAGGTAATGATTACATACGGAAATAATTTAAATATCAGCTCAAAACTTGAAATAGGTTTTAAAAGGAAATTGCAGTGCAGTTAATTTCCTGAGGATAGAAAAAACTTTGCAATCGACTTTTCATAATATAATACCGCTTACTTGGTTACCTCAGGATACGAACAGGACTAACAAAATTGCCTTATATTACCATATTTCATTAACTTATGCATTTAAATATGTGTTCTGGTGTGCGTATTTTCTACGTAAAATAAGTATGTTGAAACGGTTCCTAGTACAAGAATAAGTATTTCAAAATACCCGCGAGAGAGCACCGAACATACCAGCAAGGCGAGCTAGTTCATCAGACTTCTTACTCATCATCATATCGTATCACATTTAGCTGCCTAAATCCTAATTTAATTTTCTAGTGTCCGCTTGTTTAGCCTCTTTTTAGCAGCTGGAGACTTCTTTTAGAATCCCCCGGTGCTTTCACTGCTTTATTAAAATGAATCCTAGGATTCCTTAGTATAAGCTGCCCTCGCATTTAGATTAAATATAAAACGTATTTTTTTTAAATCGGCTGGTATACTATCATTTGCCTGCAAAAAATATCTTTATTAAACTGTTTACCTTACTTCCAAATTAAATAACCTCACTTAATATTACGTTAAATTTGCATACTTTAATAACACAAAACTTTTTGGCTATTATCCTTACCAAAAAAGGAGGAGGGTGTATTAATAAGTGAATATAAAATATTCCGTTCAATTAATCCCTATTACTATATAAATTTAATAATAATCGGTTTTCTACATGTAAAATTTATAAAAGGTCGCCCGTATCCACACACACGCCACAGATAACATCGTAGAAAAGGAATGCCATAGTAAAAATATGAGTAGCAAACCGCTCACTAGAAATAATTTATTATTTTTGCATAAGTTTACTTTATTATTTATTATTATAATGATATGATATACTTTATATCATATCATTATAATAATATGAATTCTACCTGTTGTGCCATTTACATAATAGTATATTTTTTTACTATGCACTTGTCAATGCTCAATTTAATACATTACGTTGTGAGAAATTATGTCATACTCTAATACTAACACTCTAAGACTGGGTCTAGTAATTTACTATTGAGTAAAGACAGATGCCATTTTACTACTTAGATCATGCCTTTACAAGTAAAGTATCTAAAATCTGACCGCTGTGGACATCTTCTTTCGGTGTTTGTCTTCTAGTCTAGTCTCATCAGCGGTGAGGGGCGGTTTGCCTCTGGAATTGTTTTACCATACGTATGTTGACTATAACCGCCAATTGGCAGAAACCCTTTCATATCAATTCTCCTTTATTAAAAGCCCTTAGTGCCGGCCGAACTGAGATATCCCAATTTAATTGAATTAAAGTGTCATTGAAAATAAGGGCCCGGAATTCAAATTGAAAGACTGTTGGTTCGTTCAATATTTTGAAACATTTCAATTAAATTATAAAAGTATGTGTACCCCTTAGCCGTTTGGACAGACTAAAAACAAAGTTGGAATCCTATAATTAAAGTGCGATAGCATGAAAGGTTGGATGTGATCGTAATTTTATTCCGGAATAAAAAGATTTTTGGATTTTATTGAATTTTGGTGCTGAAGGAAAATAGCTAAAATGTTAATGTCACTAGAAACCACGACAGTAAGGTTAATTGGGCTTACACAATTTTAGAGGAAGCAAGTCGCAATTTAGAAGCTTACTACAAAATTATGCAACAATAGTTTTTGTTCACATCTGTGTCTGTCTATTTACGACTGATCGCTAAAATAAGTCGAATATAAATTCAGGCTACTTTTATTTTACATTCATACATTCACGCCTGTTTCCCCGAAGGTGTAGGCAGAGGCATATTATACGCCCACACTTCGCCAATTATATAGTTGGTCCCACGTAACAGGTGGCGAGCCTATTGCCGCTTACCGGGCACTGTTATGCTCGTCCGTTGATCGGCAGGTGCACCACTTGCAGGTGAGGTTAGCTTGGGCTTCTTTGGTCTTAGTAGGATCCCTACTTTTCACCTACACCTACACCCTCACTTTTATTTCATAACACTTATTAATATTTTGTGCATGAACAAATTGAATAATTAAAGTTGCGGGCGATTGAAAGCTTAGATATAGTTTTTTTTTAATTACGCTCAACCTAGTAACGTCAGATTACTGTACTTAAGCCTTACAAAACAAGGTGATAGGGATTCCGATCATACTCTTCGCGTACCTACCCAATTCAGATTTCCGAAGATGAAAATCAATTTAGTAAACTTTTTATCTCACTTTATACTTTACTTACTCTAAAAAGCATTTAAGTGAAAACCTAATTACAAGACATGATATAAATTACCCATAATAACGTACCAAAGGGTAATTCACTACAATTTTTATATCGAAAAATTGAATATTCAATACCTCTTAGGCTGCAATAATCTGCTCCACACATTTTCCATTAAGAGTAAAGGTAATTGTATATTCATTATGTACCAAGTTCATTATTTTGAATGACTTCCGTGTATATCATTTATTAAAAGCTATACGGCAGTCAGTAGTTATGGAATGACTAATCCATTACTTGTACTTACAGTACTTTAATATAACAATAATAAAAATTCTTCTTATAATCGGCAAATAAAGAAAATAAAAAGGATTGAAATGACATGAAAAATTATTTTTCCAATATCACACAAACATAATAAAAACAAAGAAATAGAATAATAAATAGGACAAGTTTAGGTAGCATGATATCGAAAAAGGTTTCTGCTCAGTATTTGCTGTGAGTAAACAAACACATAAGCCGTGTGGCGCCGGCCTAGAATAGCGTCACCCCCTCTCATCTCATGGGGAGTCGTAAGAGTCGACGAAGAGAAATAGGACCGGATGATGGGCAGCAGCGCCATCCTGCGTACTGGCTGGAACTGCGATCACCAACCCGCCTGCCCAGCGTGGTGATTACGGGCAAATACCCCTAATAGAATGGCACATACACACAAACGGCCCCCAGTCCCCGGCGGCCCCGCTATTCCAGATTACGGTAGCGGTCTTGGTAACGGCGGGGCAGGGGGTGCAAAGAATCACCGGCAGAGATCCGGCTACCATCCTAAACGACTTCTGCACCTGGCAACCTACAACACACGCACACTGAGGACTGATGAGAAGATTGACGAGCTGGAAGAGGAAATAGAGCAGTTGCACTGGGACATTATCGGGTTATCTGAAGTCCGAAGACAGGGGGAGGATACGGTAATCCTCAAGTCCGGCAATCTGCTCTACCACCGGGAGGGCGACCACCTGTCCCAAGGTGGTGTCGGTTTTATAGTCCGGAAGTCCATCCGTAACAACATCGTGTCTATAAAGAGTGTGTCGACTAGGGTAGCGTACCTAATACTCAGAATCACCAAACGGTATTCGCTGAAGGTAATTCAGGTCTACGCACCGACCTCGACACACCCTGATGAGGACGTAGAGTTATTGTATGACGACATTTCTGCCGCCATACATACTTCACCAACTCACTACACGGTTGTTATGGGGGATTTCAACGCAAGGCTAGGCCAGCGAAGTGGTGACGAGCAGAAAGTGGGGCAATTTGGAGTAGGGCGAAGGAACCAAAGGGGCCAGCGGCTAGCGGATTTCATGGAGAAGGAGGGACTTTTTATGATGAACTCCTTCTTCAAGAAACCTCCGCAGAGAAAATGGACCTGGATGAGCCCTGATGGTTTCACGAGGAATGAGATAGACTTTATCATGACCACTAAGCGGCAAATATTCAATGATGTCTCTGTAATCGCTAGGGTGAAAACCGGCAGCGATCACCGAATTGTAAGAGGCACATTGAATATAAATGTCAAGCTTGAAAGGTCCCGCCTGATGAAGTCTACGCTCCGACCCTCAGTTGCCCATATTCAAAACCCCGAGTACTTTCAGATCGAGCTTCAAAATCGCTTCGCAGGTCTAGAGGACTGCGTGTCCGTCGACGACTTAAGTAGCGGGCTAGTTGAGACTGTCCACGCGGTGGGGTCCAAATTTTACAAGACCAGACCCCGAAATAAAACCCAAAAATTATCGACTGAGACTCTTGATCTCATGGAAGCACGACGACATATGCGATTGCAGTCTTCAGCAGATGCATTCTCTTACCGGCGTATCAATAGACAGATCACGAAATCCTTGCGACTTGATATTCGCAGATTCAGTACTACGTGTATTGAAAATGCAATAGAGAGGAACAAGGGTTCGAAAGTGTTCGCACGAGATCTGTCTATTGGCCAGAGTCAGTTAACGCAGCTGAAGACCAACAAGGGCAATCTAGTCACGTCGAAACCTGAGATCATGAGGGAAATCGAAGGGTTTTATGGGCAGTTATATACTAGTACGCAGGATCCCGCTACTTGTTTGGCTAAAGATCCTAGAGCCAAACTAACCAGGCACTACACCGAAGACATCCCAGACGTCAGCCTATACGAGATTAGGATGGCCCTGAAACAGCTGAAGAACAACAAGGCACCGGGTGAAGACGGGATGACAGCAGAGCTTCTGAGAGCGGGTGGTACACCGGTACTAAAGGTACTTCAGAGGCTCTTTAACACCGTCATCCTCGAGGGACGTACGCCACAGGCGTGGGCCAGTGGCGTGGTTGTACTTTTCTTCAAAAAAGGTGACAAATCTCTTTTGAAGAATTATAGGCCAATCACGCTACTGAGCCACGTCTATAAGTTGTTTTCACGGGTCATCACGAACCGTCTCGGTCATAGGTTTGACGACTTCCAGCCTCCCGAACAAGCCGGTTTCCGAAAAGGCTTTTCAACCATGGACCACATACATACGCTGCGGCAGGTTATACAGAAGACCGAGGAGTATAACCAGCCACTTTGCTTAGCGTTTGTGGACTATGAAAAGGCCTTCGATTCGATCGAGACTTGGGCAGTGTTTCAGTCCCTGCAGCGATGCCGCATTGACCATCGGTATATTGAAGTGTTGAGAAGTTTATACAAAAACGCCACCATGTCCGTACGCGTACTAGACCAGCACACGAATCCTATCCTCCTGCGGAAGGGCGTGAGACAGGGAGATGTCATATCTCCGAAACTGTTCACTGCTGCCCTGGAGGATGTTTTTCAAAATGCTGGACTGGGGAAACTACGGCATCAACATAAATGGCGAGTATATGTCTCACCTTCGATTTGCCGACGATATAGTGGTCATAGCGGAGTCGCTTGTGGATCTGGGCACAATGCTCGAAGACCTCGACAGAGCTTCCCAAAGGGTAGGTCTCAAAATGAACATGGACAAGACGAAAATTATGTCGAATGTCCATGTTAAGCCTACCCCAATAATTATTGGAGGCTCGGCTCTCGAAGTTGTCGACGAATATGTATACCTGGGACAAAAAGTCCAAATGGGTAGGTCCAACTTCGAGAAAGAGGTCAATCGTCGAATCCAGCTCGGTTGGGCTGCGTTCGGGAAACTGCGCTATATCTTCTCGTCAAAAATACCTCAGTGTCTTAAGACAAAAGTCTTTAACCAGTGTGTGTTGCCAGTGATGACGTACGGTACTGAGACTTGGTGCCTGACTATGGGCCTCATTAGAAAGCTCAAAGTCGCTCAGCGTGCAATGGAGAGAGCTATGCTCGGAGTGACCCTACGTGATCGAATCAGAAATGAGGAAATCCGTAGGAGGACTGGAGTGACCGACATAGCGAGGCGAGTTTGCAGGCTGAAGTGGCAATGGGCGGGGCACATAGCTCGAAGAACCGACGACCGATGGGGCGTCAAGGTTCTGCAATGGCGACCGCGAACCGGTAAACGTAGTAGAGGACGGCCTCCCACGCGATGGACCGATGATCTGGTCAAGGCGGCGGGAGGCCGATGGATGCAGGCGACTCAGGATCGCTCAATGTGGAAATCTATTGGGGAGGCCTATGTTCAGCAGTGGACGTCAGATGGCTGAGATGATGATGATGATGATGAAACAAACACATTGCACTGATTTTCAGCAGATTAAATATCAATAACTACCTCAATAATAATATAGGACCAAAGACGTAATGGACGAGTTACAAACAAACTTCTAATTTAACATTTATTTACTAGTGCCCGAGAATTAATCCATCCTTCCCATGATCCGGGATGAATTTAAACATATAATTACGCCTAGGCAGAGGCATATTATTCGCCCACATTTCTCCAATTATATAGGAAACGTAATAGGTGGCGAGCCTATTGCCACTTACCGGGAACTGTTATATTCGCCAGAAACTCGTTCGTTGATCGGCAGGTGCACCACTTGCTGGTGAAGCTGGCTTGTATACTCATGTATGCAAGTTTTACGCCATATCGTGTTATAAATAAAATTATAAATAAATCTTTTTAAATTTCTTGTGCAAGCCGGTCTTAATCTTTACACGCTAAGGGCGGCTGTCGACAATAGTTCTGAATATTTGATTTAAAATGTCATAGCATTTCTGTCATATGTTTAAAAAAAAAAGAGGACAGAACGATGCTTTAAATATATTTGTCTCGTTGTGTAAGGTTGATGGAGAATGATGAAGGTCAATGTTGACCATAGAATTAATTAATAAATAACTTTAAAATTGGCTTGTATATAACGTGTAAATCAAAATTATTAAATTTCCAACCTAACCTAACCTTATTGTGCATCAAAAATACTAAATGAGCACCTACTTTCCACATCAGGTGCTTATTCAGTATGTTTGATGCACAACCTAGTCAGTTTTATATTCCTGTAAAATTTTGGAAAATACGCTGTGGATATTTTAACATTATTTAACTAATCATCATTAACACTTGTTTTTTGTTCACGATGTACGGTAGATGGAATCGAAATACGGGTATCCTAACTTAATTGAAATTATATTGTTTTCTCTCTCGAAAAACACATTTTATTACTATAATTACTCGTGTAAAAAACTATTAATAATTATTATTAGTGACTTGATATGTTGTTAGGTGCGGTGTCACTATCGTGCTTCTAGAATCAATTATGTGTACGTATTTAGCAAGACTTAGCTAAGGCCGAGGCTACACTAGATAATATCGAAGGGTCAAATTAATTTAAACTTATGCAAGTTTCAATTATTACGAATTCCCTCTGGAAATCAAAATTCTATTTTAGTGGAACAGAATCGCGGAAGAAACTCGTTATGTAAAAGAAAATCGTTTTAAATTTATTATCAAAATAATCCATTTCATAGCCGGAATCTATTGTACTCAAAAACTTACAAATATGTGCATGTTTTCTTTCTGTATACGTGTAGACGCGTTACCGATATGCTAAGAATCTTTTCACACACCCTTGTCTAAATTTTATTGGAAATATGTTCCTGCTTCTAAAAAATGTTGTATACATTTGAATGTGTGTTCACGTCACCTTCGGAATAATTCCTGCATTTGCTCCGTATTCATACCCTGACCTGAGATTCATACCCTAAATACGCATTTCTTGCACATTTAGTAATAAGTTATAATCCTCTTTTCCTGCTTACAGGTTCCTAAGACCTTGCTAGGAACCCCATACACCTATGAAATGAATAATAATATTTCATGCTATTCGGCTATTCGTCTCTGTCCTATCGTCTCAATCAATCCCATCTCTTTTCAGTAGCCCTTTTCCCTACATATATTATTAAATTTCTAATACTTTTATTGTCCCATGTCCTTCGTCTAATCTCATTATGTACATGCCAATACCCAAAACACACGATTTTCTTTAATTTATAGTTAAGCCTAGTTGTAGGTTATAGTAATTTTGTTTTCTCTATCACGTCAAAATTTGTTGCATAGTGTAGCCTTGTCCTAATGCTCCCTGCGGTGGTACAATCAATTTATGACTATTGTGGAGACAAATAACGTTTACCTCATAGTGTTGGTGTACCCATTAAACGGATAGATTGCGATCTCTTTATTAAGGCTCTGGTTTGGCATTGTACTTGTTGTAATGAGAATTGTAAATTTAGGTTGTTTTGTTTATAGAAAATAAGTACCAAATAAAGCAGCAGAAGTTATAAAAAAATTTTATAGATATATTACATTATCCGACTTTGTTTAACTTTTCGAGGTATTTTTTTATAAATTCAGGTTTTTTTATATAACAATTATAATATTTTAAATGTGATAGAACTTAAATAAATTTGATTGTATAACGTGCGCAGAATATTTAATATCTTTATCTTTTAAAAAGATAATAAAAATATATACTTAAAAAAAATCTTAGTCGCACTTAGTCTTCTTCGCACAAAGTTCCCTACTTAAGTTTGTGCCTTTGTCAAACAACTAAGTCTGATTGCAAAAGTTTTGTACTGAATATGAAAATGCTATATTAGTTATGAGTCAATAGGGATTCAGTTGTTATCTTAAATCTTACATTGCCAGTAACTTATTTATATATTTTTATTAGCGATACTAACATGAAATTTATCATACATTTGCATTTATAATTATTAAAAAAACCAATAAACATAACTAATATACCTAAGTATTTACATTATTACATAAAAATCTAAAATTAAAATAATTTCACTATATACGGATTCAGCCCTAGAGGTGGTTATACAATAACATTTTAATTGATGTCTGTTTTCTTGTTACAAGAAGTAAATTAGGCTAAGTAAGTACTTTTTGTTCACCCAATAAAATCACTTTGGTTTATATTAAAAATTCCACAAGGGGGCAAACTTAACTACTAAACTACGGAGATAATAATTATATATGTAACAAAATAAATGTAATGTAATGTACCAAAATAAATCGTCATTCTAAAATTAATAGTACATTGAGGGATTTGCACCAACGTCTTAAATTACTTCCAAACGATTCCTTGAAAATATCGGTCTTCGTGAATTACTATGGAAACGTAAATGTCCCTCCCTTACAAGCTTTTGCCTCTTTGTTCATATAACAAAAAACATCGCTAAGTTATCATAAATTGAACTGTTGAGGCCAACCGCAATAACACCCCTCTTGTCTGTGGTTGCAATGCAGAAGGTATTAGAGACGGTTCTTTGTGGTTTCATCAAAAAATATTTGGCAGATTATATCATCGCTTCAGATAACTAATTTTTATTTTGAAAGTTACGTCTCAAAGTTTGAAATATAATTAGTAACAAAATATAACTATGGTTAGAACTTTATTTAAATTAACATAGTGAAACAAGTAATAATAACGAATTAACCTTATAGTAATAAACAGGTTTTTACGCAAAATAATCGATTGCTTTACCCTTAGGTACTAGCCATGCTTTTAACTATGTAATTTTAAAAATAGAAAAAATATATAGTCGTTTCGTTTTGTGAGAAAAGTAGCTAGATAGATAGATAACCAACGCAAAATGGCAAATAAGTATGTAATTTTAAGCTATGCCCAATGCCAACAGTTATAGCGCGTAAAGAAAGTAAAGATTGACATAAATTCTATAATGAAAGCCTTATGTGTAATAAAAATCAGTGCATAATTCATCTGTGTATAGGCAGAACCCCATAAAAGTGTTGTCTGTCGTGTTTTGTCAAGATGACGTCACTAGGCGCCTCTGACAGGCTCCTGACAGGTGACAGACGCGAAGCGAGCGGCCGGCTGTCGATTATACGTCAATAGTCTTTGCTCCGTACCTGTGTGCTTGTCACATGTCATCAATGGAATGCATTATGGCGGCTTTGACGTTGTCAGTGACTTCGGTAAGTAATTTTTAATTGAATTTGATCATGATTACATCACTGATATTATTATTAGATTCAGCTGTGGTCAGTAGCCCAAAAGCGTTTTATTAATTAAAAGTCATAATATATTTATGATGAAAAATACTTTTAAAATACTGCAATTTTGTCATACATGTTTCTGTCATAATAAAAAAGCGAAATAGAAGGATTGATTATTTGGATTTATTTCCTGGAATAATCCTGATATAGTCATTGTTTCCATAGCCACAAATATAGACTAACGGGGTAGATGACGGCCTCCCACCTGAGGGACCAAGGAACTGGTAATTGCGGCAGAACAATTAGGGAAAGCCTATGTCAAACAATGAAATGAATGTAATTGAAATGATGAACAACAAGAAAATGTTGACAAAACATTTCATCCAATACCTAATCACGTTCATATAAATCAAATCCTTCCGATCCCGTCGCCAAAGCAAGTAAGATTACACATTACTCTTAGATATCCAAGTTCAATTCACTTCAACTTATCGCCGCTCACATGCGTGTGAAATGTTTATTTTGCAAAATCCAATTTTCTGCTGACATCTCATTTGTCAAATGTATGCTTGGGGCGCAAGAAATGTCCAGGCGATACTGCAAATCGGGAATGACATGAGTCAGAAGAATTATTCTCATCTGGTTTGCATCTACCTTCGTTTGGAGCTCAGAGCTTGTACTATGAGGTTTTATAGAAGATAACGCCCACAACAAAATTAATACTCATGTTCCTGTATAGAAATATTCATCCGCGGCTTTAAAAGGTTTTTTCCATGACTGTTTACATAAAGGGTTAGCACGGCTTCGGAATATCGGAGCGGGATTCGCTCTCTCTGGCTACGCCGTTGGCCTCCTGGCCCGACCGCAGTGGGCCAGGAGGGTCTTAGACGGTGGCGCAGGGAGCCCTTGCTGTTTAACTATAGACCCTTCGCGAAATCGGTCACACACGTTATGGTCGCACAAGGAAGAAGGGGGGGGGGGGGGGGGGGAGAGCGCGCCTCTCTGAGAAGGTCCTCCAAGTTCTGTCCCGGGGGACGTTAGCCGCGGGCGTGGTGCCACAGACGCTACTAATAAAAACTCCCAATTAAAAATTCCTATCATATATCTATTTGCTGTCATAATTTTAATAAAAACTCTCACATAATTGCTATTACTGTGATGGAAGTTTCCCTTAGAGCTACTTTATTGGTTACAGCTACGGGGGACCCTTTCAGTACCTTCAAATTTACACTGTGTGTGTTTTGTAATAAAAATAATGTAAAAGAGCATAGCCTGTGAGTTTCTTGTCAGTTCTCACAGAGCGGGGGCTCGGAACTGGCACTTAGATTCACTTACACCTAATTTTTATTTATTTGCATGTAAGTGAATCTAAGCTTCGTGATTTCAGGGTTAATATTAATTTTTTTTTCATGTATATTTTGTTTTGACGTTTTCAAGTGCTTTGTAATAGTTTATGAAATAAAAAACTTACTTTACTTTTCTTTACTTTTAAGACCATGTTGAATAAAAAAGCTCATTGCATTGTCGGTCAATTTCTGTTGTGATACTTATATTTCACCTTATGGTTCTATATCGGTGATGTTTTGTTCATTACAATACCTAATAAACATTAAATGTCATCATCCACGCATACCTGTCCGCTTCGATCAGCAATACAATACATCCATTAAGTCTCTCACGAGATCGATATTGTTTAATAATGAATACCAATTGATACACTTGAGCTTTTTAATAAGCAGCTTTATTCATGAGCCCGTATCACAAACACTCATTCAACTTTTCTTATTTCATACTTAAATACGCTTGCGATTCAGGTCCTCTCATGAGGTGAAACACTTTTTAGTCACTTGCAAAAGAGAAATATAAGTATTCTTGGACATCTTTCTCAAGGCGTCTAGGTACAGCTGCTCATTTTTAACCTTTTTGTACTGCTGCGAAGTAACGAAACCTACGAGTTTCTTGATCAATTCTTCTAGGCTCAAGTTCCTCGCTTCTTTTAATTAGAGGTTCGTATAATCTGTATAGAGCTAATCTTGAACCAATTAAAATTTTTGGTAAAAATAAAGTATATGGTGCGGAGGTCACAATACTACCAGCACTCCGCTACTATGGTCGTGGGAACGATTAACCCATAGGAAAAATATTTGTTCCAATATGTGCCAACCGGCCTAGAAAGTCCCACCCTCTCTCAACTCACGGGAAGTCGTAAGAGTCGACGAAGAGAAATCCTACCGGATGATAGGCAGCAGCGTCATCCTGCGTACTGTCTTGAACTGCGATCACGAACCCACCTGCCTGAGGCGATTATGTTCAAATACCCTTAATATAATGTAATCTATAAGGTAGGAAGTAGGAAGCGCTCGTAGCTCTGCGGTGCTCGGTGGTCAGAAACGATCGCCGAAGTACAGCAGAGTTTACAGAGGTCAGTCCTTATATGGGTGACCGTTTGTGTGGCATGTGATATCGAGCGCTTCCGTGCTTCGGAAGGCACGTTAAGCCGTTGGTCCCGGTTATCACTAAATGTGGTAGTTGTTAAGCCATGTTAGAGGCCTAATGGGCGGCTTGAAAAATTCTAACAGCAGGACGCCACACACCTGCCTCCGCCAATCCGCTCTGGGTCAGCGTGGTGGAGTATGACCCAATACCCTCACACCTTGATATGTGAGAGAAGGCTCGTGCTCAGTAGTGGGACGTTAATAGGCTGTGATGATAATTGTAATCTATTGGGGATGCTAATGTTCAGCAGTGGACTTATGTATATTTTATGCGTTTTTATGTTATTCAATACATGAGGCTGTGTCATAACGTTGGACATCTCCCAAGAGTATTATTTGATGTACCTACACCAACACTTCATTTAACCAATTTCAATTAAAGGTCGAATCGTACCAAAATATTGCTATCCCGGTGAGCATTTAAATTGAGCGAGTTGATTCCACGAGTGAGTTCCGAGGTACAAACCGAGTTTAAAGTTTCGCATACCGTCCACGGTAATACCCACAAACTTGTACGGCGAAAATTTAAACGGCCAATTACAGTGCTTAACCAATTTCATTGGAGAAAAACTCGACCCCCCGTTGTACAGGAAATTTGTTTTAAATTTCGACAACAATGGGGAGATCGCTGGACGGATAATTGCACGGTCGGAACAGGCCGTGACGGTGAGACAGAATAAATCCGCGAATGAACAGTTAATGATAGCTTGTGTGCTGAAACCCCGCTTTCAATGGAAGCCGGTGTGGGCACAATCGACGATCTGCAATTCGGAATCGCCTGACTTGCACCACTTACGGTAAGTAAGCAAATAAAGATATTCCCGGCAAAGGCAGGGTTACCATTTCGCAATTTCGCGGTCGGTTAAACTCCTACGCATCCTTTAAGTAGCTAAAAGATGGAAACGTTAAGTTGTATGATTAACTTAGTTGGGTCTTCAAGCAAATTGTGAGTCATATATTTGCTACTACACAATAATATACAGTTTTATTGATAAATCAGCACACAAGTTATTTTTGCAACTTTTACAAAATGGTCACAAAAATACTATATAATAAGTTATTGATGTAAATTGGCAAGTGTAAATAAATAAATTCAAATCATTTTATTTTCCGATATGACGCCTTAGATCACACCAATACTTGTTTGCATGATATTCCCTCAATATACATTTTAGAATTATTTATACTGAAAGGAATAAAAACCAAAAGCATGACTTTACAATTTTTTATGATTTTTATTTTTATATAAAACTATTATTGTTATAATTTGGTTTTAAAGTTTATAATAACTGTTATATTAAGCCGGTCTATTATAAAACTTATATAAATATAAAACACTTAATTAAACACGGATAACAATTTAATGGTAGCCCTAATTATGCGAGACAACTGACTTGTAACGACAAGACGTCGCTATCTGTCGTACTTGACATCAAAATTAAACTGTCTGTAGATGGGAGGGGCAAGATTTCTTTAACTTTTTAATGTTAGCAGACAATTTAATAATAATTCACAAAATACAATACCACTGTTTTGATAATCTCAACCCAAAAATATACAAGTAATTAGGTATAAAATTGTGTTCCTTGTTTAGGTTGAGCGAGTTAATGAATATTTTGGCACAGAGTTCACAATCAACCTAGCCTATCAAGGAGGTGAACCCATTCCTATCGCACTCTTTGCACGAGAAGCTAAAAGGTTTATTAACAATGTCATTCTGACATGTACACGACCAATTGAGAAATAAATGATTAATTGGGGACTTCTTGGCGGGAAAGTGAAGCGTCATGTCTGCAGTTTTGTTTTATTTTCTAAAATTTGTGATATTTCTAACATTAATGTGTAATAACGGTGGATTATTAACCGTTAAGTGTTGGTGAACATACATGAGTGTTGGTAAATCAAACAAAACAGTGCAACATCACTTTTCAAATTTTCTCTCAAGGAGTCCATGTGAGATCTCAGTATAGTCCCACATCTTTACTGAGGACTCAAGGGGCTTAGGGGAGGGTATCTCATTTACCATTTATCATCTTTATCACCACTCATTCTCATTTACTATGAATTATATATTACTAATATATCACTTACTTGACACTGGCTAAATGTGCTAGACGCACGAAGCCATTATTTAAAATAAAGAAAGAAAGAAATGATTAAATGTGACTTCTTGGCGGGAAAGTGAATCGTCATGTGTGCAGTTTTGTTTAATTTTTTAAAATTTGTGATATTTCGAACATTAATGTGTAATAACGGCGGATTATGAACCGTTAGGGGTTTATGAACAAACATGTGTTGGTAAATGAAACAAAAAAGTGCTACATCACTTTTTAGATTCTCTCAAGAAGTCCATGTGAGATCTTAGTATAGTCCCACATCTTTACTGAGCAATCAAGGGTTTTAGGGGAGGGCATCTAATCCACCATCTTTATCACCACTCATTCTCATCTACTATGTATTATATATTATCAATATATCTATAACTTGACACTGGCTAAATGTGCTAAAATCAAATAATAAAACTGACCACTAAGCTCTGGAATTCGCTGCCGGCTCATGTGTTTCCTATTTCCCATGATCCCGGGTCTAAGCGGGGCGTGAAACGGCATTTTAGCAGGCCGTCATGAGTGGATGCGCTTTATACCGTGCTTATTTCACGTTATAAAGTGCTTTCATTTCCTTATTGGACTGCATCGACTGCTTATCATCAGGCAGGATGTAGTCATTATGACGTGTCACATTAAAAAAAAAAAACAAGTTTTAAAAATATAGGTAGCCAAACTTTCTTTTCAATACTCGGCACTACCGCGGGTTGTTGCACCATTTGCTCCTGCTGCAACGACCCCAGATAACCTGGAAGCAGGGCAGGAGGATGGTAACAAACCTTTGGTTGACAGTATTATTATAGACACTTATTTGGTAATTTGATATCCCCATAAGTTTCTTAGCGCTAAGTGCTGTTGGGTATATATGTATTACCATGTCAGCCCAAGCACTGGTAGCTTCGCGATGCAATGTTATAAACGATCACCGAATTAAGGCAGAGTAAGCAATTGCCTTCTTTGGACGGCACGTTAAGCCATTGTTCCCAGTAAGCACTATTAGTCCGGTCATTTTAGACAATTGAAATAAAGAAAATTCCGACAGAGCCAAATCTTCGTAGAGACCTTAGGTTTACCACAAGGAATAAAGTGTCAAAAGTCCCCATCAGTCCCATGTGAGCTTAGGGACTTATTCGGGGCCCAAGGTCAAAATTTTAGGTTTTTTGGATTTTTCTCGAAAACGGTAAGTTTTATCGAAAAAATACCTTACGGCAAAGTTGTAGATCTTAAAATTTTATATAAAAATGGTTTCCATAATTTTTTCTCTAAGACCCACTATTTCCCAGATACTGCGCTTGTAAGAATCACGTTCTACATAATTTGCACACATATGCCACGTATATACATATTTAGGTACTCAAGCAAGCAAAAATGCCTACTCGTGTCTCTTTTATGTATACATTATACTATTCTAAGAAAATTTACTCTAAAATGACCGCCGGTCCCTTACCGAATCCCCTCTACTTGAATAACATCTGCCTATTCTTTTGTCCATGTGGTGTCGTTCACGTATACCTGCTTCTTTTAGTGTTGAACGAGCAGTTCGAGTGACTATACGTATTTATTACAAGCGTCTACTATTGAAGTTAGTGCTGATTAATATTTTAAAAAAATGTCACAAATTTGCGCCAAATCGATAATACAAACATCGTCTCCTCAATGAAGAGGGTCGTAACTCCTTTTTTATTTCCGATATGGACTCACTCGTTTGGAGTCTTTGCTAGTTTCAAATAATTAAATAAATCAAGTTATTTGCATAAATGCAGCGTTTTCGTAATTTAGTCACAGGTAAAGTCAAGTAAAATCCGTCAGTTAAATCGACTCACGGTCATCATATCCCAGCATTATCCCGGTTGCCCTAGACTTAAGCTTAGGGCCCGGGGTCTGCTCACTGGTTCAACCAGATTTGACTGAATTTCAGTTATTACGTGGAGCGACTACATACGCAACCCAGTGGGAAACATCATTATTTGGTTTAACCAGCTGTCAGTCTGTTACAAGGCACTGACTTCCTAATAACGACTGCCATTGATGTTCATGACACGGGACCAAGGGCTTAACGTGCTTTCCGAGGCTTCCCTTTCGTGGGGCCAATAATGTAATTGGCGATGTGTGGGCGTATAATATGCCTGTGCCCTCCGGGGGAAATAGGCGTGATTGTATGTATGTATGTATACAGGTATCACAAATCAAAAAACGCGCCGAGTACACTACCACACAGGTGGTGTGGAAATGTGTGCATATTATGTAGAGCGTGATTCTTACAAGCGCAGTATCTGGGAAATAGTGGGTCTTAAAGAAAAAATTATAGAAACCATTTTTATATAGAATTTTAAGATCTACAACTTTGCCGTAAGGTATTTTTTCGATAAAACTTACCGTTTTCGATTAAAATCCAAAAAACCTAAAATTTTGACCTTGGGCCCCGAATAAGTCCCTAAGCTCACATGGGACTGATGGGGACTTTTGACACTTTATTCTTTGTGGTAAACCTAAGGTCTCTACGAAGATTTGGCTCTGTCGGAATTTTCTTTATTTGATCACTATTTTTATGTCTAAAATGACCGGACTATATGTAATAATTGTTAGGCCATATTAGAGTCCTTATTGGGCGGCTTAAAAATATGACCGCAAGACACATATCCGCATTGGATCCGCATGGTGAGAAATGTCCTAGTATACACTACCATACCTTTATTTTTTTTTTAATTTCATATGACTTTCCTTGTTTTGGTCCTGTACCTTTCATTTTAAGGACCCTATTAAAGTACCTAGAATAAAAAGAAGATCTATAAATACACTTAGGCTAATAATGGAACTTTTACGTGCCACTCAAACGCAATTTAAAAACTCTATAAAGATTTAGACGAATATATTCGTAGCAAGAATTTTATAGTAAGTCGCGTCGTGTAAAATCTTTTTACCATAGCAATAAATCATGAAGATTGTAAACTGTTTACAAACCAATAGGTGATCTCGCAAAGGGTCGTAAATCATTTGAGAAATGGGGGTTGTTTGCCAATCTCTAGTGTGCCATTAAAATATTCTTGTAAACACTATCACACAGAAAAGTAGTACAGTTTTTTTTATTAACCCAATAACAATTTTACATTCAAATATAAAATTACTTGCATTATTAATTAACCTATAAAATAGGAATTTACTAGGCGGCCGCCCGCAACTAAACTGCGTGACTTTTTAAAATCGGATTTTCGCGGGAACTAATTAGCGATATGTCAATGAAAGTTCCGTCAAATCAAGGCCAACCAATTAAATTTATTTAATCTTTATTGCACACTTAAAATTATTACAAAAGGCGAACTTAATGCCAGAAGGCATTCTCTGCCAGTTAACCTTAGGGTTAGCAGAAAACTTTAAAGGTGGTTCGGTAAATAAACCTACATAAACTAAAATATTAAAAATTCGGAGGAGTCCTCCTCGGGAAGATTCCGGCATTACCAAGAAAAAATGAAAAATGAATGAGTGAGTGACCTTTTGCTTTATCAATATATCTCGAGCGTCTGCATCGACCGGTTTACCCAAGCCTTGACCAGATAATCGGTGTATCAGGTGGGAGCCTGGAGGCGGATCCCGATTCTCAGGGAAAAGGTAACACCCAGAGACCGGCGACTATGGGTGCCCTTAGTACTGACTACCGGGGGAGAAATTAAGGGGGACCTATGGAGGGTGCAGCGGGCGGTCCAGGAGGGCCCTTCAAGCAGCGCTGGGGGGACTCTACATATAGACCCTCCGAGAAGTCGGCTACACACGAAAGAGAATCGCCAAGGATAGTGAGAACTGGAGACAACAGAGGGAGACCTTTGCCCTGCAGTGGGACAATGCAGGTTGAATAAAATATATTTACTACTGTCAGTTCTTTGAAACCCATCCAAAGGATGACCGTTAAAGTTTATTTTACACCACTAATTGGCAACGAAGCATGCAACCCATCCATCAAGTAAAAGTGATCACATGAAGAGTAAAATGCTATAATCTCTTGGAAAAACCTCGCCAGGGAGTTCATTCCACAACGTAAGGATATGCGGAAAAAAGTATATTTTAAAACTGTACGTACACCCGTAATTTCTATGTGTTTGTGGTGTGTGTGTGTGTGTTTGTAACGGGCCTAATTTTGACAGGACTTATTTAAACATTATAGCTAACAACTTTTTATTTTTCCGCGAAAACGCGGTTGAAAAAAATACCTATGGGTTACGCGGAATAAGACGCGGGCGGCCGCTAATTATGTCATACTTTATTATTTGTCTTTTTGAGGCATTACGCACTGAGTTCGCATGGAATGTGTTAATTTTTTGTTAAAACGGTTGAACATGTATAAAAAGTTATCTTAAGGAGGCGAGGATGACTTTTCTGCCATAAAACTGAGTATTACCAATTTTAGAAAATAAAGGGTGTCTCAGCAAAAGTGCACTTTTTCATTTTAAAATAAAAACAAATATTTTATTACAGAGTTGCGATATTTTTATTGTATTTTAAAGAAGATATGTTCCGATGAAGTATGGAATAATATAATAAATAATTTCTTACAATTACACCAAGCATTAAGTTCCAAGATAAGTATCATTAAGAACTTGTGTTATGGATACTAAATAAAGGATAAACATACATAAATACTATTTTTTGTCAGTAAATACTTAATATATATAGGGAAACACCCAGACCAGAACAAATATTCATGTACATGCACACAAATATTTGTCCTGTGTGGGAATCGAACCCACGACTTTGAGGCGGAGAGCGAGTATATTCGCCACCACGTCATATCGGTCGTCAAATGTCCATCAAATGAACTGAAATGATGTGGCTGTATCTCACCGATAAGGCGTTGGACTTCTGATTTGAGCTCAGGAATTGTTTCGGGTTTATTCGCATAAGCCCCTAATTTGACAAAACCCCAAAACCATAACCACATATATATTAATATCTGAGAAGATTACTTGTTATCTCCCAAAATTAAATTTAGGTCGATTCAAAGCGTTCAGTTGGTAATATTTTTTTAAGTTTACTTGTGTGAAGAACGCTTCCGATACGAAAAGGCCGATAGAGTTATTATGCTAGGAACACCATTAATAAAGACTTAACACATTTTTATTTTATTTTAATTAAAAACAATGTTCAACAAAAAGATAAGCCCAAGTTGTGTGCATCTAGCGTTTCAATCGCTTGTATGTAAATGAGTTAGGTACAGTTTTCTACATAATTTAAGTAATGAATCTACTGTGCCAACACCAAATCATATCTGACGTCGATAAATTGACGAATTATTTAAATTACGTGTGGTCTCAGGCCAACGAATCTAGCTATCGTGATAAAGTAGTGTAACTGTACAACCACAGAGTAGCGATTGTAAGTGTACAGAGGTCTAACGGGGCCGGCTAGTCAAGAAAGCGAGAGGGCGCGGGGAAACAATAGTGTCTGTATGGAATTATACTTAAAATATAACAAATTCTCACTGAGTTTTATTATTTAAGAAAATTAAAATGTTATAATAGGCGTTTATGTGCTTTTCTATTTTGCACTTGGGAGCTAATCCCTGGTTTATTATTTTCTTTCGATCCTGACTATGTTGTCTCCTGATACAGCGTCCTTTTCATTCCTTTTTGTCTTGGTGTGGTGTGGCAATTTAATACCGCTTGCGCAATTTTTGCACTTCCAGACACAGACCAGCCACCCTATAAATCATAATATCTTTAAATTGAATTCAATACATGTTTGAACTTAAAATATTCACCTGTGCAAGCTGACCGAGCAGTATGCTCTTAGCATAATTTATATACAGAATTATTGCATTACATAGTGTATCATCGAACACACATAGTTAAATACGATGCATACGTTGTCCAACTGCAGCGCACCTTATACTGTGGCAAACCCCAAATCGATGTAACTTAATATGTATTACCTTGCTTTAAATAAAAATATCAATTGAGAGATAAGATTTTTATAAAATTATAATAGTTAGAATTATAGTCTAACCAGGACTATGATGAGAGTAATATTGATTTTATCGCATAGTTTATTATGCAAATAGAAAAAACACTACTAATGTTGCTATAGATTAAAAAAGTGGTACACAATCTTCGAAATCAAAATTTTTGTTTTATCTATATACTTTTAATTTTTATTTATTTACTATAGTGGAAAATAAAATATTTTATTTAACTATGTGCTTTCTGGTTTGTTTATTTATTCATTTACTTGTAAATTATAATATATATTTTTAACTGTGACGTGTCGATTTTATTACCAATAAATTAGTATTAAAGTAAAAATTGATATAAAATAGAAAAGTACAGACATACATACAACCACATTTCATTCATTCATTTCATTCCATACAACAGCAATTCGGTATGTTCATGCACACAAATATTTGTACACCGACCTCTGTGGCAAATCAGTAAGTAATTTACTAAGCACAGAGATTTTCCAAGTTTTCACCTAATGACTAAGTTATTTCTTATGTTCCCTGCATACATGTATGACCGACGCCTCAAGACTTGTTGCCACTTAAATTATCATCTTGTGTGCGAAGTCTAATGGAGACCGTAATTAATGTTTAAACTTTACATCTAATCGGTAACTTGAGACTACTAAAGTCTCCGTTGAATATGTCTTGGAATGTTTCCCAGGAGTTGTGGTAAGTATCTAAGTATTATCACAATATGAAGTTGAGAGCTATGTTAACTTAAATTACACATAAGTTTTTTGTTTTGAGACGAGTATTTTACTTGAACATATCAACTAGTTCGCGGTGACCCTAAGAGGTTCCTACCTCTTCGGGTCCTTATCCTCCTGGATAAGGATAAGTTTTTGTTTTAATGTAATACGGACAAAGTATGCAAAATTTACCTATTAATAAAATATACATACAATATACAATCTTCATTAGTTGAGGAGGAGAGAAACCTTGCTACTATTAAATTTTGTCTCAGTTTTTTCTAAAACATGTTTAACATTGACATATTAAATTATATTGATCAATATTACACTTATATATACAGAAAGTTTCATGCCCAGAAATATCCACAAGGACCGATATGGCGTGGTGGTAAGTATACCGGCACTCCGCTCCTGAGGTCGTGGGTTCGATTCTCACACAGGACAAATCTTTGTGTGCATCAACATAAATATTTGATCTGGTCTGGGTGTTTTCCTATGTATATTATGTATGTATTTACAAAAATGAAACTAAATAATTGATGTGATTGTCAGAAAATATTTATTTATTTAATATTTATTCCATTAAAGGTGAGAACATGGAGAGTAGCTATTTAAAAGAGATCTACATATTTATTGTTAAGTTAACTTTTAGCGCAAACAGCTTTTTTTACTAGTCGTTCGGTTACATCATAACAAATGCTGATCTCTTGGGCACCAACAATTATAAATGAAAATATACAGTACCGTGGCCAATAAGGAAATGACTTCCAATCAGTCACTATTCATTATCTGCATATAAATAAATTATCCGTAACGCCCTATTCGAGACAGTAATGTCGTCTTATACAATGCATATTACAATAACAATCGGAATGGAAGCATGTAAACCGATTATGTTGATCACTCGTCAGTCAAAATGACATGTACACAAACGATTGCAACCGATTTATAAATGAGATATCGTATCGCTCCGATTTAATCTAACGGAACTATATCTATGTCATTTGTATGGCATCGGTTAATTCGCCGACATGACCACGTAAGTAAACATAACAGAAGGTCGGCTTCAATCGGTCACAGCTCTGCCTCTGTTGGGATGGCCATATATTTCACTATAGCGCTAAATTGAAAACGTTAAATTAAAACCGGCAAACGTAGTAGAAAACGGCCTCCCACCCGATGGATCAATGATCTTGTCAAGCGGCAGGAAGCCGTTGGATGCAGGCGACTCAGGATAGCTCCAAGATAAAATGTTGAGGAGGCCTATGCTTATCAGTGAACGTTGTATGGCTGAGATGATAATGATGGCGCAAAATTATCTAATTTGCTCTCTTTCCAAAAATACAGCAGTATTGTCAAGAAAATAACATTCGGCTTCAAGCCTATTTTGGACATGTTAGTGTGTTCGCCAAGTCAACATAGAGACTGATACCACAAACCTGGGTAGTGTCTTTATGCTAAGTCTAAGAAAAATCGACAAGAAGATCAAGTTATTTCCATGATTCCATACAAATAATAAGTAATACTCACAATCAACATCACGAGAGAATTTAGAATTTTATCGCTAGATAACACCAAAGCTAGACAATGTTCATCCGATCGCAAATCGCAGAATTAAATAAGCAGTTGCATTAATTTCACGCGAGTTGATTGATCTTATTATAAAGCCATTGTATGGAACTGTCCTTCTGCATTTGGCTACATGTTTTGTTTAGTGACACCAGTGTAACAAAAACGACGGCTTCCTGTCCAATAATTAGAATATTAAACTTCTGAGAAGCTTTATTAAAGTAGCTAATAAGGACACGAGTACTTACTGTAAGTCAATCAGAGTTTAAGTTCGCCAAAAGTTTTGATTAGTTTAAGCTAAGTCATAATGCAAAAAGCATTTAGAAATTTCACGAATTTTTCTTTATGCTTAATACACATTGTAAAGATTTTTTATACATACATTCACGCCTGTTTTCCAAAAAGTGGTAGGGACAGGCATATTGTACGTCCACTCTTCGCCAATTATTTAGTTGATCCCACGTAATAGGTGGCCCTATTGCCGCTTACCGGGCACTGTTATGTTCGTCAAAGCCTCGTCCGTTGATCGGCAGGAGCACCACTTGCAGGTGAGGTTCGCTTGGGCTCTTTAGGTCTTGATAGGATCCTTATACATCTATAGTAATTTGTGTTTAGGATAAAGAACAATGCTTATTTAATGTTATCTTATATTTGTCATTCTTTTCTTGGTAGTAAGTTAAACGTTTAGCAGCGATAGCCCAGTGGCGAGGCATATAGACTGCACTTTAAAAGTCTCAGTTCAAACCCTGGGCGCACCGATTATTTTTCGAAGTTGTGTGCGTAATTAGCGCATGCTCCGTGCCTCGGAAAGCACGTTAAGCCCGCGCGTGTTAAGCGTTGGTCCCGGCTGTCAATATCTATGGCAGGAAGGCAGTGCATTCTAATATTCGGATAGCTAGTTTAACCATTAATGTTTCCTTCTCGGTTGGAGAGGTCAGACGGCACTCGCTCCGTTTAATAACTAAATATTCAGCTAAATCCGATTAGACCAATAAGCCGACCCTAGGCTTAAATCTAGATTATGATGGTAGTAAGTTAAGCGTTTGTTTACAAGGTTGAGCTCGTCACGAATACATCAAACAGACCTAAAGTGCATCCTAACATCGTAGGGGTCTAATATTGCATTGATATGCTATTATATTATTTAAGAGACAACTTCTTTTAGATGGATGGCTTCAACCGCTGGACGAATCTATGACAATTCTTTGAAGGTATATTTTTTTGTATATATTTAACAATATTAATAAATGAATGAATCTTTGTAATGAACATCATAATATTGAAATCCGGTCATCAATTGTCAGGCTTATCGCATATTTATAATATACATTCAGGACTTTGTTTAGTACTATATAATTACGCAAGACTTCCTCAAAACAAGCCTTATTAAAAAAAAGGAAAAGAATTGTATGTAAATATTTAAATTCCAAAGACTTTCATTGCAATCTTTGTTTTCAACTTCAAATCAAGAAATTTGAAAGCACATTAAAATTATCTTACTTACACCGGCTTTTTTCATAAAGCAATTGGCACGAATAAGGTGGTTACAATATAGACTTATAAAGACCTGACTGGTAATACTAGGTAGCGGGTAATGCAAGGCCGTTCATTATTGATTCAAGCATGATTGACATCTACTTCGATTTCCTCAGCACCTGCTCGGGACCACCGGGGTTTTGCAAGCGCTACGCAATTACGCGTGTAGGTAAGCATCGGAACTAATGTTCTTTTTAACTTGCAATTTTGTTATTACTTACTAGCCTGGTTTTGCTTCCTTGGAAAGAGTTAAGAAGATTGTTATATAAATAAATAAATATTCTCTTATTTCACCAATTATTTCGTTCCCAGATAAGTATCACTAAGAACTTTTGTTATGGATACTAAAGAACAGATAAACATACTTACAGATAGTTTAATTACATATACCTACTTAATATACATAGGAAAACACCCAGACCATAACTAATATTTATGTTTATGCAAGATTTGTCCTGTGTGGGAATCGAACCCACGACCTCTGGAGTGAGATGCAGGTATACTGACGTCCACGCCATATCAGTTGTCAAAGCTTGCATCGTCATTAAAATTATACAATATTAGTCAACAATATTTAGTCTGAACACCGATTTTATCGTTAAGGAATTTCAAATATACACATAACGTTATAACTTTCACAAATTTGCGATAACATTACAAGCAAAAATATGTCACAGATGTATACATGGTTTTTCTAATCCTATAAATATCATAGGCAATAAATAGAAGGTAATATAAAAGGCACAGGGAACTAAAATCATTGAATTTAGATTACACGTCATTGGTGAGTGGACCTGATAGTTTCCCATTGGCGCCCTTATCACTTTCTATGATTATTGATCGGTTAGTGAGCCGTATCGTTGCGATCTTGGAGCGTTGTATAAATTACTAGTCTGTTTCTCCTTAAGGTCTTGTACCGTAACGCACAATATTATTTGTCTAGCTTTAATATTAGTTATCTAGTTCTTTTTTTTGGCGATTACTTACCACTTACTACGTAGGCAGTAAATATTACTTTTTAACGTAATAAATAACTCCTCGTCGGTTTAAGTCTCCCTACTGTCATATTTCACGCCCTTCGTTCACAGACCATCCATGTATAAAACAAAAATAAAGTATGATACCTTAAAAAAAATTATGATCGGTAAAATAATAGCAGTTGTTTGATTTATTTCCATGTGTGATGCAAAACAAAATATTCCTTCTCATCATCTCAGACATACGCCATGAAACGAGCGCCTAAACCAGATCATCGGTCCAGCGGGTGGGAGTCCGTCCTCTACTAAGTTTTCCGGTATTTTTTTTAATAATGGCTTCGTACCTTTAGCACATTTAGCCAGTAAGAGATATATTAATAACATATAAATTATAGTAAATGAGAATGAGTGGGTGATAAAGATGATAAATGGTAAATGATTGATTCTTCACCTAAAGTCCTTGAGTCCTCAGTAAATCACAAATTTTATGAAATAAAACAAAACTGCAGACATGACGCTTCACTTTCCCGCCAAGAAGTCCTTTTCCGGTATTATCAATAAAATATTATTTCCGATAAAAAAGAAAAGACGATCAAACAAAAAACGGTGCACGGTAACATAATGGCAGTTGTTTGGCGACCATTGTCGGAGGAAGTGCATCGGTTATTGTTCCATTCGCTTTGCGTTTATCAGTCCGGCTCCATCGGCCGCTGCCAGCCCGCAATTTATCCCGCCTTTATTTGATCGTCGTGTTTTAGAATTGGAAATTGTCCCGGGAACTGACGCGCGGCGTGACCCAAGGGTCGCGACAAATTATGCGTTTTATCCGTGGCAAGAGTGCACTTTTGATATGACGCACGGTAAATAAAGGGAATTTGTGATTGTCGGTTGTACTTGCTTAAGAATATTGTTACCACTTTGTTAAGAGTGTTGATCAACATTCAACACTATATTTAAATATTTGCTCTACAATTTCTTTTTAAAACTAGCAGCAATTAGAATATTTGGGGCTTGCACCGCGTAATAACTGTTTCATTTTAAATTACATTAATGCATGCCTCGCGGCAAGAGTGCACTTTTGATATGACGTATGGTAAAATAAGGTAATATGTGATTGTTGGTTGTAAATGTTTATTGCGTAAGAATACTGTTTTGTTGTTAACGCAGCAGCTCAAAGTGGCAAGCAAAATTTAATATTGACCAGTTACAATCATTTCTTCATACTAGCAACAGTAGAATTATGTGGCACTTTTTTATTTCAAATGACATACATGACTCACCATCACAAACGATAATAGTCTTTATTCTATTACAGCTCCTCTCAGATTACAACCTAAAGATCACATATTTAGTATGTTATAGTCCGTCGCAAACTGAGGGGAGCTTCATGATTCATGTGACTGCTAGGTAGTCCATAATCATAGCTTCAACTTAATTTGGAAAACCCGCATTTAAAATGGCGCCCTTCTTATTTTATATAGAAATATGTTTATAATGTATATACAAATTGTTGTCAACAAACTGTAGCGCGGGAGATAGTAAATAAAAGAATTTCAATTGTTTCCCAATATGTCAAGTGGCTCCAAAGGTTACAAGCCGTTTATGCTGAAGTAGATTAATTCAATGTTCTGAAGTTCAAAGCGTCATACTATACTTTAGTTTTCAGTATTTGTAAAAGTATTATTTGCAGATAATTTTGAAATATTAATATGACGGCGCTTTCGTAATTGTGGTTATATTAGGTCGGGGAAAAAGTCTTTTCGCATAACGTAGGTATAAACTTATTATAAAATTTTTTTGACTGTACTATTTGTGTCTGGCTGGTTTTGGTAACATTAAAAAGGTTCCATTATAAAGAAAAGAAAAAAGTAAAAAAAAAGTTGTTTCCCGCTATTTTTCATTTGTTTTTCTCTCCGTAAAAATGAGTGAATCTAATGAAGAAATTCGATACATTTTAAAATTTTATTATATAAAAGGCAAAAATGCAACTCAAGCAGTGAAAAAAATTTGTGATGTTTATGGACCTGATGCAGTGTCAGTAAGAGTAGCACAAATTTGGTTCAAACGTTTTCAGTCCGGAAATTTTGATGTTAAAGATGCACCTCGCTCTGGTCGCCCTGTTACGAATAAAATGGACGCCATTTTTGAAAGAGTGGAGCAAGATCGGCATATTAGTAGTTACGATGTAGCTGAAGAACTGGGAATTGACCACAAAACAGTTTTGACCCATTTGAAGAAAGCTGGTTATACAAAAAAGCTCGATATTTGGGTGCCACACGAGCTCACTCAAAGAAACTTAGTGAACCGTGTACTCATTTGCGATTCATTATTGAGACGTAATGAAACCGAGCCGTTTTTGAAGAGATTGATAACTGGCGATGAAAAGTGGATCACGTACGACAAGAACGTGCGAAAAAGGTCGTGGTCGAAAGTTGGCCAGGCTTCACAGACTGTGGCCAAACCTGGCCTAACACGAAATAAGGTGATGCTGTGTGTATGGTGGGATTGGAAGGGCATTGTTTATTATGAGCTTTTACCGCCCGGCAAAACCATCGATTCTAATCTTTACTGCCAGCAACTGATGAGATTAAAGGAAGCAGTCGAGAGAAAACGGCCGGAATTGATCAACAGGAAGGGTGTGGTCTTTCATCACGATAACGCTAGACCACACACATCTTTAGCCACTCAGCAAAAATTAAGAGAGTTCGACTGGGAGGTCCTAGTGCATCCACCATATAGCCCTGACCTTGCGCCTTCAGATTTTCACCTGTTTCGGTCTCTGCAGAATTCTTTGGGTTCTGTAAGGTTGACCTCAAGAGAGGACTGCCAAAACTATTTGTCCCGTTTTTTTGATCAGAAGTCCCAAAGTTTCTACAGTAACGGGATAATGTCTCTGCCCACAAAATGGCAGAAAGTTATTCAACAAAACGGTACATATATATTGTAAATAAATGTAAATAAACTTTGAAAAAAAATGTCTTGACTTTTCATACAAAAATACGAAAAGACTTTTTCCCCAACCTATTAGATAAACGATACCAGAGACATTAAAGCATAGTGAAGCGACTGTCACTGTCAATGAGGGTTGGGTGACAGCTCGCTTGAGGTAACTCGGTTCGTCGTCGGCATGGTGCTTGCTAGCTGCTGATGGAGGATCGGTTTGCAGCCAGCCTAGGCGTCACGCGTTCTGAGAAACGTCTTGATATTCGCGTAATATCTTGTGTTAGCTGTTTAAGTGTAATTAGATTTCGATAGCAAAGAGACTTATTTGGATGTTAATTGTAATTGGTAAATATAGTGTTCAATGATATCTCCTCGCCCGTTGATCCACGCCACCCCTTAGCATAAATGGAAACCCACGATAATCCCTATACTAGCCAATTCCCTATATATATATACCTATATAATCATAAAAAAGGATATTTTTTATTATTAGCTACTTCTCTTTCGCTACCGCACAGATAAATTAATAACCTAAGTAGATTTAAAGAAACAATTTCTTTATTTTTCCTTTTTCCTCCCTTCCTTCGTTCGTGTGTTTTCCCTTCATCAAAGAAAAGTCATGGGACACATTATGATAGCTTTATTAATATACTGACAGCTGGTTTCACTTCTTAGCTGTTGCTGCATAATGAGTTTTCCCTTTGGGTTGCAGAAGTCAGACAGCAGTCGTTCCGGGTAGCAACTGAAAATCAATCAGATCTTCTTAGATCAGTAAGCAGACCCACAGCTTAAGTTTAGACCAACCATGATTATACTAGGATTAAAATTAGCCTAAGTAGACCTAAAGAATCAGACTTCTCTCCTATATTCGTATGCTTTACCTCCATCGAAGAAAAGTCATGTGACACATTATGATAGCTTGTTAGCTCTGTGACTGGCATACGTTCACAGTTTTCAAGTGATCCAAGACAACGGACAGCACGTACAGTTTATCTTTAGCGTCAACTACAAATATTGGTCTGGAACAAGCGAAGCAGCGAATAGCAAACCACTAAGTATTTGTATAAGACGTATTTCGATGCTTGTCGCGTTTGTATACAAACGTTCAATACAGTTAGCTGGATGGCTGTGACACGTCAATTCTCGATACACATTTTTGGGATACCGGAGAAGAGCATGGTAACGAAAGGCCCTTGTAAGCATATTTGATTAGAAATATAAGCACACGAGTATTAAATTACCTTAAAATTTATATAATTGTGTTATTTTCAAAGCGAACTTTTTTTAGTGCATTGATGGCAATCAATGAAATAAACATATTTTAAAAAAATTATGCAAACAAACACAAAATAAGTTATATTCTTTTTCAAATTAGTTTAATTAAACCACATATCTATAAATATTTATGGTCTCTTGATTGTATATCTAATCCAACAAAATTATAACGCCATATTTTATGTATAAATAGACCTATCGATTTTTTATTTAAATATTTTTTATCGATTGGCGTGGACATTTACATACCCGTTCTGAAGCACTTAAGGTCGTGTGTTTGATTCCTGCACATGACAAATTGTCTGTGTAAATAAGATGGGTAGGTAAGTGTTTCGCATTATATATTGTTGGTATGTTTTAAACAAATTAAGTTTTAAATCAATATAATGTTAACCATTAATAATACCGTAAGCGCCATATAGTTAGTTAGATCCAAAGCGCCATACAAATCGACACATGTCACTATTGTAAAGAACGTTAGGGCGTTTTCCGATACATATCGATGGCGTGGTGGCGAGTATATCCGCACTCCAATCCTGAGGTCGTGGGTTCGATTCCCATACAGGACAAATCTTTGTGTGCATAAACATAGATATATGGTCTGATCTGGGTGTTTTTCTAAATATATTAAGTATGTATTTGCAAAAAAAAGTATTTATGTATGCTTATCCGTTATTTAGTATCCATAACACTAGTTCTTAATGATACTTATCTTTGAAATAAATAGTTGGATAATTGTTAGAAAATATTAATTAATTCATATAGTACTTTTGGTGCTGACTATACCACAAGCTCTGTTTAGTTATGGATTAGATAATTTTTTTTAAATTTATAATATTAATAAAAGGTGTATAGGGATCCTACCAACATCAAAGGAGCCCAAGCCAACCTCACCTGCAAGTGGTGCACCTGCTGATCAACAGACGAGGCTCTGGCGAACGTAACAGATCCAAGTAAGCGGTAATAGGCTCATCACCTATGACGTGGGGCCAACAATGTAACTGGCGAAGTGTGGGCATATAATATGCCTCTGCCCACACCTTTGGGGAAACAGGCGTTAATGTATGTATATGTTTATATGTAATATAAATAAGCATCTTTCATTGTATGGTCGATAATAATGTTATTCCCCAGTTTTGAGAGAGATCTTTTTAAGTAACCAAAATAAGGATGTTGTTGAGTTTTGTAATACTTTAAAATATCAAGACTGATTAAAATGTTCTTGCCACTTCAATAGACTATGGGGTAATAATTATTTGACTGTCATTATATTATTTAGATGGAAAATCAAACTACGGCTGTTTTATGTTATGTGCAATTAAAATTAAACCGTACGATCAGCAGCCATTACATTGTTTGTTGACCATTTCCACATTCAATATTCCCAACTTCACTCAAAAAACATTGATAAAAAGCCTTTTCAAATAAATATCATGTGATTTAAAGTAAATAATCTCCAGTCGTCCATTACTCCGCCTAAAGGTTACTTTGTCCATTTTTTCACCTAATAATGTACCTACAACGTTTTAAACAAACACTTTTTGAGTTTCCACGATGACAGGAGTGGTTGAATTCGATAAACGACACAAAAAGTAGTTTCTTCAAACTTCAACGAGGCCACTCGTCGACTTTAAAAATTGTATTTTATTCATCGAAGAAACGTTAACATCGAGTTTATGTTAAAATTTTTAGTTTAATGGAAACAATGCATTATGCATTCGGCTTGGTTGACACAATGACATATGGAGTTTTGTTTGACGTTAGGTTAAGGGCACACAACACGAACGGCCCGACGACAAACATTATGTAAGCACTCTTCAACGCTTCCTTTGGCGTATCAATCAACATATATTTTTTTACTAAAGATAGAAAACAGTCTCATACATACCTACAGTAGTAGTATCAGATAGTTACACTCTTTATTAACTTAAATTAGACAAACAGACATAACTCTTGACTCTTTATTACATAAGCCTTAATATCTATTTGCAAGTAATATTATTGGAAATCAACCCCACGACTTTAAGAGCGTAAGAACGTGTAATTAGTAATTACATAGCAGACGTACCTAATTCATTATTTTGTAAACTTATATACATACATTCACGCCTGTTTCCCCGAAGGGATAGGCAGAGGCATAATTTTGCAAATAAATTATTAGGTCCCACGTAATATTTATACATATTATATAATATTTTCTCAATACTGTAACATATCTTTATATTTTACTAATTACTATCACAACATAGTTTGCAAAACTTGGCTGTGAGATCAAGATGCACTTAAAAATTTTCTATCACGTAGTACCTTTGTAAAACAAATATTTGTAATATTTCATTCCAACGCTTCGAATACTTACTATACAGTTATCCTGAGACTCAAGAGAGAGAGAGTAAGACTAAGGTGAAGGTGTCTCTCACAAATTCTTAATTACTGTCACAAAAATATCAATAGTTCTAGTTCTGATTCATGCAAAACGAACTTACTATTTTTTGAAGTCTTGCAATATCGTTTAGTTTTACACATTACCAACTACACAGTACATGCTTGGTTTACAGAAAGTTGTAAAATCCCACCATATTAGGATGTTTTTTGATTTGAACAGTCTCACGGGACATTCTAGGGGCAAACTGAGTTTTCTCCGCAAGACCATGAGGTTTATCAATTCCATTACATACATACATACATTCACGCCTGTTTCCCCGAAGGGGGAGGCAGAGGCATCTTCACTTCGCCAATTACATTGTCGGTCCCACGTAATAGGTGGCGAGCCTATTGCCGCTTGCCGGGATCTGTTAAGTTCGCCAGAGCCTTGTCTGTTGATCAGCAGGTGCACCACTTGCAGGTGAGGTTAGCTTGGGCTCCTTAGATGTTAGTAGGATCCCTGTACACCATAATTCTAATAATTACCAATTATATTATATTCGTTTTATAAAGGAATTTTAAAAGGACGGCAACGCGCTTGTGGTGCCTCTAGAATTGCAAGGATCCATTGACTGCGGATACCACTTTTAATCTGGTAGGCCGCATGCTTGAAAGCTCAAGGTCTAAATAAAACTTAGATCTTGTTTGTCGTCTTTGCATAATTATTTATTTATTTTTACTTTTTAGGGAAACTGTTAACTAATTTGCATAGTTTAATAAAGAAAGTTACCTACATATCACGGAAGGCCAATTACAAATATCCGCTTATGTTAAGCTAGAAAAAAAAAACCCTAACCAATCAAAACATACAGATATACAAAGATCTAGTTATGACTTTAAGAATTACACTTATGACATTAAAATCGCATTTACGTTTACATGTACAGATACTTACTTACACATATGTATTATTCATAAATACTTAATAGAACATATTCACGCGTGTTTTTTCAGGGGCATATAGATGCAGATGGGAATATTTCATAGCTATATAAGCCACTGGTACCTAAAAAAATTTATTCCTATTTTTCGGCATTCTTTCGATAGCACACTATTTTTATAAATCTTACTCTTGTCTAAGTAAAATTTGATTCAATATGCTTTCGTATTCTGTTGTATTTTTGTAATAGGACTACACGTACACAGGTTCTATGTCCTCTAAATCCGCTAATTAATATTTCTCAGTGAAGGAATTATCTTTTACACTTATGATATTGATAAGAATAAAATTAATTACTTTGTGACTTTTAAAACCTTGAGACAAAATATTTATTACTCTCTCAAATAAACTACAATATGTCTTCATATTTCAATAGTAACCCTTAAGTTCCATTGTTGCGAAGTCCATATTGAGATGTTCTATACAACTCATTTCCTAATAAAGTTCGCGTGACAACTGACAATAAACACAAATTTCGCATAGTTATCGTAACTCAAACCGGTTGTCTAGTTCAGTTATAATTTAGGAATTCTTGCCTAATAGTCGGTTATTAGTAACGTTGACAGCATACATTATAATCATCAATTGACAAACTGTCATTTTGTTGTTTTTTATTTTTGCGCAATTTATTACAATAAGTTCGATGGCAACGTTCGGTTTTAAGTGGAGCCTGGACTTACGCATAATTGGGACTCCTTTTTGCACACGGTTCGAATACGAAATGACCACGGTAATAATTCAATTTTTTATAGATCAACTGCGCACTTCTTATCATTTCGCAGTCCGAAATGTTGTTCAGAATTTTGGTTTTGCACAATGTTCTTCAATACGTCGACGTCGTCGCTGTGTCCGAAAGCAAACGTTACGCATTCTGAATTTAAATTGGAAACACCATTTTCTGTATTTAAACTGGTAGTTATCAAGAATAAATACTGGTCCTAATTTGAATAATATTCATTCAAAAACGTGATGATGCGATTCTTCTTTAAATTTGAACTATTTAAAATTTTTATATAAAAACCCACTATTTTATTTATATCTGTTATTAAATCATTTGGTGATCAAACAGGCTATCAGACTAATAGAACAGCAATAGAATAGAACAGCAATAGAACAGAACTAATAGAACAGCTTTTAACGAGGCTCATGAAATGGCTAAAAATCTCTATATTTTCTTACTCTTTCCATGAATTGTTTTATTTTATAATACTAGTTAAGTATAGAACGTCAGTAACTACATATCAAAGACTAAAGATATTTATAAGATGTGCTTAATATCTACGAGTATGGATACGTCTTTAATATAACCACACTAAAACATTACACGAATGTGTCAAAATCAATCAAATCATGAGATATTTCAACATCAAAATTATTTATGTCTAATCATCCTGTGGAGTCAAGGTTCGTCAAACAGATGACACGTACATTCTTGAATCGATACAGCGTCAGTTATCTATGGCGAGGAATCGTGTACATTGAGAGAGGTGCCAAACGGTCGTTGCCTAT
Source organism: Musotima nitidalis (assembly GCA_949126915.1). Taxonomy (NCBI): domain Eukaryota; kingdom Metazoa; phylum Arthropoda; class Insecta; order Lepidoptera; family Crambidae; genus Musotima; species Musotima nitidalis. The sequence goes on along the minus strand of OX421424.1, from coordinate 7,303,102 downwards.
ACGTTGCGCCAGCGCTGCGCCAACTGAGTGTTGACGCTTTGTCGTTTAAAGGGGCTTCCTCACCAAGAGCATTCGCCTGTTATGTAATATTTCAGGTCACCAATAGGATTAAGTGCGGAAACCGACGCCAATAACGTATCAGATTGATTGTGTGATACCGGCCTAGAATAGTGCTACCCCCTCTCCTCTCACAAGGAGTCGTAAGAGTCGACTAAAAGAAATCCTACCGGATGATGGGCAGTAGCGTCATCCTGACTACTGGCTTAAAGTGCGATTACCAACCCGCCTGCCCAGCGTGGTGATTATGGACAATTATTTGTGTGGCGAATGCCTTGACGCAACGCAGCGCAACGCACTTACAGGTCCTCGCCCAAGCTTCGTTGAAATCATTCCGTTGCGACGAAGCTGCGCAGCCGCAATTATCGTGTTGCACCTCTCTAAATATCGAATAGAAACAATATTCGACCGCTTAGGGCGTGGCCAGCGCGTGGGCAGCGCGTCGGTGGACAATGTTTAACAGATCACTCGATAGGCACCAAATATTGAACGGAGATTTTATCGTAATTATAATGTTCTTTTATTGGTATTTACACAAGTATGGTCATGTGATTTTATCGGTAATGTGATCTTATGATAATGTGTGGCTTGATGGGAATTGTTTAAGTAGTTTTTTGTGTTGGTTTTTTTTGATTCCTTATAAATCATTTATTGACATTAGTTTTGTTATACTTCACTAAGCGTTAAAGTATAAATGAAAAATATGGAAAAGATGGTAGAAATGCCTCTGATTGAAATTCATAGTGCATTATCTATATATATAAAAGAAAGTCGTGTTAGTTACACCACTTAGTAATAATAATCCTACTTACTTCAAACAAAAGCGTTACAAAACAAACGACAAATGTTATTCTTAGAAATTTCTCGACACAATTTTGTCACGTCAGAATATAGTTGGGAAAATAAAACTGACTTGAAACTGTAATAATATTCGTTAATGCAATTACGTCAATACGCTTTTTGAAAACCAAACAATGTATAATAACCAGAGGTCGGAATTAGGTAGAGTTATTCATGTACTTACACTGATTTCACACAGCGAAAGAATATAGTGGATATGCCTCAAATCCAGGGATTAATTTTAAAGAATAGAAAAAAATTGTAAATGTAAACCAATAAAAATTGTATGGTATGTGTATCTTTGTTTTATTTGTCTATCTATGATGTTTTTATTATTATTTATTTGTAATATTGTTGGCCACACGGGATTGTCCATTTGAAATCCCGGGAAGGTCCACATTAATATCAACATTTCGATGCAAGTACATAAATAACTCTACCTAATTCCGACCTCTGATAATAACTGAATAATTTTCCAAAAGGAGCACAAATGACATAGATATTCGCACACGTGAACCGCACGCCACGATGTCGCACGCGGCTAATTAAGGTGAACACGACGCCGTGAGTCCACACGAGGCTTGAGATCATGACTGCGGGAAGCAAATGGCTCCTATTAGTAAACGCCACTGGGAGAATCCCGCAAGGCGACTTGAGACCTCAAGTCTCGGTGCCTCCCAAAAGGTAAGCGTTAGCGGAAATTTTAATAATAAAAAAAGAAAATAGATTTTCTGCAAGATTGGAGCTATAACTATCTCGCAGTTTTCTATTTGATATTCTAAGTGTGAAATATGGTATGCATACTATAAGTAAAGACTACGGAGTTCTCCAGGCAGGATATTTGAGACCTCAAGTCTTACTATTTCTTCAAAAGTGAAGCCTGTGGTAAATAAAGATAAAAGCAAATATGAAAATGTTATAAAATAGAAAAAAAATCACAAGAAGTCTTAAAATTTGTATGCAGGAAGCAAAGGTCAGATATGTACGAACAACACCTCAGGTTCTGGTGCGGTCGCGGTATATAACGGTACTTATACGATTATTCCCTGTAGCTTTGAAGTTCACTTATCATTTCTAAAACATTTAAAAAGACTTGGTGCATGACTACAGGACAATATAAATGAACGGAATTTATTTTGTGACTAGATACACGAAAGCTATAAAGGTCAAAAATATTGAAACACTCAAGTATTAACAGTACTAAAAAATCATTAAACGCTACCGCTTTTGCATTGAAAGTAAGGTAATCGTAATAATTAGGTGCCTTGTTACTTATACTTCCTTGTAAGTAATTTTGAAATACTATAGCTGGCAAGCCCGAGTTGAGAGAAACCGAAGTGGATAAAATTTGTAGTACTTATATAATTGCTCCTTTGAAATTTTAGACAACCGAATTTTAGCAAGCTATTTATAGAAATATTTTTTATTAATTCATCACCGATCAACGGACGAGGCTCTGGCGAAAATAACAATTCACAGTAAGCGACAACAGGCTTGCCACCTATTACGTGGGACCAACTATATAATTGGCAAATTGTGGGCATATAATATGTCTCTGCTCTGCCTATCCGTTCGGGAAACTGGCGTGGTATATGTTTGTATGTATGCATGTTTTAATTCACGGCCTAAGTAGTTCTTATAATCTCTCCAAGAAAGGTCTCTTCACCTTAGCGTGGTGGGGGGGCTGATTACCTCCCGCTAGGGCGGAGGCCGGGAAAAGGTAACACCGAGAGGTTGGCGCCCTTTGTACTAACGACCGGGAGGGAATCCAAGAGAATCCTGTGGAGGACGCATCGGGCATCCAGCCGCGTCAGGAGGTTCTTAGGCGGCGGGGGCAGGGGGCCCCTGCTGTCTAACCATATACCCTCCGGGAAGTCGGCCACACACGCTATGGACGCACAATGAGGTAGGAGTATTACTGCTGGCGGTTACGTCTGCCGTTGGTGAGTCCAGTAAATGCGGTTTGATACCGACGTAAAAAAAGGTTATGCTCACTGGTCTCACCATGCAGAATTGGCCGAATTTCAGTTACTACATGGAGCGACTGCCGTCTGACTTCCGCAACCCAGTGGGAAACATTACTCTATGGTTAAACCAGCTGTCAGGATGTTAGAATGCACTGACTTAATAATAACGACTGCTATAGTTATTTATGACAGCCGGGACCAACGGCTTTACATGCTTACCTAGTCAAGGAGCAAGCGATAATTACGCACATAACTTTAAAAAGTCATAAGTGCGACCAGGGTTTGAACCCGAGACCCTTTGAACTTAAAATCTCGCCACAGTGCTATCGCCGCCGGTTACTGTACATATTTTATCAAAGTATGTAATTATATCATTGGAAACATAAGTTTGCAAAGACATGTCAGACGACATCCATAGACGATACTTCACTAAAGTGACCGTCATCAAATCAAATCATATTAGATGGAATGCGACGCTTGATATGATTTGAGGCAATATCTATCATAACTGACTTTATTGATGTACTAGATTTTACGATCCACTTTGGGTTTATAGTCGTCCCCTCAATTATGTCTACAAGCTGCTACTGCTTAGCTTTAGTATTATTACGAATTAAAATTCCAGTACATAAATGTTTATGTTTGAATGTAATCGTTATCATTATTTATTACTACTATTATATTACTAAGGATCTCATTACTTATTTAATTCCATCATATTGATTAATAATAGGCTAGTACGACGGATTCATTATAAGGTTGGGTATTTCAGTTGAATAAGATTTTTTTTAACGAAAATAACATTACACAAATGAAATTAAACAATAGCACACAAGACATATAAAAAAAACAAAGAATAATAGCATATTACAGTGTTACTACAATAATGTTAAACAAAAATTGAATACGTGTTTAAAAAAAGTTATTACAAAATCGTGTCTATTGATTGCCTAAAGTTAAACATTGTTTAAATGTTTAGACACTGTTTAGATCAGCACATGTATAAGCAGTGTTTAAAGCATTTTTTGAAATAACACTGCAACTAAACATTGTGTGTAATCTTACCTGCCAAAAGGGCGACACATCAGCGTACTGTAGCGCTGGTGTTCTTTCAGCGCCCTTAAATTGGATTTAAAATTAGGCTTATCGACCAGAAGACAAATCTTGAAGAATTAATTAGCCAAATCCTCTCTTCGCAAGTATCTGTCCGCAGTGGGTGCGTTAATTAACGAGCATAAGAGCCAAAATGAGATCAGTGTACTTACTCTTTCTTATTTTAACCCTATATTTTTAAAGGAATATAAAGAAAAAAAAATAAGGTTGAACAAACTTCATTTATTTTTCAGTGGGTAATTATTTTAAATGCAAATTAGAAAACGTATAAAATGTAACCAGTTCTCAGTAATGAATCTCAGAACCAGTGACAGAGAAGGAAACTCAGCGAGAAAACCGTGGGGCAGTCTTGCATAGGTGTCCGGGGGCAGCCACGGAGAGTAGTCTGAGGGGTAGCCTATGAGGTCACCGAGGAGTTTCCTCGGAGCAGCGCCCAGGAGATAAAATTAAATAAAACCTTCGAAATTTACAAAAAAATAAATAGAATTTGAAGTGACAATTTACGATAAAAATACAATAACTTAAGGAAAAACAACGTGAAATAAATAAAAATGCGTGCAAGAAACCGCGAAACACTACATAAAGACGGTTTATATAAAAAAAAGCAAACAAATAGAATAAATACCATAATAAATAAAACCCTTACATTACGAGTAATTATTTATTATTGGAGTGACTTGTATTCGTTTTCGTATAATGTGACTTGTAGAAAACCTCGACGACTGCATGAAATAATTTTCATTAAGCTATCAACAAATCCAGTTGTACAGAGCAACATTTTAAATTCAAAAAATGTTTAAATTCATATGTTAGTTTGTACGTGTTTAAATATTCGAATGTATATGGATCCTACCAAAATCTAAGGAGTATATGAAAACCTCACCTGCGAATGCCTAACAGACGAGGCTCTGGCGTACGCAACAGATCCCGGTAAGCAACAATAGGCTCGCCACCTATTACGTGGGACTAACCATGTTATTGGCGAAATGTGGGCGTATAATATGCCTCTGCCTACCCCTTCAGGAAAACAGAAATGAATGTATGTATATAGGTTAGATATACATACAACTGTCTAAGCGCAATAAAATTTAAGGCTGAACGAGGTAGATTTTATTATACAGAAGAATGTAATATTATTGTGCATAACAATAAACATAACCATTAATATCCCTTCTAATTTACCTTTTAGTCCCTTTACCATAACCGTACTTAATTAAACATCCCAATCTCATAGGCGAATAACTATTAAATCCGCTGTTTTGATCTATTTAATAAAATATTTACGTGGCACTCGGCCTAAATTCGAGCAGCCATTAAATTGTTACAGCCTACTAATAACGGATTCAGTAATTTGGCCATACGTCTTGTTCTGGCCGTGGCACAGGATTAAAACCTAGCCCAATGCCAACCCTTCATAAATCGTGGACACGTTTTATATTATTCATGTGATACGAAGTTACGGAAATACGAAGTTACGGAAATACGAACTGGGTGTGTGGGCGAAACTGTCAATTTTAGGAAGTAAAACTTGGTTTGGGTCAGAAAGGATTTGTAAGACAAGGCTTGTCTGAGTTCTGGCGGCAAGTTATTAGAATACTTCACGGATCAGGGTTGTTCATTTTCGCACCTGAAATATCGAAATCAGATATTAATATAAATATTTAAGAGTAATCTAAATTTAATTTCTAATCTAATAATAATTTAATTTAATCTAGTTACTGTTTATTACTTTTTCAAACAAACTACGACTATATCTATAAAAATATACACAAATACTTCTTTTATGACAAAATCAAAACCACGACACTAAAAATTAAAAAATGATTGCACCGACGTATATTTGTCCAGTTTCGAAATGGGTTACAAGTATTTATGAAGTTAATTTAAAATAAACCACTTAAAGTCAACATAAATTGAGAAAAAAAAATTTCGGTTTGAAATAAGAACTTTTAAAATATTTGGCTGAATAATTAAAAAACTACCAGTTTTTGGGGTGCGAGACGGACTCGTTCACGATTGAACTATTTCGAATAACGAATGACAATGGTACCGAATTTTATTTGTTGTTAAATCTAATGCTTAATTCGAAACTGTAGCTATAAATGGTTATGGTAACTAAATAGGACATTTAACTAAACATTCTGTGAATATTTCAAGCGTTTTTCTGTTGCCGTCATCAATATTGAGGGAAAACGAGCCAAAAAAATCAATCAATATGAAGTAGGTATGTATTTTCAAAACAAAAATATTTAAGTAAGTTTTATCAGTTATTTAGTACCCATAACACAAGCTCTTTATGATAATTATCTTGGGTCTAAATAATTGGTGTAATTGTCAGAAAAAATATAATCTTCCAAGACGTCTTTACGGATCAGTTTATATGTTTCTTATAAACATCTTATTTGTTTATTTTGTCATATTATCGCAGTTCAGAGTACTTCCCTGTGTCAAAAACAGGTAAAAGCAAGAGGTCAGGCTTCGTATTTTATGGTTAGCCTGAAATAAATGGGGTCTATGCATATTAAAGTACCATCATAGGGAGGGTGCGGTGTTTAATACGTCACTAGGGACCCGTTTACACCTCTTTTATTGGACAAAATGTCAATAGTAAAAGGCGATCTGACCGTGTCCTTTTAACGGGCCCACAAATTTTTTTACAGGGTCATAAAATATGTAGATAGGTTGGTACTTTTCGTACCTGCGCCTTGAATCACACTTTTGTTTATTCTTGGACATATACGTACAAAAAACCTTTAGACAACAAAGTATTGGGGCACAGGTTTTATTCCCCATAAAAATTAATATCTTCGCGAAAGGAAAATCTGGCTACTGAAGATTAAAATTTTATAAAAATGTAAATGTTTATCCGTTTTCTAGTATCCATAATTAACATAGTAGCTTTGCTTAGTTTGAGAAAAGAAGCGCTGTATACAGCCTAAGAATATTTATTAAAAAATGAAAACAACAGAGATAAAATTTATTAATTAAGAGTAATAAAACAAAGAAGCGCTCGTAGCTCTGCGGTGTTCGGTGGTTGGAAACGATCACCAAAGTACAGCAGCGTTTACAGAGGTCAGTCCTTGGATGGGTGACCGTTTGTGTGGCATTTGATATCGAGCGCTTCCGTGCTTCGGAAGGCACGTTAAGCCGTTGGTCCCGGTTATCACTAAATGTGGTAGTCGTTAAGCCATGTTAGAGGCCTCATGGGCGGCTTGAAAAATTCTAACAGCAGGACGCCATACACCTGCCTCCGCCAATCCGCACTGGGTCAGCGTGGTGGAGTATGACCCAATACCCTCACACCTTGATTTGTGTGAGGAGGCTCGTGCTCAGTAGTGGGACGTTAATGGGCTGTGATGATGATGATGAATAAAACAAAAATAATATACATTTATATGCATCATGTCCAAACGTAACAGCCGTTTGCTTTGCAGATAAACTTTTCAATTAATGTGACTTTCTTGTATATGCAATGGCAGATAAAATAACAACCTGAGTGCTTGAACCAAGAAGGAATTGTGTTTTTTTTGACGTTACTGCTTATATGCTGCTGAAAATATACTGGCTCACTATTCTTAATATTTAATATAGTTGTAGGCATTATTAGATCGGAAGTGTGAGCTAATGTAGCAGTTTTATGATTTAATGTTCCAAGAGTCACTTAAAGTTATAACTCGAGTCGAGTCATAAACTGAATATTTATTTCTCATTGTTTATATTGACATAAGAACTTATTATATCAGAGGAAGTCATTTCTTTAACATAATAAAAACATTCGATATATCAACGCAGAATTTTATAGGCTGGGGTTATAATAAAAAATAATATTATAACAATTTTAACGTCGTTCATAAAGTATTCATAACAAAATAACATGAGTGAGTTTTGTGCTCACATTTAGTGAGGCCAGTGTTGGAACAGGGATGTAGATTCGATATTTTTAAATCTCTTAACATCCATGGTTTCACTGAGTCAGTACATGACTGTTTATAGGTATTTTTAATGATTCAATTATCCTTCCGCTGAGCTTTTGTCTCAGTTTGCTGGCTTAATGTGGACGTAAACTAATTTGTGGGATTCTGGACTTATATGTATACTTATATAGTTTCAGTTGTCTATAAATAACCTTAAGTCAACCTCACCTACAAGTGGTGCACCTATCGATCAACGGACGAGTCTCTGGTGTATATAACAGTGCCTGTTAAGCGGCAATAGGCTTGCCACCTATTACGTGGGACCAACTATATAATTGGTGAAGTGTGCTCGAATAGAAATCAATAAAGTAAAGTAAAGTTTTTTTTTTAATTTTCGTTTTACTTTTGTAACATTTCATTAATTATTATTATTATTTTAGCTTATTTAAAATGTATTTTTTTTAATATAGAATAGAATGTATGTAAATAACTGTAAATTTATATTTCTTGTTTTCTTCTCTGTGAATGGGTATAATGTACCTGATTAAAGAACTTATTTCCTACTAATATTGTTCAATACCAAGTACGAAGATATTATAGCAAGTATTTTTTATACCTGTTCCAGCTCACTCAACTCACAATAAAATTCAATCATGTTAACGGGCGGGCGGTACGTTTCTGTCCCACTGTAATGTTTTATGGTGACATTGCTCCCACGCTGGTCGGATCAAGCTAGATGCAGTTGAGATGTATGGACCTTGGGCGCCGCAACTGAAATATATCGAGCACTCGGGCTTGAGAAATGGCCCATGTGTGACTATGTCAAATGTCTCATTGTTAATAGCGAGGAACAATCGCTTCAAGATCTACCTACGAGTGTGAGGATTTATGGCAACTGGTGCCTTGCATTAGTATTTTGATTTCTTTTTTTAAAGCTTATTCTTTTAGTACATAAAATGTGTCTGTCGAAAAATGTAAATAGGTACTTTTTGTATATTTTTATTAAGAAGTTAAAAAAAACACGCTTTTCTAAATAAAATAAATGCAAATTAACACTACAACGGTAAATTATTTAATATACCAAGAAGAAAAATAATCGCATTTAGACAATGTGTTGATTTTTTCCAATAAAATATTCGTCTTATAATTATAGCATGTTTATAGTATAACATGGCATAATTATAGTAAATGCAGAAGTTCGAAGTATAAAAATTACGAAAACATAAATAGAATGTAATGAATTATAAAATCGCAAGCTATATTTTATAGAGCCTCATATTCTACTAGGAGACGTTTTCGTCTGTTTCCTTTAATGTTATCCTTCTGTTAAGAGTTTTGAATATGGTAAAAAATTAATAAACGTACAAGATAAGACCTGTAAAAATCAGATCGTGCGGAAGCAGTCGCGTAGAAATTTTAGTAACGAAATAAAAAACAAAGCTTTACAATTTTTAAGATTAATGATAACCCGACAATTCTTTATTCACGTGTATAGTTCTAACGTTCTAACAGATGCGTCTAACACCTGTACATATGAGAAAAGTGCTATTGTTCTGTCTTATTCTATCATTTGTTTGATAACTCTATAAATAAAATGACTGTTAACGCAACAAGAAGATAACAATCTCCACCAAAATGGAGGACCTTAGGGTGTGATCACATAACAAATTATTTTATTGATGCCCCTTTTTTAAAATAACTATTTTAAAATTATATATGTATTTTGTTATTGATAAGTATATAATAAAGTTAACGTATAGATAACGTTAGAAAAAACTGTTTCTTTACAATTTGAATAATTTCAAACAGTTCGTTCTCCTAATCTTAGCTAGGTTTTTCTTAGCTCAACTCGTATCAGTTAATATGTTCATACATACGTATCTGAAATTTAAATAATAACTCTAAATTATCATAAAAAAGCCCCTTAACAACGCTTGTAGTATATTTTCTTTTTTTAAAGATATTTACTCATTTTATTCAAATTCATATTCATTTATTCAAGTTTGGCTCAAAAGAGGTCTTATGAACGTCAAAACTTAAAAAACTAGCGCTGTTCTTACTCCTATTGCACTTTTATGTCACATTGAAGAGTTTCTTACCAGATCAAATCAAGCTCCTGTCCGGTACGTTTAGACCAGAGTGTCAACTCTAAACTCAATAAATATCAATTCACCACAGCTAAGTCGAAAAGTCCTTAAACTTTTAAATATAAAACTATAAGGCAACTCCTGGCAAGTTTCGACATATAAGTGCTATCTAAATACACTATATCTCTGTACACAATCTACATAGTATTATGTGCTTTGACCATAAGTTTTAATTAACTTTAAGATAATATAAAACATTGCTGTCAGCTTGAAAAAAATGTAGCGAAATTGAAACAAATCATCAAAAGACAGTATGACAAAGACACGTGCAAAAAATCGTAGTAATAAATAAAACGTCTCTCAACTTGAAGCCCCGCCCTCTGATTGAATAACTAATAACTTGTTTTTAATAAAATATTTACAACCAACTCACGATAATGGAATAATAAAGTCATCGAGGTGTGTGAACGCGGCGTGAGTCGGTTAATCTTGTGCATCAATCAAAAAATGGGCCTTAATGAATTACCCGTTTGGTTAAGGGTGAGCTTCGATAGTCCCACGAGCGATACGATTACACAAAGAGAACTTTTTTTTTCATCGTCTACTTTCCCTCAATTCTTTTATTACTATCGACGTGTGGCGGAAACCGGTCAGAAAAGGGTTATAAGTTATTTTTTGTTGTAAAAGTTATCACTCGCGCTATTGTTTATCAATTCGTTCGTGAAGAAACTCATTAGTGTTGATGTTGCAGGCATCTTATTGTTTTGGCCGTTTTGAGAAAAGGATATGGATAGTTTATTCCATATAATTGTACACGGTTATTTGTTTTTGAAATATTTTCAAAACGGTTTTCAGTTTATACCATGTTTATTTCTAACGATACATTATTTATCAAATTGGATTGACATTTTTTTTTATTATTAAAACATATGGCACCTTAGGCGTGTCCAGCCTATAACAATTATATTATCGATCGTTTATAAGTTTCAAATTATATAATAAAATAAAATAAAATTGTGTGTAGACATTAAAACGATTTTCTCTGAATATGTATAGTGTAAGGTGTATAGGGTTCCTACCAAGAGTTTTGGGCCCCAAGTCAATCTCACAACCTGCAAGTGGTGTACCTGCCGATCAACGGACGAGGCTCTGGCAAACATACAAGATCCCAGTAAGCGACAATAGGCTTGCCATCTATCACGTGGGACCAGCAATATTATTGGCGAAGGCAGAGGCATATATTGTGCCACTGCCTACCTCTACAGGCGTGATTTTATGTATGTATTTAGGTATGTATGTTTCTCTGAATAAATGAATATGCCTAAAAAGATTCATTACAGAATATGCCGCAGTAGAAAGTCACTACAGGTCGTCTGTGGAGACTCAACAAATATTTGTAAAGAGGTTTTGCCAAAAAAATACAGCATTAGGTTCTTCAATAAAACAGTAAAACAGATTTTAAAGGTTCGGCAACGCACTAGTATCCCAGAAACGTCTTTAGAGTGCGGTGGCCACTTTCTATCCGGTGGGCCGTATGCTGAATTGAATACTTTATTGCATATTTGATGGTAAGTTTAAAACTTTCCTAGTAATTTTCTTAAAAGGCTTATTTTCAATCTGCCTGCGACATAGATGCATTGTTAATTACTATATGTTAAGGCAGATTTCGTATTTTTGTAACGTTGATATGTAAAAAAGGAATTAATCTTTCTAGCGATCACAATTAACTGTGATCTGTAGTTTTATTTCAACGGGTGACGAGATAAACGCGACATTGACCATTACATTTACTATCAGGTCAATGAATCTATATAATTAAAGCGACGACCGGAAACGTTTACGAAAGTGAAGCAGTTCTGACACAGGTCAGACCTTGAATGTTTTTCGTGCTTCGGAAGGCATATTAAGCCTTTGCTCCCGAGTATTTTTTTTTATGTAGGTAATAGTCAGAAAATTCGAAGTCCGGACAGAAAATTTCTATCTTCAAGAAGTAACAAATCTGCCTTCGCCAATACGATCTATGTTCGCGTGGTAGAGTAAATTCTGATGCCCTCAGCACCTTTGTTTGTGAGAGGAGGCCTGAGCCCAGTAATAGTACGTTGATAGACTTTGATTAAAACTGCCTGCCCTGCCCTGAATAAATTTACGCCTTCTCAAAATTAGTAAAGTAAGAAACCAATGAAATATCAATGTTTAGACCTGGTCGATGGAATGTGATCATCGCGGCATGTGGACTATCTCAATTCCAGGGCCATCAGTGATTTTAATTTTTTTTATAATAGTAATTATAAAATTTATATTGGAACTTCTTAGATTCGCTTCTTTCCTCTTTGCTCCAATGAGATGATAGCCTACCAATGATATTTCAGGACGAAAAGAACATTGCCCCTTTATTCTATATTTCCAAATGGCATTACTATAAACATAGACAAGCGTTGAAATTACCTATAGGCGAACGACACTTCCGATATATCATTATTTTAGATAACGAAAAAAAACATAAAATTGTTTTAATCTCCAGTAGAGGTTTAATAATGAAAACATAATTATTTTCTCGTGGCATTTCACAAGCTAACCTCATGATGAATGAACTATACCGATGATTATCAAACTAGACCGTTACCGTTCCATCCACATTGTTAATACACCATTGTAATATTATATTTGTAATGCACCAAGCTCCTGGTCGTGATTCCGTCGGGTTGAATGACCATTTACTTCTTTATCTAATATGACAAAGGAAAATGTAATTTGAATAAAAACTATTTATTTGTTAACATAGACAACGATTTAGATTTGTGTTTTTATGTAATTATAGATCAAATTAATATGGCTTTACCTAAAAAAATACTTACATATTTTTTTTCCTTTATGCCTTTTGACAATTGAACCTTATTTTAATTAAATATTACAAAAAAGTCTGACAAATTACAAAGTTTAATGAGTTTTATGTAAATTGGGCATTAGGAAGTGGTTTTTAATTTCGCTTTTACTCCAGCATAAGAGACTTCTCTTAAAAAAATCCTTCAATAAAAGTGAGTTACAAACTGTTATGCCAAAAATTCTAAATCTTAATTTTGGAGAATCTTTACTGTAAATTCTTTCGATAAAAATATGGATAGAATAATAATTAATCTGTGAGGTGGCAAACGATTGCCGGGAGACAATACATTGGAATTTAAGCTGATTGAATATTACTCGTCTTAAATTGTAAGACTACGCATTCAGTTGCGGGACTGTTCATAAGGGTTACCGCGGCCTTGGAACATTGCAGCCTCATGGAGGAAAATCGATGGTTTTTAGTCAGTATAAGTCTGACACACCCTTTCGCTTAACCCACAGCGGAAGACGGCCATTCGATGATATTCCATTCAAAAAAAAAAAGACTACGCAGTCCAATTGAAAAGTTGCATGTATGTCGTCGAAGCTCTAAAGTCTAATCTACTCTGTTATACAATATTTTACTCCTTCTTATAACAAATTATGCTTAAGAGATCGTGACCTCTGCCGACACACATTTCCGCAAACTTTTCGAATCATGCATAGCTTTAATATCGTAAGTACCTACTAAATTGAGGTACCTATCTAAATTGATAAATCGAAAACAATACGTTTCATATTTAAATCTCATTTTAAGTGGGTCTACCCACACAACTCCCATATAAATGAAGTATAATTCGTTTATGTTTGCTAAACAGGACCTGTAAAAATAGTCTTAAATGTTATTAACAGTTTTATACATTTATATTTACATCAATATATTCAATATATATATTTACATAGGCTTCTTAATGAATATTGTGTTCTATTAATGTTTTTGAATCTAGAATTACTTTAATTGTTTTGTATAATAAAATTATTAATTATATATATCTGCATAGTAAAATACACATATTTTTTGCATTTAAATTGAAAATTATAATATATTAATAATCATGTCTATTGAATAGCATTCAATAGGCAATGTCGCCACATACAAGAAATGAGTACCTATCGCAAATAGAGCTGCATGCTTATTAGATAAGTTAGGAAAACAAACAAACAAACATAAAGAGTGATATGAAATTAAATGAATAAAATGGTGTTTCATTTAATGCACCTCAAGCCATGCAAACATTTAAAAGTCTTTTATATATATGTATCTCTTATTAAATTCAGGTCATTTAAATACAATAATTAAATAGGAGAAAAATAATACTTTCAAATTCTCAGTACGAATCAAACTATTATACCTTACACCAGAAATACGAATATTCCTTAAGCAAACCAAACATTAAACAGACAGTGATACTAAACGCACCAAGAGTATCACAGTACTATTCAAATGTCAATCGAGTCAGCTGTCATTTGTTTGATGCTTTCTAAAATATGAGCGGTTATAATATCAATTTGTCGGACATGAGATATTACCGTGAGTCCGTGGTCTTGACAAATTCGTCGTGAATTATGTGCCGTGGAAATTTGATTAGTGCCGGTGTGAGCTAGCGACCGACGCGGACGCCGAAACGTGATTTGTTTGTTTCGGATGGAGGTGGTAATTGAGCTTATGGCTAATTAGATAAATTAATTATTATTTTATGTACTATTGTAAATCAATAGGTGAGTTAATTCTCGATAAACTGAAGTCTAATTACATTAATTATTAAAAGTATTCATTTGTTTTTTTAATCAATTGGTTTTACTTTTATTGTAGGATTATTTGCTGTTCATACTAACTTAATGTCTAATTATATATTTATTAATAAGAAGTAATAAAAAGTCATTGTTTTTTTATCAGTTGACATTTGTTACAGTGAGTTCTCATTGAACAAAGGTTATTTTTAGTAGATTATATACTATTTATCTATTCATATAGGTAGTATTGCTAAAAACTTAGAGTACTGTTACCTAATTGGTTGATTTAGTCAAATTATTAATTTTGTTCTGGTTTGAGTGTTCTTTTACGTATGTTAAATATGTACTTACTTATGGATTTATTTATTAATTTGTATCCATAGCATAGGTTTAAAATGATACTTACCATGGAACTAAATGATTGGTGTAATTGTCCGAATATATTTATTTTATCTTTCTTCATGTATTGTAGTTATTAGTTTTATGCTCTTTTTAAACCGAATTTTTTTTTTTGCAAATCTTTTTAAATTTATTCTTTTATTTCAAAAGTCCCCAATACGGTAGATAACTGTACATGATATCAGTTAGATCAATATTTTATGCCACCTCCAACATTTGCCCATCTCTGACAACGTAGAATTCCAAACTGGGATGTGGGGCGACAAATCTCGGATCACGAGTCTTCATGTGGTTCAATTGCCACCACTAGTATATCGGATTATGGATGTGTTATTCTGATTATCCGTTAGTTAGCGATAGCATTTAAAATAGAACATAATTAATTAAGAATATTATTGAATTTAAGTCATATATTTAAAACATAGGCCTCCCCAATTGCCTTACTCATCGATAGATCTCAAGTCTGCATTCACCGGCTACCCGCCGGTCTGACTAGATAATTAATAATAAACTAATAAAAATTAATTATTAATAATTAATTGGTCAATCCGGTGAGAGGCCATCCCTAAATTTTTAATGTTATTTATAAAATCAATAGCGTTATAAAATACAGACTTTACGTTTTAGTTAAAGGAATAAAACCAAATAAATAGCAATCGGTTACCGATTACTAACGTGTTTTGATAATATTATGTTCAGTCGAATAAAACATTGTCTTACTCAATTTCAATTAGATTTCCTGGATGAAATATAATAAAGTGAAGTTCTAATAAAATAACAGAAAAGACTATGGTCAGAGTTTCGGTAGCTAGTCGTGTATTGAAATCGTTCTGTGTTTCTAACCAATTTGTAGTAATTGTTTCAAATTGGTTCTATCGAGGCGGAAGAGTAATGGCACCGATTGTTTTATAAGTAGTTCACGCTTACAACACTCTATAATCAGAGCCTAATAATGCACCTTAAGCGTCATTACTAAGTCCCAATCGCATATAGCGTAATTTCCGATGGATTGTAAAAATAAAAATAAAAAAATATGTGAATTTGTCCTTACTTAAAGTTTTTATGATAGGGGGTTCAGACAGGATTGAAATTTCGTTCTGTTGCGATACGTTCATTCGGAGACTTACAGATTATTGAAGAGCTATCAAAATAATCTATATCCGAACATTTTGAGAGAGATACTTAGTTGAAAGCCTTACTAACCGATAGTCTGCTTTTGATGATATGATGAGATGTACGAACTCTTGGTTCAAAATTAGAAATAGGGTGAATAGGGATCCTACCAAGACCTAAAGAGCCCAAGCCAACCTCACTTGCAAGTGGTACACCTGCCGAGCAACGGACGAGGCTCTGGCGAATATAACAGTGCCCGGTAAGCGACAATAGACTCGCCACCTATTACGTGGGCCCAACTATATAAATGGCGAAGTGTGAGCGTATAATATGCCTCCGCCCTTCGAGGAAACAGGCGTGAATGTATGTATGTATGTAAAATTAGAAATCCCTAAATATATTGTGTAATAGCTCCAAATAACGCAGACGGAATCTATTGAAGTAAACCACAAATTACTTTCCTACTAACTTTAACCGAATACATTTACAATTAGTACAAAATTAGTAATCCCTACATATATACGAGGTGTGTAACAGCTTGAAATAACGAAAACGTACTTTACAACTAACTTTTACCGATTATATAAAGAAATGAACGAATTATTTGTAAAAAATTTGAAATCCCTAAATAACTATATATTTGCGTTATATGGAGCTGTTACCCTATTGTAACAGCTTCAAATACCGCAAACGGAACCTTTTGAAGTAAACCACGAATTACTTTACCATCAACTTTTATCAAATCAAGATTTTTTAAACTACATAGTATGGTTTATGGTTACCACTTTTATGTTACTCTTCAGAAAGTGACATTCTCATACAATGTTTAAGCGCTTCAAATAACGCGAAAGAAACCTTTTTAAGTAAACCACGAACTACTTTATAAGTAACTTAGTAACGCACAGCTTTTACAAGATCAAAATCACTTTTCTTACGGCTGCACCAATAATACTAAGTCAATTTTATCAATAGAGCTATCTCGTGTACCGTACCAGCTATAGATTTTTTACTTACATTATAGACGTTTATCAGCAACACTTATTGCGGTTCTACTCACGTTCCCAGACAAACCAGGAAGCCACTACTAGTTTTATGTGATCATATAGCTACACAACTGTGTTTTGATGTTTGTTGGACTAATATTCTTCTGATCAAAGTTTTCTGCAATAGTTGTCTCTGAGGCTACCTTAACTTTACTAAAAAGGTAATTGTGGAAGTGCAAAAAGGTTTAATGCCTCATAACAACCAGATCCATCAAGGGTTAGTTTTCTGTAAAGAAGGCACATTAAGAAATACTTACTTAAAATACATATAATTATACGAAAGAATTAAGTCATAAAAGTCTCTCGTTTGAGCGTTGGTCGTAAAGACATCGTTATTCTGAGGCTCCTACCTTACCTAAAGATGCCCTGTGTAAGGGCGAAACACGTGGATTGCACGGGAATTGTTTCTCGATTTTTCGGATGCGGGAATTGTTACAAAGTTATTTTTTAATTCATCACTTGCTTACAATAAATTTCCGTGAAGTAACGCCTTAATCAATAAATTATTTATTGCGTCTTGCCTAACAATACATTGACCAACAAGTGCATGTGCCCTATTTTACCTTAAACTTAAAAAAAACTCGAAGGTTCTTTGAGACTATCATTATAGAGTTAAGAAATACAAAGAGGTTTCTTGTATATGTTTTCTCTCTGCCAGTTCGAGTAGTGTACACGATCGTGATCCCTCGATCCCAGCTCAGCGAGTGCTCCATTTTCGTAATGCGATTTGCATACACATGATCGTTGACTGCTCAAGGCTTTTCGACATTTCTAACAGCTTTATTTTCCTTGATATGTTGGTTTTAAATTGAACTTTAACGTACCTAATAATAAAGCTATTAATACATCTAGGAGGGTTGTCACTTACCAATCGGAAGTTATATGTATACCTTTACCTGCTTAGTAAGGAAAGTAGTTAGTGCCTCGCCTCTATGAGGAATCATTTGTTAGGTCGAATATGGTTCCAGTAATTTATCTAGGCATAATCAGGTAAACTGATGCTTTTTGCGTGTATTTTCATAGAGCTTCTTAGGAAAAATAGTTCGTCGCTCGTCCCTCTGAGACATCAGACGTGGTTAAAACGATGCTTCCAGTATGAGGGTTGTGTGGTCCCGTGTTACGGTATTTAACTAGTTAACATTATTTACTCAGATTGATTTGCATGGGATACTTACTACCTTAGTGAAGTTTACTAGTAGGTTAGGTTTGTTGAGGTTAGCTTAAAAAAAGGTATTTCTGAAACGAAATTTAAATGAAACAAAAAGTACTTTATTGTTTTTAAGATCGACAAAATCATTTAGATTCGTAAAATTTTCACGTTTTTTTCTGTAAAACGACACAACACTTGTGAACTGTCGTTATCTTGTGTAAATAAATAATATGTATTGAAACCCATAGACATGACATTAATATCACCGAGCATAAAATGTAGCAGTTGTCTATTATACTCACGTAAGTATACTTTGAGGTAGTTAGTGAGTGGTAAATAAAGAACGTACTTTTGAGTTTGAACTCCATCCAGCCTCCATCCATCATGTAACCTTTGTTAAATTCCATAGAACTGTCCTGCTTTACCCAAAATCTCTTTAGAAGTGTTGGTGCGTTTCACAGGGGAGCCTGCGAATAAGTTACATTAACAAATACCAACGGAGTCATTGTGCCTCCTCGCTGCGGTATTTATATATTTATCAGCAACAAAATCATAAGAGCCCGTCAAATATCATTATCATTAAATGATGGATAGCTAATTCTCAAACCCGATCTGATATTAGCCCGTATAAAGATGCGTGGGACACTCCATACAATGCATCATTTGGGTACACGTCGCTTATATCGAGTGGATCGTACTCGGAAATCGGCTCTTAAAGGTCATAGAAAAGTCATTTATTAAAATAAACTGATTGTAAAAATATTACGGAGTTAGTAAAGTGACGGTAACATATTTGTTGAAGATTCCGTTTATTAAGCGCATTGGTACTAAATTAAATAGGTATTACGGATGTTTCGAATGTTATATTCAATTATTAAGCAATTTAGATCAGTTTCATCAGTTTCAGTACTTATATTTTATGATACATACTTTTTAAGTGCTGAATAAATTTCATTCATTCTTTCTATAATACACTAAACCTTCTAAATCAGTGCTACTATACAGGTTATGGTTTTTAGAGAACAATTTATATAACCTATTTATATGAATATCACGGAGCGCGACCAACCTTTTTCTAGATTTTTGTCCACTTAGTCTTGTATTAAGACTAATATTTATGTGCACGATATTGTCTTGCTCTGGCTGAATACTATGGCTCGAAATTTTTGGACATGTATTGTTTAATTTTATAAATTAAATATTCTTATATAAGTGGTATTCCTCTGTCACATAGACAATGCTTTCAAAACACAGTACCTACATAATGAAATTATTTAATAATTATATTATGTAGGTACTGTGTTTTGATATACCTCACGCTACATTCCTAAAGACTTTTGTTACTAAAACCACATACCTACAAAATGTACAAATTTAAAACTTCTTTATCGTTTGCTCTCTCCCGAAAACCTTCCGCCAACTCACAAATAAAGTTTACATTTTATTTATTATATAATTGACTCGCAATAACAATCATATGAGGCATCCTTCTTAAGTATAACAGGACCAAAAAGGCTACACGCCTAAATTATCTCGGAAACCCCGTATAATGTCAAAAATATTGCGAAACGATCATAATAATTATTGTTTAACATCGCATATATATCCAGCTGACGCTAATGCTCAAACAAAACTTGGAACAAGCAAACAAATTTACCGAAATCGTTCACCGGCCGGCGAATAAAAATTACGACCGGTTTTGAGCCCGCGGCCTTCCCCTACTACGATATTCTGATTCCAGTGTAAATATTCTGCTGCGGGACTGTCCGAAAGGTTTACCGCGGCCTCTGGACGTAGCAGGCACAAGAAGGAATATGTATGGTTTTTAGTCAATAAAAGTCTGACACACCCTCCCGCTACACCCACAGCGGGAGAAGTTCATTAGATGATTATGCATCCGAAAAAAAAAAGTGTAAATATTCTGTCACACTAAGACAATAATGTGATAAAAAACCATGGTGACATGTGTATGTATTATAATTTTGTCGCAAGGATGCTTCGTAAACAGACCTAGCTGGTGGAGTCTGCATTCTTTTCACCTTGGTTTGTGACAGGAATCAGAAGTGGGAGCCCAATAGGGCCGAGATGATGATGCTTCATGATTTACGAGGTCCATATAACCGTCCGACCCATAGCTTTGTTCAAACATTGCTGAGAATTTGGTACAATTTTATGTGTAAGTGTAAATATGTAAGTTACCTGAATGATTGTAATTATCATTAATGCAAAAAAAATTGAGATACCAAATATTATCAAGAAAAGATTGAAATTTATCTATTTTTGAGTTTAATGAGCATAATTAAATAAACTCGTATTACACAACAGTTTCAAACTCACTACGATACCCGAATGATTTCATCAGCTGTGCGCAACCCTTTATTATAAAAAACAGATATTTTATTAACAGATCAAAAAACTATCCTTTAACAATTGATAATATCGCAATAATAAAAAACATGCGAAATCGTGTTCAATCTATTCATTTTAACTTCCAACTCAACTTAATATGATAACTCGATCAATTATATTATTATTATTACATATGAACTTGAACCAATAGTAGGGGAAGATGCATCCAAGAATATTTATGCGCCCATAAAATCCGAACACGCTACGAACGATCACAAAACGGACCACAAACGTTTGTATCCTTCTATCAAAACGGATCTTCCACTAATAAATAAAATTAAACTGGCCATGTCCATTGTTCCAATAAACATTTTTATTCCATTAAATTATCCCTTTTATTTAAATAAGAGGAACTAACCTTTTCTTCTTAAAACCTTAAAGAGGTATTGACATACATAGTCTTATCATTAAGGCTTAAGGGGCTTCTAAATATGATTGATAATTTGAAAAAAGTAAAGGCAATGTTCTTTCTGTAGATTTTGTTTAATGATGAAAGATAATAATTTCTAACATATGCAAATTAGTATATTAATATCATCACCATTCCTAGCATTTATCACAGTTGTACCTTGACTCATGCTTCGGATCTGCTGATCAGAGGGCCACCAACCACTCCACCTGAATTTGAGATTTGGCTGAATTTTAGTTACTACACTAAGCGTCTGCCGTCAGAAGTCAGAGCGAAAAGGGAAGAGCAACGCAGAGAGAAATATTATTCTATTCATAAATTAACATTTTATATAGAAATATTCTATCATTTTACTATAACATTTCGTTCATTTAGATACTTTTAAGAGTCAAATTAACAATCTCTATCTCTTATCGATAATTCCATTAAACAACACCTGTGTTGTTGTGTATATTATGCTGTGAATATTATGCTGTGTATATTATGCTATGTATATTATATGCTGTGTTATTATGCTGTTTATATTATGCTGTGAATATTATGCTGTGTATATTATGCTGTGTATATTACATTTTTAAAGTGTTCATTAGTTCATGCTGTGTGTTATATTTTTAAAGTGGACAAGTTCAACCGAATTTATCAGTTATAATTATTATAACAGTTTTTTTAGAATTAGATTGTTGCATCTCTTTTAGTAAAGGTCTCTAAATTTTGTTGTAACTCTGACATCGTCTGTGGCCGACAGGAGTCCGTAAAAAATAAAGAATACTTTTATTTGGAACAAAGATTACACATATATAATTTTTATATCAGAAACAGTTTTAATAATGTTGTGAACCTATTTTTTTTTACTGTATTAATTTCCGATTCATCATCATCATCTCAGCCCATAAACGTCCCACTACTGAGCACGAGCCTCCTCTCACATACCAAGGTGCGAGGGTATTTCCGATTGGTAAACTATAAGTGGAATAAAAGTGTTCTTAGAACAATAAAATTACCCTTCCTTGAACATTTTTACACAGCGCCACCTAGTGCCAAACTAAGCATATGACTATAGTCAAATATACTTACATACTATTTGTAAAAATAAACATATAATACTTTTGCCTGTGTGGGAATCGAGTGTGTTAGATTTAAGGTCTAGCTATCTATATATAAAATAATATAATTAATAAGCATTGAGAAAATGCTGTTAGCAGGTGAAGGAATTCAAAAGTAAAACAATAAAACGGGTTTTAACTATTTTATTTATTAAGTTCTTTACTAGTGTTTCGAACACTTCGTTTATTTATGAACTGCACTCCGTTTATTTTTGAGAACCATTATTTAGTGTAATATATTGTTTAATATTATAGCCGTTTATTTAGTTTCATCAATTATTGAACATAGAATTAAAATTATGCCATATATCCTACGGTATGTCTTAAAGCAGATAAACAAAATATATAACTTATATCAATTACATTGCATCAGTTATAAAACCCAACAAATTAGTACACATGGACCCAAATAAAATCAGACCAACATTAATACACATGTGTACAGACATTATACGTCAGAAACTACAATTACATTTGTATATATATATATATATATATATATACATACATACATATATATACATATATACACATACATATACATATTACTTTATACAATTACTATATAAAACAACTATACATTTCCATTATTCATAATTATTAATAAATAACAAAATACAAATAAAAATATTACAGCAAAGAAAGCTTACTCAACTTTAGTTCCATTCGGTGTGACTGCTCCGTAGCGAATGCCCCGAGGCCGGCAGACCGCTGGGTTTTATAGCCAGTGACAAACATGTGACGTCACATCGAACGATTCCACTGCAGATTCTTTTATTCGTCAGTTTTGAACATACAACTTTGTTTTAAATTATATAAAAATACAGTACTGCCGTTGAAATTCATTAACTACCTTATGTTCTTAGTTTAACAATAGCATAATTGTGTTTTATACAAAACAATAACGAAAGAACATAATTTATAAGATTTTGATAATAAACTGATATAATAATGTGTCGATTGTGGTTCACATACAAATAAGGTTATAATAATTGATATTTCACATAGTAAATGAACTAACATTATTAGTATAATCCATCAAGTGCAAGCATCATCTTCTATAAACGATCATCCGCGCCATGTAAAATTGGAAAATGGTAAGAAGACTTTGTTCCCCTGTATTTATACTTGCTGGTGTGATGACTGGAATTCGTGATTGTATGCTGACTGACTCACCACTGGATTTGGTTGAAACATCATTTTGAGAAAGTAAGAAGTTTTGCCCAACTTATTATTTTAATCTCATATCCATTTCATTATATTGTATCCTGCCTTCTGCAAGCCAATAGGGCACAACGCTTACTTGAAAGCCAAAATATCCCTCTTACTTAATAACTAATTATTAAAACTGAAATTTAAAAGCTAAATTGTTTGATGAGAATGGATCTAGATTATTTCATATAATAATTATAAATTGTAAATAA
Source organism: Musotima nitidalis (assembly GCA_949126915.1). Classification (NCBI taxonomy): domain Eukaryota; kingdom Metazoa; phylum Arthropoda; class Insecta; order Lepidoptera; family Crambidae; genus Musotima; species Musotima nitidalis. The sequence goes on along the minus strand of OX421424.1, from coordinate 7,279,460 downwards.
ATGTAAATAAACTTTGAAAAAAATGTCTTGACTTTTCATACAAAAATACGAAAAGACTTTTTCCCCAACCTATTATGATCACGATCCACAACTTAGTACCAATATAAAATCTATCATTTTTGCGCGCATGCAAAAGAAACATTTAAAGTAAAGTCACATGCCGCCCAGCCAACAATATGCCGATAAGCTATCCCAACATCGCGATCAAAGCAGATCATCGATAAGTAAAACTATCTTAGAAATCTGCATTTCGAATGGCAGTAATGCATAATGCAGAGCTTAACTAACATTACATTACAGCATATGAACGGTTATATGGAGTATTTCGTTTAAGTTTTATATCCATAATCAACCATCTTACCTTGTTCGTGAGAGGAGAAGGCTCGTGCTGATGATCCAGATTAGAAATAAAATGTAAACGAAAGGTTTAACTCAAGCCAATATATATATCTATATATAGATTGTTGATAATTTAAAACTATTAGAAACAGTTCATAGGAAACCAATCAAAAGATGGTTCAGGTCATACTCAGGGCATGCTGACTTAGAAGCATTGATAGAGGCATATTTGACCAACATGGTGCAAGTTGCCATATAAGGTACCATATAAAGCAGCTTCCTTTTCTTATAGTTAATCATTGGTTTATATCAATTGCTGTAAAAATTGAGCTTCGGAGCGTTAATTTCCATTAGTTTATTACAGAACAGTTTTGTTTGACGACTTAATTATTTTTAGTGTCTAATAACGACAACCATCATTGTTCTCAGCTGTGTAGATGTTATAATTTTTATGAGTGCAGTTTGCCACACACGGTTTACATACAAACAGTTTGCGATAGACATAGGGTTGGCAAAAGGTTGGTTGGTATAGAAAGTCAGGGAACTCCTTAAATTATATATTCCATGTTACTTGTAGTTTGCATAATAGTTTTAAAATCAAAATTTATAACACTACATAGGGTTTTATGTCCCGTATCATAGTTCCATAATCAAATGATCGGAGTTGATGTCTCTAATACGGATTTACTTACACACTCTTCTATTCCATATCTCGATTTCTAGAATATAATTAAGAGCCGCGTTGATATTATGAAGCGGCGAAGATTCCCGAATTCTGAGTTAAAGCAATTTCTCGAAGAACTCTGTGAAAAGGAGAATAAGTAAGTTTGGACACAGGTGCCATGAAACATGCTCGCGCGCTGAATGCGAATGCACACGACGCTGTAAAGTCGTGTGTATTCGGGTCCAGTGTGAGCTTATTTTTAATTTTATTTATTATATGTTATTGTATTTTAATTTATTGTATTGTTGTGTAATGACTTGTATGGACTTGGTCTAAAGTAAACGATTATTATTATTATTAAAACACTCAAGTCTAACAACGTGAAGCATATTAATATTAAGTTATTAGTTAAGTAAAAGAAGCAGTGCATGTCCAATGTTAAAATTTTAGTTTTGGTTTTTCTCTCAGCGGCCCCGACACAAAATGGGCTCAAGACGGAGCAAAATTGGTTTGTACTCTGTAAAATTCTGACATGCTCCAGCCACAGCGATAGACGGTCATTTGATAAAATTCTATGAGAAATAAAGGCAGGCAGTGGTAGGCTACATAAATTGGATACAAATTTTAATAACTTATTGGCAACCCTAGCATCCAACAAACTGCAACATGTATTGCAGCAATATTTTTTATTGTTAAATGGTAGGTACAGTATACAGTGTACATTTTATTGTAGTGCGAATCTTATAGTGTCTGCAAGATGAAAAGCTCAAGTTCTGTCTAAAACATTTACGCATTCTTGATTGGATCCACTCCACCAAAGCAAGTAATTGGACAGTATGTTGTAATAAACATAGTTAGCTGTTTCCGTTATTTCAAACTATAACATACATCTGAAAATAATACATCTACATAAACGAATGACAAGCAAAAGTCCAGACAAAGGAGACCTCTTGGGGTACCCGAATCACACCCTTGTGTGGTTATTCATTAGAATTTTTGAGTATTTTTGACAGGTCTAAACTTTTTTCTGAGACAACCAGTATATTGGAACACCAAATTTATTGAAGCCTTACTTGTGAATCTTACAATTATTTGCGAAAATTGTCTTATTTACTTCATTACCTAATTTTCAATTCCGTTTAAGTTTTGATTTCTTTTAAAATGGGTCAGAGCCCATTCGTCCCCTAAGATTCGCACCCTGTGCCCACTCGACCCCTGGAACTTTTAAGGGGCCCATTCGTCCTCTGATGAATATTTATTTTTATTCATTCTTCTAATATAAGTACATGTATATGTGTATACTGCAGCTTAGTAGTCCTGGTACAGTCGCGCAGAAAAGGCTAAAATAAAAAATATAGTAATTCCGTAGATATCATGTTTATTTCAAATAAGATTAACACATACAAAATCACAATGTCCTAGAAACTAACAAAATACAACTCTTTTACAAAAATCAGCCTTGATTGACCATCATATAAATCAACATTAAATATAAAATATGCAAAAAAATAGAACACAATGTGTTATATTTTATATATACATATATATATGTCATATCAACAGTAAATACTCACTTCTTATTTTTTTGTATATTTACCAACTACATACATGCAAAATCATAATAACTTAAATCTAAAAAATTATAACAGTACAATAAAAATACAAAAATCACAGTAATTATTGAAGACTAGATAAATCAACATATATATTTTTTTTGTATATTAACCAACTACATGCAAAATCGTAATAACTTAAATCTTATAAATTGTAACTAGAAGTACATAAAACCTACATAAAAATTGGCTAAAATCACCGTATTTTTTGTATATTTACCAACTACATGCAAAATCATAATAACTTAAATCTCTAAAAATTTTAAACACCTTATCTATTATTTGTAACCCGTTTTTTAACAAGCCATTCGTAGTGAGACAATTTTACATCGTAAGCCTATCGACAGGTTATATTATTATCATGACGGATTATCATTCATCATAGCTCTTTTTTCAATGATCTGTTATGAGTTATTAAATTAATGCCGTTAATAAACTGTTCACAAGTGTACTATGTTAACCGTTTCTTATGTAAAATATAGCTAATTTTATCTCAGGGGACCAATAGGCACCTGAATAGGTGCCGAATCTTTAACTTATAATGTATATATATTAGAGGGGACGAATGGGTACCTTAAAAATAATATTTTTTATTAAAATATTAATTGGTCCCCTACCAGGAGACCAATGGGCACCTATATAGGGGCCGAATCTACAACTTTAATGCTGGGGGACGAATTTTAGGGGACGAATGGGCTCTGACCCTTTAAAATTGCCATGCCAAAGTAAACGTATTTTAGTAGGTATATCAAAAATATTCTACATGTTTGGAGACTTATAAATGTTGAGATCACTAATACTAACACGCTCTTTTACTAGGGACAGGGGTTTTAATGAAACAGAATTAGTAAAATAAAATAAAACGTGTGGCACTCGGAGACTGCCGCAGTGAAGCTATTGCAAAGGATTTTTTATCAACTTATGCAATTATAATTATTTATTTATTTTATTTTTATTATGCAATATTTTTTCTAAGCAAACCTCGAAACTCTAAGCAGGCATGAGTCACCAGATTGCGGGGCGAAGAAGGGGATTAGGTACGCATGCGCAGTAACGCCAATACAACCAATGCCACCTAAAGGCGGGTTGCTGAACTAGACAACAGCCAGCCAGAGAGACAAGCGTGATATTTCAAAAAGTCATTAAAAGTTCTGCTATTTATCGATAGATGGAAAAACTAAAAAGTATCACCGATGTGCCGGTCGGGTGTTAGGATTTTTTCGTAACGGAATTTCTGGATTCGGTCTCCACGCTCAAGGCCCGCGATAGGAGCTATGCAATAGTTTAAAAAAGTCGTTAAACATTTCCGCCATTAAATATTTTGTATGATGGAATCAATATTTTGGAAAAGCTATAATAGTAACTAAGACTTGTGTCTTATAAGTAAAATAGTGTCATTAAGGAAATGTTTTCATTTAAACTGCGCCGCATTGTTAAGTTGCATGTGCCTAAGCATTAACCGGAAACTTTTACTTATTTTCCATTTGTGACGTTCAAAAAGTAGCCCACATGGCAATGATTATCACGCGACATCCTGAGCTAAGTTTTGGGTATACTAAAGACCATCTTCGCATGATCACTCATTGATTGACACACAGTCAATAATTTATTTTTTAGGCCTTCTGATTCATATTATATTCTAGCATTATCCCGGTTGCTCTAACCTTACACTTAGGGCCCGAATTCTGCTTACTGGTTTAACAAGATAGCAGTATTTCAGCTATTATATGGAGCGACTGCCGTCTGATCTCTGTCTCTTTACTATCATTTATGTTTTAAATATTATTTCAAATCATCATATCGGCCGTATACAATCTCCTGCTAAACATTAGCCGGCCCAATAGATTACATAACTTTAGAGGTATTTGCCCATAATCACCACGCTTGGCAGGCCGGTTGGTGATCGCAGCAGATAAAAGGGGGAAGAAGCTATTCTAGAGGGGGGGTTATGCTATTCTAGACCGGGCGCCACAAAGCACGAAAATACTACAATTCCAGCCAGAACGCAAGCTGAGAATGATGCCTATCATCCGGTAATCCGGTAGAATATCGATCAACCTGGCAAGGCATTACTTTTTTTTATCGTCGGTAAAAAAATGCTGTTTGCGCACTGCCTCCTAGCCAATGGGGGTACCGAGAGGGGAGTGTGGGTCTCACTGCGGCAGACGCAACCACCGCAGTCCTACCCACTAAAAACTTTCGCCCACCGCTTTTGGGGGAGGGATGAGGGGCCAGTGCCTGGGCTTATAGCTTCCGGCGCCCCACCCGCGGCCAACGTGCCCCGGATCAAAGCCGGGAGGAATTTCTCAGAGAGGCGCGATGTGAAGCGCCCCCGCAACCTCTTTATCCGGCCATGGCGTAACTGGCCGACTTCTGGGAGGCTATCTGGATATGGCTAGACGGAGGGGCCCCCTGCCCCCGCCGCCTAAGACCCCCGGGCGCTGCTGGACAGGCCCTCCTGGTCCCAACGGCGTAGACGGAGAGAGAGAGGATCCCGCTCCTTCTCCCGCATGGCATTACAATCTTGGTCAACCTGGCATAACCTTCGGCTTCGCTTTCGGTCTCAATGAATCTGCGGCGACAAAAGTTTAAAGTTGAAATAAAGCAAAAGCGGGCTAGCAAAATTATTATGGCATATCTATTATTCTGAACATTTATTTCATCATATTGTTTGGTGAAATATATACAAAAATGCGTATAAGCGAAACATATAATTGCAATGAAAAAGATTTTACAGTAATGAAAATGTAATGGTGGTATTAAACTATTTGGAGATATATTAGCTAATAAATACCTTCTCTCAAGTATACTGCACGAGTCCAGCTCTCAAATAGTAATAAAATGTAAGTTTATTCTTTAATTTATCGCAAACATAACATGTTTCATGTTCTTTCTCACTGGTATTAAAGTTTTAAAACTTTTAAGTTAATGTCTAAATTTGGTACTGTCGCGGCTTTTATTTTTGCACAAACTTCACCCCTCTTTTATTACCTAATTACCTTTTAAAGTATTTAACACTAACTGACCAGTATTTTGTGTAATAAAATTTGTCGTTATGGTTGGGTACTTTATTTGAACGATGAAAATCTTATGTTGATGTTTCAAGAGTCTGATAAGTAGTTTCAAAAAGGGGGTCTTGTTTATTATAACCTTAGAATTTCATTTCGTTTGCCGGTAAACTAACTAAACGATAAGGTGGTTTTTGCTTTAGTATGAAGTATTTGGTATATGAAGTTCATCCAATCCATTGATTGCCGATTCGCTTATCTACAGGATACTCATATGACGTAAGAGTTTTTGGTTTTGCATTGAATAAGTTTGCAGTCAGGTGTAGTTGTTCCATAGCTTGCACTAAAACCAGGAAAACGCGATTCCCATCCCTATCTTAGGTTTGGTTGGCAGGAAATTTGTTGGTTTTCCTTTCTCTTTATCACGTACCTTCATATTTAAATCAGTGGTCTTAATGTTCCAGCATTAAAAAGTATACCACCGTCAGACCAGACGACCCCGATAGTTTCATATTGACAATATAAGTACATAGGAATTATTTACACTAGGTACTTAATAATTAATGATAATAATTATCAACTACAGTAATATAACAGAAAATAAATTTACAAAAACCACAGCAAATAAAACCTTCTTGATATTATTCTCTCATTTAACCAGTGAATACCGACGAGGTCTGACAGACCCGAGCTAGAGCCCGCGTAAAATAAAATCCGGACGACAGATTACCGAGCCACTTGTCAGCTACCGATGTCAAGCCACGATAACGTCACACCGACATGAAGAGTTAATTCGATAGGCACTGCGCTTTATATCATCCCGAATGTAAATAAGGTATGACATCTAAGATATGTCTCATATTTGACAGGCGATATGTAGCTTTAATAGATGCCGATTGAGAGCTATTTGTCCAAATTCCTGCTATATTTCGATAATTGTCTTCTACATTCTTCGTTCAAGTAGTCTGTACGAGCCAACTCGAACATTAACGGGTTTTGATTTATTATGTTATTTAAAAAAGAACTATATTTTCCTTTCTTGCCACTCATACGAGTATAGATTATCATTAAATTAAGCAACTTTTTTCGGTTAAGACTTCTGAGATGTTCTTGAATGTGTAAATAATATCTAATAGCAATTCCTCAATTTGTATGGTCTATTTTATGTGCAGAAACTAGATAAGTAACTCGTCAACCCTTCTAACCCTGCCTTTGACTCCTTTTATATTTCAGTTATTAATGCCAAGCGGTTGAAATTATACCCGGGACTTGTACTTTTTACGTGCAATAAAATACATGAGTGTAATTAATGTTGATTTAAACACTACGGTACGCAGACAGTTTATATTTCTATTTAGTCCTATTGTTTAAGACAAATTCTATTGGTTTGTCAGACGGAGAAATATCTAGAAAACGACATTTCTTTCCAAGCTCCGATATAAACAATGTTAACTATTTTTCAACTACAATCATGCCTTGACTACTATAGCAATAAACACGTATGGGTCTAATAAAACGTGTGCGACTGAATGAGTTGCTAACGCTATGAAAGGATTTAAAATAAAATAGTTAATATTTATTACTGATCGCGTGCTGGCATCCTTTATGCGTTATTATTGATTGTAAACGGTACGAGAATCGACAGTAAATTGTCTCAAGACAAATATCATGTCGGCTTTAAAGGCCCAAGAGCTAGTGGGGGGTTAAAAAAATAATTGCGTTTACTGTCTCAGCCTATATATTACATTTGAGTTCTACACTGTGGAAATGCTCCTTAGCATTGATATATTTATTGGCATTTTATTCATTCTGGCAAGCGGCATTCGCGATTATTATTTCATACCAACGTTATTTCACCTTTTGCTTATTAACTTCAACAAGATTTATGAAGCGAAGCTACATTAGATTGCTTGATACACCATTTCTTTTTTCAAAAAGTTCAATGTCATGAAAGTATAAAATTGAATAATACCTATGCGAGAGTGTTAACGTTAAATTAATGATAGATAAAATTGAAAGTAAAGGTGATAATGTTTTATTAATGGAACATTATAAGAGTTGATTGATAACATTAAAAAGTAATTTTACAAATATAACTATTATTCAATTGTATATTAATTCAATGAAGTGTTTTGATCTTCATTGCCGTTTTGATGCGCATTATCAAAAGAGCATCTCTTAAAATTCCATTACAAAATGAAGTGTAGTCACTTCACAGCATCAATTTCAAAAGTCGCATTTAATAACACTCATCTAAAATACTCAAGCGAATCTCGACAAAGAAGATTATGATTAATATAACAATTTAGTTAACGGTGATTCACGCGATTGGGTTAAACCTTTAAGGCCCGGTTACTAAGGAAGTGTGAATTTTAAACCACGGTATAAAGGTGTCCATTACCTCTTGCAATTGAGCTGATAAAAATTATGTTATAATTGTAGTTTTTGTCCGACAACCCAACCAAAATTATTTAAAATCGTCTTTTTGTTTTAAAATAATTCGCCACTAGCCGAGAATTGTACGGGAGAATGAAGGTCTTTCTGTAAAGGTTTTCTCGGGAGTACACAAATGGGGGTTTTACTAAAAGGGAGTCAATTTAAGACGACTTTATAGAATCCGCAACACGTTAGATACAGGCTGTGATGTCATATTGAAATCAGTTTTTTTAACTAAATAAATGCGAGCCATCAATTAAATCGAAGCACAATTTTTTTTGTCGTAACCAAAACTAAAATAAATAACGAAGTTTACCATAACGTTATAAAATAAACACAAGATGACAATCATCAGAATCTGTAAGTTCTTTATAGCCCTAAGCACAAAAATTTAGAATCTTCGGCCTTCAGAGCGCATATTTCAAAATGATTTATATTATCCCATTAGGTTATAATAATAGCTCTACGTAGTTCCACGACGGCTTTATTTACAAACGGGCGTTTGCTATCAAAGTTGCATTTAAATATATGAAAGACTAATAAATTTCAAGTAACGGTGCCCGCTGTAACCTTTAATTAATTATTGGACCATAAAATATTTATACATTGGCGTATAACATTTTGGATGTTCATTATTTAGTTGATAGTATCAGAAATTTCTTGGTAACAGAATGTACTAAAATATTTGAAAATATTTTCATCTATATTTTTATCTATTGCAGACTAGACGCAAACGTCTTCGAACATAAAACTTTTCTATGCTGCTCATCTCTTGACGGTCTACAGCCGCACGAAACAGAGTGTTAGTAGCTTGCTGCTGTAAGTCATCCGTCCATCTTTGGGGCGGTCGTTTTCTGCCGCGGGTGATAGCTGCTTCACTCTTGACAGACTACTGCCACACTCATCCAGTTGATACTAGCTTGCTATCGTAAATCATTAGTCTATCTTTTAGACGGTCGACTTCTTTCTTTTTTTTTTATTTACGTCGGTAACAAAATGTCTTTACGCACTGCCTATCAGCCAAAGGAGGAACGAGAGAGAGAGAGGAGTAAGGGGCTCACTGCCGCAGTGAGCACACTGCGGCAGACGCGACCCCAGCAGTCCTACCCACTAAAAATGTTCCGAAACGCCCACCGCTGCTGAAAAAGGGGCGGGGGGCCAGTGCCAAAATATAAAGCTTCAGAGACCCCGCTTTCGGCCAACGTCCCCCGGATAAGAACCAGGTGGACCTCCTCAGAGAGGCGCAGTGTGTCGCGCCCGCCCTACCTTCTTTTGCGACCACCGGCGTATGTGGCTGACTTCGCGGGAGGTCTATAGTCTTGACAGACTGCTGCCACTCTCATCCAGTTGATACCAGCTTGCTGCCGTATATCATTCGTCTATCTTTTAGGTAGTTGACTTCTGCCGCAAGTGTTAGCTTCGCCACTCTTGAATTTCTGCCGTCATTCAAATCTAGTTGGTATCAGCTTGCTAACGTACATTATTCGTCCATCTTATTAGCGGTCGTCTTCTGCTGTAAGGATTAGCGTCTCGACTCATGCGGTCTCCTGCCACACTAATGTAGTTTGTGCCAGCTTGCTACAGAAAGCTCATCCATTTATTTTTCATCATACATTTATTTTTTGGACGGTCATCTTTTGCTAGTATTAGCTTTTCCTTTCTTGATGGTTTACTACCACACAATCTAGTGAAGAAGAAATTCCTTTAGAAATAAGCTGTACCGTTGAATATGTTCTTACTACATTATGATACTAGAGAGTTGATACTTTAGCTAGACCACCTGGTCACACAGCATACTCTTCCTGAAGTCTCTGTGCACGCCTCTGTATAAGGAAAGTAATTGCAAACTCAAGATAGTCCCACAGAATGGAACCTCCCATCGCAACAGGTCTGTGGTCAGGTAAATTAGATTTAATTCCCAGTTACATTTGATAATTCATTGCTTAGCCTGTTCTTACTGTTGCGAATACCTCTGTCGTTATCAAGACATTTATTCATGCATGTACAAATAAACTAAGTTCATGTTTTAGCCATACTCGTACATACCCATAGGGTAGGTAGGGGCCACGAAGACAATAGAGAATGCCTTTTTTTGATCTGTAGATACTTCTTCCGATTCATCCTTTCATTTATTTCTCCACTAGCTTTTGCCCGCGACTTCGTTCGCGTGGAATAGTAACTTCCGGCAGATTTTTTGTTTTAGTTCCCGATCTCGCGGGATTTTCGAGAAGTTCCCGCTCCCGCGCGATTTTCGGGACAAAAACTATCATATGTCACTTCTCGAGTTCTAAACTATGTCTGTACCAAATTTCACACAAATTGGTTCAGTAGTTTAGCCATGAAGAAAAAACAGACAGACAGATAGACAGAGTTACTTTCGTATTTATAATATTAGTAGGAAGTAGGATAGTAGGATTTATCTTCATCATTGTGCTTTTCCTATGACATATATTAGAACAATTTGGGTGAGTAATAGGAAGAATACATAGTCTTATTTCATTATCCTACTGCCTACCTTAACGTTTTTGAAAACATTTGGATTTAGTCAGTAAACGTTCTTTTTTGATCATGACTACTATAAATTCAACACAATACAACATAATACTACAATTTCAATAATAAAATGATTTAACTGGGGCGATATTGTGGCACATGAATTTGTCACGGCTGATGTCTATTTTATTTTATTTATCATCATTTGGATGTGATTTCAATAAATTATCTTAAAGAAATTCCTCCTTATCTCGTGTTTGCCAAGGTAAAGAATAACCCTTTCACGTTATATCTACTGGAACGATTTGAATGACATTTGTGTAATTATAAATAGGATCCTTGCAGACGCATTGGTTACTTTATAACCTGAAACAACGTTTCGATGAGCGATATAACAGGTATAGAACATTTGAACGAAAGCTTAAGAGACGTGACTAAAATCCGTTAGTAAATAAAAGAAATGACAACTCGGTAACAGAGCAACTATAAGCTGTCACAATAAAAGTAGGAACAGATGGTTACACTTTGAGAACCAAGTAACATGAGAAGACCAACAAATCTATTTTCAATTATGGAAGCTTCATCTCGAATACTGGTAGCATGTTGTAGTATGAGACGATGCAATGTTTAACTAAAGGTTTTGATACACCGTGTGCGGGTCAATTTTAACACCGATTTGCAGTAATTCGTTTGAGATTTAGTTCATTATGTATTTCGTGTATCACAGGGAGGTATGACTATTATTATCGGCATGAAAAGTAGACTACTATGGGAATGCCTTAATGAGGTAACTAGCTTGATTTAACGCATACATACTTATATGCATAATGTCACGCCTCTTTCCCGGAGGGGTAGGCAGTGATAAAATTCCACTTGCTACGATAAGGCACACACTCTTAGCTTCCTTCATTCACACTCATTAAATTTCTCATACACGCCCGCGTACTTTGGCTCGTCTTTCTCCAAAATCTTCTGGATTTGGTCATGGAAGGACGACTACCACATACAGAATCAATGGCTTTACATGACCTACAAAGCAAGAAAGTGCTACATCTCAAATGCCACTAAACAGTCCCCATCCAAAGTCTGACCTCAGTTAAAGTAGCTTTCTTTATGAGGTCATTTTAGATCACTAAAACTTATTTCGCAACAATACAACGAAATTATGTATGAACTTATATATAGAGCAAATAATGTACCAACTTCATCAAGCTAAATAAGTCAAATTAGAATCTTACACAAATATAACTAAGAAGATTAATTGAAAAAAAGTTGTATATTAAGTTTTTGTCATTAAAATACTTTTTGTTGGTAACGAAAAAGGAAAGTTCTCAAAACGTTATAGATCTAGTAAAAATCACAATAACAAGTACAATAACGTCAAAATTTCTTTATTCTATCTCAAAGTTATATGTCCTATGTGAAAAATAATCTTAAGCTTTTGTTTAAGAAGAATAATAGTCCAGTTTCTAACAGAACCTCGTCAACTAAACACAAAGGTCGGCGTCCTACCCGCGTCCCGTCTACCGATGCCTATAACGAACAACGTTTCATTTGCCCAGGCGCACAACTTAACGGTACTGTAATTAATTCGCGACTACGAACGGGAGCTGTCACTGAACACCGTCAGGTTTTAGACGATAATAACTGCTGATAGTACCGCGGATCAGTTCACATTTATCAAGGTTCTCGAGATAGGTAGCATTTACAATCTGAATTACTGTTAGTGCAAACATTAGCAAGCAGTTCAAGGGAATAGACTTTATACTGTTGTTTAAGTTTTAAAAAGGATTTTTAAACTGACTTTTAGTAGGAACATTAATTTTCTGATACCTACACACAGTGTCATTAAGCGGTAAGCGCAATATAGGTCTCCCTTTCCGCTAGGTGGAGCGACTACATAAGCAAAAAGGCTAGCAGCAGTTGGAGATGATCGATGGGATCTAGCACAGTGGCGTGCACTAGGATAACCTTATGTCCAGCAGTGGACAACTAGTTAACCAAACCAAGGACAACTTGTACTAGGTATAGGTCTAAGACAAGGAAACAGATAATTTTATACTTAAAAATTTGGAATAAAATTATGTAAAATAACAAAGTTATTTTTATGAATATGGATAAGTTTGTTGGACATAATTATATTTTCTTTGATCTTGATATGATTCTCCTCCCTGGTTTCAGTTTCACTCACAATATTTTACACGCCTAAATCATACGGAATGTACACAAAAATGCTATACGAGTCAGCGGTTTTGATTTATTATGCCATGTAAGCGTACTGAGTCTGTAGATTGACATAAAATTTGGCAAGAAATAAATTATACTATAGTCTAGAAATTATGCCAGTGAATCATCATCATCATCATTATAAATCCACTGTTGGACATACGCTTCTCGACCAGAGCGCGGAAAGCGTACTGTAGGACGCCATCCAGGTAAGTGCAACGGCAATATATGTTGAAGGCGAAGAGCTGAAGATCAGTGCCATTATATTTGTTTTAAAACTCTAACCAGCCGAAATCAGACAGTTACATAATTAAGTAGTTGACTCTTTTTTCCAATCTCAGAGCAACTGACACCAAGAAGATAGTTTACCATTAATATGTTAATTAATTAGCCCCAGGGCAATCACTCAATTTCAATGAATAATTTCAATAAAGCGGACGCGCGAGTTTGCCCATGAGATATTGACTTTTTGTGGTCCATTTTTGTGTGGTCGCCGCCGTTAGCAATTTATTTAATTAATTCAAATTCGTGGCTGCAGGTGGTAATCCTAAATAGCTAAACAAATAATAAAAACGATTAAATATTTTAGTTATATACTAAATGTATAAGCATTTAGGGAAATTTGTTATCAATAAAGTATACAAATATTTTATAAATTTTGCTTCTTGTCATTTTAGTGGGCCGAAGGAATAATTCTGTTATTACGCTTGTATCTTTTTAGTAATATGTGAAATAAATTTAATAATATCGTTCATCAGTGACCATGGGGTTTTGGAATTTCCTTACGGTGAATATGCGAACACAAATTTATTAGCCAATAGCGGGATTTATGCAAGCCATCAGAAGTGAGTGCGCTTGTTACTTTGCTTATCTTACAGTATAGAGCGCTATAATCATTTGGACTGTATCGACTGCTTATTATCTCTAGACAGGATATAGTCGTTATAACACGAGTACCTAACATCAAAACAAATTTATTTAAAAAATTATCTTAATTTCACATCACTTTTTAGCTCATTGTGCATTGGCGTCACTTTCCTAAACTCAAAGTTTCAAAAAAAATAACCGTTCGAATTGAGAACCTCCTTCATTTCGGGGAATCGGTTAAAAACACACGACCTAGTTCGCATTGGTGGAGTTAGGTAAGTGTACTGCTGTTAGGTGCATTGTTTTTACTAAAATAATCTAACTTGACGGCAGCTAATCATGTCAGCAGGAAGTACTGAAGCGCTAAATATGAACAATAACACAAAAGATCAGCAATCTCTCAATGCATCTACTCAGCAATATAATGTTAACCTCTGTCCAAACCTATAATACTTGATGATCCTTAAGAGCGCGCACTAATGCACCAGACGGCAATAATTTGTACCTAATTTTACAAAATAAATTTAGGCTTTTCATACTACTAACGTTTTTATAAAGTATTAAACATAATTAATTAAACGTTACGAGTAATAATCATTATTCTAACTACAATAAAGAAAAAACTAAATAAGATCAATTTGATGACATCCAACATTCATTCTATAAACTACTAATCCCTTAAAAATGTGAACTGGCGTGTGAACCGAGCGTAAAACCTCTTTTTACTTTTCTTTTTTCGACATTAAGAAGCGTAACCCGGTGGACGTATCACGAATTCACGATCATTTCTCTCAGGATGGCATCTCGTGACGCTGCACAATGGGAAACGGACCTTATTGTGGACATTACATAAAGTAATGTTTAATTTACTCAACATATCATTATTATTCTGTTGTTTATTCAATTAATCTTTCTTGCACACTCAAAACAAACTGCAGGAAAAAATTTGATTACATTTATAATATTTTTTCTTTTCTTTTTACATTAGAAAAAAAACATATCTTCGTATAAAAATTTAAATATTCTTTCGTTATTCAAAAGCTTGTATACGTCTAAGCATCGTCAAGTGCGAATACTACCTCTTGTACTTTAAAGGTAAGGTATTTCACAGTTTTTAGGAGAAAAATATGTCTGAGAAAAACAATCCAGAACCCACTGTGCACCCCGCTCGACCATTTCCAAGTTTTAATTGATCTCTATTCTCGCGACTAATCGACTAGCCACGGAAGTGACTTTTTAAGTCGGTTGAGTCACTAACTCACTACCCAATGGACCGGTTCACAAGGATTCCATCTTGAAAAAAACTAGTAACGCAGTAATGTTCGTTAGTAATGACATTAAAAGACAAAATGACATTAAGAAACAATGTTGGAAGCAACGACATATTTATTCAGTTAACATTTATTTTTACTATAATTTAAAAGAAGATATTCAATGGTGTTTTAAGATTTTGGCCAGCAAAAATTTAAAACTTGTTATACGTATTATTATTAAAAACAATACCAAAGCACATCAGCCCAGTAATTTCTTCTTTCAAACCTGGAGTGTGAAATTCAACTATTCGATAGTAAATTATCCACATTTCATCGAGTGTGATATAAAATATAAAATTAACATTTTTGCAGCTTATTTTTGGCTGTCGCTCCCTTAAATAACATTTGTTTTTAAATTAAAGTAGACCCTTGAGATATAGAAAAATTCAAGAAACTTTATATTTTTGTCATCTATCGTACGAAACCATTATTGTATGAAATAATTATACATATTTATCGAGTTTTGGAAAAAAGATTTTTTGGAATAGCATTAGGCTGTCTGTCTGATAAAAATGTAATTTACTATCAATAACAGTTAAAAAAATTTTTTTAAAAGTATTTGTGTTTTTTCTTTACGCACATAAGTCGCAGGTATCGAATTTTTCATACCACATCACTATTACTACTTACTAGGTTATTTTACTATGTTTACTGATTATATTACCTTACTTTATCTTACTACATTTCCCGAGTTTCATAAGAATCGACAGTCTTAAAGTGGACCAAGAATGTCTATTTCAACAGCACACCATACAATATAATGACTGTAAATTGACTTTGAATTAAAATAATGTTCATTACACGTACACTTTATTGAGACGTTTACACTATAAATTTACAGCGGGGTCGTAACTCCGGACGGGGTTGAGATTCATCGAATAATTGTTCTGCCAATAGCGTAGGTATTGGATTTTTGTTAAGCGAGCGGTGTGAAGTAGCCAAAGGCATTTTAATGTGACAGTCGAACACATAAGCGCACTCAATCGGCCCTAATACGAGTACGAGCACGGCGCGGGCATCATTGGCTTTTGGATCAGTTTCTCTTATTTGAGCACCGGCGGTGAGAATCGCGATCGAGCCAGATAAGGCGTGTTTATCTTAAATATGCAAAGCGCGAACTTTGAACAACTTTTCGTCAGGATGCTGAATAATTTTACACGCACTTAATGGCCGGAGTGTCCTTTTAAATTCAACATTGTCGACTTTCAGTGGAACCGTTGTGTAATTGGGTTTAAGGCGCATTAACAATGAGTTAATTTAATGGGTGACAGTTGCAATTAAGGATAAGAGCTGTTGAAAGAAATTGCCGTCAGAATTTGTTTTGACGTTGATTGCTTAGTTTTTTAACTCTAATGTTGAGAGCAGTTTTAAGCTATAATTAAAAGCAATTAACAGCTTATTCCAGATGTATTTAACTGAACTATCCCATGAGAATCAACAAGCTTATTAATTGTCAGTCTTTTAATTAAAGACTTGGGAAAAATTAAAATGCTTTATGGCAATATATGTAATATAATCTATATCTATTAAACATAACAAAACAAAAGTATCTGTTAGAAATGTTAAAAAATTACTTTAGTTTAAGCGGCATTTAAAAGAAAACAAAAAATTATTATCTATCTCCGAAAAGGCTAAACCGATTTTGATAGGACTTTTATGTGCAGATATTGTAATAAAATTACTAACTTTATGTTAAATATATCCCAAAAATAAAAATAAATATGTATCCGTCAAAGTGTAAAGTATGTGGACAATGTCGCGGGCGACCACTAGTAAAATCTCTGAAATTATTTATCTTTATGTTATGCTATCTTGGTTTTGGTTTCATTCCGCTATAGAGAATTATGCGAAATGTTAGATAATGAACATAGTTTTCGACTAATCCCCTACTACGAGATTTTTGCAAAATATTATAAATACTGTAAAAAAAACTTACCAGTTAAAATATTGGTTCGGGATGTCTACCATGGTACCAATTTGCTACCATACTACAGCAGGAACCTACACCCATTATTACTATACTTACTTAAAAAAAGCTGTAAAGCCGTTTAGAAAGAGAATAGTTATAAAGAAACGCAGTAGGATTTTTGTTATAAATTGATATGTACAAAATTATATTAATATCTGAGATATAACAAACATTTTTGTTACGTAAATTGAATATTTTCCGTTTTAATTATTACACTTTTGGAACGTATTTTTATACGATTAAGTGAACTTCTCCGCGTTTGGTTTCCAATGTTTCATTAAATGCTTTATACGCTCCCATCGTATTATTTAGTCCGCCGTTCATCTTAAAATAGGAGCAATTTAATGAATTCTCTTACAAATAGTAACCTAAATATATTTTGTCAGAGTAACAAACAGTATACACGGCCTTACTGGCACGGTATTAACAGCGGGAGCTCATCTCCTGGGCTCAAGTAACACGGACCCACATCGAATTACTTTTTTAACATATTTAGAACATAAAGGAGGTTCATTAAAATATCGAAGAACATTCTTTGTTGGGCTAATACATTATCGGCGTAGTTATATTGTAACAGTAACGTGACAAATGGGAATTGGTAGGTAACGAAAATTATTGTAGTGTGGGAATTTAAAATAGTATATAAATGTTTAAATTAATATATATGACATTTCAAATTTAAACGCGTTACATTAAAATATAACACATATAAGAATATATTGGGCATACGAAAATAAATAAATACTGAAAGTTAAATAGAGCCATTACAAATATGGTGTAATTTAGAAAAGGAATCAGTTCGAGTCAACAAATAACTGAAGTAAAAGATTTTTTTTTTAAATTTATTTATTGTATACCTATTAAATAACACAAAGGTATATCCATAAAAATGTCAACGAAAATAGTTAGCGGGCATTTACATTATAATTATAAGTATTAAAAAATATCATTAATGCGAAAGTAATCTTTTTATGACAGTTAATGTCGCTTACCTTTTAACGCTTAAACCACTAATAACATTTTCAAATATTTTTTGATGTATATTTGAAGTCTTGGATTTGGATTCAGGATAGTTTTTATATCAGAAATAATTTCTAAAGTAGGTGAAAAATAAGTAGATGTAACCTTGAAGACAGGCGCCAATAAAAAGAGGGGTAACGTTGAGGCAAAGCTGTAGTAAAATAACCTTACCACCAGGCTAGTGCAATCCTTGAGAATTTTCCATCGCCCATTGTACGTTGTATTGTATTGTCGTCGTCAGCAAGCGTCAGTAATTATCTGTAGGTGAGGCAAACTATCACAACAACATTAAACAGCACAGAATGAATGTCAAACAAAGTTCAACAGCACAGAACAGTTAATGTCAGGCAAGACAAATCTCGTTTCAGTGAAAAGACATGCTGATCCCAGAAGCCTCAGTAGCTACCTATAAAAGCTCTCCCGTATTTAAACGAAACTTAAGTTTATTTGTAAGTAATATACACATCAAATTACATGCAAATTACATTAATGTAAATTCAAACTATAAGAATGCAATAAGTACAATGTTCATTTAATTACTTCCAAGTAATCGTCAGATATTGGTGAATCACTGGCGCATCTTAGGCGAGCTATTTGGTACATTAATTGCATTTCTTACTTATACGTAGTAATTACTTTGTAACATTAAACCAAGTCTCAAAAATAGATATTTCGATTTAAACCTTATTTTATAACTACTAAATATGTTTCTAAATCAAGTAAGTTATATTTCGTTAGAATAATAGTTAATCTTCCTAATAAAGAATATTCATTAAGAATTAAATAGCGTAGGATTACATATTCGTTAAAAATTATGAGCAAGACGACATTTAAAATGAACTCTATTGCCAAACATTAAAGTAGGTTCAAGTAATATCACTTTACTTAAAGCCGTTGCTTCCTATTTTATAAAATTTTAATGTTCCTTCTTAGTACCTTTGTATTATTCTAATCAGGAACATTTTTAACCTTTCTATGAGATAAAATGACATTAACGTATGAATATTACAATATTAAATTATTACTACCTTAAAAACTACGTTTTGCTAAGAGAGTAATTTGCTACGCATATATGCCTAAACCATTCGGTAGTTTATTTTTTATATTTTTATAATTTTAGTTTTATAATATTGTGTATATTATGTGTAATAATTTGTTACCTAAGTTTTAATCTTTTCACAGTACCCGAAAATAATAATATTCCTATTTCGACCTGAAAAACTCGATCCAATTCCAATGGTAATGTATCGTCACGTCGGCGTCGCAAACATTGAGTCGACATAATTTAGCACCATCGCTGGCGACCAAGGCATTTTTCCAAAGACAATACAACCCTCTCAGGCATCGGAATATGCAGAGAGCCTTAAGAATTCTCATTCTCGCACCCGCTAATGAATAGCTATTCTTTGAGCATTTTAACTATGGTCCAAGGAATGGAATCCAAGTGTACAGGTTTCTTAAAAGGTCTCGATACTCCTTGGACCCTTTCCGTTTCACTTAATTTATGGACGTCCATACTTTTTGGTTTATTTGTTTTAATTACGGCTGGTTTATTTTGCGTGCCGCTGAGGCTTCCCTTCTCTTGGTTCCTGATTTATTACATGCAGCATCGTGTCGAATTCTAACAATATCTCACGGCCCATCAGAAATTTAATTTTATTATTCTGTTAATAGAAAACAATCACTTTAAGTTATTAGCCACGCCTGTCTATCCGGTTTTGCTGTGTGAGTTGAGGTATTTTTTATTGTGTTCTATCGCTAATTTATATTCAAAGTATGTAGGACCACTATAATGGTGGCTGTTTTAAATTAAGTGTTTTTTTTACTTGAAAGATTCCGAGGCGCGGCGCAGAGTGTCACCTCGTGGCCCGAATATATTAATAATAATTAGCCCTTTTCATGTATTTAATTATTTTTCTTAACCAATACTCAAGCATTGCATCTGGTTGAGCCTAAACATAGTTAGTCTATGTTGCAACTTCCTTTTTGTTACAATGTAGCTTTTAAACTTATTTTACATCTCTTAAAAACACGTCTTAGAAGAATATTTGAGACTATGCGCTCCAGCTTTTAAATACATTATTTCAAAGACTATAATATATAAAAAACTGTCATATATTTTTGTAACAACAATAGATTGTGTACTGTAATAATGAATAATATTATTTTTCAATATTTGTAACTGAAAATAAATCAAAATATCTAGTTTAATCTGGTTAAATTAAATTAACATAAATAAAATAAATATTCTTGAACTTTACAGATAGCGCCACTAGCCCTAAACTAAAAAGAGCATTTTGTTCATGCCATAGAGCCTAAAGTTTTGTATGGGAATTGAATCCACAACCTTATGAGCGGGTTGCAGATATACTCAACTATGACAGTGCTCAAAATCTTAAAAATATTCAACTCCTTTCCTTAATAAACGAATGAGGCTCAGAATATTATTGCCGATACTTAAAGTAAGAACGAAATTAAAACGAATAAAAAATACAAATGCGGCCAAGTTTTTTGTCCGATATTCCGGGAAGATATACATATCTCAGACTATACTGCCGCGGACCAATTATACAAAATACTGAATTGACCATATTCAACAATACGGCCGCAGACCGCAGGCCAACACAAACACAATGTAATCTCTTCCAGGAATGAGACTACATGATTTATTAAAGAAAATTCCCTTCAAAATCCTCATTACGCATCGCCTGTGCATTATAATCATTTTCGACAATCTCAAAGTTGTGTTTAAAATTTCGTTAACCCTGCCATATAATGTGGCTTACCAATATTTGTAAGAATGCTTTCCAAGCTAAAAGTTATAAGGCGATACTTCGATGTAAATCGTTTTGCTTGTAATTACTAAGGTTTATTGAGGGTTTGGACGAAATATTGATACTGAGAGCTTTAAAGAAGGCTGTGTCGGCAAGCGATAGCGGCAAGGATTTTTTTTATAATATACCAAAAGGTAGCAGACAAACATAAGGTCCAGCTGATAGAAAGTGAGAAGCTGACCAACTTAGTAGACGATAGCAATGACAGTGGCTTCACTAGCGCGTTGCTCAACCCTTCCAGCCTTTTTGAAGAGAAATCTTTCAAATAATATTTATAAACAATAAATTAATATATACGATATTCGTATATATATACATCATTTGCTACGGACTTCTTGGCGGGAAAGTGAAGCGTCATGTCTGCAGTTTTCTTATATTTTTTAAAAAATTGTGATATTTCGATCATTAATGTGAATAACGGTGGATTGTTAGCCGTGAAGGGTTTGTGAACTTATATAAGTGTTGGTAAAAGAAACAAAATAGTGCAACATAACTTTTCAAATTCTCTCAAGCAGTCCATGTGAAATCTCAGTATAGTCCCACATCTTTACTGAAGACTCAAGGGGTTTAGGGGTAATCTTAATATGTCCGGACATATTTTTTAAATAAAAGTAACTTTAATAGCACAAAAACTAAATGAAGCAATAGAAATGACGAAACGTATTGGTAATAATTTCACATCTATTTTAGTGTGGGACAACAACAGTCAATGAGCTTGCTAACGTTATTCGAATGCTAGACACGTACACTTATCGAATATTCTATACAAATAACCGGACGAACAGTTCAGCTAACGTTCCAAATAACGTTATTAAGATGCTTAACTACGCATTACCTATGTCTATAGATATGAATAACGAATTTGTCGTCATATTTTTATAACACTTGAGTTCCTTGAATCATTACTTAATGATATGGTCATATTGTACCTACCTATTGTTAAGCTGTATTTTAACCATCAAATACATTAAAATATCTAGACATGCAGTAGTCAAAAAAGTAGTGTCCTTCTGCCGTATGATCATTAGGAATATAAAAGAATAATTGACAGTTACTTAATCAGGCCAAATATTGTTTCTTATTGAATGTACTTTAGACCTCACGTATTCATGCTAGTAAATACTTTTAAAGAGTAAGCTGTGTCTTACATTGAAGTCAAAACATATAGGGGCTTATTACAAAACGAACTCTAAAGTTAGACGAGGTTTAAAACTAGTGCTATCACTTTCATTTGATAAGATGAAGACAGTGACAACACTAGTTTTAAACCTGGTCTAACTTTAGATCTCGTTTTGTAATAAGTCCCATAATGTTCTTGTTAATACAAACAGTCGGACTGTTCCATGTACGTACTAAAAATTGATGGACGTTGTCATTATTTATCTTTTAAGGTGTTAATTGTGAATAGGTAGTAAGTTTGTAAAGAAGTTTTTTTTATTTTATTTACGTCGGTAACAAAGTTCATTTACGCACTGTCTCCCGGCCAAAGGGGGACCGAGAGAGGTGTGTGAGACTCACCACCGGCAGACACGACCGCCAGCAGTAATACCCACTAAAAATCTTCCAACGACGCCCGCGGTCAACGTCCCCCGGACCAAAACTGGGGGGACCTCCTCAGAGAGACGCAGTGGACGCGCCTCTCCTACCTTCTTCTGCGACCATAGTGTGAGTGGCCGACTTCTCGGAGGGTCTATGGTTAGACAGCAGGGGACCCCTGCCCCCGCTGCCTAAGACCCTCCTGGCGCTGCTTGACGGACCCTCCTGGCCCGCCCGCTGCGCCCTCCACAGGTCCCTCTTAGTTTCCCCCCCCGGTAGACAGTACTAAGGGCACCCAGAGTCGCCAACCTCCGGGTGTCACCTTTTCCCTAGCGCCTTCTGCGCCCTACCGGGAGGTACTCAGCCCCCCACCACGACAAGGTGGAGACCAGTCGGGGGAGAAAGAAGTTTATTGTAACTGCAGCCAACCATCTGATGATAGTTTTTGTTGTTATCTTGCTTAATATTTCTATTGTCTTTCTATCAAATATATAAACTAATTATCTATATGTATAATGTCTTATTCCATGTCGCTACTACCATTGAAAAGTAAACTTGTTTTTTCTAGCATACAAGAATAATAATTACATCCATCCAATTCATTCGCAAGTCATCCATTTAAATGTCGCACTCGCGTGTCTTACTAATTCATCGTTATAAGCGCGGTATACGTTCGCGTACAATGGGTTAAAAATATACGAAAGGTAGCCGCCTTGCTCCGGTAGTCGCTGTAGGGTTGCCATTGATGTTTGCCAGAACTTGTTACTGTTCTTTTTACCTTCATTTGTAATGCATTTTACGTTTATACGTTTATATGACATTAATTATGACATTTTAATTAGTCTTAAGGTGTCCACAACGGTCACTAATACTGATTACAGCTTAATCTTCTAAAAACATCGTTCTGTCACTCTTAACTTTAAACAGATAACTGAAATGCAATGATATTTGAACATCACAATAAGAAATATGCTGTAATTATTCTAATATCTATGTACAAAAATACTAATGCCTGAATTATAGCAAACAATGTTTACACACACACACTAAAACACACTCACTCACTCACACTACCCCTTTTAACGTATTTTACGTAATTAACGTAGTTTTTTATGTAACATGATTATATAGTTATTAATATTTGTAACTCACTCATGGTTATTGCGACACAGGTCTGCGAGTCTAATGTAATAACCACTGTAATTCATTTCTTTGTTATATGCCATAATGGTAAATATACTATAATTATTATAATTTTAAATGAAATTTAGAACTGTTGTGTAAGCCGCCCTTTGTGTTTTTTTTTTACTTAACATTAGTAATGTATAGGGCTCCTGCCAAGATCTGAGGAGCTCAAGCCAACCTTACCTGCAATTGCACCTGCCGATCAACGGACGAGGCTCTGGCGAACATAAAAGTGCCCGAAAAGCCCCGGCTCGCCACCAACGATATCACGTGGCAACAATATAAATGGCAAAGTGTGGGCGTATAGTATGCCTCTTCCTACACCTTCGGGGAAACAGACATGATATTATGTATGTACCTATTAGTAATTGTTAGTCGAAAATAGATCATGTGATATTTTCTGCATTAAGTTTTCTTCAGTCATAATGTGCCCTTTCATCTTGGTTTGTGCCAGTATCAGATCATGATTTATAATGATGTCGATTGATGGCGAAAATATCGGTACATCTGCTCTCCAATCGAAAGGCAGTGGGATCATTTCCAATTCAGATGAAGTACTTATTTGTGTGCAATTCAAATTCAGATATCTGTAGTTAAACATTAGTAGAACTAGTCATGAAAGGGATATTAAACAATTACAGTCTGACATTTTGCATTTACAAGCCTCTCTTGATAGTATTACAGAAAATTATAACTTTGCTCAAAAAACAATTCAAGAACATGTTTGCACCTTCAGTGATTTAGCGGTAACTAATATTAAGCCAACTAATATAGATTTTAAAAAAATTGATAGCACGGAAATAAAATTAAATAATGTCAATTCAAGCTATGCCTATACACAAAAGTATGTAATGATTTCTGATGAAGCTGGAAAGGACATTGGTCAGTTATTTTATAACAAGTCCGGATCACATATAACAAACAATTGTATGCCAGGGGCTTCATTTAAAGTAATTATGGAAAAGATAATCAATAGTCAATTTTCAAAGGATACCAATGTCATAATTTGTATAGCTAATAGGGGTACAGTCACAAAAAAAAACTGTTGCCTACTATATAGAAAAATTGTCTATGGTCACTTGTAATAAAATAGTTATCTTTTCTTTTCCTTTTAGTAAGAGCTTATCTCAAAAAGAAAATTATGTTAGATATAATTTAAATCTATCAATTGATAGTTTGACATTTTATTACAATAACAAATTTCATGTTATTGATATAAATAACTTAGGTATTAATTTCTATTTGACAAATGGTAATTATTACATACCTAAATATATTAAAAAACGATTAGCTTCTACGCTATATTATTACTTTTTTAACTTAGCCAAAAACTTGGCTGTGAAACCTGCTTTTATTGAGCAGAACATTATTAATAATTCAAACTTGGAATCAATTCCAAATAATTTAAATTTACTCATAAGACAATAGAGGAGTTCTCTTGCAATATATTGACCAATGAAAAGCCGCTCTTAAATTTATTTCATCAGAATGTTCAAGGCATTTCAGGCAAAGATCTAGAATTAAGTTTGTTATTAGAGTCATTAAATATCCATGTAATGTGTATAACTGAGCATTGGCTAAATGTTAATGAGTCTCTACTGGGACTACAAAATTATAAAGTAGCTAGTGCATTTCACAGGAAACAATCTATAAGAGGTGGATCACTTATTTTAGTACATAATAGTTTAAACAATAGGGCTCGTAGGGATGTTGAAACATCTTCAGTTGAACGTGTTTTAGAATTGTCTTGTACAGAGCTTAACCATTTTATTGTTTTATGTGTTTATAGACCGCCTAGTGGCAATTATCAACAGTTTGAAACTGCAATGGAGGATGTTTTAGCAACCTTATGCAAAAGTAATAAAAAAGTTATAGTATGTGGTGACTTTAATGTTAATATTTTGGAATCTTCCTCAATATCAGTTAGGTTTTTGAATTTGTTCAAGTCTTTTAATTTACTTAATTCTTTTCTTGAACCCACTAGAATTACGCCTACGTCTTCAACATGCTTAGACAATATTTTTTGTAATTTTACTATTACACATAAATCAATTGAGTATGGCGTAACTTCTGACCACAGTGGACAGATTATTAGTTTTGAATATAATTTTCAAAATGTAACTAAAAAAATATTAGTTAGACCAATAACAAAGAATCTGGTTTTGAAATTTCAAAGCAATGTCAACGAAAAGCTTACCACGTTAGAAAACAATTCCGCTATAAATTATGATAAATTGTTCGGAATTGTACAACAAGAATTTAAGAATAACTTTAAGCTGAAAAGTGTGGAAATTTCAAACAAAAGGAAGTTTTGTGATTGGGCTACTCCCGGAATTTATAAAAGTAGGAAGAAACTTTTTGATTTATATAGAGAAAAAAGTACTTCAACAGATTCAAATTTTATTCAACATGTTAGAAATTATTCAAAATTGTTCAAACTTGTTTGCACCACTGCTAAGTCAATGCATCTTAAAAATAAAATTATGAATTCCAAAAATAAAATTAAAGCTACATGGAATGTCATAAACCAAGAATCTGGAAAATACAAGAATAATCATAGCATAATAACTCTTAAAGTCGATGATAAAGATATTGTAGAAGAAGAAGAGGTGGCCAACGCATTTCGGAAATTCTTTGTGAATATACCATTAGAGACAACTCAAGCACTTGACTCCTCTACTCAGCGTGCAGTCTTTCTTCTTGAAGACAATGTACCTCTTTGTAGTGAATTATTTAGTTTTATGGCTCTACAATAGTTAATACTTTTAATACAATAAATTTAAAATTAACTGAGGATTTATGGGGAATCTCAACCAACATTATTAAATCTATCATTAATATTATTGCTCCTCAGTTGGCAGTCATTTTTAATCAATGTATTGATGATGGTTCATTTCCAAGTTTAATGAAATACAGTAAAGTAATACCTCTTTTTAAAGCTGGTGAGAAGTCTGATCCTACTAACTATAGACCAATATCAGTACTCCCAGCTCTTAGTAAAATATTTGAAAAAGTTATTTTTAATCAATTACTTTGTCATTTCTCTCTGAATTCCTTATTTCATTCTCAGCAGTATGGTTTCACTAAGAGTAAATCCACTACAGATGCTGGTGTAGCCCTAATGAAGCATATATTTGACGCCTGGGAGGACAGGCAGGATGCGATTGGAGTATTTTGTGATCTTTCGAAGGCATTCGATTGCGTTGACCATCCTACTTTGTTAGCTAAATTGACATATTATGGTGTTAATAGTAATTCTTTAAAATTAATTAAATCTTACTTGAGTGACAGAACTCAAAAAGTAGTTATTAATAGAGTCGAGTCTTCTGGCGCGCCATTGCTTATGGGAGTTCCACAAGGTTCGATTTTAGGCCCTTTATTGTTTCTAATTTATATTAACGATCTACCTTTCTATACTAGAGATCTGTGCGAAACAGTTTTGTTTGCTGACGATACATCTCTGATATTTAAAGTGAACAGAGGCAAGGATCATTCTGACGTGATAAATAATGCTCTTGCGAAGGTTTTACATTGGTTTACGGTTAACAATCTATCTCTTAACGCAAGTAAAACTAAATGTATAAAGTTCTCATTGCCTAATGTTACAAAAGTCTCAACTAACTTGAAAATGAATGGCAAGAATATCGAGTTATTAAATGACACAAAATTCTTAGGCATCAATATTGATTTTAAATTGCAGTGGAACCCCCATATAATGGATTTGTCCGGAAGGCTTAGCTCAGCATGCTATGCCATCAAAAAGATAAGACTCATAACAGACGAAGAAACAGCTAGATTAGTTTATTTTAGCTATTTTCATAGCATTATGTCATATGGTATGTTATTGTGGGGATCTGCTGCGGACATACATAATATATTTGTACTACAAAAGCGCGCCATAAGAGCTATCTATAATCTTAAGTCCAGAGATTCTCTTAGAGAGATGTTTAAAAGAATTAACATATTAACGGTTGCATCTCAGTATATATTTGATAATATAATGTATGTTCGCAAAAACATTAATACATTTGATAAAAATTCAAAAGTACATAATTTTAATACTAGGAATAGAAATAAGCTCTCTCTGCCAAATTGTCGACTTCACAAAACAAAAAATACATTTTTGGGTAATAGTATCAGATTTTTTAATAAAATTCCGCAGGAAATAATTGATCTACCATTGGCAACTTTTAAAACTGTAGTTAAAAAGCAGTTTCTTCAAAAGGGGTATTATGCTGTTAATGATTACTTATCGGATAAACAAGCTTGGGCTTAACATTTACAACTTGTATGTGTATATTAGAATAAAAAGTCAACCAGATCATTGTGACCATCCCTTATTGTACAGGCTCAGCTCAGTTTCACAATACATACTTACTTGACTGTGATGGAAGGTTCCCTTAGTGCTACTTTATTGGTTACAGCTTCGGGGGACCCTTTCAGTATCATCAAATTTACACTGTGTGTGTCATGTAATCAAAATAATTTAAAAGAGCATAGCCTGTGAGTTTCTTGTCAGTTCTTCTCACAGAGCGGAGGCTCGGAACTGGCACTTAGATTCACTTACACCTAATGTTTATTTATTTGCATGTAAGTGAATCTAAGCTTCGTGATTTCAGGGTTGATATAATTTTTTTTTTTCATGTTTATTTTGTTCTGACGTTTTCAAGTGCTATGTAATAGTTTATGAAATAAAGAACTTTTTACTTTACTTTACTTTGTCTTAGTTTATGTATGTTCTATGAATTATTAAAAATGCTTTTTGATTTGCTTGTGTTTTAACACTCGAAAAATAAACCATACAAATGTAAAAGTTTTTATACTTGGGGAATTATATATTGGTTCATGTTTATAGAATTACAACACACAAATAATTACAAGTAATGTGCAATGGTGATTTACAATCGTTTTTTTTTTAGAGACCAGATCGTACATATAGAGTACGAGGGCTTTGTACTTAATCTCTGCAGAGTTTATTAAAATTTTATTTTGAAAATACCACTTTAATAGACAATTTTGCTACTATTTACACTGTACTTAGGTAAAAACACCAAAAAACGCTATCTAAGAGTGAGCACTAGTGTAGTCTAGTCATATAATTATCTTGCATTAATGTTCAAAATATCACAAATTTTTGAAAATGAAACAATACTAAAGACATGATTCTTACTTTCCCTCTATGAAGTCCCCCGGCGTCTTCTCCTTTTATTCTGACTTCGTTTTGGGCTCATTCACCCACATCATTCATATCAACCTTGTTCTTTTTTTAGATAGACCATTCTACTGAAATTCAAAAAGTAACCACTTCACTATACCCAAGCTAACATTTCTGCACCAAACGTCAGCCGGTAACATAATATTCATTAAGCACAAAATAAACGACACTAATAAAATAATTTCTAACAAGGTAACCCTATGTCACCATGTTGTCGAGTGAGTTATTCAAATGAAGTTTTACCCGGGTTATGTATCCGAACGTTGACATATTCGATAATTTATTCGAGTAATGGCCCCGTGTTTTGTAGCGCTGCAGCGCTCGACATCGCTTAATTTCCCTTTATTGGACATCATATTTCAATACTTCATCGCTAATTGAAAGTTAAGGCTCTTTGATGGCTTTTAAGGCTGTATGATGGCCGGCCGGGTCGAATGGCAGGTTACCTTTTAATTTATCTCGTCACTTAAATGACTTTACAAATAACTTTAATCGTAAGTTATTTTTTATTTTGTTCAAATAGAAATGCCTCGGTAATGGTTTCTTTCAATTGTTATTTACTTTAGGTTGAATTGGGGGAAATGAACTTTGTGGATCGGTATTGAATGCGGAAAGTAATTAATGACTTTTCGAAAAGGGAAAGAATTTTTTATTGTAAAAGTACATTTAAAACTGACAGCGTAACATTAAGAACAAATACCCTTTGCAATTAAGTAAATTAAACCTTTGTTATTCTCTCAAAACAAGGTGAGAGGGAATCAGTTCTCATTTCTTTACGAGGACCTTTTTATGATGGAAAATCACACTGTGGGTAGAGCGAGAGGGTGTGTCAGACTTTTAGTGACTAAAAACTATGTTTCTTCTTGTGCCTGCCACGTCCCGAGGCCGCAGTAACCCTTTCGATCAGTCTCGCATCTTTACGGGGACCTAGTGAGGAAGGATGGAGAAAGAGAAATGTGGCGTCCCCGTCCTTACTAATTACTAATTCGTATTAAAATTTCAAACAAATCGACTGTGGCTAACCCTGCTTAACTTCAATGATACGAGAGCTTTTGTTTTAATAAATCTTAAAAAGTTACAAACATGAAACTTATCTATGTCAGTGAAACTCAAAGTTAAAATCATTTATTCAAGTTTGACTCAAACAGGCTCTTATGAATGTCAACTGTTAATTGTAAAACTGACAAAATAATGTTTCAATTTCACTTATTTATTTGTGTAAGTATTATTCTGTTATTTGTAAGTAAATTCATTGAACTAAAACGATCACTATGTAGGTAAAATACGTACAGCATATACTACGAGTATAGGCAGTATTGGCATATCAATTAGTACAGTAATCCGGTGACCTATAAGCTCATAAAATCGATAGGTATATGAACTTATGTCAAGATGTGAGCTTGCTAATTGCGAGCCTGTCTAAGGATTACATAGCCATCCTTTGTTAACAAGGCTTTGGCCGGTTAATACACGAAATGCCAGCTAATGATGCTATCAAGAATTGTACGGACATTGTTTTGGAAATACTCCCTTTTGTGCGTTGGACTCTTGTGTATGTTCTCTATAGGTTTTTGTGCTTATATAGCTACTAATACTTGGCTGTTTAGGTCTACTCAGAGTTCACTGTTTAAAATAGGCGTTGAGGTTACAAGTCGTTGCCTGATTGTTGTGCTAACCACGACGTCATATCAGATGACTAGGGTTTTACAAAATGTCGCTTCGTTTATATATTTTTTTACAGAACAGGACCAGATATTATTTAGGTAGTATTTTTTGGGTTAAGATTAAAATAGAAGACTGAGATGACAGGTGTCTGCATAAACAAAGTCACAAATTTTAAACTACCATCGTAGTGACTATTAACCTTTTTCTCACTTGTTACTTAACCTTTTACGTCGTTAATTAAAGTCTGAATTTCTCTTCATACCAAATTTCATCAAAATCGGGTCAGTGTTTAAGCGCGTGAAATAGGCACAAAATACCAAGTCACTTCTGTATTTATTAAGGACAATGGGTGGGTACCCAGCAAAAACTATGATAATAGTTATAAAAGAAAACTCTAAAATTAAGAAATGAAGGATGGAAGTAAAAAAAAAATTAAGACCTATTCTCACAGGTTTCAAAAAAAAAAACATGAATATCAGACGAGCACGAGATATTTACATATCACAAGATGTACATAGAAGGGTTAATCCTATGCAGAATCACAAACTAAATATCTCGTCTTCATTTCCACAACCTCAATTCCCAAATAAGCCGTTGCCCAATTCCACAGACAGTTCATTAAGAAAAGCTTGAAATAACTGGTGGTGCTGTTCCAAAAGCTTGTTAATTTCGAACCAACGAGGATTACACCAGGACTTTTAACAGGGGGATTTGGGTGGCTATTTGCACCGAATTTTGCTTGTTAATACTGTTTTGTTAATACGTGCATTTTTAAATAGATTATCGTCTGGTTT
This sequence comes from Musotima nitidalis, assembly GCA_949126915.1. Lineage (NCBI taxonomy): Eukaryota > Metazoa > Arthropoda > Insecta > Lepidoptera > Crambidae > Musotima > Musotima nitidalis. The sequence goes on along the minus strand of OX421424.1, from coordinate 7,248,283 downwards.
AAAACTAGGGGCAGGTAGACTAGGTGATGTTATTTATTTTTAAAACTCATAAACGTTTAAGGGGTTAAGAGTGATTTACATTATGCATAACAAGTTTTGGCGATTTGAATGTATTTCCTTAAGGTAGCTCTGTTTGCTTGTGAATTTGCTTGCGTGAAATTCGGAATTAACTTTAGTATCTTAGAGGATCCATAGATATCTCAACTTGAGTAATAATCATCAGGTGAGCATCGCGTCTGCCAACTTTAAGAACAAAATACCACAAACTGATTTCAATCACTTTAATTAAATTATTAAGCAATGGTCTATCTGTTCTGGCATACAGTTACTTTCAATCACATGACATGTCTTGTCGTTGCTAATACCACTTAATCTAAACGTTATTCCAACAAGAGATTTGTAATCCTATATCGAATTCAAATTAGAATCCAACGTCTCACATTTATGTCATGAAGATCATTCCCAAATTAACTTGACATTTCTTTCGAGTGATCATCGAAAGTGATTAAGGGTTACTAAGCGTTCACGAATCGTCGAGTTCTCTGTCCGTTCTCGTCACGATCGCTCTGTGACATCTAATTACCCGCCAAATTAAGCCCGAGCTATGGAGCTTTCTTTCCCGTGTCACTATTCTGGAAACTTTGGCTACCTATGTCATAATTTAGAATACTTTTAACTTCTTACTGTTCTATGCAATTTTGTTGTCAATTATTTTAAAATTCAGGAACAGTTCTAAGCGTATTTTTTAAGATAGGTACCTGTTATTTATATTTCTTCCAACAATCAAAATGTTGTTTACGTTACCCCACTATAATCATAGTAAAACAAAAATACAAAAATTACATTTGCAAATAGTTTACCAACTTATATTTACATACTAATTAATCATCTTCGCTATTTTATTTTAATGTGACACGTCGCTATGACTACATGCTGCCTGCTAAATGCTCGATGCAGTATAAAAAAATCAAGACGCTTCATTTCGTAAAATTAGCACGGTACAAAGCGCACCCACTCATGACGGCCTGCTGCTGCATGATAGGATATAAAATAATAGGTTGTTTTTGGAGTCGCTGCCATCGTAGAGCCTGTAAACTGCATAGTAATGTTTATCGCTTAGGTAGCAATTTTAATAAAACCAATATAAATCTTATTTCAGAGTAATAATAATTATCATAAAACATTGCATCTTCAGAATATGCCTCTATCCGTGAACGCGTGCAAGCCAACTTCTATGCATCCAAATATGGCATACAAACTAAACGATTCCATTTTATCAAATGACACTTATCTCATTGCACGATTTCATAAGATTTCTGGAATTAAGCTCTGGCATTGAGTTTGATTACAAAATGGATGCCGGCCGGCGCGGGAATTAAAATAAACAAATGACGGTCGCGACCTCACGGAGAAAAAGTATAGGGCGAGCATTTCTCAATTACGGCGTGCGCGGGCGATTAATGCCTTATCGACGAGGAAGAAATAATGGGTACGTCTATAGGTGCGACTAAGAAATCGTCTTATCTGAACCGGTGGCCGTTGTTTGCGCTCTCTAATTGGCTAATTGGCATACGAGAGATAGATCAACAGACGCGATCTCTTCCTATTGCCGAGATACAATCGTGCCCCGCGCTCCGACGACCTGATGAAATGCCTGATCGATATCAGAACGCCCATTCAAATACGCCTCTTAGAGCGTAATTGTAATATATTACAGTGGTCATTTAAGATTTGTGTAAATCCTCTTAGGTCAATTACAACGAGCCATTAGAAATGGCTCGAAATATCTTTGTGTGTGGTCGGTTTTTGGTTGAACGTATTGAAATCTTATTGAGATCTAATAAGCGCTAATTTCCCATAGGATATGAAGTAGTGGTCTATTTTCTCAAATTTTGTGCAAAATCTTATTGTTAAATGTAAAAAATAATTAAATGTTATTCTTTTTCTATCTACCTCCGTGCCTTATTTATTTCGTGAAAATAAGACTAGAGTTTTAGGGCGAATGTGATTTTTTAATCAATTTATTAAAAAAACCTATTTTATCCTTAAGAATATATAAATGTAACAGTAGAATTATAAGTTAACTTGTAAAGAAGACTGTTGTTTATATTTTAGTTTTGTATAAATAGACTTTTGAGTAATATGCGAATATACGAGTCATAATCTATTTAATGATACGCTTCGTGTGTTTTTGAATATAGAATGTTATTTACTATCGAGAACTCTTAGTAGCACTGAACAAGTCCACGAATGATTTTTTTCAGTATCCTAAATAATTCCTTGGCGTGCACTGTGTATCCCCTAACAGCGAATACATTTTTAAAGCGACAGACATAAAAGGGAATACTCGAGTGCTATTCGAAAGTGAGGAAATGCGTCCCATATATCAAGGGCAAATAGAAAAACAGGGTAACAGTAAAATGTGACTACATCGCCGTGAAATGTAGCTGCAATTTGGAACAAGACAAATTGCTGGCGCGAGTAGACGATGTTGCACTCTATGACGTATCGCAAGCGGACAGTGTAAGTATGGGTACGAAATCATGAATATTTAAACGTGTTACTGAAATTATTTGTGTTTACAGTACCTTTTTTTGAGTTTGGCTATCAAGGATCAAAAGCAGGGCAGTTAAAAAATATTATAAATAGACGAGAGTATATGATAAAGTTATTTCAAGATCGTAACAAGTGGGAAGATCCGATCTCTGCCTAACCCTAGGGGAATAAAGTGTACTCTGGCTGCCTTTAGTATTGACTCCCGGGGGGGAAACTAGAGGGACCTGTGGAGGGCGCAGCGGGCGGGTCAGGAGAGCCCGTCAAGCAGCGCCAGGAGGGTCTTAGGCAGCGGGGGCATGGGGCTCCTGCTGTCTAGCCATCCCTCCGAGAAGTCGGCCACACACGCTATGGTCGCACAAGGAGGTAGGAAGGGCGCGTCTACTGCGCCTCTCTGAGGAGGTCCTCCCGGTTTTGGTCCGGGGGACGTTGGGTGTCAGACGCTGCAACTTAGCCTACTGGCCCTCGCCTTTTTCTCAACAAGCGGCGGGCGTCGTCGGAAGATTTTTAGTGGGTATTACTGCTGGCAGTCGCGTCTGTCGGTGGTGAGCCCCACACCCCCTTTCGGTCCCCCTTTGGCCGGAAGGCAGTGCGTAAATGCATATTGTAACCGATGTAAAACAAAAAAAAAAAAAAAGGGGGATTAAAGTGTGGTTTGACATAAGTCATTTATTCAATCAAGAAGCGCCGGTTCACATAGATGAGAGCTTGCTACGTGAAGTAGTTGGAAAACCTACCGCGCTCATCTCGCCACTCATAACGTGAGAACACGTGGGGAAAAGTGGGATATGGAATTAGAATTTCAATACGGCCGGTCAACTTTTTTTTAATATTGAACCATTTAAAATAAAATTATCATTTTTTATTTTCCATATATCCAAAAGAAATTTCTTTCTTAAAATCAATAATACTTATCTCCAAATAGACATGAGTAAATACCACTTAAGCACAGCGCTTCTCTCCATCAACTCTAGTTATTCAAACACGAAAAGTAACACTCAAAGTGGCACATCCATGTATCAGTTAAAAATAAAATAGACATGAGTGAGCGCCTGCTGCCGCCAAAAACGCGATTCAACCCCCGAAGTATTCTCAACGTCTCAAATAAATTGTCATAGACAGCTCTCTGAGTCGTATTCCTTCTTACCCTTGTTTATAGGGTTGTCACGTGATGTTTCTTTTTGTTATTTTATATCAATACGCAGGCATAATTTTAAAAAATCCTCTTCGGTTGATGAAAGGTCTTTTTATTCGGTTTATAAGAAAAAGTTTTAGTCCTACTGTTGAGTAGATAGATAGATAAAACGTTTATTTCCTTTAAATAATGCAAGTTACATAAAAACATATCCCACACATCCGTTTGACTGGTTTGTCTGTGGGTCACAGTAGGACTAAATAGGCCTGTTTGATGTCAAAAGTACTTTCTAAATTTGATACCAATCTTACAGGCTGCAGGACCTGGACGCAGAGGTGGCTTGTAGCTTATGAATTATATGATTAGCAGAAGCAATTTCGGTTCAAAGTTTTATTTTTTTTAAATCCACAGCTCTTAATCTAAATTCAAAAACTTATATTCTAAAAATTATTATTGTTGGGTTGTACATATGTTCAAGAAGCTTAAAAAAAATTTACGCTTTGATGAATTTTATTAAAAGTGTTTGTGTTTAATAATATTGAACACGATTATATAATGATGTCTCCAAAATTGGTAACCCTATTTTTCTTGACATACTTTGAAGTTATTCAGATACTTAATTACGTCACAAATCACACCTGTCTTCAAAAGTCAGATGAATTTTTCCTTTTAAGTTCATTTAAGAAAAGGTACAAGGTATGGATATAATTTTATTTGAATTTTACTTTAATTTAATTATTACTTTATAGTACACAAATAACAAGACATTTCGCACTTTGTCACTTTGACAAGAACGCCAGTTCAGTAAGTTAAAATATTACTATGTAAATGCATTTATATTCATGTACATGTACACAAAAATTTGTCCTGTGTGGGAATCGAACCCACGGCCTCAAAAGCGAAAGGCAGGTATAACCTTCACGCCATATCGATCTCCATTGCAACATTAGTAGATATTTTAATTTCAATGGCAATATCTATTTTGCAGTTATGATATTGGGAATGAAAGTATGGAACTTATATTTTCAATGAACAATGGATTAATCAACAATTACTGATTAATCGCAAGAGAGTGAAATTACGACATCAATACTAATAAAGAGAACCTCTGTTCTATGACTACAGTATTGCAGAATACCGGTCACTAACGGGCCACAAGCAAAAGGTAAAATGTCATAATAATTATAATTATTCTCTTACAATTATACCAATTAGTTAGTTCCAATACAAGTATCATTAAGAACTATGAATTATAAATATTGGAGAAACCTTTCTTTTCTTTGTTTATACTTAAAAAACACCCGGACCTGAAAGAATTCATGTTCATGCACACAAATATTAGTCCTGAGTTGAAATCGAACCCACGACCTCAAGAGCGAAAGGCAGGTATGACCTTCACTTTCAACAGCGGTGGGCGTCATCGGAAGTTGTTTAGTGGGTAGGACTGCGGTGGTCGCGTCTGCCGCAGTGAGCCCCACACTCTCCTTCCGGTCCCCCCATTGGCCGGAATACAGTGCGTAAACAGCATTTTTTTACCGACGATAAAAAAAAGATATGACCTTCACGCCATATTGATCGTCAATGCAACATCAATAGACATTTTAATGAAATTATTGTACTTTTATTTCCAACGACATTGCAACAATGGATTAATCAACAATTACTGATTGATCGCAAGAGAGTGAAATTACGACATCAACACTAATAAAACAGAACCTCTGTTATGTGACTTCACTATTGCAGAATACCGTATCTAATTCACCCACGGGCCACAAGCAAAAGTTGTTAACAAACACTGTCGTAATTACTGGAGTCTTTAATCGCTATAGATCGCGCTTAGAGACAGAAACGATCGGTTTATTCGCATTAAGCTATCGGCATTTCTTAAATATTATGATGGCCCTAGGCGCTTGATACGCTAGTGAAGAATGTCTGCTCCTCTCGCACTCAAAATTCTTTTAAGGTTGCATTTAATGTTTTGTTTTTTACTTCAGAGTTAATATATCACATTTAGTTCGTTAATAGAATAATTAAGTAATGGTTTTAAAAAATATTGAACTTCATAAATAATAGGCGCTATGGACAGTTGAAAACATAGAAAGCTATTAAATGCTACCTTAACTATACTACACTAAATGCCAATGCAGTTAACATGTGAATTGCATCGTATGTGTAATATTGGAATTCGGAAAACAGAGGCAGACGACTTTCTATATCTGTTATTTTGTGCCGCTTGTTTCGAAATATAATCGTCCATTCGTTGCGACTGTTTACCCGGTATAAATCCAATAATTTTAGTAAGCAGTAACTGTTTTAAGACATTGTTTTAAGAAACGTCTTCTAAATTCACGCCTGTTTCCTCGAAGGGGCCTGTTATATTGTTATAATGTTGGTCCCACGTAATAAATAGGTGGCGAGCCTATTGCCGCTTACCAGAAATATTTGAGATTGCCAGAGCCTCGTCCGTTGATCGGCAGGTGCACCGCTTGCAGGTGAGGTTCTATTGGAATCCTAAGATCTTGGTTGAATTCCCATACACCATCTATAAAATTTTAATTAAGGTGAATAAATTCGTGTAGATATTTAATTGCGCAATTCCTACTTGATTGTTCGTAGCCAATGCAATTACATAATGCGTGATAACATATACAGCCTCCAACTAATCCCAAGGTCGACGAAATTATATATACCATTACTGGTTCTATTGCCTTACTCGTCGGATATTGAGAGTAAATAAATAAATAATAAATATTAATAAATAAATATTTTCTAACAATTACACCAATCATTTAGTTCTAAGATAAGTATCATTAAGGACTTGTGTTAATGATACTAAATAACGGATAACATCATCATCTAAATAACATACATACATAAAGTTTTTTTTGGAAATAAATACTTAATATACATAGGGAAACGCCCAGACCCGAACAAATATTCATGTTCATGAACACAAATATTTGTCCTGTGTGAGAATCGAACCCACGACCTTGGAGCTGAGAGCGGGTTTCGGCGGCGGTCGTCATAATGAGTAATGTTTGTTTCATAGCGAATGTGTTTTTAACATGTGTTAAAATGTTATTACGGATATAAGATGGGCAATGACATAGGGTCATAAGCAATAAGACTAAGAATAATTTGTTTGTTTTTGTACATTTGTTTTACCATTTATTTATTTTTTTGTTTCACGTCGGAAAGCAAAATGCAATTACGCACTGCCTTCCGGCCAAAGGAGGACCGAAAGGGGGTGTGGGACTTACCACCAGCAGAGGCGACTACCCTGCCGCTTGTTGAGAAAAAGGCGGAGGCCAGTACCTGGGTTGAAGCGAACGCCCCTCCTACCTCCTCAAACTACTTCACGTAGCAAGCTCTCATCTATGTGAACCGGCGCTTCTTGATTGAATAAATGACTTATGTCAAACCACACTTTATTCCCCTTTTTTTTTTTTTTTGTTTAACGTCGGTAACAATATGCATTTACGCACTGCCTTCCGGCCAAAGGGGGACCGAAAGGGGGTGTGGGGCTCACCACCGACAGACGCGACTGCCAGCAGTAATACCCACTAAAAATCTACCGACGACGCCCACCGCTTGTTGAGAAAAAGGCGAGGGCCAATAGGCTGAGTTGCAGCGTCTGACACCCCGCCTGCAGCCAACGTCCCCCGGACCAAAACCGGGAGGACCTCCTCAGAGAGGCGCAGTAGACGCGCCCCTCCTACCTCCTCATGCGACCATGGCGTGCGTAGCCGACTTCCCGGAGGGGCCATGGTTAGACAGCAGGGCCCCCCTGCCCCCGCCGCCTAAGACCCTTCTGGCGCTGCTGGACGGGCCCTCCTGGAACGCCCGCTGCGTCCTCCACAGGTCCCTCTTATTTCCTCCCCGGTAGTCAGTACTAAGGGCACACAGAGTCGCCAATCTCTTTTCTTTTCCCTAGTGGCTTCTCCACCCTACCGCTAGGTACTCAGCCCCCCTACCACGACAAGGACCAGTCGGAGGGGCAGTAAATTATTTACCAGAAATAAGGATGTTTAAGGTATACACTAGTATTAGTATTAACTGTGACAGCTGTCAGCGCCCTCCATCCACAAATACGTTACAATGCTGATGAATACTTATGTGTCTACAGAGTTAAACAAAGCTGAATTGATGTTAGTCGTTGGCGCGTAATGTTTGCCTTTCAACGTCAAGTTTGGTTTTTCAGCTAGTTAATTTCTTAGTTTGTAAGAAGAGATCTGAACCTGAGAAAGAGGGCAGTACATGAACAAAGTAGAATAAGTTTTTCAGTATATTTTACTTTGCGTAACGACTATGACATAAATACGAGTAATAATCGAAACAGGCAGGGGCATATTAGACGCCCACACTTTGCCAATCATATAGTTGGTCCCACGTAATAGGTGGCGAGCCTATTGCCGCTTACCGGGCGCTGTTATGTTCGCCAGAGCATCTTCCATTGATCGGCAGATGCACCACTTGCAGGTGAGATTGTCTTGGGCTCCTTAGGTCTTGGTAGGATCCCTATACATCTTGTTAGGATCCCTATACACCTTCAGAAGCTCCTTAGGTATATTGAATAATATCGCGTGTTTTATTTACGTCGGTAACAAAATGCATTTACGCACTGTCTCCCGGCCAAAGGGGGACCGAGAGAGGTGTGTGGGACTCACCACCGGCAGACACGACCGCCAGCAGTAATAACCACTAAAAATCTTCCGACGACGCCCGCCGCCAGTACCTGGGTTGCAGCTCTGACACCCCGCCCGCGGCCAACGTCCCCCGAACCAAAACCAGGAGGACCTCCTCAGAGAGACGCAGTGAACGCGCCCCTCCTACCTCCTTGTGCGACCATAGCGTGTGTGGCCGACTTCTCGGAGGGTCCATGGTTAGACAGCAGGGGCCCCCTGCCCCCGCTGCCTAAGACCCTCCTGGCGCTGCTTGACGGGCCCTCCTGGCCCGTCAAGCAGCTGCCCATGTCGCTACTACCATTGAAAAGTAAACTTGTTTTTTCTAGCATACAGTCGGGGGGGAAGCCAACCTTACCTGCAAATGGTGCACCAACCGAACAACGGCCGAAGCTCTAGCGAACATTAAAAAAATAGGTAAGCGGCAATATGCTCTAATAACTGGCGAAATGTGGGCATATAACGCTCTGCCTCCCTTGTGGAAAACCGGCGTAATATTATGTATGTACAAAAATACAATATACAATACATTCTACAATGAAGCAACAAATTGTTATCTCAAAAAGCAGAGTCCCACACGAACCGCATAGACGACAAACATTTATAACTGACATATGTGTATGCTATTGCTAACAAAATTGTAAGCAGCACTAAAATGTCCTAAAACGGACCAATAAAGTGTTATCTAATAAAAGCAGTGTCTATTAGAGTCCCACGCGAACCGCATAGACGACAAACATGGCGGTGGGGACGTATCCGCTTCCCGACGCACCACCGGCACGGGGGCCCGCCACAAGCTTCCGCTCTTCCGCCTTCGAACTAGCCACAACGGCAACGTGCCATGCAATGCAACAGTCGACGTGTTAGGATTCTTCTTTATTGTTATGTAACTGTATACTATTTTCACTATCACAAACCGACGACACTATTATACTTGTATGTTGTATACAACAGTATGTTGTACACCTAGCGCCTACTAGTCAGAAAATAAGCATCATTATTAGTGCTCATTAACGTCCCACTACTGGCCCGTGGTTAGTCCTATCACGAATCCGGGTGAAAGGGGTTACGGCGAACTCTCCACCACGCTGAGTCAGTGCGGATTGGCGGAGCACTAAAAAGTAAGCATAGCTGTGGCTATTCTATGGCTGCACTGCCTCCCGGCCAATGGAGGGAACGAGAGGGGAGTGAGGGGCTCACTGCGGCAGACGCGACCACCGCAGTCCTACCCACTAAAAAACTTCTGAGAACGCACACCGCTGTTAAAAAGGTGCGAGGGGTCAGTGCCTGGGTTTATAGCTTCTGGCACCCCGCCCGCGACCAACTTCCCCCGGATCAGAACCTGGAGGACCTGCTCAGAGGGAAATGGCTGCTAGAGCCTGGATAATCATACATATAAAAAAACTGAACACTTTAATACTATGTCGTGTTAACTATCGTATTCAAATAACGAGGTTGCAAATTACTTAGCTTTATTTATTATTAGACAGCCTTCTAGTTACAGTGAAGAAGTAATACTAGTTACAAAAAAAGAGTAAGTAAATGATCAGCTACTAAAGAGCCCGACTGCACATAATTTTTTTGTATCTTATTCTAAATTCTAAAACAGTAGATCGCTCAAGCGAAACACTGCAGTAGCATAAAATAGCTACCAACAAGCCTCTCATGTAAATGAAAAAAAACTTAAATAAATACTTTTTGAAATACCATTCTAAACAAGCTATCCCTATCAAAGTACTGGTATCATGACAATTATTGTCTCGAAATACAAACTGGAGAGCAGAGAGAATAATTTATTTCAGAAGGAACATTTCGGTAACTTAAATACGATGAAAGTAATTCACTTTATTAATATTTAAATAAGTTACTGATCAAACGGAGTTTATTTATGGAGAGTACGACTTTTACATTTAATTCAAAACTTCGTATTGGAGTTGGGGCTTAACGATTGAGCACTCTAATGAAAGTCAACAAAAACTCAGAAATATTTTGTACCCTTCAAGACCTTCCGAGTTCAAAGATATCCCACTGAGATCTAAAACTCTTGCAATTAATATGTCAATACGTTGTTTTATAAAACACATAATTATAAATCTTATAAAAGTTGGTCATGTGATTGTGGGACTTGCGTACGAAAGGTTCCGTATTATTGTAAAAGGTTGATCTGAAAATGTAACGTACAGTATAGGGACAATTTCGACTTCTTTTTGTCTGGATGTAAAATCATCTAATGTCCTTCTCCTGCTGTGGGTAGAGCGGGAGGGTGAGTAAAACTTTTACTGATCAAAAAACCATCAATGTTCCTTCTTGACCCTGCTATGTCCCGATGCCGCGGTAACCCTTTCGAACAGTCCCGCAAACAATTATGACCCATACTGTACCTTGTTTGGAGCCACTAAACAAGAAATTTATTTTCACCGAAATGCTTTATAATATTCAAATTTAAATGCTTAATTGTAACACAACGATTATAAGTTAGTTATGTTTTAAGCTAATTAAATTTTTCTTTCTTTGAGCTCCTTAAATAGAAGACTTAAAAATGAGTTATGTTCTTCTTATATTTTATGTCTTGTGACTGCAGAACACAGGTTATTGTAGACTTGTCAAATTGTTTTACTACTAAGTACATTTCCTTCTAACTGGCGGGAGAAAAAACTAATATTGACGATTATCTTTCCCGTTCTTTTACGATCAAGCTCCCGCCCGCAGTGAATGGGCGCGCAACTTTTTAAGTTTTGGCCTTCATAAGAGCTTTTATGAGCCAAACTTGAATAAATAATTTTGAATTTTGAAAAAAGTGATATTACACTTTCAAACAAAAAACTAAGCAATAGATACATAAATAGACAATAACTCTCACAGTTTTGTTACATACTAACGGATGACTTCGGAATGAACAGTTCGTGACGATTTTAACTGCCGACCCACTACGGTCCATGCTCGAAAGGACTCGCTGACGGACAAATGGAAAGCGAAGGCTTAGTAATAGGATTGCCACCCTCAAGGTACGGAACCCTGAAGCGTAAAGAAAAATAAAACAGTCCGAAGCTGTCTCTTGAGTATTTATTTAATGGCGTTGCCTTTTAAAACAAGGGTCAGTACATATGTGATACATTTATTGGTCTCCTCCAATTGTAACTTGGGTCTAATAAATCAATGCCTTAATAACACTTAAAAATAAAATGCACTGTTAACGAATTCTGAAATGATTAATGGTTATCGCAACTCTTGTGTACATAGCCGATCTTAGTATTTTATGTCCCGCCTCAGTGATATCGATTTGATTTATTTATGCATTATGTTATCGGCACAATTAGAGAGAATATAAATTCCTAATTGTGTCTGTTTGTTTTTATAAAATACTAATAAATAATATGTAAATGGGGTTTCTTAATTAGTTCCAGTAACCCTGGTAGGATTCGCTCTTACCATTGTTTGTGAAAGGAGGCCCGTGCTCAGTAGTGAGACATTAATGGGTTAAGATGATGATAATTATGAAACCCGGTAAGAGGGATTTAGAAGAATTTCGTTTTATTAAGAACAGTGCAAATATATTAGTACTAATGGTACGACAGTAGCAGCTACATTCGATATTATTCTAATTAAAGTAGAAGACGTAAGGAGCTGGTCAAATTGCAGGAGATACATTTTAGTTTTCTGTCTCCATATTGCATTGCTGTGTTCAGACATTCCAACATAGAAACCCAAGTATACTAAGGCTGTAAGGTCAGAGGAAGTTAAACTATGGCAGCGCATAAAGCGTTCTTCATTAAAATAAACCAATACTGCTTCCCACCACATTGGCTATGAGTCAAGCCTACCGAGTTTAATAAAAAGCGGGTTAATTTGATTTTGAGGCTAATCCAGACCACACCTAAAGGCTAACATTAAATATTCAACATAAGCTCAAAATCTGATAACTGTCAGTAGCTTATTACGGCTTTTATATCGAAAGCGATGATCCGCAAAAAGAAAAATATTAATATGCACCAAAAAGAAGGGTCAATGATATGCTTATAAAGAGCTAAGAGGCTATAAAATTTCACAAGGATTCTCGATGAGACTTTAATAAGCGTTCGTTGCATAAAAATGTAATATATTTATATTATGAGCGTGCCTAATTTTTTATTAGTTATAATTATGACGGCTTACTTAATATATAATTATTATGTGATCAAAAATATGAGGTTTTTTTTCATTTTTAATACACATTGACGTAGTGTGTTGAGTGAATATTAATTTTGCATAATCAGCAGAAATTCACTTAATCTAATTAAACACTAATCTGCGCTTAGTACTTTTGTCATTCAACAAGTACTAGTACCTACTTATGTACATGGTCATTCAACAAGTACTAGTACCTTCTTATGTACTTGGGTAAGCGACTTTGAAAACATTAATTTGTAATGGTAAATGAAGTAATTCTAACTAGAGAATGTTAATCTACACTATGATTAGTGTACATATGCTGCAAATTATACATTTTGATTATGAAGGATATATTCTAGCATTACTGAACCAAAAAAAAAAAGTACAATCTATTTTCTGTTTCGATAAAGAAAGCGGAGCTTCGATCAACCGCAACTTTATTAATTATCAAAGATTTTCGTTACGTTTTCCAATAAATTAAAAAGAACATAATTTTGAATACAATGCTTTTCAATGAAGTCATACTTATTTGTACAATATTTGACAATTCTCATTGTGACTTTAAAAGACATTTAGTAACAATCCTTAAATCTTCTAATATAGTCGCTTATAAGAGAATCACAAAGATATAGACATCACAAACAATTAACAACAAAGTGTCACTCAATACTTGACATTTGAAAACCACAAATTCTCGAGATTAACTAACTCAACAAAGGAAGACGAAAGGATTAAAGGATTCTCACATCTCAGTTTCGTAATTGTTCAAAATGCAAAATGTCATTCAAATTTGTAACAAGGTGCCGTACCTGGCCTTAACTGAGACCCTCGTTTGGATAACGAGTTATATAAATAACTTCTTGCTTATTGCAATAAGGGACTACATCCTTACACTATAGTGGACGAAAATTAAATCTTTTGTGAGTGTTGTGTCACACTTTAAATTAACTTTTCGTCAATCTTAAGCACGATCTTCGCAAAATAACTTTACACCTTATCCGGTGGTTCCTTGGTACAATTTTGCGGGTGTGTAGTTAATACAAAGTGAATGCGACATATTTATTCTGCGAAATCCAATTTTCTGCCGACATCTCATCTGTCGGCTTTAAATTCTCGGACTATGGAGCTGTCTACTCGGTTTCACGGTCATTCTTCAAGTGATATTACTGATCGTCACTTTTTTGTTAGTGTCACGCCTTTTTGCTAATGTCATACTCGTGTATGATGGCCGAAGTAATTTTATATGTACAATCTTCTTTAAAGTTATATTTACTAATATGATGTATACTTTATTCAATTGCTCGGGATGAGTACTGTGTTTCATGGTTATTCTTGTAATGGTATTTCTGATCTTTACAATTTTCGCGAGTGTCACGCCTCTTGCTAATGTCATATTTGAGACTCTGCGAGGAATAAAGTATGTTATAGAGAACATTTTATACTGCCATCGGTACAATATTGCACTAATCTATGCGTCCTATATTTAAATGCTCGGATTATGGAGTCTACTCTGTTTTACGGTAATTCTACAACTAATATTACTGATCGTCACTTTTTTGCGAATGTCACGCCTTTTTGCTAATGTAATGTAATGCTCGTATGTGATACACATATCTAATAAAAAAATCGGCGTGATTCCGCACATAAATATACTTGTATTGCGCGTGGTTTAGTTGTCCGCTATCCTTTTTTCCAAGTATTTACGTGCATGTATGGGGGGTCCTACCCACATCTAAGGAGTCCAAGCCAACCTCATCTGCAAGTGGTGCACCTGCTAATCAACAGACGAGGCTCTGGCGAAATTAACAGATCCTGGTGAGCGGCAAAGGGCTCGCCACCTATTACGCGGGACCAACCATGTTATTGGCGAAGTGTGGGCGTATACAACAATGTAATGCATGTACAAAAACTATTAGTTCTCTTAGTACAGGTGTTTTATTTATATATTATAAAATATTGTGATCTAATTCGTTCGAGATTAAAAAGTCATATCAAGCCACAAGTTATTTTAGTTACTATGTTTTAATTTTTTAAAACTTCTAAAATTTTTATTTATATTTAAAATTCCTTTCATAAAGTATCCAAATACATATATATAAATCATACCTGCTTTATAGATACTTCAAAGAAGATTTCCAGAACAAACTCCCTTCCGAAAGTAACTCTTAATTAAGAAAATTTTGATGTTACACATTACTACCAATTCCGAGAGATCAGTTTACAAGCCAATGTACTCTTCCTAAGTCAAACGCAAGAAGTAGATTAATTTCTCCGGAAACGCGATAAAGAGAGAGTCCAGGCGAATCTATAACAAAGTATCGTCAAAGATTATTAACAGTTGAAGAAGCGAAACTATATAAAGGGATCTTACATGGAAAGATAGCGAAAATTCACATATAGTAGGTAGTATTTGATCTAAATATTTTGAATCTCGCTAGTTATTCGCGAAGACGTTTTGCGAATATGGAATCGTATAAATTTTTGTAAATTCTTATGACCAATATGCTGACACTAACGGTCACAAATCCTAGAATAATCATGAGAGAAAGTTTCTAATCACCTAGGTTGTGTCAATTTCTCGTAACTACACGTACTATTTTTTTATATTAAACTTTTAGTGTCCTAACTTGAACTTCAGTAGGTTAAGAGATTGTGCTTCTACACATTATTGTTACTTATTCCTGTTCTATGATACAAGCTGATGACATATTTGGGTGTCGCAACAGTATATTTATTTATTGCGCCATAAGTCACATAAAATTCTAAGCTCCTACTTATTCCTACCGGTCGACCACAGAGCGCCGAACTATGAGTATTTTTTAGAATGCATCAAGCCGCTTAGCTTTGAGGTTAACGAGAATGTTTTGATATGATGATGGTACTATGGCGTTTACTTTTGTTTTTTGTTTATTTATGAGTATAAAATAGAAGAAATTGTGGTACCATGTTTTAAATAAAAAACAATTTAATTTGAATTGAAATGTTCCCGGTCAAGTAATGTAATTGCTTTTAATAGATAATATTCCTGGGTAGGTTGGTGTCAATTTATGCGGCATTAGATATCTGCTGACAATGACGTGAAGCTATGCATTCTAGTTCCCACTATATGTGGTAATCATTAAACCAATTTACCGGTCATATTGGGCAGCTTGAAAATTCTAAGAGCCAATCACCACACCCTTTACCAATACGGATTGAGCCCACATAATCTATATCTATATCTATACTAATATTATAAAGAGAAAAGATTTGTTTGTTTGTTTGTTTGTTTGTAATGAATAGGCTCCGAAACTACTGGACCGATTTCAAAAATTCTTTCACCTTTGGAAAGCTACATTATCCCCGAGTAACATAGGCTATATTATATTTTTTTTTAAATTAGGGATCCTTACTAAAAATCCAATAATGTAACCCAAGGTGTAAAAAAATGACCTGAAAAATTCCTTACGTAGCGTGCGCAGCGAAAACTATTGATGATAGAACAAAATTATGTACTACGACTTTGCAGTACTCATCATTATCTACAAAAAGTGTCGCGACAGCATATGTCTAAATATTATAGTTACGTCACAGTAAGCGGTTTTTTATTCTAAAAATTTAATTTATATGCCGCCGCTTGAAAAGGCTCTATATTTGTACCTTGGTATTAATCCTTATCAAAAAAAATTACTTTATTTTCAAGACGGCTTCAATACCTTTTAATAACTTTTTGAATTATTCAATTCGGACATTTCATTAGGAAGATATCACGAGTTTAAAAATGCAAGTATTAGAAAAAAGTCGCGTGGTGCCGCTCACCGCGCTCAGCTAGCCAGCATGCGATGTAGGCTCCATGTAAGCGTCACTGGGGTGGTACGGGGGGGGGGGAGTCAATGTAATTTATACTAATATTATAAAGAGGAAAGATTTGTATTTTTGTATGTAACGAATAAACTCAAAAATTACTGGAGCGATATTAATAATTCTTTTTTCAATAGAAAGCTTTCGAAAAAAATAGGGTTCCGTAAAATATTTGGGTTTTTCGGACACAAAGTGTAAAAATCAACCAGAACAGTTGCGTACGCTGCCTAAACTATAAAAGTTAGAACCACAAAATGTATGAATGAATTAAAGATCTTATACCACCTACTAAAAAGTCCGCGACACACTATACCTATATATGGCGAGTGAGGCACAACAACCCTTTTTTTTATTTAAAAATCTTGATTTTTTTTTGTACTATATTTATACGCATACATTATTTTACTTATGCTATTAATCCCTATCAAAATTAATTATTTCATCACTAAGTGCAGTTTATGTAGATAATATTTGGTCTTGGAATGATCAAAATTGGACGTTTGTTTTTGAAGTTATGGCGAACTTAAATTATTACGATTTCTGCTGCACAGCGCCCTATCACGGGTCAGGGCTCCCGACCATCAGTTTATTTTGTCACCTAAAAATAATTAAATGTCAAATGTTGTTTATGGGGAAGATTTACAATAATCGCTTTAGTTATCTATCCCAAAACAACAGGTTGCTCTCCGGGACTGCCGGTAAGAGTAAAAACTAAGTATTAATTAGATTTAAATATTTTCATCGTTAACAACTTCAACATCCACATAAAGACAATCTATGCAGCCTGCGGATGACTGCGTCGTCGATGTTAGTGTCCGTGTCTGTGAATTGATCTGGAAATCATTTTGCTGACCGTGTCTTTTCTGGGTAGGCATTTTACAGCGGTAGCCGACATCCACGCGGGCGGAGCCGCGGTGGCGCATGCCCATAATAGCGTGACTTCTTAATCCTAGTCTGTGCTTTTGACGTTCAGTTACCTCAAAAGGCTGTTCAGTGACTGATGCGGAAGTATTTGTTTGATGGAATAATGCGTCTATTTTGCGCTTAAAAGAGGTTAGAATATAACGGGACTTTGTGAGAAAAATTTCATACATTCGCCTTATAAAGTATCTATTGAGCTGCGGTCTTAAATTAGACTCAATTTCGTAGAATAGCTGCGCTCGAGGTTTACAAATATATTTTATCTTGGCTCATTAATGTATCACAACTGAGCTTGGCCTTTCTTTCAACATCAACTAAAGTAAAGGATTAAAGTTATTCTTTACTAGCAGTCGCCCGCGGCTCCGCCCGCGTGGATGTCGGCTACCGCTGTAAAATGCCTACCCAGAAAAGACACGGTCAGCAAAATGATTTCCAGATCAATTCACAGACACGGACACTAACATCGACGACGCAGTCATCCGCAGGCTGCATAGATTGTCTTTATGTGGATGTTGAAGTTGTTAACGATGAAAATATTTAAATCTAATTAATACTTAGTTTTTACTCTTACCGGCAGTCCCGGAGAGCAACCTGTTGTTTTGGGATAGATAACTAAAGCGATTATTGTAAATCTTCCCCATAAACAACATTTGACATTTAATTATTTTTAGGTGACAAAATAAACTGATGGTCGGGAGCCCTGACCCGTGATAGGGCGCTGTGCAGCAGAAATCGTAATAATTTAAGTTCGCCATAACTTCAAAAACAAACGTCCAATTTTGATCATTCCAAGACCAAATATTATCTACATAAACTGCACTTAGTGATGAAATAATTAATTTTGATAGGGATTAATAGCATAAGTAAAATAATGTATGCGTATAAATATAGTACAAAAAAAAATCAAGATTTTTAAATAAAAAAAAGGGTTGTTGTGCCTCACTCGCCATATATAGGTATAGTGTGTCGCGGACTTTTTAGTAGGTGGTATAAGATCTTTAATTCATTCATACATTTTGTGGTTCTAACTTTTATAGTTTAGGCAGCGTACGCAACTGTTCTGGTTGATTTTTACACTTTGTGTCCGAAAAACCCAAATATTTTACGGAACCCTATTTTTTTCGAAAGCTTTCTATTGAAAAAAGAATTATTAATATCGCTCCAGTAATTTTTGAGTTTATTCGTTACATACAAAAATACAAATCTTTCCTCTTTATAATATTAGTATAAATTACATTGACTCCCCCCCCCCCCGTACCACCCCAGTGACGCTTACATGGAGCCTACATCGCATGCTGGCTAGCTGAGCGCGGTGAGCGGCACCACGCGACTTTTTTCTAATACTTGCATTTTTAAACTCGTGATATCTTCCTAATGAAATGTCCGAATTGAATAATTCAAAAAGTTATTAAAAGGTATTGAAGCCGTCTTGAAAATAAAGTAATTTTTTTTGATAAGGATTAATACCAAGGTACAAATATAGAGCCTTTTCAAGCGGCGGCATATAAATTAAATTTTTAGAATAAAAAACCGCTTACTGTGACGTAACTATAATATTTAGACATATGCTGTCGCGACACTTTTTGTAGATAATGATGAGTACTGCAAAGTCGTAGTACATAATTTTGTTCTATCATCAATAGTTTTCGCTGCGCACGCTACGTAAGGAATTTTTCAGGTCATTTTTTTACACCTTGGGTTACATTATTGGATTTTTAGTAAGGATCCCTAATTTAAAAAAAAATATAATATAGCCTATGTTACTCGGGGATAATGTAGCTTTCCAAAGGTGAAAGAATTTTTGAAATCGGTCCAGTAGTTTCGGAGCCTATTCATTACAAACAAACAAACAAACAAACAAATCTTTTCTCTTTATAATATTAGTATAGAGAATAACTTTAATCCTTTACTTTAGTTGATGTTGAAAGAAAGGCCAAGCTCAGTTGTGATACATTAATGAGCCAAGATAAAATATATTTGTAAACCTCGAGCGCAGCTATTCTACGAAATTGAGTCTAATTTAAGACCGCAGCTCAATAGATACTTTATAAGGCGAATGTATGAAATTTTTCTCACAAAGTCCCGTTATATTCTAACCTCTTTTAAGCGCAAAATAGACGCATTATTCCATCAATCAAATACTTCCGCATCAGTCACTGAACAGCCTTTTGAGGTAACTGAACGTCAAAAGCACAGACTAGGATTAAGAAGTCACGCTATTCTGGGCATGCGCCACAAATAAGCTACAACATCCTTTTCTTACGTTGTAGAAACATATCCCGAGTCTAGGTGAGATATTAATGAGCCAAGGTAAAGATGTATGCATATTCCACAGAAATTCGGAATTAAGCTTAATTTAAGGCTTAATAGATACTTTATAAGACGAATGTATGAATTTTTTCTCACAAAGACCCGCTAGACTCTAACCTATTTTAAGCGCAAAATCGAGGCATTATTCAATCAAACAAATAGCTCCGCATCGGTCATTTAACAGCCTTTCGATTTAATCCGGCATTCAGGGAGTTTGTTATAAGTAGATTGTAATTGAACGTCAAAGGCACCGACCAGGATTAGAAGGGACAACGAGATTAAAAGCGACAGTTCAGTATCAGAGCTCTGATTGACACCGCTCTCGGTTAAATCTGTTAGTTTAGAGTTCTATCTGTAAAACGTACTACACATTTTCAAATTTAAATCAATGCGGTAGATGTTAAGTTTGCTTGCTCACGTTTCTCTATCAAATTGTCGTCGATCATACGTTTTGGCTTATTTAATTTTACCGTGAAAGAGATTATTAAGTTTTATTATTCGTATCTACACATATATTTTCTTTATGGAGCATAACATACATTTTGCTGAATATAAGCTGCTGCCCTTTAGTTTCATAAATATTAACCTCTTAAGAACCTCATATTATTTGTCTTAATGCAACTTTAGACATCTCACACAACGCTTCAAGCCGCAAACTAAGCAGAACTTGTTCCTATACCTACTAAACGGAAGATATACACAGCAAACACCTAAATCTAGACACATACTAGTAATCCAGTACAAAATATTTGTCCTGTCAAGGAATGAAACCCAACGAATTTACGTACCATCTTTCAACGTGGTCTTTGAAAACACAATTTGCAGAAGAATCCGCGAGCGTTACTAAGCATAAATGAGATTTTATCAATAATAACATTATAAAGAAGTAATATTATCACCTTCTAAAACATGTGTATTGAAATCGTCTAACCCACGAACCCTTCCGATCAATACAAATAAATATATTCCAGTAGCGATGCCCCTGTAAATCCCGCCAAATTCAAACTAACGACATACGTACGGCCCCCCACAATTTAAAAGTTTGGCCGCAGATGACGCCGGCTACATATAGTGCATACAAATATCAGCATAAAAAACAGCAAGGACGGCGGTGTATACAAACTAAGTTAGGCTTAAATCTATGGATCCTGTCGCCAGTAATACATCCCAAAGGAATGTGTGACGTGAATCTTAATATCCCGTCTGGAATGTGTCATACTGTTTCGCTCGATACAAACACTGTGCTATTGATATTTTCAACCTAAAAAGTTTCCTAGAACGACTGCGGACTGAATTCGCGTCTTTCTCTGAATTCGCTGGGTTGAATTCTCGAATAATTTCTCAGGAGTTGTGCGTTGACTGTTAAATTTTATCAGTCAGATGAGATAGACATCTTAAGATTGATATTGAAACTTTTCCGTTGTAAACCTGCGATTATTTAAAGAATTATGACCTTTGCATTGATTAAATAAAAAAGTGATTGCGACGGTCCATTTAACATTTTTATAAAATGTGTAACTATAATTAATTTAAAATTACTTACTTACTCAAAGGCAAAACTAGAACACTTAAATATGAGTAAATATTGATTATATTGCTGCAAGCATTTTATTAATATTTGATTGATATAGGAGATCTTCTCATAAGACAAATTACATAAGTATTTGTATAAATACTTCGCTTTATAAGACTGCCTAGATTGGCATTATAATTGTTATCAATATAATTCTATTTTTCTGAAAGCGAAAGTAATTTTGCATACCTAAATTCGAAAACTAACTTCAAAACGTGGTGTAAGGCTATACATTTTGTTTTATTAAATAAGAAATTATTATATTGTGAGCAGGTTCGCTTAGCAGTCATGAAACAAAATTATAAATAACAGCAATTATTATCGCTACCAATTAAAGGACGATTATCATCATACTATTCCGAGCGTAATAAATAAGCTATACCTAAGCTGGGAAGTATAATTACGGCGGTGATACAAATGAAAAGTGCAACCGAGAGCACGTACCTACAGCCGATGCCGTTGTCTTCATGATTATTTATTGCTGTTTTATCTTGCAACCGTCCCAGTCCATGATAAAAGAAAAGAAATGTCGGGGATCCGTGATCGCGATTATCAAGGAGCGATCGTTGAATCGCCTCTGCATAACCGATGTTTTTTTGTTCAACTCCGTTTACATCGATGTTTATCTTATCCATTACTACTTACGCTTCCGACCTAATAAAACGTAGTTCGTTAAGCCAGCAATGTATTATGCTTCAGATGGATCAGTTCATATGGTAGGACTTGCGGTAAACCGAATACACATTCAAAAGAGTGGAAAGCCTACTCCTTGCACGGCGATAGTCACTCATTGAAGGGGTCCCCAAGCCGTTCATGTCGGCAGGACAGCCGTGGTCATTGTGTAGCCTTTTAATTAGCACATGTTGTCGAGATTATCGGCCTACGTCAGCTATGAGAACGACTGAATAATGACGTACGTTTGTGTCCGTTCCTGATTATTTTGTTTATTTTAATTGTTTACCTGCTTTAAATAGGCTCGTGGGACCGCTCGGACAAGTGGACGCAATAAATGAATGCATGTCAATTAAAGTTAAAATACGAACTATCTTATTTAATGGTTAGAAATTATTGCGTGCAAAACGAAGCTGCCCTACTGCTTTCAAACGTGTTTGTAAATATTATTACTTAGCCATACCACAATGCTTACGTTATAATTATATTATAGATTTGGGAAATACCTTCCAGAGAGTAGAAGAGAAAGAACGTGAGGATTCTAAAAATACATGCTGCTGTTTTTTAAGTTAATTGTACGTAATAAGTTTGTAATAGACTTCAAAAGACAGTTTAAATGATAGCTCGTTATTATTGACAACTATGTCGGTATATAGGGGATTAAATTCGAATAAAACACTATTACTTAATTGCACATTTTCGACTTTTTGCTTTTGTAAGAAATGTCAAAAAAAGGTCTTTAAAAAGATTAAAAAACTCTAATTTAATAACTTCTGTATGTATTGCATAACAATTTCATCAAAAAATATTAAGTGCCAACTTGAATAATTGAACAAAATCAATATATTTATAATAAATTTTGTAGCAGATATAAGTTATAAAACCGCGATTCAAATTATTACGTCTACCATTTGAATTTATATTTACTAATATGAACAATGCTATATTGAATTTGTTTACTTATTATTTTGTTTGTCACACTATCATACCATATTATGTAATTTTTTTATAGACTTTCCTAAAAGAGAATTGACGCCCTATGGAAGGATGCGTAAATATGAGGGCGAAACGGCGGGCGGAATCAATTTGTTTTTAAAATCAAAACCATTTATTCAAGTTTGCATCAATAAAGCTCTTATGAAAGTCAACTTAAAATCTAACGCGGGGAGTTTGATCTTAGAAGAATAGAGCAAGAAACACGTCAAGGTCAGTTTTTTCTCCCACCAGTATTTTTGTAGTATAAAATATTTACGTACGTCGGATGCCAGGCACAGCCTTCAATGAGTTGTGTGACCACGACTAGCCCAAAGTAGTTGTAGAAAACAACCAAAGGAATGTGATCTCGTCTGGTGTAAATTCCGGCGAAGTGCTACTCTTACTATTTCGCACTTTTTATTTAGAGATCTCTGTGCTAAAATTAAGCTTTGCTGTGATATGAGCGCACAAGTTTTATGAAAACGATTCTCACAACAACCGCAAACAACAGATCCAGGTTAGATTAAAAAATTACAAATTCAGTACCCTAAGTATTGCATCTGGGTGTAGTTTCATTGTCCATCCAAAGCAACTTGTCGCGGGTACAAAAACCAAATTGTCCGGGATCACGTCTAATCACCCCTACCATTTGTCACGTTTCAACTATGTTCATGCTAACAGTGAATTTTACAACTATAAAGATCCTTGCAAAATAGTTGCACAAAAATGTCTGCTGTGGGCGTACACACATGGGCGAGTGATGATAAATGTCAACTCGAAAGGACCGAATATTTAAAGAGGTTGTATCTCATCACGAACATAAACAACAGATCCAGATTAACGCGGGATCACGTCTAATCACCCCTACCATTTGTCACGTTTCAACTATGTTCATGCTAACAGTGAACTTTACAACTACAAAGATCCTTATAAAATAGTTGCACAAAGATGTCTGCCGTGGGCGTACACACATGGGCGTGTGATGATTAATGTCAACTCGAAAGGACTGAGTATTTAAAGAGGTTAAATCTTATCACGCACATAAACGACAGATCCAGATTAACTCTAAAATAAGCAGTCCTAGAGACAAAGTACCCTAAGTGTGGCATCTGGGTGTAGTTTCATTGACAATCTCAACATCAAGGCGGATGCCAAAGCAATCTGTCGCGGGGACAAAAGCCAAATTGTCCGACGGCGATGCCAACACCTGCTTGCCAGCCAACTTTGGGATTAGACCGTTTACTTAACGGGCAAATATATTTTTTGGATTAGGATAACTGTTTATCTAATGCTGTAATGGTTTTTTGAAATGTATAATTTATTTATTTATGTACCTACACAGATTTTTTTGATTTTTATATGTAGTTTCTATAAGTAGTCGTATGACTGCATCGATTGCTTACTGACTACTATAAGTAGTCGTAGACAGTAGGCAGTCGATGCAGTCCAAAAAAAATGAAATAGAATAGAATTAATTTATTTGTAAAATACAGGTTACATAAATGGATGTCGCTTCATACCGTGAAGGGCCGGGATCGTAGAAGATACAATTACACTATAAAAAAATACAAACTAAGGTACAATGGTACTGCTAATTTCCAAAAGAAATTTCTTGCTGTAGACCAGAAGGTGGAAATGTTATTTATAAAGGTAAGGTGCGTGCACTTAAACAAAAACATTCTTAAAACTAGGCATGTAGATATTGTATAAGAAATATAAAACGAAACCAATTATAATAATTAAATATTAATAAAAGTGAAGCGAATAATTCATTCGGACTTCTTGGCGGGAAAGTGAAGCGCCATTGTCTGCAGTTTTATTTTATTTTCTAAAATTTGTGATATTATTTACACAATAGCGGTGGATCAGTAACCGTTAAGTGTATGTGAACAAAAGTGTTGGAAAATGTAAAAAAACAGTGCAACATCACTATTTAAATTTTCTCAGGAAGTCCATGTGAGATCTCAGTATAGTCCCTCATCATTACTGAGGATTTAAGGGGATGGCATCTCATTTACTATTTATCTTCTTTATCACCACTAATTCTCATTGACTGTGAATTTTATATTATAAATTTATCTTTTACTTGACACTGGCTAAATGTGCTAACAGCGAAGTCATTATTAAAAAAAAACAGAAATATTACGTTTATTTTAACCATCGTCTGGTGCAGAGAAATTTCATAATTATAATTCCTTAGACTTCTCTCACAAAACCATTTAAAACTTATATACTATAGGACATAAAGAACAGATAAACATAAATATGTACTTGTTTTAGGACCTGATTGGCTGCATGCATTTTTATTTATTTATCTGGTCGATTTTTGTATTACTACTTAGTATAAGCGATTTTTTA
The DNA here is from genome assembly GCA_949126915.1 of Musotima nitidalis. NCBI lineage: Eukaryota > Metazoa > Arthropoda > Insecta > Lepidoptera > Crambidae > Musotima > Musotima nitidalis. The sequence goes on along the minus strand of OX421424.1, from coordinate 7,223,115 downwards.
ATAGATAGAGTGATTCAAGAGGAATATTTATATATAGTTCACGCGAACGAAGTCGCGGGCGGCCAGTAGTTCATATTATATTATCAATGACGTTAACAAAAACCAGAGCTGCACTAATAAACAGTAAAAATATAATCAGAGTTCTAATTCAATTGCTAAAAAGAAGTTAAATCACAATATATTAAGTATCTTTAAATAATCTTCTACAGCAAAGATTATTAAAAATTTCATAAGTTAATGAAACCATTAAAGGCTTTGTGTCTAAATTCCCATCATGACCTTAGTAACAATTCACGGAGCGCGCCGCTTAAAGATCACGTTTTATGAAATATTAAATCCGTTTCTATCAGTTTTTGGGATCTGAACGTTTACCGAGAAAGGCTCTAAGCTCACAGGTGCACTGGCTCAGTAGCCTCTAAACCTACTACTTTGTAATACATTATTCAAAAAATGCAATGTAATTTTTTTTGTTGTTATGACTATTAAAAACACATAAGTAGTGCAGGAAAGTGGGAGCGCTGCATATTGTGCAACAAGCTAGATACAAAACTTAATTATTAATGATAATTCTAATCTCAAGAAATGCCTAAAAAGGGAACACAGTACTGCATAATAATTGTTATATAATTGAGTAAGTAATAGCGACCTATCGGCTATCAAACTTTTCTTCCAAAATCAAACTATGTTCTTTAGTTCGAATCCCAAAAAGGTTGTGTGCATTAACACAAAAAATTGTTCTTCTGAATGTTTTCTTTAAATTATAATTATATAAGTAGGTACTTAAATAAATGTGTGGTGTCTCTACACTACACATTCCATAGAGTAATAATCTACATCAAATTTAAGAATATCGAACTTAAAAAGCACCTACCAGTTTTAGTTCATACTGTTTGGAGAGGTTGCGAAACATGCTTAGTCACTATCTGTCGACGCATCATCACGACCACTCAATTTACATATAATGACTTTTCAACAATAAACAACGGCGTGTGCGACGCCCAAGTGAACTTACGGCATTATAGTCCGGACGACGTTACAAGTATGCTTAGTAAAAACTCGGTCTATAAATTATTTGTAACGAAGGTAAAAGTGCAGAAACATATGCAGAATGTTTTAATTGTTTTTAGATATAATGACTATTCAACAATAAACATTGGCGTCTGCGACACCCAAGTGAACTTATGACATTTTTGTCCGGACGTTTTTACGGATAGATTACCTGAACTCAGTTTACATGTGCAACAAAGGAGAACGGGCTAATCAAAAGTACCTTAAACCGAAAGGAGGAGTAAATGAGTGTGATTGAAGCTAAATCTGTGTGCCAGGATCGTAGCAAGTGGAAAAATGTGCACTCTTTCTACCATAAGGGAACCAGGCGTGATAAAATGTATGTACATGGAAGGTAAAACAATATTAATACTAAGCAAAGTAAATTGCAGTGCGCACAAAAAAAAAACTGTCGAATAATATCATAGTACGCGCATAGTTTCATGACCATTCGAGGAAAAAATAAATAACATTTGCTTAAATTGTATCTATGTCAATACATAACGGAATGGTATCTACACCTGAAGCTGGTCGGCCCAAAAATGACTTACAATAGCAAAACGTGAAACAGTCTTGTCTCGACGTCTAATAAAACGCCTATCTCACACACATCTCTGTTAGTTATCTTAGTTCCCGCTAAATTGTTCAATTTGCCATGAGACTACCGTTAGCTGAACTTTATGCGCGTACTTTAATTGCGTAAATATGTCTCTATTTGTTTTTAATTACAGTAACAGAAAGTCGTAAAGCCTTAGCGGTCTATTTTACTGGAGTTATAAAGGGAAAAAGTCAATTACTTTCCTGCGAGCTGTAAAAGTAGAACTTTTCGACGTATATTGTCGTATGTTCCTAATTTTTTCGGCGGTACAAAATACAATGTAAAGGTTTTTTTTAAAACTACATAAAATTATGGTATTTTGTATATACTCGTAGTATCCAAGACACGTCACATATAACGAAAGTTATAAACTGTTAAACGGCCTTTACCCCACATTTTGTTCTGATTTGTCAATTCTGTGGGCGGCGTCTTTTAATAAAGCATTGAATTCAGTCTATTGTTTCCATACGCTTAAGAATGGATTCAGTTAGTTCTCCTTAATTTCAATTATCCCATATAATTGTGAAATATTACGAATCATAGCTGTAGCAAATCGGGTCCAAGAAAGGTAAATTTTTTCTTTGAGGAAAATAATAAGAAAATACAGGAACTATCTCTGAGAATATTAAAGTAAAGTCAATCAGTATAAATCTATTCACAATGCTTGCTCTTTACGGTGTGAGGGGAAAGCCTGTCAGTTGTTTGCTTTTAAAAATGAGTAAGCAGTTGTTTAAATCATATACAGACAACTTGAAATTGCAAGCCCTTTGAGGTGAGAAGTTAACGTAATAACAAATTAGTATCTTTACGAGGCTTCCAGTGACAATGTGCCCAAATAAACCGTCGACCGTAAACATCCTAGGTTTCCTTCTCCACCGGGGAAATAAATTAACTCTGACCCGTACAATGGTGCTTAAACACAGTACTTTATGTTTGACAAGATCAATTATTTCCCTACCATGCTGTGCTGCTCTTAAGTGTTAAAAAGAGCCTGAAACCCATTTTCATTATTTTAATTGAATTCATTTGTTTCTGTTCGAGGGATAGGCTAAGTCTATGAATTCCATATCGTGGAACAAATATCGATGTTAAAAAATACATACATATATACATTCACGACTGTTTCCCCGAAGGGGTAGACAGAGGCCTATTACACGCCCACACTTCGCCAATAATATAGTTGGTTCCACGTAATAGGTGGCAAGCCTATTGCCGCTTACTGGGCACTGTTTTGTTCGCCAGAGCCTCGTCCGTTAATCGGCAGGTGCACCACTTGCAGGTGAGGTTAGCTAGGGCTCTTTAGGTCTTTGTAGGATCCCTATATACCCTATATAATTATCACATTAACCGCCATGGGGGGCACCGGTGACCGGCATGCTACCATTCTTAATTAGCTTGGCAGTTAATGTGTTTATGTTATAAAAAGGAAAATTTTATGAGTAACATATTTATTGTAAGTCACTAGCCACAGCTTTCGTCTTTGTGGGTATGTTGTATCAAAATAGCGTTTCGATAGGGATAAAAATTGTGCTGTGCCACATGGCCCTTATAAATCCCATTTATAGATTAATCGTGAAAAGATAGACACTGCTTTCAGTTCCTTATCAACTACGGACTAATTTGTGTTCAGGCTATTCTGTATCCAACTGTCTAACAAACAACTATATACTAAGTCACCATAATAGCTTACCGGCAATAAAACGTTTAAAAGCCAGTTCTTTCACTACAGACTGTCATACCAAAGAAGCACAATGTATACAAGGCAGCAATACATCATTTAGCTTACTTCTATTAATTTTTTTTTTTAATCTATCACTTTTTATCATGTGACTACATTTTGTCGCTTTCCTACTATAGGGGTACATCTCAAAAATAAAAGTAATTTAAATCAACTCAAAAATATTTAACGCGTTTTTGCAAAAATCATGATTTTTCGAATTGGGCCCCTATAGTATGAAAGGTGCGATATAACGTATGCCTACAAAGTGCGATTTCCACATATTAGTTTGTATAAATTATTGTTAATCAAAATTGATCGCTAAACTCAAAAAGTCAAGCTAGCTTTTATTTTTAAATCGGCCATCTTTCCAAATGTAAGAAACTAAGAATCCTTTTTAAAATTGAAGTTTTAAATTCCGGCAAACAAAACAGAATCGGAATGACATAAATTAAGCCGCTGAGACTCGAGACTTTCCCTTGAACTGGTTATTATCATCTTAATTCTATATAATGAGGCGAAATAGCTACCTGTGTTACTAAGAATGTGGCTATATGAGAACACAAAACGGAATGCTCATAGACGATTCGCTATCACAATACAAATGTCACATAAATATCTTATAAGGTCAATAATAAACTCTGAACAATATTCAAAGAGTTCTAGTAGCCAATAAATAAAATGTTCGTAAATAATCTCATATTCAGATAACCTTCTCAACAATGAAGCCTACATAAAATACAAAACTTATACGTGATTCTGCTATAATCAAAATATTTTTATTTTACTCATAAGGCAATTCCTATTCAAAATCGATTAGTCCTCTATCGATAATGAATGCTAGACGTAATAACATTGATGGTTGATATTAAATTCAAGTCATAACAGTGCTGCTTTGAATATAAATTAAATTTAGGCAAATATGAAAGTATTATAAATTGTGTTTTGTATTTTTTAACGATAAGTAACTATTCGGCTGATCTTGGTGACCGCCATTAGGGTTCTTACATTTACTTTTAAACTGCGGATTCACACCACTATAATAGTTAACTCATTATATTTTTAATATTTAAATAAACTGTTTTTTCGGACTGGAGGACGAAACTTCACGAGATTCTTATCCAAACTTGGATAAACTATTTTGACTCTTCATACTTCAATCTTTTGCCATAGCATCTCGGTGTATTCCAGAAATAAGAACTATAGACTCTCATATTTTTTATACTATTATTATTAAGCTATTGCATAGCTTCTATCGCGGGCTTTGAGCGTGGAGACCGAATCCAGAAACTCCGTAACCAAAAAAACCTAACATCCCCCACTCCGACCGGCACAGCGGTGATACTTTTAAGTTTTTCCATCTATCGATAAATAGCAGAACTTTTAATGACTTTTTGAAATATCACGCTTGTCTCTTTAGTTCAGCAACCCGCCTTTAGGTGGCATTGGTTGTATCGGCGTTACTGCGCATGCGTAATCCCCTTCTTCGCCCCGCAGTCTGGTGACTCATGCCTGCTTAGAGTTTCAAGTTTTTCCTAGGAAAAATACTGCATAAATAAATAATTATAATTGCATAAGTTGGTAAAAAATGCTATGCAATAGCTTTACCGCGGCAGTCTCCGAGTGCCACACGTCTTTTTTTGTTTATTTATTTATTCAGTAAGTAGAGGTTATAACAACTTATTTTTAACATAGTCCCACAAAACCGTGAGTACGGTTCAAATGCGGGGTCTGATATATTTTCATATGGAGTTGTAACGTTAGAGGGGATTCCTCCGACGTTACAAATCATATTCAAAATATCCTTAAAACTAAAATTTCGTAGTAGATGTTTAAACTGTTACCCGTTTATGTTAATCACAATACGTAGTTTACAGAATTCCTTCCTACAAGAAAAATGCCACTGTATCTATTATCTATCTATTAACATTCCACTTTAATTACCGATCCTCAAAATATACATAAACGTAATTTTATTCCTGAACCCGTATCTGTCAAAATACCTCGTCTTAAAGGTACATTATTTCCATTTCTATCCCTACGAAATAACCTACTTCATTAACTAGCTAACCGAAACACAGCTCGGCCCTTTTCTAATCCTCGTTAACTTTTTTCTACTTCATCACAAAAAAACCTTACAGTTACCAGTTAATAACGGCTTGGAGGGAAATTACTCTTAAACACACGAACCTTTCGTCATAACGCGATACAAATTACGTCAAATCATGTGGGTATTATTTTTTATAGAGCTACAGAGCACCATGTGGTAAATTAAAGTCCCTATCATCGGGGAACAAAATAAACAAAATAACTATGCCACACAGACACTTGAGTGCGGTGAAAAAAATTAACAACACCCCAAATATGTCGCGCTTCGAAAATTGTCAGGTCTAAATAACTAGGTTAACGATTTTTTTACTCAGAATTTCTTGAATGCGGTCAATGTTTTTTGTCTCCATATTTATTGAATTCGTTTTATGTAGTTTACGAAGATTGCGAGTAAATTCTGTGATAGTCATGTCTACGTCATAGATACAAAAAACAGAAAAGTAGTTTGAAATTCGCAAATATTTTCAACTATAGTGCTGTTATGCAGAGACTCTCAAATGTATGGGTAAGCGTACTATTTATTAAGGGGTATGGAATAAAACAAGATAAGTTACGATGTTGTAGTAGTGGCTAAAAATAACAATAATAAATCAAGGAGGAAAATATTACAAAGAAAAACGATGCCTTAATTTTCATTTTACTTAGTTCCGTTTAATTTATTGAGATGCAAAAAAAACCGCTAAAAGTCAATTTTACGGAAGTACGTACATTCAATTAAATCTGAATAAACTTGCATAAAAAACAATATACGATTGAAATCATCAACTTTATACCAATCGGAAAAGAGACAGGGCAGCTCATAGCTGGCTGACATATTGACAGGGATTAAGCAACTGTATTGGTTTAGTTCGACTAATAACGCGGAAAGAGGAGATGTAGTGATCTAGATGTGCCAAATTTATTACGATTTCTAAATTAAAAGCATGAATTTAAATCTTATTTAATTATCGATATTGAACAACTATATAATTGCCCGAAAAATTGAGAAACTGTTCAACACGACAAAAGCTTGCACAGGGCATCTTCAGGTAAGTATCAGACAGTTTAGAACAACGATTTATTCACGACCATCGCTGAAACAAGAGAAACGCTTGCTTTAATGGATTTCCGCAAAGTACCGACTAATGATTTCAAGTGTCATAGATATTATTTTCAATTAATATTGTACATCACGATGTACCTTTCTGTGTTCTTAACTTTTCTGTCCATTTAAGGTTGCCTGGAAGAAATTGCTTTAAGCGATAAGGCCGCCCATTGTATATGCCTACCTGTTTAATTTTATTTGTTTTTATATGTAATCCTTAAGAGTAAATTATTATTATTATTATATTATTTAAAAAGCAGAAATGATCAAGTTTAACATAACATTGCTTATCTGCAATTGCTTATATGTAATCAGTTTTTTTGTAGGATAAAATTAGCTTATGTTGAAAAACAATTTTAGGCTAAAGGGAATAATATAAATAATTAATAATTAATTTATATATTATTATTATTTATTTATTTAATATAAATAATGTTAAAATGGATTATACACACTTCTCATCGGATAAAGACCATCTAGTGACATTGTATATTGGTGTATTATTATAACGAGATTTACAGCGCGCGGTCGTCCGCGGGATTAGCGATGGCGTGTTATCACTTCGTTGCAGTTATTCCGAACTTCATCCGTTCAGATCCCTTTATCCACCGGTGGAGGGGTCTTGATATTATATAGCCGACTATGTGAGTGTAAATAGCTGCGTAAGACTTTGTATCAGTTGATCATTTTATCAGTATCATCCTAGGAATGATCTCTAGGGTCTGGTGCTGACTGTTGCGGGACTGTTCGAAAGGGTTACCGCGACCTCGGTACGTAGCGGGCTCAAAAGAAGGAACATGGCTTTCAGTCAGTAGGAGTCTGACACACCCTCCCGATCCACCCACTGCGGGGGAAGGTCATTTGATGATTTTCCAATTTCAAAAAGGTCTGCTGACTGGTATAACCAGATTTGTTAGAGTTTTAGTAATTACACGGAGCGATTGCCGTCTGCCCTCCGCAACCCAAAGGGCAACACCATTTTACTGCCATAGATGTTCATAGCAGCCGGGACCAACGGTTTAACGTGCTTTCTGAGCCACGGAGCAAGCGATAATTACGCACATAATTTCTAAAAGTTATCAGAGTTTGAACCCAAAACCCTCTGTATTTGAAGTCTTAAGAAATCGCCACTGGGCTATTGCCGCTCTTCCTCCATTTCATCACACAATATCAATAACAAAAATGCCAAAATGACACGGGAAATATCGTTAAGAGAAAGTTAGTTTGTTAATTGCCGAAGCACATTGGCCTAACGGCGAAGAAAGTGATTTGCGATTGAAATGTTTGTACTATACGTAGAGTGTTGTGAGGCTCCAAAGCTTACGTGCGTGACAAAACTAATTGCAGTGAAAGTTATTACTGATTCATTAAAAATAGCAAACGTGAAAACATTTTTAAAGGCGTAGTTATGAAGACAAATTTGCTGTATAGAGTTTTATGTGAGCTCGAAAAGTTTTAAAGGGATTCGTTGTTTATAAATACAATAGGATTTTTTATTATTTAAGGAAATTTATATAAAAGGTGTAAGCAGGTGTGAGCAAGTGAACGTATTTTTCATTTTCAAAATAAGCATTGAAAAATACACCGCACGCCAGTGACCTTAGCGAACCCTGTTTGTATTTCAGAAAACAGCTGCTGCAATAAAAGTATATGCCACCCTGAAGGGTCCTTACAGCCTTTTAACACCACCAAATATAGTGTTAGCGGGATCAATGGCTGAATGTGCGTTTCGAAGCTCGGAAGCGCTCGATTTCGTATGCCACCGAATCCATCACCTAATCGAAGATTGGTCTTACCAGACTTTGGATAGGTGATGAAATTCAAAAGTTTAGTGATTTATTCTGATCAATGTCACGAACTTCTTCAGATTAAAAGTTTACCAAAAGAGTTGCCAAAATTATGATTTGCCTACATACTATAAAAAAAATGTTTTAACGTTAAACTTTTCCAGCGGTAGTACATCGCGGGAGGTAAAGACCTTCGTCTAGAAAGTGAGGTATGCGAGCACCTGTCATCCATTTGAAGAGTTAATTGGCTATCTTTATTATCTCATTAGTTGAGCGGGTGTCAGTCAGTTACGTCAAACTGTGTTTACCTACGTTTAGTATCATTTGTCTGTCTTATATTAAGTAATCATCAATATAAAGAATAAAAGAAATATATTGTTTTTGAAACAGATATTGAAACAGAGCTTGAGACATGACACTTAGTTATTGATTTATTTAAAGATTCAAAAGTAACGTATTTCTTGTTTCGTACCAGATTTCCTAAGTAGTAGTCGTAGAAGCTAGATCTTTAGTGGTTTAGGCTGTACGCTTACAAACAAGTCTTTATTCCGCTTTTGTAACATTAGTAAGGGTGCTGCAGCTTGTGAAATTATAGAATATAACTTTTAGCTGATATCTCAGGTATATGATATATTTTTATCAATCATCTCAGCCCACTAAAGTTCCACTACTGAAGACGAGCCTTCTCTCACATACCAAGTTGCGTGAGTATAAATGTTATTGTACACGGTGCATATTTTCATCCTAACGTAACAATATTCTTGCTCATCTCACTTACTTTTATAATATAATTTATCCAAATAATATTTATTGTATTCCAAGGCTATAACATAGATACATCAATTATGTCCGGGTGGTCAATATTTTAGCCTCGTACAGAGGCACTTTTCATTTCGTTTTATTGCACAGAATATAAATATTTTATTATTTTTATTGCTAAGCTTTCCATATGCGTTAACGCCAACGACACATCGGTTAAAAGGTCAATACAATAAAAGATAGGAACCCTATCGCAAACATTCGACATTGAATCGATTGTGTCCATTTTGACAGTAAATCAATTCGAAATGCGGATACAAACCGAATTAACTTTATCGATACTTCTCGCCTCACTCTCGTTGACAAACTCTACTCGTGCAAGAATTAAGAATTAAATTCGTATGGCCACAATGAAATTGCGAGTTTGTGAAGTATAAAAAAGTATTGTTTATATCGAATGTAACAAATATCGATCGTTGAAGAGATAGCCGTAGCTGTGTTGTTGAATCGATATAGACATGGCGCTTTGATTACTCGATTCAATCGTACTCGTAAGCTCTGGGTTCTCGGATGCCGAACGTGTTGTGGATTGCGGTAATGTCCGATACCGATCTTTGTCGGCTAGCCTGTCGAATCAGCCGATCATTCGAGTGAAACACATTACGTATTCATGTTGGGCAATTGATATAACTTGTTCAGTATGTTGCGATTACATGATACTAAGATTTTCGTACGATTGCTTGTGGCGGTGAAAATCGAAGTAGTTTTCTAATAAATTCTTCTTGCTTATAAATTAAATTGCTACTAATATATTAGCTTTTGACTTTTATTACATCAAAATTATACCCTCAGAACTTAACTTTTAAATGCTTACATTGTATATAAAAATATTACCTCCGTCTTCTTTAGTCCACTGCTAAACTTAAATCTTCCTAATAATTAGTACACTGTATCAGTCACTTCCTTCACTGCCTACTTTATTTCTTATTAAGTCAGTCGTAGGATGTAACTTCTACTTAAGAATACATCGGGTAACCATAGAACACATGTGTAAGTTTTATTAATGCCACTGCGTCATAAGGTATTGCTTGAAAACCAGCGCAGCTATAACAGTGTTGCATTGTTATAGCTGTAGTTCGCTGAAACAATGCCTTTTAAAAAACTAGCTAGCTAACTCAAGCTCACTCATAGCTCCGCGGTACTAGGTAGTCAGTAGTGGAGTATGACCTCTCACCTTGGTTTGTGAAAGGAGGCCTGTGGTCAATAGTGGGACATCAATGGTCTGTGCTGATGATGATCTCAAGCATATGTAGCCTTTTCCATCGAGCGCTAAGCAACTTCAAATTCGAGTACTTCGGTTCTGTATGTCAAAAGCAGGCAAAAGGTGTGTAAATAACTACGACTGGCTCAATAAAAGAACTTACATCAATACATAAGTAATAGTACTAGTTTATTAAGAGTGTAAAAAAAACTCTTACATGACAATCGCATGCGTCCTGCTTAATTAATAGACGGAAAATCCAATCGACTGCACTTGAGCATAAAAACTTTTTCACGACTGCGCGACCGCAGTTCGCCCCCGCTGTTCGAAGTGATAATTTAATGTGACATAAATGATTATTATCATTCTTTTATTATTAAAACTGCGAAAACACACATAACTTATGGTTTATTCAATTAATAAAAGTAAGTTTATAATATTTTTCTCCTTTATTTTTATTAATTAATTGTTTTATTTCTCGATAGCTACTCGTATTTGACATTGCATTTTTATTGCAAGGATTCTCAAGTATAATGTACGGAATGCATATAAATATGCGTAGATTCTTAACCTGATGTAACTGATAGATGGGATGATCACATTACTATTCTATTGTCCCACTATCATTGGCCTTGCAACATTAAGTTCGCCTTTTGTAAATTTTAATTTTTATTTGTGCGATAAAGTTTAAATAAATAAATAAACTATCAGTAGCAACGGCATAAAGTGTCTTCCCAATCACGAGAGAGCTCGATATCATATGCCAGACAATCGGCCACCCACCTAAGGGCTAACGTTGGTAAACTTAACTTCAGTAATCGTTTTCGACAACCAAGTCCCGCGGATCTACGAGCGCTATTAAATTATTAGAACAGTATATTATACACTTACTGGTGTTCGCGGCTGCGTCTGCGCAATATGAGTTCTTAACAACGATATCTTTGTAAATTAGTATAGCCTATCTGTTATTCTGATGAAAAAGCTTCGTTATTGCAATGTTTCATTAATATTCATTTAGTAGTTTTTTCGTGAAAGAGTAATAAACAGGCGAAGTGTGGGCGTATAATATGCCTCTGCCTACCCCTTTTCGAAAACAGGCGTGAATATGTATGTATGTAGTAATAAACATTTATACATATAAAAATTCGCGTTTATTATAATAAAAACCGCTCCCTGCCTAACGGAGACCACGCGAATAACCGCGTGGTACCCGTTCCCGGGCGAACATCGGGATAAAAGTATCCTATGTGTTAATTTAGGTTATAAACTACCTGTGTGCTAAATTTCACCCAAATCTGTTCAGTAGTTTTTGCGTGGGAGAGTAACAATCATCCATACCCACAAACTTTTATATTAGTAAGATTAGTAAATATTTCTACCGATGTTATATTAAAAGATATTTCTACTAATATTAAAACACAAATCCTACAATCTTAGAACAGATTGCGTGCGTATTTATAACTAGCAATCAGCCAGGGGTCTTACAGGACTGAACATGATGACATACCGATTTATAGGTCTTTAATAATTCATAGAGTTGTATTTAACACGGTGGTTGTATTGAGTTCATGTACAGTCAGCCTGAAATAGTTGGTTCCTAAAATGCCTTCTATATCGGAGCACGCCCTTACGCTCTTAACAATAGAGACGTAGGTCGATCTTTATGATGCTTAGAATATAACTAACTATGTGACGCTGACTATACCAAGGCATAGTGGTGTTCGCTAGTATCTTAAGGCGTGAGTTAACACCGGCGACCTTGCGCCTGCTGGAGATATAGATTTCAGATAAGATTCCAGAATGCCAAACTTTTCATTACTTAAAAAAAAAATTAAAAATTACGAGTAAAAATATTGGATAAAATAAAATTTATGTCCCTTTCGGTTTACTCATAAGTCATTAAGAAATAAAATTTTCATATCATAAATAAATTCCGGTTGATAGTTTAGAAAAATGGAGAGGCAACTTTTAATATATATTACTGTTTTTTTTTCTTTTTCGAATGGAAAATCATCTAATGACTTTCTCCCGCTGAGAGTGGAGCGGGAGGGTGTATCAGATTTTTACTGAATAAAAACCATCCATATTCCTTCTTGAGCCTGCTACGTCCCGACGCCGCGGTAACTCTTTCGAACAGTCCCGCCGATAAATAAATAAATATTTTCTGACAATTACACCAATTATTTAGTTCCAAGATAAGCATCATTAAGAACTTGTATCATGGATACCTAATAACGGACAAACATACATAAATACTTTTTTTTTAAAATGCATACTTAATATACATAGAAAAACACCCAGACCAGAACCAATATTCATTTTCATGCACACAAAGATTTGTCCTGCGTGGGAATCGAACCCACGACCTTAGGAGCGGAGAGCAGGTATTCTCGCCACCACACCATATCGGTCGTCAAGGTTTATTCATTCAAGTCAGATATATTTCAGATGTTTTTTGGCTTTAAGGTGACATTGCTAAACAGATTTAGATTTACATTTCTTTAATACATATGCTTTTCATAAAAGAAGACGAATTAAAATGGTTTTAGGCGTGCCTAATCACGGACAATCTACGATGTCCACGCCTTAAGCGTTGACTCTTAAATAGTGTATGATATTTCAGCCCATACACACCTATATCTTTCATAGTACATCTAACTTGTCAATATGCTGGATTCGTTATACGTTATTAATAACTTGCACATTATCTAGAATATATCATCGATTAGCTTTGTAATACTAATACATTTGACCAACAATATTCCATACATACATACATACATTCATGCCTGTTTTCCCGAAGAGGTAGGCAGAGGCATATTATACGCCCACACTTTGCCAATTACCTATATTATTATAGTTGATCCCACGTAATAGATGGGAGCCTATTGCCGCTTACCGGGCACTGTTAGGTTCGCCAGAGCCTCGTCCGTTGATCAGCAGGTGCACCACTTGCAGGTGAGGTTGGCTTGGGCTCCTTAGGTCTTTGTAGGATCCCTATACACCCATATATTGGTTATATTATATAATATAATATATATATACATATATATATATATTAGGTCGGGGAAAAAGTCTTTTCGCATAACGTAGGTATAAACTTATTATAAAATTTTTTTGACTGTACTATTTGTGTCTGGCTGGTTTTGGTAACATTAAAAAGGTTCCATTATAAAGAAAAGAAAAAAATAAAAAAAAGTTGTTTCCCGCTATTTTTCATTTGTTTTTCTCTCCGTAAAAATGAGTGAATCTAATGAAGAATATCGATACATTTTAAAATTTTATTATAAAAAAGGCAAAAATGCAACCCGAACAGTGAAAAAAATTTGTGATGTTTATGGACCTGATGCAGTGTCAGTAAGAGTAGCACAAATTTGGTTCAAACGTTTTCAGTCCGGAAATTTTGATGTTAAAGATGCACCTCGCTCTGGTCGCCCTGTTACGAATAAAATGGACGCCATTTTTGAAAGATTGAAGCAAGATCGGCATATTAGTAGTTACGATGCAGCTGAAGAACTGGGAATTGACCACAAAACAGTTTTGACCCATTTGAAGAAAGCTGGTTATACAAAAAAGCTCGATATTTGGGTGCCACACGAGCTCACTCAAAGAAACTTAATGAACCGTGTACTCATTTGCGATTCATTATTGAGACGTAATGAAACCGAGCCGTTTTTGAAGAAATTGATAACTGGCGATGAAAAGTGGATCACGTACGACAAGTAAAAAATGTAAAAATTGGATAATGAAATAAAGACATATTATATTATTATTATTATGTACAAAAACAGGTTTTTATATAGTATGTTTATGTTATTTAGTATCCCTAAAACAAGTTCGTACTTATACTTATCTTGGAACTAATAATTGGTGTAATTGTCAGAAAATATTTATTTATTTACAACATTGTTCGCCAAACGAATAGTAGTTAAATTTTTACAAAGCTTATCGATGATATATTTAGATAATATATATCTATAATCTGAATAATATATATGTATTCATATATTCATAATGAGTTAACTATAATATATCAAATAACGTTCAAGTTAAAACTGCAAGAGTTGGAAACACAGTAATGTTATCTTTTATTTAAGTAATTTACTATGAGTTTTGATTGATTTTTAGTGTACCTACTCGTAATCGCGGTAGCCAAACTGAAATGACCACCGATTAAACTATATCGCCCTCTATATTGCAATATTCTGAAAAGAGGCCTTTTCATTCAAGATTTTCCATCTCATAAAGGTATCATACAAAGATTTTTTTATTCCACGTACAAGATTGCTTTTGGACCGGGCCTCAAGCTTATATGACAGTAAGCGATAACTGCAGTCCATTCTATTGAGTATAAATAAATAAATATTTTCTGACAATTACACCAATTATTTAGTTCCAAGATACATTTCACCAAGAACTAGTGTTATGGATACTAAATAACGGATAAACGAAACATAAATACTTTTTTGTAAATACATACTTAATATACATAAAAAAACACCCAGACCAGAACAAATATTCATGTTCATGCACATAAAATTTGTCCTGCGTGGGAATCGAACCCACGATCTTAGGAGCGGAGAGCGGGTATTCTCGCTACCACGCCATATCGGTCGTCAAAGTATGATATATAAGTCTTTTTTTTATAAATAATTAATATACTATAATTATTATTTATAAACCACACCAATTATTTAGTTTCTTGGTAAGTATTAATAAAAACTTGTGTTATAGATACTAAATAACGGAATACATACTTTAATACTTTTTTTTGTAAATACATACTTGTTTTATATAGGGAACATTCAGATCAGAACAAATATTTATGTTCAAGCACACAAATATTTTGTCCTGTGCGGATCGAACCCACGACCTCAGGAGCGGAGTGCAGGTATACTGACCTCCACGCCATATCGGTTGTCTTAGAATAAGTCGGAATAGGCGTATGAAAGAAAGCAACAATACATTTATTTTTCATATAAGGCACGCTTAATATGTAACAGTTTTTTTTCTACGACAAATGAGAACTCGCCTGTACCACAAGCTATTATAAGCTTATCTTAAGATGTTAACGCAACTATAAAAAATGATTTTTACGTAGTAATGTTGATCCTTAGGAAGAAACAAAAAACGTTCACTAAAATACTGTAACATTTTTATGCAAAAACATCATTTTGTAAAACATTGTACTATGTAGTTGTTTGCTATTCCAAATAAAGAGAAAAAAAAAAAATGTGTTTACCTATGGGCATAAAAGTGTCAAAACTACTTAAAGCACAACTCGAAATCGTGGCCAGTATACTAAACACTCTATATCCAACGTGTTTGTATAAATTAAACGTAAAAGGCCCGTAAGCCCGCTAAAAGATCCCATGTCACATTAAAACTGGTCGTTGTTAGCTGAGCCTTGCAGTTATTGCATGCGTTATACGTAATGTGCCCATTGCGTAACCAGATCACGCGTTGTCCAAATTGACCCACCTCTGAAAGACTTTAATAGACCGAACAATGTAGCCCGAATCGAATCTTGACATGTACTACACATACACTGTTATAAAACGAAACGAAGCACAACTTTACAAAACGCTTTACATTGACCGTTACATACATAATACTTAAAACTCTAGACACAAAAGGCCGCAATGTACTGCTTCGGAAATGAAACGCTTGCGTAAAAAAGCTCAAATGACGCGTTCGTTTGGCAGTTGAGTTGGTTGTGATTGTTTGGACATTCTGACAGCTGACCACGCTTGTTAGCCGTCGTCGTGAAAGGCATCGGTAATCTAAATGCAAGGCTAATTGAATACAAAAGAAGCGATAACTATGGAATGCACTTTATGGCTATTGCGTAATGAAATAAGCCAAAGGGTTGAGTAAAACTTTTATCGTGAACGTTACTCTATCAGTTGTAGTTAAGTTCCATTGTTTGTAAGTTTTGAAGCCCACTCATTTGCCTGCTAGACAAATTTAGCACATTATTGTGTACAAGATAAACGTTTTAAGTTAAATTTGTGGTCGATAAGAGCCGTTTGTATTCATTTTGATGGGCAATATTATCTTTTTAATACACTTGTGGTTATAATAACGTACTTTATATTTTAAGCTGCAACTGAAATTTTCTTTTATCATACATACATAAAGTCACGCCTGTTTCCCCGAAGGGGTAGGCAGAGGTATATCATACGCCCACACTTCGCCAATTATATAGTTGGTCCCAGTAAAAGTTGCCGCTTACCGGGAAGTTTCTTTTATTTACTTAAAGGCTATTTAGGTTTTCATACAGTTTAACTCTTTTCTTATTAACTCCTTAGAGAAAAGGACAGACATATATTTTCTGTGCTTTTAGTAGAACGCACTATCACTTGCCTGCGCAGAATAACATACACATACGAGAAGGTCATGTATTAGATTTGAACCCACAACCGAAGTTCATGTATACTGACCACCGCGCCATAAATGTTTACTATAACCCATATTCACTGCTATTTCTTTGTCTCGCATGAACTCATCACAAATTTCAGATTTTAATACCAACGATTCATGTTGACGTGATGACGTATGGGACTGAGACGTGGTGCCTGTTATGGGCCTCATAAGGAAGCTCAAAGTCGCTCAGCGTGCAATGGAGAGAGCTATGCTCGGAGTGTCCCTACGTGATAGAATCAGAAATGAGGAAATCCGTAGGAGAACCAGAGTGACCGACATAGCGAAGCGCGCTTGCAGGCTGAAGTGGCAATGGGCGGGGCACATAGCTCGAAGAACCGACGACCGATGGGGCGTTAAGGTTCTTGAATGGCGACCACGAATCAGCAAACGTAGTAGAGGGCGGCCCCCAATGCGATGGACCGATGATCTGGTCAGGGCGGCGGGGAGCCGGTGGATGCAGGCGGCAAAGAATCGATCTACGTGGAAAGCAATTGGGGAGGCCTATGTTCAGCAGTGGACTTCAGATGGCTGAAATGATGATGATGATGATGATGATTCATGTTGGAAAATTAATTTATAACAAAACTTGGTTTTCTTTTAGCTTGATCAGTCATCGGCCGTCATACTTTCTCAGTTGTAGATGTCTCTTCTCATCGCAAATCTGCATTAGATCTCGCTGTGAGGTTAAGAGTTTAACCAAGTACCTTCACAATTTGGTTAGCGGAGACCTAAGCCCAATAGTGGGACGCTTGTAGGCTGTGATAATGACGTCAATCGTCAAAAGCTCATAAAATGCATGTAAATTTTGTGTTTTTGCTATACTTTATCTTTCTTTCTTAAATTAAAGATATTTGTAGTTCACGAACGCAAATTATAAGATTTTAATTTCTATGATGTCACTCATAATTTTGAAACTAACTGATTCGATCTACAAGAAATAAAACGAATCGTACTGTGTTTTATACGTTAAGTAAATAAATTTGAATATCGACTATTTTAAATAAAAAATGTACAGTAAAATACAGTCACTTGACCTGTATCAAAACCTGTATGCCTAATTCACGCGTTAGAACCGGGACAAAAGAGTCCTGCAGATAGAAGGAAGGCACTGTCCCGGTTAACGACGTCATCAAATATGTACAGGCGAGCACGGAGACTTTTGAAACGAAGCCTTGCAGGGCGCAACCAATCTCGAGCTCTTTGTGTGTCCAGCCGTCAGCTATCCTGCTATTCTTGACTGTACCTGCTCCTTGCGCTTTGAAAAATTGTACGTAATTTTCTACTGCATTTGAACGAGTAGCTGTGTTTATATGGGGCTGTGTAAACAGTGTTTATGCTTACAAACTGATATTTAAGTCTTGTGTAATAAATGGTATTCGTTGTATTATTTTAAGTTGTGTTGAGGTTGACTTGTAAATAACCCACGATGTAATATCCCTGTAGGCGATTGGCGTTGACGAGAGTATTTTATTGTAAATATTTTTTCTTGGTGATATCGTACCTTGCATCATTTAGTCCCAATCTTAGTAATATTAGTACAACAAAAAATTATATTGATTAAAACTGTGGTAAATTTTCAATTGTTTTAATTATTAGGACAGTATGTGGAGTAATATACAACGGCGAGTTTTTTTTACAAAATGTAACGGCTTAAATGGATCTTTATTAGGTACTAACATAAGTTATCTTTATTATTATAAAAGCGCTTTCCCTGTGAAAAGAACTAAAAAGCAGTACATGTAATAATAACAGAAAATATAGACAATATCTCAAGTCAGTTTCCTACTTACGATTTTGCTAATTTTATTTCTGCTTACACTTTTACAAGCTATTGCAGTTCCTCGAAGTTAGTTTCACCAACTATTCGCTAACTAAGTTATGAGTTTGTTAGCAGAGAAAATTAAACTGTGTTGCTAGTGTTGCCTATTGTACGACAAGCAGACAGCGCTGCTTAAGTTTTATATTATGATGCAAGTAACGAAATAACTAAAATTAGTTTTTATTAAACACTGTCTTAAGGCTCACTTTTTTTAATAAAATTATGCTAAGTTTAGGAGTCGCGTCACGCCTGCAGTTTTGTTTAATTTTGTACAATTTGTAATATTTCGAACATTTTGTTACAATAACCGTTAAGTGTTTGTAAACGTACATGAGTGTTGGTAAATCAAACAAAGCTGTGCAACTTCACTTTCAAATTCTCTCAAGAAGTCCTTGTTAGATCTCAGTATAGTCCCACATCTTTACTGAGGAATCGAGGGCTTTAGGGGAGGGCAACTCATTTATCATCTTTGTCACAACACATTCTCATTTACTCAGCATTAAAAATTTATTAATATTTCTATAACTTGACACTGGCTGAATGGGCTAAACGCACGAAACCATTATTTAAAAGAAAAATATAAAGTTTAGGAGTGGTAATTCTCTTTAAAATCAGAATAACTAAGAGAGTATCTACACAGTGCCAGGTATAATGCAATCAAAGACTATATATTATACATGTTTGATAGGCTAGAACAAAGCAGTGGCGTAAATAATCATTGGCTAACAGTTTATCTGAGATTGGCACAGCATGTCTGTTCCTTCCCTTAATCCCGGTTATTAGTCATCGACTTATCCATTTCCTTCTCGATCGTATCGTTTTTCACACAGTCAATCCATTTAAAAATCCTTTATATACCGATTGACGAACGATATGGCGCTGAGGTCAGTATACCTGCAGTTCACTCCAGAGGTCGTGGGTTCGATTCCCACACAGGACAAATCTTTGTGTGCATGAACTGAACATGAATGAACTGTCGACCTTTTGTCTCAGGGCCCCCTTTCTCGATCAGGGTCTCCCTGTATAACAGATATCTTAGAGTTTTAAGCTCAATGCTGTGTAAATCTGTTTATTTTTATTGTGACTAATCAAAGTGATAACATTATGTCCGAGGTTAATTCATCTAGTCAGAGCGGGCGACATTCCATTTTCATATACACAAATAATTCATCAGTGCACGAGTAAGTAAGTACAGTGTAAGATCAGTCTGACCTCTGCGCATGCATCGGTTAAGGAATGATTATAATTATGTGACATTACGCCCTCTGAACACCATATGGAAGTTAAAGATTAATCACATTTGATTTTGGATAAAAATGTAATCATTAACAGCTACACACAAACTTTCCTTATCTTTATCACTTAAGTTTTATCATTTTAGCACAAAAAGATACCACGAAATGTCATAAAACATTGTTACATTCCGTAATTATCACTCTGGCGGTGATAAAAAAATCACAAAAGCACGTTTACCTGCAATTTGAGATAAGCTATCATCAGTGTCGGAAATCCACTTAGCACTTTTATTAAAGTTAAGTGAATTATGAATGGAATAATTTGCGCCATTAGAGGTTTGATTTGGTAAGATTTTAGCACCAATATACTTTATTACTGTGTCATAAATGTGATGATCTAATGACACCTACCTACCTCATGATGCGCAACGAATTTTTTTGTTTATATTTAACAATAAACATTATCGTTTTTTGCGAGGTGTCTTATGTTGGTAGGTGAGTTAGGCGGAGCAAACGCTCCGTGCCTCAGAAAGCACGTTAAGCCGTTGGTCCTGTCATGAACATCTATGGCAGTCGTCGTTATAAGTCAGCGACTTCTAATGTCCTGACAGCTGGTTTAACCATATAGTGATGTTTCCCTCTGGTTTGCGAAGGTCAAACGGCAGTCGATCCATGTAATAACTCTAATTTAGCCAAATATGGTTGTTAGCCCAGTGAGCTGGGCCCTAAACTTAAGTCTAGGGCAACCGGGATAGTGCTAGGATATCGTCGCGAATAGTGCTAATCCACGCAACTAACATTAGATAATACCGCGTATCTGAAAAATTTTGCTAATTTAAGTTAATGCGCATATTGTCGCAGACTCAAATTATGTACTTTCAAAAAAATCTTATTATAAAATGAGATAGAACATACAATGAATTATATAATGTGTAAAAATAAGCCCAAAATTAGTTGAAATAAGAAACTTATTAAGTTTTTTTACCTTCCCCTGTAAAACTAGATAAATGCAGATACGCGGACTTTACGCATAATAGTTTTGCGGATTTGCACTATCCCCGACGATATGATGATGAGATACTGAATTCGATAAGTTTTTAGTACTTTATTACTGTGTCATAATTGTGACTACCTAATCACACGAAGTAGGTACTCAAGACGCGCAAAGAAAACATATTGAACCATAAACTTTATCGTAGTTTGCAAGGTATCTCAAGTTGGAAGGCGTCAGCATTACTATAAAATTATTTAAATATTCATAAGTAGCTGAAACCTAAAATCAATCAAGCATTGCTTATTTATTTCAGAAAATTGTAATTAAGAACGCATAATTCGCTTAAAGCATAATTCCTTCTATATATTTCTTGTAATAGTTGAAATTAATGATAATAATTTCAACTATTTTATAATGTTTTTTGCAATACCCTTGCAGGGTTAAGATCTTTATGTACAATATGATGCCAATAAAGAACTATGAACTATAAATGTTATTAACACTTTTAATGAGGATAGGTAAAATCACAACCCGAAGGATAGGCGCAATATGGAGGAGATCTATTCCCAGCTCTGAATGAATATGGGTTGAAGCAGTGTAAGGTCTTGTTTCACAGGCTTATAACATACGTAGAATATCAGCGAAGTTTGTATACACTCTAAACGAATAGACTACGATCGTTTTCAATTAATTTCTGACACTTGGACTTCAAATTTCAATATTCATTTTCGATTATCGAAATGCCATCGAATGTTAGGAGATAGGTACTAACAATTCACTTGCTATGCATAGCCTGTTAGAACGAAGATAAGGTATCACTGTGTAATTTTGGGTTCGGCGTGCCAAGGCTTATCACATCCTCTTCCAAGAAACGCTCTTTGTTGTCAGATTAGCCTAATGAGTCATTAGGGATGGTTGCCTAAATAAGGCTTAAGCGACTGAGTTTGTTGAAAATAATTCACGAGATATTGAAATAATGGTGTGACAAGTAAATCAGGTGTCCTGTTTTGACAAGAACGAGGTTCTGTCAATACTTTGAAATTTATTATATTTATTTATATATGAAATTTTCGATGGATTATTTTTTTAATTTTCAGTTTAGTGTTTTGACGTTCCGAGAATAAACGGATGAAGCCGAAAATGAAACATGCCAAATTTCCAATAGAAAACAAAAATCGGTTTTTGAATTTATTTGAAGATTATTTAGAGTAAAATCGGGATTAACCAAAAACCCAGGTATTTATAGAGATGAGCTATGACATTATTCGCCTTTGAAACAACATATAATATGTATTAGAAAAAAAAATTGATAAAGAGGAACTACACGACGATTTTTAATATGTCTGGTAAAGTTTAAATGACCATTAGAATGTACCTACGCTAAATTAGTACTGTCTATACTATGTCTCTATGCCAAAAAGCGGTTACCAGCGGTTAGCGGTTTTTTTCAACTGAAAAGCATAGAATTTTTATTTTTTAATTATAATATCATCAAGATTTACCTCTTTTATGACCTTTCAGGCATTTCATATAAATTATCAGGTAAGGTGATAAAGCGTTTTTTAATTTAGAAGTAAACTTTTCTCACTCTATTGTTTGCCTTTCACCTGACAGAATATATATATAAGTAGGCATTCTGACAATTCACTTAAAAAACAAATGGCATTCATCTCAACAGATACAGAAATTAGAAAGAAAAATAATCAGTGCGCAAGTGAGTTATAACGGAAATAATATCTTCCAATCCATCACAATCTGCTCAAATAATTTGATGTTCAACGAATGGACCCACGAATATGGCTAAGCATTTACAAATTGGGTTGATGGACTCGACCTGACTGTCAATCACATCGATGTTCAATAGATACTAATGATATTCTTGCTTTGGAGTATTTTTTATCTGACGTGAGTAAATAAGGTATCGTTTGATAGATTATTGTTCGGCGTTTCAGTTCTTATTGTTGTCAATTAATTGTATGTCACTTTCTTTGTTATTTTACCTCTATGTAATTAGCAGGAATGTGTCTAAAAATTAAGCGAGAAAGTTTACTTTCACTTTTTCTTTAGTACGAATTATGGAATATGGAGTATGGGGAACTTTTTCGAAAACACACGAGTCATGAGTAACGTCATGACTTTATTGACGACTGACGCGTTGCGATGATATAGATACTTTATATTATTAACTCAGAATAAACCAGTAATATTAAAAGAATCTAAGTTACCAACCATATACCAGTATATACCCATAGAACCAGTACCAGAACCCATATTATTAGAAGAACAGAACAAACATGAATATTTGTGCTGGTCTGGGTGTTTTCTTATGTATATTAAGTATGTATGTTTATCCGTTATTTAGTATCCATAACACAAGTTCTTAATGTTACTTATCGTGGAACTAAATAATTGGTGTAATTGTCAGAAAATATTTGTTTAATAATGAAAATAGTGATCTTAACAACTCTACTTATTGTTTATATTTATTCAACACTCTAGCATGCGGCCCACCTGATGAAAAAATGGTTATTCACGTGATGGTTTTTTATTAATAATATCAATTTGGTTTTTAATAATACCAACAAACCATTATGAAAAAAACGTCGCATGTACGGGCCATTCTCAGTGTCATGGCAGTCGAAGGTTAATACACATCCCCATGACATAAGCTCAAGAAGATTTCAGAGTTAATTGGGTAAATCCCTGACCAAGACACCAGCTTACTTTAGGTCAGTACCTAATAGTCCCCATATCTTATCGCCATTCCGTAACGGGAACATGAATTTAATTCTCCGTAATTAATAAAAGATTTTATTATTTTAAAATTATTCTTTATGATGGTCACAGCATCATAAAGAATAATTTGCCAAAAAAAAACTCTCTAACCCATGACCTATGGAGATTTCTATCATTAAATTTGATTCCATACAATATTAACATACCACACAATAAGCTCATATGCTGAACCTTGACATTTTACACAGATTATGACGAGGCTATGATGAAAAGCGTAATTAAATGAACATGCCTGATCAATATCGATTGGCATGGTACAGGTTGTTATAATAAATTTACAATTTGTAAACAATACCGTCAACGCATCACGTAATTGCCGCGGCGCATCGTGGGAACATAAAACTATTAACCGTCCAATTTCCATCAGAGCCTTGTTTGATCAGAATCTTTCGACAGGTATATTGTCCGTAGTTTTGCAAACATATTGGCTATTTTGCCTGCAATTTTCGCGTTGCACCATCACTCATATCTGGTCAATTCTTACGTTAAACCCCAAGTGTAGCCGGGATGATAAATTTGAAGTGTTTTAAAGTGATAATCCACCACTAGTGAAGCTTAAAGGTGATTTCTATACAAAACGGAGTTTACAAGGTCCTGTTTAAAATTATGCCTTGGGTCATTTTCTATGACAGCAATTTGTCAACATCAAGCGCAATTTGGTTCTGTAACTGTTATACCTCATGCTTGTGTTGTGAAATTTACTCGATCAAAGTTTTTGCCGTCAGATTCCGCTAAAATCGCTTAAGGGATATTCCTGCTTAGATGTACCCTAGTACCTGATTAGGGTATTCAAAGTGTGCAAACGTTCAAAAGTTATATGAATGGCTACAAAAATACCGGCATAGGTAATTGCACCTAGATAGTAAAAAAACCGGTAAAGCGCGAGACAGACATAATTGACATTGGGTCTATTCCGTACACATACACCAATTTAATGGATAAGAACTCTCAGAGAAAAATTATAAGCTTTTATAAAGCATCATAATTATCAAACTATGTCATATTTATTATTCGTAGTTATTTTGTCATTAATTATTTTATCGAATAACTTAGATATTGATATTATTGACATATTCGTATGTGTGATTACCGATAAGAAGTTAAGTCCGATATACATTGCACTTCACTCCTAAAGTTGGTTTGATTCCCACACAGGACAATATTTGTGTACATGAGTATTGTGTGTTTCTAACGTATTTTGGGCACCTATATATTTAAAATAGTATATAAGTTTTATCATTTATTCTCTGGTACTCTTAGTACAATCTTTGTTAAGTTTGGGGCTAGATGGCTTGGTGTGAGATGTCCAAGAATATTTATCAAACAATTTATGATTTCGAAGACCCCGTTCTATAACATTCAAGCAAATTTCGATTAGCGGTTACTTGACATACAGAGCATCGTAGGCCCCCCTACAGACGTCTATATTCTATTAGAGGTACTTGCCCATAATCACCACATTGGGCAGGCGGGATGGTGATTGCAGTTCCAGCAGTACGCAGGATGACGCTTTGTATTTTACTTATTGCTCTTATTCGGCAGCAATAGCCCAGTGGCAGAGACCCATCGCCTTTAAATTCAGAGTGTCTCGGTTTCAAACCCTGGTGACGACATGACGCACCTATGACTTTTCTAAGTTATGTGCGTAATTATCGCTTGCTCCGTGCCTCGGAAAGCACGTTAAGCCGTTGGTCCCGACTGTCATGAACATATGGCAGTCGATATTAGGAAGTCAGTGCCTTCTTACATCCTGACAGCTGGTTTAAGCATAGATTTATGTTTCCCTCTGGGTTGCGGAGGTCAGATGGCCATGTAATAACTGAAACTCAGCCAAATTTGGTTAGATTAGTGAGCAGACCCTGGGCCTTAATCTTAAATCTAAGGCAACCGGGATAATGCTAGGATATGTAACTTACTTCACATAGAATTTTGTAACAGTCGTACACAAACAAAGTGTCACTTTAAAGTTCACTTCCTTGACATTTTGTTTCGGAACCCAAAAAAAGATTAAAAGTAAAATTTTATCCCAAACTAATCAAGGGTCAGGTGTTGTTAGAAGTTTTACACCACTTAAGGAATTAACCATTTTCCCCTGCAGTTGATCTAAAAGATCTTTCTAGAAAATGGCCTACACTAACAAACAATCATGATTCATTTTGTAGCATTCAAAATTGTTGTATATTTCTTTACTTGTTCTTTAAGTGAATTCAAAATATATGTGTAATTTATATGTCTGATATTTAATGTAAATTACACTATCGCTAATCTATATGTTAGAAAAACTTTTTACTTGCTACTAGAAGGAGTTGACAATAAAGTCGGCAATGTGTGTATTACTAAAAATATTTGTCTTAGTCTGGGCTACAAAGCAAGAGAAGACATAATTATATTTGTCCAATGTGGAAATCGAACCCACGACATCAGATGCGGACTGGCCACCACGCTACATCGGTCCCCGTCAAATTTCCAAAATACAAGCAACACATAGATTCACGAACCAATTGAAATCATTATGTCGATTACTCTCGTTCTTTCAACTAAATAAATGCACCATTTAACAGTAGCTTTCAAGATCAATTTCGGGTAGAATTACTGACACTTACAACACTCGAACAATATCGTAACGCATTCTCATCGCTAAGCGATGTCGGATAATGGCGGTCGTCGTGTAAAATCATCGACTATATACCTCATAGAGGATATGTACATAAATCCATTCTGGTAATAGTTCAGTGCAATCGCGGTTCTTTAATATACATAATAATATAGCTTTCTCGTTTTACTTTTAAATTTGGTGATGAACTTGCTAAGGACACTGCTAGCGTCTTCTGTTTTAATTCTGTATAGCCACTGATATTACTATTTATTTAACTTCAGAATAAAGATTCAAAAACGGACATCTTCTTTTTCTTCATTTCTATCTCTTTGACGTCATTTGAACACGCAGCCTTACAATAACAATTATCCGACCATTCTAAAATATCGCCCAACAAGACCTCGCATTCAAACACTTGTTGTTTGTATGACATATAAAATAATTCCATATCGTCTCTTTAGTGTATGTGCTAAATGTGTAAAACACTTGAACGGCTCGCGTCAGAGAAAATTATGATTAATATCAAGCTAGTTAACGGTCAGCCAGTTATGGTGCGGGACGGTTTTAACGAACACACGGACAATGACAGAAAGAGATAGATGGCGCTATTCATACTTTGTCTCTCGTCGTAGTTTATAAATGAGACATTTCATTTCAAATTTATTTCATTTGACAATGAGGTCGTGAAAACCTTGCTGGAAACTAGGTCACTTAGATAAAGCAAAACGGTTTTAAGTAATTTTTCGTATCTTTAATGTCAAATATTGATTGTGCTTGGTCATTTGTACCACATAAATCTACGAAGCAACCACACATTTCGAGTCGCTTCCTTGCTTTATGTCTGTTTATTGTTGAGATGTTTCTGTAAAAAGCTGCAAAAGTTTTCTGTGTTCTGACTGTGACTTAAGTAAAGTCCGGTACGAAAAGTCCAAGGTATAGCAGCTCTTCTTATGTTTTACCGTATGTAATTGTCCCCATAATGAAATGGACCGTAGGTACCGCTAAATATCGGTGGCTTGGATGTCACGACACGTTATCGATAGTTAACATTGAATATTCTTTTTCAATAATAGTAACAGATTTGATGGTAGATTTCGCCTATTTATTGAATTTCTCGATAGTTTCGAAACTATCAGTCAGATACAAATGACCGTTTACTATCGATAGTATTACAATATGCTAAAATACAACTGATTAAACACGATGCTATCAATATACTGCCGCTAATACACTTATTTCAACACCAATAACCAAAAAAAGAATTTACGCATTTTTAATTTCGACGTGGCATCCTCAGGATGTTCCCGAAATGTCAATATATTAAATACGCAGCACATTACATCTAGAAACAAATTTCCACATAAGTTGCCTCGCTGACAAGTGAGCTCGTGGCTTTCGAGATACAGATCAACTTGACCGCCATTAGTCGAGATGATTGACGCTCCCAGTTTTGTTGTGAGTAATTTGCTCCAAACTAGAGCACGAAACCTGTTCATGGCGACAACACACTCATGTGTGTGATTAGAACAATGTTAGCAATTGGAGCATTAGTTTATTGCATCAGATCTCATGTAGCAAGCTTGTTTAGACCACTTATTACACGTATTTTTTCTTTAATATGCTTATGTAATTGGTTGAATTGTTTATTAATTTTGCAACCGATCATTTGATCAGGCTTTATTAGCTAGTTGTATCTGATTTGTTTGTCAGCCGTCCGTGACCCAATCTTCAGATATTTTTTGATGTCAGATGCAACAGATCATGTTCTAAGCTTATCATGGTAAGCAGGACTTACAGACTGTTCTTCAAGGTTATCTCTCCAAAGCATACTTGGAAAACAGACATAGTTAAAAATTGCTTGATGTTACAGATTCCATATTGCTATGTTAAAGGAGTTGTCATTGCAAGCGATTCGACCGCGTTTTTCGAAGTCTGTATCCATGGCTTTTAATGGCTTTGCTCTAGATTGTATTGTTTATCAGATTATGTTCTATGTCAGACACTAATCTCACAGTGGTAAGCCGGATCTTCGCAATCCTTTATCATCTATAAAATATATTTCGAAAATTTTTTTGTACTGCTACCACTATGGTATTAAGATAGTGTTTATACTGCAGTTAAACACATCTACCGAAGCCCAAAACCTTTTTGCAGTGATTGGGACATGCATTAAATTTGCAACCGAATCATTTTTTTGAGTTTTATCAGTTGTGTTTTTTTGGAGGCCGAATATGATCCATTCATCTGATAAATTTGATATTAGCCACAACGGTGATTTGATGCGGTCTTACCTAATGGGTTGAAAGTTCGGATTAGAACCAATGGGCACAGAGATTACTAATGTACTAACCACTCCATTATACCTTCTATATACGTAAACGTAGCAAGACAAGCGCCTTAAGCCAAGCACAAGGGGTTAACGGAACTATTAATATAATAAATACATCGTCAAGAATAACACATATTTCTTAAGGAATAAACTGTACCGTTGTTTATAAATACTGTATCTATTACCTTCGGTGTGTCTGTTTGTCGTGAACTGATAAATAAATATTATTATAAGACTTTTCAACGTCACTATCCTTGAAAGTCCTCAATGTACAGTTAGATTAAAGAGTTTCTCACTGGAAGCAGCCGATAACACCGATAAACGTGAACAAGCAGACAAGATCACTAATGAATAAACAATGGCTTGAGAAATGAGTCTAGACAAAGCAATGTCGGGTAACGGGCTTCGTGTAATGTTTATGACAAATTGTGCGTAGGAGCTACCTTTGATGGTGCAACCGTTTTTTTTAAATGGAGTTCACTTAATTATTACTTGTTGACTAACAGTAGTGTAAATTATTAGAGCGAGGTATTATGTCGTCTAAGTAGGGGAAAGGACACCGGATGGAAAGCGGTAGGGGAACTGCGTTATTTGCCTCGAGGACACTTCTATTTGAAGTATGTTTTATGTACTGCCATACATTAGACTCCTTTGTTTACACAGAGTTTCGAGTGAAAATATTTTAATTCAAAAATAGTAGAATGACATTTATTCTCCTTATATTTTGGTGCACCATGTAGCGCATATTTAGCGATAAAAAAATTTGTATTACAACACATGGTGATGAACGTATTGCTTTATCTCTCGGGAGAAACACAGAGTTACATTACTGGCGCTCAAAAATTATTACCTTTTCATTCAGTCCTATTACACCTTTTAGGCAACTGCGATCATCGTCTTCTTCCAAAACTTGTCTTAGATAACTTGTCTTAGAGCAAAGTAAAATGTAAATAGAATCACGTGCGGAGAACATGTAAATCTGCCTACAACTGATGTTTCTTATTTTATATACAGCTACATATTTTTAACTATCTGGTAATTAAAGATTCTTACTCGGACGACCAAGGGCGAGTTGATTTTTTCTCATAACAATTTTGTCTCATAAGTATAATAGCATAGTAAATGCAACAAAAAATAAAGGTAATCAAAGATTTAAAAACAATAAAAGCCTTCACAAAGCTATTCACTTAGTCTTATTACACCCCTTACGCACCGAAGGCCGCCATATTTTTTCACAAACCACATTAAGCAGGCATCTTCTCCCAAAACTTGTCTTATAAGAGCAAAGTAAAATGTAAATAGACTCACGTGCCGAGAACATGTAAATCTACTCACGGCCGTGCCGAGCCTGCTAATACGTTTGTGGCCGGGCGCTGCTACTTCTTAGGGAGTATATTTTTTTAAGTGAAGCTATCTGAACAACTATTACTATCACGGTCTATAAAATTTTACAACTAAATACTTATTCAATGCATTATATTTAAAATGTAAATAAACAGTAATGACGAAAATTTTATAAAATATTTACATACATACATTCACGCCTGTTTCCCCGAAAGGGTAGGCGGAGGCATATTATAAGCCCACATTTTGCCAGTCATATAGTTGGTCCCATGTAATAGGTGGCGAGCCTATTGCTGTTTACCGGACACTGTTTTGTTCGCCAGAGCCTCGTCCGTTGTTAGGCAGGTGCACCACTTACAGGTGAGGTTGGCTTGAGCTCCTTAGATCCTAGTACAATCCCTATACACTACTATATAAAATATTTGGTTACTTATAATAATTGTGGTGACTGGCTTCATAAGGAGTATATTTTTATTTTATAGCAATATTGTTATTATGGTTTACAAAATGTTTTAACTATATTCGACGACCGATATGGTGTGGAGGTCAGTATACCTGCACTTCACTCCAGAGTTCGTTGGTTCGATTCCTACACAGTACAAATCTTTGTGTGCATGAATATGAATATTTGTTCTGGTCTGGGTGTTTCCTATATTAAGTAATTATTTACAAAAAAATAATATTTAATATGTTTATCCGTTCTTTAGTATCCATAACACAAGTTCTTCATGATACTTATCTTGGAACTAAATAATTGGTGTGATTGTAAGAGAATACTTATTATAATTATTATTTATCATATGATTTAAAATGTAAATACATTCTATGTGTGCAATTGAGTGATAGGATTAGGAATGAAGTGATAAGGGTCGAAGCTGGTGTAAAAGAAGATATAGTGACAAGAATTGAGAAAGGTACGCTTAGATGGTTTGGTCATGTTGAGAGGATGAATGAAAGTAGACTAACGAAAGTGATTTATGATGGACAATTGATTGGAAGGGGAAGACCACGTAAGACCTTCCATGCCCAAATTCAGAAAATTTTGGAGAAAGGGCAGGTCAAAAGTACCCTAAACCGACGGGAGTGCATGAGGAGGTTAATGAGTGTGAATAAAGCTAAAAGTGTGTGCCAAGATCGTAGCAAGTGGAAGGATGTGATCTTTGCCTACCCCAACGGGAAAGAGGCGTGACTATGTAAAATGTAAATAAACAGAAATGACGAAAACTTTATGACATTTAGTTACTTATAATACTTGTGGTGACAGGCTTCTTAAGGAGAATATTTATATTTTATAGCAATCTGAGCGAGATTATTGTGTGGTTTACAAAATGTTTTAACTATAGGTATGACTTAAATGTAAATGACAAGGAATGTCTTAGAAACAATGTTTGTTTTTTACACCACAAAATAGTACGTAACGCATGTGGCCTATCTTATGAGAAGTGGTCACCGCAGCGTATAGGCGCTTGCAATACCAGTAATGTCCAAAACTTTACAATATATTTTATTACTATACAAAGAGTCCCAGAAACGATTGTCAAGTAGAAGTCCAGTCACCCCCATTTACAGCGTTTTTATACTTTCCGAGATATGAATTTTGAATTTTTGAGAATTTCAACATGAACTACTTAAATATAAGTATGTTTTATTATTATAAACGCATATTTTGACAAATATATAAATTTTTATCTTATCTTTAAAAGTATTTTTAAAAGGAGGTACAATTGAATCTTTATAAGTTGTTCTCTTATTAATTCAATTTTTAGTCTCGTACTTGGAAAAAAAATTATACGAATTCAAGACGTCAACGGCAGTCGCTTCATTTTATAACTGAAATTCAGTCAAATCTGGTTGAACCAGTGAGCAGACCATGAGCCCTTTTTTTTTATTTACATCGGTAAAAAAAATGCATTTACGCACTGTCTCCCGGCCAAAGGGGGACCGAGAGAGGTGTGTGGGACTCACCACTGGCAGACACGACCGCCAGCAGTAATACCCACTAAAAATCTTCCGACGACGCCCGCCGCTTGTTGAGAAAGAGGCGGGGCGCCAGTACCTGGGTTGCAGCTCTGACACCCCGCCTGCGGCCAACGTCCCCCGGACCAAAACCGGGAGGACCTCCTCAGAGAGACGCAGTGGACGCGCCCCACCTACCGCCATGTGCGACCATAGCGTGTGTGGCCGACTTCTCGGAGGGTCCATGATTAGACAGCAGGGGCCCCCTGCCCCTGCTGCCTAAGACCCTCCTGGCGCTGCTTGACGGGCCCTCCTGGCCCGCCCGCTGCGCCCTTCACAGGTCTCTCTTAGTTTCCCCCCCGGTAGTCAATACTAAGGGCACCCAGAGTCGCCAATCTCTGGGTGTTACCTTTTCCCTAGCGCCTCCTGCGCCCTACCGGGAAGTACTCAGCCCCCCCACCACGACAAGGTGGAAATCAGTCGGGGAGGGACCCTGAGCCCTAAGCTAAGTCTAGGGCAACCGGGATAATGCAACGATATGATAATGACTATATATGTAAATAATATTTTTATATTATTTAAATCTAACATAAGCTTTTGTGTATGTTTTAGGATCGAAAGAAGTTAAAAGATTATAAACTTGATTGCTCACGTTTATAAACACATAACTTACATTAACATAATTAAAATCACACAAATTGTCTAAGGCGGCTTTATCGCTAAAAGCAAAAGAGATTATTAATTTATCATAATAAAATTCCATGACGAATACGAAAAACTCAAACAAAATTGTTCCTAAAACCTGTATTTTAAATCACATGTCACTCTTAAATGAAATGACGTTTAAAATTAAACATAAAAACTTTTCTATCAAAATCTTAATTAAATACATCAAAAACAAACTGGATATTCCCGTCTGCGCGCGCTCATTTATTTAGTTCTAAATTTGCTTCGGGAGCTTTCATCACACATTGTTTCTTTTTTCATCTTTGAATACCGCAGGCCCGGACAAATGAAACTATTAATCACGGGCACCGAAGTATAGTAGTAGGTAATCCATTTTCATAATAAACACACAAGGCCCATACTAAGGCCCAGCGCCGCAATTCTAAACTATCTTCTACTTTTTTTAAAACTATATATACGAAGTTGATGTCGAAAAATCTTTCAAAAAAATTCATAACTCGAAAAGTATAAAGAAATGTGGAACATACTTGTGGGTGATTTGGGTATCCGTGCTCTACCTCTGGACTTCCGTTTGACACTCGTTTCTGGAATACAAGTTCTGGAATACACACTGTATAACGTAGTATACACGTTTTAACTTCAAAGAAAGTGCATAACTTCAATATAATATCTGTCTATTTCTGGGTGTTTTCTTTACATATCGGGTAGAAGGTCATCTCCTCGATCGCCATTGAAGAACCCTGCCTCATTTACGGTGACGCAAAACGTCGCGCGTCGCATGCGGCATAGCGTCTCGCGGCGCGTCCGACGATTTTTCTGTTTATGGTGAGGAGTTGCGTGGAGCGACGCCGAGATGCGAGACGGTAAGAGTGGTGTTCCCCGATGCTGCGCCCGTGGCGTATACTCAAACATGTCACGAAACACACGGCGACTTCGTTATTTCGTTGCTGTAAACACTGGACCACAATTTATATTACATAATTTACTTTTAAGCGTAGCGTTTAAGTTTCCCTCTAAGTCAATCATATCGTACTCCAATCGGACGGTGAGTTACACCTGCTTTGTGCAATTTCTACATAATATATGACAGACAGAACGGTTCCGCGGCGGGCATCGCTTCATCGAGAATATTCGCTGCGTGTGCTAACGCGATAACCGCCGCGTTAGATGCGTCGATGGCATCCGCGGGCCCAGTCACATAAAATGCACAATTTCAAACAAACGCGTGTAAATTCGCTTCTCTATAAACACACGTATACAATGCCATATGTTTGAATTTAATGCAGGCCGCGCCGTCCATCGCAATGCGCTACGCCTGCACATCCGTAAATGCGGCCTTAGCGCCCTTTCGTACGTATTTTAAAAACTCCTAAACTAATATTAACTCCTTTCGTTAAACCACGAATATAAAACAAACAAAACGAGTAAACCCAAAGGCTGAAACGTTAGCGTAGAACAATATTTATCAGCGTTTATTAATATTCATAGCGAGCCATTTGTTAATACACACACGCGACTGACAGCTCAATTTCACCTACGGCCAACCGTTGAATATTGATATTTCATAGTAAGTAATAATAACCTTTTATTAGTTATATTTAAGAATTCCTTACATTTCGATTGTTAATAATTAATTTGACGACCGATATGGCGTGGAGGTCAGTTTACCTGCACTTCACTCCAGAGGTCGTGGGTTCGATTCCCACACAGGACAAATCTTTGTGTGCAAGAACATGAATATTTGTTCTGGTCTGGGTGTTTTCCTGTGTATATTAAGTATGTATTTACAAAAAAAAAGTATTTAAGTATGTTTATCCGTTGTTTAGTATCCGTAACACAAGTTCTTAATGATACTTATCTTGGAACTAAATAATTGGTGTGATTGTCAGAAAATATTTATTTATTTTTATTTATTTTATTTATAATTAACAATCTGAGTATACAAAAATTATGCTTTATTCGACAAGTCAGCAAAATTGTATTAAATTAGCATAACAGAATTTGATTTGACGTCCAGTTAAGGTGAACCATCAGACTGATCGTAAGTCCCCTGACAAAGGTAACTGGGACTAAACAAGACTTTTGAGAAACGAAAATGAATCAAAGGTAAGTTATAAAAAAAATATGATACAAAACAAACTTCAACTTAAAAATTAAAGCTTTATTGCTACGACCATTTATATATATTTTGAGGACCGATATGGCGTGTTGGCGAGTATATCCGCTCTCCGCTCCAAGGTCGTGGGTTCGATTCCCACACAGGACAAATATTTGTGTGCATGAACATGAATATTTGTTCTGGTATGGGTGTTTCCCTAAGTTAATATACATATTTATTTACAAAAGAAATAGTATGTATGTATTTATGTTTATCCGTTATTTAGTATTCTTAACACAAGTTCTTAATGATACTTATCTTGGAACTAAATGATTGGTGTAATTATTAGAAAATATTTATTTATTATTTATTTCATATAAAAATTTTGCGTTAAAAATAATGAGCATTCATTACCATCTCACTTAAACGTAGTGGGACTCACGACCCATAATGTGAGGATTCAGGTAATGTTCCACCCGCGGACTCGATGTTGATTGGCAGAGGTAATATTTTTTCAAGCCGCTTTATAAAGCCACCAGCTGTTTTAGCTGTAATATAGTGATAACCGAAACCTCTCTATCAATGCATCTAAGAAGGTTACCCACCCAGGATCTAGAGGCCTACTGCCGAACTAGCTGGTAATCGATTATTAGGCAAAATCAATTTCGAATTGATTCTGTCCGCGGCGCCGAACACATGAAACTTTATGCATGATGGCGTTCTTTGACACAAATTTTGAAGGATTGACGTGATATTTCACAGTCTCTAACTGTGTTTTTTTTAAATTGTGTTACAAATTATTAATATGGAGATAAAAATGTGTCATAGAAACGCAAATAATAATCAAGTCATTCATTAGATCGAATTTGGCGGTAGGGCCACTGACCTCGGTGAACTCTGCTTTACTACGTTAATCTTTCTCGACCACTTTACTATTCCTATTCGCGATAATACCACTCGAAATTCGTAAAAAATTAATGTGTTGTTCATTAAGTAATTTAGATAAAATTCTTCTAAGAACATGTTTTTTATCGTCCAGTAGCTGCTATAATGTTCTATGAATTCTAACTATACTGAATTTCTATTCAATTCCGTGCACGTATTGGGCCCCCGGCTACAAGTAAAAGATTTCCGCATTTTTTTCTTAATTAAAAACCACCGTTACTGTGACAAAATTACAATTTGTCATATTCGTGACAGAGATGCCTTAGCGGATAACGTTTCTCCGAATCAAACTTGAATATTTCATTGTCAGGTAAATTTTTCCCGGTGTTATTGATAAAAAGAAACGGATCTCTTTGCAGTAGCTATATTTATTTGCGTTGTGACAGATAATCTAAATGTCATGCTTGGTGAGAAGTGGTGAGAATTTAATAGATTTTTTGCTAACGGAATCTGAGGCCTAAAATGGCCTATAATGTTGAATTCCTTTTACACAATAACCCGTATTATAATAATTTTGCTGGATGAAATATAAAAGCGAGTATAAAATTAAAAATAATTGAAACTTTTATTTGGATAAACATGGTATAGATATGATGACTCAAAATAGATTTAGAAGATAATCACAGTTTATCACAAAAGTTTTTAAATAATTATATAAAACTTTAAATTAAACTAATATATGCTTTTTGTCAGAATGACGTCACAAATTCTAAAACAATTGAAATACTATAAGTTAATGATAAAAAAAATTTAGACTTATAATAACTCAATAATTATCACCAAGATATTGTTATTAAATACAATCTCTCATATAATATTAATACAGCTAGCGAATTATCTCAATTTCGCTTTCATGCTAATACACCCATCAATACCAAGAGTGCAATCTAGTGACAATACTGGCATTTTAATGGCACCTACTGATTCGTCTTCTGACTTCAGTCACAAGAAGAATTACCAACTAGTATCACCTAGTTTTATGATTTGACCCGAATCGCAATAGGAACCCAATAAGAATCCCCCATGCTACCTTCTTAGTCTTATACAACTCAGATTCAATTTCCCACTCGAGAATAACAATTGACAAAAATATTATGATTTGTAAGAACGGTATTTCTAGTGCTTCAAAGGTGTTTTTTTAAAGGAACTCTCTGAGTGGTTCTGGTTTAATTGCTTTTTTGAGCCATAACAATTGGGCAAGTTTTACCGGCGGGTGGTCGCCGGCTTTTTTGGCTCCTTAGTTACTTATAATTATTCCATTAACCTGCACAGTGCAATTATATAGTGAAATTCCAACTTATGCCGGCCGGACTGTGCTTGCGTTTGATTTCACTTATGCATTAAAAAAGCTGGTTTCGGCGTAAACGTTCCCAATTTATATGCTCTCTTAAAATGCTTTTCTCCTTTTTTGCAATACTTGTCGCGTTCCCTCATTACAATGACAGCTTTATTTGGCTTATTTGGTGGGTTTATGGCGTTCTGATAAGTTTAACGTTTCATTATAATTAAAGTGGTGTGGTTAGTTTGTGCGGGCCTTGGGTTAATTAGGTTTCGCTCGATGAATAAAAAATAAGATATATCTGTCTTATTAATGTAATAGGTTCAGGTAGAAAAGAAGATCATTGGTTAAAGTTTTATTATACTACATATATTAAAAATGTAGATTTTAAGGCCATTAAAATATATAAAAGGAGAACGTGGATGACTGACTGTTCTACTAAAGCACAGCTCAAATCTTTGAAAAGGGTGATTCCTCGAAATAGTTTTTTTTTTGCAAGAAAAGAGTATCAAAAGTCTTAACAATTTCGTTGTGCTATAGTTGTAAAAAAATGTTGTTCAAGTTTATCAATTTCTAATTAGTTAATTTTTAAATGCATATGACGAGATAGTTGGAATCAATTTTAAAATATTAAGATAAGCCGTTTAGAAGCCAGAATATACAATTATTTCTTATACATAAAGTCAATGTCGAAATCATTATATTTATATATACACGAGTATTATATTATGGTTTAGCAATAAATAATTTGTATTTGTATTGATATACCATCATGAGCCCAAGCCATCCTTACCTGCAAGTGGTCAAGGATTGACGGACGAGGCTCTGGCAAACATAGAAGTTCCCGGTAAGCGGCAATGGGCTCACCACGTGGGTCCAACAACAAAGTTGTCGAAGTGTGGGCGAATAATATGCCTCTGTCTACCGCTTCGGGAAAATAGGCGTGATTGTATGTTTGTATGTATATTTTTTTTCTATCTACCATCAGGAAAATCTTGCTACGTTGGCAAAATAAACTTAAATTATACTTTCTTTAATACGTATTGAATAACAAATACGATAAACGAAGGAACAGATTTAAAACCATTTGATGCGTCAATAGTTTATACTTATAAAGTAGATCATTATTCTTGTAACTAATTCGATACCTGCCTGTGTTTTTTGGTAAAAGCAAACAAATAAAATGGTGCAAAAAAACCAAACAATTCTTTAACAAGCACAAAAACAAAGAGATATCCAAAAAGATCGCCAAACACCATATGACGTCCCTCAGGTTCGCCGCCCACCCTTAATAAGATTTATCATTCATGTTCCGAAAACGAAGCATTATACATTACCGAGCATTTCTAACATTCAAACGAGAAATCCTAAAATAAAACAGCAATGGAATTACGCATCAAAAAAAATGATTGTTATTGCCTACACCATACGGAGAGAATCCGCAATATTAAATTTAGTTTTTTTTCTGCCTGCTGTGATGAGGGGTTGCCAACATTTTGATTTGAGTGTTATACTTAGGTAAAAAATTCTTGGCCCACTTCTTTTTTGTTCAAAAGTTAAGAGTTCTATACGTTCGTGAAAGCTTAAGATGCATGTGTAACGACTGTGGTATATCCGTGAAGTTTGTTCTTGCCCGCTTGCTCTTAACCAAGCGCTCAACTAAATAGTTATTAATTTATAAAACTTCTATGTGTATCGTCTCCTCAGGGCCGTGAACTCTTTTCATGGTCTTCTCTTATATAATTTTCCGTCATTTAGTACGATCATTGACGTTTTGAATAGCGTTATAAAGCTGGATACAGAGACTGCGTCAACAAAACTTAAGTAATAATTATAATTAAAATATGAAAAGCAACAAAATTTTCTTTATTCACATAGTTTTAAATAAATATACAAATACGTCCCAAACTGTTCACAATCTCTGCACACGAACATTTACGTTTAAAATCCCACAAAAACTATGTTTGCGGTGAGCATCAGTTTTTTTTCTCTAAAAAAACCAACAGAATCCCGAAATCCGCACTAGAACCAGGTAGCTTCGGAATATTAAAAATTTGTTTGTATTTCCGAAAGCAAAAACGCCGCTCACACAATAGACAATATGTTACATTTTACCTGACGCTTATTATTTTAATAAGTTACAAGAAATATGACGACATATGAGTGTTGTTTTACTTCCCGGCTTTATTGTCTTCGTCAAGGGCGCATGGTTTACTATAACAAGGTTCTGTACATCGCCAGAGGAAACATATTAATAATTAATAATAACTCCAAACGCTTACAAACGATACTTATATCGTTTGTAAACGTTTGGAGATGTAAGCCCTAAAAAAATGAACGGGACAAAATCTCTACAAAACCCACTATCCCTTGATTACCTATCATACAGCGTTATTTTGCCCTAAACAAAACAGAATTAAAATCCATACCAAGATAAAAAGGAAACTTTTAAGTACCTTGTATGCTATACACAATGTACCTATAGCATTTTTTTTTTTATATGAACTCCCATGTCTGAAAAAAAACCTATCACAAACAAACTATAGTAATACCAGACAAAACTTTGCACATATATCGTACCTTCATTTCAAAAATACATACATACTTCATTCTTACGTGGGAGCACTAAACAATAATTGTCCATGAACATGCATATCAATCCTTGTCCTTAACTTTCCATCAAACTAAATAAAGATATATTGAAAATAATAAATGAATAATATTTATTTGGGTTTTCCAAGACGGATCCCCGAATGCGCTCTCTTTGTAGTGACTGTTGAGTGAATTTTATTTGTTATTAGTTGTTTGGTATGCTCCGAAATACGATTGCATTTTGTGGATAAGACCGTTTTAGTTCGTTCGTCCGCGCGGAAGCAGTCCTTCTGCTTCGATTGGTTACTTCAAATGGATTTAGCAAAATTAGACACATTACAACCACGGCTCAGGGGTCTTGAGAAACTTTTTGGCATCTGTTATGATTATTATTAATGTACCCACAGAGCTTTTGTAAATCTTAGCACACCGCAGTATCATCGCTTTTGTGTCCAGTGTAAACTAGCTTGAATATAAGTAGATTTTATTATTGCATGCCTATTATGAGTAATTTTTTTTTCTGTACGTTCAATTAATATACAACCTCACGCGCCATGTAGTAATCATCTTCATCCTTCTAGCGTCTATAGTCTAAAAGGGAGTTTTGATTATTAATCGTTCACACAATCAACAAATTCCTTTTACGCCGTCTTCATAGTGGTTCTTCCATAGATTAAACTTAATAAATCAAAACGAATGATATTTTATTGACAGAAAAATTTTAAACCACAACACTAAAGCCAAGAAACATCCATATCTCTATATCAACAACAGCAGTCACCTCAATATTAAATCTAACATTCTAAAGCTTCGTGTTAAATTAATATTGTTTTGATCTATTTACGTATTTATAAATGTGTGTATATATTATATTTTATTACTCATTATTTTTTTAACCGTCACTATGAAACTGAGATGACAGGGTTGTCCAAAGACAAGACTGATAAGCCAATGTTAGAATAAATGTCAAGAATTATGTCCCAATTATCTAAAAAAAAAAAACTATGACTGATGTATAGTATTTTATATGTTTATTTATTTTAAATTTTTAAGCCCAAATTCATTAAGCACACTCACATGTTCAACTCACAATCTCGCTTCTTTTCTTCGACTTAAACTTAACAACGAAAACTGGCTCATCCATAGTATTCCTAAAACTATTGCTCATTAGCCGACGAAGTCCGGTTCCACCAGCCCGCGCCATGAGTGATAATAATGAGTTGTTATTATTTCTACGGCCAGCAATATAATTATAAACTGTATTTTTTTTCTAACGTTACAGACTAAATTACATGCACGTCTGTTGAAGTTGCATATGTCAGTAGGTTTTGTCGAGTCTATTGAATATGCATCTTAGAACCTTGTCGTTATAAAGTCACTACCTGAAAACTGCGACATTTTTTAATATCTTAATAAGCAAGTAAGTCTATTTGTATTAAATGCTAAGTTTTTATAATTTGAAATTATACAATTTACAAACATACTATCACGCCGGCTTCCTGAAGGGGTAGGCAGAGGTATGTTATATATCCACATTTCGCGTGGTGGGGGGGCTGAGTACCTCCCGGTAGAGCGCAGAGGGCGTTAGGGAAAAGGTAACACTAGTCTGCTGTCTAACCATAGACCCTCCGAGAATTCGGCCACACACGCTATGGTCGCAAACGCAGGAAGGAGGGGCGCGCCCACTGCGCCTCTCTGAGGGAGACGTTGGCCGCAGGCAGGGTTGCAGACGCTGCAACCCAGGTACTGGCCCCCGCTTTTTTCTCCACAAGCGGCGAGCGTCGTCAAAAGATTTTTAGTGGGTATTACTGCTGGCAGTCGTGTCTGCCGGTGGTGAGTCCTATACCCCTTTCGGTTTCTCTTTGGCCGGAAGGCAGTGCGTAAATGCATTTAGTTACCGACGTATAACAAAAAAAAAAGGAATCCTAAGGTCCTAGATTCATTTCCCTTAGAACCATGGGATTATGAAATCTGTGATCATTTATTAATAAGTAATATACAAGGAAGTAGAATTATTTACTAATAAGCTACACTATATAAGCGAAATTATTAATATGAAAATATGAACCTTTCCAATTAATATATTACGCACACATTAGAACACCTTTATATTGTTTTCTGCAATTGATCTATCAAAAACGTGTATTTAGACGAAGTAAAAATACAATTGTTTTCTGTCTCTTTCGCACATATTAATAATTATACAAATATCAACAAACTCTGAATCCTTAGCTAGGATAGGATAGTTAGTCTTGGGCCCTACCGGAATTCTAGGATATTATTATTATTTTATACAAATGTAAGCCACTAATTTGATTATTATAGAAAGTAGTTCCTCTTATATAATACACTCTTAAAATAAACCTAAAAAGGATAATTTAATAATATGTAAGAAATCCGTTATCCTATATTCCCTATCCTTAAAATCAATTAATATTGCCCAAACTACTAAGGTAGAAACCAGTAGGGGGGGATGATTAGACATCTTACTCCACACCACCAAACCCCAAACTAAGCAGATCGTACTGTATCTGTACTGTGTCATATATATCTGCTGTACTTAAATACTTTTTTGTTTATACATATTTCAAATACAAAAGAAAACACCCAGACCATATCAATTTGATTTTGCTATAAAGTTATACGACTAAAAACAAATATGTATAACATATCCTAATTATGTACATAGTTGAAATTTATCATTGGACTTAAATTTAAGTTTTTTGCATAACTTTGGAATTCCTGTTCTTAACTATGCTAAAATCTACCAGTAAGTATGGACCATATATCTTAGTAACGATAATTATGGGTTACGGTAAATAGTTCACATTCAGAAAGAAATAAATGCTGAGGACCGATATGGCGTGTGGGTCAGTATTTCCGCTTTACGCTCTAAAGATCTTGTATTCGATTTGAAAAAGGGTGGAATTCTATTATTAAAAAAAATATAAAAATTACTAACATGTGATTATGGTAGTGGTAAAAAAAAATTGGCTGTGTAAAAAACATATCAGAGAAAACTTTAAAGGTCTTATTATAAAACGATATCTTAAGTAAAAACCTGGTCTAGGTTTAAAGCTAGTGGTGTCACTTTCGTTTGATAAGATTAGGACAGTGACAGCACTAGTTTTAAACCTGGTCTGACTTTAGATCTTGTTTTATAATAAGCTCCTAAAAGTTGATCTTATTATTAAGGTAGCGCATTTAGTTTATTTTAAAAAGTCAATTGTTTTCTGGAAATCATAAAAGATCCCGGTAAGCGGCAATAGGTCATAGGAAAAATTCAAACTAAGACAAATACGCAATAAATAAAGAAACTCCAGCAATTCGGAGTGGCTCTAATGATTTTATTATAGCCTCAGACATCTCATAAAGCGCTCAGTGAGTAATTAGAAGCTGTATAACGTTTTAAATTATCAACAGTTACCGAATGACTGCAAATGAGAGCTATAACTATTAAATCTCTCGTGAAGTTAGGTGGTTCCGTAACTTTTGCCCTTTATTAACACTGATTATGCTTATTACTTCCTGTCATTATGGCTCGACAACCCTATGTTTATACATTATTTTGGGTCGGCATCTAATTGTGTTTGTTCACCTGATGGTAAGATATCCCTGCCCATGATCAGTATAGGGTGATTTAAAATATGTGACATTAAATAGAGTTAAAATTGACTTCTTTTCTAGAAAAAAAATTGTATAAAGTAGGTTCCTAGCGACCCGGTCACTACTTCATCCATCCGACCTATAGGTACCTACTTTTTTTTTTTGTAAAAGTTAACCTAATCTATCCCGGTATTACCAGATATCTACCATAAAGCTGTAACGGAGATTAGCTACAACTTTCTCAGCAAGTTTTTATATCCGACCCGATAGATTTATTTGCATGTTTACTGAACGAATTCGCTAAAGCAGCATATTGTTTCTGCAGTAGATAATAATGTAGTAGTTTAATGATTAGTAGATAGGAATGATGTGAAAGTTTTTAGTCAGGTATTTATTGTAAGCTCAGCTACTCTATCGTATTAGGTTTGGTGCCTGTAAAGATAGTTGTAAGTTTTATGGATGATAAATAAAGAAAATAAAAAAATATCAAGTCAAGCAGCACTGGGTCAAAGTTGTGGAATATAACCCGAATCCCCTCTCACTTTGGTGTATGACATGAGAACTCTACACTAAACCTGTGATCTTGCTTTACATGTATTACCCTAATAGTAAGGATAATACTGGAACTAGTCCCTCATGCATGATTGCAACAGTATTAACTTATTCCTGATGGGATTTTAATTAATAATTATTGCGTAATACAGGTCAATCATAGAGCGGATGTATATAAGTACACACAGAGCTATATTTAAAATGTAATTACAGATGGTGGGTTCGATATATATTTTTATTATTTTACTAGTTTTTTTACGCGCCATTATCTACTAAATGTAGATAATGGCGCGTATAAAATTCATACATACAGTCACGCCTATTATAAGCCCACATTTCGCCAATTTTATTGTTGGTCCTACGTAATAGGCAGCGAGGATAATGCCGCTTACCGGGATGGTGGTTGGTTGTTACGTTGTCTACATATTTTTCAGAATTTAGTTAGGCAGAATTAAATAAAAAATTATGATGCAGGTACATAAAAATCTAGATTAATATAATCCTGCAAATTAAGTTAAACATTTATAAGAATGCCTGAATGAATTTGTGCTTTCGGCTCTTCTGTCCTAAAAACGTAATTGGTGCGCACTTATGATTATTACGATAAGCTATATTTCAACATTGGCGCAATGATTCAATCAAAATGCATGACTTTGTATTTTAATTCATAAATTCTTTATATTTTTAGGTAGTTTATTTAAGTTGCTTATATAATTTATATAAAGTTTGTTTGCTTAAAATATAAAAAATAAGAACTAGGTTCCTTATGTATTCATCTCCTAATGACCTGAGGGCAATAATAGAAAATTTAAAAATGTGAACTTTACAAATATGGAAACATTGTGTCAAAGATTAGGATAACATTATTTATGTATATTTACTTAGGAAACACTTTTAACAAAAAAACTATGCAAGTTTGCATAATTACATAATTATAATTATAAAATTGGTTTATTTCTAGGGAGCAATATCTAAACTGGCGGCGT
This sequence comes from Musotima nitidalis, assembly GCA_949126915.1. NCBI lineage: Eukaryota > Metazoa > Arthropoda > Insecta > Lepidoptera > Crambidae > Musotima > Musotima nitidalis. Next base: position 7,178,513 of record OX421424.1, on the reverse strand, counting down.
AGTGGGTAATGAAAATTCTTTCACACCTATATTAAGCTACCATTATCCCTAATTAGTATGGAGAATTAATGTTAATGACATTTAGTAACTAAAACAACAATAAGAAATAATAGATTATTCTTTGATCCACGTATAAAAAAAAAATATTCAAGCTCAGGTGGTGTCTATACAGGTCTAGATCTACATCCAAAAAAATTTAAACATGAAATTTCTGAACGATTTATATGTGCGTGAGTGAATTCAAGCTTGGTTCATCATGAGAAAATCAAATCAGAAAATGTAATTCAACACTTACATAACGATGCAAAACTTCATTACCTAAGACGAAATTTTTACTAGAATATGTATACAAATTACCTAATACAAAACTGGTCGCGTACGTCTTTATAAAAATCACATAGTAGGTCGTTTGTATAACATCTTCAAACAAAACACCAAAGGACACATGCCTCAATGAACAGACCAACTAAATTTGACCAATGAAGCATCGCCCCTTACACGTCGAGCCACTCATCCATCTCTCACTCACTTTCGAAGGTTTTACATGTCTTTATTAAGAATCATGTTGATACAAAACAAAATCGTAACCCCAGCTGAGTTTTTTGAATTTTTGAAAAATCTTCTCATACGGTCAAATGTTAATGAGTCTCAGGACTTACACGATTATTAACGGCGGCGTTTCTGCAATTTATTAAGTTTCACGCGACGTCCGTACTGTCGGCTTCAAAGGTTTGGTAGCACCCAAAGCGCCATATGTATCAAAACACGCCCCTACGCTCTTAACAATAGAGACTTATGTCGATCATGATGCTGCTTTGGATGTTACCAACTACATGACGCTGACATTACAATAAGGAGCGCATAAACCTTTTTCAGATAATCAAATTTGATTCGGCGTGCATTAATCACTTCAACACATTTGCACTGCGCTCGCGCCGATTATGTATGATCACTGCAATAAACAGTCTTATGCAACAATGAGGCATGACAGTTTCAACAGTTAAGTTCTAATTTAATAGCTTTGTAACTAAAATTGTTCATAAAATTGATCTGTATAATTTTAATTAAAATTTAATTAGTTAAGCATAATTTAACGATATAAAACCAATATCACCACATATTTTAGTGTTAAATAAGTGTTACATATAATTTTTTTTATGTGATTTGTGTATTTTAAGTGTAAAAAGTGACAAGTCCTAAAACCGTTGTTGATAGTCATTTCTTCACGTAAATACTTAATAAGTCGATTGTTTCTCCTGAGTAGAATATTATACTTGTATAAGCGTTTATTCAGTATTGACGACAGTTGCTGTGTTTGCGTAATTTTATAAAATATTAATTTAAAGTAATTACCGGTAACCTCAAAATACCCACTTGTCACTTCGTATACTGCAAAGCAAAGTGCTCCGTTATTTTTTTTAATTTAACTCGCGTTTGAATTGTATTTTATGCAACACAATATGAATACTCGTAGCCGTAAAGCGTTGTCTCGCCAGCAGGAGGAGCCCAAACTCCAGCTGGTGTTGCAGGAGCTTAAGACCAAAACGGAGCTCTGTGCAGAACTTTCAAAGGAAAGAGAGGAGAACGAAAATCTGTTAGTGAATGCGTTAGATGACACAAAGAAATTAAAATCTGAACTTTCAAGGCTTCATATTAGTTATGAGGATGTTGTTATTGAGCGGGATCACCTACAATCTATAGTAGATAGGTTTCAAGAGTGCAGTGAAGAGTATGAGAGGACCCTGAGGAGGACTTCAGTACTGGAGCAGGAACTACGAGATGCCCATGTGCACATCTCCGACTTGGAAGTGTCCTCACAGGAATCTGCTGCTCGTGAAACAAATAATTTATACAGTGAGTTAATGAGTGGTGCCCCGCAGTTTATTACTTCTGCAATTGTTTCAAACCCGGACTTGTCTACTATTGATCTCACAAATGATAACTCATATCAACCAGACAAGTCAGTTCTATTTTGCAGCAGAAATAAACTAAAAAAATATATTAAAATTAATAAATTTATCTATAAATCAAAAAAACAATTAAAACATTTTAATAGCCTGATGAATAAATGCAAGAATATTAAATCTAATCTTAAATTAAGAGAACAATGGAAGTTGTCTGAGCTAGAGTTAAAACAGTGTCATTCAAAATACTATACTGACACAAAGCACTTAGAATCAAAAATACAAAATTTGCAATTTGAAATTCAGTATCTAACTAGGAAATATTAAGGACTACAATAAATGTTCTTTAACAATAGATAAGATACTTAAAACCTCAAATGATAACACTGAGCGCCTTGATTCTTTTATAAATCAAAACTCTTGCAACAACAACTGCTTGAGTTCTCCACAGTGTGTTCCTTCGGTCTGCATTGACACCAAAACCTTATGTGGAAGCTCCCATACTAGTGTCAGTGCAGAGCAGCCGTTGTGTGCATCAATTGATGTAACATGTTGTACACAAGGTGATGTACATAAAAGAATTATGTTCAGTGATGATATTGGTAGACATATGGGCTCAAAATTGAATTCAGAGTCTAAGGGACAATCAGTTGTGAACTATTGCATGCCATCTGCAACATATGACAAAATTATGAAAAAAATTTTAAATTATAAATTTAGTAATGAGAATACTCTTATTATTTTAGTGGAGAATAGGGGTAACGTTAACAAAAAGGATTTAATTGAATATATTAATAATTTATTGTCTCTTGATTTAAGTAAAATTATTTTGTTCACATTCCCCTACTCAAAGAGCTTGCCAGACGCGGAAAATAATCTTAGATATAAGTTAAACTGTGTACTACATACTATAAGTACATATCATGATTGTATTAATTTGATTGATACTAACAGTTTTGTTAGCAGCAAATTTATGACTAAAGGTAGATATTACCTTTCATCTAGTTTTAAGCGACAGATAGCAAATTCGCTATCCTATTATTTTAGTATAACAGCCAAGAATTTGGCTAAACATATTGCTTCTATTGAGCAAAGCAGTAGTGTAGATAATAATTGTTGTGTTGACATTAATTATTCTGATTCTATTTCTAATATAGAAAATCATTTAAATTAAGATCTAAGACAACAGAGACAAACTCTGGCATAGTAATTACTAAACAAAATAATGTTATAAACCTGGTGCACCAGAATATTAGAGGAATATTGGGTAAGGAACTAGAAATTGAATTGTTCATGAACGGTAATCATATTGATATTTTTTGCATTACTGAACATTGGATTAAAAGTAACCAGTTCATGTTCAATTTTAATAATCACCAGGTAGGTAGTTCGTTTTGCAGGGAGGGTGCTATACATGGTAGATCATTAATTATAGTAAATAAGAAATTTAGATTCAAGGAGCGCCATGATATAGTAAGCTTCTCAGCCGAACGGATTATTGAAATAGCCTGTATCGAAATGGAGCGGTTTGTTGTATTGAGTGTATACAGACCTCCATCAGCTTCATATGATTTATTTGAAAGTATTATGGATGAAGTGCTGGGAAAAGTTTATAATGCTAACAAAAATGTTATTGTTTGTGGAGATTTTAATGTTAATTTGCTAGAGTGTTCGAGTGCATGTACAAGATTAAAAGCACTTTTTAAATCATATAATTTGATAAATGTGTTTCTAGAGCCAACAAGAATTACAGCCACTACTGCCACTTGCTTGGATAACATATTTACAGATATTATACTGAGTGATGACAGTAAAAAAATTATTAATCAATTAGATTCAGATCATTGTGGTCAACAAATATCTTTGCTTTGTAGAAATAAAACTGTGGCTAAAAGAACAATAACATTTATACCAAAAACCAATAATCGTTTTGAGAGGTTTAACAATAAATTATTATCATTTAGTTTACCCATGGTAGATAAAAGCAATGACCCTAATATTTTATATAATATGTTTTTTAGCGACTTTTGTAGTAGTTTTCAATCAACATTTACTCCCAAAACGATTAAGGTAAATGATAATGCTGCCTTTAGTGAATGGGCTACTCCTGGGCTACATAAAAGTAGAAAGAGACTGTATGAACTGTATGACGAAAGAAATGTTAACAATAGTGAACAATTTCATAATTATGTAAGGAAATATTCTAAAATATTTAGAAAAGCATGTCATACGGCAAAGTCTTGTTATTTGAGCTATAAAATTAAAAATAGTGATGATAAGATTAAAATGACATGGAATATTATTAATAGTGAAACGGGAAGAAATAAGAATTATAATAATAAGTTTAAACTCAACATTGATAGCAAGACGCTTACATCTGACTTAGATATTGCCAATGCTTTTGAAGACTTCTTTACTAATATTCCAGTGTCTACTACAAAAACTTTGAATTCCTCGCCTACTTTAGCGGAGGCTATTTTAAGAGATAATGTAAACATTTGTACAGAAGAGTTTATGTTTAATCATGTAACACCCATAGATATAATTAAGACATTTAATACTCTTAATGTTAAAAAGACTGCAGACCTCTGGGGCAATTCCATCGTAGTTACCAAGCCTATCATTGTTTCGGTGGCGCACAGTTTAGCTATAATATTTAATAAATGTATAGATTGCGGCACGTTTCCAGATTTAATGAAAAATAGTAAAATCATTCCACTATTTAAATCGGGCAGTACAGCAGACCCAACTAATTTTAGACCTATTTCAGTGCTGCCTACTTTTAGTAAAATTTTTGAAAAACTTATTTACAACCAAATGTTAAGATTTTTTAATAAAAATGGCTTAATGCATTCAAAACAATTTGGATTCACTAAGGGTCGCTCCACAACCGATGCAGGTGTTGAGCTTTTGAAACATATTTTTGATGCTTGGGAAGATTCTTTGGACGCTTTAGGTATTTTTTGCGATCTGTCCAAAGCTTTTGATTGTGTTCCTCATGAAACATTGATAAAAAAATTAGATTATTATGGAATAAGAGGCTCCGCATTGGATCTTCTTACTTCTTACTTAAGTAATAGGATTCAAAGGGTTGAAGTTAATGGAAAGCGATCTCAGGGTTCTGTAGTAAAAATGGGGGTACCGCAGGGCTCGATTCTCGGCCCGTTTTTGTTTTTGATTTATATTAATGATTTGCCACATTTGGTAAAGGAAAATCACGAGATAGTATTGTTTGCTGATGATACATCATTATTATTTAAAATAAAGCGATATCAGAACCCAGACGATGTAAACAATGCGATCTCAAAGGTGGTGCACTGGTTTGACGTTAACAATTTATTATTAAATGGGGCTAAAACGAAATGCATTAAATTCGTGACGCCTAACGTCAGACAAGTAAACACCACTATTAAAATAAAGGAAGATGAGTTGACCCTTGTGGATACCACCAAATTTTTGGGTGTTATATTAGATTCTAAGTTACAGTGGGGCCCACATATTGGTGAATTGTCGAATAGACTTAGCTCTGCTGCATACGCGGTAAAGAAAATTCGCCAATTAACAGACGTTGAAACAGCTAGGCTTGTTTATCATTGCTATTTTCATAGTGTTATGTCGTATGGTATTCTTCTGTGGGGTTGTGCCGCAGATATTCAAAATATTTTTGTACTGCAGAAGAGGGCCATACGAGCAATTTATAATCTACCATGTAGACATTCACTAAGGGATAAATTTAAAGAAATTGGTATTTTGACAGTGGCGGGTCAGTTTGTTTATGAAAACCTAGTATATGTACACAAAAATTTTGATAAATTGAGTAAGAAAAGTGATATACATAACCTAAACACAAGAAATAAGCATAAACTAGTTGTACCTGCCACTAGGCTCCAAAAAATTAACAAATCTTTTAAAGGTCAATGTGTGCGATTCTATAATAAAATCCCAAGCAATATACAGCAATTAAGCCTAAATAAATTTAAATTAACAATAAAACGCAAGCTGTCTTCAAAGGGATATTATTCTATTAAAGACTATATGGCTGATAAAAATGCTTGGGATTAAACCGCCGTTTCATACAGGCTATTCTAATATGAATGACTTAAAGCATGAATATTGTTATATTATGTTGCATTGTGTAGCGTCACAGACAAATGAAGATTGTTACTAACCAATCGATAATTTAAAAGAGCATAGCCTGTGAGTTTCTTGCCAGTTCTTCTTACAGAGCGGTGGCTCGGAACTGGCACTTAGATTCGCTTGCACTTAAATGTTTTTTGTTTTTTTAAATTATTTGGTTGCAAGTGAATCTAAGCTTCGTGATTTTAGTATAGTATATTTTATTTGTTTTTGTTATTTTTTTATAATTTTGACGTTTTCAAGTACTATGTAATAGTTTATGAAATAAAGTATTTTTGACTTTTGACTTTTGACTTAAGTCTTATTGTAAGTGGCTTGCATGTTTAGTTTCAGATTGAATCAAAATAAATAAATATTTTCGTATGTATTTTTATGATTTGTCATGAGCAGATTTTTAAATAAATTAGCCTAATGACCGAAGTTATATAAAGGTATACCTACAATTAAAATAAATTAAGATCAATTATAGGGATGAGACTTCAGACATCAATCTGAATTATTCTACTTTCCTGTTAGAGAACAAGAAAAAATAAAAGCTTTATACTTAAAATAATGAGAAACTTAGTATGGAAGTTGAATAAGGATGAAACGAATACCAACAAAAATAGATACATTTTTGAGAGTATTTTTAAATGTTTAATTGTTTTTACATGTGATAGTTTTTCGCATACTAACTTGTAATCAACAAATATTTTAAAAAAGGTAGTTAGTTGTATAGTTCTGTTAGTTTCTGTTCTGTTGTTAGTTCATTATGCTTCATTTTATGTCGGCTAATATTTAAATTTGATTGATATAAAAATACATAGACCCGGTTTTTTGTTAAAATATCTCTTGTTAAAAAATCTAATAATTATATACGAGTATACCTAGTATTTTTTATAGACGGTTTTTATAACTTGCGTCCCTTTTGCTTAATTTATGACGGTAGTGCAGCGGCCTGCGAAACCAAATGATTAATTGTCGCAAGAAACGCACACATCAAAATAATTACAGGCCAATTTCGATCTGCATTCGTATGTATTGTTTAAGCTTGTGTCAGACTGTCATTATGATTTATACTTTCAATATCTTTTAACACAATGATGCCGAATTATGAAAGGTTATATTGGATTGCGTAGATCGAATTTCGTATGGATTGTCGGCGGGGTTTTGCGTATTGTGTAACGTTCAATTGAACGCGGAGACCTTTGCCCCTGTAAATGAATGGACGTAGCCTTGATGTTATGATAACTGTTGCAGTTGATGTAATATCATATGTAGATAAGTGGTTAGTTAACGATGCGGAACTTACTGATTTTAGCTGCGAGTTACAACATCTGTATAAAATTTCTTATTTAATATAAGTAATCGCCACGACTACTCTTGAGCATCGATAGCCAAGTGGCGACATCCATAGACTTCTAATTCAGAGGGTCTCGGGTTCAAACCCTGGTTCGCACCCATGATTAGTCCGTGCCTTGAAAAGCACGTTAAGCCGTTGGTTCCGGCTGTCATGAACGTCTACGTAGACTCCTGATGTTTTCCTTTAAGTTGTCATATAGAGACGACAGACGCTCCAAGTAGGTAATTACTGAAATTTAGCCAAAAACTTGTTAGACCAGTGAGCAGATCCTGGGCCCTATGCTTACGTCCAGGGATAACGCTAGGGTATGATCCCAGTACTGATAGCCAAACACAGGGGTGGTTCGTTTATTTCAAGCAAAGAACTTTATTAGATCACCGTTGTCCTTAGTGTCAGTGTCCATATGGAACCATATTTTAATTGCATCAAATCAAAAATCAATTATTCAAGTTTGGCTCAAAAGAGCTCTTTTGAAAGTCATACTTACAAATTAACGCGTCTATTCACTGCGGGCGAGAGCTTGATCGTAAAAGAACGGGCAAGAAATTCATCAAGGTTAGTTTTTCTCTCACCAGTTACAAGAAAATGTACTTAATAGTAAAACAATTTGACAAATCTACAAAAACCTGTGTTCTGCACTTACAAACATAGTACACATGAGAAGACCAGTCCAGGCGGCACTAGGAGTTTGACGCATAAATCAGCTATCGTAACCATATTCTGTACTAATTCACTTTAAACCATGATATTTTGTTGATAGCTAAATCATTGATTTCTTTTCGACATAGGGTCATTTGATCAAAGGCGAACTAGAAATTTTCAGCTGAATAAAGCTTATTACGACCAAATATACTAAATATATACACTATTACATTATTTATGTAACATGTAGCTGCGACGGCTTAAGAGATTTCGGTGCTGATTAGTGGAAACATGTGGTTGAATTGATCAAATTTAGTCTCTTACTTGCGTAAACAACTAAGAACAGTGATAAAGGAATAAGCATTATAACAGAATAATTAATTTTATTTCTCTATATCAGGCATTTTTTTATCGGAACCACAAACATGATGCGAGTCCTTCCAACTTCTCTCCAAATTAAGTTATTAACTCATGGTAAAATATGATTGGGCGCAACCTGTGATGTGCGTGTTACAAATAACTAGGTGCACGTGGCACGTGGTTTCAAGTTACAACACATCACAATAACATAGTTGACGAAAGCTTCTGTCTGACAATACCTTTAATAGCCTTAATCCCATTTATAACATCGCGCAATACTTTAAATAACATGGGCTTTTTATTTTTGTTTAACATTACTTTTAAATTTCGTTCGTACGACGTTCCTCGGCGAAAGTTAGTAACATTTTGAAGGCACGCAGGCATTTTGGGAAAACTGATATAGTTGTTGAAAGCATCTGGCTGAATGAGTGCACCGACGCCACGGCTCCTTTTCTTATAGACTTGTGCAGATTCTGATCGACCATGGGTCGGGAGGGAGCCGAGCATTGTAGTGATGCCAATGATACACTGATGAACTATTCAGAAGTGTCTCAGCAGCGCAGTGCCATTGTTAACTTCTGTTGATCGGATTTCTCGCTGTCAACTTAGTTAATGCCATGGTTGACAGCGCGACATGCGGCCTTTTGTTATACTGAGGTTTTCATCGGTAAAATATAAAAAATATCTTCTGGACATTAGGAAGGGCTCATATTTAATGTGTCATCAAAATTAATAAATTACCAACCTAACCTAACCTTTTTGTACATCAAAAAATTCTGATGGAGCACCTAATCCCCTATTAGATGCTAGATCAGTATTTTTGATGATCAAAAAAGTATTTTTTAGAGGTTCAGTTTATTATATTCCATTAGGAAGCATACATAAATAATTAAAATGAACTAAGCCGTTTATCTGTTAAGCATTATTCACCACAAATTACAAAATAATCTAAATAATTCTTTATACTTTTCTTCCATATGCCACTAACAAGCCTTTACAAATATCAAAAATAATTTAATAAACACACATAATTAACGTTCACTTTAATTTATTTTGGTATTTATTTATTTCGAAAACAAACAGCGTATATAACAAAAAAAAATACATGAAGCTAATATAGCCAGTAACAGTATATACAAACATGAAATTGTATGTTCACCAATTAATTAACTACATGAAAAATAATAAAGCAATTAATGAAAGGCATTTAATTAAAGGAATATCCGTTGTACATATTGTACAGTGCTTATATATAAAATACTAGTGTTTCAACCGCGACTTCGGCCGAGTGCATCTTCATGATATATTTATTTTATATTTATATCAGCTAATAATAAACCTAATAAAAAGAAGTTTCATGCTTCCAGCTTCAAAAATGAATACTATTCATACAAACTTTGATGATGATATGCGAAATAAGGTTGCAACCTTTGAAAGGTTTTTCAGGTTCTAGACTATTTGTGTTCTATTTCATGTTAATTGGTTCAACAGTTTTAGCGTGAAAGCGAGACAGACAGAGTTACTTTCGAATTTATAATGTAAGTAGATATGGACTTAAGCTCCGTCAAGATGAAAAATAACAAAAAACACAGTTTTGTGTCTTAAAATTAACATCGCATGTAAAACGAATAGTAAATCAATGTTATAGTAACTTTAATACTTAAGCCTAACTTAACGGTCAAAGTCAACGAACGCAAGTAAGGAAATAATTTTCTAGAAACGGTCATTTAGTTCATCAACAATGTCGCCTCACTACACCTAATCGTAAACGGCATCCGTTTGCTTTAGTGATGTGCTGATGACAAAAATATCGTGCTAAATTTGCTTTTACATTTCTTTCCCCAATAATTATTTATTTCTACCTATTTGAGTATGAGAAAGTCGTTTTCTACATACATACATTCATGTTGCCTCTTTTCCCAAGAGGGTTTGCAGAGGCATATTATACGCCCACACTTCGCTAATTATATAGTTGGTTCCACGTAACAGGTGGCGAGCCTATTGCAGCTTACCGGGCACTGTTACGTTCGCCAGAGCCTCGTCCGTTGATCGGCAGGTGCACCACTTGCAGGTGAGGTTGGCTTGGTCTCCTTAGGTCTTGGTAGGATGCCTATACACCCCCAAGTCGTTTTCTTATTAGTTAATAATTAAGAGCTAACAATAATTTCTTTTAGTTTTTTAATTAGCTGAAGTATAAATACTAGAAATTCAATATCTTCAATTCAATTAACAAACTTAGCACGGTTAATAATTTCCTAAAAAGTAATTATATTATACTTTTATCTCCTAGTTCTATCAGACAGTAGGTAGAGATTTTTTTCAAACAAAATTTAATTCTATGATAAAAATCAGCTTTGTTACTCCTGAAATAATTTTTAATTCTAATTTAATCTATGTTGTAGCAAACAACTGTCGATAAAGAGAAAAAATTATAAACAGGTTAGTATATCGGTATCCGTGTCCGATAAACACAAATCTAGCTTCCTATTATCGATACCAAACCTACTAATTAAACCACATCCCTAGTTGATCCATTCAGTACAGACAGCAAAAACATCACAGCTCGCGAATGTTGGCGGTCTTAATTTGCATATGGAGAACATAAATTCTCGTTTGTAAGACATTGGCACTTTTATTGTTGGAGCTCTTTAAGGCTCAATAAAAAAATAGTTTCCTATAACGAGATAGACCATAATGTAACCTTTGATCGCCTCTATACAAATATTAATTCGCTATGAGTCGCGGACCTCTTCGGAGTGAGTGAGCTAATCGTTTTTTATGTGGCCGTTGCTTGTATAGTGTCGGTATTTTTATCTGTTTTTTTGCATTTTTTTTGAGTACACGATCTTTACAAATTGCTGGATTCTTTTTTTATTTCTGTATTCGCTGTCTGGATGATTTTGTCTGTTCATTTTTATCAATTAGTGTATTGAGTCTGAGTTATATAGCCAGTTCATTATTTGCACTTTCTATACTGATTACTGTTCGTTTTTATTTCATGTAATATTTGACATCTTTATTACCAGTAGTGTTTGACTTACAAGCTTTGCGCAATTCATTGCGTATTGTGTGAACGGTTATCAAGTAATCCAGTTAATGAGAACATCAATGTACACTTCCTCGCGCAGACGAACATAGTAGATGGAACTGGAAATATAATTATAATACTTAAATTTAAAAGTTACTTAGAGCTTGTTCTATGACCATTTTACAACGCAAGTTACATCCTTACAATACATATTACTCAAATCGAGAAATATTACTCAAATCGAACCACGAACCTCAATCTTAGAAGCGTAAAATAAAAATGTCCCACAGATGAAATTGCCAAAACCAAATACTACATTATTGACAGACTGTTTAAAAGTAACGATAAAAATCTACAAACTAAGAATTTTGATTTTTAATTCAATAGTTTATATAAAACTTTTGAATTGAAAACCGTGATGTTCCGCAAGGGAGCCAACAACGAGGCGAGGGCGACACTACACGACGTGGTCTCGGAAACTAAGTGACCACAGACGTAATAGGTTGCACGCTCTACAGACGCAACTCCCGTCGTTGTGGCTTCGATGTCCGTTCAAGCCACGTCACTACTAGATTTCGCTCGTCTGATTTTGGTTTTGCCTTTATCATGTTTCCCCTGAAAATATCACAATAAAAAATAATACTTTACCGCATTAAAGAGTGATTATTTTATCCCAGTCTTGTTCCATATTTCAACAATCCGCTAGATTGTGACGGAGAATAAAACAATTATATTCTGAAAATTCTGTTTATAGTGTGAACTCCTATCGCCCGTCAATGCTGATTCTTACATAAAATGATTGACCTTTAGATGACCATGGGATATTGGTAAAGGACTAAAATGGCTTTTGGTCCTGAAAAAATGGGTGGTTTTTTTGCAACGCGATAAACCGAAGAAATAAAGCCACGACCAAAAGAAAGTTACATATATACCTCTTAATATTATGTCCAACGTGCATACCTACTTTCTGATTTCGGCCACACCATGCGAAGAGGCGACGAAAGTCTTGAAAAGATAATTGTTGTTGGGAACATCAAAGACAAGCAATCACGAGGTCGCCCTTGATGCAACAAGATGGACCGATCAAGTGAAGGACTCGTCGTTCTCGAATATTCTGTCTCTATTCTGTCGTGCTATAGGTAAGAACCGATGAAGTCAGATCGTGCGATTCAGAAATAGAACCAAGCTGACCACGAACTTCAGATGTAAGGGATCGACAACACAGAGAAAGAGAGATTTTGTCAAAAAGTTTGTTATCAGCTCCATAACGTTCCACTACTGGGAACGAGGCCCGAGTAGCAGAGAGTGATAAGTCACTAACCAATGTGGGAAGGGTTTTGGTCATATTCCAAGAAGACCTAGTTTGTGAAGACGAAACCAGGCGCCTTGCGTCCTGCTGTTTATCAAGCCGTCCAACTGGGTGTTTGGCTTGGACTAATGTCTGCCATATATAAACGGGAGAAGCGTATTAGCTATTAAAACTAGTAACACAAAAATTACAGTATATAAAAATGACATAAGAATAATTTATCATGTTACACGCGGCTTGTTACGTTACGCTACCCACAACTTGCTATTAAAATGCAATCAGACATCTTTACAAATGTTATTAATGGAAAATGGGTCTTGTTTTCTAAACCGTATATTATTTATTTATTATCTGGGACAGTTGCAAAGTATTAACATACTAACCATGCACGACACTCAAATACTATTTTACTATTTAAGTTTCAAATATAAAATTAAAAAAATTGTAAATAAATATTAATATTCAACATTAAGAAAAAAACAATGCAGTTTTTAATTAAATGTAAGTTAACAACAACAAAGATGTAGTAAGTAGGCTTCCGAATACCAAGTGCTTATAAACTTAAGCTTCATGCTTGAATCGGATATTCAAGAATCCGTTTTACTTAGGATTGTGACGATGCAGGATGCGTAGAAGTTAGTCATAGATTCTAAATGTACTAGAAAAAACGTAATTTTGCGAGTCGAAAGCTACTATAAAGGTTGCCGGAAGAAACCGCTGTAAGCGCCAATTGTATCGCTTTTCTATCGCAATTGTTTTCTTGTTTTATTTTTAATTTGGTGTATAATATAAAAAAATCTATCTATCTATCTATAACCCTTTGAATTCATATTCATATTCATTCAAATACATACTCAATAACATTCTCAAGCACTTCCCTTCACTTCTGAAGTACCAGACCTGCCCGTTCTATACGTAGTCAAATACCTTTTAAAAAAAAACATCGAAGCAGCATCTTGTTTTTCATCACATACAATCACGCAATATTTATAAAGATAAAATAAGGATAGCTAAAACAAGTATAAGCTTTGATAAAAAAGAAGAAAACTTCCAGGCACTCATTAATAACTCTGAACTTGAGTATGTACTTTGTCTGGCACCGGCTCCAAAAAAAGACTGCTTATGTATGCAGTTCATGATATAAGGCTTTTCAGTATTCTGTCAGTATCTTCATTTCTTGTCTTATAACTATAGACCGCACGCGACTCCAATCGCATAATTTTATTAAAATATGATAAATCCCCTAAGTCCATCTAAGAGGTTCTGTGTATACTCATACTCGTATATATAAAATTGTATCCGTCCTATTCGACTTTTCAAAACTCCAACCATTTCACCACAACATTAATAGTATTATTTAGGTTGTCTTTTTTGGTTTCATACTTAGTTTAAAAGATGGATTATTAGATAATAGGTTTACAGGGGACCTACCATCATCTTTGGAGCCCATGCTAACCTCACCTACTATTGGTGCACCTGCCGATTAACGGACGAGGCTCTGGCAAACATAGAAGTTCCCGGTAAGCAGCAATTGGATCGCCACTTATTACGCGGGACCAACAACACAATTGGCAAATGTGAGCCTATATTATGCCTCTGCCTACCACTTGGGGAACACAGTCACAGTCGTGACATGTGTGTTTGTATGTATGTCTCATTAGATAATTAATGTAGTCGTAAATCTATATATATTATATACTAAAGACAGCTATAATTCTAAATCACTAAGTCCATGATTCGGGAAGTAAGAGTCAAGCGGGTTCTTCCAGAACGAATCTCAAGCACCAGTCTTAACAATAAAGATAATAATAATAATAATGCCTTCCAAATGTCCGGGTCACCATTGGCCCGAGATCGGATAAAGACAAACATAATAATAAATAATATAATAAATATTTCTGACACTTACACCAATTATTTAGTTCCAAGATAAGTATCATTAAGAACTTGTGTTATGGATACTAAATAACGGATAAACATACATAAATACTTTTTTTTTGTAAATACATACTTAATATACATAGAAAAATACCCAGACCAGAACAAATATTCATATTTATAACACACAAAGATTTGTTCTGTGTGAGAATCGAACCCACGACCTCTGGAGTGAAGTGCAGGTATACTGACCTCCACGCCATATCGGTCGTCAAATAATATTATACAAATCATCTCACTTAAAGAAGTACAGATATTTGACGAGGTATCTATTATTTTTTAAGTTCCATATTACAGAATAATGAATGACTAATAATAAAACGTAGAGTGAGAGCAGTACACATCACGATGAAAGCATGCTGCTAAATGCTTGCCCTTGATTGTCTTCCTTTACAATATTTCTACTTTCTTTTTAAGTCAGTTAAAAATTAAAAAATGTTTTAGAAGGTTAGATAATAACTAGAATTTTTCTACAGCTGAATCATTTGTTAACTTCACAAAGAAATAACACGAGAACAAAATTTGGGCGCGAGCCAATTTCAGTGATTACTCTGAAAACATTAAAATTCGCGTGACTGCTAAATTCCAGCGGTTATCGCACAAAACAATTTTAGATACAACAAACACACTGTTTGCATTTCACGAATTCTATTAATTCTATAACGATTGCACACAACAAATGTTTATTGGAAACAGTAAATTACAGAATTCACGCTCACGAAATGTGGACCAATACGGTGCGACCGGAATCCGCAGTCCACATTGGTGCATCTCACAATACATATTTTACGACTGATCATTAAAACGGACTTAAAATTGATTTACAGCACTACCCAAAGTGATTGCTGCATCAAGTTTTGTATCGGCACCGCTAAAATTGTAGACGTCGTTCAATGAACACCCATTTATTTGTTAATTTTGTGCACCGCCATAATATTTACGGCTGCTTGTAATATTACAATCGTAAACCTCCAGAATACCTTTAATATTCAGCTGCCAAGTTCGTTCTCAGAGGTCTGAGTATAATAGACTAAATGAAGATCATTATAATATTGTAAATCAAGAAAATGAGAAATTGCCTTCCGATAAGTTTTGTAATAAGTAGGCACAAGCATTAGTCATCACAAAATGGAGTGTTTCAGAATAAAGGCCGGGAATATCGTTTATATTATTCATGTTATTAATGAAGAACAAAATATGTAGCTGTCTCAATAACTAACAGATCTTGCAATTCAAAACGAGCTATCACAATAATAATTTAGGATAGGAAAACGGCTGAGTTGTTTTGTGATAGTGGAGTGAGCGAGATGGGAAATAATGTCGTTGTGTGGAGAACAGGACGGTGCCTGCCTGCGTGATTGTTCGAATCGCACGCAGCTTTATGAGCGCATAAATACTGGACGATCTGTCGTGCCCTGTCCACACAAGCAGGGCAAAAGTTTACATTCAATACTGTTCGACTAAATTTAGTGCGACTGAACGATTATACTGTTTTATTCCAGGAGGCTTTTGTGATTCACTTCTAACTTCCATAGTACCTCAGGGCTTTTAGATTATAAAGTCAAAAATATACGAATTTTATTTCTTTTGCCGTTAATTTTTTTAGTTGGTTGTTCACTTTATAAGAGAAGTCTGTTACAGTTGTATGTTGTAATAGGCTTGTAGCTGATGCCTAAACGGAACACTATTGTGTATTACTGCGCAATTTTTATTGTCACAGAGATTTGATCGGCGCTTGTCTTCAGTGTCGTAATGAACACTTAGGTTCGCACAATCAAATTTGTTTTTACGCGATTTAACGCAGTGAGCCTTCCGCAATATATAAATTTATAACCGCCGTCTCACCTCGCACGTTGTAATGGCGTATGGTACTGTGATAAAAGAGTCAGTTCTCGAACATTTTCCAGTTTATTTAAATTCTTTTGAAGCTTGTCCCTTGTAGCTCTTTCGTGTAGGTGTAAATTGTATTTAGATCCTTTAAAGTAAGATAATAATTTATTCAGATCGCAAACAGTGTTGGCCAAAAATCAATAAAATATCAGTTTTTTTGTTAAAATTGCAACATAATTTTTAAAAAAAGCGAAATATTATTGAATTTTATTTGATATTTCTGTACATTTACAATTTTTTTTATTTCATTCATGAGTATTTCCATTTTTTTCATTTTGCATGAATTTCAGTTCGACGAAATACAATACGATTGAATGTTTGGAGTACCTTTCTGTAGATTCTTTTTTATTTTCTTGTTAGAGTAAATATTTTCTGTTGAATTTCATGGAGCAAAACTCACAATCACTCAAACATCGTTAGTAATTATGAATTGTAAGCTTCCTGACAATAGTTATGTTACGAACTTATATCTCTCCTCTTTCCGTAATTATTATGTTGTGTCTAAGCATATTCCACTTATAGAACATCGCTTAAAAAAGGCTGATACATTTTCTGTTGCAAGTTAATGTTCCAGATATTTCAATAAAATTATTCGCTCATTATGCTTAAAATACAATCAAATCATTTTAAGAAGAGTCCAATGCTTCTTCTCTGAAAACCGCGTCAAATATCCCCCTTCCCACATAAATCCCACTCAAGTACTATTTAAAATAAGGCACTATGTAAGCAAATAAATTATTTCATAGAACTGTATCTCCACTAAAGTTGCACTTAGATCATTATAGCACACAAAAATGTAAAAAGCGTAGGCGAGCCGTCAAATAGAAAAGCCGGTTTGTAGTATAATAGTCGATAAATTAAAATGACCTGCATACATGGGATACGCTAAAAGACTCAGTTTACATAAGACGCTCATCACTCATACCGTAATAGTGTATTAATGTAAATTTAACTCATTAGCTACTAGATTCTGTTTTGGTTTCGTGCGCGTCTTGTATAGGCCGTCGAGTAATATGTCAAGTCGGTAAGTGAATGTTACAACTTCATTCGCCGGCTTTTTGTAATGCATGCCGCGTTCTTCACAGAACACGTTAATGATCTCTTTATTAACTTCGCAATGTAAACGAATTTTATTTTTTGTGTAATTGGCACAGAAATTCAGTTAAATGTCATATTATACCCATTATTCACGCTTTTAAATACAACGCGTAGGTAGGTCAGAATACATGTCTCAAAGATTTTATTCAATTTGTACGCTACAATTTTAAGTTTTATAATAAACATATCATAATAATCATAAATATGGAGTTGAGAAACGAGTTCGAGACATAATTTAAACATAAATTAGTGACACGTTCAGTGTATGTAAAAAAGAAATTATTTTAATCGAAACCTATACATAGGATTAAGAAAATAATAAATGGTCGGCCACCAAAGTAGTCGCTTAAATCTACTTAAGCGAGCAAGGACCCAGACTAACGCATATTTCTTGACTTAAGTCTAACGTGAACCTATTAATCATAATAATGTCATATCATTGGGAAAATAGTTGTTTGGTTAAAGAATTCCATTAGTTAATGACATTTATTTATAACATCGTCCCACTTACTATAATTATACATTTTATGTGGAATCATACCGGATTGAAGTTTTTCATACCACATATAAAAACCGGCAAATGTGAGTCCGAATCGCGCACAATGTTATCTGCACTAACTTATTTATGCCATTGAAAAATTATTGTCTCCATATATCGCAACCTTTCTTGACAAATTTCATGAATCTAGGTCTACTCCACAGTATCCCGGTTTTTATTTCCCTGCGAAATAATGGAAACTAGGACTCAAATGGCCGTAACTTTATTTTGCGTCAAAAAGCATATTTTTATTACACCTTCAAGGGTTCTTTCTAGCTCTAATATAAATAAATGCAGGCACAATTATCAGACTGACAGACAACAAAATTATCCTATAATACTCCCGTTGTACCTTTTTGATACGGAATCCTAAAATAACGAATGCTTGTAAATTTCAATAAAAAACATGAATTTACAACTGAAACCCGCTTCTTTAAAATTAAAATATGGGCCTTAGTAATACTGTAATTATTACAAAGATAATTTTGATGTAAGCTCGTATCTCAAGTGCGCCAATTATACATTATAGTTCAGGGTAAAATAAATCTCATCGTTTGTGTTAAAAACCTCTTGTTTGTAATAACATCATAATAATCATTAGTTTTACAGCGGCTGTATTCATAAAACTTATACATTCAAGGTTTAAGTGCATCATTATGGTCATAAGGCGTGTTTTGGATAAGATTATGGATACTTGCGTAGTTACCGTCCTTGAGACGTAAAACGCCTTTCTATTTAATTGACTGTGGTACTTAAAAAACTATTTAGAGCTTTCCTTATCCTGGTCATAAACTGATGAGTACCTACAGTGGTGGGGAAGTTACATCAAACCATGAAAATAAACGTTCGAATGAGTAATTTAGAGATGCGCGTCAATTGTTTTGACTTTTCTTTTGTTGTAAGGACGAATGACGAGATAAACGAGACTTTCATAATGTTCAGACGTTCATATGTTCCAACCTTTGTCGGTTTATACGTTAATTTCTTCAGACGTTCATCTGTTCCGACGTTCATCTGCTGCGCTGTAAAACTATTTTCTTTTTCAAAGGCCGATATTCAATATTTCCCACCGGCTACTACAAAGAACTTAATGCATTTTTCTGTTGCAGTCTCTCCGGTAATGTAATTGTTTTTTGTTTCGTTCGTAATGTCGGTGACATCCGATTTCATAACAATCAAATAAAATTAACTCATCAAGAGCTCAATTCGCTTTAGTGAGAAGTCCATTCAGTTTTATGAATGTGATTATTTGTACTGTCCCAGTTGTTTCTTTAATATATGTGATTTTAGGAGTTTCTTCATTTGTAAGATTAAGTACTAAAAAGGTTACCGGTTTTTCTTAGGTTATAACTTTTGAAAAACTTTTTGTGTGTTTATGTGTAAAGTACTAACTCAGATGTTTGATGT
The DNA here is from genome assembly GCA_949126915.1 of Musotima nitidalis. Taxonomy (NCBI): domain Eukaryota; kingdom Metazoa; phylum Arthropoda; class Insecta; order Lepidoptera; family Crambidae; genus Musotima; species Musotima nitidalis. Next base: position 7,158,920 of record OX421424.1, on the reverse strand, counting down.
GATGATTTATGTAAGCGTATTTTAAAATTAAACACTATGATGAGGAAGTCTTTCGAGTGACGAGCAATGTACTTTACTATATTACTATAAATGCGATGGTTTATTAATATGGATGTTTGTTACATGCATACAGCGCATGTGTATTAAATTTGGTACATAGGTAGTTTATAACTTGTATTAAAACATAAGATACTTTTTGTCTCGGTTTTCCCATGAGAAGGGTGAACACGCTGATAAAATTTAAATGAATCCATAAGCGTATCTCATATGGATCTAACCTGCATCCAGAGATGCAGGGACGCGGAGCGCCCATCAATACTTTACAAAAGTAATTTTTAATACTCTGCCTCGTGTGCTCAATACATCACGGCATGGACAATGACACAACCCTACAATGAATGAAATCATATAGGTTAATGTGCACGCTCGCAAAATATATTATGAACTGACATTTGGGTTGATTTTTTGTCGTTTTATGAGTAAGGAAAGACAAAGACGATTCCGCCTACGAGGAGCCTTGAAGGGCACCGAAAATTATGGACCATGTTCTTTCCGAGGCATTCCAATACTAATGATTTCGAAAGATACCCTCCCCTTGAATGTAAAACGACCCCGCCCCTCGAATGAATTGAAACACTGCCTCGGAATTTTTTATTTATACACATATTTTATAATTGTTCTTTTTTAACGGCTGGTGGCCATCTACGGGCCAATTTTCGTTTTGTTCTCTCGGAACGGGATTAGATGAGAAACATGAGTTATTGCTGATAATAAAAAAGGTTACAAGACTTCGATATGAATTAATTATTGGCTTAATTGCAAAGATATAAAATCTCGTGGGCAGTCAAATATAAAGTTGCTGGGTTTTGGTGATGTGGTTTTGTTGCTTTTCGTATTACTTAAAATTTAAATGGAACAACGCAAACCTGTTTTATATCCATAAAGAAAAACTTAGTAAAAATGGAAATTCTGGCTTTTATTAAAAATTACGAAATTGAGCGAGTTCCATAATGTACAATTTAGACTTAAACGAGAAAATATTTGATTTGTTATACGAATCTCGGATATGGTCGTCCAGATATAGCTTCTTTTCTTTAATGTGGTTTGTCATAATGATATGATAATCAGTCGAATCAGTTCATAAAATAAGACCGTTATCTCGTTATAATATTGTCTGAAAAACCCGATATTCTTATTTGTCTCCTTCCTTATCTCCTTCCCGCAGTGAATGGGTGCGTTAGGTTTCAGTTGACGTTCACAAGAGCTTTATTGAATTTTAAAAAATTACCTTGACTTACAATAAAGATGTTTTCTATTTTTAAGTATAGTTACTTCTCCAATCTATCGAATTTCCGCGAAATATTTATAAGACAGGTCAGAGTTAACAGATAAATCCAGTTAGATAGAAATGTATGAATAGCACTTACGTAGGCAGGGGACGTGGGACAGCTGTCCATTTCGTAGGAACATAGATAAATACAAATTCAATAAATAGTTTAATACCCACTTTCATGTCCTGCGACTTTGATGAAACTGTCAGCTATGTATACAACATTGAAAAGGGTTCGAATATATGAGAATAATTTATCGAAAACTGTCTACTAAAATGATATTTGAAGCAACATTGTTTCATACTAGTATTTCTTACATACAATCACGCCTGTTTTCCCGAAGGGGTAGGCAGAGGCATATTATACTCCCACACTTCGCCAATTGTTTGGATGGTCCCACGTAATAGGTGGCGAGCCCATTGCCGCTTACCGGGAACTTTTAAGTTTTCCGTTAATTTAGTATTTCTTAATCTATAACTATTATGATACTGTTCTTTTTATGAAACGCTTGTGACGCCGGTAACGTAACGATAAGCTTTTGGTTTAGTTAGGTTATATTGTATGGGATATTACGCCTATATAAAGATATTTTTTATAAACTTAAGGGTTAGATGGCGCTGTGAGAGATAGGTAGTATTATTTTTATAACATGATTTTTTTTATTTTACCTCGAAAAATTTTGGTACAATTGTTATATGACCTGGAGAGTCATTGCATTAAAAAGACTTAAATGTGATTCCTGTATTTATACTTCTTGTATAGTCCTAACTTACATTGTCTAGTGGCATATAATATTGCATTAATCTCATAATAAAAGTAGTTGCACATCGAAGAGAAATACAGAAAGATCAGCGCACTCCAAGAGGTGAGATGCAAACAATATTGTTATTTTATGAAACTTCTTTACAACGCTATGTTGTCATAACGCTAGGCAAACAAAAGAACTTCCTCATTTACCTATTTACTGACATAGAGTCGTTTTAAATTCCGAATCATTGTAACATTAAAACAACTAACATTTAACCCTTTATAAAGTACTGACTCGTACTCGTCTAGTGCCGTATAATATTTCATCAATCTCATCGTGAAAGTAGTTGCACATTGAAGTGGAATACAATTAAGTTTTAACGCAAACCTTGTAGCCCTTTATAAGTGAGGTACGTTCATAGCATCGTTAATGGCGCTGATATGCAAACACAGACACTTTATGGGAGGCGCACTGAGGTCAAAATGTGTATTCTATTTCAATATAACTTGATATACGTAACTATCTATATAAGTATCTTTTTAATTTTATTATTACAGCTCAACTTACACCAATTATTTAGCTCCAAGATAAGTATCACTAAGAACTTGTGTTATGAATATTTTTTTATTGTTGTAAATACACACTTAATATCCATAGGACATACCCAGACTAGAACAAATATTCATGTTCAAGCACATAAAGATTTGTCCTGTGTGGGAATCGAACCCACGACCACAGGAGCGGTGTGCAGGTGTACTTACCTCGACGCCATATCGGTTATAACTTAATACTAATTCATATAAGCAAGGAGTTACAATTGATAAGAAGACTTTTAAAATATGACAACTAGATGCTTGCCTACCTCACCTGCTAGAATTAAGCTAGACTCAATGACATACTTAAGTAATGGGGTGGTGGCTAGCTAGTTGCACACTTAATGAAGTCCGATCAAACTCGACTATTTAAAGTTTTAAATCCTTAAGTTTCTGGAATTTTTTCAATGTCAAATTGCTTAAAACAAGAAGAATAACAGCCCTGGGACATTTCACATTATGCTATTTGGCTTCAGACGTATGTTATATACACTAATTCTAGTTTTTATATAGAAAACTTATAACACATGGAAATAATCTTTACAAAAACAAATATTCAATTTATTTATATTATTGGAATCAATCCAAAATTCTTTCGGGTGAATAATAATAATATGATATTAAGTTTATCAAACCTCCATAAGAATCAGATCCTTTGTAAAAAATAACGGTAGTAAAATTTTTTGCGCGCTTTCGACATTAGTCAATTAAATATTAGAACTGCAATAATGACATCAACAATTGTGAATTGATTGTCTTATTATCTTTGTCGTGTAAGGTCCATCCTTACTGACTATAGACCTAATGTGACAAGGTTTTCATCAAAGTCCAGTAGTATTCATGCGAAACTTCTTTGTTTGCCAGCCCGTATTGTGCGAGTTGTGGTCGAGTCTAAAGTTTCTGTCACGTTCGAACAGTAACAGAGCAAAAGTATAAGGATTCTCGCAACTATTTGACGCTTTTGATACTGGCTGGGTGTAACTTCTTTTTTTTTTCTTTTCAATAATGGCTTCGTGCGTTTGGCACATTTACGCAGTGTCAAGTAAAAGATTATTGATATTAGGTATTAATAATACATAATTCATAGTAAATAGAAATGACTGGTGATAAAGATGATAAATGGTGAATGAGATGCCCTCCGTCTAAACCCCTTGAGTTCACAGTAAAGATGTGGGACTATATTGAGATCTCACATTTTCTGAGATTGAGAGAATTTGAATAGTGATTGCAACATCACTATTCAAATTCTGTTTTGATTTATTTAACAACACTCGTGTACGGTCACAAACTCTTAACGATTAATAAGCCAGCATTATTACACATAAGTGTTCGAAATATCACAATTTTTAGAAAATAAGCAAAACTGCAGATATAGATAGCTCTTCACTTTTCCGCCAAGGACGGGTGTTACGTTAGTGTATTCAACACAGTGACATTTGGTGTCAAGTGTTTATGGAAAGAAAGCATATTCTCCATGACTTAATAGCTAAGTTGTCTTTTTGGTTTTTGGGGAGAAAACTTTTTATCTTTACAAATATAAAATAGTTTATTTGCCCAAACATGTGTAACAAAATATGGTCTTGCAATAAAGTCTTTTGACCAAGTCTAAACACATTTACCATTTTGTGGTATGCCAATGTCAGTTTTATGATTTCCCATTAAATGTCAGTATACTTGTAACCAAAAGTGAATCATCTAAAATTACACAACAAAATAAAATAAAATTACATAATTAAATCTAGTACTAGTTCACAAATTGATGAGTAATTGCTTCTGTGGCATTGGGTTTCATTGGATTATGTGCTTCAGAAGACACGTAATCAGATCTCTCTATATGTAAACAAAACTCACTTCGATCCTCAGCTTGGTTAGTTTAAAGAGGCCTGAGCCTTTAAAATATAATTTGACATATTCTAATTTTGTATTTATTTCACTATAATAATTTATTTAGGTGTTAATATGGTATTTAGCAATTTCTAATAAAATTACAAGACAAAGTAGTTCTATCACATATTAAAAATATAAACTGCTTTAACGGAGCAACCTGCTCAATAGTTAATCATTTGCAGATTTAGCCTTCACAGTAATATAACTATACTAGCTAGTATCTCCATAGTCTAAAAGCTAAAAATATAACCTTAACAAATCAGTTTGAGCAAATTGGATGGATGCAATTCAAAAATGCATTCTATGTTGTCTTTGTAGTTGTTGTTCAATCACTAAAAGAAGCTCGTTTAATGGATTTCTACCATTACCGAGCAAATAATCGTACTGGACCTGTTAGGGTGCCTTACATTGACAAGAGAAGCGTTAGCACCTCTTGAACTACACGCGTTGTATCTGAGACCGCTTTTTGTCTTTACCCTTGCTTTGCGTTTTACACTAAAGCTTACGTTGATATATTATGCGATTACTTGCTTCTTTCAATTACAAATAAGGAATGTTAGAGGGATTGGGTTCCACTTCTCTAGACAGTCCTGGTGCAAATGGTAGCAGGTAGATTGGAGAGATTTGCTGTTATATCTTTTCGAACCGTTCATTACATATGAGTAAATCCTCTGTGTTGCGTTCCTCTCAGTGTTCGCTGAATAAGGATGATGAATGGAACCAAAAATTAAGCCAAGTTAGTGACCTTGAAGTAAGCACTTGAGCGGTATGTGTCTTTTTTGCATTGGGGAATTTCTGATGGAGAACGGCCCTCGCCTTAGTTTGTACTGGGCCAGTAGTGGGAATGAAACCAAATTATTTCACTGTCATGCATTCAATGCAGTATTTTTCTGCAAAATATTAAAACAACCATTTTAAAACAATACAAGGATTTAGAAATTGTACAGTAGGTTTGTCGCATAAGAAAGAGATTAAGTTCACATTTGTTTACATAATAATATAAACATGGAATCTGAAATTGGAAATAAAGATTAAAAATAAATAACCTATACGTTTTTACAGGATTATATACGGTGCAGTCCATCCCGCTACCCGCTGCGCCCGTCACAATGTCCAGTGGCCCGTCAGCCCGCGGCGCGCCGGCGCAGTCACGACGTGCCCGTCTCGAAGAACCGCCAATTTGTGGCCGCCCCGTGTTGGTTTTGTAGAACCAGCGTCTTCATACCTACATGGATGCTTTTTACACTTTTTGCTAAAACTACCCGCGCGCCCACTCTGCAATGTACGTGGAACAATGTTGTATGATTTATTTTTTATAAGTGTTCTAAATTCATCAGATGCCTATCTGGCTTACGGTGTTTTTAAATAAATCGTATTTCTTATTTTTTATCCTTATTTAGGTTTGAAAGTACTACGAAAACTACACAGTACCAGATGAGGGCCAAAATGTCATTAAATTGAGACTGCTACTTGTGTAAAATTATGTTTGTATATGGCATTTTAGGCAGGCAGCAAATATATAATTGCGGTAAAATAATAATTAATAAAACAAATAAAATTGGCGACAAGTGGGCATATATGCCTCTGCCTACCCCTTCGGGGAAACAGGTGTGAGGTTATCTGTGTAAAAAAATTGCTAAGAGGGCCTTTAAAATCACTAACATTTGCCACATACGGAGATAATTCAGACGAACTATAAAAAAAAATTCGAAGCATGAATAGCTAGATATTAATGCTATATAAACCATTCACAAACTGGCCTCTGACCTGTGACGCTGCTTAAGCTGGGTGATCATTCGTACCACCAAGTCTTAAGGCGACACAGATTTATAGAAAAATATATAAATATTCTCAATATAATTTCCTGTTTCACGTCATGTTACGAAACACACTATTTGCATATTGACGAACTCACGTTGACGGGAGATCACTTATTATTTCAAATTAGTAAAACATGAGACAATAATTAATTATGAGGTATTAAACGTTTACGGCGAGTTCCGTCAACCACGATATTTCGAAAATACACAAGAGCGCCATCTACCGTTGACCTTTGCCAGCCGGTTAAGCACGCCTCGGGTAGTTAATAGCTGCGCGGGATTCGAAAACTGCGGGAGGTCGAGATAAAGTGGTCACTAACTATAATAACTGACCCGTCAGTCGGACGTCAGTCAACGCGCCCAAAGAATGAGTTCATTTCCTTCGACCATGAGATACGATTTTTAATTAAGTTTTTTGTTAAAAATTCATTAAAAAGCAACGACGACGACGCTGTAGTTCACTCTACATGCATAAATGACTGTGTAATTAATGAGCATAGCACTGAGTTGCATTACTTTTAATAACGTCAAATTTTTCGAATATTATGCAACTGTTCAATTAAAAAGAGAAGCATGGAAACCGGTTTTTGTAAAAAAAATTAACTTTTCAATTCATTAGTATTTTATCAATTAAATCATCTTAGCTCTTTAAGAGCACTCTAGTATGAACGAGTCCTCTCTCCCTACTATTGTAGTTTTTATGTACAATAGAAGCCGGGTGTCTGCCGAAGCATGGAAGTGCTCCATATCAATTGCCATACAAAACAGGAAGAAAAAAGAACAAAGTAGCTCGATATGTCTACCACCAACTATTCTCGATATATGCTCTATTTCAATTAAATAAAGTGAATATAATTTGACCCGTTAAGAAGTAGATCTTCTAGAACCTGGATTCCTTACCTGGGAGTTTTACCCCAGGGGTAAGACTTGTATTTTGACGGGGCAATGAGCACCCCTTTTTCGAGGTTGGTTGTCTGAATGCTGAAATTCGAATTGGCCAATTTAGCATTTCAGACATCATCTCAGACGGGAGATTACTAAATAACGGATAAACATACATGAATACTTTTTTTTTGTAAATACATACTTATTATACATAGGAAAATCACCCAGACCAGAACAAATATTTATGTTCAATGAAACTGTAAAGGTTGGGAACCACTGTTCTAGAATCAGCATTCACAAATAAATAGTTTCATCTATCGACTGATATCTACTCATGGTCCTGTGCTTGGTTTAGGACTGGAGATCTCCAATAATATTTTTTCATTTATTCGTAGAATGAATAAATATAAATTTGGTCAAAACCCACTGAATGTGTCCACTAAATTCCAGCTTATTCATTTATTTATTTATGTGAGCTACAAAGTACGTTTGTTGAATTTGTATGAAAATAAATATTTCATAGTATGTAAGTAAGCGTAGTCGTGACTAGCTCATCTCACGGGAATAACATTAATATGAATTTTTTCCAAACGACATTTTTTTTCATACGAATATTAAAAGTGATATTTTATACATCGGAATTCTAAGAATGAATGAATGAATTAATGAATGAATGAATGAATGAACACTTTATTGCACACTAAATATAAAAAAAAGTAATAAAATCACATAAACAAGTATATGGTACAATGGGCGGCCTTATTGCTAACAGCAATTTCTTCCAGGCAACCTTACTCTCTAAGGATAGGCACCATGATTAAAAACTATTCAATGTCACACAATTGTGCCAACTTCAAATACTAGTTTCTGCCCGTATCTTTGACCTAGTAAAAGCAGCATTATCAGCTCTAGGACGTCACTGCCAATCATAGGACTCCTCCAAATACTCCCAATGTGACTGATTGCGGCCTGTCAGCCAGCCAGCGTAATCCTGCGACTTTAACTCCGTCCATCTTGCAGGGAAACATCTCACACTACATTTCCCATCAAAGGGTCTTCTAGGCCATTCCAGTACTTTCAGTCCCGATGACCGTTGAGTTCTTCGTTATATGTGTTCTGCCCACTGCCACTGAAGAGATTAAGGAAATGAATATAATCAGTACAAGATACTCATTATAAGTATAAAAAAACAGTGAAACTTAAAAATATACAAATAAAAATAGGAAAACATGGAACACGGAGTATGTGTACTGAAAAGCAGCTGGTCGCACAACACATATTCGCATGCCTTCAAAATTGATCTGAGTATGAGAAAAATTATCAATGTACCATATAGTTTTTACTTTGATATGTAGTTAAGAATTGAGGTGTTAATACGAGTATAACTACAATGATTTGAAGTAATGCAGAGCTATATAATTCTTATTAATATTATTTTGATTTCTATGTGCAGAATTATAGTTTATAACAGAATGACGAATAGTCAAAAGTATCTTGAAAATTATATCATTTGCAGATGTGTCGTTGTAGCACCGAAGGATTTTTTAATGCTTCTAGTGCCATAATCAATACATTTTTCATAATATTTCTACTGTATCTAAATTCATAAAAGCTTTAAAGTAATACCTACAATCAAATCGAATTGCTTATGAAAACATGACCATATTACGAAAGTAATTAACCATTTTAACATGCAAACCGACTCATAAAAATATCTAACAACAAAATTTGTTTAGTAACAATATCAACATTACGTTATAAAGAGGTAACACGTTCGAAAATGTAATCTCTCCCTTCCGACAATTTCGTTTACAAAGGGAACTACTTCATTTTTATTCTCCGAACGCACGTTGAGGTCTCTCAATGTCCACAGCTGGTCCTGACTGGTTTTTTAAATGAGTACCCGCTACACACCCCAGTACATACCGCATTCAGCAAAATTGACTATATTATGAACGTAATATAAAAAGAGTCGTGACACAACGCGTTGACAAAAGAAAAGTATTGGCATGATCTTATATAGATTTTAAGGAGGTTTTGTGATGATACATAGTTGAACAATTAACATGACGAGATCCTCACCTTAAGCTAGGTTAGCACATACTTAGGGATCATACTGGGAAACGTACTTACGTACTTTAATAATGTTTTCTGTAAAAACATATTTATTAATAATTACTGTATAGTATACACCACAGAACAAATGACTTCCCCTATTCTGTTGAATACATAGTCTAAAATATGATAAGAAGAACTTATAAACAGTTGTCCTGTGTTGGACTTGGATACACAACTTTTGAAGCTAATAACTATTAGTTTTCTCTGCATGCGGTTAGGCTGTGGAATGCGTTGCCAGTCGTTATTCGCTCTTGCAAAAATATTTCCATTTTTAAAGGAACACTTCCTTGCTGTTGTGTGTGTGTGGAGGTGTCTGCAGAGTATGTAGATGGTTTCTAAGACCAGCATGTTCCATGTGAGGTAGTTTCATAAAAATGTTGTATTTGACATTTCGTATTTCTAATTTTAATGTTTATTGTAATTTTAAAGTACAATTGCTATTAATATGACTTTTAGTTTAAATATATGAGTTCTATTATTTTATAAATTTATACAACATATATTACTATTATTTATATAACTATGTTACTATTATTTATATAACTATGTTACTATTATTTATATAACCATATAACTATTCTTTTATACAACATCATTTAAGAACCTCTTGTGTTTTCTTCAATATTGTAGGAAAGTAGCTCAAATCTGCGCCCCGGATAACACTAAACAAAGAGAGCGTGGTGGTTTCAAATTAGACATTTATTAAAACTATGTGTTCTCTTATACAACATAAGTTCACTACACTACGCTGACTCAGTCATCGAAAGTAGGTTACGTGTATGTATATAATAACTCTTTTTTAAATCCTTCACAAGACTATAAAGGATCTAAAAAAAACAAACAAAAAGTCGTCAACACACAAATGTACGAACGCTTATTTAAGTACAGTTTAGTTCAAAGTCACTACCGTTACACTTAACATGTAAAACAATCTATTAGACATCAATAAAAGACTACGGTCAATCAGCTGACAACTGGACCGTATATCTTTAACTGTCAGAAGCAATGAAGGGCGAAATATGTTCGCGACCAAAAATGGAGGCCCGATGTCGGAACTAATAGAAGTCATTGATCGAACAAATTCCAATTATCCATAGAAACTTAGCGCTAATGTCGATTGGCTCCAAGCGTTATAAGTTATAACTGCAGTTATAATTACAACCTAACTGGTATCATAATATTCCATTAGCTCCCCAAGAATGGCTTGTGTCCGATTAGTGATAGCCAAGCCCATGATCGATGGAACTTAATATTGATTTTGATTCAATTTTAATCTGGAAAGTAAGTGTCTGTTGATAGGTAGCTATTAGATTTGGCCATTTGCTTGTAAATATTTAAACTAATGATGCTTGTCTTGAACTAGTGATCTTTATTATGAGAAATTGTAAAAATTTCAAAATTGTAATCTATTCTATGTAATTGACCACCTAGAAACCTTCAGATAGAAAGTATAGCTATGAAAGATATTATCATTTCCATTTAAATGAAAAATATTTTTATACAATAAGAACTTAATACTGATACATATTTGCAACTTCCATTTCCAATAGATAACTACAAGAATATAAAAAAATAGCCAATTGTACATCTCTCCTATCAAAATCTTTATTTATAAGTCAAAAGGAATAAGATATTTCTGCAGACAACAAAAATAATTTTAAAATTAAAAAAAATTAAATTAAAAAAAGACATAAAGTATTTTTAGTAATCTAAAATAAGTCCAGCATTACAACATCAACCACATAACTACCACATACCTACCACACCTTACTAAAGCTTTCTAAACTCATATCAGCATTATATTTAGTCGTTAACGAAACGACCGCAGCCGCGACAATACGTCCCGGCGCGCGCGCACGTCAACTAAAGGCGCCGGAGCCCTTTGTAAATTTATCTTCAAAGTGAGACGGAGCCCTAACATATCGCGCGACAGATTCGCCCAAGCACCACGTTTATTTGCATCTACAACGAAACGAGGACGTTTTTAATCGACTGTTAAGCGACTGATTCAGAAATAGACACCGACACAGCATTCGCCTTTTGTTTTACTTAACTAGTACATGCAGAAAAGTTAACACGCCATTAGTAATAAAAATAATGAGACGTAAGAATAAAGCTAATGAAACACACCGCCAGCGTTTCTTTTCACGAATTTTACAAGTTTACAAGGACCATACTACGATCGTTCGGACCACCGAGCACCGCGGAGCTACGAGCGCTTGTTAATTTAATTTCCATAAATATGATAAAATGATAATAAGAATATAATTTATATTTCTTAGCGATCTACAAATGGAGCATGAATGGTTTTGCCTACTATAACCACACACAAAGAAGTTTTTTTTTTCAGTTATTCTATAGAGAATTTAAAAAAAAAGTTTCACACTCTTCCCGATAATTGATGGCTTTGTTTTGTCAGTTCAAGTGATTTTTTTTTCATATTTCATTCAGTCGGTGTCATTCAAGCATGTGCCCCACCTGATGGAAAAGGTCATGGACGCCTGCAGTACCGGGGCATCCTAGCGCGTTTTTAACCCTTTAAAAACCATTTCATGTCCTTTTTGAACTTGTTCCAAAGTACGACAAATAACGGATTGTGCGCGAAAAGTTGCAACGAAACGCGCACAACACTCCGAGGCGGTTACAGAGCGACTGAGACGGAGCGGAGTACCCTACGTTGTAATATTATGATGTAATAAAAGAAATCAAATAAACTTACAGGCTATTCTAATATGAATAACTTAGAACATAAATATTGTTAATTTTATATTAAATTGCATTATATAGCTTCATAGACAAATTAATATTGAAACTAACCAATTGAAAATTTAAAAGAGCATAAGCTTGTAAGTTTTTTACCTATTCTTCTTACAGAGCGGTGGCTCGGAACTGGCACTTAGATTCACTTACACTTCAATATTTTTTGATTTTTAATTGATTTGTTGCATGTAAGTAAATCTAAGCTTCGTGATATTTCGATTGCTTTATATATTTGATTTTGACGTTTTCAAGTACTATGACTATTATATAATTTATAATAGGTTGGGGAAAAAGTCTTTTCGTATTTTTGTATGAAAAGTCAAGACATTTTTTTCAAAGTTTATTTACATTTATTTACAATATATATGTACTGTTTTGTTGAATAACTTTCTGCCATTTTGTGGGCAGAGACATTATCCCGTTACTGTAGAAACTTTGGGACTTCTGATCAAAAAAACGGGACAAATAGTTTTGGCAGTCCTCTCTTGAGGTCAACCTTACAGAACCTAAAGAATTCTGCAGAGACCGAAACAGGTGAAAATCTGAAGGCGCAAGGTCAGGGCTATATGGTGGATGCACTAGGACCTCCCAGTCGAACTCTCTTAATTTTTGCTCAGTGGCTAAAGATGTGTGTGGTCTAGCGTTATCGTGATGAAAGACCACACCCTTCCTGTTGATCAATTCCGGCCGTTTTCTCTCGACTGCTTCCTTTAATCTCATCAGTTGCTGGCAGTATAGATCAGAATCGATGGTTTTGCCGGGCGGTAAAAGCTCATAATAAACAATGCCCTTCCAATCCCACCATACACACAGCATCACCTTATTTCGTGTTAGGCCAAGTTTGGCCACAGTCTGTGAAGCCTGGCCAACTTTCGACCACGACCTTTTTCGCACGTTCTTGTCGTACGTGATCCACTTTTCATCGCCAGTTATCAATCTCTTCAAAAACGGCTCGGTTTCATTACGTCTCAATAATGAATCGCAAATGAGTACACGGTTCATTAAGTTTCTTTGAGTGAGCTCGTGTGGCACCCAAATATCGAGCTTTTTTGTATAACCAGCTTTCTTCAAATGGGTCAAAACTGTTTTGTGGTCAATTCCCAGTTCTTCAGCTACATCGTAACTACTAATATGCCGGTCTTGCTCCACTCTTTCAAAAATGGCGTCCATTTTATTCGTAACAGGGCGAACAGAGCGAGGTGCATCTTTAACATCAAAATTTCCGGACTGAAAACGTTTGAACCAAATTTGTGCTACTCTTACTGACACTGCATCAGGTCCATAAACATCACAAATTTTTTTCACTGCTTGAGTTGCATTTTTGCCTTTTTTATAACAAAATTTTAAAATGTATCGAGTTTCTTCATTAGATTCACTCATTTTAACGGAGAGAAAAACAAATGAAAAATAGCGGGAAACAACTTTTTTCTATTTTTTTCTTTTCTTTATAATGGAACCTTTTTAATGTTACCAAAACCAGCCAGACACAAATAGTACAGTCAAAAAAAATTTATAATAAGTTTATACCTACGTTATGCGAAAAGACTTTTTCCCCGACCTAATACATAAAAAAAATTAAAAAAAATCTTTATATGTTAATAGACAAAAATATCAAAAAGTAATTTACATAGCTGAACAATACAATAAGTATTATACAATGTTGTTTGAATAAACTTATTCTTTACTTCACTTGGAGTTCGCGCAATCGTTCCCGAAGCAAATTAAAATAACCTGAAATAACAATAAACGATTTCATCGAAACCTTACTCCATCGACATTTTACGCAAAAGAATATTTATGTTGCTCTCGACGGACGAAAATTTATAACTTCATTTTGTAGTTTTAATGATGTGTTTCCTTTAATATTCGTGACGAAACTTATTTAAATGTTTTATTGCAGTTATCGATTTCATTATTCGCATAATGACATTTTATTATTTCTTTTTTATGTCAATTATGTAGATTGACAGACGCACAGTGAACTAGACAGACACATTAAAAATTTTCTGACAATTACACCAATTATTTAGTCCCAAGTATCATTAAGAACTTGTGTTATGGATATTAAATACTATTAAACACATACTTATTATACATAGGAAAACCCCCAGGCCAACACAAATATTCATGTTTATGGCACAAACCAAAGTCCTGTGTGGGATCGAACCCACGAACAGCGTAGCCGGAGAGAGCGGATCCCGCTCCCTCTTCCACTCCGCGGCCTCCTTCTGCGACATCACCACTTCGCAGAAGTAGGCCATCGCCGCCCACGCCATCTCGGGAGCGACTCCACCCAGGGCCGCGGTAGGCGTCGCCTGCGGCCCCGCCCACGTCGGGCACTCCACCAACGTGTGCTGCGCAGTCACAGTGGTGGCAGCACTAGGTCGATTCCCCCCCGACGACGTCACACAGATACTTCCCGAAGCAACCGTGCCCGGAAAGCACCTGCGTGAGCCGGAAGGACATCGACCCCCACCGACGATGACTTAGCTACCACGTGTAGCAATAACCTGGACTAATAGCTTATGTGCTTTCCGAATGGAACTGCTGGATATTAAATGACGTGATGATAATGAATGACGTGCAAACGGTTTTCCACCCCAGAAATTACCCGCTAGATCATCGTTTCCGACCACCTGGGACCGCGGAGCTACGAGCGCTTCATTGTTTATTTTATCACATCATATCAGCCTCACAATGTTCACTGCTGCACACAAGCCACTTCCATATACTATATCGCATTTCGAGCCAGTACGCAGGATGATGCTGTTGTCCATCAACCGGTAGGATTTCTCTTTGTCGGCTCTTACCGTGAGGTAAGAGGGGGCGGCACTATTTTAGGCTGGTACCACATGGCAACGTGTTTATTAATTGCACGCTTAATATTCAGTACTTTGATTCATAATATTAACGCAAAACTGTCAAAGTAAAATAGTATCGAAATACCGTTTTCGACATATCGAAATTCAGTACAGTTGCCAAGAAGACTGTCCTATAACTTGTCACTGTGTATTTATTGCGTTACATTTAATATGGCCTCTTAACGCCTATAGAAATTTGATAGCTGATTAAGAATGCCGTTTAATTCCCATTCCGATACGTTCAAGAATTCACCAATTTTTTATAGACACCATTGGAGTATAAGAGAATAATGTAATTCAATTAGATTTAAAAGCCTCGCTCGGAGAGAATTATACAAATTCTCAGCTTTTTCATATATAAACGTTGTATATCACGAAAGACATAAAGTTAAATTACTTTTTACGTAAACAACTAAATCGGTCGCATTTTAACGACGCTTTAAATTTAATATGAATATAAATAAGACTGTTAGAGATGGTGTGACAAAATTAGCTCCATGTAAGATTTGATTTTTAATAAATTGCAAATCTTTTTAACATATTTTTACCATCAAAAATGATGACTGCTATATGTTTGAATAATATCTAATTTTTCTTTGTATATCCTAATTTAATTCTAGTAGAAGTGATTTTTATTGCAGAATTAAATAGCTAATGAATACAATCGTATTTTAAATCAATAAGAGCGTTAACGATAAACCTAGGACTATTGCACATAACAGTTAATATCAGGTTTTAAATTATGAAGCGCTTCTGGCGCCGTGAATCTAGGTGATAGGAAACTGGAATAGGAACACGACCGAATTTAAACAGTTTTTACCAAGGTCTATCTTTTGATGGGTTGCCGTCTGTGCGGAGTTTCATAAAGCATATTTTCGTAACTTTGAAGGCACGCTCAAAAGATAGAAAATTATGTAATTAACACCAGATATTATTTATAATATTTTTTATAAAAATAGTCCCATAAACTAGTAGCTGTATCAGCGAGGTTTGAATTCGATACCAACTGGTTCTTTCCACCGGACGCTCTACCTTTAAGCCACCACCTCTTCACTATGACTTTGATTATCACGAGCGTCGTCGGCGACTCAACATTCGAATACTATTTACCGTTTCCTTTACAATAATATTATTGTATAATAATCGGAATTTATAGTGGCTAATATTTTAGTAAATCGGTGTGAATGGATGCTACCACTATACCCCGCCGTTGTGGTGACCACTTTTATGGCTATGATATTAATCTGGTCCCAGAAATGTAGGGTGACCATAATATGGCCCAGACATTATTTTTCTAGCTTTAAATATATTTTTAAATATTGTTCTCCAGCTAATAAAGTAAAGTTAAGAAAATTCATATTAGCGTTCAGAGTTAATGCGCAATAATATGGCTAGTTAACGGCACAATAAATTTTTTTTGCAGTGTGTTTCCAATCATATACATAATATACAGATACACAGCATATAGAACCTTAAGCATAATATAAACATATTTTCCTTTTTTTCTTTTATAGTAATTAAAAAGGTATGTATGACAACTATTTTGAAGTCCTATATATTAAATATTTCAATCTTTCATTATTCACATATACAAACCAGTTTCTGAGTAATAAAAGCGAGTAATGTAATAAATTAATTGCGATAAATTATTATTATATCTACACTTTAACTAACAGCTCTGGAGCGGACTATTTCGAACAGCGTCCTATTCTTTTGTACTAAAGCTTAGTTACCCGAGTGTGGGAAACAATTTGACCATTTAGCATGTTTATGCAAGACGCAGGCAAGTGGCGGGACGCTCATAACCACTGCGGGTACCACCTCAGTGTAATCTTTACACATAATGTTTATGTGTAAAGTTTATACATACACATAATGTTTATGTGTAAAGTAAATATATATGTTTTTATCAAAAGAAATTGATACCAAGATAAGTTCTTCCAAATAATGTCGTTTGTCTTTGTTTTTATTTGTATGTAGTACAGTTAAATACATACTTACATACAATCACGCCGGTTTCCCCGAAGGGGTAGACAGATGCATATCGTACGCCCAAACTTCGCCAATTGTGTTGTTTATCCCACGTAATAGGTGGCGATTCAATTGCCGCTTACCGTGAACTCGTATGTTCGGCAGAGCCTCGTCCGTAGATCGGCAGGTGCACCACTTGCAGGTTATGTTGGCTTGGGCTTCAGAGATAATGGTAGAATCCCCTGTACACCCGTAAATAGCATACGACGAAACGTTCATATCGAAATCGATATCTTGACATGAAAGCGCTACAATAAAATTAACTCTCTTTCGCGTTTATAATATTAACGCGATTCGCCCCCTTTATACATTTTCCTACCAAGATCTGTGGAGCCCCAACCTCACCTGCAAGTTGTGCGTGCACCTGTCGATAAACGGACGAGGCTATGCTGAACATACGAGTTCACGGTAAGCGGCAATTGGCTTGCCACCTTTTACAATATAACTGGCGAAATGTAGGCTTATAACATGCCTCTGCCTACTCCTTCGGGAAAACTGGCATATGTATGAATGTATAAATTTTGCAACAAACTTAGCATTGTACTAATGATTCTAGGTAATGAATATCTCTACTTTTTATAAACACATATTTACTTATAATATTTTTAAAAAATCATTACATTATAACAAGTTAAAAACTATCCAATAGTACAAGAATATCTATTTTATTAATTTACAGCAGTGAAAAATAAATAAATAAATATTTTTGACACTTACACCAATTATTTAGTCCAAGATAAGTATCATTAAGAACTTGTGTTATGGATACTAAATAACGGATAAACATACATAAATACTTTTTTTTTGTAAATACATACTTAATATAGATAGGAAAACACCCAGACCAGAACAAATATTCATATTTATACACACAAATATTTGTCCTGTGTGGGAATCGAACCCACGACCTCAGGAGTGGAGTGCGGATATACTCGCCACCACGCCATATCGGTCGCCAGTCGCCAAAAACTGAAATAAACTTCATCATTGCTAACGAAAATATTTAAATAATACATAACATTATATAATTACGAAAGTACTACTCGTATTAAATTTTGTAATTGTTAAAAGCAGAATACTAAAAGAGTTTCCTTTGAAATATTTTATTCCAACGTGGAATTTGGCTAATTCGTGATACTCGGATCTAAGCCGATTGGCAGAATGGTTTTATGTGTGCGTACATTTCTGCACAGAGCTTTTCCAAGCTTAATCTCCTTTTAAAAAGCGTTAAAGGCTCTTCCGGCCATTACTTCCAAAGCGTCGAAAACGCCTTCTGTCCACAAATAGCTCCCTTTTATTGCTTCGCTAATTAACTTCCGATCAATTTCACCGTCTGCCCGACTCCTGTCGGCATTACTGAGGCTGATCAAATTTAAACAATCCATTATACGAAGCGGAACAACAAAGCGGCCCGGCATTGTACGCCACCTACTCTAAATATCAATAACTAAAACAGCACACATCGGCTTCGAGAAGCATTTTTCTTCGAAGTAAAGGGATAATATTTACCCTTTCCATAAGCACAAAGCTTAATGTTTGTCCCGACGTTGCACTTCGGGTCCTGTGTAAACTCGCCCTAACAAATTGAAGGTAGTCCTTGTATTTTATATGATGTCAACTTTGTCCTTACGTCTTACGAGATAAAGTGTAGTATTCAATAAACTTTTTTGGATTGTAGACATTGTGGTGAGACACAAAAAGCATTATAGTTAATGTCTGAAGTAGCATTTAGTTGCCCGAGGCGATGCGGTAACATTGTAAAGAACTTTATAAAAATGGATGTGGCTGTTTTAGTTCGCGCATGGGGTTGTCGGTAAACGTTGCATTAATCATTTGTTCTTGGTTTGTACTCTTAGCTTAACAATGAATAGTTACTAAGGGTTAGAGGGAAACTTATATCAAACAATAACATGCTATACCTTACACCTAAACAAACAGTTATTGTAATACTATCAATCTTATATATTTAAATCTTCATTCTTCAGTCCACCTAAAAGAGCGGGAATCCACCATATGAGCTATAATCCTGCCTTTATCTTTCAATTAAAAGTAAAGCTATTTTTTTAAAATTAATTAATATGATTAAAATAAATAAAAGGTATAAATGTATGTAAAATTCAACCAAAAACCGTTTCAAAATATTTTCTATTATTTGTCTTTACCAATCGAAATAAACTTAAGGCTTAGATTAGAGCAGTTACAGTATAAGAGCCAATTGCAATATTGGTTCCGGTGAGCAAAAACGCTGCCCTGGCTTTAAAATAAACTATTGAGTACTTTGCTTAGATATGTCTGATATGTTAGATGTTGAGAATATTTAACACATACTATTCAGGCTTTCTTTGTGTTAAATTTATTTAAAAACGAAAGTAACTTTAGAAAGTTGTTTTATAGATGAAACAATAGGTTGTAATATATTCTACGGAGAAAAATAAACACATGTATTGTCTTGAACGACATGAGATGTTGTGATTTGATATTGTACTGTCGAATTTATTATAATCTTTACATATGCCGGCCGTCTATTCGAACTAGTCAGAAGGCTGGAGGTCTGTAGGCATGGAAAGCCGCTTAGAATGACTATGTACAGCATTGGACTTCTCCTGGTCCATCTTTAGTGACGCTTAAAATTTAATGTCGAGAGCTTTCCCACTTTTTAGTAATCGTTTTAAGTCATTTTAAATACCCTATCCCTTTAATAGAAGCATCCTAAGGCTTCAATTCTAACAGCACTGCGTCTGCGTGGAGAAAGAAGACTTGAATAGCTTTTACCTCGGTTCGTAAGAGCTAAGTAAGATGTCACACAGCGCATGACATCATCATCATCTCAGCCCATTAACGTCCCACTGCTGAGCACGAGCCTTCTCTCAGATTTCTATTTGCGCCGGTATTAGGTCATACTCCACCACGCAGACCCAGTGCGGATTGGCGGAGGCAGGTGTATGGCGTCCTGCTGTTAGAACTTTTCAAGCCGCTCAATTACGCCTCTAACATGGCTTAACGACTACCACATTTAGTGATAAACAGGACCAACGGCTTAACGTGCCTTCCGAAGCCCGGAAGCACTCGATATCAAATGCCACACAAACGGGCACCCATTCAAGGACTGACCTCTGTAAACTCTGCTTTACTTCGCGGAGCTACGAGCGCTTCAGCGCATGTGCTGTTAATGAATTCGACCAGCGCAGGGGAATAAGTGCCCAATGCATAGAACTAACTTCACCGCGCGCAGACTAATTGCTTGCGAACAAAACGAACAGATATATTCACTCGTTTATTTCTGAAGTAGTCTTGCATTTAAATCACATCTAAACACCCGTCAAATATGTCGTCGACTTAGAGAAACGTTAGCAACGTTGCCGTGACTATAAATCTTACAATAAAACGGCCATAATTTAAACTCTTTCATTAGTCGTCCTTGATGTTTGAAGGTTTTATTTACAATGCAAATCGAAAGATGTAAAAGGTAAATGTGATTAATTTATTATAAATATTAGATTTGAAATGTTTATTCATGATTTTAATTTATGATTTTCTACTATACCTACTATACTATACTCACACAAATACTCGTACATCATCAATTAACCTAGCATTATCCCGGTTGCCCTAGATTTAAGCTTCGGGCCCAGAGTCTGCTAACTGGTTTAACCAGATTTGGCTGAATTTCAGTTATTATACAGAGCGCCTGCCGTCTGACCTCCGCAGCCCAGAGGGAAACATCATTTTATGGTTAAACCAGCTATCAGAATGTTGGAAGGCACTGACTACCTAATAACGACTGCCATAGATGTTCATAACAGCCGGGACCAACGGTTTAAAGCCGTTTCCGAGGCATTGAGCAAGCGATAATTACGCACATGAAATAAAGTCATAGTCACAGCAGGGTTTGAACCCGAGACCCTCTGAATTAGATGGGTCTCGCCACTAGGCTATCGCCGGTCAATACATACTCATTAAAATAATATAACATTTTATTTA
Organism: Musotima nitidalis; assembly: GCA_949126915.1. Classification (NCBI taxonomy): domain Eukaryota; kingdom Metazoa; phylum Arthropoda; class Insecta; order Lepidoptera; family Crambidae; genus Musotima; species Musotima nitidalis. The sequence goes on along the minus strand of OX421424.1, from coordinate 7,137,905 downwards.
AGTTTGACTAATTAATACTTTTATGAATGTTATCCTAAAAACTAACGCGCTCTTTAATTCGCGCAGGATCTAAGCTAAACAACAACTGGGTAAAAAAATCGTTTAGGTATCTAATATAAAACACAGCTTTAAGATTTAAGATTCCATACACACAAGCCAGTACAAATATGATTTAATATAAGACACTCTCATCAATTTAACATTTCATCCAAGCCCGCTGAAATTCTACTACTGGTCAGGTTACTCTTACCAACAAAGGTGAGAGGGATTCTGGTCAGATTCACATTTTTAAGACACTTATATATTGTACTCAAATTAGCGGAGAACAGTGATTCTTGGTCACTTCTTTAAGACAAATACATAGCTTGTATTTTTATGTAGAAACAGGAAGTATTAGAATAAGTACCTGATTGATATTAATGCCTTACCAATTCTGTAAGTACCCTTCACTAACGGCCAACAGTCCCTTTGTAAATATCTAAAACCCTTTGAACATTATGAAATAAAGGATGACTCATGTCAGAGCTCAACTCATAATGTAAAATGTTACGTTGTACTTCTATATTTACTGCTAAGTATCTCTCTCCTTTTAGGACTAAATGTAATAGGAATACAATAGCTTTCTTCATTTAGTTATTCGTTTATATCAATAACGGGAATTATTAATTGATTTGGAAAACTATCTTTTATAGTTTTTGTGAAATAATTATACTTATCTATCACAATTTTTATTTTTTTTACATATCTTTAAGAACCTAAATTGTAGTTAGGTTGTAGCTGAAAATCAACATTGAGCAATACTATCTACGTTAAGCTATGACCTTTTCGCACTACTACACGTAAAATTCTTAATTTATTGTAAGTTTAATTTAGTTTTCTTATATTGTTTTAGTTTTTATTATTTTGAATTTTAATATTTTGTATGTGTGTTTATTTAAGGCAATAAGCGTCATATGTCTTATATCTATCTGTCTAAATTACTACATTTTTTACTAACCCTCGTTATGATAACGTATTCTGCAAAATTCGTATATAACGTAATAATAGTACTTATTATACGTATACTGTGTTAAAAACATTGATGTCACAGACTGAATTTTAGTTTTAAAATAAGTTGAAACTAACAGTTTCAATATGATGTTGATTCGTGCTTTCATCATAAAGCCTACACATAAAATCCAGTATACATTTTATTGGCCTTAAAATCTCAAATAATCTTCTAAACACAACCAAAACTAAACAAAACATTATATATTTTTCCCAAAGTAAAATATATTTGGCGTCCAATACTAAATAAACTATTAAAACGACCTTAACTGCTTACAAACGATCTAATCTCGCATTTTCCCTTCCAATTTACGATTGTAGTCTGCGTCGAAAATTTTTCAAACGTGTAGCATTTTTGTTTAGGAATTGTAAGTATAATGTTTTTGAGAGGCATTCCTTTTAAAGCCGAAATAAGCTTAATGACGTTATACTAAAATTGTATTGTTAAGTCAGAATGTATTGGTTTTATTCTACAAATGTATTGATTGATTTAGAAGGCGTCGCGTAGAATTACATACATACATAATATCACACCTGTTTCCCCGAAGAGGTAGGTAGACGCATATTAAAGGGTTTAAAACCCTCATTTCGCCAGTTATATCGTTGGTCCCACTTAATAGGTGGCGAGCCAATTGCCGCTACCGGGAAATTTTATGTTCGCTAGAGCCTCATCCGGTGTACTACTTGCTGGTGAGGTTGGCTTGAGCTCCTTAGATCTTGCTAAGAACCCTATACACCCTATATCGGGTAGTTTTCTACAATCATATTAAATTTCGGAAGATAATACTACAGAACTACTAGTACATGGTAGAACGAGAACTCTTATGACAATTTAACCCCTAAAAAACAATATTTTTGCTTAAGTCATATTTTATATCATTTGCAATAGCTTTTGTCCGTGCCTTTACTATGATAATTGTAATGCAACCGTAACTTTTAGTTAATGTTTGTTTTGATTATTCTGTATAAAAAATTAAAGCCGTTGATAGATCAGTCAATTACGTTTTATATTTAGATGTAGACTCCAATACGAAAATTTCTTGCAGTTTTAAGTAACTTCTGAAGAGGCTGACCACTGTTAGCGGGCAGGAACTTCATTTGTATCGAATAATTTATATGTTTATTCTTAAAGGAATGTAATAAACTATAATTTCAAAAATTGCTAAATTGTGCATCAGATATACTGATTGAGCATCTTATGTTACGATGATTCTCAAAGAAAATTGTAATTTCATGAACATTTTGTTTTATTTCAAACTAGTAAATCTTAACATGTAACATTTAATTTTAGGTATTAGAATACTCGTGGAACCGCATTAATTGGTGCGTCTCAATTATGACATAATACTTTTAAACAACCCCTTTATAAAATGAAGCAGATTTTGTAGAATATTTATTTTTGTTTTAAGATCTTGACATCTATATTTAAGCATTAGAACAAAACATCATTCATTGGTCCGCATCTGACTTATTGGGTTTTTTTTGGCGCATTCCGTGGTTCATCCATGCCTCGAGCATTCTTTTTGAGCTTTAGTTAAATGCAAGGGATAACAGAAAGTTCACTTTCAAGAGAAACTTTGGTGATTTGATCGTTACTAATCTAATCTTATTAATCATCATTAGATTATTTTGAATCAAAATGTTCTAATCATGGGTATTTTCAGATAATTTTTATTTAAAATATAAAATAGGCTTATGTTAGTTATTGTTTACTTTACTATAGATAAGATATGACCAAAAATCTGTGAAAAAAAACACTACTTTCCTTCAGTTGACTTGTCAAAAATGAAATAAAAAAACCTATCTGTGCATTGTGCTTCAATCTCGACGTAACACCACGAGTTCGCTGGCTGTTTTCATTGTGCTTGTTAAGCTGCCCACTAATGGAGCCTCAAAAGCGCCGCGTATTAACGCATTACGCGACTGTCGGATCACACCTATCCGCGGACAACTATCTAAATCCGTCGATTGAAAGCCCGAGCGTAGCTTCTTCAGTTACAGATACTGCGGTAACGCGATACCTGCCTATATGGGATTAATATATGGATAGGTCCTTACTTACTTTATTTTTCCTTTTGGTCTATAATGGAACGTTGGGGAATTTAATAAGAACTTTAAAGCAATTAAAAGATTTCTTTAAGGTGATTTCATTTCTTCTTATTTGTAATAACAATTCACATTTAAAAAAAAAGCCTTCATATAAATTGTAATAAAAAGAGTACAATTATGAACAGTTATGTTGATGTAATATCCTACAAACCCAATTGCAAATGAAAAGCAAAGCTTTTTTAAAGAAATTTCCAGAAATAAGTTTCGCAAGGAAAGAGTATTTATATCAATTCCGTGATTAAAAAAATAACATTTTATTCGTTTTCATTAACCATAATTACACTATTGTAAACTCCAAACATAAAACTAAGCATTGAAAGCTAAGAGCGCAGTGACATTAGATTTTTATTTTATATTCAATAATCCAGTCCCCGTTTAAATAACATTATCTGAATGTCGTAAATATGGGCCATTATCGAGGGCCCTTCAAAATTCCATGCGGCGTTTTTGAGCACGACAGAATGACGTGTCTACTCGTTCGACGAAGAAAAATATTGAGACAACTGGCTGTATGTAGTGTGCCCTTTACCACTCCATAATGGCTTTTCATTCAATTCTTTCTTTCTTTTGTTTATATCCCATAATGTTTCGATTGGGGCACGATGGAGGGCGGCCCGTGATTACTTTAATAACAATGACGTTGGTCACAAAGGGCCGGAGTGGAATTATGTACAGGGTTAAGTATGGTTCTCATGCCCCTCACGTAGGACCTACGCTGACAACGACCAACGTTACCTGCGACTTCAAAGCTCAAAAATAACAAGCATCTCATAGAAACGCATTTAGTTTATGGTCTGATGCTACCGAGATTAGGATACCCGAAATAAGCCAATTATGAGTGACACACAATACTTGCGTCATCAAACTTTTTTATTACCCCTTAAGTCCTTTAGTTTTAACTCCCGAATCCAAGGCAGTTCAAAGTAAACTGATTTGATCATTAAAAAAGGTAAAACGTTCTTAGCTGATACGAATCTGTCGACTATTAAATATTAAAATGAATTACTTCGCTGGCCCCGGGCAATATAGCGGTAAACGCCGGTTACGCCCTTTTTAATGTTATTTGATTTTTGGCTTCTCTGAGTATCAATCTATCTCTCTTATTTTTTTCAATTCTTTTCAATTAATATTTCTTTAAAATACATGACAATAACAGCTTTATTGCATGGATAATTCTCTTACGACTAAAAATTTATTACTGCATTACTCTATGAAAGATAACACAAAAAACCGGTGAACATCTTTACAATTCATTTATAAACAACGAGTAACAGTGTTGAATTTAACCGCGTTTTTGGATATAATCGTATTATATCAATAAACTGTAAACATTTAATACGAAGTAATCACAAGAGATTTAATTCCGTACAAGCTATTACGCCTTTCTTCCCGGAAATTTATTGTATCCCCAGCGCCGTATTGTCATGTTACGCTGAACGCCATTCCTTTCACTCCTACGCATAAATGAGTACCGCATGCTTTCTAGCATCATGTTTAGGGAAACTATTGATACAAATACATTTTATTCTGTTTTTAAATTTCGTTATTTTAGTGTTTTCTTTTCTATTATTTATTAGTTTATTGTTCGAACTACTTCATAGTCTCAGTCGTACCGGAGCTCTTATAACTACATTATGTAACTTAAATTGTTATTCTCTTTTTGACTGCTGCAACACAGGCCTGCGAGCCTCCTTCGGCACCTAGGCCCGAGGTTGGTGAGCACGGCGGGAGCTCTATCTCGCCTGCTCCCCAATCTCGGAGGGAGTGGCGGCAGTTGCCGCCGCCTTTACACGGGAGTGGTGCGGTCCATAGCCCTGTATGGGGCCCCAATTTGGGCGAGCTCCATATCGGGTCGCCATCGACAGATCCTGCAGCAGTCGCAGAGGGTCATGGCGACCCGTGTCGTTAGGGGGTATCGCACCATCTCCCATGAGGTGGCATGCGCGCTCGCCGGGTCGATGCCATGGGACCTCGACGCCGAGGTTCTCTCGGCGGTCTACTGGCGTGGCGCGCAATCCCGGAGCCAGGGTCTCCGCCCCACATCGGACACTGTGGTGCGGTGGCGTAGAGACGCTCAGACACAGGCTCTGGGCGCATGGCGGCGGCAGCTACACAGGAGCGCCGAATTTCGTGCCAAAGGTTCGAGGCGCCGTATCCTCGAGGCGGTCGGGCCCATCTTAGAGCGATGGGTCGGCCGTCGGTGGGGGTCGATGACTTTCCGGCTCACACAGGTACTTTCCTGGCACGGGTGCTTTGGGAAGTATCAGTGTGACGTCGCCGGGGGGGAGTCGACCCGGTGTTGCCACCACTGTGACTGCGCGGAAGACACCGCGCAGCACACTTTGGTGGCGTGCCCTGCGTGGGCGGGGCCGCGGTCGACGTTAGCTGCGACCCTGGGTGGAGTGGCTCTTTCGCTGCCGACCATCATGCAAAAGATGGTCGACAGCGAGACGGCGTGGGAGGCGATGGCCTCCTTCTGCGAAGTGGTGATGTCGCAGAAGGAGGCCGCGGAGCGGGAAAGGGAGCGGGATCCGCTCTCTCTCCGGCTACGCCGTTGGCGCAGCGGGCGGGCCAGGAGGGCCCGTCAGGCAGCGCCCGGGGGGTCTTAGGAGGCGGGGGCAGGGGGCCCCTTCCGTCTCGCCATAGACCCCCCCGAAGTCGGCCAGTTACGCCATGGCCGCACATAGAGGTAGGGGGGCGCTGCAAATTGCGCCTTCCTGAGGAGGTCTCCCCGGTTCTGATCCGAGGGACGTTGGCCGCGGGCGGGGTACCAGAAGCTACAAACCCGGGCACTGGTGCCTCGCCCCTTTTCAACAGCGGTGGGCGCCGTCTGAAGTTTTTTAGTGGGTTGGACTGCGGTGGTCTCGTCGGCCGCAGTGAGCCCCACACCCCCTCCCGGTCTCCCCCTTTTGGCCGGGAGACAGTGCGTAAGCAGCATTTTTTTACAGACGATAAAAAAAAAGAAAAAAAAAAGGCCTGCGAGCCTAGTGCAAAGTCATAGTTTACAAATATCCTTGTAGTAGAATAGTATTGTTTTTGTGTTGTTTTTGAAAGAGTAATATTTAATTAAAGAAAGAAGAAGAACAAAGTCATATCATTTCAGAATTAATTAAATTTAATTAAACATTTCAGAATTAATTAATATTATCATTTCAGAATTAATTAAACAAAAATTTAGTAGTTAAACACTTAAAAAAAAATATTAATTTCATAAGATACTGTACAAAATAATTATAAATAGAAAAAAAAACACATTATAAAGTCAGTCCGTTACAATGGCTACATAAAAATATGATTCATTGATAGGATTCTTGTTAAAACAGCGTTAGGTGGATGATACAGCTAAGCTTTGGCTATAAAACTACCCTGAAGAAGGTGGTAATCGGCTAGTACGCTCGAGATCTAAAGCGGAAAATACGTCGTATTATATTCTTACAGTTCTGAATTTCGGTCGTCGGTGTGTTTATAAAGTCATTAATGACGTTGCAATTGAAACAAGATCGTCTATAATTTGTATTATACATTTTTTCCATTATTTCATTAAATATTTATACCATTATAATTATTTTTCAAAGGTTACATTGGTGAAAAAATTAGCTTTCATTTGACATATATAACGCCTGTTTTGGATCACTGCACGCTGCACTAGAAACAAATTAGCTTCTTTTATTTCTCATGTAAAAAACGATTTTTGATATAACCGCTTTATTGCCCGGGGCCAGCGACTTTCAAATTTTATTACTTTTTTATTTATAGAATAGGAACAGTTTTTTATTGCTGGAGGAGTACCATACTTTACAACTTTCATGGCTAATAGTTACTCAAGCAAGTTAATAAGAGATAAACCCTTGTTTGGCTTACTGCAGCTAAAATCACTTTTTTTTTACAAAAAACACAATTTAACACTAAATGAGAGACAAGTTTTTTTTAAATGATCGGTCTGTAGTTTGATAGATACAAGTAAACTTTAATAAACTCACACGGCACTATATATACCTAAACTAAGCCGAACTATGTAGAAGACAGATAAAGGTTAGAAAAGATAAATATAAATCAAATCAGCAAGGCATATTTCCTTGAAGTCCCGTTTAATAACAGAACCCACGACTTCATATTAGAATTGCAGATACTCAACCTTCTTGTAGGTCTGTTCGAAAGACCGCTGCCCTAGAGCATGGAAGCAAGAAGGAACATGGATGGTTTTTAGTCAGTAAAAGTCTGATACACGGGAGGGTGTATCAGACTTTTACTGACTAAAAACCATCCATTCTCCAACAAGCTTCATCCACAGTAGTAGACGGTCATTTTATTTACTTATTTCCAAACTTAAATCAATTTTAACAGTTAGACTAGACAAGATACATGAATAAAATACATTTTAATATACTATGCACATATAAAATAGGGTAAATTTCATGAATTAAATTCTGATGACCTTCAAAAGATATTCTAACCTTACCTTGGTTGCGATATTGAAAACGTAACATCCATTGTTTATTAAAAAACTATCTATGATCTATACAGAAATACAGCCTTTTGTGAACGCTTCAGGTATTCCAAATCCGTGCGTCGCGCATTAGGTATGGAAGTCCCGCCTCAGCGGAAACAAAACGCATTTCTTTATTATTATAATACACAGTGACGACGAACGTCCCGACAGGCCTCGCTACAGCCCGATATGTATGCAGCACGGCAAAGGGACACGCTGTTTGATATGGTTATTACGTCCTTTGTGGAAAGGATAAAGAAGCCGGTCTCTAGGACCCGTTGTCAGATTTGTCTTCGTGATACGCTAAAATTTGAGAAAAAATACCCTTAACGTCGTCGGTCTCCTTGGAAATGGAAATATCGTCACAATAGACAAACCTGTTTCTTTGATATTTGTAAAATATCAATTTCCCTATGAGTAGGCTAGTGATACATCATGTATGACAACGCGTGAGAGTGATTCATCGCGACACAAGTCCGGCCAGTAGTCGGCAGACAATGTAGCTGAATCCTGTTATATCAATAACATACTGCTTCTGAAAAAAACTTAAGTTATCGCTTTACCAGCCGCGAGGACGATCGGAATTTCTTACGTAGAAATAACTTACTTATAAGCCAGTATATGAAGTTATAATTATTGTATTAAGTGTAGTGCCGAGCTGGCTAATCATTTTGGGATATGTCTTAGACTAATTAGCCACTCCAATTAGCAACAATAGATAATATGACCCTTGAGAGATCTCTATTTCATGGTTTTTTCAATTTCATTAATTATGTTTTTACTTAAACCTTAAAAAACAATAATGATATGTAATTTCTAAATGCAAAGTTCAAACATCATTTCCAAGTATTTTAATAACAGAAGGTTCTTTAAGAATACTTAAATAAACTGTGCATACATAATAATTATTCACTTAGACATCAATGCTACGATATTTCATTACTAAACTGAAACGTTTTCACGATCCCACTTAAGATTGGCCTCATCCGTAATCTCACCTTTGTAAGCCGCGATTTTTATTTTCCAGTCGTTGAATTTTTCCCTCGTTTAATTTAAAAAGCAAATACATCATCTTCCGTTCGTACGGACGTGATAATCGTCCGAATCGAGGATGTGAGGACCCTCGCTGCCACCGTCAACACCGGCCGTCAGCGGCCGACACGATGCTATTACATCGATTGCGTAATTGCACCCCGCGACCGAACCCCATTCAACATCCTCCATCTTGAAATGCTAATGTATGCGAGGAGCACTCGGAAATTAGTCATTGTAGTTATTATAAGAATCGGACGGTACGTGCTCCCAAAGGATTGAATAACGACTCGCCGCAAGCGAAACGAATATCAAATACAATGAAAAATAAAATAGATGCGATTTGTTTGGTCGGGAATCTATTAAAACTACTACATACCGAACTAAGCACACATGCAAATTGGCAAATAGAGACAACGTCTTGGTACCACTAAATTCTGTCTGTATTTAGTTTACCAATGAGACTTGATCAAACTGTAAACAAAGACGCACTATAAACTTAATGAAGCATCTAAAGTCAACAAGAAAAGTAAACGCCGCCGAAAACATTTAGAAATCATAGCTATGATAATACCGTTTCAATCCCACTCAGAATAAATTATGGACTATATCATTGAGTATTAAGTATAAAAATACGTATTGAAGAATGAGGAACAATCGAGTTCCGAGTAAATAAAATGTACGTGTCTTGTTTGATATTGTTAAGTATGATTTAAATGTAAATAAAAGGGCTTTGTCAATTTATATGTTAAACTTTAGTGACATAGAGGTCGGCATTCGGACTTCGGATGTACAAATAAAGCGTTATAAGAAAATATTTAAAGGTTGTGTCTTACCATGTGTGTCGTGTTTGGAGAGAAGAGTTATGGTCTATCGGCGGGGATCTAATCTGGCGATCTGAGCTTGTTTTGCGGCCGGGCGCAAAGGGCGTCAAAGTGCAAACTGGCACCTATTCCAGGGACATTGTCAATTCGCAATGAATCTTTTACAAAGCCGCATGAGACCTTCGAGTCTTATCGCAGGATCTGAAACGCTGCATTCCCGCCAGCGTACACAGCGAAGATTTAAACACTGCCTAGATCGCACATCTTCGATTTCATCGAATAGAATACACTATGCATTCTTCAATGACTCATTTCAATTTCAAAACCGTTTGCTAAAAAACTACCTCCTATTTTTTAATGTAGTTTTATGCGAGATATTTCTTAATGGGAATTGTGTAAAGAATAAATATTTGCATCATTTGTTTTATGTGAGTTTGTAAAAGTTAATGTTCGCTAAACTTTCTAATAAACAAAAGACTTTCTTGGATATGAAGTGCCGAATTTTATTGCGGTCCGTTACCGACAAGGCTTGGACTATTAACGGGATTTAAGGGTTTGCGAAAAGAGTTGCAAATATAAACAAAAAGTTCGAAATACAATGGCAAAGAGGACGAGAGTAATGAATAGACCGTTAGGTTATTGGTTTACCCGTTAAAATAATTGTTTGTTTTATGGCGCCCGCACTATAAAGGAGTTTGCAAAAATATTGCAATGTTTTGTGTTCAAGATAAACAATAAAAACAAAACAACTCTTTCGGAGTTATTCTGTAAGAAAGTTTTATAAACAGGAGCCGTTTGTCGCACAAATTATTTAAAGAGTTTGTATAGTTGTAAATATGACTGTATTATATTATGAAAACTTGTCACCGTGTCTTTGTTACTGTTGCAAATAGTTGTCTTTAGTAAGTTTATATTTTACTTCATTTGAGAGTTTCGTTTATTTTGACAAGTTAGCTATAATTCAAGATGTATTTGAAAGAATATGTTCTTTTTTTATATATTCTTCGTCATGCCCATTCCTGGTTAATTTTCATATATCTGCATCAATAATAGTGTACGGTGATGATGTCCCATTAATTAAATAGTAAACAACGAAAATGTCTGACTATTATATTTAGAAACGATCTGTATATTTATTAAAATGATTTTCAAGAATTATATTACAAATGTAATATATTAAAGTACCAAAAGCTTTAACAATATTTAAAAACAAATAAAAATTACCAGTGAATTAAACAATGGTATATATCATTTTTATTTTCGTATAAAGGTTATATAAATTGTGCGGCATATATTTGTTGATGTAGGTATCTTGTATAAAGTTTTTGTAAAATAAATAAAAATGTATATTTTAAATAAATACTGACTCTTATAATGATACCAACAATAACAATACCAACTATTAAAATTGAATTTATAAAGTGTTTTATTTCCACAATTAATACCCAATTCTTTAAGCAAACTGTCGAATACAGAGTTTGCTTAAGTTATGTGCATTTTAGTCATAAAGATAATATAAAGTCTTTACTTCGTATTGTTTTTTTTATCGCTTAACTCCAACAATTTGTATAAAAGCACTATAAACAACGGTTCACATGTTATAAACATATCACTTTAAGTATAATGTTAATGACTAACAATAAATGCGATCCTATATAGGTAATCCCACAATATCTTTAATTACTTACATACATATCTTGTTAAAATTTACTTGATTAATACAAATTAGTTCGACAAGTTAAGTATGTAATTAAGTTGTTTAAAAAATAATTGTCAAATTAATTACTTGTCGTATTAAATGATCGATAAAGTCAAGTTATAAATCAGCTACAATTTATGTGAAAGTTTGAGCTGTACTGTATTGATATATAAATGACACTAGCGGCCGCCTGCGACTTCGACTGCGCATATAAACCATCCTCTTGAATAACTCTATCTATTAAAGAAAACCGCATAAAAATCGTTGCTCACTTCTAAGCATAAATAGGGCAGACAGAGGAAAGCAACTTTGTTTTATACTACGTAGTGACAAAATTTATAAGAAATTTTGTATTCTTTAAGAACATCGGAAAGTCGGAGACCTCGAAGGTGGTTCAGATTTGGCATTGGTAAGGTCTGCAGAAATATAACAACTATATCATCGTCATCAGGGTCCACTGCTAGACCTATGTCCAGTGCCGTAACTAGGGCGGTGCCAGCAGTGCCCAGGCACAAGGCGCAGACCCTGGAAGGGCGCAGACATGACCAGACTAGTATCTAGTTTTATGTCATGCATGGTGGCTAGTAGGTACATTTTGTTTATTTGCGAACATGGTGCAGACGCGCCCTACTGTACCTGGCCTGTATTTTCAGAGCCTGGTCAGAGCTCGCACCGGGTGCATAAAAGGCTAGTTACGGCACTGCCTATGTCCAGCAGTAGACCAATGCCCCTGTAACATATATTTCCGGTTTTAATTGTTTATTATTTAATATATTTGAAATAACACGTAGTCCACCTGATAGAAAGCGTATGTACGCTTGATGTCGTATATGTTGAGCAAATGTGATGTTACACACCAACAAAAGTATGAGAACCATGTCCTACATTTTTTTGTCAGAACACGAACGATTTGGGTATAGATAAAGTCCTACCAACAACTTAACCAGTGGCTGAGCTTAATTCAAACCTGGGAAGATTCTATGCTGAAGGACATCGCAAAATCGCCTATTCAAAAGTATAATACTGACACTAAGAATCTCTTGCTCATCATGTCAGCCTTATAAAGTCCACTGCTGAACATTGGCCTCCCCAATAGATTACATTTTGCCCATAATCACCACGCTGAGTAGGCAGGTTGGTGATCTCAGTTCAAGCCAGTACGCAGAGTGACGCTGCTGACGGGATAATGGATCCCGTATTTCTTGCCCAATTGACGCTTAATGAAAAATCTTGCCTTGACGAGTTTCATGCTTAAATCTTTTCTACCCAAGCTCCAGCCCGCAGTGAATGCGTGCGTTTATAATTATTTATTTTTAGTATTACTTCTAGCAATATAGCGATACAATTACATCTATCAATTATAAATAAATAAATAAATAAATATTCTCTTACAATCACACCAATTATTTAGTTCCAATATAAGTATCATTAAGAACTTGTGTTATAGATACTAAATAACGGATAAACATACATAAATACTTTTTTTTTTGTAAATACATACTTAAGATACATAGGAGAACACCCAGACCAGAACAAATATTCATGTTCATGCACACAAAGATTTGTCCTGTGTGGGAATCGAACCCACGACCTCTCGAGTGAAGTGCAGGTATACTGACCTCCACGCCATATCGGTCGTTATTATATCAATTATGATTCACATTTGTATATAAGTATGACATTCGCTATTTTGAATGACCACAAAGCTCTTGTACATATTAGTATCGCGCTTTTGAACAGTTGCGCCCGAGCATTGAGTGACGGGCAAATAAAAGCGGACAAAAGAACGGGTCGCGTGTGGCTGGATACCCGAGTTATTCTCACACTTTCTCAAAACAAACATTGCAATGGACGACTTGTTCGAGATCTTGAGAGAAGTCACGACTTGGGTGGACTGGAAGCTACTTATTAAATTATTACACGAAATGCATCAGAATTACTTGCAACATGTTCATACTTTGAAGATCTAAAGAAGTCATTCAATTTATATCATATATATGTTTTTAATATGAAAGACACGTGGCTCATCTTGTACATATGGTAACTATTTTATTAAATATATCTGAAGTTTCTTACTAGGTGAGAAGTATTGTGTAAGGCTGCCTAGAGATAGTAAACAATAGAACTGCAATTGCGACTGTATATAAATTTTGACTGAGAAAATATATTCTAAGAAGGATTTAACTCGGTGTTTAATTATAGGGTAAAACATCAATTCAATTTATTCTATTACCAATTTCAATATGAAATTAAAAATATTTAGAAAAACAGTTTGCAAATTACAAATGATAATTTTGTTTCAAATTAACATATAGGAAAACAATAAATGAACACATGTAATACAGACACATACCTTACAACAAATGAAAATGCTTTTTGGAAATAATCAGATCCTAAAAATCTCCCTTCGAGCCAAACCGATGGATAGCTATCCTAATTATAGTACCCAATTTGGTTTAGACTGAAAGAGATTCACGTTTTTTACGTCATCACCGGTTCTCAGAAGAAACGGTTAGCATAAACACAGGCTAGGTCACATTCCGACGTAAGTAACTATTACGAATGAAAAACAAATTGCCTTTGCAAAATTTACAATACACGGTACGGTAGAAATTTACACAATACCAATGCTATCTACACCTCCCATAACTTTCTCACAGCTCCAAAGGGGGTTTTAACATTCAAATCGTTTCAGAATGTTAATAAATGTCAAACAATAGCCAATAAAGTTGTCCGATAATTCCTAGTCGAAAGTCAATACTAGTACTATCCTTCACTAAGTGTCCGGCCGTGAGATCCCAGGTGTAGAACAGCTTTTCTATAGAGGGGTCCGCGGGGCCGCGAGAGGCAGCGGGGGCGGGAGGGGTCGGACCACCGGCGCTGCGCCCGCGCCGCCGCCGATCCGCCGCATAATTACTATGTACAAACACACACACACTAGCGCGCCCATCGATAAAACATTAAATTAAATTTTATCTGCCTTGTAAACTTCATGGGCAACATTTTAGTTTTTCTTGTATAAACACCGAAACACGGTAGCTGGGAAGCGAACGGGCCTAATGCTCAATTTTGTGGTTTAGTTGTCGATTACGAGTCGTAGAAAAAGCTTTATATCTTCGTGCCGTGACAGAACAATTAAGATATATTTTAACCTTATATAAAAATAGGTAGCTGGCTAACTTAACAACTCGACATGAGTACTTTAAAGCTTACGCTAGAAAAACGAAACATCGAAGCCCACTAACATGTAAGTACACGGCGCTTCAGACGCCTCAAACCGTGCAATAAATTCACATTCTTCGCATGTCCTGAGTTCTGATCGAAAATGGCTTCTATATTTGTTCAGTGAAATGTCAAAATGTGTCGTGAGAACGTCAGAGGTGGAGCGTATGATCAGCGCGGGCGTTCGCCGTGTCCGACCGGTCACGAGAGCGACCGATCCTACACTTGTACCTGTGTACTTTGTATTTTTACATCCTCGCACTTGAGATTTTCTGTACATTCTGAAACAAAAGAAACTTTGCGACGTATACATTCCTTGTTTTCTACCCGCTATAGTTATTTAAAGTTAAAGCAACACAGCAATGTATTATCTTCTTCTTACTAAATACAATTTTCGTTATAGAGCTCCAGTTGTTCGCTAAGAATTTTTGCCGCAGGCCCGTGGAGGCTTCCCGCTTTGTGTGGTTTTCACAATTTGAATATGCAAAACGATTACTTTTTTTATGTATAGGATGACAAATAGCTGTCAGTCTCTTTGCTGTTGGCTTGCAATAGTGTGTAGAGAAATAACTATATTTTATCAAAGTTTTATACAAATTGTGAACTGTTATTGATTATTAATGCCGCATAACTTTATTTAGGCACCATAAAATGTTTTAAAAACACTAGTGTATTCTACTGAACGTAGTTCAAAAGAGTTGGATTTAATTAATTAAATGTAATTTATTTTATATGTAAACCAAAAATATTTAAAAATGAAAAACTGAGAAGTGAACTATAATTAATGTATTCGATCAACTTTTAACATATGTGATTAGTAATATCTTATTCAGACTTTGCTAAGGAATTTAAATTGATTCTACTATAGTCATCTGTACTATTCTAAGGGATTGATTTTGCTAGTAATAAATAACATCTTATACCTAAATATAGCAAACAAAATAATTTTAAAAATTTACTTATATAAAAAATTTATTTCGTAAATTTACTTTTTGAAAGGTTTAAGTTATTTACCCTAAAATATGTTAATTTAATTAAACTAACAAAATAACGCACCGTGGCGGGGTTCATGTCAATTCATTGAACATTCGATCAAATGTTGCACAATTTCAACATACCATCCAGCTGAGCAATTGATGTAGGTACCAACATAAACCAATAAAATAGTCGATTGTGTTGTGATCATAAAAAGATCAATAAATCGTCAATCAAAACACTCAAACTCAACAAAGTCAAAGTTGAACGAACCGCGCCAAAGAGAACGTCGATTGGGAAGCATCTCACATAACTCTCTCGATATGAACGATAATCGATGATTCATAATTGAGACTTCGACGAGTTCTAAATCAATAGATAACTATGAAACATGATCTCATAATTACTGGCAGTCTAACAGCGGTATATAACCAACAAAGAGACCGGGAACACTGTAATTCCACGACGGCCCATCTGTGGAAGGCGACCCAGTAATGGCCATCTAAATCACTGGATATAATCGCAACAGTGATTTTAAGCAGAGGTCACGAAGCAAAGCTATTGGGATATATTTATGGAGACAAAAAAGGATCGCTCCGATTCGAATCCATAAATTTTACAAGACTA
Organism: Musotima nitidalis; assembly: GCA_949126915.1. Taxonomy (NCBI): domain Eukaryota; kingdom Metazoa; phylum Arthropoda; class Insecta; order Lepidoptera; family Crambidae; genus Musotima; species Musotima nitidalis. The sequence goes on along the minus strand of OX421424.1, from coordinate 7,121,881 downwards.
TATTTCTTCAATATCATATCAACGCTTCGCTCGCGAAATATTTGAGACGAAGTGAGAGCGAACAGTCGATTGTTTTTTGTCACAATCAATCTTCAAAGAGTTATCCGAAAGCGGCGAATCCATTTCATTTTACAATAAATAAAAAAGTGTGTCCTTTTAGTCCTCACTCGTTGGTATCTATCGTACGTGTCTTTAAAACCATTAAGCAGATAAACCTGACAGTATTTTACACGTAAATTGTGTGGAGTGGGCCGAGGGTCACGGTGCTACTACAAATGACTGCGTGTCCTTATCAGGTAGCACCGATGGCCGAAATGAAATATTTTTATGGTATTTTGAAGTGGCTTCCGTCTTTCATAGTACTCATTTGGAATCAGGTTACATTTTTCCCATAACATAAAAATGATATAAAGTTTTTACCCAATGTTTACCGATGTTAATATTTTATCAACATGTCATAATTATAATAAAAAAGGATTTTATTAAAAACTATTGTTTGTTGTAACTATTACAGTAACCATGCTATTAAATTTAGGTTGAAAAAAAATCTTCTTATTGCTTTCGGTATGCACAAATTCATAAACATCAAATTGCATCATAGTAATAGCTAGAACACTATCGAGCGATGCGCGTTCGATGTGATGTGAAGCCCTAGCGATATGTGTGCGTGCGCACGCCACACCTCTCCAGCGGCGAACAGGTAGTGTTGTGTATAAACAAATAACAAAATCGACTTGTCTTACGATACGAAGCTCGACTCCAAGGCCGAATGCCGCGGCTCGAACCTGCGCCCGCGCCTCCACTACAGGCATACCTTTTTATTTTTTTTCCTCTACTCCACCAAAAGCTCTTATTTATTGTGATGGCTGAGTATTTGGGCGCACAGTTTGTATAAGCAATCAATTTTATTCATTTAGACAGAACGAGTTCCCTTGTACAAATAAATGAGTAAATATAAAATGTAGTGGACGGGTGAGTGTGTGGCGTACTTTGATTGAAAATATTTTGCTTTACCTAAAGGTGACAGGGGACTTGGAGAACTTTTGAGTGCTGATGTCTTTATAGTATTGTCATTGAAGTGGACAGAATAAGTACCTTTCGGTTGTAATGTTATCACTAGTTGAGCAGGTGACCCCGTCCCGTGAAAGTTCGGAATGTAATTGTGATTTGCGTGGATTTTCTGTTTTCTAAAATAATATTTAAAGTCACATAATGTATGGTCACGGTTATAATTTGGTTAACCCGCGTCGGAGATTAGTATCCAACAAATCATTCTTATACTCGTAAGGTACTCTTATATATGTAAAAACGTAAATTTGTTCATTGGCATTTTTTAAGTGTTTACAAAAAAAGTATTTAATTATATTTATCAGTTCTCCAGTACCAACAGTACAAGTTCTGCTTTGTGAAATATCCGCGAATGTAGTTACTCAATTCCTTTAAAGTATATAGTGGTTGGGTTGACGCCAAATAATTCTGTTTATTGTTAAACATTTTTGTACGCTTCAAACGGTTATGAATAACGGTTGTATATAGCCACTACGCCATATGTAGGCACCTCAACGTCTTAGAATAAAAATGAATTTGAACCCATATGTTAAACCTAACACTAAGCCCTCAGTACTTGTAATCAACACCGCAAACATTTTGATTCCCAGTCGATAACTTGATGAATGGCTTGTCATTCGATCCCGATCGATTTGTGAATGGCGACCGGAAGCCTAGTCGGATGCCCACGGCTCAGGGTACGAAAGGTCTACATCAGCCCACGTCTGTGACAAATCGCTGCGTGCTTCGAAATCGTTATGCTCTCCACAAAGATAATTCCGATTTAATTTAATTAACGCTTGAATGCGGGAGAGATGTTCAGCAAAAAACGCTTTTAGAAGTTTTTGTTTAGCTATCCTTTATTATGGTACCTATAAGGCGTGAGAGGTTGTAATTTCCGTTGATGAACGATGCGCCCGAGTTAATGTATTGCTACCGATCCCTGGCAACGTCATGTTTTTGCAAAACTGCTTTTTCATGTAGCGAATAAATCAAAAAGTATGGCGAAAGAACATTTCGTGTGCTTTTTTGTAAATGTGGTGTGGATTAATATAATATTTATTACCTGAGGGCCTACTCTAATTCAACGAAAATGAAACTTCGTTATACCCATCCCTTACTTACACTCGATGACATACTAGATTGTGAAAGAGACAGGTATAACGAAGCATCGTTATCGTTGAATTAGAATAGGCCCTCTGATGATATAAGATTGTACCGTAAAATAGTACGTGTGGTACCGGCCTAGAATAGTGCCACACCCCTCTCATCTATGGGCAAATACCTCCAGTATAATGTAATCTATTGGGGAGGCCAATGTTTAGCAGTGGACTGAATAAATAAATAAGGCTGAAATGATATAAATTTTTTTTTTTCTTTGGTTAAAAATAAAATAAATGTATTCAAGCATTAAAACTAGAAATCAGGAACACGATTACAACTATTTGAACGAAGATGCACTTGTAGTTCACCGTTGCTTATTTGTTAGACTTGTATATTTACTGTTTTCCTGTATGTAGTACATACCTAGATGTTAAGACTAATAATAGTACCAATACGGATCCTATCGGGCCTTGAGCTTTAAGCCGGGGGCACAGATAGTGCAAATAAATTTTTGAATATTAAATTTAATAACAAATATGTCTATTATTATTTATGCCTAAACAATCCTATCTGATATAATTTAATAAAGGAACTGACTGAATCTGCGATCACCAACAAGCATGCAAAGTGTGGTGATTATGGGCAGATACCCCTAATAAAATAAAATATTGGGGAGGGAACGTCCAGCAGAGGACTTTTTATGGGTGAAATTGTAATGAATAGGCAATCTATAAAATAAATCCACAATCAAGTTGCAATTGTTTTTTTATAAAGCTCATTGTGTTTATTAGTTATTTCTTACAACATCGACAGCTAGTAAGACATTAAATGCGGCTTATCGCTTTCATACCGTTGCAAACGTGGCAACAATACGACAAGAAAGTGTAGAATTACTATAGAGGACAGTACACTAGTGTGAAATTTCCCACAATCATATACGCGATTGTGTAAAATTCTAAGAAATTAAAACAAAACAACTTTAATATCAAAACGCTGACACTCATAGCGCATCACGTTTTTTTCTAAACATAACAATCGACTCATTATCGTGTCAACATGAAAATTGTCTATTTCCAATCATGCCATATATAAAAAAACGGTCAAGTACGAGTCGGACTCGCGTATCGAAGGTTGCTTTAACATGCTAAACTAAACAATGGCAAGAAAACTTAACCAACAACAAATAAGCTTGTAATCGCAATTTCGCTTTTTTTTATGGAAAACTACAACAATCAACGAATTAACGATTTTGGGTTTTTTTCTATTTTTGTGGTGTACCTTTCTAATTTCCCTTTTACGATTAACGTTTAAGGGGAAAACATTGAAGGTTTTTATTTCCATGCGAAATAGTAGAAAATAAAGCTGAAATAGCTGTGTCTTTGGATTGCGTTGATTCTGAGTTTGTCTCTCTTATAGCTTCAAGGGAAGTTAACTTTAACTTGGTTCTTAATTAAAACAAATCTTGACAGACAAACGGATAAAAAAGCGATCCGTTTTTCCTTTTGCGGTACGGAACCCTACTATATAAGATACGTAACGAGACAGTAGCAGTAGTAGTATTACGGGTCCGAAAAAAACACGTAAATAGATACAAGACACGCAACTCCAGCGCAGCCAAACTACAGCGTATCATGTGTCTACATTTCGGGAGAGCGATCGGAAATGGTGGGCTGTCATGTCTATTTTCAATTTTAAAATGGAAGTTGGTTGGTACAGTAATTACCTGAGGTTCCTTATTATGTTTTCATATTTGGGTAATCGTATCAGGTTCGTCAATAAAAAACCACAATAAATGGTTTGAAAAAAGACCAGATTTAAAAAGTTTATGCGAGATTAGAGTAAATTACTTAATTGTTTTTACATGAATACACTGTCTGTTTGTGCGTTTGAATCTTTGGACAACAAACAAACTCCAGAGGAACAAGTGTGTATTTGGCGTTATATAAAAAAATATACTTAAACAATAAACCAATAACAGTTGCGCTTTTGGATATTATAATTTAAAGGAATTAAAATAATTTTTCGTTAGTTTTTTTTAATTTATTTATTTAATGTAAAAATTGGAAATAGAAAAAATCTGTAGCAATAATTTAGCCTACACAGCTAACAAGTGAAGTTGAATAAAAGCTTGTAAAACCAGAGCTTTTCAAATGAAAATGTCTTTGTTCATAGAGAAATCTCCAATCGAAGTGATTCCGCAGGACATGACCTGATAGCCTCAGTGAAAGCCGCGTTCTTTCTGTCAGGTCGTCCATTCATTTCGTATTCATTGTTTCTGCATAACTGCACAGCCCCGAGTTGCCGGCCAATTTCGTTCAAATGTACTAAGTCGAGTTTCTGTATATGGTCTGGATCGGTGAGTGAGTTCCTTACAAGAGAAAATTACATAAGAGATTGCATATATATTTTTACATAACCTCACCCCAAAATATCCTATTTCAACATCTTAATTTTATGCTATATTAAGTCTACTACTGAACATTGGCCTCCCCAACATATACATTATATTCGGAGTATTTGCCTATAATGTCAACACTGGACAGGCGGGTTGGTGATCGCAGCCAGTACGTAGTATACTGCCGTGCTATAGCTAGAAAGCCGCTAACTGTCAGTGAGTAATTTTGGAATTTAAACGCTGCTGTCATACTGCTGCACGGCAGTATAACGCTGCTGACCACCGTCCGGCCAAAAATTTTTGCGCCGACTCCGACTCCGAAGTTTATCTCATTTGAGGTGGGCAGAAATCTTGCTATAATTATCTAAAAAGAGTTATGTGGTTGTAACAAAGTTCACTTTTCCAAGTCAAAAAGTGCTTTAAGTTATAAAATAAAACTAAATATAATAATATAAACACTGAAACCACGAAGCGAAAAAGTGTAAGTGAATACAAGTGCCAGTTCCGAGCCACCGCTTTGTGAGAAGAACCGACAAGAATCTCACAGGCTATGTCCTTTTAAATTATCAATTCATGTACCTAACGAATAACAATATTGCAATATTTTATATCATTAACATTATTAAACAGCCTGTATGAAACGGCAGTCTAATCAGGTATTGTTCATAACATATAAGGAATTGATAGCTTCTTACCCAAACCTGTGCTCATGTTTAAGAAAGGATACAGCTAGAGAAATTTGTACTTGACACTTGAGTGCTAATTTGGAATTTCCGTAAATGGCGCTAAACTATTAGATGCGTAATTATCCTACCAGTCGTGTTAACATCTTATCACGTGGTGGAATAAACAAAGGTATTTATTTACCTTGTAAATAGTTAAAAATTAATGGTAAACTTTGTGTTTCTTATCGTTTTATTCAGTAGCTTATAAGGTCATATTAATTGGCTGCCAATCATCAATAGACATACTATGATTATTAATAACTGAAAAAAACATAAACAAAATTAATATCAAGGCGATAGAGAGAGAGAAAACATAACCTTAAAAACAATAAGGTATCATAGCAAAAACTAATTAGTGAAAAAATTATGATAAGCTTTGTGTTTCTTATCGTTTTATTCAGTAGCTTATAAGGTCATATTAATTGGCTGCCAATCATCAATAGACATACCATGATTATTAATAACTGAAAAAAACATAAACAAAATTAATATCCAGGCGATAGAGAGAGAGAAAACATAACCTTAAAAACAATAAGGTATCATAGCAAAAACTGTGCAAGATGTAATGATCGGTACACCAGCTACAAGACTAGCGGCATCCTGCCTGAAACACAATGTTGAACTGGCTGAATCGCAAAAACAAACGTCAATTACTTGGATATCGCTGTCTTAATCGTCGACTCGGTATAACATGAGACGTGCACTTATGAGAAGACAATTACAATACATTATATTCGCCTGCCCTTGTAGGGCTGTGCTAACCAGCGAACTAGACTATAGTACAGCGGGTGCCCCAAGAGCTAGAAGTTGACAATTTTATTCAATACCTACACAAACACACACACACAATTCCAACGTGTGTTTTTATGTAAAGTGTAACTAACATATTACATAATTTCTCCAATATAACTTCCCTAAATGCACTGTGCAGGCAATATGCTTAGAAGGGCTTACTAATTATATATGTCTATATTTGTAAGAATTGCAAATTCAAATATACTATTACAACTGTGTTATCTAAACAACAGTGAAATTTGTTATTAATACAAAATTACACCATGCAGGACTTTTGAATGGTCTCTACAAATTGCTGTCATAATTAATAATATATTGTAAGGCAAATTTTTTTTTAAAAGTTAGTCGCCATTTTGTCTCTTTTGGAGACACCACCACAGTCACGGTAAGTCCTATCTACTTCAATATAAAAAAAACTCAGCACTTTAACGTCTCACGACTGAGCAGAGCAAAGGCTTTCCCTCCGAGGCAAGGAGGGCACAGGTCATACTCTATCAAGCGGATCCCAGTGCGTATGGAGGTGTAGTATAGTAACACTTACGAAACTTATTTATCTTTATTAGAAAGTCTACCATTCATCGGTCTCTAGGACTACAAGTCGGCAGAGGCTAGCAACAGAAGAGGCCGTGTTAAGCCTATGTCGGGGGCACAACATTATGTCGACCAAGCGGCATTGTTTGTCACTCATGCACATTTCAACGCGACAAATGGCCAGATATAGGATAAAACCACAATGCGACTCGAAATGAATTAAAACGTTGATACAATAATTTTGTTTGTTTTTTGGGGCCGCTTTAATTAATGCACGTGGAGAACTATGAATGAAAATATTCAGTCTTTTTCATCGATATACTAAAGTATCTCTTACTGTGCTAGATCCTTTGTGGCTTACTCATGAAATCCTACTAATATTATAAACGTGAAAGTTTGTATGTGTGGATGGATGTTTGTTACTCTTTCACACAAAAACTACTGGAGTGATTGTAATGAAACTTTGTACGTGTATAGCTGCAGTCCTGGACTAACATATGGGACACTCTTTATCGCGATATTTCCACGGTAACGGGGACCACGCGGATAAAACCGCAGGGAGCTGCTAGTGTCATATATTAGGTCGGGGAAAAAGTCTTTTCGCATAACGTAGGTATAAACTTATTATAAAATTTTTTTGACTGTACTATTTGTGTCTGGCTGGTTTTGGTAACATTAAAAAGGTTCCATTATAAAGAAAAGAAAAAAATAAAAAAAAGTTGTTTCCCGCTATTTTTCATTTGTTTTTCTCTCCGTAAAAATGAGTGAATCTAATGAAGAAATTCGATACATTTTAAAATTTTATTATAAAAAAGGCAAAAATGCCACTCAAGCAGTGAAAAAAATTTGTGATGTTTATGGACCTGATGCAGTGTCAGTAAGAGTAGCACAAATTTGGTTCAAACGTTTTCAGTCCGGAAATTTTGATGTTAAAGATGCACCTCGCTCTGGTCGCCCTGTTACGAATAAAATGGACGCCATTTTTGAAAGAGTGGAGCAAGATCGGCATATTAGTAGTTACGATGTAGCTGAAGAACTGGGAATTGACCACAAAACAGTTTTGACCTATTTGAAGAAAGCTGGTTATACAAAAAAGCTCGATATTTGGGTGCCACACGAGCTCACTCAAAGAAACTTAATGAACCGTGTACTCATTTGCGATTCATAATTGAGACGTAATGAAACCGAGCCGTTTTTGAAGAGATTGATAACTGGCGATGAAAAGTGGATCACGTACGACAAGAACGTGCGAAAAAGGTCGTGGTCGAAAGTTGGCCAGGCTTCACAGACTGTGGCCAAACCTGGCCTAACACGAAATAAGGTGATGCTGTGTGTATGGTGGGATTGGAAGGGCATTGTTTTGTATGAGCTTTTACCGCCCGGCAAAACCATCGATTCTGATCTTTACTGCCAGCAACTGATGAGATTAAAGGAAGCAGTCGAGAGAAAACGGCCGGAATTGATCAACAGGAAGGGTGTGATCTTTCATCACGATAACGCTAGACCACACACATCTTTAGCCACTCAGCAAAAATTAAGAGAGTTCGACTGGGAGGTCCTAGTGCATCCACCATATAGCCCTGACCTTGCGCCTTCAGATTTTCACCTGTTTCGGTCTCTGCAGAATTCTTTAGGTTCTGTAAGGTTGACCTCAAGAGAGGACTGCCAAAACTATTTGTCCCGTTTTTTTGATCAGAAGTCCCAAAGTTTCTACAGTAACGGGATAATGTCTCTGCCCACAAAATGGCAGAAAGTTATTCAACAAAACGGTACATATATATTGTAAATAAATGTAAATAAACTTTGAAAAAAATGTCTTGACTTTTCATACAAAAATACGAAAAGACTTTTTCCCCAACCTATTATATATGCAAGTCTTGACGAATATTACCACGATCTGCAACAATTATAAATTCACTTTGAAAAATCTGATCTGTTTATCTTGGCAACTAATTAACTATAATAAATAGTTTCGAATCACCGCTCATTTTAGGACAATTTATGTTCGATGAAATGGGGGTTTTTTTATAGTTCCAAGAAAAAACTCGGTCCATTCTACGGTCACTGAATTACCTCTAATTATTATCCTTAAGAGCTTTATTTTAACAATAATGGGTAATCAACATAAGCAGATAACTTATTACAAAACGTCATTAAAGTCTGTAATACGTTTCATACAAAGACAATTTCGAAATACATATTACCAAAATGTCATTTACATAATTTTTAGTCTTTTATTTTAGTTTTTTAAATATGTGTCATCATAATCAACTACTTTATTCTGAAACATGTTTATTCAAGTTTTTCTTAATTATGTATAGGGTGTATAGGGATCCTACCAAGACCTAAGGAGCCCAAGCCAACCTCACCTGCAAGTGGTGCACCTGCCGATCAACGGACGAGGCTCTGGCGATCATAACAGTGCCCGGTAAGCGGCAAGAGGCTCGCCACCTATTAGGTGGGACCAATTATATAATTGTCGAAGTGTGGGCGTATAATATTCCACACGCCTGTTTCCCCGAAGGGGTAAAGCCCCTCGGGGAAACAGGCGTTAATATATGTATTTATGTATGTTCCTAATTAAGCTTATAGGAATGTCAGTTTAAAAACTAACGCGCCCATTTACTGCGGGCAGCAGGTTGAGTACCAAGAGAAAAATAAGGCAAGCAATTCGTCAAGCATTGTTCTTCCACTAGAACAAATATGTATCATCTTTGCGTTATTCGGTGTTCGACCTTACGGGCCCGAGGTCCGCTTTCCTGCATCTTCCTCTCCACTTCTCACGGTTTTCGACATCCTTGATTGATACATTGTTGACGCGCATGCCACCCTTACCACGTCAAGCCAGTTCTTCCTGGGCCTTCCTCACTAAGTACAAACATTCAACTACCATATAAGTCTTTAATTGCCCCAAATAAGTGTAGCAGTGAATTAAGTGGTTCCTGATGTACAATTTCTGTGCATTTCGAGGTCAACAGTCACGCTCGGTGCCCCACTCAACTCCAAGATACGAATACAAGATGTTACCGATTCGTCACACTTTTCCATGAGCGGTATGCAATTGACAGAACGTGTTTTGTTTCTTTTTTTGTTACACAAGCAAATTATTGACTGCGATTGAATACCTAGAATTTGTTCTTATAATTCTTGTTGTCCTTTTTGGTACTTTGTTGAGTATGAATGTAAGAAAAATAAATACTAAAGTCGAATGTACTTTCACTAAAATAGTTTTTTAGCTCAAGTAATTTGTTTTACCTATATTCGACGACTTATAAGGAAGTTGATTTGCACTATCCCCTGTGAGGGACAAATATTTATGTGCATGACCGTAAGTATTTTAGTACGACCAATATGGCGTGGTGGCAAGTATACTCGCACTCTGCTCCTGAGGCCGTGTGTTGTATTCCCATATAGGACAAATCTTTGTGTACATAAACAAAAATAATTGTTTTTTCCTACGTATGTTAAGTATTTTTTAACAAAAAAAATTGTTTATATATATATATATAAACAAACACTTTTTTTTAACCTATGTTTATCCGTTATTTCGTATCCTTAACACAAGTTCTTAATGATACTTGGAATCTAAATAATTCGTGTAATTGTCAGAAAATGTTTATTTATTACTTTTAGTACAGTTGGTTTTCTTATAAATGTGTGAGTTTAATATATATATAATATATATATGATAATATATATGGTTTAATATTTATTAAGTTGGAGGAAAGCACCTCGAACGTACTCTATTAGGTAACTTCTTATGTGCTGCTTTACCCTGACTAAGTTGGGACCCTAAGACGGTACATCCCCAACTATCCAGTTCCATTGATCTCTATATCAAATTTTGACAAAATCGGCCCGTATTTAACAATCAAATTGATATCTTTGGCAAAGATAATGTACACTAATGTGTTCAATGGACTTTCAATTATGTATATCAATACTTAGCTATCAAAACCCCCACGTTCTGATAAAAGATAATTTTATTAAAAAAATATCAAGAAGTTGTTATAAACCAAACACCTCGTTTATCAATACACCCAGCTATACAAAGTTACACACACATCTAAGCTGAATGAAATAGATGAGCTCATTACTGTCCTAAATTTCGGCTCAGTGATAAATTGTGTGAAACAGTCGGAACTGTAAAGTATCATTCACATATATATCGCTCACATTGATTGCGGCCAATTAAAAACTATTAAACGCTTATACTTTAAAGAAGTATCATAATATAGATTAGACATTATTCACACTTTCTTTAGTAAGATTGATACGGTCCCGGTATGTTAGATCTATCATCTATGCGGTTCAAATGTAAAAGTGAAGCAAATCGTAAAACACTCGTCATTAAGGCGTTGCTTTTCTGAATAAAGTAGTGTTTAGAGTGACTGTTCTCAAGACAGTTGGTACCTGACTTTGTCTAATATTATTGTCATATGTCCTATATGCCTAAGTTCGAAAGCCGAGGTTTCAAACCTTCTTTTATTTGGACCTAATTGGTAGCAACTATATTTAAGAAAAATAATATGATTGACATAATACAGTTCTAAATAAAATCTAAGCGAAATAATTTATATCGAAAAATAGACGGCATTATCGCTACTTCTGCTTTACTTAGTTAAGTAGTTAATTCTTTTATAAGTAGGACAAATAAGTAGAATGTAAACTAATATTATGACCGCAAATCATTAAGGTAAGTGAAATTATCGCACAGCAATATAATTTTGTTTACATCTTATGAAGGCTATTTAAATATGACAAAACTCTACCTTACTAAGTAATGCATTAATGATGTTTACGTGTATAGTCGATACTTGTTTGAAACCTTGTAAAACATAAACTCAGATACATGAAACCTAAAATGTTTTCATTGTGATACGCACGGAAACCTTTTCAAAGCATTTTAGATTAGTTTAGGTTCAGTCAAAAATATAAACCTACAATGACGAACATAGAACATTTTACCGCTTTCTTCTAGTTACCCGATTATTCCTACTAAATAAAAAAAAATTTACTTCTTAAATATTAAAACTTTTTTGAAGTCTGTAAGTCAAATACAAACTATATATCCTAATGCTAGGGCTCACCTAGAACTGGCCGGAGAAAAAACCAACCTTGATGATTTGGGGAAAAAGTCTTTTCGCATAACGTAGGTATAAACTTATTATAAATTTTTTTTGACTGTACTGTTTGTGTCTGGCTTGTATTGGTAACATTAAAAAGGTTCCATTATAAAGAAAAGAAAAAAATAAAAAAAAGTTGTTTCCCGCTATTTTTCATTTGTTTTTCTCTCCGTAAAAATGAGTGAATCTAATGAAGAAATTCGATACATTTTAAAATTTTATTATAAAAAAGGCAAAAATGGAACTCAAGCAGTGAAAAAAATTTGTGATGTTTATGGACCTGATGCAGTGTCAGTACGAGTAGCACAAATTTGGTTCAAACGTTTTCAGTCCGGAAATTTTGATGTTAAAGATGCACCTCGCTATGGTCGCCCTGTTACGAACAAAATGGACGCCATTTTTGAAAGAGTGGAGCAAGATCGGCATATTAGTAGTTACGATGTAGCTGAAGAACTGGGAATTGACCACAAAACAGTTTTGACCCATTTGAAGAAAGCTGGTTATACAAAAAAGCTCGATATTTGGGTGCCACACGAGCTCACTCAAAGAAACTTAATGAACCGTGTACTCATTTGCGATTCATTATTGAGACGTAATGAAACCGAGCCGTTTTTGAAGAGATTGATAACTGGCGATGAAAAGTGGATCACGTACGACAAGAACGTGCGAAAAAGGTCGTGGTCGAAAGTTGGCCAGGCTTCACAGACTGTGGCCAAACCTGGCCTAACACGAAATAAGGTGATGCTGTGTGTATGGTGGGATTGGAAGGGCATTGTTTATTATGAGCTTTTACCGCCCGGCAAAACCATCGATTCTGATCTTTACTGCCAGCAACTGATGAGATTAAAGGAAGCAGTCGAGAGAAAACGGCCGGAATTGATCAACAGGAAGGGTGTGGTCTTTCATCACGATAACGCTAGACCACACACATCTTTAGCCACTCAGCAAAAATTAAGAGAGTTCGACTGGGAGGTCCTAGTGCATCCACCATATAGCCCTGACCTTGCGCCTTCAGATTTTCACCTGTTTCGGTCTCTGCAGAATTCTTTAGGTTCTGTAAGGTTGACCTCAAGAGAGGACTGCCAAAACTATTTGTCCCGTTTTTTTGATCAGAAGTCCCAAAGTTTCTACAGTAACGGGATAATGTCTCTGCCCACAAAATGGCAGAAAGTTATTCAACAAAACGGTACATATATATTGTAAATAAATGTAAATAAACTTTGAAAAAAATGTCTTGACTTTTCATACAAAAATACGAAAAGACTTTTTCCCCAACCTATTATTTTAAGTTCTACCTACATAAGAGCTCTATTGAGCCAAACTTGAATAAATGATTTTGAGTTAATAGGTAAACTAAGCAGATATTGTAATATGGGTTTCAGTACCTTCTTTAAAGCAAATAACCGTTCTAAATTATTTATCTCACCAAAACCAGAACTATAATCGTGTTTATGCATATTTATAATCATCTTGAGTGGAAAAAGTCTAGGCCATAATCAGGGGCAGAGTCTAGTTAAACCGAAAATCCTAACATAATACTGATAATATAACTTGGATTTCAACAGAATCCGCACAAACTTCGGCTAAAAAATAAATTTCGGTCGAACACAGAAAGTTGTCACTCTGTACATTTTCTTTCTTAATCTTTGCTTACATACACTATTCGAGCGCATTCTTCCACACAGAATAACACACCGTGATTGTTTGAGGCCAATACAATTTTACACGTATTCGTAACATGTTAAAATTCATTTTGCTCATTCTCTTTTGAGTAATTAAGAGTTATTAATTAAAACTAACTTCTCAAATAATTGATGTTGTAAATTTTTTAAGTCTCTCCATATCTATAAATAAGTATGATAGTGAAAATAAATGCTTGTTTGAAATAACTCTGAATTTTATATTACAAATAAATTGGTCTTCTTACTCAGCAATTTCTTTATTAATTAATAGTTGTGTATTAAAACCGGTCAAGTACGTATCGGGTCAGGTCGGGTCAGAGGTTTTGTATTTCATCAAGAAATATAATATTAATCGCGTCAATAAGCTCGCTACCTATTATGTGGGACCAACTATTTAATTGGCGGTATGTGGGCGTATAATAGGTCTTTGCCTACCCCTTCGGGGAAACAGGCTAGATTATATGTATGTAGTAAATAGACGAATAGTAGTTTGATACCTTGATTGTTTCACAGTGTGAAGCGCTCTTGCTTTTAAAGTCTACATCGACTACTTACCTTTAGGCCAGATTATGACGTTTCACATTAAAAAAAAGATTCTCCTTTCCATGATAAAATTTATAATTTTCTTTATCTAAAAGTTTTATACTTTCATTCAGATTATTGATATTATACTAAAGTCGACATTATTTATTAAAAACTGGCTTAACAAGACTCTTATGAAAGTCAATTTAAAATCTAACGCGCCTATTCACTGCGGGCGGGAGCTTGATCGCAAAAGAAATGGCAAGAAAATCGTCAAGGTTACATTTTTCTCCCCTAGTTATAAGATAATATAATTAATCTTAAAACAATTCGATAAGTCTACTAAAAAACTTGTGCTCTGCAGTCACAGGATAAAGGAAAAACATACTAAAGATTAGGTTAGATTGGGTTGGTACTGGAAACACTAAATCCTAAGCCGCATGAAAAGTAATAGATGTAAGCTGTTATGTCAGAGCTAGAACGCATTCCCTATGCGAAATCATGAGTAATTTATTCCGAATAGGCATTGCATTGTCAACCTACGCCCCCGGCTGCCCTCATTACGCAATTAACCGTGACGATTTGCAGCCCAAAGGGCGTTGTGTTACCGCTTTTTTCAATTTTATACTATTTTGGTAGCTTTGCAAATGTTTTGTTAATTTTATATAAAAGTAAAAAAGCTTGCGACAGCAAATTTTAATAGCATGACTATCGGCACTTGGCAGTCCTCGAAATACTTTCCTCGTGTATTTTTGTAACAATTATGTCAGTATAGTAAAGACAATAAAGTCTATATTAAAGCGTTCTAAGATTTAAATAAGTGTGGCAACATCTTCCAAAGTCACGTTTTGTGAAGAAGGCGAAGTAATATTCTCTACTAGTTTTTCATTATTATAAACTATCGTTACTATAGAATTGCTTGTTTGGTACTACTTGGCTAGGTTGGTAGATCACTGCCCTTTCTGAAGCTACAATCCACTCGATGTTATATACCTCAACAGGAAAATAATTAACCAAAAATGCCACAGATCGTTCAGGAACCACTTCGATCCTGTATTTTCACTGTTTTATTCAATTTTGCTTAGTAGTTTTATCAAAATTTTTACCCTAGCAGTACAGTGAGCTAGAGAATGGCAACACCAGTGGCGGTATAAAATAACGCCCAATTTTCCTCACACACCGTTCTAGGATTACAGTGAAATTTATATGTCTGGCTTTTTCACATTAGACAGCTTTGGTTCGGCTTAATGCCGACTGAGGGCGTCTGTCCTACCATTTGTCAGACAAATCAAGGACAGACAGAGTTAACTGCTAAAAATATATGCCTGCAATGGGGTAGGTACCTATTTCGTTTTATCCTTTGCTTCTCTTTTTATTAGTTCATATAATTTTCTGTGTAATTTATCGATAGCACAATCGGATTATATCAACTTTTAAATTATGCTTCTGCAAAATTACTACTTTGGAATATTTTATAAAGTATGTAAAAAACACTTTTTTGGCATTGCCTGCAAACTGCAAGTATGTCCAATGCAAAAATTTCTATTCAAAGGTTTTTTCTAAATACAAACTACCTATATCAATACTACGCAATACAATTGCTTTTACCCACTTGATATTATGGGACGTTAGGTACAAAACGTTTTATTAAAACGAAAGCGATGCTTAACATTTTCCTCACGACTTTCTTAGAAAAGAAATTGTTATCGTTGCCTTGATATTGTGACTTAAGTTATGTCGCCAAGATACCTCTAGGACACTCACGAATAGCAAAAATAAAAGTAGTGCAGATCTACGGATAAAGATGGTGCATACATGGCATTAAAAGGCTGATAACCTCTATTCTGAACCTTATAATTATTGGAGATACCATTCGCAGGACGTCCGATGGTTAGCTATGCCACATAATCTATTACGAATTTAAACTTTATCTAACAGAGTTATGAGTGAGTTTGCTATAGCTCATTGTAAGAAAGACCATGGCACGATGTTTGCGTCTCCGCCACGAATTGGTCTATAATTAAGAAATAAGTTAAGATACGGGTTTTAGCTGACTTTTTACTTTTTTGCGGGCCAAAGTAATTAACCCGCTTTGTAAATTGAATGTTTGCTTTATAGTGATTAGTAAATAATCTTATTTTTTATCGGTACTCTATGACGCGTGTTTGTTTCTTGGCAGAACTTCAGATTTAATGCGGAAAATGTTAATTAACATTGTTTCTCGACTTTTTATGAAGCGACAATGGGGCTGCTGTTAACTTTTATGCTCTTTGTCCGTGCGGTCATTGTTTTTACTGCGGCATTCTTGAGACTTTCTGTAAAAGTTTCTAATATAAATTAATTAAAAAAAAACAATATTACATAATATTTGTTTTAGCAGTGATGGAAAGATAGGTGTTTGTTCGATTATTTATAGCGATAGATGTGGGGCAGAGTTTAGTATATTTTCTTGTTAATTGCTCCTAACGATATAACTAAACTCATAAACACTATACCTTGTGTTAACCTAATGTACGTTCCATTCCTAAAGATTTTAATGTCGAAGCGACTATTCGGATTCTTCTTCAAATCACATAAACATGTTAAAAATTTATCATTAAAAAAAACGATAGTAATTTGTTAACACATAAACAAATGATTATCGGCCCAATGTTCATATAGAAGAAACTATAGACATTTTAAGCTAACAAGCATGTACTGAAAGCTAAGATAGGAACGTTTCGAAGCCTAATTTAGCTGTATAGTAAATCAACGATAGAAAACGCGTAGGAAATAAGAGAGATGACACATAATCAGGACCATCTGAAGCCAGTCCCGATACTCTATCAAAAACGACAAAAAATAATGCGATAATCATTGTTATGTTTATCTAGACGAAAATGTTGATTTTATTAAGCTAGGAAGCATGTACAGAAGTCTAGATTAGAAAGTTCCTAAGCTTTATTTAACTGTGTCGTAAATTAACAATAGAAAACGCGTAGGAAATGAGAGAGTCACATAATCAGAACCATCTGAAGCCAGTCCCGATACTCGATCAATTAGCGACAAAGCGTTTGGTCGCGAGCATCCTGCATAAATTCAATTAGACCTCGCCGGAACATAACCGTATGGAATAATTGATAGGACGAAACCCTTTGAGAACGCTCATTTGCGGATGTGACAAAGGCTCTAAACCACACGTCACATGTGTATAGCAAAACTGATAAAACATGGTCACAATACAATAAAGGGAGCCGTTTGTTGAATAACTGACTTCATATTTCAATTTGCAGACATAAAAGTATATTAATGTAACATGTAGGTGTTCGATTATGTTATATAATAATGTGATAGGTACTCAAAAGATTACTTTTTTGCACATGGAAAATACTGATTGAACAACTAATTAGAGGGCTGAGTTAGTATTTCTAATGTGCAATAAGGTTATGTAAGGTTGGCAATTTATTAATTTAGATAGCACGTGTGTTGTACGTACGTCGTATTAACATGACAGTTTTTTTTCTATTTACGTAATTGTTATGTATATTTTTAATGATTGTAGGTCCAACGTTTCGAATACCTTACAGTGATCCTTGGTTATGGGGAATCTGAGATGATGGGTATTGTACAAAAGTATTTTATGTAATATCAGCGGCTTCGTCCGCGTTACCTACATGTAAACCTTCCTCCTGAATCACTTTGTGTATTAAAAAATAATCGCATCGAAATCTGTTGCGTAATTTTAAAGATCTAAGCATATAGAAACAGTTAGAGGAAAGCGTCTTTGTTTTAAACTTTATAGTGATCTAATAAAGATCGAATTTGTATGGGTTTTTATGTTTGGTTTTCTTCGATAGCACTTTAAGATAGTAGGTAATAATTAAATGATCTTCAAAATTAATAAATAAAGCTTGTGAAATATTGTATTTGGTTTGGTTGGCATTTGTATGGGTTCATATTGAATAATGTATGTAAATTCTTATGTTAAATGAATTCTATGTTAATTGAAATTGTATAAATTTTTGTTAAATATTAGTTACATAATAGTTAAATATTATCAATTTTTGTGAGAAATTAAAATATTAGGTATATGCAATCTGGGTGGAGTCTGATGACAGCCAGATAATTAACTTAGCAATAACACTAATTTGGTAGTAAGTCACAACTGATTAATAATTATAACTAGTTATTACTAGTTTTTATTCACATTAACTATAGTTTATCAGAAATAATTTTTTCGACATTTAATTTTTTTTATATGACAGGCAATTTAGAGAAAATCTTAATAATATGTAAACCTTAACCATCACTCGATCCATTAATGAAAATCCAATTAGTAGTGGTTTGGAACTTTTCATGTTTCTTTAATCGCGGCGGGGAGAGTTTATAATGACATATAGTGATACTGAGTTATGACAAGTGTAACAATGGCTCCCATTGGACAAAAGAAGTTACGCAGGCTACCAGCGCACATGCTACGTCTGCATAACAATCTATTACCAATCGATGCGAAGAGTTGGAGTGAGCCCGAACACAACATAATCACGCCGCCCAGCAAGCCAGCTCCATTTATTTATTTATGGAGATTATTATCGTGCGTAATAATTCACTAAGTTTCAATTGCATAATGACGGCGGACAGCGCTACCAGCTAGCTCTAGGCGGACCTACAGATAATCTTCCAGCTAGTACTATTATTAAATGGAGAGCTGTCAGAGGAACAGCCGCCTCCTAGTGCGCCCGTGTTCCCAAGATTCACTGTCGAACGCAAACTTGTAAGTGCTCTCACCGGTGATGTTAATTCGTGTTTATTTTTTAATGGCATGATAAACGTGCCTCCTGCACTTGTAAATACATCGGGAATCTACCTGCGTTTAGCTTGAGCTGACACGAAACTGCTTGCCGCTGCGTTTGGCTCATACAGCAGCAAATATGACTTCAAGATAGCATCATAAACTTTATTTTTTTTAACAAAGATATATTTATCATACGTGTTTTGTTATTCAAGAGGCATTCCGTACGTGCGACAATACCGTTGCGGTATTTACGAAGATTCATATCTCTGTTTCCGATAATTCATAACAATTTCTTAATATTTTGTGCCAAGTTGTATAAAGAAATCAAGATAATATCGTGGAAAATTGATAAGCGCTACAGTATGATCAAGCGAGACATTATATCTCAAAGAGCAGTTTATCGCAAATATTATGCTGTCGAGATCAGTGCTATCTGCATCCATTATCCATGGATTCAGGTCAACGCGCCAATTTACCTAGATACACGTTTACACGATCAGCATTGTAGTATTTTAAAGAAGAAGCTCATGGCAAATTTGTAATTATTCATATTATACATACATACATACATACATATTTTCTGACAATTACACCAACTATTTAGTTTTAAGATAAGTATCATTAAGAACTTGTGTTATGAATACTAAACAACGAATAAACATACTTAATTTTTTTTTGTTAATACATACATAATATACATAGGAAAACACCCAGACCAGAACAAATATTCATGTTCATGCACACAAAGATTTGTCCTGTGTGAGAATCGAACCGATGACCACTGGAGTGAAGAGTAGGTATACTGACCCACACGAGATATAGGTAGTCATATTTTTGATGAGTAGATGATATAAACTTGTACGCAATTATACGAGCAGAAAACTAAAAGGTTACTTTGACGAACTGTAAACATAATATTGGTGGTGGCATTATCCTTTTCGGTGTAATTATTTATTTACGAATAAATTCCGTTCAACTTTATGAACGAGGAAGTTGATGTGATATTGAGGCTAGTCATACAAAAACACGTGTTTAATCTGGCATTAGAGCCGATCTTATTTTTGGACATATTGTCTTATACATATGAGTAAGGCAATATTTCCATAATATGTTTATAAAAATGTCTGTAACCGTAGTAAGTCGTATTAATATTATACATATGGAAAAATCGATTGTTTGTTATGCAATCACGCTTTCGATACAAGCCGAATGGGACTAGCTAAGAATTGGCACTCTTAAATATCTAGCTTAAAACTGTATCCCAAATATATAATCCCTTAAAGCCTGTATTTCCTTGATTCCAACGTCTACACAGGCGAAGTCACGAACTAAAGCTACCAACCAAATATATATTAGAAATCTTGAAGAAAGCGGAATACTCGTAACAACAATAAACAACCGCTCATCAACACATCAAAGACCACACTTCTACAGATACAGATCAACTAATTGATGCCCTTTAAACATTTCAATAGATACTCACAGACAATGCTCGGCGTGCCAGATTTATTACGAGCGAAACCGATTCCCATCACGGCCTTAAATCAAAAAGCCCCGTTAGCTAAACAGATATTAATCATAATTTTCACTGACGCGACCTCCAACACACTAGATAATAGTTATTAACTCTTTTTAGCTGATAAACATGACTGTGTGTGGGCAAGCAAGGAAGCAGCTACTGGAAAATTGCTGTGTGACATCTCAACGAAGGTAATGGATTTAAAACAACTAGCGGAGACACTACAAAATAGTAAAATAATCGCTTCCTGCGCAATTACCCACAGTAACATTAGGGAGCAGGAATGATCTGTTAAGTTTATAACAATAGGACCAACCTTAACTCGATCACAAGAAGGTAGATAATAGAGACATGCTTTTGTAGCTTCCGTGCTTATTTATCATAGTTACACTGGGAGGTGCCCGCTACTGAAAACTGTGCTTGAATGATATTTTCGCATTTGTGATGATAATAGTGTAATAGCCTATGATGACGACTTTTTTTGTTTGAGAAATCTCTCGCATTATCACTAAGTATTTCAACAAAGATATTTTTGAAGCTTTGAAGTCTTGTTTCTCACACTTTTTCTGTAATTTCTGGTAAATTGCTTTCGACTTCGTTATTCTCATCTAAACTCTTTGTTATTAAACTATACTTGACGCTTTATTTAGTTAAATAGACGTTGCTACTAAAGAGGATAGCCACATTTTAGTTTAAATTACGAGCAGTGATAAGTACTACACAATTAGGCCATAATTCAATTGAAAACTCATCTGAATCACGTAGTAACAAGGCTAAATTGACAAACATTATTGTATCAAAATTTATTCGAGTTCAATTATAAGATGAAGAAGGTTGTCATCCTTTTAACAATTTCGAAGCAGGCCACTGATGGGCCGACTGAGACCACTTGATTTAATGGAGACAATCAGGCGACCGAATGATTTCTCGATTGATTCTGAACACACTCGACGATCTCCCGGTCATCTTATTGAATGAAATACTGTATAGATTCACTATTGTTTTTATTTTTAGATTAATGTTTTGATGTCACAGCTTGAAAATAACTAGCTGTACTAAGAATTGACTACGCGTCAGATTTTGCTTTCGATTTGATCAAGCATTCCGATTTGAATGTGAATTTAAGCGTAACTACCTCTCTTCGGGCCTTGTTACATGTTTATATAATATTTACTATCTTGCAAACAATTGTATGACGCGATCGCCTTCTGACTGTCTGATTGGGTTTATGATCCAATTTTACTGTGAATGGAACCACTACTTTATATGTTTACAATGTACGAGTATACTTTAAGTAGAAAATCGTGTAATCGTTGTATAAAACGATTTGTTTCTCGGTGGTAGTGTGGGCTCTAAGTTACTTTCGATTGAATTTTATACCTAAGATTTAGATGAATGTGTGTTTTACTATTTTATTATTACTAAATGCAATCCTCGTTTATATACTTTTAATAGTCATGCTGCATTGCATACTATACCCTGTTTGCATCTGTTTTTTTAAGTTATGGCCACAATCTAAGTAAACTTGTACTGTTCCCCAATAAATAATAGCACACAAGGTTGTATCCAATTGTATTATTTTACTAATAAATGCACACTCTTTCATTTTCATAATCCTTGAATTTTTTCATTTAAGTTAATTATATTTAATTTAGACATAAATTAAATTGATAAAACTACTTATTTTTGATTACATAATTACAGGTTCTACATTTACTTGCTGTATCGGAACGAGGGTAATTTTATGTCAGATATAATTATAAGAATTACTTAATTATATCCTTACATACATCAGTGAGACTCTCAATGGATTGCAAAGAGCTTTTCTGCGTTCATATTTCAATTATACAAGACGATAAGTTATTCAGTGTGTATGATGGACTTCATACTCATATCGCATTCACATATTTTCATTATCTCGCATTCGTCTTGAGTGGAGCAGACACAGGAGCGACAGACTAACAACTCATTCGAAGCAAGACTCGTTGTTAGCATTCAAAACCCCGGAGGCACTTATAGCAGAACCTTCGTTACCTCGACAGCGCAGCTGTTTTACTTAATAATTGCTCACAATTCAATCTCACAATACGTAAGTGCCAACTTAACATCCGCTCCGTATAAAATGCAAAATAAAATACAATCCGCGTTTCGCCACCAATCGCATGCAGAATCTTCGTCCCCCCCGACTGGTCTCCACCTTGCCGTGGTTGGGGGGCTGAATACCTCTCGGTAGGGCGCAGAGAGCGCTAGGGAAAAGGTAACACCCAGAGATTGGCGACTCTGGGTGCCCTTAGTACTGACTACCGGGGGGGAAACTAAGAGGGACCTGTGGAGGGCGCAGCGGGCGTGCCAGGAGGGCCCGTCAAGCAGCGCCAGGAGGGTCTTATTCAGCAGGGGCAGGGGCCCCCCCGGTATTGGTCCGGGGGACGTTGGCCGCAAGCGGGGTGTCAGACGCTGCAACCCAGGTACTGGGTCAGCGCGTCTGCCGGTGGTGAGTCCCCCACCCCCTTTAGGTCCCTCTTTGGTCTGAAGGCAGTGCGTAAATGTATTTTGTTACCGACGTAAAAACAAAAAAAATGGCAGAATCTTCGTAAAGCCATCAAATTCAATATACCTCTGGTTTACAATGGTTAGCCGCCGGATAATTGGTTCGTTAAACGCGTTTATGGTTAAAGAAAACGGAAAACTACATATAATGATAAAAACGTCAAGAGAGAAGTAACGATATAGTTTAAAGGATACGGCGAATTAATCCAATATCACTTCTTCGCTACGGAGGAGCACCGGCCACGTTGGAAGTTTAAGTAAAACCGATAAAAACATTACCCGACGCTCTCAATAAATACACATTAATGTCTCCGAGCATTCTGGTTTACATTCCGTGCGGTTTCCGACGAGTTTTACAAAAGCTTCGTACGGCCGCACGCGCAATTACAACCGCCTCTTTGCGGCGTAATCAATATTTATCTGCTTGCGACACAACACTCCACACCCCCTTACATTACCTCTTCGACTCTATGCCATAACTTCTCCCGGTTCATAAGACAAGCAGTGTATGGTAAATTTTTTTTTAATTTTATTAAAAAGCTGGAATTTTCAGTTCTAGCGGCCGCGTTGTCGATTTCGTGTGCGTGCATAAATAAACCACCTCAGTATATTCTCAGCTTAATGATATTGCGATGCATTATCATTTCAGTCATTCAAGTGTTTATTTCTCTTGTCGATTAATATGTTTATGAGCATCAGGATAATGTAGCTGGAGCTTTATTAAATTATGTATACATAAAGGCAATTAATTTCAATTATAATCGCTTTTATATTGATATGGACGAGAAAAAAACAAAGAGGTGCACGGACTAGGTTGAAATAAAAGCAATCATAAAATAACTGTGGGCAAATTTTATAGCGCGGAAAACAATGCGCTTGATTCGAACAATCGAACCGATGCAATGCGAAGGGATGTCGGAGTGAAAGCGCATGGCTCTCAAACAAGAAAAAGGCTCGCGAACCAACCAGTTATTACACTAATCGCAGCGATATAATTCCACAGTCAACTTAAACACAGGTTCCTTGCGGATCGAAATGCAAACATGGCGGACGCTTTGAGGCCGATAGCGCGGGAACTTAGACGTGCGGATCTAAAACGCGAACATTGCAGAATCGTTGTTTTAGGACATCCAATAAAATGTCGATGTTACAATAATTACCATAAAAGTTTAGTCATTCAACGTTTCATGCGCCAATGATTTAGTTCTAAATAAAAAGATAGCTTACATTTTTTAAAATTATAACACACTTTGTCGATATTGACAATGGTAGTCTCTTTCTTCTTTTACAAAATTTTTGGCATATTATTACAATAAAAATAATGTATCAATTAAATTGTAGCGTATAGTTAATTTTTTCTCTTGTAACGACATGCCCTTGTTTATTGTGTTATCTGTACTGTATCTAATATTGAAATAAACGAATTATAAAGCAGGAATATAAGAAGATGTTCGTCGCATGAAGGCGGCACCTCTCGAACGCGTTTCGTTTTGGTCCATCAAATAGCAGCGCGAAAGTCGCTGAGCTATCCGGCCTCCTTTGTCTAGGATTTTATCACAATCTGCGGAAAAATTCAAAATAAGTATGAGTTAGTTTATATTCATATCTACACATATTAAGCAAAAGTATTGTAAAACGTACATACATACATTCACGCCTGTTTCCCCGAAGGGGTAGGTAGAGGCATATTATTTATTGGTTCCACGTTAATTCACACACGTTCCACGGTGGCGAATGTATTACCGCTTACCGGGCACTTTTATGTTCGCGAGAGTGCACCACTTGCAGGTGAGGTCGGCTTGGGCTTTTTAGATCTTAGTAGGTTCTCTATACACCCTATACCTACATATACATTGTGAAACGTTTATTGTATAATTGTAGAAGAAATGAAACTACTGAGCACAGACCTCCTCTCACAAACAAAAATGAGAAGAGTTCAGGTCATCCACGCAAACCCAGTGCGGAATTGACCCTAAGAATACCTAACACCTATTATTTACTGCGACAAAAATACCATACTGCCAGGTTGACATCAAAGGAGAATAAAACACACTAACCTTTTTGCAGCTAAATGATGAATAAAAATTTACGTTTCCCTCAGTTTTGTGTATACAGATTAATAGCTTGATTGTATGAAGATTTATGCTCAATTAAATAAGCGTTGAAACACGTCTTTTCTCGTTCTGCCAAATTTGTGGTTGAAACTGTTACAAAATACTTGAAAACCGAGACGTTTGAACAGTAATGAGATACTTGGTGACACTAGTTTATGTCCTCATAAACGTTTACATGATATTTATCGCGATCTTAGCGGGCGACCCGCCTCATTTACGACCCGGTCGGTTATGACGCCCAATGTATGAAACAAGATCTAATTTCGAAACTCACCGTTGACGCAACACCCGTTAGGATACCGTAACAGTTGGTTTAGAAGATATTAATTTTTATTCTGTATGGTAGCACACGACCTCAGAGAGACCTATCAGACAGGATGAAATAGAAATAAGTTTACATTTCAAAGCTTCCTGAAGATGCAATATCCATTAAGTTATGATGTCGTAAAATAAGGCTCATAAGATATAATATGTAATCTGCAAAACAACGAATTTTATATAAAGCACGTTGAATTCTTATGAAAATTACTTTATTTTTTCAATTTTATTGACACTGGCAAATAAGTATAAATCAGTCCATACCAAAGAAAAAAATCCTGAATTCTAAATTCAAACATATTCCTATCCCATGTAAATTCCATCGTTTTTCAAATTCACATTTTAAATTGTGAGAGAAGTTCCGAACACAGAAATAGGTTTCATAGTTGGTTCAAATTATGATTAAGTTTATCAAGTTTAAATAAAATTTGGTACTGCAAATGCCATAAGTAAGTGTATTTCTCAATACATTAAAATTTATCTCAAGCAACAGCTATATAATTTGCTCTCATAAGCTTACAGTAGCAATATCTATTCACCCGTGGGAGTGCCTTAAACAATTTATCTCGCCGGTACAAAATGCCGTCCCTTACCGCCGCTTCGATTGTACCATCAATTTAAAGGCAAGCTAATCTATGCCGACTAGTCGCTAAGAGGATACGATAGCAAATATCGTTCCATCTCCCTACTTCCTTATTATCACTGTTTATCTTGTATGATCTACATAACTGGCGATGTCAGTAATGACTAGGGCTAGTTCCTTGAGAGGGTTCCGAGGTTGTATGAACATTACTAATTGAATATGTTGATGCTAACATAACAATAGGAACTAAATAATTGACTGTTCATATTGTGACTATTGATATGATAGTCTTCTGAGTGTTCGTTTTACAAATATCACGTTTCCATACGCTTATATAGCTTTTCAAAACGTTATGTCTTGAGAAACCAGATCGCTTTTTTCCACAAAGATTATTAGAAATATAACATGTTTTATTTAAGTAAATTACATACATACATAATAACATGCCGGTTTCCCCGAAGGGGTATGCAAAGGCATATTGTATGCCAACATTTCGCCAATTATATTGTTGGTCCGACGTAATAGATGCCGAGCCTTTTGCCGCTTACCGGGAACTATACTATACACCGGAGCCTCGTCCGTTGATCGCCAGGTGCACCACTTGCAGGTGAAGTTGGCTTAGACTTCTAAGATGTTAATATGATCCTTATACACCCAAAATTTGAGTATGATTGAGTTCATTATGTACGTCCTGTACGTGAGACGTCAAAAAGCTTATAATTAACAACATTATATGTGTTATTTTTTTATTGCAAAATCATAACGTAGATTAAGGTGATATTAACCATATCAAAGAACACCCGGTAAGCGGCAATAGGCTCGTGGGACAGGGGACAAATAACACAAATGGCGAAATGTATGTTATGCCTCTGCCTACCTCTTCGGGGAAACAGGCGTGATTGTATGTGTGTGTATGCATAGAACATTGTTATGTATCCTGTTGATCACGCAACTAAGTGGAACCAAAGAGAGAAAGCTCTACACTTTAAAAGTATAAAATATCAATAAAATTAAGAAATTTTGAATGTTTCATCTTGTTAAGCTTATAGCGCTGGTGTAATGAGAGGCTTCACGACTAATGTGCGACTAAGTTTTGAACTCGATACCGATCGATTAAAACTCTTTACTGAACCTCGCTTCTTCTACGGTCAACATGATTTTTACAATGAAATTTTGTTTTAGGTGATTCATTTGCAAATAATATTTTTGTTGTAACTGAATTAATATGCAGATTACGCAGTCTGACAAAGGAAATGACGTCACCAGTAAGAAATCTCACGACAGAGGTCATCTATCTCATGCTAACAAGGAGTAAGTATTACAATAAGAAAAAAATACTCAACAATTCCAAGCACGTCCATTTTATTATTTACATCGAAACTGATAAATTGAAATGCAAATGGAGACGCTCTCCAGTAAAGATGACGTTTACTGCCACAGTGATATATAAAAATTTACGAGGCTGGAACAAATTAAAAGTAGATATTTAAATATTTTTAATAGTCCATAACCACAACCATCGTTTCGTCACCTGACATCCAAATCCTGTTTATTGGTAAAAGCGTACGTGTAAAGTCGCCCGTAGTGAATTTTAATTAATTTCTCCTATAAAAATCATATAATACCTATTAAATGTATTCAAAAGAGTTTATTATGCGTCTTGCTCGGTAGTAATCCAATTTTATGATTGAATTTAGTTTTTTCTCGTCGTCTTTTGCACCGGGCTCCCGTTGAGCATATGCTAAAACCAATAACACTTTATACCGACAATATTATTATTTTCATTGATATTGTAAATAATATTTTACCGTTATCAGTTCCATTTGTCAATGGCGACAGTATTAAAATACACACTAATATATTTGAAGCTAAAAAAGCGAAAAGAATAAAATTCTGTCAATAATTTTGCAAACTTGCACAGCTGAATCGACTTAGATAAAACTTTGTATGTTTGAGATCCTAAAAAAGACTGACACAACCAAAAATATTTTGTTACAGAGATAACTTAAAAGAATAAAAAATTATACCTTTATGTTTACAGAATTTATATATCCGTTGTCTCCGTCATAGTAGAAGCTTTGCTTAGTTTAAGACTAGTGGCGATGTGTGACATTTTAAGAACTATTATTAAAATTACCTACTTAATTTTCCAATTCATCTATTTACTAAATAAAGTTTACTTACTAATAAGTTCATAAAATACTTCTATAAATACACATTTTGCCGACCGACTAATTGGATGCCACAATCGATTTTGATACAAATAAAAACACTTACACGATGCATCATCGGCCGGACCTCCTAGCGTCCACGTTACAGATTAGGTAATTAAAAGCAAGTTCTTTTAAGGGTAGCTATTAAAGTGTAATATACGGCCGGGAAGGCAGGCCGCACAATTATTCGCTTAACCCCCCACAAGGCGGTTGCGGCCGTGTGCCTGCGCACCTTCGCATTTAATATTTATCACCTGGATATTAAATGTCATCCCACATATAAATTACTATCTGTAATAAGCAAGCGTATTGGCACGATTAAAACTCGTCGATAGTGCTCGTGATTTTAATTGAAATTATTAAATTACAATTATTGCTCTTTACCGCACCGACTGACGGCTGACGACACGACGTCCATTTGTTTTTGTGGTGTTTTCTATATAATTATAAAGCGGACAACATATCACGTTTGATTGACAACAATCGCAACAGAAATGGTAATGGTGTATGAATTATTAATGACATTTTTAACAGATTCGTTATTTAAGTCAGCGGAATACATTTTTTGATATAGATGAGTAGACAGGTGACACATATTTGATTTTTTATTCGGCCCTCGCGAGCAGTCGGTTACGATTGTAGGAGACAGTAAAAAAATCACCAATACAGAAGCCGGCTGGGACTCAATTCTATTTAAATAAACAGTTTAGAAGCAAACTGTGACGTGAAAAGCTGCATATTGTGTCCATTGAACGTCTGATTGGTTAGCTCGAAAACTATATGACTACATACTACAGCAACAGCTACGTTCATTCTCCACATCTAACCTCACTTTAGATAGTAACTCTAATGAACTTACAGCTTAATCTCCCGGATACTCACTATTCTCAACGACTAAAAAGACTTAACACTGCGTAAATAAGTTAGTAGAATCAGGGCCCTAGTCCTTATAGCCGGACGAGTAGTCCATTCCACAACACTGTATTCTACTAATAATTACTTTATTATCAGTCTCGAACGAGTCGCGTATGCGCGAATAATTGTTTTTTAATAAGTCCAATGAAGTTCTTATAGCATTTTTAATGCCGTCAGATATTTATATATTTTTCTTCTTAATATCACAAGCTCTTCTGTTTTACCTCATAAATAATTGACGGTTTTTGTCATACTCATCTACATCGTATTGCTTGAATTACAATTTTTCAGTACGAATAAAAAGATATCTTGAGTCGTACGGCATAATTAACTTACTTCATAAAAAAGGTAAAATCGAATTGAGAACATTCTCCTCTTTTTGAATTTATTTCTCGTTCCTTGGTTTAAAATACAAAGCTTTAAAGTATAATGTAAAGCAAGTTATTTTCTTCGGATATATAATATTTTGCGTTAGACCAATGATAATGGCGAAGGTAGGTAAAAATGTCTTGAAAGCTTTTCAAGTTGTAATTGTGTTTACTGTAATACTTAATAATTAATTAACACTGAAACTCTTGTGCTTTACTTAATAGTTTGTGACTGATATCCATTGCATAGTTTGCAAGACGAATTTTCTTCGACAATATTATTTTTTATTTGTGTGAATTATATATTTTCTTCTGTAAGTATATTTTTTTAAGTTGTGTACCTGCTAATATATTGTAAGATAATTTTAAATCTGGATTGTAAAATTAAATAAGTAAATTACTAAAAAAAATAATCATGATGCAAACTTTTTTTTCATTTGAGTAAATCAAAATTATCCATACAAATATGTATGGATAACACCTAATACATACAGTATATAGGTGTCATAAAACTGTCGTAATTATTGCAAGTTAAACTGTGGTGAATTTTGCTGGTTTCAATAATTAAGTACTCTTATTATTATTGTAAAGCCAACATTGTACTCAACACTGTATGTTTACCTAAATATTTTTTTTTAAATAACTAGTAGGTGCAGTAAACTAATTAAATAAAATAACTACAAAAAAAGCTATTAAAAAAATTGATGACATTTGGTAGATATAAATATTTGATTACTTACTCCTGCAGTTGAAGCACGTTAATTTTGTCAGTTTCTACACTACAAATAAAATATAAATGACTTTACTTTAATAATAAGTTGTATACTAAATAAAATTTACTGCGCTTAAACATAATATTAGATGCAGTCAACTCTTCAAATAAACTGAAAATTATAATTTAGATAAATTTCACCAGATAGCGAAAGCAACGCCCTCTGACATCATCGCCCCAAACAAAATGGCCGACTGAAAGCTGAAAGGTTCTTATAGATGTCGGGTGAAACTCTCCACATCCTCGTCGCGACTGAAACAGATTAAACATTAAATTATATGTTTCGTTCTTCTTAAAAGACATTTGTGTAGCTCAAATTCAAAATTGCTTTTGCCATACATAAAACATTATACTTACCCAATCAAGTAAAGTTAAATAATTATTAAATTAAATAATTACTATATTATTTTATAGAAAGACCGTGGTATTTTTCGTTTAACCCCAAGACATAGTTATATTTTGATATTTTGAGTTTTTAGGGATCTTACCAAGATCTAAGGACGAGACTCTGGCGAACATAAAAGTTCCAGATAAGCAGCAATAGGCTAGCCACCTATTACGTGGGGGTCCCACGGAATAAGTGGCGAGCCTATTTCCGCTCATCGGGAACGTCTATGTATACCAGAGCCTTGTCCGTTAATTGGCAGGTGCACCACTTGCAGGTGAGATTGGCTTGGTTTCCAAAGATGTGGTAGATTTCCTGCTCACGTATTTATCATATTCTCTATCCATATTCGCAATGGTCTTATTAGTTAATTGGTTAATATAATTACGGCTATTTTACTATCAGATAAATGAGTTAATCGTTTTTTTCTATTTGACCAATGACCTTCTATACACATGGACTAATCACGTCATACAATGACAAAGTAATAATAAGGCACAGGTCTCTAATTTCACCATATTATGCTTTGACTGATCTTTTCATACATTGCGCTAAATGAGCAGCAATAAGCTACATAAGGTGAATTTAGAAGCGGATTCGAACAAAAATAGCAGTGGAGTAGCGTTGGCTGTAAATTTTTGTTTTTTATTTACGAGAGATAGATTTTTATACTTTTGCGAATATCGTAATATCAGCCCGTAATAGTCCACAAGAAGACTAGGAGTGGCCATACTGTGTTCCGGTACCACACGGTTTCCGAATGTGCATATTATTATTATAAACTACCGAATTATAGATTTTTTAAGGCAAACGAGCAAGTGGGTCACTTGAGGGCAAGTGAGCACTTTTCAAATTCAAATTCATATTCATTTATTCAAGTTTGGCTTAAAAGAGCTCTTATGAACGTCAAAACTTAAAAACTAGCGCGCCCATTCACTGCGGGCGGGAGCTTGATCGTAAAAGAACGGGCAAGAAAATCGTCAAGGTTAGTTTTTTCTCCCGCCAGTTACAAGAATATGTACTTAGTAGTAAAACAATTTGACAAATCTACAAAAACATGTGTTCTGCAGTCACATGATTTAAAAAGACGATGACGAAGAGATTATTTGAAAAGACACTATTGCCCATAGACACCTGCAATACCATTGGAAGTGCCGATGCGTTACCAACCTAGAGGGTTAAGATAGAATGCCTCTTATGCCAGTTTTTTCCTAGTAATAAATATTATGAAGATAGCTAATGTAGGATCACTTGTAATTAGTAAAAAATATTTTAGGGGGATATTTTAAGGGCATTGGCATCAC
This sequence comes from Musotima nitidalis, assembly GCA_949126915.1. Lineage (NCBI taxonomy): Eukaryota > Metazoa > Arthropoda > Insecta > Lepidoptera > Crambidae > Musotima > Musotima nitidalis. The sequence goes on along the minus strand of OX421424.1, from coordinate 7,090,142 downwards.
CCATAAATATGAACAAATTTTTATTACTAGAAAATCGCAAAAATATCAGCTATTAACGTTTTTATCTATACATCCAAAAACTACTGTTCGCTGAATACATATAAGCTTTGTGTATGTAAGAAAAACCAACACTTTAAAAAAAATATGGACTTTAAAGTAGTAATAGTAATCGGTAAAACTGGTATCAAAAATCGAAAATAATCAAACATGTTTAGGAGCTTTAAACATCGATTCGTATTTTACATATATTTTTATATTAATTTATTTTATATGAATTTTATACGCGTAAATCGTTTAGGGGTGTAATATAAATCAGATTCAAGGAAATGATTTGAGTAAATGACGCTTGATTTATGTGGTTTGTAAAATTCTTCGAACCTTTCTCTTGCTACTATCTTGCGCCATTTCTCCCTCAAAATCTCGTGTACAGGAAAGCTAAAAAAAGCATCAGCAAGCAACAGGAAGTATGTTGGTATGTATTAACAGATAAATACAGGATTTATATGTATTAACAGATGAAAGCAATGTGGCAAAAAATAAAGGTCTATAGCGATTCTATTGCTTTCTTTTCTGACTCTGTTCTTGTGGCGTCCTTACACCTATCTCTTTCTGACGCGCGAGAGTGAAAAGAATGGAAATACTTGTCAATAAATTATGATAATTATTGAAAATTAAATGGTTTTACAACATTATTTACACATATTCGTGTGTTATCTTTCAGAAATAAAATTAACTTACCGGTGGTAGGACACACCATCTTTTTTTTAAATCGTTAACGTATTATTTGGGCACTTTTTTATGACTTACTTCGGCATCCTTCTGACTTAGCTGTCAAAACACGACTAAAGCAAAAGTGTGCTTATATCGCGTTTAAGCACACTTTTGCCGTGCCGTTTACAGCGCGCTGATGCGATGTCCATGTGTATAGAAGGTCATTGTATTTGACATAAAATCTTTAATCTTGCTGACACACCTCGATACGATTTTACTACGCGCGATAGGAGTCCGTTTTACCTTATGTACGATTGCAAATGATGACATAAAATTATTCTGTGTGGATGCAGACTACTGACGGGAGATAGGGAAAAACTCTGGAAGTATACGCTTTGAAAGGTTATAATTTGATTGATCAATATATTTTGCAAAATCTGAAACGTTAAAAATAGTGTTCCGTTGTAAACATTATCTGAAAACGAAAAAGTATTTATTCTTGGACATCAACCTAGTTTACTATAAATTGCTGATATAAACATACCTTCATATGCATTTCCTTTTTTATAAATACATGATTAAGGACACTCCAACAAATTTTCATTATAACTAACATTCGTTTATGTCAAATAAACTATTATGAAATATTATGGTTTATACCCAGTCTTTTAACGTTTAACATTAATTTGTAATTTATATCTTCGTGCAGGACTTGCCTTAACAGGAATATCGATGAATCAACTGATTTTATTTTCCAGAGATTTCTGCACAGTAAATATTGTCAGTACATCACTATTGGCTTACGAAATGTCAAGAACTATACAATTTTATTACAACACCTCTAATACGATCCATCATCATTATCTTTCCGACCATAAGAAGTCCACTGCTGAACATCATTCAAATCATCAGCCGATCAATGGCACGCCACTTAGCTCGATCTACAGCTCCTCATATCCAACCGCTGCCAGCCGGATTGCATATTAGGGTGGAGCGATTTTATTTTTTATTTTATATTGATTCGGTATACCTGTAAAAAGTTGCTATATTCGATTAACATTAAGCACACAAAAAATCAGTTGGCTTATGCTATGTTTCGAGGTGCCCCCATCGTCATAAAGTTTTGAAAAATTTAAGCAAATTATTAGTTTTGCCAAAAGTTTGGCGAAAATCGTCGCTGCCTACTGTGAGTGAAAAAAGAGTTCCACAACTGATTCGTAAATAAAAATAAAATAAAAAATCAGAGTCCCATAGACTGTTCGATATTAGCAGTTGCAAATGCAAAGTTATATGTGATTGTAACTGTGTAAAAGGTAGTCGTGTTCCCAAGGAGGAAGTAAGAGTCTTAATTGACCCAAGAACAGATAGAAAAATGATGATAGGCAGTGTCGATGTGATTACAACTGTGAAGAACAAGAAGAAACAAGAAAGAAAAGAAAAATGTTTATCGCGGAACAGAGAGGTAACTATTTTGACAAACCTTGTTGTTCTTATTCCTTGGCCGATGATTTTTCAATCGAAAGCAGCAGTTCATGCGCGAAAACTCAGAACAGGTCAAACTAAAAGGTTCACCACCTCAGAAAACTTACCATCATTAGCCCTTGCCTGTGATCGTACTGGAGTATCCTATATCAAAATTGCGCCGTGAAAGAACTAAGGTCAGGTTAACTTTACAAGAAGCGGACTGCAATAAAATGCTTGTCGGTTTAAGTCAGTAAGGCTGAATCAAACAGCTGTTGTTGGCTGCGATGGAATAGTAGTCAATACAGATTTTTAAGGTGGTGTTATTCGTCTGATGGCAGAAGAACTGAACAGATCATTACAGTGGTTTATCTGCCAGTTGCATTCTAATGAATTACCACTACGACATTTGTTATTATAGTTAGATGGAAAAACTACAGGGCCGAAATGATTTTCAGATGCTTTCGGATCACAATTACTAAATGGTCAAACAATGCCGATAGTCGCATTCTCCGTTATACCAATAATATTACCTGAAATTACTAGGACAGAGCTGAGTATCGACCAAAAGTCTATACGATATAATGACCGCTATTAGTACTGGTATATTTACTTCTGATTTAGCTAATATGGAACCTGGACTCTACCCATCTAAACCATTCTAAATGGCTAACAACAGCTAATCGAATTCTAAGATTGTATGCCACAAAAACTGACCCTGAAGTAAAATTTGTGGTTTTAGCCACGTACGTAATGAAAGTTTACAATAAAATTTAATTCCTCGTGCCTTGTTGGGGCTAAGCACCTGTGGCAAACTATTAATCTTAGTCGCTATTTGAACTCCGATATGAAGGCTATCATTGACAAGATAATCCAACGTAACGGATATTTCGGTCATCCAGAAAATATTCTCATTGCCATGCTTGGCGATGACAGAGACTCGTCTCTGGCATAGAATTATTATAAAAGCAAGATTACAGAATAGTCAAGGACTACGAAAATTTAAGGTGTTCCATTTCGATGCTTAAGACTATACTGACATTATTTTGTGGCGTGACTTTGACATAACTGAGCCACCACTCACTTCAAATTTGTCTGATGATACCTTGAAGGAAATTGTAAAAAATGATCTCGGCACATGTAAGGATATTAAAGATTTTCCATGCATCGAGTGCAGTTTGTGGGGAAAATAAACGAGATGGTTTCATTAGGGCCAGAGTACTATCTCGTCAACGAATACCTAGTTTTCATACAAAGAAACAATTCAATATTTTATCTGTATTTTTAGTATTTCTGGATATTTCTTGAAATAAATAACTCAAACATAAAAAATGTTTTTCGTTTGATTTTCATTTCAACTGGGGCACCTCAGAACGTTAAGATAATATTGCGATATTTTCTATGTTCGTTTTGTACATAAAAAGGCAACTTTTCATTGCTATGCCGTTGAAAAAAAAATTATTTTTGAAAAGTTCATATATTTTCGCTCCACCCTATTGCATATGTCGTCGCTCCGCCTAGAGGGCGTCCTACACGGAGCTTACCAAGTTGCGGTCACATCTACCCCAGCGGTGAAAACATAAGCCTCCCAAATTATATCTTCACCCGCCTGTCTCCACCGACTTTTCTTGACTTCCACGTAGTAACTTTTCGCTGCCTTGACCGAATCCTCTTACTGGGCTCGCCCAGTAGTGCAACGATAACAGACTAATAATGACGCATCGCTAGAAAGAACCATCTAGGATCATAATTTCCTTTCTTTTTTTTTTTGTTTGGAAAATCTTCTATTCACCTTCTCCCGCTGTGGGTGGAGCGGGAGGGTGTGTCAGATTTTTACTGACTAAAAACCATCCATGTTCCGTCTTGTACGTCCTGCTTGTGCCTGCTACGTCCAGAGGCCGCGGTAACCCTTTCGGACAGTCCCGCAGCATCATAATTTACCTGGGATCCCATCATCAGATTCTGACATGTATAGTCATAGTAGACAAATTGTTTCAAAAAATAATTGCCAAACGGTTAATAATTGGCAAAGACATTGGTTAACATTTTTACAAAACTAAAAATAAGTATAGTCGAAAATACAATCTCCTTTTTTTTATATAGATTGGAAAAGACTTCCGTGACTACTTTCTAAACTATTTGATTCATTAATTATTATATATTTTTTTACCCTAATCCAGTGAGTCAGCAGGAAGGTGTTTTAGTTTGTACTATGTATTCGTCAATATAAGGTTTTCATTTTCAATCTGAATTAACACGAGCGATGCCCACTGTGCACCTGTTGAAGCGGAATGAGTCAGCTCACCTTTGTCGGCGGTTTTTATGTCTAATGACATTGGAAGCAAAATATTTTTACTATTCCAAATCGATGAGGACTCTAAGGCCGTGTCCCCAGTAGGAAAACTGTTAGCGGCCGACTGAGTTGCAAGATTGAGAGACCGGCGCTGCAAACTGCGTATAGTGAGCGCAAAACTAGCAGATTGTGGACACTCCATTTCATAATATGGAAGGGCGTACTAAATCGGTACCTACGCCGCAAACTTATTCGGCCGCTAACAGTTTGCCCACTGGGGACACAGCCTAAAAGTAATTTCTAAAATCATTTCAGATGATTATGGTGGAAAATTTTAATGATTTGAATTGTGTTTGTGAGATTCTGTGCAATGTATTTGACTTAAATTTAAAAGAAATTACTATTATGACGATTTCTGTTTGATTCTTCTCTTTTTTCTTTGGGTGCACATAAAAATAATTAAAAAAACTATCTATCGGGATATGTTTTGCAGCAGCCACCTTAATTTTTTTAACCTTTCAATTTAGAAAGTAAAATAATTACGTTCTTGAACCTCATCTAGAAGAATCACTTAGTGCTTCTTCATTAGTTATATGTTACTAATTCCAACCTTCTTATGCCAACCTATCTAATATATAATCTTTCCGATCTCAAGTGGCCTCCTAGATTTAAGTCACAAGAACCTCGGAAAAGTAACCTAGTTTGAATATATGTTCTCGAGCATGTAACTCATTCTGCAAAGAACTTTGATATTGGGCACACGAAGGAGTTAAGAGATTACACGGAAATGCCGTTTCATTATTACCCAAAAAAAAACAGTTACTACTAATTACACTAACACTTAAAGGTTAATTAAGTCCTAATACTAAAGTCACCTTATTATACATAACACAATGCAATAAATATAACGTTATCATTGGAACTAATGCATTAGTTGTAAATTTTTACATTAGCACCAAAATCATATTTATTAATATAACGCACAAAATTGTAAACGTTATCAAACATTTGCAACTAATTCTTGGGATTATTAGTAATAAGTTATCTTAAAATGTCCAAATTGAATAAAACCTTTTACTTTTTAGTTAGCATTACTGGTAATGGGCAATTAAAAGTAACGATTTACCGTTACTTTTTCAAAGTTTTAGTAATGACTTTATCTCTGCGTTAATAATATTATTTATTCATTAATTGCAACAATAAATACCTGATGTATTAGATAGTTAAAATTCGAATGATAATTAAAACCGCTGAGTGATGTGGGCCATTACGAATATAATGAACTTGATATATTTTGTGTATAGGGATCCTACCAAGACCTAAGGAGCCCAAGCCAACCTCACCTGCAAGTGGTGCACATGCCGATCAACGGACGAGGCTCTGGCGAACATAACAGTTCCCGGTCAATAGGCTCACCACCTCACGTGCGACCAACTAAATAATTGGCGAAGTGTAGGCGTATAGTATGCCTCTGCCTACCCCTTCGGGGAAATAGGCGTGAATGTATGTATGTATATTTAACCCCTGATAATTTACGTGCACTTCGTCCACTTGATTCAAAATATGATATACACCTACAGGCTAACGTGGCCTGTGGGAGGAAGCCCGTTCTGTTTCATGTTGTGTGATCATTATAAGTTTAAACTATATTTTTCCTTCATTATCATCATCATTTCAGCCATTTGAAGTCCACTGCTAAACATAGGCCTCTCCAATTGCTTTCCTCGTAGATCGATCCCTTGCCACCTGCATCCACCAGATCCCCGCCGCCCTGACCAGATCATCGGTCCCTCGCGTTGGGGGCCGCCCTCTATTACGTTTGCTGATTCGTGGTCGCCATTCAAGAACCTTAACGCCCCATCGGTCATCGGTTTTTCGAGCTATGTGCCCATTATCTAAATTTCATTAGCAGTGTATAATTCTGCAAAACATCTTAAAAGGACCCGATTTTTTATACCAGAAGGTGGCATTCAGGCTTGCGGCCTACCTGATAGAAAGTGGCTACCGCAGCCTATGGACGCCTGCAAAACCAAGGTCTAGCGCGTTGCCGACCCATTAAAAACCGTTTCACGCCCTTTTTATGAGCCCCATGCTGTAATCTTTTGGGAAAACCTCGTCAGGTAGCTCAATCCACAGCGCAATGGTATTCGGCAGAAAGTTGCTATTGAAACGCTCTGGCCGCGCACCCGTCATTTCTATCTTTCTCAGGTGTGAGGATGAACTTCCATAAAGTAATAATAAATTTGTATGACATTAGATGCTGCAAATAGATTGGCACTGCCTTTGATAAGACTATAAATTCTTTTTGATGCATTTTAACAATACCTTTACTCGCGTCTCGCATTCATGGCCCAAATTCATAAACCTGACACATAATACTCAGCAATTAAACTAGGGGAATCTACACTGACATACCCTTCAAATGCGCAATCGTTGCAAAAACCCTCAATTTCGCTTTCAATCCCACAGCGTACCGAGCGAATATCGTACAGGTGGCTGTATGGATCTCAAATTACTTCGATTGTGCATCCAGATCAAACCTTTCCGGTCGGAACTGAGTTTACGCCCATACGCAGCCCATACATTTTATTGTGCCATGTCTCATTAATTGGCCCTAGCCGCAGACGGTTTATTATGCTCGAAAAAACACAAAAAGGCGCCCTAAATCTCCCAAAGCTCAGCAGTCGCGTTTCAAAGCGCAGTAACACGATATTTTAGTATACTATTTGTCAGCAATAGCAGATGGGCGTGCTTTCAAACAGGAAGCTACTTCAACTTGTTGCTACCGAACCATCAGTTGTTTTCCTATTCGGGAGCGACTGCGTTTCTCATCTCAAGTGAGTAATATGAGCATTTCGGAAATGTTTCTTTCCATCCACTAAAAAAGGAAAGAGAAAAAAAAACGTATAGAATCTCAAGGGTATTTTGTAGACACTGTTGTTTCTAATATAAGATTTGTAACATACGTCGAAATATAACTTGGCTTTAAGAATAAACGTTTATATGCTTCGACGAGTAGAAAGCAATATCGAAATATTATTCTGAAGTTGATACCCATCTTGACATCAAGACGAGAGCCATCCAACATTTGCCTAATCTCCAAAAAACAATTTGTTATTCACAGTGGAAGTCGTAACTATTCCTGAGTATTTATTTAACGGAACCCGTCTCAGTCGTCTCCGTAGCGGTTCAGGTAAATGTTGATATTTTTTCGTAACGAAAGCTCCTTGTATTCGTGCCCAGGTCGTCCTCTGGGGGATTATTATTTTTGTAACATCTGTACGTGTAACTCTAACTAGATACTAATAGATAACCGCGGATGTTTTTTATGCCGCTCGTTTTTTTAATCTTTTGTGTCGACTGCCACACCAAATGCGCATTTTATTTATAAGGGTTCGTTTGTACAAAAGAGATTGGGGTTACGATGGGAGACAGTCGAAATACAATAATATGAATGATACATACGTCGCACTTGTGTCCACTTGTTGTTAATTGGGTTTTTTGTTATTAATGTTCGGTAACAAGTGTTGCAAACTGCCTTCAACAATATACGACATACACTGGCCTACAAAACTCAGTACTACACTTTAATTAAATTTATTTTTAATCTAAAAAAGCGAGAGATTTAAAATAAAGCGTTTTATAGCAAATATTAAACTATTCATTGGTAACATTTTTAACTAAGTACAAGACATAAGAATTTTAAAAGCCTGTGTTCTAATATAAAGACTACCGATATGGCGTGGTGGCGAGTATACCGGCATTTCGCTCCAAGGTCGTGTGTTCGACTCCCACACAGGAATATTTATATAATTTTTTTTCTGGTTTGGGTGTTTTTCTATGTATATTACGTCTGTATTTCCAAAAAAGGATTTATGTATGTTTATCCGTTACTTAGTAGCCATAGCACAAGTTCTTAGTGATACTTATCATTTAACTAAATAATTAGTGTAATTGTTACAAAATAATTATTTATTTAATACGAGAATGAAAATTAGGACTTTAAGCCTAATTATAATATGATAATAATTATTACATATTTTATTTCAGGTTTTTATTAATGATGATATAATTGTAATTTGTTGATATAAATATACTTTTAATTGAACTTTTTGACACTATAAATTAATAAATGTAACTAATGTTAACTATGTAATGTATGTAGTTTTATAACTTTAATTATTTTTAAGTTTTAATAACATATAAAGTTTTAAAATAAAATGAAGTTTATGAAGTACAAGACACCCGAAGGACCAATAGGCTCCCGCTAATTACGTAATTCAAGGGCCGTGACCGAAATGAATAAAAAATCTGGTGAACCCGCAGGAGCATTGTGGCGGCGAGCGCAAAGGGAGCCAGAGGAGAGCACGGCACCCAACGGGCGAAAAAAGCAGAGGAGTCGAACGCTCTTAAAAAATATATGAAGTATAAATTAAGTTTGTAAGTCATTAATCTGTACATATTTCAGGTCTATTACATATTATGATGTTGGCTTGGGTCTATTGAATGTGTATCGTTTTGAAATATGCATATATCAGTAAAATAAAATTAAGTTCACTGCATATTTGTAAAAATTCCAACGAAACGACTTATTTGTAAGCTCATTAGAAACTAAATATAGTTCTTACGAACTTTCAACTTTTAACCGAAAACGGGTTTTTGCGTGTTTTATGGCTTATCTGTTTATACTTTAGGTCTATTTAATAAGTGTCATTCAATAAGTTTATTGAATATATCTATTTTTTTTATAATATGTACTAAAATAGTGCATCATAAACTATACTTTACAAAATTAATATTTTGTTGTATGGCATAAACAATTTTATTGTAGTTTATCACAATTGGAACTAAAAGATTATCTGTTTGTACCGATTTATCTCAGAAAAAAATTAAAGACTTAACTTAAAACATTGTTACAATTTTAATTATTTGTTTTCACCTTATTCCACATCTTATCATTATGTTGGTAGTTACTCAATAGAAAAGTAAGTAGAAAAAGATTTATCTCAATAAAAAATGCTCAACGCGCTCAAAGAAGTTTTTACTAAAAATGGCATCTCTACACATTTTTTATTCTTATACAATTCGTCCGGGGTTGATTTAAATGAACTAACTATTGTGGCCGCGTACGTCCACTAATAAGCATATTCAATAACGAATGCTATTTTTTGACAAGTGCAACCCCAAACAAACTTGCATATGGCGGGTTTTAAGCCGACTTCTGTTCAGTTAAATATCTTCTATGTTAGCCACTTATAAAGTTTTGAGAGCCAGATGGTTTGCTTTCCCATAGGTTTTACGAGCACAATATTATTATCTTTATAGGTCAACTCACATAGTAGAAGCAGTTTTTTATAAGTCATTATTAATAAAGGCTTGTATTTAACGTATATTTACTGCCATCCTAACTTTATCTAATTGAATTTTTAGAGTATTAGTTTATTATATTCAACTAATAAACAGATTCGTGGGGTTCAAATTCAATTTCAAAATCATTTATTCAAGTTTGGCTCAAAAGAGCTCTTATGAAGGTCAAAACTTAAAAACTAGCGCGCCCATTCACTGCGGGCGGGAGCTTGATCGTAAAAGAATAGGCAAGAAAATCGTAAAGGTTAGTTCGCAGACGAGACCTATCTAAGGTGTGAATGTGGAGCAACTACACTGACGTTGGCTCAACTATTCGCATGTCCGCTGTGCCTGACACATGCTCGCGGAACTGGTGGTCGCTTCCAAAAAATGACGAGTATACTCGTAAAGCAATTTAAATCAAAATTAAATCAAATCTTTTGTTGCAGACCAAGTGTATAAAGATATTAATATAAAAATTGCACTTAACACTTAGTCGCCCTTTTACACAGCAATTTTTATAGGACGCTCTCAATTACTCTTAACAATAACACAAGAAAAAAATAATTTAAAAAAACTAAAACAAAAAACTAACAAATTTTGTTTGTTAAAATTCAAACTGACTTGTCATCGGCTCGAAAGAAGAAGAAGAATAAATGGATTTAACCTCCTTTTACTTCACCAAAATCATTATACTTACGTACTGTTCCTGTTTAACATAGAATAACTGAAATTCGGCCACTTCTAGTTTCAACTAGAACACTATTTTACCAGTGAGAAGACTCGGGGCCTTGGGCGCAAGTCTAGGACACAACCAGGATAATGCTAGAATGACAATGGTGATGAATCATTTACACATTCTACTTTATTAAAACATTACACAAACACACAACAACGTTCTTTTTTATATCCACTACATAGTTCAATATAAAAAGTCAATGACTTGTGGAAATATTGTAAAAATAATTGTATATTTTTTTATTATTAATAATCCTAATCAATTCTCACGTTAGTTGAAAGGCAGCATTTAGTTTCTCTTTTTTGTTAGCTTTTAAGCTGTCTTATTCAATTATCATCAAGTATTCTACACTTACAGAACACTCAAGACATTACTTATATTACTAGACATAACTAAATATTTTTTTATGTAATAAATGTGATGGATATCCATCGTCAAATGTTTGTCAGCTGGTTTGTATGTGGAAAAAAAATATTTTTTCTTATTTCCATGCAATTCTCTCTTCATAAATACCTTTGGTGTTCTTTAAGGAACTTTTATGAAAAAATAATTGCCGAATTGGTCTAGCCATTCTCGAGTTTGCGCTTAGCAACGTTCGTTTTTATTTGTTCAGATTTAAGTCTTACTATTGACTAACGGCGGCTTACATAATAGTTCTAAATTTGATTTAAGGAACATTTAATTTAAAATGTCATTCCATTTCAGTTAATTGTGTAAAGTTGAGAGGGACAGAATGATGTTTTAAATAGATTTAGCTATAATTAGGATTAATAATCCTTTATTGCACAACAATAATTTGAAGTATAACATGAGGTATATAAAATAACATATACAAAGGTGGACTCTACCAGTCAACCCTAGCAGTTGTAAACTAAATAGTTGTACGGGATAAATGTTGTCCAAGAAAAGTGTTACTAATAAAAAATTAAAATAAGAATAAAATATAAAGCAAATCTCTTACAGGATTAGTGACCGTTGTGCAAGACACTCTTGGTGTTAGATGTTAACTCATTTCATGTTCTATAGTACATGCTAACAATAGTCAAGCCATTAATCTAGGTTACACTATACTTACGTATGGGGTAGCCGTTAAGCCAATTCAGAGGTCCTATTGGGGACTTGACTAATTATAACAGCTGGACGACGCTATTAGGTCGTAGCTCCATATGATATATATACGTCATCTAGGTATGTACGACTGCAGTGCCATAGTGCTGCCTAATACTAACGCAATACTGGGTTCTACGCTTAATCTGTTAGAGGGCGGATGACTGACATGAGACAGGACACAATAGATTACAATTTCCATATATAACGTATTCTTACAGAGTAAGTAAGTAAACCTTCAAAATTATTACTCTCGCTATTAAACTTTCTTCTGGTTTATTAAAAAGAGCTTGAACTACACCAGAACACTGTTAAAACGTTTAGAAGTATCAAAGGAATTTAAAAAGTATGAAACCCAAATAAACAAAACCACAAAAGCATTTATAGCACCATAAAAATGATATTATACGTTTTAAAACGGAACAACAAAGAAATAATTCGAGCTCTTACGCGAAGGGACTAACCAAAACCCTTTTCGCGTACTTCGATGACTCATTTATTGCACCCAAACTTGCCTTCCGTTCCCAAAGTCAGCTCTTATCTCACAATACCTTCACTTAGCACGTACCTGGTTTAAAATAAATGCAAATCCATATCTTATCCACCCTCCCGAACATTCTTTTACATAAAAAAACAAGAGATAATCCTCTAATACCATAGGCTTGTATGACTAATTGCCCACAGATGTTTCATACTATTCCCCCGGTAAGGAATATATATCAAAAATAGAATTGTGGGTTACCTTTGATCAATGATAATAATTAAAATTAATCTCACTATCAGGTTGATCTTGTTCGCCACCCAGGTGATGTTATGGTAGTATACAGAAATATCTTGTAATTTTTTTGAGTTAATAACTGAGAGTAGTTTTTGAAGAAAAGCAAAAAAAATTTTTGTAGCTCCGTGAAAAGATCATTATAGTTAAGCAGAGTTTACAGAGCCTAGTCCTTGAATTGGACCGATTGTGTGCTTTTTGATATCGAGCTCTTCAAAAGGCACGTTAGGTCGGCTATAATTTTATGTCGTAATCGTTAAGCTAAGTTAGATGCTTAATTGGGAGGCTTAAACGATTCTAGCAACAGCACGTCACACTGCCTTTGGATCGCGTGGTGAAGTATAACCTGAATCCGTCTTATGTTGGTTTGTGAGAGAAGGGTTTCCGAAACCCGGTAGTGGGACGTTCGTAGGCTAAGATGCAGATGATAAATTTTTATTTTGATTTATAAACACACATTTTCTACACATATTACCAATATACATACATATATACATTCACGCCTGTTTCCCCAAAGGGGTAGGCAAAGGCATATTATACCCCCACACTTCGCCAATTATATAGTTGGTCCCACGTAATAGATGGCGAGCTTATTGCCGGTTTTCGGGCACTTTTGTGTTCGCCAGAGCCTCGGCCGTTGATCGGCAGGTGCACTACTTGCAGATGAGGTGGCCTTGGGCTGCTTAGGTCTTGGTAGGATCACCAATATAAATAAATATTTCTGACAATTATACCAATTATTTTAGTTCCAAGATATTAAGAACCTGTGTTTTGGATGCTAAATAACGGATAAATATACTTAAATTCTTTTTTCCGTAATACTTAATATACATGGAAAGACGCCCAGATCAGAACATATATTAATGTTTATCCACAGAAAGATTTATCCTGCGTGGGAAACGAACCCACGACCTCAAGATTGGAGTGCGGGTATACGTATGTTGTACTCAAATACGTTAGTCTGGGATTTCGATTGTGATTGATTGCTATTGTGCCGTATGGTACCAGCCTAGAATAGTGCCACCTTCCTCATCTCACGGGGAGTCGCAAGAGTCCGAAAAGAAATCCTACTAGCTGATGGACAGCAGCGTCATCCTGCGTACTGGCTTCAACTGCGATCACCAACCCGCCTGCCCAGCGTAGTGATTATGGGCAAATATCCCCAATAGAATGTTATCTATTGGAGTAGCCCATGCCCACTTGGACTTAATTAACAATGAAATAACAATAAATAAACTAAATTAACAATAAAGCGGAAGCTGTCTTCATACTATTCTATCAAAGACTATATTTTTGTCAGATAAAAATGCGTGGGATTAAACTGCCGTTTCATACAGGCTATTCTAATATAAATGACTTAGAACATGAATATTGCTAATGTTATATTATTTTGCATTATATAGCTTCACAGACAAAGAAGGATTCTAATTGAAGCACCAAACAAATTGATAATTTTAAAAGAGCATAGCCTGTGAGTTTCTTGCCAGTTCTTCTTACAGATCGGTGGCTGGGAACTGGCACTTAGGTTCACTTACACTTAAATATATTTTAATTGTTTTGTTGCATGGAAGTGAACCTAAGCTTTGTGATTTCTGTGATTACACATTTCGATTGTTTTTTTTATATTTAATTTTGACGATTTCAAGTACTTTTAATAGTTTATGAAACAAATTTTGATTTTGAAGTATATTAAATTAGCATAGTTTCGCTTAGCCGTATGCGTTACAAGCAACCATTTCCAAGCAACTACTTGAGTCTAGTAATAATAAATATGATAGTAAATGGAGAGGAGTGGCGATATAATGCATCTAGTTAGTTTATACTTGCAATAGGTGTGTGATACATTATTTTTATCTAGTACTAAGCAACGAATAAGTTATATACTTAATAATTATTCTATTAAATTAATACATCGATGTTCTAGAAATCGCATTTATGATATATTTATATAACAGACTTAACCATGTTTACCATAGTAATTATATACTGACAAAATAAAAATAGTTCTTATATATTTTACCTTCTATTGCCAACCTTACCTAACTCATTCCCTATCAGATAATTACTAATTAAATAGTTACACCACACCGATTTCGTCCGTGTGACTCTGGTATATACAATACATTTTTAAAACAAAACAAAAACTCTTTACATCCGATCTTTTTTTGCGTTCGTTATGAGGAACAGTAAAATATTTTTGATAAAATTGAATTTAACATTATCAGATCTTTACACATTCCAGTAGTCCCAAAAATATCCATTGAAATTTAAAAAAAACAACATGAAATTAACAAGTTATAAAAACAAATGAATAAAAGTAATCTGTTACGTCGAGTAAGTACCTACCTACATAAGGTTTTAATTAAAATCAAAGCTCACTTATAGAACGTCATCATGACTCGCTGGTTACTTCACCAAATTCGTTGAATTTAAATTACTTACCTGAATTTCGAGTAATAATTTGAAAGAAGTATTAAAACTTTATTTTATCAAGAAAAAAAACAGTTGTTTGGAAATTGGAGTCAACGCGGGAAAAACATGTAGAATTAGTGTTTTGTTTTCTTAAACTGATATAAATTCGAATGTGAAAGTGTAAAATAGTGGATTTTACACATATTGTCTTCAAAAACGCTCACAAGCGTAGGAAACTGAGATTTTACAGTAAATTTTTATTTTCCGTGTTCATTCCAAATCTCCATGAAATCCTCTACTAATGTCTTTGCTGAAGTAGAACTTCGACTATGACAAAATTTGATTAACTTTTACTTTTAGTAAATGACGAAACATTGCATAATGTTGAATTTAGAATACCTTACCTTATTTTAACTTGATTAGTTAGCACATACTATAAACTGTTTTGTTTATCTTAATAACGCGACGTTCACGGTCCCTTGAACAGTTTCCGATTTAAAAAAAGCGACCTCATTACCCCAAGGAACATATGCGATACATTCCTCGCCCTCAACACTGTCTATTCCCCTGGCGAATTTAAATTTGTAATTCTTAATGTTATTCCCTTCCTTAACCAATAACGGTGGAACATTTATTAAAAAAATACATCGGGCCACGCCCCTCAACGGAAGCAGCTGCATTCAACAATAATTATAAACAGACGAGCATCGGGTAGACATATAAGCAACTAGTTCAACCACACAACGCGATTCTGACCCAAAACGAAAGCTCACATTGTGCTCTTCATTGATTAACTAAGCAATAATTATAGCCTTTGATCGGACAAAAAATTATCATGATATCATGCTGTTGTTGTGCGTTTATAAAAGATGAGATCGGTATTTGGTATTAGAAGTTTGATGGTTTTGTCTTAGATATTTCATATCTTTTTTATGCATATTAATTCCCTGTTGTTTCCATCCTTAAGATAACTGTTAACTACTCACACCAAATTTGATTGATTTGTTCTCAGTTGTTATTAATCTCTAGTAGTGGTAAAAACAAAATACTTGAGTAATGAAAGTTTATTTAAGCATTTCAAGATTTTTTGCACTTTTTATATAAATGTATTTTATACTGGTTAAAAGCCTAATTGTTGCTTTAGTAAACACTACCTTCATAGCAATAATTATTCAAGCATTTTAAGAAGCTAAAAGTACTAGTGTTTTATGATGAATCACCGAGTTTTTTTGCAATTTTATCTGGCAACACTTAAACGCAAGTGGTATTCATAATGCATTGATCGATTATTAAAGAAACGTAGCGATTAGACATTATGTACAGTAGTGGCACCTTTAAATATCTTTACTACTTCATTTCCTACCCGAGGGTGTCGTAGAACGAGACTAAGTCAATGTGAGCGAAGATTTAGTCTTTCACTATTTCACACGTTTTATCTCGAAAAATTTGATCTTAAAGCCGACTTTACATACATAAAAATATAGCGCCGAAGGGGTAGGCAGAGGCATATTATACGCCCACACTTCGCCAAATATATAGTTGGTCCCACGTAATAGGTGGCGAGCCTATTGCCGCTTACCGGGCACAGTTTTGTTCGCCAGAGCCTCGTCCGTTGATTAGCAGGTGCACCATTTGCAGGTGAGGTTGGCTTGGGCTCCTTAGGTCTTGGTAGGATCCCTTATACTCCCTATGGACGTGTAATTATATTTGTATGTGTGTATGTTAAAACAACATTTACCCAATCATCAGTGAGACTATTACGGTAACAAGTTAATTGATTAAAGAATACGGCCCAGCAGGTTCCATTGAAATTATAATGAAACAAAAAGGCGAAATTGCTCCCGCTCATTCCTATCTAATTACGTATGAGTGCATAATTTCCAGTGTATCTCTGTAATCACGATGGCCAGGGACATGATTTACTCTTGCATTACAAGCAACCGTTTCTATTTTTATATTTAATTTTGAAATGTGTACCGCCTTTTCCTTTTCTATCCCAAACTAAACGTGCTGTTCTTAGGATTCTCAATCAAGCATGCGGCCTATCTGAAGGAAAGTGATTACCAGAGCCTATGGACGCTTACAACTCACTTGCAATCCTTTAAAAAACGTGTATGCTTCTTTTGGAGAGTCCCATACAGAGACACATGCAATTTGGGAAACCTGGCCAAGGAGTTCATTCCATAACCGAAGAATCACGAATATCCGTAATTTCTAAAGTGTTAGAATTAGTTCCCGACCGATGGCGCTCGGTGCGATGATAGAAAGAGCCACAAGATGCATAAACAAATAAATACTTAGAAGCAATAGAAACTTCAATTTGATTTATGTGTATAGTTTGCTAAAACTGAGATATATTTCCACGCGATTTTATCGCTGCTTACCTAAATTAGACTTTTGATTATATATCTATAACTACTAACTACTCTAGTACTCTGTATAAACAAACTAATATTGTAATTAGGAATTTGCAAGACACGGTTACTAGGTTTACTTAGGTAGTGTACAGGCTTTAATTTATAGATGTAGAGGCAAAAACAGATCCAATTTCGTAAATTACTGTCTAAAATCACTCGATAAATAAATGTAAGCATGTAATTAGTTTCAACTACAAGTTGCAATTAGAATAATTGGTAGTTACCTAACTAAACCTTAGGGCTGTTTAATAGATCGACTATAGACTTGTTTGCCTTCTACTGAAAAAAGTTGTTCAATCGGAACCCTATACTCACGGATACTGTGCTGTTGTTGGTTTATTAATGTAACAAATTGCTCCAAAAGCTAGTAATTGCAAAAGCTTGCTGGCTTGGTTGGTAATCTAAGTACATAAAGCCTAAGGTTATTCGAAATAAAATTGATGTAAAATTCACAAATCATTTTTATAATTGAAAAGGAAAACACACGTCAATTATCATTAATTCAGTACCCAGTATTGAGTACTAGTCTACCCTCGAACCAAGGTGAAAGAGATCCAGATCTGCATCCATCCATACTGCACCTTGCGGATCAAATTTTATTTGTGTAACATTAACAAAAGTATAAATGTTTGTATAACACTACTACAACATTGTTGCTCAAACCAAAACTTGGATTATGTGTTATCGAAGAGCGGCGGAGGCACCACCTACTAGATATTATAATATAGCAGGTTGATTATGAAATAAAGATATTTATTATTATAAATTCGGATTTTCAAAGATCGATGTGAGTCAACTTACTGTTAGAATTGTTTTAAGCCTACCAATAATGTATCTAACTTAGCTCAAGGACTACGACTTATAGTGATAACCGAGACCAACTATTTTCCGTGTCACGGAACCGCTCCATCTACAATTCCACACCTACAGTCATCTATCTAAGGACTGCCCTCTGCAAACTTTGCATACCTACCTTTCCGATAACCTAGTACCACGGAGCTACAAATGTTTAAAAAAAAGTATAAATAAATAAATATCCTCTTACAATTACACCAATTATTTAGCAACCAAGATATATATAGTATATTTAAGGTCTTGTTTTATGGATACTAAAGAACGGATACATACTTATATACTTTTTTTTTGTAAATATATACTTATTATAAATAGAAAACACCCAGACCAGAAAAAATATACATGTTCAAGCACACAAATATTTGTCTTGTGTGGGAATCGACCCACGACCTCAGGAGTGGAGTGCAGGTATACTGACCACGCCATATCGGTCGTCATATAGTATTAAAACGAAGAAGGCGTAACAGTGAAATTTCAATACCGCATATTCATTAATCCACACATAATAATACACATAGTCTATGCTTCAATTTGATTCATAAATCAAAACAAATAAAACTCATAGCAAATAGAGCCATAACGGAATTTCTTTATTATGACATCGGACGTCCTACGCAGAACTATTGGACTTTCGTTAAATATTTCATTAACGGTATACCTCTTTAACATTTACAATTTCATATTGCTATAGGCAATCACGACCACGATGCTACAGTCATTAATGACTTACTGATGATGACCAATCTTCTCAAAGTATGTGCACAGTTTTAAAATAGAATATATTTATAGTAGATGCTTTAGGTTTTATAGAATTGTCTACTGCCGTATTGTTGTTTAGTTTTTATGTTGGCGATACGTTTAAAGGTATTCAAAAATATGATATTGATCATAAGCCTATATAAATAGTTACATGATTATTGTATTTCAGTTACATTTTGTCACAAATGTTTATAACACTTATATTGTTTTAATCTTTACTGTATTTTTTTCTGGTTTCTAGTGCTGAGATCTGAAATTATGATAAATATGCTAATAGTGGCCATAAATAGCGAAGTAATTGGTGTTATAAAGACTGAGATTATTAGGATTATACATAAAATACTAGCAAGCTACTGTTGTCAATTGAGAGTAAGTTAAATAAATCGATGCTCATATGCTACAACAGTAATTTTAAAATTGTGTTCCAATATTAATGTAGCTATCTTTGAAACACTCCTTTGTATCTCAAAATTTAAGGTAACGGCGATTAAAGCAACATTGCTGATTGTTTTATTGATAATATCATAAGTTGTTACACCTAAAGCCCAAAAACCGTTTGTGTGAACATAAACATTTATTGAATCATAAACTAATACAAATCTATTGTTTCCTAGCGGCCTACGCGTCGCGATGACATAACTAATCGTCAGATTCCGCTTTATGTCTCAGCGTGGCGTATATTCAATTGTCACCTTTACCCGAACATTTCTCAGCTAAGTCCAATACTCAAATAAGTCAGAACGGGTTTCGAATAGTCCATGGCAATAAACGAGGTATCGTATTGCACGAAAAAAAGGTGATGAGTGTTGTTGTTGGGGGTTTGTTGGCGCGAATGGATGGCCTAGTGTACGGCGACATGGGCTGTTGATGGCCTCGAATTAAACCTGGCCGAGGATACGAACATTGACCACTCAACGGATAGAGTTACATGTGAGTCGGAGCTATTTGATTGAGATGTCTAGATTTGAATATTGAATTGAATCAATTTATACACAAATTGATTTTGATGATGACGACGGTTTCCTGAGGAATATAATCGATGAAATATGAGTGAGTACAAACATGTTCCAATGTCCTTTATAAATCAATTTTGATATTAACTCGATGATGAAAGTTTACTGAGAAAAAACAGCGGTAAACTTAATATTTTATGTCTATAATTGTATTAGATATAAAGACATAATTTGAAAAAACGCCGAGATTAGTTTCTTAAAGCATTCTTCTCAATCTCGTTGCCTTTTTGGAAGCCTCGTTAGAGTCACCGACAGACTGACTGACTGACGGACAATCCCCTCCCCCCTTTAGAATCACGACAGGCTGACTGACAGATCCCCCCTATAAGAGTCACCGACAGACTGACAAATCTTGAGAAAAAACCACAACAGGCAGATAAACTGACAAACCTTGACAAATTCTGACAAAGAATCCATTTGCATTTATTTCTTGATTATGGTACCGCTCATATCTCTTTCATTGTTGTTAAGAAAAAAAAATATGGAATTTCCATTTTGTGTATAAAAAATTGACTAATGTAAATGATCCTGTTGATTGTAAAGACACTAAAATATATTTTACTTTTTGAAATATATACATGTTGATGTCCAATCTAAATAAGTCAATATTACATTAGGATGACAAGATGTTATTAAAATGCAGACGAAGACAGTTCAATTTGTGAAACGAATAAAAACAAAGCTTCAGAATTTCGCACGAGATACTGAGTGAAAAATTATAACGGTATTGAACGGTATATAATACATATTTTTAAATTAACTGACACAGCGAAAGTAACTCTCTTTTTATTCTTAGCAAAACTTGCACAATAGCACCTTCCATTAAATTTATCAAAAGATTATTGGTTGGTGCACTGAAGATTTACTTTTAAGCTAATTCGCCTATATATTTCTGCTGATAGTATACACTTACCTCACTTTGTTTTCAGATGAGACCTTTAGGTGATTTATTTCTGCTTATATTTTCAAAACAATAAAAGCTTGGCTCAATAAAGATCTCAACCATTCACTGCGGGCAAGAACTCCGTCAAATTTTGTCCTCCGGCCAGTACTAATATTAGTAATTATGAAATATAGTAAGGATTAAAAAGAAGTCTGTTGTTCTGCACAAAATTTAAAAAATAACCACTTTGTTATTTCTACTACGTTGCCGTTGCCCTTTGTCAGGTCATTACCTGACTCCATTTTGTACAGCAGTAGGTAGTAGTACTTTTATTCGCAGTTTCTGTAGCAGTCTGCGAGTTTGAAATTCCATCGACGGGTATGATATTAACATGTCGTGTTGTTTTAACATGTTGCGATACAATGTACAACATTCTTAAAGTATATGAGACGCCCAGTCATAGTTTTGAAATAATTTTGTTTTCCGAAGAATTGTAGTAGATACTTATAGTACTCTGCCAAATAGTAGCGTAGCCAAATAGTTTACGCCTCTACGCGATATACAGAACGCATTGGCGCGTCATCGAGCTGTCATTATTATTTAATAATGCTGGAGTATGACTTACCATCTGGCTTCGTTGGTACCCAATGTTAGATAAAATTAAAAGTAAAATCATTTGCATAACGGATCACCTACGTAATACACATACAATTTATGTTGAGCTTTCCTATCATTCAAAGGACGGATAAGATGATGGTGATGATGATGACAACAAAGCACCTTACTGTATTATTCTTACATACATACATACAATCACGCCTGTTTCCCCTAAGGGATAGGCAGAGGCATACTATACGCCCACATTTCGCCAATTACATTGTTGGTCCCAAGTAATAGGTGACGAGCCTATTGCCGTTTACCGGGAACTTATATGTTCGCCAGAGCCTCGTCCGTTGATCGGCAGGTGCACCACTTGCAGGTGAACTTGGTAGGAGCCCACCCGTATATTTAGTATTCTTTTCTACGGGAAATAGGCGATATGTATGTATGTAAATACTCAAATTAAGTCACCAACTCATTAGTTGTGTGTGACACTACACACTGTTAAAATACGAATCTCTATTGCCCAAAAATCTGAAAACTATTCCCTTTGTCATTTTCATGAAACTACATCTAACTTCTGGCTGACCTTTAGTTGTATTTGCATAGCTAATAGGTGTAACACAGAAAATACACACACGGTGTTGTCTTACTTTAACAGCCATATTTGCATCAGACTAACAGCTTATTTCGTGCTACGGAAAGCACGTTAAGCCGTTGCTCCCGGTTATCACTCTATGTGTTAACCGTTAAGCCATGTTAGAGGCCTAATTGGGCAGCTTGAAAAATTCTAACAGCATGATGCCAGTCTGCCTCTGCGAATCCGCACGTGGTTAAGTATGACCAAATACTCTCTTACTTTAGTTTGTGAGAAGAGGCCCGTGCTGAAAAGTGCGAAGTTATTAGGCTCATATAGCTCAAAAAGGGCTAAAGTCAACAAAAAATTAAAACTAGCTTCATAGATTCGTATGAGACGACGTGCTTAAATTTCAATTCAATGTCAATAAATTTTGTATTATTTTCCTCTTATATGAAAAAAAATTTCATAGTGTCACATACAATTGAGTTTTTACACACATAATTGTATTCGACTGAGAGCATGTTTTAAAATGCCCAAATAAGTTCCCATTAAAATTTACTAGACAGAGATGGTCTATAATACTACTTTATTTGTTGAGTATCTCCTTATCAGACATTGTAAAACAGGCCCTTAGTAAGAACAAACCTTACTTGTAGTAGGAAATTTGACATTGCATCCATTGAATTAACGTGTTTGTATGATTTGCTGGTGTGTTGGAAGTATTTGAACCAACAAATCGGTTAATAGCTAGAACCCCTATCTCTCTCAATTAACGAAATTAATGGTGAACATTGTCGTTATGTTTTGGATAGATAATTGAGTAATAACATTACATACAATTAATTTACTCCGTAATGACTGTTGATTTTAATATAATAGAATAAAGTATAAAAGTTTTACATAATGGGATAAAGTATAAAAGTGGCGATTTTTTTCTACTCCCTATTATGCATAGATGTTTCATAACATAAAGTTTTGAATTTTATGACTATGTTGTTGTATATTTTTTAGCCAGTTATGAAAAGAACTTGTGTTATTTAAAAAATAAACAATTAAAAAATTTAACTTTTTTTTAGAGTTTTGGAGAAGTTATAATTTTAGTAGGTACGTTATAACCTGTCTCTTACACACTACTTACTTACTAACACACAGAATTTCTGGTGCGCCAACGGCAAGTGCCTAGATAATATCAAATATAATACCATAACTTTCGTTATATTTTTAGTATGACTCGTCATAATGACTACATGTATGAAAGCCGTCGATGCACTCCAAACGAATTAAGTCGCTTCATACCGTGGAATAAGTACAAAGCGTCACCCACTCATGACGAAATGCTTAAATGCCGTTTCACGCCCCGCTTCAAAGACTATAGAAACTAGGATACACATGAGCCGGCAGAGATCTCGACTTACCAAGTTTCTTGGTGTTCAAAAGATTGAGATAATATTCAAATAAATTTATGAAAACCATACTTAGAAAACTAAATTTAACATACTACCACAGTCACTACTGTCACAAACAATACATCTCCGTTGGTATTATTATTTGTTTTTATTGTCAGACTTTGCTTGGATGATGAGGATAGTTTTTTTGATTAAATACGTTTAATTTTAGATATTTTTATTACAAATCGGCAGTTTTGTACTGGAACACTTAAAATTCGAGTAGTCCTAAAAAAATAAAAACAGACGTAAAGCGTCACTTTCAATATTATTTAAAATTCAGAAAATCATAATTGTACCATATGTATTTCACAACTTCAATGTAACTGACCGCTGACGAAATAACAATAGTTGCAATGTCATGTAAAATGGCAAAATAGGTTCACTAAGGACTCATCACTAAAATTATTTAGTATCTATCAAAAGTCAAAAGCCATTTATTCATATTTGGCTCAATAGAGCTCTTATGAAAGTCAAAACTTAAAAACTAGCGTATATCCTTGAGTATATTGAGTAAACATCGTAATATTCAGAAAAGATGTAAATGTAAGGTTAGTTTCTTTACGTTATAGACTATGTTATTCTCGGTTTATTAAATGATTTAGTGTAGAGGATATTAATAAAAGTAAGTAGAGTTAAAATTACTTTGAGATGATTTTGATAGTGAAAGAATTTGTGTCACAACAAACAATATTTTTCTACAGAAATAAACTACTGAATGTAGCATAACAATACATTCTTACGCATAACGCAACGAGTTATCTAAAAGGCTGTCAAGATACCAGGCAAATCCCTAAACACGATAGCACAGCAAAGTGTGAAGGTGATGACATATTTTTCAGTCAAAATTGATCGCTTCAGTTCCGATACTACTTTACTATGAAGAGACATGGAAGTGCAATCAGAAGTCAATTAAAAGGCTGTATATTCAATCCGACCGGACGATGATTTATGTAGTTTCGCAGCGGGCCGACGTCGCGGCCGCTTTTTAAATTAAACCCGTACGCAACCCGCACGTGATCTTATCCAACTCGATCAATTTAGATAAAATAAATATTTATACATTCGTCTGTGGATGAGTGAACAAAGCGATTCAGTAAATTGATTATGCCAATGAAAAACTTTCTGACTCTCGCCCCATTCAATCACCTGTTCTGATGATAGATACCAATTCTGATTGAGTCTTTGTAAACCCGTGAACCTTTTATACTTTGTTTTAGATTATGCATGCCGATATAAGATTTAAAATCAGATAAAATAGTCTTAAGAAACAATATTACGAAACCTGTCTTTAATCAAATGTGTTTAGGAATTCTTTGACAATAAAAGTCTTTAATAGTAGACAAAATAATTAATTTATTCATACTCTGTGATTGGAAGCGTAATAAATACGTATTTCGTTATATTTCTAGCTAAAATTACATCACAAAATTACGTTTTTCTTTTAATTACATACTTAACAACTAACTATTTACAATTGACTAGGGTACATTTCAGTTCTTTAACAGTAGTTCTTTATATATATACAATGTTTATGTTACAAATATACATGTCCAAATAAAATCACTTCTCACTTTACATCGTACATATTCTACAAATTGTAAGTACCTAAAATTATCACATAAGTAGTTGTCATTATGCTTGCTGTATTATTATTGGTCGAAAATTGAACCAGGAAACTTATGATAATAACTAATGCTTGTGTACAGAAAACAAATCTATAAAAATAGGGAATGTAAAACATTACTTATGTCATGGCGCATTATTATGAGAAATAGATGATATACGGTAAAATTAGCAACATAATTACTATTATTTTTGTCAATACAATGTTACATTCACAAAGTATAAAATTAAACACAAAGAATAATACACCCAATAGTTCATTTCAAATAATTTTCTAACATATACAAAAATATTATGAAATGATTTTTCTGCATATGATGGCACTCTTTTCTGTATTAAGCTTTTGTACAAGATTATATTAAGATTTTTTGTTGCCGACCTTACAGTGAATAATTAAAATCATGCTTTTTCTTGTACTCATAGTACTTACAATTTTTTTTACAACTTTATAAACATTTTACCAATTACTGATACAACTTTAGCATTCAAAGCACCAACTTAAAATCAAGCTTACAATTAAAAACTAAATGCTTTTTGTCATGAACAAATCTACTCATTTAATTTATATTATCTTCTTACTATAACAAACACATCACATTTTGCAATAATACAATATTTACACAAAATAAGTCTTTCTCATGTTACTAGGCCTACAATTTGACATTGGGATTTGTTGCGGAGGCCTGAGTGGCCGTTCCTCGCATTGATGATTATCTATGGATACGTAACTATGGTGATGGGGCAGGCGGTCATCGGGTCGACCCTCGCTGCTGGCCACCGAACAAGTCTCGTCTTCGGTACTCCTCGCAGATACCTCTGCACTCGCGCTCGTCGAGTGCATGGGACTCGACATCATCAATATAGGAGGAGCCATCCCATATTTGTACCAGGGGTCTTGAGAGGTAGGAGGCGCCGTGTACCTCAAATTCCCGTGTCTACCGAAACCTTCCCTATTACCACTTTTTATATTATTCGCGTTATGAAGCGTCCGGTTCGTCAACGTTACGTCCACATCCGGTAACCGAAAATTTAGCTTTTCCCAACAATTTTTTTCACCCCACACTATCACTGTACACGTTTTCAATAACACTTTTAGATCCGGATCAATGTTTATGGCACTTAAGTCCGTAGTTACGAGGAAGATTATCTTCTGGCGTCTATGTCTTATGTTCACTGAGTTGATAGCACTTTGTACCGCTGCCTTTGACTCGGGCGAGTACCACTCTTGTTGTAAAAAGTATATTGATAACACTATCACTAGTCTTTTAGAACTTTCCGACGCACTCACTAAACTATCACTAGATCGTCTTTCGATCACTGGCAAGTCTCTATTTTGTAAACACAAAGAATGTCCCGAATTCTCTAACCCAGAACTGACGGCGCGAGTCACGAAGTCTTCGTCTCGGGGATTGTACACAAAAAATGCATCGAACCGCTTATTTTTATTGTCATTCATGTCCTTGGGCGTAGAGCTCAGTATTCTAATTCCATATTTCGAATGCATCCACAATTTGAAATCCTCACGGAACATAAAAAGTAGTGCGCACATTAATAAAAGTATAATTACTATTATCAGAACCGCAGCGATATATGGAATGTAATTTTCGACTCCGTCATTCGATTCGATGAATAATCGCTTTAAGGTCTCAGTCCCGGTTTCTTCGGTGGTAATTTCTGTTTTACATTCCTTCGCTACAGTTGCAATAGTTTTGTTCATCGGCTGGCCGTGAGCGAAGTAGCACATCATGGTCTCGGTATCTTTTGATTTTTTTATTAGCCATTGATTCAGCTGAGCTACGTCTTTACAATCACATATCCAGTTGTTTCCATCTACAGACACACGCGTGCGAGGATTGTTGTCCGTAATGACTCTCCATGGCATGTAATCAACATAACCGTTGTTGTCAAGGTCCAAGTATTCCAGTGAGGGCAGGTAATTAAATGTATCATTCTCTATAACTTTTATTTTGTTATTACTAAGATAGAGTTCGTTCAAGTTCTGTAATCGTGTAAATTGCGTGTTTCTCAGCACTTCTAAGTTATTGTTTTCTAAATGTAATACTCTCAACGAGTCGATACCATTGAATGTTCTATTTTGTATTGTGTTAATGTTACTGTTATTGAGATACAAAACTTGTAATCGTTTTTTGCCGATAAAAACGTGATTCCCTAATTCTTTAAAATCGTTCCCATCCAAATAAATTTCGGTCGCGTCCATCGGCATTCGGTCCGGCACGTGATCGTAGCCAGCGCTTGAACAATCGACTACGTTGGAGTTCCAAGTAAGATCATGATAGCACGAACATTTATCTGGACAAGTCATCTTACAATCACAGGCGTCAAAGTCACAACAATGGCACAGGGTGAAACAATGCGACTCGTACTCGCACAAAAATTCTGACGATTTAACTTCCAGCAATAGCACTTCTGATTTAGTACGAGAATGGGTTAAAGAGCACCTTACACTTTCTAAATCCATTACT
The DNA here is from genome assembly GCA_949126915.1 of Musotima nitidalis. Lineage (NCBI taxonomy): Eukaryota > Metazoa > Arthropoda > Insecta > Lepidoptera > Crambidae > Musotima > Musotima nitidalis. Next base: position 7,062,637 of record OX421424.1, on the reverse strand, counting down.
CTTGGACGCTGCCTTGGATCGCTTAATTGGTTAATTCTCTGCAGCCATTCCATTGTACAATCGCACGCAAATGGATTCTCGCTAATATAGAACTCGGGTAAATCTTTCTCCTCAGGAACAGCTGATATCGTAAGCGCAGCGGATTCTAATGTCTTTATCTTGTTAGAGTATAATATAACTTTGTTTAAGTTGTATTTTTGTAAGAATGTGCCAGGGTTAACTTTATCAATGTAGTTGTTGTTTAAAACTACAGTTTCAATACTGCTGGGAAATGAAAACTCATCAATGCTTCTTATTTTGTTGTAGCTGACATCAAGCATTTTAATATTACATGATTCTTTGACACCATACGTGTCTTCTAACTTTTCAATTTTGTTTTCATGCATATCAAGCCACTCTAAGTTGGTAGGTATGTGGCTGTAATCAAACCAAAGTAATTCATTATTGGAAACGTTCAACCATACAAGCGGTTGCGTGTTGGTAAATATACCCTTTAAATCGACAAGTTTGTTCCCGTCTAAGCCAATTGCTTTTAATTGCAGGTTTGCCGCAAAAGCTCCGTCATCTATTTGATCTATATTATTTGAGGCTAAGTTTAATATCTGCAGTGATGGCAGGGCTGCGAAGGTATCCTTTGAAATCTTTTCTATTTTATTGCCCACTAATCGTAAACCGTATAGATCATCCAATCCCTCAAATTGTGAAATGGTCACTTTAGTTATTCGATTCATGCCCAAGTCCAGAGATGTCAAGAATCTCAGCGTCTTTATAGCTTCCGGTACTTCAGATAACTGGTTTCCACTAAGACCCAAATCATGTAGCTTGGTGATATTTTCAAACGAGCGTAAATCAACTCTTGTGATTCTGTTTCCGTCTAGAAAAAGCTGGTTCAGTACATATAAATTTGAGAAATGGCTCGTATCTACTTCGATTATATTATTATGGGCCAGGGACAGTGAATGAAGATTTTTCAAATTAGAAAACGCGCCATCTGCTATTCTTGCAATATTGTTATATTCTAGACTTAAAAATTGCAAATTATTAAGATCTTGAAAAAGTAACGAATCAATTTTTGTTATTCTATTATGAGATAAATTTAAAACAATGAGGCGCACTAATCCAGAAAACGAGTCTCTATTTATCCATTCACTAGTTAATTCGTTTACTGATAAATCTAATATTTGCAATTGATCCAATCCCTCAAAAAGTCCCGGTGCAAGAACACTCAAAGAGTTATTATTCAAATATATTTGTTTTATGTCTCGCGAAGATTGAAACATTTCAGGTGGCAATGCTGTCAGCGCATTTGTTGACAAATTCAATATTTGTAAGTCATTTAATCCCACGAAAGCACGATCAGCGACGGTTGATATTCGGTTATTTTGAAGAAACATTTTTTGTAGGGCGCGTAAACTGGACAAGCCGTTATCAGGCAAAGCACTTATTTCGTTAAACGACATGTCCAATATCTCTAATACAGTATTACAAGACTTTCCAGGTGCAGTAGGTCCATTGCCCCAGTCAGAAAATCCCAAATTTGAAATATCTTGCAACCTATTTTGCGTCACATTCAATTCTTTTAAATTATATAGGGGGCAAAATATCTCTGACGGCAAAATCCAAATATTATTATCACCCAAATCCAGAGCCCTGAGATCCGTAAGTCCTCGGAACGTATCTCTGTGAAATTCCATCGACATTGCAGACCAATCCGTATTATGGGTTCGAATACTGAGACTCCGCAGGCCGCTTAGCGGCGATAATACCGCAGACGGCACGTATCGTATTTTACATGACTCTATTCTGAGTTCCTTTAGATTATGAAAGCGAGACAGAAGTTCCGTTCCTTCTTCTTTTCTTCGGCCGACGTCAAGAGAGCTTTCGAAGAATAGGACGTCTGTGCAATGCAGGTCCAAAGCTGTGATCCGTTGGGCCTGGGAATTGCTGAGGCCGGCCAGCAGCTCGGTGGCTCCGGCGGCGGTGCGCAGCGAGCAGGCGAGCTGCACGCGTGTGGGCTCGCCAGCGGCGCCCGACACGCGCTGCCACTCGCACTCCTGCGGAGCCTCCGCCACCCGGCTCGTCAGGGACGCCCCACCGGCACCCGAGCACATCCAACACCATGCCGCGAACCATACGACCAATAATCCCATTGATAACATCTCGAATAAATCACTTTTTAACTGTCACTTTATTTAAATTGTCACTGTTTGCTTCGGTATTATCGAGCTCATCGCTACGCTAGTCCGTACATGCTCGGAAAACTTCACAAATTTCCCGTCAAACTTGTTTCGAAGTACGACACATAACGGCTCGTGCGCGAAAAGTTGCAACGAAACGCGCACAACACTCCGAGGCGGTTACAGAGCGACTGACGGAGCGGAGCAAGTTGAGCGACCGGCCGGCACGCTCCCCGCACTCGAACGCTCCTCCCCCGAGCGAGAGGCCTGATACGCGCCTCTCCGTCGCTCTAAAAGTTCACAACGGCAACAAGTTGCTTGCCGCAAGATTGGCATGTACAGGAGCGCGCTTTGCGAGCTTTTATAAACATGGCGGTACTTACTTTGTTTGTTTTGCCTTAATCATAAAATTTCAATAGAGTCTTGACTGAAAAGCGTGTGAACAATAATTTTCATCGTCTTTGCCGCAATGTAGAATGATAATATTAAAGAAGCTGTTACGAGCTTACACACGAGAAAAACAAATGCAAAATATCAGAGGAAAAATGTATTAAAATGATGACAGCTTGTATTTAACTTAAGCTACATTTGATAGTTTATTTCTTAATGAAAAAACTAATAAATATTCAATTTAACTCTACAGACTAAAAGGTCGTCTATTGTTAAATTTTAATAAGATGTTTTGCTTAGGTAACTTTTTTGGGGAAAGTACACAACTTAAATATTTCAGCCGCAAAATATTTGTGGAACCAATATAATATTTCTTGAATATATATGTGTTTTGTAAATGTACTGCCAGTCAGGACCCCTCCTGTCCTGACAGGAAATTTCACAAAATACTTATTGCCCAATATTATTTCATTGTTATCAATGTACGATAAACGGCAGATACAATTTCCATTGTAATCGTTACCATATTTTAGTTATTTTGTCTAGTTTCCGTCAAATTCTTTTGTTATAAGTGTCCTCCTACCTGGGATGACGCATTATGCATTTTTCGATAACACGTATCTTTATAGGTGCTTAGTACTAGGTACTGGCGTATCTACTAATGACGTCATTTGAATTGTTAATACGTATATTGTTAATGTAGACACCTACATAAAATGTCTGAATTTACACTATACTCATCATTAAGAAATTTCTTACTTATTGCATTTGATTACTCATTAAATTGGATATATTTCATTAGGTATGTAAAAATGCTTTAGATTTATCTACTCTTTTAATAGTATTGCGAATCTGTTGAACCTGCTTTTTTATACTTAAAGGTATAATTTAAGAGGGAATGTAGTTTTCGTTTAGATCTCATGATGTAGCATATATTTTTTTTACATAATTCATACACTCTATTTTATTTCACTTTTATCACACATTTACACACTCTTTTATAAAATGTATTACAAGTATTCAAGTAAGTTTCAGCCCTTTAACGTGCAGGGCTTGGGCTAAGGCCTAGGGCTTACCATTACAAGGTGAAGGAAATTCAAGTCATTCTTCACCTCTGCCCGAGCTTATGACAGGTTTTTATCAATCAAATTATTATCTGTAAGAGTACTCAGAAAAACCCTTAATTATATATGAGTTACGTTTAATGAGTGTGTCAGGGAATTATATTATTATACTTAAATAAATTATTAGAATACTACTACTACGAGTCTTTGCCTACATTGAGCTTGAATTCAAATTATTAAAAGACGTATACTTGACTCCTCATTGAAATAATCAAGATAAGTACTTTTTAATATAAACTTCATGTTTACTAATTTCTAAAAAGAAATTAGTCTTAATAAGATATTATAAATGGTTTTCAAAAGGATTCCAAGATATTGATGATAATATAATAACATATAATATAAAATATAATAATAAAATATTGTTTGATATTTCAAAACGTTGGTATCGCTATCCTCCTATCTTATTGAGGTAAAAGTTTATGTTCGATTTATTAATAAATGTTTTATGTACCTTCTGTAGGTAAATGTTTGTAATAACTCCTCAAGTGTTTTTAAAAGAGTTTCATCGAAATTGATTAACTGTAGCACAATAATTATCGTAATATTCAATAAAACTAGAAAGTATACTGGTGCTGCCACCTATCGTGAGATATTCTTAAGATGTGATTTGATGTGTATAAAAGACAGGTTGTAATCGTAAGAAAATGAGTATTGAGGGTCGATTCCAGAACTACGGACTAAGTTAAGTAGATATCAACAGTGTTATATTGTTTTAAGCTGTTCCTGTGTATAGTCATTATGCGGAATAAACTACATACGTATTTGGCATAATGTTATTTTGTTTTAAGGTGTGATGATTGTTGATAATAAATTAAATTATTATCTTTAACAATTATTCCAAGGTTGTACCCTTGTTGTTTCTACGATTAATGTTTAGTTGGTATTATGGACAGATATATGAAATGCTTTGTAATATACAAATGGTTGTACTGATTGTTACACTAGTAAGTGTAGTTCTGACATAGAAGGTTTGTACACATGGTTATTAATGTTTGTTTGATTTTATGTGGATCCATGTGTACTAATCTGTTGGGCTTTATAACTGATGCAATATGATTGATATAAGTTATATATTTTGTTTATCTGCTTTAAGACATAACGTAGGATATATGGCATAACTGTAATTCTGTGTTTACTATTTGATGAAACTAAATAAACGGCTATAATAATAAATATATATTACACTAAATAATAGTTCTCAAAAATAAACTGAGTGTAGTTTAAAAATAAAGGAAGTGTTCGAAACACTAATAAAGCTTAATAAATAAAATAGTTCAAACCGTTTTATTGTTTTACTTTTGAATTCCTTTACCTGCTTACAGCACTTTTATAGTGGTTATTGATTCTATTATGTGATATATAGATAACTAGAACCTTAAATCTAACATCGGAAGTGGGAACGACTTGCGCCAATTATTCAATCAAAATTTTATAATGGGTTTCAGCATGGATTTTGAAGAATTTGACATCTACTAGAGGCTATTTGCGATGACTACGCTATACCAGCTCTATTACATCCTGAGGGAACAATCCTGGAACTGGACTGTTGCGACAGCATCATACAAGCAAATAGGAATCTTTTGAACGTCTGCAAGGGCTGGTAAGTCCTTACTTAATTCTTAACAGAAGATTTGTGTAAAATAGTTGTTATATGTTGTGGTATTTAATGCAGTAAAATAAGTTTTAAAGAAAAATAAGTACACATATGGAATATTCTTAAGGTTAGTACAAATAAATACGCCTTTAAATTATTTTTGAGAATTTATTATAATTTTTGTTTTTTAAGTAACAATTATTTAATTTCTGGTTTAATTAAAACAAAATCGCAAAATTTATAAAAAAAAACATACAGTTTTCATTAAATATCAAACTATTTTCTGGGTAAATAAAATATCTACCATTTCATGCTATAGAACAAAATTCATAACAAAATACTTATAACATTTTATAAAAAAAAATTAATATAAATTTATTAAGTAACACATTTTAAAATAAAACATTAACAATTAAACCTACTAGTATACAAAAATAATAAGATCATTAAATATACAATAATGAAAATAATAATATTATAATTAATGGAGGTAGATATGGCACTAGCCACTGTTGACCGAGACAGTCTTTTAAGAAACTGCCGTCATTTGAGTTAGCGCTAGCCTACGGCTTTTATTGCTATACTATTCGAAACGTATTGACACTCGCATATATTCTCGTTAATTTGGATACGTCGAAGGTAAATATGTTTAATAATGTCGTAGAGGAACTACATCTAATTACGGCGAAGTTTAAAATGCATAGTTTTAAGTAAAACATTATTGACTGAAAGGGTGTCTTCGTAGAACACTGTTGGATAATTCGCAAATTGCTGAGACACTTTTCGTTCGTGGGCACTTATCCAAGTAGTATTACTCTGTGTATTGAAATGAAATTTATTGAACTTGCAGAATATTGAAATTGCATATTAAAAGTATTTCAACACATATAAAACGGTTCAATATTAAAAGTCCTCTATAAAACATAAATTTTCGCTTAACAAATTTCAATCGCATTAACGCAAACTGTACTTCTAATCAAATCCTCTAAGAATTAAGATAGGACCAAAAAAAATAAGAAATATAAAGAAAGACGGCAAGTTACATTTATTAACTGCACATAAACGGTACAAGTCAAATTAATTATTAATATTTTAACTCGTATTTGTAAAGTCAAGCTAAGTGGCATAGCTTAATCTTATTTTAGTAAAGTTAAATGTAGGTACTATGTTGCTAACGTAACGTACGTGATGACAAATTTATTAAACTAAAATTATTTTGATAAAAAAACGATAATAATTATGATATTCAAGAAAATAAATATAAGAGATAACAGAACTTTAGAGTTGTTAAATATGTATTATATAAAAAGATTTACGAATAAAAAAATTATGAAGTTAAAATTGTCATAAAGTGGTTAAATAAATCTCTTAAACAATGTAAAAACCTCATATAAATTATGTAAGCATGGAGACGTAACCATTTAAGGGAAGGGTAAAGGGCAACTAAAATGGGCTAAACCTGGCCGAGAGTTCCGCTAGTCAAAACGTAATTGAATAAATATATTTTCAATATTTATTGGTAATTAGAAATATGTTACATTACTAACTTTTATCATTAATATCCCCCAAAACAAAAAATATATATTGACTGAATTAATAAAGTGTAATTTATTCACAACAACGTTAATGTTAAGAATCATTATTACTTATAACGTGAATGCCTTTTATTTGAATTACAGTAACATAAAAGTAATGTAGATGGTAAAATTAGATTTTATAATTATAAAAAAGAACTATTATGATAAGTCTAATGTCAGATTGGCCGAGCGGTTTTTGAAAGTCAAAAGATTCTATTAATATAATCTTAAAAATTTAAATTACAATGAATCTTAGCTCCGTTAGAGGACATTAGTCGAGTACTTGGGTTGTCTACACTATCGGTTGTAGATGAAGTGTTCTGAGTTTAAGGCCCCGTAATTTAGTATAAATAAAATATGTAATATATATATGTAATATAAATATGTAATGTAAATATGTAATATATATAAATTAAAGTATAATTAGTAAGGTAGACTTTTCTGAAAATATTTCGTAAATAATTTGAAAATCAATTAAATGTCGTAAAAGTGGTGGTACAATAAATAATCGAAGTACTTGGTAAAAAGATTTTTAATAAAATGTAGTATTCAAAATTTAATCAATATTTCTTCTCGTAACGCAAAAATTGTTGAATATCATTAGTTTGAAAATAAAATGTTTATAAACTTCATTTGTTTCTGCCATAAAGATTTAGAAAAAATGTATAGGGATATCTGCCTGATAATGATTTTATTTGAATGTGGTACATATTACATTACAGAATTATATTTGTTATTTCCGTATCTTGTCTGGTGGTGACCACCATTTGTTGATAGTTTCCACAGGCAGCGGATTATCGGATCATAATTGTTTTATTGAAAATAAAAAGAAAAAGAAAATAATAATGTGACAAAATTAAAGTTGTGTGAATGTACTTCGAGAGCGAAGTACTGTCAGTATGGCCGTGTTAGAATATTTATGATGTATATAGTTAGATAATAATATAAAAATGGTTTATGGTGACAGAATTTCTTGGAAAATATTGTACGGATTAAGTAAGTAATGAAGCAGTTTAAAGTCACGTTGTTGATATATGCTAGTTTCGTTTTGTATAGGCAGTGTTTCCAATGGATAGCAAAATATATGTTTTTTATAAATAATATAAATTGTCTAAATCTTTACATCATTAATTATTTTCTAAAATATAGCTAGAGGTTGAATCAACTTGTAGGTTTTCAATTTTTTTTGAGATGTAAAAGTATTTAATGTCGTATAACGGGTCAGTGGTTATAAATTAAAAAAGGAATTATTATTTGGGAACATGGATTATTGATAGACTATTATTAGCTATATGACTGAAATTTGGACAGTATATAATTTTATATTAATATATTTTGAAGCTTATTTATAATTCTGCTTCCTGTTATGTCTTTAGCCAGACGACTCTCGGAAGTTCTAATGTGTAAATGTAAGTTTTTGCTTTCGGTACATCTCTGAAAATATGTAGTTGTTTATTTTTGGATACAATGATATTGAGATGAATACGGGTAATTTAAAGGCAAGTGAAGTCTTTTACAATTGTATGTGACTAAGGGTAACCAAGTGTAAATATAGGTAGTCATTTGAAAAAGGTTACAATGTAATATGACACAATGTGATGTTGAAGTAAATATGATACAAATATATGTATAAAGGATATAGTCTCTTGCTTGTCTTGTTAATCTCACGGTGAGTACCGTAGGAGTTGAACAAATGTATAGTCGCCACAAGCAACAGACAGTTTGTAAAATTGGAAAGTTACTGAAATGAACTGCTGAAGTCTTTTGCCTTTTCTTGTCGGTATCAATGTGCAGCAGGTTGTAAGGCAAGAATGTGTCTGCAAAGCCAAGAGACCGTTGTTACCTGTCCTCTTAATGTAAGATGTAGGCTGGTGGCAATGTTAATGTAGTAGTCTTAACTGAAAAATATTTAGTTTTTTTTTGTGTTGTACTTCGGGGACGAAGTACTTGTCAGTATGGCCGTGTCAGGGAATTATATTATTATACTTAAATAAATTATTAGAATACTACTACTACGAGTCTTTGCCTACATTGAGCTTGAATTCAAATTATTAAAAGACGTATACTTGACTCCTCATTGAAATAATCAAGATAAGTACTTTTTAATATAAACTTCATGTTTACTAATTTCTAAAAAGAAATTAGTCTTAATAAGATATTATAAATGGTTTTCAAAAGGATTCCAAGATATTGATGATAATATAATAACATATAATATAAAATATAATAATAAAATATTGTTTGATATTTCAAAACGTTGGTATCGCTATCCTCCTATCTTATTGAGGTAAAAGTTTATGTTCGATTTATTAATAAATGTTTTATGTACCTTCTGTAGGTAAATGTTTGTAATAACTCCTCAAGTGTTTTTAAAAGAGTTTCATCGAAATTGATTAACTGTAGCACAATAATTATCGTAATATTCAATAAAACTAGAAAGTATACTGGTGCTGCCACCTATCGTGAGATATTCTTAAGATGTGATTTGATGTGTATAAAAGACAGGTTGTAATCGTAAGAAAATCAGTTAGTGAGTGGACGGTTTCGTAGTGACTACAACCTAACGGTGCCAACTGTAGCCACTACGACTCGCACGCGTTTCGCTCGGGCTGAATTTGTTAGTTGTGGACTATTTGCTAGCGAATTACTGTCCCTTTTCTTTCGAAAAGGGGCGTAATTGCGCCCAGGCTTGCCTGGTGGGGACTACCACCTCATAGCGCCTCCGGGGCGGCGGACCACATCCCGTCGCCCTTATCAGCCGCGGGCGCGTGCACGCCCGACTTTTCCCCTTTCCCACCCTTTCCCTGCACAGACGCATCGCGCCCATGAACGGGCTTGTGTACTGATAGGGAAGAAAGAAGAAGAGGACCTACCGAATCCCAGGAAGAAGAGGGATGGAAGATTCGCCCCGGAACGCAGCCGGTGAAGAGCGAGCTGAAGAGCCGCGCACCCCCGTAACTCATGGCCAACCCCTTGACGGGGAAGGGCATGGCGTGCGGGGGGGGCGCTCGTCCGGCCCGTCGACACCGACGCTCTCCGGGCACCCAACCCGCATATTGACGCCTCAAGAGAGCCCAGTCACCATCAGGGCCCCGCCGGCAACGTCTCCACGGTCGAAGCATGATAGGGACTGTGTGATGACCGCCAGATTAGCCGAATCGGGGTTCCTCTCCGAGGGCATGCTGCGATGGATGTCGGCGTACATCCGTCTAGCCGAATTCGACCTCGGCTACACGGATGAGCTGCTGCCGATAGACAGCGCAGCTTTGGAGATCGCGGCCCAGATCCCCTTCCAATTACCGCCACTGAGGGCGCAAAAGAGGAAGGATGTGACGCCGCCTTTTAAGAACACCGCCGACAAGAGGCGACGCACCGCACCGGTGTCGGGTCCACGGTCCCGCAGTGCCAGCGGCCGCGTCGAGGCCTCGACATCGGCTATGCCACCGCCGCCTACACCGCCACCGAAGAGGCAGCCGCTGGCAACAACGACGCCGCCAACTACGCCCGTAGCGCCACCGACGCCGGAAATTTACGCTGCAGGCAGCGTATTGTCTCCGCTGCCTCAGCGCGCGTCGCGACTCGCGCGACCGTTCGCGCCCGCGTATCCCCTCTCCACATCCCCTCCAACCCCCACCACCAGCGGTGGGGCGCCCCCTGCCCCTGCCCCCCGCACCTCAGCGGGGGTCCCTCCCCACTCAATCCCCACCCAAGTCGCCCTCCCCCCTACCCCTATTATTCCCCCGCCTCCCTCCGCGGCCCGCACGCCCGCCGCCGCCGCTCGCGCACCCGCCGCCGCCGCTCGCGCGCCCACCGCCGCCTCATATGCGGCCACGGCCGCCGCCGCGCCTTCGCCGCGTTCGCCTGCCACCACCGCCGCCACAGCCGCCGCCCGCACGGACGCAACCACCGCTGCGGCCGCGCCGCCCGCCGCCAACAAGACGCCCCGATACCCGCCCCTGGTGGTCGAGAAGCTCCCAGACTGGAGCCTTCACTTCCGGGAGCTGAAAAAGAAACTGGGCAAGGCGCCGAACGCTCGCCCATTTCAACAGGGCGTCCGCTTCACGCCCCAAGACGCCAATGAATACCGGGTAGTTCAACACTACCTGACAGAACTCACCAAGGAGACCAACCTTGCCTGGTTCTCCTACTCGCTCCCGGCGGAAAGGAGTTTTAAGGTGGCCATCAGGGGCCTCCCGGCAGACACCAACACCCAGGAGATCGAGGAAGAGCTCCGCTCCCTCGGGTTCACCCCGGAGTTTGTGCGGCCAATCAAAGCCCGCCAAGGAAGACCTGGCTGCATATTCTTCGTGCAGCTGCAGCGAACCGAGGGAGTGTCCGAGATCTACAAGATCACAGAGCTCCTGTGTATGCCGGGCATCAAAATAGAAGCCTGGAGGAAGAAGCGCGGCCCAGCACAGTGCCATAGATGCCAGCAGTTCCGGCACTCCTCCCACTGCTGTCACCGCCAGCAGGCTTGCGTCCGTTGCGGGGAAGAACACCCTGCCAAGGAGTGCCCGCGCCCCACTACAGAGCCCGCCACATGCGCCAACTGCGGAGGAGCGCACCCAGCGAGTTCAATTCGATGCCCGGCCTTCCAGAGGGAGGCCAAACTCAAGCGCGCTGGGACCATCGCGCTCGCTGGCAGACCGCTCACCCAGAGAGCGACGGTCGAGGCGACAGCTGGCGCATCGACATTAATGGCAGAGGCCAATAACAAACCCCCACCCTCGCGCAGGAAGAAGAGGAAGAAGAAGAAGGGGGGGAAGAAGAACCCCACTACTGCTGCACCTCCAGCCAAGCAGCAAGTGGACAAGGAGGCAGCGAAGAGTGCTCCTCCGTCAGCCAGGGCCGCCCAGTTAGAGATACTGGCGGAGATACTGGCGGCCCTTCAGCAGGATAAGGACGCGCTGCCTATCCTCATGGGACGGATGACCTCCCTAATCCAATCCAATGGCTGAACTACGCATCCTTCACTGGAACGCATGCGGTCTCAGGGGTAAGACCGCATTGCTCAAGACGGTGCTCTCCGACTACAAGATCGACATCTGTCTGATATCGGAGACCCACCTGAAGCCCAGTGACGACTTCAAGATGCGTAACTTCTACGCCTACCGGCAGGACGAGCGCTCGGAAACCAACAGGGCATATCGCGGGCTGGCAGTCCTAGTCAAGCGAAGAGTCGTGCACCAACCGATTCCACCACCGAGGGAGCCACGCAGAACTCTGTACACGCTCGGTATAGAGGTCTGCGTGAACAACAAGCCATTACGTGTGTTTGCAGCTTATAAGCCACCGCAAGACGCGCTTCACGTCGAGGATATACACCAACTCCTCTCGGATTCCACCACCACGCCCACCGTCATCGCAGGAGATTTTAACTGCAAACACACGGCGTGGAACTCAAACCTGACCAACATCGATGGTCGCCGACTCTTCGCCGACGCTGACAGAAGAGGCTATGTAGTCCAGGGGCCCGAAACTCCAACGCACTACCCCTTCGCCGACGCGCACGCAGCGGACGTTTTGGACATAGCCGTCAGCCACCAGCTCAACTGCCAGCTGACGCAGGAAGTCCTCCTGGAGGACCTCCAATCCGACCACCTGCCGGTATTGTTGGTTATACCGGATCGACCAACCGCAGTGAAACCTCCAGCTCCCAGACACTGCACTGACTGGGGACGGTTCAGTGAACTGATGAGCCAACGGACCTCATCGCACCCCGTTACGACGCCTGAAGACGTGGAACGTTTAGCTGCCGACTTAACGTCTTGCATCCAAGGCGCCCTCTCGTCAGCTTCGCACACCATGCCTGCGCTCAGGGGACGCCCCCCGCTACCCGCAGGCATCAGGGACTTATTAGCGAGGAAGAGGCGCCTCAGGAAGGACTGGCAGCGCACCCGCTGCCCAGCCACCAAGACGCAGCTAAACAGGATCACCGAAGAAGTGAAGACCGCCATCAGTTCACATGATACCGAACAATGGGAGAGACACCTGGAGAGCGCGAGCGAAGGTTGGAATGGCATCCATCGCCTCTGCCGCCAGCTCTCCAAGGCCCGACCCCCAGTCAGACCCCTAAGAGGATCCGACGGGCTACCACGCTACTGTGCAGCAGACAGAGCGGAGATCTTCGCGGACCACCTCGAACGACAGTTTCGACCCAACGCGATCACCAACGCAGAGCACGAGCGCCACGTTGTTGACAGTCTCGCCGGGTACTTCTCTGCACCGATGGAGATCGGGGAGGATCCCATCGTCTTCTCCCCAGGCCAAGTGCAGAGACTCATCTGGAAGTCCAAGCCAAGAAAGGCGCCTGGCGCAGACAAGATTACCAACGTCGCGCTCCGAAACCTGCCACCCAAGAGCGTCGCTGCAGTCACCAGACTCTTCAATGGCATTATGCGCACGGGCCACTTCCCAGGCTCATGGAAGACGGGAAGGGTCATCATGCTCCCGAAGCCTGGGAAGTCAGTACAGGACCCCGCCAGCTACCGGCCCATCACCCTGCTGCCTAACATGTCGAAACTGTTCGAGAGGCTCCTGCTCGAACACCTGACTCCGCATATTGAACCGCGCCCAGAGCAGTTCGGATTCCGTGCCGAACACTCGACAACACTGCAGCTTTCAAGAGTACTGCACCACTTCACGGTGGCATCAAACAAGAAGGAGTACACTGCTGCAGTACTCTTAGACATGGAAAAAGCTTTCGACCGTGTTTGGCACGAAGGTCTGCTGTACAAGATCTCGACGTCCAGCGCACCCAGACGCATCACGCAGGTGCTAGCTTCCTTTTTGGGGAACAGAAGCTTCCGAGTGGTGGTAGAAGACCAAGAATCCACGGAGAGGAAGATCGAAGCCGGAGTACCTCAAGGAAGCTGCCTCTCGCCGTCCCTGTACGCACGCTTCACAGATGACCTGCCTGTCTCGGAGGGAGTACACCTAGCGCTATTCGCCGACGACGCAGCGTACTACTCATCGTCGTACAGGAGGAACTTCGCGGCGAGAAGAGTCCAAGAGACGCTTGACCTCCTGCCAGAATGGCTGGACAAGTGGCGACTATCGGTTAACGTCAGGAAGACCCAAACCATAGTCGTCCCACATACCACGATACTCCCACCACCACTCCGCCTGCATGGACTCGAGATCGCGTGGTCGCCACGGGTCAAGTACCTAGGGATCACGATCGATCGTAAGCTGAGTATGAAGCCTCACGTAGCGATGATAGTCGCGAAAGCCAAGACGGCGCGGCACCTGCTCCGTCCAGTGCTGCACTCGACGCTTGCCACTAGTGTGAAGCTAGGGGTCTATAAAATCTACCTTAGGCCCCTAATCACCTACGCAGCCCCAGCCTGGTACGCACTCACCAAGAAGCAGAACAGGAAGAAACTGGAGGTTTTCCAAAACCAGACCCTACGCCAGATCGTCAAGGCGCCTCGCTACGTGAGAAACGCTACGATCGCGAGGGATTTGAGGCTTGAGAGTGTGGAATCTTTCATAGGTCGACTGGCGGGACCGATGTTCGCGCGTGCGGATGCGTCAGACCACGACCACATTCGGGGCCTGGCGCCGCTCCATGCGCGTCCACCGGATGCCAGGGCTTATGCCCGCAGCCTCATCCCTCAGGAGACCTAGGACTTGACGGGAGCACCAACCTGGACAGATACCCCACCGCCGCTGATCGCCCAAGGCGCTGATCGCCCAGGGCTTGATCGCGGCGCCCACCGGACATGACACCTCCGGACGAAGACAAGGCTGAACAGCCGCCCCAACGCCGCTCCCGTATTCACGGGAGCCGTCAGAAACCGCGGCCAGGGGGCACATGCCCCGGAACCGCGCCGTGACCCCCACCAGGGGGTTCACGTAGATGAGACAGGTTCAGAAAATGAGTATTGAGGGTCGATTCCAGAACTACGGACTAAGTTAAGTAGATATCAACAGTGTTATATTGTTTTAAGCTGTTCCTGTGTATAGTCATTATGCGGAATAAACTACATACGTATTTGGCATAATGTTATTTTGTTTTAAGGTGTGATGATTGTTGATAATAAATTAAATTATTATCTTTAACAATTATTCCAAGGTTGTACCCTTGTTGTTTCTACGATTAATGTTTAGTTGGTATTATGGACAGATATATGAAATGCTTTGTAATATACAAATGGTTGTACTGATTGTTACACTAGTAAGTGTAGTTCTGACATAGAAGGTTTGTACACATGGTTATTAATGTTTGTTTGATTTTATGTGGATCCATGTGTACTAATCTGTTGGGCTTTATAACTGATGCAATATGATTGATATAAGTTATATATTTTGTTTATCTGCTTTAAGACATAACGTAGGATATATGGCATAACTGTAATTCTGTGTTTACTATTTGATGAAACTAAATAAACGGCTATAATAATAAATATATATTACACTAAATAATAGTTCTCAAAAATAAACTGAGTGTAGTTTAAAAATAAAGGAAGTGTTCGAAACACTAATAAAGCTTAATAAATAAAATAGTTCAAACCGTTTTATTGTTTTACTTTTGAATTCCTTTACCTGCTTACAGCACTTTTATAGTGGTTATTGATTCTATTATGTGATATATAGATAACTAGAACCTTAAATCTAACAAGTGCATAATATATACAAATAATAAAGTCCCTGATCCACAAACAGATAGGTTGCTATAGTTAAATTTAAAGCTTTATAGTAATATTGTTTTTTTTAATGACTTAGATACTGCATGCACTTACAAAATGACAACAAATTTTAAAAGGGCTTTAATAGTTAACAATGATGGAAGAAGAATGTCTCGGAAAAGGATTAGCGTTTTTGCATTTGGACCGTCTAGACGTTGCGACTTAGGATATCATTGTTTCTCTGTCAGTTTTGCAAAAAAACTTCATTCAGTTCGCGTGTCCTATATAATTATACCGCCTTCAATATAAATTGGTTCCGATTTTAGAAGAAATTTGTGTCCTAAGAAAAGAAACCCTAAATTTTGCATTTTGTATATAGAGATAATGGTGCTATTCTGAAACACAGTGCACACTGTGACTGTTGCAAATTCAAATAGTTTTTTTTTTATTTGCATAATAATGCTTATAAAGCCAACGAGTTTTCAGTTTATGTAATTTCTTTTAGAAATAAATATGTAAACTTTTTCATGTAAGTAAACCGACTGCGTGCCGAATTCCACAGCTGCACTAATGGTACTAAGTATGGAGCACGTTAATTACTCTTTGTATAGGTACTTCATTTTATAGCAAAGTATGTATTAGTCCGAAAATGGTTTTTTATGGTGACTTACAAATAAGCTAATTACCTAGTAACGTGCGTTTGAAAGTGCGACCCTTTCACTTTTATATTATTATGAAATATTAATGATTTTATTTACGTGTTCCCAAATTTTATATCTGTGAGCGATATCTATGCGTGCGTCACTTACTCACTCATCGCTTGCGCAATACTCTAGAAAATTCTTTTTTTTATTTGATCGAATGACGAGACGAGCGAAGTATTCACCTGATACGGCATATGGCGTTAAATTTTACTTACCCTCAGACCTAAACATAGTATTGCGCCAAATCTGGCGGCTGAATGTCTAGCATTCCGAATGTCTATCTAACTACTAAGTTTAATATGGAAAGCTGCTTTAAAAAATCTATATTGGATCAGATCGTCATCTCAGCTTTATAAAATTTACTGCAGAACGATGGCCTTCCCAAAAGATTACATTATATCTGCATTTAAAAAAAACTTGAGCAGGCTTGGTGATCGTAGTTCCAGCCAGTACGCAGGATGACAATGCTGCCCATCATTCGTTAGGATTCCTCTCTGTCGACGAGATCTAACTACTAAGAAATAATGACAGCTGCTTTATAAATATTCTGTATTAAATGAGATAGAGTATAAGAAAATTTAGATAACTTAATATAAACGCGCCCATTCACCACAGGCGGGAGCTTGAGTGGAGAACAATCGGGCAAGAAACATCGACGTCAAGTTTTGTTTTCTCGCCGTTCAACGGAACTAAATAGTTTCGGAATTAATGAATAATATTTAAATGTTGCGTAGTGTAAAAGCTAAAACTATGTGCGAGATCGTAGCAAGTGGAAGGATGTGATCTCTGCTTACCTCTACTTTATAATTATGTATGTGTATGAGTAAGACGATACACGCAAACGGCTGGTAGCAGTTGATAGCGAAGAGATGAAGATGGAGCATTATGACGTGCCATTGGAAAGGTATATTTCCAATATCCCACGTCCAGAAGTGGAAATAAATGATTATGACGGGTTATGAGTATACAATATTTACTTATTCTTACAGTATAGCCTTACGGCTATTGTACCACAATTCGCAGCCTACTTAACTTAAGTGTGTAAAATTTATATCCATTAATCTAGCCGTATTCGAAGTATAATTGTTGCTACTAAATGTACATAAAATAATTAGGTAATTACACTGGATCATTTGGCGACATTTACTGCTCATCGTCGAGCTAAAATAAGACCATGTATAAGCAAACCGCCTTAATATGTAAGACGCCAAACTTAAAACAAAAGAATTATAAGAAATGCATTCCTTTATAACCGCGATATCCGCCGGTTAACTTGAAAAGGGCTTTATTGGCCGTATCGCGGGGCGAGACAGAAAAATGTTCGCGACGCTAACTGATCTGACGAGAGCACTCGACAAACGGTGGCTTCCGCTGTTTCAACTTTTTTTTAAACTGTGACTCGTCACTCGTCATAATCACTTCATCCTCTGATGGAAAGCGGTCTGTAAAGTGCTTTCATGAAGTGAGAGCGATTAACACTCGGATAACAGAGCGATATCGATCACAAACCTGTGAGTAGTCCTTTGAGGATTGCGAAGTTGAAAATTGGCGGATGTATTTCAAAAATTACCAATATGTATTTTCTAATTTGTAAATAACATAATTGACTAAGTTTGGAAGTCTCAGAAAAGTGAAGAAAAGGGTAAATCTAGAAATAAGTTTCATCGCCAATGTATGAAAATTTAAAATATTATGAATTGAAGATAGTTTGGACTCGGTGACATATGATGTTCCTAATCTTTTTCCAAATACATGCATAAACTTTTCGATGCTCTACTCCCCTTTTTTCCCTTTTAAATAATGGCTTCGTGCGGTTTGCACATTTAGCCAGTGTCAAGTAAGAGATATAATATTAATAACATACTAATATAAAAAATAGTAAATGAGAGTGAGAAGTGATAAAGATGATAAAAGGTAAATGAGATGCCCTCCCCCTAAACCCCTTGAGTCCTCAGTAAAGATGTGGGACTATACTGAGATCTCACATGGACTTCTTGAGAGAATTTGAAAAGTTATGTTGCACTGTTTTGTTTCATTATCAACACTTATGTACGTTCACAAACAGTTAACGGTAAATAATCCACCGTTATTACGCATTAATGTTCGAAATATCACAAATTTTAGAAAATAAAACAAAACTGCAGACATGACGCTTCACTTTCGCGCCAAGAAGTCCAATGTTCTACTCATAGGTTATTTTTATTTAAACTTTTTTTTTCTGATCGAAGTAAAGTCAATCAACAATCTTTAGATGATAAGTGCTGGCAACTAAATTTATTGTCACTTTGATGTACCAAAATCTAAGCAACATAGTACTTAATAAATAAATCACGCTCTATGACAAATTGATTGTCCAATCCATGGAGGATTTATTTAAAAAGAAACGGATTATGAAAGCTGCTCCTAAATAGCTGAAATAGTAAAAGCGGCTGTTACGAGTAAAATTAGTTTTCCGTTGACTGAACTGATTGTGTTTTCAAAGAATACCTATTATTAAAACATCACGTAGTGTTACCTACATCTCAATGCTTAAGTGTTTCTATGCGGTTATGCACCCAGGAAGCAGTAAATCAAAAGCTATACTTGTTTGTAGTTTCTTACTAAACTAGTACCATCGTTTTATGACCTACCCATTCCCTCCCAGTTCTTCTTAAAGAAGGTGATAAATGTATTACAAGTTCCGCTTGCATAGATCTAGTTATATTGGTCGTAAACCACTGAAAAATATAAAAATCCGCTTTTTAGTGCACGCACATCCTGCGATAGATTGAAGAAATGTGTTAAAGTTTTCCGGAATGATATTGTGATCCCATAAACAATAATTAATTACTTACGAATTAAATAAGTAATGACCACAATGACAAGCATCTTTACTGGATCTGATAATTTATTATCTTTTCACAATACTTCATTCAGGCCGATCATTAATGTTTCAATACTTATTTTACTAATGAACCCCTAACTTTAGAATTCAAAAACGGTTTATCGTAAAGGTGCGCCTTTTTGTGTTTGACCTGAATTAAACAAAATCATTTCTCAACATAATGTTCTCGGAAACTGTATTCTCGAATGCAAATTGTACGATGTCTTTAAAAAGTACTTTAGTTATAAGTTTCGAAGAAAGTGTCATATATGCAAATGATAAACAACGTATTTTAATGACAATTTACAATGTTTTGATGACATAACTTTGTACACCACTATGTATAAGCATTAAGGTAGTGAATAAACATCGATTATTTTCTCAACGAAAAGACCGGGAATTGAAAAAAAAAACAACTCTATTTCTACGATTCTATTACAATTTATTACATTGTTTTGATATGAAATAATCATAATCTTGTACTCTGCTGCACTATGAACATTTTCTATATCAACTTTTGTCATCTTTGACTTCAGCACAATTAGATATTCATACTTGCAAACATATACAAATATCACATTTACGAATTCTTCATAGCACGGCTAAATGTGCTTTGACTCTAAATTGCTTGAGAGTCATTATCAGGCGTTCCTCTTTTATTTTTTTTGGTTGTACCACGGTTTTTAACTATATAAATTAGTTTGTCCGAAACTAACAACGAGGTAATTAAAAAAACACAATTTGAATAGATTTAGAGAATAATTATAACCAGTTTGTCTGATTTGGTAGTAAGTCTCTTTAATTCACTTGTCTACATACACGGACCCACGAAACAGAACCCCTATTTAGGTGTTATTTATACCGCTACTGACATCGGATGAAATCGACATGTGATTTTGATCACCATAACTAACCACATTACACCGATTGCAGCCAACTGTTCTCTCTGCCCGCAAATCTATTATCTGTCAATAAATACCCTCTATTGTTGCCGCAAAAAACGCATAAATCGAATCGATCTTCGTTTCTGTCTGCCTTTCGCTTTGTTGTGTCCCTGGCTTTAATGGTAGTCCCTAAAGAGCTATGGATGTGTGGTGGCAAATGTCAAAATATTTTGTATCAGTTGTGCTAATGGTGGTAGTTTACACTATTGTCATTATTGTCGCTTCATCCGGATTTGTGGCCAAATGTGAATTATTTATATGCATCATCATTATTTATATTTCTTAAATTCTTCCAAGCTATTATTGATCAAATTGTCTTGCAAGTTGAAATGTGTATTCTAGAAAATTAATGGATTCCTACCAAACAGCTGCTCCGTATCTTTATGATAGTTTATTATTAAACTATATTGATTTTTTATCCATTGCTTTTTGCTTTTACAGGCAGAATTTGTGTTGAGGACAAGCTGAGATCACCTAAGCAAGAGTTGCTTTTCAAAAACAACCAAACATTATTCAAAGATCGGATGGATAATTGAATTATGAAAATTTATTTCTCAATAGGGTGTATAGGGATCCGACCAAGACCAATCCGGCACCTGCCGATCAACGGACAAGGCTCTGGCGAACATAGCAGTATCCGGTATGCGGCAATAGGCTCGCCACCTATTACGTGGGACCAACTATATAATTAGCGAGTTGTGGGCGTGTAATATACCTCTGCCTACCCCTTCGAAGAACATGGCGTGAATGTATGAAAGTATTTCTCATTAGGTAGAACTTTTTTTTGAACAATGTGTCAATTTAGCTACAATACAATGTCTCTAAGGCTCACATGATGAGTTTAAAACGTTGTTTATATTCAAATTTAGGTAATAGGTTTTCACAAACAGCCGCTTGCGAGACAGTTTTAATAATAATATCGTTTATGTTTGCGAAAACTTTCATCGTATTACATTAAAACAGATTAGGACGAATCTGTTTCAATATTTTACAAAAATCTTAGTACACCTTTCTTAATTAACATTAAAATCGAAAACGATACAAAATGCAAGGAATACAATATTGTATAGACCTCCTTTAAGGCATCCCTCAACCCAGGCTAGAGACTAGTAAATAGGCGGAGATGGCCATGATAATGTCCTTAATGACATATTATTATGTAATTCTAACAATTATGAACCAATATATTTTTGCAATCCGAACATTACAGTTATAGTTTGTAATGTATGTGTACCTTTTCTGCAAAGGCAAACGACCTCTTTCAATTATTCCTTTTAATAACCTCATACAAAATTATCCCATTCAATCTCAGAAGTCATTTATAACTTTTGATTTGAAGTGAATCGTTATAATTTGGCTGAGAATTTGATTAATAAAAATCACCTCGAAATGATTTGCAAAAAATTTCAACCGAAATTCGCTAATGTCATTTGTTAAATGAGAAAATCGTATTTTAAATTATCGCAAACAAAATGGCTGTCGGATTAGATTTGCGTTTGGTAACGAGAAAAGCATCGGAACAAAAAACATGATGAGAGGCCCGATGCCATGGCGGGATACTTGACGAAATCTGCCGAATGAATGTAATGCCATTATGATTAGCATTATTCGGCCAAAGGGACCCACGGATTCCGGTTTACGGGATAAAGCGAATTTCGCGAACACAAAGACCGTTTTTTTCTTTGGCGTCTTTTTAGTTTTAATTCGATCCAAACATCTGTGCATGCTTCTCGCTTGACTACGGCGCGGTTTAATCGCATTTGATACGGCTGCATGTTATTGATAGTTGAATGGTTTGTTTAAATATTTTGGTGATAAAATTTTGTAATAGGCTTAGGCTGATTTAGAAAGACGATGGGCCCGTATAATAAATTTAATTCTATGTTAGAAAACATTTGAAAAATTATAGTATGTCTAGTTATGTAGTAATTTATCGAAGAAATGAGATCTATTGTAAATATGGGCGAAAGAATGACCACCATTTGAACCGCCACCACCATTTGACCATTTGAAATTTCAGTGAAATCAAAAGATCTCTAAACGTGAACTTTGCTCATACTATATTATAGCATCCTTACATACATACCATAATAATATTACGCCTGTTTCTGTTGGTCCCACGTAATAGGTGGCGAGCCCATTGCCGCTTACTCTGGGAACTTTTATGTTCACCAGAGCCTCGTCCGTTCTTCGGCAGGTGCACCACTTGCAAGTGAAGTTGGCTTTGGACTCCTCAGAGGTATCAGGCAGTAGGATCCCTATTAGACCCTCCTTCAGAACCCTAACGGCCTGAATATATAAAATAGGAAATCCTTGATGATCTCAATACTATATTCTTGATTATACGCGCTTGATCGCACAAAGTGCAGTGACAAAAGGTGTGTAGAATTAGGTACATAAAATTTGTTAAGAATTTTATTTATTGTTATAGATGGTTAATATAAAGGTATCTTATACTTATCCAAAGTAAATACCAGTCAAACTGAACTGTAGACTCATTGGTAAATTATGCAACCGCCAACCGCAGGAACCCTAAACACTATCTACCAAGTCGGATGAATATAATTTATGTAGGGATTTTAATAAATAATTAGACGCATTCTGTAAACAGTAAGCTGAAAGTTTTATTTTGTAGCGTGTTTTATAGTTCTAGTTAATCCGGTCCGTTTTGTCACGGTCTTTAACTTTTAACTTTGCTGCACTAAATATGAATGCTTTTAACGTTGACATTAATCACAAAAGACTGTATGATTTATACCAACAACATAGATCGATGTGGTGTTTTGGTATAATTTACTGGTGTTCTTGCGTCATATTTTGAGGTTACAAACAAAAAGGCACTCTATTCTTTTTATGAGCGCAGGAACGGTTGGAACCACGTGTCTTTAAGTAGGTTAGGTGAGTTTAACGTCACGTACACAAAGACTTTTTTGTAGGGTCTTACTTCAGTATGTCATTGTTCAGTAAAATAATCAATGCATGTTTAATAAACTGAGCAACTATTTAACTTTTAATTAGCAACCGCACACATGTTAATGGCATAAGAAGACCACTTAAGTTTATGCTCCTGTTATTCCAAGTCCAGACCATTAGGTCTAAGGTTATGTTTTACCTTTGTCTTATTTTTGCGTGGTCACTTGTTGCCGTGTGATACCGGCCTAAAATAGTGCCACCCCCTGTCAACTCACGGGGAGTCGTAAGAGTCGACGAAGAGAAATCCTACCGGATGATGGTTAGCAGAGTGATTCTGCGTACTGGTTTAAATTGCGATCACCAACCCGCTTGTAAAGCGTGGTGATTATGGCCAAATACCCCCAATATAATATTGGAGAGGCCATGTTCAGCAGTGGACTAATAAGGCTGATATGATGACTTGTAACTAAGTGGCTAGTAAAGAAATAATCGCAAAACGCTACTGTAATATTTGGCGACAAAATTGATGGCAATTCTTCACTTTTGCATCTTTGCACTCTGCTTCTTTTGTCGTTGATTTCGAGTACAATATTTGTGTGAATATTTCTTCTGATCTGGGTGTGTGTGTGTGTGTTTGAGTATATTTAAAAAAAAAGTATTCAAATATGTTTATCCATTCTCTAGTTCCCATAGCACAAGCTCTTCTTAGTGTTGGGCCTAGAGCTTGAATGTTTTCTCGTGGGATATTTTCCGTAGTTACAAAAAGAACTACATAGTAAAGGAATGGTACAGTTAAAATGGAAAATATTGGTATACTCTTCCCTAACAAAATATTACAATCACGTGATATAATTAGAACCAAAACATCAGCCTCAGCATGTCACTGACCGCCCCTGAATGGAACCTAACTTTTTTTAAGGGTTTCGATTTGTGGGTTCTTGCTTTGTGATACAAAATTAATGATTTTTGGTCAGCGCATCGCAACGTCAGCGGGCACAAAGGGCGAGTGACAAAGGTGTCCCGCTGTCCGCCATATTGACGGAAGGGCTCGCTACCTACGCTCTGCTATAGTAGAAATAAATAAGTACGAGACCTTCATACATACACACCAAGCAGGCTCTCGCTCTAGTAAAGTGTCCTAGATTCAAGTTACGTTCACAAGTGCTTCGGAATTTAGAGAAGCTTGAGTAAATAGTTAAAGTCTTTGTCTTTGAACACGGCTTGTCGTGCAACGCAAACATTGACAAAACTTATCGCTGCTAATGGTGCAATAATGCAATCGTAGCTACACGTTCGTATATTGCATGATACCACCAGCAGCCATGTAAGCTCACCGGCTGTTGTTGACGATTTTATAAAATAACTCGCGGCTCCGCCCGGTTTCCGCTGCAAAGTGCCTACCCAGAAAAGACACGGTCTGCAAAATGATTCTCAGGTCAATTCACAGACTCCGACACTAACATCGACGACGCAGTCATTATCCGCAGGCTGCATAGATTGTCTTTATGTGGATGTTAAAGTTGTTAATGGTGAAAATATTTAAATGTAATTAATACTAAGTTTTCACTCCTACCGGCAGTCCCGGAGTGCAACCTGTTGTTTTGGGATAGATAACTAAAGCGATTATTGTAGGGCTTCTCTATAAACAACATTTGACGTAAAATTATTTTCAGGTAACAAAATAAACTGATGGTCGGGAGCCCCGACCCGTGATAGGGCGTAATAATATAATTTCGCCATAACTTCAAAACCAAACATCCAATTTTGATCATTCCAAGACCAAATATTATCTACATAAGCTGCACTTAGTGATAATAAGGATTAATAGCATAAGTAAAATATATGCGTTTATTTTATTTTGATAAGGATTAATAGCATAAGTAAAATAAATGCGTTTATTTTATTTTGATAAGGATTAATAGCATAAGTAAAATAAATGCGTTTAAATGTAGTCCAAAAAAAATTTCTATTTTTAAAAAAAAAAAAATTGTTGTTTTGTCTTACTCGACATAGATAGGTATAGTGTCGTGGACTTTTTAGTAGATATTTATAAGATCTACAATTAATTCATACATTTTGTGGTTCTATCTTTTATAGGTTAGGCAGCGTACGCAAAAATAGAAACTGTTCTGGTTGATTTTTTACACTTTGTGTCCGAAAAACCCAAATATCTTACGGAACCCTATTTTTTTCCAAATTCAAATTTAGCCTATGTTACTCAGTGATAATGTAGCTTTCTAATAAAAAAATAATTATTAAAATCGGTTTAGTACTTTTTGAGTTTATTCGTTACATACAAAAATACAAATCTTTCCTCTTTATAATATTAGTGTAGATAACACACACACATGCCACTGGTTGAAATACAGTATGTTACTAGTTTGGGAGCCTATGAAATCATTTAATATGTGCATTATTCAATTAACCCAATAAATATTTATTATTATTATTATTAATTAGCGACAGACATAGCTTAGGCTATAATCGCTCGCACTGAGCTCAAGTTGGCCTACTCATATATTTCCACTATGGTACGCTCTGCTCCTGGCTGAACTATTGTCATTGTCCCGAAGGAATTTTGGACTCGTCATCTTCGAAATGGGAAGCTTGTGAGTATAACCTGCACCATATTATTCATAAACCTATTCTTTAATTAGCTACGTGCCGCTTGTCCTTTATGAACATTCAAATTGTAGAATATATTTGTAAGTCATATCATCTATTGAAGCTTATAGCATCGCTACCAGCGTGGTACCAAATACCCTAAAGCGAGACTGGTAGCCACTCTACTACGGCGACTGGTAGTGGGTGTCGAGGTAGCCTTCTGCTGTATTATCTTTTTAAAGATTACATGGCACTGTTAATATATGTTCGCCAGAGCCTCGTCCATTGATCGGCAGGTGCACCACTTGCAGGTGGGCTTGTGCTCCTTAGGTCTTTGTAGGATCCCTATACACCCCTTTTAAAGATTACCATTTCAGTAGGTACCGCCGAGAATGATTGACATCATCTACATTGTTGAGTGATGTTCTTTGACTGACATTGCTTTGTAACGCAGTTTGATGCAAATAGTAGAAGTTTATAGGTCAGTGAAAGTCCGACGTAACTGTAGCTAGCTGGAACATTTTGTACGCAAGAAATATCTACCTATCTATAAGAGAGATCTTTAAAAATAAAAAAGGGTGTATTCGATGTTTGTGTGGAAATTAATGTAATCATCTTGATCATTTCAACCAAAAGAAGTGTACTATTGAAAGCAGATGTCCCCAAATGGTTTTCACGTAGGACGATCTTGAGCCGCTTACATTCACTGCCCTTACCGTTCTGACCGGATCATCAAGTGGAATTACGATCAGCGAGTGGAGTCCATCATCATTGATTTCATTAGAGGCATGCATCAGAATAGTTGTCTAGTGCGCAGTTATCGCATTTAAAGAAAAATAGAATAAAGTGTCAAAAAAGAAATGATACTTTGAAAAGACTCCATACCCTTTAAGGACCTCACAGTCCTGATTGCGCTTCTCAGTGGGCTTTATATTTTGACAATGTACAGATAACCAGAGCAAAAACCACATCGATACTTTTTTCATGTATTTATGCTACAACATGAATAAAAAAATGATGATTTTAATGGATTGACTGTGTACTGTGCAGTTTTTAGACCATTTACACATTATATGCTACTAAAAGCGAACCACGAAAGGTGTGTGGCGTAAATGTGTGGTCTTTACCAGTAGTAAAAGCAGTTTACACATCTATAGTGCAACAATAAAACGCATTGCCCCAATAAATTACGCCATTGGTTTCTTAGTACACCTTACTGCCATTGTGGCCAAACATTAGGGTGGCCCGTGTTTTGACTGTCATACGAGCCGAGTATTGTGGCTATTGCAGTGACCTCATTGTGGCCTTAAAATTTATTGCTTTTCAATACAATTTCATTAGCGGTCGAACTTCGTAAGTTTACACCAATGACGCTGAGGTTATGGTCAATAAATTGAGGGATTATCCTGTCGTGGGCCGTGATTATAGACACCATCAATGGGGAATAGGGGTAAGTCTGAAATTAAGCAACGTAAGCCCAGTTAATGGTTGTGGTAAATCGATGCTTTATTTTGAAGAAAGAGACATAATATTTAATAGTCTCTCCACAAGTTAATTGCGTCGTGTTGCGGTTTAAAATGTATTTTAACTATTTATTTATTTTTATTTATTTATTAAGATAACATGCAAGTACAGTCGAAAAGTAATTAAAATGCTACAATAACTTTATCAAAATTCAAGCCTTATCACAAACTGGCATTTAAAGCTAGGGGCGAAAAAATTATGCTCCTAAAATATTCAATATATAATAAGTTCAATAATTGTTTTATTTTCCAACAATTTTGAAGAATACTGACGAAATAATTTTTATGTACTAAACTTTTTTCCGTCAAATAAAAGCGCTCATGGCTTACTAAGTGGTCTGGAGTTATCGCCCAAGTTAAGAAGCGTTCAGAGGTCAATGGATGGGTGACCGTTTCTAAGAAAATTGATATCGATCGTTTCCATGCTTTGGGAGGCACGATAAGCTTCATTAAAACTATATCTCCTAGTTCAAACATTTTAAAATAAGACAATAGTCCGAATATATTGCAAATTTTTGCAAGAAGTCAATAAAAAAGGTATTAATAATATTTAGTAAAAAGGTTTAAAATACTTTCTGGTAAACTTTTATTGTTTTTGAGGTAGGCTGGATATTTTTTACTCTGTAACGCAAAAAGAACTTACGAATTTGAATTAAATTTGGAATGTAGATAAGTAGATAGATTAAGACATTTTTACCGAGGAAATATACAGTGCTGGAAAACGCAACTTAACCCAAAATCCGTTTGGGCGATACCGCATATAGCTGATAATTAAAAATCTCTATTTTTATTTAACGTCCATCCAGAAAAGTATTTTTTGTAAACATCGAGTGTTCCATGCCAATCCATTAGTTCAGGCCACTTCAGGCCCCGACATCAACAGCAGTGTAGGTTCATAAATAATTCTTCAGCGTAGGTCCCAAGCTAACGTCACTCAGTTGATTGCAACCCTAAATTTCTAACAAAGAGCTCTATAAAATTAAAAATAAATAAATAATAATAATAATGTTCAGCTTATATGGTTTCAACTTTTTGCATATACCAATATTTGACGACAGATATGGCAAGGTGTCGAGACCAGCACTCCGCTCCTGAGGTCCGGGGTTCGTTTTTAACACAGCACAAATCTTTATGTGCATAAACATAAATCTTTGTTTTGGTCTGGGTGTTTCCCTATGTAATGTTAACAAAAAAAGTATGTATGTGTGTTGTATCTTGTAAAAGTATCTTGGAACTAAATAATTGCTATAATTGTCGGGGAATTTTTATATATTTATTTATTTATCATTTTCACTTTTTTATTCAACATATTGGGAAGCTAATGTAGGTGAAACGTCCAAATGTCTTCGGAAAAATTCAGTTTCATATGTCAAATATTTTTTAAGATATTACGCAATACAAAACCCTAAAAACAAGAAACCTGAATGGAAAAAATGGAAACAGAACTAAAATTGTAGCAACTAAGCCTTCAGTGCAGACAAAACTAGCGTATTGTTATTCCACCGGCCGACAATAGCGTTCTTAATTCGCCCATTTTTATCGGAAAGTGCACAAAATCGACGTGTGTAGAGACTATCGAGTTATAAACAATTCGTGTAATGCATTCGGGATTCGTGCGGCGTCCAACAGAGATATACTGAAATGACCAATCACAAACGTGTGCCGACTATCAACCCACACATCCACCGCGCCGCGTGATGTTGTCACACCGATTTTCTTCTCGTAACATTTAAAATCAAACTTTATGGAACAATTTTTTTGAACTGATTTTAATTTCTAGAAAAATTATTAGTTTGCGATGGCAAAAAACACAAATGACGGCTTGTCACTTCCTCTAAGTGACACATTTGACCTATATACTTGATAGCATAGTAAATCTGTTGTCACTACTCTTGATGACATAGTGCCATTAATTTAAAAAAGAAGAAGAAGAAGCATAGTAAATCATAGAACTGATCTATCTTTATTCAAATGTCCATGCTTGGCGCTTTCGTGTCACATACAAAATATAATCTTACTACCATTTATAATATTAGTAAACGGGACGGATTAAACTCATAATTCTTTTATTCAAGCTAGACTCCTTTTCGAAGCATTTCTTTAAACTTTACTTAGTACTTATATAGAATTCCCAACTTTCCACAAAATACTGGTATTAGTCGCGCTGTCAAGGTGCCTTACACTTCGCTATAGAATACTGAGACTTCGCTGTTGAAGTTCTACGATATCTTTTAGTTCATTTTCGTGTTCGGGATTCAATGCGGGACGCTACTTTTCTAGGGCAGATCATTTATATAGTAATTGTTTAGAACAGAAACGTTACCGAAAATTGCTAACAAATCATCGTTTATTTTTTCGGTTGACGTTGTAAAAAATATTAAATTTAAAAGAAGGTGCATGTAATCAATCATTTTTATACATAATTTTTATGTTATTCAACACAATTTTTATTTTGAATATATATAAAGGGATACAAAAAAATTTAAAGCAGATTTAATCAAATTACTGAGAGGTTGATTTCTCAAAAAAATAAAACACAAGTCAGAGTTTTTGTCTACGTATTCGGAGCAGGAAAACGGTGTAAACAGTACTTCAGTCCCATTCGATAGATACATTTGCTCTGAAATCGGCTATCTCTATGTCCATTAGTTTAATGTGATTCCTTTTTAGACGTCGTGGAAGTAGCCCCGGTGCTTAGGTCAGCCTAATACTCTTTGGTTTTTACGCTCACCTCTATATCAACTACATAAATATTTTAAAGGGCGTAATGTTTACTTGGAATTTGGTGTAATTGTATTTTTTTAGTCTTTATTTACTGGGCTTAGGATATGATATTATATCAAATATTTATAATGTGTGTAAACAGTGTATATCCTGTTAGAGATAGTAATTTACTCCAGGATTATGACGTCACGTGACTGGACATTTTTCCTCAAAGAAGTGAATCAGATCAGGGTAAGCGATAGTATAAAAATTCTAAAGTGATTAAGCGTTACCATTCGCCATGATTTTTGACGTCTCGATTTTTTTGTGGAAATTTGTGTGATATAGGTATATGCAGAAAGCTTATATTGTACTTTATTGAAGACCGTTTGCTGTGAACGTAGTAGCGTCTCTCCGAACCCAAAATTTTCTAATTTTATTACATTCTTTGATAAGTAAAATATCTACATTATATTCGTATTATACGACTTCATAACTATTTAAACATCCCGTATTATACTTACCATATATTTACTTTAGAGATTCACACTACATATACTATGATAACTAAAGAAGTCGATACTCTAGCTAGAACACAATAATCCCATTAAACTAACATGCGTAGGAATTCCATTAATGAAAGCTCCACAGTAACGAGTCATACAGGCCATGTCGGTTATTTGTAGGGAACATTTAAATACCATGTCCTTAAGAAGTGAAACCAACTGAAGCTCATGCCTTTTGTAGAAACGTTCTGTGAATGTCCTATTATGTGACCATGCACGACATATTTTGCGCTGACCAAAAGACATCCGAACATTAAGGCTATTTACTCACGATGCGATACAATTCGTGCTATATTAACTTGCTTGTCGACTTAAGCTTGTGAACAATTGTGCTTAAAGTCGTCTAGACACCGATCGACATTCTAAAAAAATCGGTCGTGTCGATACGGTGATTGTAAATTTATGGTTGTTTTTTCATTGAAGATTGTGTTAGTTTTGTGACGCGGCAATGGGCTCGCCACTTATTACGTGGGACCAACGATATAATTTGCGAAATGAGGTCTTACAATATGCGTCTTCGGAAAAACCGGCGTAATAGTATGTATGTGTTAGTTTTGTACTTCATAGAAAACAATTTGTTTAGTTATTACTTTATAACAAAAGATTGAAAGGGATATTTGAAACTTACAACATTTAGCGGCAATTTTCCTTTAGTCAACTTTCTATTTGATAACACAAAATGTAATTACACTAACAAGTATGAAAAACCAAGTGATTTCTTTTAATTATCAGTTTAGTCGGTACCGGTTAAAATTTATTCCGAAATTTTATGAAGTAAATAGAATAAGCGTAACATGAGGTAGTGCCTCTAAATCGCTAAAGAGTTCTCTTGATTGTCTTTGTCATCATGTCTTCACCGTAATGTCACTACAACCTTACCGTATTCACTGAGGTCTTCTAATAGAAGCACTACATTTTAAAAAAATACATACATATAATCACGAGCCTATTGCCGCTTACCGGGCACTGTTATGTTCGCCAGAGCCTCGTCCGTTAACCGGCAGTTGCACCACTTGCAGGTGAGGTTGGCTTGGGTTCCTCAGATCTTCCCCCCTCGACTGGTCTCCACCTTGTCGTGGTGCGGGGGCTGTGTACCTCCCGGTAGGGCGGAGAAGCCGCTAGGGAAAAGGTAACACCCAGAGATTGGCGACTCTGGGTTAGTACTGACCTTAGTCTTACGCGGCGGGGGCAGGGGGACCCTGCTGTCTAACCATGGTTCCTCAGATCTTGGTAGGATCCCTATGCACAAAAATAATCATCTAGTAAGTATACACATTACACATACAACTTGCACATCGACTGACTGGAGGAATTGCCTAGTTGTGCCCCGTGGCTTTTACTTTGTCATTTCTTTCTTGATTTCATTTATTTTTTAATTTATCACCTTGATTTGAATTATTAGGTTTTTAGTTATATCTTTTTTTTAATTATATGGTTACAGTTGTAAACTCATTGGCTAGTATTGTTATTGTTATTAAGTCGATAACACTGATGCCCGGTAAAACTGTAAAGAGTTTATGTTGGCATCTTACTGCATACAATTATATGTATTTTTTAATTAAATCAATAAAATAGAACTAACCATATTCTGCAGATTATAAGATTCTGGTCGTTGTCATATTTGTTAAGTAGGGTTCAACATAGCTATTATATTTCTACGTAAAGCGAAAACCTTGACTGGAAATAGAGCAATGATTTCAACGACTTCAACGTAACTACTTCCTATACTGCCAGTCCTGACATGTATGATAATTGGCTAATTAGCACCACTAGAAGGTTATTTACGATAAACGCTAGAGAAATATTCAGATCCCCATATGCCAATGACAAAGACAAGACATGACTTTTATTGGTCTAACCTAAGCCTACATAGGCTGCTTTCGAACTTAACTCGTTTCAAAACAAACATGACCATTAAAAATGAACAGAACACTATTCTAATTTCTCAAATGCCAGAATTATGAGTTGGTCCATTTTATTTAATGTGCCGTAAAATTTAACAACAATCGCCTTTTAGTGACGTGAAGGTATTTTGTGTTTATAGTCGTTAAGATTAAACCCTTACAGAGCTCAATAGATGGACAATGTACCTACCGCGTGTGTTAGGTCGCGCACCGCGGTATCAACGGGAAACATTACCGTAACTCAAGAGTCGAAGGTCCTCTGATACAACCAATATCTTTATGCCCTCACTTGTTTGAGGACTAAAAGGTTGCTTGATACATGCTTAGATATACCATCATTTGTTGTAAAAAGTACTTTGATAGTCTTTTAGGAGTGTATTTACGTTTAACGACTTTTATAGAAATAATGGTAAGTCGGTTTACACGGGTAGTAGTACTAATGCTGTACGTGAATGTAGACTCTCAGTTAATTTAATATTGAATTTACGCTCTTTACTCTTGGCTTTTTACCAAAATATATATTATATTCTTACTTAAAATATTTTACGATATTTTGGTTTTAGCGGAATAATTAGTCAGTAGTAGTTTTGGAGTAAATTTACATTCAAATCAAATCTAATACTTATATTAAGATAAAATGATATGCATCATTAAATTCTTTTTACCGCAAGTTAATATGGAAAAAATAACATGACTGTGAAAGCGATATTGT
Organism: Musotima nitidalis; assembly: GCA_949126915.1. Lineage (NCBI taxonomy): Eukaryota > Metazoa > Arthropoda > Insecta > Lepidoptera > Crambidae > Musotima > Musotima nitidalis. The sequence goes on along the minus strand of OX421424.1, from coordinate 7,029,706 downwards.
TTAAGCAAAACCAAACAATTTTAGATTACGATGATCGTGACTTTTTCTAATAATTGTGCTCTCATCTCACCCACCAGGTGTGTTTATACTATTTTGACTTTCGCAAGACGCACAAAGCCGTGCGAGACCACACAAAAGTGTCTTTAAGTCGCCCGTCCTGCACCATTGTCATTGTCAAAACAAGATCAGTTACAATAAATCTTATTAAAAGCCCGCCACACACCGCCATTCATGAGCGGATTTACAAAACCTCAAAAGAATCCTTGTTTACAGTAAGAATATTGAATGTTTTTATGTTCGGCATCTGCTCTATTGTAGATAGTGTGACGTTGAGGCTCATATATAAAAATAATTATTAAGGTATACATACGGGAAAAAAGAAAGTTCCTAGAAGATTCTTGGTACTGCCTTGATTTGTATTCATACTATAAATTTAAAAATAACTCTGACATACTATATGTTAGGTACGTCCGCCACGCTGAAACCGCTGAACTGGTATAAATTATTGTTTATACAGTGTGTCCCTAAATAAAGTCCCTGAATAAATCCCTAAAATTTATGAAACTAAACTATGAATGTCAAAAACAAATCACAAAGAAATAGAATAATGCATTTTAAGGGGTCGGTGGATGTCGAGAAGCCTAGAAAGGCGTCTCCGCGCCCGTGACAGAGAGGAGTCCAGTTAGATTTCGCGCATCGATTGCATAAAAAATTAAAAAATAAATTGGCATAATCAAAGAATCAGTCTCTTCGGTATTTAATATACTAATAACCTGGAATCATTAAAAATACTTGCGATTAATAGCTTAAATTTTAGCGGTCTCACATCATAACTCCCCACCTTTTAATGACAACATATGAAATTTGAGACCTGATCCACAATTTTGTGAGTTAATATGTCATCTACAAATATGTGACATAATTATTGTTTTTTCTTCTTGAGAGAATTCGAAAAGTTATGTTGCACTGTTTTTACAAACAAACACTCTTGTACGTTTACAAACACTTAATGGTTAATAAACCACTGTTATTAGTTTACACATTAATATTCGAAATATCACCAATTTTAAAACATAAAAGGAAACTTAACATAAAACGTCAAGAAGTCTAAATTAGCTACTTGGCTAGTTTTTTCTAAGGTTTTACCTGTATTTTGTACGGAAAAATATTGTTAATTATTGTTAACGCTTTGAACGTCACAGCTTTATCACTAGAAAAAAAAATCGCATGTCTTTATGGGGCAAGGTATGAAATACTAGAACAAAATTCCGCAGGATATATTGGATTTGCCCTTACGCAAAAATTGATTCAAGAAGCATAGGTACTATTGTACGCAAGATTATATAGATGATAAGACGGCATGGCTGTAAATTATATCTATAATGGGACAACAATTTTGTGGCCTGCAGCTCATTTAATTTTTATGATGTTATTGTTGTTTTTCATTTGTATAAATCTTATATCTCATGCACACTTAAATGTCCCTGGGTTGGTGGCGTAATTCGTCGGGTCGTTACGTTCCCTAAATTATGGTTAAGCGAAACGATGGCTGATTCATGCGCCATACTCGTGAACGGGTGCCGCCAGTGGAGACTGGTCTGCTCATGTCTACTATGTTCATTCGTAATTATGTACGTATAAGTAAAAAATGGAGTTATTTACTTCTTTTTTTTTAAATCTTGTGACTGCAGAACACAGGTTTTTGTAGACTTGTCAAATTGTTTTACTATTAAGTACATTTACACAAAAAACTGATCTTAACGATTTTCTTGCCCGTTATTTAATCAACGCCCACAGTGAATGGCCGCGCTAGTTTTTAAGTTTTGAAATTTGACCTTCATAAGAGCTCTATGAAGCCAAACTTAAATATTTGATTAAAACTTTGACTTTGACTTTACCTTTTATAGAGCGAGTGAATTGCCCAGTAGTGCCTGGTAGTGAGTGAAAGTAGTTTTTTTTTATATAACCTACTACAAAAAAAAAAAAAAAATTTATAAGGGCGTTTACATAACAATGTTTAATAAGAATTCACTGTTTTAAATTTTTACATTTACGATTTGGTTATTTGCCAATGTTTACTATCGGGATATCTGAAAAAGTGTAAACCTTACACTTTTTCAGATATCCCGATAATAAAAATATTTATTTTTAGTTGTTTGTTAAGAACCGTTTGACCTAATTTATGATGTAATGTGTATGTGAGATGTAAAGGGTTAAAAAGTGGCTTTGAATATAACACACGGTTGCTTTGAAACCACTTTCTTTCAGGTTTGGTTGGCTTCGCTTGTGATGGCACTCGGTATTTAACTTACCTTAGAAAGAAATATAATAGGTTGGGGAAAAAGTCTTTTCGTATTTTTGTATGAAAAGTCAAGACATTTTTTTCAAAGTTTATTTACATTTATTTACAATATATATGTACCGTTTTGTTGAATAACTTTCTGCCATTTTGTGGGCAGAGACATTATCCCGTTACTGTAGAAACTTTGGGGCTTCTGATCAAAAAAACGGGACAAATAGTTTTGGCAGTCCTCTCTTGAGGTCAACCTTACAGAACCTAAAGAATTCTGCAGAGACCGAAACAGGTGAAAATCTGAAGGCGCAAGGTCAGGGCTATATGGTGGATGCACTAGGACCTCCCAGTCGAACTCTCTTAATTTTTGCTGAGTGGCTAAAGATGTGTGTGGTCTAGCGTTATCGTGATGAAAGACCACACCCTTCCTGTTGATCAATTCCGGCCGTTTTCTCTCGACTGCTTTCTTTAATCTCATCAGTTGCTGGCAGTAAAGATCAGAATCGATGGTTTTGCCGGGCGGTAAAAGCTCATAATAAACAATGCCCTTCCAATCCCACCATACACACAGCATCACCTTATTTCGTGTTAGGCCAGGTTTGGCCACAGTCTGTGAAGCCTGGCCAACTTTCGACCACGACCTTTTTCGCACGTTCTTGTCGTACGTGATCCACTTTTCATCGCCAGTTATCAATCTCTTCAAAAACGGCTCGGTTTCATTACGTCTCAATAATGAATCGCAAATGAGTACACGGTTCATTAAGTTTCTTTGAGTGAGCTCGTGTGGCACCCAAATATCGAGCTTTTTTGTATAACCAGCTTTCTTCAAATGGGTCAAAACTGTTTTGTGGTCAATTCCCAGTTCTTCAGCTACATCGTAACTACTAATATGCCGATCTTGCTCCACTCTTTCAAAAATGGCGTCCATTTTATTCGTAACAGGGCGACCAGAGCGAGGTGCATCTTTAACATCAAAATTTCCGGACTGAAAACGTTTGAACCAAATTTGTGCTACTCTTACTGACACTGCATCAGGTCCATAAACATCACAAATTTTTTTCACTGCTTGAGTTGCATTTTTGCCTTTTTTATAATAAAATTTTAAAATGTATCGAATTTTTTCATTAGATTCACTCATTTTTACGGAGAGAAAAACAAATGAAAAATAGCGGGGAACAACTTTTTTAATTTTTTTTCTTTTCTTTATAATGGAATCTTTTTAATGTTACCAAAACCAGCCAGACACAAATAGTACAGTCAAAAAAAATTTATAATAAGTTTATACCTACGTTATGCGAAAAGACTTTTTCCCCGACCTAATATAAACAAACTTGATAATACTTCATCATACGCATAATAATGGTCAAAAGCATTCGACTTCGTTGCTCATAAACATCTCCTCAATAAACTTCAAACACTCGGAATCAGAGGACCCACCTTATCATGGATAACGTCTTACCTAAGTGGTAGAAAACAAAGAGTTGTTAGTAATAAACATCATAGTTAATGAAAAGCAAACCACATCCTCCGAACAAAAAGAAATATTTGGCGTCCCGCAGGGAAGTGTCCCCTAGCACACTGTTCTATTTTTGCTGTATATAAATGACATAACTGAGATTATACACCACCACCACATAGTACCACATGGATGGCGAGCCAATGCAGCGCGTAACCGAAGTTACAGATCTAGGAGTTCGGTTTAGCGCTGACCTCAATTTCCGTAAGCATATTGTGGACGTATGTAAGAAGGCTTATCGAAGTTTGGGTTTTGTGTTAAGGCAGGCGAACGATTTTACAAATATAGGGGCATTGAAGGCGTTATTTGAGGCTCTTGTAAAAAGCCACTTAGAATGCAACGCTGTAGTTTGGTCTCCGCATGAGGACAAATACAAGTTTATGATAGAGCGTATCCAGAATAAGTTTATTAGGTTTATTTATCTGAAGAGATATGGAGTTTATCCGGGATATCCGCTCTTATATCCTACTTTATTTATTTTGGGTTAGGTAGGATACACTAAACTAGAAATTAGAAGGGAAGCTGCTACGGCCATGTACATACTAAGAGTGATCCGCGGTAATATACACAACCCTGCTGTGCTAGCGGAGGTGCGACTGATGGCGCCGGACGCGTGTGCGGCGCGGCGGCGGCGCCCGGCTCTGCTGGCTCTGCCGCGCGCGCGCACTAACTTGTTACACCTGGCGCCGCTCACGCGGGCACTGCGTGTACTTAATGCAGTAGCAGGAGAAATAGATTTGTTTTCGTGTTCTTTGAGTGAATTCACAAGGGTCATCTGTAGGGTATTATGTTATAGGTAGTTAGTTGTTATTAGGATAAGATAGTTAAGCTAAGTTAATTTGATATTTTATTTTTATTATTTACATTATTGCCTTAGGATTAAGTTTCTGTAAAAGTAATGTAGTTAGGATTTAAATAAATAAAATAAAATAAAATAAATAAAGCATACATGTACTTTATATGCAGATGATATATATAGCCTTAATTGTGACATCAAATGACAAAAATAATTGAATCTTTACAATATCACCAAAAATACTATTGACGTGATAAAAACAAAATCATTTATGCAAGTTTGGCTAAAAAGAGCTATTATGAAAATCTTACTTATAAACTAACGCGCCAATTCACTGTGGGCTGATCGAATAAATAAATAGAATATCATAATAATAAGTAGAAAAAGAAATTAATCTGAACAAATCGTATTATATGCAATCAAGACATGAAAAACATTAGTTTAATTTGAATGTGGCTAAGGTAAGTACAGTGCAGCAACTACAATGTTTGAGCATGGCAATAGATGAGGACTTAAACTGGAAAACGCACATAGACAGTTTATGTAATAAAAAAAAATAGATTCCTTTATGGGCATAAATACTGAATAATGTAATATGTTTATGATTACCTAGAATCTATTCTGCGCTTCGGAATCATACTTTCGGGCAACAGTACCTACTGATAGAAGTAGAGCATTCATTGCACAAAAAAGTATGTAAAGCATAATGTAAGGGTCTTGCATTTATTTACTATTAATAATCAAACAGAATTCTGCACTTCGCTTAGATCTCATTCTTATAGAATGACACCGACTTTAAATAATTACCACATGTTATGTTAAGACACAACAATCAGTAAAAATATAAATGTTTCTCTTTTTTCAATAATTGCTTCATGATATAAAACCGTAAATTACCGCCATGACACAGTCACCAGAACAATAAATATTTCCAGGCAATGGACAAAAATATATATTATGTTAGTTATGTCATATTTAATTTAATTTATCATAATATGTCAAGATTTTAATAATAATTACCGAAAAATGTTATAGAGATTACCATATAGGCTGATTATCTTGTTATTTGTAAAAGGAATATAATAAACTGAACCTCTAAAAAATACTTTTTTGATCATCAAAAATACTGATCTAGCATCTAATAGGGGATTAGGTGCTCCACCAGAATTTTTTGATGTACAAAAAGGTTAGGTTAGGTTGGTAATTTATTAATTTTGATGACACATTAAATATGAGCCTTTGTAAAATACTATTCACTACCAACAGCAATAATTTTGTCGACTGGCAAGTATAAGCTATCGCTATCTCTCTCGGCTCATTTTCCTCAGAGCAAATAGTACTTGCTCTGAGCGTTTTCCTCACGCAGTATTGGTATGACTTTAATGAGTTTTAAAGTTCAACAAAATAAGTATGTTGTAGTAATGTGACATTTTGACAAGGCTCAATCCTTTTTTACTGTTAAATCCATGATATGAACCCACTCGTTTAGAATATTTGCCAGTGTCATGTAATTAAATCAATCGATAGACTGTTATTTATTTAATTACAGCCTAATATAAAACCCTCTTCGATGCCACTCAGTGTACTATAATACTGTGAAATTTTATTATTTGAATTGATTTAGAATAAGAAACTAAAATAAAATCTACTGAAGGAATACTTTTTCAAAAAATTAAGGGATAGGCGTTATAGAATATAACATAGCCGGTACTGACAAAAACTCGACAGAACATTTAAACGTCAGTAATCGAAAACAAACCTATTAAATTTGACAGAAGTATTCTACCACTACCAATAGAATTACAGCTCTCCCATATTTAGTTTACATTCGTTGTCAGTAGAAAACAAAATGCAGTTTTGATGCACGATGAGTGGTGAATGCAGTGAATGCACTTTGTTTGCTTGCTTTGCTTTGTTGTTGTGATATTAGTGCAAGCAAGTTGTTTAGTGAAAAAGTTGGTTTAGATAAATGTTTCTAAGGATTTTAGAGAATAGATAGCCCAGCCAGAGTATGTTTTCATAGAACTAAAGAAGGGGTATGTATTGTTTTGTTTGTTATACTGTATTATTGACGCGTTATACAAGTGCAATATAGAATCAGGGAATCAATCAAAATATTAAATTTATTATGAAAAAAATCATATTATTCGTAATATTTTTCGCTTTGCTTAGTTTTATAACTTAAATGTTAACAAACTTAGGTATATTATTTGAAAGCTTTATATGTCATCTTGTCCATTATTTTATAATGCAACTTAAAATCATGAGTTTATAATGGCCAAGAAAGATCGTCACCCTCAGGCATTTGTTGCTATGTCCAATCCTTTTCCCTGTAATATTGTCATCTACATAACCCCTCTAATTAGAAACACAGAGTTGCATTAATTAATACTATTCATTATAGACTGATGATCTGTCCAGGTATCTTCTCTCACAAAGAGAGCTACATAAAAAAATAATCAGTTAATAACACTATAAATGTAACTCCAAATAGTTTTACAATTATAAAGTCTAATAAATTACTGATAGATGAACATAATTTGTATTACCCTCTTACTGTAAAAACGTAATATATATTCCAGCTAATTCATTATTATTGAATTTAGAGTCTCAACTTTGCTGCAGTATGCCATGAGACATATCAAATAATAAAGTTTATATTTCAATTTGCCTACAGAATGAAGTGGCTTTATGTCAAATTTACTGAATTGAGAATAAACTGAGACTAGAGGATCTGGACTCTTAAATTTTCAAAGATAGTTAGAAAACTACATGTAATATTGTGAATAGTAATAGAATCTGATTTATATAACAAAGTCCCTTGAGATTCTAAGTAGTTAGACACTTACATGTAACATTGTGGTTTGAATGTGTGATTCTAGTTCATCTGATTTGTATAACAAAGTCCCTTGAGATTCTAAGTAGTTAGACACTTACATGTAACATTGTGGATGGAATGTGTGATTCTAGCTCATCTGATTTGTATAACATAGTCCCTTGAGATTCTAAGTAGTTAGACATTTACATGTCACATTGTGGATGGAATTTGTGATTCTAACTCATCTGATTTGTATAACAAAGTCCCTTGAGATTCTTAATAGTGAGACACTTACATGTAACATTGTGGATGGAATGTGTGATTCTAGCTCATCTGATTTGTATAACAAAAAGTCCCTTGAGATTCTAAGATTCTTATCTTGATTTAGTGCTCTTATTCTATGAGTTGGTTGTAGCTCCTCCAAAGATTTATAACATTCTATGCCTTGCCAGGTAGTGTCATCTTAAACAATGATTTTGTCTTAGTATCCATGTGGGCAAAAAGATAGCTCTAATGTGGGAAAAGGGATATATCTATGGGATACCTCTCACCATTGGCATGCACACTATACATAAATATAAGCATTGCATACTACTGTAGGACCTCCATGTAAAAACTGAAATTCAGCCAAAATCTGGTTAAACCAGTAAGACCCTGGGCCCTAAGCTTTAAGTCCAGGGCAACGGGATAATGCAAAGATATGATGACTTGATCTACAACTCTACTACAAACTGCATGCCCTACCAACATCTATGCTCTAGCACATTGCTGTGGGACTGTTCGCAAGGGTTACCGTGGCCTCGGTACGTAGCAGGCACAAAAGAAGGAAAATGGATGGTTTTTAGTCAGTAGAAGTCTGACACACCCTCCCGCTCCACCCACAGCGGGGGAAGGTCATTTGATGATTTTCCATCCAAAAAAATCCCATGCCGTTCACCTATTGGCACATTTTACCCAGAGATGTCTGTGCTAATAGTTAACTTTTCCACCCCAAATGGGATTTTTGGGTGAAATTATATATATTTGTGTATTCTATAAGGAACTCTAGTGTCATTTTTATTTTTCGTTAAGTTGCAAATTTATATAAATTTTGGATAGTTATTAAGTTATGTAACATAAATTATCCATATGATTTCATTATAATGTTACCAAAACAAAGTACTAAGCTTAATCAACAGGTTGTAACTTGTCGAATCTAAAATGTCCTAAGGTAGGCACTTTTGCATAAATATAAATAGCACTTTAGCAAATCATTGCACTATTCATTAAACTGCTCTTGAAACAACAGGTAAGACTTATCAGTTATTTCTTTTCTCTCATGTTATATATACATTTACATTGCTCCTAATAATATATTTTATCAACCTAAATCATACAATCAGTATCTGGTGAGAGGGAATCTTGGTGATTATCTTGCCCAATTCCTCTCCACACAAGCTCCTGCTCATGAACAGGTAGGTATAACTCTTCTAAAATAAAACGTTGAATACTTGCTTCAGTAACAATTGTTAGTTATTAATTAATCTATGTATAAAATTCATAGTTCAAGTTATTAGTTATTTGTTTGTTGATTCAAATCCACAATTTTTCGAGTGAGATTACTCTCAATCCATCTTTTTTTTTTTGGCCCAAGGCACGAACGACTGAGTCAAATCGATTTATACACAGCCAAAGGAATAACTTTTAACAATTATTGTAAATAAATTATAACTATTAGTTTTGTTCATTTTACCTTCAAAGCGCAATAAATAAATTAAGTTCCATAGCGTTCAAATAATCAGATGGATTTATATTTATTTTATGGCTATATTAAACAATTTAAACATAATATTTCTTTTAATATTCTAACACTTAAGTGAAGAAGAATTGGGAATACTATGGTATTGGGAGTGGTAGTATTAAGTTATCTTAACAGTTATAAAGCATTTTGAATAAAACATTTTGTTAAAAAGATAAAGGGAAATAATACTCTAATAATTTTAAAAGAACAATCAAATTTTATTCATTTATAAATTAATACGTTACCACTACAGAGAGATTATTCTACTGGCCATGTCTGACGGGATCCACAATGATCAGTTATATATGTATATGAATATCATGTTGTAACTGTTTCTTACTAGCAATGAATTGTTGGGATAGTTGAAGCAGTTAGATAGTTTACACACAAAAGCATCACTTTTCTTTTTCTAGTAATGATTTATTATTATTGTAATTGTAGCTGCTAGGATTAGCTGGCAGAGATCTCTTTCAAAAATAAGTCGACTTTAGTTCTTTTAGTTTTATAACATTTGTAAAAACATGTGTAAACTTTGTTTTTTTAGTGCAATAAAGGATTACTATTCTTATAAATCGAGGGTTCCGTGCTCAAACCCGATAAGTGACAACATCAGATACATAATTTCTGCCGCTTTTTCTTGTGATATTATCAAATAAGTCGATTTCAGAAAAGAAGACTGAAAACTGAGGACTTCATAATCCAATAAGTAAACCTTTTAAGTTTAATTTTTTTTAATTAACCGATAAATTCTTTTAAGTACTGCTTTAAGCCCAAAAACGCAAATTTTGTCACTTATCTGGTTTGAGCACGGAACCCTCGAAATGCGTAAATGAATTTGCTACCCTTTCACTAAATCTCTGAGCCAGTTCTGATGAAATTTATTAGAAAACGACATACTACTTTATTTGTACCGAAAAATGTGTGGTTTCTGTGGGAAACAATAAATTAGATGTAGGTCACGTTAGATAGATGATATTATTTATATGATGTTAATTAGAAATATTTTTATAACTACTTACTTCTATTAAAATTATTTAGATCAATAACTAATTGGCTCATCTTAATCAAACATTAGCATCATTACAAAATAAACGAATGCACTTCCTGATGTTCAACATCAATTAACTAAAAAATATTCCAAACTCAATCAATTAATTAGTTTCGGTTCTAACATTACATAACTGTTATAAAACTAAACCAACTAAAGTCGACTTATTTTTGAAAGAGATCTCTGCCAGCTAATCCTAGCATCTGTAGCTTTAATAGTGTATAGGAACGCACGGGCGTTTATTGAAATTTTGTTTGTACGGATAAAAAGGAAAAAAATACAGAAAAGTTGAATTAAAAAATATCTGAAATAATCTGTAAAATTATTATGTATTTATTACTAACATTACATAGATAAGAAACAAATAAAAATTGTTTCATAAAACCTATTAATAGGTTGTGCATATAATGGTATATATGAAGTATAATGACGCAATAATAACAACTAAAGGAAGAATAAGCTTTATTTAGCAATAGTCTAGTTTATCAGTAGAAATCTGATATGATTCATTTTACTTGTTGCATAAAAGTACATTGCCACGCCTCTATCGTTATCAAGTAGACCAAATCCTACAGTAATTATGTTGTAAGCTGACCAATGATAAGACAGCCTTGACACGTATAGGTTCTACTCATTGTTTTTACCTTATCTATCTCGTACGTAAACTTAGGTACTACTTATAATTGACGTAGTGCGTGGAGTGCATTGAAATAAGTGTGTCTGTGATCAAATAATGATCAGACAAATATTATGTTGGTATTGTTGTTGAACGGACGTCGTAGCCCATTCGTTGACCATCTAGTTGGCATGGAGTTCCAATCTCGAACTAGGCAGTTTGGGAAAAATCCCAGTAAAATTGTAAATGTAAGTGCAAACTTTTAAAACGAAATGGGATTCTACATTTTAGGTATTGATCCAAGGGGTTTTTGTTGTGACAAAATGGGGGCCCTAAAATATACCCTTACCAAAATAACAATTTTTAATTTTACTTTGACCATTTCATCACAAACGTACCAAAATTGGCTCAGTAGTAGTTATCGCGTTTAGTGACACTCGCTGATAGACGCATCGGGAGAGACTTTGTTGTATAATACGGGTGTAGTGATTTGTAATCAACAATATGGGCCTGGGTATTGAACCCTCAAGATAAGCTTACACTATTCTCTGTTCAATGAGATTTCATGCCTAAAACTGAGTTTTAGGACACCTCAATTTAACGTTAGTTGTCTTAAAACTTCACACTCATGGTATTTTTTCCATCTGTTCCAAAAAACTCAGTTTTCGTTCGTGAGAAACCTCAGTTTTGGGACTGTGCATTACAACCTCTACACTTTTCATACTCGGCGCTACTTGCGTAAGGACCGGCACGTGAGGCTAGTGATACTTGTTAATGATCAGTTGAATATTGATTATTCTATCAAGGTACCAATTCAGTCCTGGTTTGGTATGAGAAGAGCTTTTGAAAGGCGTCTAAAACTGAAAATTCCAATAAAGTAGCACGGGAATGAAATAGACAAGGGTCCACTCCTATATGCACATTGAGGTAAATAGGTTTTCCTTCAAAGTAGGGTTGTAACGGAGTCCTCCTTAGCGGAGGCGGATGCGGAGGCGATGAGTTTTGCCTCCGCGGATGCGGAGGTTAAGGCTGCCTGTCCACTGAAGCGGAGCGAGGATGCGGAGTGGAAAAACGGACAAATATTAACCAATAAGATTTCATCAAATCTTCGCTCCTCTCCTGTCCGCGATTCCTATTGGATAATATTTGTCCGTTTCTCCACTCCGCATCCTCGCTCCGCTTCAGTGGACAGGCAGCCTAACGGAGGCGGAGGTGAAAGTGGATATAGAAAAATATTTACTTATAGTGTAATAAAATAAAGTCTGTATTTCAATGAAATAGGTACATACATTGATAGAACGCTTTAATTACTTATTTAATCAACTTGTGTAAAATTAAGAAGAGGCAAATTATATTTGACAAACAAGTTTGGCGGCGGACGGTTGGGTCGTCGTCGAGCGTCGCTGCTGGGGCGTTTTTGTACCGATTAACGTAAATACACCTCCGTTATAACTTTATAAATATATTTTACGGAGGCGGAGGCGGATGCGGAGGTACGATTTCTTGCGGAGCTTCCGTAGTAACGGAGGCGGAGGCGAAGTTCCGTTACAACCCTACTTCAAAGTAATTAGACCGTCTTCAAAATGCATGAGTTGCCTAAAAATATCTTCATGTCGGCTACCGAAAATTTGCCTATCCATTTTCTATGTAATATGCAACTAATTAAACTACTTAACTGGAAATCACTAACTTGCTGTTTCACATTGCAGACGCATTTAATATTGAAATTATTATTATTTTTTTAATTCTAAAATTAACATTTTAACCTTTAAATTGTTGATTTTTGTTTGAAATACATAACCGACATGGTGGGAACGCCCATTATTAGCTTCAAAGGTCGTGGGTTCGAACCCGAAAGTGTAAAGACTATCTTCGAGTAACATCCTCTGAATTTTTTTTTGTATTTGGCTGTAAATTTTTCCTGTACACATTTGAATTTATTATTTACAAATTCAATAGGATTTCAGAGATGATTTTCGTGACTAAAATGATAAGTAGCAGTAACCTTGGCAATCACAGCACGGTCAATGGCACAGTCACAGTACACCTACTGTTCTCATATTTTGGTTGTTGTTTGAGTGACTTATTACGTAGGTGGCACTAATTCACAAGGTCAAGTTATATAGTCATCACAATTACTCAGTTCGAATCCTAATCTTATACATAGTTACCGTTTTATGTGTTTTAAATAGCTAAATATTTTAAATCTACGAAGTTCAAAGAGTAATTGAGATATTTTGTTTATTATTTTATTTTGGACACTTTATATCTGTGAAGGTAAGGTTCTTTATTTTTTGAAATTTTGCGGCATAAAGGTCTCATATTATATTTGTTTACCAATTGAGTTGTACCTACCGTTAGTTAAATCATACCTTAGCCTGAGTGATATCTTTTCGTGTTATGGCATAGGTACTTCTATCTAATAGGTCGATAACTTTAACTTTATATTGAATAGACATCTTTACGCATACTGGGGTTTACCTATTAATTCTAACAACTGTATTATCAATAACATTAGGCAATTTTTTTGTTTTACACTTATTGTCGAAGTGGACAACCATATAAAATTGTTCGAGAAGACACTAACTTTCATATATTGCCAACAGATAATAAAATTCATTTATTTTCTCCTCACAAAGGTTAAAAGACATGTACATATTTAAGTTCCTTAAACCATATTTGAATTATTATAAACCATTAGTAAGTCATTAAAATTGTTGACAAAAGAAGGCAACTTAGGTCTAACAACAATACGCTTCTATTTTGTTTCTCACCCACCATTGAAGTGGACAATCAAATCAAATTGTTCGACAAGTTAATAACTAGCTTATATTGTCACTAGATGACCCATAAGCCTTTGAGATGGTCAACAAAAGAAGTCAACCTATTGAATGTAACAACTGTATTAACAATACAGCTTCTCTTTAGTTTCTCACATCTCTATCTTTCATGATCAAAGTGGATGATTATCCAATCGAATATAATCATATAAACATGTTCGATTGTTGTATTGATAATCGCGTAAATAGAAAAGAACACTAAATGTTGGCGAAGTTAATAAGCTTATACTGTCTACAGATGAGCCATAAACCCTTGAGATGGACAACAAAAGAAGGCTGCTGCTGCAGCGGTACCAGCAAGAGATCGTGAGGGATCTGGACGTCGAGTTCATACTCGACGAGCTGTACACCAAGCATGCCGTCACTACGGACGAGTTCGAAGAAATCTATAAAAGGGTAATTTAAGTCATCATATAAACATATATCAGCTAAATTGGAAATGTACCCAAATTGTCTATTAATTTTCATTTTTTATTCTTCTCAGAGCTTGGACGCGTATGGCCGTTGGGGGTCAGTTATCACTATTTTTAATCCCCCACGCAATAAGAGAAGTGTTATAAGTTCATTGTACCTGTGTGATCGTAGCTTTATGCAACTGAAATAGAAGCCAAGTTCATACGTACAATTTGAAACTGCCCAATAAGCTTAAAAATATTAATAGGTTCTCTTAATAAATTGTGAACCAGAATTTTTTTTGTATTCTTTGAGCCAAGATATAACTCAAATTTAGTGGCTTTAAAGACAAGGTCCTGGCAATAGAAAATATGTTTCTAATTAAGGTTGTTATATCAGCACTAAATGGATAGCACCATATTGACTTACCTACTCAAATCACAAAAAAATATCCACTACCTTTTCTTTCACGGAATAGATACCATGAAAGAATTAAACTCACGAAGCTCTCACTAGCATGAGCACTCATGCTTAACAACTATTTCTAGTGGTTTAACAAGATTGCACAAGTTTTGTTCTATTTTATAGTAAAGAATAAAGATTATCAAATCTGTTCCAGACAACTCGCCCTGACCGCACGCGGTACCTCATAGAGACGTTGCTAGCCAGCGGAACGAATACTGGATTCGATGCTTTCGTTGACTGCTTGGCTAAAGACTACAACTGGCTGTGGAGGAAATTGTCCGTCGACATCACGGAGCCCATGATGAATGAGAGCTTTGAAGACAGCCTTAGTCGGGGCAATGTTCCTAGACTTCCGGATCATTATGTGAAGAGAACTGATGTGGTATGTTTGTTTCATTATTTACCCACTAATAAAGGCACAATCTTATCACGGGGGCCACAGACTGTTCGTGGAGCACTTTGACCCTTAGGTCGGAATTTTTTACATAATAAAGGCACAATGGTGAAGTACCCTCTAAATCTTTTAATAGATCTTAATATATGTAGTCAGAATAGATGCACCAGCTACTGGAAATTTCGTGAAAGCTTGCTTTTACACAATACTTATTGTATACATAGAAGCCCAATATAACACCTGCCCCTAACAAACTCACGCAGTCAGGAGTAGTTAGTGAATCGTGCTTACTGCGCAGTTTCATTCTTTCTTTACAAACAGAAGAGACCATTAAGAACATTGAGAACACATACATCAGGCCGTGTGGTACCGGCCTAGAACAGTGCCACCTCCCTCTCATCTCACGGGGAGTCGTAAGAGTTGACGAAGATAAATGTTACCGGATGATTGGCAGCAGCGTCATCCTGCACACTGGCTTGAACTGCGATCACTAACCCGCCTGCCCAAGGTGGTGATTATGGGCAAATACACCCAATAAAGTGCAGTGCTATTTTGACTCTTATGTTCATCAGTGGACTTTATAAGGCTTATATAATGAGAAGAGCAAACTTGGAAATAATGTGCCGCAAAATAATATTGAGCCGCCGCGATTCTTGGATCATATCCATCCCTTTTAGTGAAAAACCTCACTTCGTTTCTTACAGGAAACAGATGTAGCACTGAAGTTAAGTCTACTCCCTCGACATAAGATCCTGGTTCTGCATGGAATGTCAGGGTCGGGGAAGACTTCAGTTGTCATCAGTGTATTGCGGGACAACTCCGAATTGATAACCAATAATTTCAATGGCTGGGTGTTCTGGTTCAATTTGAGCAACTGCCGAACTGAAGATGACATTGTGGTTCAACAAAATAAGTAAGTTACTATTCAGTTTTGTATAGATCTTTCCAATATATGTGGAAATTATAAAATTATACAACCATTAGGACGTTGCCTTATACTATAAGTACCACAATATTTTTTACTTATTTTTTTTAAATTTATACGGTGGTTCACACAGATATGATAAATGTCAAAATAAGAGTAGGGGATAATTTATAATAAATAAATGTTATGCCCGTTAGTCTGTAAGATGGCTAATGACTGTTGGGACACAGGAAACAATAGAACTTGAATTATGTATGTACATATATCTACCCTTCCCTTGATAATTAAAATGGCTATAACTCTCGTGGCGCAGCAAAAAATCAGAATCTCTATTTTAGAAATTGAATAGAACAGAACATTTATTAAAAAGTTCACTTTCGGCAAGTTTTATATAGCCACTTGAAAAGTTCTAACACCGCGAGGCCTTCGGCAATTCGAGCGAAATTCGCATATTCGAGTAGGCCTCAAATCTTCACCTTGTTTCGTGAGACATTATTTGTGGCGTTAATAGTGTGACATGATGTCTTAAATATATTTTATATTTTAAATATTTTCTGACAATTACACCAATTATTTAGTCCAAGATAAGTATCATTAAGAACTTGTGTTTTGGATACTAAACAACGGATAAACATACTTAATATAATTAGGAAAACACCCAGACCAGAACAAATATTTATGTTCATGCACACAAAGATTTGTCCTGTGTGGGAATCGAACCCACGACCTCTGGAGTGAAGTGTAGGTATACAGACCTCCACGCCATATCGGTCGTCAAAGTTAACATTAACAACTTAAAGTTAACATATCTGTATTATAATGTGTGTTTTTTAACAGCTTATATAGAAAAGCGTCCTCAATCTACACACGTAACTCACACATGAACTCTACAATGTCGATGTCGAGTTTCGGATCCAACATCGATGCACACTCCCTTTCAAGCTACGAGTGGACTTGGCAGGACTTGAGAGATAAACTGAAGTCCCAGTTTTCTGAGCCGGTGCTAAAAGATGCCTTGTTGGTGCTAGATGAGGTTAATGAGAAATTGTGCGTGGAAGCATTTGATATTGGGTGCAAGCTGTTAGTCACTACTAGGGACTCAGAAGTGGTTGTGAACTTTCAACCGCAGATTATAAAAGTAAGTATTTTTTGTAATGCTTATATCATAATATTGTTGTGCCCGACAGGGTCCATTGTTAGTTCTAACTAGGGTTTTTAACGGAGTTATAACGGAGGTGTATTTACGTTAATCGGTACAAAAACCAGCAGCGACGCTCGACGACGACCCAACCGTCCGCCGCCAAACTCTTGTTTGTCAAATATAATTTGCCTTTTCTTAATTTTGAATACTAGTGGATTAAATAAGTAATTAAAGCGTACTATCAATGTATATACCTATGTCATTGAAATACAGACTTTTATTATACCATAAATGAATATTTTTCTATATCCACTTTCACCTGCGCCTCCGTTAACCTCAACAAAACTCAACGCCTCCGCCAAGGAGGCCTCCGTTACAACCTTAGTTCTAACTATAACTTCAAGATCTTTTGTTACACTGTGGAATGCAATAAAATTGAATTCAATTCAACCAGAGAATCAATTCAGAGAAGCCTTATTCGACAGCACTTTGGATTAATGTGCAGGTGTCTCTTAACCTATGTTATTGGGATTTTTCATAGTGATTTCTCACTAGTAAACGAAATGACATATACCATTTATATACCATTAGATTTTCTATATTTTTTTAGCAAAACAATCAGGTCTTAGCTCCAAAAGCAGGCAATCAACTTTTGAAAACTAGCAACTATCATTTATGTTTTTTTAAAATATTTAGATATAAAATTATAAATCTAAATAGATAGATAAAGTGAATGAATGAATCCTACTAAGCCAACCTAATCTGCAAGTGGATTAAGAGACGAGGCTCTGGCGAACATAAAAGTTCCTGGCAAGCGGCAACAAGCTCGCCACCTATTACGTGGGACCAACAATATAATTAGCGAAATGTGGGCGTGTAATATGCCTCTGCCTACCCCTTCGGGGAAACAGGCCTGATTGTATTATGTATGTATAATAAAATGAAAGGACGGTAAAAATATCAATCTTGGTCGGTTGGACGGTAAAAATATACAACATAATCAGCAAATTCAAATAATACTTAACTAAGGATCCATACAAAAGAAAGAGCCCGCTCCTCACTTTGGCCGGACCTTCATCATTGAAGTTTTAACATATGAATTATATTTCAGATTGAAAACAGCTTAAAAGAGGAAGAAACTTTGAAGCTGCTAGCTTCATATTTAGATATAGATGTGTCTCAACTACCAAGGCAAGCACGGAAACTCCATGAGGCTTGCAAAGGTAGCCCTTTCAATATAGCTTTAATTGGTGCTCAATTAGCCGAGAACAAAGAGAGGCTATTACATGACAATAGCAGATGGAATTACTATCTGAATAAGCTGGAGAAAAAGGAATTCTTCTTGTAAGTAGTATTTTTTGTTTTAATAGTGGCTTTATTTAAGGGCTTATTTTTTGTAAATTATGAATAGTTTATGTTTTTTTAAATTTAACTTTGTCTAATAATACTGGCTAAAAAGGCCTGGAAGTCCTGCACTCTACTCCTGAAGCGAAAAGGGGTTCGATTCCCAAGTTCTTGGGAATATGTTGAAACTAAATAATTGGTGTTAATTACAGTTATCATTTACCTTACTATTTCTAATTTACAGCTTAATAAGACCCAACGACAATCCAATGAAAACTGTAGAGGTCTGCATAAACTCCTTGAAGCCGGACGTGTTGCCATTATTTAAAATGCTTGCGATATTGCCAGACAACGTAAAAGTATCAGGAAAAGTACTCAGCAAATTGTGGAACATTGAACTAGGCGATGTTGAGGTCATTATGAGAAAACTGCGAAGCAAATCGTTAATCGTTGAATTCTATGACCACGAGCAAAGGAATTACATATACGAAGTCCACGACCTTATTATGAACTACTTAAGAATATGTATCACAGATGAAGAGGCTAAAAAGTTACATAGTGATTTTTTAAAGAGTTACCTTTATGATAATACGAATCAACCACCTCTAGAGATTGAAGATGATGGTTACATAGCATTTTACATCGGCTATCACATTCTCAATACTAAGAACCTAAATAACAGATGGAGATTGTTTACTAGATTGTATTTAAATTTGAAGTTCCTCGGAAATAAAGTGAGGCTTACTGGTCCAGCAGATGTTATATTAGATCTACAGAAATATGAAGCCTACATAGTTAATGACGTAAGTATATCGATAGGATTTTATGCTTATCTGCAGTTGCTGTGATCTGTAATATTTTTTTCAATTTGTCATTATTAAAATGTCAATGACAGCAGTGTGTGGAGGGAAAGTATGAGTTAAACTTTACAAACTAAAAAACGTCCTTGTTCCTTTTTGAACCTGATATGTTATTCGAACAATCTGCAACCTCGGCAGGCTTATTTTTATGCTTACTAGTCAATAAAAAATGCAAATAATATGGGTACAAAAATAATTAACGCGTTACCTGATGAAATTCGTACGTAACTGGACCTATATTTAAACGAAAACTACATAATTATTTGATAGAATGCTGTTTCTATTCAATTAGGAATACTTTCAGGCTAACCGTGTTAATCTTAAGTTTTTGAAATGTAAAACAGATAATTTTATGTATAAATAATCTGAAAAAGACATTTTAAAATATTGAATAAGTTTCTTTTAAGTCAATCAAATATTTTTTTACATTTGCACGCTTAAATATAAGTAGATTTTGACGATACAACTAACCTGTATAAGACCTTCTAAGAAGATTTAACTTCATTTCAATGCCTCTAGCAAGACCACTCCTTTAGAGAATTTTATTGTCTTGATATAATCCTTCTCTTACAAACCAAGGCGGATTTGAGATCATATTCCAACACGCGGACTTGATGGAGGCTAGACCAGACACTTCTTTATTGCTTGTAGTTGAAATTCTATAGACACGGATAAAAGACGTATTGCTATTATTAATTAGTAACGAATATAGTTTATATAATTTACTTTTCCAGGAACTCGACAGAGAATTGCTTAACAGCATAAAGGCCAACTTAAAAACTCACGGTATAGACTTATACCGCTACCAATGTACTGATATCGTGCAAAGTATACTTCAGCACGAATCCAAAGGGCTTCTCTATACGAAGGCCTCAGATATTGCTCAAACTAATTGCTCAAAAAACGAACTTTATTTTGATTTTTTGTAAGTATAATAATTAAAATAATGTTTTTTTCTTCACGCAAACAGTATGATTACAAGCAAGTGATGGATTAAAAATATCTTTGTAACAATTCCCGCTCAAATAAAAGTTTGTAATAAAACAAGAAACAATTTTCACAATAATTATTATTTTAAACATGGTCCTACGAGCCGGATATAGTAACTTTAATAATTACAGTACATAATGTTTATTACAGGCATGAACAAGATGTTGAAGAAGTTAGACATTCCACTATTGATGTCAAAGAAAATATCACATCGGTTTGCTTTCTTGGCGACTATGTTCTCGTAGGAACTATTACTGGACTTATAAAGGTTAGTTTTCTTTATAGTTAGTTATATTTTTAAATGAAACAATATTAATTTTGAATACGTACATGTAAAAATAAGTTTGAATACACAGAGATTGAAAAGATCGGATTTTAGCTCCTATATGTAATTTTAAATAGGCAATATTAATTTTGCAAATCGACATTGTGTCACGTGTGTTTGATTGCATATTCTGTATTAATTGTGTATATAACAATCTGTTTGAAATATCGTCTTAATGCATCATTGATTAATTCTGAGTGTAAATATTGTTTAAGTGTTGTCGTAATTACTGTAGGCATTTTTATAAATATTTTCAGTAGTCAGATCACACAATCAATAGGAAATCAAATAGCAATAATACCACTTTTTTACATCCATCTTACCATCTTTTCTCCAGTTCTTTCACATTCCGACAAATAAGCTAAAGAAAGAGCTGAGCGGTCCCGGTGCTTCTGTGAAATGGATCGGCGCGTGTCCCATCAATCCGCCCCAGGTAGCAGCCTTGTTCAACGATGGATTCATCAAGCTCTGGTACATTGACGGAATGGAGGAGGACGAAACTGGGGTTATTGAGGAAGGTATGTCTACTTAGGATCGTTTGAATGTGGTGGTTGAAATACAGAATGTGGAAAAAGGGGTTGTCGGTTGCGAAAGGTCAAAGAAGGGCGAAATGTCTTTTCGAAGTTATGTGTTGAAGTATCGCTTTTCCATGCCTTGGAAAGCACATTAAGCCGGTGGTCCCGGCTGTCATGATTTTTGGCAGTCGCTATTAGGAACTCAGTGCCTTCTAACATCCTGACAGTTGGTTTAACAATAGAATATTTTTTCTCTGGTTGCGGAGTTCAGACGGCAGTCGCTCCATATAATAACTGAAATTCAGCCAAATCCGATGTCTACCAGTGCACAGAGCCTGGGCCCTAAGCATAAGTGTAGGACAACCGGGATAATGCTAGGAAATGATGAAGAAGTGGTTGTCGCTACACCGACTGTTTGTTGGTTATTCTTTATTTTTTTATTATTATATTAGAAAGAAAGAAGAAAGAAAGAAAATAAATTAATTCAGTACAAATAAACATAGAAATTAAGTACACAAAAAAGCAACGATTAAATTTAAACAAGCAAAATACAACATTAAACCATGTACTGAAACGGTGTTCACTCAGCACACTGTCGGACACCATAGGATGTCACGACGCTGATCTTCCGTGAACACCTAGGCATGAAGTGTTACTACGCGCAATTACAAAATATTACAACATTTCTTATACTAATCCCAGTGTCACAAAAACCAACATTGGTTTTACTGGGCACTGCCATTCGCCATATTATAGTAATTATTCACAATTTGAACTATGAGGTCCTACAATATATAAATTAATTGACGCTCGCTCCCAGAACACAATGTCGTACCAACCGGTTTCATCCGAGCGCCCCACCTGATCACCTCACCTCGTCACTCATTGTGCTCCTATATTACTATACACATTTCTGTTACTTAAAGTTTCACTACTGCGCTCGGGCCTCCCCTTTCATAGTATGGTTAGATGAATTATGGAATGTCAAGTCAGTTGTTTATTTTTTTTAATTTGTTTCAGAAACTGAGGAGCCGTACAATAATAACTACCCAAGCAACTGCACAATTAACCCTAAATTGGGTGCATTTATTAACTGTAGATGGTCGAACAACGAAGAAATACTCATTACTCATACAACGAAAATAATAATTCTATATAACTATGACGGGAAAGTGCTCAAAGTGTTTGATATATTCGAGAAGGATCAGGAGATCTTGAGATGTGTGCCTTGCAATAACGATCGGTATCTGATAGCAGCTGTTGCTACTAATGGTGTCGTCAATATGGTGATTATAGATCAGACGAGTAAGGAAAAGATTATGTCGTTTGAAGAGAGTGATATTGTTTTAGATATATTGACTGTACCTGGTAAGAAAATTGTTTCATAATATTGTGTGTTTATTTTAAAAAAAAAACAATAGTTCTATAAACTGTGTACTAAATTAAATTGTGAATAAATGCACAAGAAATAAAAAGTACTGCATTTATAATGTACTCTAGTACATTATGTATTGTCCTCAATAATATACATAATACTTAGAGATAGCAAAGAGAATTGTGCCGATGATAAATCTTTAAACAACCAACCAATAAGTTTTGTCAAATATAAAGTAAAGCCAATTAATAGAATGGAATGCGTTGTATTTGTTCATTATGATAAAGTTAATATTTTTATCCACAATTGGTCTTATCTGCTATTAATTCATAGAAATGGAATTTAATAATTTTATTTTTTAATTTCAGGTACCAACAAAATAATAACGCTAAAATCTACAGAAATTACCGTACACGAATACAAAATCAGCTACCAAAATAACTGTCATACTTGTAGATGTAACAACTTATTATTGGCCAAGGATGTCAAAGACAGTTTGTTGTTCCTCGCTGTGGCGGTCAATAAAACAGGAACACTATTGTTTGTGTCCACAGATGATAGTAGAATAATCTGTGTTGATCTGAAGACGAACACACGTGTGTTTGATCTTGAAAACCGACGGGGGTAAGTGTAAAGTTTTTTTTAATATGCTTGTTAAAGTCGTACGGAGTTTAAAAAAATATCTATATACTCTTATGTGGTATAATTTTTTTATATATTATATTATATATAAAATTAGTATGACTCATGTTCTAATATTTTCCTCTCCTTTGCGTTTCGATGGTAAATTATGTTATTGAAGCCTTGTGCCTTTATATAAATAGTTTGAATAAACTTTTTCAGAAATGTAGTATCAATGGACGTAAGTGAGGTAGCGATGAATGATTTTGAACCCGGATCAGATGTGCTGCTAACTGGCACGGGGGCTGTAGAGAATTACGCCAAGGTGTGGCATTTAGAAGCTTCCTACGTGCTCCATACTACGCAAAAGAACGGGTGAGTATCTTATAATTAACCTGACAAAATCTATGCTTACAGTGTTGGTTTGCTAAATATTGCTATTTCCGGTGAAAGCTTAGTTAAAAGTTCAAAGTTCAGTGCATGTAAACGAACATGACGATTTTCTTGCACAATTCTTCTCCACTCAAGTTCCTGCCTGTAGTAAATTGATAAGTAAATTTAAGTTATCTCTACCATCATGTGTCCATCGCATTCTTTAATTAAAAGGTTTGAAAACTTCCTTAAATCCAAATTATACACGTGTTATAGTAGTATTTTAGTAGTATTTAATTAAATAGGCTTCAACACTTCTTTAAATTTACACAAAAACTACCCAAACCTTTCCAAGGAAAAAACAAGGTTAAAAAACTTTTTTAATAATGTATTCATTCGTTCTAACAGCAAAGTCCGCCTTACGAAGAAATTCGACGTCAGCTTCTTAAACACTCAGTCACCTCATAGCCCGGGCACTTCGTCATCTAACAGCGGCTCACAAAGTGTAACCAACACCCCGAAAAGGCACCAATCATTCAACCACACAGAGGTCCTCAAAAGACCCATTATGACCAGTTTAAGTTTGGACCGACATTCGCTAAAACCACTTAATTTGAAAGGCATTTGTAACAATAATGATACCACATTTCAACCTTTACTTGCTGTGGTTGATGATAAGAACAATATACAGGTTCGTATTTTTTTTATATATGACAATTTTTAAAGGATTTGCAATACATTAGGTCGTCTTATACTATTTTGTTTAAATGTTAATTTTGATTTTGAATCATGTTATAGTTAATAGGTAATTAATCGACTTTCTAAATATCTGACGGTTGAAAATTAAACAAAATCGTTGATAAACTTTACAAGAGTAGGAAATACTTTAGCATCCAAACTAGTTTGCCCCAGACTTTTTATACATATTTTTTTTCATATTCACATATCTCGATATAAATAATAACCTTAAACCATTTTTTCCTACAACGACCTCTAGGCCCGACATTTCTTTTGAATGATATATTAAAAAACTGTGATACTATACTTCACAGATAATGCGCGGTCGAAAAGTGCTTACAGAAATACTCACCCAACCGGACGAAGAAATCACAACAGTTAAAATATCTCCATGCAATCTTTACATAATCTACGGTCTTTACTCGGGCAGCGTAAAGAGATACGCTTTGCGCTCGAAGGAAACTCGGGTGATAATGGAAATGAACAGCCCAGTGCAGTACCTAAACTTTGCCAATCCACAGTTGTTAATAGCTGGCAGTAAGAACTGTTGTCTGATGGCCTATAAGCCTTCAGATGACGGTAGTTGGAAACTCGAAATGTTGCAGCGAGGAAAGACCAATTTGGGCTCACAGGAGATACTCAATGATATTCAAGGTGTGTTTTATTAGGAAGTAAATATATGTTAGTTGAATCTCTAGAAGTATAGCATTCATTTTATAAATGATAATTGTATTAATTCTGGAATGCAACTATAACTGTACATTTCGTACGTTGATAGTTCTTTATTAGTTAACACATTAAAAAAGAAAGCACTCAAAACGACTAAACATTTAATTATGAATATTTTCAGATACCAAGGACAAGTATAGAAAAACTTTTACAAGTGCGAATATCGGACGGCAACGAATTCCACAGTCTAACCGCATGCATGCATGTCTGTATTTAGTTTTTATATATCCTAACACATACAATTTTATAAACATGATATATATATTTGCCTTGTTTTCAAAGGCTGTTTTAAACATAGCATTAAACTATGGATGCGCATTGTGAGTTAAATTTGTGCTGCAGTTAAAAGTAAAATAAAGTATGTTAATTTCAGTGAAACAACATAACTC
Organism: Musotima nitidalis; assembly: GCA_949126915.1. Lineage (NCBI taxonomy): Eukaryota > Metazoa > Arthropoda > Insecta > Lepidoptera > Crambidae > Musotima > Musotima nitidalis. Next base: position 7,004,423 of record OX421424.1, on the reverse strand, counting down.
AAGTTCTTTTAACAGCGAAATGCACTCTTAGAAGCGAAATGCTATTTTTTATTACGGGCCTTAGCAAACATCAAATTTTTAATATTTTTTGTAAATTAAAATGTTTTATTTTTTATTCGTTAGGTATAAAGAAAAAAGGTGGACAATCAGACAAGCTATCGAGCTCAGGTAGCGAATCGAGTTTCAATTCGAAATTCAACGAGAACCGAGTATTCGCGAACGGTGACAGTATGGGGCGGTTGCGAAGAAATAGCGGTCTGATCGACTGTTTCTGGGTCCGAGATGTAGGTTTGCTGACAGTGGAAAGTAACGCAGTTGTAAAACTATGGAATCAGCAAGTGAAGTTGGTTAGCGTTCTGAATGCCAGGCAGTCTGATATGCACGTCACTTGTGCGGCGTTTCAGAAGAATGTCCTTGTTATATGCGACGGGTACAAAACTGGCTTTCAGGTAAGCACAAATCAAATCGATTTCCAAATTGTGATCCATAAACGAAAGTCCTTCTTTTTGAAGATTTTTTTTACACTTCAATATGACAAGCATTTCTTCTGAACTCTATTTGTGACACGATGTACCTAATGACTGGATTGTGGCTTGTCATTTCAATAGAAAACTTTTGTGGTCAAGTTATTGATTAAGCTATTTATTGGCTTGAAAACAGCAAAAACACACCAGCTTGCCAATCCTTATAAAATCCGCGTAGTATGACCCAAAGGCCTCTTACCTTGGCTTGTCAATTAATTCCTGAGCTAGGGACGCTAATAGGCTGAGATGATGAATATTTCTGTCTTTTTTCAGACATTCGAACTGAGTCAAGGTGATCGTGTGGAACTCCGGTTGTTACAAGACTATAGGCTGAATAACAGGATCACATCGTGTGATCTGACTGCTGATGGCTTTATACTAGCCATGGGACTCGAGTCGGGAGAAGTGGTGGTAAAGTTACTATGATATTTAATGAAAAAATAAAGATATATAATGAGTTTGAAATTTAAGTAGGTAGGAAATGGTTTAATGAGAAGGGGAGTTCCTGTCCTAATTAATAAATCTTTCGTGTCACTGTCTACCGTTGAAAGTGGAAACAGTTAAGCATAAGCGTCAAAACACCGCCGCAAGACGAATTCCTCTCGACTTATAATATTAGTATGGATAATTGTTGTCCATATGCATGTAGCTGTACGGAAAAAATGTGTTCAAGCAATAATTATGTGTTTTTGCAACCTGTGTAACAATTATAGTGGAACATGAATGTGAAATTGCACGTCCGCAAAGCCTTTAGCCCTTTAACAGGCAGAGCACGTTAAAAATATTCATTGGTTTTCCACCTTATGTAAACCGCATAAGGTTCAATTTATGGTGGTCATATATTGACCACTGCCTGGTAAAGGGTTAAACGCAGTCTTTGTGGTTTCAGATTTGGAACGTGCCCGGCAAACGCCAGCTAAAACTGCTGAAACACCACAAGACTCCAGTGCAGTGTTGCATATTCTCACCCATACCAGACAAGTTGTTCCGTTCCACGGCACTGACATGTCTGTCCCCATCGCCGTTTACACATCCGCCAACGTTTGAGAATGGTGACGATGACAGCCCACCGTTAGTATTGATTACTATGGCTTCAGAGATCGTCTGGTGGAATGTCACCTACATACTCAAGATGAGAGCGAATAAAAGCTACTGGAGGTATGTATCACTTAAAAAATCTTACAAGACTATATGGCAGATAAAAATGTTTGGGTTTAAACTGCCGTTTCATACAGGCTATTCTAATATGAATGACTTAAAACATGAATATTGTTAATGTTATATTATATTGCATTGTATAGCTTTACAGACAAATGAAGATTGTAACTAACCAATTGATAATTTAAAAGAGCATAGCCTGTGAGTTTCTTGCTAGTTCTTCTTACAGAGCGGTGACTCGGAACTGGCACTTAGATTCACTTACACTAAAATATTTTTTGGTTGCCTGTAAGTGAATCTAAGCTTCGTGATTTCAGTATAATTATATTTTGATTGTTTTTTTTACATTGGTAACAAATTTAGACATTTTCAAGTACTATGTAATAGTTTATGGAATTAAAAGTATTTGAAGTTTGAAGATGTTTGAGTCGTGGTTTATGCTGGTTATACTGTTACGCTGATTGTCGGCACTGTTATGTCTAAAACGAAATTAGCGTCACACAAGCGTCCCTGTCGTTTGGGTGGCATTTGATATCAAAAGCTTATATGCTTCGGAATGCACGGTATACCGACTGTCACAGTTATAAGTACGTGGTACGTAATCAGTAGTACAGTTATATGTGGAACTCGTTAAGCCAACGGAGAGGCTCTAGTTGGCGGCATGAAATATTCTTACATCTGAATATTACTTTTAGAACCGGCCGCAACGTAGTTACTCCAGCCGCGAGTCCAATGGAAAACAAAGGGGATTTGACGGAAGCGATGGAAGGACTTAAACTGGGGCCCAATAGCAATTTCTTCTTCGGGAATGGATTGTTCAACGCGCAAGACTGCTGGAAGGCTATTTGGAATAAGAAAAAGTAACATATTTTTTAAAATTATCAATTAACATGAGTTTTAAAAATTATTATAGCAATGATAGATTGTATGAGAGAATTAATTGTGACATATAATGAAAAGACGAGAGGATAAATTAATATGAACGTTAGAGGGTGGATAGGAAGCGAGCGACATAAAAAGAGATGGATTATAAGTGTAAAGAAATTATCGAAAAAGGGATGAGTCGATGACGAATAATCTGCTGCGCCGATTTTTAATATTCTGAGACGAGGCAAGAAGATGATGAATTGATGATAAATAGTCATTCATTGTTATATAGTACTAGTCAATCCCAATTATTAAATTTACGGCGGAGAATATTATAACAATGATAATACATACATTCATTCGAGCCTGTTTCCCCGGAGGGGTGGGCAGGGGCATATTATACGCCCACACTTCACCAATTATATAGTTAGTCCCACGTAATAGGTGGCGAGCCTATTGCCGCTTACCGTGCACTGTTATGTTCGCCAGAGCCTCGTCCGTTGATCGGCAGGTGCACCACTTGCAGCTGAGGTTGGCTTAGGCTCCTTAGGTCTTGGTAGAATCTATCGTGTGATAATTGTTTGTCACAAAATAGCATCTTAAAATAAAGGATCATTATTTTCTTCTCAGGTATAAAGAAGGCTCAAAGAACAAAGAGATCTTGGCTTGTATCAAGCTATCAGGTCTGACCGCGAAGAGACTGTGTCGAGACGACAAATTCGCCTGCTTTGTCACCGTGGACAACTCCGGCCATATACACATCATGAACGTTATGAAATCATAGCACTGCCAATTATTAACTGCCATAATGTATGAAGTATAGGCGCCGGCATGTAAGTTGAACAACAATGGCGGTTGGCTGCGCAAGTACAGTAATAGACTAAAGCAAAAAAGTGACGAAACACATGAGGGCGAGTGTAGCGTCGCCTCGGTGCTATAGTTGACTCCGCAGGTACAGTTAGTATTATATAGTTGGTAACATTCAAAATCGACACACCTCTATTGTCAAGAAAGTTAGAGCTTGTTTCGATACTTCTTATTCAGAAGATATCTGGTTGAAACCCTTGTGGCGAACCTATGACTTATCGAAGTTATGTGCGTAACTATCGCTTGCTCTGTGCCTCGGAAAGCACGTTAAGCAGTTAGTCCCGGCTGTCGTGGACATCTATGGCAAGGCATCTATATTAGGAAGTAAGTGCCTTCTAATTTTCTGATAACTAGTTTAACCATAGAATGAGGTTTCCTTCTGGGTTGTGGAGGTCAGACGGAAGTCGCTCTATGTAAGAACTGAGGTTTAGCTAAAACCTGGTTCGACCAGTTAGCAGACCTTGGGCCCTGGGCTTAAGCCTGGGGCAACCGGGATATTGCTAGGATATGATGACTGGGCTATAGTAAAATAAAGCGTCGCCATGTTGCTATAGTTACGCGCCAGCCCCATGTCGCACCTCGAATGAGACCCGATAATGCGTTACTCAACTTATGTGCCGCGAATTATAATAAAGTGGTTTTTTGACGTGACAACGTCTTAAATTAGGTTGCGGCTGGGAGTCACTTATGAAAAAGTGTAACGCTCGGTAACGTTACGATGAGTCACCGAACGAGAGAGAGGCCCGGCGAATGCCTTGCGTCTCTCTCCCACTCAACTATGATCGGTCTGCCGCGCGCGCAGCACTAGTGTACAATGTTTTAGTAAACAAAATATATTTCTATAGTTAAAATTTGTGCAATTCTTATTTTCATTCAATTCCTTGTTCCTATTGTGCAATTTAATTATATTCATATCAATAAATATTCTACCGAGAAAAAGACGTTGTCACGTAAAATCTTCGCCCGTAAAAACGACTTTACAGGCAACCATTTTTTTTTCTAATAATGACATACCAATGCAAAAGCTAGATAAACTGTAATTTGTCATAGTTCCAGTTTAAAGTAAGTAAGTAAAATGTTGCCAGTTTTCTACATAGGTAACGTTATAAATGTAATTTTAGTAACGAATCGGGACTTCAAACTGTAGATTCATTAAAAAGGGTATCATCAAAATTTCTCGATAAAGGCTATTTGCGCAAACATGTATTTTGATATGTATTAATTCCCTTATTAAGAAGCGGGTGTTGCCAGTGGGTTAAATCTACGCTAATTCACTCTAAAAGGAATGATCACCTGAAGTGTATGTAAAACTATTTTAGAAAATTCGAACACATTGTCGTTGGTTTTTCGTTTTGCTGTTACTATGGTTTGTTATTACAAATATTATGGCAATCATATTTCGTAGAACAATACTACTGAATACTATGTGCAAGCATTTTTCTCATTGTAATTTTGGTTCACAACCTTTTGGTTGTGTTTTATTAGAAAATGTAAAATAATGTTTTTCTCATATACGTTAGCTTTTTATGGTATTTTATATTGTACGTAATTCCAGTTTTAATCTTTATTTCTTATTTATAGAACAGTGAACAATTATGTAATATTAGGTTATAGATTTATTTAGTCTTAATACTTGTTCTCACAGTGGACATACACATAAACAATTATTTTAAAATATTATCACATTTTTGCATTTCTAGGAAAATTATTTTATACTTCAATTTGTGTTATACAATTTTTAGACATTTAATTAAACATGAACAATTTAAATCAAGGTCAAGTCGACACTTGGTGTTGTCGATCCATTCTTGAGCTAGTTTTATAAACAACTTGCAGGCAGCGGCGTGCTTACCATATATAACAAAAAGCAATGCATAACCAATAATAAAGTTCATAAAGTTTTAAAAAACACTGCATACGCTATTTGTTATATTTCTGCATATCCCTGCTTTCAAGTACACTGATTTCAATGCTCCCGGGCTACGATATTAAGTGTGTTGTGATAGGTCAATTTGATATTATTCTTTTAGGAAATTCATAATTATAATTCTGATATAAAAATCTTATATTTTAATATTTTCACTTATATTGCATTGCCAAATTTGGTTGTTTGTAAATAAGACTTTAGATTTTTTGCTTTTTAAAATTAATTTTCGTGTTTAGACACATTCGATTTGAGTGAGATTATAATAACATGATCGTTTCAAATTAAAATAATAATTATAAAAATAATTTTAGTCTATTTTTAAAAGTACAATTTATCTCATATCAAATCTGATATTCTTATGCCTTAATTTGTTTAGTACTATTTATAATACACAAAATTAATATGAGACCATTATTTTTAACTGCCAATGTCACAGTTTTTTCTATGAAGCTTATTAACAGTTAAGGAACCATTTTATTGTTAGATGAAATTTAACTTTTAAAGCCTTTATTAAGGTATTAAAACTCATAGAAACAGTATCTCTAATAAGCATTTAATGTTACTTAGTCACAAAATCAGATTCGCATAGACTAGTGTTCCCACCAAGCTTTGTTCAATTTAATTATTGCGAAGTACAGTATACCCTTATGTGATTTAATATTTAGATTTGACATTTCTTTTTCACATCATACCTTCGTGCCATCGTAATGGTTTGCGTTTTATATAGCTTGTTAATGTAATTTAGTCTATGAGAGATCTCATAACTTGTAAATAGTAATTTTACTGTAAGTATTGGTGCTATGTCTCAATTTTAACATAACCTTCAGATCCACATGTAGTTAGTTTGGAGAGCTGTTGTGTTTTTGTAGAGTAATTTCCCATGCTTCACTTTCGCAACAATCATCTATCACAAGCAATCGTTGCATTGATATACCCAGTAAGGCATCTATTTAAATGCCTAACATTTGTTTTTGTACCATTATTAAATCTAACTTAATACTTCAACCTTGGCCTATGATGGTGTTTTATATTTATACGCACAAATCTTTCTAACATTACCATTAGTAAATAGCTCAAAAGCTCCATTCACAGATAATCCTATATAGTTAACTGTGACAGAGTTCGTGTGGAAATTGACCTTCCCGGTTATATGTATGGTGGTATTTACAGAAAATTATTTAATTTTGTTGTCCGCATGACAGCTTCACAGAACAAAATTGATCATAGTCCTAGGACTGATAGCAAATACACCCAGAAGAAAAAAAAAATTTGTTGTAATACGTCCATTTTATAACAATAATTAACAGAACCATTAGAAATTATAATATTGTAAATTCAGCTGAAATCTACATGTATATCTGAAGGATATTTGTTACCTTGTATCATATGAAGTAGTATCTTAGTGAATAAAGGTGGCGTCAAGCTTTTAGTGCGCTAAAAAGTCGTTGCACTTTATTTCGAAGTTTTTGGTCGTTCATATAATGTTGGACTTTTATGTTTTAATAAATAAATATTGTGTCAATTTTTATATAATATTTTTATATGGCAACATTAAAACACTTTAGAGCAAACTGGTTGTTTGATGCAAGATGTACTAGTTGTTTAAAGCATTAAGATGTATCTGTATTCTCAGACACTGATATAATAAAAACAATTTTTTATTAAAAAAAATGTGCTCAATTTCCAGCATTTCTTATTCCGTTCCTATAGTATGGTTATATTTTAGTTTAGATTTTATACAATTTGTGAACACACGACATAATTATTATCTACTTAAATATGTGAATTGCATTGTATTTTTAAAATTGAAACAACGAAGTTTTGTAACAGCATCAGTGATTATTATTATATTTATACGAAACGCATTATTATAATAATAAGAAAATAATGCAATATTATATGAAATATTTTTAGATAACTCATTATTTTATGAACAAGTCCTTTGAATATACAATTTTTTGTAATGAATGTGTTTTTATTTTTGAAGATCCAACTCCAATACCGCCTGTTTCAACTTTGATGTTTTGTTGTTGCAAATTTAACAAACTAAAGCCCTCTGTACTCGACAAACTACCATAGACAGATATCAGTATCAATAGACAGATATCAAAATCCTTGCGACTCGATATTCGCAAATTCAATACAAATTGTATTGAAGATGCAATAGAGAAGAACAAGGATTTGAAAGTGTTCGCACGGGATCTGTCTATTGGTCGGTGTTAGTTGACACAGCTGAACACCAACGAAGGCAGTCTAGTCACGTCGAGGCTTGAGATCATAAAGGAAGATCGAAAGGTTTAACGGGTCATCACGAACCGTCTTGGTCAAAGGTTTGACGACTTCCAGCCTACCGAACAAGCCGGTTTCCGAAAAGGATTTTCAACCATAGACCACATACACGCGCTGCGGCAGGTTATACAGAAGACCGAGGAGTATAACCAGCCACTTTGCTTAGCGTTTGTGGACTATGAGAAGGCCTTTGATTCGAGCCGGGCAGTGTTTCAGTGTCTGCAGCGATGCCGCATTGATCCACGGTATATCAAAGTGCTGAGAAGTGGCGTTTCTGTATAAACATACAGAAACGCCACCAAGTCCGTACGAGTACTGTACCAGTGCACGATTTCTATCCTTATGCAGAAAGACGTGAGACAGCCGACCGAAACTGTTCACTGCTGCTCTGGAGGAAGTTTTCAAGCTACTGGACTGGGAAAACTACGGCATCAACATCAATGGCTAGTATATGACTCGCCTTCGATTCGCCGACGATATAGTGGTCATAGCGGAGTCGCTTGTGGATCTGGGCACAATGCTCGGAGACCTCGACAGACCTCGAAGGGTAGATCTTAAAATGAACATGGATAAGACGAAAATCAAACCAAACAATCATCCTCGAAATTGTCAACGACGTACGTATGGGACAAAAGTTCAATTAGTTAGGTCCTAACTAGAATGTTCTAGTTACTTCTAGAAAGAGGTCAATCGTCGAATCCAGCTCTGTTGGGCTGCGTTCGGGAAACTGCGCAAAATCTTCTCGTCTAAAATACCTGTTTCAAAACGAAAGTGTGACCAGTGTGTGTTTCCAGCGATGCCGTATGACTATGGGCCTCATAAGAAAGCTCAAAGTTGCTCAGCGTGCAATAGAGAGAGCTCGGCTCAGAGTGTCCCTACGTAATAGAATCAGAAATGAGAAAATCCGTAGGAGAACTAGAGTGGCTGACATAGCGAAGCTAGTTTGCAAGCTGAAGTGGCTGTGGGCGAGGCACATAAGCCAAAGAACCGACCGTTCTTGAATGAACTCATTGTAGGTTCAGTTTTTTATTTGTTTTTCAGACCAACATAAGATTACATATCGTGGTAATTACTTCATCTGCGATATTAAGATTTTAGTTTCAAATCTCAGACTACGATCACGAAAGAACCTTTGCTAAAGAAAACTAAATTGTCAACAAAATAGCACGACTCATCCCACACGATAAAAAAATTTGACATGACTGCCGTGCGTGTCTTCACAATGAATCGGTTATGCAGCTTAAAAAAGATTGAAAACCCCATTTTTTTTAATTTTACAGAATATTCAGAAAAGAAACTTTTTTTTTTGGATTGTAAATCATCTGTCTAATCATCATCATGACCTTCTCCCGCTGTGGGTGGAGCGGGAGGGTGTGTCAGACTTTTACTGACAAAACCATCCATGTTCCTTCTTGTGCCTGCTACGTCCAGAGGCCGCGGTAACCCTTTCGAACAGTCCCGCAGCCCCGGCAGGCTTGACCCCTCCCTGGGGCCCCTCACTGTGCTGACCAGAAAAGAACCCTACAGACTTGATTTACATGGAAAATTTAGATGGCTTTGGTCAGAGTGGAACCTTCTAAATGCATTTAGAGGGAGATACAATCGATTTTAAAATAGCATACACTTAGAATAAACACCTAGAACGACCTCTAGAATCCCTCTAAAGTGGTCTAACTAAAGTGGTCTTTCAAAAGCGAGGTAAAAAAAATCTATGTGTGCGTTAGATACTAGTTTTTTTTTTAAATAATGGCTTCGTACGTTTAGCACATTTAGCCAATGACAAGTTATAGATAAATTAATAAAATTTAATACATATTAAATGAGAATGAGTGGTGATAAAGATGCCCTCCCCTAAACCCCTTAAATCCTCCGTACAGATGTGGGACTATACTGAGATCTCACATGGACTTCTTGAGAGAATTTGAAAAGTGATGTTGCACTGTTTTGTTTGATTTACCAACACTCATGTACGTTCACAAACGCTTAACGGTTATTAATCCATCGTTATTACACATTTATGTTCAAAATATTACAAATTTTTGAACATTAAACAAAACTGCTAACATGACGCTTCACTTTCCGTGTTAATTCCAAAACTCCCTAGGAGCCTCTAGTAAAGTCTCCACTATTTTACTGAGGTTTAAGTAACTCTGGCTTGGCTCGACTACGTCAGATTTTGCTTGACTTTGACTGTCCTAAATAATGAAAATGATGCATTTAAGCCAATAATTTGATTAAATACATTACTTGACAAATACTCTAAACGATTGAGTCCGTAACCGTATGTAAGAAAAGAAATAACCTAAACGTTTCTTTCTATGTAAAATGCTAATTAATATAACAAAAAATAAACAATATTTTGTAACATAATTATACAAATATTTTATTATATTTACTCGTTTCATATAAGTTACTAAAATAATAATTATCATATTAGTTAGTTATTGTCTGTCCAAATTAATGATCCTTTTCCATCAATACGGAATACCGTTTACTCTTGAACGAAACATATATGTATTTAGAATTTTCGAAAAGCCAACGGTTTTACTATTCTGTCAAAAAATATCGCAGCTGTTGGAGAAGGGAAACTTTGAATCAGTTTCGACAGTTTATATTGATTGCAAATGATTAGAAAGCGTAATTTATGCTAGTATAATAGTATACATTAGACATTTAGTTCTTAGCATATATTCACTCGATCAAAGTAAATTAAACGCTGTGATACAGTTGTAAACCAGTGAAGTGTCGTGGTAAAGAAATGGCTCAATTCAATTATTTAAATGATTTGAAAAGCTTAGCCACATTAGACGGACCGATAACTCGAGGCCCTTTACAGCGTTGGGTAAAGAAATCTAATGCTGAAAACCATAACCCTTTAATGAGCGCGTCTCTCAAGAATATATCAAACATGAACCTTAGTTCGTGTAACCAGTCTATGCAAAAACTATCCGTATCAGCTAACCAGAGCTGTAATAATAGTGTTCTATCTAGTAATAAAACTCCTACAAGAGAAAGTAAAAAAGGAAAGAAAACTCCTTCTAAAAACAGAACTCCAGGTATGTGTTATCAAATGTTACATTGTTTTGTTAATAATTTTATAGACGTGCCTATTTCGCAATATTCATATCACTTTCAATCAGCATCTGCCGAGTATCTTATGAGACATTGTGAATCAGGCCCTCAATCTAGTAATGTATTGATCTGTCTTGTGATTTTTAATAATTTAAAGGATTTGTATATTTCCAACAACATCATTATTTTTGACTGATCTGTCTTGATGTACTCAATAAGTTATATACTGACTTAATTTTTGTTTTTAAAACAGGTCGCTCTACCACCCCAACACCCAACAAAGCCTCAAAGACTCCTAACAAGGCTGACAGGTTCATTCCATCTAGAAGCAACTCCAACTATGACCTATGCCATTATATGGTAAGATTTTGTTTTTATTATTTGACAGGCAAGCAGTTGCTACCTCTGATAGCGCTGGTATCCAGATTATTTTAATTTAATTAGGCATATTGATACTGTCAGTTTTTGTGTCTTTTAGATATTTGTCTGGTCTATTTTTAAATTGGTTGATGTTTTAGGCCAAGACCATCATCTGGTAGCTTATTATTTTGATGTAATTACATTAATAAAAAGAGCTGCGTCATAAGTTAATATAAAAGTCAAATTTTTTTTTTATGAAATCCAAGTTACTTTATGAACAGTACCTGAACCTATCTGAGTCTATTTATGTTATATGGTTATGTTGGTGTTTCAAAAGCACTTACCAACTCCCTGGGACGATAAACGTTAGGAGTTTTTTTACTATACCTATAAAGCTACAGGTCTGCACACAACTTAATTGTGAAATTTTGTTTAAACTATAAAATAGTGTGTATTGGTGTTGTTTAGATAGTATTGTATCAAACTCCTGACATCCAGATAGGTTTATTACCAGCTCATAGTTCATAGCACTAATGTCCTTTTACCATAAAAAAATATCAATACATGAAAATTTTCAGATGAACCGTGAAGAAGACAAGAACGAAGAAGTAGTGACCCAGATGGCAGCAGGCGAAGCTATTGGACGCGCTCTCACAGACATGGAGCCTGGAAGGCTGTTGCAATACACCTGCAAGGCCCCCGCCGCGCCAGAAGGCTACCAGAACAGACTTAGGGTTGTGTATTCACAGGTATCAAGCTAGTGCTGGGCTTTTCTTTCTATTTAAATAATAATAACATTTTATGTCACCCACTTATGATGTACCCATTGTTTTTCATTACTAAGAGGTTTCCGCTTATAGTTAACAGCAGGTTAAACCTTGATGTGTATCTAAAGCTTTATCTTGTAACTTATAATATTCATCTATCACTTTCCCTGAACAGTTCATTTATATCTATTGCTGGCCTTATTCAAGATTGTAGTTTTCTCAAACTAACAGTTCCATGCTTGATGTAGAACTGACAAGGGGTTGGTGTTTCTGTAGCATTTAAAGCATAGCTCATCTTGAACTGATTGTGCTTGATTTCTTAGTTTAAGATGAAATAATTATTTTATAATGTGAAGGGGCCCCTGCCATGAGGAAAAATTATGTGTATTTTTAGCTAAATCTTTAGCCTTTTTCTTTATTATATGTCATATGATTATGATCCCTGATTCCTTCCTATAAAAAATTAAGGCTGAAATTAAAAAAAATATGAAGATTTATTATATTATAAAGTTTTTTAAAATTTTGGCTTTTGCAAATTATAATGTAAGATTTCTATGTAATTACTTACTATTTTATATTTTTACTATGACACCATTAGTTTTTCCAATAATCTTTTATTTGTTATGCAAATTGTTTGTAATAAAATAGCAGAGCTTTTGAAAAACGGACTGTATGTAAAATTGATAAATAATTACTTTTACCATAAACTAAATAATTTTTCGATTTTCAGGCTAAAGTTCCCTCATCAGTAAAGAACACTACTAGATACATACCACAAGCTCCTGACAGGATTTTGGATGCACCTGAAATCTTAGATGACTACTGTATGTGGAAATATTTTATAGTTACATTTTAGAGATACAATTATAAACTTACAGCATTAATGATTTATGTTAATTATTAATGGGTTTTGAGTTTTAAATTCTTGATAACGATTTACCAAATACAAAAAAAAAACAGATAGTGGTGCAATAATTTGGTACTCTTAGCTGTGGCTGGGTGGGAATCAAATAATCCCACCCAGGTTTTATAGTTGCATGATCATAAATGTTGGTCTTTATTATTATTTCCTTTAACTTTACCAAAGCATCATTGTCATCAAGTATATGTTATGTACATTTTTATTTTTCTATTATAATGTGGCATGTTGACAAAATTAATGATTTCACTATATGAATGGTTTTTTTATAGACCTAAACTTAGTAGACTGGAGTGCATCGAATATCCTGGCAGTAGCATTAGGCAGTTCAGTATACTTGTGGAATGCTGGTACGGGACAGATAGAACAACTGCTTACACTAGAAGGTTCAGAGACTGTGTGTTCGGTGTCTTGGGTGCAAGGAGGTGGATCACATCTGGCAGTTGGAACCTCTTCTGCTACAGTGGAACTATGGGACTGTGAGAGGATTAAAAGACTGAGGGTAAGTTTGTGTTCTTTTGCATAAAGCTTTACATTAACAACTACCACATTTAGTAATGACCAGGATCTACAGATTAGTTCACAAACTAATGATATTCTATTCATGGACTAATTAGCCTTAGACAATGTTGTAACTTTTTTCTGATATAGTTTGAGTGCTTGCGCTTAAACCCGACGACCGATTTGGTGTGGTGGCGAGAATACCCGCTCTCCGCTCCCAAGGTCGTGGGTTCGATTCCCACGCAGGACAAATCTTTGTGTGCATAAATATTTGTTCTGGTCTGGGTGTTTTTCTATGTATATTAAGTTTTTATTTACAAAAAAAAATAGTTTTTATGTATGTTTATCCATTATTTAGTATATAACACAACATAACACAAGTTCTTAATGACACTTATCTTGGAACTAAAATATTTGGTGTAATTGTCAGAAAATATTTATTTATTTATATTTATTTAAAGCAGGTTATTAAATGGTGTAAGGACCTTTACTGTATCCAATAGACCTTTCATATCTTTATCTAATATCCAGTTCTAGTGCTGATATGTGTTATGTCTCCAAACTATAAAAATCATTCTTCTTTCAGGTGATGGATGGTCACACAGCCCGTGTAGGCTCCCTAGCATGGAATATGTACATAGTATCAAGCGGGTCTCGTGATGGTAACATAGTTCATCACGACGTCCGCCAAAGAGATCACGCTGTTGCAACAATAAGCGCGCATACGCAAGAGGTATAACTAATTACGTTTATAGATGTTAATATATAGGGTGTATAGGGGATCCTACCAAGACCTAAGGAGCCCAAGCCAACCTCACCTGCAAGTGGTGCACCTGCCGATCAACGGACGAGGCTCTGGCGAACATAACAGTGCCCGGTAAGCGGCAATAGGCTCGCCATCTATTACGTGGGACGAAGAATATAATTGGCGAAGAATGGGCGTATAATATGCTTATGTTTGTATGTATGTATATTTGAGATATTTGCACTAATTATTGTTCTGGAAACTTATATCGTCATCACGGATTATGCTCACATTGTCTCGCACTCGCAGTCAGTCATATTATTATAATTAGGTTCAAGATAATTTTTTTTATCATAATTTCAGCCATTTGAAATGTCTTGGGGAGATCTATGTCCACTGCTAAACATTCGTCTCATGTTGGTCGATCTTGTGCTGTTAGAAACCAACGGCCTTCCGCCGCCAAACTAAACACGTTATTAAAGACCAATTCATTCAGTATTACAAGGACAAGAGAAGACGAACGCGAGACGGAGGGCGCATCACTCCCTATTAACGTCTCTTACAGGCCAATCAGAAAGGGAATAACATATTATATAGTTTTAATATAACCCTCCTTCATTAATGTGACGGAATTAAGCAAAGCTTAAATTAATGTATTTCAATTTCTCAGTACAAAGTTTTAGTTAAATATCTGTTAATTTGCCATCTAGATCTGTGGCATGAAGTGGTCGCCTGACGGCCGTTACCTGGCTTCCGGAGGCAACGACAACTTGCTGAACATCTGGCCAATTGTGCAAGGACACCATTATACACAGCCGCAACATCTATACTCCTTCAAGTGAGCTAATTTATTTTATTTGTATAATTGTTTTTTCAAATTAATTAAATTTACCAATAATCTTCGAATATGTCAAATAATATTGCTAGGACTTTAGATTAAAACGATTTTTTTAAATATAATATTTTTATGTTGTTTAAAGCCATGGTCTTTTAATGAAGAAAACTGAATGTATTAGCAATGTTTTGGTATTCTTTATTATTTTTCATACAACCTTATTAGACAAATAACAAAATTAAGCGGCTTTTTCAAAAATATACAAATTGTTTATTTTTGTTTGAAATACTGGTTTGGAATTATATCTGGAGGGCCTTCTCTCCCTCCAATAAGTACAGGCATTTTATAGACCTGTGCTAGAAATAGAACTCGCTCTTTTGCAGTAGTGTTACTTTCTAGTAGAGTGTGAAGACTTTGTATTTTATTAAAATTTAACATAAAAAAGAAAGGGAGTTAAATGGTTTCTTTATTTAGTGAGTCAGCAACTCAAACCTGATATTCTACTCTAGGCCTAACAATGATTCTTTGTATGGGTTATGTTATTTAAATTACCACTATATCATTCTACCCATGCAGCCAACATCTAGCAGCAGTAAAAGGCCTAGCCTGGTGCCCGTGGAGCAGTGGCATCCTGGCATCTGGAGGAGGCACCGCTGACCGCACTATCCGGATATGGAACGTGAATACGGGCGCTAATCTCAACACTGTCGATACTAAGTCACAAGTATGTATAACAGTAAATGAAGATCACTCCCATGTACAATGATTTAAGTGTTAAGTGCGGAAACGTTATAAAAAGTCTCAGTTAAGCTTATTATTATACACACCTATTAGTTCAACCTCAAGACAAACTTAACTTGTATTTTGCTCAATCCTTTTAATATCTGAGGAAACCAAGCCAACCTCACCTGCAAGTGATGCACCTGCCGATCAACAGACTAGGCTCTGGCAAACATAACAGTTCCCGGTAAGCGGCAATAGGCTCGCTATCTATTACGAAGGACCAACTATATATTTGGCGAAATGTGGGTGTATCATATGCTTCTTCCCTTCGGGAAAACAGGCATCATTGTATGTATGTATTCTTTTCAAACCCGTCAACAACTGAGCCCATTAACCTCTCCTCTCACAAATGTAAGGAGGAGAAATTCAAGTTTTTAACCCATTCTATGTTTTGAGAATTAAAACATAGTTCATGCTATCGCAAATTTTGTTCTAGCCTATAACTGAGTTTTAAGCTATCCATAAATAAATAAATATCGAACAAATGGAGGCAAAAAATAGTAAAAATCATGCAAATCTGTAAATCAGCCTAGCTTATTTGTACTAATTTATTATTTTTTACCTGTCCAACAGGTATGCTCTATAGTATGGAGCACGCATTACAAAGAGCTTATATCTGGTCACGGGTATGCGAACAACCAACTAGTGATATGGAAGTACCCGCTGATGTCCCGCGTGGCAGAGTTGACGGGGCATATGGCGCGAGTCTTGCATCTCGCTCTCTCTCCCGACGGCACTACTGTCCTCTCCGCGGCTGCGGATGAGACTTTGAGGTAAGTTATACTTGTTTTGTTTTTACAGTCGGCGTTGCGTTTAATACAAAGCGCCATATACAGAGTGTAAAAATACCATGATCACAGCCGTATTCTGCCCAGCATTAGAATATTTATATTCTTTAAAAATAGACCTGGGACATTATAAAAGTCAAAGTCATAAAAAATCAAGATTTTTAATTAAATCAAATTTTAATGCTATCGCTATTTTTTTCTTTTAAGCCTTTATCAAGCAGTGCTCAAAATATGACCACAATAAATTGAACCTTATGCGGTTAACTTAAGGTGGAAAACCAATGAATATTTTCAACATGCTGTTAAAGGGTTAAATTCGCATCATAGCCCGGGACCCACAAACACACAGAGACGCGGTCTATTGCGAGTTTCATTGCGCTCTATATTATAATAATAATAATTAAATTCGTTTATTTGACAACAATGGTCCAATTGTTAGTAATTTACACAACTTAAAGACTAGTATTAGTAAATACAATACTAATTTAAAAAATAAACAAAAAATTTACAATATCATAGCCTTGGCTTTTGATGCACTAATACAGACACAAAGTGCCTAATAATTGGTGCATCAAACTTATTAACTAACATATTCAGATCTTATTCTGCTTAGAAGTGAGCCTGTCTTTTTGCGAATTATTGCGCAAAAATCATCGACTCTGGCCTCTGCAAACATCGCCGAACATTATATGCAGATTTCTAAGACCAAAAAACATATATCGTTTCCTATCAATAATTTTTGGTTATGTCCCTTGCTTTGAGGTGTAGAATGCGTAGCGTTTGGCCTTGATCAAGGACTTTTACATACGGTATATCGGAACACGCTCCAACGCTCTTGATAATAGAGACGTACCGATTTTATCTTTTATCTTGATACTTGTGTTGTTTACTTTTTATTGTGTTTATGTTTAAAAGATGATGTATGCATGATGTGTTCTCCTGTAACTGAAGGAGCACAAATCTTCTGAGAATTTTGTATAAGATTGCATGTACTGTGTATCCTTTGTTGGAGTTCCTTAATAAATAAAAAGCGCTTGGGATGTTAAAAACTATATAATGGTGACCGTACCACAAGGCAGCACTCAAGCATGCAGCGAACCTAATCAAAAGTGGGAACCACATCCTTTGCTATGCCAGCGACAACACTAGCTTGTTGCTGACCCTTTAAAAAAGTTTTAAGCCCATTTTGCAAAGCGTTCTGTAATCTCTTGGGAAAGCTTCACCAGGGATGGTTCAACAATCTAAAGGCCTTTTCCCTTTCAATCATGGGTTGCTCCCATGCGTGTTACACGAGTCCCATCGTTTCATTTTATATTTTCTTTGACGTGTGGTCATTGCGTGCGGGATGCAGAAAGATTGTATGAAAGGATGGAATCAGTGTGACATGGATGCGAGTTACACTCGCGTTCGTAATAGGAAAAAGGCCCTAAGGATACGAGGAATAAAGTTTATGTTGAATTAATTATTTCAATACTATTAAATTACTTATTTCCTTTACCCTCGTATTTTACAAAACGTAGGCGCTAGTAAAATTTCTGGATTATATTTTTTTAATTTTATTTAATTTGTTTTTCAGACTTTGGAAATGCTTCATGCTAGATCCTTCCAAGAAGAAAGAACCCACTGACTCGAAAGCAGCGAAATCTCTGCTGAATCTTAATTCATTAATAAGATAAATTATGAACTTAATTAGGTTTAAAGGTGCTCCCTCACTCAGATCATTCGCCTGTAATGTGACATTTCAAATTCGGTTTTAGTATTACGTTAATATACTGCAAGATAGGCAGTATTATAATGTACTAGTTATAATATAAATTTGACAAGCTGTTAAAGCAACATATCAGATTATTTTTATTTGATTTTGAGTATTACATTACTGTAATGCCTCCATGAATTGACGAGCATTAAAACGTATGAACAATAAGTGCGGAATGACGTTACAAGTTGTATAATTTTTATTTTGACCACCAACAGTGGTTATATCAATTCTATATAATCAATCTACATTGTATAAAGTACTTAACTTAATGTACAATTGGCTACAGGTGTAACTAACGCGCTTAGAATTATTTGGTACAGTTATTATTATATTATATTAATATGTGATTTATAAAAAAAATAACACATGTTTTTCCTCCTTGCTTATGTAAGCTCAGATTTGTAACGTTACATTACAGACGAACGCTTCTTGTAAGAGAGCACCTTTAAAGGTTACTGATTATTGTCAGACAAATCATCTATGTATTTTTTTTAAATTGAAAAAGCAAAATATCTCAAATAAATTACTACAAAATTTATCTGACAGTTAAATAGTAGCCTTGCAACTGCTAGAATTGACTAGATGACTGAATAATGTGATCTTTTAAAAATAATAGATTTAGAACAGTACTTTAAAGAAGAAACCTATACAGGTTTCAAGTGCAGACAAACTAGATATTTTCTATCTAATCTATTCTTACTTTAATTGTATTATTTTTTAAATTTCTGTAAAGCTTACCATGTACGTAATCATTTTTAATATATTTCTGTTTATGGATATGTTTTGACGAGGTTTTTGGGTTAGGCTTTTGTGATTCGCGGTATTAATGACGTATTTTGAGTAACTTTCTTCTACTTGCAGAGAGGTTGAGGTCATAAAATGTTACTGCGCGAAAGCTGTATACTACTCTATATATCTTGCTATTACTGAGCTCTTATATTATTATCTTCTTTCAATTCTTGTTCCGTTCTTTCTAATTTTGACATTTCATCACCTCGGCTTCCTTGTTTTAGTTCTTTATATGAAACGTATTATGTTATGCGACTCTTACCTCATTTTATTGTGTAATTTTTCTACTATTTTAAGTATGAATTTTGATTTTATTGTATCTGATTTGAATTAATAAACTAATTCACATAAAATTTAATCTATTTTATTTCATATGACTAATTCACGCAGGAGTTCCACAGGGCAGCGTATTGGGCCCCATACTTGTTGTTCACTGCAGATTTGCCAACATCTGAAACCCTAACTACTGGAACTTTTGCTGATGATACGGCTGTACTAGCTGTCCACAGTGACCCAAATATGGCCTCAAAAATGCTCCAAACAGGACTAAACGACATATCCCACTGGCTCAAAAAGTGGCGGATCAAGGCAAACGAAACTAAATCAGTCAACGTTACATTCACTCTAAGAAGAGGATCTTGCCCTCCAGTAACATTAAACAATATATAAATTCCACAGGCAGATCATGTGAGATATCTCGGATTGCATTTGGACAAAAGACTCACCTGGCATAAACATATTTTCACTAAGAGGAAGCAACTTGGCTTCCAAATAAGAAAACTTTACTGGCTTATTGGTCGAAGGTCTCAACTATCTCTTGAAAACAAAATACTCTTGTAAAGCAATACTAAAGCCCATCTGGACGTATGGGATTCAGCCCATAGCGTACAGCATCACATTCAAACATAGAGATCATCCAGAGGTTCCAAAATAAATCACTACGTATGATAACTAACGCTCCTTGGTTTGTACCCAACGAACTACTACACCATGACCTACGGATACCCACTGTGAAGCAGGAAATTGCACGCCACACTAAGTCCTATAAAGAACGCATCGAACTACATCCAAATGCCCTGGCTCGGCCGCTAATGGAAAACCATAACAAAGCGCGACGATTGAAGCGCAAAATACCTCAAGACTTAATCCAATCACAGTAAAGATAAGTACTGTCTAAAAATGAGGATGTGACACATGTCACATACTGAGCACGCCAGCACTAGCACCGACCAAAATACTACTGAATGTCCCATACAAAAGTAACAAAAGAGAAAAAATATATATATATGACTAATTCGACAAAATTAGATTAATTATATACTAATACTTACACAAAACATATTTATTACTAATAATGAAAATGGCACTGTACTGGCCACTTAGATGACAAATATCCTAGCGTTCGACTATAAGTTACATTCTTATTTATTTAGAAATTATGCTTTTATACTACTTTTGAATTAAGTAGATTATTCGTTTATAATCGAGCTATTAGAATTTTCTTTGACATCATTCTCTGCAAATTATAAAAAACTTTAAATATCGTTTACGAATAATAGTTCTACTGAGGCACCAGCGCTGCAGACGCAAGTCATACTATTATTACTTTTAAAAAAAAAACTGATTTTACACGCCACACAATCCCGTACAACTAAAAAAATGCACAATGAAACAACATACTTTGATTTAAAAATGTTTTATTTCTAATTATTAATATATATTGCAACAACGTGGAATGTAAATATAGAACAAGCAAAATCAAATACAACAGACGAAGTGCGTTAAAAACGTGCTTTTAAGTTTTTTCATAAACAATTCTCGTAGCGTTAATATTGTGATGATTCGATATAAACAAAAAATGTGGAAGCATGGTAGTGACTAGAACTAAAATTTAATTTCGAAAATCATAATTACATTAAAATTTGTAAGTATTTGTTATGATTATAAATGCGCGAAGGAACTAACTTAGAAATCATCTTAAACATATACTTAAAAAACTATTGAACAACCAAATGCACTTAGTTTTCTATTATTTCCATTGTACTGAATTGAACACCACAAAATCAATTTGCTTATCTATGTGGATGAAACACTAATAATACTGTTTTGTATAGCACTTGTAAGCTGAAAATAAGATTTAAATGGCTTGAGAAAAATTAAAATACATTTAAAAAAAATTGTAATGCAATAGTATGAGGGTATCAGTATTTTCCACAGATTACTTTAGTATTGTCTAATTTACCATTTTTACAACAGGATACATCTGACGAGCCATAAAGTAATTCTTTATCTATTTTCTTTAAACTAATCTATTATTATGTAGGTAAACTGGTTTAAATTCTTTAGGGAGCAAAAAGCTAAGGAATTAACGAAGGAAATGAAATAATTTTCACTGAAGTGACTCGTCAAATGTCCCAGAACATACATATTCCAGGTTTGATCCACACTGAGACTAGAGACGAAGCGAAATCGTAAATCAATTGGGACTTAAACATCTCAACCATTGAAAACCTCTTTCATATAATTCCATAATATAAAAATTTCTTTAGCGCATAAATCATGTTTTCTCTGCTACACAGCGCGAGGTCGCTCGGACAATGTTTTGGTTTATAGTAGTACGTCATCTAACTTTCGCTTTGTTGTATGGACTATGTTTCAATGTGAATCTAACCTTAAGGTTTTTAAACGTTGCTTATTAACACTAGTAAACGCCACATTTAAAAACACATCTATTGAATTTCCCCGACATACCTAACACTCTCTCACTCTCAATCTGAGAATCACAAAAACCTGTTTACGTTATGTGAAAATATCCTCACATACAACTTAATCTAATGGGAACACATGTCTAGTCTGATTGAATACTTATAACGATGGCTTCACAACTACAATATGAACTAAAAACCTTAAAACACATCTAAGCTCACGATTTATTATCAATTCATTAAGTATACAACTTTTAAGTGTACTATTCTAATATTTATAATTTAGTAAATTTCATTGTATAATTCTAACTACATGGCTTACTATTGTGCGCGCACACAAAATAATTGGCAGACAATCAAAACGTCTTTTTAAAAAAATAGTGAATTTATCGAGATTCTTGACTAATGAGACTATTGTCAATTTTAAGTACCTGTGATTAAAATCCTATTAATATAGATTATCGTATAATAAGGGGGTAAAACATAACATATACAACTACATGAAATCTATCGCTTACATTATCTAAAACAATTAAAAATACGATTTCGTTGACATCTTAATATATAGCTGCACAAACGTGTAAAATAAAAAAAAACAGTAGACTTTAAAAAGAAGTGATGATATTTTTTTTAAAGTAACATTTCGTTGACATTAAATACAAAAAAAAGATTTGCATTAAATAAAATATAGCTGCACAAACGTGTAAAATAAGTAAACAAGTACAAAAAAATAATAATAAAAACATGTACGAATTCGTTAACATTAAAATAAAAATAAAAACTTAAAATATAGCTGCACAAACATTTAAAAGAACAAAAGTTTTATAATAATGTGATGATAAAATTTTAAGGTACGATTTCGTTGACTTTTAGAACAAAAAAATCTTTACAATATAGCTGCAGAGACGTGTAAAATATGGGATACGAAAATAATGTGATGCCTCAAAGGCGGTAATAAAACATTCATATCACAGAGCTGCGAGCGCGCGAATCGTCTGCGTCCAATATGTCTGACATAGCGACCGTATTTGACATGGGCTCTGCCTCTCGTACCAAATGCTCGTGGCTTGTAGTAATACCCCCGCCATACTTAAAACTCCTGCGCAAACTAGAACGCATACTCTTTGCCGAATCACTTTTCCTTACAAAGGAACGCCTTAGGAAGTCCCTTGTAAGCGTCAACGAATTCCTAGAAGTCGATGAACGCGGCCTACTATTGTTTCTCGAGTCAGTCTCGTCTGTCAAAGTTATAGAAGGTGTCACGAAAACACCGCTATAGTTGGGTGGTTGAGATTCTAAGGAGATATGCGTATTTTGGTCGACGGTCTCGCTCAGTGTGATGGGTATTTGTGATGTATCTTCTGTTATAGATTGCGTGTTGCGGACTGCTGACGTTATCCTGTAAGAAATTATTAAAAGATTTTTTTAATAGTGTGAAATCTTCTCCTGTTTTTGGGTGTTCCTCAGGGCTCTATATAGGTCCAATGCTATTTTAAATGATGTGTTTTCTTGAGATAATTATATGAAACGGTGTTGTAAAAGGATGAAACTTGTTCGAAATTAAACAGATAGAAGAAATGAATACATTTTCTTAGCTTCCAATTTATTATTATAGCCGAGAAAGAAGATTATTTTAAACGCATATTTTTCAAATCTAACTCCTGTTCGTCTCCGTCCTAAGTGCATTCATAGTTATTTATTTATTACAAGCCTGGCGGAATTGTTCGAAAGAATTACCGCTGTCCCGGGACACAAGCCTGAAGAAGGAATATTTGTTTTTAGTAAGTAAAAGTCTAACATACACTTCCACTCCAATCACATAGGTAGGATGACATTAGATGATTTTCTATCCTTTAAATAAAATAAAGTGAGTATTTATTCTCTATTTGTATTTACCTGCGTAAACTCCGTCTGAGAGTGTTGAGCATTCTGGCCCCAGTGGCGGTAGAATATGAAGGTGGTGGCGTGTATTTGGGCGGCGGGTCGGGCGGGGGAGACCGAACGCCGGGGGTAACAGTGGCAGGTCCCAATGGCCGCGGTATGCTGGACCCGTCCGGTCCTAGCCGAGGCCGATATAGGTTTTGAACGCGCTGTGGAATATTTAAAAATATCGTTTCATTTACTTGGAACAATAACATAGGTATAGTAGTCGGCAAGTAAGTTGAATAAAAATGGCGGTTATCTGCATATAATGGTATAAAAAAAAGAAAGAACAGGAAGTGTCTAAACCGCATGCAATACGTCGCCATGTTCGCCGCAATACGGTTGAAACCCAAAAATGGTTTTTGTTCAACTTATGCTCCGCGGACTATGCACAATACAGAAATGAATTTACAGTACAGAATAACGAAAACTTATTTGCAGGAGAACATAGCTGATGCCATCCTGCGAGCTATGTTATTTGCTATTCCTGCAAGATAATGATCTTGAAACTGTACATATCATACTGTATAAAAATTACAGCACTTAATAAATTGTTGGTTTGAGTTTTTACTAATAAATTAAGACAAGTTTTTCGTTTATTTTTTAGTTCATTTTATTAGTTTATCTTTATCAGTCTCTATGTTATATACATTTCGCATGTTTAATAGAATATTGACTTAACTCAATAAAGACGATTTTTGGGACATCACAAAAGAAGATCTTCTAAAGATTACTTGTCCTACTTGTAAGCGCATTAATTTGAAACTGACTTAATAATTAGTAATTCTCCTTGTGTTTTGAACATTTTATTAACATTGATTCGATCTCAGTAAGAAATAGAAAGACTGTATAAGTACGTAACTCAAACCTGACCTATCTATTAATGGGTCGATGTTCTTTCAAGCATGCGATTTGTTATAATTTATTTGCATTTGAAACTTACCAACTCTTCATCGCAATTACTAGGTCCATAATCCTGATCGCATTAAGAAATCAGAAAATTTCTTTAATTAAAACTCGACTTGTTTAGGAACTTAAGTATCAACGTTAAAAAAGTATTGGAAAAATTCAGCGTGTCCAGAGTAGAGTACTTAGTGGTTAGAGCAGTGGAGCGGTTATCCAAAGGCCGTGAGTTCGATTCTCACCTGGTCGGCCGCGGACAAGTTGATTTTTTCTAGTAAAATTTTGTTTCTTATTTCAACACAATTTATTTATACAGGTTAAAACAATGTTGAATTTGAACAATTGTCAATCTAGGCGGCATTACCGCTTGGTTGTCAGACGGCAGTCGCTCTATATAATAACTGAAATTCACCCAAATCTGGTCAGACCAGTGAGCAGACCCTGTTAGGTAATGGATCCCAGGATGGTTCCCTTTCAGATAACAAATCTCACCTCCAAAATATCATTAGGTCCTTTATTCATGTACCGCCAAGTTTGCACGAAGGCCGCAATGGGCACCAGCAACAAAGAACCCTGCTGCAAACATACGCCCACTTGGCGTACCCATACAGGCCAATATCTGAAAGTATTAACAATAACATACTAAACAGATGGATAGTGTGAAAGCGACATCGATAGAAGAGTGAATGCTGGATATATGGTGAGTGGGGCACTGTAGGCTTTTGTGAGCAGTCAGAAAGTGTCCGAAAAAGCACGTCTGGAAGTTCATATAGGTGTTTTTGTCTTAACACTAACGTATGGAAGCGAATACTGAGTATGGCAAGAGAGAAAGTAAGATTAATGCAGTAGAGATGAGAGCACAATAGGCTCGCCACGTATTACGTGGGTTCAATAATATAACTGGCGAAGTGTGGGCGTATAGTACGCCTCTGCCCCTATGAAAAAAGTATGCTAGGTGTAAAATTGAGTAACAGGATTAGAAATGAAGTGATAAGGGCCGATGCTGGTGTGAAAGAAGAAATAGTGACAAGAATTGAGTTGAGAAAGATATGCTTCGAGGGTTTGGTCATGTTGAGAGGAAAGAATAAAAAAGAAGATGGACAAGTGAAGTGAAGTGTTGGGAGGGGAAGGCCACGTAAGACCATGACCAAATACAAAATTTTGGAGAACGGGCAGGTCAAAAGTACCCTGCGTGTATGAGAAGGTTAATGAGTGTGAACGAAAGAGTGTGTGCCAAGATCGTAGCAAATGTGATCTCTGCCGACAGGCATTTTTCCCGTCGTTTCACGGCTTTTTCCCGTAGAGATATTTCTACGGGAAAAAGCTACACAATTATAAATGTACAATCCTTACCCTATTTTTAATTAATAAAATGTTGTAAGGCGGGGATATTTGAGAGATATTGAAACACCGAATGTTGAGACAATACTGGCTTTATTGTATAGAAAACACATAATATAAAGTGTTTAAAAGAATACAGATTATTAGGGTTAGTACACACTATAATAAATATACTATGTTAAGGTTGATACACACCACACCTCCTTACCATAAATGAAAAAAAAAAATACAAAGTAATTTTTTTTTTCAAACTTAATACTTAAATTGAATATAGTCAATCGTATAAAAATTGGTACATAACATTGTTAATAATTGTCAATGATTATAATATTTGATTATATAAATAGAAGTGAGTGTACATATTAAAATTAATTATTAGGTGTAAATAATTTTGTGCGATTTTTATGGATTATGTCCAATTTACCATTTTTATTTACTTGTACATTTGGTGTCATATCTTTGACGACAATATAAGGACCTGAATATACGCTTTCCATTTTGTTAGAATTTTCATTTCTTATTAAAATTAAATCATTTGGTTTATACACCATGGGGTTAATACACTTATCATACACTAATTTCCTAGCTATTTTACTTTTGAGTAAATTCTCTTTTGCCTCTTTTTGCGATAGCTGTAGGCGATATTTTAATTCATTAGGGTAATTGTCATGATTATACAATGGCTCTACTATATTGTTATTTAGATTACTTGGTAGCGAACAGACTTTTCCAAATACCAATTCGAATGGAGTAAATTTAGTTTCAGTATGTACGGAAGTATTAAAGGAGAAACACCAATATGGAAGCCATTGGCTCCATGACTCTGGATGACAATCTGTTTGAATACGCAAGAATGAGTTTAAATGTTTGTGAGAATTTTCTAATGCACCTATAGTTTGGTGATGGTAAGCTGTGGAACTAAGGTGATTTATTTTTAAAAGTTTACAAACCTGTTCGAATACTGCAGACATGAACTCTGCTCCTCTGTCAGTTGCTATCGCTCTGGGTATCCCATATTTAAGGATAAAACAATTTACTAAGGCTTGAGCCACTTCCTCCGCCTGTTTTGAAATTAAAGGGTGAGCAACAACATATTTTGTTAATTCGCATTGCACGGTAAAAATATAAGAATAATTATTGTAGTCCCTATCTAGTGGTCCTACTAAATCTATGTATATTTTATCGAATGCGGTGTTAGCCGTAGAAGTAATAACCATTGGTTCCTTAACCATTCTAGCATGTTTATATTTTTGACACTTCTCACATTTTTTAACAAATTGTCGCACATCTTTCTCTAAACCTGACCAGTAAAAATATTTCTTAATATTATTGAACATCCTTCTCATGCCCGCGTGGCCACTTGTGGGCAAGAGATGGAAGTCATTCAAAATGACCTTCCTGTCATCTTCATTATCTATTCGTTGAACGTCGTTTAATATATAAAATCTTAGTGCGCACTTATTTCCTAGTGATTTAACTTCATTTAATAATTTATCAACAAAAATCTTATTATTCTTATTTTTCAAAATATAAATCTCGTCGACGTTTATCTCTTTACATAATATTTCTAACTCCCTCACGAAGGCGGCTCGCGTCAATCGCGATTGGAAGTCGGAATTAATAAAAATTGTTGACTTATTTTCTACATAGCATAACGCGTTTCTTTCCACATTTATTATATTTTGTCTTCTTAAACTCTCTAATTCATTTTTTTCTATAAATCTCAACTCTACCGCTTCCCTCGGTTTCGTATGACTTCCAATAACACTTGGTTGATCAGGCCAATTGCAGTTAGAAGTCATGTCACGGGGAGACTCTTGTAGTTTTCGAGCTTGTGCCCTAGTCGTTACATTAATCTGATATTCACTCATATTCTTTAATTGTTCTGACGTAAAAGTAGGAATCCGAGATAATGCATCTGCAGCTGCGTTATCCGAACCCTTCACGTATTCTACTATAAAATCGTACTCCTCTAATATTAACCGAAATTTAATAAGCCTACTTGACGGATCACGCATATTGAATAGATAAATTAAAGGACGATGGTCTGTTATTATTTTGAATTTACGACCATAAAGATATGGGCGAAAATGTTTAATAGCCCATACTATTGCTAATAATTCTTTCTCGATAGTTGGGTAACGGTGTTCCGCAGTATTTAAAGTTCTACTTGCGTACGCAATAGGATTATTATTGCTATTACTTAAAACCGCACCAATTGCGTAACCCGAGGCATCCGTTTGCACTATAAATTGATTTGTTTCTGAGAAGTCTGGATATTGTAACACTGGGGGAGACATTATACACTGTTTTAACGTTTCGAACGATTTTTGACACTCCTCATCCCACACAAAAGGCACATTCTTTTTACATAATTTATTTAATGGATAGGCTTTTGCCGCGAAATTTGGTATAAACTTTCTGTAATAATTAACAAAGGCTGTGAAACGCTTGACCTCGTCCACAGATTTTGGAGGGGGGTAATTTTTAACAACTTCAATTTTTCCTGGATCCGGCAAAACGCCATCACGAGATACTACGTGTCCCAAGTAAAGCATTTCTTTCTTGAAAAAGTCACACTTTACTGGGTTAAGTTTTAAATTGACATTTCTTAACCTCTCAAAAACATCTTGTAAATTTCTTAACTTTTCAGATAAATTTCGACCATATACTATTAAATCGTCTTGATATACGAGGCATTTTTCATAAGTGAGACCCGCCATAGCCATCGTCATCATTCGTGAGAACGAGGATGGACTAGTTTTTAGCCCCATAGGCATTCTTGTTAACTGGTATCGTCCTGAACAGAAACCTGTGTATTTTCTACTGTTTTTATCGAGTTCTACATTATGGAAACCTTGATATAAATCTAAATGGCTAAAGTAAATACATCCTGATAAAGAATCTAATATTTCGGTAATATTCGGTAACGGAAATTTGTCGTCTTCTATGCAATTGTTTAATTTCCTGTAATCTATTACTAACCTCCATTTTTTCTCGCCACTAGAATCTATCTTTTTAGGAACTAATAAAACAGGACTGCTCCACTCGCTTCTACATTCTTCTATAATGCCATCAAGCAACATTTTTTCTATCTGTGTATCTATTTCTTTTTTCTGTGAGTGCGGTAATCTATATGGCTTGGAAAATATAGGTGTTACGTTAGGTTTTAAAGTTATGGAATGTTTATACACGTTTGTGGTAGTGAAACTATCGCCTGGCAAATAAAATATATCGTTATACTTCGCGCATATATTTTCCACAGACGATTGTTCCTCGTCGTTCAAATGTTTTAAGTGCAATAATGATAATAGTTTTTTAACTCGGTTTGCATTTGATTCGTTTCGCGTAAAAGCACATACGCTATAATTACTAGCATCATGTATAATAGGTTTAAAATCATTAAGTGTATAATGTTGCTCAGTAGTGTTTAATATTTTTATAGGTATTCTGCCACACACCGGTTGAACTAAGGCGCTTGCTAAATATATACCATCGCTGATATCCGACGCACAAACTATACATTCATCTGTAAAATCCGTAGGAATATAATGAATTGATTCGCACCTAGGTGGAATTTCTAATTGCTTGTAATTAAATGTAGAGAACGACAAATCAATCTTAATATTAGACGCAGTCAATGTTATTATATTATGATCAAAGTCCAATATCGCCTTGTACTTAGTCATGAAATCTTGACCGATGATGCCATTCGCCATAATTGGTAAGAAGTCGAGCACATAAAATTTATGTCTCAGTTGATAACCATTTACGTCTAAGTTTAAATAACAATACCCGAGAGTTGTTATTTTACCACCTATACCTGTTATAGAAATCTTATCATCGTAATATGAAATTTGATGTTCTAATATATGTTTATACTTTACGACCGAGATGGATGCGCCCGTATCAAGTAACCAATTATACACGTGATTATTTACTGAAAAATTAATAGAGCAATTACTGCTACATGACAAAATTTTAGTCACGAAAAAACTTATTTTCTGTTTCCGTGGTTTCTGCTTTTACTTCCGACTCAGATAATATGTTAATGTTGTTGTTGCGCATCCTTTCATTTCTGTTATTATTATAATAAATTCTACCTCTGTTTGGGCGACTGCGCGTAGGCACCTGATGCAGCTGTTGGCGCTGGTTAGAGGGCCGATTCGATCCACCCCGACGTCCGCCGATGTAGTTGTGAGTGCCGCCTCGCTGTGGTGTTCGCTGCGAGTATGTTGGGTGTGAATGTCCCCGATGTCCTCTCGTAAAATTCTGCCTGAAACCCCTTGAACCTCTGTGATTATGGTACATACCAAAGACTTCACCAGAACTCGCAGACGACGCCGTCTCCTCATCTTGTGCGGCTTGCACAGCATCCTGAATTGAGCTGAAATTTCGGGCGGTTATTATTGTGCTTAGTCTACGGTTCCGCAAACCATCAGCAAACTTTTTAATTGCATGTTGCTCATTAATTGGTTTTAATAAATTGTAACTTTCAGAGTTGCCCTTGGCCTGCGAAATGGTAAGGTTAACAAAAAGTTCGGTTACTTGTCTACCATAGTCTTGGACACTTAAATCGTTCTGCTTTATGGAATTTAATTTAGTTTGGATTGCTGTTGCTGATTTTTGAGGTAATAAAACCTTCTTCATGTCAGCTACAAGATCTTCTACAGTAGCGTAATTAGAAGCCAATCGTAATTTGGCTGTCTGGGATAGTCTACTCTTTAGTATGAAATTAATTAATTGCATTTTGCAATCAGGAGTTGTAATAATAGAATTATAGTATTCGATATTATCAATTAACTGTTTGGTATTATTCTCCTCATCCGTCATGAGTGGTAACAAATTTATAGCAACTTTAATATCGAACTTAGCCATGGTTGCAACACTTTGTAATTGACAAGGTTTGCATAAATCAATTATATCGCTATATGTAGACTGGAACTTCTCAATATACTTCTGAATTAATTCGGAATCACTACTCGAGATCTTGCCCTTTTTAATATCATATAATACTTCAGATACATAATTAGTATATCTCGTAAAAATCTCATTTGCCTCAATAAGTTTTTTATTTAGTAAGTTCTCAGTTCTACGACTTGAACCAACTTTAATCAAATATACTCTAATCTCTTTAATTTCATTACACAATGCCTCTAAGATAGATGCCATAACTTACCACTATAAGTACTACAGAATACATTTTATTATACTAACTGTACCTCCTTTTAACGTAATCTGAAACGCGAATGATTGTCTTTAATAGTTCGTTGCACTTTTATCGAATATATATGTATAGTTATAACCGGCATATGAAAAACGTTATGTCTGCGCTGGAACCATATAGTTATTTATATTTATTACCACGTTCATTAACCGCACTTGTATTTTACACTTCACTAAATGCCCATTATTATTTTTCACTCATACACTGACCTCAGCCGCGGAAACTTTAGGTATTGCGCGTAGAAATGACCGACGGAGCGCATGGTGATGAAATTGCTGGTCAATCCACTGGAGATGACACCTCCTATAGATGCGATATGCACCGTAAAGTAAGCCCAACATCATCAGAGCGAGTATAACCGTCAGGATAATATTTGTAGTCCCGATATGTGTCCTTATTTCTTCAACCGAGGCCTGGTTGCTGCCTCCAGCCGCGTTCTGGGCAATTATCACTTCTTCTTTGGATTTAGTGGTACCCATCTTCTTTATTGATAACACTTATTACCGGATAACGCGTGAAATTGTGTGAAAGATTATCGAATCTTATTCGCGCATCGAACATATTGTAACTTTAGTCTAATCCTTATACGGTAAAGGAATTTTTAAACAACGCTCCGCTGCCCGGACTTTGGCAGGGTCGCCATGTAAGGCGGGGATATTTGAGAGATATTGAAACACCGAATGTTGAGACAATACTGGCTTTATTGTATAGAAAACACATAATATAAAGTGTTTAAAAGAATACAGATTATTAAGGTTAGTACACACTATAATAAATATACTATGTTAAGGTTGATACACACCACAATGTATACTTTGCCTATATAGAATCTATTTAAATTTGTTACTTTATTTTGTAGCTAGATCGTAGTTAGATGACGCTGTGTTAAATGTGAGGATATTATTAATAACTTAAACTCTAATGTATTTTATTCAGTAACATTTTTTTAATTAAAATGAGAGAAATTGAATATACACATACCCTTGTTGTTTCCGCCAAGTGTAGAGCTGACGCTGTTGGCCAACGCGAAAGTCCATTACGCATATAGACTGTAAAAGATATTCTTCCATTAAGTTACTGTGATCGATAATCATATAACGATAAACTAAAATAAGAGGGGATATCCCAGTGGTGGGACCAATAGACTGCAATACAGAGGGTCTAGGGTTCAAAGCAAATTTGACAACCGATATGGTCTGGAGGTTAGTATACCTGCACTTTACTCCAGTGGTCGTGGGTTCGATTCCCACACAGGAAAAATCTTTGTGTGCATGAACATGACTATTAGTATTGGTCTGGGTGTTTCCCTATGTAATTAAGTAAGTATTAACAAAAAAAAAAGTATTTAAGTATGTTTATCCGTTCTTTAGTATCCATAACACAAGTTCTTAGTGATACTTATCTTGGAACTAAATAATAGGTGTGATTGTAAGAGAATATTTATTTACTATTTTAAAGCTATGTCTTTTCGAAGTTATGACAAAATTATCGCTCACTCCGTGCCTCGGAAAGAACGTTAAGCTGTTGGTCCCGGCTGTCATAAATATCTATGGCAGCCGTTACTAGGAAGTCAGTGTCTTGTAATAGCTCTCCTGATAATCTCATAACAGCTGGTTAAACCATAGCATTATGTGTTTAACTCTGGGTTGCGGAGTTCAGACGGCAGTCGCTCTATGTAATAACTGAAGTTCAGCAAAATCTGGTTAGACTAGTAAGTAGACTCTGGGTCCTAAACTAAAGTCTAGAACAAAACCGAGATAATGCCGAAATGATTACAGACTAACATAGAAAACTATTTATTATATTACAATAAACTAACAAAGTCGAGCCGCCTGCATCCACCGACTACCCGCCGTCTTGACTAGATGATAGTTCAATTAGTAAGGAGGCCGTCCTCTACTATGTTTGCCGGTTCGCGGTCGACATTGGAGAACCTAATGTGTCCCAGAGACAATCAAGTGCACTTGACATGTCTCACGTGATTAACAGTTCCACTTGATATAGACTTGACGCAAGCCACAGTCGCCTACCAATTAGTGCTCAAAAGTCGTTAATCTCAATTTCTGTAAATTGTGATCAAGCCATAGATTGATTTAAATTCTAAATTTAAAATATTTGTTTCAAATACAGAATAATTATGTCTATAGATGTTATAACATTTGAGGACCAATGATATAGAGCCTGTCAGTTACGCAACTTTAAGAGTGAAGAGATTGGAGTTGCATACATGTATTGTCATAAAAACTTAAAAAGAA
Organism: Musotima nitidalis; assembly: GCA_949126915.1. Classification (NCBI taxonomy): domain Eukaryota; kingdom Metazoa; phylum Arthropoda; class Insecta; order Lepidoptera; family Crambidae; genus Musotima; species Musotima nitidalis. Next base: position 6,971,119 of record OX421424.1, on the reverse strand, counting down.
ATATAGGCGATTGACGGCAGCGTCAAGTTAACGCGGTAAACAATCAATATACCCTTTAATCACGCAGACTTGTTTATTGTACTTGATCGTCTAAGGGACCTTATCGAGTATGTTAATGTATTCTAAATAAATACTTACACAAAGCAATACCGGCAGCGTCACGGTCCAAGTGAAGCCGAGAAGAGCACCTAGTGTTGACGACATCCAGGATCTAAAAAAAGGCATTGAGTATTTAAATGTAACTCAGTTTAAAAGTTTATTACTTCATCCTACCAATATCAATCAATCAATCAAAAAAAAAATAGTTTGGCTCAATAGAGCTGTTATGCAAGTCATACTTATAAACTAACGCGCCCATTCACAGCGGGCGGGAGCTTGATCGTAAAAGAACGGGCAAGAAAATCGTCAAGGTTGGTTTGATTGGTTTATCGTATCGCATGCTTAAAGGAACATCGACCCATTAATAGATAGGTCAGGTTTGAGTAACGTACTTATACAGTCTTTCTATTTCTTACTAAAATCGAATCAATGTTAATCTATCGTTCAAAACACAAGCAGAATTACTAATTAATAAATCAGAATCAATTTAATACGCTTACAAGTAGGACAAATATTCTTTAGAAGATCTTCTTTTGTAATGTCCCAAAATTCGTCTTTTTTAAGTTAAGTCACTATTCCATTAAGCATTTCATATATTATATATCAATTATATCTCGCGTTGTTGGACCCATTTCCCCTATGGGATAAAAAGTCATGTGTTAATTCATGTTATAAAAAATCTGTATGCCAAATGTCAGCCGAGTTCAAAAGTTTTGCGTGATAGACAAACAACCATACTTACAAACTTTCGCATTTATAATATTAGGAAGTATGATGTTCGTTTAGTTTAGTTGAAGTGTTTACCTGACAAATTATTCATACAAACCTTTCATTTTAGCAGAAAAAGGCCCTAAATCATACATTTACATACAACACTGGAAAGTAATATTTCCCAAGTTCCCAACAATATTTAGAGCAGATAATTTCTTAATGTGTTACGAACACGGTCCACAATATTAACAAGACTTATCATAAACCATGGCTCTGGATATTGAGACCTCAAGTAACGCCGACAGCGAATCGAAGAGAAGCTAAAATGCAACGTATGTATTATTTAATATAGGTATGTCTTACCTGACACCATACAAGGCAGCAACGACATCATCAGGTGAATAAGGCCGTCCTCTCACCACGAATACACCACACACTAGGGCCACATGCAGGGCGCATTGCCACCACACGCCCACCCAAGTGTAGTCTACGAAGTGCACTATTCGAATACCCGCCTGGAAAAATAAATGCTGTGATTAAGTAATAGTGAGACACATAATCTCAAGCCCTTAAATGCCATACTAAGTGGACAGAAACGTCGTTACGACTAAGACTATTTCACCCTTTAACAGGCAAAGCACGTTGAAAATATTCATTGGTTTTCCACCTTAAGTTAACCGCATAAGGTTCAATTTATGGTGGTCATATATTGACTATTGCCTGGTAAAGGGTTAAAGGGATATTTGTAGCAAGGTCCACTTTTAGCACAAAGATCTCTAGATGGAATGTGTCAAATGGTGACTAGCTTCTCGACCACATTGACACTGAACAAGTTCCTGTTTACTAAGTCGCTTTCTACAATGCCCTCGGGCAAGACATAGGGTGATAGAACTATCTGGAAGTGCCGCTTTTGGTCCGATCAAGGCCGTGCATGACCTTTATTTCTAAGAGCGAAAAGTTGGAATTGTATGCATTTAAATCAGTCATGCATACAACATACATAAATATATTTATTTATGTATGTTTAAAATGCCCTCGTATGCGGGTATAGGGATCCTACCAAGACCTGAGGAGCCCAAGCCAACCTCCCTGCCGATCAATGGACAAGGCTTTGGCGAACATAGCAGTGCCCGGTAAGCGGCAATAGGCTCGCCACCTGTTACGTACCAACTATATAATTGGAAAAGTGAGGGCGTATAATATGCCTCTGTCTTCGGGGAACAGGCGTGAATGTATGTATAAATATATTTATAGAAATACAAATCACGCATTGGCTAAATCGGAAAAAAATTCAGATGTAAATAAAATTGATGCGTCATGAACCGAAATTCGAGTAACTTAAGAAAGAAAAGAAAAGAAAAAGAATTTATTCAGTGACAACATCAAAAGAAAACAGATACATTATATTTAAGTAACAATTTGAAGAGTGTCAAAGAAAAGGTATCCACTCAGCATAAAGCCGAGGTGTCACGAAAACACCTCGACGCTGGTCTTCCGTAGCTACCGTTTGTGAGAGCACTGCTATGACACATTCATAATATACATGGTAAAACACAATACATACATACAGTTACAGTAAGACATAAGCATACAAACAAGACATAAAAATACAAATAAGACATAAGCATACAAATAAGACAAAAGCTTGCAGGGAACCTGAGTAGCACAAGTAAGAGGACAGCACAACCGATGACGAGCACATACATATTCATAAACATTTCTGTCTGTGCAATAAATATTTCCTATAATTGCAACGGAAAGAACCAACAGTGAGACAGTTTCTAATAGGAGGCGGAATGTTGTTCCAGCATTTAGTGGCAGAATAGCGGAAGCTGCCTCGAAACGCTGTCGTGTAGTGCCTAACGTGCATTAAGCGAGAAGCAGACCTCGCCCTTCGCTGGGAAAAAGTAAGCTTCTCATACAAATTAGGCGGCGATTCCTTCTTTATGACTCCAAATAATAAGCACGCAAAATGAAGTACACGCCTGGACTCCATATTCAGAAGATTTCCTTTGTTAAAAAAAGGAGTTATATGTGCCCTTCGAGGAACGGAGAAGCAGAATCGTCCACATGAGTTTTGGACCCGCTGAATTAACCTTTTAGTGTATCCATACATACATTCACCAGTAACTGTGCTCGCGTAATTGAGTTTAGATAGTATCAGAGTTTCACAAATCTTAACTCTTACATCTTCACTTATATGAGCACGCACCCTGTACAAGATTTTAAGCCGATAGAAACAATTTTTGACTGTCATTAGTACATGATTATGGAACTTTAGCCGACCGTCCATGAGGACTCCTAGATTTCGAGCTTCCGCTACCTGCTTGATAACAGTCTCACCAATCTTAACTTTACTTAATACTTAACTAAAATGTCAAATACTTAGCACAATTGTTTATGATGCAATAATAAGAGCCATACTTCGTTATTGACTTCTATCTAACTATCACTTACATCAGTGCTGAGAAACAATCCAGCGGCTAATCCAAAAACGCAGGAGAGGAACGTGATAGTAGTCTCCCAAACCCGCAACGCTGAGGGATTGATAGCCATCACACCGGTAATCACGCAGTGCCAAACAGCTAACTGTTGCGCCAGTCCGAACATTATGAGGATAAAGAAGAATATCACTGCCCACGCTGGCGATAACTTGAAACAAAAAAAAACATTACTGTACAAACTTCAATAACTTTGTTTAACCTCTTAAAAACTTCTTGGCGGGAAAGTGAAGCGTCATGTCTGCAGTTTTGTTTTATTTTCTAAAATTTGTGATATTTCTAACATTAACGTGTAATAACGGTGAATTATTAACCGTTAAGTGTTTGTGAACGTCCATGAGTAATTGTAAATGAAACAAAACAGTGCAACAACACTTTTCAAATTCTCTCAAGTCCATGTGAGATCTCAGTATAGTCCCACGTCTTTACTGAGGATTTAAGGGGTTTAGGGGGAGGGCATCTTCTTTTTAGCATCTATATCACCACTCATTCTCATTTACTATAATTTATATGTTATTAATATATCTCTTACACTGGCTAAATGTGCAAACCGCACAAAGCCATTATTTAAATGAAAAAAAAAAAACTTTACTTAAAAAACCGTAACTGTAATTTCGGCAAAAGATAAATTTATGCTTTAAATTAAGAAATGCGATGAATTTGTGAACTCATAACACGAAATGAGCAGAATGAGAGAGCAAATTAAATAAGTATATTAGATACAATTTTATTGGCAATAGTACAATTTTCTCTAATATGCCACTACAAATAATTTAAAATGGAACCAAAATTATCTTGACCCATCAATGCTTAAGTGGACCCTAAAATATAGCTTATAAAAACAGTATGTTATATGATTCGCTGTAATTTATCAAGTGGTCCTTTTGCCATTCGTAAAACCACTTCCTAAATCGCTCTAAGCCGTTTTGGTTGGACATATTGCACGTCTTAAGGGTGCGGTGGATGTGGCTGACTTTGGCGATTCAGAAGCTTAGCAAGGCGTCCCCGAGCCCATTGTCGTCAGAGGGGATTACAGATGGGTTTCGTACATCAATTGCATATAAAAATTCATCAAAAATAAAGAAATTGGAAATAACAACCAAACGGTCTCTTCGGTATTCAATCTAATAATACTTGGCTTAAAGTGATTAAAAAAATACAAGCGTACTTAGTTTAGAAGTAAAATGGCCGAGAAAGAAGACGAGACGCAACTTTAAATGTTTAATATTGAGAAACTAAACGGGTTATTTTATTTTTAACCAAACGTTCTCATGTGTTATGTGATGAAGATTTATGTCTATATTTTTCCGTACAAGATGACAAAGAACAATCAAATTAATGAGTTATGTGATGTAGATTTACGTAAAAAAAAATCCGTACAAGATGACAAAGAACAATCAAATTAAAAAGTCCAATTTTAGCGATCTCACATAATTCCCCACCTTAATGGGACGATGGAAAATTATGTTTTTAAGTATCTTTTTTATTTAATTTAATTTTTTATATAATTCTTAAATTTGATCTAATTTTTAAGTCAGCGCAGCTTTTGCTACTTGTCTCAATACTAGGGTTGTAACGGAGGCCTCCTTAGCGGAGGCGGAAGCGGATGCGGAGGCGATGAGTTTTGCCTCCGCGGATGCGGAGGTTAACGGAGGCGGAGGTGAAAGTGGATATAGAAAAATATTCACTTATAGTATAATAAAATAAAGTCTGTATTTCAATGAAATAGGTACATACATTGATAGTACGCTTTAATTACTTAATTAATAAACTAGTGTTAAAATTAAGGAGAGGCAAATTATATTTGACAAACAAGAGTTTCGCGGCGGACGGTTGGGTCGTCGTCGAGCGTCGCTGCTCGCGCGTTTTTGTACTGATTAACGTAAATACACCTCCGTTATAACTCCGCATATATTTAACGGAGGCGGATGCGGAGGTACGATTTCTTGCGGAGCTTCCGCAGTAACGGAGGCGGAGGCGAAGTTCCGTTACAACCCTACTCAATACATATTCAACATACCACATTAGCTGGCAACACTGCCAATGTTGCGGGTACTATTTGCGTCACCAATTGCAAGGGTTGCCAACCGCTGACCGTGCGTGGAGTGTTGCTATTTCCCCACACGGAAACTCCTACCAAGCTGCTGTAATGGCCCATGTATCTTACTGGTGTGGAGACCTTATTTCCAGGCATCGGCTCCGAGGTCGGCCATAAAAATTGTGATGATTTTAGATTTTCTGTAAAAAATATTGCATTATGTTAGGTAGTCACTCATTTTTACTCATCAATTGTTCGTTGCATGCAGCTCAACTGATAAAAAGGTCACAACAGCCTTATAACGCTTGCAACCCCAAATGCTTAAGATAGTGCAATTAGGTACTTAATGCTGTGTAACTTATGACGGCAAAATTTAAAAACAGATTTTAATCAGTTATGGTATTGGCGAAGTAGGTATAGCTCTTTAGAATTATTTTTGAGTATATCTCTTTTGAATTCGTATCTCCTGATCTTTTTCCTGTTAAATTTTCCTTGACGTAAGGCATAACGCAACAAAAGAATCACATATCCATAATTTAAATAGTGTTGGGACAATAGGAAATTAAATACGTGAAGTTCTGAATATCATTTCACAATGAGATGCAGTGTTGTAATAACGTTCGAGCCATGCAAGCAGTTTTAAAACGCTCAAATGGGGATTCGTTAATGTATAAACACTTGTGGTTTACTAAATGGGTACTACTACTAGTGTGGTTTGACAGCTAACACGCGAATTTAAAAAAAAAATGATTTTCGAACAAAATGTCGTCATAATGAAATGAAAATCATTATTGTTAACACTAAAGTTTTGACAGTTTAGCGGAGAACTTAAACATCGAAGCCTTTAACTAATAAGTTTTCCTGGGTCTATATTAGCAGTCTTGAACGCTCAAAAGCGACAACTTATGATCAAAAAACCTCGACATTGAAAATCGACCACCAGCGCTTATTTTTACAATACAAAAATAATACGATTATTAATTTTAAAACAGGCCATTAAAACCATCTGAACTCTATATAGATCACAAAATATATATTTTAGTGTATTGTTCCGATCACAATGGAAATTTATTTACATGCCGAACAAAAACCTTTTGTACGACGATCTCCTTGTAGATAATAACTTTGTATAGATACCATCTAAGTTCATGACATCTCTTTCCTCAGTTTATATGCGAAAATAACTACCCACGTCGTCAGCGCGTGAATTTATACGCACATTTTTTTTAGTTAACAAGTTCCTACATAGATCTATTTTCTTTTCTGTTATTTTTCCTTATGAAAGCCGTTTCAGAGAATTTGTATTTAAAGTACCATTAAAATGATTAAACGGAAATCTAACCTTACATTAACTCCGATCCCAGATTCCGTATTAGATTCTCAATCAGTATTTTCGATGCATATTTTTTAAAGAGGATCAGCTTTTATATTTCGCTTCAAATTCGCGTGCTAATATCAATCATATCATATAACTAGCGTATTTATATGCCTACGGGGTGGGAATTAAAGATATCTCATGTCTCGCTTTAGGGCGTCGTAGATGACGACTGAGGGAATGGAATCTCGTCAAGTGTAAATGTGGGCGAAAGGCTAGCCACATCTCACCATTTCACACGTTTCATCTCTGCGCTAAAAGCAAACTGTACATAATTGCAGCAAAGATTCCACCGACCCAAATAGGCGTAAGATTATGTGTGTATAAAGCCTCTTCTACACTACTCGCGAAGTTTCTCGGCGAAGTACTCGAGATACTTCGGCAACAGTCCGAAGTGCGACACTATACACTCGTTCAACTTCGCGCTGAGCTCATTCGCTATAAGGCGGCAACTTCGGGCCCTTTGACTCGGTACTCAAAGCCGACAACAAATGGAAGTCACCCGAGGCGAAGTAAAGTTTGACGACGTAAGTCAAAGTGCATCTATACACTATCCTATTCGTCTAACTTCGTTCAACTTCGCGAGTAGTGTAGAGGAGGCATAAGCAACTTATGCAGCATAATATGCAATGAACCCATATAATTTAAAACTCACTTATGAATAAATACTCGATTACATGAACTTGTCATTACGACCTTTTTGCCGACCTCTGTTACTTTAACATCATAATAAAAAATACTCTGGTTAAATAATAAGTAAATTATGTACCGTAACTGCCAGGCATGTAAACGTAGCCGTAGTTTTTTAATATTTGCACACATGTGTTGGCTAAGAAGGCGCCCAGTAGTAAAACCGCAAATGTGAATGCCACTATACAGGCACTCTCTTTTTGCAACACGGCACTCGTTCTGTTCTTTGAGTTTTTGTGCGATGTAAGTTGCATTATACAGACGCCTAAAATGCCCCATGTAAGAAATATCTCTTGTCCTGCTGCTGCCCAACTCTGCAAAAGATCAGTTGTTACATCAATAACAATGATGCGTTATACTCTTACGAGTCTTTTACAAGGCACACTTAGACACATACGATACCCTGTTTTTAAATTTTGTTATAAAAGTGCTTTGCATTAGTAATGTATTTGGTGCAGAAGTCCATAGTTTACATATATCCCTCTGCTAGTAAAGATTATTATAATTAATTTACGAATAGTAGGTATCTTTGAAATGCGATTGCGATTTTGAGAATATAGAGAGACACTTAACAGATATTTAGCAATAACTGCTGTTTATGTTACAAAACGACTTCTGTGCATTTAAAATAATATATTGTAAAACTTGAACCTTTATAATCTGTAAGTAGTCTGCTAATTATTATTAGTACCTAATTAAGATTCATTGCATTGCTATTGTGTGGTCAATATATTTTTCTTGCGGTATTGAATAATGATAAGTATTATATTATTGAATGGTTTCAGGGTCTTTCTGTAGAACTATAACAAATTTGATGCACCTCCCGAGCTATACGATTAATGAAATTAAGTAAAAGAAAATAGAGATTACAAAAACATTACATACATTACTATTCACGAAGAACTCGCTCCATTCCGTTTCAGAAAAAATATTTGTAACAGAATCATATGGGATGAGGGTAAGTAATTTAGTACATAAAATGAGCGTTCCACAAATTGGTAGAAATATCAGCATGTAAATTGCCTGTAAAAATGCAAAAAAGTGTATTGGTGAGTCAATGTCTTGGGTATACATTTTAGTAAATAATGAAGGTCTATGTAAAATAAAATGTACCTTGCCATAGGAGCGCAAACCTTTGCTCAACGAAACAAACACAATCATCCAAACTACGGCCAAATTGAACGCGACTTGAAATTTGATTGTGCCGAAGTATGAGCCGTTGGACCCGTAACTCCTTTGCAGAACCTCACTTTGGAAATATTGTGGTAAAGATTCCTGTATTTTATAAGTGATATTTTTCGTAGCACCATCTGTAATTGAAACAAAAACTGTAGCAGTCTTTTAGGCTTTTCACTGGCTCACTTAACAAAAAAGCAATTGTTTAAGTTGACGATAGCGTGTCGACCTTCAATTTTGTTCCGGTGTCTTGACAGTTTAAACTAAACCATTTAATTTGCGACATTTAGATAATGAACTCACCATCCATATTAAATTCTTGCGGTAGCGCCCATTTATATTTGTCATCCGAAGTGATGAATGAATCTCTGAAGTAGACTAGTATCCATGAAAGTCCAATTATGCTATAAATGCCAATCACAGCTTGTATGACGAGCAATGAAACGCCCACCCCTTGAAATATTGGTGATATTCTCCACATGTCTATTGGACCTGAGCCCAGTACTTGGCCCAAACATAAGTACAGCGTAAACAATGGAATGCCGATCAATAATGATAGCACGAAAAACTGTATAATAAAGCTCGCTGAAAAAAGTATGCAATTAATTATCATAATTTCACTACTGAATTATCAATGACTCAATTAATATTGCTGTTTGTTTACCTCCAAAATGGACACTGAGTACGGCGAACCTTGAAATATTAAATATGCCTACAGTGCAACTAAGGCACGCCAACATAGCGCTCATACCGTGTGGCCAAACTCCAAAAGGAGGTTCTTCAGTCTCATCGTTTCTGAAATGCAATATAACTTTTAGAATATATAACAACAGTTCGAGGAAATTGTTATTAGTATGTATATTAAAAAAATATTTCGAAACCATTATGAATAAGGAAGAATTAAAAAAATAATGTGCTCAAATAAAAATAGAGCTGAGCTCCAGATGCTTGTATATTAAGTTTGTTTACGTTCGCCAGTTTTGAACTAGGGAGGGACCAACCAAACGCTTAACCTAGACTTTGACCATTTCAAATATTACCTCTCTTCTGTGACCCCAAGAGTAGTTTGATTAGCTGATGAAATTGCAGGTATTGAATCAATCGAAGAACTCGATGTACTTATACTTCTAGCTGTATTCCTCCCAGTCCATTCTCCTGTGACGTCACTGCCCCCTGGGGATGGCAGCGATAATGTCCTGTTCATAAGCAATGCACGCCGACCGACAATTAAAGGCCCTGAACTACCATCGGTGCTCAAATTTGCAGCTGTTACTTGCAATTGTATTGGTGCACTAGTAGGCCGCATATTAACATGATGTTCCAAAAAAAGGATAACCGGAAGCGTTAAAGGCTCGCATGATTCCTGTGTTGAGATCGCTGGTAAAACTATAGGATCGAGCCTTCTCATTGAGTTTCGTAAATTATCATCTGTAGTATTGGCTCTTTCCAAAGATGGCACTAGTACTTGTCTATGACTTTCAGACACTTCTGAAAAACTTTTTGAGCGCCCGAGATTTATTAAATTTACTCGGTCATTACTTCTTTGAGATATTATGTCCTCTAGAGGCGGAGCAGAAGGAATTTGAGCATTGTAAGCTACTATAACTTGGGTATTATCGTCTATGGAGCTCGGACCTCCTAATATATCAGAAGAATCTTCAAAATTCCCGATGCATCCCTTGATCTTACAAATTAGATCTTCCTCGTCACTATCAAATGTTTTTGTGCCATCGTCAAGACAAGCCAGCAATGATTTGTCTAATACTTCATCCAAATCATTTAAGATATCCATAAATTGGCAAAGAGCTGTGGCTTGAAACTCTTCATCATTGACTTCACTAGGTGCTTGTGACGAGAAATTCGAATCTGATTTGTAGCATTCTGGTATTGTCTTCTGCAGGTCTTCCTTTAGATCCTCATCGTCTGATATTTTATCGAGGTCCTCGCTACTATCATTAGCTTCAAAGATACTACTCGACGCATCACTGTCGGCGCTACTACTCGGCAAAACTTCTCTTTGTTCATACCGGCCTTCATTTACCACTTCCATTTTCACCGCGTATCCCAAATCATATCCAGCTCGCCTTCGGGACCCTGTAAAGACATACCCAGTAAATTAACGTGTCTATATTAAATTCACTGTGCGAAATTTACACATTATTACGAGTTAGTATTCGTATACACATACAATATTTCGGGTTCAAAATATTCCACAAGTTGTGCATCATGTGTTGCAGCACAGAATAAGATTTCTTTAGTAGCGTATCACTAATTGCACTAATAGCAGTAAGTCGTGTACCGCTCGCGAATGATGGAGAAACATTAACACGGTACTGCAAACTTCTAGTTCGTATGACTAAGTCCTTCTTAGGTTCGTAATTTCAACGGCATAAACAATATACAATGCAATAAGTAATAGTTTATAAAAAAATATATACTAGGACCTATTAGTAGCAAATAAGCAAACCTAGCAAGCGTCAGCCTCTTAGTCTGCGCTTAACCTCCACGAGGTGCACAGCTAGATCAAAAAATTTACAAAACGTTAATGAAGGAAATAGGATCCTTCTTAACGTCATCATCTTCAGCCGAAAGTCCGCTGCTAAACATAGGCCTCCCCCATAAATTTCCAGCATGACCTATTGTAGGCGACCTGCTTCCATCGTGATCCAGCGACCTTTATTTGATCGTCAGTCCATCTAAACGTACAGAAAGCAATTGATTTTTTGTTACTAATCCCCAGCACTTGCACAGACTGTGCTGAACCGCTGACACAGGATTTTCTTAGAAATTATTCATTTAAATATAATTTAAATGAATAATTATATATATATATATATTAGTATCCAAGACGGATCAACGACTTTGGCTGGTACCGAATGTATAATGACACTTGGGTTGGTTGACGCTCTTCATGTTGAGCAGTAGATGGCAGTCAGCTTATTAATTGATACAATAATCGAAATGGTATTTGAAGTATGATTGGATAGGAAACTGTAACAAGTAAAGAAATACACTTATTTACGTCAGGAAAACGCAAAGAACTAATGATGCTCTGGTCTTGTTGATAAAACATGGTTGTTTGGGCAAACTTTATGAAGCGAGAAATTTGTTTTAAATATGGAAATCGAAACTGCGGTTTACCTTAAGATTAATCTTCTGACACAAATGATAATATTTAAAAAATATTAAGGTTTACTGACAGATAAATTTAATTAAATTGTGTTCTATATGAATAGAATATATGTATTTTGATGCAAATTAGGGCTGAATATAGAAAAAGTTACTTTTACCATATGACCTATAGTATGATAATATGCCTCTGCCTATCCTTTTGGGAAACAAGCGTGAATGTATGTATGTACCATATGACCAGACCTTATTATTTATTGAGGCATGCATATTCGAGCGACAAAAACACTAAGAATCATGTCAACGGGCAGGCAGGATTCTGAATATATGTATGGTATGTATATAATAATTATTTCAAAAACAGACATTGTTTTGTGTGCAATAATCGAAACTGATGTAATATTTATTTCGTAATGATAATAATATTGTGATTTATGAAATAGTATTTCTATACTAGATTCATATTCTAGATTGCAATAAGGCTGAATAAGGAAATTATATGCATGTGTTATTGACGTGATTATTTCATTTAACTACTAACACATGTCTACATTAACTGAACTGTCCAAAGATTTAAATTACATAAATAAGATAACAGATAATACATTGACTCAATGTTAAAGATAATAAAAAGCATACTAACATTATAACAGTTTAATACATTACCCAATCAATAATTATTTACACACCAACATATCTTGTCTTCATAGTAGATAACTTTGAGTAGGTATGAGAAAAAACAAAACTACATAGTAAAATTTTCATAATTAAACCCTTAATCCATAAAACAAACATTGTTTAATAAGTATGCTGCTTTTTTATTTCATTTAAATCCTAACATCGTATCACTTCCTAGCATTATCCCAGATGCCATTGACGTAAGCCCGGGGCCCAGAGTCTGCTCAGTGGTCTCACCAGATTTGGCTGAACTTCAGTTATTACATGGAGCGACTGCCAATTTCAAATTCATTTAAATCCTATAATGCATATAAATATAGATTTAAAAGTACAGTCAGAAGAAGATAGAATTATTTTTATAAATCTCTTTCAGCTAAACCGGGGCCCTGGATTAGACAGGCGCCGGGTTAATGATAATTCACTATATGTATAATTTTTCATTATAGAACAGATTTTAAATATTAAACTATGCATGTACAATTCTGTTTGTTTGAAAAATTTGCTCTTTACTATTTCATATTAGCTATATTTACAGGGTTCTTTCCCCTTAATATAATACCATTGTGAAGATACAGAATTAAATAAATCAAAATTACCTATTCAATACCTCTTGGTGACACTTTGAAACACATACAGTTGATTGTCGTAATTTGGTTTGTAATACAGCATAAGGCATAAAAATCGGAGAGCATTATATTTTTGGCATAGCATATTAATAGGTATAATCATTATAATGCAAAATTGTTGAAAGGCTTCATATTAAAAACTACAGGCATCAAATTCATAATTCTGCTGGACAAAATTTTTTTAAGCATACTCTAAAATGCATAATTTATATAGAGTATGCTTAATAATGTAGTATGTAGAGAATTATGCATTTTAAATATTATAGCAAACATAATGCATGTCTTTTTTACTTGAATCTTGTTGTGCCAGACCAAACCAATCCACATCTTGGCCAATATATAGTCATATACACCATGCAATGTGAAATATGCTCTATTAGCATGCAGCAAAGTTTTATTTTCATGGCATTTAGAACCTAAGTTATAAAAAATAAATAAAGTCAGGAACTAACTGACACTATGAATAACTTAAACAATGTCAAACTTTCATCTCAAATATCTCAGAACGAGATCGGTGTGGATTGGTCGCCTTTAGCACAACACGGTTCACTTTTAAGACTTACATATTTTAGCTATACGATATTATACCATACGAAGTTACACTATAAAGACTTAGGGCAACAGTGTCAATATTTGCTACATTCACATTATGTATTTTTAGTTTAGTAAAATATTATGTGTTTCAATCGGAAGCCCATCTCTTTCACCTTGGTTTATATACGAGAAAGCTTATACCCAGAATGGGAAATAATAGGCTGGGATGACCCACATCATAATATGACTTAAAAAAGTTATAAATGCAGTAAGTTTCTTTATTGTCAGTGGTGTGTTCTTAATTTGAACAATAAAATATTATCAGACTTAAAAAACATAAATTTAAGAAAAAAATAAAAATAATAGATACATCAATTGATAACACCCTGCTGACTACACTTAAAGTTTATTTTAAGATTGTGAAGAAATATTCAAGTGTATTGTGACTTTGACTTATGTTCTGGGTCTAATACAAAATACTGCCAATGTTTTTTTTTACAATTTAAAATGTAGTATATACAAAATGCGAATATTAAAATGGTCAGAAAACATTTGTATGCATATGCTCAGTGAACACTATTTCTATCCCTGTGTACAAAAACAATTAGAAAAATGAATACTAAACTTTAAATCAAAAAATCCCACAGTACATACTTGTGTTAAGTGACAAAAATATTTAGGTATATACTGTAAAGATAATATTTTATTAAGACTGCATTGATAGGAATGAGATCATCTAAAACACTAACCTGATTTTCCGTTCTAAGTCCCACACGAATGATGTATTCAAGCGATGGTATCCGAGTCTACAAGTAGATATTCACTAAGTAAACTGTTTTTTGTTAGAATTCATTATTATCCATAGAACTAAATGTAAAAAATAAGAATATCGCTACTGTGAGTAACACTAAATGTTTTGTAATAATTTATTACCCGACTTTATTCACTCGACTCTATCACCAACTTCTAAGCTATATTCTTAATCATTTCTTATTACTCATAATATAGTTATGTGAGGTTTTAAAACTATAAAAACATTGAACATTTTTGTCGTTTGGTCGATATTGTAATAATATTATACATAATAATCTAATGGAACAAACCGTCTAGTGACAGCCATTGACAATAAAACTTTTATTTCTACTTCTTTGTACCGATTGGGATCAAATAATTTAAGCCATTATAGCTTATTCCGTATTGAAAATAAATATTAATGTAGACTTCATATTTTTTCAATATATTATCCTACCCTCAGCTGGAACAGCCAGCGTGTCCTTTTCATTTAGAATGACTATGTGATGTTACGTAGTAACTAGTATGGTAATTTGTGATGTGATGTATAATAAATGTTTCCTGTCCAGTGGCCGAAATGTTTCCATTCTAGTTAAAATACTTTCCAAAAAATGTATCTACAAAAAATATTTTGAAAAAAAGATCCTTTGAAGAAGACATATTTTAATTGTTCCGTGCGTCTGTGCGCGGTTAATGTTACAAAGGGTCAAAGTTTGTAAATTATTATTCGACTTGTGCCATGCTATAACAATAACAACTTTAATGCTTTGGAATAAAGTTCATACTTTATTCTTTGCAAAGTTCTGATAACGTATCGATGTAAGAATTAGTCAAATTATTCAATTCATTCATTTTGTTGCTTACCACTGACAAGATTACAGTTCTAAAGAGAAGATTTTTTATTAATAAATCATGATCATCTTGAAAGGAAGTACTATCATTACAATGCGCCCATCAATGGTACGTACGAGCATAAAATACATAAGTTTTTTCTTTTCCGTATTCAATTCAGTCGCATACCGTTGTCGGTCTGCGACGATAGTGGGTTGGGAGGCTGAGATTGACGTAAATATTTTAAACTTCGAAGCAGTGTATTTTTAACAAAAAAGTTTTTCGTGAATTGATATTGTTTTAATTATTAATTAGACTTCTTGGCGGGAAAGTGAAGCGTCATGTCTGCAGTTTTGTTTAATTTTCTAAAATTTGTGATATTTCTTACATTAATGTGTAATAACGGTGGATTATTAACCGTTAAGTGTTTGTGAACATACATGAGTGTTGGTAAATCAAACAAAACAGTGCAACATCACTTTTCAAATTTTCTCTCAAGAAGTCCATGTGAGATCTCAGTATAGTCCCACATCTTTACTGAGGACTCAAGGGGCTTAGGGGAGGGTATCTCATTTACCATTTATCATTTTTATCACCACTCATTTTCATTTACTATGAATTATATATTATTAATATATCACTTACTTGACACTGGCTAAATGTGCTAGACGCACGAAGCCATTATTTAAAATAAAAATAAAGAAAAGAATTATTAATTAATTGACAGTTGTTAAAAACGATGGCTGCGGCGTATTCATCGAAACTGTCCCTGAACGAAGTTGTAATAGCCTCGGCAGTGAGAACTCCTATGGGATCCTTTAGAGGAAGTTTGGCGAGTCTGTCAGCATCAGAACTGGCCGCCGTAGCTGTTAAATCTGCCATAGAAAGAGCCGGCATACCTAACGAAGAAATTAAAGAGGTTAGTTGACTGGGCACTGGACCACTTTCACTCCAAATATTTCTTTTACAGTTATGTTAATTGATCCAACTACAGTTATATCAGAAACAGTTCCATTGATGTGTTTTTAAATTACCCAATTACTATTTATTAATGGAATAAATATATGTTTAATTTATAATAATATTGTACATATTAAATAATATATCTTCCTCATCCTCAATATAATTTCATTATAAAAATGGAATTTATAGTGTATTTATTTTCTTCTGCTTGTAGGTTTACATTGGAAATGTTTGTTCAGCAAATATGGGTCAAGCACCTGCTAGACAAGCAGTAATATTTGCAGGATTGCCAAAAAGTACAATTTGCACCACAATAAACAAAGTATGCTCTTCCGGGATGAAGTCAATAATGTTGGCAGCACAGGGTCTTCAAACAGGAGCTCAGGAAGTAATACTGGCTGGAGGAATGGAATCTATGTCTAATGTACCCTTCTATTTGAAAAGAGGTGAAACTTCCTATGGAGGTATGCAACTGACTGATGGAATAGTATTTGATGGCCTCACTGATGTTTACAATAAGTTCCATATGGGCAATTGTGCAGAAAATACAGCTAAAAAGTTAGGAATCACTAGACAGCAGCAAGACGATTATGCCCTATCAAGTTACAAAAGAAGTGCAGCTGCATATGAGAATAAGGCCTTTGCAGATGAATTGGTGCCAGTTCCAGTACCACAGAAACGAGGTGCACCACCAGTATTATTTTCTGAAGATGAAGAATACAAGAAAGTAAACTTTGAGAGATTTACCAAATTGTCCACAGTTTTTCAGAGGGAAAATGGCACGGTTACAGCCGGAAATGCCTCTACTTTAAATGATGGTGCCGCTGCTTTAGTTCTTATGACGGCAGACGCTGCTCAGAGGTTAAATGTCAAACCTATTGCACGAGTGGTTGGTTTTGCTGATGGTGAATGTGATCCAATTGATTTTCCCATTGCCCCTGCTGTTGCAATTCCAAAGTTATTAGAAAAGACTGGTGTAAAAAAAGATGATGTTGCATTGTGGGAAATAAATGAAGCTTTCAGTGTGGTAGCTGTTGCAAACCAAAAGATATTGGACTTGGATCCTTCTAAAGTAAATGTGCATGGGGGAGCTGTTAGTCTTGGTCACCCCATTGGTATGTCAGGTGCTCGTCTTGTTGTCCACTTGTGTCACGCTTTAAAGAAAGGGGAGAAAGGAGTAGCATCTATCTGCAATGGAGGAGGTGGAGCTTCCTCTATAATGATTGAAAAATTGTAAGTTTAATTGTGACTTAGGATCTTTATACTACTGTTTTACTGGTGCCTTGTGTAATTATTTGCTAAAAGATTTAATTATTATATCATAAATTTATTAAATTAATAAAAATCACCAAGTGTATAGATAAAAATAAGGATAAAGTTTTAAGTACTGTTATTACAAAAATTGTATTACCTCTATGATGTTATACAATAATGAAATTATTTATAAATAAATGTCATCACTGAGAATAAGGTCTGAATGCAATAAAGTATTTATATGATTGTTTGAGACTTTTTTCATTTATTTGCAGACCACAAGCTTGTGATGGATCACCAGTCCTCACCTTCTACACAAAATACCCATGTCAGTTGTGTGACATTGCAATGGAAGAATTAGAACCTTTTAGAAATAGACTGATAATTAATAAAGTAGATATTACTGAAAAAAAGAATCTGCGGTGGTTAAGATTGTATAGGCATGACATACCTGTCTTATTTCTTAATGGCTCATTCCTTTGTATGCACAGGTTAAATAGTGAATTACTTGATAGAAGATTAAAAATGATTGAAGAGGAGCAATAATAGGGTGCTGTTGGTTTATTCTTGTAGTTGGCATCAATGGCACGGTCACAGACTTAGGAAATTAGTTAAATGTTTTATCATTATATCCTCATTTGACATGAGCAAGACACCACAATAACACTAAAACATAATAATATAAAAATCAGTATAAAGTTATATGTATTATTATTATAAACTTATGGTACAGTTTTCCTGGATTTTAGAATTAATGGTGGATTTTTTAGTAATAAATGTACTTTTCATATAAGCTATTGTCAATGCATTTGTTAGGCTAAGGGTGGATATAAGCTGTACTATTATATTCTAACTATTTTTTAAATTATAACTCAATAGTTACTTTTCAACAGCTAGTTACCTCCGTATTACAGGAAATGCAATCAATCACTATTTCCTCATAGACATGTTGATAATGATCTTTTTAATACTGTAATAAAAATTAATAGGTAAGTTAGATCATTTATTGTTAACAGCTAACTGTTTTTATCTCATTTTCATATTTATCAACATAAAACATGATCGGGTTTTTTCGACCGATATGGCACTGCGCTCCTGAGGTCTTGATTTGATGGGCTTGATTTCCGCAAAGTACAAATCTTGTGTGTATGAACATGAATAATTCGCATGCTTAATGGAATAGTGACCGAATACTGAAACCGAAGATTTAATCCCTACCAGAAATTGACACCGATCCACGCACCCATGCAACCACACAAGCAAACACGCAAACACACACAAACACACACACACACGCAAGCACACATTCACGCACACATACACACGCAACACACCCAACAGACACACGACACATTTTATTCTGTTTTTAAATTTTGTTATTTAAGTGTTTTTGACGTGACAACGTCTTAAATTAGGTTGCGGCTGGGAGTCACTTATGAAAAAGTGTAACGCTCGGTAACGTTACGATGAGTCACCGAACGAGAGAGAGGCCCGGCGAATGCCTTGCGTCTCTCTCCCACTCAACTATGATCGGTCTGCCGCGCGCGCAGTTTTAGTAAACAAAATATATTTCTATAGTTAAAATTTGTGCAATTCTTATTTTCATTCAATTCCTTGTTCCTATTGTGCAATTTAATTATATTCATATCAATAAATATTCTACCGAGAAAAAGACGTTGTCACGTAAAATCTTCGCCCGTAAAAACGACTTTACAGGCAACCATTTTTTTTCTATTATTCATTAGTTTATTGTTCGAACTACTTCATAGTCTTAGTCGAACCGGAGCTCTTATAACTACATTATGTACCTTAAATTGTTATTCTCTTTTTGACTGCTGCAACACAGGTCTGCGAGCCTAGTGCAGAAGCCATAGTTTACAAATATCCTTGTCACATTTATTTTTCTGCTAATAAAGATTGTTATTATTATTATTATTACTTAATTCAAAAAAGTCGATTTTTGGGACATCTCGAATGAAGATCTCCTAAAGAGTAGGTACTTGTCCTACTTGTAAGCGCATTAATTCATTCATCAGTATTTCATCAGTATTAATTTAATTAATACTGATTTATTGATTAGTAATTCTGCTGGTGTTTTTAACGTTTGATTAACATTGATTCGATCTCAGTAAGAAATAGAGACACTGTATAAGTACGTAACTCAAACCGATAGGTCAGGTTTATTAGATAACTAGCTGTTACCCGCGACTTCGTCCGCGTGGAATAGTATCTTTGGGTAGCATTTTTAATTATTTAACAAGAATCATTAGTAGGTATAGTAGATATCAGCGGCGGCGATGCAGAGAATTCGTTAAAAGGAACTTTAACTTCAAAAGCCAAAATATTTTTTAAACTTTATACACCCAAAATTTTTAAATATCATATTCCTAGGATAGTTTGGCGTCGTAGTTCCCGTGCCGAATCCTTTCCGTTCCGTTTGAATTTCGAGAATTCCGTTTGTAGAAAAACTCTGCACATCCTAAGAGACCTACGTACCAAGTTTCATGGTTTTTTCTTCAAAAATGAAGAACACCCATAAAAACATTCAACCCCTAATATCACCCCCATACTGGTAATTTTTTTATTTAATTTTAATTATATCTTATCAAGTGCTTAAATATTAAGTTTCATGGTTTTATCTTTTACTAGCAGTCGCCCGCAGCTCCGCCCGCGTGGATGTCGGCTACCGCTGTAAAATGCCTACCCAGAAAAGACACGGTCAGCAAAATGATTTCCAGTTCAATTCACAGACACGGACACTAACATCGACGACGCAGTCATTATCCGCAGGCTGCATAGATTGTCTTTATGTGGATGTTGAAGTTGTTAATGATGAAAATATTTAAATCTAATTAATACTTAGTTTTTACTCTTACCGGCAGTCCCGGAGAGCAACCTGTTGTTTTGGGATAGATAACTAAAGCGATTATTGTAAATCTTCCCCATAAACAACATTTGACATTAAATTATTTTTAGGTGACAAAATAAAATGATGGCCCCGACCCGTGATAGGGCGCTGTGCAGCAGAAATCGTAATAATTTAAGTTCGCCATAACTTCAAAAACAAACGTCCAATTTTGATCATTCCAAGACCAAATATTATCTACATAAACTACACTTAGTGATGAAAAAATTAATTTTGATAGGGATTAATAGCATAAGTAAAATAAATGCGTATAAATATAGTACAAAAAAAATCAAGATTTTTAAATAAAAAAAGGGTTGTTGTGCCTCACTTGCCATATATAGGTATAGTGTGTCGCGGACTTTTTAGTAGGTGGTATAAGATCTTTAATTCATTCATACATTTTGTGGTTCTATCTTTTATAGTTTAGGCAGCGTACGCAACTGTTCTGGTTGATTTTTACACTTTGTGTCCGAAAAACCCAAATATTTTACGGAACCCTATTTTTTTCGAAATTATAATATAGCCTATGTTACTCAGTGATAATGTGTAGCTTTCTATTGAAAAAAGAATTATTAATATCGGTCCAGTAATTTTTGAGTTTATTCGTTACATACAGAAATACAAATCTTTCCTCTTATATATAATATATATATAATATTAATTATATTAATATTTATATTTATTTTATTTTTATTAATATAATTATAATAATAATATTAATAATATATATAATATATAATATTAGTATAGATTACATTGACTCCCCCCCCGTACCACCCCAGTGACGCTTAGGTACATGGAGCCTATATCGCATGCTGGCTAGCTGAGCGCGGCACCACGCGACTTTTTTCTAATACTTGCATTTTTAAACTCGTGATATCTTCCTAATGAAATGTCCGAATTGAATAATTCAAAAAGTTATAAAAAGGTACTGAAGCCGTCTTGAATACAAAGTAATTTTTTTTAATAAGGATTAATACCAAGGTACAAATATAGAGCCTTTTCAAGCGGCGACATATAAATTAATTTTTTAGAATAAAAAACCGCTTACTGTGACGTAACTATAATATTTAGGCATATGCTGTCGCGACATTTTTTGTAGATAATGATGAGTACTGCAAAGTCGTAGTACATAATTTTGTTCTATCATCAACAGTTTTCGCTGCGCACGCTATGTAAGGAATTTTTCAGGTATTTTTTTTACACCTTAGGTTACATTATTGGATTTTTAGTAAGGATCCCAAATTTTTTTCAAATTATAATATAGCCTATGTTACTCGGGGATAATGTAGCTTTCCAAAGGTGAAAAAATTTTTGAAATCGGTCCAGTAGTTTCGGAGCCTATTCATTACAAACAAACAAACAAACAAACAAACAAACAAACAAACAAACAAACAAATCTTTCCTCTTTATAATATTAGTATAGAAAACTAAGAAATCCCATACAACTTTTCACCCCCCCCCCTTTTTAACCCTTTACAACCCCCTTTTCGAAGTAAAAAGTAGCCTATGTCCGTTCTCAGGGTCTAGACTATTTGTATACCAAATTTCATTCAAATCCGTTCAGTACTTTTGGCGTGAAAGAGTAACAGACAGACAGACAGAGTTACTTTCGCATTTATAATATTAATATATATTATATATATAAATAATATATATAGTTAGGATGGGTCGATGTTCCTTTAAGCATGCGAATTGTTCTAGTCTGGGTTTTAGTTACTTAAGCTACTATGAACAATCCCGCGGGAACGCGATTTAAAAAAAATCCTTACACGAAGGAAGATGAAGGCGGCCGCCACTACAAAATAAAATATAATTGATGGATTTTAATCGCGATTTATTATACTATTAAAGTTCAGTAAATCGTTGCCTTGCAAATCCTGTTCAAAATTGATTATAAATCCGTGCTATCTTTTAAAATTTGTGATAAAGTATACTTAATAACAATCAAATTTATCTAGATAAGGATTAATACTGAATTGAAGAATGTAGCTACACACAAATGTATTCTAATAAACTACACGACATCAATATTTTATAAAAGTTGACAGGAAATTTTTCACAGTCGCCGCTAACAATAAGTAGTTAATGGTATGAACATAAATTATCATTTACATATTTGTACACAAATAAATTAACATTTGAGTCGGTCTCAGACTATTACGCTAGTCTCGGGTATACTTCCGGTTGAGTGGCAGAAGGTAGATGCTGGCTACCTAAAACGGGAGGCTTTTTTTTTTGGATGGAAAATCATCAAATGACCGTCTACCGCTGTGGGAAAAGGGTGTGTCAGAGTTTTACTAACTAAAACCATAGGTACATGTTTCAAACAGCCCCGGGACATGAAACCTAGATAGACATATAGAGCGCTGCCGGATGCCGCGCAGTGTGAGGCGGCATAGTATACACATATTTTATCAACTTGAGAAGGGATCGGCACCTTCTAATTTTCTCCGTATTCGTATTAAATTCTCTACTGCAATGCATATAACTACTCTTCGATAAAGCACACAGAATCACTGGTAGCTGTTTAAACTATTACTTTAAACTAACACATGTTAAAATTAAACATAGATAAGTGAAGCAAAAACTTTAAACCAACTCAACAAATAAAACTTTAAAGTAAAACACATTTACAAATAAACTTAAACTAACGTATGGATAAAATAAAACTACTCGTTTTCCCAATGCATGTACCTACAATTTTCTTTTAAGCTCAGGAAGGGATTATTTTTGTTAAGGAGCTTACTTAACCTCGATACGAGTGAATTAGCACCTAGAACTGATCTCCATACAGGCGGAAAGGGTAGAGCTATAGGGGTTGCGTAACGTACTGCGGTTTTCCAGGCTACTGTAATGTGTACCCTAAATTCATATTTCCTAGCCTTGTTATGTGCACCCAAAAGCTCTACGGGCATTCAGCGGTTCACTTGTTGTTACGTTGTCTCTATTGTCTAGTAACTAATCTTAGTATCATTTTTAAGTAAATTAAAAAGGTAGTAAATAAAATCCGTTGTAAATTGATTTGATTAACGGTCTACACCGAGCTATTTTTACATTACAAAGATCTGTCTTGCATGGCATTCGATTTTCTTATCATGGACTTGAATCAAAAACGAGTACCTACTTAGTAAGTAGCACAGTAAAGTTTATTATGGTTTTATAGTCTAATTAATCATAAAACAAGTCGGTTTAATAACCTATATTGGTCTACTTCTCGGAAATACCTTATTATTCTATCACAACACAAAAACTTCCGAAGGAACGTTAAGTCGTTGGTTCCGGTTATCATAATATTTATGGGGAAGTTCTCAAGACGTTTTAGAGGCTTAACAAGTTCTAACAGCTGTATTCCACACATTTGCCTCCGGCAATCCACACAGGATCCGCGTAGTGGACCCATGACCCAATGCCCTCACACCTTGGTTTGTGGTAGAAGGCCCGTGTTTAATAGTGGGACCATAATGACCTGAGGTGTCACAACAAGAAAAGCATTACCAGTAAGCTTCCTGTTGACAGCATATTGCATTGCATGGGAATAAGAATCCCGAATAGGTATATCAAAAGTAAACGGAAACAACTTCTAGAATTCGGCCGTTTTGAGTACCTAATCGCAACCGTGGAGTTTGACAAAACAAGAGGCTTAGGTAACCCTGAGAAAAGTATTTTTTAGGAAGCGAACGTCGAGGTCGCTTCTTAAATGTTACTTTATCTCAGGGTTAAGTTTTCGCGCTGAATGTGACATCAATGTAATGCGGTAGAAGAAAAATCGGAATGTAAGTGTGAATCGTTCGGTACAACACCCGTAATGTAATAACTGTATAACATTAAGAGCCTGCAGTCAAATTTAGGCAAGTCAAAATCTACGCGAGAGGATAGTCAATTCTACGCAACACAATTAATTTGCGTCTGTGTGCGTAAGCGCTTTTCGGAGCATAGACTAGTAGGACAAAATAATTTTGAGACTTTGATATGCGCTATGCAACGCAGTGTAGGTACTCGTACTAACTGTCATATATTTTTTTTAACGAAATCTGGCGCAACCACCGTAATCGGGTAAATAATACAAATCAAAACTTTTTTTTATCTGTGCATGTAAATTTTTTATCTAGACAACATTTTTATAATATTACAAACAGGTGTTTCTGATTGGCATCGATCTGCTCTTCTATGCGTCAACATATTCCGGCAAAAGGCACTTCTCAGAAAAAAATAATAATTTCGATTTCATTTTCAGACACCAAAAATCATCGTTATTTGGTATTTATTTGACTTTAAGTGGAAATTTGAAGAGTTATTGCCGCTTAACGGGCACTGTTATATTCGCCAGCGCCTCGTCCGTTCATCGGCAGGTGCACCACTTGCACGAGAGGTTCACTTGAGCTCCTCTGGTCTTTGTCTTTGATCCCTTACACCCTAATAAGTTATAATTGTGTGTGAAACAGTTGGTCAAAACCACTAAAAGATTGAAGTTACGTAGTAAATCGACTGCACGCTCTATCGAACCAACAAACGAACTTTAACTAGGCAACCCAAAGTACAGTACCCGGCGGTCAACATTGCACATCGGCAATAATCGCATTTCTAAATACAAACGAATGCTAACTTCTTTGTCTATTAACTTTAAAACAAGAGTCCGTGACGGCAAGACCTTTGTTATTTGTAAAAGGCTGCAAATTACTAGGCGACATAAAAATGTATGCTGCATTATACAGATAGAGTTTGCTTCTATCTCAGGGCTGATTTACCATCCAATCTAAGTATAATTTATCAACTAATGAATCTTCTGGGCACCTTGAGTATCTCTTCTTGGAAGTTACTATTCACCACAGTAGGATCCTTTTGGGAGTAACTTATTGCCCTAATGAAAAAGTTGACTATTTCAGATCTTTTGAATCTACTCTTGAGGCTTTCAGACCAGATGGAATAGGGGTAAGAGGTATTTCGTATCAATGGTTCAAGTCATACTTAATAAATAGGGAGCAGTTTGTACATTTGGTTTGTTATGCTTACCTACCCTTTGGTAATATAGATACAAAAATAAAATCAGAAAAAGATAGGTAGAGCGTTATATTCCCCAAGGTAGTCTATTGGGAACTATATTATTCATTAATTATATATAAATTGTTAATTAAAGTGCTTGAATTATTAATTATAATATATATAAATGGTTCATCAAAGTGCTTGAAAGAAAAATGTATAATTTATGCTGATGATGTATCTCTTATATTTCCGTGTCATAATAGTGATAATTTACCAGGAAAACTGAATCTAGTTTCAGTGAAATATTAAGTTGGTTTGGTGACCATAATTTGGAGATAAATATTAACAAAACAAAGGTAATGCAATTTAGGCCTAGGCAAAAAACGGCATTTATGGAATTATTTTTTGTAATGTTGACTTATTGACTAAAAAATTTTAATATTGACTTTACCTCTTCATGTGCACTATTGGGAGTAGAAATTGACTCTAACATAAATTGGAAATCTCATGTGAGAAAAATATCATACAAACTTTCTAAATTTAACTGCGCCCTCAATGTGTTAAAAAAGTGCACATATCTAGAGACAGCTAACAGCGCATATTACGCATACCAACGAATATTATCGACGTAGGCATTATCTCATAGAGAAACAGTACTAATGTAAATAACTTATTTGTCCTCCAAAAAGATGTATTACAATATTGGTGAACATAACAAACATAGAGAGTTGTACACCCTATTTTGTTAAACTCAAAATACTTTACTCTTGTTTCCATGTACTTATATCTTTGAAATTTGTAAGCTGGTTCGTGGGAACAAACATTTATATCAGCAATCCCAGGATTATCATACCCATACTCGCAATGTCAAAAATAGAAAAGAACAAGCTTTACCTTTTACGAATTTGTATAATAAAGTGCCTCATGATATCAGAAACGTAGAGGAAGACTTTTTATTTTATAAATGGCTCAAAGACTTCCTAGTAGAAAAATGTTTTAATTTTATGACTTATGTGAATATTTACCTAATTGACATACTTAGTGAATTTAAAACATAATATTTGTACCTATTTTATAATGTTTTTAATTTTTTTTGCATGTTTCAGAACCATTATGTATTTATGTATAACATTAAGATCTTTATGTACAACATGACGCAAATAACGAACTATGAACCATGAACCACGCGGTCCAACACTACTTGCTAGACACCTTTGAACTACAGTTTTTTTTTGCGTTCCAGAAAAACAACAACATCCCTACAAAGAACTACCCCCCACAGTGGGAGGAGGGAGATAATGCCCCCGCATATCACACACCCGGTGTGTGTGGTTATGTCGGATTTGAACCGACTGAACCTCTCCCTGTATTCTCCCTCCCTCCCTCGTTGATGGCCGCGATACAGGCTTTGCCTAGTGCGGTTGTAATTGTAAATTATTACTGTAAATACTGGAATGCGTAATAAAGAATTATTATTATTATGTATTTAATATAGTTATGTATGAACTAAATAATAATATATTACAAATAATAACATAATATATTACAATAATAGCCTTTAGTATTGCTACTGTGAAGGCGACATCTGAAGCGATCGGCACCTTGGGAGGGACCGACGCGGCGCGCACTAAGCGGAATGCCAGGTGGCGCATGTTGGAAGGCGGGAAGCCTTAGCTAAAGGGCTCGCACTAAGCGGAAGGCTAGGTGGCGTATATTGGAAAGCGGGGAATCCTTAACTGAAGGGTAGCCATTAGTTACCTCTTACACCACCCTAGCTTTGGGTTGGTACTATTCTTGAGCCGGAAACCACACGGCTGCCAGTAATTTGCATTGCAACTTTCATTATATCCTACCTGAGTATATAGTTTTTTTTTCTTTTAAATAATGGCTTCGTTCGTTTAGCACATTTAGCCAGTGTCAAGTAAGAGATATATTAATAATAACATAAATATTCATAGTAAATGAAAATGAGTGGTGACAAAGATAAGAAATGGTAAATGAGATGCCCCTCCCCCTAATAATAAAATAAATAAAAATAAATGTGGGACTGTAGTGAGATCTCACACGGACTTCTTGAGAGAATTTGAAAAGTTATGATGCACTGTTTCGTTTCATTTATCAACACTCTTGTACGTTCACAAACACTTAACGGATAATAATCCACCGTTATTACACATTAATGTTAGAAATATCACAAATTTTAAAAAATAAAACAAAACTGCAGACAATACGTGTCACTTTCCCGCCAAGAAGTCCGCCTAAAGAGCTGAATTTAATATCTTGAATGAAAGAATGAATTTAAAAAAAAAACTATTATATCATACTACCACTACTAAAAGGGACTATACGACCGCGGTCGTCCATTTGGTCGGTCCTTTTCACGGGGGCCATTGAGTTGCGACTTTACAACCCAAGTTTCATAATCAGGGAACGTTCTTAACTGTTGTAATATACGGGATATATATGGAAAAATTGGCAGTAAATAGTATTCTAAGTAGTATATTTTTGCATATGCGAATACCTGTAAATAGCGATGTTTATGTTATTAGTATTAGTGTAGGTATACACAAAATGTTTAATGTGCTGTTGGTGTACCGAATAAAATAAATAAATAGAGAGTTTGAATCCAGAACAAAATTGGTACTTTTTCTTCTATATTATGAACTAACTTGTAGAGTATTTGCCAGTGTCAATAAGTAATGTGATAAATCATGTTATTTGCTTTCAAATTTAGCATCAACATTATATCATAGCATTATCCCGGTTACCCTAGACTTACCTAAGCTTAGGGCCCAGGGTCCGCTGACTGGTTTAACCAGATTTGGCTGAAGTGTAATTATTACATGAAGGGACTGCCGCCTGACCCCCACAACCCAACGGTCAGGGTGTTCCAAGGCACGGGGCAAGCGATAATTACGCATATAACTTCGAAAAGTCATAGGTTTTGCGCTACCAGGGTTTGAACCCGATACACTCTGAATGTGTAATAAAATTTAAATTCAAATTTACTTGTGGCTTCTTTAAAGTGGCTATATTAATTTAAAACTTTAACTTAACTGCAACTTATTCTATGAGCTATGTAAAACAGTAATACCTAGTCCTCTATGTCATAATTTAATTTTTCTCTTATAACCTTCAGAGAGGTGGGAGTGTCTGATAACCAGCGCGGTGGAAGACAATAATAAATTGAGTCACTTTCAATGGCTTCTTGTCTAAAAAAATAATTTAGTTTAGATACTTTTAAAATGTACTCTGCTTCCACTTACTTCTACTTAAAGCAATAAAATCATCATTTTATTATTATTACTTAAATGCTATTAATGGGTGTAGCAACCGGGCTATCTCCTCTCCAATTACAAATTTCGCATAATGCAGCGTATTCGTCAATAATTATTTGTTAATTATGTCTAAAAATCCACCACATTTACACATAAGACTTGAGTCTCACCAGGTTTATAAAGTAAAACACTGCCGCCGTCTGACGCAATGAGTTTATTTCCGCGTGGCGCCACCAAAATTTATTTTATAAGTTGTTTTGTTTTAATTCCTACTTCAACTTTAAAGAGCTGAAACTACTTCCTGATTGTGGCAATAGTAAACAAGATTATGGTTATTAAAATTAAGCGTTTATAACGAAAAGCCTTAAGCGTTCCAATAGCTGTGACCTTTAGTATCACTTTATCGGCTACTGCATCTGACGAGCACCTAAATCAAGGTAATGGATTGAACAAAAACCATCTTTATAATTATAACTAATTTTAGTTTATGTGTTGTATCTTTGATGAAAATAATTTCAACTCTGCTCTTTGAATCTAATGTGTTAAACTGTACACCTGGCATGCATAGCAGTTTTAATTTTAAAATGGTGAAATAAGTTTTCTGACAGCTGACAGCTGATGTAAAATGTCAAATTAGACTGCAGGATTTGTGTTGTGTTGTTGGGGAAATTATTTCCATCGTCTTTATTTTTGCGATAAATATGTGAATCGCTTCATTTTTTTATCGCAATTCTACATTAAATTTAGTGCATTGGCAGTTTCTATTTTATATGTAAAACTGTTTTTGACGTGCTAAAATAATAAAAATGGATAACTCAGTTATACAAACATTAGAAGGTGCTGCTCAGTTGTTGATGGTAAGATTTAATAAAAATAATAAATAAATACAATAAATCCGAACTTATTCTGCATAATAAATATTTTTAAATTTAAGAAAAGGTATTTCTGTGTTATTATTCATTATTATTGTTCCCAGGCGCCTCCCAATATGGTGTCATCAGAACAGCGACATCAAGCAGAGAGTGTATTCCTAGAATTACGAAGCACGAAAAACCCCTATCAATTATGTAGGGAGCTTTTGGAGAAGTCAACCTCAGATTATGTTCTCTTTGAAGCGGCAGGCCTGATAAAGTCAGCCCTGATTAGGGAGTGGAGCACATCATTGTCTGAAAGTGATATATCTTCATTAAGAGAATATTTACTGAACTATTTGATTAGAAAGGAAACACCTCCATTTTTAAGAGAAAAGCTTCTCCAGGTAACTTCAAAAATATGTGTTATATCTTTTCTTATAGCTGTGTCTAAATGTAAGCATATTGATAGTGTAATACCTAAAACTTTTCTACATTTATATATAAGTATATCTATTATCTAAAGTGTCTTTTGCTATTAATATGTTAAGTTATAATCTACAGGCTACCAGAGACATTTTTCCATTTATCGGGTGGTCAGTCTGTCAGTTCACAGGTTTTAAAATATACTTGAATATAGCTCTTAAGCTTTTTTGTTTCAGACAATTGCAATAATTATCAAAAGAGGTAGCATTGATGATGCTGGCAGAGAAAGAAAAGCTCTTCTTACTGAATTAGAAAAAATGATACTTAGCTCCCCTATAAACCAGCAAAAGTTGGCATGCTCGCTCATTTTAGCTATAATGCAGGAGTATGCCATCACTGTGAAGTCAGCCGATGTTGGGCTCATATGGGAAGTGCATTTTAGACTGAAGAAGTCCTTTGAAAGTGTAGATTTAAAAAGAATATTTAGATTTACTGTAGGTGTTTTGGAACAGATTGTGAGATCTGGGCATAGGCCAGAAGGAGAGCAAGCATTGTTGACCAAACAGCTACTAACTATTGTGGAGATGGTGTTATGCTGGAGTCATGCTTCTCCGTTACTATCCAAACGTTTGATTGGTGCTTTTGAGGCTATTAATGACAGTGATACGGCTCCAGCTCTACGATTGAGTTTAAGTTGGAGAGACACTATAATGCAACCAGAGCTTATATCCCTGTTTTTTGAGATACACATTTACGTGCGATCTAATAATGAATTAGCTAGTCCGTCTCTTACATGCTTGGTTCAACTGGCCAGCTTAAGAGGACTTGTTTTTTCTGTGGGTAATTTAAAACAGCAATATTTTGAAAATTATGTGAGTAGCTTCCTGAATATGATGGCGTACATTCAGCCTGTGGAAAGGGAAATGCTGGCAATATCCGATATTTATCGCAGACTTATTCAGTTTTTTACGTCTCAAATGATTGCTGCTACTCCTCCAGCTTTCCTTCAAAACCTGACAACATTAACTTGTCATTGTATAAGAGGCTCTGTAGTGGAAGAAGGGGTAAGTCTATCACATAATCTAAGTATTATAGCAAAACATTTTGCTTTTTTTATATGTCCTTGTCCTATGAAAAGGTAATCCGAGTTTGGAAATGCTTTTGATTAGTTAAAAAAAAAATTATATCAAAACAAACAACAAAAATACAAGCAAAATCTATTAACTAAAAAAGTGGATGACTATCTAATGAGATCTACATAGCACCTATATCTTACTGCCTGTTGTTTTCATGCACTTGCGAAATTTTTTTGCTAACTTTCTATTTTTAATTTGTTTAATGAATAATTTTTCTATAGGTTGTAAAAGTAATATTTCCAAAGAGGTATCAATCAGTTTTAGGGATGCCCAAAAAAGTGTATTGTATCGATATATCGCATCATAACCGTATCGCATGCCTTTCAATTAATATGCGATATAATGAGAGTATATCGTGCAAAGGATTATCTTTTTAGTAGTTTTACTATATTCTTTAATTTTTAAAAAAGAAACAAATAATTATATATATTTAAAATTGTTTTATTCAACAAAAAAAAGCACAATCGCCATTGATCAGCTGCTTTTGATAAGTGCTGTGGATTTAACCTATTACGGCTTTCGGTAAGTGTGTGTCCAGCTAACAGGCGTTCAGAAAGAACTGAAGTTGCGACAACTGATAAATAACGCAGTGCCAAGTCACTGAGATGAATCTATTATCATTTAGTGATATAGGAACTTTAAAATTATACAAATTAATAACCGATATAGTTTGTTACGATACGTTAATGCAATATTTTCATAAGAACGCGATATATCGAAGCGTATCGCATCAAATATCGATATATCGTATAGTGCTGTATCGATATTCCGATATATCGTATCGTAACGGGCATCCCTAATCAGTTTTACGTTGGCAAAGAATAATAAGCTTTTCGTGATAGTCTTTACTGGTTTTCCTATGATTCACATCACAGCCCATTAACGTCCCACTACTGAGCACGAGCCTCCTCACACATATCAAGGTGTGAGGGTATTGGGTCATACTCCACCACGCTGACCCAGTGCGGATTGGCGGAGGCAGGTGTATGGCGCCCTGCTGTTAGAATTTTTCAAGCCGCCCATGAGGCCTCTAGCATGGCTTAACGACTATCACATTTGGTGATAACCGGGACCAACGGCTTTACGCGCCTTCCGAAGCACGGAAGCGCTCGATATCAAATGCCACACAAACGGTCACCCATCCAAGGACTGACCTCTGTAAACTCTGCTGTACTTTGGTGATCGTTTCCGGCCACCGAACACCGCAGAGTTACGAGCGCTTCCTATAATTATTTTTCTCTTTTTCTTTTTTTGATATTTTTTCAGACACCGTACGCAAAACAAACAACAATTGCGTATATCAATCGTTGCAAACGTGTGTTATAATTTTGCAGTAAGTTCATATAAAAATCCAAACCAAAAGAGAATGTATATTTTTACCGATTTAAATTTTTTTGGATTTTTTACGGTATATATTAAAACAATAAATTTATCGGTCTGGCAGTACTCCAATCAGCTTATTAGCGAACAGTATTTCATTATAAATAAATAATGAATAAACTAAAATAACTATATAATATTAATAAATGACACAGTGATTCAGAATTTAGTATCCGATGCAAATTGTCAATTGTGTTAAAACTCTTCCAGCCATAGGATGCTTAGACGGTATACCACATACATATTAAAGAAGGAACTCACTGACTACTATTGTTTTTCCTTAGTATTCCAACTTGGATATCTTTCAAACAAGACCGAATAAGCTTGGTATACTAAAAACTAAAATAAATAAGTATCAGCCAAGCCCATGTTTACGTAATGCTCCTTATCAGTATTTTAAGAACCGATTTGAAATCTTTTCTCCTGCCCTAATTGAATTGTGAAATTGTTGTATGGGTTTCCTCCGTATTTTTATTCCAAACTTTGAAAGTGAAGCCGTTGATCCCGTTTACATCAGTTAATGTTACATAACTGGAGACCGAATTGAGCATCAGTTGCTCGAGAAAATAATTGAATTGTGAGATTAAATTATGTTTGCCCGTGTTTTTATTTCGAAATTCAGAAATGAAGCCATTGATTCCAGTTATTGTGAGTGGTAATTATAGGCTCTACTAAGTGTTAAGGGATTGCGTCGATCCCAGATAAGGAGAAGGGCAAGAGGTAGATGATTGCGCTTTAAAGGTTTTAACAGTATGACGCTACATTCCTGCCCATGTCAAGTGTGAATTATTTCCTAAAACCCTGTCGACCACTACGATTCTATGGAACTTACTATAAGTACAAAGTCTGTACCTAATAGATAAGGTCATCGATGGATATGGTCACGACTCTCAAATATTATGAGGATGATAAGCTACTATTGTGCCGCTGTGTTTCATATAACATTATTATAAGCGTTCATAAAAGAAAAATAAATGTTTCATTTGGTCAAAGAAAAGAGAGAGAATCAACTCCATGGCGAGGTTTTCCTCAAAGATTACTGCATTAAACCTCACTCATCCATTTAAACAATCTCAATGTTACTGTATACAGATCAGGAACATCAACTTAATGTATTTAGGGTGTTATAAATGTATTGCGCATATGTCAAATCATCATGTGGTAATGATTCAAATGTATTTTAGGTTAATGAAGAGACAGTGTGGAGAGAATCATTAAACAAGTTTCTTCACTCTTGGAGTTCAATTGTTCAAGATTATGATGGATACACTAATGATACGTTGATGAACCCTTGTATAGAAGTGTTTAATACTTATTTGCAATGTAGACTGGCACCACCTGATGGCATGAGGTAATTGAGATGAATGTTTTGAATAATTTTGATCTGAGATGAATGATGGTAGAAAATTTCTGTATTAACAGAAATTTTTAGCTTATCAACACCAAATGGTATTATTTTTATTGTTATTATATTATTGCGTACAAATAAAATATCTTTATAAGAATTGTTAAAAAAATTATGATGGTGTTAGTCACTCTTTGTGTCAACAATGTTAAAGAATTGTCTAGAATTCGAAGTACTAATCATGCGCTTGCTATATCACATACCTTTGTTTTTATAGACGAGCTGAAGTGAATGAGGACGATATCAAAGACGACATAGAAGAAGATGAACGCAAACAACATAGTAATGTACTCCTGACCATTGGTGCCATTGCTCGCAAAGCACCTGCACATTGCTGTCATGTGCTTTTTACGCTAATGCATGATAGAAGCAAAAGGTAAGACATCTGTTATATTAAATCCTGCCAGTGGCTTTGTCCTTATGAGGTTCAGTTTATGTAAACTGACAGTTTCGTACAAACTTGTTTTTGCCGTTAATAAACTGTTGTCGCCATACATTGACATTTTAATATGTCGTGATTAGTTACTGTTAATAACTGCAAATAAGTTTGTAATAACAAACTGATAATTTTTAAGTATTTTATTTACTTTTGGTAAGAATTTGGCGAAAAATAACGCCAAATTCTAGGTCTTAGATAAGAATCTTGTGGGTTTTGTTTTCTGCGAAATAGTAAATATTAAGGCGCAGATTGCCTTAATTTAGAAGCTTGAGGT
Organism: Musotima nitidalis; assembly: GCA_949126915.1. NCBI lineage: Eukaryota > Metazoa > Arthropoda > Insecta > Lepidoptera > Crambidae > Musotima > Musotima nitidalis. The sequence continues at coordinate 6,936,642 of OX421424.1, read as the reverse complement.
TTTCACAGCTTTAATATACATAGTTATTTTTAACTTGCCACCTACATCGAGAAAAGGGGTTTTTACAGACAGAGATAACAATATGGTCCTTTATGGGTTCCGTATTTCCCTTTATTGAACCTTAAAAAGTAACAAAAATACACGCTTTTTTCATACAAACTTTCATCAAAAACACAAAAATCTTTTGTCAACTTAAAACGTAATTATTACTATGCACATAATGTTACGAATTGTTATAATTTTAGATTAGAAAGTCAGTTACAACTGATGCATATGGGAAAACTTCCTGTTAGCAGCGGCGAGCAACTAGTCAACTTATTTGAAGATTTGCATTGGATTTTAATGATTGCTGGTATGAGTTTATGATCTTTACAACAATAATCAGCTTTTTTAGAAATTTTATATTTTATGGATATTAATTAATTCCTCAATCATTAGTCCTATTGACAAGCAAGCTCCTTGCTTTCACCGACTACCCGCATACTTGACCAGATCACCGCTCCATCGAGTGTGGCTGTCCTCTTCTTATGTAGGCAACCGCGAAGCCTTCAATTATTTATTTAAAAATAATTTTATCCAATAATCATAATTAAAACTAATTACTTTCAGGTCATTTCTTAGCTGTAGATTGTACAGAGGGAGAAACTGTTATGATACCTCCTGAGATTATCAGTTATAGTATAAGGGAAAATGCGAATGTAGACGCTTCCCTAAGATATCTAGTCGGTGAGAGCACTAGCACAGACAATGTGGATCCGATACTTAAGTAAGTTTATTCGATAATTATGTACGTAGCGACTTCAGGCGAAGGTGATGTTGTCAGACATGCCGAGGGAAGTCCGACCACGTCTCACCAGGGCACCCGACGTCACGGGTCCTATATCCCTGGCTTAATTTAATCCTTCATCAGCTTTTGTAAAAGAAACCAACTTTGATTTTTGAATTAAAATAGAATATACCGACCCATATGGCGTGGAGATCAGTATACCTGCATTAGGCTCCTGAGGCCGGGGGTTCAATTCCCACACAGGAGTCACAGGACTAATCTCTGTGTGCATGAAAGTGAATATTCAATCTGATCTGTATGTAATAACATTACATCTTTTTGATCTGATCTTGGAACTACATATTTGGTTTATTATAAAGGATTTTTTTATTTATTTATTTTCTCCTTCAGGTTAATTGGTGAAATACTCCGTGTAAGTGCTTGGGAATGCGCAGCTTTAGAGGCCGGCTTGGGAACTGTATTCAGTCCCGAGCTGTCCGCTACCATATCGTGGCTGCTGAAGATATGGGCCAACTCGTACCTGATGCCTCCTACGTCAGTGTACTCTGAGGTTTGTATTATTATAGTTGTAGGGTCTAGAAAATCGGAATTGCAACGCTATTTAAAATAGGCACAATGAATAATAGAGTCGAGTTGTCCGAAAGAAAGACGTATGTAAAAGGGATAAGCAGTATCACCAATGAAAAATAAAGAGATGTTATAAAAGGCATTGGAAGTCCTCTGCTGAACTTAGGCCTCCACATATTTTCCAAAATGCTGGGACCTAACGCGACTGTTTGTCTTTGCCAATCCCAAGCCAATTGTGACCTGGACAATTGGATGGCATGCAATTGGCTGAAGCTAACTAAGTAAATTTTATGGTTATATTACACCAATCCGCGACATCCCTATGCGTGGTCGTATTTCTCCGAAACAGTTCAATCGATTTGAATTATTTGTAGATTTATTCTCATACCTAATAAGAATAAATCTCAGGTTATTTTTCACCCTCCTGCTTCTCATTCATTTGTCGCCTTTTTTCACACTCCTGCCCTTCATTTTTCAATCATGGTTGTAGTATTTTCATATGATTACCTATATTATTGTATAATTATAATTATTCACTTTTTTACCATCTCACCAATAACAATATAGAATAGCAAATATACGTTTGCCAGTGTTAGCTAGTTTTTGTTAATTATTATGTTAAGGTCTTGATGCAAATTCTGTATGATAGATGTCACCAATTTTGGAGTGCGCTTTCGGACGATCATCTCGCGGAGTCTCGTGGGTGGTGTCTCGATTAGCTGCTCGCGCTGGGTCTTGTCTCCGGCATTTGGCAGCGCAACCAGCTGCTGCGACCCAAGCGCTGCAGCTGCTTACTACACTCGCACACTCTCAGCATAAGTAAGAAATCTGCGCTAGTTTTTTTTCTGATGTAGATGTTAAATTATTATATGCGTTGATATTGTGTTTTTAGATTCCGTTTGATTTGCTAACGACAAGCAAATGTGATTTTCCTTAATGCTATACTATATTTATATACATTCACGCCTATTTCCCCGAAGGGGTAGACAGAGGCATTTGATACGCCCACACTTCGCCACTTTCATAGTTGGTCCCACGTAATTGGCGAGCCTATTGCCGCTTATCGGGCACTGTTATGTTCGCCAGAGCCTCGTCCGTTGATCGGCAGGTGCACCACTTGCAGGTGAGGTTGGCTTGGGCTCCTTAGGTCTTGGTAGGATCCCTATACACCCTATACTATAAGCTAGGCTTATGACTAAAACAAAACTTTAGGTAAATAGATTCTTTGTGGTAAACACTTAACTGAAAATACCAAAATACATCTGTGCATAATTTCACAAATATAGTCTTTTATCTGCTGCTTAATATTAAGGACTATATTGATCCCAAATATTTCCATAACTGAAATATGATTTGCTTGAACTATTAGATTTGTCAACTAAACTATTATTTCGCGCTGCGCATAGTAAAATACGCTTTTATAGTTTTAATGACGTTCACTAGCGCTTCGGAAAGAAGCCTAGTATAAATAACTGAATTTTTAATTTAAAGAAGCTAATATAAGCGTTATGTTCCTGTTTTAGACAAAATCCGTTAGCGAGTTCAGAGGAGTTTTTGAATCTAGTAGCTTGGGAGGCTTCTGGTAGCAATTTACCAGGAGAACATAGAAGAGAGCTGCATAGAGCCTTCGCCATTGCTGCCACGTATGCCGAAGGTAAGGAGAATATTATAACACAAAGATATACTTTACGGCATTGACAATTTTTGCCTTTAGTGGGGTTTCCCGACTTTTTACCCAACTTTATGCTAAGTACCCGCTTTTCTTAATAAATTAAATGTTAAGTATGTAAGTATTCAACTAATTAAAAAAACATATAATTAGGTGAAGCATTGTGCCTTATTGAATATTTGAATTCATATTCATCAATGCGACGACCGATATGGTGTGGAGGTTAGTATACATGCACTCCGCTTCTGAGGTCGTGGGTTTGATTCCCACACTGGAAAAATCTTTGTGTTCATGAATATGAATATTTGTTCTGATCTGGGTGTTTCCAATGTATATTAATCATGTATTAACAAAAAATAGTTTTAAGTATGTTTATCCGTTATTTATTATCCATAACATAAGTTCTTAATGATACTTATCTTGGAACTAATTAACTATGTAATTGTTAGAAATTATTTAATTAAATTATCACGTTTAGTTTAATCGCTTTAGTCAAACCTCTTCGAATCACTACACTCAGATGAAGTTAGCCGCATGTTTAGAGTCCAGTGCATAGTGCAATACAGGCTTGTAGGAAAATTGAATTCTGTTGTTATTGCACAACTTAACGCATTACTTGTTCGCTTTTTTCCAATAAAGGTTCGAAATCAGATAACTAGAGACCAACTAAGTAGAGTATTTCGCTTTTATTTTTATTTGCTACTTCGTTTTGCTTGCCCCTAGTTAGCATTCTGTTTTAGATATATCATCATCATCTCAGCCCATTAACGTCCCACTACTAAGCACGAGCCTCCTCTCACATACCAAGTTGCGAGGGTATTGGGTCATACTCCACCACGCTGACCCAGTGCGAATTGGCGGAGGCAGGTGTATGGCGTCCTGCTGTAAATTTTTTTATAACCGCCCAATTAGGCCTCTAACATTGCTTAACGACTACCACATTTAGTGATAACCGGGACCAACGGCTTAACGTGCCTTCCGAAGCATGGAAGCGCTCGATATCAAATGCCACACAAACGATCACCCATCCAAGAACTGACCTCTGTAAACTCTGCTTTACTTCGGTGATCGTTTTCGACCACCGAGCACCGCGGAGCTACGAGCGTTTCAATTTTGGATATATAGTGTTCTCAAAAACCAAACAATTTTACATTTATAATATTAGTTGGATGATTAGTTGGATAAATCTTTATATGCGTCTATCGATAAAGATCACATAAATAGGAAGTCTAACCTTACCTTCCTTTTTGGCCTGTAGTACCTACAGGGCAGGGCCATGCACCTCATATGTGCAATTAAGCACTGCTTATCCTTGCCGGTAACACTAAATAAATAATCCTATAGTCTTCCTCGAGACAAGAGAAGCTATATATATACTACACGCTGCATACTCAATCCGAAAACTCTGTGATTGCCTGTGTTAATGAATTAATGAAAGGGCATCAATAAACAAAAAAAATGTTCTACCCATCTAGACTAACCGCCTCTTGTATTTTAGGTGACATAAGGAACCGCCTATTAGCTAGCACAGCGACACTTCAAGAGAAGCTGTTAAATTTACTTAATATGGAATCTGATACTGAACCGGTGCGCAATATGCTTGCCGACACTTTGGACTGTTACATTGGTGTCACCGAAGGAGTACTAGAGGTAGTTGTTATGAAATATTCTTCTCATTTCGGACACAGCTTCTTTATAGCACAGGGTATTTGAACACGGTCTCAAGTAGTACTTTAGGTAGATATAATGTAAATTAGTATACGTTTGGTTAGTGCTGTAATATTAGGTTCTGCACACCAGTAGGTGGGCAAAATTTTTTAAGGCGTTTCGGCAAGCTTACAATGAAAAAGCTGATTCGCACTTAGCTACTAGTTTAATTTCTAACATTTTCTCAGCCCTTCTTTAATTATCTCTGATTTGTGCTATAAATAATATTATGCATAGGGAGGGATCCGACCAAGATCTGAGGAGCCTACTTCAACCTCACCTGCAAGTGGTGCACCTGCCGATCAACGGACGGAAATAAAAGTTCCTGGTTAGCGGCAACAGGCTCGCCACCTATTACTTGGGCTCAAATATATAATTGGCAAAATGTGGGCGTATAATATGCCTCTGCCTTCGGGAAAACAGGCATGTTTGTATGTTTAAAATTATGCGAACTATAATATATTATCGTAATTGCAGGTTGGAACTATGGATGAACAGTTTATGATGTTAATTGGTGCCTTAGATAAGATACCTGGTATTATATTTAGATATCATAATTATCCAAGTGTAGTTTTGACAGCGCTAAATTTGCTAGCAAAAAGTGCCAAGAGAGTGCTGCATTCCGTACAACCAGAAAATGTTAATAAGTAAGATATTTCTCTACTTTAAGTACTTAATATTTTTAGTTTTTTTAATATCGTCAGTCTAGATATGATAGCACGTGACTAAAAATATTTGATAAAATTAGATTTCAATGTTGAGATCTTCAAAGAGTATTCAAGAAATGTCTTGAGCATTCAAAAACTATTTGAAGGCTTGAAAACGACTATAGTGGCATCTTGTTATAAGTACAAGTATAGTTTTTAAAAAAATTGTCTCTCTCCTGCAAAGTTTAGCAGTTTGCATTTACGTGACAGCTCGTATCTAGACCGACAATATCATAATGACCACATCCTGCCTTATGGTAATGGTAAATGATGGTAAGCGTATTGCAGTCCAAAAATAAGAACGCTCGATACTACGGAATAAACACGGTGACAAGCGTACCCAATTAAAATGACCTGCACATTCATGATCTTTCAGAAGTTTCGAAGCAGAATGGTCTTACATAGAAACGACTGAGAGTTAGTTATAACGGTTGCGAGATACGATTCTATAGGAATTAAATGTTAATTTCAGGTTTTTAGAGGTGTGTAACACCACGTTTGAAGTTTATATGAGATGGAATTCCGGGAAAATATCGAGTATTCCACAAGATGCCGAAGAGGAAGCGTATGAGGTTTGTAACATTACAATCTCAGCCTTTTATTATTTATTATATATTTATTTACAAAGTATATTGTATTGCATATAAGTTTAAAAAGATGGCCAACAAAACTGTTCAAACAGTTTGACTGAAGGATCAATTACTATAAACTATTATTATACATTAAAAATTAATATATTTTTTTTTACAATTAGAATATATGAGCTATAATTACGGAGCCGTCTATGGTAGCATATTTATTATGTACTTTCTCAGTACACATTTAAATTTTATTTTGTTTAATTCATCTCTGATTAACGTCACACTACTGACTCAGACCTCCTTTTGCAAATAAAGGGGAGAGGATATCAAATCATACTCCACCACGCCGGCCCAGTGCGTATTGCCGGAGGCAGAATTGTGGTGTCCTGCTTAGATTTTCCGAGACATCCCGCCCGAGGGCCGCTAACTGCTTACTGACTACCACATGCAGTGATAACCGGGGCCTACGGTTTATTGTGCTTTCTAAAGCACAGAGACGTTCTTTGTTGTGATATGCCATTTAAGTCAGATTTCACAGAGGTCGGTCATTGGAACATCTGTAAAATCTGACTTAAAATGTAATTTTTTTGACCACCTTCTCTCGCGACCAAAACCTGGATGAGCAAATGTCTAGCTTTATGATTTTTTTTAGGATATCTGTGCGTTGATGGAGATAATTTGCTGGGTCGCCCGAAGTACATGTGATAGAGGAAAAGGAGATACATGCAGCAGGGGACTTCGCATCTTGCTGCCTTTGATGACACCTCCTTTGCTGGCGTTGCCAACCCTCGCAAAGCATGCCTACAGAATGTTGAGAGACTTAGATTGCGCTGATCAGGTATGTAATTATTTAATAAGGTACCTATCTTGTAGATGTACCTTCCACTCGACAAAAACTTAAATCTAGGAGATGCTATCTTTTATCTTTCGCTTAGATTTCTAGGAGATACACGCAGAATTTGTATTTCGGCCCTTTACGGTGTTTTTAACTCTACAACGTGCCATTTTCTCTATTAGATGATTATATCGCTATCCCTTTCCCCCTTTTGCCCATTACTCATCAAATGTTTAGACTTAGTTGTTAACTCTGTTGAATAATAGTTTATTTTCTTAATGACCGCAATAAAGCTGCCATATTGCAATAGCTTCAGTAGGAGATCCGCCGTTTGGGTGTTCATTAACTAAAGTTTTGTCTTTTCAGTTAATAAAAACCCTCCCGATTGAAGACTTTAATATGGTGGTCACAGCGTTACGCGTTGGCCTAACTGCCGTCTCTTACGACGTCTCAACACTGTGCTGCGATACAATAGTTGGTCTCTCCTATAAAGCACTCGTCTTAGGCGAAGACAATCCATATGCATTAGCACTCTTAACACTGGCAGAACTTTTATTAATGCTTATTATTAAAATGGAAATACCGCCCGATTCAATTCCAGCAGCGGGTGCTGCTATATATGCATTGACTTGTGTAAAACCAGCGTTATTAGAAGGCTTAGCTCGGCAGCTGATCGAAGCGTTTGCCGTCAATGACCCCGCTAATGTTCCGAGATTAGAAGAGGCTTTCGGCGTCCTCACGAATGGCGTATTGTTTGACGGCCACAGACTGCATAAGATACGTTTTCAAGACAATTTTGATAAGTTCCTCGCGAGTGTTCACGGCTTCCTTATCGTTAAATAATAAGTGAAACACTTGGTCGACTGCATTTGCGATTTATCTCTTAATCTTAAATATAATTGAGACTTATGACTTGAAGCAGAGAGCTCTTATAGTATTATGTAGGTAATTTATTGTAACATGTATAATTTTGACACAAATGATGGATATATGCAGCGGCTTGCAAGTAGATTAATGGTATGAACCAAATATTTTAAGAAGACTTATTTACTTTATATTGATGAAAATTACGTCATATTTTTATGTTTGAATGCTAAATGAATTAATGGTTCCTTTAAGCTAATGTTTTATGTCCCGTGTTGTCCTACGTTCGTAATAAATATATATTATTTTAAAATAATATGTTGCCATAAAGTATAATAATAACAGTAAAATAATGATTTAAAAGTTGTATGTAATAGTATGACCTATATTATATCAGGGTGTTGTTGAACCTACTTCTATTATTATTGTTTATCAATCTCATTGTTTGATCTATTGTCTCGTTATTTTTAATCTGTGCACAATTGCGCTAGAAAATTTTATTGCAGATGGCGCTGTCACATGACTTTAGCGTTTATTATTTTTCTGTTATAAGTTATCCGCATGAAGTCAAAAAATCTATTTCACATCACCTCTTTCTTTATATTTTTAGCTATTTTATTTCCTTGGTTTCACGTAAATTACATATTTATGTATGTTTGTATGAAATTGAAAATATTTGACTCAATTTAAAAATTATCAACAAGATGAATATGACTCGTGTTCTCTCACTGACTGATTTAAAGTTATCCTCTTTGGTTTTTTTTTTATTTCATTTATTGCGATATGATGCAAAGCATTGGCCAATAGATATTTATATTTATTTGACTGTCTAGTGTCTACTACGTTTGTAATAATATGGAAGGATGTTGATAGATTTCATATGGGCAGGCGTGTCACTTATATTCAGATACACACCTAATTCGTTTCGCGTTTCGGTGAAATAAATATATATATAATAATATAATTTCAGCTTTTTATCGAATAAAATTGTTAATACAACCCTGGAAACTTATTCAAAAAAATAAGACATTATTTAAAATAAGTAACTTTTACTTTCTTATACAAAATAATCTAACCGACAAGGTTTTTATATCTATACATACTTATATCTGTTCAGTGGTATATACCAAACAACCTAAAATCAATTATTAATTACCTACAGAAGTTTCTGAAACTGACTTAAATTCGATATAATTTTTTTTTGTTATGTAAGGTATACAAAACGTCCTGCACTTAAAAAAAATCGATGTATTATTCATTAATTGTTTTATCATCAATACTATCATTGATTAAAGAATTCTTTATAATTTTGTCGCATGATTTCAATTACGTTACCTTATGTTCACAACGAAAAAAACATAAGAAAGTGGTTGTGAATGTGTATGCAGAAATAAGTAAAGTATTTACAGTGGTATTACTTAATTAAAATTAGGACTAAAAGTTAATCTTAAGTACACATAGTACTTACGGCTAGTTAGAACAATTGTGATTTCTACCACGCTAAGTAGTAGGTATTCGTAAACTTATTGAGTTTACATATTTTAAGAGAATTGTTATGTAAAATATTTACTGCAGTTTTTATTCCTTCTTATTGTAATGTCGTTTTTTATTTAGTCACCGGCAAATAAAGAGAATACATTTTATTTTAAGTTTTTATTTTACTTATATTTATCTTAAAAAAATATAATATTTTATTTAATGACAAAATATATATAAAGTGAGGTACACTTTTAATACCATGGTAACTAAAATAAATTTCGAATCGAAAAAGCAATCATATTTAATTGCTGTAGGTATAGTCAGACACTACTTCACACACACACAAACACGCACGTACGTACACGCGCGCACTCGTTACGTTCATACAATGATATATTATAGTAGAGACATTGGAGTAAGCAGCATCAGGAAAAGAATTGATGCCAAGTGTGGGTGGCTTAAATATTTATTTTCTCATTGTAATGGTACAAGGACATTTTTTTTTGTTTAAAACTTGTGTATAATATCCCCGAGTAACTTAAACTTTCATAATACCTACTTATAAACATACAGACAAAAAATCATAACTGATATTTCTCTCTAGCTTTGCGTACGAGCTAACACTATCAAGATCTATATTTTACTTTTTCATAGAGTTCCTTATTCATTAAATTCATAACAAAAGTAACAAATACTTTATTAACAACGTGGTAGTTACCAATAGTGCGGGAATCGAAATCTCCAATTTAAGAAAATAGAACAGGTACACTGAGGACAGTGTACGTTGCATCAACATTCATTTACTCAAGCTATGCATCTTTCCGACACGTTTGATAACGTCACATAAAATAGGACGCTACTTAAATAGAGCCGGACCTTGCTACAAGAAGAAATTAGAAAGATACCCAGTAAATATTATAGATTTTGTCTCCCGCCTTGACATCAGTAGCCGGAATTAGTATAACTGAAGTTATAGTGTTGCCAGTGACTAAATTAAATGGTAGTTTAAAAATAATATGTCTTCTTATACCTTATATTTCTCTTCTAAGCTCGCACATCGTCCACATGCGCTCAATTAAAAAGTTTTTATATAACAACACTACAATATTAGCGGAGTAATCTCATTTACATTAAATTGGAACTTGTGTACGTACTTATATTTTTGTCTTTCTGCACTAATTAGTACCTAATTAATAAAATTAAATACTTAGTATAACATTTCAATGTCGTCTAGATACCTAAGCACAGTTTTAAATGTATTTTGATTTCGTTCTAAACGTCACAGAGTTACAGACCACCTGTCTGACATGATTTTTTAGATGTATTTTATAGTAAATTTAAAATACATGAAAATAAAGGAACGGATCGGCCGAGAAATCCATGGGCAGAGCTAATTATGTAGAACCTTTTTTAATATTATATATTGTGTAACTGTTTGTTGTCCTAAATATAATAAAATAAAATAAAAAAAAAAACCTGTCTTACACTGTCTGATTAAGAGATACTCCGCCTTTAAGATTACAGTTTAGCATTTGACTATTTGTCAAGTATTATACGTCGAAGGTACCTAAATAGTTTGGACTTTGTGAAATAGGCTCTAATATTATTTTTTATTGACATTGACGAATTTATTATAAGGCTCGTGTAGTCAGTGCTGCTTAATAAAACTGATATAGTTAAGCTTACTGAGCTTAATTTTTTTCACTTCTTTTAATCAGTTTCTCATTGCATAGCTATGATTGATTATTGGAACCTATTTTCCCTTTATAAACAAATATGCAACTAACGTTATTTCGTATATGTCGAGCCAAAGCTAGTAGCCACAAATAAAATAAAGAATGTAAAGGAAATATTCATTCCGCTGATTGGTATTCGACATAATTTGAATTTGTATAAATCAGTGTGTAATTTATTAAGTATATTAAAAAATAAGGGGCTTATTAAAAAACAACTTTCATTTGATAAAATTAAGACAGTGACAGCCCTAGTTATATAAAAACCTGATTTAAATTTAGATTTTGTTTTGTAAGCCCCTTATTGTTTAAAATTTTATTAATAATGAATCTTAAAATTTGATGTTATAAATAAGTAGGTAGGTATACATAATTTGATACAAAGACATGCCTATAAATCGAAATACTGTGAATGAAATTTTACGATGTAATGATGATAATTTGAAAACTCATTATTCAATGACATTTGAAAACGACCCTAAATGTTTTGTTTATATTCAGGTAAAGTTGTATTCCACTTGTAATTTATTCTATGCTATTATTATTTTTAAAAAGACATTTAATTCTTAAATATGTGATAAAAACTGATAGCCGAGATATAGAACACCTAGTCAAAATGACGTGTGAGAAAGGAATATGAAATGATCATACTTTTTAGACTATTCCATGGTCGGGATTGTCAATACATGAATGATTATGAGAGATAAGACGTTTCACCATTTATTATGATGAAGTTCAGTATGTATTTAAAAAAATGTGACATTATTGAAACACCATTAATAATGCTCCCGTAATAACCCCACATGGTCTAGTATAGCGGAATGGTTAAAACTCGATGCCACTTAACATTTTAAACGGAACCCATATATGCTTCAATAAGCTTAGATTTCGTTGAAGTAAGACATGCTGCTAACAAAACAATCTTACATAATTATTATTATAATTTTGACAGGCGAGGAATTGTTACAACTGATAGCGCCTCTATCCATACTACAATTAAAATTGTACCTAAAACTTAATAGCGAAATTATTTATCTTTAGTTCCTTTTAGTAAACCAAAATTTGAACGGAAAATTTACGATATTGTCGGAGGACGTACTAGTATAGTCAGTGGCAAGGAAGTTGATCAATAATGGCGGTTATTATACAGCTACAATCGTAGACAAAGGAAAGAAAGTGACTAGGCGCATGCGTGTAGCATAGCGTCGTCGAGTTGCTATAGTTACGCTAGGCCTCATGTCGCACTTCGATTGATACCTGTTTAAGCGCATCCAAGGTCGTTGTGCAACTTACGCGCCGCGGAATATACGTAAGTGTGTGTGTGTTTACTCACATACAGACGTTATATGCTGTAGTGAAAGCACTACGAAGGTGTAGTAAAATCGCAAATATCAGTTTAATAGGGCACTAACACTACAGGGTAAATAAATCAAATGTTGAAGACGCAGGTAATGCGTACGAGACTTGACATAGCATAAGATTATGACAGTCAAGTGTAATTATTATCTATGTTTATTTTTAATTCTAAGATACATAGCTAGGAAAATATACTTGTTATGGAATTTTATGTAACACAGCCTGAATATCTAAAATACCTTTCCATTAATTTTACATACTTCAAATATTGAGTAAAAACTTAGCGAAAACATCACAAACTACAGTGATTGGAGTGGGTCACTCGTGCAGTCGTTGATTAATTGATTGGTGGCGAAATTTAGTTTATAAATTGTCTTGCTTTTGTATACATTTCCACAGTATCATAGCAAAATGTTGTGTATGATTTTATTATGTCTAAAGAAACTGTTATTTTGTTGTTCATATTTAACTATATTTTTGAGTGTTTTGGTGTTTTACATAAATACCTTAAAGTTGATTCCAAAACCGTAATGTAAATACTCCGAACGCCCCGTTTAATATCTTCCAATTCCTTATCAATTAATAGTATTAAAACTTGAATAAACTGTACAAATTTCATGAAGTGATGGTGAGTTTTATTTGATGTCCTGTTTTCTTACTTTCTAGTCTTCACCTTACTTTCGAATACCCTCTAATAACTAACGTATACCTATGCTGAGGTATACCAGATGAGAGCTTGCCCACATGGGTACAACTTTTTTAACTTTGATAATTGCAGCGAGTTTTTGGCGACTGAAGTCTATTTCGATTACTAAAATATGCGGCCGAGTGTCCGAGAGCAGAGTGTAAGTAGCAAGTAGGTACATTTCGGCTCGTTCCGTCCTACAGACACAAACGCAACGCAACTGTTTATACAATAAGTAGCTCATCATTTTATTTGGCGATAAAATAATGGCTCAGCGATTGTAGCTCTTGGGCTACAATCGCTAATAAAATATTCGAGAACAATATTTAGTTATTTAATATAAAATTAATATCAGGAGACCGGTTCGCACAACAGTTCTTCTTCTTCTTCTTTTTTAAATTAATGGCACTATGTCATCAAGGGTAGACAACAGTTCTTAATTTTATATAAGTCAAATTTGATTTAAAATGTCATAGCATTTTAGTCATTTGTTTGAAGTTTAGAGAAACAGAATGATGTTTTAAATAGATTTAGCACTAAGTAGGATTAGTGACCGTTGTGCAAGACACCAGTAGTTCGAATTGAGATTCGATCACGATGAGAAACACCCAGTATAGCACTTCATTCCATAACCTAAATATTTTGACAACGTTGTCGGCAGATCTTAAGCTGAAAAATTATGAGCCTTGCTGTTTAAATATCAGTGTTAAATTAAATCATCAATGTAAAGCATTCTATTTTGTTTAATAAGTAATTTTAATACGGCCAAGAGGAGTGCACGTGGGTCCGCGGTTTTAGGAAACGATTACCGAAGAAAAAAAAGAGTTCACAGAGGTCAATTTTTGATGGGTGACTGTTTGTGTTTTGGTGAATAACAATCAAAATAAATGCAACAATGAAAATGAAACGGGCGGGAGAAAAAATTCGACGAGTTTTTGCTTTTTTGAAGTAAAATTTTAGTTCTTAAGTGAGCCCACAGAGGAATCAGAATAAAGCTTTTATAATTTAAAAAAAATATATTAGTTTGATTCTTAACTACACTGGACAGCAAATAAACCGGGCCACCCGCTACCTTGGAATTTTGATTCGATTTTCTCAAAAAGTATAAACCTCACAACTATCAAAATTACACCCACAAAAAGCGCGTTTCATGTTGTTTGAGAAATGACCACAAATTTATCCAAAGTACCCTCAATTCACATTGTAATCAAGCAACAAACACAATACCAACGATTTGCTCTGTTTTGACTAGAGTTTGCGATTAGCGTTCTTTTTTTCTAAATGAGGATAGTCGGATTTTTCTTATAATTTCTTTGGTTGCCATCCACTATTTGCTCCAGACGCGTGTATTTCTGCTATTTTCTTCGTTCAATAATGGATACGACGCCTCAAGAAGCAGCTTAAGCTTTAGCACTACTTCAAGCAGGCTTTTCGCAACGTGAAGTCGCTCGGAGACTTCGAATCAGCAGATCTTCGGTACAACGGGCTTACAGACGATACTTAGAGACTAGAGCATTCGATCGCCGACCAGGTACGGGCAGACCTAGGGCTACATCAGCAGCAGATGATCGTTATATCCAACTTACTGTTTTGCGAAACCGCCGCCTCAACGCAGTTGAAGTCCAACGAAGTCTGCGTGACGAACGCCAAGTGGTCATAAGTTCAGATACCGCTAGAAGGAGACTTGCTAAACGAAATCTGGCTCCAAAGAGAGCTGCTACAGGCCCAAAATTAACCGTACCCTACCGTAGAGCACGACTCGAATTTGCCCGAGAGCATAGGGATTGGACGTTAGAGCAGTGGGGCAATGTACTCTTTACTGATGAGACCAGGGTGAGTCTACAAGGAAGTGATCGACGTCAGAGAGTATTATACGCACTTTTTGTAGGTGTAAGTTTGATAGTTGTGAGGTTTATACTTTTTGAGAAAATCGAATCAGAGTTCCAAGGTAGCGGGTGGCCCGGTTTATTTGCTGTCCAGTGTATAAGGAGCTCATGCAACTACTTCAGCCTACAGCTACTACCTAAGCAATAATTACTTACATATCAAAAGAAACTGTAAATTAGGCAGTATGGTTTTATAATTTAGTCTTATCAGTAATAGAAAATATTTTCATTTGACGTTGACAGTTCTTTTGTGATAACATATTGCAAAGTTTTTTGGATTTGTTTACTTTGTGATGAATTAAGTTTTTTTTCATTTGTTACGCCAGTATGAGTATAATCTCTGAACAATCCCCACATAGTTCACCCATAAATGCATCAGTTGCATCCTGCTATTCTGAGTATGAAGATAAGGAGACATTAAAGGTAAAAAATTATGTTAAGGATTTACTTAAGTCCCGAATATTCTTGGGGCGCTATTTGGAACGAAGACTTATAGACGAACACGTTGGATATCGCGATATTGTGTTGCTCAGTGCTGCTGAAACAAAATTGAAGAAAGATTTATTAGATGCACAAAAGAAGTTGATGTCGTTGAGCTCAAGTACCGGCCGTTTTGGTATTATAGATGCTGATGTTTTGGGAATCTGCCCATCTGGAATTTGCCTTTGGACGGAAATCGAGAACCAAGCATTCGGTCCCATTTGGTTTCAAATTAAAAGTGTGAGATTTCGCCCTGGAGAAATTATGGTGACATTAAAATGTTTAAGACCAATTTCTGATGCCTACCTTGAAGTAGAACCTATATTAACTGGTGGAAAAGAGATGAAGAAATCTATAGTAATAAAGGAAATACAAGATAATAGTGAGACATTGAGTGAAACCCTCTCTGAGGTAGCTGACACAGTGAAGAATGCTATGTCAATACGCAATGTTAAAGATTTCATTACATTTTTATTTGCATTTGTTATTGCCATTTTTACTGGGAGTACAACTTTAGTTAACTTTTTAGGTAACTTTGTGCTGGCCTTAATAAGAGAACTCTCAATTTTTATAAAGAACTCTACACCTATGTTTTTGGGCTTATTAGATTTCTGTAGTAAAATAGTTGGCGGATTTTATATTTTAATTGCTATGTTTTTCAAACCCAACAATCCGCCCCCAAGTAGAAGAAGTATAAACTATAACAGGCATCAACAGCACGCATACTCATATGATGACAAGCAATTTGATTAAAATTCGTTTCAGTAAACACTTTTTATGCAAACATAAAAGAAAAACCTCTTTAATTGCTTGAAGTGGTAATTTAATGGGTTTGGTTGTATATATTTACTTGGTTCATCTGGTATTATGAGTATTTAAATATGTGGAGTGGGTTGCAGAGGCCATAGATGTATGGCGTCACTAACATTTTATAAGCCTAAAAGGCCTTTCATTTGGCTTAATGACTATTACATAAAGTGATAGCAAGGACATAAAATATAACGTCCTGCAACTTGTAGCAGAGTTAACTTTACTTGAATCATTTTCAATGTTTATACCTGATTGGTAAAAATAAACGAATGTACTCGGACATCACACATAGAACCAAAAAGCAACAAAGCCTATTCTAAAGATATAAGACAAAAGTTATTTTCTTTTTGTTTTCATCTCCCAGTAATCATAAATCTTAGAAGGAAAATTTTAGTCACTCCCAAAGTTCCGATAGTGCTGGAAACCAGGCTGCTCTATTTACTTCTAGTTACGAATTATTTATTCACAAAGAGAATACTGACGTTCCATTACTTACTTAAACCCAATTTATTAACTGAATAAGTTAAAATTGATACCAAAGTTACATAAATAATGTATATTAGATGGCTTAACAATGATATCTCTTTAGACATTGTTAATATTTAAGTAATTTAAAAGTAAAATATATTTATTTTATTTTATTTTATATATGTACAACTTCTTCGAGGGTTAATTAATACTGATCATTCTTTAAAAGACCAGATGTTAGTCTGTCTTGAGCTAAACTATTAAGAGCCATTTTAGCTGTTTTTTTTAATACACTGTATTTCTGAAATCATGAACTTATGAGTGGCTACTGTCTTTAAAAGGGTTAAATTGTGAAATCTAACAACATTATTTATTATTATAATAGTTATTTATTGCATTTATAGTAATATTAAGATGTATTGACCCCCTGGATTTATTTTCTTATTTCTTACAAACAGTGATAGGTAATCCCAATGTAACTTACCCATTGTTAATAATATACTAAAATATAATTATACAATTATCAATTATAATATTACTATTGCAGTCTTTAGATGCAAAAACATTGTTATTAAATACTGTTTAAAGAATGAATAGGGTCTGTTCATCTCTTAATTGAAAACTGCTGAAACAGATGAAGTTAGCTATAAACAGCTTCATGAGAGGCATAAAAATCAGTTTTACCTCTTATTACAAGTGATTAAGGTATATACAAATGTACAGACTGTACTGTAATTACTTTACTTTTTATAAAATGTACTGGTTTTATAGTTTTGGGTTTGTTTATTATTCATATAGAAAGGCTAGGTGCAAATTATACACAGGTGTTTTGTGTTTATATACTTGTTTTAATAAAGAACTTCGGTTTATATGCAGTTTGTTTATTTTTCAACAGGAACAACTATAACAGAACTTCTAATGTTACCTGCAAATAACAAAATTATTAAAACAACACATTAAAATTGTTGTAATGTAATTTTGATGTATGTCAAAAATACTACTGATAGTCTAAGAGCTAGTTAAAAGCTACCTGTATGTATTAGACCAGACCTGAGTTCTTGTCTAATATATACAGTACCTAGGTAAAACTACAACAATAAAATAACTGTTTGGCTCTAAATTCTAGTCCTACTTTAAAAAAAAAACAATAACCGATTGTCATTAAAATTTGCATTTTTTTTATGTGACACGTCATAATGACTACATCCTGCCTGATGGTAAGCAGTCGATGCAGTCCAAAAAAAAATTAAAGCGCTTCATATCGCGAAATAAGCACGGAGCACAAAGCGCATCCACTCATGACGTCCTGCTAAAATGCCGTTTCACGCCCCGCATAAAAGACCCGGGATCATATGAACACATGAGCACATGAGCCGGCAGTGAATTCCAGAGCTTAGTGGTCTTGTTCTGAGTTTTCCCAAATTTCTTGGTTCGAGTGCTGATAGTCTGCAAAGTATGAGGATGGTTTCTAAGACCAGCACGTGTTCGGGAGAGGAAAGGAGAGGGCGGGATGAGATCGAAAAGCTCCTCAAAACACTCGCTATAGTAGTTCCGGTAGAAGACACTGAGAGATGCATTGCTGTACGCAGTTGTATATCCTCGAGTAAGGCTGTTACCTCAGCATCCCCTATAATGCGAACCGCTTGCCGTTGCAGTCTGTCAAGTGCGTCGAGGAGGTATTTAGCAGAACCGTCCCAAAGATCGGAACAATAAGAGTATTGTTCCCATCTTTGGGACGGTTCTGAGTGTAGAGACACTCAATTGCACATGTTTTCGGAAATGCGATTGCCGATACAGTCAAACTACTAAATGGTTATTGCGTTAAATTCTTAATTAACTAACCAACTAGGGGAAGCGTGCCTAAAACGGGTACCCCGCCTAAAGCGGGTAGGGCTCTGTTTAAGTGCATATCATCAACCGTAAGTGTGAATGTGTAAGTGCAACCCGAATGACTGTTAACCGACCAATCAACGGCGGACGTCTCGATTCCGCAGCGCACATAGTTTCAAGGTAAGACGAAATCAAAGTTTTATGCTATGTTTACTAAAATAAATCACTTTAGTTTGTGTCAGGATACTCGAAAATGGTACACATTACGTTCCTATTCGTTTCACAATGTATTACAGTATAAGTGCTGTATTGGATGACAATAATTACTGTCGTCGTTTTTTGTTTTAAGTTTAAGAATATGATATTCGAATGAAAAAACATGCTTTTGGGCAAAACGGGTAGGGGTATAACGAGTAGGTTACAAGCTTAATTAGTACATACATGAAAAGTCAATTATTATTTATTTAAAGCTTATTATGTATCTTAAAGTTTGTATGCAAACTTTAACATATTGAGTTTTAGGCAAGTGATAACTAAGTACACATTTTTATTTATTTAGATACAATTATTCGGTTTTAATAAATGTTTACTTATTTTTAATTTGTAGATGCATAATAAATGCAAAAGGAAGACTAGCAATGCTTCGTGGGATGAAAAAGTTATGCAGATAGCTATGAATAAAGCAACCAAAACTTGAAAAAAAAAATAGGGCATAAACCTCAGACGATTCACTACAGTTTTAACTTTTTCTTTGAATAAGGTGGTAATAGTAATAGGTATAATAATTAAACAAAACAAAATATATTATTTTAAGGGTATTAGTAATACAGAGTCAACCCGCTATGCCCAAATACCTTACCTGCTTTAGGCCATAGGGGCAAAACAAAATAGAAGTAATTTAAAGGGTTTCGTTTATTTTAATTTTTTTAATTATTGGTCTAAGAAAATGTTTAAGTTTAACGTCTATTTCGTTCTATTAAAGGTGATTATGCTGTTATTTATTTTTTATTAAATACTTTGCCTTAACTTACCCGTCATGGGGACCCTATCCCTACTTACCATTATTAAATTTTCTTGAATGGTTCAGCTGTTGAACAGGTTCCCAATCAGACTTAGCTTTCACATGATTTTCGGAAACTAAAACAAATAAAAATAAAAACAGCGAAAAAGTTGACATTTAGTAGTAGATTTAGGGGCTTATTACAAAAGGATATCTAAAGTTAGACCAGGTTTAAAACTAGTGCTGTCATTGTCTTCATCTTATCAAATAAATAAATAAATATAGTGTATAGTCAGTGTCAATAAGTAGGTAATAGAATCCAATTCGCCTTATCACGGAACAAGCCTTAACGCTTACGACAAAAGATACGTGTGTCGAACTTTAAGGAGTTTTGGATGTTAACAACTATATCACGCTGAATTTAGGTACGATACTCAGATGCTCAACGGCAGACAATGAACGACGTATTTTCCACACTCTGAAGATCATGGATTCGATTCTCACACACCTTGCCAACAGTAATATGGTTTAGTTCAAAACCCAAACATTCGTCTATCTTTACTTAAAAAAACATATTTTTAGAATTAAATAAGTATCTCATACATACCTTTACGTCTCGATGCGTTGCGGAATCTGGTAGGGGAAGTACCTAATCCCAATTTAGATTTGTTCAACTTTCTAGAATTGTTTGACTTTTTAGGAGGATGTTGGTTTATCTCATTTCGCATTTGTATAGGCAGAAAACAGACAATAATTTTCCTTTTCTATTATTTACTTTTGACATTTTACTGCCAGTTACTATTAGTCTTTTCTTCTGTGTTTCAAAGCTCCTAAAGACCTGGGTAATTAAAGTAGCCGTCATGTGCACTTAAGGGTTTATGTCCAAACTAATTACAAATTAATGCCTGATGATAAAACTATCGTAACAAATCATAAGTAATATACCTCTGTTGCTGTATCGGCAATAACTACGGTTTTTGGCAAGTCAGGTTCATGTTCTTTGTCCATATTCTTTGTTACAATACTGTTCAGAATATTTGTTACTATTATATTCATTTCACTGTTATCATATTCGAGAAGAAGTTTTTTGAATAAGACTAGTATAGCAGGCAGATAGGCTGTTAGTTCATATTTTCCATTCTCTCTATTGCTTAAACTATGCAGAATGTCCAAGTGAGCATAAATTTCATTTAATGTCATATGTTCTCGGTAATCGAGAAGTGCATTTACTGTTTTCTTCACAACACCTGAAATGTTACACATATTATTAAAATTTCTAAGCAGGTAGGTACTTTAACAAATCATTATCTAATTATAATGTACCTACCTATTCTGAGACTTCAATTCAATGACGAATTTAAGTAGGTGCTTAATCTGTGTACATTGGTATTATTTTACGACGTTTAGCTGAACGAACTCTGCCTAGAGGAGTATTTAAATTTTTACTGTCATAAGCAGTCGTTGCTATACTGGTCGCATCCATTATAATGAGTTGCTTTTGATGCGAAATAGATGATAATGTAGGACATTCTTTTTGAGATCTTTGATATTTGGGAATTAACTTCTTTTGTTTACCTTCATCAATCGGCTTGCAGTAGTACGTGACATTAATATTCTGATTTATAGATGGATTCATTAAATTTAGTGTTGCATTCAAATATTCCAAAGTCTCAATTTCTAACATAGAAGCTTTCTTTCTTAATACTTTCTTGATATCGGTTGTTATCTTTGAACTATAGTTTAAATATCGTCTACCTTCTTCTAACTGTGCTAATTTATACAGAAATCCCGCTGTCATCGCCTGCAATTTAAGGATTTTTCGTTAAAGAAAGTTAAGAAACATTCGGATTAACGGGAATAGCATGCAACTTACTAAGGGCTTATACACATAAACACAGTAGTTACGAGCTTCATACTATACCGCACTACTTCATACTATATACATATCTATGAAGCCCCTTTTCATATCACGACACAACGTTGTAGATAGGTATATGTGTGAGAGCCCTAATACAGGCTAAACGAATACTAAACGAAGTTCTAATCATAGATTCAAGCTAATTTGTATAATACCTTTTAATTATTATACCTGAGTGAGTGAATCCCCACTTATATAATTTTTACACGGCCACGATATATAAACAGTGACTATAGAAAAATCATCAAAAATATTGCACATATCGGCATGGGCGCATCCTTGCACTATTTCCACTCTTTCTGTGTAAGGACAACACGAAAGACCCTGGGAACAAAGTAATAAATTATATTTGATTTTCTTAGTATTGTTTTCTGGATGTTGATCTTTGTCGTCGTTGTTGTAGAATACATACTGAAGTACCCATAACAATCTAATTCCTATTCTAGATACTCCATGATGACTTATCTCGAAAGTTCATACGCGGTGGTAAAGATTGCAAAACATTAAGCGTCAAAGTTTATAGAAAGGTAGGTATAATGATTTCCTTGCCTCATTCAAGAATGCCAGTGCGTTCTTCGTGTATCCCCCGTTCATGTAAAGAAACTTCTTAAGTATTCTCAAATTCTTTATAACTTCCCCTTGGACACTAGTACGATATTTTGCGCTTTCATTAAAATGTATTACAAAGTCATTATACTCATGCTGATTCAAACAGTGGCATTTTCTTGTTAGACGCTTGTATACGGAGCAGTCATCTTCTTCGTCCTATATCAAACAATAATATAAGTTCAAGTTTATGTTAAGGTGGGGAGTACGAAATGGCTAAAATTGGGCTTTTTTAATTTGATTGTTCTGACTTCTAATCTTCTGAATCGCAAGGATTCTTTAATGACTCCAGATTATTAGTAGATTAAATACCGAAAAGACCGTTTGTTTATGCCAATTTCTTTATTTATTATTTTATATGCAATCGATGCACGAAATCCATCTGAAATCCCCTCTGCCGCCCTGTTCGACAGTAAGCGCGAGGACGCCTTGCTAGGCTTCTGAAAGTCAGCTACGTCCACCGTCCCCTTAAACAAATAGTAGCCAAGTCTGCTGCTGGAGCTTAAAAACTTACAATGTTAAAATCTGGCTCAAAAGATTGAACTTTCTATCATAGACTTTTGTACTTTGGAATTCCTGCATTACTCGAACAATTACGTGGACATCGACAATTTTGTCTAATTAGGTTACAGCAATAAAAATAATTAAGCAATAGTCGAATTATTTTGAAAAGTCATCAGCGTACCTGAATGTAAATTGAATCCAAAGTTTTTGTGTGGACCTCCAAATTTTTCAATGCATCCGTAGTAATAAGCCTCGTTACCGATGAAACTTGAAAGTTGGGCTATAAAAGATGTAACAATAAGCTTCATAATAAATTCTAACATCAGAACCAATAGACTCACACCCTGTTTCCGCCAACTCGCATTTGGTCCAAAAGGTCGAGTACGACCCGAATCCCTCTTACCTTGGTTTGTGAGATGATGAGTAGGTTTTTCAGTTTCCTCTTGCGATTTTATAGTAGTATTATAGTATATTTTAGAAGTTATGATTAGTTTGGGCTTATAAGGCACATATATTATCTCATAACTCTTTATGTATTAAAAGCCTCGCGGTTGTAATGAACTTTTAGCTTTTAGAAAGGTTGAGCAGAGGTCGAAAATTGGTAAAAGAAGACATAATATATTTTAACTCTCAACTCAACTCCTAAATCATACGCGACTTAGGTATATTAAAAAATAACTGTCACGGTAACGGCGATCGACCTATTGCGTTCGGCCATGCCATCGGAGCGAGAAAGAATGGGGGCTGTCGCCTCCTTTTGCGAAGCAGGCATGCTAAAGGGGCGGCGGAACGGGGGATGCCTAAGGCGTCGGGAGCCGCGAGACGGTTCCCGGCGACCGTAGGCGCTGGAATGTGTGCGGTGAGTAATAGGGAACTCGCCACCCTTGCACCTTGTATTGGCGACAGGCCACGTCTATCACAGGAGCACGAACGCGCCTCAAAGAGAGGTCAGCACACGTCAAAGAACACCGAGGGGAACCCGGGAAACGGGCGCAGTATGCCGGGATTGCGAGATAATTCTAAATTATTACCGCGGCCCCGGAACATAACAGTCTCAAAAAGTAACATGGATGGTTTTTACTCAGTAAAACTCATCACCCGCTCCACCCACAGCGGGAGGCAGCGATTGATGATTTTCAATTCTTAATAAAAAGGTATATAAAATAATGTTTCTCACTTCATTAGATGATTTCACCGAGTTGATATGATTAGTAACAGTAAATTCATGGTCGTTATGATGTACATTTTTTGCGTGCGTTTTGGATTGTAATTCTTCAATGACACATAATAATTTCTTCGTACTTTCTTTAAGTTTCATAATCGACTCCTGAAAGATATATATTTTTTTTATATTTATATAATTACTAGCTGTTACCCGCGACTTCGTCCGCGTGGAATAGTATATTTGGGTAGCATTTTTATTATTTAATAAGAATCATTAGTAGGTATAGTAGATATCAGCGGCGGCGATGCAGAGAATTCGTTAAAAGGAACTTTAACTTCAAAAGCCAAAATATTTTTTAAACTTGATACACCCAAAATTTTTAAATATCATGTTCCTAGAATAGTTTGGCGACGTAGTTCCCGTGCCGAATCCGTTCCGTTCCGTTCGAATTTCAAGAATTCCGTTTGTAGAAAAACTCTGCACATCCTAAGAGACCTACGTACCAAGTTTCATGGTTTTATCTTCAAAAATGAAGAACACCCATAAAAACATTCAACCCCTATTTCACCCCCATACTGGTAAAAATTTCAAAATGCTGGAACAAACGATTTTTTGTTTATTATTTAGTGCCTAAATACAAAATGTTATATTTTTATTTTCAAAAATGACGAACTTCATACAAACTTTCAACCCCTTTTTTTTTTTGTTTTACGTCGGTAACAAAATGCATTTACGCACTGCCTTCCGGCCAAAGGGGGACCGAAAGGGGGTGTGGGACTCACCACCGGCAGACACGACCGCCGGCAGCAATACCCACTAAAAATCTTCCGACGACGCCCGCCGCTTGTTGAGAAAGAGGCGGGGGCCAGTATTTTAATTGCATAGACATTGCATAAACGACAAGGTGGAGACCAGTCGGGGGGGAAACTTTCAACCCCTATTTCATCTCTCACAGGACGAAATTTCAAAAACTCTAGAACAAATGTTTAATTATTTCCTATCAAGTGCTTAAATATTAAGTTTCATGGTTTTATCTTTTAAAATTAAGAAATCCCATACAACTTTTCACTCCCTACCCTTTTTAACCCTTTACAACCCCCTTTTCGAAATAAAAAGTAGCCTATGTTCTTTCTCAGGGTCTAGACCATCTGTATACCAAATTTCATTCAAATCCGTTCAGTAGTTTTGGCGTGAAAGAGTAACAGACAGACAGACAGACAGACAGAGTTACTTTCGCATTTATAATATTAGTAAGGATAATATTAGTAAGGATAAAGCTGTTACCCGCGACTTCGTCCGCGTGGTATAGTATTTTTGGGTAGCATTTTTAATTAATTAATAAGAATCATTAGTATACCTACTCCAAATATATTTTTAAAAAAAATTGTTAACAGTAGGTATAAAGTACCTATGTATTCCATTGAGAGGCAGAAAGTACCTAGAATCAGATTTTTTTAAATTAACGGAAACTATCTTACCTTACAATGAACTAAACGATCCCGAAATATTAAGTATATGCACAAAATTAATTTACAGGACCTAACTAATAAAAAATACTTGCTAAAAAATATACGAAACAATAAAATAATTTTACTGGATCGAAAAATGTAATTCTCTGTAGCGCAAATTTCTCTAATCGTATGCGTCCGACAACGACGTCTAGGTATAGTTAGATTCCTGCGCACGAATGACTAACACCCATAAAAACTTTCAACCCCTATTTCACCCCTACACTGGTAAAAATTTTAAAATGCTAAAACAAACGATTTTTGTTTATAATTTAGTGCCTAAATACAAAATGTAATTTTTTTATCTTCAAAAATAACGAACTTCACACAAACTTTCAACCCCTATTTCATCCCCTCACAGGCTGAAATTTCAAAAACGCTAGAACAAATGTTTAATTATTTCTTATCAAGTGCGTAAATATGAACTTTCATGGTTTTATATTTTAAAATTAAGAAATCCCATACAACTTTTCATCCCCCTTTTTAACCCCTTACAACCCCCTTTTCGCAATAAAAAGTAGCCTATGGTTTTTCTCAGGGTCTAGAGCATCTGTATACCAAATTTCATTAAAATCTGTTCAGTAGTTTTGGCGTGAAAGAGTAACAGACAGACAGACAGACAGACAGACAGACAGACAGACAGACAGAGTTACTTTCGCATTTATAATATTAATATAGTAAGGATGTATTCAATCATCTTTGTCCTCTTGCCCTGATCCCAGTTTATCTGGAAATGGTTTTGGCAAGGAATTTTACAACTAGCCGCTTGCCTGACATCAAACTCTCTTGGGAATGATGTTGATTGTGGTTTGCACCCACCCACCAATAAGTGCCCTTTTGTGCTTGTTGGAATACACCGGGTGATTTTCCAGGGTTCGTTGTTGATGGACAGATATGGCGCTGATGTCAGTATATATGCACTCTGCTTCTAATGTCTATGTCTATATCTTCTAATGTTCTAGAGTCAAATTCCCACATAAGACAAAGGGTTTCATAATATGTATATACAAAAAAAGTATTTGATGTGTGTTTATTTGTTGTCTAGTACGTACCCATAGCGCGATGAAGCGCTCGTAGCTCTGCTTTGCTCGGTGGTCGGAAACGATCGCCGAAGTACAGCAGAGTTTACAGAGGTCAGTCCTTGGATGGGTGACCGTTTGTGTGGCATTTGATATCGAGCGCTTCCGTGCTTCGGAAGGCACGTTAAGCCGTTGGTCCCGGTTATCACTAAATGTGGTAGTCGTTAAGCCATGTTAGAGGCCTAATGGGCGGTTTGAAAAATTCTAACAGCAGGACGCCACACACCTGCCTCCGCCAATCCGCACTGGGTCAGCGTGGTGGAGTATGACCCATACCCTCACACCTTGATATGTGAGAGGAGGCTCGTGCTCAGTAGTGGGACGTTAATGGGCTGTGATGATGATGACGTACCCATAGTACAAGTTCTGCTTAGTGTGGGCTAGAAGCGCTCTAAGAATAATTATATATTATTTAAGGCACAGACAGCCACTTTACAGGTGTAACAGTTCAATTTTAGGCTTTCGTTACAAAGCATTAAGCTATTTATTTAGAAAGTAAAAATGCATAGTGAGTAAAGTAGCTAGCAAGTAGCTGACTGCACAAGGTACTGGTACTGCTACCTAGAAAAGTAATTAAAAAGGTGAATTACCAAATCGACATGGCAATATGTCTCATTTTTGCTGCACAGCGGACAGTCTTTCCCATTACTTTTTATCCTATTTTCGGCGTTTGTTGAAGTAGCAAGTGGCTGTGGGCGTACTGTAGGTTCAGCTCTCTTTGTTTGGCAGGCTAAAGTTAAATTTGTATCCACATAGTCACCTAAATCACTTTCTTTAGCAGTGGCTTGTTCTGCAGCTGTATTTCTTACGTTAAGAGCATCTACGATAGATGAGTATGTAGAGTCCTCATCAGTTTCGTACGTGTCGTACCCCATGAGCATATTGACTTCTGTAAATTTGAACTTTAGGAACAGAAAGTGTGAAATTAAGTAACGGGTAGGGTGGGCAGATCTAAATTTATATCTGATACCACATTTGAATAGGCTATTGTTTTAGTTTGTTATGTTCATTATTATTTAGTGAAAACACTATTTTATTAATTTATTTTCAGCTTTACCATTTTTGAAGTGCTATTATTTTGTCTGCTAAATGCTGAGTTGACATACTTCTATATCTTTATTACTCTTTTGTAGTTGCATAATTTTAGTCTTTGTTACTTTTCTATAATTTTATACATTTATTTATGCGTAATTTAAATTAAAAGTCGGAAATGCATTAATCAGAAAAAAATGTGTGATTTTTCGGAATATTCTATAGTAATTTAAATATTATTAAATATTTCATAAACTATAGCGTCCCATTGTGAAATTTCTGTAAATCTAGGTCTATAGGTACCTAGATTTCGAACATTCGACATTTTATCTTTACTCTTTAGAAGATAGTAATATAATAATAATTTTACAATCACATCAATTCTGTAGTTTAAAGTTTTTTTTTTCTTTTAAATAATGGCTTCGTGCGTCTAGCACATATAGCCAGTGTCAAGTAAGTGATATAGTAATAATATATATTTCATAGTAAATGAATATGAGAGGAAAGTGAAGCGTCAGGTCTGCAGTTTTGTTTTATTTTCTAAAATTTGTGATATTTCTAACATTATTGTGTAATATAATAACGGTGGATTATTAACCGTTAAGTGTTTGTGAATATATATGAGTGTTGGTAAATCAAACAAAACAGTGCAACATCACTTTTCAAAATTTTCTCTCAAGGAGTCCATGTGAGATCTCAGTATAGTCCCACATCTTTATTTTCATCAAGGGGTTTAGGGCAGGGCATCTCATTTATCATCATTATCACCACTCATTTTCATTCACTATGACTGATAATATATTATTAATATATCTCTTACTTGACACTGGCTATATGTGCTAGACGCACGAAGCCATTATTTAAAAGAAAAAAAAATAACTTCGAACTACAGAATTGATGTGATTGTAAAATTATTATACATCGCGGCAATGGTTTATTAGCGGAAATTAGATTTTTAATATGTAAATATAGAGGTATATTAGACAAAACTTCTTCAGCAACGTACAATTTTTCGTGTCAATTCCAATACTCCACAGAAAACCTGTAGCAAATTCTCCACTACTTTACTGGGGTAGGATTTTCACCCAACTGTAAACAGATTTTACTTGACATGACTTTAACTGCGACTGAATGATAAAAATACTGCACATTATTGAAAATACCATAAATAGCACTGGCGAATGCTCAAATCGAGTGAGTGCATACTTAAAGAAAAATAAAGTTTGACACTGACAGCATTACATACATAGAGTAATTTGTATATATAGGAAATAGAGGTATATCTTTACGATTTTTTAGTACTACCCTTGGCAAACAACGCCATCTCTACGCATAAGTAGGAACTACTTTAGAAAAAAGCGGGAAACTCAAATTGGCTTCAATGACTTCTCAAACTTATAGAGACAGATACTGATTAAAACAAACACTGCATCTCCTGTAAAAATGCAGCATTTGTTTTAAACAGTATCTGCTTAATTAAGACGGTCTTAGGAAGCAGGAACGGTTTTTGTTTTAAATAATAACAACACTGTCAAGTCTTTCATTAAATAAAATTTATTTTCTTTATTTACCATTTATTACATTTACGCAACATTACACGAATCACGAATGCCACAATTATAAAATGCAACAAGCTCTTGTCATCATTAAAGTTCATCAAAGAAAAAATATAGAAATATATGGTCCATAAATAGAATATAAACACATAGGTACATTTCATTCAGTCCATCTCAAATCACACTTCACAAAAAGCAACTAAATCTTGCTGATAGTCCGGATGAACGGATTAACGGATTTATGAAGATGCACAAATAAAAACAAATACTAAAAACATAAAAGCAAAATGTAAATAGAAGGCAGGCGGCCATGACACTGTAACTTTTTCACAGTGTTTCATAGTCATAGAAAGTTTCCTACCATTTATTTCCACTAAAAAAATTAAAAAAGCGTATTTTATATTATATCGTACAAAATCATCAAAACTAAAAGACAAAAGTATTAAAAACAAAAAAAAAAAAAACTAAAAATTAAACATAAAATAATTTTGGGATAAAAATCTATTGACAAATTAGTTATTTTCTCTCTTATAATTCTACTAAATGGAAGAAAATTCCTTATGCAGCCAATTTGCTTGGCATATAACATAACTAAATTAGAAGGTCACTGTTTCAGTTGTGTTATAGATAAACTTTGTGTTCATTTATTTTAGAAGTATTATGACCACATAGTGACATCTGTACGCGCAAGTAAGTAAACTAATTGTAGTTAAAAAAAACTAAATTAAGAAGTACGTCCCTAGGAGAAAATTGTATTGGTCGATGACCATCTTAAATAAGTTGGCTTATTTCATCATAGTCTCAAAGTTTTTGTACCGACATTGAAGACCCTGATTACATATTGATACTTATTAAAGTGAGACGTGCGTGAGTGACGTGCGGTGAAAGTTTTTTTGTTTACATTATGCAAAGTTTTTTTTAGTTTCTTTCTGTTCGTTTGTTAATAATGGAGTAGCTTTGATATTTGCTATGAATACTTACAAATGTAATTATGACAGTCCTTGTGATTCCGACAATGATTGGACCAATTCTTCCGGAGACTCCAAGTATTCTGATTCAGAAAGGTCTGCTATACATATAAAACTTTTTTGATTAAAATAAATTTAGTTTCATTGTAACAACCAACACTTTAAACTTTTTTAGTAAAGTTTCTTCAGAAAATTATTACACTAATTTTAATATAACTACTCCAATGTTCAATACCCAGGCCCATCAGAATAAAGAAGTAATTTTGCTGATGCTGAGGTCGTAACCGATGTGTATTACTGTAGTAGACTGTAGTATTATGATTTTAAGTTATTTATAATTTTAATTTTCAATTGATTCATTATTGTATACTGATGTATACTGATTAAATAATAAATAAATAAGTATTTCTGATACATACACCAATTATTTAGTTCCAAGATAAGTATCATGAAGAACTTGTATTATGGATACTAAATAACGGATTAACATACATAAATACATTTTTTTTTGTAAATACTTACTTAATATACATAGGAAAACACCCAGACCAGAACAAATATTCATATTTATACACACAAATATTTGTCCTGTGTGGGAATCGAACCCACAACCTCTGGAGGTAAAAACGGAGTTATAAGAAATGCTTATTCTTATTTTTAGTAGCCAATAAGAATACAATGTCTTTAAAGGGTGAAGTCATTCTCATATAGCTGGATGTAAAAGTGTTCTATTGCTCTTACTTTTTTGCTTTGCTCTGTGTTTCAAATGTTATCAATCGATCAATCATAATTTTCTACTGTTCTTTTTTCTCCTTCCATTAACACTAAGGCCAGCTAGCACAACAGTTCTTAAATTTGATTCCAAATGTCATTGCATCCCTGTAATTTTGTTGAAGTTAGAGGGGGAGGTTTTAAATGGATTTAGCACAACAGGATTAGTGACCATTGTGCATGACACCTTTAGTATTATTATCTAAAAGAGATGGGCTGCCTGGAGTAAGGTAGACCCTCAAAAATGGCTGAAGTACACATGGTATACAGTTAGGAATATGTAAAGGAACTTTTAACACTAACATACACTATGTTATCTGCTGTCTGAATGATTTAAGTCAAATAGATTCTCAAATGGAAAATGAATAAACCATTTATTTGATACATTAAAGTATGAAATTTTCCTTATAACTATCAAAAATTTTAATCTAAAGTAGTACTAGTATAAGTATAACATGCTACAAAGATTGTCACAAATCTAGGATTCTGTGAATCTCAGTAAAAAGAGGTAACTGTCATTGATTTTCTTTGGCCTCTCTACACATAGAACAGACTCCAAAATGGCTTTAATAAATTTTTATATGGGAACATAGCTCCTGTAAGTTACTGAAAGATATGTGCAAAGTGTACATATGAACTTCTTTTTAAACATTTTTTTTATATTTATTTAATTCTTTAGTTCAGTGCCAGAGTGGGATTCAGATGTTGGTGAGGATGGAGAACTGGTTTATATCAAAACAAAGATCAATGAAACAAAGAAAGCTTCTAAGTCACCACTACTGGAAAACTGTGAAACATTCAAGTTGAGGAATAATTTTAAAAGATCATCTACAAGAAGATCTACAAAAGGTACTATTATATTGTTAAATAATAAAGTACTGGGTTGCAATTGTCAATAGGCTGCAGTGAACACTTTCCATTAGTAGTGGTATACATAAAGAAACCTGTGAAAAACAGGTGGCTCGGGAACATTCAATATGGAAAACTATTGGGGAGGCCTATGTTCAGTAGTGAATTTCCTATAGCTTAGATTAGAATGATGATAATTGTATCTAAAGAAATATGTTATAATTTTAATTTCAGGTAGAATATTTAAAGCATTAAAGGTTCGTAAACTGAAAGCTGTTGTCAAAGATACCTCAAACAAGAGAGGTCAAAAAACAAGTTTACAAATAAACAAAAATGAATCTACTGAAGGAAGCAGTAAGCCTATAGTTATACAGGTATTTCATTTATTGTTATATTATATTCATCTTACTATTTTTTTTTACTTTACTCAGTTTAGACAAACAAGACCAGTCCAGATACAATATATTTTATAACTTGTACACTTTCTTTAAAAAATTTCAGGTCAGCAAAAACATGATATTCACCAGTGAAAGAAATTGTCAAATTGAAAAGCTATTTGGGCTAAGTTTGGATACCCACTCCGATGGCAGGACCTTAATAGTTTCTGACTTCTTAGTAGAGGCAATGCCGATATATTTCCCCTTGGTAAAAAAAGGATATTACTTACAAAAAGTTAATGGTATTGAAGTGAACACATACAACATCAATAAGATTTTAGAGAGAGTACTGGAAGATCATTCTAATCCAAAGTTATCATTTATTGTACCTTACGAAGAATTTCATATAAGCAGAGAGAAATTGCTTACATCAAAATTAGCTCCCGATAATTCTCTAACAAACTTTCTAAGAGAATCTCTTTGTTCTGTTCTATACATTTGCTGTAATGACATTGAGTATCACAGCAATGATGATAAAGGGGTCTTGTATTGTTATCCAAGACCTTTCAATCAAAACTTTCTATATAACACTAGAGGTGCATATGTCACTCTAAATCACTTGGCACCAAAATCATTGGGCACTAGTGAACCGGTCACTTCAACTGTCTTACATAATGGCTCTCTCATCAATGTCTCCTATACATCTCACTATAGCGATTTATTACTTGTCGCCTTTCCTAATAAACAAGTCGATCTATTTGCTACAAAAAGAGTTTGCACCAGTATCGTGAGAATCCTAGAGCTTTTATATGGAAACCTGAAATCTTGTTTTACGAAACCTAACAATGTTGATAAGTTGGACAATTTGTTTTCACTTATATTTGTTAATTTGTTAGTGAAAGACATTGAGACAGGGAAAAAGAGTGATGTTCCCTTAAGCATTAGAGGTTTTGAAGACTTGCTAGCTTCACATACGGTAACATTGCCCCTAGAGGTTAAAGTACAGGTTGATGATGCTATAACAGAACTAGAGTCTGCTGATTATAGAGAATGGGTAAGTGGTATTTTACACTTTTAAAATTAAAGTGAATGTTGTATTTTGTAGAAACTTCAACATATATTTTTTACAGACAGGATGTAGAATATGAATGCAGAAATATTAAATGTAGTAGTACTTGGTGAAGTGCTCGTAGTTTTTCTGTATTAGGTGTTCGTAAAAGATCACGTATGTAAAGCTGATATCACAGGGGGGAAGCATTTAATATCGAGTACTTCGCACTTGGGAAGCCGTTAAGCCATGTTAGACGCCCTACTGCGCGGCTTAAAAAAACCACAACGGGTTGCCACGCCTCTGCCAATCTGCACTAGGTCCGTGTAGTAAAGTTTGACCTAAATTTCTCTCACCTTGGTTTTTTGGAGAGGAGGTTCGTGCTCATTTTGGCGGGACGTCAATGAACTAAGATGTTGATCTGCTTGTCTACATTACGAATGACACTTCAATCAATCTAATTGCCGTCCACGTAAGCGTCCCTCAAAGAGCGCCAACCATCCCGCTCCTCTGCAAGACGCCTCCATCCAAATTACACATTTTAACATATATTTTTGTATGTTTCGCAGACTGATGACGTAGAGCACTTCCAAAGACTATACACTGTCATAGGTTCTAGTTTATATTATGAAGGACACTTATTAAGCTCACACTTACAAAACGAAGATTTAAAAGAAATTAACGCATATTTAAGATTAACTGGCTTACTTGGACTAAGTGCTGATAAGGAATTCGAAAAGCTGGTTATTTGGAAAGAAGTGTTTATCAATGAGCATAGAAAACAAAATAAAACTGATAATAATGAGTACAGGTAAATTGCTTCATAGAAATGCAAACTATTTATTTCATTTTTCAAATAAATAATAAGTAATGAAAAGACCGTTCTGATTATTACTATAACATGGTTACAATCGTAGGCGCTTAAGTTGAACGAAAAATTTCGGTTAACTGCGCAGGTACAATCGTAGATAACAGAGAGAAAGGGATATAAAGTGGCTAAACGCATAACCGCAAGCGTAGCGCCGCGTTGCCATAGTTACGTACCCCCCCCCCTCCCCATTCCGCACTTCGATTGAGACCTGAAGAATGCTACTGCGCATCCAAGGCCGCTATAGAAGCTGATATCTAGTTCACAGCTTCAGGCATACATTGTAACTTTGCAAAATAGAAGTGCTTTTATATTAAGATCTTATAGCCATATTATTAATTCCAGGATTCCTGACGGAAGATGGTTTCTTCTCTTAGTCGGGAAGGGTCATTTCTTATTGGCCACTTTAATGGAAGCAGGCGGGTGTACCGAAGACGTTTGTATTTTTCTATGTTATCCTTTCAATCTACTTTATACAGTAGGTGCATTTGACTCATGTTGTTGGGCGGTTTTATTGGTTAAGAAAATAAGCTGATCTACGATTCTCTTCTCAGCAGAGCGGAATTATGAGCCTATAAGTTAATGCATTAGATAGTATGCTTTGTTTCAATTGAGTTACACTATCTATGTATCAAATTCTGACGACTAACGGAATAAATAGTTTTTTGTTTTGGCTTGAAATTACGTTTTGTGATGAAGAAACAAATATATTTATATATTTGTATTGTTACTTTTTGCATTCAAAAAGGCTGAAATCATATGGATCATCTTTAGTAGGGCTCTTCTTGCCTTTGTACAAAACATTCTGAACTTAATTTTTAAATCATTTGTAACACAATATAAACATTTCATATAAGATTAGCAGTCTCATTTCATAGCATAAATAAAGCATACGTAATAGTTTATTTAACAGGTAATTCATATTATTACTATAAAATTTCAATTATAAAAGTGGAATATTCCTTATAGGCAGTAGGCATCACGCCACCATCACCGTTTTACGTGGAAGAGTGTGAAAGTTGCTTGGATCTCCTGTATGAAGTGGGATTACACAAATACCTCGCTTCCTGGTTCTCCTCAAACACGATGCCACAAGTGGAAACATCTCCAGAGTACCTAACAAAGCTGGGGAGGAAATTGAGAGAATTGAATAGTGAGTTTATTTATATTTATTATTTTGATATCCAAAACTTGATTGACTTTTGATGATATGAGGTTCATCATCATCATCATCATCATCATCATCATCATCTCAGCCCATTAACATCCCACTACTGAGCACGAGCCTCCTCTCACATACCAAGGTGCGAGGGTATTGGGTCATACTTCACCACTCTGACCCAGTGCGAATTGGCGGAGGCAGGTGTATGGCGTCCTGCAGTTAGAATTTTTCTTGCCACCCAATTAGGGCTCTAACATGGCTTAACAACTACCACATTTAGTGATAACCGGGACCAACGGCTTAACGTGCCTTCCAAAGCACGGAAGCGCTCAATATCAAATGCCACACAAACGGTCACCCAACCAAGGACTGACCTCTGTAAACTCTGTTACTTCGGTGATCGTTTCCGACCACCGAGCACCGCAGAGCTACGAGCGCTTCATGATAGATTTGAGATTATTGGTATTAAAAATAATATCTTGTGCTTGGAATACTATAACAATAAATCCTTTATTGTAAAAAAAACGGTTAGATACATACAAATAATACATATATCTCTAGAAGAAGTCTCTACTATTTAAATATTATTTAACGGCACTGATTTACAGAGGCAGTTGTAAATAGCAGTTTTGGGAAGTTATAAATTATAAATTGCAAGTTCAATAACTAGTTCAGCAGTTAAAACTTAGCAGTAAAGTAAACAAAAATGAGAAATAAAACATAATGAAATGGATCTGTGATTATATAATAACATAATTGTGCAGGAAAATAATTAAATGGGCGGTAAAAAATATTAAACGAGTGGTTACGTATGGGCAGTAATAAATCGGAATTTGTCAGTAAGAAATCTCATTCTGAGCAACTCTATTATCAATGAGGTGGTAAAATAAAATAAAAAAACAATAATTACTTAAATAGTTATTAATAATTAGATTACTTTTTCTTTGACTGAAGGAATTAAGTAAAACAAATTGTATAATAACAATAGGAACTTTTATTCCTAATTCGAAACATAC
Organism: Musotima nitidalis; assembly: GCA_949126915.1. Taxonomy (NCBI): domain Eukaryota; kingdom Metazoa; phylum Arthropoda; class Insecta; order Lepidoptera; family Crambidae; genus Musotima; species Musotima nitidalis. The sequence continues at coordinate 6,900,771 of OX421424.1, read as the reverse complement.
CTATTATAATTAAAATGACACATTCCATCATTTTACCGCTTATTCAGTTATTAGACTGCTCAATTATTTTTAGACATTGACATTGTATGATAAAATAACCAACTAATTGATTTTTTATTACTGTCCATGTTTTACTGTTGCAATAATTAATTAATTAAGTAACTGCGTAATATGTTTTTTAACTGATCATAATAACATCTCGAGTATTTAAATAACAGCTCAAAAAATTAGTTCCCTTATTTAAATGACAAAAACAGTCAAAGAGTCTCCGTTCTCGAAATGTTCTGCCCCAAGTTTCCTAAGTGCTATATAACACTTTAAAATATTTAATTTCAGATATAAAAACAGATTCAACATTAAAATCGTCAACACTTAAACTGCCCAAGTTTCAGTCGGACGTGAAGAAGCGCCATAGCTCATCAGAACAAATAAACATAGGTTCTAGCACCAGTGACAATGCTACTACTTATGGCAGTCATCATAGTCTGTACAATCATTGGTATGGCAGCGCCCAGAAACAGTACCGGCATTCTAGCTTGGATATTAGCTATTCAGAAGACTCTAATAGTCTTAAGAGTAATAGGTGAGTAAATTATACATAGATTGACGACCGAAATGGCGTGGAGGTCAGTATACCTGCACTTCACTCCAGAGGCCGTGGGTTCGATTCCCACACAACCTAAACCTAAACCTGTTGGCTTTTTTTTATTTTAAACCTGTTGGATTTTTTAAAACCTAAAGGCTTTTTAAAGTGAGTAAGGCTATAAAGGTAAATGCTGCCATAGCTATAAAAAGGACCAATATACTTTAACTTTAAGCCTCAAAGCCTTGCCTGCTGATTAACAGACGAGGCTCTGGCGAATATAAAAGCTCCCGGTAAGCGGCTGCCTATTGCCGCTTACCGGCCACCTACTACATGGGCCGACAACATAGTTGGCAAAATGTGGGCATATGATATGCCTCTGCATACCGCTTCGGGGTAAAAGGCTTGAATGTATAATAAAAAAACAAAAATATTGAATTGCGTAGAAAATTTCTTAAAAATAACAATGGAGTGTGCTTTCTGTTGTTTTGTGGAATTTTGTTAAATAAGCACTAACACATATTTATTGTGAATACCTCAGACACAAGTAATTAAGTTTACTTAGTTTAGGTAGATAACACTTTAATTAACTGCATTACTAACCTAATTTATGTTCGTAAAATAATGTAATTAGGCTAGTTATTATACAGAAATAAATTATTATAATTATGTATGTGTATATGATTTTAGTGAAATCAGTGATGATCGCGTTCAAGGAAGAAGAGCAGATAGGGAACAGAGAAATCGCAGAGATTCATCCGGGTCTGATTCCGATTGGGATAAACAGGTAACTGTATTGTTACAATTATAACAAGCATTTACATTTGTGCCAATAGAAGTAAAGTCAGCGTCTACAGTCCAGTAAACTAAGTACAGTGAGTCAACTATATAATTGGTAACATCCAAATCGCTATAAAAATCGACGCACGTCTCTATTTCAAAGAGAATTTTAAGTGCGTAAGGGCGTTTTCCGATATATACGGCTATTTAGGTGCTCTAAATTTTTTGACTCTGGCTGTACCAAGAAAGGACTTCTTGCGAAAACAATGATCCATGTTAAGCCAAAAGTTCCGGTCTTATATCCATTAGTAAAAAAAAACTGTGGTGTGTGTGGCGAAATCTTGTTGATTGATGTAAATATACTTTTATTTGTAACCTTATTGATATTAGGCTCTTTGGTATATAAGAAAGAGTTCAGAAATCGAGAAATTTTGTAATATGTAAAATATATAGTTTAAATAAATATATTTTTTTTTTATATGAATGATTATTAATTGTGTACTAATAAATTTGTGTAATTTACTTTTCAAGGATGGCAGCAGAGCTAGCAGTAGTTTAGACGTTTCCGATATTAGAAAATCACTACTAAACGAGATAGACTCCGTCACTACCCACAGGTAAGTTTGAGAATTAAGAACAGAAAGTATCGAGAATATCCAGCAGTGTTCTTTAGTTTTAGCCAGGCAGTTTTCTTTAGTTTCAGCATACATTTAGAATTCATCATAATAAACTTTATAAAGTCTGCTGCTGAACATTGATCTCCCCAATAAATTCTATTGAGGGTTATTTTCCTAAATAGTTAGTTGTTCTCTGAGTGAGCTCACAAGGGCTGCTTTATATGTTATAAGTTATTGTTAATGTTATATTTTGTAAATTTATGTAATTAATGTTTATGATGAATGTTTATCGTATTAGGTATGCAACACCTGCAAAGAAAGATTTTAAAGAAGTTTGGATAAAATAAATAAAATAAAAAATCACCTCGCATTATGCAGGATGACACTGCTGCTGCGTATGATAATACGGTAATATTTCTCTTCGTCGACTCTTACGGCTCCCCGTGAGATGAGAGGGGAAAGAACTATTTCAGGCATGTCTTTACAGCGGTCACTGTTGAGGTACTTAGGGATGTCTGTCTGTTTAGAACAAATAATTAAACACACACACTCACATATCCTTTCCTACTCAAACACGCACTATAAAACATAATGAAAAGACTAATCTCAATCTTAGTGTGAGTTTCAGCTCAAGTTACTGATGTACTTAAGTTATGACATAAGCATTTTTTTTAAAGTAACAATGAGATTATGTTTAAGTTATTGTTGGACCAAATATATATTATTATTATTAGAAATGTCCACTATTGTTACAGAATAACTGCTGGCGAAGAAAACGTTTTATTTCATTTCATACAACTAGAATCCACAACTGGAATATTAATAGCGCCTGTGAAAAATATTGAAAGTCAAGCGAATAACGTTTTGTACACCTATATTCTGAGTACTTTCCGATCTGCGTGCCAAAGGATTCATGATTTATTGCAACATAGTATAAGGTATGTTATTGCAAAGAAAAAAAAACATTTCTATTATTAAACAATAAAAAAAACAGAAGTCGTCTCTTTGAAATTGATTTTTAATAATACATTTTGATGGCCCCACGGCTATTTGATCTAAACGCCATTTTGCAAAATGTTCACGAAAAGACTTTGAAAAATTGGTAAAGATAAACTTATTTGATTATTCAAGTATACGTTTTTGTCATATAGTAGGAGACTTTACTACAGGTTTTAATGAACACATACAATCACAATTTCACAGTAATATAATAATTTCCTACTCTTGTCTTCGTTGCCGAGAAGGATGAAGTTGTCTAAAAATCCAATGTATATACTCGTAAAAACTCGAATTAACACCAGTTTTAGAAAACGATGGTGCATAGGGATCCTACCAAGACCTAAGGAGCCCAAGCCAACCTCACCTGCAAGTGGTGCACCTGCCGATCAACGGACGAGGCTCTGGCGAACATAACAGTGCCCCGTAAGCGGCTATAGGCTCGCCACCTCTCTCACCCTCCTCTATGCCTCTGCCTACTCTTCGGGGAAACAGACGTGTATGTTATTAGAGAACTAAATTCTACTGCGATGTTTTTTTTTTCCTGCGGTGGCGCCAAAACAGCCTTGGTAATTTGGCCAATACATTATTAAATAGAGGGGCCCATTTGTAAACATACAATAAAATTCATACATGTTGGCACGCATCACTCTTCCATGAACATTTAACCCTGTTTTATTTTTTACAGATTTAAGTCAAATCAGGCACCTTCAAACCCCCTGAATAAAATACTTATTGCTGTCAAGGAATGCGGCTTGCTTTTTCAAGCACCACCTAGTATTTTAAACCAATGTGGTATTAATAAGAAGAACACAGTAACATTCCAATTTTGGGCAGTTGGGTAAATATAAAAATAAATGTTATTAATTTATCATAAAACCAGTGGTATATGTAGGGGTCACATATATAGAGGTTCGAACTCTGTATCAACTGAGTTTTTATCAGATGAACTAGGACTATCAAAATCAGTATCATCTCCGCCACCATAAGTCCAATACGAAACAATGCCTCCCGAACTGCTAGTGTGACTTAAATCTTTACAAGCTTAAATTTATTTTGGGGAGTATGATCTTGCAATAACTTTTTTCTTGTTTCAGCCGAGTCTTTAGTGAACCTGAACCCAGAGAACTATACGTCTGCTACCACGAATCGGTGCCCCAAGAATTAACAGAAATAGCATATTTACTTTCTTATTTAGAATAGTAAAATAATATTTATTTTCTTTTTGCACTAGTAAGTAATAAGAGTATAGTATTTTACAGCTTTAAGCTAAAAGGTTCCGTCCATAAGTGGTTTTTTAAAATAAATTATTTTATTTATTTTATTTTATTTTATTTTCTTTGGGGGGCTTACAGCTAACACTGCTATATAATTTTAAAACATATATTCTAAAAGCCAATAACAAGCCTCCACATATAACAATTGGCTAACATTAACTAGAAATGTACATTTTAATTTAGACTAATAATCAATTTAAACAGTTAACATAAAAATTCACTAACCTATACTAAGTGAAGTAGTCTGCAGACAGAATTTTATTAATTATAGATATATTGCTGCAGTAGATATCGAGGGTATCAGAATGATTATTATGAGTTGAATTAAAAAGCTTGCTAACGCGAATTAAGTAGGAGTTGCCACGATAAACACTACGGTGGGTTGGAACATGGAGTAGATATCTCGGACGACAATGTCGGGGAGGTACATTAATATACAGTTGACACAGAAGTTCAGGACAATTAACTTTGGATTGAGCAATTTTTAATAAATAACGCAGATCAAAAATGTTTCTACGCACATCAAGAGGAAGTAAATGAAATTTCGCACAGCGCCGTTTATATGAAAGATATGGAATTTTAAATTTAAAACCTAGATACCTTGTAAATTTTTTCTGTAATTTTTCCAGCCTTACAAATTATAGATCTCTTTACAATCTTATTGCATTTATATTGAATAAATAAATAAAGTAATTTCTTATATCATTTGTTTTTTTAATTAATAATCATAGTACCACTTATACTTATCTTAACACCTATAAACAAAGGTCGGCTTCAGGCTAATCAAGAACAAAACTAAAGTAACGAAAATAAGATTTGTAACTTAAAATCTACGCCACTGCACTAAAAAGGGCGCTAGCTACAGCATGGCATTGGCATGATACTTAGCAAGGTTCTGCCTACCGCAGAGCGGCGATGGCCCATTGGCGGAGGGTCTATCAGCAAGTAATTCAAAAATATACTTCCTGTTGTCCCCATTAACATAGGTAAAATAAAAAAATAAGATTTTTATTAATAATTTATTTATGTTTTAGAGTTTTAATGACATGTGTAAAAAAATGTAATAAAAGAACTTGCAGAAATAACACAACTTAAACGTTATAATCACAATCATTTATTTGAATCGCAAATCCACAATGTTTATTTGGAACATAGAACCAACATTATAAATTTACAAAAAAATGTTACAGTCATTTGCTTGGGTCTTAGAATTAACATATAATACTTTACAAAAAAAATATTACAATATTTTTTTTTGTTTTAAAATCAACAGAGATAACATGGCGGATTTTTGGGATTTACTATATTCCTCTTAATTAATATCACAGGAATCAACATATTATTATACCTACAGACGAGTAAAGGAAACATATAAATCATCTAATAAATAATTGAAAGTAAAAACATTAAAAAACAAAACTTAAATATAAATGTAAAAAATACTATTTCTATCACAGAATCAACATGGCACCTACATATATCATAGAATTAACCTTATAAATTTACTAAAAAATCACATCACTTACTTAGATTTTAGAATAAGTAGTAAAAATAGTTAAAAAAAAACTTAAATATAAAGTCATAACATACTTATTTGTATCATGTAATCAACATAGTAACTATTAAACTAATAAAAATTATCGCAGTATTTCAAGAAAGTGACCTACAGTTATTTTAGTGTTGATAAGTTTCATTTGGCACTCTTGAATAAACTCGTCAGTCGCGATTGAAGTTCGCGGACGGCGTTTTGGTGACTGATGGGCTTTAACGTTAGATAAGTTGGCGTCTTGTTTTAAAACGGTAATCAGTTTCAAAATGGTGGGATTTTTTTTGCCGACTGCATAATTTAATTTGCAGTGCCACCCTTCTGCAAAGTTGTTCGTACGGTGTCGTTTGCCAAAACTACACCACACTTTAACAAAGTTCGGGCGTAGCCATTGCTTTAACATATACTTTCTAAATGTTGTGCTTTGGGTGTCATCAGGACTAAGTTCAGCAATATAAAACCATCCTTCCATTATACGTTCTTCTGGCAACAATGGAAGCACTGCACTAAGCGCTACTTGACGGCGCAGGATCCTCGACTTTGTTAAGCCTAATTGACGACCCTTCCTCCAAACAGCTTTATTGAAATGGTAATAACAAAAAAAAAATAACATTACCGTTCTTCTACCTATTTTCACATAGAAATTACTTACTAAAAGCTGAATATGCACCATAAAATAAATATACTTTACACACAGTACAACTATCATAAAAAAAATTGTAATGAATACGCAAATATAAAATTGTGGTTATGTTATTTTCGAATTATATTTTTTAATATACATACATACATAGTTTTAGAGTAATATACTTACATGAGATCTTTTATAAAAGTACAACACCACTATTCTCCACTTATGAATACAGCTCAACTAAGTGCCAGATAACCGGATTATTGTTAACTCTGGAGAGGGTATTTTGATATTAACCAATGAGAGCTTTCCAAAAACAATGTTATTTGCGCGCTTTTGTTCCGTAGCTGCATTGTCGTGCCGCGCATCCTTTTCAAGGTCACTTGCCTTATCATAGTTGACTAGACTAGGAAACAGGACTATTGTAATTATTATTATTGTGGTTATTCTTAATAATATTATTGTTTTAGGCGACCAACACAACTTTAAAAACTTATGTTTTAAAAACGTGACTCTAAGAGATTTTGTCCTATTACAATTAGTTTTTATCGATTAATAAAGGTTGTATGAGTAGCTGCTGTTTTAAAGACAAAAAAGAGGCTGGCTTCAATAATGAAAAGTTCCAATCCTATTTGGTAAGGGTTGGGAGGGATTTTTAAAAAAATCCCTTAATATTTCAACGCCAATTAAAATATAAATTATTTTCTTAATCTTATTAAATTCCGCTAATCTCATTTAAAAATACGTCTGTGGGGACACCGGGCATTAATTTTAATCATTTTATTGAATTCTGTTGTCCCCATTAACAGGGACACGGCCAATGGGGACAACAGGAATAAATTTGATAATTTTTTATACAGTTCCGCTGTCCCCATTCAATGGGGACAGCATCAATGGGGACAACAGGAACACAGGTAATTCAGAGGGTCTTGGGTTCAAATCCTGATCGCCTGCGCGTAATTATCGCTTCCTCCGTGGCTCGAAAAGCACATTAAGCCGTTGGTCCCAGTTGTCATGAATATCAATGACAGTCATTTTTAGGAAGTTCTAAATATCCTAACTGGTTTAACAATTTATTTTACCTAGTTATTACATTTCTCTATGAATTTATTGAAGTTTTCCTCTAGGTTGCGGACGTCAGACGGCGCTCTATGTAATGACTGGAAATTCAGCCAACGATTAAAAACGCTGTGTGATAACTTTTCCTACCCCTGCAGGCACAATAAAATGTATGTGTTCTGAAGTAATTTTAACCATGGATATCGTTCCGCTCTTGCGGTCATATTTAATGCAAAAACTACGCGTTTATTTTTTCTTTAGGCGTAAAAGGTGCTTGATAAGTGGTCATCATAAGAGCTGTTACAGTTTACACTACACACACGATATGACGACCATATGACGACACCGTGTGTGGGAATCATCAACGAACTTCAAACAATGGTGAATTTGCAAAAAAGCTCTTTATAAATTTCCTCGTTTGTGTAATAGCCATAAATTCTTTTTTTTTCCTTTTAAATAATGGCTTCGTGCGTTTAGCACATTTAGCCAGTGTCAAGTTAAGATATACATAAATAACATATAAATCATAGTAAATTAGTGTCTCATCTCATAATGCCAACTTCAAAATGAGTAAATGAGACTGAGTGGTGGTAAAGATGATAAATGAGATACCCTCCCCCGAAACCTCTTGAGTCCTCAGCAAAGATGTGGGACTATACTGAGATCTCATATTATTATAAACTTCTTGAGAGAATTTTAAAAGTGATGTTGCACTGTTTTGTTTCAATTACCAACACTCATGTACGTCCACAAACACTTATCGGTTAATAATCCACCGTTATTACACATTAATGTTCGAAATAAAACAAAAATGCAGATATGACGCTTCACTTTCCCGCCTAGAACTCCCCCTTGAGTCTCCCATAAATTCTTTTGAACTAATTATTGACAATTATGTATCAGTTGAATTAAAATTGCAAGTTTAATTTATCGAATCTAAATCTATTATTTAAAGATTCTGAAACTTTCTTTCTTTATTTTAAATAATGGCTTCGTGCGTCTAGCACATTTAGCCAGTGTCAAGTAAGTGATATATTAATAATAATTATATAATTCATAGTAAATGAGGATGAGTGGTGATAAATATGGTAAATGAGATACCCTCCCCTAAGCCCCTTGAGTCCTCAGTAAAGATGTGGGACTATACTGAGATCTCACATGGACTCCTTGAGAGAAAATTTGAAAAGTGATGTTGCACTGTTTTGTTTGATTCACCAACACTCATGTATGTTCACAAACACTTAACGGTTAATAATCCACCGTTATTACACATTAATGTTAGAAATATCACAAATTTTAGAAAATAAAACAAAACTGCAGACATGACGCTTCACTTTCCCGCCAAGAAGTCATTCTGAAACTTAATAAAATAAATGAATGAATGTCCGGAGTGGTGCGAACTGGACCTTAAGGATGTAATTTTGTGAACCAAAAATCGATTCTTAGTATAATCGGTTTTCCGAATCCGTTTCCGTTATTAATTTCAAAACGATTATTCGTGAACCTTCTATAAAATGTTGAAGTTGAAATAATATACTTTATTATGAAAAATTGCGTCTTATCCAAAAACTTGATGACACACTTATGTAAACAAAATTTAAATGTAAACAACAAAGTATGTAATTCCAATTATGTACTCTTTTCGTTTCAATTAGATTTTATGTATGATATTTTTTACTTCTTCGCGAATAAAAATGAATAAATTTATCTAAATATTAAGTTTGACTTTCACCAAAGCTCTATTAAGCCTAAGTTGAATAAATGATTTTGACTTTAAAAAACTAAAATTATCTATATATCTTGTGATAAATAAAATTTATATACATACACTTATAAAACTTACAAGTTTTGAGTCAATAGGGCAGCCCCAGTCAAAATAAACAAAGAGTTATGGATAATTTTTTAAATAATTAAATTCAGTAATTATTTATTTTTGAACAATAATAATCGAGTACATACATTAAGAAATGTATCGATTTTTGTACTTCCGTACTAGACTGGTGGTGTCTAACTATTAGTCAGTCAGACATTCATTCATTCACAATTTCGCACGCATCTGGCAGTCATTCGTTCATTGTGTGATGTGCTTGCTTTGGCTCGAATTTCGTGGCACAAGATAATAATTTTAAATCACCAAACAATGGCTATTGCAAATACGCGTACATTGTGATAAAAAAATAAAGAAAATTACTATAGTGGACTATGTACTCGTCTAATGCTCTATGAATTTAACTATGCTAACTAAAATGCAACCTCAAGCTCAAGCGAATGTCGCCGTGCCACAATCTGTCACAACGCAACCTCAACAAATTGTCGGTGTCCCAGCTAATGCTGTAATCTTGAAAATGTCTGATATACCTCAAATTTCTACTGTTGGTAAGTAGAAGCTTTTATTTATGTCCTAATCTTTTATGTGTATTTACGATTTCGAACTCGGAAACGCGGAAAGTTACTATGGAAATCTCCATTGCGTTATTGCAGTGTAACAACGCTGTCGATTTGATATTCTTTGTACCGAAATAACAACTTCAACCTTTCAATTAGGGCTTTTAGAGCTGGCCCATCGCGAATACCAAGCTGGAGATTACGAAAGCGCAGAGTTACATTGCATGCAGTTATGGCGTCAAGACGGGACCAACACAGGAGTTTTATTGTTGCTGTCATCTATTCATTTCCAATGTCGACGACTGGACAAATCTGCGCACTTTTCTACATTGGCGATAAAACAGAATCCATTATTAGCAGAAGCTTACAGGTAAGACCTCTTTGTGGTTTTCTATTGGCTTTTGTCTTTATTATTATTTTGTTATTTATGTGATATGGGCAAAAAGTCATTGGAATTTCACTGAACTGCTCTAAATCATTATTTAAACTTCACATTTCATACAACATTGCAACATACATTTTTCTTAAGTTAAAACATTTTGTTTCATATACAGTGCTCAATAGGCATTAAATTTTGCCATGTATTTGTGTTGTTGTTTGTAATTGAAACATTATTTTCGAAAAATTATATAAGCTAACAGATGCAAGTGTGAAACAAAAGATCAAGTCAGTACATATGAAGTACTTTACACATAAACTATGTTATAAAGTAAAGCGTAAAGGGAACATTTTTAATTTATACATTCCTATTTATAAGTGAAACAAGAAAAACCAAAAAATACAGACCTGTCATGAATGGTAATTAAAACAGCACATAAATACATACAATAATTATAATCTAATAGCCACAAAAAATACTTTCAAATATCAGTGTGCATGACCATTATTATTTGTCTTGGTTTGTGTATTCCAATTATTACTATACTGTGTTGTATGTATTTGCAAACAAATAGTTTAAGTATGTTTCTCTGTTGTTATATACTCATAGTACAAGCACTGTTTAATTTCAGTAAAATTAATAAATAGCTCTATTAGATTTCCAATGACATTATGGCTTACTAAATGAGTTTGAAGCGGTACATTATTGGTATTAATAATTTATGTAGGCATGTGTGAAGCATGGCTCATTAATCTAATTTCAAATGGCATTGAATAATGCTGTCTTGGCATCAATAGACTATTAGAAGAGTTGGAACATCATCTCTTATTAGCACACTTTTGACTCCTATTTATAATATTATATTATAAAATGCTAAATGGTATACTTGATATCTACAATCAATAAAGGAAATTGATAAATATATAATCATACCTGTTTTCCCAAAGGGGGAGGCAGAGTGGTATACAAGCCTAAGAAAATATAAAGTTATGGGATTTCGCCTAAGTTTTTGGAGTAGAGTTTTCTGGATATTTTAACTGGAGATATACTTATAAAAATATGAGGAAGTAATTACGAGAAACGCAATATTAGAATGTAACTAAACATCTTCACTTCGTACAGCAACTATCAAACTTTTATCATAAATACACATTGACTATCTTTAATTAAGCCAGCAATAGTTGTTAAAATAAAAGTGATAACGATAGATCAAAATTTAAAAGATAAGGTGTTACATGTAATATTATCATCCATATGATTTTATAACTGTGCCATTTTTCACAGTAACCTGGGAAATGTTTACAAAGAGCGTGGTCAACTTCAGGAGGCCTTGGAGAACTACAGGCATGCAGTAAGGCTAAAGCCAGACTTTATTGATGGCTATATTAACCTGGCAGCTGCCCTTGTTGCCGCTGGTGACATGGAACAAGCAGTACAAGCATATGTCACTGCTTTACAGTACAATCCCGTAAGTATTGTTGTAGTTTTAAAAAAATCTTTTAAGTTAAGTTCTGGCAGTTGGCCCAATCTGATGCCCTCTAACCCCAATAATCCCAAAGTATGGTGCAGCACTACGCAGCACGAGACTGCAGATTTCAACAAATAGAAAACAGATACTAGAATATAATTTTAATTACTTGTCCTGCTGTTAATGAGATGAATGGTGGTGCAAAATTGATGGTTAAATAGAAGTTTTAAAAGTTCTTTGCGAGATAAGAACTATCTAATCTTAAATTGTCCCAAGTTTAAGGTCAATATGTTTATTTATCAAGACAAAAGTTAATATCTAGATTTTATGACCTTGATTATAATGATAAGTTATTATCATAGATCAGAATTGATAGATAGTTTTTTGGTAGTACATACTTTATTCATACATTGCATTAAGAACAAAGTATCTAAAATCTTAGTGTAATTTTAAATTTTTATACACCGATTGATAAAATATTCTTCAAAGAAATTATTCTTAATTAATTAAAAATAACAAATTGTTTATGGCATATTGTTATTAGTTCAATTACCACACAGGAAAGTATTTGTGTGCATGAGTGTGGATTTTTTTTCTCTAATCTGGGTGTCAACTATCTTTAATACTTATTAAATAAGAATAATTTAATTTAATAAAAAACCCATAGTACGACCTTGACTTATTTAGTGGCTATATGGCGCTCTGTGAAATATCTTTCGATATTATATGTCTTGTGATGTATCAGAGACATGCGAATTTTGCTATTGATCTCATGATTCAGAATAAAAATTAAACGTTTATGTCTTTTCTGATCTATGGTTATAATTCAATGCCTATAATTATGTATTGTAACATTTGTTTATGTCATTCTTCAACTATTAGTACTATTACAGTAAAATTCCACAGAAAACTTCCTGTCTAGATCAAGTTTTGTATTTACTTAAATGTACAATGTGGCAACTATGTTTATTTATTATAGGATAAACCTTGGCATGGTTTTTTCAGTTGTTTACTTGTTATAAATTTGATAATGCTAATAAATATGTGTAACACGAAAGGCTGCTCTTTGTAGGTTTTCGAAACGATCACAGAGGTTAAGCTGGAGACAGTTTTTGGATGGGTGACCGGTTGTAAGACATTTAAAATTTAGCGTTTCCACAACCACTTTGTACCTTTACATGTGGTAGTAGTTAAGCCATATAATATTCTCCTTTATATATCTCCTTTTCTCTCCCAAACAACACATGCTGGTCTTAGAAACCATTCTCATACTGTGCAGACTATCAGCACTCGAACCAAGAACTTTGGGAAGTCGTTTCTGAGCAAGATCACTAAGCTCTGGAATTCGCTGCCGGCTCATGTGTTTCCTATTTCCTATGATCCCGGGTCTTTTAAGCGGGGCGTGAAACGGAATTTTAGCAGGCCGTCATGAGTGGATGCGCTTTATACCGTGCTTATTTCACTTTTTTTTATTGGACTGCATCGACTGCTTACCATCAGGCAGGATGTAGTCATGATGACGTGTCACATAAAAAAAAACTTGAAATTCAGCTAAATCTGGTACGACCAGCAAGCAGACACTGGGCCCTAAGCTTAAGTTTAGCGGCACTGGAATAATGCTGGGATATGATAATATGAGTCTTTAAGCCAAGTCAGAGTCCTCTTTAGATGGTTTGAAAAATTCTAACACCAAAATGCACCACACCTGATCCTAATATGTACTAAGTCCGCGTGGTGAAGTATTTCCTGAATCCCGCTCACCTGATTCGTGAGAGAAGGACCGTGCTCAGTAGTGGGCTGAAACAATGATGAATAGGCTGAGAGGATAATGATGATAACTAGCAGCCGTGACCTATGGGATCTTTCTTGTTTTCGGGATGAAATTCTATGGTTTCTAGCTTCTCTAGCGCCAAAATCGGCTTAGTTAAAATTGTTTTTTGTATTTTTTTTTTTTTTTTTTTTTGTTTAAAGTTTATAAACGTTAACACAATAATGTTAAAAATAATGCATTTAGCCATACAATACTTTTTTGTTGTGTAATGTAAGGAAGGTATACTGTGTAAAAAATTTATGCAATAAAGTTATTCTTAGTATAAAATGTACTTAAAATTTATTTTTTTGTGACTTATTATTCAACAAAATAAATCATTAATTATAATAAGTGGGAAGTAAGTTTGTTCAAATAAATATATAAACAATTTAGTTTGTTTAAAAAAGTATGACAAACAAAAATACACCTATGTCCTAAAAAAAGTATACTTTTTAATTTTACTAGCTGACTGAGACTGGTGTCAGGAGGGGTAATCTAGGCTAATATTATTTTAGCTTACTGGTGATTTGTTATACAGTTGTATACATCGCAGCAAAAAAATACAGAGGACTGCTAGTCTTCTTCATCTTCATCCCAGTAGCAACCTTACGAGCCCGGGTCCCGATAGAGGACTGCCATTCTAGTAAATGATCAGATTGGACATAGTTTGTTTGACACTGTATTTATTTTTCAGGATCTATACTGCGTCCGAAGCGACCTGGGCAATTTGCTCAAGGCCTTGGGACGTCTGGACGAGGCGAAGGTAAAGTTTCTTGTTACTGCCTACTTTAGTTTAAACAGAAGTTGACAGGACCGGCTGTTTACATCCATCATGTTATGTATTGAGCAATTTAGCGAACTCTCTCTTACATCAGCGTAAAAATAATGCGTCGATTCACTTTTGAGAGGAAGCACAGCGTAAATTTTAATGGTCTCAACAACATTCCTTTTATTAATGTATACTAAAGTTTGTTTAGACCATTACACAATGTTGGAACGAGATTGAAATAGAATACTGCTTTTGAAGGTTAAATCGTTTCTATCTTGTTGCTCACATTTATTTTTGTGTGACTCACATAATATTGACACAATCTTGCTGCTGTTTGTGTTAATATTTTGTGTTGGCATTGCGTAGCAGTTACATCAATTTTCTACATAACATTTTTGAAATACTACTTTTGTGGTTTTGTAAAATATGTATGTAAGAAGATTGGTAGGTATGCTGTCAGACTTAGAACAAAAATAATTAATGATGGTTCATTTGCTTAGATTATTCTCAGATTATTTATTGAGCTAATACTTACTATACGTTTTATAATAATGGTTCCTACAATAATGTAATTAAATCGAGTGTCCAAATTAATGTTTCACAGTAGTTCTTTATTGTTCCAAGTCTGTATGTCGGATTGAAATGCGTAGATAATTGATTGTAAAATGGAGAGTTCACTAATCAGTTACAATCTCATGTACTAAATGCATTCCAGTATATAACAGGTCCTGTTTCCTTCTATTTATTAGTAACATTTCTCATGTGCTTGTAGTGACTTGACTTTTGTATAATACAGTATATATGAGGATCAAGTGGAGTCAGCATGAGTAGTGATATCATTTAGTATGGAGTAGTATATTTCTTATTAAAACAAACCTCTTGTCATTCATATCATGCCTGTCGCTATACTCTGCTCGAAGACAGCGTGAGTTAGCAAATGATCCTCTCAAATCATTAATATTTGCAAATACAAATAGGGTTTGTTCGAAAAGAAATCAGAAACTAGATTGACTCAAAATCAACTAATTCTGTTATATTTTCACAAGGTGTTGTCTGGTAAGACAGTAGGTGTGAGCGGAGCTGTATGGGTAACGGTTGGTACTACACTCGCTTTCCCCCGGCTGCGATGACAACATGCCTGCTGCAGGTAAAGTGGAAAAGGTTTGGAAGAATTAAACTCTTGACAGGTCATTGGATAAATTTGTACTCGATGACTTTCATTGTCGTGTCCATTCTCCCATCGGCTAGGAAGTGGAGACGTACGTCCTTGTTTCCCGATAAATTAAGAGTTTTTTATTCGTCGCCTCGGGTACTAATTACGTGGGTCAGTTTGGAATAGGTTGAAATGAGTGTGGTCGTTTGCATTTCCTACTGATGTGTGTGGCTTTCGGCGTAGTATCGTTTCGATAGGGTGCAATTTGCGTAATTTTGCTATTGATTGGTGTTCGGTCATACTTCCTCTAAGCATACGTGACCTAATGCCAGTCAATGCGTTGGTGTAACTTCTTAGTGGCGTAATAAACATTCAGTCTACCATCATTATGTTACTTTATAGTACGGTTCCCATTTTAAAATATGCTTTTTTTGGTGTGTTTAGGCTTGTTATTTGAAGGCTATCGAAACAAGGCCCGACTTCGCAGTCGCATGGAGTAACTTGGGATGTGTGTTTAACGCACAGAGTGAGATTTGGCTCGCCATACATCATTTTGAGAAGGCTGTGGCCTTAGATCCGAATTTCTTGGATGCATACATAAACTTGGGCAATGTCCTGAAAGAAGCAAGAATCTTTGACAGGTAAAAACTTATAATCTTACTTAAACTTTTAAAATCCATCAGTAAATTTTATTATGGCGCGAATGTTAACGTTTTAACGTTTTCCCGCACTTATAGTCGTTAAGGTTTGTTTTCGATGAGAACATTTATCATTTGTCTAGCATCCAAAGTATTAATTATTCCTTAGTCAGGGAAAAGATATGTATAGTTATTTATTTTACATTCATTTATTTATATACTTAAATAATAAATCCTGAAAACTTTAATATTCTTATTTATATATTTTTTTAATTCTGCTAATGCTTAATGCAATATCTTTTCTTATCAGGGCTGTCGCCGCATATCTTCGAGCGCTAAATTTATCTCCCAACAATGCAGTCGTACACGGCAATTTAGCTTGTGTTTATTATGAGCAGGGGTTAATTGACTTGGCCATTGATACCTATAGAAGAGCCATAGAATTGCAACCAAATTTCCCTGACGCATATTGTAATTTAGCAAATGCTTTAAAAGAAAAGGGTCAAGTTATTGACGCGGAAGAGTGTTACAACACTGCATTGCGTCTGTGCCCATCTCACGCCGATTCTCTCAACAATCTAGCTAATATAAAACGAGAGCAAGGATATATAGAAGAAGCTACTAGATTATATCTGAAAGCACTTGAAGTCTTCCCAGAGTTTGCTGCGGCTCATAGCAATTTAGCATCAGTTTTACAACAACAAGGAAAACTAAATGAAGCACTTATGCATTACAAAGAGGCAATCCGCATCCAGCCCACATTTGCTGATGCTTACAGCAACATGGGAAATACTCTCAAAGAAATGCAAGACGTCGCAGGAGCTTTGCAGTGTTACACTAGAGCTATTCAAATAAATCCTGCTTTCGCTGATGCCCACAGTAATTTGGCTAGTATTCACAAAGATTCCGGAAATATCCCCGAAGCAATACAGTCTTATAGAACAGCACTAAAGCTGAAACCAGATTTCCCTGATGCTTATTGCAACCTGGCTCACTGCCTGCAAATTGTTTGTGACTGGACTGACTATGAAGCTCGTATGAAGAAGCTTGTCAGCATTGTTGCAGAACAACTCGAGAAGAATAGATTACCGTCAGTTCATCCTCATCATTCCATGCTCTATCCATTGACGCATGACTTTAGAAAGGCTATTGCAGCACGCCATGCAAACTTGTGCCTGGAAAAAGTACAAGTTCTTCACAAACCTCCTTACAAATTCCCACGTGAGCTACAAGGCAGATTGCGTATCGGGTACGTTAGCAGTGATTTTGGAAATCATCCCACTTCACATTTAATGCAATCAGTACCGGGGCTACATGACCGCAGCAAAGTGGAGGTGTTCTGTTACGCTTTAAGCGCCGATGATGGTACAACCTTCCGTTCGAAAATTGCGAGAGAAGCAGAAAACTTTGTCGACTTCTCCCAGATGCCATGCAATGGTAAAGCGGCAGATAAAATATACTCTGACGGAATACATATCCTTGTCAATATGAATGGATATACTAAAGGAGCGAGGAATGAGATCTTTGCATTGAGACCTGCTCCTATACAAGTTATGTGGCTTGGTTATCCAGGAACCAGCGGAGCAAGTTATATGGATTATTTGGTGACCGACGCAGTGACGTCTCCCTTGGAACTGGCCAGCCAGTATAGCGAGAAACTTGCTTACATGCCTCACACATATTTCGTGGGTGATCACAGGCAAATGTTCCCACACTTACAGGAGCGCCTTATTCTCAGCGACAAAATAAAATCTCACAATAGTCTGGGTGGCGTCGCTGACACTGTAGCAGTTATTAACGCTACTGATCTTTCGCCACTTGTAGAACATACAGATGTTAAAGAAATTAAGGAGATTGTTAGAGCAGCTAGACCTTTAGAGATATCGTTGAAAGTAGCTGAATTACCCACCACAACACCAATAGAGACCATGATTGCTTCAGGGCAAATTCAGGTAAAACATTTGATGAAACATACTTTTTCAACATTTGATTTGATCTGTCTTTCATGATTTTTAAATTAATATTGTTTTATTATTGTAAAATATTATTTTTTATACATACAAAAAGGGTAAAACAGATTACAAATACAAAATTTAATAAATATTACAGTTTTAGTCAATGTCTAACAATTATTTTAAAATTGCAGACAACAGTAAATGGAGTTATTCTTCAAAATGGCTTAGCAACAACACAAACTAACAACAAAGCAGCAACTGGTGAAGAGGTGCCACAATCTATAGTAATAACGACTAGACAACAATATGGATTGCCCGATGACGCTGTAGTATACTGTAACTTCAACCAGCTGTACAAGATTGACCCGTTGACCTTACATGCCTGGGTGTATATCCTGAAACATGTGCCCAATAGTGTTCTATGGTTACTTCGGTTCCCAGCTGTAGGAGAACAAAATCTGCAGGCCACTGCACAGCAATTAGGTAATGTATTGTTTATTTCATGTTTCTAGACGTAGTCAGCATGTTTTTTCAAGATTTCTATACAATACAATTAGGTAAATCAATGTGGTTCCGCGTCGTAGCCCTAATCTGATTCATTATCTCGTAAGATTTTTTTTTTCTCGTAACATTTTTTACTCACTATTAAGTTTAATCGGCATTATCGACTCGAACATAACACTGCGAAAAATATTTTTTGTGATCCTCCCTAGCTTAATCGATAGCGTGTGCTCGACGCAAGCACAGCTGCGCAAAACAGGTTTTATAACCCGCCCCAGCAAGATATTGCGACTTGTATAGCAGGCGAATGAAAATTTTATTATTCTGACCTCATATGACAAATAACCGTCTTATCTTTTACGCATTTTTATAAAATATTATCATGTAACATTACATTCACAGGTCTTCCCCCCGGTCGTATAATATTCTCAAACGTAGCTGCCAAGGAGGAGCACGTCAGACGTGGTCAGTTAGCCGATGTCTGCCTGGATACACCGTTGTGTAACGGACACACTACTAGTATGGATATCTTATGGACGGGCACACCAGTAGTCACGTTACCTGGAGAAACATTGGCCTCACGGTAAGCTAATTTCTATTTAGTAGTATCTATTTTGTAGGGAAGCATTATCCCTAGAAGTAATACATATGTTATTAAAAATAAAGTAGTGGTAGTGTAGAATAAGAAAATATTTGAACTGTAAAACATCCATTAGCAAATTTTTCAAAAACTCCTGTTCGCTGATGACCTCAAGCTATATTTAAGTGTAAAAACTGACAAAGATGCTGAAGCCTTACAAACTGCCACGAATGCCATTGCTGATTGGAAGACAATCTCTTTTTCAAGAAAACGCTCTTATATGGCCACAAATTATTGTATCTTTGACGCTCCTTTGGATAAAGTAAATGAAATTAACGAGGCTTAGTATTAGACACACAGTTTGATTTTAGAACACATGTGACAACTGTTTGAAAGCAAGCTAGCAAAACTTTGGGCTTTGTAATGAGGACTGGTGCTGAATTTAGTAATTTTAATGTTGCTAGAGTTTTGTATAATGCATATGTTCGCAGTAAACTCGAATATTGCAATAATTTAGGATCCTTTAAAAATATATCCTCATAATTGAAAGGATTCAGAGGAAATTTGCTCGTTGGGTTTTCAAAACGAGCTATGGCTACTATCCTTATATCCATCCATATCCATCCATATCCATCACTTTTTGCATCGGGCATGGTGGATATGGAAACACTAGGGCACAGAAGGCTGATGACATTAATAGCTCACTATCTTTCAGTGTTGCATAACAAAGTAGACAACCCACCAGTCCTCGAAAAACTCGGTCTGCTAATGCCTGGTCGTATCCTACGGACTTAGATAGCGGGGCCCCTTGCCGTCGGCCGCGCCTGCTTCAGCAATCCGATGACGCACCATTCGTGGGGCACGCGCACATACTGCGCATTTCGGACGGCTGACATACTCACTCAGCACAACGATATAGACATATTTGCAGATTGCATTAGTCATATTATTAAAAAATATATTTTAGTATACACAATTATTAATTCCATTATTGCATCTCTTATTATTATAACAATTTTTTTGACATGATTTAAAAAAAAATGCTGGCATATGATCAATTTCCACGATTTTTAACACAATCACAAAATAATTACAAAAATTGCTCAAAAGATTACCCATCACGGAATTTGTAAGGACAATGTCTTAGCATTGGTTTCAGCTAGGCTATTTTGAGTGCAGTACAAGACATCAAGTATTTACATAAACATTGTAGAAAAACTGTACTTAGAAGAGCGAGAGAAGAGATTAATCAATACTCGAGAATTTAGTCTTAACGGAATTTTCAGAATAGCGTAAAATGTGGGATTTGTATTTATTAATTGTTTTTCCAGAGTTGCTGCCTCTCAACTAAACACACTCGGATGTCCTGAATTAATAGCGAGAACGAGGCAAGAATATCAAGACATAGCAGTTAGATTAGGAACTGAAAAGGAGTAGTAAGTATTTCTTTTAATTCCCATTCTATTTTTAACGCTACACAGTAGACCCCCGGTAAACCGGTTCCTGTCTCATCCGGCACTCCCTGTAATCCGACTTTTACCGTTGAATGTAGGTATGTTACCCAAACATTATTTCGACAAATTGTCACTAAGTTAGATATTACATGTTTGAACACGTTGCAACTAGTACATGCCTGTTCTGATATAATCTTATCATTTTTTTTTATTATAAAGTAACAGTATCACGCCTGTTTCCCGAAGGGGTATGCATACTCGCCAATTATGTTTTTGGTTCCATGTAATACGTGGCGAGCCTATTGCCGCTTACCGGGAACTTATATGTTCGCCAGAGCCTCGTCCGTTGTTCGGCAGGTGCTCCACTTGCAGGTGGTCTTGGTATATGCACATTAACTTTAAAAAAAAACTGGGCAATAGGAAGTCTTAGGCAGTACTCTATAATCCGACAAATTCGGTAGTCCGACAGTGCTCTGCAAAACGTTTGTCGGATTACCGGGATCCACTGTGTTGACAGTTCATTATCATCATTATCTCAACTACGGATTCGTTGTTGCGAGTGGTCGACAGTACAGGAGACAAATATTTCTCTCAACATTGTCTTTATAGATTCATCATCATCTTAACCATTAGAAGTTTACTGCTGAACATAGGCCTTCCCAATTGATTTCCTCGTTGAGCGATCTGTAGCCGCCTGCATTCACCTACCCGCAGTCCTAACCAGATTATATGTTTGCCAGTTTGCATTTGCCGTTGGAGGACCTTAAGTGTCTAAACACACTATGCCGAACGTACGCGACCGAAGTTCCGCGGCTGATTTTACGTTCCAACGTATTCGGCTGATATGACACACCATAAGTGCCGAACTTACGCGGCAGAAATTCAGTTGCGCAATTTTGTGTGTATGTGTTCGGTCGCGTATAATGTGTGTTCTACAGAATACGTTGCCGCCGAATTTCCGTTGAACTTACGCCCGACTGAAGTTCGGCTGTACGCTATAACGCAACGTAATTTCGGCATAATGTGTCGCCAGTAATTCAAATGGCATTGCAGGCGTAATCATGCCGAACTTCCGCCGCGTATCCTCGGCATAGTGTGTTTAGACACTAATGCCCTTTCGGTTGTCAGTTCTTCATGCTATGTGCCCCGCCAACTGCCTCATACAGATTAGACATCATAGACACCATACACACCATAGACACCATACAGAACGAAGTTTCGATTTCCCCATACTGTTAGTTAGTTCGTGTGTGCAAGCCTGCATACAAAGGCGTGCACTCACACAGTTTTTAAAAGTGAAACTGGTTATAATAAAATTGTTTACTTCCAGCTTAAAAGCAATACGTGCAAAAGTATGGACAGCTCGCACAGAGAGTCCTCTCTTCGACTGCAAAGCGTACGCCACCGGTCTCGAGATGCTGTATAACAGGATGTGGCTGAGGCACGCTCGTGGGGAACGTCCAGACCATGTGCAGGCGTTAGACAAATAAGTGTAGTGATGAATCGCTAATTGTGCAAAGTGAACTGTGTTACAAGTGTATTGATGGAAGAATAGTGTGTGAAGACTTTAAGTATTGACAAATGTTATATCTAAAACTTTACGGCTGCTATGAGTTGCTACCATATAAAATGGTTTTTCTTATTGTGCCATTTTTCGAAATAAAAGATGATACAGATTGTCTGCTGATTGGTCTATATAATCTATATAATTTGTAATTGGAAAACAAAAATTATTAACATTTGAAGATTTTATTGAAAATTGTTGGTGCAGAAAGCTCTGTGACAGTGTAACATGTCAATTCAATATTGGCTTTTAATACAAGGTTTTAGGGTCTGGACAAACCACCAAGTGTTACGTAAACTCTGTGGCTGACTGTACTAATAAATCAACCAGATTACAATTTGTACGAAATTCGCTGATTTGCCTATAGTATCGTTGTTGCATATGCAATCGTTAATATTAGGTCTAGCAATTTTGAATATTGGGATCTATAAAACATAGATTACCTAGTTTAAGTAACATGAAGGTTGATCAGTTTTTTGGGAATGTTGGAACTTGGTATCTCAGTTAAATATTAAGCGAATAGTGTGGTATCCAGTTGCCAAAATATTGGCCTTTTAAGAGTTAAGTAGAATACATGAGTATGGTGAACCACCATCTAAGGATCAGTGTCACCACAAGGGGAGGTGTCTAGTCAAAATACTAGATTGTATACACTTCCAGTTTAACGTAGAAAATTATACATAGACCTTTTGACTCAATGGCAAATATTCTTAGAGAAAGATTATCTATATTTTTGAAGCAATAAAATAACATATACAATTGTTAGTATTGTGGCCTTGCTAGTACCTACAAATATTTGCAATAATATTTCAGCTTGTAGTAATTGTTGTCAAGGTATATATGTTACCTACTTGACTAATGTTTTGTGATAATTATTATGAAAATATTAAATTTATAACACATTAATAATGTACTAATATTTTCACTTAACATTTTTTATTCTCATACGTTTCACTATTAGAAAATTTGGTGATTATGTGTTTGGTTACTTTCTTATAAAAAAAAATTTCTTATAAATTTTTCGATAATTTGTAGTCATGTTGCATGTATGAATTTTTTTTTTACAATTGCGTCTAAATAAATATATATTCACACTTTATTATCAAGTAGATATATTTTTTATAACCATCTTTTGATCTGTTGGATCAAAACCAAGAATTAATACAATTCTTGGTTTTGAAGTGCTTTAACTATTTATTTGCTCTTGTATTTTGGTTGTAACCTTCTATTTCACATTTTCTTTTAACATTTACCATTTGCTGTATAATTGTTTGCCATTGTTAACACAGAATTGTTTTGTGAATTCAATGAATTTTTTTCCAAACAATTTCATGTTTTGTATAATGTGAGTCGTGTAGTGAGAACCAGTTTTGACGACTATTGACCGGAGCCTAAATAAGACTGATTTATGTAAAGAAAGGAGAATGATCATTTCTATTAGTTCTATTTTGTTTCTTAGTATTTAGTATGGAACAACCATTACATCTAGCTAGACACAGCATTGCATGTTTGTGATAGTATGATTATTAAAGGCTATGTTAGCTAGAGTAAGATGTAAAAGATTTACCCTTAAAATAGTATTTATTCATTTGAGCTTTATTAAACATTCAGCGCATTCAATGCATCGAATTTGGTGTTGTTGAATTACTTGTACATATAACCGGGAGATATAAAGAATTAATTTATAACAGAGCAAAAAGTTTATAATTGCTGGCATATTGTGAAAAGGCAACAAATTTACGATATAATGTGTTTATTTCTGGTTTGTAGATTTACGTGGCGAATCCACATACTATATCCATATACATGTTATTGTACTGGTCTGTTTGCATTATCCAAATTGACCAATCGGATCCTGAGATCCTTTCATAAAATTTTCTCATTGGTTACTACTAAATATTTCGCCTCGTTATATAAAGTTTGCGTGTTTGTTTACACTTGTGGTAAAAATAAAAAAAGTTTTTTTTACTAAGCACTTAAATAAGAATGTTTTTATATTTACCACAGCAACTATGTGACATATACACTCGTAAAAATAAATGTTGGCAATATGCCGTCTTCTTATACAGTTATCTTTCGGTGACATACGTTTATTTTGAAAACGCATACACAGTGATTTATGTATTTTTTTTTAAAATATTCAAATGCCAAATGACCAACCAACCACAGATTTCAACGTTTTAAATAATGCTTGCAAGTTCATCATTATTGCGGTGTACCTCTGAAAAAAGCAGTCACAAGTGTTTAAAAATGTACCTTTTGATTGTAACATGGACGTTTCTTCTTTACTAACACTCAGAGTGTGACTCACTAAATATAGTCATAAGAAAATTCTAAATATAAGATTGTTTGACAAATTCTTCAACATTTTCTTACAATAAATAAATGCTTCCAATGTCCCAGTGATATAACTTATATGTTAATAAATTTTATTTTTGCTTGTACTGACTAATAGGAGAGGAGAGCTACAAACCAACCAAATTAAAAATACAGAAACATTTTATGCTGACACATACAGTAATTTGTATCTTTAATTTTGTTTTTTCTCTATGCATTTTATTTGTAACTGCATTGATTCTAAGTAACTTCAGTGACAAAAGTTATAATTGTAACTTAAAATGTAGGTATTTTTATTTGTATACGGTAAAAATAAATTGTAAATATAGTAAAGTTAAAATGTGGAAGTTACAATCTTTAAGCTTCACTCTCAATAAAATACAAAACGATATATTCTTGTTTTATTCAAATGAGGATCACTTCTCTTCCTTCTGTTAGAAAACCTGGCAAGTAGTGTTTCATTGCTGGGTCGAAAAAATTCTACCTCAACACCTAAAAACTATGTGTTTTTATTGAATTTAATATATAAAAGCAAAGGACAATATAGAAGGCCACTTAGATATATTCCGTTTAAGATATCTATGTAAACACGAATAATAAATTCTTAGGTGTTAAATTAGGATAATGAATTTAGGAGTATGACTAGGTGCCATTATAGAAATCTAAATTTTGCGCTCGAATTGGTTTATGTGAGTAGTGGGTATATCAACTGCTGCATCATTTCGGCTCAACAACGTTCACTACTTAGCCCGGGCCTCCTTGCCTAATCCAAGGTGAGAGGGAGGCCTCCCCCCAAGAACTAAGGTGAGGGGGTTTGAGTCCTACTTAACCGTGCTGACCCAGTGCAGGCGGTATGAGGGGTCTTGTTAATCATGTCGCCCATGAGGCATCTAACACACCGGGACCAACACATTAATGGTTACACATCTAATCTTTGGTAATCGTTTTCGACCACGGACAGCACGGAGTTACTATAGTCCGGCAATCTCGTGCGCGACCGTTCCGCGTGGTGACAGGCAGTGGCGACGACGAGGTGCGAGGTGACAGACGGTGGCGGGGACGAGGTGGCGACGACGTTTCCCTTCCCCGCTACCCCAGCCGCTACCCGCTGACATCTTGTTTACCTCGTCCCCGCCACCGTCTGTCACCCCGCGGGACGGTCGCGCACGAGATTGCCGGACTATAGTGCTTCCTACTTCAACTGCTAACTAAGTGTAATATCAAACGCCCTACGGATAGTCTACGACTATTCTTATATATTTTACAAGTGGTTCGCCCGCGACTTCTTCCGCGTGAAATTCGGACAAAAATCTACGCATCTGGCTTTAACAAAGAAGACTTTCCATTTAAACTTTGATCATACTTATGATGGCTATGTCCTTTATCAGGCTCTAGACTATCTGCGTACCAAATTTAATTTAAATTGGTTTAGTAATTTTGGCGTGAAAGCGAGACAGACAGACAGAAAGAGTTATATTCGCATTTGTAATACTAGTATGGATTTGGGACTCAGTTTAGATTAACATTATGTTTTACATTTGAGGAGCGACGAAATCGTCAAAATCAAATAAAAAACTTCTACAAAATTCTGTAGACAAATAATTCTGTATAAATTGGCATTTCACTCACCTTATAAGGAGGTGTTAAGGTTTTGTTATGTAGCTTTTTGATATACTACTTAATTCAATCTTAAACATTTTCCACATATTTAAACCACGAAGGAAAAACTTTTGGTTTTAAAGTATGCAAATGTATGTAAGTATGCAAAAAAGGTCAGCGTTTTCATTGAAAGGTCACAAAGTTTACTTAAGTGCTGCCTATTGTTTAAAGATCACTTTTAGAACGTAAGTATGCAAAAAAGGTCAGCGTTTTCATTGAAAGGTCACAAAGTTTACTTAAGTGCTGCCTATTGTTTAAAGATCACTTTTAGAACGTAAGTGTCATTTATGAATACTACGGGCATAAGAGTCGTAGCTCCGCTGATTTACTAGTAGAATGCCTTCTACGATACGATTCTATTTAACATCAGTTTAAAATTTCGCACCCCTAGGTGAAAACTTCACTAACTCTGATTAGACCCACGCAAAAATTGATCAGAGCTGAAAAGTCCCAGACACTGTTGCCAAATTTTATAAAATAAAGCAAAACTGCAGACATGAAGCTTCACTTTCCCCCCAAGACGTCAACGCCGCAGGAGTCGTAGGAGTCTTCAAGTAGCAGTTCATCTTCAACACCGGCTAAAAAGAGTAGTGGAGAGGAGACAGAGCCAGCTGTATTTTGCAAAGCTCATGACACATTTTGGGAATGCTTTGATGAAGTAGCAAATGAAAACAACACTGACCAAGTGCAACGTGAAGAAAGAAATGCGATAGATAACCTATGAGCTTGATTTTTATCTCAAGTCAGTGCGAATTGATCGCACTTGCGACACTTATTCTTGGTTGGCAGCTAATGCCAAACAACACCCAAATTTAACAAAGTTTGCCAAAATCTACCTTTCTGCTCCTTGCAGCAGTGTGTATAGCGAAAGACTTTGTTCTGAAGCTGGGCTTATTTATGAAGAAAAACGCAACCGCCTACTACCTCTCAATGCAGAGAAATTAGTATGTGTTACTCAAAAATAAGTTTCTTTTATCCAGCTTTTTTTTTAATCGGCCGTATGTCTATCCTGCAGTATGGTTGCTATCCGGTATTCGGCCGGATAGTATTATGGCGGCCGGATAGGCCGGATACCGGATAATTACCGGAAATCCGTTTCATCTCTATTATTTACTATAATTTATATGTTATAATTATATCACTTACTTGACATTGGCTAAATGAGCTAAACACACGAAGCCATTATTTAAAAGAAAAAAAATTCCTTTACGAATAAAATAAATGCCAGATACAAAATATCAATTATAATAAATAATAAATATTATTAACGTCTGACGCAATCAAGACCTTTTTCTTCTTCTTAAATATAGAGTATTTGCCAATGTCAAGTAATTTAATTAATCAAGTTATTTGCATTCAAGTTTTAGTCTTTCAGTACAGAAAAAGTTAAGTAAAGTCCGTCATAACCGAGTCAAGTAAAGTATTGGTGACGTTACTAGAGGCTTCTAAGGAGTTCTGGAATCAACACGGGAAGTCACAATTCACTGCAAAGTGACACACTTTCCCCCATTTGTGTTACAGGCTTATCATATGTACAAATTAAACCTGTTCCACCCTTTTTTAAAAGCAAAAATTGTGTTAATAGTTTGGATTTCAAAATAAATGCAGTAGGCTTTGTTTAGATATTAAGTAAAACTTTTTTATTTTAATGACATAACGCGTTCATAGCCTATGAGTTGAGCGTTTGGCTTAGGCCCAGTTGGCATAAAATTCAAATCTCGCCAGTATTATTTGAATGTGATTTATACATACATAACTATACAATAGACAATTACACAACTATACAATACATTTAAGATTATTCCGGTCATACAAATTATACCTCTTAGTAGTAAGTACGACCTTATGAAGAGCGGACCCCGGGCATATAAGGTGGCAACTTGGATATCGCTCGGATGATTAAATACATATTAGGTCCCTACCTATAAAATTGATGTTTTATATGAAATAAGGACACATTTTTTCCGATTATTGTATAGAAATAATTTTTCATCTCAAGTAATGATTTGATTAATAATTCCCTCGTTATTGTGACAGTTGAGTAACATGCCACAGCATGACAGCAGTCGATGCGTCGTTGTTGGTTTGGGTCTGACGCAGAATGTGCACTTCGCAAAATGTACTCTGGAACAAAACACGTCTATTTATAAAATTGTACGAGAAATAAATGCAAATTATAGAAGCGGAATTGCTTTCACTTGGTTATAAAAAAAAAACCTTAACCTACTGGGCTCCTTATATGTTTTTAGAGCAGGGGACATTTTGCGAAGTGCATATTCTGCGTCAGTCCAGTTGGTTTGCTTCACTTTTTTAATTCATGTGGTACCAATCTTTACCTACAGCTTCTTCACTTTTCCAATTTGTTTTAATTGGTCCAAGATGGTTTTATTATTCACACCAGAGCCTGCAACAAACTCTGACGTGGTTTGAGATATCCGCTTTCACGATCACTTTCAATTTGTCATTGACAACTAGAGTCTCCGGCCGTCCAAGAGGTTTGTTATTGGGGATAAAAAAAATCCAGAACGAAAGCGTTGGAATCAAAAACGAACCGTGTTTTCTTTTACAGTTGCTTCTGAGTACACATCATTAATCCTTCGAGTTGTTTCTGCAGCGTTCGTGCTACGATGGAACTCGTATTTCTAAAATAATGCGGTATTTTAAATTGTCCATATTGAGCACACAACGATATCAAAACAAAATTAATTGGCGCGATAACAAATGAATTATCATATTCAGTGAATGAAAACCTTTAAATTAAAATAAACTTAGACTGGGAATTCCTAGCCCAACGCCGAATTTTTAAGATCACAGTGGGCAGTATTTTATTAATGTACGAAGGTAGAGTATAAGTACGTTTCGTATTTTTAAAGGTATTCAGTCGTGTTAAGATGAAGGCTATATTTAAGAGTTTTTGTGTCAAGTTTTTGTAGGTCATTCGTCATCTATGGCTAAGTTCGCATATATAATATTGTATCGGATTGATTAATTAAACGTTAGATTTCGTTATCTTGGTGGTGGAAATTACTAACAGTAGGTAGTCAAAAACTTTCTCAAACACGCTAAACGATTGCAACTGCTTGGATGCATGGCACCAAAGAGGCTTTAGATAAAACAGCGTTAAGATAAACTGCTCATGAAAACGGTAAAACTGGCTAAATCACGTTGAGCTGAAGAAGCTATGGTGGAAACACTGTAGAAGCGTGAGGATTCAGAATCGTTAGCTCAATTAGATTTTCATCATTTTCGGCTGCTCTTTAGTCTAGAAAAATATCTACCTACTAACGAGTACCTACGATGAATTAATTATCACCAAAGTCCGGAGCATTAACTGACAGGGGTTTCACTTTAGCTAGAAATTTTAACCAACTAAAACTTCGTAATTAAACTGAGTACAAATAACAAACCTATTTCGAAACCAAAAATAATTGAACAATTTTTTTAAAGCCGTGTCTCTCACTTATTAAGGCTCTGGCAAATATATATAATTACAGTAGACAATTAAGGTAGAAATCCAATAAAAATGTATAACCCATTCTACATGGCTAAGAGTTAAATTTGTTTACTTTGAACGCTACAGACTTCCAATAACTTCCATTTCAATTTTAAGCGCCTTTAAATTATAGTCAGCAAATTGTATTATAGCTGCAAGGTTTACCGTTAACTTTACGAATAGACCTTACATGTTTAGAACTGAGGTAAAGTTAACATTCACAGGTTTTCCCGTTGTTGTTTAAACTAAAAATATAACAATAAACTACTAAAAATATTTAAGTCCATATTGTTTTAAATGTATATATTGGGTTTATACTATATAAAAAATACAGTGATACGTAACGATATCCAGACTTATGCCACTTAACAGCCTGTACAAAATTCACAAACATAGACGGAATACTCTACCTGCATTGTTCCCAAACCGCGGGATTTTTTTAATAATATCTAAAGAGACAAAGAAACGTAACGGTTTCCGTTTTATAAAATATCAAAATGTACGGGGGTTACATTATGCGGTGACAGAAATGCTATGGTGCGGTCGGCCGTCCCTCCAGAGCGAGCGGCGAGCCGCGCCGTGCCGCGATCGGCGCGCATTCATGGCATTTCATTGTACGCGGCAGTCGCGACCTCGCCTCCGCGGGGGGATCGCGTGCTTCATCGATACGCCGCCACCAACACGCGTGCACTTCGCTATATTTACAACCCCGTTCAACACCATTGTTATCGAATACTTTTCTCAAAGTACACACGTCGCGAACAACTGAATATGATCGTGCGCCACTTCCGAACTAAACTTTTCGGGATATGTGACAAGTGATAAAAATGATATGGACACAGTGCAGTTTAAAATGATAATTACCACGATAGTGTTTTGTTTAGTGATGGGCGCGGCGCTTACGGAAGCGCCTGACGATGCAGATGGTTGTGTCCGTGTGTCCGGTGAGAGTGGTGCGGTGCAGTGCAATGTTCGGACGCTGTCATCGGACGGGGACGTCGTCGGTTCGATGCACTCGGACGGCACGCGGCGGTTGGCCATACGCTGCAGTCCGCTATTCCTTGAGAGCACTTTCCGCGACCACCATTTCGGAAAAATACAAGGTTTGGCAGAAATCTCAATTACAAACTGTAAAATACTTCGACTACCAGGTAACGTGTTCGAAGGTTTGAGAGGTTTGAAGACATTGGAAATACGCTCCATGAATAATGAATGGGGCAATAACAAAGAGCTTGAACTCTCACTAGGCGCTTTTAATGGACTCCGAGAACTCCACACGCTAGATTTAGCCAACAACAACATCCGCAAGATACCGTCGGACTTGTTTTGTGCCCTGGAAAACATAATTTCACTCAACTTGACTCATAACAAGATCAAGTTTGTCGACGAGCTCGGCTTCGGTCATAAATGCGGCTCGACGTTACAAACGATAGATTTGAGCTATAACGACATTATGTCCCTCCCAGCTGACTCAGAGGTTCTACATCTACGAAGACTGACACAACTGTTTTTACAAAATAACAAAATAAACGAACTGCCAGCAGACGTCTTTAGTGATTTGCTATCATTGAAAGTAGTAAATATGTCTGAGAATGCAATAAATTATCTACCGGAAGGGCTGTTTCAAAATACGAGAGAAATTCGTGAAATTTATATGCATAATAATGAGCTGGAAGCATTGCCCAAGAGACTATTTAATCGGTTGGAACAATTGCTCGTTTTAGATCTTTCGGGGAATAAATTGAAGAGCGACCACATAGAAGATGAAACGTTCCGTGGTCTAATAAGATTAATTGTGCTCGACCTGTCCCACAACGCGCTCAGCCAGGTCACACGCAACATGTTCAAAGACTTGCTCTTTTTACAAATTCTCAATTTGAACAATAACACCATAGCTTCAGTGGAGGACAATGCTTTTTCGCCCCTTTTCAACTTGCACACTTTAAATTTGGACCAAAATAAGTTAAACGTTATCGAAGATTATGTTTTTAATGGACTTTTTATATTAAATAAACTAAACTTAAATAATAATATTATATCCTATATCACTGAAAACGCTTTTAAAAACTGTTCTGATTTAAAAGAGTTAGATTTAAGCTCTAATAAATTGAGCAAAATTCCCGAAGCCATTTTACAATTATCATTCTTGAAATCGCTAGACTTAGGGGAAAATTTGCTGACTGAAATAGCTAACAATTCATTTCAAAATTTATCCCAATTGACCGGGTTGCGTTTAATCGACAATCAAATTGGAAACCTTACATCGGGTATGTTCTCGGGGCTCCATAGCTTGCAAGTGCTCAATTTAGCGAAAAATAAAATACAATCGATAGAAACTGAAACCTTTCAGAGGAACACTCAATTGGAAGCCGTTCGGTTGGATGGTAACTTTATTTCTGATATAAATGGTGTATTTGTAGCCCTAACAAAATTGTTATGGCTTAATTTGTCAGAAAACCATTTGGTTTGGTTCGATTATGCTTTTATACCTGGCAGCTTGAAGTGGCTAGACATACATGCAAATTTCATTGAAATATTAGGTAACTACTATAAAATCCAAAAAGAGCTACATGTTAAAACTTTAGACGCCAGTCATAACCGTTTAGTTACATTATCGCCGATGTCCATTCCTAATAGCGTGGAGCTTCTGTTTATAAATAACAATTTTATAACAAGTATAGAACCAGACACGTTCTTAGAGAAAAGAAATTTGACGCGAGTCGATATGTATGCCAATGAGATTGAAAGTTTAGACATTAATAGTTTGCGTGTTTCGACAACTTCCGATGATAGAGCGCTGCCAGAGTTCTATCTTAGCGGTAACCCCTTTCGATGCGATTGCACAATGAAGTGGCTGCTACTGATCAACTCAGTTACATCCAGAGAGTACCCACGCGTGATGGACCTAGAAAATGTAATATGTAAAGAGTCGTACGTTCGCGGCGCCAAATATCTCCCAGTCAGTTCTTTGCTTCTTAAAGATTTTTTGTGCAAATATGACAACCACTGCCCCGAAAACTGTAATTGTTGTGATTTCAATAACTGTAATTGTAAAATTACTTGTCCAAATAACTGTTCGTGTTATCACGACTCTTCCAAGTCTACCAGTGTCGTAGATTGTTCTGTAAAACAACTGAAAGTCGTACCTTTAGATTTTCCAACAGATTCGACTCACATTTATTTGGATGGAAATGTTTATACAGAATTAAACGA
The DNA here is from genome assembly GCA_949126915.1 of Musotima nitidalis. NCBI lineage: Eukaryota > Metazoa > Arthropoda > Insecta > Lepidoptera > Crambidae > Musotima > Musotima nitidalis. Next base: position 6,867,924 of record OX421424.1, on the reverse strand, counting down.
GACTGTTTTTAATTCAATGCGTGGAGCTCTCGTTATATATTTGAATGCCAGTAACATCATACATATTCATAACCACACTTTCAGCGAACTCGGCAACCTAAAAATATTACATTTAGATAACAACAAAATAAAACATTTACGAGGTAGAGAGTTTTTAAAATTGGGCAACTTAAAAGAGTTGTATCTTCAAAATAATGTTGTTGAGTATATTTCAAACGAAACATTTAGTTCGCTCTACGCATTAGAGGTTCTACGCTTGGATGGAAACAGGCTCGTAAATTATGGATTGTGGTATTTAGACAACAACAAGAAAATACAAACATTGTTTATTGGTAGTAACAACTGGTCCTGTGATTGTAAATATTTACAAACCTTTTTAACTTATGTTACACAAAATGTTGAAAAAGTTATAGATGTTAATAATTTATCATGTTTTAATGAAAATATGAAACCAGTAAGAAAACAATTAAATTTCAATATAACAGTTTGTAGCGAATTAACGGAGAGCTCAGTGATAAGCGCCTTCTTTGTTTCTCATAACTTACCGTTGCTAGCCTCCGTTCTTACTGGGTTCATGCTTATTTTATTAATATTAGCTTTAGTATTCACATTTAGATATGCCTGCAGAATGTGGCTGTATTCAAACTGCGGCATTAAACTCTCCCCCCTAGGGGGTGCATTTAAAGACGGCGATAAGCTTTACGATGCTTACGTTTGTTATAGCCCTAAAGATGAGGAATTTGTCATAGAGTCATTAGCTCGGGAGTTAGAGGGCGGTTATCCATCCTACCATCTCTGTTTACATTACAGAGACGTGCCCCAATTCGAGGCGACGTACGCCCAATTCCCCGATTTAGTGGTCGAGGCTACAGAGGCTTCCAGGCGTATCATAGTAGTTCTTACAAAGAATTTTATCTCTACTGAATGGTCGCAGATTGAGTTTCGACAAGCCCTTCAAAAGGCGCTTAGGAAAAACCCGCATAAATTAATTGTAGTCGCCGCGGGTCTCGTACCTAGAGATCCCGAACTGAAGTCTCACTTCAAAACAGGTTTGGAGATTACGTGGAAGGAGAAGCGTTTTTGGGAGCGATTACGATATGCGATGCCACAGTCGAAGCGCCACGGCCAGAAGTTAAAGAGACTCAACTATGGAAGGAATTCCAACACCTATACTATGGACGCGTCGGTGTTGAATAGTACTTGTCAGACACTATGTGGGAAGTCGGCGAACTCCGCCGAGCGCTCGCCATGCGACCGGCCGCTATCCGAGCACATCTACTCCACAATAGATTCAGATTACTCGTCCACTGATTTCCAAGGACGACACAATCAACCGCAGTCTGTGGTTCTGCAACACACGGTTCAAACGTACCTGGTGTAGAGCCTCAGTAAACATTAATCTGCACAATCTCGTTATAATTGATCTGTAAGCCCTAGACGTAGGTATAGGCGACCGCTGCGAACCTCTCTTTGTTATGAGACGATAATCGTCCAATATGTAAATAATAGTAATTTGTAACCTATTTCTAATAGCTCGTAACTTTTGTACAATGATACCAAATTGCCGCATTTTTAACGAATTGCTTCTTCGTATTTATAACTTTTTTTTATATAAAAAAAGAAAACTTTTGAAGTATTATTAAATTGGAAAGACTGTAAATTATTGTGTAGTTGTAATTATTCCATTGGCTGATGTTTGTATAGGAATGTAATTAAAGAAGTTTATGAAAGCGTCTGTGTTTTGATACATTTTCCTTGCGACACCTTTTATTATGTAATTTGAGACTTGAGTTGTAAAAACATTGAGCGAGATAACATTAAGACGTCTGTAGGTACTACGTAGCGTAGGTGCATGTTTTATTCTGTTTTCAATTCGGTTTTTACGAGCAAGCCTGGAGATGAAACAGCTGGGTCGAGTAAACCGAATAAAAATGAGTCGAAATGCGACCCATATAATACGAGCTCGTATGCGACACTGTTTCATTACTGGATTTCACACATTTGTGTGCTCGTGCCCGGCAAATGAGGGTACAAGAAAGTTCAAGTAATGAATACGGGCGTGTGCACCAGCTGTAATTCATTTCGTATTTTCTATTTGGTCACATTTTTTTTAAACAAGTAAAATATACGGAACTTTCTGATTGCCTTCAGCTTTAGTGGTTTATAGACTTTCGCGGCAATTAAATATCAAGTGCTGGCAAATATTATCTAGGTAACAGGTACTAACCTTATCGGCTATCGATTAGTATTACGCCAAAAATTTGCAAACATTGAAGAATATCTAAATATGAGCAACAATATTGATATAATTAGCCTATAAGCTATGTTTTTATTGTTCGTAGATAACCTAAGATTGAAAATAGATTACTATCCTGTAACGTCACCATGGCACTTTCAAGAGCCCGCCATTATTGGAAAAGAAAGTTTGATATTAATTTTTATTTTATTACATTAAGAAAAACTGGACCCAAAATAGTTTTAACTGGGTGTAATAATAAATACCTACTTGTGACTTTGAAATGTTAATATTTTTGAGGTGTCTGACTTTTATGTGGCCTTGATGGATTGCAATATTTCGTCAATAGGAAAAATATTACAATCATACATACATTCACGCCTGTTTCCCCGAAGGGGTAGGCAGAGGCATATTATAAGCCCACACGTCGCGTATTATGTGGTTGGTCCCACGTATAGGTGGCGAGCCTATTGCCGCTTACCAGGAACTCATGTGTGCCAGAGTCTCGTCCGTTGATCGGCAGGTGCATTACTCTAGTGCGACTTCATAGATTTTGATTAGATCCATTACACCTTGAAAAAATATAAGATAGATAATATTAATTCCAGATGGAGATGAAGTATCATATTAAGTCTTGATTCAGTGACGACAGATATGGCGTGGTGGCGAGTATACCCGCTCTCCGCTCCAAGGTCGTAGGTTCGATTCCCACACAGGACAAATATTTGTCTTTTTCTGGTCTGGGTGTTTTCCTATGTATAATAAGTATTTCTTTACAAAAAAAAATTTTGTATTTAAGTATGTTTATCCGTTATTTAGTATCCATAACACAAGTTCTTAATGATACTTATCTTGGAACTAAATAATTGGTGTAATTGTTAGAAATATTTATTTATTTTTTTATATTTATTAGGTGCACTAGACCGTAATAGTAACTACTTAAATTATATAAGTTACTATTAAAAAACCAAATTAATATAGGCTCTCATATCAATATTGAAAGGTTTATTTCCAAAAGATTTGGTATTTCTGACTTTTATTTTACATGTACTGCACATTGTAACTAACAAACATTATTCAATTAACCAGTTCTTTGTGTTTTAACTGAAGCTTAACGTAAGTATTTTATAAGGAATATAACTTCTGAACAGCACATAATTTTATTCAAATTAACCAGTACATTTTCACGCAAGACAAACTAATTAAAACAACCAGTGTGGTCGTAAACGAAGCTGACATAAAAGTAAAAATTAAAAGTTAAAGTTAAAAGTTCTTTATTTCATAAACTATTACATAGCACTTGAAAACGTCAAAACAAAATATACATAAATTTTATTTAAATATTAACCCTGAAATCACGAAGCTTAGATTCACTTACATGCAAATAAATATAAATTAGGTGTAATTGAATCTAAGTGCCTATATTTATTTAACATCACTACAAGCGCAGTATGACGACTCCTAGATGGGCAGTACTCCGGGGCAGCAGATATAGGATTTGATTGTTTACATTATGTTATGTTATTTATTATACTTGTACTAAACGACTTTTTTTTGTTTTTTGTGAAAGCCTGTACAAATCTGAATTACTGCATCATATCAATTTTCATTTATAGAAGTGAGTATTTGTAATTGGATTAATGATATTTTTGCTATATTCAGAATTGTTGTGTTGCTGTAAATCTTCCTAAAATTATTGAAATAAGAAGGAGATAATTTATGTGTTTATAAAACATCACAAATACAACACACTATAACAAAAAACAAAAACAATTCGTATTGCACTTTCCAATCAATAAGTGCCAGTTTAGTAAAAAAACAAAAGCACGTATAGATTTTTGTGGCACGTCTCTATACAAGTGCGAATCTTATAATAGCTGCAACAATAGGACAGACCAAAAGTATCGATCCTACACTCCGAGCTATGGGAAGTGAGAGGGCGGGGGCCTCCCTAGGAGTGGATGACATCCGCATCACATTATAAGTAAATAAAGTAAGTACTATCACATAAAAAGTAAATAAAGTAAGTATTATTTGGTTGTTGTCTGATATTCTTTGGATGTTTAAGTGTTTAATAAGATTAGTTAATGTAAGCAGTCCTTAAGGTGTTAAACTGGTGAGTTTTAATTGTTATCAATAGGTTTGACCTGAACATTTTCTTAGTAAAATTGCCTTATAGATGCATTTAGTGTACTAGTTTCCAATATGAAATAAAAAACATATTTGGCAACTGTCCTAACAATTTAATATAGAATAAAATAAATAAATGTTTCCTGACAATTACGCCAATTATTTAGTTCCAAGATATACATAGGGACACCTGAACCAGAGAGAAATATTAATAGGTACAACATTAAATATTTTTACAATTTTATAGCGACGTTTAATAATGCCTATACGCTTAATATCTAATATATTAGTGGAAGTAGCTTTTATAGTGATCAATTTATTTGATGTCTTTATTAGAAGTGATTTGTTGTAATTACCTAATGGAATTATGAGTAGGAGTATAATTCATACAGTGTAGTAGGCGTTTCAAGTGCCAAAAAAGTATTCAGATTAAGGCCGATCCAATTCGAACTAATTCCATTATTGTTTCATTGTCCGACTATAAAAGAGGTTGGTTATAATTTAAAGATTATGTAAGTAGTTTTTTATCTTCTTGTCTCTGGAATATTTACGTACAAACGTATAATCCTATGTGGTTCTGTGTGGTACTCGTAGTTCTTATTTGTATGAAAGCAATGTTCGCCGACTGATGTGGCGTGGAGTTTAATATACCTGCTCTCCGCTCCTGAGGTCGTGAGTTCGATTTCCGCACAGGACAAATCTTTGTGTGCATGAATATTTGTTCTGGTCTGGGGGTTTTCTATGTATATCAAGTATGTGTCAACAAAAAAAAAACATTTTAGTATGTTTATCCCTTATTTTTTATTTATTTATTTAACAATGTATTATTCAAAAAAAAGGAATTTTACAACAGTGTACAATGGAGCTGCTTATTCCAAAAGGAATCTCTTCCAGCAGTCCGAAATAAGGAAAAAGCATTAAACGCCAGACGACATGTGTAAAAAAACCATTAAAATAAAAAAAAGAACAAAAAAAAACATGCAAACACGTATTACGTAATAGCTTTTACTACTTACTAAATAAATGTCTTGATTTGATTTAACAGTTATTTAGTATTCATACCACAAGCTCTTAATAGACGACAGTTATCTTGGAACTAAACAATTGGTTTGATTGTAAAATAATAATTCCACTATTATCAATAAATAAATGTCCTTAGGAAACTCACTTACTACTTACTTAAGTAAGTAAGAAAACTCACACAGCACTTGAAGACCCAAACAAAACCTAATACTATGTGCATCTTTTTTTGATAAAACCGGTAGACAGACTTATAATATATAGAAAAGCATAAAGACCGAGACAACTATTAGGATTATATATTAGGTCGGGGAAAAAGTCTTTTCGCATAACGTAGGTATAAACTTATTATAAAATTTTTTTGACTGTACTATTTGTGTCTGGCTGGTTTTGGTAACATTAAAAAGGTTCCATTATAAAGAAAAGAAAAAAATAAAAAAAAGTTGTTTCCCGCTATTTTTCATTTGTTTTTCTCTCCGTTAAAATGAGTGAATCTAATGAAGAAATTCGATACATTTTAAAATTTTATTATAAAAAAGGCAAAAATGCAACTCAAGCAGTGAAAAAAATTTGTGATGTTTATGCAGTGTCAGTAAGAGTAGCACAAATTTGGTTCAAACGTTTTCAGTCCGAAAATTTTGATGTTAAAGATGCACCTCGCTCTGGTCGCCCTGTTACGAATAAAATGGACGCCATTTTTGAAAGAGTGGAGCAAGATCGGCATATTAGTAGTTACGATGTAGCTGAAGAACTGGGAATCGACCACAAAACAGTTTTGACCCATTTGAAGAAAGCTGGTTATACAAAAAAGCTCGATATTTGGGTGCCACACGAGCTCACTCAAAGAAACTTAATGAACCGTGTACTCATTTGCGATTCATTATTGAGACGTAATGAAACCGAGCCGTTTTTGAAGGGATTGATAACTGGCGATGAAAAGTGGATCACGTACGACAAGAACGTGCGAAAAAGGTCGTGGTCGAAAGTTGGCCAGGCTTCACAGACTGTGGCCAAACCTGGCCTAACACGAAATAAGGTGATGCTGTGTGTATGGTGGGATTGGAAGGGCATTGTTTATTATGAGCTTTTACCGCCCGGCAAAACCATCGATTCTGATCTTTACTGCCAGCAACTGATGAGATTAAAGGAAGCAGTCGAGAGAAACGGCCGGAATTGATCAACAGGCAGGGTGTGGTCTTTCATCACGATAACGCTAGACCACACACATCTTTAGCCACTCAGCAAAAATTAAGAGAGTGCGACTGGGAGGTCCTAGTGCATCCACCATATAGCCCTGACCTTGCGCCTTCAGATTTTCACCTGTTTCGGTCTCTGCAGAATTCTTTAGGTTCTGTAAAGTTGACCTCAAGAGAGGACTGCCAAAACTATTTGTCCCGTTTTTTTGATCAGAAGTCCCAAAGTTTCTACAGTAACGGGATAATGTCTCTGCCCACAAAATGGCAGAAAGTTATTCAACAAAACGGTACATATATATTGTAAATAAATGTAAATAAACTTTGTAAAAATTGTCTTGACTTTTCATACAAAAATACGAAAAGACTTTTTCCCCAACCTATTACAATTTTGGAAGTGTGGGAATAGAACCTTTGCAGCGATTGCAGTATACTGACCCCCAAGCCTTACCAATCGTTATATAAGCCAAAACTCATTTCCTTCCGACTGTTCAAACTCTCCGTGTTGGTTGAATCTAGAAACTTCACTTTACTGGGACAAAAGTCTGCTACGAAGATATTGGCAAGAAACTCGGCAATGTTCTGTCTCCGGCCAAGTAAGTAAGTCTCCTTGCCTTGAACTGTTAGAGAATGTCCGTTGGCATTAAGTCCGCCAATTGTACATTGTTGTTTTATATTTGTGCCACACGGATATTCAGACACAATTGAAATTCTCCTGTTTCCTGTTAACAGAAAGCCGGATAGCTACATCACAAATTAAGTTTAAATTTTAAATATTGATCGCAGTGCTATTACTGTTGTCATTAAATGATTGTGTGTTATGTCAAGAACTATCAGCTAGGTGGTGCTTGTAAGCTTTATATTTTTTAAAATTACTTAATGTATTTTTAATGCTAGTTAAAATAATAATAAAATATAATATAATAATAATAATTACTTCATGTATTTTTAATGCTACTTAATACAAATGAATAATTTAAGAGTAGCGAATTTGAAATGTTGGATTTAAAATAACGCGAATTGAAATAGGTCGCATCATATTTCATCGATTTGTATACTTTTATTAGTAATAAATTTAATAAAATAATAGTTCGGATTCTACTAATATATAAATGAATATTATTATTATTAATAAAAATTAACTGGCTATCTAATTAATACTGACATACTATAATAAGTTCCTAAAATTACTCTTTCTTTCTATAAGGGTTGATTTCTCTATAGACAGTTCAAATTAACAGCTGAAAAACGACAAAAATTAAAACCTAAGCTACTCGATACATCAATAGTATAAAAATATATATTTTATCGGATTTCGTCGAATTCGACGAATTTCAAAGAAATTCTAAAAATAAAGAACGGGTTTCAGTTATTTTCTTCTACAAAAAAAACCTTTCAAACAAGTTTCCTAGCAGTAATATAATTAAAGAAGGTAAGCTGGCAAGGTAGCCCCAACACAAGTACTTAGTAACTTACCGGGGCTGCTTTATAATATTGTGAACAAAAACATGTGAGATCAAATAAACATTTTTTTTTTTAAATTTTATTCATCAGCCTTAAAAGTCCACTTCTGAACAATATCCTCCCTAATAATTCTAATTATATACAGGGTATTTCCCCATAATCACTGGCTGGGCTGGCGGGTTGGTGATTGCAGTTCAAGCTAGTGCGCAGGATGACGCTGCTGCCCACCATTCAGTAGGATTTCTCTTCGTCGACTCTTACAACTTCCATGAAATGAGGGGGGTTGCACTATTATAGGCCGGTAGGACACAGCACGGCAATTTTAATAAACTTACATAAGACCCCTAAAACATCTGAAGTAGTTTTGATTTATCAATAGACAGATAAAAATTTACAGTTGCTTTGCATAAAGTATATACCTTCCACCGAATTTAAAATGTCATTCTTAGAAACGGTTTCTAAACAGATCGTATTATATTTTATTAAATTAGTAATACTTATCTGAAGAATAAAAAAATAAGTGCCAAATAAAATAAAGTATGAGTACAACCTAGCTATTTTCTTCTCCAGAAACAACCTTGTCAGGCAAGTTCTCCAGCAGCGATGTGATTGGAGTATCTGAAGTGGCAATCTAATTAATGCTAATATCCTTTCATAAGGACCTTATAAGATTAACTAAGTGTTGATTGTTCAATTATTGAACAATTATTACTTAAAAGCTTGTCTATTGAAGACAGTTCACAATTAAAAGCTGCATTATTACGACTTAATTTAGAATTTTAGTTGTATTACTTTTCGGTAAACCAATAAAAATATATAATTATTTCTTCATTGTTTGTCAATAGAAAAATCTGACTTAAACAGAATAAAGATTGGGTTCCAGCTATTTTCTTCTGAAGAAACAACCTTGACAGGCAAGTTCCCTAACAGCGATATAGTGTAAACTGCCAATTAATACTAATAAATTTATAAGATCCTTAAAAGCATCTCTAAGTGTAATTTTTATAATTTACTGTTATAAAAATTACAGCGGCACAACGTATCTACCACCGAATTTAAATTAATTCTTAAACACTATTTTTAAATAGACCGTACTATATTTCACTGAAATAATAAATCTTATCTGACGAATGAATAATATAGAAAGAGTTCTACATAGATATTTCTTCTACAGAAACAACGTTGTCAGGCAAGTTCCCTAACAGCGATGTAATTGAAGTAAACTGGCAATCTAATTAATGCTAATAATTCTGTCACATTGTTCACACGTTGTTTTAAGCGCAAATTACATTATGCAAAGTACTTTTGTGAGGTCTTTAAAACTTGCTTGCGTGCGGTAATAAGACTACCTTAGTATGAGAAATTGAATGAAAATTTTGACTTGTATGAAGCTGTCAAGAAAACTTGAATAAATTTAAGGGTTGCATCTAAAGGGTGCTATGGAATCTTACTAGGTTCTTCTGTACTCTCGCCCTTACGTCCGTAGGTCAGTCACAGGTCTGTAAGTTCTAATGGTTTTGGTTCTAAGGCCTAGATATAGCCTTCAAAAAGTTTGTGGTCTTTATTTTCTTTATTTCTTTATTTTAAATAATGGCTTCGTGCGTCTAGCACATTTAGCCAGTGTCAAGTAAGTGATATATTAATAATATATAATTCATAGTAATGAGAATGAGTGGTGATAAAGATGATAAATGGTAAATGAGATACCCTCCCCTAAGCCCCTTGAGTCCTCAGTAAAGATGTGGGACTATACTGAGATCTCACATGGACTCCTTGAGAGAAAATTTGAAAAGTAATGTTGCACTGTTTTGTTTGATTTACCAACACTCATATATGACCACAAACACTTAACGGTTAATAATCCACCGTTATTACATATTAATGTTAGAAAAATCACAAATTTTAGGAAATAAAACAAATCTGCAGACATGACGCTTCACTTTCCCGCCAAGAAGTCCAAGTTTGTGGTCTTCTTCTTCCATTTAAATAATGGCTTCGTGCGTCTAGCACATTTAGCCAGTGTCAAGTAAGTGATATATTAATTATATAATTTAATTTATAGTAAATGAGAATGAGTGGTGATCAAGATGATAAATCGAAGATGAAATACCCTCCCCTAAGCCCTTGAGTCCTCAGTAAAGATGTGGGACTATACTGAGATCTCACATGTACTCCTTGAGAGAAAATTTGAAAAGTGATGTTGCACTGTTTTGTTTGATTTACCAACACTCATGTATATTCACAAACACTTGACGGTTAATACGAACTAATACGTTAATAATCCACCGTTATTACACATTAATGTTAGAAAAATCACAAATTTTAGAAAATAAAACAAAACTGCAGACATGACGCTTCACTTTCCCGCCAAGAAGTCCAAGTTTGTGGTCATAGCATATTATTGTTTTACTTTTAATTTTTTTGACATCAGAAATATCATCAGCCTATCAATTTCTAAAAATTCGTGAATGTGGGACGTCTGGACTCTAGTAGGGTTGTGGGCATGCCCATCGTGCCCACAAAAGTGGAACCGCGCTTGGGTGCTTGTAGTCGCAAGTAGTAACTAAAAGAACTCCTTAATGTTAACCAAATCACATGATGTAGAAGGTGAGACAGTTGATAGACTAACCTCTTTAGATGAGCTACTTTTTGTATGGCATTTAACATTAAACGCCCCCGTACCTCGCTCCCGTACCTCGGGAGACACATTAAGCCGTTGATACTGGTTACCACTGATTATGTAGGTAGTCATTTAAGGGGGTGATAGGCTTGAAAACATTTAATGGCAAGACGCTTTTACCTGCTCTGCCAACTCGCACTGGGGCGGTCGTGGTTGATGGTTTTTTAATTTACGCGTGATGAAGTATGAGCTACAATACCTATCGCCTTGGTATGTAAAATGAAGTCTGAGATCAGTACAAGGGTAAGATGAAAGCACATTACGTAAATGTATAAATTGACTTTAGAAATAAATAGATAACACTTTCTAGCCACTTCGGGAGGGTCCAAGCAAAGTATTTTCTAGAGATACGACAATGACAAGCAGGTTCCATAGTAATGGTGATGTAATTTGGGCAAGGGGCTTGCATCCGGCTCAAATCTAATTCAATATAACCACGCACTATGTAAATAAAAGGAATTTACGGTAAATGGACTTTAATGGACACCCAGCGTACCGTGAATTGACAATGGGACGGCTCTTGTATAGTCAACTTTAAAAAATACACTTTTGGAATTGGTTGATCTTAATGTGGAGATAATGCGTGTCAAGAATTGCTAAATATGTGTACTTACATTTCTTTGTTGCTGAGTGTACAATTATTTCCACATACAGCTTCCAAAAATATTAAATGATACAGGCCAAAAAATTCAAAACTAACATTCATAACAAATGTGTATGGAAACTAATGGATACTAATTATGGAAAACTTTTTTATTTTTATTTATTTAATCTTTATTACACACTTAAGGTATTACAAAAGGCAAATATAATGCCTTAAGGCAATCTCTGCCAGTATACCTTAGGGTTAGTAGGAAACTTTAAAGTGCGGTTGTCATTTAACATACATAAACTACAATGAAAAGATAAACTACACTTATAAATAAACTAAACTACATAAAAATAATTAAATATGATACCAAAATATGACAGCAAGAAGAATCAAACCTAATATACATACTATTTTTTTTTGTAAATACAAAATTAATATACATAGAAATATTTAATAATGGAACAAACAAAAACCTCTACAGCAATCAATTGTTTTTTTATTGTTTAAAATTGCTCAACAAAGCACACAAATTTATGATGAATCATTTAGGCGGCGTCAATTTGTACGCTAATTTCAAATTGGCTTATTGAATAGACGATTGCCCTGGCCCCTAGGGGTTAGACAAGTGTGTACGTCAGGGGTCTTTCAGTCGTTGATACAAAACTTGATTACATAACTTGATTTCTCTCACGTTCCCTCCAGACTCAAACTTTTCATTACAACATTTTCCTATGGGACTTTGACTTTTATTCCTTCGTCATACGATTGGTGAAGTATTTTGTTGTTTATCGAGTATGTTACTTTATAGAGACGACATAAAAGCTTTAAAAACAAAAACTATTCTGATAAAAAAGTAAGAAATGGTCTTGTGAGTAGGTCTCGATTGTTCGGACCAAATAAAATTCAGTACGAGCAGTTACCCCTATAGACAAGTGAATTAATTTGTAATTTTAATTGCTATTAGTGGTGTGGCTATATTTAGAGAGAGATTAAGATTAATTATGAGATTAACGACTTTATGAAGTAATGAATTCTTAAGATTTATATTTTTAATTTTGTTGTGTTATATGTAATTTAATTAAGTAAGAATCTGAAATGACATTTTGTTTTATTTTAATTTTCATAATTATTGACCGTTTATTTTTATTCATTGCATTTATATTAGGTACTTTATTCAACTGTTATTGACATTTTTTTATTTTGACATTATCAATTGTGATTTAATTTAATTTTTATAATTCTAATAATTATGTATGTTTTCTTTTCTGTGATGTGTAATGTTGTATTACCAATAAATGAGTATTTGAGTATTTGATTAATAAGCGAGCACTAACGAAAGTTTTATCACAAGTCTTGTTTGTAAAGACAGATATCCTGTAAAAGAATAAAAAGACTTTAAAACTAATGAAATTGAATTCGACGAGTTTCTTGTCTAAGACATTACTCAACCCCGCACTGTATTGATTGCGTTTTAATATAACTTAATACAAAATAGCGGCATTCTCTACCAGCAGGAGCTAAAGATCGTTTAACATTTGCATAAGCTGATCGGAAACCAATACAAAATTCTTATTTCGCCCAAATATATAGAAGGAAGGTTCTAGATCCGATTGGGAGATTTTATTACAGAAGTACGCCACACATCTGCCTCCGACAATCCGTACTGGATCCGCGTGGTGGAGTATTAACCGAAACATAGGCCCGGGAACATAACTGGCTTAAGATGGAACATGGATTGTTTTTACAATATGGTAGTATAGTCTTCGACTGAGTCAACATGTTTACCATTTTGTGGTATGCAAATGTAGATTTTATGATTCGCCGTTAAATGTCAGTAAAAATAATAATAATAAAAAGTCCATTATCTAAAATTACAAAATAATAACAAAACGATTAAAAGTATTCTTCTTTTTTTTATTCACTTATTTATAGACAGAATTTAGTATTTTGTTTACGTCTCTAGAGAGTATGTGCGCGATGCTCAAGAGTTACAAAATTGTCGCGAAGTTAAAATTTTAGGCGTGAATTTACCCCCTCGTGGGGGCCTATTAAATTTATTGCTTGTAAAACGAGGAGCTAATTTACAGTTCCATTTTATTGTGTTAGCTTAACTACTTTACTGGTGCGAGCATAGTCAAATAATGACAGTGACTTACAGTCTTTGTGATAACGTAGTTGCGTAAAAAGTATTATTAAAGTAAGTAAACAGTTGTTTGCTTTAATATATAATTTAATCTCCTTCGTTGACAAAACAGAATTTATAATAAAATTTTTGTCGTAGCAAACTGACACGTCTATTTACAAGAGATTACGGTAAGCGGCACAACTTCGATTAATGTGGAAAGCTAGGTTCTAGCTCGAGGCCTTGGTTCAGCAGTGGCTGTCAATTGGTTAAAATTGTTATGATGAAAAATGTAAGAACATTAACGTACCACTACTGAGTACGGGTATCCGGGTCGAGTTACGTACTTATACAGTCTTTCTATTTCTTACTGAGATCGAATAAAAGTTAATTAAACGTTCGAAACGTTTTTTGTGATGTCCCAAAAATCTTCTATTTTAAGTTAAGTCACTATTCCATTAAGCATGCGAAATGTGTCGTACTTCACCAAGCGGACACAGTATGGATTGGTAAAGGCAGGTAGGTGTGTTAGGGTACCTCTGTTTCTAACTCATTTTACAACTATCACACCACGATGCTTTCAAGCTGCGCTCGTATCAAATATTATACAGATGCTTACCTATCTATAGACAGATCACTGGAATTTTTGCTTAGTTATGGTGATTTCTGACCACCTTACTATCTCGGAGCTTCGAGCGCGATCACTACACAATTTTTTATATGGGTTAAACATACACCGAAAGACCCAACGAGGCTTTATAAACCACTTTATTCAAAAGTATATTCGTTTGTATTATTACTTAAATATCACTTTTTCGTATGATATTAATTACACTTGTCTAATTTCACTATGTCTCGAGTTCCTCTGCGGGTGTCCGAGGCGTAACATGGCGAATAGTAACACAAATGTGTCACGCAATTTTTATCTCTACGTACACTACTATAGACTTTGAATAACATTGTGAGCTACATATATTTTTTTTAGAATTAACCGGTCTAATTTAAGGAGCTTTATTCATCTTTTTATGTAACTAATTGCTTTTTGTGATTGAAAGGTTTTGTTTGAAAGAATCCTTAAAGGTATTAAACAGGGAAATTAAGGTACGCGTACAAAATTCTATTCAGAAACAAATTTTATGTCAGTTTTAGGTTTCGGAAGTTTTTATATAAAATTTTATAATGCAAAATGATATCAAAAATCATAATTTTAAATGACATTATTGAATGCTGTTTTTATTCGTTTTATGCAGTTATATGCATGTTATGCAGTCATAAAGTTTATTTTATGGTGGACATATATTAACAACTGACCTATTACAGGCATTTAATCACAGGCTTTTAAGAATACCTGTTATTATTATTTATGACTGTAAACGCCCACATAAGCGCTCTACCTATTTAATGAAGTATATAAAATATTATTAAATTTACATTAAAAAAGCGATATTAAGCACCTCTATGTCCTAACCGACATTGTTACACATTTAAGTTTTAAACATGTGTAAGTTTGAAAACAACAACATTGCAAAAATAAAGACGCGATATACATAACCAAATCATTTGAAAGCTTTCAAATTACATGTTAGTTTTATTTAAATGTTGTAAACACTTTTTTTATACAGATTATTATTTATACACACTGTTATTTAAAACAATGTTTAAATGTGGAATAATTTAACATTAAATACACACACACAATCACGCCCGTTTCGCCGAAAGGGCAGGCAGAGGCTTATTATATGTCACATTTCGCCAATTATATTGCTGGTCCCACGTAATAGGTGGCGAGCCTATTGACGCCTACCGAACTTGTATGTTCGCCAGAGCCTCGTCCGTTGATTGGCAGGTGCACCGCTCGCAGATGGGGTTGGCTTGGGCTAATAATCTATACAAAATAATATTAATGTAGGTCTAAAATATGCATTTTATACACATGTACCATGGTAATTGTCGGAGACTCTAACTCTAACAGAACTCACATACCATTATGTATAAATATATATGACTGTTTTGTCGCCTTTTTTATAATCTGCATCTATTATAGTGTTTAAAACCCAGAGCTATGAGATTTTAAATTATAGATATGTACATAATCCTGTAAATAAACATTCTACATATATGTATTTTTATTAAAATATTATGTGCTTATATATAAATCCCAGACCTCCCATTAATAATCTTACTTCATATTTGAGCCGCGAACTACATACATTTCCGCAAGCCATATATTATTGGAAGGCGACTTTCAGCTATGTTTTCAAAGTTTACGACTGTCATGGCTATCTGCGGCAGCCGAATAAAAATCAACCATAGCCAATATTGTACACAAAAATTGTTTACATTAAATATTTGTATATTTTATTACAAATACACATTTACGGCCATGAATGATAATTCATAGAGATAGAGCCCGCATGATATTGGAAACAGGACAAACTAGCTCGCGTCACTGACCTATCTCCCAGTGGTACATTAGCACTAAACTCGTATTAACTGGGATCAACTTACTGCGTACACTGCATAATACTCGTGCGTAAGAAATCAGAAACTTTATTTGTTAAACATAGGTATAGTGTAGGTACATTATGTGATCTTAAGTCTAAATTGTTCGCCATGTTTTGTCATTAAGACATACAAATATTATAATTTATTAGTACAATACAAGCGCTCGTAGCTCCGCGGTGCTCGGAAACGATCACCGAAGTAAAGCAGAGTTTACAGAGGTCAATCCTTGGATGGGTGACCGTTTGTGTGGCATTTGATATCGAGCGCTTCCGTGCTTCGGAAGGCACGTTAAGCCGTTGGTCCCGGTTATCACCAAATGTGGTAGTCGTTAAGCCATGTTAGAGGCCTAAATGGGCGGCTTGAATAATTCTAACAGCAGGACGCCATACACCTGCCTCCGCCAATCCGCACTGGGTCAGCGTGTTGGATTATGACCCAATACCCTCGCACCTTGGTATGTGAGAGGAGGCTCGTGCTCAGTAGTGGGACGTTAATGGGCTGAGATGATGATGAGTACAATACAATATAAAAATTCTTTAAATGTAAAAAGATAAAATGATTAAAAATTAAAGCAAAAAAATAAAATTAAAGTAAGGTAAACAGGAGTACATACTACATACATAAAATCATGTCTATTACACGCATATTTAATTCCTATATTTCGCCATTAATAAAGTTGCTCCCACGTCATAAGTGGCGAGCCTATTGCCGCTTACGGGGCACTGTTGTGTTCGCCAGAGCCTCGTCTGTTGTTCGGCAGGTTCATCACTTGCAGGGTCTATATACACCATAATTTAAAGGTTTTTGATTCAATTTCAAACAGACAGACGAAGCTTATTTAGACACAGATATTGAGGAAGTTGATCGGCAGGTGAGGTTGGCTTGAGCTCCTAAGATGTTGGTATCCCTATATACCCCTGTCAAAATTGTCTTGTAATCTTTTTGTATCATTTATTTTTCTTATGTTGTGTTTTATCAAAATTTTAGTATAGGTATCCTTGCGTCTAGTTTATATAGAGTTGGCTTAGCATAACTCATATCGGCCTATCGTTATCGACTTATCCACCCGTTCTCGGTCAAAACCATCTTGCACTCAATTTTTCGGTCGTCCGCTACCCCTCCGTTTACTAACATTAATATTTATAACTCGTCTCAGTCTCACCCCATGCCCTTTGTCTCTTCTTATTATATGCCTATACAAAAACAAAGGTTTCTGGCGTAGGTCCTACAGTACAGTTCCATACTATCTCTATACATTTATATATTTTTGACGACCGATATGGCGTGGAGTTCAGTCTACCTGCACTGCGCTCCTAAGGTCGTGGGTTCGATTTCCGTTGTTTTCTATATATATTAAGTATGTATTTACAAAAAAGAAGAATGAAATTATGTTTATCCGTTATTTAGTATCAATAACACAAGTTCTTAAATTCTTGGAACTAAATAATTGGTGTGATTGTCTATTTATTTATGTATTGCTATTATTGAGCTATTGCATAGCTTCTATCGCCGGCCTTGAGCGTGGAGACCGAATCCTGAAATTCCGTAACGGAAAAAACCTAACACCCCCCACTCCGACCGGCACAGCGGTGATACTTTTTAGTTTTTCTATCTATCGATAAATAGCAGAACTTTTAATGGCTTTTTGAAATATCACGCTTGTCCCCGCATCCCGCCTTTAGGTGGCATTGGTTGTATCGGCGTTACTGCGCATGCGTAATCCCCTTCTTCGCCCCGCAATCCACACGTCTTTTTTTATGTATAGGTAATACACATTAATGCCACGCAGAGAAAGTAGGTAAATGTTTTTGATAATTAGTGTAATTGGTGTATTCCGTTCTAATTAAATAAATAAATAAATAAATATATAAATGTACATTAAAATAAATAATTATAATTGCATAAGTTGATAAAAAATGCTACGAAATAGCTTTACCGCGGCAGATTCCAAATGCCACACGTCTTTTTTATCTCTAACATTTTCATTTCATCATCTTAGTTCCATTAACGTCCCACGGGCCTCCTCTCAAGAACCAGGGTGACTGGGATTCCGGTCATCTTTGACTCAGTGCAATTGCCAAAAGACATTTTATTTCACCTTGTATAATTGCACTAAAACATAAGGCTATATAATTTACTGATTCAGGCGTTACTTTGCGGAAATCCATTGTAAGCAAGTGATGGATTGAAAATATCTTTGTAACAATTCCCGCGCTCTCGTTTCAGCGTTGGTCGTAAGACATCGTTGTTCTGAGGCTTCTATCTTACCTGAAGATGCCCTGTGTAAGGGCGAAACACGTGTCGTGTTGAATAGTTTCTCGATTTTTCGGGAAATTATAGTAGCGCGGGAAACATTGCAAAGATATTTTCAATCCATCACTTGCTTTTAAAGCTATATTCTTTTACATAATAAAAAGGGTCAGTAATCCATTCAATGGCTTTGGGAGCCCCGCTTCTCATGCATGATCCTCACCTTTTTACCATCGCGCCACCAAAAGGGCATAAATAATGCTTAAAAACTTGAAATTCGGCCAATCGAAAGGAGGAATGCCTCCAGGGAACTGTTCCACAAACGCCACAAGTTACAATATAACTGGAAAGAAGCGGTTTTGGCAACAATTTTCTTCAACAAATTATTGGGCTGTGACAGATCCTAGAATTAAAATATGATGCCAATGTGAGTTTTTGCAGTGGTGAGTTATTTTATTTTTAAATTATTGAAATTGGCCACTAAAATTAGTACATCAATATTTGGTAATTGCAACATATTGAGCGTAACATTAATCCTGTGTGGTACACTCAGGTCTACTGTCTATATGTCACCGTAAAATTGTAAATAACGTTAAATTATAATCTATCCCGCGAAATTGTAATCTGTCGAAAAATTGTGATCCGTAACAAACCGCTCACAATTTAACGCATTATTTTTCGACAGATTATAATCTATCGAAGACAAACCGTCAGATTGTAAAATGGCATGCGACAGAACGCACCTCGCGCTCTGATTGGTTGAACTTCATGTTCCCCTACCTAAACGTAAAGAAGTGCAGTTAAATAATAAATGTGAGTTAGTCACAGGGCCGTTAACACTCCCTACAACTTATTATAATACAATGCGTTAACACGAAATTAACACGAAATCTGTTTTAAATCACCAAAACACTGTTTGTTTACATTTCACAACAAATGAATTTGACTAATAACAACCGAAGATGGCGACGACGGGCGGCTGAGCGGGGAACATGAAGTTCAACCAATCAGAGCGCGAGGTGCGTTCTGTCGCATGCCATTTTACAATCTGACGGTTTGTCTTCGATAGATTATAATCAATCGAAAAATAATGCGTTAAATTGTGAGCGGATTGTTACGGATCACAATTTTTCGACAGATCGCTCGATTCGAGATATCGCGGGATAGATTATAATTTAACGTTATTTACAATTTTACGGTGACATATATAATAGGTTGGGGAAAAAGTCTTTTCGTATTTTTGTATGAAAAGTCAAGACATTTTTTTCAAAGTTTATTTACATTTATTTACAATATATATGTACCGTTTCGTTGAATAACTTTCTGCCATTTTGTGGGCAGAGACATTATCCCGTTACTGTAGAAACTTTGGGACTTCTGATCAAAAAAACGGGACAAATAGTTTTGGCAGTCCTCTCTTGAGGTCAACCTTACAGAACCTAAAGAATTCTGCAGAGACCGAAACAGGTGAAAATCTGAAGGCGCAAGGTCAGGGCTATATGGTGGATGCACTAGGACCTCCCAGTCGAACTCTCTTAATTTTTGCTGAGTGGCTAAAGATGTGTGTGGTCTAGCGTTATCGTGATGAAAGACCACACCCTTCCTGTTGATCAATTCCGGCCGTTTTCTCTCGACTGCTTCCTTTAATCTCATCAGTTGCTGGCAGTAAAGATCAGAATCGATGGTTTTGCCGGGCGGTAAAAGCTCATAATAAACAATGCCCTTCCAATCCTACCATACACACAGCATCACCTTATTTCGTGTTAGGCCAGGTTTGGCCACAGTCTGTGAAGCCTGGCCAACTTTCGACCACGACCTTTTTCGCACGTTCTTGTCGTACGTGATCCACTTTTCATCGCCAGTTATCAATCCCTTCAAAAACGGCTCGGTTTCATTACGTCTCAATAATGAATCGCAAATGAGTACACGGTTCATTAAGTTTCTTTGAGTGAGCTCGTGTGGCACCCAAATATCGAGCTTTTTTGTATAACCAGCTTTCTTCAAATGGGTCAAAACTGTTTTGTGGTCAATTCCCAGTTCTTCAGCTACATCGTAACTACTAATATGCCGATCTTGCTCCACTCTTTCAAAAATGGCGTCCATTTTATTCGTAACAGGGCGACCAGAGCGAGGTGCATCTTTAACATCAAAATTTCCGGACTGAAAACGTTTGAACCAAATTTGTGCTACTCTTACTGACACTGCATCAGGTCCATAAACATCACAAATTTTTTTCACTGCTTGAGTTGCATTTTTGCCTTTTTTATAATAAAATTTTAAAATGTATCGAATTTCTTCATTAGATTCACTCATTTTTACGGAGAGAAAAACAAATGAAAAATAGCGGGAAACAACTTTTTTTTATTTTTTTGTTTTCTTTATAATGGAATCTTTTTAATGTTACCAAAACCAGCCAGACACAAATAGTACAGTCAAAAAAATTTTATAATAAGTTTATACCTACGTTATGCGAAAAGACTTTTTCCCCGACCTAATATATTACATGCTGCTTCTTCTTCTCACAGTAGTAGTTTGAGTACTTATACTTATAAGATTTGACATTTAAAAATATTAACCTCGATTAACTTTTAATTGCGGTTATAGTATAAAGCAGCAGTCCACTGCTAAATAATGTATCCCGAATTGTGTTTACAATTTAATTGAACTACCTGGCGCAAAATCTCTTTATTTACAAAAATATGTGTTTATCCGTAAAACAAGTTATTAATGATACTTATATTGGAACTAAATAATTGGTGTAATTGTCAGAAAAAAATTATACCATGGATATTTTGTACTATGAACGTGTTGTTTCTTAATTTTTGCGAAACCAAAGAATTCAGGATAACACTCTCTTCGATCTACAAGCTTATATACCACAGGGTTAATGAGCAACCAGTAACTGTAGAAGTAAGTTTACCTTGATCCCAAGACACAAATCGTAGGGCTTTACAGTTGTCGTGGCAGAACATTTCATATTGTAACTGTATATATATATATATTTTTTTACTATAAGTTTAAGATTAATTGTAATTTTGTAAACTGTTTAATATTTTGCATGTCGTAGCAGCTTGTAATTAAGGCATTACTATAAAATGTATCCCTTTGAAGTGTGACTAAATAGAAGTAAGTAATGTTTTGTTGGTTGTCCTTAATAAATAAATAAATAAATATAATCCACAAGGAAACGATAGTTGGAAAACACATTAATAACAACAGCGGTACCATTCGTTTCCGTTTTAGCGTCGATTTTGCATTACGATGTGTTCGCGTCATCAATTTTCGCAATGTATACATCGCTTTAGTGTTATGAGTTCTCGTTTAAATTTACAAAACGAACTGCTATAAGCCCGCAGTTTCGTCCGTGTATTCCCAGCTTATCGGGTTCCATAGAAGCTACTCGTTTGTCATCAAACTATATTAAATTAAATCAATTAATAATTAACTTTCAAGAGTTAAAAGTTACAAAATTTGCTACAAAACAATCTAATTAATAATCTTAACTAATTTGATTATAGTATTTTCTATATGAGTCTGTAAAACCACACATTACTTGTTCAGATAAAGCTTGTGGTTTTCGTGGGCTTGGAAAACTATGTTACTACACTCGCGAGCAACCAAATCGACTCAACCGCTAACGCAGTATACAAAATTTAAATAAAAACAATTTGTCATTTAAAAGATTGAAACTTTAAACGTCTAAGTTTCAAGCTTTCAAATTACATAATGTGGAGTCGATTTGCTTGCTCGCGAGTTTAGTAACATAGTCATATTTACTGAATTAATTAATTTAAAAAAATGCTTTTTACTTTTTAAATAGTTTTTAAAGTTTAATTTATAAACGGTATTTTCGTTTACTGCAGCGAAAGGGCGCGTTAAATTTTAAGTTTGACCTTCATAAGAACTCTATTAAGCCAACAACTTAAATAAATGATTTTGAATTAAATTGAATTAGAAAAGACATGTAATGTAATCTGTATTATTATATCTGTAATATAAAAATATTGACTTTTATATACGTATTGATAGTCTTAAACTAAACCTGCTAGCTACTTATAAGAAGACATAAATTACTACGTCAACGACGTACGTTACTTGCAGAATGGTACCATACTACTGAACGACTGAGAAATTCCTAAGAATATTTTATTTGAAATTAATAGTACCATGTAGTCAAATTTTACATTGATATAATGTGGCGCTATAAATTACAGTTTTGGCGTTGGCAGTGCATTACGAGCGGTTCTGAGGAATTATTTCGGTGTCGTTGACTTTCGGCGGCACCAGTCTTTAACCCTTCTATTACATTTTCATATTACATTGACAGTTTTTAACTTAACGTGTAAGTCAATAAGATGTAACATACTATTGACACAATACCAAGCAAATGACAAGTTAAAAATCGACCTAAGGCTTGATCTTAAATTCTTAACAAACATAATTATAGTAAAGTTCCACACCACTTCGGTTGTGCCATATGTTCCAGTTTTGGCACTGACAGTGCATTTATAGGCGATACTTTTGGGTAGGGAATTGAAGTAAGCTAAAAATTTATTAACTATGACAAAACAATAACAATAAAAATTTATCAACTTTTACAGACCTAGGTAATTATAACGAAAAGAAAATATATTTTTTCGGTCACTTATATTTTCATTTTTATTTTTTTACTTTATTTAACCACACTACTTTCCTGGCTGGCTGGGAAGAAGCCTGCAATTTTGTGTAAGGGCATTTACTTATTTAATCTTTATTGCAAAACAGATTAAAAACTAAGTGTATAAAAGGCGAACTTGATTCCATTAGGCATTCTCTGTCAGCCGACTTTATATTATTTTAGGAACTCTTTCATATGTTTTTGTCAAGTTTACAGCTGGTCTCAAATATCTACCCAAAACTGTCTACAATCTCTCTTACTATTACAAGCGGTTACGAGGCAGTATTCCGGTGTCGTTGACACTCGGTGACACCATTGCCGCGTGCTCAGACTTTAATAACGATTATTTTTGGCAACTGCTAACATGATATCGCCGGCTATTGTTCATAATTGGGTAAGTGCTACGAGTGTACGAAGCTTTTAAAGGTGATTTTTTGATGGAAGGTCCTCATAGTGATACTTTGTTGGTAGCAGTTTCCATGAGAATATTCTAATTATTGGAGAAAGTGATACGCCATAGGTAGCTATTGCAACTTCAACTTCATAATTAAATTCAAAACAATAAATTGTAATTGGGCCAGAGCCGAGTAAATAATACATAAATAAATTCTATATCATTGAACAGTTTTCGTCCCTTCGATGTGCATCAAAAGAATCTCTCAATCTCTACTAATGTTTTTGTGATTAAAACAGTAAAGTAATGCTATAATTACTTCATACTTACAAGTTCTTCCTAATGTGAAATGAAGATTACATATAATATTAAAAATTAAAAATATGTATAAACAAAAAAGGATCACCAAAATGTATTTACGCGAATACCTTCAGAACAACTGCAACAAATTTGATAATTCTTTATTGTCAGAACAATATTGCATTTAAAAAAAATAGCAAATAAATTAACAATTTTTTCAAAGATCATTATCAGAATAATACAAAAAGGTGAGTGAGTGAATGAGACAGAAGACTGAAATAATTTTGATATATTGTTTCACATATTAATTATTATTCACATATTAATTAAATATCCCGGTCAGCTAGTATTAAATACAGCTTTAGTTGCCAGCGTACAAAATATCAAAACCACAATCAAATGTTAATTTGCGTGTACTGTAACTGGTACGTGACTTCATTGCAGCAATTTCGCAACAACAAACATTTAGAACAGACAATTTTCATTTGGAAAAGGTACTTTCAACTAATCAGATAGCAATTTTACTCTGAAAATGCCTACGCGGGTACTAGATGCCAAATGGAAAACAGAATTAACGATGTCATCTAACGTTTGTAGGGAATATCAAATTATTATTTTAATCATGTAGTTTTTGTTTTTGTAAATATCATTCATCTAAAGGCTGATAATACTTTTGTTTATGTTATATTAATATTGTCATTTAATGTAATGGGTTTTACACAAGCACGGGATCGGAGTCGTCCAGTATATTATTGAGTTTTTTTTTATTACCCACAACACTGCACTCGTAGTTTACGAGTTCATCATGTCAGCCCATTAACGTCCGACTACTGAGCACGAGCCTTCTCTCACATACCAAGGTGCGAGGGTATTGGGTCATACGCCACCACGCTGACCCAGTGCGGATTGGCGGAGGCAGGTGTATGGCGTCCTGCTGTTATTTCAAGCCGCCCATTAGGCCTCTAACATGGCTTAACGACTATCAAATTTAGTGATAGCCGGAGCACGCCGAGCACGGAAGCGCTCGATATCAAATGTCACACAAACGGTCACCTATCCAAGGACTGACCTCTGTAAACTCTGCTGTACTTCGGTGATCGTTTCCGACCACCGAGCACCGCAGAGCTACAAGCACCGCAGAGTTTACGTGTTACTTGCAATCAATTTAAGTAATGGATAGCTGTCTATAATTATGGAGAAGACCTTATAATATTTTGAATCCCAAGCAATGCATGATTTAAGTGATATGTGATAAACTACAAGTCACACGGGCGAAAACAACAAGTATTAAAGATGACGAGGATGCATGGATGTTTAAAACTCGTTATGTAGAACTACAAAAAGGATTTACAATATTTTTTTAAATAAAGATTCTCAATTACAAGAATCCTGAAGAAAGAGGGTTGAAGATTAAATAAAAGGCAATAAAAAATATTGATATACTTTTTCTATTTAGGGTCACCAGTATTTGATTGTACTCGTACTTAAAAGTAATTACAAATATATTATTAAGAATAGCTAAGTGAAACAAACAATTAAGTTACACAAGTTAAACAATTAGGAACAGACTGTAACTAAAAAAAACTGATTTTATCACAGAAAAGTTATAAATAAATAAAATATAGGTAGATTTAATTTGTATAACTTTCATATTCACGTTACATAATTGTCCAAATATATCTGTATATATATTTCAATTAAGCCGCTAGAATCTAGAACGTTGTAGGGCGTCTTGCGTTATATCTCAGGTCCCTTGGGTGGCTCGTCTCTGAATTCCATTATTCAACACTTGATTGGTACCTACAGCTTTGTAATCCAGCATTTGCCTATACCAATATATCGTACCTATTCACCCAATCTATGCCACGGTGAATTATCCTACTTGTATATATTTGGTACATTTGTTATATTTGGTCTTTTGACTGCAAGATGGCGCTAGTGGTTGTTTGCATCGTGCAATCACTTTTTTTATTGTAATATCATAAGTACAAATATGCTCTTTAATGAATATGTGGCTCAAAAAATCTCTACCTATTTGTTTCTGAATATTAAGTGAGACTCAAGTTGATCAATTAACATTGAATTTTTTTTATTTTATTAATTGACCCACAGATTAAACACAAATCCGAGGGAAGTTAATACTTCTATCTAACTATATTAATTACAGTGCAACTTAATAACTTAGCCAGGACATAAGTTGAAGTCATGTCATTGCCCTATAATCTAGGTTATTTAAATAACTTACCTGAAGACAGTATTGCATAGAGCGATACCATTTATCTGCAGAATATCCAGCATTGCGTTAGTAGAGTCAGCTACAGCCACATAGATCGACCATGCTTACCTTTTTTGCCTTTAGGCTCCGAAAAGTTTACAAATCTTTTAAAGGGTCAATGTGTCAATAAAATCCCAAGCAATATGCAGCAACAAATTTAAATTAACAATTAAACGCAATCTATCTTCAAAGAGATACTATTCTATCAAAGACTATATGGCAGATAAAAATGCTTAGGGTTAAACTGCCGTTTTATACAGGCTGTTCTAATATGAATGACTTAGAACATGAATATTGTTAATGTTATATTGAATTGCATTGTACAGCTTTACAGACAAATGAAGATTGTAACTAACCAATTGATAATTTAAAAGAGTTTAGCCTGTAAGTTAGTTCTTTTTACAGAGCGGTGGCTCGGAACTGGCACTTAGATTTACTTATACTTAAATATTTTTTAATTGTTTTGCTGCATGTAAGTGAATCTAAGCTTCGTGATTTCAGTGTTATCAAAATTCGATTGATTTTTGTACTTATTATTAATTTCTTTTATATTAATTTTTGCGTTTTCGAGTACTATGTAATAGTTTATGGAAAAAAAAGATTTGAACTTTGAACTTTACAAATGTCACACTGACAATGTTCGTATCTTAACGTCTTGTAATATGAGTACATAATATTTAACAATGCAGGCTAATGCAAATATTTAATTTAGCCGTAAAGTCTTTAGGCTGATTGTAAGTAAGAAGAAGCCAAAGGTAGTTTGATAACGAGCAGCGATATTGATGTAGCTTATTTTTTAAAGATAGGCATACCATCATTTTAAATTTGAATTTAAAGCTCCATACAATAGTAGAAATATTTTCCCAAGATTATTCTGAAATCCGTTTTACCAGTAGTAGATACTCCTAGTATCCTACTATCTACTCTAGAATTCATTTAATACGATGGCAGTGCGACGACAGTTAATTGATCTGTAATTAAATTTCAGACGTTTTAATCTTGAGGACCATTTGTTGACCACTTTTGAACACTAATATGAGATAGTTTTAAAATTTATTTTTTCCAAGTAAGTTGTTCATTATTTTGCACATTCGATGACTAAGTTTATCGTAGAATCAGTTTAAATACACTACAATGTGTTTACTGTTGACTTTAGTCACAGTGTTTGAGTCGATACTGCTAAATGTTAGAATTGATCTCTCATAACTCAATACTCGATATCTTCCCCCCTACAATAGTTCTATAATGTTAAAATAAAATACATATACATAGATAGATCTATTATATTGTATGTATATATTATGCAATATAATAGATCTTGGCGCCTACAAACAAAATGTCGGGCAAAACGTAATGCATTTATTATCATACTAGATGCTTCAGTATGATAAAAATATGCATTTCATGTGTATACTATATAATTAAGTGCATAGTTTGCATAATGCATAGTAATTAAGTTTCCTTTTATAAAATATAATTTTATGCCGACAATGGGGTAGATAATTATTAAATGTAAGTAAATTTATTTATTACTAAGGTATTCTTTTTGAATTATATTTCTTATTGATTCTGTGAGTTTTTTGCGAGAAGAGTGTAATATGTACTTTCCAGTTTGGACAATATTGTACTGTCCAACTTAGACTGGCCAGTATTGTATTGTATGGTATTGATAAGTACAGTGCAGTGGGAGAGAACAGTGTCGTCAGGAAGCCATCCGTACCTGCCTAGACATCTTTTTCCACCGGGAAAAAATTTACCTAGTAATAAAAATGATGGTACCTATATAATACTAAAGTGAAGGTTAAAACAACTACCCGATTAGATTACGTATAAAGTTTATTGTCATCAAAGCGACAAAGGACTGTTGTTGAACTATGTTTTTTTAACAAAAGACTACGGACAAATGGAAACAATAAAACCAGCACGGTCGAGTTGTTAAAGGGACAAAGCGTTGACATTATAACCCACAGAACAACAAAATTAAAAGGCCATGACGTGAAAGTCAATGTCAAATTGTCAACTAAGTACTAAGAAGCTATGGCGTGCTCAGAGAATTAAGGAAGGGTGATGCATTCCCTCTCATTAAGAGCGGCGATAGCCTAGTGGTGAGACTCCCTGCCTTTAAATTCAGAGGGTTTCGAGTTCAAACCCCGGTGGCGCACCTACGAGTGTATTACTTTTCGAAGTTATGTGCGTAATTATCGCTTGCTTCGTGCCTCGGAAAGCATGTTAAGCCGCGGATGTCATGAACATCTATGGCAGTCGTTATTAGGAAGTCAGTGCTTTCTAACAGACTGCCAGCTGGTTTAACCATAGAATGATGTTTCCCTCTGGGTTGCGGAGGGCAGACGGCAGTCGCTCCACGTAATAACTGAAATTCAGTCAAATCTGGTTGAACCAGTGAGCAGACCCTAAGCTTAAGTCTAGGGCAACCGGGATAATGCTAGGATATGATGATGATGCATTCCCTCTCATCTCACAGGGAGTCGTAAGAGTCGACAACGAGAAATATTATTGTATAATGGGCAGCAGCGTCATCTTACTGGTTGGAACAGCGATCACCAACCTGCCTGCCAAGCGTGGTGAGTACATTATAAGGCCGATAAGATAATGCAGCTTATAGTATACGAGCTTAATAAGATATCTGAATGTTATTTACCTAGGCTTAGTGGGTAGGGTAAGCAGTACTTATTTGCATGTATGGTGTGCACGCCACCGCTATGGAGGGTAAAGGTAAGGGACATTATCTCATATGGGAGAACAGTTCCAAAAGTGTTTAGCTGTAAGCAGTACATAACAAAGTCGAAGTCGATATTTTAAATTTGTTTTAGCCCATCCCACTACTGAGAATGGGCCTGTTCTTACCAACCGAGGTGAGAGAGATTTAAGGGACTTCACCACGAGGACTCAATGCAGATTCGCAGAGGTAGGTGTAAGCCAGGGCCTCTTAAATGGTATAACGGCTGCCACAATCAGTAATAATTAAGACCAACGGCTTAACGTGCCTTCTAAATATCTCACTTGTTATTAAATGCCACCCATCCAAGGGCTCAGCTTTACTTAGGTGATAGTTTCCAACCATAAAGTAAAGCGGATTTAAAATTTCAGAAACAAGCTTTACTTAGGTGATAGTTTCCAATAATAAAGTAAAGCGGATATAAATTTCAGAAACAAGCAAGCACTTTTTGCTTTCAGCGTTATTTTTTTACAACGACTAAGATTAGAACAATAAATGACTTAACACTAATTTTGCCCAGAAAAAACGGACACGGAATCATGCTTGGTATTTTTTTTAACTTCAACGAGAAACATTATGAACAGGACATTAATCTAATGGAAAGTGTTCCGTATGCCATTAATCATGCGGATAACGAGAACAAGTAAGAAAAGTTCGTAACTGTTTTCTTAATCCAGAACGACTGTCATTAGGTTTCATACGAGCTTCATTGTACTAAAGTTCTAAAATATATATAAACAGATTCGACGCGAGCGCAACCAAATCAAATGTGGTGTTCAGAATGAAAGTGTCCAGTGTTGACACGGTTGTTAAGAGAGTCTTTTGATGCCGGTATTCTGCTGGTATCTTGGAAGAAGGCGAAGATACAACCCATCCTCAAAATAATCAGATCGCTCGGATCCAGTCAACAATCAATTTAATTCAATTAAATTCAATCATTTATTCTTAACAATATATATATATATATATATCTTATATCGACCCATCGTGCATTGCTGTAAATTCTGTATGTGCGAAATGTTGTCTTTTCCTTTATTATTTTATTATTGGGGACGCTAGGGTTACAGCCTCTCTTGAGGACGTACAGCTACGTAGTGACATTGACACTCTCAGTGTCTTCTATCGGAACTACTATAGTGAGTATTCTGAGGAACTTTTGGATCTCATCCCGCCCTCTCCTTTCTGTGCAGACTATCAGCACTCGAACCAAGAAATTTTGTTAGCCGTTCCTATGTAAAACGACTATTAAGCGGTGTGTGAAACGACATTCTTGCAGGCTGTCATGAATGGGTTTTACCGTTCTTACTTTACTTCGCAGCGCTTTATAGCGCCGTAGTATTTTTGTACTGCATCGACTGCTTAACTCCAGGCAGGATGTAATCATTATAAAGTGTCACATAATAAGAAAAATTAAGAAATATGAAGCGTTATTTCTATATGGTGTAGTCATTAAGCCACATTGGGGGGCTTGAATAATTCTAACAGCAGGACGCCACTTGTCTCCGCCAATCAGCACTAAGTCCGCGCAATTGACGACCGATATGGCGTGGAGGTCAGTATATCTACGTGGGTTCGTGGGTTCGATTCCCACACAGAACAAATCTTTGTGTGCATGAACATGAATATTTGTTCTGGTCTGGGTGTTTTTCTATGTATACTAAGTATGTATTTACAAAAAAAAAGTATTTAAGTATGTTTATCCGTTGTTTAGTATCCATACCACAAGTTCTTAATGATACTTATCTTGGAACTAAATAATTGGTGTAATTGTCAGAAAATATTTATTTATTTATTTATTATTAATTCAGTATGAGTTGAATTTCTTTCACCTTGAGGGTTTTGTGGGATTGTTTTTGAGAGTGACTGTAATTAGTTGGACGTTAATCGGCTAATATGGTCCAATCGGTGGCTAGAATTGTTCTAACTTCTAACAGCAAGATGCACACATTTGCCTCTGCCAGTCTAAACTAGTTTTGCATGGTGGAGTATGCCCCTAATTCCTCTCACCTTAGTATGTGATAAAGAGAAGGTCTAAACTCAATTAGTTTACAGTGCTTTGATTTCGCGAAATTAGGATGCGGTAACCGCAATCTACTAATTGCTTTAAACCGAAAAGTAAAGCGTCATCAATATTGGCAAATTGTCTAGCACTCTAGCGGTACTTACGTTAGTCTTCCATCACAAAGAAAACTTACCGCCTTGTATATTTTTCTGATGGAATCTACTAGAATAAACTTGATCAGACAAAGGGTTAATCTTTTTGTATTCTCTACCATGATATCAGCCTTATAAAGTCCACCGCTGAACATCAGCCTCCCCAATAGATTAGATTATACTGAGGGTAACTGCCCATTATCACCACGCTGGGCAGGTGAGCTGGTGATCGCAGTTTAAGCCAGTACCTAGAATGACGCTGCTGCCAATCATCTGGTGAGGTTTATCTTCGTCGATTCTTACGACTCCCCGTGAGAAGAGAGGGTGTGGCTCTATTTAAGGCCGGTATGCCCATCATACTTTACTAAAAACTATGAAAAGATTCCTTACATATGATCAAAATGGATGAGGTAACGTGTGATAAAAAACATCATAACATTTTTATCTAGATAGATTTATATAAGAAAAAATAATAATAAACAATAAATAATGACAGCACGCATTCCTGTGTGCCGGGGACGTCAGGCGCTGACAATTTTCCCTTTAAGCATAGTGAAACAAAACCAGCAGAACGTTTAGAACATTTTAAATAGGTATTATAAGTGAGGTAGCGTCAACTCCAATCAATTATCACCACTTGACACTTGCTACAACCATAATATTTCCGTGCTCAAACCCGATAAGTGACAAAATTTGCGTTTTTGGGCTTAAAGCAGTACTTACAAGAATTTATCGGTTAATTAAAAAAAATTAAACTTAAAAGGTTTACTTATTGGATTATGAAGTCCTCAGTTTTCAGTCTTCTTTTCTGAAATCGACTTATCTGATAATATCACAGCGGCAGAAATTATGTATCTGATGTTGTCACTTATCGGGTTTGAGCACGGAACCCTCGATATTATTCATCATATCCTAGCATCATCCCGGTTGCCTCAGACTTAAGCCCAGGGCCCAAAGGGAAACATCATTCTATGGTTAAAACAGCTGTCAGGATGTTAGAAGGTCTAATTCTATCATGTGACTTCCTAATAATGACTGCCATAGATGTTCATGACAGCCGGGACCAACGGCTTATTATGTTTTCTGAGGCACGGAGCAAGCTATACACTTTACCTCGAAAAGTCTTAGGTTGGTCACCAGGGTTTAAACCCGAGACCCTTTGAATTAGATGGTAATTCTGATCCCATTATTGGCATTTACATTAGGACGTGTGATGTCCGATATTAGCTAGTAAAAACAGCAAAAAAATAAAGTAAAACTTTTTTTTATTGACTTGAGCGAGGATCGTACCACTAATGGTTTGTGTATTCGTATTGTTTCGTAATTATTATGTTGTAGCAATTATATTTCTGCACGCCATTGGCCGATATTTTCTTCTGAAATATTTACAATCTGCTTATAACTAATTGAATGCACTACAGCCATTACTTATAAATGATAATTATTTTACCACATTGATCTTCATCAAAATTAGTTTAAGGGAGTCCACTGCTGAATATAGGCCTCCCTCATAATTCTTCCAGCGTGTCCAATTGTAGGCGGCCTGCATTCATCGTGGTCCTTTGACCGGATCAACCGTCCATCTTGCGGGGGGACGATCCGGTCGCCCACGCCACGCTTTCTGTCGAAGGGTCTCTCCATTCTAGGACTTTGATATTATGTTGGTACTATCTTTAGTTTTATAAAAACTAACCAATATGGTAACTTGGCAGTCTGAAATAAAAATGATCATTGCCTGTCTATAACAGTGATAAATCATTGGTCGCAGGCTCACAACGTATTGTTATGGCTGTCCTACTAAAATAGTCTCATAAGATGCGTGCTAATAACAAAACCTACTATTCAAGCTTTAGTATGTCTTTGCGAAGCAGTCACGTATCGCTAATGGGCGAAACGGTCATATCAGATGTTGCGTGCTATTTTTTCTACAACGGCAAAATACATATTCCTCTCAATGGTACGTGTAAATGGAACTTTATGGCAGGTCTCGTCACTTCGCACTGACAGTGCTGTAATTATGGTCTCTGTAAGGGCCATCTGATGCAATCAACAGCATTGGCTTTTGAAGTGCCTGGAGCAGTTATCTCTTATAAGAAAATACCTTCAACTAACTATGAAACTAATAATGACATTAATTGTGCTTTGTTTATGTCCGGTTTGCTTAAAGAACTCGTTAGTTACCAGTCGTTTGCTAAGTAATTTCATTTCAATGACGCGGAATCAAAGTTTGTAAGAAAATTTCTATCCATAGAGTTACACCTAAATATTTTTGCATATATATACGCACGTCGCTAAGATAAGCGAATATTATGAAAATGCGAGTCATGCTGTCAGAAAAGCATTACAATGGAATTTAACTCTTTTCGAAGAACAAAATATACAAGAAAAGAATACTTCATAAATTCATAACTCATAAATGACATAATCATTTTATTCTTTGGCAATCATAAAAGAAATAAAAGGATCGCATAAAGCTGATTAAGACTTTGATGAAAATATTATACTTCGACATTCGCCAATAAGGGAAACGTTATGCTTCAATAAAGACTGACAAAAAGCAGGGCTGATTTGCGAATCTTCCGTTATGGGCGTATCTGGGTTACTTAGAATTTATTGGTTTCGTACAATGAATATTCGATCAATGGAATACCTTTGCAGATATAGTACAAATTCTTGGAGGTTCTATTAGTTATAACTAGCATCACGGTAAAATGTTTAGGCAGTAATTTTAGTGTTATTAATTTAACTGGCAAAATCATAATGATATGTTTAAACCTTTAGCTTAGCTAGAAGCTAAAAGGTCATATTGTCCGTAAAACATGACATAAGGAATAAAGCTGGTAGCAAAAGACCACTGATATGTATTTGGATTATGTATTATATACAATAGATGACGCAAATGCATGTGATTCGCGTGTCCGAACCCCGACCAATTGTCGGGGTTGACCACCGCTACATACAGTCCACGTGCGACTGTTGTTGTTTTTTAAAATACAGTAACATGAACGTTTTCACATATGGAACATTTATCATCAGCGGCATTAGTGTCAATGAATTAGTTTGAATTTTCCGGCAGAACCGTCCAAATAGTAGTTGAAAAGTCAGCACGCTTGAATTCAATACAAATCGTAATAATTGCGTTATCTATTGTATTTATATCTGTGCAAAAGACCGAGACAGAAGGCGGCTACTAAAGCCTATATTGGTAGAGATAAGCTTAGAAAAAACAAAAACGAGCATTGTTCTTTATAAATAGTAAAGTGTTTGAAGCTACTGCATAGCTTCTATCGCGGGCCTTGAGCGAGGAGACCGAATCCAGAAATTCCGTAACGAAAAAACCGAATACCCCCCACTCTGACAGGCACAGCGGTGATACATTTTAGTTTTTCCATCTACCGATAAATAGCAGAACTTTTAAAGACTTTTTGAAATATCACGCTTGCGTAATCCCCTTCTTCGCCCCGCAATCTGGTGACTCATGCCTCCTGTATTTACTTCATGGTACGACTCTTCGAAACAAAGACAAAAAAACTTCATAAATAAAACAAACAAACAAATAATTATAATTGCATAAGTTGAAAAAATGCAATGCTATGCAATAGCTTTAACGCGGCAGTCTCCGAGTACCACACGCCTTTTTTTTAATGAGAGATGACCAATCAGAACTGATTAAGGACGCAGATTCACAAAACACTGGATGCGAGCCGTCTGCAATTGGTCACATTGGAAGTTTATGGGGGAGCCTATGTTCAGTAGTTGACGTCTCTGGCTGTTATGAGAATGTTTTGTTAATGGTGACAATTTTGGCAGTCTTATGCTTGTGTCCAAATCTATAGATTTTAGCTTTAGTATATTGGATTGACGGACTCCAGTCTGCACTGGGTCCCATGGTCCAATAGTGATACCTTTAATCTGATGCCTTTTATTTATTATTTTATTATCTTGATTTGTGTGAGTAGGGGCTTGATCCAGTAGTAGAACGTAAATAGCTGAGTTGATATTAATAAGCCCTGTATTGATAGATGCAGCAGCATTACGCTGATGTATCGCCCTTGTGACAGGTAACATCACCTATGTTGTTAATAATTGTATTTTACTATTTTTAATTTGTTGTTTGTTTATGTGATACTGTTTGATCTAATTGTTTGTGTAATGTTATTTTGTCAATAAAATATATTCTTATTCTTATATTGAATAAATCTTCAATGACAACATCTTCAAACGTTTGTCGTATAGTGTCTTTGTTGTAAGAATTTCAAAACAAATTTTCAATTCAGGCATAATTTTCTTTTATTCTTAACAATAAAACAGAATAGTACTTAAAATAATTACACCTAGAAGCCCAGTACGCGTCGTCAAAGTGAGGCAACTCAAACCTAGCCATATTGGCTAAGTTTGTTACGCGGCCCGTCAGTGCTCAAGGTCGTGTCGTATTGAAAACTACTCCTGATATTTTTATTAAAAATGACGGTTTGCGCTATGAACGGATATCACAATACGTCGGAAAAGCACAAGAAACATATTAACATAACATTACACGAGTAAATTATGCGTTTGAACTTAAATTATTAAGTAAAATATTCATTAAAATGAAAAAAATAATTTCAATATTTGTTACGTGACAGTTGATGAAAATGTTGCCATTAAGGGGAAAAAATCTCCTACATTTTGTTGTAAGTGATACACG
Organism: Musotima nitidalis; assembly: GCA_949126915.1. NCBI lineage: Eukaryota > Metazoa > Arthropoda > Insecta > Lepidoptera > Crambidae > Musotima > Musotima nitidalis. Next base: position 6,832,528 of record OX421424.1, on the reverse strand, counting down.
TCTCAATTAGACAATAATTAAATTGCACAAAATGTTATTTGACAATTATCTGCTACTACCTTCCGCCCGCGACTTTGTTCGCGTGGAATAATTTCTATAATATACGATAACACAAATATCTTTATTTTTTCATTGATTGATTGATTTCAATTGATATGGCATAAATCACATCTTAAAACAGTAACTATTACACCTTTCGATTATTCGATTCTGGTCTATCTACATAAAACAGTTGACTAACTATAACAATTTAAGAGTTTCATAGCTCTAAATATATTAAATAAATAATTAGTGAAAAATTATTAACCCCAGGCAGAATAAATATACATACATTTTTAATGAAATTATAAAGAAAGTGGTTTTTAATTAAATAGCTAAGCTAAAGTGTAAAAGTTTCAACTTCCCTACTATTAGGGAAAATTGAATGAAATGACAACATGGTTTTTTTGACTGTGTGCGTTTCGTCGAGCGTAAATACAAGTATCTTACGCACACATAGATTTTTTTCTTGCCTCGCTTTTGAAAGACCGCTTTGAAGGGAACTATCGTTCTAGGTGTTATTATTCTAAGGAATAGTAGAAATAGGTATTGCTTTATACTTTCGTAACATTCGTGTTAATTACGACTGGTAATTATTGATATTACCTTTAGGAACAATAAAATTAATTACTTCACCAGCGTTCGTTTCTCGACCCTGCCATTCCGTTGCATGTTTATTAAGATATAAATTTCCTTAGAAACGACCCAAACTTTTGCTTCATGTTAGCAGTTTCTAATAACTGGGTAATGTCCAGTGTAAGAGTAATGAAACGATTACAATATGGGTCAGTTTTGATAAAGTAATAACTATTGTTACTAATGCGGTTTTAATTTTACACTTTGCTTATAATTCAATAGGGTGTATAGGGATCCTACCAATATCTACGGACCCTTTTTTTTTTTTGTTTTACGTCGGTAACAAAAAGCGTTTACGCACTACCTTCCAGCCAAAGGGGGACCGAAAGGGGGTGTGGGACTCACCACCAGCAGACGCGACTGCCAGCAATAATACCCACTAAAAATCTTCCGACGACGCCCGCCGCTTGTTTAGAAAGAGACGGGGGCCAGTACCTGGGTTGCAGCGTCTGACACCCCGCCTGCGGCCAACGTCCCCCGGACCAAAACCGGGAGGACCTCCTCAGAGAGGCGCAGTGCACGCGCCCCTCCTACCTCCTTGTGCGACCATAGCGTGTGTGGCCGACTTCTCGGAGGGTCTATAGATAGACAGCAGGGGCCCCCTGCCCCCACTGCCTAGACCCTCCTGGCGCTGCTGAGCGGGCCCTCCTTGCCCGCCCGCTGCTCCCTCCACAGGTCCCTCTTAGTTTCCCCCCCCGGTAGTCAGTACTAAGGGCACCCAGAGTCACCAATCTCTGGGTGTTACCTTTTCCCTAGCGCCTCCTGCGCCCTACCGGGAGATACTCAGCCCCCCCACCACGACAAGGTGGAGACCAGTCGGGGGGGTGCAAATGGTGCACCTGCCGATCAACGGATGAGGCTTTCGCGAATATAAAAGTTCCCAGTAAGCGGCAAGGTTGGCCACCTATTACGTGGGAGCAATGAAGCAATTGACGAAAAGTGGACTAATAATATGCCTCCGCCACCCCTTCGGGGAAACAGGGGTGATGTATGTATGTTGCTTGAAATTCAATTAAAGTTCTTATATTTCCAGTTTTCATATTTTTCGCCACTAACTTCTTCCGCAATGTAATTATAAAACTTGTTATGTAATATTATACTCGTAGTTATTAAACAGTTGTTACATCAAAATACGTGGTGCTTCATATGTTGTGTACGTTATTTGTTTATTATAACAAGATTGTAGAGAACTTAATAATGTAAGGTTGTTTTATTAGTATTTCTAAGTTAATTTAATTGTTAATAATAAAACATGCTACATAGATGGTGATGTAACAATACTTTGCGTTTACCATGTTTTGTGTAAATTTATATTATTAATTATGTCATATCGTACATTAATATAGTACGTAAGTATAGTATATTAATATAGTACATTAATATAGTAAATTAATGAAGTAACTTAATATAGTACATTAATATAGTACAGACACGTTAATATTAAAATTAATTAGTGACCATCAACTAGAAGTGCTGATAGATAATATATTGATGGAAGTGTCTTAGAAGATTATAAAATAAATGGATGAACTCTATTTCGTACAAATATATGTCACAAACGCACGAACAAGAATTGGCTTTTAAAATATATTTAACCATTTATATTTATTTCATATGTTTCTTCATATAAAACAATCGATAATAAGAAATAACCAACTTGGCAAACGTTAATCAGGCTCTAAACATACATTACGTTGAACATTAAGTTCGCCTTTTGTATCACTTTTTTTTGTGTGCAATAAAGATTAAATAAAATAAACATTGCACTAAACTGGACATTGAAGCTGACAACCATTAACAGGTTCTTGATTCCAACTAATCCTATAAACAGCACTGGCATTACCAGTCCTCCTGTAATTAAAAAAGAAAATATGTCTTACGACATCGTCTGTAACCGGCGAAGTATATCTAACTTTTTCATTAAACAACCGTTTTCCTACTCTTTGCGGAACGCCGCTGTATTTTTCCCCAGAAGAAACATTATGGCACACCCATTACCGCCATATTTAATATAATTGTAATTTCTTCATTGTTTTTAATTACAGTTTCTCATGGTTACGCTTTTGCTTAGCGAACTGTGACATGCCACAAAGGAAATGGGCTGTTTGAGATTTAATTGACTTTAAACATCAACAGAAGAACACGTAATGAAACATTTCTTTTGAATTAGAAAAAAGTTGATGGTAAATTAAAAAATGCAATATCTTCAAGTTGTGGTTTTGTTTCTTTGGCTAAGAAAAGTAATTACACTCAAAATAAAAAGATTTTAACACAAACTATTTGATTGACTTTCAGCATTAGCAGCAGATAACTTAAAAGTTTCCTTTGAATTCGAAAAAAGTGTCATCATCATCTCAGACATCTGACGTCCACTGCTGAACATAGGCCTCCCCAATAGATTTCCACATAGAGCGATCCTGAGTCGCCTGCATCCATCGGATTCCCGCCGCCTTGACCAAATTATCGGTCCATCGCGTAGGAGGCCGTCCTCTACTACGTTTGCCGGTTCGCGGTCGCCATTGCAGAACCTTAACGCCCCATCGGTCATCGGTTCTTCGAGCTATGTGCCCCGCCCATTGCCACTTCAAAAAAAACACACACACAAAAAAAATTGTATATATGTATGTTTATTCGTTATTTAGTATCCATAACACAAGTTCTTAATGATACTTATCTTGGAACTAAATAATTGGTGTAAGTGTCAGAAATATTTATTTATTTATTTTATCTTCTAAAGAATACTTGTCCTACTTGTAAGCGCATTAAATTGATACTGATTTATTAATTAGTAATTCTGCTTGTATTTTGAACGTTTGATTAACATTGATTTGATCTCAGTAAGAAATAGAAAGACTTTATAAGAACGTAACTCGACCTATCTATTAATGGGTCGATGTTCCTTTAAGCATGCGACAAGTTCTTAATGATACTTATTATAGAACTCAATTATTGGTGTAATTGTCAAAAAACATTTATGTATATATGAAATGGGATATATGAGCGTGAGATAGTGTATGTTTATACCTGTGAAATGGACAGTGTAAACAACAGTAAGTATTTGATATTTCAATTATATATTTATACTACTATCATTTCAAAGCTCACAAATAGAATTTCTTAAACTTAAACATTACATTGCACATGCTTCGATGACATTATCAAGTCGAGTATGACATAAAGCGGATTGATATTCAAGTGCAATGCCATTGACAGCCAGTTATAAAAGCGCTGGTGGCCTAACAAAAAGATATTATGCAATCATTCGCATTTGTCGGCGCATGCCGGCGGCGCACGTGCCGAAACTTGGGAACATAGTAAACAGTGTACTTGTCGAATGAATTCGTTTTATCAAGTTGAAAATTAAATCAATTCAAAAAAAAAATATTTGTGATACGAATTTTTATCAACTTAGAATTTTAAAACGTAGATTTTATATCAAAACTTTAAAATGATAAAAAATCCATCAAAATAAAACTACACTGAAATCACGAAAGATAGATTCACTTACATGTAAAATAAAACTCAGTGTAAGTCAATCCAAAGCCGGTTCCGAGCCGCCCCTTTGTGAGAAGAACTGACATAAAACTCACAGGCTAATGCAATTGCAATTTCACATTAAGGTTTGTCGAATTAATATCTCGTACCTGCTTATTCGAAGCACTGAATATGTGATAGAAAACGATCACCGAATTGGACCTACGTCTCAAAGATCAGTACGTGAATTTTAGATTGCATTTCTCTGTGAACGAATTCATTTAAATCGAGTATAAACACTTTTTACGTAGCTCTATATAAAATGAAGTTCAAGGTAAGACAAATCCACACGAATAAAGTTGCGAGCACCAGTTAGTAATCAAGTATACTGTCTTCAATCATCCTACACAGAGCCATCATAGAGGGTCAGAATAATTTGATTGTTTATAGTTAAAAGCTATTTTTGGTTTTCCTGAAGTGTTGTCCGGGTAGCATCGACTGCAGTCAGCATGTTCTGATAAATGTTGCTATGGGGACACGATATTTTACAGACGTAAGCATGAGAGTGAATAATCAGTCAGACATAGAGTTGTAAGGCGGGGATATTTGAGAGATATTGAAACACCGAATGTTGAGACAATACTGGCTTTATTGTATAGAAAACACATAATATAAAGTGTTTAAAAGAATACAGATTATTAGGGTTAGTACACACTATAATAAATATACTATGTTAAGGTTGATACACACCACACCTCCTTACCATAAATGAAAAAAAAAAAATACAAAGTAATTTTTTTTTTCAAACTTAATACTTAAATTGAATATAGTCAATCGTATAAAAATTGGTACATAACATTGTTAATAATTGTCAATGATTATAATATTTGATTATATAAATAGAAGTGAGTGTACATATTAAAATTAATTATTAGGTGTAAATAATTTTGTGCGATTTTTATGGATTATGTCCAATTTACCATTTTTATTTACTTGTACATTTGGTGTCATATCTTTGACGACAATATAAGGACCTGAATATACGCTTTCCATTTTGTTAGAATTTTCATTTCTTATTAAAATTAAATCATTTGGTTTATACACCATGGGGTTAATACACTTATCATACACTAATTTCCTAGCTATTTTACTTTTGAGTAAATTCTCTTTTGCCTCTTTTTGCGATAGCTGTAGGCGATATTTTAATTCATTAGGGTAATTGTCATGATTATACAATGGCTCTACTATATTGTTATTTAGATTACTTGGTAGCGAACAGACTTTTCCAAATACCAATTCGAATGGAGTAAATTTAGTTTCAGTATGTACGGAAGTATTAAAGGAGAAACACCAATATGGAAGCCATTGGCTCCATGACTCTGGATGACAATCTGTTTGAATACGCAAGAATGAGTTTAAATGTTTGTGAGAATTTTCTAATGCACCTATAGTTTGGTGATGGTAAGCTGTGGAACTAAGGTGATTTATTTTTAAAAGTTTACAAACCTGTTCGAATACTGCAGACATGAACTCTGCTCCTCTGTCAGTTGCTATCGCTCTGGGTATCCCATATTTAAGGATAAAACAATTTACTAAGGCTTGAGCCACTTCCTCCGCCTGTTTTGAAATTAAAGGGTGAGCAACAACATATTTTGTTAATTCGCATTGCACGGTAAAAATATAAGAATAATTATTGTAGTCCCTATCTAGTGGTCCTACTAAATCTATGTATATTTTATCGAATGCGGTGTTAGCCGTAGAAGTAATAACCATTGGTTCCTTAACCATTCTAGCATGTTTATATTTTTGACACTTCTCACATTTTTTAACAAATTGTCGCACATCTTTCTCTAAACCTGACCAGTAAAAATATTTCTTAATATTATTGAACATCCTTCTCATGCCCGCGTGGCCACTTGTGGGCAAGAGATGGAAGTCATTCAAAATGACCTTCCTGTCATCTACATTATCTATTCGTTGAACGTCGTTTAATATATAAAATCTTAGTGCGCACTTATTTCCTAGTGATTTAACTTCATTTAATAATTTATCAACAAAAATCTTATTATTCTTATTTTTCAAAATATAAATCTCGTCGACGTTTATCTCTTTACATAATATTTCTAACTCCCTCACGAAGGCGGCTCGCGTCAATCGCGATTGGAAGTCGGAATTAATAAAAATTGTTGACTTATTTTCTACATAGCATAACGCGTTTCTTTCCACATTTATTATATTTTGTCTTCTTAAACTCTCTAATTCATTTTTTTCTATAAATCTCAACTCTACCGCTTCCCTCGGTTTCGTATGACTTCCAATAACACTTGGTTGATCAGGCCAATTGCAGTTAGAAGTCATGTCACGGGGAGACTCTTGTAGTTTTCGAGCTTGTGCCCTAGTCGTTACATTAATCTGATATTCACTCATATTCTTTAATTGTTCTGACGTAAAAGTAGGAATCCGAGATAATGCATCTGCAGCTGCGTTATCCGAACCCTTCACGTATTCTACTATAAAATCGTACTCCTCTAATATTAACCGAAATTTAATAAGCCTACTTGACGGATCACGCATATTGAATAGATAAATTAAAGGACGATGGTCTGTTATTATTTTGAATTTACGACCATAAAGATATGGGCGAAAATGTTTAATAGCCCATACTATTGCTAATAATTCTTTCTCGATAGTTGGGTAACGGTGTTCCGCAGTATTTAAAGTTCTACTTGCGTACGCAATAGGATTATTATTGCTATTACTTAAAACCGCACCAATTGCGTAACCCGAGGCATCCGTTTGCACTATAAATTGATTTGTTTCTGAGAAGTCTGGATATTGTAACACTGGGGGAGACATTATACACTGTTTTAACGTTTCGAACGATTTTTGACACTCCTCATCCCACACAAAAGGCACATTCTTTTTACATAATTTATTTAATGGATAGGCTTTTGCCGCGAAATTTGGTATAAACTTTCTGTAATAATTAACAAAGGCTGTGAAACGCTTGACCTCGTCCACAGATTTTGGAGGGGGGTAATTTTTAACAACTTCAATTTTTCCTGGATCCGGCAAAACGCCATCACGAGATACTACGTGTCCCAAGTAAAGCATTTCTTTCTTGAAAAAGTCACACTTTACTGGGTTAAGTTTTAAATTGACATTTCTTAACCTCTCAAAAACATCTTGTAAATTTCTTAACTTTTCAGATAAATTTCGACCATATACTATTAAATCGTCTTGATATACGAGGCATTTTTCATAAGTGAGACCCGCCATAGCCATCGTCATCATTCGTGAGAACGAGGATGGACTAGTTTTTAGCCCCATAGGCATTCTTGTTAACTGGTATCGTCCTGAACAGAAACCTGTGTATTTTCTACTGTTTTTATCGAGTTCTACATTATGGAAACCTTGATATAAATCTAAATGGCTAAAGTAAATACATCCTGATAAAGAATCTAATATTTCGGTAATATTCGGTAACGGAAATTTGTCGTCTTCTATGCAATTGTTTAATTTCCTGTAATCTATTACTAACCTCCATTTTTTCTCGCCACTAGAATCTATCTTTTTAGGAACTAATAAAACAGGACTGCTCCACTCGCTTCTACATTCTTCTATAATGCCATCAAGCAACATTTTTTCTATCTGTGTATCTATTTCTTTTTTCTGTGAGTGCGGTAATCTATATGGCTTGGAAAATATAGGTGTTACGTTAGGTTTTAAAGTTATGGAATGTTTATACACGTTTGTGGTAGTGAAACTATCGCCTGGCAAATAAAATATATCGTTATACTTCGCGCATATATTTTCCACAGACGATTGTTCCTCGTCGTTCAAATGTTTTAAGTGCAATAATGATAATAGTTTTTTAACTCGGTTTGCATTTGATTCGTTTCGCGTAAAAGCACATACGCTATAATTACTAGCATCATGTATAATAGGTTTAAAATCATTAAGTGTATAATGTTGCTCAGTAGTGTTTAATATTTTTATAGGTATTCTGCCACACACCGGTTGAACTAAGGCGCTTGCTAAATATATACCATCGCTGATATCCGACGCACAAACTATACATTCATCTGTAAAATCCGTAGGAATATAATGAATTGATTCGCACCTAGGTGGAATTTCTAATTGCTTGTAATTAAATGTAGAGAACGACAAATCAATCTTAATATTAGACGCAGTCAATGTTATTATATTATGATCAAAGTCCAATATCGCCTTGTACTTAGTCATGAAATCTTGACCGATGATGCCATTCGCCATAATTGGTAAGAAGTCGAGCACATAAAATTTATGTCTCAGTTGATAACCATTTACGTCTAAGTTTAAATAACAATACCCGAGAGTTGTTATTTTACCACCTATACCTGTTATAGAAATCTTATCATCGTAATATGAAATTTGATGTTCTAATATATGTTTATACTTTACGACCGAGATGGATGCGCCCGTATCAAGTAACCAATTATACACGTGATTATTTACTGAAAAATTAATAGAGCAATTACTGCTACATGACAAAATTTTAGTCACGAAAAAACTTATTTTCTGTTTCCGTGGTTTCTGCTTTTACTTCCGACTCAGATAATATGTTAATGTTGTTGTTGCGCATCCTTTCATTTCTGTTATTATTATAATAAATTCTACCTCTGTTTGGGCGACTGCGCGTAGGCACCTGATGCAGCTGTTGGCGCTGGTTAGAGGGCCGATTCGATCCACCCCGACGTCCGCCGATGTAGTTGTGAGTGCCGCTTCGCTGTGGTGTTCGCTGCGAGTATGTTGGGTGTGAATGTCCCCGATGTCCTCTCGTAAAATTCTGCCTGAAACCCCTTGAACCTCTGTGATTATGGTACATACCAAAGACTTCACCAGAACTCGCAGACGACGCCGTCTCCTCATCTTGTGCGGCTTGCACAGCATCCTGAATTGAGCTGAAATTTCGGGCGGTTATTATTGTGCTTAGTCTACGGTTCCGCAAACCATCAGCAAACTTTTTAATTGCATGTTGCTCATTAATTGGTTTTAATAAATTGTAACTTTCAGAGTTGCCCTTGGCCTGCGAAATGGTAAGGTTAACAAAAAGTTCGGTTACTTGTCTACCATAGTCTTGGACACTTAAATCGTTCTGCTTTATGGAATTTAATTTAGTTTGGATTGCTGTTGCTGATTTTTGAGGTAATAAAACCTTCTTCATGTCAGCTACAAGATCTTCTACAGTAGCGTAATTAGAAGCCAATCGTAATTTGGCTGTCTGGGATAGTCTACTCTTTAGTATGAAATTAATTAATTGCATTTTGCAATCAGGAGTTGTAATAATAGAATTATAGTATTCGATATTATCAATTAACTGTTTGGTATTATTCTCCTCATCCGTCATGAGTGGTAACAAATTTATAGCAACTTTAATATCGAACTTAGCCATGGTTGCAACACTTTGTAATTGACAAGGTTTGCATAAATCAATTATATCGCTATATGTAGACTGGAACTTCTCAATATACTTCTGAATTAATTCGGAATCACTACTCGAGATCTTGCCCTTTTTAATATCATATAATACTTCAGATACATAATTAGTATATCTCGTAAAAATCTCATTTGCCTCAATAAGTTTTTTATTTAGTAAGTTCTCAGTTCTACGACTTGAACCAACTTTAATCAAATATACTCTAATCTCTTTAATTTCATTACACAATGCCTCTAAGATAGATGCCATAACTTACCACTATAAGTACTACAGAATACATTTTATTATACTAACTGTACCTCCTTTTAACGTAATCTGAAACGCGAATGATTGTCTTTAATAGTTCGTTGCACTTTTATCGAATATATATGTATAGTTATAACCGGCATATGAAAAACGTTATGTCTGCGCTGGAACCATATAGTTATTTATATTTATTACCACGTTCATTAACCGCACTTGTATTTTACACTTCACTAAATGCCCATTATTATTTTTCACTCATACACTGACCTCAGCCGCGGAAACTTTAGGTATTGCGCGTAGAAATGACCGACGGAGCGCATGGTGATGAAATTGCTGGTCAATCCACTGGAGATGACACCTCCTATAGATGCGATATGCACCGTAAAGTAAGCCCAACATCATCAGAGCGAGTATAACCGTCAGGATAATATTTGTAGTCCCGATATGTGTCCTTATTTCTTCAACCGAGGCCTGGTTGCTGCCTCCAGCCGCGTTCTGGGCAATTATCACTTCTTCTTTGGATTTAGTGGTACCCATCTTCTTTATTGATAACACTTATTACCGGATAACGCGTGAAATTGTGTGAAAGATTATCGAATCTTATTCGCGCATCGAACATATTGTAACTTTAGTCTAATCCTTATACGGTAAAGGAATTTTTAAACAACGCTCCGCTGCCCGGACTTTGGCAGGGTCGCCATGTAAGGCGGGGATATTTGAGAGATATTGAAACACCGAATGTTGAGACAATACTGGCTTTATTGTATAGAAAACACATAATATAAAGTGTTTAAAAGAATACAGATTATTAGGGTTAGTACACACTATAATAAATATACTATGTTAAGGTTGATACACACCACAGAGTGAGTAAGCAATCTGAGACGAGATTGAAACGCGACCACCTTGTCTCAGAAAGCCGAGAACTTTCGGTTCACCAGCAATCTAGTGTTGAACAAAAGTTTTTTTTTTTTCTGTTGATATTGTTACTTATTTGGTTACAATGTGTGTGTCATACTTTGTGGCTTTTATGTCTTTCTGTTGTTTTAGAACAAGCAGCTTATCATTATCATCTTAGATCATTAAAGTCCCTCTTCTTCTAAGGTGTGAGGAATCATACGCCACCACGCGTATCAAATGCAAATTTGAGGCAATACAAAATAAATACGTGGCACTCTAGTGATACTCTCATACAGTTGGAGGCTTTTGCCTTTAGCTTGTTTTAACAAACGAATATAGTGCTATCCCGGACCAATAGCTCAACGTGCCATTAATTGTATAGAAACGTTCAAAATCAACTACCATATAAGCGAAATACCTATAGAAGCTTTTGTTTTAGTTTATAAGAGTTGAGTTAAAGTTGAATAATCTTAAATGGCGAACGCGAACCTGCAAACGTAGAGCAGGGTACTCACCTGCACGTAACGTAGCATGTTACGCTTTTATATACCTTTAAGTGAGTACTGCTCGTCCAGGGTATCGCGTATCTAGCTGGGAGCTCCCACACGCATACTTCGAGCAGCCTTTGTGCAAGCAGTGATAGCGCCACTCGGCGGTTCGCTGCGATTTCCCTGCGAACCATGCGCGAGCGGCTAGCACGCAGCGCTAGGTACTCACTTGATACAGTATCTGATACATTACAGGCTAGATGAGCTGCTTAGCAAAGGGCGGCCTCCCATCCGATGTAACGATGATCTGGTCATTTATATTTCGTTTTATAATAATAATAAATGTTTATGAATATCAAAACAGCACCATTTTGTCTAAAACTACTCAACAAATATAGAACAATTATTTTTGTAAATACAATGGAAAACCATACTATATATAATGGACCCGATGGAACGATGATCAAGGCAGCGGGAAGCCGGTGGATGCAAGCGGCACAAGATCGATTAACGTGAAAAATAATTGGGGAATCCTATGTTCATTAGTGGGCTTCAAATGGCTGAAATAATGATTATATAATTTGAATTAATATTGACTTTAAAAGATGTGATCTAGCATATTCATTGCTGCTGTATGCTATCGACTGTGGTAATTTGTACGACACAAACATTCACAATAACCCGAGTTGGATAGATTACTTCGCGTCGCCTTGAATCTGGCGAACTGTCACGTACGGACAGACAATACAGAAAGAAAGCTATTTCTATTAAAAAAGCAGTCCTCATTTTTAGGATAAGTGTCGCTAGTAACTATAATAGTCGTAAACGACTAACGTATTCGTTAACGTAAGGAATTTACGACTGTGAATTTCTCTAGTATAATTTTTTCTTTAACATATTTTTTTATGAATTATTTTTTAAATTTAATTTCTTGAAATCCAATATACAGTAAAAGTAATAAATAAATTGAGTGTTTACTTATGTTATTATAATCGTTGATTATAATATAAAGTTTCTACTTCCAAAAACTATATGTATTAAGCTTACAAATATAATACGTAAGCCTAGACTTTTTTAGTAATATTACTCAACCTAATTGTTTTTCAATAATAGAGTTATTTCTGTAAATAGTAGAGTAATTGTCCTATAGGGGTTAGCTAATCTTTGAGGGGCTTATTACAAAACGCGATCTAAAGTTATATCAGGTTTCACACTAGTGCGTGCTGTCACTTTCATTTGTTAAGATGTAGACAGTGACAGCACTAGCTTAATACCTTGTCTAACTTTAGATATCGTTTTGTACTAAACCCCTTAATGTTTAATAGTTTCATTCTTTTACTCTGAAGTTCAGCCAAATCTGGTTAGACTAGTGAGCAGACCCTGGGCTCTAGGCTTAAGTCTGCTGCTACCGGGATAATGCTAGGATATGATGATGATGATGACTAATAACAACCCTACATATAAACAAAAATATAAGACGTTCGGGCTCAACGTGCTCTCTGTGCTAGAAAAGGAATTTGCTACGGCGTTGCTGTCACCCCAAAGAGGATATATGGGCGAGAGGTTTTATATATGTCAGTATGTATTTTATAAGGGCTTTATTCGTGATTCCAGGACTTAATTTTCAGACAAGTTCATAAAAAAAGAAGACTTCAAGTTACTTTCCAAGTTCTTAACCAAAACAAGAACAATAATGTGTCAATGAATAATTGTGATTCAATCAGTCATTCTTCACAATCATCATCATCTCAACCCATTAACGTCCCACTACTGAGCAAGAGCTTTCTCTCACATATCAAAGTGTGAGGGTATTGGGAGGGTTTTGTCATACTCCACCACGCTGACCCAGTGCGGATTGGCGGAGGCAGGTGTATGGCGCTGCAAATTGCGCCTTCCTGAGGAGGTCTCCCCGGTTCTGATCCGGGGGACGTTGGCCGCGGGCGGGGTTCCAGAAGCTACAAACCCGGGCACTGGTGCCTCGCCCCTTTTCAACAGCGGTGGGCGTCGTCTGAAGTTTTTTAGTGGGTAGGACTGCGGTGGTCGTGTCGGCCGCAGTGAGCCCCACACCCCCTCCCGGTCTCCCCCTTTTGGCCGGGAGACAGTGCGTAAGCAGCATTTTTTTACAGACGATAATAAAAAAGAAAAAAAAGAAAAAAAGGCAGGTGTATGGCGTCCTGCTGTTAGAATTTTTCAAGCCGCCCATTAGGCCTCTAACATGGCATTCTTCACTATAAATTTTGGAATTCACATATAATTAAAACATGGTCTCACTAATCTTCCGCAATCATCATATACCTACAGTAACGAGTTCAAATCTGGAATTAATACTTATAAAAAGCTGATAATATTAGTAAGGACAGCGTAGGCTTCATTTCAACACAAAAAATAAGAAAGTACCTGTAGGTAACGCAAACGAAGACGCGGATATAATTAACTTTTTTAATACAAAACCGCTGTTTAAAGGGCTTGAAATATTCCCTTACGAAACGGTACTCTCAAAGCAAAATAATATAAATAGACATATCGCATGTTAAAAGGAACATCGACCCATTAATAGATAGGTCAGGTTTGAGTTACGTACTTATACAGTCTTTCTTTTTCTTACTGATATCGAATCAATGTTAATCAAGCGTTCAAAACACAAGCAGAATTAAAATTAATAAATCGGTATCAATTGAATGCGCTTACAAGAAAGACAAGTATTGATCTTATTTATTCTAAAGAAGAAGATCTCCTTTGGTGATGTCCCAAAAATCGTCTTTATTGAGTTAAGTCACTATTCCATTAAGCATGCAATATATAAAAAAACAAAAATATCACATCGAATCTGTACATTGATATCTGTACAATACGTCATCCTATCTTTGTTTTGAGTACCCCGTAATGGCGAGTACGGAAATATTTCCCTCCTTAAGTTTCGAAATGAAATATACAGTTGGTATGAGTAAGTAGGTAATATTCTTCAAATACGAACGGTTCTCTGTAGGACAGGTGCGGGCCTAGATGTAATTTATGAGGGTCCTTCCATACCACCCGGACGTACGATGGGACGAGATTCAGTTTTATTTTCATTCGATTTATGTCATGATGAGGAATGCTCCGGTGGTGAATGTTCTGGCATTTACTTCTGTTTTGTTTTACGTATACTTTTCTCAATACTTATTTACTCAATACTTATTTACTCCATACTTATTAAATCAATACTTTAGAGTTTTAGGCATATAGTTTTAGGATGTAGTAAAATATTTGTGAACGAAACTAATTAGAACTATTTTTATTTTGTTCAAAGAGTAACGAATTTACCGAGTGACTTAGTGTAACTACTTTCACATATACTTGGGCTTGCCTTCTCGTGTTCGATTGACATTATTGATTCAAAGGGATTTCAAAAATGACTTCTGTAAACCCTGCTCATCAAGCGCTTCCTTGGAGCAATTTTAATATTTAGATGTTTTTGTGGATTATACTCATAACTTAGATTTTATTTATTTGTTCTACAATGTTATTATTTATATATCACGCCTGTTTCCCCGAAGGGATAGCAGAGGCATATTATACGCCCACACTTCGCCAATTACATTGTCGGTCCACGTAATAGGTGGCGAGCCTATTGCCGCTTGCTGGGATCTGTTAAGTTGGCCAGAGCCTCGTCTGTTGATCAGCAAGTGCACCACTTGCAGGTGAGGTAGGCTTGGGCTCCTTAGATATTAGTAAGATCCCTATACACCTATTATATTTATTATATTAATAAATGTGTTAACAATTATTTTTCTTCGCGTTTTTATATTTTTTTACTTACGTACATTCTGGCCTGTTTCCCCGAAGGGATAGGCAGAGGCATATTATAAGCCCACACTTCGCCAATTACATTGTCGGTCCCACGTTATATGGTGGCGAGCCTAGTGCCGCTTGCTGGGATCTGTTAAGTTGGCCAGAGCCTCGTCTGTTGATCAGCAGGTGAGGTAGGCTTGGGCTCCTTAGATATTAGTAAGATCCCTATACACCTATTATAATAATAATTGTGTAAACAATTATCTTTCTTCGCGTTTTTATATTTTTTTACTTACGTACATTCACGCCTGTTTCCCCGAAGGGATTGGCAGAGGCATATTATACGCCCACACTTCGCCAATTATATTGTCGGTCCACGTAATAGGTGGCGAGCCTATTGCCGCTTGCCGGGATTTATTAAGTTGGTCAGAGCCTCGTCTGTGGATCAGCAGGTGCACCACTTGCAGGTGAGGTAGGCTTGGGCTCCTTAGATATTAGTAATATCCCTATACACCTATTATATTTCTTATAATAAAAAATGTGTAAACAATTATCTTTCTTCGCGTCATCTCTGCTATCAACACCATGAATAATTTTATTAAACGATATGAGAAATAAAAAACAGTCGTTACCTTTTTAAATTACGTCCGAAAATATGCTTATCGTACCTTTTTTTAAATTAGGTTCCAAGAACTCGTTTGCAGCCCGAAACGAATCCGTTAAATATTTCAGACATCATATAGTCTTATATGATAATAAAAGTCCTGGCAATTGGTCCTGACGCTCGGTGCAAGACTCGAGGACCATTCAGCTGAGTAGCTCAATTTGCCTGCACTCCACTACCGAACAAACCTGAAGAGAGCACCAATTAGGTGAGACAAATCCAATTTATTATTCGGCTTCGCTACCATTCGATTGGATAATAAATAGCTGTAGTTCCAACTGGCAATTACGTATAGTTAAATAAATAACTGTACAAGGCCTGATGAATAGAAGCCATCCCGATACGCCTCCGAATGAATCCGTAGAACGTTGTGTTAGTACACGATCACAATTCAATGACGCTCATTCTGCCGTATCACATATGATACGCTTCTAACTCGCTAAACAGTTACGCGAGATCGCAGCTTGTTACGGTATACAAGATAACAATTGCTAGCGTTTTATTTAGTTTGCCGAGTCATTATTGATACTTTTTAGGGTTCCGTAGTAAACAAGGAACCCTTATAGTTTCGCCATGTCCGTCCGTCCGTCCGTCCGTCCGTCCGTCCGTCGTCGGGTTAGCGCAGAGACTATTAACATTAGACAGCTGAAAATTGGTGTGGGTATACATATTAATCACGTCGACAAACCTGTACAATAAAATTTTTAAAAATATTGTTTTGTAACGTACCTCCCCTACACGTAAAGTAGGAATGATTTTTTTTTCTCGAGTCTATCTTATCATGTTGGGTATCGTTAGAAAGGTCTTTTAAAAGTAATACGAGTTTCTTAAAACCATTTTTCGATTTAGGGATCCGTTTTCGAAACATTAAGCTTTAAAGTGGAAAAAATTGATAGAGTTCAGTATCCGCCCCCCCCACCAGGTAAACGGTACTTTCAGAGTGGCTGAAAAAATTCACAATAATAGTATATATAATGAAGTTAAAAGGAAAACTATCACGGCTAAGTAGGCTTTACTGGTTTTCGAGTAATGGACGACAATCAAATAAATTTTTGTATTAAATGTATTAAAATTTCATTCATACCGTAGTAGTGATATCTATCGGGGAATAGCTGAACCTGTTCATATAGCGACATTATGGCAAAGGGTGACTACGGAACCCTATATTGCGCGTGGCCCGACACGCACTTGGCCGGTTTTTTTATTGTGTCGAAAAGGAAATGATATTGATTATACAAAGAGGTTTCGGTTATAAAATGAGTTAGTATTTAGAGTGGTAAATATGCTACTTGAAAAGCATTTATTAGTGTACATGTCGTAGTCAGATTGTAGAGTCTGCTGTTTTATAAAATGACGAGCCTAATTGTAAAAGGATAGTGGATATTTATAAAAAACATATGATCCTCCAACCAATTCGTGAGTTTGTTTTGTTAGCTGTGTCTTCCAAAGTGTCTGATGTCGACAAATGCTGGTACATATTTAATTATAAGAACGTTTACTACTAATGGTACTTTTTGAGTTAACGTTCGTAAGAGCTTTATTGAGCCAAAATTTAATTTCCTATTTCATCATAGAAGAATTTAATTTTAAGCAAAACCCAATACGACTATTCTTTCTTGCTAACGTTCGTCTTACACTTGATTGCGCAAGAAGTGTGAGATTTGGCATACTTAAAGTTCATTGGAGAAACAGTGCAGAAATAGTTATATGTGCCACAAATAGGTGCTTAGTTTATTACGATCCATAATGTACACCACTAGATAACTACTAGCGTTTAAATAAATTACACAAAAAATTATGTCTTGTGTAGCAATTGTATCTAAGTCGATTGATTAACGTATAGGTCATCTTATAGCAATCTTGATAAAAATATGCGTAGATCTCACCGAAAAAAGATAGCAACATTTGTTAACATTTATAATATCACAGATTATAGCATCTCGCATTGTTCACAGTAGAATTTTATTTTGACAAATGGAGAAACAGCGCTGATACAATCAGTACGCGGGTAGTGCAAGGTGTAATTAGAACGGCTGACTAAGCAGAATCTATGGCCCCACTCACTGCCCCTTCTCCAGATTTAAGAGCCATTGTGGAAGTATCTTTATTGCCTGCCGCGATTTAAACTAATGTCTCGTATTCGATACGGAGTCGTCGATACTCGCTCTCAACTCGGAGAATTTATCAGTCAGAAAATTGAATGTCAAACCGTACGACAGTAAATTATGCACAATGCCTCGCAGTGCCAATTTTGTTATCGAAATGAATTGGCGTGCGCGGGCGTTGATTTGTAGGGACTTTTTATGGAGGTTTGTCATCGGCATTGCATTTTAACGCTCTTTTCGAAGAAACTTTCAAAATTCAATATTTACTTGTTTTATAGGAATATTATATTTATGCACGGGACATCCAGCAAAGATATGTTATAAAGAAACAGAAAATTTATAACTTGAGATGAATGTATGAAATAAAAAAAGTTATAATAATATTATTATATATATCTGAACTATATATCTTACGTTCCAACGGTCGCCTAATTTTGCCGAGCCCAATTCAGGCAAAATGTTTTCCAAATAGGTTTAATGGTCTTCGAGTCAGGAATCTACGACAAGTATGACGAGCCCTATTAAAAAAGCATAAAAGTTCATTTTTTTCAGACTCATTTAAAAAAAATATTGACTGAATCTATTCGCCAGTAATTAAGTTCTCTTTCAATTGATTGTATCAGCAAGCATCTCATCACCCCATTCCGCTCATATGTCCTCATTCACACAATACACCATCTATCCCACTTTCTTGGCTCTTCGACACGACAAGAGGTGTTTACAATATTTTTTGTCGGCTCGATTACGCCTTGCCGTTACCAATTAGTTATATCGGATGTTAGATCAAATTACGTACCGCTTCAGAGGTCGTCGCAGCGCACAGTGGTACGATATTGAAAATAGGTGGACATTCTAAGTATGCCCAACAATAAAATTGGCTGGCTATTAGATACATCCTTCTATATAGAAATAAAGTCTAATAAGATACATCCTTCTATATAGAAATAAAGTCACAGTCAAAATCATCTATTCAAGTTTGACTCAGTAAAGCTCTTATGAAGGTTAACTTAGAACATACGCGCCTATTCCCGCCTGCAGTGAATTGGAAAAGAAAGGGCAAAAAATAGTCAATTTTATTTATTTTACCCCTAGTTACAAGAAAATAGTAATAAAAATGGATCGCCGAAATATATGTACGCGCTTAACTTTCGAACGAACGCATTAAATTGCATAATTCTTTTTTTATTGTATTCGTCATTTTCGGTACAAAGCTTATATAGTAGTCAAAATTAAGGATGCTGAGCGGAAAATTAAAAAACATATCAAATTACTTATATCAGTCGCTGTTTGTTAGCGCGATTGACAGAATAAATTTAAAAAGACGGGATAACGGAATGTCGGGTCAGCTAGTTTTAAAAAAAATACGTCGAAAACATAAATTATGTTATTTCTGTTTGGTGAAATATTGACTTTTATCGAATGTCCACTTATTTACAATATGAAACCACTGTGCGGCGTGGTCCCGTTAACTGCATCACAATAGTAGGCTTTGGGTAAATTTGCCAGTCATCGACCCAACTTGGTTCAGCACCACAAAAAAGTGAAGCTTCTATTGTAAAGGATTGTAAGTGGGTTTTGAATTTGTTACTAGTGGTATGTGTAGAGTATGCATTTATTTATGGATCATATTTAACGTGTCTTCGAAATTAATAAATTGCCAACCTAACCTAACCTTTTTGTACATCAAAATTACTGATTGAGCACCTAATCACCTATTAGATGCTCACTCAGTATTTTTGATGATCAAAAAAGCTTTTTTTAGAGGTTTAGTTTATTATATTCCTTTATTTATTAGTTAAATCCTTTGACGTTTATGATAGAACTTGTTAGTAAAGCATATGCAAGGAACCCCCCCGACTGGTCTCCACCTTGTCGTGGTGGGGGGGCTGAGTACCTCCCAGTAGGGCGCAGGAGGCGCTAGGGAAAAGGTAACACCCAGAGATTGGCGACTCTGGGTGCCCTTAGTACTGACTACCGGGGGGGAAACTAAGAGGGACCTGTGGAGGGCGCAGCGGGCGGGCCAGGAGGGCCCGTCAGCCAGCGCCAGAAGAGTCGGAAGGCAGCGGGAGCAGAGGGCCCCTGCTGTCTAACCAAAGACCCTCCGAGAAGTCGGCCACACAGGCTATGGTCGCACAAGGAGGTAGGAGGGGCGGGTCCACTGCGCCTCTCTGAGGAGGTCCTTCCGGTTTTGGTCCAGGGGACGTTGGCCGCAGGCGAAGACGCTGCAACCCAGGTACTGGCCCCCGCCTTTTTCTCAACAAGCGGCGGGCGTCGTCGAAAGATTTTTAGTGGGTATTACTGCTGGCAGTCGCGTCTGCCGGTGGTGAGTCCCACACTCCCTTTCGGTCCCCCTTTGGCCGGAAGGCGTAAATGCATTTTGTTACCGGCGTAAAACAAAAAAAGACTTAAGCTTAGGGCCTGGGCTAGCGTCGACAACTCGGTTGGAAACATGATTATCATGATGTTATAAAACACTGACTTCCTAATAACAACTGCCATAGATGTTCATGACAGCCGGGACCAACGGCTTAACGCGCTATCCGAGACAAGGAGCAAGCGATATCATAAAAAAGTCTCGCGACCAGGGTTTGTAACCCAGATCCTCTAAGTCATTAAGTTGATCCGAACAGATTCGCACCGCTTTTGACTCCAGGTTACTATGACCTTTACACCGAGACAAGAACAGGTGGACCATTTGAAAGAAAGTGATGCAGAAGAGAGGTCACAACCCTCAACACTGAAGAATGCCACGCAAGGAGTAGTGCTTTATAAAGAAGTACACATTTTTAAAAAAATATTTTCTGACACATACACTAATTATTTACTTCTAAGAAGAAGAGTTAAGTTTTTTTTTTTCTAAGTTCTTATAAGAACTTGTGTTATGGATACTCAATAACGGATAAAAATACATAAATAGTTTTTTTTGGTAATACATACTTAACATACATACACAGGAATGTTTGTGCACACAAAAATTTGTCCAGTGTGGGAATCGAAACCACGACCTCAGAGCAGAGTGCGGGTATACTCGCCTTCGCGCCATATCAGTCGTCAAAACTATATAGAGATACTGTTATTCTTGAACGTTAAGTAAACTCGTAGTAACCCACTCGTGCTCGAATAAACGGCTAAGTTTAAGAATTTGTTAGTGGTGCTATTTAAAGAGTAAACATTTCATCTTTGATTTTCTATGCGCTATAATCTATCTATAGCCTTAAACTTTTTAATTAACTTTATTCAGTACTTAGAGCTTGTACTAAATCAAGAACAAATTTACTTAAACACTTCTTGTTTTGTAAACATACTTTTAATAGGTAGAGAACACTCAAACCAGTATCTGTTCATGCTAACAAATATTTGTTTTTAGTGGGAATAAAACCCACGACGTTGGGAGTTATGAACGTTAAAAACTATTTTCTTTGTTAATAGCGGTGTATAAAGCACGAATAGAGTAAGATCAATAACTACTGTATATATATTGTTGTGTAGGCCGCCTACTAAGGTTACCAATATCTGAACAGCCCAATCCAACCTTACCTGCAAGTGGTGCATCAACGGACGAGGCTCTGGCGAGGATAAAAGTTCCCAGTAAGCGGTAATATGCCCCCCCCCCCCCCTATAACGTGGGACCAATAATATTATTACTGGCTAATGGTGGGCGTATAATAAGTCTCTGCCCCCTTCGGAGAAACAGGCCTGATATTATTTACGAAATAATTCAAACAAGACAAACAAAAGATGTGTCATTAGGTCATTTAAGCTTTCGTGCTTTGGAAAGCACGTTATGCTGATCCCGTTCATCACATGAAGTTGGAGTCATTGAGCCTAGTTAAAATAAATAAAACTAACTTAAAAAAAGAAAGAAATGCACTTCTGCCTCTACTAAGTTCCTCTTTATATATTTTTAGGATGAAAATAATCTAGCTGTGCGTGCAGCGGAAGGCTGTATCGGACTTCTTTTACTGAATAAAACTCGTCGATGTTCCTTCTTAAGCCGGTTGTGTTCCAGGGCTGTTTTAGAACTTAGCTGAACTGTAGCTCTTTTGAACAGTCCCCTGTGTTTTATAACGCAATTATAAAACAATAGTTTGAATAGTTACAAAATAATATTTGTCATATTTTTTTAAAATTATAATGTGTAATAAATAAATATTCTCTAACAATCACATCAATTATTCAGTTCCAAAATAAGTATCACTAAGAACTTTTTTTGTAAATATTAGGTCGGGGAAAAAGTCTTTTCGCATAACGTAGGTATAAACTTATTATAAATTTTTTTTGACTGTACTATTTGTGTCTGGCTGGTTTTGGTAACATTAAAAAGGTTCCATTATAAAGTAAAGAAAAAAATAAAAAAAAGTTGTTTCCCGCTATTTTTCATTTGTTTTTCTCTCCGTAAAAATGAGTGAATCTAATGAAGAAATGCGATACATTTTAAAATTTTATTATAAAAAAGGCAAAAATGCAACTCAAGCAGTGAAAAAAATTTGTGATGTTTATGGACCTGATGCAGTGTCAGTAAGAGTAGCACAAATTTGGTTCAAACGTTTTCAGTCCGGAAATTTTGATGTTAAAGATGCACCTCGCTCTGGTCGCCCTGTTACGAATAAAATGGACGCCATTTTTGAAAGAGTGGAGTAAGATCGGCATATTAGTAGTTACGATGTAGCTGAAGAACTGGGAATTGACCACAAAACAGTTTTGACCCATTTGAAGAAAGCTGGTTATACAAAAAAGCTCGATATTTGGGTGCCACACGAGCTCACTCAAAGAAACTTAATGAACCGTGTACTCATTTGCGATTCATTATTGAGACGTAATGAAACCGAGCCGTTTTTGAAGAGATTGATAACTGGCGATGAAAAGTGGATCACGTACGACAAGAACGTGCGAAAAAGGTCGTGGTCGAAAGTTGGCCAGGCTTCACAGACTGTGGCCAAACCTGGTCTAACGAAATAAGGTGATGCTGTGTGTATGGTGGGATTGGAAGGGCATTGTTTATTATGAGCTTTTACCGCCCGGCAAAACCATCGATTCTGATCTTTACTGCCAGCAACTGATGAGATTAAAGGAAGCAGTCGAGAGAAAACGGCCGGAATTGATCAACAGGAAGGGTGTGGTCTTTCATCACGATAACGCTAGATCACACACATCTTTAGCCACTCAGCAAAAATTAAGAGAGTTCGACTGGGAGGTCCTAGTGCATCCACCATATAGCCCTGACCTTGCGCCTTCAAAGTCAAAGTCAAAAGTCAAAGTCAAAAAATACTTTATTTCATAAACTATTACATAGTACTTGAAAACGTCAAAATTATAAAAAAATAACAAAAACAAATAAAATATAACTATACTAAAATCACGAAGCTTAGATTCACTTGCAACCAAATAATTTAAAAAAACAAAAAACATTTAAGTGCAAGCGAATCTAAGTGCCAGTTCCGAGCCACCGCTCTGTAAGAAGAACTGGCAAGAAACTCACAGGCTATGCTCTTTTAAATTATCGATTGGTTAGTAACAATCTTCATTTGT
The DNA here is from genome assembly GCA_949126915.1 of Musotima nitidalis. Taxonomy (NCBI): domain Eukaryota; kingdom Metazoa; phylum Arthropoda; class Insecta; order Lepidoptera; family Crambidae; genus Musotima; species Musotima nitidalis. The sequence continues at coordinate 6,809,197 of OX421424.1, read as the reverse complement.
CTGTGACGCTATACAATGCAACATAATATAACAATATTCATGCTTTAAGTCATTCATATTAGAATAGCCTGTATGAAACGGCGGTTTAATCCCAAGCATTTTTATCAGCCATATAGTCTTTAATAGAATAATATCCCTTTGAAGACAGCTTGCGTTTTATTGTTAATTTAAATTTATTTAGGCTTAATTGCTGTATATTGCTTGGGATTTTATTATAGAATCGCACACATTGACCTTTAAAAGATTTGTTAATTTTTTGGAGCCTAGTGGCAGGTACAACTAGTTTATGCTTATTTCTTGTGTTTAGGTTATGTATATCACTTTTCTTACTCAATTTATCAAAATTTTTGTGTACATATACTAGGTTTTCATAAACAAACTGACCCGCCACTGTCAAAATACCAATTTCTTTAAATTTATCCCTTAGTGAATGTCTACATGGTAGATTATAAATTGCTCGTATGGCCCTCTTCTGCAGTACAAAAATATTTTGAATATCTGCGGCACAACCCCACAGAAGAATACCATACGACATAACACTATGAAAATAGCAATGATAAACAAGCCTAGCTGTTTCAACGTCTGTTAATTGGCGAATTTTCTTTACCGCGTATGCAGCAGAGCTGAGTCTATTCGACAATTCACCAATATGTGGGCCCCACTGTAACTTAGAATCTAATATAACACCCAAAAATTTGGTGGTATCCACAAGGGTCAACTCATCTTCCTTTATTTTAATAGTGGTGTTTACTTGTCTGACGTTAGGCGTCACGAATTTAATGCATTTCGTTTTAGCCCCATTTAATAATAAATTGTTAACGTCAAACCAGTGCACCACCTTTGAGATCGCATTGTTTACATCGTCTGGGTTCTGATATCGCTTTATTTTAAATAATAATGATGTATCATCAGCAAACAATACTATCTCGTGATTTTCCTTTACCAAATGTGGCAAATCATTAATATAAATTAGAAACAAAAACGGGCCGAGAATCGAGCCCTGCGGTACCCCCATTTTTACTACAGAACCCTGAGATCGCTTTCCATTAACTTCAACCCTTTGAATCCTATTACTTAAGTAAGAAGTAAGAAGATCCAATGCGGAGCCTCTTATTCCATAATAATCTAATTTTTTTATCAATGTTTCATGAGGAACACAATCAAAAGCATTGGACAGATCGCAAAAAATACCTAAAGCGTCCAAAGAATCTTCCCAAGCATCAAAAATATGTTTCAAAAGCTCAACACCTGCATCGGTTGTGGAGCGACCCTTAGTGAATCCAAATTGTTTTGAATGCATTAAGCCATTTTTATTAAAAAATCTGAACATTTGGTTGTAAATAAGTTTTTCAAAAATTTTACTAAAAGTAGGCAGCACTGAAATAGGTCTAAAATTAGTTGGGTCTGCTGTACTGCCCGATTTAAATAGTGGAATGATTTTACTATTTTTCATTAAATCTGGAAACGTGCCGCAATCTATACATTTATTAAATATTATAGCTAAACTGTGCGCCACCGAAACAATGATAGGCTTGGTAACTACGATGGAATTGCCCCAGAGGTCTGCAGTCTTTTTAACATTAAGAGTATTAAATGTCTTAATTATATCTATGGGTGTTACATGATTAAACATAAACTCTTCTGTACAAATGTTTACATTATCTCTTAAAATAGCCTCCGCTAAAGTAGGCGAGGAATTTAAAGTTTTTGTAGTAGACACTGGAATATTACTAAAGAAGTCTTCAAAAGCATTGGCAATATCTAAGTCAGATGTAAGCGTCTTGCTATCAATGTTGAGTTTAAACTTATTATTATAATTCTTATTTCTTCCCGTTTCACTATTAATAATATTCCATGTCATTTTAATCTTATCATCACTATTTCTAATTTTATAGCTCAAATAACAAGACTTTGCCGTATGACATGCTTTTCTAAATATTTTAGAATATTTCCTTACATAATTATGAAATTGTTCACTATTGTTAACATTTCTTTCGTCATACAGTTCATACAGTCTCTTTCTACTTTTATGTAGCCCAGGAGTAGCCCATTCACTAAAGGCAGCATTATCATTTACCTTAATCGTTTTGGGAGTAAATGTTGATTGAAAACTACTACAAAAGTCGCTAAAAAACATATTATATAAAATATTAGGGTCATTGCTTTTATCTACCATGGGTAAACTAAATGATAATAATTTATTGTTAAACCTCTCAAAACGATTATTGGTTTTTGGTATAAATGTTATTGTTCTTTTAGCCACAGTTTTATTTCTACAAAGCAAAGATATTTGTTGACCACAATGATCTGAATCTAATTGATTAATAATTTTTTTACTGTCATCACTCAGTATAATATCTGTAAATATGTTATCCAAGCAAGTGGCAGTAGTGGCTGTAATTCTTGTTGGCTCTAGAAACACATTTATCAAATTATATGATTTAAAAAGTGCTTTTATTCTTGTACATGCACTCGAACACTCTAGCAAATTAACATTAAAATCTCCACAAACAATAACATTTTTGTTAGCATTATAAACTTTTCCCAGCACTTCATCCATAATACTTTCAAATAAATCATATGAAGCTGATGGAGGTCTGTATACACTCAATACAACAAACCGCTCCATTTCGATACAGGCTATTTCAATAATCCGTTCGGCTGAGAAGCTTACTATATCATGGCGCTCCTTGAATCTAAATTTCTTATTTACTATAATTAATGATCCACCATGTATAGCACCCTCCCTGCAAAACGAACTACCTACCTGGTGATTATTAAAATTGAACATGAACTGGTTACTTTTAATCCAATGTTCAGTAATGCAAAAAATATCAATATGATTACCGTTCATGAACAATTCAATTTCTAGTTCCTTACCCAATATTCCTCTAATATTCTGGTGCACCAGGTTTATAACATTATTTTGTTTAGTAATTACTATGCCAGAGTTTGTCTCTGTTGTCTTAGATCTTAATTTAAATGATTTTCTATATTAGAAATAGAATCAGAATAATTAATGTCAACACAACAATTATTATCTACACTACTGCTTTGCTCAATAGAAGCAATATGTTTAGCCAAATTCTTGGCTGTTATACTAAAATAATAGGATAGCGAATTTGCTATCTGTCGCTTAAAACTAGATGAAAGGTAATATCTACCTTTAGTCATAAATTTGCTGCTAACAAAACTGTTAGTATCAATCAAATTAATACAATCATGATATGTACTTATAGTATGTAGTACACAGTTTAACTTATATCTAAGATTATTTTCCGCGTCTGGCAAGCTCTTTGAGTAGGGGAATGTGAACAAAATAATTTTACTTAAATCAAGAGACAATAAATTATTAATATATTCAATTAAATCCTTTTTGTTAACGTTACCCCTATTCTCCACTAAAATAATAAGAGTATTCTCATTACTAAATTTATAATTTAAAATTTTTTTCATAATTTTGTCATATGTTGCAGATGGCATGCAATAGTTTACAACTGATTGTCCCTTAGACTCTGAATTCAATTTTGAGCCCATATGTCTACCAATATCATCACTGAACATAATTCTTTTATGTACATCACCTTGTGTACAACATGTTACATCAATTGATGCACACAACGGCTGCTCTGCACTGACACTAGTATGGGAGCTTCCACATAAGGTTTTGGTGTCAATGCAGACCGAAGGAACACACTGTGGAGAACTCAAGCAGTTGTCGTTGCAAGAGTTTTGATTTATAAAAGAATCAAGGCGCTCAGTGTTATCATTTGAGGTTTTAAGTATCTTATCTATTGTTAAAGAACATTTATTGTAGTCCTTAAGGGACAATTCATATTTCCTAGTTAGATACTGAATTTCAAATTGCAAATTTTGTATTTTTGATTCTAAGTGCTTTGTGTCAGTATAGTATTTTGAATGACACTGTTTTAACTCTAGCTCAGACAACTTCCATTGTTCTCTTAATTTAAGATTAGATTTAATATTCTTGCATTTATTCATCAGGCTATTAAAATGTTCAGATTTTCACCTGTTTCGGTCTCTGCAGAATTCTTTAGGTTCTGTAAGGTTGACCTCAAGAGAGGACTGCCAAAACTATTTGTCCCGTTTTTTTGATCAGAAGTCCCAAAGTTTCTACAGTAACGGGATAATGTCTCTGCCCACAAAATGGCAAAAAGTTATTCAACAAAACGGTACAAAAATACGAAAAGACTTTTTCCCCAACCTATTACATACGTAATATACATAGGAAAACACCCAGACCAGAACATATATTCATATTTATGCACACAAAGATTTGTCATGTGTGGGAAGCGAACCCACGAACTCTGGAGTGAAGTGCAGATATATTGACCTCCACGCCATATCGGTAGTCAATCGGTCGTGTATATATTTAAAATCTATAAAATGTACCTATGCAATATGTCAGACATGAGCCAACGAAACAGATTTCAGCAAGGAATTTTCTCATTTCAATTTTAGGTCGTCTACAGCTCTTGGCGATCACTTACGTCGAGACATGTAAATGCTCATCTCAATCAGTTACTATTACTGATATTTAGTATAATTATTTGTATAATCACATATAGCAGTTGTTGGTCTTAAATAAATATATGAAGTCAAAGTCAAAATCTTTTTTTTTAATGTGACACGTCATAATGACTACATTCTGCCAAGCAGTCGATGCAGTCCAAAAAAAAAAAAATTAAAGCGCTTCATGACGGCCTGCTGAAATGCCGTTTCACGCCCCGCTTAAAAGACCCCGGGTCATAGATAATAGGAAACACATGAGCCCGCAGCGAAAGTTAAAATTTAAGTTTGACTCAATAAAGTATTATGAAAGACAATTTAAAAACTTGCCATATCAGCCGTCGACTAACTAAAGCCTGCTTCTAAAACTGATGCGGTATGAATCGTTTCAATATTCAATACATTTTAAATGTGATGCTATCCAAACATTTCGATTTAGTTAATCAATGACTGACTTAGATTAGGTCGGTCAAAACCTATCAGTGTTTGGTCATCAATCACTTCAATCACGAGGTCAACTTTATTAATACTCGATAGCGGACATGATGTTCTAATTGAAATGATTGATTTGGGTTATGTGCATCATGCTTTGAGCACCTATTATATCACATGGAGTCCAAATGAAAGAGGGTTTTTTAATCATTTTGTTTTTTGGAGCTGACTTAAGGGGTCTCTTATATTTCATAAATCAATATTACTAACTGAAATTGAAAAGCAATTAAATCAATGTTAGAAATTTTGAAAAAGATGAGACAAAATTGTAGGCGTCGTCGTTCTCAATATATTAATTTCAATGCATTGACTGGCTGCTTTAAAAATAATGGATTGTCCTACCTGTTTTACTTAAGTAGTTAGTAAGTACTTTATTTTATCAAACTTATCAATTTTAAATTTCGAGACGGTATAATTTTTCTTATGATTACTTTTTTTATTTGATTTTAGGAGAATGTTCCTATATGGTCTTAAAAATCTACTTTAGAGGAGAATCAACTGTCAAATCGATTTACAATTGCTGAAGATGTCACTAAAACATATTATATGATGGTACGTCCAGTCTATCTAGTAAAAAAAAAGCACTGATGTATTGACAGATTTGCTACATCTCTATTGGATATGTGCTCGGTGATTGAAATGTAGGACATGACATGGCTTTTGATTAATAATAGAATCTTTTAAAATAATAACCTTCGTACTCATGGAGGTGGAGAAAAGGATGGTCCTATTTAATATGGGTTCAAATTCATGCTCACTCACAATGGGGGTATAATTGTAAAAATAAGTGAAGAACTTTTATCCCATAAAGTATGAAACAATATTAAAAAAAAAATAAACAACACTCATTTACTAGGCCCTAAAAGCATACATTTTTAAATTAACATAGCTAATTGTAATACACGTTTTTAAGATTTTTTCCGTTTTATGTTTTATTCAAGCTCTCATGTAACCATGAGTTAAATGTCGTTGTAATTTTATGTCTATTTGACATAACAAATTTACTGTCTGACTAGACAAACATACGAATAATCATATTATTATAAGGGATCCCATTAAAAAAATTAGGTTATTAGCCAAGACATTAACAGAACAGTCATAAGATGTTATTTTTATTTCAAGGGTCAAGCCTCTCGGCTTCTCGAGACTCACCGGCTAGACATTGACATTGACATACGTGCGACTTGAAAAGGTCAACCTTGTTATGTTGTACATTTTTTCTGTAGTCCGAATCCTAAAGTTCCACGAAATAGAGACACACATTTTATAAATTTTGTGAAGTTTTTACCACAGATACGTGCACTATCGTACAGAGATGAAGATTGACAGCAAAATTTCAGCTCAATTGTTTGAGATATCACTGAAATTCAGCCAAATCTGGTTAAAGCCGTGTGCAGACACTGGGCCCTAATCTCAAGTCTAGGGCAACGGGGCGATGATAGGATATGGAATTGGTTGCAGATATTTGCCCCATAATTGAGTTGCAAGATGTCATCCGAACATACTTACATAATAATTGCAAGTTACATAAAAGCTTATAATAATCACTACCAAAAAAAATTACATGTACTTTACATAGGGCATATTCTCTTAGTATATTCAGAGATTACTGCTTAAAAACTATTTTAAATTATTAGTTTACAATGAACGATATTTTTTTTCTTCTGATGGTCATCTTGTAGCGCTATAGTTCAGGCCAGTACGCAAGTTTACGCTGCTTCCCGTCATCTTGCAGCGCTTTAGTTGTAGTTCAGGCCAGTACGCAAGATTACACTGCTTCCCGTCATCTTGTAGCGCTTTAGTTGTAGTTCAGGCCAGTACGCAAGATTACACTGCTTCCCGTCATCTTGTAGCGTTCTAGTTATAGTTCATGCCTGTACGCAAGTTTACGCTGCTTCCCGTCATCTTGTAGCGCTTTAGTTGTAGTTCAGGCCAGTACGCAAAATTACACTGCTTCCCGTCATCTTGTAGCGTTCTAGTTATAGTTCATGCCTTTACGCAAGTTTACGCTGCTTCCCGTCATCTTGTAGCGCTCTAGGTGTAGTTCAGGTCAGTACGCAAGATTACGCTGCTTCCCATCATCTTGAAGCGTTATAGCTGTAGTTCATACCAGTACGCAATATTACACTGCTTCCCGTCATCTTGTAGCGCTCTAGGTGTAGTTCAGGCCAGTACGCAAGATTACGCTGCTTCCCGTCATCTTGTAGCGCTCTAGGTGTTGTTCAGGCCAGTACGCAAGTTTACGCTGCTTCCCGTCATCTTGTAGCGTTCTAGTTGTAGTTCAGGCCAGTACGCCAGTTTACGCTGCTTCCCGTCATCTTGTAGCGCTCTAGGTGTAGTTCAGGCCAGTACGCAAGATTACGATGCCGCCCATCATCTTTGTAGTAGTCGCTTTCAGCAAACGTAGTAAAGGGCGGCCCCCAACGCGATGGACCGATGATCTGGTCAGGGCGGCGGGGAGTCGGTGGATGCAGGCGGCAAAGAATCGATCTACATGGAAAGCAATTGGGGAGGCCTATGTTCAGCAGTGGACTTTAAATGGCTGAAATGATGATGATGATGAGTCGCTTTTATACAACGACCAGAGACCAACGAAATGATAGGTGTCGGTACTAATTTATGCTGGCATCACACAACACAGTTTTATCTTATTAAAGTTGAATAATGGAAACGAAACTGGTGGACAAAACAACATTCGCATTAATAACATGAATATGAATATAATAAAGCTTCATTCCGTTATTTTTTTTATAAAAAAATATTATACACTTCCGCAGAACAACGCCTGGTTTAATAAATGAAAGTATCCCAATATTTTTTCTTCTTACAAAACGGGAAGTGCCATTTCGGGAATGATATTACCAGGCAACCAGCCGTTAATTTGCGCCAAACCAACGAGCCTGCAATTGAGAATATCGGTTAATTATCTCGATTGTTGAGGCGTAAGTAATTTGGCTGAGCGCGTGAAACCGTTCAATTCGGCTACTTTCCACTAGAGCCCTTAATGATGCCAATAAAGTAATGGAAATATCAACATTCTAAGATACATACCTACAAAGTGAGTATTTCGTTTCTTTATGAAAATTGTAGTGTCAATTTTTTGTAATAACAAATTAGCAGTGCAAGTGTATGTGTAACTTTTCATTAATTAACGAACGAGTTTCGTAAAAATTTTAACTTAGTACATACATACACGCCTTTTTTTCCGAAGGGGTAGGTACAGGCATATGTAATACCAAACTAATGGACATATTTAAAAGAGCATAGCCTGTGAGTTTCTTGCCAGTTCTTCTTACAGAGCGGTGGCTCGGAACTGGCACTTAGATTCACTTACACTTAATTATTTTTTATTTTTAAATTGTTTTGTTGCATGTAAGTGAATCTAAGCTTCGTGATTTAGTGTAATATTATTTCGATTGTTTTTTTTTTTCATTTGTGATCATGACGTTTTCAAGTACTATGTATAATAGTTTATGAAATAAATAATTTTTTTACTTTACTTTACTTTAATATAGTCCCATGAAATAGGTGGCGAGCCTATTGCCGCTTACCGGGCACTGTTATTTTCGCCAGAGCTCGTCCGTTGATCGGCAGATCCCCCACTTGCAGGTAAGGTTAGCTTGGGCTCTATAGGTCTTGGGAGGATCCCTATACACCCAATTTAGCTTAATAACAATGTTTAATGATATTTTAGGGAGCAGAGATGTTTTCCCCACGAAAGGTAAGATCAACGACGACGATTTGACAAATCTAAATGATCATGTTGGTCTTAAAGACAATAAAGTATCTATATTTTATTTAGATCTTCTAGACAAGGGCCAAGTGCCATTTATTTCATTAGTTTTCATTCCAAGAACAAAACTTAAAAAACCTGCCTGCTAAATAAATGACACGCCTATATAAAAACATTTAAGTACCTACCTTAATTATCAAAAGTCAAAAGTCAAAAATACTTTATTTCATAAACTATTACCTACATAGTACTTGAAAACGTCAAAATTATAAAAAAATAACAAAAACAAATAAAATATAACTATACTAAAATCACGAAGCTTAGATTCACTTGCAACCAAATAATTTAAAAAAAACAAAAAACATTTAAGTGCAAGCGAATCTAAGTGCCAGTTCCGAGCCACAGTATCAATGCTCATATATATCCGCTATACCGAATAAAATTGCAACAGAAGCCTTAACACCGAACACATTTTGTTGTAAGGCACTGCGGATCTACTGAGACAAAAACAATCTATTATATTAGAGACAAATTATCTTTATTGCCAATCACAGAGATAAATATGCAAAAAGAGACATAAAAATAAAAGTAAATGAATAATTGAGCAAAGTACTCGTAAAGATCTTTTATTAATATTTTATGTACACTTAATTAGGTATGCAAGCACCATCGCTAATGCCTGTCCAGGCTGTGCAGTGTGAATTAATGATTTCTGTCTTCAGAACTAATTACGCCCTAAAAACAAAATGGTGTTTAGTCGAATATTAAAACCCTCTGCGTCTCCCCGACCCGCCTTCACTTAAGGCTGACTTATAATGACATATTATTACTGTTTCGACTGACGCGTCAAGGAATAATGGTTGGACGAAATTTAATGGGTGCTTCCAAATTATAGATTTTTATACGGAGACCGCAGTCGAAACGTTTTAATTTCTGACCGCTCTGAATTTTATGGTTTTTACTCGTAACTGTATGTATTAATGCTTTGCCTTATAATAAATTCCTACAATTAAAATAAACAACAATAATCCTACATTGTGTTGGGAATTAGGGGGCGCGTAAAGTATATTCACGTTTGATAAAATTTGGTGCTTGTTTTTTTGTAATACCTATTTTGTAAAGTATTTGTTATCAAATTATACACTTGAACCTAAATTTTATTGAGTGGCCTTTTCGTTTTCTTATTATAGATTACTGGAGGCTTATTACAAACAAGGTCTAAAGTGAAACCAGTTTTAAAACTAGTGCTGTCACTGTCTTCGTCTTATCAAATAAAAGTGACAGCAATAGTTTTAAACCTGCTCTATCTTTAGATCTAGTTTTGTAATAAGACCCCCTATAGTTTAACATTATGTTGGGTATTATTAGAGGTAATCGCTAGCCTAATAGGTTTGAGAATATGTGTGCCTTTTGTTTTTGCAATCCTTGTAATGGATCTGCTATCAAACTACATAATTCTACCTATACCTACTTTAATCTTTAAAAAAACACAATGATTGTCACTCAGTAGCATAAATGGCTGCTCCAGCAGCCTGTATAGACAACAGTTTTTTTACGTACTGTTGTCTCAATGCTTTTTATAGTGTTATATAGTTTTACATTATCTTTAAATGCGGACACCGTTCTAAATTACATACATACAAAATAGCACGACTGTTCCCTCGAAAAGGTAGGCAGAGGCATATAGTACGCCCACATTTCGCCTGTTATATAGTCCCACGTAATAGGTAGCGAGCCTATTGCCGCTTACCGGGAACTCTTATGTTTGCCGGAGCCTCGTCTGTTGATCGGCAGGTGCACCTAATGCAGATGAGGTTGGCTTGGGATCCTCATATCTCGGTAGGATCCCTATACATCTAAGTTTCAATGTATACTATCTTCCGTGCATCTCTTTGTAGTTATTTACGTACTTTCAAAACTTATAAATAATATTCTGTATGACACCAAATTTGGATTGGAGTTTCCTGTTTTCATTGGTTTTGTTATAGGTTAACAGAAATCTTATGTTGTAGAAACAATACGACCGTTCTCAGTAGCGAGAGCAATATAGTATAATTAGTGAGCCGGAGAGTACGGCGTTTCTGTATGTTTTTGCTTTACTACGAATGTGGACTCATTTCCCTTGAGAGGACTATTATTTCTTTTTAAAACATCCTTTATTGAATTTTCCTTATAGTCATACTTCTGTTAAATTTGTTTTAACTTGAAAGATAGACTGGTATATGGTTTATCACATTTTTTATTTGAACACAATTTTGGAAGTATTTATACTTTGTTTGTACTTATTGAATCTGGGAACTAACTACGTTGATGATAACTTTAAAAGAAATTGCTCGAATAGCTTGATGCTTTGGCATACTTTAGGCACCTCTGATGTGAAAACATCAACTGAAAGTAGTATACTCGCATATTAACTAACACTTTTTATTACCGAAATTCAACAAGCCATCATGGCGACATACTTAAATATGACTTCTTCTTACAGAGCTCCTTACATAGCGGTGGTTCGGAACTGGCACTTAGATTCACTTACATTTAAATATATATGTCACAGGCAATGTGTATTATGCAGGCATTCTATACAATACCTAGGAAATGTATAGAATGCCGGGGTCGTTCAGGCAATATATGAAATGATATTCAATGTTTAAACTTTTCTACACTTTGCCTAGGAAATGTATAGAATACTTAGGCCTTGTATAGAATGCCGGTTTAAGCATATGTAATGTATGAAATCAATTTTTCTTCTCTATTATTTAGTTAGATAGATACTAGTCTAATCAAATCCAATCCAAGATAAGTAGCATTAATTACTTTTTGCATTGCTCGGTGTTATATTAAGGGTTAACAAAAAAAAAAAACCTCGAACCTAATCTATGATGTAAGATTTCGTTCTACTTTACTAACTTTTAAATGAATATATTCTTATGCGACTGTACATTTTGCCTAAATACATTGTGCAAATTAAAACTATGCATAAGTATATTAGACCTAAATATTATTATGCCACAGTACACAATCTGCTCAATTATAATAGTTCCCGTGGTCGTACATTATACACACTGCCTGATGTGCTTCGGGCATTTATTACAATACCTAGACAATGTATGAAATTAATCGTATTATACACATTGCCTAAACGTTTTAGGCAATGTTTATATATAATGCCTAGGCATTCTATACAATGTCGGATTATACACATTGCCTATAACATTTCTATATTTTTCGTTTTGTTGCATGTAAGAGAATTTAAGCTTCGTGATTTCAGTGTTATTATCACATTATAATTGTTTTTTATATGTATTTATAAATCAACAAATAATAAATATTCTCTTACAATCACACCAATTATTTAGTTCCAAGATAAGTATCATCATTAAGAACTTGTGTTATGGATACTAAATAATGGATAAACATACATAAATACTTTTTTTTTTGGAAATACATACTTAAGATACATAGGAGAACACCCAGACCAGAACAAATTTTCATGTTCATGCACACAAAGATTTGTCCTGTGTGGGAATCGAACCCACGACCTCTCGAGTGAAGGGAAGGAATTTAATTTTAACGATTTCAAGTACTATGTTATAGTTTATGAAATAAAAGTGTTTGAGTTTGAGTTTGATGAGTGTGGTTGTAATAGCTAAAAATTCCAATCTGCGGCCTCCTTATCACTTCTTTGTCACATTCTTAGGTATGTAGCTCATATTTCATGTAATTTCGACCTTAAAATTCAATTTCAATCTTAGTTATTAAAATTGCTTGACAGTGACAAGGTCTCTAGTAAAATTTATAAAGAATTTAAAAGAGACCTTGTCACTGTCACCAATTTCAATTAAAAGATTTTTTGTACAAATTGCTAGTTCAGTAGATCTTCACTCGAATAGAAATGGACAGAAAGAAATTAATCTACTTCACAAACGTCACCTTTAATTGCTCACTGCTCATCCAATGAAATGTAACTTGAAATAAAGAAAGCGTTAATTGGTACCTACAGTGCCTAACCGACTGTTCTCCGTTTTAACAAACGTATTCTGTCCTTATGTTGTGCACATATTGAAATATGCAAGTTGTGTTTTTGTTGATATGGTTTGATTCCGCTTGTATCACGTGTACTTTGTCTTGTTAAGCCGTGTTCAGGGCTGGCCCTATATGGGGACTGTATGTTTTGTTTTATAATAATCACAATTACTTTAATAAACGACAATAGGCCCGCTACCTATTACGTAGGACCAACTATATAATTGACGAAGTGTGCGCGTAAGATATGACTCTGCCAACACCTTCGGGGAAACAGGCGTGAATGTATGTATGTACAATTACTTTTGGAAATACAATGGAAAACCATACTATAAAAAATGGACTCAAAGGACCGATGATCAAGGCAGCGGGAAGCCGGTGGATGCAAGTGGCACAATATCGATTAACGTGGAAAATAACTGGGGACGCCGATGTTCAGTAGTGGACTATAAATGTCTGGAATGATTATGATGATTATATGTAAAAAGTAATATGTATTATTTAGTCTGGGGTGTAACTTTTAATGTACTCTGCGTGTTTTCAATTTAAACTTATAATTAAAACGGCACGTTCACTCTGCGTGCAGTTTTAACTCCCTAGAGTGAGAGTTCAGAATTAGTGTTTGCTCTCATCGAGAGCTAAGACTCACTGAGCTTTTCCCCCTTTGCGTCACTGCTACACACATGCTATGGAGTAATAACGTTTTTGTAATTATGTTAATATTTGTACATTGTGATATGAATTTGAATATTTGTTTTATTTGCAGACCTAACTACAGCGAGATCTAACTAGCCTCAACCCTAAACACTTAATCACTAATGAATATGATGCAAGAAGAAGGAGCTTCTGCAAGCGTGTGTTTGTTTAATGATTCTGTAGCTGAGAGGAAAAGAATAAGAAATCAATTTTTTTTAAATTGTTATTTTCATGGTTTTGGATATCTGGATATGTATTCTAGTACGTGGTAAACAATAAAAAAAAGTGGACTTATTATTCTTTACCTCTCAGCTAAAGAATTTAATTATTATCTTCCTAGCTCTTACACTGATGAGGCAATAAATACATTTATTATAATTAATTAATAATTGGGAACTGATTTGTCAGATAATTTAAAGCCAATAATATAAATAATAAAAAAAAATGTTTATGTTAGGTTTGTGCCAACCCTGGAGCTGTCTGCTAATTAAAGATCTCCGGTTGCTATCGTTTGCATGACACTTGCGGTCGGCGAAGCCACCTACGTCGTTGCTACATCGCTAATATCGCTCTCGTGATGTGTTGTATGACTTGTATGTATGTAAATATTTGGCAGGTGTCAATCGCTTTATTGTGAGCACGAGCTTATTGGCAATACGCGATAATGTGTTTCGGAGTTTCGACATGTGCACGACCGAAGTAGAGCTTTTCAACATTAAGTGCAAAAGCAATGACATATAAATGGAAGTGCTTTTTGTGTGTCACTGGGCAAAGCTTGGGCCCGAATTGGTAATATGAAATAGCTTTCGTCTGTTTTCCTTGTGTTTAATTCAGCTTTGTGTTTATCGGGTTGCCTTAGGGAATATGTGACTTTCGCCTTAATATAAAACAATAAATTAAACATTTCTTTACATCTGAAAGCCGAATGATATGCGGGACGGAGTACAAAACATTTAAACATACGTTTACATTTTTATATTGTTAATTAAACACCGAACCGTTACAGATAATAATGTAAACTTATGTATGTATTATTCTTTTATTCCGCCGAATGCTAAGGTCATTGAGACGTTTTCTTGATGTTTAATGATTATAATTTACGTTGAATTTAACCAAAACTGCTCTGCTCGTGTTTAGCAATTTCGCTAGTCACATCACTCTACCACACTACGACAAAGAGTATTTGCAATACAGCGGTGATTAACTATCCTCAGACATAATGGGTGATGCGATTATCCTACCAAGATGTGAGGAGCTCAAGGCAACCTCACCTGGAAGCTCTGGCAAATATAAAAGTTCCCGATAAGCGGTAACCGGTAAGCTATTACTTGGGACCATCAATATATTCGGCGAAATGTGGACATATAATATGCCTCTGCCTATGCCTGCATACAGGGAAACAGGCGTATACTATGCATGTATAATAAACTAAAAGAAAAGTTTAACAATAAGCTGCACACAACTGTTCTTATTCATAAGAATTCATTGCGTCCTTATCGCACACTGTATTGTATTACTTACATGTTCAGAATTGTGTTCACATCATAAATACATTTCGTTATTGTATCGTATAAAACGAGAGCAGATATGAGATAGATGGCGATAGGCGGTTACGATAGACTGGCCGTAATAAATCATTTCTCGCTATCTCAATGTTCCCTAACAGTTTTTAGCACAAACATTTTTCTATACACACACACATGATTCATGTGACCTTTAAGGCTTGTGTTGTATAAGTCTGTGGATTTTTATATTTACTTTGTTTTGGAGGTAAAAAAGTATTCAAGGGTGCAAGCTAAAGGGTTACGTTGTAAAAGTGTGTAAGATTTAATAAGTGCCATGGTTTGGGTGTAAATCTTTGACAAAAAGTACTCTAGTATGTTTATACGTTACGTTTAATAGACTACATTATATTGGGGGCATTTGCCCATAATCACCACGTTCGGCAGGCGGTTGATGATCGCAATTCAAGCCAGTACGCAGGATTACGCAGCTACCAATCATCCGGTAAGATTTCTCTTCGTCGACTCTTACGACTCCCCATGAGAGGATTCCGCCGATTTAGAAAGGAACAAGGATATTGAATTTGTTTACAACTTGTAGGGAGTCAAGAAGAACGCGCGACGCAGGTTCCGCGCGTATCTCCCGCGTTTCGGCTTGGGGTTGAGTCCCGACTCAATCGCCCGCCATCGGAAGGTCGGGGCCCCCTCCGTCTAGCCATATAGACCTTCCTGGATCATGCCATGGCCGCACAAGGAGGTAAGGGGGGCGCTTTATATCGTGCATCTCTGAGGAGCGCGGGCGGGGTGCCAGGAGCTATAAACCCAGGCACTGGCCTTTTCAACAGCGGTGGGCGTCGTCGGAAGTTTTTTAGTGGGTAGGACTGTGGTGGTCGCGTCTGTGGCAGTGAGCCCCACACTCCCTTTTCGGTCCTCCCATTAGCCGGGAGGCAGTGCGTAAAAAAAAGGGAAGGTAGTGGGTTCGTCCCAATGAGATAAAAGGGGGTGGCACTATTCTAGGCCGGTACCACACGGCACGTCTGAGTCTCATTTGTACGGTAATTTCTCTAGATGCCAGAACTATGCAAAGTTCTTCTAGGTGTCGGCAGAATATTTGGCATATGATCGTCTTTTGTCTAAAGATTACTTATTAGTAGGATACCAGCAGTTACTATAAAAGAAGCTCTGTTGGTATCTTCACGAAAATAGGCTCTCATAAACATTAACCGAATTGATTAGAGTTCACAAAAGTCAGATCGTAGAGGATATAGAGTGTTTTTGTGCTTTGAAAGACTCGCTGGGCGGTCGGCTCTATTCATAGCCCGAAAAATTATAAAGCCACGGGCATGATACCTGCCTCCGTCAATCCGTAATGGGTCCTGAATTCATTACGCTTTTTACAGCTTCCCTTCATAAGTGACTGAAGCCATAGGACATAAACAGGCTGAGATGATGGTTTTCTACGATGATTTCTAAGATGGAAGTAATTCAGTAGTAATCTTTATAAATGAAAAAATATATATTAGTCTTTTTTCTCTTAATGCATAGAAGAGAGTGCCAGAATAGAAAGTTCCAGAATTATTTAATACTCACAACTCAAACGGTATCCCGAACGGCCGACCGTATCCTGTCGCACCCACGCTCCTATTAAATTACAAATAATTGTATTACTGTATTACTGCTAAGCTACAAGTTATAAACATCGGCGGCAATAAGGTAAGTGCACCAATAATGTAATGGTACCAATTTTTCCGCACGTTTAGTGGGACCATTGGCGTCCGGCCAACCGGTCCCATAGTCATTCGTCTGTACTAATGGCGCGGACCCACTGAATTATGACAGATCGCTGGTTGCGATAACAATGCGATGTGGAACGATATTAATCGCGAGTTTCTGTTACGATATTAAAAATGATAGGTATTTTATATGCGTTGTCGAGTAAGAAAAAATATAGCTTACTATTTTACTGTTTGAAGTTTTGGTGGCTTCGTGAGACAATGTTGTGACCTAAGAAATAGAGGACATTCTTGCAGTCGTATGTACTTGTATGTACAATCATGTCATATGAAATCCCTATGACATTATTGCACATAAAATGTTGATAGTTATACCTACTAAGGTATAATTTTTTACATGTTGTTTGGCAAATATCGTTATCTATGGTAAATTGGAAACTACTGAAAACTCTTCTCCTCTTATGCCAAAGAGTTTTAAGAGGAGATAGATGATATGAATCATATAATAAAAATAAAAAAAAGCAAAATAAAGAAAAAATTCCCGGCTTCAAAACACTGTTTGCTTAATCTTCTTAAAGTTTTCGTATAGAATAATTACAACTTACTACAGCAGCGGTTGTTACAAATATTTTCCCTGTGTGAGAATTGAACCTGGAACTTTTGTAGCTACCAAACTGGAACGATCTCCGATATTTTCTCAATTTTCGTCAGCACAGTTTCAGAACCAAGAAAATAAGATTTAGAACAGTACCTCTTAAAATATTAGCAATTACGAGTAGTTTCCAACAGCTCTCTCAAGGAATATGAGTACCAATTAATGAACTTACTTAATATTGTTAATGATTTATTTGTTTATATATAAGGTACACAATCAGTAATATGCCTAGAAACTCTAGTATTTGTAGAACTTAATTATTTAAATATTTACAAGGTGGCAAAAGTTAAATGTTAAATGCAAATGTTTTGTTAAAAAAATTCAAACGTTTGTTTTCTTGATAAAACTACTTATTGAATTTGACTCAAAGTTTACGAGTTTGGGTACAGCAAAAAACATAAGAATCATGAGATCATAATACATGTAGGCAACTACAAGTTTATGACAAGTTTTATACAAGTAAAGTATTATACAAACAGATGGCTTCATACAGGTTGTGTATACTTTCGACAAGTAATATAAATGCATAGAAGTTGTGAATGCTACATGTTTCTTTCATGTATGTGAGACAAAAAAACATTGTCTATGATTTGTCCAATATATGTAATATACCTTCGTGAAAACGAAGGGTGAGAAAGGACATAGGCTAATTTTTAATGGGAACAAAAGGTGGAAATCGAAAATTGTATGGAAAGTCTTCATTTTTGAAGCTGATATAAATATGATATTAAAAGTTTCTGGAAAAAGATGCACAATATAATTCAATTTCACGCGAAATAATCAATAGTATATGTTTTTTAATATATTAAAATCTATCTCTAACATATTGTTTTTTTTTTCCACAATTGCTGGCAGGAACGATTACGAAACATGACGAATGCAGGGGTTGAATTGCCATGTTTGTGCTAAGGGACAGGTCACAAGCTTGCGTGACGTTATACGGATATCCCTACGTTACCTTATTATACAAACAAAGCAGTAAACAAAATAACCTTTAACGCCAAGAGGTACAGTCGAATAGTTCAAACGTTTCAAAAACAGGGTGGCGAGTACGGAGTAACTGATTGGAGTACTTATTATCAAACAGTGAGTCATCATTTAAAGAGAATTTGTATCGTGTGAGTCATATAAGGTGTATAGGGTTCCTACCAAGATCTATGGAGCTCAAGCCCATCTCACCTGCAAGTGGGGCACCTACTGATCAACGGTCGAGGCTCTGGCGATCATAAAAGTTTCTGGTAAGCGGCAATAAACATAACTGGCGAAATCTGGGCGTATAATATGCATCTGAATACCCCTTGGGGAAAATAGGCGTGATGTTATGTATGGATGTATGTAAGTATGAGTCATAAAATAGGTTTATAAGAGAGAGTTTATAGAAACAATGTATTCCATGTATAATGAGTTGAGTCCACATCTGTTAATATGCGTAGGCGACTAGTAAAACATGGGTTTAATGACCCCGGAAAGATATCTTTTGGAGTCGACTGGTTTTGCCATGTTAGTTAAATGCAATGGACTATGTTGCTCAAAAGGTAAGTAATTCATGATAAGCTTTATAAATTGAACCTTATTGAAACGTTGCGTAGCCCTAATTCTATGGACTTAATTAACGTATAATGTTAACTTCGGACTTCTTGACGGGAAAGTGACTCATGTCAAGTTTTGTTTTATTTTCTAAAATTTGTGATATTTCGAACATTAATATGTAATAACGGTGGATTATTAACGGTGGATTATTAACCGTGATTGTGAACGTACATGTGTTGGCGAATGAAACAAAACAGTGCAACGTCACTGTTTAAATTCTCTCAGGAAGTCCACGTGAGATCGTATAGTCCCACATCTTTAATGAGTACTCAAGGGTTTAGGGAAGGGCATCTCATTAGCCATTTATCATCTTTATCATCCCTCATTCTCCTTAACTATGAATTGAGTATTGTTAATATATCTTTTACTTGACATTGGCTAAATGTGTAAACCGCACAAAGCTATTATTTAAAAAAAGAAAAAGTTGACGTCAAAAAATATGCACCATATTTAAATCATCATTAATTTTTTTAACAAAGGTTATGTGTAAAGTTCGTATTATAAATGTCAATGGTTTTATATTTTTTTCACAATATCACAATTGAGGTTCTGTTCTTTCCTGGTTACACAATCCGCCATTCATAGTTTAAGCGATTTGTTTAAATAAACTTGTAATTTTTATTAAATCTTTTGTTTACATGAATATGTTGCTTCATCATCAATATTATCATCACAGCCCATTAACGTCCCACTACTGAGCACGAGCCTCCTCTCGCATACCAAAGGTAGGGCGAGGGTATTGGGTCATACTCCACCCCGCTGACCCCGTTGCGGATTGGCGGAGGCAGGTGTGTGGCATCCTGCTGTTAGATTTTGTAAGCCGCTCAATTAGGCGTCTAACATGGCTTAACAACCTTTTTTTTTACGTCGGGAACAAAATGCATTTACGCACTGCCTTTCGGACAAAGGGGGCCAAAGTGGGTCTCACGACAGGCAGACGCGACCGCCAGCACCCACTAAAAATCTTCCGAAGACGCCCGCCGCATGTTGAGAAAAAGGTGGGGGCCAGTACCTAGACTGCCCCGCCTGCGGCCAACGTCCCTCGGACCAAAACCGGCAGGACCTCCTCAGAGAGGCGCAGAGGACGCGCCCCCCCTACCTCCTTGTGTGAGCATAGCGTGTGTGGCCGACTTCTCGGAGGGTCCATAGTTAGATAGCAGGGGCCCCTTGCCCTGAACCTGACCTGGCTCTGCTTGACGGGCCCTCCTGGCCTACCCGCTGCGCCCTCCACAGGTCCCTCTTAGTTTCCCCCCCCAGGTCAGTACTAAGAGCACCCAGAGTCGCTAACCTCTGGGTGTTACCTTTTCCCGGCTTCCGGGAGGTACTCAGCCCCCCCACCACGCCAAGAAGGAGACCTGTCCGGAGGAGATGGCTTACAAACTACCACATTTAGTGATAACCGGGTTAACGTTCCTTCCGAAGCACGGAAGCGTCTATGTTGCTTAAAAGGTAAGTAATTCATGATAAGCTTAATAAATTCAACCTTATAACGTTGCGTAGCCCTGATTCTGTGTAAATACTTTTAGCTCCGCATTATTAATTCGAAGTTGCAAATAATATTGTCCTTTACAAAATACAGAATAACGTTCCCGTAAAGATTTCGTAAGTTTTTTGGATCACCTCATAATGTCAAAGGCCTTATTAAAAGTTGATAATTGAAGCTTGTTTTTCAAATTCTTTTGTAGCTAGTATGTAGATGCTTGTAATTAGCCTATAATTATTAGTATGATTTTTGTACTTTGTAAAAACAGATGTAAGCTTTTCAAATTAAATAAATAAAGTCTTACACTTGAAGATAATTTAGTTAGCCTTATATTATAAATGCCCAAGATTGTTTCTTTGTTCCTTAAAAAAACTTATTCTTTTTTGATTATGTAATACAATCCGCTACACATAGATTAAACGATGTGTTTCCATAAATTGTAATTTAAAATAAATCTTTTTATTGACATGATAGTATACTATAACACACATTAACACTATAGTGTTTGACGTGTGTGAAGGTCGTGGGTTCGATTACTACACCGGACAACTCTTTGTGTACATGAACATGAATATTTGTTCAGGGGCCCTACCGCCATTATGACCTTCAATCCGTGACACACCAATTGGCAGACTAGTAAAGCGACTAATTGAATAAATGATTATGGTTTGCATTTGTATAATACATTTTTAACGTAAATATATCATTTGTAATATCAAAATCCCGTCAATCCTTCAAAATTTGTGTCTAAGTGGAGAACGCCATCTTGTATTGAGTTCCATGTGTTCGGCGGTGCGACAGAATCAATTCGAAATCAATTTTGCCTAATATGTAATCGATTACCAGCAAGTTAGGCTTATATTAATTATTATTATGTTCATCCGTTACTACGTTATACATAACACAAGTTCTTAATTACACTTATCTTGGAACTAAATAATTGGTGTAATTGTCAGAAAATATTTAATTTATTTATATTTATTTATTTATATATAAATATTAATATTCAAAGATTTTATTATCATTCTCTCCTGCGCCCAGTTTATTTAAGGTCAGCAATGTCCTCTTGTTTCATTCACCACATTCATGCCTCATTCACACACACAATCGGTCTTCAGTCTCTTTTTCTTCTAATCATCATAGTCATTCATAAACATAAAAGTTTTATACTATTAAAATAGTTTCTTTGTTCTTGCTCCAGCGAGTAGACGACAAAGAAAAATGAACTTTCGAAAGAACAAAGTTTTTTATACTGTACAGTTTAATTCAGCTCCCCTAACAAAAAACAAATCATTTCTAACTTCCACGACCCATAAACTAAAAAAATATATCTTTTACTACAAGTTCTCCAACAAACTTAAAACTTAACTATATCCTTACAAAGTTCCGTTCTTTTTACTGGAAATGGAATTGATTAAATTGATGAATAAGTTGTTGACTTTGTAGTATAACTAGTATAACCCTAATGAATATAATTGTGTGTTCATAAAAGCGGAGTCGCGTAATTGACGTGGACAATCTAATCTAATTGTGTTTTAATATCGTTATGGAGACAGGGTATTGAATAATTATGGTTGGATAGGCGTGTGATAGTAATAAGAACCCGAGGCAAGCGTACTTTCGCGTGGTACTTGTAATTATACTCCATTTATTTAATTTTAGATAAGAAGTATTAAATGTATTATTAGACTTGCCGTTTGTACGCGAGTTACAGGGCCGTTTCTCTGACATATGCTAATTACTTAATCTGTCTATTCTTTACTAATTCACGTTGTATATAATTTTATGTCTAAATTAGAAAGATATTTATTTATTTCCTACATACGTATTCGCACGATCATTTATTTTGGAGTGGGTAGAAATCTTGCTGTAATAACTTTTTTTTAAATATATTCTTCGTGTACATTTAGCCAGTGTTAAGTAAACGATATATATTTCATTCATAGTAAATAAGAATGAATGATAATAGGGATGATGACTAGTGAATGAAAAGCCCTCCCCTAAACCCCTTGAGTAAAGATGTGGGACTATATTGAGATCTCTCATGGACTTCTTGAGAGAATAAGAAAAGTTTTGTTGCACTGTTTTGTTTTATTTACCAACACTCATATACAAACTGCTCGAACAATCAATACTGTAGGATCAATAACTAAAAAGTACCTAGTATGTTAAACATTACAAATTGTATTATTAAATATTAAGAAAATATCATAGAGTGCTCATATCGTAAGGTTTTATTTTAATGTGACAAATAATAATGACTACATTTTGGAAGCCTCGTAAGAGTCACCGACAGACTGACTGACTGACCGACAATCCCCTTTCCCTTTAGAATCACGACAGGCTGACTGACAGGTCCCCCTAAAAGAGTAACCGACAGACTGAAAAATCTTGAGAAAAAAAACCACAACAGACAGATAAACTGACAAACCTTGACAAATTCTGACAAAGAATTCATTTGCTTTAATTTCTTGATTATAGTAGCGCTCATATCTCTTTCATTGTTGTTAAGAAGAAAAATTATGGTATTTTCATTTTGTGTAAAAAAATTTGAAGAATCTACATTATCCTGTTAATCTTAAAGACGATAAAGTATATTTTATTATATTTAAGTCTGTATTATCTTATTTTTCTCTTAAATAAGACCATACTGAGGTTTTTTAAACTTGTGATTATATTACGTTTACTGCCATAAAGAGCACATTTTTATAAAGAGACAAACTACACTTAGGCACACATAAACGATTGTCAGCGTGATATAAAAATAACATAAGAATAATTGTTACATATATTTTAATATATTAACATTAACAGTAAATGATTAAAAGAAATAAGTACAGTATAGTATAAAGCCTTGCATATTTTATTATTGTACCTCAATCAGTTCCGTTTAATTTCAATACAAACGCTGTTCATTTCACAAGGCAGTTATTTCATGCAATGAAGAATGTTCTTATTCGCTATTTTCCAGTTCCGAAAACAATTATGTAGCAATGCATTCATATCCGTACAATGATATTAAGTTAAATAATAAATAGTGGTTTGCGATATCATTGTATTCGTTTCTTTCAATTTGGAAAAGTATAAAGGGTTATCATATTTCATCATCACCGTACCATTATCCCGGTTGTGTCCAAGACTTCAGCTCAGGGCCCAAGGTCTGCTTACTGGTCTAACCAAATTTGGCTGTTTTACAGTTATTATACGGAGGGACTGCCGTCTGACCTCCGCAAGCCAGAGGGAAATATAAATCTATAGTTAAAGCAGCTATTAGGATATTACTCGTAGATGGACCCTGAAACCCTAAATTCGACGTTATTCAAAAAAGCTTTAAAAAATGTTGACGCAATTCAATTCTGTTTATTGGACATTGGCAGTGCAAACGTCTACTTGGCAAGAACTGGGGCATTAGCCCGAAAATTATGCACTGGCTATACACCATAGTAATCCGACCAATAGTCACATATGGCTCGCTGGTCTGGTGGTCTAGAACCAACCTTAGTATAACCCAAAAAGAACTAGAAAAATTACAACGCCTGGCCTGCGTGTCAATCACCAGCAGTATGAAAACTGCCCCCACTGCGGCCCTGCAGGCAATGCTGGGGCTGCCACCCCTACACCTCACCGTACGAGAGGAGGCAGCCACAGCAGCTTTCAGACTACATACAGCTGGTACACTAAAGAAAGATTCCCGGGTCAGACACATACAAATATTAGATGATGCTGTTAAAGAACAACCAATGTTGATGGCACCAAATGACAGAACCCAGAAAACACACACTTTTAAAAAACACTCAAGAGGCAACTCACTGAAGAGGCGCACGACTACTCTGGCCTAAATGAGCTGAGAATATACACAGATGGATCAAAAATAGGCACGGTCACCGGTGCCGGCGTATTCTCAAATGATCTCAACATCACCATATCCAAATCACTAGGAAAACACAACACAGTCTACCAGGCAGAATGTGTGGGCATAACCCAAGCCGCGCATGCTGTAATAGCTAGACAGGTTAAAGATACTCACATCCGTATAATATCCGACAGCGCGTCTGTCCTTCAATCCTTAAACAAAAATTACACGACTTCCAGATTGATACTAGAATGTCACAATGCACTAGAACAGGCATCGATACGATATCGTAACAAAATTACACTACAGTGGATCAAAGGACACAGTGGATCAATGGGTAACGATGCAGCTGACGAACTGGCAAGGAGAGGCTCCATCGCGACGGTCTATGGACCTGAACCCATAGTTCCCATTCCCTTTAAACAAATACGAAATTGGCTACATAGCATAACACACACACAATCCCAAGGGTGGTGGTCCTCCACTCCAGGTTGCAGGCAGTCCAAGGAGGCCATGCCGTCACTGGACGCAAGGCTGACTAGGCGACTTTTGCGACTGGACAGAAATAGCCTGCGCCTGGTGACGGGGACCATCACTGGGCACTGCTTACTGAACAAACATTTACACACTATAGGAGTCACAGACAGCCCCTTGTGCAGAGCGTGTATGGTGGCCGAGGAAACGGTCGCACACGTGCTCCTGGAATGCACAGGCGTGGCTGACACACGAAAGGTAACCCTAGGTTCGCCGAGTTCCATTGGAGAAGCTTTGCACGGACTTGGAAACCTGATCTGCTTCTGGAGAGAGGTGGGCTGGCTGGAGTGAGCAAATATGGCCGCAAAGGCTCACGCACAATGGTCCATAACAGGGACTAAGTGCGGAAACCACCACCACTAACATAGAACATGTTTATTGGACTCCATAATGTTTTAAATAAAGTCTTATATCTAAGATTTTACCACAGTTTAAATGAATATCTTGACGACAAACCTCTCTCTTTATCTCAAAGTGTTATAAATGACTATTATGGTTATGGCTTAAATTAATGAAATTGTATTGTTTTTATAAATTTTTTATTTGTTTAATGTTTCTAAATTGTTGACATGATTTTGATGTATTATGTACCCACGCACTAACTGCAACATTATTGTCATATTTGTACACCAGTTATGGTAAAACATGTTGAAACTATGTACTTTATATCTTAACATCCTAAAATAAGCATTAATATGTATGTTTTATTATTGCCAACACATGTTTTGACAAATAAATGAATCTTTATCTTTATGGTACTGGCTACGACTGCCATAGATGTTCATGACAGGCAGGACCAACGGCTTAACTTTCTTTCCGAGACACCGAGCAAGCTATAATTACGCATATAGCTTCGAAAATAAATAAGGTTTTGAACCTGACCAGGCTTTGAACCCGACACCTTCTGAATTGCAATATATTGGTCATATTGGGTTACCATATTTCCTAACAAAAAAGGTTTGGTGCCCGCGAGTATCTGATACTCACTTCCAGCTGCCAGACGCCTAAAAAAGGGGCGTTCTTTTCAGCTTTTAAATAATGGTTTTAGTTGTGAAAATGGTCCACGTTACAAAGATATTAGTTTTTACTTCAAGAATATATTTTTTTCTTTATGAAAAATATTAAGCGTACGTGTTGCCGTGCTGAACTAGTTCAGAAACGATCAACATTGTAAAGCAGTGCTCGTAGAGAACTTGCATTTGATTCGTGTGCTTTCTTGCTATATAAGCCACGTTAAGCCATTGGTTCCAGTAGTAGCCGCTGAGTTAAGATAAAGGATCCTTAGGCCGCTTAAAAAAAACTGCATTGGGTTAGCGTCGTGGGGAATTAAATTTATCTCTCATATCTTGGTTTCTGAGAAGAGGTCTGTGACAAGTAAATATGCTAAGATGACAAAGATGGAAACTAATAAATTAATTTTAAAAAAACCTAACAATAAAGCAAAAAAAAAATTTCTTTTTTCTTTCTCATAATGTTTTACTAATAACAAAGCTTTGTATCACTTAACTTTCTATCCACGAATAAACTCTGTCTATTCCTGTGCATTAAGGTCGGCTTTTATTACTATGCCATATGTATTACTTATCGACTAATGTTTATGTTTGCGCAACAGCAATACAGCTACGTGACCGTAGTAAAATTAGAATAGTATGTTTTGATACAGACACGGTTGGAACGTATTTTGGTCAAACCTTTTGTGCTAGAAATTAAATCAAATAAATTAAAACTCCACTTTTTGTCAACTCAGGACAAAATAGTGCCGACAACGATGTACCGTTTCTCGCTCCGCTTGAAAGAACAAGGACTAAAAGAAGTTAAAAATACCAGTCATTACCATCATCTCAGATCCCTAAGATCCGACTACTGAACACGGGTGAGAGGGATTCAGTAGAGACCTGAATTGTCCGAAACAGGTGCTGCGCCATGTTGTTGGAATGGTTACTCTGCAATAGTCTGCAGAGTAGACATACTGAAATTAATTAAACCAGTTAAATAAATCCAAAAATCTTCAAGTAGAACCGAATTCACAAAACTGTTAACTCTCTGTTTAGACGTATTACTAGCAGGACAGCCTTATCATTGTTTTATCTATTTTATCTTACCGTAAATAAATAAATCATTATATTAATTTCACTGTGGGACTCAGGCCTCTTTCCCAATCCGTGGGATGAGACAATTTGCGAAGCGCGTACTATTGTTGGTTAAAATATAATTGGCAAAATGTAGGCGTATTATGTGCCTCTGCCTACCCCTTCGGGAAAACAGGCGTGACTTTATGTATGTATGTATTGAAGCTAAGCACCTTTCCGAAGCATTTATTATGACAACATACATTTAAGAGAGCCATTATACCTACTTCCAAAAAAAAAGAACAAACTCGGTAAGCTCCTGGTACTGTTTTGAACAGTCCTTTTTAGTTTACGAAATGAAATGAAATTAATTTATTCACATAAAATAAAGTAACATGTGGTTGTTAAGTAATATAATAGAACATCTATTTTGCCAAACGAAGGGCGTGTGAATGTAAAATAAGTCATAAAATAAGTGGAAATAATAGTCATTGTAATAATCATAAAATAAATGTCATGTCAAAATAACGAATAATTCATATAATATCAAATTTGATATTAAAATATTCTGCGACTGAATCAAAAGCATTAGATTTTTAGCATTAAACGTAATATATATTACATATGGATAAACTAAGCTCTCTCATTGAGTTAGGTAATTTATTAACACAATTCGAATAACAGTACCTTTTCTAATACTGTGTGTGCGTATTATGCAACATTAGCTTACCGTGATGTCTCGCTATTCTGAATTTTTAATTTAAAAATATAGAAATGAGTTACCACAAAAATACAAACTTCTAGAATGTACCTCAGCGTAAGCTAGTAAGGACGTTTTACTACTTATTCTATTTGACTATGAGGTGAGTTTACCTGCAGCTGTGCTAAAATATATCGTGCCGCAATATCCGTTTCCATTTTGCACATACCTTGCTTGTGTTACTCATTATCACAGCATCCACTTGTTGATTTCTTTTAAAATTTGCATTTCATTTTTCTAATGTGGCTGTTTGTTTAAATCATTAGTATGTATGGTAATGTTGTTTATGAAAAACTTTATTTAGGTAACAGATAAACATACTAATAAATCAATGATGATGACGTCATCCAGGCCACAAGAAGTCAACTACTGACCATATGCCTCCATGTAGATCTTGAGCCGCTTGACCAAGATCGATAGATAGGCATGATCACCGGATTCCCGCTGCCTTGGGGAGATGACCCTCTTCCATGGTTCGTGGTTTACATACCACAAAGCAAGGTTTCTATCAAAAATAATCTCTTTTAGCATTATAAGAAGACAGATAAATGTACAATTTACTATAACTTAAACTAATGCCTAATAATCTGCTGTACAAAAAAGACTGAAATAATGTATAGTAAAAAATAATATAACAAAAAGTTGGGCTCTTTAATCTGTTTTCAGAAGCAAGTTACGCAATGGATTGATTTGTGAAAAAAAATCTAATCAGCTCTGTAGGTACTTACGGCTTCAGAAAATTCTAGATACCCAACGATTCGGATACTGTACAGTGATTCATAGGTACAAGTGTAGTACTTTATTTGTGTTTAGCGTATACACATATAAAAACAAATGCCAGCTGCCAATGGTAACATTACAGAGTTTTGGAACAACCGTGCCAATATTTTGTTCCCATTTATAACACACCTACATAATGTTGTGTTCAATGTAATGCATGTAAAGGTGGATTTCTTTACTGTTATCCGTTCCTGTGGAAATGTAAAAAAGAGTTAAGTCAACAAGGCAACCTCCACAAACGTCATACAAACCAAGTCTTATATAACCGGAACCGGGTAGAAACATTCTGTTGACTTCCACTAACAAATATGTGGGTGCAGAATGTTAGGTCTAAAATGTGCATTTCATTGAATCGTGGCGCATAAAGTTTTTGGAAGATCACCTTAAAACGCAATTTAAAAGTTAAATCACTTATATTTCTGAGCATTCTGTACTTTAAGATCAATATTTCAGTCGTTTAACGTCCCCGTAGTGTGCTGGGGCCTGAGGCAAGATGAATTCACTAACCACGCAGACCCTGTGCGAGTTGTCGTGTTCTGGTGTTTGGCGACCTTTGTTATAAATCTCAATTTATGTGGGGATATAGTCTTTGCCTCGACACGTTTTGGTGGTAGGTCATATAAATCACAAAACAAAAATACAATTCGCCTTATAGGTACTCCAATATGACAGGAATGCCAGTATATTTGGCGTACTTCATGTGAAGATACCCTTCATAGAATTGACCAAAGATTGACATAACACGAATAAATAACACAACTATTGGCAACAGGCCATCTATTCTGGGCAAAATCTGATTGGCATTTGTTTGCGCCCCAAATTATTCGCTATATGTTCGATGACTACGACAATGGTTCTCTTTGTAAAAATGTTACCTACTGACAATAGGACCTTCTGTAGTGTCTATTGTACGCTACCACTCCCTTTGAATGTGTAAACAAGAAACAAAACTCGTGAGTTTGCGAGCCACGCCTTCGCTTACCGTACATTATTGTTTCCATTCCAATACTTCCATAAATAGCTTGTAGACAATATCATTTGGACCGTTGATATTGGAAAGTCTTAATTCAATTGATTATTCTACAACGTAAACCTTTTAGAGGTGCGATTGTAGTGAATAATGTTTTGTTGTATCAGGATTGTTATTATGAAAGTGGAAGAGGGAGGGAGAGAAAAGTTTACCTAGGGTTCACTTTTCATGAATGAATAGAATGATAAATATGAAGTTAAGTAATGTCACTGAAAATGTCATGCTGCTTATTTGACGTTTATAAATACTCTAAGCCTACCTATGGTTTTTATTAACTTTGGCCTATAAAGGGTAAATAAATAGGGTTGTAGTTCAAACGGCGACGCGTTGCTTCTAAACTGATTTATATGGGAATCTTATAGGGCCTTATTTGAATACACAGTTGTTTTTCAAATTCAATCAATTACTATTAACAATTATTTCGAAATACACTCGGCGTCAAAAAAATCGCACCTCTGTGATAATTACTTTTAACTGTCATTAACTCTTGATATGTACAATTAGCCGCACCAATTATGATTTCATTCAAAAGATTATTAAATTAACTTAATAAATAACATAACTTTTAAGTAAAAAACCGAAACCTAATGCCATAAATAAAGTATCACAAAAATTTTATGCAATTTGTTACCCGTAAGAGTCGCAATTTGCGCTTCCTTTGTGAGTATAAAATGGTCAATGTTTCGCTATTTAACCGTTAATATTACAGAAGAAAAAACTACCACAGCTGATAAAGCCGGTTTAAAAGGTGCAATTTTTTTGACGCCGAGTGTATGCTATGAACAATTTAGGGTGTAAATTGTAGAAGACGATAGCACGCGGGATATATTTTTTATTCATCATTACTTCATGTTAAAAAACTCGACTTTAGGTCAATTAAATCGGACTTATGACGTGTGTAACTAATGAGATACGTTTACATCTGATAAGATAACATCTGATTTTCATACATACAGCTTATACAACGTAAAGTAAAGTAAAAGTGAAAAGTTTATTTCATAAACTATTACATAGCACTTGAAAACGGCAAAATGAAACATATAAAAAAACTAACAACACATTACGACAGCTTTACCAGCGCTGTAGCAACGACGTAGGTGGTCTCACCGATCGCAAGTGTCATGCGGAGTAGAGTCAATTACAAAAACGATGGCAACCGGAGCTCTTTAATTAGCAGACATCTCGTTGCTACAGGAATGGCATAAACCTAACGAACCAAGAAACAGTGATAGGGTCAACTGTATAGAGAGTGTGAAGATAGTGGTAAAATTAAATAAAATTATATCATTTTCATTTTCATTCAATAGGGTCATTTAGTTTCGTCAAAATTTTACAAACAAAATGGAGATTTAATATTTTTTCAACAACAATGAAAAAGTAAAAAGTAAAAAGTTCTTTATTTCATAAACTATTACATAGCACTTGAAAACGTCAAAACAAAATATACATGAAAAAAAAAATTTATATCAACTCTGAAATCACGAAGCTTAGATTCACTTACATGCAAATAAATAAAAAAAAAAATAATAATAAAAAAAAAAAAATAAAATAAAAAAAAGAAACAAATATGAGCAGACCATAATCAAGAAATAAAAGCAAAATGGATTCCTTGTCAGGGTATGTGAGTCAATCTGTCACATTACATGATACATATGTAGATGGTAAAAATAAATAGGTCTACATGTGACGCCCGGCAAGGACATAGCAACTAGAAAATGCTAGCCAACAGCAGACGCCACTGCACCACAGTGTCACACGTGCAGGGCGGAGACCCTGGCTCCGAGATTGCGCGCCACGCCAGAACACCGCCGAAAAAACCAAGGCGTGGAGGTCCCACGGATGCGACCCGGCGAGCGCGCAACAGACTGACAGCTGGTTTAACCACATCACGATGTTTCCCTCTGGGTTGCGGAGGTTAGACGGCAGTAGCTCCACTTAATAAATGAAATTCAGTCAAATCTGGTTAAACCAGTGAGCAGACCCTGGGCCCAAGCTTAAGTCTAGGGCAGCCGGGATAATGCTTGGACATGATGACCCCAGCCTATAGACGTATATAGGCTAGCGCGTTTCTGATCCTATTCCTAGACCTTGTAGTATAGATTGATGTCGATGACTGTATTTTTATGTGTAATTCATCCGCAATAAAGGACATATAATTGCGATTCACCCAGTGTAGAAATATAAATCATAATTGCCCGTTCTAAAGCATAACCGCGGTGACCTAGTTCGTCTGATTGTGGTAACGGCCCTCAAAGATGGGAGATAAGATGAGGGAACTCATTTAGGTAGCAAGTGGTACAAGAATTTATGTGAAGGATCGCGGCGCCTCGCTGAGGGCAACCAGTTATCTTGCGAACTTTCAGATAATTTACGTATCAAAATTCTAACAGTTTCGTGTAGCTTGCCGGAGTGGGTTTTCATATTTTTGGATTAGAATTTTTGCTTGTTTACTTCTTAGAAGATTTATAAAAGTTAATTTTTAAGATTTTTTTACTTAGTACAATTATAATGATGTATAAATTAAACTTAGAAATTAAACTTTAAGCTGAGAAACCTTTTTATTTTCAATATAGCTAGTTACATGATGGATATTGGTAGAATTTGTCCCTTCTAATTTTAAGCTTATTATGCTCACCTGTAATGAATTATGCATTAAGCTATGACTTTTTTAAAATTTAGTAGATAAAAATTGATATAACAATTGTTGACTATCTAAAAAACTAATAAAAATATAAAATCTTGCACTTTTTATAATATTTTAAGAATAATTTCTTAAATACTTTATCTAAAATACTTGATTCAGGCGCGCTCTTTCGGGGAATTCGAATTCTCCTAAACAGTTGTTTAATAAAACCAATGCTATTTTATTTCTCTTCGTATCCGTACATCACAGCTCAGTTACAAGTATATTAAAGATTACTACAATTTTCACTTAAAATTATGAACGCAGTCGTTTACATATATGGTTGTCGTTTACATATCTGAGTTTTTGGCGCCAATGCGAAAAAAGACACATCGTGGCCATATTTTATTTCCGAAAACTAGGGTGAATTTGAGTTTTTATGTGTAAATGTTGTGGATTTTTAGACACGTCTTTGGCAAAGTACACAAATGTAGGAAAATCACTTTTGCGCATTATTTCACAAAATTGCAGTGAATTGTGTTTTTACGTGTTAATTCCAATACTCCCTAGAAGCACATCACTATTTTACAAACCGGCTGTACTAAATGACGAAAATGCTGCATTAATGAAAATAACCTGCTGCGGGACTATCCGAACTCCGGCCTCCGGACGTAGCAGTCACAAGAAGGAACATGGATGGTTTTTAGTCAGTAAAAGTCGGACACACCCTCCCGCTCCACCCACGGTGGGAGAAGGTCATTAAATGACTTTCCATCCGAAAAAAAAAATATGAAAATAACTTGATTAATTATATGACGTGTCACTGGCAAATACTCTTAACAGTTAAGTCCATTTCCAAGAGAAAAAGAAGCTACTTACTACAAAAATGAGTAGCCAAAAAGTATGTACGCGCAAAACTTTCCAACAACTATATGAAAATGGATAATTCTTTTTGTGTCCGTTATTGTCAGAACAAGGGCTGTACAGTAGTTAAAATTCCTTAATTTTTCGTAAATTTCCAAAGTTGAGCGAAAATTTTGAAAATTTACGAAAACTTTTTTCAGTTCACTTCTGACAATAATTTTTTTGCCATGGCATTTGACATAGCTGTCTGTCGTTTGACAATTAGCGCAATGGACAGAATGAATTTTAAAAAAGCAGGTCAGCGGTCTGTCAGTTCAGATAGAAATTCATAAAGACATTATGTGAATTTATAATTAATGGGTGTTTATAACAGGACGAGAAGCAAGCCTTGCTCCTCGTCATTGCACGATAAGCGACACTGAGCTCCCTTATTAGTCACCACTTTCTTGAATTAACGCGTTTGAAACAGCCACAGCCAGTATGCATATATATTTACTTTACTGAGTACAAATATTAATATTATTATATCAAAAATTACCTTTAATTTGGGTTCTCCTGTACAGTGGTTTAAAACCAATGCTCTTTTATATCTCTACGTATCCGAAAATTACATACTACGTAGAGATGAATTTTGCTACAATGTAATCAATATATAATAAAGGTAATATTGGTTTTTCGTGAACAGGGGAACTATGGAACCAATGCTGTTTTAAATATTTACGCATTTCTGCGTACGTTATATTTGTATGTATATAAACATATATATTTATTTAAGTCAATCCATATTTTTATACTTTATCCAACATACTTAATTAAAGCGACCCCTATCGGAGAACTTGGATTTACTTAAACAGGGGTTTAAAACCAATGCTATTTTATTTCTCTATGTACCTTTTGCATACAAATATATTGCTACAATATACATGTATTTTCCGCCCTCCAAAGCTACATTCCGTGCTGTGGTTGTTAATTGCTGGTTCGTTTCAAATTTTGGCAGCACCCAACATTTTCTGTGTTTAAATTACGGCAACATTTTTTCTATCTGTCGCGGAATTTGCAGTACTTTTGTTTGAATATGTAGTAGAATTTTGTGAATACATACATACATAATATGACGCCTGTTTACCCGAAGGGGTAGGCAGAGGCATATGATACGCTCACATTTCGCCAAATATATTGTTGGTCCCACTTTAAAGGTGACGAGCCTATTGCCGCTAAATGTTCGCCAGAGCCTCGTCCAGTAAACCACTTGCAGGTGAGGTTGACTTGGGCTCCTTAGGTCTTGGTACGATCCCTAGACACCCACATATTTTTGTGAAAAAAATATAACACAGTATTATAGAAGTCATGAGTCATACTCAAGAACATGTTCCTACTTCGTGTTAGTAAGTATTATATTAGTTGTATTCATTGTATTATGACTATTATGAGGTCAGTTATATCGCCAGATAAAGCACTTTTCACTTAACTCAGTTCTGTTTAAAGTGCTACAATAATATTTGGTAGCGGAATGTCTGGCACTTACGATTCTCACAAAACTGCCTACCACTTGAAGAACGACGCCTAAGAGTGTCTAGTTTATCATTTTAGGCCACGGGTAACCAGACATAATAAAACTTCAATTTCTACTGTAAACCCTCACTTGGATAGGAGTAAATAATTGCAGACCCCACAAGTTTCTTGCTAATTTAATATTAACATATGCTCTTTAATATAGTAATCACATCTTTATCTGCCTTATTATTATTATTGAATGTATTTCAATACTTATTATGATTTACTTATGGCTCCATGTTATGTCAAAATTCCATTTTTTACCCACATTTGGAAGTGGAGAAAATAATTGCAAACTCCACAGGTTTCTTGCTAATTTAATATTTACAATTACCTATTCTACGAGGCCATCTTTCGTAATATAAGAATGTATCTAATGCAGATATTTTCTCTAAGACATTATTTTTTCCCTGCCATTTTCCCCTAATATGACGTATGGGTACCTCTGTGATGTGGTTTGTAATCAGACTAATGCGTTCGAGATATTTGAATATACTCAATGGAATGAAAATTGCGTGGCGGCATTGTAGGGCAGTGATATATTACCTGCTTCATAGTATTTCCCCAGGGCAAACAGGTACAAAGACATCGTGCTATAGTAAACAACTTGTTTTTTTCTTTTACATCCGAAAGAAAAGGTCAAACAACGTTTTAATTGAATGAGTAATTAACGTTGTTGTTTCGACCTTTTCCTCAAATCCTTCGTTAAAGAACCTGGAGAAAATCGATAGACTTGGTTCTACGGTACCGTCCACATCAAACGTATTGCAAGCTGAATGTAAGCTAGCTGAATTTTACAATTAGCATTCTGCAAGTTTATTGTTGGTTCGGTCTGGAAGTTACAGATATATGGAAAAGCAATAAACTGCATAAGGCGCGCTTGCAGTTAATGGCCGAAAATACGTCTGGCCTGAACATTGCCGTGTGGCGCCGGCCTAGAATAGCGGGAGCCCCTCTCATCTCACGGAGAATCGTAAGAGTCAACGAAGAGAAATCCTACCGTATGATGGTCAGCAGCGTTTTCCTGCGTACTGGCTTGTACTGCGATCACCAACCCGCCTGCCCAGCGTAGTGATTATGAGCAAATACCCCCAATAGAATTCGATCTATTCTGGAGGTCAATGTTCAATAAACCTTAGAACTTTAGCTTGTCTTAATAAATGAATAAGAGAGCGTTTACGTAATGAGTGGAGGACGTAAAATTTAAGGGGTACCCTGAGATAGTGCTGATGGAGCCGAAAAGGCGATAAAGAGGAACGATGGCCCATCTCGCCTGTAATGTCGGGCTGATGTCGATTTGTGTCAGTGCTCACATTGGTCACAGAGTATAGACAAAAGCTAGCGCAAGAGACGATTAGTTGAACTAAGATTTAGCTTATTCTAAACAACTGGGAAGTCGTTCCTTTGTATGACCATTCGGTCTAGAATTGTTTGTGGTGCATATATTTCAGTGCTTTTAAAGCCCTCGTCGTCTTTTAAGCGGGGCGTGAAACGGTATTTATGCTGTCTTCATTTTATTTTGGACTGCATCGACTGTTGAAAATGAGGCAGAATATGGATTTTATAGCGGATCATATAAAAACAAATACAGGATAGGTGGTTAGTCTTTTTAGACTTTAAAAGCAAGCGTTTGAGCCTCTACACCAGAGGGGCACCCAATATACATCGCACCAGTTCCAATGCATACTGTTAACTGCAATACGTCTATATCTTGAAATTTACGGGAAAATTATCAGTAACATGTATTTGGTTATAAACAAAATCTTAATCGAAATTTCCATTCTGCGACTAAACAAACAGATTCGATTTCTATACTATAAAGTTTATTTCAGTATCATTGACCTTGTAGGTGCATTTGTTTTTAACTTTTCTCCATCGATTTCTCCATGTTGCTTTTGAGCGAGCTTGCTGTTACTCCGTGTATCAGTAGAGATTGTGACGTCATCAATGAACCTCAAATGACTGTCCTTATGTCGAGTTCCGTTATTAGGTCAGATTGTGCGATGTGTGAAATGTAATTGAAGGTTTTTCACTGATGATATTGGAATTCTTCTCGCTATTGAAAGATAAACTTGGAATGTGTTTCTCGGTTGGAATATGCACCACATAGAAAGTAATTCGAAAAATATTTGACATCTTGCTGAGAGATAGTGAGAAAGAACAGCAGACTGTATTTGTATTTTGAAACATGGAATATACTGTATGTGTTTGTTTTCGGTCACTCGATAAAAAAAACGGTAGATAAGTTTTTATTACATTATCATTTAACGTTTCACTAAAGTTGTTATGAATAAGATAAAGCTTCCAAAAATCAGGAATTTCTTTAATTTGCTGCAAATGAAAAAGTTTCTGGAAAATTATATTTCTTTTAAAATTAAATGGTTATCAATAGCCTTATAATATTATTATGTATATTCTTAAGTCCACTATAGAGAACTACAGACATTGAAATACATAGTTACAATATGCATATTGCAACAAAACCCAATAAATTAGAATGGTTCCTAAAATGTATGTAAGTACAGTCCATTAAAGTCATCCTTAAATCCGCTGCTAGTGCGGGTTTTGTTAGTATATCGTAAAATCGCCATAGCCTTGCACTACTAAACGCGGCACATCTCGCCGAAGCGAGCTTTAGTGCCGACTGTAATCGTTCAGGAGCACGTATCGAACACAAATTTGCTAGTCACAGACTATTTACAAAGTGTCCACAAGATTTACACGTTTAGATTCTCACGAGCGATTTCACATTTGTATATCTCAGTGTTCTATAAATGGTTGAAGTCAATCGGATAGACAGGTCACGATAAAAGAGATATACTCATGGCCATCTTCAGCGCACATAGATGCGTATAATAGTGTATTAAAGTCATACATTTTCGAAACTGTTATCAAAGACATGCGACCTAGTAAGAAGGATTTGTAAGCTGAAGTGGCAGTGACCGAGCACATAGCTTGAAGTTCTAACGACTGATGGGGCATTCAGGTTCACAAATTTGCTAATCATCGACTATTTGCTACGCTTCCACAAGATTTACAAGTTTAATTACCCTACACAGTAGTCTACAAATAGTTAAGGTCAATCGGATAGACAGGTAACGATTAAATAGTGAAGCCAGGTATACTAACGGCCTTTTTCAGTTCTATGCTTATCATAGTTTTTTTTAATGTGACATGTCATATTGACTAAAACCTTCCTAACGGTAAACGAGCAACGCCTCTTTTGGCCTGCAAAAAAGGGCGTTTCACGCGGAATATGTCATGCTTATATCATGAATGTAAAAGTATGTTTGGATAACGATAAGTCCACAATCACGGCTTAATAGTCGAACCGAATCATCTAAGGGTATGGTAGAAGTTGACGCAGTATATAAAGCAGGTGTGTAGAAGCTCATACATAGGTTTCTTAAAATTAATTTAATTTTAGCGAGATAGTCAATAAAGTTATATTTCCTTAGGTTGATTACTCATGCATAAGTAAAAAAATACATACATACATACATTCAGGCCTTTTTCCCCGAAGGGATGGGCAGAGGCATATTATACGCCCACACTTTGCCAATTATATAGTTGGTCCCACGTAATAGGTGACGAGCCTATTGCCGCTTTCCGGGCACTTTTATATTTGCCAGAGCCTCGTCCGTTGATCGGCATGTGCACCACTTGCAGGTAAGTTTTGCTTGGGCTCCTCAGATCTTGACCAAATACACCAAAAAAATAAAAGTGTTTATATAAGCTTACTGGTGGTCAAGTACTTAAAGTATGAATTTATCTTAGTTTGGGAATAAGATGTGCTGTGTTAGATGTCCAAGAATATTGTTTTATCTTATATTCGTATGATACTGAGAATGTCACAGCGACGAAAACTGTTCCGAAGTTTCTAACTTTTTTTCCGGAGCATCAAGAAAGAAGATAAATTAGAACGCTTCATGTAAAAAGTATTCGTCGTCGCCCGGCGCCAGCTTAAGAACACCAAAACAAAAAACATCCAATAAAACTTCCGACCTATCTAAAGTTAATTCAATTTAACGTTAGAACTAAATCGAAACAAGTAAAAGTCCAAACTTCCCAAATTTACTCTCCGGCACCGGCACTAATTGAAATATCGAATATACACATGTTCATGACATTCGCATTACAAAGTAAACGGTCCGTGCTCCTTGCACGTGTGGGTATACCAGGTATTCCAGAGTTTCCGTCGAATGCCCAAAGTAAATAACCACCGGCAGTGTACGCTACACTGTTGTGCTAAGTTGCACGGCTTTCTAATCAATGCCCGAAACGGTACAGCTTCGCCTGTGGCCATAACGAACACCGTCCGTGGCATTTGCATAGAAATTAACCCGCTGCCCGTCTAACCGACATTTCACACAGAATAAATAACTCGTCCGTGGTCGTGCTAGGGCTGCTTGTAGTTCTAAGGTACGTTACGTTACTTACGATAGCGTACACAATGTTTTTATTACTCCGGTTGGTGAAATGTATCGAATATGGAGTGTATATTGGAAATAAAATATTTTAAGAAAATCACAAAGCGAACTACGACGTTAGATATATTGGTTGAACATTTGGTCAAAGGATCGAAGTTGGCACCGAGTCTAGACTCCTAACATAAGCGCTTTAAGCTTACAAGAGGTTAACGGTGCTATGTATGTTTGTGTTATTGTTAATAATATGTACAAATAAACTAAAAACCTAAACTGAGATTTAGCCCATTGCCGTACGGAAATTTTTTACAACTTGCAGCACAATAAAACCTTAATAATTCAAAATTTATTTTGGCAACATTCTGATAAAATCGGTTTCGATTTATTTAACTCAATTAATTAAAGTTTAAGATCAAAGAATTTATGATGCACAAGTGATGGGAAGTGTTGGGAGGGGAAGACTACGTCAGACCTTCCATGACTTCATTAAGAAAATTTTGGAGAAAGGGCAGGTTAAAAGTACCCTAAACCGACGGGCGTGTATGAGGAGGTTAATGAGTGTGAATGAAGCTAAAAATGTGTGCCAAGATCGTAGCAAGCGTAAGGATGTGATCTCTGCTTACCCCCACGGGAAAGAGGCGTGACATTATGTATGTATGTACTATTAACATACACGTCTTACCTATGTAATGATAAATTTATTTTAGGTACTTAAATAATTTAATTCTTATTTTCTTAGAAATAATATTTTTGACTGCAACCATTTTGTAATAATTTTGAACCTGTTTGACCTATATTTTGTAGCGAATTGGCCGTAACTCAGTGCGCATTCTCAGTAACGTCCATCTAAGAGGGGTGGCTATTTGACACAACTCATGCATGTTGGTATTCAGTAAAATAAAGCATTTTTCATCAACTCTATTAATGCCGGTACAACCATGGGGTTTTGTACAAGTACCAGGAATTATAATGAATATCCAAATGACTGACCAGCTACTACAACACACTCTTGAAAAAGTCTGACTTCAGTATGAAATTCTTTGTCTTAGGTAAAATGTTTCTTACAACTTTTACCCTAACTGAATGTTAGGCAAAAGCAAGGTCTTGATTATCAAGTAAGTCATACTGACAAGTGATGTCATAAAGGCTTCAGCTCAGTGCCCTAATTTTCCTTAAGAGCAAAAAATATTCAGTTAAATAAAAGCTTTTAAAAATCATATAGGACACCATAAAAACTACGTCAAGTATAAACCCATTTATAAAATGCTCTCCATTTGTATTTTTTATAGATTTCATAAGATTATGTGCTGCATTTACTATTAATACTTTTGTTAAGTTTACAGCTAAGAGCAAGCCGATGAAGAGGGCTACGAGTGATATCAAAACAAAAGTCAGTAATTAATCTATAAGGTAGCGAAATGCTCTATAAAACAAGAAATTCTTTAATGGTAACTTATACTGTAAATCAAACTTATATATTCAAAGGTCCATGTTTTTGACAATCTCTTGATCATCATGATAAAAAACATTAAAAGTATATATTCAGATTATACTATCTTTTACAACGGATATAGCAATAACAAGACTTCATGTGCGTAATGGAATGATTTTATTAATATCGCCACGAATACTGTATGAACCCTAGCGGAGGCAAGATACTGGCATGTGTTGCGGCTGTGCAGACAATATAATCTGTTCCCGGCACTAATTTATAGCGGGCCGGTACAGTCCAGCCCTTTATTGCGAACCCGAGACCCTACATTCTGAATTTCTTCTGTCCTTAATATGGTCTCGAGAATGGTTAAAATAGGCTACTTCTTTTATGTAAAACTATTAGGCGCTTGTGACTTTGTACAAACTACAGGTGCTTTTGAATATTTTAAAATTCGCTGATAGTTGGTTAACATAATTTTGATATACAATTTTATAAGTATTTGTTTAGATTATAGGTATTATTATTGTAAGTGTATAGTGCGTAATAAAATAATTTTATTGATATTGCCACTAATTTATAGCGGGCCGGTACAGTCCAGCCCTTTATTGCAAACCCGAGACCCTACATTCTGAATTTCTTCTTGTCCTTAAATGTTCTCGAGAATGGTTAAAAATAGGCAAATTCTTTTATGTTAATCTATAGGGCGCTTTCCGCTGTACAAACTACAGATGCTTTTGATTTTTTTAAAAATCCGCTGATAGTTGTCATCGTTTTGATATACAATTTTATGACTATTTGTTTAGATTGTAGGTATCATCTAGATGTCGAATTGCTATAACCGAAGACTTAATGTGCGTAATAAAATAATTTTATTGATATTGCCACTAATTTATAACTGGCCGGTACAGTCCAGCCCTTTATTGCGAACCCGAGATCCTACATTCTTAATTTCTTCTTGTACTTTATCTACGTACTCCTATGTGGTTAAAAATGGGCAACCTCTTTTGTTTAATACTATTGGGCGCTTGTGACTTTGTGCGATGAACAGGTACTACCAATATTGTTTTGGAATAAGTAACCTAAGTTACTTTAGTTTAGTATTTATTTTTCAGGAAAGAGCCCGTCAAATAAATACAACTGTATCGAAGATCATCACAAACAGACCCATACAAGACAGAAAAAAATATTTCCAGGTGGCTTGAAAGGATTAACGGGTCTTTCTGTCGGTAAGTGATACGCTATTCACTATTAGCACAGTCACCATCTAATCCCAATAATGTGCCACTATTCCCGCGGCGTCTTCACAAACATAAACCTCAACAAACCAAGGTAAAAGATATTCAGGTCCTACGACACCACCTTGCCCTGATATGGATTGGCGTAGGAATATGGCGTAAGAGCTGCTACTAAAATGTTTTATAAGTTGCGCAATATAGCCTCCAACTAACATGCACTGATCAAAAGACCGAACTTTGTGAATGCTTGTTTAACTTTGGTGATTAATAAAGTTCCTTTCATTAAAAGAGCTTTTTTTAAATACGTCTGGGTGTTTACTTATATTATAAGAGGCACTTTTTTTCTTTTAAATAATGGCTTCGTGCGTTTAGCACATTTAGCCAGTGTCAAGTAAGAGATATATTAATAATATATAAATCATAGTAAGTGAAAATAAGCGGTGATAAAAATAATAAATGGTAAATGAGATAGCCTTCCCTAAGCCCCTTAAGTACTCAGTAAACTGAGATCTCACATGGACTTCTTGAGAGAATTTGAAAAGTGATGTTGCATTGCTTTATTTGATTTATCTACCAACACTCATGTATGTTCACAAACACTTAACGGTTAATAATCCACTGTTATTACACATTAATGTTAGAAATATCAAATTTATTTGAAAATAAAACAAAACTACAGACATGACGCTTCACTTTCCCGCCAAGAAGTTTCTAAGGGGCACTTATGATGAAAGCCTCGGTGATCAAAATGCTACTATACAAATAAATTTAATTGCATTGACATTTTCGCTGACTGTACCTTGGATTGCATTTGGCTGACTCAGTAAGCAATCATTTACGTTTAGCCAAAATAGTAAAACAGAGCTACGTTACCAACATTAGGATAGATTCAGTAATTAAGCCAGACTAAAACTTAATAGCGTGTGTAAATTTGAAAATAGGTTCTTTCAATACTACATAGAGAGTTAAATAAATTATATTTACTAGAATGGGCTACGACATCTCACATTTAGATGTAGTTAGAAATGCAGATGCTAATGCAATAGCCCGAAAATGAGTAAAACAAAAATATCTGTTGTCTGCAGGTACTCTCGTAGATAAAAGAAAAAAAGTGTATAGCGAATTGTTCCACTTTGCACCACCAAGCTGCCCCACTGGTGGGGCAAAGAAAATCAATTATAAATTTGCAAGAATATTTTAACAGTGTCATAACAGATGGAATTTGATATGATTTATTAGTATTTGTAAATAGTGCTTAATCATATCAAATTCCATGTAAATAGTGCCCGTTTAAATTTGCGTAATTTTGATTTACAATAAAAATTATACTTATAGTCGTATCCTTTACATAAACTCTTATATATCCAATATTTTTGAAGATTTCAATGAAGCATTAAATTTATGTGTTAGAAGTAGAAGAAGAAGTAGAAGTTCGCTAGAAGAGGCGGGTGGGCGTTTACATATGGTTACTTTTATTTTATTTTTATACGACCGAAACACGTATTCAAGTGTTTATTTTAAAATATGTACGTGATATAAGATTTCAGAAACAAATGCTTATGAATTATCGTGACATTTCAACAAGTTCCAAAGAGTTTCCCCTAGTTTATGACCTTTTTGGTTGTACAATTAACGCCGTGTGGTAGCCCTAGTGTCTATTTGCCGCCACATGAGGACGGAGTCGATTAAGTCAATTATTAATCGAGAAACCTTTTAATGCACTAAATCCCCCCCCCCCCCCCCCCCATGCCGCATTCGATTGAGACCTTGTTCGACTTATCCGCCGCGTATTGTACAAATCTATCGGATCATAACGTAATTTATTAAAAACCAAAAACTAAACAGATTGGTAGTTAATGGAAAAGCTCTATTGTAGATTTAAAATATTGCCTAAATATATTAGGTCGGGGAAAAAGTCTTTTCGCATAACGTAGGTATAAACTTATTATAAAATTTTTTTGACTGTACTATTTGTGTCTGGCTGGTTTTGGTAACATTATGTCGAGTTCCGTTATTAGGTCAGATTGTGCGATGTGTGAAATGTGATTGAAGGTTTTTCATTGATGATATTGGAATTCTTCTCGCTATTGAAAGATAAACTTGGAATGTGTTTCTCGGTTGGAATATGCACCAAATAGAAAGTACTCCGGAAAGTATTTGATATCTTGCTGAGAGATAGTGAGAAAGAACAGCAGACTGTACTTGTATTTTGAAACATGGAATATACTGTATGTGTTTGTTTTCGGTCACTCGATAAAAAAAACGGTAGATAAGTTTTTATTACATTATCATTTAACGTTTCACTAAAGTTGTAATGAATAAGATAAAGTTTCCAAAAATCAGGAATTTCTTTAATTTGCTGCAAATGAAAAAGTTTCTGGAAAATTATATTTCTTTTAAAATTAAATGGTTATCAATAGCCTTATAATATTAGGTCGGGGAAAAAGTCTTTTCGCATAACGTAGGTATAAACTTATTATAAAATTTTTTTGACTGTACCATTTGTGTCTGGCTGGTTTTGGTAACATTAAAAAGGTTCCATTATAAAGAAAAGAAAAAAATAAAAAAAAGTTGTTTCCCGCTATTTTTCATTTGTTTTTCTCTCCGTAAAAATGAGTGAATCTAATGAAGAAATTCGATACATTTTAAAATTTTATTATGAAAAAGGCAAAAATGCAACTCAAGCAGTGAAAAAAATTTGTGATGTTTATGGACCTGATGCAGTGTCAGTAAGAGTAGCACAAATTTGGTTCAAACGTTTTCAGTCCGGAAATTTTGATGTTAAAGATGCACCTCGCTCTGGTCGCCCTGTTACGAATAAAATGGACGCCATTTTTGAAAGAGTGGAGCAAGATCGGCATATTAGTAGTTACGATGTAGCTGAAGAACTGGGAATTGACCACAAAACAGTTTTGACCCATTTGAAGAAAGCTGGTTATACAAAAAAGCTCGATATTTGGGTGCCACACGAGCTCACTC
This sequence comes from Musotima nitidalis, assembly GCA_949126915.1. NCBI lineage: Eukaryota > Metazoa > Arthropoda > Insecta > Lepidoptera > Crambidae > Musotima > Musotima nitidalis. The sequence continues at coordinate 6,764,617 of OX421424.1, read as the reverse complement.
AAAGAAACTTAATGAACCGTGTACTCATTTGCGATTCATTATTGAGACGTAATGAAACCGAGCCGTTTTTGAAGAGATTGATAACTGGCGATGAAAAGTGGATCACGTACGACAAGAACGTGCGAAAAAGGTCGTGGTCGAAAGTTGGCCAGGCTTCACAGACTGTGGCCAAACCTGGCCTAACACGAAATAAGGTGATGCTGTGTGTATGGTGGGATTGGAAGGGCATTGTTTATTATGAGCTTTTACCGCCCGGCAAAACCATCGATTCTGATCTTTACTGCCAGCAACTGATGAGATTAAAAGAAGCAGTCGAGAGAAAACGGCCGGAATTGATCAACAGGAAGGGTGTGGTCTTTCATCACGATAACGCTAGACCACACACATCTTTAGCCACTCAGCCAAAATTAAGAGAGTTCGACTGGGAGGTCCTAGTGCATCCACCATATAGCCCTGACCTTGCGCCTTCAGATTTTCACCTGTTTCGGTCTCTGCAGAATTCTTTAGGTTCTGTAAGGTTGACCTCAAGATAGGACTGCCAAAACTATTTGTCCCGTTTTTTTGATCAGAAGTCCCAAAGTTTCTACAGTATCGGGATAATGTCTCTGCCCACAAAATGGCAGAAAGTTATTCAACAAAACGGTACATATATATTGTAAATTAATGTAAATAAACTTTGAAAAAAATGTCTTGACTTTTCATACAAAAATACGAAAAGACTTTTTCCCCAACCTATTATAACACGTCAAAGACAGTTAATAATATGATTATAATTTACCACTTGACTAATAATAAGTTACGAGTGTATAATAATATAATAGAGCTACGCCTGTGAATTTGGCATCTGGCATGGAAGATGAGATGTCAAACAGCCAGCGTGCCAGGGCAAAGCTAAAGGGACTGTTTATTCATAACTATATACGAATAACTATGTGATATATTGATGTGTGTCAGCTGTAAGCGACGGCTGCTTATAACCTATGTACTAACTATGTACAAATCGTCAGTTTGCCTTACTTTGTCAATAGGTATTTATTTGTTTAGGATTAAGTACTTCTTGCACATAGAAAATCAAGTTGATGTGCATAAGCACTCAAATATTGCAGAGTGAGTACCGCGTCAATGGATCTTCAATAAATATCTATTTCTGAATGAAGCAATCAATATTAAAAGTAAAATTTATTAAAAGACAGTGCGAAAAAAGCGCCGTTTTGATATTGATTTAACCGCACAACAAATGCTTAGATTTCACAGCTATAATTTTCCATAATTATAGTATTTCAACTTACTAATTGGATAATTACAATTTAATCACGTATATTCATAAATCGCTTGCGAAAAAAATGGCGACCAACTCAAAAACTGCATGCAAGTTACTAATCAGTGTACTGGATAATATATGTAGACTCATTACAGTCAACAATCATGCATAGGTCACATTACGTACTTGTACCCTGTAATTTCTAATTAGTTTATTTTTTCTTAGATATGGACTCACTCGCTTAGAGTATTTGCCAGAGTCAAGTAATTTGATAAATCGTCACCTCCACGGCAAACTTACGAATTGCAGTTTTTGTAATTTTGACATTTCTGTTTAAAAATGCACATAGCTGTGAAAATATTAAAACTTCGATAAGTTGAACAACATAAGGTATATGTAGTACAACATAAGGTGCATTTTTAAATAGAAATGTTTAAATAGAGATTTTGAAAAGTTGCACCGTTTTGTTTCATTTACCAACACTCATGTACGTTCACAAACACTTAACGGTTAATAATTCACCGTTATTACACATTACTGTTCGAAATATCACAAATTTTAGAAAATAAGACAAAACTACAGCCATGAGGCTTCACTTGCTCGCGAAGAAGTTACTTCCAAAAATCTACTATATATATTTGATTCGTTTTCTTCTCTTTGTTGAGGGCTTCGGACGGCACGTTAAACCGCTTGGGTCCCAAGTATCTGGTAGCAAGGCTTTATGTGGTAGTCGTGAAGCCAATTTAGAAACCCTATCTGACAGCTTGAGAAAATCTAACAGCAAGACGCCACACGACACATCAGCGTCCGCTAATCCGCAATGGGTCCGTGTACAAGATCATTTTTATCCTTCTCACTGTGGTATGCAGGTCAAGGCCTGCCCACTAGACATATAAAATGTTACACTTACTTAAACTACTGAGAGGGCCTTAATTAAGTCGAGATCAGTTGCAAGTTAACTTTATTTGGATGTAACAAATTCGATATTTACTTATTTCAGTATAATATCGATTGTATAATATCCTTATGCTTACAATAGCCATTACAAATTACGGTAAACAATAGTACCTATGTAGTATTTTTATGAAGGCACAACACAATGCCTATTATCATATATCCTCTATTAGGTAGGTTCGCCAAGGATTTTCCATAGAGACTTTTGTTCACGCGTGGGTAAATAGGAACTAATGAGTATACTATACTGAATAGAGTTGCGTAACATGCATGTAGGCTGTATACTTAATTGTTTTTGACGACTGTTGCAACAACGCTACATGCAGATATTGAGTACCTTCAATATATTCCACAAAGACGTGATAGAGGAATACAAATTTTGTGACTAAATCAGCGTTTTAGCAGCAAACTACCCATATGTAACACAATTATGCTTAAGACCTTGTTTGTCGCTCTCGCGTTATGCATAGGAACACAGTGGAGAATGGCGAGGTTTTAAAATTATAACACACTTACTTGAAACAAATATTAATTGATCTGGTCCCTTTATTTTATCCTTATGAGTTTTATTGTATTATTCAAAATTTACGAAAAAAAATGGTTGGTAGGTGGGTAAAGATCACGTCGGACTTCTTGGCGGAAAAGTGAAGCGTCATGTCTGCAGTTTCGTTTTATTTTCTAAAATTTGTGATATTTCTAACATTAATGTGAAATAACGGTGGATTATTAACCGTTAAGTGTTTGTGAATATACATGAGTGTTGGTAAATCAAACAAAGCAGTGCAACATCACTTTTCCAATTCTCTCAATTATATATATTGACACTGGCTAGACGCACGAAGCCATTATTCAAAAAAAAAACAAATAGATCACGTCAGGCCAGCCTGACTATTACGTCGGTGTCACCTCTTTGCAGGAGAATTGGTATAGAGCAACAATAATGACTTGGAGATAAGCAAATACGTAGATCAGTAGATAAATAGAAATTGGCGTTTAAACAAAGCGCCCACTTTGATCTCAAAAATTCGGTGTTTGGCTAGGAATTCCTAATTCAAATTTATTTCAATTTAAAGCTTTTCAATACGATAATTGTTTTTCGTGCTATTTCATTTTGTTTCGACATCGTTTTGTGCTCAATACAGAAAAATTTAAATTTCGCATTATTTTTGAATACAAGTTACATCGTGGCACGAGCGCTGCACAAACAGCTCGAAGAACTAATGATGTGCACTGTAAAAGATAACACGGTACGTTTTTGGTTCTCACGCTTTCGTTCTGGAAATTTTGACGGCCAGGTCAAACTATGTCCACAAAGTTTGAACGCAGTTCTTTTAGCAACGGAATCAATGAACTCCCTATAAAATGAAAAAGTTCATAAATAAACCGGTACATACTTTGATTGGTTAAAATTTAAAAATGCAAAAGAATATATTTTTTTCCATGTAAAACATCAATTTTATGTTAGTAGAAGCCTAATACTAACGTGGTACGTGCATGTTGATTATATATGTGAATCGATTATATGAGGATTGTCTATGTTGTAGCTACAGTTTTATTTCATTTCATCTCTATGTCAATGTTCGTACTGCACAAAGACAAAGGGCCAGCCTTGATAACATCCGGACGGCTTCACGTAATAATATGCAATGGTGTTTGAGTGTGACACCATTTTGAAATTCATTATGACATCGTGTAGAAACAAAATGAGCTCACTAGGTTTGTTTGCATATTTTTTTAGGGATTTGTTTACATACCTAAAGTAATAATAGTTTATAAAATCGTTCTAATCTTTATTAGTTGCTTAGGTTTGAATGCTACATGTAGATCTAAAGCTTTATTAAATATTGAAGAACGATATTTTTTGTACTCCAATACATGGAAAGCCAATAAATTTTTAATTGATACTTTTGGGTGAGGAGACCTCTTAATAAAAGTTTATTCTTTTATAATTATAATAGTTTAACTGTAATATTCCTTATCATCATATTTTTCTAATCGATTTTAATTATGGTCATAAAATTTTAAAAACACCGTTTAACGCTTTATTCTATAAGGGTAGTTCTAATAAACGAATATAATACCTACTTAAAAATGCCGCCCAATAAACTATACCTACGGAGTTTTGGTGCTAACGTGAAAACACTTTACTCTCTAAAACTGGTGTATTTTTAGACATAAAGTCGGTACATTATACCCAGAATTGTAGAAAACTGGTATATTACCGTGAATTATACTTTTCCGTGTTGATTCGAAAACTTCATAGAAAGCTTTAGTAAAGTTTTCACTACTTTACTGGGATTTGACTTTGACTTGACTTTTACTGTGGCTAATTGACGCGACTATTACTTTACTGGGTTAATAGTTTGTAGTGGTTTGTTTTTGTATATTGCATACATAGAGTTAATAAAGTCAATCAGAACACACAAAATATGAAATTAAATACTACCTGTAAAGTTATAATAATGAGTAGATAAAATCAAAGTGTTTTCAAACATTGAGGTATATATATGTCCATAATTTACATAAAAATATAATAATTGAAATTAACGGGGTCCTTGATTTCAATTATTATATTTACTATTATTTTCCTATAGATAATGCGCCCTTTTTGAGGCCCACCAAAGTGGTTTGTGGATTTAGCACATATTTGTGGATATCGGTCGGATTGGCAAGGATTAGTGAGACGATAATTCAAATTTATCTTGGTGTAATATTCAATTCAATTCAATTTTTTTTTTCAAGTTTGGCTCAATAGAGCTTTTATGAAGGTGAAACTTAAAATTTAACGCGCCCTTTCACTGCGGGTGGGAGTTTGATCGTAAATCAACGGGCAAGAAAATCGTCAAGTTTGGTTTTTTTCTCCTGCCAGTTAAGCTAAAAACATAGTTTACAAGAAATTGTGTTTTGCGGTCACAAAATTATAAGAAAAGAAATAAAAAATATTATGCTCTTACTCCTTAGCGAGATTAACATAATTATGTAAGGATAAAAATTGTAGTAATGAGCAGACCAGTCCTTACTGGCGGCACCCGTTTACGAGTATGACGCAAGAACCAGAATCATTTCGCTCAACCATATTTTAGGAAACGTGACGACCAAACACATGACGCCACCACCACAGAAACATTTAAGTGAGCATGACATATTCAAGCTACAGAATAAAGGGAATTACACTATAATAAAAATTTGTATAATATTAAAAGAACGAAAGGTATTGTAAATCACAAATCCTTTTACTGTAAAGTAGTATACCATATGGAATCAGTTATACTCTGTAGCCATCAAAAAATAACACATAAATCGTTAAATCGTTCACAAGCTGTCTTATTTATTAAATAAAATATAAAGATATGCCACTTCAAAGTACTGGATTAAGTTTATGTAAAAAGGGCCGATTGTAAAAAACCCCACTGAAATTTTGCATCTATAGTGATGCTTAAGAAAACAGTACAATCTAATAAATATAATTGTTGACCGTCCATAATTATATTAGTTTTTACTTTTCTTACGTTTGGAACAGTGAACTTAATACAATTAGTTTTTTTATCATTAAGCTGTATGTTGTTAACAGTAAACCAACGAAGCAGCAAGGGCATCGTTTCCATCATCAAAGTCCTATTTATTTCGATCAATGTTAAACACTTAAGAAGTATCATCAGCAAACAATACCATCTCACAACAATTACTCAAGAAAAATGGCAGGTCATTTATATAAACTAAAAAGAGAAATATTCCCAAAATTTAACCCTGAGGTACCCCCATACGCTTAGATGACCCAGGTGCTTTAGTTCCATTGATGTCTACCGTTAGAGTCTGGTCGTCAACGACGATCGAATGCCTTAGATAGAACACAAAAAACTTCTAAAGCATTCTGTGACATCTTCCAAGCTTCAAATATTTTCTGCATCAATTCTGCACCAGCATCTGCCGTAGAACGGCCCTTTTTGAAACCATACTGCTTTTTATGCAAAAGATTTTATATATTAAAGTAAGTAGTTAATTGATCAAGAATAATTTCAAGGACCTTACTTAAGATAGGTAAGATTGAAATAGGTATTGAAATAGTAATTACTTTTGTCCTCTTTGCAACCGGATTTATGTAGGGGAATAACCTTACTCAGTTTCATTACATACGGAAAGGACTCTTGATCAACACATTCATTAAATATTACCGTAAGGTATGAGGCAATAGAGTTTATTATTGATTGAACAACTTTAGTGGACATATCTCACAAATCACCCATATTTTTAATTTTCACTAACTTAAAGGATTTAAAATATCTACATATGTAATGTATCTAAATTTAAAAAATGGAATTGTAGTAGACTGTTCCATATTTCGAAAGAAGTGATGCAGCAACTAAAGTAGACTAAATTAAACTTGAAGTTGTCTCTATTGGTATTTTCGCAAATAATTATTGCACTGTATTGCTGTATATTTATAGTGCTTATTATTTTTACCGAAAACATTATTCTCACAAGACCTCACACAAGCTATGGCACGTCCCTCCGGATAATGACGCCTAATGGAGTTCGTAACTAAATTAGATAGATAGATAGAAAATTCTTTATTGTACACCAAATTAAAAAATAAAACAAGAAAACAATTGCAAAAGAAAAGCGATACAATTCGCGGCCTAATAGTTTACAGCGATTTGTTTTAGGCAACCTTAGGGCGAAGAGTGATTAAAATTTAAAAAAAACCAGGGTTGTAAAAAAGAATAGCAAATACATAATTATATTTTAATAGACAAATAAATACTAATACTTAAATAACATAGAATAAGCCTACATACATAAATACGTACATGACATTGGAACATTGAGCAGCAAGACATTACTTTTGTGAAAGGAAAAGCTTTTTTACTCAAATTTTGAACAAATTAAGACAATATCATGTACCTACATGATATACTATATGAACGAAAGTATCTCGCTTGGTTGTGTGTGCTTGGAATTATGGATTAAATTTACACTCGACAAAGGATTTTTCGCATTTTTCGGAAGGCATGTTCAACACAATACCGATCAGGTAAACATAAGTGTAATGGAACTTTGCTAACGAGCAGGTAGCCCCCTAACCCTTATCAATGAGGATGAGTTAGATGTACAGTCCGTTTTTATGCAGTTACACACAGTGGTAAGCCAGAGCTATCTCTTTGGAGAGCATCAGTTGACTGATACCACAAGTTCTATAGCAAGCATTTACCTATGGCCTGACTTAGCAATGCGAAGGTTTCATATAAGCCTAGCCTTATTTTATAAAATGTTAGCTATATAATAGAATAGATTTATTTATTTGCAAGGAATGTAGGTACAAATCATTATGTGTTACAAACATTTAAGGATCCTTTACATTCTACCTTAATTGGCATGCAAATTTACATTTGAACATAAATTATACACACTTATCATCTAAGAATTCTTGTAATGAGTAATAACGCTTTTGCAAAAGTAATTTTGTAACAATCTTTTTAAATTTTGTTAGTGGCTATTCCTTAATATTATTCGGTAAGTTATTAGGTAGAAATTTGAACGCTGTATATAATGTTTTCCATAAATAATTTGCTAAATGGTAAATATGTTCTTTTTGGATTGATGATCAAAGCACTCGGTGAAACAAATATTTAAGTACTTTGCTGGCCGATAATAACAATTAGGTAATCACTGACCAAATCGACCGGCACTCCCAGGCACGCAGTTATTTATTGACATTTTGCTTAAAGTTGCAACGTCAAGTACCAGATGGCGTTACTTAAGTGCATATTTTTCGGGAAGACTCTACTTTTCGAAAATATGTAATTTATTAGAATACTATAAATATTTTAAAATGAAAATTATATTCAAACAGAATTCTTTTTTAATTATAAAATTAGTACTTCAAATTTGTTTAATGTTAAGTATAAATACCTTGTCTGTGACAAATAAGGTCTGGAAAAGCTCAATCGCGCAAATGAAATACTTCAACAAATTTTAATATATATTGCAGAATTCTTGTATGTTAATTGGGGAGTCCGTCTCTACACAGTGTGCTTGGGGCAAATAAAATTTCCCTAGTAAAGTTACGTTACGGCTGGTCCGAATGTAAGCGCACGTAGGCTTAGATGTTGGACTAGGGAACGTTTGAGTCTCGGTCACCTACATTAGGTGTTCAAATGCGCAAGAAGATACTGCCTCGTTTATATAACGAAGTCACCTTCGACACCACTGATGTAGAGTCTTTGACTCTCTTTTTATTTTAATTTTTTTGGCGCATTGGTTACTGATATTTTATTCTCATTTTTATATGCATATTATATCTACTAAGATGTGAAATAAATATTTTTTGAAGGTGAAATTATATTTAAAGTAAGATTAAATAAATTTTCATTATAATGGATAAGACAAATATATGTTTAGATCAAATACAGATTAAAACTTATTTAAAAACTTTATTTTTATATTAACACATTAAACGCGATCGAACCCAAACACAATAGAAAACCTGTTGTTAGTAGGTAATTTGACGTTCAAAGACTGTATCGTACTTTACCTAAATACGGTATTACAATGTAATATAACATATTTTGACATTACGAACAGATACATCGATTCAAATTTATGTTCAAATACTCTACTTAGGCAAGTGGTGGATTTAAAATATCTTTGTAACAATACCCGCGCTACTGTAATTTCCTGATAAATCGAGAAACTATTCAACACGAGACGTGTTTCGCTCTTACACAGGGCATCTTCAGGTAAGATAGGAGCTTCAGAACAACGATGTCTTCACGACCAACGAAACGAGAGACTACATTGTTTAATCTACATTATTGTTACAAAGATATTTTTAATCCATCACTTGCTTACAATGGTTTTTCGCAAAGTAACGCCTGAATCAATAAATTACTCTTCTTAGGTTTTCTTGGCAATACATACTTTTTGACCTTCGATATTCTATAGTCTGTTTTGGATCCATACGGCCCGGCGGCACGAGCCGGCAAGCGAGCGACCCGGATTTGTATGCAGCAGACGGCGGTTCATGTTGCCGCTGAGGCCGCAGGCAGCTGGAGGACAATGTGTTCGTGGCTGTCCATTAGAGTGCTAATATAACTGCGAATATCGATACACAGCCACACTTGCCGGCGGCTTTGCTTGAGGGTCAAGCCGCTGGCTGTGTATGAATATATATCATAACAGCCATATGAAATCCACTGCTGAACTAGCCTCTCTATCAGATTATAATCTAAAAGCAATAATTGCCCATAGTCACCATGTTAGGCAGACGGATTGGTGATCGCAGTTCAAGCCAGTAAGCAGGATGACACTGCTATCCGGTTAGATTTCTCTTTGTCGACTCTTACGACTCCCCGTGGGATGTTAGGGAATAGGCTCGCCACCTATTACTTTATAATTGGCGAAATGTAGGCGTATGATATGCCTCTGCCTACCTTTTCGGGGAAACAGCCGTGATATTATGTATGTATGTAAGGATAATATTAATTCCTTAGATTTAATCCTAGTACGTCAATATAGATATGAATTATGGTAGTCAGCGTAAGCATTTTGTACATGTATATCATGTCATGCCTTATAGCATAGAAATAATTCGGTTTCTATACTCGTCTACGCTAATATCTGTTATTTGTATATAGAGTTGATTTAATAATTGGAGATCAGAGACATAACTCGTTGAACTTGCTACGTAATTGATACAATATTTTATAATACCTAATATTATTAATTTCAAAGACATTGGGGCTTATTACAAAATGAGATCTAAAGTTAGACCAGGTTTAAACCTAGTCTAACTTTAGATATCGTTTTGTTATAAGACCTACCTCTTATGTCTATCTGCTACCGTTTTCACTATTAAAGACCCATAAAAAATCATACTGAAATGATAGATCCTAAGGATAACATTTATGCTCAACACAGAATTTAAAATTCGTTCCGATATTACCTGGTCAGTATTCAACACAATAACGATCAGGTAAACAGTTCAAAGAAACAAAGACAAAGGGCCCTTTGTATATGTCAACAAAATATTTTTTTAAATCATTTTTTTCATTTCACTTTTGTGACAGTAAAATTTCATTTGCTTGCTAAATTTGTTTTTCTATTAGCAATTATAGGTCTTATCATATTTTTAACCATAAAAGAGTTTAACCTTAAAATATTTTTTTTCGATTTTAACCTTGGTCACAAAATACTGAAATAACTGTTTAATGTTTTATTCAATAAAGGTGTGTAAATTACGGTTCTACATTCAATTACCTATCAATATCACACCTTTTCGGTCATACTCATTAAGGTCTTGGCAAAATTACATTCTTCCGCTGGCTAGGATCCTAGCAGGTAACTATAATGACACCTACCAAGCTCTTGGACTCCCGTCGGTATAGAGTTCGTTCGTGGGTTTTGGACACAGTGACTTTTCTTATAAACTGTACTTAAGCTAAGATAAGTAGTGTTTTTTTGAGTACTGATTCTAAGTACTAACTCAATAATATATCAGATTCGTTATTTATATGTATCGTTATAATAATAACAAGTTCATCATCCGGGACCAGATGGCAGGTTCGGGCTTCGAGCTAATGGGCTCATTCCCCGGGCTTCATCTCTTGAGGCTTCGACCTCAAGACTCGAAGTATTGAAAGGCACACAATGAACAAAGTACGGCTTATAAAATACCAGGATGTAAGTATTATCTGAAAGCTTATAATAGTAATTAAAAGACATTAAAGGAGGTCGTACCTTAATGGGTTCAGTGAAAACTAGTCAGCACTGAATTCAAACCTACCAACCAAATAAACCAATAAAGTAAATTTGTGAACCCACTTGTAACATAAACAATGTGTTCCTAAAATTGTTACATATTATAAAATTGTTCTGTTCATCTTTTCGTTATATTGTAAGTAAACGGTAGAAATAGCTCTTTTTCTTAGGACTGTTTTTATTAAATTTCCCACAATTATAGCACTATGAGTGAGTAGTAAATCATCTTCTAGAGTAAAGTTACTGTTTATAGATAGTAAACTCCAGTATTAGATACTAATCAAGGGAGATTCTTTTCCATTGTGTCTTTTGTTAGGGACACTTTCTTGAACCTCTTTTTCGAAAGGAAAATTATCAAACTACCTTCTCCTGCTGTAGTTGAAGCGGTAGGGTGTGTCAGACATTTCATCATCATCATCTCAGCTCATTAACGTCCCACTACTGAGCACGAGCTTCCTCTCACATAGCAAGATGCGAGGGTATTGGGTTATACTCCACCACGCGGACCCAGTGCGGATTAACGGAGGCAGGTGTATGGCGCCCTGCTGTTAGAATTTTTTAAGCCGCCCATTAGGCCTCTAACATGGCTTAACGACTATCACATTTAGTGATAACTGAGACCAACGGCTTAACGTGCCTTCCGAAGCACGGAAGCGCTCGATATCAAATGCCACACAAACGGTCACCCATCCAAGGACTGACTTCTGTAAACTCTTCTGTACTTCGGTGACCGAGCCCACCGAGCACCGCATAGCTTCGAGCCCATCACAGACAGATATTTACTGACATAGAACTATCCATGTTCTTTCTTGAGCCTGCGATGTCTCTAAGCGGTAACCCTTTCGAACAGTCTCACAAAACGTTTCCTTGGAACTGGAACTTTTTGTTCCAGTTAGATAGTAAATTTTTACTCTGGACATTTGGAGGCTTATTACAAAACGAAATCTTAATTTAGACCAGGTTTAAAACTAGTACTGTCACTGTCTTCATCTTATCAAATGAAAGTGACAGCACCCGTTAGCATATTATCAAAACGTCTTGCGCTGAAGTTGCAGTGCAGTGCCATTGTTTTTAAGTAAGTAGGTAAGTACATTGTTTTTATCTGTATATTTTGGTGTTGATTTGTATATTAAATATAATTGTATCTCTTATTAAGCAAAATGTGCGTCTTGTCGCTCGGTGGACGAAATAAATTAAATTACTTTGATGATACTTCATTATAATTAGTTAACTATTGATGTTACCACGGAACAGAAAAAACTAGTGGAAGTGCTAAGTAGGCGTATCGCGCGTGTCACAAGTAGGCGCTGTTACGCTTACTTCATTGAGTCAAGCCGCAGTTGTGTTCTGACATCACGTCGAGTTGGTAGTCGTTGCGTTCCCTTGATTTTAAAAAATACGCCGTATTGTTCCATTTTATGGTGCAAAAATTATAGTAGGAGAAAAAATCTTATAAATGGAGGTGTTTCGTACCATCGGTAGGTAATATTTTAATTGTATTCTAAGAAAATTATGTAATTTCAGTTTACACGTTATTTAATTGAACGACTAGCTAAAATAAACCTTAATGTATTTAAATAAAGTCCATTTTGGCGTAACTGTATTAGGCAAGTCCATGTCGAATGTTCTTCGCTACATAGTTAATGATGTAGTCAGGTGAAATACTGATATTATCGATAAATGAAAATAATGTATTACGATATATCGATATATATATATATATTTCCTGCGTCCAATCATGTCACTGATTTGATGAAAGCAATTGTCTAAAAATATATAAATGTTCGCATACATCATTTATTAAAATTAAAAATAAAACTTTCAAAACGTCAGTTTTTAAATAAATATGTTTTATTTCAAGGACAATAAAATAAATTTTAAATAAACGTGTTTTTCATTCTATTCTATTTCCGATGTAGGTATAATAAAAGTTATTACAAATTTCTCAAAAACTTCATGTTTTTATCGAACGTATAGAATCTATCGATATCGCTTTCTACTGCAACAATCAAAGCGACACCCTGCACTGGCAGACTAGCAGTAGAATCCGGTAATGACAACCTTATTGCGATTTTAATAAGGGTTATAATTGCTTCAACAAACAACAACACCATCTAGCGATACTTTCTCAACAATCATAGGTAGTTTGAATTTAGTTTAAAAAATGTTTTAAGTATGTTTCTTTTAAGCAAATTAAATCTTATTATAGTGGATGAATGTATATTTTCCGGTGTAGAACAATTGACTTAAGCTAATTTTGACTAAAATAAAAATGACCAATTACGCTCATTGTTTATCTGTAGTGTAATATACGGTCAATGGTTTATTTGTGTGAGTTTGGCGACAACGGTCTTCATACTAATTTTGTCACTTACCATTTCCACTAGTTTTTTCTGTTCCGTGGATGTTACCCAAACGATCGACGCCACTCCCGGCAGTCTATTATTGGCATTTCACTTAAAGTTGCAACTTCAAGTACGAGATGGCGTTACGTAAGTGCATACTTTTCGGGGGGACTCCTCTTTTCTAAAAGTGTGTAATTTATTAGAATATTACAAGTATTTTTAATGCAAGTCATTTGGAAAGTTTATATTTTTTTGTATTTTTTAAAATATTTTACTTAAACCGTGTTACATATTATGCTTTCTGATACAAATTAAGGCTTATGACGCTAAATCGCGCAAATGATATATTGTGACGCGTTTCGTATAAAGCGCATAATTTTTGCATTTGTAATGGGGAGTCCGTTTCTACACAGTGGACTTTGGGCAAATATAATTTCCCAAGTTCCTCACAATTGGCACGTCCGATATAAGCGCACGAAGACTCAGACGTTAAACTGGAAAGCGTCTGAGCCCCGGTCACCTATATAAGGTGTTCATACGCGTAAGAAACTAAAGGTTTCGCATATAAACGAGGTACAACCTCGACACCACTTATGTAGATACTTTGACTCTCTTTTTGTATTTTAGCACATACATATTTGTCATTGACCTTGTGAAAAAATGTTAGGGCGAAATAGATATGATTCATTGTCAATATCTTTTTAGGTATTTAAATCTGAAACAATGAAATAAAAAGTAATGAATTACTAAAATGAATTACTTTTAAAGGTAAATTTTATTATCTTACAATATGGAGGACAAGTCTATACTTGAGTTAAAACTAAGTAAGTGTTAATCAAAAGATGTGTTTTTCTCTGCTTAAAATTAAGCATCAATAGGTAACTGCTACAAGACCCTCCTGGCGCTGCTTGAAGGACCTTTCTGGCCCGCCTGCTGAGCCCTCCACAGGTCCCTCTTAGTTTCCTCCCCGGTAGTCAGTACTCCTTAGTACTGACCTCCTTAGTAGTGGTGTCCTTACACCCAAAGTCGCCAATCTCTGAGTATTAACTTTTCCCGACCTCCGGGAGTTACTCAGTACCCCCCGGGACTGTTCGAAATTGTTACCGGGATATAGCAGGTTCAAGAAAGAATATGGATGGTTTCTAGTCAATAAAAGTCTGACACAATAGACCACTCCACCCACAGAGGAAACTGATAATTCTCCATTCAAACAAGAAAAACCTTCTTTCCCGTCCGGGTAAGGAAGAATCTCGTGACATTTAAGATAGATAGTCAGTCGCGTCCTGTAAAATTAACATAAAACTTTTCTCGATTATTTACATTGGTCCCGATTTTTGCAATATTATGTATACTTCCATATTGACGTATAAATTTAATTAGATAGTTAACAATCAATCTGAAACATTTTATGAAACCTAATGTGCATTGTGCTGCCTCAATTAGGTACACTTGGAGAAATTTTATACTTCCTTATTACTGGATAAATTAAGTTTTATTAAAGCACGAAAGCATTCGCTATTTCTATTATGATTATTATCTTTATAGTTTTTTTGATTGACATACTAGCGGTCACCCATCCAAGGACTGACCTCCATAAACTCTGCTTTACTTCAGTGATCGATTCCGATTACTTAGTACCGCGGAGCTACGAGCGCTTATTAGTACCACAATTTTATTATACGCATGGTACCAAACAGACCGACCGGTCGAATAGGTCCGTTGATTCCTATAGGATTTTAGATTTATTTTCAGTTAGAAATGCAACTTCCATAATACAGATGGCGCTGTTTAAGGGTCGAAGGTCTACCATACACTTTGGTTACTGTAAATCATTATTAAATCACATTTTTTAAAGCTTACAAGATTTGAATGATGAAACTATATACTAAGATTTTATTTATTTAAAAAAATTAAGTATAATGGGCTATTTACAAAAAGTTGAAGGACTCGATGCCTCGCTCGCTCTACAGTACGTTTCCACCTGTTCGGTACATAGTATTTTAGAATCATATACAAATTGGGAAAACCGACAGGTAAAATCTGCTCGAGTTCACCTCAATCGGCAGCTCCAAACATGTATAAGCGCACGTGGGTACGGTACTTCAGCTGAGACTGGGTTTAAGAAACTAAGTTTCGCGTTACAAGGTATAATAATAATAAGTTCTTTATTCAGGTAAATTATACCCACGCACAGAAAGGAAAACAATAAACAAAAATTATATATAACATACAGTTAATTAAAATATGTTTTGACCAGTAAAAAAAAAGAGAAATCCAACCAAATTACATTTGAAATAAGCTAAAATAAGAATTAATAAAATGTTACAAAGGAAATAACAGAAATTTTCATATACATAAATAAATAAATAAATACGTGTTTATCCAAGCACTGCCAAATGAATGTGCCTAATCGGTATATCCTCGACTCACCTGATGTAAGAGGCTTTGAATCCCTTTTTGGCTCGAATTTATACGTTATTTAAATTATTATTACTTACTTATACTATAAAACAAAACAAGCCAAAGAACAGTCTTTATACAACACATTGTTAATCACAAAAACTCATTAAAATAAAGCTTTCGCGTATAAAACGAGGTATAAGCTTCGACATACATGATGTAGGTAGAGACTTTGACTTCGTTTTTGGCTCGAATTTATACTTTATTTCTACTTTGTGCTAAAAGAAAATATAAAAAGAATCCAAAGAAAAAATAGTCTTTAGTGCCATACATTGTTAATCGAAAACTCTCATTAAAATAAAGATTTCGCATATGAACTAGATATACCCTCCACACACCTCTTATATAGAGACTATGATTTTCCTTTTGACTTTAACTTATATATAATTTTTACTTTATTTCTTTCATGAGAATGTAAACAAATTAGTCATTGTGTTATAATAGAATTTATACCTTGAAAAGAACTGCATTATCATATACGTACATCTGCGTCTTTTTTATAGAAGGACATAACCTTTTATTATAACTGTTATTTTATTGTTGTAATACAATAAATTTTTGCATGATTAGTTAATGACAATAATAGAATACTAATACTACTAGTATTTAAATTTATTAAAAGATATTGTGTAATTTAATATTAAGTAATAATTTAGAAGGTAATTAATTGAAAAAAAAATACAAATGTATTGAAATGCAAACTTATATTTTATCGCAATTATAATTGACGAAGCGCAAACCAAATAAAAATTATTTTAAATCGTAAATTGTTTGACTGTGTTTGATTGCATTAAATAGGCTTCAAAACTATTGAAAAATCATTTTACAAAGAAAAAGCTACATTATTTGTGAGTAACATCGGTTATATTATTAAACAATTATAATTAGAGATTCCTACGAAAACTCTCATAAAGTAACCCAATGTGTAAAATACTTAATAGGTAGCAACAAAAACGAAGCAAGGGGGACATGCCCATGCCTATGATCAATAAAATGTTGATTCTTAGAACTAGATGGCGCTATACAAAGGACTCTACTAAATTCATCAATAAAAATAGTACAAAATATCTTAATCGTCATCATTTATGGTGCATCTTAAATTTCAAAATAAACTACGTATTGTTTCAATAAATAAAACTGTTCCGACGATATGGTTCTTTATTTTTACTTGTATTTTATGGACATAATTTTGCTTTAATATTATTTTAATGTATAACAGTGAAGCCATCATCTGAATCGCGATTGTAAAGTTTTTTTTGTAACCTAGTATAAGAGGGCGCGTTTCGACTACGTACTCGGGGAGTCCGTTCCTACACAGTAAAACAGTGGTAGAGCAGAGCTGTCTCTCTGCAGAGCTCTAGTGAGCACCAATTGCTGTCGCCCCCGCGCGCAGTTTCCGACAGTCCGATGCGTCCGCGCGTCGACTCGTCACTCAGATAGTTCGCAGAACAATCGAGGCTAGCCCTCAAACGCACTGATGTAGGAGTTTGACTCTCTTTTTGATGAGGTGCTTCATAAGTCCTTTTTACGAAATCATTTATTTTATTTCAGGCCGTACTAAATTTGAGATCATAGGAGCAGTTTGTTTCATATAGTTGTTAAGGTGTGGTATAGTTAGCAACACATAAAGCTCCGTAAAGGTCGATACACTGCTCTATAATGAAGAGCTTTAGGCCGTGTTCCCGAATACTCGTATATGGCGCTATGGTTGCTACATATACAGAACAGTTTACCGTATATGGGCCCAGTTAGTAGACAGATTTTAAAATTGCTTAAGAAAAATGTAATAAATACAGCGATCAAAACTAAAAACTCACTTAGTCGTTATTGTAATGGAAAGGTTTAAAAAAAAAATTGTAATCGCATAGAAAATAGTAAAAAATCGGGTGTATATAAATTAACTTGTGAGTTTTGTCACAGTGTCTATATAGGGCAAAGAGGATGCAACTTTGAAACCAGGTATAAGGAGCATATAGCTGCTTACTGGCATAATTGTCCAGACAAATCTCATTTTGCCAAACACCTTATCGACGCTGGGCACATCAAGATGTGCCGATGATTATTACTCAAGAGTAATAATCATAATTTTGATATTTTACATTTACATGACAAAGGTTGTGTGTATTGGAAAATCTAGAAATAATTAAACACAATGATTAAGACCTACTGCTGAACGAACAAAATAGGTTCTCTAGTACGTATGGTTCAGAAATTTCGTAACGGTCTCGTAACTGACTCAGTCCGCGATGACGTGGCGGACGTTGATGACGGAAGTGAGTAAATACGCTCGAATTCGCTCAGTTGTTCACTCGCCCCGGCCCACAGAGCGCCCGGGAAGCGCCTTCTGCCGCCAGGCCCGCCGGCTGTCCCTCTTCGGCCTCCATCTCAACCAGCCAGTCGCCGCGTCTTCCAACGTGCCAGCCAGGGACGGAGGCCTACCCACGGAACTGACGCCAGTACACCGCTCTCCTCACCGCCACCCTAAACTATGCTCCAATTGCAGATGGCGATAGACGCGATCTACGCCGTGCTCAGGGAGATTGCCGCCGTAATGGAACCCGTCCAGGCCTTGCTACAAGGCTTGGGACATCTCCTGGCAGCGCATCGCCGCTAGAGCACGGCCACGCCGCCGGAGCCCTGCCGCAGCCAGCCCGACCGTCGCCATCGCGCCGCCGGCCGTTCCCTGGCCTCACCCAAGCAGGAAGAAGAGGAGGCGCTGCCGCGTGAGGTACTCTCACCGTCATCACGGTCCCCCTGCCCCTAGCCTACCTCGTACAATAAACTCTCATCCTTAACTTGCCTAAGTCACCGCCTGCTCGCTGACGGCTTGCTGGGCCTACCTTCGGAGTCTCACCCGGTGCGCCTGTCGCGCTGAGGGCGGTGCCGTAAGTCTCCCCGGTGAGAGTACCCCTTTCGTCGATACCGACTGTCTGGCAGAAGATCCCGGATGAGCTGCTCACTCTCATTTCAGCGTTGATCTTAAAGACATCGTTGTTCTGAGGCTCCTATCTTACCTAAAGGTGCCCTGTGTAAGGGCGAAACACGTGTCGTGTAATCGTGTTGAATTGTTTCTCGATTTTTCGGGAAATTATAGTAGCGCGGGAATTGTTACAAAGATATTTTTAATCCATCACTTGCTTCCTCATGATAATCCGTATAGTTCGTAAGTTTATCGAAAACAGACAGATGACTTTGTTTTATAATATGTAGAGTTATTTGTCTTTGCCAATCTTTGGCTAATTGTGATCCGGACATTTGATAGGCACGCGGCGGCGGGCCGAAGTTAACATTATTAATTTAATGGTTATATGTCACACCAACTTGCGATTATCTCTATGCGTGGTTGTACTTTAGTTAGATTTTTTAAGTGTTTTTTTGGCTTGTTTTATCCTCATACAGGAAAACAGATGTGAAAGTATTTATGTATTGTTTTTGTACGAAATATGATTTTACATTTAACTCTTTATATATGTTGAAAATGAATTAAATTATTAAATAATATAACTTTTAAAAATATGGATATTTTAATATCGAAATCTACTGTAAAAATATTAAGGAATAAGCTGCAAGATATAAATATTATTTAATCATATTGAATTAATTGTTAAAACATCGATATTAAATGCCACATAAACGGTCACCCATCTATGGGCTGACCTATCTGAACTAAGCTTTACTGCTGTGATCTTTTCCGATAACCAGCAACTGAGAGCTACGAGCCAACTGTTACCTACCTGAAATGAAACAAAGTATTGTATTTTATTATTCGTCCCTTATTTCGACGGAGATTCATCGTTCCAGTTAATGCCACAAGATAACATTTCAAAAGAACAGCCAGAGATGGCGTTGCTTATTTTGACACAATGAATGAGTTAATATTAAACATTAATGTGAAAATTGCAAAGAAAGAAATTACATATATGTGTCATAAAAATGCCTTTCATTTAAAGAACAGCAATAATAACGTTTATATTACGAATAAGCCACTTTTCTTAATGCGTTTGTAACGAACGCTGAATCGCGCTAACGAAGTATTTTGTGTGTCTAATTATATATAATAATGGAAATATGAGTCTCGGGGAGTCCGTTTCTACACAGTAACACAGTGGCGAGGTAGAGCTGTACAAGTCTGCCGGCTCTAGAATGCGGCGCATTGATTCGATATGAATCGAGACCTACTCGGTCGACACGAATGGGAATTGACGAAACTCAATGTAATGATGACATGTAACGTTAAAGTTATGAAACACAGAGGTAGAGCCTCAACACCACTGATGTAGAAAGTTTGACTCTCTTTTTGAGCAAATTTACTCAACTAACATTTGTAATATTTTTTATTGAACCTTTTCTCTGCGTAAATTATAAAATTATTTTTGCATAGCATATTATTATTAGACATTGACGTTATGCCACAGAACTGTTCAAAGACACAATATTAAAAAATAGAAGTATGCAGTAATATATTTTTGTAAGCATAGTCGAAAACGCATAATTTTACAATAAATAAAAGAAATGGTACTTGATAATCGAAATGCTTGTTGCATAAGCTCTTTAGTAGGTAAGTTGACATGAAAGATTAGATTCGAAGTAATAAGTAGTTGTTGCTAACCCATTAAAGACGTTTAGTGTTATTACAAAAAAGTTAAACAGATGTTGAACACGCCTTTAAACAAAACGCTATTACAAAATAAACCCGAAGAATAAAGACTAACCGATCGACATGAATGTGTCTGGGACGACGAAAACCTACTGGTTGGTCAAGCGTCTGCTTTTAGTTCAGTCTGCTTTTTTAAAAAGTCTACTTAACTTTTGTCAACGTACATTTAAATGATCTAATAAGAATAACTTTAAAATGTATTTATATTACACCTCTATGTGATACACGTTAAGAGCAACTGTAACAAAAAAGAAATTAATGATTTAAAATCAGTGTTATAATACAAAAATACAATTTCATAAAGAAAAACAGCATCGATCGAAGAAGTTAACAGATAGAAGTTAAAAGAAACGATTCAATTTTATGCACGCCTCTTCGCAAAACGCCATCTAGAGAAAATGAAATAAAGCTCAAAGCAACTATTATTATTCACCCTTGACATCTTAATCAGGTTAAGTACAAAGAAAGCTCTGAATCGCGGTTACAAAGTTTTCTTCTTCACTTACTATAAATAGAAGCATATGAACATAGTAACCGGGGAGTCCGTTTCTACACAGTAAAACAGTGGTAGAGCAGAGCTGTCTCTCTGCAGAGCTCCGACAGTCTGATGCGTCCGCGCGTCAGACTTGTCACATCCGATAGTTCGCAAAATACTCGAGGCTAGCCCTCAAACACACTGTTGTGGGATATTTGACTCTCTTTTTATTAAATGTTTGATTTTGCAACGTTTTAGTGTTGAATTTTGCTTGCTTGCTTATACTACGAGCGGTATCATGGCTCATGTATAGCATATATTAGTGGTAAAAACGACATTGTGTTAAAACTTGACAAATAAAATAAAAAAATGGTTTCTGCCAATTATTGTATGTTTTGTAATACAAGCCTGCATACATGTCAAGTCATGTCATAATTAGAGCTTTATCATTTCACATTCACTTTAACTGTGTCGGTTAGCATTACTCGCCGGATTTCTAATCATAGCGCCGCATTCTAAGAGCTCGAGAGACTTGTACAACTCTGCCTTTCCACTGCTTAATTATATAGTAACAGAGTTCCGGAATGAATCAAAAAAATAACAAAAAAAAAACAGGGAATGGCTCATAGTTCCATTATTCTCTATTGTGACAAAAAGTTTTAGAAGATTACTTCGATTAAGGAGCCAATACGAATAAAACTATTAATTATTGAGACGATAGAAGCGTTTATTTATCTCATTCTATAGGTTAACCAATGTCAAGGGTTTCGCTTTAAATTCAGAAGGCACCGAGTTTATGCCTCATCGTTTGCTTAATTGTTCATGTTTTTTTTAATCTAATGATTTTTATTCGTTATTTTTTTACGGATTTTTTTTTTCTAATTATGAGGACTTAAATCTTAATAAATATCTACTAATAGCAAGAATTTAGAACAACCGTTGTAGTGTTCTTTTAACTTTACTTATAAGAATTGATAATTAATATTCAAATTATAATTCTTCCCCAAAAGATAAGGAGTTGGGTAAACATGTGTTGCCCTCGTAACTATTTTAAATTAAACAATGCACTATATCATCGTTGTTTACCTTGTTCGTTACTTCAAATTGCAATGCACGTTACCTTACCTGACCGACCCATCAGTGCAAGGGCGATTTACCATTGCAGTGCTTAACTATTATTTTAGTTATGGACATTGATTATCGAGAGATAGCGCTCTCTCTAAGAATGTTGTCATTTAATAGGGAAAGAGTTTTGATCTAAAGTAAAGTAAAAGTAAAGTAAAAAAATTATTTATTTCATAAACTATTATACATAGTACTTGAAAACGTCATGATCACAAATGAAAAAAAAACAATCGAAATAATATTACACTAAATCACGAAGCTTAGATTCACTTACATGCAACAAAACAATTTAAAAATAAAAAATAATTAAGTGTAAGTGAATCTAAGTGCCAGTTCCGAGCCACCGCTCTGTAAGAAGAACTGGCAAGAAACTCACAGGCTATGCTCTTTTAAATATGTCCATTAGTTTGGTACTAGAATTACAATCTTCATTTGTCTGTGAAGCTATACAATGCAATATAACATAACCTTAACAATATTTATATTTTCAAGTCATTCATATTAGAATAGCCTGTATGAAACGGCAGTTTAATCCCAAGCATTTTTATCTGCCATATAGTCTTTAATAGAATAATATCCCTTTGAAGACAGCTTGTGTTTTATTGTTAATTTAAATTTATTTAGGCTCAATTGCTGTATGTTGCTTGGGATTTTATTGTAGAATCGCACACATTGACCTTTAAAAGATTTGTTTATCTTTTGGAGCCTAGTGGCAGGTACAACTAATTTATGCTTATTCCTTGTGTTTAGGTTATGTACACAGCTTTTCTTACTAAATTGATCAGTATTCTTGTGTACATAAACCAGGTTATCATAAATGAATTGACCGGCCACTGTTAAAATACCAATTTCTTTAAACTTTTCCCTTAGTGAATGTCCACACGGGAGATTATAAATTGCTCGAATAGCCCTCTTCTGCAGCACAAAGATTGTTTGAATGTCTGCGGCACAACCCCACAGAAGAATACCATAGGACATAACACTATGGAAATAGCTATGATAAACTAGCCTAGCTGTTACAACGTCTGTTAATTGGCGAATTTTCTTTACCGCGAATGCTGCAGAGCTAAGTCTACTCGACAATTCACCAATATGTGGGCCCCACTGTAGCTTAGAGTCTAAAGTAATCCCTAAAAACTTGGTAGTATCCACAAGGGTCAACTCATCCTCCTTTACCATAATAGTAGAGTTTGCCTGTCTGACGTTAGGCGTCACGAATTTAATACATTTCGTTTTAGCCCCATTTAATAGCAAATTGTTAACGTCAAACCAGTGCACCACCTTCGAGATCGCACTGTTTACTTCGTCTAAATTCTGATTTCGTTTTAACTTAAACAATAATGATGTATCATCAGCAAACAAAACTATCTCGTGGTTTTCTTTAACAAAATATGGCAAATCATTCATATAAATCAAAAACAAAAACGGACCGAGAATCGAGCCCTGCGGTACCCCCATTTTTACAACAGACCCCTGAGATCGCTTTCCATTAACCTCAACCCTTTGAATCCTATCACTTAGATATGAAGTGAGAAGATTCAATGCGGAGTTTCTTATTCCGTAATATTCTAATTTTTTTATCAATGCTTCATGAGGAACACAGTCAAAAGCTTTGGACAGATCGCAAAAAATACCTAAAGCGTCCAAAGAATTATCCCAAGCATCAAATATATGTTTTAAAAGCTCAACACCTGCATCGGTTGTAGAGCGACCCTTAGTGAATCCAAATTGTTTTGAATGCATTAATCCATTTTTATTGAAAAATATTAACATCTGGTTGTAAACAAGTTTTTCAAAAATTTTACTAAATGTAGGCAGCACTGAGATAGGTCGAAAATTTGTTGGGTCTGTTGTACTGCCCGATTTATATAATGGAATGATTTTACTTTCTTTCATTAGATCGGGAAATTTGCCGCAATCTACACATTTATTAAATATTAGAGCCAAACTGTGCGCCACTGAAACAATGATAGGCTTGGTAACTACTATGGAATTGCCCCAGAGGTCTGCAGCTTTCTTAACACTAAGAGTATTGAATGTCTTAATTATATCCATAGATGTAACATGACTAAACGTAAAATCTACTGTACATATATTCACGTTATCTTTCAAAATAGACTCCGCTAAAGTGGGCGAACAATTTAAATCTTTTGTGATAGACACTGGAATATTAGTAAAAAAGTTTTCGAAAGCATTGGCTACATCTAAGTCAGATGTAAGAGTTTTTTTATCAATATTAAGTTTAAACTCAGTATTATAATTTTTACTTTTTCCCGTTTCACTATTAATAATATTCCAGGTCATTTTAATCTTATCATCACAATTTTTTATTTTAGAGCTTAAATAATAAGACTTGGCCGTATGACATGCTTTTCTAAATATTTTAGAATATTTTCTTACATAATTATAAAATTGTTCACTGTTGTTTAATTTTTTCTCATCATACAGTTCATACAGCCTCTTTCTACTTTTATGTAGCCCAGGAGTAGCCCATTCACTAAAGGTAGCTTTATTATTTACCTTAACCGTTCTGGGAGTAAATATTGATTTAAATGTGTTAGAAAAGCTGCTGAAAAAATCATTATATAAAAAATTTGGGTCACAGCTTTCATCTATAAAAGGTAAACTATAGCATAATAATTTACTGTTAAACCTCTCAAAACGATTATTGGTTTTTGGTACAAATGTAATAGTTTTTTTAGCTACAGTTTCATTTTTACAAATAAAAGACATTTGTTGTCCGCAATGATCTGAATCTAATTGATTAATAATTTTTTTATTGTTATCACTTAGCATAATATTTGTAAAAATGTTATCCAAGCAAGTAGCAGAAGTAGCAGTAATTCTTGTTGGCTCCAGAAACAAATTAACCAAATTATGAGATTTAAAAAGTGCCTTTAATCTTGTACATGGACTGGAACACTCTAACAAATTAACATTAAAATCTCCACACACAATAACTTTTTTATTACTTTTACAAAATTTTCCTAAGGCTTTATCCATAATACCTTCAAATAAATCATATGAAGCTGAAGGAGGTCTGTACACACTCAATACAATAAACTGCTGCATTTCTATACAGGCCATTTCTATAATACGTTCAACAGAGAGATTGACTATATCATGGCGCTCCTTGAATTTAAACTGTTTATTTACTATAATTAATGATCCGCCATGTATAGCACCACTCCTGCAAAACGAACTACCTAACAGGTGACTGTTGAAATTGAACATGAGCTGGTTACAATTAAGCCAATGTTCAGTAATACACAAAATATCAATATGATTATCGCTCATGAACAATTCAATTTCCAGTTCCTTGCCCAATATTCCTCTAATGTTTTGGTGAATCAGGTTGATTACATCATTTTGTTTCTGCTTTGTGTACTTTTTATTGCCAGAAAAATAGTTCTCTTTTGTCTTAACACCTAGTTTAAATTGTCAAATAATGAATTATTTATGTCGGAGTGCTCAATAGAAGCAGATTGTACCAAATTCTTGGTATTAATGTCAATTAAATATAATAGTGACAAAACTATTTGTCGTTTAAAATAATTGGAAAGGTAAAACCTACCTTTGGTCAATAAATAATTATTTCTAACAATACTGTTAGTGTCAATTATTCTACATTTATTACTATAGGTACATAGGTTGTACAAAGATAAATTGAGTATGTATCTTCGGTCATTTTCGGACTTTGACAAATGCTGAGAATAGGGGAAAGTGAACATAATAATTTCTTTCACTTTAAGTGAGTTTAAAGCTTCATAAAATTGTATTAAATCACTTTTGTTCACTGTTCCCCTATTTTGTCTGTGACTTAATATTCCTACCACGAAAGTCTATATTATTTAATTTAGTATTTGGTGTTAATTATGTCTTTAACTAATGATTGAGAGGCATATTTATCATTATCTATTAAGCTTATAAATAATGTATATATATTACACGGGTGTACTTCTTAAGACTGCTAAGATATACTTGACGGTTTTAACGGGCTTCGGTGTTATTTACTTATCGTTTAACATGTGCAGCTACTATAAGACGCCACCTATGAGATGTTTGACTAAGGGATATGGGAAGGTTTAAGAGACTAAATATCGCTCGTAACAAAATCAAGCACACAAAATTCTACACCAGTACTGAGTTTCAATTTTTAGACTTCATTTAGTAGAAAACTTCTTTTTAATATTAAAAAGAATCAAAAAGATAGTCATATTTCCTACATCAGTGTGTTTGAGGGCTAGTAGCCTCGAATGTTCTGCAAACTATCGGATGTGACGAGTCTGACGGGCGGACGCATCGAACTGTCGGATACTGCGCGCGGGGGCGACAGTTTATTGGCGCTCACTAGAGCTCTGCAGAGAGACAGCTCTGCTCTACCACTGTTTTACTATCTAGAAACGGACTCCCCGGTTACTATGTTCATATGTTTCCATTTATAGTAAGTAACGAAGAAAACCATATAACCGCGATTCAGAGCTATCTTTGTACTTAACCTGATTAAGATGTCAAGGGTGAATAATAATAGTTGCTTTGAGCTTTATTTCATCTTCTCTAGATGGCGTCTTGCGAAAAGGCGTGCATAAAATTGAATCGTTTTTCTTTGTAAAATTGTATTTTTGTACTATAACACTGTTTGTAAATCCTTAATTTTTGTTACAGATGCGCATAGCGTGTATCACATAGAGGTGTAAAATAAATACATTTTGAAGTTATTCTTGTTAGATTATTTAAGTGTACGTTGACTAAAATTAAGTAGATTTATAAAAAAGCACCGTTATACTAGCCCATGGGATTCGAACTGAACTTAAAGCAGACGCTTGACCAGCCAGTAGGTTATCGTCGTCCCAGACACATTCATGTCGATCGGTTAGTTTTTATTCTTCGGGTTTGTCATTTAATTCGAACCATAGCAACAACATTGGCCTTGCGATGATTTCTGGAATGAAGGACTGCACATTCATTGGGCATTGTTTGGGTTAACATATCGCTTTGCTCAAATAGAAATTGAGATCTCAAATTAAGTAAAGTATTTATATTAAAATTACAGTTATCTTTTGTTACATTTTAATTAACATTTTAAAATCGATGAATAACTATTATGAAGCTTATTTAAAATGTAAGTTAGTTGTTTTTTTTTGTATATTGCAAAAAATATATTCATATTAACAGTATTATATGTGTATGTGCATAATTCATCTATATGAAGAACTTTCTTATAGCGCCGCCTTTTAAGAACCTGGCAGACCCATATAGCTGTACCTCTTTTCTATTTCACTGCGTAGTTAGCTCAGAGTCGGAGTTCCCTTGACTTATAGTTCCATCATTAAATTTTTCAATTATAACAAAGCACACTCAGATGACAACAGCCTATTAATTTGGGAAGTGGTGACATACTCGCTCAGTTAAAATAATTAGTAAATGAGACGACAAATTATGTGTAATTGAGATGATTATTGATTGGTAAAGCGACGGTTTTCAATTCAGTAGGCACTGAGTTCAAACCTCTCAGACTATAATAAATATATATTTTAATATACTCTACTTTAAAAATGTAGACTTTACTATATATTTTAATATAAATTTTAACAATAGGTACTTCTACGTTACGTTAATTTTGTTTGCCTATTCTTATTACAACATTTATACTTCACCCGAATGTGATGAACATGATGATAACAAATACCTTAAGAGAATTTTAATCAGTTCAAAATCATAATTGCCCATTTGTTTTCGAAATGCTTTTAGTATGTTTATTTTATTCGTATATATTGCAGTAAAATAGATATTTAGCAAGAAGTATAACAGTTTTTATTTCAAATACTTTTATGAAAATTTTCTGCATTATTTTTATTTGAGGTTTACAAATACTTTACATGTTTTTTACAGGGTTATCAGGGCCCTATAGATTTTGGATATACTCTATCACGCAGACTCCATAGAACATTAACGGGAGAATGCGTGTGGCGTTCTGGTGGTATGTGATATAATTTTTCAATAGGGATTCTAACTTTTTTTTACCGTCATATAATATATAACAACATGGACACGTTAAAGTTATATTATATAGTTGTTGTTATATATAACTAAAGAAAACGTTTACTGTCCTAAGAGATAATTCAGTTAGGCAGTATCTGTGTTCGTTTTGTAGCTATGGTTGACAATGCATTGTACCTTACCTGCTGACCGACCCGTCAGTGCAAGGGCGATTTGCTATTAATGTGCTTAACAATTACTTTTGTAATGGACGTCTAGCCTCGAGAGATGGCGCCTTTTACTTTGTTACCAATAGTTTATATAATCATTACTTTTAAACAATTTTTTTACAAGGGCGAAAAATAAATTACGTAAATTCTGACATAAAAAAGAATTTAATTCTTAGTAGTATAATAAATTTGCTACGTTTTTGTTCCAAATGAAGAATCATTTTATTTTGATACTTAACTTCTGAATCGCGCTAACAAAGTATTTTGTGTCGCTAAATATAGATAACAATAGAAACATTAAAGACTCGGGGAGTCCGTTTCTACACAGTAAAACAGTGGCGAGGTAGAGCTGTACAAGTCTGCCGGCTCTAGAATGCGGCGCTTTGATTCGATATGAATCAAGACCTACTCGGTCGACACAAATGGGAATTGACGAAACTTAATGTAATGATGACATGTAACGTTAAAGTTATGAAACACAGAGGTAGAGCCTCAACACCACTGATGTAGAAAGTTTGACTCTCTTTTTGTTATATATAAGAAAAATATGTAAACAAAAATCGTTTTACTTTACTTGATATTTCCGATTTTATTAATTTCATTTACTGGGACTACAGTGGGCGGTCTTATATTGATTTTTTAAAATGTTTTTACATTCAAAATGACAAAGAGCATGCTATACTAGTATCATACTATTATAACAAGTCATATATATTATTTGACACGATTAGATTATAAAAAAATTATTTTATTTCGATAAATTAACGAGAAATTTAACATAACAAGTTATATTATTGTTTGTAACACTCTCAGTAGCACGAATGGTTACTAACATTTGTAACAATTCAGATATTTTCAATCAGCGCTTGTTTTTCCCAGCTGTTATAGTGCCGGGTCTTTACAGTGGGGCGTGAAATGGAATGAATTTGTGCAGGCTGTCATGTTTGTGCGCTTGTTACTGTGATCATATCACGATATTTCTCTGCTTCACTGCTTCCCATCAGGCAATCCTGCGTGCATTAATACGAGTGACATAAAAAATAAATTTAAGGCGTAATTACCGCTGGAGCAAGTAACAGAATATGCTCAAAGTCCAACATTGTGAAACGAATCGTTAAATAAAAAAAACATTAAAATTGTCGATTTTTATTATACATTATTAAATTGTAGATGAGTATTATAATAATCAGGCCTCTTCTTTGGTAGAAGGCGAGGTGCGAACTGAATTTAGCTGCAGTATCAGTTACTGATTGAATTATCATAGAGAAATAATTTTCAATAACAGGAAAAAATATTATCAAGGACTATGATATTGCTTTTTCATAGATGCTTCTGTAGCGGTGCAGAAGCCCTTTCATATCGTGGAATATTATTTTTATATAGACTTCTACGTGTTGTTCAAATACTTAAAAAAAGTTGATTCTGTGATTTATATTCACAAATATATATATAATAAATAAATATATAATAAGTTTGGCTAAAAAGTTCATATAAATATCAACTTAAAACTGACGCACATTTTCATTGCGGGCAGAGGCTATACTATACACATGAAAACCCTCTTAAAACAAAGAAGCAAGCGCGCAAACTTTGAATTAGTTGTAAAAAACGGTGGAATCTTTTCTAATAATAGGTAAAAGATCAAAAAGAGAGTCAAATATCGTACATCAGTGTGTTTGAGGGCTGGTCTCGAATGTTCTGCGAACTATCGGATGTGACGAGTCTGACGCACGGACGCATCGGACTGTAGAAAACTGCGCGCGGGGGCGACAGTTTATAGGCGCTCACTACAAGCTCTGCAGAGAGACAGCTCTGCTCTACCACTGTTATACTGTATAGAAAGGGACTCCCCGAGCACTAAATCGAAACGCGTCCACTTATACTAAGTGACAAAAAAAACTTTGTAAGCGCGATTCAGAGTACGCACTTTAAGGCAGGGGTGATGTATTGTATGTATAATAGTTCCTTTATGTCATCCTCATGAGATGTTGGCTTTATTATTATTTGATTTATTGGATTGGATTTATTATTTGACAATGCTGTTTGTGAAAAAATAAAAAAATATATAATTATGACATCATCATATCCTAACCTTATCCCTATTGCTCCAGACTTAGCTCAGGGCCAAGGATCAGCTCACTGCTCTAACCAGATTTTAGCTAAATTTCAGTTATTACATGGACTGACTGACCTCGGCAACCCAGAGGAAAAGACTATATATATGTACGTAACTCAAATCTGACCTATCTACTAATGAGTCAATGTTCCGTTAAGACAGCGACTTGTCCCTTTCCATTTCTTATTGATTGCAAAGCACATTGCATCAAAAGTTATTTTATTGCTTATTAAAAGAACATATTAAAAGCCGAGCCAAGTGGAACATGACGGAAAACTAATTAGCCATCATCAATAAAAGAATATAACTTTATCTTCATACTGAATATAATTCATTTTCTATAAAGAGCCTAACAAAAAGCCGCCATTATTCCACGCCCACGTCCCATGGCCCATTTAATAGGACAGTTAAAACAATTACTCAAGTAACAAAAGCATGACAACGACCCATTGTTATTTTGTACGTCACCTGTCCCCGTAGACACAATTACACTGATTACTGTAATTACATACTTAATTTTTGTTGTCCGTAACAATCAGTATTCACTTCTTTTTGAAACGGCATCACTTTTGAGATGCCGCCATGTCCTAATGAAATTATGAGTTGTGCGTGTGGGGCGCTTAGAAAAACAAACGAATGTCAATCTTTTGTTTCGAATAAAAAGTTTAATTCAAAGTAATTTTGTAGAGTGTCGTTGGGAATATTGATTCAGCAATGATGCGAAGCATCATCATGGACCTTAAAATAAACTTTATGCAACCATGTTACGGTAGAAAACCAAACTAAAGAAAGATGGCAACCTGCGCAGCTTATTAGCTATGATGATATCGATTTTTTAAATCGAAATTACTTTCCAAATCATTTCTTAGCAAAAAGTATGCTAAACAAAATACAATGTTTACAAAGAAGGTTGGAAAACAGCTGTCCTTTAAGTATTATGTATAATATTATGTTTTTTGTTTCATTTAATTTTAATTGTAATCTGGTAAATTTACTTAAATAATATAAGGCTTATTGTGTTTTTTATCCTCTAAAACTGACAAAATGTGATGATAGATTATGAATAAGTAGGTATTCAAAATGTATTGTACAATATTTTTGTCAATGTAAGTAATTAGCATGCATGTAAATTTACTAAAATATGAATCGCCCTGCTTATGATTTTTCCTATTTTATCTATACTTATTCCATAGATAGGTACCTATATTAAATGAGATGATAGATTATTATATGGATCCTAATTCAGATAGTATTTCAATGCTTTTCCTTCATCAGGATTTTTTTTTGATGTTTTTAAATACTTATTAATTTATAATTTAAAATGTTATATTTAGACTATGTCTTGAAGCAATATACAATAGTTGTACGATTGTGAATTTTTCGCGAGAAATTTCAAATCTAAACAAGTTTACATACGCACTCGTGCTCTTTAAACAAATGTACAGATTTCCCAACCATGAACGATGTTTTTGGATATTTTCATAAAATAGAGACTATAAACAAAGTATTTCTAACATTCCAAAACTACAAGGAATGTGTTTTTTCTTTATTATGTCTGATAATTATGTTTTTTTATTATGTTGTACGAAATATTTTACTTTTCTAATTGAAAAGAATGAGTGTGTTTTTGCGCTCGTAGCTCTGCGTTGCTCGGTGGTCGGAAGCGATCACCGAAGTAAACCAGAGTTTATAGAGGTCAATCCTTGGATGGGTGAGCGTTTGTGTGGTATATGATATCGAGCGCTTCCGTGCTTCGGACGGCACGTTAAGCCGTTGATCCCGGTTATTACATAATGTAGTATGTTAGAGCCCTAATTGGGCGGCTTGAAATTCTAACAAAGGGACACCTGCCTCCGCTAATACGCACTGGGTCCGCGTAGTGGAGGACGACCCAATTCCCTCGCACCTAGATATTTGAGAGGAGGTTCGTTCTCAGTAGTGGGACGTTAATTGACTGAGATAAGATGATTATGATAAATTGTTACAAACCCATTATATGAAAATCAAACCCGCTACGTCATAGCGCACATTTAAAAGTATCAGTCATCCATCATTCATTAATGACAAATACAATTTTACATATCTAATCTAACCTAAGCTTAAGTCTAGGCTTACAGCCTGTAAATTTCAAAATAAGGGACATTTTACATGCATAATTTTTCAAAAACCAATTCAAATAAATTTTTGCATATTTTTATATAACCAATTGAATAAAAAGAGAGTCAAACTTTCTACATCAGTGGTGTTGAGGCTCTGCCTCATTGTTTCATAACTTTAACGTTACATGTCATCATTACATTGAGTTTCGTCAATTCCCATTCGTGTCGACCGAGTAGGTCTCAATTCATATCGAATTAAAGCGCCGCATTCTAGAGCTCGGCAGATTTGTACAGCTCTACCTTGCCACTGTTTCACTGTGTAGAAACGAACTCCCCGAGTCTGTCAAGTTTCTATGATTATCTATATTTATTGACCCAAAATACTTTGTAAGTGCGATTCAGAACCTATTCACAAACACAGCAAGAAAGTAACTATATTTGTAACAAATCATCGCAATATTATCAGAACTCATAAAAAAGAGGTTTATTTTGTCAAAAATATATTTTTTTTGTGATTAAGTTTATATTAAAAGTATTTTACCAGTTATTATTAAGCAAACTATGGTAACAAGGAACACGACGCCATCTCTCGATGCGTGCATTACAAAAGTAATAGTTTTGGCATTGACCGCTACGTAAAATCGTCCTTGCACAGAAGGGTCCGGTCGGCCATTTGTTTGCACAGTCCTTTGTTTGATTTTCGTAGACAAGTCTGTGCAAGACGAAAGATTTCCGAAATC
Organism: Musotima nitidalis; assembly: GCA_949126915.1. Taxonomy (NCBI): domain Eukaryota; kingdom Metazoa; phylum Arthropoda; class Insecta; order Lepidoptera; family Crambidae; genus Musotima; species Musotima nitidalis. Next base: position 6,731,419 of record OX421424.1, on the reverse strand, counting down.
TTCTTTTGTATACTTATGATTAAAAGCTATTTTTTCTAATTTTATCCATCAGAAGTAATAAGAGTTTGAGTAAAAACATTTTATACATTCATTAAAAAAATATGGTATAGTAGGGGCAGTACACACTATTTGACAATACCCATAAAATTTATATATAAGCGTAATTTTTAAATTTTAGTACATTCGTATTTTATTTTGCTTGCACATGTCATCCCTATTGCTAACAGGCTAGTAATTATTGAAGTACAGGCTCAACACTATTTCATATCATATTTGCGATAAATCATAAAAAAAATATAGCAAACCTTATTTTATAACGATATAATCAAACCAAACCGCTTTATAACTATTCTAAATTAATGTTCATTAAATATTTGTATCTAGAGCAATTGCTGTGTTACAGTATTTTTCCTGGTGGGGTAATAATAATTATAATGAGCGCAGCTGTATTTAATATCTACACAACCAATAATATAACATGTTTTTACTTTTTCGGTTACTGTTTAAATAAAATAAAAACTCTAGGCACTACCTCTGAGGCCACTATACTACAATTGAGGTAAGAATATAAAAGGTAAAATAAATAAATTTAATTACATAAAAATATATAGTATATAAATATATAATCGTCCATAGATTTGTAAAAACTATCTAACTGTATATAGCTTAAAACAAAGCATTTAAAAGCTAGGGAGGAGCATTAACTTTTGGGTAATAGATGAAGATTATTAGCGATTGATGATGTCTATAAATGAATAACGCACCTTTCTCACGCACGTATTAAATTTATCCTTGTAAAATCAACAAGGACTAAATATATCACCGGCATAAATCAAGTCACAATATCAAAACCTACAATCTTTGATTGACGATTTTCCAATTACATTGGTGCATAAATAATCCATTTGTTTTGCATACAAGGGGTTTGGAACATGTATTGGGATTGAACTTTACAAGCCTCGTACAGATATTGATAAAACCTGACATGAAGGGACCACAGCGTAAAGAGTTACTTGCGAAAATTATCGCTACATTTGCAGATGATACAATGTTTCGACATGTATGTCAGTAGCCTATATTTCATCAAGTTTCTTTTGTAGTGCATTGTGTGAATGCATTTCATCCTTACGCATGGTTTTAATTTATGACACTTTCGTGTGGGGGCGTTGACATAAGCAAACGAAGTGAGTTTAAATTGACATTAAATATAATTGCTAAAAAAAATATAAATTATTTTTATTTAACTGTGATCTCAGCCTTTTAAGAAATACATTGTAATACAATGTATAATTTTTCATCAGTACAAATTATGCCGAGGGGGACCTGCCTAGAACAATGCAAACTAATTTCATCTTACAGGGTAATCAATAGTAAATCTTACTGTATGATCAGAGCGTCATCGTACGCCGGTCTATTGGCAAATACCCTTATTATAAAGAACAATATTGGGTAGGCCTATGTGACTTCAATGATTTCGAAGACCTATTTCTGGTGCGCCCCTGGTGTGAAATATCATTAAGTCAATTCTTAATTCGTTCTTGTTATTAAAAGTTATTAGTTGAGTTAAGTTATTATGTATTTATCCCACTGTAAAATTGTAATGTGATTATAATATTTTATATAATTTTAAGCTTATTTAAAATGTAATTTGGTTGGGAGTTCAATTTTATGTACACAAAATATATTTTAATTAACTGTATCGTATGTATATTTCTATAGTGGAGGTTTATCTTTTTGTGTATGAATATAATTAGACGTAGTTATGCAAAATGGATCCTACCCACAAAAACGATTTTATGAGATACTGTCATAAATGTCTAACTTATTAAAACAATACTAGATAAAAAAGTAGATAACAATACGCAGTATTTAACAGGAATTCGAAAACAAACTACAGTTTTCATATTATGCTTTATCAAATTTACTAAAACTCCTGTTTCGTTAGAAGTAAGTTTTTGTGGCTGGATCAATTTTGTATAACTACGTCCAATTTATCTGCATAAATAACTATTTATTATATAAACATACTACTTCGATAAAGATTACTGAAAATATACTGTTGACTATAATTTTCTGTTCTAGTAGGCACAGCTAACTTAAAAAACTCTACTATCTATAGAACATATCTTTGATATATGTAGCGATATTTAACATTTAAATTTTAATATAATGATCTAGCTAGATACTCAAGCTTCATAACGCCTTTTTTCCGAATCGAATTTTTTACATATTTTTTATTAATTTATCATCATAGCTTCTTAGCGTAAGGCTGTTCTGCTATATACTTCCAATGTGACCAATCGCTGGCGGACTGCAACCAGCGTGACCTTGCGACATTTATCAGGTCTTAGTCCGTTAATATGTTAACAGTTCGCATATTGTCTAAGGATATTATAGTTCTCGAAACAAGATTCAAGCACATATATTTTTAGATATAATTAAGTTTTACCTTGGTTTAAGACTACTAGCAAATACCTGTCTAGCCATGGACCCTGCGGGAAGTCGGCCACACACGCTATGGTCACACAGGGAGGTAGGAGGGGCGCGTCCATTTTGGTCCAGGGGACGTTATTCGCCGGTGGGGTATCAGACGCTGCAACCCAGGTACTGGTTCCCGCCTCTTTCTCAACAAGCGGCGGGCGTCGTCGGAAGATTTTTAGTGGGTATTACTGGCAATGCTGCTGCTGGCAGTCATGTCTGCTGGTGGTGAGGCTTCAATTAAGTTTTTTAATCAATACGGGAAATTGCAATTTGTGGTAATGTGCCTAAAGGTGTGTAAGGCGGGGATATTTGAGAGATATTGAAACACCGAATGTTGAGACAATACTGGCTTTATTGTATAGAAAACACATAATATAAAGTGTTTAAAAGAATACAGATTATTAGGGTTAGTACACACTATAATAAATATACTATGTTAAGGTTGATACACACCACACCTCCTTACCATAAATGAAAAAAAAAATACAAAGTAATTTTTTTTTTCAAACTTAATACTTAAATTGAATATAGTCAATCGTATAAAAATTGGTACATAACATTGTTAATAATTGTCAATGATTATAATATTTGATTATATAAATAGAAGTGAGTGTACATATTAAAATTAATTATTAGGTGTAAATAATTTTGTGCGATTTTTATGGATTATGTCCAATTTACCATTTTTATTTACTTGTACATTTGGTGTCATATCTTTGACGACAATATAAGGACCTGAATATACGCTTTCCATTTTGTTAGAATTTTCATTTCTTATTAAAATTAAATCATTTGGTTTATACACCATGGGGTTAATACACTTATCATACACTAATTTCCTAGCTATTTTACTTTTGAGTAAATTCTCTTTTGCCTCTTTTTGCGATAGCTGTAGGCGATATTTTAATTCATTAGGGTAATTGTCATGATTATACAATGGCTCTACTATATTGTTATTTAGATTACTTGGTAGCGAACAGACTTTTCCAAATACCAATTCGAATGGAGTAAATTTAGTTTCAGTATGTACGGAAGTATTAAAGGAGAAACACCAATATGGAAGCCATTGGCTCCATGACTCTGGATGACAATCTGTTTGAATACGCAAGAATGAGTTTAAATGTTTGTGAGAATTTTCTAATGCACCTATAGTTTGGTGATGGTAAGCTGTGGAACTAAGGTGATTTATTTTTAAAAGTTTACAAACCTGTTCGAATACTGCAGACATGAACTCTGCTCCTCTGTCAGTTGCTATCGCTCTGGGTATCCCATATTTAAGGATAAAACAATTTACTAAGGCTTGAGCCACTTCCTCCGCCTGTTTTGAAATTAAAGGGTGAGCAACAACATATTTTGTTAATTCGCATTGCACGGTAAAAATATAAGAATAATTATTGTAGTCCCTATCTAGTGGTCCTACTAAATCTATGTATATTTTATCGAATGCGGTGTTAGCCGTAGAAGTAATAACCATTGGTTCCTTAACCATTCTAGCATGTTTATATTTTTGACACTTCTCACATTTTTTAACAAATTGTCGCACATCTTTCTCTAAACCTGACCAGTAAAAATATTTCTTAATATTATTGAACATCCTTCTCATGCCCGCGTGGCCACTTGTGGGCAAGAGATGGAAGTCATTCAAAATGACCTTCCTGTCATCTACATTATCTATTCGTTGAACGTCGTTTAATATATAAAATCTTAGTGCGCACTTATTTCCTAGTGATTTAACTTCATTTAATAATTTATCAACAAAAATCTTATTATTCTTATTTTTCAAAATATAAATCTCGTCGACGTTTATCTCTTTACATAATATTTCTAACTCCCTCACGAAGGCGGCTCGCGTCAATCGCGATTGGAAGTCGGAATTAATAAAAATTGTTGACTTATTTTCTACATAGCATAACGCGTTTCTTTCCACATTTATTATATTTTGTCTTCTTAAACTCTCTAATTCATTTTTTTCTATAAATCTCAACTCTACCGCTTCCCTCGGTTTCGTATGACTTCCAATAACACTTGGTTGATCAGGCCAATTGCAGTTAGAAGTCATGTCACGGGGAGACTCTTGTAGTTTTCGAGCTTGTGCCCTAGTCGTTACATTAATCTGATATTCACTCATATTCTTTAATTGTTCTGACGTAAAAGTAGGAATCCGAGATAATGCATCTGCAGCTGCGTTATCCGAACCCTTCACGTATTCTACTATAAAATCGTACTCCTCTAATATTAACCGAAATTTAATAAGCCTACTTGACGGATCACGCATATTGAATAGATAAATTAAAGGACGATGGTCTGTTATTATTTTGAATTTACGACCATAAAGATATGGGCGAAAATGTTTAATAGCCCATACTATTGCTAATAATTCTTTCTCGATAGTTGGGTAACGGTGTTCCGCAGTATTTAAAGTTCTACTTGCGTACGCAATAGGATTATTATTGCTATTACTTAAAACCGCACCAATTGCGTAACCCGAGGCATCCGTTTGCACTATAAATTGATTTGTTTCTGAGAAGTCTGGATATTGTAACACTGGGGGAGACATTATACACTGTTTTAACGTTTCGAACGATTTTTGACACTCCTCATCCCACACAAAAGGCACATTCTTTTTACATAATTTATTTAATGGATAGGCTTTTGCCGCGAAATTTGGTATAAACTTTCTGTAATAATTAACAAAGGCTGTGAAACGCTTGACCTCGTCCACAGATTTTGGAGGGGGGTAATTTTTAACAACTTCAATTTTTCCTGGATCCGGCAAAACGCCATCACGAGATACTACGTGTCCCAAGTAAAGCATTTCTTTCTTGAAAAAGTCACACTTTACTGGGTTAAGTTTTAAATTGACATTTCTTAACCTCTCAAAAACATCTTGTAAATTTCTTAACTTTTCAGATAAATTTCGACCATATACTATTAAATCGTCTTGATATACGAGGCATTTTTCATAAGTGAGACCCGCCATAGCCATCGTCATCATTCGTGAGAACGAGGATGGACTAGTTTTTAGCCCCATAGGCATTCTTGTTAACTGGTATCGTCCTGAACAGAAACCTGTGTATTTTCTACTGTTTTTATCGAGTTCTACATTATGGAAACCTTGATATAAATCTAAATGGCTAAAGTAAATACATCCTGATAAAGAATCTAATATTTCGGTAATATTCGGTAACGGAAATTTGTCGTCTTCTATGCAATTGTTTAATTTCCTGTAATCTATTACTAACCTCCATTTTTTCTCGCCACTAGAATCTATCTTTTTAGGAACTAATAAAACAGGACTGCTCCACTCGCTTCTACATTCTTCTATAATGCCATCAAGCAACATTTTTTCTATCTGTGTATCTATTTCTTTTTTCTGTGAGTGCGGTAATCTATATGGCTTGGAAAATATAGGTGTTACGTTAGGTTTTAAAGTTATGGAATGTTTATACACGTTTGTGGTAGTGAAACTATCGCCTGGCAAATAAAATATATCGTTATACTTCGCGCATATATTTTCCACAGACGATTGTTCCTCGTCGTTCAAATGTTTTAAGTGCAATAATGATAATAGTTTTTTAACTCGGTTTGCATTTGATTCGTTTCGCGTAAAAGCACATACGCTATAATTACTAGCATCATGTATAATAGGTTTAAAATCATTAAGTGTATAATGTTGCTCAGTAGTGTTTAATATTTTTATAGGTATTCTGCCACACACCGGTTGAACTAAGGCGCTTGCTAAATATATACCATCGCTGATATCCGACGCACAAACTATACATTCATCTGTAAAATCCGTAGGAATATAATGAATTGATTCGCACCTAGGTGGAATTTCTAATTGCTTGTAATTAAATGTAGAGAACGACAAATCAATCTTAATATTAGACGCAGTCAATGTTATTATATTATGATCAAAGTCCAATATCGCCTTGTACTTAGTCATGAAATCTTGACCGATGATGCCATTCGCCATAATTGGTAAGAAGTCGAGCACATAAAATTTATGTCTCAGTTGATAACCATTTACGTCTAAGTTTAAATAACAATACCCGAGAGTTGTTATTTTACCACCTATACCTGTTATAGAAATCTTATCATCGTAATATGAAATTTGATGTTCTAATATATGTTTATACTTTACGACCGAGATGGATGCGCCCGTATCAAGTAACCAATTATACACGTGATTATTTACTGAAAAATTAATAGAGCAATTACTGCTACATGACAAAATTTTAGTCACGAAAAAACTTATTTTCTGTTTCCGTGGTTTCTGCTTTTACTTCCGACTCAGATAATATGTTAATGTTGTTGTTGCGCATCCTTTCATTTCTGTTATTATTATAATAAATTCTACCTCTGTTTGGGCGACTGCGCGTAGGCACCTGATGCAGCTGTTGGCGCTGGTTAGAGGGCCGATTCGATCCACCCCGACGTCCGCCGATGTAGTTGTGAGTGCCGCCTCGCTGTGGTGTTCGCTGCGAGTATGTTGGGTGTGAATGTCCCCGATGTCCTCTCGTAAAATTCTGCCTGAAACCCCTTGAACCTCTGTGATTATGGTACATACCAAAGACTTCACCAGAACTCGCAGACGACGCCGTCTCCTCATCTTGTGCGGCTTGCACAGCATCCTGAATTGAGCTGAAATTTCGGGCGGTTATTATTGTGCTTAGTCTACGGTTCCGCAAACCATCAGCAAACTTTTTAATTGCATGTTGCTCATTAATTGGTTTTAATAAATTGTAACTTTCAGAGTTGCCCTTGGCCTGCGAAATGGTAAGGTTAACAAAAAGTTCGGTTACTTGTCTACCATAGTCTTGGACACTTAAATCGTTCTGCTTTATGGAATTTAATTTAGTTTGGATTGCTGTTGCTGATTTTTGAGGTAATAAAACCTTCTTCATGTCAGCTACAAGATCTTCTACAGTAGCGTAATTAGAAGCCAATCGTAATTTGGCTGTCTGGGATAGTCTACTCTTTAGTATGAAATTAATTAATTGCATTTTGCAATCAGGAGTTGTAATAATAGAATTATAGTATTCGATATTATCAATTAACTGTTTGGTATTATTCTCCTCATCCGTCATGAGTGGTAACAAATTTATAGCAACTTTAATATCGAACTTAGCCATGGTTGCAACACTTTGTAATTGACAAGGTTTGCATAAATCAATTATATCGCTATATGTAGACTGGAACTTCTCAATATACTTCTGAATTAATTCGGAATCACTACTCGAGATCTTGCCCTTTTAATATCATATAATACTTCAGATACATAATTAGTATATCTCGTAAAAATCTCATTTGCCTCAATAAGTTTTTTATTTAGTAAGTTCTCAGTTCTACGACTTGAACCAACTTTAATCAAATATACTCTAATCTCTTTAATTTCATTACACAATGCCTCTAAGATAGATGCCATAACTTACCACTATAAGTACTACAGAATACATTTTATTATACTAACTGTACCTCCTTTTAACGTAATCTGAAACGCGAATGATTGTCTTTAATAGTTCGTTGCACTTTTATCGAATATATATGTATAGTTATAACCGGCATATGAAAAACGTTATGTCTGCGCTGGAACCATATAGTTATTTATATTTATTACCACGTTCATTAACCGCACTTGTATTTTACACTTCACTAAATGCCCATTATTATTTTTCACTCATACACTGACCTCAGCCGCGGAAACTTTAGGTATTGCGCGTAGAAATGACCGACGGAGCGCATGGTGATGAAATTGCTGGTCAATCCACTGGAGATGACACCTCCTATAGATGCGATATGCACCGTAAAGTAAGCCCAACATCATCAGAGCGAGTATAACCGTCAGGATAATATTTGTAGTCCCGATATGTGTCCTTATTTCTTCAACCGAGGCCTGGTTGCTGCCTCCAGCCGCGTTCTGGGCAATTATCACTTCTTCTTTGGATTTAGTGGTACCCATCTTCTTTATTGATAACACTTATTACCGGATAACGCGTGAAATTGTGTGAAAGATTATCGAATCTTATTCGCGCATCGAACATATTGTAACTTTAGTCTAATCCTTATACGGTAAAGGAATTTTTAAACAACGCTCCGCTGCCCGGACTTTGGCAGGGTCGCCATGTAAGGCGGGGATATTTGAGAGATATTGAAACACCGAATGTTGAGACAATACTGGCTTTATTGTATAGAAAACACATAATATAAAGTGTTTAAAAGAATACAGATTATTAGGGTTAGTACACACTATAATAAATATACTATGTTAAGGTTGATACACACCACAGGTGTAGATTTTACGAAAACGTGGGGATCATGGCACCCTGCTCGGCCAAAGCAGATTGGGCAGGCACAAGAAGAGATGGCTTGGCGTCGTAGGCGGTGAAATGCATGCCAATGGATTATACACAAAGGACGCAGAATACCGTGCGAAGTGGAGGCATGAAGAATGGAAATTTGACCCTGGGCTCGTAAGGCAACCGGGATTATTTTCGTTTGACGATGAAGATGGAGCAAAACGCATCATACACTAATACTTTTTCGTATATTATAGCTTTATAAATCATTCGCCCCCCACGCCACGCCCCCCACGCGATGGACCGATGATCTGGTCAGAGCGGCAGGGATCCGGTGGATGCAGGCGGCAAATGATCGATCTACGTGGAAGTGCAGTGATCTTCAAACGACTGAAATGATGATATAATTCGTCCAAACAACCAACTTACCTTACGACTTACCAACGTCGCAGCGACAAAACAGCGTAATAAAAAATCTACCAAACAAAAGAAGTGTAAGAAGTAAAGACTGGTTTCTATCTAACAATTTCTACTGAATTTATCGACCAACGGGGTAAAAGTACGACTGGGTTTATAAATAAATACTCCGATACTTTAAAGTTACAATCACCGGATGTGTCACATAAATTCAGAGCTCGCCTGAAATAAAGGCCAGCTCGACACCAGTCTAGCGCCGTTCTTTGATCACTTCGGATACTTGGTTTGAGATGTTGCAGGTGCCTCTAAGTACAGACTTAGAGGCACCTGCAACTCACAGGAGAAGAAAGTATTTTTTAACATAAATATAATTAAATTCTTTATTGATATCTCTTTGGTAGGATTAGATAAATTACCTTTAGTTCTTTTCAGGCTACAGGTATAAATACATGATTTTAAGATACTACATTTTATGGATTTAAATCGGTTTATTGTGTGATAGATAACTCGTGGTCAAGAAAAGACTGAGATGACAGGCGTCGCTATGGACAATGTCACTAATTTGAAACTAACCTCAACACCAAAACTTCAATGAATTGCAAGCGTTCGGGTTCACTCAAAACGAGTGTGCTATGTTTACTTCAAGTGCTAAATCTCTATTTCATATTTAATATTTAATCTTCATATTTAAAAAAATATGCACATACTACTGTATTAAATCAAGAGTTTAACTGTGGAATCAAAGACGTATATTTCTACATAGTATGCTTGTTTTAATAAATGTAGTATTCAATTCTGTATTTTTTTATCTACCACATTACTTGCGAATCCTTAAATGGACACCCGGTCACCTATCCAAGGATTGACATCTGTAGACTCAGTTTTATTTCCATAAACGGTTTTCCCATCCGTAATCTACGAGCTCTTACTAACATAATGCTATAAAAGCTATTACACAATAATTAGAGTTATTATAATATTAATTAATAAAATTGCAAAAGCTTTCCAAGTCCAGAATATTTGTTGCACAATTCACACAAAACTTTGTTTTGTTAATTTGTTCGCAGGTAGCCAGGTGGTTGTAACTGCAAGATATATGCAAAGCCTCGGTGACCTCCAGTCTGTGTAGCATTCGCCGACACTTGTACCTGTCGGATTACATTCAAATATGTAGGCATAATCCGACAACGGCAATAATTAAACAAAGAAATTATTCAGTCGTATCCCCGCAGACTGCGTGTTGTTTGAGTGTTTTGCATTTATGAAATATATGGCAGGGGATGACCGCCGAAAGATTGTCAACATAAAGAGTTTAAATTGTATCTGGATGCTCGTGTTTTGTAGGTGAAGAGGTGACGCCGTGATTAGTTTGTCGTAAGAAGTTAAGAAAATATACAAATTTATACAACAGACAGTCATACCAATAGTTTTACCATTTATGTGACCCTACTAGACGTTTTAAAAAACATCCATCAGCAAGGATCAAGTCGATATCATCCACCAATTCGGACTTGGTTCCGCGAATATTCTTCACCTTTCCTTCTTGTAGAGTTGTACTATCCCAGATTAATATAGCAAAATTGCGAGAAATTGCTATGATGTATCAACTATCATACATTTTATTGGATATTTTACACAGCCTCTAGTTAATATATAACTTAAGGTAAGCAGATCCTTGGCCTTGAGTGTAGTGAAATCGGGATAGTGCTAGGATATGATGATGATGATTACACAGCGCCTCTAGACTAAAACAAAGCAGAGCTTAGACAATCAATGTGTACTAAACAACGTATAAATATATGCTTATACCGATCTGTTTGTACATCTACACAATTACTTATGACTTATAAGACATAGCAAATATTTTAACTGAGTGGAAATCGACCTCACGATCAATAAAGCGGACAAGACAACCCCAACTTTTTAGGCATACTATATGTAAACTTATGTGTAAAAATTGTTCACTGTATTGAACACTGTCTTTGTATTTATGTCTAAATAAAAAATTAAAAAAACTTTGCACTTTTTCGGTCTACAAAATACGAGCAGTATAATTCCCGCTTACGAACAAACCCCATTGTATGTTATTATTTTATTTGAGCTTTCATTTTATACCAGCTCATATATCTTAACATTCTCCGTAATGCAAAGTAAGCAAATTAATGCATGCGTGCGTCTCATTCGAGTCGATTGCTTTTTTATGCTACATTAAAACGATATAGTGCCCATTTCTGTACACCGTTGATACACACGGTCTTATTTATAACTTTTAACAAACCACGTTTAAGGACACGGTGGATGTTGCTGACTTTTAGAAGCCTAGCAAGGCGTCTCCGCGCCGGGAGAGGGGATTCCAGATGATTTTCGTGCATAGATTGCATATAAAACATTCATTAAAAATAATAAATAAAGAAATTGGCAAAAACATCCTCCTAACCATAACTCCTCACCTGAACAAATCATTTAGCATCGTTTTCACAGCAAATCTCAGGCAGGTCCCCCCCATAAGGTAGTTTGATTTTACTGATTAAAGTTTCAAGACGCTGATGGATTAATTAAGGTTGGGTAAGATTGATTTTTGCAGAAATTTTTTTATGTATTAGATGTTTTCTTACCAATTTTTTTTATCTACGTCGGTAAATAAATTCTTCTACGCACTGCCTCCGAGCCAAAGGGGGACCGAGAGGGGAGTGTGGGGCTAACTGCGGCAGACGCGACCGCCAGCAGTCCTACCCACTGAAAATCTTCCGACGACGCCCACCGCTGTCGGAGAGGGTGCCAAAGTATAAATCCTCTGACACCCCGCCCGCGGCCCCGTCGTCCCCCAGATCAGACCGAGAGGACCTCCTCAGAGAGGCGCAGTGTGTCGCGCCCCCTTTACCTCCTTATGCGACCACTGGCGTATGTGGTTGATTTTGCGGGGGGTCTATAGTTAGACGATAGAGGCCCCCTGCCCCCACCGCCTAAGACCCCCCTGGCACTGCTACGCCAACGGCGTAGCCAGAGAGAGAGCGGATCTTTCTTCCTCATAGCACAAGCACTGCTAAGTCTGGGTTGGAAGCGTTGCGAGAATATTTGAATTCTCTGCCGGCGAAGGTGTTTCCCAATTTCTATATTCCGGGTCCATTTAGCGGGTCATGAAATTACATTTTTTGCAGGCCGCCATGAGTCGATACGTTTGCTGCCGCGCTTGTATCACGATATGCTGCGCTCTTACTTTTCTGGCTTGCATCGACTGTTTTCCATTAGGCAGATCGTGGTTACTATGACAAGACACATTAAAGAAAAGGCTTGAAATATCCTTATAACAATAAGGAGTACCTTGTAATATCAGATATTAACTCTCATGCTTACTTAAATTTCTTTGCGGTGGTCGCGTCATGGGTCGGGTCGTTACGTTCCCTAAAATATGGTTTAGCGAAACGATAGCTGGTTCATGCGTCATACTCGTGAACGGGTGCCTCCAGTGGGGACTGGTCTGCTCATGTCTACTATGTCTATTCGTTATCATGCTCGTATAACTTAAAAAAAAATATTTTTTTCTAATATTTTAAATCTTGTGACTGCAGAACACAGGTTTTTGTAGACTTGTCAAATTGTTTTACTACTAAGTACATTTTCTTGTAACTGGCAGGAGAAAAAACTAACCTTGACTATTTTTTTGTCCGTTGTTTAACGACCAAGCTCCCGCCCGCAGTGAATGGGTGCGATAGTTTTTAAGTTTTGACGTTCTAAGAGCTCTGTTGAGTCAAACTTAAATAAAATATTTTGAATTTGAATTTAACCAGTGAGGGTTTGGCATAAATCAGCGCAGCAATTTTAAAGGCAATCAAAAAAGAAGTGGTATAAAAATTTTACTATCAGCAGGTTACTCTAAAATGTATAAGGCGGCCTAGTAATGTTATAAGGAGGTAGTTGTTTGTAATAACAATGTATATATTTAAAAAACACCTATAATCTACTACTGTATCCTCCAAAATTACTACCATATTTGAATTTGATTACGTGACAGACGACTAGAAAGCCAAATAAACGTGTAAATAGAACGCAGCTTAAGCGCAATAGACATTACACCCTATATTGGAAAAGAAAAGAAATCGTGCGAAGGAAAGTTCGGTCGTTTGTCTTTGACCATATTAGTGTTGCACCATTTGTTTTATTACCGGCAAAATTCATTGAACCCGATTACAATGGTTATTCGAAACCCGAATTATTATGGGTAGCCTAGTCGGGGCCTCGAAGTCGCTTACAATTCCATCGAACTGTTTTTTAGATATTCTACGTTTTAAGAGATTGGATTGTTACTTGTGTTTAAAACTAAAAGAAATGAGCACTTTCTTAAAAGTTATCTAAATAATTTCGCCCATTAACGTCCCACTGCTGGGCTCGGGCAATCGCATCCACTTTCAAAGAAATTCACCAAATACTGCGACCATCATTAATCTTACCTACCCTTCCACGATATTTGCTTGTTTATTTTAAACTATATGGTACAGTTCTCAATTTTTACTATGTTTTTGTTGTAAAGAACTATTCGTTGGTTAAAACAAAATGTATAAAATCGATTACTTTAATAGCATACTGATGCATTGCTTAGGCTATTCATAAGTATTTAATTCTAAAAAACATAAGATATAAAAAAAAGACGATTACTTAATTCAAGAGTCAAATAATTTATGACATACAAAAATATAAAAAAAAAATTGGTTGTATCTACATACACAAAAGATGAAACAAAAAGCCCGTTATTGATAATATAACTTCCGTCCAAATATGAAATCTAGGTAATAATTGTTATTAATATTAACACATAATCGTCACACGGCAAGCGGCAAATTCAGAAGATTAATGCCGCCTATATTACGCTTGTTAATACCGGAATACACGGCGTATGTCTCTACCGCCTGTCTTAAGTGATTTATGGGTTGCTAGTTAGCATTGTTATAGGAAGTCATCATGGATTAACTACAATTATTATTATATGATACAATGGAGCTAAACCAATAGTTTCGTTATAACGTGATGAAAGTTTACTACTACGATACGGTGAAATAATTTACAATGTTATTTATTTAATCTTTATTGCACACACATAAAAATACAATATACAAAAGGCGAACTTAATGTCATTTGGCACTCTCTACCAGTCAACTCACACATCATCAGTCACATGTTATGCTATAGTTTACTAGATTATTATTTTTTATAAAAGTTCCTAAGAACTATTAAATCTAAGTAATAAACATTAGCACATAATCGTCACACGACAGGCGTAGGCGCCTACATTACGCTTGTTAATACCGGAATACACGGCGTACATACAGTAGAGACATCTCTACCGCCTGTCTTAAGTGAATTATGGGTTGCTAGTTAGCATTGTTATAGGAAGTCATCATGGATTAACTACAATTATTATTATAAACAATGTAGCTAATAAACCAATAGTTTCGTTATAACGTGTTGAAAAGTTACTAGTACAATATTGTGAAAGTAAATGTCCAAGACCGAAAACTCTACAAATAAAGAAAAGAAAGAAAGAAAATAATTTATTCTGTGACACATGATAAAAATAAAAATTAATAAACACATGTGGCACCGAAAAGGCTTATACTCAGCATATTATTGAAAGAGTCCACAATGTTATGCTATAAGTTACAAGATTGTTATTATTTTTAATAAAAGTTCCTTAAAATATTAAATCTAAGTAGTTAACATTAGCAGATAATCGTTACACGACAGGCGGCAAAGTAGGAAGACGAATGCCACCTACATTATGCTTGTTAGTACCGGAATACACGGCGTATGACTCTACCGCCTGTCTTCAGTGATTTATGGGTTGCTAGTTAGCATTGTTATATGAAGTCGTCGTGGATTAACCACAATCATATGATTCAAGTAAAACTCGGTTGTATGTTTTCGAATACGGAGATAAAACGGTCTTTCACGCACAAGTAACTAAAAATCCTATTATCGAATATTCTAGAATTAGCTACGATTTACTGATTTCATTCAAAGTTGTAAGCTAAATGTTACTAAAATTTGGTTACTCGATGATGTAATAATAAAAAAATATAATAAATATTCTTCAATATCTGTAACTGCCCTTAAAAGGTAACAGGTCCCTTTAATGCCATTTGAAAGTAATATACGACATCTAGTGATATATCTAGTCATTAACACTCCAGGCAAATGGGCAAAATCATTTTTGATAATGGGTTTTATAATGTTGAAACAAGATGGTATTTTTCATAAAAACATTTTTTAAAATGAAATTTGAAGTATTTTTTGTGTTTAGTTTTTTTTTTTTATAGCCCATACATTAGCCATGCTTTTAACTTGACACTAAAACGACTCCGTTACTATTTCATTGATATTCTTACTGTGATTACAATTTCTGTAAATAAAGTTTTCATTTTAACAAATTATACTTCCTATATTCAATATACAGACAGCCCTTCCACTTGTTTATTATCCAGGCAGTGTGTCTTTAATACGTATCTCGGAAATAATTAACATTTAAGACTTAGTCGTCACACGGGAGGCGGCAAAGTGAGGAGAATCTGATTAATGCCACATGCCTCCGGTAAATACAGGAACACGGCGTATGTGTCTACTAAAGGTGTCTCGTGTGATATATCGTTTCTGAGTTAGTACTGTTGAAAGAAATAATTATGGATTAAACTACTAATCATTTACAAGTAACTATACCTACTAGTACTACAGCTTATAGTCCTTGATATTAAGACAAAACACAATTATAATTTGCATCAAATTGTGCAAAAAAACAAAAAAATTACTATACCTTGCCGGAAAACAAAAGAATGTCAATTGTGTCATTGTATCTATGGTTTGAAAGGTTAATGAAAGCCTTCAAAAATAATAGATCTGTAAAGTATTTATAACATGACATTTAGCCAAAATTACCGAGTAGATAGGATAAAAACACAAACTCAAATACAGTCGTATACTTGCATTGACGGAAGTCCTTCTAAAGTAGAAATAAGGACGTTTTAGAAGTCGATTCTTTACTTGCATACATATCTCCAGGTGCAAAATAATAGGTATTTACATAATATCAAATCTAAATTCAGCCCACTACTGAACACGGGCCTTCTCTTTATAAAAAGGGTGTTTGATCATTCTCCACCACGCAGAACCAGTGAGGATTAACGGAGACAGGTGTGTAGCGCCCTGCTTTTTGGAATTAACAAGCCGCCGTATATTTTTTTTAAATACAAGAAAGATATTATACTAGAAAAATCAAACAAAAACCTTCTTATCTATTGAGTGAAGCATTATTCACAAATCGTTTTCTCAATAATTCAGAGAGACAGTCTCTTGAGGAAACCTTGGTGGGGAAATCCTTTTACAATCGCTCAACAGAACGTTTAAGATCTCTCGAAGCTCAAGTGTAAAGATAAAAGTTCACGACAAAAGTTGAAGCATCATCAAAAAGTATTTTACCTTACTCTTTTTACTGCCGGGCCGTTTTTGCAGTTTGATTAAACTCGATTATATTTGTTATTCGATTAGTTTGTAGTACTACATAGGTATTAAAGTTGATGTTTCGCATGAATCTCAGAGAGTTTATAAATAAATAAAATAAATAAATTATTTCTAACAATTACACCAATTATACAGTCCCAAGATAAGTATCATTAAGAACTTGTGTTATGGACACTAAATAACGGATCAACCAACTTTTTATTTGTAAATACATACTTAATATACATAGAAAACACCCAGACCAGAACAAATATTCATGTTCATGCACACAAAGATTTGTCCTATGTGGGAATCGAACCTACGACCTCAGGAGCAGAGGGCTGATATTCTGACCTCCACGCCATACCAGTCGTAAAATACACTTATAAATATACTTTTATACTTTTAGATATGTTTATTTCACTATGTCTATATTCTTTGCAGGTTGCATAGGGATACTACCAACATCTCAGGAGCCCAAGCCAACCTCACCTGCAAGTGGCGCACCTGCCGAACAAGGGACGAGGCTCTGGCGAAAATTAAAGTACTCGGTAAGCGGCAATAGGCTCGCCACCTATTACGTGGGATCAAAAATATTATTGCCGAAATGAGGGCGTATAATATGCCTCTGCCAATGCCTTCAGGGAAACAGGCGTGATTGTATATATGTATGTATGTATGTTGGATAAGTTAATCAATAATAAATTAGACTGTAATATTATGCTAACAGTATAGTTGGCGTTTAGTCATGATCTGTTTACATATATGTTAACTTGCATTACAAAAATAAATTAGTTCAAGTGTAACGTATTAACTCAGCGATACTAGTTGCTCGAAAGAAAACCACCGAAGTTCAGTAGAGTGCATAGAGGTTTTATTAAAGAAATAAAAAAAATGTGGCATTTCATTTTACGAAATTCCTTAAAAGGCATATTGGGATCGGTTTTTACTATATCCTGAAGTTAGAGGAGGAGCTTTTAAATTCTTATAGATGGCCGCCGTGTACCTACTTTCGTGTGACTTTTTATATTATTATTGAAAATTGTTTAAGTATAGGTGTGTACCTATTTGAAAGGTGATTTTGATTGTATTTTTAAGAAAATTACCTGCGCAAAACAAAAGTTTCTTTTAGACAGTTTTCCAGATCTCCACTCATCTTAAAAAAAGTTATTCTTTTCCGAAATGCACCAGTTGCGAAGTGTGCCATTTTAGAAGTGCACCAGTTGGTTAGTTCACCACTTGAGAACTGCACAAGCTGAAAAGTGTACCATTTAGGCATAGTGTACAAGTCGAGAAGTGCACCAAATGCGTCAAACCCTATCCTAATCCGCAATGGATGGAGTATAACTGGAATTCCTCTAACTTTGGTTTGTGAGAAGAGTCCTGAGCCCATCAGAACGCTGTTAATGAGCTACAATAACGATGGTAATCCAAAAACTTAAAAAATTACCTGTAGGTAAACAAGATTAAAATCCAAACACAAGGTCGTACAACCAAACTAGGAAGTTCATGTAACTACCCGTGTGTTGTGTATGGTTCTCGAAATTGGACTAATGTGCTCGGAACTTTAAGTGGGTCAGTTGGATTCGTGAAGTTTGCTTCTACCAGCACCCATAAATACTTAAGTAAATGAGAGGGAGTTGGAAGGTAGTAAGTTTATTCTAAGTGATATAGCTACGTTAGAAAATGTAATTAACTACTGATAGCTTTTAAGGCAATTTGCTTTTTGCTTTTGTACAAAATTCAAAAGTCATTTGTTCAATTCAAGTTTAAATATTGCAAAACACCGAATAGTTTTCACATTTTTTTTTGTTGATTTTACTTATTAAATAGTACCAGGAATAACTACTTTAAATGTTTTTTGGACATTCCACACAGCGTCGTCTGGCTGTGCAGGGTAAGCAGAGTTTGTACTTTGGAAATGAGGCAACAAATAAACTTACATAGATATTAGAAATTTCTATTAGTTTATGATACTATGATTACTAATATATATATGAGATATTTAGAAAATATTTAAGCGACGTAATATTTATATCAATGCGTAGGAATAAAAATATAATAGGTACTTTAGGAGAGGAGTAGAGATATCCGCAACATATCTAAAACGGCCACTATGAAGAAGAAACTTGTTTAGATTATGACTATGACGGAATCCGAGGCCTACTTTGATTCAACGAAACTATCTCTTTCACTCTCTAGGTATATCATTATCGAGTAAATGGGATGGGTATAACGAAGTTTCGTTAAAGATAATGTAGTCTGTGTTTACGCGAAAACGCTAAACGAAAATTAGCTCATAAGCAATAGTGTAATGTGACATGACTTAATACACATTTCAAGTACCAAATAGACTCTTTATAATAACTTATACCGACATAAATACATTCACGCCTGTTTCCCCGAAGGGGTAGGCAGAGGCTTATTATATGCCTACACTTCGCCAATTATATTGCTGATCCCACGTAATAGGTGGAGAGCCACTAAACGGGATCGTCTGTTGATCAGCAGATGCAACAATTGCAGGTATGGTTAGCTTGGGCTCATTAGGTGTTGTTATACCTACTGACAGAAGGTAAAAATGTGCTATAAAACAAAAAAAGGCTACAAATAATAGGCATTTAAGTAACCGTATTTTTGGAAAATTAAGAATGGTATTAAAAACTATATCTGCGATTTATGAAGAAATAAATCATCATATCATCGCCTAGCATCATAAATAGGCCTCGTCCATAAACTTCAAATGTGATTGCAGGCCACCCGACGTATTTATAAGGTCTTCAGTCTTACTTTCTAGCGTTTCATAAACAAGGGTAAAATTTTACCTAATACCTAGTCTACAATTACACTAATTACTTAGTTCCAAGATTTATGAAGAACCTGTGTTTTGGATACTAAATAACGGATAAACATACTTAAACACTTCTTTGTTGTAAATACATACTTAATATACATAGGAAACACCCAGACCAGAACATAAATTTATATTCATGCACACAAAGATTTGTCCTGTGTGGGAATCGACGACACGACTTCGGTATATATTAATATGTATATATCACTAAATGTGGAAGTCGTTAAGCCATGTTAGAGGCCTTATGGGCGGCTTGAAAAATTCTAACAGCAGAACGCCATACACCTGCCTCCGCCAATCCGCACTGGGTCAGCGTGGTGGAGTATGACCCAATACCCTCACACCTTGATATGTGAGAGGAGGCTCGTGCTCAGGAGTGGGACATTAATGAGCTGAAATGATGATGATGATAATAATATATCTACATATTCACTCTGAACGCTACATTATAGCTGTATGTATGGTTGTCCAAGACATATACTCGTATATCAGTCATACGTTCATATTATGTTTTGCATAATAACTCGCTGGACATCATCGACAGTGCCGTAAGCGTCCCATTTTGCGTAATTTAAGGGACAATATTTAACTTAACGACTGTTCCCTGAAATGAGCGGAGCTCTTTATAGCCACAATAAACTAGCGTTGAAAACATATTAGCCGGTCCGCCATCCGCGCGTCTCATAAACTCTTATATAACTCATAGTTAGCTCCGGATGCGAATAAAAATAAGGAGTTTACTTACTGATATTTTGTCACGAATCGGAATACTTACTGAGTATAATGTTTTTATTTTTTATAGCTTTGGATGAGATTAAAGTAATATTTTGTCTAATAGGTGCTCTTTTTGAATATTTGTTTGTGGTTTTCTCTCTCAATCTCCCGAAGAATCTCTTTAAGGTGCGGACTGCTTTTGAATCAAATTCTGTTTCAAAATTTGCAGTTGAACTACTAATGACTTCCAGAGGCCTCCACACTTGGTGCTTGCAGTAGGAGAAGACCAGTGGAGGACTTACAGAGGAAGAGAAGAATACCTTATTGTCACTTACTTATATTGGGTGCCCCCTTATCCTATGTAACGATAAAACTACTAAACTGCTACGCCCAGAATCTAAAATATAGACGGAATACATACAAAGTTTAACAATAAAAATTCGTCTGAAGACCGTGTCTGTGGCGATCTATCAAACAAACATCAATGAAGTTTTTTCTGAAAGGACATACTTGATGTCTCGTACACTTTCTGAATTATTTATAACGTAACATTCTGCAACAGCCTAACGGCCTAAAACGTTTCTTAAATATTCAACAGCCCCTTCAATATTTATGTTATTCTTAATTGGGAGACGTATAAAAAGTTGTTATTTGAACTTAAAATTTAAGTAACATCTGAATACGAACAGAAGGGAATAAATAAATAAATATTCTTGGAAATCTTACGCAGCACATCTAAAACAACGCGAGAGTTTTCTTTCTTTTTGTTTTGACAACACATTTATATAACTCATGTTCATACTTACAATAATTGGTCCTCTGTGGAAAACAAAACACGTCTTTTCGAGCAGACTGCAGTTATACGAACCTCCACATCTTCGTCGTTAAGTAAGGGGTATACATTTTTAGAGAAGTTAAGATAATCTTCAAAGTGTATAGGGATCCTACCAAGATCTAAGGAGTCCAAGCTAACCTCACCTGCAAGTGCACCTGCCAATCAATGGACGAGGCTCTGGCAATCATAAAAGTTCTCGGTAAACGGCAATAGGCTCGCCGCCTATTACGTGGAACCGGTGTTGAAGTGTTGGTAAATGAAACTAAACAGTGCAACATCACTTTTCAAATTATCGCAAGAAGTCCATGTGAGATCTTAATATAGTCCCACATCTTTACAGAGAACTCAAAAGGTTTAGGAGTGAGGGCATCTAATTTATCATTTTTCATCTTTATCACCACTTATTCTCGTTTACTTTGTATAAAATATTATTATCATATCTATAACTTGACACTGGCTAAATGTGCTTTACGCACGAAGCCATTGCACACTAGACTAATTCATATAATATACTTAGCTGACATGGCAATCGTTATCCACACACATATATTAAGAAAACACAATAATCGAAAACTAATAATGCAAAGGCTGGGGCGGGAGGGTGTGACATACATAACAATATATTTTCATAACAAAATTTTAAAAAAATCATTAAAATCGGGCGAACCGCTGTGGAGGAGTGCTACCACAAACAGTGTAACAATATTGTATAATATAGTAATATTCCACATGAAAATCTTAGAACGGATCTATCGAACCCACGACCTCGACGACGAATGAGAAATTGTTTTCATGCATGTACCGGACTTCTGCGCCATTTCAGTCAAAAATTGCATGAAAATTCTTTTACATTATATAGTTTACACCTAAAGTTCCGTTGGGTAGAGCGAAACATTCAGGAACATTAATTGGAAGGATGGTCACCGTGTTGTGGAAGTACTAAATTATGACAGGGCTGTTTGTTTAAGGATCATTATAGAGTAGAGCTTGTTTTGCTTGCACATGATTTACGCCGATGCACTTATGTTATGGCTGAAATTGGTTATGTTTCACTTTAGAATCAGAGCGTGAGGACACGAAAGACATTAATACTTTAGTTTGCATAATATGAACTAAAATTAACTTAATCTAAATTTAGTGGCAATGAGTGATATTTCATGCATCTTGCTTTTAATTACTGATAAAAGAATCGTTAAAAATTTTCATGCATGTTACTGATAGAAGAATTGAAATGAAAAATGCTTTATTCAATTTGGACGTTGATGGAAGCACTTATATATTTTTGGTGTTCATTACAAAATGAATGGCCCTTTGTTTGATCTCTAGTTTTCTTATGTGTAAGCTTTTACAATAAATAGCTTTGCCTTGATTGGGGCTACTACTAAGCTCCCGATTGAGTGTATAAGAATTGAGCAAGAAACTGGTCAAGATTGTTCTCCCGCTAGTATAGTTCATAGTTTGATTTACTTGAAACAATTACAAAAGCAAGCAACGTTCATTTTTAAAGTCAATCCTTGAATGTATTGCTTAAGAATGCAGAATAAGCTGTTGGTCCCGGTTTTTACAATATGAGATAATCGTTAAGCCAAGTTGAGGCAGGACGCCACACAACTGCTTTTGCTAATACACACTTTTGCGTGGTATGACCTGAATTCTTCTAACCTTGATTAAGAAAAAAAAGTACACAGAAAAAATGCAATCCTTTTTTAAAAAAATAATGAATACGAACTAATGATACATAATTTAAGGAGCAATGTCATTAATCAAAATGAGTCCGAAAGAGAATAAAAGCTAAAAATATTCAATAATATGGCACCGGCTCCTGCAGTAAGTAAATTAATTAACTGAGTTATAATTATGCGACTCCACTCATCCAGGTTTAATATTCTTTTGAATACGTTAATTAACTTTGCTTTTATATTACCTACACCCTCGCTGAATAAAGACTAAAGCCAATGCTCCACTTATATTATAAAAAACGTTTC
This sequence comes from Musotima nitidalis, assembly GCA_949126915.1. Taxonomy (NCBI): domain Eukaryota; kingdom Metazoa; phylum Arthropoda; class Insecta; order Lepidoptera; family Crambidae; genus Musotima; species Musotima nitidalis. Next base: position 6,708,349 of record OX421424.1, on the reverse strand, counting down.
GTTTCACACTCAATTAGCTGGGACAGAAATGGCACAGTTAAAATATTGAAATTGAGCTTTATGCTTCATTTCTTATTGAAAGACTTATCGATTATTATAGACATGAAAATTGGTTGCTCTTATTATTAAAATGTTGTGTGTGAGCCAATATTTTAATTATGAAGTGAAACCAATGAATAAGAAATAAAGCATTGGAAGATATTACGTTATATAATTCGCAATAAACATTCATTCGAATTCAGAATCAATTATGCCTAAAAAGCTTAAAAAATTACTATCTGAAACACCATAAATAAAGGCATATTAACACCATAAATATCAAATCACATAAAGTCTTGCTCATATAAACTGACTTCAATTTATTTCCAACGGATTCAAACTGTCAACATAATCACCCAAAACATCACACAAATTGCATGAAAATTCACGCAAATATTGCAACCAAAGATGCGTGGAACGAGCTGCCTTTGAAGCTCACACCTATATGTATAATAGGCAGTTACTCTTCGAACGGCAATAACAATTAATTAGAGAACTTATTACCTCGCCAGATTCAGATCATTTGTTATATCATGATGGACGAGCAATGTTCTCGGGAAGCGAGTGAGAATCTCATCTTAATGTATTGGTATTGCTTCGGACTGTGTTTCTGCACTGATACATGGACTGTAAGAGACTTTATTAATATTTACAAGAGATAATATTGCAAATTTATAGTCGCTACCCTTTTAAATTTGTTAAAAGATTAAACATTTTCGATTCTTAATGAACTAGACGTAGAGATCAATATTTAATGAAATCGATGTAAAAGTTAGATCTACTTTTTACATTATATACTTGAATGTTACGCGATGAAGCGAATTCATATGTTCCAGATATTCAATACGACAATCAGTTAACGTGTAAAATAGTTAAACTGGTATGTGGGCTTTATGTTTTACATCGTGACTAATAAAAGATTAAGAATTGAAAAATGCGAGTTGAGATTGTAATCTCTGTATTTTAAAAATTAATCATTCACCCTTAGTACATTGTCACTTTAAATATTTAGTTAGTTCAGCGAGTTAAAGTATTTAATTCAAATTCAATTATTGGTGCGAAATAGTACTAACGTTCTAGTACTATGATGACACCTGTCGTAAGTATAATTATAATCTTTTCTAAAGTTTTTGTTATTCGCAGAACTAAAACAAAAGCCAAACATAGAACGTCTTTCCTTTTTTGTGAACTAATTTCAAAACCACTATCAACGACCTCTTTTGAAGAAATCGTTTAAACAACTAACTGCCTATGTTCTAGTTTCAAAGACACTATCAAATAACGTAATCTGGCTAAATTCTATATAATGTTATATGGACGAATAGCAAAAAGGTGAAACTTTTTGATTGTCTTTGTATCGATATGGATCTTTTTGCGGCACAATTAGCTATTGTTGTTTTTTGTTTCGGACTTTTGTTGTTTTGTATTGTTATGAACACTTTCTATTTCACGCTAAGTATTGCTCTGATTCTATCTTCCTCTGTTTCTTTATTGACAGTGTTAAAGATTCATACTAAATTCTGTTTTATTATGTAAGCTACGTCAATTTCAATATTATTACATATTTCAATATTCAAGTCAAGTCTCCTGGCTTCCGGCAGCCGTTTATTATTATAATATATTAGTGTATTGCAGTAAATACAACGAAAGTGATTTGATGAAAAATCAACTTTAAGTACAAACTCATTAGTTTTATGTACAAATAAAATAAAAACTACTAATAAAAAATTAATACAATCATATAAATAAATACCACTTAATGTAAAAAAAGAAAAATGAATTCAACTAAGGTAATTTTTTTATGAGATGCCGTTTGCCTCCGTATATACTACAGTACAGACGCAAATTTATTTGTTTCTGCCATGAACTGTCTATGTGTCATTGAATCAAACAGACGGCTCACTGAATGTAATTTCTCCTATTGTTAAAGTAATAATAATAATAATAAGCCCGCAGGGCAGCTTGTGGCGAGCTGTTGGTGAGTGGCGACACCACGGGCGTAAATCCGAGTGCTCCAGAAAGTCGGACTGCGGTCTCGTCTCCGGTTCGCCGGATTGGGCCCCAAGAGGCTAGCAGGAACCTCGCCCCTGGCTTGCCTTCATTGGCTGTCCAGGGTGGAGTCGCAAGAGCTACATGCTCGCAGGGTGGAAGTGAAAGTTGCATGAGTCGTGAGTTGGCGTACTGTCCTCTTAGGCAGTGAGTAGAAAACGGTGTACACCTCTTGACTCCCTGAAGCCAAGATGTTGCGCTCCTGCCGTTACACTACGGCTATTTTGGAGTGTCCATTTAATCCTCTGGCTAGTCACCGCCTGCCATTTACAATCATTTGTTTATTTCTATCCATAGTCCAATTTACCCAGTCCTTCAGCTTTTCAACTTAATATTCCGGCCATAGTAGATTCCATCTTATCCTAATAGTACTGCACCAACCGGGGATTGTCCTTAGGTGTTTTTCTATAGTGCACATAGGGATAATCGCGTGTAGTGACACATAATCATTTGATTAAAATTTTCTAAAGGGCCTCTACGTGGTGGCTTCGGCCCCACGCATGCCTTTTAAATGTCCTGGTCACTATTGGCTCGAGATCGAAAAAAAGACAAACACGTTTATTTAGTACATTACAATTTAAAATAAAAATTCTTAAAACTAACAGCATCTGAAATCAAACATAGTACCAAAAAGGCCTCCGCTCAGCATAATGTCGCAACAAAGATTATCACGACGCTGGTATTCTGCAGATGCCAGTAAGATGAGGTAAAATACTCCACATATTCAAACTAAAAAATAATAAGATATGGTTTTAATTAACTTCTATCTTAACTTATAGCATCATTATACAAAATCCAATTTACTTAACTATAGCCGACTTTTGCAGGCTCAATAGATGCATCCTATATTTTGACGACCGATATGGCGTGGAGGTCAGTATACCTACACTTCACTCCAGAGGTCGTGGGTTCGATTCCCACACAGGACAAATCTTTGTGTGCATGAACATGAATATTTGTTCTGGTCTGGGTGTTTTCCTATGTATATAAAGTATTTATTTAAAAAAAAAAGTATTTAAGTATGTTTATCCGTTGTTTAGTATCCATAACACAAGTTCTTAATAATACTTATCTTGGAACTAAATAATTGGTGTGATTGTAAGAGAATATTTATTTATTATTTTATTTATTTTTTTATATAAATGATTGGGCTCGATAATGTCGACACGAAATCAACTTACAGACATAATAATGCAAGCTTATTACAAGATTTTTTTCACTTAAGAGGCATACCAGTATATACGGCGTTAATCGAAAACAATAGTCAAGCCGCTAATCAGTATTCTTTTCAAATTTCAAAAACTTTCGAAACAAAAGCCCATCGCATTCATTTTGGCCGTCAGAGGCGGAACCATAAAAAAGCGGCGCATCGAGATATAATCGGTGATGCGATCTCGACCGAATGATTGCATTGTTTGCAAATGAGAGCATCGCAAATAAAGCACATCGATTCTCTCATTCGATGGTACCTCTCGATGCCGGCTCGTAGGTGCTTGTTCTTGAATAAATAACTGCTGTACTTGCATATTTGAACAGCCCAGCTGCTACGGATTTACTGTACGCGGTCGGCCCTCCCGTGTTTAAAGCTTCGTGTTAATTATTAGCTACTTATCCTTATTTATTTATAAAACTTGTTATTATTTTTTGTAACTTTAAAGCATATTTATACTAAAACATAAACGGTATTTATTACTTTACTGGCTGAAGATATTCAGCGATTTGTAGTATATAATAACATTGTTTTGTTGTCAAATTCAAAGATGCCTGAGAACTTTCTGGGATGAAAAATATATACAAATGCAGATGTTACGTTAATGACACAGTGTAATATTGTTATTTGAGTGGGTGATTTAACATGGCTTCATATGCAGAATGAACCTGATCGGGTTTGTTAAGTATGAGCAAAAGAACATTACTACTATCAACAGTTTTAACAAGACACACTGTCAACTGTCTTTCTGACTTTGTTGTTTTTAGCGCCAGTTTTTGAACGCAAGAAACATGATCTACGTACCAGATTTTTCAATATAACAACATTCAAAAAAAATGTGAAAGAATATATTGACAAAGATTTCTGAAAACGCAGTGTTGCTAAGTCCGTGATTGAAAGCTTGGTAGGTCGTTAAGTAGGTGGAGTTCACAACAGTAATAACAAAACGCATGTCAATAAATCTCAAACTATTAGTTCATCTTCAAAATATTAAATCTTCGTTTTTAAATTAATAGAACACTGTCGAAAATCAACAATTGAATATGGGAAAGGACTTCTTGGCGGGAAAGTGAAGCGTCATGTCTACACTTTTGTTTTCTAAAATTTGTGTTATTTCGAAGATTAATGTGAAATAACGATAGATTATTAACCGTTAAGTGTTTGTGAACATACATGAGTGTTAGAAAATTAAAAAAAACAGTGCAACATTACTTTTCAAATTATTTCAAGAAGTCCTTGTGAGATCTCAGTATGGTCCCACAACTTTATTGAGGACTCAAGGGGTTTAGGGGGAGGGCATCTCATTTACCATTTATCATCTTACTTTGATTTATATATTATTAATATATCTCTTACTTGACACTGGCTAAATGTGCTGGACGCACGAAGCCATTATTTAAAAGAAGAAAAAGAAGTTAGTTAAAATAGAGAAATAAAACGGTTGTCACTTGTATCAAAATTTTTGTAACAATATTGTATTTTCCTACACGTAAGTATACATTATTTGCCAAAGACGGCATTAAGTGGGTAAGGTCGTAATGGGCCCTATCCATTAGACATAAGTGGTGCAAATGGTCTGTAACCGTTCAGACGGGATCGATGTTCCGTAACGCAATCATACCCCAACTACCATCAATTGGTTTATTTATTAATCACTTTATATTAGATACTAGTTGACTTGAAATATCTCATCATTACTGATATTTATTGTGTGATTTTGTGTGTTGACTGCTTTAGACACAAACCCATTGTTGGTTATTTATTTGAATATGGAGCAGTCTCCTTATAACTTATGCATCGATATTAATATTATAGATAGTAAAGTAACTGTATATCTAAATTAAATTTGATGGGAAGAAATTTTAAGACACTTGAAATAATTAAGGATAGGTTTAATTCCAGAGGTAAAGCCTTTAGGGTAAAGTACTTACACTGCATATAAAGGAAAACATAAAAAAAGTATCCTATATAAAAATTAAATTAGTGTGTGTAAAAGCATCCCGTATAAAAAGTAATTTGTGTAAAAAGTACTGTGCCAATATAAATTTCAAATTGAAAAATATTTATTTGCACTTGAAAACGTCAAAATTTTATATAAAAAACAATCAAAATATGATTACACTAAAATTACGAAGCTTCGATTCAATTACATGCAACGAAACAATTAACAAACAAAAAATATTTAAGTGTAAGTGAAACTGAGTGCCAGTTCCGAGACACCGCTCTGTAAGAAGCACTGGCAAAAATCTCACAGGCTTTATGGTCATATAACATTATATATAATAAAACATTAGAAATAGTCATGTTTTATGCCATGAATAAAACATGAAAGCCATAAGCCTGCAAGAAACGACAGTTTAATCCGAAGCATTTTAAATGGCTAAATTTGTCCCTTAGTGAATGTCTACATGGTAGATTATAAATTGCTCGAATTCTGCAGTCAAAAAATAGTTTGAATATCTGCGGCACAACACCTCAGAACCATATGATAACACTATGGACAAAGCATACAAGCCTAGCTGTTTCAAGTCTGTTAATTGGAGATTTTTTTTACCGCGAATGCTGAGATCGCTTTCCATTACCCTCAACCCCTTGAATCCTATTACTTAAATATGAAGTAAGCAGATCCTATGCGGAGTTTCTAATTCCGTAATATTCAATTTTTTTTTATCAATGTTTCATTAGGAACACAGTAAAAGCTTTGGACTTTGTACGTAAATAGTATTCCGTTAAAAAGAACTGTGTGTGAAAAGAATCCTGCGTTAAAAGTACTGGGTGAAAAAAAAACAGTGCATTGAAAGTATTGTGTGTAAAACATATCCTCAACAAAGAGTACTGTTTGTAATAAGTATCCTATATAAAGAGTACTTTTCGTAAAAAAACTATATGCAAAAAATATTTAAGGATTTATCTATCACAATCCCAAATTTCACCAAAATCAACCAAGTTGGGCGTAAAAGTGACAACCACCAAACAAAAGCACTTTACTTGAGCATTTATAATATTAGTAAGAATAAACTTATTTTTATTCTTACCATGACGAATATTATCAAATCAAAAATATGAAGTTAATTATAATAATGCACTTCATAATTAAAATTGGTGTAAGTAATTACGGTATTTCACACACAAGTTATATTCGGTCACCTGCTCCGAACAGATCCGAAGTAATGTCAATTTCGTTCCCAATTTTATGTTATTGGAATATACTACCTACTATCCGAATGGCACTTTCAATAATTCACTGTATTTCCAGTGCTAACGTTACTGAAAGGATTTTCAGTATTTGCTTGATTAAAATTGAGATGTACTCAAATTGGATATGATTCTGTTAATATATTGTGCTTTAAAATGTTTTATCTGTTCTATGATATAATGAAGAGCTGTACGTAAACAGAACTATGTATGTTAGAATATCTGTGCGTAAAAATCATTCAACATTCTATCTGTCTCCATATGAAATTTCACCATAATCTAACACCTGATTTGTCCTTTACGCTTTATGTCAGATTCGCAAAATGCCAGTCTGTCTAATAATCTAGAAGAAGTCTAGTAGGTTAAGGTTTTTTTTATAACCAAGTGAAAGCAAGTCAATTTTTATAATTTGCTGATGTTTTTACTGAGATTTTTATCTATTAGGCTCTTTTTTGATTTTTAGACGGTCTGGATTTTCCGTATCTGACATAGGGCGTATAAATCGTCGACTGATATGGCGTGGAGGTCAGCATATCTGCACTCTGCTCCTGAGGTCGAGGGTTCAATTTTCACACATGGTAAATCTTTGGGTGCATGAGAATGAATTCGTTCTTATGTATTAAATATGTAGTTAAAAAATCGTCAAAGTTTTAATGACTGTTATCTCGGAACTACACAATTGGTTTGATTGTAAGATAATTTTTATCGTCATAATATGTTATATCGGTTTATTTATGTCCCACTACTAGGCTCTAGCCACAACCCGGTGTGAAGTTAACAGATTTTACTCCTCCATTTTTTAGAGTTAGAGTCCCTTTTTTATATAAATAACAAAAGTCATTTACGCACTGCCTCCCAGCAATGGGGGACCGGCGGGGTGTGCGGGACTCACCATCTTCAGACACGACCGCCAGCAGTAATACCCACTAAAATCTTCCGATATCTTCCGTCGTCTTGACAGACTCCTTGTACAACCTCACCACCTCGCAGAACGAGGCAATTGCCTTTCACTCTGTCTCGCTGTCGACCCTGATTATTGGCAGCGAGAGAAGAGTTAGAGGCCCTTTTTAAAAAAATCTAACAGTAAGACATCTAGATGCTGTTAGTGTACAAAAAACAACACACAGAAATATAGCAGACTGAGACATAGAAGAGTACATCATCAGTCATTAGAAGACGGTGGATACAAGCGGCACAAGATCTATCAACGTGGAAAACAATTGGGGAGGGCTATTTTCAGCAGTGACCTTGAAATTGTTGAAATTCATCATCATGATAATCACAATGGAAAAATAAAATTTGGTTATACATTTCATATTTTTTTGTCAAAATTATTAATTAAGTATCCATCAACCAAATACCCGCAGAACTTTTTTGTTTAGTGTCCCACTGACGCTCACATGCTCTAATGAGACATAACGCCAAGATAACCCTGGTCCTGAAGGATACATTAAACAATCAACATTTTTCAGGCCTCCGTAAGCCGCCCCAAATTTATCCAGTTTCGCGTCCGAGGCTTAACACGGTCTTACGTTACGGCACCCTCATCATTTTGCTAGCTGACACCTGCTTGTCATGGATCAGTGCTAAATTAATTTAATCATTATTTTAGCGTCCCCTTCTTGTGTTTGAGACCAACGGTATCGGGTGGTGTGGAATAGATGAATTTATAATCGTGCTGTTTTGATGAGTGTTTTTGTTTTATGATCTTTTAGTGATAGTAATTTATAATAAAGAAATTGTCCCGATATTTTTTGTTGTTTTATCTTTTTTGTTAATTGGACGCTTTTTGCACGCGACTCTTGGCGTATTAAAGGGATACCTAGTAATAACCGGGGCCAAATGGCGTAATCATGCACTACCTACATAGTATAAAACAATGTCAATTTTCTCTGTCTGTCCTTATGTGTAAGTCATTCGGACGAAATCGCGGGCGGCCGCTATTATTGAAATATTAAAAGGCCATTCAGAATAGTAATAATCGAGAATTATAATGTTATAATTCAGATTTTTCAATAAGTCTCTAATAATCAACATTAATTCTTTAGTTCTGAAACAGGTATCGTGAAGACTTTGTGCTATGAATACTAATAACGGATATTTCGGAAAAACATACAATCGATCTTCAGCTGTCTGTCTCTGGGATAGGTTTAGACTGTTGGTTCTGTACTTGGACGGACATAGTGACAGCTTCGTACAATAACCTCAACACCTGGATATATCGCCAATCAACTTGGCACCGTTGCAAGGACTCCAAGAAAGATCAGGTCTCGATGGAATAAAAGGCCTACTCAAAGTCCACTAACGCCAGGCACAGGGGCTGATTATACTCTTCTTATACTAGTTAACATACCCAAACTAAAACAAATACTCATGTTCATGCACACAAAGATTTGTCCTTCGTTGGGTTTGAACACATGAGCTCAGGAGTGGAGTGCAGGTGCATATCATTTCTCAAAATGTTACATTGCTTCTATAAAAAGCCGATAAATAAAAAAACTAATGAAGCACATATTAGGTCGGGGAAAAAGTCTTTTCGCATAACGTAGGTATAAACTTATTATAAAATTTTTTTGACTGTACTATTTGTGTCTGGCTGGTTTTGGTAACATTAAAAAGGTTCTATTATAAAGAAAAGAAAAAAATAAAAAAAAGTTGTTTCCCGCTATTTTTCATTTGTTTTTCTCTCCGTGAAAATGAGTGAATCTAATGAAGAAATTCGATACGTTTTAAAATTTTATTATAAAAAAGGCAAAAATGCAACTCAAGCAGTGAAAAAAATTTGTGATGTTTATGGACCTGATGCAGTGTCAGTAAGAGTAGCACAAATTTGGTTCAAACGTTTTCAGTCCGGAAATTTTGATGTTAAAGATGCACCTCGCTCTGGTCGCCCTGTTACGAATAAAATGGACGCCATTTTTGAAAGAGTGGAGCAAGATCGGCATATTAGTAGTTACGATGTAGCTGAAGAACTGGGAATTGACCACAAAACAGTTTTGACCCATTTGAAGAAAGCTAGGTTATACAAAAAAGCTCGATATTTGGGTGCCACACGAGCTCACTCAAAGAAACTTAATGAACCGTGTACTCATTTGCGATTCATTATTGAGACGTAATGAAACCGAGCCGTTTTTGAAGAGATTGATAACTGGCGATGAAAAGTGGATCACGTACGACAAGAACGTGCGAAAAAGGTCGTGGTCGAAAGTTGGCCAGGCTTCACAGACTGTGGCCAAACCTGGCCTAACACGAAATAAGGTGATGCTGTGTGTATGTATGGTGGGATTGGAAGGGCATTGTTTATTATGAGCTTTTACCGCCCGGCAAAACCATCGATTCTGATCTTTACTGCCAGCAACTGATGAGATTAAAGGAAGCAGTCGAGAGAAAACGGCCGGAATTGATCAACAGGAAGGGTGTGGTCTTTCATCACGATAGCGCTAGACCACACACATCTTTAGCCACTCAGCAAAAATTAAGAGAGTTCGACTGGGAGGTCCTAGTGCATCCACCATATAGACCTGACCTTGCGCCTTCAGATTTTCACCTGTTTCGGTCTCTGCAGAATTCTTTAGGTTCTGTAAGGTTGACCTCAAGAGAGGACTGCCAAAACTATTTGTCCCGTTTTTTTGATCAGAAGTCCCAAAGTTTCTACAGTAACGGGATAATGTCTCTGCCCACAAAATGGCAGAAAGTTATTCAACAAAACGGTACATATATATTGTAAATAAATGTAAATAAACTTTGAAAAAAATGTCTTGACTTTTCATACAAAAATACGAAAAGACTTTTTCCCCAACCTATTATATTACATATTGCTAACCAGGACCATTTGTAAACAATAGTCGCGTTAAGTCAAAGATGAATGAAGAAATATACCACTAATGTCTCAAACGATGACTACATGAATTAAATTTAAAGTCACCTGAAACTAACTCATTCAGATCCGAATAATTACAGATTGAATTTTTGATACATGTCAAGGCACTTGAATACTGATCGTCATTAAAATATCACGCACTGCCAGATTCACGATTATAAAAAGATAATATGCAGTTCCTAATTTACAAAATTTTACATTTATATTATAAAGTGCATGGAATACAAGTATATGTCTATATGTCATCAATGAAAAAGAGAATAAAACTAAAAAAAATATGAACACATAAATATTGATAACCAGCGAGTCGTGTAAACAACAGTCACGTACGCCATTCGTCGCGAGGCCTCCACATTTTTGATTTGTTACACCCCCCCCACTGGCACGTCAGTGTTATTGATGTGTAGCAAAATTGGAAAGTTCAGGAGCACTTATCTCCCAGATTTAGATAGCGGGGCAATTTATAAAGCGGGGTTTCTTCCCCCAAAGTGTACTCTTGACAGCGGGCTATAGGCCCCGAGCTGTGTCTCTTGCAGCCCTCGGATGGTCTTAGTCGTGTGTTGTACGATGTGTGTCGAGCACTAGTATTTTCGGACATAACAACGTACGAATAAACTAAACTGAATTTAGAACGATCTAGAACTGGGAATGCACAATTATACCGACTGCGTTATAAAGCGTATATTCTCAGATCAACTTACAAATGATTACAATAATATTATGTAGCATAACTACCCACTATTTACCTACATCATATAAACAAAATAGTATTTGAAATAAAGTATGCTGGGAGTTTTTAACCAATGATGAGTTTGAAATAAAAGTAATAAGTTTACCCATGTACTTTTTTATACTTTGAACCGCAGCCGGATTCATAAAATATAATTTAAACTAAACATCAAGCCGTAAAATTCTAAGTTGCACTGAGGATTGCTTTCAAATATTTATATTTGTGTTGGTGGATGTGATATGTCTCATAGATGGCGCGTTTGTGTTCCACGCGCGCCTCAAAGAGATGTCAGCACTCTGGGCCCCCCGGGACATAGCAGGCTCAAGAAGGAACATATATTGTTTTTAGTCAGTAAAAGTCTGACACAGCCTCCCGCTGTGGGTGGAGCCCATCAGAAAGAAAGGGGATGTGATATAGCCATTTAATAAGTGTTAATAAACTATGAATTCAGTTAGAAACTCCCTTTATCATTTTATTACTTTTTATGACTGTAAGTAACTGCATAGTAAACTATTACACAGTACTTAACCACTCATAAAAAAATAAATATATTGTAACTTGTTGGGAACGTAAATAATCATTGTTCCAAGACAATAAATATTAATTTATCAAATGTATAAATATTTTCGTACAGTATCAGACTAAGAACCTTTGAACGTGTGTCGGCCCGTCATGTCTCCAGCGACGAATCGATACTTGAGTTTTTCCTTGTAAGGTTCAGTTTCGATCGCAAATAAGATTATTCCTTTCTGGTTAACATAACACTTTTACTTACCTCGTTTGTCTTTATCGTCTCCAATCTTAGTAAAAACTTTGAATACTTTGTCATTAATTTGATTCAAATAGAATATGTGACTACTATTGTTCTAGTAAAGGTAGTTTAAAATTTGTAACTTTATCTATGGAGACATCAGTCACCGTAGTCTCCTCGTGACTGTAAAGTATTCAAAACGTCGCCAGGATAAAAATCATACTAAAATTGTAAATAAGACAGTTGGTACATATGAATGTATAGATGTTTGTTACACTTTTACACAAAAACTACTCGAACGATCTGGATAAATTTTGGCACACATGTAGTTTATAACCTGGATGAAACACATAGGATACTTTTCATCCCGATACTCCTATGGGCATGTGATGCTGTAGTTTACTAAACCGCCATATAAGTCCATAAATATGTGAATAACTTACTAATGGCTTTATTGATATCTTATTCTTTATTACTAACCGCAGAACTCCACACACCTCTATGGGCAATGGGCTGCGATGATGATGCAGATGATGTCGAATCAATGCACATGGTTAGGGCTCATGTTATGTTACATCCAGCACGGAAAGTTTGCTGACATAACCAAAACAAGCATTTATAGCGACACTAACATATTAGAGTTGCTTCCTTTTTTATGTGACATGTCACAATGACTACATCCTGCCTGATAATAAGCAGTCGATGCAGTCCAAAAAAATGTAGGCGCTTCATATCGTGAAATAAGCGCGGTGCGCTTTGTACCCACTCATAACGGCCTGCTAAAATGCCGTTTCACGTCCCGCTTAAGAGAATCGGGATTATACGAAATAGAACTTCCCGGTCAGACCTATATTAGGAACCAATACTGGTATAATAAAAAAGCTTGCACAAATATTTAACAGAAGACAGTAGGTTTTTTAGAACTTTAAAACATAACCTAGACTAATACCAAGTGCCAAATACACGGACTAACGATAAACAAAGGCGTTCAGCATCAAACATTCCTACAGAAGACCGATCGTATTTTCGACCGGCATGTTGTTTAGCCCTCTCTTTCACGCCGAAACTGAACATCCAAACAAAGAAAGGGACAACACTACAGTATCAATGTAATGTGGTGTCGATCAATCGGTATGTCGTGAATCGCCAAAACGGGCAGTGGCGTTCAAATTTCAACTTTGATATTATCAGTTTAAGTGTTATCGCGGTGTCGTTGTGCTCAGTTAGTGGAATTCTCTCCATTTGCACTGTTCGCATCGTGGATGAATATTTATGCGCTAAGTCAGTCTGGCTTCGTAGGTACTGTCTGTTTCACTTAGGTACAACATTTGCCGCAGTTAACCTTTCTACGGTGGAGCACTTTAAGGCAGCGAGCAAAGAAATTATAGCGAGCGATAAATAATGTTTCGCTTCAAAGGAAACATGAGCAGACAGAAATTCTACAAGATCCACTATTAACTAGGTGGAAAATTAATTTAATGAAAATGCATTGTGGGTAATTAATTACTAATACACGTTTCAGGCATACGTGCTATGCTATGGAGGATTCCCTTAGGAATAATCGCAGGTTAATTTAACCGTCATAATGTTAATAATAAGTTCCTTATTCAGGAAAATTTTATACATGCACAGAAAAGAAAACGAAAAATAAAAAAAATATACAATACAATTAATTTAAATATATTTTTGATCAATATATAAAATGAATTTTCAACCAAATAATAATTACATTTGAAATAAGCTAAATTAGTAAGATGTAACAAAATATAAAACTGAAACATTAATAAAAATACTTTGCTTAACTTTTTTAATTTCTATTTGAGCAATGCTACATGATCATAATTGTGTACGCTGTACTCAAAATTTCGTAGTTTAAAGTGCTTTGGATTTGTACAACATAAATTTACATACATACAGTCACGCCTTTTTTCCCGAAGGGGCAGAGGCATATTACATGCCCAAACTTCGCCAACTATGTTGTTGATTCCACGTAATAGTTGGCGAGCCTATTGCCGCTTACCGGGAGCTTTTATATTCGCCAAAGCCAGAAAATAAATGTAACATAATTAACTGACTGAGAGTAAAGATGTATATTACCTATGTATAAATATAGCTGGTGGTTTCGCGTTATTAGGTGGCTAAAAAAGATCACTGAGGTTTTAAGTTCACCAAAATCAATTCTTGGATTGGTGACTGTTTGCTTGGACTTTAAAATCGAGCGATTTCATGCTTCGAACGTTTCCGAAGTCTGATTTAAGAGCTTTATTAGGAAACTAGCGGTCGCCCGCGGCTCCGCCCGCGTGGATGTCGGTTACCGCTGCAAAATGCCTGCCCAGAAAAGACACGGTCAGCAAAATGATTCCCAGGTCAATTCACAGACACCGACACTACGACGACGCAGTCATTATCCGCTGGCTGCATAGATTGTCTTTATGTGGATGTTAAAGTTGTTAATGATGAAAATATTTAAATGTAATTCATACTAAGTTTTCACTCCTACCGGCCCGGAGTGCAACCCGTTGTTTTGGGATAGATAACTAAAGCGATTATTGTAAAGCTTCTCTATAAACAACATTTGACGTAAAATTATTTTCAGGTAACAAAATAAACTGATGGTCGGGAGCCCCGACCCGTGATAGGGCGCCGTGCAGCAGAAATCGTAATAATTTAATTTCGCCATAACTTCAAAACCAAACGTCCAATTTTGATCATTCAAAGACTAAATATTATCTACATGCTGCAACTGCACTTAGTGATGAAATAGATTATTTTGATAAGTATTAATATCATAAGTAAATTAAATTCGTTTAAATGTAGTACAATAAAAAAATTGTTGTTATGCCTCACTCGACATAGATAGGTATAGTGTGTCGCGGACTTTTTAGTAGATATTTATAAGATCTACAATTAATTAGCACATTTTGTGGTTCTATCTAAAGTAAAAGAATATTTATTTATTTATTTTATCTTTTATAGTTTAGGCTAGGTACAAATATAGAGCCTTTTCAAGCGGCGGCATATAAATTAAATTTTTAGAATAAAAAACCGCTTACTGTGACGTAACTATAATATTGAGACATATGCTGTCGCGACACTTTTTGTAGATAATGATGAGTTCTGCAAAGTCGTAGTACATAATTTTGATCTATCATCAATAGTTTTCGCTGCGCACGCTACGTAAGGAATTTTTCAGGTCATTTTTTTACACCTTTGGTTACATTATTGGATTTTTAGTAAGGATCCCTAATTTTTATAAAAATATAATATAGCCTATGTTACTCGGGGATAATGTAGCTTTCCAAAGGTGGAAGAATTTTTGAAATCGGTCCAGTAGTTTCGGAGCCTATTCATTACAAACAAACAAACAAACAAACAAACAAATCTTTCCTCTTTATAATATTAGTATAGATTGAAAATACTAACAGAAGGGCGCCACATAACTCCGCTAATGTTCTGGGCCAGAGAATTAATACTTTACCCTGATCCTCCTGACCTGATCCCCTCTTTGGTTGATGACAGTAGTCCCGTCAATAGTTGTGGAATTAGACTACAATGATATCTAGCAATGTTTATAAACCAAAAAAAAGCTCTAAAATACAGTGATTCACTTCGGCGAGTGTTGGAATGTTATTATACTTGTAGTTATAGTTCTAAGTTATAGTTCTAAGTTATAGTACTAAAATAAATTACAAGTTCTAATTCTTCTGTGTAAGATAGCTTTCGCTTTATTCGGAAAGTTCGGAGAATCCATTTATTTCTTTACCCTTGTTAGGAACTAAACCATTAAATTGGTTTTGTGGAAGGCGTATGTCAGTTCGAATTTGACTTTTATTACAAGGCATTTAGGTGCGTGCAGAAGGTCTACACTAAACCTGTGGCTGTGGGTCAACAACACAAATAGTTTTTTCGATCTAGACTCTAGAACTGTATGTCTTAGAGGCAAGAATTGTTATCGGATTGATGTAATTTGCAAGCGGCACAAGATTGATTAACATGGAAATCAATCGGGGAGAGCTATGTTCAGCTGCAGTGGACTTTAAATGGCTGAAATGATGTTGATGATGTTATTTGACAGTTACATGCAGCTTGAAGCAGAATTGATCATTGTGTTACGAGACTAAGAGGTAAAAAATAATCACTGAATTTAAGCAGCATTCAGGAAGGTCAATTGAATGTTCAATTTGGAAAAACAAGATTAAGTTGGTTTTTCTGTATATTATGAAAGTTAAGTAGAGGTCGCATTAAGAGGCCGAACCCATCTACATGGCTTGGGCCTCTTAACGTAGTGTGATATTAATAATGCTTGTCTTAAGCCGTGTTTGACTGTGACTAACTTCAACAGGTCAAACTTTTTCACTTAACGGGCAAAGTGACATCTTCGTTTGTATAAGTGGAAGGAAATAGTGTGTAGGGTGTAGTGTGGAGGAAAACATTTAAGCAATGTAAATCTCACCTTAGTATGGGAAAGTCTGATTCGAAGAGTAGATCCTTAAAATACTGAGATCATCATTAGATATATTATGTGTACTAAGATGGATATAAATTGATTTAAAAAAATCGATGTCATAAACTGTTTGAGTGACAGACTTTGACAAATAATCCATTTTGCTTTCTTTTCTCTCTTTGTCTTGATTATAGTATTCCCATATTTCTTGCATTGTTATAAACTATTTTTATATTTACATTTTGTTTGTTTAGAATTGCCAAATCTAAATGATCATGTTGATCTTAAAGACCGGCCAAAGGCGGACCAAAAAGGGATGTGAGACTCACCACTGGCAGACACGACTGCCACCAGTAAATACCCACTAAAAATCTTCCGACGACACGCCGCTTGTTGAGATAGAGGCGGGGGCCAGTACCTGGGTTGCAGCTTCTGACACCCCGCCTGCGTCGGTCCCCCGGACCAAAACCGGGAAGACCTCCTCAGAGAGGCGCAGTGGACGCGCCTCTCCTATCTCCCCGTGCGACCATAGCGTGTGTGGCCGACTTCCCAGAGGGTCCATGGATAGACAGCAGGGGCCCCCTGCCCATACTGCCTAAGACCCTCCTGGCGCTGCTAAACGGGCCCTCTTGGCTCGCCCGATGTGCCCTCTACAGGTCCCTCTTAGTTTCCCCCCCGGTAGTCATTACTAAGGGCACCCAGAGTCGCCAATCTCTGGGTGTTACCCTTTCCCGGCCTCCAGGAGGTACTCAGGCCCCCCACCACGCCGGGGAGATATAGGGACCCTACCAAGACCAAAGAAGCCCAAACCAAACTCACCTGCAAGTCGTGCACTCGCCGATCAACAAAATAGGCTCTAGCTAACAAAACTGTGCCCGGGAAACGGCAATAGGCCCGCCACCTATTACATGGGATCAACTATGTATTTGGCAAAGTTTGGGCGTATATTATTCCTCTGCCTACCCCTTCGGGGTAACAGACGTAAATGTGTGTACCGTCCGACATGGAGGAAAAGGCAGAGAGAGGACCCCTGCGGGACTGTATGAAAGAGTTACCGCGGCCCCGGTACATAGCAGTCTAAAAAAGGAGCATGGATGGTTTTTAGTCAGTAAAAGTCTGACACACCCTCCCGTTCCACCCACAGTGGGAAAAGATCATTTGGTGATTTTCCATCCGAATAAAAGGGTCTATAAGGCAGCAACCGGGTTAACGCAAAAATATCATAAATTGTTGTCATTCCATCGCCTGAGTCACATTTGCATCTAATGAAGCAATTGTATTTATTGAAGCTAATGGAAATTAATTATTGGACTAGCGATTAGTTCAAATTTAAATTACTCTGCTATCAGAAACATGTTTATTGATTAATTATAGAATACTTATGCAATTTGTATTTACGTCCGAGCATAATGTGTGCATGCAATCACAGTAGGCCGACATTTATAAACACCATTACAGACTTTATTAGACGTCTAATGCAGGAATATGTGATTAGTCTGGAGCAATTTGTGGAATTAGTGGACTGGAGGTTTGCGTAAGTTCTATGTAACTCGGTTGATTAAGAGGTGGAATGTTATTCCGGCAATTAATATCTGTTTCCCTGTATTTATTACACTAAGTGCTATCTATATTCGTAGCTTAATTAGAAATAATTATAATAAGGATGACAAAAATCCCACGAAGGGTAAATTTGGTCATTGCCTCCCAACAAATTAGAAATAAAATAAAAACGATGAGATCTAAGCAACGTATAAACATTTTGCACTACAACAACATATGAACTCATATTTACAATGAGAATTTTTTTCCACTTCGTAAGGAGCATAAAAGTTTTGCCAAATATAAGATATACCACTTCTGTTGATGCACATCCCTTTAATGCCATGGCGGTAAAATTTTACGTTGATTGCATATAAACTCTAACTTCGAAAACAGATCAGTTCGTGTTTAATACTGTTATGCCCGTAGCAGATTGAAAAATGTTCATAAAGTTCTGTTTATATCTAAGAACACACCCTATCCGTCATAGTCTAAGATAGGTATTCCCACTTGGCTCAATCACTGTCCAACTACAAAGGAAGGACTTGCGAAGTGCAAACTGCACTGCACTACAAAATAGAATGCTACAGAGAGCCGTCACCATATCAATTTGTACATAATAAACATTATGTAAGTGCTATAGTGACAAGAATTGAGAAAGGTATGCTTAGATGGTTTGGTCATGTTGAGAGGATGAATGAAAGTATTAACGAAAGTGATTTATAATGGACAAGTGGATGGAAGTGTTGGGAGGGGAAGACCACGTAAGACCTTCCATGACCAAATACAAAAAATGTTAGAGAAAGGGCAGGTCAAAAGTACCCTAAACCGACGGGCGTGTATGAGGAGGTTAATGAGTGTGAATGAAGCTAAAAGTGTGTGCCAAGATCGTAGCAAGTGGAAGGATATGATCTCTGCCTACCCCTACGGGAAAGAGGCGTGACATTATGTATGTATGTATGTAAGTGCTACAGCGTTAAGTATACGAAATAAGATTTCAACCTTAATGAGTAGCGATATGACTATTGATGGTATTCTATTTGTAGGCGAGTTTTATTTTAGTATTTATACTAGGTTTCAATGAATAAAAATCGAAAACTTAACTTATCAACGCATAGCCATAAACTTGTTCAACGAACCTAAATATCTGATATCTTTCATTTATATTTACAACATAGAGAGCACTTAAGAGATGAATAATGAAATTTCAGCACAAAAATTGGCGAAGAAGATTATTTATTAGAAATTAGTTTTAACATGTCTCGTTATAAATGAAACTGCATTTATTATTGTTTTACACCAACTAACAGTTGTAAGGGGGAAAAGCAGAAAATTTGAAATGTTAATTCAAGTTCAATTATAGGCGGCGGATTTTAAATATTCGACCATTAAAGCGATTAAAAAGGGTTGAATGTTAAACTTAAACCACTAAAATTTCGAAATGTGTCCAAAAATAAAAAAAATATCTGGAAGTATGGTTTTCTGCTCCATATTTCATTTAATTACCAAAGTAAATCATTCAGAGTATTTTGGATGCCGAAAGTTATGAAAAGGATATATTTGATACCTGGAATTTTGCTATCGGCATATGGCTTATGTTTGAAAGAAATATATATACATATATATATTAAACTATATATTGGAGCTAGATTATAAAGAGAATCAAAGTATAACGTCACATAGCACTTACATTATACAAGATCGTTAGTACTTCTTTCATTAAATCTATGCGTGATTCAGAAATATCATATTTTGGGTTAGCACAAAAGCAAGTGATGGATTAAAAATATCCTTGTAACAATTCCCGCGCAACTATAATTTCCCGATAAATCGAGAAACAACTCAACACGCCACGTGTTTTGCCTTTACACAGGGTATCTTCAGATAAGATAGGAGCCACATAACAACGATGTCTTCACGACCAACGCTAAAACAAGAGACTTGCTTTAAATGGATTTCCGCAAAGTAACGCCTGAATCAATAAATTATTTAGCACAAAGCTTGCAACAACTTTTTTTTTTTTAGAGATGATAGAATCAGAAAGGTGTATCAAAATTCATTTTAAGTAAGCAATCTTTTGATGAGAGAGAAATCAGAGAGATATCTAGCATTTTCCAACATGTACACACTAGACACTCATATAGACACACAGAGATCTAATTCTGTTAGTCGCTTTCTACGACCCCCGCGGGCATGATATAAGGTCGGAGACACCTGTTTTTGAACTTGATCTAAGGGATTGATTTTCTGCACAGATATTTTTAGGGCGGCTTACGCAACCGTTCTTAATTTGATTTAAGACCGTTTTGCGAGACATCCTTTAAATTAGAAATGTTGTATTGTCATTGAAGTTTTCACCGAATAAAGCATATTTCTGTATAATATTATGTTTCATAGTTCTGTATAATTTTCATTTCAGCGCATTGTTGCGTTGCACAGCGTTTGTTGTTAGTGTATCCTAAAATCGACCTTCTTTACTTATGTATTGAGTGAGTGCACCGCTGGGAAAAAGTGCTTTGTCTCACAATCTCGCGTGCCGAGTTACTCGGTTGTCGACGGTCAAACTTTTCACTTAACCGGGACTCGTCGGAAATTTTGCCATCCACTGTTTTATGACTGAACTTCTACGGAGTACAATGAGATGTGCTAATTAAATCATGCTGCGTTTCCACTCTTTAGGAAATAGCTTCACACCAATCTCGTCCTTATTGTACCTATGTGCTTTAGTTAAATTAAAATGTAAGTGAAACCAAGGGATGTGTAATATTTAATAATTTTCTTTCACACAACAAATACACAGTGACACTTGTCATATGAGGTGCCTCATAATTTATTAACAGCCACTAACTAAAGAAGACAGGTGCGAACGCCTGAAAGTCGTAATGCTGTATGAATATATAAATTAGACTCTCCTACTTAATTCTATCGTCATAATGGTTTTCTGTTTCGGAAATAAGAAGAAGTATATTTTTACCTTTAGCACAAGTTATGCTTAGGTTTAAGGCGAGTTGGCATAGTTCGAGCAGTTCACGTATGTTTATATTAAACAAAATATGAAAGCTAGCTTTAAAAGATACCTGAAGTATGACGTCAAATTGTACAATGTGGAATGGATGAATAGATGGATGGAACCCAGAATGGACCGTATTTGTCACAAATCATTAGATAGGCTGACCGACGTGTAATGTCAGCTAACATGAAGAGCGTAAAATAAAATATTTTATATACAAAATCACTAAAGAAGTAAGTTGGAAGTAGAGAACTCAACGGGTTATATTTCATGTAAATTATAACAGTTTAAAATTTTACGTTTTCGGTCTTAATTTTTTGAGTCTTTGTGTGTTTAAATCCATAAATTTATTTATATTTATAAATTTAGTCACTTAAGCAAAATTTTATATGAGCTGTTATAGAAATATAGTATTACTCGCATTAAAGTCTAAGATTAAGAGTCAAAACGAACTTTATGACGAAATAAAGATAGTGTACTCAAATAGGCTCCATAGAGTTTTTTGTAGTATCGTTCGTATGAAAGAAAAGAGTTTCTAGTGCCACGATCGTATCTATTAAAACCTACATAGAAGTTCTGGCCAGTGTTACATCTTTATTTAATCGGTAGGTACTGTTTCTTAATTTAGGAAGCATTGATAACAAAGTAACATTAAAAAGTTTATATTATTTGTCGACTGAAGTTTTACAATGAACATTCTTTTATTTACGACTTTCTTTTACGAGGGATTCAAAACTATCCTCAAAGTGGTAAAGTTAGTATTTTAAGAGCATTAACCATTTATACATACTTAAAATTTATATTCTAGGAAGTACAACAATAGTGGTAATGTTCTAACAGTACCTAATAACATATTGTTCTTTGGTTTTATGATTTAAATGTTTGATTTATATTTTACTTTACTGTACATACCTACAGGTAGCATGTCTTATGGATTTTGATGACTTAGTGTGTCGGTGTCGTCAACAAACTATATAAGTCGCAAGTACTTTCTAATGTATTCTTCCATTTCAATGTTTAGTAAATTTTACAGTAGAGCGTTATAAATGTTTGGATGGTCATCAACGCTCGCGATGTTTTGTGCTAGACCAACGGATTTTAACCTTTTTAGTTGGCATTGTATTTTAAGCTCGTGATTCCTGCTGAGTTCCTCCCGGTAGCGCGGAGGAGTCGCTGGGGAAAAGGTAACACCCAGAGACCGTCGACTCTATAATAAGTGGCGAGCCTATAGCCGCTAACCGGGAACTGCTCTCCAGAGGTTGTGAGGTTGGGTTTGGTTCCTCAATTCTTGGTACCTTGTGCACCCTTTGTATGAAAGACGGATAGTGTTCACAATTCAGATAATGAGACTAGCGTCCAAGGTTTCCATGAATCGGCCACTTGAAATCATAAATTAATCACTAAATAGGCGTCAATGTAACAAACAGTAAACTAATTCTGTCTCGTTTCTAATGCCACTAGATGGTTCGTGCAGTTAGATGTCCCATATGAAGGCAACACACATTTTGGCATGTCACGCCGCGCTCCATTAGTTTGGAGCAGGGATAGCGAACATTTCATTGGCATCATTGCCATTTTTATTTAAACTTTATTATTTGGTCCTTTAAAGCAGTCTTTTGTTAAAATCAGCTAGTTTAGTCATTAGGTACTTTCTAAATATTTTTGCTTTTCCTCTCATTGTGACAAATAGGGATTGTAAGTCGAATATTAAGAAATTTTAACCAATTTTATCGAATCGCTTTTCACCTAAAAGTTCCAATACTAAATTAATGTTATTTTTTAATGCTGTCCGTAATAATTAATCTACGTTGTTTGTACATTAAGTGAAAGCCCAGATTTTATTAAAAGTTTAAAATGTTTACTATAAAGAAAACAAATCCAACTGGGTAGATATCCAATAATTATCGCTATGTTAAAGCTATGTTAATGCTAAGTTCAAATAAACCCCATACACCTACGTAAGTACGTACCACCATTATTACAGTAGTACCTTACCTAAAAATAAAACATGTCATGTGTACCAGGTTTACCATCCCTGGCCTGGAGCGTCATTTGTCTGGTGAACGTGTCCACTAGTGCCACTTCCACCCTAATTAGAACGGTTGGGTGACGTGAATATCGACGGCTCCGAGCGAGCGGTTCCAAAATAGAACCCAGCTTTCATTCGATTAGTGTCAATGTTCTCAGATCTGTTCAGATGCGGCGGATAACTTCAATTAGTACCACTTTGTCGTATGTCTTTTACATTGTTCTCGTTTCGTACTCATTACCGTTTTATTTATGAACCGCACGTACCGTACACCGTTGTTAATTAACGTCGAAAACATTTTTGATGGCTAACATATTAAGCACCCCTGTCTCTGCTACTTATGAAATATTGTGGACGAGTGTATACAAATTTTTTTAATTATATATTTTTTTCATTTATATTCGAGGCAATCAATGTAATCGTAAAGTAAATTTAATAGGCAGCTACTCAAAATATATGAGTCTTAATTATATATTTCTATAACAAGCTTGTAATAAAAATGTATTCACTTTTACAACTCTCTGTAGGTGGTGCATTAAACAGACTCGCTTATTGTATCATAAACATATATTCAAAATTATTTGATTAACCAATAAAAGTTTGTGTGTATAATTAATTAACCGCATATGCGTATACGCTGCTACCGTTTGCGGTTGTAACCTACCCCCTGCCTTAATGGGTATAATGTTTGGTTTCTTTATTTTATACGCGATGCATATAGTCTTATTGGTTTCATCATAAAACAGAAATAATATTACGGTAATGGTACCTACAGTTACGAAGTATTTTTATTATCTCAATTTTACCAGTTTTAGGGTTCTGTATAAAAGTTGAGTCTTTCGAAAACTGTTTTTATACAATTAAAAAATTATATTAATCATCATCAGTTCAGCCATTTGAAATTCACTTCTGAACAATTGCTTTCACCGCTTCCATCCACCGGCTCCCCGCCGCCCTGACTTGACCTCATCTCACCTCAAGCTAGGTCTCATAGGAAGTATATGTTAAGCGTTATATAGCTATACATTCACTATTTGCCTTGTCGTTTTGTAAAGTGCTGCATTACTTCAATCCGCCTTTGACAGATATATCACAAGAAAAATTATATATTGAATATAAAAAAAAAATTGGTTATATTTATATTAATGCTTTTGATGACTTTGACACGAAATTTATCAATTATGGACTATTAAAAGTTTTAGCATCATTAGTTGATCCAAAAATGAGTTTCAATTCAAAACCATTAGACAATTCATTAAAATTAAAATTTGTAGAGGATCCAATTATAAAATAAATAGATCATGACAATGTAGTCATATACTATATAGTATGTTTGCGTTTTTGAAAATTATTTTATCAATCAATTACTTCAATAATGATAACGATTTTCAAGTAGTAAACACAACGCCCATACATCTACCGGTGTACAGACCATAGATTAATGACGTGCACTTACGTCGAAACTGTAAATTTTGTAAGTAAACTTGAGCTTTAGTTCCATACAATATGCACGGCATTACTCGAAAACCATTAAAGCCTACTTAGCCGTGATAGTTTTCCTTTTAACTTCATTATATATACTACTATTGTGAATTTTTTCAGCCACTCTGAAAGTACCGTTTACCTGGTGGGGGGGGGGGGATATTTAACTCTATCAATGTTTTCCACTTTAAAGCTTAATATTTCGAAAACGGATCCCTAAATCGAAAAATGGTTTTAAGAAATTCTTATTACTTTTGAAAGACTTTCTAACGATACCCAACATGATAATATAGACTCG
This sequence comes from Musotima nitidalis, assembly GCA_949126915.1. Classification (NCBI taxonomy): domain Eukaryota; kingdom Metazoa; phylum Arthropoda; class Insecta; order Lepidoptera; family Crambidae; genus Musotima; species Musotima nitidalis. The sequence goes on along the minus strand of OX421424.1, from coordinate 6,683,693 downwards.
AGAAAAAAAAAAACATTCCTACTTTACGTATAGGGGAGGTACGTTAAAAAACAATATTTTAAAAAAATTTATTCTACAGGTTTGTCGACGTGATTAATATGTATACCCACACCAATTTTCAGCTGTCTAATATTAATAGTCTCTGCGCTAACCCGCGGACGGACGGACGGACGGACGGACATGGCGAAACTATAAGGGTTCCTTGTTTACTACGGAACCCTAAAAAAAGAGCAGTTAGTAACTTCAAATTTATAAACCAACCATTTTTAATATATGCACCAACCAGGCTCCTAGTGAAATGGCACAATGTGAAATTATTGACCAGTGTATATAAATTGTCGAGTAGGACCAAAATGGCAGTTGGAATATGACATAGTTAGTTCAATTATAAATAGTAGAAGAATAGGCTAGGTATTTCATAGTAAAAATCTTTTAGAAAGAAACTATTATGGCAAGTGTTCTGAGGAGCTTTTCGATCTCAGCCCGCCCTCTCCTTTCCTCTCCCGAACAACACGTGCTGTCTTAGAAAACATCCTCATACTGTGCAGACTATCAGCACTCGAACCAAGAAATTTGGGAAGTCGTTTCTGAGCAAGACCACAAAGCTCTGAATTCGCTGCCAGCTCGTGTGTTTCCTATGACCGATCTTTAAAGCGGGGCGTGAAACGGCATTTTAGCAGGCCGTCACTAGTGGGTGCACTTCGTATCGTGCTTATTTAACGGTATGAAGCGCTTTCATATTTTTATAGGACTGCATCGACCATCAGGCAAGATGTAGTCATTATGGCGTAGATAAAGAATACATTTAGGTTTTTTTTCATTTGTTGAAAATACATAAATCTTCTAGGGATTCAAATGTCACCACGGCTTTATTTGTGACTTCTATAAAAATAATGATATTTTTAATAGACTTAAAATAAAAGATTTAATATTTCAATTATGTGTCATGTGATTTTTATTTAAAAGATATACATGTTCGGAAAAATACGATATCGTTTACATAAATTGAATTTTTATTTGAAACGTTTGAAATTATCTGCTATTTCAAAAACTAGTCCTCAATTTGTCAAAAGTGCCCACGTCTTGCCTGGTAAATGTCGATGCAGTCACAACAAGAATTGAGAGCTCCATAAATTGTTCGCGGTACTATTCAATTAAAAAGTATACCGGTCCCATCACTTTTGGTCATTCTTTATGTAGTCAAAACAAAACTAAACGTTGGTGCATTTTCTAAAAGGCTAGCATACACCAAAGGTCTTTGAGAATACGCCTGGGTCTACCTAACTGAATGCTAAAATCACAAACTGCGATATTCGTTTCTAAAAACTGGTCAACAGTTAAACAACTTTACAGTACAGAGAAGAGATAGGACAATTTTCATCGTGGGAATGTGAAAGAGAAATAGTGATAGGAAGCCGGTTCGTAAATCAACACCGGAAGCGATAGGCGAATAACGACTGAAGGTAGTTACGATCACACTACGGGCGTGTTTTGAGGAGGAAGCTGAACAGCAGCTCGCTGTGTATTTCAAGCATTTCACTGTCTTAATTGTTATTGTAATCTGCCGTTACTGTATAATATAATTTTCTATTATTTAATACTTTAAACTTTGATATGGTTTAGAAATAGATTACAGTTTGTAACACTTACCATGTAGCCTAGGAGCGATAGTTTTTTAGCAGCAGCTATCATTTTATAACTCACATTTTAAAAACTTACCAGTTCAGTTTACCATATGGATATATACGAGCAGGTGAGCGAAGAATACATGTTTCACGACGCCATATTACTCATTTACAATATCACCTAGTTCCAATGAAAAGCTAAGCTATGCGAAGCATTGCCACGCGAAGCATTGCTACGCGAAGCATTGCTACGCGAAGCAATGCTACGCGAAGCAATGCTACGCGAAGCAATGCTACGCGAAGCAATGCTGTCTATAACACGTCATTTCAGCTGTAGGAAGGTATAGGTTGACATTTTCGGAATAAAACACGTCTCTTAGTGACCGGTTATGACATGTCGATTAATTTAAACGCGACAATGTGGAAAGATAATAGGAGAATAACTTACTTAGGACAGACAGTAATAAACTTATAAATGGGAGCGCCAAAGAACGATAGCTGACCGCAAGTGTCGTCGTACGTTTATCTGGCTTGGCGGGACGATACTATATTGCACTATTTGACAAAGGAAATACATTTTACGGCTCACATATTTATTTCAGCATTCAAAAAAATAAAACAAACTGCTATAAGCAAACTGCCTATAGCCAAAAATCTGTCTAGTAAAGCGTCCATGATTTATTTCTATAAAGTCAAAATCATTTATTTCAGTTTGGCTTAATATAGCTCTTATAAAAGTTATACTTATAAACTAACGCGCCCATTCACTGCGGGCGGGCGCTTCTTCGTAAATTAACGGGCAAGAAAATCGTCAAGATTGGTTTCTTCTCCCGCCAGTTTCAATAAAAGTACTTAATATTAAAATAAAGTCTACAAAATCTTGTGTTCTACAGTCACAAGATAACACAGTGCAGTCACAACATATTATTTTATAGTGTCATTTTTGTGTTCAATGTCAATCGATTTCACAATGAAATCTACCTGTAGCTGTGTCTAGCTTTAGTTTGTAAATTCTATTAAACACCGCTGTCTCACTTCTGCCTACGTTTATGTGTGACTATTTAGTTACTCTGTCACTTAGCATGTCTCGAAATTAAACCTTGGGTAAATTCGGAGTACGTACTCCGAATTGCCGCAAAGCAAATTTGACCAATTAATGGATAGCTTTGATAGTTTGCGAGTCCGTTAAACTGTAATCAAAACTTTGGGGACCTGACGTTTCTGGTCATATACATTTTTGAGCATGTACCTTTCTTTGAGTATTTAAGTATTCGGATTGTAAATGCGATAATTTAATTTGTAAGCTTTTTGAACTTTGCTTATGCAGTGTCATTGCCATGGAATTTAGAAGAATTCTCAGAGTTTAATTTTGAGATGGCTGGCATTTTTGTATCATTTGATATTTCTTCGGAGACGAGGTAAAGTCCAGTTAGAGGCCCTATTGGATGGATATATAAATTCTAATATCAGGATGCCACACACCACACGCCTGCCTGCTTGAGTGGACTTTCATACATATATCGACGGGGGCTATCTTTATTTATTTTGCGTCCGTCCAACAAAATCATAGATTTTTGTTTTATTTTTGAATAAACGGTTTAATGAATTAATTCTTTATACTGTCACATATATTTTTGGCAAATATCACTTTTTTTTCGTGGCTTTCAAAGTTTTTAAAACACGACGAAGAAGATGCGAGTAAGTAACGATAGCCGCATTCACATTTATGTAGATAACTCCTTTCAATTTGCACCCGTTGATGTATTGACACGCATCTTATTCCCATAGAGATGGGTAGAGATCACAATTTTCTTTTGCTACGACTCTGCCACACACCTTAGCTTCATTCAATTCAATTCCACATATCTATACGAAATAAACTTTAATTAGAACAGCCAGCGGCAGTTTGAAAAAGGACTAAAAGTTGCAACATAGATTGAAATCTTGCGGAGATTCAAGAATAGACGAAGTAGCGACCGGTTGATCGATAGCTCCGATAGATAACTCCACGGTTAGATTGATGGCTTGTTTCGCCTCAACTAACTCGCTTAAAAGCAAAAGATTCAGGTTAACGTTTCATTCGACTTCATTGCGTCCGTTTTAATAATCACGCACGTACTACTAATATGCCTCTGCCTACCCCTTTGGTGAAACAGGCGAGATGTTTGTATGTTACTTTTATGAATAGTCTTCACCATTATTTCATAGAGTTGGACTCGAAGCAATAAGCAAGCTAGTCACAGCAGTAATGAGCAAGATCCCGTACACATAATCACGGCAAATTTAAAAAATTCACAGGTCGAACTTTTACACCATTATAGTAGAAGACCGATATGGCGAGGAAATCCTTTAATCTGCACTCCATTTTTAAGGTCTTAGACTCGATTCCCACACAGGACTGATATTTGTGTGCATAAACATTAATTATTTGATATCTATTAATATAAAAAAGAGAGTTATCTAGGTATGTATATCCGTACTCCCTAGTACAAGCTAAAAACACAACTTATCCAATTTTTTTTAAAATATTTATTTATTTTATTCATTTTATCATCATCCAAACATTATCCCGGTTGTCCTGGTCTACTCACTCGTAAAACCAGATTTGTCTGAATTCAGTTATTACATAGAGGAGCGTTTGCCGACTGACCCAACCAATTGATAATTTAAAAGAGCATAATTAATGAGCCTATTGGTTTCTTCCTAGTTCTCTAGAACGGTGGCTCGGAACTGGCACTTAGATTCAGCCACATTTTTTGGTTTTTAATTGTTTTGTTGCATGTAAGTGAATCTATGCTTCGTGATTTCAGTGTAATGCTATTTCGATTTTTTTTTATATTTAATTTTAACGTTTTAAGTACTATGTAATAGTTTATGACATATAAAAAATTTAGGTTTGAAGTTTGACCTCCGCAACCCACAGGAAAACATTATTCTATGGTTACACCAGATTATTTATTTTACTCATCTACCGATAGCAAAATGGTAGATACTTGATGCTAAGCATCTGCTTTCATGTTAGAAATGTAAGTCACATTTACTGTCGCTAGAAACGTCCAGGACCAAGCGCGGAACATATAAATCTACGATAGTATCCCGGTAATAACATCTATCTTCTATCGCGGCGAATGCGTCGGTTTCATACAAAATTCAACGGCGCCTTTAAGGATCTTGAGATATTCCAGAATTTTCCACTGCAAGGTAACTTCTACCAGATATGAAGCGCGGATTACGATGTAGTTTGATGAAAACGTAATATGAAAACGGGATTTAACTTTATAATGAGATTGGATAACGGAATAAATATTTATGATAAATAGTAAATAAATAGATAAATAGTATGACTGTAGTAATAAACAATTTGCTATGTCCATGCAGGGCGCTACATTGTAATTAACATCTCTATGTATACTGATACATACATACATTACATTCTGTAACTACCCTATGTCGCATGCAATAAAGAATTGAATTGGAAGTTTCTTTTAAAAACCAATTGTCCTTTACGAATTTATCCATGGGTCTAACAATTATATGGAGAATAAGAAAACATCTGATTTTATTTAGTCAAACTTTTAGTTTTTATAAATCCTACCAAGATCTTAGGATCCCAAGCCAACCTAACCTGAAAGTGGTGCACCTGTCAATCAACGGACAAGGCTCTGGCAATCACGAATGTTCCCAATGAACAGCAATAGGCTCGCCACCTATTACGCGGGACCAATATTATAGCTGGCGAAGTGTTGGCGTTTAATATGCCTCTGCTTACCCGTTCGGGGGAAATGGCGTGATTGTATGTATGTTTATATCATCAGCACATCATCATCAGCATTCATTTACTGCTGGACATAGGCCTCTCAAATGGCACGCCACTGCGCTCGATCTTCAGCTCTTCTTCTCCAACCGTTGTCAACCGTTTTGGGTATGTCATCGCTCAATTAAGCTGAAGGGTGCCCCCGCAATGCGCTTACCGAGCCGTGGTCTCCACACTAGGACACGTCTACCCCAACGTTTATCAGTCCTACGGCAGATATCACCGGCCCACTGACATTTCGGCTGGCTAACCCTATGAGCTATATCGGTAACTTATGTTCTTTGTCGGACCACCTCATTTGTGATCCGATCCTGTTGAAATGATTAAATGCTACACTGAACGCCATCTATTATTAACATTGTGAACTTGTCACATTATGACGTTTCAAAAAACAAAACTTATATTCTGTAATCCTTCTTGTCACCAATATACATTGTTTCCGTCGTTTTGCTCAGTTCGTGTTTTTAATTTAATTACCTAGTTCAATCAAATACATACTAAAATACTAAGATATAATATTAGATCCTTCAGAAAATACCAAGTATAGCCCTCTTCACAGCTCGCTCTTTAGATTGGTGTTCATATCGTTAGTGTCCATTTCTCGGAACCGTAAGTCATGCGAGGTAGGAAACACTCATTAAAGACTGCGAATTTCGTCTTTAAGCTTTGCGGTGTTGGCGACGAAAATAATTGACGAAGTTTTCCGAATTATTAGCTCACTGCTAAGTAATAGCCTTATCTTCTCACAAACAAGCAAACTTGACCGACATCGACAGTTGATGGGTCATCCATCACAGCTCAGACTAGTGGACAGGGAAGATTGAAAAGATGTTTAGTAGAACTAGTATGATGAACTATTTAAAAAAAACTGGTTAAGAAAGTAGTTTTGAAAATTCAACCTTTGAGAGGTTACATAGAGAGGCCTATTTGGGCGGTTTGGAAAATTCTAACAGCAGGACGCCTCCTTCTGCCAATTCGCACTGGGTCAGCGTGGTGGAGTATGACCTAATACCCTCACACGTTGGCATGTGAGAAGATGCTCGTGCTCGGTAGTGGGACGTTAGGGGCTGAGATGATAATGATGAAAGAGAGGAAAACAGTAGAATACAATTTATATTTAAATTGAATTAAAATTGAGTGAAAACCGGGTCTTTTAAGCGGGTCGTGAAACGGCATTTTAGTAGGCAGTAAGTGCGTTTGTTACCGTGCTTTTCCTATGGTTTGGAACGGTCCTTCTTTTATAGACTGCATCGAATGCTTTCCATTAGGCAGAATGAGATCATTATGAAGTAATACATTTTTAAAAAAAATGTCTTCAAAGAGAGCATTACTTGAGGCAAAACAAATTGTTACGCAGCATCGGCATATAACAAAACAAATTGTGTCGTGTTTCTTTTTTAATTACTAGGTTTATGCAGTTCTTCTACCTCCCAGTAAACCTCTTTAGACCAAGTTAGTCGGTCCTCTATGAGGAAAGCAAAAATGGAAAAAGCAAGACAGTTTTAACGCAGCATCTGTATTCCTAAAATACAATTTTATTTTCTGTAGTTCTTTTTATATACATAATTATGTTGAATTAGATCAGAATCAAGCGCACGAACTATGAAACAAGTAATTGGTTCCCCATTAAGACATCAAAGTTTCGTTTAATTTTGATGAAATACATTTCATAAATTGTAATGCGGTACTCTGCTGTTCTTGTTATATTATTATGTTCATTTAGATCTGTCTAACGAAACAAAGATATTACATAAACATTATCATTGTATAGTATAATAAGACCCACTTTATTCAAATCAGCTCGCTTTGTTCCTGGTACGGAAGCTTACCCGCCACAGTACGTGGTCTATTCCAACTCTTATTACTATTATTTCAATAAATTATCCCCTACATTACCCGCTTACTTCACTTCTTACACATTATAATAAACAAACAAACAGAATGCTCACGCAAATTTGCACCTTACATTGTAAGATGTAAATAAGATTGTTGCGGAACGGAGGAAATATGACGTGCTTAGTGCAGTAACATAAGGGTTAGAGTATACTATTGCCGATTGTCACGTACGTTTCTGGGCGAAAAAATATTGTATTCTTGAGGTTGCATTCAAAACAGGTATATCATTCGTTGGCACAGTAATACCGCGTAAAAATATTGCTTTCGAACTAGTTGGCAAAAAACCGTTAGGTACATAAATAACTTATTGTGTCAGAAAATTATGATAACTAAATTCGTATTCATATTCGAATTCTATTACTACTACATACATACCCTACATAGGCCTTTGCCTACATTTAACTTGAATTTAAAAAATTAAAAGGCATATACTTGACTTCTCATTGAAATAATCGAGTAAAGTACTTATTAGCATACATTTTGTGTTTCATTTTTCTAAAAATAAATAAGTCTAAATAAGACTATTTAGTGATGGTTTTCAAAAGGATTCAACGATATGACGATAAGATTAAAATTTACATTTAAAAAAAATTACTTTTACGTTTGATTTATTAATAAATGTTCTTTGTACATTTTATAGGTGAATGTTTGTGACAATTTCTTAATCGTTTTTAAAAGAGTTTCATTAAAGTTGACTAATTGTAGCACAATAATTATCGTAGTACTCAATAACATTGAAAAGTATACTGCTGCTGCCACCTATCGCGAACGATTCTTAATTCTCGATTGTGATTTGATGTGTATAAAAAGAAGATTTATCTATCGTAAGCCGCCGATTGTTTCCGATTTCAGAACTACTGATTAAGTTATTATGCCGAATAAACTGCAATTTACTGTTATAGTTTTATTATTTGTAAGCGCTTAAAAATATTAATTTCAATAAATTTTGCGAAATATCAAAAACGAGATGCAAATTATACACATAAACCTCCATTGCACTTATCTATAAACACTCGGCTCGGAAATGCTCGGAGACCTCGACAGAGCTTCCCGAAGGGTAGGTCTTAAAATGAACATGGATAAGACCAAAATCATGTCAAATATCCATGTTGTGCCTACCCCAGTAATAGTGGGAAGCTCGGCCCTCGAAGTTGTCGACGAGTACGTATACCTGGGACAAAAAGTCCAATTAGGTAAGTCCAACTTCGAGAAAGAGGTCAATCGTCGAATCCAGCTCGGTTGGGCTGCGTTCGGGAAACTACGCAAAATCTTCTCGTCCAAAGTACCTCAGTGTCTCAAGACGAAAGTCTTCGACCAGTGTGTGTTGCCAGCGATGACGTATGGGACTAAGACGTGGTGCCTGACTATGGGCCTCATTAGGAAGCTCAAAGTCGCTCAGCGTGCAATGGAGAGAGCTATGCTCGGAGTGTCCCTACGTGATAGAATCAGAAATGAGGAAATCCGTAGGAGAACCAGAGTGACCGACATAGCGAAGCGCGTTTGCAGGCTGAAGTGGCAATGGGCGGGGCACATAGCTCGAAGAACCGACGACCGATGGGGCGTTAAGGTTCTTGAATGGCGACCACGAATCAGCAAACGTAGTAGAGGGCGGCCCCCAACGCGATGGACCGACGATCTGGTCAGGGCGGCGGGGAGCCGGTGGATGCAGGCGGCAAAGAATCGATCTACGTGGAAAGCAATTGGGGAGGCCTATGTTCAGCAGTGGACTTCGAATGGCTGAAATGATGATGATGATGATGATGATAAACACATACAGTTACAATTGCATTTCTAGACAAAGAAGAAAAAAAGACTTAAGGTAGGGAATTATGTGAGATCGCTAAAATTGGGCTTTTTTAATTTGATTTTTCTTTGTCGTCTGGTACGGAAAAAATATGAAAAAAATAAACGTAAATCTTTGAAATAACCCGTTTATTTTCTCGATATTACATATTTAAAGTTGCGTCTCGTCTTTTCGGCCATTTACTTCTAAACTATTAATCGATCCAGAATATTAGCAGACCAAATACCGAAGAGACCATTTGTTCGTTTTTGCCAATTTCTTTATTAATTATTTTTGACGAATTTTTATATGCTATCGATGCACGAAATCCTCTTACGCTCTATCTGATAGTTGGCGCGGGGACGCTTTGCTAGGTTTCTGAGTCGCCAAAGTCAGCGCCATCCACCGTCCCCTTATAGTTGTACAAGAAGTAAAAATAAATGAAGTTATTTGTTTGTAATGTAATGTCGTTTTTGATGAATCAATTAGATTTTTTATAGTTTAAGAAAATGTTTTCAATGAAAGCAAAATAATACTTTGATTCGAAATGCACTCGATAAACATGTAAGAGAAATTAAAAAGTTATTTCCAGCATAATAAGTCTTCTTTAAAAGATAGTCTTTACCATGCGCTGGTATAAACATTAAAATGATTAATACTTATGACAAGCGTTTTACACGATAATTGCTGTCAAGTCGCGACAGCGTCGTTTTCATAATGAAACTCCAATATTCTTTTACATTAAACTGAACATATAATTTATATGTGCTAAATAATTGCTGTGGCTAAAATGGATAATTGACGTAGTGTAGGTACATTAATTTAATTATTTGATTGCATCTAGCCTGTGCTAATCTTTACAATTTACATATAAATGCAGAGGGCATGCAGCGGCTGCGCATTGCACGATAATCGCCGTCGAGGCGCACAGCAAGCGTCCGGATGTGTTTCAGAATTAAACGCTCATTAAAACTTAACGCAGGAACTATTATTGGTCGATATAATTTAATATTGCTTCTATAACTAAAATATTAAGCTTCTTTCGCCTTGTCCGCGGCCCAGCCTCCCAATTTTGTGTTAAATCGTAATTTGAGGATTGTGAGTAACGCAGTACCTAACTATTGTTGGTTGATGGAATTTAATATAACATACATACTTCTAATCTTATTGCAGAAACCTTGCAATAAGATGGCTTTAAAGTTGTAACAAAAGAAGTCTCTAGATGACGCGTCAAGTGACGAGAGGTGGCTAGCCCTTCGTCCACATTAGCACTTGACGAGGTCCCAATTCCCTATTCGCTTTTTACGACCCCCTTAGGCAAGACAAATGATGGTCGAATTTGTTGGAGGTGCTGCAACCATACGGCATTTAATATTGCTTCTAGAACTAAAATGTGAACCATCTTGCGTCCGTCCCGCCGCCGTGGCTTCTATTCTCAATTCTTTTCAATTAACAATTTGACTTTGACTATGACTTTGACTTTGATTATGACTTTGATTATGACTTTGATTATGACTTTGATTATGACTTTGATTATGACTTTGATTATGACTTTGATTATGACTTTGATTATGACTTTGATTATGACTTTGATTATGACTTTGATTATGACTTTGATTATGACTTTGATTATGACTTTGATTATGACTTTGATTATGACTTTGATTATGACTTTGATTATGACTTTGATTATGACTTTGATTATGACTTTGATTATTACTTTGATTATGACTTTGTTAAATCATATGTTACTTTGCTGGGATAAAGTATCCATTGTTTTATTCTGGAATTGCATGTGTGCCCAAAAATTATCAAACCCGATCTGTAGCGTACTTAGATTTGCATTTATTTTACTGGTAGAAGGAAAGAGTAGGCTGAGGACCACCTTTCTCGTCCGTCAGGGAAATTATACAATTTTATTTCAATTGTGAAAGTCACTTGATGAGTTAAACACTGTGACATGAGGCGTGGCTTTTTGTGTTATCCGCTCTTCGCTCTGGTAATCATGAGTGCGATTTTGACTAAGAAATTATGATTATTATTATTTATTCAGTAAGTACAGGTAAGTATAGTTGTTAAATTATGATGCCTGAATATGGAGTTAGTTTGATGTTAAATCTGATGTTCACATATAAGAATATACTCTAAACGCCGCGATACTAGCTGGTTAGTTTTCTAAGGGTGCTTTCTCACCAGAGATGAGCGAGGATGCTTTGCGATAATACATTCCGATTGCGATGTGTTTGTTTAGAACCAATCGAATCGCTGCCCTGCGAGAAGCTAGGTTAATGTAGCTAATGGGGGAACACTTTCGTAAAACAAAATATTGCGACACTCCCGTGCTTTGCTTTGAAATGCACGTTAATCATGTTGGAGTCACATGTTAAATTAGAGTGTGAAATTACCCCATCCTGCCTGATGGTAAGCAATCGATAAAGTCCACACAAGTAACAGCGCCCAATACCGCGGATTAAGCACACTCACCCATAACGGACTGAATAAATGCCATTTCACGCCCCGTTGAAAAGACCCAGGACTAAGAGTCTATAGTAAATACCAAGTGGAAAATACATGCGACGGTAGGACTCAGAACGACAAAACAATAACAATTTCAAGAAAACTTTCTACGAGGGGTTTACTGTCAACGTGATTAACATACTATTATGTTTATTTTTTATACATACATACACATACATAATATCACGCCAGTTTCCACGAAGGGGTAGGCAGAGGTATACTATACGCCCAAACTTTGCAATTTATATAGTTGGTCCCACGTAATAGGTGGCGAGCCTTTTGCCGCTTTCCGGGCACTTTTATGTTCGTCAGAGCCTTATTCGTTGATCGGCCGGTGCACTACTTGCAGATGAGGTTGGCTTGAAATCCTCAGATCTTGGTAGGAGCCCTATACACCCACAACCCTATACAATACACACTTACTCATAACGGACTGAATAAATGCCATGTCACGCCCCATTGAAAAGACCCGGTACTAAGAGTCTACAGTAAATACCTAGTGGAAAATACATGCGAAGGCAGGACTCAAAACGACAAAACAATAACAATTTCAAGAACACTTGAGGGGATTACTGACTACGTGATTAACATACTGATATGTTTATTTTTTATAAAGGAAAGATATCGATTCCTACTTCCTTTTATAGACAACCAGACACGATCCCGCTACTCTATGTCGACGCACACGTGCTAATCTCCGGAAAAACAGAAAAGATCACGTTCTCCTATTTGTTGTAAGTATTTGGTTTTGGTTGTACTAAAGTGTGTAAAAATAAACTATGGAGGCGCTTACACCACCTGAATAAAGAAACTTTATATAAAAAAGCAATTGCTTGAATCCAAGACCTTTTAAGAACATGAACTTCAGTCCGAATAATATATAAAAATCACGTTTCAATTTTATTATAGTTGCATTCATCGCTTATCAAAGACCCTCTAGCTATTCCATACTATGTATGCAATTTAAGATATTTTACAATATTTTTAAAAGAGAGTTATTAAATTTAAATATTTCGTTACATACATACATAATATCAAGCCTGTTTCCCCGAAGGGGTAGGCGGAGGCACATTATACGCCCACACTTCGGCAGTTATATTGTTGGACCCACGTAATAAGTGGCGAGCCTATTACCGCTTTCCGGGAAATGTTTTGTTCGCCAGAGCCTCGTCCGTTAATCGGCAGGTGCACCACTTGCAGGTGAGGTGGCTTGGGCTCCTTAGGTGTTTGTAGGAGCCCTATACACTCATACATACAATATTTCGTTTACAATAAATAAATATTTCTGACATCAACACCAATTATTTAGTTCCAAGATAAGTATCATTAAGAACTTGTGTTATGGATACTAAATAACGAATAAACATACATAAATACTTTTTTTTTGTAAATACATACTTAATATACATAGAAAAACACCCAGACCAGAACAAATATTCATATTTATACACACAAATATTTGTCCTGTGTGGGAATCGAACCCACGACCTCAGGTGTGGAATGCGGGTATACTCGCTACCACGCCATATCGGTCGTCAAATGTTTAAAGGTTTCCAAATTTCAGGCATATATTTGCTTATTTAGAATTGCACAATTGGTCATCATCATTATATCCTAGCACTATCCCGGTCACTCTAGACTTAATCTTTGGGCCCAGGGTCTGCTCACTGGTGTAACCAGATTTTTGCTGAACTTCTATCTGATCTGAAATTTGTCTGAGCTCCACAACCCAGAGAGAAACATCATTCCATGGTTTAACCAGTTGTCACAATATAAGCAGGCACTGACTTTCTAATTACAACCCCTATATGCTTTTGACAGCCGGGACTTTCTAACGTCAGGCACAGAGCAAGTAATAATAAAGCACATTTTATTAAAAAGTCATATGCGCCACCAGGGATTAAAAAGGTTGAGACCCTCTGAATTAAAAGTCTATGGGCCTCACCAATGGACTATCGTCACAATTAGTTCTAGGAATATAGATATAGCAACAATTTACCTCTAAACTTTGCTAAAAACATTTTCTTTTTAAGTTACTTAGAAGACCCATTTTAAATTCACATTTTCTCTTAATCGGGGGCCATTAAAGCTACTGAGACTATTTTAGGGAATAGAGAGAGTCTACCGTCTGCAAGTCGATAAGAATGCTAGGTCCAAATAAACTGAAATTAAACATAATTACCACTAATACCTTCTACGTTTGTCTGAATAAGTTCATTTCATTTAAAAACCGAATACATTTATACTGAATAAATTTATTTTTAAGCCAAACCTTTTTAGACGAACACTAAAAGCAATCATGTTTAAAAAAATCATAATGGCTGCGGTAACTTAGCAAAAATAAGCCTTTTGGTATTTTTTCTCAAAGGTTAAAATAAAAATAGAAACTAAAAGCAATGAATAATAAAGTCTAAAAGAAAGCAATAAAAATATAGAAAAGAACCATTAACAAGGATTTGTTCTTTTTTACAGACTTGAAGCAACTATGTTTAACTCAAGCAACCTTTAAGTCTGAAATCACTTAAGTACTAGTTGCATACTAATAGTCCTTTGTTCCATTACCTTGGCAGAGGAGCTGATTGCTCCATCAGCAATAATTAAGGTTTATCTCCGTTCTCGGCTCCCGTCTTGAGGATTGCAAGGCTATTCTGTCTTTACTGTTATGCCCCTTACTTTGTCCGTAACCGCCCCGTTAAGTTGCAGCGGGCATTACAGGGAATACAAGGGGATGTTGTCATAAAGCTCAATGTAATCTTGGGAGTTAAGCGTGTTTCTGAGAATGTTATGAGAGACTTTAACCCTAAATGCATTGGGATGCATATTTATTTTCTTTCGAGAGAAACGACACGCTTATCTGATGGGAGAAGACAATTGGTTTATCTTACAAATTCATGGAAAGACACGTAAGCTAAGTCTCAAATAGCACTGCCTTTTTTATTTATAAGTTATACTTATAATCAGCTCGGCGAACCGTGATCCCTATGACAGTTCATACTAGTGACGGGTCGTGTCGATATATCGCAACTTTTTATAGGTAAAGGTGTGACTTGCATTCAGCCACATCGATAAACATGTTTTTAAAATATATTCTACATTACTATAATTATAATGCTTGTTATATTTACAAGTATCGTGTATTTGTATATGGGGTTGCCAATATTCCGATGCAGAGGTAACATGGTCGGACTGTATAATTTTAATGTGAATAAAAATTTTAGTTATAGCAACACTATCTGATCTGTCACTACGCTAGTACTGTCAGTTCGCTACGCCAGTACGAGTGCTAACGCCTTGTATGCGCCACGTGTTTTGTTGTGTCATCGGAATCCTTTGCTTGTTACTATTGTTGTTTTCTATTTTTGTTATTGTTGCTGTTTTGTTTTTGTTGGTGTTTCAAAATGCCGAAAAGACTGAGAAAAACTGTACTCAACAGTGAAACGCGGGAGTTTGTTGTACGCTTGCGTGACTATTTTGCTCGCGAACTACAAAATGGCGGACCTTTGTTGCCACTTGACAACGTACGCGACCGTGTTGCTGATGCTTTGGGAATTGGTAAAGCTACCGTTTCCCGAATTACAAAGGAGAAGTTCGGCGAATCGTCGATGGAGGAGAACAAACTATCAACTCCAAAGAAGAAAAAACATAATAGGGCACGACCCGTAACTAACCCCGATGATTTCGACATGGCAGCGATACGAAACCATATTTACGGCTATTATTTTCGAGGTGAACTGCCGACTTGCACAAAATTATTAGCGTCGCTGAAATCGGCTGATTTATTTAAAGGTGGATTCACTTCTCTCAGACAGGTTATAAAAAAATGTGGATTTCGTTATGGGAAGTGTGACAAAAGAAAAGTGATAATGGAGCGGAAGGACATTGGATTGATGAGGTGTGATTTTCTACGACAAATAAAAAACATCGAGAACTGGGACAAGGTGGTTTATCTGGACGAAACGTGGCTCAACGCCAATCACTCAGTCTCCAAAACATGGACAGACGACACAGAGAAATCCTGTACCAAAGCACCAGAAGGCAAGGGCCAGCGTTTGATTATCTGCCACGCTGGCACAGTCAAAGGTTTTGTACCTAACTGCTTGTGGGCCTTCAAATCCGTGAAAACAAGTGATTATCACGAAGAGATGAATTTTGAGAATTTCAAGAAATGGTTCACAAAACTATTAGACAATTTAAACGAGCCCCACTACATTTTAATGGACAACGCCGCATACCACTC
Source organism: Musotima nitidalis (assembly GCA_949126915.1). Lineage (NCBI taxonomy): Eukaryota > Metazoa > Arthropoda > Insecta > Lepidoptera > Crambidae > Musotima > Musotima nitidalis. The sequence goes on along the minus strand of OX421424.1, from coordinate 6,667,821 downwards.
TGTGCAAATTAATAAAGCGCCTACCGCGAACAACAATAAAGGCGAAATAATAGAGTGGCTGCAAAACAATGGTGTGGCAGCTGATACTCAAATGCTGAAAAAGGAATTAGTTAGATTGTTAAACCTTCATAAACAGCAAACAAAGAAGAAATATTTCTTGTATGAGATGGCAAAATCAAAAGGGCACACCGTGATTCGGCTACCGCCCTACCACTGCCAATATAATGCAATCGAAATGATATGGGCGCAGATCAAAGGTGGGTTGATTTGTATTTATTTTAACATGTTTTTATTTAGGTCACTGGTGACTGTCTAGTCGGCTAGTACTATTTAAAGCTATTTTATTTCACTAGCAAATTGCATTTTTATTTTTATCCATGTGCTTATATCAATTACACACTTTTAACGTACAAAATTATGTACTTATAATGTACTTACCCCGATCTCGCTCTTTGACTTTGCATCATTTTCAATCTAAACCATTATTGTTTCAGGTTGTGCAGCCAGGCTTAACACCACTCCGCCATTCACAGTTAATAAAATGCTTACGTTGCTACAAGAGGCATGTAGTCAAGTGACTCCGGACAATTGGAGGAAAGTGGTTGAAAATACGAAAAAACTATGCTTAGATGATTGGAATCGAGACGTGCGATACGACAATATAGTAGACCAGCCGTTTTTAATAAACATAGGAGAAAGCAGCTGCAGTTCGGATTCCGAGTCTGAGACGCAATCGGTGACATCATTGTCAGATTCAGATTAATGTATATTAAAAAATCATAAATAAACCGCTTTTGTTTTATTTGAGTAGGTATATACAATAAATTTGTTAAATCTTCTTTATTTTATTATCGCAAACAACTTAAATGATTATAAATCTGACACTAAGAGCGTAGGTACTCTATTGATGTATTTTGTACACTCGTTTCCATTTTCGATATTTGTTTATCGATACTTTCCGCACTAGTCGATATCTTCCAAACGGAGTAACTTTTGCAGGACGTCAACGTAAAGTCTGATTGAGATAATTTCTTGTAAGTGTTAATAATTATTATAATTCCAACGGGATATTATTGTAATTGCATATATCTGCCTAAAATTAATAAATATCATTTTTAGACACCGCCAATTCGATTATAATATAACGGTGACGCTACTACAAGGGTGTGTCGTGGGAATAACTGTCAGTGTCATAGGGATCAAGGTTCGCCGAGCTGATTATAGGTATACTTAAATCTTTTATATTTTACACTTACAAAAGTATATATGAGACACAGTTCCAGCTGAAATGCCTATGATGTGATCTTAAGAGTGATATTAAAAAAGGTACTAACAAGTTTTTTGTAAGGGTTAATCCGAAATAGGTTTCAAAAACAACCGGCTTTTGAAACCGCTTCATATGTGCCTATCCTATTTCGTCCAAACTTTACAAACAAACTTTATGTGTAGCGTCAGTAGTTAAGGTCTATGACGATAGGTCAGTCAGTCATGGCATGTTATTATGCGGCGATTACTGTGGCAAACAAATGCTAGCATACCATTCTGCCTTGACCGTTGTTTGTCCCTTAAGAGGAATAGAAACGTGGCGACCATTTTTTTTGCTATTCTCCGTGAATGAACAATTTTTGTTGGCTTTTAACTCATTTTCGAACACTCAAACTCGTGACTGATTTTTGTTTCAGGTTCGTAAGCGTATTATATTGAATTTGGCGGTATGTCACATGTCGATCTCCCTCAACGTCATCAACAGCATCAACGTTTTCTTGGGTGACTGCAGTTTTTGACGACCTTGATCCCCGGATCATCGCTGAGCTTGCAACGTCAACGTTGAAATTCAGCAAACCACTGATAAATTGTGGTTTTGGATGGGGCTTCATCACCAAATGCAGAAATCATCCGGTCAATACACTGTTGTTGTGTTCAACCACTTCGAAAGTCATAGAAGGCATAAAACTCGGAAGGATTCTGTCTCCTTCCAAGACATTAGGATAAGTCGATTGAAAGGTCTCTCAAAAACCAAAAATAAAGTAGCACTATCTACCTAATTTAAAACTGTGCCAAATTTGTTAAATATGGAATGGTCACAACAATTAACTTATATATTTTGAATTCTTAATTATACAAGAAAAGGTGAAAATATTAAACCCAACCTAGTTTATTCAACTAGTAATAATTTACATCATGATACCTCTTTTGATTAAATGCAGGTGTTCAGTGATGGATCAATATTTTTTTGTGGAATTCTATTGAAGGATCTGATACAATTTTTCAAAAATTAATTTGTTTTTTTATAAAGCCGACAGTTTGACAAAGAAAAAGTTAAGCCGTTGGTCATGATTTTCAGTATATGTAAACTGAGCACGGGTTTTCACTTCTAACAGACCAATAGCTTCCATTTTGACTTAACGATAACCAACGTCTTTACGTTCCTTCAAAAATAATCAACACTTCAAATAATCATCATTACCAAACATACCCATGGTGAGGAACTATACAATTTTGGAAACCTCTCCACTAGTTAAAAATAAAAAAAAACTTTACTACTAATAAGGTTGATATAGAATTTCGGAATCTCTCCAAAGACACAAATTATTTATTTAAGAAATTTTGAGTAATTTAAAATTAATCTTAAGATTGCTATCGATCGAAAATCGTAAATCATAATATATACGATGCTAATTCCGTTTGTGAATCGCGAATGTATTGTACAAAAAGCGTATCTCAAGCGATCTGGCTCCTCAAGAGGCGTAAGATGAAAACGCTTCCATTAAACAGACAACCGGCGTTGTATCGATCTTGCCTTGGGGTTGTTTAATACAATGTCTGTTCTCTAAAACCAAGGCTACGGACACCAGCCAGTTCAAATTACTAATCTAGCTTTAAGAATATAATTTTTTTCTATATCGAAGAGCCGTCTACATTACGAAAATAATAATACGCATCAAATAAATATAATAATTTCTTTAAGTTTTTTTAAAAGTGTATGGGGATCCTACCAAGACCTAAGAAGCACAAGCCAACCTCACCTGCAAGTGGTGCACCTGCCGATCAACGGACGGCAACGGAGGCTCTGGCGAACAAAACAGTGCCCTGTAAGCAGCAATAGGCTCCCAACTATATTATTGACGAAGTGTGGGCGTAAAATATGTCTCTGCCTACCCTTTCGGGGAAACAGGCGTGAATGTATGTATGTATGTATGTATGTTTCTCAAAAGTTCATATTGTACGGCTGTTGTGGATAGCTTGTGTGCAACCTCCGGGCGCGCTTCATGCCGGTCACGTGGTCAGAATGGGATCTACGCGTGGGGCGTGCCGTGGTACCAATAAATTATATTAAGACACGGATGTACCGGTAATGATCGTTCTGAATGATCAGATTTCGGTGGGGAAATGTCTTGGGAAAATTTGTGCGGTTATTTTTTGTTAGAATGCAGGTGGTGTTCAGACGATAATATTTGTAAACGAAATATTTGGTGCAAAATAATCTTTAGGGAACGATTTTTTGGGATATGAATGAGCTTTAAACGGTCATTATTATTTTAATGTTCTGATTTTAATAAGCTCTTTGCAGCATTCAACGACATTTGATGCCTTTGGTATCCATTTGTGTTTCTTTCCAATTTAATCATTTATTGGAACTAGTTTTCCACAGACATGTTAATTTATACATACATACATAATGTCACTCCTCTTTCCCGTAGAGGTAGGCAGAGATCACATCCTTCCACTTGCTACGATCTTGGCACACACTTTTAGCTTCATTCACACACATTATGTCAATTTATAAAAGTTTTATATTTTTCTTAAATAAAATATCATGTAAGGCTCACAAACTCTAGTTTATCCTATGTAAAAGATTTTGAGGAGATCTTTATTTTTCAATGATACAATAACCGAGATAGAGTGAAATTCTAAACACACATTAAGGTACTTTTAACTACACGAATATATTACTATCACAACTCCAATATTTCAATGTAAAATATTTAAATCTGCAAATATCACATGAGAGAACAAAGACTTAAATCATCTTTAAATCCGTTTCATTGCACTAATGCGCCAAAAGCGGTTGCGCTTTTCATCCCAAATTTCTTTGAACTTTTAAACCGTCTATAGAACACTATAATTGGAAAACTCTTTGGTATATCTTGGCATTGTCAACTCAAGCAAGTAAACTTAATTTTTCTAGGAATTTTAGGAGTGTAAGGAAAAATATGGAAATACATTACACACATGCTATAAACAAAACTTGATATGTGTATAATATCTTTAAAAAGATATATATCTTTAAAGGGCTAGTGACCTCTCACTATTTGACACGTTACAATTAGATATCTTTGTGCTAAAATGAACTTTGCTTCTACCATATAGATCTCATTATTACTTGTAGCAATATCTGCATCCCTAAATGGGCTATATGAACGTTAGATTATGTATATTTGAAAAAATATTTCAGTATTACTGTCTGTAAACTACTGCCATCATCAGCCTAGCTTTTTTCTCATACTGCCCTAGATTTACGCTAAGGACACAGAGTATGCTTTCTGCTGCGGGACTGTCCGAAAGGGTTACCGCGGCCTTGAGATGTAGCAGGCACAAAAAGGAACATGGATGGTTTTTAGTCAGTAAAAGTCTGACACAAAGAGTGGGAGAAAGTCGTTAGATGATTTTCCGTCCGAAAAAAAAGGGTATGCTTACTGTTCTAATCAGAATCGATTTAAGTTAAATTATTACACGGAGCGACTGCCGTCTGAGTTCCACCACCCAAGGGAAAACAATCTATGGTTAAAATAGAAATTGTCTATGTCTTACTTTACTTTTAAGCATTAGATGGAACGCGTTAGTTTTTAAATTCACGTTCATAAGAGCTCCATTGAACCAAACTTTAACAAATGATTTTGGCTTTCACTTTATGAATCTAAAGTGTGTAATGTTATAGCAATAAGAAATATGAGGAACATCTAGAATAATTCCCCTTTATATCTAGGTGCGACCGACCCTCGTCATTATACTGAAGTGCACTTCACCATCCCTGCACCAGCGCATTACAATTATTCGGAAACTTTTCTCTAATGTTTAACTTAACGCCCAGAAAAGAGGGTGTCGTCAAAGAGATCTAGGGACCTGTTTGGAGGGTATTACGAGCTTCACACGTACGCAGTAGTCTTTGGAATACGCGTTTGTTTCATATGGATTTTTTATTCTTTTAATTAATGGCTTCGTGCGTTTAGCACATTTAGCTATTGTCAAGTGAGAGATATATTAATAATATATAAAAAAATGTAAATAAAACAAAACAGTGCAACATAACTTTTCAAATTATCTCAAGAAGTTTTGGATAATCCCACATCTTTACTGCGGACTGGAGGGGGAGGGTATCTCGTTTATCATCTTTATCACCACTCATTCTCACTTACTATGACTTATATATTATTAATATATCTCTTACTTGACAATGTCTAATGTCTTGACTATGTGCTAAGCGCACGAAGCCATTAATACCAATACCAACACTCATGTATGTTCACAAACACTTATCGGTTAATAATCCACCGTGATTATACATTAATGTTCGAAATATCACACATATTAAAAAATAAAACAAAACTGCAGACATGACGCTTCACTTTCCCGCCAAGAAGTCATATGGATTATATCTTTGTTTGTTTTGCTTTAGCTAGATTATTTAATAAAAATTCACACGACTGACTGATTGGATGGTTGGTCAAACCAGAAAAATGCGTTAAAAAACATATGGTTTATATTGTAAAGGACACACTTATGCATAATACGATTGTTGCTATACACACTCGTCCTATGAAATTTCAGTAACCGATAAATAAATCACAAACTAAAGTACAAAATATAAATATCAGCTAAGATGTTTAATTTTTTATTCATATTTGTAAATAATATATTTGTTTTAATGTCAAATCACACCTTCGTAGCATATACTCTGGTCCCACAGATAAATAACACAACTTAAAAAAATCTAGTTACATAAATACTTTTTTGGTTAGTAGTACACGCAAACAAAAAAGTATCTATTTACACAAAACGAACTTTAAGAACCACATTTAGGTTTCCAGTAAAATACTTGAAGGCTTAAATGGAACGTAAAAAACATAAATAGTACACAGAAAGTTAAGGCGGATTTTACTTATGCCAAAATAAAGAAACTACTTTTCCATTCGTTTAACCCGTGCGCCTCGTTGCAGTTAGTTTAGCAAAAACCTAAAACATTGTATGTAGACCGTAATATTGAGTATATTGGTTGGATTCCTTACTAATGTTTGGTAAGGGATAAAGAGTTTGGTTGTTACGGCTAATGCTTACTTGCTTCATTTTTGTTACGTTGCCTACTTTAATTATACTTTATATTAGGGCCGCAATAGCCCAGTAGCGTTATCCCTAGACTTCAAAATCAGAGAATATCGGGTTGAAATTTTTATTTCATAAACTATTATATGGTACCTGAAAACGTCAAAATTAAATTTAATAAACAATCGACGTATGATAACACTGAAATCACGAAGCTTAGATTCAAAGTACATACATACTCATACTTAACATACAAAGAAAACACCCAGACCAAAATATTTCATATAATTTTCTGAACAAAATCATTAAATCACCTTAACGGGAGTAAGTAATCCCTTAGAAGCGACTTGGAAACTTTTATGTTATTTTTAATTTCTTAACTTCACTTACTGGCTTGGGGTTTTATGCTGAAAAATTTATCTATGTATCAATAAGGCCCGTAAAATTAGTTATTCATAAACAGACAAATGGGAAAATAAATAAATATTTCTAACAATTATACCAGTTTCAAGATAAGTATCATTAGGGATTTGTGTTATGGATACTACATAACGGATAAGCATACATGAATAAAGACCAGAACAAATATTTATGTTTATGCAGAAAAGACTTGCCCTGTGTGGGAATCGAACCCACGACCTCAGGAGCGTAGCACGGGTATACTCGTCTCCACGCCGTAGGAGCGTAGCACGGGTATACTCGTCTCCACGCCGTATCGGTTATCGGGATCGTTGGCCACAAAGAAGTGTAACTTCTTAAAGGTTTGTAGGTATTCAGTCCATTTTAAGCTAATTTGGCGTTACTTATTGCCGTAAGAAGCTGATAGGGCGTTAAGGCCCTTCAAAAACAACCGCAAACACCCAGCAGACGTAGAAGCAGACGAAGCAGGAGTATGCAAGCGGCTTAAGATTGATGGACGCGTAAAACAGTTGGAGAGGCCAATGTTAAACAGTGTACACATTGTGGCCGAGTAGATAACTATTTGTCACACCTGTTTTGAGTGATGATATGATATGTAGAAAAAACAAGACGATGTAAGAAATAGTAGAAGAATATATTTCCATTCAAACGTCAATTCATAAATCAATCTTTTAAAATCTAATAGACAAGCTTAATGTACGATAGATTTATTGTGGATAATAATGTTTTGATATGATTATTTAAAGCTTAATTCAGAAGCTAAAAACTTTAAGGAACAAAATTAAGAGGTGTTTTGAATAAAGTAGAGGCTACGTCTACTTACTTGTATCTCAATTACGTGACATGAAAATCTTTAAAGTTTTCCAAATATTAAAATTACAACCAGAATTAATGTTTTAAATAATTACTCTACTAAAGCAAAAGCCCGGAATCCTTAGCAATAGATTTTTGAGATTATTATATTATTAGCCTTTTAATTACCTAGATGCTGCTGCATATAACAATATTTAGATATATGTATTTACTAAATAAAATTCCCTTTAGCTATAACAAATATAAAAAGAATTAATAGAACTTCTGTTTATTTCGTAAAGTTACCAAACGTTTACATACAAACCAAAATTCTCCTAAAATTTGTGAATGTTAAGACTCGACGCACAAACTTAGCAGCAAAACGGCTTATAAAGAACTTGTTTACTTACACAGACGGCTGTAAAAGTTCTACCAAAAATGATTTCGGCAAAAGTACGACGTTCGCAAGCGGTTATGAAGCCATCAATTTGCCAGCACGAAATCTAAAGGAATTCAGCTGTATGGCGAATGCAAATACGTCAAAGAAAACTTTATTCGCTTGCAGCACGAAAGACGTAACGAGCCAACAAAGCTGTTACGAGTAAAGAGCTGCCGACGAGTGGGTGGCACAAGTTATAAGAGATCTGTCCCGTTTTGGTAATCCGTTACAATGCGTTGTAAAAAAGAATACAAAAAAAAATCCTATTTTATTCATTAAGAGACACGATTGATGCTATTAATTAAATTAAATAAGTAAAATACAGAACAGCAAACATTTCTTAAGTGAATAAATTTTGAGTTATTTAATAATTTATCTCAGCGAAAAGCAAGAACTCAAAAGATGGGCAAAAATATTTATTTTTATTATATGAAGGGCAGAAATCTGAATATATTTTATATGGGAACACGTACATCATACATTCAGTTAGTATAATATTCATATTTAAACATTGCTATATAGAAATAAAAGTTTAAATATATATGCACACAACACAACGCATACAGTACAATTCCAAAAAAACATGTTTATCCGTTTTTTATACATTTTTCATAGTGATACTTATCTTGAACCAAAAATAAAATGGGCGTGATTGTAAGATAATTTACTTATTAACTGTTTCAGAAACGCTATTAACTTCTTACTTGCACCAACCACCACCGCCGTGCGATTCTCGCCCGCAAACTCTAAGTTCCCGCCGACGAACCACAGCTATCCCGACTAAGCGTTTTATCGCAGAGTCACAGAGCCGAGCTTCCCTTCGAGCAGCGAATTTGACGGTCTGTTTCAAGAACTGCCTCTGCAAATAAATACTTACTAACTATTATTACTAAAATTATTTCCTAACATAACTTTCTTTTTTCGTTCAATTACGTTAAAGTACTAAATGCCGATAAATATATAACTTTGTACGTAAAATAATTATAGCAGTAGAAATCTTGTGGCTGCGAATAATATGTTATTATAATACTATTATATTTCTACTGACACCAGATTTCTACTGCTATAATTATTTTACGTACAAAATTATATATTTATCGGCATATCGTTCTACATACATACATACGTAATATCACGTCTATTTCCCCGAAAGGTATATTATACGCCCACATTCCGCCAGTTATATTGTAGATCCCACGTAAGAGGTGGCGAGCCTATTGCCGCTTTTCGGGAACCTTTTATGTTTGCCAGCGCCTTCTCTGTTGATCGGCAGGTGCACCACGTGCAGGTGAGGTTGACTTGGTCTGCTTAGGTCTTGATAGAAGCGCTATACACCCTTCTTATATCTCTTTTTAAACCACAAGAAATTCACTGCTGATCATTTCTTTATTTAAAGGTATCATCGCTCCATTTGTCATCGGCAAGAAATTCATTCTCACATCTTAGAACGGGTACGGTGTTTTTAGAATAAAAACTTTTTTTTTGGTTGCGGAATGAGCTCTCTGTCGAGGTTTTTCTAAGGGATTACAGCAAAAAAGACGTTTTGCAAGCTTTCATATGCTTTCGTAAGCTTGTGGTATAAAAAAACATAGGCCTTACCAATTGAACATTATGTGCGAGCTGTCTTGAGCCGCATATATTCGATTCATATATTCGACTTTTCCCCGCTTTAATCAGATCATCGGTCCGTAGGGTAGTTACGTCATCTACTTGATCATCAGCTCGCTGAATTTGAACTGAGGAAGCATTGAATTGGGAGAAGCACATAAATTGATTGAAACGAGGATTGATGGGGCGTTAAGATTCTTCAATGGCGACCTCACTGTAAAGACCGTGTACACCAAAAGTAGTCGAGGATAAACTATAATGCACTCGCCTTTCATATTTTGAATTTTACCGGAGGGAAGCGTGGTTATGTCCACGCTTGGTTATATTAATGGAACTGTTCGTCTCTTTTTGTCTTTGAGAAACTATCCGAGGTCATTTTAGTATGCCATGTTTTCATGTATTTTTCGACAGCCCTATTATCGTATATTGTTATAGTATTTCAATATTACTTAAATCGTAAAAGAAAGAAGAACGACAAAATTTTATAAAGTTACAGGAATAAAATTAGATAAACTTTTAACACCTCAGCTGTACAAATGTACAAAAGTGAAGATTGTTGCAGGTGGCATTACCCTACAGAGAAATAAGAGCAAAGTTAAACAATTACAGTGGGAGTGATTGCGGTGTCCATTAAAACCCATGTCCGGAGACTGACGCAACCGCATTACAGATGCAGAAGGCTGTCTTCAAAACTTTATTGCGCCTTACCAATGCCTGAATATTCAGGGGTAAGTTAGATAAATAGGGAGGTTATCGGCTCTTTTTTGATATTGGTATACTAAAGCCTAATCCATCTGCTTCTAATGGATTTTGTCAAGTCTACATTCATCTGTCAACTTTTTTTCATTGGTTCTCATTAAAATAATAGGTATTAAATCCATTTTATAATTATGCACAGAACATAATGCATCTTAGAAAATACTGCGATAATGTCCTAAAACTAACTTTTTTCTTATCTTATTGTTCGATGGTACTGGATACTAAAGTCTTTTGTGAATCGTTCATAGGAAAATCATATAACTAACGTGACTCACCAGAATGTGCAAAACATGATTAAAGTGTTTTATGATACCCAGTACGTAGAAACTAGTCGACAATATTTTTTAAAGCCTCTTTATATTATATATGGAGATAACCTTCTGTTCCTACAACTATGCGGTTACAAGGCATCCAGGGAATCTCGGTCGCGTCCGCAGGTTTCTAAATCCCTCCCTTTGTGACCTCAACGCTATATTTCTATTTATATAGTCAAGAAAGCTTTTTTGTACACTAGCAGCGTACCGCGAAGTCACTCGCGTGGAATCCGTTACCGCGGGAATACAAGAATAAAATATATACTATCTGTTAACCCAGATTATAAACTACATGTATGTCCAATATCATCCGAATATGTTTATTAGTTTTTGCTTGAAAGAGTCACAATCATCTATGCACAATTTCTTTGAATTACTAATATTAATTACATAATATTTAAGGCAGTATCCGTAAAGTATTACAGCAGACTGTTGTTAGTAATATTATCATATACTCGTATAGCTAGTTTGTTGTTTTTGTGTGTATGGGGTTCCTACCAAAATCTTAGAAGCTCAAGTCAACCTCACCTGCAAGTGGTGCACCTGCGCAACAACGTACAAGGCTCTGGCGAACTTAAAAGTTTCCGTTAAGCGACAATTGGCTAGCCACCTATTACGTAGGACCATCATCTACATCGGAGAAATGTGGGCGTTTTTATACCTCTGCCTTCATATTCGGGGAAACAGGCGTAAATGTATGTATGTATGCAATTACTATTATAATCCTCAGTTCATTCATCATCATCAGTCTATCTTCGCCCACAGCTGGACATCGGCCTCTTCAATTGCACGCCACTGAGCTCGATGTTCAGCTCATTAATGTATTATTATTCATACTCAACCACACTAACCTAGTGTGAATTGCAAAAGGAAGTTGTGTTTGTAGTGAATAACAGCAACGTCAATCTCGAATTTTAATTTGCGACATGAGTTCTTTTTCAAATTGGCGAAATGTGTACCGGTAGTTTTACGAGGCACATACCATTTCTAGTGTTTTATTATTTAGATTTCAATGGTTAGATCCTTATACTGTACTTATTACATAATAGTACATAGTACATTAAGAGTGTATATACTGAATAAACAAATCTGTCATATTTTAGATTATACTGCAAAGACGAATTCAGTTATAGCCTAAATGCCTATGTCTCTTAGCAATGCATATGGATTGAATTTACTGCGTTTTTATTGTCAAAGCAAAGAAATCCTGTCTCGAAAAAAAAACCGAGATTTTCTTAGATTATCTCCGAAGATGCTTAAATATTTTAAATTCTGCAGAAATCAAGCTAAGAGAAAACAGAAATAACTGACTTTAAAGCTGGAACTTTACAATTTTACTCGCAACATTAAGTCCTTACCAAGAATACAAGTGAATCTGTTCTTGGTGCAGAGGTCTAGACTAGGAGCTGTTTATATTGAAAATTTGCTTTGCAATATAATCCGTTATTTGATTCATTCTACCGCAGCCATTTGCCTGAGAATGGGCAAAGACTGAAGTTGTGGCCAATAGATAATAGACATTAGTTGTGTCTAATTATAAGCAATTCTTAGAACAATTATTATTATTACTTTAATTACAAACCGTATAGCGTGAGTTTTCTTTTGTATGGAAGCTAGCAATAACATGCTTAATTTATTCCCTAAGAAATACTTGCGAACTTCGAGAAATCATTAAAATACCCACAATATTATTTTATTCTTAGGTAGCTTTTTATATAATATTTTATACATCGGGTGACATTATTTAAGCTTTCACAAGGATACATAATTTCTCCTAGTATCACATATATCTTTTGTTACTCAGATAATATAGTCTCTAAATAGTTTTTGTGTTTACTTATTACTCACATACAAAAAAACAAATCTTACCTCTTTGTATGATTGCTATTTCCGTTTCAATATTAGTACAAACAGTTCCCTAGCTATAACTAAAGGACCTCTTGATTGAAGTAATCTTCATAATGGTGCTTTCACGACAAAAATTCCACTCTACAACTGTACACTATTCCCGACACTAAGGTTTTCTTTTCAATGTGGTGACAGTTTATTTGAATCTAGACAATTTGTTGTTTGGTCTGTGTTTCAGTTCACAATGAAATTTATTTAAATTGTATAAGATATCTGTATATTTTCATTTTGTTAGTATCTATATCTGTCTTCCTTTTATGTGTTGTATTTTCTGCTGTTTATTATATATTGGCGTAAGATCGTGTCAGTGTTTTTAAACTATATAGCAAGATTTTTTTTTAACGTTCTTATGGTCTGCAATACTGAGTAATAGTGGCGGTGGAATATATCACCGTAGTAAGGCAAAGTTCACAGACGTCAGTCCTTGCTTCTTTACGTCTGTGTTATTCAAATCGAAATATTTTTTGCCAACAATAAAAAAAAAATCTTAATACAAAAGGTAAATTTGTATGTTAACTAAGTATCAATCAACTGACAATCTTATTTTTAATATATAGTTCTAGTTAATGCGGAGGCTTGTTAAGTTTTTTGTAATTATAAAATAAAATGAAACAATCACACAGAATCCTTCCTTCCTGTAGTAAGTCAAGGAAGACATACTAAATTTGGTATATCAATCTGTACACACAAAAGTAACTATTATCACCATCATTTGCAAGCACGATATGGTGGACTGGACTGGCATGGACTAGACTATGGTCCAATGGCTTTTCTAGCTTGGACCTGCTACAACAACAATGACATCATCTGCTCGCATCATGATACTTTTATTATGATTTTCCAATCATCGGGTCCCAATCACTAATCCTTTCGTGCCGAGATTTAATCTATCCATAAATAATCTACCTTTATTTATAATATCAAAACGTATTACAGATAAATAACGCAAAATTTACATTAAATAAAAACATTAACGAAGATCGTGTCTTCCACAGTACCTTGTAGAAGAAAACACAATTAGGTACTAATGAAGCAAATAGACGCCTCCCAATTTGGATTCCATCGTCTTCCTTAAATTCATGATTCAGTCATACAAGAGACTACAATTAAACTTTAATATAGCAGGTGGTGAATTGAGCAAAACTTTCGCTTCGTAAGCCGAAGGCGACATTCAGGGTTGTCTCGAACTATAAAATGTTTTAAATATTTTTAAACGGTTATATGGAATTCATCCCATCTCAATCATATCACATGAATGGCGTCTGCTTAGAGATAGGAAACTATAACATTGAAATTGTATGTAGTAAAAACTATTTTATAAATAATAACTCTAGAGTCAATATAAAACTTAATTACTTAAATTCATTTTAAACATAGTGTTACCATTGCTTGGCATGGCTTTGCTTTCTCTAATGATCAACATAAAAAGCAAAACCAGCCAGACCAGGTTAGCTTGGGCATGGAAGAGGATCAGGGACTGGAAAGAGCATGGCCACATAATGGCTACTTGGTCGCCACTCGGTTATATGTACCGCTGGAAACGTAGTCAAGAAGGACATGGGTCTCAGATCGACAACTGGCGTCTTGTTTGTGGGAGGCCAAAATTTAAACAAAATCGAGAATAAAGTATTATATCCACCGAGCAGTAGTATTTACGAAACTTCGTTGCATGGCATTTTGATTCCAAGTAGGAAGCCCGACTATGCATTATAGATAATAGACATATGGAATTACTTTCGCTTTTGCATTAGTATGGATTGCTCATCTGTTCTATGTGTCTTTTGTTTACACGCAAGCTTAGCTTGTAAAATTCGAAAATCAACAGTTTTATCTTTGTTTTTATTTTTATACACATAGAAGTGACAACCCTGTCCACTTGTAATTATGGCGGATGGTAGCTCCTCGAAGTCGGATAGCGCCATGAATATTCCATTTGGAGCGTGTATGCAACTTTGAACTAGTATCGCATCGGTGTCGGGTACCGGGCGTCGTGGCCCGACTCCAAATAATTAAGCCATCTTCGAACTGGCTTCCTTTGAGACCTACAGATACCAACTAATTTCCATCCACCAACGTCAAAAGCTGCTTTATCTCCAAGTCTTGTATAAAGTTATACTCTAATGTATTTTCACTACCTTTGTGAATTTGAAGATAGCTTGGGCTAATACACATGGGCAGTCTCGGTTGTAAATGGTTCACTGAACTAAGTTGTGGTATGGCCACTGAGAATCAGAGTTGATTAGGTTGTGTTTAATGTTTAACGAATGGTACTGTAGACAGAACGGACATTCAACCCCTTAACCTATGAATAATCTCAACAAGGGCCACGCAATTGTAATCTGCTAGCTTTCGATAAGATGGCAATTGAACAGTAAAAAATGTGGTGTAATTACCAATGTAATTGAGATAAAAATAATTAATTACATATTTAACTGGTGAGTTTGAACAATAATAGATACTTGAGAATGATGATTATTTTTTTTCTTTCAATTTTAATTACTCCATCCAAAGGTTGTCTAGAAGAAATCGCTGTAAGCCGCCAAATGTTTTCTTGTGCTCTTTTTATTTTGGTGTAAAGTAAATCATTTTTCCCCTACCTTTCTATTATAGTAAAATCCCATCAAAACTGTCCCCAACTGTTAGACCTAGATATTAACGTCTCTTACGACGTGTATATTTAGGTAATCCTTGCATCAATGCAGTGAAGAATTAATGTGTGAATTGTTGTGTTATATTGTAATTTGTCAAAGTCTATTGATTTATTTTTAACGCAGATTTTGATGAAGACGATGTACTATAAACTGTTCTTAACCCTTATCACCATCTCACCTTATTGAAATGTCAAATTTTCAGGGTCATATCTTGAGTTTTCTTTCTTAAAATAACGACAGCACGCTTAGTCCAAACATAAACGCGGTCTGTTGCACGCATTTCATTGTATGCGACTATTTGCAGTTTTTTAACACCAAAAATTTTAATCGTTTCACAAAGATAATTTTTTAGTAATTTTTACGCTATACCTCCGATTCTTTAAATCAGTACTGAGTGTTTGTGGTGGAGTACGGCTTCATACCCTGAGGTAACTGATAAAATTTAAGCAAATTTAGGTTGTAACTCCTTGTGTATAAGAACTGGTATAAATAGATATGAACATTATAGATCATTTTTTTTAAATATTACACTAATAATTTGACGTTGCACAGGTTAATTAATGCCTTAAAAAATAAAACAATGAGCCCTGGCTTTTAAAAACATAAATTAAAACTATTAGGTACAATTCTCGAATGTGTATGTCAAAATTGGAAAATTCCATTTTTAGATTCATTTCAAAAGCCTTTCTATGCGTACATTCAGCCACGAGTCACGTGTATCAATATGCCGTTTGTCTTCTTCTTAATTCTTAGTGACAAGAGTCAATATTGAACTGACCAGTACACCAATACACCTGCCCCGAGGTGTTTCGTACGCTTTGTGACGAACATTCCAGTGAAAGCCAATAAAAATGGAGCGGACGCAGCCTGCTGGAAATATTTCAATATGAAGAACCCTATGCGACATACCGACTGAGATTTGTGGAAAGCGTACATCTCTGAAAAAAATATGTTGCACGGAAGGATTCTACCATTAGTCGGTTCGTGATTTAATTAGCTTATTTAACGGTACTTAATAGAATTCGCATAAAGGCTTATTTATTTTTGTCTACCCTAAACTACGAAATGTTAAGAATAAAGGGTAGGTATATTTATTATATTGGATAGCAATATCAATAGCTTTGACATCCGGTAAGTTGAAACGCTCTTTAATAATCTGATAAAATCAGAAGGGACCGGTTTGTACAAGGTGAAATAATATATTATGTATCTTTCTGTAGTAATTATAATTTTCACGTTTTGTGTATATGATAATGTATATTACAATTTATTGTTGGTATTTCTGAAGCTAAAAAGTAGTTCGTGTATTTCATATAAATTGATAAATGTCAACAAATTATCAGATAGTTGCACATTCTTATGTAATATTTAAAAAATCATTCATGTAATAGTATAAGTTATAAAATAGCACATAATATTAGTAATTAGCATCACTTTATACAAAATCATTAAATAAAATGTCACTCAAAAGCAATAATAAAAGTATATGTAACTAATACAGAAATATTCATAATGCGGGTAGATTTAACGAAGTTGAATCCTAGCAATCAAAGTGTTTGTTGTTTTGTGACCGCGACTCATTTTACTCATGAATTTTGACCTTACATTTTAGTGACCGCAAATAGCTAAGCTACACTTTGTTGACAGTGGGGCCAATTCTGCTAACTTCCGAGTAGAAATGTATTGTTTTATTTTTTAGTATTTACATAACATTTTCAATCTGTTAGTATTTAAAAAAAAGCCCTAACAATTTTTTATTTAAGCCCGTTAACCAGTACTCCAGTATTAATGGTTTTGGATTGTGTTGGAGATGGATAAACATAATATCACGGAGAGGCAGTGGAAACAGCGCCGGAGGCAGCACCGAGGCTTGCTGGACCACAGAATTTATTTATTTATTTATAATCTTATGCTACCATTACAGGTGTCTTAACCTAATGCGATAGCATAGCAATGTTTATAATAAATACAATATTCTATCTTTTTAATTATTAATCTACAATATTATTTAAATATAATATAATATAACATAAACTAGCCTACCTGATATATAACTTTAGTATTACATCCTATATTTACAAAATAAGTTCTAAATCTAACGTAGCTGATAACTTATTATATTTAACGCAGTTCTGGCGAATTCACTAAAAGTGCATGAAAATATATCCACCGTGTCATGAACCGTGTTTATAACATGAAACGCGCGAATAAGTGGCGTTTTCGCTAGTAGGTTGGTCCTGGCCACAGGCACAGCCAGCATGTCATCTGCCGGACAAAAAGTTCGCTATTCATTTATATAAACCTCAGATAGCCCGTACGTTGATAACTTCAAAAGAACCTCTGTGCCAGGCCCGGTCGAACGCCATGGCTGTCTTAGTTTTTACTTCGGTAACAAAATGCATCTAAGCACTGTCTTCCTGCCATAGGGGAGGGGAAAATGGGTCTGGGACCCACCACCAGCAGTAATACCCATAAAATCGTTCGACTACGCCTGCCGCTTGTTAAGAAAGAGGCGGGGGGCCAGTACGTGGTTTGCAGCGTCTGGCACACCGCCTGTGGCCAACGTCTCCTGAGCCAGGACCTCCTCAGAGAGGCGCTGTGGACGCGACCCTCCTACCTCCTTGTGCGACCGTAGCGTCTGTGGCAAAGTTCTCGGAGGGTCTATGGCTAGACAGCAGGGGCCCCCTGCCCCTACCGCTGAAGACTCTTCTGGCATTACTTGGCAAGCATTCTTGGCCTGCCTGCTGCGCTTTCCACAGGTCCTTCTTAGTTTCTTCGACGGTAGTCCGTATAATAATAATAATAATAATAAGTTTAATAATAAGTTTCTTTATTTCATAATCAACCTGGTACATTAGAATATCTAGTAGCTGGTGCCTCCTTTTAAGCTTGAATAAGAAATTAAGGACACCCAGAGACTCTGGGTGTTACCTTTTCCCTGGCGCCTCCTACGTCCAACCAGGAGGTACTCAGCATATATTAGAAGGTCTCAAGGCGAGCAATTGTGGCGGAAGCCGTACTGACATCACTGATGATATCGTGACCTTCAGATATCTGAGGAGACCTGACCTGAGAACACGCTGCAGATCCTTCTGGAGAAGCTATGTTATAGCATTGAACTATTTGACGGGTCTGATTGATCGTCCTTTCTGAGCACGGGGGCTCATTAGCAGTTTTCTACAATCGACATACTTTGTACAACAGAAGTATCGGTCGGTATGTATAATTTCTAAAAAAAGCAATCAACAGAACTAACATCTATTTATATTCTTACATTATATTTAGTAATTTTTTTTCCCTTCAGCCTTACCAACATTGTATACAAAAATGTGTAAGTAAAATCGGCCACCAGATCTACTGACCACACAGTTCGGCTCCATCACGGGTTGTGGTGAGTCCGTTCGCCAAATGAATAGCAGAAAGATATGTAGCCGGAATTTTAATGCGAAAATGCTTTACAACTTAAAAAGGCCCTGTCAGCGGTTTCACTGCGCAATAACTCATACTGGTGTTAAAAACTTTTTGTTTAAAAGGTTTTATAGTGATTTGTTTTGTGGATTTGTCCACCGCAAACAACATCATAAAACTTGTTGTATTACTGGAAATAATAAAAACAATTTGATTTTACTGTTAATTGTTATTGAGGTGGTCGGTGTAATGGAATATATTTGACTTCTTGCTTATTCTAAATGCTGGGTTGAGCGATTAAATAGACAACATTTTAAATGTTCGCTTTTAACCGTCTTTAAAAAATGGCGACCGAATTAGATGTGTCTTTATTTCCGCCGCTATGTTTTAGCTATATGCATTTTCGTGTTTTTGTCAAGTGATTCCAACAATGGCTTTTTAATTTTGTTATAGGACTTTACCTATTTCTTAGTGTTGCCATAAATATGTTGGCGATCTCATGATGACATTCGGTTACAAAACGAACTTACAACTTACTAAATTTATGTGTATTTTTTTGTAATTTTCTATAATACAAGGTGGCACTTAAACATATCATCGCAGCCTATTAACGCTTCAGGAGTTGCGGGATCATTCGAAAGAGTTACCGCGGCACCGGAATACAATGGACTCAAGAAGGAAGTTTGATGGTTTTTAGTTAGTAAAAGTCTGAAACATCCTTCGACTCCACTCACAGCGGGAGGCAGTAACTGGACGATTTTCCATCCGATAAAAAATCTATATACGTTTGCAACACCAGAGGCGTTACTAGCGCGTTGCCGGATCATAGTTTAACAAAATAAGTTAAAAAACTTACAAAAAAGTAAAAAAACGACGCAACAAGTACATAAATATTTACATAATTTTTATATTACCGAAGAAGGTACAGTGAGGGAGTATAAAATATATTTCTTGTCAGATCGCCTCGAGTAAACATTTCGTTTCGTTTCGATGTTACCAAATAATATATTCCATGTATTTTTTTATTCCAGCAAGTAGCTCACATTACGTTGAATAATGTAACTCGATCAATTTCGACCCTGTTTTCCTTGTTCTGACCTCGCCTAGGCTGCCACAAAGAAATTGTAAGTGCAGAAAGTTGGCTTCTTCTTGGTTGGTTGATATCTATATAGTTATAAAAAAAAAAAAAAATCAAATGCATTTATTTAAGTTTGGCTCAATAGAGCTCTTATGAAAGTCAAACTTAAAATTTTACGCGCCCATTCACTGCGGGCGGGAGCTTGATCGTAAAAGAACGGGCAAGAAAATCGTCAAGTTTGGTTTTTTCTCCCGCCAGTTTTGTTGTAGTAAAGTTCACTTTAAGCAGAGAGATCTCTTGGTGAAACGTAGCCAAGGGTCAGGGATGTTCGAGATCCCATTCCGTAATAGCCTTCTACGACACCCTCGGTCTATACACGGAGTGGTAGAGTTCTTTAAAGGTGCCGCAACAACTCGTTAGATTTTTTTAACTCTTCTGCTACAAATACAGTGACAGAAGCAAAACACCAAACATTTTGAATGCGCCGTGTGGTGTCCCTCTCATCTCACGGAGAGTCGTAAGAGTCGACGAATAGAAAACCGTTTATGCGGTAGCATTCTGCGTATTGGCCTAAATACGCTCACCAACCCGAATGTCCAGCGTGGTGATTATGGGCAAATAACCCCAAAAGAATGTAACCTATTAGGGAGGTCAATATTATAATGTAATTAATTTTTTTATTTTTTATAGTTGTGTTGAATAGTTTCTCGATTTTTCGGGAAATTATAGTAGCGCGGGAATTGTTACAAAGATATTTTTAATCCATCACTTGCTTATAATGTAATTTTCAGCAATGAACATTATAAGGCTAACATGTTGATTATGTGGAGCTGACATTCTGTCCTTATCTACTTTGTAAGCCGTCAGCGTTATATTGAAATAGCTTTCTGAAGGAACGTGAGGTGGCTCCTGACTTGGGCTATGTACTTAGACAACTGCGACACTAACAAAACTTTATTAGGTAAGCGGATATTGACGTCAAAGCGGGTTGTCTTTTCCAACTTCTTTATTAGACGTCTTAGGGTATATACTAGTACGGTTCTCATGCCAGTATCGAAAATTTAAAAGTTTAATTATGTGTTTCAATTTTTATAAAAGTACAAAAAATAAAGAACAGAAAATATAAAGAAATTTTGTTCATATAAAAACTTTCCATAGAGGCCTTTTGATTATTTTTCAGGATTGAAAGTAGTCTTTGTGGTTTAATACCGTTTCTTTCTAAAATTAAGTTATTATTACATACAAGCGTCTACCTAGACAAAGTACCTTTGAGTTTATAGTATCACTAATGGCAGATGTTTTTATTTTATGACAATAATACTAGACATATCAGAGGCGTTACTTTGCGAAGATCCACTGTAAGCAGTTATCACAAAAATATTCACAAAAATCAGTTATATTTTATGTATAGCTATTTGCTATCTTCAAATCCATCTATTGGCATATATCGAACCTATTTCAGGACGAGTGTTTCCACATATGTGATTTATCTCATTTTGAGGAACATGAGTTCTACATGTTTTTTCGAGGTGACCAGTGCAAGAGCAATGCCTATTTTTTATCCTATATTTAACCGTGCATAATTTATAATAATTATACTAAGAAGAGTAAAAACATGATAGCTTCTATCTTATATATATTAAGCACCACATTGCAGTGATATAAAAAATAGAATCTGAGGAAATCTGTATAGATATTTCATACTCACTTCATATTGGTTTCGGCTGCTCTTGACATAAGACCAAGCTATTAGCCTGCTTGTAATGCATGAGGGCCGTATTTGAATTCACACAGAAACCAATTCATATCATGAATTCGGAATTGGAGTTACGTTTCGTCCGTTCTAACATTGTACGGTCGTATTTCTGTTTGAGTTCGCTGCGTTGGTGTTTTTGTGTTATAACCAATTAAAGTTAGGTGCTTTTTGGTATATTACTTTGGTGGAATTGACTTAGAAGATAAACAACATTAGTTTTAACGATTGAAAGATAAACATTGGCACTTAATATTAAGCACCTGCAGTTTTTATACTATTGTACTATGTCAATTGAAGTTCTTCTCTGTAAACCACACTAGAAATTTACATATTTTATTTTACTCCGAAACCCAACAGCGGTAAGCAGCGATAGCCCATGGGCGAGGCCCATAGACTTCTTATTCAGAGGGTCTCGGGTTTAAACTCTGGTGTCGCACCTATTATTTTTCAAGCCCCCTGCCCGCGCTGCCTAAGACCCTCCTGGCGCTGCTTGACGGGCCCTCCTGGCCCGCCCGCTGCGCCCTCCACAGCTCCCTCTTTGTTTCCCCCCCGGTAGTCAGTACTAAGGGCACCCAGAGTCGCCAATCTCTGGGTGTTACCTTTTCCAAGCACCTCCTGCACCCTACCGGGAAGTACTCAGCCCCCCCACCACGACAAGGTGGAGACCAGTCGGGGGGGAGAGAGCAGACCCTGGGCCCAGGGCTTAAGTCTGGGGCAACCGGGATATTGCTAGGATATAATGACTCCGGAACCCAATTATAGAAAAATCACAAATTGAAATACAAACACGTACAATAGTTACGGAAAAGTTCTTCAATTCCTAGTACTCTGAACAATTTGCTGTTTGAAAGAATCGAAACCACTTCTACCTAATTGTTGCAACAAACAAACAAAGAGAACAAACAGTAACAAACGTTCCAATTTCGTTAGTTCAAACGCTGGAAGTAGCCCAGTTGTAAATCTTCCAGTGCATCTGAAGATTTTCATTACAACTGACCGAGTTTCTAACAAAGAAAACGAGCATTTATCCACCCGAGTGCGACATTTATTGGGTACGGCAAAAAGCTACTAGATCAAAGAGTAATACAAAGTTTAACTATTGCAGTATTAGTGACTTTTACTTTTACTTTTACTTTTATAGCGTTTTGTTTATTTGGCGTAAGCCTATTTCTGTCAACGGAATATGTTAAGTTTTTGCGGCCATTCCTTATTGAACCTGGCTTAATCTCCTTATACGTAAAAACGTCATTTTTGCGACTGTTAGTTTGCGGCGGTTTAGTCGAACTTAGAATATCCTTATTTTTTTAAGTCGAACTAAAAGGAGTTTGGGTAACAAATTGCCGCTGATACAAATATTTTCTGGTTAATAACAAATCTTAAATTGTGATCATATTCATAGTACATATATTAGGTCGGGGAAAAAGTCTTTTCGCATAACGTAGGTATAAACTTATTATAAAATTTTTTTGACTGTACTATTTGTGTCTGGCTGGTTTTGGTAACATTAAAAAGGTTCCATTATAAAGAAAAGAAAAAAATAAAAAAAAGTTGTTTCCCGCTATTTTTCATTTGTTTTTCTCTCCGTAAAAATGAGTGAATCTAATGAAGAAATTCGATACATTTTAAAATTTTATTATAAAAAAGGCAAAAATGCAACTCAAGCAGTGAAAAAAATGTGTGATGTTTATGGACCTGATGCAGTGTCAGTAAGAGTAGCACAAATTTGGTTCAAACGTTTTCAGTCCGGAAATTTTGATGTTAAAGATGCACCTCGCTCTGGTCGCCCTGTTACGAATAAAATGGACGCCATTTTTGAAAGAGTGGAGCAAGATCGGCATATTAGTAGTTACGATGTAGCTGAAGAACTGGGAATTGACCACAAAGCAGTTTTGACCCATTTGAAGAAAGCTGGTTATACAAAAAAGCTCGATATTTGGGTGCCACACGAGCTCACTCAAAGAAACTTAATGAACCGTGTACTCATTTGCGATTCATTATTGAGACGTAATGAAACCGAGCCGTTTTTGAAGAGATTGATAACTGGCGATTAAAAGTGGATCACGTACGACAAGAACGTGCGAAAAAGGTCGTGGTCGAAAGTTGGCCAGGCTTCACAGACTGTGGCCAAACCTGGCCTAACACGAAATAAGGTGATGCTGTGTGTATGGTGGGATTGGAAGGGCATTGTTTATTATGAGCTTTTACCGCCCGGCAAAACCATCGATTCTGATCTTTACTGCCAGCAACTGATGAGATTAAAGGAAGCAGTCGAGAGAAAACGGCCGGAATTGATCAACAGGAAGGGTGTGGTCTTTCATCACGATAACGCTAGACCACACACATCTTTAGCCACTCAGCAAAAATTAAGGGAGTTCGACTGGGAGGTCCTAGTGCATCCACCATATAGCCCTGACCTTGCGCCTTCAGATTTTCACCTGTTTCGGTCTCTGCAGAATTCTTTAGGTTCTGTAAGGTTGACCTCAAGAGAGGACTGCCAAAACTATTTGTCCCGTTTTTTTGATCAGAAGTCCCAAGGTTTCTACAGTAACGGGATAATGTCTCTGCCCACAAAATGGCAGAAAGTTATTCAACAAAACGGTACATATATATTGTAAATAAATGTAAATAAACTTTGAAAAAAATGTCTTGACTTTTCATACAAAAATACGAAAAGTCTTTTTCCCCAACCTATTATAACTTTCCATAAAGAAAACTAGGCTAAAATTTAAGGATTCGTATCAAACTAAGTCGAGTACAGCTGTTCAAATATTGATTGTTCATTAATCATCCAATCAATAAAATCGCTATCAAATCAACCGCGAAGAGTCGACGACTTGCTGAGAATAGAGTTGAAATATTTAACTTAAGCCCTGTTACCCACTGGCCGGAGCGACAAAGGGGCGTTTATGCGGCGTATTATGAATTAAAATCCTAATCTCAGGACCACACAACTATAAAACTGTTAATTTATTTATCAATAGACAATTATTATCAAACAAACAAAATGATTTTTATTTGGTACAATAGAGAGACACAAGACAAAAGAACCTTATAAAAAGCAAATATAAAATACTCAGGTGTCCCCAGCTGCACCAAAAGAGATCTAGTTCAGCATGTGTCAGTGTTTTAAGTTGACGCTAGTTTTCAACTAGACCCCATTTTGTTTTAAGTGACACCTGGATATGACATAAAACTGTGACAAAAGAGAGTATAACACATATAAAAATAACAAGCAAAGATAATAAAAAATAAAGGGAATAACATGACAAGTACAAAATGTCACAATAAATGAGTTTATTTTATTTAATTAGGCCACAATAACACATGTGAGATCAACCTAATAAGCCATGACCAGTGGGCTGCATCCTGCGTAATCTCGTGATCTTCATCAGGTCATAATTCCATCTAGAGGTAGGACGTACACTTGAGAAGTAGATGAACATGAGTTTTATGAGGCTATCTTCTCAATCTCGTTGCCATTTGGAAGCCTCGTTAGAGTCACCGAAAGACTGCCAGGCATCAAATTTTGTTTGTAAAATTTTTACGAATCTAAATGATTGCGTTGATATTAAAGGCAATAATATTTTTTTTATTTTTTTAAATTTACCATAGCAACCTGCAGTGTAACACAGCATTATTTAACCAAGATGTCCGCGATAGATAACTAACACCAACTGTCGCTTTGTTCTTCACAGATGGGTGGACATAATTGCCATTGCTGTTTTGATTATCACGTATCAAGATGAGATTTTAATAATCTGATAGGATGATAAAATATTTTCTCCGCTATTGTTAAAAGAAAACCGGGTTGTGGTTTATAAGCGGCTTGTTGTCTCAGAGTGATTGATGGTCACAAAAAGTATAGGTACTAACTAGTGTGAAATAGGCCCGTGCTGATTATATACTAGCAGCCGCCGGCGACTTCGTGACCTACATAAAATATAAAACTTACTCTGGAATCATTCTTTCTATTAAAAAATAATGCATCATAATACAGGACCCGAAAGTCCTACAGTGCTCTCCGTGTCCAGTATAATAATGAATTCCGGGTGCTGATGGGGCTGCCACGATTCTGTAGTGCATCAGGCATGTTCGCAGAGCATCGCGTAGATTGCTTTTATGCCACTATGCGTAAAAGATGCGCATCTCTGGTGCGCAGGGATCGTGCCAGCGGCAACAGCATCCTGGGTCTGATCGCTAGCAGGCTGGACTGTGTATACGTAGGTCACTGCTGCGCGGTTTCAAGTGGGATTGAGCAGCATTGACTTGCATATAAAAACTCATTACATTATATAAATTCCCTACTAACATTAATATATAAGATAAATATTGTTACTAACAAAAATTGGGCCCATGGTCTTGAATAAAGAACTATTATTATTATTATAATTTATAGCGTAGTTTTAAAGGTCTGCATACATAGAGACAGACAGAAAAAGGGAAATGTTTTATACTATGAAGTGATACTTGAATTTCATACAAATTTAATAGTAAGGGTACATTTTTAAAAGATTGATGACTGCACGATTGTGAGACAGTAATTCGATGGCACGTTAACATGTTGGCTCCGGCTTGTTAGAGGCCTTGTCAGAGGCCATTATTAGGCTTAAAAAAACGGCTCACGAACTCCACCATGACCTCAACCCTGAAGAAACTTGGGTCGTGAAGGAAAATCCGTGCTCAGTAGTAGATTGGGATAACAATGAGAAAATATAGCTGCCTTGCTTGACTCATACAAAAAAGTATATGTAAAATATACGTCCATAACACCAGATTCATGTGAAGGTCAAACGAAAAAAACACAATCATAACGATGAACATTGAACAACAAAAATAAGTAAAGGTTATGTTAATCTGGTTGGCTAGGTTACTCTTATCCGTCACCCTGTTTTACTTCCTTATTAGAGTTCATTCATGTGTAAGCTATGTTCAATAAAACTATATAATTATTCACATTAAAAAACATACGTACATTTTTCAATTGAAAAAGTAACGAAATATCATCCGTCACGTTGATTATCTATGCCATTACTAACTGTACCTTGTCATAAAAGTAAATTGTAAGAATAACAAACAAAGGTCCCTCCCCGATGCAATTTTCTAGAACGTGTTATAAAATTGTCTCAAGTTGTAAAGCTCCCATCACTCGATGCAGTTATTAAAGTGTCATTCGACTCCACAATCCCATTTGTCATTCCCTACGAACCACAGTAAACACCCCTTCTGTAACTACATTTCACAGTGCATTCGAACAAATGAGACTTGAGTCAACTCCGGCTATCTTTTGAGTCATCTTGCTATGTTGAGTATGGAATCGATTAACTTTAGCTTTACAAATGTGTTAAGAATAAAAGTGCTTTTTGTATACCTTAAAAGCTTTGTAAAATGCAAAAAGTTATACTGTACTTAGAACAAACAAAATATTTTCTGTTTTTTGTAGATAGTCTCCGAAACAGCTATATCAACTTAGACGGGATTGTCACTGGCAGATCTTTTTTGTTAAAAACGGTTTGTTTGTTCGTTATTTTTTTTTTGCAGAAAACACTAGGTTTTTTTATTATTTAGTATATTAAGTATATTGTACAGCATACACATTATAGCAATGTCCCAAAAAACGGTTCAAACAAAATGTGATAAACGTGGATACAACTAATTTGAATTGGCGAAGTGTGGGCGTATAATATGCATCCGCCTACCTCTTTGGGAAAACAAGCGTGAATGTATGTATGTATTTCGCCAATTATATTGTTGGTCCCACGTAATAGGTGGCGAGCCTATTGCCGCTTACCGGAAACTTATATGTTTGCCAGAATCTCGTCCGTTGATCGGTAGGTGCACCACTTGCAGGTGTGGTTGGATTGGGCTTCTCAGATCTTGGTAAGAGCACTATACATACTGTACAGGATGAAACTAGTTTGTATTTAACCGAATTCCAAAGTTTTTTGGGCGAAATCTAGTATAATGTAGCGAATCAAAATTGCGGCTTATTGTACCTCCTATTTTCTACCCGAGTTTTAAGTACTTTACAGTGATTCGCGGTCACTAGAGAACTCAGAATTTGCGATATTTTTAATCCCTCTATAAATTCATTATGGCGGTACGCGTACGAAGTTGTGCGCTGTAATCCTTTTATTTAGTAGAGGAAAATATCTAGACAAACCATTTGATGTATTGTTTCTATAACAATAGTGTTTAAAATGGCAATCTTTGCCTCTGGCCTTAGATTAAGGGGCGCAGATGTGCAACGAAGTGTCTTCCTTGATTATACGAACGGAATACGAATTTAATTTGTGTGCTAGTAAGGCTTAGGGTATCGGGACGTGGCTTGTCATTGATAATGGATTTAAGGACGACGCCGCATGAATGCTAAAATGCTTATCCTCTTGATAAGGATTGCTGAAGGGATTTGGAAGTCGGACCAATTTACTCTTTGAGAGCATTATTGCGGTAATGAATGATTTAAACACAGCTGTTGTGTTTAACATTTTGGTTTAACGAATATATGTATGCATACATTTTTATCTCAAGAATTCTCTATTCTAAATTCTCTCTAAAGAGAATTATGTTCGGTAATTTAATTCCCTCTATGCAAATTTTTTTTTGTCATTTCAAAGTTGTCCAAGCAGACAGACAAAATGGCGTAGTTATAGGGCTGATAATCTGTTGAAATATTCGCAATGCTTTAGGAATAGGTGAATGGAAACTTTTATCGAAGTAAAGAAGTCTTAAGGATTCGAACAGAATTCGATATGAAATCATTCGCCAAAGAACTAAAATTATCGACATTGCGCATAGAATCAGTACGTTAAAATGCTGAAATGGAAGTTGGCCACAGAATGTCTTCAGACAATGGACGATGGGAGCCTATAAATAAATAAATAAGTTTTCTTTTACAATCACACCAATTCTTTAGTTCCAAGATAAGTATCACTAAGAACTTGTGTTATAGATACTAAAGATCGGATAAACATACTTAAATACTTTTTTTTGCATACATACTTAATATATATAGGAAAACACCCAGACCAGAACAAATATTCATGTTCATGCACAAAAAGATTTGTCCTGTGTGGGAATCGAACCCACGACCTCTGGAGTGAAGTGCATTTATGATACTGTAGAGAACGCGTTTAGGAAAAAAATTGTGTCGAATAACTTGTTGTGTGCCGTGTGGTAGCGGCCTAGAATAGTACCACCCCCTCTCATCTCACGGGGAGTAGTAAGAGTAAATGAAGAGTGATCCTACTGGATGATGGTCAGCAGCTTCATACTGCGTACAGGTTAGAACTGCGATCACTAACCCAACCAATAGAATGTAATTCATTAGGGAGGCCAATGTTCAGTAGTAGACTCATAAGGCTTATAATAATATGATGAACCTGTGGGAAGGGGCAAAATATACGCCTTCATTTTGCTTAATTTGTTTTTGGGCACATGCAACGGTTGGCGAGCCTATTGCCGCTTACCGGGAACTTTTATGTATGCCAAATCCTCGTCTATTGATAACTGAATGTGGTGAATATAGTTCCTACCGTTATTATATCAAAGTGAGCTTTTTATAATTAAAATGTTTTGGAATTATATGAAGTTTTTTGTATTCTTTTTAAATGATACCATAATGGCTAAATATGGCAATCCCGCTCTAGTGAAGTGACGCTTCACAAGTGCTTCGAAATAGAGCCAAGCATAAATAAATTATTAAGAAATTTTGAATTTTCTTATTCAAAAAGCAGACAAAGATGCGGGAAACGATAGCACTAAATAAAAAAAACATCATATTTTCGTCCCATGTTGTGGTAACTGCTATCGTCCTCAGCAATCCGGCCGAACACAGTCGGGGTCTATTAAATTTATCGGCTGTGAAACAAGATGTCTAATTTGGAGAGCTGTGCGTTTAGCTTTCTATAACGGGGTGACGCGATGAGATTTAGTACTCTGTGGGTGGGCTGGGTGCTGAACATTCACGGGTTAAATTATGACATTTTATGCATATTTGTTTATAAACATAGTCTGTTTTGTTTGTATCTCTAATGATCTTAAGGTTGTAGATTATAGACTGTTGTATATTTATCTCATAACGTGCAGTCTAAAAATAAGCAATGCTCACTAGTAATCCGATAAAGCTGCATAAATGATTTTTTTTACATAAATACTTCTTATAAAAAGCATATTTTGTTGAATTATAGGTATGTCATCATCTCAGCCACTGCAAGAACTACTGATGGGCTCAGGTCTCGTCTCACAAGTCAAGGTGAGAGGATACCTTATCATGGTGGAGACCATTAGGGGCCCAGAGAGGATAGGCGGAAAAAAGAAGAAAGAAAGAAAATATGTTTATTTGGTACACAAACAATTCACAATTACCAACTAAACTTATTTACTAAGTGGTCTGTACCAAAAAGGTCACCGCTCAGCGTATGTCCGTACCGTACCGTCGCAGTATGACCCACAACGCCAATATTCTGCGGTTAGCTAAAATAAAATTGACAAAAAGCAATAGTGAACAACATCAAATTGAAAATAATAAAACAAAAAATTATAGTTGAAGTGGCATTGTCGACGTTTCACAACACAACACAACAAAACAACTTGAAATTAAAAGCTATTATATAAAATTGTCTTATATCTACTTATACTAAAGAAGCAGGTTTGTAAGCCTGCTGAGAGAATTTGCAAGCCTTCCTCATTCCTAATTGTGTCCTTAACTTACATACAATTATGCTAATTTTAATTACACAAATATTTTTTCGAAGTTTATATTAGATAATTTGCCATTTCTATTGTCAATATTTTTGCCAAAAGGCAGTAACTTTCTTTGGCGCACATTAAAAAGTAGGGCGAAAGTATAATTTGCTTTTCGCTACTCTTTTTCTGAGAAAAGTCTGAATCGACTGTCCTTTTGACCTATAAAGCGCACACGTAGTGCTGTTGGCAGCAGGTATTTCATTTCAGGGACTTCAATATTCTCACATCCTTGAGCATCCAACGTTTTACATTCGACGTGGTTTTAATTTTAAAGTTTTGTTCGTCTACCTTTATCTACAATAAACAATAAAATTGAAGCATCCAATAGGCTATATAAGTACTTGTATATTATGTATTTATAAGCCTTGTCGTACCGTCCTTAAATAATGCTACCACCTCTCATCTCACGGGGAGTTGAAGACGAAGAGAAATTCTACCGGATGATGGGCAGCAGCGTCAGCCTGTTACTGGCTTCAACTGCGAACACTACCTACCCAGCATGGTGATTATGGGCCTGTATTATACCCCCTGTAATATACCCCCTGTAATCTATTGAGGAGGCCAATTTTCAGTAGTGGGATTTATAAGGCATGATGATATTAATAAGCCGGTATTCAGCTAAGAGTGTAAGTAAGTGAAGCTACAACTCTGTGCTAGGAACGTATCAAGGGGATAAATGTGATTTTTGTCTTCGACCGAATCGACAGAACGAAAAAGTGAACGAACGAATGAACGTCTGAGGATCCAGAGCGCCAGCCAACGCCACGACTCACGACTGCGCCCACTTCCTTCTCGCCTCGCAAGCAACAAACATGCATCGCAGGCGCACAGTTTGAGATATTTACTATTTTTTTATATAATGTAACAACTAACAAGTAATAAAGTACAAGTATAAATCGACTTTGCGTCTTTCATTCCTCACCCCACATATTATTATCAACCCGCCACACATATCAACCTGCCACACACATCAACCTGCCACACATATCAACCCGCCACACAAATCAACGCACTACACACCGATGACTTGGGCCACGAATCTCATTATCAGCTGTGGACTTGAAGTGGCAGATAAGTATGATTTATTAGTAAAAAACGTGAATTGTTGAATTTGCAAACCAAGCAATCATTATAAACTGAATCGTTTTAACCCCAAAAATGTTAAGCTCATAATGATGCCACGTCTAAAAAAACATTATTTCTACCCTAATTTCTCAGACCGTCACAAAGTGAGATTAAAAAGTAAAAATAAGAAACGGTTCCTTAATTAAGAATATTTTCAGTGCATTCCCTTAGCTTAATGACCTTCTTCTGCGCGCTTTGCATTTAAATGTTTTGTAATGTAGAATTAAATTTGTATGTGGAGCGCTCCTAGAATAACGCGCCGACTTTGAAATGCCAGGATTAAGGTATTTTGTACACAGTTTTCTTCTGTTAAGTTTGTACGTTAGCTGTACAAAGATTTCCTATTTTAAAGACACAAAGTGAAAACAAGAGACGTATGAAGAAAATGTAATTTATT
Source organism: Musotima nitidalis (assembly GCA_949126915.1). Taxonomy (NCBI): domain Eukaryota; kingdom Metazoa; phylum Arthropoda; class Insecta; order Lepidoptera; family Crambidae; genus Musotima; species Musotima nitidalis. The sequence goes on along the minus strand of OX421424.1, from coordinate 6,636,100 downwards.
TTGAAGTAATTTCTTTTATACAAAGCGAAGTATAACTTCTTTTTCGTCGTTCCCTCAATGCTCAAGATCGCGACCACAAATTATTTGTTTCCACTCAGCGCGGTTTTTTAATATAGTCAGACCTCCATTTTGGGTACGTTTTGCCTACGTAACATAAAAAATAAGTTTAAAAAAGCTGATTAAACGTTTTGTATCTTGGCAACGGGGCTTAGTATGTGCAGCCTATTTCAATAGCGTCTAAAAGAAGTAAATTGTTTAAACCATACTTAGATATTACTATAGGTAACACTTCTTTTAAAAGTAGAGCTCTCCTATTGCGCTACTAGTAACGAACTTCCATGAAAATACAAATATCTATCTAAAAGTATAGCTTTTACCTTTTTACCTAATTATACACTCACAAAAATAATTGATACATGAAATAATGATTTTCATAATTTTCTTGTTTTATAAAACGGCACAAAACGCAAAACTTTTAGTTTCAAACTTCGAACATAAATATTTCTCCTCAATTTTGTTGCTTTCCAACCGATACGCCTTACAATAGGCAAATAAGTAAGTACATGATTCAAAATTAGGTTGGGCTCGAGATTTGAATAAGTAATTTGTCTGAGATATAAGGTAAACATCAGTTTGTAGGAGTCGGGATAGGATCGACGGGATTTGGTCGGGTCGCCCCAAAGCAATATTGGCAGTGGCTATGGTGGCCATGATGTTTTTGTATAAACATAGAAAATTTTAAGTGTGAATTATTTAAGTTTTATTGCACACACATCAAAATACAGCGTACAAAAGGCGAAATTAATTCAATTCGGCATTCTCTACCAGTCAACCTTGGGGTTAGCAGTGACATTAAATGCCTCATCTCATTGGTTTTTGCGAGAAGGCCTATGTTCTATAGAATGCGATGCTGATTAATTTATTGCTGATTAATTAATTTATTGTTATTAGGTATATCAAAATCGTCGCGACCGAGCGAAGACGCTCGCTACTACAGCGTCAGCGCCTAGCGTTTGAGCTTTTGATCAATGAATTTGTTTGCACTGATTTTAAATTATATAAATAATAATTATTTCTCGTTTATTTACTTCAAAGTTGAACACAGCGTAGCACAAGCGCTTTTAGCTTACTAGGGGGAGTTAACTATTTTTATCAAACAACCAGTAACCATTTTTATACAACATTGCTATTACATAACAACCAAAGTGTACACCAAATAATGTAAAGAAAGAGCGTGTACGTTATTTGAAAAATATAATTAATTAATTCTTATTTAAAGTTTAATCAAGGTTTCCTGAATTATATTTTATAAGTAGTAGGTATATACTATAAATAAATGTTTTCTGACTATTACACCAATTATAAAGTCCCAATATAAGTATCATTAAGAACTTGTTTTATGGATACTAAAAAACGGATAAACTAATATAAATACTTGTTTTTGTAAATATATACTTAATGTACATAGAAAAACCCCCAGACCACAATAAATACTCATTATGCACACAAAGATTTGTCCTATGTGAAAATTGAACCCACGACTCAGGAGCGGAATTTGAGTATACTCGCCATCACGCCTTATCGATCGTCGAAACTATGAAGTCAAGTGGACCGCTAGACGGTTGTCATATTGTTACCTAAAAAAATTGATAGATTGTCTTGTAAGACAGTAAAATCATGGTCGTATCCGTCCCCTAGAGGCGACTTTATAAAGGGCGAAAGCGCAACAGAAATCTTCACGATCCGCGCTCAGCTCACAATGGGACACCTCCTTACTTTGCCTACATTTTGTCCCAATTCAATGCTTATTGAAATCTGCTAATATCTCTTCAAAGACTGTCGCGTCCCCTTTGCGAAGTTTGTGAACTGAACGTAAGGGAATGATCATTTGTATGGGATTAATCTTAGAATTTTCCGGGTTTCGTTTTGCATGAAGATTTATTATGTGATATGTTTTAATATACTTCTTTTTAATTAAAAACTTATAAACACTAAGATTGTTTTAAATTTTTATTAAAGTAACATTTCTTTTTTGATTTGTCTTCATTTTTTTATTTTATTTTAAAAATTTTTTTTATTAAAATAAAATTTGCCTTTTACATGTTTATTTATTTATTTCATATAAAAAGTTGCATAAAGTATATAATTTTATGCAGTAAGGTGCCAACATAAAGTAATACCGGTCATCAGTGTTGTCGACTTTATTACAATACCAATACTAGCCGATGAGTATACAACTGTTGCAATTTTGTAGTTGCAGGTCAGTTTTGAATTATAATAATAATAATAATAATCATTTATTGGTGCATCATAAAATTTGTGGATACAAACTAATTATTACAATAATAAATAATTCATTGTATGATGCACCAAAATGACCCATCTCAGCATTTGCTAGGATAATTTCCCAGCGCTGGTTTTCAGTTGGGCCATTTTGGGTGCAGTGCGGGACATAAGGATTGAAGTTATAAATATTAGGTCTTTCACGGCACAAGTCATTATCACCATTATTCCCTCACAAGTCATTATAACGTCCCTCTACTGTGCTTAGGCCTAGGCTCTCAAATACCAAAGGCAGGTAATATTCCAACATGGAGCTAGGTCATCAATCCGCACAGACCCAGAGCCACTGATGTTAGAATTTGAAACCTGAGTGGCCTCTAACTAGGCTATACCACATATAGTGATAACTGGGACCAACATCTTAAAGTGCCGTCTAAATCACCAAATATCACATAGACTTCTTGGCGGGAAAGTGAAGCGTGATGTCTGCAGTTTAGTTTTATTTTCTAAAATTTGTGATATTTATAACATTAATGTGTAAAAACGGTGGATTATTAACCGTTAAGTGTTTGTGAATATACATGAGTGTTGGTAAATCAAACAAAGAATTAGTGCAATATCACTTTTCAAATTCTCTCAAGGAGTCCATGTGATATCTCAGTATAGTCCCACATCTTTACTGAGGACTCAAGGGGCTTAGGGGAGGGTATCTCTTTTACGATTTATCATCTTTATCACCACTCATTCTCATTTACTACGAATTATATATTATTAATATATCACTTACTTGACACTGGCTAGATGTGCTAGACGCACGAAGCCATTATTAAAAAAGAAAAAAATATCACATACTAAAACTGTCATTCGTGACCTCAGTGAACTCAGGCATTAAAGTGGGGAAAATAGCTCTTTGACTATTTAACTTTTCTATGTCATAACAGATGGCGCTAGTCGTAGTGCCAACGCGGACATAGATTAATGAAAGCATGGCGAGACGATTTGTTCTTGTCTAATTAAACACTATACAGTACACTCGGTGGCAAATATTGCAGATCGACCTAAAAAAAGGTTTAGATACAGTTCGTGCGTGAATAAAATAAACAACAATGAAGTACTTAGTTCTGAATTCAAATTCTAATAGATAAGAAAAATATATAACATTAAAAATTTACTTGTATTTCAAAATGCGATGAGGAATATGCAATATTCACCGCCGGGTGCTGTACTGATAATGGACATAAAGGGCTTACCGTAGCGGTCATTAGGAATCGAACCCATATTACTTTACCTTTTCATTAAGACGGCGTTTTCATTTTAGCCAACGGAACCTCCTTACTTGTTACTTACACATATTTACCAATATTAGAATATGTATCTCTATCTATGTACGTATGTATGTATGTCTTTTACTGTAGAACCATTGACGAAGTTTACTAATGTAACAGTTTAACATTTCCGAGAGGGATACTCCATTCTTACTCCAGGGAAGTTAACAGTTTTAATACAACATTTAGACGAAGAAAATTAAAATTGTTCTACAATATCCCATTACCATCTACAATAGCCCCATCCCATCAATCTCGCGCCCGCAGTTAATGGGCGCGCTAGTTTTTAAGTTGACGATAAGATAAGAGCTTTATTGAGCCAAACATGAGTAGGAATGATTTTAACACAATTTGTTAGAGATTCTATACATTCTATTAGAGGCATTTGCCCATAATCACCCCGCATCAATACCACACGGCACATTTCTATTTCATTATTAAACTAGCCGACCCGACAGACTTCGTCCTGTCAAAAATATCTGTAAAGTTAACTATTACATTTTGTGACTATTCAATTTTGGAACGTGACATTAAATCCTCCAGCGATGTATTCTGTCGCACACTGTTTTGATAGATATTATGAAATTTTAGCGTTAACAAAGCGCAAATTGACTCTTTGACGTTAGGAACACACATACATTGATTAAACAAAAGTGCTTGCAATATGAACTTTTTGTAATAACAATAAAGCTCAAATCACGTTTGTATGGGAAAAAGAAAAGGGCTGTTTTTAGAGTTTTCCCTATAATTATTCGAATTTTTCTCGCCGTAAAAACCATCCTTGAACTTCAAAGAATATTTTTTTAAAAAATGGCCAAATTGTTCTTTGCGTCGTTGAGTTATGCGCTTACCAACACATTTTTCAAATCATTTTTATATAGGTATAAGATACTAATTTCTTTATATACATTTGTAAAATAGCTCCATTTTTTTTATTTTATTGTATATTATAGAAAATTATAAAACAATAGGGTACATTCATATAACCTCAACGGAAACCGCACAGCGGTTTCTTTGTTAAGGTTGAGTCGCCACTTAAACTAAGTTTAATATGTTGCCAGTATATGTACTAGATTTGTATATAGTGTAAATGTAATATAGGTATGTAGTATATAGTAAACGTGTAGAGTGTAGGTATATACTAGGTTTATAGTGTAGGTATTAATTATTTTAGCTTAAATAATATTCTTTAAGTATTCTTCATTTGAGCTGCGCTATAGTTATTGTGCAACGAATGATTTAATTACACCAACCTTGTTACTGGCTTAATAAAAGCTGATCACAGCTACCTGATCAGAGGGATAAAGTCAAACATATCAGTATTTGATTACGAAACCGACACGAGTGGAGCCACAAAAAGTTCCGACAAAGTACGGCGAGTGGCGACACCGGCGGAGGGTCACCGCGACTGTTTTTTTCGCTAACACTTTTTGGTACTCATATTTTAGTAGTTCATCTAGCAAATCAAATAAGTAAAAATAGCTTTTCGGCGCCAAAGCAAAAGAAGACACATCGCTACAATATTTTATTGTTAAAAAAATTGTGTAACTCTAATTTTTCATGTATAAATATAGTGAATTTTTAGACATAACTTCTCTAACAATGTCTACAACAATGTAGAAAAGTGGCATATTACAGTTCATTTAAACTTTGTAGAACCCCTAGTAAATCCTCTGCTACTTTAATGGGGTGTGACTTTGACTTAACTCGACTATCACGGACTTTACTTGTCTACATACTTTGTAATACGCGCACACTTTAATATTAGTGAAAATGACATCTGCCTTAAAATTAAACAGCTACATTTGTCCAAGGGTTCTGGTCCAGATGAAATACCGCCTAAGTTTGTTAAGCTTTGTGCAGGTGAACTGGCCAAGCCTTTAGCCAAAATCTATAATAAATCTTTAGCTACAGGCACCTTTCCTTCTCATTGGAAGGAAGCTTACATTGTGCCGGTATTTAAAGCTGGAGACAGAGGCCTATGTGCTAATTATCGCCCGATCAGTATACTTTCGTGTTTGGCCAAGCTCTTTGAGTCGCTTGTGTATCAACCATTTCATGCAAATGATTTCAAGTAAACAACATGGCTTTGTGAAGAAACGGTCCACACTCAGTAGTTTACTTGTGGACAAAAACTACCTGTGCAGGGTTTTTGCATCTGGGGGCCAAATGGATGCTGTCTATCTGGATTTCAGCAGGGCTTTTGATAGAGTTAACCACCCTTTGCTATGTCTTAAGCTAGCATACTATGAGATCCATGGGAGCTTATTGAGATGGATAGAATCGTATCTAAACAACCGATCACAAATTGTTACAATCAGGGGTTATTCATCATCACCTATTATAGTGTCTTCAGGTGTTCCACAGGGATCGCATCTTGGGCCGTTGCTTTTCGTTGTATTTATTAATGATTTAATTGGTCGACTGTCATGCCCTGCCCTCCTTTACGCTGATGACCTTAAAATATTTACCAACGTCGACGATTTAAGGCAATGCACAGCCCTTCAAAATGATCTTGAGATTGTTTCACAATGGTGTCTATCTAATGATATGAACCTTAATATCGATTCATGTTGCACCATCTCTTTTACTAGGAAGAAGACACCCATTCCTACTACATAAATGACAATATTTTTCTACTTTCGTAATGCGAGTCTATAAAAACAATACGTCCTACTACAGCCCTCTAGTCAGAATGTGCCGTTTATATAATGAGGTAACGTGTGGTGGCAATGATATCGATATATTTAATCCCAATTTTGCGCAGTACAAAAAGTTGACATTTAACTTTTTCACAGACCAAGCATCCTCCTCTCATAAATCCTAATATAGTTTTTTCCTCATATTGTTTTTTTTTCCGTGTGTAGTTATTGTTTATATTATATTGTCTGTTATATTTTCCCGTTAGTGTTTAATTGTTTTTTTTTAATTACTGTTAATTTATAAGTTATGCTGTGTACACTCATTGTGGATTATTGTCTAGCCTTATATTTTCTTTTCTTTTAATTAGTCGTACTTAATTTTTAATGATAATAATCTGTCCGGGTACCTAAATAAAAATAAATAAATAATAATACTAATTGTAATGTTAATGTTTAATTAGAAAAAAATATAGTCTAAAAAACTCACAAAGTTTCAAAATTAATTTAATATAACCTTTAAACTTTACAACGTTAAAAACCTACAATATTTTTAATGTATGGCAACGTTTTTGATTTAATAATAATAATTATTTTACAATAATTATTTAGTTCCATGTCAAGGATCAATAAGACTTTGTGTAATGGATAATAAATAACGGACATACATACTTTTTTTTGTAAATACATACTTATTATACATAGGAAACACCCAGACTAGAAAAAATTAATATACAAATATGTTCATGCACACAAATATTAGTCCTGTGTGGGAATCGAACCCACGCCCTTAGAGGTGGAGTGCAGGTATACTGACCTCCACGCCATATCGGTCGTTGAATTCAAGTTACTGGTTAATGTAAACATTGACTCGACGGTCTCACAGCCCGTGTGTCACCTACTTAAGAGCGTCTCTTGTCTCAAAACCCACCTGCTTAGAATCGTGATATTGAATTCCCAGACTTTAAACCAGCTGTAAAGATCTCTCTAGAATCGACACCCTTTGCACAATACAAAAAAGTGTTGGGGTACGAAATGTCTTCACGGTTCATTATATTTTGGTATTGATGTTTGTCAGAAAGGGTTTGTAAAATAAAATTTAAAGCATATTTTTTAAGCAAAGTGATGCGTTTTTTTCATGAAGCAGAATATCCTTATACATATTATATACTTATCATATTCATATACTTCATTAAAGCTTCATACTTTATGAAGATTGAAGCTTTGATGAAGTATATTAATCTTTTCGCCAATACATAGAAGTTATACAGTAACTAATATATTACAAAAACATTTAACTAGTGAATAAAATATATTTAATAAATCGAAGTGTGATTTGAATAGTACGTACCGACTTCAAGAAAATAGGACAGAAATTAAACTCAGTATAGCATTCATGACATATAATCAAGTCAACATTAACATACCTCAACATACATTTAGTACAAATTTTGAGGAGGGTTGAGGCAATATGGCGTTAGCTAGAGTAGCACTCTTTAGAATTAATCTGGTGCAACATTTGCACCATTACTTACATATAATAAATGTAGAGAAATGTTTTAACAGTTCATGTAAGGAACATGATAATATAAAGTTCCCTTAAAATACCGTAATTCCTTGATGTGTGACCAGCATCTGATTTATACTTTACCGTCAGTACAATGATTATTCACAAGCAAAGTGGCTTTAAGTGAATATTGGTGTAAATTGGCATTATTTCCATTGTATTTTAAATTTATATTTCAAAAGGAAATTTAAATTAAATTAAATTGTTGTCGCAAATTCTATATTTGCCACTCGATGTAAGATAAATTAAACAAACACTCAAGTTTCAGTACTTCAATTTTTATAAAAGGCACCAGAAAATGAAATTAAAAAAACCAAACGTTCCAAATAAACTTTTTTAAAACCTACACCACTTGAAAGCTTAAGAAGCCTACCCGTTTATACGTCGTACGATAACCAAAATTACACCAATTAAGGCCTCGATATAAAATTAAACATCCCATTGGCTATTCCACATCATGTCCGGTTCAAACGAGCCGTAGGAAAAAAAATGCTCTTGTCAAAATCTCCTTTTGTAATGCAATGACGCGTAGCGGCCGATATCGAATGTATCTGCCGACACATTAATCCCGAAACAAAGGGGAAAGGTGTGTCAATACTGACGGCTAGGGTTGTCAGTGCTGAATTTTATTATTAATTCAACTTAATCATTTTATATAGTGAAAATATTTTCATACTACTGTATGGGTATATATAAATAAAATAATAAATAAATATTCTCTTACAATCACACCAATTATTTAGTTCCAAGATAAGTAACACGAAGAACTTGTGTTGTGGATACTAAAGAACGAATAAATATACTTAAATACTTTTTTTGTTGTAAATACATACTTAACATACATAGAAAAACACCCAGACCAGGACAAATATTTATGTTTATGTACACAAAGATTTGTCCTGTGTGGGAATCCAACCCACAACCTCTGGAGTGAAGTGCAGATATACTGACCTCCACGCCATATCGGTCGCCACGTATATCTACCAAGACCTAAGGAGCCCAAGCTAACCTCACCTGCAAGTGGTGCACCTTCCGATCAACGGACGAGGCTCTGACGAACATAACAGTGCCCAGTAAGTTGCAATAGGCTCGACAACTGTTGCGTGCCTCTGCCTCTTCCTACCCCTTCGGGGGAACAGGCGTGAATGTGTGTATATATGAAATTGACACAAAATCAAGCTATACGGAAGGAACACCTAATGGAAAGTTGTCACCGCAGCCAATGAACGCTTGCGCTTTAGGGGCATCACTATCACCGAACCTATAAAAACATTTTCACGCCCTTTTTAAGAGCTCCATGCTGTAATTTCTTAAACCTCGCCAGAATCTATCTATTTCCACAGTTTAACAAAATATCTCTAATATTTAATCGATTATTGTAGCCGCTGCTAGGCATCTGCATTTTATTAAGGATAAATAATATTATGGTTATCATATCAATGAATCTCTCGGTTGAAGGTATAGGAGCTTGTGTTACAAGTGGGTTCAAATTTAAATTGTATTTTTAAATAAGTGCTCACAGAACACCGTCGAATAGTAGTTCTTACTTTCTAATGTACTGTTTTCCGGTAAATAGGTAGTAGGTAGATAGATAAATGAATCTCTGTGTACTTACCTTTGGGCGTATAATTATGATGTATGGGGATAAAACTTAAAAATAGCTGATATCTTCTCATATAACAACGAGATTATTACAAACTGAAGTATTACTTATCATTGGACAAACGTCCTTTTAAATTATATTAAAATCACAAGGGCCATCCCTGTCATTGCACGACTAAAAAACAAGACAGTAGGTAATGAAGATAAAACGGTCACGGATTGAAACCCGTGAGGCAGGTGGAGCGGTGTGCGCAGCCAAATGTTCACAGCTTTTGGGAGTTCTGTTGTGCAGCCATTTGTCACCGAGACGAGAGATTTGTGAGAATGTCGGGTAATTAACTAGATATTTTGGGTTGATACCTGTTAGCACAAAAATGATTATCGCTTTGTAAATAGATAATAAATTGACTATGGTGGTGGTTGAAAACGACCATTGTAGTCAAGCAAGTTCATAAAAGTACATCCTTGCTCCTTGTATATGTGATCGTTTGTGTTGCTACTTTGACATCGAGCGCTTCTGTGCTTTGCTTCCGACCACCTAGGCAAAAGCAATCCCGGATGTTAAGTCAGTCTCTTGATGTTTGACCGTTTGTGGCATTAAAAACAAGCGAAACTTATCGTCTCCGTGGTGGTGGAGTGGAGTGGAGTTCGTAGAAGTAGGGGCAGGTGGGGTAATTAAAAACGGCGGGTAATTAGAACAGTTGAATATTGAATACACCTCCCGCTTCACACCGCTCGCACACATCTAATCCGATGCGCTTGCCGTCCCTTAGTATGCCCGCAAAAGCGTGAGTGAGAGGACGCAAGCATTTCGACACGTTGAGTCAAACAATCTTTCATATGAAAATGTTACAAGTTTTGTAGTAAGTTAAAATCTGCGTAAAAAGTATATTTTTAAGGTAAATGACAACTATTTTTATCTTACAAGTACTATCTGTTTATAAATTCCAAGTAGTTTTAAGTAATAAGTCTAAGTTGCTCCTCTGATAGGTGATCGTTTTTTTCTACGTGGGTAGTTTGCAAAGGAAACATCTTTGAAAGTAGCTCTCTGTAATTTTATTTATATAATTAAAAGTACTTAACTTGTATTTATTAATTTTGCATAAATGTGTTAGTTATGCACCAGTGAATGTTGGCAATAATAATTTTATAAGATAATACCACATTTTCACCACCAATATTACACCTCACAATCGCGCACTAACCTAAGAAATAACTGTGTTATAAAATGGATTCCACTACTCAGCAAGACTTCATAAAGGCGTTCCAGACTCAAATGGCCGAGTTTGAGAGTATTCAGCAGCAACTTATGGCAACAGTTCCTGCCTCACAGCTTCAGACTGTTAAATCTCTGTCTGCTGATTATATGCAGTTTAAGAGTTCTGCCATAAAAGCAATTAACATGTTTAAGATGCAAATAGATCAATTGAGTCTTGGCCTGGATCGCTTGGAGAATCACTCTAGGCGTAAGGTTCTTCTTGTGCATGGTGTACCCGAGGAGCCAGGAGAAAATGTCACCAAGAGGATCCTTGGATTGCTGAATGGGCGTCTGAAGCAGTCGCAGATTTGTGAGGATAGCATTGAGGCTTGTCACCGGCTTGGCTCTGCTAATAAAGATCGTGCTCGTCCTGTGTTGCTGCGTTTTGAAAATATGAAGGCAAGATCGGCGGTTTGGAACTCGAAATCGGAATTGAAAGGTAGTAAATTTTCGTTATCGGAGTTTCTGACAAAGACGAGACAAAATATTTTAGCAACTGCACGTAGGCATTTTGGTGTCAGAAACTGCTGGTCTATCGAAGGGAATATATCAGTATTGCTTCCTGACAAGACTCGAAGGAGGATATCAACGCTGTCTGAGCTGCAGACCTGTACGGCTCGCTTCCCTCCCGTCAAGTAAACGATCCCTCTCATTGCTGCTCTGTTGCATTGTATGCCAACCTGGCTTTTTAGTTCCGTAGTTTTCTTTAAATTAAATGGGGTATCTACTATACTTTACATATACCGTCTTGTTTATAATTAGTTTTTCTTCGGTGAAGTAATTTTAATATTTTTTTATGACTACTGTCACATGACAGATGTGTTACTGCCATTATTATAGTTTATTTTACAAACCTGGACTACAACTTTGTTAGCTCCATATTGTTACCCTCTCTGTTTAATGTTCTTATCTTTTTTTATATTGTTCTTTGTTTAAGGTTGCGTGTATGTGCGTTGCTTTGTGTAATAATGTTAGCTTTTATTTTATTTTTTTTAATTTAATAAACATCTATATGCCAACCATCCCTGGTGTGTTGTAATGTGCTAATAAGTTTGTTTGGTTGATTGATATTGTTTATGATATTTTAATAATATATATTTGTTCATTCATATATTTAAGTATTTATATATATATATATTTTTTTAAATCTTATTATATATATTTTTTATGTCTATAAACTCGGATTTTTTCTCGGACAGCTCGTGTGATGCATTTGAAAGTGCTTGTAGTGATTTTTCGATTTCTTCAGACTCTGATGGGCGCTCTCTGGAGGCGAAGCTGCAAACTGTGTTCAGTGACAAATCCTCATTCCTTAACCTAGTCCATATTAATGCTCAAAGTGTTCCTGCGCACATCTCGGACTTGCTTGCATCCTTTGACAATGGCGTAGTCGACGTTATTTTAATTTCAGAATCCTGGCTTAAGCCGTCGTTTCCTTCTCCTCTCTACACACTGTATGGTTACAGGCTTTTAAGAAATGACAGGATCGGTGCTGGTGGCGGTGGAGTGTGTATCTACCTTAAAGACCACATCTCGAGTTCTGTAGTCTGTCAATCGAATAACCATGGTAATTCTCTTGAATATCTTTTCTTGGAATTAAATGTGCATCATTCTAATGTATTAGTCGGTGTAGCATACAGTCCAAGCAGTAAAATAAATTTTTTTGACTCCTTTGAATCTACACTTGAATCATTATGTCCTTTTTATGATCATGTGATTTTAATGGGTGATCTAAATACATGTTTGATTAAAAACGATTATAGATCTTCTTGTCTCACTTCCCTTTTTACTTCAGTTAGTTTAAGTGTACTTCCTTTAGACGCCACCCATCACTCTCCAAATTGTCAACCTTCCCTCATCGACTTGCTTGTAGTATCTAAACCTAATGCAGTTCTCTCACATGGACAAATGTCATCTCCCTTCTCATACCATGATCTACTTTACCTTTCTTATAGGGTCCGTACTCCCAAGCGCAGGAGCAAAGTTATTCTGCGACGTAATTTTGGTGCTATTAACGTTGATCGCCTGAGAGAAGACTTTTGTAGGATCGATTGGGGTAGTTTATATATTACCAAGTGTATTAATGATAAGGTCAAAATTTTTAGTGAATTAATTCTTGAGCTTTATGACTTGCATGCTCCTCTTAGAAGGGTGCGTATTAAACACTTTCCGGCACCCTGGCTCACACCAGATATAAAGAAGGTAAGTCAGAAACGGGATAAAGCGAAATCAAGGCTTAAAAAGAACAAATCTAATGAAAACTGCCAAGAATATAAAAGATTACGAAATCTCTGCAACAGGATGTGTAGGGATTCTAAACGCCGCTTTATTCACTCCACACTTGAAAATAAATCTCCTTCCCAAGCCTGGAAATTCCTCAATACCCTTGGTATAGGGAATAATTCAGACCCTTCTTCGCAGCTGCCCGAGCTTAACTCTCTAAATACATACTTCTCTAGTTCTCCCACTATTATCTCTAACACATCTAAATTGTCTACACTGTCTATTTTATCTTACTCATCACTGCCTGACTACGAGCCATTTACTTTTCGCGGCATTTCTGAGGGGGAGGTTAAAAAGAGTATCCTTTCCATTACATCAAAGGCTATAGGTAATGACGGTATCTGCCGGGATATGCTAATTCTGGTTTTAGATGATGTTTTGCCGATTATCACTCACATTTTAAACACATCGCTATCGGCCAACATTTTTCCTAGTGAATGGAAGCCTGCCCAAGTCGTGCCTATCCCTAAGTCTATAAATCCTACCGAATTCTCCCATTTCCGTCCCATATCCATTCTACCATTTCTGTCAAAAGTCCTTGAAAGCGCTGTACACAAGCAAGTGTTTGCTTACCTTTCCCGACACAATGTTCTCAGTCCCTATCAGTCTGGCTTTCGGTCAGGACACAGCACCGTTACTGCATTATTGAATGTTACTGAGGATATTCGTTTCGCGATGGACAACAAAATGTTTACTATTATAGTACTGCTTGATTTTAGCAGCGCTTTTAACTCTGTTGACTTTGACATTCTCCTTGCTACCCTCCGCTCTGTTAACTTTTCTCCTTCAGTTATTGCTTGGTTCTCTGACTACTTACATGGTCGTAGACAACGTATCAGGAGTGATGACATGCTATCTGACTGGTGCTCTTTAGCATCGGGTGTTCCACAAGGCGGCGTTCTTTCTCCTCTCCTTTTCTCACTTTTTATTAATAAAGTTACCAGTGTCATTACTTCTTCCTACCACCTGTATGCAGATGACTTGCAGATTTACAGGCATTTTCGTCTTGATGATGCTCACTCAGCTATAGAAGCTGTTAATGCCGATCTTAATTCAATTAATGCTTGGTCGAGTTCTTTTGGATTGCTTATTAACCCCAAGAAGTCCCAGGCTATAATTATAGGGAGTAGTGGAATGCACAGGAGGCTTGCCGTTGATTTCCTACCAGCGATTATGTATGGAGGTGCAAAAATTGCGCTTACTGATAAAACTAGGAATTTGGGCCTTATTCTTGATCACACTCTTTCTTGGATACCTCACATTAATGACGTTAGTCGGCGTATGCACTTTGCATACCATTCTCTCAGGCGACTACAATTTTTCTTGCCTTTTAAGACCAAAGTTATGCTTGCTCATGCGCTTTTACTACCTATTCTCGACTATGCTGATATCTGTTATTTGGATGCAACTGAAGAGTTACTTAATAAGCTGGAACGTCTTCAGAACCTGGCCCTAAGGTTTATATTTAGTCTGCGTAAATATGATCACGTTTCTGAGTTCCGGGCAAAACTTAAATGGCTTCCTATAAGGCTCCGCAGAGATGTGCACATCCTGTGTATGTTGTACAAAATCCTTTACCATCCTCAGCTTCCCCATTACTTACGTGTTCGTTTCAATGTTCTACCATCTACATCCCGCCCCAAACGGTCCTGTGTAACTAAGACCCTTGTTTCTCCTTCCACCAACACTAAGTTTTTCCGTAACTCCTTCTCAGCCCGTGCTGTACGAATGTGGAACAGTCTTCCTTCTCAGATCCGTGAGAGTCCATCAGTTGTGTCGTTTAAAAATAAACTGAGAAATCACTACTTGTCTGTTTTGGCACTTAGTTAACACTTTTTATAATATATATTTTTTATTACATTATTAATCATAATATTGATATTTATGTATGTATAATATTGATATATATGTAAGTATGCATGGTATATATAGGTTTTTTTAATTTTTTTATTTCCTTTTTTAACAAAGATCTTTAACCAAATTTAATCCCGTACCTACAAATTTATACACAACTTCTAGGGTTGGCTGGTAGAGATCTCTTCTAGAGATAAGTCCACCTTTGTACTTTAAGTTTTTAAATACCTTTTGTAAACTATTTATGTTTTATGTGCAATAAAGGATTATTATTATCGTTTGTGTGGATTTTGACACCTAGTGCTTCCGTGCTTCGATTCTGACCACCTAGCCAAAAGCACTTAACTTCACTGAAGTTAAGCAGAGTACATTTAAATCAGTCTTTTGATGTTTGACCGTTTGCGACATTTAACATTACTATAAACGGAAACGTAAAAAATAATAGTTGCGCGATTTAAAAACGTGCAGCGACATCTATATTGTAAAAGCTAAATATAACTTTCACTTACCTAATGTATAACAACTATGATTCAACATTAAGATATTAAAATTGTACACACATTAAGTTCTGTATCTCACCATTCGATAGTATAGTTCTATTATATGAGAGATTTTACAATGACGTACCTACACATAAAAAACACACAAATTATAACCCAAGATCATTTAAATTTGGGAAGTCGTTTCTGAGCAAGCCCTCTAAGCTCTGGAATTCGCTGCCGGCTCATGTGTTTCCTATTTCCTATGATCCCGGGTCTTTTAAGCGGGGGTGAAACGGCATTTTAGCAGGTCGTCATGAGCGGATGCGCTTTGTACCGTACTTATTTCACGGTATGAAGCGCTTACATTTTTTTTGGACTGCATCGTCTGCTTACCATCAGGCAGGATGTAGTCATTATGACGTGTCACATTAAAAAAAATACTTATGTGTTGACCATAGTATCTCACACTGAGTTGTTAAAACCAGCAAACAAATTTGCAAGCAAATAACACTTTTACCTTCGTTTACAAAAGTTACCTTTTTGTCATGTCTATAATCTTTGAACTGAACGCCAAACACCTGCCTCACAGCTTGGCGACAAAACACTTTGGTTATTTTAACGCAGGAGCGAAACAGAACATGTTTATTATCTTATCTGTGTTGCCAGATAACGGAAGGGATATTTTGCCTGTCTCCTGTTAATTGGGGTCTAATATTTGGTATTTTTTTATTTTCTTAAAGATACCGCCGATAACGAGATTGGACTGGTTAAATCTGGGAAACTTTTAAAGGTCTTTATTGAGGTTTTATTACGGAAGAAATGTCTGATGAACATAATACCGCACTTAGGTTCCTGTTTGTTTTATTACTGTTTGGAGTTTTTATTAGTTCAGGTTTTTAGTATGCATTTTGCTCCCCCCAATAATTTTTTTATATGCTAAAACCGAAGAATGGTCTCTTTATATTACCGAAATACCAAAAAAGGTTTAGAATAGGTAACACTATCTTTCGCCTATCAAACACATCTATATCTATTTGACGATCGATATAGCATGGTGGCGAATAAACCTGCAGTGCGCTCCGTAGGTCGTGGGTTCGATTCCCAGAATAACAAATCATTGTGTGTATAAACATGAATATTTGTTAGCGTCTGGGGGGTTTCATATGTATATTAAGTATGTATTCACAAAAAAATATTATTTACGAGTGTTTATCCGTTACTTAGTTTCCATAGAATACACATGTTCTTAATTATACTTGTCTTGAAACTAAGTAATTAGTGTGATTGTCAGAAAATATTGTTTTATTTGTCAATTATGTTTTGTCAATTTGTGTTATGTATGCATGTTTGTCAGGAAAGAACTCAAAATTACTGGAAGAATTTCGATAATTCTTTTACGATTAGAATGCTTCATTATCCCTCGAATTATATAGGCTATATTTTTTACTAGAATAAAATAGGTTAAACCTGAAAATGTTAAACCCTCGATGTAAAATTGCTACTGAACCCAAGCAAGGGCTTGCTTGGACTAGTTTTTTTTTAGTTTGTAATATTTTTAATTCATTCTTTTAACTATTTGAGGCAGTTTAAATTTTGCCAGTTTGTATTTGATCTTCGTATTAAGATCTCGTATACAGAAAAGAGGCTATTGAATATTTTAGGCGAACATTATGATTCATGTTGTATAGTGTCTTGAACGACCCTATCTTTAATATTTAAGGCCCAAATACGTTATATATTTTGACTGAAAGACGACGTTAACGTTAGAAATGTAGAGATAAAATCTAGAAGGAGAGCCGCTGTCAATTATTGTACGCAGAAACGTGTGTTTCTATTAATTGTCAATTCTCTTCTTCGTCACCCCAGCCATATCAAGCCTACTACTTAGTATAACTCTCCCCAAATGCTTTCCAAAAAAAACGCATGAACGCTGTTAGGTGGTACCGAAGTAAAGCATAGTTCACTAAGATCAGTCTTTAAATTAGTGACCGTTTATGTGACATTTAATAATCCGTTCGTCAGGGGTATCATTATATGACAGTCTTCTTCATTGACTCTTACAAGGCATAATATGTTAGAGGCATAATTAACCGGCTTAAAAATATCTAACAGCAGGAACCCACACACTTGCCTCGGCCAAACCGCACTGGGTCCGCGTAGAATACATTCGTGAGAAGAAGGCCTCAGTTATTGAACGTTAATCCCTGATCAGACCATCGGGCCTTCTAATAATGAAATGAAATAAAATAATGAAATAAATGAAATGAAATAAAATTTATTTAGACATAAATACACATAAATAAAACACCGTATTCAAATCAGTAAACAATTTTTACACATAAGTTTACATATAGTATGCCTAAAAAGGACACCACTCAGCATGTGCTGCAGTGGACGGCCACAACTGCGCTGGTCTTCCGTGGAGACCTTATAACTTTCGTGTGCAACAGCCACACAAAAGAAAACTTAACAATAAAACAAAATATTTAAACCACAAAATACAATTAAATGAAAAGTTAAAGTAGTAAAAGTAATAAAAGTAGTGAGTTACAGCAGAATTACACTTACTTATGTATATCATATGAAATTTTCTAACCTAAGATTAAATAACATGGAACAAACACAGTTTGATTTGAGTTGAAAAGATTTTTAATTTTTATTAAAGATAATAGAGAGATCGACAGCATTAAGTAATACGTAAATATTTTTTTAATTTATATTTAAAAGCACCAATAGAAAGAAAGATAGAAGGCCGTCCTGCTTTTGACCCAATATATACTAGCGGCCACACAAACGGAAACACATAGAAAACAAAAAAAAATTGTACTCGTTTTTTGAGGACCTCACCTTGACGCAATATATATTTCATTTAAAGATGAGGTACCGCCTAGTCTATTACACTGACCGTAAAATAACGAACCTCTTTGAGTTAACGCTCCACTATCCAGCAACATAAAGATTATCGCTTTAATGGATCTCTTAATTAATTATTTAGAACTAGAACGGAATAGCGTATTAGGTGAAATTTAAATTAGATAATACAATGTAAGCTAGTTAATATTGCAAATTAATCCCTTGTCGATGGCGTTTGGAATTAATCGAGTATGAAACATTATAGTAACATGAGTTACGTTCTGCACGCTGCGCACAGCTAATGCCCAGATATTTATAGTGGAGATTATGGCAATTCAGCCTTCTTTACTGACAGAGCAAAAGTCAAAATTGTTTATTTAAGCTTGGTTCAAATAAGATCTTGAAACTAAGTTGAACCAAGTTGAGTCGAAAAGACTTGGGACAGAAATTCGACAAGTTTTATTCTCCTTACAGATATACATTCACGCCTGTTTTCCCAAAGGGGTAGGCTAAAACATAAAATATCAAATTTTATGTTTTAGCATATTATACGCCCACATTTTTTCAAGTATATAGTTGATCCCACGTAATAGGCGGCAAGCTTATTGCCGCTTACCGGGCACTGTTATGTCCGCCAGAGCCTCGTCCGTTGATCGGCAGGTGCACTTGCAGGTGAGGTTGTCTTGGGCTCCTCAGGTCTTGATAGGATCCCTATACAGATATCTGGTTTAATGTTAAACACCACCACAACTGAGCACGGCCAACTAGAAATTCTTCTCTGCTTGGTTTGTGAGACGAGGCACGTGGTAAGTCGGGCGATAATGGCTCCTCTCCAAAGCAAATTCAGCTCCGTCTCCTATACGATCTGTCAATTCAGACACCTTCGTGTTCGACATTTCCACATAGAACAAATGCTCGTGTACATGAACTTAGGTTTTTGTTTCAATGTTTGCTATTATGTTCCTAATGTATTAAGAAATAATATTTACGGTTACAGAAACTAGTTCACTTAAAATGAGATAAAGTACTGTTAATAAATTATAGACATTACTCTAAATAATTTATTCTGAAATTAAATATTTAATTGAATTACATTAAATTGACCCAACTTAAATCGTCTTGACTTGAAAACAAATCTACATTAAATTAAATCCGATTAAATTAAAAGAAATTTAATATTAAATTATGTTCATCCATACTACATGCTCTGCTTAGTTTGGAGTTAGATAGCGCTTTGTTTGAGGGGTGTTATGATATTATATATCCGACAAACCGTTGAGAATAGCGTTACTAACATTACTCTATCTTGTTTGTTGCTCATGTGCGGCTAAAGCTAAATTCATTAATTATTCACCCGATTAGTCAGGCGGACAAAGTCGCGTGCGGCGCTTAATAGAAACTGATTATCTTAGAATCAGTGATTCAAAATAAAAATAATACATCTTTATCTTGTAATAAAAATAATACTTCTAAAAACATTACATGTCGAATTATTACGCTTGTTAAGGGGTCGGTGGATGTCACTGACGTTCAGAAGCCTTGCACGGCGCACACAAGAAGGGATTCCAGATTGATTTCGTGCATCGATTGCATATAAAAATTCATCAAAAATAATAAATAAAAAAATCTACTAGGCAAAACGAACAAACGGTCTCTTCGGTATTTAATCTATTAATATCCTGGAGTTATTAAAAATACTTGCGATGATTGCTTAAAATGGCCGTAAAAAAGACGAGACGCAACTTTACATATTTTATGTAATATGGAGAAACTAAACGGGTTATTTTATTTTAACCACACGTTCTCATGTGTAGTAGATTTTTGTTTTTTTTTCTGTACAAGATGACAAAGAACAATCACATTGAAAAAGCCCAATTTTAGCGATCTTACATAACTCCCCACCTTAATTGATATTACTCATGTGTATATCCAAGTTTTTATATGTATAAACAAAAGAATAACAATGATATATTGACCTTATCATGGAATGTTAAGAAATACATTAAAATACTTACAAGAATTATACGGAATATTTCTAAGTAAGTCACGCTTTGGATTGCAGTTGAAAACTTTTTACTGCTCTTCTGATACTTTTATAGGTGAAGTTTACTACGGTATTTAACATTTATATATTCAACTTTAAATAAAAACCTTATAGGGCGTAAACGGCTCATTAAGTGGCAAAAGAATGGTATTATAGCCGCCCGGGTTTGTTTATTATTATATCAGTTAATTAATTCAATGACATTGTACACGAGGTTATTAAGTGCCTTGAGGAAGTACAGTGTGGTGTATAAGTATTATGAAGTTTTACATAGTTTTTGGAATATCAAATTTTATGTTGTAGCTTAACATCGAAAATTTATTAATAGTAACGTTAATTGAATTTTAATAGCATTGAATAGTTTTTCTTTAATTTCTTCTATTAAAATAAACATATACTTGAAATATGCATGTATCTATGTATATTAAGTATGTATTTACAAAAAAAAGTATTTAAGTATGTTTATTCGTTATTTAGTATCCATAACATAAGTTCTTAATGATACTTATCTTGGGACTAAATAATTGGTGTAGTTGTTAGAAATTATTATTATTATTATTATCTATTTTTCTATCCTTCTATGAAAGTAATTCTTATGTAAGGTCTTTTTTACTTAGAGATAATGTAGCATTCTTTTAGTGAAATAATTATACAATTTCGTCAAGGGTATTTTTTAAGTTTATTCGTGTCCTATGATATATTCAGATTAACACATCTTTCCTGTAATATTAGTACTCACAAACTTATTTATTGGTAATGCAACATTACTCGTCACGGTAAAGAAAACTATACATTATTATAATTGAATTAAATGAAATCACAATATTATTAGTTAATGATAATGTCAAAATAAAAAAGGCTATATAAATTTAATTAAGTATATACTTCTGTAAATTAAAATAAAGCAAATGTCATATCAGATTCTTACATTAAATTAAATACAACACAATACTATTGAAATTGTAAATATAAAAAGTATATATAAAGTCATTACTTCATTAAATCAATAATATGGATATAGCTTACATAAAATGAATGTTTATTTTTAATCTCTAGAGCAGCTCTCTAGCCAGGTCCAATTTTTTTATAAAGTCATCTTTTATATTTTAAATTTTTTGAATTTGTATTTAAACAACAAGGTGTTAATTGATATGACTGTACATTGAGAAATATAAATGTATATTTCCTTTTCAAGGCAATAAACCCTAAAAAAACAAAGTAAATACGTAAGTTAAAAAAGGTTTAGTAATTTTTTGTTTGTCTAACAACATTGTAATTAAAACTCCTCTTTGTTATAATAAACTAATAAGGATGTAAATACTGATAATGTACTCAACACAATGAGATTTAATATGTTAAAGAATTTATTGTATTTACCCGTTTTTTAATTTTATTATGAAAAAGAATAGGAATATATTATTAAAACACCACATTGATTTCATCACCTGTCAAAATCTTTTATAGCCAATTATGTCGTTAGGTACAACATTACTAGCTATTATTTACAAACACATCATATATTTATTTAAAATTGCTTTCAATATTCACATGTATAGACGATTAATATGGCGTGGTGGCGAGTATACCCGCACTACGCTCCGAGGTCGGGGGTTCGATTTCCACGCAGAACAAATATTTGTGTGGATAATAACATAATAAAAAACAGTCAAAGGGTCAGTTAATTAATAAACCAGTTATTACAACGTTAAGAACTGATGACTTTTAATATTAAAAAGACGTGGCGAGATTTCTGCTCACCCCAAATGGGATGTATGGGCGTGATATCTTGTATGTTATTAATTGCAAGTGAAGTTTAACTAGGAAGATAGGAGCGATGACGCGACGACTACGGTTTATAACTGGAAAGTCAATGCAAGCGAAGCAACTGGCGGAAGCTATTAGTTATAATTTGAATGCTTTATATCTAGTATGGAATTTTCCTGGCAGAGCTTGTGGGAAACTTTGCAGCTCACTAATCGGTTTATATGTCAGGTAGTCATGCACTTCGACTATGTGACATATCTAGAATTTTTATACACTTCACGTCAAGGGTATTCAAGACACACTATTGTATTATTTATAGTTTCGTGTCACCCGTCATTTCGAGCCCTTACCGCCAGTTTGTCGTAAGCGACAATTGTTAACTTTTACAGAAGATTTTTTTTTAATTATTAATCCTTTATTACGCTTTTGGATCTTTGTACTTTTGTTTTTACATACGATTTTTGTAATGTGATTATATTTTTATGCGCAATAAAGGATTAATAATTAAGAAAAAAATTAAAGAAAAATCTTCTGTAAAAGTAAGCAATTGTCGCTTACGACAAACTGGCGGTAAGAGCTCGATTTGTACGCCACCTCAGAAATAATAAAACAGGCTGTGATGTTATTTATTAGTTAGTAACAAGAATATGAAAGTCCCAGTTTCCAACCTTAAATTATATGGGAGACTGGTGCACATACTAGGTAAATCCAGTGTCTTGGGTCACTAAGTTCTCATCCCTGTCAAAAAAACATTAAATAAAGTTGTACATTTTAGAGGCAAGCCCTAAGACAGTGTGTTTAAAATCGATTTTCATATGGGAATGAGTTTAAGTGGAAATCTCTCAAGTCATCCAATAACGCTCACGAGAATATCACATATATCTGGTCCAATGCTTTAACGTGCTTCACGAAGCACGGGAGCGCTTGATCTCGAATATTACACAAAAGGTTGTCCTTCAAAGCTGTTAAACTTTTCGTTGTCAATTCCGATCAGTTCTTAACGTTTTAATAACTGGTTATTTAATTAACTGACCCATTGACTTTTATGATAATTCGTCTTACGAGGATTTGGAAAAAATAAACTCTTTTAATCACTTCACATCATTATCAAAGGAAAGGATATAAACGTTTTTGTATAAACACGCGAATGTCTTCATGATTATAAAACTATGTTCAAATTGCTGTTGCAATTAAAAAAGTCGTTACCGTACCGGTGAAAACGCGCGCAATTTCTAAAATGTTGCAAAAATTGCGTTTATTTTCTCATGAGCTTTAGTGTAAATATTTACAGCAGTACCTACCTTTAGAGCAATAATTTAATAAATCTAGATGAAAGCTCACGGCAACAATACAATTTTAACATCGACATTAAAATTGTTTTAAGTTCAGAACAATTATGGGTCTCTTGAAAAAAATTGTGGGTGTGAGGAAGTTCCCGGTAAGCGGCAATAGGCTCGCAACCTATTAAGTGGACCAAAAATATGTTTTGCGAAATGTTAACGAATAATATGCCTTTGCCTATGCCCTTTAAGGGGAAAGGCGTGATGTTATCTATGTATGTATGTAAATTAACCACAAGTTAATAGATTATTAGTCTCCAAGTGAAGTTCTACTCCTTGGCTTTTTAACCCAGCTGAAGTCATAAAGAATTCTCCACTGTTAGCTAGCGAGAAATTAAAAATGCATTGCACTTGGTCGTGGCAGCTCAGCCCAGACGGAAAATTAAAGACAAACGTTTACACGCAAAACCTTCCTCGAATATCCTTTCAACCATTCTCAAGAAAAAAAGGTCAATTTCATTCCTCTCGAAATGACTTTCTTTCTTTGGCATTCCTTCAAAAGCAGACTTTCTGTGTGCCTCCATATGGCTAGAGGGGTGTTCATAAAGCGCTCAGCTTTAAGTAATGTAGGTTGAGCGCAAATATCTCTCCCACACTCGTGTCTAGGAATCTCTAATTGCAAGGCAGCAACGAGTAATTGCTGTTCATTCGGCCTGGCAAGTGACACGGGAGCGCGTCAAGTGCGATTTTTGATTTAAACCGGTTTATGTTTAAAGTTTAGTAAATTATTTAACTGATACTTCTTTTCGAGTAAGTCTGCATACATTTTATGATAAATAATAAGCTGAAAAGGAATATAGTGTTTTAACTTTGTTTGATGTGTAAATCTATAGAGATTACTAGCAAGATTCTGGACCATCGCTACGCCCACGTGACCGACATTTCTGCTTATATAGTTCAGATTATTTGAGTTTTTGTAGGGATCCCTAATTTAAATCGACTAATAACAACGACGTAGCTGTGTACGACGTAGAAGTAGCAGTGCTATGACGAATGTAGCTAGAAGTGAAAGGCTTTCCTTCTTAAGCCAGTAGTTTCAACAAACAATTAAATGTTACTAAATAATGATATAGATTGTTCTTTAAAATTACTTACATTGTTTATAATATTAGAGCAACGAATTATAAGTAACTAAATATATGAATAATTTATAAACTTTGCCAGTCGTGGACTGATTGAAAATATGTAATTCAATTAAATATAAGATTGAGGTGCAGATGTGTTAATAGTCATTTCTTTGCACTTCATATGCCAGTGGTTTTTCAAAATATAGTTCAAAGGAAAAGCTCAGACTACGATCCATTTTAATGATGGCGTTAATTTAGCCTGTATTCAAAGTTCCTTGTACCTTTTTAAGGTAAAACAAATAATTTTAATAATGCCGGGTGCGGAAGCGTTAAAGCGCTTCTCCATTACTGCGCACAAGAGTAGCGTATGTTTTATTTTTTTGCTTTATGTCTTTATCATCATCAGTCTACATTCTTCCACAGCTGGGCACAGGCCTCTCTAATCCACTGAGCTCAATCTTTGTCTCCAACCGCTTGGCATAAATAGCGTAGCATAGCTTCATTTAAATGTAGGCACAGAATTAGACAATCCTTGGTAAGTGGGCCTGTGTCGGTGAACTGATGTCTTGAGAAGGGAGGCTGGTGGCGGATAGACGCGTTCTGCAGAAGACCGGAGAGATGGTCACCCTATGGGGGACGCAAATGTTTAGCTGCAGATGTCTAATTACTGACGGTTTGATTGCTTTAGATGCATCAAGTAACAGCCACACTACTTTTGGTCAGTGCTCTTATAACGTCACTGATATTAATGCATTGCAATTAAACTTATAACAAAATGTCATTAATACATCAAGATATTGATATTTTTCGACCAAAACTGAATCATTTCAGAAAAACTGTCAAAGATATCCTCCATGGGGGAAATGCTTCCTCATGCCAGGTACTTGAATCCCTCTGAATTCAATTTTGTTGTTATCCCTTTTTCTTTTTTTTTAATATATAGACAATAATTTTTTTAATTTAATTACTCTTAAAACATATTGTTAATCGACCCGTCTTAAATATTGTTTTTATGTATGAACTCATAGTTTGAGGTGTAACTTAGTTTATAAATATTTTTTTTTAATTTGTTTTTACTTTGTTAGCATAAGTTGCATTTTGTTTTGTGTTTGAATAAATAAATAAATAAATAAATTCCTAACACGCATACCAAAATATAGAAAATTACAACTAATAAACTCAATTGTAAATTCTTGTAGGAAATTAATGCACGATTCCGGAATAGGTAGACGCGATCGCTGAAATCGTACATATATGCCATTTTTAAGCTGGACAATATTTTTTGTACATGAATACTACTATTTATTTTATCGGGGTGTTGTCTCTGCATTTACAAAAGAAAGGGTTTAATGTTTAAATATAATTATCCATTGTCTAGTATTGTGTGTCCAGGAATATTTTCCTAGCACAGACAACCCTCTACGCTTACTATCACCATTAACATCATCACATCAGCCTTATAAAGTCCACTGCTGAACATTGGCCTTCCCAATAGATTACACACTTCTTAAGAGACACTATTGGGAGTATCTGCCCATAATCACCACGCTGGGCTGGCACCATGCAGGGAGGATGCAGGCAGCAGGTGATCGCAGTTTAAGCCAGTGCGCAGGATGACGCTGCTGCCCATTATTCGATAGGGTTCCTCTTCGTCGACTCTTACGGCACTATTCTTAGCCGGTACCACACGGCATAGCTCAAAATAGTGTATACATATTCATCGCAGCAATGGAACAGCGCCTTTAAGCGGCATTGTTTCACATCCCGGTCCACGACGTCGGACGGTCCTACTTTTTTTCTATTTTCGAAGTTTACATAAATATATTCGGATCCGGAATGTTTATATTATGAGAAACAACGATTTCCGTTGCGAGCGTAATTTTAATTTACGATATCGTTCCGGTAATTAAGTTTTTTTTTATGAAATCCTGTCATTGTTGTCTTGTGTGACAATATTATGGAATGTGAAATAAAGACAATCGTATTTCCTATTTTGAATATTATTAAAAAAATAAATAGGTAACATTAGTTTTAAATGAATAAATTGAAAGCAAAGTAAATATATATATATATATATATATATATATTAGAGTTTCTGAAGTTCATAGATAGTTCATACATTTAAAGATCCAATTAAAGTAAGCAAGTGTGTTCTTACTCAAATCGACAGGCGCAACTCAGTTCTAATAATGGTTTGCCATAAATAGCAAATTGATTTTGAACAGGTATTGCTTACCATTGCCTTTGCCCGTTAATGAAATTAAATCTAATCTTAGACCACAAACGAATATCTCAAGTTTGCAGTTTCCTTCAGGAGTAAATAAGGCCTCAATAAGTTAAGTGCAGCGCTGACGAAAAAAAACGATAGTTTTGAAAAATACCGATGTAATATTAATTATAACTAGATCAAAGTTATTAAAAATTAGTATGATTATTACATTTTTTTTTATAATTATAATTATGAAATTTAATTGTTTAGAGTAAATCTGTGATTATACGAAAAAACATACCAATTTTTTGGACTTGTATTAACGATAACACTCTTAGGTTTATATGTAATATGTTATCACCAATATTTAATAAATGTTAAGATATTTAAGAAAGTTTAGTTCCTAAAAATCTTAAAGACTTCGGTCGTAGGCTGTCTCGTGTACCGGGGCTTTAGAATGGTCGAGACTTCCCAAGCCCTCTTATCTATAATATTTGTGTACTTAAGCACGAAAAAAAGCAAATCAAGACAAATAAAAGAAAATTTTCTGTTTACAAGCATAAATAGTTTTACTGTGTGGAAATCGAACCCACTACCTCAGATGCTGACTGCAGACAATCTGACCTTTACGTCGTGTCTATCCGCTTTTACTATTTTGTTGTTGTTATACCATGGTAGACCCACACAGCTTGGCAGCCGTTGCAATAAAGTCGGCGGCCATTTTGAAGTCTAGGCCGACGGCAGTAAGTGTCGTTCGCGGCCAAATAATTTATTTATTAAGGTTACCTTTGCGGAAATCCATTGTAAGTAAGTTATGAGTTAAATTAAATTGGTGACAATTCTCACGCAGCTTTGGCTTCCCGAATAATCGAAAAACTGACAATTACACCAATTATATAATAACTTTTGTTATGGATACTAAATAAAGGATAAACACATATACATACTTTTATTTTTTTAATATATACTTAATATACAAAGAAAGACACCAGGACACCAGAACAAATATTCAGGTTTATGCACACAAAGATTTGTCCTGTGTGGGAATCGAACCCACAACCTCAGGAGCGGAGTATGGGTATACTGGCCTCCATGCCAAGCGATCG
Source organism: Musotima nitidalis (assembly GCA_949126915.1). Lineage (NCBI taxonomy): Eukaryota > Metazoa > Arthropoda > Insecta > Lepidoptera > Crambidae > Musotima > Musotima nitidalis. The sequence continues at coordinate 6,608,424 of OX421424.1, read as the reverse complement.
TCAACGAATCGAATCTTCACGAAATATATCAGATACCTCAGAACAACGATATATAACGCTGAAACGAAAGTAAGTTCTAGGCTTTCAGTTGGAGTGCACTGTCGTTTTTCATTTTACTGCGAATATCGATTTAAAGCCGCGCTTGCGAACAGCTTTTCTTTTTGTGAAGCCGCCGGCTGTGTGGATGCACCTCAACGCGACTGCACGGACACCAAATGACTGCTAACTTTTACCAATTACTGAGACAGGGACCTTATTGTCTGCACACATTTCAAATCATTTGAGCATTTGTTTGTTTTTAATTGAATTTTTAAATTACCTCCTGTTTGTTAGTGTGAAACAATAAAATACTTTGTTTTCCTTTCAGTTTGAGAACAATTTGGCTTTACAAATGTTCATTGCATTACCTCCATCATAGTGCAAGTACGCAGACATGGCTTTGCTAAATCAAATTCCCCACCTCATACCAAGCTACAGTTTTTACTTTTAAATATTAATATGTATTTTAAGTTAAATATTTCAATATAGATATGCCTTTCAAGTGTTTGTCAGGAAAGAAGCCGGCTATATTTCGCCTCGTATTTAATTCCGAGCCGCCCTCCTGACTGCCGCCGTTATTGCACCAATAAATCACCTAGGTGGGCTGACCTTAGTGGAAAAATGCGAGGTCTTGGTGACGATATCTTGTGAACATTTTTATAAATTGGTCATTGCGGTATTTTAAAGTATAAAGCAATATTGCACTTTAGCGTTAAATAATATTTATATTTTATGGGAGGCAGAGTAGTTTTATCTCTAATTATATTTTAATAATACTGCGCTTATACATGTCTAAGTTTGCAAAAAACAAAATGCGGCTTAACAAGCTACGGCTAAATAAACTTGGATTTCAAATTTCAATAAAGATTTTTTTCACAAATTCATAAATATACCTAACTCACATTTTATTCGGTAATCAAAGTCACCTTAAATACTTGCTCAAAATTCAAGGTCACCAAAAAAGTTTTTTTTAACCTTTGTTTATCTTGGAGTCATCTAAAAAGTCAAACACAGAGAAAAAACATGATAAAGTTAATTTTAAGTTAGCTAATTACTTCGCTTCAACATACGTTTCGCCAAGCGTATCGGCAGACGGCTTTTGCCAGTTAATAAATAAAAACTGTTGTATTTTGATCATCGAATTAGCCTTATAAATGCCACTGCTGATTATTGACCTTACCTATAGACTATATTCTATTGGGGGTCTTTGCTTATAATCACCACGCTGGGCCGGCGGGTTGGTGATCGCAGTTCAAGCCAGTACGCAGGATGACGCTGCTGCCCATCATCCTGCAGGTTTCTTTTCGTAGAACTCCCCATGAGATGAGAGGAGGGTTTTTATAAGCAGTACTTACTTATTATTGTAATTAGAACAAATATTACTTCTGACTATCTGTTACTGATATTTCGACTCCTGTGTGTACCAGAAAACATTACTTAATTTTCTTCAACTTTTTTTGGTAATGAGCAGAGCATGTTCATTCAGTATAAGGTATTAACCTAGGTATTACCTATTGTCGTGACGTATAACTTCGCTTTTTATATCTGCAAAGTAGTCAAATTGTAATAATAATTAATGGAGGCTCAAAACTTGCATGCCTTGATCAACAGTTGCACTACTTACAGGTTTGGTTTGCTTGGCCTCCTAAGATCTTAGTCAAATCCTTAGTAAACCCGTTATTACTTAATTAAAAAGACTTGCAATCTCTCTGCAATATAAGAAGTAGTAAACTGATCCTATAATAAAAACGTCAGGAAAGTATCACAAACCATAAATTTCTACCGCCAAATCTACTTATCTTTATCTACCCTCTTCATTTATAATCGAGCATCAAGGGATGACGTTTGAGCTTCTGTATAGTGTGAGGGGATGTTGAAATGGACACTTATAGAAACAACTTCTTTTGTTTGGAAAGTACGACGGTACAATTTCTGTAGAAACTGTATTTCTATGGGTACAGAGTTGTGTATAGAAAAATATAAACGCTTATCAAAAAAGTAAGCTGATTCATTATAATACAACATAAAATATGCGAAGATCCTTTTTGTATGGAACTAACAGCTTCGTAAGTACTGTTTTCATATATATACAATTATATACCCAAGTAAAGTGTCTTTACTATAATTTATGATAAATATTATTCACGAAGAGTCTTCCCATGATCAAGAATTACTATAATGTATTCAAAATGTCGGACTAAAATTGTCAATAACCCACAATTTGAATCCGTAATAGATATCATTCGTTCTGTTACGTATGTATACGAGGAATAAACACAAAACATGAATTACTTTTTAACAATTTTGACTACCACCTACGTATATACATATTCCCCGAAGGGGTAGGCAGAGGCATATTATACGCCCAAATTTTAGCCATTTATAAACTGGTTCCACGTTATAGGTTGCAGGCCTATTGCTGCTTACCGGTGTCTTTAATGTTCGCCAGAGCCTCGTCCGTTGATCGGCAGGTGCGCCACTCGCCCCGTGTGGAGTTGCCAGACTCCCATCAGGCGCGTCCCCGGGTGGCGGATAGGGGAAGCCACTCCGGCGTGGGTGGTCCCGGCTTCGGCTGGCGTGGACCAAAACTGGCGGGTTCTGGGCGCACCCCTGGCTGCGTCTCGGCGCAGCCGGAAAGCGGCCGTGTGGAGGGAGTCGCGACTCGGTCTCGCGGCTCTCGGGGAGGAGATCTCCCGGGAGGTTCCGTCTCGCCCCTCTGTTCTAACAGTCGAGTGGGATAGGGTCGCGCGGTGGGTCCGGCGGTTGCAGTTTTGTGATCGCCGGGTGGGCCTCGCCGATTGGCTAAGGTCCCCCTTCGGGCAGCCTGTTACCCCCAGGGTTGGGGCCAGGGGTCTTGCCTTAGCGGCTGGGCCGAGAGGAACGCGAACCTCAATAATAAATCTGCGAAAAAGCCCGCAGCGGCGTCGCTTGTTCGGCGCTGCAGCGGCCCCTGCCGCAGCTGGCCTCGCGGAGAGGTTCGGTGGGCGCGGCGAGAGGACGCAGCCGCCTTCATGGCGGTGGGCGTGCGAGGAGGCAAACCTCGGTAAAAAATGCCCCTGCCGCAGCTGTGTGCCCCTAGGGTGGGGCCCAGTGGGCGCGGCGCGTGGACGCCTCGGGGTGTGACCCCGCCCTGAGCGCGGAAAGAGGAAGCCAACCTCTCTAAAATAATGGCACGGGGACGCCGTGGCCGGGAGGGCCGGACGGCGGAAAGAGGAAGTCAACCTCTATAAAAAATTACGCCAAGTCCGCAGCGGCGTCGCTTTTAGTGATGCCGCAGCGGCCCCTGCCGCAGCTGGCCCGAGGTGTAGGGCTCAGTGGGCGCGGCGCGAGGTGGCCGCCGCCCTCTCACGAGGTGTGGTGGCTGGGAGCTGCGGGCGAATAACGGGAAGTTTTCGCCCGCCTTGTACGGCTCCGGGACGGGGAGTGGCCCTTAACACAAGTCCCTCCGTTGCGAGTGAGCCTGCCTCACGGCGGGCTGCGCGGAGGGCGGACATGTGTGTAATCCGAAAGGTGGTCCCTTGTCCGCTCTGTCCGACCGCGCGAGTAGGTGTTCCTTTGTTTTTTAGTCGGTGCGAGTCCGACATAACCCAGTGAGCCTCCCCGTGGCCTCTGGGTATGCATAAGGCATTTTTCAAAGGTTAAAAAAAAAAAAAAAAAAAAGGTGTGTTACTCGCAGGTGAGATTGGCTTGGGCTCCTTAGATTTTGGTAGGAGCCTACAGACCCACCTACTATATGATATTATTTATTTATATTGTTTTTTTAAATAAAAATATTATCTTTTATTCTATCCATTACAAACCAACACGTAACATTGATTAAAATTATAACCGCCTAGCACTAACGAATGTTTAACTGATTTAATTTACGAGCTTGCCATGAAACGTAATTGAATACTGTAGATCAGAACTACATCTTATAATTACACATAAACACGTGTCCTTCCGAGAATTCATATGTCACATATGAAAGATGTGCCACGCAAATATTTTAATATACTCGCCGCAGAAGTGATATATGAAAGATATTAATATCAAGTCAAGTGTGAAATGAGAATTCGGAAATAGTATAGAATCGATTATAAACACTGCTGTTGGCTGTTTTACTTCCTTCTACGAGTACAAATATTATTTATTTTATACTAGTTGACCCAACCAGTAGTCTTATTACAAATCATTTAGTCAATTGCGCTAACAGTCCGAAACCATACAGCTGATTCAACGCTCTATGGTTTCAATAAAAAGTTTAAATTATCAGAAAATTCTTAGGTCACATGAGAAAACCTTTATAGGTGCTACTTCACCAGGAGCATTCGCCTGCATGATTATTTACATTCATCTACATTTCAGATTCGAGTTTGAGCATTACTAATATTTAAAATTGTATCATTACAGGTTGCGAACTGTAATGCTTGGTTCTTTGCCTTCACTGTTGTATTGACCAAACCTGTATCGTTACACTACAGACAAATGCTCCTGGTGAAGGAACACCTTAAGTTAAGTTAAGCTTTCTTCTGTTCCACTCAACTTCCCTACTTACTATTTATTCAAACTCGGTTCTGCCAATCTGACAATATCAAACACAATAAAAAAAAAAAGTTGGAAAGTTATGTGCGCACATACATTTCGGCTATCCATTTTTATTTATACCTATATAGATATATAATAAGGTATATTCTTCTTGACAAGTTAGTTTGAATTGGCCTTTACTTTGTCAGCCCTTTATATTGTCACAGCAATAGCACGGGTGGAAGCGCCCTTTAGATATGCGGCACAGCGGATATGTGATTGAGTGGGACATGGTCTGTGGAGTTGCTCCACATTCACACCTTAGATATAGCCAACTTTTTGTTTTCAATGGAAAATCATCTAATGTTCTTCTCCCGCTGTGGTTGGAGCGGGAAGGTGTCTCAGATTTTTACTGACTAAAAACCATTCATGGTACTCCTTGAGCCTGCTGCGTCCTGAAGCCGCGGTAAAACTTTCGAACAGTCCCGCAGAAGATGTGTCTCACAGACTGGATCTTTATTCGAACCGACTTGGGCTCGGATTCAATTCAGAGTCCTCAAAACATTACTCGTAGGTATATGTGTATTACAGATGGGTCTCACCTGCAAAAGTCTACCAGGACTGGATCTTTATTCGAACCGAATTGGGCTCGGATTCAATTCAGTGTCCTCTAAACATTTCTCATATATGTGTATTATACGACAAATAGTTAATGTTGTCTAGATTTCTTGAAAATTATAAATTGATAGGCAGTCAAAGTAATCACACCAACTATTCAGCTCCACGATAAGTAGGTATCACTAAGAATGAATGTTAGAGCGGCGATAGCCCAGTGGCGAGATACTATGCCTTTAATTCAAAGGGTCTCGGGTTTAAGCCCTGGTTGCGTGCACCTATGACTATTCAAAGTTATGTGCGTAATTATCCCCCGTGCCTCGGAAAGCACGTTAAGCCGTTGGTCCCGGCTGTCATAAAAATCTAAGGCAGTCGTTATTAGAAAGTCAGTGCCTTCTAATAGACTGACAGCTGGTTTAACAATAGAATGACGTTTCCCTCTGTGTTGCGGAGGTCTGACGGCAGTCGCTCCACGTAATAACTGAAATTCAGTCAAATTTGGTTGAACCAGTGAGCAGATCCTAGGCCCTAAGCTTTTAAGTCTAGGGCAACCGGGATAATGCTAGGATATGATTAAGAATGAATGTTAATTTCACACTTCATTTACATAAGAAACACCCAGACCAGAACAAATATTCTAGCAAACAAAGATTTATCCTACGTGGGAATCAAACCCACGACCCCAGAGGCAGAGTGCGTGTATACGGACTTCCATGCTATATCAGTCGTCTATTTCTGAAATTAAAAAATATTTAGTTTAGATAAAACCAGCGCCAGATTAAAACACTAACACATGAACTATACCCCTTTTGTAAGAGCCTTGGTACATATTTTTAGTTTTACGTGGCTTTGGCTTCCGCATGGCGATCTATCATTCTTCAAAGCGTCTCTTCAAAGGAATCAGGATTTTGTCGGGATAAAAATATTCTTCCTTAGCGTTCCTTTACTTCAAACAAAATTCAAAAAAAAAATCTGTGTATTTCGCGAATAAGCTTATCAAACAAATTTTCTATCGCATTCATATCAGTAGTTAGTATAGGATATGGTCAGTGTCTTATTTTTATATTTTTATTTTAGGGATAGTTCACAGCACTATGTCAATTGATAATATAAAGTGAATATTACAATTGAGTACGTGAAAGTTCTCTTATTTATTGACATTATGTACTAAAGAGAAGTCTCGGATAAAGAGGTTGAAAACATCTAAACCATTCAATTAAAGGTTAATTTATTAATTAAAACTAATAAACACTACAATATATCTATATATACTAAGATACTTAAAAAAATATCTTTATTACGTTTTTTACTTCAATATACATGAGATGTTATAGTATTGGATTCAACTTTAAGAACCCAATGACAAAAATTACAATTTCTTTCGGGAATTTCACAAATAAGTCTGTACAATATCTTGGTGTTCAATACTTATTTTTGCTTACAAACAGTTGCTATATGATTTTACTTTATATTACAGATCGTTGTAGGCCCTGACTACGGCAAGTAGAAGAGAGGACGATATATGCTATCATATCATAAAAAGGAGGCTTTTATGTTGTTAATTTATAATTATTACATAGGTTGGATTATGTATGTAATATTTAATTTGATTAATTATTATACAAACTGTTAAAAATCAACTGCAACATCCACCCTATGTAACGTCCTACAGAGTTTCAACGTTATTTTGATTTTTTGATTTGAAGACTGATATGGCGTGCCGGCGTGTATACCCGCACTCTGATCCTGATGTCGTGGGTTCGATTCCCACTCAGGACAAATTTTTGTGTGCACAAATATGAAATATATTCTGGTGGGTGTTTTCTTATGTATATTAAGTATGTATTTACATAGAACATGTATTTATCCATGTTTATCTGAATTTTGTATCTATAACACAAGTACATAATCATAATCTTGGAGCTAAGTGATTGGTGTAATTGTCAAAAAACATTTATTTATTACTAAATTTGAGGGTTTAAAAATAGGCTTTATCCTCGAAGGCCACAAAAGCACATAAAAAAGATACAGTTTGCTTTACTCCAATTCTTTATAATCAGCCGATATCATTATGTGAAATAAATCAGCTTAAAATAATATTTTAAAAATTGGAGTATTACTTAAATCAAAATTTTAAAGTAAATTAAAAAAAATTGTAAATTAGCGTCTATTAATCAGTTCTTTTCGTAACTATTAATAAAGAGGCGAGTATTTTTCGGATACTTATAATGTCTTTACCCTCAGTCAAGTCACTAAACATATATAATTTAAAAGCTCACATTAAAAAATAAATAAAGTATTAACTAATTTTATCAAAATAATTGCCATAATATACTCTGCCGGCTAAAATACAGACATATCACAATAAGTCAAAAGAATAACATCAAAAGCAGACTTAGTTAAAAAGCGCTTATTCATTTCTAAGAACAACACAGACATGAAACCCCAAGAAGCCACATTAATCACATTTAATAAGTCCCAAATACCGCAATCTATACGTATTGTTCATTATTCAAGCGCAAAAGTGAAATTAATAAGAAAATTCATCATTTCCTTTTTTCGCTCGTTAGAATAATGAATGGCTCGTAAATTAATTTCTATAATGGCGGCTGCACTAACGGCAGCAAATTACTCTGTCCTGGGCAAATCCTTAGGCTTTTAATAGAAAACGAGACAAGTGAGGAGTGAGGACTAATATTCACCATCATGTTACCTTTATTTAGATTTATTATGCAGGCACAATCTCACTCCTATATAAGTATAAATAGTGTGACACGATTTTTTCTTTTGCTTATTTTTTTATACATGGAGAATCTGCAATCCACGCATGCGCGTTCGTGCAGGTTCGTGATGACATACGTAAAACGGCTGGCAGCGGTGAAGACGAAGAGCTGAAATTCGAGCTCAGTGGCTTACCATTATTGTTTATTTATTAAACAAACAGTGAAAATACAGTAGTCCCACAAAACTATTTGCATAGTTTGTTTGTAGTATCAAAAGTCTCAAAATTACAAAACAAAATGTTAAGTGTAATAAAAAATACTTCCTAAGTGTTGTTTTAAAAACATTTGAAATTATTTATTTATTTAATATAGTTGTACGTGTCGGCTTACAGAACAGTGCATCCAACACACCAGCATGCTAGTTGTTACAATTAATTAACAATTATATAAGTTACTAAATATTACAATTCCAAATTAAAATTACAAAAATAAAATTTTAAATAAAAATAAAACAGCCAATTAACTATTGCAATGTCAAATTACAAATAAAAAATTAAAAAAAATTATGCCCGAAAATTATAAAAATTCCCGATCTTTTTTTCGGCGTTTATTCTGCACAGGCCTTTTTCCAGCTGTGGACGAAAGTATGCTAATGGTCATATAAGTATCCCATTACTTATTAGCCGACGACCGATATGGCGTGGAGATCAATATACCTGCACTCCGCTCCTGAGGTAGTGGGTTCGATTCCCACACAAGACCAATCTTTGTGTGCGTGAATGTCAATTTTTGTTCTGGTCTGGGTGTTTTCTATGCATATTAAGTAAGTATTTATAAAAAAAAAGTACTTATATATGTTTATCCATAATTTAGTATCCATAACACAAGATCTTAATTTTAGAATTATTTTTTTTTGGAAAGGGACAGAAAACTTGCTACAACAATTTCAGTGATATATTTATAGCCGAGCTAAATTTCACTTTTAGCATATCTTTGGATAAAACGTGTCAAATGTTTGGAGGTGGCCAACCCTTCGCCCACATTTACACAAGACGAGATCCCTTTTGTCGCCTTCTACGATACCCTGGGGCGAGACATGGTCTGGTAGAATTCCTAACCGCTACCACACGATACATTTGATTTTTAAAAAAACGTTGGCTAGTAATCTCTCTCGCTAGATTTAAACTGTCCATAAATAGAACCACGACAAAAATCAATGGATGTCTTTATTAAGCTAACATAGCTAGAAGACTAGAGTTATTGAAATTCAAATTCAGTTAAAAAGTAATATTTATTTATTTAACCTTTATTGCGCACTTGAATGTATTACAAAAGGCGAACTTAATGCCATAAGGCATTCTCTGCCAGTTAACCTTAGGGTTAGTAGAAAACTTTAAAAGCTATACGGTAGTTAATAAACATACATAAATTACCATAAAAAAAATATATTCTATACTTATCATAAGCTACATAAAAATATAAACATATAATACTAAATTATGACAGCAAGGAGAATCAAACCAACGATGACTCTTCGAAATAGTGCTTAAAAATCAATTGTTTGAACACTGGCTTGCTTTGCGCAAGTTTTATTCTAGCTGGGAGATTGTTGCAAAGTTGAGCAGCCCTTAAGTGAAAAGAAATAAATATATTTATGTAGTAAATTCTTTTTAAATAAGACAGCCCTCACACATAATGGCTAGGCTACAGTAATTTTGTCTCGTTATAAATGAGTGCTCAAGATACAACTTGAACACATGTATAGATAATTGCAACTACTATTCCGTCTCTTTATAAATGAGTAAAGGTCTTCGCACACTCACATCTTTTAGTATCGGCATTTAAGCTGTTTTTGGGATGTTCGATATTGTGTAAGTGTTGCTATCCGTGTTCTCTTCAAATACCAATGCGGTGTGAGTCTGCTATTAGAAAGCCATGCAAACACTGGATGCTAGACTTTACACACATTCTGATATCTGACGCAGTATCTATTAGTAATTTCATCACGTGATCAAACAGCTACGCCGAAACTCGCTTCGTTACTTTTTATGAGACTCGTAATTAAATATATATAGATATAGAAGGTGTAACAGGATCCTACTATCATCTTAGGAGTACAATCCAATCTCAACTGCCAGAAGTGCACCTGCCGATCAACGGACGAGGCTCTAGTAAACATTAAAGTAAAGCCAACGCGATGGACCGGCGGGGAGCCGGTGGATGCAGGCGGCAAAGAATCGATCTACGTGGAAAGCAACTGGGGAGGCCTATGTTCAGCAGTGGACTTCAAATGGCTGAAATTATGATGATGATGAAGCGGCAATAGGCTCGTCACGTCATTTTAAGTGGGATCAATAATATAATTGGCGAAATGTCTTTCATATATCTCTGCCTACCCCTTCAGGGATCAGGCGTGATTATATGTATATGTAGGCTTATTTATTATTACATACTCGGTCTCCGTGCTGATATTTGCTTAAACAATGCAAACCACGACGTTAGAGCAGACCACTTGGAAGTGAAAAAAGATGGAAGCTTAATGCAAAACCCTAAGGTGCCTACATGAGCCCTGTCAATGAGAGGTAGAGCACACAGAATTTGAAAAATATTTTTTTAATCGTATCATATGAAAGAGCAACGAGTTACTAAAACGATTAATTGTAATAAGTCACTAAATAGAGACGCAAATCAAATCCTTGACCGCTGTTGCTGAAGGTATTTAGTATACTAAGGCCTTAAGAGACCACATAAGTTATGGAACGCGCATCGGAATTCTACAGAACGATATCAACCCAAATTATTGATCACTGATGTTAAAGGACTCATTTGTGCTAAAGCCCTAAGAGAACACAAGATTAAAATTCAATTCAAAACAAGAATCATGCGACAAGAATCATCATCGTAATTCTACTGAACGGTAGTTGCAAGTTCGGTTCGCGGCAATCAATTACGAGACGTGAGTGATTGCGTGCACGCCCGCTCGGCTAGCTGTGCCGGTAATGGTCGCTCATTTGTTTTGCGCATATTCATAAAAGCCAGCGAAACACGAAGAAAAGTTTTAGTTAGCAAATATTCGTCTGTTATACAATAAAAGGTTAAAAAATTACTCCTTAACATGCAGGTATAGTATTTCTTGAGGGTCTTAGGCGGCGGGGGCAGGGGGCTCCTTCCGTCTAGCTGTAGACCCTCCCAGAAGTCGGCCAGTTACCCCATGGCCGCACAAGGAGGTAGGAGGGGCGCGACACACTGCGCTTCTCTGAGAAGGTCCGTCCGGTTATGATCCGGGGGGACGTTGGCCGCGGGCGGGGTGCCAGAAGCTACAAACCCAGATACTGGCCCCCTGCCCCTTTTTCAACAGCGGTTGGCGTCCTCTGAATTTTTTTAGTTGGTAGGACTGCGGTCGTCGCGTCTGCCGCAGTGAGCCCCACACTCCCCTCCCGGTCCCCCCATTGGCCGGGAGACAGTGCGTAAACAGCATTTTTTTACCGACGATAAAAAAAAAAAAGGAATAGTATGCCTTATATTTACTGAGTGAAGCAGCGATAGCCCAGTGGCGAGACTTATACATAGCCTGTAAATTCAGGGGGTCTCATGTTCAAACCCTAAGACCTTTTGAAGTCATGTGCGTATTTATCACTTGTTCCGTAGATATATGATGAGACTTACTTTGTGTAGTTAAAGAAAACGTTTAATAGAGTGCGCTCTAATTTGTTGACCATTTCCTGTGCGTATCAAGAATTTTGATTAAGCTATTCGCCTTTATTAAGGATTCTAAGGTTACCTTTGCAAGAGTTGGAAGCATTTTAACTACATTAAATATTTTTAAATTAGTATGCTCAATTAATATTACTCACTTCGTTGTTTCTTTTTATATTTTTACGTTTCATTTTTCTTTGAATTGAATACGAGTCAATAATAAAAAAATCTAGAATTCAACCCTATGTATATTTTTTTACTTTTGTTAATTGGAAATAAACTCAACAAAAACCACTCTAATTGCATCTAACCATCTCAGCCCATTCACGTCTCACTACTGAGCACGAGCCACCACTCTCATACCAAGGTGCGAGGGTATTGGGTCATACTCCACCACGCAGATCCAGTGCGGATTGGCGGAGGCAGTTGTGTGGCGTCCTACTGTTAGAATTTTTCAAACCGCCCAATTAGGCCTCTAACGTGGCTTAACGACTACCACTGTTAATGATAACCGGGACCAACGGCTTAGCGTGCCTTCCAAAGCACGGAAGCGTTCGATATGAAATGCCATGCAAACGGTCACCCATCCTAGGATTGACCTCTGTAAACTCTGCTTTACTTCGGTGAACGTTTCCGATAAATTTAAATTCATTAAATTTATTTATTAAAATTTTACTTCGATTATGAGACGTACTAGACGATCTCTTTTCCATTGCAGCTCGTATTAGGTCTTCCGGATTACAAAATTTTAATACTTTATGAAATGTACTAAAAGTTTTCTAATTTCATGGAAAACTTTTTTTTGACTTTTTAAAGCTCAAAGAAAAAAAAAAAACAAAATATTGCTTACGAAATATGAGATTATTTCGGTGCAATTGAAACTAAAAATGTGTTAACACTACATTTATCAATCAAATGTGGCCCTTTAGAATTGCCATTGAACTAAATATAGACCGAAACTGCAAACTTACGAAGCGAGGGCCGGCTCTCAATATCCCCTCGGGAAAAATGTCGTTTAGCTGTTGTAGGAGACGAAATGTTCTGTTAACGACGGCAGCAGGTAGTTAACCGCTGCTAATGACTACTGTCAAAACATATATTTCACATGCCTCAAAGATATGTAAGTAACAAGTGACAGCGATTTTTGTTGAAAGCCAGTATTGGCAGTGGTTTTTCAATTTATTTTCGTAGAATTCTTATTCAAAATACTTCTATAAATTGTAACTAAAGCTTAATTTCCTTGACATTATGTAGGGTGTAAAAAGTTCCTACCAAGATCTAAATAAAATGAAAAATTAAATAAAATATTCTTTAATGTCTTTAAGATCAATATGATCATTTAGATTCGTCAAACATTTAAACACAAAATGGAAATTCGATATCCTTTTTTAACAACAATGAAAGAGATATGAGCGGTACCATAATAAAGAAATAGAAACAAATTGGTGACTCTTATCGGGGTGATCTGTCAGTCAGCCTGTCGTGATTCTAAAGGAGGGAGGGGATTGTCCGTCAGTCAGTCTGTCGGTGACTCTAACAAGGCTTCCAAAAGGCAACGAGTTTGAGATGAATGCCTCAAGAAACTCATCTCGGCTTTTTTCAAATTATCTAAGAAGCTCAAGCCATCCTGCCGATTAACGGACGAGCAAAGATAAAAGTTCCCGATAAGAGACAGTAGGCTCGCCACCTATTACGTGGGAGCAACAATATAACTGGCGAAATGTAGCCGTATAATAAGCCTATGCCTACCCCTTTCTAGAAATAGGCGTATGTACATTATACGATACTCCTATAGAATTTTGAGATAAGTTGTGTTAACAACGCATTTATCAATCAAATTTGGCCATTTAGAACTACCATTAAACTGATGTTGACCAAAACCATCTTACCTCTATTCTGAACTTCAAAGAAACTACTACCCTATATAGCTCATTAACAACGTTCTTGAAATCTCCAGTGTGTCGACCAGGGTAGCGTACCTGATACTACAACTATCCGAACGATATAGTTTGAAGGTCATTCAGGTTTACGCACCGACCTCGGCACACTCGGATGATGAAGTGGAGGAGATGTATGAGGACACATCCAAAGCCTTGCACAACACCCGCAAGGCCCACTTCAACGTTGTTATGGGGGACTTTAACGCTAAAGTGGGAGTCCAAAATTGCGGTGAATCACGAGTAGGACCACATGGTTATGAAAGCCGGAATCACAGGGGACAAATGCTCGTCAACTTCCTGGAGAATGAGGGACTTTTCCTGATGAACTCGTTCTTCAAGAAAAAGCTCCAAAGGAAGTGGACGTGGCAAAGCCCTGACGCTGTGACAAAAAATGAGATCGACTTCATCATGACGGATAAGAAGCACATATTCAGAGATGTCTCAGTTATCAACAGGTTTAATACCGGATCTGATCACAGACTTGTTCGAGGCTCTCTGAATATCAACCTCAAGCTTGAACGAAACCGTCTGATGAAGTCTACGCTCCGACCCAATCCGCTTCAAATCATGGCAGGCTCCGAGGAGATCCAGAGGATACTCGGAGAGAGATTTGCCGCATCGGAACCCACGGAGGACGTAGACGAGACCCTACACAATCTGGTGGAAACGCTGAGAGGCGAGGGCATCAAATTTTGTTAAAAGCGGTGTAAAGGCAGGAAATCCAAACTCTCGGAAGAGACCCTAAGACTGATGACAGCAAGGCGAGAAACTACCCAGCTCACTTCGTCAGAAAGGTCAGACCTAAACAAGCGCATTGCGAAGATGGTACGGCGAGACCTTCGGAGCTTTAATACTCGCCTCATTGAAGAGGCGATAGAGCGAAACCGAGGGTCCAAAGTATTCACTCAGCAGCTTGGAAGGAGCCATCTGACGAAGCTGACGACGCACGAGGGTAGAACCGCCTTGACGAGGTCGGAGGTCTTTGCCGAGATTGAGGATTTCTACGGCCGGTTATACGCCGCACATGCTTTTTGTCCTCAGCGTGAAAACCAAGATTCTCGAGCCACCCTGATACGCCACTACACCGACGAACTGCCAGACATTGACCAAGACGAGATCGTACTGGCTCTGAGACAACTAAAAAATGGAAAAGCCCCTGGTGAGGATGGAATTACTTCAGAGCTTCTGAAGGCTGGAGGAGCTCCGATACTTCTGGAGCTGCAGAACCTCTTCAGCTCTGTCCTTCACTGTGGGAGAACTCCAAAGGCGTGGAGCGGAAGTGTCGTGGTTCTCTTTTTTAAGAAGGGCGATAAAACCCTTCTTAAGAATTATAGACCCATCTCACTCCTGAGCCATGTCTATAAGCTGTTCTCTAGAGTTATAACGAATCGTCTAGCAAGAAGACTCGACGAGTTTCAGCCACCGGAACAGGCCGGATTTCGCAGAGGATATGGCACCATATACACACAGTAAGGCAGATTATACAGAAGACCGAGGAGTATAGTCAGCCTCTGTGTCTGGCATTTGTGGACTATGAGAAGGCCTTTGACTCTGTTGAGATCTGGTCGGTTCTGGAATCCTTGCAGCGGTGCCAAGTATACTGTCGCTATATCGAAGTGCTGAGATGTCTTTATGAATCCGCCACTATGAATGTCCAAGTACAGAACCAGCAGTCTAAGTCTATCCAGTTGCGCAGAGGGGTGAGACAGGGGGATGTAATATCCCCGAAACTGTTCACAAGCGCGCTGGAGGACCTATTCAAGACGCTGGACTGGAAAGGTAAGGGCATTAACATAAACGGTGAATACATCTCGCACTTACGATTCGCTGACGATATAGTCTTGATGGCGGAAACGTTGGAGGAGCTGCAACAGATGCTGAACAGCCTGGCATCAGCCTCGCGACGGATAGGTCTCGGCATGAATTTGGATAAAACCAAAGTCATGATCAATGCCCGCATTGTTCCGAGACCTATTGTCGTGAATGGCCACCTACTTGAAGTTGTTTCCGAATACACCTACCTCGGGCAGATTCTGCAATTAGGCAAAAACAACTTTGAGAAGGAAGCCAAAAGGAGGATCCAACTTGGCTGGGCAGCGTTTGGGAAACTCCGTCGAGTCTTCTCGTCACCTATACCACAATGTTTGAAAACGAAAGTTTTCAATCAGTGCGTCCTACCTGTTATGACCTACGGTGCCGAAACGTGGACACTCACAGTAAGACTGATTCGCCAGTTCAAGGTCGCTCAGCGAGCTATGGAGCGTGCTATGCTCGGAGTCTCTCTGAGAGATAAAATCAGAAATGATGTTATCCGACAGAGGACCAAAGTCACCGACATAGCATACAGGATTAGCAAGCTGAAGTGGCAGTGGGCTGGCCATATCTGTCGAAGGACCGACAACCGATGGGGTAAACGAGTTCTTGAGTGGAGACCGCGACTTGGCAAACGTAGTGTAGGACGTCCACTCGCCAGGTGGGGTGACGATTTGCGAGCGGTCGCTGGCAGATGCTGGATGCGGCAAGCCGAAGACAGGGGAAAATGGCGCGATTTGGGGGAGGCCTATGTCCAGCAGTGGACTAGTATAGGCTGATGATGATGATGATGATGATATAGCTCATTGTTTCTAGTGCATTAACAAATAAAAGTATCACCTTCATAGAGCTTTTAATTGTTGAAAGCTTTCCAACGGCTGCTCTCAAATGTGTGTTGATCTCTTTCCACCAGGGTGGCGGCAATTCGCATGGTTGAGTTTATTATACTATTTAAAAAATAGTAGTCAGTTCATTATTTTTTTTACAACTGATTTGTCGCGCAGATGTTTATTGTCTATTGTCAGTTCCCGCTTCCGCTTATGCCTTAAAATGATTTTTAAGACGATCAATAGGTGAATATAATGATATTACCTTCCATGTGTACCGCGAGATAAGAATGTAAATAGCTCCTGTGTTTGTCTGCATTTCATTATTAACGGTTATTGGAGTTATTATAGCATCATAAAGTATTTTCCCTTAGGTGTTGCTTGTATTAGTTTAATGCCTTTTGTCATGTTTCCTTGTGGTAGCGAAGCTTTTATGATTTTCCGTTTTTATTGTGTTGTTATTCTGGCTTATAATTAAGTAAGATTTACAAAACTGAAATCAGATCGGGCGATAGGGTCAATAGCGATACCTAGTGGTCGTGGTTTCGACAGTGCCAAGCTAACCATATTGTTATTTAATGACTTAATAATGAATATAGACATGCGTGTCAATTACGATCACTTATTTGTCGCGTCACTCTAACAAATAACAACTAAATCGATGCGATCGTAAGCATTCAATTTGTCCAAAACGTCTAAGCATCCAATTTTCACACGTAAATGACATGTAGAAATTGCCACGTTCACTTATTTGAAAATTGAGTTCTTAAACAGAAGAAATAGATGTATGAAAATTTTCACTTTGAACGTATAAAATTCATCATTAGACCAAACTCCACTTAGTAGGTTCCTTAGTCAGTAATTAGTAGTCGTAATACTTAGTCGTAAAAAAAACTGATTTTTTAGTGCCTTGATTAAGTTACAGACACTTCTATTATATTCAAACATATACCAAACATAAAACAAAACGCGTTCAATAAGCACAAGATGCCTTGGTTATTTCTCATTTAGATATGCTCACTGAACTATGTAATAGTATCTTCTTACCAAATCAATTGGTTAATTTTAGGCGCTCAATTTCAATGGGTGTTTACCAATAATGGGTGCGATATGGATGGGAGAAAGCATCATTTATAATGCGGTTCGTTGATCCCACGTCAATAGAGAATGTTCGGTGATCTATGACTAGAGACTAACGGAGGCAAGCGCGAGTGCTGGGTCAAGTTTATAAGTAAAGGTGGGTGTATCATGGAGATGAAAAAAATATCAAATAATAAATTTTTTTTTAGAAATTTTATAATAAGGTTGGAATGTTCTTTTGAAAACCGTATCCAAATAATTGTCACTAAGGAAACCTGCCAAGGTTTCATAGGTAAGTATAAATATATTTTGCATGCGTTTGAGGATTGATATCTGAAGTTGATCGCTGAAATGTCAGTCATATTTCTTTATCTCCATTTAACATTAAGTCGCGAATATTCGTGAAACATTAAAGCGCACTATTTAAATAAATCATCATATCATATAATATCAGCCTTACATAGTCCACTGCTGAACATTGGCCTCCCCAATAAATAACATTCTTCTATTGGGGGTATTTGCCCATAATCACCGTTCTGGGCAGGCTGGTTGGTGATCGCAGTTTTAGCCAGTAGACTGGATGGCCTTCGTCACGCTCATCCCACGGGGAGTCGTATCCCGTGAGATGCGAGGGGATGGCACTATTCCAAGCCGGTACCACACGACACAATAATATAATTCAATAGAATTACATAATAATAAAAATATATTTCGACACTGTAATCTCAGCTAACTCAATAGAAAACGAGCTCAACAGCTCCAACAAATTAAATGGTTTACAGAACGTAAATCATCAAATTACAGATTGTTACTATTATATATATTATAACCATCTATGTGCCTTCTTGCGTCCTTTATTTTTCGGGGCGGTAACGTTTTCGAACAATCCCTCAACGCCATAATAGCACAGATAAACATACTTTCATATATAGAAAACACCTAGACGAAGAAACAGTTACGAATGTAGGATTGATAAGTATGTTGTCACCATTTAAATAAATCCCTCTAGGAAGAGCAACGAGCACACAACAGACACGGATGATCTAAATCCCTTCCAGGAGAGCTTTGACACGGATCGTCAGCATGAGTTTAGCCACCACATACTCATAAAAAAAATACAGTCGCAAACGTGAAATCTTAGTTTTTAATCGTTTTCTAATAGGATGGAAGGTTTCACGTTCGTGTGTGAACTTTGTTTTATTATGTTTTTTATATGTTTTCTATTATCAATGTGTTCGTTTTCAATTGTGGATATATTAGAAAAATTATTTGTATTAAACGACGATAATTACGATATGGAGATGGATACTTTCGCTATTGCAACTCTTCAGTACTAAAAAGCTAATGACTTGCGATTAATGTAATTTAGTTTTATGTTTTTGTTTTGATTACCCAACGACAACAACATTATCGACAACAGTAACACATTTAACACAGTTACATATAATTGCGTTTTTCATAAACAAAAATTAAGTGCTAAATAATTCAGTGCAATGTTGTGTGTGATAAAAATTATTCCCTACGATAATTATTTTAACCATTTATTGCTCTGGTAGTTAACACTTTAGTTGCGTGTCGTTTACGATAACTAGAAATTAAAATCGCTTGCGTGCCATAGAAGATGTCAAACCGTCAAATAGAATTGCATAGTAATATTATCATATTTGATAGTATCTATTAGCAACTCTGTATTCCACATAGCACGCGACCTGTCACAGCTTATCGCAAAATCACGGGTTTTTGAGTTATGAACATTATATGGAGGGTTGATATAAATTTAGTATGATGAAAATTTGATTCAATTGTCTATCTCAATGGGAAACGCAGAGAAGATTGCGATTGATTTAAACCATTAAATAATATTGTTTTGGTCGTGTGTTTAAAATTTATATTTATATATGATTTATTTAGACTTGGGGCTTTACAGCAATTCTATTTCTATGATTAGATATATTTAAATTTAATTCAGAGAAGAGATGTTCATCCAATGGTATGTGACAGCTTATCGATATAAAGATTTAAGTACAACCGGAGGGAGATAAAGGATTGATAAGCTACCACAGGGCGCAAAGTAAGACACTTTGCAATAGCGGTTTTCAATCGTAATAACTGGTCACAGTAAACATAGCGGTATATCTGCAGAAGTACATTCCCAAAAATTTGGCATAATAAGCTCGTAGTGTTTTTAAGTTATATGTAAGACTCGACGCAAAAATATGTCGTTTTATGTCGTGCATAACAAGACAAAGTTACGAATTATGGGATGCGATACGCAACCGAAAGTTCAGTGAGTAGTTTTACATTTGGCGCTATCTTCCGTGCCGGCAGACACTGCACCGTTTCTTAGCGAGACGTACACAATTCATCAATCATGATATTGTCTGACATCTGACTTACTTGCGTAGAGCACATGCTAAACGAAACACTACAACCAAGAGTTCATTGTTTATTGACATTATCTTATAAAGACAGTATGATATAGCTTTCAAATATTGTACAGAGTAATTACTAACTCTAGTAAAGTTTTTGATGTAGAAAAAATAAATTTATATTGATAGCGGATATTTTTTACTCTTGTGTGAACAGACCCTTATTTCGAATGTGTTCAATCAATGCCAAATGTTTGATAGCAACGGTAGAGCATTATATTCTGTAGTTTTGTATATTACTATTTAATATTACTTCAATAATTCAACTGTGTGAAACTATTTCAATTCTTAAAGTTGAAATACATTTTACATATTTCTATTCCTGGCGCTGCTTGGCGGGCCCTCTTGGCAACCAGAGTCGTCAATTATTATAATGACCAACAAGTACAAAGATATTGAAAATTATGGCGATAGGCAGTTCCCAATTGTCAGCTCTAGTAACTTACACCAAGCTCTGTGATTCCTGTTCAAATATTATTGTTTTGCTACAAGTGTTATTTGTTTGCGCAATAAGTTTTTCCGTCATTTCGTTGGAATTTGTTCAATTAAAATAATGATTTTACATTCCATAATGAATTTTAAATGATGGGTTAGAAATATTTTTTTAAATTGAAACTCAACAGGACATTCGGTAATCTAAACCAATGTATTATTATTGAAAAGTTTTACATTTCTTAAACTATTTCAAGATCTTGAGCTGGTACGGTATGGAAGAATTCGTTGACGGTATTAACCACTTCAGTTGTTATGGCTTTAATGATTGGCGGCCCAAGCTCATTCACCAACTCTGCAGAACTTGCACCAAGTAATTCACGGAAGGCTTGAGCTGTAAACAGAATATTTTAAGCTTGTATACACAAAAAGGGTCGCCCGCAATAAAAAATAAATATTTTTGGTCAAACGTAATATGTGACGAGCCTATTGCTGCTTACTGAGAACTTTTATGTAAGATGATCTTTTACTACAAAAATGACAGAACACCTTTTGAAGCTTGCTTAGCTCCTAAGATCTCGGGAGGATAACGTAACTTATTTTTCTAGTCTCGCATAATAAATAGCCTGGACGATGACATAGAATAAAATAAAATAAAAAATAAATAGACTGCAGTAAGATAATGAAAGAACAATCAGACACTATTTTCTGAAAATATATTAACAAGAAATCAATATTTCTCTTGACATACTGACCTTACTGGAAAAAGCTTATCAGTCAACTAGTCAAGTTTGCAATGGCAAGTAATATAACCTCTGACAACCACACCTGGTTTGAGGAAAATAATAATATGACTTTAAGCTGTGTATCATCTTATACCCCTCCATATATTTTCGCAAATAACAGTCTGTAAGTATTATGCAAGACGAAATAATGGCAGTCAGACTTTTTAGTACATAAACATTATGAAAAAACACTTACATAACTCCTCATTTCCATTGAAGAGGTTCTGCAGCTCTATGTTAGCTTTGCCTCTAATCGCATGAGTATATTTCCACGTTTTGATATCCCAATGTTTATTTCCATCTTTCTTTATGTCTCCCATGTCCACATTTACATTGATGAAAAGGTTTTCTGAAAGTATATTTAGTGTTAATCTTATATATAAAACGAAAGATGTACAAACCGCCGCCGCCGCAAGATTCAAGGCAATATTATTTTTAAATATTTATTGTAAATCATTAAAATAGCTATTAAGGTGTTTTTTATATTTCACATACATACATTCACGCCCGTTGCCATGCAGAGGCATATTATACGCCCACACTTCACCAATTTTATAGTTGGTCCCACGTAATAGGTGGCGAGCCTATTGCCATTTACCGGGCACTGTTATGTTCGCCAGAGCCTCGTCCGTTGATCGGCAGGTGCACCACTTGCAAGTGAGGTTGGCGTGGGCTCCTCAGGTCTTGGTAGGATCCCTTAACACTCTTATTTACCCTTGTATTTCACACACATATATATCACACTCTAGCAATAAATTATGTACCTTAATATGTTATCTTAAAGAGAAATAAATATATTGGAGCTGGTAGTGACCAGGTTTTATAATGCTTCTTCTATTTTATATTCTACGAAACTTACTATGCGGCAAAGTTTAAATATCATATCTTGACGGTCACTGGCAGGTTTATTGCCCCGACTTAGTTAGACCTCTGCATTAGCTATTTCTGCCTTTGCTCTGTGGCTAAGTTTGATTGTGTGTAAAGTTTACATATCAATAATAATCATTAGCTTACTTATAGTGACCACCAAGTGGCCTTTTCCGTCTAGGGACAGGATCAGAATTTTGCCATTGATTTCATATTCTCCTTCCACCGCGACGTCGCATTGAACATCAACTTCTAACTTGGATTTTGAAGGCCGTCTGAGAAGTTCGTATAATTATTTTCAGAAACATTCTAGAACATTCCAACTATACATGTTTGTACAAATAAATAACATTAATATTTCTAGACATTTTACACATTGCAAACTAGCGTAAACTGAGCAAAGCGTACGCTAGAGGGGTACTAGACAAAAGGTACTACGTTTATTGATAACATACAATAAGAATGGAAGAATTGGTGTTTCTTGAAAACCAGAAAACAATATTCTGATAATGCACACAAATTATTTACTGTGTTAGTCTTAAAATAACACTGATACTAAATATTTTGCATGATGTCGCCTGATATCGAGCGCTTCCGGGCTTCGGAAGGCACTTTAAACAGTTGGTCCCGGTTCTCACCAAATGTGGTAGTCGTTAAGCCATTTTAGAGGCCTAATTGAGCGGCTTGAAAAATTATAACAGTAGGACGCCATATCCGCACTGGGTAAGCGTGGTGGAGTATGACCCAATACCCTCCCACCAAGGTATGTAAGAGGAGGCTCGTTCTCTGTAGTAGGACATTAATGGGCCGAGATGATTAAGTAATATTTCTGGAGATGTTAATATACAGTAAAACTACAACAAGCATTTAAAAAACTTACGAAATGCTCTCGAAAATGCAGTCCTTCAATCCTTTAACTACGAGGTCATTTGCAATAATCTTTAGGTTTGGTACACTTGCATCAATCTGCTTTATATGGAGTGGATCCAATGTCTTAAGGTTTGGAGAAACTTTTCCCTCAGCCAGTAGAGGAATGAGGGCTAGGGCAGATTCCTTGATGCATGCTGAGTCGCTAAATAAACATTTGTTGATTGGTGGTACTGAAATTAATAGATGGATGAGTATTCTTTTGACTTTGTTAATGATACATGTAAAATCTTACGCACATAATTCTAATTTGTGGTATTCAGAAACCTTGCTGCTTGTTTACAGGAACTATATAGTTAAACCGTATGGCACCCATAATGTACGCGGCGGCTGTAACCGTGTTATCGTTGAAAATATATTTTATTTTCTTCTATTATAATATTACGTAGTAGACTAGTATTATAAATAAATAAATAACAAATATTTTCTGGCAATTACACCAATTAATTATTTCTATTAGTTTCTTTTGGTAAATGTGTGGCGATAGTCCAGTGGCGAGACCCTTTGCCTTTAAATTCAGAGGGTTTTGGGTTTAAACCCTGGTGGCGCACCTATGACTTTTCGAAATAATGTGCGTAATAATCGCTTGCTCCGTGCCTTGGCCGTTTAGTCGTTGGTCCCGGCTGTCATGAACATCTATGGCAGTCGTTATTAGGAAGTCAGTGCCTTCTAGCAGACTGACAGCTGGTTTAACCATAGAATGATGTTTTTCTCTGGGTTGCGGAGGTCAGACGGCAAGCGCTCCACGTAATAACTGAAATTCAGTCAAATCTGTAAACCAGTGAGCAGACTCTGGGCCCTAAGCTTAAGTCTAGGGCAACCGGGATAATGCTTGGATATGATAAGTTTCTTTTGGTAAATACATACTTAATAGATATGGGAAGACACCCAGACCAGAACAATATTATTTTTGAATATTCATGTTTGTGCCTACGATCCACGACCTAAGGAGCGGAGTGCGGGTATACTCGCCTCCACGCCAGATCGGTCGTCAAAATCTTGATAAAAATGCTATGCAATAACTCAAAATCGTCAAAATTGATCAAACGTGTTAAAAAGTGAGTGGTGGCAAGCCATTTGCCCACATCATTACTGCAAGAGATCCCACTCCTTGCTTCTTATGACATCCTGGAGAGGGACATGAAGACTAGAATTTTTCGGAAATTCCATACATGCAATGTCATTTAGCAAGATATCAAATGTCATACTAACGATTACCCATTCAAGGACTAACGCTGTTCATTTGGTGATTTTATCAGATCGCTTTGTTCCACGGCACTACGTGCTCATCATTAAGTTTATACTCAAGAGGTGGCTCGGAACTGGCACTTAGATTATTTTTACACTTATTTTTTTTGCACATATGGGAATCTAAGCTTCGTGATTTTAGTTTAGTTATATAATTTTTTAAGTTTATGATTTAAAGTTTTCAAGTGCTACGTAATAGTTTATGAAATATATAACTTTTGACTTGGACTTATATATCATTATTTATTTACTCCACACATACATAATATCACGCTTGTTTCCCAGAAGGGGTAGGCAGAGACATAAGTACTATACGCCCACACTTTGCCACTTATATTGTTAGTCCCACGTAATAGGTGGAGAGCCTATGTTGTACCTTTCCGGGCACTTTTTAGTTCGCCAGAGCCTTCTCCGTTTATTGCCAGGTGCATCACTTGCAGGTGAGGTTGGCTTGTGCTCCTCAGATCCTGATAGGAGCCCGATACACCCTTATTATTTTTTTAGTATTTTTTATTATCTGCTATGATAAAGGTTGAAGGCGAGTGAAGCCTATGAATACCAGTTAATATGGCGGTCGAAACCTACAGGTCGAGCATTCGGTAAAATTTAATCACTTAGCACTAATTTTAAATCTCGTCGATTTATCGAAACACGGACTCGAAACCACTCGTTACCGACACAAAGGTTGAAGCTTACTATGAGGAGCTATTTTAAACTTATTAGCATTATTTAAAAGCAACACATATTAAAATCTACTTTTATGGTGCATGAAAATTAAAAAAATAATTGCAAATATTTAAAAGATCAAATTTTTTAAATTTTTTAATAAATGTTTTATTTTGTAATAAATTTTACCAAAATTATATTCTAATAAAAGGTAAGTAATTTTAAGTACTGTGTGAATTTTAAAGTAAAAATAACTATTAATAAATACTTACAAGCCAACACATGGCCGATGGTCTCCAAAACCATAAAGGTCAAAACAATTCTTGAGAACATTGTCGAGGGCTTGTTTGTTTTATAGAAAATATTATCACTCAACTACTAATCTGAACTAAAAGATAATTGTTAGTGTAACCAAAATTATGAATAAGTACTTTATATAAGCATCTCGGACATAGTTGTTGTTTTTACAATAAAATATAATCTGAGGCTAGTGATATAGCGGAGAGTATTTGCTTTTTGTCTCTCCTATAGCACGGTTTGTCTGGAACAAGTTATTTAAGATTAAGACTTTTCAGAACAAAAATATTTTTTAAATTTCGAATGCTGTGTGTGTGCTTTTAAAGGTAAACGAATATTTTTATATATGTATATGGTTGTGTGTGGCTTTTTAATATAGCTGTTAGCGTACTTAATAATGCGAGTAGACCGCTTACGTTTTACCACTCTATACTATGAGTAAGTAATAAGTAAAAACATCTCCATGAAAGGGTATACAATATGTACGTACCTAAACATAAGTAAGTACCTTTGTACATGTTTTTTTGTTACTGTGTTTTTTTATGAATGTTTATGTGCAATAAAGGATATATTACTCTGTTGATTATAATCCATCGGCAAGGCGAGACAAGGCCCTTTTATGGTAAGCTGCAAACACACAAGCACATCATATAATATATTAAACCTCTATATTTTCATGTTATTAAATCTAATAGAAAAGGACTACCCAAGTCAAGTTACTTCCTTGAATAATTTATCATGACTTGTCAAAGAGGTGCTCGTCGCTGTAATTCTAGCCACGGCTTATTTCTACAAAGACCAAATTATAATTAGGAATATAATAAACTGAACCTCTAAAAAATACTTTTTTGATCATCAAAATTACTGAGTGAGCATCTAATGAGGTGATTAGGTGCTCAATCAGTATTTTTGATGCACAAAAAGGTTAGGTTAGGTTGGCAATTTATTAATTTTGAAGACACGTTAAATAACACCCTTATAATTATAATATATTCAATGAGGAACTGATGCTGAAATAAAGGTGAGGAGGCAAAACCACCCAAGCGTATACAAAATATTGTTATTAATACAAGTTACTATGGAAGTAACTTCTTCAAAACAATTGTGGAAGCTTTATGGCTAATTATTACTTTAAAATATTTCTTTAATTGGTGCTGCGTCAGCGCGAATTTTTTTCATTTTCTAGCATTATCCTGGTTGTTCGGGGCCCAGGTTCTGCTTACTCGTCTAACCAGATTTGGCAGAACTTCAGTTATTACATATACTGCCTTCTGACCTCCACAAATGGAAATATCATTCTATGGTTAAACCAGTTGTCAGAATATTAGAAAGTACTGACTTCCTAATAACGACTGCCATATATGTTCATGACAGCCGGGACCAACGGCTTGACGTGCTTTTCGAGGCACAGAGCAAATAAGTATGCACATAACTTCGAATAGGTTTGAACCCTAGACCCTCTGAATTAAAAGTCTAGGACTGGTCAAGTAGAGTCGCTCGAAAACGCGTGTAATCAGCGCATAAATAAGCTGTTTCTGTATTATCCGCTCTATTAACTCGTTTAGGTGGATAGAGTATAGTAGATGCATCAACGAGGAAAATATTAGACAAGGGTTATTTTTATATAAAATAATGAAAATTAAAATAAACTACTACTAACTATCCCACACCGGTTGCGGGTGATCGGAAACTGTCACCAAGTAAATAAGATGGTCAAAGAGGTCAGCTGTACTTGGATGAGTGACCGTTTCTGTGGCATTTAATATTAACTATACGACGTTAATCTTTTCTATTGCTGATTCATGATATCAATGTGTAATTCTACTAAATAGGGTATTCAAAATTTTATTGTGAAATTATCTTTAAAAATAATAGTTGCATACTTTTAGGATAAAATAACAATTTTTTAAGTAACGTAAAATGTATGGGTGTATAGGGATCCTACCAAGGCTGCAAGTGGTGCACCTGCCGATCAACGGACGAGGCTCTGGCGAACGTAGCAGTGCCCGGCAAGCGGCCATAGTTTCGCAACCTATTACGGGGGACCAACTATGTAATTGGCGAAGTGTGGGCGCATAATATGCCTACTCCTTTGGGGAAACAGGCGAGTATATATGTCACAATTATCAATTTTATTAATTTTGAGGATTAATATAAACGTTTAAGTGGTCATTCGCTGATCACACATACATTTTCAATGTAGTTTCGATCAATTAAGCTAAACAAATTGATGACTTTATTTTAAGACACCTATATTTTATTTTAACACGTAGTGCGTCATTTAAAATTTAATTTTGACATAGTACAATGAACAAAATAAATAGTTCCATGACATGTGATATAGCCGGCTAATTGATAAATGTCTCATCAATAAATTGATTTCAGGTTTGGCAAATTTTGAACATAACATTCAATTTCGTTGTTAAGTTAATAATAAACAAAACAATTATTATTAAAACGATAAAACTAACAAGATGTCAGCACCTAAAGATTATTATAGAATCTTATCAGAGAATCATTTTTTTTTGTACCTATACAAAATACTTTCCTTTTTGAAAGGAGGTATCTTATATCCACTACAATCTAGCCTATCTAAAGACTAATTAGTAACTTTCTTTTATCATAAACTACTACATATTTCAAAAATAAGAATTTGTCCAATAACACTATTCTTATTGTTTCTATTAAGGCGAATACACTTTAGTAATGTGTTCTTAGTCACAGTATTACACTTCACTGACACTACACTGAACTAACTCAAAAGGTTTTGTCCTTCTCAGTCTTCTCACTAGGTCTGTGTTGTCGAGTAGCTGAATAGCCTCAACATTTACATGGTGATAAAGTCTTCTTTCATGAGCTTCTGCACATTTCCTTATTATGCTAACAACCAGATCCACTTTAAGGTCCCGATGTAGATCGTCGGTCAGAGAATCATGAAGTAATCTTTATTACTGTGTACTTAGTATAGAAACAGTAAGATCATTTAATAGTAGCCTTTTTTGTTTACACATATCTGGAAAGCTATCGCCTAAGGCAACAGTGCGACGCCCTAGCGCCAAGCAAAACACCTAATCGTTTGTTTTCGTACAAGTGAACAAAGAGCTACTGGCGGACATTGCGTTTTACATACATTTCTTTCCGAAAGAAAAAGCTTATGTACCAAACTATCATCCGCATAACAATGAATATTGCACAAGGACGATATGTCATCAATATAACAAAGAAATAGGGTAGGAGAGAGCACTGAACTTTGCGGCTATCCGGAATTGACTTGGTAGAACTCGGAGGAACTGCCCTCACACAGGACTGGAATCCGATCTTCTAGAAAGCCCGCCACCCAGACACATCTAAAACTTGGAATGAAGGGAAGTTTGTCGTACTCTATCGAAAGCATTGGCGACATCTAGGCTTACGTCCAAAGATTCGCCGTGCTTGTCCATCACTTAACCCCATGCTTGTCCTTGGATCTGAACCGATACTGACGACTGTGAAGTAGAGAGTGATCATGAATAACAATAACGAGGTATTAGAAATTAAATACTGCTATGGGGAGTTGTCAAATGTCCAATTTGTCAGCTTTAGTGACTTGCACCAAGCTCAGTGATTCATATTCAAAAACTTGTTGTGCTAACGGTGTTGTTTGCGCAATAGTTGTTTTCATAATTTTGTTGGACTTTGGTTCATTAAAATAATGATTTGATTTTTCATAATGAATGAGGAAGGAAGAAAAAAATAATTTCGAGCATTTTGTGGAAATAATTGTTTTGTTAATCATAACGGCAAGTTGTGGTTATATTTGATTTTTCTGAAGCAAAACGGTATTTTTTTTAAATTCTATTGGAATTTTGTTAGTACTAGGACTCATTCTGTGCCGAGAACAATCATGCTTAGGTCCGTCCCCTGAACTCGCCGCCCGTCCGTCTTCTACAGGCCGCGTAGATGGCGAGTTCGTGTCCCACGCGCGCCTCAAAGAGATGTCTGCACACTGAGGGGCCCTCAGGGAGGGGGCCAAGCCTTCCGGGGTTGCGGGACTGTTCGGAAGGGTTACCGCGGCCTCGGTACGTAGCAGGCTCAAAAGAAGGCACATGGGTTTTAGTCAGTAGAAGTTTGGCATACCTTCCCGCTCCACCCACTGCGGGGGAAGGTCTTTGATGATTTTCCATCCGAAAAAAAAGGTCCGTCCCCTCAATCTTATCTTAAAAAATAAAAGATAATTTACCTCTTCTACTTCCCAGGCAGGTTGATCTATTGCCTATTAGCACCATATTATACTTTTATATTGCATTTGTAATTTGTTACTGGATGTTTTCTTCTCTGTGCGTAGATATTATTTTCCTGGTTTAAGAACGATTTATTTGCCTATTGAAATTTTACAGCTTGGCTCAATTGTCTACTAAAATGTATACCATCTGTCCTATTTTTAGGTACCTACAATATTTACTGTCAACTCCAAATATTCCAAAAATAATTAAGATGAAAAATTGTATAAATAAAACATTAGCATTGGTATCTTTTGCTTCATCTACAAACATTAAATTTTATCAATTTACGTAAAGTACTCAATAAAATAAAGATTTTTCGTTGATGAATAATAATTATTAATGTTTTCAATTCTTACTTCGTGAAGTAGCAGATGTGCATTAATTTTCGTCAACAAACAACACCTCTCATTATTTAAATCTAATACTTTCATAGATTGCTAAAATGTAATGTTATGCAAAAAAATTTGCGAATCAATATTTATTTCAAACATTACTCATCTAAACTTTAACAGTTACTTAGCACTAATTTCGACAAATACGTGCAAATAACGAGATTCCAGCATTCACCGCTTCGTAAATAAATTTGTTAGCTTTAACGTTTTGAAATACTGAATGTATTTTGTAAATTAACTCCAACTATATTTCGCATTTAAATTTTAATCACACATGTACATCCTAATGCACGCAAAATATACGTTTGTGACAATTGGCAGTTGTGGCACAACAATTTTATAAACCACCCAGTATTCAAATAATCGTGCATAAATGTGACTCATGTACACAAAGAGATTAAGCCTGTTTTAGTGTGATACTAACGTGATACGCACAAACAATTATTAGTATGGCTTTTAAAATAAACGTGTAATAATAATAAATGAACTATTTATGGCAGTGATGAAACAGATTACTCAATTCTCAATTAAAGCATGTATGTTGCACTTATTGCCAGAGCAAATAACATGAACATGAACATTCATAAAGTTTTAATTCATAAGGTATTATTATATTTATTCAGAACTAGCTTTCGTGCTCTTGTGCGTTGCTTGAAAAACAAACTTTAAAATATTTAAAATTTGAGATTTACCATATGAAGTAGGAAACGTCAGGTCAAAAGTTCTTGCATTGAAAAGATTTTCAATAGAAAACCTTACCTACCTTATAAGGTACAGAATTATATTTGCGAAAATGGCATCTGAAATTCCAAGTACTGCAATGAAGATTATTCTATTTCAAGAAGTTACTAATGCAATAGCTGTACCTAAGGTGTAGATGTAGATTTTTAAGTTACATACAATTATGCCTGTTTGGCCATGCCTGAAAGGGGAAGGCAGAAGCATATTGTACGCCACATTTCGTTAATTTTATTGTTGGATCCAAGTGCTTATTGCCGATTACAGGGAACTTTTATGATCGCCAGAGCGTCATCTGTTGATTTGCAGGTGCACCATTGGCAGGTGAGGTTGGCAAGTTTATGGTAGGATCCGTATACACCCTAGTTTTTAAGTTATAGGTAAAATAGAGGATATTAAATTAAAACTGAATAAAAAACAAAAGGCAATTTGAACAATGTATTGTTAATGATATATTTCTTAGACAATTTCAAGATCTTGAGCTGGTACGGTATGAAAGAATTCGTTAACGGTTTCAACCACTTCAGTGATTATGGCTTTGATGATTGGCGGCCCAAGGTCATTCACCAACTCTGCAGAACTTGCACCAAGCACATCACGGAAGGCTTTAGCTGTGAAAATAATAATTTATACTTAAAGTAACTTATCTTATTAGTCCCGCATTTGTATAAAATAACCTTAGCTGCAACTACAGTGAAATTTAGAATATTAGAACTAATTAATTACAATTTCGCAAAAAAATAATTGATTCCATTTAACATCATCATTTCATTTTTCATATTGGCCTTGCTGAAAGACGTTTATAGCCAGTATATATCGTCACCATATCTTTTTTTCTTTAAATTATTTAATCTTTATTGCACACACATAAAAATACAATGTACAAAAGGCGAACTCATCACCATAATAATATAGTGATAAGTGTGTACAACATACAATCCATTACGCATATTTCAATCAAAAAGGTCTGTTCAAGACTGGCATGCAATTTGTAGTGTTGTAATCAGTTATCTAATTGAAATTTTGATTCAAGTGAATTTTTTAGTCTAATTGTGTTTATGACTGAACATTGAATGGTTGGAATTGACGTTATAGAAATAGACATTATACTAGATGTCAACATCTTATCTGGACTAGAACGCGAGAAATGAGTATCTCGTGATGCTGGTAACCGAAAGTTTTGACTAATACTCTTGAGGCTCATTGTGACTTCAAATCAGACCTGATTATGCAGAGTTAATATTAAATTGTACTGTTAGTCTTATGACCGTTCAGGATGAAGTTTGGAATGGCAATTCAAATCGAGCCCATAGTAACGATAGCTTATTAGACTTGTTATTCTGTAACATCCTTTAATCGTTAATATAGTTTGAAATAATCGTAGTAGGTACATAAACATTATAATAAAAATACTTACATAACTCCTTATTTCCATTGAAGAGGTTCTGCAGCTCTATGTTAGCTTTTTCTCTTATCACTTGAGTATATTTCCACGTTTTGATATCCCAATGTTTACTTCCATCTTTCACTATTTCTCCCATGTCCGCATTCACTTTGATAAGAAGATTTTCTGAAATTATATGTGGTGTTAATGTGTCTCATAAAAACATTCAGTACATCATATTTTAGCTAGAAAATGTAGCTGCAAATCACGGACAATAGTTTAACGACAATATTAATTTCACAATTCATGATGCTATATAGATCTGGGAGCTCATTCCACAACTCAAGGGTACGCGATAGATTTATTTATGATACGTTCCTTCTGCTCGTGTTTTATATCGTTGCTACGGATTTATTATATTATTGCATACGCTACTAAGCAACTTTATTCTGTAGCGACGTTTAAAATTTTATATATTATTCATCATCATGTCATCCTATTCACGTACCACTACTGAGCATAGGCCTCCTTTACCAAATTAAGGCAAAAAAATAATACAACATGACCTTGTACGGATTGGCGGATTAATATTTTAATACACATCAGCATATTCCGTTCCTTACTGAGGATGACCACCAAATGCTCTGGTCCCCCATCAATTGATTATTCCCCCGGATCTGTAGGAACTCCGCACAAGCTTAGCATCTGCAAACCCTTTGCCTTCTGGCAAAGTTTGTTCGGGTGTAAAGTCTGCATTTTAATTTTAGTAAATATAACAATTTCCTTACTGATAGTGATCGCCAAGTGGCCTTTTCCGTCTAGGGGCAGAGTTAGAACTTTGCCATTGATTTCATATTCTCCTTCTACCGCGACGTCGCATTTAATATCAACGTCAATCTTGGATTTTGAAGGCCGTCTGAAAAGAACATTGAGCAAATCATATCACTCACAATACATAAAATAAATATTTTCGAACATCTCACACATTTCCATTTAGCTTTAAACTAGTAGCGTGTGCAATGTAGTACACATTATGGTATACATTTCTTTATATACAACTTTTGTTAGTGACATAATACTTCCAGTAGATAGGAAACAAAAACAAGAATATTTTTTTTTATGGCCATACAACAAATATTCATTAGGTATGAAATGTAGATTCA
Source organism: Musotima nitidalis (assembly GCA_949126915.1). Taxonomy (NCBI): domain Eukaryota; kingdom Metazoa; phylum Arthropoda; class Insecta; order Lepidoptera; family Crambidae; genus Musotima; species Musotima nitidalis. Next base: position 6,575,596 of record OX421424.1, on the reverse strand, counting down.
CTAAAAATCTTATTATTAGTATATATTTAACTTCAGTCTAGGGTCTTCAAATGCAATTTTTTTTATGTGACACGTCATAATGATTACATTCTGCCTGATGGTAAGCAGTCGGTCCAGTTCAATAAAAAATTAAAGCGCTTTATAATGTGAAATAAGCACGGCATAAAGCGCATAAAAATGCCGTTTTACGCCCCGCTTAAAAGACCCGGGATCATACTAATTCATCAATATTCTAAAATTATTTTTATCTACATTTTAAATTACGTTAGTTATGTATTGACGAAACAACTTAAATAAAGTAACTTCGCCATCGTATGTATTCTTAAAAAAAACTATAAAAAGTCTTGAAGTTATACTATGTTAAAAATGTAATATTTTGCAATCATATTTCATATTTCTGAAGCCGTTAATAAAAAGTTTTAACTAATAACAAGACTTTAAATGAACTTACGAAATGCTTTCGAAAATGCAGTCCTTTAATCCTTTAACGACGAGGTCATTTGCTATAATCTTAAGGTTTGGTACACTTGCATCAATCTGCTTTATATGGAGTGGATCCAATGTCTTAAGGTTTGGAGAAACTTTTCCCTCAGCCAGTAGAGGAATGAGGGCTAGGGCAGATTCCTTGATGCATGCTGAGTCGCTAAATAAACATTTGTTGATTGGTGGTACTAAAATTAATAGATGGATAAGTATTATAGCGACTTTGTAATGTTATATATATAATCTAACGCCCACAATTTTAATTTGTGGTATTCAGAAACCTTGCTGCAACTATATTTATAAACAGGAACTGTATAGTTGATGACAACTGAAATTGGCATTTGGAATGTACCTAGTTATCTCTGTCACAAATTATATTTATTTTATTTTATGAAACCACGAGAGAAATTCCATAGTACTTCAATGGCACAGATGATGTTGTATTGTTATATGTATACTTCACAATTATTAAGGTTTGGTTTGTTTTAGTTTTTATACATTCTTGTACATTTGTCTTCCTGCAATATTATTACTACTACTTTATTGACTATTAAATAGGAGTAGACACTGTAAACTCCGCTTAATTCGATGATTGAATTAGACCACCTAGGCTGCCGGCGACACCAGCTCTTCAATAATGATTAGTGATATTCTATAGAATGTACGTGATCACGATTTGAATCTGAATAGTATTTTTTAAAATATCAGTTCAAATAAAAGATACATACGGTCATAGTCTGTCAGTTTGGTTAAATAATCAGTTAGCACCATAGAAATCTGAATAACGAGACACTAGAAATGGTATGTGCCGCGTAAAAATATCGGATCACATGTGGCCAATTTAGAAAGGAACGCTTGTCGCCAATTTGAAAATTCAAGTCGAGATTGACGTTGCTGTCATCTACTACAAACTACAAGTTATACTACTACTACGAATACAGTACATTGCATGTTTGTAGTAAGGTACGATTCAGATATAACAAACGCAATTGGCAATGTATGTGGTTCTGGGTGCTTTGGTGTCATATGATACACCAGCACGTTAGCGATTTAAAACGCGCACAGCACTTCTATTGTTGTATTAAGATTTCTATCGTTAGCATTGATTTGAAATTTCATCGATATACAGAGGTTTAGGCTTATTATGTCTAGCATACAAATTATTGGTTGCTATTTAAAAAAGATATAAGTTTAAAACTAAGTGTATGGTACAGATTTTTTATGAAAATATACATTTATTAAATCAGACACTAATATTATCTCAAGAAATTGCTATGAAAATTAAAAAAAAGGGATCTCAATAAGATAAGTTATAAAGTTAAACCAATAAGAACCATCATGACAATTAATATTGTTATTGGTCGAAGTTTAGAGTAAATGAAATGACTACTTATGAACACTTACAAGCCAACACATGACCAATGGTTTCCAAGACCATAAACGCCAACACAATTCTTGAAAACATTTTTGAATGCTTATTTGTTTAATAGAAAATATTATCACTCAACTACTAATCTGAACTACAAGATAATTGTTTGTGTAACCAAGATGATAAATTCTGTACTTTATATAAGCAACTCGGACATTGTTGTTGTTTTTAAGATCAAAATATAATCTGAGGTTAGTAATATAGCGGGGCGTTTCAGCTTCTTGACTGTCTTTATTCGTTTAAACACTCTGTTTTGTAAACACATAATACTGTCACAAGTACATCAGTGTTGTTCGGTATCCGTAGAGATCACACGCGTCGCACTTGATCTAGTATCTACGTGTTCGGAAGCGCTGACGCTGCGTGTCTCCGCTCGGTCGCGGCGATGACCCAGTTATCGGTAACACACATTATGCTGTTATTGTGAAATAATAGTTAAGGCGAATGCTACTTATTAATTAATAGTAATATGGCTTCGCAAAATATAACGCTAGTAACTGAAACGGAACATTTGTTATATAAACATTTTAACGAAGAAAAAGGAAAACGCAAGTTACTTGAGTGTCAAATAAAAGATCTCCAAAGTCTAATTATCGATCTCCAGCAGCAGTTGAAGGGCGCCCAAGAGCTAAACCTGAATGTTCTCCCCAAGAGTAAGCATTTAGAATCTGATGAGCCTTCTCGAGTCGAGTACGAGACCGATGAAGAAGAGCTTGCCAAAGAAACGGAGTGGGTTCGTAAGCAGAACCAAAAAAAACGGAAGTTGAATACAACACTGTCCCCACCCCATATTGATCATAAATCAAACATACCGACCGTAGAAAAGGTAAAGAAAATACCAACCCCGCCACCAGTTGTGGTGGAGAATATTAAGGACTATCAGAAGTTCTACGATCTCCTGTTGTCAGGTATTGAAAAAAATGCATTCATTGCAAAAATGATGAATGGAGACATCGTCAAAATCAACGCCGCTAACGAAGACTCGTATAGAGCCATTACAAAGCTGTTGTTACAAAACAACTGTCTATGGCACTCTTACGAGAACAAACAGGATAGACCAGTTAGAGTAATGGCCAAGAATGTACACTCCTCCTGTACTCCAGGAAGAATAATTGAGGACCTGTTATCTAAGGGATATAAAATCCAAGAAGCAGTTAATAAGCTGAGTTGGAAGAACAAAGAACCTTTAAACATGTTTATGCTTTCTTTCCAAAATGATGAAGACATAAACAAAATATATAATATTAAGACAATTCTGGGTTGTAAAGTAGAAATACAGCCACTCAAAACATCCAGACTAATACCACAGTGTAAACGATGCCAATCTTATGGACATACACAGAAATATTGTTCCAAGGAAGCGAGGTGTGTAAAATGTACTGGGAAACACCTAACTATCGACTGTAAATAACCAGTACAAGCAAAGCCGAAATGTGTGCATTGTGGGGAACCTCACCCCGCTAACTATAGAGGCTGCATCGTGGCTAAAGAACTGCAAAATATCAAAAATAGGAAGATGAAGTCAAAGTCAACGTTAATGCCTAAGCCACAGATTCAAACTAGCAGTGGAAATGCTAGGAAAAGTATCCCTGGACCTGCTCGAATAGTGTCCCAGAGTGCTTCCTTCGCACAAATAGCCAAAGATTCTCATCCACAAAATGAGCTAAAGAGCCCTAGTATGGATGATAAACTTAATAGAATTTTAGATATTATAACTTCTTTTGAGGATAGGCTAAAGAAGTTAGAAAATGGCGCTAAAATTGCTGTTTCAAAACAAAAGCAATGACTACATCACTGAAAATAATGGCTTGGAATGCCAATGGACTTCTGAGGCATTTAAATGAGCTGCAAGTGGTCCTAAATTTAGAGAATATAGATGTGTGTCTGATTTCAGAATCTCATTGCACAAAGGAATCTTACATTAAAATTAATGGCTATCAGACGTAAATTGCCCTACATCCAGACAACTCAGCTAGAGGAGGTAGCGCTCTTATTATAAAAGAAAACATTAGTCATTATGAAAAGTTTAAATGCGAAGAACACCATATACAAGCAGTGGCTGTCTGTGTAAAAACTAAAAAGTATCCGTTGATGATATCTGCCATATACTGTCCTCCTAAGTATTCCTTAAAAGCAGATCAATATAAATGTTTTTTAAGCCGACTGGGTAACAGATTTATACTGGGAGGAGATTTCAATGCTAAGAACACCTACTGGGGTTCTCGGCTAACAAGTACCAAAGGAAAAGAACTAATGAGTGCAATTAAAGAGCTGAACTGTGACGACATATCAACAGGCAAACCAACCTATTGGCCAACTGATCCAAATAAGATACCAGATTTAATAGACTTTTATATTTATAAAAATATTTCTACCTCATTTGTCAATATAAAGCAAGGCAATGACTTGTCTTCCGATCACTCACCAATCGTTCTAACAATTGGGGAAAACGTATCATATATGGAAAAAAACCCAGTTCTTATAAATAGAACCACCGACTGGGAGAGTTTTAAACAAGAATTAGATAAATTTTTGAAAAACTTATTTACAGCCAAATGTTAAGATTTTTTAATAAAAATGGCTTAATGCATTCAAAACAATTTGGATTCACTAAGGGTCGCTCCACAACCGATGCAGGTGTTGAGCTTTTGAAACATATTTTTGATGCTTGGGATAATTCTTTGGACGCTTTAGGTATTTTTTGCGATCTGTCCAAAGCTTTTGATTGTGTTCCTCATGAAACATTGATAAAAAAATTAGATTATTATGGAATAAGAGGCTCCGCATTGGATCTTCTTACTTCTTACTTAAGTAATAGGATTCAAAGGGTTGAAGTTAATGGAAAGCGATCTCAGGGTTCTGTAGTAAAAATGGGGGTACCGCAGGGCTCGATTCTCGGCCCGTTTTTGTTTTTAATTTATATTAATGATTTGCCACATTTGGTAAAGGAAAATCACGAGATAGTATTGTTTGCTGATGATACATCATTATTATTTAAAATAAAGCGATATCAGAACCCAGACGATGTAAACAATGCGATCTCAAAGGTGGTGCACTGGTTTGACGTTAACAATTTATTATTAAATGGGGCTAAAACGAAATGCATTAAATTCGTGACGCCTAACGTCAGACAAGTAAACACCACTATTAAAATAAAGGAAGATGAGTTGACCCTTGTGGATACCACCAAATTTTTGGGTGTTATATTAGATTCTAAGTTACAGTGGGGCCCACATATTGGTGAATTGTCGAATAGACTCAGCTCTGCTGCATACGCGGTAAAGAAAATTCGCCAATTAACAGACGTTGAAACAGCTAGGCTTGTTTATCATTGCTATTTTCATAGTGTTATGTCGTATGGTATTCTTCTGTGGGGTTGTGCCGCAGATATTCAAAATATTTTTGTACTGCAGAAGAGGGCCATACGAGCAATTTATAATCTACCATGTAGACATTCACTAAGGGATAAATTTAAAGAAATTGGTATTTTGACAGTGGCGGGTCAGTTTGTTTATGAAAACCTAGTATATGTACACAAAAATTTTGATAAATTGAGTAAGAAAAGTGATATACATAACCTAAACACAAGAAATAAGCATAAACTAGTTGTACCTGCCACTAGGCTCCAAAAAATTAACAAATCTTTTAAAGGTCAATGTGTGCGATTCTATAATAAAATCCCAAGCAATATACAGCAATTAAGCCTAAATAAATTTAAATTAACAATAAAACGCAAGCTGTCTTCAAAGGGATATTATTCTATTAAAGACTATATGGCTGATAAAAATGCTTGGGATTAAACCGCCGTTTCATACAGGCTATTCTAATATGAATGACTTAAAGCATGAATATTGTTATATTATGTTGCATTGTATAGCGTCACAGACAAATGAAGATTGTTACTAACCAATCGATAATTTAAAAGAGCATAGCCTGTGAGTTTCTTGCCAGTTCTTCTTACAGAGCGGTGGCTCGGAACTGGCACTTAGATTCGCTTGCACTTAAATGTTTTTTGTTTTTTTAAATTATTTGGTTGCAAGTGAATCTAAGCTTCGTGATTTTAGTATAGTTATATTTTATTTGTTTTTGTTATTTTTTTATAATTTTGACGTTTTCAAGTACTATGTAATAGTTTATGAAATAAAGTATTTTTGACTTTTGACTTTTTTGATAGTAATATCAAGCTAAACATACCTTTAAAAACCCTATTACAAATTGATCAAGATGTAGAGACATTTATGAAAAATATTCAACAATGTGCCTGGAGAAATACTTCACACTATGTACATAAAAATACAATTAGAAACAATAAGTATCCCATAGATATTAGAAACCTAATATTAGAAAAGCGAAAGCAGCGAAAAACATGGCAAAGAACAAGATTTCCTCCAGACAAACAGCTTCTAAATAACCTGTCAAAAAAGTTAAGCCGAGCAATACAAAGTTTCAATGTAAACTGCATGACAGACTATCTGACCAAGCTGTCTAACGATCGATCTACAGATTATTCATTATGGAAAGCCACAAACAATCTCAAAAGACCAACTGTGCAGATATCTCCGATCAAAACGAACAATGGGCGCTGGGCCATAAGCAATGAACAAAAAGCATCTAGTTTTGCACAACATCTTGAAAGTATTTTTGTACCTAACGATGGTGATGAGGATCACGTTACTTTAGACCTAAATCAGCGTGAAAGTGATGAATTGGAAATAAGGTTTACTACTCCCAGAGAAATAGTCACAGAAATTAAACTATTAAAACTGAAGAAATGTCCTGGCTTTGATCTCATTACTGGTGAAGTACTTCAAAACCTGCCTCGTAAAGCAATTATAAAATTGACAAATATAATTAATGCCTCATTACGATTAAAGTACATTCCCCAATTATGGAAAGTAGCAGAAGTCATCATGATACCAAAACCAGGAAAACCGCCCCATGAAGTCACTTCATATAGACCTATATCATTGCTACCAATCATGTCAAAATTACTGGAAAAGGTGATTTTGAAAAGGCTTAAGCCAATCATTGAAAGTAGAAAACTTATACCTGATTACCAATTTGGATTTAGAGAAAAACATTTCACTATAGACCAAGTACACAGAATTACTCACGTGATAGAAAAGTCATTAGAAGAGAAAAAAGTCTGTTCTACAGTATTTCTAGATGTAGCTCAAGCTTTTGATAAGGTTTGGCATCAAGGCCTTATATATATATAAACTAAGGAAAGTCCTTCCAGTACAATTTTCAAGTATTCTTGAATCATACATATCCGACAGGTTTTTTAGAGTGAGACAAAACGATGCATATTCAGAACTCTCATTAATCAAAGCTGGAGTGCCTCAAGGAAGTGTGCTAGGCCCGGTCCTGTACCTACTGTACACTTGCGATATTCCAGAATTAGAAGACAGCACTATTGTTACCTTTGCTGACGACACGGCCATAATGGCGTTGGGGTCTACACAAGTGGAAGCAGTGGAAAAGGTACAAACTGCTATCAACACCATTTACACGTGGACGAGGAAATGGCGAATTAAATTAAATGAGTCTAAATCAACTCATATAGATTTTACAAACAGGAAAAAAGTACACCATCCGATATATTTAAACAACACTGTAAAAATATAATAACACAATACAAATAAAATACTGCTAAATACCTAGGAATGACATTAGACACAAAGCTTTGCTGGAAAGCACATGTTAAGAAGAAACGCGAAGAGCTAGAACTTCGTTATAAAAAAATGTACTGGCTTCTGGGTAAACATTCAGCGCTATCGGTACACAACAAATTACTATTATATAAACAAGTCCTTATGCCAGTATGGACTTATGGTATTCAGCTCTGGGCTTGTACCAAACCAACTAACATAAAAATCATACAGCGATTCCAGAATAAAGTATTAAGAGGCATTGTTAACGCACCTTGGTACATCAGAACCGACGATCTACATCGGGACCTTAAAGTGGATCTGGTTGTTAGCATAATAAGGAAATGTGCAGAAGCTCATGAAAGAAGACTTCATCACCATGTAAATGTTGAGGCTATCCAGCTACTTGACAACACAGACCTAGTGAGAAGACTGAGAAGGACAAAACCTTTTGAGTTAGTTTAGTGTAGTGTCAGTGAAGTGTAATACTGTGACTAAGAACACATTACTAAAGTGTATTCGCCTTAATAGAAACAATAAGAATAGTGTTATTGGACAAATTCTTACTAATTACTATTACTAATTAGTCTTTAGATAGGCTAGATTGTAGTGGATATAAGATACCTCCTTTTAAAAAAGGACAGTATTTTGTATAGGTAAAAAAAAAAAAAACAAGTTAGGTTGTTTGTTACGTTTAATTATATAAAAAAAATAGTTTAGAGAAGAAACAACATACCTGTGCAAGACTAATATTACCAAGATCTGAGGAGCCCGAGACAACCTCACCTGCAAGTGGTGCACCTGCCGGTCAACAGACGAGGCTCTGGCAAACATGACAGTTCCCGGTAAGCGGTAATAGGCTCGCCATCTATTGGCGACACGTAATTATATACAACGTAGGACCAAAATATAAAAATACGAAAAAGCGAAATGTGGGTGTAAATTATATGCCCCTGCCTACGCCTTGAGGGTAACACGCGTGGTATTTGTACTCATTATCGCCATATATTAAAGATTTCTTTTTGTGCACACAAAGATAGATTTGACCGGATCCGGTCGAGTCATAATCACAGTGGCGTTGCCAACGGTGCACCAAACGACGTAAACAACAAGATGGCGTCGTTTGACGGAGTCTAGATGGTTCGTGTTCGACTCGAGGCCACTTCACTTCAGCTCTCGGTCGAGTCAACATGGGTCTTCTAGAACCCGTCCCGTGTTCCTTTTCGTAGTTTAAGTACCTAGTTTTAATAAAATGTAATCAGTACGGTTTCATAGTAAAAATAAAGTGATTGTGTAGAATCAAGTTCGTGTTCGTTATTTTATTGCCTGTATCTACGTTTCTCGCCCACAATGTCTGAAAATCTAGAAGATAGGCCTTCCATATCCAACAGATTCTTTTACTACTACTACACATAAATCTTGATGATTAGTACTCGTGTCGTACTTATAATTTATTGTTGATTTTACATGTCATTGTGTTCAGTTTTTTATATGTCGAACAATCGATAAAATAACTAAAGAATTCTAAATACAAACTTAATATACATAGGGGAGGGATCAGAACAAATATTCATGTTCATGCACACATAGAACCACAACCTCAGAAGCGCTCACAACACGCCATATCGGTCGTCGTTATTAATAAATATCTTAATCTATTGATGCAAGATCAATAGGAGAGGCATGATCGTTTCGTGGTATAATATGATGACATTTTGTTATATCTGCAGTTTACAATCAAATCAATTATTCCATGTCACATTACATGATACATACATGGTATAAATTAAGGGTCTCCATGTGATGCCCTGCAAGAGCATAGCAAGTAAGAAATGCTAACTAAGAGAATTCTTAACTATTTAATATCTAACATAAACATTTTGGAAACATACATATAAGAAACATATTTCTATTAGTCTTTGATTTTCATCACAACTAAAAAAACTTTTGAATATTATAAAAACACTTATTTACTAAAAAAATCATTACAATACACATTTCATATGCTTAAATCTCTGTACATTAAGTTACCACCCAAGTTTCAATTCTAAAATAATTTGCAAACAGATGCTCATCGCTGTAATCTAGCCACAGCTTGTTTCTACCCAGACCAAAATAAACTTATAATGTATTCAAAGAGGAACTGATGCTGAAATAAAGGTTAAGGAGCCGAAACCACCCAAGCGTATACAAATTATCGCTATTTATACAAGTTGCTATGGAAGTAACTTCTTTAAAACAATTATTGAAGCTATATGGTTATATAACTACACTATATAACAGCGCAAAACCTGTTTCGTGATAAATTCTTAACAAGGAAAATATTAGGAGGCACGGTTATTTGTTAACTTGATGTTGTTTTCCTTTTATGATACATAATTATAACTAAATTATTTTTTTATTATTCATTCATTTACTTAGTATATAATATTTAACACATAAGTTTAAAAAACATGTCCTACAAAACTTTTCAAACCGTTTGACTGAAGGATCAATGACTATGAACTATGAATATACATTAAATTTTATACATATTTTTTTACAATAACATACATATATTCACGCCTCTTTCCCCGAAGGGGTAGGCATATTATACGCTCACACTTGGCCAATTATATTGTTTGTTCCACATAATAGGTGGCGAGCCTATTGCCGCTTCCGGGGGCTGTTATATTCGCCAGGGCCTCGACTGTTTATTGGCAGGTGCACCACTTGCAGGTGAGGTTGGCTTGGGATCCTTAGGTCTTAGTAGGATCCCTATACACTCATATTTTTTCACAATAAGATTATATTAATTAAATAAATAAATATTCTCTTACAATCACACCAATTATTTAGTTCCAATATAAGTATCACTAAGGATTTGTGTTATGGATACTAAAGAACGTATAAACATACTTACATGCTTTTTTATATAAATACATACTTAATATATTTAGGAAAACACCCAGACCATTACAAATATTCATGTTCATGCACACAAAGACTGACTGTGTGACTGTGTGGGAATCGAACCCACGACCTCTGGAGTGAAGTGCAGGTATACTGACCTCCGCGCCATATCGGTCGTCAAATTATAATTATTATTAAATGTTTAAGAACATCTCACACGTTTGCGTTTCTAGTTTCCAAGCTGCTTAGTTAATATCAGTACTATTACTATGGACAACGCATAAGCTTAAATAGATGATTGATTCGGATAGCGGATGCGTAGCAAACTCCTATACCAAGTCAACACTTATAGTATTTCATAAAAAACAAATATTTCTCCAATATAGGAATCCAAATTATGACCTGATAAACATATTTCAGATAATTATAATAATAATAATAAAAATATTAATTGGTGCACCAAACAATTATTAAAACTAAAAACAATTAATAAATGTTTATATGATGCACCAAAATGACCCAACTCAGCATATGCTAGTCCAGTGTTCTAGCGCTGGTTTTCAGCTGGGCCATTTTGACCTCCACGCCATAATAGAAGTCCTATCGATATCTTATTGACATAAGTACTGCTCGTTTTTTGCTTAGATGTATATTTGTCATATAATGTTGTAGGTTATGTTTTAAATTTTTTGTTATCATTTTAATGTTAGTTTTTTTATTTTTCTTTTATTGATTGTTATATTACTATTTCTTCTATGCCACTCTAGCTCAAAAGGGCGGTGCAGGAACACCAGCGCTGCTGTATTATTAGATGCAGCAGCATTATGCTGATGTATCGCCTTTTTGACAGGTAACATTATCCATGTTGTTTTTTTTTTAGTTTTATATATATAATGACTTCGTGCGGTTTGCACATTTAGCCAGTGTCATGTAAGAGATATATTAATAACATAATTATAATTTATAGTTTATAAGAATGAGTGGTGATAAACATGATAAATGGTAAATAAGATGCCCTCTCCCTAAAGCCCTTGAGACCTCACATGGACTTCTTGAGAGATTTTGAAAAGTGATGTTGCACTTTTTTTTCATTTACCAACACTCATGTACGAGAACAAACACTTAACGGTTAATAATCCACCGTTATTACACATTAACTTTCGAAATATCACAAATTTTAGAAAATAAAACAAAACTAAACTAAAAGAAGTCCTATGTTGTTGTTATTAGTATTGTTATTTTTTTTTAATATTTTTTGTTTTGTTTTTTGTGTACGTTTTTTTGTAACTGTTTGATCTAATTGTTTATGTAATGTTAGTTTGTCAATAAAAAATATTCTTATTCCTATTTCTGACAAATATTAATTTTAAAGATTGCCTGGAAGAAATTGCTGTTAGCAATAAGGCCGCCCATGGTGCCATATTTTTTTATGTTATTTTATTACTTTATTTAAAAGTGTTTATTCATTCATTCATTAATGATGTGTTTGATTATCAAGTTTGTGCCGGAAACGATCACCGAAGTGGAGCAGCTTTCACGCCGTTCTTGAATGAATGACTGTTTGTGTGACATTTGATATCGAGCGCTTCACGTGCGTCGGTTGACAGGTTCTATACACCTCCACTCCACCTGTACACTGCTTGACTCCAGGACCAATATTAATGTGCAAGGATATTTGTCTCGGTCTGGGTGTAAGTCATCATCAAACCAGCCTTATAAAATCCACTGCGAAACATTAGCATCCCCAATAGATTACACTATATTGGTGGTATGTGCCCATAATTACCACGCTGGGCAGGCGGGTTGGTGATCGCAGTTGAGACCAGTACGGATGACGCTGCTGCCACGAGCCGGTGGACTCAAATGAGTCCCTGTGAGATGAGAGGGGGTGGCACTATTCTATGCCGGGACGACACGGCCCGAGTGTTGTATTAACAAAAAAAAATTTTTATATAATAGGTTGGGGAAAAAGTCTTTTCGTATTTTTGTATGAAAAGTCAAGACATTTTTTTCAAAGTTTATTTACATTTATTTACAATATATATGTACCGTTTTGTTGAATAACTTTCTGCCATTTTGTGGGTAGAGACATTATCCCGTTACTGTAGAAACTTTGGGACTTCTGATCAAAAAAACGGGCCAAATATTTTTGGCAGTCCTCTCTTGAGGTCAACCTTACAGAACCTAAAGAATTCTGCAGAGACCGAAACAGGTGAAAATCTGAAGGCGCAAGGTCAGGGCTATATGGTGGATGCACTAGGACCTCCCAGTCGAACTCTCTTAATTTTTGCTGAGTGGCTAAAGATGTGTGTGGTCTAGCGTTATCGTGATGAAAGACCACACCCTTCCTGTTGATCAATTCCGGCCGTTTTCTCTCGACTGCTTCCTTTAATCTCATCAGTTGCTGGCAGTAAAGATCAGAATCGATGGTTTTGCCGGGCGGTAAATGCTCATAATAAACAATGCCCTTCCAATCCCACCATACACACAGCATCACCTTATTTCGTGTTAGGCCAGGTTTGGCCACAGTCTGTGAAGCCTGGCCAACTTTCGACCACGACCTTTTTCGCACGTTCTTGTCGTACGTGATCCACTTTTCATCGCCAGTTATCAATCTCTTCAAAAACGGCTCGGTTTCATTACGTCTCAATAATGAATCGCAAATGAGTACACGGTTCATTAAGTTTCTTTGAGTGAGCTCGTGTGGCACCCAAATATCGAGCTTTTTTGTATAACCAGCTTTCTTCAAATGGGTCAAAACTGTTTTGTGGTCAATTCCCAGTTCTTCAGCTACATCGTAACTACTAATATGCCGATCTTGCTCCACTCTTTCAAAAATGGCGTCCATTTTATTCGTAACAGGGCGACCAGAGCGAGGTGCATCTTTAACATCAAAATTTCCGGACTGAAAACGTTTGAACCAAATTTGTGCTACTCTTACTGAAACTGCATCAGGTCCATAAACATCACAAATTTTTTTCACTGCTTGAGTTGCATTTTTGCCTTTTTTATAATAAAATTTCAAAATGTATCGAATTTCTTCATTAGATTCACTCATTTTTACGGAGAGAAAAACAAATGAAAAATAGCGGGAAACAACTTTTTTTTATTTTTTTCTTTTCTTTATAATTGAACCTTTTTAATGTTACCAAAACCAGCCAGACACAAATAGTACAGTCAAAAAAATTTTATAATAAGTTTATACCTACGTTATGCGAAAAGACTTTTTCCCCGACCTAATATGTTTCGGTTAGCTGCAACCCAGGTACTGGCCCCCGCGTCTTTCTCAACAAGCGGCGGGCGTCGTCGGAAGATTTTTAGTGGATATTACTGCTGTCAGTCGCGTCTGCCGGTGGTGAGTCCCACACCTCCTTTCGGTCCCCCTTTGGCCGGAAGGCATTGCGTAAAAGCATTTTGTTACCGACGTAAAACAAAAAAAAATGGTCGATAGCGAGACGGTATGGAGCTATGGCCTCCTGCGAGGTGGTGATGTCGCAGAAGTAGGCCGCGGAGCGGGAGAGAAAGCGGGATCTGCTTTCACTCCGACTACGCCGTTGTCTTTCGGTCGTTGTCGGGGGGTCTTAGGCGGCGGGCGCAGGGGGCCCCTTCGAGATGTCGGCCAGTTACGCCATGGCCGCACAAAGAGATAGTGGGGGCGCTTCTTTGTGGAGGTTCTCCCGGTTCTGAACAGAGGGACATTTGCCGCGGGCGGGGTGACAGAAGCTTTAAACCTTAGCTCTGGCCCCCCGCCCCTTTTTCAACAGCGGTGGGCGTCAGCGGAAGTTTTTTATAGGAAAGGACTGCGGTGGTCGCATCTGCCGCAATGAGCCTATAATACTTAAGTGATAGATAAAATGTTATTTTTCATGCTATTATATGAAGCCCACATGCTCATAAGTAGTTCTGATTCCTACCTATTAAATGACATAATTTTAAAGAGTTACAGGTTATTGTCAAATTGTTTTACTACTAAGTACATTTTCCTGTAACTGGCAGAAGAAAAAACTAACTTTAACGATTTTCTTGCCCGTTCTTTTACGATCAAGTTCCCGCCCGCAGTGAATGGGCGCGCTAGTTTTTAAGTTTTGACCTTCATAAGAGCTCTTTTGAGCCAAACTTTAATAAATGATTATGCATGAATTTGAATTTATGAATTGTTCTAATCGGAGGTAATAATTATTCTTTTGTTGTTTGTGAATTTAATGTTATTATCAAACGCATTATGTTCAAGTTCTTTACCTATTGTATGTTATTATTCAGTTTGTGAAATTAAGATTCTTAATTCTGCATAATATAGCTAATAAGATTTGTATAATTATATTTTTATTTTTTATAGTGAAAAAACATTGTGTCGATTCCCACACAGGACAAATCTTTGTGTGCAGGAAAATGAATATTTGGTATGAATACGGTTTTACACTAGCAAATATTTTTTTGCTGGTGATAAAACAATACCTAATTAAAAAAAAGAATTGTTCTTTAAAAAATTACGGAATCCCGCAGGCGTATCCATACTTTTATATTGTTGGAGGTAATTGAACCTAAATTGCAGTACCTATTCCTATCACAGATATAATTAATTAAATTTGAAATTCAACCTAATATGGTTAGTTATTGTGGTGGTTAGACCAGTAAAAGATCCTGAGCCCTAAACTTAAATCTAGGGCACAGCCGGAATTATGCTAGGATGAAAATGATTCAATAAAACATTGCAGTATTCTGTTCGAACCTTTATTTAGTTACTGATTTCTAGATCCTCTACAGGTACCATATGAAAGAATGAATTAATAATGTCGACACAAGCTGATGCGATGCCTTTGTAGATTGGATGTCCAAACTGTTTCACTATTTCATTGGACTGTTCAGAAAACACTTTTTGAACCCTTTTGGCTAGAAAAAAAAAGTAAAGGGTTAATTACCTTAATTTTAAATACTTAGGTTAATTGTTTTTTAAAGTTTCCAGAATGTATCTATAGCGTGCTTATGAGAACTGAAAAACGTGCGTGTAATCAAACGATGCTCAGATTGTTCAAAGTGAGACTCAATAAATATTAAAAATCTGACGATTATTTTTACTGCTAAAATGGGAAGACGGATTCGCAAGGACGATGTATACAGCTATACTAGTTCTAAAGAATTATTATAATGTTAAAAAATAATTTAAAAAATAGTTATTGATTCTGTGATCGCTGCAGCAAAAATTATAAATTTTTTGGCTTTTTTTTTAATTTTTTCGTTAAAACAATCCTAAGACTTAGGTTCTAAATGCTAAATCTAAATACAATAAATTTACATAAGTCTGCATCTCCTCTGAGCATCTTTTTCATTTTCATGTCAGCTCTTTCTGTGGTGTAATTGAACTCCCAACGTTCGACGTTCCAAAATTTCTTACTATCTTTCTCAATCTCGGCTATGTCTGAATATACGTTCATTAGAATATTATCTGCAAAAAAAATTTTTGATTTAATTTTTAGTCGCTGTTGTATATATTTATCAGTTAATACGGAATAATAAAACCTGCTTATTGTGAGAGATACTCTAATGACAAATCGTTCTTTATAAAAAACAATTAAAACATCACTGTTGAGTCCTGATTGTTAAGAACGATTTTAATTCGTTAGATAGTATGTCATAGGATTATTGATTAAACAAATATTAATCACAATTAAGAGAACACTTAAATTTGCAGAGCAAAATTTTTCACGATTGCATTTAACATGAATGTATGTGGAAGTAGAATAGTGTCTTCTTTTTGATACACATTTTATAGGCAAAGATAATTATTATGTTCTATATCTAGGATATGCGGCCATTACAACATCTAAAATTTCTAATACTCAGGACTCAATGAATATCACAATTTGTTTAATAGGAAGGAAGTTCGGTTTTTCTAGCATCATATATTTAAAAAGCCTGGGCCTTAGGAGACTATTCTTGGCTACTTGTCGCCAGGTTGTCTAGTATGTCTGTCCAACGATAACCTAGGACGTCTCAACGGCCACTTAATGGTTGGTCACACAAACAGTAATAGATGAAATGGAATTAATAATGCTTTATTCCATTTGGGTCCCAAGGGCTTCATGACTATCAAGAGAACTTATAAACTCCCATTCACTACGGGCCGGAGCCTGTTTGAAAAAGAATCAGGCAAGAAACTTGTAAATTTTAATAGCTCAATTTATACTGATAGGAGGTTACTACCAATATAAATTGAACTATTAAAATTAATAAAGGACATGGAAGGTGCCTATGAATCTATAGAATATGGGAATCCTCCATCAATAACAAATTTCAAAGACGGTGACGAAGTGTAGAAACAATAATAAGAAATGTTATTGACTCGTACATTGATTATATCGAGTGCGTTAAGTTCCAGATAATTTTTATTTGTAACCCTTAGTAACACTTGCTGGTCGTAGTTATTTTTGCGTTTAATTCGGTGTCCGTTGCTACACAGATTTCATACGTCACAAATTGAGAATATAGCAACTAAGCCCCAATAGATCAGTACGTAAGGTTTCATGTCAACATAACCTGATGCTTGGTTCCAACAGGGATAGGCAAATTTTGTAAGATCTCTACGTGAGTTTATAATAGGTTGGGGAAAAAGTCTTTTCGTATTTTTGTATGAAAAGTCAAGAAATTTTTTCAAAGTTTATTTACATTTATTTACAATATATATGTACCGTTTTGTTGAATAACTTTCTGCCATTTTGTGGGCAGAGACATTATCCCGTTACTGTAGAAACTTTGGGACTTCTGATCAAAAAAACGGGACAAATAGTTTTGGCAGTCCTCTCTTGAGGTCAACCTTACAGAACCTAAAGAATTCTGCAGAGACCGAAACAGGTGAAAATCTGAAGGCGCAAGGTCAGGGCTATATGGTGGATGCACTAGGACCTCCCAGTCGAACTCTCTTAATTTTTGCTGAGTGGCTAAAGATGTGTGTGGTCTAGCGTTATCGTGATGAAAGACCACACCATTCCTGTTGATCAATTCCGGCCGTTTTCTCTCGACTGCTTCCTTTAATCTCATCAGTTGCTGGTAGTAAAGATCAGAATCGATGGTTTTGCCGGACGGTAAAAGCTCATAATAAACAATGCCCTTCCAATCCCACCATACACACAGCGTCACCTTATTTCGTGTTAGGCCAGGTTTGGCCACAGTCTGTGAAGCCTGGCCAACTTTCGACCACGACCTTTTTCGCACGTTCTTGTCGTACGTGATCCACTTTTCATCGCCAGTTATCAATCCCTTCAAAAACGGCTCGGTTTAATTACGTCTCAATAATGAATCGCAAATGAGTACACGGTTCATTAAGTTTCTTTGAGTGAGCTCGTGTGGCACCCAAATATCGAGCTTTTTTGTATAACCAGCTTTCTTCAAATGGGTCAAAACTGTTTTGTGGTCAATTCCCAGTTCTTCAGCTACATCGTAACTACTAATATGCCGATCTTGCTCCACTCTTTCAAAAATGGCGTCCATTTTATTCGTAACAGGGCGACCAGAGCGAGGTGCATATTTAACATCAAAACTTCCGGACTGAAAACGTTTGAACCAAATTTGTGCTACTCTTACTGACACTGCATCAGGTCCATAAACATCACAAATTTTTTTCACTGCTTGAGTTGCATTTTTGCCTTTTTTATAATAAAATTTTAAAATGTATCGAATTTCTTCATTAGATTCACTCATTTTTACGGAGAGAAAAACAAATGAAAAATAGCGGGAAACAACTTTTTTTTATTTTTTTCTTTTCTTTATAATGGAACCTTTTTACAAATAGTACAGTCAAAAAAAAATTATAATAAGTTTATACCTACGTTATGCGAAAAGACTTTTTCCCCGACCTAATATATTGTTCTCAGAAAAATGCAATTTTTTATGTAAATTAAATAAATGTTTGGTTCTCTTAACATTCTCATGGATGTCGTGACAACCTATAATTAAAGCATGTATTCTGAAGTAATTTCCTATGGAATATGTTTCTTGTGTGATTGGGGCTTGTACATAGTACTTGTACAATGTGTTTATCATCAGTATCATTATATCAGTCTTATTTTGTTTGTTTTATGTTTATATTTCAATATGAACAAAAATAGTATTCGACATAAATCTTCATTCTAAATACTTACAAAGTGATACTATTACGTCTCCATTTACATCTACGTCAATTGTCATTATTTCCCCTTTCATTTCCATTTCAAAAGTGACAACAACAGTACATAGAACGGTAACGCCTAATCTCATTATTCTTCGTCTGAAAAAAAATACTAAACATTACTATTGTATAAATTTATCCTAATATTACAAATATTGAAGTTTTTTTTTATAATTATGTTTGGTACTAATACATTTAATAACATGGATGGATTTTCATAATTAATGGAATAATTGAGGTGCTCCTGCCGATCAACGGACGAAGCTCTGGCAAACACAAAAGTGTACCATAAGCGGCAATAGGCTCGCCACCTATAAAGTGGGACCAGCAGTGTGGTTGGCGAAGTGTGGGCGTGTAAGGTGCCTTTCTCTAACTCTTCGGCGGAAACAGGCGTGATGGTATGTATACGTATGTTAATATAAATATGAAAAAACTAGACCAGGACAAATATTTATGTTCATGCGCTCAAGGTTTTGTCTTGTGTGGAAATAGAACCCACGGGAGCAGAGTGCAGGCATATTGACCTCTATGCCATACCTATAATTCCCAATATAACCCGAGATTGTTCTCGGGTATGCGAAGATCGCCGACCACTCGCGATCGGCCCTGGTGGATGGCCAAGATCCGGAGCGAGAGGAAATGGAACGCGTTGCAATCATGCGAGCAAAGGAGGCGGCGGAACAGGAGAGGCAGAGTGCCTCTTGTCACGGTGCCAGCCAACGCGATGGACGCCCGAGGCGTCGGGAGTCGCAAGACGACTCCCAGCCCCCGGGAAAGGAGCCAAGCCTGTCGGGGTTGCGGGACTGTTCAAAAGGGTTACTGCGACCTTTGGACAAAGCATGATCCAGAAGGAACATAGATAGTTTTCAGTCAGTAAAAGTCTGACACCTCTTCCGCTCCACTCACAGGGGCAGACGGTCATTGTTGATTTTAAGAATAAAAAAAATAACCCGAGATGTAAAATAGCTACCAAAGCAAAGCGAGGGCGTGCAACTAGTAATGGACAAACGTTTTATTCATAAATCATTTTTGGAAATCTACAAAAAAGTGTAATTTTGGATGTCTGTCGAGACAATATATTATTCGATTTATACATAGAAACAAAATAAATCAAAGAACAAACAGTAGTCAAACAATAATCGCTTATACCCAAAAAGATTTATATATGCAAGTACCTATCAAAAGTAGTACCTACATTTTACATACCTACGTTTTCGAGGCTACAACTTTCATTTAATAGATACTTATAGGAATTTAGAAAAACGTGGCTTCTATTCTAAATATCTGACAGTGAAAATAAGAAGTGATATGATTAAAGTTGAGTTAAGTTAAGATAGTACTAATAAGTCTTTTGAACTTAATTAAAATTTGGTCCTACTGATTGATTGCTATGACGATTCCACAGACACCAAACGTTTAAAACCTTCAGTTTGTGGCTTATCTGGAATATTTTTGAAGCTATATCGAAAAGATGTAAAACTTAGCTGAATTAGTAAAATCAATAATGGTCAATAATAAATCAATAGTACAGTTACATGGAACAAATATAGAGCGAACAATATAAAAACCTAACAATAAAAACTAACCTAATACAATTCTTAACTTTAACAGGCTTTTTTAAGAAGTACTTACGTGACGTTTTCAATAGCGCAGTTCTTGAGCCCTATAACTTTAACGCCGTGAGCTACAAATTTTAAATTTAGTATACTCGCATCTATCTTGTCTATGAGAAGTGGGTCCACAGTTTTGATGTTTGGTGATATTTTTCCATCAGCTAGAAGCGGTAAGACTTCTATTGCTGATTTTTTTAAGCAGGCATCGTCGTCATGAAGACACTTTGTTATACTCGGTACTGAAACATATTTTTTTACTATAAAATATATTATTATGAAGTCATCAAAATGTCATAGATTTTCTTCTGTTCCCAGTTTTCAGACAGACATTCTCCACCTGCCAGAATAATGAGAATGCCTGGGGAGTCATATCTATAAGAATTAGTACACTTTTTAATATTAGAAAAATCTTTTAAAAGCAAGGTCTGAGTCCAAATCAAAATCCTATCATGAACAACTGTGACTTTTAGTCAAATCATTTTATATTTAACTTATTGTACATACTTGCATTTAGCTTATAAATATAAACAGATCCAAGTATCAAAAACAGACAAAACACATTATTAAACAACATTTTCGACTAACACCGTTGTCTATTACTGTATACAGTTTAGTAATGCCAAAAAAATTATGAATAAACCACAAATATAGTCGTGACTAGCTATACCTATACTGTATATCAGTTACATCTACTCCAGTTTTAGTCCGTGGTCGGTTTATAGCGGAGCTGATCTAATAATTAACTAGTAGAAAAATAGAAAGCACTTATTTTTATGTGATTGCCCGGGCTCGAGCTTTGGGCCCGGCTGATGAAAAGTTGTCACCGCAGCTGATTATTTCAATTCCGTTTTATGCTTTTTTAAAGAGCCTTATGATGTTATCATTGGGGAAAACCGGAATGTTGATTCAGTGACCACGCGGCAGAATGTTGCTTTGGAAACCTACCTTACACGCTCCTGTAATTTGCCTGTCTTTAGCAAATAATGCAATGTCGGAGGGTGGGGGTTGTACATGATGATAGAAAGATAGGTACCGTAGTAGAGGACGGATCAGGTCAAGGTGGCGGGAAGCCGGTGAATGTGGGCCGCTCAGGATTGCTCAATATAAATTGAGGAAGCCTATGTTCAGCAGTGGCCGTTGTAAAGCCGTAATAAAAATGATGATGAATTTGATATTCTTAATTGATATATAGTTTTTGCCGCTGTAAATCAAGGCGTAGCTCTTGAACGAGAAAAATTGATTCATTTATCCAAATTGCTTGCATTTAAATTTGGAATTGATGCATAAAAATAATATTAGGCATAATTGGTATCCTACAAATTACTTTTAATATGATTTTTATATTAATTTCCCGTACTTCACGCACAAAAAAAGAGATACTAATCAACTTATTGAATGAATGAATAAAAGATTATTTGCCACATTAAACAAGTTCCATTATACAAAATTTTTGATTACAAAGAAGACAAAGCGAAATAGGTACCAACTCAAATTACCATAGATGGTCATGAAAGGCGGTACTATCGGTTTATCGATAAGATATACTGTTCTCGCTCATCAACTGCACTATCGCGCTTCCAATGAGTAGTATACCTAACTCCACCATATTATAATACCTAATCGGTAGTACCTATAAATTTCCCACTCTAGGGGAAGAGTAACTTTGACTCATTCATTAATCGTTTCACTAGGGAGTATCTTATACTTGTACATACAATGATTGTATTATTATAATTTTAGGTAATACGAGTACATGCAATAAATATAACTAGCACTGTACTGTAATTTTCATGTTTAGAACACTATTATTAATTGTTTCTGTAATTAATAAAGATGCGAAAAGTGTGGACTGCAACTTTTGCACCATATTAATAGCCTGTTTGGTAGGACCAAAGACATTAAACTATTACTATAGACAGGACATTGAGATCAAAACTGTAATCCACAACTTATTACCAAGTGGTAACAAGTCGCTCAGTATGATTTTATGCGCCCTCTAGTGTAGTCGTGTTTGTGCGTGAACAGATTTGACAAATTTTATAGAAAATATGCCAAATTGCGCACTGCGATATTGCAAATCCCGTTATGGTAAAAAGGCTGAACGTGACTACAGTTTATTTTCGTAAGTATTTTTTATATTTACTCAAAAATCAGACTATATAATAATTTTCAATTAATTATTCTAGAACATTACCTATGCCCTTTGCCGACCTCTAGCGGTGAAAAGCAAAAGCACTACTTTTAGGATCTGGCCACACTTGTCGATGCGGAAGTAGATGATTTAGTGATGTTCAAGTAATGTCGTTTTATTTATCGATTAATATAATAAATAATATTTTTAAATTGTGAGTATAAGTTTAATATAAGTAGTAATATTCTGATTCAATAATCATTGCGTTGGAGGACTGTTATACACTGTAATAGTAAAACTTTCAAATCAATGTTTATTGCACTCCATAACGCTTCACAGAAGGTTATTTTTTATTTAATTATTTATATTTACATTATTTTTTTAAAATTGTCATATTATCACATATTTAAATAAATTTATTATAACTTTAACTTATACTTATTTTTTTATTGTCTTGTCATTAATATATTCTTTTTTTATTAGTAGTGTTTAATTTAAT
Source organism: Musotima nitidalis (assembly GCA_949126915.1). Classification (NCBI taxonomy): domain Eukaryota; kingdom Metazoa; phylum Arthropoda; class Insecta; order Lepidoptera; family Crambidae; genus Musotima; species Musotima nitidalis. The sequence goes on along the minus strand of OX421424.1, from coordinate 6,552,737 downwards.
AAGTTTACACTTTCACTAATAAGAATCATTGAAAACACCGGAATTTTTATATACTACTCTAATTGTCACTTGCTTATTCATGTTATATGTTTTTTATACCGTTTGGTTAACCTTCTTCAAAATTATCGATACGTCGAATTCTAAACGGAACATCCCTACTGCAGAGCGACGTCTACCGTGGAGTAGGTAAAACTTATTCTAATTGTTTTTAATATGCTGTTTTGCTTTTCAACGTTAGATAGCGCTACTTCCGCGCCAGCTCAAATTTTTTGTATGGAATAGTCTCTAATAGCCGCTCTATTACTATATTAAATCTCTTTGGGTAGGACCCATTAGTTTCCCACAGGTCCCCCAGAGTAACCTCGACTCATTCGTTAGTCGTTTCACAAGGGAGTATCTTGGGTGACGTCACGCAAATCGCTTCAGCACGTGTCGCGTGCTATCCACGATTGCTGCAAAACGTACGCTATTTACAATATCGAGTAGTTGGTTAAGGTTGCACTAATAATAGAGCGATTAGCGATAAATTTTTTTTTTTTATGAATTATTAAAAAATAATAAGCAAGGTTGTTGTAGTTATGTGACAATAATAATTTATAATTACTTTTAATAAACAACTGAAGAACCTTATTGCGTGTCTTTCATAATAATTTTTTATCCAAAAAGTGTTAAATGAGGGTTTCTATAAAACTATTCAACATCTGCCGGAAGATGCAGATTTAAACTTGTATATTATGCTTTATTATTTCCTTATCGCAGTTTATTTATCGTTTTTTGACGAGTGCAAGTTGAATAATTAAATTTATAGGTATAATATAATTAACGCACATAATCATAATAACGAAAGATAAATTTAAAAGACTAAACTTCTCAAAAAAATTTGTCAACTTTATAAAAGGACTCTTAAAATATGCAATCGACTTTAAGAAATACATTTATATCATTAAAAGTCGTGCCCGCCGTTTTACCGCCGTAATTTGTGGAAGACGGGACTTTAGTCAGTCATTGTGCACAAGAAGAAAATAAGCTACTTTGAGTACGAATCCTGCGCAGACGAAGTCGGCGGGCACAAGCTTATCTTTTCATTCTTTGACGAACGATATGGCGTGGTAGGTAGCGAGTATACCGGCTATCCATTCCTAAAGGTCGTGGGTTTGGTTCCCACACAGGACAAATCTTTGAATGCTTAAATATGAATATTGGTACTGGTCTAGGTGTTTCCTATGTATATTAAGTATGTATTTACAAAAAAATATAATATTTATCCGTTATTTAGTATTCATAGCACCAGTTCTGAATGATACTTATTATGGAACTAAATAATGGCTTTGTGCGTTTAGCACATTCAGCCATTGTCAAGTAATGAGATATATTAATAATATAATAATCAAAGTAAATGAAAATGAGTGGTGATAAAGATGTTAAATGAAATGCCCTTCCCTAAGCCCCTCGAGTCCTATGTAAAGATGTCACAAGGACTTCTTGAGAGAATTTGGCAAGTAATGTTGCACTGTTTTGTTTTATTTATCAACACTCATGTACGTTAACAAACACTTAACGGTTAATAATCCACCGTTATTACACATTGAAGTTCGAAATACCACCAATTTTAGAAAAAACAAATCTGCAGACATGACGCTTCACTTTCCCGCCAAGAAGTAATAATTGGTCAGAACATTTTTTTTAATTCTGATTTTTACGTTAAATTATTGTAAAGTTTCATTAAATTTATCTCAACCCATTTGCGTTAGTAGCAAACATCAATACAAACTTTCACGTTTATAATAATTATACAAAATGTATACCATTGTATTGTTGAATCGCTAAGCTCTTCAATGTATACTATCCCAAGTTGTTTGCTCGATAACATCGCCGTGTGGGGAATAAATCACTTTTGTTATTGATTGGTAGTTAGTTACGCCCCGGTTAATTCATTTTCTCGGTAGTTTTCTGCGTGACGTGAGGGGTCTTGTTCTCATAAATATGTAGCTTACATGAATCATAACATAACAATGGCAGAAGAAATATTTATTTTGTGCGTAACATCGAATACCATGTTCCGTTACTTTTACCCTGTTTTAATTAGCTATTTCTCGTGGTGAAAGTGAAAGTTTATCCTTGTATCTACTTAATGATGTCTTAATTGTTATTAAGACACTGATGTTGCTGTCACTATAACACTATAAAAAAACTTATACAATAGTTCTCGATTTTATAAATACAAAAATAATGAAGAATTTTTACACCAATTATTTCGTTTCAAAATAAATATAAGTAACAACTTGTGCTATTGATACAACATTTCAGTACTTAAGTCTATATTTTATTAAATCACTATGATAAGTTTTTTTGGAAGTGCTAAATACATTTCTTACTTATGATTTTATGATACATAAATTCTTTTTCTTTTATTAAAACATACTTAATAAACATAGGAAATAGCCACACCAGAATAATTTTTTTATGTTAATGCAAATTAAAATTTGTTCTCTATGGGAATCGGTCCCTCGATCTCATCAAAACTCATCAGCTCAGACGTGCTCAATAACTAGCGCGACCATTTACTGCGGGCGGAATGTTATATAAGGATAGTAGAGTAGATTAGGGCAAAAAACTGGTATAACTGAAACTTTATTGTCTTCAGTATTTTTACATACAGTATGTAACATTATCGATGCAAAGCCAATCTACTTGTATTGTGTACAGTCCAACTAATAATAGCAATAATAATAACTATTTTTATTAAAACTTACAATTCCATGGGTTTAATATTTATAAAAACTGGTTTCAAGCTATTTGTTCTCAAATATAAAAAATGCTTTTTGATATAAAGCCTAGAGGATTGAAAGTGAAAACAAAAGTAATCCTATTTTAAAATCCTAAAATTATTTTTGAGATGTACTAAATACTAGAACGCAATCAATAAATACATGCATAAAAAGGACCACAGCCCATTTTTTTATGTCCTTTAAGTAACAAAATCTCCGAGGAATTCTGCTGTGTCAGCAAAGCTCATTAAATACCCGCTCCGATGTAGATTATGTCGGGAGGCAATCGTCTGTTTGTCAAAATATAAATTGACAGGTATTTACGATAAGGTAACGCAAGTACCTTACGACTGTATATAGAGTAAGGGATTATACTTGTTCTAAAGATTTCGAAATTATTTTGTTTCTATCTTTGACATAGACTTTGTACAAAACAGATGACTACTATATAACAATAATAAAAAGTATTTCTTTCACAAATATTTGAATTATTATAATAATCCTTATGTCAATCACAAGAAAGCACTGCTGAACATAAGACTCTTTTCTTTCTACGACGGTAGGTTTTGAGCTACCCGCAACCACCGGCTTCCCATTGTTTTGAAGCTGAATTGCTTAACAAACACATACATACATTACGCCTGTTTCCCCGAAGGGATAGATAGAGGCATACACCCACACTTCGTCAATTATAATATAGTTGGTCCCACGTAATAAGTGGCGAGCCTATTGCCGCTTATCGGGCACTGTTTCGTTCGCCAGAGCCTTGTTCGTTGATCGGCACGTGCACCACTTGCAGATGATGTTGGCTTGGGCTCCTTAGGTCTTGGTAGGATCCCTATACATTGCTTAACATATTAATTGTAATTTGTAAAATGTAGTTGAAAAAAATTCCAGCGTTCGATGAGTTCCCGCGTCAATCTAGCTAGACTGTGTTTTGATCTGACAGTTATATATTTTAATCTAAGAATGCCCTCGGGAGAGCGATCCACAAATATTTTATCTTTCTTTGGTTGTAATGTGAAGCATATCTGGCGCTGCCTAAAACTTTGTGCTTGTCTTTCATAGGTAACTATTGGAGCACTATGCAATAAAATAGTGTAATTTCTATCTTTATTTTATTAAAGCTTATTCGTCATTCATTTTTTATGTTATTGCATTAAAAGACACATTGTACTGATTATATTTTATATAAAAATGAGTATGTCAAAAAATATAAATTGATTTTAAAAAAGTAATTAGGTTATACTTTATTGCATTAAAGCATTTTTTTAATTTCCATTTAATATTTAAACTGATGACGCATATAGGACAAAATCAAAATTAACCCGTACCTAATTTAAATTCTGTCGGTTATTACTGTGAATTCATTATGCTAAATCTTGTGTTATTTTACCTATATCCAGAAATATTTTATATAGAGACTACGAACTGCTGCCCTAAATTCTGAGATAACGCCCTTCATTTCTCCAAAATTATCTGCACCACCACGTGTTCCATACTTATGGAGTGCTGACGTTTTAATGCCCGCCGCCTCCGTGTGAAGACTAAAGAGTATAATTGTCTTTTTATTGTTTATGACATTACCAACGGGGCGTTTGTCAGCGACGACAGTTTCATGGAGAGATGATAAATTTTATTGGGTATCAGTTAAATTCTCTATTGTTGAAGTCATCTCATATAAGTGAGGATTTGTAATTGGCTTAAAGATACTTGGACTGTATTTAGATATTGGACGGTATTGTTGTAATTTTTCCTAAAATAAATAAATAAAATAAACGTAAAATAAATCATTTAAATGTGTGATAGAAAATGTGAATGATAGATCTATTATCGTACTGCTATCGTATCGCTTGCTACAACTATTTCTAACTGATTGATATAGTTGTAGAATAGTTTACTTTCAGCACAAGGATCTCTACGTAAAACGGGTTAAATAGTGAGAGGAAGCTAGCCCTTCGTTCAAATGGATAGTGGATGTCAAATTAATTTTTCGTCTTCTACGACATCTTTGGGAAAAAATGGGATAAATAAAATCTTTTTATGTGCCGCAACCACCAAGGCACCAGCAGGTTTCTACCCACTCCAATTGAAATAGATGTGAGATTATATTTGTATTTATATCAAATCACTTGCCAAACAAACACAGATGGCAGATGTATTAGCTAAGACAAAATAATAAGGAATTAGGTTTCAAAATTTTACTTGGCAAAACGATATGCGCAAAACGGCTTGCATTAGTTGAAGTTGTAGAACTTAAAACCGAGCTCAGTGTTATACAATTGGGAAGGCCAATCATCATATCAATTCTTAGCAATATCCCTGTTGCCCAGGTGTGAACATAGGATCCATGGTCTGCTCACTGCTCTATCCAGGTTTTGGCTAAACTTTAGTTATTATATATAGCGACTGCCGTCTGACCTTCAAAATCCAGAAGTCCCAGCCAGAGGAGAGAGGATTCAGTGGTTAAACTAGTTTTCAGAAAATTAGAAGGCACCGCCTTTCTAAGAACGACTGTCATAGATGTACATGACAGCCCTCTTCAGCGCTCGTTGCGGGATATATTGCGCTTTGAATGCTACTTATTTTTTGACGCTGACTGTACCGCCTCTCTTTAGAGCGTGTCCCGAGATATATTTTGCGCTATGAATACTACCAATTTTTTACGCTAACTGTACCGCTTCTCTTCAGAGAGTGTCCCGAGATATATATTGCGCTTTGAATGCTACCAATTTTTGACGATGACTGTACCGCCTCTAAGCAAGTCTAAGTAACTAAGTTAATCCTTGTAATAAAACTGCATTTTGGCTTAGTTAAAACTTATTAATGCTTGATTAGAATATGTAGAACATATTAGTCCAGGGTAAGATCTTGAGGTGGTACGTGGTTGAAGAATTTACGAATGTTCTCAACGACTCTGATGGTGATGGCCTTGATTACTGGTGGTCCGATTTCATACACGATATCGTTTCCGCTACTGGAGATTACATCATTGGCAGCACGTCCTGAAAAGTAATAATAATAGATTATTTATTGTAGATAGATAGGAAGATAAAACGTTTATTTCCTTTAAATAATGCAAGTTAAAACCGTTTGACTGGTTTGTCTGCGGGTCACAGTCTCTTTTATACTAATGACAACAAATGTATTCGCTTTTATACCTAGGATGATCAGACCTTGGCTTAGCTAAGGAGCCAATTGTCAGTAACATTACGAAGAGATTACAAAAGCTTTATCCCTACACAATTATTGATTTTTCTTAATGACTTGTTGAAATATTTTCTATTCAGGAAGGAAGAAAGCGATATGATTATCTATAAATCATCTTCATTAATGTCTCCCTTCTGAGTACGGGCCTATCTTCCAACCATTCAACTATGGATTTGCAGATGGGCACTAGTTAGAATTTCTCATGCTATCCAATAGAACCTGTTCTATGGCTTAATGAATACCACGTAATTACAGTGTTAACCGGGACCAATAGCTTAACGTGCCTTTCGACGCACGGAAGCGCTTGACATTAAATACCAAGCAAACTTCATCCATCCAAGGACAAACCTCTGGGAACTCTTTCTTTACCTCAGTGATCGTTTCCGAAAACTTAGTACAGCGGAGTTATAAGCCGCTACTATAACCCTTTTTTTTTTTAAAATATTAGCTTCGTGCGTTTAGCACATTTAGCCAGTGTCAAGTAAGAAATATATTAATACTATATAAATCATAGTAAATGAAAATAAGTTGTGATAAAGATGATAAATGAGATTCCCTCCCACTATACCCGTTGAGTCCTCAGTAAAGATGTGGGACTATACCTACTGAGATCTCGCATGGACGGAGACTTTCAGGAACTTATTTTGAAAAGTAATGTTGCACTGCTTTGTTTGATTTACCAACACCTATGTACGTTCACAAACACTAAACAGTTAATAATCCACCGTTATTACACATTAATGTTAGAAATATAACAAATTTTACTCTCCACTTTTCCACCAAGAAGACTACCCTTTTTAAAAAATATTAAACAATATTTTTTTATATCCCACAAGGTCCAAGCATGCAGCCCACCTGATGGAAAGTTTTTTCTATAGCCTATTGACGCTTGCAACATCAGAGACATTAGAAACGCGCTGCCGATCATTGAAAAACTCTTAATGAAAATAAATTTGATACATACCCAAGACATCGCTTCCAGTGAAGAGGTTCTCAAAGTGCAGTTTGGATTTGCCCTGCAGTTCGAAGGAATGGGTGAAACGCTTAACATCCCAGTACTTTATTCCATCTTTGCCTGTTTTCTCGCCCATGTCAGCTTCAACCGTCAGCAAGACCTTGTCTGTGAAAGTTATTGTTGAAATTAGTAATATACTTTTGCATCGAAAACAGTGCTAGGAAAGTAATAGGAGATTACAATAATGGCGAAATAAATAACATTATTATATATTTTATTGTTATTACTCTCTAGTTCAATAATATAAAAATAAGAATTGACGAAATTCTGCCTTAAAACGATTCATAAATTTATATTTTTCAAATATTATTCAAGTCGAAAATGAATGAAAGTAGACTAACGAAAGTGATTTATGATGGACAAGTGATTGGAAGTGTTGGGTGGGGAAGACCTTCCATGATCGAATTCAGAAAGTTTTGGAGAAAGGGCAGGTCAAAAGTACCCTAAGCCGACGGGCGTGTGTGTACCAAGATCGTAGCAAGTGACATTATGTATGTATATATTATTTAAGTTAATATAATGGTTGTTATAGCTGCAAGTTGAGGATCTCTGTTTGAATACCTTGAACTTATTGTTTTTTATGTAATTATATTTAATAACAAGTAAATTTTTAAGTTATGTTATATATACATATTTATTTTGTATTTTTGTTAGCAGATAGCCTTATAATGAGCAACGGCATCTATTCGGCGGTAACTATTCGTATAAAATGTGATAAGGTACTTTATGTGAAGGTGCCACGCAAACTATACTCAACATACTTTGGGCTCATCTAACTTTCTGCTCCATCGTGGTCCAAGCCGAGAGTAAACTGGCTCACGTATTTTTATTGCCAATACTTGCGTCTAAGAAAAGCCTAAGGAAGACAGCTACGGCTCCTGTAAATTGTTGTGCCTTGCTTGAATAAGTTCAGTTAGTGCGATTCAGGATTTGAAGTGTCGTCTTATGTGGAGGCGCCATATTAGTATTTTGTTATACACGTTTGCGTTTTACATTAGATTCAACCTTGTGTATTGCTTTATCAACAGCTTTTTAGGTCAAGGTCGACCTTGCCGTCATTTTAATGCCCTATGATATTCTAGCTGCAGATCTGTCAGTACTCGTTATTTATACGGCATATAAGCATGAACCTTAATGATTTTTATTAGGAACGCTATTTATTCCGCGATAATGCTTACTTCGGTAGGTTGGTGTGTACTAAGTTACTTCGCTTTCGTTCGTTTATTATTTATATTATTGTAGGATATGAAAACATTCTTCATATTAAGAAATAAGAATGATAGATGTTAAATTTTTATTTTTTATTTTACTTGAAATACTGTAGAGGTAGGTTAAGAGTATGATATAACATTGGTAAATGTTCTCATTACTATGTTATTTTAACAATGTATGAGGAGATCGCATATTAAACAAAGTAATTATCATTCAAGCTGTCTTTCGTTTCATTTCTATCTAAACTGCACTTTACATGGCGACCCTGCCAGGATTCGAATCTGGAATCATCTGATTCTCTTGCACTTTCAAAATTGAATATTTATCAAATTATTGTTGCATTTTTTACACATATCAAACACAAATATTAGACTCGGTAAGTTGAAATAAAATATTTTAGAAAATATTTAATTACCACTTGACTGGGTTCGTATTCCAATAAACACAAATCAAAGTAACAAAATCTAAACAGTCCTCCTAAGTACAGTTTAAGTTAACATGTTAAGCAGTCTTGCTAAAAGCGAGCCTATATTAAACAAAATATTGTAAACTTCTGTTTAATGTATGTAATTGTATTCAGTACTTCTGTATTACTTTCACCTTCTTTAGTATTGCGTTCAATATTCATTGAATAGCGGTGTCTAACTTCATTAAACATTGTTCCCACATGTGCCTATTTGAAACAAATATAATATAATTGAATCAATAATTCAGGCCATACTTTCCGGATATCTATTGTAAGCAAGTGATGCATAAAGAAATATTTAGATAACGAGAAGAAACGAGTGTGAGTGACACTTTCGTTTCAATGTTTGTCGATAAGACATCGTGGATCTGAGGCTGTCTGATATCTTACCTGATGGATTCTCTGTTTACGGGCGAAACACGTGTCGTGTTGTTTTGTTTTTCTATTTGTCGGAAAATTACTGTTGCGCGGGACATGTCACAGATATATTTTTTATACAAATACAACATATTTTTATATGTATGTATTTATATTCCGCACCCAATTGCTCCTTGGAAACAACGATATCATTTAGATCTAAACACACTATTCCCTGATGTCGTTTTAGGTATACACTATAACTCCAAGTAAAAAACACTAAAGCCGGTCAAACAATAATCTTGTAAACATGACCACATAAAAACACTAGTACTCGACAACGAAATGCAAATGAATCAAGACGTCGACCTTGGACTTGTGTTTAAAGCTCTTCACTGTTGCATCATAATGTTTGACTGGTTAGAGGACATTGTTTTCAAACCGCAGCGGATTTAATATAACATATTTGAATATACCTATTTATTTTAAATACTGTTAGTAATACTCTTTTGTAAATACCTTCACAGTTTCAACATAATGTTTGAGTGGTTAGAGAACGTTGTTTTCCAAACCGCTGGACCTAATATATATTACTATACTTATTTTAAAAAGTGTGTGTGTTAATAGTGCTCTTTGGTAGGTAAAAACTGTTACATTAATAGTTAAAGCCAATAATTTATATGCATATTTTGTGAATTATTTCCTTATAAGTAAAACACGGTAAAAACACAGCTTCAATCGGCCTCAAAAATGCAAATACCAAGATAATTATCTGTACTGTACTATACTGTGTAGGAATCGAAACCAACACTTTAGAAGTGGAGTGCTGGAGGTATACCGACCTCCACGCCATATCGGCAAAATTGAACTATAACATACATACATACAATTGGACTTCAATTGCAGTTTTTTGGACTTCAATAGCAGTTTATTGTACTTCAAAGCAGTAATCATTGAAGTGTTCAGTAGTCGATCTTTGTTTGTTATTTTTAAATTAACAGACATGATAAGTACCTAGTTCACTTAGGTAAAATCGGTAACTTTGTTATAATCCTTAATTTATCTATGGACGACCAACCGACAAGCAATAAATTTTCCATTGTGTCTAGGATCCATGGAGATTCACGTGTTAAAGTTACCTTCAGACGCCTGATGCTTTACATCATGGATTGGAAAAATATGAATTTGTTACTTTATGTTGCTAGCACACGGCAAGTCAAGCCACTGATTTAAGTATAAGATTATGCTCATAACTCGTTTTGTTAACATATCGATGTAACTGATGTCCGCTACTAAGGTCGTGGGTTCGATTGTTCGAATTTGCATAAACATGAATATTTGTCTTGGCTTTAGCATTTGCTTTGTATTATAATTATTACATTGCCATTTGGCACTACACCTGCTTACTGGGAATTATTAACAGAACCATTGCTCTTTACGTACAATGACACTTAAAAGTTTATAATACACAATAGCGACAAATGAGTAGACTTGAAAGTATGTCCTTGACATTGCCCGGAGAATTCATAATAGGCCAGCCATTTCAGTATATTTGTGATAGAACCGCTATATAAATAATCCTTATATAAATATACTATATATCTCTTATAAATTATCCTAATATAATAATCCTAAATATAAATAATCCTTTTATAATCTTACCAATTATTTAGTTCTATGATAAATATTATTAAGAACTTGTGTTCTGGATACTAAATAACTGATAAACATACATAAGTTCATGTTTTTTTTGTGCACATAAAATTTTTATGTTTTGAAATAAAGTCTATTGACTTACCAAGGTTGACTTCAATCTTCCCCTTGCCACTGACATTAATGATAAGCAGCTTGCCATCCATTTCATATACTCCAACGGTGTCGACTGAACACAAGATTTTCCCAACCAACTTTGCCTTTTCAACGTCACGGCTGTAAATAAATAATTTATTTATGTAATGACGATTATACAAGGCACTAATAGTTCTTCATGACAAGGTAAACAAAATCCATTACAGACACTGTTCTCATTTAACCACTGAATATATTAGGAAGGGTGTCAGTTTGTTTGGTATTTGATATAAAGCGATTCCATGTTTTTTAAGAAACAGGTTTCAGATAGTTGTTATTAGAATTTTTGGGTATACTTCAAATATGTGTATAGGGTTCCTACCAAGACCAGGGAGCCCGAGCCAACCTCACCTGCAAGTGGTGCACCTGCTGACCAACGGACGAGGCTCTGGCGATCATAACAGTGCCTGCTAAGCGGCAATAGGCTCGCCACTCAGTACGTGGGACAAACTATATAATTGGCGAAGTGTGGGTAAATAAAAGGCCTTTTGCCTACCCCTTAGGGAAACAGGCGTGGATTTATGTATGTACAAATTCGTAAATAAAGTAAAACTTATTTACTCTCACATACCAAGGTGTGAGGGTAATGGGTCATACTCCACCACGCGCGGACCCAGTGCGTATTGGCGGAGGCAGGAGTATGGCGTCCTGCTGATAGAATTTTTCAAGCCGCCCATTAGGCCTTTAACATGGCTTAACAACTATCACATTTAGTGAAAACCGGGACCAACGGCTTAAGGTGCCTTCCAAAGCACGGAAGCGCTCGATATCAAATGCCACACTAAAGGTCACCCATCCAAAGACTGATCTCTGAAAACTCTGCTGTACAACGGTGATCGTTTCCGACCACCGAGCACCGCAGAGCTGCGAGATCGAGCGTTTCAAATTAATTATTACGTGCTTTAAATTAATAGATAAAACATAAAAAAATTACACAAAGTTTTTTTTGTTGAAGTACATAATAAGTTAAGCTTCCTCATATCCTATACAAATGGAAAAAATTAAACGTTTACTCGAGTTTTTGCTTTGGTTGATTAATGATATCCTTGACCTAACCAGTCGCTTCATTATTCATACAAATTATATTAAATCCTGTGCCTCCACTCCGACCCACAAAACTAATGAACTAGTAGAGGAAAACCATTTTTTTATGTCATTTATTTTAACATTCTTAACCGACCTGTTTTTATATAGAATTTAATTTGCTAAATTAATTCACGTTGCAACTTAATAACTTCTGTAACATTTTTGATATTTATACTCGTAGAAGGGAACGCTATTTAATGATTATAATAAAAATTTTCTCAAAATTATACCAATTATTTAGTTCCAAGATAAGTATCATTAAGAACTTGTGTTATGGATACTAAATAACACATTATTACATACTTTTTTAGTACATACATAGAAAACAACCAGGCCAGAACAAATATTCATATTCATGCACACAAAGATTTGTCCTGTAAGGGAATCGAACCCACGACCTCAGGAGGCAAGTGCACGAATACTGTATGTATACCTCTGCGCCAAAGCGATTGTCAATTCTCGTCTCCGTCGGCGGTAAAAAATTCTGGTTCCGATTTGATCAACCGTTTTGGTTGCAACTCTTCGATACAATATTGTAATATATTATCCCTAATTACAAAAGTCAAAAAACACTACAATATATGTTCATAGACTTCTTATAATTAAATTGCTCTATAAAGTACCTATCAAAGCTTATAAAAAGAAATACTGTAATTATTGAAATAGCTACACCAAAAATATAAATAGTTAAAAGACTCATGATTGCTTACAGCAAACAAGGCAATTAAAGGAGTCGTTAACCTGACAATAAAATTTCTAGTCTAGATGTAGTTATGTCCGAGGAATTATTTGGTTTCAACCACGAAGGTTGAATCTTGGTCGAAAGCGGTCAAATCACTTCAAGAAACGGTCGAACTATCATATTACTTGCTTACTTTACGGAAATTGAGTAAATATTGATTTAATTTGTTTGTGTTCCAAATGTATTTTGCGCACGTGTCTCCGTTAAATTTGTATTTTCTTCTCCGGAAGTTTTCCTTTCTTCGTTTGTTTGCTGAAAGAAATTACTTTTACGGATAAGCAGTATGTTTCATATGTTTATGTTTGATGACCGATATAGCGTGGAGGTCAGTATACCAGCAATCCACTCCAGAGGTCGTGGGTTCGATTCCCACACAGGACAAATCTTTGTGTGCATGAACATGAATATTTTGTTCTGGTCTGGGTGTTTTCCTATGTATATTAAATATGTATTTACAAAAAAATAGTGTTTAAGTACCTATGTTAATCCGTTCTTTAGTATCCGTGACACAAGTTTTTAGTGATACTTATCTTGGAACTAAATAATTGGTGTGATTATAAGAGAATTTTTATTTGATTTTATATATTCGTATTAAGACTGAGAAAATATTATTTCAGTACTTTCGCGTTAATAGCGACAGTCGAATAGTTTTAGTGGCAAATAACCTTACTTTAAGAAATGAAGAAGTTTATGAAAAAGAAATATTACCAAATAGTCTTTACTTAGGCTGTATCGTACTTTAAAAAAAAAAAAATGCTTTGATATTAATTAAAATATGCCTTCCTGTAGACTCTTTCTTTGTACGTTGTCTTTTATAATTATTTTGGTTTGATACTATGTAAATTCTTGTACCTATCTACTAATAGTAGTTATTTAAGTAATTGTTGTGACATGTTTGCTAACCAATATGGGCCATGAAACCAGTAATAGATGATTAATACTATGAAATTAATTAAAAAAAAAGCTAAATATACTGACGTCAGCTTGACAAAAACGCAGTTCCTCAACCCAGATACAGTCATGTCTTTAAGTAGAAGGTTCAATCCTGAAGTGCTGGCATTGATTGTCTCTTTAAGGGTGAATGGGTCTAGATTTTCTACTCCCAACTCAGGAATGCCTTTAACGAAGATCGGGAGGGCAGCTTGTCCTGCTTTCTTGATGCATTTTGAGTCGGAAGACTTGCATTTTGTTATAAATGGCACTGTGGACAAAATTATATAAAGGTTATATTATTATCATTATATTATTGAACATCTAACATAGCGCTTCTAAAACTAAGCAGAGCCTGTATCATAAGTGCTACATATATCTTCTCACGTCGTTTCAAGTATCCCATTTGGTCAGAAGCCTTGCTATGTATATAAAGAGATCTATATAGTTGCAGCAATATTTCAATTTAAGCACAGATAGTTCTACAGTAAGCTCTTCGCCCGCATTGAAACAAAACACAAGCAGAAATATGGTTATATGTGATTGATAGTTTAAAAGAGCATAGCCTGTGAGTTTCTTGTGACGACAGATATGGCGTGAAGGTCAGTATATCTACACTTCACTCCAGAGTTCGCAAGTTCGATTACCACACAGGACAAATCTTTGTGTGCATGAACATGAATATTTGTTCTGAGTGCTTTCCTATCAAGTATGTATTTTCAAAAAAAAAAGAATTTAAGTATGTTTATCCGTTGTTTAGTATCCATAACACAAGTTCTTAATGATACTTATATAGGAACTAAATAATTGGTGTAATTGTCAGAAAATATTTATTTATATTCTTGTTAGTTGTTCTTACAGAGCGATTGTTTGGAAATGAAACTTAGATTCACATACACTTTTTTTTGTTGCATGTGAGTGAATGTTAGCTTTGTGATTTCAGTGTAGTTGTATTTCGTTTTTTTTTTAGATATATTATATTTTAATTTTTTTAGTGCTATGTAATGGTTTATGAAATAAATAACTTTTTACTTTTAATCATATGTAAATATGAAATTACGTCTCAAATAGATTATATGATGACTTTTATGCGTAATGCATATTTATAATATCGCAATCAAAACAAATATTTGTATTAATGTTCACAGAACAATGTGTTATTTGTGGTAACCGAACCTTAGACCACAAGAATCTAAAGTCATACTTTTTTTTAAAACTGTCCGGAATAATAACACGTCTTGAGCTACCGTACAATTGTCAAGTTATATGAAATTAAAGTTAAAGTGATTTGACGTACCTACATGTTTATTTCTTACTAGAATTACAATATACTTGAAAGAGCGATTGAAATAAAATTATTAGTTTAAGTATAAGTATAGCATTTCATTCTGTACTCGGATTTTACGGGTTGTACCATTGATTTCAAAAGTATATTATTTTTAAATAACTTAATAAAAGTAGCATACCATCTTTAAATGCGTTTTTAATCCTCAAAAGATCTGTAAACCCCTTTTATCACAAAGCAGTTCCCCATGCTCTATATTAACATAACTATGAGCAAATTTTAATTTTTTCTCTGATGCAGCAATAATTTTATTATAATTACTTTTTCGTTGTTAAATACTTAACCGATACCTTCATATTTTCTTCTTTAAGAACCAAGATTTAAACACAAGTCTTTTGTTACAATTTTTGTAAGTTCCTTTTTTCCTTATCAACAAAATAATGAAAATAAATTTTGATTTTCAAAAGAAGTGTTTAAAATAATATTTAAATGTCACTTACCAGAAGTCGATGCTCCTAAACAAATAAAATTGAACAAACAGAATAATGCAAGTTTATACAACATTTTGGAAAAAAAAACAATAAATAATTTACGTGTGGTTTCTACAGACGTCCTACGACTTATGATTTCTCATCTGTACAGGTTACTTTTATAAGGTCAGTAACTTAAGCATGATAATAATAATTTATATATATGCAAAGATTGCCGAGACCATAGAACTGGTTGGACACGTCACCAAAGGCTAAGAAAAAACGATTCGAACCAATTATTGATCACGATACAGATATAACATGATTTAGATAGCGCAAATTTTAATATGTATAATTTTTTATTTAGAACCGAGTGATTCAATTACTTTAACAATAAAGTTAACCAATTAACATACTCTTGGAAATCCGACACATCTCTCATTACTCCCAAACTAACTCTAAAACTTATCCTATGGATAACGAAAAAAACATCCATAAATACATTCAGCAGTGGGCAGAGGCATATTATACGCCCACACTTTGTCAATTATATAGTCCCACGTAATATGTGGCGAGCCTATTGCCGCTTACCGGGCACTATTATGTTCGCCAGAGCCTCGTCCGTTGATCGGCAGATGCACCACTTGCAGATGTGGTTGGCTTGGGCTCCTTAGGTCTTGGTAGGTCACTATACGCCAATATGAATAATAAAACTAATACAGAAAAGATAAGTAAATATACCGAGCTTCAGGATGAAATTGTTAAAATTTGGAAAATGAATATGGTTTACATAGTGCCTATAGTTCTATCCACAACAGGAGTTATACCCAAACACTTGCACACAGCCTTAAGTTACTAGACCTTCCCCAATCATATACATAACTCTTCAAAAAGCAGCTGTCTTGAATACATGCCGAACGGTAAGAAAATTCATGCAGCTCGAAGACAATGTTCTCTTTAATACTTAAAATAAAACTCCTGCAATATTACTTGGCCCTGTCCTATAGTTATTGTAGTAATTACCACTAAATTTATTTTGCTGAGAAAAAAAACTGAAAGGAATAATATTAATAATGATTTATTCTTTCTAGTCCCACACTAATCAAGCTTGATCTTAAGCAAAGTATGGATTGGCAATGGATTGGCATATGTAAAAAACTTTCTTTTCATAAATACGTAATTGAAATACATAGCAAACACACAAGATCAACACAAATATTTGTATCTATGAACTGCAGGCATACTGATCTCCCCGTCATACCGATCGACTGCTATAAATACAACCGTAAAAGTCCCATGGTACCCGACGCCCGAAAAATTAGTACAAAAAAACAATAACAAATAAAGCCTTACGAGAAAAAGACGAAGTACAAAGCTGGACTTATTTCTAAAAGAAATCAACCTTAACTGGAATGGGAGAGATAGTTTCCTGTTACTTCAAGCATTTACAACCATTTACTTAATAAATATTAATAATTGTTTCATTTACATAGTAAATATGAATAAACAAACTCATGTCTATCATTGCCATTCTAGCATTGACCCCGCTTATGCCCTAGATTTACGCTAAGGACCTACTTCCCGCCAATGGTCTGCCCAGTAGTCTAATTAGATTTTAGGTAAATTTACACGGCTTTATTACATAGAACGACTGGCACCTGACCGCAACCCAAAGGGAATGTTAATACAACAGTCTATGATGAGATCAGACCACTGGTCTAGTATAATTTGACGACCGATATGGCGTGGAGGTCCAGTATACCTGCACTTCACTCGAGAGGTCGTGGCTTCGAGTCCCACACAGGACAAATCTTTGTGTGCATGAACATGAATATTTGTTCTGGTCTGGGTGTTCTCCTATGTATCTTAAGTATGTATTTACAAAAAAAAAAGTATTTAAGTATGTTTATCCGTTATTTGGTATCCATAACACAAGTTCTTAATGATACTTATCTTGGAACTAAATAATTGGTGTGATTGTAAGAGAATATTTTTTTTATTTTTTATTATTATATAAGAGGGCACTGATATCCTAATAACAACAGTCACATGTTCATGACAGCCAGGACCACCGGATTAACGTTCTTTAGGAGCAAGCGACAATTACACAACATAACTTTGACCAGGGTTTGAACCCGAGACCCGAGAACTATCGAAACGAAACAAGACATATTAACTCATGTCGGTAGGTCTCATGAAATCTAAGAGTTACCTTCTATAGTTTAGGCTTTCACATTCCTACTAATGTGATAAATGCAATAGTTTGTGCGTATTTAATACACCTGCTATTGGTATTTGTAACTTTTCCACACAAATATATGTTTCAAACTTTATAATAATATAGCTTAAATATATACATACATTCACGCCTGTTTTCCCAAAGGGATAGACAAGTAGAGGGATAGACAATATTATACGCCCACACTTCGCCAATTATAAAGTTGGTCCCATGCTTACACGCTTACCGGGCACTGTTATAATCGCCAGAGCCTCGTCCGTTGATCGGCAGGTGCACCACTTGTAGGTGAGGGTGGCTTGGGCTCCTAAAGTCTTGAAATTAGAATAATAATATGATGACAAACCAAATTATAATGTAATTGATTTAACTAACTATGACAATTTATTCTATATATATATTATACTCTAATTAATATTTTGTACAATATATATTACAAGGGAGCTTCAAAAATCACTGGAGCAGTTCTAAAACATTGTGAGGCACACTTTTGGCGGTTTTTTTCTCGTTGCTGCAAAAAAGCGATTAAAAAAATGTTATGTGTGAGCAAAAAGTAGTCAGGCGTGTTAAAGGCTCGTTACTTTGATGGTTCCGACTAGCTTTTGAGTATCTTAAGCATTATTGTAGTTGATTTTGAATATCAAAAGAAAATAAATACATACGATTTATAAATGGAATATAATAAACTAAACCTCTAAAAGAAGCTTTTTTGATCATCAAAAATACTGAGTGAGCATCTAATAGGTGATTAGGTGCTCAATCAGTATTTTTGATGTACAAAAAGGTTAGGTTAGGTTGGCAATTTATTAATTTTGAAGACACGTTAAATAACACCCTTTATAAATCAAGTCAGCAGGCGGTTCAAACTTGTAAAACTAAAGGGGATGCCTATTTTTAGTAGTGGACTTCTTGTGTCTAGGTTTATCATGATGAAGATTTTTATTTTTACCTAATTATTAATATAAACTAGCACGTAGCTTAGAAGTTAGCCTGCAGCGGAATTCAGTGTTGTGTATTAAGTGAAATTTTGTCAGGATTTGAAAGCTAGCTCCAATAGTTATAAGACGAATTTTTCAATAGAAAAAAGCACTAATCCGGGGCAGCCTGAAAAGGATTTCATCTTGTAAAAAAATCGTGTTATTACTTGATATATGGTATTGTAAACACATAATTTCAAAATATAAAAATCTATCTCAATGTATCTATACCGACACAAAATTTTGAATTAAATATTTTCATAGAAACAAAGATTTTATAAAATTGTTATAGATATTTTAGATATTTGTTTGACAAGGGAAGGAGCTAACAATAGTAATCCAAGATGTTTCATATATGCTGATATCAAATGGCGATAATGTTATGCGTCTGCGTTAAAAATCACTATATTTGTTATTCATTAAACTGTCGATATTACTACATATTAACACCTTGACCCCGTCTTATTTTTGTTATATTAGACTATTGAAACTTTCCGTTTAATTTAGCTACTTCTGGATCTGTAGTTCATATAAAGAGGTTTTTTTCACATAGATTGATTTTTGTTAGTTTTAAAATTGGGAATTTAATTGAACAATATTTTTTTATATTGTCTTTCAATTACACAAATCATGTATTTCCAAGACAAGTATCATTAAGGACTTGTGTTATGGATACTAAAAAACGGGTCAAAATAATTAAATTCTATTTTTTCATAAATTCAACAATTATAGGAGATACCCAGCCCTGAAGAAATATTCATGTTAATGCGCACAAAGATGTGTCCTGTGTGGGAATTGAACACACGACCTCAGGAGCGGAGTGCAGCTGGTAAACTGACCTCTATGCCAGATCGGTCATCAAACTGGTGGTATCTTTAAAATGAGTACAATTTCAGAACATAAAACGTCAAAGGAGTACATATTTTTATCTGTAATATTGATCTGTTTCACCTTGACAAGTTTTAAGTTGGTTTTCCATTGCTAGGAAAGTTAAGTAAAAAATTTACGAGCACGGTACATATAAGTTGTTAAATCTAAATTAAGCTAAATTACTTTTATAACTAGAGTGCTCTTTAAAACGCATCACAAAATCGGAGAACATTTCGCACTGCCACATCCGATATAGCTCAATTTCAGTAAATATAATAACTATTATACGATAGAATAATTATTCTTTGATGCATAATGTACCTACTAGGATAATAAGGCTGCGAAGACGAACTAATCTCATCTATATATCTCATACAGCCTTGAAAAATGTATTGGAACAATATTATCATTCTGCCTACTATAGTGTCAATCAAATCAGCAAATGAATCAATAAATGAGGTCAGCTGCACCAAGAATATTCCCCAACAATTCCTAATATTGAGGGTTCCGTGCTCAAACCCGATAAGTGACAACATCAGATACATAATTTATGCCGCTTTTTCTTGTGATATTATCAGATAAGTCGATTTCAGAAAAGAAGACTGAAAACTGAGGACTTCATAATCCAAAAAGTAAACCTTTTAAGTTTCATTTTTTTTAATTAACCGATAAATTCTTTTAAGTACTGTTTTAAGCCCAAAAACACTTATCGGGTTTGAGCACGGAACCCTCGATATACAAGATTTTGTTCCTAATGACAGTATTTTGACAGTGACAATGGGAACACTACTGGAA
This sequence comes from Musotima nitidalis, assembly GCA_949126915.1. Classification (NCBI taxonomy): domain Eukaryota; kingdom Metazoa; phylum Arthropoda; class Insecta; order Lepidoptera; family Crambidae; genus Musotima; species Musotima nitidalis. The sequence continues at coordinate 6,532,470 of OX421424.1, read as the reverse complement.
TTATAGCACAGGTTGCCTAGTTCAAGTGCCATCTGTTGAAAGCGTAATTATAAAAACGTTCATTCTACCCGCATCGCACTGTATAGCAGGGTTGCTACGGAGAGGATCGCTTTAGATTTCGCCTTAAAAGTACCTACTCCTACTCCCTTTAAGACGCATATAAATCCCAAAAAATTACATGAAATAATCAGAAGAATAAGATGCGTGCACGCATATTCCCTCAAAAGAATAAGCGTCAATCGAGTTTCAATTTACTTAATAGTCATACATACGAACACATAACCACACCTTTATCCCGAAGGGATAGACAGAGGCATATTAAACGCCACTTAAAATGTTGGTGCAAAATAATAGGTGGCGAGCCTATTGTCGCTTCCATCCTTCCTTCTTCCTTCCTTCCAATCACATTAGTGATTGCCAAACCCTCGTGCACCACTTGCAGGTGAGGTTGGCTTGGGATCCTGAGATCTCGATACAATCCCCATACACCTCAATATTTCCTTTCTCAGAAGTAATGTCCTGCTGCTCAGTGTTCCCATGTCATGTATGTAGGTTTATTTTATTTAAGTATTACTATTTATTTCAGTTTTTGTTTATCAAAATATAACTATGTATTTATTCTTTTCTACACACCCGGTTTTTATTTAATTTTAATCACTCTCCATCCTAAGGTTGACTAAAGGAAATCGCTTGAAGCGATTAGGTCGCCAATTGCATCGCTTTTCTTTTGCAATTGTTTTCTTGTCTTATTTTTAATTTAGTGTACAATAATTTTCTATCTATCTAGTGATCATTTTGTTTAACTTTATAATCTTCGGCATTGCGTTAGGTATGGTCCTGGTCCCCCCCGACTGGTCTCCACCTTGTCGTGGTGGAGGGGGCTGAGTACCTCCCGGAAGGCAGTGCGTAAATGCATTTTGTTACCGCCAAAAAAAAAAAAAAAGGTATGCTCCTGGTATTGCAGCGTATGGACACGCTGCGGTGATCACGTTCCTTCAGGTATGCCGGTACAGGTAGGTATGCTGTATTAAAAAAAACAGTGCAACTATTGACCTTAAGATCTTGAGTTAAAAAAAATAACACACTTACGAGGCCGAAGGAAAGGTCAATGAACTTTTGTAACAACCTTTTTTAATTTCACCTGTTTGTGCCGGTTGGCCAAAAATTATTATTTTATTACAAACCAGTTTTTCTATATTACAACAATATTTATGCGACTACTAGGTAACGTCCGCTTTTAAGCAACGAGAGCCCAGTGGCGCGACCGTGGCTTTCAAATTCAGAGGATCTCTGGTTAAACCCTGGCGCACCTATAACTTTTCGAAGTTATGTGCGTAAATCACTCAATAATTATTATCGCTTGATCCGTGCCTCGGAAAGCACGTTAAGCCGATGGTCCCAGTTGTTATGAGCAGTTATTGCTGTCGTTATTAGGAAGTCAGTGCCTTCTGACATCCTGATAGCTGATTTAACCAGAGAAAGATGTTTTTCTCTGGGTTGCGGAGGTCTACCGGCAGTCGCTACATGTATATACTGGGATTCAGTCGAAACCTTATCTCAAGTCTAGGGAAACCAGGATAATGCTGGGCTAAATAGTTAGTTTACTGTAAATCGCATGTCAAAGGAACTATTAAAAAATCGAAAATAATAAAAACCTTCTTTTAAAAAAAACATGCAGAATATTATACGTCATCATACCCTAGCATTATCCCGGTTGCCCTAGACTAAAGCTTGGGGCCCAGACATGACAGCCGGGACCAACGACTAAACGTGCTTTCTGAGGTACGGAGCAAGCGATAATTACGCACATAACTTTGAAAAGGCATAGGTGCGGCACCAGGGTTTGAACCCTAAGTCCTCTGAATTAAAGGCAGGAAGGTCTCGCCTCTGGGCTATCGTTGCTCTTGTGCAGAATATTTAGGTACTTATTGTGTCATCTCTTTATAAAGAAACACAGACCTGAACGAAGTGTAATTTAGATGGATGCGAATCACCTTCTAAATATATACGTAAATACGACACAAAATTTACTTAAATCTTTTTAGTTTTTTCAACTTGTGTCGCTAAGTCAGGACTTAATCGACGCCAATAAAAAAGGGAGATATACAGGTTTCTTTGGTAAGAAATTCTACCTGCGATAGAATGGAGACAGCTCCACGTATATTTCTATATTCGCAGAACAATGTATTACTATGCTAAGTATAAACTTCTCTTAAATTGTGAATTGCCTCGTCTAATTAACGTCTGATAGGGTGATATCGTTTTGTCATGTCTCATACAAAAAATAAAGGTGTATCGGGTCCTACCAACATCTTAGGAGCCCAAGCCAACAACAAGTGGTGCACCTGTCGAACAACGGACGAGGCTCTGGCGAATAAAAAGTTCCCTGTAAGCGGCAATAGGCTCGTCACCTATTACGTGGGAGCAACAATAAAATTGGCGCAATGTGAGTTTATAATATGCGCAGAGGCATACAAAAACAATCTTCAACTTATTTAAAAAAATCTTGTTCGAACGGCTAACCAAGTTGCTTTTTCAAATTTCGGGACCAAGAACCCCAAAGTATGAAGCATATTGCAATTACTGGATATGGAGGTAGTTAATAAAAAATGACTATAATATTATATCATTAGTTTCGAATTAGACATCAAGCATGAGTCACCACCTGTCGATCTGGACTGCATCTACCGGTTCAATAAAATCATCTGCCTATCGGTTAAGAGGCCATCTACTACGTTTGTTGTTGTATCTTAATTTGCTTTAAGCAAGTGATTGTTTACATAGGTAATTACATTCCTGCGCAACTGTTATTTCCCGAAAAATCGAGAAACAATTCGACACGTAACGAAAATGTATTTTAAGCAACTGATCTTGCTTAAAATATATTTCCGCAACATAACGCCTGAATCAATAAATTATTACATTGCTTTGTTGATGAAATAGGGCTTATTTCTAAGACAAATCCATGTTTTTTGTGCTAGAAGACAACTAACGATGATGTCAGAAAGCTTATTAGCAAAACATGCACGAGGATTTGTAACTCAAAAGTATATAAATTTTATACTTTATTGCTAAGATTTATTTAATTCTAAAGGATAACATCATTGAATTGATTGCGAAAATAAATATCATACATCATAATGTTTTTGTTGTTGATTTTGAGTCGATAACGTCATTCAAGTGTCTTGTTTTTAATATAAATTTGCGGAACAGCAGGTACGAAGTGCATTTTCCTTACATTATTAAAACTTCTCATAATATTAAATGTAGTAGTTTGAGTTAATATTTTTACTTCACGTTATATTGAATGTGGTTATTTAAAATTTATATGTGCATCTAACCCTTAAAATTTAACACTTTTTTGTATATTTTGTATATTATACTACAAATAGTCCTTTCTTAACGACAACCCATATTTAACAAGATATTGCATTAGTTATTATAGGCAGAACACTATTTAATCCCCAACGGTCCTAATTAATATTAAATTATAATACAATTACAATTATAAGCCTCTTAATCCATTTTCGTGGTTAACAGCGTGTGCAACCTCGCTTATGTAAATATAATATTACTAATTACGGTAATTACAAATTACCGTTATAATTGATACATATGACTAAAAGCATAAGATTACTATGCATAAACGTATGAGAAAACCAATTTTGACTATTTTTCTAATTAAATTGTGACAATAGCCACTGGCGAGACCCATAGACTTCTAATTCAGAGGGTCTAGGGATCAAACCCTTTTGGCGCACCTATCTATGACTTTTCAAAGTTATGTGTTTCGATTGCTCTGTGCCTCGGAAAGCACGTTAGGCCGTTGAATACGGCTGTCATGAATATCTATGACAGTCGTCATTAGAACGTCAATACCTTCTAATGTTCTGACAACTGGTTTAACCAAAGAATAATAATTCTCTTTGGGTTGTGGCGGTCAGATGGCAGTTGCTTCACGTAATAACAGAATTTCAATCTGTTATTACATGTAGAATTTTAATCTGGTATTACCAAAATCTGGTTAGACCAGTGAGCAGACCCTGGGCCCTGGGCTGGTCTGAGGCAACCGGGATAGTGCTAGGAAAATGAGATGAGAATACTAATTTTTAAACGCGCAAAAATACACATCGCGGCAGTATTTTATTTCCGAAAACTGGTGTTAGTTCGAGTTTTTATTTGTAAATATGGTTGATTTACCGATAAAACTGCTTCGATAACGTACACAAGTGCAGGAAAGTCGCATATTGCTGTAAATTGTAATTTTTTGTGTTGATTTCAAAACTCCATAGAACCTTTAGAAGTCTCTACTACTTTACTGGAGTATAACTTTGAACTGATAAATGACTAACGCTGCGATATTAGTTTAACGTTTGAACTTTAAACTTACATACATACATTCATGCCTGTTTCTCCGAAGGGGTAGGCAGAGGCATATTATACGCCCACACTTTGTCAATTATATAGTCCCACGTAATATGTGGCGAGCCTATTGCCGCTTACCGGGCGCTGTTATGTTTGCCACCGATTCGTTCGTTCATCGGTAGGTGCACCACTTGCAGGAGAGGTTGGCTTGGAATCCTCAGGTCTTGGTAGGATCCCTTTACAACCATATTATATTCTCTTGTTTAACAAAATTAGGTTAGAACTAGTTGGAAATTACTTTATTTATACACGTAATCATAGAGAAAGTGACTTGAACACAAACTGAGTTTACATATTAATACTTTAAGTGAACATATCATCATTACAGTCTTCTATGTTCAGCTGAACGTTGGCCTCCCAAATAGATTATATTCTATTGGGGTAATTTGACCATAATTACAACCCTGGGAAGGCGGGTTTATATTCCATATAAAATAGAGTAAGCCAAAATTATATGAAAATTATTTTAATACAATAAGTTTTAATAAAAACAATTGCGTAGACTGTTTTTGTATAAGTCTATTACTGATAACTTCACTCAAATAACTTCAGTTCATGAATAAATTGTTTTGGACACTGTTGTTTATTTACGTTTGCCTCAACATATATTACACATTTTTTATAAGTCAATTATATGTTTACAATATTTAATTATGTTAAATAGTTGTTAGGAATTTTTTGTGTGGAAAAATACTATCATAATATTATTTTGTACACACAGCCATGAAGGGTTTCAATTTGTTTTAAAAGTAAATAGTCAAGATCGCTTGTTACTTCCTTAAATAATATTTGCATTTGTTTTTTTGATGCTTATTTATAGAAACTATTGAATTCGTCTTCGCTGGCACAGTGTGTGTACACTGTGCACACACTGTGCCACGTATAGGACTTTGACGTAATGCCTGACTATGGGTCACATAAGAAAGGTCAAAGTTGCTCAGCGTGCAATGGAGAGAGCTATGATCAGATTGTTCCTTAGTGATAGAATCAGAAATGAGGAAGTCCGTATGAGAACTGGAGTGACTGACATTGTGAAGCGAGTTTTCTAGCTGAAGTGGCATTGGGCAGGGCACAGAGCTCCCCCCCCGGACAGGTCTCCACCTTGGCGTGGTGGGGTGGCTGAGTACCTCGGAGGGAAAAGGTAACACCCAGAGGTTGGGGACTCTGGGTGCCCTTAATACTGACTACTGGGGGGAAATTAAGAGGGACCTGTGAAGGGCGCAACGGGTGGGCTAGGAGGGCCCGTCAAGCAGAGTCAGGAGGGTGTTAGGCAGCGGGGACAGTGGGGTCCTGCTGTCTAACCATGGACCCTCCGGGAAGTCGGCCACGCACGCTATGGTCGCACAGGGAGGTAGGTGGGGCGCGGCCACTGCGCCTCTTTGAGGAGGCCCTCCCTGTTTTGGTCCGGGGGCGGGACCAAAAGACCGGGATGTGAGACGCTGCAACCCAGGTACTAGCCCCCGCCTCTTTCTCAACAAGCGGCGGGCGTCGTCGCAAGATTTTAGTGAGTATTATTGCTGGCAGTTGTGTCTGTTGGTGGTGAGTCCCACACCCCTTTCAGTTTCCCTTTGGCCAGGTGGCAGTGCGTACATGCATTTTGTTACCGACGTAAAACAAAAAAAAGGGCACATATCCTGAGGATCCGACGGCCGATGAGGCGTTACGGTTCTTCAATGGCGATCATGAATCAGCAAACGTAGTAGAGGGCGGCCTCCCACCCGATGGACCAATGATCTGGTTAAGGCGGCGGTGTGTCAGTGGATGCAGGCGAAGCGTAATCGCCAATTATGTAGTTGTTCCCAGGTGGCGAGCTTATTGCCGCTTATCGAGCACTGTTTTGTTCGCCAGAGCTTCGTCCGTTGATTGGTAGGAGCACCATTTGCATGTGAGGCTGGCTTATGCTCCTTAGTTCTTGGTAGGATCCCTATGCACCCTATTACATGGACCAAAAACATAATGTGCGAAATGTGGATGTCTCACATGCCTGTGCTCACTCCTTCGGGGAAACAGGTGTAAATGTATGTATGTATGTACATTAAACATGATAAATATATATAAATGTATGTTTTCTGGAACTAAATACAAAATTTATATATTTTGAGCAGGGTCGAATTAAGTATGCAAGATCATAACAAATAGACATTTGCTCTTAAATTTATTTGGCTTTCAGGCATATGCCTGACATAAAAAAAGTTGAAATTGACAATCATCATCATGTATGTATTAAACAAGGTAAATTTAAATTATTATAAGTATTAAATGAAGTTATTCAGGTAAAGTTTTAGGTTTTACACTTTTGGCGCTACAAAAATCACGACATTGTTCTTATCTAAGCAAAGCTGTTTGAAGGTGAAGGTGACGATAACGAGAGGTTTCGACCAAACCGGTCCAAAATCGTTCTTGTATGTTATAAAAATATGAGCTTTTAAAAAAAGTCTTTTTATACACGTATATTTGCTCAATGTTAAAAATGTATATAAACCTAGGTCTTACAAAGGAGTTTTGCAATAAAATAAATACCTACTTGTACAAAGAGTAAGGCTGTACATTAGACCAACAGAAGCCCACCTGATTATTGATATGGAAGAAAAGTTAACTACTACTGAATTTGTTCATAATGTCGCTATATAAACTTTCAAAATATCGTGCACTAGTTACATTTTCACGCACACGTTGACCTGGTAGACATACGAAAATCACCACTCATTCTCATTTACTATAAATTATATATTATTAATATTAAGTAATAATAATTAATATTCATTAATATTAATTAATATTAATTATTAATATATAATTCTTGCTTGACACTGGCTAAATGTGCTAGACGCACGAAGCCATTATTTAAAATAAAGAAGAAGAAAAATTGAGTTATGGTTACCATAGCAACCAAACACAGCTACTATTAATATAATAATATTGAAATTGTGTGTGATTGATTTATTTCTCATACAGATGAACATTACCTGCTACCAGGAAGGTAACATTTTCCTTGGTTTCTTTTTGTAAAAAAAACACCAAATTCAGACTTAATAATAATATGTCCATATTTTAGGTGATTTTAATTCGGTTTCCCTCTGGGTTGCGAAGGAGTTGCTCTGGGTAAAAACTTAAATTCAGCCAAATCAGGATATACCACTAACCAGACCCTGGGCCCTAAGCTTAAGTCTGGGGCACGTCAGGATGACGATAACTAAGTGACTTTATTTTTCGTTTGCCTTTAAGAATACCTACTTTCACCTACTGATTAGTGAGCATTGTAATAGGCATTACTATTTGTAATAAGTATTCAAAATTATATTGCTTAGTAAATTCAAATTAAATGCGACTCTAATACAACTACGATGATTCGTTGTACAACCGGTCAAATTCAAATTTAGACTTATTTGTTTTCATTTTAGTGATTCATTTGTTTACGCGTGTTGTTTTGTTTTTTACTTAAATAAAAACATTGGTCCTCATAATTTGATAATCTAATCGCACCTTAAGAACAGAATTTTAATGATGTATGACCGGAGTTACTATTTATTTACATCAATGTAGTAAACTTGTATTTTTTTGTTGCTTTCTCTAAGTTTTTAAGTTTAGTCAGAAGACAGAATTTTCTTTTATCTCTTTTTTTTATGTCCTGCACCAAAAATTACCAAGTAGAAAACCTTGAAATAATGCGTTAATATTATTATAAAATTTGTTTGTCTGTAGGGTCTCATCAGAACTGATTCAAACAAGACTAGTCTGAATATAAATACTTTCAAATAAGAGAAGGATTTATAATAAATGACGGAGGACTGAGGTAAAAAACATACGACCGAATTAGAATGCCTACCTACTTTGAAGGTTGGGTCAAAAAAAATATTAAAAATTGGATTTGGGATTAAGTAGATATTTCTTATGCTATAAGAGAATTTATCGTTATTTTTAAAGTTCGAACTTAAGTAAGGGTTTTAGTTTGCATAATTTGTATTGTAGAATCTCGAAGCTGCTTTTGCCTTCCTTTTTTGTTATTTTAATATCCAGATTTAAAAGAATATTATTTATATAAAGTTTATTCTCGCACAAGGTTTAGCTGAGACGGTAGCAGTTTGTACAGGTTATCAATTTAGTAGTAGATGTAAAACTAATCATAGAAAAGGGTCGAAGTAGATTGTATTATGTGTAATGTAGATTACACAAGCGATGCTCTGATCAGGGGGCCTACCGCCGAGTTCGATGGCAATCGATTATAAGGCAAAATGGATTTCGAAATGATTCTGTCGTACCGCCGAACTCATGGAAATCGAAACAAAATGGCGTTCTCTGTTTACCTATTGGTCTGTCACGGACTGAAGGTCATGAATGAGAGGTGGCTGTCGGCAGATTCCCCGGTACGGATTAATGAACGAAAACAAAGTTTGATCTAGATGGATTACCGGTAATCCATCGAATTCGGCGGTTCGGCCCCAGAAATCACGAAGCGCAGGCCGCCTGAATCATGGGCAAATGAACTCGTGTCATACGACCTCAGTGCGGTTTGGCGGAGGAAGTTGTGTCTAACTTGGCTTAAATAGAGAGACATATTTACTTATTTGAGTAGGTTTCTATTTTGGCAGTACGTCTATTTGTTTTTTACTCGTAATGCATGGGATGTACATTTGATTGCGTGCAACGAGCTTTATTCTATTTAAGATTATCATCTCAGTCCCACTACTGAGCACGGGTCTACTGTGAGAAGTCAAGGTGAGAAGGTATAATGCACTTCGGGATGCAAGTGCAGATAGGTGGAGACAGATCGTTGCCTTCAGCTGTTAGATTTTTTATATATAATTACGCCTGTTTCCACGAAGGGGCAGGCAAAGGCATATTATACGGCCATGCTTCGCCAATTATATTGTTGGTCTCACGTAAAAGATGGCGATCTTGTTGCCGCTTACCGAGAACTATCATGTCCACCAGATCCTCGTCCGTTTATTTGCAGGTGCACCACTTGCAGGTGAGGTTGGCTTGGGCTCCTAAGATAGGATTCCTATACAATAACGAATATAGTGACAACCGAGAGAAATAATAACACTAATGACAAAAACAAAGAAATTTGAATTAAATGAGTTTTACGATATAGTGCAGAAGTACACAAAGGTAGCAGCTCAACGTTGGATCCACGAGTAAATAAACATTAATGTAAGTACTTGTGCTGAAATCGAACCTACATCAAGACAATTTCAATAGAGTGCTGGCATACTATGGAGATATCGGTCGTCAAGAACATAAAATGGAAGATTTACGCAGTAGAGGTCAGTTCTGATGTCAATATGGTAATTTCATACAAATGAAATCCGGTTTGTGATGTAAAGTCAATTTATTGGTTCGTGAATTACGTTTTGACAGTGTTTTTAAACAATACTATAATAAAATTATGCATTAAATGTAAACCAGGGAATATCTCCACTGTAATAGTACTACTAAAAAATAAAACTCTACGTTAGAATCCCTTACCTAAACCACTGGGCTGATATTCACTGAAACTTAGATTTACTGTAGGTATTAGTAATGGAGAAAAGATCTAATCATGTTTTTATATAAATCTAAAAATTTTAGTCATAATCTCAACTCTTTTTGACTCTCGCGGTTCACAGATGGGCGTTACTTACTAGTACAGAAATATAGATTTAAAACCAATTTAATAAGATTATCTCCGTTACATTTTTTCTGGCTTGTTACGGCCTTGTGAAACGCCCTACTAGACGCACTACAAGGCAGTTTGAAAAAATCTAACAGAAGAAGGCAACCCGTTTTCACCAATCCGCAATTGCACCGCGAAGTCGGTTATGACCTTCTCACCTTGATTTCTCACAGTAGGTCCGTGCTCAGTAGTGGGACTGAGATGATAATCTTCAATGAAATAAGGCTCGTTGCACGCAATTAAATATAAATCCCATGGATTAAGAGTAAAAAACAAATAGGCTTACTGCCAAAATAGAAACTTACTCAAATAAGGACAAAATAAGTCTTATTATCGCTTTCTCTTTTTTCCGCAATACGTTAAAGTGTTTTATCATTAACATTTTTCCATAACCACTATTATTTCATTTGTTGAATTATATATTTTAATCCCCATATATCTGCAAGAATTACCAGGAGTCATTAGCACTATATAGCAACTGCCTCTTTACTTGTAATAGTTTTTATGTTTACCAGTCACATGTTTGTTATATTAGGGAAACCTGTCATTGGCCATACTAGCTTTAAATTGTTATGTCAATTGTTTTGCTATATACTCTGTTGGTTTTCTCAATAAATAAATAAGGACTGAGAGTACCGATGTAAATCATAATAGATCACGTCGTCGAATGCGCCCATAAAAAGCTAATTTGTTTAATGTAAAGCCTAATTCGAAGCCGAAAGAGGTCCTTATCATTCTAGCACAGTGACTGAAAGATTGAATATAAATGGGATCTCTCTCCAAGTTTCTCGGCGATAAACGTATACAAATTTGGGTGTTCCAACCGCCTCCCAGCTACCGAGATAAAATAGAACTTTGTAAAGGAATCGAGTTTTATCAGATTTTGGCAAAATTTGTTCGGCCGAACACACTTGGGTGTTATCTTTTTACTTGAAACTTCGCCTCTTTTATGCGAGACAGTTTTTAATTAAATTTAACTTGGTATACTATGGGCATCGTCAAAGCTGTCAAACGCTAATGAGTTTTAAATGATGCTGACGTAAGTAATTCTATATTTATTAAAGTTTTATTTTAATCAGTTACTTTTATTAGTCGATTGCGTACATAGTCGTTTTTAATATTATGAATATTTGTTTGTATGTTTGCTTGGAATGGGCTACGAAACAACAGGAACGATTTTAATTAAAACAATTTTTTGACTGCTGCAACACAGGCCTGCGAGCCTAGTGCAGAAGTCATAGTTTACAAATATCCTTGTCACATTTATTTTTCTGCTAATAAAGATTATTATTATTATGTTTGTCTTTTTCCGATCTCGGGCCAATGGTGACCCGGACATTTGGAAGGCATGCGTGGGGCCGAAGCCAACACGTAGAGGCCCCTTAGACAATTTTAATCTAATGGTTATGTGACACCAACCGGTGATTATCCCTATGTGCATTATAGAAATACACCTAAGGACAATTCCCGGTTGGTGCAGTACTATTAGGATAAGATGGAATCTACTATGGCCGGGATATTGGGTTGAAAGCTGAAGGACTGGGTAAATTGGACTATGGATAGAGGAGACTACCGGACACCTGCCGTCATCATCAGTCTCAAACGATTGTAAATGGCAGGCGGTGACTAGCCAGAGGATTAAATGGGCACTCCAAAATAGCCGTAGTGCAACGGCAGGAGCGCAACATAGATATCCTCGGCTTCAGGGTGTCGAGAGGTGTACACCGTTTTCTACTCACTGCCCAAGAGGACAGTGCGCCAACTCACGACTTATGCATCTTTCACTTCCACCCTGCGAGCATGTAGCTCTTGCGACTCCACCCTGGACAGCCAATGAAGGCAAGCCAGGGGCGAGGGTCCTGCTAGCCTCTTGGGGCCCACTCCGGCGAACCGGAGACGAGACCGCAGTCCGACCCTCTGGAGCACTCGGACTTACGCCCGTGGTGTCGCCACTCACCAACAGCTCGCCACAAGCTGCCCTGCGGGCTTATTATTATTATTATTATAATAGTTGAAAAGGTGTATTCTTAGTGAGTTACATAGACAAAATAATTAATCGATTTAAACTGGGGATTCCTACTAAAACTGCAACAATGTAACTCATATATGTAAAATATTGGTCCGCGTAGCCGCGGTCAATAACTAGTGAGCAATGAAAACTTTTACGACACATTCGCGAGTCTCAAAGAAAAGTAATATAATTTCTGATTCAATATCTTATAAACTGTCGTCAACCCACTGACATTATCATGTTAGTGTGCCGCTTCTCATATGCCTAATGCATAAAATTAACAACCTATACGCTATCCGAGATTAAAACCAATCTTAGATAGAAGCCTATCTTGGTTACTACTTGATAAAAGTAGTAACCAATAACCCTTGGTTAATACTTCATAAAAGGATTGATTGAATTTTGACGACCGCTATGGCGTGGAGGTCAGTATACCCACACTTCACTCCAGAGGTCGTGGGTTCGATTCCCACACAGGACAAATCTTTGTGTGCATGAACATGAATATTTGTTCTGGTCTGGGTGTTTTCCTATGTATATTAAGTATGTATTTACAAAAAAAAAGTATTTAAGAATGTTTATCCGTTGTTTAGTATCCATAACACAAGTTCTTAATGATACTTATCTGGGAACTAAATAATTGGTGTAATTGTCAGAAGATATTTATTATTATTATTATTAATTGTAGATACCCATTTTTGGATCAAGATAAGTTGTTCATTTTGGACGTATGTATTATTCAGTTTTGGAAGTCTGGTAAAGAGTGTATGTATTGATATATAAGTGATATAGGTATTTATTTATTGTTTCTAACTATATAAAAATACAATAAGAAGGAAAATACAAATCTAAAAAGCACTTTTGTGCAAAAACCAATCAAAGGTTTGTAGTAAGTATTTTATAATTTGAAGTAAATCTACGTCAATACTATCAGAATAATAACATACGACAGTTAAATTTGTACACAATAATAAAAATAAATAGGTATCTAAGTCTTGTACCAAAAACTACGAAGCCTGTTAGGACTCCACTTATAATGCGAGCCTGTTTGTTCACTGGAAAGAGTCATAAAAATCCAGTTAACTCTTTGCCACTTCGAACTGGGCTTTCAACAAAAACATTACTGAATGGTAGATACGTTTGGCGAGCAATCGATCGAGACTATACATGTATAGTATACATGTGACTTCAAGTGACCTGGACTTACTTTGCGACTACGATGGCCTGAAAGACGTTCTGAACTAGGAACTTGTGAAGCTGTCATTAATATTTTTACTAACGAGCACAAAGAACGGCTGCATCCAATAAAACTATCTTCATCATCAGCCCATATAAGTCCAAAGAAATTATCATTACAGCAACATATAGTCCACTGCTGAACATTGGCCTCCCCAAAACATTATCTTGGGGGTATTGGTGGTCGGAAATGATCACCAAAGTACAACAGAGCTTACAGAGGTCAGTCCTTGGATGGGTGACCGTTTGTGTGGCATTTGATATCGAGCGCTTCCGTGCTTCGGAAGGCACGTTAAGCCGTGCCGGTTATCACTAAATGTGGTAGTCGTTAAGCCATGTTAGAGGCCTAATGGGCGGCTTGATAAATTCTAACAGCAGGGCGCCATACACCTGCCTCCGCCAATCCGCACTGGGACAGCGTGGTGGAGTATGACCCAATACCCTCACACCTTGATATGTGAGAGGAGGCTCGTGCTCAGTAGGGGGACGTTATTGGGCTGTGATGATGATTTTCCCATAATCACCACGTTCTGCAGGCGGGTTGGTGATCGCAGTTCGCTGATGACGCTGCTGCCCATCATCCGGTAATATTACTTCGTAAGAGTAATATGACCATGTGACTTCACAGGGGTCCTCCAGAGGGTTCACTAAACATATACCAGTGTAACCGATTGTAGGCATCCTGCATTTATAGAGATTATGCGGCCTGTCATGATTTAAAATCTCCATTATAGAACTTTTCAGTCTCAATAGCTATCAGTTCTACATGCTATGACCGTCACATTTTAGCTTGCTAACTATTTTGAATTAAAGCTAAGCTGTTAGATAAGTCATGTCGTAACATGCCAGTTTAGACGTGAATTTGGTCGAAGAGTTTGTTTAATATAATAGGTTGGGGAAAAAGTCTTTTCGTATTTTTGTATGAAAAGTCAAGACATTTTTTTCAAAGTTTATTTACATTTATTTACAATATATATGTACCGTTTTGTTGAATAACTTTCTGCCATTTTGTGGGCAGAGACATTATCCCGTTACTGTAGAAACTTTGGGACTTCTGATCAAATAAACGGGACAAATAGTTTTGGCAGTCCTCTCTTGAGGTCAACCTTACAGAACCTAAAGAATTCTGCAGAGACCGAAACAGGTGAAAATCTGAAGGCGCAAGGTCAGGGCTATATGGTGGATGCACTAGGACCTCCCAGTCGAACTCTCTTAATTTTTGCTGAGTGGCTAAAGATGTGTGTGGTCTAGCGTTATCGTGATGAAAGACCACACCCTTCCTGTTGATCAATTCCGGCCGTTTTCTCCCGACTGCTTCCTTTAATCTCATCAGTTGCTGGCAGTAAAGATCAGAATCGATGGTTTTGCCGGGCGGTAAAAGCTCATAATAAACAATGCCCTTCCAATCCCACCATACACACAGCATCACCTTATTTCGTGTTAGGCCAGGTTTGGCCACAGTCTGTGAAGCCTGGCCAACTTTCGACCACGATCTTTTTCGCACGTTCTTGTCGTACGTGATCCACTTTTCATCGCCAGTTATCAATCTCTTCAAAAACGGCTCGGTTTCATTACGTCTCAATAATGAATCGCAAATGAGTACACGGTTCATTAAGTTTCTTTGAGTGAGCTCGTGTGGCACCCAAATATCGAGCTTTTTTGTATAACCAGCTTTCTTCAAATGGGTCAAAACTGTTTTGTGGTCAATTCCCAGTTCTTCAGCTACATCGTAACTACTAATATGCCGATCTTGCTCCACTCTTTCAAAAATGGCGTCCATTTTATTCGTAACAGGGCGACCAGAGCGAGGTGCATCTTTAACATCAAAATTTCCGGACTGAAAACGTTTGAACCAAATTTGTGCTACTCTTACTGACACTGCATCAGGTCCATAAACATCACAAATTTTTTTCACTGCTTGAGTTGCATTTTTGCCTTTTTTATAATAAAATTTTAAAATGTATCGAATTTCTTCATTAGATTCACTCATTTTTACGGAGAGAAAAACAAATGAAAAATAGCGGGAAACAACTTTTTTTTATTTTTTTCTTTTCTTTATAATGGATCCTTTTTAACGTTACCAAAACCAGCCAGACACAAATAGTACAGTCAAAAAAACCTACCTAAAAAAAACATACCTACGTTATGCGAAAAGACTTTTTCCCCGACCTAATATGTCAGTAGTGGTGAAGTTTTGGGCGCGCAGTTGATCTCGTTAAATATAGTTTACTCCACAGAGTTCGGACACGCGACCTCAAATAAACTGGGCTTACATTGTCACTATGGTGGCTTGAAAGACATCTGTGTAGCTGTATTCTGAACATAGCACCTAGCCAAAACTAAGGCTGCTGCATCTGTCACATCTTCAGTAAAAATATTCTCTTACAATCACACCAATTATTTAGTTCCAAGATAATTATCACTAAGAACTTGTGTTATGGATACTAAAGAACGGATAAACATACTTAAAAAAAAATTTTAAATACATACTTAATATACATAGGAAAACACCCAGACCAGAACAAATATTCATGATCATGCACACAAAGATTTGTCCTGTGTGGGAATCGAACCCCCGACCTCTGGAGTGGAGTGCAGGTATACTGACCTCCACGCCATATCGGTCGTCAGTAAAATGTTATATAGGAATGATGTTGAAGGCCTGGTGACTTTGCAACTATTTACGATTGAAAACGATCACAAAATTTTGCTAATGTCCAATGTGTGTATATTGAATAGACGCACATGACAACTCTGCCGACAAATTGACAGTTTGGCAGACGTAATTTTATGACGCAAGTGTTACTAACCTCATCCCAGATCTTGAATTTATATCGCGTGTGACGTCATTTATTCTGGCCTTTTGAGTGGATGCGATTGTTACCGTGCATATTCCGCAATATGAAACACTATTTATTTTGTACTGCAGCGACTGCTTAGCATCAGGCAGGATGAAGTCATTACGCCGAGACACACTAGAACTAGCGATAACCCAGTGACGAGACAAATATACTGCAATTGAGATGGTTTTGAGTAGGAATACTGGTCGTGCACCTATGACTTTTCAAATTTAATTTCAATTGTCGAATGCTCGGAAACCAATCAATGAACACGAAAATCTATGACAGTCGTTATAAGGAAGTCAGTGCAAGTGCTAAGTCTAGCGCACAACCGGGATAATGATGAAACCAGAAAGCACTTGTCACTTTAGACCTGGATTTGGTCAAAGAATAAACTGTATGTATGTCAGTGGTGGTTAAGTCTTCGGCGAGCCGTTGATCTCCATAAGCGGTAACTCTCAGGAGCCTGGCCGCGTGCAGTCAAATAACCTGGGCTTACGCTGCGACGACGGTGGTCTAGAAGACGCCCTGGACAGAGAATTCGTGGAGCTGTTTTTAATATTTTAAATGCTGTTTTGCTGTTTTTAATATTTGAGCTGTTTTTAATATTTTAAATTATAATTATTTAATATTTTAATATAATTTGAAAGAACTGAATGATATATTCACAAAAACGATTTTTTTCTCTTAATTTATCTAATGAACTGGATATCTACTTGTTAACTTACTTTGGATAGGAATGTCTTTTGAAATGTTGGTTAAAATCAATAAATTTTATTTAAACAAAATAAAATATTTTTTAAGGGTGGAGTTAGCTGTATACAGTTTAGGAGCATTTCGAAAGCTATTCTTGAGAATATCATATATTTATTTACATATTGAATTATTTAATTGAATTAATTCTACTCGCCAGTAATTCGTTAGCTTAATAAGGACAGCCAGAAGACGAGTATCAAACAGAAAAAAAATATCCGTTCTAATTTAAAAAATATTATGATCATATTACATTACACAATAATCTCATATGTAAACTTAAAGTCTATCATTGCATATTTTTGAAACAACAAACCCATACCTACAAACACCTAAAAAATTGTAGCAATATAACTAGTTAAGATAATTTTGAAACAACAAACTAACCCACAAACACCTAAAAAATTGTAGCAATACTAGTTAAGTCAATAAGTATCTACACAGTTCATATCTCTCTCGCGATATATAGATTATTAGATAGAGTTAAGTTGATAAACATCTACACGGCTGATATCCCACAGACGATTCGCGCTATGTGATCTTAACCATCAAATATTACGACCTCAAAACTTTATACAACATAGCCTCTTTAGCTTCCCTGTTCCGAGTCACCACGCTCCATTTACGTAGTGAGCTTTATGATTATCCTCTACGAACAATTTAATGCCTTGCTGGTCGGCAAGAATTTGAACCCGCTTTAAATTTTGCGATCCCCTAGTAAAATTAATTCGGACTACATTACCGGCTTTTAAATCGCCTCTTTGTTTCAACTGTTCTTGTTATTGGCCAGTTATAGGAGCTGTGGGCTGAACTGTTGGACAGTTTTATTATATTTTCCTTCCGTATTCTCATTTTCTCTTTTGTCTTCTGTATTTTTAATATTACTAACTAGTAAGGCCTCTGTTTTCTTTGTAGGTCCAAACAACACATGTTTAGTTCCATCTGATGTATAAATTTTAATTTAACCTAAATATTATAGTTGAGTGATAAGAAATTCATGTAATAAACAATTATCTATTTACGTAATGAAACATAACGCGGAATTAAAATGCGGAATTATATCACACTTAATCCTGTTTGTAAATTTAGCAAACCACAAAGCAGCGCCATCTATCCGAAAAGCTTCGAACTAGTAAGAACGAGAGCCTACTTTGTGGGTCTACATTGTTGATGACCGAACCTACTTCCAAAAGTTATATGTAGTATGAAATATTGTGGTCAAGATGGCTTTTAGAGTTTCATTTTTGTTTTGTGTGTAAAACTTCTAGTACAAATACAAAAATGATGTGCCTTTGTTTAGATGAAGTTGTTTTATTTTAAATATGTTATTTCGATTACATTTTGTTTGTAGAAGTCTAAAGCAGACGACTTTAGGCTGAATACCTACTGACTAAACAAATAGCTTAAAAAATAATAGAATTGTTATAATTTTCCCTTTGTTTATCTGATTATGGTTATTTATTTCTTTATCACTAACCCAGGTATCAAGGAAAGCAACAAAGGGTTATTGCTAAGGGTATTTTAATAAAGATATAACGAACAAGGTTTTGCCTTAAGTAGCAAATAAGATGTTGCGATAATGTTATAAGATATAATCTGTAAAATTATTTGTTTATTCTGGTATAATTATGACGTATTAATATGATTGCGGTATGAAAAAATTCTTCTTAGTAGATTTTTGATCCTTAAGTGACATATTATATTTTGAAATTTTGCATTTGCAATGCTGGTTAAAGTTATTAATCGAATGTCAGACTCGATTCTCACTCGACGCTCAATTTAATCGGTTTTTTTTAAATAAAAGTTTTAAAACCATTCAATTAGTTTGCAGTTATTATTTCTGTACGAAACCATAAAAATATTGCTGGTTTATTGAAATACATATAACATCTATCCCTCAAATTTAGGTTAAAAATAAACTCATGCGTTGCTTCTGAAAACGAAGTTTTATTTCGTTAGTTTTTTACAAATACGATAGGTAACTTATTTAACTACACTATTATTACAACTTTACCTGAAAACGAAGAAACGACAATTAAAGTCTATTCTTCCACCAATTATTCTTATTTATCTATTATAATTAACAAATCTATCACAATAAGTTTCTTTTACAATGCTATTTTTTCATAACCTCTCAACTGACAATTGACTTCAGACCAAGGATGTCATAGACTCTAGCACCTGTCAGTTGTCTATGTCGTTGGTAATGTAGTATGCATGGCAAAATTCAAAATTAAAGAAATATTATTTCTTTACATCTCCCCCCGTGGGGAAGAAAATTCACCCGTGGATTTTCTCTAGGTCTCTTCCACGTCTTCTCTTATATCTTCATTACTCGTTTCTTCCTCTTCTTTTATCTGTACTGGAATAAATTTTGAAACATGAAATAGGTTTGACTCCGTTTTTCTATGTCCTGTATCAATCTCGTAAATAGTATTTGTTCTTTTATTTATTATTTTATATGGTCCTATTCTTAGTTGATCTAGTTTCTTTCTATTTAGCTTATTCCCGTTTTCAACATAAACCATATCTCCTTCATTAAATTCTCTATCTTTTCTATTTTTATCATAACGCATTTTGTTATAGTCATGTGATTTCAAAGTATTATTGAACGCTGTTTCTTTATCCCTCATCCAGACACTTTTTCCGCGTTCTTGACGTAGTTCCTTTGGTAAGATTGTAACATCTGTTCCATATAACAAGTAGGCTGGTGAGAAGCCAGTTACAGAATGATTGGTCTGATTGTATATCTTTACACATTCATGTGCAATTGTTGTCCATGCTCTTTTTTGTTCATCTTCATAAATTTTGCATCTTATCTTGTTTACAAGTGTTTGATTTAGTCTTTCATTTAGACCGTTAGAAAAAGGTGCATTAACTGCTGTAAATATTATTGTTATTTGATTGTCATTAAGAAATTTCTTAAATTCTGTGGAGTTTATACCCGGGTACTGGTCGGTGAGGAGTATCCCAATTTCATCTGTTTCGGTAACCTTGCTTACCAGCTTTATAAAATCATGTGGCCTCTGGGTTTTAGATGTAATAATAAATGCATATCTAGTGAAGTGATCGACTAAAAGATGTAGATATTTCTTCGTTGATCTTGATCCACCAAAACCACCAATTGTGTCTATTGATACTATTTCAAAAGGTTTTCTCGCCGGTCCTAAGTGTGACATTAATCCATATTTGTGCTGTCCTCTTGTTTTATTCTTTATGCAAACTTCACAGTTTCTACAAACATCTTTTATATTCTTCGTTAAATTGTTTGTCGCATACAGAGAACTAATACTCTTTAGCATTTGTCCAACTCCAATATGGCACAGGTCTTTATGTACTTGTTGTATAAGTTTAATACTGAATCTTTCTGTTATTATTATTTTTTCTTTGTTCCTTACTTTTTTATAATATACATTGTGTTTTTGTATTATTTTGTCCTTGTTGGTCTGTATATCTGTATTTTTATTCTGATCCATTATAATATCTTCTAATGTAATTAAGTTCACTATTTTCAGTTGTTCTTCTTTATTTTCCTCTGGTTCTAATACAGGGTTTCTACTCAAACTATCGGCTTCTACATTTTTCTTTCCTGGAGAATATTTGATTTCAAAGTCATATTGTGAAAGGTAATAAGTCAAATCACCTAACTCTTCATCCGTCCTTGCTTTTAGGTTCATATTCTCTAATGGTTTGTGGTCTGAGTAAACTGTAAATGATTTGCCAATCAACCAGTACTGCCAGTATCTCAGAGCTTCTTTGATAGCCAAACATTCAATATAAATAGCCTTTCTTTTCTTTTGCGCTGCATTTAGTTTCTTTGAAAAGTATGCAACTGGTTTTTCTTTACCATTTGGTTGTACTTGCTTCAAAATTGCTCCAACGCCTTCTAACGATCCATCAGTGTAAATATGTATAGGTAAATCTTGGTCAAAAATCTCTAGTATTGGTTGTGAACATAGCAGGCTCTTAATTTTGTCAAATGCTATTTGACATTCTTCTGACCAATAAAATTTCTGGTCTTTTCTTAATAAATTATGAAGTGGGTCTAGTATTATTGCACTTCTTGGAATGTATTCATGGTAAAAATTTATCTTACCCAAAAACTGTCGAACATTCTTCTGAGTCTTTGGTACTGGGAAATTCCTTATCGAAACTAGGTTGTCCTTCACTGGTTTGACGGAATTGTTCTGTATAATATGTCCTAGATATTTAACATGTGCTGATGCAAACGTACATTTTGTAAATTTCAATCGAAATCCTTCTGTTAAGATTGCTTCTAGTAACTGTTTTAAGTGACCTATGTGTTCATCAAAAGATTTGGAGAATATTAAAATGTCATCTATATAGTTTACGCTAAAATCTGTAAGTTTATTTTTTCTAAGTATATTACTCAATATTCTTTGGAATATCGCCGGAGATGTCTTCAAACCAAATGGTAGACAAGTCCACTGAAAGTGTCCTTCTTGTGTGACGAAGCCTGTCTTTTTCCTATCTTCTATTCGTAGCGGTATTGCCCAAAATGCGGAATTTATGTCTAGGCTTGTGAAATAGTTGCAATTTCTTGTTTTTATCATCAGGTCTTCAATTAATGGAAAGGGTTGTGCCTGTGGTACTACAATCTTATTTAAATCTCTGAAATCTATACATAGTCTTGATTTTTTATTTTCCTCCTTTTTAAATGCTAGAGTTACTGGTGCTGCAAATGGACTGTAAGACTCTTCTATAAGCTCATTATCCAATAATCTTGCTATCTGTTCCCCAATCTCTTTTTTGTCTTCCATTGTGCATCTGTATGGCCTTTTGCAACAGTATTTATCCATCAATAAATCTATTCTTGCTTCATATCCCTTAACTGTTCCAACATCATACTTGTCTTTGGCAAATACTGATTTATATTGTTGTATAAGTTTATTTATTTCGTCCCTTTTATTTTCATCTAAGTGGTCAACTTTTATTTTAAAGTCTTCTTCCTTAATATGTTCATTGAAATTAATTTCATATACTTTTCCTAATCTGGTATCTTCGTTTTTGTCTTCATTTATCTCTTCCTCTTTTTTCCCAGTTGACCTTTTATTGTTTTGTAGTAAGTATTGTTTTTGACTTATTTTTAAGTCCTCATTTTGTATAAGCT
Organism: Musotima nitidalis; assembly: GCA_949126915.1. Taxonomy (NCBI): domain Eukaryota; kingdom Metazoa; phylum Arthropoda; class Insecta; order Lepidoptera; family Crambidae; genus Musotima; species Musotima nitidalis. The sequence goes on along the minus strand of OX421424.1, from coordinate 6,510,418 downwards.
TGTATTTCTTTATTATATCCAGTCCTATTAGGAAATCATATCTGAAATTTGGCTCATCCATGATATATACATCTACATTTTCTTCTATATCAAAAATCTTTATCTTTAGGTTTGTCGAACCACTTGTCTTTTTGACACCATTAATTGTTACTAAATTCTCTTCGTTTTGACCATTTCTTTTTGATCTTATTTTTAGTAATTTTGAATTGATGAGAGAAACATTGGAACCTGAATCATATACTCCATCAATTTCCATTTCTTTATTTAATAGTAGTTTAATCTTAATTAATGGTGTCACTATTAGTTTTTTTGTTCCGTTTCATTCAACTCTGCCTCAATCACTGAATTATTTACATGTCTGATAAATTTTCTATTCAACCCGTCATCCTCCTTAAGCTTGAACCAGCATGCAGATTCCGGATGATAGCGGACGCCTTTATTCCATTTTTCACATGTTTTACATGGAGTCCGCTCTTCAATTCTGGTATTTATCTTCTTATTGTCATATTTTCTATAGGGTCCATTTTTATATTTTTTTACCAACTGTTCATACTTTCTCACCTCATTAAATAAGTCAACTGTATCCTTCATCTCTTCTCTATTTATCTTCTCAAGTACAGATGCTGGCAATCCTGCCGCAATAAGATCCACTAGTGTACCTGTGTCTATTGTTCTCCTCATATCCAATATAAGTTTTTCCTTTTTTATGGCATAGTCCACTAATGAACCTTCCCGATGTTTAAATGACAGTGCATAACTCACTTGATTCCAGCCTTGGTTGACAAATGTGTCACAAAACTTTCCCTTCCATTCTGTCCAGTCTGAATCTAGGGTCAATTTGATACTCATTGAACTGTACCAATCAACACAGTTTTTGTCCATGAATAGTCGTAGGATCTCAATTTTTTTTTTATCTTCCGTAATGTCAAAACGAGCACACTCCTTTTCAAACATTTCAATCCATTGACTTGCGTTCGGGTTTTTACTTGTAAATTTGTCAATCACAAACTTCTCTGCAATATATTTTAAATTTTGTTTTTTTATTTCTTGTGTGCTTTCAATTAGTTTCGAAAATATTTTTTCCAATGACTGTGTATCAGCTACTTGTCCTCCAGGTGTTACTTTTTGTTCAATTTCTTCAAGATATTGCTCTCCGAATTGCAAATTACCATCTTCGTCCACATAAATTTTACTCAGTTCATCTGACATTTTAATCCAAACTTTTCGTTTCTGGTATCTTTTCTTTAAACTATTTTTTACTTTATTATATGCAGAGGTCTTTATCAATTCCTTGTGAAGGCCAACTGACTGTAGTTCTTCTGGTATAGCAAACACTTTTTGTTCCTTTGTTGTCATTGACGTTACACAATATATGCTTGATTTCCCATCACTCGTCGGTAATAATGCAAATTCGAATCGTAGTTGTTCCATCGTTTATGCTTTCTTGGTATTTCAACAAACAAAATTGTCGTTTTATAACATCTATCCCTCAAATTTAGGTTAAAAATAAACTCATGCGTTGCTTCTGAAAACGAAGTTTTATTTCGTTAGTTTTTTACAAATACGATAGGTAACTTATTTAACTACACTATTATTACAACTTTACCTGAAAACGAAGAAACGACAATTAAAGTCTATTCTTCCACCAATTATTCTTATTTATCTATTATAATTAACAAATCTATCACAATAAGTTTCTTTTACAATGCTATTTTTTCATAACCTCTCAACTGACAATTGACTTCAGACCAAGGATGTCATAGACTCTAGCACCTGTCAGTTGTCTATGTCGTTGGTAATGTAGTATGCATGGCAAAATTCAAAATTAAAGAAATATTATTTCTTTACATACATATAATATAATATTTGTTGTCTGATTATAATATAATATTTTGTTGGCTTTGGTGGGTATTTTCTAAGCTAGCGAAGTTCCTCGTCAGTCTTGTAGTTTCAAATCTTTGAAGCAGCGGATATTCTGGCGTTTTACAGCTATTCAGTAATTATGCCGAATCGATAAGTATTATCGATGTGTAGTTGATCATCAAAAGCTCAGCTTACTAATATAATTAAGCACGGGCGTTCTCTTACACAATTCGTGGTCATACACACACAGAATCCAGTGTGTATTGGCAGAGGCACGAGGCTTTTTTCTTTACGTCGGTTAAAAATGCATTTACGTAGTGCCTTCCGTCCAAAGGAAGACCGAGAGGGGTGCGTGGTACTCAGCACCTCACGACATGACACGACACGACCGCCAGCAATATTACCCACAAAAAATTTCCGCCCGCCGCTTGTTGAGAAAGAGGCAGAGGGCCAGTAAACGTAAACGTTAAAGTTTTTAACTAGACTTAATGACTATAACAAATAGCGATAATGTGGACCAACGTTACCAAATGCCACGGAAACGATCACCCATCAAAGAACTGACCCTTGTGAAATCTGCTTATCTTCTGTGATCGTTTTTGGTTACCTCGTCTCTCGGAGCTACGAGTTCTTCTCAGATAAGTGGCTTGTTAATACTAAAGACCCAGTACAAGAAATCACAGTCCCGGCTAGTTAAACTATAAAATCTATTTGTGAGAATCATCAAATGCCAACCTAAGGCCATTTCAATATTTCCACGTGTTTAATTTTAAACTTGTAGGCGAATAAAAGCTTTGCACAATAAATTGCGTGATCCCATTAAATGTGTCGGCAAAAACTCTCGTTTTCTAGTCGGGATATGATGTGTGGCCTGCGTCTGCGCACTTCATTGTATGATCCCCCACGCTTATGTGCGTGCAAAAAAATGTGGGAATAAAAATGTTGCGTTAGAGTGATGTACAGAATTATCCCGGAGTGAAAACATAGGGCTTGCTGGTTTCATCGATAGTGGTTTATTAATATTTACATAAATGTCAACCTGTCTAATCTCAGTAAAACCAGAGCTTTTTTTATTGACATCTAGCACTAAACTAATGCTAACTTGCATATAGTTTATGAGTGGCAAAGAGGCGTATGCGCAATGCATCAGTTATATATATTCTTAGAAAGAGCTAAGGTTAGGTTTTGTTATTTCTAGATAGTTCTCTTAGCCCATTAACGTTACACTACTGAGCAGGGGCCCCTTCTCGCAAACCCAGGTGAGAGGGTTTTTGGCTGTACCACACCACGCGTACTTAGTGCGGATTGGAGGAGGCTAATGTCTGGCCTGCTGCTATTAGATTTTCTCAAGTCGCCGAATAAAGCCTCTAATATCACTTACGACATATAGTGATAAACCTCCAAAGACTGACTGCTGTAAACTCCACTTAATTTCCGTGATCGTTTCTAAACTTTCAAATATGTATACTCCCTTTTTACTTTCAAAAATATTCGTACAATTCCCAAATCATCGATAACAAGTATAACATCACTAACGACCCCGAATCCGACTCACATCAATCCACCAAAGAAATAATGACGTGCCCACCTCCGGCCACATTCAGGCCCACATTGACAATGGCTGCAAATATCCATTATTAACATTGCTAGAGCTTTGCACTATTAATACGATAGACCCCAAGGAGGCGTTTATTGATGTACTTTGATGACAATAGACTCACTTTATTCCTTGCAATAGAGACTGGTTTCAATAAAAAAGGTCCGTACATATTATTTTGTTGCCTAAATCTTGTTATATATTTTTGGTTATTTGAATAATAATGTTTTGATGTAGTTAATGTATTGTAGCAATAAAGCTTTTAAAATGTTTGCGCATTTTTTTTCATTGCCAATCCGGACTGGGTTACTAATATATTTGTTGATTAACAAAAACAAAAATTTGTTAACTTTAATTCTTAACTTATTTATGTATTTATTAATATTCATGTAACTTAATTTTGTGTTGTTTTTTTATTTAAATTATATAAAGTGTATATGGACCTTACATTGTCTGAAATAAATGATTATTATTGTAGGTACTTACTAAAAACATTAGGCTCGTAGTTAAAAAAAAAGGTAAAACTTAAAAGAAAATTATTTTTGGTTTGACTTTTATTTTTCCGACTATATCAGATAGTTTCGATAAATATTCTGGTGGTGGGATGGAATAATCATCATCTCAGCCATCTGACGTCCACTGCTGAACATAGGCCTCCCCAATAGATTTCCACATTGAGCGATCCTGAGTCGCCTGCATCCATCGGCTTCCCGCCGCCTTGACCAGATCATCGGTCCATCGCGTGGGAGGCCGTCCTCTACTACGTTTACCGGTTCGCGGTCGCCATTGCAGAACCTTGACGCCCCATCGGTCGTCGGTTCTTCGAGCTATGTGCCCCGCCCATTGCCACTTCAGCCTGCAAACTCGCCTCGCTATGTCGGCCACTCCAGTCCTCCTACGGATTTCCTCATTTCTGATTCGATCACGTAGGGACACTCCGAGCATAGCTCTCTCCATTGCACGCTGAGCGACTTTGAGCTTTCTAATGAGGCCCATAGTCAGGCACCAAGTCTCAGTACCGTACGTCATCACTGGCAACACACACTGGTTAAAGACTTTTGTCTTAATGGAATAATACTGACAAAATAATACAAGTGAAAATTTTAAACTTAACAATAAAATTAAAAACAAAATATTTGACATATTTCTATCGTCAAATAATAAAGTGTACACCTTTCACGTGTATTTTCAATGGGATGTTTTTTCAAAACAAGGGACAAACAAACGTCGAACATTCGCCCGTCACAAATCGCACAAAGCATTCTTTTTTTCCCTACAATTGTGAAATGATCACAACAAAGAATAAATAAAACACGCCTCCTTTCACACAACAATGTCCAAGTTATGCTAGGGTTCCCAAATTTGAAAAGAATGAATTAATATTTCAATATTTATTTAATCATAAGTCATAACTATCAACACGTTTAACCACCACCACATATACATAATATTACTAATGACAATACGCCTTCATATTCCAGTATTTAATGTTTACAAGAAATTAATCTGTCTTGAACGGTGTTATGTAGTCAAATCAGACCAAACAACGCGGATCTAGTGCGGATTTGAGACTGCTACCGTGTACTTGCTTACTGACTACCACAAATGACGGCATAAGTACCCGATACTAAATATTCTCTAGCGTGTCACCCAACCAAAGAACATTCTGTGAACTTTGGTTATTTTAAGTGATATTTTCTTACAACCTAGAAAAGCGAGGCTATGACTATTAATTATGCCTTCATCGTAAGTTTTAATTAAGTTTTTATAAAACTGTATACTATACCATCAATATTTTACACATAATTTATATCCGTTGACAACTCAAAAGTTATATTTTTTTATTCAACTTTGTTAACTGACAGCCCTAATCATTCATTCATCCCTGTTTTATCAAAGTTCTATGAAAGCGACTATAGGATATGTGGTACAGGAACAAAATACAACATCCTTTGATCGCAAAAAGCAGTTTTAAGGATAAGTGTCTACGGAATGATTTTAGAAGAGGTTTATAAGTCTGTAAACACTGATGTTATAAGAGAAGTGAGTTATCAATAAAAAAGGTTGATTTAATACTTTTCAGTGTTAACATATTGAAATACCATACCAATGATTTAATATATTTCAGTACTTATCTTATCTTGGAACTAAATAAATTGGTGTGTCAGAAATATTTATTTATTTCATATTTATGATATGTGGAAAAATAATAACATGATATGTAATGTAATTACTTCTATATAAATAAATCTTGTAATTGTATGCATGATTTAAGAGTTTTATTTTGATGAAGCTTTATAATCTTTAAATACTTTTAAGATCATAATTTGAAAAATAAAAGTATCTGCATTTGTCTTCTCATATTGCTTCAACGATGTCAACGATGTCAAAGATTCATCGTCATATTGAATTTTTTATGTTACTGATAAAATGGTAAATACTGAAATGATTGTTATTTACAATAGATTTTCTAATGTTACTGGTTTAACATATATTCAAATTTCCTTAACATTCATGCCTTTTTTGACAGTTATTTCAAATTAACAGTATGTTGCTAAAAGCGAAACCTTTAGAAAATTTCCTATGATTTCTGATGTCTCTTTTACCATCAACACAGAACTTGTTTGTTTAGGTATGAGTAATTGTAGTGTGTATAAAAATATTATAATAGTTGCCCAAATTACCAGTACTAAGGATGTAATATTTGTTTCCATTCAACCTTATGTTCTATAATATCACTTACGGTCATTACCCTAATAGTATACATTCATAAGCTAAATGGACTGACATAAATAATAATATATTAAAAATTCAACTTGTTTGTCGAAACATGAATGTTTGTAATGTATTAATTCTGTTCAATACTACTTCACTTTAGCCACACACAAACATAGTGGCTTACGTCGTAATTTTAAAGACTTATGAAAATTATAGACAGTATAAAATAGTGTACGCAATCATAAAAACAAATGCAATTCAAGTAAAGTTTCAATCTTTATAGTCCTAGACAGTTTTAATGATGAATTCGTATATCGATGGGCTTTTAACTAAATCTATAGTTTCGTATTTTCTCATTTAAATCTGGTTGTCTGAAAGATATTTAGAGATAAGTCCCCCGATAATATAATAATTATTAATTATCAAGAACTTATGAGTTTTTGTTCATAACGAGTACCTACCTAGGCACGGAGCAAGCGATAATTACGCACAAAACTATGAAAAGTAATAGGATCAGAGTTTGAACTCGAGACTCTCTGAATTTGAAGTCTATGGGTCGCTCCTTTAGGCTATCGCCGCTCTTTTTTTATATATAACGTATAATTTTTTGTTACATTTGCTCTGTCAAGTATGTTTTATTGCTGTTAGTATTTTATTACAAAAATAAATAAATATTCTCATAAAATCACACCAATTATTTAGTTCCAATACAAGTATACTAGGAACTTGTGTAAAGGATACTACAGAACGGATAAACATACATAGGAAGACACCTACCACAGAACAAATACTCATGTTCATGCACACTGAGATTTTTTCCGTGTGGGAATTGAACCCACGACCTCTGGAGTGAAGTGCAGGTATTTTCATTACCCAAATTACATAATCATTTGAATTTACGAAAACATTTAGTTTTTTATTTAAAATTGCATTATTTCTTAGTTAAACGTTGTTATGACATAACTGGCAAAAAATCGTAAGCGTCAACCAAAATCTATTCTTGCTAGGAAAACATTCCAAGAAAGTTTACTCAAGGGTGGTGAAAAAATTGCGGTCGGGGTCCCAAAGCTTTATACGGTGATTAATCCGCCCGATAAGGCTACAAAGACTAGCAAATGTGTGCCGAACAGATTCCAGATCGAAAGCGGATAAACTCACTTTTGTGGCGAATGTTTTTGTCATGACAGTTATCAAGGATCTCCTTGGTAGTTTCTGGCGAGCACGTGTTCCGATTGTTGATTTAAATTCGCAGCTGCAATTGCCTGTTATTAGACGGCGATGTTATCTTTGCCTACCTTTTATGGTGTTTCACCTTATAAACAGTTTGGTTTTCTTATGAGCAGTATTTTGAAATTTGCTGTCATCAGTAGTGTATGTCATAAATCAAGGCAAGGTAAGCCAAGGCAAATACAATTATTCTTTTTGAATTTCAACAGGTTTAGTCTATTGTGAGATAATAATTGAGCATTATAACAATAATAATAACTTTAATTTTGTTCCTGAGAATTAGAATCAATTGTAAGCAATATTATATTATAGAGTAGATATTTCCAGATTATCTGAAATAATTATCTATTCACAACGTGGGTAAACATTTTAAACTAATGATTAAAATTGACATTGAACTTTTATCCGATGAGTATAGGGCTAATTATATAGTAATTGGTTTTGCCCTATCGAATCGGTCTATCTCTTTATACACATTCGTGGTGTTACGAGAGTAGGTGGACGCAGATGAAAACGGGAGCTAAGCATAACCTAAGTAGAGTAGAACCTTCAGCAGATGTCTAAAGTACTTCGATTATTACTAACACTACTACTATTACCAATAGGTATTTCATCATTGTCCTACGAAGACCTTAAATAGCCCAAGCAAACCTCATCTGTAAGTGGTGCACCTGCCGATCGACGGATGAGGCTCTGGCGAACATAACAGTGCCCGGTAAGCGGTAATAGGCTCGCCACCTATAACGTGGGACTAACTATATAATTGGCGAAGTGTGGGCGTATAATATGCATGAATGTATGTATGTATGTATTTCATACCAAGCACGGATTTATTTTAATACACACATTTTGTTATTAGTCCCAAATAAATTGGTGGCAATCGTAGTGCCAAGCAGGAATATATTCATGACAATCCGAACAAAGACAGTTGAGCCTTATCTGTTTATACCATTGGTTTTGATTTAGTGCTGTTTTTAATAAAACCTTTCTTTTACTAGGTTTGCGTGGATTACCTTATTTCTAATTATTTTTGTATTTGAAATAAGGTTGAAACGTATAAGTAAATTTTAATTGAAAAATATTCATGGACATCTGCCGCTGTGCCGCCTAGTACCAAACTAGTTGTGCTGTTGGTACTGGAAAACGAACACATATGAACTTTTTTTTTATAAACACATACATACATAATGTCTCGCCTCTTTCCCGTAGGGGTAGGCCGAGATCACATCCTTCCACTTGCTACGATCTTGGCACACGCTTTTTCATTCTTTACTTTATATAAATAAACATAAATATTTTATAAATACATTCTCCAAATTATAAAACACAGAGGACACTCAGACCTTAACAAAGTTCATTAGTGTAAACGAATATCCTTCTTCTCATATGTGGGAATCGAACCCTATTCTTTTCGAAGTTATTTGCGTAATTATCGCTTGCTACGTGCCTCGGAAAGCACGTTAAGCCGTAGGTCCCGGCTGTCATGAACGTCTATGGCAGTCGTGATTAGGAAGTCAGATCCTTCTAACAGACTGACAGCTGATTAACCATAGAATGATGTTTCCCTCTGGGTTGCGGAGGTCAGACGGCAGTCGCTCCACGTAATAACTGAAGTCAGTCAAATCTGGTTAAACCAGTGAGCAGACCCTGGGTTCTAAGCTTAAGTCTAGGGCAACCGGGATAATGCTACGATATGAGTGGGAATCAAACCTTATGAATGCCTGGCAGGTATATTGATCTCCGCGTTATATCTGTCGTCAAGTTGGACATAAATAGGCTAATAAGTATTTTATAAAAACTAGAGGGCTTATTTAAAAAAAATATCAAAAGTAAAACCAGGTTTAAAACTAGTACTGTCACTTTTTTTCAGCACTGCACTAGTTTTAAGCCTGGTTTTACTTTCGATCTTGTTTTGTAATAAGCCATAACCCTCATGTGTTAATAATTTAGTTCACAATATTGACTCACCTTCTGACACGTAAGGTTCACCCTTTTTTACCAACATAGTTTTAAAGTGAGAATCATAAAGTGAAACCACAAAGCACAACAATGTTTACGATGACTTCTCAGCAGTAAATGTGTTTTACGCCCAAAAACATAGTACATTCGAGTAGTTTAATTGCCCCAAGGACTTTGCATCGTGTGTGGTTTTGATGCATCGCTGATCTCATCAAGTTAATGTTAAGAATGCGTTATAAAATTCTTCGGCCTTCGCCGTCACGATGTCATTATGTGTCTTTGTTGTCACACGAGGCTTGATAAATCTAAATGTGTATGAATTAGAGAATGGTTGTCCTTAATTGCTCCTGTCGGACTTATGGAAGTGCTTGCATCCTTCTGAGAAGACCTCAGCTCTATTTTTGGAATAATTTTGTGGGTATGTGTTGCATTGTTTAACAACCAACAATTTGTGTATATAAACATAAACACTTCTTCTGGTCTGGGTGTTTTCTATTTATATTAGGTTTGTTTTTAAAAAAAAAAAATTATATCTTTAGCATTCAAAAAAAAAGTTGTTGATAGTATTGGAACTAATTAATAGGTGTGGTTGATAAATTATTATTATTTATTAATATGTTATTATTGACTTGATTCACACTATCAATGCGGTTGAACAGAGAAAAAATATCACATATTACATAAAATAAAGATTAAGAATCAATTTCGTAGTATAGAGTATTGAGACCTATTTCTAATAAAAAATATTTCCTGATAAAAAAATTAGCACGAAACTATTGAACGATTTTAAACTATTACTATTATGTTTTCGTTTTTACTTTTAAAAACATTGGGAAATATAAAACATTATTAAAAGCCCCATTAACCCCTTGGGAAGAGCTTAAATTACTAGAGTTACAAGTGGCTTCACGTCCGCTGTGCTGCGGCGAGGTTTGAACTCAGTACCCACTGTTTCTGTACGCACTCTATTCCAACCAATAAATTTCAATAATTCTCTAGACGAAATCGCCAAGACATGTTCATTCGATTGCTCATTTCGCGTGTTGTCTAACAGGCATTGTGCTCGTAAATGACATTTTCGGGCACGAGAAGCCTCAAGCCTTTGTGCGAATCGCGGCGTATTTATACATAAACATTGCCAGCTTCGTCAAAACCTTTTGTGGTGTGTATTAGAAGAGTCCTTTAATCTGCCGAAGACAATTTCTCTCCGCTTATAGAGCTGTGTTCATTGTATCCTATTCATTCACACTTTCCGTCTCTTTCAAGGATTAATCTTTTAGAAAGCGATAAGTCGTGTTTTGATGATCTTGTATTGTTAATGATAATTAACACTGAGCTGTACAATTATTTTGGAGCTTTTATATGGACATACAATAAAAAGGACAAATGGATATGATCTATTGTGGATTAAGTATATTGCGTGTACCTAGAATGATAATTTGTGTTAAATGAACGTCTGATGTCTAAAATAATTCCTTAAGCTTAAATATAAAATGTATCATTGGATTAGAAAATTTCTATTCTATAAGTATTGAGACGTCTTTTTGACGCACCTAGGTACATCAGAACCGGCGATCTTCACCGGGACCTTAAAGTGGATCTGCTGGTTAGCGTAATCCTACTAATATTATAAACCTGAAAGTTTGTATGTGTGGATGGATGTTTGTTACTCTTTCACACAAAAACTACTGGAGCGATTGTGATGAAACTATGTACGTGTATAGCTGCATTCCTGGACTAACATATACGCGGGTAAAACCGCAGGGCGCTGCTAGTTAAAAAATATTAATGTTGATACTATCTAGCTTCTCGACAACACGAACCTAGTGAGAAGACTCAGAAGGACAAAACATTTTGATCTGAAGTTAGACCAGGTTTAAAACTAGTCCAGACAAGTCTCCTGGCGTAACAAGATTGGCGACTCTGGGTGCCCTTAGTACTGACTACCGGGGGGGGAAACTAAGAGGGACCTGTGGAGGGCGCTGCGGGCGGGCCAGGAGGGGCTGTATAGCAGCGCCAGGAGGGTCTTAGGGGCCTCCTGCCCCCGCTGTCTAACCATGGACCCTCCGGGAAGTCGGCCACACACGCTCTGGTCGCTATAGATATGGGGTACTTTCTTTTAAAAAGGAAGAAATGACATATAAATATAAAAAAAAAAACTATGAATAACTATTATATATATTTAATATAATTATAACTATATAGGTACTTAATATTTCCTTAACTCATTTACTGTCAAATGTTATATGTATTTTACAAGTCATGTCAACCCTCGGCTTATATAATAGGTTTCGTCCACTTGAACTCGCATGGAGTGACTCATTTATAAGATTCTTAAAATATTAAGTATACTTTTTAATATGCAGTTTTTTATGAAGCACCATAATATCATAACGTTCTTCAAATTATTACAAACAAAAATAATCTGACCCAGTTTTTAAAAGGCCTTCCGAGCCACATGGTGCCCCTACGGGACTCGTAAATGGTCTGAGTAGATTTAATTCATACTACTATTCAGGCATTGAAATAGGTTTATTCTGCGTTTGACTGATTCTGTGTTGACTATTGAATAAAATGGTTTTTATTTTAATTGTGTGAAATGTATTCTAAACTATTAATACTATTTCGGTTGAGTTGTTCTCATTAGTATCTAACTAAGAAATTTTTACAAAACTTTGAAATAACTTTAGACAAATTTTGAATTAAGCTATTAGTTTATAAGAATAGTATACAAATTCAATTGGTTTAATAATAATGCTTAATTTACTAAAATAATATTTTGTCCTATTGATTACCGATAAGGCGTTTAGGAATAATTGACAGAATTTTATTTATCACCGATCAATAAATATATTTTTTGCTGGTTTGTGAAAGTTATGATGATGAAGTAGCATGTTAATGAATAAAAAAACATGTCTATCGAATCGTCATAGTATAAGTATTACGGTATTAAAAAAGAATAATTCAGTTTAAGTTTGAATTTATTTGCCTTTACTTATGCCCCTTAAGCCTAGTTTAAACTTCAAGTCGCCTGGGGATCGATGAAGTTCGATAAATAGTGAGAAAACTAAAAGCGTCTGTCTGTGTGAAATGATTCTGTGCGAGAAATGATTCCATTACAATCTGCAGACGACCCATAAGCGAGCCCTGTCTATTATTCATTCGGTAATTAATAAACTATTTAAAAAATCTCATTACATCACCGGTATCTCCCACGCCCGCACAATGTCATAATTAATTTATCTCATGATTAATCGGCGAGTCATCGATTCGATTATAAATACACCTCAATTACCATGCACATTGATACTTAAATACCGTATTTTGATCCCAAACAATGTATGCCGAATCAATTGTTGAGTCTGCTTTGCCATTGATCAATGACGTGAAGCTCGTTGTATTCCTCAACAACATTAATTAGCTTACTATATGCTACGAATATACAGTGCGTTTGCTAGGTGCTATTGTCGCGTACTATTGGTATATAGTATTTCTTACTTTTACTCGATTCTAAATAAATCTATCAATTTATTTGCTGCCATATCACACTAATAAGCTATCTATTTTAGATGATCTTCGGTACTTTTTATATCCAACAACCAGCAGGACGTTGACCTTATGCCTAATATTACCAACATACATACATTCACGCCCATACTTCGCCAATTATATAGTTGGTCCTATGTAATAGGTGGCGAGCCTATTACCTTGGTATAGGTCTTGGTAGGATCCCTATACAATCTTGTATGCCTACATATGTTATAAATTATTTTATTCTGATATATAAGCTATTTATTACTAAGTTTCATTCTGACGCAGGAACGACTTATTTTATTTCTTGGATCGAGTGTTGAGTTTGCGTAGTATGTAGATTGTTCCTAAGACCAGCACGTGTTTTTCGGGAGAGGACAGGAGAGGCCTGCCATGAGATCGAAAAGCTCCTCAGAACACTCGCCATGGAAGTTCCGGTAGAAGACACTGATAGAGGCAATGTCTCCCTACGTAGCTGTAGATCCTAGAGTGAGGCTGTAACCTTAGCGTCTCCTATAATGCTAGACGCTCGCATTTGCGGTCTGTCAAGTGCGTCGAGGAGATAAATAGCAGATTAGATACCTTGCTATAGAAAGTACATATCAGTTGTAAATAAAGATAATAATTTAATAGAAAATTTCGACCATTGTTAACAATATGAATAGTTCTAAAAAGTTTAGCGCTGTTATCTACTTTCTCTATTTAAACACTTCTTATATAGAAAGAAGCTAAGGATATGGTTTAAGTAATGCTACGGCATTTAAAATAAAATGTAATTGAGAAATTGTTCCCGAATTATGGATGATATAATCCTATTAAGTGATGTTACCTGCAATCTTTTCCATCGAGGATGATCCGTCTATGTTGAAGGTTTTGTTGGATATTTGAAAGGCGACCCAAATATTGTTACAATGGCCCAAGAGAATACAGGACAAAGAGCAGCGCATAATTAATGACTGAGACTATGAAATGTCTTGCGCTGGCGATGAAGTGACACTGGGACAGAGGTGTTAATGGAGATGACCTTATACATAAAACAGTACGTTTAGTATATTTTTCACCATTAAATGGAAAAAAATACACCAGAAAATTAATATTAGAGATAAAGGTAAAAGTAATACTTTTTACAAACTTTTGTGCTGTGTACCTATATGAATTAAACTATAGTTATCGGCATCACTGGGCGTTATTTAATCACTATAAGGAAAAGGCTGTTGCTTATAGACTTATCTTTCATGGGAAAATTACAAAAAAACAATATCAACATGAATTTGATTGTACTATTCTAACCGTCTCCTTTTAAAGTAGTTTCAGCGATTGTACTGGAAAAAATACAACTGATTCAAGTGCAGTCTTGTATCTCGGTTGAAGTAAAACTTTTATAACTGGCAGTCTAGCAAATACCTTTTCAGTCAATAATGTCAACACAATCGCTTACTGCGTTTTGACAAAAAAATGTTTTAGTTGTTACATCATCAGAGGAGCCTAAAATATAGCATCTTATGGATAGTGCTTCGTGTAAGGATACTGTAGAAATAAGTCTACGGTCAACTGATTTGACTGAAGGCTATTTTCAGATGTATTTAATAAAAAAACTAATTATCTTAAGAAATATCTCTCTTCATAATAAACCTACTCTAATGCTGTCCCTGTTCTATAGAGCAACCGCCGTCGCTTATATCATAGATTAAGATTAAACTAAAACAATAATCCTTTTCATTTTGTCCACGACCCTTTATTTCAAGAGCCTGAATGGGATAGACAATGTCTTCATATCGTTGGATGACGAAAAAATCTGTGTGGGACGTTTTACAACCACTTTATGTTCTTTTGTTGCAATGTATCGCTGTTAAGAGAGAGAATAAAACCCGTGTGAGATATTGCTATGGTCGTTCAGCCTCATTATCTCGTTCGTAAGTCTAGTCTTACTACGTTTTATAGACCATTATAAACAAAGCGGTCTTTACGATAATCTTCGGACATTTCAGTGTAGTTGAGACATACAGCCTGTAATAAAAATCATTGTTCTTGTTGCGAGCAAAAAGATTTAAATAATTATGCAAAATATTAAAATGGTTAATGGTGGTGTAAGTGCTTTTTTAAATAGAAACAGAAGACTTTCGTTGGTTATTGGTTGAGTTCCTGTTACATGCAGTTAAAACCTCGCTGAAGTATTACGACAGTTTTACATACGCTTTATGACTAGAGGTTTACGAGATTCGAAATGCACAGTTATCATTTTTATGTGAGCCTTATCCCGTTCTACAACTGGGCTCAGGCCTCCTTTAGCAAATCAAGATAAGAGAAATTCAGATCATACCACGTAGACCCAATGCAGAATGACGAAAGTTGGTGTGTAGCGGCATGATGTTGGAATAGGTGAGCGGGCTTGCCGAAGAATCAAATGCCACACGCAGCCACCCAAGAACCACCACCACCAGGCTGCAAGTATTGCTTGATATTGTTTAAACTTTAAATATGGTTCAGTTATAAATAATGTAGCTTGTACTTATCGAGCATTAAAAATTTTGCTATTTGTTAACCTTTTTGAATTATGCCTTCTAACATCCTGACAGCTGGTTTAACCATAGAATGATGTTCCTCTCTGGGTTGCGGAGGTCACACTGCAGTCGGTCCATGTAATAACTGAATTCAGCCAAATCTGGTTGAACCAGTGAGCAGACCCTGGGCCCTAAGCTTAAGTCTAGGGCAACCGGGATAATGCAAGGATATAATGATGATGTTAACTCTTTCATTACGAAAACAATGTAATCATCTCTTCGGAATACGAATTTTCTCTATTAAATTCACTCCTTGAGCTAGATAATATTAATAATATATACAAGAATACCAATAGACCTCGTTCCACAAACCATAATCATTAAGGGAGTATTCATGAACCGCAGAGATTCTGCCAAACACCTCCGTGAACATTCATGATTCTGAAGCCTCTAGTTCTATTTACGGAGTTGTTGCGGCTTCTTAATAAAGCAAAGGTGTTTAATTGGCTGACAAACTGCTCGCGAAGTAATAACGTCTCGACTGGCAACGGCTCAAACAACGTGTCAATCTGGCTGATCTAGTGATGAGTATGGGTTCTTGTCGATAACACTACTAAGCGAATATAACAGTTTGATTATTAACTGTTTAATTATTTATAGAAACGATCCTAACAATGATGTTTTGATTTAAATACCTGATTGGTTCAACAAATTTTATTTAGTTTCTTTTAAAATTATCATGAGATATGCTCTCACGAGGCATGGTATTCTTACCATGGGAGGGATTCGGGGCATTTTTCGTCATTGGGACCTTATTCAAGTTGGTAGAGGTAGGTGGGTGGTGTCCTGCTTTCAGGTTTTTTCAAGTATCCTAATAGGATCTTACCGTAATAACAGGGATGCACCACTTACAAAGCTTCCAAAATACGAAAGGGCTCAATAATAAATGCCACAAGATCGGGCGTTCCAAATATATTTCTATTTACGGAGATATTATTATTAATTACACTGTGAGACGATATTAAACAAGTTTAATTGAATTATTTTAACCCCTATAAACCTACTTCTAATGAAATTCAACAAATGTCATGTCATTATTTCGAAGAAGTAGTGATTTCTTAGCTATCAGATAATGCATATTTTGTATTGTATATTTATATATATATTTTTATAAATGAACATCGTAACTGAAGGAGGAAATAACTAACCTTGACGATATTCTTGCTTTTTCTTTGAAGATCAAGCTCTCGTTTTGTTAGTTGTTAAGTTGATTAGAGCTTTGTGGAGCTAAACTTGTATATAGCTCTATCCCAAAAAATCGCCAGAAAAACCTATTACAAACAAGCTCCCCTTTAACTATAGTCCCCTTTGAGGATATTTATTTTAAATTATTAATAACATACACTTTATATATATATTATTTATATGGGAGCATCATAATAAAACTTAAATTTATAACAGTTTTATTTTTGGTATTCATTTTTAAAGCACTTTTCAACTAAAAAACTGATGGTTTAAAATAACTTTGTGACAATTTCCGCGAAACTTTAATTTACTGACTCTCGTTCCAGCCGTGTAGACAACGTTGTTCTAAAACTGTCTGATATATAATGCCCTATGTAAGGAAGGTAGAAACAGCTCAACACGAAACACGTGTCGTGTTGAGCTGTTTCTTAATTTTTCAAGGCATGATAGTTGCGAGGGGATTGTCACATAGTTATTTTTAACCATCACTTGCTTTCAATGGATTTCCAAAAAGTTACGTCTGAATCAATAAATTAAATAAATATTTCTGACACTTACACCAATTATTTAGTTCCAAGATAAGTATTATTAAGAACTTGTGTTATGAATGCTAAATAACGGATAAACGTACATAAATACTTTTTTTTGTAAATACATACCTTCTTAATATACTAGGAAATATACATAGGAATGCACACAATGAATTGTCCTGTGTGGGAATCGAACCCACAACCTCATGAGTGGAGTGCGGGTATACTCGCCACCACGCCATATCGGTCGTCATTACATTACTATATATTGTTTAACGAAATCAGGTTATCGATATAAGCGTCACAGTCAACACTATCACCCAGGTAAAATTCGCCAAGCAACGGCTTCATAGTGCGCGTCGCGTGCGGTCGGCTGCCATTACCGGCTCTGCTGTAAGCAATTGTTAAGCTGCCAGCGTGAGCCAGCATTCTACTTTGATTAGTTTTTGATCCTCAGATAGCTTGCTTCGAGTTCATAGTTTCAAACTAGCGATTTTATATTATGCTGCACCGACTACCTTGTCTGTTTGAGGTGTCAGAAGAGTTTATCTATTATAATCTTTAGAGGACTGTTTGAAAAACCAATTAAAGTTTTGAAATTCTTTGAAAACGATCGGGTTTAGCTTTGTGAGAATCATGGATGGCAATGTTAGAACAAATTAGATATCAATCAAGTCCTTATAATTAATCCATGTTTACTAAATTAATTATTTTATTACATAACAAGATCTAAAGTAAAACCAGCTGTAAAACTAGTTCTATCACTTTTGTTTGATAAAATAAAGACAGTGACAGCACTAGTTTTAAACGTGGTTTAACTTTAAATGTTGTTTTGTAATGGGCCCCTATATATCTTCTGAATCATGATTAAGTTAATTATATTTTAAATGTTAGGAGGTATGTCTGATGCTTTAGTTCTCTAAAAATGTTTCTAAACTTTTGACGTTCGTGGCGCCAGAGTACTAGGCTACGTAGATATGGGACTATAATTCTGACACCACAGTGAAGCAAAGTATACTGAAGTGATTTCTTGTATAAATTGTATTATGTATGGCATTTGATGTCGGCTTTCGAATGACATGTAAACTCGTTGGGCTAAGTTACCATCATACCTACGTGGACCACAAAATTTGTGCCGTGTGCCCAGAATAGTGCCACCCCCTCTCATCTCACGGGGAGTCGTAAAAGTCGACGAAGAAAAATCCTACCGGGTTATGGGCAGCAGCGTCACCCTGCGTACTGGCTTGAACTGCGATCACCAACCCGCCCACCCAGCGTGGTGATTATGGGCAAATACCCTTAATATTATGTATTGGGGAGGCTAAAGTTCAGTAGTGGACTCAGAGCGATGATATAAAATTGTTTTGTAGGAAAGCCCTGCAAATTACAAATATAAAGGATTTATCTACACAAATCACCATTACTCACACAGGAACCAATATTCATATAGTACTAGGTCTCATAAGACAAGTTTAATCAATTTCCAGCTATTACCTTGAGAATTGTAGCATTGTGTGATTAAAACCATTGCTTCCTTTGAGCAAATCGGTCGAGATTACAGAACGGTAAGCATCTCATGTGTATGACGTTGAAAGGCGCTGTTGCGTGTTATTACAACCGGTGCTACTAGACGGCATATGTCAACAGTTTAATTAAAACCATGGCCCTGGGCTAGACGAGAACCTCCCAAGTATATTTTGCTGAATAATGTAGAACGTAATAATGATATGGCATTACATTAACGTTTGTCGGGCAAGATGTGTTTCTTGTAGATTTTATTAAAGCTGCAGCTTTTGGTGACCGCTTAATTCATGACTAATCATATATTTATTTTCAGAGTCAGACTTAGATTGGTTATCCTTATAAGTAAATTTGAAGTGGTGCATAAAACATCAAATAACTCATTGCCTAAACTTCTGCCAGTCGTCAACTGTCGATTTTGGATTTCAGAACTGGAAATACATACATAACATCACGCCTGTTGCCCCGAAGGGGTAGGCAGAGACATATTGTAAGCTGACATTTCGCCAGTTATATTATTGGTTCTGCGCAATAGGTAACGAGCCTATTGCCGATTACCGGGAACTTTTATGTTCCCCAGAGCCTCGTTCGTCGATTGACAGGTGCACCACTGGTGAGGTGAGGTTGGCCCTATTCACCCTATACACATTGATCAGAACTAGAAATGCTAATCAATAATTATGCAACAATATCACGGAATACATCAATTATATTGTAATAAAATGCGATTTAAACGTCGATAATAATATCAACGAAGATAATGAAGAAAACTTCAATGACTCAGGCACATATTTGATATCATAGAGGAATTCAATTACAACTCCCCTTTCTGCCGTATCTTCTTGTTTGCCAACAGTAGCATATTTGTCACAGGTCTATTGTTTATTAATACACCAAGACAGGGGTGGGGTTATTAGTTTACAAGTGTATCAAACGCCCCCCTTTGTTTATTATTGACTGTATACTCGTGGGAGCGGGGATATTACTTTCCAACTCTTTCGGAAGTTTGCCTTCTTTGTTGACATCTGCCGTTCGATTATTGGAAACTGAACCGGCCCAACCTCCTGTTATTAATTCGTGTAGGCGACGGCGTTTTTGTTATTTCATTTCGACTGATAATGTTGGCATTGGTTTTGAAATCTTATTCTATTCTTTATATTCTTTCAAAGGTTAGAAATATGATTACCGGACGCATTTGAAAATATTTAATTAGAACTTGTCCAAAACAATTCGTTATCATAATATAAAACTCTAAACGCCTCACTGCTCTGTTTAACTCTCCTTACTTAAAAATAAGGTCACAGTAAATAGTGAAAATTTGCGGAGGAACTATCAAGAGCTTGAAAGTTTGTGAAAAAAAGACCTCTTTTGTAAGGACTGATGTTATGGTGCTTTGCTATTTTAGATATGTGAAATTCTTCAACTTCATATATTAGTTGGTGGTAAAGATGTTAAGAGATCAATGTTCTTGTAAATTCCATAATTATATCGCAATTTTTATTCATCTTGAAGTGACTAATGATACGGCGTTATTTGGTAGAAAAACTCAGCACACATTGTGTTGCACTCGTTTAAAATTCAATAAGTCTGATTATTTTACTATCCGTATCTTTTAATTAATTACACTAAAAGCTTCTACAAAGTTCTTCAATATCCACTTTTAATGATATTGTTATAAAACTACTTCAAACAGCAATTTTTTCTAGCCAAGAGAATTATATTTGAAGTGTACCAAATTTCAGAACAAAACCACACAAAACTCAAGGTCTGTTACAAACGTAGCCCGACAAAGGTGACCTTAATCCGCCCGAAAATATATGGGATTAGAAAAGAAACAAATGTGACCTCCATATTGCGGAAAGGGATCATAACAGTAATTCACACTTGCGTGATATACGACAGCCACCTTAAGGCCGGGGTCCACCGACCGACCACTAATCTTCAACATATTGGCTTGTTAGCACCGGACCTTTTGCTTATCCATTTTCTATGAGACATAAAGAAAGGTGTATTATTTTTCCCCTTCACCCGATAACAAGGTTTGACCTTTGTTTGTTTCCTGTCCTTGTAGGTAATTGCTGTATTTTTTTGGTTTCACAGATTCGATAGTGATGACTCTTATCCTTTGATGTTTACAGGCATTATTGTTTCTTTGTTCTTCAAAAATAGATAATTTTTTTTAGAACAAAGAAATTATTTATTTATTATCGCTCTTATGAACCTCTACTTCAAACTAAAAAGCGTCCACTCTGCGGCTTGGAGATAGAAAAAAAAGTAGTGCTCTCCCACCTCTGATGACTTAACAATTCTATAGGTTTTCAATAAGTTACATATTATGAAAAGTGAACTGACTTCGACCAGAATTTCGTTTTAACTTGAAGCCGTCGTTAGTAAAACCAATTAAACACTGTTTTAACAAATAAAAACCTAAACCCTTCTCGATCTCATGCTGCAAAATTAATTTTTATGGTTGGGGACAAATCTCTGCTAAATTTCACATCCTAGAAGAACCTGCTAATAATCTATTATCTAACACGAATGCACTATAAAAGTTCTGCAACAACTGCCGAACCCATGGGTACACTTCCAATGTTGAAATTTTAAAAGTTTAATTATAAATTCAATAGATCACCTCTTCCACAGATTTCATCCACCTTACGTTTGGCAAAACAGACGTTTAAATTAAGATATGAAATTACGATGTTAAGATAGAAATAGTTTCACTTCAAGTCAATGCATTGTCCGACAAAATTACCATAACAAACAACGTCTATATTGAACACTGTCAACACTAATTGTCGATATAAGCTTCTATCTGCAATATGGAGGTTCTAAACTAATGCCGATAAACGGGTTGTAGCTCTAAAGTTATTGTAAATCAATAAAGCGACAAATAAGGAGCTCAAATATTACTAAAGTTCGCGTATCAAGAGCGCTTGTGGTGAACCTTCAATTAATGACGGACTTAGAAATTGGCAAGTTCTCCTGGGCCAATAAATTGTCGTTCGTTCGAACACTTGACGCGGCAATTAACTGTAAGGTCTTCTTGGGGACTTATTAACAAAAGTTTGGTGTGGCGGAAAGAGATTGTTGAAATTAGTTCTTGGGATTTTAGCTTAGTTAGCAAATTAATTTAAATTATGTAGATCGAATGAGTAGTTCAGACAAATCCAAAGTCAACAGTAGTTTTTTTAAGTTTGTGTCAATAAAGCATACATGAACTTTAACTTAAAAACCACGAGCGATTACCTATCCACTGCAAGCACTTGGATGAAGAAGAATTAAGCACAAACAGTCGTAAAGAAAAAGAACACTACTTACGTATTAAAATTTAATTTTGATAAAGCTACTATATTTACTTTCTTCCTTGCTGTACTAGGCGTGCTAGACCACCAACACCCAGGTCAAACTGGTTAGGTAAATCGTTCAAATGTCAGACGACCCAAATATTTTAGCAGGTACTTAGTTTTTTCAGGTAGTAAAGGGTTTTTGTCCTCTGTTTAACAGCTGGCACGATCTATTTTGGTTCTAATGACTCAAGCCGCTATTTACCGTACCTACCTACTAGAAAATATTTAGATTTCTTCTTCATTTGGAAATCTAACATCAGGAATGTTTCTGATAAGTAACTGATGGCAGTACCAACTATGAAGTTGTTAAATATTATGCCCTTCTTTTACTTGGCGTTAGTTATTTTATAATAAATTAGACATAGAAAGGCATCACTGCGGTCCGGTAGTCCAATATATAACTAATTAATATTTTTTCTCTGATTATTAGTTATCGGTCGTTTCATAAAACAATTAGAATATTAACTATTTATTGCACACAACAAAACAAGGTTTTGAGAAAACATGAAACGTACATACTATACAAAGGTACACTTATCTCTATCCATCTAGATCTTTTCCAGCCAACCTCATTGGAAGTCACGTAATTTAAAAGAAGGTATGCAAATATTTGTTTAAAAAAATACAACTATCTTATAATCGTACTTATAGATAAATAAAGATATATAGATACACATTAATTAATATATTTACATATATTAATATATCATAATTGAGTGTTTAAAAAGCTAATAAAATCACATAATTATCTGATGATTTTATTCGAATTATAGTAATTCAGTGAAAAAACTTAAAGCAAATGATTTAAATTGATACTTTTTAATGTATCGCTAGTGTTGCGTGGTGTGATTTCGTCAAAGGAAGACGTTATTTTTTCACCAATTTCTTGTCTAAACAAACAATGGAGACCTACGTCCCGGCGGGCGCGGATGACTGAACTAATTATTTACCATTCGACACGCGACATTGTCCCAAAAACAGGGACGTGAAATTTTGTTTCCTAAGTTTGCTTTTGTTTGCGCCGCTTGAACAGAATGATTCTTGTTGGTCGGACTTGATAATTGCTAAAGGTGGGTTAGAATTATCTTCATGAGTTTGATTTTTAGTGGTGAGAGTGTCAAGTCTTCTCTGTAGACCTGGTAACAACATCAATGGTTAGTGAGATGGTCCCCAAAAACAGGGATATGAAAATTAATTTCCTATGTTTGCTTTCTTTCGCGCTGCATGAGCAGAATGATTCTTGTTGGTCGGACTAGATAGTTGCTAAAGGTGGGTCAGAATTATCTTGATGAGTTTGATTTTAAGTGGTGAGAGTATCAAGTCTTCTTTGTAGATCTCTTCAACGCCTGGTAACAATATCAACGGTAAGTGAGATAATCCCCAAAACAGGGATGTGAAATTTATTTTATTTTTATTTCCCAAGTTTGCTTGCTTTCGCGCTGCATAAGCAGAATGATTCTTGTTGGTCCGACTTGATAATTGCTAAAGGTGGGTCAGAATAATTTTCTTGATGAGTTTGATTTTTAGTGGTGAGAGGGTCAAGACTTCGGTGTCTCTTTAACACCTGGTCTAGTTTTTTGTGTACTTGGAGTGTCAACTCATTCTTTGTAGATCTCATATAACTTGATTAGTGCTGATGGCATATTTTTTTTTTCTCATATTTACTTTAATTATTTATTTTCAAGATAAGTATAATTAAGATGTTGTGTCATGGATACTAAATAAAGGTTAAACATACATAAAAACTTTTTTTTTTAAATACATACTGAACATAAATAGAAAAACACCCAGCCCAGAACAAATATTCATGTTCTTGCACACAAAGATTTGTCCTTTACAGGAATCGTACACACGACCTCAGGAGCAGATCGCGTTGATTTTTGTAGTCAAATACTTTAGCAAATCTAATAATCATTCGATGGACAGTTATTCTGTTCGAGGCCTAAGGAAGCCAGTAGGATTGATCGACTTGGGAAACAACTTGGGAAGCCTGTTCAGCTGTGAATATCTAGTGGCTGTGATGATGCAGTAGAAGTTGACTATTAATACTACATAATTTACCTATAATCACATACCAATATTTCTTGCAATATATATCAAATACGTATACCAATACAAATAGTGATAACATTTTTATATCCAAAGTTGAAACCGACCCTACGACTTTAGGTGCAGAGTGTACTAACCTTAATGTCGTATCGATCGGCAGATAGGCAGACGTATTACTGGTAAAAAGACATTAACATAAACCTATCATCACAACAAAGGAACGCAAACGCACTAAAATACAACGTATGCTTCAACACGTACGTACATAGCTGTACATTTATTGCTAAGAACTTGCCTCAATTCGACTTGCAACTATATTATATTATGAAAAATAAATTATTTTAAGGCTTAGTGCGATGGGATGGTTATGACGGCGGTATCCGTCATAACCAAGTAAATGGAAACTTTTTGATGTCATTTTATCATAAAATTTTCATTTAATTTGCACGAATCTACTTTATTTTATTAAACCTGAAGATACATAAGTGTGTAGGAATCACTAAAAATATTGTTTCAGATGTAACTTTCTAGACATTTTAAGTTCAAAAATGAAAACAGCTTAAGATTATAGTAGAGAACAAAATATAAAACAGAGAAGAATCTATTTAAATTTAGTTACTGCAATAAAAAACACATTCTGAAAATAATATTTTGTAACTCTCTCATCGATTCAGATTTATTTTCTAAGCAAGCACTAATAGAAAGCATTTTTCTATAAATCGCCATGTCAATATTGTGATAACGGTTCCTAGAAAAAAACCTCCTTTTGCATCGCATGCCTTTTAGGACTAACAAAAGAACGTCGCTCGTCGCGTCGTCGGTGTTATTTAAAAAAGAATTAACGCAATTCAATTTTCGAAATGAGCTGAGCATGTGGTATGTATTGTCTCGCTGCTCGTCGCCTTGTGTACGTTGAGTGTGTCGCATGCAGATTGCAGAATGCGTCTCTTTACAAAACGCCTAGGCAAATTGTGAAAATCTGATGAGCATTTTTGATTATAAAGCAATTCATTTGGGTCCGGGTTTATTAGATTATTTTGCGCATCATCGTCATTCTAGCAATATCCCGACTTACGCTCGAGTCTGCTTACTGGTTTTACCAGATTTAATAGCATGCTTTCATTTGATTTGAACTGAATACTTAGCGCACATTAAAAATCTTCCTCAACTGACGTAATACTCATTGTGCGCTAGCTCTAAGCAAAAACGTGCCCCCATTGTTCTACAATCTAGGCGTTTTCCAAAATGTCGCAGTTCCCCATTTTCGCTGGGACGGATGGATCGCGTGATCCCTTTGCGTGCCTCGTGGCGGGCTCAAATTAAAACCCAAGCGATAAGACACCATGCACCTCACGACTGTCGACGACAACGCGTCTCTTTTAATTACGCACCCTACAACCAAAATATTTATCTACCCCTTTTTTGAATTTCAATTTGAAATGCTTCGGTTTCGTTTACAATTCGTTTGCATAATTTGGTTTTCTAGATGTGATTTTCTAGATGATGAAAAAAAGCTATATGTATTTTCTAAGTAAAATATACTTAGAAAATACATATAGCTTTTTTTGTGTGACAAATTTTAAAATTTTTGCATAATTTGGTTTTCTAGATGTGATTTTCTAGATGATGAAAAAAAGCTATATGTATTTTCTAAGTAAAATATACTTAGAAAATACATATAGCTTTTTTTGTGTGACAAATTTTAAAATTTCAGTTTGAAATGCTCCGGTTTCGTTTCATTTTTTTGTGGTATTTACAGACTACTACTACTATTTACATTTGTTGTTTTCTAGCAATTGTTTTACTTTTTTCAATGATCTACTTATAGCTTAAAATCATGTAGCTTATTTAATCACACATAAAAAGTACGTAAATATGCTTTTTAACAGAAAAATATGACTATATTTTGTCTGACTATTGTTTGTAATGTGTAAAATGTGTTTATTGTAAACCAAAATTATCTGTAGAAAGAAATAGAATACTGCACACAATTTCAGTCCCCTAGTTCAGTCAACCTACGAGAATTTACTGTTTCAATTGTTTCAACATACGAAGTATCGAAAAAAACATTTGACGGTGGTCTCAATATTGCCATCTCTGCCGGACACTTCATTTAAATACTGTCATTAATATACTCCGAGCAGAAAGAAGTTAATGATATTTTTAAATATTTCTCAGTCAAAATTGTATAGTATTTGGTTCTAAAAGGATTCGAATACTGCATTCGCCATCCGAAACAGTCAGTCTAAATCCTGTTTCAATTGTCTCTATTTAAAATTAAAAAAGTGAATGTGTAAAAAAAACATTTGACGGTGGTCGCCACTTCGCCACCGCTGCCGGTCACTTCATTAAAATACTGTGAATATACTCCGAGCAAACATCTGACAGTATAAAATTAATGGTATCGATTTAAAGGCGCCCCGTGAGAGATCGCGTGCGTTTGATGCGACCAGAGACACCTCTGCCGCGCTGTTCCTGTCATTTTTAATTGGGCCATACTATTATGGTCTTTTTACGTAACATTTGGAATAAATAATTTCACGTTTTTTTTTTAAATAGAGGAAAACATTTTGCCTATATAGGAATGATAGATTCTTCTTTCGTTACTATACTTTATTATTAAAATTTTAAATATTTATAAATTTTGAAAGTTAATGAACTTAGACTTAATTAAGCAATTTAATGTCTTTAACATCAATCCTATTGAACAATATTGTGATGAAGGTTCCTAGAAATCGTATCTTTTGCATTTCGTAATATTTAAAATAAAGGAAAATTAATGTTGTAAATAAAGAGTTTTTAATTGCACAATTTTTTTTTAAATTATTTTATTTATTCAATTTGTTTTCATTTATAATGCTATATTGTTATTTTTTAGTAAAAAAGATAAATTGTTACTAGGTTCGATTCCAACTTTGATTAGTTTTATCGACGATAAAACAGACGAGTTGAATTTAAAAAAAAAAACTCTTATAACAAATTGTATTGATTCTGTATTTACAAATAGGTACTCTTATGTTTTTTACTCGTCAATGTATTAAATGTAAGGAAAACAAACGGTCACACAATCTAAGCGTTGATTCTGCCGGTATTGCGGCATGTTCGAAAGAGTAACCGCAGCCCCTAGAGCATTAAAGACTCAAGAATATGAATGGTTTTTAGTCAGTTAAAGTCTGACAGACTCTTTCATTTCACCCACAGCAAGATAAAACATTTATTTAATGATTTTCAATAGAAAAAAAAACATTTATATTCTTCTTCATATCAGTGATCATTCAATTTAAAGACATATTTTTTGAGTGAATTTTATTATTTTATTTTGAATTTTCACAGAATAAATGTTTCTGTGATATTATCATTATCTTAATCTTCTATATTTATCTTCGCAATAAAATTGGCACCAATAAAAATGTCTAGAAAGTTTTCTCTGAGGACGAAAAAGTAATAAAACACTTCAATGTTATTACTTTTTCAGATCTTTACTTAAAAGCACTTTTATTAGACATTAATTATATCATTTGACGGAGCGTTATTTAATTAAACCTACTTAAATAATATTTGAAGAATTTCATTAAGAAAATTTAATTTGCTTACTTTTTAAAAAGTTTTTGTAAAAAATAAGATTATTTTTTTCGTTGATATCACATTGCTAATTTTATAAACAACCGGTTGAATTTTATAAACATTCAACCGGTACCAGTTACATTCCAATGTTGGGTTTTTAAGCCACCCAATATGGCCCTTCCGTGTTCCGGTACTAGCTTAAAATAGTGTCACCCCTCTTCTCTCACGGGAAGTCGTAAGAAACGACAAAGATTCCCTATCGGATGATGGAAAGCAGCAGCATCCTGGTTACTGGCTTCAACGGCGATCGGCAACCCGCCTGTACAGCGTGGTGATTATGGACAAATAGCCCCATATAATGTATTAGGGAGGCTAATGTTCAGTAGTGGACTGTAAAAGGCTCATATGATGATATTGCCCTTAAGATGACAACAAAATAAATCGTTTTTGAACACCTCGTGTCACAGAGTGACAAACGCTTAGGGGCTTATTACAAAACGAGGTCTAAAGTTAGACCAGGTTTAAAACTAGTGATGGCACTGTCTTCATCTTATTAAATGAAAGTGACAGCACTAGTTTTAAACCTGGTCTAACTTTAGATCTCGTTTTGTAATAATCCTTTAATATTTTTCTAAATTTAAGACTTTCCCACGAATCGCGTCTATGGCAGTTCGTTAAGACGACATACAATTATTTGCATGTAAATGCTGCCGTTTAACCTAATTTCCTATCCTTTGTCTATATCATCGGCCTAGAATAACAAAACCACGGGAAAAATTTCAAAACAATTAGTGCGAAATTAACATAAGCACGTACTAATCTTTAAAATATTATTCTTTTTATTACTCAGCCCATTAGGTGCATCTAAAACTAAGTGAAGGTCTTCGACTTTTTGGTTTTCATTAGTTCAACCGTAAACCTCAAAAATAGAGTATGCTCTTGCTCAATCGATGTTTAGTTACTCTTTTGTTTTATAAGGCTCCATATATTACTGAAGTAGCATTACTGGAAGTAATGACAAGCGAACCAATTAGTTTATAGTACCTAGTTTATTTTAGTCACAATTGAACTGAATTTAAGTTGAGTTTTGAACTGAATTAAATTTTAGTTGCTAACCCAAAATTGCTATTAATAAATAAATGTTCTACTAAAACATGATGTCACACATGATTCGTGGTATTTTGTAACTATTGGGAATCTATTCGAATAGCTTGATATTTCTAACTGCTCGCGACTTCGTCCGCATATGTAGATGTTGAAAACATGTGTAACAATCATACCCAGGCATTAATGCTTAATAATAATTAAGGCATTTAAACTGGAAACTACAAAAGTAAAAGGTTGTCTAAAGTAGTTATTCCAACCAACAAAGCGCATTGATAAAACTCAAGACATAACAAAAGCTCACTGACATTTTAAATATTGCATTACATACGTTATACATAATATCATGCCTATTTCCCCGACAGGGTAGGCAGAGACATATTATACGCCCACAGTTCGCCAGTTATATTGTTAGTACCACGTACCCACGTAATGGTGGCGAGCCTATTGCCGCTGACATAAAAGTTATTATTTAAATATTGATAGGAAAAAAGTGGAATATCAAAATATAAAGTCAGTTATTCTTAGATTACTATACGAGTTACGAGTCGCACAAGCATATTCATTTTTTTTTCAAATGTGTCATAATGACTACATCCTGTCTGATGGTAAGCAGTCGATGCAGTACAAAAAACAAATTAAAGCTCTTTGCACCGTGAAGTAAGCACGGTAAAAAGCGCATCCATTCATGACAACCTGCTAAAATGCCGTTTCACGCCCCGCTTAAAAGACCCGGGATCATAGGAAATAGGAAACACATGAGCCGGCAGCGAATTCCAGAGCTTAGTGGTATTGCTCAGAAACGACCTCCCAAATTTCTTGGTT
This sequence comes from Musotima nitidalis, assembly GCA_949126915.1. Classification (NCBI taxonomy): domain Eukaryota; kingdom Metazoa; phylum Arthropoda; class Insecta; order Lepidoptera; family Crambidae; genus Musotima; species Musotima nitidalis. The sequence goes on along the minus strand of OX421424.1, from coordinate 6,480,834 downwards.
TGACTGCTGATAGTCTGCACAGTATGAGGATGGTTTCTAAGACCAGCACGTGTTATTCGGAAAGGAGAGGGCGGGGTGAGATCGAAAAGCTCCTCAGAACACTCGTCATAGTAGTGTGGCTGTTACCTCAGCGTCCCCTATAATGCGAACCGCTCACTGTTGCAGTCTGTCTAGTGCGTCAAAGAGATACTTAGCAGAACCGTCCCAAAGATGAGAACAATACTCTACACTCGATCGCACTTGAGTCTTGTACAACAAACAGCGCTGCTCAGGGGTGAAAAACTGCCTTACATTATTGAGTATATCCTCTAGGGAGGCCGTTAAAAGGACACCCTTTGACGTACCATCTCAGATTTAGGTCCTGGCCGATGTCCATGCCAAGAATGCTGCGATCTACTGAAATGGGCAACGGAGCGTTCTGAAGAGAGCGAGGAGTAAGGAAGGGCCTTTGCACCAGGATATCGTTGAAGATATGTTGCAAATACCTATTCCTAACGGCGCTAAAATCTGCGCTATGTTGTATGCTGTATTAGGGACTAAAGTTACCAATATGCAAAGTATATTGTACGTAAGTTTCAAGTAAACATGATCATTATTATTTCCTAGCAGATAAACTTACCGACTTAAGAAAACAAAAGTGAACTACGGAAAAGATCTCAAGCATACGATACAATTCAATCTCCCAGCAATATTTTGACTTAAGATATTATCCGGTCCTCCAATTTATCAATGTCAAAAATAAGTCTACACAAACAGAACAAAACAATTACCGAGAACAATGAATTCAGACAGGCTTTGAAAGATGATTAGGTATGCATTAAAACGTAGAAGTAAATAATATTATTTTGGATAAGGAACAGTAAGAGAAAAGCTGTTTTTAAATGTGCATTAACATAGGGGTCAGAGGATATTATTAATCGTGTATTAAATTCCTGTGTTGATAACCTATTAAGCTTAATAAGCGTAAGGCATACTTCACCTCACCACGGGTAAATCACACAGTTCGTCTTCTAATTCCTCAAATAACTTTTTCTGATGCGTATTTTGAATCCTTAGATGAAAAAACTTATATCTTTTTTCGTATACCACAAGGTGCATGCCTCCATCACCTCCTCCCACCAACCCCCGCAGCCCCCACTGATGGAAAGTGGTAACCGCGGCCTTTGGACGCAAATAAAATAATCAAGTAAATAATTGTTATCAAATTCTCACTATCGCGTTGCTGACCCTTTACAAACCTTTTATTTTTGTATAAAACGCGCCTGTTTCCCCGAAGAGGTAGGCATTGACATTTTATACGCCCACACTTTGCCAGTTACATTGTTGGTACCACGTAATAGGTGGCGAGCCTATTGATTAGCAGGTGTACCACTTGCAGGTGAGGTTGGCTAGCACTCTAAAGATGATGGTAGAATCCCTTGAACACCCCTGTACAAACCTATTAAAATAGTAGTTAAAGTTTTAACTATGGCAATATAAACACCGAGAGCTATGCTCGTAGTGTCCATACGTAATAGAATCAGAAATGAGAAAATCCAGAAAACTAGACTGACCGACATAGCGAAGCGAGTTTGCAAGCTGAAGTGGTTTTTGGCATAGCTGGAAGAACCGACCACCGAAGGGGCGTAAGGTTCTTCAATGGTGACCACGAATCAGCAAACGTAGAAGAGGGCGGCCCACCTGATAGAACGATGATCTAGGTGGATCATCTCAGCCCATAAACGTCCCACTACTGAGCACGAGCCTCCCCTCACATACCAAGGTGCGAGGGTATTGGCTCATACTCCACCACGCCGACCCAGTGCGGATTGGCGGAGGCAGGTGTATGGCGTCCTGCTGTTAGAATTTATCAAAACGCCCATTAGGCTTCTAACATGGCTTAACGACTACCACATTTAGTGATAACCGGGACCAACGGCTTAGCGTGCCTTCCGAAGCACGGAAGCGCTCGATATCAAATGCCACACAAACGGTCACCCATCCAAAGACTGACCTCTGAAAACTCTGCTGTACTTCGGTGATCGTTTCCGACCACCGAGCACCGCAGAGCTACGAGCGCTTCAGCGAGCGATCTAGGTGGATGCAGGCGGTAAAAGATTAATCTACATCGAAAGCAACTGAAGCCAACAGGCCTATGTTCAGCAGTAGACTTCAAATGGCTGAAATTATGATGATGATATGTTGATATCCTGGTGAATATAGGTATTATGATGAACACCAATCCCAAATAATATTTATTCAATATTTCAACTGGAGTATTACTGGAAATAATGTTCAGGAACTAAACGCGATCATCTAATTTCACGGCGCATAGCAGTTTCAACGCTCGATTACAGTAAAGCAAATTGAACCATTCATTGCTTCGAGCCTTCTCCATTGTCCAAATGAGACTGTTATCTTAATACTTTCAGTAAATGTGTTAGCATAGAAAGCCGCTTTTAGATCACTTCAATTATATACTCAAAATATTTTGAAATCTAGAACATAAATGTATAGGGTTTCTACCAAGATCTAAAGAGCCCAAGCCAACCTCACCTGGAAATGGTGCACTTGCCGATCAACGGACGAGGCTCTGGCGAACATAACAGTGCTCGCCACCCATTACGTGGAAACAACCATATATATAACTGTTGAAATATGGGCGTATAATGCGCCTCTGCCTACCCCTTCGGGGAAACAGTCGTGATATAATGTATGTATGTAGAACATAAAAATCATTTACGAAAACGACCCCATGAAGAAGTTTAAAACGACAAAGTCAGCGTTGTAAATATAAGTTTTTATAATTTTAATTTAAAGGCATTGAACAGAGATATATAACTGATTTAATCTACCTAGTTAGTATATAATATGTACAAATCATTAGTAATTGTGCTTAAATTGAGAAAAGCGAAAACTTATACGGAGCTCCTGTGATTGATCCGCACATATGCTACGTAATATTTTACATCATACCGCAGCAAGCAAGATATTGGAGAAGAGTTTCTGTAAAGACAAATTATAATCGCGTTCGAACTCGCGTATGATTAGCGTCAACTTTAAGATGTTCGACAATATGCCAAGTGCACCATTTAAATATGATTACCTTATAGTTATATTAAAAACATTGTATTTTATAATAACATTTCTTTCTTTTTGTAAGGAAAAAACGTTACTCAAATATATCTTATATGAAATAAACGTTTTTATGAAAGGAAACGAATTTCTGAACTTGAGCTTTAATTTGTTTATTCGATTGCTTTCATCAGAAACAGGCATTCTGCAATTATCTATTTGAATTTCATGGTACCTTTGAGAATCCCTTTTGAAGCACGAGAACTAGCTCATAGATGCGGACTGCTAATTAATTTTACTGTTTGAATCGAGAATGCTGATTAGTTTCAATAAGGAAGAGCTAATTCATTTTATATTCCACTCTTTTTTGACAGTATTTGCCTTAATATTTATGTATGACTTATATTAGTATTACCTACGAATGAGAAAGTAGCTCTGACTGATTTGTTTGTTAGGTTTTTTTATAAGTCCCTAAACCAAGTTATGATTTTTGTAGATACTTTAAACATGTGCATTGTTCATCTTTTCATAAATGTCTGTGGCACTGTTATATGTCGCTGTTTTATAAAATAAAAAACAAAGCTGCTTTAGCACGAAGTCATTAAAAGATTACCAAGCACGGAAGCGCTAGATACTATAACACTAAGATATATAAAATCATTAACCTGCATACATCATTCCAGACTACTAAAAGCCACAGCATAAGACAAACAAGCTAACAATTATTAGGATAACAGCTAAAAGAAAAGCTTGATTAAATGATCGAAGTCTGACGCATGCCCTCTATGACAACAAAATAATGAAAGCACCGAAACGGGGGTCGAAAACTAATTTAAGACCAAAAACTACGGACGTTTTATAATCAACATAAACAGCCACACCTATCGTAATAAAATTAAGATTTACAGCTGTAAAGGCCAATAAAATGGTCTCGAATCCCTTAGGGTACCGGCCACTTACTGAAATGAATGGTGCACTGAACTGCAACTGAAAGTAGAACGATCCTACAGAGAAGGCGACAGTTAACATAATGTCGGGTAAATAGGTGCTCAGAAAGTATTTATAACCGTCCCCAAGAGCCTGAATGTCATTAATAGAATACTTACTATGGTAAGTAGTAACAATGAGCATTGTCTCGTTAAAATATGATCTAAGTTTCATAGGTTCTAAAGTCGCTCTCTAACAATGTTGTTTGTTAGAAAGGAAGTAATAGAGAATTTGTGTTTGAATGCTGGTCCTAAAAGGATGATATAATTTGCACAATAGGGAATGCGAAGAAATAAACAGAATTAGAAATTTCTATAAATAACAATAATAATTCTATCACACATACATAAATACTTTTTTTTCTGGTATAGAAAACTCCCAGACCAGAACAAATATTCATGTTCATGCACACAAAGATTTTTCCTATGTGGGATTCGACCAATGGAGCGGAGTGCAGGTATACTGACCTCCACGCCATCGCACCTTTCATACTTTAGGGGCCCAATTCGAAAAATCATGATTTTTGGGGAATCGTGTTTGAAGATTTTTGAGCCCCTAAAGCAGAAAAATCACAACAGACAGATAAACTGACGAACCTTGACCAATTCTGACAAAGAACCTTTTATTTCTTGACGTTTGCTTTTATTTCTTTATGATGGTACCGCTCATATCAAATATATGTTGTTAAAAAAATATATCGAATTTCCATTTGTGTGTAAATGTTTGACGAATCTGAAGGATCAAGTTGATCTTAAAGACAATAAAAGAAATTTTATTGTATTTTTTTATCCTTTATTTTCACAAAATCAATCCTAACTATTTTTTTAGATGTTCCTCTATAGTAGAAAAGCTGCGTATGTTTGTGTCATTGCGCAAGGTTACATCACAAACTCACGATTTGCTTCAGGAGCCAGTTGCTTTCAGTGGACTTTAAAATGTTCAACATACTTCACAATTCGCCTTGTAGTTTTATAAAACGACGCATTCTACAATATGCCTGCGACACATAAAACATCAAACCTCCAAATCCTCACAAAACCGGTCGTAGTCTATAGTATTAATGAAGCATGTGAATCTGTTGAGTGATTTGCGGATTATAGTTATTGATAATTTAATTGAGTTATCGTTAATTGTGTAATCTATTAATGCCTGCCGAATGGAAGCGCCGGAAGTTTATAATGGCCGCAATGGTTAGACAGTTACCGCTTGTATATAAACTGATTATCGGGTGTAAATCCAATTATACCTCTTTGGTACCTATTAACTTGAGTTTTGAATGAGTTCCTTCTTTGATATACTTTTTGGAAATAATATAACATTTAGTTTGCGATAAATTTAATTTATTATTTTACAATTACACCAGTTATTTAGTTCCAACATAAGTATCATTAAGAACTTGTGTTATGGATACTACATAACGGATAAACATACATTATATATAATATTTATATATGTTAACACTTAGTATCTATATCACAAGATCTTAATGATACTTAACTTGGAACTAAATAACTGGTGTAATTGTATAATAATAAATTAAATTTATCGCAAATCAAATGTGACTAAGAGACAATATAGCTAAACTAGTTTTTCGCTATAGGACATTATTTAATTTCCTCTAGGATAAAATATATTTGTTGCGGTACTGTTCGAAAGGGTTACCGCGGCCTCAGTTTGTGGCAAATAAAAAAATACTACGTTCAATTAGAACTAGTTTCTTGCTATACTGCATGATTTTATTAGGTCTGGGACTGGTTTTCAGTGATTATGATATTTTAATAAGCAGTATTGCTTCCGATGACTGCACTTAAATGCGTGGTTATGAGTGGCAGTAATAAACGCTAATAAACTTATTTACTTTTTAAATACAGCTTAGCTTATAGTAAGTCATTATTTGAAGCGCTCGTAGCTCTGCAGAGCTCGGTGGTCGGAATCGATCACCGAAGGAAAGCAGAGTTTACAGAGGTCAGTCCTTGGGTGGGTGACCGTTTGTGTGGCATTTGATATCGAGCGCTTCCGTGCTTCGGAAGGCACGTTAAGCCGTTGGTCCCGGTTATCACTAAATGTGGTAGTCGTTCAGCCATGTTAGAGGCCTAATTGGGCGGCTTGAAAAATTCTTACAGCAGGACGCCATACACCTGCCTCCACCAATCCGCACTGGATCCGCGTGGTGGAGTATGACTCAATATCCTCGCACCTTGGTATGTGAGAGGAGGCTCGTGCTCAGTAGTGGGACGTTAATGGGCTGAGATGATGAAGTCATTATTTTACATATAAGCTTGGTGAATCGTGTTACATTAAGCCCACTAGTTATTGTACATAAAGTGGTGTATAGGGATCTTATCACGATCTAAGAAGCCCAAGCCGAACTCACCTGCAAGTGGTGCACCTACCGATCAACGGACGAGGCTCTGGCGAACATAAAAAATTCCGGTAAGCGGCAATAGGCTCTCCATCTATTACGTGGGACCAACAATATAATTGGCGAAGTGTGGGCGTATAATATGCCTCTGCCTACCCCTTCGAGGAAACAGACGTGAATTCATGTATGTGTGTTGTAAATACTATTTAAAGACTAGGAAGAATATGTTTTGTGAATAAATATAAAGTTAAAGAATTTATATAGCAAATAAGCTAACTAAATCTTGTAAGAAATTTATAAAAAAATAGCTCAAATATTAATTACTAATCAGTTTGCTTCAGTGATGACTGTGATATACTTTTTTAGGTAGGCCAAACACACAGACCAAAACAAATATTAATGTTTATGCACACAAATATTTGTCCTGTGTGGGAATCGAACCTACGACCTCAGGAGCGAAGTGCGGATGTACCCGCCTCGACGCCATATGAGTCGTCTTAAGTTCATAATAAACGACATCTATTCACTCAACAATTGTGTTTCACTTTTCGGCTGCAAGCTCATTATAAAGTCAATCATTTAATTGTAAGCTAATAAGTATATTTATACAGCTTATGTCATAGCAAACACCAGCTTCTCACATACTAATTGTAAAAAAAAATTGAAACGAGACGCCTTTCATATCCCTGACCAATGAGGACAACGTTGTTTGAATAAGTATGTATACTGTATGAAGAAATTAAAGCTGACTATAATAGACCTGTTTATTCTCTAGGTGGTAAGTTTCAATACAAGAGGACGCCTGAAGGGACCAAAGCAGTGCTTTCCAAGCTGAAGTTGCAGAGGGGAGAAAAACATCAATAAACATGGCAAATCCGTCAAATAATAAAGCATTCAGGTTCTTCAATGTCAACCGCGAAACAGCACATATAGTAGAGAATGGCTGCCGTTATAAAATATCAGTGATATTGTCAAGGAAGGGGAAGCCGGTGGATGCAAACGGCTTAAAAAATCCATTTCTATGTTCAGCAGTGGACTTAAATTTATGATACAAAAACTTGTTTCAGGCCTTAAATGACAAAGCAAAGTGGTTGTAACCACGTAAATCAGATATCAGAGTTAAACTCAAATAAAAACGACATTGATACATTTACGTTAAAATTTGTACACAACAGAAAATATTCGTTCACGCTATAATTTCATTTATTACTACGAGCCAACAAATCAATCGCAGCCAGACTATGAACCGGTTAAACTAACAGACGAGATATAAAACCATTGGAAAAATTGAAACGGTTTTCAAAACGTGTCAGTATTGCATTTTATGTTTATCCAGTACGTGCGTAGCAAATAAAGCAGGTGCATATAAAGCCGCTGTTCTCATCGCGATAAAAACTGGACCGTAAACAAACTTCAATGCGAAAAGTAAATAAGATGTTCTGTCGTTCTTTTTATAAGGTATTTGTGTTTTAGTTCAATCTGGATCGTTTTGGAATATGCTATTTTGTGAAGTTATTCTAATTTTAAAAATAATATGGAAATTCCATTTTGTTTGCAAAAAATTGACTAATCTAAATGACCCTATTGATTTTAAAGACAGTAAAGTATATATTATTTTATTTTAATATAACTTTTATTATATATTATGTAGATTTTCGGATAATTGTTGATTAACCTAAAAAAAAGATGAACTAATTAATGAAATAAATAATAATAATAAATAATTAAATATTAAACACCGTTCATGCACCGTTTGCCATCTCGCTAATGGATCCTTGAGGGACCTCTCATTTCAACCTGAGAAATTTAGAATTGTGAACTGCTGAACAAAAATCTTAAATAATGTATTGATTTACGCGTAACTTAACGGAAATCCATTGCAAACAAGTGATGTATTAAAAATATCTTTGTACTTATTCCCGCGCTACTATAATTTCCCGAAAAATCGAGAAACGATTTAACACGACATGTGTTCGCTCTTACACAGGGCTTATCAGCTAAGATAGGAACCTCAGAACAACGATGAAACGAGAGAAAATCTGTTCGTTGTGGCTAGTCTCTGAACCACTAGGACCACTTTTGACGGGATTTGCACATGTCGATATTATAAGAAGAACGTTACGTCACAATGTACTAAAAAATAACAGTCTTTAGAGAACGCAAAATAAATTGCAGGCGACCTCTAGTATATAACAAATGTACCTTGTGACTTTTTAGCCAGATGTCTAAAGAGATTGGCATTTAAAAAACATTACTGAATTATTAGTGTTGAAACGAGAGCGGAAGACATTAATCATACTACAGGAAACCTGGGGTGATGCAGCAGACATTACACACCCTTACTTCAAAGATGATAAGAATCAAAGTTGAATAAAAAGTTCAGCTCTTAACATCAGCTCTATACAATCAGTAGCGTCTATAAAGTATGAAGTCTTATTACGTCGCTATAAAGTCGAGAGTCCTGCAATGATGCGTAATTATGAGTTACACTGACGGTACTCCCGATGCGTCTGTTTTGTCTATCTAGGAGTAGGGTTGACAACTTGCAATTACTTAAGTGCTAATATAAAAGTAGGTACTTTGGCTGTTAATAGTTCGCAATAGCAACCAATTTGAGAGAACGTAATCCTGAATCTATATAGATTTATAGTTGTAATATTCATTTGAAAAAAGGGTTTTGTTGTGTTGTTATGATTGTATACAAGCAAAATCTCATTTACCCATGAAGCAACCGATTTTCGAAAAAAAAATTAAATTTCTGAATTATTTCACGAGGGGATAACTGCTTGTGCTATACACGTAAGCAGCGTGCGACAGGACGACTGTCTTTATGCGTTATATAATTTGATATTTAAATGCAAACTTCTTTCGTGCAGTTATCCCCGCCTTATATACAAATAGGCTGCACTGGTTCGGCCGCTTTGAAAGAATAGAGTCTCAATGGGCAATGAAGAGAGCATACCTCATTCGATCAACGGAACCTTCTGGCCGAATGTTCCAATCTCTTGTAGATGTCCAAGTCCACTTCATCTCGCTGAGGCGATTGTTGCTACGCTAGTAACGTTGATGATTTAAAATACTAGATACATTGTGTTACATGAACTCACTTTCTTATGGCGACAACCCTACTGGCGGGAGAATTATGCCGGAATGCGTCATTAAGCCGCCCTTCACCTTACCTACAGCGGCGTCCGTCACTCAGGGCTGTCACTCGGCGGCCCTTTCTGTACAAAAATATAAAAGTTCATTAGCGGGACATCAACACTTTGCCAGTTTCTTTCTTTTTTTTAATTTTCATCCCCTTATAATAAATTGCACGTGGTCTTTTTTTGATTCAGTTATTAAGATTAAGGGGAGTTCTAAAGTTTTTTAATGATTTGTTCAAAGAAAACGTCGCTTAGAAAACTTTAGTGAGTGAGGCTTGGTTGTTTATGAATTGAAAGTGTTGGTCATGAAAGTCTATAATAGCCATCGTGATTATTATTATTTTTGATGAATTTTTATATGCAATCTATGCACGAAGTCCATCTTGAATTCACTCTGCCGCGGGAGCGGAAACTCCTTGCTAGGCTGCTGAACGTCAGCGACATCCACCGACCGCTTAAGGGCCTCACAAATGGTCGCTAACCAAGGAAGAGTCTTTGGTTGTCAATCTTTTGTGAGATCTGTCTCAAACTAGTTGGACATTACTTATTAGGTCATACCTTCCCTCCGTCAAGACATCATCAAAATAACTTGACTTTCACTGCATTGCATTGGCTACAGTAAAATTACAAAAATTTTGATTATAAATACTGCACCGCTTCATCAATTCAGCTTAAATTAGCAAAAAAAATAGCAATATCTTAATTTGTTAAACAGAAAAGATGGGAACGAAATGATACCATATAATTTCTCATCATATTTTAAAATTTAATTATATTTTCTTAATTGCTAGACAAAATACTTGCAGCGAATATGTGTAATATTACCAGATAGGTAATAGGGAACGTGCTTTTCTAGCATATAACTACAATTTATCACATTTTCTAAGGTATACTACCAAAGTAGTCAAGTTCAGAGATCATTCTCTTGTTAGATCCGTACGCACAGCTATGCAACTTAGTGGAGCAATTCTTCTAATAATTTGTTTTTTAATAAAATAGCCTTTATAGTTCTTAGAAATAGTCAACATTGTTTCATTTTAATCTGGTCATTTAATAATCTTGGTGTGTCCAGTTGACGAAATAATAAAATAACTGAACTCACGTGTGTTCAGCTGAAATTTGTGTCGAGTTGACAAATAATAAAAAAAAATTAATGTATAATTTCTATTTTTGAATAAATGATTGTCTTCCCGTGATCACGTATGTATTATATTAAGTCTTCAGTAACTTTTAAATTAAATAAATAATAAATATTTTGTAACAATTACACCAATTATTTAGTTCCAGGATAAATATCGTTAAGAACTTGTGTTATGGGTACTAAACAACGGATAATCATACTTACATACTTTTTTTTGTAAATACAAACTTAATATACATAGGAAAATACATTAAATATATAATTATAATATATTATTTAAATCTATAGAATTTAAGCCACATAATAACATTGATTTGTCAGATACGGTTAAAATCGTGGAAGCTATATATATTTTTAGTTTCAGAAAAAAAAAAAGTAATAAAAAGTAATAAATTCCGTCTTATGCATATAAAAAGAAAAAGTGTTTGTACAAATAAATTGCATTTCATGTACGTTGGGGTAAAGTCTTCCTCCGATAATTGAAAAAAATAAAACAATACGAGAATCGAGTATCAACCGAAGTAGTACGGTCAGCAAATGACGGCTGTTACTGTAGCCGTGACGCGATGTGCCGTCACGCGCTGAACGCGTGCGCTGTACGTGACGTACATGTAGAACACGCGTTACCAGTTACGTCACTCGTACGCTGGATGTTAGGATCAAACCCATTAGTTACCTAGCATCATCGCTGTGCCACTAGAACCGCCATTTATGCTGTGCATCATATCAGTTAGTGCTGCTGATACTTCTATAGTTTTTTTTTGCTATAATTTCTGTCAAATAAATTTAAAATCATTTATTCAAGTTTAGCTCAATGTAGCTCTTCTGAAAGCAAAAGGGTATAATTGGCTCCTGCCAAGATCTGAGGAGCCCAAGTCAACCTCACCTGCAAGTGGTTCACCTTTGGCAAACATAAGATCCCTATGAGCGGCAATGAGCTCGCTACCTATTACGTGGGACCACTAGAATAACAGACAAAATGAGGACGTATAATATGCCTCTGCCTACCCCTTCGAGGGTACAGGCGTGATATTATGTGTGTACGTATGTATGTACTAAATCAACTTCAAAGCAAACGCGCCCATTCACTGCGGTCGGGAGCTTGATCGTTAAAGAAAGGGCATGAAAATCGTCATGGTTAGTTAAACATAATTTAAACAATTGTACATACATACATAATATCACGCCTGTTTCCCCGAAGGCGTAGGCAGCGGCATACTATACGCCCATATTACGCCAGTTATATTGTTGGTTCCACGTAATAGGTGGCGAGCCGATTGCCACTTACCGGGAACTTTTATGTTTGCTAGAGCCTCGTACGTTGATCAGCAGGCGCACTACTTGCTGTCGAGGTTGGCTTGGGCTCCTTAGATCTTGGTAGGATCCCTATCACCCTAAAAACAATCGTTTAATTGAGAATTAAAGGAAAATAAATAAAGTAATATTGCAAGAGATTTCACACTACCCAGTACAAAATTAGTATGGCGCTTTGTGATAAAATACGCATCATCATAATTGTCTCAACTACTAAAAGTACACTGCCGAACATAGGCCTCCCCAATGTTATACACGTCGAGCGATCTTGAGACGCCTGCATCCACTGACTATACGCGGTGTTGTCCAGATAAATAAAACTAATCACGCAAGCACTTGTAAATGTCACACAAATTAAGAATTGCCACTGGACTAGAGCTGGATCTTGAAAAAAGAAGTTGGAAAGATACTCGGCAAGATTCTGTTTCCCCGCCATAACAGTAACCAAAGAAGTAACACTAAATGAAAGTTCCATTACGAACTAGAACCTAAAAAGTTAAATCTTTCGTTGTGGATTATATTTATATTACACGTGTGAAGATATTTTTTTTTCAGACCAAAGCATATTTTCCAAAAAAGTAACTGATATTGCAAAACAATTGAAACTGCGAAAGTACTTTAAATTAGAGTAGGTATCACAGCTCATAATAATATTATCGAAAGGGCTCCCCATTACGGCTACCTCCATTTTTTAGCTTGTGCCAATAATTTACAAATCATAGTAAATACGAAAGAGTGCTGATATAGATGATAAATGAGATGCCCTCCCCTGGAACTCCTTGAGTCCTCAGTAAAGAAGTGGGACTATTCACTTTGCCGCCAAAAAGTCCTGAAAACACTTAATCCTCAAAGTTTATTGTTTTTATTTTACTGTAACTAAATACTAAAATTAAATAGTTCATGTTTGTTTTTATTTGAAACAAGAATGCTACGTATATTAGATTAAACGACAGCTTTTAGGAATGTTACAAAACGAATTTAAATAAAAGATAGAAGCGACTTTGTATAAACATTATGCTGTCTGACCATTGCTTTAATCACACAATAAATTTGTCCTTTAGTTCTTATTAGATTGCCAAGATAACAAATATAGTGATTACGCCGGGCTTTTAGCAAATATAGCCTTGTTAGAAAGATTTGCCATTCTCCGCGTGAGACATATAGCGATGTTTAGCTAAATAATAGAAGGTGATTTAGCCAAGATTTAGTATACTGAGGGCTGGGTGTGTTGACCAGATAGTAATCAGCTGATGTATACGACTTCAAATGGAGGAATTAATATAGTATGAGTTATTTATGTATTCCTATAATGTCTTTCAGACTGCCTCACTAGTCATCACAATACTAGCACATCAACGCCCACCATTGGGCATGAGCCTCTTTTCACATACCATGTTGGAAAAGGGTTGATGGGTCCTTCAGATTAGCACATTATAACTAGGACTAAAGGCTTGACGTTCCATCCGAGGCACCGAATCGCTTAAAATTAAACGGTCATCCATCTTGGGACAGACGTCTGTAAACTCTGTTCAAGTTCGATGATCGTTTCGGCCACCTAGTATCAAGAAGCCCAAGAGCACTTCGAGTATATCTAAAACAATACGCCTTCCAATGAAATTTAAGACAAATCTTCGTGGGCACTGCAACCAACTGCAATACCTTCGTCACACCAAGACAAACCCGCTGTCTACAAGAGATGTATTATTAGGCTTTACTGCCTTTTTGATGTCATTGAAAATCTACCTTCTATACGTAAAAGCTGTTGCAACATTCGTTGAAACAACCTACAATTTTATGGTCACAATCCCATAATGAGAGTTTGATGTAGAGCTGCGATAAGACATGGACACGTGCTTATCTTACGAAAACGTGATTCTTGTGCCCATTCGACTTTTTGTAGGTTTAGACCTCTTTTGTTCAACTTTTATATTCTTTCTGATTAACGGCAAATTTTAATCTTGTTAGATGACTAGGTAGGTACTACAAGTTATTCAGAAACCTAAATATCAGCAGTTATACATTTTACCTATTGCACCAATTTGTAGACACATCATGAATACCCATATAATATAATACATACATAATATTATGCCTGTTTCCCCGAAGGGAAGGCAAAATGCATTTTTATCGTTGCAAAAATAACGTAATTTCTTTTATTTCGTACTTTAATAAATTGATGAAGCGAATAATTGGCAATCTACAATTTGTTGCGTAGATTGTCAGTTTGTCATTCGACTGTCGGTGGCCAGGAATCAATAGAATTTCAATGTCTGAATCCACAGTTTGAAATTTTATAATTATTATTTCCTATAATCTATACAATTTATTTTGTTGTAAATTCTGTGTTGTATAATAATTATCATCATATCAATGTATTTTACCTTAGCAAGATTATATTACATTACCTCGTACTATATGTATACAATTTTCCGTAAACCCCTCTGCAAATTTAAAGGGGTAACAAACCAATATGTACAAAACCAATTAATTTAAACAGTCACAGCGGCATGACTTGGAAGATTGAGAAGAATGGATGACATTATTAGTCTTTCTTCCCTCGTAACGACTCATTGAAAGGCGTTTTCAATTTCACCTAATGCAAATTTAATATTCTCCCTTCGGACCTTCTTCAGAGTTGGGGTCTTATTCTGTAACTTGAATTCATCTTGTTTTCACTCAAGTACACACCGATAAGAGAAAATGTAGCTTTTGCAGAGCAGATTCACCTGTTTCGGAATTAACGGAAAAGAATCATATTTTTATACGTAATTAAGTTTTTTCCGTTTTCATTGCGGAATTTTCTTTACTTTAATTCCGTCCAGCTAATGAAGAATGATGATTAAAAAATATTATTTAGAAAATAGTTACTTTCTTTATGGACAGCTGTCAAAGAATGAGCAGCTGATTTCACTAGGTCCCTTATTTTTATTGTTATTTTTTATATAATTCGTGTTAAATTTAGACTATTACAAGTGTATTTAATAGTTTTTATCATAATCATATGTATACATAACTGGTGAAGTGCTTTAGTAACGTATACAAGTGTCGTAACATTTCTGAATTGTGACCGTTGTAGGTTGTAAATTCGAAATCTGTGCTCAGTTTGCTTTAAAGTCAGCCTGTTTTCATATTAAAATTAACAAATAATAAAATTGGAACACAGTGTATGTTATTGTTGCGTTACTGTTTCACGTAAGTACCTAAATCATTTAGCTTGAGTAAGCAATTCCTTGTTACGTGTTGTTAAGTCGTTGTTTAACTTTAAACATTCATAATGCTCACTCGCAGAGCAGCCGTTGCAGCACGCCAACAGGAGGCGGATAAATTACAAGTAACTTTATTAGAATTAAAAAATTCCAAGGAGTTGTGTGCTCAGTTGCTGACTGAGAGAGAGGACAGCGAGAAGGAACTGTTATTGGTACTCGACAGTAGAGATAAGTTAAAAAAGGAACTCTGTACGTTAGAATGTGACTTTAATAAATTAAATTGTGAGCATGCCAAGCTTTATGAGACGGTAGAAAGGTTTACTGAGTGTAGCACTGAGTACGAGCAGTCCCTAAAGGAGATCTACACACTGAAGACCGCACTGCATGATGCCCACGAGCAGATATATGAACTCCAGGAATCCCAACGGGAAAGTACATCTGCTCACACTCAGAGCCTTTTCGAAGAGTTAGTTGGCCCAGAGCCTCAGTTGGTTATCGCTCCAATTAAAGACCCTATAATTGTTGCAGAACAAGATACTTTCTCCAAAACAAGATTAGTAAATTGCAGCGGTAAAAAACTGAAAAAATATATAAAAATTAATAAATGTATAAAACAAGTGCAAAAGTTGTCAAAACAGAACAGAATATACATTAAAAAATTGAGATCATGCCAACTAAATGTAAATCTGGTGGATGAATTAGATTTGTATTCCTCTCAGTTAGAAAATAGTAGATTGAAATATGAAACTGACACACATATATTACAGCAAAAAATTCAAACTTTAGAAGATTCAATTATTTCATTACAAAAATTAATGAAAGTTCAAAAAAAATTATTCATGAATATACGCTAGCAATGGATGATTTAATATCACAAATTAATTATAACTCAGAGCGGTTCCAGTCACTGACAAATAATCAGTCCTGCTTATGTAATCAAGTGAATGATGGTTTGTCCACTAGTGTACTGGAACCAAGTGTGTGTGTTAGTAACCCAAATAAATCCAAAGACAGTTCCTTCCAAACCACACCAAGTACACCTAAACTTAAACCTAGTATTATCATGTACTGCGATGAGGTAGGACATGGCATGGGCTCATTGTTAAACTCATACCTAAAGGGACATAGCGCAATCAGCAATTGTTTGCCTTATAGTAGTCTTAAAAATATTTCTAAACAAATTTTAATGGACAGTAATATACATTCACAGGCAACACTGCCAATTCTTATTGGAAATAGGGGAACAGTGAACAAAAGTGATTTAATACAATTTTATGAAGCTTTAAACTCACTTAAAGTGAAAGAAATTATTATGTTCACTTTCCCCTATTCTCAGCATTTGTCAAAGTTCGAAAATGACCGAAGATACATACTCAATTTATCTTTGTACAACCTATGTACCTATAGTAATAAATGTAGAATAATTGACACTAACAGTATTGTTAGAAATAATTATTTATTGACCAAAGGTAGGTTTTACCTTTCCAATTATTTTAAACGACAAATAGTTTTGTCACTATTATATTTAATTGACATTAATACCAAGAATTTGGTACAATCTGCTTCTATTGAGCACTCCGACATAAATAATTCATTATTTGACAATTTAAACTAGGTGTTAAGACAAAAGAGAACTGTTTTTCTGGCAATAAAAAGTACACAAAGCAGAAATAAAATGATGTAATCAACCTGATTCACCAAAACATTAGAGGAATATTGGGCAAAGAACTGGAAATTGAATTGTTCATGAGCGATAATCATATTGATATTTTGTGTATTACTGAACATTGGCTTAATTGTAACCAGCTCATGTTCAATTTCAACAGTCACCTGTTAGGTAGTTCGTTTTGCAGGAGTGGTGCTATACATGGCGGATCATTAATTATAGTAAATAAACAGTTTAAATTCAAGGAGCGCCATGATATAGTCAATCTCTCTGTTGAACGTATTATAGAAATGGCCTGTATAGAAATGCAGCAGTTTATTGTATTGAGTGTGTACAGACCGCCTTCAGCTTCATATGATTTATTTGAAGGTATTATGGATAAAGCCTTAGGAAAATTTTGTAAAAGTAATAAAAAAGTTATTGTGTGTGGAGATTTTAATGTTAATTTGTTAGAGTGTTCCAGTCCATGTACAAGATTAAAGGCACTTTTTAAATCTCATAATTTGGTTAATTTGTTTCTGGAGCCAACAAGAATTACTGCTACTTCTGCTACTTGCTTAGATAACATTTTTACAAATATTATGCTAAGTGATAACAATAAAAAAATTATTAATCAATTAGATTCAGATCATTGCGGACAACAAATGTCTTTTATTTGTAAAAATGAAACTGTAGCTAAAAAAACTATTACATTTGTACCAAAAACCAATAATCGTTTTGAGAGGTTTCACAGTAAATTATTATGCTATAGTTTACCTTTTATAGATGAAAGCTGTGACCCAAATTTTTTATATAATGATTTTTTCAGCAGCTTTTCTAACACATTTAAATCAATATTTACTCCCAGAACGGTTAAGGTAAATAATAAAGCTACCTTTAGTGAATGGGCTACTCCTGGGCTACATAAAAGTAGAAAGAGGCTGTATGAACTGTATGATGAGAAAAAATTAAACAACAGTGAACAATTTTATAATTATGTAAGAAAATATTCTAAAATATTTAGAAAAGCATGTCATACGGCCAAGTCTTATTATTTAAGCTCTAAAATAAAAAATTGTGATGATAAGATTAAAATGACCTGGAATATTATTAATAGTGAAACGGGAAAAAGTAAAAATTATAATACTGAGTTTAAACTTAATATTGATAAAAAACCTCTTACATCTGACTTAGATGTAGCCAATGCTTTCGAAAACTTTTTTACTAATATTCCAGTGTCTATCACAAAAGATTTAAATTGTTCGCCCACTTTAGCGGAGTCTATTTTGAAAGATAACGTGAATATATGTACAGTAGATTTTACGTTTAGTCATGTTACATCTATGGATATAATTAAGACATTCAATACTCTTAGTGTTAAGAAAGCTGCAGACCTCTGGGGCAATTCCATAGTAGTTACCAAGCCTATCATTGTTTCAGTGGCGCACAGTTTGGCTCTAATATTTAATAAATGTGTAGATTGCGGCAAATTTCCCGATCTAATGAAAGAAAGTAAAATCATTCCATTATATAAATCGGGCAGTACAACAGACCCAACAAATTTTCGACCTATCTCAGTGCTGCCTACATTTAGTAAAATTTTTGAAAAACTTGTTTACAACCAGATGTTAATATTTTTCAATAAAAATGGATTAATGCATTCAAAACAATTTGGATTCACTAAGGGTCGCTCTACAACCGATGCAGGTGTTGAGCTTTTAAAACATATATTTGATGCTTGGGATAATTCTTTGGACGCTTTAGGTATTTTTTGCGATCTGTCCAAAGCTTTTGACTGTGTTCCTCATGAAGCATTGATAAAAAAATTAGAATATTACGGAATAAGAAACTCCGCATTGAATCTTCTCACTTCATATCTAAGTGATAGGATTCAAAGGGTTGAGGTTAATGGAAAGCGATCTCAGGGGTCTGTTGTAAAAATGGGGGTACCGCAGGGCTCGATTCTCGGTCCGTTTTTGTTTTTGATTTATATGAATGATTTGCCATATTTTGTTAAAGAAAACCACGAGATAGTTTTGTTTGCTGATGATACATCATTATTGTTTAAGTTAAAACGAAATCAGAATTTAGACGAAGTAAACAGTGCGATCTCGAAGGTGGTCCACTGGTTTGACGTTAACAATTTGCTATTAAATGGGGCTAAAACGAAATGTATTAAATTCGTGACGCCTAACGTCAGACAGGCAAACTCTACTATTATGGTAAAGGAGGATGAGTTGACCCTTGTGGATACTACCAAGTTTTTAGGGATTACTTTAGACTCTAAGCTACAGTGGGGCCCACATATTGGTGAATTGTCGAGTAGACTTAGCTCTGCAGCATTCGCGGTAAAGAAAATTCGCCAATTAACAGACGTTGTAACAGCTAGGCTAGTTTATCATAGCTATTTCCATAGTGTTATGTCCTATGGTATTCTTCTGTGGGGTTGTGCCGCAGACATTCAAACAATCTTTGTGCTGCAGAAGAGGGCTATTCGAGCAATTTATAATCTCCCGTGTGGACATTCACTAAGGGAAAAGTTTAAAGAAATTGGTATTTTAACAGTGGCCGGTCAATTCATTTATGATAACCTGGTTTATGTACACAAGAATACTGATCAATTTAGTAAGAAAAGCTGTGTACATAACCTAAACACAAGGAATAAGCATAAATTAGTTGTACCTGCCACTAGGCTCCAAAAGATAAACAAATCTTTTAAAGATCAATGTGTGCGATTCTACAATAAAATCCCAAGCAACATACAGCAATTGAGCCTAAATAAATTTAAATTAACAATAAAACACAAGCTGTCTTCAAAGGGATATTATTCTATTAAAGACTATATGGCAGATAAAAATGCTTGGGATTAAACTGCCGTTTCATACAGGCTATTCTAATATGAATGACTTGAAAACATAAATATTGTTAAGGTTATGTTATATTGCATTGTATAGCTTCACAGACAAATGAAGATTGTAATTCTAGTACCAAACTAATGGACATATTTAAAAGAGCATAGCCTGTGAGTTTCTTGCCAGTTCTTCTTACAGAGCGGTGGCTCGGAACTGGCACTTAGATTCACTTACACTTAATTATTTTTTATTTTTAAATTGTTTTGTTGCATGTAAGTAAATCTAAGCTTCGTGATTTAGTGTAATATTATTTCGATTGTTTTTTTTTTTTCATTTGTGATCATGACGTTTTCAAGTACTATGTATAATAGTTTATGAAATAAATAATTTTTTTACTTTACTTTTACTTTACTTTACTTATAACATTTTATATATAAACTATTTTATTTTTGGAAATCCTTTGACTTTGTTCTCATGTAGAGCTTTAAATTTCACATATTATCATAATATAAATTTATTAAAAACATTACCTTTAAATTTTACTTGAATGTAGCATCGATTGCCGAGATGAGTTTCTTGAGGCCTTCTTCTCAATCTCGTTGCCTTTTGGAAGCCTCGTTAGAGTCACCGACAGACTGACTGACTGATTGACGGACAATCCCCTCCCTCCTTTAAAATCACGACAGGCTGACTGACAGATAGAGACTGACAAATCTTGAGAAAATCACAACAGACAGATAAAATGACAAATTCTGACAAAGAACCCATTTGCTTTTACTCCTTTATTATGGTACCGCTCATATTTCTTTCATTGTTGTTAAAAAAATATATGGAATTTCCATTTTGTGTAAATGTTTGACGAATCTAAATGATCATGTTGATCTTAAAGACAATAAAGTAATTTTTTTTACTCCAAAATAAATAAATTGCAAGAATTTCAATCGCTACAGAATAATACTACTCCGTTTCATTATTTCCAACAACCGAATTGGGGTGCAAAAAACAGCATAGTAGGCCAAGTACATAGAAGGGTTCTGTATAAATTTATTTCTGAATGTTCTTAGTGATTATTTTCTTAATGTATTCCACATATAATATAATTTATGTTATTTTTATTTACCAATCATAACTTTCTGCTTTTATCATTACATGCTTCTGAGAAGCCATTTCATTTACATACTTTTTCTACTATTTTTATTTGTAATTAAAGATTTAGCTAACTGAAAGAAGTTAATATTATTTTTAATCTGATAGCTGCACACACAATTTTTATTGTCCTATCATTCTCCTAAATGATGTTTTTGATTAGGAACGCATAGTATTGTTCAAATGATTATATAGATATTAAGACTGAATTGCTGTAAATTATATCTTTCATAAGACCAAAAATATTTGTGGTTTGCAGCACATTTAATTAATAAAATGTTATTTTTGTTAAAATTAGTTTATCCTGTAGCTTGAGTATGTCATGCTCACTCAAATGTCTTTGCGGTGGTGGCGTAATGCGTCGGGTCGTTGCGTTCCCTAAAATATGGTTGAGCGAAACAATGGCTGGTTCATGCGTCATACTCGTGAACGGGTGCCGCCAGTGGGGACTGGTCTGCTCATGTCTACTATGTTTATTCGTACTCATACTCGTAAAACTTAAAATAAAAAGTTATTTTCTTCTTTTATTTTAAATCATGTGACTGCAGAACACATGTTTTTGTAGATTTGTCAAATTGTTTACTACTAAGTACATATTGTTGTAACTGGCGGGAGAAAAAACTAACCTTGACGATTTTCTTGCCCGTTCTTTTACGATCAAGCTCCCGCCCGCAGTGAATGGGCGCGCTAGTTCTTAAGTTTTGACGTTCATAAGAGCTCTTTTGAGCCAAACTTGAATAAATAAATATAAATTTGAATTTGAATTTGAATACTTTTCACAATTTAAATAAAAATGCACAATTTTTGGCACTATCGGAAAAAGCATTTAACTTATATTATACTATCTGCGTAGAATAAATTAGTCTTAATATCTTAATAAATTAATTTTGTTTTTCTGTTATAATTTGTAAATACGACCAAGCGACCACGATTCTTACCAAATGATAATTTAAAAGAGCAAAGCCTGTGAGTTTTTTGCAAGTTCTTCTTACAGAGCGATGACTCGGAACTGGCACTTAGATTCACTTACACTTACATATTTTTTTGTTTTCTTATTGTTTTGTTGCATGTAAGTGCTTGCATGTAAGTTTGTTTTTATATTTTATTTTGACCTTTTCAAGTACTTTATAATAGTTTATGAAATTAAAAAATATGAACTTTGGCATGATCATCCGGAATCCGAAATCCTACGCCGAGACTGTTATTTTACCTGCCTCCTCTAAATTGGATATTCTTAATAAGGTAAGGCAGTATAAAAACAGCTCTATCCTTTGCTAGGTGAATTGAGAAACATTTACGATCTTATTTTTAGTAGCATTTTGTCTCCTTTCCTCAAGCTCAAAATCGTGTACGAATAATGTAAGCAAACCACTATATAGATATGTAATGCATGTGGTTTTATAAGTAGACCAAACGCTTTTGCCCTTTGCCTACGGATCTCTAAATAATGCATCGCGTTTCGGCAAACTTGTAAGACAATTACTATTCTGTTGTAAGAACGTAACGCTAAACTATACGACTATTAATCATGATTACCGAGTGTTTAATAGGAGTTTCTCTGTTTTCATTTAGAAGGGATGCGACACTTTTGATTAGTTCTTGGGGTCGTTGTTTTATGAAAATTATAAATATATGTCAATAACTGATGTGCTGCATTAGACAATACTTCACTCTCGATTGACGGATGATGTACTGAGGCCGTACTCTAATTTAACGAAAACGAAATTTTGTTACACCTATCTCTTTCACTCGCTAGGTATTTCCTAGTCGAGTGAAAGGGATGAGTAAAATGAAGTTTCGTTTTCGTTGAATTACAGTAGGCCGTAGTAGGTAGAAATACTGTTTGTATTTAAATTTGCGTAATCTTCAAGAATACCCAAATTTAACTAAATTTAATTACTAAATTTCACAGATTTTTGAACGAGTTAACAAACTTTTTAAATTAAAATAAAGCATATAAATAAGGTAGGGGTAACTACACGACACCTGCAAGAACAGGACAAGACTACTGTATGTCCTTTTTTTAAATTTTAAACTCTATACCAAACCAGAAACAAAATAGCAGCAGACGTAAAATAGTAACAATTCAGGATTTTTAATATGGAAAACATTAACAATAAGAAAGCTTGTATTAAATTGGTATCCTCAAAATAAAAATATTTTTATAAAGCTTTAAAAACTTACTAACTGAAACATCTAAATTAAAAAATATCCTTTTAATTTATAAAAACAGCTTTACTAGTTGGTGATACATTATTTAGCACTATAATTATATTAAATTGGCATCTTATGTTCTTAGTTAAACTATATTTTTTCATATGATAAAAGTTAGCACCTTGTAAAAAAAACATTTAGTTTTAGATTATAACTTTAACTACGAGTATACTAGATTTCATACATTTGTAACAGTAGGTTTCTTAAGATAAATATAAAACTTTTTCTATTAATAACATTGCAAGCGGCATGTCAGCTGTGCTATAGAGCTTTTCGCCTATTCCCTTATGAATATGAAGACATTCCATTAGAAGGGTTCTGTCGCCATACAATTTGCGTTACTATAACATCCGAGACCCGTTTCCGGTTCAGCATGGATATTAACTCGTAATGGAGATGGATTGTTTCGATTTGCAGCGGTACTAGGAGCTGAGAAATTAATTCCTACTAAAGCTAGTTTCAATTGTAAACTATATGGAACCTATGTTTGAATGAGAATACTCATACTTAACAGTAATTTTATCTATTCAGATTTAATTTGTATTAAGTTTATTCATATATTCATCTCTGTAAAGTTATTCGTCTAGAAAGTCTAAGACAAGCTTGATTTGTTGTTGTCTAAGAACTTGGAGACCTGGTTTAGTTGTATTCGACTTTACTTTCGTCTTGTTTTTGGTTTGTGCGTTAAATGAAGGGGCGGAAAAGCCTGTACTGTATATAGTTTATTGTACAGAAGGCATAGAGTAGTATAGTAATATGTGAGTACTGTAGTCATCGTGGGGAGAGAGATGGGATTCGTAAAGCAACTATTTACTATCTCGAAGAATGTAGACCAACCCGCTGTTGATACTTCTGACATTTTAACTCATATACTATATGAGAACTGATCCCCAATCTAATGTGCAAACTGTGCATGCACAATCATAGACGTGACCAGACCTTGTTCCCCAGTGACGTGTACATAACATTTTTTTTTAAATGTGACACGTCATAATTACTGCATTCGACATAATGGTAAGCAGTCAATGTAGTTCAAAAAAAAAAGGCGCTTCATACTGTAAAATAATTATGTTACAAAGTGCACACATTCATGACGGTCTGCTAAAATGCCGTTTCACGCCCGCTTAAAAGACCCCGTATTATAGGAAATACATAAGGCGACTTACCAAATTTTTCGGTTCGAGTGCTCAAAGTCTGCACAGTATCAACGGTTTCTGAGACCATCACGTGTTGATCGGGAGAGAAAAGAAGAGGACGGGATGGGATCGAAAAGCTCCATAGAACACTCGCCATGAGTCAGACATTGAGAGAGAGAGAACGTAATTGTTACGATAGAGGCTTAAACTCGATAACTAGTGTAAGGAACAATCAGTGCACGCCTTTACGTCCTACAGATTGGCAAGACCATTTCGTGCACATTCCACTTGATTGAAATCTAGAAAAAAGTAATAGAAAACAGATACACATACAAAGTAAATAATTAATTGATTCAGGCGTTACTTTGCGGAAATCCATTTTAAGCAAGTAATGGATTAAAAAATATCTTTGTAACAATTCCAGCACAACTGTAATTTCCCGATAAATCGAGAAAATCGCTGAATCGATAGTCTTACACATGTTGGTCGTGAAGACATCGTTGTTCTGAGGCTCCTATCTTACCTGAAGATGCCCTGTGTAAGGGCGAAACTCGTGTCGTGTTGAATTGTTTCTCGATTTATCGGGAATTTGCAATTGCGCGGGAAATGTTACAACGATATTTTTAATTCATCACTCATATACAAGGTATACTTCATAAAAATATATTCAATGCTAACAAAAGGAACCCAATCCCGACCAGATAAGCTACTGAACGTTACGATCTCGCTTTATTAATTACCGGTATGCAATGCATATACCTCAGTAAAACTAAGAACCCTTACCTACATAAATTCAGCTGAACATGACCCTCCGATACCCTAACACGGATCTTATCTGCATTGCCGTGCTCTTATTGCGGCTATCCAATTATGTCAACACATTACGGGCGCGGCTCAGCTCGAAGGGGCACAATAGGATCGAATGCATTTGGTTTACTAGGAGTAGCCCTATGACGGCTCTTGGTATTGTAATTTGTTTAGTGAAGCCATCGACTATATCTGAGGCAACAAAATAAGTAATATCACAGATTATTTTTTAAATAAATAAATAAATATTATCTAACAATCACACCAATTATTTAGTTCCAAGATAAATATCACTAAGAACTTGTGTTATGGATACTAAAGAACGGATAAACATACTTAAATACTTTTTTTTTGTAAATACATACTTAATATACAAAGAAAAACACCCAGACCCGAACAAATATTCATGTTCATGCACACAAAGATTTGTCCTGTGTGGGAATCGAACTCAACACATACATAATATCACGCCTGTTGCCCTCAAAGGGTAGGCAGAGATATATTAATAAATATACGTCCACATTTCGCCTGTTATATTATTGGTCCTACGTAATAGGTGGCAAGCTTATTGCCGCTTACAGGAAACGTTTATGTTCGCCAGGCCTTGTTCTTTGATCGAAAAGTGCACCACTTGCAGATGAGGTTGTGTGCGTGTTGCAGTGAGTGTTGATGTTTGGGCTCCTCAGATCTTTGTCGGACCTGCACACCATTTTAAATCCCGACTTCCAAAAAAATATAAACGTCTAATATACTACTTTTGAAGTGTTATCTTAAATATATACGCAGATGGAAACGATTACAGGAGTAAGTTAAAGTTTACAGAGGTACTAGGATGAATGATCGTTTATATGGTATTTTATATCGAGTGTTTTTTTCTTCTGAAGTCAAGTAAAGGTATTGGTTATTACTTAGAGGTAAGCCTTATTCCTACCGCCGGATTCTTACTTACCTTACTTAATCTGCACTGTGTCCGCGTGGTGGAGCATTTTAGCAGTAGGAGTATCTGATCATTATAATTAAGCTGCACTTACAGGGGAAACGTTTACATAAGATTTAATATTCTGTGATTCGAAAAGCACCTAAAGCCTTTCTTCCTGGTTATCACTTCATGTTTAAGTTGACAAGCCAAATTAAGCTTTATTGAACTGCTCAAAAACTTGTAAGTAATTTCGTTATAAAAAAAAGTATTGAGGTATGTTGTATAGAAATAATAGTACGAGCTTTACTTAGTTTTGATATTCATTAATAATTAATGTAATTATTTTTGAGCATTACCAAAAAAATTATGTCTAGTTTTCTACATCGTGCTGAGACACGAATCTATACCTACAGCTCTGAATAGCCTTTACAACACAAAGCTATTGTGTAAGCTTCTTCATAGCTAAGTGAGGATAATCCCTTCAAAAAAACTTTCTACGTAACACCTCTAAAACACAGATAAGATTATCATAGAAAACGTTCCCATAGTAAGCTAGGTGAGTCATTGTAAACATTCACCAGATGAAAGTAAAATGTGTTAAAGAAACAATTGAGGTTCGGCGAAGTGCTAATGCAGGGTCAGATAAACCCTTACCTACCTGAGTTTATTAGTGTAATACCGGATGCATCGATAATGGAGGGTTAGACCAGTCTACGGATTGCATTAGACAATAGATAAATATAACTAAGTCGTCGCCAATGCAATCTTATTTCGTGTCTGGGTTAGTGTTTTATTAATCCTTTTTTTTTTGTAAAAAATTTGGAAATGACTAATAAATGTATTAAAAATATTTTTAAATTCTGTAGTTATTCTTAGTCATCGTATATCTAATGTTATAGCGCTAGGTGTAGGGTGCAAAATAAGAGATATGTTAGAAGAGTAATAAAGCCAATGCAGTGTATGGTAGCAGCATCTCCAATGAAATCTCCCGTCTATCTATGAAAACGGTATCGCACAGTTGTAGTTATATTCGGCACATGTACGTCATGCACATTCGATGGTTTATTTTTTGTTTTTGTATAATTTCCATTTTCCAACGTTTTATATACGGTTGACTCCAATACAGTTATTGATAAACTGTGTTTGTGTTACTACCCGCATGGATGACATTGCAGCTAGTATTCAAACTGATCTGCATTTGTACACTACTATCTTTCATCGAATACAAAACTTGTGTTAAATTTTTACTGTGATTTTAATCAACTAAATAAAAAAAAAATTGTTTTCTCACACAGCACTTCTGGGCTTGAACTAAGCAGAGCTTACAGAAGATCTCTTTCTGAAATGTTATTATAAATTAATATTTACATCTTATATTTTAAGTCTGAACGGGACACAATTTTATTTGCATTTATAATTTTAAAGTATGAAAAAGAGCTTGGTCATAGGCAGTTACTATGTATTGTAAGTAATGATAATAAGCTGTTGTAATCGCGATTTTTAAATCATAAAGGGAATATGATTTAATCGCTCATTTTTCTAGTCGAAATAGTATCTACTATTAAAAAAAGTTTTTGCGGTACTTGGAAATTATTCCAAAAAAAAAATAAGCTCCGTGTGGTTCATATATACATAAACATAAATTCAGGCCTGTTTCCCCGAAGGAATAGGCAGAGGCATATTATACGACTACACTTCGCCAATTATATAGTTGGTCCCACGTAATAGGTGGCGAGCCTATTGCCGCTTTGTGGGCACTGTTATGTTCGCCAGAGCCTCGTCTGTTGGTCGGCAGGTTCAGCACTTGCAGGTGAGGTTGGCTTGGGCTCTTTTGGTCTTGGTAGAAACCCTATCCCCTCCAACTGGTCTCCACCTTGTCGCGGTGGGGGGGCTGAGTACCTCCCGGAGGCCGGGAAAAGGTAACACCCAGAGACCGACGACTCTGGGTGCCCTTAGTACTGACTACCGGGGGAGAAAATAAGCGGGACCTGTGGAGGGCGCAAAGGGCGGGCCAGGAGGGTCCGTCAAGCAGCGCCAGGAGGGTCTTAGGCAGCGCGGGCAGGGGGCCCCTGTTGTCTAACCATGGACCCTCCGAGAAGTCGGCCACACACGCTATGGTCGCACAAGGAGGTAGAAGGGGCGCGTCCACTGCGCCTCTCTGAGGAGGTCCTCCCGGTTTTGGTCCGGGGGACATTGGCCGCAGGCGGGGTGTCAGACGCTGCAACCTAGGTACTGGCCGCCGCCTTTTTCTCAACAAGCGGCGGGCGTCGTCGGAAGATTTTTAGTGGGTATTACTGCTAGCAGTCGCGTCTGCCGCTGGTGAGTCCCACACCCCCTTTTGGTCCCCCTTTGGCCGGAAGGTAGTGCGTAAACGCATTTTGTTACCGACGTAAAACAAAAAAAAAATGGTAGAAACCCTATACACCCGGTACACCCCGTGTAGTAACGGCCTAGAATAGTGCCACTCCCTTTCATGGAACGGGGAGTCGGGAAAGTCGACGAAAAGAAATCCTACCGGATGGTGGGCAGCAGCGTCATAGTGCGTACTGGCTGGAACTACGATTACCTGCCTGCGTGGTGATTACGGGCAAATACCCCCAATATAATGTAATATATCGAGGAGGCTAATGTTCAGCAGAGAATTTTATAACGCTAATATGAGGAGATTTACGAATAAAACCAATTAAAAATTATAGTAATTTGATCAGTAAAATATTATCTACAGCTCGCGCTCTTTAAAACGTTAAAAATACACAAAATCTATTATTTTCAAGTTACACATTAAATTATATTTATTAAACAATGCTCTTTCATTGCCTACGTCAAAGATATAATTGTTTAATAAATAAATAAATATTTTATGACAATGACACCAATAATTTAGTTCCAAGATAAGTGTCAATAAGACATGTGTTATGGATTATTATTAAAATTGTTAAATATAATTATTTTCATAATAAATATTTCCGACACTTACACCAATTATGTAGTTTCAAGATAAGTATAATTAAGAACTTGTGTTATGGACACTAAATAACAGATAAACATACATAAATACTTTTTTTTGTAAATACATACTTAATATACAAAGGAAAACACCCAGACCAGAATAAATATTTATATTAATGATCAAATATTTGTTCTGTGCGGGAATCAACCCCAAGACCTCGTAAGTGGAGCGCGGGTATATACGCCACCACGCCATATCGGTCGCCCAATAGATAGGACAGAAATAATAAAATGTTTTAATTAAAATAGCACATTAATATCGCAACTAATTTTAATTAACAGTAAAACTCCACAGGTGCACAATTCCCTTTGATTGATTTTATTTTAACAACTTGTAAGACAAAACAATTTCTTAAGCTCGTTAAAACATATTAGAACTTAATAATATCTACTGTCCCATAAAAACTTAAATAACATTTTGTAATATAATATTTTATTATGATGACTGATGTAGCGTGGAGGCCAGTATTCTTGCACTACTCTCCTGAGTTCGTTGATTCGATTCCCACACAGGACAATTTTTTTTGTTCATGGACATGAATAATTGGTGTTTTTTATGCATATTAAGTATGTTTTTACCAAAAATACTTTTATATATTTATACTTTTTTAAGTATCCCAAGTTCTTAATGATACTCACCTTGAAACTAAATAATTCGTGTAAAGACATTGTTAGTATCAATAAAAACATATTACTTTTATAACAAATATCTTTGTTGAATGACGCTACTGCCCGTCATCTTGTTGTATATCTCTTCGTCCATTCTTACGACTCCCGTGAGATGAGAGGGGGTGGCACTATAGTATACGGCGCTATAGTATACGGCGCTGTAGTATACGGCGCTATAGTATACGGCGCTGTAGTATACGGCGCTATAGTATACGGCGCTATAGTATACGGCACTATGGTATACGGCGCTATAGTATATGGCGCTATAGTATACGGCGCTATAGTATACGGCGCTATAGTATACGGCGCTATAGTATACGGCGCTATAGTATACGGCACTATGGTATACGGCGCTATAGTATACGGCGCTATAGTATACGGCGCTATAGTATACGGCGCTATAGTATACGGCGCTATAGTATACGGCGCTATAGTATACGGCGCTATAGTATACGGCGCTATAGTATACGGCACTATGGTATACGGCGCTATAGTATACGGCGCTATAGTATACGGCGCTATAGTATACGGCGCTATAGTATACGGCGCTTTAGTATACGGCGCTATAGTATACGGCGCTATGGTATACGGCGCTATGCTATTTTTACTATAGTAGAAATGTAATGTATACACATAGCTTTAACACTATAGGCAGGCTCGCCACCTATTACCAACTAATAGTAAAATTAGCGTTATGTGGGCGTATAATATGCCTCTGTCTACCTCTTCGGGGAAACAGGAGTGATGTTGTGTGTGTATGTACACAAATGTCAATATGTCTATTATATAAAATTTAGCTTTTGGTTAGTGCTTTCATATTAGAGTACTCCCATTGGACAGGCGGAGTGTGGGGGTCAGAATTTCTGTGTTGTATTTGTTATACCCTTTCAGGAAAACATGCGTCATTTTTTTCATTTTTTATTTTATTAAATCACTAGGGAAATCATACAGTAGTTATGTAACATAAAAGTCATTAACAGTCATCATCATCACAGCCCATTAACGTCCCACTACTGAGCACGAGCGTCCTCTCACATATCAAGGTGTGAGGGTATTGGGTCATACTCCACCACGCTGACCCAGTGCGGATTGGCGGAGGCAGGTGTGTGGCGTCCTGCTGTTAGAATTTTTCAAGCCGCCCATTAGGCCTCTAACATGGCTTAACGACTACCACATTTAGTGATAACCGGGACCAACGGCTTAACGTGCCTTCCGAAGCACGGAAGCGCTCGATATCAAATGCCACACAAACGGTCACCCATCCAAGGACTGACCTCTGTAAACTCTGCTGTACTTCGGCGATCGTTTCCGACCACCGAGCACCGCAGAGCTACGAGCGCTTCCATTAGCAGTAAATGCACATAATATCAAAACAGTTTCCACATAATACATTAACAACTTACATAGATTTCTTGACATAAATAATTCAGGTAATTAAACTAAAAATATATAAACAACATAAATAAAAATAAATATATATTCGTAAAAAAATATATAAACTTAAATACACAAATATATAATATACATAATATATGCGTGTAAGTGTAGCTTTAGGACTCAAACTTCTATGTGCATTTCGCAGTAGTCCAAATAATATTACCTGACGCTCGAAGCTGAGATACAAGACTTTTCCATTTTCCTCCAATGGGGTGTCGACTTTGTTGCTGACGTCAAAAAATTAGGAAATAATAAAACACTCTCGCGAATTTAAAATTGCTCCGCTGAGGGCCCAAATGTGAAGTGTTCGCACAAACGGGACGTAGACTGAATGTCCTTTGAAGTGACAGCTTTTAGACGATGTATGTTGTTTTATCTAAAGGATTTTTCGCTTCGAAATTATATTTTGGTCTTATCTGTTACTTAAGTGATGCTAGGACTTCAAATATTTCTGTTTCAAATATGTCAAGTTGTAAGTTTTAACGAGAATAAAGTTAGAATAAAAATGTTCTCTTCTAACTATTCTTACTTTTCACGAATACGTCTTACAAAATAACTAGACAAGTTAAAAATCCATTAAAATAAGAGAAATTATTTTCCTAAATTACCTAATTTATTTTTATACTATATCATAGTTATATGGGTAATTATGTTAAAAATGTATAAAAAGCTTATAGCCTAAAGTTCCGCTACTGGACACTAGATGGCGTTACACGATTCAAAGATGCTTAACGAAAGCTCAGGGGACAGCGGGCAGGGGGGCAAGTTGCGCCTCCCTGCCACTGCCACCTCCACGAGCCGAGCACTCCGCTTGACAGTCGCAACGCAACCGCGCCACGGACAGGACGTGCTACACCTCGCCGCGCCGTCCGCAACACGTTCATAATATTTATAACACAAAACTCGACTTGAAAATATCTGTTTTCAACAAGTGACTTCTTAAAGACTTTCAACGAGGACTTGTAAAACAAACTCAACTAGGACCACAGTGAAGTGAAATGATACCAACTTTTTCTTCAGCGCGCGAGTGTATTACGTAGGTACTTTGTTTCGGAAATGGTGATATCGACCCACGGAGAGTGCTTATGAGACGTTTTGTAGTGAAATGAAAAATCTGTGATAATGTTTGCTATAACGGCTGTTTTTTGTGCGCTGTTGCACTTCAGCGCTGCGGTGTTTCCCTACGGCTCGGACAAATGCGTCCGGGTCTCCGACAGGGATCTCGAACCCAGTGTGCATTGCAAGACACGGACTCTTGACGGTGATGGTGACAGTATCTCATCAGTTTCAACAGACACAAACCGCCTTGCTATCGAATGCAACCATTTACTATTATTCGAAAGCTCACTCAAGGCGCGCTACTTCAACAGACTATCGGGTCTCACCGACCTTTCGATAACAAACTGCAAGCTCCTACAAGTGCCAGACAACACGTTCCGAGATTTAAGCAAACTGAAAAAGTTGAATCTTCGTTCGAAGAACTACGAGTGGATGCCAACAAAGAATTTAGAATTGTCTTTGAACGCTTTCAATGGACTGCCGAAGTTGATTTCGTTGGATCTCGCCCAAAATAACATCAAATTTATTCCTTCCGGTGTGTTCTGCCCTTTGGGCAACTTGACTACACTAAATTTGACACAAAACAGAATAAGAACAGTCGGACAGCTTGGTTTCGGCAAAGGATGTGGAATGAACGTACACAGCTTGGACTTGAGCCACAATGAAATCAAAACATTACCGGAAACATCAGAAATCCTTAAACTGGAAAGTTTGCGTTATTTTTATTTACAACACAACAATATCACAGACATATCAAGTGAAGTTTTTGATGGACTTATGATTCGAGTGTTGAACATATCACATAATAAATTGCAAATGTTGCCCGAAGGAGTATTTGCTAACACAAGAGAATTAAGAGAGCTTTATATTAATGACAATTCTCTGGTTGAGCTGGGTTCCGGCGTATTTCACCGGCTTGAAGAACTTGTAGTTTTAGATTTGTCAAGCAATCAACTAACAAGTAATCACATAGACGATAATACTTTCAAAGGGTTGATTCGTCTTATAGTTTTGAACTTATCTAATAACGCCCTTACCAGAATTGGCGATAAAACATTTAAAGACTTGTTTTTCCTTCAAGTATTGAACTTGAAAAATAATTCGATTGGATATATTGAAGACAACGCCTTTTTGCCTTTATATAACCTACATACTCTTAACTTAGCTGAAAACCGGCTTCATACAATTGATGAAAACTTATTCAACGGTTTATTTGTTCTTAGTAAGTTAACTCTCAACAATAACTTACTTGTGAACATTGACAAAAGATCTTTCAAGAACTGCTCTGACTTAAAAGAATTAGATTTGAGTTCTAATCAACTCATGGAAGTTCCCGAAGCTTTGTGGGAGTTATCAATCTTGAAAACACTTGACTTGGGAGAAAATCAAATATCGGACTTCAAAAACGGCTCCTTCAAAAATCTTAACCAACTAACTGGTCTGAGATTGATTGATAATCAAATTGGGAATCTTAGCGTTGGAATGTTTTGGGACTTACAAAGTTTACAAGTTCTCAACATCGCTAAGAATAAAATCCAATCAATAGAACGCGGTACTTTTAGCCGGAATACACAGCTGGAGGCTATAAGACTTGACGGTAACTTCCTTTCGGACATCAATGGTGTGTTTTCGTCGCTCGCCAGCTTATTATGGCTGAATTTATCGGAAAACCATTTAGTGTGGTTCGACTATGCGTTCGTGCCAAGCAATTTGAAGTGGTTGGACATTCACGGGAATTTCATCGAACACTTAGGAAACTACTACAAGTTGCAAGAAGAAATTCGTATAAAGACTTTAGACGTTAGCCATAATCGCATTGCGGAAATATTGCCAATGTCGATACCTAATAGTGTAGAATTGTTGTTTATCAATAATAACTTTCTAAATAATATTCATGTGAATACGTTTTTTGATAAGAAAAATCTGACGCGAGTGGACATGTACGCGAATGATATTGTGCGTTTAGATTTAAACAGCCTACGTTTGGCTACAGTGCCACAAAATAAAAGTTTGCCTGAGTTCTATATAGGTGGCAATCCGTTTCAATGTGATTGTACTATGGAGTGGTTACCGATTATTAACAATATGACTGCTATGCGGCAATACCCGCGTGTGATGGATTTAGAAAATGTTTTGTGTAAAATGACGAACACTCGCAGTGGAACTCATGTGCCCTTAACTAATCTTAAGACTACAGACTTTCTTTGTAAGTATGAGACACATTGTTTTGCAATTTGTCATTGTTGTGATTATGATGCGTGTGACTGTGAAATGACTTGCCCTCAGAACTGTACTTGTTATCATGATCCCCTATGGAATACGAACGTAGTTGACTGTTTCGGTCAGTCGTCTGTTGAAATACCACACAAAATACCAATGGATGCTACCGAAGTATTTTTAGACGGCAACAATATAAAAGAGCTTCAGAACCATGTGTTCATCGGTAGACAGAAAATGAGATCTCTGTATGTAAATAATAGTAATGTAGATAGTATACAAAATAGAACATTTGCTGGACTGAATACTTTGCAAATTCTTCACCTAGGCAACAACAAATTAAAAGAATTAAAAGGCTATGAGTTTCAACAACTAAGTAATTTAAAAGAACTATTTTTACAAAATAATCTTATCAGTCATATCGCAAATATATCATTTTTGTCATTGAAATCTTTAGAAATTTTACGTCTTGATGGAAATAGATTAGTGGATTTTGGAGTATGGACATTTAATAATAATCCTAGTTTGAAAGCATTGTCAATTGGAAATAATTTGTGGTCCTGCAAATGTCGCTACCTGCAGGAATTAACCGCATACTTGGCAGAAAATGCGCAAAAAATTGTCGATATAACCGATGTCTGGTGTTGGAACGGGGACGCCAAGCCGCCACAGAAAAAAGAGCTTAATTTGAATGGCACTGCCTGTAGCGATTATTACGCCGATAATTCAGTCATCGGAAATATGTTCGTATCGAACTATGTTCCCATGATGGTCTCGACTCTCACCGGTTTTATGTTAATTTTACTGACGCTCGTTGTACTGTTTCTTTTTAGAGACACTTTACGAGTATGGCTCTATACTAACTGTGGCATTAGAGTGTTTGCGTTCCCCGGGGCGTTCGAAGAGAGCGAGAAATTATACGACGCGTACGTCTGTTATAGTCCGAAAGACGAAGAGTTTGTAGTACAGTCGTTAGCTTCAAAATTAGAAGAGGGTAATCAATCATATCACCTCTGTCTTCATTATAGAGATATTCCACATCATGGCGCTCAATATATGCAGTGTGCACCGCCTGTAGTCGAAGCCGCCGAGGCGTCGAAACGAATAATAATTGTGTTGACTAGAAACTTTATGCAAACAGAATGGTCCCTATATGAATTCCGTCAAGGGCTTCACGAGGCCCTCAAAGGGTCCATTTATAAGTTGATTGTAATAGAAGACTGCACGGTACCAGACGCTATGTGTGACCCTGATTTGCGACCTTATCTAAAAACGGGCTCCCGTTTGAGGTGGAATCAAAAGCGTTTTTGGGAGAATTTTAGGTATATGATGCCGGATTCCCGTTGTAATCACAAAGGGCGAACCCATAATTATAGGAAAAATATAAATACATATACATTAGATTCGTCTGTGCCTAATGTTGATTCTTATAACCGAACATTGCCATATTATTATCCTAATAAATCGCCAGTGATAGGCGAGCAGGGAGCGAGTGCGCCGCCGGAGAACAGTGAAGTAAGACAGTCTCCTTCGGCAGTGCGACAGACTCAGGGAGTAGTGTACGGTCCAGATGGAAGGCCTATTTCTGATCACATTTACTCGTCTATAGATTCTGATTATTCATCCTTGGAGCACGGTATGGCTCCCGGTAGGCGGAGGGACATGCGCCAGTGGCCACCCCCGCCTCCTCTTGTGGACACAGGCAATACCGTGCAAGCTTACCTAGTCTAAAGGGCACAGAGTCCATTTTCCAGTCACACTGTATATATGTAATGTAGGTCTTAGATATAGAACGCTGTAAATATTGTAAATTATTAATGTGTAAGTGCTATACCAAATCTATGTAATTATAAACTATTAATGCCTGTTCGTTATCATGTGTATAGATTATGTAATAAAATTTTAAAGACTGCTGTAGTATATGAGGATTGTATATAGCAAAAAACAAGTGATCATAGTATATTAACTATAGTAATTTTACGTTATTTATACAAATAAAAAATAAAGTGATGAAGATTTATACATTTGATTTTTATTTTCATTTCCTATTCAAACTTAAGTAAGTCACAGAAATTTGCTAGCAAATCAGACAAGTTTTTGTGGTTTATTGCTAATGTGTAAAAAATCAAAACATACAATTTTAATATGGTTCTGGGATAATTATTATTTCCACGCAATGAAAATAGTTCTACTTACAATACCCTTATTAAACTGTTGAATAATAAATAAGTAAACCTATAGAAAAGGCTATATTTAACTGCCTACATTCTAGGGTGATTTCCGAGCCACAATCATTTTTCTAAACATAATAAATTATTCAACCTACTATATTTTGCAAGTTCTGTAATTACAAAGATTATTTTAGGTAAATAGTCGATTCAAATTATTAATTATAATAACAGAGTAATTTATTGTTAACTAGAGTATTGTGTTGAAGTTTTAGAATGCTTTTTATTAATTTTAATTTATCTGAATATCTACTGTATTATAAATTCATTATACTTAAGAACCAAATGAACGATGGATAGCAAACAAATATTTCTCATAGGGCTCAAGGATATTATTTTGTACAGAGAAAAAAACCTTTACCTGCTTAAGGGTCCCACGACACGACGGTTCTTTATGAGAGTATTCCGTCTTGCTTAAACTCATAACCCTATTACAGAACTTTGAAAGAGACAAATGGCTTTTTATTAGAAATTTTTGTGAACATAGGCTCACTAAATTAGTTTCAAAATTCATGTAAAGAGTTTTTAATGTTAGGTTAATCTTTAAAACTTTTTTGTTGTCATAGTTTTCTGTTGGACAAGCCCCAGTGTTTCTAATATTCTAGTACGTAATTTTTATTCGAGTTTCAGAATTTTTTTTAGCTCCTTAGTTTATGCACAGAACCAAAAAAAACATTCTATAAATATCTGCTTCGTGTTATGGTGTGATTATACCTGACCTGATTCTGTATTTTTTTTTTTTAAATATTTCACGATGAACCAAAACAATTACATGGTATTATGTCACTTTCATACCCTGTTAAATGAAAAAAAATGTACCTGCTGCCACCTGGAGAGAAGTCTAAGCATTAAAAAATAATAGGTAGAAGTTATATTAATACAGGTACTTTAAAAAAATATATGTATGTGTTATGACACTAAGGATGGGTTGTAATATATAAGTATATCATATTTATAGTAAAAACATACATACATACATTCACGCCTGTTTCGAATGGGTAGGCAGAGGCATATTACCTATACCCATACTTCGGTACGGTACTACAGTTTTATTTAATTGGAAAATCAGAAACAGTGTATTCTATTTGATAGAAATAAACGTATTCAAATTGAATAAAATGAACCAAAAAAATCTATTTGACCCACAAACAATATTCACTAAAATCTGCAAATCGTAGGCCACAGAGGTCGGTTAGTATCATATAGTATACTACAATCGGAAATTCACTTTGGCTTCCAGCCAGTTGGTACTTGAAGTTGTTCCTGTTTCATAGAAAACCGATCAAGATTCACCACTATTACGAGTGACTCAGGAGAACGAATCTGGAATACTTAATATATGAACGTAAATATCTAACCATATTACCAGTAAAAGTTTCAAATGAAAGTGAACTCTGCCTTTAAGGCATAGATTTTAATTTAATTTGTTATCCTGAATTTGTCTAGTGGTTTGACAGATTTGTTGATTAAGTTCTTTATCCGGCATGTAAATTTTAGCTCCTGTCTTTAGTTATAGTTGGACCCAGTATACTCGATTTTAAATAATGTAGTATAAAATATAGGAATGAAAAGATTTCATCAATTGCATAAAGATTTGCTTAGTTTAGGTGGTTTATTTTTTAGCCCCGAACTGAGCAAATATTGTATAAATGGTCGGCAATTATTTTACTTAGTTTCATTCTAAATATTAAAATTTTTGCTGATTCTTAAATCTCACTAGCCTAAATCTGCTTAACATAATAATTTATTTATTTATTTATAACACAAAATGTAAAGGGATCAAGATCTAAGGAGCCCAAGGCAACCTCGCCTGCAAGTGGTGCACCTGCCGATCAACGGACGAGGCTCTGGCGAACATAACAGTGCTCAGTAAGCGGCAATAGGCTCGCCACCTATTACGTGGGACTATATAATTGGCGAAGTGTGGGCGTATAATATGCCTCTGCCTACCCCGTAGGGGAAACAGGCGTGAATGCATGTATATATTAGGTCGGGGAAAAAGTCTTTTCGCATAACGTAGGTATAAACTTATTATAAAATTTTTTTGACTGTACTATTTGTGTCTGGCTGGTTTTGGTAACATTAAAAAGGTTCCATTATAAAGAAAAGAAAAAAATAAAAAAAAGTTATTTCCCGCTATTTTTCATTTGTTTTTCTCTCCGTTAAAATGAGTGAATCTAATGAAGAAATTCGATACATTTTAAAATTTTATTATAAAAAAGGCAAAAATGCAACTCAAGCAGTGAAAAAAATTTGTGATGTTTATGAACCTGATGCAGTGTCAGTAAGAGTAGCACAAATTTGGTTCAAACGTTTTCAGTCCGGAAATTTTGATGTTAAAGATGCACCTCGCTCTGGTCGCCCTGTTACGAATAAAATGGACGCCATTTTTGAAAGAGTGGAGCAAGATCGGCATATTAGTAGTTACGATGTAGCTGAAGAACTGGGAATTGACCACAAAACAGTTTTGACCCATTTGAAGAAAGCTGGTTATACAAAAAAGCTCGATATTTGGGTGCCACACGAGCTCACTCAAAGAAACTTAATGAACCGTGTACTCATTTGCGATTCATTATTGAGACGTAATGAAACCGAGCCGTTTTTGAAGAGATTGATAACTGGCGATGAAAAGTGGATCACGTACGACAAGAACGTGCGAAAAATGTCGTGGTCGAAAGTTGGCCAGGCTTCACAGACTGTGGCCAAACCTGGCCTAACACGAAATAAGGTGATGCTGTGTGTATGGTGGGATTGGAAGGGCATTGTTTATTATGAGCTTTTACCGCCCGGCAAAACCATCGATTCTGATCTTTACTGCCAGCAACTGATGAGATTAAAGGAAGCAGTCGAGAGAAAACGGCCGGAAATAATCAACAGGAAGGGTGTGGTCTTTCATCACGATAACGCTAGACCACACACATCTTTAGCCACTCAGCAAAAATTAAGAGAGTTCGACTGGGAGGTCCTAGTGCATCCACCATATAGCCCTGACCTTGCGCCTTCAGATTTTCACCTGTTTCGGTCTCTGCAGAATTCTTTAGGTTCTGTAAGGTTGACCTCAAGAGAGGACTGCTAAAACTATTTGTCCCGTTTTTTTGATCAGAAGTCCCAAAGTTTCTACAGTAACGGGATAATGTCTCTGCCCACAAAATGGCAGAAAGTTATTCAACAAAATGGTACATATATATTGTAAATAAATGTAAATAAACTTTGAAAAAAATGTCTTGACTTTTCATACAAAAATACGAAAAGACTTTTTCCCCAACCTATTATATAACACAAAATGTTACTGATAAACTTTATTCTGTAAATAGATTATGGCATTGCTTTTAAGGCGAGTTATGTTAGACGAAAATATGATATAATGTTATCAGACGATTGTTAAACAGAAGCATAAATACTACCAATATTATGTAACCTCACGGAATTAAAACACATTTTTTACCTTATTTAAAATCGCTGTCAAACAATTGGAACCATTTTTTCTAGCATCCAAAGCCCGGATGCCGCATCCGCCGAGGCACGTGATCAGAGTATACCGTACCCGGGGCTTACTAAACTTACTCTTGGACCTGAATACTTAATACTGTATTAGCTCACAGGCTGTGCCCAGACTAACAATGGTGAACATAATATGGATTTATGCTTGTTCAGAAGCTAACGTTATTATGTTTTCATTCGTCTAGGATGATTCGCAAGTTTTGCTTGCTGCTGCTACAAGTTCGATATAACTCGGTACCATAACTAAAAGCAAAGTTTATAATGCGATATAAACCCATATTTTCCATACCCATAGATTCTTAGATGTTCAGTTCCTTATAAAAATCTGCGTCGTAAAGATGACAAATCTCCCGTAAGTGATAACAGAATTGTGTAGTCTGAAGGAATACCTAATCTTACTCATCGCTTAAAGGCTTTAAACTAAAATTAACAAATCAGATATAAGTGAAAAAACAGAATACATACTCACTGGAACAATCGAAGCTATTTAGGACTTTTTTACTGCTATAAGTACTGATAATACAATCTCCATCTAAGCTTTTACAGGAAACTGGATTTATATTCACAGAGTCCTGGATAGAAGCTAATCGTTGCATAATTTACTGAAATCAATAGCTGAAGCACTATAGCTGTACAATAAAGTATCCATATGTCAAACATTTGACGCACCATTAATATTCAAAGTGGCGGAACAGTTTCAATGTTTACCAGTGAATTACCAATGCAAATATTTATCAAGCAGGCAAATAAAAGTTGCAACGGCTCATGAGAACCTGTGCTAGACAAAAGTTCACAAAATTGTTGTATGTTTGACATCTCTGCTTAAGTTTATAGTTTTAGTGGTCTTGGTACTTTCTTCGAACCATTAAAGTTTGAATGCTTGACAAACTTCTTTGTTTGTGGATGATAAAAGTTTGTTAGACAAGTCATTCAGGACGTCTCGAAGTTGCCCAATCTTTTGAAATGAAGTTCTACGTGTGGATTATGTTTATTGATAAAGAGAGTTTTCTTATACGAGAATATTAAGTTGTTGGCAATTCGGAACTAGCACATAGCAGTGCTTCATGCAATTTTAAATTGAAGCTGTTTTAGCTGTAAATTAATACAACAATTTAAATTGCTAGGTATATAATGAAGTTCTTTAATAACCAATGACTTGGGATGACGAGGTAAAGTGCCAATTACAGTTTTCCTCAGATGACACTATTCTGTTAATGGGTTTCAATTGAATTGGAGTGGTTAGCCTCAGAAGTAGCTAAACACTTAAGTAGGAACTTTACCGTGAAAATTAGTCCATTCACATTGCAAAGACTGCAAATCACTGAACTAGTGATAGTATACTCCAATCGGAATTTTATTTTCTTCTAGCCAGGGTACTTGAAGTTGTTCCCGTTTTACTGAAAACCGATCAAGATTCACCACTATTACGAGTGACCTAGGAGACCGAATCTGGAATACTTAATATATGAACGTAAGTACTTTGTATTCATATTAGTAGAGGCATCAAAATGAAAGTGAACTCTATTTAAAGGCAAAGAAATAATTGTATATCTATGAGCATGCCTTTGTTGATTTGGAGTACTTCATCTGGCATTTAAGTTTAAGTTAAGGGTTAAGGTATAGTTGCACCCAGTATAACACAATTTTCAAGGTTGAAGTATGAAAAATAGATGCAGAAAGCCCCAAACTAAGAAAAGTATGTAGTTGGGTGCAGGCAATAAATAGTTTAACACTTTTACAAAAAGTATTAAACTGTTTTAAGACTAACTGTATATACAGGTTATCGTTGGCTTAGTTGGTAAATAGGGTAAGCGTGCGGTTACTACAGATGTCAACGTTCAATCACTTTAAACTTA
Source organism: Musotima nitidalis (assembly GCA_949126915.1). Classification (NCBI taxonomy): domain Eukaryota; kingdom Metazoa; phylum Arthropoda; class Insecta; order Lepidoptera; family Crambidae; genus Musotima; species Musotima nitidalis. Next base: position 6,438,929 of record OX421424.1, on the reverse strand, counting down.
CCAACCGCGTTCAATTTTGTTCTGTGTGTAATAAATAAATATTCTTTTACAATTTTCCAAGATAAGTATCACTAAGAACTTGTGTTATGGATACTAAAGACCGTATAAATATACTTACATACCTTTTCTTTTTTTTTGTAAATACATACTTAATATATATAGGAAATACCAAGACCAGAAAAAATAATCATGATCCTGCACACAAAGATTTGTCCTGAGTGGGAATCGAATCCACCACCTTCTGGAGTGAAGTGCAGGTATACTGACCTCCACGCCATTTCGGCCGTCGTAATCTTTTTCTTTGAGAATAAGGGGTTATCCTAGCTTTTAATAGAATAAAACTGTTAATCTCGAATGTAAACTGAATTTCTTTTAAAATCTTAATAGAAGTAAAGTTGAACATTAGGAGAACTTGGGAAAGCTTATAAAAATTGTAAAAATTAAAAAATATTAAAAAAAAATATATATGAATTTCTCAATTTTTTTGTGTCTATAAACGGAATCATTTCTAACTTGAAAATTCAAAAATATACTTTCATTCAATACAATTGACAAGTCTATCACAATGACTTACATTTTTCCATCTTAAATTACCTCGCTTCAATGGTCAATTCGATTCAATGTTTGCCATAGAGCTATGGAAAGAAGTGGTTCAAAAATTTTAGTTGTCATCCCTATTGCAATTAAGTTAAGTGTCATTTCTATTCGTCTTCATTGTACTGTACTGTTTACTGAGAATAAGTATCACATTATTTGTGGAATAAAATATAAAATAAATTTAATTGTATGGTTTACTATACGGCTACTACCTTGATCTGAGGAGCCCAAGCTTGTGCCGATCAACAGACAAGAATCTGGCGAACATAAAGGTTCCCAGTAGGCGGCAATAGGCACTAGCGAGGTGTGGCCGCGTAATATATGTGTAATAAATTTATGAAATTACTGACTAACATCGTTCCTTTCATAGGTTCGTAGAATTATCAGACGTTTACACTCTGTCTTAACTGGCCCTTAATCGATACGTACACTATGGGCGACTACCGCTTTTCTAAGACGCTAATAATATAAAATTTTATTAACAATAGGCACTTATTTCTTACCAAATAAGTACACAAATGTTCAAATGTAGAACAATTACGTCTAAGCGTGTTTCGTATTCGTTTGTTTAATGTTCATTTGTCTCAGCTCCTATAGAAATACTCTGATACATAAAGTCGCCTATTTTCCATACTCCTTTATAACTGTATGTCAAGTTTTATAGACGTTTGAACATGTCTCACAAATTCATTATCATATTTTATTAGTAAGGGCTAGTTTGTACCGTTGCTTTAGTGATCTAGTCATTTTACCTACATAGGAAAATTGTCAAGACACCTTTCGCTTCGCGCTTCTTATGTGTATTTTTCAACTGTTTCTAAAAACTCACGGTAAAATTTTTGCTTAGTTCCATTAACAGAACTTGTATTCGAATCTCATTTGTTCGTTGACTTTGTTTACTCTAGTTATGTACAAACTTGTTTGTTCCCGCGATTTCTACTATGAGATCTTAAGAGTTGATAATGCTAAAGTATAACTGGATAGTGCTTAATTTCTATATTCCGAAATATGAATCGTCATCATATAGGTATGTATGAAATGTGATGTATGAAAATAAATATAAGTAATAATTATACTTTATTTATAAGTAATAATAAATATAAGTTTAATATAAGTTGGATAAAATAAAATAACGTAAAAAATAAATCCAATGAAATAAAAATTTTTTATATAAATGTGTGATTAATCTCATTCAAGTGTGTTACAATTTTGAACCAAAACTAGAATGTCATGCATGTAATTTATTAAAGTTACAATCATCAAAATAAACACCCTAATACGACTATCTTATTTTTATGTAATTTTTTGTCAATAAACAGGTGTTACGGATACTGAAAAATTTATGATTTAATATGAGCAACAAGTAAGCATATAAGTTTAATATATCTCTACTATTATCTTCTATTGCTATCTTGTGCCACTTCTAAGGATGAACCTTCTACAAGGCTGTCTGTATGCTCCCACTATCTTCTTCACAGTCGTCTATCTCATCGCCTGCGTACATCTTAATATTCATCACGACCGCATGAATATTCAACATCAACAAAAATGCTGCGAACCTTAACATTGGAACATTATTCTAATGTGATAGTTAATGTCACTTTCGCTCGACTTCTGAAATTTAATGCCCGTACAGAAAGATGTCGCTAATCTACCACGGTTCAGTTTTAACACGCGATATAGACTTTCCCTCTCTAAATGACACTATTTGAAACACTTTCCATCATTTAATATTAGATAGATTGCTAGATACATTCACCAAAAAATCCCACACTCATATCTCGGCAGGTGGTCGGAGACGATCACCTAATTTAAGCTGACTTTACGAAAAACAGTGCTTGGACTGGTTACAGTTTGTGTGGCATTTGATATAGATGCTGCCGTGCTTCGAAAGCCAAATTAGAAGACTTTGAAGATAAAGGTTTAAGCGTAATAAAAATGCAGGGCGCTTCTTTTTTTGCCTCAGCCAGTTCGTTTTGGGTCAGGCGTGGTGATCTGAATCCATCTTACCTTTATTTATGAGAAGAGTCACGTTCTTAGTAGATTGTGATAGTTCATTAATGGACTATGATATAATTTACACAAATAAGGCGTACATATACAATTCTAAGGGTTGTTAAGTCGATTATGTATGTTTATCCATTATCTAATACCAAGAAACAAGCTTAGTTTTAGGCGAGAAGCGTCGTATAAGATGTTCAAGAATATTTCGTTTCTTTGTATTTATTTCTCTGTCTTTGAAGTACCTACAGAAGCGTTTTTACTAACTAAAAGTCTACCTTTTAAGTTACCATGTTCATGGTCCATAGAAAATTCGACACCTCCTTATATAATATAAAGATTTGCAGATTTGTGGCCTCCATTAAATTCACCACATCGCATAATAATGAAATCGTCATTGACTCAAATGATATAATAGTCACTCAAACACAAACAGTGCTTAGCGAATGAGATTATACGAACGAAAGCGGAACTCAGAATATTAAGCCCAGTAATGTGCTTCGTAAAATGGTTAACATTTTTGTAAGCGACATTTTATTGCTGTTATGCTTATTTCTGTGCTCCGGAGTTGCGATTACGCGTAAACAGATGAGCATCAACTGTGTTATGTAACAGAGAACAATGTTTGGAACTTTTTACGCAAGAACTTTTTAGATTGTCAAAGGCCAGAATGCTATTGCAGCTACGAGAATCGAAACTGATATATATAACGAACTATGCTGTAGTAATTTAACAACTTAATTATATGTATTTACTCAACTAGCTTCGTTCGTATAACTGCTGAGCCGTAGTGGATGCTCTGCTTAGTTTAGGGCTAGTTGGCATTGGATGAAATGTAAAAAGATATTATAATTTATATACTATTTATAAACAGTAACTATGGTTATATTCCTGCAATAAGATGCTCATATTATTTAATTCATTATATAAGCATTTATGCTAACAACTCACACAGAGCACAGCAAAATATAAGTAGGTACTTATAAGTAGTAGGTAGCCAACCCAAAACGGAATAACCTTCTGGCTTCACCACAACCCAGTATAAGGTTTTACAACAACCTCACCAAAAGGCGGTCAAAATAATTGGTAGTTATAAAATGCAATAAAAAATAAAAGTAACTGAAGTTAAATTTTACTTAAATAACTACTACAAGTTAATAAGCAATTTAAAAAAACGACATCTTTTAACATCGAAAATTCTTGAGCAATTATCACGAACATTTTTAATGATGCCTGAGGATTGGGATCCAATTGTCATTGAGTCCATTACAAGGAAGAAGCCGAAAATCGTCTTTGTCTTACTGTCAAAACTCTTCGAATAGAAAGCGGACGGGATGTTTACAATATCGACATAATACAGAAGCATTTTACAACGCAAATATTTCTACTTTCGGTAGCCGATGACTTTTGTCTTCGCCTTTATTGTTCCTGAGATTTCTTCTTTTAGTCCTGTCTTAAATAAGACATAATGTTCTTAGGAATGGGACATTAGAATGGAGCGGGGATCTCTTTTTGTTCGGGATGTGCACGTTTTATTGTCAATTGTTTCACTTAGTCGTTAACGTGGCAAAAAGACAAACGGCGCACGAAATACTTTTGATTTAGTATTGCGCTTCGGTATAAAGTTGCGTACCCGACAGGGTCCATAAAATTGGTTCTAAAATTGTATAACACCTATGTACACATTATGGTTTAGCAATAAATAATTTGTATTTGTATTCAACAACCAAATTATAACAATCAAATTTATATTTGGTTTATTATAATGGTTTAGGTAATATGAGTTAGTAAGGCAAATAAAAAGATCCTGGTGCGGTAAAATTAGGTTTTCAATAACGATAACATGATTATATGTGCATAAGGTTTTCATGAAAGTTCTTAGCTCTACCAAGTAAGAAATCACATAAAGTAGCTAGGTTTCTGTTTAAAAGCACCCAGTATTTACTAGAGTAAAATATGCGTGTCGGTGCGGTGCATATGAAAATTTGTTTGGCGTGGAAATCAAACTAACGGTCTTAAGAGCGTCGTACTAGTTAACCAAACCTCATATCATAACAGTCATTTAAGGTATTCTAGTAATATCAAACAATCTAAAGAATGTTAGCACATTAAGCGTTCTTTAAGTAGAGACCTTTACTGAGAAAGGATGTAGTTAAATGTTTTTAACGTATGCTATGTGGTTGCGAACAAAATTATTAAGAATTTTGACGTGTATTGACTGACACGGAAAGGTCATATTGTAAAATAGTATTAAGAAAAGCGAGAGTTTCTTGATGTTTGTTTTCCATTCCACCCATTTCTTTGTAATAATCTTGTTAAAATAATATTAAAAACTAGATAGGAGCTTTTTCAGTGGGATATAAGCCAGTACCATCTTAGTGTCAGACATACAGCAGCCAAGAAATAGCAATTAGTAAGAACAGATAATTAGTGTAGGCTTTTATAGACAGCGAATTTAATATGAGATATAAAAAGTGATGTTTCCGGGTAACAAGCTAGAATATAATTTTTGTTCTTAAAATGTTTTCTTGACAAATAAGATATCCCCATTAATATATTTCACTGGCAACTTATCGTAAATCAGTGGGCTCCTATAAATTATTTTCTAATATGGTGGGTACAAAGGGTTATAAGCTTGAGGCCGCTTTTAACGTTTCGCCTCAAGCCATGAACGATATATTTTCCAAATTCTTAGTCCAGGTGACGAGAAATTTAAAACATTATCGATTTTCAATATTATTATAATCGAAATAGTTTTCTAAGTTTTTATACGGATCGATTAAATTTCTGCTCACCGGTCTAGCTAGACTTTGGCTGAATTTAAGAATAAATAAACAAAAATAAATAAAGCAAAATCAAATCAATCACTTCTAAATCAAGCACAGCAAATGCAACAAGTTTTTAGAAGTAGATTAGTTTGTTGTAACATAAATAGACAGATATTAATGTGTTTTTAGAATATTCACACTAATGGTGAAAAACAGAAACAAGTTCCTTTTGCACGAGCTAGTACTTCGTACTTTTACAGATAATTTACTCTTGATTGCCTAGACGTGAATTAATGACTACGGTAGTCTGAAAATAAATACCATGATTGATTTCGATTACTATAAAAAGTTCTAGATTTACAATTTCTGAACTCATAAACCGAGTTAACGCTTCTAACGGTTGCGTGAATCACGTTCTCTGGCATTTATTAAGTCCCCGACTTGAAAGATAGCGCCAACAATTATACGACAAAAAGTACTGGCGTGAGGGTTATATTTAATAGGACCTTTTTTACAGCGCACATTACACATGCGTAGCCGACAGACCATAACAGATACATAGTGGAGTGACTGCAGTAGCTCATCCTGTTTAGACACATTTATATTTATTTTTTACTAGCAGCGCCCTGCGGTTTTATCCGCGTGGTCCCCTTTCCCGTGGAAATATCGGGATAAAAAGTGTCCTATAAGTTAGTCCAGGACTGCAGCTATACACGTACAAAGTTTCATCACAATCGCTCCAGTAGTTTTTGCGTGAAAGAGTAACAAACATCCATCCACATATACAAACTTTCACGTTTATAATATTATAGTAGGATTAGACATGTGGCTGACAAACTGCTTTCTTTAATTACAATTTGGTCGAAAATGCGTAGAGTTGCATACGCTGTCGATATAATTGACATAATTATCAAGAAATACATGTGTGTTATAAAATTTTGCGTCAGCTAAGTTTTATCTTTATAAATAGTGAACAATACATAACTTGGCTGATAATAAGTTATATCTAAAATTTTCTTTAAAAATCTACTGCATGTGGTAGAAGCTGCCTGACTCTTACACATGTGACGATTGCCGAAGAACAATGCTGAAAGAGGATGTCGTAACATCTTACGACATCCTCCTTCAGTATTGATTATTATTATTAAATTCATATATCAGTGTACAACTAAAAGGCATATTACTGAGTCGGACAAAGCTGAATAATGTATTAAGTGTAGTATATTTTCCACCATTTTACACTGAGAAACAATAAGAACAATATTAGCGCTAATACGCCTATTATTCGTTCCTATTCGTTCGGCTGATATAATGATACGATTCATGTCGACGACGCTGTTTTATCATGCCCGCAAGAAGTTCTACTAACTATAAGTTTACTACGCAACAGAAAGCTCCGACTCACACATGCTAACTTATATTGCGATATGAAGTTTGTAGATACCGACTATCGCCTTTGTATTTCTTCTTTAACATCCATTCCATTTTAATGGCTATCTGTTGTAATTATATGCTTGTTTCATTCTTTTACTTTGTAGTTCTTAGATTTCAGTCTTCCAAAATCGCTGATAATTGAATGTAGGCAAAGACAAAAAATTAAGTGTTTGTTTGTAGTGTCGATATTACAGCCTTCAAATAAATACATTTTACATAAATTTGATTTTCCCTCGGAATGTTTTTGACTAAAACTCGGCTCGACCAACTCAATTCCATGACATAGACTTCTTTTGTTATAGAATAAGAATTCATTCAAATGGAAGAATATTTAATTCAGACATGGGTTAGCAGACATTAGGAGATTATAGACAAAATACCTATATTACCGACTAGTATATTGTAATAGTAACTAGATTTCCTTAAAAATGGTATATCGCTTTGCACTATTCTAGCATTGTCTATTGTATTTAGAAAAAAGAGGAATCATGTAAGTTAGGAAAATGTCTATAATTTTATTTATATCATAATTTAGTACACAATGAAGATCTAGGAAACTAGATATTCAAAAAAAATTGTGACAAAGTTTTCTCCTCGAACGCTACTCAAACTTTTATTGCAATACCCAACAGAATGCATTCGGCCCCCCAATACCCCAAAAATCGATCGTCAGCTTTCGTCCGGCATCTCATAAAATTTAATTCGCCCATTGTCTGTTTTTTTTCTGCCAACAACAATACGTGTGCCTCATTAAAACAACATTCCTAAACAATACGCGAATGTTTCGAACACATGTTTCTGTCTATTTACTACTATAGTTTATTCGAAAAGTTTAGGGCAATTGTGTCGCACTGTAGTTGTAAATCATTGCTGGCTGTTGCTTTGCTACCGAACTTGTCCCGTTCATTTTATGATTCTTTTGTTTAAAACTTTTATTGGCTCGGCCCGTTCGTTCCCAAAACTAATTTATTCAGGATCTCGAATGGTAGTAACCTTGGAAGTTGACTACTTTGGATCCGTTCGCTCTTTTGTTTTATGACGTTTTTAAAACTTCGAGTTGGAGTGCTGTGATTGGTGAAATTTCGTTAATTTCAAGCGGGATTTTGCTAATTTCATCAAAAGAGGTTTTCTGTTGCAAAACTTTTTCTTGAGCAATCTTCAAGAATTTAAGTTATATTTAATTATTCTTTATATAAATGATTGCGGACATTTTACAATTTTACATTTTTCAATTTAGCTTAAAAGGGAGCATCAACCACTTATGCCTGTAGTAGACTAAGTAACTGAAATAAACTTTTTTGTACTTTTATACTTTACACTGCGCATATTTAGCGCCGAAGTAAGCAAAGCTTTGCATAAGCATTGCTTATCTCGGTATTAGACAACTTATATTACTTAATAGTTATGTGCTTTTATTTTTTAAACAATAACAGCATTCACCCATTCTAAGAAAAATATACTAGATCAATAAATAAGCACTCAATTTTCTTGTATGGTATTAACATCGTACTCATGACTCTTAGAACGATGAACGGATATACCGACATCCACGCCATTTCTATCGTCTTATAAACCTTTTAAGCTGCGAGTAAATAAGTAACTTAAATTTCATTGTTTTCCGTCCTTAGACATTCTTCCATCACATATTAATGAGTGTACCTTATTAGTCAGGGTGACAGTTTTCTACTATAAAATACTCTATACTATTTTATGTAACAAACATTACATAAAATAATGTAACTACACTTATCAACTCAACACTTGAAGTGACTCAAAATAGCCTAAAGTATACTGTTACTAATAAAACTTTATATCCTTAAGTTGCACTTTACTCCATAAGAGAAGCAATATTGATAACGAAACTGAGGTTTTTTATACCCTCGTATGGTTATTAGATACTTTTTTCTAACGTAATGGGCAGCACTAAGAACGAAGAAATTTCTCGAAATGCCCTTAATGAGTTTTTGAAGTTATTAAAGCAAATTACCTACGGGATGTTGTAAGGAGTGATCAATAAGAATGTAATACGTTATGTGTGTAGACTAAATAACTTCAGTAGGTTTGGTTTACTTATAACTGGGTGGACTTTTATTGATTTTAAGTTAAGGTTTGAATTTTTTGTGATGATTATATAAGCTTTATGTAATATAATACTAATTATTATTTACTGTACATTTTTGAAGACTGATATGGCGTGGAGGCGCTCCCATTCTGAGGTCGTGGGTCCGATTCCCACACAGGACAAACCTGAACATGAATATTTGTTCTGCTCAGGATGTTTTCTTATGTATATTAAGTATGTATGTATGTATGTACACACACACACACACACACACACACACACACACACACACACACACACAATGACCTATAGCTATGGAAGAGCGAGGTCATCTGGTACAGGCATTATTTGCTTAAAAGATGACCTCGGTCACTGTCAATTTAATGTAAAACTTTTTATCGCAAATAAATTATTATTATTATTATTATTATTATTATGTATTTATAATAAAAGTATATCGGATCTAAAAGTATTGGTGTCATTTTCAGAAAATATTTATTAATTTCAATAATTTCTGATTTAGCTAGATTGTATTTACGAGTGGTGAATCTATACAGTTTTAAATATTTCATCATATTTATGCGGTTCATGAACAATAATTTCAACTTTTGTAAATTTAAAGATGGATGATATATATTATGTAATGGTGAATAGTATTTTCAGATTTTCGCTGTCAAAAAACAAGGCAGTTAATCTTCGACCAACCTTGAAATAAAGGCTGATCATTACCCGAACACGCATACCCTTTACAATACGCAAGAACAAAATAACGGTTTTTTTATTAATTGTGTAAGCAAATTCTATGGCAACCTACGATTGTTTGGTAAGATTTATATTTAACGCGTCATTAAAATTTATAAATTGCCAAACTAGTCCAATTAGGTTGATTGCATTTAAAGACCAATTCAGCTTTAAGTCTCCCACTAAGAATCAGCTCAATCGGTTTGTTTGATGTGCAATTTTGAGGTTTAGTACATTAAACATCATTTTGTTTTGATAAAAAAATTGATTGTTCAATTTATTGACAAGAAATTAAAAAAATACGTTACATACAAAAATCTAAGCTAGTTTGGTTTTAGCGATAAGACTGCCAATCTAGGCGGCCTTATTCATTATTTCAGTTATTTAAAGTCCAATGTTGAATTTTAATATCTCCAATAGTTTACATTGGGTGCATTTTCCCATATCACGCTTGTCTGGCGGGTTGGTTGCAGCTGAAGCCAGTATCAGCCGTTAGGAATTTTCGTCGACTCCTTGACTCTCCATAAGATGAGAGGAGGTGGCACTAATATAGGCCGGTACCATACAGCACACTTCTTATTGCTATAAGCGATCGCTTCAAGACAATAGAAAGCCTACAAAGGCTTCGGAAAATAAAACACCGAATAAAAACATTTGTAAAAGAACCTAAATATTTATAAAGAAAACACACAAATATATTAAATTAGTAATGGCGATGATTCTGTCTTTACATAGTTACTCTGTGGCCAGTAGGCGTTGACTAAGCTACTTGAAATTGTAGCTTCTGTGCAGCATTAGATTTGAAGTCATGATTTATTGGAACGCAGGCATAAGAACCGGCTTCGAAATTCGTACTAACGTCATTTCAAGTCAAAAAGACGATTCTTCAATTCGAAACTAATGAACATTTTTGTCGAATAAAAACTAGATACGTATTGATTAATGATTTGCGAATTATTTCACTAACTAGTTTTATATTAATACAAATTATATTGTAAGTTTTTTGACTTCCAAGCATTATCTTTTTTGGTGTATGTTTTTTGACTTAATCGCTATTTAGAATTGTACGTGTTTAGTACTGTAAAAAAGATAAGGTTATTGTTTAACTCCATTTTGGTTTTTTCATACACTAAATGTATCATTAAACTAATCTTATCACTAAATGTATGTGTCTGTCGCAAAAACTTGTTTTATCCCAAGTGAAGTCAATCAGTGTTTTTTTATATTAACAAGAATTCAGTACAAAACCATTAGTTTTAATATTTGTTTACGATTGTTTTAAGAACGAAAAGACATTAACGAGCATTATTTGTTTAGTAAAAAAGAAAAAGCACTGACATTTTTTTTAAGCAGGCATGCTATCAAACCCAATCCATAAAATCAGTAAAGTTTTATATAAGACAAATCCCTACTAGCTAAATGCGAGGCATAAGTCTCATATATTTAGCCCACAACATACCTACAATACTTTTTTAACAAATACACATTACATGCATTTATTTGATGACATAATAATATCAGACCCCTACCATATGAATATCCAAAAAACCCCTCAGATAATACAAAGAAACATTGTTTTAAATATTTCATAACCCTTGGTATTCTAAAGGTATGTTAAAGTTTATTACAATCCATTAAATAACCTCTTTTATGTGTATGTCGGCCTCCTTAACTGCACAACCCAAATATCAACAAGACAAGTACACAAAGAGACGCACAACAACTCACATTACTCGATGTTCCAATATTGTTACAAGCTTTTAATTCGCCGATGATCATTTATAACACAAGAACAGGAAACCGTGACTTTGAGAACAAAAAAGAATTAAAATGTTATCGAATGATCGTTTAGACCGAGCGCCGCGTCTGGAATGGTTATTTAATGTGAAAAAATTACACAACTCTTTTATTTGGAGGTTCTGGTTATGACTGACTTAATTACCAGTTTTACTATGATTTATTATATAATGCGGGAATAATTTTTAAGCCTTAGCAATGACGTATGGCCAGTCTTCTCGGGAAACAGGTTGGATCGCCTCTGGCGTTACGGTGCCAAGGTGGTTTTAATTGAAGGGAACGTGGCCGGCTAAGAAAATGTTCCATTGCTGCTGACGACTTCGCTGTAAATAAAAAGTTCTTGGACAATATTACTCAGAGTTATTTGATCTATACTTGCCTCTTTACCTCGTGAAATGATAATGAAGCGATTAAGCTAGTGCATAGAAATCTGAATAATATAACAACAGGAGTGCTGTGCGCGCGTAAAATCGCTGGCGTACTGGTGTATCGTATGGCACCAGCGCATCCAGAATTATTAAATACATTGCCAATTGCGTTAGTTAATCTGTATCGTGCCTCACTATAAACAATCAATGTACTAAGTTCAAGAATAACTTGTAGTCCGTAGTGAATGACAGTAACGCCATCTTGAATTTAAAATTAGCGACATGCGTTCCTTTTGAAATTAGCGACATTTGGTTTGATAGTTTTACGCATTTTTAGTGTCCTACTGTTTCGATTTCTATAAGCTAGTGGAGTTAGTTCTATTCTTAATGATGAAGTGTGAAAACTAAAGACAGGTATTCTATACAAATTTGTATATTATCCTCCTAACTCCTTATATGTCGCATCAATTCACACATTCTAACGGAACGACAGAAAATTTATATTGAAATATCTTTGTGTAGGGTTCGCGATGAAATTTCACAAAATTTTAAATGATTATATTGTTTAAAAGTGAATTTGAATGGATTCCCACTAGTTATTGCTAAATTACAAGTGGAAATCCAAGCAAAGCAAGCAAATCAAGCCAGCTAAAAAAAATAACATACAAAACGAATAGTATGTTATGAATTTAATTGCAAGGCAGTACCTGTTTCACCAAACCTACCGCAAAGGAATGGAATGTGCTTCTAATGGTGTACCCTCAGGGTTACGGCCTGGGCCTCTTTATGGAAAGACAGAACATTAGTTAGTCTAGCATGTACTAATTTAGCCTGCACCTGACGCAATCAATGGATCGAGCGAGATAAATTCTAAATACTCGTCGTTTTACCAATAACAATATAAATACATACTCGCGCCACTTTCCGGTAAGTGGAGGTCAGTTCCTTCCACTTGCCACGATTTAGGCACACACATTCATTCAACTTCATTAACAGTCCAATACAAACCCGTCGGTTTTAGGTACTTTAGATCTATCCTATCTACAAAACCTTAAACGATAAATAAAATTATCCACCTAATTAACATTAAGTTGTAAATATTTACAACGTAAAATGTCACGAGAAGTACTAATTAAAAAAATGATGCTGAATTCAAGACGATCCAGTAACTATAGGAAAATTCTGGTTAAATTGACTATCTTTTTCTTTCTATATTTAACGCTGTATATTATCTGAATCGTTTGATTAAAATGGCCATAAGGATTTGTTTGCACAAAGATATCAGCTTCCAACCTATATTAAGACATAAGATACTTTTTATCTGTGAAAGTATGAAAAACTATTTTAAATAAACCACCTATCTTACAACCAAAGAATGTAATGATTTGCCCGTGCACAAAATTCACTTATTCCATAAGAAAATCAATTTCTGGGATCAAAAGTTTTACAATCTAGATCAATACCTACAATAAATATTTAAATAAATATTTCTGACACCATTTATTTAGTTCCAAGATAAGTATCATTTAGAACTTGTGTTATGGATACTAAATACTTTTTTTTGTAAATACATACTTAATATACATAGGAAGACACCCAGACCAGAACAATTATTGTTCATATTTATACACACAAATATTTGTCCTGTGTGGGAATCGAACCCACGACCTCAGGAGTAGAGTGCGGGTATACTCGCCACCACGCCATATCGGTCGTCAAACATTGATGGATAATTGTAGCTAAGCAATTATTTTTAACCGTTGTTGCGTGACGTAAGAGCGTGTATCACATATAGATTTTTTTAGATTGTTTACACTTTTTGTTATATCTTTAAAATACTACAAGTTAAGAAGAAATTAAATAAATTCATTTAATTAACATAACAAATTGTAAAATAAAAAAGATACAAACGAAGCCCTGTATTTAAGAATATTATACAAGAATATCAACCAAATCAAGACATTCTGGCACATAGCGTAAGCATTTGAAACTACGCGATACTGGTAGTTTAATTGAAGTGCGCGCCTTAACTCAGGTTATAAATAATGCTAAGAATTAATGTCGAAGTATTACCTTGCCGGGGCTAAGCAGCCATTCCCGTTCTACATACTGGTTCATTATAATCCAAGGTCCAAGACCTACCTAGTTATAGTGCTGTAATGCCAGGCATTACTTTGGAGGCTGCTGCGCGCGAAACGGGTTCGAATGCGATTTAAGATTCTAATCTGAACTCTTTGGTAAGTATAGCTTTGTCATTGGAGTTAGCTGATATTTTTTTTTATGCATGTCAAAAATTTTCAAACTTGGAAGGTTGGAGGGGGGAGGGTTGCAGGGCATTGCAGTGATTCTCAGGACTTTCCTTCAATAGTATTGTTTTGACTACGAGCTATTATGAAACGCAACATAGGGAACCTATCATTTCCATCTGGTGGTTTTACTTATGTTTAATATACCTATATTTCAGTAACAAAAATGTATCCATTGAAATGGTATATCTCTGTTAGTTACACATAAGCCTGAAATTTTGTTTAACTTTCACGATATGCCGTGGGTATACTATAGAACTGAACTTAAATCATTTCATATCGATAGTCGTCCGCTACTTTACAGACAACGTCAAACTTTTTTGAAATAAGGTGAGTAATACAAAAAAAAAACAAAATTTTATTTCACACTTTAGACCTAAATATACATTAACGACCTATCCGTGGGCGTGAAGATTGTAATAACATCTCTCTGTTGAAGTACATCAACCTAAGATCTCATTAACTGTAAAACAATATTTAACTAGTTATATGAGATCTTTAACTCAGACAAAGACTTTCAATGTGACGCAAAGCTTACAGCTCTTAGGAATTCACTTGTTTTCTAACACAGGTACCGTTTTGACGTAAGAGCTACTGTAAAATCGTATCTTGCCTCTTTGTATTTAAAGGCTACATCTGAAGTGGTGTTGTGTACATCGTAGGAATTTGTGGCTTTCAAAAGTATCGATGAAGCCGTGTCGATATTAAGAAAATAATTTTTCAAATTGCTTTTAACTTCTAAAAAATATATGTAAATACTATACATGAATTAATTTATCTTAAAGTTTGTGTTACATTTACTCGTTAACTTATGTTGTTTTGAATTAAGATGATGTGATCAGTGATGATTAGTACTACTATAAAAAATAATACTAGTTTAATCTCTGAGGTAACGTAGGGCCGTTGTTATTTAAAAACAATTTTACAATGTCCTTGCACATCAATTTTATGGGGAGTATGTTAGTAACTTAATTTTCAGAACTTTATAAACCATCAAGAATCTTTATTCTTGAGTGAAGGCCCATGCGCAGGGGTGGAATATTAATGAGCTGAAATTATGATTGTGAAATTATGATTGTGAAACTAAAATATAATTGATATATTGGTTTTAATTCAATTGTTAATGGATACTTAAAAGTTCAAAACATATTTTAACGAGTTTATATATCATTACATTTTATCGACAAATAATTAAAAATATCGATAAATCGAAAACTAGAATATCAAGTGTCGATGATTTCCAACAGGCCTAGTGAGCCTCAACAATCGCCGATTGTCTGCAGGCTCCTCGGCTTACAAGGGCTGACGTCAAAGGATCGTATTACCACACAAGTGGATATTATTTATCGGAACTGCGGACTTTAAAACAATGTTCTTGTGAGCACGCGTCGTTAATTACAAACAAACATGGCCGCGTAGTGATGAGCGTGCCGTGTCTAAAATGTTAACATGGTTTGGAATGAACGTGGGTAAGTAAATATTTTATTATGAAATGGTTATTTAGTTGCTTTATATGTACGTTTATATTATGTACAATAGGTGAACTTAATGGCTTAACCATTAACTTATTGTAATCTAGTCTAAACTTAGTACTTATAATAATATTTAATTGATATGAGATTTTGATATTGAATTTATAATTTTTATTTGCAGTGGACAAAATTTGGTAAACATGAAACAACTCAAGTAACCTGAACATAGCATATTTCACAAAATATGTCCTGTATTAATAAAGCTTATAACAGTAAACTAAATATATAGTAGGTTAATTTTTGCAAAAATCTATGCAACTATTACTGGAAATATGTAAGGAACAAGTATTTCACTTAAATAACATTTAGTGGAATGTATCAATATAATCGTATGTACGTCGAAGTTCTTTTTTATTTTTAAGCTAGGAAAGGCAAGTTAAATGCTAATATAGGATAGTTCTAAACACAAAAAAACATCTCTTCTTGAATGGAGTCTCTATTCATTAGTATATTTATATATTTTAATAGTAATAGGCATTCTGTTTAAAAAGTTTCAACTATACTTACAGACGGACGAACAGCGAAATCTTAGTAATAAACTCAGATTAATACCCTTTGTACTTGGAACCAACAAAAAACCATTAAACTTAATCAAGAAAAAGAAATCACTACCTTCAATTTAATTAAACGTGTCACAAGTTCTCCGTTATAATATGAAGCAGTGTGTAGAACTAGCAATAAAACAGCGACAACCCTCTCTTATTCACATTCCTGTAGAGTTCAAAATGAATGTGTTTATACTACCTCAGTGTAGCAATCGTGGCTTGCAATTTTGCACAAATGTTTAACATTCTGGTCAGTATAACGGTTTTAGTATCCGCCGCGGGATACCGTTTATAAGGGAAATGCAGATTTTGTATAAATATGAGGCTTTGTAGGTTTAGAAGAAATGGCGATTGCTAGTTTAGCTTACAGTTCTTACTACTTATAATGTGGTAGGCCCGTGTATGACTGTACGAGTTCAATTCACGACCGATATGGCGTGGAGGTCAGCACACTTAGTCTTGCACTCCGCTCCTGAGGTCGTGGGTTCGATTCCCCTACTGGACAAATCTTTGTGTGCTTGGACATTAATATTTGTTCTGGTCTGGTTGTTTTCTATGTATATTAAGTAATTAAGTATGTATTTACAAAAATGTATTGTTATTGTATTTTCAAGTTCTTAATGATACATATCTTGGACCTAAATAATTGGTGTGATTATAAGATGATATTTGTAATTTATTTAATTGTAAATGCAAGTTATGAGCTGTTATGCCAGGTGAGGCTTTGCGCATTGATTATGAGTAGTGTGTATACAATTATTTTTTAAGAAAAAAGATTGTTTTTCGGTCTGTTACGGTTTATTTATTGAGCTGATTTCGTTGAAAATCCTGGGTAAAGACCTCACAAGGTAGCTGGCATAGCTGCCAAGAACAAATATTTGTGCGCATATTTAATGATTGTAATTTAAATCTTGGTCGTGTATGTACAAAATTTAAAAAAAATCAACTATATTGTACACCATAATAAAGATTTCAGTACTTAGTAGTAATAAGTTATTGATGAACGCGAAGATGATGATGATTATCTGAATATCTATCTATTGTCACTTGGGTTTAAAGAATATTTATTTTCTCATTAAAAACCATACAGTCACTTACATGAGAAATTTACAATCAATGTGGGTAAGAATAAATCTGTTGAGTACCTAGGTATATAAAAAAAAAAAAAAAAAAAAAAAAAAAAAAAAAAAAAAAAAAAAAATTGGGAACAGTCTACTTGGGCAGTGTACTAACATATATTATTTTAGAATAGAGCATATTTTAGAACGAAAACACATTCCATACCATAACATGATTTTTGAAGTAACTTATATACGTAATTTTGCTCATTACTTCGCACGATATTACTGCACTATGGCTAAAATGATATGCTCGTACCGAGAACGGCGACGGCGAGCGACTGGTAGGCCGCGGATACTTAGGTAATGCGTTGTCTAAGGGCCAACAAATAAATACTTTACATTTATCTTTTGTCACTTAAACAACTCATAAAAACACCTAATAAAATACATTTACTTACATTGTACTAAAATACTCTTTATACATTGAATTTGAGGATATCACATTTCGGTAAGCAATAAATACGATACCTTTGACAATATCACAATTCAATTAATAGTCCTAGCTTAACCCGTGTAGTACCTATATTATAACAGTATGTAATAACATTCAACTATAGGCTAGTCATAACATCTGGTTCACAAAACCGATATCGCATAATCGGCCTGTGAGGTCCTATCGATTGTACTGTTAAATGGAAGCTGTAACGCGATACCATTGGCTCGGTTGCCAAATGTGATGGAATGTGTCAATAATATGTACTAGGACCTTGCTGAGTTACTGAAATCGATGCAGATAACTAAAATGGTTCAGTTAGCTGTTACATTGAATTACCATGGTATTTAGTATGTGAAATCGCTTGTAGCTACCCTAGAGGATCGACAACTATTATTGAATTTCAATACTTAGATGATTGACTGTATTGTGACAGTGCCTACCTATTACGTGGGGCCAATTATATAATTGGCGAATGGCTTGCCTACCTCTTCGGGGAAACAAGCGTGATAGTATGTATGTATGTATGTATGTCTTAACAAAAAAGTACTGGAAGTTTATGCATTATGTATAAAATAAATATATCTGACACTTATATCAATTATTTAGTTCCATGATAAGTATCAGTAAGAACTTGTGTTATGGATACTAAATAACGAATAAACATACGTACATACTTTTTTTTTGTAAATACATACTTTATATCCATAGGAGAACACCCAGAACAGAACAAATATTCATATAATATATTATAGTGTTAACTTGTAATTTCTGTTTTACTACGTGGTCACTACTATGTTGCGAACCAAATGAAACGGGGGGGCTGAAAACCAGCGCAGCATAAGCTGAGCTTACTCCAGTTGCTTTTAGTATTATGACTATTTTTAATTTTATATTTTGTCATGTTAATGTATTCCTTAAAAGCAATAAACGATTTTTTATTTATTTATTATTTATTTATTTATAAACAAAAAAAATTGTTCTGTGTGGGAATCGAACTCACGACTTTAGGAGTGGAGTGCGGGTATACTCGCCACCACGCCATATCGGTCGTCATGTAATGCTCCTAGTAGAAATATTGGTTAGTTTGGGGCCAGAAAATATTAGGATTCACAGCTTCACTACCAAGACCTACAGTTTATTGCGCACTATACAACAGGAAACACTTAACAAACACAAATTAAGAACATCGCTTAAGTGCCAGTCGCGCTAGTAAACTATCAATATTTGTATGTGCTTCGTACACATGCATAACCTACTAATGTTAGTGACCTTATGGAACTGTTCCTATAGTTTCTAAGGGTATTCAGAGTAGACAGTAAAATATACAAACACACATGTTCTGTTAAAACCTCAAATGTATATAAATTAATTACCCATATATTAAAACATACCTCCTAAGGGGTAACTATTAATAAATATGAATTACAACAAAATAATTAAATTAAGACTAAAATCAAAATCCTATTGTACAATCTACGTTACAATGTAGTATATAGGAGCTACGTTGATAAATATTCAAGAAAAGTGTGATTACAGTTATATCTTATGAACTGTAGATCGCGCAGGCTGTTCCACTGGCAAGAGTATGTGATTCAAATATTTATCAGAAATATTCATATGCTATAGACAGGTACTAAAAGCCGGCGGGAAGCCGATGAATACAGGCGGCTCAAGATCAAATGATATGGTTATTCAATTGGAGTGGCCTGTGTTCCGAAGTGGCTGTGATGATGATTGTAATGTTTTATACTAACAATACGTCATAATATCATAGTCCCAAGGTATGTGTGGAGTACTAACATCAACATACCTCAAAGAGCGATAAGACTAAACAAACTTCCTAGCAAGCTCACCGAGACCTAGTACCGTTAAGGTATTGAAATAAGCTTTAACAGTAAAGTATTAACATTTATCATTTGAAGCGATCTGTAACTACTTACTAATCAATAACCCCAAGGCAGACTCAGTTGATGGCAAACATAGAGGCAGTTCCGCTAGATCATAATGGGTGATTTCGTATAATGCCTTCATCGAGCACCTGGTGCATAGTACACTGCTAGTAGCAGTATCATCACGGAGAAAAATGATATGCGAGCAAAAGGTTTATCATTTGTATGCTCTATAAAAGCGGTCTGTGTCACCCTATTAGCAAGTCTTACAAAAAAGGAGGTAAGAATTAATGTCGATTTTGTTTTTAGTAGAGGGAGTTTCAAGAATATTTTTTTGAGATAAGTCAAAGTCATTAGGGATTATAACAAAACAAGATCAAAAGTTTAACCAATTTTAAAACTAGTGCTGTCACTATTATTTGAAAAAATTAAGACAGTGACAGCCAGCACTAGTTTTAAACCTGGCTTAACTTTAGATCTTATTAAGCCCCATAATCATTTATTCAACTTTGGCTTAATATAGCTCTTATGAACATCAATTTGAAATTCAAGCTTGATTTAATTTCGACGCACTTACTCTAACTTCACTTCATAGAAGCTTTTGCCAGATTTTTCCCATGATTGGAGAAGAAGTTGGCAAACTTGGCGGTAGCGTTGTGATGAGACAGGCAGTGTTGAATAATGACAAAGGTTCCTTAAAATTTAGAAGGTGTAGGTGGTGGTCAGGAGTTTGAGTTGAGAAGAGTTGAGCATGAAACTCGTCAACTTTTGTCATCTGGCTAGTTGTAACTTAACTGCCACACTCCGCTTATATCAGAGTTATAAGGCATGTGTTGTTTATGAGCTTTTTATAGGCATCATGACATGCACTAATTAAGATATTACTACTCCAGAATAATATACGATTACGTAATGGGTAGCCATAGTTGTAATTGTTTTGAATGTAATGTATCATCAAGATTTCTAAATTGTCAATACAACGATATTGCGTTTAATTTTTTTTTATAAATTAAATCTAAAATCGTCTCTCTCAAATTACAGGCTTATGCTATATTTTTAAGTATTAGTTTATATTTTGTTGAAGTTAAATAGTATCTTACAGAATACGTTAAAAAAACCTAGTCAGTAACATAATATAACCAAGTAACTAAATAGCTGCAATTATAATATATACTAATATAAAATGATACTAAGTCTAGAATTTTTGCATTTTTATCTTATTTCCGCGACATAGATAGCAATATGTGGTTAGTTTTTCTCCGTATTGTTGTTCTTTATGGACTAATTAATTTTTTTTCAAAAAAAGAATAAATTGGCAATTAGATACTAGCATTGATTTTTATTAGTTAGACCGATAGTCTTTATTTAAGAAAACTTAAAGCTTTTATCCGTAAGACCAGGTAAGCATACTGCAAACGTTTTTGCAATACCGTACGTCTCTTATAGGTGGTCTTAGACCATAGAATGAGAAAAGCATATCAGATAATTTGACGGCAATATTATAAGTTTACTATGGTAGCGTAATGTAAATATCGACATATTTTGCATGATACTTTCAGAGAGATTAAACTGCAGTTACCATAAGTGCTTCCGCGTTTTATTCGTAACAAAAATGTTTAAATATTGCTCGACGATGTCGGAGTAGTTATATTTATCTCTGGGTCTGCGGAGGTCAGACAGCAGTCGCTCCATGTCGACACAAGAGCCTTAAAAAGTTCTCTGCTGATCATTAGGTTCCCGAATATATCACAATCTATTGGGGGTTTTTTTTTGGGGCGCAGTTCCAGCCAGAACGTACGCAGGATGACCCTACTGCCCATCACCAGGTAGGATTACTCTTCGTCGATAGGCACTATTATAGGCTGGTACCACATGCCCCCCTCCCACTGGTCTCCTCGCGGCCGGCGTTGTCGGAAGATTTTTAGTGGGTATTACTGCTGGCAGTCTCGTCTGCCGGTGGTGAGTCCTACACCACCTTTCGGTCCCCCTTTGGCCGGAAAACAGTGCGTAAATATATTTTGGTATCGACGCGAAATAAATAAAAAAAGCTACCACATGGAACGAAATCCCTCCATATACTAACTGTAATTCAGCCAAATCGGGTCACACCAGGTAGCAGACCCTGGGCCCCAAGCTTAAGTCTGGGGCAACCGGGATTATGCTAGGTTGCTAGGCCAGTGATGATTATGCTGAAGAAAATTAACACGATCATAAAATTCAAAAGTCTATACTCGTCTTAGATGATATTAGGCGATGACCGATATGGCGTGGAGGTCAGAATACCTGCACTTCACTCCAGAAGGTGTGGGTTCGATTCCCACACAAGACAAATCTTTGTGTGCTACATATTTAAAGTTTGTTTTTACATATATTTAATGTACGTATTTAAGTATGTTCAATCGTTACTTAGTATCCACTACGAAAGTGATGATATGCATCTTGGAACTAAATAATTGGTGTGATTGTAAGAGAATATTTATTTATTGTAGTGCAATGTCAGATTAAAACTATCTCATAAGAATTAATGGTAATGAAACTTTTTACATTAACAACAACTTATTTTAAAGTATACACGATAATGACGACAGATATGTCGCGGAGATAGGTATACACGTTCTGAGCTCCGACGATTGCTGATTCGATTATCACACAGGACAAATACTTGTGTGCAAGAATATTGAAATTTGTCTAGGTGTTTTTTATGTGTTATAATTATTTTGTTTCAAAAGTAGAGTTTATGTGCCGTTATCTAGTGCCCATAGTCTCTGATCTGATCTGATCACGGCGGCGCACTATGGGACGAAACAGTATGTTCCATCTCAATAATGGTTTTGACGAAAGTCGTAAATCCATAGATTCCTTTATGGTTTTATACTCTGAAAGGGTGGATTTTACTAATAAATTACAAAAAAAATTAAATAACTTAGTTTTAGGTTTAAAAAATGAACCTCAAACATTGGGCATAAATATTTTCAAGCCAATTAAATTACCGTTAAGGAAGTTCAACACAAAATTATTCGGAAGTTTTCCAAGAAAGTATATTAGTGTTATACATCATTAGATAGCTTAGAATTTACACTTTGCAACCAAGTTTAGTATTTGTAAAAGAAAAAAATGATTATATTTTTTTAATTCTTTTTAGTAAAGTAAAGAAAATTTCGTTTTTGTTTATTTCAATTGGAGTTTTCCTTGTTGCCGAAGGCTGCCGGTGTCAAGTTAATCACTCTATTAGTGACCTTACCTATTCAGTAATAAGAGGAATAAAAAAAATCTTGCGCGTTTTTTGCGCCAATTGTGATTTATAAGCAATATGTCAAACGAGAGAAAGTAAAAAATGACCCGAAAATTACGGTTCTTCTTTTTTTATGAAATATCTTATATTTAATTATTATATTTTGATGTCTATCTTGTATTCTTTATTTCTTTGATAGAGCACACATTAACAAATTAGACTACAGGAATCTTCCCATGGCACTTTTGTTAACGCTGACCACCTTAACCACAAGTATGATATTTCTGCGGAAGTTTCATTTATCTGTTGTGGTAATGGATAAGATTTATGGAAATGATCCTCCATATATCTTACAATTTAGGGTTTGAGAAGTGATCAGCAACAACTACAGAAAACAAGCAACTTAAAGAAGACAAGAAAAAATATGTCCAAAAACGTTTCCGAAAAGTGCTTGGTTTGCACATTGATAAACCACGCCAAGGTTCCGGTAATAGCAATGACGTAAATACGGCAAGGAGATTTTTCCAAAATTACCAATGTTCTGCAGGTATAACCGGAATTGATGAAGAATTAATCAAGAGATTCTTTATAATTCTTCAAACTATGTCATCGGGATTCCCTATAAACGCAGAAAAATTCGGCCAGTATACATTGATAACAGCGCAATTATACTTAAGCAAATATAACTGGTACTACATGCCATCTTCGGTCCATAAAGTACTTATACATGGTGCTAAAATAATAGAGCATTATGCAGTTTTGCCTATAGGACAATTATCCGAAGATGCCCAGGAAGCCCGAAATAAAGATTACAAGAAATTATAGGTTACATCACGCTAGGAAGTGTTCTAGATTAGCAACAAACGAAGATGTTCTGCATATTTTGTCATATACATCTGATCCTTATATATCTAGCTTAAATAAACCCAGTTTTCTTATATCCAAAGAATTATTTGACGAATCTAAAGAATTGTTGGAAATAGAAAGTGATGAATAGGATAATATGCGAAAAAATAAAAAAAACTAATTAAAAAAATGTAATGTTATTTTTAGCATGTTTATTTAATAATAATAATTTCGTTTTAAACTTATTTTAAGCAAAAGTGTAAGTGTTTATTGGTATTTTATTTTACTGTATAACTTTTTGTATGTAATTTCGTGTAACTTTATCTTTGCCATTTTTTTACGACAAATATATATGTTTTATAACGATAATGTTTGTTTTCTTTTATTGGCTAAATATTCATTAATACGTAAAAAAAATTTCAAGGAGTAACATCACAAAACAAAAAAGTTATCGATTTTTGAGATGAAAAACACCAGTTCGTCCCATAGTGCGGCGGGAAGCTGGTGGATGCAAGCGTCACACGATAGTTTAACGTGGAATACAATTGCAGGGCCTATGTTTATCGGTGGATTTCAAATGGCTGAAATGATGATAATGATTATGATGAGTACATAGCAGAATCTATGCCCAAACCAGCAGTGGTTGGTAAGTGTCACTGTTTGCAATATGCTAGAATAATTATTTGTAATTATGCTAGAATAAGTATTGTGTGTTTGCTATACTAATAGATAGGCATAGAGACAATCCGCGAAAGTGATGATGAGACGACATTGTGTCCTTAGTCTCTAAGTCTCAGAGTGCTTCTCAAAGAGAACGAAACAAATAAGAAAGAGAGTAAAGACCTTGGGCCTGCAGTGGAACATGAAAGATAAAAAAAAGAATTAACGTAAGCTTTGAAGAAAACTGTTATGACATTAATAAAACTTATAATTTACCAATAAGTAAGTGAAAAAAAACACAAGTAATAACAGACTCAAGGTTTCTAGCAACGTAATTAACGTTTAAATTTAAAATCTAAGTTATATTATTTTCTATAATTACCTGTGCAGGTATATTTTCATCTATTAACGACAACAGAATTCCATTATAAAATCATACCTATATTTATCGGCATTCACTTACTTTAAAACAAATGAAGTGACCTTAGAATATCACAATCATAAAGAGTACCGTGATTTTACAGATAAAGTTCTTTTTTTACTTAATTTCTTATTTTGTATCCATCTAGCTTTCGCCTAATTGTTTATCAAGTCCCAAGGGAATTACGCTTCTTTCGGGATAAAAAAATTTCTAATACAAAGTATTCTAGGTGTGTGCCAAGATCGTAGCAAGTGGAAGGATGTGATCTCTGCCTACCCCTACGGGAAAAAGGGATGACATTAAGTATGTATGTATTTGTATTTAATGTACTCGTGGTTAGCAAATATTTCATAAGAGCGTCACTTTGTAGTATATGGTGGAAGATGACTGGCCCTTCGCTCACAGTGATCACAGACGAGATTTCATTCACTCAGTTGCCTTACACGATACCCTCGCACTATGGATTGATAGAATTCTCCATACATACATACATTGATTCACTATATATAATACGCCCACTCTTCGCCAATTATATAGTTGGTCACACGTAATAGGTGACGAGCCAGCCTATTGCCGCTTCCCGGGCACTGTTATGTTCGCCAGAACCTCGTCTGTTTATCGGCAAGTGCGACACTTGCAGTGACGTTGGCTTGGGCTAGATACCGAATTGACAGAATTCTTTGGAGGGATATCGCAGAAGTTTTAGGGATTTGTTGGTATTTCGCAGAACTTTCCTAGCAGTATGGAGATAGTGGCAGAGACTGTGTCAAGTGATGGCGATAGTCCGGTAGCCGCGCCTGGGTGGCTCGCGCCCGGCACGCGAACGAAGAGACGCAGACCGCGTTCGGCTGAGACACGCCTACTGACAAAGATTATGCTTTGTAGATAGAGTAGACACACAACTGAATGAGTCTTATTGTAGCTTAGTCATTTTGTTTTTGTTAGACTACATGGAGCAGTAATACCAAGTCAATTATTTTGGCTTTATTTATAACTTTGGCTGAATTAAAATATGAACGTCAACTTGAAAGTACACGCGCTTGGTTTCATTGAATGTTGTACTCAAGAATCTTGTCAAGTTTAGTCTTCCTGCAATTATAGGTACCTCCCTTCGCTGCTGAGGTAAGGGGTTCGATTTCCACATACGTGTTCATAAGTATGAATTTTTTTGTCTATTTTTTCTATTATAACAATATATAGACATATATTGTCTATGATATCTATGATAAATAGATCTGCATTTATTTCGAACTAGGATGCTTGCATCACTAGACAAATGTTAAAGTTGTTTATATAGAGAATAGTATCTTTATAAAAGATATGAAATATACTTTTGATATAGTTTGTTAGCATGGTTTTGGGTGGCACGCGATCAAGTACGCACACCATGCCGAGACACGCCTCCTGTCAAACAATACCTAGCTCTTGTTGCTGGAATACCCATAAATCTCTACATAACCTAGTTAGATATTAATAAACGAGCTAAACACGAACATTTTTTACCGAACCGAATACACGAATTTAGGGTGGTAAATTTTATATTATTTGAGCCCTTTTAAAATGAAATAAAACAATTATCATATAAAACCATTACAACAATAAAAAAATAAGTAAATTAAAATTAATATTTGAAGAGAACCTACCTACTTATAACAATCAAAATCAAAAGTAATTTATTCAAGTCAAGCTCAATAGAGCTCTTATGAATGTCATGCTTACAAACTAAAGCGTCCATTTACTGAGCTTGATCGTAAAAGAACGGGCAAGAAAATCGTCAACGTTGATTTTTTCTGCTGCCAGTTACAATAAAAATACTTAATATTAAAACAAAAAAAAACAGTATTTTGCAGTCAAAAGATTTTAAAGAAAATATGTATGTTATTAAATTGACATACATATTCACAAATCGTCACTCTTTCTCTAGATGTGTCGCTTCCTCCATACTGAGGTTCGCGTTCCCTTGATAAAATAAGAACCAAGAAATTTTGTAAGTCGTTTCTGTGTAAGAACATTAAGCTCTGGAATTCGCTGCCGGCTTATGTGTTTCCAAGTTCCCATAATCCTGGGTCTTTTAAGTGGGGCGTGAAACGGCATTTTAGCAGGCCGTCATGAGTGGGCGCGCTTTGTACTTTTTACTGCATCGACTGCTCACCATCAAGCAGGAATGACTAAAACCTGCTTGATGGTATGCAGTCGTGTGCCATTAAAAAAAATTCATAAAAAGGATCTTTTCATGTATCACTTTATTCTCCTCTAACATAGTCCATCGATCGTGTCGAAATTATGAGTAAAGAACCTTAAATAAATTAACCAGCGAAAAGAAACACATGCTTGATCAATAAAGTTAAATTCATACTTTCTATGCCACATATTCTCTGTCCTTGACGTTCGCGAGCAAACCGGGCGCCCCTCCACTGCGCCCGCGCAAGCTTCATCTACATAATGACTCCAAGCTCATTGGTGACTATTAACCTCTTGATAATGCATAAGCCGGTGAGTTTAATTAATACCGTATCATGTGGGTTGTCAGATAAGACATAATGAAACGTGATGGTTTTTTATTTTTGAATGTTTGTATCATTAAGGATTATCGTGGACTGCTTGTGGATACGGGAAATTTATTGTATGTTTATGTAATAAATTTAACGTGTTATACTAGATAGTTATGAGAATAATATCGTTATCATTATCATTTAACTAAACGACGCCCCCTAAAGGGCATAAATCTGCTCTTTCTTTTCTTTACAATAATCGATCCTTGGAAGATCTAATATTATTACAATTATATTACAACAATCGAATATAATATTCGATTTTACGAGACGTAAAAGTTTGAATAATTCGCTGACAAACTATTTTACAGATTATTGTAAACGGATGTAAGTATAATTAGATCATCATCGGCATCAGCCCAAGGAAGGAAGAACGCCATAAATAGACATTAAGAACGATTATAGGCATCCAGTTGCAAAGAAATAACATACTTGTTACGTTATGTCGAAGACTTACTAAAACTAAATAAACTACTATATACATACTAGAACAATGATTTATTGCACCCGCAAAAACATAAAAAGGGTGAAGAGATGCAGTTCTTAAACTAACTCTTCAAAATTACTACACCTTGTCAGATGTTAAGCATGCAATCCACAAAGCAAACATTTTCGGTCGATCACATAATATTTTTCAGATATTATGCAAATAAATGTTGATTATATACCTATTAATGATTCATCACCAGTTAAAATAATCCTAACGAACAATAAATAATACTCAAAACAAACAAATATTCTTATCTTCTTTGACCTTTAAATTAGTAATTCAAAAGAAAAAGGTTTTATCTGAAATTCCGTAGCTTGTGTTACTCGACAATCTCAAATCTACGTCTGAGTCGTGTCTTTCTGTTTGATAAGCTAACAATATAAATCCTACACACACTTTAAACATTAATTCTCCACGGGAAGTTAAAGACGAAAGTAAGTCAATATTAGCAAAGCATGCTTGGAAACAGCAAGCATATACGAAACTGAGCCTTGTTGTGAACGTTATAGAAGTTTTGAGAAGCAAAATAGCAGGTATAAAGATTTTTTTGTAGGATGTATCTGTTTCAATAATAATTTGAAATTATGCTTAATAACCGTCCGAATTGGGTGTGAACGTTTTTTTTTTATATGTGTATAATAGCATCGGCGTGTTTGTATTAATTTTGTTATGCTATGGCAATTTAATTAGGCTAGGAAATCCGAGACGGTGCCAGACATAATAAAAAAATAGTTTGCTTATTAACTTTGTAAAGTGTCTATGGTATGGCTAGGATAGGACTTCTTTTGCAGTTAATTATTGATTTTTATTTTATTTTGCAAAAAAGGCTATTGAACTCTCTGTTTTCTATTGTGATTGAGTAAATTGGATGATTATGAGGAATAAAAATTATTTATTTTTTACAGAAATGCGAGCAGCTTTTTTCTTAAGAGTTTTGCATTTGCAATTAATAGATTTCTATCATTCTATCTAGCTAGTAATATGAGTGGGATTTTGAGTTAGTGTATTGTTAGTATAATATTTTTACAAAAATATGCTTTAATGTGTGGTAATCTATTGTGTAGTATCCATAATATAAGCACAGTTTAGTTTGCGTCTAGGTAGCGCTTAGATAAATATCTCAGGCAGTTCAGTTACGGGAAAAATTAATGAAAGATTTCAAAGGGTTAAAGTGATTATTTTAACTTTTTGTATACATCGATACTATTTCATTGCCTGATTCACTTCTTGACAAAGCTACTTTTTATATTTATGTTTTCCAGTTCATTAAGCATGGTAGTTTTTTTGACAGAAGAAAGGTGACAGCTTTCTACGGGAGAAAATTGGCAAGAAACTTTATAAGGTTTTGTTATAGGAGGACACACATAATTTAGACCTCAGACTTTCCTTGCACAAATGCAACGATTTTCATCGTTTACTAAAGCTTTACGCTTACCAGTTGCGTTTAGTTGACATTACTGGAGACAGCGTGAGGGACTAATTACAGACCACTAAGCAATATACTTACATTTAGAATTATTAAGGCGAAAGTTTGCTACTAGAAGAAGTTTACAAGAATCTTAACAAGGGCTCAGTTGTATCCCTTGTAAACTTACATAATTTAGAAATTTGACTTAACTTGCACAAATGCAACGATTATCATCGTCTCCTATTACGTGTACTAAAGCTTTACGCTTACCAGTTGCGTTTAGATGACATTACTGGAGATAGCGCGAGGGACAAATTACAAACCGCTGGGCAAGGTGGACCTTCGGCGCCTTTGTCGGCAACAAAACGGCACAGGTTGTAATTTGATAAAGTCGACCCGCCTACGACATGGCCCTTTCTTTACCCACGCAACCTTCTTTTGTGTTGGTTTGGATGTGGCGTTTTTTATTGCAGCTTTATCGAGTAGTAAGTTTTCAGCCGCCTCTAGTGATTCTGGACGACGCGAGTTTAAATTTAAAAAGCGTAACTTTCTGTAAGCACATTGATAACTTTTTGTAATAAAAGTGTTATGTTATTGATGCTAATATGTACGTAAAATAAATATATTTGAAATGGTTACATGTTGTCTAGTACCAATTGTTGCGTTGCTTTTTTTAGGGCTAGATAGTGCTTGGAATTTGAGATTAGAAAGATCAAATGCTTGTTTTGACTATGGATCAAGTCTGGTTGGTGTTTTTTCTGTTTTTCACTAGCGACCGCACTCATTTATAAGCTAAATAACAAGAGGATCTTAAATTATACCAGGTCGTTGAGCACACTAAACTTGTAAAATACAGACGTTGTGACTTCTTTAACTATTATGATCTGGAATTATGTTGTTTCTACATTTGTTGCAAAGATTATAAACCTAATAAATAATATAAAGCCTTATCCGAACCAATTCGTGTAGCAATGTAACTATCCCTAGACAAGGAGGGATCAAAATTATATAGGTTTAATTAAATCGCCATTAATCCGAGACTATGTTGGGGTAAAAGTCGCATTTTATGACCAAAGAACTGTCATTATGTCGTTTCATCTAGTTTTTGGAAGAAACTTAATGGAATTCGTGAGACATTACGTTCCGTGCTTCGGAGTATCTTCAGTAGAGTAATAAACTGTTTGGATCGAATATCATAAACAAGAATTAGTAGCATAAGCAACATTCTTATTATATAGTTATCAATTTATCGTTAGAAAAACTAATTAATCCGTTTCTTTGACGACCGTGATGGCGCGTTATGGTTAAGATCAGTATATCTGCACTCTACCTGTAACGTTGTGATTTTGATTCTAAGACAAATATTGATATGCAGGAAAACGAATATCTCTCTCCTTTTGGGTGTTCCCGTAAATTATAATAATATGTATTTATTTACATAAAAATGTTGCCGTTGTCTAGTAATGTTTAGTACCTATTGGACTAAAAGCACTGTGTCCAAAATGTTGAAAAATCCGTCTTTTATGTCAGCAAATTTCATTAATTTCCAGAGACAGTAGTCCGAATGTCAAAAAACATGTTGCTTGAACCAACACTTTGATCAAACAAAACTAAAAGACAAAGACGTAAATATCAGATTTTAATACAAGCAAATAATAAAACGCCTGCAGTAACTGTCACCACCGCCTGTCACGGCTCGTTATGCAAAACAAAGTCGCACATCCGAAGTCATTGAGCCACGATCCTCCGCGGATTATTTTAATATTTTCTTCAATCCTTTCACACGAATAATGATGAACGAGTGGAAACTTATATTGTATAATTTTATTTCTTTACTTTTATTATCTTAAGCCTCCTTAAAACCTGTTTTCGGTTGGGTACGTCTTAAAAAGATAATGTAATTTGAATTTATGGAAACAATAATTCAACACGCTTTTTTTAAATGGTAAGCTTATTGACGTTTTCTTTCGTTTGACTCACTTGGTTTATGCCTGTTTGTAAGGGCAGAGGACTCCTACAATGACTGTCGAACTTAATATGATTAACTCGTATCGCTATGAGAGTATGATTTTTCCTTCGCCTCGCCACGTAAGTATGTCACCAGATTTGCTTGGAACGGGCTCGTTTCTAACTATTTTCTTCTCCTTAATTTCATTATCATCATCATCATTTTAGCCTTATAAAGTCCAATGTTCAGTCCTTTATTTATTTAAAATATATCAGTGACTATTATCTTTTTATATTGTTTTCTTAATATTCATACGAAACCAGTAATTTATATTGTCTAAAATCCAAATAGCGAATGAGATTCTTTGTCTTATAGTTAAGGCTAAATATATTTATAAAATAAATAAAAATCACAATCACTGCCCATCACAGGCTTGGACCCTTAAAGCAGGTACGAAAGACGATTTTATTAGGACTGTTCGGAAATTGGGATCATTATTGTAATTATAGAGTAAACACACACTCAGACCCAATTTACTAATCACTCGCTTTTTAATTTTGTTAAGAGAATGACTTCGGCCGGTTTCTACCTGAGCTGATTTTTTTGGCAAAATGTTATAGTAAGCTGAGATTTTTTTAAAGCTAATTAAAGGATTTTGTTAAATTTGCGTCAATTATCAATTCTTAAGTAACTATTTAATCGTACTTAAATAAAAAGTACTTAAAAAAAGTTGTAGATAGATAAAAAGTAAAAAGTTTGTTTTATTTAAAAACTCTCTTTTAGCATAATGTAACCTTTTCTTTATGTTATTTACGATCTAAATAATCTGTATATAGATTATTTAGATCGTAAATAACATAACTATTCATAGATACTAGACATAGATTTCTACATACCTACATTTACGCCTGTTTTCCCGAAGAGGTAGACAGAGGCATATTATATGCCCACACTTCGACAAATATATAATATATAATAGTTGGTCCTACATAATATTGCCGCTTACCGGCCACTGTTATGTTCGCCAGAGCCTCGTCCGTTGATCGGCAGGTGCACCACTTGCAGGTAATGTTGGCCTGGGCTCCTCAGGTCTAGTAGGATCCCTAAACACCCGATTACGATATCTCTGTCGTAAATAATATAAAGCTAACTTACCTAGGTAAGTTATGAAAGAAACAAAAACCGTAATACTAAGTATGAGTAAGTACGACCAGTACTTACTAAAAACAAACTTTTTATTGACGACCGATATGGCGTGGAGGTCAGTATACCTGCACTTCACTCCAGAGGTCGTGGGTTCGATACCCATATAGGACAAATATATGTGTTTGGTCTGTATGGTGTCTGGATGTTTTACTATGTATTTACAAAAAAAAGGTATTTATGTATGTTTATCAACGGATAAACATACTTAAATACCTATTTTTTTTAACTAACGATTTATACTTATTCTAGTGATACTTATCTTGGAACTAAATAATTGGTGTGATTGTAAATGAATATTCAACTATTTATTTATTGAAGTTTAGCAGTGTGGTCTTCTGATGGGTGACCGTTTACAATTGATTATTAGATCTTCTGCGCCTTCGGTTCACGTTTATCTTAGTTTTGTAGTCAAGTTAGGGTCCCTATTGGGCCACTTGAACATTTCTAACTGCAGTCATGTCGCAGTGTCTCGCCTGCAAACGTCAATTGACACTCGTCCAGTTAGTACAGTATGAATTGAATCCCTCTTATTATGATTTGTTAACACGTTGAAACGCCAGCGGTCCCTGACACAACAGAAAATCTATTGTTTGTCGGTCAAACGTTGGCGTTTGAAGACTTAATGGATTCTCATATACTTTCTTAGAGTAACAACATAACTTTCATAGACCAAATATCAGAAAGTTTCAGAATACAATACTGTCAGGCACATAATTATGTTACGTATTGACGCGCAAATTGCTTAGTATATTTTTTATATGGGTCCCGCTAATTACTTTTGCCCGAAATCCATACCGATATAACCTCTATGGATGTGAGCAACACTGTCGGCACACATGTTACATTTTTTAGCAATATTTTGACCTATGTCCTTTAAATCCAGAGTGATTTCTGTGGGTCACGCCTTAGTAATCGTGAGAGCCCGTTAGTTGTTATATAAAACAGCAGCAGCAAACAGTAAATAAAAATATAACATCCATTAGATACTTTGTATTAATAATATTTACCGTGTAGCTACTTCTTGCTACTAAATAAATCAACAGGCTGCGGTGTAAAAATGAAAACATTCTCTCAATGAACATTAATCTCATTAATACAGCCAACTAGAAAATGCAAGGCGCAAATACGAACACCTTATTTAGTCATGACGGAAACGGACCAGTTGCCGGTAGCCTGAGAAACGATGTTAGCCTCCAGGGAACTAAATCATAAAGATTCATTCTGAACACTGGAGCCTGATGAGCAAGTGCGGCTGAAATAGCTATGTGCAAGCTTGCTTAGATCTAACAAAATCCTAGCAGGAGATTGCGGATTTTCCGTCTCGTTTGCCGCTGCAGGTAAAAGCGGGAGAGATTATGTTGTGATTCGTTCAGGGTTACTTGATATGTTGCTACCAACTTTTCCAGCACATTGCTTTGTAAAAAATGACGCAAGCTTCGCGCACATTCATATTCTCAATGCCTTTACACGCGACGCACATCCACACAGACGCGCCCCTGTGGGATTAATGTCAGACAACCCGTTTCCTGTTACCTGCTCTGGAGCAAAAAGCAGACGCCTCTTAGTAATTTAGAATTAATTCCACATTTCAAAACAGAGCATATGAAACCTAAAATAAGTAAAGCTAAGGATTTTCGCTTTAATCCACGACTTTCTTTGAATGAAATTCTGTTGGAACCGTTATCTTAAATATGTATATTTAAATTATTTAATGTCTTCTTCTGCAAAATAAGGTCAGAGAGACAAACAAAGTACAATACAATAGCAATTATTTATTTGGCCGAATGACAAAGTTTGGAACACTAAATGACTTTTTATCTCATCAAACAATTGTTTCCATTCCCCGAGTCACCCAAGCGTTTTGAAGTCTCTATTTTCTAAACGAGAGCGTCTGTAACAAATCTGTTTGGCGGACGCAATCTACGGGTCTAAAACAAACAATTACTTCGGTTTATTTGAAAAGACGAGCAAAAAGCTATGCAATCAAATCGGTGCAGCTACCGTGAGGCAAAAAACTGGCTGGGTGTGCGCGGCCGATGTAACGGGCTTCGTAATAAGGTAGCTAGCGATCTGCAGATAGTGACAGGCTTTTACTTAGCTTCTCTGAATTTACAAAGAAACAGTATTACATAAACGTCTGGGACGAAACAGGAAACATACTTGGTATAACTTTATGTCTGATTCGATCGTGTTATAAGTTTATTATAGCACAGATTAATGTTTGATGGCGGACTACGGGAAACAATGTAATTTGTAATTGTGTTTGGATACCCATAGCGCGGTATGTTACAATTTTTTTACGAGAACACATGGTTTACCCTAGGTAATACTAGGTTATAACCTAGTATTATATTATCATTGATTATATTGATATTGATCTAGGTTATAACCTAGTATTATATTATTATTGATATTTTGAAACAGTGTGCTAATAGTTTCGGAGTTCAAATCAACATAAAAACAAAAATCTTCCTTAATTTTTGTTGTATGTAACTTTTAAAAGCAAACACTATGAACATATTTACTACATAAAAAAAAATATATAAACTATTTTCATTACAAACAAAAAAAAACAGTTAAAGCATGCAAACGATATTAGGAAAAATGTCAACCTGATATTTAGAGTTAATTTTCAAAATGGGTTGATCATGTAAAAAATTAATAATTTCAGACCTTTTTTTAGTACCCAAAGTATCTATTACTAAAATTATAACATAATGGATTCTTGCAGCACGTACCTAACTGAAGAACATTCTATTGTTATAGCAAATGTCAAAATTCTTTCACAAGGAGGATTTACTCATATGAATATGTATTTGCTTTGACATAAGGTTTCAAAAGGTCAGATCTATGTTTTGTAATTATTCCTCCTCTATGACACTTTTTATGAGTTCCAATAGAAAAATAAATAGAATATTTTTGTATTTGAGTTACCGACTCCCACATAGAGCGTTAAATTATTTGGTAATGGATGCAAATAGTAATTTATTTTCATGCATATTTCAAATACACAGGAAGTAATATTAAGTATAACGGTTTTTGTATTAACATATACAGGTTAATAGTTACTGTTATATTTAATAATTCATCATCTCAGCTCATTAACGTCCCACTACTGAGCACGAGCCTCCTCTGACATATCACGGAAGGGCTCGATATCAAATGCCACACAAACGGTCACCCATCCAAGGACTGACATCTGTGAACTCTGCTGTACTTCGGTGATCGTTTCCGACCACCTAACACCGCAGAGCTACGAGCGCTTCAATAATAATTATTATTTAATAATTATTGCAGATAAAATAAACATTATTTCCCTTCTTGTTCCATTAACGTTCCACTACTGAGCACGATCATCCACTCACATACCAAGGTGCGAGGGTATTGGGTCATACTCCACCACGCGGACCCAGTGCAGGTTGACGGAGGCAGGTGTATGGCGTCCTGCTGTTAGAATTTTCAAGCCGCCCAATAAGGCCTCTATCATGGCTTAACGACTACCACATTTAGTGATAACCGGGACCAACGGCTTAACTTGCCTTTCGAAGCACGGAAGCGCTCTGTTATCCGGGATTCGGCGATTAGGTTTTTAAAAAAGAAACTAATTATAACACAGTTAATTATATTAGGTAGAAACAGTGGAAATAGTAAAATACAGAGGAAATAGTAAAATACAGAGGATTTGGTAGATTAGTACCGACCCGTACCGAGATTTAGATAGACTAACTCGAGCGCCGTCTTGCACTCGTATATATGCTATTACATAGTGATGACTTAGTAAATAAGGGGTGATAGTCAGCCCTTTAGCGTGTATGGGTAGGGTATAACAACCCCCCGCGGAAGACTGAACTTCAGGGTTTAAAACCCGGAGTTCGGAAAATTATACGACCTCTCTTAGTCGTGGTTGCGGTAAAGGTGAATTTTCACCTTGAACGTTATTTACGTCATCTTCGCTAAGGGTCGGTCTTACAGGAGAAATTACTTTAGTCTTATATATAAAAATCTGGTATAACTTAAAACCAATAAAAAGTATAACAATAAAAGAAATAAAAGAGGTAAATGCAAAATAATGTGTCCCGTACTTTTCTAAGACAGGTTTTTCTTCAATAATTTTATCTAAATTAGCAAACAATTTATCATTCTGTTTATTTGTTATTAAATCATCTAAATCAATGTTCTGAAGTAAAACAGGGGACTTACTTAAGTAATTCGACTTATTATCTAGTTTACAACAGGAGTCATTTATAATACTAAAATCTAGGCTAGGTACAGGTATGCTTATATTGATAACACTGTTCGACGATATGAGTCTTATGTTCTTTGTGTACACTATACATTGTTCAGGGGTGTGTAAAATACCGGTTCCGGACACTATGATTTCACGTAATTCAGAGTTATTACAATCAATAGATATCTTATTCGGACTTGATTGCACGAAAATCCACCGATTGTTCATTAATGGTTTCCAAATGTCTAGTTCACCGAAGATTGTTTTTGTAGTACACTGAACGGGAATAGCATTGATTGTTTTTGTTAACAGTTCACTTTCACACGTAGGGCTGCCACTTGTTAATAACACCGCAGGTATTCGACACAAATAGAACTCAGAGTTTACCGTTTTACATATACTTAAACTATCTAAATTGAAGAAACTAATCTTATCGTTAGAAATAGCAACATAAGAACTAGAAGGTAAAATCAAACTAAAAGTAGTAAGGTTAACTAACTTATGTGGTATGGGTAATGCTAAGTTATGGTACAAATTAAAATCATTTAAAGTGACAAGTGGAATTTGCAATACAAACACAAGCTTATTTCTATAATAATAACATGCTACATTGGATATACTTAAAATAGAATGAATATTATCTAAAGATAATTCGAGGGGAACCCTAGAATCTCTTGGAAGGTGCCTATCGTTATCAACGAGTTCGCGGTATAGCTGCGACGGAGTCAGTATGCGTGGGTGCAGTATGTTTTGGCTAGACAGAATGATAGCGTTGATTAAGTCTTCGAGTTGGAATGACAAAGTAAGTAACGAGCTTTCGAGGTTGGTAAATATGGAATGAACTTTTGTTTCAGTAACTAAATTATTAGTAATATTTATTAAATTATTAGATTGATGAACTAGTTTATTAACAGCGATATTGAGGGATTCTTCGTTGACTTTTAATTTATTTATAGTTTGTTTATATGAGTCTAATGTGGAAGTAGTAATTATAATATTTTCTTTTACGAGTTGTGCTAACTTCTTTTCGTCATTTTGGACAGATTCTATAGCGGAATCGTATTTTAATGCGTCATCCTCATCCAAAGTACCAATGATTTGTTTAAATGCAGTACCTATTCCACCAAACCAGGCTGAACGTTTACTGCGCCTTGAAATTAAATGAGAGATAGAGTCATGATAACGTTTAATATCGTAATAACGGACTGACAATGGGGATAGTATATTTTCACATTGATCACTATTCGATTGTTGACACACGAATCTAACATTACTTAGGACTTCATTAAGATTGGCAAGGTGTGTGTCTATAAAAGAAATATCTACATAGGTAATTAAATTTAATTGACCCTTTATTATCTTAAGTCTACCTATCCTATCGAAGTATATGCCGGAACTAGAAGGAAGAGGCTCGACATAATCCGGATGCGCTTCGACTGAGGCGCTGAAAATAGAACAATTTAAAGTTAATAACTAAATTAAGGTACTTGAACTAATATCTATGGGTTTGTGCTTACAATATTTGCTGGCTTAAATTGGTCAAAATGGTGAGTCACATGACGTCGGTTGATAATAAGAGTGGCGGTGTGATTACCATGAACTTTGATAATTTTATACGGCCCTTTCCAAATAGGAGACAGAGCCTTCCTGAGCCTTAAATGATTTTTGAGGTAAACATGGTCACCGATTTTGTAACGTGGGGGAGCTTTGGCACGAGAGTCATAGTAGGACTTAGAATTTTCTTTAGATTTGAGTATATTTTCGTGAGCTTTTCCACGTGTGTACTTAAATTTGTGTTGAAGCATTTGAATGTAGTCAGAGTATGTAGTACCTGGTCCACATTCATATACGGAGTTTGGAATGTAAGGTTTGTGCCCAAAAACTAACTCGTAAGGAGTAAATTTCGTTGTTGAATGTACAGTCGTATTGTAGGTTAATATAGCAGTATACACGTAAGTTGGCCAATTGTCTTGATTTTCGTTAGTAAATGATTTTAAATATTCTTTAAGGGTCGAGTGGCTACGTTCTAACGCACCTTGAGTTTGAGGATGATAAGGGGATGACCATAGCTGTTTAATCTTAAGGAATTGGCATGTAGTTTTAAAAAGATCAGATGTGAAATTAGTTCCTTGGTCAGTTAATATTGATTTGGGTATACCAAAGAGGGATATGAAGTGGATGAGACAATCACTGGTCTCTTCAGCCGTTGTACTGCGTAAAGGGTAAGCTACAGAGTATTTTGTAAGGTCGTCTTGTAAAGTTAGTATGTACTTGAGTTTAGCACTACCAGACTCGGGCAGAGGACCAACAATATCTAATGCTACTCGCTGAAATGGGGATGTAGATGTAGTAGTAATTTCCATCGGAGCTCTGTTTATTTTCCTTAAGGCTTTATTTTCTTGGCATGCTTTGCATTT
The DNA here is from genome assembly GCA_949126915.1 of Musotima nitidalis. Lineage (NCBI taxonomy): Eukaryota > Metazoa > Arthropoda > Insecta > Lepidoptera > Crambidae > Musotima > Musotima nitidalis. The sequence goes on along the minus strand of OX421424.1, from coordinate 6,399,924 downwards.
CCTAACATAGTCTTCTATATCGCTTCTCATGCCTTTCCAATAAAACTGTTCTTGTATTCTATTATACATCCTAGTTGATCCTAAATGTCCAGCTATTGGGATGTCGTGATTATCGCGGAGAATTTTAGGCCTTTCGCTTAAGGTCGGGTAAATGATTTTATTTAAGTAAACATGTATGGAAATGTTGGTGTCATGGAAAAGGTAAGTAATGATATTATAAATTTTGGTATATGAATGTTGGTCAAATGGATTTTTAAAGTCTGATATAGCTACATCTGTGATTTCATTAATTTTCAGAATTTCATTTCGAGTTTGTTTTAGGGTATTGTAGATTTCAGGGTATGAAGATTCGTCAAAATAGTGAACCTTTGTAAAAATTAGGAAAATTATTTTATCTCTATAATTAAATTTGATATAGGAATATAATTCTTTTTCACATTCAAGTATTTCGTTCTTATTTTCAGCATTTGATAGTATTTCAGCGACATAGGGATTTGATTCGTCTAAATCTATGGATGTAGGAATTATTATCAATTTATGAGGAGATTTTACGAGAGTTTCGGCATGTTCATTTAGTATAGTGTTTGAGGTAAATTGTTTGTCATTGATTGATTTTAAAAATTTAGAATAGTCATCATTATTTAAGATTGGGTTAGTTTCTGAATTTGAGTCTGAATGTGAAGGGATTTCCAGATTTTCGAAATCAAGGTTAAGGTCAGTACTTTTAGGGCTTGTGTCAAAAGGTCCTAGGTTTGTAGCATCTGGTTCAGAAATGGGTGGTTGGTCTGACATAGGAGAACGATTTGGTATTGTAGATGGATTGACAATTGGAGTTTGAAGTATCTCTTCATGATCAAAAGAAAATGGGATAGGAGAAGGTAATTCTAGGAGTGGATCATCTAACGGATTGTCAAAATTGTCATCTATATTTGGTAATAATGTGCTAGGAGAAGTTTCAGGGTTTGCTTCAATTGGATTAACTGGAAATCGGGACAGAGCATCGGCATTAGTATTGTTTTTTCCTTTTTTGTGCACAATATTGTATTCAAATTCTTCTAACTTAAGACGCCATCTAACTAGTCTCGATCCGGGATCTTTACAATCGAACAACCATTTCAGAGGTTTGTGGTCAGTGACTATTGTAAACAAGTGCCCATAAAGATAGGGGCGAAAAGCTTTAGTGCCAAACACAATGGCTAGGCATTCTTTTTCCGTGACACTATAGTTGCATTCAGCTTTGTTTAATGTACGGGAGGCATATGCAATAGGGCGATCTTTGCCAATTTGGTCTTGAGATAGAATTGCTGATATAGCGTAGTTGGAAGCATCACATGTGAGAACGAAGGGTTTAGAGAAGTCAGGGTATGCTAAGATAGGTGTAGTGATAAGTTTATTTCGTAAATTCTCAAAAGCGAGTTGTTGTTCATTTTTCCAATTGAAAATGGTATCTTTCTTAAGGAGTGAAGTCAATGGTTTAGCGAGTTTCGAGAAGTCAGGGATAAAACGTCTGTAGTAAGATACAAGTCCAAGGAAAGATTTAATGTCTTTTGCAGTTTTGGGTATAGGAAATTCAATGACGGCCTTAATTTTTTCTGGATTTGGTTTTACTCCATCAGCGTTAATAATGTGACCGAGATATGCAACTTCTTTGCATAAAAATTCACACTTGTCAGGTTGGAGTTTTAGGTTATAATCTCGTAATCTATCAAAAACAGCGGATAAGTTTTTAACGTGGGATTGCAAATCTGGGGAATAAACGACTATATCATCAAGATATACGAAGCATCGCGAGCCCTGAAGGCCGGATAGACATGTGTTCATTAATTTTTGGAATGTGGAAGGCGCATTTTTAAGACCAAATGGCATCCTAGTAAATTGAAAATGACCTTGCGGTATAGAAAAGGCAGTTTTAGGTGCATCTTCTGCGGAAACTTTTATTTGATGGAACCCTGATGCTAAATCCAGGGTTGTAAAATATTGGCTCTTACCTAACTGATCTAATATTTCAGTTATTTGTGGGATCGGGTATGTCTCGCCAATGGTTACGTCGTTGAGTTTTCTGTAGTCAATTACGACTCTCCATTTTCGTTGTCCTGAGGCATCCAATTTTTTAGGTACAACCCAAATGGGTGAAGACCAAGGTGAATTTGAAGGTATAACTATGTTTTGATCTATCATCTTATTGATTTGGTTTTCAACTTCTTTTTTATGACATTCTGGGAATCTATAGGACTTAGTTTGTATAGGAATATCAGTGTTTGTTTTAATTTTGTGTTCGATAGCTGAAGTGTATGAAAGTTGATCATCTGGGAGGTAGAATATGTCGGAATAATTTGTGCATATGTCTAAAAGGGTTTTTTCTTCTTCGTCATTGAGATGGGAAGTTCTAAGTTGTTTTAAGACGTCACTCGTTCTTCTAGAAGTGTTAGAGTTTGTAGTTTTTGGAAGAGTCATGCAAGATTCAAGAGGTTCTAGTTTTAGTTGAAGGTTCGGGTGGATTATTGCAGGTTTATCAGAAGTGTTAACGACTGTTATATTGACACGTTTATTTTCTTTTACCTTTACGAGGCAATTTGCGACCAATAAAGACTCGGAGATATGTTGATCTAAAATGACACCCTCCATAATATCTGGGTTACTTACTGTGCATTCTATTATAGTTTCTGTACGAGAGTCAATGGTATATACTGGTTCTGAGAATTTTAAATTGATATTATCGTTATTAATAGAAAGAACTTTTCGGCTGTAGTCAATTTGACAGTTGGCACTTTTCATGAGATCGTTACCGATAATACCATCGTGACAAAGATTAATGTTTTCTATAACATGAAATTCGTGACTAAACGGTTCTTTTGATGATAAGGATATTTGCATTTGAAAGCTACCTAGGGTTGGCGTTGTTGCATCGCCAGGGTCTATTCCCTTGAGTGCTATTATTTGATTATTTAAATTTGGTATTATTGACATGGAACTCAATTTCAGTAAGCTTATGGAGGAGCCGGTGTCAACCAAGAAAGATAATGGCTTTTTGGCCACGGAGGTTTGGATCGTGACGTGAGGTAAGTACCTTTTTTCTGAGTTATTATTTATTTTAAAGATTTTACTTTCTTTTTCTGATTTCAGATTTTGCAGAGAATGGGAGGCTACGGCAGAAGAAGAGATTGTAGCATATTCATTTGGATTTGGAATAACGTTAAAAGATTTAGAATTTAAATGTTTGTTGGATTCAGTATGAAATCTTTTAGATTTATTTAAGTTAGTAGATTTAGTAATTTCTTGACTCATTGATTTTATAGATTTAGTAAAATTAGTAGATTTAGTATATTCTTGATTCAGTGATTTATTAGAATTAGTAGATTTAGTAGTTAGTAGATTTAGCTTGATTCAGTGATTTAGTAGAATTAGTAGATTTAGCTTGATTCAGTGGTTTAGTAGAATTAGTAGATTTAGTAGAATTAGTAGATTTAGCTTGATTCAGTGATTTATTAGAATTAGTAGATTTAGTACGAGATCCAACAATAGTGCTGTAAAGTTGGGGCTGGTTACCCTGATTGTCAGCATCTACATTGGTTGATACAGTGGATACAGTGCGAATTGTAGTACCGACTTTGCAATGATTAGGGAAATTTCCCGCGCGATACTTATCGGGAAATTTTACTCGTTTAAATTGCTGTAATCGACTTCGTCTACTCCTTGATCGTTTACCTGGTCAACAGCAAAGACTCTGCGTGGTGAAGCTGGAATAAAATTTGACTGTGGGTTGGTTTGGCCCTTATTAGAGGATGATGCATTAAATGTAGTTCTGTTGTTGTTGAATTGCCGCTTTCGGCAGTTCTCTATTGTATGCCCTATATTCTTGCAGTAACGGCAGACCACATCATTTGTATTGAAGTTCCTAAGGTGGTCTGGACGCTGAGACTGAAAATGGTTAAGTCGTGGTGGAAAATCACGACGAGGTGAGGGTCTAAATCTCTCAGTATTACTAAATTGTGGCTGTGGTCTCTTATTGAGGCTCGAAAGTATCTTCTCCTCAGCTACAGCGAAGTTTACTGCTGCATTTAAGGAGTCAGGGTCGCGACATCTTACAATTTGTGATAGCCGTGGATGGAGTCCTATTGTAAAGGTATGGAGGGCTAGGTCCTCCATTGCTGCTATGCGACCTGTTAACTCCGTTTTACGTTTTGTTGGGATCGAGATATTTATCTCTGTTAATAGTTTGGCAAGGCACGTTTCTATTTTTAGAGCGAATTGATTGTCGGACTCGTTAGAGGTTTGCCTGCACTCTTGCAGTTCAGAAAGTAAATGTGCATAATGTTTCCGTTCACCAAACTGTTGTTTTAAAAATTCTAAAAACTGTTCGAGACTTTCAAAATCCTTAATGCTACAAATGGTTTCGGCTCTGCCCTCGAGTTGACTTAGAATGTATTTAAATAGTAGGGGTTTGAGAGCTTTGCTTGCAAGGCTATTTGCATTTTGACAATTATTAATAAAAGGGTTAAGCTTTTCGCGTGACCCGTCAAAAGGTTTTATAAACTTGAGTAATATGTTAAATTCAATTTTATCATCGGCCTCGCCACGAACAGGCAAGGTCTTAGAAGTACTAGCGTTTTCTTCTTTAGTAGTCATGATGGAATTGATATATTAAAATTAACAATATCTAGAAGCCGTCTCTATAGTTAGTGCGCACTGAGCCCTTTCGACACACAACAATTACATGGACTTATCAGTAGTCCACGGATGTAACATAAACAAGATGTACAATGTAACGCTTATAAATAAAATTAATTAATCTACTCTGAGTTCTATTCGCACACTTTTAATGTTTTTTGGTATTATCACTTACAGGAATGTTGTCACGAAGAACACAGGTATCAACATAGTAATAAATACTGTGATATCAGGATACACGGAAAGTGTCCGTGGATGATCAGGAACAGTGGTAATCCAGGAATCGCACTTTAATAGTATGAACTTTCCGCACTTTTCACTTTTCACATGAACACACAAAGAAATCCGTAGTAGAGTCTATCGGAGACGTATTCGGGTAGATGGGGATAATCGTATCCCACCGCTGCCACCAAATGTTATCCGGGATTCGGCGATTAGGTTTTTAAAAAAGAAACTAATTATAACACAGTTAATTATATTAGGTAGAAACAGTGGAAATAGTAAAATACAGAGGAAATAGTAAAATACAGAGGATTTGGTAGATTAGTACCGACCCGTACCGAGATTTAGATAGACTAACTCGAGCGCCGTCTTGCACTCGTATATATGCTATTACATAGTGATGACTTAGTAAATAAGGGGTGATAGTCAGCCCTTTAGCGTGTATGGGTAGGGTATAACAGCTCGATACCAAATGACGGTTAAGGTTATTTTATGTAAGTACAAAATAAAATGAACTCACACATACGGATTTTCGTGTCTGCCAGTGACCACGAACTAAATCAGAGACATAAAGTTTTTTTTTCGCAATCTCAATATTGCAAGATAATAATAATAATCATAAGGAATTAAACTTATATTTATATACATCGGAGAAAATAAAAATAGCCATGAAGGTACCATACAAACCGATCCATCATATAAAAGCAAAAAGTCATCTTAAAAGACCTGAATCAGCTGGGAACGCGTAACGAATGCTAGGCAAGGTGACACACTTTCTGCTCGGCACCGCATCTAATTCGCGCGGATTTTCATAAATAACGCATAAGATCTGTGAACAATAAATAAAATGATTCGCTTCGGACCAACCAGCTGCTTTAAGGAGCGATCCGAGACGCAGCGATTTGATACGCGCCTCCATCAACTTGGCCATTGTCAAAAGGCAAGCTAATAAAGTTTAGCAGATGTGAGTCTCTAAACAAGACACTAACAAATGGTTGCTGGAAACAAGATAACATCGCAAGAAAATGAGCGCTGATCTTGAAAGGTAATTTTCTCCTTGCGATGTGATTAATGTGGCTAAAGGTAATATCAGACCATTTCTGATCTCGTAATTTGTTTATGTGCCCTAATTTACGTTTTTCATGTTTAGATATGAATTATTTGGGTTTCTAAAGTAATTTAGTTCGCGTTTCCTTTTGAATACATTAAGGGATATCCTAATATGCAATATATCAAAAGACACAAGTCAAATTACATAAAACCATTTTCCAATAGAACTAAAGCTAAAAATACTTTATCAAAAGTATAACTACATAATAATATGTATTTATAATATATAGAAATATATGTTCTTATCGTATTATAACAAAGACTCAATTTTTGCTTGTCTTAACTATAGTACTGCTCATATATTTTGCATTGTTGTTAAAATAAAAATGAGTTTCCATAATTTTTGTAAAATTTGTAGAATATAAATGATCCCGTTGATCTTAAAGACAATAAAGTATATTTTATATTTATTACTTTATAAAGTAACTAGTAAAAATGCTTTTTTACTAGTTACTTTACTTACTTAATTAACGAGAAATGTCTTGTCTTTCGTATAAAAACATACTGTCATACCAATGCTAAGCATTCGCAAAGCCATGACAAAAACAGTTGATCTGACTAATTCTATTTAATTCCACTATCGCCACATGAATGTAGAAAACAAGGTTTATAAGCAAAAACTCGTCGTTTGAATGTTCGTAGTCGATGAGTATTCCACCACATTTTCAAAGTCGACAAAGAATGGGTCTCCATCATTATGTTCTATTGTGAGGAATCAAAAATTTCGAATAGCGAATTCGTCAAACGTAAAACAATTCGATACGCATTTGAATTTGTTGTTCGGTGACTTCAATTCAATTTCTTCTGCGTCCGAACTGTTCGCGTGAATTGGGTCGCGTAAACGGGACCGCCCTTTTGGGACCAAAACGTTATTTTTTTTCACACAGATTGCGCGTTCTTTGATCTCCAGAATGTGTGCGTTAAGCGTTTCCTTCGCTTTGTGCCAACGCTGTGTGTGTCTTGTAACTCTTGTACCTACATCACCTCGTCAACGACACCCAGCGGGAAGTAAAAATCAAGAAAGAGCAATACTCATTTATTTTTCTGTTTGTACGCGTATTTTAGATTTCGCGAAACAAATAACGTTTAGGTTGTCGAGAATCGAACTTAACTTTATTGGAAAATTTATGTTTAATTTATATTAATGGCGTTGGTTGATTAGCCACCCATAAAATCGGCACCTTTCTGTAGTGTTGTTTTATATATCCAAACCTTAATTAAAATACAAATTAACATTGTTATTTTATGACAATTGCACGCAAATAATAAGCCAATGCCGTCTTCGCGTCTAAGTTAATGAGTTATGTTTTAAGTTCTTTTTTATGTGCATGTCTAATTGCAAAAGGAGTTTTTAATTATTTTTGTCTATTAAATTCAATGGTTAAATTCAATCTGAAGGATCCAATATAATAAATATCCTCACCAGGGTTTATATTTTTTAATAGAAATGTTAATGAATAAAATCCATAGATATCTTACACATCGTCAATTGAATCAACGGACAAAATTATTAAAATTATAACATATAAGAAATGTTTAAACAATAAAATATTTTTATTAATTCATACAAAACATTATCCTTTGATCTAAATATGAATCGAAGCCACGAGAAGACGCCCAGGTTCAAAACATTATGTACCGGTGCGGTAGACCTAGCTTGACACTCTTGAGTGTCGCTTGATTTGAGTAAAGTATTAAAGTTAAAATAATAATAGTATTACGAATCCTCGTAACATAGGACGGGGTGGCACTATTCTGGACTGATACCAAAAGGCACATTCTACTATTAGATACTGGTGTACAAATATTAGTGTAGTTTCTACTTTCAAAATTAAGTTTAAAAATTATTTAATTAGTATCATTTGATTATATATTATATCATAACATTTCAATATTCATTAACAGCGTAACAACATATCGTTATTACTTTTAAAAATATTTATTAATAGTCGCGTTTATAAAAAAACTCGAGAGTTTGGATGTATTTGTTGCTCTTTCACGCTAATTCGCACTCCATTCCTGAGGTTGTGGGTTCGATTCCCACACAGGACATATATTTATGTATATAAACATGAATGTTTGTTACGGTCTGGGTCTTTTTCTATGTTTATTAAGTACCTATGTATTTACAAAAAAAAGTATTTATGTATGTTTATCCGTTATTTAGTATCTAACACAAATTCGTAACGAGAATTATCCTGGAACTAAATAATTGGTGTATATAATAGTCATATTGTACGCTATAACTACTGAATGGAATATTGGAAACCCTACAATCACTAAACTAATAAATCAGAAGAACACATAGGCTGAAATTGTAAGCACTAATCCTGCGCATGAAAAGTCGCGGGCCCTAGCAAGTTTTATTATTATGTAAAGGTATCTCACAATCTTCTGTCTCATTTGCTCACCATTCACATATTATGGGATTTAAAAAAGTAACTTTATAGTTATCTTCTATACAAAGCGTGTCCTGAGCACAATAAATATATTTATAGAAACTAAAAACAAATCATAAAATGTTTAATGCGGTCGTCAGAAAGTACAGTTCGTGTTTATCGATTCATTTGTACTAAGAGAGATATTTCTTTAATTTTTTTTAAAATAAAAATAAAATAAAATAACTACTTAAGTATTATATGAAATAACTTACTCTTACATATAATATTACGTTCATAACCAGAGGGCCTACTCTAATTCAACGAAAACGAAACTTCGTATATATCCATTCCTTTCACTCGATAATGATATACCCAAGGAGTGACAGAGATAGATGCAACGAAGTTTCGTTTTCGTTCAATTAGAGTAGGCCCTCAGTTGCGAGCACACGGAGCGTGTAATACGTAATTCGTTCCCGACGTTCGTGAGGAGAGCTCATTTTGTCACTAGTTGATTACTGCCTGCCACTTCTCGCGGCCCGCGTTGCACCTCGTAAAACCCGTAATGTATTAACTTACTTCGTTCTCTACATCTTAAGTATCAAATAATAATTAAGAATTCTTAAGGTGATAGACCAGAAATTTATGCACTAGTGAAGTTTTGTTACATGTAAAGCTAAAAAACAATTCTAGAAACTATTAGTTTTAAAATAAAGTTAACAATCAACTTTTAAAAAGCAGGTGGTTTGTGTAATTCTTATGTCAACGTAATGTAAATTGATATAACATTGGAATTGGTTGTAAAGAACTTGTTCTATCTATGTAGGTATAACAAACAGTTTTAAGAACTACATCTACTATGTTAAGAATAATAGTTTTGTACGAAACGTTACCGCTACTGATACGCCTGGTGTTTATAGCCTGTATTAGCCACTTTTCATCAAATGGTTTCGTATGCTTAAGTGCCATCTAATATAGATAAGGTATTATGGAACAAAAAAACCTATGGGTTATTCAAATTCAAATTCAAATTCATATTCATTTATTCAAGTTTGGCTCAAAAGAGCTCTTATGAACGTCAAAACTTAAAAACTAGCGCGCCCATTCACTGCGGGCGGGAGCTTGATCGTAAAAGAACGGGCAAGAAAATCGTCAAGGTTAGTTTTTTCTCCCGCCAGTTACAAGAATATGTACTTAGTAGTAAGACAATTTGACAAATCTACAAAAACATGTGTTCTGCAGTCACATGATTTAAAATAAAAGAAGAAAATAACTTTTTATTTTAAGTTATACGAGTATGAGTACGAATAAACATAGTAGACATGAGCAGACCAGTCCTCACTGGTGGCACCCGTTCACGAGTATGACGCATGAACCAGCCATCGTTTCGCTCAACCATATTTTAGGGAACGCAACGACCCGACGCATGACGCCACCACCGCAAAGACATTTGAGTGAGCATGACATACTCAAGTTACGCAGATAAGTCCCTGAAGACTCAAGTGGCTGATAGTTATAAATAAATAACAGAAAGGTGTAGTACCATTCTTAATTCTTTTTACTTGTTCAAACCTGAGTTTGATATGCAAAACGAAAAATTGAAGCTCACATTGGATATAAGATACGAAATACACGCGCCACCAACAAAGTTAATTTCAATTAAAACGATACTTAAGTTAAATTCTTGTAAGCAACATGATAACGTTACACGCGCGACGTCAAAGCAGGCTTTTACTTATATCTGAGCCGTAAATTATGTCCTCGATATATTAAGGTTGTAAATAATTACCGAAACATCGTATCTTACAATTATAAAGTGAAGCATCGGGTATAAAAAAGCATTCCTCATCGGCCATGCCGAGTTCCCGTGGGGTCCGAAACGTTCAATATTTCATAAGGCATGTGAATGCTTTAGAAAACCAAAATAAGGATCATTGTTCCGTGTGCGGTCTCCTACAAAGGTGACATCGGCGTTACTAATTTCGATTTGACATTAAAAAAAATGTGTACGTAATTATATCGAAAGGGAACGTACGAATGAGAGATGTGCTGATCTTTTGTAACATCGTTCGCCGGCATAGCATACATGCTGCGCAAAAAGTTGTGCTCCGACGGGGTTAAGTTGTTCACTGAACACAAAAGATGCACCGTTACTAATGTCAAAAGTATCGAAATTAATGGCGACAACCTTTTATTTGATGGCATTGTCTTCACACAAAGTTGCTTTGTCTAGCCCGGACGTAATAATAGAAGTGTTTAGCGTCAAATGTATTGTTGAGTTTCCAAAAAAATAAGTCATGTCGTGATGAATGGGACGCGTGGCGTGCACGACAAGACGTCTTAGCGATTTTTCTCGCATATTAGTCGAATAGGCGAAGACAAAGGAGTTTAGAACACAGAGTTGTGTTAGTTTCATGGCGTTTATGGTATTTTATATATTTCTTCGTCTCCCTAAAGATGCATGCTGGGAGGTTTCATGTAACTAATTGGGTAAAGAAGAAACTTATTCTTCAAGTTCTATGCAATGAAAAGGACTTCGCTGACGTAGTCATCATAAGCTTAAACATTCTACATAATTATTATGTATCTTATCAATAAAGATAAGACGGATCTAGCCGACTTGCACAGATCCGTCTATGACATCAAAATACAATAAAACACTCACCCGTAACTTTCTAGAGAAGGAAATCTTATTAAATATAAGCAATTTTTTGATTAGAATAATCATTTATTATAATCATTTCAAGCGAGACAAAACTTGGAACTCTAAATTAAAAAATATATGTTATTACAATACTATCTAACGCAGATACAATTTATGTTATGTAGGATAAAAGATTATTTTACATATAGACTAGGCCTTGGATATTATTTTACTAGTTAGTCAGATTATGCAATCATAAAAGTAACTAGCTGTATTACGATTGTAGTAAAAGTAACATTGGATGATCAGAAATGTATAAACATTTCTGATAACATGTAAAACTTCTATGTTGCTATTTAAGTTACGAAATCATTATTTACTGCTTAATATTTCACACAAGTTACTAGCTGAATATAATATGTTATCAAATGGTGAAGATAATTAGAAATTCTATTAAGTACTATTACGTACATGTAAAACTTCAATGTTTATATGTAAGTTATTAAATCATTATGCCTATAATCATTCCTATCGAAATATATTCAAGATGATGCTATTCAAGTTATATATCATTATTTACTGCTCAATATGTTAGTATCAGAGTACATTTTTATATTTCCGGGATTATTATGAACATTTGCTCCGGTCCGGGTGTTTTCATATTAAGTATGTATTTACAAAAAAAAGGTATTTATGTTTGTTTATACGTTATTTAGTATCCATATCATAAATCATATCATAGATCTTAATGATACTTATCTTGGAACTAAATACACACATACATACACGCCTGTTTGTTTGTTGCCCGAAGGGGTAGGCAGAGGCATATTATACGTCCACGCTTTGCCAATAATAAAGTTGGTCCCACGTAAAATAGGTGGCGAGCCTATTGCCGCTTACCGGGCACTGTTATGTTCGCCAGTGCCTCGTCCGTTGATCGGCAGGTGCACCACTTGCAGATGTGGTTGATTTGGGCTCCTTAGGTCTTGGGAGGATCAATATATGTGGAACTAAATCAGGTGTAATGGTCAGAAAATTTTATTTATTTCTTTATGAATATAGCGAAATCTACTAATGTTAGCGTAATAGTATTTTTTTCATCTCAGGGTTTATTAATAGAGCAAAACCTATATAAGATAAAGGCAAATTCCTAAAAAGCTTATCTACAATGCAGAAACAGGTCGGCAGTAGGAAATGCGTGCAGAAAATGATAAAGATATAACGAAATCCACTAATATTAGTGTGATAGTATTTTTTTTCATCGCAGGGTTTATTAATAGAGCAAAACCTATATGAGATAAAGGCAAATTCCCAAAAAGCTTATCTACAATGCAGAAACAAGTCGGCAGTAGGAAATACGTGCAGAAAATGATAAAGATATAACGAAATCTACTAATATTAGTGAGATAGTATTTTTTTTCATCTCAGGGTTTATTAATAGAGCAAAACCTATATAAAATAAAGGCAAAATTCCCAATAAGCTTATCTACAATGCAGAAACAGGTCGGCAGTAGGAAATACGTGCAGAAAATGATAAAGACATAGCGAAATCTACTAATGTTCGTGTGATTGTATTTTTTTTCATCTCAGGGTTTATTAATAGAGCAAAACCTATATAAGATAAAGGCAAATTCCCAATAAGCTTATCTACAATGCAGAAACAGGTCGGCAGTAGGAAATGCGTGCAGAAAATGATAAAGATTTACATTCCGCCACACTGGCCTAAGTGTTATCTAGTTCACTTCCATGGCCTGGAAATGTTTACGTTTATATTTAATTGTTTGAAGAAAACAAAATAAGAGTCTCGCTGTTTTCTCAGATAATTATTTCATTTGGAATATGGAATAGTATTAGGACTATTTGATTCGCAAAATAATATTGGAAAAAATGTCATTGCTTAACTAATTCTTTAATATCTTTAATAGCGCGCTAGTTTTTAAGTTTTGACCTTCATAAGAGCTCTTTTGAGCCAAACTTGAATAAATGATTTTGAATTTGAATTGAATAGCATCTGTAATAGACAATTGTTGTTACTTATTATTTTAATATTGTGAACTATTAAAAGTCACATTATTAAATGGCATTAATATCATGTACACGATTAATGCAGTAAATAATAAGATGCTAAATTAATATCAGCAAAATGCCAGCTACATTTTTTAAGTACCGTACACCTTCAGATGTGTTTTTTTTTTTAATTCCAGGTCTGTAATTTTTTTATTGAGTTATAACTTTTACAGTTTTAAAATAATTTTTAAAACTGCATATAATAGGTTGGGGAAAAAGTCTTTTCGTATTTTTGTATGAAAAGTCAAGACATTTTTTTCAAAGTTTATTTACATTTATTTACAATATATATGTACCGTTTTGTTGAATAACTTTCTGCCATTTTGTGGGCAGAGACATTATCCCGTTACTGTAGAAACTTTGGGACTTCTGATCAAAAAAACGGGACAAATAGTATTGGCAGTCCTCTCTTGAGGTCAACCTTACAGAACCTAAAGAATTCTGCAGAGACCGAAACAGGTGAAAATCTGAAGGCGCAAGGTCAGGGCTATATGGTGGATGCACTAGGACCTCCCAGTCGAACTCTCTTAATTTTTGCTGAGTGGCTAAAGATGTGTGTGGTCTAGCGTTATCGTGATGAAAGACCACACCCTTCCTGTTGATCAATTCCGGCCGTTTTCTTTCGACTGCTTCCTTTAATCTCATCAGTTGCTGGCAGTAAAGATCAGAATCGATGGTTTTGCCGGGCGGTAAAAGCTCATAATAAACAATGACCTTCCAATCCCACCATACACACAGCATCACCTTATTTCGTGTTAGGCCAGGTTTGGCCACAGTCTGTGAAGCCTGGCCAACTTTCGACCACGACCTTTTTCGCACGTTCTTGTCGTACGTGATCCACTTTTCATCGCCAGTTATCAATCTCTTTAAAAACGGCTCGGTTTCATTACGTCTCAATAATGAATCGCAAATGAGTACACGGTTCATTAAGTTTCTTTGAGTGAGCTCGTGTGGCACCCAAATATCGAGCTTTTTTGTATAACCAGCTTTCTTCAAATGGGTCAAAACTGTTTTGTGGTCAATTCCCAGTTCTTCAGCTACATCGTAACTACTAATATGCCGATCTTGCTCCACTCTTTCAAAAATGGCGTCCATTTTATTCGTAACAGGGCGACCAGAGCGAGGTGCATCTTTAACATCAAAATTTTTGATTTGAACGTTTGAACCAAATTTGTGCTACTCTTGCTGACACTGCATCAGGTCCATAAACATCACAAATTTTTTTCACTGCTTGAGTTGCATTTTTGCCTTTTTTATAATAAAACTTTAAAATGTATCGAATTTCTTCATTAGATTCACTCATTTTAACGGAGAGAAAAACAAATGAAAAATAGCGGGAAACAACTTTTTTTTATTTTTTTCTTTTCTTTATAATGGAACCTTTTTAATGTTACCAAAACCAGCCAGACACAAATAGTACAGTCAAAAAAAATTTATAATAAGTTTATACCTACGTTATGCGAAAAGACTTTTTCCCCGACCTAATATAATTAGATTATAAGCGATAACTTTAGGGAATCTCATGTGCACATAAAACGGCAACTATCAGTTATCACCGAGTTCAAACCTCGTCCATATACTACCAACGCGAATCTATTTAAAATCACTTTAAGCTTGCCAAGAGGGGTTAACGGGATTATCAACAATGTTTTTTTTAACATTAACGGTAACAAAGCCTCGGGCGGAAGTTTGCTCATAACATTAGTAAGATTATTATCTTACACTCTAATATCGAAATGTTGCTTAAATCAAACAAAAGATTAACGATCGAAAAGCCATTAGCAGATTCCTTATAGATTATAGGAAAGGCTTTGCAAAACTTCGCCTCATTAGAATTTCAAATATCTCTAAATCACTCCGGTAAATTGTGATTCTTAGAATATCTGACCACAATAACTTATCTATACCGAAAACTAAATTATATTTTGGCATGTGAACTTAAGAGATATCGGCCCATACCAAAGTGACACTATAAATATTCTATGCAAATACAATTTTGCTCACGAGATTTCTGAGAAAAAATGGCGAAGACAATCGCCGAACGATTCAAAGGGAATTTGGGCTTCGACCCCTTTCACAGAAAACTGAATTAACATAATGCATGGAGTGTCAAAGACATTTACGATTTCAGATATTCCAAACGTTCTAAATAGGAGGACGTGGCATTTCTATTTAAATGGTTTTAAATACGACTGATCGTAAAACTAAATTTAAAATCTGGAACCAGAGATCTGTAAATATTTATTTATTTTCAAATACCACTGTTCTTACCAAATTATATGTTATTTATAAAAAACATTTTTTAAACTCAATAAATACAAGATCTGTTTACGATTCATTTAGATTTCAATATATTTTTATAATATTAATAGTATAATATTATTAAAAAATATATTACTATATTATAATATATTTTTTAAATCATTTTCTTTTATTGATTATTAATCTATTTGTTTTGCCCTCTTATAATTTTGGCCCACTGCTGGGAAAAGGTTTCGCTTATATATCTTTGTCCTTATCGTATGAAATTTACTGTCTTTGTAAGTAAGTAAACAGCCACGCCTCCTTTAATATTATAAAAAACTCGATGAGAAAATCTCAATAAACGTATTTAAAATTTTATTATACATTTCAAATTATGTCGCAGATAAGTAAGAACATTATCAATTATAATTTAATTAGCGATAAAAGAACAGAAAAAAGTAATACTTTTTGCTAATTTTTAAACTTGTACGAAAAAACATTCTCTACTAACAATGAGCGCGTCGTGTTCAACATTCGAGACAATAGGTTTCTCAGAAACTTTTTCCTGGAAAACACATTTTGTGTTCATACTTTTTTATCGCGGAAATTTTACCTCGTTTGTTCAACTTTTCTAGTTTATTGTCCAGAAAGATTGTGAGATTGTAGTCCAGTTATCGTTGAAAAAAAGCTTCTTGATTTTTATCTGTTGCTTTACTTGGAAGTGTTTTACAGTGTGCAATAATTAAAAGGTTCTAAAATCATTATCGACATGCTCTAACCGTTATAATAAGCGTTCGTAGACTCCAGTTATAACTTTCCATCAATTGAAACATAAGCTTGAGTTTAACCTTGCGTTATAAAAGAAATTTAAATATGAAACAGGAAATATTGTTCTAATGTATATTTAAACCGACGATGGTCTAAATTGTATGTTTTTTTATGTATTTTACCTTACATTTTAAATTTATGGAAAAATGGTTATAATGATAAAAAACATATTCCGGTACCGGGAATCGAACCCGAGCCTCCTGGGTGAGAGCCAGGTATCCTAGCCACTAGACCATACCGGATCAGACTTGTGTGGCGAAATACTACAGTGGTTTAATGTGTCTGAGGTAAAAATAGTCGATGTTATTTTTAAACTGTTCGTGAGTGTTCATGAAAGTTTCTTAGACGTTTCCATTGTCAAAGTAACTGTCAAGATTTGACAAAGTAATCGATACAGTACTTCTTTTATCGTAACAGATAGTTAATAAAAAAACTCCGGTCAAATAAATTATTACCGATGTGCAACGACGTCTTTACTTGGCCAAATCAAATCAATGTCTTAATCGCAAGAAATTTATCCTTTGTGAGTACTTCTGTATAACTTGTGGTATATAATTTACACTGAGACAATCTCACTAGCGGAATTTAATCTAGAATTAGACCGTTACGGTGACAGTGGTTAAAAAGTTCCGTTCTAAATAGAACCGTTTCAATACGTTCAAACGAAGTATACCGCGATTTACATTCTTATATATATGTATATTAAAAGGGTTATAGAACTTACTATGAAGAAAAATGCATGCAAAAATGCAGCATCAAGCTAGCAGGCATAAGTAACATCTTTTTCACGGACTTTATATAATTAAAGTTATAAATTTAATATTATACAACTTGTTGTTCATAGGATTTATCATCTTCATAATTTCGGCCATATAAAGTCGACTATTGAAAATTAGCGTCCCTAATACTTTGCATCATATTAGAGGTATTTTATCATAATCAACATGCTGGGCAGGCGGGTTGGTGATCGCATCAAGCCAGTATGCAGGGTGACGCTGCTGCCCATCATCCGATAGATTCTTTGTCGACTCTTACGACTCCCCATGAGATGAGAGAGGGTGGCGGGGAGGGGCTGACGTGGGTGTACCAGGCCAATACCACTCGGGACGGTCTCATATATCAAGATTAAGGCAAATAATAACTTAAAATATAATTCATAAAAAATTTTGTCGAAGTCAAATAAGTCCAAGTAAATAAAAACTTAATATATTTTGTCAGAAATTGAGTTATCTGCTTACTGTTTCCTGTTTTCCTTTTTACTTCGGGTTGTCTGGAAGACCTCGCTTTTGATATCTAGAGATAAACATTGTTATTATAAATTTTAACTCTGACCTTCATAAGAGCTCTATTGAGCCAAACTTAAATAAATGATTTTGAATTTAAATTTATTTATCAGTCTGTAATTTTATAAACATATTTTCAGAGGATAAGCTGAAGCTTGAATTTATATTAAAAAATATAATTAAGGTTAATTAGTAAGCTGAAGTGGTAGTGGGCAGGGCACATAGCACTGACAGCCGTTGGGGCAGAAAAGTTCTGGAATGGAGGCCGTTTGATAGAAAACGAAGCGTTGGCCGTCCACCTGCAAGATGGACGAACGACCTGATCAGAGTTGCAGGATCACGTTGGAAGCAGGCCGCCTTCAATCGCACACATTAGAAGCTAATAGGGGAGGTTTATATTTAGCAGTGGACGTCTTTGAGCTGATGATGATGATGATGATGAACCTTGTACGAAGACGACAGCAAAAGACTGCGAAGAAAGCTACCGGGAAAGTTCGCAACTCTAATAGGGCTCACGTATAACATAAAGTATGCTGTTGCTCTTATCAATAGTCTATATGGAATCTAAAGAGCATTGTGCAAGGTGCAGGACCACCCACGTTTCGGTACCGACAAGTGCGGCTCATTGTATGGGCGTCATATTTACCATAGTCAAAGGCAAGACGGTATAGCTATATCAAATTTTGAAAGTTTGCTTACGTCATAATACTATATAAAGTATGTATCACAGTAAATATTTATTTCAAAATAACATTTATGACAACATTAGGACACAAGAAAGCTGCCAATATATAATAAGTTATGCTTTTAACGAGAACATTGCTCCTATTGTGAATTAATGTGACGTCTTATGACTTAACTTAAGTGTTAAACAATTATTTAAAACTAAATTAAACTGAATTTACTGAAAATATTTTGTGAATCGTATATCATTAAATAATAAAATAAGTAGCCAACGTGATAATATTTTTGAATAAATTGCTTGAAATCAACATACAAATTGGTCCGTACAGTATAATTAGACAGACTCTATTTTCTAACACAAGAGAAAAATAAACTAGAAATTTTCTACTGATTTTTTTACACTGTGCCTTAAGTTTTAAAAGGCCACGGAAGCCGAATGATTAGATTAAGTGTGAATGAGTGATTCTCTGTGATGCTGTTTCGAAATGGAAATTAAAATTGGATCGTCTGTCCCAAGCCCCATGTATGGGCTGTTGAGTGACCGATTGTGAATGTTTGATTGATTGGAAAAATGCCACCGTTTCTCCGATAACTTCGTATTTAAAATACCATTGGCTGTGCATTCGAACCTTTTTGTTGCAAAATTTCCTATAGTAAAATATGAACGACAAAACTGGTGCATTGTCCGTTCACTTAAGTCTGTATTATGCAGACTTGAGTGGACTTTACCTATGTATGAATATCATAGGAGCATTATGTGTTATTGTTAGTTGATATTCTGTACCTTCTGTTTTAGTATATTGTGGCTTCGTTATGCAAATGAGTAAGTTTTGTATGGAGTCGGTGACGTTATTGGGTAGTGGTGCATGTGATGTTGTACCCATAAGAATCTCGTTTTAGACATAGATATTCTAGTATAGATCCAGCAAATTTGTATATTAGTTATGATAAAATATTTCCAAAACGTTATTAGTTTCATTAGCAGTTTACGCAAATGCTGCGGAAAGATCTATGTGTTGATGTTTTGTTAAAATATCACAACTTAGGCTTATTTTTTTTCTGTTGCCGTGTGGTACATGCCTAGAACAATGTAACCCCTTTCATCTTGCGGGTAGTCGTAAGAGTCAATGAAAAGAAATCCTACCGGTAGATGGGCAGCAGCGTCATTCTGCGTACTGGCTAAATCTGCGATCGTCAACCCGCCTGCCCAGCGTGGTGATTATGAGAAAATACCTCCAATAGAATTTAATCTTTTGGGGAGGCCAATGTTCAGAATTGGACTTTACATGGCTGATATGATAATGACGAAAAGGCTTCCTTAAAAGTGAGTGATATGATGAATGTGAAAATATTTATGTTGTAAACGTTCATAAGCGGCTGTAACCGATTCCCAACAGTTGGACCATACTTCTGAAATATTTAAAATATTCTTATTTGATAAAATTATCCCCGCGTGAAGTTCAGTATAATTTTACTTCTAGTCTAAGTATTACTAGTGAAGCGCTCGTAGCTCTGCGGTGCTCGGTGGTCGGAAACGATCACCGAAGTACAGCAGAGTTTACAGAGGTCAGTCCTTGGATGGGTGACCGTTTGTGTGGCATTTGATATTGAGCGCTTCCGTGCTTCGGAAGGCACGTTAAGCCGTTGGTCCCGGTTACCACTAAATGTGGTAGTCGTTAAGCCATGTTAGAGGCCTAATGGGCGGCTTGATAAATTCTAACAGCAGGACGCCATACACCTGCCTCCGCCAATCCGCACTGGGTCAGCGTGGTGGAGTATGACCCAATACCCTCACACCTTGGTATGTGAGAGGAGGCTCGTGCTCAGTAGTGGGACGTTAATGGGCTGAGATGATGATGAGTCTAAGTATTTATATGCACACAGAACGAACATTAGTTCCTGCTTGGTCTAGGATATCAGTTATGAATTATTAGTATGTATTTTGATGAATGTTATTATGTTGTCTAGCCTAGTAGAAACTCCACTAACTTAGGGGTTTGATTATTGTGTGTGAAAAGTCGGAGTTATAAGTTAATCTATTCAATTTCATGTTAGTTGTTTATGTTAGCAGACGAGATAAAACGTAGTCGTCGTGGAGTCAAATTAGTAGTGAGCTATACTGCTATTGAGAGTACCTTAACAATTGTTATGTCTTTTTGTTGCCATACTATGGCCTTCTAGGGAGTTTGCAGTGTTATTTTGTTGCTGGTGAACAGTCTTTATAGTGATAAAGTTAAGTGTTTGGGTGTTCGCTTATTTGTTGGACACAGAATAACACACATACCAGAACAGCAGCCAGATCCAAAAAGTGTGAACCTACAGTACAAATTTTAGAGCGAGCTTTCAAACTACTACACCATAAAACTGTCCAAAGCAACTTAAGGTTCATAGTGAACTAAAATAATATTCTAGTTTATGCAATAAACCATTTATTACGATACGCTTGACCTACATGCCTGTAAAACTATCTATTATTAGTATTGTAGTATCTAATTAACTATTACTGTTTAAAGTACCATGTGTGTTTCATGAGACTAAGAAACCAGACGTCACGTCAATCACATGAAGCTCACTCAAACATTAAACATATGCTACAAACATGAATAGCCATATTGTGTCCCCTACTAAGTTATGGGAATTGTTTGATTGTAATACCATTAGTAGAATGTTACAATTAATTTTTTGTTCTGGAACTCTATGAATTTGTTCGGTATTAAAATTTAAAGTGAAATCTTTTTCTATCAGTGGTAGTTATATTAAATTTCGCAGTTTTGTCGGTGAGATATTGTCAAGCAGAATTGCTGTTTGTGTAAATTTTATTGATGATCCAAAAAAAATTATGAGAAGTTGAACAAAAATTTTTTAATTGATTTCAAAATAAGAAGGTCTTGCTTGATTAATTGGTTAGTTAAATTACAATTTATTTATTTATTTCAATTTACAAACATTATCCAACTCACTGACAAGTCAGACATAATTAAAGATTATTTATTTATCTCGTTTTTAAATTATTCAATAGTGAAGTTTAGTTGTTTAAAAAAAGATTTTTTATGTTGATTGTGTTTAAACGGGTTTTTAAGCAATTGCTCAAAATTTATTGGTCCATTATATATAATTAAAAATACAACTATGCCTGTTTTCCCAACGGGGTAAGCAGAGGCATATTATGTGCCCATACTTCGGCAAAGTTGTCGCTGCCCACGTAATAGGTGGGGAGCCTATTGCCGCCTGCCGGGAATTATTGTGTTTGCCAGAGCCTCGTCCGTTAATCGGCAGGTATATCACTTGTAGGTGAAGGGCATGGAATCCAAAAATGAGAAATAGCAATCAGTTTAGAGCAATAATAGCTGTTTAATACTTTCTTATTAATTTATTTCATTTGAAAATGAAATCAAAACGAAGACAGATAATATCGTAATGTATATATATATTAATGTGGATCCTATAATGTTTCGACCTATTTGTCAAAGTCAAATTACAAGGTGACACCGAGGTGTGACACATATGGCGTAATATTGTGGCCTCCGACAAACACTGATGTATCATTACATATGAATTATGTGTTAGGCAAATTATAGACACAAGGAGGTTGGCGAAGGAAGTGTTGTTCAGTTGGTTTGCTGATGGTTTTGTAGTAATATAACAACATATGGTGAACCGCTTATTTTGGTGTCAAATGTGACGGTTGTGGTTGTAAGGGACATCGTGTGAAAGGTGAAGCGTAGGATTTTGAAGACCTTTTTGTATGTAATGTTTAATTAAATGCCTACGTTATGTTGCTTGCAAAGGTAGCATTTATTCTGATAAGTTCTAACCTCAAGTAAAACTTTTTATTATTTTATGATATCTTTACGACTAATCGACTAACATTTTTATTCTGTTTTTTATAGTTAAACTATAAGTAGCTGAGTTTGCATATTATTAACACAATGATAACATATCTTTTGACTTTAAATATAACAATGATGTGATAAAAATAGCACTCATTTTTAAAAAGATAACTTCATCAATATTTTTGTCCACATTGACGGCAATAGTCAATGCCAAAAAAGTATGAGACTTAAGAGATGTATTTTGATTATTTGATATAATAGACTGATGAAATTAGTTTGAAAATTATACAAAAGTAATTATAATAAAGATATTTTTGAAAGTAAGTGTAGTTAGGGTAGATATAAAATTATGCTATTAAAACGATACACTTTTTTATCCACATTCAATCGTTTTAAATGAACGATCTTTTTCTAAACATCTGTATAATGGTTTATTCAATTTAAACTCCATCAACTGACTCTCAGTGCGTTTTTTGTAGATCTTCAGAATACCTTGAAACTAATTTGTCTTGAACAAACGAGTATCGAGTTTGCTATGCAACACACTTGATAGGATATTCAATTGTGCCAGTAAACTCAACTCTTTGTATTGATGATTGGATTTATTTCAAGCAGTGTTGCAAAATAAATATTGTTAATGAGAAAATATTTCTATCATTTGAAATGGGATATAATGCTAAGATATCATATTAAATTGTTTAATTTGAACTTCAAAACTTATACCATTTAAG
The DNA here is from genome assembly GCA_949126915.1 of Musotima nitidalis. Taxonomy (NCBI): domain Eukaryota; kingdom Metazoa; phylum Arthropoda; class Insecta; order Lepidoptera; family Crambidae; genus Musotima; species Musotima nitidalis. The sequence goes on along the minus strand of OX421424.1, from coordinate 6,377,232 downwards.
CTTTTGTTAATTTTATAATAAAGAAAAAAAATCGCCATAAAACTAAGTATGTATATGCTAATCATACATTTTTGTAGTAATATTTATTGACTATGGTATGGTTCTAGAATCGGTTTAATTTTCATAACTAGAAGAAATAAAAAAATATATTTAAATTTATTAAAACGTCATTTTTAAATGTGTGCTATGATTTATTACTAACGATGGATCATGGGCTAATAAATAAGGTGGAAAACGAGAGTATCAAGGAAGAACTCTTTAAAACACCAAAAAGTCTTAGAACTACGCCTGATTTCGCAATTAGCCAGTTCCCTAACTCTTTATTAAAAGTCCATTAGTCACTGATACCTCCGCCGTTCGCGTTCCCGCGAATGATTTAGTAAAAACGTTACGAAAAAGAATTTATGCCTCATCGGGGACAGCGGTGTCCGTTTCACGATATCCTACTTGATTTATTAATGTGGATATCTCGTAGGTATAAAATAATGTGAGGTCCAACTCTGTAAATTCTGTAATGACTTCATTGTGAACCCAAAAGATATATGTGTTTTATTGCTTTAAAAGTGACACTGTTTTGTTGCCTGCGGAACGGCGATAACGAATGATATTGATAATTTATTATAGATCTCGAGTGTATTGGTTTCGGGGTAGATAACAAAATGAAATCCATATAATTATATTATATTTGGTTGTCCTTGTATTTTATTGTTGGGTTACAAAATAACTTTACATTAATGATAAAAACGGAATTAATGTGAGCGAGTGAAGGGGAAAAAGGACAAATGTGAAAGAGATGGATCGAGAGAGTAAAGGATAATATGATCAAGGATGGGTGGACCAGTCGATTTCGAATCATTATATCCTAGATTTATCCTGCTTGCCCTAGACTCAAACCCAGGGGCCAAGGTCTCTGGCTCACTGGTTTCACCAGGTATGGCTGATTTTCAGTTATTACATGGAGCGACTGCCGTCTGACCTCAGCAACCCAAATGGTTAAGCCAGCTGTCAGGATATTAGAACACTGAATTCCTAATGACGAGTGCCTTAGATGTTCATGACAGCCGGGACCAACGGTGTAACGTGCTTTCCGAGGCACAGAGCAAAGATAACGTTATGCTCCCTAAAATATGGTTGAGCGTAACGCGACTGCTCATGTCTACTATGTTTATCCGTAATTATGTTAATATTGCTAAAAGAGTTTTGTCTTCTTTTCTTTTAAATCTTGTGACTGCAGAACAAAATTGTTTTAATATTATGTATTTTTATTGTAACTGGCGGGAGAAAAAACCAACCTTGACGATTTTCTTGCCCGTTCTTTTACGATCAAGCTCCCGCCCGCATTAAATGGGCGCATTAGTTTATAAGTATGACATTCATAAGAGCTCTATTGAGCCAAACTTTGATTTTTTTGAATTTTAAGTGATAACTACGCACATAACTTCGAAAAGTCATAGGCGCACCAAAGTTTGGACCCTAGACCCTCTGATTTTGAAGGCCTCTGGGCTATCGCCGCTCACATAAGTCGATGACGAATAGTGAAGGTTGAATGAAGGGAGAAACCCATAGAAACTGAGAGCAACGTTAAAGATGATATTAAGAAATTGTATATTGTTTTTATTTTCAATACTAAAAACTTTTTACTAATGATAATGCGGCAAACGCAACTTTTTAATGGAAGGCCAAATGACAATGTGGGCGGTACCACATATTTTCTGGGAAACAATACTATCACTATGTTATGGGTGTATTTGCTGACTTCATTTTTATTTCAAAACATAAGCTGCTTGAATTGGGTGTAATTATTATATACTAATGTGACGAGTTTGAAATAGAACAAATTGTATGAAAATCAATTGAAGACTGAGAGCTAAAGAATGTTAAGACCTTATTATGTGATCAGACCCTTATAAGCTCGCCACTGTCAAAAGTGACCCTAACTTTAATGGCCACTTAAAACAAAGGAACACTTTATAAATAGGCAAGAGTGCTCTCGACACCGCTACCATTCATCATCCGCTTAGAAGATGAGAGCATCTCGACTTCGCGCCGATACCTCCGCAACAAAGGGTTTCATTGTTGGGAAACAAAACATTCCGGCTTAGTGACAGCGAGGAACCGCTTGCCAATTACGCCTCTAACGTGGCTCAAGCATGCGAACTCTCCAACGATTCCATGGCATGAGAACCTCCTATATTTATAGACTCGCTCCTAACCGTTTATCTATGCAACGTACTGCTTCCTCAACAAACGTTTTGCTTGATCATATTTACTATGCATCCCTTCGAATACTTACGGAGCATTATACGACTCGCGTCTCATTAGAGAACGTAACCAGAGCACTATATTCCTTTGTATCTAATCTTTATACCGTAACTCTCTGATAAGCTTCAGAAATATTCATTTATCTTTCTAAGGCCGATACGTATAATAAGAACTATTTCGATTGTCGGGGTGAATATATCACTTTCTAGTTACTTTGTGCAGCGATTTTAATGCAATTGATACAGAAAGACTGATAGAAAAGAAATTATTAGACGGTCGATATGTCGGCTGCCCATATTGTGTGCCGCCGCCCATGTTGTGCTGGTTGTAAAGATAAGAAGAAAAAAAAAACAATCGTCGATACAAAATGTTAGACGCTACTCAGCGACCGAACTGAGACTTATAATGTCTTTATAAGTGCTGTCTGACACGAAGTTAATGAAACAGCTATTTTTATTGATCTACCTGCGAGGTGACACGAATCCTGCGGCTTCTAACCCCACATTATGTTTTTCTTTAAATTATTTTTTGTCTTTCTTTCAAAAGCAATTTGATCCATAACAAAAAGAGACAGAGCAGTTACGATTAGAGACGAGCATTAGAACGAGACATTTCATTTGTAGAAACGACCCCATCATTTAATGAGCCGCTGTGGTATTTTAGCATTAATGCACTGGGAAAATATTTCAATTATTTTCGAATTATGATTCTCTATTCGACTTATACCAGTCTGTTGACAGATAGATGGCGTTTTAATAAAGGTGCTTATTTATTAATATTAAGTTAGTTAAATTTGCTTTAGCTAAGCGCTATTTAGCGCAAAACATTAACATTGTCTCTGATTTTAAGGTCTTGTGGTAGATACCCACACATTGCAAATTTTTATGAGGTACATGAACCATTTTATCTTAGTCTCGGTGTTTTCTTGGTATCATGAATATGCTTACAGAAAGGTAAAATTTTAATTGTTATTTATTAATGTTGTTATATTAATAATATTTTATATAACGTCCTTTATGTCAGGCTAACGACTTTTAAGACTTGCATTGATGAGTTTTAAATACAAAAAATACATTTACTTATTTTTTATGAAATAATGTTTATGTCTGTAAACGCTATAAGACCAACGAACAATACATTGAGGTCTGAAACGAGTACTACAGGAATATCAAATTTGAACATAAAAATGAAATAAATATGAATGATGAATAAATGAAATAAATAATAAAAATAGATATAAATATAAAGGTGAACGACTTTATACTTTGTTCTTTATTTGTTTCAGCAGATATTAATACTATAGGAGTAATCAATAAATTCAATCATTGTTTTATAGCCCAACAGCCAATAGGCATAAAATTAGATTGTCAGAACCGTAAATTCTAAAATGAGACTGTCATCAATTAATAAATCATTGGTTGACGATAATATTAACACGTCGCCTATAAAAGGGAATTTATTCCTATAGGTAATTTTATTACAATTATTTATGTTGAGATCAACATGCTGTCGCCACCCGCATTCCATACAATTGATGCAATCATCGGGAATGGGATTTTAGGGTGTGTAAAGCGGATCTGTAATTGCATTGGCCACAACTTTGTTATTGTTATAGTTACTATTCAATAATAATATCGTTTCATCTGTCTGCGGGTTCGGGTCATCATTTTAATAATAATTGCTATATGAAATATTGCTATTCTTATTATGTCGTTAGTGATGTCTTAAGTGATGACCATGGAGAAGGTCCTCTGCATATAATAAGAAAGTACTTTTTTTTTCTATTGACAGAAATAACATTACGTAAAAGACTTGTCAAGTAATCATCATATTATTTATCAGCCATAAGAACAACCACTGCTGAACATAGGCCTCTATAATAGTCTTCACGCCGATCGATTTCGACAGGTGCACTGCTCGTGCAGGTGAGGTTGGCTTGGGCTCCTCCGATCTTGGTAGGATCCCCAATAGACCTAATAGTTTTCACATATTATAAATATTGCGAGAAATCGAATATTTTTCTTAGTCAGGTTGTTTGCTTTGAACTACACGTAAGAATTAACAAAATAAGCATTTATTAAGTATATTTCTATAGTAAAAGCTATACTTCATTTGGGATTAGAAGCTCTGTGTTGTGTGACAAATCTGATCATTGTGACGATGTGTTTTCAAAGCCCCACATCTAGTCTCAAACTCCCAAACTATATTTGAAAGCTTTGATCATGTAAGCTAAGTTAGTTAGCTAAAATCGATATCTTTAAGGATAGTCTGAAGGAATTCAAACACAAAGTGCTGGAACAAATTAAATATAAGTAATTAACAATTATATATGTATATTTTTTGTTTTTATATTATTATTGTTTGTATAATTTGTAATCAATTCCGTTGAATTTAATTGCACATCATTTTTGTCACATCTCATTTATTTTAATTGATTCTGTTATTTTTTTTATTTTTTGTATATTAATGTGTGCTCTGTATCGACAATGTTGTGTACGCCTGTTATCGGTTCTCATGTGAGTCCGGAACCTATACCTTTACTAAATGTTTAAAGTATGCATGTGAACTTGTTGGTGTACCTATTTAAATAAATAAAATAAATAATAAATAAAAATGTAAACTTGGCAAGTGGTCATATCTTTTCGCTAATATAGAAATTAATCTCAGAATAATGCCGCAGGAGAATTTTAATGTCATACATCTATAACTCTACATACGAATAGAAATGAATTGGTATTAGTCTGGTGCATGAACATGGATTCATGCATACACATATTTGGAATACGAATAGAAACTGCGACTACTAATATGGTGCGAAGGTCAGATTATCCCGACTTTGTCTAACATGAATAGTGCACCGCTTGTATTTACTTCTTGCAATCTTTAGGTACAGATAAATAAAATTTAGTCGTTTGTTTTCAATGTCATAGTTAGAGATTTTTATGAAAAGCATAATTATAAAAGGGATGACTATTGTTTGACCTAATAATTTCTGACAAATGGTCATTCGACAAACAGCGTTTCACCAAATGTTCATTTGGCAAACGATACATTTGACAAAAGTATCATCTTACAAAAACTCACTTAGCAAATGATCCAGTAGCAAACACTGTACTTGTTAAATGTGATAAATATTCGAATGTCAATTGCCCTTTTTCCATTTCACCAAATGATATGTTTCTCAAATTAAGCAAGTGTTTTAAATATGTTGTTGTATACAATCATAACAGGTCAAAACTAATACTTTTTGATGGTCAACAATAAAAAACAACCTCAACCTAATCTATCATCAAAGGTTTCGCCCTGATTGTCATTATGTATATTTAACAGATAAAGGACACTTTATCAAATGTTTTGAGACCAATAGTAGTTTTGTCTGATAAATCAGTTGCTGATTGTTATTATGTTAAATGATATTTTATAAAATGTAAATTTAAGTGATAATAATTTGGAAAAGCGACTTATAATAATAATCCAATAACGCCATCTTTTTTAAATCGATAAAAACTAAAAATAAATCGCTTCTCCAGTAAAATTACCTTTTTTTCATTTAGTAACGGTTTTGAAATAAGGGTGCGATATGTAAAATTACACAAGGAGGTAACAAAAGTCACGCGAACGAAGTCGTTGGCGGCCGCTAGTGTTGTGTAAAATTTCACGAGGAGGTTTTATTGTAAGGTTTTCCTATTGCCACAGGGTATTTGGTCTCTACCTATCTATTCATCCGTCTTTGGACAAATACCTGTTCTCTTTGCTTTCTAGCCCCGGCGATCTGATGCCGACTTGCCGTGTACATCCAATGGACTCTGGCGAGCTATCGGACATATTGCTCGTCCATCTTTTTGTGGTCCCCTGCAACAGTTAATTTTACATATTATAGACTTATAGTTTATTTCGTTATAAGACCTTTCAAGCCATTATACAAATACTTTGTGACGGTTTGAAGTAAGCTAATGCTAACGATATTGTTGGAAATATTGTACTGATCTGAGATCCGGGTTCATTGTTTTGCCTCTTCGCTTGCTTGGGTTTACTCGTGAAATCACGATGTCCTCTCAGTCGCTCCATGTAATAACTGAAATTTAGCCAAGTCTGGTTAGAATAGTTAGCGGATTCTGGGTCCTAGTGTTTAGGACAAGGCTTGGATAAATACTAGGTTGATGATAACAGTCTTGTTTATTCAAATTTTGCTTTTGATCATCATGATAATGTTTGGGCCAGAGTATTATCTACTTGCAAATTCCGACGTTAATTACTATATTTGAACAAAATAAGAAAAAACAATTATTATATCTTAAGTGACATTTTAACCATCACCACAAAAAAGGATTTTTGTTTCATGGTTATTCTTTTAGTAAAATAAAAGAATTATTTGTTATCAGCTTCGGTCCCAGTAATCTAAGTTCAAGACAGTTATCCATTCGTATGGCCCACGAGATACGGTATCTTTTAAGGTGTCAGACATATAAATCAAAAGCCGTGAAAAGGCCACGGTCAAACAAGATTAAAAAAAGCTTTGATTAAAATTATGCTGCCATGAAAAATGTCGTAGTTCGACCAAAAAAAACCATCGGCCAAAAAATTTGAAATTTATGGCATTCATATTTGAGTTTCAGAGCCATTTTCGGTGAAGCGTTTCACATAAATCTGCAACCGTTTAGTAAAATTACTGACTTAATTTGAAATAATATTATGTGATTGTATGTATGTGTATGTATACCACTACACCATATATGTAGACCACGATAAATATTTGTACTTATGCACAAATATCCAATGCAATTCTAGGTTTGGCCGACATAATAATGAAAATAAAAATAAAAATTATTTTTGTCACTTATGTGTTTTTGCATAAGTCTTATTCATAGAATATCGTATAGTGCTTTAGTCTGCCGATCCTGAAATTGTTTCGCGTGGAAATGAAACCAACGACCTGCAAGCATATTGAACCCCAGGCCATATCTGTCACCACATTGCGCAGAAAACCATTGTTTTAACAAGACAAGTCGTAGAACACTATTCTACCGACATCTCAAATTAAAACGAACATAAACATTCGTCCCCACAAATTGTTTCAAGCCAGGCGGAGACGCGGGGTGTGGTCGACTCAACCGGCCGGGGGAGCCAAGACAACGACATTGGTTTGTAGCTAGCACAAAATGTACTCAAATGTCCCGCAAGATTTATACCCAAACATGCCGTAATCTTACTTTACGTGGGCGTCGAGGCATTTGTTCCAAACAGATCTGAGATACTCACCCTTGTTGTATATTTTCGGTTAAAACAACCTTGATAAGCTCGAGTCGGACCTCCATATTCGACGATAAAGGAAAATATGTTAATTCTACTAGGCAACGGAGAGTCGATATGACCTACTAAGTGATTGGGTTCCTGATGCGCTGGCGTGTTTTGAATTCTAACTGAACGGGCCGAGTTAAAATACCGACCAATGTTTACAAATTGCTGGGTACGGGGTGGAGGATACGAAATTTCACTTAAGCTATCCGATTGAGATATTCATTTAATATGACGTGATGACCGTTATGGTGCGGAGGTCGGTGTATCTGTTTTTAGGTCCAAAGACTGTGGGTTCTATAATCACACAGGACAAACATTGGTGTGTATGAACATAGGTATTTGACTTAGTCTAAGTAATTTACGTGTTTTATGAGCATATATCTGACTCAATCCACCGACATGGCGTTGAGGTCAATAATCTGCACTCCGCTCCTGAGGTCGTGGGTTCCCACATAGGACACATTTTTGTATGCAAAAATGTTTTGTTTGGTTCTGGTCTGGATGATTCTTATGTATTTTAAGTATGTTTATCCGTTATTTAGTATTCATAATATAAGTTTTTAGGTATAATATATATATATATATATATATATATATTATATATATATATATATATATATATATATATATATATATATATATATATATTATATATATATATATATATATATATATATATATATATATATATATATATATATATTGGAACTAAATAATTACATTCTATTCAGGTATAAGATTACTTTCTAATCTTTATTTAGGTCGGGTCTAGACGACGCTATATGTAATGTCTAAAGATATAAATTTTAATGACATAGATTTATGTCAAAATAAAAGCAACTCCCAATACCAAATACTTAATATTTTATTACAATATTTTCTAACTCTATTTATAAGTTAAAGGTCAGGCCATTAATAAAACATTATAACGAAATTAAAAAAAAGAATAAGGGAAAGTCGTAAAAATCACAAAAGTAGGTCAAATTATCCATGAAATAAATCCACTTAGAGATGCAAAATATTGCCGAAACGAACGCGTTTTCTCACAATATGGCGCCACTAAAATTTCCATCTTTTATGAAATATTACGGATTACGCAGACGGCACTTTCATAAAATGTAAGTTTAATTAAAAAATAAGCAAACGGTAATTAATTTTGCCCGTCTCCTTTTTCTTCTACAATGGTGTACAAATTAAACATCCTGAGGTAAACGGACTGAGATAATTTCTAAGAAAACTTCTTTGTATTTTACGAGTTCCTTTTTATGAGAAAATTGAATAGTAGAAAAAATATGTTTCTGAGATATAATTTTACAGATATTTCCATGGACCGAAATGAGCTGTGTCTCTATTGGAGAGACTTCGAATAAATTAAATTACGATTTCTCCAAATGTAACCTGGTGGAAAGGTGTTAATTTTGGTGATTGTCGTCGGTAAAACAATTTAGGGCCTCATAAAGTAAGCGTGGATCACGAAAGCAAAGGATTTTACATCTTTATTTTTTGATTATGCTGCTAATCAACGGGTTGTTTATTAATGCTATAATTTGAAAGCATGTTGTTTAAAATTTTTGTAAACTAGTTGTGCTGCAGGCTATTATTGATTACTATAAGTTTTCCATCAGAAAAAAAAGTACATGTAGGGTTGACGCATCATGCATTTTCCTTCTATTTCTGATTCCTCTCTTCTTAAGTATATCATTCTACGCACAGAACATTTTATATAATCGACCTCTAGCTCCTCATCTGGTAACATTCACATTCATTACTCTTCTCGGTCCACACTCACTATCGAATCTTTTTTAATATTAATTATAATAATTAAGTCATTGTCAGGAGGTTTCTCTCTCTGCAGCCCTAGCTGCCAGTCGTTTGGGTTTTACCTCGCGGCCGGCGGTCTCCGTTTTTATATTTGTTACAGTATTGTATTTTTTTGTTAAATTATAATTATGAAAAATATAAATTATGTGTAAATGAAATACATATATGTGAATAATAATAATAATCATTTATTTGCACAAAACATGGTACAACGTGGTCTTTACCCAATATCAATACAAGAGCTCATGTTTCACTATTAAAATAGCATGCAAATTATTAATTTGTCCAATATATTCTAAATTCTGAATTAGTCTGAGAAAATTGACAATGATAATATCACATTCCAAATATAAATTTAGTATAATTACTAATGTCAATAATCTCAATCAATGCCAATAATTTCAATGTCTATTTGTCAAAAAATTCCTTAACACAATTAAAATTATACTCATTCAGCCATTTCAATATTCTTTTTTTAAATAATAAAAAATTTATTATTACCAATTTATCTCTATACATCGAGTGTAAGCACGTCTGCGAGTTATCGGCAAGTTTGGTAAGCAATGCTAACTGACTATAGGCAGAGCACTTAATCGCCTATCTGCTATGACCAACTCAACATAATGTAGTAGTTAGTGTCATTCATGACAGTTAAAGTTAAGCAATCGTGGTACTGCTTTATCAGCGCCTCAATTTATATGTGCGATCGACTACGGAACTACTGAATCAGATCGCAATCTTTCAAAATGACAAATGTCGCGCGCAGCCCCTTATTTATCGTCCGCGTTCTTGGTAAAATTAACTCGATTGGAATAACGAAAGACGTCGAATAAATCACTGCCTATTCTAACAAATTGTAAGTGTGCGCCAGACGATTTTGGTAAGAGGAATGTAGCAACAGCGAGTTCTTTGATGAGGTCAGTTTGGACGAGTGAAGTTCACATGTCATCAAACAGACATAACGCATTCGATTTGGTTTCGGAAGTTATTAAATGTTAGTGACATTTTCTTAATAGATTTTTAAGAGCAAGTGATGGATTAAAAATATCTTTGTAACAATTCCCGCTCTACTATAATTTCCCCAAAAATCGAGAAACTATTCAACACAAATAATTATTCTCGATTTTTCGGGAAATTATAGTAGCGCGGGAATTGTTACAAAGATATTTTTAATCCATCACTTGCTTACAATGGATTTCCGCAAAGTAACGCCTGAATCAATAAATTATTTAAGATTTTTAAAAATTGAAAATTTTAAATATAATTTTGAATTAAATAACAATAACTAATGAAAGTTTCAGAGTCAAAATCGAGTAAAAATTTATAATTGAAATAGTATTCTGCACTCGGGAATTACGTTATTGCCATTTCAAAATAAAATCAGAAACCCTACAAATATTAAACTATGAAGCGGCAAAATATCTAGCACTAGGAATATGTACGTAGGCGTCCTCCATAACAGTAAGGTCTACTTGCCATCTAGTATGAATTTAGTATGTCTTCAGAATTTCGATTTCCCACAACCATCACTTACCAACACACAAAGCATAGGCTATTTGGATGATCATTTTCTACCATAACAACTCCATTACTAGCTCTATTTTCCCTCGAACCCGTAGCCGATGTCAAAATCACAGGGACACTGATGCGATTCTGTATTGCCCTAATCATTGTAAATCTGTTTGGAACTAAGCTTGTCTAGTGTCTCTTATTACTGATTACTATTTCATATTAAATGCGCACAAGGATTTCCTCAGCCATAAAAAAAACGTATATACTGTTTTTATATACATACAATCACGCCTGTTTCCCCAAGAGGTAGGCAGAGGCATATTATACGCTCACGTTTAGCCAATTATATTGTTGGTCCCACGTAATAGGTGGCGAACCTATTGCCGCTTACTGGGAACTTATATGTTTTCCAGAGCCTCGTCCGTTGATCAGCACTTGCAGAGGAGGTTGGCTTGGGTTCCTCTGATCTTGGTAGGAGCTCTATACACCCCAGTATTTATTATTAAGATACTATGTCCGAAAACACATACTTAATAGTCCCGGTAACCCACTATGGTAATCTGAAAAACGAGTTAGTGCATAGACGGCGAGGTTGGATCTCGGTTCATTACAGACGAAATTTTAACAGATCAGCTGTCGGTTCTTCGAGCGTGTTATATTGTCTAATGTTGCAGCTCAACTGAATTCTATATTAACAAATTCGTACATATATCAATGGCAGTTTGAAGAACCCGAACAGTTTATCAGTTGCCGGTTTCTCGAAAAGTGTTAAACTGTCTAATATTACAGCCCTACTGAATTCTGAAACAACAATTATGAACAAGTTTCAAATTAATAGATGTTATATGATGCATGGAAATAATCCATTTGAAATTGTCTTTTCAAGGTTCAAACTAGACTAATACTCTTTTCTTTCCTGTCTTCTTATGGAGTAACATCTTTAGCGTATAATAATATCTTAAAATTAACTTTTTTCTCTACAAATACATCTGGAGCAAAGCTACCCACTCTTGCAAGTATACCCCGTCTTATTTAGAGATTATTGTCATAATCGGATAAAAAGTGAGCACCTTATTTCGATTCCATGCTTCCATTTTCATTGCTTTTATTACAATTGTCAGATTTACTGTTCGCCTCCTGTTAGCCGTAATAAATATGAAAGTTATACTTTATATATAAATATAAGAGGGAAGTATCTACTTTAACCCTTTGCTTAAGGCCACCACAAGCGGATTACAGTCATTAGTCATTCCTACCGTCGGAGAGCCCCAGGCTCCGAAGGCGCATGTAAATGTTCACATTTTTTAGAATAATATCAGCCGGTTGCCCTAAAAACTGTATCTACTTTATGAGCATGATCATAAGATTGTATTTCCTTAGAAATATCTGGGGAGTCTAGATGTAAGGTATATACAAACGCTCGCGACAAGATTTCAGCTGTCTATTGCTTAGATGAATCTACTTTCAATTTCAAAAGTGTGATGTCATCTATGAAGTGTGTGAATGACAATGAGTTTCTTGAGTTATATGAAAAGTTTAACTATATTGTGCCTAAAATAATGCCACCTCGTAAGAGTCGTCGAAGAGAAATCCTACCAGATAGCAGCAGCGTCATCCTGCGACCTGACTTGAACTGCGATCGCAGTGATCACACTGCGATCAGTGTGGTGGTGCAATGTAAGAAACTATTGGAGCGGCCAACGTTCAGCAGTGGACTTTATATAGTTGAAAAGACGACCATACTGAAGTAGTACTGTATATATAGCCTACCGTCATTGATCAACTTTGAACATAAAAAAGTGTAATTATAAATTATGTGTAATACATGGAATCGCTCATCACTCCGCGGTGCCCGGTGGTCGGAAACGATCACCGATGTAATGCTGAGTTTTCAGAGGTCAGGTCTCGGTTATCACTAAATGTGGTAGTCGTTAAACCATGTAAGACCCTTATTAGGCGGTTTGAAAAATTCTAACAGCAGGACGCCATCACCTGCCTCCGCCAATCCGCACTGGGTCCGCGTGGTGGAGTATGACCCAATACTCTCCAACCTTGGTATGTGAGAGGAGGCTCGTGCTCAGTAGTGGGAAGTTAATGGACTGAAATGATGATGATGTTTTATTAAATTCTTAACATACCAATTACAATCAACCTCTCGGCTCTATAGCAATGAATTCAATTGTACTATAGGCTAAAAGAAAATGTATCTGTTTTTTTTCTTTTAAATAATGTCTTCGTGCGTCCAGCACATTTAGCCAGTGTCAAGTAAGTGATGTATCAATAGTAAAAGAGATAATTCACAGTTAATAATCCACCGTTATTACACATTAATGTTAGAAATATCACAAATTTTAGAAAATAAAACAAAACTGCAGACATGACGCTTTACTTTCCCGCCAAGAAGCCAAATGTATCTCCAGGTTCCAGGAAACTTTTATATAAAAAACACGAAAACAAATGACAGTCATAACATTTGGAAGGCGACGAATTACTATTTAAAGTATGTACTTCAAAGTATATTTTATATTATCAAACCCCACTATGAAAGTGACTTCCAAAGGAAAACTTGACTTACACACAAAAATACGTTTGAAATCAAAACATTTTATTGATTGCATCTTATACGCTCCACTTTTTCACCCTAAAAGCGTATAAAACGTTATGTGCCCGTAAAGAGGTTTACTTACCCTTTGATTGTTTGCGATACGTTTCACCAAAAAGTTTTGCGGAAAAAGACTTTATGTTTCCTTTCTTATTATATGATTTATTTATTTTTATTGAGCCGAAAGTAATCTTTATGGATAAAACGGAACGATATTGGCGGTTATATAACTGTGATTAAATCAGTAGTATTCTTGATGTCAATAAGGTTTTGAAAGTAAATGGTAAGCATTGTAACAAAAGCAATAAAAATTGATTTATGAGTACTAAAGAAGAGATATATAAGTACTTTCTTTTGGAAATATTTTGCAATTATATTTTGAAGAGGATTTTAGTGGAAGAGAAATATTTTATATCCTAGACCAGAAAACTTTCAAGGATAGAAAATATTTGTCTTGTGTTGGTCCGAACGTGTGCTTTTGATTTGTAATTATACATTAAAAAAAAACATAAATAAAAGAATTTAGTACTTCTACATATAGTTTTTTTAAATGTGTTTATATGAAACGTTATCTACTAATATTTGTTTTGAAAATAAATGCAAATTTCTTTTGTGCTGACTTAAACGCAGAATTGTAACCTTGTTATGCATGTAGAAAATAGTTTTTGTGTAAGTTGTCAACATAATTATTTTAAATATAGTCAATCTTAGTGTTATGTATTCTCTTATACAATTGTGTGTGGCATAGAACAAAGCAAAAAGCCAAAGCAATGCTTTATGTTTATCTTGTACAAAAGCATAGTACAAAAGAATGTCATTTCCAGTCTATTCTAAAGCGGGTCCTAAACAATTGGCGTTTTCGACTGGTGTCACGAGAATACAGAAAGGATTACGTTCTCGACAAAAAACATCACCACTATTATTTTTAACTTCAGCAAAAGTATGAGCTTTATCTCTCGGTATTAGATGTTATTTTAAGGAGTAGTTGATAAATACAATATATTTTGAAGGAAGAACTTGTTTTTTTAGGCTTACCAACCTCATTTCTGAATAAACACTAAGCTTTTGTGTCATTACTCGACTTAATCTGACGGGCGATTTTGCGTAGACCTGTGTAAACAATCCGATCCGCAAGTGTCTTTGTGAGAAATCGATTGTCACTTTCTCACAGTGATTTGTAAGATTTCATTGATCGTTAAAGTAAACAGAGTCATTCTTAGCTATTACAGATGTCTACATAAGGTCTTATGATTTTGACAAATTTTAAGCAAATGCACTTTTGTCGTAAAAAATACTATTTACTTGCATTTTTGCTGTTGATCTTCGTAACGTATATAATATGGCCTTTTACTTCTCAAAGTTAACTTAATATTATATAATATATACATTACAGATTTTTTATTTTTAGATTAAACTTAACTGTAGTCCTCTGTCTTAAATTATATGTAATAAATATATTTATCAACTAAACAAAATAGAACGTTACAACAGTTGTAATGTGCTATTTGGTTTAGTTTAGTTTATATTAAGAACTTTGATCGCCGAGATTGGAACTCTATATAAACTGATTTTTACTCAAATGCTTATGCGATTAACTACGTCTGCGTTTCAATTTCAAATTCCTTTTCAGTTAGAGTGACCTTCTCTATTTATGTATCTCTTTGGATAACGTTATTCTAAAAATTCTAAGCTTTACACACGAAAGTGCTCTTTACATTCATGCAATGTTACGAAATTGTGTTTTGTCAAACATCAACTATCTTATGTGTAACGGTACAAAGAACAAAGTTGTAACACAAACATTTTCGAAGTTGTTACAAAAGCGTTTGTGGGAAATAATAACTATGTTTTTCTTGTGTTTGTCTTTGAAGGAGATTTCAAACAACGTGCACATGGCATGCTCTTCAATCGAAAACCCTCTAGTGGTAACATGAAAACTATTTGTCTTTAAAATTACTTGGTGACTTTCAACATTGGTTTCTCTAGGGAGATGAGTTATTGCAGTGTGCCAGTGTACACAGGTCTCTGCCTGAGATTCACGACATCGTTCATATATCATGCGATGAAAATATGATATTCAAACTTTGTTCTAGCTTTCGAGTTTTTGTTATCGCGATAGAGATACACTACTATCGATTATATTTAAAAAAAAAATGAATTCATAATCGTAATAATCATAACTCTTTATTGTTTCATTTGGTGTACAATTAGGTCTTAAAATAATATTTGTCCTCAAATGAACCCTGCAAGGGTATCACAATTTAAAATAGGAACACATTTCTGATTCTCAACCATTGTGATCAATTTTTTTTATTTTTTTGTTTGAAGAGCACCAACTTTATTTTCTATATTCAACAGTAATTATACTTACTGGCAGTATTTGAGTGGGTTATGTACTAGTAGAGTCAGGCCAGAATTTATAGCTAAATAAAAGCGCTTTACACTATGCTATCTTTTAAAATTATTTTAACTTAACAAGTGATCTACCTAGGTAACACACAGTTGAAATACGGGATCTCTTAACTGCACTGTAATAAACATGGCAATCATACTTACTATCACGTAAGGAACTAATATCATAATTTTTAAGAAATCTAAGTATAGAATTGAAAGTTTTGTCAATACGCGTGAGCTTCAAGGACTCTGTTTCTTGACTAATATATATTTGGTTTTTTATTCTGAAAATAAAAAACACCATGTAAAATCCTTGGCTCAATCTCTTATGTATAACAAATCACAATCTTCTTTTAATTGCAGCCCGACTTTTTTAGGACATAGCACAGACTGAGAGCGAATTCCCAGCAACATAAATAGTAATTATAACGTTTGTCGAATGTAACTGGCATGCCACTTGCCATTCCCACTGTTTAGCGCTCAATCCGAATCGACACGAATAAAACGCATTCGAATATAAATTGTTGTAAAATTTGCGCCCAAGGCGTACGACGGCGGCCGGTTCGTGGCTGTTATTAAAACCGCCACACTATGTCATTATTCTCGTAAAAAAAAAAGGAGTGAATCGTAACAGACGCGCCACATATCATCGAGAACTGGCTCTTATGCGCGTAGTTTCTATCGTAAATCAAAGATATTAAACGGGATGGCGGAACCTCTTTCGAGTTCACTATATAAATCAAAAGGCGCAAGAAGACCTCTCTACTGATAGGGTCTTTGAATTCGCGCCGCGCATAAATCATTTACATGTGGGAAAAACAAAAAAAGGTAGGTATGACCCCCGGTATATTTTGCGACACTCTACGGTGATGTGACACTTTGGTATTTATTGGACCCTTTATAATGTAGCCCTAAGAGCTCACCTATACAAATCTATCACATTATTCGTTTAATGTAATAGAGTTGAGCTTTTAGCTTTCTTTTTTATACTATCTTTTAAACGTAAGCACAGTTTAATTTAAAACTTCCTAAATTTGCTATGACAAAATCTATTATTCGTTGAAGAACTACTCGTAACTTAATGTATAGAATCGGTTTATTTAAGTAAAGCTCTGACTAAATAATGACTGAGTTGTAGCCAAATGACTGTTTCATATTTGCATTACCTAAATTATACTATTTCTATACAGAGAAACATTTTGATATAATTACTTTTTTATTCTAAATTTTTTTCGCAAGTATGTAACTTATTAAATGGGCTATTCTGGATTTAGTAAATACCAAAAAGACTTCTAACCTTTTAAGTTACAGTAAACTGGTTTATACGTTATTATTAAACTCTTACTCAAATATTACATAAAGGCTAATCGATAAGTTTTAGGAACAGACCACGTAATGGTAAATCGTTGATGAGCGAACACCAATAAAATAACACTTTCGCTGCGCACGCGCCGTTCTGAACGTGATAACTTTAAAATTTGTTGTTCGCGTGCCAATAGCTTTGAAATCAAATACAACTGTTATTTCATTTAAACCAATTTACCATTCCTTATAAATAACTATCTTATAAACTCACAACAACACTTTCTAGATCACGTATTTTTAACAATAGGTGAAACTTATGGTTGGGTTACATGGCGAGAGTGGACGGGATTGCGACGGGTTGAATTATATGAAACTATTTTAACAGTCAATAATTACAATTCTCCAGGTTTGTCGTATTTTTTAACGCTGAGCGAGTTTTCGCTTAGATTAATCAACACTCGGATTCACAATTATTTCATAAATGTCATAAAGAATATAAATTAATAAAAAGAAAGTACCTAGTTAATTTGAAACTACTTACTTCACTTTTGTTATTTTTATGATGACATTAATATAATTTCAGTAACTTATGTGTGGCATCCAACGCGTCACGCGTTTAGATACTCGCTCGCAATGTGACTGTCACATCTTTATATCTGAGTTGACTTTTATTGAGTGAAAACAGATGCTTAAAGTTGAAAACATTACTGACATCATATTATTATGATTATTAGTGGTGACATTTTTACGAAATAACAATAAGTATAAATTATGTACATTGCTATATTTTTAATTGAAAATTATAAATTTCTCTTATTCATTGACATTTAGGATTTGTACATTCAATTTTATCCGGGCATATAGACACATAAACTATGACATTTATAGGCGGGCCTCCAATATTGCACCTAATACTCGCTTGCAGTGTGACAGCCGCACCTTTATATCTAAGTCAAACTTTAATGGTTGTGGAGCATGATTATGAGTGCAAATGAATTGCGAACTACATAAAGCTCTTGTTCACTGATATACTAAAATAGATTTTTTCAAAGATATATATTACAAAGGCTTAATTTGTCGAATAAGACCCAAACAAAATAAAATACCTAAGCGACAGCAAGCGTTCAATATTGCAGCGAATGCTCGCTCGCAGTGTAACAATCACACCTTTATATCTGAGTTAACTATAATGGGGTGAAAACAGTTACGTAAGGTAGATATCATAACAGACATCATTTGTCCAGTCACTGGTCTATTGTTAGCGATGCCATTTGCACGGAATTACAACAAGCTCTTGTTCGCCGCGATTCAGAAGTGAGATAATGAGATCTTTAAGATTTTGACGTTTCTATCTGTATTTTGTAAAAGTAATAATTGTATAGAAACCTTTCCGTTATGAACAATGAGTCGTTATGTTTGTCGTTAAATAAAGATCAGAAATTCGGTTCGTAACAATGTTGGAGATTAAAATATAGTGATATAAGATAGACGTAATCCTGCTATGATATTTATAAATTTAAAAGTGAATGTTTGTTGCTCGATCACGGAAAAACTACTTAATAGATTGTGAGGGCTGAAATTGAGTAGAAATTGATAATGCTTGAAGATAAATTACAAAAAACCGACAAAATTGCAAAACACGGCTAGCCTATATAATATTAAAGAGGTTTTACGTAAAGAGTGCTAGAGGTCATCGAGGATGATAATCAGGATAGGACTAAATATAGGTATATACTTTAACATCCATAGTTAAAGTTTATATAACTAGTCGTGTTAGTTCGTCATGATCTGGCAATGATGAGTACGTATTTTTGTATAAAAAATATAAATCGGTTTAGACTATGAGTCTGGTGCCTAAGCATAACTTGTTATAGGTCTAACCTGTCCTGTTATTTTGTAAAAAATATACAACATACACTTCGACGCTATATAATATTAATATCGTTTATTTCAGGCATTTAAACCATATTTTACAATATCACAACACAAATACAGTACAATACAATAATAACTTCAAATCACACAGACAAAGTCGCCGGCAGAAGTTTTTTAATAGTATTATAATTCAGAGACTACATAACACGTGCCTAAGTAAGTTACTTCAAACGACACACGCCAAAACATCCTCCAAATTATTACCTACCATGTGCATCAATATCCTTTTAAAATAAACGTCTCCAAACAGACTTTCGATAACGACGTCAACCGAGATATATGCAAAATACACCTCGCATGTGACGGTGAAAACATGAAGCTGTCATTTTTAACTTGCGATAGATGGCGTGTGGAGCGCTAACGCAGATAAATCGTTCGGAAGCCCTCGCTACATTGGCTTCCTTAACGATCTGTGGAGGAGAATCAGTTTAGGGTTAAAGGTGATTTTCTTCGGTTCTCCATGTGTGTGTGAGCGATAAGATTTTATATTATGAACTCGATAAACGATATTCAGTGGCGTTGGGGTGGTTCTGTGTGTGTTCTGACTGTATAAGTTTTTGACTGTGTGAGTTTTTGATAACCGGAGCTGCTCGATACGTTGTAATTTTGATATTTGTTTTAATCTTTATTGCACACTTAAAAGTATCACAAAAGATGAACTTCATGCCATAAGGCTTTTTCTGCCAGCGAACCTTAGGGTTAGAAGAAAATTTTTATAACGATTTTTTGGTTTATTTGTTGTAGTCTGATAATTATTTATGTCGATCTTTTTAAGCTTTTCAGAACTCTACTCTTCATGGATCAAGTTCAAAGTCTTTCGGAATCGGGAGCTGATAGCTGATAGTTTGATGGCAATTTCTTAGACCAGCTTGCATAGTTTGGCAACGGAAAGGGGAAGAAATGAATAGATCAAAAATGTATTCTCCCTATTTACTATCCGTAAAGTAGAATAGGCCGCGGAAAATCTTAAGAAAAGGTCGATCTTAATAAATTGACGTCTTATGGAAAGGGATCAGTTCTCGAAGAATCGAAGACTCAAGAAGATTTCATGGGATGTCGTAACCTCAGCATCTCCGCTAATGCGGAGTTTGCCTCTGTAACCTATAAAAAGCTTCGAGTTATCCAGATATGGTAACTGTATTCCACACTCGAATGCATCTGAGTTTTATAAAGCAAACCACTGTTCAGGAGTGGAAATTCGTTTCAACCTGTTAAGAATTCCAATGATAATAACATTTAATATTTTCTGACAATTACACCAAATATAACTAACTACACCAATTCCAAGATAAGTATCATTAAAAACTTGTGTTAAGGATACTTAATAACAAATTTTTTTGTAAATACATACCCACAACCTTAGGAGCGGAAAGCGGGTATTCTCGTCACCACGCCATATAGGTCGTCAAATTCCAATATTTCCAGAAACTGCGATTATTATACCACTATCGGTTAGTACTTTAAATTAAGTTACAGCCGTAAAGACGTAGCATTCGAGAATGAACAAACCTGGGTTTTCTCTGCTATCGACTCAACCTAATTACCCGATCCCGTGGTGGCTGACAGAGACAGAGTCCCAAT
Organism: Musotima nitidalis; assembly: GCA_949126915.1. NCBI lineage: Eukaryota > Metazoa > Arthropoda > Insecta > Lepidoptera > Crambidae > Musotima > Musotima nitidalis. The sequence continues at coordinate 6,356,522 of OX421424.1, read as the reverse complement.
GAGCCCAGAAACGAGCTCCAATCCTCTCTTCAGTATATCGGCTTGCTTAGCCGCGTGCTCACCAGTTTATCACTATATCTGCTGAATGAAGGCTTGTGCTCAGTAATTGGACGGTAATGGGCTAAGATTATTATGATAAAGAAACCAGCGTTTCACGCAAGAAGCCAGTCGACTGCTGGAAGTATGAAAAAATTAAGGTCTTGAAAATTAAATCCTTATACGAAACATTTGTGCTATTAAATTATAGACCAAAAACAGGTGACGAAGTTCTTGGCCCATGATGATTATAACCAATCTATACACATAATTTGGTTATCTCAATGATACCATTTTCAAACTATTGAAGACATTTTACTTAAAATAATATATCTGTATCGAAACAATTTTTAAGGGATTCTCAAAATCCATAGTCGACGAATGACGTCATCAAGGGAGCCCATTAATTAAGAGGTGACAAGGAAGTATTGTCAAATGCCTGGCGACGAACAATAGTAGTGGGATCATATATGAGTTTGTTCGTTGTTAAGCGACCGTTACCTAGATTAATGTGCATGCCTCGTGTGAAGAAATAGCTTTGTGGGAACCGCTTTTGTATATGGAATTATATTACGTGACATACTAACAAGTAGTTTGGTCAACAATTTCCATGAGATTCTTACAATGTACGGATTCTTATATCTTTTTTCTTTTTATCCTAATTATTGTGGTTTTAATAGAATGAGAGTTTAATTTCGCTTAAAAACTAGAAGTGGCAGGTGTTTCAGTGTTTAACAAGCAAAAGATAACCCTCATTATGTAAATCTGTCGCTAGAATTACTTGCTATAAAAATTTATCTACTTTCAGTTACTATCGGCCTGCCATTGCCACGCTCTCTCATCTCACGGGGAGTCGACGATAAGATTTATTTTCGTTGGATCCCAGTGTTGAATCCCATTTTTTAGGTATTTAAGATGAATCCCATTTGCTATTTCCATTGAATCCCATATTATGACAACATGTGTACTTGTCAGAAGAAGGGACTATGGAGGGAATTACGTCGATATTCTGTGAGAGAGTACTTCCCCGGTCGATCCGGACTATTCATGCTGATATCAGCAAGGACCTACTATCTTACCGTTACAAAAAAATTAAAAAAGCATCATGTGTTTCGCCCTCCGACTATTAAATGATTGAATGAATGAAAGACAGAAGAAACATAAATTAATTCATACTTTATTTGCACAAAGAAACCTATACGAATTATAAATTCAAATAAGTAGTACTAGATAAGTGATAGGCAGCAGCGTCATGCTACGTACTGGCTGACACTGCGATCACAGACCCGCCTGCCCATTTGATATGATGACGCGCAATTTATACGTTAGTATATTATTATTTTACTACAAAGTGAAATGGACGAGATATAAATGGTAAAAAATACATTGATTTTCAAAATCTTCAACCAAAAAAATTTGTGTCGTTTGATATTAAAAAAAAATGTTTTATAAAAAATATCACAAACAAATTTTCCTTGTCCAAGCAAATTTGTTTTTAAAAGCAAAAAAAATAACATGAAATGATACTTTTCTTAATCAAGACTATCTTCAGAGCAGTGTGTCCCCCAAGTCCTTTTGTCTTTGACACTCCCTTACGATTTGATTTATAGATTTGTGCGTTGACTGCTTGTCTCTCGCCGGCTAATTAATGAATTTATTTAAAATCTAATGAACAAGATGCTTTCGGGACAAGTGTAACTAATGTATATATATAATATATATCTCAACTTTTATTTTTAGACTACACTAATTAAAATGCTCATTTTTGTGTAATGATTTTTTCAGTTACGTACGGACTAATTAAACATTATTAATAAATGATTTATACATTGATTCGTTAGAGATCACCTAATATTCTTAAATATTTTTTTACTGCCTCTATCAAATGTTGGCAAGTCCACTTGATACAATTCTTGTTACTATTATATGAAAATAGTTCTTTAAAGTTCACTTAAATAATATAATGGCTATTAAAAATAAAGGCTCTAAAAAAGTAATAATTTTTATAGCTCAATCCTTTTCCTTACTAATATTATAAATGTGAACGTTAGGATATTTTTTAATGTTTATTGCTCAATCACGCTAATATGACCTAACAGATTTGGGGCAAAGATATTTCAAGCGAAGTACTTCGTTGGTAAAAGTCCTCATATTTTTAACGGGAAAATAATATATCATAAATTTGATCGATAACTTCGCTAGCGGTAAGATAGAAGTATTTTTACTATCGATGTTATTCCTTTGATCAAGAATTATCTTAAATAAGAATTTTCTATCATATCGATAGAAAATTCTGATTAAGCCAGTGAGCAGACTCTGGGCCCTAATATATCGGTTTCCCGCAGCCCGAAGCAAATCATCAGTTTATGATTATTTATATATGACAAAAATAGATACATTATTGTAACAAGTTTTGGTTAGATTGCTTCATAATAAAATGAATTTGCTATGAATTTGAAAAATTAATGAAATATTGAGTCATATTGATTTTGTAATAATGCACAAAGCGTAAATATTATCCAAAAATTTCGTCAGTTTCCCCAGTATCGTATGAAAAGCAATTAGCTATAACGTTGAACATTCGCCGCACTGTTGCGTTGCAATTTTTTGTGCAAAACAACTTGAGAACTGCACACAAGCTACTTTATTATGGTAATTATTGCACTAGCTCAAAAAGTAGGTACAATTTGCTCGACGCAAACATTATTTTAGAGCTGGCTGCATCAATTTTAAACGCACGACTCACTTCATATTGCAACGGAGCTCATTCTAAAGGCTGCTACTTTTTACTAATGCTTTCAGCGGCTTAATTAACATCCTCTTTTGAATAGAGAGGGCTTAGTTCAAGCTGCGATATATATACTCTGTATATAAGTACGTATTCATTCAAAGTCGGTTTCGTACTCAAGTGTTCGCTTTTACCATTGTAACGAACGACGTTTGGTTCAACAGCTTCTTTTATTGATGCTAGTTCATTTGTTTTTAGTTTTTCTTCTGATGATTATTACTCCGTGTTTATGCTCTTTAATTTGCAATTGGTATCTCTTATTCAATCATCATATAAAAACAAAGCGCCGGGATATTAGGTTTTCGGGAATGGTCACCAAAGTTGAAAAGGGGTCACAGAGTTCTTGAATTGATGAAGGTTTGTGTACTATAACATGTGCGCGTGTTTCACGAGTCTCTGGAAATCCGCATTAGGATCGTGTAGTGGAGTGTGACTGTGAGTATGTGACCGTGGCTTTGATTTTTCTTGCCTTGTGTTGTGAGAGGTTTGTCTCCTATGTGATGGAGTGGGGGGTGAGGAATCTTGAATGGGCGGGAACGGTAAATGCGGTATATTGTAATATGTAATTACAAAGGCAACAACACAGTACCTACCTCATTCAAGCTCATTAATAGACCACTACTGCGCACAGGCCTCCTCTAACGAAACATGGTGAAAAGGATTTAGGTCATATTTCACAATACTCTAGTTTAGTGAGCTAAATGTATGCCTATATAAATCTAAAGAGAATGTTATAACTAAGTTTTCATAGATTTATTGTCGAACATATTTTGTAAAAATATTTTTTTAAAAAAAATAACGGCTTCGTGCGGCGTGCACATTTAGCCAGTGTCAACTAAAATATATTTTAATAACATATATAAATTATAGTACCTAAACAAGAATTAGTGGTGATAAAGATGACAAATGGTAAATGAGATGCCCTCCCCCTAAACCCCTTAAGTCCTCAGTAAAGATGTGGGACTATGATCTGAGATCTCACATGAACTTCTTAAGAGAATTTGGAAAGTACTGTAATGTTGCACTGCTATGTTTCATTTACTAACACTTATGTACGTTCACAAACATTGAACGGTTAATGATCCACCGTTACTACACATTAATGTTCGAAATATTACAAATTATAGACAATAAAACAAAACTGCAAGCATGACGCTTCACTTTCCCGCCAAGAACTGTAAAATACTTATTACTTAACTGGGAATGCACGTTTTTTGATGTCCAGTTAATGGCTCTAACCAATGAGCTATGATCAAGAGGAGGGCTCAAAGGGACAGACCCAACGTTGACCCGACGGATTTCAAAGACTTTGACATCTCTTGAAGCATCTACGAAGGTCTTCATTTAATTAAATTTAGTTGATGAATCTGTAAAGATTTGCCTCGATTTTTCGAGTACTGTATACTTTTGAGGGCTCAGACAGTACTGGGAATAACTTGTGAAAAAAAATGTTCAGCAATCTGTGCATTTGTGTTAACATGCAAGTCTGTTTTAGAATCGAATGTATCGCTTCCATACATATAATATCATAATATCACGCCTGTTTCCCCGAAGGGGTAGGCAGAGGCATATTATATGCCTCCATTTCGTCAATTACGTTGTTGATCACACGTAATAGGTTGTGAGCCTATTGCCACTTACCGCGAACTTTTATGTTTGCCAGAGCCTCGTCAGTTGTTTGGCAGGTGCACCTCATGAGAATCAGGTTCGCTTGGGCTCCTCTGATCTTAGTAGGATCTCTATCGAACTCTTGTATCGCTTCCAATTGTATTGATTTAAGCTCTTGTTTTGAGATCTGGAGTTTGTGGTCTCATATTCTGCGTTCAGATGAACCTGGTCCTAAAGTATGGTCCTATTACTTTCCTATGACAGACTGGTGTTCAAATAAATTTCCAGATACAAATGTGAAGGCCTTTCTTTTAGCTGGGTCTGTTTCATATGAGGAGGATGAGATATGAAGTATGGTAGCATATTCACCGTAGGTTTTTTATTTTTTATATCAAGAGGTGGCAATCAAGCATGCGGGCCACCTGATGGAACGTGGGCACCGTAGCCCATGGACACCTGCAACACCATGGCCATTTCAAGCGCGTCGTCGACCTATTAAAAACGGTTTCATGACCTTTTTTAAAGAGTCCGATGCTGTAATTTTTGAGAAAACCTCGCCAGGGAGTTTATTCCACACGCAATGGCACGCAGCAGAAGACCTCTTTTGAAACGCACCGATAGCGCATCAGTCATTTCCAATTGCCATTTCCATTGCGGTGCAATGATAAAAGGAGGCCGTTAACATCAATTCAAACAGTTCCTCTGAGCACACCCCATTATTCAAGCGGTAGAACACACACAAGAAGGAAAAATCTCAATCTTAAGGGTCCAATGTTGCTGGGATCTTGAACATTGCTCATAGCTTGTCTTTGAACCGCGCCAAAAGGTGCAAGATGGTATTCAGGCGCTCCTGCCCAAAGATGGCAGCAGCACTCCATCTGCGCTTATAGAGCTGATGTCGTTGCTCTGGTATGAAGTACCGCTTTGCCTTGTTGAGGATACTGTGTTTTTAAGATGCCAGCTTGACCTTGAAGACTACGGAGCTGAACGTCGCTAGAGATGTCCAAACCAAGGTTCCCAATGCGATTGTTGAGTATATAGGTACTTTATAGGGAGATACGTATTAACGGAATGGAATATAAAGCTTAACAGGTAAGCAAAGTTCCATGTCTTCTGACTAAAGTCACAAAATAAATTGTACCTAACTCTCTTTTATTTAATAGCAAAATCCACAAATCCATAAATGTATCAAAATGAAACAACATCAACAACACAACCTGTCATAATGTAATTGAAATTATTTATTACTAACTGGTAGCCGTTTGAAGTAGGGATGTTCACTCACACAATGTTAGTGAGAGAATGCGAGGCAAATCCAATTCTTGGCAAAGGACCATCCGACCGCGAAGATTTAGAGCTCATTCCGACCGACGTAAGTTATTCGCTCATGAACATCTGGAGCGACCAATTTTAAATTGAAATTGTTACCTTGTGCTTCGGGAAAGTTAACCCCTTTGCTGTCGTACTCGATGACCTATTTTGAAACAATAAATCGCTTATGTAACGAAATAGTTGGGTTCGATTGTCATTTGAATGTATGTAACAGTAGGGTAGGCAGCTGCGTGTAGTATAAAAGGATAATTGTTGAGATTTTAGTTTTATTACATTATTGTTCTATGAAACGATATCTTTCTTATAAGAAACTATCGGGACGTTAGATTAGTTATGATTGCACTGAAAATATGTAAATAAATCGTATGTTATGGTTAGGGCTTTATATAAGAAGATTTGAAAACGTGCCGTTTGACGACCAATATGGCGTAGTGGTGAGTGTACCCGCACTGCACTCCGGAGGTCGTGGGTTTGATTCTTACGCAGGACACATCTTTGTGTGCATAAACATGAATATTTGTTCTGGTCTAGGTGTTTTCCTATGTATATTAAGTATGTATTTACAAAAAAAGTATTTATATATGTCTATTCGATATTTAGTATCCATAACACAAGTTCTTAATGATACTTATCTTGGAACTAAATAATTGATGGAAGTGTCTGAAATATTTATTATTATTATTTAAAATGGTTACGTACCTCTGATATAGCTTTTGAATGTCGTAACTGAAAGCACGAACATTATTATTTAAATCGATTTTTGCATCATCACACTATATGGGCACATTAACAACATTCGTCAATAAATAATGAACCGGAGCTTTGTGTTTCGTGATCTTCCAATAAAACATTTTTTCATTCATAAATCAATGAACTACACGAACTATGTCATGAGTCAATACATGAAAGCTACGAAAGCACGTCGCCGTATATACGGTTTCGAAATGTTGCAATTAATCATTAATAGAAACTCCTTGCTGCGCTGAAATGAAATGCCACTTGCTTCAAGTGTTTCCGAATGAATTCCAACAAAATGAGTCTTAAATAGTTCATGATTCGAGCAATAAAACCCGTATACATCAAAGGACGTTTCAGGGAAGCCCCTTTACACTCCGCCGTTCGCCTGCTTTCCGACGCGTCTATAATATTTTTTTCTCTCTTTGAAATGTGGTTTCTCCTCTCGTTTAGCGATTAATTAAAAATTGAATAAAACTCTAACAGTCATATTGTGATAATGTGAATAGCTCCTTAATGAATTCCCATTCTACGAAATAGGTCGCGGTCGGGAAGTCGGATAATTGGTGGAAAGTCGGAGATTGGTGCCTGCATCAGTCTGTTTTAGTAAGTACCATGGAGAGTTTCTATTGGAATACTGGCTGATGCGAAGTTTTGTACAGAATATAGTTTAATTTATTAGTTTCTAGGTACATACATTTACGCGAAACAAATCCTTAGTGTATAGAACGTTTAGTTATTTATCTACCAAAATTAAAAGAAAACATAATGTTAAACATTATCGATAAAAATATATTAGAGAATAATTAATATGATTATTGTATTTTTTTTTAACAAATTACACAAACATATTTAAATGAACGGTAACTAATTCCTCATTAAATGTAATTTAGATTTCATAGAACAATTAATTTGTCGATAAAATTTGTATTTTCATAGGTATGGTTTTTGATAGTATCTAGAACCATACTTGTTAATATTTGTCAAGCTGTCAAAAAAAAAATTATTCGTCACACCTGCCGCAATATATTTAACACCTAAATAGAAGCGCTTAAGGCCACACTGTATTTGTGATATTAAACTATTGATGCCTAGAGTTACCGGACAAAGCTCTATTCTGAATGAGAATTTTTTTAAATATCTCTGAAATGAGCACGTGAACGCTTCGGTGCGCCAATATCATATTATAGCAATAGTATAGGAACAAATAAATACTCTTCTATAGCCTGGAGGTCTATTACGAAATGATCCATCCGAATGATCGGGTCCGACCGACGTTCGACCGAAGTTCCGATTGTTGAGTTACTACGAAACAAGTTCGGATTTCACTGGTTCGGTCGGAACCAAAGACAAACCTCAAAGGAGTCTCGGAACGAATGATATTATGAACTAGTGTTACTCCACGTATTATAATTACATCGATACTTTAAAGTTCTCTGTTGAACATAGCATATCTCATAAATTACTGTATAATTAAATATGATAACTACATAAACTTTAAGTTTTTATATGATTCTAAAATATTATATGGGGAACAAACAAAAATAAGACGGTTTTGGAAATTCGTCAATATCTCAAGACTGTAAAAGTTGTCCCTTTCGTAGTGAAAAAAAAACAAACTAAACACAGCGTATACAAACAAGTGGCACCTTTTTTGCCTTAGTTTTTTGTTGTGAATTTTTGGACTTCTCGGTTAATTGCTCACTCAAAAAGTGATAAATAAAATGCATGCCCATAAGAAATATGTTGCGTTTTGGCAAGAACTACTTATGAAAGCCGTAAATTGTAATTTTAAGTGCATAGTTCAACATTTTCCCATAGACGGCGACGTGAAACGCTTAAGAACAAGAGTAAGCTGAAATATTATGATTTCAAACAAGAAATATGGAATGTTAAGTGTGCCTAGTACTTTCTCGTTGTAGAAGTTTTGGTTAATTATATAAGAAACCTTTGGCGCGTCAACATGTCCACACCAACTGCAGAGCAAGTTCAAACTTTATTGACCTTCCTTGAGGAGCACCGGGACTTAGCCCGAGGCATATTGAGGAGTGTGGAAGGTCGGGTACGTTCCCTTCAACTGTGGGAAAGTATTTGCACCACATTGAACTCCATGGGAGGGTGCACGAAGACTACAAAACAATGGCAAAAAGTAAGTTTAAGTACATATTTTTATAGATTATTAACGATTGCAGTGTAAAAATGGTACCTAGATGAGAAAGTATTGATCATCATCTCAGCCCATGAACGTCCCACTACTGGGCATGAGCCTCCTCTCACATACCAATGTGCGAGGGTATTTATCATTAAGTGTTAAAATAACTTTTGTAAATGCTTATTGGTTTATTAGCCCCTTTTACAATATGTTTATTTATTTTAGGTTTGGACTGACAAAAAATATCTTGCTAAAAAGGCGGCAGCAGCCGCTAAAAGATCAGCTGCTGCCACAGGAGGCGGACCATCGACAGCTCCACAACTTTCGCAATGGGAATTGAGGGTCATATCGATAATTGAAGATGGATTTGGCGAACCTCAAACTACGGCTAGAGTCCCTACATTTCTGGAGGTTAGTATTAATCTTTATCTATAGAAGTGATATTTTAGTGGGTTTCAGTATACAATGGCATTAGGCGGTGAGCTAGTCCCCTGTTACTATTTAGTGATTTATAATCTAAATTATGCTGATCTCAGATTTTTGAATAAATAATTTTATTTTATAGCTATAGAGATATAATATTTTATCGCCCCTCATATCTTCTGTATGAGACCGCTTACACTGTGCTATAATATAATATTACATCCCAAACTATAAATAATTTACAAAGTGTATGTTGAGCTATAAAATATTATATCTCACTTTGACTTTATACTTAATTAATTTGACTACATGTGGCTGTGATTACTGTCCAATTGGCAAAGTTTGCAGCGCTGCCTATTTTGAAAAGGCTCATATTTAATGTGTCATCAAAATTAATAAATTACCAACCTAACCTAACCTTTTTGTACATCAAAAAATTCTGATGGAGCACCTAATCCCCTATTAGATGCTAGATCAGTATTTTTGATGATCAAAAAAGTATTTTTTAGAGGTTCAGTTTATTATATTCCTTTTGAAAAGGATTAACATCTGTGTTTATAAGATATTCGCAATATACATCTTCTTATGTTATATCTAAGTACAAACATTAACAATATTAAAATGTTTTTTTCAGCCAGCCCAAAATCATCACCAAGATCAATTGAACCCACACAGTGTACCAGCAGAGATAGAGACAGAAGATATACCTTATCTAGGTAGATGTTTTGTAATATTTAGGTAGTATTGATAAAATTGCTCATTTTATTTTATTGTTATTTTGTTAAAAAATCACTATATTAAATTTTACAGAGGAGGTTATATCTATAGAACAGAGAAACCTGCCAGCATCAAGTGGGCCAGCTCCAGGCACACAGAGAGCTGTTACTACCCCTACTCAAACAGCAAATCAAACAACAAGTAAGTTCAAACTATAATCGCAACATAATGTGTTTCGAATGTCAGCTGAAATGTAAAGATACTTTTCATGACAATTATACATAAACAGTATAACTTTAGTACCACTGTATTGTGCAACTCTTCTGTGTCTATAAAAAAATATTTATAAACCCACTTATGGTAACTGCAATTTACTCTACTTACTTATACTATGCCAATAGTCTAAATTTAATTATTTATGTACTTTTGCAGGAATTAGAGAACAAAGATTGCTTCGACGTCACCAGTCTGCAATATCGTTTCGGGAAAATTTGCTACGACTGGACGAGGCTCGTGTGCAAATTGGCCGGGAACAAAGCGAACACATGTCAAATATACGGGGTGCCCTTGCAGAAATACGGGATGCCCTTGCAGAGTTATGTGGGCTGGCGAGGGAATATATGAATCAGCGAGGGCGTAATTAAGGTGTATATATATCCCATATTCTCCCGTGGTTGTCGTATTAGGCGACTAAGGGAAATGGGTTTCAGTATAAACTGTTATGAGGCGATGGGCTAGTTCTGTCACTATGCAGTGTGCATATCATACAACTCAAACCCAATCAAAATGCCTGGCTGGCAATTTTTGCGGCTATGCCTACCCGAAAGCGATTAACGGCGTGAGCTCTTTGTATGCATGTATGTATATATAGTTTCTAGATGTTATATTAAGTTATATATTTTTTTGTTCATTTATTATATAGATAAATATTACTAAACAGATGCATATACTGTAAATAGGTTTTTGTAATAAAGGCGGGTTTTACCACTGTCTGTTACAAATGTATAGCATATATCCTAAATAATTTGACATTTGTTGTGAAAAAAATCACTGGCATATAAGTTATTCAGAATTGTCAGACAGTGGTCAAACCGGTCTTTTCTAAATAGATTAGGTATCATACTGATTTAATTACACTATACAATAAAGCTAGGTAGAATAAGTACAGAAAAAGTAATAATAATAATTCTTGATTTGATAAAAATACACTGGATAAATTAAAAATAAAACTCCCATACTAGGCTAGGCCTGTATAATGGGAGTTTTTAAAGAGGTAACTTTAAGTACATTTCATCTAAAAACGACAGCCTTACGTCTATATAAAGATTATACAAGTGAGTTATTAGCATTCAAGAACACTAGTTCTCTTTGTTAACAAAAAAAATGTAATAAAGAAAATGTAAATAAAAAGTCACATGACATCACAATAACTTTTTTTATTTATTAATTCCTAATTAAACTATAAATTAAATACAGATAAGTGTTTAAAAGAACTTACAAAATTCTTTTTAATAATTATCTGTTAAGGGTTGCAATAACCCTTTCCCTTTCCCTCTGGCCTCTTCTTAAGGCGTGTACTGCTAAAGATTCAGGTTGATATATGACCTGTCTAGAATTCTCTGCATCGAGATCGTCTGAGGACAGTGGAGGTGCATCCACCCCAGCTCGTATACACATATTGTGTAAGACACAACAGGCCAAAATGATTTGCCCTGCTGTCTCTGGTTGGTAGTGAAGCTCCCTTGCAGCCAACAGACATCTCCACCGACCCTTTAATATTCCAAATGTGCGCTCTACGGTGGAACGAGCACGTTTATGCATCGCATTGTATCGGCCCTCTGGAGTGTTTTCTTCAACATTGCCCACTATTGGTGTGAGCAAATAATGCCGTAGGGGGTATCCTGAATCACCTGTAAGAAAATCAAAAGATTTTAAGGTACATAGGTAAGCCTGTACGACTGACTGATATATTTTATTATCATAATCAACAGTTTACTTTGCATTTACATATGCGATTAGAAACATATAGTTAGCTAAGTGTGAAACTATGTGTGATTCTTTCGGTCGAATATCACTCTAAGTAAGTGATCGATCATCTACATTACACATAGTTGTTTATATTAATAGGTTATACTTTTAGTTATGATTTGGTGTAATTAATAAAGTGTTTTGTACTATATTTTACCTAAGAGATATGTTGTACGTAGTTGCTCCAGATGGGCTTTAATCTCACTTTGTGACCAAATGAATGCATCATGTGTTGCTCCACCCTGTGTAGCGTCTACATTTAGAATGTAACAGTCAGAGTCACATATCTGCAAAATTAAAATATTTATTGAGATAATTATTATTTTTTGATGATTAATGATTATAACATGTATGTACATAAATTACACTAAGATAACTTATTTATATCAGCAAAATAATCCTTGTTGGTATGAATGTAAATTTATTGCTAGCTTTAAAGGGTGTTAAACATATTTCTTACCAGTTGAGTGTTAATAGAATGAAAAATGTTTTCTATTAAAAAACCTCTCCTCGTGTTCAGTGGGCCTAACTATTGCAATGTGTGTGCAATCAATACACCCAACCACCCCCGAAATACGATATCTCTCATAAAACCTGAAATTTGAGAGAAAATTCAGTTGATATAATGCAATCTATACAAATCTTTAGAGTAAAGCTAATACAAGCTGTACAATATCACATAAAATTTTATTATAAGTAGCACAATTCTTGTGATATCGTATAAAGGTATATTATAAAGATTGTTTTAAAAATATTAAGATATTTCAAGACTCCTACCCAAAAATAAATATTTTTAGTTATAAAACACATTTGATAACTGTTAAGTACTGTATATTAGGTGATTTGCATGCATTTGTACTTCAAACATAATACGATGACAATAAAATGATTTGATTGATTGATACGAAAACAAATAAGTAAATATATTTATAGTAAACATTACTTCATCTTAATGATGTTCCGTTCAACTGCATTTTGGGGAAATTTAATATATTTTTGCAATATAGTTGAGGTATTCATGGCTGATGTGACCTCACGCAAGCAACGAGATACTGTTGGCTGGGCCATCGGAGTGTCTGTGCTTAGCCCCACTGAACCTTGGTAACTACCCCGCGCATAAAAGTTCAAGGCAACAAATATCTGTAACCAAATGTTTTACTAGTTACAGCATTATGAGAAAAAATATTAGATTATCATAACACTAATAATAACATTTTATTGCACAAAGATAAAACACACAGACAAAACTACCACTGTACATACCTTTGTAGCCGGGTCTATCCCACGAGCATTCCGCTTTGGAGGTAAAAGTGGAACTATCTCCTGGCAAAGCTCTTCATAAAGTTCCCGACTGAGCCTATAATTGCATACAAACTCAACGTCGGGAATGATATTGGTGTTTAGTGCTTCCCGAAGACGCCTTCGATTTCTTATACGCTCCAAGCGATCCTCATTTATGGCTTCTTCTCCTAATAAATATACTCTCATTGCCATTTCTGCAACTTTTTAGCAACCGTAATCAATAACACCCCTAATATCGTTTGCTGTACAAATATTTTATTTCTTATAAGATTATCCTAAGTTCACGATACTCACACGACAGCTATTGTGTTGTCGTGGAATTTGACATTAAACTGACGACGAAACACTTGTCAAACTCAAATTATCGGTCGGAGAAAAAGCGTTCGGAATAAGGTTTACGACGCGCCTTACGTCAAATATAGGTCGGTCGGATTGAAAGTATTTGATCAGAACGAACGATCGACCGACGTATTTCGTAGTAAGAATGGCCCGAACAATCGGCCGATACATCGTATTTTGTCATTTCGTAATAGACCTCCTGGCCTCGAAAGAATTCTTCACCATCACTAAATGAAGTTCAGCCACTGCTGAACATAAGCCTCCTTAGTAGTGTGTTGAAGGTTTAATAAGCATACACTCGCGATACAAAATAGACCGGGGATGAGGCGAAAGAAGGGATGACCTCACTACTCACCCCGTTTTCATTATTCCTCGCATCAGTCATACAACTTGGAAGAGGATAGATATAATTAGTTAGCCTACAATCCAATTAATCACAGTCATTAAATAATAAACCAAACGTTATTTATGTCCCTAACTGATTTACTATTCAACTATATTAACTCTGTCTAGACTTTTCCATATTCCATTTTTTCTAAGGTAAATTATAATACATTTTTAAGCAATAAAGTTTATGTAAATAAATGAAATGCTTTTATTGTTTCGCTGAAGTTTGTGTAGTATTAACACACCCACAAGATAACCTTTTTTGGCTCGCCACCAATTACGTGGGACCAACTATATGATTGGCAAAGTGTGGGCGTACAATATGCCTTTGGTAGGCAAAGGGCCTTCGGGGAAACAGGCGTGAATATACATATGTATGTATAATTTTAAATAAAATTGCACTATTAGGAAAAGTCCTTCTATCGATTTCTGAATAAGTCTGCCAGTGCTGCAATTTTAGGTTTATTGTTTCGATAATTGCTCGTGGGAAATCTGCGGCGATTTGAACTGGCTGAATCTAAAACTTCGCCTCTGAATATGGAATATTGACCCTCATACATTTTTAATATCTCTTCTTCAATCAAAAACTTTTGCGTAATTATTTTTAAGAGCAGTGTTGGTAATTTATGTATCATTTCATATATTTTCTTCGCTTAAAGCGAAAGATAATTTTTTTAATTAAATGAAGAATTATGTATGCTTAGGGATCTTACCAAGATCTTAGAAGCCCAAGCCAACCTGATCTGCAAGTGGTGCACCTTCCGATTCACAGATGATGCTCTAGCAAACATACAAGTTCCCGTCAAGCGAAATGAATTTACTCTTAATGTAATGACTTGAACGTAAATGGGTGACCAGGACCAATTTCTTAAAGTGACATACGAAATACCACACAAACGAGGTGCACATTGCTTTTTATCGGCTATTCTTTCCGTCAGGTATTGCAAAACTAAAAACGCTTCTGTTTAAAAAAATGAGATTTCAGATTCATAATTTTTTCGCAACATGAAGTCAACGGTTTAGTTACTTCATAAAGTCACAAAGTTCTTAATTTTTTTAAGAGCAATATGTACTCATACTGACTATCAGCATTCGGCACGAAACTTTGAACAGTTTGAGTAGTCCCGGGCATTTTTTGCGGGGCGTGAAACGGTATTCCTGCACGACGGTATGAGTAAATGCTTTTGTGCCATGCTTAACCCAGGGTAAGGAGCACTCAGTTATCGCATCAACTGCTTACCAGGCTGACTGTGGTGACTTGTGGTGTGACAAGACACATATAAAAATTATAATTCGATAGTTCGCAGTTCAAAAACCTTTAAATTACTCAAGGTGACAATAAAATATTGCAGAGTCGGGCCCATACTTTCATTATTATATAGATAGAAAAGCCAGTTCGAGATACATTTCTCATATACGAATTTTAACCTCGAACCTTATAAATCAATGTTACTATAACACAAAATGTATATAACTTCAGTAGGTTAATCTAAAAGAGCCGTCGTTTGAACATTGACTAATGTTTTCATATATCTGGCTTCAGATTACTGTTAGAACATTTAAAAGAGTAGGCACACTATCTGTGGTTAACAATTAAGATTATATGTATAAACAGTTTGCTTCCGTGTGGCATTTGTTTTTGGTCTCATAAAAAAGGGAACTAATACTCTAAAATAGGTTAGATTGTGCATCAAAAATACTGAATTGCACCAACTGTGGAAATTAGATGCTCAATTAGTATTTCTGATGCACGATAAGGTAAGGATGAAAATTTTATGATTTTGAGTTTACAAGTATTAAAAGAGTATTTTAGTTTTTAAAAGTAAATGCAACATGTATTTCTTAACAAAGTATGGAAACTCATTGCCTCGAGACAGATAGGCTCGAGCCTGCTCTCACATACCAAGTTAGTTGGATTTCAGGTCTTATTAGGTCGGGGAAAAAGTCTTTTCGCATAACGTAGGTATAAACTTATTATAAAATTTTTTTGACTGTACTATTTGTGTCTGGCTGGTTTTGGTAACATTAAAAAGGTTCCATTATAAAGAAAAGAAAAAAATAAAAAAAAGTTGTTTCCCGCTATTTTTCATTTGTTTTTCTCTCCGTAAAAATGAGTGAATCTAATGAAGAAATTCGATACATTTTAAAATTTTATTATAAAAAAGGCAAAAATGCAACTCAAGCAGTGAAAAAAATTTGTGATGTTTATGGACCTGATGCAGTGTCAGTAAGAGTAGCACAAATTTGGTTCAAACGTTTTCAGTCCGGAAATTTTGATGTTAAAGATGCACCTCGCTCTGGTCGCCCTGTTACGAATAAAATGGACGCCATTTTTGAAAGAGTAGAGCAAGATCGGCATATTAGTAGTTACGATGTCGCTGAAGAGCTGGGAATTGACCACAAAACAGTTTTGACCCATTTGAAGAAAGCTGGTTATACAAAAAAGCTCGATATTTGGGTGCCACACGAGCTCACTCAAAGAAACTTAATGAACCGTGTACTCATTTGCGATTCATTATTGAGACGTAATGAAACCGAGCCGTTTTTGAAGAGATTGATAACTGGCGATGAAAAGTGGATCACGTACGACAAGAACGTGCGAAAAAGGTCGTGGTCGAAAGTTGGCCAGGCTTCACAGACTGTGGCCAAACCTGGCCTAACACGAAATAAGGTGATGCTGTGTGTATGGTGGGATTGGAAGGGCATTGTTTATTATGAGCTTTTACCGCCCGGCAAAACCATCGATTCTGATCTTTACTGCCAGCAACTGATGAGATTAAAGGAAGCAGTCGAGAGAAAACGGCCGGAATTGATCAACAGGAAGGGTGTGGTCTTTCATCACGATAGCGCTAGACCACACACATCTTTAGCCACTCAGCAAAAATTAAGAGAGTTCGACTGGGAGGTCCTAGTGCATCCACCATATAGCCCTGACCTTGCGCCTTCAGATTTTCACCTGTTTCGGTCTCTGCAGAATTCTTTAGGTTCTGTAAGGTTGACCTCAAGAGAGGACTGCCAAAACTATTTGTCCCGTTTTTTTGATCAGAAGTCCCAAAGTTTCTACAGTAACGGGATAATGTCTCTGCCCACAAAATGGCAGAAAGTTATTCAACAAAACGGTACATATATATTGTAAATAAATGTAAATAAACTTTGAAAAAAATGTCTTGACTTTTCATACAAAAATACGAAAAGACTTTTTCCCCAACCTATTAGGTACGTCGTGCTCCTAGTACCTACCTAGTTCGAATGAGCAGCGGCAGCTGTGTGTCGTATTGCAGCTTAAGGCCCATGACTCGGCGTTAAGTTACTCTGGATCTTAATAACCGGGATAAATGACTTAGTAATTGAAGCGCTCAATATTAAATGCCACACAAACGGTCACCTATCTGAAAACTGATCACAGTAAACTTAGCCTAATTTCGAATATCCTTTCAGGCAATTTATATTTATTTATTTATATATTTTTTAAATAAATCACAGTAATATAATTTGTATCAATACGAAAGCGCACAGCCGGAACACACCTAATAAAAAGCGTACTCTTTTATATCTGAGTGTAATCATTCATTAATGAGGCATCGCTTTAATATATATGGTTGATTCGGCTTCGTCGTAGATTTCCCTTACCAAGATTACGAACACCCACGTGTTTTATCAATAATCCATTACTGTATACGCCAAACAATGAACCGCGTTATCAGCACCGTTCATATCGCCTCAATGATGAATGAACGCGATGGTACATTAGAAAATGTCAATAAATAAAAAGTCAATATCTTGAAGCCCATCGGCTTGAGACGGAACATTAGCGAGGCTGTGTACAGTCTAATGCATCAGTATTTTATGGGTTACTATGTATTAAATTTTATATGGGGCTATGATTATGAAGTTGTTTGTTTCCTTATATGCCGTAAGCAATTTTCAGATAATAACTTTGTAGACGCTGTGAAAGCGCAAAGATCGCGTGAACTTATGAAAGTTCTGCATTTAATTTTAACCTTAATTTTAGTGCGTGTTGATTAGTAGTCAGTCGGCCCAGTATGCTTTTATTTGTGAAGCCATATTTTAACACCCATTTTTGCCTACCTCATTACGCCTGTCGTTTATGGTTGTTCATAGAATTTTCACCGTGTGCCGTTAGCTAGCGACTATCTTCATACTTAGTTCTGTCGCCATAATCGAAAAATGTAAAATGGCTCGTATACTTTTATTTAAACTTGCAATATTACAGAATCACTAAATATAGCAGCACAGTTGGACCCTTAATGAAACAGACCATGGTTTCTGCAACCATCAGCACACACATGCACATAGCTTACTATCTGGTGATTTATGTGTCATGTGTAATAATATAAAAAACAACAATAAATGCCGTTCCATGTATTGTTATTTCCATGTATATACTTGTACGGTGAGCAACTTAAAATGTTTAACAGAACATTTTCATTCCTTAGAAAAAAAATCCAATGTCATTTTAGACTATAATGATACTTACTTTATTTTCACATAAGAATATAGACACATACAGCTTGCTCCATTACAGCAATAAAATTTAAATGGAAGCAAAAAGCATTAACATTGCCCCAGCAACCACCGCCTAAGATATCATCACGACACCGCAGCCACGGCTTGTCAACTTGAATAAGCTATTATGAATCGTAGAGCCTTCTCGACGTTATAGTACCGGATCCACCGGCTTTTATCGCCGACTGTACTATCAAACCGGTAGCAGCCGGCGGCGAGATAACTGGAGTTATGCGCTTAACTTAAGTTCAACATACGCTATGGTTGCTCCTACGCGCTCAATTTGCTTCTACAAACCGGCCGGGAGTACCCTGATGCGGTAGCTAAGGATATACGAAGATAATTGTTATCGAATGTAATTATTATTTCATTTCGTATGCATCCCTTTGTCTTGATATTTCAAAAAAAAAAAAGATTATAAGGCAGAAGTGTGATCAATTTAGACAAATGTATTATAGTACTGTTTGAAAAAATATAACTAGCACTATACGGCGCCTACCCTTATTCTTTGATATACTGGAGTAAGAGGTGAATAATTGATAAAAAATGTGGTAGCGGCATCTACATAGAATTATATCACCCGAGGATGTCATAGACGGCGACGAATTGAATAGAATCTCGTATTGTACACAAACGATGGACAGATCTAGACAATATGTGATAGACAGATAGATAGTGTGCTGTGGGCTTTCATTTGCATGAGTGAACCAAAAGCGGAGAGAGATGGCGTGAAATTGAGAGGCGATTTACCATCGCACATAATTAAATGAATAGGTACTCCGTGATGTCCAAGACCGCTCGGATAAGCGTTGCGAGGAGGAAGAAAAATAGTAATAGCAAGATTTCTTACCTATATAGGCGTAATATTAGGTAATGACACATAGGAGTGATTGTATACGCCTGTGTCCCCGAAGGGGTAGGCAGAGGCATGTCTTAAGCCCACATTTCTCCTTGTTATTACCAACGTAACAGGTGACGAGCCTATTGCCGCTTACCGGTACCTTTTATTTCCGCCAGAGCCTCGTTCGTCGATCGGCAGGTGCACCACTTCCAGTGAGGTTGGCTTGGGCTACGCAGATGTTGGTAGGAACCCTATACCACCATATATAATAGGTTGGGGAAAAAGTCTTTTCGTATTTTTGTATGAAAAGTCAAGACATTTTTTTTAAAGTTTATTTACATTTATTTACAATATATATGTACCGTTTTGTTGAATAACTTTCTGCCATTTTGTGGGCAGAGACATTATCCCGTTACTGTAGAAACTTTGGGACTTCTGATCAAAAAAACGGGACAAATAGTTTTGGCAGTCCTCTCTTGAGGTCAACCTTACAGAACCTAAAGAATTCTGCAGAGACCGAAACAGGTAAAAATCTGAAGGCGCAAGGTCAGGGCTATTTGATGGATGGACTAGGACCTCCCAGTCGAACTCTCTTAATTTTTGCTGAGTGGCTAAAGATGTGTGTGGTCTAGCGTTATCGTTATGAAAGACCACACCCTTCCTGTTGATCAATTCCGGCCGTTTTCTCTCGACTGCTTCCTTTAATCTCATCAGTTGCTGGCAGTAAAGATCAGAATCGATGGTTTTGCCGGGCGGTAAAAGCTCATAATAAACAATGCCCTTCCAATCCCACCATACACACAGCATCACCTTATTTCGTGTTAGGCCAGGTTTGGCCACAGTCTGTGAAGCCTGGCCAACTTTCGACCACGACCTTTTTCGCACGTTCTTGTCGTACGTGATCCACTTTTCATCGCCAGTTATCAATCTCTTCAAAAACGGCTCGGTTTCATTACGTCTCAATAATGAATCGCAAATGAGTACACGGTTCATTAAGTTTCTTTGAGTGAGCTCGTGTGGCACCCAAATATCGAGCTTTTTTGTATAACCAGCTTTCTTCAAATGGGTCAAAACTGTTTTGTGGTCAATTCCCAGTTCTTCAGCTACATCGTAACTACTAATATGCCGATCTTGCTCCACTCTTTCAAAAATGGCGTCCATTTTATTCGTAACAGGGCGACCAGAGCGAGGTGCATCTTTAACATCAAAATTTCCGGACTGAAAACGTTTGAACCAAATTTGTGCTACTCTTACTGACACTGCATCAGGTCCATAAACATCACAAATTTTTTTCACTGCTTGAGTTGCATTTTTGCCTTTTTTATAATAAAATTTTAAAATGTATCGAATTTCTTCATTAGATTTACTCATTTTTACGGAGAGAAAAACAAATGAAAAATAGCGGGAAACAACTTTTTTTTATTTTTTTCTTTTCTTTATAATGGAACCTTTTTAATGTTACCAAAACCAGCCAGACACAAATAGTACAGTAAAAAAAAATTTATAATAAGTTTATACCTACGTTATGCGAAAAGACTTTTACCCCGACCTAATATGTTTAAAATACGACTGACAGAAATGAAAGAAATTGTACATAACACTGCCCAATCACAAGTCGGGCTCGTTATATCCGATGCATATTACAAGGTATGCTGATATGCAGCTAGAGTCAAGACTTGCTCACTGGCAACGGTAAAACGCAACGCGTGATTATATGCAATAAAGTGGATACTAAAAGCAAATTATGACGTGTGAGAAAAAGCACAACTTCTACCTACTGGTTCCATCTCACGTCTTTGGATGTTCACACAGAATCAGTTGAGTTAATTTGCTCACAATTTTATCTATGAATTTTTCCATGATGTGGCGTTTGATAATTCGCAATCAGTTAATTAAATTTCATGGATAGTTACCACAATCTGCATCTCACAGTGTAGTGCTTATGATATTGATAGTAAAATTGTATATTCGAAGAATTCTTCGGCTTGAGCATAAGTGCCTACATAATTATGTATGTTTTTACAATACATACTCTCAGAGAGATTTGTATGAGTCATAAATAAATAGCCATTTCACACGGAATCATTAATTATAAGGGTGATAAGCAATTCACGTGGTATATATGAAAACGTAAATATAAAATACTTGCGCGATGCGATGTACAGCGACATCTATACTGCTAATGATAAATATGAAACGTCATCTACCTCCTGTATGACATTTATGGTTTGATGTATGATGAAAATTGTACACATACAATTGAAGTACTTAATTGTAAATAATGTACAGTGACGTAATTGTAAATATTTTAGCTTAGTTTTTATAGATGTAGTTATTACTGTTAAGGGATTCTAATGTTACAAAATTAAGCCATTACAATTGTTATTGTCATGACTGTTTGCGCTTTTTATCATGCCTGTTCCACGGTCTGGACCTCTCTTAGTTTTGTTGACCTACATCGACTGCTTACCATCAGGCAGGATGTGGTTTTTCTTTTGATAATTTTTATCCTATACGATATGTAGTATACGATGTGTATGTTATGTAGAATACTACAGCTGCTATGGCTGGTTAAGGTCTCTTAATCGAGCCCATTGGATTTTTTAAATGATTTGTAACTTTTTTTTTGTACAATAAAGGATTATTTTGATCACAATAATGTCGTTGAGCAGGGTCTCGAAATAACTATTTTACCTACGATACAACTAGTTATACAGCACTATAGTTAAACAGACAAGACTTACTAACGACATCCGGCATAATAGCGCAGTATTGAGAATAATAATAGAGCGCTGTTTATTTTACCATGGCCAATGCAATACGTTTGATTTAAGAGAAAGGGATATTTAGTTAAAAAGTGAAAGTAGAGCAGTTATTACCAAGGAATCCGTGGAAAAATGTTTATAAAACTTGCAATTGCAGACGATTCATAGAATCAATGCGATATTAAATGAGGAGTAGCTACCGTCTTAGTCTAAGGTTTTATTTATCTCTAGAACAAAAGTATAGCGATGGGCGTCAAGCAACAAAAAATACACTGTCATATGTATAACATTATATACATAATACCACGACTGTTTCCCCGAAGGGGTAAGCATTTTATAAGCTCAAATTTCGCCAGTTATAACTTATAGTGTATTCCGAAATTCGAAAGTAAGCGAAATCCGGAACAGTCAAAAGTATCACCTATTCAAAAACTATTCGCTTTACAGATTGTCTCCGACCACCTACGACACCTCGAACACTTCACAAAAGATCACCACCGAATATTTAAAAATAAAGATAACAATCTAGACAGATCAATCAGATAAACTGAAGAAGTGTTACTATCGTCGATATACAAATCAATTAATACAGGATGTGTATTGACAACCAATGAACGATACGCTACGGATGATCGGATAGATTCTTAACTAAAGAGACTTACTAATGAACCGTAACGACCAAAATACACATTTACAAAAACGCACCAAACAGAAAATAAATTTTATGGTGAATTAAGACATCCGTTTACACTGCAACTAATTAGGTAAAGGAGTGGGGTTTTTGATTTGGTCCGTTGTTATTGGAAGGGAAACTGGTTCCTTGTTACACTTACTTGCTTTTTGACTACAGTGAACTATACTGAGATCACTAATCCGCTTGCCTAGCGTGGTGAATATGGAAAAATACCCCCCACATAGAATGTAATCTATTGAGAACCAATGTTCTGCAGAGGACTTTGTAAAGCTGATATGAATAAACTATGCTTGAGAATACATTCTATATAATCTATTACTTCCTGCAAACCTCCTCTACTTTCTGCAAACGCGTTAGCATTAGCGTTTGCAGTCCAAAACTTACTTAATGCTCGTAATATGTTTGGATACTAGACATGGCTAAACATATATTGTTATAAATTGACGGCCTATATGGCGTGGTGGCGAGTATACCCGCACTCCACTTCTGAGGTCGTGGGTTCGATTCCCACACAGGACAAATATTTGTGTGTATAAATATGAATATACGTTCTGGTCTGGGTGTTTTTTTATGTATATTAAGTATTTATTTACAAAAAAAAAAAGTATTATTGTATGTTTATCCGTTATTTAGTATCCATAACACAAGTTCTTAATGATACTTATCTTGGAACTAAATAATTGGTGTAAGTGTCAGAAATATTTATTATATTATTTATTATTATTATAACGCGTACGATCACTATTAATAATGACACTAAATATACATATAACTCGATAACATAGGTTATTTCAAAATCATAAACAAAGCACTCAACTTCAACGTAAGCTTCGTTTATAGATGACTACCACATTCTTATCAATAAAAATCTTTATATGAGGAATGGTACTGCCTACTGCAGTGACACATCGTTAAGATTTTATCCCTTTTTCTCAACGAGAACTAATCTTTACTATTCCGCCGTAACATCACAATGGTAGGGTTAAATAATAGAGATTTTTTTAGTAACCTTAAGGGACGTGTCTCGTATGACAGATTGATCGTATTTCACGTTGAAAAAAACATTGTCAAAGATAATTTATTTCTCGGATCTTCTTCGTAATTGATGTCCTTCATCATTGTCAGCCCATACAGGATTTTGTACTGTTTCAAAATTTTAACACTTTCACTTGAACCTTATATGAATGATTTTTCAATTGGTAGTTCGAATTTGAACGTTGAAAGAAGTATAGGCCACTTGATATGAAATTTCATTCGTTTACTCTATTCAGTAAATAGTTTATAATATTTCTAAAAAAGGCACTTCTATGTTAAGTTAGAAGGATAAATACAAGTCATATCAGACTTATTTGTCACATCCTAAATTAAGATACAATACTCATACAATTTATGGCGACTAAAATGAGTATAGAAAAAGTACATCATGGTAAAATAAGTACATCATGATGAGACATGAAACGTGGTTAACCGCCAGTGACACTGATTACCAGCTAAAACTTCTTAAATACGATATTACACAACTTAATCAAAAACCTATCAATCCCGCCTGCTCCAATGGCATTATTATAAAAAGTACGCAACATGACACGGAAAAGCTATGTGTATAAACAAATTGACAGCACACCTTGTTTGTGTAGGCATACCACACACGACCCGTTATGGAGAGAGCACCTCTTAACATCAAAACTGCTTATGTGCCTATAGCTAATTTAAGTAGCATTGTGAACCTCACAAGAGACGCGTATGAATAAGATTATCATGAAGCTAGAACCCGTTGGGAGTCATTGGTCATAAATCATAACCCATAAAATGCGACTGACAATAACCTTTTTCTTTGACATCGCTTCCTAGACGCTAACGATGGTAATGAAGTTAAAACTTAAATTTCTAAGACTTAAGACACAAAATAAGTCGAATATGAACAGATGATGGAGCGAGAAGTAAGTATAGTTAAAATGACAGGTGAACTTAATATTCCGTTTGATCGAACCAATTGTTAGTATTGTGTTAAGCGGCGTTTTTGTGAAAATGAAAAAAGAGTGTAATAGGCGTGTATATAACAAGAATTCGGGTTTGAAGGACAAGCATCAATCAAATCGGACATTATGAAGTTTTTGGATAAACCAGAGGTTTTGAGAGTGAGAGAGAAGAGTTTTGACTGAATGATCAATGAGAAATTGTTTGTAATGAGGTTGTGTCTGTTGCGTGTCACTTTGCGGTACATCTTCGTGACTGTCTGTGCGATATCATGAGAAGTATTCTTATCAACTACAAGTCCATTTCTGTTTATCTGTAATGAAAGTGATTTTGACATCGATATGGTCTTAAGGAAAACAGCTGTCATAACTCTCTCGTTAAGCAACAGATTACATCAAATACGTATTTTTTGACCACTTAGCCGAAAGTTAATTCATTTTATAATTAAAGATAATCATTAATACCTTTCTACTAGTACAATTTTGATTGTAACTCAGCTTTCGTATCTAAACGCGATGATAGATATAATCTAAACGACTATACTTTCGTACACAATGCAAGCTATCGAAGAAGCGATTTATAACGGATCCTTCATAGTATGACTCTTTTTAATTCACATGTCCCAACTAAATTGGAAATCGTGTACGTTATTGTGGTAGGGGAATTAGATCCTCCACATTGAAGCCGACTATTCTATTGAGATCTCTCGGAAGGGAACTGGATCTGATAAGGCAGATCGTCGATAGGGTCCCTTTTTCTTTGCGCGACACCTTTGTCATGACAAAAGGGGCTGTTTGGTTTGAACTGTGGCACCTGAATGGGCTTGCAATAACACGTCCTGGCCGAAAGCTCGCATCCCGCGAGATCGGCCGCAGATACACTCCTCTTTCTAAAGATTTATTAATCTCTCTCTTTTGCTGGAACAATGAACGCTTTTGGTAGGCACCTGGTGTTTTTCCCGTCACCAAGTATGCTCGAGTCGTGTATTTAGTTTTTGCTTGACGCTCAAGTGAGGTAAGTGGAGCCTAAGGAGCGATTGTGGCTACTTTGAGTATTTTCTCGACCTCAACTCAACAGTCGTCATTCCGTATAATAGCTGGCTTTCAATCGTTTCTGTTTTCAAACTTTGATGTATTATTAATCAAGCAAGGGCCAATTATGAATACCTGTGTTTAAAGGGTTCAAATTAATACCGTTTAATAATTTACTTTATCGATTAATTAATAAATCATTCTGCATGTTTAATATTTATGTGGGCAATCAGATGCGAAGAGAATATTTAAAGGAAAACGGTAACTACATTTGAATTGTCGCCTTAATTTTTTTACAATTATAGTTTTACTTTGACGTACCTAATTATCAATAAATAAATGAACAAAGAGCAAAGTAACTAGGTATAAAAATTATCGTTAGTTTGACGTAGTTCTTCTAGATCAATACAGTACACACCGTTTTACTCAAATTTAATTTCAAAACAACTTTTATTGTTCATTCCACATAAAAGAGCTTAAAATTTACCCTAAAAGCAAAAGTCAAAACAAAACAACTTTGGCTTTGAACTACTAGTAAAGCATAACACATAAATCCAAAGAATTAACTCGTGATTGTTCTTTATTCCTTTTTCTCAACGAGAACTAATCTTTACTATTCCGCCGTAACATCACAATGGTAGGGTTAAATAATAGAGATTTTTTTAGTAACCTTAAGGGACGTGTCTCGTATGACAGATTGATCTCGTTGATCATTGACCTCGAACTTTGATGTATTATTAATCAAGCAAGGGCCAATTATGAATACCTGTGTTTAAAGGGTTCAAATTAATACCGTTTAATAATTTACTTTATCGATTAATTAATAAATCATTCTGCATGTTTAATATTTATGTGGGCAATCAGATGCGAAGAGAATATTTAAAGGAAAACGGTAACTACATTTGAATTGTCGCCTTAATTTTTTTACAATTATAGTTTTACTTTGACGTACCTAATTATCAATAAATAAATGAACAAAGAGCAAAGTAACTAGGTATAAAAATTATCGTTAGTTTGACGTAGTTCTTCTAGATCAATACAGTACACACCGTTTTACTCAAATTTAATTTCAAAACAACTTTTATTGTTCATTCCACATAAAAGAGCTTAAAATTTACCCTAAAAGCAAAAGTCCAGCGCTTTGGAAGATCAAGTTACGCGTTTAATTTGTCTAGATCGCGTGTTAGGGGACGTCTGTAGCAATAAATAATGTTTTTTATCTTGACATCACGGCTCTAGGCAGAAATTCTTACACGTCTGTTCGCTGAATCAACGCTTTTTACTCCTTATCTCATTATAAATGCTTAAAGGGCTTAAATTACAAAAAAGAAAATAATATTATCTCAGAGTCAACATTTAAGTAAGAACTTTTTAAAGCTATCTTGGACGGAATAGGAGGCGTACTTGGAAAATAAATAAAGGAAATCATTTATTATACCTAAGGAATGATTAGTTGCTATATTAAAATTATTGTAATATTATAATGGTCTTTTACATTTCCATGCCTCAACAATTAGAACATGTTGATAAAATTTTGCACCAACATGGTAATACTTTTATTCAAAATATCGCACACATGGACTTAACATGCATACTATATACAATAAACATAACCTATGTATCATGCAGATGAAACCACTGACGTTTGCTAGTATGTACTTATTAGAGTAAACTGTGGAAACTATCAAATTAAAAGCTTTTTAAATTTACTTGCGTTTGGTTAATAAACCGTATGGCACCGAGTTCAATCCTCACCGATATATTTCAAACAAGAACCTATTTGTGACACAAAATTACATCAGCGTAACACGAGGAGTCATTAAAAAATATATTTTAAACAAAACAACTTTGGCTTTGAACTACTAGTAAAGCATAACACATAAATCCAAAGAATTAACTCGTGATTGTTCTTTATTATTAAAGCTCGATAAATCACTAGCATTGTCACTATTTTATAGACCCAAAACATTGATATCATACAATGGGTTCGAAATGTGCAGTTTACAATCCAACAATGCCATCAGCTGCCTAGATGATGCCACATCTTGATAACGTACCCACATTTTGGCAAATACGTCTCAGCGGGAAGCCGTCACAATATTTTAGTATCTACGACTGTATCTGTGCGGTTGGGATTTGACATTTTTTTATCAGAAGGCAATGTGTGGAATCTGATTTTAAAACTTCGACACTTTGCTACTGACGCTGTGTTTGACAGTTATTCGTCAATATCCTTACTACAGTATAATAAACATAAAGTTTGGAACTCATTCAGTACTGAATGGGTTTTATAATAATAAGCTCATACATCAGAATTGGCTATCATAAGACATTATGTAAAATAAATCCTGGGCAGACGAAGTTAAGGGCACCAACAGACGAAGTAAAAACAATAAACGATATCTTGCTTATTTTGTCTACTTAGTGTAAATTTCGGTAGTGTTATAAAATGTAAGCAATAAAGTGTTCATATTATGTCAATGTAATTAAAGTAATTTTTACTTAAGAAAAAACGATAATGCGACGTTTGATATATTCTCACAATAGATTCACTTGGTGGAATATGAGCTAAATCCTTTTCACTTCTGTTGTTAAAAGAAAGTTGCTCTAATGGGCTGAAACTACGACAATATAAATCAGAACGATACTTTTAAAAGTTTTAAGAAAAAAAATGTTTGTTACCAAAATTTGCTCCCGACACGATTAAATTTAAATCTATTCCCACATCATTTTATATTAAGTTTCAAATATCCACACGCACTCGGTAAAAGAGACATAAATTACGTAATGTGAAACTCCTGTACTATGTTTTGATCACTCCTCTTGTTCCCAGAAGGTTGCACAAAAGGGAAGCGAGATCACTTGAAAAACTACGGTTTCGGCCCAAAACCTCGACCTTTTGTGTTATATTAAACCGTCCTTTCTCAAAATTATTGTCAAAGAATGATATGATGTCTTTATGTCTTGGGACTATTGTGTGACACTTATCTTATCGTCTATCGTATTATTTATAATGGTCTAGTATAAAGCGCCACTATATTTTAAGCCCGGATTTGGTTTGTGTTTTGTTATTAAATACAATGGTTTTATAGAGTAGACTGTATTAGATTGTTATAAAAATATTGTACGGGCAAATATTTCTTGCTGTTATAATTTTTCACTAAAGTACTCTGTGAGGTGGTGGATGATTACTGAGAACAGGAACCAATAGTACAGTAATAGTAAATTTTACAAACCAAAAGGTATTTATCTACAAGGATAATAGATTTTAATTTTGCTGCCTACTTTGCTTCCTAATTCTTTTTTGAAAATAATAATTACATTTATAATAAATAACACATAAAAATATTTACATTGTAATAAATTACTATATTAAAGACAGTTCCTCGAAACAAAGATGTTTTCGTATTTTTTTTCTCTTTTCGTTCATTATAAATAGGGATTCTTGAATTCAAGGTATCTTCACAAGTAAAATATTTCAACTAAAAGTGTCAATGAAATTAAGAAATATTTTTTAAAATGCCGAAGCCGCTTTGAAGCAAATTGTTGTATAAAAGTTTTAAATAGTTTTAAAAAAATAATTTTTGTTTCAGTTGCTATGCCATTAGTTACTTTATTGTAATGAACCATTTATTTATAAAGGTTAGTTAATTTCTAAATGTAATTGCTTACTGCTTTTATGTTTAGTAAGAGACATTAAAACGCAATAAAATTGTCTCCATAATGATTAATAGAAATTGCTAGACTTAAACAATAATTTAATCTTACTTAAAGTTTTCTTTGGCGGTACACTATGAAATTTATTACTTAGAAGAAAATACTTCGTTTACTATACTTTGTTATTACCGGTTTGTCTTAGCAACGCAATCCAGACTTAGCACCTAAAGTAACATATCTTTCTTTTTTGATATTACAGTCTCGTCCAAATGACGGCTTACTCTAAAACTATGCCTATTGGTGTTGATTCATACTCCATCATGTCCCAATGCTGGTTAGCGTATACAGGTGTGTGGCATCCTGCTACTAGAATCTTTTAAACAGCTTCTATCTTTGTTTAACAACTACGATTTACAGTCCATAGCGACAACGCTACAAGCTTAACGTGTCTTTCAGTTGCAGAATTTCTATCAGATATGTTAGTGCCGATAACAATTATTCTAATTACTTTTTCTGTCACGGAAGAAATTCTATAAAACAACCTAGAATTCGACAACAAGCTATCGCCGTGATGCGGCCGTTCTTTTTTGTGGACTGCATCGTCTGCATCTTTTATGATTAGGTTTTATATGAAAAAATATATACCACTGAACACGTGGTTCTCGAGCGATAGCACAGTGGTTCTCGAACCATAATATATATTAAAATCAAAAAGTCTCGGGTTCAAAACACCCGTACCCATGCTTTTTCGAAGTTATGTGCGTAGATATAGCTTCTTCAGTGCCTCGGAAAGCAATTAAGCTGTTGGTCCCGGCAGCCATGAACATATATGACATTCGTTATTAGAACGGCAGTGCCTTCTAATATTCTGAAAGTTGGTTTAACTATATAATGATGTTTTCTTTGGGTTGCAGAGGTCAGAGTATACCACCACCTGAATGAATAAATACCACTACCACATTGAATGACCCTAAGCCGCTTATATCCACCGGCTTCCTTAGCCTAAATCTAAATTACTAGATAATAATTAAGTTTTGATTATAAAATTATCAAGAACAGGTTCACTGAAACTGGTATTCTTCATTAATAAGCTTTTGGATTACTCGCTGCTTATCAGTTAATGACTCAAGAGTTATCTTAGAATTCAACATTTTAGAAACGTTTCCACTCTTTACTACATACAGGATGTAGAGGTAGAATCAATTACTTTTTACACGATTTACGACTTCAATAATACAAGTCAAAGATTTGAATTATGAATGTCACCTCCGCTTAGACATTGAGATCATTGTTAAGTTTTTAAATATCTAAATTATCAAAACCAAAAATGCACGTTGGTGTCGCCTGCTTTATAAAACATTACAAACGAATTATTGACAAACCAGCGGCTCGAACAATATTATAATTAATGATTAATTCATCATCCTAGCATTATACCGATTGTCATAGACTTAAGCTTCGGAAAATATTTGCGTCTTATTACGGGCCTGCTATTACAGTTCTTATCCTATAAGATATATTGTTTTTGTGTTTAAATAATTATATATATATATTATAGGGATCCAACCAAGACCTAGGGAGCCCAAGTCAACCTCACCTGCAAGTGGTGCACCTGCCGATCAACGGACGAGGCTCTGGCGAACATAACAGTGCTCGGTAAGCGGCAATAGGCTCGCCACCTATTACGTGAGTCCAACTATACAATTCGCTAAGTGTGGGCGTATAATATGCCTCTGCCCCTTCGGGGAAACAGGCGTGAATTTATGAATGTATGTTTACATAATTACTATGTAAATTCATTTAATTTTCAAATAATAAGTAGATATATTTTTAAAGTAGTAAGAAGTACCAAGATGAAATTAATATTTAGTCTTGACAAGACAAGTTATCATAAATAATATATTTAAAAGCTATATAAAAATAACCAGTTACACCCTGTATCTGGGCTGCGTAATGAAGGAGTTTATTAGACAGAAGGCTTATCTAGTTAGCACTTCGGTTCTTTTGATTGACTTTCGTATTTATTACAAAGTACGTAAAGTAACTTTCTATTTTATAACTCTCTTTTAATTGTATACTTTACATGTTTTTTAGGGATGGATGTAAACAGTTGTAATAGCAAGAAGTTTAAATATTTTGTCAGTCTATTTCATTATTATCATATCAGCCTTATTAAGTCTACTGCTGAATATTAGCCTCCATAATGGATTACAATCTATTTGGGGGAATTCCCATAATCAGCACTCTGGGCAGGCGGGTTCGCGATCGCAGATACAGCCAGTACGCAGGCTGCTACTCATCAACTGTTATGATTTCTCTTCGTCTACTCTTACGACTGCCCTTGCGATGAAAGGGGGTGACACTATTCTAGGCCGTTAACACACGACACACATTATCATTTCTGGTAATTAACATACTCTTTCTGTGCACAAGACTCCATTCACAATACAAAGAGCATAGCACTGATGACCTGTATTGGCTAAGGCATAAAGAGGATTTCGCATTTATTTATAATTTGTAATTTTTTTGTTTGTTTTAGGTGTACGGGGATCCTACAATCATCTAAGGATCCCAAGCCAACCTCACCTGCAAGTGGTGCACCTGCCAATCAACGGACGAGGCTCTGGCGAAGATAACAGGGCCCGGTAAGTCTCAATAGGCTCAGCATCTATTACGTGGGACCAACTATATAATTGGCGAAGTGTGGGCGTATAATATGCCTCTGCCTACCCCTTCAGGGAAACAGGCGTGATTGTATGTGTAATTTTGTTTTACAATGCTACAGAGCAGTGCAATTTTTATCCAAATGCCGTAGGTTCGTATCCATAAGGGCATCCGCCAACGAGTTGATTTTTTTTAGTAAAAATTTTCATTTTTTAGCACTTCTACAGTTTCTTTTAAAAACAAATGCAAAATATTTCAATAAACGTCAGTTTACCGTCTCACTAATGTTTTGTTTCAACGGGTTACGAACGAGTCAACAAAAACAAATCTTTTTTGCGCCTGTTCAACTTTTAGGCCATTCGAATTCGACTCGTATAGACCTGTAGCGCAAAGGTTTTGAAACAGTAGTTGTAATGTTACCCCAACGTTTCGCAGTTGACGGATTTGAATAATGTAAGCTTGTCTTGACGGAGGCTTGAAGAATGACTTGACATAATAGTGTACGGGTTGTACATTATGGTATCATGCTAGTTTATAGTAGAGCTGATTTAGATACAAGATAATCATTTTCTCGTTATATTTACTGTTTCTAGTTATATGTAATTGTTGAGGTGGGATTCAAAAAATGTTTTTGTGAGCATTAAAAAGCCACGCAATAAATCTAGGTGGTCGTTATTGATATTTAAGCTTTGAGAATGTAGTAGTCAGTTCTAAGACCTAGACTGACCTTTTGAATTATAGGTTATATGAAGTATATACTTTCCAACTTTAGAAGCGAAGGATCGGTGATATCCCAGTAGCGAGACCCAAAGTCTTTAAATTCAGAGGGTCTCGGGTTCAAGCCCTGATGGCAGACCCATGACTTTTCAAAGTTATGTTCGTAATTATCGCTTGCTGCGTGCCTCGAAAAGCACGGTAAGCCGTTAGTCCGGGCTGTCATGAAAATCTCTGGCTATCGTTGTTCGGAAGTTAGTGCCTTCTTACATCCTGACAACTGGATTAATCAAATTTTATTTTTGCATGTAAATGAATCTAAGCTTCGTGATTTCAGTGCAGTAATATTTAGTTTTTTTTTAAATTTATATTTTGTTTTGACGTGTGCAAGTGCTATGTAACAATTTATGAAATAAAGAACTTTTTACTTTACTTTAATGATGTTTCTCTCGGGGCTGCAGAGGGCAGACGGCAGTTGCTTCAAGTAATAACTGAAATCTGGTTAAGCCAGTGAGCAGACCCTGGGCCCAAAGCTGAAATCTAGGGCACTCAGGGTAATGCTAGGATATGGTAATGACTTTCTTACCTTAGAAGGCTTTTTAAATTGTAGGTCCCAGTCTTTACCCTTGTGGGAGGAAAAGAGAGGCCCTTTGGCTGTAGAGTTCTGAAAAATGTTATTACCATGTCGACTGGCCTAAGGTGCAATAAGCTATCGATCACGCGGGCGAAGTAGTGTCTTCTCCGGTCAATTAGTAATATATAACCCGTAAAAATTAGAAAAAGAAAATAAATCTTGCGTTTAACTTACGAAAAATATTTAAGCTCTGTGGTAAGAGACAAAAGCTAAATTTCAGTCCTAACCACTTCGCTAACGCTAATATAAAAATTTAAGAAATTATGCAGAGAACATATTCAAATTAATTATGTCGAAAGAATTACCTCGCGTCTTTTAGTAAGAAAAACAAGAGAAACTTTTGCTCAAAATATTGACAATGTCCGAAATGAGTTTAAACACTTTTTTAAATTTTATATCACGTCGCTCAAAATATTAAAAAAACTATAGCTCAAACTATTCACATTGTTCCAAATAGGTTTAAACAAATGCCCGAATATCCATGCTAACCTCAACGCACCCGGCGCAGGAGCACACAACTACAAATTATTCCTCCCCCGTAGTCGTTTAAGCACCTGAATCAATCAAAACACTCTGTCGTCACGCCTCTCGCACCGTGTGCACTCGCTTTATTGATTGTGTGTTTTATGACTACTCAAAATGGCTAACACAGCCGTGTTATTGTATCTTAAATTGTTTACAGATGTTATAAAACTCAATGGCTGTGTAAATGTCTGCAAATGTTTGATATTGGTTTGCTTATTAAGTGGTTGTGTTTGTCGTTCTAATATTTATACTCGTATTAAAAAAACCTAAAAATTGCAATGTTAAGTGTCTCTGACGTGTATTTACGAGTCTGACTAACCTTTATTTATTTCACATCTGTTATATTTTAGTATATTATAATCAATTTCATGTCTACAAAAAATACTGTTAAGCATGCCAAGTCGGCCTAGAGACCAGAGCGATTATGTGGCACTTCTGATAACCATGGCAGCCTACTGTCTAATGAACTAGTTAAATCCTGATACAGTCAAAGAAGGTGCAACCATTGTGAATCATAAGATCACGTCTTTGCCAAGTGATCAACAAAATTGGGCGGTACACCTCAGAGAGGTGACCGATGAGACTACCGATGGATTTACTAACTTCTTTTTATTTTATGGTAAAATTTTGTTGACCCCAGCCCTTTTCAGGAATAAAGTAGCCTGAAAGTGAGGGGGTCTATCTAGTGAATCATTGTCTCAAAGACAATTTAAAGCTAGTTACTTGTTATTTAGCTTTAGTATGGTTTTTAAGCTAGTGAATTTGCTACCTTTCTTGTAGATTATAAAACTTTATAATCTACAAGAAACTCTATAAGAGTTTATTTTTTATTTGAAAATCGTAATTATTAAAATAGTTTTCGAGAATAAAAAGTACTTTCGCTTTAAAATAAATAGAGCATTATAAAAAGTCCACCTTTTTATTAGAGTAACAATTTCGACTAATATTTTTTTAGTAGTTCTTGATTTTTTTATAACATAGGACGTTTGGTTGCCAACGCAGATCCAGTTAATCTGCCGCCAAATAGTAGCGCCACACGCAATATTGTGTTTAGCCTAAATATTCAATATATTGTACGCTGGGTCATGTTAAGGACGACACTGCAAAACCATAAGGTCTTATGACCTATTAAGTTAGTGTTGAAAGTCAGCTGTTCTAAGACATATTGAAGTTTTATTTTTATTGTCTCCTAGCAGTCCGACTACTTATAGATTAATAGCCATTCATTCAACATTTATAGAGTATTGGTTAATTATTATTGTATTTTGAAGTTTCTGTTTTATCTGGGGTATTTAGAATAAAAAAAATGTTAAGGAATAATAGTCAGTAGGTAAGAAGCAATAATATTTCAGAACATCATATAATAACAGCAAAATTATGTCGCTTCTCGCAACTTATTAACAGCCATATTTCATTAAATTTAACTTAGTCGATTGACCGATACAGCGATAATCTGGTCAAGGAGCTATCTCCTTGCAGACATTAGATGCAGGTGATTCAGATCGATTGACATGGAAAATAACAAATTGAGGAAACCAATATTCATTGATATGAGGACATCAATAATAGTCATACGTTAGACTTATGTTCACCAGTAGTCTGTGGCTCTGATGATGATGGTGAACGTTAAGCAGGCCCCGAGCTCGTAAGGTCGCAACCGGATAACGCTCGAATCATGGTGATGACGACTTATGGTCAAACGCAACACTTACATAGGCGAATATAATATGATATGTAAATAAGGTTCGCCTATTTATTTGGTGAAAGAGTGAATATACTAAACACGCCTGTTTTCCCAAAGGGGTAGGCAGAGGCATATTATACGCCCACACTTCGCCAATTAGATAGTTGGTCCCACGTAATAGGTGGCGAGCCTATTGCCGCTTACCGGGCACTGTTATGTTCGCCAGAGCTTCGTCTGTTGATCGGCAGGTGCACCACTTGCAGGAAAGGTTGGCTTTGGCTCATTAGGTCTTGGTAGAATCCCTATACAGTAAACAGTATATATGGAGAAAGTTTTACCCCCGTTAAGTTTATAGTAGTCCACAAAAATAATTATGTCTCATGATTATTTCTAATCATACATACTACACCCCCTCTTTCCCTCGAAGGGGTAGGCAGAGGCAAATTAAACGCCCTCATTTCGCCATCATAATCTTTGTCCCACGTAATAGTTGGCGAGCTTATTGCCATTTACCGGAATCATTTGTGAATGGCAGAGCCTCGTCTGTTGAACGGGAGCTGCACCACTTGCAGTGCAGGTGAGGTTGGCTTGGGATACTAACATAATTTAATAATATTTTATGACAATTACACCAATTATTTAGTTCCAAGATAAGTACCATTAAGAACTTGTGTTATGGATACTAAACAACGGATAAACATACTTACATACTTTTTTTTTTGTAAATACATACTTAATATATATAGGAAAACACCCAGCCAGAACAAATATTCATGTTTATGCACACAAAGATTTGTCCTGTGTTGGAATCGAACCCACGACCTTTGGAGTGAAGTGTAGGTATACTGACCTCCACGCCATATCGGTTGTCAACATATTCGAAGGAGAGGACAGCGCCGGGGGCACCAACATCATAGCCGGGCGTGCGGGTGAAAGGTTTTACCTTCTATGTTTATTTATAAAGTTTCTAAGTTTACTAAAATTTCTAAGTTTATTTATCTTCTATTCTTCTCTAACCTTCTATTCGAACTTTTTCTGTAGCCAGAAGGAGTAGGAAGAGGAACACATGTTTCCTGGTGTGCCGCTACCAGGGGGTGGTCAACTATGGGTTTAAAAAAAAGGATTATGGGTCTGTGGCACGGACTGGTGAGTGGTGCTTCAGGAGGATAAGGTCACTTTACGTAGAGCAGGAAACAGAGGGGTTTAGTCGGTGGTCCAGGCCACTTTCATTTCGGCCGGGGAACTTGTGGCGCAAAGTACGCATAAAGGCATGTACCACTATAAAAAAAAGGAATCCTAACGTATAGTATATAATAGTAGGATCTCGATACACTACATCAATATATACAAATATATCAATAAACCATATTATAATTATGTTTGTTATAAATTTCTAATAACTTAGAAATTTATAACAAACATAACAACAGGTAACAAGGTGACATACACAATATTACGTTTTATTCAACCTATATAAGTTTTTATATAAAGCGTTTTATGCTTTAAACTTATTAAATTTCTCATTACTGTCGTAAATTTTTGCCAGACTAATTTACTCATGACAAGAAAATAATAACAAGAAAACATTGTTAAAAGGGCTTTGCGCTGTTCTATCTGATTTATAAAAGGTTAAAAAATGCAAGTGAGCCCCGGTAATCGGTCTTGGTTCAATTATTCATATACCCCGAGCCTCCTACATGTCGCAGAGCGCTCGTTCACTGTCGTTATACAGGCTTGCCGATCGAGGAAATTACTAGGCGGTCGTCTGTTGAGACTTAAAACCCTGTATAGGTCTTTAAGGTTATGTAATAACTAGTTATATTTCTGTAGATAATATTTTTCATGGAATAAAGTTTTATTTTGGTTTCAAAGAGTATATTAACTTAATATATGTAAGAGCTTACAACTAAGGGATTTTTCGTCTTGTTAATGTTCGTAAAAATCTTTTTAAAACAAAACATAAGAAATAAATTGAAATTATTGTTTCTAAAGATTAATGCATACCATATAATTATAATATTGTTGTTATTGTCATAAGTAGGGTTGGGCTTATTGCTACACATGAATCAAAGAGGGCGATTGTACCCTACTGTTTTTGACCGGCATCAAGTTCAAACCTCAACGTCATCCAATCCGTAACACATGTGCTTTAAGTTTACCAGGAGATAGAAATCGGGCTATTAACAATTATTATTATGAAAATGTTTAAAAAACAACAATGGGAGAATAATTATGATACATTATTGAACATGCCAGAGCCTTTTGACTTAACGTATTTATATCTTAAGTAAATGAGTTTTGTTCTTATGCGATTAGAACTTTAAGTGGCACCATGTTACCTCTTAAAAGTAATAACTCAATAATTTTAGGTGCTGAATGTTATTACTATAAAACCCAATTCTTACTATGTCAGGCAATATATGATTATTATTAAAGTAAAGGCGTCTTATGTTATAAAAACGATAAATGGTAGGAAAGTGTTAGAAACAAATATATAACACGCTGGTACGTCGTTTCAGTGTTCAGTAACCTTAATTTGAAAAGGTTTTCTAATATGATCTAGTTTCTGTAATGACTAATAATTTAGCCACTTTATTCTGAGACCCAAGTCCCTATGAGGCCGGAACTTTGTCGGTGCTTTGTTTAAAATACTTGGTAACTTGCGATTTTATATTTTTAGATTCACATTACTTTATTGTGACATGTAAATGTTTCTTAATATATATATGTTGGTGGTGGTTGGTGTATTTGTTAATTTATTCAGATTAGAAATATGGTTACACTACAGTAGAAGTTAGTTAGCAGTACTAGTGACAATGAAATGCTTGGGGAATATCAGCATTAAAATATATATGAAAAATAAAATAAAATGTTTCAAATAATTTTATTCCTCTTATTTATGGCAACAAACATGTTGTTATATTTATGTATCCAACACTTATAAGATAATGGACATATATATGAGGCATATTACAAAACAAGAACTAACGTTAAACCAGGTTTAAAACTAGTGCTCTCACTGTCTTTATCTTATCAAATAAAAGTGACAGCATTAGTTTTAAACCTGGTTTAACTTTAGATCTTGTTTTCTAAGAAGCCTCGGCGTGTCAGTAAGAACACTAAGTATTATTAATATAATTAATATTAACAATATTAAGTGTTTTTTCTATATACACATATGAAATTAAAACAGTTTTAAAACTTCTAATTACTTAAATATATCGAGAGAGGGACCATTATATTTTCCAATTCGTGTACATGTACGTTTTATATACGTTCAGTTTAAGACGAGGCATATTTCAAAGAAACCATTTGGATTCTAAATGGGTTTGGTTGGCTTTGAATCTATTTAGCACTTTGCTAAAGAATTCAGGACTTATGCCATTATTTATTTTAGCTTCGGAGAGAAGGTAATAAAAAACTTAAAGCTTTTCTAAACCAAAAAAGAACAAGCAGCTTTAATCTCTCTCTTCTTTAAACTTAAAATTATTGTACATTCAAAGTGACGACCGATATGGCGTGGTGGCGAGTATACCCGCATTCCACTCCTGAGGTCGTGGGTTCGATTCCCACACAGGACAATATTTGTGTGTATAAATATGAATATTTGTTCTGGTCTGGGTGTTTTACTATGTATATTAAGTATGTATTTACAAAAAAAAAAGTATTTATGTATGTTTATCCGTTATTTAGTATCCATAACACAAGTTCTTAATGATACTTATCTTGGGACTAAATAATTGGTGTAAGTGTCAGAAATATTTATTTATATATTTATTTATTTAAAGTTTGTAAAATTTGTTATTAATTTAATTAAAAATAGACATGAATAATATCCTAGTAATATACCGGTTGCCCTTGACTTAAGTTTAGGGCTCAGGGTCTACTACTGGCTTAACCAGATTTTGGCTGAATTGCAATAATTACATAGAGCGACTGCCGTTTGACCTCCGCAACCCAGAGGAAAACATCATTATATGGTTACACCAGCTGTCAGGATGTTCGACGGCACTTTCTAATAACGACTGCTATAGATGTTTATGTCAGCCGGCGCCAACGTGCTTTCGAAAAGTCATAGTTTTTGAACCCGAGACCGTCTGAGTTATTGCCACTAGGCTATCGCCCGCTCCAAAAGGATACAAGTAAATATAGAAAATAAAAATACACATAAATAATACAAGTAAATAATTTAATTAAAAATATAAATGAATCAAACCTAAAATAATATAAGCAATAACAACAACCCTTTTTTAATTTGCTTTCCCATGAGATTAACGTCCTAAAAGATCAAAGTACGAAGGGGTGCCACTGTCTAGAAAAATTATTTGTTCTACTCGAAATGCGCTTATTTGATAAGGGTATGACGTGTTTTTGACAACCTCTTCTCGACTTGCGTTAAACTAAAACTTAGGAGGCGTGAAGTTGGTTATTTACAAAATCATTTAAAAATATTTCTTACAAAGTTTGGGTTCAAGGGTTAAATTTTTTGAGCGTTGAACAGTGACAAGTCTTCGCTGGAAAATGTCATTAAATATGTAGGTATTCTCTTTTGTTTCAGACTGTGGATCCGTTATGTGTATTATTAATGTCTGTAAAATATCTTATTCCTTTTCATTCAAATTATACTAAATCCTATAGCTATTTTAGTGACAAGCCGAAAAACTCAACCGAATCTACCACTAAGAAGTCTTTACTGCTGAATTTAGCTGTTTTCCATTATGATCGATCCTAAAAATGAAATACCAACAATGAACTGAGATATACTTTATTGTCTTTAAGATTAACAGAAACATTTATATTCGTAAAATTTTTACAAACAAAATGGAAATTCAATATTTTTTTAACAACAATCAAAGAGATATGAGCGATAACCTAATCAAGGAATAAAAGCAAATGCATTCATTGTCAGAATTTGTCAAGGATTGTCAGTTTATCTGTCAGTTGTGGTTTTTTTTTTCAAGATTTCTCTGTCAGTCAGCCTGTCGTGATTCAATAGTTCTAAGAAGGGATTGTCCGTCAAGCAGTCAGTCTGTCGGTGACTCTCTAACAAGGCTTCCAAAAGGCAACGAGATTGAAAAGAATGCCTCAAGAAACTTATCTTAAGCCGCATTTGTCCACGTGATTCCTGTTGCCTTGACCAGTTCATCAGTTCAGTTACCTAGTCGGATCGTTGGGTAGAAGTTTTCTACTACGTTTGGTTAACGGTCGCAACTGAAGGCACTATGAGACACTCCCATGGTAATAAGTCAGACGTGTGCTTATCACTCTTGCTTGGCATTTATGAGGAATATAGGAATGTCACTTCCCTGCGCACGTTAAGTGCATTGTGAAAAGTGCAATAGTGCGATAGAATAACAATAACAGCTTCAGCGGTAGCTTTCTCTTAACTTACTACTGCCCTATGGAACTGCTACCTGCAAATACCACAAAACCATAACGTTAATTGCTGTTTGCTATTGCTTAATGTATGTCTAGGTCACCTATTACCTATTGTAATAAATTTATTGGTCATTTGTGTTTGAATATATTTCCGCTGTAAGTAGAATTGATAAACGCGAAGTAAGAAATATACAACTTTTGTAATAGTAATGTAAGTATAACGTCACGCCTGTTTTCCGAAATTTGTTGGTCCCACGTAATAGGTGGCGAGCCTATTGCCCTAGGAGCCCTACAAATTCATACTATATGACTATACTTATTTAAAAAAAATACATTTAAAAATAATGCTTAATATAAAATTTTGGGTTTTTATTGTATTTCAAAATAAACGAAGCCTACTTGTTATATATCATTTTAAACATTAAATAAATAAAATGATAATAATAACAATCAACAACTCTAATAAAATAATATGTATGTGAGAAAATGTACATATACTTTCTTTACTTCAGAGCGTCTTCACTGTTGGCAAAGACCATTAGTTGCCAAGTTATCTCTTAGGGGATTAAACCAACTAAAGCGCTTAGGTTTTGCGTGTTTCATTTCGTAAGGGCTTTGTCACAGAATAACATTTTCAGAGATAAACTGGGCAATGAATCGCATTAAGTAACACACTCGTATTTGTGATAATGATAATTTAAAGTTTTTTTGAAAAAAATTACATGATGTGTTCTTAGAAATGAGATGAATAATAAGTCTCGTACTTTTTACAGTTTTCTTTTATGTAAACGATTAGACAACTAAAATAAATCACATTTTGCGGGTTTAAATCGTCGTTCAAACTATATGAATCCCGACATTTTGAAGTTTTTACATTTTGAAGGTACGTAATGATTCTTGATCACGGCGACTGCAATGTCCGAATTGCTGAGCTTAAGTTGGTTGTTCAAATCAGTCTAAGAATCACTAGCACTCAGTCATTGTTCTAGGCAAATTGGTTTGTGCTGTCGCATCGATTGCCACTATTTATAGTCTAATGACGTCATACTGATAAACGTTGTGTGGTTCAAACCACAGGCACACTGTTACCTTTAAACGATCACGAAGTTAATTGAAGACTGACATTTAGTCTGTTAGATTATATCGCATGTTATCTATAATATTTATGTAGGTTTTATTAATAATTAGATTGAGATACTTTTACAAAGGTGGGATTCATGTATAGAAGATTAAGGTTCAAAATAGTATTTGCAACCTACCTGTTTCTTTAGATACGCCTTGGTTTTTGCAATATGTAAGCGCTATAAATGGATAGAAAGAAAGGGGGCAGTCGCTGACCTTCTAAACAAAGTTTGTAAACCTCTATGGATTTGTATTTTCATGTAGCTCATCGGTTGGGTGTTTCGATCTAGATCACACTGAAATAAAATCTCCTCGATGTAGGCTATACGAATATAAGCCCGCTCGTAACACAATCGATTTGAACTTACCACGAGGGGTTAACGGGATTTTTCCCCTTTGGTGTGCCGCCCCGTTTGTGCGCCTGGTTTTCAAGAAGACCGGAGGATTCGTATGTGAGTGCGGTTCTTCTTAGATCTGCAAAAACAATGCCGGAGTGTTGCAGGGCTCGGTGCTCTCTCCTATCATATTTCTTGTGCATATTAATGACATGTTTCCATTGGCAATTTTCATTGTTATGCAGATGACAGTATGGAACTTGGGACATCCTGCGGCAAAGCAACCTCATATTCTGGTGCCAAGGCAAGACCTGGTTGCCAAAGTGAACCAGACTCTCGATGTTGACCCTCAGTGGAAACCTAAAAATCTGATTAATATTAGATTGCAAAAACTCATAACTTAAGTAGTTTAGACATATGGGTAAATTGTACTTACTTAAGAACATTTTTATTTAACTGTTTATTCCAGTCTTCATCAAGTTCAAACAATCAAGTTCCAGAGATATAAATATCCAAACCAAAGCTCTAGAGCTTTTTAAAAATGTTATTACTTACTTGTTTCAGTTATGATTTTGTACTGAATTGGAATAAATCTTTATCTAAGTACATGTTTCTCGACGCTCTCTGGCCAACACTTACTCCAAATGCTGAGAACATCTATTATAGCAAGTGAGACTGTGTAACATGTGAGTATTCGACACACGACAGACATGGGTGGGTCCCGGAGATTTGTGGCTGACACGTTGAATAAAGAACTCATTGTTCTTATCGTGTGAAGAGTGAGCTCAATCTGGGGTCTATTTTTGTGAGCACGTGTTAAATTCTTGTACCTCTACCGGACTTCAAATAAAACAACATCAATTGACGACCGATTTGGGGCGGAAATTTCTCGTACACTTACCAGTTATTAAGCTCCAAAAAGTATTGAATTCAATTCCTATACATAATGAACATGTATGTGCTTCGGTGTATTGAATGCATTATGGAATAATGACTTAATAAATAATATTTTATATCATTGTATGTATGTCAAACGTTTAATTAACATTGATAAGGCTTCAATAATATAAAAACAGTTAATTATGTCAGGGTCATATCATATCATAAAAATCTTCATAAATAACAAGACTATTTAGATTTCGATGGTCATGTCCATAGCATCTTATTATTCCAGTTAGCTTGTGTTAAGTAGTATTTACCTAGTTACGTAAATAATACTTATACTTAATAATACTTATTGGAATAATTCATACAAGCTTATTGGAATTTACAATAAAAAATATACATACATACATTCACGCCCGTTTCCCCGAAGGGGTAGGCAGAGGCATATTATACGCCCACTCTTCGTCAATTATACGAGTATAGTTGGTCCCACGTAATAGGTGGCGAGCCTATTGCCGCTTACTGGGCACTGTTATGTTCGCCAGAGCCTCGTCCGTTGATCGGCAGGTGCACCACTTGCAGGTGAGGTTGGCTTGGGCTCCTTAGGTCTTGGTTTCTAGTTAAAAATTATGTCATAAATATAGTTAATTCTTACAACGAGTGATATCTTTATTGCCTTAGTTACCCTTACAACGAACTTATCTTTACGCACACATTGCTGTAGGGTACTGCGTCATCGTGTCTGTTCTACCTTTTGTTAGACAATGGGCTGACTGGTTAGAAGGAGTAGTACAAACTACATATATTTATTAAACAAAGTGTATTCCTATACAGATCCTACCAAGATCTGAGGAGTCCAAGCCAATTTCACCTGCAAATGGTGAACCTGCTGATAAACGGACGAGGCTCTGGTGAACGTAAGAGTTCCCGGTAAGCGGTAATAGGCTCGATATCAATTACGTGGGACCAACGGCATCATAATGTTTATTTGTCATTAAACCTGAAAAATAATATCGATAAATATGAAAAAAAATATTATCTCATGATGAACAGTATCTTGTTTGTTCCCTAAAATCAACGTAAAGTTTTTCCCCTATTATATTACACTTTAGGAAAAAGTGTATCAGTTGTTATGCTTCAATTTTCCTGTTTATCCCCCTGTCATACGCAACTATTATTTGTATCTCCCCTAAATCACACTGTCACCTTTGCCTCCCTTTAGTGGTGGAAATGTTAAGAAATCTCGCGAAGCTATCAAAGAAAGCCGCTTATACTTTGTTACTTGAGGCAATTTCGCTGTCCACTGCTCCAACGTAAAAGGGGACAGGTAAGTCCTTTTTGAGACTTTGTGCAGTCTTAGGTTGCTAATGTCTAGACCAGTGCCAATACGACATATTGTAAGGAAAAGGCGAGATGCTATTTCTAAAATTGGTGTTTGGGAAAAGGTGTTATTACTAGTGCATACGAAGATTTGTCGATTTTTGTAAGGCGTCTATAGGGTTTCTATATGAATTTGTGACAGTTACTAATGTGTAGACCAGTACACGATATATTATAAGGTAAAGGCGAAATGTAATTTCTAAATGTGGTGTTTTGAATTATATATTTTTAAGGCATTCATAAGGTTCCTATATGACTTGCTGTGGGTTACTTATATTCAGACTAGTGCCAAAACGATACATAT
Source organism: Musotima nitidalis (assembly GCA_949126915.1). Classification (NCBI taxonomy): domain Eukaryota; kingdom Metazoa; phylum Arthropoda; class Insecta; order Lepidoptera; family Crambidae; genus Musotima; species Musotima nitidalis. Next base: position 6,311,557 of record OX421424.1, on the reverse strand, counting down.
TGTACAATAAAAGCGAAATGTTATTTGTAGCTTTGGTGCTTGGAAAAATATGTTTTCACACTAGCTTCGAGTGCACTTGGCTAAGAAATTTGATTTTTTATGGGTTCCTCAAGGCGGCCTACCCGAAGCCAAGAGTCTATGAGCTCCTTTCGTAAGGGTGTTTCAGTAAGAGTGAACTTTTTCATTTTAAAATAAAATCAAGTATTTTATGACAGAGTCGTGATATTTTTATTATATTGTAAAAAAGACATGTTCCGATTAAGTATAGAATAAAGTATCCGTCAAATGACCCAAACAGGCTCCGATGAAGGGCCATTACTCTTTCATGAAATTTTCCATGACTTCTTCACAGAGATGCTCACCGATGACGCGTTGGATCAAAAAGAAGTGCTCTTTACTAATCAGAAAATCCTAATGCAATCCATGAGAAACAAATGCACCCACAACGAGTAACTCTCTGGTGCGGATTTTGGTCAGTCGGCGTGATTCGACCTTACTTTTTTTTTTAAAAGAAGACGAAATTGTAGTAACTATGATCGACTTATTGCAGCAACGATTTCCAGAACAAATTATCTCAAGAAATTCTGATGTCAGCTGGCCACCAAGATCGTGCGTTCTAACGCCGTGTGATGTTTTTCTTTAGACTTTGGTGAAATCACTGGCTTATGCGAGTGAATCCGAAACAACTCCTGATCTCAAATCGTAAACCTAACGCGTCATCGGTGAGATACAGCCACATCTCTGTGCACTCTTTCTGAGACACCTTTTAGTGAAAGTGTCATAAGAATTATAAAAAGAATATTTGGAGATATGAACTTTAAGATCAGAGGTTGCACAAAACATCGGACTTATCATAAGAAAATAAATACTAATATTTTGTATTTTTTTTATAGTAGACGTATGAGACTACCTCGAAGCTCTGCGGTGCTCGGTGGTCGGAAACGATCACCGAAGTACAGCAGAGTTTACAGAGGTCAGTCCTTGGATGGGTGACCGTATGTGTGGCATTTGATATCGAGCGTTTCCGTGCTTCGGAAGGCACGTTAAGCCGTTGGTCCCGGTTATCACTGAATGTGGTAGTCGTTAGGCCATGTTAGAGGCCTAATGGGCGGCTTGAAAAATTCTAACAGCAGGACGCCATACACCTGCCTCCGCCAATCCGCACTGGGTCAGCGTGGTGGAGTATGACCCAATACCCTCACACCTTGATATGTGAGAGGAGGCTCGTGCTCAGTAGTGGGACGTTAATGGGCTGTGATGATGATGAGACTACCTGCTCTGGTTTGTTAGCAAGCTGTATCATAAAATTAACAATAGAAATACACACATACATACATACATTCACGCCTATTTCCCCTATGGAGTAAATAGAGGCATATTATATGCCAATTCTAAAGTTGGTCTCAAGTAATAGCTGGCGAGCCTATTGACGCTTACCGGCCACTCTTATGTTCGCCAGAGCTTCGGCAGGTGCACCATTTGCAAGTGAGGTTGACTTGGGCTCCTTAGCTCTTGGTAGGATTCCTATACACTTTAGAAATATATATGACCAGAAAAACACAGCAGTTGATTTAAGTCCTTGAGTCTATTTGCATCCTTTTATATAGAAACCTTGGAGAAGCGTTCGTAACTCTGCGGTGCTAGGTGGTCGCAAACGATCACCGAAGTACAGCAGAGTTTACAGAGGTCAGTCCTTGGGTGGGTGACCGTTTGTGTGGCATTTGATATCGAGCCTTCCGTGCTTTGGAAGGCACATTAAGCCGTTGGTCCCGGTTATCACTTATTGTGGTAGTCGTTAAGCCATGTCAAAGGCCTAATGGGCGGCTTGATAAATTATAACAGCAGGACGCCATACACTTGCCTCCGCCAATCCGCACTGGGTCAGCGTGGTGGAGTATGACCCAATACCCTCACACCCTGATATGTGAGAGGAGGCTCGTGCTCAGTAGTGGGACGTTGATGGGCTGAGATGATGATATGGAAACCTTATAAGAAAGCAATTTAAAATTTTTGTTTAATAGCTATCACGAAAACCTGTCCATCATTATTACTTAGTCATGGGAAGGAAAAAAAGGTTTCTTTGTGTAAAAATAATAAATAAAGTGGTTATCAGAAACGTCGACCTAAATAGGAAATTTGCGCTTTTAATATCAAATTAGCGAGTAGAAAATGAAACCAACCACGTCATTAGGGCCGGCGGTTAGTGAAATTACACTTAATTTGAAATAAGCCTCCGTGAAAGTTACCTAAGTACCAAGAAATGACAGGTATGAGGAACATTGCATTTGCGAGCGAAATAGACAATTTTCTCTGAGGAACAAAAATTTCAAAGTAAAGCAAAATTGTCTGGAATGGAATTATATAACTTGGAAAGGTCGACTTATTTTTTTTTAATAACTTATGTGCGTTTTGAGCAAAAAATAAGTTTCTTTAAAAAAAAAATTAATGTATATAATTCCTTTAAATGATTAATTTAGGCGTTACTTTGCGGAAATACATTGTAAGCAAGTGTTGGAAAAATACAAACGAATGCGATTGTTACTAAGATATTTTTAATTCACCACTTGCTTATATAGAATCTATTTACAAGGTTCCGGTTTTAAAGGTAAATTTTTCGACTTATAGATTAAAGATATTTTTTTATAAATGCTATCTACTAATAAGCAGACATGTTATATAAGTATCATCAGACAGTAAATATAATGCTGCAAGTCGGTCAGATATACGAAGTGCGAACGCCTCCCAAACAGCTTACATTCAAGCCAGTACGCCAAATGACGCTTTTGCTCATCATCCGTTAGATTTTTTCTTTGTCGACTTTTACGACTCCCCGTAAGAAGAAAAGCAGTGGTACTATTCTAGGCCGTTACCACACGGCACATATAAAAAAAAAACTATTCTGGTCCTGCACTTAAACTTCAATAATTATTTCATAATGTGCAATATTTTATGGCCCATAAGTTATCATAATACTCATATTTTGCTAACTTACGGGTACCCGTGACTTGTCAGCCACTAGGAATATAATCTCCCAGGATCGCTACCACACCACTGAAAATAAAAACAATGAGTAATTAAAACAAGTCGGCTTAAGATGTGTTAATCTGAATAGATATAAATAGGTACATCGAAATTTTTGTTAACCAATTCATATAAAAATCCTTCATACTATAAAATTCATATGCAGTCGGGTTCTACTTTAATTGCATATTTAACAATAGTTCCATTACAATAAACCCTCTTTGTTATCAACGTATATTCCTCAACTGCTTCATCCGTTTCTTCATTAAACATAATATAACAAAAAAGTTTAATATACTCCCACCAGATGGACAGTCCACATATGAATTTAATTACATTTCTCACTAGATTAGAATCTTGTTTGTACCAGGTGTTATAAAGCAAAGGGATGATAGCTCTCTGATGCAACAAAGCACAGTGACTTTCAGTTCTCCGGTTCTATTAAAACAATTTAGCGGATTCTTTTGTTGACTGTTAATAGACAAATCTAAGTTTGATATCCCGTAGCGAAAGATAATGAGTAAAAACTGCACAAAATAATATATTTACTGATGTGAATGAAGTGATCTTCAATAAGGCGTTTGGCATGTCGATATATCATCAGGTATTGTTATGATTTGGCTAATAAAAAATATGTAAAGTAATTTTAAAAGCTTCTGATGTAGAGCATCTGGTTTGAGAGATAGGCTGACTGTATACAATCTGGCTTGGTTAGAGGCTAAACGGTTTTGTGTTTGACTGGCTAGTAAGTGACCATAGTCAATGATAAGTCTATCGCCACAATACATGGTTGTATGGAGCTGCATATGGGACCTCAAAGTATGACTTTTTTTTTTAAACTGTGTTTTGATAATGCTCTTATGAACGTCTACTTAAAAACTAACGCGCCCATTTGCTTCGGGTAGGAGTTTTATCGTAAAATTAAGTAAGAAACTCTTCAAAGTTGTATTTTTCTCCCGTCAGTTACATAAAACCTCATTGGAAATAACCTTAGTGAAATAGATAAAAGTTCCATCTACAATCTGCTCATTGGATGAGGCATAATTTGGAAAATATAAGTACCACTATGAAAGAGTTAGTAAATAAGCATTATAAATTTACATTTCTTTCATATTATTTACTTTGTGGGGCACTTGTTCCTATACGTATCTATTAAGAGAGAGTTCACGACTATAGTATATCGGTAAGGTTTGAAATCAATGCAAATTCTCCAAACCAAATGCTTACCCGTGGAAACCATTGTTTACGATCGCCTTTTATAGTTGCTTAAACAAATTGTAGAAATCCTCACTACTCTTCAAACACTAACCTTTTTAAGTCTATTTGTTAAAAATGTCAAAAACTTAAATTGAATATATTCCAAGTTTGTCAGAAAAATATGTTTTTACATTTAAAAGTATAACTTTAGAAATACAAACAAAATATTTCATTTTTTTATGAAGAAAATAGTTCTTTTAACACTCGCGAACACTAAACCAACTTATAAATATTAATATCAAACTGAATCCATCATAAAACAATTTAACATTGAAATGTGAAACGAAGTAAAACAATATAGTTCAAAGAGTAAAACTGAAGCCACAAGAAAATATACGCCTCTAAGAAAACAATGGACGCCGAAAAAACAATTCATATAAAAATAACCACAACTTTGGTGATACTTCAAAATGTGACCGTGGCTACGTGTGGTAGGCAACGACATAGTAAAAACCAATAAGTAGGCAAACTCGAGTCCCTAGGGAGCTACAATAGCCTAAGCAAATAGGGTTGTCGCTTATAAAATTATTTTATTTAATCAGACAAGATACATTATTTTACCCCAGTAAATAATTGTTTGTATGTAATTTTAATGTTAGTACAAAATTAATAAATTATTTTATATAATCATCATCTCAGCCATCTGACGTCCACTGCTGAACATAGGCCTCCCCAATAGATTTCCACATTGAGCGATCCTGAGTCGCCTGCATCCATCGGCTTCCTGCCGCCTTGACCAGATCCAGACCATCGGTTCATCGCGTGGGAGGCCTTCCTCTACTACGTTTGCCGGTTTTATATAATTACGCGTACGTAATTAAGCGTACGTGGGACGGGCGGCATTGCGAACTGCATTGTAGTCACGACTGACGCGCCTTTAGTAACGATAGATTTTGTCAGATTTTACGTGCGGCGGCCAATACGTTTCAAGTTCAAATTGTTTATTGCTTGTAATGTCACATGGAAATAAGGTTTTAAATCTAATGTAATACACGTGCCACTCTATAGGGGCTTTGCAATGGTTAGGGTAGTGAGATAATTGTTTACTCAAGTGTTGTAAACAGTTATTTGTCTTCTCAATTTATACTACAAAACTAAATTCACAAGTAATAATTATCTTAACTTTATATTACGTTTGGGCGCGCTCACATACAAACCGTGTTCGGTACTTATAAATGAAGGTATCGTACCTATTTGTTTCTACTATGGCATTGTCGAAGGCATTTTGTTAAATGAAAGGTTATTATTATGTTTTAACTCGCCCACACGCGAGGTTGGTACGTGCCTAAACAAAAAAAAAAACAACAAAAGAAACAAATGAAAAACTATTTGGTTCTGTTAGCGAATCGTCACGTATCCGGAACTAATATTTACTGTACGAACACAATATTGGGCGCCAGGGCTTTATATAAGCACTAGCTTGTGCTGGCGGATTTGATTATTTAGGCTCTGTGATCAAGCTGAGGTTAAATTAACATTACGGGAACACAATGACCGTTAAAAATAGCCTCCGTAATGAACTATAAATAAATTTTTAACAAACGTTACTCCGATTCATTGCGATTTACTAAGGTGAAAATAATGTTAATAGTTAAAGATAAAACCTTTAACAAACCTATTATTTAGTATTTTAGTGATTGGCATTTTTTGTAACGCGTCTGAGTGAAGTTAGCATATATACTATTTTAAATATTCCTGAAATGGGTAATATTACAAGAATACGAAGGATTTACGTGTTGAATCTTTACAGTTTTATTCAAAAATCCTATAGAGGGGGAATTATCATAACAATAATACTGAAAAATTACTAAACGTCTTAAAGTCGTCTCAGGGTCTATTAATGATTCACAAATAAAATATCTGGCGGTTTAACTACTCCCCTTGTGGACAATTTGAAAAAAGTAATCTATTCCGATAAGGCAACAAGGAGACTGTTCATTTTTATTTTCTCCATTCCCCGAGGCTTAGAGCATCTTATGGGTGTGGTACGAGTAATAAAAAGATAGCGAGAAAAACTTATTTATCCGAAAATTTCGAGTGATATTTCACTTTCTACTAAGCGGGTATGCGGTTTCGCCATCGCAGCCTAACATTTATTTGAACAATAAGTAATTTTTCGGGACATGACGGAATATTTATCCTTCTATAGAGTAATAAATTCATTTTTGTATATTTGTGTATTAAATTCGTCAAAATCGGGACAGTGGTTTTGGCGTGGATACGAAACATGCAAACACGGCTTTGCATTAATATTAAATAAAATGAAGAAATGATACAACAGTTTGAATGCTTGTTACTCAATCACAATAAGTTTTATGAATAACAGCAGAGCGGAATTATCTTATACTAGCAGCACCCTGCGGTCTTACCCGCGTGGTCTCCGTTCCCGTGGAAATATCGAGATAGAAAGTTATTTATGTTAGTCCAGGACTGCAGCTATTCACGTACAAAGTTTCATCACAATCGCTCCAGTAGTTTTTGCGTGAAAGAGTAACAAACATCCATCTACACATACAAACTTTCACGTTTATAATATTAGTAGGATAGTAGGATTTATGCGAACAGAAGCTTGTTTTAATTTAGAAAAATTTGCTGACGAAATCTAAGAGCGCGAGTTTTACTTATTTGTTGATATCAAAATTAGTCTATGTATTTTTATTTTCGACAACAGATTATACATAAGATATAATAGATTTAAGTTTTTTTATAATTTGTTTTTGAAATAATTTACCTCATAAACAAAAAATACTTAAAATTATCATATGTATATTCAATCAAGGGTTATTTTCATTGACTTGGACCACACATACGGAGGCATGACGATGCATTCGCCTCCTGCCACAGCCTTAATCTCCGTACGATGCGGTTGCGATAACGTTTGTGTGGCGACTCCAGAGCACACAACCATAGAGTAACAATATGTAGACTGTCCCTTGAGATCTACTTACCTATAAAGATTTGAAGAAACATTTCAAGCAATAAAAGTGTATGGATTTAAAATAAATTTTTGCTATGGGAAATTTAGTATGAAATAAAGTTGATAGCAACCTCTTGATCGATTACCTAGAGGCCTTTGTCAACACAGAAAAGCTCAGATACATATATATTATCTACAACCCAAGGTGATAAGATGCAAGTGTGTGGCATCCTTTGTCTGGCAACTCAAAAGGTTTATCCCCACTCTACCCTTTATATTATATGATAGATAAAGAAAATACAATTATAAAATAATTTTCTATCATAAGTTAAAAACTGACCAAATCTAGAAGAATTTTTTTTTGATACAAAATCGCAAACCTATATGACAGTCGGACCGGGATGTCAAACGTGTTATTAGTTGACATTCGGACAGACCGAGAAGGGTCAATTTATTTTTGATTCTTGATAAAATCCCTAAAAGTCTTAATAGACAATCGCATATAGAAAATGGACTTTATGCAGAGATATTACTACAAATAGTTTATCATCTAAGACTAAGCACAAGCACGAATCAAGGTGAGGAGGTATAGGGTCATATTCACCGTGCGGACGGAGTGCGTATTGGCGGAGTCGTGTCTGTTAAAATTATTCAAGCCACCGAATTAAGCCACTATTATAATTACTACATCCTGCCTGATGGTAAGCAGTCGATGCAGTCCAATGAAAGCGCTTCATATTGTGAAATAAGCACGGTACAAAGGGCATCCACTCATGACGGCCTGCTAAAATACCGTTTCACGCTCCGCTTAAACGACCCGGGATCATAGGAAATAGAAAACACATGAACCGGCAGCGAATCTATCAAAACAATTAAAATACATGTTACCCTAGTTCAGTAGCAGATGCTACAAACTCAAAATATATTTAAGGTTAACCGTAATTCATATAAGTTTGTAAAAATATTCACGTAGTTTTTAGCGATAAATGAATTATTATAATATAAATATTCATATTTATACTCGTTTATTGCATTCATGCAGTGCTTACCACACATGCAAACAAGCACTGCAAACCCTAAGCCTAGTTAAATAAACATTTTGATTCATATGTGTAGTGCCATTCAACTATGAGCACTATAGGTGTTTGCAGTGAACTCAAAGTCTATGTGCACGCCTCTGCATTTATTTGGTGTAGCTTGACAGACAATAGTTTTTCAATATCATAACATAAACCCTAAAAAGAGCACCGCAACGTTGATAAAATAATAACAAATAATTTCTAACAATTAAACCAATTATTTATTTCCAAGAAAAGTATCATTAAGAACTTGTGTTATGGATACAAAATAACGGATAAACATACTTAAATACTTTTTTTTTTTGTATGTACATACTTAATATACAAAGGATATATTTTATATTTTACATTATAAAATTGAATTACTATTGCGTCTGCTAGTATAGTATGCTTTCTACCTATTTTCGCATCTGCGTATTACGGCGTCGCGTGACTTGTTCGTGCACTCACGTTTATTTTACTAGGCGGTTATTGATATCGCTCATTTATTATGCTCTTGCTTGGTTCCTTGTTTTATTTATTTTTCGTCTTTAACTACCACATATATAATGTTGACAGTTTTAATTTCAGTAAAACCTCATTCGGTTTGAGGTAAAAGTAGGTAGATAGGTGAATCATTTTGTTTTTTTATAATAAACATTTTTTGTATAATATCCTTTTCCTGTATAAAACTGAATAATAGTGTTGTCGCCAATGCGGAAAAAAACACATAAAAATATAGTTTAAATTTTTAATACTGGTGAGATTCAAGCTTTTATTAAAATTTTTAGACATACCTATTTTGACAACGTACTCGTATCAGTGAACTAAGAGGCTTAATATAGTGAATTAACTTCTCATCTTCAATTGTAATTTTGTAAGCTACGGTACTCTGCAACTTACAATTTTTTTATACGCTATACCTACTATAGGCCCACACTTTGCCATATATATTGTTGGTCCCACGTAATAAATAGATGGCGAGTCTATTGCCGCTTTCCGGGCACTTATATGTTAGCCAGAGCTTCGTCCGTTGATCGGCAGGTGCACCACTTGCAGGTGAGGTTGGCTTGGGCTCTTCAGATCTGGGTAGGAGCCCTATACAACTGTAGATAAATAAAGAATATGCTGCATAATGTTGAATTTATATATTATGCTACTAACTTTATTTATCAAACTACTTCACATTAGCAAATACTCTAATCGACTGATTCAATCAGAAATAAATCAATAATTTTTAGTAAATTAAGAAATCAATTCGCCCTAATGTTAAGCTGATTGAAAAAATATCATCTGGGTATGAAACAAACTTCTAAAATGTGGAATGAGAAATGTGTACGCCATATTTTATAAACATAATCAATTCAATCTCTTACGCCTTTGGTCCATTTTATCCACCTGTAATAGTTGTTAAGCCAAGTTCTCTAAATCTCTTATGAGGTGGCTTAAAAAAATCTAACAGCGGGATGTGACAAATCCTAAGCCAATCCATACTGATATGATCACATCTGCATCCGTCAATACAAACTATCATAATTATGACGATGTCTACATTTAAAATATTATAAAAAGCTATGAAATCAAGATCAATAAAATTCAGAACAAAGTATCATGGCAGCAAGGAAATCATACTTTATTCCTACAGCTCACGTAAAATAGGCTACCTGCAATTACCATAGTAGGGATACGTAAAATATGTACACATCACACAATAAACTATACATTTTATTAGTTCCCAGACCCTTTAAGAACTCATAGAATGTTCGTGACGGTTTGGCAAAAGGAAACCGAGGCCCATTTCGAATATGTAAATGTCGCCAATGACACAAGTTTAAATTCATTGAATACCAATATCAGCCCCTTTTTTGGTCCCGAAAAAGGATACAAAGAGCAATTTAATAACAAATTAGATATCGCTGCATTATTACAACAGTCCAAAGGGTGTTTGGAAGGTCGGGACCATAGGGGAAAGGTTTTTCTGAATTGCTATATTTTACGTAAATTTCGCCTTAAGTACGAACCTCGATGTGTATCGAGAACAATGGATTTCATAACCTAATTTCAGATAAGAAACGATTTGATATTCTATATTAGGCTTTAGCTTTGTTTACTTGTTACGTATTTTATTGCACGGATTAGGATCAAATTGGATTGTTATAACAAGTTAAAACAATAGAAGCTCGTTTGGAATGTTTTGGTAATAAGCGAAGCCTTTAAGTACTTTGAATTGAGTTCAATAAAATACAGCGAATTGGTTGTAAATGAAATAAATATTTGTAGATACTAATTTAACAGATTTCATAGCCTTCCTATCCAGCATAGGGAAGCTAACAAGGTCAACCTCACCTCAAGTGATGCACATGCTGACCAACGGACGAGGCTCTGGTGAACATAAAAGTTTTCGACAAGCGGCAATAGGCTCGCCACTCCTTACGTGGGACAAAAAATATTATTGGCGAAATGTAGGCGTATAATAATTGTACATATGTTAAAGATTTACATAATGATTTTGCAACTATTTTATCCTGACGTTTCGAATACTTTACAGATAATTTGCAGTCTCTAGGAGACTAAAAAGACAGGGTTATCTATTTACATACTCACAAATATGTAACAACCGTAACTAAAACTTCTAATATTGCACTTTCGGACACAACACGAGCTTTTATATAGCTTATTACTAAGTGTGAAGATCTTGCTTTGGTTGGTTTTCATCAAAACAGGGTACCAGTATAATAAAAAGATTTAATAAAAGCAGAATTTTTTAAGCCATAGTATTCTGTCGAACTAACTTTCGATCTCATTTTTTGAATGGAAATAAGAAAAGATTATGTGTCGAAAAAAATAAAACATGAAATATGGATGATGATTGTATGTATCTCGCATTCAGATTTATGATACTTAAATTGGCTTTCATTTAACTTTTGAAGTGTTAACAGCTTCTTGCAAAATGCCCATGTGCCTTCCGGCTAAGCCTTGACTTATGGCAACGAATTAGAGATGTATCAAAGATAAAAATATGAAGTGTTTACGTTACATACATACATATACAATATCACGCCTGTTTCCCGGAAGGGGTAGGCAGAGGCATATAGTACGCCCACATTTTGCCAGTTATATTGTTGGTCCTAGGTAATAGGTGGCGAGCCTATTGCCGCTTACCGGGTACTGTTATGTTCGCCAGAGCCTCGTCCGTTGATCGGCAGGTGCACCACTTGTAGGTGAGGTTGGCTTTGGCTTCTTAGGTCTTAGTAGGATCCCTATACACCTTACGTTACTAGCGTAAATAAATTATTACTTACTTTATTCACTTAGCGTCCTGTAAAAAAGGTATGTAGACATCTCAAACAGAGCCCTAAATTCAGCAAATCTACATAAATATCTTCTTTTTTAAAGTCAGCTACAAAGTAGCAGTAAAGTTAAAGAATAAAATATTGGTCAGCTGGAAAGACATAAACATGTGTAAATTTTTTAGCAATGCATAAATTAGCCAACCTACTTATGTTTTTTAGTATAATTTCAGAACTTTTAGTATAAATCAAATTTTTATTACATAGGATTCATTAGGTTTATTAATTCAAATCAAAAATATAACTCCTTGATTTAAATTACTAAGCTTTCATAAAAAAGAAGAATTTAAGCAATGTAACAATAAGCAATACTTTTTATTATCATGAGAAACGTAACATATTATACGATTTTAGCGGTTTTGCGCAGCTAACCGTAGTTCTGTATCAGGGTTTTAATTATTGGGTCGTGTTATCTCTGGATCTACAGCGAAGGCAAGACGGCTACTTCCTTCAAGGCCTTTGCGATATTTCAAAGAATATTTGTAACCAACAGAGTTAGTTACTACATAAATTTATAATTAAGGATTATACGCTTTTTATCACATTTTATACATACATCAGAATACATCATTTTGATTGAAACGACTATATTTTTTTATTACATAAGCGTCTAATAAATATATTGAATTAAATGTAAATCTAAGTCCATGCGGACTTCAAAATGACACTCATTAATTAATTTATTTATAGCATCACATAACTCTATGTTACATGTTAGATAGGTTATCGAGTAATTCGTCATGGAAGAAAATTAAAATAACAGTTAATGAGAAAAACCTCATTTGCTATATAAGTCAAATGCAAATAATACATCCGATTACAGTAATAATAAGAGATGACGTAATATTTTTATTTATTTTATTTATTTAATCTTTATTGCACACAAAAAAAAGTGATACAAAAGGCGAACTTAATGCCGAAGGCATTCTCTACCAGTTAACCATAAGGTTAGCAGAGAGGGTTAAAGGCGGTGCTACAAATTAAAAATATTAATAAACTTACATAAATCAACATACTAATCAAATACACTACATATACATAATACAGGCAAGATGATTTTCGGCGAATACATAACGACCACAAATTTTAGAATGTATACCAATATAAACCCAACCAAAGCATGCATGTGTTATGTACATTCGACTCAAGTTTTTTGATAAAAGAAATAAAATAGGGATAGTTCGATAAAATAGGCTCGCCACTTATTAGGTGGGCCCAAATATATAATTGGGAAAGGGTGAGCTTATAGTCGCCTCTGCCTACCCCTTCGGGGAAACAGGCCTGAATATATGTTATACATTGCCTAAAATGTTGCTTTTGGGTCTAAAAGAAGTTAAAATTTAAAATATAGTAATCAGTGTGAACTAAGCCATAAGCCATCGAAATAATTTATCTAAATTAATGAGAGAATTTTTTCTTACTTTTTATTCCAATTCAGCTGTTTTAAATAAGATAAAGAATCGCCAAAATTTATGAAGTGCGAATTAAGCAAGCGCGTTAAACTTTTTAAATTACAAGTTCTGATCGAAACTGACTTAATTCAACATTAGTTCGTGCAGATTGAATTACAAATACGAACTTTTTACTTTAAATTTTAAAAAAGTTCTCACGCCTCCGTTTATCAGTAGTATAAGTTAAAAAAAAGACATTTAGAGACCTCAATTCACAAGAGTTTCTTAGAAGGACCCAGCTATTATGGTGACGATGACAAATTTGAGAGCTGAGTATGTAAACGTGTTTGTATGTTCATTTTGACAGTGTTTTATTTACATTATTTTAATGATTGTTTAAATTATTCTATTTTGATAAAAATGTCATAGTGATTTTATTCGGTTATCGAGATAAGTTTCTTTTTTTAATAAATCTTTGTTATATTATTATTAGATTACTCCATTCCTCAAGGAGAAATTTACATTTTCTTATAATATTTTGATTAAAAAAACTGATTCGTTAATAAATGGTATTTAAAACAAAAAAATAGTCACAGATTTGCTAAATTTGCTGTCAGTAAATGTTAGTGTATTAACATATAAAATTTCATGTTTCATAATTATAACAAGTCCTACGTATTATGTAAGTAAATAATACTTCGTAGTATTAGACAAAAATTAAGAAAGCCTTAACAAAATCAAGATTAAAAGACTTTGAAAAACACAAGTCTTCTAATAATTTTTCTGAACACATTCGTAAAAAATTTAAAATTTACACGAAGTCTGTATCAAGAAAAAAATGATTGTCAATCTTTACGACAAATCCCGCGAACGCATAAAACAAAAGAAACCAAATTGCATTCGAAAAAAAAACAAAAGATTACGGGTGTTATCACGAGGATCAGCCATCTTGAGAATTGTTTGTATTGCCGATGGTTTATGAGTAAAGTTGTGCCCAACTCACGAGTTGAATATGAATTCGGGAGATTGTTTTATATTACAGATGGTATCGATAAGAAACGGCCAGCCCCTAATAAAGGAGATACGTTTCGGTATTCAGTCGTGATATTCTAGTTAAGTGTTTAACTTTTATCTGTGCGGCTGTGAAGTTTTGGGTGCACATTAATAAACTTTAAAAATTAATGTTGTGCCGTCGTTTGTAAATGATATAGATAAATAAATAAATAGCCAAATGATTTCTAACAATTACACCATATACCAATCATTTTAATTATCGATATCTCAAACATGGCCAATTCCCCCGTTCGAGTCACCGACAGACTGACAAACCCACAACAAACAGATTAACTGACGAACCTTGACAAATTCCAACAAAAAATCCGTTTTGCTGTCATTATTGTAAAAAAAAAAACACTTGGTGTGTAAAAAATTTACAAATCTAAATGTTTCTGTTGACCTTAAAGACAACAAGTATATTTTATTAAAAAAATATGATAGATAGAAAAATATATTTTATTTTTCCAATTAACGGCTTTACGAGATTATGAGTCAGAATATAAGTACACTCACACAAAAAGTAGTTATGTACTTAACTCAGTAGTTGCCTTGTAATGTCTTCGAAACAGCTCTACTCATATTGGATTTAGATTATATTGCTTGAGATATGCAAAAGATGAAATGCGGCTATATTTATTCATAACGAAAGTATTAAATTTGTTTTTTTCTTAGTTAGAGCTCTAAAACACAATAAATATTCACACAGCAATATCACATTCACAAAATATAGGTTCTTTGATATAGTGTTCGCCAGTACAACAGATATCATACCACTTCTGATCAAATTGTTGAGATATCGTAAAATACGGCGCCGAAAATCGTGTATGCTGACAGAATATTAATTTTAACTTACAGCCGCACCCTCTTCAGTTGGAAATGGCGAAATCGAAACAAATAATGTTTCAACAATAAAGTGTACAATTTTAGGCAATAAATTTAGGATTAAACGGTTCGTTGAGTCTTCATTATGTGGCTGCACTCGTCATGGTATGTAGTTTTGGTATTGGTATGTGTTCGCAAATTAGCCAGGGAAGCCCAATACAAAAGGATCTCAAACTGCATCTTGAGACAACATAATTGTTCAGATTGTTTATGTGTCCTTTTGTTAAGATTTTTATCTGGTATGCATTATTTTGAAGTGGGTAGTAGTTGGCTTCACTTAAAGAGGTTTTATATTTATCAACACAACATTCCTAATAATAAATATACTCAGTTCACACAGTAGAACAGATTATGCTTAAATGTTTATATTTGCAATATTCTTGCCCGTTGTTAATGATCAAGTTCCCGCCCAAAGCGAATGGAAGCGCTAGTTTTTAAGTTTTGTAATTTACTATCATTAAAGCTCTATTGCAGATGGCAGTCGCTCCATGTAATAACTGAAGTTTAGCCAAATATGGTTAGACCAGAGAGCAGACCCTTTTTTTTTGGATTTAAAATCATCAAATGACCTTCCCCCGCTGTGGGTGGAGCGGGAGGGTGTGTCAAACTTTTACTGACTAAAAACCATCCATTCTTCTTTTGAGCCTGCTATGTACCAAGGCCGCAGTAACCCTTGCGAACAGTCCCGCAACCCCGGCAGGCTTGGCACCCACCATGGGGGCCCCTCAGTGTGCTGACATCTCTTTGAGGCGCGCGTGGAACACGAACGCGCCATCGACGCGGCCTGTCGTCTATGGAAGACGGACGGGCGACGAATTATCCATTACTTGCCGCCCACAAGCCAACGGTGGCCGAGAGTCGTCTCGCGGCTCCCGACGTCTCGGGCGTCCACCGCGGCGGCTGGAACCGACACGAGCATTGTTTTGCCTCTCTTGCTCCGCCGCCTTCTTTGCTAGCATGACTGCTTCGCAAAAGGAGGCGACAGCTCCCCATTCTCTCTCGCTCCGGACCATGGCCTTTTTTTTTTGATTTACGTCGGTAACAAAATGCATTTACGCACTGTCTCCTGGCCAAAAGGGGGAGACCGGGAGGGGGTGTGGGGCTCACTGCGGCAGACGCGACCGCCGCAGTCCTACCCACTAAAAATCTTCGGACGACGCTCACCGCTGTTGAAGAAGGGGCGGGGGGCCAGCACCAGGGGATTTGTAGTTTCTGACACCCCGCCCGCGGCCAACGTACCCCGGATCAGAACCGGGAGAACCTCCTCAGAGAGGCGCAGTGTGTCGCGCCCCTCCTACCTCTTTTTGCGGCCATGACGTGGCCCGCCCGCTGCTCCAACGGCGTAGCCGGAGAGGGGTCCCGCTCCCTCTCCCGCTCCGCGGCCTTCTTCTGCGACATCACCACTTCGCAGAAGGAGGCCGGACCATGGCCTCCACCAAGGCCGAACGCTAGAGATCGCCGCCGCCGATATCGTGCAGACCCTGGGCCCTGGGCTTTAGTCTGGGGCAACTGGGATAATGCTACGATATGATGTAATGAATAAATTATATTGACTTTGACTTTATGCATATCCATACTAATATAAATGATGAATGCGAAAGAAACTTTGTCTGTCTGTCTCGCTTTCACGCCAAAACTACTGTACCAACTTAAATGCAATTTGGAACACAGATAGTCTAGAAGCCCGAGAAAGGACATAGCTTACTTTTTATTGTGGGAAATTGTGGTAAGGGGTAGGCGGCATGTTTTATATAGGGGATGGATGCTTATATTGCAAAGTTTTTATTTTTTAAGCTTGAAGCATTAAAATATATTGTTCGTTTATAATTAGCTGATATACTTACATAAGATAAATAAGAAATACTCTCTTACAATCACACCAATTATTCGGTTCCAAGATAAGTATCACTAAGAACTTCTGTTATGGATACTAAAGAACGGATAAACATTCTGAAATATATATATTTTTTTTGTAAATACATACTTAATATACATAGGAAAACACCCAGACTAGAACAAATATTCATGTTCATGCACACAAAGATTTGTCCTTTGTGGGAATCGAACCCAGGACCTCTGGAGTGAAGTGCAGATATATCGACCTCCACTCTATATCGGTTGTCGTATATGGTAGATGCTTGATATAATCGAATTTTACGCGGAAGAAGTCACGGGCGAACCATTAGTGTAAAATAAATACAAATAATGGTGTTTTCACCTAGATTAGAATATCTAAGTACTTTTATAAAATGATAATTATTTACATGACTTAATTTTTTTCCTTGTTGAATTGCTTCCCTTGTTGGACTTAAGTAAACCGTAATGAACTTATAAATTTATTGCAATAATAATATACAAATATATAGATAACAAACAGTCATGTATGTGGCCTGCCTATTCCAAATGAAATACTTTCAAAACAGACACTCTATATTATATTATTAATTGTCTGTACAATCTACACGATAACTAAATGAAAAGCCAAAGTACGTTCCCTATTTACAATATAAAACATTTTTTTGCTAAATAAGTAATTATTTAAACAGCTTTCCTTCGCCGTTTCCTAATCACATTTATTTGTTTCCAAATTAAACACAATTTTCGTAAAGACCTTATAATTACACAATCATTCCGAGAACATTACAGAGATTTTCCTTGGTCAAAAACAAGAGAATTAATTACGTCGGAACACAGTACAAATTTCCTCCGAGTCCGTTATATTACAGCATCATTCAATTTTGCGTTTCTTTTATTTCCACGTTCCATTGTTTTCATTTCCGTCATCGGGCGAAGAAAGAAAAACAGCGGGCATACAAAAAGTCCCATCTAAAGGGCTACTCGAGCGTGAACCTTCAGAAACGGTACTAAAACAACACAGTTTGAAAATATCCGGTGCTGATGCTGTCTAGCGACAATAGTGCAATTCCTTAACTAACTTTTGTTTGGGTAATGACCGCGAGCTTCTTTCCCCCGGTTGACCCACTTCGGCCTTCTTATGCTTTAATCGGTAGAGTTTTTTAAAGTTAATTAAAGTAACAAATTCAAGGAGGTCTTAGCCTATAGGTTCAGCGTCTGGTTTGAGCGAAACGGCACATAGTCCACACCTCGGCGATAAACTGAAGATGTGAAGGTAACCATTAGATATTATTACATTAGCACTCTGAGAGTATCATGGTTAATGTTAGTGAATTATTTGCTCCACCCTCAAATTTCAGAATTTCAGTTTTATTGCTTCTAGTATTTAAGTTAAAATACTTTAGGTGAAATCTTAATTACTGCTCGTTTTATACTGGATTATGTATAAAGTAATATTAGAGATATATAAGAAAAAAAAAATATATATATAAATATATATTACTTTATCAAAATAAAGTAATATGAGAGATATTCTATGAAACGACTTTTTCGTAGGCGAACATGGTTTGCGAAAGACAAAAGAATCGCGTTCTATATCTTGCGTTCAACATTTGACATTAAGACAATGTTTGGCAGAAATGTTTACTAAGAGTTCGTAGAACTGCCGTAGCTGAAACAGGTAGTCATCTCAAGGGAACAGTTGCATATATTCTTTCGAAGCTACTTTAATGTGCAGCCTGTCAGTAAGTTACATTAGTCTTGTTTTTTTTAATGGTAAAATCGTGGACTTAAGTCAATTATCGATATGTTCGTGCAACAACGGCCAATTATATAGACAGATAGATAGAACATTCTTTATTGTACACCAAATAAAACAAGAAAACAGTTGCAAAAGAAATTTACACCAGCCCAAAAAATTTTTACTTATTATCAGAACATATTTTTGCAAGACTTGGTTCAGTCCAAATCTAAAACTCTGGACCACAGCTTTCAAAGGTTAGTGCATAGCATGTAATTGCATGTAATTTTAGTGCAGCGTGCAGCTAAAGAACAACAAAAGCAAATAAGACCTCGGTAAAGGGACGCTAATTGGTTCAGATCACAGTAAAATCTGCTTCAGTACTTCTTCCTCCTGCGTTTATCGCCCTAGACAGTTTACCACCGATTTGTCAAATGTTCATTTGTTTTAAATACCATTTACTATAAAGCTACTAATTCTACTGGTTCTCGAATATAACCCATAATTCTGGAGGAAAACATACCCCGGATTCGCAAGCACTTATGCAAAACAAATATGCTCCAGTTTTTTGTGGCCCGCGTCTGCGGTCCAGCGTCATTTACGTGACTTGGTGGTTTTGCTATTTATTTGCGGTTTGCATTCACTTTGTGCGGATTGCACTGCACAGTTATGTGCTCATATCAGTAGTAGGTTATGAACTTTCTTATTAAATTCTCAAAATAGGGAACCAGAGAAAGGTGAAAAGTTTCCACAATAGTAATTTCATTATCATGCCTTCCTTCCTCTTGTGTTTTGATAGGAAAAGGTAGGGGGAAAAGGTTTAATTAAATGAGTTCTTTATTCTCTCAGTGACTCTGGCTTTATTGTTAAAAAAATCAAAGTTATTTGAAATAGTAAAATGATACTACTTAATATGATTCGTACACTGTAATTTTATTATGATAAGTTTTTCGATTTAGCAAAATTTTACGTACAATTTTTAGTTACCTTTTGATTTTGAACTAAATAATCGTCTTTATCAGAAATATTTTTTTACTGAATGAAGTGATATTCTCGGTAAATATAAAAACATTTATAATTGTGTAAGCTGACCAAACACAGCATAACAATTTTATAGTAAACCATACTATAAACTAATTTCATAAAATTATTGTTATTTGGGTCTTGGGTTCAAAACCTATGACTTTTCTAAGTTATGTGCGTAATTATTGCTTGCTCTGTGCTTCGGAAAGCACGTTAAGCTGTTGGTCCCGGCTGTCATGATCATCTACAGCAGTCGTTACTAGGAGTCAATGCCTTTTAATACTCTGACAACTGGTTTAACCATAGAATGAGGTTTTGTGTTTTGGAGGTCAGATGGCAGTCGCTTGATGTAATAACTGAAGATCAGCCAGATCTGGTTAGACCAGTGAGCAGACCCTGGGCCCTGGGCTTAAGTATGGGGCAACTGGGATAGTGCTAGGATATGATGACCTATGTGTAATTTTGTGTAGTGTAAATGAAGCTAAAAGTGTGTGCCAAGTGCATCAGGATGTGATCTCTGCCTACCCCTACGGGAAAGAGGCGTGACATTATGTATGTATGTATGATGACCTATGTACAGACATCAGAATAATCCTACCACCAATCACGATCACGTTGGGGTTTCTCCCGTGACCTTTTATTATAGCATGAGGACAGTCCACCCACAAAGTATCTTACCTTTTTGAGGAAGGCAACCACATGACAAATCCGCAAGGCATTAGGGGCTGATTCTGACTTTATTGCGATACTGGCAAATCTTAGAACAATATAGGTTTCATCTATATTTAGTTTAATGTTACGTATAAAGTAATGCACGGCACGAAACTATACCGATTATTTAACATTAATATTTATTTTTAATTAAATACTTGAACTTTAACGGTTTTAATTTGTGAATACACTTCGAACACACGAGACATTACGCTGTTGTTTAAAGTTAAGCAGTTTTTAATTAAAACCCTTTTTATGTTTTGGATATTTTGTATAATTATTTGGTTCTAAGCCGTTTTTTCTAGTCCACTTGACGTGGTAACGGATCAACCGACCGATCGATCTGATCAAACTATAGTTGGGGTGTAATTTAGTGTACGTATTTTGCAGCGGAATGTTCCGAAAGCTCTAAAATTGGTTTGAATTAACCAAATGTGTAAATTATTTTTAAGTTAGCGAACTTGTACTCATTCATAACTATAGTTCATTCGCGTTAAGAAAATAGTGACTCATCACCGACTGCCGGCCAAGCCACGCCCCCTAGCCAATTAAAACGCTAGAAATTAGTAAGGCGAGTTCACAGTGCTCAGTTGAAGTCAGACCTTCGAACTGATCGGTTGTGTATTTTGCGTACTACTTGTTTAAAATTAAATTTGGAAAATGGATATCTCACCTATTAAAAAAAATAAAAGTGGATCAATTATACATAGCGGAGAGAGACGCGTAATTTACAATGTTTATAAATATTTCAAACAGATTGATTTAAATGAGACTGTGGAGAGCATAGTAATTAAAACTGCAAGTGCATGCGGTGTGTCCGAAAACACTGTTTATAAAATTATAGCAAACCATATTGTACAATAGTCGTCTTCTTGTGTTTTCTTGTTTTGCTTTTGTTTTGTTATTCACTTCCGAAGACCCACGTGCATTATGAGCGTGGCGCGTGCGAGCAATCGACCATCTTCGTAATGGGTCCCGCGTTGATGGTGCGCGTTCAACGCACGATTAAACCACCACGGGCTATTTGCCGCCCACCAAGAGGCCTTTATAGAAAATCGGCCTACAGTCTCCATAGCTTTTATGGGCCAAGACAAAGCAATTACGATACATAATTGTCTTAGATTGTCTAAAATGTGTTGGATGTAACGGTTATTAGCGAATCAATTTAACAATTTACGTCACAAACGTCGAGTCAGAATGTTTGTTATTCGTTTTGGTCAAGAGTGTGTTTTTTATTACAACATAGCGTATGGCTCACCGGATGGCAAATGTACAGGAATCTCATAATTAAGTTATTCAAGATTTGCTTATATTATTATATAACTCTAACGCTGTATGTAGGTAATATTTATTTCGTATAATAAATAAATTGCATCAAATATTCTTACGTCTATCTGTTGTATTTATTAATGAAAAACCCTTATTTCTAGAATTTTATTGAACCCCTGGCATCATTTTTGCATAATGTCATTTTGGTGCTTTCAAACTTTCAAACTTTCAAAGCTTCAAACTTTGTCTATCCCAGATAACGGACTCCCCGTAAACATGAATCCCTAACATCATCATCATTATTTAAGATCCTAGGTTTTGCTTGCTGGTCTAACCAGTTTGTTACTGAGTTTCAGTTAACTTTAGAACACAAATCATTGATCAACAATAATAATAATGTATTCAACACACTAGGATAAAAAAAGTATTATCAACAACAACTTTGATATATAAATGTGTTTCTTTATTGATATAATTGTTATTGTGTAAAACATTAATAAAAGGTAATTTAAATATAATTCTATATTACCTGGCTAAAAAGAAACAAAACTTTTTAATCCTCCTATAACTTTCTAACCAAAGAAAAAGTTTCAATATAAACCGCTTTAGGGTGCAACGAGTTCTGCACGATTGAGCCCACTACGGGCTATTTGCCACCCTTGAGGCCAGTGATATATGGCACGGATTCCGGATGACTTTTGTTCTACTAACGCCACGGGAATGTTCATGCTCGATACGTGAGCTGAGGTAGCGGCTCGTGAAATTAATAGTTTACTCTAATGATTTTTTCCTTCAAGACATTTGGGAGACGTTAAGTTACTAACGCCACATGAATGTTCACGTTAGCGACTCGTAAAATTTATAGTTTACCCTTAATAAATTCTTCTATCAAGACAGTTGGAAGAACTTAAGGCGTTTATAAAGTGAAATAAACATCGTTATAAACCGCTCCTTCTCATCACGCGGGGAGTTTCAAGAGTCGACAAAGAGAAATTCTACCGGATGATAGGCAGCAGCGTCGTCCTGCGTATTGGCTTGAACTGCGATCACCAACCCGACTGCCCCGCGTGGTGATTATGAGCAAATACCCCCAACAGAATGTCTATTAGGGAGCCCAACGTTCACTAGTCGCTTATTTAAGATTGATACGATGAACCTTAAAATGACGCGCACTTTCACTATGCAAGGTTTAATTGGAAAAGAATTAGAAAAATAACTCGTTTCTTGTTGTTGTAATTAAAATTAACAAAACCGTTAAATGAAATGTTCTAAAAAGGTAAACACAATATAAATAAAATTCCTTTTTTAGTAAACATAATCGTAGTAATAAAATATATTAGTAAAAACATCAAAAGAATATTGAGACACAAACGAAAACATCTCATAACTTCAAACAAGAACCCTATATCAATAAAAGTCGTTCAATCGCCGATACTCATAACTAGCGTATAGACATCACGTTCCGAATCTCCGAAGCAACACACAATTAGAAGTAAAAAAGATCGGCGAGCGGTAAGCTCATTTTGATGCGATCTCGGACTCGTCGTTCGGACACGATTTCATTAGTAAATCCGCGGATGTAAGAAGTGAACCGAACTGCACTATCATCGTATCGAGTAAATTTTTGGCATTTGTTTGTTTTTTTTTCTTGAATTTTACATTACTTAATTTTACGAAGGATTTGAGCTTTGTTACGAATAAAACTGTTTCCATTTAAAACCCCACGAATCGCTGTTGCATGTTTATACCATTCCATTAATATGCGAGCAGTCATATACCTACACCATTGTGTTATAGGCCGCTAGACTTTTATGAATTACTAATAAATAAACTACTTTTAGAAAAAAAAATTAAGTTAGATATGTACCTAAAACTCAATGCTACAAAGTAAATTTTTCAACTTATTCAAGACGTTGACGTTTAATTACTTCAAGAGGCTAATTTATGTCAAGCACTGTTTGCGCAGACAGCACTTCTGAGAGTACATTCCACTTCTAAGGTGAACGCAGTGAAAGGTCAAGTGGAAGCTTTTACGTAAACGACCATCAGACATCGGTGGCGAAATGCCGTATCCGAGAAGTCCAGTTTTTAGCCGTCCCTTAGGCGCATCAGCACTTTTTGCTTCATCCGTCCGCTCAGTTTTCTCGTCGGGTTTTTGCTCAACGCGACGAAGACAGATTTTTTGCGTCACTCCAACCTCATCCCGGTATGTCAAGTGGCCATATTTTCCAGCCTTGCCCAGACGATGACCGGTCATAATTGGCAGGCGGTTGTAAATACGATACCTCCGCAAAAAATGCAACGAAAATACATTTTTGCAACCCCACCTTGGAAGATTTGAGCTTTTTCTGTATGTAGCTACTCGTTTGGCCATGTACTGCCATATAGCGTGTCCCTACAGAGTTGCAGTAAAAAATATTAAATTGAAAATCAGTAGATGGTTTGGTTTTTGTCCTTTGATCAATTATAACTTTCAGTGCAGTATATTTTTATGTCAAGCACTGTCTGTAATTGAATTGAAATTCTGTAGTCATTACTTAAGTTACTTTTTCACGTAATTGTTTTTATAAAAAACATTAAGACAATTTGGCACTTATAGGCAATTTCCAACTGCTCGTGGCGAAAGAAATCCAAAAAACTTTATAACTTCTTTACGCTCAACTCTAATTTAAATACCCGATGCAACTTGAGCCAATTATACCCAAAGATCGATTAAGATTGTTCCCCTAACCGGAACGCGATCTCGATTCTGCAATGTTCGCAATCGGTGGATAACGAAAGATGAATTGATAAACGAAACCAATCATGAGCCTTCAAAGTGGGCGTCGTCGGTAGCCGCGAGAGTTATGGTGACAATAAAATACGGGCAAGTCAACATATTAAACATGCTTTTGCATTTATTCAGTGTTCAGATCATTCAATTAACCATCGGCTCGCTAACAGCGAAGAGATCAATATCATCGTTTTAATAAAACAGATGGAGAACTGCCTCCATATCCGGCTGTCTTGCTTATTTTTTTGCTCCGAAAAAAACCCTCGAAAAACAGCAAGCAATGATAATAGAAACGACGGGAGCGTTGTTCAAAAGGGTTATCGTGTTTTTATTTGCGCCCATAGAGCCTTTTTAGAATGCGTTAAAAGGAAACGACTACGAATGTTCCAAATGTGCTGGCGCGTGTGGGTGAAAAAATAATACAGAACTTTGTCCTATCCCGTAAACTTTTGGGCATTTCTATATTTGTTGAACATTCCGATTCGAATATAAAAATCTAAATAATAAGACTCTAGAAATGATATGTGCCGTGTAAAACTATCGGAACATAATTTCGCCATTTTGAGAAGGAACGCATGTAGCTAATTTGAAAATTTTAATATAAATTCTGAGTATTATGTTATTCAACATTTTCGTTAAAACATACTTGCAATTATTTATTCTCATAGGAAAAAAAACACTAAATAGTGAACCACTTTCTAGTAGAGGACACTCCACTAAAAGCATATCAGCGCTCGTCTCGTTCATAAAAATAACGTAATATACAAATTTATAACGTAAATTATTACGTGGGACCAAATCCCGTACCATTGCCATTGCTCTTTATACTTTTTTTATTATTTCTTTATTTTTAATTCTCTTTTACGTTCGCCAGAGCCTCGTCTACTTATCAGCAGGTGCACCACTTGCTGGTGAGGTTGGCTTGGGCTCCATAGATGTTGGTAGGATTGCTAAACACCCAAACAAAGTTTTACTGCATTTCAATATAACAGTTTATAATTTTTAGAGAAAATATTTTTTCTTTGTATCGCGAATATAGAAGTAACAAGTCTACACGTTGTACTCACCACGTACTTATCACGTAACTAAACACCGGTCTTCTGATCACCTACTTTACCTGTGACCATCGTAAAGTATTCGAAATGTATTCTATAATAATATAATATAATATAATATAATATAATATAATATTATAATAAGAAATAAATAAATAAATAAAATAAATAAATATTCTCTTACAATCACACCAATTATTTAGTTCCAAGATAAGTATCACTAAGAACTTGTGTTATGGATACTAAAGAACGGATAAACATATTTAAATACCTTTTTTTTTGTAAATACATACTTAATATACATAGAAAAAAACACCGAGACCAGAACAAATATTTATATTTATACACACAAATATTTGTCCTGTGTGGGAATCGAACCCACGACCTCAGGAGTGGAATGCGGGTATACACGCCACCACGCCATATCGGTCGGTATCAATTATTGATTGCAAAAACAGTTTAAAGTTATTTATTTTAATTATAAAAATAAGCATTGTAATGCTAAGCTTAAAAAAAGGTATTTTTAACTCAAGATGCCTCAAAACAAGAAAATCCTATAAGAAATCAGAATTAATTGGAAAGTTATGATCACGCCATTGAGCGTGACTTGTCGTCATGACATTTGAATTCTTACTTCAGTGAAATATTGTAATTACTTGCACCCTTATGTTAGGCCACCCGGTATTGTATCTTTAGTACCTAATTTAATTTATTTAATAGATGAAATGTGTTTATGTTTACCTAGCAGCTTTTTACAATATTTTTAATTTGCGGTACTTTTACACGATCATAAAAGCTTATTTACGACAAATCTAATTTTAAATATACAGAATGTACCTACATATTCTTACTTCTTTCCATACAATCCACTCTGCATAATATGTGTTCAATCATTTAAAGATATGTCCCATTTAAAAATGTGTTGTGTGTAATTATTTACAAAACATACTCGTAGTACTTAACAAGTCTATAATAAGCTGTGTTCAGCAGTCGATAAAAGTTTTTTTTTTTGTAATTTTAAATAAAATTCTAAATAACATCACAACGGTCTTGCTTCTTAACTAGAATGTAATTCAGATTCTTATATGACAATAATATTCTCTGAAACATTTGTTTTCAACCAGAATTAAAAACATATATTATAAGACAATAATTATGTGGGTGTTTTCCTATGTAGGTATATTAAGTATGTATTTACAAAAAAAAGGATTTATGTAGGTTTATCCGTCATTTAGTATCCATTAGACAAGTTCTTAATGATACTTATCTTGAAACTCAATAGTTGGTGTAATTGTCAGAAAATAATTACTATTTATTTATTTATTATCTCATTTAAATTCGGTTATAATATATTTTTATCAAAAAATTTGAACACCACGTATAATTCTATTGTGTTCGGGTACTTTATTAAAGTTTTGAAATGAAATGAAAATGAAAATGAAAATATTTATTCATAAAAGATAATGTTACAGGGATCTTAAAACAATTTCTTAAAGTTCTATTACTATCTTGCCAATGTATGAATGTCAAAAAATGTTGAAAATTATGGTCACAATAAAATGTCAAATAAAATCATTAGAATTGTTACATAACTTCTTTTTTTATATTAATGTCTAAATATTCCTGGACTGAATAGAAGCACTTCAGTTTGAGCCAGCGAAACAACTTACTTTTAAATTCTGATAAACTAAGGTCAATTAAAGTAAAAGGCAACTTATTATATATTCCAATACAATTGGGGTAACTACTTTTCCTATAGAAATATGTGTGCATTTTGGGTAACACTAGATGCTGGCCGCGATATCTCCTAGATCTGCCCGTGTTGACAACATTATGCTGAAACAGATGTTGATGTGTTTTGACGAAAACGCAACACTCATATATTGAAATAATCATTTAATCAATATAGTACCCAGTATTCGTATTTACCATATACCAAATAGTACCATGTAAGCTTAAGTCTATGGCAACCGGAATAATGCCGAGATATGATGAGTACCCAATTTTAGTATTTCAAAATGGAAAAGCACAACTGAAACGTGTTGCAAAATGCAGATACTGAAAGGAATATAATAAACTGATCCTTTAAGAATGTCTTGTTTACATACAAACATTCACGCCTGTTTCCCCGGAGGGGTAGGCATATTATACGCCCACACTTCGAAAATTATATTGTTGGTCCCACGTAATAGGTGGCGAGCCTATTGCCGCTTTCCGGGTACTTATATGTTCGCCAGAGCCTCGTCCGTTGATCGGCAGGTCCACCACTTGCAGGTGAGGTTGGCTTGGGCTCCTTAGGTCTCAGTAGGATCCCTATACACCCCTACAATGTCTTGTTTGCACATTATAAATACTAATTGAGCAGCTAGGGGATTAGGACGGCTGGGGTAGTATTTCGATTTGCAATATGGATAAGTTAGGTTGGCAAATTATAAATCTGATGACACGTTAAATACAAGTCATATTGAAAATATGAATATAAATTTTGATCTAAAAATTATCATGAGTTGTAGTTCTGTTGACGGGTAAACGGGTTTTATTACATACGACCCGTTGACGAATAGAGCGTTAAACACTCCGGTATTATGACAAAGATTATATGGGAGAATACGTAGACTGAAATAGGGACCGTATTTTATAAAGTAAAATTTTTTTTATACTCAAGTTATAGTTAGCAGGTTTACCCCTAGAATAATGTTTCCCTTTGTGTTGCGGAAGTCAGACGGCAGCCGCTTCACGTAATAACTGAAATTCATCAAAATTCAGTGCATTAAAGCGCTATCCATTCTTTACCACTTACTTTACTTTTTTTTAAATTTATGGCCAAAGCACAGCAAACTAATAATAAATAAATATTTTCTGACAATTACACCAATTATTTAGTTCCAAGATAAGTATCATTCAGAACCTTTGTTATGGATACTAAACAGCGGATAAACATACTTACATACTTTTTTTTTTGTAAATACGTACTAAATATAGGCACATTTCATGCACACAAAGATATGTCCTGTGTGGGAATCGAACCCACGACCTCTGGAGTGAAGTGCAGGTATACTGACCTCCACGCCATATCGGTCGTCAATTCTATTCGTCGACTCTTAAACTATAAAGGGATGGTCTAAACTAACTAATCTGTCATCTGACAGATTATTATTATGTATCATGATTATTGTCATTATCTATTCATATCTATAGATAATGACCGACACAAGACTAGCGGCTACCCTTGACTTCATCTACTTATCCAATAAACACTTAATATTCTTTTTTTTGGAGGTATACCGATTTTATTGTCATAAGAGTAAGTTTTTTCTGCTATTTAAAATGTTTTAAGGTGCAGTACTTCAAAGTTAGCTTATAAATATAGTGTAGGCATAAAAGTGAGATAGAGGTCTAATCTTTGCCTCTTGGGCACGGCACCGCGTTGCGTGACAAAACATTGCAACACGCACACTGTCAAATGATAACTCCGCGTCTATCAATTTTCACGGGAATGGAACACAGCGGAGCGCTTAAACTTTATTATGGCTAGATAAGCCGACCGAATAGTGACTTAGAGTTAACTAATAGCCGCCCTTTGTTTCCACTAAACAAATAATACGAAAATTAGGTCATGAGCACAAGCTTTAAGCGCAACACGCTATTTTACGCAAATTAAACTTTAGGGTGGTCGTAGTCTCTATCGTATGACTGGCTTTAACTTTGTCACGGGGCTAAAACCTTACCTGGCAATACTATGAAAACTTTAGTTGACATTAAAAACAATTTTAGATAATAATAACAAAGAAATTATTATATTTTAAATAAATATTTAAATTTCGTGATCGTGTGGAATCAAAAAATTGTATAAATAAAAATACCTTTTATAATAAATTGTGCTATCCATAAAAGCGAGGATTAATAATTAAAATCATTGTTTGTACTCTAGTTATTATAACTATTTTAAGAACCACAAACCTGCTATGTTTTCTGGCAATTATACCAATTATTTAGTTCCAAGATAAGTATCAATAAGAACTGGTGATATGGATATTAAATAACAGATAAACATACATAGATAATTTTTTTTTGTAAATACCTACTGAATTCATTCATTTATGTTACATTATACTATACAAATAGGACACAATTTTCTTACAAGACTCCCTAAGCTATTAAGTAACAAATAGGCAATAAGACACAGATTGAATCTTATTGGATTCTTTGTAGATCCACTAGCAATTGTAGGTGTTACGTATTTACCCTTATTTTCTCTTGTAGAAGTATATGTTATTACCTACAAGACCCGGCTGATTTATGGCCTGTATTAGAAAGACTTTGTTTTTTTCTAATCTACAACATTTTCTCTTTTAAATTTGTGTAACATTGAATAAAGTACGTATTCATTTGTTAATGAACAAAGTACAATTAGATTCAATAATTGAGTACTGGCTTTCTCTCATGAAAGAAGGTGATAAGGATTCTCGTCGTATATCACCATGCTGGGGCCCTACCGCCGAATTCGATGAATTTCAGCTATTTCATTTAGATCTAAATTTTCTTAGGTTTATTAATCCGTACCGGGGAATCTGCCGAAAGCGATAGATTATTTATGACCGGCAGACTATTGAAGCGACTATACAATATATACAACTTAACATTCACATTTCATCGAGTGTGTATTGTTTTGTCGATATCGATATGCACGACTGTAAAACCCGTGTAGAACCAACAACTTAATGTGCCTTCCGAAGCAAGGAAGGTCTTATTAAATGCCAAAAGCTTTTATTAAATGCCAAAAGCTCTTATTAAATGACAAAAGGTCAGCCATCTAATGACTGACCACTAAAAGCTCCGCTTTATTTAAGTGTTTGTTTCCGATAACATACATTCGATTATTATTTCACTACCTAGCTTTAATATATTCGTAACATAAAACTTAATTCAGAATCACATAAATAATAAAAACGCATTAATTAATACTCTTCCGTTCCTTATACTCGTACGAGTAATTGACAGTTAACAATTAAAAAATATTACAGCGGATTGATTGAATTTTAGCGAAAAATGTTCTTGAAATTTTCTCGCGGACAGAACGAGAATACCTAAAGGGAGGCGAATATGTCCCCATTATTTTTATTAACGAGTGGATATTAACCATCGTTTGGACTGAGTCCGACTAATACATCTCTCTCGCTCGCAAATGAACTACACCGAATGTTACTTAACAGAAGAAACGAAGGATTTCACATTCTTAATTAAATTTTAATTAATGGTTCAATTCATCAAGTCTTATGAGGCACAAGTTCGCTGCTACGATTTTAATGGCGCGAGTGTATTTTTATATGCAACAATGTTGCAGGAAGGGCTTTTGTATGGGAAAGTCAATAAGGATTAATTTCTAAATAAGCAGGTACAATACTACTTCCCCCCCGACTGGTCTCCACCTTGTCGTGGTGGAGGGGCTGAGTACCTCCCGGTAGGGCGCAGGAGGCGCTAGGGTAAAGGCAACACCCAGAGACCGACGACTCTGGGTGCCCTTAGTACTGACTACCGGGGGGGAAACTAAGAGGGACCTGTGGAGGGCGCAGTGGGCGGGCCAGGAGGGCCCGCTCAGCAGCGCCAGGAGGGTCTAGGCAGTGGGGGCAGGGGGCCCCTGCTGTCTAACCATGGACCCTGCGGGAAGTCGGCCACACACGCTATGGTCGCAAGGGGAGGTAGGAGGGGCGCGTCCACTGCGCTCTCTGAGGAGGTCCTCCCGGTTTTGGTCCGGGGGACGTTGGCCGCAGGCGGGGTGTCAGAAGCTGCAACCCAGGTACTGGCCCCCGCCTCTTTCTTAACAAGCGGCGGGCGTCGTCGGAAGATTTTTAGTGGGTATTACTTGGCGGTCGTGTCTGCCGGTGATGAGTCCCACACCCCCTTTCGGTCCCCCTTTGGCCGGAAGGCAGTGCGTAAATGCATTTTGTTACCGACGTAAAAAAAAAAAAAAAAAAAGGTACAATACTACTTCCCATATTATGTCATTTGTGTGGTATTTGCGCTTGCGTGCTTTGGAAAGATAGTTTAACTATCTCGCCTAGTCTCTATGTGTACACGAGAGCTACATACCTCTCATCTTTTGGCACGTTTCGAGATATTTGTCCTAAAGGTAAATATTTTAAACAGTTATAAAAAGGTTGGTTACAAATGCAATATTTAGTTATCTATAAAATAAATTTTACGAGATCTCTAAGCTACTAACTATGTGCGCTTTTAACGTTTATCAACTAATATT
This sequence comes from Musotima nitidalis, assembly GCA_949126915.1. Lineage (NCBI taxonomy): Eukaryota > Metazoa > Arthropoda > Insecta > Lepidoptera > Crambidae > Musotima > Musotima nitidalis. The sequence goes on along the minus strand of OX421424.1, from coordinate 6,279,943 downwards.
GTACTGAAACAGACATAGCGGGGCGAGAGGCTGAAGTGGCAATGGGCGGAGCACATAGCTCGAAGAACCGACGACCGATGGGGCGTTAAGGTTCTCCAACGGCGACCGCGAACCGGCAAACGTAATAGAGGACGGCCTCCCACGCGATGTACCGAGGATCTGGTCAGAGCGGCGGGAAGCCGATGGATGTAAGTGACTCAGGATCGCTAATTGTGGAAATCTATTTAGGAGGCCTATGTTCAGTAGTGGACGTCATATGGCCGAGATGATGATGATGAAAATATTTAGACCAAGACAAACTTCCTTGTTTGTGCATAACAAAAATTTTTGTCCAATGTTGGACTCGAACTCACAACCTTTAGAGCAAAGAACCGGTATAGCGACTGGCATGGTATATAGGCCTTATATTTTCTCTTCCTTTCAGGCGACAATATCCCGTTATAATAAAGCTCCTCTAAAAAATGTAGCTCAAATATAACTGTGTGTTAATTAATCAAATATTCAGGCGAATATTTCAATTGAAATGCGAGCAGGTACACGATAATAACTTTATGTCGATTAAATTAATTAAATGTTAAGTTGACCGGCGAGTACTCAAAGCGTATGAGACATGAGAAATATTCAAGTTAACTGGGTCGAGCGATTTCTGAATTCTGAACATTGATACTGTAAAGGTCAATATAACTTGATTTTGCTCTTTGAATCAAAAGTACCAACTTGATATCTCTTAATAAAATCTTGTTCGAATCAACGGTATGGAAGAGATAATATATATGAATCATGCTGAATATAAAATCTTCGTTACGGGTACTGCAATTACGGATTTCGCCTATTGTCAATGTCAAGGCTAATTATGTCCCGTTTACTTTGACGACTGGACTACGTTTTAACATGTGTCACTTAGACTGCGAAAAGTTAACTTTGTTGCTAATATATAGATTTCTGTTCCTGTTTACCGGCCCAGAATAGTGCCACCCCTCTTATAGGGAGTCTTAAAAGTCGATTAATAGAAATCCTACCGGATGATGCTGTCCATCATTACACTACTTTGACGAAACACGAAAGTAGGGATGATAAATGCATGAACTTATAATGAATGTCTGTGTGTAATTATGTGTGTTTGATATGGCGCGCGATATGGCGTAGAGGTCAGTATACCTACACTTCACTCCAGAGGTCGTGGGTTCGATTCCCACACAGGACAAATCTTTGTGTGCATGAACACGAATATTTGTTCTGGTCTGGGTGTTTTCCTATGTATATTAAGTACGTATTTACAAAAAAAAAAAAAAGTATTTAAGCATGTTTATCCGTTGTTTAGTATCCATAACACAAGTTCTTAATGATACTTATCTTGGAACTAAATAATTGGTGTAATTGTCAGAAAATATTTATTTGTTATTATTTATCTAACTATAAATTATACTACACATATTACAAGCCGACATAAATTACGTAAAAGTCTAAGCCTTTCATTTAAAAGACGATACTTTCGGCTTAGTCACATTGTACATAAATAATCAGAAGAAAATATTATTCTTCATTTATATTTTTAAAACGATATTTTTGTCCAGTCGGGTCTTGGTCTTTGAACTTAGTACTAACAAAGCAACGTTCTCAAGAAACAAAGAAGTTTTTCTGCCTATCGACATTCTCGTGGCCGTCTGTCTAATTGAATTAATTCCCAGAGCCCGAATTGATGGCTATCATGAAAGAGTGAAATATAGAATACATAAGATGCCCACAGGTATTGCCTCTACGCGCCTCAATCGAACTCGCAAAAAGAGCTCCCAAATTTAAATGGAGTCTGGCGATTGCTCCCGCTCTTTTTTGTTGGCGTTTCGTAATTACTCCTACGAAGCGTTGTCGTCGTTCAGTGTCGCGGGTGCGCCTGACAGGTGGCGCAGCCGGTAATTGCAGGCCCGAGTCGACGCGGTTTTGGGGAGATTTTAACTTTATTCGAATTCCTTGGAACACTGGCAGTGAAAAAGGTCTAAACTCAAACTAGTAAATACATTTTTAAAAGTTTGAAGGCCCTATCGTTTTTTGTTTGCTGATTTATTTTGGAGCCTCATTAGGTATAACACTTTTACGTCAAAATATTTTTTGGTCGATCTCAAAAACGATGAACGTGGATTAAGACGGATATTACTTGCAAATAAAGAGCCTTAAACTTTTTAAATTTTCTATTTTTGTGTAGGTTCGAAAATTTGTTTTTTATGTAACAAAGTTTTTATTGGCTACGCCAAAAAAAAATCATATAAAATGTTGCTAAGACGAAACCAATGGCTTGCACTGTCATAAAGCTGTTAGATCTCATTGTAGGTGCCCTTCCTAAGAAATCATGCCTCTTCGCTAGACATAATATATGATTTGGCTATCATAATAATGTATATAAGAAAACTAATGAACAGAGTATATTTACGCTACGCTTAGATTATATAATTTAGGGCTACATGGCGTTGTTTCAACTGAAACTGTTACATGTCATCATGGTGTTTCAACTAATATGTCTGTGAATAGTATAGTATTTTAAAATATTCATACATATATACATTCACGCCTGTTTTCCCAAAGGGGTAGGCAGAGGTATATTATACGCCCACACTTCGCCAATTATATTGTTGGTCTCACGTAATAGGTGGCGAGCCTATTGCCGCTTACCGGGCACTGTTATGTTTGCCAGAGCCTCGTACGTTGCACCTTCGCTGCGGCGGGTGCACCACTTGCAGGTGAGGTTGACTTGGTCTTCTTAGGTCTTAGTAGGATCCCTATACAACCTCTTACAAATATACTAACAATTTAAAATTCGTGAAAGGAGGCTGTCATTGTAAATACACCAATGCACAATGGCTGAGAAGGCTGAGAAGCCGGGTTATACATTTACTTCGTCAAAATGTAAATGAAAATAAAAACGTAATGAAGTGGACACAAATAACACTTCACCTGTTACGTACCCGGATCTAATTTTGACAAGCTGGATTAAACACTTACAAACCTGTAGCCTAATCTCTAAATTCAATTTTGTTTTGCCTCGAGCGGTGTCAAATCTCTAATTCGTTTGAAGATTTAAAATTAATCCGGTAAATGTAAATGAAAAAGTGTTTTATGTACAAATTGAATAAAAACAGTGGCTTATTAATATGTAGGTCGTTTCTTATAATTCTTTTGTGTGTTTTTAATCGTTTGGCAGTTGCCTTTCGCGTCTGTGTTATTTAATTATAATATAAATATCCAACCATGGTACTCAGTCCCTGTATCCATAACAACCTTTGTCTGTATTTTTGATAAGTTTAAAAAAATTATGCACTGTACTGTTCAAATTACGAACCAATCGAATGGAACTAGCTACCTTTCCTCTTTACCTAAATGCATACAATATTAAAAATATTTACATGCAATAAAACCAATATTTATCAGAACCATTAAAACCACTCTTTTGATATATGTACAAAAATAATATATCTATGTTTGTTAATTCGTAACGAACTCATAGTTTTTTTGTTATTTTTCGTATGCAAAATCACCCGCCAGTCGCAATGAATGTAGCGGATTCATCGATGTGACTTCTTGAGTTCGATATTGGCGGGGGCCGCGGGGTATGTCATGTAGTCCCGCATAGTATAAATGCTGTTTAATTTGGGACTTGAAGCGCCTTACGAAATGTCATACAATATGTATTATGATCATTAAATTTAAATGTACTACAGTATAGATTACAAGTAAGTGTCTTAAAATAATAATTATTAAGTAAAATTGCCATGTTTTTTTGCTGTAATTATGTAAAAAAAAACGCGTGAGTTTAATTCCAACAGCTTCTGGGTCCAATTTGTGTAATGGCTTCGAAGTCAGCTGTTGTGGGCGTCTCTTTAAAAAGGAAGGTGACATTAATTTGTTAAACTTGACCACAGTCCAGATGAGAAAGCCGTTTCGAAATAAACTTCGAACAGAACGGCAAATTATGTGCCCAGAGGCACAATCGTCGCTAGGCTGAGGGCCGTCTGCTTCAATTGCAACTAGTGGTATAAATAAAATGCTCATTAAAATTTAATATTTCAGGTATGTCGTTCGAGTGAGTTCTAGAGATGGTTGATTATAAAACGGGAAACATTATTTTGTAGTTTCTACCAAGTATTTGAATTAAAATAGTTGTTAAACTAAAGAATACGAATAATTTGATTGTTATTAATTCTATTTGTCTCGAACTTCAGACCTGATAGCCGATGGGAATAGGCTACAAATTATTCAGAGTGTACCGGCTGTTATAGATAGGCTGTGCTGTGAAACCGGTCTGTGATTAAAAACGTCCGCAGATGGCCATGCCAAAATATTCCAAAAAAAGGAAAATAGAACTTTTGTATAATATTGTTTATATTATCACAAAATCTTTATAAATGAATTTAATATTTATTAAATATAAAATGGATGATGAATATTATCCCTTTTTGAATGCCATCGATTGTAGACATTATATTATTATGGAACCTACTGCTTAGAAGCTTAAATAAATCATAATATGGTGTCTGTGATTTATATTTGCGCTGTATCGCGTGGCGAAGGTAGTTCCTCGGATCGAAGCTCGGGCTTGCTATTTCGCGACGGTGCACTCGCTGCTGCAGTATGGTGCAGAGTTGTGGGGAAGGGCTGCAGAATGGAAGCTTGCCTTTTGGATGCAAAAACGCGCCATCCGTGCGATCGTCGGGGCAGCACAGGGCGAAAGAAAAGGAAGATGATTTTGCAAAAATGAATTTAATACCATAGAATAAAAATATTGTAAAAATTACTTAGCAAAAAGTTTTGTTTTGAAACGCAACCTCCACGTTTTAGAAGACCTTCATGAATTTGTCTATTGGTTTACCGTTATCCCACAGAATGTATCGCCGCAACAATTTACATTATCTCTTTCGCCGTCTTTTGTACATAGTGCATCTATTCATTAATATGAACGTTCATGCCATGTCTCTGGGTTAAGCAAGCAATGGTTAACAAAATATTGTGATGTTTAAAAGGGTCGTTGCAGGATTTTGATAGTAAAGAGGACTGTTTTAATATATTTCTCCTTGCACCCCTTTTGCGTAACATGAGTCTCGAGTATGTCAGCAGGTAGTACGCTTGTGCGGTTTCATTGCGTGCAGGAAATTTATGAATGAATCTGGTGAGCATGGGAGCCTCCACGGAGCTCAAGCGTTTTTGCATTCCCACGCCAAGGTGCGATCATTAATGGTTTAGAATTTGGCATAATGTGATTTTGTGTTAGTTAATAACAGCTTGTAGGAATTCCGAAAGGTTGTTTAACTGTGTAATAACAAGTCAATTATGAACTTTGGTAAAGGTTTAAATGGTCTACATCCCATTTTTGACTCTAAAACGTGATGCACAGTTTTTGTGTATGTTTGTGTAAACTTTTGTGACTGCTGTGCGTATTTTATTTTATTATTAGCGCAGTACAGTGAAAGTCAGTGTTATTTGAATGGTATTGTAATAATTATGGGAAGGCGTTAGAGAAAAAACTTGTTTGTTTCATTTGTTTTTAATAAAAATATAAGATAATTTACTTTTATTTAAGTGTAATTGAAAACGTATGAAACGTTATTAAAAAAAAACCGGCCAAGTGCGTGTCGGGCCACGCGCAATATAGGGTTCCGTAGTCACCCTTTGCCATAATGTCGCTATATGAACAGGTTCAGCTATTCCCCGATAGATATCACTACTACGGTATGAATGAAATTTTAATACATTTAATACAAAAAATTATTTGATTGTCGTCCATTACTCGAAAACCAGTAAAGCCTACTTAGCCGTGATAGTTTTCCTTTTAACTTCATTATATATACTACTATTGTGAATTTTTTCAGCCTCTCTGAAAGTACCGTTTACCTGGTGGGGGGGGCGGATACTGAACTCTATCAATTTTTTCCACTTTAAAGCTTAATGTTTCGAAAACGGATCCCTAAATCGAAAAATGGTTTTAAGAAACTAGTATTACTTTTGAAAGACCTTTCTAACGATACCCAACATGATAAGATAGACTCGAGAAAAAAAAATCATTCCTACTTTACGTGTAGGGGAGGTACGTTACAAAACAATATTTTTAAAAATTTTATTCTACAGGTTTGTCGACGTGATTAATATGTATACCCACACCAATTTTCAGCTGTCTAATGTTAATAGTCTCTGCGCTAACCCGCGGACGGACGGACGGACGGACGGACGGACGGACATGGCGAAACTATAAGGGTTCCTTGTTTACTACGGAACCCTAAAAAGCAAGCGCTTATAGCTCTTCGGTGCGCGGTGGTAGGAAACGATCACCGAAGCACAGCAGAGTTTACAGAGGTCAGTCTTTGGATGGGTGACCGTTTGTGTGGCATTCGATATTGAGCGCTTCCGTGCTTCGGGAGGCACGTTAAGCCGTTGGTCCCGGTTATCACTAAATGTGATAGTCGGTAAGCCATGTTATTGGCTTACTGGGCAGCTTGAAAATTCTAACAGCAGGACACCATACACCTGCCTACGCCAATCCGCTCTGGATCAGCGTGGTGGATTATGACCCAATACCCTCACAACTTGATATGTGAGAAGAGGCTCGTAGTGGGACGTTAATGGGCTGACGTGATGATTAAAAAAAAACACAGAATCAACGCCGGGTACCACTCGGTCAATGTTATAGCTAGTATTTTAATGTAATACTTCAAATGTAATAAAGTAAAGGCAGGTATGCCACCTGTCAAATCGCTGAAGGAAGCCATCAAGAAGCCAAAAAACATTTATCTGCAAAATGGCGTTAATTACACTGTAAGTGAATAAACAACACCCAAACAGGTGTTGTGGCTACCGGTTGGCTTACATTATTATGAGAGATAAACAATGTAGTTCGAAGTAAATTTAAAATTAATTACCATTAAAGAGTTATAAGTTAATCTAATATCAACTACTGGTGGTGAGGGTAGGTTCTATATTATTATGATCATTGTAGTAATACTAGTAATATGAAGTGTTAGATCAATGGTTATAATCTATTCAAATAAAATTATTTTTTTTTTATTCTACAAACTATTACATTGTACTTACATAGAATATAAATATAAAAAGAGGCCAATGAAAGAAAACACCTATAAAATACATCAAATTACACGGTTGGCACTGATCGTGAAATTGCAGGTAAAATCATGCAAATTATCTCTTTACTGCGATGATCTTTCAAAATCCCAGGTACACCGACACATTTATTGGCACGCAGTCCCACTAAACCTTTTACGAATCACAATAAAAAAATGACGTATTAGCAAAATCGTCACGCCCCAGCCATAAACAGGCAGTATAAATACATGTCTCGGTCATACTGTGTGATCAGTCGTTTTATAAAACGTCTAGTATATTAATATTGTTTAACATCGTTACTATTGAGTCTGACGATGATACATTACTTTTTTTAGCTTATTTTTGGCATAAGTCTACATTTCTATATATTATTATCGACTCAGAACCTTAGCTATAGATGTAGTACAGTTTAAAACGGATAAACAAAATTAATGTATTGTTCAATAACCGCATTAAGGTTAGAACAGTGCAGTAGCTACCAAATCTAAGTGTCAGATGAGACTTTACAACTATTGTCTCGGAGTGAGAACTACATTTTATTAGTAGTAATATGTTTCTTTAAATATATGTACACGTGGTACTGGCCTAGAATAGTGCCATCCCCTCTCATCTTACGGGGAGTTGTAAGAGTCGACAATGAGAAATTCAACCGGATAATGGGCAGCAGCGTAGTCCTGCGTACTGGGGACCTACCGCCGAGTTCGATGGATTACCGGTAATCCATCTAGATCAAACTTTGTTTTGCGTTCATTAATCCGTACCGGGGATTCTGCCGACAGCCACCTCTCATTCATGACCTTCAGTCCGTGACAGACCAATAGGTAAATGGAGAACGCCATTTTGTTTCGATTTCCATGAGTTCGGCGGTACGACAGAATCAATTCGAAATCCATTTTGCCTTATAATCGATTGCCATCGAACTCGGCGGTAGGCCCCCTGGCTTGAACTGTGATCACCAAACCGCTTTCCCAGCGTGGTGATTACCCGCAAATACTCCCAATAGAAAGTAATCTATTAGGTAGTATTGACCAGTTCTCCCTTCAGCAGTGGACTTATAAGGCTGATATGATGATGATGTACATGTTTGTTTGTTAGGGAATGTTTCTCTTTGTACTGTTGACTGTTCAATAAAGGAATTATATTATACAAAAGTTTGCTAACACCACTTATGTAAAAATCTCATACGTAACTAATATCAGTATTAAATACTAAAATATATCTCTTGGTGGCATATTTACTATAAAAGTATACGAATCACTGTTATGAGTTGAGTTATATTTGAAACGTAGGAATAAAATAATACTAGAAACTGCTACTTTAATCTCAACCAACAGTCTCAGTTTTTTTTTATCATGTATGCACTGTAACGTTTTAAACTATCTATGATTTAATATAATTGATAAATAACTTACTATTTGGGGTTATATTAAAAACAATGAGACGAAATAACATCTTACATTTATTCCGTCTTTACAGTATAATCTCGTAAATTAAATAAATACTATGAACACTCATTATTTTTTATATGTGAGTACTGTGTAGGTACCTATATCTATATAATATAAATATCTTATCCGTTTAACTCGTATTCCAATTAGCTTTTTTTAAAATACCCGATTCCTCAATACACCTACGACACAAGCACCAAATTTTATTGGCCAGCGGTAAAATACACAAATCGCCGTGGAAAAAAAATCTATGCATAGAACGCCGAAATATATAAGCACATTGGCCAAATAAAGAGCACGGTATATTACGTAGTGAAAATAAGGGCTGCACCGCAAATATAGTACATTTCGCCTGACTTTTATAGGTCATAAAATGGGATAATGCGCGGTATAAGCGTATTTCGGTATGGTACAAATTTAGACTTAGGCGCCGCGGTTGCTACTCGATATGACCCAATATATAGCCATTTGGTGCAAGTGCTGGAATGATGTTTATATCTTACGTTACGACTTAAATTATACTTAGAGATATTTAATTATAATTTTATCGATATAATAACAGAATAAACGCTAGCAAATTATGAGTTGAAAACATATAAGAATACCTTGAAGTTCATACTTAACATTTTTTTAGACGAAAATATAATAAATTGAATAGAATAATTAATGATTATGAATAATAAGTAATATTGGTAATTAATACTGGTATAAAAAAATGAACATTATTAATTTGACTAATTATTGCTATTAATTATAAACAAAATTACTATTGTTTATTTTATCACACCAGTATTATTTACTCGCTGACACTGGCTTAGACCAGTTAGTCTCTATTCCTAACTTGAATGTATTTTATACTCATAAATATATTTTATAATTTATCCCTTTGAACTTGTTTCACCGGGTTTGACCAAGTCACACCGACAGTGGTCGCAAGCAGAAGGTTTTTATTACGACGTCATATAAACTGAAATGATGCAACACATTTTTTTTATGTGATCCAATAAAGCACGAACTCTAGTTATATTTTCTTCAAACATTTGTTATCGAACCCGAACAATCTCGGCTTGTTAAACAGAAACATTTCACACTTGGGTGAATGGTTTGTCAAATACAAAGCGATACTTGAAAGGTTTTGACACTTGCTACTGTTTACTGTATCGACAGACAAATTTATGACAACATTACATAGTGTATGTCAAGTACGTATTGAAAAAAAAACGTTTATAATTCACAATATATCGTCAAAAGTAAATCTAAATTTTAAAATTAAACACGTAAGAATGATCACAGATTGGTTGATGATAAGCAGTTTAAAAAATATTGTGCGCTCGATACCGCTTATCAGCCACGGCAACAAGCGCACCCGTTATCCTCCGCAGAAATGCCGCTTCAGCCCCGCTTAAAAGACCTGAGCTTGGAAGCATGTATTTCTTTCCGACAGAGAATTTTAAATCCCGATGGTCATAAGAGAAACGACTTACTAAATTACTTGGTACATTCCAAAGTGGTAAGTGATGGGCCAACTATTGCATATAGCTTTTACGCAAGCCTTTACGCTTTATAAATAATACTTTGCGCCCATAGGGACGGTGCAAAGGTATATAGGGCATCCTGATCGAGGTATTGCCATATCCCAGGATCCGGCCAGGACAGGATGTCAAAACCAAAACCATCTCAGCGCATTAACGTTCCACTATTGAACACGAGCCTTTCCTCACGAATCAAGGTGAAAGATCCAGTGCGTATTTGAGGAGGCTGTTAAAATATTAATAAAAATATTGCGTAAGAGAATTGAGGCAAATTTGTCAACATACATACATTCATGCTTGTTTCCCCGAAGAGGTAGGCAGAGTCATACGCCCACACTTTGCCAATTATATAGTTGGTCCCACGTAACGAGTCTAATGCCGCTCACCGGGCACAATTATGTTCGCCAGAGCCTCGTCCGTTGATCGGCAGGTGCACCACTTAAAGGTGAGGTAGAGGTCTAGATCCTTCTAGGAACCCAATACATATAGATTTTATAACAATTTTTTTAAATTTGTTATAAAAACTACCACAATTCAGCGTGGCAGTAAAAATATAATTTAAAACAGTTTTTACTGACACACTCTTTGCTAGTAACTTTGAGAATCTTCAAATAAGTAGAAAAAAATGGTCAGTGACAAATATTGACGCAGTAGTGTGAATGAGGTGAGGGCATCTCATGTTTGGTTAACTGGAACTAACGAACGCTGTTGCAGTAACGAGATCCAAAATGTTGCAAAATTGATACTTTACTAGTTTCTAATCATGGCTTCGCATGTGATGAAAATTTATTTCTTTTTTTATTCATATTGTTTCAAATCATCATCATCACAGCCCATTAACGTCCCACTACTGAGCACGAGCCTCCTCTCACATACCAAGGTGCGAGGGTATTGGGTCATACTCCACCACGCTGACCCAGTGCGGATTGGCAGAGACAGGTGTATGGCGTCCTGCTATTTGAATTTTTCAAGCCGCCCATTAGGCCTCTTACGTGGCTTAACGACTACCACATTTAGTGATAACCGGGACAAACCGCTTAACGTGCCTTCCGAAGCACGGAAGCGCTCGATATCAAATGCCACACAAACGGTCACCCATCCAAGGACTGACCTCTGTAAACTCTGCTGTACTTTGGTGATCGTTTCCGACGACCATGACCGCAGAGCTACGAGCGCTTCAAATCTTCATATTTCAAATGGTAACTCTAAAAATCTTAACATTTATAAAATTTATAAATTATAAATTTATAAAATGTTAAGGTTTTTGATAAAAGAAATGGTCGCGTTTGTTGCGTCCTTCAAAAACCACGCTCTATTCAATATGAATAAATAAACAAAGCTTTCGTGTTTATTTAGTTCATACTTCACTTTGGAAATCGATACAAACAAATAAGTTATTAAAAAACTTAGTAACTTTTAAGTTACAATAAGGAATAATATTTCCATACAAACAAATGATCACTTTTCTATCGTGGCCACAATAACTTTTGGTGCCAAAATAAATTTACATAAAAATATGCTGTCCACGATGCATGCCGTCACAACCTCTAATTAAGAACACTTAGTTTTAAGTTGATATTTATGTAATACCTGTGTTCATCTTGTTGATTGTCCTTATAAATAAAATAAACAAGAATATACAAATTCAAATCCTTGAAATTAAAGCTATTTTACGTGGCTTGTATTTGTCCTACTAAATATTAAAGAACATAGCGTAATACAACCTCTCTAAAATAATAATTTTACTTGTAAAATGAAAAACAAAGAAATAGTTACGTACTTCTCATTGAAATCGTAGGTTGCAAATAGGAGTGAAATACAGTCTCTCATAAGTAAGAAGTAATGAAATCGTTGAAATTAAATACAAAGAAACACTTAAAGAGTTCGTATTGAAATCGTAGGATGTAAACAGCTCCCACCGACCAGCCCCAGATCGAGCACTTAAGTAAACTTCGCGGGGAAAATCGTACTATTTGTCTGTTCTTGTTTATTGATATTTTCCGTATAGCCGCTCTAAGGCGCCGCTCGAAAGCGCACTACTTTGTAGGTGATTTTAGTATTAAGCGAAGTAATGCAGAGGTGAGATTTGCAAGAATATAAGGTGGAGCGAATTTGCCCTGCTTTGCTGGCGAAATATGGGCATAAGTGGATTTAGAGATTATTCGATATTCCACATCTTCTGTACGGAAACTGTTAAGTTTTAAAGACGATTTTGCTTTTACAATAAGGTTTACTTACATAACGTTTTCCGAAAGGTATTTATTTACAAAGTTTTTTTTTTATATTGAAAATCATTAGGTGATTATAATTTGTTTAGTATTCATTCTATTATTAAAGAAGGTCTATCAAACCCGTATTAAACTAGTAATAAAGAGTTGAAAGACGATTTTCAATACTGATTTAATGAACGTCACACATACAGTGATACACGACTAGTGGCTCGTGTTGTTATGACCCACTAAGCGTGCATCGACACATAACATTTATTTATTTTAGTGCTTATTCTCTTCTTATTATTATATTATCTTCACCGTTTACTTTTATTATATAGTAAAATATTATAAGATTAACTTTAAAATAGACCACCTAGCGAACAGCGCAAAAAAATACTCACATTTCTTAAGGATTGGTCATAAATTTTGATCACACCCACAAATGTTAACAAACTTTCATGACATTTAATAAATTATATCCTCAAAATGTACGTACCTATTTTGCAAACCTGTTATTTTAATATATACAAATTTATAATTAAGTAGGAGGAGCTTATCATTTGGGAGTTCGTTTCGTACCCATTCCACGCTTTTTTACATTTCGTATTTACCGTTCAAGAATTAGTGATAACAAGCGAATGATAGACGTAACAAATTTTAGGTACGTTACATAAATATAATGGTGTATCATATCTGTGATGTTAAATATCGTTAGTAAAAAACTAGCTTTGAGTAAGGTAGAAACCAGTGGCCGTCTGACTTTGAGTGAGCCATAGAAACAGTCTTTGCTCTATGGTCCCGTGTCTTGAATTTGGGGCCGTGACGTGAAACAGCATTTTATTAGTTCCCTCCAGACTGCCGACTTCTTACGAGTGACCTATATGAACAGAATAAAACTATGGTCCAGGGTCTTGAAATCATCAAATAGGATGTAGCCATTAAAATACATACAATTACGCCTGTTTCCCCGAAGGGGTATGCAGAGGCATATTATACGCCCGCACTTCGCCCATTGTATAGTTGGTCCCACGCAATAGGTGGCGAGCCTATTGCCCCTTCTCGGGCACTGTTATGTTCGCCAGAGCCTCGTCCGTTGATTTACTTGCAGGTGAGGTCGACTTGGGCTCCTTAGGTCTTGGTAGGATTCCTATACAGACGAGGCATATTAAAAATAACGGACATTGGTCAGCAGAAATCTTATATAAGTCTATTTAGCTTAATTGGATTTGGTTTGAACGGCGGTAGCCCAGAGGCGAGACCTCTTGTCTTTAAATTCAGAGGGTCGTAGGTTTAAGCCTAGGACTTTTCGAAGTTATGTGCGTAATTCTCACTTGCTCCGTACCTCCGAAAGCACTTTAAGCCTATGGCCCCGGCTATCATGAACATCTACGTGGACTTTAATGGCAGATTATGTAAGCGATAATAATATTTGCTAATAACCGACAACTAATTTTGGTACTGACAATAAAATTCATAAATTGCTTAAAAAATATATTTTATAATTCCAATACTTAGAATGATACTTCTGCGTTACGCATGAAAATCTATGTGGACTTTAATGAAAGATTATGTCAATTTCATACTGTTGAATTTTTCTTTATTCGATTTTTTTTTTCTTTTAAATAATGGCTTCGTGCGTCTAGCACATCTAGCCAGTGTCAAGTAAGTGATATATTAATAATATATATTTCATAGTAAATGAGAATGAGACATGATAAAGATGATAAATGGTAAATGAGATACCCTCTCCTAAGCCCCTTGAGTCCTCAGTAAAGATGTGGGACTATACTGAGATCTCACATGAACTCCTTGAGAGAATATGAAAAGTGATGTTGCACTGCTTTGTTTGATTTACCAACACTCATGTATATTCACAAAAACTTAACGGTTAATAATCCACCGTTATTACACATTAATGTTAGAAATATCACAAATTTTAGAAAATAAAACAAAACTGCAGACATGACGCTTCACTTTCCCGCCAAGAAGCCTTTATTCGAATTGTAGATCCAAATAAAGTCAGCTTATTACTTACGGTGGGGTACACTTTATAGTTATCGGAATATACTAGAAATGATGACAGTCGTTAAAACATGCCGTAATGTTTTATTGTCACACACTGTATTTTTTTCGCTGAATTCTGAAATTTCTGATGGCTACCCTATTTTAGAGTCCCTCCAGGCTATTCAATGGCGGTTTTATCGAGATAATATTATATTTTCGCTCTTTAAACCTAAAAGGGGATGAGGATTGGCTTTTTATATAACCTATATCTACGATCTTTTCTAATTCTGCTTTATAATACAGGTTTTATGTTTAGAATTCTGTTTTAATTTAAAAACGGGAATTATACAAATATGGGAATTATATATACTAGCTTTTGCCCGCGACTTCTTTCGCGTGGAATAGTGACTGCCGGCAGATTTTTAGTTTTACCCAGTTAGTTCCCGATTTCGCGGAATTTTTGAAAAGTTTCGTGATAAAAACTATCCTTTGTCCTTTCTCAAATTCTAAACTATGTCTGTAACAATAAAAACAATAAAAATTTCACGGAAATCGGTTCAGTAGTTTAGGCGTGGCGAAAAGACAGACAGACACTACGTCAGTGTTACTTTCGCATTTATAATATTAGTTTGGGTTTATGAATGAGTAGAATAGAGGTTTTAATCTGTGGATTCAATTACTGTGTCGATACTGATAATTATGTATAAATTACAGGTAGTGTCATATAATATTCAGTTGATTCTATATGTCATCTATCACTGTATCATCATCATCTATATCATCTATAGACAAATAAACGTATGACATACTATTAATAATCATAAGGAAATGTTTTCTACTTAGTTAAGCTTGTTTTGACGTCATAAGTAAGCTTAATTTAACCGTGATTTGTAAAAAAAGTGTAAAAAACTAAGAGTATTCACTATTACAGATATAATAAATAAACAATATCTATAAAATTCAATTATAAGTTTATAATATATATATGTCAATAAAGCCTCTGACTGACGTTTAAGCCCATGAGTTTACGAAGTTATGTACGCAATTATTGCATGCTCCGTGACTCGAAAAGCACGTTAAGCCGTTGGTCCCGGCTGTCATGAACATCTATGGCAGTCGTTATTAGGAAGCCAGCGCCTTCTAACAGCCTGATAGCTGGTTTAACCATAGAATGATATTTCCCTCTGGGATGCGCAGTTCAGACGGCAGTCGCTCTACGTAAAAACTGAAATTCAGTAAAGTCTGGTTGAACCAGTGAGCATGTCATTTATCTATGTCAATAAAAGCCTGAAAGCCTGTCAGAAAAAACTCTTGACTGACAATAACACAAAGTTGCCAAAAAAGCAAGGAAAAATCTCATATCAATCGAAAGCACTTGAGATATAAAAGCACTATTGCGAGTTCAACAGGGTTAAAAAGAACGCCTATTTAATTTTATCGTTCTTTAATAAGAACCAGTTTATTTAAAATATCAACTCCGCCAATGTGTTCAATATTAGAATTTATAAGTTACGAAACTGAATACAAATACACACCTACAATAGAATTTTCATCTGCTATTTCTACAGTTGACGGGAATGAGTGCTTCAGTTTATAGTTTGTTAAAAATAAGTTTTAATATCTCGTGGATTCCGTAGAACGTCGATGTTACTATACAATGTGATGATATAGAGCCTGTTAAACCTAAATGGTCTTCTAGTAAATTTTGTGTATAAGTACCTCAATTGATTGAGAAATTTTTGTTGTCAATAGATGGCTTCAATGATATAAATATAAATATTAGTAATGAATATTGAGATTTACCTGTGGAATAAGGACATGGATTATTGAATATAGGGCTGCTTGCACAACAGTTCTAAATTTGATTTAAAATGTCATTACAGTCATTTGTTTAAAGTTGAGAGAGACAGAAAGATGTTTTGTCTATACAAATTTTGCTCTAATCAGGATTAGTCAACGTTGTGCAAGACACCCTTAGTGATATTTTAAGTTTAAGTTACGTGAAACAAATATTATGTTTCATTAATATGAATTATATCATAAATAAGATCCATGTATAATTATTATATTATATAAGTAATCTAATTAATGAGGCACCGGACTATTATATTGGAATAATAATGTAATAGTGTTGAAATTCTATCTTAAAAGTATTTGTTCGTGTAAAATATATGAAATTCATATTTATTGCATGACCATATTGTTTTTAAGATATGCTTTACTTTATTAACATTTGATTCCATCTGTAATTTCAAATATCAATTTCGGTGAACTGCATTTTCAAATGTAGGTGCACATAAAGAAGCAACTACGATAAGTCCAAAATACATTGTAGAAAAGTTGAAAGCTAAACGTATCCTTTTTACGTTTTCTATGTTTTAGCGTCTTCTCGTGTGGAATTGGTAAGTGAAAATACTATGTATATTTTATAACTTGACCTACAAAGAAAATATATACAAACGTATGAAATTCGAAAATATTTAATATTGGCTCCATGACAAGGTTTAGTTGGAGTAACAGTCAGCTATTTATAGGAGAATATTCCACTTTAAATTTG
Organism: Musotima nitidalis; assembly: GCA_949126915.1. Taxonomy (NCBI): domain Eukaryota; kingdom Metazoa; phylum Arthropoda; class Insecta; order Lepidoptera; family Crambidae; genus Musotima; species Musotima nitidalis. Next base: position 6,263,088 of record OX421424.1, on the reverse strand, counting down.
ATCTAAATTTGATTTTACAAATTTTAGATTAGAAAGAAAGAAAGAAAGAAATTTCTTTCTTTCTTTAATTTTAGATTAAATGTTCAGTTTGGGGCAGAAGCTTGGTTCTTGGCTTGGTTAAGATTCCAACAAGAAACTTGTTACATTTTGACCTACTGCTATTGTAATTCATATAAACTTTATGTATTATATGAGTTGAATCAAATTCAAATGGTAATGGGAACAAAATAAAATGAGGTAGCACAATAGACCGCTTAAGTTTAACTAAAAAAATAAAAATAGAATAAGAAACTTTTTTTATAAAAAAATGATCCAATACATACCGCTGTTATCTGAGACAATAGCTGCCTGATTGGTTTAGTTACACAGAACAGACTTCCGACCCCAACGCTTCGCATCAGAACGTGATCCGACTACAAGATATCTTTGACACTTTTTGCGAATTATCACAACAATAACCGCATAGATTCTAATACACAAAACACGCTGATTTAGCTTTAGTTTCTTTGCAATAAAAGCCCTGTTGAAAACTCTGACTTACGATATCATAAAGTTGCAAATAATTTACGGTAATAAGGCATATCAATCGATATAAAAATACTAAAGCGAGTTCAAAAATTTGTTGTATTATTTTGTTAAAGAATAGTCCTTAAAGGTTTATTTTGCTTACTGTACTGAGTAATAGAGAGAATACAAAAGATAATAAATCATATTCAAATCAAGAAAATGTTAAAGTTTACGCTTGCGACGATATCTTGCAAGAAATCTGTAGTGAAATTACAAATCGCATTAAAGTAATTATAACAATTGTTATTTTGTTTCACCCATAAAGATTCCTATCTAAAGGTGAGACGTGAGACTATAGTAAACAAATTTTAATTGGTCCACACAACTTTGTTTCCCAAAACACGTTACGACTTAATCGTATCTGGATTGTTGGTTAATGAGCGGAAAGATTGTAAACGTATCAACAACGTGGGCAGTCCGGTGCTTACATCGATACCTTGTGTTTTCCAAATCAGCCCCAAAAACATCCCGTTAACATTTGGCTCAATTAAAAAAATAACGTCGTGCGCGCAGTCATTGTTTTTTTTCGATTGTCCACAACACAATTCAGAACTCCTTAAATTAAAGCTGATAAAGTGTTTAACGTTCGACTGGAATTTCAATCAATGTAATTCTAAATTCATGATGATATAAACGTTTAATCTGTAACCAAAAACAAATCAAAACCAAAAAAATCGCTTCAACGATGCGAGTCGGGTCGTAAGCGGCTAATGAATGACGTCGGATATTCGATAGGATCGATGCCGTCGTTTATATAAAACCTAATCGAATAATTGATTATAAGAGAGAAACAATCAAGTGATTAGTTCAACAAAAAGTAAGACAATGAGATATTATTCAACGGATAGAATCCTATTGTTGGACATTGGATAGTACAAGAGCATTTATCTGACTACTCGGGTCGTTGGCCTTTCGGACAGATCATTTGTTTATGTGATCATCGAGGCCCGATATTAATCGTCTCGAGATGAACATTCAGATTCTTTATACAGATAGTAAAAATTCACTACCAAAATTATAAACTCGATTTATCATCCTGGCTTTGATTCATAGCTAGTTTAACAGTTTAGCTGACAATTATCAAGCTATTATACATTTATTTCTTTAAATCTGAATTCCAGGGATTGAGTTGTAAAGAATGTTTGATTGTTTTCCAAAGCTATAAATTGATACCTAATCAAGTAATTATGCAGATACTTTTACAGGCAATTAATTCAGCTCGTTCATTACAAAAACAAAGAGGATAGCTCGTCATAAAAGGTAAATGCAATCGTGTACCCATTTCTTTTGTTTTATATCCCCGACCCTCGGATCTTTTAGTTCTTAAGAAAACTAAATTGCTCCTCGGTAATTATTTCAATCAAATGGTCGTCTTAACTATCTGTTCATTATTGGAATCTATTAAATCAACTGAGATTGACTGACTGTCTTATAGATACAATTTTATAGCCACTTAAGGAATCTGCGTGTACTCTAGTTTTAAAGTATTAAAGCCTTAGAGATTATTTTATTGCACAAAAGTAAGTTTAAGACGTGTTGTAAAACGGCATATTCTCAACCGTATTAAAACCAAACATGTTTAAGTGGAAAAATATATCAGTCTTTGGCCCACACTTAATAAGACGTCCGACGCTAAGCGGATTACTAGTGGAACGTTGGTGTAGGGCCATAAATTGTGGAATCTTTATAATTTTTTAGAATCCGATGCCTTAAAGTCATAAATTGAATATTGTTAAATATGCACCGACCCGTATGTTTGCTTAAAGTATACATTATTACCCGGGGAAGATAAAGTCGTTAACATTATACTTAAAGACTCGTTTACGAATAGAGTAGGTACTGTATGATAGATTTAGAGTAGAAGCATCAAAAAGTTGAAAGAAGTAAGCACGAATTTTATTGCTCAATGAAACGGAATGCGACTACGAAATTTCGCAACAAAAAAGTTTTATTTACAAAAAGGAATTGCTTTGTAAAATTGGCTTAAGTGTAGTAAAAAGGTTTTACTATCGCAACAATTTCGAATAAACGGAAAACACTCACTAATCCTCCTCTTTCAGCTCGCATAATGGCGATATAATATTTTAAATTGCCCAGCAATGGTTTTTACGATGCAATGTGTTTTAAAGTGTAATTTATTTACTAATTTTAGTGGATTCACGCTATGGGACATGATAATGAAGCCATTAATTTCTGCCATTACAAGCATTTTACGAGGATTAATTTCTATATTTTATGCTACATTTACATAAGCCTCCGTAGCGTCGTCGGTAAAACTATTAACTTTATATTTTATCATTTTATATTTTCTAGATTCTCGCCTCTAGAACGATGTCCTGCAAACTTCCTTATTTTGTCGGTTCCAATTCTTATTTTGTTTAATAGCAATTTCCTGCGGCTTTGCTCGAGAACTAGGAGGTTTTGTTACACCCAATAGGTGGAGTATTGGAAATACTTGAACATCTATTTGTTTGCTTCTTGTCAACAATTTGGAAATAAAAGCATCAAAGTAGTAATAAAATGTTTAATTTGAATTGCTTTTACATAGGTAAGTCAATATTTCCGAGGCATATGACATTAAGAGCTTCGTGTGTGTTCTGCAATAACTTATCACTGTATTTGGTAGCCGTTATATAAGTATACAACGGCACACCCCTTCTTCTTTTATGTGATGTTAGTTTGCATTATGTGAGGTAACATTTGGAACTTTTCCATTATTGGTTGTCAGAAAGGACCAATTACCATAATGCATTAAGAGAGTATAATCTTTCTTAGACTCTTATCACAGTTTCTGGTTAGATCAAACTCTTATTATTCAGACAAAATATGTTATAAATATTACATACATGCATATATTCACACCTGTCGCTCCGAAGGGGTAGGCAGAGGCATAGTGTACGCCCACACTTCGCCAATTATATTTTTGGTCCCACATAATAGTTGGCGAACCTATTGCCGCTTGCCGGGATCTGTAAAGTTCGCCAAAGCCTCGTCTGTTGATCAGCAGGTCCACCACTTGCAGGTGAGGTTGGCTTGGGTTCCTTAGATGTTAGTAGGATCCTTATACACTTCATTTGCAACACTTCGACAGTGAAAAAAATTAAGAAAACAATTTTAAACAGTAAAATATTGGTGACATGTCTTAATAACAATTTGAGTTCGTTTTGATCTTCATAAACGTGACCGCCGTGTGCCTAATATTATTGACACTAAAAATCTAAGATGGAATATTGGAAGTACGACTAGTTGATTTTGTTTTAAATTGCACTTTAATTAATATAGATTAACGTACTCTTTCATCTCGTTGAACTAAAAAAGCGAATCGGGCTTAAACAGATTTAGCCCACGTAGAGTTTAATAGTTGTAAAATATATAACGCTTACGGCAGCACGTCCCGTGGCGTTGAGCTCCCTGCTACAACTTTATAGCTTAATCTCTTGCATACCATAACAATAAATAAACGGCTCAGAATAAAGTTTATTCAAAAAAAAGTGTAAACAAATAAAAATTATATGTTATCAAGTTACGCTACTTTGTAGGTTAGAATTTTCGAGTAGTTGTTGGTGATTATGAATCGTCAAATTAACATACATAGTAGCGTAATTTTTTTAATGCAAATTACACTACATACTATTAATTTTAAAAAAAATGTGTAAGTTCAAATATATTACATACGGAAAACCGATTTGGCGCGGACTTTTGCTTTCTGCTTCGGCTTGGTCATGGGTTCGATGCTAACACACAAATATTTAAGTCGATAAAACTATATAATATTTTCGAAATAAATTTCGGACAAGAGTAAACTCGGTGTCACTTGATGACTGCAGGTCAATTATTATTTTAATAAAAGAATAGCTTTCAATTACTAATCGTTATGTAACAAGCTCAAATAAACATTTCATTAGTCTACATCATGATATTCGTAAAATACAAATAAAGTACCCTCGAAAGTCGTAAAATTTGCAATTTTCATAAAACGCACCGCACTACTTTCACAGTCAGTAAACCAGGCTTTATAGTTCACACTGTTCAAAGTAGTGTAATTATGTACAGTATACGCCAGCATAAAATAGACTTAAGCGTAGGTAGCCTAAATCTGGTTTGCGTTCATAATTTCTTCTGGTTCGCATATAGAGTATCCAGCCATCATCTCAACCCATATTTATCGACAAATATTAGTTTGCAGGAACACTAAAATATATACTTGTTTGAACTTTATTATTTTTACGAGGTCATTTTACTTACACTCCATTGTCTGTTGTTACTTGGTAATTTTGTCTGCACTACATAGTTAAAAACGAAGTCGCTTATGTATGCGTAGATTTTTATAACTACGCATTGGACATTGCCGTGCTTTTTTAATAAATAGTGATTCAAGAGAAATGTTTAAGTGTAGGTCACGCGGATAAAGTCGCGGGAGACCGCTAGTATACCTACGATATATACAAAGCTGTATATAGTAATAAACTTTTTACTAGAAACAAAGACGATTTGATTAGTGAAAATTGCACTTGTTATTACACATGGGTTCTATTCATATAGAGGAATATTTTTGCGGCATTTAATTTTTTTTAAATGTGAACAAGAACACCTTTTTCTGGTTTTGGAGCTTACTGTGCTTAATAAGCATGATTGTATTTACAAACAAAATCAAGCATGTCTTTAGTACGCACAATACATGCTTTGCTTAGTTGAGGGCTAGATGGCGCTGTTTGGTATTTACAACTTTTCATAGGGTACATTTATGACAGTAACAGGGAAAGTGAATCGTCATGTCTGCAGTTTTGTTTTATAATAAAACATTTGAGATATTTTGAACATTTATTTGTAATAACGGTGGATTATTAACCGTTAAGTGTTTGTCAACGTACATAAGTGTTGGTGAATGTAATAAAATAGTGCAAAATTAGTTTAAGAATTCCCTCAAGAAGTCCATGTGAGATCTCAGTATAGTCCCACATCTTTACTGAGGTTTAAGTGAGGGCATTTCATTCACAAATTTGCATCTTTGTCTGGCCTCATTTTCATTTACTATTAATAATATATATCTATAACTTGAAACTGGCTAAATGTGTCAATCGCATGAAGCCATTAATTAAAAGAAAAAATAAAAATGCCTTTCGAAACCAAATCTTAATGTCAAATGCTTCGAAAACGGTCTTCCATCCTAGAACTGACCTGTGTAGACTCCGCCTGACTTCCGTCTTGATTTTCGACCGCCCATCCACTCGGAGCTATGAGCGCTTCATGTAATGAATGCATACGATGAATTTACATGTCGTTAATGGATAATGCCCAAGTTCGTGATGCGCGTTATATGTCTTAGCACCAACTAGACTCGACCAAATTTGAACTGGTGAAGTTCGTGTTTCAAAGCAAGCAGGTACTAAACCTGAAGGAGGTGGTAAGTCATCGTCTAATGTCTAACTTCAACGTAAAATGGAACAATTGAAGTGTTCCTCAGATCTCGCTGGCAGGACAGTAGAGAAGTTAAAAACAAAATCATGAGTATAGACATAAAAATAAGTCCAGATCATTTCTTAAAATGCATCAAAAACGAGTGATGACCCAAAAAGTCGACGGCGACACTGCAGTCGACAACTTAGCAGAAACAAATTTAACATTTCTGCTCCCGTAATAAGGTACATCTTTCCCCAAGCGTCGTAAAGTCGAATTTACTTTAAAAAAATTATGTCTTTTAACATTTACTGTTGTATTCATCAAGATGTCACTCATTCAGAGTTTAACGATCGACCTAATAGCGTTTTTAAAGTCGTTCCCAAAATCCCTGAGACGTGACTCGAGCGTCAACAAATTTAAAAATGAACCCGTCGGCTTATTCAAGTAATACCCTTGATGTTTTCTTTGAACTTCTTTACATTATATCTATGTGAATGTGCTTATAAGTTGTAAGTAGCTTCTTTTTGTTTAATTTTCTCTTTGACATCGATAATTGAACTACAGATTGAATAGTTCTCAAATAAATAACTATTATTTTCCTTTATTTTAAATCAGCTTTGTTTGTGTGGTTGACTTAAATGTATATTGAGATAAGACTACCTTGAAAGTGGAACAGCACTGTACTTGTTAGCTACGGATAATAGTGCTGGTTAAAGTTTGAAATTAAGTGGTCGGAAACATTAGCAAAGCTAAGCAGATACTACAAAGACAATCCTTTAATGGATGACAGTATATGTGTCATTAAATGACACGTCATGTCGTTGTTCCCTATTATCAATGATAATAAAAGTCGTTTAGCCAAGTTAAAGAATAATTGTAACAGCAGGAAGCTACTCACATTTATCTACCAATAGATCTGGGCTGGTGTTGAATGAACCTTTCTTTCGACGGAAAATCGTCCGAAATCACCATCTCCTACTGTGGGTGGAGCAGGAGGGCGTTTCAGTCTTTTACGGACTTAGAACCATCCATGTTCCTTCTTTAACCTGCTATATCCCAGGACCACCGTTAACCTTATAAAAAGTTCCGCAACCTCGGCAAGCTTGGCTTCTCCCCTGCTGGTGAATGACCTGGATCCGTATTATCGTGGTTTATGAAACTCAGTATCGGGGAAACAACAAAAAGCTTAGATGATGATACCCGATTTCATTTCTAGTACAAAACATGCAAGGCAAAGTAGGTAGGTAATTGAAGTAGTAAATGTTTTAAACAGAATAATCCCTTAGAAAAGTAGTTTTAAATAAAGCTGCAGGGAAATATCCCCGAGCTAAAGACAAAGTTCATAAAACATCGTCTCTGTTTCAAACTTAAAATGCAGTTAACATTTTGTTTGAAAAAAGTCGACGTAAAAGAAATAAAAACGTGGACGGCTGTCGTACTTATGCCTCACTTGAAGCTGAAAAAAATACCCACCATTTTGCAGCAAAACTTTTTAATAAGCGCAATACTTTTATTACTAGGTTTTAATGCTGCCTCAGTTGCTAAGTTTCCGCATTAAATCATGCGTAATTATGCGGTTGAAATATGGGGTCTCGTTGCTCAAATGACTTGTATTTAAAGCTACATTGTTTATTAGAATATATTTATACAGTATGGATGGCCGAAACGTAGGATTTAGTTAGATTCAGAAAAACGCTGTTAACCGCTGTTGGCAAGAAAAGTCGACCTCAACGGCACTAGTGAAGTGTATGAAACTCTATGAATGTGTACTAATGCAAGCATAATGCAGAAACTTAATAAGCTTTTCGTTACATTTTTCATGCCTCTACTTTGAATGTGTCTATAAACCTAGCAATGGACTAAATCGTGTGGGTTAATGAATGCGCTGGATAACTAGATCTGTATTTGTTTTTAACGATTTAATAGAAGCGGTATGTAATTGTTCTGTTTTTATTTACACATAGTTTGAGCTGATGTAGAACTAATTGTAGTAATACAAAGGAACATCACTGGCTAACGGCTGCATGTGCATTTTTTAAGAAAACAAAAGAGGACAAATTACATACCGCTTCTATTTCGATGAAACAAATTCAAATCTAATTATTTAGCGCATTCGTTAACTCACACGACATGGTCAATCGATAGGTAGCACATCTGATGTGTATAATTCTACTTTGAAGAAAATACAAGCCGTAATGCTCTGACGTCTCCTATTTCGCCTTATAGACCCAACCAAGAAGACATCATACTATAGGTACTAGACTTATATTGATTTACACTTAATTTTTATTTTTTTGCATGTAAGTGAATCAAAGCTTGGTGATCTCATTTTAGTAATATTTAGTTTTTTTTTATAAATATTTTGTTTTGCCGTTTTTAAGTGCGATGTAATAATTTATGAAATAAGGAACTTTTTACTTCTCTATATGTGTTTTATTTGCTGGCTTATTTTCTGCAAATAATCAAACTCTCGCAGGATGAATTAATGTAGGTCTGGTCAATGTCATTGAGTATATTATACTAGGCCCACACTTATTTTCCAAAAGAGTTACTTATACTTATTTTCATCTTATAAGTATATAATGGAGAATTAAAACACATAATTGGAGACTTAGATCAGCTTTCTCCATCTGGCATCTAGAATATAAACGGATCCTACCAAGATGTGAGTAGCCGTAAGTGGTGCACCTGCCGATCAACGGACAAGGCTCTAGCAAACATGGAGGTTCCCGGTATTAGACGATAGGCTATTACGTGCACCAACAGTATAATTGGCGAAAGTGGGCGTATAATTTGCCTCTGCCTATCTCTTCGGGGAAACAGGCGTGATATTATGTATATACTCATATGTATATATTACCTAGAGGTATATGAAACGAGAAGTGGAACTCCTCAAAAGTAAAACAAGGAACTATTTCCACAGGGAGCGATAAGTGGTCGGGCTTTCAATTCCAATAAAACTTTTCTATCCGCAAGATAAGCTTACTCAATTTCGATATCCGCAAATCAGTCTTTTATTTACATTTCATCATCGGAGGGAGCTGGGTCTTTCCATTTGTTTATATTGGAAACCAAAGGAAAACATGTATCAATATATATTAATAAAAATATTGCTTTATTTTAATGTTATGTAATTAAAGAAACCTTCTTTAGATATTTTACTACTAAAGTTTCACGAAATGTAAAAAGCAACGATAGCCCAGTGGCTAGACCCATAGACTTCTAAATCAGAGGGTCTAGGATTCAAACCCTGGTGGCACAACAATGACTTTTCGAAGTTATGTGCGTAATTATCGCTTGCTTTGTGCCTCGGAAAGCACATTAAGCCATTGGTCCCGGCTGTCATAAACATCTTTGGCAGTCGTTATTAGGACGTCAGTACCTTCTAATAGTCTGACAACTAGTTTAATCATAGAATTATGATTCCCTTTGAGCCGTGGAGGTCAGATGGCAGACGTTCCATGTAATAACTGAAGATCAGCCAAATCTGGATAAACCAGAGTGCGGACCCTGGGCTTAAGTCTGGGGCAACCGGGATAATGCTAGGATATGATGATGGAATGTTCACTAAATTTAGTTTTTTAAAAACAGGGCTTTAATTTTCTATTACGAACAAACGTTTTCAATCCATCGTGATATCAATATCATTATATTCAGATATGTTTCGTTATTAATTTTAGAAGACATACATTAATAATGCATAAAAGTGGCCAAGATCATGTCGAGTCACGCGCAGTGTAGGGCTCAATATTTCTTCGATAGCATAAATGTTCTATGCACCTCAAAACAAAAACATCGATACTGACGCACTCTAGCCACTACGTCTTGTTAAGCTTAAGAGGCGAAAAATCAGGAAAAAACCCATCAAGTTTGTTATCCTGCAAGTGTACGTTTTATGAGCTTTAACACTGTAAAACTCTTAGGACAATTTAAAAGCCACCAACACTTGTACATAAACATTTTAGTGATAAACGTAAGCATAAAACTACCAAGAACATGATTACGCTATTGGAAAAAGTGACCGTCCCCAGTGGAGGCCGATAATACGTTCAATTCAAGACTTGGATGTGAACTTTACTGGCGAGCAAATGAAGTAAATTGGATTCAATTTCCGACTTGGACTCCCGGTTGTGATTCCACAGTCACGAATCTTTATATCAGCGTTCCGTAACTCTCATATGTTTAAGGGGTTGTGTTGGTGAAACGGTAAATAACTTCTCACAGTTTTTCGCACTTCTCACACTTCGCTAACAGTATCCATATAAATAACTTAGTTATAATATAAACGCGAAAGTGAGCTTTATTTTTTTATATTTGAATTCAGTTGAGATACGATAAAGAGGGTTATGTTTTTATTATTCATAATAAATTAACTATATTTTACTTCATTAATATTATGCTCTTGTTTTACTTGTATATTATAATAGTGACTGTTAAGATATTTTATTATTTTTCAAATATACCTACTTTTTTCTAAATTGGACTGCGCTGATCAATAAACTATCAGTAAGATGAAAATTATTCCAAAATATTTATATTTTTTAATGAGTTATGCAATAATATATATATTTCTACGCTTTTAATGAAAAACACATACAATATCCTTCTACAGCACGTATAGCAGCAGCAGCGGATGATGCTATACTCTTTTATAAGCTTAGCCCACTTAATTTAATATTTATGTACACTAAAAGTCGTTGCAGAGAAACTCGAGCTTAACACGCTACCTTCTTTCGTATTAGCGGTACCAGTGTAGGATTACTGGTAGAACATTTAATGTCGAATGAGTGCATTGATGCGTCCGAGACGATAAAACGAATCGTGAATGTCGGATCGGATTTTGTGCCGTGCGAGTAAATTAACAATATCCAATGAGAAATTTAACATCTTCTCTTTATACATTGCTGAGTTAACTTACAGCATTTTCTCAAATCCCTTCGATAAGCAGCAATGTATGTTGATTCGCTGAAAGCATTACAACCATTAAATTAAAACAATCCAAAACGTGAATCAATGCGGCTTAATGCTATATGGTGATTGATTTGTGTTTATGCTTGCGCCGTGATTTTCCTGTTTACATTAATTGTCAATTTCGTTTTAATTTGGTTTACCTTATTCGATAACTGGGACATTTTTCAACCAAACAAATAATACAAAGATATGTACTCGATATTCTAAGCTTTTATGTAAGCAAGCGTCCCCTGCACTGTTATGATGTGTAATGTACATTCAAGGAGGTAGTAAAACTATCAAAAATGGTCAATGTCCATCAGGTAAAAGGTAACTAGATCTGTTAGATAAAATGAGAGATAAGTAGAGTGAATACTTTCGTGTGAAGGACCAACGTTGAATTTACCGCAATATCGTATGCTTCTCTGATATAATAGCCTAAGGTGTTCTGACTGATTGAGAACAATCACATAGTATTAAGAGGAAAGTGGTAGATCCTATTTAATTCTTGCTAGCAGATTTTATATATCTACAAACATACATACAATCACGCCTTTTTCCCCGACGGGGTAGGCAGACGCATATTAAACGCCCACAATTCGCAAGTCATAATGTTCGTCCCACGTAATAGGTGGCGAGCCTATTGCTGCTTATCTGGAACATTTGTGATTGCCAGAGCCTCGTCCGTTGATCGGCAGGTGCACCACTTGCAGGTGAGGTTGGCTTTGGATCCTGAGATCTTGGTAGGATTCCTTTATACCCTTATTATATAAATCCCTTGTTAATAGTTGTAACAAGCTTTCCGAGAGATAGATGTATAGAGAGCGAGATAAATAGGCTTTATGCATTGACATTGTGATATTGTGGCTGCTGATTGAAAGTATTAACCTTATATTTAATGTATTTATTCATATGGGACATGTCTTGTAGCTCTAACAATGTCAAATGGTCGCACGTGACGTTGGACCTCTTCATTTGTTTCGGCTTATGGAAATCGTGACAGATCAAACATGGCGCTTAGTGCATTCCCAACAACCACATTTTCCATGACTAAAACTTTATTTAAATTTTGTAAATGACCGGATCCAACATAAAGTAGGATATTTATTACAAATTATTCGTTACATTACAATCTAATTTAAATTCGATTCGTGCTTTACTATTAACAATGAAATTTTAGAAATGATTTATCTACAGATACTTACTAAAACTAGACTTTACCCGATAGTAAAAAAAAATCATCATTTTGTTGAACCTCAAAAACTGGAAGGCTCTGCAAATGGTCTTTGGTGCTTATATTATTGTATGAAAAACGACAAACAGTTTTTTTTCTTGAAATATTCTGTCTGGTTACATGAAAGAGCGCAGTATATTGCTCTGGGCTCTTTTAATAAGTAAATTATGGAAGTAATATTTCACTTTCATATTATTATAATAAATATATATTATAAATATAATATATAAGTAAGAACATTTTCTAAGACTGGTTTGATTTATAGGTTTGAAATTAGGTTCGTGTAAAAAAAGTACATTTAGGAATTTGAATTTAGTACAAATAAATATGTCTGTTGGAAATGCACCGCATCTTGCCATATCTAAATACCGTTGTCTGATCAGATGCAATGTTATCTTAGATTCCGTTACAAATTTCTCCATTTACACTTTAATCGGATTACTTATGTGTCGGAAGAACTAATGTCGTTTATACGTTGTGCAACATATAGTAATAATATGTCGTAGTCTTAATAATAACATTAGTAAGCTGGTTTATATGTAACATCAATAGGCGTTATGTTCTTTATTAAAACCAGTTGTCACCTTTGAAGTTTTACTATATTTGTTACGTGCGTAAGAAAATAAAGTAGGTAAGTTTGATTATTTGTTACGTTTTTGTCTTTAAGAAGAAAGTTTGGGGTTTAAAAATCAAACTTTTTTGCAACTAATATAAATGAAAAATATTTTAATCAATTCGGGCTGCGATAGAGCCCTTAAGGGTTGACGTGTCCTACTGTGGACAGCACGTCTCGGTAAGCGTAGTGTACGATGCCCTTTAGCTAGATGGAGCGACGACACACGCAAAACGGCTGGCAGCGGTTAGAGACGAAGAGCTGAAGATCGAATAGAGGAGGAATATATATTAGACTGATGATGATGAAGGCACTCATGAATATTACGTACATACATTCACGCCTGTTTCTCGAAGAGATAGGCAGAGGCATATTATACGCCCACACTTCGCCAATTTTAAAGCTAATACCCACGTATAGGTGGCGAGCCAATTGTCACTTTCCGAGCACTGTTACATACGCCAGAGCCTCGTCCGTTGATTGGCAGATGCACCACTTCCAGGTAAGGTTGGCTTGGGCTCCTCTGATCTAGGTAGGATCCCTATACATTATTACATAATTATGAATATATATACTTATGAATATTGTATTAACCTAATGCTAACGAGCTCATGCCGTGTGGTTTTGGTCTAAAATAGTGCCATCCCCTCTCAACTTACGGGCAGTCGCAAGAGTCGACGAAGAGAATCCGACCGAATGATGGGCAGCAGCGTCCATTCTGCGTACTGGCTTGAACTGCAATCACCAACCCGCCTGCTCAGCTCGGTGGTTATTGGCAAATACCCCCAATATAATGTAACTTATAAGGCCAATTTTAATTTAAATATTTATATAAGTCTGTTTTTTAGTATTTGTTGTTATAACGACAACTGAAATACATTATCTGTAAAAAATCAACTATCACGGTTCATGAGATACAGCGAGGTGACAGACGGACGGACAGCGGAGTTCCGTTTTTTACCATTTTGATACGGAACCCTATAAAGGAATGGAAGTTTATATCGAAAGTCTTATTTTTCACATATATACATAATATCACACAAGTTAATTATTAGCTGGTATAGGTATAATATTTAACTCAAGAAGTAACTCAAACAAGATGCGTGATATAATCGAATTTCACTAGGACGAAGTCGCCTGCGAACTAATAGTTAAAAAAAAAATGCAATTTCTTTCATTTCAAGTTCAATGATTGAGACTTCTTGGCGAAAAAGTGAAGCGTCATGTCTTTGTTTGTTTTGTTTTATTTTCTAAAATTTGTGATATTTCTAACATTAATGTCTAATAACGGTGGATTATTAACCGTTAAGTGTTTGTGAACGTACATGAGTGTTGGGTAAATGAAATAAAACAGTGCAACATAACTTTTCAAATTCACTCAAGAAGTCCATGTGAGATCTCAGTATAGTCCCACATCTTTACTGAGGACTCAAGGGGCTTAGGGGGAGGGGATCTTATTTACCATTTATCATCTTTATCACCACTCATTCTTATTTACTATAATTTATATAATATTAATATATTTCTAACTTGACACTGACTAAATGTGCAATCCTCACGAAGCCATTATTTAAAAGAAGAAGAAGAAGTTCAATGATATTTTTTGGTACCAAAATTAGTATGCAGTTAATCTTGTTTATTTTGTTTCAAACGCAGTGAACCTACCTAAGCATTAACATAAAAGTCTACATAACCTGCTATGAAAAGTCTGTGCTCCCCCGTTATTTTCAAACACAATTTTTTTTTTCATATCACACAAACGTAATCAGTATAGGACAATATCAACGCGGTATTAAAATACCTTTATTAAATAAGTATCAAATATGCTAAGGTGTGGGATTTTTTTAATCAAAAACCTTATTCATATAGCTTCATCAAAATGAGAAGGCTCCACACAAAAGCTCAATTTATATTCCAGACCTAAAGAAACACGTCGATTTTTTTAGAAAATACTAAGCAAGCAGTATTAAACGAAGACTATATCTTAAATTGTATATTTAAAATAAGGTTTTAATAAATATTTGAGCAGATTTTTTGCGACTATGCGAACAATCTGGTATATTGTAAATACTGATTAAATATCTAACAGGCAGTTTGACGACTGAGTTAGTTTTTTTGATGTGCAAGGTTAGGTTAGCTTAGTAATTTATTCCCCCCCGACTGGTCTCCACCTCCCTCCCGACTGGTCTCCACCTTGTCGTGATGGGGGGGCTGAGTACCTCCCGGAGGCCGGAAAAAGGTAACACCTTGAGGTTGGCGACTCTGGATTCCCTTAGTACCGACTACTGGGGGGGGGGGGGGAAGGGAACTTAGAGGGGCCTGTGCAGGGCCCATAAAGCAGCGCCAGGAAGGTCTTAAGCAGCGGGGGCAAGGGGCCCTTGCTGTTTAACCATGGACCCTCCGGGAAATCGGCCACGCACGCTATGGGCGTACAAGGAGGTAGGATAGGCGCGTCCACTGCGCCTCTCTGAGGAGGTCCTCCCGGTTTTGGTTGGCCGCAGGCGTGACACGCTGCCACCCAGGTATTGGCCCCGCCTTTTTGTCAACAAGCAGCGGGCGTCGTCGGAAGATTTTTAGTGGGTATTATGGGTATGGTGTGTGGGTGGGTTAGCTGGCAGTCGCATCTGTCGGTGTAGAATCTTAAACCCCTTTTTGGTTCCCCTTTGGCCGGAAGGCAGTGCGTAAATGTATTTTGTTACCAACGTAAAACAACAAAAAAAGAAGCTTAATAATTTATGTCTTATATTTATATATATTTGTAATTTTATTCATGTTTAACGAATAGTTTTAGTGTTTATTATTTTTCAACTTTATTTGCTCTGCCTAATGATTTCCTGTACTCTCCTTTGCATCGGGTTGTGTGTAAGTGATCGCTTAAAGCGATAAGACCGCCTAGATTGGCATTTTCTTTAAAAAATAATTGTTATCTGTTCTTTTCAAGTTTTTTGTTTGTCAATGAACAGAATTTTTATTTGTCTAATTTATTAATACGTTATATAAAATCTGTTTAAAGTACCTACTTGTATACTAATAACATTATATTTACAAGCATTTCCGAATAAAGCAGAAAATTTCGCGTGTCAAAAAGTTTTAGCTTCAAACTAATAAAACTAACCCAAATCTAATCATTTGCACACTTTTATAAAAGAAATAAGCTTAAAAACATACCATACGCTGACTAAAAACTTTTTCATTCAAACATTATGTCAAAATATCATCGTGCTATTTACTTTATTTAAATTTCACCTGTCACTGAATAAATTGTTTTTCTTCTTAATTCGTGTAATATAAAACTTTTACAAAATAATGTCGGTATTAAAATACAGAAAAACACATTTTGTTTCAAATAACTCAACGAAAGTATTTTTTTAACAAAATAAAAAATTATTTCTATTTTTTTGATTTATATAAAAGCTGTATCGGTAAAAACATTTTTTAACAAGTTGTGACTTGTAATTATCAAGACAAAAAAAATTAAGTTTACTGGCAACGCTTTTGTTTCTTTGTTATTTTCAACGGTGGATTCACATTAATAAACTTTTAAATTCTTATTGCCTTATTTTGTAAAACAATTCCTGAGAAAATAAAACGACAAGCGCAGTGATTCGCCCAAGAATGAAAATGAGATAAAAAGCTTAACAAATGTGTATGCAAGATAACGCAAGAAATCAATTTGCATGCCTACAAGCCATTAATGCGCCAAGGATCTATGTTCATAAGAAAATTAATTCGTTGGTTAATATATTTCCATAGCATTCCTACTGCGTACATTATAATTTAGGTGATTTAAAAACAATTTCTGACTTTTGTTGCAAATGCTCATGTACAGTCAGCTTCAAATAGTTAATAGCACCCAAAGCGCCATATATCTCGGAACACGCGCTTATGCTCTCGATAATAGAGACGTGTTTCCATCTTTATGCCGCTTTTAATGTTACCAATTATACAGCGTTGAGTGTATTATCGAAAATGACATTTAGCAAAATCGCTGGAAGAATACCCCTAAAAGGAGAAAGAAAATTATCAAATCTTCTTTCAAGACTTGTTCCTAAAAAAATGTATGTTATTGTTTCACTGTTTTCGCGTAGTAGAATAGAATTATTATCTTAACCAATATTACATTAATTTGTGAGAGGACGAGAATGATTCCAACTTATGCCATTGAAAAATAACACTAAAATTCAAAAACCAAGTCCATGCGGCACTTATCCTAAGCCTTTTTCTTCTTGGCTTGTGAGAAAAGGCCTGAACACCCATTATTGGGTTGGTATTATGACAATGGGTGATATGTCATGACTGCAATTATTAATCAAGCTATTTTCTTTTAAATTAAATGCACAAAGACTTCGCCTTCCCTTCGCATATCAAATTATTACATAAACAAAGGGTGTGTCATCAATAAATTATCGCAGCTTCGCAATGACATGTTGAATGGGTCGAGTGTCATATAAATCTTTGGTCGCATTTTACAGTTCCCCTTCTTGACAATCTTTGACAGGTGAATATCTGGTTTCAACCGGATTTTGTTACAGTACCCTCGGTGAGGCGTTAGGTACATTGGCCATGCGACACTGTGGTATCGATGTTCAATTGATGGTCAAGTGTAAGTCGACTGATGTCATTCGTATTCTGTATACGACTAGTATATTATGAATAATTTTAGACTGCATTTTATTATTTTTCTTTGTATCTGCTAATACTATTGCAATTATGAATTATTTTATACTGCATTTTATTATTTTTCATTGTATCTGCTCACACTATTGCAAACACATTGTGCTCAACGTAGATGATTCTTTAAGTGTGCCAAATAAACTTTTCATATTGCCATATATTTTTTTGTAATATTTCATGCACCAGAAATTTTTGAGATTTATTTTCTATTTTATGTACAATCAACAAATAAACTATTTTGTTTATGTAAGTGTTGTAATAAATAGTAACTAATTTCACAGTATTAAGGATTACTTTTAAGAAAACTGTAATTATTAAAAACCATAAAAGTTTTTTACGAAATTTTATTAATTTAGTCTTTTGACTCCTGAAACATTATAGATTCTCACTACACTATACTTAAAATGGGGAAGAAATTCCAAAAAGTTATCGTATAAGTTTCACTGGTCAGTCAACTCTTCTAGGATGATGTTCGCACTGGCCCACCAGCCAGTATAACCTTTTGACTTTCGTATGTAAAATTATATTCTGTACAAAATATACTCACTATGCAATATATTTCTAAAATACCTCCATATTTTCCTTAAGATTGTCAACAATAAACCCCCGCGAGTCAGCTAGGATTTATGTCCTAAAATTTACAATGATCATAACACAATATCGTCGGGGATAGTGCAAATCCGCGTAACTAGCATTGGATAATTCGGCGTAACTGAAAAAATTCGCTTATTAAAGTTGATGGGCGTAACTGTCGCAGTGCCCAAATTATGTACTTTCAGAAAAAAACTTTTAAAAACAAGAGATTGAACATATAATGTGTAAAAATGAGCCCTAAATTAGTTGAAATAAGAAACTTATTTACTTTTTTACCTTCCCCTGTGAAAATAGATCTTTTGCAGATACGCGACTTTACGTATGGTAGTTTCGCGGATTTGCACTATCCCCGACGATATCACAAAATATAAATACATGGACACAATAATATTATGAACAGGTAGATTATTATATTTTCATAATACTTATATTATAATTTCATAGTTTTGAGGACCCCTATAAGGTGGATGGTTGGAACAACACATCTAAATACGGGAAGCAGGGTGACATCGATAATTTGATAACCGCAAGAAACCAGTTTCTAATAAGTTAATAATGCTGTAAATATGGTTACTCATATCGTGTCTTAAAATAATTACATTGACACGTGTTTAGTTTTATTTATGAAGGAAGGAATAAGCTATAGCGAATATCGTACTTAATTAATTTTATTGGTACACCAACAGCTTAACATGCACATTATTGAAACGTTTTAGCTAAAGGTACTATTTTTACATGCATGCCCATTATAGGTATACACAACATTTAAATGGTAAAATTAATAAGCATGTTAAAAATTATTAACATTTATAATATGGTTTAAACACAATATCATGGCTACGCACATGCAATATGTTTCTGTAACTATGCGAATAATATACACACATACAACATTATTTATGTATGACCTAAAACGTAGTGTCAGAATTATTGTTATGAAATATTCGCATTGAGATGCATTTTTGAGTCTCTTCATACATCTTTTGAGCACAGTAATGTGGAAATCATGTAAGACGTAACATGAAAATACAAAGGTGATAAAACGCAATCTCGAACTTTATAAAGCTATATCTCCGAGAATGGCATTATACGTTTGCATTTATGTGACGTTTAAGTATAAAGTACGCCGACTATTATACTCAAACTACAAGTATAAAAGTTTAGGCTGTCAATGTTTTATCGGAGTATCGACAAGTAATTTTGCAGTGATTTGGATGCTATACTTGCAGTCCGCTTCTAAGCTGGTGAGTTGTATTTCTACATGGGACAAATATTTCAGTATGCATGAATATAACGTTATAGGTGGCGAGTCTATTGCCGGTTACCAGGAACTGTTATTTTTGCCAGACCCTCGTCCGTTGATCGGCAGGCGCACCACTTGCAGGTGAGGTTGGCTTGGGATCCTATACACCCCAAAAGTTACGTTGTTTAGTCGGTAGAACCTATATCCATACCCTAGTAACCAGAACCAAGTACAAGCTTATTTTGAGACCAGAAGCTCTCTGCAAGAAGTTTAAGATTAAAATGCTTGGGATCAAACTGCCGTTGCATACAGGCTATTCTAATATGAATGACTTGAAACATGAAAATTGTTATTGTTATATTATATTGCATTGTATAGCTTCACAGACAAATGAAGACAGTAATTCAAGTACCAAACCAATTGAAAAATTTAAAAGAGCATAGCCTGAGAGTTTCTTGCCAGTTCTTCTTATAGAGCGGTGGCTCGGAACTGGCACTAAGATTCATTTACAACTAAATATTTTTTGTTTTTAATTTTTTTTGTTGCATATAAGTGCATCTAAGCTCAGTGATTTCAGTGTAATAATATTTCGATTGTTTTTATATTTATATTTAATTTTGACGTATTCAAGTACTATGTAAGAGTATCTGAAATAAGTGAATTTTGATTTTGCTGGCTGTATCATTAGTGGCGCGCTTTTTACCATTCGGAATCTACGACAAATAAATTTTAATCAATATATGTATGTTAATGTATCAATTTTTATAATGATGGTAAGCAGTCGATGTAAAAATGAAGGCGCGATAATAAAATAAGCACCTTCTTATGCACCCACTCATGACGGCCTGAAAAAATGCCGTTTTACGTCCCGCTCAAAATACTCTGGATTATATGAACTAGAAAAACACATAAGCCGGCAGCGAATTTGAGCGAAGCGAGCACAATGGTCTTACTCAGAAACGACTTTTCAAATTTCAAGGTTCAAGTGCTGATAGTCTACACAGTATGTGAATGGTTCCTAAGACCAGCACGTGTTGTTCGGGAGAGGAAAGGAGAGGGCGGGATGAGATCGAAAAGCTCCTCAGAACACTCACCATAGTAGTTCCGGTAGAAGACACTGATAGAGGCAATGTCGCTATTTAGCTGTAGATCCTCGAGAGAGGCTGTCACCTCAGCGTCCCCTAAAAAGCGAACCCCTTGCTGTGGGAACAATACCCCACACTCGATAGCATTTGAGTTTTGTACAAAAATCAGCGCTGCTCGGTAGTGAAAAACCGCCTTATCGTATTGAGTATATCCGACATACGGGAGGCAGTTAAAATAACAACTTCGATGTAGCATTTCGGGCTTAGGTCCTGACCGATTTCCATGCCAAGAATGCTAAGATCCGCTGAAATGGGCAAAGGAGCGTTCTGAAGAGAGGGAGGTGTAAGGAAGGGTGTAATCTTGGACGAGAATGCACAAACCTGGGTTTTGCGATGCTTGCCACCATGCAATATCGGTTGTCACATAAAAATAAGTCCAATAGTTATTGTTTGTAATATATACAAAAAGACGTGAACACTTTCTGCATACAAGCAGCTTCATATTACTCAAACAGATTAACTGGAATTTTAATAATGAGAAGGTACATGTCATATTCAACTTTTTTTCGTCTTTTTTTTAAAATATTTTTTTCTTATAGCAACTAAAACATGAAACTTTAACATGTAGTTTTGATGTAAATAAGTAAGTAATATCAAATGTCGAAAGGCATAGCAATTGTTATCTTTTAAATCCATCGCTGTTTGCATTTATTAAAATTCATTTTTTTAAAAAAAGATCAATTAAATATTTAACCACTCAAATCGACCTCAATCAATGTCGTCGCTGATGTGTGTTCACTGATCCATTCGCATAAAATGTCCTGATTAAAGGCCTCCGAAATTTCCAAAATAAAACCGCAAAGCATTCAAGATATTGAAGCGGAAATTTGTTACACACGTTCGGATGTATACATTGCGCGGTATGTAGTACCGATTATAGTTCTATAATAATTCTCTTACAATTACATTAATCTAAAGAATTTTATCATAATGAACTTGTTATCGATATCGGATACCCATACACAAGTTATACATATAATTGATACATATTGATGATAGTTATGATAAATAGATAATAAACATATATCTTCAGGCAGATAGAAAGTATATTACAAAGATACACTACCACCACTACTACTATACCAAGTATACACTTTCAAACCTTACAAAGTATTTCTTGGTACTGAAACTTATTTGGTTTTTATGTTTTTGGCATTAATAAAAAAGTTTATAACATCATTATTAAACCTATAATTTCAGAACGATAAAATAGATAATAACTTGAGCTTTGTTCTTGTAATTAGTTTTTTGTTCAAACCTGGCACTGCGATACAAGCGTTATACGTAGTGCAGAGAATTTTTATACATTTCTATTTAGTTTACTTGTACGTTTTCGCATAAAAAATCCCAGGTAATATACTACTTACACTTTTATTTTTATCTTAATCGATTATCTCCGACAACCGCACGCTAATTAAAGATTTTAACACAAAATTAACTGTATGAACCGTAAAAAAGCATTCTGATAATTAAGACAAAAGCGTAAAACGCATCTTCAGATGAGCATAGGCAGTCAGCGTCAAATAGTTGGTAGCACTGGAAGCAGCAGTCAACACATCGGAACTCGCTCTAACGCTTTGAAACAAAAAGCCCAAAAAAAATGTTTATGCTGACTGTACTTTAAAAAATTAAAAGACAGCCAGCAAAAATGAAACCTATAAATTAATATGTTATTAATATTTTTTCGCTTCAAATATTTACTTTTATGCAAAATTTGTATAGGGAATTTCCTGTCCTAATATAAGGGTGAGAGTTAATGAAATTTTTGAAATGTGACTGGATCAAGCTTTTAAATTTTAAAAAAATTACTAAGTCATTTGAATGAAAACGTCATCTGCAGGCGTCCTGACAACCGCACGAATACAACTTGATAAATCTAAATGATCCTGTTGATCTTAAAGACAATAAAGTATATTGTATTTAATTTTTTATTCAACTTACTAATACATATAGCACAGCACACATGATAACCGGAAACAACGCCTTTAAAAGTTATGTAATACTTTAAAATATTTTTGTATTTCCGAGCTCAAACCAATGTCTCGAGTTGGTAGTTCGCGCAATGTATACTGTTTAAAGTGACGAGTTCACAACACAACCGTCAGCACGTCACGTCATTGGTCCGCAGAGTTCGGCGTGAGTCGGCCCGACTCGTGTGTCGCTTTCGCGTTGAACTTATCGCAAAGTTAATTGGCTGTTACGGATCGTGTCACTCAAGATAATCCCTCGGTGGACGTATCCAAAAATGAATTTTGTAGTGGTCTACTTTAATACTTTCTTATCGTGTTAAGTGTGAAATGTTTTGCGGCTTTACCCTTTAGGTAGCACTTTCCAATGTTTAATAAATTTAATTTCTTATTATACAAACCTTAAAGAGGGCAGATTTTTATGTATGTTTTTATGCATGCTCCATAACTCCTGGACAAATTTTAATTTCAATTTGCTTATGGTAAGCTACATTATTTTCGAGTATCCGTTATTTAGTATACATAACACAAGTTCTTAATGATACTTATTTTGGAAATAAATAATTGGTGAAATATTTTATTTATTATTGGCTCCATTTTGAAGATATTCAGTCAAGGTCAAAGTAAAAATCATTTATTTAAATTTGGATCAAAAGAGCTCTTATGAAGGTCAAAACTTAAAAACTAGCGCACCCATTCACTGCGGGCGGGAGCTTGATCGTAAAACAACGGGCAAGAAAATCGTCAAGGTTAGTTTTTTCTCCCGCCAGTTGAATAGAATTGAAAAATTCTTTTTGTGGTGAATAGACCATTTATCGAGGAAGGCTTTAGGCTATATAACATCACGCTGCAACTATTAGGAACGAAGAAATAATGGAAAATGTGAAAACACGGGGCAAATTTTTCATCCTTGAGGGTTTCCGTTGCGAGCTCTGCGAAAATGGTTTAAGATACCAAAAAAAATGTGTTAAAAAAAATCCACGTATATGTCTATCTTTTACGATGAACTCACTAACTGTTCGAATACAATACGGCCAACTGTATGTCTCGGTGTCAAGATCAGGTTGTGGAGAAAACCAATATGTTCTTCTGCCACAAGAAAATAAAACTAAAAGTATAATTTACGCAGAAGTACTTTAAAATTATTATGTTCTTTTAAAAATTTAATTGTCTAATATAATAACAAAAAATGACACGGACAAAGTCGTGGGTAACAGCTATAATTTATAAAACTGAGGAGGTTGTTCGCACAAATAAATGATGCCCAAAATAACTATTTCACGCGGACGAAGTCGCGGGCACAGCTAGTAGAAGATAAAGAGACTATAATTGAAAAATTCGATATAAAGATAATTTAAGTAACGATTTAAGGAATTATGTTATTATACTTCAATACTTTCTCTATCGTGTTAACCCTTTACCCGGGCAGTGGTCAAAATAAGACTATCATAAAATGATCCTTATTAACTGAATAACTTAAGGTAGAAAACCATTGAAAAATTCAACATGCTCTGCCCGTTATAGGGTGAAGTGTGAAATGTTTTGGGGTTTCACTTTTCAATGTTTAATTAACATATAATATATGTTGCAAAATTTGATTTTTGAAGACATTTAAATAAACGAATTTTCAACAAAGTAACGAGATTTATGTTTGATCCAACGATCAATTCTAGATCATGCTTTAAAAGCGCGTATTATGCACAATTAGCACCAATGGGTCCTTCATGAATTATTACTTTTTCATCAAGGTTTTACCATCTCTCGACGTAGTTTCGCATAAAAAATTATTTAAATATATCGTAAGCTTAATTAAGAATGAAAAGTTCTATTGACTAACTTTGGTGTAAAAAAGTAAACGAAATTAAAATTAATAATTGAATATCTTTATTGCAGCTATGTTGTACAAATAGGTCTTAAAATAAATGATAATATCAAACATAGACCCTGTTAAGGCACGGCCACATTGTGATTGAGAGTGAGACAGTGATTAACTATTTATACCTAATTTTAAGCAGAGAAAAATTTAGATTTTATTTTAATTAACACTTAAACACTTTAATTAGGTGGTAATTCTCTTTGTGTTAAGAAACGCGATATTCTGTGGAATGCATCTATTAAAAGAGCCACTATTTTGTAGATGCTCCTGTCAATCACGTTTTCCATAAATTTGTTTGTAAAAATTAAATATAATTTTATTTGTGACAAAATTTTATTTTTTCTGCGTCTTTTGATACATTAATGAATAGCGGCTATATCTATCAAAATTATTTTATTTATTTTATACTTTATTTTTATGTAATGACTTGTTTTTGGCTACAAATTTCATAATAATAATGATTGTTTAGTAAATAAATACATTATTTGTTTCTCTAATTTTTTTGGATTTGTATGTGCTTTGAGATTTTTATAATCTGTAATATTACATTAACCCTTAAAGGCTATAATGAATTTTATACCTCACTAAGACTATAACGGGTGTAAAACCACCCAACTTTTTAAAATTATAGAATTATTAATTAATTGTGAGAAATTGTGATCAAATTACTTTTAGTGGTTAATTTGGGCCTAAATTTATAAATTTAAGTAGTTATTTGTAATTTTTTTTGTGAAAATCATATAAATATTTAATTAAGAAAATATGACCAAAATATCTCACTATGAGAGAGGGAGCTAAAAAAAAATATTTTTATAAATAAATTAAATCCAAATACAAATCATTTTTTTTTATTACTTAATAAATCACTGTAGTGCCTTTAATTTGGCGTACTTAACTAAAACATATCTTTTAAAAAAATATAGAATTTTCACCTCGGAAGTGAGACAAAAAAAACTTAACATTTTTAGGAACTTTGGTTTCTCAGTCGTTTTCAAATATTTTTCATAATCTTTACATGAAAAAATCAACACTTATAGCTATATAAAGGTATTTAGAAATTCTTAGGTACAATCATCACATATATATAATGTTGCGATGTTCCGTACATATATATTTGGTACACTTCAAGCATTTTATAGAAAACTTTCTATCTTTTTTTAGTTTGCAAAGCCCACATCTGCCTTGCTTAGATCTCCTCGGTGTCTCATCAGGATTTGAATGTTGATGATCTAAAAATAAAATGACATATAAAAACACAATTTTACATGCGTAATTCAATGATAAAACATAAAAAAGTAAACACTTACGATATAAAACAGTAGCGCACTATGACTATTATGGGTGTCGATACACCCGGGAGGCAAGCGTGTGGCAAAAACTGCATGTGCGAACAACCGCTCCCCCGCGCGTTCGAGGGCTACTGACGACTTAGGAGGATACACGAAACCGCAAAGCGCTAAGAACAAAACTCAAGACTGTAGCGGAAAAAACCAAATAGGCCTGGGTGTATTTGCACCCAAATAGCCTTTAAGGGTTAAATAAACAAGCATTTTTATCGTGTGCAGCTAATTAGCTTCTTATTTTAGCATACCTTAAACAAGCTAAGCAAATAACTTTATTCGAACCCGAAGCTCTTATCGATAAGGCATTCAAAAAATCTCATTAAAACTGTTTGGGCTGCCTTAACCGTATCGTGATCTCGTAATCTGCATTTGATGTACGCGATCAAGACACTTCGATACGACCATTATGCCAAACCCTTAATTGACAGCGTTGCCGATTTATTTACAACGGTATCGTAACACGAAATACTTTTTAAAAAATTCACGCTATAACTTTTGAACTGACAACGTCGATTTGCGGCGATAAGGGGCCGTTAAGGGCTAAACGCTATCGTAAAATACTCAGCGGACTGTAAAGGATTTGAATATAATAAGCTGATAATTTATTGTGGGTTGTAAAATGTTTTCATCACACTCCCTTTGTGGGTATTTGAAATTTGCAGATTGTTTATTGTTTTTTTTTATATATGTTATAAAAAGTGTCCTTTTCAAATTCAACGATAGACGTGATTGCCGAGACATTTGCTTTTTACTTAACGTACTATGTATTAAATTTTGTTACGAGAAAGCGCGAGTAAGTAAGTAAATATTTATTGAAGAGTAAATTTTTATTTTTAGTCTTATCATTATTTAAATGTATACGACCTATGTAATAAACACATATATACCAAATAGGTACGTCTAATTTACTTGTGATGTTTTAAGTAAAATACTTTAACTACCGGAGGTAATAATAAAAAAATGCCCTAACCCTACAAATGACGACATACTAAATGTATAACAGGAAAGCATTCTCGTTTAGCACCTAGCATTGTAATTACCCCGACTGGACTTCTTTCGTTGCGGCTCTATCTAGACAATTTATCTCAAATATCTACTTCGGTAGTGCTGTTTGTATGCTAATAGCTGTAGCGACAGCAAAAAAAGATGACTGATATGTAAAAAGTTCACAGATTGACACGGATTTCCTTTATGTGTCGATGGAAAGTTTAGAATTTAGTCAACAAATTCAAATGCAGTTTATATTTTAGTGGTTACTATTTTTAAAAAAGGATTTAGCAAAAAAGTTGCATATAAATGGAAAATAAATTGTGCACGTAAATATATATATCATTTTCCTATGTATATTAAGTATTTATTTACAAAAAAAAAGTATTTAAGTATATTTATCCGTTGTTTAGTATCCATAACACAAGTTCTTAATGATACTTATCTTGGAACTAAATAATTGGTGTAATTGTCAGAAAATATTTATATATTTAAAAATTTGGAACCAAGTGCTTTACAAAAATATACGTAGTAGTTGTTTAAAGCGTCGATGAAACTACCATTTATATTTTAAAATTAAAGGAAAATAATAAAAAGAGTATCCGGAACGAATAGAACCGTGCATTTTATATCACAGAGATAGTGCAATTTTTTTTCTATCGCTACACAAAATATTCGCTGCCTTTCTAAATATACGGGTCATTACGTATCTGACAACTTGCATATCGTGCTATGTATTATTATGAAAAATAATGTGCAGTGTATAAATATGAATGTTGAGTAAGAAACAGCATTTAGCACAACGTAAACTAACCACTGAAGTCATTTAATGGACATACTAAAAGCTGTAAGCATTTTATGGAGCTGGATGTAAACATACATACATACAATCACGCCTGTTTCCCCGAAGGGGAAGGTAGAGGCATATTAAATGCCCACATTTCGCCAATTATATAGTTGGTCCCACGTAATAAGTGGCGATCCTATTGCCGCTTACCGGGAACTGTATGGTCGCCAGAGCCTTCGTCCGTTGATTGGCAGGGGCATATTTACTAACTACTGTCATAAAAACATAAAAATAAAAGTAAGTTCAGTAAAAATAGTGATAGACATAATTTTAACTTAAGAACTAAGAATAAACTGGCTATGCCCAAGTATAGGCTCCATAAAATTACAAATTCTTTTGCGGGGAACAGTATTCGCATGTACAATACGCTGCCAGATGATGTGGCAAAATTATCTATTACTAAATTTAAAAATTACATTTAAAAATTACAATTAAGAGTAAATTGTGCCAGAAGGCTTATTATAGTGTGAAAGATTTTATGAACGATAAGTCTGCCTGGAAGTGATATGAATTGCTTCTTTCTTTCTTAAGACTAAATGAGATATGATCTTTAGATATTAGACTTTGTTATTATTAAGAACAGCGGTAATTTATTTATTTCTTTAATTGTATTAGATCTTAAGACATAATTTGAAAAAATCCAAGATGAGTTTCTTGAGGCCTTCTTCTCAATCTCGTTGCCTTTTGGAAGCCGCGTTAAATTCACCGACAGACTGTCTGACTGACGAACAATCCCCTCCCTCCTTTAGAATCTGACAGATACAGACTGACAAATCTTGAGAAAACCACAACAGACAGATAAACTGACAAATTCTGACAAAGAACCCATTTGCTTTTACTCCTTTATTATGTTACCGCTCATATTTCTTTCATTGTTGTTAAAAAAATATATGGAATTTCCATTTTGTGTAAATGTTTGACGAATCTAAATGAATGATCATTTTGATCTTAAAGACAATAAAGAATATTTTATTTTATTTATTTTTATTTTGTTAAATAGCATGTGTCTGTTGGGGGATAGAAAATAATACATTTGTTATTTTTTTAAGTCTTGTAGTATTACGTACCTATAAAAACTAACCCATGACAAAACAATTTATTAATATAAGATAGATATTATTTTAATTAAATTTAAAATAAGATAATAGAACATATACACGGACCACAATAGTATAATTATTTTATAAGTTTTATTGTTTCTGAAATAAACGAGCTGTCTATCTACCTACGATCTCCGAGTATTATTTATACTCTTCACCCAACCTTCGGCAAATATAAAAACTATAATGTCACATAATTTTAAAAGCAGCTTTACATTAATCGATTTTAATACATATATAAATAATAATAATATATAAATTATAAAGTATATTAGTTTTCTAATATTTTCAGACAATCGCACCAATTATTTAGTTCCAATAGAAATATCATTAAGAAATTGTGTGATGGATACTAAATGACGGATAAACCTACATAAATATGTACTTAAAACCGAATCTTGTACCGATGTTTTACCGTTTGTATACTTTGAATAATAGATAAAACAATCACACAAACTTGATTGTGTTTTAACCTTCGTGATTTGAAAGGATATTATTACTGTATTTAAAGAAAAAATTCTCACTTTTGGAAACAAAATTTTAACGCCAAAAATACTAACTCAATCTCCGAATTTCCCATTAGATGCTCAATCAGTATTTTAAAAGCACAAACAGGTCTATTTAGATGTTCAGTTCATTAAATTCCAATTTTAACTATCGTTTGTCACCATTGGCATGTTTGGACCTTATTCTTAAGCACAAAATTATTATGAATTATTCACGAAAAGTATTTAAAAAGTGTTATCCTTTTCGGAAGAACGATTATTGCATTAAATACTAGTATGAGTCAGTGTGTAAGAATCAAACCACTGACCTAAGAAGTGACGCGTGTACGCGCGTTACTGACCTGAGGGTTACATCAGTTGTCAATTATCAGTTTCACTGTGTTTTTATAAGAATCATTACAAAATATTTTCAATTTTTAGTCCTAAAGTTTGTAACTATAGCCAATCTTGGTGGGATGTTAGATGACAAGAAGCAAATAGAACTATATGTACCTAAATACCAGACTTTTAGTGTTAATATTCACTTTACGTTTCGAAATTGGTTCAAATATGTCTCAAATAAATTTGATAAATCGCTAAATTAGCTGTGGTTACTGCACGTGACCCAAATTTCTAGAAATAACAAAAATTTGCTTCGCTTTATTTCACAAGTTGCATACCATAAGATTAATCATGCAAGAACATTATATGAAGTACATATTTGTTTCCTGTTTATCATTAGATGTTGCATATTACGAAAAGCATAACGAATTAAAATTTACCACGAATTCAATTTGTAAAGACATACTTAATTTAATCGTATTACATTGCGTATAGAAAGCTCTATTTGCCATATTTCCTACGTCAATACGGCAAAATTACGAATGCTGACATAACAGCGATCAAATCTATGTATTTCGTGATGTCTCTCATCAAATGACGACGTAATGAAAACAATTTACGCTGTCCACACTGTAATGAGATGACGTCTCCTTATTTGTAACTTTCTCTTCGAATGTCTTGCGAATGTCAGATGTCCGTTAACGAGTGAAAAGCAACTCACGAGGTAAGTGTCATGGAAATAGTGAAGCAGAATCTCGGGAAAATTTGAGCGTATTATGAATTTTGTTTGGAGTTTATAGTTAGCTTAACACTTTGAAACGTTAAGTCTCAGACACAATATGAAGCCTATTGTTTGTTGGTTTTGTCCAGGCGCATTATTTTGTCATAATATTTAGTGATATTGTTAGTAAAACTAACTTAAAGATAATTTCAGAACATGTGCTTTTTACAATAGCTTTATCGCCGTTTACTGTTTCCGCAGAAAATACAGACAACAGCTCAATTCAATAGCGCATTTGAAATTTGTTTTCAGGTTTACAAAATAATACCACTCAATACATGGAAAGATTGATTTTAATGTATAAAATTGACAGTGTATTTTTTATGTTATAATATGATGATGATCACAGCCCATTAACGTCCCACTACTGAGCACGAGCCTCCTCACACATACCAAGGTGTGAGGGTATTGGGTCATACTCCACCACGCTGACCCAGTGCGGATTGGCGGAGGCAGGTGTATGGCGTCCTGCTGTTAGAATTTTTCAAGCCGCCCATTAGGCCTCTAACGTGGCTTAACGACTACCACATTTAGTGATAACCGGGACCAACGGCTTAACGTGCCTTCCGAAGCACGGAAGCGCTCGATATCAAATGCCACACAAACGGTCACCCATCCAAGGACTGACCTCTGTAAACTCTGCTGTACTTTGGTGATCATTTCCGACCACCGAGCACCGCAGAGCTACGAGCGCTTGTTATAATATAATAATTAATATTACTACTAATATAACAATTTGAGTACATATAAAACAAGAGTTCGAACATTGTTGAATTAGCTAAAATATGATACTAAAAAAACTAGAAGTTTCAAAAAGTAAAATGGTTCAAAAGCTATTTTTAAATTATGAGCACGTGAAAATGAAATCTAAATACACATGACAGACAAATCAAAACACGCCAAAGTTTATTCCACCAGTATTAGTCAAACATCAAACGACGAACATAGCAACGACAGTTTTCCTAAGCTGAGGTACTGAACAACACCAACATTGACAGCAGCATCCTATTCCGTGAGATCACTACTAGCAGAGTGGTCTGTAATTTGAAAAATAGAGAATGAGATGCATTAGTGCGCATTTCATACGTAATGGGGTACCGTGGGCCCCTTAGTGTATAATTTAGCGGTAAGGTCGCGAAGATAGACTTAGAAGCCGCAGTTATGTTTGGTTCCAACAAAAATAAATAATACTCTTTATTTGATCTCCATACACGTAGATGCATCAATTTGTTTACCAATTACACAGTGTATAGTCGACTACTTGATGTTTTGATAATAAGGGTCACGGATTTTATGTCTATTAGTATAGGTAAGATAACAGCTGTAGGCAAAGTAATTCATCATTATAAATCAGTTATTCTTTTGGCTTTGTACATAATAATTTTAAACTTAAAATGAAATCAAATAAAAATATATATCTGTGCATTCTGTGAAAAGTGATACATCTCCCATACAATCAACAATAGAAATATTGTGTATAAAATTCTACTTAGCAATGGTTTTTATTGAAATAATTCTTATTTTCTCTCGTAACCTTAACATTAACTTCGTTCAAAAATATCTTCTCCACAGCATAGTGTTGGAAATTATGCTCATGAGGGGCCAAGGTGCCCTACAAAATGAGTCAATTGTATATTTTGGACACTAAGTATAAGTAATGCGCTCGTAGCACCGCAAAATTAGGTTCCGACTACCTAATGATCACCGAAGTTAAGAAAAGATCTATACTTTAAAGGGATATGACAGTTCATTCACATTTTATACCACACGCTGCCGTGCTTCGAAAGGCCCTAATAATCATTTTAAGTGGTCCCTAAATATACATAGTAAAGCTAAATCCAAGGCCTTCTTAGCAAGATTTTACAGAATTGCCTTCACTTATCCGGGCACACTGATGAAGATAACCACTACAGAAAATGGAATATCAATAAAACAAACCTTTCCCTGTTAAAACATCACAAACAGGAAAATAATTTAAATTTTTGGAAAACATAATTAAAACATTAAATAGAGCAACATCATTATTTATTTATTAATCACAGTACAACAAAATATATCGATATATATATACTATCCTAGCACTATCCCGGTTGCCATAGACTTAAGCCATGGGGTTCAGGATCTCCCCTCCCGACTGCTCTCCACCTTGTCGTGGTGGGGGGGCTGAGTACCTCCCGGTAGGGCGCAGAGGGCGCTAAGGAAAACACCCAGAGATTGGCGACTCTGGGTGCCCTTAGTACTGTCTACCGGGGGGGAAACTAAGAGGGACCTGTGGAGGGCGCAGCGGGCGGGCCAAGAGGGCCCGTCAAGCAGTGCCAGGAGGGTCTTAGGCAGCGGGGACAGGGGGCGGAGACCCTCCGAGAAGTCGGCCAAGGAGGTATGGTCGCTATATGGACGCTATGGTCGCACAAGGAGGTAGGAGGGGCGTTTCCACTGCGTCTCTCTGAGGAGGTCCTCCCGGTTTTGGTCCGGGGGACGTTGGCCGCGGGCGGGGTGTCAGAGCTGCAACCCAGGTACTGGTGCCCTGCCTCTTTCTCAACAAGCGGCGGGCGTCGTCGGAAGATTTTTAGTGGGTATTACTGCTGGCGGTCGTGTCTGCCGGTGGTCCCACACACCTCTCTCGGTCCCCCTTTGGCCGGGAGACAGTGCGTAAACGCATTTTGTTACCGAAGTAAATCAAAAATAAAAATGGGGCTCAGGATCTGCTTACTGCTTTAACCAGGTTTGGCTGAATTGATTATAATATAATTGATATAAAAAAATTGTTAAACTATAAATAGATGATCTGAATAAATTTAAAGGATACTTTCACACATCAAAATATCTCAACTTCACTTTGGAGAAATCAAGTATAACATAAAGCCATGTTGCAATCATCACATAAAAAAAACAT
This sequence comes from Musotima nitidalis, assembly GCA_949126915.1. Lineage (NCBI taxonomy): Eukaryota > Metazoa > Arthropoda > Insecta > Lepidoptera > Crambidae > Musotima > Musotima nitidalis. The sequence continues at coordinate 6,230,047 of OX421424.1, read as the reverse complement.
CTCAGAACACATTCAAAAGATGTCCCTAGTCGTAACATGTCGTCAAAGCAATAGATTTACATAAAACGAAAAGTGTAACAACTTTGTGTTCGCTCTAAAACTAATTCACTCCTCATATCGCGAACGCCGTAAAAACTTCATATCCTAATAAAATGGAATTTCCAAGACGTGATAAAGTTAAGATTACAAGGATAGACTCTTTTACTGTGTAGATGTTTACATATTCATTGGTTAGGGTTTGAAAGACTTAATGATTCTAGTAATCGATGCATTTGAAGTGAGCTTTAATAAATGTTATGGTGATGTGTTTATTGCAGTTTATTATTAATTATCTTATAATAATTATTAACTAATCATAAATCAATTAACATTTATTGAGTTTAAAAAAAAAACCTACATTATCCATAGTTGTTACTGTTTTGATAATTCTGAATCACTATACACATTTTGATAAAGACATACTTATTTTAGAAATTAAATTGAAGCATTTTTAGCGATTTTCTAGTTAGAGTTAAAGGTCGTTCGTTCTTGCTATTGAATATACGGGGCGTATAAGGTTTAACAACTGAAGTACTTCTGACTTCTATAACGAATATAGGCCAAAAATGCTTTTGAAACAAACTAGTCAAAAAGTACTGAATACTTGAAAGATCTTTAGAGGCAATAATATTTGTAAAAATGTGAGCTTTTAAACTTTATGCAAGTGTGCAATCCATTTTTCTCTGCAAGTCATATTTTATTGCATACATTTTCTATCCTGACTGTTTATAGGGCGTCGTAAACATCGTAAGTCGATACTTCAAGATGAACTTTAATGTGTATTCCTGTTTTATAACCACCATTACACTCACTATCATTAGTATCTATAAAACCAGAATGTTGCAATATTTATCGCGATATATAATGCGTTATCTCACTCTGATTAAGTAATTAACCAATGGCCATTAAGTGAACTGTGAGAAATTAACATTAAAGTTTGCTAGATTTTTTCTCTCTCTTTGATTCTGAGATCTCTTTCTGCTCTTAACCCTTTAGAATGCAGTGCCAATAGACTGGACTTAAAATAGTGTACTTAAATACTGACTCATCACAATCTTAGCCCATTAACATCCCACTACTGAGCACGCGCCTCCGCTTACAAAAGAATAAAAGAAATTATTTATTGGCACAACATACCAAAAAGTACTTACTACATATCTCGCTGCCTCAGTTGAAAAAGACAAGCCAATATGAGTGGGATTCAGGTCATCTTCCAACACGCGGATCCAATTCAGTTGCAGGTGTGAGGTGTTCGATTATTTTCAGTCGACAAATAAAACCTTAACGACTTCATAATTATCAGGACCAACTGATTAAAGTGCCTTCCAAAGCACCAAAAAACCAGAATCAAGAAATAGAAAGAAATAAAAGCAAAATGTATTTTTTTTGTCAGAATTTGGCAATGTTTGTTAGTTTCTCTGTCTGTTGTGGTTTCTTCTCAAAATTCGTCACACAATCACAGACGGCACCAATCCAAGGCCTGACCTTTGGAAACCTCGCTTTACTTTGATGATCGTTTTGTGATCACCTCGTATCGCGGAGTTAAAAACTCTTATAATCATACTTTTATAAAAATACAATTTTAATAAACTTTTATAATATATATATATAAACTTTCATAATTAACACATTAAATTTTTTATAATTTATGCAGAAACTAGTTGACCCGACCCGACAGACCATTGTCCTGTCTTATTAAGATTCTTTCTGTCCATTGTGCTAACTGTCAAACGACTGACAGCAATGTCAAAAGCCATGTTTTTTTTCATTTACATAATTGCTTTGTGCGTTTAGCACATTTAGCCAGTGTCAAGTAAGATATATAGGCATCGTGATTTCAGGGTTGATATTAATTTTTTTTTTCATGTATATTTTGTTTTGACGTTTTCAAGTGCTATGTAATAGTTTATGAAATAAAGAACTTTTTACTTTTACTTTTACTAACACATAGTAATATGTATAGTGAATGAGAATGAATAGTGATAAAAAGATGATCAATGGTAAATGAGATGCCCTCCCCCTAAACCCCTTGAATTCTCAGTAAAGATGTGGGACTACACTGAGATCTCACATGGACTTCTTGAGAGAATTTGAAAGGTTATGTTGCACTGTTTTTTTCATTTACCAACACTCATGCACGTTCACAAACACTTAAAGGTTAATAATCCACCGTTATGACAAATTGAAATTCGAAACATACAAATATTAGAAAATAAAACAAAACTGCAGACATTACGCTTCACTTATCCACCAAGAAGTCTAATCAAAAAAGAATAGAACAAGCCATGGTTACAAAGAATAGTTAATGCTGTCAGAAAATTGTTTTTTTCTTTTAAATAATGGCTTCATGCGGTTTGCATATTTAGCCAGTGTCAAGTAAGAGATATATTAATAACATATAAATTATAATATTTGTTCTGGTCTGGGTGTTTTTCTATGTATATTAAGTATGTATTTACAAAAAAGAAATATATGTATGTATTTATGTATGTTTATCCGTTATTTAGTATTCATAACACAAGTTCTTAATGATACTTATCTTGGAACTAAATAATTGGTGTAAGTGTCCGAAAAATTTATATATATATTTATATTTATTTTATATATATAATAATTAAGAATGAATGTTGATAAAAAGATGATCAATGGTAAATGAGATGCCCTCCCCTTAAACCCCTTGAGTCCTCAGTAAAGATGTGGAACTATACTGAGAATTTGAAAAGTTATGATGCACTGTTTTGTTTTATTTACCAACACTCATGTACGTTCACAAACACTGAACTGTTAATAATCCACATAAGTTGGGTAAGTTATCATATCGGTTTTTTTTCTCATTCCTAATTTTAACGCCGGGCTGATTCCGTGACATACACATGTACAGTATAATTATATATATCCAAAGAAAATAATATATAAAACGTGAGAGATATCAAACAAAAAAAATACGTCGACAAAAAAAAATCGATACAATTACGAGCGACTTGTATAACCCAAATAACGAGTAAAGCGATACCGTGGGTGACATTTCGTATGGAGAAATCTGCGCTCCGGATCTAAGCAAAACAACTTGGGCCGAAATTAATTAACGGAATTCACTTAACGCAAACGTGTCGCCTTGCATTTTGGTAGCTGATGTGACATCGGAACACTTTGGGAGGTAATTAGGTGAGAAAATGCTAACAGTCTCTGTCAATTTGTCTCTGATAAAATACTGTTAGCTAATTTAAATACGAGGAGGTGTCTGCTATAAGAAACGCTCGAGACAAGATTATTTTAAGTCAATTTACGAGCATGTGTTATACTTTTTTTTTTTTTTTTTTTTTTTATTGTTTCAAAAACGTACAGTTTTAATAAAATAAAATACATCTGCCAAACTGCGTAGCAGTTTGTCGGCAGCTCGTAGTCCTCGTGGACGCTAACATACATTATTATTTTAGTCTATTTAAATCTAACCGCAGACACATTACATAGGTACCTAATACTTATATTCCGCTAATTACTTTAATATAGGCTTATATTACATTACAAACAGAAACTTCTATTTCATTTTTTAATAGCTAAGGACATAATGACATATAATGTTTCCTTAGTACTTTCTTGAGTTGTGATTTAGTATTAATGTTTGCAAATAGTTCACTTGGTAGTTCGTTAATTAACGTTGGTGTTATAAAGTGTCTTGTTCGTTTTCCAAAATAATTATTTGTTTTAGGTACAACCAACTTCTTTTGTCTTGCTAGGCGGGTTGGATAATTATGAACGCGCTCTTTCTTGTGTGTGTTTACGTTGTGTTGTTCTATTAAAAGGGCCGTTTTCACTTTAATATCTACTGGCATTATGTTACAGATTTTAAATAATTTTTCATAATTTTGATTGCAGCTATCTTTACATTTTTTGTCTACTATTGTTTTTAAAATTCTAATTTGTACTGATTTTATTTTATCTATGTATGTTTTGAAAGTAAGTCCGTAACCACCCAACCCGTAACTTATTATAGAATCTGCGAGTGCGTAATAAAGTGTATATAATAATCCTCTCTTAACAACATATTTTAGATTATAAAATTTACTTAGTACTGAACGTAATCTGCCGCAAACAACATCTGTATGAATATTCCAGGTGAAAGTACTATCTATATTTAGGCCTAAATATTTAAATGTTTTAACTTGTTCTAGACAATTGCACTGGCAGTAATTGCTACTTCTATGGAGGCACTCGTAATCATGGCCTTTTATGTTCATAGTTATATTTTTTTCACGTGCATAAGGGGATGATATAACCATACATTTAGTTTTATTTGTATTTATTATGAGACCATTATCATGAGCCCATCGAGTTACACTATCCAAGTCCTCCTGTATAGCCATTTTTATGGAGTTCAGGTCACTTCCACTATATAGTAGACACGTGTCGTCGGCGTACATGTACGCCCTACAATGTTTTATTACATTACACATACTATTAACTTGAATAATGTAGCCTACTGGCCCGTAGATTGACCCAGTAGGAACTCCGTATTTAACTATACCCATGTCACTTTCAACGTCTCCTACGCGTACTTTTACGGTTCGATTGGCCAAATATGTTTGGAACCATTTACCAATGGGACCATGAATGCCACACTCGTTCATAGCCCTCAGCAAGCCGCCGTGATCCAGGGTGTCAAACGCTTTTTTATAATCAATAAATACTACTGCAACTATTTGTTTATTATTTAGGCAATTATTGACATCGTCGGTAAATTGTGTCAAAAGTGTTGCGGTACTCCTATTTTGTCTAAAGCCGTGTTGGATATCTGTAATAATATTATTTTTTTCAAGATAATCTTTTATTTGTTGGACTATAAATTTTTCCGTGATTTTATTAATTGTGTTTAAAATAGCAATTGGCCTATAATTCGTGTAATCTAAGTGCGATCCTTGTTTAAATATTGGTCTTATGATTGATAACTTTAGCTCATCTGGATATACGTTTTTATCTACACATTGGTTAATAAAGTATGCTAGTACTGGACTTATTAGGTTATTGATTTCCTTTAGATCCTTGACGCGAATCCCGTCAGATCCCGGCGACTTGCTGGAGCTCATAGATGTTATAATTTTAGAAATAAGGGCAGGAGTAGCTTTTTTGTATCTAAAACTGACATTACATTTTGTGACATACTCTTTTCTTTCTAAAAATCGAACATTACATTTGTGTTTTATGTTATCTATTTCCTTCGTAAACGTATTACAAAAATTGTTACATATTATTGGTAAAGATTCCTGTTTTTGTAAATATTTCGCTATAGTGCCGTCTACAGATGTTTTTTTATTACCCAACCAATTATTAATATAATCCCATATTTTACGCATATCCCCCTTACAGCTATATAACATATTTCTTCTATATGTATTTTTGGCCTCATTTATGAGTTTATTTGTCTTATTTCTGTATTTTGTATATTGTAATCTTAGGTTATTATTACTCGGGTCAGCTTTCCACCAGCGAAATAGTTCATCTCTATGTTCTATCATGCGTAGTAGTTTATTATTTACCCATAAATGACTATCACGCTTTTTAATGTCTACTTGCTGTTTCGAAGACTCGTAAATATGGCCAAATATACTGTAAATACTATTGTACAGTTCAACTGGATCCTGAATCTCCAATAACTTCAACCAATCAATATATTTCAGCCTTGTACTTACAATTTTATTATTAAATATAATCTTAGTTGTTCCGCTCCGTTCGTCATTGCACAAATCAGCCGAGAGTCCCGTTATATAGTGGTCCGCGACCTTGAACGTCAGAACATACGCTTGGAAGTTACTTGCACTATTAGTCCGTACGAACACATGGTCGATGCAGGACGTCACTTTGCGCTCACTCCTTACTACTTCACGAGTTACGTCTCGTATCGCGCATTGTAATCCCCTCTCAGCTAAAACGTTTAGGTACTTGTCTGATGCCGAGTCTTTGTTGCTAGGTAAGATATTGATATTGCAGTCGCCGATCATGATTAGGTTGTTCGTTACTGGTATTTTCATGATGTATTTATTTATTTCTGATATAAATTGTGTTTTGTTCATGTTGGGTGGTCTATATATGACAATAAATTCGCTAGTATATTTATTATATGTTATCTGTCCATGTATGAACTCATGTGTGTCTGTAATACACGTATTTAACGTTGTAAAGTTTATTTTGTTGTTGGCGTAAATGAGTATTCCTCCTCCTTTTCTATTCTTCCTAGTCAATGCATATGTATTGAATCCATTTATTTCGTAATTATTTATTTCCTCTTCTCTAATATTTATTTCCGATAGGCAAATCAAATCCAGATTGTATAAGCAATTCTTTATCATCACAAGAAGCTCATTAAAATGTTTTCTAATTGAGCATACGTTGATATGTATAATTTGTAATGTAGATTGTGATTTATTTATATATTCGTGCCATTCAAATAACTGTGTGATTTTTTTGTATTGTACATCTGTTAATTCTGGTTGCGGATTAAAATGAGATGACATTATTTACTAATGACGATAAATAATGAAAGACAGGTAAGTACTTACTTAGGCAAGTACCTATTATGAGTGAATATGTAGATGGTTATGCAATTACTCCTGGTTGGTTGGTAAATAATTTTCAATCTCAATCTCTGAGCGTATGTGGTATATTTTTTTGTTGTAGTCATCTTTTTTAATTAGAATTTTTCCATCTTGAATCCATATATACTTATATACCTCCCGCAATCTTGTTTTAACAGACCAAAATAGATGACGCATGGAGCGGGTTAAATGTTCGTTTATATATATTTTTGTGTTATCATTGTTTTCATATAGGGTATGATTTGTAATAGTTGTTGTTTTACGTGCTTTTAACCATTTTAATTGATCTTCTCGTGTTTTTAGTGTAAGTATTATAGAACGCGGCGTATTGCCTTCACCGCCTACCCTCCATACTTTTTCTACATTTTCGAAGTTCATTTTTAGCTCCTGGGCAATCTTTTTTACAACTATTGTAATATTTTCCCCTTCCTGCTTTTGCACATGAACTATTTCTATATTCCTGTCTAGCTCCTTTTGTTCCAATACCATTACACGTTCCTCGAGCGCCCTGTTACATTTTTCTAGATATGTTTTATTTTGGAAAATATCTTTTATTTTATTTTTTTGGTTTTTAATAATGTCCGCGAACTCGCGCTGCGACCTGTCTAAGTCCTCATACTTTGTTTTAAGACAGTTAATTGTATTTTCTTTATCTTTGTCTTGTTTCTTTATTTCCAACATCTCGTTCTTTATTTCGGATATATCTGCCTGCATACGTAAGAAACGCGTATCTTGATCTTCTTTCATCGTAGACAGAAGAGAATGCATTGCTGTCATTTGTTCTCTAAACGCCGTTATCGTGTCGTTAAGGTTGTTATAGCCTGGTGTTTTTTTTCTCCTAGTCTCATGCGACGCCGAAGAATCGCTATCCGAATTACCTGCCCGTGGCTTCTTTCTCGGTTGCCTGGCGTTAATCCATTGATCTAGCGGAGCCTGCCTATCCTTGGTCTTTGATACATTTGGTTCGGACGAGTAAAGTTGCCCACTCTCTGGTGGGGTTCTGTACAAGGACATGTCCGTTTTCAAAATTCCACGTACCTATATTAGTTTAGTACACTTTAGTGGGTAAGTAATTAATTACACACAGTACACACGATCCGGGCGGCACACGTATGAACACAACGCGCGGTCCACGAAGACTGACTGAGTTTATTTCGAAAGTCTTTATATTTGCTTTTTAAATTAGGTCCCTTTTAAGTGCATATAAGAAACGCTGTTGTATAATAATAAAAGAAAAGTGCTATAATAGGCTACATATTTATAGTCGTAAAAAAAATCGCCAAAATACTTTAATTATTAAAAATAACACGTTGTTCAAGAAATATAAAAAAATCTCTCACATTAATGTTTTATATTTATTAAATTGATATAATTTTAGTAATTCATTATCATCATTATGTCAGTTCGTTGACCTTGTTGTCCTTCTATTGTCTCCTCTCACGAACAAAGGCGTGGTTTGGTGAGTTTTCATTTTTAAATTAGAGACATTATTCGCATGCAAATAATTTGTATGCAATAACTACTTGAAGCAAGTTTTAGATTAAAAATATCTTTAAAACCATTCCCGCGCAACTATAATTTCCAAAAACTTTGAGAAACAATTCAACACGTGTTTCGCCCTTACACATGCCATCTTCAGGTAAGATATGAGCCTCAGAACAACGATTTATTCACGACCATCGCTGAAATAAGAGTGAAACTCTTTAAAAGATAAATATATTTTTCATCTATCACTTGTTGCAATGGATTCCCGCTAAGTAACGCCTGAATTAATAAACTATTTGAAGCTTTGACACCTATCTCATCACCGCAAAAGCTATCCGAATCTTTAATACGATGAGTAAATATAATGATCAAGTGCACTGTACTGCACTTGATCATTATATCCGTAATACCAACAAAGAATGGGTGAAGAAAAAACAGCCGGCAAATCAAAATTGTATAATTATTTACAAACAAAAAGGCTGATCAAGTTCCGGTGGTGACAAGCGTGAGGCAGGTGGCAATGGAACCTTATAAGAAAAACGAAATAAAATACTTAATTGATTGCTAGCATAACCTTCTATTCAAAGGGTTCTTCGTGAGCAAGGGTTCAGCAGGCATCAAATTTAGGAGTTCGAAATATCTTGGTTGAAAAATCTTAATTTTCTTTTTTTTTTAAGAAAATTAATATATTTGTATTTTCTCTTGATACGAGTGATTTCCGTTTATGGGCAGATACCCCCAATAGAATGTGATCACCACAACGCTCTGGGCAGGCGGGTTGGTGATCGCAGTTCAAGCCAGTACGCAGGATGACGCTGCTGCCCACCAACTACGACTCCACGTGAAATGAGAGAGGTGGCCCTATTCTAGGCTTGATCCAAACGGCATATTGATTTGATTGCACGTATACTTACTTCTTTACTTATTTTTAAAAATGTTCTATAGAAGACTATATTTCTTATGGCCAGGAAGCCAAAACTTTTCTTCGATGGCTCTTACCCTGGAAATAAGCGCTATAAGACTTTTATTAGGCTTGACTTGACTAATTAGTTTTAATTTATTTAAATGACAAATAACGATGATCTATGTTTGTTCTAACGAACCCTAAAAGCACACATGTCTGGTCTAGTCGGTGTGAATTGCCGTCATAGAATGACACCTGTCCCGACGTATGTGTGCGTCCCGCCGCGTTTACACCATCTGTCAAATACTGTGAATGTCACCGGTGACACCCTCGCTGATCATTATGACGTACAGTCCACACTAACAATTGACAATTATCTTTTTATACGCAAATTACTACGGGTATGAGCGGATATATTAGTTTTAAACGTAATTACGAAGATCGCAGTTTGTGTTTTGTTTTTAACAAAAATAATGTAGGAAATTCAAAAATGTTCTTAGTGCATTAAGCGCAGATCTTCTTATGAGATCAAGAATATTAGCTAATAATATTGTTCCGAGAAAGTTAATACCTACTTAAAAATAAATACCTACTCTTGAAAACATCACATAGCGCTTTTAGTCCCAAACTAAGCAATACTTATACTATATATACCAGACAACGGATGTTATGACACATAGAAAAACACATGACTGTGTGGTCTGTGTGGAAGTGGAAATTTGAAAAGAAGGACTTCTCGTTACCAAGATATGTGCTTTCGTAGAAAGCTATCACATGTGACAGCATCTCTCATGGAAACCTCTTATTAATCAATAAAAACTATTCTTATATCCTTGTTCTTTGATGAATCTAAATCGAAAAATGGCAGGTGTCTGTAACATTGCTAGTGTCATCGATGCTAAAAATATTGTATAGACATTGGAAAGACCTTTCAATTCTTCACAAGTTTTTGTATACTTTACTTCATAATTTTATGCCTGTTAAGAACATTGATATATTCAAATGCTATTAAATCTTACATAAAAAATTAATCCTCTACAAATCTCTACCAGTTTAATTGTCTAAGTCATCAATATGTATGTTAATTTCCGCTTGTTTATCACTCTCGTATTTATTTAATCAAATGAAAGGTGCGCAAGTTTATTATAAATCGTATCATTTTACGCCAATACATATAATCAGCTCGACTCATTAAAAATCGTGATATGAACCTAGATCATCATTGCTTGTTTATACAACGTTAATGATAAAAACAACAAAATTTTACGACTACATTTACATATTTGATTTCATTTTCACTTCGAAACGATTTTTAGTCACACAAATTAATGTCAGTTTACAGTTACATGTCAAATGGTTTGTGTCTACTACAAGTTGATTCATTAATAAGTAAAATGATTGCGTTATTTATCCGTAAAAAGGTACGGTATATATTATTGCTAAATTTTTTACCTGGCTGGGGTGAAGCTAAAAAGATGGTTTACGTTTTGGAAATGTATGCACCTATATTCTTATTACTTTATATTCCCTTGTTACTGTTAAATGGCTTATGCTGGTTTAAATAGGGCATACGCCACTAATGGACATTCGATAAGTCTCAATCATTAAATCTATACACTATCAACAGGGATGGCATCCATATAAAATCAGAATAATGAATTTTAAGCGCCAGCGTTGAAAAGATTGCGGTACAACTTCAACCCGAGCACTCTCGTTGCCTCTAGCTATAGTCATTGGATGGGAGACCGGGTGCATTGCACACAATAGTTGACGAGCGTGTCCATGCTTTGGGGGAAGTTAAGCAGTCGGTCACGTTTACTATAGCATATGGGAGTCGATAAGTCAAAATTATGGCCCTATAGTATAGTCACGAAGCTGTCTCCGATAAACACGTTATGGTGACCAGTATCTCTCTCCTTGGTTTGAAAGAAGGGGTCCTTACCCAGTAGTAAGACGCTGGGGCTGTGATAACGCTGATTCGATTAGATTACTTCAGACAGTGACTACGATATATTTCTATGTAAGGTATAATGAGGAAAGAAAGTGCATAAAAATACTTTCCTCTACTGTCTTTGTACTATATTATTTATGTTATTTTTATTTATTTCAAATTAAAATTTTATATAACACCAATACTGTTGAAACAGAAAACTGTATCACCGGACACCATCGAATAAAACCAATATTGATATCAAATCAAAATATGATATAAAGCCTGTATTTTTAAAACAAAAAACAATATCACCGGACACCGTCAATATAAACCAATAAAGAAGAAACGCAGCATATTTCCCAAATGACCAAACACTTCGACACATGATTATTGACCCCATGTGTTAGAAAAATATGTCTTATTGCACAAGAGCAATAGTGTTGTTCATGTTCACCCTATAATGTCTCGCCAACTCCCCTTTGACTTCAACGATCGTAAAAATTATGACCACTTTATTTCGGGTGCTGTTCCGTATACAGATCGAGCGATTTTGACATGAAATGCGATTTATTTCGCATCGAATAAAAAAATAAACGGAGGATAATACTAGACATAATTAACAAATGGTTAGCGTTTCTAGCTGGTTCAATCATAATCAACCAACCATCGACAATCGATTTGTAAGTAAAAGCCTGAGCGGATGTTTACTGGTCTAAGTTTATAGTAGTCATTGTTTTTTTTTTATATATCACAAAGCTTCTATGTAACGAGCGTCAAAAAAAATTTTTTTTTGTATAATATCGTGACTTTTTTTTTTGTGTTACTTGACAAAAAGATAACGAATATTTATTTATGACATAAAAATTAATCAACCTTTTTTGATTTCACGTTTCCTCTGTACAACTTGAACAAACCTGCTTCTGGTTCCTACAAATCCTCTCCTATAACCAGTTTTTATTTACAAAAATAAGTTTGATTTCTATAATCGACATTTTCGGTTGCCTAATATTGATTTCTGTTTTTTATTTTCAATAGTCAGTTTGTAATATTTTTGCTTTGCTTTTTGTTTTTAAAATATTTATTGTTCCCATTTTATCAGCAGCAAATAGCCATCGATTCCACCAGCTCAAAACGCTATCAACTAGGAGTATTAATGTTTTATCAACAGTATTTTTGTCACGCTACCTCTCTACAATATAACCGAACCCTTAACGATTTACCTTACGCTTGCAATCCCGAGACTGGAAAAAGCTAACAAGCTATTCATAGAGTTTCCCCGTAAACGAGTTACGCGCCAAAGAAACAACCCCTAATGACTTATACAATTATTTATAATTGGACACTTAGACGAATTTTATTCTGCTGCTTTCATTTGCGGTTCTAATGCTAACTGAAATATGATTATGAGACACGTGGCAATATATTTAAATTATTTTTTTCCAGTGTTCGAGCAAGCTGAAGTGGTAGTGGGCGTAGCTCAAAACACTGATAGCTGTTGGGGCAGAAAATATGTTTTAACTAGCGGTGGAGCAAGCCGACGCGGCACATAGATATCAAAACTGACAGCCACAGAAAAAATCTGGAATTTAGATCCATTTAAAAGATAACGTAGCGTGAGACGTCCACCTGCAAGATAGACAGAAGAACTTAGAAAGATTGCACGAACTCGTTGAATCTGGCCTGCAATCGGTCACACTGAAAGCTTATGGGGGAGGCCTATGTTCAGCAGTGGACGGCTTTGGGCGGATGATGTGATAGCGGTTGATGTAAAATTTCAAAAGATTGCACACTGAATTCATATATTTTTAATCCATGTTGATAAATTACATTATAAATAATGTATCGACGTCTCGTATCGTAAATAATAATTATTTTATAGTTTTGTACAACGATCGTTATAGACAATTTTTTTAATGCGATAATGTCTTTCACATTAAAAACCACATTGATTTTAAAAAGAAAATCATAGAATAACAAAGTTACCGACGTATGTCAAAGAATTAGCAAGCTGACCTGGCAGGTGGTAGCTTAGGGTCAGTACATTTTACTCGATAAAATATACTTATAACAAATTTATAAGAAACCCACATATTAGGTCATAACTCACCTAACGGTGGGAATCAAACCCCCAATGTCAGAAGTGGGATGAATATATACCAAACAACGCGTCACATCAGGCACCAAACATTTTACGTGTTAACATTCTGACAAAAGATGACTCTGTCTTTAAGCACGTAATCCAAAATTTCTTTATTTTTTCCTGACAGTAGCGAAATTATCTTTTCCTGTTGATTTATTAATAATAATGATCCGGTATTAATACGTCTGGGCTTGGATCTAATAGTCCATATCTCGTGAGCGTTGTAGCGAATCGTTTTGGTAAGTCAACTGAAGGATAATGCAGAAGGCCGTGTTCATAAAAGAATACATTTATTAAGTGTAAGTTACCTAAAGCACGTGCAATTAGTTTTCACGATCTAAGACCTTTAACGTGCTCCTACTAGACACGGGCTTTCTCCCATGAACTAATGTCCAACAGATTCAGAAGATCCGACAGATTCATATTCCATGCGCACACAGTGTTGATAGAAGAAGGCATACTAGCTGCAGTGAGAACTTATAAAGCCATTCAATTGGAATTAACGACAAACACTTATTGTAATAGTATATAACCCGGACCAACCAAACTTTCCTTCCAAGGTACGGGAACGCTTGATATAAAACTATATAGAAACGTTCACCCATTCATAGAGAAGTATTTCGTCTAAATAGAAAATTAGGAAAGACAACTATTTATGATCTCCCCTTTATTTCTAGATGTTTTGAAACTTTATTGTAAAGTTCTACCGTGTGATATCTTGCTACGACGTTGCCATCAAGACATTAACACTGTAAATATTAAGAAAGACAGATTCAAGGATTAAATCAAATATTAAAAGAAATTCAAAAAATTAGGCATTCTTTCGCGGTAGTCCATTGATATAGAAAAATAATGTGTATTTAAATATTTAAAAAAAGATTAGTTGTAATCATAATGTTTGTTTTGTTGCTTAACTGGATAACAGAATATTAAATGTAAGCAATGGATGGCAGCCCACAGGTAATCTATCTCCCGCACATTAATTAGTAAACCTTCTGCAGCAATTTATTTTGGTGTTGATCCTAGTTATGTTTGCTGTATAGCATTGCTATTTGTGGACCCGGGCTTCTTCCTTGGAGAACGCAATGATGTGTTAACTGTAACATATTACCTGAATCACTTATTTTCTTTTATTTGGTTAAACTAGGTTGAATATAATTATTATTGTATTGGAATACAATACGAAATTACAAGTTTAGATTGCAGAAAAAAAATTGTAAAATTAAAGTAGTATATACTATTTTTATATATTAAAAACTCGCCGATATCTTTGGGCCGTGAACCCACTCGTAACAGAAGGGTCTCATCGTAGCTTGTTCTGATAAGATATTAACTACCCAGTTTTCCAGATTAACTAATAAATAAATGTAGACATTATAAACTTTTTGGGTTCAGGCCTCCTTTAACAAACCAATTGTAAACGATTCAACTAATTTTTTAAACGAATTTCATTGAAGTGAACCGTCTTGATTATCATTATAATACAGTACCTTTTCCTTCTATAAAAACGATTTCGGCGGAGTATTCATGTGTTAGAAGAGCGGGATTTCCTAACACAAGTGCCTTTGCACTTAAAAAGAGCTCCTGGTATTAAATCAGTACTGTAAACCATAAGATACTGCATAAATATTTTATTATATTTTTATTTTCATTTAAATGTGATTTGTCATAGTGACCACAACCTGCTTGATGGAAAGCAGACGATGTAGTCCAGAAAAGTAAGTGCGCACTTCGAACAAGCACAGTAACAACCCACTTATGACGGCCTGGAAAACGTATATGCTGTTATTATTTTTAAGCCGCTCAATAGGATTTTTAAGATAGCTGAAGAAAAACAACAACAAGACACTGCCTCCACAAATCCACACCGGCTCCACGTAGTGTAGAACTAGCGATAAGACGTGAAAAGAGGCCTATGCTCAGTGGGCTGATAACTATGATTATAATGATGATGATAACAAGCTTGTTTTAAGATATGACTGAAGGTATATATGAAAAATCTACCTATAGTATTTATTTATATGTATTTAACAATTTATGCACATAAGAAACATACACAAAGACAGAAGTTATGAAAGACATGTTCAACGGCACTGTTTGTCCCTAAAATGATTTTTTTCCAGCAGACCGAAAAAGGAAAAAACATATACAAAGTAGTGCACAAAATTGTAGTTTTATGTGACTGTATAAACATTTATACTAAGCACGTCATTTATGTTCAATTCCCTAGCTACTCCGAGTTATAATAAAAGAAGAAAATGCCTTTCAAAAGATGCGAAATGAACAAGAGTTAAACTAATAATCCGAATCGTAATATTGATTGATGAAACACCCTCACTTAAGGGGCTAACTTGAATTTCCCAGGAGCCCAGGGCAGTTATATTTTTCCTTCATATGCATAAGATCTCCTTTTGCATATTGACAAAGGTGTATCTATCCCTACTATGTATTTATTGAGTGACAAGGACAAGTAGACATCAATGCCATAAAAAAATAAGAGTGCAGAAGGTTAGCTCACATTTTGTTTATTTTTCGTATTTAATGTGTTTGTACTGTACTATTTATGTAACATGTTTGCATATTGAACTATTTATTTATTATCACGTGCTAATGAAGGAATAAATAATAAATAAATAAATAATAAATATTTTCTAACAATTACACCAATTATTTAGTTCCAAGATAAGTATCATTAAGAACTTGTGTTATGGATACTAAACAACGGATAAACATACTTAAATACTTTTTAAGACTGCGATATTTATTAGATGAGTCAAATAACTATATTGTTGACTGTTTACATAATCTGCTTTCAGAGTTAGATATGAGCAAGTCAATTTTTTTAACGGCTGAACTGAAATAATAATTATCTATGTAATAATTTTTAACAAGTACTGAATGTTTGTTACAGTACCTGTCATCGTAAATTACGAAATATTAATAATATATATAGTCTTTTAAAGTTTGTTTATGATTTTCGTTTGATTAAACTGACGTTTTTTCTTATGATCTGTCTTAAATCAATTAATTCAATTCATCATGAATTATTTACAAAAGGCATATTAATTTATAAATAATTTCTGAAAATTACACTAATTAGTTCCATTATTATTTAGTTCCAAGATAAATATTATTAAGAACTTGTGTGATAGATACTAAATAACGGTTAAAGATGTATAATTTATTTTTTTATATGCTATAGGAAAACACAGAACAAATATTCATGCTTCTGTACACAAAGATTTGTCCTGAGTGGGAATCGAACCCACGATCTCAGGAGCGAAGTGCGAATATATTCGCCTCCACGACATTACGGTCGAATGTATTATTTATATTATTAATTTAACCAACTTATTATTTAAATGTTGGTTACGCAAAATTGACAATGTACCTATGCGTTTAGTTAAGATGATTATTTTATTGCTATCTGTCTTAGATCACTTAGCTGTTACCTAACTTTCTGAACCTGTACGTTTTGCCTTATTGCCTTGTGACTTTAGTTTTCATTCATTCATATGTCGTGAAAGGGAGTTAGCCCAACACAATATCCACCCCTACAAGGTGGATTCGACCCCAAACTTCTAGACTCCCTCATTAAGCCGCACTACCTTAGGGTGCACTTTACGACTGTCATAGACGAAAATACAGAAAGGTATATCGAAATCAATCATCAAGATTTCATTGCCTTTTCTTGCTTGATTTTTGAATGTGTTTTTGACGTTAAAGACAAAATCACCATTCCCATCGCGTGCCAAGAGGGTGAGAGTGAATTCGACTTTACGTCAAAGTACTGTAATTTAAAACAAAATTCACTGAATTTAAAAAAAATGTTTAGTAATGAATATCTTAGATATATCTCTTAGATATCTTACTCAGTGCTCCTTAAATTCAATTCAATGATTTTATTGCATTCCACAGTGTAACGAGTGTGTGAGATTAAAATTATAGTTAGATCTAACCATGGACTCTGACGGTCAGAATAATGCCCCAAACTAAGCAGAGCTTGCACAGTTAAAGCTTCGTTTAATTAGTAAAGACTTGTTTGTTGTGAAAATAATCATATGTATAATACCTACGTAGTGAACACCAAGGCTTAATTAAATATTTACAGCCTTAAAATTAGGCCTCTGCGGGCATATAACTAACAACTATTGGATGTAACTATAGGTAGATACATCCGCTGTAAAGGCCATTTCACGGCTCACGTTCATATTTTTTAAACCATTAATATTAACACTATTTTTATTGTTGCTTATAGCTTTGTCCCAGTTCCGAAAGAAACTTTAGAAATTTTTAATCAGTTTCTAGAAACAACAGAAGTAACTGTCCAAGTTATCGCAGTCAACATCCCATCTGAAATGAAATCAGAAAGTGCCTCTAATATTTATCGACGGGAGCTGATCTCTTTTTAATTACTTTTGTGACCTCCATTTTGGATTTATGCTTATGGATAATTATTAAAAAGTATTTTGTCAAAACTTTTTTTATAACTTTAATTATAATTAGGGATATATTTAACTTTTTGCTCATTATTCTTTCGTTCATGTTTTAATAAAATAGGATAATTATTAAAAAATATTTTTTCAAAACTCTTTTTATAATTTTTTTTGTAATTATGGATATATTTAACTTTTGCTTATTATTCTTCGCTCGTTGACGTTATAATAAAATAGGCTACTAACCCAAGGAATATTGTGTAGCTTTATCAATATCAGTGGTCTAAGCGAAGAATGTTAGCGATAGAGAGACTTTAAAGTTTATAAATTTACTATTTCTTTGTCCACTCTGTTGCTGTAGCTTATCTATGATTTTGTTCAGAGTAAAGTCAGATGATTAATTGGAAGGGTAGGTGACGTGACTCAGTAACTATTATCTTCAATAAGCTTCATATTGCCAACCCACGAGGCGTCTGAGGCGCTGTAATACTAGGTGATCGGCAAAAACCGAAGTCAAGTACCGTTTATTGACGTCAATCCTAGGATGGGTGACTGCTTATGTGCTTTGCTTCGCGCACATTCGTTTTTCGAATGCCATTCACGCTAGACATGTCTCCCAGGTTGCTAGTGTATGTCGCAATGAATGTAAGCCATCCCAGAAACCATCGTGAAAAAATATAATAACCGGACGCCACGTACCTGCCTCCGTCAATACGACCAGGTTCCGCGTGATAAAATCCTTCTCACCTTTATATTAAAAGAGGACCAGTGGTAAGTCTAATAGTGTATGCATTAGTAGAATAAGTTTATAATAAGCATAGTATGTCAAATCATTAAGAATCTATAGATAACGCATTGTATTGTTTATACACTTAAGCTACGTTAATATTTATAATTTATCTATTGTATGGAATACAAATATCGTTGCTTAGCTAACGATACCGCGTAAGGTAAACAGATTTTCTTTACTCGACTGGCGTACGTACTGTATGGCGGACTGACGATGTATGCAGAGACAATGGCAACTAGAACGATACGAATAACTCCTTGGACTTAAGACTAAAAGAGACAATTTTTTTTTTAAATGGAAGCATGAAAAAAATTGAATGAATGAAAAGTGTAGAACGTTAGTTAGCCAAAGTTCGTCTTGCGCGGTTTCGTTAGATAAGTGACGATATGGAATATTTATTGACAATGTGAAATCTCATTAACTATAGGTAAGTACTACATCTCCGGTAGGCATTTCTTGAGACTGAGATATTGTTGACATGGCATGAAGCAGATTGAATTTGTGCTGTGAGTATAAATAACATAGGGACAGAGGCCTCAAAATCAATCAAAGCACCCTGAGCTTTGTACCTAAGCACTGCTAATTTTTTCACTTAAAAAAAATGTTTATAGTACAAAATAAACATACAAAATGTTGACTTGTAATGATTCATATCTGTAACCTATACTGACTTTGAACTCAACTACAATCATTTACATATGAAATTGAAAAACAAATAAAAAATCAGCTTCTAATTAGCACGTATTGTAAAAAACGCTTCAAGTCTCCAAGTAACCCGTCAAAATATCTAACCTTATCTCCTCAGATCGAGACGCGATGGTCTTATTATTCTCCAACACAATGTACTATGTTGAAACATGGAAGGCGATAACATCGGGCCGACGCGAAAATAGAATAAAAGAGGAATGGGGAATATGCATTTTTTGTTTGCGAGGCTCTTGTGCTTCGAATTCTTTGAGAATTTCAAGATTTTAATGTTATTAACAATTTTGAATTTGTTGTGGACAATTCTATCCAAATGTACAGTATACTATCTTGTTTGTTTGTCTCTCTTGTATTTAAAAATCATTGAGAGTCAATTATTTTAACATATTTCAATTGTTATTATCTGTATATGGTAGGTACGTATTTTTCTTTTTTATTTGGATTTTATTTTCTCTGTCCAAAGAAATATTTATCTATAAATAACTCTGGTAGAATAACTTTTCTCTTTGCATCTGGTTTTCC
The DNA here is from genome assembly GCA_949126915.1 of Musotima nitidalis. NCBI lineage: Eukaryota > Metazoa > Arthropoda > Insecta > Lepidoptera > Crambidae > Musotima > Musotima nitidalis. The sequence goes on along the minus strand of OX421424.1, from coordinate 6,210,503 downwards.
CAAAATTTATGAAGATATGGATTAGTATTTCTATTGCACCTGCTGATTAACAGACAAGGCTCTGGAGGACTTAATAGATCCTGGTGACCGCCAATAGGCTCGCCACCTATTACGCAGGACCAACAATGTAATTAGCGAAGTCTAGGCGTATAATATGCCTCTGCCTACCCCTTGGTGGAAAACAGGCGTGAATGTATGTATGTAATAGAATATTAATAAAAAGGTCGGCATTTCGATAAAAATCTTTTTAATTAATAGTTCTTACATCACAATTCATACCTATAAATAATAACATACCTACTGAGTGTTAGCGATAATGAACTTACATATTAATTTTTATAAATAAAATTACATAGTTTCAAGTTGTATAAAATAAGTTTAACTTATCCACTTATTTAAATTTTAAACTTACCGTGCCCCATAATGTTAGGCAAAAAATTCCATTCCATAGCCGTTCGCATACTTAACCTAAGAAGGCCAGAAGTGCTCTATTTTACTTGTCGTATGCCATTGCTTACCATACTTGCCTTAACTTAGTTACTTTACCGTTTGCTTGTACACCACATGGCTTAACTAATAAAGTTAATTAAACCGCTCTTTTGTAAAGGTAATTAATATTCAACTTAACTTCATAATATAAGTATTATAATGATTACGTTAAAACACAGTGATTTAATCTTATGGGTTCCGAATGAACAAATTACATTAACATAGAAAAAAAAGTAATATGTAACATATAAGTATTTTTATGAGATTTAAAAAATAATTATTTTTATTCTGATTCCAACCAACACCAAATTACAGAATATTAAGTGCAACAAAAAAAATTCAACTCGTCCGCTAGTTAGAGCAGTGGACCAGTTGTCCAAAGGTTAGAGGTTCGATCCCTCTTCGGGTTACCGCGGACGAGTTTTATTTATTCATTTATGAAGGCACACCAACAACATATATATATATCACATTGTAAATACAAAATTAAATCTAAAAACTATAATCCAATATACATGTTTCTTATAGGTGAGCACAACACTATACCCATCCTAATCTAAATTTAAATGGAAAAAAAACTTTTTTTTCTTTTCGTAAAACAAATGAAGTCAATGGTAATATTTCCTAGTAAGAAAATAGTATCATAGCCAAAATATAGCATTATGAATTCAAAAATATATATTAAGAAATGACTAAATCAGTGTATTCTATGTAATACGAGTATCGAGAAATAGTAAAACAAATTTTGTTACATCCCCGGACATTTCTAACATCCACGAGTTACAATCTGACGTTAGAATGTGCACGCGCAACCATGTCCGCGCAGTCGTGTGAAGAAACGAGCGTGGTCAGACAATTTCTCGGTAAAGTTAACTATCTCTCTGGATTAATACATTGTTAGCAACTACCATGAATAGTTAACGTACAGGAGTTAGATTACAATCAGGGCAGCGAGAAAAGGTAATGCTCAAGAACACAGGTGAACAAGTTTTATTTCCTGGATGTTCTGGACTGAAATTTGTCAGTGAGTTTGGTGTTCTATCTTAGAATTTTATATAAAAGGGTTCTATTGTTGATTTAGATAACTTTTTCGAATAGACATTAGTAAATTTTGCAATATAATGAAACAGAACGATAACACTATATTATAGCAAATATATTATTGCAAAGATATCAATTTATGGAATATACATTAGTCTTTTTTTTCCTTTATGTAATGGCTTCGTGCGTTTATCATATGTAGCCAAGCCAGTGTCAAGTAAGAAATATAGTAATGATATAAAAATCATAGTAAATTCTCATTTCACCACTAATTCTCATTAGTGGTGATAATTAGTAAATGAGATGCCCTCCCCTAAACCTCTTGTGTCCTCAGTAAAGATGTGGGACTATACTGAGATCTCACATGGACTTCTTGAGAGAATTTGAAAAGTGATGTTGCACTGTTTTATTTTTATTTACCAACACTCATGTATGTTTACAAACACTTGACGGTTAATAAACCACCATTATTATGCACATACAAATATTTTATTTCTGTAACCTACAAATATGGAACATTTGTGGGAATCTCTTTTTAAGCAAAATGTTTGCTGGTGATAAGAGAAACCGCTCTTCTATAGCCTTAAATGTTCACAATGTTCGAAATATCACAATTTTTTTAAAATAAAACAAAACTGCAGACATGACGCTTTACTTTTCCGCCAAGAAGTCCTATACTTCAGTTCAATTGCTTTTAGAATAGTTTGTTTTTAAAAACACTTTTTATTGGCAAAACCTATGACGTTACGAGTTTGTAGACAAAATTAAACATTTGTAACAGTCGTTTGCCTGTCACAGATAATAATAAAATTCTTTAAATTATATACCCTACTACTAGACGAGACTAGTCTGGACAAGAGGTATGTCATTCCTAAGTGGCTCATTTCGACTTATTTAAGTACCACACCATTATTATTCGCCTTAGACAATGGATATATTTGCCAACTTTTTTTTATATACGTCATGAACTCAAAATTTGATTAATGACCCCGAGGCGATTGCCAACTCTTCTATTAACAGTAGGTTTACGGGTCCGTCTGAGCGAGATGTGCAAAAATTATGCGAAATTCTCCAAATAATGTATCATTAAATTTCACAAAGCCATGTTAAGATATTTTACATAACTTAATTCAAAAGTCTCTTACTTTAAAATTCTGTTTTGCATAAAACCTCAGGCAATATTCCAGCGCTTACATAACCAACAAAAGCAGTATATTACAACACCTTGAATAAATTCGGCGTAAACAAAAACAATATTATTTAAATTAATACCACACTGCACGCTGTTTTCTTGCTGAGCACAAATAATGAAATCGCTAAAGCAAATGTAAATAACGCACCACAATTATGTGAAAACGAGGAATTCGCGCGCCGTGGAACGTTAGATGCAACAACATTGTATGGAACCGCCGAACTGCTTAAAGAGTGTGCCTTCATCACGACTTCCTGGCAAACTATAAAACATTCGCTTACATAATGAATAGTTATTTATACCGACGGAAGGATATCTGTCTTCGACTCACTAATGCAGCTAGTAGACCACACAAGCAACTTTGCATTGCTAAAAAATATCACACACCGCCCCTTTTAAACATCCGCACATAAGAACTAGAATCCGATAAAACAAACGACGTAAGGAACCTCAAATCTGAATCCATTTACGAAGCTAACAGAAAGCCAGAATGAACTTTATTGCGTTCGTTAATAGTTAAGAAACGTCTAGTTAATGGTGTAATTACAAAGATTTCTCGTTGCCTGGATTGTAATGTCATTATTAGCGAAGGCTATCGACGTGGTTTATTAACATTTAAGAACGACGTTCCCTTTACAAGATTTTGCCGTTGTGGTATCAGCAGTGCAGAAGTATCAGTGTAATTAAAATAACTATTTGAATAAATCGAAGAAATTCTTCCTTTAATAAGCTGTAATTTGATTTCATTAAACATGTATGTTTTACAGCGAACTTAGAGTTGTAGTCATTATAATAAAATGTGATAACTTATTCTAACGTCTAAGTAATCAGCGTACTAATTAAACTTTTCTTTATTATAAGCAATAAAACATTTGTTTTTGTAAGCAGAATCAAAGTATAGGTATATTGTAACCCGACTAAAATGTTTTTCATGTTTTATTTCTTACTTAAAAACTATAATCCTAGGCTTCATATTTTTGAAGCATTTGTAGAAATGTATGGCAATGGAATAAATTATATTGTATAGTGTGACAAGCTGTCACTGACAACTCTAACAATATAAATAACGTTATCGCCTACTTTGGAATGTTATCTAGAACCATAGCGTGTGTTGCCGACTTCTCAAAGGGTCTATGATAAGACAGCAGGGGCTTCCTTCCTCGCCGCCTTAGATCTTCCTGGCACTGCTTGGCGGGTTCTCCTGGCCCTCCAGCTGCGCCCTCCACAGGTCCCTCTTTGGTTCAGTTTGGTTAAGGGCACCCAGAGGTGTAGACCAGTCCAGGGGCGGGGGAGGCTTTTGCCATATCTAATGCTATATATATTAGGTCGGGGAAAAAGTCTTTTCGCATAACGTAGGTATAAACTTATTATAATTTTTTTTTGACTGTACTATTTGTGTCTGGCTGGTTTTGGTAACATTAAAAAGATTCCATTATAAAGAAAAGAAAAAAATAAAAAAAAGTTGTTTCCCGCTATTTTTCATTTGTTTTTCTCTCCGTAAAAATGAGTGAATCTAATGAAGAAATTCGATACATTTTAAAATTTTATTATAAAAAAGGCAAAAATGCAACTCAAGCAGTGAAAAAAATTTGTGATGTTTATGGACCTGATGCAGTGTCAGTAAGAGTAGCACAAATTTGGTTCAAACGTTTTCAGTCCGGAAATTTTGATGTTAAAGATGCACCTCGCTCTGGTCGCCCTGTTACGAATAAAATGGACGCCATTTTTGAAAGAGTGGAGCAAGATCGGCATATTAGTAGTTACGATGTAGCTGAAGAACTGGGAATTGACCACAAAACAGTTTTGACCCATTTGAAGAAAGCTGGTTATACAAAAAAGCTCGATATTTGGGTGCCACACGAGCTCACTCAAAGAAACTTAATGAACCGTGTACTCATTTGCGATTCATTATTGAGACGTAATGAAACCGAGCCGTTTTTGAAGATATTGATAACTGGCGATGAAAAGTGGATCCCGTACGACAAGAACGTGCGAAAAAGGTCGTGGTCGAAAGTTGGCCAGGCTTCACAGACTGTGGCCAAACCTGGCCTAACACGAAATAAGGTGATGCTGTGTGTATGGTGGGATTGGAAGGGAATTGTTTATTATGAGCTTTTACCGCCCGGCAAAACCATCGATTCTGATCTTTACTGCCAGCAACTGATGAGATTTAAGGAAGCAGTCGAGAGAAAACGGCCGGAATTGATCAACAGGAAGGGTGTGGTCTTTCATCACGATAACGCTAGGCCACACACATCTTTAGCCACTCAGCAAAAATTAAGAGAGTTCGACTGGGAGGTCCTAGTGCATCCACCATATAGCCCTGACCTTGCGCCTTCAGATTTTCACCTGTTTCGGTCTCTGCAGAATTCTTTAGGTTCTGTAAGGTTGACCTCAAGAGAGGACTGCCAAAACTATTTGTCCCGTTTTTTTGATCAGAAGTCCCAAAGTTTCTACAGTAACGGGATAATGTCTCTGCCCACAAAATGGCAGAAAGTTATTCAACAAAACGGTACATATACATTGTAAATAAATGTAAATAAACTTTGAAAAAAATGTCTTGACTTTTCATACAAAAATACGAAAAGACTTTTTCCCCAACCTATTATATATATATATCATCATCACAGCCCATTAACGTCCCACTACTGAGCACGAGCGTCCTCTCACATATCAAGGTGTGAGGGTATTGGGTCATACTCCACCACGCTGACCCAGTGCGGATTGGCGGAGGCAGGTGTGTGGCGTCCTGCTGTTAGAATTTTTCAAGCCGCCCATTAGGCCTCTAACATGGCTTAACGACTACCACATTTAGTGATAACTATATATATATATATATAAAATATGAAATATAAAACGGAACCTAACCGTGCAGTAGCACATAAAGAAATTACGCAACCCCCAAACTTTCAAATAGTTAATTATATATTTTATTAAAGATAAAAACATTAGATGTGTTGATTATTAAATAAATAATTAGGATACATAATAAAAAGTATTCTAATAATTTGTGTTAAAATATTTTTACCATATCTACCATAATTTTCTATGCAATAATAAATGAGCCTTGAAAATTTACCTATGTGTTCTAAGGTCAAAATAATCTCAATTTCAAACTAATCGAAGTATTCTCATAACATTTCAACCAAAATAATCTGGCTTGTGAAAATTCTTTCGCGACTTATAAAGGGAGATATTGGATTTAGATTTGAATTTATCGGAGCCGCTTCGGCGGTGTCAAAGCGCCCCCCGGGCGATATCAAAAAATTATATCAGAACTTTATCGACAATGCAAAGCCCTGTTACTGTTTCCATTAACCCACGACTTGGGTCATTAAACGTAACACCATATAATAAAAAGTTAGACTTTTTTAAAGAGTGATCATCATCATTAATTTATGTCATTTGAAGTCCACTGCTGAACATAGTTTCCACGCCGACCGATCATGTACCCCCTGCGTCGACCGGCTTCCCGCTGCCTTGAGCACTAGTGATAATGTTATCAACATGACGGTGAGTGACACGCATACTTCCTTACATAGGTTCCTTATATACCACATGGCAATCCCCATTGCCCCAAGATTTTAGTTAATAAGTTTCTTAAGTCTAGTAACCACAATAGCTCCTACACTTTATAGAGCGGACGAAATAATATTATGGACAAGTTCCTTTAAGTGATTTTAATACAATTTTTTTAAATTGTGTAATTTTATTCTCTATCTGATTTTTAAAAAAAATTGCAGCAATTACACATACTTAAATAAGTTTAAGGCGTTGCATTATAGTTATGTAGGTATAACTTTATACTATGTAATGTATGAACGGGACAGTCGCACTGCGGAAAGGCACGATTCAGCGAATCCGTAGTAGGTTAGTGTTAGGTCAAAATAACACTTCTAGAAATTAAAAACAAAGTAGTGAATATTACATTACATTTCGTATCGTTTTGTAATGTACAATAAGACTTTGTATATCTTTAATAAATAAACACTTAAAGTTATAACAATAATCACTGATGTAATCTAAGTTATTAATACTGTTTTTTATAACATAATATGCTTGATTTTCATTTACAAACTTCGAAACTTTACACTTCAAAGAAGTTTGCTGTTCTAATTAGAATATGGGGGAAGATAAATTTACGCACGCTTATTGAGTTGAGAGTTCACAAGAGGGATTGCATTTACTTCACTAGACGAAAGTCAGTGTTTCATATACATCTAATTAGCCGACGGGAATACGAGCTTTGCGGTTTCTAGTCAATTGTTCTTACTAATTGGTGATGATGTAACAACTTCCATTTATGTTCTATGATGCCACTAATTTCTTAGATGATACAATAATTCAAAGTAACTTAAACATTACTCCTTGTTCTTGTTTAACTAGCTGGCAATGTTTTAGGTGATATAGTAATATAAATTTTAATGTGCAAACTTTTATTTATAGTAAAAGTTCGTGGCAAGCCTATATACTTAGTGGTTAGAAATTAATGAAAATCAATAAGTGTTCATAAAGTCCCTGTATGGGTGACCGATTTTGTGTCATTTAATATCAAGTACATTTGTGGATCCCAAGGCAATTTAAACCTGCGCCTGATCACGACTGATTAAAAATGGGTATACATAAGAAATGTAAATGCAGGACTATACCCATCTTTTGATCCGGACTCAATGCTGTTGGAGAGTATGATTTGAAACCATCTCATCTTGGTATGTGGGACAAGACCAGAAGCCAAAACTTGAATAATATGGGCTCATTTGATTAAAACTTATTTTGTAAATGTGTAGTTCTGAGGCATAGAGGTTAAAATGGTTTGGTACTTTTATCTGCTTATCTAACAAAAAACTCACTGAAAAATATTTAAAACGATTTATAATTAGTTCTCTATTTCGTTTTAAAACTTGGAGTATAGGTCAAACGTCGCGCTGAAGTTTTATTTCTAAACGCAAAATTGATTGTAAGACAATGGAAACGCATCATTCACCAATGGCTGGTACAACTCACAGGGATGTCACAGAATCATCGACATGGCAGGGCTAACGTTGTTTCACGCATACATATTTCATTGTAGTCAACAACTGTGCGCCGTGGGAAATCACCAGACGCAGGGATCTGGTAGGTGAGAGGTGTACGGTAATGAATTATTATTTATTAGCCCCGTTGGTTTCGTGTTGGACATCAACCAGGTGACGAGAATACATTGGTTTAACAACAAACCTCTTCAACATGAGTCTTTGCTTTTGTAAAAAGGGTGGTCACATTCTACTAGATGAGATTAAGAGTAATTCAATTATACGTTTTGTCAAAAAGATTGATAATGAAAATGCCTAGAGAGAGAAAGAGACAGGTATAACGGAGTATAGTTTTTCGTTAAATCAGAGTTGAGGATCTCATGGAAGGTGATCTTAGAAGCAGTACAGTAAATACATTTCAATCGAGACTATCACATATCGTTAATTTCATAAAGTTGCATCAAAGAACTTTAACCCTTTAAAATGCAATGGTTGATATCTACCTATATAAAAAGATCAATGTAAAAATTATAACCTACTTTGCCTGTTACAATATTTAATTTGACAAGATGAATTCAATGACCTATAATTTTATTTTTCTTACAAACACAAAGTTTAAAGCAACATATCACTCTGTATACTATGAAAACTACTCGCCTGAAAATGACCCGGTGAATAGACTGCACAACATTATAAGGTAAGTTCCAATCTACGTAACACTACGCCAGTCTAATATTACGTCCTGCAAACGCGCTACCCTCATCCCATTAGCTCTAAAGACTAATGAATTCTGCGTATACAAATACCTTGAGCCTAACTAGTTTCATCAACCATACAAGCGATCCCATTATTCAATTACCGGTAATAATCAAGCACGTAACTTCTATGGGCTTTCGATCATCGTATTAGTGCATATTATACTTAATTGCTTTTAGTCCATCTTTTTGGTCTGCTTTATTAATTAATGTTGAAGACTATTTCTTTTTATTATTACTTATACATATTTTTATTACATACATACAATCACGCCTGTTTCCCCAAAAGGGTAGGCCTCAGTCTATATATAAATTATGCCCGCATTTCGCCAATTATGTTTCTGGTCCCACGTAAAAGGTGGCGAGCCTATTGCCGCTTACCGGTTACTTTTTAACTTTTATGTACTTTTACCAGAGCTTCGTTCGTTGATTGGCAGGTGAAACCACTTGCAGGGGAGGTTGGCTTGGGCTCCTGAGGTCTCCTTTTTTATATTTTTACGTACATATTTTTATTAATTACTTAAACAGTTTTGTCCCCATTTGTAAAAGTTTATGAGATTGGTCTTCATAAAAACATACATCCAAAAATGGCTTACACAATAATAATGGAATTTGACACGTCAATTGTTGCTTAATTATAATTATTTATATTTATTGCAACTACTCGACTCGAATTTTATTTCTTCGACTATTAGAGGGCAATTCTAGCTTTCTAGTTTCTAGGCATTCTAGTTTCTTATCAGTTCTTCTCACAGAGCGGGGGCTCGGAACTGGCACTTAGATTTACTTACACCTAATTTTTATTTATTTGCTTGCAAGTGAATCTAAGCTTCGTGATTTCAGGGTTAATATTTTTTTTTTTCATGTATATTTTGTTTTGACGTTTTCAAGTGCTATGTTTATGAAATAAAGAACTTTTTACTTTACTTTACTTACTTTCATAGTGTCGTAATAAAGCGGGCTAAAAATGCAGAATCACAAAGTACTAGAAAAATTCAACACGTCCATCGAAGTCCCCGGTAGTTTAGGGGCTAGAGCAGTGTTACCGGTTCGATTCCTATCCGGGCGTATGAGATGATTTTTTCTAGTAAAATATACGTCTACGTAAATTGTTCATATAACAAAGAAAGAGTTATGCTTAAGCAATTTCTATATTCCGTCATTGGTAAGATTTAGAATATCCATATCCAGCAGTCAATAGACTGAGTTTAATGCTGGATCGTTACTAAATGTCACACAACTGGACTCAACCTTCTCGATTCTTTTGAAGAGCTCAATGAAAGCATTGGATTGATTTGAAAGAAATAGATTTTTGGTTATACCTCGTTCGATTGCCATTTGCGATCATACCCGACTCATAATTGGCTGGTTTTTCAACCCCCGGTGCAAACAGAAGGGGAGTTAAAAGTGAGACTTGTATTGCTGTGTATTTTTGTATCTCTGTAAGGCATCCTAATACCCAAATCAAAATGGCTAAACCAACAGCAGTTAAGTTTATTCTTGTACGAAAATTGACAGAGATTCATCGTATCTATAATACTAATTGTTTTACGTACTGGCAACTAAAATTGCAAATATGTTTTTAATGTAATTCATATATACAATCACTCCTGATTTTTTAAAGTGGTGTACTGCATGGGCATATTTTATGCCCAACTTTCTCTTATTTTATTGTTGCTCCCATGTTATAGCCTTTACTATTTAAATTTAATAATTACCCAATATATGCTTTAACTCACCTGGCCTAAAAAACCCAAGTCACGCCGTTCTAAGTCGGGTTAACTTCTACTTGTATACCTTTCGGCCCTTTTTTTATTGAAATCACAATGTTTGCCTTGTTTAAAATATAATGCTGTATTACTCTACTCAATAAACTTGCTATGAAATCAAAACTGTTTAACTAAATCATTTGCATAAATAAAACAATGAGATTTCGGTTAACCGACACACATTATGCATAAATCCAAAAGGAATAGGGTGACAACATTTAATTATATTTATTGTTAAGCAGGTATTGTGATTTTTATTTATAGAAGTCAGAAAGAAACTTATTAAATATATTTTATAGCAAAGAAATATTTTTTTGATATCTCCCATAATTTTCTTATTTTGATATGGATATATTCTTGGTTACTTAATATCTAAATAATTTAACAAGTTTTAATTAGATAAGACGACCAGTTATCAAGAAAGCGAAATCTGATGTACTTTTTACAAATGTACAAGTTTTTCAAAATTATATTTCATGGAAGTCATTAATCGTTTCTTAAGACCTCTGGGTTCTGTTATCGAAATAAATAAATACGATTGCTGTATTCACAAAGTTCTTATGAAAATCTTTTTCTTTATTAGCGTTCTTCAAATCTTATATAAATTAACACAGTAGAGAGATCTGAAATTTAACTTAGGTATTATCAGTTTATTATTGGAAATGTGATAAAACTCCAAATATTTATTAGCTTATATAAAATTTACCTACATTATGCTTATAAATTATTTTTGACCTCGCAACTAAGTTAATAACAGCACAACATAATATACATAAACATAATAATGTAATTAAATGTAGACTATACAGTACTTTATGTAATCGCTAAAAATTTTTTTTAGACTGATAGCCAAATACATTTCCAAATAAGATTAATAACACAATCATGATTCAGACTTTATCGACATGTCTGTTTTTATTATTAAAAACTAATTTAAACGTAATTTAATAACAATTTAACGATCAGTTCCCGAGCAATATACTACCCTACAACTCTTTTATAAAACATCACGTCATGGTGACCCTACATGAGAGAATCGTCAGCTGTGTTCGTCCGATGCGTTCGCCAGCCATTTTGTGAACTGTAAGTGCGTTCGGGAATTAATTTGCAACACAAATGAGGTTCGTGCATTAAATATATAGAATAAAAAAAATATATAGAGATCAGTGGGACAGCCGACCAAGGGGCGGCTATCGAGTTTCATTGTTCTGCGAGAGCGTGGAAATGAATATTCTTTATAGATTGTAATAATTATTACAATCGTGGTCTGTGACATTTAATTTGTGTTTGTAGCCAAAATATTGATGAGGAGTTTTTTGTCAATAAATGGTACGGTTGTTTATTAATGATATTAGTACAATTAAGTGGATAAGTAATCTTATGCTCATAGATAAGAAACTTATAGCAAGTTATATATTTGTACCAAGTTCACTGTTAACACAAAGATCACTCGGAAAATGTGTGAAATTTTAAAAGCCATTCTAGCCAGAATAGCCATTCTAGAAATCGCAATCCCTTAGTCGGTTTCTACGGCACCTTCGAGCAAGACAAAGGGTGGTAGATTAAAGAATATCTTTGGAGGTTTCACAAACACACGGCACACACAAAAAATTTTTTTTTTTTTACAGAGTGGCATCTATAATATGAGCGTATGGTTAGTATTCTCGTACATTTTTTGCTAAGTACCTAGATAAATGACGACCAATATGGCTTGGTGGCAAGAATATCCGCTCTCCGCTCCTAAGGTCGTTGGTTCGATTCTCACGCAGGACAAATCTTTGCGTGCATGAATATGAATATTTGTATGTTTTCCTATGTATATTAAGTATGTATTTACAAAAAAAATATATTTATGGATGTTTATCCGTTATTTAGTATCCATAAAACAAGATCTTAATGATACTTATCTTGGAACTAAATAATTGTCAGAAAATATTTATTTATGTTTATTCAATTTTTGGGTCCATATAAGAATGCAAAGAAAGAGTCTAAAGAGTGGTCCTTGGTATCCAACAAAGTGCTTCCTTACGCTTATTTTGAAAGACTTAAGATAATTAAAGATTATAGTTATAATATAAAAGGCCATAAAAGATTGATTTCCTCATATTTGTGATTGTATAGGTCACACATGCTTTAAAATTACATAGATAGATAGATCGAAAACTCTTTATCATACACCAAATTAAAAATAAAACAAAAAATACAATTGCAAAAAATAAACAATACAATTGGCGGCCTTATCGCGTACAGCGATTTCTTCCAGGCAACGTTAGGATGGAGAGTGAATAAAATTAAATGAAAACCGGTGGTGTAGAAAAGAATAAAAATACATAGTTATATTTTGATAAACAAAAACAGAAATATATACTATTACTTCAATAAAATAAACCTATATACATAAATAAAAAAATAATCAAAATTAATATGTAACTCTCTTCAATTTACTAGAGAAAACTCGAACCTAGTAAGTGGTACGCTATAATCTAAAATAGGATGTCGAAAATTTTTAAATGTTAATGGACTTGAGATGAGTAAGTAATTAACAAACATATTATTATGAGTCTTGATTTTCGAAGAACTTTTCAATAAAGTTTGCTTATATCACCCATACATAATCATTATACAGACAGAATTATAGGCTCAGTATTCAAAGCCTTATTAGATCCAAACACGTACTTAATCATTAACGCTTGACCTTTGTCACTACTAATTTAGTCCTTCACGGCCCATCACAGTCAGCGGCGTAATGCAGACGTACAAATGTCATAATGACGTATCCCGTATTGATTTTCCAATCACACATTCAATTTGGCTCGCTCCCTCGACATTTGGTGTGTCAATAATAATTCAGGGTAACAGTATACTGTTGTATGAAATGATTAACTCACTATGGAATGGCCGCTATGTTTTTTGTGTATGAGATTTGACATTTTGCATCTATAGGATGTTTGCGTGAATTTTATTGCTAAAATTTAAATTGTTTTATTTTTTGTCACTTTAAGGAATGTAAACTTTTTATTTTGTGTATTGAATTCAAAGTAAACACTTAGTGAAAAAAAACAGATTACAGAAAAGGACATATCTTTAATCAAGATAATTGTAACATAACATTTTTACTATAAAATTCAATTTGTCCGCGGTTGCCTAAATGGGAATTGAACTCGCTACCTTTAGATAACTCAAATATGTATATTTTAAAAATAATTAAAAGGTTATAAAAGTTATATCATAAAATAAATAAATTATTTTACGTTTTATAAAATTTTACTACTTTAAACTAATTGCATCATAACTTACAAAAACTTGAGCTAGGAATTCAATAGTATATAAGTTGATACAAATAGCATTACAAATTACATACAAAGGTGACCATTCAATTGAAAAAATACAGCTATGATGATTATCTAAAACGCTAAGATTTTGATGTGTGAAAAAAAATACTCTATTTCATTTGTTCGGAGTCTTACGCTTACGTATTACGCTTTATTGAATGGCATTTTTTGACATTTCATCGACATTTTAATTGATATACTTGGAGAACAAAAGAACGTCCTGTATTGTTCATAAATGTCATTTGTGCCGCGAGAACATAACGTGGATATGACATCCATTTAATACGAACCCTTGTATGAATCCAATGGAATAAAGAACATATGCACCTCGACTTGGGTTACGAGAGTAATACTTTCCGTAGGTTCCATAACTGTTATGGTATTATTATTTTGTATGTTATTATTTAAGAATAAGCGTTATAAAGCATTTTTTTAATCAAAATGTTTTTGAATATTAGACAAAGGGATAGACAAGTAATTAATTATAATTATGTTTAAAATATTATATAACAGACGTCTCTACACATATAAACTGCATGCAATAAAGCATTCTTAACTTATAATTATGTTGTTATTTATCATGTGACAAAACCAAAACATTTTTAAATTTTGATTGATTGGCACCATGAAATTTATGGGCCTTAAATGGGCATTACAAAACAAGGTCTAAAGTTCAACCCGGCTGAAAACTAGTGCGGTCACTGTTTTCATTTCATGAAATAAAAGTATGTTTTTTTCATGACTAAGTAACTGTCAAAGAAACTGTTACATTCGCTTTATAATACTCCTAGTAAGAATGTAACGAATGAGAAGTACTCACAAATATTACAACAATCTATCAAGCTATTTTACACTTCAATGTAAAGACCTGGTCAATATTTTAACGTCAATGTACCTAAACAATATCACATCGCTGTCTCTAACACACTCATAGAAAATTATTTTTTAAATCGCTATATTCTTTCGCTTGGAACAAATACGAGACAATATCACGGACTGCACTCTGAACAGATTGCTGTAGGTCTAAAAACAGAATGACAGCTTATTGTGGCTTAATTACACTGTATTGTTCGCATGTGTATCTCCTAGTTTGGGCACCCCAACCTACCAAACAATATCACTTGATGGTAGCACTTGTTCTCGCTTTTTTTTCAAATGTTTTGTTCGTATGGCTTTGTAAACGACATATTGACTGTCATTTTTAAGTGTTAGTTAGTTTTAGTTTTTTATTTAATTTTACAATGTTTTGAAAACACAAAATTAACAAAATAATTGATTGATTTGGCGTGGAGGTCGTGAGTTCTATTTTCGCAGAAAAAGTATTTAAGTATGTATTTCCTTCTCTATACTTCTCATATCACAAGCGACGATATTCTTAGTTTCGATTCCCAAATGAAACAAATATTAGGATGCAAGTAGGTACATGGTTATTTGTTCTTGTCTAGATGTATGATGTACATTGTCCATGAAAATATATTTCAGCAAGAAGATTATAGAAACCTTCCAGTAGTATTTCCTATCTTTAAAAGCAATCATGCTACTGCGTAATTGTCTTTCGAAATACTTACATCATATCACAGCGTGAAAATATATTCTTTATTTATTTTGTAGTAAAATGGAGCGAAACAAATTAATTTTAAAAGTAAAAGCGATCAACACGATCATAAAACCCAAGTTACTGACCCTCTAAGCCATAACGACCTACAAAATTAATTGCGTAATTCTGGAGCATAGAACCACTTTTTTGACTTTTTACACCAAATGACAGAAACACTCGTTTGGTTCAACACATCAGCCCATTAATGACGTCATACTGAGCACGGGCTTTCTTTCACGGTATTGGGTCTCATACTCCATTACGCTGACCCAGTGCGGATTAGCGAAGGTGTATGGCGTCTTGCTGTTACAATTATCAAGCTGCCCAATTAGGTCTCTAACATGGCTTAACGACTACCACATATAATAATAACGTAGTTTGGTTATCAGCATTACCAAAAATGGTTAGGTCGACAGATTACATTACATTAAGCGTTCCTCTGATAGGTAGCCAAGTAAGTATTTAGAGTTTCGAAACGCAAGTTCGGATAATAGTACCAGTTACAAATGTTATAATACACGTAATAGTCATAAAGGAAGTTGGAAGACTAATAGTGCGGCATTAAGAGTTCTCAAAATTGAACGAACTATATCTATATTACAAATTTCTCTGCCGACCCATGTCTATCCTAGCACCTTTTAAAGTCCTTAGTATTTTAAGCGGAGCGTACAAATTTAATCGGGACCAATATCTTAACGTGCTTTCCGAATCTCGAAAACTTACGATATTAAATTCCATGAAGACGGTCACCCATCCAAGGACTTATCTCTGTGAACTCTGCTTTATTTCAGCGATCATTTCCAAACACGCTTATCGAATTTAAGTATAAAAACATAATAATTAATAAGTAACTTAAGTTTCAAATATTGATTTACTTCTTTTGAGGATTACGGTTTAACCGACAGGAGTTCGAAAACTCATATCAGAACATCTCATCGTCTCGCATCGAAAAAACGAAATCAATTTTAAACTTACTCTTAGTACGACCTGATCGCGATCTCAGGAACGTTCTTCATTAGCCGATTTTATCGGTACTGATTTTTAATAATAATGGGAACTCCTCACGATGGCGAGATAAAAACTTTTTTCGTTAAAACTCATTGAAGTTGATCAATCTGCACCTCTTCGTTTGTGCTTCCGTTAATGTATTCGGCAGAGATTTTATTATCAGATCCTGTTTTATAGTAACGTCTTTACAAGATGTAGTCTAAGAATGGAACTATATATAATATCTCAACAGGACTGTATTTTTATACCTACTAATTTTAAGCTTAATACCAGTATAGCGAGCTTATTTATGAAGAATATGCATTCGTATTATAATTAAATACACGTAAAACAATGAAATTTGCTAAAGTGAATATATTTTTCAGTACTAAAATTATAATTTTCTATTTCAAGCACACAGTCGGTCACACATTGCCATCTAGTCCCGAAATAAGTCGAGCTTGTGATTAAACAGGCACGTGTTAGCATATTACTTATGTCAATACTAATTCAATTCTTAGTTAATTATACTACTTTGATCTATTGCGATGATGGAACAACGGAATTGAAATGATACACACGATGATTGGTTAAAGACTAAATTTATTAAAAAAATATATTCCTTTATATAGTAAGGGTAACTATGACTAATACAATAGGTATGTTGGTTTCCTGTTTCTTATGTTTATATTATGGTAGTATTACATGGGTAATATTACAAGGCTAATATTACATTTCCAAATATGGGTGGCAAAACAAACGAACCCACCTTTGAAGTGAAGATCCGGTTCCAACACAAACTTTTGCGCCAAATTAATTTCAGTTTTTCAATTCATCATTGCAACCATATAAAGTCCACTGCTGAACGTTGACCTCTCAATAGTTTATTATTTTTGGGATATTCGCCCATAATCATCATGCTGGGCAGGCGAGTTGGTGATTGCAGATTCAGCAGACGCAGAATGACGCTGCTGCCCATTATCCGGTAGAACTTCTTTTCTTCGACTCCCTATGATACGAGGAGGTGGCACGGCATGGATTCTATTTTTAAATTATGTGACAAGAAGTCATAATATGTAGATTGGTACAACTAGGTTATTTCTGACAATATTAACATTTTTACGGAATATTCTGCCAAATAGTACCCCATACAAAAAAACTGCAATAACGTTATGAGACTACTTGAACTAGCAAAACTACTGAAATGTTTTTATTACAATCAGGTTAGCGTATCGTTTATCCCGTAAAAAAATCCTACTCATCTTAAAAAATATATGCACATAGTCAAAGACTTATGCAATAACTCATTCTTTAGAATATTACTATCTAAGCTACTATCTATTCACACTAACAATCGCACTCATTGAGCTCTAAGCGTTATTGTTTTAATGCGCAAGCTTAAGCCATTATACCACATCCAAAAGATTTTATCTCGAACTCTAAATGTTTCGATATAAAATTGGTCGCGGTCATCGGAATCGGATCTCGATCGAACATGCGATGAATCGATTCGATCACGAACAATCTCGATACTATCTATCTGCATCGATGTTGCGTAATTATAGAGTTCAGTTGGTATTCGTTCGCCAAACTTAGCTGTTATGTATGTGTATTACCGTTTTTCGGAAGTTTGTTATAATTTATTGCTTAAAAGTTATCTTTTTGTGAAAGAATATAATTATATGGTTAAAATGGTCATAATTAAAATATAGGTATGGTATCTGACTATACTGTTCTGCAAAGTGAAACTTCTTTATCTAAACTGAAAGATTTTAAATGAGAAATGTTGTATACATACAATTCTTTCTGTACCAGAACCTAATCATAATTTTAAAAGTGTGATACTTAGTTTTGCACGCAAGTGTAGTTTTCTTAGAACACTTCTTTTATTTCTGTCCTTTAATATGGCTACCGAACATAAAGGGCGAGAAAAAGTCAGCGAAGTTGCGCTGACTTGGCCACGTTATATGATTGAAGTCGGATCGAGCTGTCAAGAGAGCCTTCCTGAGACTACCAACAGGGGAGCGGCCGGTGAGATGCCCTAGATATCATTGGATGTATCAGGAGGAGAAGATGATCCTCAGTCACTTACGACAGCCATACTGGAGGCAGGTAAATAAGATTAGAACAGAGTGGCGAAATCTCATATCGGAGGCTAAGTTCCATTTCGAGTCGCTAAGCCAGCGCTGATTGATTGAATACAGCTTGACGAAGACTTCTGTGATTCAAAGCAAAGATTAATTTTTATTATATATTGAAATCCGTGGATCAGAAGTAATTTTTTAGTTTTTTTTGGAAAAGGCGAAGGTCATGGACTGTATTCTTTTCCTTCCACATTTTTTTAAAACAATATTGTTATTAACTGAGATCTTGTCTGGTGAATGTAGGCAAATATGTGTGCATATCTCTGTGCTAAATGGAAGCTTTGCCAAATCTCTTTAGCAATAGTAGAAGCAAATTTTGTGCTTACCTCATATGGGATATCATGGGCGAGAAATTATATATCGCTATACTTAACTGATTAATTAAAAAGACATCAACAGAAATCCTTACATTATGTCTTTTTATAATAACATATGCTCAAAGGGGCTAAGTGCTTTTAAATGTCTATTAATTTAAACAGTTTTCGGCACATTGTGTGTGCAAATTTTACTGCAGCACTTGCGTATTCACACGAAGATTATGAACACACAGACGCCTTGTATGTCAATCTTAATAAAATTCTGACTCTATAAATGTTGGATTTTATACGAGTAATAGTTATATCGACGGAAATCCTCAAACTTAGCATTCACGTTTTTAGTCAAACACAGATGAAAATACTGTTTTTTTGAAATTGTTAATGTATATTTTACAATTTTGACGACCGGTAGTGTGGAGGCGAATACACCTGCACTTTGATCCTGAGGTCGTAGGTTCGATACCCACGCAGTTCGAATCTTTATATACACAAAAATGGATATTTGTTTGACCTGGGTGTTGTCCTATGTTTATTTAGTATGTATTTACAAAAAAAATAATTTATGTATGTTTATCCGTTATTAAGTACCCATAACACAAGTTCTCAAATATACTTATGTTTTAACTAAATAATTGGTGTTATTGTCAGAAAATATTTATTTGGCTATAATATTTTGCAGAGACACTCTGATTAAGACAACTGTCTAAGTTTGTTCATACAAATAATGGTTTTGTATAGGGATTGATTTAAAAACCTCCGCGTGTAATCTTTTTCAATATTACTTATAATGTAATGATGTCTTTTTTTTTTGAGCCTAAATAAATTTAAATTAACAATAAAACACAAGCTGTCTTCAAAGGGATATTATTCTATTAAAGACTATATGGCAGATAAAAATGCTTGGGATTAAACTGCCGTTTCATACCGGCTATTCTAATATGAATGACTTGAAAACATAAATATTGTTAAGGTTATGTTATATTGCATTGTATAGCTTCACAGACAAATGAAGATTGTAATTCTAGTACCAAACTAATGGACATATTTAAAAGAGCATAGCCTGTGAGTTTCTTGCCAGTTCTTCTTACAGAGCGGTGGCTCGGAACTGGCACTTAGATTTACTTACACTTAATTATTTTTTATTTTTAAATTGTTTTGTTGCATGTAAGTGAATCTAAGCTTCGTGATTTAGTGTAATATTATTTCGATTGTTTTTTTTTTTCATTTGTGATCATGACGTTTTCAAGTACTATGTATAATAGTTTATGAAATAAATAATTTTTTACTTTTTTTTTACTTTACTTTGAGGTACCACAATAAAAAGTGAAACTAGCGCCACAGTCTAAAAGTACGGTTCGTCACAACTTCAACTTTATTTTGACATTAAAATACATTAATTTGCCATAATATAGTCACAAAAAAACTAACTTTAATCTTACAACAAATGTCAAAAAATATGCAATAATTATCAGCCCAAAACAGTACACTGATGTAAATAATACAATACATACAATAATCTAATAACACACAGTTTTGCTGTTATACATTTTACAAATATTATCCTTCGTATCAGATACAAAATAAAACTAAAAAGTAATCAAACAACAATATGCTGTAAAATACAAAAAATGCTCGACGTACGAAACGTATGTACGTCTCATATCAAGAGCGCTGTGTGTATCTCAATAACTCACATTTGTAATTACTTAATTTAAATCCCTTATAGGAGCCACTTGTCGTTTAGACTGCGGTGAAAACAAAGCGAAGTTGGGTAACAATTCTGCTTATTTGTATATTTCATTAAAAAAATTTTATCAGACAAACAGCATTAGTTTTCTTTGGGACTAAGGAAGAATATAGCTCTGTATGGAATGTTTAGCTTGGTTAAAACAAAAAGCCAATGTTAATGATAAGACTGAAAAACATTACAATCTACAATCTGTGCCAGTGGAAAGACGAAATACCTCTACATCTTCTCACCAGTTGCGGATTCCTAGTGCACAAGTTTACTTTGCATCTAAGTTAATTAAACCCTGATAAAGTTTACGGGCTACCCTAACAAATGTTGCAATACCTTACAGGCTTAGCGGCGGCGCTTAGAAGAGACTACCCAACTGGTCTCCACCATGTCGTGGTAGGGGAGCTGAGTACCTTCCGGTAGGGCGCAGAGGGCGCTAGGGAAAAGGTAACACCCAGAGATTGGCGACTCTGGGTGCCCTTAGTTGACTACCTTTTAATTGACTACCGGGGGGGAAACTAAGAGGCACCTGTGGAGGGTGCAGCGGGCGGGACAGGAGGGCCTGTCAAGCAGCGCCGGGAGGGTCTTAGGCAGCGCGGGCAGGGGGCCCCTGCTGTCTAACCATGGACCCTGCGAAAAGTCGGCCACGCCCGCTATGGTCGCACAAGGAGGTAGGAGGGGCGCGTCCACTGCGTTTCTCTGAGGAGGTCCTCCCAGTTTTGGTCCGGGAGACGTTGGCCGCGGGCGGAATGTCAGAGTTGCAACCCAGGTATTGGCCCCCGTCTCTTTCTCAACAAGCGGCGGGCATCGTCGGAAGATTTTTAGTGGGTATAACTGCTGGCAGTCGCGTCTGCCGGTGGTGACCCGGCACCCCCTTTCGGTCCACCTTTGGCCGGAAGGCAGTGCGTATACGCATTTTGTTACCGACGTAAATCAAAAAAAAAAAGAAAGTGCTTAGATGTAAACTGCAAGCGGCGATTAAAATTCATCAAAACTGGCCGATTGTGACACCAACATTACCACCCCCACCTTAGATATAAAATAACAATGTATTAATTAGGAATAAAAGGATTACTAATGAGTCCGATCATGCCTTTTCATTCTATTAAAAAAAGCAGTCAGGTCAAATTAATAAAAACATATTGATTTTTCGCAACTTTCCTGAACCAGTATTTTGTGAGTAGA
This sequence comes from Musotima nitidalis, assembly GCA_949126915.1. Classification (NCBI taxonomy): domain Eukaryota; kingdom Metazoa; phylum Arthropoda; class Insecta; order Lepidoptera; family Crambidae; genus Musotima; species Musotima nitidalis. The sequence goes on along the minus strand of OX421424.1, from coordinate 6,188,945 downwards.
ATCAACTTTCCGTTTATGTTCTTGAGCAATTTTATTATAGTTTGTCGTCTAATGCATTTCCATAATAATTAGCGGGGTTGAAATATTTACTCTACGTCTTAAGGCCTAAATAAACGGTCATATAAAAGCACCAAACACGTAAGGAAAGTAAGTAAAGTAGAAGAAAATTTTATATCAACTAATGTGTAGTGTATTTAACTTTTAATTGCTTCATGGTATTATTTTCTACTGAATTGAAGCTATTTTGTATCAAATTCAAACTCAAATATGTGACCTGTTGCCGGAACCCGAACTTATTGATTATTTTTTTACACCACAGAACGAAGTATCATTTCCCGATATATCGTCTATACATTCTATTATTTACCACACTAATGTTGGCTAGGTCTATATTTTCTTGTTATAAAATATTTTTGATGTGATGTAAGAAATTTTGTATTATAAAAATTAAAAGATTATAATTGCCAGCCTTACTATTATTTCCTATATTGTAGAAATGTGTCTGTTACACATTCATTATTTACTTTGTTTTTTTCTTAATTTTCAAATACATGTACCGTACCAATAGAGTTATTTGTTTTTAAACCCAATTTCCTGTAATATTTTAATAAAAATCGCTAAGCACTAAAACCCAAGAAGTTAGTTTTTATATCGGTACAATAAGTAATTTTACGACTCAGTGACATTTGTATGATTTCTTGGTATCATTTCAATCTTCTATCATTCATTCGTACTTTGAAGTGTGCGGCGTAAGGGTTGAAACCGTCGAGTAGGAAACGACGTGCCTCGCATCCAAAACGCTCCCATTAACTCGCATTGCTTTTGAGATGCAAATTACATTTTTTTTCTTCTTCATAAAATCTCTTCATTGAATATTTCAAGGCGCGCTTGTGGATGAATTTATTCCTTCCTCACTTTGAATGCTGAAATGATATTTAAAAAAAAACGACGACAGACCGTACTTATGAATTCTTGTCCGACGTGATTTCATCCTAATAAGATCTGACATTGTTTACAGCAATAGAAGAATTTTAATTTTTGAATAATTTTAAATAAACTGGCATTATTTGAATTTTATGAAGTTTTGCCAAAACTTTTATTAAACTGTTTATCAGCATCATGACTTATCTAAAGTGTTTTATTTTAAAATTCAATACGATTTTGATTCTTATTTTGATGCAAATCTAAGCAACCCCAAAAACCATTAAAGTTATTGCATGCAAAAATGACCTATTCTAAATTCTAAACTTCAATGATCCAATTCAATTCAGAGCCATAAAAGTGTCTGTGAACACGTATAGATAGGGTAAAGGTACCCAATAGCGTCCATTGTTCGATTGTACTGTACGCCCCTACTCGTTGTCACATAATGTCAGTATCGGGGAGGCTCAAAGTGTCACCCCGGCCGTCAGACGAGTGCACTTGCTACACGTTATCCAGATATGTTGTGAATTTGCCCCGGTACTTTGAATGACGACTAATTCCATTGTTAACGCTCTGGCATATGGGCTACATGACAAGAGCGGTTTAGACAGGATTGCCAATATTCTCCCAATGGTTTTGGCTAAGCTCGCGTTATTTATTTTTGTATCGAGGGTCGTGATTAGATTTGTAAATGGAAGTCATCAGAACATGTCAAAGTTATTACGACTTTCTGTGGTTGTCTCTTTTAAAACCATATGCGTGAATATTTAGTTCATTTGTAGCGATTGTTAAGGAATAAATTGTTTCTTCATTAAACTTAAGTTTTAGTTCTAGAGCTGTACCGCCACACAAATTATTAAGGATGGCCACATTATTTTCATAAATATTGATTGTTAGTTTAACAAAGTCAAATCAGGAACATAACAAGTAAATTTATTACCCTAAGATATCAATATACATACATAGCGATGGAAACCAAGCTGTAATGTAAACCTGTAAGCATCGTATAATATTTTATCATATAACCAAAAATTGCAGATCAGGGCAAAATCGTAATAGAGTGAGAACTACATAGTATCAAGTGGGTACTTAGGTACTATTATCCTTAAAAATAAAAAGGTACATACACCGTTTTGTTTTTGTTTTGGAAACAATAATCATAATACCGATAGCTTTATAAAAATATCTACAATTCGAAATATAAACCTTCTGATCATCTAAACTGTTTCGCATTAAGTTTCAAATTCGCTAATTAAGCTCAGACTAAATTTAGTATCGGCAAACAATCAAAGGGTGAATGTGATAATTTGCCGGACCGAAATTTGGAAAGCGGGGCTAAATCGCGAAAATATCGCGGCGACATTCGGCCGTAAAATAGCAAACAAAAACACAATTAGCAACTGGCACAGGGGTGGGAGCACAATGGGGCGAGAGCCACGTTTCGGGGCTGTTACCCTAATTTGTTATTTCTGTCTGTAGCTTGGTGAACTTGCGGTTACCTTATGCTTATAAATGAAGCTCCTTTAGGTAATTGACGTGCATATCTTTAGTAATAATTGTACGAAGGAGGCTTTATTTTATAACGTTTGTGGTTGTTTATTGTTAAGAGATTGTATTGTCTGGTAGTGAATAGACCAATCAATCGTCTTCAAGATACAAAGACTCTTGTATAGGTATAATTAGACTAGGTAGCTAAATCTAAAAGCAAAAGACACAAGATGGCCGCTAGTGAAACTGTCAAAATAAACTATTTGTAAAAATGAAAGATAGTAAATATAAGTAATTTATCAAACTAAATAATCTTCAAAGGCGCCAGATAGCTGAAATTCCTGTTAAGTATTCAGATACCGAGGAACTGCAACAGAAAGGGGGTGGGGGGGGGATATTCTTATAGCTACCGTACACCAGCAAATGGAGAAGAAGATGGACGTCCTTTCGATGGACCGACTTACTTGGATCAGGACTCTAGCGACACAAGATCAATGAACTCGGAAATCAATTGGGGATGCCTATGTTCAGCAGTGAGCTTATTCTTAGTCGAGATGATGATGATGATTTAGAGCTGCTGGCTGCTTAGAATCATAAGCCTTATCTTTATAAACCAGACAAGACAGACCTCTCAAGCTTCACAAACCAGAAAACTATTTGCCATACTATTACTCGATAAACTCAAGAATACAATATCAACACGACAATGAATCATCTTTTATCGCTCAAGGTTACATGTATCTACATATCTGCGCTGTTCTCATAAATCAACGACAAACTTATCCTTGGGATGAGAGCACGGCACACTTTATAAGGGAAAAGGTATTAATTTATGCCCTACCTCGAGTTAATTAACCTCGTGAAATTAAACATTGGATGGTATTTATATTTAGAGTAATTTATTGATACCAATCCCATTAGCATTGAAATTGGGTTAGTGGGGTTTTTTACAAAAGACAGATAGGAATCTAACTTGACGACCGATCGGTATAGCCATTGTTAGCTTAGCTTAGTAAGCTTCGTTTCGCATATAAAAATAAAAGACAAATATTTGAAGCTGTTGTAATTGTTACCGGAAGTTGAATAATGATGAGAAACTAGGAGCTTAGATTATTTACCCAAGATAAAGTAAGAGGTAGTCAAAGGGTTTAAAATAAAAATAAAATATACTTTATTGTCTTTAAGATCAACATGATCATTTAGATTCGTCAAACATTCAGACACAAAATTGAAATTCGATATATTTTTTTAACAACAATGAAAGAGATATGAGCTGTACAATAATAAAGAAATAAAAGCAAACGGGTTCTTTGTCAGAATTTGTCAAGGTTTGTCAGTTTATTCTTCTGTTGTGGTTTTTCTCAAGATTTGTCAGTCTGTCTGTGACTCTTATCGGGGGGATCTGTCAGTCAGCCTGTCGTGATACTAAAGGAGGGAGAGGATTTAATGAATCACACCAAAACATATCAGAATATCGTCTTTTCGTTTAGCTCGATCAGGTTTTGCGTTATTTCAATTTGTGTTTTGCGCACAGTGCTTCTGTAGCGCCTTTTCTTTTTGTCATAATGGTTCTGTCAGTTTCTATATTGTTTTCGTTAGAGTCTAGTCAATGATGCCAGGATTAGGAAGTGCAAGACTTGGCATCATCTTTTTTCTATTTTTATTTTACGCAAAAAAATTAAAGTTGGATTGGGTAAATCATTTAGTCGTCAAAATCTAGTGTCTACAATACAATCAACTTGATTTACTAAACTTCAATATTTCTAAAATTCAAAGTAATTTTTTTAAAGGTCCTTAAATGTGCACGCACCTCAACATTTCGCTACTTAGAGCGTGATAAACGGAACCAATATTGCTCTCATACCGTGCCAAGGCGTAATAAACGTACAAAAAGTGTTACCACAAGATCATTTGTCGTACAAACTGTCCATATTACTTTAAAGAAACACCTTCGCGCAATACAATAAAGTTCACGTTGTACCAGCAAATCAGCGCAACAACAATATCTCGGATGAAATTAATGGTGGAGTCCTGGAAATTGTTTGTTTAACTTCAGAAACGTGTAGTATGGCAGAAAGTCGTCGTATATTATATTTCATAGTGTCAATGACGGCGATAGTTCGATTAATGTTTGATTTATAGCTGAAACTACCCTGGAATATCCATACACGCAGTTTCACTAGGTGTTATAGTTTGAGATAAGTGAAAGGATTTTTAGGTAACACTGCAAGATATAATTCCGCATACGATTTAATAGCTGAAGTAAAACAATGATTGTAGTTTAGCTAGTTACGGTTGTCCATAAATGATATTGTAGGTCATTAATGGGTCGATTTCTGGGACGTTAATATTATGTGTAAAACATTTTATCAAATCTTTAAATGGTAACCGATACGCCTACCAATAAATAACCTTTTCAGATCATATCAGTAATTGGAGACGAAAAGTAGAGGATCGCGCTTATTGGCGTGCCAATGTAGAGGCCTATCTCCAGCAGAGGACAAAGATAGGCTAATGACGATGAATTAAAGCGTTCAGTACTCATCTCAAAAATAAAGTGGAGAGAGATTCAGCTCATATCACAGCGGATAGCGGAGACAGGTATATTATTTTAAAATAAAACCTCGAACTTGTCATACAACTTCCACATATAGTTAGAACAGCTTAAGATGTCTCCGTCAAGGAAGCGTTCATTATCAAATGTCATACCAATAGACAACTCTGACTGGCCTCTGTAAACTCTGCTAAGCTGTTAACGTTTCAGACTATTCAACCTTTGATTGATCTAGTAAAACTACAAGCGCTTAGAGAGTTTACAACAACATAATACTGTCTGAGCATTTCACGTTTTGGTGTTTAGTGTGCGTCGGTGGTTGCTAAGTCAAAATTCGAATATAGATTGAGTTACACAATTAAAGGAACAAGGAATTATGTGCATAATTATCGCTTGCTCTGTGCCTCGGAAAGCACTTTAAGCCGTTGGTCCCGGCTGTCATGAACATTTATGGCAAGGTTACCTATTGAAACGCATAACGTTTTTGGCCATAAACTGAAAATGCATAATGTTGATTACCATAATTGTCACTTGCCATACCGCTATAAAGCATAACGTTATAACATATAACCTCATATCGCCGAATTTGATAACGAAGAATCATTAAAAGGCATTATTGAGATAAGCATAGGTAATGAAAGGCACATTTTTTGTTTAACATAATAATACTTATTCTTATTTATAAAAATTTACAATAATAATAGACAGGTGGGCAAATTGTTATACTATTGTAAAAATATACTTTTTAATGGTAAGAAAAAAAACTTCAACCTAACCCAAAAAGAGAAGTAAGCTGCGTTTCAAAGTATGCTTTATAAAAATATAGCAAATGAAATTATAGATTTACATGATTTTGGCTTTTATAATTATGCCTTTCAACAATTCTGCATTATTATGGCTATGCGTAGTAATATGTAATGAAAAAGGATATTATGCTATTGGATCTTTATGCCATATTTTATGATGTAATGTCTTTTGAAATTATGGCAATAAATAGTATGCGTTTCGAAGTGTCACCCCATGTCAGTCGTTATCAGGAAGTCAATGCCTTCTAATATTCTGACAACGGGTTAAACCGTAGAACGTTGTTACCCTTTGGGTTATAGAGGTCAGATCGTAGTCACTCCATGTAATAACAGAAATTCAGCAAAATCTGATGAGTCCAGTGAGCAGACTGGGCTTAAGTCTAGGGCAACCGGGATAATGCTAGGATTAGAGACAGGAAATGGAACAGAATAATCCTCCCCGTGGAACCTCAGAAAGCGTTAGATGGCTATAATCATTATTCATCATTATATCAACCTTAAAACAATACACTGCAGTACATTGGCCTCCCCAATAGATTACATTCTATTAGGGGTATTTGCCCAAAATCACCAACTGAGAATCAAAACTTTTTAATCAATTTTAGAGTCCTTATAAACAGTTATAGCAAGGTTTCTGCCTAACCCAAATAGGATAAAAGGGGGTGATATCAAAACTTCATTCAATTATTTTTGTATATCTAAATAAAATCAGCAATTAGGTATAAGGTACATTAAATAGGGATCCTCCCAAGACCTATAGAGCCCAAGCCAACCTCACCTTCCAGTGGTGCACTTGCCGATCAACGGAAGAGGCTCTGGCGAACATAACAGTGCCTGGTAGCGGCAATAGGCTCGCCACCTATTACGTGGGACCAACTATATAACTGGCAAAAATCTGGGCGTATAATATGCCTCTGCCTAACCCGTCGGGGAAACAGGCGTGATAGTATGTATGGTACATTACATACTAAAAGTTTCGAGAAATAAATCAATTAATCAAATTTACGGTCCGGAGTACCAAACAGTACGAGTGTTGTCACGGTGATATACGAATGAATCCGTACCGTGCAAGTAGACTTTCGACACCCTTATTACTAAATGTTGTAAGTTCGATAATCGCTTAAAACTTACTCTTTTGCAGAGCAGGTACTCAAAAGTGACAAACGAGTAAAATATCCTATAGGGTCCAGATGTATATTTTTGTTTTATAATCTATTTATTTAATTCCGTACCTACATTACCCAATATGGGAAGTTAGTTGCTTCTTATATTCTGACGATTGCCGTCAAGAACCTCCGTGTAAGAACTGAAATTCAGCCAAATCTGGCTAGGATCAGTGAGCAGTCCCTGGGTTCTTACCGTAACTCAAGGGCCCAATCGGAACAATTTTAATGATGATAATTAATTACAATAATTAGTATTCAAACTTTTAAAATCAATGAGTATTTTAAATATCAGTACAGTAACTACAACAAAAACTTGGGTGGTTGATTTTGTTGCACAACATACAACTTTTAGTTCGACCTATTGCAAACGGGTAACTTTCAAGCGCCAATTTGTAAAACTTTGTTTAAACTCAATTCATTTCACGACTAGATCTGGGGCTGTTATATTTAATTTAAATTTGCAATATTTTTGTTTGTAGCTAAATGTTTTTTTTAATGTATGAACGTTTTTTAAGTCACGCAATCATTTTAACCTATTACCGTCCGACTACTGAGCACAGGCCACAGGGCTTCTCACACACTCAAAGGTTAGACGGATATGGGTCACACAGCCATATCCCTCTCTCACAAACAGTTCTGATTGGCGAAGAAGAGTGTATGGCTACTTACTGTTGTGTAAGTCGCCTAATTATCTTAACGACGAGGCAACCGAGTGGTTACCAAGACCAACAGCTAATGCATTATCCGAAGCAATGCCTACCTGACCGCTAAATTTTAACGATTCATATTTACACGTTAAACACAAATCACTTATAATTATGTTTACGGAGCATGACATTTGCATTCACTTGCGCGATTTAACTATGAACAGCGCCATTTGTTGTCAACCTTATGAACAGATTCTCCAATGTTTTTTATAGTGTTTATAAGGAAATCAATACTTTTTAATGCCATCTAACATATATTTAATGCCAGAGATTAATGAAATGCCTATCTTCTGAATTTTCTTCATTGCCACTGTCAATATTTTTTCACTAATAGCTTAAGAGATTTAACTTTAACCCATTAACATCTCTATATTGTATGATGCTCGGTGAAAGTGACCAACGATTTGTCGCCCGATATCAAGTGCCATAAATCGGTGTTCACGTTAAATATTGCCGAAGCGCTCTTTTGATATCAAAACGAGTTACGACTTAACAAATGAATAATGTCATGTAGATTGGGAAAATGTTTGGGTGATGATCAATGACAAATACTCAACACAGTAACTTAAGAAAATTAATCGTTTAAAATTCTTAATAAAATAAAGATACAAATAATTATTCTGAAATACATCTCACATGGCGTTTCTAGCCCTAAATAAATCAAAGCTGCTTTTACGGGTAGTATACATGGAGCCTGACTATGAGCCTTATAGAGAGCTCAAGGTCGCTTAGCGTGCAATGGAGAGAGCTATGCTCGGAGTGTCCCTACGTGATAGAATCAGAAATGAAACCCGTAAGAGAACTAGAGTGACCTATATAGCTAGACGTATTTGCAAGCTAAAATGACAGTGGGCGAGCCACATAACTGGAAGAATCGACGACTGATGGGGCGTTAAGGTTCTTCAATAATTCATCAAACGTAATAGAAGGTGGCCTTCCGCCCGAAAGACCAAGAACTGGTTAAGAAACCGGTGGATGCAAGTGGCACAAGACCGATCAACGTAGAAGGCAGTTGGTGACGCCTATGGTTAGCAGTGGACTTCAAATATTTAATGATAATGATCAGATACGGACGAAAAATACGTTATACATTTCATTATGGAATAAGCTAGTAGCTCGTAGCTCTGCGGTGCTCGGTGGTCGGAAACGATCGCCGAAGTACAGCAGAGTTTACAGAGGTCAGTCCTTGGATGGGTGACCGTTTGTGTGGCATTTCATATCCGGTTCCGGTTATCACTAAATGTGGTAGTCGTTAAGCCATGTTAGAGGCCTAATTGGGCGGCTTGAAAAATTCTAACAGCAGGACGCCACACACCTGCCTCCGCCAATCCGCACTGGGTCAGCGTGGTGGAGTATGACCCAATACCCTCACACCTTGATATGTGAGAGGAGGCTCGTGCTCAGTAGTGGGACGTTAATGGGCTGTGATGATGATGATGATGGAATAAGCTGTTCCAGGGTATACAGGGATCCTACCAAGATCTAAGGAGCCCAAGCCAACCTCACCTGCAAGTGGTGCACCTGCAGATCAACGGACGAGGCTCTTGCGAACATAACACAAACAGTGCCTGTAAGCGGCATTAGGCTCGCCACCTATTACCTGGGACCAACATTATAACTGGCAAAATGAGGGCGTTTAATATGCGTCTGCCTACTCCTTAAAGGCGTGATTACATGTTATGTATGTATGCAATAAGCTGTTTCCTGTTCCAAATATTAAAGTTACATCAGATTCAAGTGATATATATGTTTAAAAAAATTGTTTATAATGCTTAAAGAACCATCTACCAAATGCGAAATATCTGGTTTTATAAGATAAAGTATGTTGGAAAGTTGGAACTATTAGCATGGTCCTTTTATTAAAGTCTAGCTTCAAAGTTGTTCTTATTTTTATTGGTAAGAGCGGCTATTCAGGTGCTGTTGGGACCCGTCATCCTTCACTGCGACGAGTTTTAATCTATTGTGATCGCCGCATACTTACAGTTCATCTCGAAGCCTTGTTCTTTAAAGGTATTCCAGTGTTTGCAGGGTTAGGTCCTTGATTTCATTAGGGCTGGTGATGTTTTGTTAGATATTAGCTCCGCTTTAACATGGGTCCTAAGCTAGTAAGGGAAGCTAATGGTATTTTACCCTCCAGTTGTTAGTTTGAAGATTCTGTACATTTTCGAAGTTTCTAAATCGGTATCATCATACCTATCAGATGTGTATACAGCGACAAACAAAGCAGAGAATACAGCGAGGGCGAGAGCGAAATACAGTATTATAAGTAAAATAATTATATATGTTTATCTGTTCTTTAATACTTATGTAGTATCTATTATGTATGTACCAGTAGGGCAGGTGAAGAAATATATGAAGATAATAAGAACTTTTATATATTTCAGGCAATAATGTAACAAAATTGTTTGGTAATAACAGTGGCCTATATAAATACCTTAATTTAAATATATTTATAATAAGGGTTCCGTTTTTGTATGCAGACGTACGGAACCCTAAAAACCAACGTTTTAGGACACAAAAGTGGTATCTCATTGCTTAACGAATATACAGACTTCTTGGCGGAAAAGTGAAGAGTCACGTCTGCAGTTTTGATGTATTTTCTAGAATTTGATCATTAACCGTTAAGTGTTTATAGACGTATATAAGTGTTGGTAAATGAAACAAAACAGTGCATCATCACTTTTTAAGTTCTCTCAAGAAGTCCATGTGAAATCCCACATCTGACCTCCACTGAGGACTCAAGGGGTTCAGGGGAGGACATCTCATTTGCAGTTTATCATTACAACTCTCTTCTCATTGCCTATGAATTAAAAGTTATTAATATAATAGATATATTAACTTGACACTGGCTAAATTTGATAAACGCACAAAGCCATAGTTTAAAAATAAAAGTCAATAAAACGCGTATACACTTATAAAACATCATAGACTTATTATTCGTAGTCTGACATTATTACGCAATTAAAAATCATATAATAATGCAAGGTTTAATTCCATTTCAAAAGTAAATAATTTTTGAATTGTAAAAATTTTCTATTAAACTGCGTTATTTCAACAGTAGGTATGTAAATATTTTTTGCATAATTTAAATTTGCTGGTATTATGAGAGGTGGCGTTCGATTGTTTCGTGATAGGAAACAATAGAATTCAAATTGTGGTGGAATACCTGTAGCTAGAAAGGTTATCTAAATAACAAGAGCCGTCGAAATCGCGTGGAACGCTAACCTTCATTTAAACATAGCCTGCACTTTTCACCCGTTTTTTGAATCCATAGCGTGGACCTTAAATCAGCCACCAATCGCATTTGCATATGACTGGGGCGACAAAGAACAAAGGGATTCATTCTTTTTTTTATTTTACCAAACGCTATCGCCCGAGGTATAACTCAGGCTATCTGCATGCTGTGAATCATTTCTCCTTTTCGGCGAATATAATATAATATGCTGTATGCAATAAAAAAAATACAAACGATAAAAAGGAACAAGGCTTCACAGAATATCCAAAAAGAGACTTTAAATATAAAAGTATCAAAGTAATATTAACAAAAAAAACTGAATGGATTTATTTTATTTATTACCAAATTAAATAAATATTACATCCATAATATCATACCTGTTTCCCCGAAAGACTAGGCGGAGGCATACTATACGCCCAAACTTCGCCAATTATTTGTTGGTCCCACGTACGTCACGGGACAATTGCCGCTTACCGGGAACTTAAAAGTTCGCCAGAGCCTCGTCCATTGATCGGCAGGTGCACCACTTGCAGGTGGGATTGGCTTAGGCTCCTCAGATCTTGGTAGGATCCCTATACACCTATTTATATAAATAAATACAATTAAATTTACAATTAAATTAAATATAAGATCAACAAAGCCGGTCTAAGCTGTAAAAAGTAATGTATCTTAGATGGCGGAACTTCGTTTTCGTTGTTAGTTTGCAAAATATTAGATATATTCAAAAATATTCTAAAAAGAGTTAACTTACAAACTATTTTTCATCTTCAGGTAGCAGACCACAGGAAGCAATATAATCTATATACGCCTGCCTTGAATATTTAAAAAGAGTTGATTGCAAAAGACACATCCGTTTTTTTAACTCACAAAGTACAGACAGCGAAAAATATTAGGTGGCACCCAAAGCATATTATACACGCCCATAGAGCGTAACTCTTGATGATAGAAAAGTGTTTCTATATTTATGGTGCTTTGGATGTAATGTCTATACTGTTGGGGTTTATTTTGGATATAGTTCTTTGTTAAAGCTTTTGTTTTTAGCATATATCTGTCTGTCGAATATAAATCCTAACTAAGAAATAATTCTTATTTTCTTTTAATGAAATTAATTTAAGGACAATGACCGAATAAACCTGGCACTACCTATCTTCTACATATATTATAACGCTGACTGTCCAACAATACTTAGCCTTCAAACCGAAAAAAAGCTAGTTCTTATTCAATTTGTAACTTTATATAAGGCACACTGTTAAATATTCAACTAACTTATTTATAGCATTTTAAAAACCTACATGTAACACGCGACTCTTCCACATTGAGAATAAACAGTAAGCTTTAAACAGTTTTTTTACTTATGTTTATTGTGTATGAGTACACTCACGTACGTAACGTTTTTATAATTGAATTTTAAATCAAATGTTTTCATAAAACTTACTTTGGATAAAACAACGACACGTTGTTCAAGAAAAGCGTTTGATGTAAAGAAGTGTTCATAAAATTTTTATGTATGTTATGTCTTCAAGTCTATTTGATTATAATAGTGATGTACAATCATATTTGTTATTCAATTTAATAATAAAAGTTCTGATCGCTGTTTGGAGTGTACTTGACTAACGTATAAAATATTTAGCTTCAAATTTATTGACAAATTTATGAAGTATGCTCGAAAACTATTATTATGACATTTAATTACCATGAGGCCTATAGTAATTATCCAGTAGTTATCCACATTGATCGATAGTGTGCCACCTGCATCCACCGGCTTCCCGTCGCCTTGACCACATAATCGTTCCATCAGGTGGGACTCCGCTATGTTTATCGTTTCGTGGTCACCATCGGAGAACATCAGCGCCCCTTTTAAATGATTAATACTTTGCTTATAAAAATTACTCGCTCCGCTTATGACTAAAACCTCACCAGCGCTCCTTCAAAGCTTAGCGTCACAGACTAAGTAGTAGCGACATGGCGTCAACGTTCACGCCACATCCAGCATTTATAATTTTAATTACCTATAACTTGATAACTGACATCTCTATTTCAAAGCGATACAGTCTATTTTAGAACTAATTTTGTATACAGTATAAGCGGCAAGGATAGGAAGTGATCCTTCAACACGCGACATTATCAACGCGTGCTACATAATAATAGCATTTTGGATACACTTTCATGTTTATATAATATTGTTTAGTTACTTTAAAATGAGTCCTCGTATTTAAATAAATGTTGCCTGTAGGTATTATGTATAAATGTAGTGTACTTTATTAGTATTTTCACAAGTGTGTTGATTTAGGTAAGAAAATTGATATTTTTTTTAGTTTGTAACAGCGCCTGTAACCCTCCCTGTAACCCCAAGGTTAACTGTTAGCGAATGCCTGCGGCATTAAATTCGCCTTATTACTTTTTTGCGAGCAATAATGATTACATAATATAAATCATACTTTTAAAATATTACATGCAATCTAAAAAGACTTACTTTACTCAAAAGCTGAACATCAATCCATCGAGATGGATCTGATACCTTAATTATTTTAAAGCAAACGAAATAGTAAGTCAATTAAGGCTTCCATTTTTTTGATTAACCGTGGCATGTAAACAACTGCGGCCAGTCTTTCGAACCTTTTGTAAAGCCTACAAGAATTCGTAAACATATCTTTTCTAATTGAACTTTAATCGTAAGCAAACGTTGGTCCCGAATCATCATTAAAACATATTTTGCAACCCATATCCGATGTAATGAAGACATTAGGCGGCCTTTAGCTAAAACTCGCCATTAATGATATGCTCAAAAATGTTAAATTGATTTCAATCCTCTCTTTTAACAATTAATATGTAAATTAGTACCACGTGAGACCGCTTGTGGTTTGCAAATGCAAAAAGAACTCATTATGTGGTGCCTTCAAACCCATAATTATATAGAGACGAAATTACTTTGTTTTGAACCGAGTTCAAGAATAAAAAGAGATTTTGGGGCTTATTATAAAACGATATCTAAAGTTAGAACAGGTTTAAAACCAATGCTGTCACTGTCTTAATCTTATCAAATGAAAGTGATAGCACTAGTATTAAACCTAGTCTAACTTTAGATCTCGTTTTGTAATAAGACCTTTTATGTTCGACTGTATATATTTTTAATGTTGGTTTTTCGCAAGACGACAACATAGTAAGCAATCAGCTCTGGCATACAACTTTATCAACAAACATTTAAACATCTACTCCAATTCGTGTCGAGAGTGTAAAGTACTATTGATGAATTGTCTAAAATTGAAGACATTGAAGTTTTTTGGCTTCGCGTATAGAAAAGACTAGATGCGACATAAACCTCTTCTGTACGCGTTTAATACAGAGTGCATATAAGTTTCAGACACGCTTACACTCAGGGTAAGACAAAAACACGTGATCATCTAGATTCCAGACGAATGTAATTATGTTCTTTGTGAAAATTGAACAGTCAACCAATTGGAGCGTAAAAACGTGTGTACCAACCTCAGTATCAAATCGGTCGTTATATGATATGACTAGCTTTGCCTGTGGTTTTACCTTAGTAAATTTGAGAAAGACGTGACTACAGAAAAGCATAGTTCCTGACTTATTAGTTAGACCCATTAGTCTCATAAGAAAGCTCAGTATCACTCAGCTTGTAATGGAGAGAGCTATGCTCGGATTGTCCCTACGTCATAGAATTAGAAATGAGGAAATACAAAGGAGAACTTGAGTAACCGAAATTTAAAAACTGATTTTCAGGCAAATTTTATTAAGCTGAAACGACAGATGATATATAATGGTTCTCCAATGTCGTAGGTATGGTTATGACATTGAAGTATCAAAAACTACTTAAGTGTTGATAAAATCAATGTAAGTATTTCAATAACGTCTTTATAGAGTATCTATAAGCCCGATGCTTTGGTACCATTCCACCATATCATTAACAAAGTACTAATTTACATGCAATGGATCGATGCATTATTTAAGTACAGGTAATCATACTTCAACTCGCTCCTTTAGTTCGTTTTTGTTGTCACCATACTATGGTTTGTTTGTGGTTTTACTGTGTAAGTTTCTGCAGCTCTTTATGCATGTTTATGTAACGAGTTTAATCTTTTAAATCAAAGAAATATGCTTTTACTTTTTTTCTTACGAGCCACCGTTTTTGAGATATAACAATTCAAAAAGTTATAAAAGTTGTTAAAAAAACGCGCTAAGTACACTACCTCAGAGGTGGCGTGGAAACGTCGCGAAAAACGCGAAAAACTCAATTTTTTGACCTTTGACCTTGAATATTTTTTTTTTCCTTACAGGGAAATAATGGGGAACTTCTACACATTGTTTATAATTATGTTTTGAACAACTTGATAGAAATTCAGCTTGTTGGGACTTTATGTAACTTCACTCTCATTTTTTGGTCTAAATTGACCGGACTATAAATTCCACTGCTGAACATTTAATTGTTTTCCATGTTGATATGTTTAGAACTGCTGCCCACCACTTGCTTTTGGACAGTTGAGAGTACTCCTATATTTACCGCTTTTTTAACTTAATATAATACGCAAAATGACGAGTCTATGACGGCATTGAAACTGGCATTGAGTTTCTATGGCGTATCATTCATTCTATACTTTTAGTTGAAGCATTTTTTTGAAACTTCTAGTTTCATATAAAATATAGAACTTCGAATAATTAACATCATGAGCCTATTCGTCCACTACTGAGCACGAGCCTCCTCTCATATATTAAAATTATAAGGTATTGGGTCATACTCCATCAGCTGTTCGGATATACTGACTCTCATACTTTATCATTATATTAATGAAAAATTTTAAGACTGTCAGAGTCTTCTAGTTCGACACATAAGTCACCTGCGGCTGAGGCGGATTAAACAGATGTCCTTTGGTCATTTATTAGTCGGACTGCAGTAGAATTTATAAGGAACTTGTTTATAAGGTGTGTTTGTAAAACACAATACTCGTATCATACAATCACAATCCAAATAGGCGGAATTATTAATAAGGTTCCCTAATATCATATCAGCTCTACCCTCCCATTGAAATGAAACAATATGTCATAATTATTTAATTAATGCAGACCTACCCTGGTTATCTGAGACTCAGTAATTTATACCACCTACATGGTCGGAATTACAATAGGCTTGCTATGCGACCTTAATTAAGGTAGTAGTAATTTTAATGGAACTTTAAAAAGTTTTACAATGTATGTATAATGATAATATTATATTTCTTTCGGCCTATAAAAATATTGGGCTCAGGCCTCCTGCCTCAAAATCAGGTTTTCGGTCAGTCCATCACCACGGAGACTTAGTGCAGCATGTGCACCAGCAGACCCTTTATCGGATAGAAAATCTTCAAATTTACCGTGTTCCAATGTGGGAGAAGCAGAAGGGTGTGCCAGACTTTTACTGACTAAAAACTATCGATGTTCCTTCTTGAGCCTGCAACACCAAGGCCGCGATAACTCTTTCGAACAGCCCCACAACCCCGTCAGGCGCCCCTACCCAGGGGCTCCTTAGTGCGCTGACATCTCTTCTTTGGCGCGCGTGGAACACGAACGCGCCATCGACGCGGCACCAGAGACCCTGCTATGAGATTTTTTCAAGTCACCCAGAAGAGCATTAGACTTTGCTTAACGAATTCCATTTGTAAAGTTGGTTAATATTACAAATACAGCGCTGTTTATTGTGTACTATACTTTGTAAATATAAATTTCGATTTTTGAGGCGTTTGAGTGTCTGACTCGGCACATATCAGACACATTATTGCAAATTAAGAATATTTCTGAACATAAATACTCCATATAAAGTTGTTTTTGTCGATTATTTCTTCCGAGATTTCCTTATATCATGAATATGTATAATTATCACATATAAAAATATAATTATTGGTATTTTTATACCGTCCTGCTGTAATTGAGTTCGCAATTCTCATTACAACTTCCAAACACAGTCAAGTATCCCACGCTCTGGTTTTAATTAACCTTAAACAAATGCATTAAAAGTTAAATGTATTAACTTGAATTGCAATTTATTTACGTAAATTTGTAGTTTTACGACACTCTTATGGTGTAATAAAGGCTATTATTGATTAAATTGAATTTCTTATTGTAATACTAGAGCGACGATAGCCCAGTGGTGCAACCTATAGCTTTCAAACTCAGAGGGTCTCGGGTTCAAACCCTGGTGACGCACCTACTACTTTTCGAAGTTATGTGCGTAATAATCACTGGCTCCTTGCCTCGAACAGCACGTTAAGCTGTTGGTCCCGGCTGTCATAACTATCTATGGCAGTCGTTATTAGGAACCCAGTGCCTTTTTTTTTAATGTGACACGTCATAATTACATTCTGCCTGATGGTGAGCAATGCACTCCAAAAACCAATGAAAGCGCTTCATACCGTGAAATAAGCACGGTACAAAGCGCATCCACTCATGACGGCCTGCTGAAATGCCGTTTCACGCCCCGCTTAAAACATTCGGGATCATAGGAAGTAGGAAACACATGAACCGGCAGCGAATTCCAGAGCTTAGTGGTCTTGTTCAGAAACGTCTTCCCAAATTTCTTGATTCGAGTGCTGGTAATCTGCACAGTATTAGGATGGTTTCTAAGACCAGCAAGTGTCGTTCGGGAGAGGAAAGGAGAGGGCGGGATGAGATCGAAAAGCTCCTCAGAACACTCGCCATAGTAGTTCCAGTAGAAGACACTGAGAGATGCAATGACTCTAGCAGCTGTAGATCCTAACATCTAACATCTTGACAGCTGGTTTAACCATAGAATGATGATTCCCTCTGGGTTTCGGAGGTCAGACGGAAGTCGCTCCATTAAATAACTGAAATTCAGCCAAATCTTATACCAGTAAGCAGACCCTGGGCCCTAAGCTTAAATCTAGGCCAACCGGGATACTGCTAGAATATGATGACTTATTGTAAGCTTACTTATCTCGTACACTAATCGACACAATACTTAATTGGGTTTCATTACTTATGAAATGGTTTTTACAAAATCGAAGTCCTAGATGATGATATTTATTAAAGCTTTTCTCAATAAATCACTAAGAAATTTCGAATTAATTTAATACCACAACAAGCACCATTGTCGCGAGATGTAAACTGTAGCTCAAAATTAATACCACTGAAGAAATATGGACTACTGTTTTTTTTATGTGACTTATTGCAATGTTGACTTGCTGGTAAGCAGTCGAAGCAGTTCAAAAAAAATGGGCTAGGCATATCCTGGAATAAGCTTGATGGACTTATTGGCGGGAAAGTGAAGCGACATGTCTGCAGTTTTGTTTCATTTTCTAAAATGTGTGATATTTCTAACATTAATGTGTAATAACGGTGGATTATTAACCGTTAAGTGTTTATGCATATACATGAGTGTTGGTAAATCAAACAAAGCAGTGCAAAATCACTTTTCAAATTCTCTCATGGAGTCCATGTGAGATCTCAGTATAGTCCCACATCTTTACTGAGGACTCAAGGGGCTTAGGGGAGGGATCTCATTTACCATTTATCATCTTTATCATCACTCATTCTCATTTACTATGAATTATATATTATTAATATATCACTTACTTGACACTGGCTAAATGTGCTAGACGCACGAAGCCATTATTTAAATAAAAGAAAAAAAAAAGCTTTGTAAAAACTCATAACAACTTACATGAATGCCGTTTCTTGCCCCTTGTAAACTACCCGGAACTATACAAACTGGGAAACACAAGCACACACCAATAAAGAATTGATACTAAGAGCAATCAAAATAATTATTTCTTTCATTTGCCTTATTTTTCTTTTAAATGCCAATTCTCATCTCTTTTCAAATGTTGTCACTCACTTAGATTATTGAATACGATATAATAGATACCAAGTTAATTTCTTACAGTTTTTAAATTAAAATTGCAAAAATAGTATCTTGCCAGTTCTTATTTATTTTATGGAACGATATGACAGCTATCAAGTTAGGGTAACACAATTTTGAAAAGAAGATATAGAATATTTAGGTTTGTTCGGCTGCATCACATATAATTATTAAAAAGGATCCATTAAAAGGAAACGTAATTCTAAATTATTATTGCAATTTCATAGGCGGAGATAGGATGGCTGACTTAATTGGTATCCCGATAACACTTCGTATTGTGCGACAAAGCAACTTCCTATATAGAGGGTGTTTTAATATTCCTTCAAAAACAAATTCTTTTTTTTTTAAACTTTTGTGACTTCGATATAGTAGGAGATTTGGAGCGATTATCGAAGTTAAGCAATGTACAAATAATACAATATCATCCTCTAGAATTTAAAATAGATTATTGTAAGTCTCCATTATATAGTAGGTACATACGATGGAATAGGCAAGACATAAAATTTAAGTGGTGCACTCAATATACAACAATCATTGATATTATTATTATTTTATATGACATACATACTTTCATGCCTGTTTCCCTGAAGAGGTAGGCAGAGGCATATTATACACCCACACTTCGCCAATTATATAGAGGTCCCACGTGATAGGTGGCGAGCCTCTTGCTATTGCGAGCTGCTGGCCGGAAACTGTTTTGTTTACCAGAGCATCGTCCGTTGATCGGCAGGTGCACCACACCAGGTAAACACCCTTTATATTAAGATTTTTATGAGCTATAATGTGCTCACTGACGCACATTTTGATGAACTATAAAATTTCCAAGCATATGACAGAAATAATATAAACTACAATAGCTTGAAGTTGGTTTCCGGTAACTCATCTAAAACCTAACTATATGATATATCGGAAAAATATCTATTACCTTGTTTTTTTGGCGGTTTTTTTTATCGCTATATATCGCTCCATTTGAACGTGTATCATGATCTTGTTGAGAAAGTACCTCTACATATATCTTTTATTCCTAATAAACGATAGAAAGTTGTTATCTTAAGGACATACAATATTTAGCAATAAACAGTTCTGGACATATGGTCTTAGCTAAATAAAAACATAAGACGAACTATTACGTATAACATATTTTATGTATGGTGAAGCGCTCGTAGCTCCGCGGTGCTCGGTGGTCGGAAACGATCGCCGAAGTACAGCAGAGTTTACAGAGGTCAGTCCTTGGATGGGTGACCGTTTGTGTGGCATTTGATATCGAGCGCTTCCGTGCTTCGGAAGGCACGTTAAGCCGTTGGTCCCGGTTATCACTAAATGTGGTAGTCGTTAAGCCATGTTAGAGGCCTAATGGGCGGCTTGATAAATTCTAACAGCAGGACGCCATACACCTGCCTCCGCCAATCCGCACTGGGTCCGCGTGGTGGAGTATGACCCATAACCCTCTCACCTTGGTATGTGAGAGGAGGCTCGTGCTCAGTAGTGGGACGTTTATGGGCTGAGATGATGATGATGATGATCAGAAAGGGATTATGAATCTTGCCAATATTTAAAAATTGATTCTTCAAAATGGTATACCATCTCTTTTTAATTTTGGCTCAACTAATTTTTAACTGCGAAATAAATTTCTGCTCAACCTGTATTATATACTTTTTCAGTATTTTACGTAATATCGTCCTTGCATATTTGCGATTCCCGAGTCCATTTTTCGCTGCCGATGCAGGGTTTCGCGTCTCCGTAATTGGTTGAAGTTATCTTCATCATTACATCTTGGAACCGGGTTTTTTTGCCGCCTTATTCCTCTCTTTTGCGTCGACTTTCGTTTGTTTTTGATTCAATTACTTTTAATACGCTCAGATTATATCTTTGGATACGCAAGCGTTGGATTTATTTATTTTTAAATTTGCTTACGACGAAACCTCATTTGCCTGAAGATTTCTGTGTTAGTCTAATTGTTTTTGAATCACTTTATGATTCGTAATCGGTTTGTTGCTGAAAATTGGATGATGCTTAAATACATTAGTATCTGTTTTTCTCCAGCCGCTGTTTTATTTACCAAATTTTTTTCTTTTGATTATAATTTAATTATAAGGTACACGATTGGATCTGACAGCCTAAATTTTAACTGTACCTCATTATAAACGTTAGTGACTTCCAAATGTTTCGATATTATGAGATTGAATAATGTTTTTTTATGTTAAGAACTTTTTACATATTATAATTAACAAAACTTTATATAAATAACTCGTATATCAGCAAAGTATACAGTTTATGAATACACGCCGGTCTTCATATCTTGTAGATAATTACTCGTTTAGTGCATAGTTTTCTGTAATTTCAGCAAATATATCTACTATGATTGCTTGAACATTTAATTTATTGCACAATAAGGATAAACCCAATGTCAGAGTCACAGATTAGGTAATATGCATTGATAATTATTTCACAATAAAATACCTAAACAAAAAATAATTCGTTTTAATAATAATAATAATCAATTATTTCAGAATAATAATTTCCATAGCATAACAAAAACATAAATACGGTTGAAACAGATACATTTAATAAAATCAAATCATTATTACGTTATAAAATTTGAGTTTTAATCTATTTACAAATATTGTTATAAGTTTACTTGAATGTTTTTTGTAGCAGACACTACATACAATTATTACACGAGTATCACTTTTTTATTTAACAAAAATTAGACATACAACCAACATGGAACTAAACCCCTAAGCCGTCAAGATAGGACTTACTTTTTCCCATTTAATATGCGGCTCGAAACGATATTCTTAAGGACACGACATATTTCATACAGTATCGTAACTCAGATCGGTATTTCACTAAATGAACGCTCCGCGGCATATTTATAGCGACGTTGGACATAATTTAATAAACAAAGCAGACTAGCTTAATGCCACCCCAGGCATAGGATCTGATAATGGCCACTAAACTGGTTTCGAGGCCACGATAGCATTGTAGGAGACTAGTGCTTCGTTACGAGCTTCTGTTGGTTGCTTACAATCGTTAAAGCCCTATCTCAGACGGCTTTTATTAATAATACACGGTAACATCTGATACGAAATATATGCGTCGAACTTGAAATATGCAAGGAGTAATTTTGTATCGGGTATAGTCTATTTTAAATTTGCAATTTTATTGAAATATTTTTGTAAAGGATCAAAGATGCTGATAAAATGTATGGATATATTGAGATTTTTGTACATCGACTACTGATCATGCGTGGATAATGGCTTACTCGCTTGTTGCTTCTTAGATTATGAATTCGATTTCAATAAAGGATAAAAAAAATCAATATATTTGTCTTGGTCTGGATATTTTCTATTAATTTTTAATAAAGAAATATGTTTTGATTATTTAGTTAAGAGTAAACACGGCGAGAACTGGTTTTTTCGTAGACAAAGTTATTTTTTAAGTTTGTCTTAGTAATATTTGTCAATTAGTAGTCAACTAGCCAGAGGCCGCATGAGAAGCCAGCTTATTCTGCCCTTGGAAAATACTACAACGAAGCAGACACGGGTTTCAACCCAAAACAAGGAAAGAGGAAGAGCAAGCAAGCATTTCTATGCTGTAAAATTTTTTTTAGTAAGCTAATCTGACTAAATATACCCGGTACGGCTTAAGGCTCTAACCAGACATTCTAATAGAACATTAATAGCTATTTCACCATTGTATAAAACGAGTGACCATGAATACTCAGAACTTATTAAAGACCTCCTAAAAATAAACCTCGTATCCTTCTCCAACGTAATTTTTGTAGAATAAATATAGACGATTTACAAAAAGATGCTCGTATGATTGACTGGTCTGTGATTGACAGCATCGATAATATAGATCGGAAAGTACAGATTTTTAATGAGCTGATAACACAGCTGTATGATACACATGCTCCGATCAGGCCTGTTAAGGTGAAGCATCTTCCGGCTCCTTGGTTGAACGATGATATCAGGGCAATCATTAATAAGAAAAATAGGGCTAAAGCTCGGTACAAAAAGGTATCAAATGACAAAAATAGGGATAAATACCACGCCATCCGCAACTATTGTAATACTGTCTGTCGGGATGCTCAGAGGCGTCATATTCATAGTGCTGTTGAAGACGGCAATCCGGCAAACGTTTGGCGATTTCTTAAATCATTGGGAGTTGGCAAATCTAATACTAATCCAATACCCACTAGTCTTGATTTAAATTCCTTAAATACCTTCTTTACTTCTTTCCCTGCTATGGATAGCCAGATAAAAAATTCAACATTAAATTATATTTCGTCTTTGCCACTCCCACAGTCTCCTTCTTTTTCGTTTTCTTCTTTTACTGATAGTGATGTTAAGAGAACCATTACTGCTATTGCGTCTAGTGCTGTTGGGTCTGACGGTGTTAGTCGTGCGATGATCATTCCCCTTTTAGATATCCTGACTCCTATTATTACCCATATTTTAAATTTTTCCCTTTCTTCTTCTTCTGTGCCCTCTATTTGGAAGGAAGCACATATAGTGCTCCTTCCAAAAACAAAAAATCCTTCCATTTGTGATTATCGCCCTATATCCATTCTCCCTTTTCTCTCCAAAGTTCTTGAACGTCTTGTCTATAGGCAGCTCAATGAGTTTTTGTCCATAAACCATCTTCTAAATCCTTACCAATCCGGTTTCCGCTCCGGTCATAGCACGACTTCTGCTCTTATTAAAATATCGGATGATATCCGTTCTGCCATTGATGACCGCCAGATTACAGTATTAATGCTATTGGATTTTAGTAATGCTTTTAATACTGTTGACTTTGACATCCTGCTTGCTCAGCTTGGCTCTCTTAACATATCTCCTGCAGTATTAGAATGGTTTTACAGTTACTTATATAATCGTCGGCAGCGTATCCATGTGGATGAATCTTATTCTTTGTGGCGCAACATTTTGTCTGGTGTTCCTCAGGGTGGTGTGCTTTCACCACTTCTGTTTTCACTTTTTATTAGCTCCATATCCAATAAATTAAGTTCAGCCTACCACATATATGCTGACGACTTACAAATATATAGCCATGGAAAAATAAACAGTTTGCCGGAGGTAATTAATGCTGTAAATAATGACTTGTTAGTCCTTTCAGACTGGAGTAGGTCATATGGTCTCAAGATTAACCCTTCCAAATCTCAAGCTATTATCATTGGTGGCCATAAGTCTGTACATAATATCAAGTACTGTAATACTCCTTCTCTGGTACTGGATGGCGTGGATATCCCCTTTTGTAACACAGTTAGAAACTTGGGAATTATTTTTGATAGGACTTTATCGTGGGATAATCAACTGACTGAGATAAGCCGGAAAATGTTTGCTGCAGGTAAATCTCTTAGACGCATTAGAAACTTTTTACCTACATCTACTAAAATTATGTTGGCTCAATCCCTCCTTCTTTCCATTTTGGATTACGCTGACTGCTGCTACCCAGATCTCAGAAGTGATCAGCTGGACAAACTTGATCGCTTACAAAACTTTGCGATTCGCTTTATTTTTGGCTTGCGTAAGTTCGATCATGTGTCTGAGTATCGCAATAAGCTTAAATGGTTACCAGTACGTCGTCGTAGAGACCTTCATATCCTTTCCATGTTATACTCCGTTCTTTTCCATCCGTGCACTCCTCCCTACCTTAAATCTCGTTTTACTTATATATCCTCTACTCATTCCTGTAATCTGCGTTTTTCTGATAACCTGTGCCTTGATGTCCCCGCGCATGTGTCCAAAAAATATCATGAGTCCTTTACCCTTCAGGCTATTCGTCTCTGGAATTCCTTACCTGTTTCCATTAGACAGGCTCAGACAATGAACTCTTTTAAGGACAGGGTGAAGTCTTACTTTTTAAATATGTCTGATTAGTTTGCATAATTATTTTTTCTATATTATATATAGATTTTATATTATGTATTGTATTGTATGATGTGTATATATATTTATATTTATGTATATTTGTGTATTTTATTTATATTTAACAAATAGTTTTAGTGTTTATTCGTTATAAAGTTTTTGTGCTCTGCCTACTGCTTTCCTGTTCTCTCCTTTGCGTCGGGTTGTCTGGAAGAGATCGCTTTTAGCGATAAGACCGCCTAGATTGGCCTTGGATTTGCATTGTGTTTCAATATTCATTGTAATCTTTAGTTTTTAAGTTATTTGGTCAATAAAGAGTTTATCTATCTATCTATCTATCTTATTCTTAAAGCTATGTCAGAAATGATTCTTAATGTCAAGGATTTAAGATTTACGATTCGATTTCCATTATCTATTTAACGAACTAAAGGGGTTATTTATAGAATAATGTCAGGACATTACACTGGCATGTACATTGTTATTTTTTATATGTTTAATATGAAATGATCCTTCAAAAGTCATAAAGGATTTCGAAGGTATGAATAATTATGGATATGCCATTTGAATGATCTTTTATTACCATAAATCTTACAACACGCAATCTAGTTTCAAAGTCAGTAAAGTTTGTATTGGTGCACCGTTTATTGGTGCAATGGTAAAGGATTTCTTAAATTATATAATGGTTACATTTGGTTGAAAAACTACTTGAAATGATCATCATATTCTAGCATTATCCCGATTGCCCTAAGATTTAAGCATAGGGCCTAGGGTCTGCTCATTGGTTTAATCAGATTTCGCCGAATTTCAAATATTACATGCAGCGACTGTCTGTTCTCCGCAAGTCAGAGGAAAAAAATCTTTCTATGGTTAAACCAGTTGTCAGGATGTTAGAAGGCTCTGACATCCTAATAACATTTGCCATAGATGTTCTTCACAGCCGGGACCAACGGCTTAACGTGCTTTCTGGGGCACGGAGCAAGCGGTAATTACGCACATAACTTCGAAAAGTCATAGGTGCGTCACCAGGGTTTGAACACGAGACCCTCAGAATTCAAAGGCAAGGGATCTGGCCACTGGGCTACCGCCGCTCGCAAAGCAAACAAACTCACGTGCGCTTGGTAATTTACTGTAAAGGAATTATTGTAATGGCTTAGTATCATGTTGATCAATTAAAGGACATTACAACGTACGTCTCTTAAGGCTTATCTTGTAGCAACAACTTGTAAGAACTTGACATTGTTGCATAACATAATACCTTGTTCAGACCAACAAACCGCCGGTATTCGGCATATGACAAATGACTGGCGTTTCAAGATGAAAATCAGAAGAGTATAAACGAGAAAGTATAAACATTTACATTCAAGTTTCTGTGGACAATGTTACTCAAGTCTATTCTAAAGTCTTGTACGCTTTGAGCTGTTAAAATAAGATCTAGTTTCGATTGAGCAGTGTTCCGTTTGAAATGTTTGAGAGCGTGCCGCTTAACAAAAACTTCGTGCTTCAATTTTGGACTTATCTAGCGATCCCTTTGTTTCCTTGACAGGTGCATTAGCGTGTTATCATACAACAATTAAATGTATCGATGGTGCTGCGTCATCGTGATTCGTATAAGTTGCCACATATTACGGAATTTCACTGCCATTGATATACTTATAAGCTGCGTCGACTTTGTAGGTTAAAGCTGTCTTTTAATCTTTCCTTATGTAATTGGATTTTTTTTTCTTTGACATTCCATGACAATACTTAAAGCCTGCGCTTGTAGTTCCGAAAGACTAGACAGTCAAAAACTATTAATAAAGTTAGGCAGATGTAATTGAAACCAGTCTGAAATGCAGTAACATTTTAAATTAAATTTATCTGTGCAAGTTTCCGTGGTGGTTTAATGGACCTATTGGGCGTGTTGTTTCTAATGGCAAAACGCCACAGAACTCCCCTTCTTATCCGCACTGAGTCCACATTGAGTGGGGCCTGTATTCTTGGCCCGTGGTCAGTAGTGGGACATTAATGGACTCAGATAATAAAATAAAACTCAATTAATTAAAAACAATACACCTATGTGATCGCATCAGAAAAGAGGAAATCTGTAGGAGAACTGGAGTGACCGACATAGCGAGGCGCGTTTGCAGGCTGAAGTGGCAATGGGCGGGGCACATAGCTCGAAGAACCGACGACCGATGGGGCGTTAAGGTTCTTCAATGGCAACCGCAAACCGGCAAACGTGGTAGAGGATGGCCTCTCACGCGATGGATCGACGATCTAGTCAAGGCGGCGGGAAGCCGATGGGTGCAGGCGACTCAGGATCGCTCAATGTGGAATTCTATTGGGGAGGTCTATGTTCAGCAGTGGACGTCAGATGGCTGAAATGATGATGAGGGTGTATATGAAGTATGCATTTAAAAAAAATATATGTATATACGTATGTTTCCCTGTTCTTTAGTATTTATAACACAAGTTCTTACTGATACTTATCTTGGAGCTACAAAATTGGTGTGATTGTAATAGGATATATATTTTATTCATTTTAATACAAATTACCAATGTTTAATTTGATGTAATTATATCGATTTATGTAATTCTCTCAATCGTGGTAAGCTATTAAACCCTAATATACGGACGTGAGAGATAATTTATAACAAATGCAATTGACGTTGAACTAAAAGAGTTTATGAAGCAATTTAGAAGTCATAGTAAATGACCGATTACATTATTAACACGAATGCCTTCAGGTCATTCAACGCATACAGTCAGTAGAAATTCGA
This sequence comes from Musotima nitidalis, assembly GCA_949126915.1. Taxonomy (NCBI): domain Eukaryota; kingdom Metazoa; phylum Arthropoda; class Insecta; order Lepidoptera; family Crambidae; genus Musotima; species Musotima nitidalis. The sequence goes on along the minus strand of OX421424.1, from coordinate 6,161,566 downwards.
CTATTAAAAGAACATATTTTCACGCATCTAAATCTTTGTGGCCGTGTGTCTCTTAAAAGAGTTTTTATAGCTTTTAAATAGCGGGCACAAGTGATTTTATTTAAAATCGTAAAAAGTTCTTATAGAAAGTTACTTAAGCGTTGTGTTATGGTTTTATATGCATAGATTGTGTTTAAACTGATATTTCTCTTTTGTTTTCATTATCCACATTTTTGATTACCTATTCCAAAACTTTGGGAAAGTGTAAAATTTTAAATACTCCGAAAGTTTTTTATGGTTTGATTGCTTTTAATTAAATACTGTAAAAGCGTTATCGTATCATGTTCTCCTGTTCTATTTTAATGAATTGTAAATATTTTAAAATATTTCGTGGCGATGCTAGAATAATAAAACATCATCTTACAGTCACACCAAATATTTAGTTCCATGATAAGTATCATTAAGAACTTGTGATATGAATACTAAATAACGAAAAAAAAATTAAGATTTTTTTTTTTTTGTAAATACGTACTTAATATATTAGGTCGGGGAAAAAGTCTTTTCGCATAACGTAGCTATAAACTTATTATAAAATTTTGTTGACTGTACTATTTGTGTCTGGCTGGTTTTGGTAACATTAAAAAGGTTCCATTATAAAGAAAAGAAAAAAATAAAAAAAAGTTGTTTCCCGCTATTTTTCAATTGTTTTTCTCTCCGTAAAAATGAGTGAATCTAATGAAGAAATTCGATACATTTTAAAATTTTATTATAAAAAAAGCAAAAATGCAACTCAAGCAGTGAAAAAAATTTGTGATGTTTATGGACCTGATGCAGTGTCAGTAAGAGTAGCACAAATTTGGTTCAAACGTTTTCAGTCCGGAAATTTTGATGTTAAAGATGCACCTCGCTCTGGTCGCCCTGTTACGAATAAAATGGACGCCATTTTTGAAAGAGTGGAGCAAGATCGGCATATTAGTAGTTACGATGTAGCTGAAGAACTGGGAATTGACCACAAAACAGTTTTGACCCATTTGAAGAAAGCTGGTTATACAAAAAAGCTCGATATTTGGGTGCCACACGAGCTCACTCAAAGAAACTTAATGAACCGTGTACTCATTTGCGATTCATTATTGAGACGTAATGAAACCGAGCCGTTTTTGAAGAGATTGATAACTGGCGATGAAAAGTGGATCACGTACGACAAGAACGTGCGAAAAAGGTCGTGGTCGAAAGTTGGCCAGGCTTCACAGACTGTGGCCAAACCTGGCCTAACACGAAATAAGGTGATGCTGTGTGTATGGTGGGATTGGAAGGGCATTGTTTATTATGAGCTTTTACCGCCCGGCAAAACCATCGATTCTGATCTTTACTGCCAGCAACTGATGAGATTAAAGAAAGCAGTCGACAGAAAACGGCCGGAATTGATCAACAGGAAGGGTGTGGTCTTTCATCACGATAACGCTAGACCACACACATCTTTAGCCACTCAGCAAAAATTAAGAGAGTTCGACTGGGAGGTCCTAGTACATCCACCATATAGCCCTGACCTTGCGCCTTCAGATTTTCACCTGTTTCGGTCTCTGCAGAATTCTTTAGGTTCTGTAAGGTTGACCTCAAGAGAGGACTGCCAAAACTATTTGTCCCGTTTTTTTGATCAGAAGTCCCAAAGTTTCTACAGTAACGGGATAATGTCTCTGCCCACAAAATGGCAGAAAGTTATTCAACAAAACGGTACATATATATTGTAAATAAATGTAAATAAACTTTGAAAAAAATGTCTTGACTTTTCATACAAAAATACGAAAAGACTTTTTCCCCAACCTATTATATAGAAACACCCAGACCAGAAAAAATATTTAAGTTCATGTGTGGAATCGAACCCATGACCTCAGGAGAGGAGTGCAGGCATACTGAACTCCACGCTATATCAATCGACAATTATATTTTTAAATTAAAAAAATAGAACCACTTAAACACAATTAGTGAATAAAATTTTACAATGTGAAAACTCCCGAAAACCAAACATGATAAGCATATAGCGCTTTAAGTAAGAGCGAAAGGAAGTAAGCAGGTAGCGAGAATTGAACTCGGTGCTAATTTATTGGTAAGACTATAACTGCCTAGCAAAATTTTAAGGCTGTTTATTTAATAGAACCTATATATAACATGTGCACAGATTAAGATGAGATAATTTTAGAAGATTCTGAGAGTGTATAAGTCGTCTTTTTGTGAATATAAATGTCCTTTTTAATTATATTTTTAGCTTATAAAATTACTTACTGAGTTCATATCCTAGCAATATCCCGGTTGCCCTAGACTTAAGCATAGGGCCCAGGGTCTGCTCACTGGTTCAACCAGATTTGACTGAATTTCAGTTATAAGCGACTGCCGTCTGACCTCCGCAACCCAGAGGGAAATGTCATTCTATGGTTAAACCAGATATCAGTCTGTTAGAAGGCACTGATTTCCTAATAACAACTGCCATAGATGTTCATGACAGTCGGGACCAACGGCTTAACTTGCTTTCCGAGGCACGGAGCCAGCTATAATTACGCACAAAACTTCGAAAAGTCATAGGTGCGCCACCAGGGCTTGAACCCTCTCGGGTTTCCCATTGCGAATTTAAAAGCAAGGGGTCTCGCCACTGTGCTGGCGCCTTCTTACTGAGTTAGTTATTGTCGTTGGGCCAGACTCGTATAACTAAAACATAAATAAAAACCCATTCTAGCTTTATCCCGGTTGTCTTAGACGTAAGCTTAAGGCCTAGTGTCTGCTTACTGGTCTAATCGGATGTGGCTGAATTTAAATTAGTACCTATATTTAATTTCATTTATTCAATAAATTATACATAAGATGCGTTTTTTTTTTTTTTTTTTTTATTTATTTATTAAACATAATAAGATTTTTACAAGGTTTTTAAACACACAATAAATCACGAAGATTTGTCTGGTGTGTTCGATATGAGGTTCATTGATATTTAAATTAAGTATACATACTTATAAACTAGTGACAAAAAAAAAAAAAAAAATATACCTAAATTCTACATTATATAAATCAACGAAAGCACATTCGGAGCAATCACCCAGGCAGTCGCATATCGCAAATCAGCTAACTTCACTATAATAACTATTATAAGATGGCATATAATTGCAATAGCACAGTTGAGCAAATACAACCGGCCGCTCATTTCGCGGTAAGCACCGCGGGTGTGAGGGAGACAGTTACTTAGGCATTGCAACTTATTAAAAAAGGTCACTACCAATGCTTGCGAAAGAGTGATAACGGACCAGTGACGACACAAACTCCAACGTCACACCTAAGTGCTTTGGCCTTCATGCATTCTACAGAGTGTTTAGAAAGTACGTTTTAAGTTTTGTTTTTATGTTTTCCGGTGTAATTTTTTTTCGAGTTGTGAGATCCAATTCATTTAGTAAACGTGGTATCATGTACTGCGTGGTTCTTGTGCCAAAAGTATTGTTTTTCGCTGCTATTGTTATGAATTTTTGTTGGGTTATATGACGGGTATTAATTTCATGATCAAGTTTTTTTATAATATCTGTGTTGAAGAATTGTTCTTTTAACAGATTGTATTTAAATTTATAATTAATTGGTAACGTATTGCAATGCCGGAAAAGTTGTTGATCATCATTTCTATACTGTTGCTTAATTTTAGGAGATACAATTACTTTTAAAATTCTAATCTGCAAATTTTGTACTTTCTCTAGACTGGTTCTAAAAGTTCTACCGTAGCTAGTTAGGCCGTAGTTAATAATTGATTCAGCTAGTGCATTGTATAGCATTAGCAATATTTTATGAGGAATTCTTTTTTTAATAATTATTATGTTGGCCAGAAATGCTCTGAGCTTATCACAAACAGCACTAATATGGGGTTGCCAGTTAAAATGGCAGTCAACCAACAATCCTAGGTACATATGTGTATCTACTGTTTCTATGCCAGGGCATTCACATAAGTGTAAATTAAGATGTAAACAATTGTGCCTGTGCGCTTTTAGTTTGTTAGTTGTTTCCAAAAATGACTTTGTAAAAGGGGATCTAATATGCACTAATTTTGTTTTGGAAGCATTGAGAACGAGACCGTTGTCATGGCACCATTTATTTAAGCTGTCGAAATCATGCTGGAGTTTTTCTAGTGCCTTTAACACATCTTTGTGTGCTACTAAGAGGCATGTGTCATCGGCGTACTGATACGACGAGCTATATGTAAAAACATTATTCATATCATTCACATATGCTAAAAAGTGAATCGGCCCAAGCACAGAACCCTGAGCCGTACCCTCAGTAACAGGTCTTACGTGGCTCTTTGTTTCACCTACTTTGACATAAAAGGACCTATTACGAAGATATTCTTCACACCACTTTAATGCTGGGCCTCTTATACCCGTATCGCTAAGCTTTTCTATCAAACACTCATGGTTCAGGGTATCAAATGCCCTTGAAAAGTCTATGAATAGAGCTAACACGTGTTTTCTATCATGCAAATGAACATTCACCTCATCAGTAAACTTAGACAGTAAGGATGTAGAACTTTTCATTGGCTGGAATCCGAACTGATTTGGGTTTAATATGTTATGTTGACGATAGAAAGTATATATCTGCTCACTAAAGAACTTCTCAACTACTTTATTTATGGAAGGTAAAAGGGAGATTGGTCGATAATTGCTCACATCATCCTGTTTACCTTTCTTATGGATAGGACGTACGCAGCTTAGTTTAAGTTCATCAGGGTATACACCTGTTTTGATACTAGCATTAATAAGTTGCGCAATTGGGCAAGATATCTTTTCGCTTATTTGTTTCATATCTGAGACTTTAATTCCATCATTACCCGGTGCTTTCCTGCTGTTGAGGTTTTTAATAATCTTTTCGATTTTTTTTGGGTTTGCTGTTTTTATACGCAAGCTAACGTCCGCAGGTAAACTATAATTACTTTTATTTAACAATTTTAAGGAACACGTCGCTAGAATAGATTTGACGGCATTTTTAAATTCTGAGGCAAAATTGTTCACTATAACAGAGCAGCTTTGTCTTCGCGTCTTAAATGCCTTCATAATTACGTCATCTATTGAATTTGAAACCCTACCACACATCTTGTTTATCAATAGCCACAAGTTTCGTGGGTTTCTAACGTTTTTATTTATTTCGTTACGATAATATTTATTTTTATTATATTCCAATATTTTATGTATTTTATTCCGAATACGATTATACTCAAGTCGCAGGCAATTATTTGTAATATCTTTTTTCCACTTATTGTATAAATAATCTCGTTTATTACCTAATTTTAGCATAAATTCCTTAACCCAAGGCTGCTTTATCTGGTTTTTAAAGTGTTGATTTTTATTTTTTAACGATTTACTTAGTGCGGTTTCAAAATTTGATTTAATTGTTTCATAAATTTTTATAGGACACGTCAAGCTCCCTGTGCCCGCCCAGTCAATACCTTTTAATTCGTCATATAGAATATTTTTGTCGTGAGAAACAATTATTCGATTTTTTTGAGCACTCTGTATTCGTGAGAAACGCGTTCCTTCGCACATAACCAATATTATGCGGTGATCCGCCAGAACGGTGTCGATCACCGCAGTGCACGGGTTCATACAGGTTAAACGTGTAAAAATATGGTCAATACATGATTTGGTGACCTTATTTAGTCTCATCTCAATACGTGTGTAATCAGTTATGCCTGCTGTGAATCCGTGCCCAGAAAGCATGTCGATGTAGTTGTTATTTAGTATAGTGTTCGATTTCAGGTCTATATTAGCGTCACCCAGAATAATCGTATTATCTGTTACGAAATTAAAAAGGAGCTGCGAAAGTTCAGTAATAAATTCAATTTTACAGTTAGAAGGAGGTCTATAGATTGCACATAGTGTGACAGTGCTGTTATTTGCAGTTATAAGTGTACCTACAAGTGATTCAAAGTGTATTGTTTTGCATATAATTGGAGTAAATTTAAAATAATCCTTCACATAAATTATTATTCCGCCTCCCTTACGACGAGAGCGTAACTCTGTGTGCATTCTATAGCCAGGTATGTTATATAATGCGCTGATATTGCGAGAAACACTGGCCTCGGTGATTACAAGGACATCGATTGCAACCTTTGATGATTCTATGACAATAAGTAAGCTGTTAAAATTCTTAACTAGTGATCGGATATTTACGTGCATACAAAACAGTTCATTATTTTTTACGTTAAAGGGTACCTGATTTATAAATGTGTTTAATGTACGGCAGTCTAGTATTTCATTTGATTGGGGAAAATTACAAATATCATCTATATTCATTATGATAATTACTTAAAATTTACTAATAAACTAACAAGGTTAATATAGAAAAAAAAAATTAGGTTCTTACTATTACTTAGAGATGAGCGCTTCAATATCAGACATCGAGCGAATTATGAGTGGACGGGTGTTATCTTCGTTTTTCTTCACATAAACTACTCCTGATTTGCACCAGACGTACTTATAAGATTCCTTTAATTTTTGTTGAGCATTGTAAAGAAGGGTCTTCGTATGATAGGTGAGAGCTTCGCGTAAGTAGACTCTTTGATTCCTTTGATCGGGTGCTATCTGGGACATAAAACTTGTCGTTATTTCATGTTGCTTGGCAGCAGATATCCACTGATTCCTGAGCTCATTGGATTTAACTTCCACTAGAATGTGCCCCGGTTGTGATCTGCCTTTAGGTTTAGGCATACGGCGCGCGGTCATAACGTCACTGTGATCAACATTAAGATGATTAGCAATTTCTCCCAAAACTAGGGTCAGGCTTTGATTTGGATTTTCAGGGATTCCAGCTATTTCCATAGTACAAGATAGCATTTTTTGTTCCAGGCTATTGATGTGCTGTTCTGCCGCTGACATTCTAAGTTCACAATTTTTATTCTTGTTAATTAATTCGACATTCCTGTTAACTAGTGATTTGATAGTGCTCTCTTGCTTTCTCACAACGTTTTCCAAGTCAGCTAATTGTCCATTCATGTGTTCCATAGCTGCCGCAAGTTCACCTAACTCATTCTTTATAACTTTTTTCATTTCTTGGGTAATTTTTGCGACTAGTTTATTTTGATCAAATGCATTGGAGGGCAGATCTTCGTCGTCGGAACTATCATCCGGGGGCCCAAGGAAAGGGGAACGTCTGGATACATTGTTGATACAATCCCCACAGCTCCACTCCAGTCCATCCGCATTCCGCAAAGCAGCCAGCTGTTTGGTGGTTAATTTAGCACAACTAGTAGTAGCGTGAGAGGACTTATTGCATCTACTGCATTCCAGTCCTGGGGATTTTTGGGTAATATTTCTATTGCAAGTAGTACATTTCTTTGGAGCCATCACTGAAGAAACGTACACGTTGCATTAAGGTTGTGGTAGTTTAGAACTCCAAATATATGTTCTACAGTCTGTTGTGTTTGATAACTATGGACAGCAACGAATACAACCAACCAAACCAAATAAACGTACACGTTGCGTTAAGGTTATGGAATAAAACCTAAAACAGTGAAAATATGGATCAATGCTTTCTTAATACCATTGAAATGTACAATACCTATGGTGGTATTTCCGCATGCCCAGAGCTAGTTTCTTTAGGCACGAACAAACAAAAATATAATAACCACTCCGACTAGGCACACGTCGTTGCGGTTCGAGCATTGCCATATTTAGAAAAGGGAATCGGCCATAGTTAAAATTTATGCATAACTCTACGTTAGTACCTTATCGAATTTATACTCTTTTTTCAAATCTTAAAGAACACAACTTTTTACAAACTATATCATTTTATTATTACTTAGTTTTTGCTTAGTTTTGGGCATGTGCGTAAGTTGTTCAAATATATTTACAATTTTTTTGTTTTCTTTTATTTTACCGTTATCTAGCACCGGTACAGGCTCTGTTTTGTTTGGTGCTCAGATGTCTAAGAAATTACACTAAAAAACCAAATGAAGAATACTTATGAAAACAAAATTTATCACTTTTTTATATACGAACAACACAGCAAGAATTCAAAACACCTTTCACCTTTCCACGTCATAATAAAGGTCAGTATAGGATACAGTATAGGCCATAAATATAGTGTTTAACCAATGTGTGTGGGCCAGCCCTTAACTGGACCGGTGTTCATGGGAAACCTTTGGCTTGTTACAATGGTTACTGCTTACATAGAAACGTTCGAGGCACCCAGTTCTCTTTATGGAGATCCCGTATAGCGGAGCATGTTCGCGGACCTAGTCTTCATAACTGAATTCTTCTTTATATCTAACCAATACTATCAAAGATTATTATGACGTCCAAATCCCTGTAAACGGCAATAGGTTCGCCACCTATTACGGGGGACCTTGTAATTAGGGAAGTGTGGGCGTCTAATATGCTTCTGCCTACTCATTCGTGGAAACAGGCGTGAATGTATGTATGTATGTTATGACAATTTAAGCACGTAGAGCGACTATCTGAGCAAATTAATACTTAAGATTCATAATGATTAATTATAATAAATAATAAATATTTCCTGACAATTACACCAATTATTTAGTTCCAAGATAAGTATCATTAAGAACTTGTGTTATGGATACTAAATAACGGATAAACATACTTAAATATTTTTTTTTTCTAAATACATACTTAATATATATAGAAAAACACCCAGACCAGAACAAATATTCATGTTCATGCACACAAAGATTTGTCCTGTGTGGGAATCGAACCCACGACCTCTGGAGTGAAGTGTAGGTATGCTGACCTCCACAAACTGTTGTTGTTAACTGAAACTGTTGTTTTTATTAAGTAGTTACGGAGAGCGACGTTAGCCTAGTGGCCAGACGCTTAGACCTCTGATTCAGAGGGTCTAGGGTTTAAGCCCTGGTGGCGCTCTTATGACTTTTCGAAGTTATGTGCGTAATTATTACTTGCTCTGTGCCTTGGAAAGCACGTTAAGCCGTTGGTCCCGGCTGTCATCAACATCGTCGTTGTCAAACCAAAATCTGTTATGTGCAAAAAGTATACTTTCAAGATACTGAAAAAATAGGTTTCCTGAAAATGAATTGTAGCCAAAAATATTGTGCTTTCCAAACCGTGGAATAACTATGGTAACTCAGACGTAAAAAAAGATAGAAAAGATTGATAAGATTTAATTGAGACTCATCAACACTATAAATCATCACATTAGGCAGAATGATCTTTTCTAATGTTAACCTTAGATGCAGTAACAAAAAGAAATGTGCTGTACATACCGTGGAAAAGCCACGATAACTTAGTAGTAAAATTTTATAAACAATACAGACCACTATTCGCATTTCTATTATTACTACGGGCTGTTGTCTAACATTTAACCTCTAACAATGATACGGTTATCGAGCGAGCCGTATTATAAATTCAAACGTAAGTGCTTTGTTATTGCTAAATAAATCTAACTCCAAAATGGAGATTCCTAAAAGTGAACTAGTTTTACGAGTGCATTATCTTTGTTTTAGTGTCCGACGTCTATAAACCTCGATATTACCGAGGGGAATAGCTTTAAAGATAAAGTAGTTGCAGCTTTATAGTTTTTAGCCGATCCGAGCATCTTTATGCTTGAAATAATATAAAGGAAAAAGTCATGCACTAATATGAATTTTTTTCGCTGTTAAGTATGATATTATTTTCAATCGATTTTTAAGGTATTTCGGAGTTTATATTGTGTTTATATGTAGTTAAAAAATTTGGATGTCTTTATTTATAATTTTGTACAAATGTTCAAAATTAATTTTATTTCAGTATTTGACACATAAACATTCTGCAATAGACTCGCCACCTATTACGTTTGACCAACTATATAATTGGCGAAGTTCGGGTGTATAATAGGCCCCTACCTAGGTACCCCTTTGGGGAAACAGGCGTGAATGATATATACATTCACGTCTGTTTCCTGTGTGTATGTTTTATTTGAATTTAAGCTTGCAAGGGATTGCTAGTTAAAGTAAAAGATAGAAATCATTCTAGTAAAAAAAAAAATATACTTCTTAATCAAATTTTAACTACTACGCGCGTCTGTTTATCATAATAAAATATAGCCTATACACATCAGGAATATTGAATATTTCCGGAGGTGAAAAATATATAAAAATCGGTCTTGTAGTTTTAAAGATCACTCCCTAGAAACAATGATACCTCATTGTTATATAGTTATTTTAATATCTTCCATTACATTATCATTAAAAGAAATAAGGAATCATACTATGCGTCATAGATAACTTAATCGAGTGATCAAGATAACAATAAACATACGAAAATATGAATAAAGATATCTTCTGGTGCATTCCAATACGGCTTGTATTGGAATGCACAACCTCGCGCTCGGCGTGGGTAGACATAAATGGTAGTAGAATGAACGCAACCACTATGAGACATAGTGTACCATTTGCAATTACATGTATTGTGCTTTTGTGCTATTTAGTGACCGCCCGAGGTACTTTTAGTTCAATGCCGCATTGTAAGTAAATAGCTAAGCATTCATTTTCTGTCAATTCTAACTGATATTTATTATGGGTTAAGAAACTTAATATTTCGATTCTTTGGAATGGTTAACTTGATTTTAGTTGGATAGTGTGTATGGAAGATGTATTTTAGTAGATGACAATGTGTTGTTATCTTTTGAAACCTGTTCCATAACGATTTTTGTCATTCTATAATTATGCCTCGCTGTCAGGCCTTCCCTTCGTAGAAGATACAGCAAGATTAGGTCCTCACGGAAGACCAGCGCCGTGGTGGGCCTCGACTGAAGCACATGCTGAGTGGAGTCCTTTTTAGGCATGATTTATTTATATTGTAAAAATTGTTTGGAAAATTGTTTGCTGTAATGTGTTAAATTTAAATAAATATAATTCAATTTTAAGATGTTGACACGTCAAGAGGTAAAGACTTTTTCACGTTTCGCTATTTTCTTTACGTCTTGCTGCTAGTTTATATTGGGTCCACTGGACATGTCACCTGGCTGCAAGATTTGGTGAAAATGTTTACACACGGCTGCATGGTTGGTACCAACCTTCCTCGAAAATACTGTTGTTGGAGCTGAATTTTATCTGCCACCCGGCAGACAAAAGATAGGACATAATAGAATTTCAATAATTGCAACTGGATAAAGAGCTTGGAAGGTTTACAAGTAAGTGATTCCGGGTGCCTAGACTTAAGACCAGGGCCCAGGGTCTGCGCACTGGTCTAAATAGACAAGTTCAGCCAAGAACTTTAGTTATTTCATGGAGCAACTACCATTATATGGTTAAACCACTTGTCAGAATATTAGAAGGCACTGACTTCCTAATAACGAGTGCCATAGATGTTCATGACAGCTGGGACCAACGGCTTAACATGCTTTCCGAGGCACAGAGCAAGCAATAATTACGAACATAACATCGAAAAGTCATAGGTGCCCACCAGGGTTGGAACCCTCAACTTAGTTAGATCAGACCTCTGATTTAGAAGTATTTGGGTCTCGCGTCCATTTAAGTGATTTCAGATTAATCTACTATACTAAATTTTCAGTAATAGTTATTAAATAGGATTCGGCATACTTTTCTATCACTGCTATATATTTTAATAAAAAACTGGTTCCACGCAAACATACTACCATAATTATGACAAACAAAATATGACAAATTCGATATCTGTTCTAAAAACAAAACTGTACTACTCAAAAATATAAATATTTGCAAAAAGATGATGATAATGATGCGCGTCCTGCATAGTTATGTTAAGTTTACTATTCAGGCGCAACGTAATGAGCTTTTACTTTACCTAATAACACTTGCTTAACTCTTAATAAGAATAAGAACTTTTTTTATTGACAAAATAACATTGCATAAACAATTAGATCAAACAGTTACAAATGAACGTACACAGAAAACAAAACAATCTTAGAAAAAAAGGTTTAAAAAAAATCTTTGAGGTTTCATATCTACGGAAACCGTACAAACTCCAGTATTGCGTGTTGACATTTATCTAGCTAATTTAGCTAAGCATAATCGAGTTCATTAATCATTTCTCGGCCGTTGACTAAGTCCCACGTTGCAAAAACAAGCCTGAGATGTAGCTCTAAAGCATACATAACCTTAATCTTTTGCACAAGTAAACGCATAGAATTAAAGCGAATCTTCCAAGTAATCCACTACAAGAAGCCATGGGAGGAATACTCTATAGAGGAGAAATATAATATTTCACCTTATCATTCATAATCTCATCATCAGAGAGACTCTTAATTTATTGCAGGTTTTTCTTTTAAATATTGGCAATAAGACTTCATGACATTCGCACGATAAGCGAGTAATAAAATATACCTAAAGCTCCTAGTAGCCGTGTGCAATAATTTTTTAAAAAAGACTTTCATTTGTTCCTTCTATCTCTCTTTAATTGGTTTAGGTCCTTAATCCTATCCAGAAAGAATGTATATTTTATATAATGCATTGATTCAAGCGTTACTTTGCTCCATTATCCATTGTTTCTCATCTCTCGTTTCAGCGTTGGTCGTAAACACATCGTTGTTCTGAGGCTCCTTTACATACCTGAATATGCCGTGTGTAAGGGCAAAACACGTGTCGTGTTGAATTGTTTTTCGATTTTTCGGAAAATTATAGCGCTGGATTTGTAACAAAGATATTTTTAATCCATCACTTGTATATATTATATATCTTCATATCTTGCTTTCGCTTTTAAAATGACGACCAATATTACGTGAACTTCAATATTAGTGCCGACAAATATCAAATACTTTGATATAAACAACTGAATTCGTCTTTTGAAAAAATATTTCTGTTACCACTCTATGGGATATGTGCTCGATGGGAGAAGCCGACACGTCTCTGTCAACACATGAACGCGATTTCCTTCCATAGGCAACTTCCAAGCATATTTACATTTTCACACATAAAGTAAATTCCTTGTATTCCGGAGTTAGAGTGTGGTAAACGAAAATAGCGATTCATCACAAGTTTTAATCTGTTCTAGAGTTTGGCCCACTTGCGGTTGGGGACTTGTAGACGAGCGATCTTTTTTACGTCAAAATGCTGCAAAAAGTCTGTTTTTTCTTATATTGTACACACAATAACTGCCTCATGTTTAATGGAGCATGCACGAAACTTTTTTTTATAAGATAATTCACATAGAGATAGTTATGAATCCAGATCTGCTTTTGGAAACAGATGTACTGCGTGGAATAAGGTAGGACGACCACAATAGTTTACGTATGGTTCACATATATAACAACAAACAATTAAATAATAAATAACATTTCTATATGTATTTACATACATTTCCCGAAAGAATATGAATAAAGGTTTTGTTAGATATTATGAGAATAATAGGTAGGTACACACAGCTTGGGCAAATCAAATGTGCAATAAAAACTCTAAAAATTTCAAAGCAGAATCATGTATATTTAATATAAGTTGGAGCATTTAAAGACGTTCTAGATTTGGCTGTGGCGCAAATATGGGTGATGGAAAACTGGGTTTATGATATCATTATCCAATTAAATATAATATATAATTATCATCTGAGCCCCAAGAAGTCCACTTCTGAACAATACGCCTTCTCAATTGGTTACCACATTGACCGATCCTAGGCCTTCCGCATCTACAGCACTTACTTGCACTTATAGCATGTCTTTTGGAACATATAAGATCACCAGTGCTTTGTAGGGCCTTCATCAATGTGTGGCATACGTTATTATCAAATCCCGGTAACCGCAGATATTCTTAATGTGGTCACCAGAGATCGGAGTAGATAGAGAGCTATTCCGGTTTATTAACCGCAAATGTTTATAAATAAAACACGTTTTAAGGATTTCAATCAAGGTTTGACGACCAATATGGCGTGGAGGTCAGTATACCTACACTTCACTTCAGAGGTCGTGGGTTCGATTCCCACACAGGACAACTCTTTGTGTGCATGAACATGAATATTTGTTCTGGTCTGGGTGCTTTCCTATGTATATTAAGTATGTATTTACAAAAAAAAAAGTATGTAAGTATGTTTATCTGTTGTTTAGTATCCATAACACAAGTTCTTAATTATACTTATCTTGAAACTAAATAATTGGTGTAATTGTCAGAAAATATTATTTATTTATTTAACTATTTTTATCCCACCGTTATAAACCGCGACATTAATCAGTAAAATTTCCTTTATGTATTTAATGTACAATGGCTTAAATAGAAGAATACAAATGTTTAATATGGACGTTCCCCACGATTCCATTGAATCTAACTGATTCAAAGTGTGGAATCGAAGAAAAACAAATATTTGCATTAATTTAATCAAGTTAATTCTCGGGAATGAAGCATTCCGGTCATGTCCATATTAATGCGACGTATCTCATATGTAAGAAATTGCTCAACCTATTTCGAACCCTGGATATCACTTCTATGCATTTACATCTATGAATGTTTTATAAGCCATATTTTTCCGATCCATTTATCATTTGAAATTTTTAAACATACAAGTGTAGATAAAATGAATCAAGAAGCAGTAAAGTTTATTTAGTATGTCGTGAATGTCACTACCAATATTCGAACATAATACTCAACATAATAATAGATACTTTGTGAAAATTTCTATAGAATGTTGTAAATAAGGTTTTATTGCGTTTTCATATCTATTCTGTTGCAATATTTTCTTATATAATTATGCCTATTTTATATTTGAAATGCTTTGTACAACTTTGGGAACATTTTGAAGTTACACTGAACACAAAAGAGGAAAAAACACATTACCTTTAAACTTTTAATGTGACCTGACACAATTGAAATTCTATAATTTCCTGATACTCAGCAGTCAACCGGCATCTCACAAAAATAAGTAGTTTGACTATGTACTTACTGCCTTCATTTACAAACTATTTATTTTAGGTATGTAAGATTCCCAACATAAAAAAATCTAATGCATTTGAACCTAAAAGTTTATATGACTAAATTTCGAGCATAAGTAAGGAGTGAAACCTTTTAAAATAGCTCTAGTCTTTTTAGTCTGCCTATATAATACAACGAATAATATTCTAATTGCTAACAAGTGTTGAAAACACAAAAACTAAATTTTCTTTTAAGAGACGAGTCCTCTGATATTTTTTTGGTAAAGGAAGATCTCTACATAATTCTTGCAGACGGACATAGACTATTTTTATTTGACTATAGGAAACAGTAAACTGTTTGTAGCAAACAGTTCACTATACTATACTTGAATATGGGACCGCTAATATCTCTTTCCATGAAGTAAAAAAAAAAATTGTTGAACATAAATGATCCTGTTGATCTTAAAGACAGTCAAGTATATCTTGAAACAAGAACCATATTTTTTATAGTAATATAATTAGTAAGTAGTACTTAGTTAGTTACACAATCCCTGATATGTTACACTGACATACATACATACAATCACGCCTGTTTCGCCGAAAGGGCATAGCATACATATATGACATACAGAAAGCCCGTCTGCATAGTTCAATTTGGCATGCAATATTTGGACTAGGCGACCGAGGCCACCTCAACCGCAACAACATTTTACTAACATGGGGCGGGGCAAGGAAATATAATAAAACTACTTTTATTTTTTTATTTACTTTCATCGCGTGACAGTGGATTGCACGCCACGCAACTTACTGTTTCTCAATAATATTATTTTCATTATTACTGCGTTTGTTTACAATCCACTAATTTGGATATAAAGGTTTTATGTCATGTATGGTTCTTGTTGCAATTGTTTTGTTTGTTATATTTAATGGAAAGTACATTATTATTAGAATACTTTTCTTTTGTTATGCTTTGTTTTAATGTTTAATCATCTCAGCCTATTAACGTGGGACATTGTACTGAGCACGAGCCTCCTCTCACATACCAAGGTACGAGGGTATTGGGTCATACTCCACCACGCTGACCCAATGCGGATTGGCGGAGGCAGGTGTATGGCGTCCTGCTGTTAGAATTTTTCAAGCCGCCTAATCAGGCCTTTTACATGGGTAAACGACTTCCACATTTAGTGATAACTGGGACCAACGGCTGAGCGTGCCTTCAAAGCACGGAAGCGCTTGATATCAAATGCCACATAAACAGTAACCCATACAAGGACTGACCTCTGTAAAATCTGCTATATATCGGTAATCGTTTCCGACCACCTAGCACCGCGGAGCTACGAGCGGTTCCAAATTATTGTGTAACTACCTTCTTTTAGTTTCGATGTTATATTTGGGTGGTTTTATAATGAGCACTCTAGGCATGTGAGTTAGTGAACGCCAATGCGTTTTACAGGGGATGGTTTACGCTCTTCAGGATAGGATTATGTCTAGCTGTAAAAGCCAAATATTATAGAAATTTTATAATTTTTAACTTAATCATTGTTATTATTTTGGCCGTTTCTGAATTATAATGTAGATATATTGAACTTTATCTTGACTTGTTTAATAGATTTAAATTCAAAAATGTCTTATTCTTAGCTACAATAACAATTCCCTCTCTATTTCATCTTTAGTACCACTTTGATCTATAAACTGTAATATCCTCTCTATTACTGCCAATATCGCACTTAACACTCCGGAGACCAATTCTGCTAAGATTTATAATTCTATGTATGAGTTCTAGATATAAGACTATGTAACATAATAAATGGTGTAATAGCATGTCTGGTTCGTAAAATGGAAATGTCTCTTGAGCTTTAAAGTTACAACATCATTTAAGTCTAAGTTTATTAATTTTTTTATACGAACTTAATCGCACCCCTAGATGAAAACGTCACTATCTCAAATAAAACTTATTCCGAATTAGTGGCATTTTCGCATTTTCGGATTCCCGGATTCCGAAAATGCTACTAATTTAGAATAGGTTTTTTTTGAGTTAGTGACGTTTTCATCTAGGGTTGCGTTATATCTAAAATTACTACCAAAATATGAGCTTTGCGTTTTAAAACTTTAATGTTTTCGTTTAATCTGCTTTACACATGCTTAATGTGTGTATATGTCACCGTAAAATTGTAAATAACGTTAAATTATAATCTATCCCGCGATATTGTAAGCTGTCGAAAAATTGTGATCCGTAACAAACTGCTCACAATTTAACGCATTATTTTTCGATAGATTATAATCTATCGAAGACAAACCGTCAGATTGTAAAATGGCATGCGACAGAACGCACCTCGCGCTCTGATTGGTTGAACTTCATGTTCCCGACAGTGGGCATAATAAAAATAGTAAAAAATTTGAATGTACAAATCATAGAATACAAACAGTAATTAGATTGTTAGACGAGTATAATACAATAAAATCTCAAAGTAGGCGACCAACAAACAATAAGTGCAGTTAACTTCTTTAGGTTATCACAGGTCCGTTAACACTCCCTACAACTTATTATAATACAATGCGTTATTATTATTAACACGAAGTCTGTTTTAAATCACCAAAACACTGTTTGTTTACATTTCACAACAAATGAATTTGACTAATAACAACCGAAGATGGCGACGACGGGCGACTGAGCGGGGAACATGAAGTTCAAACAATCAGAGCGCGAGGTGCGTTCTGTCGCATGCCATTTTACAATCTGATGGTTTGTCTTCGATAGATTATAATCTATCGAAAAATAATGCGTTAAATTGTGAGCAGTTTGTTACGGATCACAATTTTTCGACAGATTACAATATCGCGGGATAGATTATAATTTAACGTTATTTACAATTTTACGGTGACATATATATTAATAAGCTATATATCTAATTAATTTGCATGTAATAAAAAATCAAGAAGCCGAAATTGTATAATTTCCTATTCTAGTGTTATAAAACTCGGATTCCGTGGGATAAGACAGTTGTCAAATATCATCTAAGTACTACCTAAGTACTTACTCAAGGTTTTACTCAAAGAATGGTAATCCTTGAAGTACAGCAACGTTTTTTTTCTTTTCCAAATATTTAAAAGTTGTGACATATCGGAGGTTACTTCGTCCTTCCAGCGATACCTTGGACGCCCTACCGATCTACGTTCCATGGTTCGCCCAAAATATGCTCTTTTGGCCGCACGATCCTCACCCATCCTCTTCACATGTCCTAACAAGACAAGTAGTTATTAGAATTATACAAATATTTCACATGCGTACATAAGCCGATACAGTAGGCCATACAATGTAACATCTTGTCTTTGAATATAAATGCAGACATTCGTTCTTCAGAAAAAGGTAAAATATTTACACACAGAATCATTATCTCAGCGCATTAACGTCTCACTACTGAGCACGAGCCTCCTCTCACCAATGTGCGAGGGTATTGGGTCATACTCTACCACGCTGACCCAGTGCGGATTGGCGGAGGCAGGTGTATGGCGTCATGCTGTTAGAATTTTTCAAGTCGCCCAATTAAGCCTCTAATATGGCTTAACGACTACCACATTTAGTGATACCCGGGACCAACAGCTTAACGTGCCTTCCAAAGCACGGAAGCGCTCGATAATGCCACACAAAGGGTCACCCATCCAAGGACTGACCTCTGTAAACTCTGCTTTATTTCGGTGATCGTTTCCGACCACCGAGCACCGCGCAGCTACGAGCGCTTCCGACATACTGAATAGTAAGAAGAATTAACCGCCAGTTGTTTAAATCTTAGCGTTTTGTTTACATCCATTACACGTTATTCGACTAAGCTTAATTGCATACAACCTACATCTGGAGGCCGTAATATAACCACATAATGTCTGTGTTTATGTGCTGCATATGAAACAAGTCTAAATTTTCCACACTTACGTAATTTTCACATAACTGCTGTGTAACACAGAGAAAAGAGGCAATAAAATTAAATAAGGACATCGTAAAAAGAGGTTTTAATAAATGTTTTTAACTAGATACTCTTATAACTATATACTTTGACTCATAGTACGAAGTTAAAAATAATGAGTACTGAATTATTTAGTGGAGCTTAAAATTAATGTGTGTATTTGGGTAATAAATTTTATTCATTAAATGTCAGTCTTTAAATAATAGTTACACATAGTTATGGTTTGTAATAGTTTACATAGTTTATAATTCTATATTTATATTAAATAGGCACTTTAAAAATACTTCATACTTTATTTTAGTCAATGTTATGTACACCGCAATTGTTAGGTATAATAGGTTGGGGAAAAAGTCTTTTCGTATTTTTGTATGAAAAGTCAAGACATTTTTTTCAAAGTTTATTTACATTTATTTACAATATATATGTACCGTTTTGTTGAATAACTTTCTGCCATTTTGTGGGCAGAGACATTATCCCGTTACGGTAGAAACTTTGGGACTTCTGATCAAAAAAACGGGACAAATAGTTTTGGCAGTCCTCTCTTGAGGTCAACCTTACAGAACCTAAAGAATTCTGCAGAGACCGAAACAGGTGAAAATCTGAAGGCGCAAGGTCAGGGCTATATGGTGGATGCACTAGGACCTCCCAGTCGAACTCTCTTAATTTTTGCTGAGTGGCTAAAGATGTGTGTGGTCTAGCGTTATCGTGATGAAAGACCACACCCTTCCTGTTGATCAATTCCGGCCGTTTTCTCTCGACTGCTTCCTTTAATCTCATCAGTTGCTGGCAGTAAAGATCAGAATCGATGGTTTTGCCGGGCGGTAAAAGCTCATAGCAAACAATGCCCTTCCAATCCCACCATACACACAGCATCACCTTATTTCGTGTTAGGCCAGGTTTGGCGACAGTCTGTGAAGCCTGTCCAACTTTCGACCACGACCTTTTTCGCACGTTCTTGTCGTACGTGATCCACTTTTCATCGCCAGTTATCAATCTCTTCAAAAACGGCTCGGTTTCATTACGTCTCAATAATGAATCGCAAATGAGTACACGGTTCATTAAGTTTCTTTGAGTGAGCTCGTGTGGCACCCAAATATCGAGCTTTTTTGTATAACCAGCTTTCTTCAAATGGGTCAAAACTGTTTTGTGGTCAATTCCCAGTTCTTCAGCTACATCGTAACTACTAATATGCCGATCTTGCTCCACTCTTTCAAAAATGGCGTCCATTTTATTCGTAACAGGGCGACCAGAGCGAGGTGCATCTTTAACATCAAAATTTCCGGACTGAAAACGTTTGAACCAAATTTGTGCTACTCTTACTGACACTGCATCAGGTCCATAAACATCACAAATTTTTTTCACTGCTTGAGTTGCATTTTTGCCTTTTTTATAATAAAATTTTAAAATGTATCGAATTTCTTCATTAGATTCACTCATTTTTACGGAGAGAAAAACAAATGAAAAATAGCGGGAAACAACTTTTTTTTATTTTTTTCTTTTCTTTATAATGGAACCTTTTTAATGTTACCAAAACCAGCCAGACACAAATAGTACAGTCAAAAAAATTTTATAATAAGTTTATACCTACGTTATGCGAAAAGACTTTTTCCCCGACCTAATATCAGATGTAAGCCAATTGAAAAAATAATTGTTATTAATGTGTAATATACTTATTATAAAACTTTATTTCTGATCTTTTAAATAATTACATATCCTGTCCTAAAATGTTAAAAATATTAACTAATCTGGGAATATATTATTACTGTAGTGCTTTTTTGAACTAAAAATAAGCCTGTGTTTTTTCTGACGGTGCCGATTTTCGTAAATTTTGTTATATTTCCTGACGATGACTTCAGATTCTTAGTACACTTTACTATATATGGTTTGTCAGTTACCTAATGTTCTCTTATGCTGTCTATTCTCTAACACAATGTCAGGTATATGTCACTAAATCCAGAATTGTTGGAAGTCGCTGTTTCAGTAAAAATTGTGTTAGAGATGCTGTAGCTACTGAAACCACTGGGCAATTATTCATCTTAATCACTTATACCTTGAGGTAAAGAGCGCAGTGCAGTGCATAATATAATTCTTCAAGAATATGTACTAAGCAACAAGTAAACGTCTTTTCATTCCTTGGAATAAAAGAAAAGCTTTGATTACTATGATAATTTTAGCAGTCTCATTAATATTTATTAGCCCATCAAATGAAATATCTCTTAGCATCTTTGTCACAAAAAGAGTATCCAAAAAAGTAAACTGCGTTAATTTCTTTCGAAGGCGTACATCAAAAACGTCTCATTTAATATTAATAGTCCATTACTGGTAAGCTTCTACAAGCGATCGGGTCTCTTTGTAACTGAGCACCGCCGTCAACTTTTAATTGATGCTGTCAGTCAATATAAAACTGTTCACAATACAGTATCCATTTGATAGTCCCAGGGGAATTCTCCGCTTAATCGAATAAGCTTTTGTTACTCGAGATTCTTGTTACATAAAATGTTATGTTTTTTTCGGCGCTGCGCCCCTATAAAATTTAGTTGAATTTAGTTGTACGTGACTACGAGCGTTTGGAGGCTTGTGTCCTAAATTGTTCATGGACATGTCGTAAATAAAACAAAGGTAAATATTTCTCAAAACGTAAAAATATACTTGTCGTCGTAATATTCAATCAGAAAAAAAATTACCTGACATTTATGTCAGTGTAAGTCAAAAAAAAAAACATGCAATAGGTGACAATGCTCGTGCATACATAAAATATGTATGTATTTACAAGCAGTAAATTATCTTAAAAAATGCGGATAAACTAACTTACTAAAATGAGAAAGCATTTAGCAAAAGATTGGAAATAATAACAACAACATTAAAAACTTATATAACAATATTTGAATGTTATTTCTGTATATGTTATTAACAAAAATTCAGATACTCTTGCAAATAAATGTAAATTAGGTACACACGAGCTTACTGAAGTATTTTTAGCAGGCACAGCAAAACAGTAAGGAAGGACCAGCCGGGTTATATACTCGATTCAACGACTTTTGTCCATTTGTAATTGGCATAATTTGTTTTTACGGTCCTTTTTATTGTGAGCATCAAATAAAAATCAATTTCGTTGTTTTTTGGGCTTAGAACTTTTCGGGCCGTATCAAGAGAATTTGTATCGAAATTACGTACAGGACTAAGTTTACAAATTACAAATTATTGCATATTCATAACGAAAATATTATAAGTATGAAGTATAATGATATTTAGATAAATAATTCAGTGATATTGTTGTTAGCATATTCCGAAAAATTTTACTTTCCATTAATTAAAAATGATGATGATAATTATATTTATGTGGTCCTTATATGTGAAATTGACGATTTAGCGACCTGGCCACTTTGGTTTCAAAAATTTGGCGTTTAGCTAGAAATTCCAAATTCAAAATTATTTAAATTTATAATCTATCTATTCGTGTTCTGAATGTGATCATTCATTTGTTTTCGCGCCATTTGTGAATTCTCGCTCCCGCAGTTTTTCCGCAAAGGAATCAATGAATATTCTATAAAATGGCAAAAGTGCATAGATAATAACATAAAAATAGTATTTCTTTTTCCAGGTCCCAGCATTTGAAATTGATGTTTTCAATTTAAAATGCTGGGACCTAATATTAAGCAATTAATAAAGTCTTAAGATTTACTTCAAGACTATTTCGAGTACAGACTATAGATTTTCGGAATAAAAACGCGATGCAACATTAAAAGGATTTCGAGCTCACTGTGGAATGCTGGCTGAAAAAACAGACAAATAAGAAGAAAAGAAATTATCGAACTAAAAGCAAGTTACCGTAAAACTGGCGATCTCTGCGTAGTTCTATTAAAAGCGGAGTATTCGTATAGGCGCTCGTATTCGATTAGTAATAAATCTCCAAGTTAATTGACCGGCAAATAAAGGGATTAAGACTGATCCCTTTGATGGCAATAGTTTCGTGCCCTGTGGACTACGTTTATTGTGATAGCTTTTATAAGTTTATCCGGAATAATGTCTTTGCGAGACCCTATGAAGGTTTCATACTAAGTGAAACTACATTGTACCTAAAACTGTTTTTGATTGCCCTCTTACACAATCTACGACAAATAATTCTCAGTTGCTTGGAAGGCAAATCTAAGTAGCCTGTTCTAAAATTTCAAAATTAAAGGTATGAAATAACAGGAACTGAAATTTTTTGACTGGTTTATGGATTATGGCAAACTATCATTATCATATCCTGGTTGCCCTATACTTAAGCTTAGGGCCCAGGGTATGCTTACTTTTTTTATATGTTGGTAACAAAATACATTTACGCACTGTCTCCCGGCCAAAGGGGGACCGAGAGAGGTGTGTGGGACTCACCACCGGCAGACATTACCGCCAGCAGTAATACCCCCTAAAAACTTCCGACGACGCCCGCCGCTTGTTGAGAAATAGGCGGGGGGCCAGTACCTGGGTTGCAGCTCTGACACCCCGCCCACGGCCAACGACCCTTGGACGACGATCCTTCTTGGAGGGTCCTTGGTTAGACAGCAGGGGCCCCCTTCCTCCGCTGCCTAAGACCCTCCTGGCGCTGCTTGACGGACCCTCCTGGCCCGCCCGCTGCGCCCTCGACAGGTCCCTCTTAGTTTTCCCCCCGGTAGTCAGTACTAAGAGCACCCAGAGTCGCCAATCTCTGGGTTTTACCTTTTCCCTAGCGCCTTCTGCACCCTACCGGGAGGTTTTCAGCCCCCCCACCACGACAAGGTGCATACCAGGCAGGGGGGAGGGTTTGCTTACTGGGTTAATCAGATTTGACTGAAATTAAGTTATTACATGGAGCGACTGCCGTCTGACCTCCGCAACCTAAAGGGAAACCTCATTCTACTAGTCAAGATGTTAGGAGGCACTGACTTCCTAATAACGACTGCCATAGATGTTCATGACAGCCGGGACCAACGGCTTAACGTGCTTTCCGAGGCACGAAGCAAGCAATAAGTACGCACATAACTTCTAAAAGCCATAGGTGCAAGTAGCACCAGGGTTTGAACCCGAGACCCTCTGAATTTGAAGGCAATGGGTCCGACAAATGGGCTATCGCCGCTACATTAGGGCTGGTTATGGCAAACTATCGAAATGTAAAATTGAAATAAGAATTTAAAAATATAAATCAAATATTGCAATTTTCGGAAGATGAGCTAGTATGCCTCGTGGCGTTGAATCGGGCGGAAAGACAATGGACACATTTTATAAATCCTAAAATACGCTAATCTGAAAGTAAAAAACCCACGTAATTTTTTTGTCATAACATGTAAATATTATTTAATGGTTCGGACCATAAATAAATAAATAATAATAAATATTTCTGATACTTACACCAATTATTTAGTACCAAGATAAGTATCATTAAGAACTTGTGTTATGGATACTAAATAACGGATAAACATACATAAATACTTTTTTTTTTTTGTAAATACATACTTAATATACATAGAATGGACCTCTATAAATCCTTCTTAGCTTCGGCGATCATATCCGGCAACCTGGTGATATTACAAAACGACGAGAGCTTTAAGCTAAAGTACCTATCCATAGACAAAAAAAAAGTTAAGAAATAAAGGTAATAATTATTACCACTAAAACAAATTTTACTTACAACATCGTGTTTATTCAGTGGGTTCGGGCAATAAAATTGTGTTTATATAATCCAAGGGCTTAACTAATAACCGCATTAAGATACGGTTGTAACAACAAGCCCGTATCCATACAAAAGGCATTACGACTTATGTTTTCAAATACCGGGTCGTATAATTTTATAACTAAAGTATCGGACAACGTTTATCCTAACGCTCGGTAGTCAAATAACGTAGGAATATTGCACGCTTCTACAAGCATATAAGGTTCATATCGATATTTGAGAATAGTTTAAACAAGATGTTCTTATAGAAACAGTGGCTTGAACATCTTTGACAAATCCCAATCAACTAATCCTCACTCCGCACTAACAGAACACGCTTGAGCGTAATAAAACAGAAATTTCTTTTGAATTCTCACTGATAATAAAAATTTATTGTGCTTCTAAATTTAATATTGGAACCGATAAAAATCAAAGAAAGGTATATTATACCGTACAAAATGGGTTTGATTAAAATTAACCATCAATAAAATTTTGGATGTTTGATCTGGCGTTGGCACGCTTGTGGAGTATCTGGGTCTTTGATACAATGATTTTTTAAGGCAATTTACGTTTTGTTGATTGGTAA
Source organism: Musotima nitidalis (assembly GCA_949126915.1). NCBI lineage: Eukaryota > Metazoa > Arthropoda > Insecta > Lepidoptera > Crambidae > Musotima > Musotima nitidalis. The sequence continues at coordinate 6,136,539 of OX421424.1, read as the reverse complement.
CAAAACCTTTTTTTGAAAAGAAAAGATATGTGAAAATAATTTTGATTTTTCAATCTAAATCAATAGTCATCTGAGATCTATCTACCAAAAGAATTATAATCAATAACAGTGACATTATTACAATAATATTTCAACCATTTAACGGACAAGACTGGTTTTAAATGTTTTTGACCATTATTCATGAAAGCAAAGATTCCGAACCGATTAATAGCTTAGGCCTAATATGTACCAGAAGATATAATATATTAAATGAAGTGAATTGCAGAGCGTTATAACGATAGTAATCTAGCTATTAGACGTCACGTCTGTGGTATATCAGGAAGGTTTTAAGGTCTAATAGGCTATAAACTCGTTTCAAATTTGTAAACTCACCAATTTACGCGTAATTGAACTTAAGCTCAGTCAAATCTGTCTAGACCTCTGAGCAAGCCTAATTCTAATTCTAATTTCAACTCTAATCTTACGATCACTTTTATGCGCAATGGGAAATAAGACTTTGTCGATACATTATTAAAAACAATTCAATATGGGCCATAAAATGCACAACAAAGTGATCGTACACATATGTAAATTTAACCAATAATCACAGTCACAAATTGGTCAACATTTTATTTGACCAAAAATAATAACAAATCAGGGAGGGCTATATTGTTTCAAATGTTAATGCGTGATCGTTAGTCCCCATTTTTATCATAGTGAAATGAATGTAGTAGTCTTTTTTATCGTTTATGTAAAACTACAGCTCAGTTTTGAATGTAACTAAACAAGCTACATTCGAACAATCAAGAAAATTGTCTAGGTGTTCTATCACAAACACTGTTATTGCATTTCTTTTATAAGTTGGCGCATATGCGAGGCTACCCAGTAGTATTTTATAACACTTCCAATGTCGAAGAATGCTGTTAAAATAAACATATTGTAAACTAGCCAACCACTTAAGTAAAACTATTGCCATAGTTCGGCGTATATCCTTGTTATGTGGCTAAGGACTGGGGACAGTGGAACATTATCACGCCGATGAAAAGACGTCAGAAGTCTCAGCATTGAGGAAACCGACCCACTAGAGAGGATAAGCAATGTCGAAATATATTTCGAGTCGAATGATAGTAGTCAGGTAGATCCAGAAAGGTTATTCTGTTTTATATTTACTATAAATCTGTGATCGTTAAAAGCCCCTACCCGCGACGAAAACGCAGCGTGTCGTCGTATGACGAATCCATAATCTCCACAGCTTGGCCCTTAAACAGCCGGACACAAAATCAACAGCAGCAACACTCATTCAAATATAAACCTTAAAACAAACACACTAGACAAAATATTATCCAAGCGTAGCCACATTTGTGGTGCTAAATTATTAACCAAGGAATTTATGACCGAATAATCGCGCGTTATACTGCCGAAACATCTCAATTAGAAAAGCTCTGTGCGACCCTGTATATTCAAATGCGATTTTTATGAGCCTGTATAAAATAAGCTTCTCGCTTTAACTATATGGCGACACTTTGTTTTGTTTTAAAGAGTCGCATCCTGTCGTAAAACGCAACATGGTTATGTTTGGACGTCTTCATATATTTAACGATTAAAAGTTGTAATTATGACATGAAAATAAAATTCTTACAAGCTGTTTTGGAGTCATATAAATTACTTGTTTTTACAACATTGGTAGGGAAGTTGTACATGTGTAAATGTACTTACAAAAGAGACAACACTCTTTTTTTGTATAAATGTTTACGAAACGATTTTTGTAAAAGAAAGAGGACACCATTGCGGTGCTAGATATGCCGCCACACAGTACAGGCTATCTAACAGTTCTTAAATATATTAATCAAAAGTGGCCCTAGTATAAGAGGCATCTAAATAGGAAAAACTGATAAAGTGCAAATGTTTATTTACCTGTACTTGTACTAAAGGGTTTTTTGTTGTTGTTTTAGGCGTTGGAATTATTTTAAGTAAATTACTTTTTTTTAGAAAATAACTCAAAGCTGCTTATATTATATTACGAAACGCAAAATTATATTTCATTGTACAAAACAAAAATAAATATGATATTCAAAAACTTTTGAAATGTTGACATTAAAATCTTTTCTTATTAATGCACACTTATAACATAGATAGGCAGATAATACTTTTCTTTACCATTAAAGTGGTTTGTAGTTTGTGACTAGATTATTTTTGTATATACTGAGCATAACTAAGCCTTAAAGAAAACATAGCTAAAATTCCAAGTGTTTCCTATCAAGAATCTAATCCTACCAAGTACATCAATAAATTTCTACTAATTTTCTTTGCATATTTACTATCAATAGCAAAATTTGTCTGCCTTTCTTCCAACTAGAAAACCACACCAGTGTCAAAAAACTCATTCATACTACTCATGCCACTAGGAGAGTACCTATATAGTAAATAATTATTTTGCCAATTGTATCTGACTTTCTTCCAATTATAAAAACAACGCCAAAATTTCCATATAATTTATTTGTGTTCCGGCTTGTAAGCGAGCTTTAAGATTCGAAGCTACCTTACTTACGCCTAATGTTTATTGATATACAACCGACCTTTGAAACTAAGTGGTTTTTTATGAAGCATTTATGAAAAGAAGGTTATTTGATACACTAATTGGACTCTTTTAATTTCAACGGATTCGGTAAATGTTGGTTTAGGACTTAATTAAAGACTGTTTCGGTTATAACTTTTATTTTTGCCTTCAATATTGCGGTTTTTATAAATATTTTGCAATGTACAAAACTATATCTCAATTTTTTTATTAAAGTAAGCATAGTGCCTATTTAATTTAAAAGTAAAGCGTTAAGCGGACCACTAAATACGACTTAAGACAATAATCCATTCTCAATTATTTATGATATTCCAAAAAAAATAATTTGGTGTTATAATATGACGAACATTATTGATGGACCCTGACGGATACGGTAATATTTAGTAGAGAGGGCGACATATTTATTATAAGACGCATAGCTAATAATCATATGTGTAATAATAAGACCGAATTAAAAATTACATGATAACTTAATAATATTAAATATTAAGGAAATATTCTGTACATGCTATATTATAATAAATAAGATAATGTATATTATTTACAAAATTACATACAACAATGAATCGAAAAAAATCTGGGACTTCAAACACAGTTGTTCGACAAAAATACGCATTTACTTACTCCAAAACTGACACACGTTGTGAAGTAAAAAGCATTATTGTGTTCAGATAAAGTGTGTTTGATATATCAATTCGTGCAGCCATACGTAGAATGGATATGTTGCGTTCCACCATTTGTGTTAAATGAGTATTATTGCGTCAATGTTGTGAAGTAAATATTCCTTTGTTTCGTCAGAATCCGGAAATTCATATTTGTATTTCGAATCTGCAGTTTTGTTTGGTTTTTGTTTGTGAATGAAGCTGTACTTATATTGTCGTTTATGTGTTATTATTTAAACGATTCCTTTTAGAAATCACTTGCCATATTTTGGCTTTCATATCAGGTATGAAATAAAGGTTAGTATAACGCTATTAGATAGTGGTTTCAACTCCCACAAAGGATAAATATTAATGTGCTTGAATACGAATATGTATCTAGTGTTTAGTGTTTCCTATGTATTGTACCTAAGTATATATTTACAATATGTTTATCATTAAATTTCTAAAGCTCTGCTTAGTTAAGGACGAGAAACGCTGTCTAAGATCATCATATCCAAGCCTTATCCCTTTTGCCCTTGACTTAAGGCTCAAGGTCCGGTCACTGGTTTTTACGGATTTGGCTGAATTTCAGTTATTAGAAGGCGCTCTGCCGTGTGACCTTCGCAACCGCAATGGCGCTGTCTAAGATGTATAATATTTTTTTCAGTGTAACATATTAACGTAACTTTGAGTAAAGTCTAGTATGCGATATAAATATTTTGAAGATTTATCGCTCGTAGATAAAGATGGAGTAAAATAATCAAAACTTGGCAGAATTTACATTGGTCAGTCCGTTGATGGGTAACTTATCGTAGGACATTTAATATCGATCGCTGCCGTGCATCCATGTCCGTTAAGTCATTGGGCTCGGTAATCACTATATGTGGTGGTCGTTAAACCAAGTTTAGAGCTTGATTTCTAACAGCAGAGCGACACACACTTGCATCCGCTTGTCTGCACTGGATCTGCATTAAAAGCTATAGAAATTAATAACACTTTTTTACATAATTAACTCTTGTTAACTGATACTTATCTAGTTTTTCCTTTTTTTTGTACCCGTTGTTTCATTTCAATTGAAACATCATCCTGCAATTAGCATTATCTCGGTTACCTAGGTTAGGGCCCAGAGTCTGCTCACTGGGTTAACCAGATTTTGGCTGAATTTCAGTTATTACATGGAGCGACTGCCGTCTGACCTCCGCAACCCAAAGGAAAAATCATTATATGGGTAAACCAGCTGTCAGGATGTCAAAAGAAACTGACTTCTTAATAACGACTGCCATAGATGTTTATGACAGCCAAAACCAACGGCTTAACATGCTTCGATGATTACGTGGACCACCAGAGTTTGAACCGAGACCCTCTGTATTTGAAGGCTATAGGTCTCGTGATTGGGCTATCGCCACTCATTTATTTTAATTGAATTTGGCTTTTATACATCAGAGCTTTGGAAATCTGTATGAGACACAGGTTATTCCAACATCAAATATATACGATTATTAAAAAAAAGTTATTTTCTTCTTTTATTTCAAATCTTGTGACTGCAGAACACAGGTTTTTGTAGATTTGTCAAATTGGTTTACTAGTAAGTACATTTTCTTGTAACTGGCGGGAGAAAAAAAAAACTTTGACAATTTTCTTGCCCGTTCTTTTACGATCAAGCTCTCGCTGCAGTGAGTTTTTAAGTTTTTACGTTCATAAGAGATCTTTTGAGCCAAACTTAAAAAAAAAATTATGAATTTAAGGCATGACTCAGGTCTTTTATTAGTTTAGGAGCAAATAGGTATAGCATTGTATAAAAAGTTATCAGTAAATTAAAGTCTTAACTATACCTGAGGCTTGTAAGTTTAAGTACTGTATTGCTCTTTAGCTCAGATTTTAAGTGGGGCTTAAGTGAACACCATAATACGTATTTACAAATAAGTATTGTTCATAAGCAAGGCTGTAAGTGCGAAATGTAATTTAGTAAAAATCAGAGAACACAGTTCAGTGTTTTATTCGAAATCTTTTGATTTTCCTTACTCTCGCACATTTGCAGTCATCACAGAAAAAACTAAAACAAGAAAATAATAAAATATGACGTTTTAACAATTTGAATTAAAAATTTCATATGCCATACTTCTTAAATATCTAGCCTAAAGTGGATGCGCTTTTTTGTATTAAAAATAGCCTGTTATTTAAAGTATATTTTTTATTTTCCCATAACATAGCCTTATCTGTATCGAATTTCATTATGATCTTCCCTGCAGTTTAGACGTGACAAGACAAGCATACAAAACAAGCAATCTTCCTTTCGTATTTTTAAATATTAATGCTGTGCTAAGTATTGTACATACAGGTAATATCTAGGGTAGATAAGATACAATATATAAAAGGAAGCCCTTTTTAAAAAACAGCTAAAATCTACTTTCGGGAATTCGCATCTGTTTTTTATACAGTATTTTCCATACCTTAAAATGAGCCTAGAAGTTTAGAAATAAACCCTACTTAGTTTCCCCTCCGGCGGGTAGACAGTACATACCGAATTCTATAATCTGCCTGCAAAAAAATTGCTAGCTTTAATTTATTCTCACAGAAATAAATATACCTATATGCCTTAAGGGCCTGTAGCACAATGTCCAAAGAAGTTCTCATAAGCGTTTACTTGACAGATAGTCCGTTTAAAACTGTCATTTAAACTGCCGAGTATCTGTTATTCATACAGGTCCTAGAAATAATAATTAAACAACCCACTGTCTCTTCCTTATTCCAGCTTACCTTATCTTTTCCTGGTAGATCTTTTCCACTCGTCCCGCAGTTTCTATCCTGGACACCCAGTGCCGGTATCATGAACTCATCTGGTGTACCACTATCAAGTTACTTCGTGTAGGCGAATGGCGGGAACTTGTTGGAAATATTCCTGCTTGAACTTAACGTAAATAACACCATGAGTTGTTGATTTTAATGTTCGTAGATTTCCATTATTTTTATATCAACTTGAGCTTAGCCTATTTGTATGATTATAATAATATATTTATAAGCTATAATCAGTTTCATTATCAAAGTAACTGCTTCGGTTTATTTTTAAATACATTTGCAAGAATCGTTATTTTCCATGGCGTCGTCATTGATGGTTGCGAGTTTGGTGTGTGTCATTGTGGTAAAATGCGAGCACAAAACACAATTTCACTGTATTACAATATTTTTATTCGTGTCGAATTAAATTACAATTATTTATTTACTTATTACTAAAAATTAACAATTCAAACTAAGCATCAAGTTTAGGACACCGATCTTACTATTCAACAATTCACTCTCCAAAATGATCCAATTCGATCAGTCGCTAACGTTAAAGGTTAAAGATTGCGTCTCGAACCTGCTCATAAAATGTAATGTTATTAAAATAAATAAAGTGGGGACATTTTTAAAGTAATTAAATAGTAATCAAACAATATATTTTTCATCATACCAAATATACCTTTTTAAAAAAAAAAATTAAATAATTTTCGTGGTTGAGCTGACAGGCCTGTCACGTGACTTCAAAATCCCATATTCACGAAGTCGTTCAATATAAGGACGATTCCAAGCCTGACAAGCCAACAATATAAAGCTTTTTCAAAGATGAAAATAGGTTCTAGCTCTTCCTGTCATTATTACTATAAAAATAGGTTTTAGTTTGTCCTGTCATAATTATGATATGAAGCACATATAAGTCGGTTTGTAAGGGTTAACGAACGCTACGATGGACATACATTGATTTGGCTCAAGTTGAAAACTAAAGCGATTATATTGTTGTTTATATGTGGTAAATAAAGGTGAAATTTTACATTTATAAATTTAGATCAATATCAGTTTATTTTGATTTAAAAAAATACTTAAATATTATTAACTTAGTATATAGTTGATTATATTTCAAACTATAACATAAAAAAAATTATATCAGCTCATAATAATCGTAATAAAAAATATTTAAAAAAAATTATACTTTCATACAATCTTTAATCCCCCATTGTTACTCCCTATAACATATTTCTCGCATTAAAATATAGCTTAGTACCAATTTCATTGAAATTGTGTGAGTAGTTTTGGCATGAAAGCAAGACGTCCAGACAGAGTTACTTTTGCATATAACACAGTAGTATGGATGAAAGTAAGCAGGGACTAAAATTATAATCTCTACATCTCGTGACTTGCACACCGTGTAAAAGAGAAGCAGTGATACGACTCTCGCATCATCGGTCAATTACAAAAAGCTAATCCCGCGGAGGCACTTAATGAATCATTATGGCGGCCGGCGCGGACCGCACTACGGGGCGATTTGGTCGTATTTATAGTATCTACTCGTTTCTGTATTTTTACTTTTCTATTTGTTTTGGGATTTTGACATGAATTACTTTTAGTATAAGGTTTTATTCTGTATTTTTAATTGCGTAAATAGACAAAAATAATATATCTCAAATGGCGCTTAAGTTCGTAATGTTGACTTTATGAATTAAAATTAAAATTACTCTTTCATTAAAGTTTTATTAATTTCCAACATGCTTATAATTATTACATTTTAAATACATGCCTGTTTTCTCGAAGGGGTAGGAAGAGGCATATTATATGCCCACACTTCGCCAATTGTATAGTTGGTTCCACGTAAGTGGTGGCGAGCCTATAGCCGCTTACCGAGCACTGTTATGTTCGCCAGAGCCTCGTCCGTAGATCGGCAGGAGCACGACTTGCAGTTGAGGTTGGCTTGGGCTCCTTAGGTCTTGGTAGGATCCCTATACACACACATTTTAAATGTTGTGTATCTTGGGCGGTGTATAATAGGCATGCATGTAAGAACAGTAGCTAATAAGTTTTAATAATCTATGAGCGATGAATTCTAGAACGAAGTCAAAGGCTAAGATTTCTTTTACATATTTAAATTTAAAATAAACAACTTAGCATGTTATTGAAGGTGTTAAATGCTCTAAGTACAGTCCTTTGTTAAAATACAATCCTTAAGTATTTTGAATACATAACTTTTTCATTTTAATTTGTTAACGTTGTGAAAGTTGTTGTGCTAGATCGGTTACCAGCCTTTTGTCTTCGAGTCAAGTCAACAGTCGAGGCCTCGTGCTCCACACAGAACAAATAAATTTTAATGCAGAATACATATTTATTTACTTGCAAAAAGTATACAAGTGCTTAAATTCTAATCAAGCCGTAAATAGGGATGAAATTAAAGATATTATCTCGTTAATGTTCATATAATTATAGCCTAAAACAAACGTGTTACGAATTAATATATTCTAACTTAAAATTACGTCACGTGCTAGGTCACGTATGTAATCGAACTACGTACATTTCCGATGTTCCTACGTATGTGCTATGTATAATTATTTACGATAATTAGTAAATAATTATAAGAAGCACATATTATCACATAACTGTTAGTATAACATATTAGTTTGTTTGATTTAGGATTAAAAGAAGCCGTGTAATTTGAGCAAATTTATTTTAGTTTATGTCCTTTTTTATCAAACGTCGTGATAAACTTAAATAAATTAATGTGTACTATGTACATATATTTTTTTTAATAAAAATCGTTTGTCACGTAATACTTAGTTTGAAATGTTATCTGTCGAGACATCTTTCATCACAGTTTTCAAAACGTTGGACTAAGAATGATTTGTTGAACAACGTATAAGTAAATAAAATATTGTTTCATTTTGTATCTACATATGCGTTTATGGAAAAAAAGATACATATTTTTTACATTTTCTTATTAAGAACCTTTTTATCTATACTATAGATATGAGTCGCTAAGGCTTGCCGGACGTCAAACGAGTTGGAGTCAAAGGCGAAGCGCGTCAACATCACTCATTCAGAGCACTCGGTGACCTTCGTCCATCCATACCATACAGCACGATGGTTTAATACATTATCAACTTGACGTTACTTAACACTCGGTTGACGAACGGTTATTTAATGCGTATTATTTTGACGCGTCACGCCATCTCCACTAGCGTTGGTTATCATCTGCGCGTTGCGCAAGTGCTTTCAAATAAGTAATTTAACATGAGAGGTGGCAACTAGTAAGCATCTCGAAATGCTAAAATTTATATTGTGTTTAAATTGGTCACGATCTATGATTACATTAATAGTCAATTTAATCTTCAGTTTCGACAACCTACAAAAACCATTTCTATTTGCTTATTTAAAAAGGAAATAAAACATTAAATCCTTCACTTTTTGCACTTTATTAAATAAGTATTTTAAAAGCGATGAAAGCTTGAGATATGAGAGGGCACTTCAAATAAGCTTTGAATATTCGCACGGGTTGGATCGGTTTAATTCCATCTTTTTTTGCGAAACAGTCCAGCAAAATCGTCGTCTAATTAATAATTTATTAGGCTTTTAAAGAAGCGAATGGGAGACGTAATGAGCTAATATAAAATTATAAGAACGGTGCTCCTCCGTATGAGAACGAAGGGTCCTCTTTAATTCGCTGTAATCATTCTGAGAAAGCTATTTTATGAAAACATTTACAATTTTTGATGCTTCGACTTTTAATGCGTAACTTTGGTTCAATTTTAAGTTTTATTCCTGTGGAATAAGGCGTAGGTATATTGTAAGTAGGGTAAACAAGTTATGTTTGCGCACTGGTAGCCTAAGGGTGTAAGCAAAACAGTTCAACGTAAAACATCGTTGTTATAAAGCGATTAACTCAACGTTTCATATTATGCGTCGTACTTACTACACGAAAAGAAATTGTATTTCAGAGAATAAATGATTAGCTTTACTTCCCTTTTCGCCTTCTGATGTAGAACCTTTCAACGAAAAGAGATGTTTATTAGATGTTCAGTGCTTGAGCTTGTTCTTAAGAACTAAGGTGGTAGATAGTCAGGTTATACTCGATCACGTGAGTCCAGTGCGTATTGGCGGAAACAAGTGTGCGACGTTTGGCTGACTGAGTATTCGACATCTGAGCTAACTTACGTGCATGAACTTACTCTCCGAAGCCAAGATAAGCAAGGTCAAGATGTAAGTACCCCGGTGAATCCGTCGAGGATTGGCGTCAGGTTGTTACAATATTTCATTTTTTTGTTTTACGTCGGTAACAAAATGCATTTACGCACTGCCTTCCGGCCAAAGGGGGACCGAAAGGGGGTGTGGGACTCACCACCGGCAGACACGACCGCCGGCAGCAATACCCACTAAAAATCTTCCGACGACGCCCGCCGCTTGTTGAGAAAGAGGCGGGGGCCAGTACCTGGGTTGCAGCTTCTGACACCGCGCCTGCGGCCAACGTCCCCCGGACCAAAACCGGGAGGACCTCCTCAGAGAGGCGCAGTGGACGCGCCCCTCCTACCTCCCCCTGCGACCATAGCGTGTGTGGCCGACTTCCCGGAGGGTCCATGGTTAGACAGCAGGGGCCCCCTGCCCCCGCTGCCTAGACCCTCCTGGCGCTGCTGAGCGGGCCCTCCTGGCCTACCCGCAGCGCCCTCCATAGGTCCCTCTTAGTTTCCCCCCCGGTAGTCAGTACTAAGGGCACCCAGAGTCCTCGGTCTCTGGGTGTTACCTTTTCCCTAGCGCCTCCTGCGCCCTACCGGGAGGTACTCAGCCCCCCCACCACGACAAGGTGGAGACCAGTCGGGGGGGAACATTTAAGGAACCCAAGCCAACTTCACCTGCAATTAATCACCTGCCGATCAACGGACGAGGCTCTGGCAAATATAAAAGATACCGATAAGTGGATATAGACTCGCCACCCGTAATATGCCTCGGTCTACCCCTTTGAGGAAACAGGCGTGATTGTATGTATGTAAACAGAAAATATGTGCGGAGTTCGTGACATCGCAGACAAATTGCAAAAATGTCGCCTACGCTGTGACGGCCACGTTTTGCGGAAACCGGCAAGTTAAGTGGGGAACAAATGTCTGGCCATGGCACTTCCACCCCGAGGTAGATTGGGCAGGCCCAAGAAAGGCTGTCTTGACGTCGTAAGGGATGACATGCGTGCCAATAACATATTGACCAAGAGTGCTGAAGACCGTGCGAAGGGATAAGATGTAGGAAAGTGTACCCCGGGCCCGTAAGACAGCAACCGGGATAACGCTATGATGAAGAAGAGAAGAAGAAAATATAAATAGTTGAAGACTCGGTGGAGGACCTACGTGAAATCCCTCTGAATTTCTAAGTTCCCTCCAAAAAATAGGCTTGTGCTCAATATTTTGACGATAATGAACTAGGATAGATGATGATTACATACAAGAATTGACATATAATTTTGTCATTAATAATAATCACAGATATATATTTACTCAGCTCAAAAACTCGATAATAGACGCTATTTCACATCTAACATGTATCTATATAATTATTTACTTACTAATGTATAAGTTTCACACACTCTAACATCATGAGATTTTGCCCCAAGCTAGAGTTTACTACCACTATAAATTGACACTTTCCTCATCAAGAACCACATGAGAGAGTAAAGAATATGCTAGGTCTATGTACAGTGGTTCATATTAGTATCAGCAGTATTAGGTAACCACAAAAAATATGTCTTTATTTAAATAATTGTTCGTACTTACTTTTTATCGTGTTTGTTTGGTGGCGTAATAAACGCAAACGTAAGAAAAATACAAAATTTCATTTAGAAATAAGTATTTCTTTGCTCAATTTAAAAATAGAACATCAAAAACACAATAAAGAAAAAATTATATTAGGTCGGGGAAAAAGTCTTTTCGCATAACGTAGGTATAAACTTATTATAAATTTTTTTTGACTGTACTATTTGTGTCTGGCTGGTTTTGGTAACATTAAAAAGGTTCCATTATAAAGAAAAGAAAAAAATAAAAAAAAGTTGTTTCCCGCTATTTTTCATTTGTTTTTCTCTCCGTAAAAATGAGTGAATCTAATGAAGAAATTCGATACATTTTAAAATTTTATTATAAAAAAGGCAAAAATGCAACTCAAGCAGTGAAAAAAATTTGTGATGTTTATGGACCTGATGCAGTGTCAGTAAGAGTAGCACAAATTTGGTTCAAACGTTTTCAGTCCGGAAATTTTGATGTTAAAGATGCACCTCGCTCTGGTCGCCCTGTTACGAATAAAATGGACGCCATTTTTGAAAGAGTGGAGCAAGATCGGCATATTAGTAGTTACGATGTAGCTGAAGAACTGGGAATTGACCACAAAACAGTTTTGACCCATTTGAAGAAAGCTGGTTATACAAAAAAGCTCGATATTTGGGTGCCACACGAGCTCACTCAAAGAAACTTAATGAACCGTGTACTCATTTGCGATTCATTATTGAGACGTAATGAAACCGAGCCGTTTTTGAAGAGATTGATAACTGGCGATGAAAAGTGGATCACGTACGACAAGAACGTGCGAAAAAGGTCGTGGTCGAAAGTTGGCCAGGCTTCACAGACTGTGGCCAAACCTGGCCTAACACGAAATAAGGTTATGCTGTGTGTATGGTGGGATTGGAAGGGCATTGTTTATTATGAGCTTTTACCGCCCGGCAAAACCATCGATTCTGATCTTTACTGCCAGCAACTGATGAGATTAAAGGAAGCAGTCGAGAGAAAACGGCCGGAATTGATCAACAGGAAGGGTGTGGTCTTTCATCACGATAACGCTAGACCACACACATCTTTAGCCACTCAGCAAAAATTAAGAGAGTTCTACTGGGAGGTCCTAGTGCATCCACCATATAGCCCTGACCTTGCGCCTTCAGATTTTCACCTGTTTCGGTCTCTGCAGAATTCTTTAGGTTCTGTAAGGTTGACCTCAAGAGAGGACTGCCAAAACTATTTGTCCCGTTTTTTTGATCAGAAGTCCCAAAGTTTCTACAGTAACGGGATAATGTCTCTGCCCACAAAATGGCAGAAAGTTATTCAACAAAACGGTACATATATATTGTAAATAAATGTAAATAAACTTTGAAAAAAATGTCTTGACTTTTCATACAAAAATACGAAAAGACTTTTTCCCCAACCTATTACTATCTTCGTGTACTATAGAGTAAGAGCGCAGTATATACAAACTCTGTAGCGGGACTGTTCGCAAGGGTTACCGCGGCCGGCGGTAGCAGGCTTAAAAGAAGGAACATGGATGGTTTTTAGTCAGTAGAAGTCTGACACATTCTCCCGCTCCACCCATCGTGGAGAAGGGTCATTTAATGATTTTCCATCCCAAAAAAAAAGATGTATGTATTTACAAACTCTTCGTTCGAGCTCTATGTTCATAGGGAATTCGAATTGATAGTCTAAAGAAAGAACTTCTTGGAAGACAATTGGTTGTCATGACACTTTATATCGTAATTCGTATTGAGGCGGTTCGACACTCCAATACCTGGAATTTTGCATTTCCCCCTGTGTTATTTTAAATTATCAAGATTTAAATATAAATTGATAAAGATGGTATATGAGATGCCCCCGGTACCCTTGAAGCCTCAGTCGTAAAGATGTGTGACTATACTGAGATCTCACATGGACTTCTTGAGAGTATTTGAAAAGTGAGGTTGCACTGTTTTGTTTTATTTATCAACACGCTTTACAGTTATTGACCGTTAATCTTGTTAAACGGTATTAAACATTAATGTACGAAATATCGACATATACATTAAAATATTTAAAAAAATTACACAAACTGCTTCCCTTTCCCGACAAGCGATGCGTCTTTTTTGGTGTTGGCGCCAATGCTCTTGATTTAATTTGAATCTAGATATTACAATAAAGCTTCATTTAAAATTCTCTTAGAACGATAACCCGAAAAGAGTTCATACCATAAAGTTTTAAAAGCAAAAAAGAACAACAACCTCCTTCAATAGTCACCTCTCCTGTTTGTGCGATTCCCTTCGTCTCCGGTTACTGGAGTGCGTTCTAAAAATAAAACGGCCACTAACAAACACATGTCATTTGTCAGCGTTTCGCTTACATGACATTCGTGTAATTTACGATATTCCATGAAGTTGCTCTTTAGTGGCTTGTGGGTTTAGAAATTCCTATTTCTTTAACAAAAATCTACAGCCAGGGTTAGAAATTAGCGCTTTCTTAACGTCCATCAACATTCTAATAAATATAATATAAATGTGAAGTTTCCAACAACGTTCTTACAAAACAGTGGTATTCATATCAATTAATTTCAATAAAATTTCAAAGAATTATGGTGTTACTCCATAGTACAAGACAATAACATATAATATAATATAATATATTTACTTTAATGATGACAATAAGATGCAACATAATCTTACTATAACATCACTGCATAGTTTTAACTATTTTATTTTTAAATGTTGTAACTTTTACAAACTTTTAGGTACGACAACGTACGTTCAAAACATGTTCCAGAATATATTAGAAAATAATGATAATAATTATTACATAAATGATTTTTGTAATATTCCCAGAAAGGCGACGGTCACAAAGTTAAAATCCACATGAGGCGAACTTTTAAAGCGCTTCGAATTAAGATTCCAAGTTAACGCTACGCAGTCGTTATTTACATGATGTATAACGTTCAAAATTAGGTCGGATTAGTGATTTCACGGTCCTTTAGTCCTCTCAAAACATATTCGGTTTCAAACCACCGCGGAGAGGAAATGAAAAAACAGCCGCGCCGATTGTTTTTGTCTATGGATGGGAATGGAGTTGGATCTCTTTGGTTTGTTTTTACAACATGAATGTTTTTACGGTAGTTATATTCGTGTTTGTTCGTTATTTTATATCGTTATGATACTTGTATTTTTCCGTAAGAGTATCATATCATTTGATTGTGTTAAGTTGGTTTTTACTTATATAATGTGTCCTGTTTTATTTGTTGATTGCCTAAAGACATAACTACTGAATAGTGTATATTTAAAGTATAATAATTAGATCTTGTGTGTGTCTTTTTGATGTTATTATTTTTACACAATTGTGTGTTACTGTTATTTTTAATCAGTTGGTAGTGATTTAGTATTCAAGGTTCCTTAAAAATGCCGTCTCTAAGCTATCTTGAAGTATTTAAGTATAAGAGAAAGTCATAGGTGCCCCACAAGGGTTTGAACCCTAAAGCCTCTGAATTAAAAGTATATGGGTCTGGCCACTATACTATCGTCACCCCCTGTAAAGTCCGCCTATTTTGTTTATTAGTTAGTTCAGTTAGAAACCTTTTTCTTTTGGGTTTTTAAGCTGACATAGGTTTGCTTAGGTGCTGTACATTCAACCATTTAAGAAACTATTTTGTTGAATAGTATGTACGTTAAAGTCGTTTTTGAACGCAGCTATAAGTTTTCAATAATGATTACATTGTTGCTTACATTTAATTTAATCACAACAGCTAAAACTCAAACCTGTAGTAAAAACTCATTTTACAAACAAAAAAAGTATAATTTCAAAAATGGTACGTCATGTAACTCCGAACCGGTTGCGCAACCGGCCAGTATCGTGCACCCATAATGCCGATAAGTTATAATCTGTGGTCCATAGTTAACAATCACATCAGTCGAGCGCCCGTGTAAATTGTCCCCTCAAGCTGTACAGTGCACGCACTTAGAAAAATTTCCTTACCCTGAGGCTGACTGTTTTTAAACGCTGTTCCAATTCGAATACAAAGCAGGATTCTTAAAATTTCTTTTCGAAAGTGTAACAGATGTAATAATTGAAAAAATATTTAAATGAACGCCTGTAAAGACTTAACTGTCTTCCCTTAAAACAGAGACAATAGGAGTTAAATCATTGTTTCACTTAATTAAAAAATAAGGTAGTGAATGCTCGCCCGACAAATGGATTAAAAGAGTCCTAACTATTACTAGAAGCAGGTTGCTTAATGTGTTAAGGAGCAGTCACATCTTAGTGCCGACTTTTTTTTTCAAGAAATTTTCGTCGGCTAAGTCAACTTTTATAATGTTAATTCTTTTATTGGGTCAAGTTTCTACTTGTCTAAATGTGTACTTTATTTGTGTTGATAAGTCAGTTTTTATTTTATAACTATGACATACCATTATATATTATTTTTATTTATCAAACAATAACACCATATAGGCATAATCACACACATAAACATAACGCACAACTTACATACCAGTATCACACATAGCACAAATAATAAAGATAGTACAACATATACACACACATACTCAAAGCTATATTTTTTTGTTCTTTCTTAATCATGAAAGATCATTAGATTAGTACGTAAATATACATGCTATTGGGTTGGATCTAATATTGTCATTGTCCGTGAGGGGGAGACCTGTACATTTGTATTACAGGTTATGCCTATATCAAACACCAGCTCCTCACATACTTATTTAAAAAAATATATATCTCTATTTTGTTGTAAGTACCTACCATACTGTATGTGACACATAAATAAATATTACTTTTATTATTATTTTCTCGCATAAAAATAATATATCCAAGATAATATAATAGGTACTAAGAAGATATTTTTTCGTGAAAAGACGCATTTCAAATAGCTGCCCGCTCTTAGGCTGTGTCCCCAGTAGGCAAACTGTTAGCGGCCGACTGAGTTTGCGGCGTACCGATTTAGTACGCCCTTCCATATATTTAAAATGGAGTGTCCACAGTCTGCTAGTTTTGCGCTCACTATACGCAGTTTGCAGCGTCGGTCTCTTAGTCTTGCAACTCAGTCGGCCGCTAACAGTTTGCCTACTGGGGACACGGCCTTAAGGTCATCGATTCGAGTCCAGGGAAGGGAGATACAGGAACAACTTTTGTGTGCATTAATATGAGTATTTGTTCTAATTCGGGTCTGGTTTCGATGTTTCCTATGTATTATAAGTATATATTTACATAAATAAAGAAATACATTTGTTCGTTCTCTATTACCAGCTCTGCTTAGTTTGGGAATAGATTACGCTGCTCTTGAATAGGCATTTGTGCTGGTCGTGACGGTATGAAGCGCTTTCATTTTTCAGGACTGCAACGAGTTCTTAACAACAGTGTGCGGTAATTATGACGAGTCACATTAACAAAGGTATTATTACTATTAGGTAATAAATAATATGATTATTCTTGGCGAAAAAGTTAAGCGTCATGTCTGTAGTTTGGAATTATTTTCTTAAATGTATGATATGTCGAACATTAATGTGTAATAACGGTGGATTTTTAACCGTTAAGTTTTTGTAAACGTACATGAGTGTTGGTAAATGAAATAAAACAGTGCAACATCACTTATCAAATTCTCTCAAGAAGTCCTAGTGAGATCTCAGTATAGTCCCACATGTTTACTGAGGACTCAAGGGGTTTAGGGGGAGGGCATCTCATTTACCATTTTTATCACCACTTATTCTCATTTACTATGATTTATGTATTATTAATATATTTCTTACTTGACACTGGCTAAATGTGCAAACCGCACAAAGCCATTATTTAAAAGAAAAAAAGATTCTAACTACGTACTAGACATGTGGCATCTGAATATGAACATGCACTTTTCAACGATGTTTATAACGACCTCAGACGGTCGCTTAGCTCACTGTTCTCCACTGAGTTGGCATTTCATTGTGATAATTCCATAGTTCCTTGTAAGTAAAAGACATGTTGTTTAAGTTCTAACTTTATCTATAATAAGTTAGAAGCCTATTTTGTAGTATTTATTTATTTATTTATTTATTCACACATAGTCCTTAAAGCTAACAGATACATGGATCCAAGGCGCTTTAAAGATTAATTAACATGATACTGCATGCAATTAAATTAAAAGAACTAAACATTTCCAATACATTATTAATCATGTTAAATCTAATATTTAGTTATGTCAAATTATTGAAATTAAATTGAATAAAATTGAATTAGCACATCTAGATTAAAAAAGAATTCATAAATCGTCAGGACTACGCAATAAAAATTATATGTCAATAAAATTTATGTCAGAAATAAATATATCTAGGTCAAATAACATAAAAAATAACAATCAAATAGTACACAAGAGTCAAATTACGAATGTCAGATCAGAACTAATTAAAATTAATGTCAGTATTTCCTACGTCTATGGTCAGTGTTGAATATAATTTAAATATTTCCTAAATTGATTACAAAGGTGTCCTAAACCATCGGCAAACAGGTCAATTTCGTAATGCTGAGCAAGTAGGTCTCCGATAGTACGTAGTGCACGATTAGTGGGCGCGTGTCTACCATACTCCGTCCGAGCGGCAGGCAGCGCCAGGAGGCGCTGCCGGCGGCGCGGCGCCACCAGCCCCGCTGCGTCCCAAGAGATGTTTGTGGGAACCAAGATACTGAACCTTTCTAGTATCTGTGGACTGTCGATCCCCTGGTGCAGTATTGAAAGATAATGTACTATCAAGAGCATGGCTCTTCTAAGTTTCAGAGTTTCCATTTCAGTCATACCGGAAACAAATAAAGATGGATATAAATAGGGATAGTACCCGTAAAGATTTTTATATAGCCATCGGGCAAATTTGCGTTGTATTTTTTCAACCATGAGTACGTACTTTTCCTCATAGGGATTCCAAACAACTGCACCGTATTCAAGCTTGCTGCGAACGTATGCAGCATACAATACTTTTGCTACTGTTGCATTGTCAAATTGTGATGCAGTTCTTATAACAAAGCCTAACATCCTGTGAGCCATCTTGCAGATATTTATAATGTGCTTATGAAAATCTAGTTTGGAATCTAATATTATGCCTAAGTCTTTAATTTCACCTATTCTTTCCAGTGGAGCGTCATATATAAAATAATCATAAATTACCGGTTGTAACTTGCGCGTAAAAGTTATTATCCTACATTTGTCGTTATTGAAAGGGAGATTATTGTCTTGGCTCCATTGAGACACGGCATCAATATCCCTCTGCAAAGTCACTGCATCCGCTGCAGTTTTAATGCCCAGACTTAACTTTAGGTCATCAGCGAATAAAAGACACTCAGAGGCAGATACCGTTTCCGGCAAATCATTAATAAATATGACGAAAAGTGTCGGGCCCAGCGTACTACCCTGACTCACTCCTGACCTTGTGAAGTAGTCACTGGAATCATATCCACTCAAACGAACATATTGACAACGATTGTTAAGGTAGCATGAAAAAAATTTTAGAAGTTTTGGCGTGAAACCTATGATTGCCAATTTCTGTAAAAGTATATCGTTGTCAATCAGATCGAAAGCCTTTTTAAAATCAAAGTAGGCTGCATCTACCTGCCTACCATTATCCATTTGAGAGTGGACATAGTCCACATGCGCAACTAAATTTGTAGTGGTGGAACGGGCTCGCCGAAATCCATGTTGGCTATTGTGCAACAGGTGACCAATCTGGTTATCAATATGTTCATTCAGGATTGCCTCAAAAATCTTGGCAAAGACTGATAAGACCGCGATCGGTCTGTAAGACGAAACGTCGGTTCCCCCATCTCCTTTCGGGACGGGAGTAACCCTAGATAATTTCCAGCTTTTAGGATATTTTGATTGAGCCAAAGACAGATTAAAGAGGCACAGGAGTGGCGTGACCAAAGCCGATACACAGTCTTTAGCTAGAAATACTGGAATGTTATCAGGCCCACCCGATGACCGAGGCTTGAGGCGCCTTACAGCCTTCTTCAGATCTGTCTCCTTAACCGCCACGATAGAAATTGAGGTTGCGTCGCGACAGGCATGCGCAGCCTGGGCTGCATGGGCAGGGTCCAGCAAAGGTATGTCTTCGTGAAACACGGAGGCAAAATAACGTGCAAAAGCGTCGGCTGCAGCCTGACCCTCCACCTCAGTATCCATATATGTGTAGCTGTCTACACGCCTTCTATTGTTTTTTTTATCTTTAATGTACTTCCAGAACTCAGCCGGATCATCAATTATGTTCCTTTGTACCAATTTAACATATTGCCGATATTCGTTGTCAATCAATTTTTTTACCCGTTCTCTATAATAGATAAACATCTCCTTATTAAACTCTTTGCCTTCTTTTTTAAACCTCTTGTGATGAAAGTATTTGTTCTTAATGTTTTTTATTATTTCAGCATTATACCATTTAGGGTAGACATACCTCTGACTATGCCCAGAAGGATTTTTAACGGGTACAAAAAGCCTAAAACAGTCGTTTAGTTTGCTGTAGAATAACTGAACAGCATAATCGATGTCAGTCGCTGATAGTATATCAGACCAGTCTATATCTAATAGGGCCGCGTACAATCCCTGTAAATCCGCCTTACGCCAATTCCAATCTGGACTTGCTCCTTGGCGCGGAGAGGGTTGCGACAGTGAAGGATTTGCGGATATCTCAGTGTATGGAAACTTGATCATCAAATCAAGCGCAGGATGATACGAATCAATCTTTACCAGGGGATCCACACTCTTAGTCACAGCTAACTGCTCAAATTCGAAATTACTCAGCACTAGATCAAGCATGCCCCCATGATCATTCAGAACAGTGTTATGTTGGCGAAGTGAACAGAAATCATAAAAAAAATCTAAATGGGTTTTTACATTAGCACTACAAGAATTCAAATTAAAGTCACCTAAGATTAATACATTCATGTCAGAGTGAGAACAGATCACATTTTCTATACACGTCAAAACATCAAGATATTGATCGTCAGTATAATTTGGAGGTAAATACACGACACAACATAGTATTTTTACACGTTTGCAAGTCACAATAGCAAAGAATAATTCTTTGTCAACAGTCATGTTTACAACATCTTTAATTACACGGACACTATAACAATCTCGAACAGCGAGCAGAACTCCTCCCCACCCAACGTCACCTGCTCTATCCTTTCGTACGACATGATACCCAGAGGGAAAGAGTTCACCATCCGAAACAGAACTAGTTAGAAAAGTCTCGGTTAATGCTATTATATCGTGTCCACTTTCTGTAGCGTTATTATGGAATATATGAGTTTTTGTGCGTAGTCCGCGAACATTCTGATAAAACAAATTAATTTTACGGACTCTGGGACGATGCGCTTTTGGCTTTAGCACGAAAGTTCTGCCGCCATGGCTTCACACATATGTCCTCTGCCCAGTTTTCAGATGACATGACACTCTCAACATTTTTTGATAGTACACCTAGCTTGAAGGATGCATAGCGCCCACGAGATTTTAGCTCCTCTACCGTACACATGTCGCTGCTACATATGGATCTAAGATGGTTACGGACTTGCTCAATTGTGGTACCTTCTTGGACATAATAAAGATGTAAAAAGCTCCACCGCTCCGAAGCTTGCAACAGTGTAGATCCAGGCGCCGCGGTACCCCTTAGTACTCCGGGAAGTGAGGCACGTAACCGTTTGCGCCTCACCTCCTCCCAGCCCCCATTATCTGTGTCTTCGTCGTTTAAGTTACTCAAGTTACTCGTGGCAGGTCTTGATGAAGGCAATTCCGCCTGAACAGTTTTTTTGGCATATGGGGCAGGAGCTTCCGACGAACCGACGGATTTCCCTTTAGTTACGACAGGCTTGGGTTTCGATTGAGGTTTATTTTTCATAGCTTTATTTGCAGGTGTTGGGCCTGTCAAGTTCTCCTTGGTTTGCGTAAATTCATTAGCCATCCTATTGTCAGCTCTAAGTTTAAATTGTTCTTCTAACTGCACAACTTTGCTCGTTACCAAGTTAATTTTCTCAAAAAAATCCTTTTTAAATAAAACAAAATGTTAATTTTGCTGATAAGCTGCGTTTCAAAATCGACCTGCATTTTCCTCATTTCCTGTATAACAGATTCCTTCATATCATGCAGGGCGCTTTTTTGTGCAATATTTTGGCTAGAAGATTGGGCCACTCGCGCCGCAGTCCGTAATGTAACATTATCGGGACTGTGCATAGAAATATCAGGGCAATCACTAGACATACTTAGGTCTTGGATATGATGCTGGCGCACAGGGGTGTGTGAATTATCGCCTTTGGGTAGTTTGCTGCGACATTCCACACAAATCCAAGATTTCTTAAACTCGGCAGAAAACTTATCAAACATATCTGCATTGACATTAGCACAAAAAATATCATAAATCTGCTTACATCTCATGCACCTCATATAAGCGCCGTCTTCACTTACTACCGCGTTACATCCCGCACAGGACGCTTTCCTTGGTGTCATCTTTGCGCTGCGGTCCACAGTACTTCAAATCGCGCGCACTGCGCAGTGTTGACCAGCAGCGGTCGGTCGGTCGGCACGATGAGTCACAGCAGCAGCGGGCGATCGGCGAGTTGTCGTAGGTCAGGGATCAAAACGGTTAAGCAAAAATTTTAAAATGTTTTTGCTTATATCTCAGGAACTACTTGATGGATTGTAATTTTAATTACACCACCAGAAACTTGATTTTAACAGCTTCAAAAATTTCAAAAATTAAGTGTACTGTTCTACGATCTGCACATTTTAATTCCTACTTTGTTTCCCTTACATTCGTTGATATATGTATAGGGTGATACATGTATTCGGTGTATAGGGATTCTAACAAGACCTAAGGAGCCCAAGCTTACCTCACTTGCAAGTGGTGCACCTGCCGATCAACGGACGAGGCTCTGGCGAACATAACAGTTCCCGGCAAGCGGCAATAGGTTCGCCACCTATTACGTGGGACCAACTATATAATTAGCGAAGTGTGGGCGTATAATATGCCTCTGCCTACCCCTTTGGCAAAACAGGCGTGACAGGCATTATACTTTATATGTGTGTATAAAAGAACTTGTGTTATGGACACTAAATAATGAAAAAACATACTTAAAAACAACCAGACCAGAACAAATACTAATGTTCATGCACACAAAGTTTGTCTAGTGTGGGAATCGAACTCACGACCTCAGGTGCGTAGTGCAGATATACTCCAGACCTCCACGCCAGATTGGTCGTCTACTTACTTCGTTGTTCGTTTTTGCCACCTAGTGTTTAGTTACGAACGCTTGTTTGAATAAATATTCAATCGTAAAGAGAATCTCAATTTTCTATGTCTAACAATGTTTCAAACAAGTATGGGACTGTTTTATTCATAATAAATACTTTCACCGAAAAGTTATGTGGCCCTTGACGATTTGCTTGTCCTGAAAACAATTTATTCAAGTACCTACACTGCCTACACTTCACATGACTTCTTTTAAGAAAAAATGTCAAAGATTTGTAAAGTAAATCGTAACGCTATAACAGACTATCAAATAACATTAAAATACCTAAGATAACTGTATTATATTAAAATTAATTAATAGTGGGAAGCTCGGCCCTCGAAGTTGTCGACGAGTACGTATACCTGGGACAAAAAGTCCAATTAGGTAAGTCCAACTTCGAGAAAGAGGTCAATCGTCGAATCCAGCTCGGTTGGGCTGCGTTCGGGAAACTACGCAAAATCTTCTCGTCCAAAGTACCTCAGTGTCTCAAGACGAAAGTCTTCGACCAGTGTGTGTTGCCAGCGATGACGTATGGGACTGAGACGTGGTGCCTGACTATGGGCCTCATAAGGAAGCTCAAAGTCGCTCAGCGTGCAATGGAGAGAGCTATGCTCGGAGTGTCCCTACGTGATAGGTTCTTGAATGGCGACCACGAATCAGCAAACGTAGTAGAGGGCGGCCCCCAACGCGATGGACCGATGATCTGGTCAGGGCGGCGGGGAGCCGGTGGATGCAGGCGGCAAAGAATCGATCTACGTGGAAAGCAATTGGGGAGGCCTATGTTCAGCAGTGGACTTCAGATGGCTGAAATGATGATGATGATTAAAATTGTAACTCTATAAAATTAATTGTTCTTTTCAATAAAACAATCAGTTTCTTTTGAATTCAGCACCGACAAAGCAAATTTATTTGAGTTGCAAGAGAGCAAGAGTTTGAATGTAAATAAGCGTCGTAAGATACCTTTTTTTTTTCGGTTGGAAAACCGTCAAATGTCCTTTCCCCGCTTTCGGTGGAGCGGGAGGGTGTTGGTGGAGAACCAGACATGTTCCTTCTTTTAACCTGCGAGGCCGCGGTAACCCTTTCGAACAGTCCCGCAACCCCGACAGGCTTGGCCCCCTGGGGTCCCCTCAGTGTGCTGAAATCTCTTTAAGGCGCGCGTGGAACATGAACGTGCCATCTATGCGGCCTGTCACCTATAGAAGACGGACGTGTTGCGATTTACCCATTACTCACCGGCACAAGCCAGCGCCTATGGTCAGCCAGCACCCGGCGTTTTGGGCGTCCACCGCGGCGGCTAGGACCGAGACGAGTGACATTCTGCCTCTATCGTTCCGCCACCTCCTTTGCTAGCATGGCTGCTTCGCAAAAGGACGCGACAGCCCCCCATACTCTCTCGCTCCGGACCATGGCCTCCACCAACGCCAAACGCGGGAGATCGCCGCTACAGGCTTCTAGATGATTTCATACAAATAAACTCACAGAACGCTATGTGCAATTTCTTTAGACGATTCGAAGTGACTTTTTAGGTATAACAGGTTAATGAACTTAAATTATAGCATGAGGCAAGATATTTTTTTTTATGTTACCTTATGGGTTTTCTTACTATTGTTATTCTTTGACAATAGTTGATACTAACTTCCTTGAACGCCTCCCTTAGGTCTCATAGGGAGTAAGTATCCACTTTCCTTAAGCTATCTTGCAACATGTATGTTAAGGCTTGAATAACAAGGTATTGTTTTGCGTAGTGTCTTTATTTTTTATGCCTTTTTTAACAGTTTCGTTTCTTATAAAGGTTGTTGTTTTATAATTATCTTAGTATTGCGTTAGAGAAGTATAATAGGACTAAAATAGCGATAGGACCTTGGCTTAGTATGACTTTAATCTTTATCGTTTAATCAGTCAACGCGACCTTTAATAAACTTAAAATGTAACTCAACTCAGAAATAATTTTCAAGTCTGTCTTGCATATACGCCAAAACTACTGAACCAATGTTAATTACATTTGGTACACAGATAGTCTCAAGTCTGAGAAAGGACATAGTCTACTTTATACTTGGAATGTACGCGAATGTCACGCGGACGAAGTCACGGGCGGCAACTAGTATTTATATATGTTATAATAGTTTAATAACGCGTTCTGCATAATCAACAAGGGGGAAAAAACTTTACGAGATTCTTGCCAATGTTTTCTCTATAAAAGCTCTTCCCTCAGTGAATGGGTGCGTTGGTTAAGTTGCCGTTCAGAAGAGTTTTATTGTGACAAATTTATGTAAGCTGTTTTGTACGTTAAGTACGAAATATATTCGTGTTAAACAAATAGCCGATATATATATATATATATATATATCTTTCTATAGGGTTTAAATATTCTTTATTATTAATGTATCCTAGGACTTCTTAGCGGAAAAGTGAGACATCGTGTCTGCAATTTTGTTTAAATTCTCTAATTTGTGATATTTCGAATATAAATTTATAAAAACGGTAGATTGTTAACCGTTAAGTGTTTGTGATCGTACTCGAACTAACGTTTACCAATAGGTAATTGAAACAAAATAGTGCAACATCATTTTTCACATTCTCTCAAGAAGCCCATGTGAGATCTCAGTTTAGTCCCACATCTTTACTAAATGGGTTTAGGTTATCTCATGTACCGTTTATCATCTTTAGCACCACACATTCTCATTTATTATGATTTAAATATTAATATATAAATATGCAAAAAGCACGAATCCAATTTTAGAAAATTTTACTATCTAGGTGAAATTAAATCGATGCTCGATTGTTAGATTTTTAATTTCAGCACATTGTTCGAACATTTTTTCTATGTCAAAAACCTATTCCATTTTGTTGTTCTCTTTTAAGTGCTTTTAGCGAAAGCAAATTGACAGATGTCAAGTCAATAGATAGGAAACTATTTGTACAATAAATCACGGTATTTTATATCGAAACTGACTTGCAACTTAACAACTAATATCTGTCTAGTCTATAACTGTCAAAGATTAGCGGACAAGAAAAATAATGGTCATAAAGGAGGCTGAGACTGAAGACTCTCAAAAAAAAATGTTTACTTTGTAAAGAACCACAAATCCATTTTAAGATTCTTCAAGCGGCCAATAATCTGCTTCCACTTCAACGATTTCATACGATCCTCTACCTAGTCCTACCAACCCGTAAAAATAAATCTTACTATCTTTAAAGAGTAATATCAAATGCCTTCTAATAAAATAAGCAAATCAATTAATAATTTAAAAACACCAGCTGCCTAATGAAAGTAAACAACTGGCATTTAAAAGACCGGTCAGTGACGACCTCCAGCCGTAGGTAAGATTGACATCGGCCCATTGTGGTCATCAGACTAACGACACTACTTCATCTTGGTCGGCCATTGTTCACCGACAAGAGCCGCGATAATATTGAAATACCTCACCTGAATAGCGAGAACGTTCATCTGTCTTTCTATCGCGCGCTGCCTTCCTGACACACTCTCTGTAAGTTTGTCGAGAACATTGTTTAATATTTCTTATTTATGACGCTTCACTTTTTTTGTGACTGTTTTATTTACTTACAACCATCCTTATTCCTACTTGAGCCCGTTATGTTTCGGGGCTACAGTAACCCTGTTGAATAATTGAATGCTTCAACTAAGATCACCTATTTTATATTATCGTTAACAACTGACATTAGAAATACCGGTCAGTGATGACCTCCAGCCGTAGGTATGATTGACATTGGCCAAACATTCTGAAATATTATTATTGTTCTGTCCGGATTTGTATTATCCTTCAGGCCTAATCATAATATTGCATAAAGTGCTATAATATGACACTGCGATAGTACCTACCTTCAAATTAATACCTAAAAACCTTATTAACCATTATTGCTCTCCAATCTAGATGTCCGTATGCTCCACAATGTTTATAAGCAAACCCTATGCCATATGATTGGCTCATTGTACGCTTATTATAGCTACCGTTTCATACTTAGACAAGGTCACAGCAATAAGGACCATTGATACCTATTAACAAGACGTTTTCAAACGCCCGTTTTGTAACTTCATACAAACCTTACGTAAGATGATGGATTGAAAGGTACTGTTGGAAGACGTTGAAGATTTCACGCAAAGCTTTCCAAAGTTTGTGGATGCTGCAGTAAATCATTAAATATTACGTCACACTTAACTGTCAATAGATGACTTACGATTAGAATGCTACTTTTACCATCAGATAAGCACTTTACAAATGTGAGACTGTTTGTATGTATATTTAGAGGTAGTTATGCAACTTAGGACAATGTTCGTAGGAATAATAGAAAAGGAGTACAAGGAGGTAGGTAGGTATGTTTTAACATAATTAATATCGAGTGTTTCGGAAGGTATATGGACTGTTAGAATTTTTAAACGGCATTCTTTATTCACACGAATCCATATTTACCTCATCAATTATATTTTAATAAGTTTCTCAAACCAGTTGACAAAATCTTGATATTTATTTACAAGTTATTTGTTTGTGATTATATAACACTTCAACGGTGTAGGTACCTTTCATTTTTTAGATATGGATTACGACTTTATGAGTTTTTGCCATAGTCAAGTTATTAAATAAATCAAGTTTTATTGCATAAATGCAGAGTTATCATATTTCAGAGTAAATGAGAAAGATGATAAATGGTCAATGAGATGCCCTCCCCACTAAGCCCCTTGAGTCCTCAGTAAAGATGTGGGAATGTACTGAGATCTCTAACTTATTGAATAAATGATTATGTTTTCCGTTTCGATAATAAATATTATTAAGTAAATATAAATAATTTGTAACATAATAAAAATAAAAACACAGATAGTGACTGTAGAACGCCATCTTATATTGAGTTCCATGTGTTCGGTAGTACGATAGAATCAATTCGAAATCAATTTTGCCTAATAATCGATTACCAGCAAGTTAGACGGTACAGCCCCTGATTTTGGCTGAACTTCAGTTATTACATGGAGCGAATGACGTCTGACTTCCGCAATATCATTGTATGTTAAATTAGTCAAACTTAAATAGTACCATAACCTAAATTAACACTTGGCATAAAATAATTTAGTTTTAATCTCTGTTTCGTATGTACATAAAATTCTTGAAAGTCTCACACTTTGATTCTAACCAGACGCGAAGTAGAGCTTCTTTTATGGGTACAAGGCAACGTATAACCGTGTAAATACTTTTTTAAAGTATTTTCATAGTTTGCACATGTATAGGAAACATCCTTACCAAGACAAATATTCCAGGTAATTGCAGTTATTATATAATTAATAATATATACATATTATTATAAGTGTACGATACTATGAAAATGTTAAAACCTTTTTAGACCGGCGATGTCTGCAATAAATTAAAAACAACATATTAAAATGAAAAAGATTCTTTATTTCTGGTTATGACATGATTAAATTTTTGCATTTAACTAGAAAATTAATCACAGGAAGAGAGTGTTGTAAGGTATATAACTGGTCATTTAAAGTGAAAAAAAAGTACTTATACCGATAAAAGATTTACAAACAAGACAAGGAATAATAAAGTACAGTGCGTAATGTTAATAATAGCCGTTATTGAACAGATGTCGAACGACTGACCGTCTTTTATACCAGGACCACGCAAATTACCTATAATGACAGCTAGTCTATAATTATTTGTCCATTTTTTCGATTCAACCAACTGTGTGGGTACAGTCGATGACAACAAGTCGATGCGAGTGAGCGAAATGTTTTTTATCACGAAAGTTGTGTTCGACACATATCGTCCGGTTGTTGGTTTGTGGTCACTGCGTAAAGAAGGTAATAATTCTAGTTTCTTTCAAAGAATTCTTGAGAATAAATTATCCAGCGTATATCGGCACAGCGTACGTATTGAAATCTATGTCCTTAAGAGTTCCTGGCTAAAAAAGTTTTAAACTTGTTAAACTTTATGCTCTATATCTCCCTTATGGTCTATGAGAAAATACTAATTTGAGACGTGAAATGCCTTAAAGGAGAGATAACTTACTTTTCTTGAGTATATAGCCCTCGTAAAAATACATTTAAAAAGATATAGAAACTTGCCAGTTTATACGGTATACTTATAAAGTCAGTAATAATAAGTACTAAATAGGTTAACTCTTACCATTTTTTACGTACTCCAAATGTGGATAGTGGCGGCAGGTTACGATTATGTTATCATAAACTGTCCTAATAATATAAATGACGTGTGGTACCGGCCTAGAATAGTGCCAACCCCTCTCATCCCACGGGAAGTCGCAAGAGTCGATGAAGAGAAATTCTACCGGATGGTGGGCAGCAGCGTCATTCTGCGTACTGGAGTGAACTGCGATGATCAACCCGCCTGCCCAGCGTGGTGATTTTGGGCGTGATACGTACCCCAACACCAGGCACTTGTGGGTTGTCAAGGGCTAATGTAACTAGCCTCTGCTTGTAAGGAACTATATTATCGTTGACATAACATGGAAAGTAAAAGATGTTTACAAATCAATGTAATGAGTATTTATATCAATATAAACATAAGGCTGAATAATTGTTTAAACAGAATTTTAACAAAATTGATGTACCTATTATGAATGATTTTATGAATAACTAGCGGCCCGGAACGTGCTTCGCTACGTATAAGGCATAGTAATAAAAAAAATGATTATTAAGTTCATTTATTCAAACAAAAAAATATTGTAAATTGCTAGCTATTTAAAATTCCAAATGACCCAAATGATATATTGTTTATATATTATATTTATCAGCAAAGAGTAAAAAATAAAAAAGAATTGGGTACTCTTACTATGGTGGGTTTTGTTTTCCTATTTTGAGCATGAATAAATAAACAGTTGGGGGTTCTGGATCAGGCAACATAAAGTTGGCCATGTGAAAAACATTTTGCCATTACCAATTTCTAACAATTGTTTTGAAAACTCATGGGCAGTTGCATCATTATGTAGGTGAATGCGCATATTAATGTTCATTGTAAATTTTCGTACATATCTCCAAAGAACTGATGACTTCAAACAGGCGTTTATTTCATCAGCAGGAGTTGATCGAGCAATGACAGGCAAAGTTTGACGAAAGTCCCCTGACAGCAATATCAGAGCACCACCAAAAAGCTGTTGATTACCTCGTAAATCTTGCATTGTTCGATTAAATGCTTCTATTGATTTTTTAATCGCCATTGTGCACTCATCCTATAAAATAATTGACGTTAATCGTAGAACTTTTGCCATAGCAGAATTTCTCGAAATATTGCATGTTTGAGTTTCAATCACCTGTACATTCAAAGGCAATTTTAATGCAGTGTGCGGTCCGACCACCTTCTAATAATGTAGCAGCAATTCCCAAAGATGCAATGCAATTTTCTGTTCCGATCGAATAGTCGCTAAAATCAATGATACAACGAAAGTTTTGCATTAGAATTGAACTCCTGCTCATATTGCAATTCACGATAAAAAAAATCATGTATCTTACGATTTGGTGCGGTCATACCCAATTGTGCTAATGCTTTATTTAAAATCTTTAGACACATATCTTCAATTATTATTAAAGCTTCGTTGTACATTTCCAAGGTAATCAACAAATCGGGATTCCTTTCATGATGACCCATACGAATTAAAATGTCTTCTGCCATATAATGTTCATATTTGTTCAATAATTTTGGCATACGATCGAGAGCAATTTTGAACAATTGAACTAATGCGTTATGCTGATGGAAAAACCTTGGATGATCTTGTATTTGAAACAATTGCACAACGTTCATCCAATTCACGAAAGTTAGCCGCATCACAATGTGGACATATTGCGTCCATCATTCCTATATACTATAATCAATCTGACTGTTGTAATTAAAAGCAGCACGCAGCATTTTATCCAAAACAGCACTATGTATTCTTGATCGCCGTGCAATCGCCGGCCTATGTTTTGTCGTCTTGCTCATGGCATTTTACCTTCACTCAACAACTCAATAATATTTTGGAAAATATAAACACAAATCAATAACAACAATATTTTTGAAAATATAAACATAACAAAGCAATCATTATCGCTGATAAAATGAAATGACATATGAGGACATTAAATTTTTTTGATATAACTAACGTCACTTTTGACATTAAATTTGTTTGATAAGGTTCAAATTGGCTTTTAAGTATTAGTACAAATTGTTTGTATATGGGAGTATAGAAATATGTTGATTTTACACTTTTTCAAGATTTTATTTTTATTTTCTCTACGTACAAACCTTCTCTGGACTTCCACAAATAATTCAAGACCAAAATTAGCCAAATCGGTCCAGCCGTCCTCGAGTTTTAGCGAAACTAAAGAACAGCAATTGATTTTTATATATATAGATGAAATACTTTAGGTCCGACTATATTTACTTAACATTTACTATATTAAACTTACTTAACATTTACTATAATAGTAAATTTTAATTTGGACTCGTAGTACAAATTAAAATTTACGAAGAATCCTAAAAAAATAATGTTTTTTTTTTCATTTGTTCCTTTATATTTAAAAAAATCGTAAAAGCGATTCCATAATTAGTAACTTACATAACAAGACCACTTTCACAGTCCTTGACTTGTGCCTAATTCATGAAAATTAATTATGAAATTGCTTAATTATACAACGCGGTACTTTGCGGTTGGAAGAAATACACATGCATGACAAATTAGAATGTATTTTGCTTTTACAAGAAGCACATTAATGGTAAGCATGCATTGTTCGTAATGAGGAGGGAAGCCGCAACTGCTTCATAATGTTGTTAGGAAATTATCGACGTCAACCTACTTTGTAAAATATTATATGAAAGTGCCTTTGGGATAAATACATTTGCTAGTAACTGGTGGGAGAAAAAACCAACCTTGGTGATTTTCTTGCCCTTTCTTTTACGATCACCTCCTCTCTTGAGCCAAACTTGATAAAATTACTTTGACTTGGAAATTATCATAAGCCATTGGGTCGATTTAAATAAAACAGCGATAGCTTCGTGGCGAGGCCAATACACAGACAGACAGACCGACAGACTGCTATGCAGATGGTCTCGTGTTGGAATCCTGGTCCCATAACTTTTTGTAGTTTTCTGTGTAACGTAACTATTGCTTGCTCTGTGCCTCGGAAAGCACGTTTAAATGATAAACGTTATGTGGACGTTTGCAATTTGTTTTTATATATACATACTTTCACGCCTGTTTCCCCGTAGGGGTAGGCAGAGGCATATTATACGCCAAACTTCGCCAATTATATAGTTGGTCACATGTAATAGGTGGCGAGCCTATTGCCGCTTATCGGGTACTGTTATGTTCGCGAGAGCCTCGCCGTTGATGGGAAGGTGCACCACTTGCATGTGAGGTTGGCTTGGGCTCCTTAGGTCTTGGTAGGATCCCTATACACCCTGGTTTTTATGGAAGTACATTAAATAAATAAGGTCTTAAATGTCCTTCACCTTTGCTAATGGATACCATAACCCAGCAGAGGGACGTGTTTAAAAATAAAAATGGTGAACAAAATGCAAGCGATACTAAAATAAACTGATAGTGGTTAAATTAAACTTTGCATATTTGATATGTGGCGTGAATATTATAAAGTTAAATTGGTAATTCCTAACCGCTTTCCAGTAGTTATTCCAGAAAAATCAAGCGAGCATTGAGGGAATGTGGCCGCTGGGGAGGTTTGTTTAGCGACCACAATGCACTACGCTAACGAGTCGCGGGTCTGAATAAAACATCGCTAGGTTACAGCTGTAAGTCATAGGCACAAGCGAGTTACGATGCAAAACCCATGCATAGTAGTAACACTTAGAGATAAATATATAGAGTAATATTCTGAGGGTCATAAATAAAAACACTTAGTAACACTTAGAGATAAACATATAGTGTAATATTCTGAGGGTCCTAAATAAAAACACTTAGAGATAAACATGTAGTGTAATATTCTGAGGGTCCTAAATAAAAACACTTAGTAACACTTAGAGATAAACATGTAGTGTAATATTCTGAGGGACATAAATAAAAACACATATCGTTGCTGTAGAATGATAACCTCGTATGTCCAGAAATCCAAACTTTATAGAAAACGAAAAAAACGATTAATTCTGTCTAAGTTTAAAATGTTTTAATATGCTTTTGTCTCATGTTTTGTATGATAATCAGGACTTATTTATGCTAATAGCATATGCATTACTCAACTGGATTATGCCAGAGAAAGGACATAAGAGGTCTTCTTTCAAACCAAGGAAAAAGGACTTCTCAATTCGTGATCTACCACGCGGACTTAGTACACGAACTGTTATCATATTTATTTAAACTGTCCCCTTGAATCATAATATATATTAATATAAAACTATATTAACGAGACATCATTGGCCATGAGCTTATCTCTATCTTCATTTGGTTTAAAAATAAAAAACTTCCGCTTGTAACTTGAACCCCTCGCCAAACAGGAACGTTTCACTTTGCACAATAGACACGGTTTGCTTGTAACCTAAATATCGGATTCTGGTGCTACTAGCATTCTACGGTAATGCTGTTTATTCTATTGAATAAAATATAACATGGCGGCTGGTACTTAAACAATTTTAGTATCGGGCGGGAGTTTTGCCGCAATAGTTCACATTGACTTGAACAGTAAAGGCATAATCTGACTGCAGTTCTCCCTGCCTGCGTAGGTTTATTTATAAGCTAGCTCGTTGACTGACTACAGGTGAAATGGTTTGAGCACTTATTCTTGAACTAAGAGCCTGCGATTAAGTCTTTTTTGGTTTTAATGTTATTAGCGTTACATTGGATAAGGATTAGCCTGAAATCAGATACTATTGTTCGTAGCTTTCTATATCAAGTAAATTAAGAAAGTGGAAAAGTGCGAGTCGGACACTTAGGGTTTACAATATGCAAATAAAATAGATTTTATGGAGCTTTGAGTGTATGTAACAAACATTACAAGTTCATCAAACATTGAAGTAAAGTTTATCGTCATTTGATGAATCAATATTCACCATAGTGCTGTCAACTGCTGAATACTCGTAAATGCCTCCTTAACCGCTATCAACTTGGGTAATCATGAACCTTCTATCAGGCTAGCTTCTTGCCTGCTTGCACATATCTTCTGTCATATGTTAATACTAATACAAAAAAATATTTTTACCACCTAATTGTTACATCCGTGATCTTTCGTAAACTATATTTGAGTATAATATTACAAAATTTGCATTTTTGTTCAAATTGATTTTTTAAATATAACCGGTATGAAATTAGTTTCAAGATATTATCAAGATGGTCACTTGCCATATATTTCGCAAATTGTACTTTATTTGTTGATGATAGGGTAGAGTTTAAGTTTGTCCCTATTAAAGTTGATATAACTAGCGATGTCAATCTATCAATACTAACACTATCGATAGTTGGCCTTGATCTTAGTCCACTCAGGCTTAGCTAAACCACCTCTCATAATCCTAGGTAAAATTTCCAAGCATTTCCAAGTTAAATGTCAATATGCACCATACCAGAGCGTGATACAGGTTTAAAAAAAACTTCTTGTCAAAAAATTTCTCGGTCATTGCATATATCCTACCTTCATAACTTTATGGAAATATATAAAGATATGAAGTGCAGATGAGATGTGGGAGTAAAATATTACCTACAAAAAAGTTCACCCATCTTAAAAGTTGTAAATGTTGCTTACACCCTTGTAAATGCTGCCTTACTATTCAAGCGACAACTATCTAGACAGTTAAAATTATATTGCAACCTGCTTCCAGTAAACTTTCACATTTTAAATTCGGTGCTGGTTTTTGTCTAGTAAAAGATATATAGTTTAACAAGTGTTAACAGAAGTAGACTGTCGATAGTATGAAACGGCTTATTTAACCTTGTTTGTAAATAAAGGGTAGGTATCAATTGCAACGATGATACGATACGAGTAACTTGCCAAACTCTAAGGACACATAAATATCACATCATTAATAGTAATCAAACTTTGCTTTAGCGATAATCATATCGATACCTTACACCTGCAGACCTATCGAACGACATTCGCTACATATAACGACATACGACATAGACTTGTCGATTAATAGCCCCTGAGGAAATTAAAGCGCACAGCCAGTTGCAATTACGATCTATATTTATAACAGGTCTATTTTTGACGAGGCACCTGTCTATGTGATGTGATAACTAGTTTTATACGCGGCTAGACATAGACATATTTTCCAATAAAATTATCCAACGCAGAGGGCTTAATGATTTGATACTTCGCAGTTGATGATGATTAAAGGACAACTAACGCTAGAAGTAAAACTAAATTAATTAAGGTGAATTTATTATTCATTAAACGCATTTTTGTACTAAAAAAACTTTCTGCTTGAGGCTTTACTGTGTTTTGGTTTGGACCATGTTAAAGGTAGCGAAATTATTGGACCTGTAAGACTTAATAGCTTATGTTTGGAGGTAACTAACGCATTTCCAAGCAAAATGGGTGGTTTAAATACTAATAGCAGCCGTCCGAGACTATGTTCAGACCAAAACTGGAAAATAAAAAGCAAAGAAATCTATTTGTATACGTTTTTCTTCCAGGGTCCTGTGATCTCCATACCAAGTTGTATAAAATTTTAAGCTAAGCGGTTCTAGTTTTGATAATGTTAAAGAAAGTAACTTTGCTAGGTCATTACTACTTCCAAACTTTTATACGATACTTTTGTAAATTGATAAAAATAAGGAAGAGAAAATAAACAAATATTAAATTACATTTAACATCCAATAAGACATTTATATTAGTAAGATTAGGCTTGACTTTAAATAGAAACGTAAAATTATTTAACAAAAATTATTTGTCATCAAAAGTAGATTATATTATCAAAGATGTAAGTACAGAGAATTCTAGGAGTTGTAAACCTAATTTTGTCGGCCATTTGGTTACCTAAGACTTACTATTGGCTTTTGTACATAAGCAAATAATAATTTAACTGTCGAACGTAAGGAAATGATCGCTACGGTAAATTCCAAGAAGTCTGATTTAAGAGGAGTGGAAATTGGACCAATTACAAGCTGTGTAATTGAGATTGAACATGTAGTTTAATTGGCACGAAGCTTAGTCTTAAAGCAATATAAACCAGTTGAATGAGCTTAGATAAGACTTTATACAATTCTATTAGTCCAAAGATACCTATGCAAAATCGTCGATAATCTAAAGATTCTGTCTACTTTGGAATGTTCCACCGCTCGGATAACGGAGTACGTTAGCTTACTAATGGGGATTTCTTACCAAGAACGTACTGACGGATTCTCAGTCGAGAATTGTCCAAAAAGTACTGTAAATGTCGTAAACGTTCAAGCGATCCCCTGCGATGCAAACGTCCATAGAATGCGTTGACTACTTCCCATCAGGTGCGCCGTATACTTGAGTACCTAACTAATAGTTTAAAGAAATAGCGAAAACATCGTTAAAGTTACCACGAGCAGCCTCTAATAATAGATGCATTTTAATTGCATCAAAATATGAACAACAACTTTTTGATTCGCGCCATGTGCAAGCTGTATTTAATCACCTCCTGTCCGGTAGTTGGTATAAAAAAATGTCCACTTCATAAAATAATAGTCAACGTGCAATGTAGTATATCCTTTTGTGACGACAGGTGCTCAATGGGCAGATTTCTGAGCTAATTACAGCCTTGGTTAATCAAGTACCGGTTTTTGTGTGCATTCACGAGATTTCAATGGAACGCGCTTGAGCTGCGGATGGTACACGTGCATTGGATGTATTTTTAAAATGATGGTACCTATGCAAAATAAGTATTAATAAGTTCTCTGAATTGTATAATGGTGGAACCAATTTTTTGTCAGTCGTGTAAAAGCATTATAACTCTTAGTTGACGTATGAAATTCATTATATATCTTTTATAAGATTCCGGAGTAAATAGGGAACCTTTACAGTTTCTCTTTCTGTCCGTCTGTATGTTTGTAATCTGTTTAGCGGAGATATGCTTAGCATTGGAAAATTTGTAATTCAGCAGTATATTAGATTTAGTGAGCGTGTGTAAAAATTGCATTGAATACGAAAATTATTTTCAAATTATATTTGATAGAGTTCCGGTATATAGGAATATAAAAAATACGCGACAATGGAGGGTATGTACGATGTAGCGAAGCGAAACAAGAGGAGAGTCGTAGAGAAATTCTACCAGATGACAGCAGCAGCGTCATCCTGCGTACTGGTAAGAACTGCGATCACCAACACAACCCAGTGTTGTGATTATGGGCAGATATACCCAGTAAAATTAATCTATGGAGGCCAATGTTCAGCAGTGGACTTTTTATAGATGATATGAAGTGACTAGATTAAAACTAAACATACGTTTACATGATTTGATAAAGAAAATGATTCTCCTTCTTATGATAAAATATTACTTCACTGGCAAGTTATAGAGGCGATCATCAGTACAATGCATGAAAGGAAAGTTCAGAATGCCGCAGTATTAGCATCGACGCCCCGAGATATTTGTAAGATTATAGTATTAAATATCATGTGTCAAGAAATTTCTCTAACTAAATCGCACTTCAAACCGGATTTTGCTATCGCGTAAAGCGATAGTACGAGAAAAGCTGACACTGTGATGTCTGTGTTACAATTAGGTCTTCAACAAATCAATCTGCCAGGAAAACTATCGGGGAACAGGAAACTAAAGAAATAGCCTTAGCCTAGCCTATTATGTTATTAGTCGTGATTAGAAACACCTAAAATTCTATTTTTGGAAACAATGACATGATTAAAACTAATCAAGCGAATTGTCGGAAGAGAAGAGCAGCTCGTAAATGGCCACCAGACCCCTAGTAATCTACAAAAAGTTACTGTTAACCTAACCAAACCATTTCAGCGGGAAAATAACGAATACACTCTGAATGGTCACAACAAGATCCACAACTAAATTCTAAAAGACAGGAAACAGTAGAATAGGACATCTCTAGAATGGCCACTCGACCCCTTATAATTTCTGCAATCAACTAATACTTAGATACTACTCACTTAACGAATTTAGCGGGACCATACTCAATACTTTATTGCGTCCCAACAATGTGTTTTACAGGATAGTTACTATCCTGTAAAACAAACTACTGTAGTTTAGGTACTGAAATATCAGTTGTGGACCCTGTCGGGCACAGCATAGTGTAGTAGAGAGAAGGAAGGACGCTGTTTAAGTACTAGTTAGTTAAATCTTTTTGTTGATTAAAAAAATCACAAATATTTACTACGAGTTTGTTAGAGATTATTAGTTGTTAGTTAGTTAGTTATTAGTTGTCCCAAAGCAATAACTCTATATCATAAATAGATCCAGAAGATAATTTGTAAGGACAACTGCGGATAGACTTAAAACAATAGAATATGATCCGAGAAAGATACATTTATCTTTAAAGATTGAAATAATACATTTTTATTTTCGTAAACTACACACGGATCCCATTTCTAAGACACGATTGAAACTGACTGAGCTGACTCCAGACCGCAAGTCTAATTGCCACAAACGACGAGCGTCACTAGAATGGCCACTCGACCTCTAGTCATTTCTTTAAGACACCTTAATCTGTAAGGCTGATTGCTGGTAGACAGGAAACAATAGAATAGGACAGTTGCATCTTCAAAGATTGAAATAATATATTTTTACTTTTATACACTACACACGGATCCCAAAGCAAAGACACGATTGAAACCAATCGAATATAGCTGATTCCAAACCGCTTAATTTTCTTTTTATTATTGTAATTATTGCCACAAATGACGAGCGTCTCTAGAATAGCCACTAGGCCCCTAGTCATTTCTACGGTCCACTAATAGTTACTATCCACTTAACGAATTTAGCGGGAGATTAACTAATACACACACCATGGTCACAACAACATCCACAAACTAATCTATAAGCCCGACTGCTGGTAGACAGGAAACAATAGAATTGCAGCATTCGCGGTAAAGAAAATTCGCCAATTAACAGACGTTGTAACAGCTAGGCTAGTTTATCATAGCTATTTCCATAGTGTTATGTCCTATGGTATTCTTCTGAGGGGTTGTGCCGCAGACATTCAAACTATCTTTGTGCTGCAGAAGAGGGCTATTCGAGCAATTTATAATCTCCCGTGTGGACATTCACTAAGGGAAAAGTTTAAAGTAATTGGTATTTTGACAGTGGCCGGTCAATTCATTTATGATAACCTGGTTTATGTACATAAGAAAACTGATCAATTTAGTAAGAAAAGCTGTATACATAACCTAAACACAAGGAATAAGCATAAATTAGTTGTACCTGCCACTAGGCTCCAAAAGATAAACAAATCTTTTAAAGGTCAATGTGTGCGATTCTACAATAAAATCCCAAGCAACATACAGCAATTGAGCCTAAATAAATTTAAATTAACAATAAAACACAAGCTGTCTTCAAAGGGACACTATTCTATTAAAGACTATATGGCAGATAAAAATGCTTGGGATTAAACTGCCGTTTCATACAGGCTATTCTAATATGAATGACTTGAAAACATAAATATTGTTAAGGTTATGTTATATTGCATTGTATAGCTTCACAGACAAATGAAGATTGTAATTCTAGTACCAAACTAATGGACATATTTAAAAGAGCATAGCCTATCTCTCAATCTCAATCATTCCGCTTATTCAAGTCTACATACAAATTGTATCTATTAACCTCTCAAAAGTTTTAACAGCTTTGTGTTGTGTCTTTCTTCTTAATTTAAATTTATATAATTTACTTAATTGCATATACACATTTATTTTTTCTCTATATATATACATCTTATTTTTCTTTTTCTGAATACCTTTATTGTGTTAACATATTTCAACAGAAACTATTTATGTCTTTGAAATATTGTGCGTTTAAATTACCTTCTGAAAAGGTGCCCACGGAAGATCAGCGTCGCGACATCTCTGTGATGTTCGACAATTTGCTGAGTGAGCACCTTTTCAATACAAGTTGAGTACTTCTTACATTTGGGTTCTTATTGTTTTTGATTTGTGTTTTTATTATTTTGTACTTATTTTCTGTTATTTTTTTTCTTGCAACTTGTATTATAAATATTTTCTTTCTTTCTTTCTTTCCTATGAGTTTCTTGCCAGTTCTTCTTACAGAGCGGTGGCTCGGAGCTGGCACTTAATTATTTTTTGATGAGATTTAGTGTAATATTATTTCGATTGTTTTTTTTTTTTTCATTTGTAATCATGACGTTTTCAAGTACTATGTTTAATAGTTTATGAAATAAATATTTTTTTTACTTTTACTTTACTTTAATAAGACATTTGCATCTTCATAGATTGATATCTATTTTTTTTCTTTTGTAAACTACACACGGATCCCATAGCAAAGACACGATTGAAACTAATCAAATACAGCTAACTCCTAACCGCAAGTCTAATTGCCGCAAACGACGAGCGTCTCAAGATTGGCCGCTCGACCCCTAGTAATTTCTACGGTCCACTAATAGTTACTACTCACTAAATCAACTCTGATTACTTCTAATGATACATAAATAAAGCAATTACATGCTCCACTTTTGAATGCGAAAGTTCGCTGAGATGTATTTTTTTTAAATAATTGTTTGTGAGAATCACAACACGCGCTCAGTAATAGAGATGAGAATATATTGTGTTGTTTTGATTTTAAGATATGATAATCAGTTAAGATAAAAGTGTAGCTATTGGTTCATTTAAATAAACTTTTTGTTTTCTTCGTTTATCGTATTCCTTACTCTCGAGAAGATTTTAAGATTGTGGTTTTAATTCTGACACTATACAAAACTTTGGTAATTTTTCTGTACGCTATTTTTTTGTGTGTGCAAACAAAACAAATACCTATAATACTTAGTGAGCTGGGCTTGGTGGTCTCTTAATAAGATTTCCGAAAACAATTATTTATTCTACTACGAAAATAAACTCTCTTAGGTGTTAACCATCATCGTACATACGCTTGACTTCACTATACTTACAAGAACTTATATTTGATAGAATATAAGACAAATCTACATTTAAAAAATACACCGTACATAATATGGAAAAGACACTCACTTATTTTTTTGCAGGTCTAAGTTTTTGTTTATTGATTTTTATTATTTCCTTACAGTTTTTAACTAAACACCCTAAGCTACACATAAAATAAAAATAAATTATGTATGTAACTTTATTTCTTCTCAATAATATTTGATATTTATACACATTAATTCATAAACTGATTGTCAAATCATAAAATACAATCACTCCTAAGTACTAAGTATAAGTACTGAACAGCTACTGCCATCTACCGGGCGGTAGCGTAACTCAAGCCTGTCTTGAGATGCAAATCTTAAACTTTAAAGCACGGGTTTCAGCTAAAATCTAAATTTTATTATTTCCTGCCTTTTAGTAATATGTTACCACCTTTCATAATATTGAAAAGTAATCTAATAAACCTTAAGAAAGATTAAAAAAATGTTTTGTGTGTTTTTTATTGAACACAAATAAATATTGATACAATGAGAAACACATTCTTGCACATAAAAAAGTATGCGAATTGGTTGTATACTTATATTGTAAATAATATAATATGAATAATAAATACTAATAGACATAAAAAATGCTATAATGTTTTTCGGCTATTGTGGTCTTTTCGGCGTCCGGTTTCACTAATTTCAAAATAGTCACAAACGAATTGAACATAAAAAAAATTTCGTAATATAAGAAAGTAAATAATTTTCTTTTTATAATTCTTTTCAAATAAGACAAATTGTGGTATACCTAAGTATAGTGGGGCATAATTAGAACTATGTTTAGACATCGGCTGCTTTGAATTAAGTTTTGAACTATTCCAGTGTGTAACTAACAGACTGACACAATAAAAAATACGTCCCCATGGATTTATTATTATACGTATCATTTAGTTGTCAATTAGTCTGATTAGTAAAGTAACATTTAATCATTGTTATGTTATAAAAGTGGGTGTTACTGCTGGCAGTCGCGTCTGCCGGTGGTGAGACCCACACCCCCCTTCGTTCCCCCTTTGGCCGGAAGGCAGTGCGTAAACGCATTTTGTTACCTACTTAAAAAAAAAGATTTCACCCTGGGCTTGAATCTGGGGCAACCAGGATAATGCTAGTATATGATGAACAACTAATTACATATTTTTTTATAAGTAAATATTCAAAACATTTTATAACATGGACAGACAAATTCCAAGGCGCCAAACAGTGGCCAAGCGCGTCTAGTAATTGTCTATAGGACGCTGGTAGGACATTTCACCGAGCCTGCTGGCAGGTGACCGATTCGAAAGACCGCGGCCGGAGGCATCCCGCCATAGATTAGCTTAAGGCTTCAGACTGGACATGTTCTTAAGAGATTACTTACTTAAAATATATAACATTTTAAATATTTCTTTATATTTTATATTTATAAAGTATTCAAAATGTTTTATAACATTGATATATGAATTCCA
Source organism: Musotima nitidalis (assembly GCA_949126915.1). Taxonomy (NCBI): domain Eukaryota; kingdom Metazoa; phylum Arthropoda; class Insecta; order Lepidoptera; family Crambidae; genus Musotima; species Musotima nitidalis. The sequence continues at coordinate 6,094,085 of OX421424.1, read as the reverse complement.
AGGCGCCAAACAGTGGCCAAGTGCGTGGAGTAATTGTCTATAGGACGCTAGTAGGACATTTTACCGAGCCTGCTAGCAGGTGACCAATTGAAGACCGCGACCGGAGGCTTTTTTTTTACCCTTTAGAATTTTAAGTTTCTTTTGAGTTTCAGAAATCACTTGAAAAAATTACCATATTCGTCATAGTGTTTTGAAAGTAATATGTTTTTTATTATATAAGTATTATTTGGAACCAAAATATAGGGAATACATAAATTTTAACCAAAATCATGATTATCAAAATGTATTTATCCTTTTAAGTAACAACCGATACGCTGATGCTATATAAATCAAATAAAACACAGAAAATGTTTTGTCAGTCTTCCACCACTACAGATTAATAAAATAATAAGGTTATTAATATGTAATACATGATTGTGGCATGCTTGAGCTTGTCGGAGCTTACTACCATTAAGGAGCAAAACCTAAGAAAGTCTTCTAACTCTTATCCATTAGGCACAAAATTTAAAACTAATAGCGATATATCCTCTGTTAGTTCTTATTCTCACAATCAACAAGTTTTATATCGAGACGAGAGAAGTCGTTCTGTATTACTTTTTACGTAGAATGTCGCGAGCCCTTCAGAGTGATTATTGCGAAACTAGTATTTTTAAAGTTGTATGTAATTAACAGGTTGTCTACTACATCTGCTCGGCCCATACAGACTTACGTAGATCACTTAAAATGATACCACCTTTATTGCTATGCAATTGAAGTTTAATTTTAAATGACCGTCATTTATAAACAGTGGAGTAAGTCGTCTTTTTAAGTTTTTAATGATAAACAAGTGTCTTCCATCATTTTAGGCTTTTAACGTTTTCTGCCGCGGGCCTCAATGAGTTGTGTTTCGTTTTTCGTGCTACGAACAGAGTTAATAGGCACTTGTGTTACAAAATAATTATAACATTTCTATCTTGCATGTGTCCGTCTTACCGTCAGTAATAGTATTTATAAATATAGGCTTTTAGCGGAATAATTGCTTGTATCAAAGACATCTTCTTGTAAATGTTAATTTGTTATATTTTTGAAAAGTATTTTCATATTTATTTTAGTTTATAAACTACTACACATCTTAAAAACGTCAAAATTAAATATATAAAAAAAACAATAAAAATATGATTACACAAAAACCATGAAACTTAGATTCACTTACATGCAACAAAACAGTTAAAAAAATATTAAAGTGTAAGTGAAAATAGGTGCTAGTTAAGAACTACCGCTCTGTAAGAAGAACTGCTTACATGTTTTTTTTAATTATCAATAGGTAGTTGAAATAAGTGTTCTTTCACTCAAGTAAAGGTCCAATTCACATTTTATGCAAAACGAAATTCGAAGTAACAAATCAGGACTGCCGTCAACACATCTGAATATCCAGAAAAACGTTGGCAGACCGCCATTAAGCCCAACAAAGTGCCGTGGACGTCATAAAATATATTTTCCGATAGTCAAATTGCAGCATCGGCGTAGCACACAAATCTTTTCCGATAAATTTTGTTGGGTAATACCTACCTATCATTTTGTGCGGACTCAGTTTGCTTACCCTACTAAAGCGAGCCATTTCTTATTGAAAGCAATTTCTGAAAGGTAATTTTCGTACCTTGGTGACTAATAAAAAAACATGAAGAAAATTCGAGGCTTGATTTACATAGATATTTATTTTCATTCTTGTAACTTTGTCAAAAATTAGTACCTACTGGTTTCAAAAATATTTTAGTTAAATATTTTAGGTGACTTTTTTCTTTTTTTAAGCTAGAAATAACCTATTCCTAGATAATTTGATATTATGAACATACAATAAGTGTACTAGTACATCATCATTATCATCATCTCAGCCCATTAACGTCCTACTATTGAGCACGAGCCTCCTCTAACATATCGAGGTGCGTTAAAAAAAAGAGAGAAGAATGGAAGAATTCTCCTTTGTAAGGAAGTATCACCCACTTCTTACACTACAAAGTGTGAGCACTGCAATATCGCACTGTTGCTTCCTCATACATAATAATTATTATGTGTAATTTTGTTCCTCAAGAAAGCTGTAGCAGGTGTGGTCGGGCTGGTTGGTGGAGAGACTTTTATATATATCCTTTATTGCACATAAACATTCATAAAAAAACACAGTAGGTAACAAAAAACATGTACAAAGGTGAGCTTATTTCTATAAGAAATCTCTTCCAACCAACCCTAGCAGAAGTGTCGGAGATTAGTGTGTGGGATCATAATAAGAAATAATATATTAATATAATATTATATTTCTTTTCTGTGTATGTTAAGCTTGCGATCAATATCATGCTTAAGTTTGCCGCTAAAATGAACTATTTATCAGGGAACAAAAAAATTTATATCCTTTTAATTGTTTTAAGACACTACAGAAGGTTTATTAAGTCAGCATATTGACCGTATATAATGTGAAGTTCATTTCCATCACCAGATGAGCTAGGTGCCAAATCTGTCTCCCCCCCGAACAGGTCTCCACCTTGGCGTGGTGGGGGGGCTGAGTACCTCCCGGATGCTGGGAAAAGGTAACACCCAGAGACCGACGACTTTGGGTGCCCTTAGTACTGACTACCGGGGGAGAAACTAAGAGGGACCTGTGGAGGGCGCAGCGGGCGGGCCAGGAGGGCCCGCTCAGCAGCGCCTTGAGGGTCTGGGCAGTGGGGGCAGGGGGCTCGTGCTGTCTAACCATGGACCCTCCGGGAAGTCGGCCACACACGCTATGGTCGCACAGGGAGGTAGGAGGGGCGCATCCACTGCGCCTCTCTGCGGTTTTAGTCCGGGGGACGTTGGCCGCAGGCGGGGTGTCAGAAGCTGCAACCCAGGTACTGGCCTCCGCCTCTTTCTCAACAAGCGGCGGGCGTCGTCGGAAAATTTTTAGTGGGTATTACTGCTGGCAGTCGTGTCTGCCAGTCGTGAGTCCCACACTCCCCTTTCGGTCCCCCTTTGGCCGGAAGGCAGTGCGTAAATGCATTTTGTTACCGACTTAAAACAAAATAAAAAAAAGTGCCAAATCTGCCAACATTTATAATAAATTTAAAAAAAAACAAATCAAAGGTTTAATAGTCACAGACAGACCCTATAATAGAAAAAAATTGGTCTAGTTTGTACTATTTTGGTACCAGAGAATAATAATACATAAATATTTTCTGTCAATTAAACCACTTATTTAGGAAACCTAATAACGTATTTTACATTTTTTTTCATAAATACTTACTTATTATACATTAAAAAAACACTCAGAACAGAACAATTATTCACGTTTATGCAACACAAAAAATTGTCCTGTGTAGGAATGGAACCCACGACCTCAGGAGCGGAGTGCGAGTATACTATAATATAGCCACCGCGCCATATCCGTCGTCAACAACAACAATGGAGCCGAACATACGTTTGATAATTATGTTATTGCTTACTTACAGAAAAATACTTTTTTAGGTAAATAAATATTTTTTGTCTTAACAGCTTAAACGCCCAGCCGAAAATACTAGTTTGCTCTATGGGCCATGGCAGCCACCATATGTCCGACAACCCTTTTGTTATTTTTCAATAAGCCCATTGATAAAACAAACTGGCAGATAAACGGTGTCTGCCATGGCGTTTAACGTGTTAATTACTTTTTTGTAGTTGTGGAATTATCTGACAATTATGTTCTAATCCATTTAAAGTCAAAGTTAAAATCATTTATTAAAGATTGGCTTAATAGAGCTCATATAAAGGTCCAAAGTTAAAAACTAGCGCGCCCATTCACTGCGGGCGGGAGCTTGATCGTAAAAGAACGGACAAGATAATTGTCAAGGTTAGTTTTTTCTCCCGCCAGAATATGCATATTCTATTGCATTGCATTAGTGTAAAGACCCAATATTTAGTGGCATTATTGAGATCCAAGGTATTATACTGATTGATATTAAATAAAGTAGGTTGATCCACATACAGGTAACCGTTAAAGCGTTTAGTGTTTATTCTATGAATAACGTAAAAGTTTTCCACAAACAGAATCAAGCCACAGCGAATTTTCAAGCCGTTTGAATCCTGAATAGAGGGCGGGACGTGAGTTAATACATTTTGTGAGTTATGTCGTTATTCCCATATGTGGTAAGCACCCAAATAGTGGCCGACTCGTGGCCCGCTTGAATTTGTTGCACCTGCGCCTCTAAATTTGGAATATAATTCACAAACGTGAAACGCTTTTGTAAAAGATTGATTTTATAAAAAGTTGTTTGTAAAACTAGGTTAAGTTTTTTAACATAGATTTAAAATGGTTATGAAACCATAGCGCTGGAGGACCCCCCCCCCCCCCCCCCGAACAGGTCTCCCCCTTGTCGTGGGGGGGGGAGCTGAGTACCTCCCGAAGGCCGGGAAAAGGTAACACCCAGAGGCTCTGGGTGTCCTTAGTACTGACAACCGCTGAGGGCGCAGAGGGTAGGCCAGGAGGGTTCACCAAGCTTCGCCAGGAGGGTCTTTGGCAGCGGGGGCAGGGGCCCCCTGCCCTGTCTAAACATAGACCCTCCGGAAAGTCGGCCACACACGCTATGGTCGCACTAGGAGGTAAGAGGGGCGCGTCTACTGCGCCTCTCTGAGGAGGTCCTCCCGGTTTTGGTCCGGGGGACGTTGGCCACAGGCAGGGTGTCAGAAGCTGCAACCCAGGTATGTGGCCCCCGCATCTTTCTCAACAAGCGGCGAGCGTCGTCGGAAGGTTATTAGCGGGTATTACTGCTGGCAATCGCGTCTGCCGGTGGTGAGTCCCACACCCCCTTTCGGTCCCCCTTTGGCCGGAAGGCAGTGCGTTATCAACGTAAAACAATTTAAAAAAATGGTATTACGACGAAGCCTAAGTGCACTGTCACGATTACGCACAAAGGATGCAGACGACCGTGCATAGTGGAGGCATACAGAACGGAATACTGACACCGGGCCCGTAAGGCCGCAGCCGGGGTAACGCTGGGATGATCAATTATGGTGATGAGTATTTGTATCTAACTGTGAAATTGTGATCGTATCGATAAAGTATTTTTAATGTTATATGAAGCCTACCCTTATTCAAAACACTGAATTCTTTCGTTATTCAGCCAAACTAACTTCTAAGGGCGCGTTCCTACTTTGTGACGACAGATAATCGTGTAGTTTTAAGTGTCATGAAACATTTATTTATAACATCAATTTAATCCACCGTTAGGATTACGACAAAAAGTAAGAAGAAATAATATTACAAAAAGTAGTTTTAAAATGTTTATCAACTCTAACATCATGAGTTAACTGATTGCAATTTAATAAAAACGTTTTAAGTAATATAATCGTTATGAATAACTCTATTGCCTTCAACCATCAATAATATCAATAGAAACAACGAACTAGATAAATCAAAACGTTTCTGATTCTAGATTAAGTTGTAAGGTTAAGCTTGAAGTTCGATTTGAAACGCTATAGAATTTACTTGGTTCTATTGTGAAACAGCTGTTTATCGGCGGTAAAGCAACTGTATAAAGCTCAACGCACACAAATCCATTGCATGTACTATGAAAATAGTTTCTGTATGAGAAAGTTTTAGATATTTTTTAATTAATTAGTATTATCTTTTTCGCGCTTCTGTAGTGAATAGAAATTCTAAAAGTGTTTTGTTTTATTTCGCCGAGGTCTCTCACTTTTCTGTGCGCCTGAAAACTGGTATTGTAATATATTAAAAACAGCAATTCTTTCTGGAAAACATAGAGATGGACATGGTAAAAATATGGTGATACAGCACAATGTTTTCAATTTAGAAATTTGTCGAGATTTATCATGTTACAGATATAGTAATGGTTTTAAATTTAGAATTTGGTTAATCCAAAGCTTAATAAAAATATTTATGACAAATAATGTATGTAATTTTTTTAATTTTTATAATTATATATACGGATAATATTTTTATTACTTTTTTTTCATTCTCGTCCACAACATATTAGACTATTTCATACTAAACTTTACTACTAATAAAATTTGACGGCCCCGCTAATAACAAAGTAACAATTTCTGAATCTTGTATTAATAACTAGCTCCATACTGCACTAATTATTATTCTAACATATACAACAAAAACAATCTATTCGCTAAAAGATTTTTGCAAAATTGTTTTAAGTGAGAGTTTATATGAAAATAAAATAATTTGGAGTTCTCGAAAGCGTTCAGTATCCGCCTCTCTTATATCAAAAGTGAGAGGTGCTCAATCCGTGCTCCACCAGGCGGTGCCATTTTATTTGTCACGTCTAAGCCTGACACCGCTGGCATTTTATATGACCTCCAACGACACGACTCAAATAACGCCTATTTGAGATATTTTGTGTATTTGTAACACGCGAGTTTGTTTGGTTTGTATGGAGGTTTAGGCGAGAATACAAGGCTGAATCGCAGTCACATAATAACTTTACTGTACTGTGTAAAAAGCCGTGCCGTGTGGTATCGGCCTAGAATATTGCCACCTCATATCATCTTACTGGCAGTCGTAAGAGTCGTCGAAGAGAAATTCTACCGGATAATGGACAGCAGCGTCATCCTGCGTACTGGCTTGAATTGCGGCCACCAACCCGCCTGCCCAGAGCGTGGTGATTATGGGCAAATACCCCCAATCGATTGTAATCTTTTGGAGAAGCTAATAGTCAGCAGTGTACTTTATAAGGCTGTTATGATGAATGTCTAGGAAGCGATCACCGAAGTGAAGCACATAGAGGTCATATCTTGTATGGGTGATCGATTGTGTAGCATAAAAAGATTAGTCTTATCTTTTTAATGGAAATCATTAATTGACTACTTTCTATTTATTTATTTATTTTATTTTATTTGGGAGGCTTACAGCTAACACTGCTATATAATTTTAAAACACTATTGTAAATAATTCTTCTTGGCTAAGATCAAAGTATAGTATCTGTTATTTTTAACTTAATTAAGCCGTCAATTCTGAATAAAGGTCCAGTTATTGTCACGCCTATGCCTGACACGACTCAAATAACGAATACTTGAGATATTTTGTATAATATTGTAACACGCGAATTTGTTTAGAGTTTAGACGGGGTTACGTAGTCGAATTGTTGTCTTAGATTGACTTCACTCTAATATCTAAAAAGCACTCATTGTGGTACTGAGGTCACCTTTTGGATTGAAGACATTTTGTGTGACATATATAAGTCGTTACGGGTATAGGCTAAATTACAAGTTTCGGGATTATTCTGCGACATGAAGAGCTTCATATTTTTAATTAACAACTGCTTACCATCAGACATTATGTGTTTAATATAAGTGTTACATAAAAAACCAGTAGTAATACTAACAGTTTTTCAGCAGATAAAAAGAGCTATTTTCCATGACTTAGTTAGTTTAATAAAGATCTGCTGTGATTTCCTCTTTGTATAGCGTAGAAAACAAAAGAAGACATTTGTGAAAATTTGCACACATTTCCACACGTGCTCCTTGGTACACAATGAACAGATAATCTAGCGAGTTGACTAACTCAGCAACTTGCGTATAGACATAGTTAAATAGGAGCAGTAAACTTTTAAACTTCGCGATATAATTATATTTAAATTTGTCATGACTAATGTATACAGTATAAAATACTTTACCAAAATGTTTTCTTGACTCAATGACATTTTAAAAAGTAATTTTTGTGCACAATAAATTTTTCACAATTTACAGAACGCTCATTGTACCTACTTGTATCGTATAAGACTGTGGTTTTGCAAATTCTGTTAATTACACTAACATAAGAAAGAAGATACAGAGCTTGAAATATTTAAGTCCAAACAGGAGAGCCCAATAGCCTGAGGCACGTACCTAGTTGCGCAGTACACTCCCGAATAACTATAAAAAAAGTTAAAGACGTTATACGTACGGGCATTTAACTATCCCTAAGCCCGCTCGGTTTCCTCGCTCCGGGCTCGTGAGCGCCACCGATGCTGCAATCTTGTGCAATTAAAACTTCCGCAGAGTTTGTTTATGAGTGCACCTTTCGTCCAAATTTCGCCGACTTAGCCCCGCTCGGGCAAGTTTCTTCGACGTTTATCACAATGCTTCGCCAACTTTGGCGACGGAGGTCTTCAATATTGTCGGAACTTAGAGAAAATATGTCATACGTATCCTGGTTGTAGTGTATAAAGTTTTCAGCTTAGTGAAGAATGTGGTGCCTGCAGTGGATAAACTAGATGCAAATGGAATTGTTTAGGGATTTCGTTAACCTAATTCAACTGGCCATATGACCACACTTAAAGAATCAACGAAGGAAAATGTTTGTGATGTCCTGCTGGTAGAATTATTCAAGCTGCTCAATAAGGCCTAAAGCTAAATGACTACGATATAAAATGGGATTTGGAATTGTCTAAATAGTCGATATGGGCCACGTCTCACAAAACAAGATAAGAAGGGCTTTGGTTATATTCCACCTCGCAGAACCAGTGCGTAATGGTGAGTGGAGTGGAGCATGGCGACCTGCTGATAGATTTTTTAAACAGCCCAATCCAGGCTCTAACTTATCTCAACCTGTACTGTACCTGAACAAAACTACGTAAAATTATAAGCCGACATAGCGCCACCGAATAAGTCAAATAAAATATTACTGAAATTGCTTCGTCAAGTTCCTAAATAATAAAATTACTAAAAATGTTGTACGCTTAATTACCATTCCCAGCACGTAAAGTTCGTATAAATTCAGCCACAAATTCCAATATTCGCTCTATTGTAGATTCATTATTCATTGGAAAGGATGAGACCTCATATAGTTTGTGGCTTGAATAATTAGTGAACATAATAAAATTATCTGGGATCCAATAGGTCAAACATAAGTACAGCCAAAAAATTAAATATCATGAAACTTGGAAATTTGTCAACATAGTGTTGAAAGAAAGAAATAAAGAAAAAGCATTTATTCTGTGACAAAAACAAAAATAAAATAGCCATACGCGTCAGCAGGTTTTGAGCCCCAGACTCTCTTAATTTGAAGGCATCGCCGCTAATACATCGGCTGAGGCAACGACTTAATGTCATACATTATATTAGTTATATATAAAAATCTATATTTATCTAAGCTTAATATTACGTTATCAAAACTTAATTTACTTGATAATTCGTTTCCTACGTTCAAAGTTAATACCACACTCCGCGAAACAAGTTTCTCAAGCCATAAGTAAATATTAGTGCAACAATTTTAATGGACTCCGTTACTTGCTATGTGAAACAGCCCAGAAAGTTTATTTTAAGCAATATCAATTTGTGTCAACGAATTTGCATAACCTCCATTTCATATCGAATACAAGTAGCTTAGAGCCACCCACGCTTAGTATTTGTAATTAGTGGTATACTAAGGTAATTGCTTATATTGACATAACTTGCTACTAACCTCCTAATTGGATTACGAAATTTATTCGAGATTTGAAATGAATTATTTCGTAATAAATGTGAAATGCCGACGAATGAGTTTCTTTCAAATGAGGTAAAACTAACAAGCATATTTTTAAAGATAAGTTAGTCTTAGTAGAGTAGCTACAAATACAAATTATTTATACAAATTATTTATTCAATATCTGTTTTTTACAATTTCTGTGTTATAATTGAGGATTTCTTTTAAGTAAACAAATACTTGTGTCAGATATCCCCGTTCTCCATTGAGGTAATGTACTCAAAACAGACAATTATAAGAAAAATAATATTTAAAAAAAAAAAAATTAAACATATTTATAATTAAAACAAATTACACAACGTTATGGGTAAAAATACGCGCGCGTGGGTAAATGTGCGTGCGTGTGAGTGTGCGTGCATGTGTGTGTGTGTGTGTGTGTGTGTGTGTGTGTGTGTGTGTGTGTGTGTGTGTGTGTGTGTGTGTGTGTGTGTGTGTGTGCGTATATATATTTAATTCAAGTTATATATTTATAAAATTATATTACTTTATTTCAAAAATGCTTCAGTTTTGTCATAATTCCATGTTTTTAATAATAATATAAGATTTAATTTGCAATTATAGTAATTCATAGGATATATGTTCAGAATCTTGTTTATATTATTATATAAGTGAGCAGATCGTGCCATCACTTGTCTCTTAGCATATACTGTTTTAGTCTTGGGAGTTGGAGCTACATTATATTTGCGTCTTCGGGATAATTTTGAAGGAATATAAGGCAGCGTTCGATGGAGTCTCAGGGTAACATGCAGTATGTATAGCTGCCGAACCGACATAGTGTCACTTATCTCGTATAGTTTTTCTGTTGGAAATCTGTAAGGTTTAAAATTCATAACTTTTAATAGAGCCCTTTGCGCTCTTTCCAGTTCTAGAAATTTTACTTTACTAGCACCTCCCCAGACTGAGATGCAATAACCCAGTAGTGATTGAGCTAAGGTTACATATATTTGTTTTAATAGCTGCTTATCAGCGATATATCGAAGGTTTCTAAAGCTGAAGATAACAATTGTACAATACACAATAAAGACAATATCATTGATAACGTTAAAAAAACATACAAACTGTTATCCTCTGAGAAACAGATGCAGAACCAGCCAATGTCACGTCTGAGTGGCTTTTTAGGTTATTTTTGTCAATGAATAGTATATTATTATTAGTTTTCTATTTATCTGTTCGTAAGTCTAGCGGCGATTCAAGTTATCCTCAGAGAAGCAGGTGAAGAATCAGCAAATGCACGTCAGAGTGGCTTGCGTACGCTTTCGTTAGCGCTCCAATTCCTAAGCTTTGTCACGGCTCATCATGTCAATATAGAGTAAGTATATCGGCTTCAAAGATTCATGTAATATTAGAATATTATACAGCAACAGTTATCCTCAGAGAAGCAGGTGAGAAATCAACGAAATTGCTTCAAGACAAATGCACTTCAGAGTGGCTTGCGCCCGCTCTGGTTAGCGCTCCAGTTCCCAAGCTTTGTCGCGGCTCTTTGTGGCTCCACTGTATCTGGATCACATGCAACTACCGTGGGCGGTGGCCCAAGTGTCAATATAGAGCGATTTCTTTTTTCAATACACACTTTTTATTATTCTTTCTAATGCTTAATGTAAATTATATTATTGGGTGTAAGGGCTTAACATTTTACAATAACAGTTCTAATTGACGCAAACCTCTATTAAAGAATAGTTTAGCTGAGCAAATAACTCTCGTCAGTAAGAATACTTATATCAAATCTTTTAAATGTTTAATTGTGTTTAATTATATTATATTATACTTAATTATATTATAATTTTATTGCAATTAATTTTTTGTTAAGAGATATTACTAATTTATAATTTCAATTAAACTTAAAGTCTGACAAAATCACAATTGTATGAAATAAATCTATGTGATATTTCATAGTTTTATTTTTATGAGCAGTAAACTATTTTATTATGAACTTATCGCTTTCACTTCTGTCTCAAAATGACCGTAACCGCGAACTCTGCGTTTCAAACAAAATAATAGGGCCTACGACCTTGCTTTCTAAGCGATCAGACTGTTGTACTATATAATTTTAATGAGCCTATAATACGCCAAGGCTGTGCGTATTCGATCTCAAAGATATGGTTGGAGTTTTGCTTCTAATTACTAGATTGCTACTTGGCGTTGATAAGATCTATGTCGTATTGCTTTCGGACTATTTGTTTTTCTTATCGAGATCAAGGAGCCAATTGTAAGGCCAAAATATCTAAAACATAATTATTATATTACATTTATGTTTAAGTCACAATGTTACTAATACAATATGGAGAAATCTGAAATAAACATTTTTTTTTTTATTTATTTATATGTTTCAAATGTGCTTCCTATTTCCTATGATCCCGGGTCTTTTAAGCAGGGCGTGAAACGGTATTTTAGCAGGTCGTCATGAGGATGCGCTTTGTACCGTGCTTATTTCACGGTATGAAGCGCTTTCAGGATTTTTTGAACTGCATCGACTGAAAACATTAAAACGTGTCACATTAAAAAAAAGATTCGATGGCTAGAGTATGCTTGAGGTTAGATATTATCAGTTCATAAAAGAGGATGCTAGATTATGGTTTAATCTGCTGGAATATGCTAAAGACTGCAAGATTCCGCTGGAACATGCAAACTATATATGTATTCTGTTTGTGTATAAAAAAGGATGCTAGAGATTGCTACATTTCGGTGAAATATGCAAGACACTGCTAGATTCCGCTAGAGTATGATGAGATTGCTAGAGACTGCTAGAGCATTATAGATTCTGCTGGAATATTCTAGAGGCTGCTTGATTGCGTTAGTGTATAAATAATCTAGATAATGCTTGATTCCGCTAAAGTATGCTCGATGTAGGTAGATCCCGCTTGTCCTCGTAGCGGCGATCGGCGGAGGCGACCTTTCGCGTTCAGCCCTAGTAAAGTCTAGAGACCAAAACGAGAGGGAATGAGGGGCTATCGTCTCATTTTGCAAAGCAGTCATGCAAGCAAAGGAGGCGGCGGAACAAGAGAGGCAGAGTGCCTTTTGTCACTATTCCAGCCCCCGTGGTAGATGTCTGAGACGTCGGGAGCCGCGAGACGACTCCCGGCCACCATAGCGTCTACGTTTATGGGCGGTAAGTAATGGGTAAGTCGCCTGCCGTCCAGAATCTGAAGGCGACAGGCCGCGTCGATGGCGTTCATAATCCACGCGCGTCCCAAAGACACAAAGCTTGCCGGGGTTGCTAGACTGTTCGAAAGGGTTACCGCGGCTTGCGTCCAAGAAGGCTCAAGAAGAAACATGGATGGTTTTTAGTCAGTAGAAGTCTGACACACCCTCCTGCTCCACCCACAACGGGAGACGGACATTTTATGATTTTCTCTTTGAGGAAGGTAAATCTCGCTTAAGTTATTGAATTCGAGGCTCTTAGATTTATTAATAATTTGACTTCGACTTACAAAATTGACATTTGACCTTTAGTCTATGCAAATTGATTATTTTTAAATAATCTCTCCATACAGCGACACCAACCTGTCACAGCAATTTTAATTACATTCAACTGTTACAACAGCATGACCTCAAAATGTTAATATTGAAACTAGATCTGACCCAACACAAAACACAGCGGCGTTTCCAACTAGTTATTAAGACACTTGATGAAATAATTGTACCGTACGCCAGCGTAAGTTGTAATTACAAATCTTTAGTTTACCAACTGTGTGAAAATGTAATGGAAGGAATTAGACTTCGTACAGAAACAGGCGGAGCGGATGCAATTTGCCTACATTAATAGATAATTAATACAAAATGCTTTTTTAATACCACGACGGGCCATTTCCATACTCCTATCTTTTTAACACATCTGTATATTAATATTAGTCACGCCGTATTGTGGTTTTGATATATTTAAAAGTTCTGGGAATCCGTAGAACGGACGGGCTTTTAAATCTGATTGCTTAATAAGTAAAAAGGTCTACGATCTAGTTTAAACCAGTCATTGGTGAATCATAATAGAGAGTGAATGTTGTCATGATATTCTTTTATGTAGATTCTATGACTCGCGCATAAGTAATTTGAAAGCTCAGTCATAAGAACTGGAATTTAATTTTCATTTTAACTATTTTCATTTTAAATCTCAGTGGCTTTAAAGTGAAGTAAAAGTGAACTAAACATAAAATATTTACTGTTTAAAATTAACCAGTCATAAATTCAATGAGACTACCTAAATTGCAAGCAGTTAAAATTATTGCCAACCCAATGACAAGCTTTACAATTGTCAAGTTAAATTCTTTGACGTGTATCTAAATCTCTTGTAATAAGGGTTATTTTTAACTAACCTGTTACGCTATCAACGAGGTCGTCTATATATACGGCCTGCTTTGTTATGAGTTTCTTCATCCGACTTAACTCATACCTTATGAAATAACTTTCGATGAATATGATGTCATAACGCAGTCAATTCAGTGAATCTACCAAGAGTTGTCAATATTCAACACTCCTAGCAGTAATAAGAAAAATTTTACTATGTATTATAATTATTAAGAGGCGTCTTTCTTTTTTATTGTAAAATTCTATATGTAGGTATAACTAACAGTATTTAAGCACTTTTTACCCAGTAATAGAAATATTCTTATCTTATAATTTTAAAAAAATCTGGACATATCTGCCGTAAAGACGATAAATGGATCTACAGAGTCTTGTGTTGAGAACAGGACGTGGGCAAATCACAAACAAGATGGTCGGACGACATAAAAAGACGGCAGGGCAGACCTGGTACAAGAACGCTGCTTCAAGAATTTTACGGATTTCGATGCAAGAGAAATTCAGCAGTGTAGGCAGATACGCTGAGAAGAAGAAGATGGCTTTCTGGGAATGACAATTTTAAAATAGTGCGTTGAAGATCGAGCTTAGTGGAGGCAAAAGCGCAAGAAAGCGGACCTTGAGCCCGTAAGGTGGAAACCGGAATAAGGGTGCGTATCCACCAGAGATGTGCGCTGCGCGAATCTAGTTTAATATGGCGATTTTATTGGTTCTTAACAAAGACATTCCACGCAACGCATCCTTGTGAAAAGGCAACCTTACGCTCGGATGATGATTTTGACTTTTAAAAAGTCTGTCGGAATAAATTACAACCTCTTTTACCTAAAATTTATATAAGAGATTGGAACTTACAATGCAACGTACGTCGGGTCATTCAGTATCAACTTTAAACACAACAATTTTTATTACCGGATCAACCTATAATTGTATGGAAATAAAACTAAAGCCTCTTTTGGCGAGGTGAACGTTAGTCGTAAACTTTATGGTTCGTCGATTTTAACTCCACCTCATAAATCTATCGGGCTTAAGCTAACAATATTTAAGTCGGCGACTAACGTTGGCATGCGATAACTGTTACAAGTTCTTATTGAAGTTTGGATGGCCAAAGCCATAAATCCCAGCTAGCAGGAAGACATATTCGATACGTGAATGTCTGATGTATTCTGATATGCTACAAAACTACAAATATTCCAGAGAAAATACAAGAACTAGTAAAAGATACCATTTATTTTATGTCATTTTATGAATTAAAAAAATGTCTTGGCTCTTACATTTTAGGAAGTTTTAAATTTGTACGATCAATGTCCCTTTTAAAGCTTTAATTTGCCTGTATTAAGAGACATAGCTCTTCCTTCAGCTTAACCTATAATAACAATAACAGTTCATTTGTCTTTAATTATTCAATAAAATAAAGGTTACATTGTGCAATTCTTACACAATATACTTAATTTTAGGCATGGCGGATTGTGACTCAGAAGACGCAGAAAAACCACGACTCCTGCTATTCTGTCACAATATTTTCCACGTGTAATATAAATAATGACATCGTGCAACAATATGCTATGAAAAAAATTGTAAACCTATCACTATTTATCTTATATATAATTAAAATAAAAATCTAATTACTATTATTACATGATACTTTGTTTTTCTCATATAGTTACCTGATTCAAGAAGTGATAGATCAATGTTGACATGTTCTTTTATTTGTTTAAAACCAACTTGTTTTTTCACCAAATGTCAATAAAAAATAGTACCAACTAGAGACATAATTACCAATACTAATTATTTACTGTAGTAGGTATGCGTAGAGCGACGATAGCTGGGGAGACCCATAGGATTCTAATTCAGAGGGTCTAAGGTTCAAATCCTTGTAACGCTCCTATGACTTTATGTTGAAGTTATGTGCGTAATTAGCGCTTGCTCTGTGCCTCGGAAAGCACGTTAAGAAGTTGGTCTCGGCTGACATGAACATCTCTGGCATTCGTTATTAGAAAGTCAGTGCCTTCTAATATTCTGACGATTGGTTCAACCATAGAATGATTTTCCCTTCGGTTTGTCGAGGTCTGATCGAACTGAGTTCAGCCAAATTTGGTTAGGCCAGTGAGCAGACCCTGGGCTTAAGTCTTGAGCCACCGGGATAATGCTAGGATATGATGAAGAATTATTGACTGTAGTAGGTATGTGAAATTAGATTCCTATTCTGTCCGATCCTACCCAATTTGTTAGTTTTTTTTACAAGAAAAAAGCTTATCTAAAAGCATATTTACTGTTCGATAAGTAAACATCTAATGCATTACTATTCAACTTTTTTGTGGGCTTCGTGTGTACACATGACTTTTCTCATAGGATATTTTCATAAGCTTATTTATTTGTATAAACACTACCGTTTATTGTACTTAATATAATCAATTTCTTTTTTCAAGCGTGTTTAACATGCGTACACGCGTTTTATGTTTCCTATGATTATGCAGTCATGTCATGACTTTCAAATAATGATAATAAACAATAAATATTTACTAAAAATTACAACATTTTTTTAGTTCCAAGATAATTGTCATTAAGGACTTGTGTTATAGCTACTAAATAAGGGATACATATATATATACTTTTTTTATTAAAACATAATTAATGTACATTTCCTATGTACCCAGACTAGAACAAATATACACTTTTATCATTAGAAAAAGTTACAATGTCCCGTTTCCTGTCGTTTTGTACCAACAATCAAAAGAATAAATAATTTACGACAATCACACCAATTATTTAGTTTCAAGATAATTATCATTAAGACTTTGTGTTATGGATACCAAATAAAGTATAAATGTACTTTAATTTGTATGTACATACTATATATAGGTACACAGGACAACACTCAGACCAGAACAAATACTCATTTTTATGCACACAAAAAAATTGTCTTATGTGGAAGTCGAAACCACGACCTCAGGAGTGGAGTGCATATTCGCCACGCCATATTGGCCATATCATCAAATCAAATAATAAACAAGAAATGAAACAATTTATTATGCAAATGTTTATCCAAAATCAAGGTACCTATGAAAATTAAATTAAGTTACTTATACAAAACTAATTAACAATCGCTTACACATCAAAGTCTGGTAGTGATGGATTTTACCATTAATTAAATTAAATAATTAATGCCGACAACAGCTTTTTGATTTAATAATTTTAAATGGTTACTGTAAATATCTTTATGATCCAATAAAAATCTCATTTGTTACCGTAGATCTCAACGGAAAACCGACTTTGTATGATTAATTGAAAGCAATAATTAATTAATTACAACCTGCGCAAGGTGCCGTTGCAAAGGATTGCGGTTTTCCGATATTGATATTAAAAGCGGTTAACCAGTTTATGAAAAAAAACTGTTATGTCATGCAAAATTAATCGGGCTACGTTTCAGCTTAAACTGGTTATGTGCTATATTTTTAAAAAACACCTTGTGTTGTTACTACCATGTGGTAACGGTCTTTTTTTTTGTTTGTTTTACGTCGGTAACAAAATGCATTTACGCACTGCCTTCCGGCCAAAGGGGGACCGAAAGGGGGTGTGGGACTCACCACCGGCAGACACGACCGCCAGCAGCAATACCCACTAAAAATCTTCCGACGACGCCCGCCGCTTGTCGAGAAAGAGGCGGGGGCCAGTACCTGGGTTGCAGCTTCTGAACCGGGAGGACCTCCTCAGAGAGGCGCAGTGGACGCGCCCCTCCTACCTCCCCCTGGGACCATAGCGTGTGTGGCCGACTTCCCGGAGGGTCCATGGTTAGACAGCAGGGGCCCCCTGCCCCCGCTGCCTAGACCCTCCTGGCGCTGCTGAGCGGGCCCTCCTGGCCTACCCGCTGCGCCCTCCATAGGTCCCTCTTAGTTTCCCCCCCGGTAGTCAGTACTAAGGGCACCCAGAGTCGTCGGTCTCTGGGTGTTACCTTTTCCCTAGCGCCTCCTGCGCCCTACCGGGAGGTACTTAGCTCCCCCACCACGACAAAGTGGAGACCAGTCGGGGGGGATGTGGTAACGGTTTAGGGGAACCTCATGGGAAGTCGTAATAGTTGACGAAGAGAAATCCTACCGTATAATGTGCAGCCGCGTCATTGAAAAGCGATCACCAGCCCGCCTGCCCAAAGTGGTGATTAGTGGCAATATCATGTAATTTATGGGGGAGGCCAATGTTCAGCAGTGGCCTTTAAAAGGTCGATATGTCATCGTATTTATTTTACTTTCGCGCCATAACCAATCCGGTAAAAAAATGTAACGATATTCCGCACTTCTAGCTATTTATCGAAAACACAGACGGTAATATTGTCCTGGGTAGGATCAAACCCACAAACAATGTGTGTTTCCAGCTTAGGATTGTGCCCCTTTCTCATCTCATGAGGAGTCGTAAAAGTCGACAAAGAATAATCCTACCGAATAATGGGCAGCAGCGCCATCCTGCGTACTGGCTTGAACTGTAATCTCCAATCCGCTTGCCCAGCGAGCTGATTATTAACCCTTAATAAAATGTTATTCCTATTAGGAAGGCCAATTTTAAGCAGTTGGCTTTAGAACGCTGATATGAGTACTAAAATTATAAAATAAC
Source organism: Musotima nitidalis (assembly GCA_949126915.1). Classification (NCBI taxonomy): domain Eukaryota; kingdom Metazoa; phylum Arthropoda; class Insecta; order Lepidoptera; family Crambidae; genus Musotima; species Musotima nitidalis. Next base: position 6,075,742 of record OX421424.1, on the reverse strand, counting down.
ATTACATTAAAAGATAAATGTAAAAACAAAACTCCAAATTCGTATTTCGAACAAATATTAAATGCCCCTTTTTCGCTTTGATCTCCTAACGGCTGAGTTCGATAAAGTTGTAACTCTGAAACTCAATATACGAAACTCCCAAAAGATTTGGGGAACTGATTAGAAAACCCTCGGGCGGGCCAGAGTAGACGCCTAATGCAATATTAGGGAAAGGATCAACACGCTTATATTATAATACTTTTAAATGTTAAAACATTTTGCTTAAGCAATTCATTTTAAGTAATAGATGACTTGACCGTTTCTTTAAAAGCGTATATAAGTAGCTTCAGCCAGCTCTTGTTCTGAAACTAAGAGCTTACCATTTCAGATTGTTGGAGTATATAGACGACGTAGAATCATTTCTACAAGTCGTGCTGCAGTATATATGTTATAAGGCACTGACTTCCTAATAACTGCCATAGATGTTCATGAAATATGTTTACTTACGACGCAATTAAATGTAAATTATGCAGGCATAGTGGTTGTTATATTTAGAGTCGGCACCATTAATGCAACTTTGTTAAGCTTGGGAGCATCTCAGGGTAACAATTCTGAAAATATGTTATTACTCTGTTTATCACGTTAGTCTAGAATCAGTTGTAAGTTTCAAAAACTAATACCTTATTTCTTAAAGGTTATCTGTTCATTGGTTATGTGTACCTAAATATACCTAGTCAGTAATCTTTTGTTGAAAGTCAGTACGTTGCAAGTGTATTATAGAAATATTATTTTAAAGTAGGTTTTGCTTTGTTTATGCCGAAAGTGTTTTTAATTATTTCATATTAATATAACGTGTAAATAATGATGGAACATTATTATGAAGAAACCTGAACATAGTTAATATCATCATCATCATCATCACAGCCCATTAACGTCCCACTACTGAGCACGAGCCTCCTCTCACATATCAAGGTGTGAAGGTATTGGGTCATACTCCACCACGCTGACCCAGTGCGGATTGGCGGAGGCAGGTGTGTGGCCTCCAGCTGTTAGATTTTTTCAAGCCGCCCATTAGGCCTCTAACATGGCTTAACGACTACCACATTTAGTGATAACCGGGACCAACGGCTTAACGTGCCTTCCGAAGCACGGAAGCGCTCGATATCAAATGCCACACAAACGGTCACCCATCCAAGGACTGACCTCTGTAAACTCTGCTGTACTTCGGCGATCGTTTCCGACCACCGAGCACCGCAGAGCTACGAGCGCTTCGAGCGAGTTAATATATATGTATATTAAAATTATAACAGATTACGAAAGTTTTATTGTCTACAGCCGAAAGTCTTCATTGCTCAATTTTTATTATATTATTTTTTTTACAAAGGATGGAAACATCGATAGGCAGTGAACAATAATAATAATATCATTAGTTTTAAGTATCTGAACTCATTTGGTTAGTAATAAAATTGCATATCATACTAGAATGATTCCGGTACTGACAGTCAAAGCGTTCAGAAAAAAGCCTAAAGATACTATTCTTGAGTCTATTTTTTCGAGATGTGCACCTCCTACTCATGGTTGTGTAAAAACAATCCACGCGACATTCGACAAACAACCCCGATGCGATGCAGAACCGAGGCAGCTCCACAAGTACCTTGAAAGCATTATTGAAATGGGTAGGCAAGCTACTGTAATGTTCCTTGGTATAGTTCATTTAAAGTAAAGTAAAGTAAAAAATTATTTATTTCATAAACTATTATACATAGTACTTGAAAACGTCATGATTACAAATGAAAAAAAAAACAATCGAAATAATATTACACTAAATCACGAAGCTTAGATTCACTTACATGCAACAAAACAATTTAAAAACAAAAAATAATTAAGTGTAAGTGAATCTAAGTGCCAGTTTCGAGCCACCGCTCTGTAAGAAGAACTGGCAAGAAACTCACAGGCTTTGCTCTTTTAAATATGTCCATTAGTTTGGTACTAGAAATACAATCTTCATTTGTCTGTGAAGCTATACAATGCAATAAGTTAAGGTTATGTACCTTAACAATATTTATGTTTTCAAGTCATTTATATTAGAATAGCCTGTATGAAACGGCAGCTTAATCCCAAGCATTTTTATCTGCCATATAGTCTTTAATAGAATAGTATCCCTTTGAAGACAGCTTGTGTTTTATTGTTAATTTAAATTTATTTAGGCTCAATTGCTGTATGTTGCTTGGGATTTTATTGTAGAATCGCACACATTGACCTTTAAAAGATTTGTTTATCTTTTGGAGCCTAGTGGCAGGTACAACTAACTTATGCTTATTCCTTGCATTCATAGGCTGCTGGTATAAGAGCAGTTACAAAAAGCTCTAAAAAGAGTAATTCTCCATACTTTCACAATATGATATATAAATAATACAAGAATATAATAATGAGCAATATATTTGAAACTAACACACGAACGCGTAATAAAACCTCTTCTTAAGGAACATATTAAAAAAATAAGAAGAGCATTACGTCGATTTTAAAGATCCATTTATCAATGATGAACGCATAAGTGATTCATAATTACCAATACACATTTTCGTTAAGCAATTATGATAAATATCTCAAGTGCTAAATAAGGTCATCATTGCTACTGTGACGTAACAGAATTTCTTATATAATTTCGACAGCAAGAAGTTCTTAACTATTACCTTGTAACGATAGTTAATTGATAGTGCTGTCAGTTAGTATTGGTATTTTATCAATAATTAGTGTCTGCCATTGGGTATTTTATCAGTTGCAATCGGTTTTTCTGGGACAGACCGATATGTAAGGTATCTGTAGATCGGTACTTGCGCAAAACTAGACCGAATATTTTTGATACAGCATTCGTTGCGAGATCGATTCTGCAATGCAAGTGTCAGTATGTCGGTTGACATTAAGTGACCTCGCATTGTAATGATTTGCATACAATAACGTTGACAAGTAAGCTTTGTCCAGGCCAAATCCCTATTAAAAAGTTACTCGCCCAATACAACCTGCTGCGCTTGATGCTTACATGAATGTTAACAATAAATAAATAAAAAAATTCTGACTATTACACCAATTATTTAGTTCGAAGAAAAGAATCATTAAGAACATATGTGATGGACACTAAGTAACAGATAAATATTCATAAATACTTTTTTTGTACATACATACTTAATATACATAGAAAAACACACAGACAAGAACTAATATTCATGTTCACAATGATTTTTCCTTTGTGGGAAACGAACCCACGACCTCAGGAGCGGAGTGCGGGTATACTAGCCTGCACGCCATATTATCCGCCAAATCAAAGTTAATGTGATAGTCATGTCATTGAAATTATCAAAAGTTTAAAATTATCAAAGGGGCCTCTAATCGTTTTCTTTGGTAACACGCTTGCCAAATAAATATACGAGTCATTATTTGCCAGAGATTATTAAGGCTCTGGCAAACATAACAGTTCCCGGTAAGCGGCAATAGGGTCGCCACCTATTACATGGGACCAACTAGATAATTGGCGAAGTGTGGGCGTATAATATGCATATATATGTGAATATCTATATCTATTATTAAGACAATTTATCGCTTGCTCTGTGCCTCGGAAAACATGTAAAGCCGTTGGTCCCGGCTGTCATGAACATCTATGGCAGTCGTTATTAAAAAGTCAATGCCTTCTAATATTCTGACAACTGGTTTTACCATAGAATGATGTTCCCCTTTGGGCTGTGGAGGTCAGATGGCAGTCGTTTCATGTAATAACTAAAGTTCAGCCAAATCTGGTAAAACCAGTGTTTAGACCCTGGGTCCTGAGCTTAAGTTTGGGGCAACCGGAATAATGCTAGGATATAATGATAATTATAAAGAAAAACATAATAATGGTTATAATATTCTGTGACATTTCATGCAGCACCATGTAGCCCCAATCAAAACAGATATTTGCATAGTCGTATGTACAAGTCTACATCTTTTACATTGGACTTACAACCGCAAGCGGACCACCGTACACGTATGTATATTAAATAAATGATAAACAAACTCAATAACTATACGTGAGATTTTAATTATCAAAGAAGCCTCTCCGAGTTGGCTTAAGCCACACTAAAGGGAAGCCTACTACGTCTTAAAACTAAGTGTAATCTCAATGACAGAAAGACTATGTATTATTTGTATATGTACATTTTATTTAATTTGTGTTTATTATACAATGCGCGGAATTCTTAGTTTCTATGTTTTATGTGAATTTACCATCGGAAGACTTCATAATTCTACACACTAACATATGAATTCTCCCAGGCATTGGAAGCTGCAACGGCTTATTACGAGACCATTTTACTCGCGACCATAGGTTAAACAAATCTCCAGTTCCAGGATCAACGCTCACGTGTTATCTATGGTCTTTATGTTTACCGAACCTGTTCGGAGACCAACAATGGCCGCGGGCTGCCCACCGCTTTATTACTGTGTGACTGTGGTGTAAGTTAAATGAGTTAAGCTCATTTCAGTTGGACGCGTATTATTGGACGGTTGTTTCAAAAGACACATTTGAATTGAATTTTAATTTTAATTTCAACAAAAATAAAACGAATTTTACTTTAAAAATTTAGTAAGTCAAACGACCATACCAACCAAGATAAATAATAAGTTAGTTCGTACTCAAAATGTGACATAAAAAAATCTTAAAAATGTTTATTATGTTGATTTTTGCAAATAGCCCTTTAATTAAAATTAGTATTCAAAGGCATAGGCATCTTACAGCGCTTTTTACTCCTGAAAGTGTACTAAAACTGTACAAGTTATGCTTTGGGGTCACCGGTCTCTGGGTGTTACCTTTTCCCTGATGACTTCTCCGCCCCACCGGGAGGTACTCACCCCCCCCCCCACTACGTAAAGTCGGCAGGGAAGACCTAAGGAGCCCAAGCCAACCTCATCTGCAAGTGGTGCACCTGCCGATCAACAGACGATGCTCTGGCAAACATTACAGTCCCAGCAAATGGCAATAGGCTCGCCACCTATTACGTGTAACCAACTTTATAACATGTCTCTGTCTTCCACTTCAGGGATACAGTCGTGAATGTATGTATGTATGTTGAATTACAAGCAAGTACTCCTAATTAAACTTATTTCCAGATTACTAATTTAAATTTGATTACATTCCGCCAAACTGCATAGCAGTTTGTATTATTTTTGATATTGTCCAACCAGAATATAAATAAATAGTTTCGCTGTAATTTAATGTTCCAACACTTGTACCACACCTCATACTAGCTAGAACTATTTGGTAGTGCTTTTATGTCCTCACAAATGTCTTAAGCTTTAGTATCATAACGGCCTCAGAATGTTCGTGGGACACTCTTGAAATGACACCGCTTTGATCGAGCTCATTTGTTTTGCCTTTTTTTTAAATTGTGAGAATGTTGTAGCGGGAGAGAATTTAGCTTTAAATGTATGTAATGTTTTGTTGAGTATGTCATTTTATGATTTTCGAACTCGTGTTAGGAATGTTGTAGGTTATGAAATTATATATTTTTAAGTAAAACTTTTGTAAAATTTATTAGTTTTTGTCATTTCAGTCTAGTAATGTCCCACAACTGGGCTCGGGATTCCTCTCAAAAAACAGTATAAGAAAAGCAATGTTTTAGCTGATGTGTTATATTTTTCAGACCCATTTTAGTAATATTGGTATAGGGTGTAGGTATAGGGACCCTACTAATATCTATATTTTACGGTCTTGAAAGCAGTAGTGCCTACTCAAATTTGATAATCATGTTTTTTAAATAATTAATTGGGGTTAATTTCCTAATACGTCATCATCATCACAGCACATTAACGTCCCACTACTGAGCATAAGACTCCTATACCATACCAAGGTGCGAGGGTCCTAAAATCTATTTTAGAAATAGAAAAATTACAACAGCAATATCTCAGCCTATTATATCATCATCATCATCATTTCAGCTATCTGAAGTCCACTGCTGAACATAGGCCTCCCCAATTGCTTGCCACGTAGATCGATTCTTTGCCGCCTGCATCCACCGGCTCCCCGCCGCCCTGACCAGATCATCGGTCCATCGCGTTGAGGGCCGCCCTCTACTACGTTTGCTGATTCGTTACATACGTTACATACGCGGGGCACATAGCTCGAAGAACCTTAACGCCCCATCGGTCGTCGGTTCTTCGAGCTATGTGCCCCGCCCACTGCCACTTCAGCTTGCAAACGCGCTTCGCTATGTCGGTCACTCTAGTTCTCCTACGGATTTCCTCATTTCTGATTCTATCACGTAGGGACACTCCGAGCATAGCTCTAGCCATAGCCATAGCCTATGTTACTATTAAAAGGTTCCACAAATGGGCCCGTGTCTCATCTCAAAAACCAAGGTGAAAAAGATTTAGAGCATATTTTACGACGCGGACTCTGATTGCTGCTGATTCGCGATTTATTTTAAACTTAATACATTACAAAGCCGTGTGGTACCGGTCTAGAATAATGTCACCCCCTCTCATCTCACGGGAATCGTAAGAGTCGACGAAGAGAAATCCTACCGGGTGATGGGCAGCAGCGTCATCCTGCAATAGACTTCGAATGACTGAAAAGATAATGAACCTAATTTTCGCATATTTTTAAATAAATAAATAAAAAATACATATTTCTGATACTTACACCAATTATTTAGTTCCAAGATAAGTATCATTAAGAACTTGTGTTATGGATACTAAGCAACGGATAAACATACTTAAATACTTTTTTTCTTTTTTTTTGTAAATATATGCTTATTAGATATAGGAAACACCCCACCCAGACCAGAACAAATATTCATGTTCATGCACACAAAGATTTGTCGTGTGTGGGAATCGAACCCACGACCTCTGTAGTGAAATATACCTACGTACACTATCCTCCACGCCATATCGGTCGTCAATATATATATTTTATATGTAATTTTATTTCACGTTCGAGTACCTTATTATTTCGGCATAATATATTGCTAATAGTTATTTTCTATAATACCTATATATACTAATTACTACATATAGCGAAAGCTTTATCAATTTGTAGTATTTTATTGGTAGATATAATTAAATATAACGGCAATGAAAATCTCCAGACCTGTTTTATGAAGAGGTATTTTCATTAAGTTCACTTTCATATTTCTTATTAATTGGTAATTAATTGGCTATCGATGATAGCAGGGTCTGGGCAGTAAATGTTTATGGTATCCTCTATAACTTTATTAAGTTGTAGCTTCTGTTATTAAGTGAGGTACACTTTATACTATGTTTGAGAATAGTTAAAAATACTAATTAATGGTGTAACTGAATTCAGATTTTGCTTTATAAAAGGTTGGTATTATCAAAAAGTTTATGTTCGTTTCCATTCTCAATAAGATATGATTACGGATATTAAATTAAATATGCATTTTGTTTCTTTTTAGAAGTTCAGATAAAAATAATTATATTAACATATTATATTATATTTTCTTTTGTTTATATAATGAAATTCATTGTTAGCGGTTAGTGAAGAGCGAAGTTCATCTAGCACAGGCTATATTTGCTTAAAAGGTGACTTCATCAACTTGTTGTTTGTTAAAATACTTCTGTGTTTATGAAATAAATAAATTTATTATTGTTATTATAATAATAATTGATGAAATGTTACTGCAATTTTTCTATTTTATACATTGCAATACCGTCTCAGCTTATTTGTAACAAAAGAGTTGTAAATACATTTTTATTGATTTTAATTCCTGAGATTCAGGCTGCTGCCTGAGAGAAAGCATTAAATACTTTTTATATACATACATAATATCACATCGATTTCCTTAAAGGGCAGAGGCCATATTATACGACCATATTTCGGCAGTTATATTGTTGGTCCTTCGTAATGAATGGCGATCCTATTGCCGCTTAAATACTTTTCAACCCTAAAAACTTGTGCCGGGGACACAGCTCAAAGAACCAACGATTTATAAAGCAAGCAAACTCAAGCAAGCAGGGTTCGTCAACTATGGCGAAAACAGCAAACGTAGTAGAGGATAGCCTCCTCTCCTCTTAGAAATAGACTTAGGATGCGTTTGCACCAGATATGTGCGAGAGGGTAAATTAAGCGGTTCTATTGGTTCTTAACGAACATATTCCTCGCAGAGCATTCTAGCATATCTCTGATGGAAACGCAGCCCCAAAGCAGGTGGTTGCAGGCGGCTCAAGGCCTTTGTGCAGCTGTGACCTTCCCTCGTCAGTGACCAGATTTCCTTGTGGCTAAGATGATGAACATAATTAAACGACAATGTAACTAGCCTTTAAAGAAACTAAACTAGCATTAAATGAAGATACATAAAAGATAATACTAACTAGGCTCTGGTGACCAAAACAGTGCCCGATAAACGGTAATAGGCTCGCCACCTATTACGTGGGACCAACTATATAATTGGCGAAGTGTGGGCGTATTACTATGCCTTATGCCTACCCCTTCGGGGAAACAGGCGTGAATGTATATATGTATAATACTAACTAGCTAGCCTCTTAAGAAACTATACTAGCATTAACAGGTTACTAACGACACCGCTTTACAAACAATCAATGACTATAAAAGATCACCGAACAAAAAAACGTACTGTCCAATACTACACTTAATTAATTACTAGATCTCATTAGATGTTTGAGCAACAGCCGATGAGAAACCATATTTGGGTCAATGACGTTCGCAGGCAGACATATGCTTTTGTCTGATCAGTGACAGTAATTAGTTTAAATCGTATGGTGTTGAAATGTGAAAAAAGTATTGCGTAAAACCTATTGATCCATTATTTACAATGCGCTTCTTTGAATAGAGTATTCAAATAACTATATATTTTAATAAATAAGATTTCTTTGTGACTTTGAATCATTCAGAAGCTTACCGTGTCGTGAGTTTGTTTGTTACCATTTAACATATATATGTCACCGTAAAATTGTAAATAACGTTAAATTATAATCTATCCCGCGATATTGTAATCTGTCGAGAAATTGTGATCCGTAACAAACTGCTCACAATTTAACGCATTATTTTTCGATAGATTATAATCTATCGAAGACAAACCGTCAGATTGTAAAAAGGCATGCGACAGAACGCACCTCGCGCTCTGATTGATTGAACTTCCTGTTCCCCGCTCAGCCGACTCAACCAAACTCTGAATTCTGCGTATTCAGAGTTTTTTTGACAGACAGACTCAATATCCGACATTGTAAATATTATCAAATAAGATATCAAATGAGTTCACACGCATAAAAAATATTAAAATACTGAAAATACAAATTAGGTTATGTTCCGTGACTAACTCTTATTCATTATTTAACTGCACTTCTTTAGGTTATCACAGGTCCGTTAACACTCCCTACAACTTATTATAATACAATGCGTTATTATTATTAACACGAAATCTGTTTTAAATCACCAAAACACTGTTTGTTTACATTTTACAACAAATGAATTTGACTAATAACAACCGAAGATGGCGACGACGGGCGGCTGAGCGGGGAACATGAAGTTCAACCAATCAGAGCGCGAGGTGCGTTCTGTCGCATGCCATTTTACAATCTGACGGTTTGTCTTCGATAGATTATAATCTATCGAAAAATAATGCGTTAAATTGTGAGCAGTTTGTTACGGATCACAATTTTTTGACAGATTACAATATCGCGGGATAGATTATAATTTAACGTTATTTACAATTTTACGGTGACATATACACCTAAGCCAATTCATGGATTTTAATTAAATAAGGTAAAGAGTCAAGTAAAGAAAGGCTTCTAATGTTAAAACAGGTTTAAAATTAGTGCTGTCACTTTATTTGATAAAATAAAGACAGTGACAGCACTAGTTTTAAACCTGGTTTAAATTTAGATCTTGCTTTGTAATAAGCCCCTATTACTCTAAAAAACGTGCTGAAAGTATACAGAGAAAATTATATAACTACAGTCGTCTAACCTCCTTAACGGGAAAGTAGCAGTACAACATGTATGACCGATTTATTTAATCTTAGTAAAACATGAGGTCTTAAGATATGGCGTGGTGGCGAGTATACCCGCACTGCGGTCCTGAGGTTGTGGGTTCGATTCCCACACAGGACAAATCTTTGTGTTCATAAATATGAATATTTGTTAGTATTAAGTTTTTATTTATAAAAAAACAGTATTTAGGTTTATCCGTTACTTAGTGTCCAATACACAAGTTCTTAATGAGACTTAACTTGGAACTGCATGATTGGGGTAATTGTCAGAAAATATTTATTTGTTGTTTATTTATTTTAAGATGTAAATTTCAGGTGGAAATGTCTACGGTGAGCAATGTTAGCGGCAATTCAATTACATTTTCAATACATTAGGGTGCTGTTTGAGGTTTCAAAACTTATATAAATAAGCATGCATTACTAAGCTTTCGGTGGAAAGAGCTCCTACCAAGATCTGAGGAGCCCAAGCTAACCTTACCTGCAAGTGGTGCACCTGCCGATCAATGGAGGAGGCTCTGGCGAACATAACACTGCCCGGTAAGCGGCAATAGGCTCGTCACCTATTACGTGGGACCAACTATAAAATTGGCGAAGTGTGGGCGTATAATATGCCTCTGCCTACCACTTCAGGGAAACAGGCATGAATGTATGTATGAATGTTGGTACTAAACTTTGTTATTATTTTAAGTACTTGAATACGAATTTGTTTTCGCCTAGCGGTTACCCATGTGGTCAAGTATTTATATACACAATAAAGGTATTAATGTAGGGCTTATATTATGTTGCCTACTATCAATACTTTGCTTAGATTAGAGCCAGACGCGCTGTGTGATATGTCCAAGAATATTTCATAAATGGTTATTATTCGTAAAAACTTAACAGAAAACTTGATCCTCGTAACACCCCAGCTGGCTGTTGACGTATATTTTTCTTAATTGAACGTTCGACGGAATACAAAAATCAAATTTATGGAACTTATTCAATGAAAAACTTTTATATAGGCAAAGAAGGCACTTTGCAGAGCATTCCTTTAAACGTAATTATATCATTAAAAGGACATATTGCTCGTCATATGTCCCTAATAGGCGCGTTGATAAAAGGCTGTCGAAATTTTGGTACCGAAAATTCCCGTTGGCTGAACAAAGGCATCTGTGGTCGCCCTGAGGCGGAGACGACCTGTAATCATTGATCGTTCTGAAGGAAGTAATTGCCAACTAATGAACGGTCGCCTAGGGCCAAACCCAGTTTAACCGAAGAAAATTGACGCTGTCACTTTAATTCTTACCGTTCGCGATAGCTTGCAGTCCAGTCTTGACGTGAGAATGCTCTAGATTTTGACATGTATGTGACAACCAATTTTAAACACGCTCTTTAAGTAAGAAAGGATCAAACTGAACAGTCAGATACATTATTAATTTTTTTTGTTGAGAAGAAATAAATTTCGAGAAACCAATTTCCTTTGGAAGGAAGGCTTATGATTCACATTGAAAGGAAAGAGGCTAATTTATTTAAGCTATTCCTAAAATTTGTTTAATGCTCTGTTGAGGTTTTATTGAATGTACGTAAGTGTCCAATTCTTCTATGATCAAGCTTAAAAGACGAAACTAAATTTTCAACCTGTATTAAAAAGACGTCAGTAATTATATAGTTATCTAGATATACTTTAATGATTTGTTAATGCCCAAATTGAATAAAGCATACAAATATTTACCCAAAATTATTAAAAATTCAAAAAAAAGATAGTTATAGGATTTTAGTTTAGCACAAACCTTACGAGCGGCGATATTTCAGTGGCAAGACCTTGCCTTTAAATTCAGTGTCTATGGATCAAACCCTGGTGATGCGCTTATGACTTTTCGAAGTTATGTGCGTAATTATCGCTTGCTCCGTGCCTCGGAAAGCACGTTAAGCCGTTTGGTCCAAGCTTACATAAGCATCTATGGCAGTCGTTATTAGTAAGTCAGTTCCTTCTATCATTCTGACAGCTGGTTAGACCATAGAATGATGATTCCGTTTGGGTTGCGGAGGATCACGTTATAACTGAAATTCAGACAAATCCGGCTGAACCAGTGAGCAGACCCAATGCTTAACCTTTAGAGCAACCGGGATAATGCTAGGATATAATTGAGGAGTGTAGCACGGAAGGTTCGTACCAACAATACCATCATCATCTCAGCTCATTAACGTCCTGAGTATGGAACTCTTTTCACAAACCAAGATGAGAGGGTATTGAGTCCTATATGGAGTGTGGGGCTTAATGCAGCAGTTGTGACTGTTGTGTTGTATCGGGGAACAGTACCTCAACCACCCTACCGAGGACCGCCGGTTTGCTTGTATTGCAAAACATTGAGCTTATTGATATCAGTAAAAACTAAAACGATAAAGTTTCATACAGAAGTTCAATACCCAAAATCTACGTATTTATTCAAAACGGAAACATAGTGTACGTTCGTAACAAACAGACTCTTATAACTCGGCGCTTCTCTCCTTACATCTATAGTTACGTAAGATCATAGTAATTATTACTAACAGTAGCTTTAATATCAACGTATTAATTGATCGTAACGATGACTCAGTAGCCATGTCATTTGTATTGGAAGTATTCGTTTGATCCAATCGGCTTACTGACGTCCGCTTACGTAAGTATTTGGAACAAAAATCTTGGCAAGTGCGAGTCGGAATCGATAAACGGTTCTTGTGAATCGATCAGGAAGCTAAAGCAGAACTTATTGTTAAAGTTTACGATTTGGTATACTTTTATATTCAGTTAAAGAATAGTTAAAAATATCCAGATTTTATTTAAGTATTTTTACATTGTGTTCTTTTGACTTACTGTTGCATGTGTGTGCTTATTTGATTATTATAAAATATTTTGTGCAAACCTTTGAGCAATAAATAAGTTATGTCTCAACTTAGTGTTTGTAGTATAACAGGTCGTTTAAGACCTAACTTTAGCTCAAACTTGACTGGAATAAATAATAAACTTTACATTAAAAACTAACCAATCAGGACGCAATTGATGTTATCAATAAAGTTTTTTTTTATTATAAAGGACCACTATTTTTTTTTCTAACTGATGTAGTTAAAGAAATTTTATAACTAACAGCATCCTGTCGAGTCCTAATAGATTAAATAAAATATATTATAACAAAAGCTCTAGCCCAATTTTTTTAATTTTATGAACGTAGCTATATTAGATACAGTCAATCTATAAAATTTATTTCTAAAATATATTTTTCTGACACACAGAAGTATTTACTTTACGGAACCATAACTAAATTTCAACAAAAAGGATGTAGCATCTCTAACAGCTATTTTTTATATCAGATCGAACATGTAGGTATGCTTTTTCATTATAAGGCTGACTTTAGTAACGAAGAATCCATTCTTACACAGAGACAATTATAAGTGTGCATGTGTGTGTCATATAGATATGGTTGATTGCTAAATATTTATTAAAAACAACTTAAATAAAGTATTTTCAATAACTGATATGATATGGCGCGGAAATCAGTACAAATGCAATCTGCTTCGTCGGTTCGATTTTATAATAATAATAATAGTAATAAATCTTTATTACGCATTCCAGTGTTTACAGTAATCATTTACAATGATAATCGCATGAAAAAGTATTTTTCCTTACCTGTACCTACTTGTTTAATATAATTAAAAATATGTGTATTATCTGTAGTCAAATTTATCATAACAAGCTTTTATTAGTTTGAAACTAGAGTCTCTGTGTGACATGCCCAACAATATTAATTTATAGTATACTCAGCAAATAATCTATTTAGTTTGAGACTAATTAGCACTATAAATACACATATTATGTAGTATATGAAAGTTTACAAGTTATAAAATAATACGAAAGGAAACTTTATACCGCATATTATTTGTATGGTTCTTGTCTATAATTATTTATTCTAAGGCTCTAATTACAACAAGCCAGACAGTCAATTATTTAAACTACTTACAATTTAACTCCTTAATCAGTTTTCAGTTTTCACTCCCAGTATATTTTTAATTAAGTCCATGAAAGTATTGTGTCACAATTTGATTATATCAATTCTTAGGATTCTTGATGGGTGGATGAGCTATGCAGGATTTAGTTTGGAATTTAAAAGTTCTTCGACAGAAAGCGCCATCTTTTTAAATACTATACAATTATTAGATGGTGGATGCAGGCGGCTTAAGATCGATCAACGTGGGAATTCAATTATGGTGGCCTATGTCCAGAAGTGGTCTTCGTAACTCTGAGATAAAAAACAAATAAACAAATATTTTCTGACAATTACACCAGTTATTTAGTTCCTAATTAAGTCTCATTACGAACTTGTGTTATGAATACTACGTAACGGATAACATACATACATACTTGTTATTTTGGTAAACACATACTTAATACACAAAGGTACAGAACAAAGGTGTATCCTATCAACATCTTAGGAACCCAAGCCAACCTCATCTGCAAGTGATGCACATTTTAATTTTTTTTTATTTACTGCCCTCCTGGCCCGCCCGCTGCGCCAACGGCGTAGCCGGAGAGAGAGCGGATCCCGCTCCCTCTCCCGCTCCGCGGCCTCCTTCTGCGACATCACCACTTCGCAGAAGGAGGCCATCGCCTCCCATGCCGTCTCACTGTCGACCATCATTAACATGATGGTCGGCAGCGAGAGAGCGACTCCACCCAGGGCCGCGGTAAACATCGCCCGCGGCCCCGACCACGCCGGGCACTCCACCAACGTGTGCTGCGCAGTGTGCAAGTGATGCACCTGCCTATCAATGGACAAGGCTCCAGAAATCATAAAAGTTCCCGGCAAGCGGCAATAGGCTCACCACCTATTGCGTGGGACGAACAATAAAACTGGCGAAATGTGACCATATAATTATGGCTCTGCCTACCTCTTCGGGGAAACAAGCGTGATTATATGTATGTTTGTAAAAAACTCCCAGGACAGACCAAATATTTCTATTTATGCACACAAATATTTATTCTGTGTGGGAATCAAACCCACGATCTCAGAAGCGATGTTAAGATATACAGATCTCCACTACATATCGGTTCTCATATATCGATAATAATGATAATGATTCAAAAGTCAGATATTCCGAAACAATACAAGTTCATTTATTTAATGTCTGTCTCGTAACTTCGCCACTTCATAGTTTAAATATGTTTCGTGTATATAAGTAGAAAAGATTTTAAGGCCAAGACAATTAACCAAGATTATGCACACAAACTTGTTTAGTGTGGGGATCAATGCATAACCTTAAGAGCTTACAACACAACGGCTATCATAAACTTTTACTGTGCACTACTTACAGATGTAGCAGATTGTTTTTTCTAAAACTTAGCTATCCGTACATACACACTGAATTCTCCCAATATTTGTTCAGTACTTGACAATCGTTTAGTTCGTGGTAAGGTAACTGTTACCTCGAACATTGGTGGTCGAATGCCTTCAAAACCTTCAAGTGTTGTTTCAAATAAGAAAGCTATCAAGTACCTTCTTAGCCGTATTTATTTTATTTGAGTGTTTTTACGGGATCCTACCGGATGGTAATATAAATAAATATGCATAGGTACTAACTGTTGTTTCTTAATAAAAAAATACTGTTTGTATAATGATATTAAATATTCGCCTTTTAATTCGTTTACGTTTTTAAAGCTTTTCATAAAAAGCATTAAGGAGCTTTTCGATCTCATCCAGCCCTTTCCGTTCCTCTCCCGAACATCACGTGCTGGTCTTAGAAACCATCCTCATACTGTGCAGACTATCAGCACTCGAACCAAGAAGTTTGGTTTGTCGTTTCTGAGTAAGACCATCAAGCTCTGGAATTCGCTGCCGGCTCATGGGTTTTCTAGTTCCTATAATTCCAGGTCTTTCAAAAATTAATAAAATAAACAACCAATAACAGCTTCACTTTAATGTTTTGGAGGCTCGAATGTTAAAAGCCAATTGGCACGGAGTTAAAAGTCTATCAATGTACTATCCATTTGTGACTGAAAGCGATTTAAGCTAACCACGAAGGGTATATGTAAAGAAGAATATTTAACAACGATCCGAAGTCATTCTTTTCTGTGTTATTAGCCTAAACTAAACTTTCCTGCAACTTTCTTTCATCTCATGGGGAGTCGTAAGATTCGACGAAGAGAAATCCTACCGGATGATAGGCCGCAATGTCATGCTGTGTACTGGCTTGAACTGCGTTCACCAATTCGCCTGCTCAGCGTGGTGATTGGCCAATGTTCAGAAGTGGACCCTATATATCTGATATAATGGAGCCACTTTGATCAAGCTTTTCTCAGACACCTTACACACTAGTTTTCTCTTCCTCTGTCTTATTAAGGGCGCCCTACTTAGTCGCATATGTTTATCGATTCACTGTCGAAAAATATATCTGCTTTAAAGTTGTGTCCGCCATCACATGTTTCTTATGTCATAGAGAAACATATTAATAACAAAAATTATATTCAACTTCGATGTTACACTAAATATGTGATAATCGTTTGAAGTCTTTGATGTTGTCATTTAAAGCTAAACCTGTCAGCAGTGACATTAAAATCCGATTTTAAGTGTGTTAGCCTATCCTACTCGCATTTTCATACATGATAGTTTAATTTAGTAGTATACGAGTATATCCGTTGTGTAGTTTAGAAGTGGAAAAAGAGGCAGACTAAAATCTTTACATCTTTGCGTTGAGTGTTATGGCATAACTTATGTATAATAGATAACCTTTTTTTTTCTTTCAATATTCGTTGGCCTCTTCGTGTTAGTAATTATTTAAAATATCCCTTGTCAAAATGACCCGGCCTTGCCTGATTGTAAGCGGTGGTTACGCTCTTGAGCAATGAGCTTGACGATGTTCCGTCAGTTGCCCCGGTTTACGGACATTCTGCTAAAAGCATTAAAGGCTTCGTCCAATGGCAGCCTTCATTTCGCTATCGCATTGGTTACCATCTCTGCCGTCACCTTGGTGGTCCCGACAAATAATGCGTACCTGCACTACAGTAAATAGACATTGACAATGCCAAGACCCCAGATAAAACGATGAAATAAAAAAGAAAATACAGGAAATTGAAATGATTTTTTTGTCTCCTGCCAGTCGTTTGCCATCTTACAGATTAAATAATTCAAAAATATCAGCAACAACGATTTACAGAAGTTCAACAATAATTTATTGTCCTATATTATAATATTAATGAAATGAATAGCACAATCAATATTTATTATTGCCATTAATGGTAATTGACTTCTGAACTAATTACAATAAAACATTAACAACAATGTAACACGCGAAAATAGGTCAGATAAACCGACAACAGTGGTTGAAAATTTATGTTTTAGTATTATTATATTTTAGTCCTACTAGCTCCTAACTTTAATAGACTCAAATAGACATTTACACGGCGTTTTAGATATCATGTTATATGCTTCTAGTATAAAACAAACATGAGGTAGAAGGCAATCATAAATTGCGAATTCTGCAAGTTGTTAGTTCTATTTGAGATAGGGTATATACCCAAAAGCACTCGTAGCTCTGCGGTGCTCGGTGGTCGGAAACGATCACCGAAGTATAGCAGAGTTTACAGAGGTCAGTCCTTGGATGGGTGACCGTTTGTGTGGCATTTGATATCGAGCGTTTCCGTGCTTCGGAAGGCACGCTAAGCCGTTGGACCCGGTTATCACTAAATGTGGTAGTCGTTAAGCCATGTTAGAGGCCTAATGGGCGGCTTAAAAAATTCTAACAGCAGGACGCCATACAACCTGCCTCCGCCAATCCGCACTGAGCCAGCGTGGTGGAGTATAACCCAATACCCTCACACCTTGATATGTGAGAGGAGGCTCGTGCTCAGTGGTGGGACGTTAATGGGCTGTGATGATATGATGATGATGATATACCCATACTCCAAGCTATGACTACAAATTAATAGTAGCACTATAAGAACTATTTGTGATTGAGGATAACGCCTCACTGGTAGACATAATGATACCAAAAAGAAGCGATCTTATTAGTCCTTCTTGTGACAGAATATATAACAATACTGCCAGTCATTGGTGCTCCAAATTAGAAGTAGATAAGATAAGAAAAGATAATAATTTATTTGAATCACAAACACACACATGCAAAGACAGACAATATAGACATAACTATCAAATTAAAATACACATACAAAAACAGATATATTTAAACCAAAATTTACATATTTAGTTTGTTTTCCATTGCATGTATGCAGCAGTAACGCAAAGAGACCAAAGCTCAGTGATATTTTGCCCTCGATGAGAGCAAACAATGATTTTCACTTAAGGGAGTAGCACTTCTATCGGAGCTTATTTTGTCTAAGTATCACGTCGCATTGTAAAATATTTTAGGGCTAACAGAAGCATGCCTACAATATTACTTCTGGTTAGTCTAAAATAGCAATTTAATGGAATTTGTATTTTGAACTAAACTAAACCGGGCTTCCAAGCTGGTGGTATATTATAACCTTCTTCCTATAATAATCTCCATACATATTATTAAAAAAAAAAACAGTTTTCAAACAGCGAACATTTTGAGAAATAGACAGTCTGCTAATAAATAATTAAAATACCTAACTCCATACAGCGGTAGAGGTCCGTAAAGCCGTATAAGATTAATCACACGGATTTCCTCATTTGTAGAATTGTTTTACACTCTCTATTTAACACGCTTAACTGTCTCTGCGTCCATTAGATTAGTAGATACGGCTTATCCTAACTCCAGCCTGTTTGGACACATCCTAAACTGTACCCGTGTGTCATTTTGAATGTAAGCGTGGGCATATCAGATCTAATTAATGCGACATTGATGGATATTACATAATGAAGTTATGGTGTGTCAAACGTGAGTAATTGATTGTCACAACATGATATGCATAATGCGATCAAAATCTTAGAAGGCTACTTTGAAACTAAGGACATCTTTGCTGAATCATGTAGGCGTATTTTTGTAAAAAGCCGTTACCAGAATAAATACATGGATGTTGCCGAATTCTGTTGTTTTAATAATTTATTAGCGTTTAAACGCTTTGCGATACTACGTGGACTACAACGATCAGCAAAGTAATGAAGAGTTGACAGAAATATGTCCATTCTTTGATAACTATTTGAGTAGCATTTAATATGGAGCGCCTTTGTGGTTTAGAAAGAACATTACGCCGTTGATATCTGTTATACTATATTACAATATAGCAGTCGTCGTTTATTGGGCAGCTTGAACATTTTATAAGACTGGACGCTGATGACACTCTTCCGCACTGGGTCCGTGTAGTACAGTATGACCGGAACCCACCTCACCTTGGTTCAAGAGAGCAGGCTCATTCACAATGGTTTGGATATTAATGGGATGAGAGTTAAATTTAAGGCAGTTGTAGTCTCTCGGTTGCACGCTGTGTTTTTATAAGCTTTCTAAGCTAAAGCTTGTAAAACGTATTCATTGTAACTATATTTATCGGAGGTCAGACGGCAGTATAGGGATCCTGCCAAGACCTAAGGAGCCCAAGCCAACCTCACCTGCAAGTGGTGCACCTGCCGATCAGCGGACGAGGCTCTGGCGAACATAATAGTGCCCGGTAAGCGGCAATAGGCTCGCCACCTATTACGTGGGACCAACTATATGATTGGTGAAGTGTGGGCGTATAATATGCATCTGCCTACCCTTTCGGGGAAACAGGCGTGAATGTATGTATGAATGCAGACGGCAGTCGATTTATGTTATAACTGATTTTAAGCTAAATCTGGTTAAACCAGTGAGCAGACCCTGTGCCAACCAAGATAATGCTAGGATATGATTATGATGATTGAAGTAATATTTGTAAAACTAACTAACGCATAGGACGATATTATAATGCATCGATTACTCCCAATTTTACAAACTGCACCCATCCCTTGATAAAAAAGGCAGGATCGTCTCTACCTAAGGCACCAAGATCAAGAGCACAGAAGATCAGCGTCGTGACATTTGTGGTGTCCGACATTGTACTAAAAGAATACTTACTCAGTACACATACTGAAATAGTTATGATATATGATGCTGAATTGAGTATTTCTTTTCTTTTGTTCTTTACATATAATAATTTAATTATTAATTAAATATAAAAATAGCCCAACTTAGTATTTTCGAACGAGGGAAACCACTAATTCAGAAAAATCGCTATATACTATTTGATAGCATAGCAATTTATTTACTCACTGTGTTATTAATACAACAAGCATGTCAGAAAACTAGCTCTAAGGGTTTAATAATAATATAGCTGAAGGCAAATGGCGCTAATAAGCCAAGCTAATATAAAAGTAAACGCCTCAAAATTACTGCCTACAAAGTGAAATTCAATAAGAGACCCTTTCGAGCGATTCTTGCTTATTTCATTGCATTGTGAGTTTATTAATCTCGAGAGGCGACATCTTGTGGATATTCCAAAAGCGACTACAGTTTTCGCGTTTACAATCCCAACAATCAAGCTTTTGCACTTATATAACTAGCTATCTTCAGACTGCACTTTCCTCTGCTTTAACTACAAATTACCATGTACCACAGGAACTACGATTTTTCGGGATAAAATTCACGTCTGTTTTATTCCAAGTTATATTAATATTCATAAAATAAAATAAGAAACTTGAAGGTAGAGAGTATCTATTACATAAGCCTGTGGTGCTCTTTGGGTACATTGTCACATTATTGATACCATGCTGTGGTCTCATTAAACAGTGAGCTTAATATAATTATTATATGTCATTTTTCGCAAAGGTTAATCATCAAAGGCATAAGAAGGCGTATCCATATAAAACTTACATCCAAAGCTCACGCAATTTTTACTGCGCAAAGAACAATGGTAGTGTTTTTGAGAATTAATGCATGGATTAATTAACATATTCATGGACCGTGTCTAATCACTTTCCCTTTAATTAAAACTTAAAACCTTTGTACGCTTTATTTTCTTCCTTCGTTATAAGTTTGCATTTCTGACTTTTAACAGGAAGCTTCATTCGAAAGAATTCCTTGAAATTTTATTTTATTTTTGGATGTTACAGAACAATAGCTCAGTAGCAAGGCCAATGGGCTTAAAATTCAGAGGGTCTTGGGTTCAATTTCTTGGCACGAATGACTTTTCATAGTTATGTGCGTAATTATCGCTTGCTCCGTGCCTCGAAATTCACGTTAAGCAGTTGGCCCCGACATCACAAATGACAACATCTATGGCAGTCGTTAAGTCAGTGCCTTCTATCATCCTGACAGCTGGATTGACCAAAACATGATGTTTCCCTATGAAATGCGGTGGTTAGACAGCAAACGGTCCACCTAATAACTCAAATTCAGTCAAATCTGGTTGAACCAGTGTGCAGACCCTGGGCCTTTAGCTTCAGTCAAGGGCAACCGGGATAATGCTGGGATATAATATGTACCTACGTTTTAAGACGAAAGAGACTTTCATCGGATAGTATGGAATCTTCTGTACATATTAGACGCAGTCACATTAAAAAAATCAACAGCAAATGCTCTGTATATGTCACCACGAGGCGTAATTTGGAGTATAATTTAATTGTTATTTGGAGCTAAAAACCAGGGTAACTAAAAATTTTCTATAAAGGCTAGTTAAGTCAGTTTTTAAATAAAATGCAGAGAATAAGTGTGCGTAAAGTTAAATATCTAAGCAGAGTAAAAAAAATCGGAAGCGCTCGTAACACGACAAGATTATATTGTAATAAACCGCTCGTAGCTCCGCATGTCTAGGTAATCTGAAGTCAAGCAGAGCTTAGCAATCGTTTTCGATAACGATGCCAACTCGAGTTAACAACTTTAAAGTATTATCATCATTATTTCATTTGAAGTCCACTGCTGAACGCAGGCCTCCTCGGTTGGGTTCCTTAGGCCTTGGCAGGATCCCCATACACCCCATACAAATATAATCTAACCGGCTCATGTGTTTCCTATTTCCTATGATCCCGGGTCTTTTAAGCGGGGCGTGATTCGGCATTTTAGCAGGCCGTCATGAGTGGATGCGCTTTGTACCGTGCTTATTTTATGATATGAAGCACTTTCATTTTTTTTTGGACTGCATCGACTGCTTACCATCAGGCAGGATGTAGTCATTATGACGTGTCACATTAAAAAAAACACAGGAAATTAAAATTGAATGGTGACGTTTGTGGCTCCAAGTAGTAAGGCAAATAGCTTCCACAGAAGTTTGTCCTTTTATGAGTGTGTGTATGTGAAAAAAGCAGGCTTATGTTTTATATTTTATCTCATCTCGCCTCTCAAGGTAAAAGTGTTTTAAACCATTCACCACGCAGCCCTTGTGCTGAACGGTACAGACAGGTATTGGCGTTTAAGCGCTCAATTATAAATGCGACACAAACGGACACCCACCCAATCGATCGTCAAAAAAAGTCTTTTACTTAACTTAACCTATATTTTATTTCACTTGACCCGTCTTTTACTTAGCTGAACCTGTCCTTTCCTTTTTTTTTTTTTGTTTTACGTCGGTAACAAAATGCATTTACGCACTGCTTTCCGGCCAAAGGGGGACCGAGAGAGGTGTGTGGGACTCACCACCGGCAGACACGACCGCCAGCAGTAATACCCACTAAAAATCTTCCGACGACGCCCGCCGCTTGTTGAGGAGAAAGAGGCGGGGGGTCAGTACCTGGGTTGCAGCGTCTGACACCCCGCCTGCGGCCAACGTCCCCCGGACTAAAACCGGGAGGACCTTCTCAGAGAGGCGCAGTGGACGCGCTCCTCCTACCTCCTTGTGCGACCATAGCGTGTGTGGCCGACTTCTCGGAGGGTCTATGGTTAGACAGCAGGGGCCCTCCTGGCCCGCCCGCTGCACCCTCCACAGGTCCCTCTTAGTTGCACCCCCCCCCCCCGGTAGTCAGTACTAAGGGCACCCAGAGTCGTCGGTCCCTGGGTGTTACCTTTTCCGACTTCCGGGAGGTACTCAGCCCCCCACCACGCCAAGGTGGAGACCAGTCGGGGGGGAACCTGTCCTTTCCTTAACTTAAACTGTCTCATACTTAACTTAAGGTTGCCTGGAAGAAATCGCTATAAGCGATAAGGCCGCCAATTGTATCGCTTTTCTTTTGAAATTAATTGTTTTCTTGTTATATTTTAAATTTGATGTCTAAAGAATTATTTATTGGGCAAGACTTAGAAGTCTTGACGTTTTAATTTTTTTAACACGATCAGATATATAACCTCGAATGACAAGTTATTGGCAAGTCACCCTCTCTTCATTAAACGCTGCACGAAGGCTATGTCGATACCCAACACGGGTTAGAATTGAATCGCATTCAGGTTTAATAGGCAGTAAACAGAGATCCATTTCTATATTATCTCTAAGAGGTTTTAGAAAATAATTAATTTTCATAGAGCTGTTAAAACCTATAGGTATTTTATTTAAAGCTTTTTAATGAATCAATCTATTTAGTACATCTTTTTTTATATCAGTATGTAGCACTCAACAGTGCGGGCCCTCTTGGTTGAAAGTGGTCAGCGCACTTTTGACGTTTGCAAGTCTTACAACACCATTTTTTTTGTATTTACGTCGGTAACAAAATGCATTTACGCACTGTGTCCCGGCCAAAGGGGGAGACCGGGAGGGTGTGAGGCTCACTGCGGCAGACGTGACCACCGCAGTCCTACCCACTAAAAATCTTCCGACTACGCCCGCCGCTGTTGAAAAAGGGGCGAGGCGCCCGTGCCTAGGTTATAGTTTCTGGACCCCGCACGCGGACTTTTGTTTTTGATAGTATAAGTTATAAGTTTACTAAAACTATCATAAGTTTCAATTAACCTGTCGTTTCATACTTAGTTTAAACACCGTACACTATGTAACGAAACTATAATCAGCTCCATATAAATCCATATCATTATTACAGAGCAAAGCGGAATGCTGCCGTGGGTTGTTAACCTGTCCTAGTACAGTATACATCTGATACCCGATACACTGCTTTCTTTCTTTATCTGCTACCTAATATATCGGATATTATAATGAGAATTCATGCTGTTACTGAAATATCAAGTAACACAATGACGGTGCGTATCTGTGACAAGTATCAAGTGGATGTGACAAACGATATCGTTTGAAATGATCGAGGCTATGTTAAGTGTAGCTGGTATTAATATAGTGTTGTGACGATCGATATGATATGGTATCGTTTTAAAGGGGATTTTGAGGCGTGAGGTGAGGGGTTCCCGAAAGGGGAAATCACTAGGTTTATACATACAAACGCGCCTGTTTATAGGCTGAGGCATATTCCATTCATACCAGGTTCAATATTCAAAAAAGACGAAAACAGATCATTTTTAAAGGGTTCGGCTTTAGATTACAGTTACCACATTCCGGTGGGCCGTATGGCATGCTATATCTGCTAAGTACTTAAATTCAACTCAAAGGCAGGACAAATTATTAGTGCGCAAGAATGTGCACTAAATAAAAAAGTTAAAGATCACGCACATCTATTAACGCAACTTATATTAAAACATGTTACAAAAATTAGAACCACATCGTAATTTAGTTCGTTTAGTAGTTTACCAATAAGATATGCCACCGGTTTTATAAGAGCTGCATTCTAATCGAGAATTAGAAAGGACAGGACATTTTGCAAGACCAACACCTGAGACAGTTGCTAAATTAAACTGAATTATGCACAATGGCCACTGACGAGAAAATTGACCAAGATACGAGTTATGCAAATGTCTTAAGCGATATAACAGTAACTGCTAAAACAACAAGACGACAGTTGAGCCGAAGTTAAAATTAATATTTTACTCCAAATAGTTGAAATGCTTTTAAGTTTTGTTACAAAGTTGGAATTGTTTATAGTTCACGTCAAAAGCTCTCTCCTTACAACAATTTGCATAGAAGTTACACTCTTCCCTAATATTTGAAAATACAGTAACCTTAAGTAAAAGTTGAGTGAATTTTTCCTGTGTTTTACTTACGGGAACAGCTAGTTGAGAAACAAACATGCAAATACTATAAATACTAATCAATATTTTGCACCTATTATTTAGCTCCAAGATTAGTATTATTATGAACTTTGGTTATGGATACTAAATAACAGATGTCAATTCATAATTATTGTACATACATACTTATTATACATTAAGACATACCCAGACCAGAATAAACATTTAAGTTCATGCAAATAATATAGTACAAAATAGAAGATATATATTATATACTCTGCCCTAATAATTTAAACTACAGTAAAAATATCCGACTTTTCTGTATTTTTATTTACAGCAGCTAATTTGAATGATAAACATGCAATTCAACTTATATCATCATCATACCAGCCTTAGTAAGCCCACTGCTAAACATTAGCCTCCTTAATAGGTTACATTCTGTTGGGGGTATTTGCACATTGTCACCACGCTGGGCAAGCGGTTTGGTGATCGCATTTCAAGCCAATAATCAGGAGACGCTTCGGCCCATCATCCGTTAAGGTTTCTCTTCGTCCACTCTTACGACTCCCAGTGAGGTGAAAGGTGGTGGTACTATTCTAGGCCGGTACCACACGGCTTGAATAATGATTTGTAAAATTTCGAGGATAGTAAAAATCTTGCAGCGCTTGTCTAAAGTGTTTGGACCGATCACAGAAGCTAACCAAAACTCAGAGGCCAGTCCTTAAAAGGGTGACTCTGTAGGTGATATTGCACAAACTAATTGTTCTTTATATGACTGAGGACGCCTAGGTACCATCACAATGAAAGATCATCTGCCGTTTAATCGTAGGGCTTAAGCAATAGTGTGTTCTGGTTTGATGTGTGCAGTAGTTAGTTCATTACTGGAGCTTAGCAACTAATGCCTCAGGGTGACGAGGGTAGTGCAAGCAATCATGAGGTCTTTTTACCGTGCTTATTCCACAGTATGGAACGCTCCTATTTCTTTGGAATCCATTGACTGTTAACTATCAGGAATAATGGTCACTATGATGAGTCCCAAAAAAAGGTTTACTTAATATGGTGAATATCATCACGTTTGTCACTTGTTATCGGATAGGCCTCACAGTAGTATTTTTAATGTTATGTTAAAGAAGCCTCCCAGTAGTCTATTTCATTGTAATATCATAATAATGTCGAGCGTATTCGTGCTTCATTTATTTACAAAGTACATTTTATTGCATATAAGTTAAAAAAGATGTCCAATAAAACTGTTCAAACAGTTAGCTGAAGTATCAGTAATTAATTAATCATTAGGCTTGTAAACTCATGGTCCCAGTAATCGTTACATTTGCTTCGTTAATTAATATGCCTATATCATGTTATCCTCTAAACGTTTCACTCCTGGTAGGCCCTCTGACCAACCAATGAGGAATTGAAGTCCTTCTCCAGCTTTGCAGAGTGGTGGCGGCAAGTCATTGGCGTCTTGCTGTAAGCACTTTTTATACCGCTGACTGGTCCTTACAACTACTACTAACATAGTGTTTAGTGGGTGTATAGGGATTCTAGACATAAGGAGCCCAAGCCAACCTCACCTGCCGATTAACGGACAAGGCTCTGGCGAACATAACAGTGCCCGATAAGCGGCAATCGGCTCGCCACCTATTACGTGGGACCAACTATGTAAGTGGCGAAGTGTGGGCGTATACTATGCCTCTGCCTACACCTTCGGGAACACTGGCGTGTATATATGTACAACTACCACATTTAATGATAACCTATACGAACAGCTTCAAGTGCCTTCTAAAGCATTAATGGGCTCGATGTTAAAAGATACACCAACGGTCACCCATCCCAGGAGTTATCTACACTGTAAACTGTCCTTCTCACTAAGATGATGAGGGCTTGAAACATGAAATATGATTACTAGAAGACAACAAAAATGAAATAAAAGTGAAACCTAATTTAAGTCCCCAAAGCAACTTTGAATCGGATACAGACGAAAAGTGAAAACGTAACAATTATGCTAATGGCGTCCAAAATAAAACTCATTTTATTAATAATCAAATAAAGCGAGCGCATTTGCAAATGTAATAAAATTTCGTAAATGATGGCATTACAGGTCTTATTATGAATTTCGCTCGCTTTTTTATTTTGGGCTCAGACTTTATCAATCAATAATAAATCACACGTTTAAAGCAAAAATAATATAGCGGTCTAACATGGAAACATTTATTACCAATATCACTTTTAAACTAAAGCTATACTTATCAGCATTCCAGTTTTGAATATATAACGAAGGAAGCGCTCGATTTTCACAATAAGGCTCCTAATTGTGAGCCCTCTGTGGAGAAGGGGGGTCTCCCTGTTTCTTCCTGTCCTTGCTTTCTATCAAACAGAAGTTCTCTCAAAGGGGAAAAGTTTTAATAAAATCCTTGATGCCCCAGGCAGTACGAATACAGATAGATTCTTATATGAGCCTAGTTATAAAAGTGTCAACTGCGATTTTGAATCTCTAGTTATTAATAAAATCTTCGACAGAATCCAATATTCAATATTGCATTCTTTAGATCGTATAAGATTGTAGATTCTGAACGAATATCTTGTATATTCACCACTTCATTTCAAAACTTGTTTTAACCTTTTCTTAATAATAAATAAATAAATAATAATTTAATATTTTTTAACAATCACACCAATTATTTAGTTAAAAATAATCATTAAAAACTTGTGTTATCGATACTAAATAACGGATAAACATACAATTTTTTTTTTTGTAAATAAATACTTAATATACATAGGAAAACACCCAGACCAGAACAAATATTCATGTTCATGCACACAAATATTTGTCCTGAGTGGGAATCGAACCCACGACCTTGGAGCGGAGAGCGGGTATACTCGCTACCACACCATAGCGGTCGTCGGTTTTCTTAGACTGATATGATGATGATAATCAATTTACTTAAGTTCAAAAAATTTTAGCATTTACAAAACATTACAATTCGTAAACCAAGAAAAGTGCTTAAATCTAGTTTTTAAAATTTCGTATGAAGAAGTTTTTCTGAAGACCATTATCCATTTGAAAGGAACAAAAAAAAATCGTGTTATTGAATCCGCAACCATATGTTTACTCACATTAACAGTAAACATTAGTAGGTCTGGGAACAAGTAGTAGAAGAAAAACAGTTTTTTCGCCCCCTGCAAAAAATGGTCCGATGAAGTTTTCTATCTAAGCTGACGGTATCTGCCCTTATACGTCGCCCTACTGTGCACGTACCTTCTCTCACTAATTGAGTTGAGTGTGATTTAGATTTGGCGATGCCATGGATTAATAGCCAAACTAATCAAAAAATATTTGTATATTATTGTCTACATACTGTCATGTCTATATTGCTATATTATTAACATTACAAACGGAAAAATATATAATAGGTTGGGGAAAAAGTCTTTTCGTATTTTTGTATGAAAAGTCAAGACATTTTTTTCAAAGTTTATTTACATTTATTTACAATATATATGTACCGTTTTGTTGAATAACTTTCTGCCATTTTGTGGGCAGAGACATTATCCCGTTACTGTAGAAACTTTGGGACTTCTGATCAAAAAAACGGGACAAATAGTTTTGGCAGTCCTCTCTTGAGGTCAACCTTACAGAACCTAAAGAATTCTGCAGAGACCGAAACAGGTGAAAATCTGAAGGCGCAAGGTCAGGGCTATATAGTGGATGCACTAGGACCTCCCAGTCGAACTCTCTTAATTTTTGCTGAGTGGCTAAAGATGTGTGTGGTCTAGCGTTATCGTGATGAAAGACCACACCCTTCCTGTTGATCAATTCCGGCCGTTTTCTCTCGACTGCTTCCTTTAATCTCATCAGTTGCTGGCAGTAAAGATCAGAATCGATGGTTTTGCCGGGCGGTAAAAGCTCATAATAAACAATGCCCTTCCAATCCCACCATACACACAGCATCACCTTATTTCGTGTTAGGCAAGTTTGGCCACAGTCTGTGAAGCCTGGCCAACTTTCGATCACGACCTTTTTCGCACGTTCTTGTCGTACGTGATCCACTTTTCATCGCCAGTTATCAATCTCTTCAAAAACGGCTCGGTTTCATTACGTCTCAATAATGAATCGCAAATGAGTACACGGTTCATTAAGTTTCTTTGAGTGAGCTCGTGTGGCACCCAAATATCGAGCTTTTTTGTATAACCAGCTTTCTTCAAATGGGTCAAAACTGTTTTGTGGTCAATTCCCAGTTCTTCAGCTACATCGTAACTACTAATATGCCGATCTTGCTCCACTCTTTCAAAAATGGCGTCCATTTTATTCGTAACAGGGCGACCAGAGCGAGGTTCATCTTTAACATCAAAATTTCCGGACTGAAAACGTTTGAACCAAATTTGTGCTACTCTTACTGACACTGCATCAGGTCCATAAACATCACAAATTTTTTTCACTGCTTGAGTTGCATTTTTGCCTTTTTTATAATAAAATTTTAAAATGTATCGAATTTCTTCATTAGATTCACTCATTTTTACGGAGAGAAAAACAAATGAAAAATAGCGGGAAACAACTTTTTTTTATTTTTTTCTTTTCTTTATAATGGAACCTTTTTAATGTTACCAAAACCAGCCAGACACAAATAGTACAGTCAAAA
Source organism: Musotima nitidalis (assembly GCA_949126915.1). Lineage (NCBI taxonomy): Eukaryota > Metazoa > Arthropoda > Insecta > Lepidoptera > Crambidae > Musotima > Musotima nitidalis. The sequence continues at coordinate 6,046,200 of OX421424.1, read as the reverse complement.
AAAATTTATAATAAGTTTATACCTACGTTATGCGAAAAGACTTTTTCCCCGACCTAATACATAATTTCACGCCTGTTTCCCCGAAGGGATAGGCAAAGGCATGTTATGCGCCCACATTTCGCTTATACGATCACACGTAATAGGTGACGAGTCTATTGCCGATTATCGGGAACTTTTATGTCAGCCAGAGTCTCCCTTGATCGGCCTATGCAGGTGAGGTTGACTTGGGCTCCTCAAATCTATTAAAAAGGTATCTATTGAAAAGGTATCTATTAAAATGATTAGATTAAAAATATAAATCGCAAACTAATGCCTGAAATTATTATTTGTGACACAATTAAGTAATTACTCGCGTCGTTGTCGTCATATCAGAGTTCAAAGCGTCTGTAAGAAATTTTGTTAGAGTCAATTAAAACGTAACTGGGGCTAAGTAAATATTTCAGTGTTCGTTCAGATGGTATTTATGGGCGTTCTAAGGCTTAATTAAGGGATCTTTGATGTTCAATCTGTTACAGGAAACTTGGTAATTGCGTCGCGTAAATAGCCAAGTTTAATAGGGAAATATTTTTGGCAAGCGCGCGCAATTTGTGTGCTTCCGAAATTATTAGGCTAATAGTTTTCGCTTGAAGCTACGTTTATAATAATGATTTGTTTAGTAAAGTTACGTTTAGGCTTTGATAGTCACCTTGGTGTTTAAAAGGATGCCTGTATTTAAAAGTCTTTCTGAGAGAGATGAGAACTTTTAAATTATCTACTGATGTCTTGGAATGATTAGCGGAATGCTGATACAATAAATATTAAGTATTTAAATTAAATTATGAAAATATATTTTAAATAGCAACTTAAAAATAATAATTATACTTCCAAAAAAATACACTAAAAGCTAAAAAACAATTACTAAACATTTACAAAGGATTCGGACTGTTTATGACTGATATGGCATAAATAACAGTATGCTCCTGAGCCATAGAGCCTCCTTGGCCTTTACATAAATACTTTATTTTTGTAAATTCTTCGTCCCCCCACTTAGGACAAATCTTTGTGTGCATAAATTTCGACGATTTTAATGATTTTTAAGTATAAATAAAAATAAGGTATTTTTGTATTTAAACCCAATACCGTTACTTAGAATCAAAAACACAACTTCTCAATTAAACTTATATTGGAACTAAATAATAGATGTGACTGAAATTGTAATATTTCTATTTATTTCTTAACATTTAAAATACTTGGAACTTCCACAGTAATTTCATATCTAACTGTGAAATTCTATTCATGCAGCAATTCCCCTTTCCACACACGATTCCCATTGAATGCTTATTTCCTGTTCCACGCGAACATGTTCTAGCAGTAACCAGTGAGAAAGGGTTTTGGTATAACTTGTGGCGTTTTAAGTTCCACAGCTTCTCAGTCAAATCTTTTTTGCATGACATAGTATTATGGCACATAAGGCGTTTTTATATTCACAGTTTCTTAGTATTCACAGCATGTAGGTATATTAATTTTTTAGTGTAAACATGATTTATAAGATAGTACATACATTACAGATTTATATCTGACCCTCTACTTGGGTATAAACATTGAAGGGCTAACTAAAGCCATTGGTTATAGTTAACACTATATATGATAGGTTGTCCTAAGTCAAGTTCATCATCATCTTAGCGTTATCCCAGTTGTGCGTAAGACCTAGACATAAGCTTAGGGCCAAGGCTCTTCTCAGAGGACTAACTAGCTAGGGTCTTCTCACAGATTTAGCTATTATTATCTAGCTTATCAGCTATTCCTGAATTCTTCTCACAACCCAAAGTGGGAGAGACATCATGGCTACCGCTTAAAGTGAAAACCCAGATTTACAACATAGCACGTCTTCAGACGACCTCGTAACAGTTTGCTGTCTCCCAACCTTTGAACGACATAGCCCAAAGGATTACCAAGTTGAGAAGGCAGTGGGCCTGTCATATATGACATAGGACTGACAACCGATGGGGTAGACGTGTTCTGCAGTGTAGACCACGTCTCGGTAAGCGCTATGTAGGATGCCCTCCGGCTAGATGGAGCGACACACGCAAAACAGCTGGCAAACGGCTTGAGTCAAAGAACTGAAGGTCGAGTTTACCAGCGTGCCATTGAAGAGGCCTATTGCTGTGGACGAAGGTTCATAATCATCAGACGATAATGATAAACCTTCGAACATCCACAATTCCAATAGTAAACCATTTTCAAAGCGTTAATCCAGCTCTCCCTATGAGCAGAAGAAATCGTAAATAATTACAAACTCAATTACCTATTACACCTCTTTGATCTTCACACTCGCCATGATTAACGTTGCCAATTCCACGCCCCGCCGACATATAATCTCCCACCACACAAAAACTTAATTAACCTAAACATATACGGGTGTGTGTAAACAAACTGCCACAAAGTCACTCCCTACCCTCCTGGGACTTTATACGGTGATACTATTTCGTGTAATGATTCCAAAATGAGGATACACATCCCCACAAAATACCGGCTTGCGGATACAGTTTCAGTTACTGGAAGAGGCATGCTATTACATATATGTGCTTTAGAAATGTATATATATATTGACGACCGATATGGCGTGGTGGCGAGTATGTCCGCAATCCGCGCTTGAGGTCGTGGGTTCGATTCCCACTCAGGACAATTCTTTGTGTGCATGAACATGAATATTTGTTCTGGGCTGGGTGTTTTCCCATACATATTAAGTATTTAACTACAAAAAAAGTATGTATATATGTTTACCCGTTATATGGTATCAAAAACATAAGTTCTAAATAATATTTATATTAGAACTAAATAATTGGAGTAATAGTAAAAATATATATTCTAAATGTTGTAAGGCATTAAGATTAATACCATACTATATAAATAAATCCCAATTGTGTTGTTAATATTGCTATTTTTAACCTAATCAGGTTTCATTAAAATAATAATTTCTCGGTACCAATACACAACACAACCCAGACCTAAACTAAGCACGACTCGTATTGTTGCCAGTAGTAGATAAAGGATCAATAAACTCGTTTTCAAAAACCAAGCGCTATACAATAACACATTAACATTTGTCACATGACTATTCTTTACATCAGGAATGCACTGATTCTATTAGGGCTATAAAATGTATCTGTGACAATTCCCGCGCAACTACGAATTCCCGAAAAATCGAGAAATTGTTTTTCATGTCGTAATTTCATCACATTTAACACAAGACTGCAATTAAAAGCATTTTAGCCCAATTTTTTAACACTGATTGAACAGAAACGCGTGCATATTCTCAAAAGGTCACATTCGGTGTGTTGCTTGTTTCAATTTGCGGTGGTCTTAAAATTATTTAATAGCTTTTGCCCGTGACTTTGTTCGCGGGGAATAGTGACTTCCGGCAGTTTTTTGGTTTTACCCACATAGTTCCCGATCTCGCGGGATTTTTGAGAAAATCCCGCTCCAGCGGTGTTTCCGGAACAATAACTATCCTATGTCCTTTCTCAAGTTCCAAACTATGTCTGTACCCAATTTCACACAAATCAGTTCAGTAGTTTAGGCGTGAAGAAAAGACAGACAAACAGAAAGACAGACAGAGTTACTTTCGCATTTATATAATTAGTAGGATAGATAAACGGAATATAATAAACTGAACCTCTAAAAAATACTTTTTTGATCATCAAAAATACTGAGTGAGCATCTAATGAGGTGATTAGGTGCTCAATCAGTATTTTTGATGCACAAAAAGGTTAGGTTAGGTTGGCAATTTATTAATTTTGAAGACACGTTAAATAACACCCTAGATAAACTAACCAAAGCAGAAGCTTACATTAAATGTTGCAATCCGCTTGACCTACATTTTAAGTAGCTCTGCCAGCTTGTGCTAGAAAGATACCTTGCGGATTAAGGGTCTTAGCCTCGTCTTATCGGCGGCGGGAAACCTAAGTGTTGCTAACACACCATGATTTAAGCTTTCTGACATGCCACTATAATATTAATATTCTTATAATACGGTACCTTATACTGAATGTACTCTCAGTTTTTACGCGAACGTTGTAATTATAGGGAAAGAAGATACTAGGGGTTCGAAAGGGTTACCGCGGCCTTGGTGTTACAGGCTCAAGAAGGAACATGGATGGTTTTTAGTCGGTAAAAGTCTGACACACCCTCCCGCTTCACCCACAGCGGAAGACAGTCATTTGATGATTTTCCATCCGAAAAAAAAGGTTTTCTGAAAAGACGTATATTATACGCAGACATTTTCTTAATTACATTATTGGGCTCAACTGTGAGCATATTGCCGCTTACCGGGAACTGTTCTGTTCGCCAGAGCCTCGTCCATTAATCGGCAGGTGCACCACTTGCAGGTGATGTTGGCTTGGGATCCTAACATCTAGGTAGAACCCCCATTAATTCCCTATTCAATTGGTAAAATGTTCATTATTTATAATATTTAGATAATTAAAACACTACTGTTTCTACGTTACTTTCTGGCAAAGTGCGATGAAATCATGTTTGCTATGATTAACAACTAAATATTGCTTTTTTTTTTTTAATTATTAAACAAGTGCCTCTTCCATACTCCCTACATCAGGAGACCGTTACTCACGGCAGCAGCGCCTCCTTAATTCATACACGTCACGTTTCCGCGAGGCGTCGCGGGTCGTGTAGCGAAATGAACGCGCCATAGTATCGCCCCATCTCCTCATATTAACAATTTATTCCTGCACTGAGTTTTATTGGCCACGAGAAAACAAACACACGAAAAGAATGGCGTATTAACCGCATACTCGGAAGGTTTCCGTGGAAAGATCGCTGATGGGACATGGCAGTTTCGGTGTTCAACGTTTTGTTTATAATGAAGTTGGTTTTTATTAAATCAGGAAATCCTTTAGCGAATTTGTTTGTCTGTTGTTTTTTTACGCCTATACACGATTGGGCTGGGTTTGATGAAATATAAAAAATGTATTTATGAAAGTTAATAGAGGGTGAGTAGCTTCACAGTTACTACACAAGAAGATTTTGGAAAAGGGCTACATTTTATACCGAAATAATAAACACGATAAACTACAAGCCATGTAAGTGAAGTCAATGTGAATGAACGTTATTGACATATAATTGAAAAAGTAACTTCAAAAACATAATCTTCAGTCTAAATTTAAAACCATAGCATCTTTATTTAAACAATTGGAAAACTTCAACTAAACAAATGAAAATCATGTTAATCTGCTACTTGAAATAAATACTACGTAACATTGAAATAGTCTATAATATACTTTATTGAAAAGGTTTACCTACTATTTTGTATTTTATCACACTCAGAACAAAAAAGGTCGCAATAGATTTATTTATAACTACAGAATATAAAACTACGCCATAATGAAAGAAACGAAGCTAAATCATTACTTACGGGCGAGCGGTTGCATAACTCATTTAAGCCATTTCCCGCTGTAATTGAATTCGAAATTTTCACTTGCACACAGTTCTGCCCTCCAGTGCACGCACGCCTCTTAAATCCCCCTTTCATATGAATATTTTGTCTCGATGAAATCGGAGTTATGAGTGGAACCCCACATTTAGGTCACATAATTTACGTGGTATGCCACAACACGCAAAGAATTATTATCATTTGCCAGCAATTTTTTATAATGAAATATTTCAATATTACTCTCTTTTTTCCGGTAGGTGAAGTTAAAATTAAGTTAGGTTTAAAGTTAAAATTAAGTTAGGCTTAGAGTTAAAACTTACTGGAAGTGTCTATAAGTTGTGGAGTGCCAACAATCGTAGTAGTTTTGTTAATAATTATGTACAAAAATATTTTATAAAACTCGCCGAAAAATGGGATTCAATTCCGTAAAATGACTTTTTATTAGTCCGTTCTTCTGTTAGTTTATTTTCAACAACTCTGCCTGGTCTATCCAGGTATACCTAGGGCTTCCCACCAGCCATTTTATAGTGCGATCCGACTCTATTCCATCCTCTATTCTTTCAACTTTGCCATAACAGCCTAGTGGACTTATCTCACCAAACGCACTAAGCTGAGCTGAAAATGCCGAGATAGAAAATTTCCATTTTCCCAGAAATCACGGCATAACTAGTAATGAGGAATATAATTGAATAAAAATTGCTAGGCACAGTGCTCGAACGCTCAGATTGTATTAAACAGTTATCAACCTTAGAAAAATGTACACAATATACACATTTTTTATTAAATCGTGTGCTCCCAAACTGTATGAATAAGAGATTATCTAAAATATTTGCTTAGGGTGAGTACAAATATTTGAAGTAACATTTTTATTAGTGATATCGAGTTTGAAATGTTTGCAAAAGGATTTGTTATACGGTTTGTACTACCTGATTCTTTGAACCACTAGTTGAAAGATACTGTTGGATTATGTAAACTTTGATGGCGTTTTAATCATGTTAGAAGAATGAAAGAAAGAAAGAAAGTATATTTATTTGGTACACAAACAATTCACAATTAACAGCTAAACTTATATACTAATTGGACTTAACCACAAAGGTACATAGATGTTGTATGACCAGCATGACCCACGACGCTGAAATTTTGCGGAAACCTGTTAATCTTATTGTTGAAATTATTTTCAACCTTTTAACTTTTTTGTGACCAGCCGTGCTAATTTATGTTCTGTGTAATTTATATTGGTTCTGATCGTTTTATTTTTGCACGAATTTTTTTATATTATATAGTACTAGTCTCCGCTGCTATGAACGCTTAGAATATAACACTAGAAAGGCACTTTCATAATTTTTAACCCTTTAACAGGCAGAGCACGTTGAAAATGTTCATTGATTTTCAACCTTAAGTTAACCGCATAAGGTTCATTTTATGGTGGTCATATATTGACCACTGCCTGGTAAAGGGTTAAGAGCCCCATTTTGGTTTTACAAGGAGTAACTTAGACTACAATTTATTTTTAAATAACATAGCATTTTTGTGAAAATGAAAAGCAGTACAGCCTTCAGGTAGAAAATAGACGTGTAAAACGTTTTAAGCAACGTACCTTATATAATATTTTCAAATGTTTTAAATATTAATTATAAATGTACATATCTTTGGCATTACAGAATTAATAACATAATTGATTTAATAATTTAAATTAACTACCTCAACAGAATAAAACTACCAACTTAAATTAAAACTAATAGCAAGAAAAAGTTAATTACAAACAGAAATATTTCACAAAGCATTGCTTAGATAATTAATTAAGAAGTGCACAGAACTTCTCTGTGTAGTTCTAAACAATATTAATCTCAATTACCTTTGTTAGTTTCATTAGCAAACTACGTCAATTATTATAAAACCACATTATTATTTAACATAAATAATTTTAAAGTGTTTATTATTATATACATTTATACATACATTCACGCCTGTTTCGCCGAAGGGGTAGGCAGAGGCATATTATACGCCCACACTTCGCCACTTATATAGTTGGTCCCACGTAATAGGTGGCGAGTCTATTGCCGCTTACCGGGTACAGTACCTGTTATGTGCACCAGAGCCTCGTCCGTTGATCGGCAGGTGCACCACTTGCAGGTGAGGTTGGCTTGGGCTCCTCAGGCCTTGGTAGGATCCTTGTATACCTATATATTTAACATGGAAATTTTGTACAATAATTACAACTGATTGCAAAATGAGTTCTATTAGTTCACCAATCATATAAAAAATACATATATACCCTTAGCACTGCTAAGATTACGTATAGGTAGGCAGAGGTCACTAAGATCCTGGCACATTTTCATCATAATATCAGCCCTATAAGGTCTACTGCTGAACATAGGCCTCCCCAGAGGTATCTGTCCATAAACACCATGCTGGGCAGTTACGTTGGTGATCGCCAGCAGTCAAGTCAGCACCCAAGATGACTCTGCTGCCCATCATCCGATAGTATTTCTCTTAGTCGACTCCCCGTGAGATGAGAGGGGATCCTGGCCCATACTTGTACTATATTAATTTAAGTACTTCATGTTCTTATAATTAATTTTATTTCTCACGCACTTCTGAAAGTCACGTAAATCTAGCAGCGTCGGGTTACTTGGGTGGTATAAAGATGAAACTGGTAAAAGTAATAATTATAGTAATTACATAGACAATATCATCATCAACCTTATTGAATCCACGGCTAAACATTGGCCACCTCAATAGATAACATTATATTGAGGGTATTAGCTCACAATCACCACGCTGGGCAGGAGAGTTGATAGTCGCAGCTCAAACCAGCGCAGCATGACGCTGCTGCCCTGCGCACTAGCTTGTCTGGCCTATCATCCGATAGGATTTTTCATCGTCAAATCTACGGACTCCTCGTCAGATGAGAGGGGTAGTATTATTATAGGCCGGTACCACACGGTACTATAGTTAACATAGTAGATAGTTTAGAAATGTACTTTGAGTATTATGAAATGTTTACATTTTATTTCCGTATATAAATATTTTTCCTTTTGTGGAAATTGAATATGCAACAATAATCATTATATTTATGTGAAACACGCATGCTCTTCTCCCATCATAAATATTTAAGCTTAATGCTTTTTTAGACAGAAAACGTTCTAAGCGCGTGTTCTATAATAACAGAACTGCGTTTAACCGGTATCTATCTATTAATCATTTAGATTTAATAGTAAAACGGTACACCCTCAGGTGTTTTCTCCATAATGTTGTATTTCATTTTGTTTTTGCCCCATTTTAATGTTGTTTAAACTGTATGTTTGAACTATAATTATGTGGATAACGGTGCTGGTTGTACAGTTCGCGTCTGTAATATCACTTCAGTACATTGTGACTCTGCCTAGAAGGTAAGTTCAGTAATTTGGGACGTTACTGTGTGAATATCATAACTTGGAAAAATTTAGTTATTATAGATTTTTTATAGGATGTTGTTATAAATAGGTATCTCGCCACGTATGTAGATTTTGTCCTTTATAATACTAAGAATAGGATATCATCATTAAAATTTGTACGATAAGAATGACGTAAGTTTCCCATAAAATCATATAACTGTTAAACACTTTTAAGTTGTCACGTAACTTGGTAAACGTAAATGGTTTTATTCCTTCAATTTAATATTGCCCTTAAAAAAATAAACACACATGCACACACACCTCAATGAACAAACTTACAGAATTCGACGCTTTAACGCGTTCTAGTAACGCGTCCTGTTTGACGATGCCTTTAGACAAGGATTCGTCTACCCCAAGAGTAATAAATGGAACTAATTAATCTAAAGTAACGTCTGTCATGCTAAAGAATAGTCAGGCCCGGGGCAGCACAAGTTACTGACGCCAAGTAATTGCTTTTGTTAAATCAACAGTCCCCGACTAGCTGCCTTGGGGAAGATCTGGGCCTATTAGTTGAGTGTCATCATTTAAAAACAGTGTATACTTTTTATAAGAACACACGTTAGTAATTAGTTTTTGTGTTATGGCTGTTTTGTTACAAATTATTGTCAGGAATGCTTGTTCACTTTTTTTGAGTTTAGGTTTATTTAAGCATTGTTTTTTTTAATTACGTTCATATTACAATAAGGTTTTATTTTTTTTTAATTTTATATTATGATATTATGCAAAAAGTACAATTAATAACAAACATCAAATGTCTTGAGCACATTATTATTAGATTATTATTTCTATAATTTATTTCTCTCGTTTTACAAATTCATATAAGAAATAAGTTATATATAGCCTGTGGATTTTCATCTAAGCTATTTGTAATTAAATATATGTCCTCGGGCATTATATATACTTAGAACGTAGTGTTAATAGCCCATCAATGCAAAAAAACAAATGCGTTTTAAGATTACTACTAAAACATTACCGCATGCTATCACAATTTTGTTTCAAACACGAACATTATTTTTAAAAATGGAACAAAAACGATAATTGAATTCAATTTACATTCATAAAATAAAATACATGTTATGTAACATCTTTAAGTTCCTGAATGACTGACTTGCTATGCAAATTGCTGCAAACCGCTAGGGTTACTTCCAAACTCGTGATTTTGTAAAGCTAATGACTGTAATGACTTATATTTCACTTTTATGTCGCTCTAAGGCGATTATAAAAAACCTAATTATCTCAGTCAGTCGGAGCTCCGTGATTATTTAGTCGTAACCTTAGTACTTATCACGGTGATTTTATCGAGTATTTCGAATAATAATCGATACTTTTGAATACATCAATCGTTGCTTTGAGCGCTCGTCAAATTGCTGCCTAACAAAGAATGGTAGACTCGGTCAAAGAAGTGAAATGAATTTTTGATTTCTATCGATTGCACGCCACTTGTTTTCGTGATTCGTTGTTATTGCATAACATCGCCCTATTTTAGTATCAATTTGGTTTTATCTAAGTGCAACGTTTGTGACATCATTGTCTTGTAAGTGTACTTAAGAGTGATTTAGGAGATTGGGATCGTTGTAAAATTGCACATTATTTCTTGTGATATAATAATAATCACAGCTTTCATACAAATGGATGTACATTGTTTGCATTAGACATTACCACAGAACAGAGTTGACTTATCTCCTTTTTGTGGCTGTAGCCAATTATTACGTAAATCATGAAGACATAACAGTTTAGGCATGAACCGTACCAACATGATATAAGTAAGAGATAACTTGCGGATTTAAATGAAGTTTATAAGCACATTTTTTTTATTTTTAAAGTGTTTTATATATATAAATATTTTTAAGTGCTTCGGAAGGCACGTTAAGCCGTTGGTCCCGGTTATCACTAAATGTGGTAGTCGTTAAGCCATGTTAGAGGCCTAATGGGCGGCTTGATAAATTCTAACAGCAGGACGCCATACACCTGCCTCCGCCAATCCGCACTGGGTCAGCGTGGTGGAGTATGACCCATTACCCTCACACCTTGATTTGTGAGAGGAGGCTCGTGCTCAGTAGTGGGACGTTGATGGGCTGAAATGATGATGAATGATATATGATTAGATGTATAGGGCTCCTACCAAGATCTGAGGAGCCCAAGCCAACCTCACCTGCAAGTGGTGCACCTGCCGATTAATGGAAGAGGCTCTGGCGAACGTAGTTCCCGAAAAGCGGCAATAGGCTCGCCACCATTGACATAGGACCAATTATACAAATTACGAAATGAGGGCGTATAATGTGCCTCTGCCTACCCCTTCGGGGAAACAGGCGTGATTATATGTATATATAATTAAACTAGCTGTTACCCGCGACTTCGTCCGCGTGGAATAGTATCTTTGGGTAGCTTTTTTATTATTTAATAAGAATCATTAATAGGTATAGTAGATATCAGCGGCGGCGATGCAGAGAATTCGTTAAAAGGAACTATAACTTCAAAAGCCAAAATATTTTTTAAACTTGATACACCCAAAATTTTTAAATATCACGTTCCTAGAATAGTTTGGCGTCGTAGTTCCCGTGCCGAATCCGTTCCGTTCCGTTCGAATTTCGAGAATTCCGTTTGTAGAAAAACTCTGCACATCCTAAGAGACCTACGTACCAAGTTTCATGGTTTTATCTTCAAAAATTAAGGACACCCATAAAAACATTCAACCCCTATTTCACCCCCATACTGGTAAAAATTTCAAAATGCTAGAACAAACGATTTTTTGTAAATACAAAACCTTTTGCCTAAATACAAAATGTTATATTTTTATTTTCAAAAATGACGAACTTCATACAAACTTTCAACCCCTATTTTATCTCTCACAGGACGAAATTTCAAAAACGCTAGAACAAATGTTTAATTATTTCCTATCAAGTGCTTAAATATTAAGTTTCATGGTTTTATCTTTTAAAATTAAGAAATCCCATACAACTTTTCACTCCCTCCCCTTTTTAACCCCTTGCAACCCCCTTTTTGAAATAAAAAGTAGCCTATGTTCTTTCTCAGGGTCTAGACCATCTGTATACCAAATTTCATTCAAATCCGTTCAGTAGTTTTGGCGTCCCACAGAAATACATTACTGGGATAAAAGTATACATAATGTAATTCAGATAATGATTCAACTCATCTGCGAAACTTCAGATAACATTTCTATCCTTTTTGACCTAGTTATTATGTTATCGAGTGATATGCCAGGTTATTTTAAAATCATAACACGCTAGGTACGTATTCCTGTCTGGGGGGTCTTAGGCGGCGGGGGCAGGGGGGCCTCTTCCGTCTTGCTATTCCTCCCAGAAGTCGGTCAGTTACGCCCTGGAGGCACAAGGAGGTAGGGGGGGCCTGACACACTGCGCCTCTCTGAGGAGGTCCTCCCCGTTCTGATCCGGGGAACGTTGGCCGCGGGCCGCGGGGTAGGCGGCGGAAAGCCGGTGAAAGCAGGGTACTCCGGATTGCTTAATGTGGAAATATATTGTGGGGTCCTATGATCAGCAGAGCACGTCATATGGCAAAGGAAAAATAATAGTCTATATAATTATTAATAATGAACAAAAATTACTAGAATTTTTTTTTTTTATTATAAGGATAATCAAAACTGAGAAAATATGATGCTAATAAGATCCGTGCGAACACTTACTAGAATTAGTTCCATATTCTTGGTCAAAATCTTATGTTATAAAACGTAATCAGAATCGATCACCGATACTGAGCAACGTTCACTGAGCCTGTGAATGGGTGACCTGGCATTTATTAACAAATTCCGTGCTCTGATAGGTAAAATTTCAAAAGCGGAATAAGAAAAAAATATACCAGCATATCTAAGAACAGCCCGATTAAATTATCACTTAAAATATCTATAGCGAAATTATAGTGTGACGGATATTCATAACGTGACCCATTAAAATCATTTTATGCACAAAGGCTGGCGGGATGGCTACAATAAATTCTCTTGTGGCCTGGGCTCATGACTACCCGTAAATTTGGACTTAACAGAATAATCTGAACGCAACTCTTCCGCGGGCGAAGCGTGACCCGTAGATTAATACTAAAACGGAATTATCGAAAGAACTCCTTAGGGATTTTGACACGCGAGCGCGCTGCTCTTGAAGGTCTTCATAGTTCAGTTACAGTTTACGCAGTAAGCCAACTTTATACATCGAATCTCGCTTTCTTTATTGTTATTATTATTACTTATTGAAAAACAGAGGGTTCAGATTAAAAATACAATAGTCCCACAAAACTATTTGCATATTATCACTCTACTTTTAGCAATCAGAAATAAATTCAACGACGTAGCAATGACATAATTTTTTAAGGCAGCAATCAATTATTTGAGACGAATACTTAAAATTATTAAAATAAGTTTAATTTGCAAAATAGCGCTAAGAAGTTAATGATTTCATAAAAAAATTAAAACAACCCATATTCAAGAAAATAATCATGGTAAATGAACATTTTAAAAACGGTTGCCTCACCAACGGTTTGTAAGCAAATTTTTGCAATTATAACACACACTTACAAAATTCAATGTTTAAACATATTTACAAAATTATAAAAAAAAAAATATTAATGAAAATATATCATACAATTAGGCAACTCACCCTAGCTTGTGAGAAACGTTATTAGTTTGAGTATTATATTAAACAAAAGATGATAAAGACATTTTAATATAACATACTGCAGTTATAATTTTAGTTACACACCCATGTGATTGTCAATCCACTAACACCTACTTTACTTATTGTTGGTCGTATTGTGATTCTATCAATGAAAATAATATGACGAGAACATTATTATTATTATTATAACCATGTTTAGGGTTCCTACCAAGACCTGAGAAGCCCAAGCCAACCTCACCTGCAAGTGGTGCACCTGCCGATCAACGGACGAGGCTCTGGCGAACATAACTGTGCCCGGTAAGAGGCAATAGGCTCGCCACCGATTTCGTGGGACTTACCATATTATAATTGGTAAAGTGTGGGCGTATTATATTTATATATATGCATCTGCCTACCCCTTCGGGGAAACAGGCGTGATTGTATGTATGTATTAGAACCATGTGAAAAGCAAAAAAAGATAAATGAAAATAAGCATAGCTTTAAATGAAGACATTTAATTTTGATGTTTATATATACATAGATATTATTATGTCTTAATTTATTCGATAGCATCATTTCGGGCCGTAACATCAACTATTGAGGAACGAACCAAGGTGAGAAGTTATTAGGTTATATTTCACCACGCAGACCCCGTGCCCATTGCCTAGGGCAGGTGTTTGGCGACCTGCTGTTAGAATTTTTTGAGCCGCTTATTTAGGCCTTTTATACAACGACTCAACCTTAACAAATAAACTGCTGTGCGGCTTCCGTTGAGGTTATATGAATGTACCCTACTGTTATATATTTTTATAGATTATACAATAAAAAAAAAATTTACTACAAGCACATTTAGTCATAGCCAGGACCAACACCGTAACGTGATAGTATTCATTATTCACATATCCATCTATTATTTGACATACTGAAATAAATTTTTTACTATGCGATGCTGCAGTTAAATAGTCCTGATTTGTTTTCTTGGTCTAGTCTTTATTCCAAACACAGAATTCATTTCGTGCTATAGTGACATCTAGATTAAAAAACTAAAGGGGCTTGTGTTGCAAGCAGGTTCACGTTTGTAAAATATGCGTTAGGATTGAACTCTATGCCCATTGGCTTTAAGCCTAGGGGTCAGACTATAGGCTACGGTCGCCTTATATTACATGATATATAGATAATAATATTAACTAGCTAGTATATTGCCTCTTTAGAAGTTGAAAAACCTAGATTTCTTTAATGTGTACGGGGATCATATCAACCTCACCTGCAAGTGGCGCACCTGCCGATTAACGGACGAGGCTCTGGCGAGGAATAAAAGCGGCAATAGGCTCTCCACCTATAACGTGGGACCAACAACACAATTGGCGAAGTGTGGTCGTATATTATGCCTCTTATAAGAGCAATAACATTTTGATATTTTAATCAACTGCATCGATATTTACCATATTAATACATATTTATTTAATTAGAATTATTATTTGGTCTATTACTTTGTGTGTTATTATTTTTATTTTGAAACATATTTATTAAATACAATTGTTATGAACTCCGGTGAAACTTAAAAGAGTTTATGTTGGCTTATACCTGCATAAAACTATATATATTTTGTCACAAAAATAAAAAATGTACACAAATACAAAAATTAATATTTTTTTATATTGATAAACAGGAAAGAAGGAAAAAGGATATACATAGATTATTTTTATTTGAAAATAATGATTTATTTTATAATTTTCCTTGTATCCTAAACATTTATCATACATAGTTAGTCGCCTCGTTAGCCTCGTTTTCACTTTACTTTATATTTGACCAAAACCACGTTTTCTTGGAGATAAAACAAATACTTTCCATATCAAGAATCGGCAATTCATTTGAAGACAGGTCAGTGAGTGTCGTAATAATTTCTTTAATTTCTGTTGGAGGGTCGTCCGAAAATCGTGGATCCGATAACTCCTTATTTGCAGCAAGCCTGCTTTATTAGCTTAACAATATTCAACTTTTTGATCTACTCCAACTCAAAGGATCTTGGTACTTTTGGTTTATTGAAACAGGACGTAATATTGCTTGAAGAAGCCGAGGGGATAAAATACAAAGAGATCGGTGAGGTTGGTATGTTTGCAGGCTTTGGCTGTGAAAAAAGGTTAGCGAGACGTTAACGGTGGGAATTATTGATTCGATTTATCAATATTGGCCCACAGTTCGAGTTACGAAAAAAATATGCATTCCATTTTTCTGCGTACTTTTACTTATTTACTTCACAAGTTTTAGCAGATTCAGCTATTTTAATTTGATTTATATAGGTACATTGTCCATTAAATAAAATATATACAATTTTCTGCCTTTGAACAGATTGGTAAAAGCAGCATCTTCGTCAAGAGACGTTACACAGCTTTAATTGGGAAGAACGTCCTTTGGTTGATCTTAGTTAATTTTGGAATAAGGTTCTAGATCTTTTTTCTTTTGCAGGTCAGCTAGAAGATATTTCTCTATGGAATAAGCTGTATACTGTACCAAATCAACCAAATCTATCATCGTCTAAGTTTTTCTTTTATATATCTCTTCTTGTGTACTAAATAAATAAACATCTGGAAGAGCTGGACACACACTATTGTTTCCGCTGTTACGAACTGAGATGGAGTATGGCCTGAGTACAGCTATATAACTCGACGCTTAATAACAATATTGTACTCTTCATAGGCAAAATAATCATAAAAATATATCTAATATATACACGCCTGTTCCCCCTAAGGGGTAGGCAGAGGCATATTACAAGCCCACATTTCGCCAATTGCTTTATTTGTCCTACGTAATAGGTGGCGAGCCTATTGCCGCTTTGTACTTTAAAAGACTTAATACTTTTCATTTTAATCGTCAAGTGTTTGGTGAGTGCAAGTAACCACTAGGATTCATTTTAATGAAAACGTTGCCAACTGTAGGAGAATCTTCTTTAGTTAAGGTCATTAAACAATGTGTATGGTTGACTTTTTATCTTATTAGTCCTGAAAAGGATTAATTATTAGATTATTTAAAAAAAAATTGATGTAAAAGATATAATTATGTTTAAAATTAATTTAATTAAAAAAAAAAATTATTATACTTGAATCTTAATAAGATTTTAAAGTTCAATATTCGAAATCATTTTTATTTTAATTATAGGTCGCTAAGGTCCGTATTTCATTCATGACATTACTGGTGACAATTATTAAATTAATCTAAATACTCTAACGGCTTTAAAATTATTTAACGGGTAGGAATCGGATTTAGAAAGATTTTTCACAGAACTTTGCCGAGATATATTATTTACGTTAAAACTCATATTAATTATTCTCTAAAAAGGTTTTTATGAGAAATGAAATAGGTATGTATTACCCTACTGAAATACAAATGAAAAACCTTTTCTCTTTGCAACCCTTGCCCATCCAATTAGACGCACCTACGAGAGAAACTCAAAAAACGAACAATAGAACCCCGATATCGCAAGTTAAAATTCACTGAACAAAGGTCGCGGCGGGTTTTCGAGCGGATAAAAAATACATAAAATCAAAAGAGTTCAAATTAAAAACATATTTTCTGTATTTAGTCCTGTGGTAGCAAGACCCTATGTCTTGTCTGAGGGATAAAAAGAAGACGTAGACAGGAATTAGTACTCGTCTTAGGTCAATATGAGCGAAGAGCTGGTTATCTCTAACGATTTAACACGTTTCATCTACAGATCTCTGTGCCAAAAGTAAAATTTGTAACTATAGAGATCCATTTCTTATTGTTTTTAAGAGGTTTCTGCCCTCCCCTAATGGGACACCTACACATGGGATACAACATATTGACATTAAAAAACACAAAAAAGGCGCGGCGCAGGTGCTAATAATAAATAATAATAATAATAAATCATTTATTGCCAAAAAGTGGTACAACATTGATTCACTGGTAGTCCCCAAACTAGGTAATCCTGTCCTCTTGGGGACTAGAATTTGCGATTTGCATTAATTTTAAATTATCAGCGTTGCAAATATTTAACAATCATTATATTATATTATATTCTAGACATTTATGGCCATAATTATATTTGTGTACTCAAAATAACTTTTTACGTTAGCCTGTTTTGTGCGTGTGTGTGGAATGTGTGTATTAGAGCGTGAGTGGGTATATGGTAACGTGTGTGAGTGTGAGATAGCATGTAAGTGTGTGATAGCATAATACTTACGTACTGAATGTTGTTATTGAATATGTGATTGCGCTGAAGAATTTAAATGATATATATTATATGTTAGACCTCTACGCTGTGTCTGCGGTGAATTTATATAAATGTCACTGTTCATCGTCTAATTTGAGGTTTATATGGTAAGTAAAAAAAATATTTGTTTTAAAGAAGGTCTCATCATAGTCTAATAAATAATAAAGAAATACAATAAACTAATACCTCAGAAAAGATTCTGCGTCCAGAATATTGACAAAGCATGTTTAATCCCTTAGAGTATGACTGAGTTAGTATTTCTGACGTGCAACAAAGTTTGGTTAAATTGTAATTTTTTGAATTTTAGTAACACGGTATATACCTACGAACCAATAATACTTTTTGCTACATACTTTTGTCTTAAAATTCAAACGATTCACGAAAAATCGCTACTCCGCCACTGGCACCCCACCCATCGATGAATACATAAGGCGGGTTCAGAATATAGCACCAATTAAAGTTGACACCGTAATGCCTCTGTTCCGTTCGCGCCTGCACGCCACTCGCAATCCCACTCACGTCTGTACACGCCCTTAATTTAGTCGATAAAACTCCGATTGAGGTTTCTCAAATTATTTTATTTTGCAACTTTGTATCAAGTTTCTGTGTGGGATAAATAATGGTGGTTGAATTTTGGCAAACTCACAACGGAACAGCACGAAAATGAGTTAATTAAATATTATTATGAAGTTTACAAAATACATGGAACACGATACGTGATTTGATATCCGATGTGGTATAGAGTAGATATCTCATACCTTCAGTCCGTTACTATAAGGTTAGTAGATAGTAGATTTCCCCACAGAATAGTATCCATAGTATAAGTTGTCCACTAATATATAGTATAAACACTGCTTAGTTTGGGATAATAAGTGCTGTGTACGATGTTCAAGAATTTGGTTTTGGAATAATTAAAGACCGTGTAATAGACATAGGATAGAATTATATCGGAAATGGTATTTTGTATAAGAATATCCATAATTTCTCTGAAGCTTAACATAATTGTATATTTAGTCATGTTCCAAAAAAGTGTTTTTTTTAGGAAATATAGCAATTTATTATAAGTATATTACATACTAAATAAAATTACAATCAAAATTAATTCGTTATTTTTTGGTTCGCAATAAGCTGCAGTTCACGCGGACAAAACGTTACGTAGTGTTGTTCTACACTTTTTTATTTATGAAATTTATATGCGAGTTTACTTTATTTTGCTGCATATAACATATTATGCAGCAAAGAAGCTATGTGTTTTTTATTGCTTCCTAATTTATATTTTTTTATAAAACTTTTAAATAGAACTTATGAGACGAATTCAACCGAAAAAATAGAAAGTCTGGCATATCTCAATAGTGTTTCGAATTTAGGAAGAGATTTTGAAGTAGGTTAAGCTTATTTTTGTGTTTATTAACATAATATAATATTATCAAATTCATAAGAACAAATTTTATTTCGTATCAAAAATTGGCAAGGGGAAAAAATTTACAATACATTTTTTGCAGTTTAGTATTTGATACTATTTTAGTGATTTCCTTCGATCTTTCAAGCAAATATGTTGTTTTTAGATATATATACTTGAAGGAAAATATCAAATTCTGCAATACTGATATCACCGGAATATTTCATAGATCGATGAAAATTCATAATGAATACAGTGATAATTGATGACAGAATCTGTTATAGTAATGAGTACTACTTATCATCATCATCATCACCTTCCTCACCACCACCCAGATGGAAATATCATTTTATGTTTAAACCAGCTGTACTATATGTACTAAAAGGCACTGACTTCCTAATAACGATTGTCATAGATCTTTATGACTGAGACCAATATGAGGGGCGCATCCACTGCGCCTCTTTGAGGGGATCCTCCTGGATTTGACCCAGGGGATGTTGGCCGCGGGCAGAGTGTCAGTAGCTTTAAGCCTAGGTACTGACTCCCGCCCCCTTTTCAACAAGCGGCGGGCGTCGTCGAATGATAATTTGTGAGTATTACTTCTTTCTGGTTGTCGTGTCGGCCAGTGGTGAGTCCCACACCCCCAGTCCCCCTTTGGCCTGGAGGCAGTGCGTAAATGCATTTCGTATCGACTATAAAAAAATAAGGGGCCGACTTGCTAAACTCCGTGTATGTCATTTACGGTGTGCATATAATGAGCATTTCATGCATCTTTCTAGCAATCCGAAATTCTGGCTATATACACAAAAATATGTATTTATAATACGCCTGTTTAAAAGAGATTAGAACACTCCTTTTATCAGCAGCCCGCAAAGAAAGAAACTACACTAACTAAAAAAACTTATTAAAGTGACCTATTTGTTGTAAAAAACGCACTTTGTTTTACCATAGCCATACTGCTGATTTTATGAATTGTGATAATTTTTCTTTTTATTTTTCATTCATTTGTTCTTATGAATAATGTTTATCTTACAGTTCTTCTTGAAAAATTTCTTCTAAAAGATGTTATCAAATAGTAGAAGTGGTTTTCTTGGCGGGAAATCGAAGCGTCATGTCTGCAGTTTTGTTTCATTTTCTAAAATTTGTGATATTCCGAACATTAATGTGTAATAACGGTAGATTATTAACCGTTAAGTGTTTGTGAACGTATATAAGTGTTGGTAACCGAACATCACTTTTCCAATTCTCTCAAGAAGTCCATGTGAGATCTCAGTATAGCCCTACATCTTAACTGAGGACTCAAGGGAATTGGGGGAGGGCATCTCATTTATCATCATTATCACCACTCATTCTCAAATGAGAAAGTAAATACTTTAATTTACAAATTATTAATATATCTCTTACTCGACGAGAAGTGGATAATAGTATCTCAGAAAGCTTTTCTAACAGTCGCCTGTTTCTCTATTTCGCTACATGTTCCCGGTATTAATATCTTAAATTAGAGAAAGAAATGTTGTAGATGTTCGTTCTTTAAGCCGTAACATAGTAATGCATAAAGCGATACTATTTGCCTGAATATCTGGAACTACCAACCAAGAAGTCCTCTATCACGAAGAGAACTACCCAGGGATACTTCAAATAACAAAGGTATAAAACAAAAGTACCTATAAAGAAAAGCTGTTTTATATTCCCTTCATTGCCAGTTTTTAAAATAAATTCCAAGGTGTCTATGTACTAACTATACGACGCTTAGTCACGATACCTTTCCTCAAAGGCGTGGCGTGTCTCGAAGGCAGCTTTCGTGCAAAGTGGATTTGTAAAAGTTTTCGCCTGAAATAATATTTGAATTCGTAATTTCAACGTTCACCGTAGGTACTGTACATTCGGAAGATTGATACTGTCTGGACTGTTTCGCATGCGAACAGATTTATATGTCTTGTATAGGGCCCCTGGAGTATAGGATCATAAATCTTTAAAATCATAAAAATAAGGGTGAAAGGGAAGTATCTACTTACTTTTACAAAATAAAATGTAATTAAACTTAAGAAATCAGCTTAATAGGGTTTTTTAATTATATGTACCTAAGAATTGTCATTTTGATAACATACATTAAAAATTATATCTATCTAGCTTTTATTCGTATGACTTATATTAATTCTTAGAATTTAAAGTTTAACATAATATTAAATTAGAGCAAAATTTTAAATTAAAGAAATAGCTTGTTTGGACGATCCACATCACGTCTCAAAGAAATCTTTTCTGAGCTCTGAAGCATAACAGTAAATTTATTACATGAAATCAAATAAAGAAAATCTAAATGTTTCAATCTTCAATTGAAATAAAAAGATGAAGTAATGAAAATAAATCTCTCGTTGAGTCAGAATGCTTCTTATTCGAAATTAAGTAAGCAATTTACTTGCAAACTAAGCAATCAGTCGTCGGTTCGTATCGATGATAACCAACTGATTGGACTTTGTGTAGAAGCTATTCGATATCTAGCCAATTCAATTAAGTATATTGCAATCGTTCTGTATACATTCGTGATTAGACGTGAAACGTGTTGAAGTTTGGGTCATTATTAGTTCTGTATATAATAAGCAAGTGATGGATTAAAAATATCTTTGTAACAATTCCCGCGCTACTATAATTTCCCGAAAAATCGAGAAACTATTCAACACGACACGTGTTTCGCCCTTACACAAGCCATTACCTGCAAGTGGTGCACCTGCCGATTATCGGATGAGGCTCTGGCAAATATAAAAGTTCCCGGTAAGCGGATATAGGCTCGCCACTTATTACGTGGGACCAATAACACAATTTGCGAAATGTGGGCGTATAATATGGCTCTCTATGTATGTCTGTATTATGTAAGACCCAATAGAAGACAAAGCGGAGATTTGATCGAAAAAAAATAATCTTTTGTCTCTGTTATTACTTTCGTGTTTTTTTGGTGTTTTTACTAAAAGTGGATTTAAATATGAATTTAATTGATGTACCCCACGCTGAGCCCAATTTGAATTAGTTCCTTATAGTAAAATATTAACACTTCTTATCTTGATTGAGGCTAACATGATGATGAATGAATACAATGCAGGCGAGACAAGTCGCAGGCGTTTTCTAGTTTACTATAACAATATAGTATTGCTAACGATATGAAAACCGCCTTTGAGCTGGCTGGCCATAATACATCAAACATTTCAATCTATTCACAAAACCATGCGAGCAGTCTATCGTTTTGCAATCGAATAACCCTTAAATGCGGTCGGGCGTCTCGTATAACCTCCACACGTTGTTTGAATGAAAGCCGGTGGCGTGGCAGTCAAGACGGCGGCATTGTCCGTCAGTCTCCACTTCGGCGGCGCGCCCCAAGACGTCCTCACAGGCGCCTCACCGACGTTCACAGACGTTATTTAGGGCTTCATTGTGCCATTGGCTATTCAGGCCCACCGAGATTTGACTGTTGATAAGCCAAGATAGCTTCAACTGATCCCACGTCACATTAACCCTCCTCAACCTTAATTTGAATAAAAAAGTCAATTTACCGTGACGTCAATAAGACAATAAGCGAAGCGTTTTTAAATGTGTTTAATGTCAAATTAAGCCGCAAAACACATCATCGCTGCTAAATTGATTTTACCTGCCCATTCATCAATCTCTTTGACTTGTTGATTGATGATTGCTCTGCGTATTGATGGAAAGTAATTAAAAAAGGCCATACTTATTCTCGTGAGCTCGGCAATCGGAATGACCAATTTCAATTGGCCTTTGGCTAACAGACTTGTTTATTTTCTTTTGTTGTTGCTTTTGAATGTTATAAATATGTTGGAGGTCGAGTTATGCTGGTGTACGCTATGAGGTGTTGATCGGATACAAATTATTTTACTATCATGAGTACAATCGTGCAACCGTGAGATCTCGGAGCGATTTTTTTTATTGGTGATAGGTTATTTATTTTGATCGGCACGTGTTTTCGACAGAAGGTCGGGAGATATAGAAACACATTAATGAAAGCTCATTGTGAAACCGTTAGTAGAAAAATACATTCACTAGACAACCTATTTATCATGAACCACACCAGCTACCAGTGATGAAATATTTTTGATACTGAATCAATTTTTACTACAACTTTATGCAGAGATAGGCCAACTCTAGTTTTAAGCCAGTTCTCAGTACTGGTTGGTACTCAGTACTATTTAACAAGACACTTACTTAAATCAAACTCAATGTTTAGAATATAAAAGCGAATAAACTGGAAATGAGCTGTAAAATCACAGTCCTCACTATCCCAAAAATTATACAAACTATTCATATGGTTTATTTACGTATAAAGTGTTAAATTAGATAAAAGATAGGTTATCAATTTATTTACACACAACACACTTATTCAATAAAATAAAAAGATTTAACAAAAATAAATTAACTATATAAATGACATTTCAAAAACCTACAAAAAAATAAAACAAATTTCTATTTACCTTGTTATAATTTACAGAAATATATTAAAATATTCAGTTCAGACACCAGACTACAATTATACTCATAAATATTAATTATCGAATAATAAATATCGTAATTACAATCCTAACGAAAGGCACTAAATAAAATGTGAACAAAAATATTGTAGAAAGATTCTACTGTAAATTAAAAAAGTTTTGCAAATCGTTTTAATTAAAATGTACACTGATCATTGAATATTTTCAAAACCTTAACGAGACAGATCAAAAGAAGACGTTGATTGCCTATTTATTAAGAAGTTAAATTAATTAGTCTATATTGAAGATTTTGTTTTTATTTTTGCTTGCAGAATGCTTAATATACGAGTTTTGTATATTATGTGTACCTTCGATAATGTGTTAAGCGCCTTATATAAATTATAGGGTCTTTTATCTGTCATTAAGTAAAGAGGTTTATCTATGAAGTATCCCTGTGTATTCATAAATAAAAAATATTTATGTTAACTGATATTTATGTCAATTCAAGACTAAACTAGAGACATTTTATTTTGTGTAATGGCGGATGTTTTGTGTTAACTAGAATTATGACAATCTGTTTTGTTGATTACGTTAAGGTCACCGCGTAAATGATCTCTACCATTATAAGTGGCCTGGTGATAAATGATTGATTTATTTAATTTCACGGCAGAGTTGTTGCCTATCTAGTGGCTATTACAGTTCTCCTCTTAAATTCACAAACTGCTCCTGATAAACTAATTCTCCCCCGTTCCTCTTTTTTCTATAAACTTTTTTTTTAAACTCTTTATTGCACATAAATCAAAAAAATATCAAAACATTACATAAAAAAGGGCATGTACAAAGACAAACTTATCTCTATAAGAGATCTCTTCCAGCCAACCTCATGAGGAGTCATATAGATATAACAAGAATAGGTAAGACACATAATTATGCAAAATAAAATTAAAGAATTAAAACAACAACTTGTAACAATACCCAAATCAAAACTTATTAACCAAATATAACTTCCGTTTTCGAATAACAATTATTTGGACACACAATAGATTTATTATTAATTTTAAAGATCCTAAAATTTTGTTGCTTAGTAATGATCAATTAGTTATACTTAAAATAATTGTCATTGATTCTAACACAATGATAGAGAGTGACAACAGGCTATTCTCGTCTTTATCTGCGGCCGCTCTGCACTCCACGTATGTCACATCTCCGCAAGTCTCCCAGTAGAAGTAGCATTCTTCTTCCAATGCAAGGTGGATAGTAATTAGGAGAAATCCGACTATCAACTAAACAAGTTTTACTTTTAAGAAGCTCTCTTATTCTGGAGATTCCCGAAGGCTCCTTTAAGCGATGGTCCCCGAGAACCTTGTAAATTTTTTAACCCTTTAACAGGCAGAGCATGTTGAAAAAATTCATTGGTTTTCCACCTTAAGTTAACCACATAAGGTTCAATTTATGGTTGTCATATATTGACCACTGCCTGGTAAAGGGTTAACTCCTTTCCCCCCGAACAGGTCTCCACCATGTCGTGGTGGGGGGGCTGAGTACCTCCTGAGTACTGGCCAACCTTTGGGTGTTATCTTTTCCCGGCCTCCGGGAGGTACTTAGCCCCCCCACCACGCCAAGGTGGAAACCTGTCGGGGGGTCTAAGACAATACCTGATATATTCGCTTTAACATTGGACATTGAATTTTCCTCATCCAACAATGGTTCATCAAACAAAGGTGATCTATCACCTCATCGTTATCAAAATCCATTCCATCTTCACTATCTTCACAAGTATTAAGAAAGATAATAATTTTGTTCTCATGAAGACGATGGCGCTGTGAAGACGTCCTGGGAAAAGTAATTTTATATAAGCTATACCATAATTACTTTTTACCCTCGCTAATCAATGTTACATACATGTTACAGTAATGTCACAAGGGGATACAAGGGGATAATACTGCGACATAAGTGTATAAAATTCTTAAAACTAACTAAAGAACAGGAGGTGTATAGGGATCCTACCACCATCTAAGGAGCCCAAGCTAACCTCACCTTCAAGTGGTATACGACCTGATCAAAAGACGAGGCTCTGGCGAACGTAACAGCTCCCGGTAAGCGGCAATAGGCTCGCGACGTGGGACCAACCATATAATTGGCTAAGTGTGGGCGTATAATATGCCTCTGCCTACCACTTCAGGGAAACAGGCGTGAATGTATGTATCTAACAATAGAACATATAACATAATTTAAATAAATGAAATTGGCAAAGTTTTGCATTGTAATTTTCCTATCCCATTGAATTTACGATCACGTCTCATGCGGCCGTATCGATTATTTCCTACCACCTTCGATTTGCCGTAATTATATCTTCGCAATCGATACCATTCAACATTAGAATCGATAGCTATACAAGGCTGGACGTACTTGTACTCATGTATTGAAATAAGATTGTGGCCATGAAACAACGGCTTGCTTTATAAAACCCAAAGTACAAGACATTAATAGGGAGTAAGAATTCTATGAGCGTAGGTACATGTCAAGGTGTGTTTTATTGAATGAACCGTTATAATAGCGGAACCTAATAGCATTCAAGGCTATTCATTTTTTTTAATTCTTGTAATTGATTTCATTTTGCACATTGATACAGGACTGGTACAAAAAAAATACTAAAAATGGGTCTATAAATAATAAAATAAATATTCTCCTACAATCACACCAATAATTTTGTTTCAAGATAAGTATCATTAAGAACTTGTGTTTTGGATACTACAGAACGGATACGGATACTAATATACTTTTTTTTTAGAAATACATACTTCATATACATAGAAAACACCCAGACCAGAACAAATATTATTCACAAATATACGTATACGTAAGCACACAAAGATTCGTCCTGTGTGGGAATCGAACCCACGACCTCAGGAGTGGAGTGCAGGTATACTGACTTCCACGCCATATAGGTCGTCAAATACTTTCTTTTAAAAAAAAAAAGTATTATGTGATGCATCAGACACTTCTCTACAAGCGCTACTTTGCTTAAAAGCGGCCCTGCAAAGTCATATCGTAATTTTGTTTATATTTGACTAATAATTCTTTTCCAGGCAGACGCGACTCTTTGTATTATTAATTTTTTTTTTAATAATTCCTATGTACATCAGGAAAATGCGTACCGTAATTAACTGGCCCAAACATAAGTAGTCAAGTGCCCCGTGCGTGTTTAATTATACTTTTTATATTTATTTTAGGTATTTTTTTAAAATATTAGTTCTATAACAGAAAAATGCATACATACGCCTTTCCTCTGGCCCAACCGTAAGCGGTCAAGTGCCCCGTCCGTGTTCAATTAAACTGGAACAGAGATAGCCCCCGTCACGTACGGAGGATTGTATCTTGTCACATCTCTACGGGCATGGAGCTGATGGTTTTTAATTAGTGTTACATTACTTCTATTAATACTGTCGGGATATTCGTTTCTGCTATTAACTGTGAAGGAAGCTACAACGTGGTGGGCGGAATTATAATTGGTTGTGAGAAATGTTGGAAGACGTTGAATGGAGTTGAAATTCATCAGGGTATTTGTGAATAAAGTTTTACCTATGTCTTGGAATGCATTAGGTATATCTTATCTCTTAAGGCCCTATTAGGAAACAATACATAATCTGAAAACAATAATCATTGCAAAAATAATTTTGCTATCACAAACTTGACAACTTGTACAGTGAAGAGGTTTTGGATACAATCGTCTCTTCAAAGAGTTAAATCCAAGGTTTGACTTCGGTTCAAGAGTGTTCTAGAGCAGAGATAGCCCCCGTCACGTACGGAGAACTGTATCATGTCACACCTCTACGGAAGGAGCTGATGTTTTTAATTAGTGTTATATTACTTTTATTAATACTGTCGGGACGCGGTGGAACAATAATTGATTGAGAGAAATATTGGAAAAGGTCGAATGGAATTGCAATTTAATTGATTTATATATTATATTCATTTGGGCATTTGTAATCTATTATATTATACTCTGGCTTTCTTCATTATATTCAAATCAAATCAAGTCATTTATTGCAAGACACTCGTATTTAAGTTATAACAAAATATTCAGGCTGATTTGTGATGCCAAGGCAACATTTATGGGATGTTCAAACGGTATTTACCTATTAAAATACTTAATAATATTAATGTCTTGCAGTTTTTCACAATACTTAACAAGAAATGGTTAGTGTTTAGAATTACAAAATTTTATGTTATCTTTATACATTGATAGTTTTTCTTTACCCAACGGGATAAAACTGATAAGAATTTGAACGAAACGCAACAATAACAATGTTTGAAAATGTATAAAACATTAGGATACTTCCAAACTCTGTTGCATTATACAAATAGCACGCTTTGCTGCACTGTATGACACAGACATGTTTTCAAACTTACAAAGCATAAATAGTAATTTCCAAACAGAACCTTCTCCAAATATTACAAGGAGCGTAATGAGAATAGTTTTACTGGAAGCGGTAGGCAAAGTGCTGTTAACAAGAAACGTCAAGTAACAAAGCAGTCAGACGCGGCAACGACGACGCGGCTTGATTGCGCGCGCTGTCGCGACACCCTGAGATATTAGTCTTGCCGGGTCGGCGCAGTTGCTCCACCAACGAAATATATAAAAATATGATGCTCAACTGCATACTAGATGTGACTTTCACAGAATGTAGACTTTGATTGTATATTAAAGTAAGACTGAGCTTGGTCGGACAACTTTCATCAATATCATCCTCTCAGGCATTAGAAGTCCACTATTGACTTGAGCCAGTAGAGCATATGGTTTAATGAAGATTTAGTGAATATTATATAATTATTTCTCATTTAATTGTCGCAACTGCAGAAACTAAATAACTATTACGCAGGTAATTCGATTGCAAATAGAAAAAATGGCTCACTCAAATTACCACGCTTTGTGAAAATTTAAATGTCCTTCCACAGAAGTAAAACTTGCACTGTCTAAAAGAGGGTTTATTGCAGTCAGTACTCCATAACACTAAACTGATGTTTTATACAGCTAACTAGAAGTGACATGTTTAAAAAAATATGAGCAGCGAAAAAATACGGTGTGTGTATCTACTGATATTATATTTAAATAAATATTATATGCATTATTTATTTCCTATGTACAGATTATTTTTTATACCATTTTAGTTTCACTACAGTCAAAATTAAAAACATCTTTCCATAAATATTGTATGCTGACGAATTGAATTATTTATGTGTATTGTGGTTTACGTGACCAGCGTAGTACTATTATAGAACAATCGCTTTATTAAAAAAATTAACAATAATTAAAAGAACGATTCGGTACATTGTTAACTTTAGGAATTTCAATTAAAACATTTTAGATTACTTTACGCAAAATCGCAAAAAAGAAATAAAAAATGGAATAAATTTTCTGTAATTGTGAAGAAGACATAGGCCAGTGGCGAGACTCATAGCCTGATGCTGGCTTATGATTTTTCAAAGTTATGTTCGTAAATTATCGCTAGCTCCGTGGCACGGACCCATGGGCCCAGCTTTCATTACAATATAATGGCAGTCGTTATTAGGAAGTGAGTGCCTTCTAACATGTTTACTTCTGGGTTCAGCCTAGGGAATCGGGATTACGCTCGGATGTGACTAGTTTTAATAGGCTTATAATTATGATGATAATAATAATGTTAGGATATAATGATGATTGATTTTCTATAATTCACTATTCACACGACATATCATTGAATAATGTGTCAGGAGTAAGGTCTCATATTCCCTGTGGTCAATACATAAAACAAATGCTTAAAATAAAAGGTCCTTATTATTGAGTCAAATTATAAATTTATCTATCACATCTAGCTATAACTTTATGACGGTGTTCAAAAGTTTAGGTCCGAGATTGTCTCCCGTCTTCCTCTTGCAGGTTATTAATGTAGTTTTAAAATGTGAGCTTTAAATGACTTTATCTAAGTTAAAACCGCGTTTAAGCTTGTCTTTGTGCTCGTGACGGAATCATTTAACTCGGAGTTAGCGCTGAATAGCAGTGAAATATTAGCACTTGAGTCGTTGCTCTAAAGTTTCATAAATTAAATACTGTAAAGTTAAGGGAATATTTAAAATTGAACTAAGTTTTTAATTGTTTTGCGGCTGTCTGTTAAATGTTTCTAGATTTAATAAATCTGATCTGTCTGGAGGGAGTGCCTAAGCAACAATTTGTTTACGACATACAATAAATTCATATATGAAGAAGGGAAAATTTAGAAGGCGTGTGTCACATCAAAATAGTTTTATTTTTGTAAACCATTATAATTATAAATAGCTCATGCAAAAATTCGAATAAATAAAATTTCATAATTACCATTAAATCATACTGATATCATCATTTTATCGTAATAAATATAATATGTAGTCAATCAATTTGGACGAATAAAAATGTATGCAAACATTTTTATTGTCGTTTTTATTGTGCCTGTGAATATGAGCACGTGCATGCTGAAGAACGAACGTTATTCTGCATCGCATGTTTTATTAAAAGTCATGCCTCTTAAGCTTGACATATAATGTTATTATATTTTGTTTACTTAATATTAAATATTAAAAGATTCGTTCAAAAAAAATTTAAAATTCAAATTCATTTATTCAAGTTTGGCTCAAAAGAGCTCTTATGAATGTCAAAACTTAAAAACTAGCACGCCCATTCCTGCGGGCGGGAGCTTGATCGTAAAAGAATGAACGTTAATGTCATTTTTAAACATACCTACTGCTTAACAACTATTTCTAAAGACAAACTGTATCACAGTTTGGCAGACATTGAATAGTTTGTTTTTTGTATGTTTATTTTTGTGGAAATTAAGTAAAAAAAAAACGTAAAATTTGGGTTAGTACTTGTAATGTTAAAAATACTTTTTTATACTCCTTTATTAAGAGATTGTAATTATGCTATAGGACCAAGTTTTATATACTTTGTTATTTTTTTGTTAATCCAAAATAATTAATGAAATCTCTTAAAAAACAGTGGATAACAGGAAAATATTTTTCATTAAGACGCATCCATTTGTTAGTGCACCGGCCAACTTTATTCCCTTAAGCGAAATTTATGGGCAAATATTTTGAAAGTCTATACATTAGTTAATGAATGCAGAAGCCGGAAATGTGTACGCAGAACATACAGCGGTGTTATTCTGCAAGCTTCTTATAATATTATTATTATTTTTAGATAGTTTTATACTAATAAAATACTAAAATTGTATTTTATTTTCTGAACTTAATAGAATGAGGCATCTAATATAGCATGGTAAATTGGATGCAAAATAAAACAAAAATAGATAAGGTTTGTCAAATATAATTTGCTTTTAGGCTTCAAGCGATGTCTGTATATTGAGTTCTCGTAACATCAACCCACGCTTTGGGAGTTTTGGTTTTGTGGTTTAACGTATTTTTCGAAGAAATTTGATATTCTATAATATCAAATTTCTCCGTCAAATCAAAATAGTCCCGCGATGAAAAGCCTGTCTGGGAGCCAAAATATTGTTCTGTGTGGGAGTCAACCCCACGACCTCAGAAGCGGAGTGTCGGTATACTGATGCACGCCATATCGATCGACATAAAACAGTTACTCAGGGTATGGGAAACTACTTATAGGTATTTGCTAACAACAATAGTTAAAGGTATTCAACGTTTCCCAGAATAAGCCCGCGTGCTTAATGGATGATATTGCCACTGTCACTTGACACACCCTGATGTCCCCTTCCTTGCATCCCCTAGCGAACTGAAGATAATTCGAGTTTGTTATACGCATTATGCTCCTTAAGATAATAATGACAATTATTTTAATACTCTGGTCGATAAATGGTAAAGTGCCGTAGAAAATTTAGAGGATCGTAACATTTTTGTTTGTAGGTACTGCCGTTTTTGGCAATATATTTCTCGACAAAAAATACCTACCCCTTAAAAAAAATTAATCGTTTCCCAAATTAATGTTTTATTTACATTTCACATTTAAAATTTAATTTACATTTAACATTCAAATCATATTTCGATAGCATTTCACTATATCAAATTCATTATGTTTATTATGATTATTACTTACTAACATTACATAACATGAAAATTATCTTGGAACTAAATAATTGGTGTAATTGTTAGAAAATATTTATTTTTTATCTAATTAACATTTGGTTAAGTTAAAGCTTAATTTAAAACGAACTGAAGACGATTTGAGTTTGTTTTACTCATATTACCTAATATAATAATGACAATTACTTTAATACTCTTTTTTATGAGTTTTGGTGTGGAACCGAATAGAATTTTGAGGACATAATCATTTGTGCCTTAAATGCTCTCGCAAGGAGTGTTATTATAGAGACGGTAGTAATATTTTGGTAGATATTTGACGAAAACTTGTCCTATGCCTTTTGTATAAAAGGTATTTAACCTACACAGTATATATGCAGACAGCCCACATCTGTCATCTAAACAGTACTATTTTGTGATATTATTAATATTTTTGTTGCTTATAAAAATGAAAATTAATTTGCAACACAACACGAGCACATGTAAAAACTCTGGTATTTCATTTCGCAAACCAGAAAACAAGCTTCCGCACGAAACAAATTAAAAAGTCCCTATTGCACAACAGCAAGGTCGCTAATTACGCGGGACGACCTATTTCAAAGGGGGCAAAATGTGAAACATTCCGATGTGCTGACGGGCGCTGTTCGCGTTTTCCTTTGACCAGGCCCGGCCGTTATTCTTATTCAACCTAATCTCGATTGCAAAAACATATCTAGATGGCCGTTCGGCGCCACATAGATGCGGCACGACCGCTCTATTGATTTATTCGCTCTATTTATGATATATGTAAAATTTTCGTCAGTAATTTCTTTGTGATACCGTTCGTATTTCTCTGCTAACGCATTCTCACCAGCTATTCAGACCCTGGTATTTTAAGCAAGGCGCCAAACGGCGTATGAATACGACCGTTTCATTCTTTCCTAAACAAATGTACTATATGCATACCTAACGTCTACATAGCCTATTTGGTTTAAGCAGAAACCTAGGTACTAACATAAAAAAATATTTATATAGTTGTTGCAAAGTTTAATTTTAGCGCCAAGATTTAGATGAAACCTATAACATGGTATTAGGTGGATCGCTTTCGCCCACATTGACACTAGACGAACTATTTTAGTCTCAATTCGCTTCTGCGACACCTTCAGACAAGACATATTGTGCTAAATGGGTACAGTATTTTATTATATATCGCAGCCGATTGACGTTGACAACAAAGAAGGCATCACTAGCGCGGTGCACATAATAATCAATATTTATTTAATTAAAAGCCGACCAATCAAAATTAATCAAAAATATTGTTTAGATATTATTTAAACTGCCATTTTCATATGTTACTATAGCAAGAATTCAGAGACTCTTGAGCTGTTCAGACTAACATTTGGAACTTCACGCCGAAATTATATAATTATGAGGTCACAAAAAAAGTTTGGTAACTACATTGGGCAACCTACCGACATAATCAAGATTTGAATTATTTATTAATAATTATTAATCCAATAATTGAATTATTTTCAATAATGTGTTTGATTTAAATTTTGTAATATAATTATTTATATTACTGTAATACAATTAATTATTATTTATATAAATTAATCAATGTAGATAAACCAGTGGCTAAAAATGTTAAAGAAAGGACTGTATAAATACCCTAATCCAATGAGAATGCACGAAAAGGTAAACGCGTAAGTAAAGCAAAAGTGTGCGTCAGAAACGTGGCAAAAGAAGAGATTTCTGCTTTCCACTCCCGGAATAAGGTGTAACAATATGTATGTATTTACTTAATTATTAAAGTGTTGACGTTATAAACGCAACTCTGTCGGGTCCAGACAAAACTAACATGAAAGAAAA
Organism: Musotima nitidalis; assembly: GCA_949126915.1. Taxonomy (NCBI): domain Eukaryota; kingdom Metazoa; phylum Arthropoda; class Insecta; order Lepidoptera; family Crambidae; genus Musotima; species Musotima nitidalis. Next base: position 6,012,693 of record OX421424.1, on the reverse strand, counting down.
GCCACATTACATTCGCATTGCTGTACGTCGTAGGTAGGTCACGAGGCTCACAGGGCAATCATTATGTAAAGGGTTTTTTAGCAAACAAGCATAAGAAAAGATGGAATGCTTGCAATTTTTCTTTGGTTAAAAAACATTCTTGTACAGTATCCAAAGCTAAAAAGATGTCTTTATATAAGGTTGCTGATTAGACTTAACAATTGTATGTATATTACACGACTGATGTAGCGCAAGAGTGGGTATACCAGCAGCGTGCTCTTAAAGACCTGGGTTCGAATCTTCAATATGATCTTTTTTGTTATGTTAAAAGTTAACCTTCACTTGTTAAAATTAATAACAACTGTATTGATTATGAAATAATCATGTTAATAATTAGTCTAACTAAATGACAAATAATTATTTATTATTTGATTGACTCCTCAGAAACTAATTTGTTATTGTTTGTTGTTTGTTTGTTGTTTATTATACAATTTAAGTTGATTATTACTCATTATATTTTATATGTTTCATACATACGCATTTTATACCGTAGGTCATTAAAAGAAATATACTGAATTTGACTTTTTAAGCCACATAGAGTAAAATTTATCAATTCCCATCATTTAATATTTAATTAGTAATGATCGAATTGGAATAACATCTAAATTCAATTAGTGTCTTAACTATGAAAAATAAATAGTTGTTTCTTTCTTCAATATAGTTTTTCTCAATAGGATATTAGCAGCTTGAAAATTAGACGATATACCTATAAAAATGAACAGAAATTATGGTCATGTTATAAGCCTCACTGGGACGCTCGGACAGTAACACCATACACCTGTCTAAGTTTATCCATGCAGGGTGCGCGGAGTGTTAATAGTTTTTACCTTGGTTTATGAAGAGACGCCTATTCTCAGTAGTGAGACTAGCAGGGGCCAAGAAAACAAACACAAGCCTTGGGCAAACGAGGTATAAAACTCAAAACTTAACTTAAAAGATATTCATTTACTCTCGTAAGACTATGAAACCTTTTAATGTATATCCTTTTTTATAAAAAACACGAAGAGACGTAGGTAGTAACATTTTTCTGCATAATTTATTATACAGACTCCTATTATATTTTAATAAAGGAGCAAAAACACAATTTACAGTAATGAACCCTTAAAGTGCGCCAGTTGCGAGAGCAATCTATCCTCAAAATACTGTTTTTCATAACATGCACTTTTTTATACAAAATTAAAAGTCAGCGTTACGTAACTGAAAGCTTGATGTGGAAAATATGACGGGTTATACATCAGGAACGCGCCCCTTGCTACGGCCAGTCCCGTGCGTGTAGTGTTACCAATTTTTTGTATGGAAATAAAACATTTTCTGAACTTAATGGGTCATACGATAAAGTCAATAGTCAAAATCATTTATTTATTTAAAAATTTATGTACACACAAAACATATAAAAAACATATAAAAAAAAATATATAACAATGTACAATGGAGCTGCTTATTCCAAAAGGAATCTCTTCCAGCAGTCCGAAATAAGGAAAAAACATTCAACAGTAGAAAACATGTGTAAAAAAACAATTGAAATAAAAGGAACAAAAATAAACAATATGTATGCTACCACTTAAATTAACCTACCACGTATGATAACATAGTATCGTACTTAATGCTTTATATAATTTAATGATTAATAACTCAATGACTTGATATAATTCATCAGTCTTGTAAGAAATGACATCTTACAGCTCTCTTAAACAGGCCCACATTTTTGCAAGTACGAATATTAGGAGGAATATTAGGCAACGGCAACATTCCACAGTCTAACTGCATGAACAGAAAAGGAATAGGAGAAGAATTCGGAACTGTGCGAGGGGAATTTAAGAAGAAAGAGGACATTTGACCGAATTGGTATTTTGACAGTGGCGGGTCAGTTTGTTTATGAAAACCTAGTATATGTACATAAAAATATTGATAAATTGAGTAAGAAAAGTGATATACATAACCTAAACACAAGAAATAAGCATAAACTAGTTGTACCTGCCACTAGGCTCCAAAAAATTAACAAATCTTTTAAAGGTCAATGTGTGCGATTCTATAATAAAATCCCAAGCAATATACAGCAATTAAGCCTAAATAAATTTAAATTAACAATAAAACGCAAGCTGTCTTTAAAGGGATATTATTCAATTAAAGACTATATGGCTGATAAAAATGCTTGGGATTAAACTGCCGTTTCATATAGGCTATTCTAATATGAATGACTTAAAGCATGAATATTGTTATTATGTTGCATTGTATAGCGTCACAGACAAATGAAGATTGTAACTAACCAATCGATAATTTAAAAGAGCATAGCCTGTGAGTTTCTTGCCAGTTCTTCTTACAGAGCGGTGGCTCGGAACTAGCACTTAGATTCACTTGCACTTAAATATTTTTTGTTTTTTTAAATTGTTTGGTTGCAAGTGAATCTAAGCTTCGTGATTTTAGTATAATTATATTTTATTTGTTTTTGTTATTTTTTTATAATTTTGACGTTTTCAAGTACTATGTAATAGTTTATGAAATAAAAAGAATTTTGAATTTGAATTTGAAACAGAGCGTCGGGAGGACGAATATAGGAGAATCGTTCCCGAAGGTAGGAAGGGTAAGATTTAGGTTTATTCAAGTTTGGCTCAATAGAGCTCTTATGAAGGTCAAAACTTAAAAACTAGGGCGCTGAAAAAAATCGATTTAAAATGTTTTTTTAATTATATACTTATTGGCATTAAACGAGACATCATGATAAAAGATTTGTGGTCACGGATTGTCTTTATAGACAAAGTCACTAATCAAATTACTGTCATTTGTCAGTGACTCCTTTAGATATAGTACAGGCGGTTGCTTGGCTATAATTAAATTGAATCGTAGTAACAACTTTGTTCTCCAAACACTACTAGTGGTAATTCTAAGTTTTCTTTCAATTGATAATAATGGACAGCGCTAGAAATATCAACGACTAGGCGAGAACATGGAAGATCACCGGCCAAGTACCTGAGGATAGTCAAAAAAGACCTGACAGAAAAAGACAGAAATGATCGGACACTACCCTGATGACAGCCTAAAAAGACCTGACTGAAAAATTCAAGACTAGAAACATATAAAAGCCAATATGGAGCGCTAGCAGACTCGCCTTACAATGACGCGAAGCAGCACAGACAGATGAAATTTGTCTTTCTATCATCAATAATAAAATATCCCGTATTTTTTCCCCGTTTGATGGTAAGCCCAAACATAAGCCTGGTTTATTTTTCAACGTCATTAGCCGTGTCACATTGTGAATGGATAATGCATTATTTGCAATAACGGCATGATAATAGGCAGTGTTGCGTGTGGGAAAACGGTGCAGTCACCTGGGGGTTGAATTAAAGGGGAGGTTGTGGATGAAAAGTTACAGCAACTTACAAAATAGATCTTTATTAGAGCAAAGGGAAAGGTTGAAAAGTGATGTAATTTGTGTTTTGGTACATATATTTCTTTTTAATTTTTTCATTGGACATGTCATAATTACTAAATTCTGCTTGATGGTAAGCATCGATGCAGTACAAGAAAACTAACGCATCATACCTTAGAATAAGCACGGTACAAAGCCTACCTACTTTCCGTTTCACGCCCCGCTTAAAAGACCAGAGATTATAGGAACTAGGAAACACCATGAGCCAGCAGAGAGTTTCAGAGAGAGGTTAATGGTCTTACACAGGAATGACTTACCAAATTTCTTGGTGCGAGTGCTGATTAGTCTGCACAGTATGTAGATGCTACCTAAGACCAGCACGTGTTGCTCGGGAGAGGAAAGGAGAGGGCGGGATGAGATCGAAAATCTCCTCAGAACACTCACCATTGAGAGAGTCAATGTCCTTACGTAGCTGTAGGACCTCGATAGAGGCTGTAACCTCAGCGTCCCTTATTATGTGAAGCAAATATACCACGTTTAATGCAGGCACTAAAGTTTGTTTCCTTGAATTGTGCTATTAATGTCATATGTATTGTGACAGACAATGCATATATGCCTACATACAATCACGCTTGCTGTCCTGAAGCATAATTACAAGTATCAACATTATTGGAAACAAAGAAATGAACTAGTCACTTTCATTTATAGTACAAGCAATATTTGCTGAACCGCGCTGGTGTTAGTCTTTTTTGTTTTGTTTCTTGAAACTGTCTCGTCTGTGATGTATTGTGTGAACTAAATACTAACTGATTACTTAAGCCGGGTTATCAATTAATATGCAACGATCACTTTAAATTATTACTTTTTAGACGACAAAAGTCTCAAAATAAGCGTGGTCCCGTTTGAGACCCGTACGCAGTATGCGGGAAACTCACTTAACTATCGATCTTTATATTAAAAGTGACAGAGTAGTTAAACAATGAGAATCTTCAGAGGCCGAATATACCAGTAGACATATAAGCGCAGTTAAAACTCAAAAAGATATAACAGATTTTAGAATTTCCTGAAGCCCAAGTGAGTATCATGCCGCTTCCTTCATAAAAGTCACAACAGGACAATAAGTATATAAATATTGTAGATAAACATTCCAGCTATATTTAGTCGCACGCCACGTATGAGTCAGTTTGAATATTTATTGACCACGGTTACAATGGATTGTGAAGCGATATTTCATTGAAGGTTGACTAGGTTGGAATCGCGTGTTTATGTCTGATAGCTGCGATGAAATGGTTCAAATATTCGTAAAATTCAATGAGCATTGCACGTCGACATGCAAATCGGACGGTTTTATTTAATAGCGTATAATGGCATGTGCATACAGCCTGAGAAGTAGGCGATAATTGAAGCGCTTTACCACTCTGACTCCCGCTTGCTCCGTGCTTCGGAAAGCACATTAAGCTGGTTGTACTGGCTGCCGTGAAAATCTTTTTCAGTCGTTATTAGCAGGTCAGTTTTATAATATTATAAGGCACTGACTCCAGAATATCCTGACAGAGGGTATAACAATAGAATAATATTTCCCTTAGGGTAGCGGCGGTTAGACAATAGCCGCTCCGTGTGATAACGGAATTTCAGACCAATGAGCAGTCCTGGGATCCTTAGCGTAAGGCACAAAACAGCTCAGCGGGATAAATGCTTTAGTGATGATGAGGGTGTATTGGGATCGGTAACAAAATGCATTTACGCACTGCCTTCCGGCCAAAGGGGGACCGAAATAGGGTGTGGGACTCACCACCGGCAGACACAACTGCCAGCAGTAATATCCACTAAACATCTTCCGACGACGCCCGCCGCTTATTGAGGAAGAGGCGGAGGCCAGGACCGGAGTTGCAGCTTCTGACACCCGGCTTGCAGCCAATGTCCCCAGGACCAAAATCGGGACGACCTGCTCAGAGAGGCGCAGTGGACGCGCCCCTCCTACCTCCCCGTACGACCATAGCGTGTGTGGCCAACTTCCCGGAAGGTCCATGGTTAGACAGCAGGGGCGCACTGCCCCCACTTTCTAAGACCCTCCTGGCCCGCCCGCTGCTCCCTCCACAGGTCCCTCTTAGTTTCCCCCCCGGTAGTCAGTACTAAGGGCACCCAGAGTCGCCAATCTCTGGGTGTTACCTTGTCCCTAGCGCCCTCTGCGCCCTACCGGGAGGTACTCAGCCCCCCCACCACGACAAGGTGGAGACCAGTCGGGGGGTTACCGAAAGAACCCAAGCCAACCTCACCTGCTAGTGGGTCTGGCGAACATTACAGTTCCCGGTATGCGGCAATAGGCTCGCCTATTACGTGGGACCAAAAATATACAAATTATATGCCTCTGCCTAATTCTTCGGGGAAACAGGCGTGATAGTGTGTGTGTAATAATGATGTCGCTTTAACTAGAACGCTGGTCCGGTAAGTTGCAACCTTACTATGTGAACGCAACAATTCAGGCGGCATAGTAGTACAGTGTTGAGAAAGGCACAAAACAGCACAGCGGGATTAATGCTAGAGTTATAATGCTGTCACTTTTATTAGAACGCTAGTCCAGATGAGACCTGACTATTTGAACGCAATAATTCACGCGACATAGTAGTAGTTGTAGTAGTGTTCAAATACTTCTACGAACGACTGTACGTGCTAAACTTGACAAAGTATGAAAGCTATCAAAATATGTTTTATTCATTTGTCACACATGATGCCATGTTGTGTCATATCTTAGTCATTATATTCTTAGCCTAATAAAGTACAGTTCTCCTCTCACAAAGAGACGACATTAAGGTAGGAGGGATTCATGACAAACTCCACCACTTACTTACTTACTTATTCCCGAAGGGGTAGGCAGAGGCATGTTTGTACAATAACTTGCCATATCTATCTATATGAAAGAAAGTTAGTTACACCACTTATAACTCAAGAACGGCAGAACAGATTTGGGTGAAAATTAGTAGGGAGGTAGCTTAGAGCCAGGAGACGGACATAAGATATTTTTTATCCCGTTCGAAAGCGTTCCCGTGTGACTTGACATGAAACGTCAGTCACTATAAAACGTGGTATAACAAAAAAGAATCAGACTTGGAATAACAAAACACAAATGACAGCTATGTAATTGACGTATAATGACAGCTATGTAATGACGTATGGATGACAATTTGATATTTGTAATAAATCAATATTCAAACTATTTCTGACTTCTTGGCGGGAATGTGAAGCGTTATGTCTGCAGTTTTGTTTTATTTTCTAAAATTTGTGATATTTCGAACATTAATGTGTAATAACGGTGGATTATTAACCGTTAAGTGTTTGTGAACGTACATGAGTGTTGGTAAATGAAACAGAACAGTGCAACATCACTTTTTAAATTTTCTCAAGGAGTCCATGTGAGATCTCAGTATAGTCCCACATCTTTACTGAGGACTTAAGGGGCTTAGGGGAGGGTATCTCATTTACCATTTATCATCTTAATCATCAAACATTCTCATATACTACGAATTATCTCTTTTACTATTGATATAATTATCACTGACTTGACACTGGCTAAATGTGCTGGACGCACGACGCCATTATTTAAAAGAAAGAAAGAAACTATTTCTATTAAATAAATAATTAAAAATTATAATGTAATGATAGTGCCATTGCCCATTCGTATAAACAGTGAAGTGAACTATCAAACTCGGTATGGTTGAAAATTTGAGTTTTGAAATAATTTTTTAGGTGAATTGAAGTGAAGTGAAGTTTAATTAATAATGCCGCGAGCAAGACGATCGAATCTTTCCCGACAAAGCCGTAATGCAAGAAGAATACGAAATACTGCAAATGAATGGACTGAAGAAGAACAAGAAATTACACGTGAACAGCGCCGCGATAGTATGGCTCCACTTCGTGCCTCTTAATAAATAATAATAAAACAAAAATGCCGTATATTACAAGGTACTTAAGTGAAAAGCAACCTATGTACTAAAATATAGAAATAATAATGAATGATTAATGTAGATATTTCATTTTTTTGTATTTTTTCCAATAAAAAAAAACTATCTGCTTATTTATTGCCATTAAGGTGGAACAAAGTTCGCCGGGTCAGCTAGTTTTATAATAGATAAAAAATTCTCATAATCAGTAGTGATCATCATAAGCAGTAGTTTTTGCAACTACAATCTGTTGGTACTGGGGGAAAACAAACTTGAAAAGCGTCTTGCCCAAACCAACAACCCAAGCTATCCAAGGGACTATATATAATACTTAGTGTTTATTTATTTATTGAGAAAGTCAACAGCGTATATAGCAAAACAATTGATGAATGAACTTTAAGCTAGTATGGCCAATTACAGGTTTCCCTAATGTAACAAACATGTGATTAGTGAACAAAGAAACTTTTTCAAGTAATTAAATTTAATAATAGTTCCTGTACAATACTAATAACTCCCATGTTATATAAATCCCAAATGAAACAAAGCATTCTTAAGTTTCACAAATTTTGTAAATTAGTCAGTCAGTCAGTCAGTCAAGACTGGGTTTTGCCTTTTAAGTTCGCGTGCTAAGCATATGGCACAAATAATGTAGGCTCTTGATACTAGAAGCCAGGTGAATAGTGTTAATCAATTAGTCTAGGGTTATCGACAAACACGATCAGCACGCGAACGGTTCAGAAACAACTGAACTGGGTTACTCTTGTAAATGGCAGTTATGAAAAAATTAAAAAAATATAAACTATATTACAAGCTAGGTAGTAGAAGAGAGAGAGAGGTATTTGTACTTGGTAGGTTTTTTCTTTTTGCAAATAACGTCTATGATACATTTATATCATATCCTGGCAGTATCCCGGTTGCCCTAAACGTAAAATTAGGGCCCAAGGTCTGCTTACTGGTTTAACCAGATTTTGGGTGAATTTCAGTTATAACATTGAGGGACTGCCGTCTGACCTCCACAACTCAGAGGGAAACACCATTCTATGGTTAAACCAGCTATTAATAGCTGTTAAATCAGCTATATTTAATTGATATCCTATATTCTGTAGATATAGGATAAACTTCTGTGTTCAGACACACAAATAATAGCCGTCGTTAAAATATAAGTAGCTACATAGTATGAAGTTTGATATTTTATACATATAACAAAATGTACATTTTTGAAATAGGTTTTACAGGTAGAAATATCACATAACCCGTAAGTAGACTACCCGTAATACCAGACTAAGTAAAACGTTATACATTGTTGTTGTTGTAAAAGCAAACGTAGAGCGGAGCTTTCTTATTTCCCAAACTCATATTGCAACAAAGGAGCACAAATTTTCATCGGATAACTCATAGAAATGTCTCATTCCAACCATAACCCGAGTCACTACGACTCCATTCATTAAAGCCGCCATTTCGGACGCGACGAAAGCGTACGAATTAATGACATCAATAAAATAAATGTGCGACATTCGTTTACACTTCCACTGTTTATGTCTCATTTAAGACGACATATACTTTTACAACTGTGCCGTAAAATGTTCCGTGTGGAGTTCTTTATCAAGCCTTAGAGATTTTAGGCTTTCTAATGAGGTTGTTGAGTGAATTCGAACGTTTGCGTCTAAGTTGATATTGGTTTATGGCAAAGCGTCTATGGTAAGGTGACATTTTTATCTAATAGTGATATCGTATGTTGAAACTAACTCGTGTTAGTTTTCGAGCAAACTTTTTAATTTTAAGGCGATTTTATAAAAGCTGGAAAGTTGTTTGAACTATTTATTGAGTGAATTCTAAGTTGATATTGGTTTATGGCAAAGCGTCTTTGGTTAGGTGACATTTTATTCTAATGGTGATATCGTATGTTGAAATTAACTTGTGTTACTTTTCGAGTAAACTGTTTAATCTTAAGACAATTTTTTTAACAATTAGTTAGTGAAAGTTTGAATTGTTGGTCAAATGAGCCATAATGTTGCCTATAAATATGAATTTTAGCAAGTATAAAAACTTGCTGACCTTTTTTATGAAAGACTGTCATTATAAAGGTATCAACACACTTGGCAGTTATTTTTGGTAAACGCCTAGGGCGTCATAATTATTCGTCATAGTGTTGCGCTTTACGCAATATAACTATCTAGTTTGAAATATGATACACAAAAATATTGAGTGTGTGGGGCTGATGTCTCCGAGTAAAGAGCGCAATGCTGTGCCAGGATTACCTTTACATCTCGTTAAACTAATACAAGTTAGATGGTGAAAAAAAAATAAAAAATAATATTACATAAATTGCAATTACGGATAAAATCCGACAGTTTATTGAGAAGAGTATACACAAGAACCTCATCATCATCTCAGCCACGAGAAGTCGGTGCTGCACATAGGCCTCCTCAACTGTTTTCCAAGTTCGATCAAATGTGCTGCCTGTATATACCAGAGGGCCTAATCTAATTCAACGAAAACGAAACTTCGTTATACCTACCCCTTTCACTCGATAATGATATACCTAGAGAGTGTAAGAAATACGTGTAACGAAGTTTCGTTTTTGTTGAAACAGTAGGCCTTCAGCTTTTAGCCGTCTTGACCACTAATAGATCGTCCTAGTATAGGCGGTATATAAGTAGTTTGCTAGTAAGCGGTCTCCATTGAAGAAGCTATAATCGTTGGTTTTTCTAGCTATGTGCCCCATCCAGCTCATCCTATTTGTGAAAAAAAATCTTGTGCCACATTGCAGCACGAGAATCTAGTGCAGATAGGTGGAGTTACGTTCTGTTGTTTAACTATTCAAGTCACCCTAAGGAACCTTAACCAAGACCACCCTAAGCTATGCAAAACGAATAAACTACGAAAATACGTTCCGGAATAAACTGCTTAACGTGCCGTTAGGCATGATATCGCTGCATATCAAACGCAAAATAATTTCAAGAATTGATTTAAGCGGCAAGGTGTTATTGAATAATACAGTTTACATGCTATATATATCCTCTAAATATGTATGAAAGTTGTAAACCCAACTTGTTAAAAATTAAAATCCCAACATCTAAACCCTCTTTGAATTAAGAACTAAGTGAATAAGGTAGGCCTTCCTTTTTTGTTTTGTCACATGTATTTTGATCTATACAACTAACTATATACAAGTTTAAATACTACCGTAATAACCTTAACAGATGACTATCACTGAATGGCACATACAAATCTTAATAACCTTCTGTATCACTAAGCTGAGACGTTACTTATGAATGCAATAAGATTAGAAATCTTACTGTCTGTGCGATCTCATTGTTATGTTAACAAGACATTAAAGCATATTTAGGGCTGTCAGACCTCGTCTCAATGGGTTGACAAAGATCATGTCTCTTATATTATAGAAGATCTATTCCTTATGTCTGTGCATTTATCTCTTTGTAGAAAGTTAAATATGGTACTTGCTTGTCATTGATGATATAAATTATAATTACGTTTAGGGAATGTTGGATGCCTGCAATCGCTGTCATTGAAAGTTGAATTAAGTTGAGTTTATAGGGAAGTCTATTGGACGTCTTTGGGCTAATAATGATGATAGCAACTCCAGGGTCTTTTTGTGCAAAACAAAGCAACTGCCCACAGCACTTATTTTTATATTAGATATTATAAGATTTTTAGAATATTTTCGATTTTTAGCTCGAAGAACCGACGACCGATGGGGCGTCAAGGTTCTGCAATGGCGACCGCGAACCGGTAAACGTAGTAGAGGACGGTCTCCCACGCGATGGACCAATGATCTGGTCAGGGCGGCGGGAAGCCGATAGATGCAGGCGACTCAGGATCGCTCAATGTGGAAATCTATGGGGGAGGCCTATGTTCAGCAGTGGACGTCGTATGGCTGAGATGAATGAATGAAAAATGAATATTTTATTTATCCTTAAGATCTTGCCTTAAGCTGATATCTTTAGGTGTATTTGCTTTGCAATACTCAGCAGAGGGCATACTAAAAGATAATCTTTAATTTTTCACTAATAATTACAAGACAAAGTAAAAGCGAACCTTAAGGTTAAAAAAGGATCAAAGGCTCTTTAAACTGTGTTTAATTCAGTCACTGTTTCCGATCACCTAGCCTTAAAAAGCTACGAGCGATTCATTAATCATTACAAAGCAAATTAATACTTACTCTAACTACATTACACACAACACAAGACAGTTATTTATACAATTTCTCTGACGACCTATATCGCGTGGAGATCAGTATACCTGCACTCCACTTCTGGAATCGTGGGTTCGATTACCACATAGGACAAATCTTTGTGTGCATTAATAATTTTCTGGTCTATGATTTTTCTATATATTATTATATTAAGTATGTATTAACTAAAAAATGGATTTAAGAATGTTTGTCCGTTATTTACTATACATAACACAAGTTCTTAATTATACTTTTCTTGGAACTAAATAAGTGTGAATTATTACTAATCCAATATGAAGACTATACTGCGCTCTAATTTTTTACAGCATTTCTACAAGTATACCTACTGTCCTCTTAACTATTTACATTGGCAGTCATCAAAAATAACCCACGATAATAATGCCTGTAAAACTGACCAGAGTTGAAAGGCCGTGCCATTTTGATATGATTTACAATGAACACATAATTAGCGCGATTTAAAATAATCACGTTTTCATCTACTCCCTACACCATTAATTAATGACGCGTAGGTATCCAAAATATTTCATCGCCCGTTTGAATTAAAAATGATTTTCACAGACAAGGATGAAATAAATGTAGCTTCAGATTACATTAAATGTTACCAGTAAATAATAATGGTTTTCCATCAACATAAATACTAATACAAGTTCCGGGTAAGCGGTAATAGGCTCGTCACCTATTACGTGGGAACAAAGATGTCATTGGCGAAGTGTGAGCATATTATTTACCTCTGCCAACTCATTCGGGAAAACAGACGAGATTGTATGTATATATGTATGTTTTTTATAAATACTAATAACATGCTTAAGTACGAGTAGTGTGAAATTATATGCTTAGATAATATAAATTGCTCTCTTGTTTTTATTATAATTTCGGATGTAGCAAACTAAACATTTTGGATTAATTACTAAAACGACTGTGTACTTAAATATGATATAACAACTTTATACTTAAATATGCTTTTTATCAAAACGTTATCATCTGATAAAAGATATATAAATAAAAAAAATGTTGATCAAAATATAATTACAGTGAAAAATGCTTCATAAAGTCTCTTACAGCAAATTTCATAAAACCAACAAAATTGTAAAGGCATAACTCAGCGCAGTATTAATGAAATCGCTTAATCGTACGATATCGCAATCTAACGTCGAAAGCTGCTAAACTGCGATGCAAACCTTGTAGTGGGTGGCAAAACAATTTCGTTATTAACATAAAATCACCAAAATTATTATTCTTTTACTGGATGGATCTTAGCATCTAACATCGGTACATATAATAATATGATCTCACGCCCATATAATTATTTATATTAATTATAATTATATTAGTTATTACCACTTTTTATAAGACAAACATGTCAAATGGAACAACAGGTCTCCACGGAAGACCAACGCTTTTGTGGTCCTCCACTGCAGCACATGCTTAGTGGAGTTCTTTTCAGGCACATTATATTTAAAATTATGTGTAAAAATTGATTACTGTTATGATTTCTGTTCTTTGTTTATATGTATTTATGTGTAATCAATTTTTTTTCTCATTTCATTTCAAAGCCCCTTGCCGATAGAAAATGTATCATAATATTACATACTTACTTACGTATTATTCTTGCATACATACGTATTAAGTTGCAGCAACATTCGAAACCCTAAATGCTTTTTAATGTCAAATGTTTTAAATTTCCAACCAATTACAGTTTAGTAGGTAAGCCAAATCGCTCCGCAAAAACATTACCTCCACTTACCTCGAGATCTCTTGTTCCTTTAATTTATTAACAATACATCATGTCTAGTTACGTATCACCTATATCAGCTCTTTGTAAGATATTTAAAAGAAAGCTATTGTTTGTCATATTTTAACACCAAATGTATACTTTAAAGAGTAATCAATAAAATAGAAAATACAGGAACATTCGAATGAAAAGTCCTTTATTATGTGTGATGATTTCAATGTCTACGCAATAACAGTTAAGTAGGTAAACCATTGCGTCCATAGTTATTACTCTGGTTGCATTTCGCATCGCTTCCTTAACATAATATCATTACCTCAAAAGCTCAATAAAAATCTATTGTTACGTCTTTTCCAACCAAATAGCTGGCATAAGAAACAAAACATAGTTGCATAATGCAACGGATCGTTTCGTAAACGCCTAACAATGAACCGCTGCCGTGTGAAACCGGGTGCAAAATGTTAGTTTATCGCATGATCTAATCGCAATTGCATGGCCCGCATCGATATAGCACGAATTTCCATCTTCAAATGCAAAGGTGGCTATTGTTTGCATATGAACTCTTTGGTACTTTGTTTTATAAAAAACTTTTTTGTTACGTCTAACGTTCTATTGTTGTATATTTCTCTCACTCTGATGTAGGTTTCAACGTTTGTAGCTTTATTTATGTGTTCTCTAAATGATTTATGTAGGTATTTTAGCAAATACTTAAATTCTGTTTTACAAAATTTGTAAGAGACAGCATTAAAGGATTGGGACGCTGATGATCGGAAACAATAATTTAAATACAACAGCGTTTAATTAGGCTAAGGATTTTTTTTTGGGGCTTTGTCTATAAGCTTCAAATGAAACGTTAATTTGTTGGTTTTAGTTAATAATGATAATAGTAAATAAATCTTTATTAAATTTAGTTACAACAATTATTGTTACTATGTCTTATTAATTATGGAATATACATACCTACATAAAATCCCCATCGAATTTCCCCACATACATTCAATTCAATGTATGTACATTCACGCCTGTTTCCTCGGTGGGGTAGGCAGGGGCATAATATACGCCCTCACTTCGCCAATGATATATAGTTGGTCCTACGTAATACGTGGTGAGCCTATTGCTGCTTACCGGTCACTGTTATGTCCGCTAGATCCTCGTCCGATGATCGGCAGGTGCCCTACTTGCAGGTGAGGTTGGCTTGGACTCCTAAGATGTTAGTAGGATTATACATCCTAAAACCTCAAAGCTCAGTGGCTGACCAACTAGTGATGAGCTACTAGTCCTTAGGTCTTGATAGGATCCCTATACACCTTACTATACATATTATTGAATCGTTATGGCTATTGGTTATCAATTTTATTTTTGCTGTTTGTATACTCTTTGTCCATGCTTTTCCATAATTATAATTATGCTATTCATGCCCAGATTAGACTTGTTAAACTTAGTTTAATTTCTTATATTTTCGAAGCAGAAAGCACGATAGAAGAATGATCATGCTTTATCAATAATTAACAGATTTAAAACAACATAAATTTTTGAAACTAAATGCATTTCCTTTAAGCTTATAAGAATATTTTACCTACTAGTATTTTATTCAAAGCAGCAGCTATATAATGTATGTGTAGTCGAACAAGCACTCTGTTGTATGTGATCTTGTTTCCACTTGTCCACTGGAACAACTTCCGATATTACGTTCGGAACTGCAACAGACATGTCTGCATTATTATATACCAAGTTCAGTAGTGTTGAGAGATTCTAACGGAACTTTCGTCTTGTATAGCTTGTCCAAGACTAAGGAACTGCGTTTATTAACTGTTTGATATTCACTTGTGCTTTTGTTTATTTAATTATTTCTTTGTATACGACTTTTGTGTAGCATTTGATATCGAACGCTTCCAATCTTCGGATAAAACGTTAAGGCATTGTTACAGTTTTAAAAAATTAATTAGTTGTAGTTTTTATTATGCTCTCGTGATACCTGGCTTACTAGATCCGACCATAAGCCTTTCTGCACGGATTTACTTAGCTAACTCTAGTTTACTTTTTTTCATATTATCTATAATTAGAAGTTTCATAATATTGATTGATGTTTTTTTTTTGATTGTTTTTTTTGATAGACTGTAATTAATTTGTTCGATTTTGGACATTAAGGTTATTATTATTTCATTTATAATATTTTGACATATTTGTGTACTTTTTTTTATATTTTAAGGCATGTTAACGTTTGGACACTATCTGTAAGTTGACGTGTACTTGTGAATAAATAAATAAATGATGAAATCAAAATATTTTTTGTAAAGCATGTAAGAACATTTCCCTATAGCAATTCATTCAAAGAAGCAGCTATACAATTTATGTGTAGTCGAACAAGCACTCCGTCGTATGTGATCTTGTTTCCACTTGTCCACTGGAACAACTTCCGATATTACATTCGGAACTGCGACAGACATGTCTGCATTATTATCTACCAAGTTCAGTATTGTTGGGTGTTTCTAATGGAAGTTTTGTCTTGTATTGGTTGTGCGAGACTAAGGAACTGCGTTTATTTACTGTTCGATATTCACATATAGAAATAGTTCCTCCTAAAACAAGTGAACGTCGTAAGTATAATTATACTTATTGACTGTCGCACTCCTCTATATTCACTTATTTTATGAAGATAACTCAAAAGCTTTTATTTTTGTTTAAGTATAATACGAAGGACTGGTAGGTTACTCGTTCGAAGTTCGACGACTCGATTCCAATATAAGATATCTATGTATGTGAATATGAGTATTTTTTTATTATTATAAAGCCTGGCATAGAGAGAAGACATTCAGTTTTATATGATCTTAATATAATATCACAACAGTTTCCCCGACGGGATAGGCAGAGGCATATTCTTATTATATATTAGTAATGAAAACACGTACATATTAAATAATGTTTACATACATGTTTGCATATTATAAGCCCACATTTCGCCAATTTTATTATTGGTCCTTCGCAATAGGTGGCGAGCCTATTGCCGCTTAGCGGAAACTTTTATGTTTTCCATTGAACGGCAGGTGCACCACATGCAGGTGAGGTTGGTTTGGACTCCTAAGATGTTGGTTGGATCCCTATACACCCTAAAACCTCATAACTAAATGGCTGACCAACTAGTGATGACCTATATGTCACTGAGTTCTTATTTCACCGCTATATATGATCCAGGGACCACAGTCGGATAACAACTCGTAACAAGTGATGTTATCTTATAATAATAACAATTAACAAATAACACCATAGCACTTTATTGCACTTAGTGTTGCAGTATGATTTGACGGATATTGATAATGAAAGACAAACATGGAACAAAATTGACAAACTGTGAACTCAACCGAGTAAACACATTTGAGTGTTGGGTAACATGTTACTAAAATTTTAAAAGGGGAAATCATCTGCCCGTGTATGTACAAAATAGTAATTCTAATATTTTCACGTACTATATAATATAAGCGGTCTTTGGCATTCATATAAAACTACCTTTTGAATCACTCTATCTATTACAAAAATCGCATAAAATCCGTTGCGTAATTATAAAGATCTATGGATACATAGAGACAGACAGTGGAAAGCGACTTTGTTTTATACTATGTAGTAATATCTCCTTTCTACTTATATTTAATTCTCTGACCAGTGTGATATCAGCTATGATTATTGAATATTATGCAGTATAAAAAGAAAACCTTTCAGTGTTGTATTGTTTTCTTATAAGCTTCCGTACTCTGCCTATTGCTTTACTATTCTCTCTTTTGCGTCGGGTTGTTCGAGAGAGATCATTTTAGCGATAAGACCTGATTACCCTGTTCTTTTTTACGTTATTTGTATATAGTTTATAAGTTTTGCGATAAAGAGTATATCTAATAATCAAAAAAGGAGAAGACTTATTTCTGAGTAATTTAGGTCTTTGGGTCAAAGTTTTGAATATATCGCTGCCTTAATGGCTGGGAATACTGACTTAACTCAAAGAGATTATTTTTGAGACATCATAAAAGAAGATCTTGTTATGAGGACTTATCATATTTGTTGACGCATAACATGCAAAAGAGTGCTTTAATCATGTCTCTTGTCTTTTGAACGTCGTTAACATCGATGAGACCTCAGTGAAACTAAAAGACTGTCTGTTCTTGTATAGGGATTCTACCAAAATCTGAAAAACTCAAGCCAACCTCCTGCAACCTCGCCACCTATTGCCTGGGATCGATTATATAGTTGACAAAATGTGGGCGTATCATAAATATCTTTAAATATTTTCTAACCATTACACCAATCATTTTTTTTAGATTCATGATAAGTGCCTTTAAGAACTTGTGTTATGAATAATATCTGCCTACTCCTTCGGGGAAACGGGCGTATTTATATGTATGTATGTCTGTACGTAACTTAAACTGACCTGTCTACTAATGGGTATATGTTCCATTAAGTCATGTGAACATGTCACCAACCAATGAACCGAATATAGTAATAATAACAATTAAAAATAATTTTTATGTCATACGAAATAAAAAAAGTCAAATTATACTTGTTAATTAAGTATATTCGTCAACTTTTATGTAATAGTAGATTTCTTTGTTACGTTTTAACAGTAAAATTAAATAAGGACATTTATTTAACCCGAAACAGATCGAAAAGCACTCAACCAGGGGCATAACCCAGTGCAAATCCACCGACACTTCTAAATTTAGCATGTGTTGTCGTTGTTAATGGGATAAGGTCCCTGGAGACGAGTCAGAAAATGGAATAATCATGGTGACCGACTTGCCGAGTTAGGATTGTGTGTCAGCCAAACGAAGCTTTAATCGGGTTGGCAAATGTAAACTTGTTCAATTGTATGTTTGCGGTAGGTACACTTATTATTCTTGTCATTAACGGGGATCATAATAATTCTAATTACAGAAACGCTATGTTATCTCCCAGCTAAGTAGAGCTTGAGCTAAGGAACACTGTAACGTAAATAAAAAAATAAAAATATATATTCATAAGTCAATATTTTCTGTCACTTACACCAATTATTTAGTTTTAAGATAATTCTCATTCAGAATTTGTCTTTTAAGGATACTAAATAGCTAATAAAGAAATGAATGGTCACATATATTTTTTTATAAATAAATATTTATTATAATAGGTTGGGGAAAAAGTCTTTTCGTATTTTTGTATGAAAAGTCAAGACATTTTTTTCAAAGTTTATTTACATTTATTTACAATATATATGTACCGTTTTGTTGAATAATATTCTGCCATTTTGTGGGCAGAGACATTATCCCGTTACTGTAGAAACTTTGGGACTTCTGATCAAAAAAACGGGACAAATAGTTTTGGCAGTCCTCTCTTGAGGTCAACCTTACAGAACCTAAAGAATTCTGCAGAGACCGAAACAGGTGAAAATTTGAAGGCGCAAGGTCAGGGCTATATGGTGGATGCACTAGGACCTCCCAGTCGAACTCTCTTAATTTTTGCTGAGTGGCTAAAGATGTGTGTGGTCTAGCGTTATCGTGATGAAAGACCACACCCTTCCTGTTGATCAATTCCGGCCGTTTTCTCTCGACTGCTTCCTTTAATCTCATCAGTTGCTGGCAGTAAAGATCAGAATCGATGGTTTTGCCGGGTGGTAAAAGCTCATAATAAACAATGCCCTTCCAATCCCACCATACACACAGCATCACCTTATTTCGTGTTAGGCCAGGTTTGGCCACAGTCTGTGAAGCCTGGCCAACTTTCGACCATGACCTTTTTCGCACGTTCTTGTCGTACGTGATCCACTTTCCATCGCCAGTTATCAATCTCTTCAAAAACGGCTCGGTTTCATTACGTCTCAATAATGAATCGCAAATGAGTACACGGTTCATTAAGTTTCTTTGAGTGAGCTCGTGTGGCACCCAAATATCGAGCTTTTTTGTATAACCAGCTTTTTTCAAATGGGTCAAAACTGTTTTGTGGTCAATTCCCAGTTCTTCAGCTACATCGTAACTACTAATATGCCGATCTTGCTCCACTCTTTCAAAAATGGCGTCCATTTTATTCGTAATAGGGCGACCAGAGCGAGGTGCATCTTTAACATCAAAATTTCCGGACTGAAAACGTTTGAACCAAATTTGTGCTACTCTTACTGACACTGCATCAGGTCCATAAACATCACAAATTTTTTTCACTGCTTGAGTTGCATTTTTGCCTTTTTTATAATAAAATTTTTAAATGTATCGAATTTCTTCATTAGATTCACTCATTTTTACGGAGAGAAAAACAAATGAAAAATAGCGGGAAACAACTTTTTTTTATTTTTTTCTTTTCTTTATAATGGAACCTTTTTAATGTTACCAAAACCAGCCAGACACAAATAGTACAGTCAAAAAAAATTTATAATAAGTTTATACCTACGTTATGCGAAAAGACTTTTTCCCCGACCTAATACATAGAAAAACACCCAGGCCAGAACAAATATTCATGTTTATGCACACATGAGTAAAGGTAATAATTGTGGTGTAGTTACTTAAAGTTTTAGTTGCCTAAAATTTACAATAGCGAAAGATATAAGCGGTTATCTCATTGTATCTACAGAAACTTGTTTGTCGTCAAACAAAAGGAATATCAAAGACATATTTACACAAGACAAACGTTTGGCAATTCTTGACGTGGGAAAGAATATAACCGAGGAATAAATGTAAGCTTTTTGCCAAATACCCTTGGAATGGGTTACACTTCGAAACGCATACAATTTATTGCTATATTTTTTAAAGATATACATCATATGGCATAAAATCCCAAACGCATAATATCCTTTGGTATAACATATTACTACGCATAACAATAATAATGCAGAATTGTTGTAAGGCATAATAATAAAAGCCATAATTCTATGTTTTCATTAAACATATTTTTATAAAGTAAAATTATAAACGCAGATTTTAATTATGCATAAATGATCATATATATAATGTTGTCTGACATACTTCGTTATCTACTTAATATATTATTAATTCATGATATACTTATTTACTTACGTCTTTTTTGGGTTAGGTTGAGGTTATTTTTTTCTTATCATTAAAAAGTATTTTGTTATAATAGTTATACATATATGCCTTTCATTACTTATGCTTACTTAAATTATCCCTTTTAATAATTGTATGTTTTAAAAATCGGCGTTATGATGGTATGTGTTATAACGTTATGTTTTTTAGCGGTACGGTAAGTGACAATTATGGTAATCAACATTATGCACGTTCAGTTTATGGCCAAAATCGTTATGCGTTTCAATAGGTAATCCTTGGGATGTAGAGTGAGCTTCCTGGCGAGGCTTTCCTAAGACATTACAGCATAAGGCTCTTATAAAATGGCAGGTAACGTTTGGCGATGCAGTAGTAATGACGCTGGTATTGCAAGAATGTCCATTTCCATTTCCTATGCTAAAATTTGATTGATCTCAAAGACAACAAAGTTACTTTTAACACGTGGGATGAAAGCTCTCTGATGAGGTTTTGCCTAAAGAGGCTATAGCATAGGGCTTTTAAAAATGGCGTGATGGAGTTGGCGATTAGCTAGTGATGCTCCTGCTGTTGCTTGTATCCATATGCCGCGGCGACCACCTTCCTTTAGGGCCGTACATTTGTGTGCAATGTTATATCCATAAAGTAGACCAATAATATTTACATCATCTTACGTGTGTGCTTAGTAACATACAATAGATGTTTTCCTTAGTTCATTAGACGACAACACAGTGATAATCCGGACACACTTAACAATATAAGATTAAAATTTAGGGTGGTGAGTATATGTCAGTTGTTTTATTAAGGGTTAAAAAGTAGTGTCAACTCCATAAGCTATAGTTAATCACGTCCTACTGAAATGCTCTCTTCATTCCCATCTACTTTTACATCAAATTTTAACAAAATCAGAGAGGTATGTCAAGTAAGCGTAAAACCTTAGCATTTACGAAAAGAATGAATACTCTGCAAAGTTATTAAAGAGGCTCTGTTAATATTTCTTTCTTCGCAGAAATATATTGAAAATAATTTCACGAAACAATAAGAAAACATTCCCTAAATATACAACTCCAGACATCTATGACACGCAACATCATTCTACCATTGAGGCATTAAAAAGAGCGTTTCTTATATATGCCGCCTTAAAATGTTATGAAACAGTTTCAGAATTTGAATAATGTATCCGCTGAACTGCTATCGTATTTCATACTTCCATTAAGGACCCTCTTTTAAGGAGAAACACTTAAAGTTTGTCTGTTCTTATTTCGTTAGTAGCAAGGCTCAGTTTCATTTGGGAGGCAACAGTGAATTACTTTTCAGTGTTCGTCAGATTACATTAGGCGTCGTTGTAGACTAAGAGTGACATTGTAGAATGGGGCTGCTTAGTTTGGGAAGTTTATTTATTTTATATAACAATTTATGCACATAAGTAACATACACAAAGACAGAAGTTATGAAAGACATGTACAACGGCACTGCTTATCCCTTAAAGGAATTTCTTCCAGCAGACCGAAAAAAGGAAAAAACATATACAAAGTAGACACGAGCACAAAATACGTCACAAAACAAACAACAATAAACAACTAAAATCAAACAATAACATACTAAAATTAAGCAATTAGACAAAAAAGCACAGCTAGCAGGCAGCAAGAAGGTGTTCCTTTATTGCCTTCTTAAAAATGGAAATACTTTTGGAAGTGCGAATAATGACTGGCAACGCATTCCACAGCCTAACCGCATGCACAGAAAACGAATAGGAAAATAAATCGGAGTTATGAGAGGGGAATTTCAGGAGTAAAAGGAGATTTGACCTACATGAGGAACCAGGCGCATGAATAAAAAAAAACCAATTGTATGGAAGAAGTTGTATTTTCTCAAGTATAATTTTTATAAACATGCAAGCAGTGACTTACTCTACTTGTCCCACAGGAGTAATATTTTGGTGTAAGCCATGAAGAATTTAATAGAAGCTTAGAGTGTGTGCCAAGATCGTAGTCAGTGGAAGGATGTGGTTTCTGCCTACCCCTAGTGGAATTTGGATGTTTGGTATAAACACTATTTTACAAAGGCTATGTATCTATAATACTTACATTAGCAATTTAAAAACGTTGTTAATCACTAAAGAAAAAAAAACTATAGAAATAAAAAATATTTACAGACGTTATTATTACGACAAGTCACATTAAAAAAATATATAGCACCAATGAAAGGCATTGAAGCGCTCATAGCTCTTCAGTTCTAAGGGCAACAAGCACTAAAACAATGTAGAATTCAGAGAGGTCAGATGAGGAGCAAGCGTTTCCGTGCATCAGGATGCACTTGACGTCCACACATATATTTAAACGGAGAAATCGTTAAGCTTAGGTAGAGAGTCAGTAAAACTTTTATGAGCAGAGATGATATTGATTCAGAAATTAAGAAAATAAACACCTACTGATACCGCAGTAAATGAAAATGAAATAAAGCTTATTCTATATATGCAGTAAGCTAACAGTACCTAGTGACACTATAAAAAAATCCACTAATCGCCTTTTGAGCACAACGCGATTTAGATCCGCTCTTAATTGTAAGTATTGATGAAACCGAAGTTTAATCTGCATAACTCCCGCCCGTTGAGGCGTGTAATGTGTTTTCCTAAGCTCCACTATATTAAAACGGTGTCATTTTTTATCTAATCCGAATATTAAAATAACCGTAACATTTACTTTGTGTCGTCAATTTTCACAAACACTTCAACAATGACAATGTCATGGATTTTTTGTGAACTAATTTTAAATATTTATATAAGAAACGTTAAGAACAAAAAATTCTGGGAATTTGAGCGGTCGTTATTGCAGTCGCTAAACAGCTTTCATAGCCAACAACATGACTTTTGGCTGTAGCCCGTGGTTTCACCACCATGATGGTGGTCGTGTGCTTCAAACGAGAAAGCAAACAAACTAAATTTTTTATTATAACAGTTTAACGAGTGATTTTTTTGACTAAGTAACATAGGCCGACGAGACGAATAAATAAATCACATTTATAAAGAACTGGTGTTATGGATACTAAATAACGGATAAACATACATAAATTCTTTTTTTTTTGTAAATATATACTTAATATACATAGAAAAACACCCAGAGGTCGTCAAAACCATTTAACCTAATGAAATGAGATATCCCTGCCAGTAATCATTATAAAGGCACACCTTATCCCAAAACTTTACTTGTAAGGCACTAGCTACAGCCAATAACCCAATTTCCGTCTATTGGTCTAAAGTGCGCAGACTATCCCGGTCTTCTGCAGAAAGCATCCATCAGGTAACAGCCACTTATCTCAAGTCGTCGGTCCACCTCGGTACAGGTCGGTTACGCGGTCTCCACCGGTTTTTCCTAGTGACAGTATTTTGTCTATACAAATAAATTAATACAGTAAATTAACACACAAAGAAATTCAATCAATGAAAATGTGTGACGTACGTATTGTTACCATTATTTTTCAATCCCCTAAGCATAACAGCACACAATTTAATTGGTAACCCGGAGGGCGTCGCAAGTTTGCATAAGCCGAGCGGGCGTGCCTTATTTTTGCACGTACTCAATTTCTCGCCTCACCGAGTGTCTCGTAGAATAGATATTAATTTACATGAATAAATAAAATTTGCATTAAAAGCGTCCAAGACGCAAGACGCCTCGGTGAAGAAAACTGCTACTTTGGAGCACTATGCTTTTTTGGCGCGTCCCTCACCGGCACGCGACAATTTAAATTTCATATTTCCGCACTGTTTTCATTTCTCACCGTGTAATGTTGCCACATTTATTCAACGAGGTATTTATGGGTTGCTTTCATTATACTTAGAATAGTAAAGTGCATTCGCCGTGTTGTCGCAGCAGGTTTATGTGTTTATGCAACAATGAAACATCTACATGAAATGAACGTGTCTATTTGCACAGTATTAGCTGATATGCTTCACTTAAGTTAACAGAACTTGAAACTTATTTGTGAAAGTCAACTATATCTTGTTGGTTTTGTGTTATATGATTATTTTTTTATCAGATTCCTGTTATTTTTCACATAAATTTTAAAGTTTTTACTTTTAATGTTGTAATTTTTCTCTTATATTTTTCAATTAGGTCATATCATTTGTAAACATTCAATTGTTGATGACTAATAAAGTCATCGTCGAAAAGCGACAGAATATGTCGGAATGAGCCCCTATTAGCTTCCAATGTGACCCATTGTAGGCGGCATGCTTTCAACGTGATCCTGTAACTCTCATCAGGTCGTCCGTCCATCTTGCAGGTTTCCGCTTCGTTTTCTACTAAAGGGCCTCCACTTCAGAACTTTTCTGCCCCAACGGCCGTCAGTTCTTCGTGCTATGTGCCCTGCCCACTGCCACTTCAGCTTTCTGATTCTGTGAGCTATATCATTAACCTTTGTTCTTCTACGGATCTCCTTATTAAAATTATATCAATCGATATTATGCGTTTCAATGCATCGCTTTGTTTAACCTTATAAGCCCCGAATATTCAGAGTCTAGATGCAATTCTAGCAGTGGTCGCCATCTTTTAGATTAAATTAATTTCACTCATTGTTATTTAAAGTGCATCGTAATAAAAGTGTAGTGCAAATTTCTTCCCCGTCATGCCCGTTGAGCACAAGCCCTAGTACCGTCCATTTGCCTTTTCTTGAAACGAACACATACATCAGGAAAAACCGGAATGTGCAATTTCGTTCCGGAAAAATCCGGAGCGGGCCGAGCGTTCTAGCTGGGGTACAAAGAAAATTGTGTTTTTGAACGGAAATCTCATTATTACGTTAGAAAAACTGTTTTGACGCTAACAACGTTTGAGTTACGGTCGCCGAAACAGAATACAAATTGTAGAGTAAAAGTTTGGAAACTCCGTTCGACTGTGGTTCTGTATTTTTTAGTTCCTATTAATAGTTTCATAAAATTTATTTAGGCGTGAGTTTTTTCTGTGCTAGATATGCTTCTTTATAGGTACTATTTTTTACCTCAACGAAACGACGACTGAAGTTAGCGAGAGTTCACTCATGTCATTCCTTTTTATTTATAGGTGGTCGTTTGTTTGACATATGATATTTAGGAAAGCCAAGCTTATGAAGACACTTTAAGCCATTGGACCTGTCTGTTATACACCAAAATAGAAGCATGACCGATTTAAAAGACAGCAAATTATACCTTTGCAAGACCTATTGACGTACGACTACAGTTACTGTCCTCTCGGCCTCCTCTTATAAACCAAGGCGAGAAGAACTTAAAAAGGACTGCGGCCATTACATACATACATACATAATGTCGAGCCTCTTTCCCGTAGGGGTAGGCAGAGATCACATCCTTCCACTTGCTACGATCTTGGCACACACTTTTAGCTTCATTCACACTCATTAACCTCCTCATACACGCCCGTCGGTTCAGGGTACTATTGATCTGCGGCCTGGGATGTGTGGTGCCCTGCCGTATTTTCAGTTTTATACCGCTGATTTGAGCCGCTATGTTGGCTTAAGAACCATCACCTGTAGCTCTAATCGATCAACTAACGATCTATTATAAATACGATTTAGTTACTCTTAAACAAAGTGGCTTGGAATTATTTTCCACTTCAAGCAGTAACAAGGTTTTGGTTTTTTACTTTTTAGGTATCATCCATTCCTTCAAAGTGCACATAAAGGTTTTTCAGAGATATAAAATTCAATTACACCGAAATTGAACTGCCGAACCGAAGGAATAAAACAAGTTTTGGTTAAGGCGCCGACAACAAAAAAAATTATAGTATTTATAGTATTATTTATAGTATTTAGATGAGATTTTTTTGAAATTCGAAAACAATTATTAAAAAAAAAGAAATGTTGTGCAAATAAAGTTGATCACCTTGTGACAGTTCTTTTGTTTCCAAACTAAGCACAAAAATATGGCAGTTATTCTTTTTGATTACATTCATAGGTACATGTTGATAATGTTGATCCTATAATACGTTATGGTACCCTTGAAATAGTATCAATGTATATAATATATAATTTAAAAAAATGTTTATTCTACAACTGACCAACATATATGTATGTATTTATGAAATATAATGACGGACATAGGACCAGTGAAAATTTGTACATCTTCACCAAAATCGATTTTCAAAAATTTCTGATCTCTTTTCTAAAGGCTACGAGAACTTCAGTTAAAATTTGTGTTAAACTTTTGAATTTGTATCATGGATCAGCTTCTGTCTACACACAATCAGAAATAAAAATAAAAAAAATTCTTAATTTTTTTAATGCTGCTCGGGGTCCGCAAAATTTTAGTTAATAGCACTTATTATTTATTTACATATAATTATTCTTAGATAGAACTGATAAATACGCTTATAAAGTTTGTCCATATTTAAAAATAAAAGAAACATGAAAGATTAGGCCATTATTTTCGAATAAATTATTTCTTCTTTCAATCTTACTTATCTTCATCTGTTAATATTACCTAAGCTTGGTGTTATCAGCGCCTTAACAAATGAAAAGCACATTTTACACTTACGCACGAATGCGTTGCGCTAAAATAGGCGGTGCAAGTTAAAAGATCCGCGAGATTTATTAAAATTGTTACAAATTGTTACTTTTAATTTGGGTCGTCACTAATCTTACACTCAGTAAACAATTATTACATGTGAGTAAATAGCTATTTACAATGTACCCTTTGAGATAGAAGAGTTATTTTACGAATTTCCAGACACGTGAACCGTGAGAGTGGCGGGCACACTGCGACAGTAATAAAAAATATAGAGCGTGTCATTACTTACATGTGCCTTATAATTATGTACAATTTAGGCTATTAATATGAAAAATTATTGATGAGTTATTTTGATTATTTGGCATCGATAGTACTCCATATCCTCAATACAACCAAGAACAAATGTTATAAGATGTTTTGTATATTAATGATTTTTGACGAAATCGCTACCTCCTATACCTTAATAACTCTACGTAATCCGAGGGTAAGGATTTCAATTTGTCATAAAATTTATTGCTGGACCCCAACCACCGGCACAAGTGATTGGAAAATTGTTTCCCACTACTGCTATCTTATTAAAGAAGTCTGTATGTCCACACTGCATGCGTTAGCCGCGAAATGTTCTCAGGATTTGACAAAACGCGCACATATAAGCGCGAGGTTTAGTGTTATGAAGTTTAGTTGCATGTTTTTTTTTTAAACCCAACAGTGGTAAAAATAATCCCACCATTATTTGAACCTTAAAGAGTTGAGTTAAGGTGCAAAACCAATTAAAGATTTTAACGTGTTCTGCTCGTTAAAGGGTTAACGGTTTATATACGTTATCCCCTCAGCCCTTTGACGACAACTACTATACACGAGCTTCTTCTCACAAGTCTAGGTGATAGACCATTACACGGACCCAGTTCATGTACAAACTTACAAAAAAAAATGCAAACAAACGTTACAAGAAACGGAATTTCTAACTGACAAATAAGGCTACAAAATAATTAACCAGCAAAAGCGAGTGCATTTTAGCTATGTTAGCTGCTTTTTAGTCCCATCATGATCGTGCAGGATCTTTATTTCTACGAATAGAAATATCAAATTAGCCGCGTAAGATTGGCTTTTGGGCCATTTTAAATGCAGATATATATAGTCTTCTCTTCCCTTCTGCAGTCTAGCATTCATGAGATCAAATATCCTATAATGCCCTAAAACTGTTTTAAAAGGTCAGCGACGTGCTAGTCCCTGGGACTAGAACTATGCAATGAAAACTCTAATTGAAACGGGCCGCTTGCTGCTTGATGTCACCTTTTAAAATAAATAGAACCTTACACCTGATTTAGAGTTAGAAACTACCATAACTAACTAATAAAACTGAATTGGCAAGAAGTATATTATCTGAAGACACACCACTCTCTTACCGAGGAATGTAGTGGTCCAACAATCCGTCTGCAGTGTGGCCGCACATACACTGCCGCTAAAAGACTTTGATAAAATCACTATGAAACTAAGAGAACAGCATTAACTTCGATGTTTAAAAAGTTTATGCTAAATTCACCAGATCTTCTTTTTTTTCTTTTTTTATGTGACACGTCATAATGACTACATCCTGCCTGATGATAAGCAGTCGATGCAGTCCAATAAAAAAAAATGAAAGCGCTTTATAACGTGAAATAAGCACGCTATAAA
Organism: Musotima nitidalis; assembly: GCA_949126915.1. Taxonomy (NCBI): domain Eukaryota; kingdom Metazoa; phylum Arthropoda; class Insecta; order Lepidoptera; family Crambidae; genus Musotima; species Musotima nitidalis. The sequence goes on along the minus strand of OX421424.1, from coordinate 5,984,233 downwards.
GCGCATCCACTCATGACGGTCTGCTAAAATGCCGTTTCACGCCCCGCTTAAAAGGCCCGGGATCATAGGAAACAGGAAACACATGAGCCGGCAGCGAATTCCAGAGCTTAGTGGTCTTGCACAGAAACGACCTCCCAAATTCTTCTGGGCTAGTGCCAGATCAAAAATACTTATTTCATAATAATATAGATTTGTGATGGAGATTATTATTGACTTTTTTCATAGCTTAACATAAATATCCTTTTCTTAGTATGGTAAAATTTTAACTGAACTTTCCAAAATTATTTATTTAAAGCTTCTTAAGCAAGTGAAAGTTTGAAATAATTTAGTGACAATTTACGCACAAATTAAAAATTAAAAAAATATTAAAACAACTCAACACATAGACATGGAATCTTCAGGTTTCAGACAGCTTCAGACCAACAGTGCCCCCACGACCAACGCTGAAACGGTTTTCGCACGCCATTGGTAAGTATATAAACACATCAAGCAAGTGGTACAAGTATACTAGTTAGATATATATTTTAACCTACGTGCTAACTTAGAACCAGCAAAATGTACTATATTATCCCGAATTTAACACGTCCAGCATTTGGGAACGCGCGAGCACATCCAGTTCTCAATAAATTCGCACTACCGAACAGCGAATTCCAACAGGCTTTTGGACTTACCTGGCAGGGAATTCGGATCGTTCAATGTTTTACAACCGCAATAAAAGGTCCCTGGGTTTCTGAAGCGAATGAGGGCTTAAAAAAGCCTGCGGATCTCTGATACGGTACAGCTACATCGTATAAGGTAATCCAATGATCTCTAGCCACTATAGAATGGCACTCTACTGAAATAATGGAGATTGATTCTAGAACCTTAAATAGTTTAGTACTAAGTAAGGGACGAATACTTCATAGCCGATATAGGTTTTGTTTTAAAGTGCTACTGAAGTTTATTGCTCTTCTACAAATTATAGCGACTTTGTATCTTCTTAAAGATGTAGATAGCAAATTTATGTATAAAGTATATTTATATTGTACTTTTTGTTTTTGTTGGACATAGTGTGTAACTTTAATTAAAAAAATTATGTGTATTAGTATAAATAGTGCATTATTTCCGGCTAATACTTAAAAAACTGATCCTCTGTAAAAGACAGTTGTGCATCAAAGTTGGTTTGAGAATTATATAAATAGCGCAGTTATAATTCTATGAAATCTTAGAATTAAATTTGTTTACATATAATAATTATGTCATGGAAAGGTCTTTTTAGTATTATTATTGCATTTCATGTAATTTTATTTTAATGTAATACAAGTATTATACTGCTACGAATGCTTGCTTACACCATTAATTGTATATCGTTTCATTGCGCATTATCTGCACAATTCACATAATTAGTATGCAATACCTTGCTTATGTTATAAATTGTAATCATAGCATAGATGCCATATAAAAGCTCACCTTTTAGAACGTTTAAAATAGACATCAACTATTCTAAAAGGTGAGCTTTTATCAGTTATCCAAAAACCAAGGCCATAACCGAAAACTCGATTAACTTAACAAATATGAGGTCGACTTTTCATAGCTCTCTCAGTTGACTTAACTCCACAAACATGAAAACCGAATAAAACCTATTTTTAAGGTCCAGCTTAAAGGGATTTGTGACCCATTTCTCTGACCCGAGATTTCTTTAGAAGGCCTTTCGTACTGGCTCGTGATAGATTGCCCCGGCTACATTCGAGTTTCAATAATCCTGAATAATTTGCGAGAGAAATAGCGATACAAACACCGTAAATCCAACCAGCAAAAAGATACCATTACCATTGGAGGCTTTTAATTAAAAAAGAATTCAGCGGATAATCGCTCTTATAATGTTTATTTACATTAAGGTTCGGTGTGCCAGTAAATCTTCTCACTAAGAGCTTTTTGGTCTTGATGGAGACGAAACGAGCATTTTTATTAAATAGGCAATGTGATAGGTTTGCAGATGTATAAAATAATGCAAGTTTGAATCATCTGCGTTAATATAGCAAATCGTCGGGGATAGTGCAAATCCGCGTAACTAGCATTAGACAATATCACGTATCTGAAAAAAATTGCAAATTTAAGTTAATGCGCGTAAATGTCGCAGAGCCTAAATTATTTACTTTCGTTTGTAGAAAAAAAATTATATAACAAAAGTTAGATTATATAACTAACTATATTATGTGTAAAAATGAGCCCAAAATAAGTTGAAATAAGGAACTTATTAAGTTTTTTACCTTATCCGCGTATCTGCAATAGATTTAAAACTAGATCTATTGCAGATACGCGGACTTTACGTATGGTAGTTTCGCGGATTTGCACTATGCCCGACGAAATACTATTTTTACATATATACGATACATTTAGGTGGGAGGTCTGATTCTCAGCATCTGGGTTAAGCTTGTACTCCCATGATTGGTACTAGTGCAGATTAGTGCATACAAGTGTGTGGCATAATGCTATTGAATTTATGAAGCACTCTATAAAGTTTGCCTAATTTAAGTTGCTGCTACGAGCACTTCAGTGAACACTTTTTGTTTGAATATATTTTTCTTTTAGTGGCACCGTTTCTATATAACTGATTACTGTAAATATCTAAAACCACTATTTTCCCAACCTGTTAATACAGCTGATAGCATAAATACTCAATACTCAATACTTTATTGCGTTCCAACAATGTGTTACAGGATGGTAGTTTAGGTACAAAAGTGTGGACCCTGTCGGGCACAGCATAGTGTAGGAGAGAGGAGAAAGGACGCTTTTTAATTACTTGTTAGTAAATCTATTTGTTCATTACATAATTCATAGATATTTGCTCATATTTAAGTATTTAACTTTATTGAACTAATTTGATTTCGATCAGTTTATAATGGAAAAGATAAATATTGACATAATACTCGTAATATCACCGTAGCACGTTAATGGTTAACAGATCCCTACAAAGCACCAGTCCCAAATAATAGCATAGATTGTAATAACCACGTTTTCCACCTCGTATTTTCCGTATTAAGTATTTTGTGGAAAGCCCTTTCCTTGCCGACCCCTCTTTGTGCGCTATCCGATATCATCCCTTCAAAATTATGAAAGTGTATAAACATTTTCACGCCCCCCGAGAAACACCCTTGATTTCCACATTTCCCTTCTGTAAGTTATTATTATCAAATCAAACCATTGATACCGGTCTAGATAACCGTAGCGATGCTCCCCCTGAAGCTAATGGAAAAAAGAGAAATCGAGATATCAAATTATTGTTTTACGATACAGTAATTTTGTTTTTGGGAGTGACTTGTTTGTTTTTATAAACAGAATTCTCGGCAACTGACGATCCCTCGTTGGTTGATGAAATTTCGCAAGTTTAATGAAGTAAAGTCGTATAATGAATTTATTGCCGTCATTGCGTTAGTGATCTTATTACAGAGCAGAATGAATTGAACAAGTTTTGTAACTTTAGTCATAATGCTGTTATTTTGTATTATTGTAGGTATAAACTTGATTTCTAAGATATATAGAATACCTTCATACTAAAAACATTTATAATTCACAGTCATCCACTGTTAGCATAGTTATTTTAGACATAAATATTTACAATTCACAAAAGACATCTAGAACTTAGAAAATGTCCTTATTCATAAACATAATAATTTTCCTTCTGTACAAATTAAATCTAATAAAAAATGAAAAAGAGGTTTTCGTTATTTCGGAAGCGCGGAAGTTTTTATTATCAATGGCAACTGAAACGGTCAGCTATCCAGAGACTGTCCTTTGAAAATTGTGCTTATCTCTTTTGACCACTTTGTATCATAGAGTTACGAGCGCTTTTTAAAGTGACTGTAAAGTAAAATGCAACGTTCAATAACCTACCTTGCTTTGTTCAATGTTTTTTATGTGCAACATTTCTAAATTAGTTTCAAAATAAGGTCATAAAAAAATTTCTATTTTAAGCCAGGATCCAAAACTAACAAAAACAGCCTGTCCTGAAAATTAGAGCACTTGTAAAAACCACTAATGCGCTTGCAATCTCGCATAAAACGGCTTAACGAGTGACGGAAGGCGTTGTTTGCGCAACGACTGCAGCAGCCGGCTTGCATTAAAAGAAAATTAACGGAATATGATGCATGGATTATGCAAAGCAACGCATATCCGCCGCTACTCTCGACAAGCACGTACTTCTTTAGCCTATGTATTCACATCAGCTGGTCTTGTTACCTTTATCTTAAAGCCTGGAATTGAATAAGCTGTTCATAGCTAAAGTTGGCTGGATTGCGTCGACAACACAATTTATTGGGAGTGTTCAATGTTTCGACGGTGAATTAATTCGGTAAAAGAGTTTTGTTATTGCAAAATATGTATAGCTTAATGGAAAGTTGAACTGAATAGAAAACTTACAGCTTACTTCAAACTTATAGGATGTGAAATATTATATTTGTTAAGATTATTTTATCCATTACTAATATGTATGGTATAGGGGTGTATAGGGATCCTACCAAGACCTAAGGAGCCCAAGCCAACGTCACCTGCAAGTGGTGCACCTGCCGATCAACGGACGAGGCTCTGGCGAACATAACAGTGCCCGGTAAGCGGCAATAGGCTTGCACCTATTACGTGGGACCAACTATATAATTGGCCAAGTGTGGGCGTATAATATGCCTCCGCCTTCCCTTTTGGGGTAACATGCGTGAATGTATGTATTACTAACATTATAAGATAATATAACATTATAAGTACTAAATTAGGTTACACACCGTAAGTTTATCAGGTTCATTATGAGCTTAGTACACTGTAATATTAAGTTTATATGAGATTTTTTATACTGCAAACCAAACAATTTTTTTTTTAATTTGATATTAGTCAGCACGTTTTGTATTGGCAACGTTTGTTTAATTTTTTTTTATTTTAGGCTGTCGGGTTTTAATTAACAAATTATTTTAATCGGCTGAGGAAAATATTACCACTGCTTAAATAAATAAGCTTAATAAAGAAAACTAAAAAATATTCAAATATTTGAGTTTCATTTCCAATGTGAAAGTCAAAGTCAAAATCATTAATCCAATTTTGCCTCAATATGGTTCTTATGAAAGTCAACTTAAAAACTCGCCCATTCACGGGAGTTTGATCGTACCAATTTCATTTCTAAAGCCGAAAACAAAATAAAGTAAAATCAATTACTGAGCATACTAAAAAAACAGCATCAAATAATTTCAAAGTATATATTTCAAATATTTAAGCTACTAAATATAATGTAATTATTAAGGCAATGCTGTAATAATCCACATCAATCCCAATATTGTGTTGACGCAGAAACATGGTTTACACACAAGCTGTTAGACTTCCGGCCCGAATGTTAATATTCATTAGGCTTCACCCCTGGGGGGACCAGACAAATTGACAACGACGTTGGAAACATATTATCATTACTATGAAGCCTAGATAATAGTTGGCTCAACTCTTATTTTGTGGTGAATGAAATAAACGAGTAAAGAATTATGAAGTAAGGCAAGAAAGATGTTTTTTAAATACGGTCATACTGACAACCAATGAGCGCGTTTATTATTTTCACACAGACCAAATATTCGTGTGCAAGAATGTGTATATTTGTCTTAGTCTAAGTGCGTACGTATTGTGAGTATTGACAGTAAAATTATGTAAGTATTGTTCGGCATTAGATCTGATATGTGTTGTGGAATGACAAAGAGACGGTTTGTCTGAAGAGAGAGGCTGTCAAAAGTTTGGTAAACGAAGATAGCAACAAGGGCAACGAGCAGTCTTCACCTACATTTTACAGGGCCAATGGAAAGATGGAAAGAGGTCACCACAGCCTCTAGACGCATTTAAAACCAGGGGCATCACTAGTGCGTCTCCGACCTATAAAATCCGTTTCATACTTGCAGGACCCGCTGCATCGTAAAAGCTAGTATTTTTATATCATCTAGACGTACTCTATAGTTATTTTAAGGCTCTAGAGTTACGGATTAGCCGGTTTTAAAACAAAAAATAGTTGAAATTCTAAATCAAAACTTTTTAAGGCGTAAAATATTCAATGACTTTATTAACAAAACGTCCATAAAAGGTTAAACGTTACAGGGTCGAAGAGCCCTACTGGATGTTACTTTGTAGAAAGTTTGTTAATAAATCAAACAATCTATCATAACTATTCAATAAACATTAATAATAAACTTCTCCCTTTAATATAAACTAGATATTTCAGTCAAGAAATCCGAAGCCTGAAATCTACCTCCTTTCGTGAGCTATTCAATGGAAGTCGATACAAATTCTCAGACGACTTCACTTTAATTTACAAATGTATACAGCAGCTCTAGTCTCAAAGTTTGAGATATCCAATAGGTAATTTACCGTCACTCGGTTAGGTGCGGCGTGAATTAATATTCATTACCAGCCTTGGGTAAACCGTCAGGCGCCTGGAGTCGGGAGCGTCTCTGGGATCTTGTGCCGTACTGTAGGATCAAGTAACTGGCGTTTTGACGGCTTGAACGCAACCTAATGATTACAACGTCACTGCTTCTGCTTGTGAACTGATAGGTGGTTTATTAAATCTTTGAATACGTATAAGAGAATACCCTAATAACACATAATGAACGTGAACTGTTTTAATTATGTTAGAGAAATTTTACTTTTATAAAACAAGCTAGTTTTTTCTTACTTATCAGTGATATAGAGTAGACATAAATGCGAACATTCATTACAGATTTTTTTTTAAAAAATAGAGGTAAGCTATAGCGTTCTACTACTATGCGTGTACCTACTGTATTACTAAGGTAAAAGGCATGAGTCATTCATTCTTCAGTATTGGAACTCAGTGCTGATTGAGTGACAGTCTGTCGACATGCTCTTAATTACCGTAATATAATTTTTGCTTCATTTTTAATAATTTATTTTTAACTGAAGCTGCTGACCTTTTAACCCTTTGAAAGCATAGAAGTACTGGACAATAAATTCTGACCAGTCCAAAGGTGCTTAATTTTAGTAACTCAGTAATGAGTATCTACCATGTTTCATCTAGAAGTCTAGGGTCAGAGTGGTGAACTCAATCCCTTGTGCCTTGCCTCGTGCTTAGTGGGGGAACTTCAATGAGCTAAGATGATGAAGTATCACAGCGCCAAGAGTGCCATAACTTTATTTGTAACCTCAACTGGTGAAGGCATCTCAACTGATTGACTACACTCGAATCTCATACTTATTGTAAGTATTAAGCTTACCAATTTCCATAATACATTCCAAGGATTGAAATGACACATGCCCGTTTCACGCCACACCAATCATCTGAACACAACTCAGTTGTAATAATATGATATGGTAAAGCATAATTTGCAATCTTTTTCCTGCGGCTTATCTCGGCGCGTCATTTGGTGCGACTGCGCAAGGATCAAGTGTTGCGTATATTATTTTAATATTCGTATCCGAGGCAACTGTGTCTTTAATATACGGTTTAGGCACGTGTGTTTGAAATAAAGTGTTCTTTTATTTGTCGTTTTGTTTGTATCGGGCTTTAAAGGGCTTATGTTCAGTTGCGAGCAAATAAGGTCCAACACAGAATTGTGTAGGTGTTTATTGAAGCCTTGAATAGTCTCCTTTTAATTTAGCATTGTTGATGTTACATATATATTTTCGAAGTATATAATACGGGTCATTGCAATTTGTTGTAGTGATACAAAATGGTTGTATGACACAAAATAAATACAGGTGAATGAATGATCTGTTAATAGTTGATACATGTATCGGATTGAAATATACTCATAACATAAATTGCCCAATTGCGCTACGGAATAGTGATCTTGGGTAACTCTGTTGACTTAGGGAGAGCCTTCAGACCACTAAAAAAATGTGTTACATTTTTAAGTGGTGCTGATTATTTAGATAGCTGCTTGCCATTATTAAAAAAATTAATATACTTCCTTTACATTGTTTGTATATTTATAAAATGTGTGTATTTGTCTATAAAAATCAAAAACTATTAAAAAAATCGTGTACTAATAGAAATAGTAAGAATAATTATAAAATTTCTGTGCCTAATCAACGCACTAGCATGTTCAGCAAGAATTCATATTGTATGGCTATTCGAATAATTAATTAATAAATTATTTCAAAAAATTGTCATAAAGCTACATGACGAGGAAATTTACTCGCTGCACCGTAAAAGCTGATAGTATTTGTATTATCTAGACGTACTCTTAGAGTTAATTTACGGCTCTAGAGTTACGGCTGATAGACATCAGCCGGTTCTAAACCAAAAAATGGTTGGAATTCTAAATCAAAATGTTTATGTAAAACCTTTTCAAGGCGTAAAATATTCAATGACTTTATCAACAAAACGTCCACAAAAGGTTAAACGTTACATTCTGTAATCTAACAAACATCGACAGAACCATTCGAATTCTATGAATATTATCAATACCGAAGCCAAAAATGCCAACTCAAACATTCAAACGCTGTTTCATTCAACCCTATCCAACGCTCCGTCTGTACCACTTCAAACCAGCAAAACTCGGGACGTATTCAGTGGGTACACTTCAATTACCGCTGTTGAATCCAGGAGAGGTAGTCCATGGGGGGAAAGTCAAAACGGGCTAACGTTAGCCTCTCAATGAAATCTGAATAGTATTTATTCAATGTGAATCCCTACTATACACTAGTAATATTAGTTAACAAAATCAACGACGACTGTAATCGTTGTACTTGGAAAATTGATATCATTTATTTATAATATAAAATAAATATTTCTGACATTTACACCAATTATGTAGTTCCATGATAAGTATCACTAATAACTTGTGTTATGGATACTAAATAACGGACAAACATATATAAATACTTTTTTTTGTAAATATATACTTAATATACATGGGAAAACACACAGACCAAAAAAAAATATTCATATTTATGCACACAATATTTGTTCAGTGTGGGAATCGAACCCACGACCTTAGGAGTGGAGTGCAGGTATACTCGCCACCACGCCATATCGGTCGCCAGATGATGACTGACTGTAAATATTTATGGTTTAAAGTTGATGTAGGACTAAATTCTAGGGGGTGGTCAAACGATAGTTGAAAAAAGTTGTTGTTGTTGTTGTTTGTTGCGTGCAGTGCCAACGGAGGATAGGGTTACTCTGTTACCTCATTGGCACCTTATACAGAGCAGAAAACAGTAGGGTCTACCGACTAAACTTTAGTCGGTAGACCTGGCCACCATCATCTCAGTCAGGGAGCCCGAGATAACTTTGTGCAGAGTATGCGTAAATGCATTACCACTCAAGAAAAAGGACTATATACGTATAAATGTAAATCTAATATTTCCGCACTCATCATCATCATCATCATGTCAGCCCATATACGTCCCACGAGCACGAGCCTCCTCTCACATATTAAGGTGTGAGGGTATTGGGTCATACTCCACCACGCTGACCCAGTGCGGATTGGTGGAGGCAGGTGTATGGCGTCCTGCTGTTAGAATTTATCAAGCCGCCCATTGGGCCTCTAACAGGCTTAACGACTACCACATTTAGTGATAACCGGGACCAACGGCTTAACGTGCCTTCCGAAGCACGGAATCGCTCGATATTAAATGCCACACAAACGGTCACCCATCCAAGGACTGACCTCTGTAAACTCTGCTTTACTTCGGTGATCGTTTCCGACCACCTAGCATCGCAGAGCTACGAGCGCTATATTTTTTTATTATCGTAATGTACCTATACCATATTCTTGGAAATAAATGAATTACATAAACTTTGACATATCCAAAAAATTCCACACAAGGTGGCCATTTTAGGTCGTCGCAAATTGAATACTGACATGGCTAAATAGTTTACAAGGTAAATTTATCACCTAGATTACAAAACATTTTACTGCGACAATATCCCGAATTACCACACAAAAATACAATGGACACAAAACTGAGTTTAAAGCGAGTGGAGCGAGTAAAATCATTATGTACTACGGAATAGTACAAAAAGATAAATTTGTATCTGCATTGATAGGGATATTTGTCTGATAAGTATCTTTGTGCCATTAACATGTTTATAGGGATTCTACCAATACCTAGGACACCATGCCAACCTCGCCTACAAGTGGTGCATCTGCAAAGGAACGGACGAGGCTCTGGCGTACGTAACAGTTCGCAATAAGCGGCAATAGGCTCCCCACCTATTACGTGGGACCAACTTTATAACTGGCGAAGTGTGGGCGTATAATATCCCTCTGCCTACCCCTTCGGGGAAACAGGCGTGAACAGGTGCGAATTTATGTATATATGCCATTAGCAAAAAGCTTTCTAGCTAATAACTACTTCTGATATCTATAGAAAATATAAAATATTGCCTGCATAAACAAATAACACAGTAATGTAGGAAATAACAATATTAAGTAGACAGTAACCGCATCTCTCCGTGCTTATTATTCAGTAAATCTGATTTTCTCATAATTAAGTATCACCCGCAAAACTAATTCCTGACATTCACTTCAGTCGCCATGAGCTTAGGCATGGTGCATGTTATAGATTTTATCCAAAAATATATATTTAATTTCAATTTACTCATCTAAACTTCTTCGTTGTTTTATTATCTTTGTTATTGTTTAAAACATATCATAACATTAAGTATCTAAAAAAAGTGTTACAGAGCGTTATTCTACTATTATCCTATTTAGATGGCATCGTAGTTTGATCCCAGAAATCATCCCCTAAATGGGTAAAAACGGGATGTATGAGTAAAAAGGTGATTTATACAGGTAATTCTGTTTTGTAGCACTGTGACTTTGATTTTTTTTCTGGAAATTCCTAATATTTGTCATCATATCATTTTAATACAGCTGTATTTAAATTATTTAAAACAAATTGTAGTTCAGTTGCTATTAAACGTTCTCTAGAATTAGTAACTTTATATAACTTGCTGTGGAATTACTCATTAAAGCGACTATAACTGTTAATATAATCTAAGAAAATTTAGAACGTCAACTTACAATTAATGTAGTTACATTATGCAGTAATAGAAACGTAACCTCTTTTAACTTGCACCAAACGCGTAATGAGATTTCCCGTCGCCACCACGGTTATCCCTGTATTTGATACACCTGCTATAACCGCTATAAAAGTGTAATAACACTAATGGCATTCGCATGTCTTTATTTATACAGAGTCTCGTAAACATGACATAATTTATTAAGGTGCGATGCTTTGTTTTAATTCAAATGGAAATTGTTCTGTACGTGTCGTAAATTATGTTGACGAAATTTGTGAAAACTGAAACTTTTTGGGAATGGAGAGACTTTACCAGAGGGTAAATTTGGTTAGTTTTTTGATAAGTACGATTTGATACATAGGTAGATAGCCAGTTTACAATGTAAATTGTAGAAAATAAGAACTTTTTATAGAACTACTAATACGTATCTGTCGTACGTAGCTTAATAAGTTTTATTGAAATAGTATAAGGCAACCATAAGTTTTAGTTGCAGCTTGACCAATAACAGCAACTTGGTTTCAATGGAAGTCTAAACCAGATCTGAGAAAGACGAAAATTCTGAATAATAAACATTAATAAAGCTCATAATTATGACAGACCTAACCTATAATGAAATTTGACATTATATTTAAATAATATATTGATTCTGGCATTCACACTCGTTTCAGCGGCGGTCTGTGTAAAGGCAAAAAACGTGACGTTTTGAATTGTTTCTCAATTATTCGGGAAATTATAGTTGCGCGGGAATTGTTATAAAGATATTTTTAATCCATAACTTGATTACATTTATTTTTTGTTACTTTATGTCTTGCCGGTGTACTTTTTCCGTATTTTAAGTATATATTAACACTAGCAGTCGCCCGCGGCTCCGCCCGCGTGGATGTCGGCTACCGCTGTAAAATGCCTACCCAGAAAAGACACGGTCAGCAAAATGATTTCCAGATCAATTCACAGACACGGACACTAACATCGACGACGCAGTCATTATCCGCAGGCTGTCTTTATGTGGATGTTGAAGTTGTTAATGATGAAAATATTTAAATCTAATTAATACTTAGTTTTTACTCTTACCGGCAGTCCCGGAGAGCAACCTGTTGTTTTGGGATAGATAACTAAAGCGATTATTGTAAATCTTCCCCATAAACAACATTTGACATTAAATTATTTTTAGTTGACAAAATAAACTGATGGTCGGGAGCCCCGACCCGTGATAGGGCGCTGTGCAGCAGAAATCGTAATAATTTAAGTTCGCCATAACTTCAAAAACAAACGTCCAATTTTGATCATTCCAAGACCAAATATTATCTACATAAACTGCACTTAGTGATGAAATAATTAATTTTGATAGGGATTAATAGCATAAGTAAAATAAATGCGTATAAATATAGTACAAAAAAAAATCAAGATTTTTAAATAAAAATACCCTTGTTGTTGTGCCTCACTCGCCATATATAGGTATAGTCGCGGACTTTTTAGTAGGTGGTATAAGATCTTTAATTCATTTATACATTTTGTGGTTCTATCTTTTATAGTTTAGGCAGCGTACGCAACTGTTCTGGTTGATTTTCACACTTTGTGTCCGAAAAACCCAAATATTTTATGGAACCCTATTTTTTTCGAAATTATAATATAGCCTATGTTACTCAGTGATAATGTAGCTTTCTATTGAAAAAAGAATTATTAATATCGGTCCAGTAATTTTTGAGTTTATTCGTTACATACAAAAATACAAATCTTTTCTCTTTATAATATTAGTATAGATTACATTGACTCCCCCCCCCCCGTACCACCCCAGTGACGCTTACATGGAGCCTACATCGCATGCTGGCTAGCTGAGCGCGGTGAGCGGCACCACGCGACTTTTTTCTAATACTTGCATTTTTAAACTCGTGATATCTTCCTAATGAAATGTCCGAATTGAATAATTCAAAAAGTTATAAAAAGGTATTGAAGCCATCTTGAATACAAAGTATTTTTTTTTGATAAGGATTAATACCAAGGTACAAATATAGAGCCTTTTCAAGCGGCGGCATATAAATTAAATTTTTAGAATAAAAAACCGCTTACTGTGACGTAACTATAATATTTAGACATATGCTGTCGCGACACTTTTTGTAGATAATGATGAGTACTGCAAAGTCGTAGTACATAATTTTGTTCTATCATCAATAGTTTTCGCTGCGCACGCTATGTAAGGAATTTTTCAGGTCATTTTTTTACACCTTGGGTTACATTATTGGATTTTTAGTAAGGATCCCTAATTTTTTTAAAAATATAATATAGCCTATGTTACTCGGGGATAATGTAGCTTTCCAAAGGTGAAAGAATTTTTGAAATCGGTCCAGTAGTTTCGGAGCCTATTCATTACAAACAAACAAACAAACAAACAAATCTTTCCTCTTTATAATATTAGTATAGATAATGATAAACATATTTAAAAAAAACTATAGTATAAGACGTGTGGTAAGCAAGTATGTGTGCCGCGTGGTATCGGCCCAAAATGGTCCCACCCACTTCCATCTCACGGCGAGTCTTAAGAGTCGACAAAGAGAAATCCTATTAGACGATGGGCAGCAACGTCATTCTGCGTACTGTCTTGAACTGCGATCATCATACTGCCTGCCCAGCGTGGTGGCTAAAAGCCAATACCCTCAATAAAATGTTATCTTTTGGGAAGGCCAATGTTCAGCAGTATAATATAGCTTATATGATGATGATGATGAGGCAATGTGTGCTACGTCCAAGATTATTACAAAAACGTACGTACATTCACGCCTATTTCCCCGAAGGTTGGCTTGAGCTTCTAAAATATTGGTAAGAACTCTGTATACCTACTCGTGATTATTGCTAATATTTTATGCAGATTCAGAGCGTATGACACTTAGGAGTGATGCACTCAACATTACTTTAAAATGTACCTTAATGATAACAATATAACAATAAGAATTAATGCCCATTTCTACGACACTGTATTTTTCCTGTTTTCTAATTGAATCTATGAAAATTGAACCATATGGAGGTAAATATGATTCATACTGACTTCAGCGCCTAGTTTTCTATTTCCTCTAGATTTTTTTTAGTAAATTATTTGATGGCATTATTTATATTATATTTGGATTTATCATACTTTATAAAAAATCTAATAAGACTGCTCCAACCCACACAAAGTTTCACATAAGACAAGGCGGAATGTGACCTGATTCCTTCTCATTTAAGATTGTAAGACGAAGACCATGCCCAGTAATAAGAATAGTCAATGGGTTAGAAGATTTTTTTTTTTGCCTGTGTATTAAATATACAGTTATCCTTTACCAATATTCTGTGTAGAGAATCCAGCTCACTAATAAAGCAATTCATAACTAATATAGACATAAATTTTTCGTGTTCCACTGATGCACAAACGCTGAGGCGAACTTAACGACGAATCCTTCAATATTTGAATACCTTACAATGCGTATTTATATTCATAGGCTCTTTATGCCCCATAAGCCAGAGATCAATACAGCGAAGCTAGTAAGAGGATCGGTACGGCGGCTAAATCCTTTGTCTCTGTAGTACTGCGTTATTTAGGAACCCATTGACATGTAAATTCCTTTAGGCTATTAAATTTGCATTCTAATTAAAATAGACACCGGTACTGCTACTAGGCTCACCTGAGTTTTTGCTGCTTGACGGAAGTTATCTGCTTTTTACTGGCATAGGCAAATAAACTGCGGACTTTGAAGTAAGTATTGATTAATGTTATCTGCCAATTAGTTTTAAGTTTTCTTCAAAATAGCTTTTTAATTTTTAGTAGATAAAAACAAAATACATTCTTCCATAAATGGTTTAACCTTAAAAAATCTGTGAAGCAAAATAGGCATTCTTTTGCTGGCTTCGTCGCAGAACATCCCTTTCGTAAAATGTCTCCTGAAAGAAAATACGTTTATTTCTAAAATTACACGAGAAACAAAAGAAAATTATAAAAACTGAATTGCTTTCACTTGGTTTTAAAAAAAAACCTTAACCTACTTGGCTTCACACAGATTTTTAAATCATTTTGCGATTGTCTTTTTGCTTCGGCAAAACGTAGGCTGTATTAAAAGGCTTAATCTGGTATGTATATTTCATCCTTATCATAATTTCAATACCAAATTTTATTTGGTAATTTTAAGTCTAAAGCATTTCAACGATATTTATATTTTTTTGAATGTATATAGGTTGCCTGCATCTTTTGTTGATCACAAGAGACAAAGGCGCAAAATACTGCTTTATAAAATGTACTTAATTTTGTTAACTAATAATTCTTACGGTTCTTATCATTAGTTCGATGATGATTTTCTTTAGTAATACAGATCTTTACGAACTAATTAGGACTCATTCACTTGAATACATAATAAATGCTTGATTATGAATAAACAAGTATGTTTGTATGTATGTTGTCAATATATTATTTTTAAAGGCTTACCTCTCTGTTTCCAATTATAAATAAACAAAGAGCTTTTCAAAAACAGATTTATCTCAATCAAACGAAGCCGTAAGAGCTATAAAATAATTGTATTCACTGAGCACACTCCACAGTCGTGAAGCTGAGCCAACGCGTGATAATGCATTATTTATACCACTTAATAGGACCAAAAGAAATGCAGATACTGACGAAAAATAACTTCGAGGAGGCCCTCCTTTTGTCTCAACAGCAAAACGTGTCCCTTGAATAAATAACACATATAAAAATCGTATAAATATTGAACAACCGTATATTTCACACTTTGCCGAGAGCCCCGGTAACTGAGATATAGTATGACACGGTTTTGTGTCGAATGTTTTTGGTGGCGATGTTTTTACGTATCTTTGTTTGTAAACGAATCGGAACAATGCAGTTGAGGTTTTTTAAACTTTTTTAGTAGCTCGGTTTATTTTGCCGACCGAACGCGGCGACATCAGCATCGGCAAAAAATTATCGGGGACCTATAAAACAAACCACAAGTTTGGGAATGGCGTATATTAAACGTTTTTATACCAACGCAATGATACTTGAAAAATAAATTCAGCACACTGTCGAACTGTCCGTTGATTGGATACAATTTTTTTCGAGTTATTCTTAAAAAAATGTCGCCAGAAATTGTCAACAGTGCACCATTATATGGAGGATGGTAAAAAATGAGAATTTTGATAAAGTTACAAACTCGTCGGGCGTTGTGCGCAGATTTGTTTAGTTTTTTATCAATATTTCATCGTCACTGGCAGCCGGCCGCTATGCGACGTCAGTTCTCACATTGCAACTGGAAATTGAATGGAGTCTGCTTACAAAGTTACGTAATAAAAGATTTTGCAACATAGAATAAGGGTTTAAAGAAAAGGTGGTCACCAGCGCCAGGATCGTAGGAAGTGGTAAGATGTAATATGTGCCCAACTCTACAGGAATACTTATGCTGATATAAAAATAGTGGAGTTAGGTGACACGCACAAATACAGAATTATAATTATATTATTTAAATTAAAACCTATATCTAAAATTATTTTTCTGTATAGATAAGGTAGGTAGGTATATTTTTGTAGTATGTCTTAAAAACTTTTTAAAGTAAGTTGAAAACACTAATTAAAATTTACTGAAACCAGAATTAAGGACTTTATTTAATACTTATACAAAAACAGTAAAATAGTACTTTGGTTGATCTTGAACCGCCTACATCTATCGGCTTGCTGCCTCGACCATGTCATTGGCTGCTCTCCGAGCCAAAATCACTTTGTGGAAAGACTATTTACTTTATCATCACCCTTCCCCTGCCCTGCTCTCAATTTGTCTAGGATCGGGGCAGCATGTCTTTCATTTTTTCTCCTCGGTTTTTGTCATAGACTCATCAACCCCTTTCTCGATCATAATTATTCTTAACACATCTTTCTTTTTAACTATTATACTCGTCACAATGCTTCGTCTCCTTAAATCAATACATGAAACATTTAAGAAAAAATATCAAATATTTCAGTGTGCTGAATTCTCCATATATTTCTCTAACATGGTTCTAGTGAAACTGTAAATAGTGAATGTCATTGCGGAAATCTGCCGACGCACCAAACGTTCCTATCCTAATACATGGATATTCTGTGAAACTGCATTCAGCTTGAATACGTTATTTTTATGATGTCAACGAC
Organism: Musotima nitidalis; assembly: GCA_949126915.1. Lineage (NCBI taxonomy): Eukaryota > Metazoa > Arthropoda > Insecta > Lepidoptera > Crambidae > Musotima > Musotima nitidalis. Next base: position 5,967,117 of record OX421424.1, on the reverse strand, counting down.
GTGTATATGCTTTTTGAAAAATCACATTTAAATTACTTCAAATTTATTTTGTGAAATATTTAAAGCTTTTTTTATTTTTATTTGGAGCCTCATTTGATAAGTGGAAGCACTTGGCAGTGTCAAGAAATATGATAAATCTCAATTTGCAAATACATGAATTTCACGTTATGTAAAATTTTCTTTATGTGATACATATGACGACTGTCAAAGTCGAGTAAGGTCCATAATAGTCAAAATCAAGACGTAAAGTCTGTCAGAGTCAAGTAAAAAACTCTACTCCAGAAAATAGTGCAGACTTGGCTTAGCGTCTGTATGAAGCTTTAAAAATTAAATGGCAATTCACATGAAACGCCCAAGCCTATTTTAATTGGGCCAATTTAACGCTCAGGCAACGACATATTATTATGTTTATGTATTTAACGAATATAACTTTATGGATCACTTAATTTTTTAGAACTCCTACATAAAATTGTACGTAACACAAGTACGCTACACAAGTAACAGACTACTTCCATTTCCTAATCGAATTCCCCCGATTTTCTGAGCAGCAAACACGAATTGCTTACGGAAGCATCCACTCAGCATATTTCTAACTGTATCTACCTAATTCAACTTTGCATCATTCCGATCTGTACAACCAAATATCGCTTACACCTCAACTATTCGATAGTCTAAAATTTTGTACTCTATCTCTATATTAATATGGTAAATCATTAAAATGTTTTGTATCATTGGAGCTTAGAGTTAAATGTTGTTTCATTATTGCCGATATTAATGGAAAGTTTAACCGCTGGTTAGGTTAGATAAACACAAAACATTACAAACTTTAATGATTTGAAATTTGTTTTGTTCTGTTAACTGTAATTAAATTTAAATATTTGGTTGAGTAGGTATGTACTGTATCGTGATAGTTACAATTTATTTTTATTTTATGGACATAAATAATGTCACTTTTCATTCCTGTTGCCGGCCGTTGTGGCAGAAAAGTTCTGGACGCTTCCAGGGCCTTCCAAGGCCTTCCAGGGCCTTCCAGGGCGCTTTGAGGGCCTCCATCCTTTGATAGAAAACAAAGCGTCGGCCGTCCACCTGCAAGATGGACGGACGACCTGATGAGAGTTGCAGGATCACGTTAGAAGCAGGCCGCCTACAATTGGTCACGTTGGAAGCTAATGGGGGAGTCCATCCATCTACTTGCAACTATTCTGGAAACGCTTGTAGCTTCATTTAGGCTTATTTAGCTTTAGTTAGTCGTATTAAGAAAATCTAACAAATAGTCACATGGGGTCACTACTGACCCCATATAATTTAGTTAATATTATAATAAAAAATTTATGCAACGATACATGTACTATCAAAAATATTAAAATGCTTTATTATCAACATAATAAAAAAACAAATACATAACTTTGACAACATGTTACTGAAAATATAATATAACTTCTAATGTCTCTTAAAATTATCAATTTTTGGCACAGTCGAGATTAACTTTAAAATAAAAGTCATTTAAATATTCTTTTGATTTGCATTCGATGCAATAGGCACTGGAGTGCTCCTAACAGACAAATTGACCACACCTGTGGCATTTGTTAGGCACTTACCCTCAGTCAAAAATAGAGACTTAACTGGTCGCATGGGGTCAACGGCCAAGAGAGCACCGACACGTGCGGTCCCGCAGATTTGCCAACGTCGACTGATTTGCGTACTCCGCGCGTAAATCATGCGTTGTCCTAATGTAAAAAGCGTAGTGCAGTTAAATAACAACGAAATAATTAAATAACACTACTATTTATGGTCTGGCGTATCACCGTACCCCAGAAGAACTTCGAGACGTTGATGAGGCAGTCAGGACTTTACTTAAAAAAAAAAATATTCTTGGACATCTCACAAAGCGCTTCTAGTCCTTATACTCGGCGCAACATCTTGCTGCATCGGTAGGCATACATGTGGTTTGTGCAGTGTTGTGCTTGCGTCAAGCACGCACTACCGATGGAACTAAAAAAATACTAAGTATGCGCTTCAAAATAATTGGAAGACGATCAAGAGATGACGTAATTTATTACTTATTTGTTAAAGAAAATCATATTGAAACAGTAAACATGTAGAGCGTGCAAAAATATAACTTTTTATTTAATTATATTTTTATTTTGTAAGCATTTACCGACAACATCGATACGCCGGTTTTGTATCACTGCGCGTTGCCATAGGACCCATAAGTGGGAGTGGGCGAGCAATATAGTTCAATACGCTCGCACGCCGCATGCAGCTAGATTCTGCGACGAGGATAAGAAACATAGCCTGTACTAAAAGTACAAGACAACTACTTATTATTGGTCACCGAGAGAAGAATTCAAATTCTTCTATACAATTAATACCGTCCACACAAATATCTTTAATGTGGTGAATCCAACCCACGCCTTCTCCACGCCATAAATATAATAATTATAATATGTCATTAAAAATCGTATCCAATTAATTTTGATTTCAAATAAATATGAATTGATACCTTAACGATGGCTCCTGCGAAATTTATCACAGTTTCGACCCTAGTCTCGGAGCACATAATTTCAGATACCGATATCAATAATACCCAGTTCCGAACCCGTGTCTTGTGAATTACTGCCTTAATCTGTGCCCAATTGCCTATTATCTCGTGTGCCAGTTCTAGGAACAATTGGAGTTTTTGATCCTGTTAAACTGAAGTTGTTAATTAAAGCTATAGAGTAAGCTACTTTTGTTACGTATGAACATGGCGTCGTAATGAAGGGCTTGTTTGTGTTGCTCTGGTTTTGTTGGTAATTCTAAAGTCTTCGCTTATTTATAAATGTCTTAATGAAAAAGTACCCGGTAGACTTTCTAAAATGTGTGGTAACTTATACAAGTACACAGAAAGTTTAAATGACATTAAAAGGTAATAATTTATTGAAAACAAACTTCATTGCATATAGTTGTGCGATCAGCCACCCGTGTCATTGCAGTAATCGGCTTGCTAATCAGTAATAATTCCCCCGGGCAAATTGGCTAAAATCGGGTAAGATTGTTTTATATTCATTTTTTATTTTATTTATTTATTAAAACTTTATCCCACAAATTAAAATTAAAATATACAAAAAGCGAACTTAATGCTGCAAGGCATTGTCTATCAATTAACCTTTGGGTTAGCAGAAAAGTATGAGGCAGTACGAATAAGAAAACATATAAACTTACATAGAATTAAATATGTGTTATTAATAAACTACATATACCTATACACAAAATTAATAGTAATTGTCATATTTATTACTCTTATTATACATACCTTTGGCTAAACAGGCTAAAAACGAACTGTGCTAGAACACAATAGCGATGTTATGAAAACTAATACATTCATATTATTCACGAACGATAAAAAACAACAACTGCCATAATTTCAATGCACGTCAAACATTTCCATCAATATAGAGCTTCACCGCCAAAAGGCGAGCGGGTATTTCACCTCGCTCGTTCATCACAATTCATTTTGCCTTCCTTCCACAATTCATTGTTCAAATTGAACTTGCCGAACCACATTCTAGAAATATACGAACCAGACATATTTGACCTCCACCAGCATACAAAAGGTTCGGTTAGTAACTTCGCTAGCCTGTGGACAAGGTTGTTATTGAACGGAAAATATTCGCTAGCCGGCGAAGTGAAATAAATGACCGGTGTGAAATATTGCTTATGAAATAAATTAAGAATCAAATGGGTACGGAATATTTTATTAAATAAAGGATTTTGACGTGAATGTTTTATAGGTTAGGTGATAATTCTATCGCGTTCATGATTTGACCTAAAGATTTTGTAATGTAAATTTTTTAATTAGGTATCAACTAAAAACAAAATCTACCATAAAATAAAATGTAAGTTGAAAGATCTGACCCTAAACCAATTTTCTGTTAAAAAGAATCTACTGTAGGTATATTATCGCTTTGAATCAGATTCATTTAACAAAACGTTACGTCTTGCGCAGCTTGGAACAAGATACTTTTTAGCCAATATCAAAAAAAAAAGGAGGTTCTCAATTCTCCTGAATGTCAACTTTGTATATTATGTTTGTTGCGCGATATCTTCGTACGTTGTTACCTAATTTCAAAAGTTATTGTTTTATGTAAGCACATCTCAGCCAAGTGAAATTAATATTGTTCGACTATATTATTATCTAATCCTTTACCGTCTTGCCTTGACTGTCCTAGTCGTAGATGATACTAGTAAATCTTTCCGTATGTGAGTAAACTTAGAGTAGAGAATCACCAGCCCTATCTTACACCAGAGTCAACAAAATAGTACCGATGACATACAAACTAAAAGCAAACACTGCACGGAGATAGGTTCCGATGGCGCAATACCTGTTTGAATTGCAGTCCATTAACATAATTAACTACAAACAGAACCTTGCAGGCTGCGGTGACAAACTCAAACATGGCGGTATCGTTGAAAATTTGCGTGCAAATAATAATCTCTACTTGGATTTGGAAGTTTCACTGGGGATGTTATAAAATTCTGACCATTATGCAAATACTTAATACTTGATTGGATAATACTGAATTGGTTAATTTTGGCGGTATCGTTGAAATTGCGTGCAGATAGTAATCTCTACTCGGACTTTGGAAGTTTCACTGGGCACTGTTATAAAATTCTGATAGTAATAATATAATTAGTAATATTTTAATTCTTATAACTCAATACTTTTTTTTTGATTTACGTCGGTAACATTTACGCACTGTCTCACGGCCAAAGGGGGACCGAGAGAGGTGTGTGGGACTCACCTCCGGCAGACACGACCGCCAGCTGCGCCCTCCACAGATCCCACTTAGTTTCCCCCCGGTAGTTAGTACTAAGGGCACCCAGAGTCGCCAATCTCTGGGTGTTACCTTTTCCCTAGCGCCCTCTGCGCCCTACTGGGAGGTACTTAGCCCCCCCACCACGACAAGGTGGAGACTAGTCGGGGGGTTATAACTCAATACTTGACCTACTTAGTCCAACAGTATCATTAACATTGTATGCAAATAATAATGTCTACTCGGGTTTTGGGTGTATCACTAGGTGTGTTTTTAAAGTCTGATCATTAGGGAGAGACTAAAATAATACTTGACGGGGTTAGTAAAGAATGAACTCGGTCAAGCATGAAGGTATCGTTGAAAATTGCGTGCAAATAATCTCTATCTCCTCGGGTTTTTGGACTTTCACAGGAAGTTGGTCTAAATTACTTTTATATAATATGTAGTTAGATACGTCCATTTGTCTGGTTTGGTCAAACATGACGTTAATGAATAGAAACCAATTTCTCATGCCTGAAATTCAAAAATTTATTTGTAATGACGATTAATTTTTTTGTAAATACATAAGTACCTATTATACGATGGAAAACACAGAGACCAGAAAATATATTTATGTACACAAAGATTTGTCTGTGTGGGAATCGAACCCACGACCTCAGAAGTGGAGTGCTCGTTCTCGCAACCACGCCATAACGGTCCAATTTTTTTTTATTAAAACTACCCAGGTAATATTATCTAATTAAAGACGTATAATATTTTCAAAACCAAATGCTTTAAAGTTTACTTTAACATTTCAATCAAAAGCAATCGGCAACGAATTGTGATAAATTATTGAGAAATCGTAATTTTATTGAGATAAATATTATTCTATGAGAAATTTTCTACGAATTCGTTCCATGCAAATGACTCAAGTTTTCAACTTTTATCTTTAATAAATACATTTTATTTACTTAACTCTTCTCGATTGGAGAGCAATTTCGGAACCAGATACTGGAAATTTATTTGCTTACAATAAATTTGTCTATGGCATATCAACCAAATGTTACAAATCAGAAAGTATACTTTCACATTCAATTTCTTCTTTTACGCAGTAATTGGTCACTCTGATATTCCTGATGCGAACCTTCTATGTGAAGTAGTTTTATTCTTAATTCTTATTTGTAAGTTATTAATCATCATCTTCAGGATTCTTTTTCTTGGCCTATAAAAACCAATCACATCCTAGCATTATCCCGGTTGTCCAAGGCTTAAACTTAGAACCCAGGGTCTGCTTACTGGTCCAACGAGATTCGGCTGAATTTTAGTTAAGAAATGTCATAATAATGTATTGTGTGCCCTTTAGTTTGCCAAAGCGTATTGGCCTAAACTTTTTTTGTCACCATTTTAATTTGGTTTAAGAATTGAAAGCCCTAATTTTAGCACATCTCAGAATGATGACTATTTTCTTTTTCTCAAAAACATACTTTTGGTGATTTTTGGAATCCTCGTCATCATCTCAGCAATATGATTTGCACTGCTGAACATAAGCCTCCCCAATTGATTTCCACACTGAGCGATCCTAAGTCGCCTGCATACACCGGCTTCCCGCCGCCTTGACCAGATCATTAGTCCGCAGAAGAATACACACCTATGTGGTTACATATCACAATTTTTTACCCAAAATTAAGAAAGATCTAAATACAGCATTTTATTTGTACCATATCAAAAAATCTAATCACAAGCAAAGTGGTGTTTGGGTTTGAAATAGAAATCATAATAATATTTATAAGTATATCGGATTGACCGACGGAAAGGTCCACTCATAAGACATTAATTTTGATAAAACCATGTCTATCCGAAAGGTATCAATTTGGATGAAAGATTTGGCGTTCCATACGCTTAATGAAACTGCACATTTCTGCGTATTTCGAGCGCTACTTCATTCGAGACACGTCACCGCTTTGTATCGAACTTTCGCTTCACTAGTGTCCCACTGAACTGATTCAGTTTAATCAACGCCATACGGATTGGAACTATTCTGGGTGATCGAAGCGAGAAGCCGGGTTGACGAGCAATCTTCAACTAATATCCTTCCAGGGAACTCAATTACAATACCTGTTTCAGTGCCTTTAATTTCCTACGGAATTTCGAAATCTACTTCTGTGCTATTGTCGTTCAATCGGATTAGATCGTTCACTGGTATTGACTTAAGGTAATTAGTACTGTGTTTTGGATTTGAGTTTCTGCTTCACGAACTTCATTATAGGTATCTCAATACAATGTTTAGTTGAGAAAGTTATGACATAATTAAACAATTTGCTTTGCCCTTGTACATTTCACACAGCGCCATCGAGTCTAAAGTTAGCAAAGCCTTCACTATGATAAACACCCTTAATTACTAGTTTTATTTTGCTAAATAGGTACTTACAACACATAAAACTGACATATTTACTACGGCGCTCTGATATTGAGCTAGAGTTTTGTTTTGTTTACGCAGACCTAGCATCTCCTGCGGCTCAGTCTGCATTTAATTCACTATTCTGAACAATATATATTCCAGTTGGTTTAAAATAATCCTGTTCATAACGAAATTTTCTACTAAAATACTAATTACTTTTGCTGTCATTATTGTTTTATATAATATTGTTATATGCATACTAACTAAAGTAAAGTTATAAAAAAAATTATAAAATAACGTAAATAAGTTTACATAAGATTATTAAATAAGAAATAGTGTATAGGGGTCTTGCCAAGACCTAAGGACCCCAAGTCAACCTCACCTGCAAGTGGTGCACCTGCCCATCAACGAACGAGGCTCTGGCGAAATAAACAGTGCCTGGTAGGCAGCAATAGGCTCGCCACCTAGCGTGGGACCACCTATATATTTGGCGAAGTGTGGGCGTATAATATGCCTCTGCCTACCCATTCAGGGAAACAGGCGTGAATGTATGTATGTATGTATGTATATTCCAGTTGGTTTAAAATAATCCTGGACGTAACAAAAAATCCTACTAGAATACTAATTACTTTTTCTGTTATTATTGTTATATATAATATTGTAATATTCATACTAAGTAAAGTAATAAAAAAATTACGTTAATAAGTTTATATATAATTATTAAATAAGAAACAGAAAGTAATATGTATTAATGGTTTGAAATAAATAAATAGTTAATTTAATAATGCTTTGAAAACATTTTCAGACTCCATTCAGATTCCAACTTTTACTCCGAATGTACGAGTACTTTACAGTCAAGTTCAACATTAAGTTTTCTGTTGTATCCCTAATGTAATACAGTTGATGTGTGAGAATCGGACCGTCTAGACAGGAACTGGAGAGGAGGGCTGCTTATACTAGTTGCCAAGATACTTAGTGCATTTTAATATTAAACAGCTTTGTTATTTATATGGTGCTAGCAAATAACTTTCGTATATAAGAAAAAGTAATTAATTTCAATATATTATATCAATAATTTTGTGTAAATAAAAAAACTCATTATTGATTTTCAATGAAGTAACAAAATTGTTAATATTTCAGTTACTCGGACATGCAATTAATGATTTGATTTTAGTTGCAACCTTAGTAACTTTAAGTAAATACACTTATTTTATTGCAAGTATATATTTTTAAGAATTTATCACACTGCGTCATGTTATCCTTAACTAAACTTGTAATATGGACAGGGGCAACTAAGTCACATTATCTTATTTTAATACTTTTTATTGTTATTTAGCTTAGAAAATACATTTGATCAATACAAATGGACAAAACAGGCATGTATGTGGCAAATATTTCCAGTATCGTGGATCAAACCAGCGACCCTTAGGTAAGTGTTCCCATTCAAAAGTAAAGGTAATATAGTATAAAATACTGATGTTAAAGGCAATATAAATAATTCTAAGAATAATATAAACTAAAAACAAATCTGTATGTTTATTCATAAAGTGAGATAACAAATTTGTACAGAAGTCACTAAAAAAAAACCTGTTAATAGGCGAACTGAAATCGGATATTATAAGAATTTCAAACATTAGAATAAAATATCAGATCAAATTTTAATATTATTCACTATTCGGTTTATCTTCATTGGTTCTTATAGGGTATTAAAATGCGGACACGGTCCATAAAATTGCAATAAATAAATATAAGATAAGTATCGTATCGGCGGCATACAGCGTAAAGGCGTACGCTCCCCATTTGAATAGTACACGCGATCGGACCGGAGTAGTGTCGCGATGCTAAAACCGAGCCAGGATATATAGAAACAAGCCGCAGGTGGCGATTAGACTTGATCTCGAAGAAGATATAAACTGTGCACACAATCCCGGAACAACTGAACTGTTTCTCGAAGAAATAAAAAGTTTAGACAGGACGTGGAGGACTTAAGATTTTAAAGAAAGTTTCTGATTTGGAGATAAGCATTCGATAAATCTAGAAGTGAAATACCTACTCACTAACAAATGTATTTTTAAGTAGAAAGTTCTAGAATAGAAAGGGTCTCAACCCTTCTACAGTTAGCGTGAGACGTCAGTTTGATAAAGATCTCAGGATCACGACAGATGCAGGCCACAATGGATGTTTATGAGTGAGGCCTACATACGGAGATGGACTTCCTTGAGCTGATTATGACGACTTATTCCCGTAGGCGTAGCCAGAGATCACTCCTTTCACTTACTACGATTCTGCCACACACTTTTAGTTTTATCCTCCCTCCTTCTCCTTTCATATAATCCTGTCGGTTTAGGGTGCTTTTACTTTATCTACTCGGGTAGATGTCAACAAGATGTTTTAATATCTATGAGGTCTTCTAAGTATGTATCTTCTCAGTGCAGTTATTTGGTTCGGTTTGAACGGTACTGGAGCTAGCGAAATAAGTGGTAGGTATTATAATTCCTAACAATTTGAATCCATAACAGGATTTTCCTAATTAGTACCCACTGCTTATATAAACGGGTAAGCGTGTAATCTACTATGTAGTGAACCTCTCATTATTTTATTCACTTAATCGTATAATTTTTTTTTTTAATTTGTTTGTATTTAGTGTCATTGTTATATTTTTGTCCTATTGTAATATTTTTTTTATCCCACATACATAATTCTCACTCCTGTTAAGGTTGGCTGGAAGAGATCTCTCTTAGAGATAAGCCCACCTTTATACTTGCTTAATTTGTATATGTGTTTCTTTGTTTTGTTGAATGTGCAATAAAGAATAAATATAATATATATATATATATATAAAGATGAAAAAGTAAGTCCATATTTATTTTTACTCTAATGAGTTATACAATAATTACTGTAGTTCAATGATTTCAAATATCTATATCTCCTCACCCTTGCTATTGAGGCGTAAATACAAAATTTTATATTACGAGTGCTATGTTTTTTCTAAAATATATATAACTATAAATCTTTATTTATAGTTAAATAAAATAAAAGACTGCAAAGTTTTATAAGAATCTCATAATTCTAATAAGAATCGTACATTATAAATTTTGTCAAATCCTAACAAAAACAAACCACATTCGTTCTTACAGGTCTTTGATAACAATCCAGCACCACAGTACTATTTCTTATTTATTAGGTCTGTTAATGTGCGGTAGTCTAACCAGGAACACTGATATATGGTTGGCAATGCGTTAATACCAAGAGATAACGACTTCCAATAACAGGGCTCTTCCACAAGACATATTCCTGGGATACGCAATTTGATCGCAGATAACAATAGAATATACTTGCCCGAGAGGCGCAAAATAACGCGTATTTTAATTACACTCAAGCGGTTTTAAGCTATGCATAGAGCTGTATCTTTACTCTTAATTGACGGGATTAGATTTAAAATGGTTTAATGGCTGCAGGTTACATTGTAGATAATCATACTGTGGTGATAAAAAATATTTTTGAAATTATTAAGAGCTATTATGGGGTAGATACTTTAATAAATATGAGTAAACACATATATTATCTAAAATATCAATAAAATCAATACATTTAAAAAAAACGTATACATTGAAATATGACTTGTTTTTAGAAAAAGTGACAAAAAGAACGTGAAACCAAATTTTATAGAAACTTACTAAAGTACCAACAAAAAATAAGCATATTATCTGAGCACCTACTTTTTCAAGACGGTAAAGTGCTTCGAGTCAAAAACGACAGCAATCCGAATAATCCTACAAGATGATATGGCATCACATTAGCAAAAGTCATCGAAAGTCGGGGCACGTACCAGCAGCTTGCGACATCCAGCCTCCTGATACAGAAATAAAAAATACGAGGAGCAACTTTCACAAAAGTGGGAGAAGTCATTTATCAAGCTAGCGCTAAGAACTCTCGACGGCGCGAACTTTTGATACAGGATACCCTGCCAACAGACATTAATAACAGGGATCTCATGTCAGTCTAAGCGTTTTTTAGGATGTCCTCAACGTGTTTTATCACTTAAGCCGCAAAACTTTTCCCTAACTAGAGTTTTTGCAGCGCTAACCACGACCTACATAAAATATTGTACTTTTTCTATTGTGCATCGGGGAATCACTTTGTTATTGTGATAATGTTTTCTGTGATAAGACTATGTGTTTTCCTTTATTGCTTTTCATTTCGAAACTCGCTTTCTCATAGATAAGGTTTATGTTTGAACTTATGAGCCAGTAACAGCTTGTGCTACGTGAAGCTTTCTAAAATCGGCCACAAACAAAGCGTAACCCATCTTTATTCAGGACTCCTGCTCCTGTAACTTTTGCCGTATTCCGCACGTAACTAACTTTGAGTTAGTACCGTAAACGACTTTACGTGTCGAACAAGGAAATCAAATTATCAACTCCCACGAACTTCGCACCTCTTTCTATTCGACAAGATACGAGAAGGTCTCCCCTAAAAAACGTTAGCCGTTCTCTATTTGAAAATTTTTGTGTCAATTTGTGTCGACAAAGTGTATACAGGGGCAGACGCCAAACAAGCTTTATTGGGTATCCTCTGTAAAGTATGTGATCCGGGAATTCAATAAATAATAATAAAATGGATGAACGATGGAATGGATGGACGATGGAAATACCCTGATAAATATACATTTTTACATGTGTTTATTGTAAAAATATTTAAAACTAATTCATTAACGTTCTAGTAAGTAAATTATTAAACATCGCGGTTCCCGTTTCGAAATACAAGTAAACTTTAGATTGCATTTATAAAAGATTCAATTGTTATTCTAGAAACAAGGAAACCTATCTACAATAATCGTTAAGACAGCGCAAGTTTTCTTTTTGAACTTACTATGGTGCCTCGATTAAGAAAACATTACATAATTGTGCGAGAGGTCGGCGCACAAGTGGCGCCATGCGAGGAATCGTATAACTATGTAGGGGCGAGAGGGTGTGTAGGCAGGGGGATAGGGGGCAATGTCGGAGGGGCAGCAATGAGCGCACCACTCTCGTCAAACTGGCGGGCCGCGAACGTCAGTCGTACTCGAGGCACGATGAGGCAGGCACGCGTCAGCGATGCTCCCGACATCGAACGTACGTTCGTCGCGATGTAAACACAACAAGTGAAGTGAACAACTACCAATGATTATGTTTACATGATCCTCCAGTGAACTTATAAATGAAAAGTGACTAAATATCCTGTCTAACAGCTCTCTGCGATCGGTTGAGACAAATGTGTTTAGAAAATGTTTCAATTGCTGACTTTTTTGTTAGTGACTTTGAGTGTTAATGCCGCATATGCCCCAAGAGGAGTGGATAACTGTAGTAACCAGCCTGGAAGTGACAATGTTGGTACATTGTGCCGGGTGCGGACCCTTGATGCCGACGGATCCAGTTTGGCATCTGCTCATCCCGAGACCACTAAGCGCTTAACAGTCGAGTGCAACCAGCTGCTGCTATTTGAAAGTTACCTGGAAGCTAACCTTTTTCAAAAATTCTTATTTCTCACTGACCTGAATATCAAAAACTGCAAACTTCTACGTGTACCAGGAAACAGCTTTGAAGGACTACGCGAACTTAAAAAGTTAACAGTTCGTTCGAAAAATAGCGACTGGAGTCCAAATAAAAATTTAGAATTATCTCATGGTACTTTTAACGGATTAAGAGAACTACAGGAATTGGATTTTGGCAACAATAATATTAAAACAATTCCTTCGGATGTGTTTTGTCCTCTTGATAATTTACAAGTATTGAATCTCACGCAAAATAAAATAAGAAGTGTAGATAGACTTGGATTTGGAAAGACTTGTGGTTCTGGTCTACGTAGCTTAGATATAAGCAACAATGAAATTAAATCCTTATCTGAAGAATCTGAAATTACTGGGTTAAGAAGACTTCAAGAATTGCGATTGCAATACAATAACATTAGTGATATATCAAGTGAAACGTTTAATGGACTAATTTCTTTGAGAATACTCAACATTTCGTATAACAACCTGCAGTATATACCCGAGGGTACGTTTGCAAACACGAAAGAGTTGCGAGAAGTGTATTTGAATAATAACCAGCTATTTGAACTAGCTAGAGGCGTGTTTCACCGATTAGAACAGCTGCTTGTCTTAGATTTATCAAATAATCAACTTTCGAGCGCCCATATTGATGGCGGGACGTTTGTTGGCCTTATACGCTTAGTTATTTTGGATTTATCTAATAATGCTTTGACAAGGATAGATGGTAAGACGTTCAAAGATTTATTTTTTCTTCAAATACTCAACTTGCGGAATAACTCTATAGGATACATAGAAGAAAATACCTTTCTCCCATTGTACAACTTACATACATTAATATTAGCTGAAAACCGCTTACATACCATTGATGAGTTTTTGTTCAATGGCTTGTTTGTATTAAGTAAACTAAATTTAAATAATAATCTACTAATTAACGTTGATCCAAAATCTTTTAAAAATTGTTCTGATTTAAAAGAGCTAGATTTAAGTTCTAACCAATTAACTGAAGTACCTTCTGCTATTTGGGAATTGTCTCTTTTGAAAACATTAGATCTTGGTGAAAACCAAATTACAGACATTAAGAATGGTTCATTTAAAAATTTAGATCAACTTACCGGCTTGAGACTTATAGACAATCAAATAGGCAATTTAACAACAGGTATGTTTTGGGATGTACCAAGCCTACAAGTCTTAAACTTAGCAAAAAATAAAGTGCAAGCTATCGAAAGAGGCAGTTTTCAAAGAAATAAGCAACTAGAAGCAATAAGATTAGATGGTAATTTTGTTTCTGATATAAATGGTGTATTTTCTACGTTAATGAGTTTGTTATGGCTTAATTTATCTGAAAATCATTTAGTGTGGTTCGATTACGCGTTTATTCCCAGTAATTTGAAGTGGCTCGATGTACACGGTAATTTTATTGAAAACTTAGGAGATTATTATGTACTTCAAGATAAACTTCATATAAAAACGCTCGACGTGAGTTATAACCGTATAACTGAAATATCTCCATTATCTATTCCGAATAGCGTAGAACTGTTGTTCATAAACAATAACCACATAAACAGTATTCAAGTTAATACATTTATGGGAAAGCGCAATCTTACGAGAGTTGATATTTACGCAAATGAGATATCTAATTTAGATTTAAACAGCCTCCGGTTAACTTCAGTTCCAACGAACAAGTCTCTGCCTGAATTCTACATTGGAGGAAATCCGTTCAACTGCGATTGCTCTATGGAATGGTTGCCTTTAATAAACAACATGACTGCTATGAGACAACACCCAAGAATTATGGATCTTGAAAATGTGCTGTGCAAAATGACACATGCCAGAGGTGTTACGCACATACCTCTAAGTAATTTAAAATCCACCGATTTTCTATGTACCTACGAAACGCATTGTTTTACTTTGTGCCATTGCTGTGATTATGTTGCCTGCGATTGTCAAATGACCTGTCCAAATAATTGCTCTTGTTACCATGACCCAACTTGGCACACAAACGTAGTCGACTGCTCTAGCCAACGCGCAGTCGAAATACCAGAAAAGATACCGATGGATGCAACCGAGGTGTACTTAGATGGGAACGACTTTAAAGAATTGCAAAATTATGCATTCATAGGCAGAAAAAATATGAGATCGCTTTATGTAAATTCAAGTGAAGTTGAAAACATACAGAACAGGACGTTCGCTGGTTTATCCTCCCTCATTATTTTGCATCTTGGAAACAATAAACTAAAACATTTAAATGGCTACGAATTTGAACACCTGACACAGCTTAACGAGCTCTATTTGCAAGAAAACTTTATTAGTTACATAGCTAACTTTACTTTTTCTACTTTACATTCCTTAAAAATTTTAAGACTAGATGGTAATAGGCTAATAGATTTTTCTGTTTGGAGTTTAAGTAGCAGAACTAGCCTGAAAGCTGTAGCTTTAGGCAACAATTTGTGGTCATGTAAATGTAGATACCTACAAAGATTCACAGCGTTTATTTCGGATAATGTACCTAAGGTTATTGATGTAGCGGACGTATGGTGTTGGAACATCGACTCGCCGTCGCCACAAAAGAAAGAGCTCAACCTTAATGGTACAATATGCAGCGACTATTACGCCGGAGATTCAGTTATAGATAACATGTTGGTGTCAAATTACATGCCTATGATGGTAACTACACTCACTGGATTTATGCTGATCATGCTCGTCATCCTTGTGATTTTCTTATTTAGAGACACGATTCGCATATGGCTCTATACAAGTTGCGGAGTGAGATTGTTTCCATTCAGTGGAGCGTACGACGACACTGATAAATTATACGATGCTTATATTTGCTACAGCCCAAAGGATGATGATTTTGTTATTCAAACGTTAGCCGTTGAGTTGGAAAATGGGAGCCCCTCCTATCATTTATGTTTACATTATAGAGATGTACCTCAACACGGTGTAGCTTATATGCAATGTACATTACCATTGCCCGAAGCGGCCGAGGCTTCGAAAAGGATTGTAATAATACTAACCAGAAACTTCATAGAAACAGAATGGTCTCGATTTGAATTTCGGCAAGCGCTACATGAAATCTTAAAATCACGAATTTATAGTTTAGTCATTATTGAGGAGAGTTCAGTTTTGCCTGAGGCGGAATGTGATCCAGATTTAAGGCCGTATTTGAAAACAAGTTCGAGAATAAGGTGGGGTCAAAATAAATTTTGGGAGAGGTTGCGTTACGCTTTGCCCGACAGAAAGTTTAAATCAAAATCAACTAGTTATAGAAACAACATAAGTTCGTATAATATGAGGAGCGGTATGCAAAATGGTACTATGAGATCATTTTCGTTTACTGACAAAATAAGAGGCCCAGCTGATGGCGTGAGTAGTACGCCAGAATTCAATGATGTACGTCCACAGCAGGTGCACGTAGCATCTTATGGGCCTGAGGGTCGACCTCCATCTGATCATATTTACTCCTCTATAGATTCGGATTACTCATCGTTAGAGCTAGGAGGCAATAACCCTAATAGGAGGAGGGATTTCAGACATTGGCCCCCTCCACCTCCGTTAATTGACACCCAATCGTCAGGCCAAGCCTACCTTGTCTAGTCCATGTGCTTACAAACTCATTTAACATAGAACTCATTTAGTCAAGGCTTAATGTGAATATTGTATGATCGCAACGCGCGCTTTACCAAATAATTAAATGTTTAATCTATTTTTGTAACTTCTCGCCGTTACAAAGGGCGTTTCATAATTGTTTTGTTGTAAATAATAGGTTGGGGAAAAAGTCTTTTCGTATTTTTGTATGAAAAGTCAAGACATGTTTTTCAAAGTTTATTTACATTTATTTACAATATATATGTACCGTTTTGTTGAATAACTTTCTGCCATTTTGTGGGCAGAGACATTATCCCGTTACTGTAGAAACTTTGGGACTTCTGATCAAAAAAACGGGACAAATAGTTTTGGCAGTCCTCTCTTGAGGTCAACCTTACAGAACCTAAAGAATTCTGCAGA
This sequence comes from Musotima nitidalis, assembly GCA_949126915.1. Lineage (NCBI taxonomy): Eukaryota > Metazoa > Arthropoda > Insecta > Lepidoptera > Crambidae > Musotima > Musotima nitidalis. The sequence continues at coordinate 5,950,409 of OX421424.1, read as the reverse complement.
GACCGAAACAGGTGAAAATCTGAAGGCGCAAGGTCAGGGCTATATGGTGGATGCACTAGGACCTCCCAGTCGAACTCTCTTAATTTTTGCTGAGTGGCTAAAGATGTGTGTGGTCTAGCGTTATCGTGATGAAAGACCACACCCTTCCTGTTGATCAATTCCGGCCGTTTTCTCTCGACTGCTTCCTTTAATCTCATCAGTTGCTGGCAGTAAAGATCAGAATCGATGGTTTTGCCGGGCGGTAAAAGCTCATAATAAACAATGCCCTTCCAATCCCACCATACACACAGCATCACCTTATTTCGTGTTAGGCCAGGTTTGGCCACAGTCTGTGAAGCCTGGCCAACTTTCGACCACGCCCTTTTTCGCACGTTCTTGTCGTACGTGATCCACTTTTCATCGCCAGTTATCAATCTCTTCAAAAACGGCTCGGTTTCATTACGTCTCAATAATGAATCGCAAATGAGTACACGGTTCATTAAGTTTCTTTGAGTGAGCTCGTGTGGCACCCAAATATCGAGCTTTTTTGTATAACCAGCTTTCTTCAAATAGGTCAAAACTGTTTTGTGGTCAATTCCCAGTTCTTCAGCTACATCGTAACTACTAATATGCCGATCTTGCTCCACTCTTTCAAAAATGGCGTTCATTTTATTCGTAACAGGGCGACCAGAGCGAGGTGCATCTTTAACATCAAAATTTCCGGACTGAAAACGTTTGAACCAAATTTGTGCTACTCTTACTGACACTGCATCAGGTCCATAAACATCACAAATTTTTTTCACTGCTTGAGTTGCATTTTTGCCTTTTTTATAATAAAATTTTAAAATGTATCGAATTTCTTCATTAGATTCACTCATTTTTACGGAGAGAAAAACAAATGAAAAATAGCGGGAAACAACTTTTTTTTATTTTTTTCTTTTCTTTATAATGGAACCTTTTTAATGTTACCAAAACCAGCCAGACACAAATAGTACAGTCAAAAAAAATTTATAATAAGTTTATGCCTACGTTATGCGAAAAGACTTTTTCCCTGACCTAATACATTCTATAAGACTGCTGTAGTATAATTGTAATGATTGTGAATTTGTAAATAATATGTAAATAGATGTCCATATAAGTCACAAGTATACTATTTATATACTTTAATAAAGCCATTGTGATAATTTTGCATACCTGCATATTTTATTTCCTGACACCTTTTATTTCATAACTTTCAATGTTCTGATTTTCAATTTGCGGGTTTTTGTAAACACATAATAACAATTTTTAATCGTAAATTTAATTAGTATTAAAGATTATTTTATTCCTTCATACACGACTTTTTCGTCTTTCTAAAGTTTTTAAAACCCATACTTTGATACAATAATAACAAAAATACTATAGGAATTAAAATACTGTTCATATTAGTACAGTGATAAAGTTGATATATTCCGTAAAGTATATTCTTCGATACCATTTACTGGAATTTCCATAACTGATGTTTCCAAATTATGGACTTTTACTTTATAAATCACTGGTAACACGAGTTATATTTTAATAAAGATTCTATACGCGGACGAATCCACTGGTGGAAACTAATAAAGTTTCTGCCAGCGGCTTTGAATGGGTAATGAGTTTAATATTGCCGCTTTATTTGGAATTTTATTTATTTTGGCTTAAAATTACAACTAGTGCCGAGTAAAACCTTAAAAAATATAAATTAAGAGCTAGGGTAACAATAATCACGCGTTTATAAAACATACACAATCTGAATATACATACATACACACAAACATACACATACATATTATACGTACATTATTTACGTAATTAATATAGTTCTTTATATCGCTAACTTAATTATCACCAAAATCAGTCCAAATCAAGGCATTCCTCATTTATATTATCAGTAATAATTGTGTGTTAAGAACCTACGGATAAGCCTATCTTTGTCCATGTGCTTACAAAGTCATTTAACGTAGAACGCAATTCAAGTCTTAATATGAACATTGTATAAAGGCATTGCCTGGATAACCATTAGTGTATTGGCACCGATTTTTAAATATAGTATAATAATAAAGCATTTTTAATCGCGAACTATAAAACGAGTATGGTCTAATATAACTAAATCTGAACATACACTTTTTTATTGATAATGAACATGAGGAATCGCTTAACACGTTAACTGTGCAGCTAATCTCAAAAACATTTTTTCTCAAATAACCGCATGACTTGCAGTTTATAGTGTCCCATAAAAATCACAGTTTTTTTTCGGGATAAATAGAATTCTATGCTACTCATCAAGATCCTATCTCATCACTGGGTATACCCAATACCATAAAATCATCGGTTTTGACCTGAAATCGTAATAAACAAAAATTAAATTTTAATTACATGTTCGCTTCAAAGCGTGATTAAAACTTTAGTACACTACATTAGCTATTACTACTTAAGGCCGATAACATGTTAAAATAGGTATATTAGAGTATAATATATTTTATGTGAAGTTAAGTAAATAATTATTTTATTCTATTCTAACTAATCACTATTGCTAGGCATAGCTGTTTTACCTTTCCATGCGTTCTGATTCCAATCCATTTGTCAGGCAAATATTAGGCAATCATTTTATTTAAATATTTTGAACATGTTAATTTGTAAAAAGATTTAAATTTATGTAAAAGAGTGTTAGTGTGTTTATGATCAATTAATAATAAAGAATATTACTTCGTTTCAAATGTGCTTTGTATTACGCTTTAAAAAATATTGGTCATCTACTATAAAACTATACTCATCATTATCATCTCAGCTATCTAACGTCAATTGCTGAACATAGGTCTCCACATAGGCTTCCCGCCGCCTTGATCAGATCATCGGTCTTTCGCGTGGGAGGCCGTCCTATATATATTATACGCATACATACCTTTATATCCATATAAATTAATTTACAAATTGCGAAAAAACAAATTAACTTAAACTCTTCATTATTCCAAAGGCAAACGCTACCTGCCACGAATATATCAAAAAACAAAAAACCTCAGAGATCAAAAGTTAAGCACAGTCCATACAATCCAGGTTAGGCTTAAAATCCCCTGTGCAGGTCTGCACACGAAATCTGACAAAGAGTTGGACGTAGACGCGTGGGGAATAACTAAACAGGCAGCATGCCGGTTCATATCATAACACTGATGTGTACGCTGGCTGAATTTCAAATTATACTGGTTTGAGTGGTTTGAAACAATGTATGTTGGGTAACGGTGGCTTTAAAACGATAAAACACACTGTTTTGGTAAGTGTTGATCAGATAGTAGATCAATCAGTAGATCAAGTACATATTCTTGTAACTGGGGCGGGAGAAAAAACTAACCTTGACGATTTTCTTGCCCGTTCTTTTACGATCAAGCTCCCGCCCGCAGTGAATGGGCGCGCTAGTTTTTAAGTTTTGACGTTCATAAGAGCTCTTTTGAGCCAAACTTGAATAAATGAATATGAATTTTGATAATGAGAATAATTCCTAATGAAGCCTCACACAGCGCTATTTGACCCCAAAATAAGCAAAGCTTTTGCTATACAACGTACACGCATACTTTAAGAAATAAAATGCATAATACGAAGAATTCACCCAGACCAAAACAAAAGTCATGTTTCATTCAAAGTTAAAGTCAAGATCATTTATTCAAGTTTCGCTCAATAAGGATCTTATGAAAGTCAGCTTATAAACTAAAGCGCCCGTTCACTGTGGGTGGAAGTTTGATCGTATAAAAAAGAGAAAAAAAATCGTCAAGGTTACTTTTTTCGCCCGCCAATTACAAGAAAATGTACTTAATATTATAATATCATTCAAATAGATATCGAACTGGAATACGGAGGAAAAGTGATATTTTTGAACTTAATAACGGAAGACCCACGTCAGATAGTAAAAAACTAAAAGTGATAAGATACTTTAAAGTGGTGGTCTCCTTTGGTATAAGGATCTGGGCGTCTTCTGTTTTCAATGTTTTATTACTAAATATTGGTGCTTCTATAATCTGCTAGCAAATCTACTAGGCATAAAAACTTAACGATTATTGTCACAGATTGTACAGCGCAGTATTTTGCGTTCGATAATAAGCTGACACGTGTATAATATAACTAGACTTCGACGGGTGTCCCTGTGTTAAACAGAATTCAATAAAGCCTAAGTCCCATCTATTAAATTCTTATAAAAGTCTATTAAAACAGATCAAAGAATACAGACAGAGTAATATTCGTATTTTATAAACGGCAGTATACCTGCTCTCCGCTCCAGAGGGCCTACTCTAATTCAACGAAAGCGAAACTTCGTTGTACCTGTCTCTTTCACTCTCTGGGTATATCAGTATCGAGTGTAAGGGATGGGTATAACAAAGTTTCGTTTTCGTTAAATTAGAGTAGGCCCCCTGTTCGATTCAAACCCACTACATTCGATTCTCACACATGAACAATCTTTGCGTGCATCAACATAAATATTTGTAAATATGTCATAAACATTAAAAAAAGTGTTTTTGTTTGTATATTTATTTAATATTCATAAAACAACTAAGATCTTAGAGCTAAATAAACGGTGTAATTATATGAGAAAGAAATAATTATTATTGTGTATGTAGAATCCTTCATAACTCGTTCAACAGGTCAACTGCAGATTAACTCAGATGGCCCTCTAATTGAGCGGCCTCGTTGACTACAATAGCATACACTAGAAGCTAAATGATTCTAATCTAGAAGCTTCCTAAAACCGGTCGTACGACCATCCTACATGCTCTTACTCATAGATTTATCAACGTTTCCACGTTGATGATAGCAATGAATTTGACGGCATTGTAATTAACTAGGAACATTATGTTTACTTAAAGTATTTTTATGTTAAGCAATCTTTGTGCTCATTACACACATGCTATTTGGATCTTAATATTAACAAGCTTCATTACTAGAAGCGATTACGTCATTACATAGGAATAAGGATACAAACATGAGTATATAGTTATACAATAGATAACGCAAGTATCAGGTTTTGTATTGTAATCAAGTGTTCCGACTATTTAACCCCTAATGTGACGTCACTGTCGATATGTGTGGAAGCATTCGTGGGTCGACTGGCGGGACCGATGTTCGCGCGTGCGGATGCGTCTGGCCACGAACACATTTGAGGCTTGGCGCCGTTACATGCGCGTCCGCCGGATGCCAGTGCCTACACCCACAGCCTTATCCCTCAGGAGACCCAGGGCAGACAAAGCTTACCGGACCAGACACCCGCGCCGCTGATCGCCCAGGGCTTGATCGCGGCGCCCCACCGGATTTGACAACCCGGACTGAAAAATGGCTGAACAGCCACCCCAACGCCGCATCCGTGGCTACGGACGCTGTTCGAAACCGCAGCCAGGGGGCCGAGCCCAAACGCCGCGCCGTGTCCTCCCAGTAGGGGATGCACGTAGAGGAAGAATTTTACTACTGTCGATATTTAGTGACGAGAAATCAAAACTGATTAATCGACACAGATGCCTATATCTGTTGATACATATTGAATACGTAAAATCGTTCATGTTACAGTATTTAAAAAGAAACAATCTGAACGGACACGTAAAGTACGTGCATTTGCGTTTTCTATTGTATATTTATGTCTGTGGATGGAAGCCTATCTCGCGGAAACTTCTATCTGTGGTCCACATAATAGTAAAAGAAAATGTGCTCAATATGCTGTCATTAAAAAATTCAATCATAACCCGAGATAGGCTTTAAAGCTTTTACCAGTAAGCAGACCCTGGGCCCTTTAGTCCACGGCGACTGGGATAATGTTAAGTTATGATATTACTTTTAACGGCACAGAGAAATCCTTTTGTCAATCAAGTTTCAGAAGACATTAAAAATAATTTAAATAAATGCTTAAACGAAAAAATACTCATACACACATTTACGCCTGTTTCCCCGAAAGGGTAGGCAGAGGCATAGTAAATGGTTGGTCCCACGAGCCTTGTTCGTTGATCACAAGGCATGACTTGCAGGTGAGGTTGCCTAGGGATCCTTGGGTCTAGTTGGGATCCCTATACACCCGAAAAATACAAACCAATATAAAGTAGAATAATAAGTAAAATGATTATAAATGTTCCCTCAATCATTTAATTTATTGTGTTCGGTCAATTTGCCTTACACGCAATCTTCTGCTCCGCGTTTGAACAAGCAAGACTTTACTTTACAGCTCACAATCAAACAAAGAATTATGACTGGGCGGATTACATAAAAACCTTTTTTGTTCTAAACACTAGTAGCTACTTTCTTTGGCAAACAAAAAGATAAAAGGCATCATAAAAGACGTAAAGCAATATGGTTATATGACTCATTGTTGACTCCTTTCGACATAAATTTGGGCTCGGCCGTCAAATTGTCTTGGAGACACGTAAGTCAATACTAATATTTAAAGCTTTATCCATTGTTTAGTTTTTTGTCTCATTCTCGACAGGAATACAAATAGAAGGCAGTAACTTTTTAAGATTCGCATATCCTGTCCTCTTCAAATGTTTTGTCTTGTTTTAGGGACCTGAATTCTTAATGCGATACGACAAATGTTAGCTTATACTTACGAATAATATATAATTAGAAATCTTTCTTAAAGTTTTTGTTTGTTACTGTTAGCACTATGTCTTGAAGTATTTCATTTAGCAATGTAAATATTTTACAAAATTTATGTTTTTGTAATAAGACTTAATTATTTTTGAGCAAGTTTGTAATGTTAACAACTTGTTTTAGTATAAAAAGAGAGTTGTAACTTTTCGATCACAAGCGAATCAATAAATTCGTTGAGATGTTCGCAACTGAAAGGGGTGTCAGTCACATGGTAGTCATTTTGTTTTGTTCTAAGTGAATCCGCACTGGGTCAGCGTGGTGGAGAATGGCCCGAATCGCTCTCCCCTCGGCTTGTGAGAAGAGGCCGTGGTGGGTAGGAGAACGTTAATGAGATAATAATGGTGAGGAAATATTTTTCTGACATAAGGCATCAGAAAAAAAACTTTAACGTAAAACATGTTTGGCTTCTGGCAGTTCGACTGTTTTAAGTCACGCAAGCAAGCTTCTCACTTGGTCACTCTACTAGAAGTAGTGAGAACAATTTAGAAATCAACGAGTCACCTACCCGTCGGCGCTTGAGTCCGGTGTATGACCTGAACCACCTTCACTTATTCTGCGATTCTGATACGAAGTAAGCTAATTAATTGTCTAACTGTCTAGCTGACTAGATAGGTATTTAACATTAAGAAATTATTATAAGGAGTCAAAGATTCTGTAATATTTCAATTACGTTTCAATCACTTGTCAAATTATAGGTTTGAGTATTTGATGCTGTAGGTATTTTAATAGTTTGTTGTGTAATGTGGCATAAAGTTTTTGTGATAGGCATATTGATAGAATTCTTGATGAGATTTTTTGCATTGAGGTCGTGTGTGTGACTTAGATCTTCATCATTACAGTGATTACCAATCGGGTGTAATTATATACCAAAAATATTATAAGCATTTGACTACTCGTATTTATAAAACCTTAAGCAACAGAGATTATTGTAAATATTAGAAATAGAGAATTACAATATATTATTCCTTATCCAACTAAAAAAATACAGATCTTTTTTAATGTTCCTCTCTCCGTAAGTGCGCAAAGCGCATATACTTCAAGTTTACTTCTTATATGATCACATTTAGTGCAAAAGTAGTTTAATACTGGGGTTAAAAAATCTGTTCCTAATTCAAATGGAAAATTTCGATTATATAAACGAATAATCTAATTTCAGCAGAATAATTCAAGCAGTGGCAAGTAATTCAATAAAAGTATTCTACTGTTTTTAATTTATGACTTCGCTGTTTTCATAATACCATTTTACATTTAGATAAGAAATATCTCTATAATGAGATATTACATCCCTGCACCAACGTTTTCAATCGCGTTTTGAATGTGCGCGGGTTGTAATAAACGAGCAAACAACAGTCATACAAATCAACTCAGCAAAATCTCAAGCTCAAATTGAAATGGTGTTTTCAAACCCTAATAGATTGGACTAATGAGAATTTTAGCATGCGCGATTGCCGAGCTAGCTTAAAGATTTGTTCGTAATTGCTGTACCAACAAAGGGGTTTTACTGTCTGTCTCTTTCTCTCTTACTGCAAATGGTTTATCTTACGCCTCAGTGCTTACGAAAATAAACGTAACGCTGAAAAGGGTTAAGGTCCTTACAGTGACAGAGATGAAATTTGGCACCATTTTTAAGTATGATATTTATTTAAGAATATAAGTTTAAACCCTGACACTGCGAGGGATCCAAACAAAGTCCTAGACATTTAATTGTGTTACAAACTATAGTATTACAAATTAAGCTGACCAGGCGGGATGATCAACCAATAACGACATAGGTCTTTAAGAATGAATAGCTAATTGAAAATTGGAGGAGATGCGGCTAACCAGTTTTAATGCGAGTGAGTTTGAACGAAACTAAATGATCAAATGATCATCTGGAATGTTCCAATTCCGTTCAAGTAGGTCAAAGGTCTACTAGTAAAATATTGTATCAGAAATCTACCAACGTATCTAAGCTAACGTAGTGGACGTCGACCACCAGCAAGATGGATCCAAGATAAGGAAAGTGGCTGCAAATGCGTTTTACGGAAAACCGAGTTGGTTCCCGCTTTTAAAGGAGGCCTATGTTCAGCAGTAGATGGAATCAACTTATTGATTCAAACTACAACGCAGAAAAACTATATAAGAAGTATGAGGTTGTCAATAACCAGACAAACATAAAAAGTTGCAGTGTACTGATCCAAGCGCAAATCAAACCAGACAGTGACAGTACCAAAACATTTATACGTCCCACGTAAAAGGTGGCGAGCCTACTGCCGCTTACCGGGAACTTTTATATTCGCCAGAGCCTCGTCCGTTGATCGGCAGGTGCACCACTTGCAGGTGAGGTTGGCTTCGGATCCCTTGATCATGTTAGGATACCCAACAACATTTTTATGTAATCTAACAATTTGATTGACTTCTACAAAATATATCGACACTCAAATTTCTTTAATCAACTTTTCTCAAGATTTAATTTACATTACAATTCACTCAATGAAGCTCATACAATATTATTCAAATTCAAGTTGTAAGTCTTGAGTGCAAAAGCTCTTATTAGGTTGCTGCATTTCTGATAAATCTGCTCAGCTCTCCTTGTGGTCGTATGTACTGAATACCCCACTGACATTTCTGTACACAATTACGGTATGGTTTATGCTATTACATTTGCATGTGGGTAGACGTTTCGTATTTAGCTATTATATTTTAACGTACATGTAGGCGTGAAGCATTAGCGGCTTACACCCCGTCATCTATCAGTTGGATATTGTAGATTATTTTGTTTGTATTGAAGCGATCTTTGCTTCGCTAAAAGTAAGGTAGAATCAAAAGAGATCTGTTCTTGAATAGGTGTCCGTTTGTGTGGCTTTTGATATCGAGCGCTGTTTTGGGAAGCTCGTAAAGCAGTTGTTCCCGGTTATTACTATATAATTAATCTGTAAGCTATTTACGATGGTTCCTACTGGGTGGATTGAAAAACTATGACCGCAGTACGCCAAACACCAGTCGCCGAAAATATGCATAGGGTCTGTGTGGTGTAGTTACCCGTGAATCTCTCTCAGCTTGGTCTGTGAGAAGAGTCTTCAGCCTAGTAAGCTGAGATGATGATGATGTTAAGACAATGTTGAACCGCTAATATAAGACAACAATATGCCCTCTTATGATTTTTTATTATTACTATAAGGCATTTTTATCTAAGCATAATAATTAAAACTTTCGTTGTTTTTGCTTAGTTAGAAATACCTTCTTTGTCTTCCAGAAAAGTTAACCAGACAAATTAATTTCAACCTGGGACTAATTGATATTTATTGGTCTGACTGGAGTATAAGTAGACTTTATAGCTATTTTATTAAAAAATAGGGCACATTGTGAGGTTTACACATACTACTTTTATCTTGATAACTTTCTTATATTATTTTAATTGTCTTTTACTATTAGGGGGTTTCAACTCACAGTTTTACTTACAAGTAAAATTTTCCTAGACGTCACGTCCGTGGAAAATTTCGGTTGAGAATTATTGGATAACAAGTATATGAAGTCTGGGCCGATATCAGCAAGGTTATGACGGTTCAAAACAAATCCATGTGTATATATATTATTACAATGAGCACCCACTGTTTACCTCATGATATAACATAAAAAGGAATGACAAATGTTTTTAGTTTTTTAAAAAACAAATATTATATGTAGAATTGAATATTAGTTTTATGTAAAGTATGAAATTAGTCAAAAAATAATCTCATCATAGAGTATGGGATGGCGTGTTATTTTAACTCTCTCTCTCTCTGATCTCTCAATGGAACGATAATCTGTTTAAGGCGACGAGAAGCAGCTAAATTCAGTTGACCCAAGATTGACCAACGTAGATAACAATCGTTACGTTCAGCAGTGGATTTCATTTAGCTGAAATGATGAACCCTAGTTTTGAAGTTCATGCTTCATATGGATCATAGTTTGTATGGAAAGTCTTTATTTTAGAAGCTTGAAACTACTTTGTAATTATTTATTTATTATTAGCTGATATAAATAATAACATGATATTTAAGTTAAATAAACAAGGCTTCATTTCATGCAGAGGGAGTTACCGATGCACCACTAGTTCTTTATGTATCCCAGATTTATAAATGAGGAGTAAACAATTTCGATACGAGGATTCTTCAGACTAGGTGAAGCGGCGATCTTTGCCAGGTAGCAGACAATGTCTGGATGACAGTGATTGCAGAATCTGTACAGTGACGTGTGCTAGGAGAAGCCTTTTGTCCAGGTAAGTCAATATGAGACAATGGCACAATCGTACGGCCTAAGCGTTATGTCGCAAATCCTTCATGCGAATGAAGATGCTAATCTAAATATAACAATAGGTTAACTTACTAAAGTATTTAGAACTATTTATTTTGGTGGGCGGCATGTACAATTTTTACCATACATCAAGCCATAGATGTCATATGGTAGGACATTTCATATTAATCATAAACGGTATAGATGTTGCTGTACATTTTCGTCGTGTGTGTGTCGTTAATCGTGCAAGTATTTTGTATTTATATTCGCATATATTCCTTGTGAATGCATGTCCCACCAGGTACTTTTCACCTAAATAAATGGCTCCGTGTGAAGTGGCTTTTTATTTCTGACTCATCAGAGTTAAGCATGGTTTTGTTGACGGTAAAAGTATAAAATCAGTAACGGTGTTTTAATATAAATATGTTTACAGTTGATTTAATTTATAAAGAAACTTTACAGCAAAAAATAATGTACTTTTTTTTATTGTTCTTATTTTACAATTTTTTTATATGGCTTATATTATGCTAGTCAAAAAAATATACCATTATTCTTCTTTCAACAGACCCAACATAAGATAAACCGAAGGCAACCTTTTTAACAATACCTCTCTTATGCAACATCACGATGTCAATGGACTTAATACCAACACATCAACATCTTCATGCAGTTACGAAAATGCTCATCTGATTTATTATAAGTTTCGTTCATTAGTCGACGCTGGCTTTTAATAACCTCAACTTTAATTACACAATGGGCCAACACTTCATTAAATTGTCACTCATTCAGTTCGAATCCATAATGATGTGTTATGCAATGCTCCAGAGTGAATTATTGGTTTTTAATTATGTACCTCTCTTGAGCTTGTCTTTTCCTAACTTTGATAACACCTTTTAGATTAATATTCATTAAACACTGGCAGCTATGCTTGAAAAAAGTTTGGATAAGGCACCGTTAATATCGATGATAATTAAAAACAGTAAAAAGTTCAGAAGTCTTTGAAGATTCAAAGAATGTAATTTATAAAGTGAGTGTTGTAAGTACGAAATGTCTATTTTCTTTTTAAAGATTGAAGTTAAATTTTATTGAAAATTCTGATTTTTCAATTGCAAAATCTGCTCTATATTTTTTTTGGTTCTCTTTACGTTTGAATGAGGATGAGTGGTAATAAACAATAATAATAATAAATATTTTCTGACAATTACACCAATTATTTAGTTCCAAGATAAGTATCATTAAGAACTTGTGTTATGGATACTAAACAACGGATAAACATACTTCAATACTTTTTTTTTGTAAATACATACTTAGTATACATAGAAAAACACCCAGACCAAAACAAATATTCAAATATGAACAAGTGAAAGAGATGCCAATTTCGGTTAGTCCTAATATGATTACTAATATATCGGCAGTCTTAGTTTCAAACCGCATAACTCCAAAAAATATAAAATTTTGTTTTTTAATGCCAACAAAAATTTCGAGATCTATCAATTGAAATATCTCTCTAGTCACATTAAAATTGAATTAGTTATGAACGAATTGGAATAACACCTATATTTAATTATTGCTTATAAAAAATAAACAGTTTTTATTTTTATAAAGTTTTGTCAAAAGGCTATAAGCAGTTTGAAATTTAGGCCGACTATATGATAATATGCAGAGCGTATTTAGTAATTTATTGACATAGTTTCGTTAGCACTATGAACAATGCTTTTCTAGATGCGCTACTACTTGTAGGCAAAATGACAAATATGACATTTACTGGGGTTATTCTGTTGAAATGAAAATTTCCATTTAATTAATTCATATTTAAAACTATCGTATCTAAAATGACTCTTATCAGGTTACAGAATTTACTTTAAACGTAATACCTTACTAACAAAACAGCTAATTTATATTCTAGAACCACTCAACTATATTGTTTCGCTGATCACGATTTGACTTGCTGGTTACCACAATAATGATTTATGGAATTTTTAATATAACAAAGAATAGAACATGAACTAAATTTAATATGTTATAATTGAAAATTTTAGAAAGTAAATGGGTTTAGATTATTGCAAGTGTTGTTGCTTTTAAAGCTATTATGTCAAAAATAACTTTAAACCTGCTTATACCGTTTAGTTCAATAAATGTTTTTTTCTAATGAAAAAGCCAAGTGTGGCTTGCTATCATTAAGTTATCATGATCTTATGACTTATAATGTTGATTTATAACTGAAATTTGCTAAATCCGGTTAGACTAGTGAGCAGACCCTGGAACCAAAGCTTAAGTCTAGAGCAACCAGAATAATGCCAGAATATGATAATAACTTTATACTACAATGTGGACTCTGTTGAAGAACTTGTGATATAATAAAGCATTTTGTGTTTTTTATAGCTTGGAACAACAGCAATTTGGTCCAGATAACTAGATGTGGCAATTGTTAGACAAGTTATATATCTTCTTGGGCGAGTGCAGGACACCATACACCTGCCTTCGCTAATCAGCACTGAGTCTGCTTGCCTTGTCGACTGAAATACTTCCTGAATCTATATTATTGTTCTATTACATTCTCGATAATAGGATAATGTCTTATAATAGGAAAATTTTATAAACTTTAATTTATTTTAATATGGTCATCTAACTATAAACTACCTTATAACAAAATTATTTAAAACTTAGTTGAAGTGAAGGACTACAGGGAGGCCTATATTTAGCTGTGGACTTGGACTACACAGATGATGATACTGAATATTGTCTTAACGTGTTCCACTGGGCTGATTTTAATGAAAGTTCGCACAAAGTAATCTTGTAGAATTATGGATCTATATTTTTTATAACGCTAACAACATATCGCACATCCTCTAAAAAAGTGTCATAACACAAAAAAGTGATTTTATGAAAATTAAGATTTACAATTTTTTATTTATTTTTTGTCGTCTTGTGAATTAGGAACTGTAATTAATTTTGTTTTTATGTGTTGTTGCTTTAAATTTTATTTAACTTTATGACAGTAAGACAAAAATAAAAGAAAAAATTAAACGTTTCTTTATTATTACTTCGTTATCGACTTTTTTTGTGTTATGACACTTTTTTAGAGGATGTGCGATATTCAGACACATAGAGGCTTCTAACAGAATAAGATCTAAAGTTAAACCAGGTTTGAAACTAGTGCTGATACTTTTATTCGAATAAATGAAGACAGTGACAGCAATAGTTTTAAGCCTGGTTTATTTTTTTTTTATTTTTTTATAATAAGCCCCATATTATTTTATGGACATTTTATTATTTATTTAATAGATTAGTTGGTTTTATTTAAACTGTTTTTGCATGACTCCCCTTGAGGTTGGCTAAAAGAGATCTTTTTTCCGTTATCCTTTGTAATGTATTTTTAAATTCAATATTGTGTACAAAAAACTGGGTATACATATTAAACTCATACACTTCTTGGCATGCAAAATACTTATGTACACAACAACATATTTATTTTATTGCCACTCTTTGAAATTAATATTCTTTTTTTCATAGTAGCTAATGTTCTTCAGTAGGCGACATTCTAAAGGCTATTTACTTGTTTATATCGTCTAATGTACGTTAAAGGCCAATATGCAATACAAATTGAAATTGAATAATAAATGTCAACTACTAATGGTACAAGTTCACCATAATATGGGTCAGTTGTTGCTTCAAATTAAATTGACCTTGTACAATTCGGTTTGTGAAGAGCTATGATTCAATTTATGAGCAATTCATATTGACGACCGATATGGCGTGGAGGTCAATATACCAGCCCTCCGCTTCTGAGGTCGTGGGTTCGATACCCACACAGGACAAATCATTGTGTGCATGAACATGAATATTTGTTCTGTGGGTGTTTTCTATGTATATTAAGTATGTATTTACAAAAAAAAATATTTAAATATGTTTATTCGTCATTTAGTATCCATAACACAAGTTTTTAGTGATACTTATCTTGGGACTAAATAATTGGTGTAATTGTTAGAAATTATTTATTTATTTATTATAAATTTTTATGACATTATAGTTCATTTTATAAATAAAGTACGCGTAATGAAGTGTTACCAGAATACAGCTCACGTTGATTTATGAAAGAAGACTTGGCTTAAGTTAATATTAATTTATCCCACCTCATTAAGTAAATTGTTACTAACAAAATGGACTATGGTTCGAAATAAATGATTTTATTATTATTACTTACTTATTATTAACACCCCACCCACTAGTGAGTATATATATTGCCTTTTATTTGGCTTAACCACAACCACCAAAGTGATAACTAAAGCATGGAAGCGCTAGATAATAAATGCAACACAAACGGCCATCCATCCAAGGACTGATTTTTGTTAGCTCTGCTTTACTTCGGTGATCCTTTCCGTCCACCTAATACCAAGAAGCACCTAGTGCCGTGTAAAGCCGGCCTAGATTGCCGTGTGGAACCGGCCTAGAATAGTGCCAGCCCCTCTCATCTCACGCGGAATCGTAAGCGTCGACGAAGCAAAATCCTACCGGGTAATGAGCAGCCGCGTCATCCTGCGTACTAGCGTGTACTGCGACTACCATCGTGGTGATTATGGGCAAGTACCCCCAATATGATGTAATCTATTGGAGAGGATAATATAAGGCAGTAGACTTTATAAGACTGATATGATGTATACCCCGAAGCTTCGAGCGCTTCACCATCTATTGACATCAGGTACTTAATTCAGCACTTAATGGTAGTATTTCACCATCAACTTAACCAGAGATAATTCACCTACACCTTATTTCATGTCGCTTGAGGAATAGTGTTGTATACTATATTCCTAATAGATATAGATGTTATGGAGAGAGTCACTTGTATATGTGATATAAATATAAACACTGTTCACTTGTATTATTTCACTATATTATGTAACTTAGACTATAGCGTGTTCCTTACTGCCTGATCGGTACGTGACTAACTCTGGCTAGCGGTAGGAGGAGGTTAATTTTTATTTTTTCATCTATAAATCGGGTCTAATAATACGAGTCTATCAAGTTAAGAAGAACTTGAGACCTCTGAATGTTAGCCTCAAACTAATTATTGTACTAGTACTAGTGTATACGAAGTTTAATAACTTCAGCTCCACTCCATCTTAAGTAGGGAAGGTCCTTAGCATAGTTCCCATCTCAATTCTCATTCAGTTGTTTCAAGTGAAGGGTTGGGGGTACTTGAATTAGACTATGTTCGTAACATAATACCTATTAAACTTATACGATACTGTCATTATTAGGCGCTGCTAGATTTCAGCGACCTTTACCAGTGCTTGAATAAGTTAATATTAATTTTGAATTATTGTGATTATTATTATGGTTTCATATGGTCATGTGTAAGGTGACTAATGTAAAGGTAATGTATCGGTGTATTAGGATCCTACCAAGACCTAAGTGGTGCACCTGCCGATCAACGGACGAGGCTCTGGCGAACATAACAGTGCCAGATAAGCGGCCATAGGCTCTCCACCTATTATGTGGGACCAACTATTTATATTGGCGAGGTGTGGGCGTCTAATATTCCTCTGCCCACCCTTTTAGGAAAATAGGCGTGAATGTATGTATGACAAATGTTGCTACGTCTACGATTGAAGAGAATCAATGTTGCAGGTATAAATGTTTTAATTACAAATGTTAGTGCGTGCGTACAAACAATTAAATCACACAGGAGAAAAAAAATCGTTAAGTGGTGATAAATTTAACTTCAATGTTTTTTCATCATTAAATTTGTAATAACATAAAACATATGATATGAATAATCACTTCTTAATAAATATTGATATTTATTTAATCGACTTAATTATCGTACATGATATAGAAATGGAGACACACTTCAGATGCCTTTTCTCAAAAGTTGGACAGTTCTTAGCATCTGTCCCAATAACATTTACAGAAATCATTTAAGATCACAACTGAAGACTCAATAAATTCAACATCACATCACTGTTCCAGTAAGATAGCAAAAAGATTTAAAATGGGTTCTATTAACTAGAAATTAATAAAACTATGATTTAAACTTAACAGATTATAAATACGATATAACTTAAATTCGTTAACGAAAGTTTAAACAGAGAAGTCCGGTTCTTCTGACCGATATAGTAAGACGGATTTGCAAGTCGAAGTGGCAATGGGGGGGTCACATAGTTCGAATAACCGACTACAACTGGTTGGGCGTTAAGGTTCTTCAATGGGCAATCGTAGTAGAGGATGGCCTCCCGCCTGATGGTCAGACAATTTGGTCAAGGACGCGACCGGGAAGCTAGTAGATGCTGAGGGCTTCAAATCGATTGACATGGAAGTCAATATGCCTATTCAGCTGTAAACTTTTAGGCGGAAATTTTACACTTACATGCATAAAACCCGGCTAAGAACCCCCATATTTTACTTGCCCACGGGCGAACGCTTGTTAATAATGATATTATACCAAGACAGACAGCAAAGCGAATTGTATATTCTGTTCACCAGCTCGCAGTTTGCTGCATATAACGAGAAAATAGAAATAATATTTGAACTATAGAGAATGTTGTCTGATATTTATTTTGTTAGCAACACTTGGAAATAAAGCCACAACACATACACTGTGTACAAATTGACGCGGCTGGTTGTATAATATAAGGAGAGCTTTGTACCGAGCATTTAGTATGACTGTGGGTGTTTTGATTCAATTTGGTTTTCGCATGAGTCTTAGTGATTATTGTTTACTCTTTAATTCTATGGCTGTGATTCTCTGATATTATTTGTTTTTGTAATAATGTCTGATACAACATAAGTAGGAGTAATTATCTATTTACCGACAAGCGTTTATTAGTAACGTTTATTTACTCTAAATATTTTATTTTTTAAAATAAATAACTTGTATTAATACGATCATGGCGGCAATAGGCTCGCCACCTTTTACAAGTTTTACTTGCGAAGTGTGGGCGTATTGTCTCTGCTTACTCCTTCGGGGGAACAAGCGTGATATTATGTATGTATGTATTACGATCATCATTCTTTGCGTTTAACTATAAAGTCCGTTTTTTTTTTAAACCTACAAGGATCTACTTCTCACGGTGGGAGGATGGAGATAATGCACCGCATACTATTGAACCGACTAACCTACTAACCTTTACTACCTTTACTGTTGCTACTATATATAAAGGCGACATCTGAAGCGATCGGCACCTGGGGAGGCACCGATGCGGCGCGCACTAAGCGGAATGCTAGGTCTTAAGTCCGTATGGTGGACATTGTACGTAAATTGTAGTATACATAATATGTAGTAGCAATAAAAAATGTCTATAGATTATTTATATAGATGTCACTCAACAAATCAGCCTTTCTGACAAATAATATTTAAGCACGTTCTGATATTTTGACACCGCAGAGGTATAAAGCGGTGCCAGAAAAGGCGTCCTTCGTTACAAAGAGAACTAATCACCCTCATTATTAAAATATTCTTAGAAATATTTGTAATCGTCATATCAAATGTTCAAGCTGTAACTCACCAAAGTAAAACGTACTTAAATGAAAAAGCAGCCACTAAGAATTATGAACGCGAGAGCAATAAAAAGCCCAAATATTAGACAATGATAACACTTTTACGAGCGACGAGATGAGAATAATTTTATGACGTAAAAATGGGTCATACCGACCCGTCCAAACTTAACGTCTGGGTTTTTTATTTGCCAGCGTCACAGCTATTTGATGTGTGGGACTTTCTAGGACTACTTGGAACTAAGGAAGTGTGGTGTAAATTATAATGTGTAGACGGCTCGTTTGAGATGTTTAAATTTGTTTTGTCTTTGAGAATGATTTAATTATGATAGGAGTGATAACTGGTTTAAACATGACTCATTATGCTCAGTTGCATGCTTAATTACTAAAGGAGAAACATGTTTTTTTTCTATATTCCTTAGATGACGATAAAGATATATTTTTGGGCCATTAAATTTACCATATTACTTCTCATTTTTAAGAGCGAGAGTAAAAAGCCATTACACACGCAAGCAATACTTTATACCGCCTACTGATAAAACCTCTTTTTACGAAGACTATACGATAAATCCATAATCTTAGCCATTACTGGGGCTCAGGCCTCCCTAACAAACTATGGTAAATAGGATTCGGGTCACACTGGATCGGCCCTAGTGCGGACTGCGTCTTGCTTTTTATGAAAGATTTCTTTTGTCTGGACTTAAGGACTACCGGAGTTACAAATAGCAAAGCATCATGAATGGACTTCGAAGCACAGAAAAAATACCACTCTAACAGTACCCACCAAAGGACTCAAGTCTTTAAGTTAGGAACGCTTTAACGGCAAATTTTACTATTTTAATTGTATCTTACTATCAAATAACAGCAGTGCTATTGGCACATTACATGTAAAGAGAATTATTTGAGCATATTGTACTACGTCATATTTGTATAAATAAATATAAATATTTTCTGACAATTACACCAACTACTTAGCTTCAAGATAAGCATCATTAAGAACTTGTTTTTTGGATACTAATTACCGGATAAACATACATTACTTAATATACATAGAAAAACACCCAGCCCAGAAGAAATATTCATGCACACAAATATTTGTCCTGCGTGGGAGTCGAACCCACGACCTTAGGAGCGGAGAGCGGATATTTTCCCCACCACTTCATATCGGTCGTCTGTTATGTTTAATTACTTACACAACAATATATCGTTGGTAAATATATATACCAACAAAACCACCAAAAAGGTCCCATACATCCCTATAAATTGAACAATAAAAGCCAGTTCATCAGGCAGCACACCGCATTACCCACAACAAGAAACCATTCACAAGATTTTCACTTATTTCCCCGTGAATCACTCGCACAGGAGAATTTACGACGCGCCGAACACCGAACCGCAAGCGTAAATTGCGAATTTAATGAACAATTTTATTTGGCTAATACTACAAGTATGGATGTCGAGAGTTAGACAAAAAATATCGATATGGTTTTAAATTTTACACCACAATTAATCTTAACATACAGAAAAAAGTCCAAAATTTATTTTAGCTTACAATTGAAACTATTAAACTCAAAAAAGGTATACAGACATTAATATTATAATGCAAGCTGTGACCTTAGACTTTAAAAAATAATAAGTAAAGTTTATTCAAAACTAAGGCATGCAAGTGAATGCTTTTTCAAATATTTTTTCAAATATTTAGTAATTTGCATTATTAATGTACTAGATCGTGTGATTAGGCGTATCTTATTCATACAAGCACAACACGCATATTTAAATTTAGAGAAATAAAACTCATATTCAACTTAGGTATAATGTTTCTATTTAAAACGTAATATTGTAGTGGAAGCAAAGTCTAAAATGTCATGTATTTCAAACTGTATATTAATAGTGTATTTCCATTTCGACAAATGTATATGTTTTTTTTTGATTTTTGTTAATGTTTAAATACAACAATAATAACATAATAACGCTCTTAAGAATTTATAGAAAAGTATCGAAACATCGATATTTAATCAACAGCCCTACCCCAAAACGTCTACTTGGGAACGATTGTCGCACCATCTTTACATAGACGCATTGTTGTCCAAAAACATTGTTCTGCGACAAAATTTTCTGGTAGTTTGCTCTTAATTACTATAATATAATTCGCGCTCTCCTTTCTGGAAGCACCTATTATTATCGTTCACGGTTTGTTGGCCACGTTAAATGGCAACATTATTTCTCCATCTTATTTCCATTGTGCGAATTTCATTTGGTTTAGAATTGCCACCGCAATCTTTAAAGGCAAGTCGCAGCTCTTATTAGTTGTTCTCGTATGTTCATTGTCAGCTCATGGCTGTGTTAATATTGCTCTTACGATATTCTAATGAACATGCGTGTTTTCGGATTCACGTTTCGTTGTTATTTCAAGTTCATTTTAAGGATTATTGCGTGTTATATTAATGTAATATCGAGATATAAAATGTATGTAACAACTATAATTGGCGAAGTGTGGGCGTATAGTATGCCTCTGCTTACGCCTTCGGGAAAATAGGCGTGAATGTATGTATATGTACGTAAAATTCATATTTTGCTTAGAGCTACTTTTATTGTCCTCTAGAATATTTGAGAATTTAAACAATTTTTACTATTGTCTTATATTTTTGGATGTCTCTGCAGTACAACTAACTATATTTAGTCGAGATCTGGAAAAAATAATTATCATACATAAAATCACGAAATCCATATTGCCATATTTTTGCTATACGCGTTTATGTATCATCAAATGTTTGACAAGAGTGTGATGTATTTATAAGAACAGTATATCCCAAAAAGAATATATATACATGATTTCTAAAAATCAAATAAGTTTTAATTATTTTCACCTCAAACTGGCGAATGTACCACGAGCATCGCGTCAAAAAGATGCGCAACTCCCGCTGATTAAATAAGACCATCCCAACTCACGGCTGCTTATAACAAATGTATCTTTAGACCTAAGCGGACGTTTAATTTAACATAACAGATGTTTTCATCTCGAGTGGACGCCTCGCTATGGCGAATCCCTTTGAAATTGTCATGCCCATTCTCAAAAGAAAACTGCCAACAAAAGGATTGTTATTCCAACTGTGCTCCGAGTTGTGTAAACAACTTTGACAATCGAGCGTGGTGTTTACTCGAGTCTTTGTGAAGATATTTCAGTTAAAATGATTATCTGGCTGTCAGTTATAGTGAAGATGTTAGGCGAAACTTTGTGATGGAACATTTATCTTCTTGGCAATTTTTTTATTAATAATTCCTTTGAACACAAACAAAGTATATAGCCACAGAGCAGGGATTATAGATAGTTTAACAATTTTAATCTACCTTATATTTAAAAAAAAACTGCTAGGTTTAAAAAGAAAATACCGGCCGAGTTGAGAACCTCCTCCTTTTTGGGAAGTCGATTAAAAAGAGAACGAGAACTAAGTACGTTAAATACTTTTTTGTTTAGATCTTATAATGAATATAGCATAAAGTTCACGTCAATTGATTTGTTCAATCTTTTTTTTATCAGTGGAAACACTGTATTCACCAGTTAGTACATAATATTGGTAAATAGTTAAGGGGTTTATTTAGTAAACATCTTCTTTTTTTAACGGTTTGTGTCTGTTACTTGTTTGTGTTATGTAATGGTGGAAACTTTATTGATATATGTATTCATTAATAAATAAATATTTTCTAACAATTACACCAATTATTTATTTCCAAGATAAGTATCATTAAGAAATTGTGTTATGGATACTAAACAACGGATAAAAATACTCACATACTTTTTTATTGTAAATACATACTTAATATACATAGGAAAACACCCAGACCAGAACAAATATTCATGTTCATGCACACAAAGATTTGTCCTGTGTGGGAATCGAACCCACGACCTCTGGAGTGAAGTGTAATGTATTGTATTCTAAGATAAGCATAGATAAGTAATAATATATGTTTCCCAAATATTAAATAAATATATCTACTCTCCGAGGGTTTGCAGTAGCTATGTACCTAACGCTTTACTATTTTATAGGTACCTAACTGGGCTATGATGACTGAAACCACAAACCAAGGTAAGATTGACTCGTACTCAACCACGCAGAACCTGTGCGATTGGCAGAGGCAGCTGAGTGGGGTCCTGCTGTTATAATTGTCGTAAGCCGCTTCCAACTAATTTAAATGACATAGGTTTATTATTTTAATATTCAACATTATAGAGGCTTATTACAAAACAACATCTAAAGTTAAACCAGGTTTTAAACTAGTGCTGTGACTAAGAAAGACGGTGGTCTTTATTTTATCAAATAAAAGTGACAGCACTAGTTTTAAACTTGATTTAACTTTAAATCTTGTTTTGTAGTAAGACCTTTAAAGTTGGGACATTACCATAAAAGAAAAGTGTTTTGTCTTTTTTGTGGTAATATTTATTAATTATGGTTATATTCGTAAGTTTTTTAAAGTACAATAATGTAACATATCCTCCCATATCATGGGGACACATAAGAGTCGATTAAGATAAAGCTTACCATTGATAAGCAGGAGCGTCATCCTGTGTACTAGCTTGAACTGCGATCACCAACCAGCCTGCTTATTGTAGTGTTAATGGATAATTATCCTCAATATAATAAACAATTACGGAGGTCTATGTTCAATAGTGGACTTCATATACCTGAGATGATCCATACAGCCTAGAAAAAAACGTTCAAACAAAACAAAGACCATAAGATAATGCTTCTGATTAAAAACTTTCTACACTATCTTATCATCTGACTTGTATTGTATGTGGAGTAATTGTACAGTAGTCTTATCTACACTTGCTTGACAGGCTAACATGTATTTTGTCTTAGAAATAAAAACAAGAACATTTTATTTACACAACTAGTTGTTATTATGCTCAGTCGGGCGTTAAGTTTTTTTGTGCTACCATTTTGTTTCTTAATATGCTGATGGCTTATTCATTTCATAAAAAGTAGGTATCCTATATATTCATGTGAAAGATTGAAGTACGATGTACTTTTAATAATGTTTCGTCGTGAGTGCAATGATTTCGAATTCAAAGTCGATACTATATTATTTTTAAAAAAAATCATTACTTTTACATTGAATTTTTGAGGCAATTAAATTTTTAATTTTAGAAAGCAATTTAAAAGGTTTGAAATTGTCAAGAAATATTTTATTTCTCAAGGCATGTTTAATAAGGTCCGTTGGTTGAAAGTCTCGAAAGAAGTTCGACGAAGCCTATATATGAATTCATATTCAGTGAATTAAAGACCTTTTTTTTTTAATCTTTTAAAGAACAGTATGGTTTTTTTTTCTTTTTATTGTGCTTAACAACGCGCAACTGGCTGGGTACAATACCCTTCGCCAAATCGGTCGTCTCATAGTTTCCGTCAGTTTTCCATCACAACACAAATAATTTAAAATCCAGGAAATTAAACAGCCTACAGTGACACAATTCAATTACTTTAATTTCTTTTTGTTCCTTTTTAACATTGTATTATGACATTGCCAAAGCTTTGGTGATCACAATAATTATTGGCATACACAATTCACAAACAAAAAAGCCACAAATGAATTCAACAAAATATTTACAAAATATACTTTTTTCAAGAAAAATTGCTAATCCCCAAAATGCTTATTGTAAACCGTCACTGCATTGAAACAAAGCTTAAAATATACTTAAACGAAACTGCATCGAATATAATGGCAGCCCTTTTGCCGCTGTCAAAACATTAGCATCCAACTAAAGTAAACAAAAACAGGGAGCGATTATTGTTCCCCAGATATGTATATTTCGTGGCTGCTTATGTAAATTAATTCATAATAAATATTTTGATTTCATGTTAACGAGTAGGTGAAGTTTGTTTCTCGAGTTCGAACCTCGTTAAGACAGAATATAGTGGTGCGTTTAACATAATACTTTACTGTTATTTATTGAGAAAACCCTTTTACAATCTATTTTCAAGTTCATTGATCTCGCATTTAATATTCTTAGCGAAATAAATTTATAATGGACGAAACATTTTAATGTTGAAAAATGTGTTAGATTCATTTTGTTGTCTGTTTTAAATAATTAATGTTCTCTAGATTAGATGCCAAGACTTGTGATAGAAAAATAAAAGATCGAATATAATATTTTGTCTGTGATTAAATTACAAATATTATGAGTTACTTACTTTTAGAAGCTTGTCCCCAGTTCATTTTGCTATTTCTTAGAGCTATAACGGCTTAAGTTGTTCTATTGAATTCCTTAATGTTCATGTACTAGGTTCATGGCAAATATCAATAAACCCGATCCCATTCCATTTAAAGACACTATTGGGATATCCCTTGAAAATCTAACTAAGTATAAAGGGTATGAAATAAAACCATTAATCTAACAACACTAACATTTTAAGGGACCTCTTTTAAAAGCTGCTTAATTACAGTGATCGTCTCCGATTAGCTGGTTTTGCGCTGATTAATGATGATTTAATCCTGCATTTGAAATAGAATAATAATAATTTGATAACTAAATCATAAGAGATGCTTTGATTCCCTAATAAATTCGATTCAATTTAAACCCTTAAAAAGTTTACAACGTAACATTAAAGAGTTTTAAACTCTTAACACATCAAAGCTTTAAAATAACGAGTGATTCTGATTGACAGAAGGGATTGTTAAAAGTTCAGTAATAAATGAACGGCACTGTCCAGATGTCAATTCTGGTCGTGGTACAGAGATATATGGAACAATTTGTGAGATATTTTCTTTAACCAAAAATTGGTACGTTGACATTTGACATTTGCTAATTGGAGATTTCATAACCTATTTTTAACTTGAGATATAGCAATGTTTATAATGATATTTTTTACATCAGCTTATTAACGTTTGACAATTAAGGTCTGGCTTCCATTCATATGCCTTGGTGACTCCTATATACAATGAAGTGAAGGATTCTTGTTCCATTATGACAACGCAGCGTATTTTCAGAGGCAGACTTGTGGCGTCTGTTTGCATTTTTTCAAGCCGCTTGATAGGACGTTCAACTAGGCTTAACGACTTCTTCGTATAGTAAATGTTATAAACTTAATGTTTTTTCCGAAGCACTAAAGAGTCCGATTTTCAAAAGGTTCGATTCCCACACAGGACAAATCTTTGTGTGTATAAATATGAATATTTGTTCTGGTCTGGGTGTTTACCTAATGTATATTGAGTATGTACACTATATAAAAAAAGTATTTATGTATGTTTATCCGCTATTTTGTATCAATAACACAAGTTCTTAATGATACTTATATTGGAACTAAATAATTGGTGTAAGAGTCAGAAATATTTATTTATTCCATTCCCCATGAACAGTTATCCACCCAAGGAATGAGCCTTTGTAAACTTTATTTCACTAGGCGATAGTTGCTAACCGCCTTATCTCAAGGAGCTATGAGTGTTTTGGAGAATTAAATAAATATTATACGTATCAAAACTATGTAAATAAATGTTATATAAATGTTACACCCTGTACTTTAGTTTTATTTATAATATATATTCTTTATTGCACAAAAAAACTATAACAAAAAAAAGTCTTACGTGAAAAAGGCGAAGTACGAAGGTGGACTTATTTCTCATTTATTACTAAATAGATTTACAGCAAATTAACTTACATGCTTACTTAATATTACGTAGGGATGCAACTCTACGGATTTAACGAAGAATTAAGCGACTACAGCGTAAAATAATAACCAAAACTCCCAATGGGTTGTAAAACAGAAACCAATACAGAAGCTTCGTAATATTGATCCGTTGTCGTCCAGCCAACATCAATCACGGGAACAAACATTTGGAACCATTATGTTTGTCAAACATTCGTCCCAAATGGGACTGCGGTATGGCTTCTGCTCTACGCGGTGTGTTGTGGAGAACCCTATGTTTTCAACGATATAACTAACATTCCGTATGCAAATAAAACACAAGCTTGATGTTGTTAGCTTAATCTGTGAGTTTTGTGACCTTTGACCTTGTATATCTTACGACGCGGGCAAGAGACTTTATGAGACTTTTAAGACATCTTTTAGGATGCCAAAGCAAAGGTTTATATCAATCTACATTATACCAAAAAAAAAAAACTTTTCGATGATAACTTAATTTGTTAGGTTGCGAACGACTGCTATGAGACAGTAAAAATAGAATTATAAGAGTGTCTAAGTCATTTAAATAGAATCGGAGTGTCGCGCTTTACTATTAATAAAATAAAAATAAAAAATACTTTATTGTCTTTAAGATCAACAGGATCATTTAAATTCATCAAATTTTTGTACCAAAATGAAAATTCCGTAATTTTTTTTAACAACAATGAAAGAGATATGAGCAATACTATAATCAGGAAAAAAAGAAAATATTATACAGACACATAATATTATATAATCAGGCCTGTTTCCCCGAAGGGACATGCAGATGCATATTTTACGCCAACATTTCGCTAATTATGTTGATGGTCAATGAAGTAATAGGTGGCGAGCCACTTTACTTATTGCCACTTGCTATTGTAATACTTGCCAGAGCCTCGTGCGTTGTTCGGCAGGTTCGTTCGTTCACATCTATTTACATAGAAAACTAAATTTTTCTAAGCATAGAACATAGGTATCTTAATATATTCAGTATATCAAGATACCTATGCTCCAGTAGTAATCATTAGCTGCAAACTTTTATCTCCCAAAGGATAGAGTAAGAACATGACTGCAGCTCTATTCTCAGTCATAAAGACGTCTATATAGGTGTTCTGTAATGGCGTTGCAGGTTAACAGGAGCAATTCCTTATTCAGCACACGGAACGCACTTTAAGAAGGTCCGCGGTTATGGCCGGCAGAGATGATCCAGCGAAATGGACGTGACTGTTTTAGCTAATATTATCTTCCTTAACTGTTACAGATACACCTTTAAGTACGCTATTCTGCTTTAAATAAATTACCTAGTATAATAATTGTAATTTTTGTACATTTCTGTATTCATTTTTGATTGTCATCATCAGCTTAGCTACATAAAGTTTACAGAATCCATCGGCTTCCCGCTGGGAAGGTTCTCGGATGGAAAGTCGTCTCTTGCTATGTTTACTGGTTTTCTAACATATCCATATTCTAGAGCCGTGAGTGTTTAAAAAAATGTGCGTTATTCATAACAACAGTAAAAATGTCTCGTTTTGTTTTGTCTTGAACACATCATCCTATCCATATCATATCATATCCATATCATATCCATGATAAATTTTTTGGCCAATATTAAATATAAACCGTTTTAGCGTTGGTCTTGAAGACTTCGTTGTTCTGAGGCTGATATCTTACCTGAAGATTACCTGTGTAAGGGCAAAATACGTGTCGTGTTGAATTGTTTCTCGATTTATCGAGCGGGTATTGTCACAAAGATATTTTTATTCCATCACTAGAAATAAAATCCCGTTATTAGTTAGTTACAAAAGAAGATAAATTCTAAAAAGGTCATAAAAGTAGCAGAAATTCTTGAATAACATTGTTATTTGGTATTTGTTTATTTGCATTCTACGTATAATATACGATAAACAGCACCCTTCAATTAGAGTGTCAATTAAGTCTAAAACAAAAACAGTCAATAAAGGTAAACAATGGAAAACTTCACTTAATGCCATTGCGTTCCAAATTTAAACGACGACAATGATAAAAAACAACGGCGCATCTCAAAAATGGCGCCAGCCCGCATCCGGCAAATGATTAAAACTTGCACAAGAACCATTGAAATATAGAAGCGAAGAAATAAATTTTCCACAAGAACGCACACTTTCGTTTTTATCCTTACCGCTCTGTGATTTATTCTTAAAACTTATTTACCAATGCGAAATCACACTCTCCTGGGATATTTCACTTTAAGTCTTTGAGCATAGTAACTGTTTCATCTGAACTTTTATTTGGCATTTGTAATTTATTACACCTTGTACGTCTCCTGCTTTTTGCCGTTGAAGTGAGACGTTTGACACGGCTTCTTATATAAACCAGCCGCTTGAATTTACGCGTGTTATTATTTCATTTATACTAATATAAAATACGACCGCTTTTTCATTCATCATTATATTACATTTGCCTCATAAGTCACATTACTGAGACCGGGATTCTGTCAGATCAAGATTTTGGTACTGCAAATTTAATTAATATTACCAATGAATTTTACCTTAGTATTGGTGCCCATATCGATACCTCCTAAGTATACTGAGTCAACTAGCAAATTTAGGTATTTTATGATTTTTATATAAATGTATACAATAATCTATGATCTAAATGATAGTGTTGAAAAAAATATTAAAAAGAACAATATTACTGAGATAATTTCGCGTATACTAAATCAATTTCAACATCTGATAGATTCGTACATTATATACTCATTCAACTGACATCGTACCGGTATACGCGGTGTGTGCGGGGGGACGCAACGGCACAAGTGCAACGATGTAAATATAACCAATATATAATTTATAATAATGCAGGAATCGAAGATGCCTTGCAAAACAGACATGAAAATGGTAAGTTATCTTTATCTATATATAAATATAAGCGTATAACTAATATTATAGTATTTTATTCGTAATTATTGTTCACGTTACTGACTACGACGTATACGGATACAAGTACATTTACACCAGTATACGGGGTACAAATTTCATATAGAAAACACATGACTCATCTGGCTGTAATTATGTTCTAATTAAATTGTTGATATAATTGTGTTATAATTTATAACAGAAACAATAAATATTTATTGTGTTAAAATAAATTATATTTTGTATTTTTTACATTTTTTATTACATTTTTTACATGATTTTTTGTGTTTTTAATTTTAAATCTTGTTTTAGAATCTTCATTGCCACCTGGTGCAAATTTTAAATGAGTCAGAGTCGTCAAAGAAGTCAGAAGAGATATCAACATCATCAACTATTGATAAATATTTGATGATGTTGATTTGAATGACAGCGAGGACATATTGCAGAATATTCCTTCTAATGCTTCTATAACATTCCCGAATAATATTCCTTGCTCCTCGCCTTTTGTATTGAATGGTGATAATAGAATTCATATAGAAAACCGATCGCCATCAATTATAGAAAACACCCCAGGTAATTCGCCCATCCAGAATTGGATTACTGAAAATTACTGTAATATAACTCCAGTACCATCGCCGTTTATTTCATTTGCTCCATCACCTGTTAATTTCGAGCTAATTGATAGTCCTGCAATAGCCACCCCTGCATATGACATTAATGATGTCTCGTGAGTATGAGCGTCTCATAGCGTAAAACGTTGAAAACGGACTTCCACTGCTAAAAAAGATAAAGGAAGGCTAAGAGAACGTTTTCATAAAAAATGGAAGGATCAGGAGAGGCAATATAATGTTTATAATAGAGGTTTAGAATATGTCAGTAGAAACGGAAGAGTTCCTGGTAAGAGAATTATGAAAACTTCTTGCCCTACATCTTGTCGGAAAAATGCAGTAAGAAAATAACAGAAGATATTCGGCAAAGAATTTTTGATATGTTTTGGAATATTGGAAACCACTCAAGACATTGGGATCTTTTAGCAGGATATGCTGTGAGAGCTAAAAAAAGATTTACTGTGGTTAAATTAAATTTAAAACGTCTTTACACTATTTCCTATTACCTTCCAAGTAGTCAGGGAGATAATATTGAGACCACGAAAATATCGGTTTGCAAAACCATGTTCTTGACAACCCTTTCTATTAGTTTTAATTTTGTTTATATAGCTTTAGAAAAGTTTGACAAAGGATCAGGATTTATTGAAACAGATCAGCGTGGTAGGCATATTAATCATGTTGCGGGACTGTTCGAAAGGGTTACCGCGGCCTTGTTGTTACAGGCTCAAGAAGGAACATGGATGGTTTTTAGTCAGTAAAAGTCTGACACACCCTTCCGCTTCACCCACAGCGAAACCGGTCATTCGATGATTTTCCATCCGAATAAAAAAGGCATATTAATCATTCAAAGATTATTAATGAAGATATCGTTCGCAGTGTTATAGATCACGTTGAAGCAAGACAAAGAGAAGTATGAAGAGCATTTAAAAGAAAAAGAGAAAGCTAGAAAAATGAAAACAGAAGATAAAGAGTCAGCGTTACAAAATAATAAAATCCTTACAGCAGCTTTTGATCTTCAAAAGTGCCCTAATATCCCTCATGGGAACGTAAGTACGTTTTATTATAAACGGAAACTTTCTGTATATAATTTCACGATATTTAATTTGGGATTACGTCAAGGCTATTGTTATTCATGGCATCAACAGACAGCAAAGACAGGCGCAAATGAAATTTCTAGCTGTGTTTTTAAGTTTATAGAGGATACGGTAAGCGAAGACTACAGGTTCAGGTCAGACAACTGTGGAGGCCAAAACAGAAATAGAATTGTTTTCTTATTGTACATGTTAGCTAGTTCGAAGTTTCGTGTAGATATTAGCCATTGCTTTCTAATAGTGGGCCACACTGAAATGACATCATGACACTGATTCAAACTAATTTTGAATTTGTTAAACCTTTAATATTTTTATATAATTTGCTAAAGCGATTTATTTTGAGCACTACAATTTTATTGTCTAAGCTTCTTATGTTATTCTTTTTGTTAATATTCATTAACAGAAGTTACCATTTTTAGTTCTTATAATTTTATTTACCTGCAAGAGAAGTCCTTGTTTGTTTTTATTTTTACTGTTTGTTTATTTTTTGAATTTTTTATAATATATTTTTAATACAACAAAGACAAGTCCTTGTTTTAGTTATTATTTTAAATGTTTTTTTCTTTCGTATACTTTGATAATACTCTGTTGTCGTTGATTTTTTCAAGTTAAGTCTTTTAGTGAGGCTGAATAATGTTAAAAATATTATGTTCCTACTTAATTACAACGAAAAATACACTGTGATTCTTGAAAATGCGTTGTTTTTGCTTATGACTCTTCCTTTTCTTCCTAGCCTTTACTAATCCCACATTTCGTAAGGTATTAGAAACAAAAATAAACCTCGGTAAATTATATTGGTCCAGTATACGTCAATGCTTAAATACTATATAGCTAAGTACATTCCTAGTATAATGAGTCAAGTGATGTAATTTAATTATTTATTATGAACTGAGCCAGAAAATCCCATAATTACCAAAAGTAAGGGATGATAATAATAAAATAACAATCCTATATTATAATATTTTGGCGTAAACCATGAATTTTGGTGTACAACGTACATGAATATAAGTGGTAGTTAAACCATTGTACTATTGAGTTCCGCCGGCGTATACCGAGCTATGTACATAAAATATAATTTAAAACAAAAATCAGCAAAAACATTTCATACCAAAAGAAAAGCTTACCATATTTATTAAAAAAAACATTTAATTTACTCTGATTAAGATTAATTTCATAAAAATATAAGCGATTTGTCTTAAAATCGCTCTCCTACAAAATTACTATAATGTTAGTTGACTCATTATACGTAGGAGGTATCGATATAGTACCCAGTTTAGATTGGCGGAGGCCTAAATATAATTTATATTTTAAAATAGAGTGTATTATATCACGACTTAAAGTAGAGAACTAGAGGACCAATATAGGTGTTTTAAAGTCGACAAATTTCTTTCAAATATATTTTTTTAGCAAGGTTGTAGCTGTTATAAAAATAAATATACGTGCGACTAGAAATTATAACCTAATTTTTTGTGTCCCTTAAAAATAAGAGAAATATGTATATAATCGTATTATGCTGTAACAACACAGAATATTAGAAAAGAAACCACAGCTGAGATCAAGATTTTGAATGCGGTTTGCTGTAAAGGGAGAAATCATTATCATCAGCCTTCATTAATCCACTGCTGGGCATAGGCTTCTCCAACGGTTTTCAGCTCTTCGTCTCCCACCACTGCCAGCCGTTTTGCTAATGGCGTCGCTCCACATAGCCTACATCGCGCTTGCTGAGACGCGGTCTCCATTGTACGACCCGTCTACCCCAGCAGTTATCGCTCCTGCGGCAGATATAACCGGCCCACAGCCGGAGATAACTAATCCTTTGAGAATACAAATTTGTGACATTTAGTCTCTGACCTCATTCCTGATCCGATTCTTGAGAGAAATACCAAGCATAGCCTCTAAACAATATGGAGCTCGTTGGGTTTAAAATAACAAAAATTATTCAGAAAGTCGCTATTGATTGAAAGAGAGAATTAATAGCGACAAATCGGGATATACGTTCCAGTATCCAACGGGAAATTAGACGGAAATCACGCCGACTAACTCTTGCTTTTCAAAGCGGTGCCGCGAAGCAGATTTAAATAGAAATCTTTTGATCTACCGTAGCCACGTCGCTTTGCATTGATGAGATTAAATTGTAGGTAAGTGAGGACTTGTCGGTTTTGATAGCGAATTAACTATTTAGAGGCAAAGCAACTGTGAAACGGATAGTTTAATACCACCGATAAATACGAGAAGTAACCTAAAAAATACGAGGGTTGTAGGGGGGGTGAATGGGGGATTGTAGCTTTTTTAGCTGGGATTCATATTTAAGTGTGCTGTAATAAATAGGGGCATCTATTTGACATACTTCTAACTCTCACGCATGGTTTTCCTCAGATCCCATACCGTATGAAAATGTGTAAATTTTTGAAGGGGCGCTGTTGCTAGAGTAGCTGGGATTCTTTTATTAATTGCACTGTAGTAAATAGAGGAATATGTATCATATTAAATACAATCACGCCTATCACGCAAGGTTCTTCTCAGATCCAGTTTCATATGAAAATGTAGCGGGATGTAAAAATGTTCTATGTTGGCTCTAAGCTGGCCAAAATAAGAACAAGAACTAGTGAGCATCAAATTTAAAATCATAATTAAGTTTCCCCTACGAATTAACTCTAATGGACTCATACAAGTCAATGACCCATTTTGAATAAAATATGGACACATTGGGCATATCCTACTCGATGCCCGAGTTAAGCAGCTAGACACATGTCCTCAACTCACCTCTGCCATTAATCTTAACCTGCGAATCTCCATTTTTATCACTTTCATAAGTCACACCACCTGATGAAACAACGCTAGATCATTAGAGGCGGCTACAACGCGTTGCCGACCCTCTTACGCTCTTTTTGACTACTTCCTCCAACTCTTTTGACTCCTTTCCAATCCTTGAGAATACTTTAAGGAATTTGATTCCACAACCCAAAGGGAAGCGGCGAAAAGTTTCTATTGAAATGCACATACCAGAGCATAGTCATTCCCCTGCCACGAATTCGTAAAATTATAATAGATACAAAAGGCAGTGCTTCTCGATACGGCGCGCATTGTCAGGAGGTTTCTCTCTCTGCAGCCCTAGCCGCCAGTCGTTTGGGTTATACCTCCCGGCCGGTCTCCGTTTTTTATATTTTTTACAATATTGTTTTATTTTTGTTGTATTATAATTTTGAAAAGTATAATGGTGTGTAAATAAAATAAATATATGTGAATAATAATAATTTCTTTATTCAGGTAAATTTTACCCATGCGCCGAAAAGAATAATAACAAATAAAAAACGCTAAGCTCTGTTCTTTCTAAACAATTGTTGCAGTAGTTACTTCGTCACTGGACTGTCTACGTCAATCAAGCTGGATATAACTATAAAGAGCACATACAGATCTAACTTTAGATTTGGACCAAAATGGCGTGCCAACTAAAATAGACGCAATTAGTCGTTTAATTATGCCGTCTACCAAATTTAAATCAATGAAGACTTTTTGAATTATTTTTATTAGTTCGAACCCAACGGGCTTCATAATATTGTTTAAGGCGTATTTGTTCTTTATGACTTTTCCCATATTTCAAGCTATTTTGGTGGTTATTTCGGAATATATTTTAATAAGTATAATTTTTAAAGAAATTGTTGTTGTTTTTTGTTAACGAAAAAATATTTTTCTTTCTTCTTTTTTTCTTCAATTGGTCATAGAAGTTAAACAGATTTGACAGGAGATTCATAAATTTTCTGTTATCTTCCCGGTGCTGCCTCTGTGACTGCGCAGCACACGTTGGTATAGGGCCCGGCGTGGGCGCGGCCGCAGCCTTCAGTGGACTCGCTCTCTCGGCCGGTCGGTGGTCGGCGTGGGACTATACCCGTCTTCTTTTGTGAAGTGGCGATCTCGCAGTAGGAGGCCGCGGAGCTTGAGAGGAAGCGGGAAGCCAGGAGGGCCCGTTAAGCAGTGTCAGGTGGGTCTTCGGCGGCGGGGAAGGGCTCCCCGCGAAGTCGGCCACATACGCCGGTAGTCAGGTAAGGAGGTAGGGGGGGGGGAGGGGGCGTTACACTGTGCCTCTCTGAGGAGGTCCTCCCGGTTCTGATCCGGGGGACGTTGGCTGCGGGCAGGGTGTTAAAAGCTTTAAACCTTGGTACTGCCCCCCCGCTCGATTTTAAACAGCGGTGGGCGTCGTCGGGAGATTTTTAGTGGGAAGAACTGCTGTTGGTCGTTTCTGCCGCAGTGAAAAAAGGATTCACATATTTATCTTGGAATAATCTACCTACCATAATCTGTATAGGTTTTGCGCTGAATGTTTAAAGTAAACGAAGATCGAATTGCTACCATAAAACAAAAAACGGTCAAAAGAAATTATTGAAAAACCAATGTTTTAAAGATGTACGTACACACAGCGGCGATCAAATTACATTGGTAATTTGTGAAACCTTTACCAGTAAACGTACGGCTAATGCAACAGTTTACGCATCGCTTAATCTGCAAATTGGTGCAGCTTTGTGTCCGAGTCGTGTCGGTCAGTTTCTCTGGGTGGGACCGTACAATGTGCACATAAGCCTTAATCTTCTCCCGTATGTATTCTTCTGACGGGTTTGACATTGTTGGCTGATTTAAGATTAGTCTTCATAGTCAGTATTGTTAATAATTAATTCGTAGTCATTATTGAGCCGACAACCGATGGGGCGTTAAGGTTCTTCAATGGCGACCGCGAACCGGCAAACGTAGTAGAGGACGGCCTCCCAAGAGATGGACCGATGATCTGGTCAAGGCGGCGGGAAGCCGATGGATGCAGGCGACTCAGGATCGCTCAATGTGTGAATCTATTGGGGAGGCCTATGTTCAGCAGTTGACGTCATATGGCTGAGATGATGATGATGATGAGTTATTATTCCAGTTCTTCTTTTACACTTTTATAGCTTTTATCGCCATCAGCCTATATTCGCCTACTGTCGGAAATAGACCTCTCCTAGGTTTCATTAAACCCATTAACGACCACCGTACCCGTTTGTGTACACCTACTAGATGACGGTTTGCGCATATTTATCTTGCACTTTATGTTGCAGTTTTGCTTTTACTTAAAGGTAGATGGATGTTACTAAGTTTTTATATAAGAAGAAACAGTTGACGGAAGTACGACCGACATATATTTTATTGAGTGCTGTTTTAACTGGATATAAAACTGGTTTCAGAACGATCTCTTTTGTTTAAACGAGTAAGACATTTATGTGATGGAAGGTGTAAATCTTAAGGTCATTAGATGATTTTCCATCCAAAACAAAAACAAGTGTAAAGCTTGCCAATAATCAACTCATCGCCCATCACCTCTTGATATTCGTAAAGTCTCATATTATGTATAGTAATATCGCTTCTGCAGCACCTATCATATAGGGACACAGGTTTTGCTACTTTATGGCGGTGTTCATAAAACTAATTTTTATTAGACTTGTATTTGACAATAATACTAATAAATTAATCAGGATTAAGACCATTTCACAAAACTTCCTGAACTAAATTCTCGAGCCTTTACCCAGTCAAAAAGTGTTAGATAACGTATCAGAGTCATAGTAAAACATGCGCAGTAGCACTTGTATTTCTCTTTAAGTTTAAATATATGGTGTAGAGGGATCCTACCAAGACTTTAGGAGCACAAGCTAATCTCATTTCCAATTTCAAGTGGTGCTCCTGCTAATCAATGAATGAGGCACACATATAAGTTCCCGGCAATATGCTCGCCACTTATAACGCGGAGCTAACAAAAAATTGGCGAATTGTGAGCGACCGACATACCGCCTACCTCTTTTGGAAATCAGGCGTTTTCCAGAATGTATGTAAATTAAAATATCGCTCTAACATGAGACCTGCTTAAACCTGCTTTCGCTTAGAGAACGCCCGTGCTTAGTAGTGGGACAATAACAGGCTGACATGATGATTAATGTAGGAGTTAAGAATAAGTCTGCAAAGGTTATACACATACAACCATGCCTGTTTCCCCGAAGGGGTAGGCAGAGGCATACTATACACCCACACTTCGCCAATTATACAGTTGGTCCCACGTAATAGGTGGCGAGCTCATTGCTGAATACCGGGTACTTTTATGTACGCCAGAGCCTTGTCCATTGACCCATTTCAAGCTTTTAAATATTTCTCGTATAAAATTTGACTATGACTCAGCCGTTTGGTATCTACTGCTGTGAGCTCGTAATTAATTTAACGCCGCGTCTGGGAACTATTGCGGTGTACGAGCCGCGCTTTTTGCGCTAAAGTAGGCCTTAATTACCAAAACTGGCAACTGGTTGTCTTACTGCATAATAATGTTACGCAGACAGACAAAAGTTGCTAAAAATAAGTTAGGGTAGAGAGTTTAAGAACCCCCCCAACTGGTCTCCACCTTGTCGTGGTGGGGGGGCTGAGTACCTCCCGGTAGGGCGCAGGAGGCGCTAGGGAAAAGGTAACACCCAGAGATTGGCGACTCTGGGTGCCCTTAGTACTGACTATCGGGGGAGAAACTAAGAGGGACCTGTGGAGGGCGCGGCGGGCGGGCCAGGAGGGCCCGTCAAGCAGCGCCGGGAGGGTCTCAGGCAGCGGGGGCAGGGGGCTCCTGCTGTCTAACCATGGACCCTCCGAGAAGTCGGCCACACACGCTATGGTCGCACAGGGAGGTAGGAGGGGCGCGGCCACTGCGTCTCTCTGAGGAGGTCCTCCCGGTTTTGGTCCGGGGGACGTTGGCCGCGGGCGGGGTGTCAGAGCTGCAACCCAGGTACTGGCGCCCCGCCTCTTTCTCAACAAGCGGCGGGCGTCGTCGGAAGATTTTTAGTGGGTATTACTGCTGGCGGTCGTGTCTGCCGGTGGTGAGTCCCACACACCTCTCTCGGTCCCCCTTTGGCCGAGAGACAGTGCGTAAATGCATTTAATATGGCATGCATTACCTACTGGCGAAAACGCCACTTATCCGCGCGTTTCATGTTATAAACACGGTTCATGACACGGGGGATATATTTTCATGCACTTTTAGTGAATTCGCCAGAACTGCGTTAAATATAATAAGTTATCAGTTACGTTAGATTTAGAACTTATTTTGTAAATATAGGATGTAATACTAAAGTTATATATCAGGTAGGCTAGTTTATGTTATATTATATTTAAATAATATTGTAGATTAATAATTAAAAAGATAGAATATTGTATTTATTATAAACATTGCTATGCTATCGCATTAGGTTAAGACACCTGTAATGGTAGCATAAGATTATAAATAAATAAATAAATAAATAAATAAATTTTGTTACCGACGTAAATCAAAAAAAAAAAGAGAGTTTAAGAAGTGAATTTTGTGATATGTGGTTTTAAGGCTACATTAAAATGATGAATTCTTTATAATATTACAAATCATGTCGTAGTACATACATACATAAAAGCACGCCTGTTTCCTCGTAGACAGAAGCATATTATACGCCCACACTTCGCCTATTATATAGTTGGTCCCACGTAATAGGTAGCGAGCCTATTGCCGCTTACCGGGTAGTTTTATGTTCGCCAGAGCCTCGACCTTTGATCGGCAGGTACACCACTTGCAGGTGAGGTTGGCTTGGGCTCCTTAGATCTGGGCTGAAACCCTATACACGCTATATAGGGCTCTTAACATAGCTAAAGAATAGGCTGTTATACGAATAAGTCTCGATAACGACAGCCTAATTGACGGTTATATTCTAGCGGCACCAGAATTATAAAATGCATATTTTATTAAATCACTAAAAATTATATTATATGAACTTGGAGAGTATTTCCAAGCATTAGTAAAGAACCACTAAAACCACAAAGATTTCTTGTGTGAGCACAATTCTTGCTTTGACATTTAATAATATGAAACTCAGCTTTCTTTGAAATGCCAACAAATCACATTCGAGAGAAAATAACAGTCAATTGCTGGCTCTTTTGTGTTTCTTTCTTTTTATTGAAATAATATATAATATTCGAGCAGCGCTAAATGTTTTACTGAAGGTTATGAATTTGTTTTAGGGTGCAAATGCGAAAGACATCTTTTTATTACGTGACTATGTGACGGATCTATCGACTCACAATTCAAAACTAATGGACGGACGAAGGAACAGGCATGCAATTAGCGTTTATAACATAGACGATCAATTAGCTTTAACAGAGATATGCAAGTTTCGTAAAACGATGAAACTATACACCCATATAATAGCTGGAACAGGCTCATAGACTGCTTCAGCTAGCTACATTTAGCTTTGAATTACCTACAGCTGCAGATAGCGTATTTAAACGAAGAAAAGAACGATGAACGCTCTTGTATATATATGGGTTTGATTGAATATTTAGGTCCTAAAATATTTTTAGCCCATTTTCTTTTCGATTCATATTTTTTTGAGTTTATGTGCCTTTAACAATTAGTTAGGCGATTGATCGTAGTACAAATTAAGTAAAGTACAAAATTCCATACAATAAATAAATAAAATAAATAAATATTTTCTGACAATTACACCAATTATTTAGTTCCAAGATAAGTATCATTAAGAACTTGTGTTATGAATACTAAACAACGGATAAACATACTTAAATACTTTTTTTTTTGTAAATACATACTTAATATACAAAGGAAAACACCCAGACCAGAACAAATATTCATGTTCATGCACACAAAGATTTGTCCTGTGTGGGAATCGAACCCACGACCTCTGGAGTGAAGTGTAGGTATACTGACCTCCACGCCATATCGGTCGTCATATAATGTCATCTTAAAAAGCTAGAAAGTAGAAGTTCTTATATGGAAGCTTATAATTAGCCTATAATAATAATAGTTATCATTTATCTCAGACTATGTAAGGTACATATATAAATTTATATAATTTAGTACAAAAATAATACAAAACAACAATACAAAAATAAGTTAAATAAAAAGTAAAAAAAATATATGTAAGTTAAGAATTAAAATTAAAGATGGTAAATTTTATTACATTATTTTATTAATTGTCACTCAAGTATTATTACAAACTAGGATTATAAGTTTGCAAATTATTTACATAGAATTAAATTTAAAACACATTAATAACTATATACATATTAAATTATTATACAAAATTGGGGCACTGGTGCATGCAATGCCCGCCAGTGATTCAAAAGAGGTCCATTCTCTTTTGAGTCACTGGCGTCATCCTATATATTTTTTTCAAAAAAAAAAAAGTAAAAAAAAAAAGAGGACCTAACATAATTGAGACCTGTCTCTTCTCATTTTGATTCATCTGTCATCAACAATAGAACTTCAATTGTGACTTGAATCCTTTAGTTGCTATGCTAGTTATGTTTGATAGTTTTTAAAGAAATTACAGCATGAGGCTCTGAAAAAAAGCGTCAATCGGATTTTAACAGGTATAAGGTGTTGCAAGCGTCAATAGGCAACAGTTAGTACTTTCCATTCGTTCGCTGGTTGAGTGCCACATAAATAGTATATAATAAGTTCTGGAAATATCGTAAAGACTGCGCCCACCACCTGGGACCTGTGTAGTAAAATATGACCGGAAACTCACCAAGCCTACACTCCCACCACGCTGACCCAGTGCAAATTGGTAGAGAAAATAACTGAAGTCTTGTAAAATTATTTGTCACATTTACCGAAAATTTTAGTAAAATGGCATCTAAGCGTAATTTTTCTTCTTAAATGCCTAAAGAGGCTGTCTGCATGCTTCAGCATGTCTTCGTAATATAGAGACCAAATATCTATTTATTCTCAATTAAAAGACACTTAAAGATCGAAACGCACCTGGCCGCGATAAACATGGTAACGTATTGTGTAACCCGAGAATTTCGAGGCTCAATTTTGACAACAAAAAGGTCATAATCGATTTTGGGCACAAAGCCGGCATTATATTTGACAAGTCAACTGTACAAACGTTGTTTGCGGTAGAGATTATTTCGGTTGGAATGAATGAAAGCAAAACACGATACGGTGAATATGTTGGCGGTAATTGAAATCTGAACAACGACATTGTGGGTTGGATTTTTTAATTTCATTTTGGATCTTTTTTACTTCTTATTCTTAACAGAATATAGAAACCGGAGTGTTGCTCTTGAGATTGTCATGAAATGAATTTGGTTTGCGGCGAAATATTTTTTATTAGAAATATGATTCCTGTTTTTAGATTTGAGTGAAATGTTTTGAAAACGGCTTTGACTTATTTATCGACCTATTGTAAAGAGAAAATAATTGTAATATCCTACCGCTAAGCTACGCTAGCCTGCCTATCTCTGTATGTCACTTTCGTAAAGACTTCTCTTTACCGTATTTGCACTAGTTTTAGTTAAATAAATTAAAAAGTATGAATTATCATGGTCTTAGCCACAAGAAGTCTATTGGTTCGACTATCGCTCTTGAGGCGCCTACATTCACCGGCTTACTGCTAGCTACCATATCAACGTTCCAACGCAGGGCGTTTAAATAGACGGGGGCTATTCGAACGTCATAAAAGTAAAAACAAAGTTAACTTACCAGTTTAAGCTTTAATCTTTTTTATTAATCGGTTTTGTAAAGAAAAGGTTTGTTGCATATTTCTTAAAGTATGCCTATCTTTTAATACAAAAATTAACACGATGAAATGATTTAAGGTTTCAATAACCAGAGCAGGTAAAAACAATTCTATCCCACCGCTGTTGTGGTTTATTGATTAATAGCTGAATGCTCCGGCTTTGTAAGATATATAGAAACAGAAAACCCACCCGCAGGCATTCGTCATTATGGCCGTCGTACCTTTATAAAAGGGTTCTGTATTAAATAATGATTAATTATATAATTTAGACCATGTCATCGAACCACATGCTACAGACCCTTCCAACAGTTTAATCTTAGACCAGGTGACGGCATATCTGATTGTATGCTTGACCACCCATACACATCTTTGTAGCTTCTGTCTATAAGAAAATAAAGAGCACAATCGATTGCACGACCGGTGGCAGATTGTAGTGGAACAATAAAAGGGTTTAAATGGACATCGCGATAAAAACGAGTGAAATTTGTTTCTGGGACTTAATAAATTGTGTTAATGGAATGGAATGTTGGGGTTCTGGTCTTGTTTCTGATAATGTATACAAGGTGGAAGTGAAAATTAGAGTGTACGCACCAATTGAATCCTTTCTGCTTAGGGGACGAGAATTCAAATCTTGTCCATACACTACCAACAAGGTTAGGCCCTTGTGTTATGACAGTTTACCCCGAAATGGACGGGCTGTAAATAATTTTACCCATTTTGAAGAAATATTTTTTATTATTAATGAAGGAGCCATTTTTAGAGCTATTTGGAGCAGTATCAACGTGTCTAGTGCAGACTCAAAATCATGCTTCTAAGTATAAAGTAAGGCGCCATCTCTAGAACTATATGGAACAGTATCACTGTGTCCAATCGGATTCAAAGCCATGCTCCTAAGTATAAAGTAAGGCGCCATTTCTAGAACTATTTGGAGCAGTATCACTGTGTCCAGTTCAGATTCAAAGGTATTGTAGTATGAGGTAGTTGCTGTCAGGGCTTCCATATTTCTGTAGGCTGCTCGTGCTATGAGTATTGCGAGCTTAATATTAAAGTCAACATTATTAATTCAAGTTACATTAAAGCTCTTGTGAACGTCAATGTAAAATCTAACAGGTAGGGTGTGGTACCTCTGACAAGTCACATGAAAAATAACTAATTATGTCATTTCCTAAAAAAATGACATTTTAAAAAGGAATATAATAAACTGAACCTCTAAAAAATACTTCTTGATCATCAAAAATACTGATCTAGCATCTAATAGGGGATTAGGTGCTCCATCAGAATTTTTTGATGTACAAAAAGGTTAGGTTAGGTTGGTAATTTATTAATTTTGATGACACATTAAATATGAGCCTTTTAAAAACAAAGCGGCCTGTCCTTATCCCAATTTTTTTAATAAAAAATAAAAGAAAACACGATAACCTCTGACTAAATACGCGTTAGAGCTTCTAACCACAATTAACGCAAAATAGACGTTAAAAAAATATTTGATATATTTTATTAAACTGGAATGCTATCTTCATAACTGATATAAATGTATGTGAAAAGTTGTTGCTTTTATAAAATATTGCACACATTGAAAAAGCAATATAAATGCAAATAATCAATTGCAAGAACGAATCCATTGCACAAAAATATCATAACAACATTTAGCTAGGAAATATGTAGATCGAATGCAAATAAACTATGATAGAAATGGTAATAGTATTTATTTTAACATTTTTACGAATGGCATTTTTTAATTTAAGTTCTCTCGGTCGAGGCCTTCGATTCAAAAACGCCTAACTGGAAATTTTTAAATTCCACCTCTGCGCTTGAGCCCAATGATGCGTGAACGCAAAAAGCATGCAATTCAGGCCCACCGCTGAACAATAGGCGGGTTGGTGCACAAAGAAGAGACATACATCAAACAACAAAAACAGAGCTCTCGTCGGGAGTACGAGCGGGCGAACACTATCATTTACGCAACGATTTGTCATCGAGATTCAGCGCGCGGGGCGGGGACTTTTTGAGCGTGGCCCCTACTACTGGTATTTTAATAATCGAGATATGAAACAATAATAGTTTAACGGAAAGAAATCTTCTCGTAAGTCGTTTTTTTAAGTTTCTAACGAAAATACAGCTTGTAGTGGCTCAAACTTAAAGTTGATTATTTTTTAAAATTGAGATATTTTGTCTGAACATACTATAATTTGTACCCACTCCACAGTTCACATTCTTCTTAATTCAGTTTTAGAAGCTTTAATAATTATTCAATTCCTAATCATTTAAAAGCAAATTGACAATCGCAGGATGGAAAAGTTTTATTGGTTTAGCACATTTGTAGTCTAAATTATTAGAAATATATTTCAAATTACATTTTTTATTCTTATTTTATTCTTATTACTATTTTCTTCTTTATTTATTCTTGTTGCTTATATTTATATTTATTTAACGTTTACCTACGACT
This sequence comes from Musotima nitidalis, assembly GCA_949126915.1. NCBI lineage: Eukaryota > Metazoa > Arthropoda > Insecta > Lepidoptera > Crambidae > Musotima > Musotima nitidalis. Next base: position 5,906,799 of record OX421424.1, on the reverse strand, counting down.
TCAAAAATCATGAACCTAAATTTAATTTCTTACCTGGTGCTTGTTTTTTGTTATAAAATAATAAGTAAGTACTACATTTTAACGGGAAAACTTATAACCTTCCTTCATACCCGCGGCGGGCGACTTTTACCACCGCAGCAGCCGAATAGTAGCATTAAAACTTTTACAGTCTGTATGGCGACTTAAGGTCTGGACCTCGGGATGATAATAATAATTGCATAGTTTATCAAATTTAACACACAAACTTATGAATACCATCAAGTTATAACTTAGTGAATTAGATAGGTATTGACCAATAGTAAGGACCCCGGAAACTGGATTAACGCTTGTCAACTTGATGAACGATGTGCGTAAGTTACACGACAATGGTATGTGGGCATCCGTCCCGCTTGCCCTCGTGCGTCCGATACGCTGCGATGTCATTAATTAATTATAAATCGTTGTTGAGCTTTAAAAAACAACCAAAAAAAACATATCCATTTTTGCCAGACAGCGGGGGGTAGTTTGTGTTCTACACGCCGAATAGGTCCATAGCAGTTGTTACAATAGACATTATTGTGCATGTTTAATTGCCTTTTCATCGCCTTTAAAGTTACGTTCCATTTAAAGTTCTTTGTTTGACTATTCACGGGACAAGTGGGATGAAATTTGATTTCATTGGAAAGGAAATCGAGGATTTTTGTCGAATACCTTATGTTGAAATTAACTTTTGAAACATAATTAAACTCCTTTATCACCTTTTTAAACATACATAATACAATCACGCCTGTTTCCTCGAATGGATAGGCAGAGGCATATTATACGCCTACTTTTCGCCAGTTATATTGTTAATCCCACGTAATAGGTGGGAGCCTATTGCCGCTTGACCTGAAAATGTACAACCAATAAAAATTAAAAGCGTGTGTTTACATCAGCAGTTTATAGTTAAATTAATTTATTTTAATATGATGTCCAATTTATTGACTTATATGCAAAACTAGTCTACTTATTTTGACGGGCCCCACTTACAATTGCTGATGAATGAAATATTATAGACTCAGGTAAATTGTATATATTATTATAGTATTTTTACATAGTTCATTAATTAACAGTGAACTAAAGTCTAATATCAGCAGCATTAGGCAAGGTAGGCCAATATAATAGAGAGTAAGCGTGAGTTAGTTATGCTCAAGAAATGCGCCTAATAATCGACTGACGCTAGGTTGCGTTATGGTAGGTAGCATCGAAGTCCCCCCCGACTGGTCTCCACCTTGTCGTGGTGGGGGGGCTGAGTACCTCCCGGTAGGGCGCAGGAGGCGCTAGGGAAAAGTTAAGACCCAGAGATTGGTGACTCTGGGTACCCTTAGTACTGACTACCGGGGGAGAAACTAAGAGGGACCTGTGGAGGGCCAGGAGGGTCTTAGGCAGTGGGGGCAGGGGGCCCCTGCTGTCTAACCATAGACCCTCCGAGAAGTCGGCCATACACGCTATGGTCGCACAAGGAGGTAGGAGGGGCGCGTCCACTGCGCCTCTCTGAGGAGGTCCTCCCGGTTTTGGTCCGGGGGACGTTGGCCGCAGGCGGGGTGTCAGACGCTGCAACCCAGGTACTGGCCCCCGCCTTTTTCTCAACAAGCGGCGGGCGTCGTCGGAAGATTTTTAGTGGGTATTACTGCTGGCAGTCGCGTCTGCCGGTGGTGAGACCCACACCCCCTTTCGGTCCTCCTTTGGCCGGAAGGTTGTGCGTAAACGCATTTTGTTACGGACGTAAAACAAACAAAAAAATAAGGTAGCATCGAAGTCTCAGATACTTTGCTAGCAAGAAATGTTCTATGCAATACTGCGTTAAAGTTCAAATTGTAGCCAAAGTATTAAATTGTTAGTGAATTCCAATCCCGATTGATCGGCGTAGTACATTTTCCAATTGAACGACAACATGACGCGTATAATTAAGTGTATCGCTTAACATCAGTTGGTACTTTCATTCTCTTCTTGAATATTTGAAATGATAAAAAAGCTGAGAATTTTCAGTTGTAAGTCTGAGACAATCGTGACACCCTAAAGTAATCACATTGTTGGTACCACAGAATAGCTATAATAGGCGAGCCTATTGCCGCTTACCGGGTACTTTCATGTACGCCAGAGCCTCGTATGATGACCCATTTCAAGCTTTTAAGTATTAAATCAGTTATTTTTCGTATAAAATTTGACTATGAGTCAGCCGTTTGGTTTCTACTGCTGTGAGGTGTTGGAAGAATACACACTCATATATACCTACCTACATGAGTTATGATGCGACAGATAGAATAGTCGATTATAATAGACTCAAGTACCGAAGGTAAATATTCTGAACATTAAAAAATAAACTGACTATTTTATCTTAGCCTGGGTATTTACAAAAAGTATGATAAGTATTCTTTTATAATTTATTAAATTAAATTATTTATCCGTACTTTAAAAAATGGCTAGGATGCGACTACGTTAGATCTCAGGTTTTTTGGATCTTACACTACTACAAGCCGAAGTTTTATAGAATATACCCTAACTTAATCTCAACCTCATACAAGTATAAGTTATTCTATATTACTTATCTCATATCTTCAATAAGAATATATTGCATAAATAAATCTTAAACTATGCCTTGCTCCTTTAATCATTTCTATAGAACAATTTACAGCTGACCCGATGTACAATCAATTTACAAACAGTAAGCTTTTTTAATATTCCCGTTTAATATTTTATTAACCAACTCAAGTACTTAGAAGTTATTAGGATTTAGGAAGTAGCAACAGATTTCATAACCAAAACAAAAAAATCAAAAGGATTATTAGAGTTAGTTTTAACAGTATCACATGGTGTATTAGAAAAAGCAATTGAAATGCTCGTACAGCCGACATTATAGACACAATAGTTTGTTAATTATGTAGATAATACTTTATATTAATTACGTTTTGCCGTGTGGCGCCGGCCTAGAATAGCGTCACCCCCTCTCATCTCATGGGGAGTCGTAAGAGTCGACGAAGAGAAATAGGACCGGATGATGGGCAGCAGCGCCATCCTGCGTACTGGCTGGAACTGCGATCACCAACCCGCCTGCCCAGCGTGGTGATTACGGGCAAATACCCCTAATAGAATGGCACATACACACAAACGGCCCCCAGTCCCCGGCGGCCCCGCTATTCCAGATTACGGTAGCGGTCTTGGTAACGGCGGGGCAGGGGGTGCAAAGAATCACCGGCAGAGATCCGGCTACCATCCTAAACGACTTCTGCACCTGGCAACCTACAACACACGCACACTGAGGACTGATGAGAAGATTGACGAGCTGGAAGAGGAAATAGAGCAGTTGCACTGGGACATTATCGGGTTATCTGAAGTCCGAAGACAGGGGGAGGATACGGTAATCCTCAAGTCCGGCAACTTGCTCTACCACCGGGAGGGCGACCACCTGTCCCAAAGTCTATAAAGAGTGTGTCGACTAGGGTAGCGTACCTAATACTCAGAATCACCAAACGGTATTCGCTGAAGGTAATTCAGGTCTACGCACCGACCTCGACACACCCTGATGAGGACGTAGAGTTATTGTATGACGACATTTCTGCCGCCATACATACTTCACCAACTCACTACACGGTTGTTATGGGGGATTTCAACGCAAGGCTAGGCCAGCGAAGTGGTGACGAGCAGAAAGTGGGGCAATTTGGAGTAGGGCGAAGGAACCAAAGGGGCCAGCGGCTAGCGAATTTCATGGAGAAGGAGGGACTTTTTATGATGAACTCCTTCTTCAAGAAACCTCCGCAGAGGAAATGGACCTGGATGAGCCCTGATGGTTTCACGAGGAATGAGATAGACTTTATCATGACCACTAAGCGGCAAATATTCAATGATGTCTCTGTAATCGCTAGGGTGAAAACCGGCAGCGATCACCGAATTGTAAGAGGCACATTGAATATAAATGTCAAGCTTGAAAGGTCCCGCCTGATGAAGTCTACGCTCCGACCCTCAGTCGCCCATATTCAAAACCCCGAGTACTTTCAGATCGAGCTTCAAAATCGCTTTGCAGGTCTAGAGGACTGCGTGTCCGTCGACGACTTAAGTAGCGGGCTAGTTGAGACTGTCCACGCGGTGGGGTCCAAATTTTACAAGACCAGACCCCGAAATAAAACCCAAAAAATATCGACTGAGACTCTTGATCTCATGGAAGCACGACGACATATGCGATTGCAGTCTTCAGCAGATGCATTCTCTTACCGGCGTATCAATAGACAGATCACGAAATCCTTGCGACTTGATATTCGCAGATTCAGTACTACGTGTATTGAAAATGCAATAGAGAGGAACAAGGGTTCGAAAGTGTTCGCACGAGATCTGTCTATTGGCCAGAGTCAGTTAACGCAGCTGAAGACCAACAAGGGCAATCTAGTCACGTCGAAACCTGAGATCATGAGGGAAATCGAAGGGTTTTATGGGCAGTTATATACTAGTACGCAGGATCCCGCTACTTGTTTGGCTAAAGATCCTAGAGCCAAACTAATCAGGCACTACACCGAAGACATCCCGGACGTCAGCCTATACGAGATTAGGATGGCCCTGAAACAGCTGAAGAACAACAAGGCACCGGGTGAAGACGGGATGACAGCAGAGCTTCTGAGAGCGGGTGGTACACCGGTACTAAAGGTACTTCAGAGGCTCTTTAACACCGTCATCCTCGAGGGACGTACGCCACAGGCGTGGGCCAGTGGCGTGGTTGTACTTTTCTTCAAAAAAGGTGACAAATCTCTTTTGAAGAATTATAGGCCAATCACGCTACTGAGCCACGTCTATAAGTTGTTTTCACGGGTCATCACGAACCGTCTCGGTCATAGGTTTGACGACTTCCAGCCTCCCGAACAAGCCGGTTTCCGAAAAGGCTTTTCAACCATGGACCACATACATACGCTGCGGCAGGTTATACAGAAGACCGAGGAGTATAACCAGCCACTTTGCTTAGCGTTTGTGGACTATGAAAAGGCCTTCGATTCGATCGAGACTTGGGCAGTGTTTCAGTCCCTGCAGCGATGCCGCATTGACCATCGGTATATTGAAGTGTTGAGAAGTTTATACAAAAAACGCCACCATGTCCGTACGCGTACTAGACCAGCACACGAATCCTATCCTCCTGCGGAAGGGCGTGAGACAGGGAGATGTCATATCTCCGAAACTGTTCACTGCTGCCCTGGAGGATGTTTTCAAAATGCTGGACTGGGGAAACTACGGCATCAACATAAATGGCGAGTATATGTCTCACCTTCGATTTGCCGACGATATAGTGGTCATAGCGGAGTCACTTGTGGATCTGGGCACAATGCTCGAAGACCTCGACAGAGCTTCCCAAAGGGTAGGTCTCAAAATGAACATGGACAAGACGAAAATTATGTCGAATGTCCATGTTAAGCCTACCCCAATAATTATTGGAGGCTCGGCTCTCGAAGTTGTCGACGAATATGTATACCTGGGACAAAAAGTCCAAATGGGTAGGTCCAACTTCGAGAAAGAGGTCAATCGTCGAATCCAGCTCGGTTGGGCTGCGTTCGGGAAACTGCGCTATATCTTCTCGTCAAAAATACCTCAGTGTCTTAAGACAAAAGTCTTTAACCAGTGTGTGTTGCCAGTGATGACGTACGGTACTGAGACTTGGTGCCTGACTATGGGCCTCATTAGAAAGCTCAAAGTCGCTCAGCGTGCAATGGAGAGAGCTATGCTCGGAGTGTCCCTACGTGATCGAATCAGAAATGAGGAAATCCGTAGGAGGACTGGAGTGGCCGACATAGCGAGGCGAGTTTGCAGGCTGAAGTGGCAATGGGCGGGGCACATAGCTCGAAGAACCGACGACCGATGGGGCGTCAAGGTTCTGCAATGGCGACCGCGAACCGGTAAACGTAGTAGAGGACGGCCTCCCACGCGATGGACCGATGATCTGGTCAAGGCGGCGGGAAGCCGATGGATGCAGGCGACTCAGGATCGCTCAATGTGGAAATCTATTGGGGAGGCCTATGTTCAGCAGTGGACGTCAGATGGCTGAGATGATGATGATGATGAATTACGTTATATGATTAAGATTTAATTATCTTTATAAAAAAAATCCATAAGTAACTAAGAACTGAAGCCAATACATTTTTTACTATTATTTTTACAAATAACTGATGTTCAGTAAATATGTGATCTTACATTAGACAATAGTTTAATAGATTTAGAAAAGTTTCACTACCGTATTTCTATCGACTATGCCTGCACTGCAGCTATTCTTAAGACCCGGAGGCAGGACCCTGCGACGATTTATTGTTTAATCACAAGCACTCAGCCACCGTAGTATTGCGTCGGTAAATTGTGGCAAGCTTCGAATAAAGCGGATTTAGATTTTCTCCTAGAAATGCCAGCGAAAATAGTTACCGTTTTAATAAGGAAATGCTATATTTGAAATTCTTTTATTACAGACGTGCGTGAGTTGCTAGAACGATATTTATTTTTTATAAAGCAGCTATGTCCTTCGTCACGGTCGTAAATAGTTGTTGGATCAATGCATAAACTTATTTAAAATGTTTGGACGAGTTAAACCTAAACTGATACACTTAAACAGGCGCGTATGTATGTTTGCTTGATCAAAGCCGAGAAGCAATCCTAAATTATATCCAGCCAAAACCCAGTCAAATCTTCGAATATCGAGAGTTATAGGATAAATAATCCCAAATCAGTTTCTGTAAATATAGATATTTGTACCGGTCTGTTGTTTTTCTTTAGTTTTAAAATTTTCAAAAAGTTTATCATTTAAGAAGTTTTTAGTATAAACGTTGCTTAGTTTGCGGCTTGTGTACACAGTAAAAAATATTAAAGTTAACATTACACCCAAATCGGCTCAAGTAAGAATTCAGAGTAAGTCATTCCAAATTCCAAGTTAGAATCACGTGAAAACAAAGAAACACAATCAGTTCCAGTATTACTGAATCGACGCAACAATGTTACACACGTCGACCTCGGACAAGTCTATGTGACGTAATGAATACAGCAGGCAGGATGCCTTAGGAGTCCTGTTACATAATAAAGCGTAAGTCGAAGTACGTATTCCCTAATGACTACATGCGACTACGTCAATAACAACTGACGACTTGAACAAAACAATAACGCCGCAGTTCAGAATGCCGGCTTTGTAGTCGACGTGGAACAATGAAAATAGGTAGCTATTAGGGATAAAGTTAATGATCAAAACGAGTATAATTGAATATTAGAAAAAGTGGATGCTTTCGTTGGGTGGATGGCATTGTTGTCACCAAAGGCATATAATCAACTTTAACCATAGAGAGTTTTGAAATCGGAAATAAGGAAATAGTTGGTTATTTTTAGCTAATGAGTAGGAAGATATGAAATATTATACACAACGCTTGGTACGATCGATATGGCGCGTAAATCATTATTAAAGTTTGCTCTTAATGTAGAACCTATGGCCATATAATGAATAAATTAATTATTATTATACAGTTCATACTTTTACGTCGGAACTATTGTCAGTTCTGATTATGCTATAAATTTTTAAGTTAAGCAAATGTATACCTTTTTTTAATAAGGATTAATATTATTTTCAAGGTTTACAGTAAAAGATTAACATAAAAAGGGGTCAAACCCACAACAGTCCCATTTTTAATCCCAACAATTATTTTTTTACAATTCTCAAGGGATTTCTAATATTTCGAATTCAACCTTCAGCAACAAAAAAATTAAAAGTCTCAAGTGATGCGACGTGTTCCATGACGCACCCTCGCTTTATTCTGACTGGAAGCATTATTCCTTGTCAGTGTGTGGTCTTTAACGTAGATTTCTTCGATTAGATCGTCACGTCGATAAACTTGTACTGGGACACCACCGAATTCCTTAGGGTCAAAACAGAGCTAGTTTTAACGTCTGTGACGGAATGTGACGTCGAATTTCAAATTTAAAATCTTTAAGAGTTAATCCTATTACCATAACGTATGTCATAGTTGATTCGGGGACACGAAGGGATAATACATTTTTAAAATGCTTTATAGAATTTAGGTTGATTGACTGTAAGCTGGGCAACTTAAAATTTTGTTAAGCTCAATAAATAAACTATCTCACTAAGTATTAAAATTTTGAATGATTTGATTTGGATACCAATCCTATTAAATAAATAACAAACAAATTAGTATAGTATTAATGCATGTTTTATGTATTTATATGTGCATAGTTTCTTTGGTGACAGTAATCACCATAGTATTTATTTTGTCGCTAAATTATTACATGTAAGATAGTTTTGTGTTATTACAATCCACAAATGGGATGGAATACACTGATTGGTTTTTAATGTGATATAGCTAGTTATCACTCGATGTCTTGTCCCTACCTTAAACAAAAAGAAACGTGTTTGTTCCTACTATTTATTGTTACCTTTTGGGAAACAGAAAGACACTGTTGTATTTAAATAACACCATTATTCGATAACAAAGCAACATATTTCACGGAACACTTGCCAGAGTATTGAATCGAAATTGTCCCAATCGAAAAGAAAACATACACAATCTTGCATCACAAAAGACTATAAAAACTTGTAACAGCAGATTCAAGTGAAGCACGCTTACGAGACTCTTTTACCGTTTCTCCGAACAGCCCAATGAGATCCCACTGGGTAAAACAATTGCAGTAGTTGTATTTAGTTTAGCGGATGCCTCTTTTGTAACTTGGAAGTGTGCCACCTTTATTGTGCTCGTTGTCAAAAACAGTAGCAACAGCATCCAGAGGAACTAAAGCTTCGTAGTAACTTGCTACCTGAGAGGCTGAATTTACTGACCCAAAAAGTTTTGTGCTCATTTAAGTATAATTGTCAGTATTCACAATTCGTTTCGAGACATAATTGATGGAGTCTTTGGAGCTGTCAATACCTATTGTGCATGATCGATAATTTCGTGCGTATTATGACGTAACTTACAAGATGTTTTTTTTACATTGTTCAAAATAGAAAGTCGCTGTAGTTTTTTTAAAATATTTTTTATTTCATCATCATCATCTGATCCTATTTACATCGCATTACTGAGCACAAGCCTTCACTCAGGAACCAGAAGGGAAAAGGTTTTTACGTCATTCTTCACCACGCTGATTGGCGAAGCCATATACAACATCCTATGGGTAAATACAGGGTAATGTTCTTTATAAATTACAAATTTTAAGTAATTAATTTTAGTGATTTGGTTGTCAGTGAGCGAATCTTTTACATTTATTTATCATCTGATTGAGTCTACGTATCATTACTTCTATTATTTTTGTGTATATTTAATTCTATTTAAGTTTTTTTGTTTAACTGTTAAGCAATGCTTTGTAGCATTAAGTTCGCCTTTTGTTCATTATATTGTTTATTGGTGCAATGAAGTTTAATTGAATACATATTTATATAGCTCATATGGATTCACAGACAAACAGTAACTAAAAATTAAATTTAAAAATTTTAACAACGTTACAGGGTACTATATAATGATAATTAGTTTTCCAGTAGGCTCACGACAAATATAATTAGTTATATATTTCCAAATCGTAAATATAACAACACTTGCTATCTCAATCAGAAAAAACGAACACATGCTTTCGTGATCGATACCATCTAAACACCTACCGGACTTTTATATTTAAGGCAATATTTTAAGTCATTAATACGTTAAAAAATGCTGCTAAATAAAATAATTAAGCCACTATAAAACTATACCCCCAATGGATACATGTCGATGTGAGACGACATAAAGATTCCGAACATCTTAATATAAGGAGTCTGAGCATCGCATTAACATAAACAGCGATCGCGTTTGAAAGAACTCTCTAGTCACAGTTTTGAATACATTATTAAAGACAAGAGCCGTTTTTTATTGCATCAATAATTTAAGAATAAACTGCTCTCGGTGTCTTTCGGGGCCGATTTGGCTTGTAGAGAAACCGACATAAGAAGTTCCCCGCAGGCGATCGCTCTGAACGGTCACGCAACGACCAAATGTAGGACTTTTGGTCGTAAAAATCGATTACTTTATTTTGTTACCAGAACTATCATTAACGATCACGATAAAAATAGTCGTCCGTTCTTGTTTGTTGTCTACAATAAAAGGGTATCGGAATTTATGTAATGGAACTCGTGCGAATGACATGCCCATTAAAAGTTCACGGACATTATGTACAACAAGCGTTGATGACCCATTAAAATTTAGCTTCGCACCATCCATTAATGCTAAAGATACCGAAGTCGGAAAGGAAACACCGCTCTAAATTCCCCTCGTTCACACTCAAAGCCTTATATGTTAACTGCATTCGAACATCTGATAAAAAGTTACTAACCGAAGTAAAACGGTATATAATCTGTGTCCATATCGCATCGACGACGGTAGCTCAAAGAATTTATCGGCAGGGTCAATATCTCTATTTCGATTCTGTATCGCCATTTATCAACGGCATCTAATGATCGGTCAGCTTATAATAGCCAGTGAGTGTCAAACCTAATGAGAATATATACCGTCTTGGTACACGATAAATTAAAGAGGTTTTGAATGAAACGGCATATTAATTGGACATTAGTGTACGTCAACACCTCTAACGCAAAGTGTGAAAGAAAAAACGATTTAGTACGTGTAAGCATTGCATGAGGCAAGATATTTATTTGAAAGCAATAAAATTGCGTGGGTGTAGTTTTAAATATATCTTTCCCGAGGGCTTTTTCTGGTAACACAATGTGAATTTTGATTTGGTTATTAAAGCATTTTCCGCTTTTGTTGTTGGGTTTTTGCAAATTCTAGGTATTTTTGGGCTATATTGTATTATTCTTGATATCGAAAATTAGTTCGGTTCCCTTCACAAAGAAAATACAGAACGACTTGTTGGATTTAAAAAGTTTTCTTCCGAAGTAATTATTTCCGAGGCTGCTTTAGAGAAAGACATTACTTTTTGTCTTAGCAAATTGAATTCCGCAAAATCTCCTCGAGAAGATTGACTGACCACAAATTGGGGATTCGTTGTCAAGCGAGATAACATCGGAGGAATCTCATTACATTGGAACATTCGTCCCGGCTTCCAGTTGCCTTTATATGTTGCGTCCAACTTAGCCTTTGGAATCTTGGATACTTTAGTCGGCTCTCAGATTGTTGCAAGTTTGGCCAGTGTTTAGGAAGACAAACCCGGAGTTTGCCTCCTCGGTAGGGATAATTAGTTTAAGTTACGTATGTCCTTTACGACTTCATTTACATTGTTCCGATGGGAGATTGTATAGTATTAAGTTTCTAAAAGATCACAGTGTCAGTGATTGAGATTCTTTGAAGGGGGTATTCTAAAGAACCCACCCCCCCCCCCCCTGAGCAGGTTCCCACCTAGGCCTGGTAAGGGGACGAAGTACCTCCTGGTTAGGCTCAAAGATTGACGACGCTGGGTGCCCTTACTTCTAATACCGGAAGGGAAACCAAAAGAGACCTGTGGAGCGCCAGAAGGTTTTTTAGGCGGCGGGGACAGGTCTAACCATAGACCCTCTAGGAAGTCGGCCTCACACGCTATGGTCTCTCAAGGAGGTAGGAAAGTTGCGTCCACTGCGCCACTCTGAGTAGGCCCTCCCGGTTTCGGTCCAGCGGGCATTAGCGGGTGGGTGTCAGACGCTGCAACCCAGGTACTGGCCCCCGCCTCTTTCTCAACAAGCGGCTGCCGTCGTCGGAAGGTTCAACTTTGATCAGAAGGCTGTGCGTAATTGCAATCAGTTACCGACGTAAAAAAGAAGGGTATTTCTAAAATGAAAAGTTTATTATTTTTATGTTTTATAATATGTTATGGTTAGGAGGAAATACGGCCTATAAAGTTTAAGGTATTCCCCACATGATGTACTGTTGATATACTTTTAAGTAGTAGAAGTACAACTTCTGTGCTACCAAACACATCTGCTTCTTACAATAATATGAGGGTTAATAATATAATAAAAAACTTTCGATACACACCTTTTTTGTAAGTATACTAGGTGGCATTTCTTTATTAGAACCGGATAAAAGTGTTGCTTAAAAACCAATTTCATAATATTACTTATTCAATACCATATGGTATCTAGATACTAGATCGTTAAACAAAAATATATCTAAGAATATAGCTACTCTAAGTCAAGATATTTGAGATGAATATTCTTTATATTTTTACTACACAAACATTAAAACAAAGAAGTCGGTAATAATAAATAGAAACCCGAGAAACTTTGAAAAAACTAATTAAAAATAGCTGACAAATGAACTTTATTCCGATACTTATACAATTTATTTTGCATAATATTCAAAGAAGTCGCAAAGATTGTATCAACCGCAAAACAGTACAAACACCCAGAGTAAGAACAGTATGGAAAAAACAGAGAACTGCGAAAAATGCTTAGGCCAATATTGACATCACGATTTATTAGGGCCCCTTATTTAGATTATCTTTGTTAATTCGGAATGACATATCGAAGTCGCTAAGACCAGCACCTCCAGCTAAACTGCAATAGACAAGTACCTATAACGTAATTTTTTATTTGAGTTAAGAAGAAAATTGTATGAAATTAACATAAGCTGTGAATATATTAACAAATTTTCTTGCAACTTAAATTCGAATAGATAAGCGGTCGATGTCATGTCCATACTGGAATTCATTTCAATTCGAATTGCAGTCAAATTTCGACCTCGGGTGTCATCGTGAATGGATTCATATTATTCATTTGTATTTCCTCGACATTGGCGAAATTATCAAAAACAAGGGCAATTAAAAACGGAGAAGAATTCGAGAAGTCGACCACAGTTTAGCAAGAGAGTCAAAATATGAAAGTCATGAAAGTAAATGGAAAAAAATACTGTACAATGTTATGGAAAAAACAGTCCTTTTTTCTCGATCGATCACAAAATGTATACTAATATCCCATTCTGTCGCGAGACTATTTGGTCTGCACATAACAATTTTTTTTAAACATTGTATCGAGTGGAATTTGATATAGTACGGTTCCATGCTCTAGAAGGCAGGAGCCATTGATCCGTTATAACTAATTTAGCAGTAGTTAATGAACCTACTGTACGACCTAAAAGGTGCTAATAGCAGCAATTCACAAACCAGCTTTAGAAAATCCTCAGTGGGCTTGCGTTGGCTGTCCTAACCACCTAGTTGGTTGATATCCTCACTGGATGTGCGTTAAACGTCGCAAAATTGATGTACATTGGTCGGTGGAAGGAGACCCAGCTATGGAAATAGTGTCAATAACCTACTTCAGCTTCAGCTTTTTATTTTATATTTATTTATTTTGGCATATTGAACTAAAACTTGCATTGAACGTCCCAAAACCCGCTGCTCTAGTTGCTTGGTGAAAAGAGGCCCAACTGTTGGAAGTAAGTTCTTTGACGTAGTTATTTACTAAAAGGACAAAGGTGAATATGGGTGAATTGCCCAAGCAAAAAAATACACGGCAAACCTGAGAACGGTAGTGCAATGTGCTGATTATTAATTTTATATATTTTTTCTCAACAACGTAAGTATTTCTCTACCTTGGCAAAAAAAATCTTTGGTATCTACCCTCTAATATACCCAAAAAAAAAATTACAAAGTGTTATTTTATCATCACGGTGACCTGTCCTGAACCCAATTCCGCTCATAACATACCTTCTCCTGCAAATACATTCGTAATATGGATTTAAATTGATTTTGTTATCATTAAATTATAATATATTCGATCAAATAAAACAATTTTTGTTTGTTTATCTTCTTTCTCATAGATTTGACAGGCAGTCAACTTTTGTCTGGAAAAAAGTTATCATTTCAGAGGACAGTAAGTTTTAGTAGAATAGCCACATCAACATTGCGTTGTTACGCCCCTTTCACCTTTTCTCACTCCGGATCAGTCCGGCTTAAGCTCTCGGCGCGAACGCACCGGTCCCAACGTCTTGCGGTTTCCCGCCAAAAAAGTAAGTTTATCATTTCAGTAATATGGGGACAAAAATAGTTTCATTTCGGTGGCTGTTATAACTCGTGCTAGATTTGTTTAATTTGTTTCAAAATTGTGTATTAAATTCGCAGTAAGTACTGTTTTGTTTGAGTAGTGTTCATATTTTTTAAATAATTTTTTTTCGGAGTTAAATGTAGAACTAACCTCTATTTTATAATCTCAGTGTTATCATTTCAGTGGATTCGGTGGACTGTTATACCAATTACAGTCCACCGGAATTAAAAGTATCTCCGAAATGATAAAAACATAAAGTTTTAGAGATCCTGGTGTCAAATACAAAGTCATCGTTTTGTAATGTACCTACTTTTACCTAGAGTGTCGATTAGATTATTTAGGTGTATTTGTTGTGTAATATTTGTGCTTAAGATATATAATATATACATATATCTATGTAGTTAGTACATGTTTACTATACTATAGATACACATTTGTTCGGCTCAACGAAAATGTGATGAGTGTGTGGGTCACCACAGTGTAGATTATTATACCTACTAATTGTCAACAAAATAATTATTTCGAGGGTTTACCTTCAATATAAGTCACTTACCTTTATTTTTATATCATTTATTACGAGTAAATAACAAAAATAAATAATATTTGATATAATTACAAAATTTCTTAATTTTACAAGATATAACAAATAAGTTAAAGAGCATTTAAACGTTATATGAAAAAAAAAGAGATATACCTATGTGATGAGAAATTGCCTGTGAGAGTGTTTGTCTGAGTCAATGCAAGAGAGCTAGTGTGTGAGCGCGTGGTGTATCTGAAGGTATAGTATTTTATAGGATCATAGTATAGTGTGTATGAATGTATGTCTGTGGATATGAGAAAGAAGAAAATTGAAAAGCGTGTATTTTGATTTTAGGATGCCGCGGCCTAAGCAACAGACTAGAGAAGAAAGGTTGGAAAAAAGGAGGTTGTATGAAAGAAGAAGAAAAGAGAGAATTAAGAGCAATGAAGTCTCACGCGAAGAGTTTTTGAGAAAAGACAGAGAAAGGTATGCCAGAAAAAAAGCAGCGGGATTAATTGTTTCAAGGCATCTAATGACCCCTAAAAAATTAAGAATCCTAAGAAGAAAAAACAAAATAAGTGCTGCTGCTTATTACCAAAGAAAAAAAAATAGAGCAGCTCCAGCTCCTATAGCGGCTCGTGCTAACCCTCAGGTTATTGTAACCTCAAAGAATGATATATGTAATAATTCTAACTGTAATATCTGTATATTAATGATGATATTAAAAAAACTGTGTACTGTCCTGTCTCAGTGTTTATCTAAAATTTGTGGAAATCAAACCTAACAAAGTACGGAACCCTGGCTGGGGGCACGGTTGTTCTTAGCTGTATCATTTCGGTGGATTTATCATTTCGGTGGTAATTTTTATCATTTCGGTGGACACTTTTAATTTCAGTGGACTCTTAAAACTTTATCCTTAAATATTTATGTAAGTTTTGATAATATTTGATGTCCACTCACGCACAATGTTATAAAATAGACTAAAGTATTATTTGTCACTAAAAATATATAGATTGCATTGAAATAAAAAAATCCCACCGAAGTGATACATAAAAATCTCTTGTTGAAATTCACCCATATACTGTATCCCATACTGTATCCCTTTTTGTACTGTGATAAAAGCCTTGGCCAACGGCGTACGGAAAATTAAAAAGCAAAGCGGGCCCCGTTTCCTAGCCATTCTTTTTAATTTCTCACTACCAGGATAGTCGGTCGGAATCATTAAAATTTCCCCGTCCACCCTCGCAGATTCATTCGATATGGAATGATAAAGTAACTCGACTTATAGAATTCGAAATGAACCGACTTCCAGCAAGAAAGTTTTAGTTCTCAGTATTTTATTTTCATTTAATTTATTAAGTTAGGCTGAGACTTTATTTAAAGCGTATAATGGAGGAACTTTATAAGATAGCTAATTTATTTTACTAATAACAGATGTAGGTTTTTACATATTTGATTGTTGTTTCGGATTTAAATGAATACTCGGTTCGGAGTTTAATTGAACTTTCTCGTGTCTTCTGTGAGGATGTGTGCATGGTCTGTTGCATTCTTTGGCAGTATGTAATCCATTGGCACGTATGTCACCCCCTACGACGTATAGCCATCTTTCTTATTGTTTCCAAGTTTTAACTGACAATTATTCAGCCAAATTGTTTTAGCCTCTTCCAAAGTTTCATGCTTTTACGATTGATATTAAATGAAATAATTATTGTCATTCTGTGGTGCATGCTAGGGTGCTAAAGGATCCTATTAACATCACCTGCCAACCAACCGAACTCTGGCAAACATATAAAACCGAAACCACTTCGGGGAACCAGGCGTAATTGTATGTATGTAATTATAATCATTCAAAGCCTCACCTCTGAAAACTCTAAGTCAGTCATTTCATATATAGTTTTCGACCACTTCATATCGCCAATGCACAAGTGATTCGAAACCTACTAGAACTTAAATAAATATATATACATACATACTTACAATACAATTATTAATTAATTATAATACATTCACGCTTGTGTCTTTAATAAAATAAAAACTATAGCTACATTTAAACAGTACTGTCTAAATCTGTTCTGATGTAAATCTTTAGCTATGCATAATTTTAGTTAAGACATCACAGTCCTCCTCAGAGAAATAACACAACCGTATATAAGATAATCCTCTTAGAAAGCGTCCAACGCCAAGAAATGTTTAATAAAGCAGGTGCTATAGCACACATAAGGTGTAATAAATAAAACACCATTTGCAAAGTAAATGTATACTGATGTGATGAAAGAAATATACAAATAATACTATGATTATGGAAATACAGTTATACATGATGTGATTATTTTTCCAATTCCATTTTGAACATTCTATGATGGACATAAATTCTTACTTTAGACCATAACGCTCAGATAGTGATGTCGGATAGCTTCTATAGATTGAAGAATACATTTTTGATTATTTAATTTATGGGTTATTTCGTTGTGTATAAACAAATAGGTATTAGTTAGAGAGCTGTTCATACTAAAGTCGATACTTTTATCATTTTCTAAAAAGTACTTACTGTTTTCATTTGTTTAAGATCAGTCATTGTATTAGCCTAAGTTCTATGCTTTTTAAAATTGGTAGGCTGAAATGTAAACCTCATAGAAAAAAATGTTTTATATTTAGTATCATGAAGACGAATAATTCAAAAGTGAAATTAAATAGCCTTTTTGCGGACAGTAATAAAACTTCAGATACAGCTAATCTTTTATTACAATTAATAAGCTGCTTAAACATTGACTAATACTACGTAAACCCAATGAATAGAGACGCCTATTTTTAAGCGACAGAACATTATGTTCTCTGCAATACACGTCAAATATTTCTTAATATAAAGCCAAACTATTAAGACAAAAATTTAACACACAGAATGGAAATTGTTATAAAGTTTATACAAGCTCTGTATTTTGTTTATAATATTTATTTGCTTAGTTGGTTGGTTGGAATAAAAATTGTTAGAAAGCTTATACACGCTCTGTATTTTGTTTATTATATTTATTTATTGGTTTGAATAGGCAGTCCCCCGACTACATTATACTGTGTCCGTATAAAGATTTCATTATAGGATGTCATTAAGCCCAATAGAATTTATGCGTAGGTGAAGCAAAACAGACTCGAAGAATCTTGTTTAATTTATTATACAAACTGACAATAAATTGTCAATTTTCCCAGTCTGCTTGTCATCGACCATTAAGATTGATGTTTTGCGAAAGCATGTCATAACTGGTTTGTAATGGATAAATACGACCCAGATAAGAATATCAGATGAACTAAAATATTAATGGGATTCAGATATAACACATTCGTTCGTAAGTTATATTTAAATTTGCATTGTTATTCAGAGTATATTTTTCAACTCACAATATTGGTTTTTTTTTGTACCTATATCTAAATAAGTATTATCTAAAAAACAAAGCTAAATTTCGTCAAAGCTTAACATTAAGATATTGTATAAGTAAAGCAGGAATTGAATCGCGAATTTTAGCTACTTTATAGATGCTATACAGCGTTTTGTGTTCAGTTGAAACGAAAAGTGTAAGTCCTTCATTGACGCTACTGCACTGTAGTGGTTGCAATCAGTGCTTAAATAAATTGCCGCAGTTTGCTTGTCGGAGTATCTTCCTTCAGATAAAGGTTACAACGCCGATCGCCGCTGATCAAAGAAGCGTGTATGCTAAATTTATAATACGTTATATCATTAATCAAACAATAGATATAAATTATCAGGGATTAAGACTCAATGGTACCAATGTAACAAAATTTTTAGGTGTAAATCTTGATAAAAATTTAGATTGGAAACAACAAATTGAAAAAGTTTGCAATAAGATAAACAGATTTGCCTATGCCTTATATAAATTGACTAAAGTAGCGTCAAAAAACGCTGCCCTAACAGCATATTTTGCTTATATAGAGTCTATTCTACGGTATGGTCTTATCATTTGGGGAAATAGCACTGATATAAATAGAACATTTATTGCACAAAAAAAAATATATCAGGGCAATATGTGGTACTGAACCAGATGAACCATGTGCACCACTGTTTCGGTTTTTAACATTTTACCTTTGCCTTGCTTGTACATTTTCGAAATTTCAAAATTTGTCAAGCTGAACAGTCATTACTTTAAAATGGCCAAAGATGTTTATCCAAGAAACACTAGGAACGGAAATAGGTTGGTGACTTCCACTATCCCCAGAAGTGCTCGCTTCCAAAAAAATTGCTTCTATATGTGCATTATTATATACAATCAAGTACCTGAAAGTATAAAAGAACTTAATTTTAAGAGATTCTTAAGTATATTATATAAATGGCTTATCTCACACACTTTTTACACAGTTAAACAATTTTTAGAGCACAAACTTTGTGATACTTGTAGTGTTTTTACCCTAAGAGGTTAAAGTTACTATCTATGTTTGGTTTGACTAATATTTTGCGCATTTGTGACATGATTTCGATTTTATTATTATTATTTTTGTGATTGTACTTATGAATGACTTGTGAGTATCCGTATTTTGACATCAATAATGTTTAGTTGCTAATTCGCAATTTTCACATTTAAAAATTTAATTATGTCTAGTTAAAAATTCCCATTTTTGACATTTTAATGTATTATAAGTATAGTTTTCTTTTAAAAATTGATGTGTTAATTTAATTATAATTTGCATGCTACCGTTGTTGGCTGAATGAGAGGAGCTTTATTTTATTGTACAAGAACTGTAATGTACCTCAATCAAGTGCAAATAAAAATATTCTATTCTATTCTATTCTATTCATTCGACACTATCTATCAGCTTCGCCTATTAATGACACACTACTGAGCATGGGCTTTTCACGATCCAAGGTAAGACGAACTACGAAGTCCCAACTCCCAGTGCGAATTGCCAGAGGAGGTGTAAGTATGGCGTCCTGCTTCTAGAACTTCCAAGCCGACCAAAGAGGTTTTAACTTGGATTAACGACTATCACATAATAGCCATAGCCGTGACTAACGTTTCAATATGTCATCCGCATAATATATTTAATATAATATAATATAATAATATTTTTGGTTGTATAAGGATCCTTCCAACATCTAAGGAGCCCAAGCCAACCTCACCTGCAAGTGGTGCACCTGCCGATCAACGGACAAGGCTCTGGCGAACATAACAGTGCCCGGTAAGCGGCTATAGGCTCGCCACCTATTACGTGGGACTAACAACATTATTGGCAAAGTGTGAGCGTATAATTTGCCTCTGCTTACCCCTTCGGGGAAACAGGCGTGAATGTATGTATGTATGTATGTAATATTTGAGCCAATCATGAATTTTGCAAGCAATCCAGGTTACATAAGCGATCACCCATTAAAAAACTGTCTTCTTGTCTTCTGTTTTACTTTAGTGGCCGTTTCAAACGGCCTAGTGTCGCAGAGCTACTGTAAATGCCTTAAATAATTTATATTTGAGGCAATCTAGAATTTTGGTAGCGTTCCAGGAGATGCCCGCCTCGCTCGGATAGCAGTTATGATTCGCCATGATATCGCCGGTTGCGGCATCTGTTTGGCAGATGTCCTGCCCTACTTAACTAGATAACACGTGTTGCAGCTCTTATTTAGCTGGGAACGTTAACACGGTGGTTTTTATACCACTTTGCTTGTGATTGGGATAACAAGTCGTTATTTAATGCGTTAATTTGTTTATGTACCTATATTTAACACTAAAAGAGTAATAGACCAACGTACATTTTTTATTTTACCCGTTGTTGTTTGTTTATTCAAGAGGAGAGATCTACTTGACTGTAGGACTGTGAACTAGCTAGAAGGTTTTAATATAGAAACTAGCCCATTTATAAAAAAGATAACCAAGTACTTTGCTTATTTGATCCTTTATCACTATATGTAATTCACGACTATTTACGCCCTGAGATAATATAAATTATGGTCATTAACTTATAACAAAACAACAAAAAAAGACATTCGGCTTTTACATTGAAAATTTACTTTCTTTAAGAGGCTATGACCAAAAATTGCTGGGTTGTAATAACTATGCGAATTTCTGCATTTCTTATATACAGATCGACAAAGAAAAAAAATGTAATTTGGCCAAAATGGTTTATACAATATTATACAAATATATATAATGGACTCGCCACTGCTAGAGCTGTGGCTAAGCCTGCATTCTGCTGTAAAGCCTAGCAGATTGTAGTTTTATAATTTTTAATGACCTACCTATTGTAATACTAACATTAGCAAATAAGAATAATTGTTACTAATACTATGGGCTCTGCCTGAAATAAAAATTATTATTATTATTAGTATTATACAACCTTTCTACCCAAAGGTATCGAAATTTATTAACAACCTATTTTAAATTCAAGAATTCAATCAACCCACACATATTTTACCAATAATTAGTTTTTAATAAATAAGAGTAATTCTTTTTCCCAATGACTTATTTAATATTTACAAAGAGTATTGTCAGGGGGTTAGTTATTTTTCACTCGTTGACTTTATTTTCGATTAGGCTTTACTTATTTTAATATTAAAATAAATAGTGTGGTAATAAAATAACACAAACACACTCTTGTTTTCTTATATAGATGGTTTTATCTAATCCCCCTGATCTCTTTAAATAATAATTTCGAAAATGTAAAGTAGTTATTAATAGTAAGAATAGGGGCATGCATATAATATATAATAAGATATATAATGAGATAAGATAGTAAGTTATATATATACATTATTAAAACTTAGATAATAAGTTCTAATAATGTATGTGCATGTTATGATGTTGGTGAACCTTTTTAAATAAATAAAGACTTAATAGGATTTGGTTATTGAAACAATTGTAGGAAAGTGCTTAGCCTACTACGTGAACATTATTCTTCCTGACTAAAGTCAATTTAGGACACATATTATACATTTTACTTTACTCTATTCTCACACGGTAAAGCCTGCATACTTTAAGGCACTACGAGGCGAAGTTGGCGACAATAAAGCACAGTGTAGCGACATTAATTACGAGTTATCGTAAAACACGACGCGGCTGGATGTCTCCCGACTCGCAGTAACTAAACCTTACGTCATTCGCGTGTATATTGAGTCAGACCTATAATATGAAGGCAACCGTATTATCTTAACGTAGAGAATAGAAATAAATTTGTCAAATGGCTGTTTTAGGCAAGAAATTTAGCGATAATTTAGCGACATGTAATTGACAATTAGATTTTTAAATTAATCATAATTTTACGCAAAGTTCAATGAACTAACGATTTTAAAAGCATTAGTCGATCGGATTTGTGAAAGGAGGCATATTCTAAGACTTTTTTGGTTAATTTTGACTAGTATAAAGAACATGTAGCAACATTAATTACGAGTAATAGTAAAACACGACGCGACTGGATATCTGCCGACTTGCAGTAATTATTAGTACTCGCGTGTATATTAAGTCAGACCTATAATTTGAATACAACTGTAGTACTATCCTTATATCTTAACCGTCCAATAAAGTAGAGTACGATCTGTTCAGAAATGTGCAGTTACCTTTATGTGCTTGCATATTCACTTCTTTTATATTTATTATATGAATTTATTTGACTATTAATATGGTGTTGAGGTCAGTATATCTACATTTCACTTCAGAGGTCGTAGATTCAAATCCCACATAGGACAAAATCTTTGTGTGAATTAACATGAATTTTTATTCTGGTCTGGATGTTTTCTATGTATATTAAGTACGTATATAGAAAAAAATGGTATTAAAGTATGTTTATCCGATCTTTAGTATTCATAACACAAGTTCTTAACAATACTTATTTTGGAACTAAATAATTGGTGTGATTATAAGAGATTTATTTTTTTATTCTATTTTAGCTAGCTAGTGACAATTCTGCCATCAGAATATCTGCGGAAGACCCTGTCGAGACAACACTTAGGTTCTCTTCGCAACAGTTTAGATATTTTATAGGTTAACATCGGCACGTATATCTGTAAAGGTGTAGCAAACAATTTCCTCTTAAAAATTATTGCAAATAATTTTCTTATAATGATGATCTATTTGGTATTAATATATTATTATTTAGTAGATACGTAGTCAATAATTTATTTTATCATAATCATTTTACTTCTTTTATGTTTATAACATAGCATCAACAAAATTTTAATTTTGATGTCATCATTGTCATCCAAACGTTACACCAAGGCGGCCTTACGGGAACAGGGTCCGCTTTATAATGGAAACATCTAACAACAGAATGTAATTTACCTTACGTGTTGTCGCCTTATTATAATAGGAAACTTTAAACATCTCATTACACTTCAGTCTGATACTTTAGTCTATCGGAATTCTCACGTGGAAAGGCATCGTAAGTTAGGAAGCTCCGAGGTGAAATTTGCGACGATAAAGCACAATGCAGCTACATTAATTACAAACGTCGCAAAATACGATGAACCTCTCTCGAGTCTTCCGACTCGCAGTAGCTATGACATACAATATGAAAAGTACTTAATTTCAAATTAAGCTTATAGCATTAAGCTTTAAGTGACGATCGCCACCTTGACGGGGTTGGGTGTGTGGGTGTGGGGTCTGAGTACCTCCTGATAGGGCAAAGGACGCCGCCGGGCAAAGATAACACCCAGAGGTTGGCGATTTTGGGTGCCCTTAGTACTGACTAACGGGTAGGAAAACTAAGAGAGACCTATGGAAGACGCAGTGGACAGGGCAGAAGGGCCAGGAGGATCTTATGCGGCAAGGGTAGAGGGCCCTGCTGTCTGACTATAGACCCTCTGAGAAGTCGGCCACATATGCTATGGTCGCTTATAGGGGTAGGAAGGATGCGTCCTTTCGCGCAGGTGCAGGCGCCTCTGAGGAGGTCCTCCCGGTTCTGATCCGGGGAACGTTGGCCGCTGGTGGGTTGCAACGCTGCAACCCAGGTACTGCCCCTCGCGCCACTATCATCAACAAGCGGCGGTGGAGTTGTTAGATGATTTTTGGTGGGTATTACTGCTGGCGATCGTGTCTACCGGCCCCACACACCCCTCTCGGTCACCCTTTGGCCGGACGGCAGTGCGTAAATGCATTTTGTTATCGACATAAAAAAAACAAAGAACAATCTCTGGACTCCAAGCTCCTGTCTATGGCAACCAAAATGTAACAATATGATGGTATGATGACATAATGATGATAAAGCTCTATTCACATAAATCTGACTAGTGCAATATTCAATCAGTAAAAGTAGAATAAAAACACATGTAAACGACTTTAAACATTTGGCGATCGGAATTCTCACGCGGGAAGTTAGCATAATTTAGGACGCGCCGACTCGAAGTTGGCGACAATAAAGCACAATGCAGCGACATTAATTACGAGTTATCGTAAAACATGGCGACGCGGATACCTACATAGATGTCTTTCGACGTGTAAGTGCTGAAGAATGCGTTCTATATTTTAACATACAAACTACATACAATAGATAAAATCACGCCTGTTCCTCCGAAGGGGAGGCAGAGCCATAATATATGCCCACATTATATTGCTGGTCTCACCGAATTGCCTCAAAATATTGCCGTCGTTGTCCGTTGATCGGCAGGTGCACCACTTGCAGGTGAGGTGAGCAGGCTTAGGCTATTAAGATGTTGGTAGGAGTTGGAGTCCTTATTGGTTATTAGTATAAAATTAATTGTAATTAGTATAAAAGAGACTGTGACCCACAGACAAACTAGTCAAATGGTTTTGTGGGATATGTTTTTATGTAACTTGCATTATTTAAAGGAAATAAACGTTTCATCTATCTATATATCAATGTGGATGAACTATAAAAGCTAGATTATTTTTTTCTCAGGAATATAACTCAAAAAAACAATTAGTAGACTACTAGTAATATAAACCATTCGCTATAAATATGTCCTTCTCGACATTTGCATGCCTGGGACCATAAAGAAGTCGGTATCGATAATTATGAAAAGTTACAAGCCACGATATCCTGGCTTGAGTTACTGAGCCTTATGATAGATCGTAAATTAAGAATGTTTTATTTAAAGTACCAGCTATTTGAACGCCCGCGCGCCGCTGTGTCACCATGATTAATAGTACGGATAAGCCTAGATTATGTGCTGCTACGGGCTAAGTTATTATTTTAACGTTCTGAAATACATACAAGTCTTGTTTGTTTTGTTATGTTTGTTTAAAATTAATGAAAAAAAAGTCTGTTTATAATAAAATTTGATGTATATTTCATTCTATATCTGGTCAGTTCATGTCTACTATGTTTATTCGTAATCATGCTCGTATAACTTAAAAAAAAGTTATTTTCTTCTTTTATTCTAAATCTTGTGACTGCAGAACACAGGTTTTTGGAGATTTGTCAAATTGTTTTACTAGAAGTACATTTTCTTGTAACTGGCGGGAGAAAAAACGAACCTTGACGATTTTCTTGCCCGTTCTTTTACGATCAAGCTCCCGTCCGCAGTGAATGGGCGCTCTAGTTTTTAAGTTTTGACGTTCATAAGAGCTCTTTTGGGTCAAACTTGAATAAATGAATTTGAATTTTGAATTTTTGTTTTTTTTTTAATTTTATAATTTTAACTATGTTTGCTATTAATATACTTTATGAAATAGCAGCTTGTAGTTGGACATCTCACAGAGTGCTTACAAGTCCCAATCTAAGCAAAGCTTTTATTAAGGATTTACTGATTTGAAATTAAAACTAAGATCGTTTTTTAAATCATTTAATATTTTGACATTTTATTCGCAGCTAAAAGGTTCGTGCGTAGATAAGGCGTTGCGATCTTATGTTGCCCCAAAAGAAACGCCTTAGTTAAGTAGCGATAGCATAAAAAAGTGTACATGTAAAGGTGTACCTACAGGGCATCCTATCATCATCTTTGCCGCCCAAGCCAATCTCACCTGCAAGTAGTGCAACTGCCGCTAAACGGACGAGGCTCTGGCAAATATAAAAGTTCCCGGCAAGCCGCAATAGGTGGCGAGCCTGTTACATGGGACCTATAATATAACTTCTTGAGGTCATTGTCCTAGCATTATCCCGGTTACCTGAGACTTAAGCTTAGAGACAAGGGTCTGCTCACTGGTCGAACCAGATTTGACTAAATTTTAGTTCTTACATGAAGCGTCTGACCTCCGCAACCCAGAGGGAAACATCTTCTAAGGTTAAACCAGCTGTATGAATATTAGATGGCACTGAGTTACTAAAATACGACTGCCATAGATGTGTATAACAGCTGGGACCAAAGGCACCTTCCGAGGCATAGAGCAAGGGATAATTCCTCACAGAACTTAGAAAAGTCATAGGTGTCCGGCCAGGGTTTGAACCCGATACCCCCCGAACTTAAAGTCTATTGGTCTCGCCATTAGACAATCGCCGCTTCTCTTAATCGCAGTTTCAAAAATTTGTTTTTCTTTATGATCTCAGCAAGGTAAACAATTGAACACATATAAACCAAATGAAAATGTGTTACATATATTTGGGCTTAGACACTGTCTGCTATTATTATATCCTTTTTTTTTTTTTTGTTTTACGTCGGTAACAAAATGCGTTTACGCACTACCTTCCGGCCAAAGGGGGACCGAAAGGGGGTGTGGGACTCACCACCGGCAAACGCGACTGCCAGCAGTAATACCCACTAAAAATCTTCCGACGACGCCCGCCGCTTGTTGAGAAAGAGGCGGGGGCCAGTACCTGGGTTGCAGCTTCTGACACCCCGCCTGCGGCCAACGTCCCCCGGACCAAAACCGGGAGGACCTCCTCAGAGAGGCGCAGTGGATGCGCCCCTCCTACCTCCTTGTGCGACCATAGCGTATGTGGCCGACTTCTCAGAGGGTCTGTCGTTAGATAGCAAGGGCCCCCTGCCCCCACTGCCTAAGACCCTCCTGGCGCTGCTTGACGGGCCCTCCTGGCCCGCCCGCTGCGCCCTCCACAGGTCCCTTTTAGTTTCTCCCCCGGTACTGAGTACTGACTACTCAGGGCACCCAGAGTCGTCGGTCTCTGGGTGTTACCTTTTCCCTGGCGCCTCCTGCGCCCTACCGGGAGGTACTCAGCCCCCCCACCACGACAAGGTGGAGACCAGTCGGGGAGGCTATTATTATATCCTTTATTATTAATCCTTATGGCACATAAAAACAGAATCATATTACAAAAATAGTATTTAAAAACAAAAGTACAAAGGTGGACTTATTTCTAGGAGAGATCTCTACCAGCCAACCCTAGCAGTTGTAAATTAGGTTAAGTACGGGATTAAATTTAGCAAATATTAAAATATTTAATTTTAATAGCTACAGACCGTTCAAACCGAAACATAATATGGCGTAATATGCGTCGCCAGGCGTTCTTTGTATTCTAAATAATTACAATCTGATTCAATAAATAAGCTAGCTCAGTTTATGGCGCCACAAGATCAATTGTGGCCGAACATAGTAACTTTTTTCCTCCAGTTTGAAACAGTTTTACTATGAGAATTCCAAATACAAAATTACATGATAATTCCAAGTCAAGAATGAAGACAATCTTTACATACATACATTCACGCCTGTTGGGAATCAGGGACGAAGGGGTAGGCAGAGGCATATTATACGCCCACACTTCGCCAATTATATAGTTGGCCACACGTAATAGGTGGCGAGCCTATTGCCGCTTACCTTACTCCTCCGTTGATCGGCAGGAACTCCACTTGCAGGTGAGGTTGACTTGGGCTTCTCAGGTCATAGTAGGAATCCTATACACCAGATTATATAAAGATAATCTTTGTTAGTCAGAAAATGATAAAAACCATGCAGTGCGAATGTAATTGAAAAAATGTCCTCTGATTGGTGCCAGGCTGGAACGACCGCAGTAATGACAGAGTGTCGCTTCTTATTACGGAGATCAGATAATGTAATGCATAATTGTTGAAGACGGGATATGATAATCATTCCATGAGAGGACATCCACTACTACGATTAATAATTGTCATTCAGGAACTTTTATTATGTGTTTAATAAAAATGAATTATACGTGCAAGTATGATGTAAATATTCATCTACATACTTGCCACGTATGGGCATACGTGGCGAGTTTGTAGATGTGCACTCTGCTCATAAGGTCGTTGGTTCGATTAAGACAAATATTTGTGTGCATAAACATGAATATTTGTTCTGGTCTGGGTGTTTTCCTATGTATATTGAGTATATATTTATGTATGTTTATCCGTTATAATCCATAACACGAGTCCTTACTGAAGCTTATCTTGGAACTAAATAATTTATGTCATTGTCGGGAAATATTTATATCTTAAAAATCTATTTCTTGATTATTTATTTTTATTTTATTTAAATTAAATATTGGTCGTGTTCATTTCGTGACGCGGGACATTAGAAATATTAATAAAATAATGCTTTTATTTTTAAGATGACATAAAGCATTCAAGTAGGTTTCTATTCTTTAATATCAGCTTTAATTATAAGAAACGCAGCTTAGTGTACTTGTAATCTTGTGATCTTGTAATGATGATAAAAGTAAGGAATCTAAAAATAAACTCTAATGCAGTTGCAATACAGCGCATAAAGCTTCGCGACCCTCTAACCGAGGCTAACCTTATTCTTCTTGTAGAAAAGTTGATAAAGTTTTAATAATCACCTATATAGTCGAAAATTTAACATTTAATAAACTAGTTGACTCGGATTTCTTAATATCTATATATTTTTTACTAAAAAAAGCACCTCATCCGCGGTAACCCAGATAGGAATCGAACCTATGACAGAGAGACTTTTGTATAATCGGTCCACTGCTCTAAAGGATATGTGTAGGATTGTTTAAATTCTCATATTTCCATTAAACAAATATATGAATAATTAAGTTTTATGTAAATTTGCATACACATATTCCGATCACTAGTAATGACAGAGTATCGTTCCTAACTTATTACCCACCGGGGCTACGGGGTATTTTTATCTACACAACAGCACAGGACGAGCGAAACAAATTATGTTTTGTTCAATTCTGCAGTCAGTTATGATTACCTCTCAAATTGTGTTTTAGCATTGTATAACTTCTGTAGGAATGCATAATAAAGAGAAAAAGTTTTATCGAGTAATCCCGGAGTAAAGTTAAAGTAAAATTTAAAAAAAAACTATTTAGGCTCAATAAAGCTCTGATAAACGTAAACATAAAAAAAAAATTAAGAACTGTTAAGAAAATAGAAATTTTGTCTTCTAGCTAAAGAACCGCATTTTATTAATTTACTTAGCGTGTGGTGTGGTAGTGATGGAACGCTTATACCACCGCAATCCTTGGTACCAAAGTTTGTTAGTTCATAGGTAAGCACTTAGATAGGTGACTGTTTCTGTAGCAATCTACTTCGAGAGCAAATCAGAGTAGGCATGAGTCGAAATAAGGGTAGCTTTAAGACGTACGATTACTTCTGTGATATAAAGTGATTAGAAGGTAAGGCATGGTCCGATGGGACGTCTCAGATATTACCCGAGAACTTACCTGATCTAAAAAACAGAGCTGAGCTGCCTCAATTTAGAGAAGAATGACATCTTGTTGCGTTGGAAAATACACAATGGGTTGCAATACCCATTTGGCTTTAATTTCCTCGTTATTTGGTAAATAACTCTTACCTAAACCAAGAAGTTGTAAAATATAACATACAGTTCCTACCATAGGTTAAATTAAAGTTAAATTTGTAATGGCAAGTTTAATTGCCTGATAAACGGGTGAAAGGTAAACTAAATTATTAAAAGAATCAGGCTGACCATCAATACCTATATAATTCTTCGTGAACAGTGCCATGTTCAATTTAAACACAAAGGCAATTAATTAGTACAAGCCCTAATTGAGGCTTGTACTATAAATTAACGAACAACACTGCCCGTGCCAAATGCACATTTCAGACGCGTCTTGCATATTGATGGCCTGGATAGAAAAAGGCCACAGTGCAGTGTAAGTATTTTTAGTTAGGCTTTGCTGTCATGCTTGCCATGCCTTACGAGAATTAAAAGTGAGAGCACAGAAACGATTTTGAAACCAAGACTATTAGGTGAATCAAGGCTGTGCTAAGACTTAAGCAGTGGTGGTAGGTGCGAGGTCAACCTTATGAGGGTTGTATTAGAAGCGTTTGTGACGAGAAAACTAACTGGTAGCAAACTATCACTAAAGTTATTAAGCTTTCAATAAGGCTAGATCTCGGATGCGTGTCTGTTTCTGAAGAGTTTAATATCACTCACCATACACCTACGCCTCAAATTTGGTACTAAAATCGTGCGTACTTTAGTATATGTATTATTCCGGTTGTATTTTAGGGAATATCGGTTGTCTATTACTCAGTTACGCACATATTGGCTTAGTTTGGGAATAACACTTGTACTATGTAATATGACTCAAGTGGATCCAGTTTGCTCTAGTCTACCTTGGAGCTGCGTCCTGCTAGCATCTGATTTGGCTAGATGGACTTGGTAACAACATTTTCTTAACATTAAACGATATAAAATGCCACAAATACAGCCACTATTATCAAAGGCCTGTGAGCGCTTTTTCACTGATAAATAATACTAAAATATGCTAAGTAAGTACACTGCCCAGGTAGACTGTTCCTAATTTTTTTTTTTTTTTTGTATACCTACGCGACTGTTTTTTTCTTGCCCACATGAAATGTAAATTTCTCATATAAGTAACTGTATGGTTTTTAATTCTTTTTATTATTAATGAGAAAATGAATATTCTTGAAACCCAAATATTGACGTCTCGCTGTATTGATTTTTTTCCCTCTGTGCATTCCGTGAACTCAAATTACTGCACCTCACCCAACTAGGACATTGGAACGGTGCTGTGAGACACCATCAGGATCTTTTATTGTCTAACTAGCGCCCATTTGCAACAATTAAGCACAGTTGAGCTTTAACGAACCAATTGTCATCTGTTACTATGCTCCAGTCCACAATACTACTGGTTATCGGTGTACCAATCTCCATTTCAGATGTGGGGTTGATAAGATTAGCTTCCATTTTGTTGAGTTTGTCGCTTTCGTGTATTGAAATTAATGTGATTGTTAATACATGTCACTGGATAATTGCTCGATCAATCACGTTTCGAAGAGTTTTTTTGGGTATAGATTATGTTTGACTTTATACTTGTGAACGGACATCACACGTGTTTTTATAATGAAAATTAAAAATGAATAAAATAGGAAATTCTATAATCAATTGCGCCTTCGATGGAGGCTGTTAATGTCCAAGTAGCTTAATATCAGCACTTCACATATCAAAACGGCATTTTATCGAGCTGAAGATTTGTGGCACAAATATCTGCAGTTAGGTCCTAATTTTTAAATAATATTTATTTTTTAAATTAAATGTAAATTTTTAGGACGTGGCAGAAGACTGCTTGGAGTCAGGAGATAGCTAAGCTGAACGGTTTCTGTGCCCACTAAGGGTTAAAAGTCCAGATTTGAGAGCTAATCAATAATAATACGATTGACATGAACAATACAATATTGGCTCAGGCTTAAACACAAAATATCGTCTATTTATTTTGGTAATTTGTAAAATTTTATTTTATTCGTCCATTCGCCCAGCTGAAAACCAGCGCTAGAACACTGGACTAGCATATGCTGAGCTGGGTCATTTTGGTGCATCATATAAACATTTATAACTTGTTTTTAGTTTTAATTTTTAATTGTATGGTGCATCAATAAATATTTTTATTATTATTATTATTTGTGCTCATATGAAGACGTGTATCGAAACTATATGACACACATTAACCTCATTGTTACTTAAAGTGCTATAGTTTTCTAATAACATTAGCTAGCAAATTCAATAGTTTTCATAGTAAGTTCCCTCGTCTCCACAGCGGGTTACTGCGATAATAGAACTAGTTTAATCGATAACCCATTTCCACTGAAACAGATTATAGGCACCTGAGAAATTAGATCAAGACCTTTGTTAATACTGGTTAGGTACAAGTCTTGTTGTCTTTGATTCGAGCGATTAATATACCTTCTTAGTAAGTAAAGTAAAAAGTTCTTTATTTCATAAACTATTACATAGCACTTGAAAACGTCAAAACAAAATATACATTAAAAAAATATATTAACCCTGAAATCACGAAGCTTAGATTCACTTATATGCAAATAAATAAAAATTAGACGTAAGTGAATCTAAGTGCCAGTTCCGAGCCCCCGCTCTGTGAGAAGAACTGACAAGAAACTCACAGGCTAAGCTCTTTTACATTATTTTTATTATAAAACACACACAGTGTAAATTTGAAGATACTGAAAGGGTCCCCCGAAGCTGTAACCAATAAAGTAGCACTAACCTTCTATAAACCTTATTAAAACACATATGTACATACTTAAATTCACGCCTGTTTTCCCGAAGGGGTAGGCAGAGGCACATTTTACGCCCACACTTCGCCAATTATATAGTTGGTCCCACGTAATAGGTGGCGAGCCTATTGCTGCTTACCGGGCACTGTTCGCCAGAGCCTCGTCCGTTAATCGGCAGGTGCGCCAATGGCAGGCGAGGGTTTCTTGGGCTCCTTAGGTCTTGATAGCGAGAATAGAACTAGTTTAATCGACAACCTATTTCCACTGAAACATATTATAGGCATCTGAGAAATTAGATCAAGGCCTTTGTTAATACTGGTTAGGTATAAGTCTTGTTGTCTTTGATTCAGGCGATTTACATACTTTCTTAATAAAACACTAGGTTATATAACCTCTTCCTACGAAGAGCTTTAGACTCGTAAGCGAAAGATCAACGGATGAGACTCTGGCGAACTTATAAGTTCCCGTAAGCGGCAATAGGCTCGCTACCAGCAATATAATCTCTGCCCTTCGGGAAAACAGTCATAATTATGTGTGTGCGTGTGTGTTAAATATCTGAAACGCTCGTCGCTCCGCAGTACTAGGATGTGAACGGGATCACTGAAATAAGCAGAGTTTACAGAGGACAGTCCTTGGATGGGTGAACGTTTGTGAAACGTGAAAGGCACGTTAGGAACAACATCCCGGTTATTACTGTACGGTAAATTATAAAATATGACTGTCGATAAACCATTTTAGAGGCCCTATTAGGCGGCTTGAATATTCTAACAAGTAAGCAGATATAGCCTTTGTCAATCTGTACTTAGACTGCGTGGTGGAGTATAAAGGGGATTATCTAAATCTCTCCTACCTTGGTTTCGTGAGATGATGATGACGATAAAGAGGTAAAAGCCACAAAATAAATACTCTGAGCAGAATTAATTCATTTAGCTAATCACGCACTTATCACATTAGTATATAAGGTTCAATGTTTCTCGAATAAACATTCTATATATCTACGTCTTAACTCCGTGTCACATTATTATTCTTCACCTAACCTTCGGAAAATATTAATTGTGTTTTTGTCGTACAATATTTAATTTCATTTTTCTTACTAGTTAAAGTATACTTACATAATCCCTACATAAAATAATATCAAAGAGTGGGGAATTTAAATAAGCAATCAAGCCATTTAAAAATATTAAATTTACGAGATCGTAGAATAAATATAATTACAAATTACAAAAATGGAAAAAACATTTGCACAAAGTTTTTTTTTTTTTTTAAATTTGCAAGAGGATTCGAAAATGCTAATTGATGTTTGCTAGCTTCCATTACAAATGATAATGTCGGCAACTTTGTAAAAACTATTTTTGCAAGAACTTTAAAATGTTTGCTGTGATGGTTGGCTAATAATTTTGTACAAAATGAAGTGTCTTTCTTAGAATATAGGTGTAGGGTGCAAGTTTAAGGATGTCAGCGATTTATAAAGACTGTTCGAGCTTTCTACTTTATGTGATATTTCTGCAAACGGAAAAGAATCTCTTGTTTTTTTCTTATCTTATAATTATAATTGCATTAAATATTTTATTATAACTTAGTATAATTTCAATATGTGAACTTTCCTTTTATATATTATTTATTTTTTTAAGAAGACCAGCAGCTGAAATATGTTACTCTATACAAATAGCTATAATAAACATAAAGCCAATTACAGTTCGCCACTAATAAAGTTATTCCATACATACATATTGTTGTTCCAAAGCGAGCCTATTGCCGCTTACCGGGAACTTTTAAGTGAGTGTTACTTGGGCTCCTCAGATATTGGTAGGATCCCTATACAACCTTTGAAATTTTCCAGTTCAATTCAAAGAATTGTTACTATGATGGTAAATTTAAAAAAATATTTTTAATAAAGTATTATTTCCGCAGTTTGCATTACCTGATTGATAATAAATGATTGAAAATGCTGAATGCTGAGAAAATTTACTTTAAAAAAGCTAGCAGTTTCCTTTTGCACCACACCCTCAAAGGGCTATTATTTGCCTTGTGTAAGACGGATAGTGTTTAGCAAAGAGAACGATTTAATGGAATATTCCTCGGTGGTCGAAGGCTCACTTAAGCGTAACTGGAGAGTTAACTTGATGTGTTACGTGTTTACCGTAACATAATACAGCGGACAGAAGCCCGCTCATTCTGTGCCAGTTTCTTTTATTTGTTCAACACACTAGAGATTTCGCCTGTCTGACTTCAGCTCTCGATGTTTTCATGGGAAAAATAATCCATTTCAGACGCTGAAGTATTGCGTAACGTTATAAGTGGTGGTATTTACAACGTTACGAACTATAACCACTTACGACGTTAAAAAAAACACATTTGTATAAGTAATGTTACTGCATAAAAGATCAATTTGAAATCTGATTTAAATTTTTCGTATTTTATTTGAAGTTTTTTTTATAAAGTAAAATTGGAGTTTGGGCCTAACAAATATACCAGGAATGTTGCCCTAGTGGTGAAAATATGAAGTCAGCTATAATCCTTCTATTTTAAATCCAAGTTTATTTAACTTGCAATGATGCCACAAATTCCAAACACAACTGATTATTTAACCTTATCAAATAAGTCACCCACATAAAGAAGTAAAGAATTTCAACTATGCGCAGATTTATTTTAGAAGTAACATTTTATATTTTATCAAAAGTAAATTTTATCTGAACGTCGTTACTACTTGACAAAGTATCTATAAGAGATTCTTAATTAAAAAATAAATTTAATTTAATACTTTCAATGATATAGTAAATTTCGCATTACGCCGCCTATTCCCATAATATTAATATAAATGAGTTTCTAATGTTCTCTAATCAAATTTAAATTGTTTTGTGCGGCCA
Organism: Musotima nitidalis; assembly: GCA_949126915.1. Taxonomy (NCBI): domain Eukaryota; kingdom Metazoa; phylum Arthropoda; class Insecta; order Lepidoptera; family Crambidae; genus Musotima; species Musotima nitidalis. Next base: position 5,872,120 of record OX421424.1, on the reverse strand, counting down.
CGCGACTTGCCACATTAGCGATAGCCGAGAGATATGAATAACGTTATAAATAACGTTTCTATTAGATTCTCTATACGCTAATCTTATAGCTTTTATCTTTGGTAGAATAAATTATTCGGCATAAGTAAGCTGGTCCCATGTGGCCTATGGGAAACTGTATCAAGCCCATTCGAATTTATTCGAATTTTATCTGGAGCCCGCACGGGTTGGGTCAAATCTTTGTAGTTATTGAATTATTATTTGAATATTTGGGGAGAGATGTAATAATTTTGGGGTGAGTATAATCACATTGGTTTGTTAAGAGTGCGTGAGATTAGATTGCTTTAATTTATGGCTGTTTGAATGAAATTGTATTTGAAAATATACAATAGTTAATGTTAAAAAATATTATGTAATGTAATGACGAAATAAATTAAACAGAAAAGTGTTATTTATAGTTGCAATCAAAATAATGGAATATATAAGTACATGCCTATTGTCAAAGGGCAGAAATGCTAAAAGCCATGGTTTCATTTAAAATGTATTGACAGCGTTCTGTAAATAGACTTAATAACTGCTTAACTGACCTTTAAAACTTCTTCATCCCAAGTTTTTTAAGGGATAAATTAAAAATATTTTTTGTTAAATATTTATGCATAATGAATAATAATAATAATAATAAATAATAATTCTTTATTCAAACTAAATACAATCACAACAACAAACATATACAATTAGATAATTTACCTACAATAACATTTTATATCTCTGCGCCTGAACTAGATAACTTAATATCTGTGCTTCAGGCAGCAGTGCTCATTCAAATTACATTTAATATCTAAGACATTTATTGAAAAAATTAAGTAAACCCAACAAATGATACAAGCCAAACATAAGAAGAAAAAGTTAATATTAAAAAGTAGCATGAGTGTGGTGTATCCTTCTTGTGTGTTTCATGTTAGTGTGAGAATGAGTGTAGGAGGAGAAATTGCATTTAAAGTATGTGTATACCCACTTACTTTTTAAACACTTCGATTGAACAATTGTGACTGATAAGATTGTTTAATGCTACGAAGACACAGAAGACAGTGTAAAAGAATTAGGCAAGAATCTCCCTCGTTTCTTATAAAAAACTAATTCATTCACAGTTCGATGCTAATTAAGTTATTAATCCAACAACCTATTTACTTAAGCCTCGAAGCAGTTTATCATCTCGATCCCATTCTGAGAAGACAGTTCTATATATAAAAATTTCGTGACACGTCACTTTGAAAAGCAATTTGTCTTTAAATAGCGCATCGCGGTAGGCAGACAGCTGCAAGCTTTCACATAAGACCATCTACAACAATTAAAATATCTGCCTAATGGAGTGAATGGAATCCCAAATATTCTAATGAACATATCGCCGGCTTGTTATTTCTTACTCGAACCTCTAGTATATGGGAAGTTATAAAAAATACTGTCGTTGATAAATACGCTTTTGATGGTTCATTGCTTTTGTCGGTTCCTCGTTATAATTATGTTATTTGTTTACTTCAGTAAAGAAATAAGCAGAGCGTGATATAAATTTATTAGAAGATGTAGCTACCATGTTATTAAATCATCTTTAGCTTAATAAATATTATAAGTAATATGAACGTTAAATATAAAAAAATATGGCACCCATTTCCTTTTTGCAGGAGCTTGAGTGAAGACGATATGAGCAAAAGAACCAGTTCTGTCATTATAAAAATTACTTCAAATTGAATACAGTAATCAATTAAACGTGGTGCTGTTTGGGATCGGCCTAAAATAGTGCCACACACTCTTATATTATTGGGATTCGTAAGAGTCGACGAAGAGAATTAGTAAAGATTAAGTTTCCTTTCATTTGGACATATCACACAGCGCTTTTAGTCCCATACTAAGCAGAGCTTGGTCAGTGATTAACGGATTTATATACTTTTTTTGATACTACTAGCATAGACACAGATCTCTACAAAAAATACTCAGATCAAGTCAAATATTCGCAATCATGCATGTATATTATGTTCTAAGTGGAAATCGAGACAACGACCTTAAAAGCAAAGTGCAGACACATTTGACCTCCACGCGATATTTGTCATCTCAAGTAAACAATAATGTCTACATTTGAGAACCGAAACCCAAACCATAGGTAAATCTTAACTCAATTTGATCCGTATTATACTGTCGCGTGGTCACCCAGGACTGTTGATTTTGTATCAAGGGGTGCTATGGTCAATAATAGATATATGCAAATAATCGTGGACAGTACCAAATGATATTCAAACAAGATTATGATATGTGTAAACGTTGTCGGATGAAATGTGTTCATGAATGCAAAGAGAGGACCCTGCGGTTGGAGGGCTCGTAATTCAATTTGAATGATTTATTTCTATCTAGCTTTTGCATGGGACTTGATTTAGGTGAAATTGCAGATTAAAGGACCATTGTGGACGAGTTGGTCTTAAATTTGAATTCTTGAGAGACCCTTGTCCAACCATTGACGGCCATAAGCTGATGATGAGGATTTTTAATATCACGGTCTTGAATTTTATTAACTGCATCGACTGCTGCAGAAATATATGCATGAAACTGATTTCCAAAAATAAGACACAAAATGGTATTTTTTTATGACAGACAAATACATTCATGTCAGTCATGCATATTTTATCAATGTTTAAACACAAGAAATAGGCGAAACCTAGCACAAGGGATTAGGGTTCAGAAATACAGCGATTTATGTGTAATATATATTTATGTGTGTAATATGTGTAATATAATGTGTAATAAATAAATTATATAAGGATAAGGAAAAATTATTCATATTAGTAAACTACCTCTAATAATTCTTATAAACAATAATATAAATATACTTTTTAATATTACATAATCTTCTTCATAAAGATTATAAATTGATAATAAATTAAAATCATTAACTATTGAATATATAACTAACCGAAACCTATAAAATATAGTTAATCCAGTAGATAAATAAAATATTAAACAAATAAATAAATTTAAATTATTTAATCTTAATATCTCTAAAATTAAATCTTTTGAATAAAACCCAGATAAAAATGGAATTCCACATAAAGATATATTAGAAATATTCATACATAGTGTTTATGCATAAATGTCGTCGCAAACTTTGTCTTGAGAGGCATCGCTTCCTTTAGAGCGGAAAGCAGATATTATAGGCGTTGTTACAACAATAGCTTAAATTTTTATTAGAACAACTAAGCTCAGTGAATTTTTGATCCATTTCTGTTCTTCAATAATAAAATCACTCAATTTGATGGAATAAAACAATGATTAAATAAAGTTTTTATATTTACATAACTCCAAGTAAATGTTCTTTTGGAAATTACAAACAAACATACATAAAATCACGCCTGTTTCCGCGAAGGAGTAGGCAGAGGCATATTATACGCCCACACTTTGCCAAATATAAAGTAGGTGGCCAGCCTATTGCCGCATACCGGGAACTTATAAATTATAAGTAACATAATTATGTTAGCCAGAACCTCGTTCGTTGATCGGCAGATAATGTTAGCTCCTCAAGTCTTGGTTGGAGGACACCATTTACTAATTTTGTTAATTAGGCGATGTATAGCAAATAAAGTGTACGTACAAGAGAATGATGTGACTTAAAAGTAAAAAAATTTCAAGCCAGCATTTTATATTTTTATGTCATGAAGCCAAAAAGTATTTTTATAATTTTTACTCCACTTATGCTAATCCGTTGGGTAAACAATAAAAAATGTATCCAACCTAATACCTGGCAAGGACGGAACTCGGCTAAAACACCGCATTTGTCCTCTCAGGCTTTCATGAAAATGTATCTAAGCCGTGCGCTGAGCTGAATCTCTTAATTTACGCCCCAAAGGGATTTGCCGAAGCCAAACATTGTTCGCTAATTATAACGGGCACATATGCTTCAAATCTCACGGGGATATACAACTTACTGGCGCTTTATTCCATGGGTACACAGAGGCTGGAAGTTTAACTGAGGAAACTTTAGAGTCGAAGTCTAGTCGCATTGAGGGTCGGATATGAATAATGATCTAGAAGATAGAGGTTACATCTGATATAACGTTTGAATAAATATCATATTAAGAAGTAGTCATATAACTTTATGAGCTAAACATAATGTTTTAGCAAAAAATTTACCTTCTGAATGTTTTTGAAAAATCATGTCTTGCTTTTGCTGGTTATCACTTACTATCTGTTACATTAGTATCAGTATAATAAAAAACACAAAAAAAAGAAATAACTTTTTCCAGGTTTTAGAAATATCTACTCAACAAAGAAGCAGATTTTGCAAAAATACATTTTAGGTGCCGCGAAACTAGCAACTTCTACTGGCTCAAATCTGCATAAAATGTTGTACCTACTATCGACCAATGACTGACAATGACTTTCAATTTACAAAACTTTTGCATAAAATCCGTTATAGATCTTATACGATTTCAATTAGTTACCGTCGAACAATAAACAACAAACTATTTATATGATATGTTTTTTTTTAAACTATCAAATTTTTATCTACTATTGACTGAACATTTTCTTACGATTTTGCCCTGCACAAAGCAATTTACCAAATAGTAATTAAAATATTTTCGCCCTAACTTTTGCCTTATACTATTACAGATTCCACAGTTAAGAGCTAATAACATAATCAAATTATCACATAAATTTTGTCTTATCTCGCTATATGAATGCTGCACATATTCCGTTAAATCTGTGTAACATTAGATGATAAAATCTTTCTCGCCGCAGGCCCCATTACCACGTGGCCAGTCGCACCCTCTCCCTTTGTCTCGTCAAACCTCGTATTAAAATAGCCAATCTCCATGCGAAACCGGAGTTTCAAAACCGACCTTCAGCCAATTTAATAAGGATTTTTTGCACTAGAATTTTGGAAATCTGCTGTAGACTAATACGTTAGCTAAGCCTTTGGAGATCGTTTAAAAGCTATATCCCAGTTATTGTTTATTTAGGACGGCAATTCGCGGTGAAAGCTGGTTTTTGAGGCGTGTATTAATGCGATTGTCTGCCACGCGAGTGTCGAGAGATACGTCCGAGAGTGGACAGGCTAATGATCAGAGCACGGTAATGCAGGAAGTGCTGTTTTGTTTGCTTATCTTCCTCACCAGTTGGGAAGCGAGTTTGTTTGGTTTTACTTCCTTTTTAAATGTAATTTCACTGTGGTATTTTAATTAAGTTGAGCTTATTTTGTGAACTGATATCACTGTAGATTTCTAGGACGTACACTAAAACACAAATTATACAGTAGTCCAGCTCGGTTGTATAATTTATTATTGTGCTTAAGCCCAGCGCGTCATACTGACACAGGCCAAAAAAAGTAAGTACCAACATACTCTCTGAGACGATAAATAGATTGAAAAACAATAATAAATAAATATTGTTTTTAATTTTGAATTTAGCAACTCTCTGCTTTTGCCTGCGCCTGCATATGTTAAGATGGAATTTAGATTTCACCCAAGAATAAATAAATTGAGCACTTAGAACCCCGAAAACGTGACTAAAGCTAATTCTATTTAAATCGTAATAACTTTATGGAGTAACGAACATAAACCATCCTCAAGTTCGCTTTAGAGTACTTTGACCAAAACGTCTTGGTTGGAATGGAATACCCGTTCATCACATCAAAGGTGAGTTCAATTCCTAACACATGACAAATATCTTTGTGAATGTGCAACACATTGTTGAATATTCATCTTAGTCTACATGTTTCACATTATCAAAATGTATTTCTAAAATACATTGGGTGTTATCTTGATCGTATCAGCTGTACGTTATAAGTCTGTACTCTCTCTCTCTATAGTCGGTCCCTCATGTCTGAGGATCGTGGTTAACATCTGGAGCGGATGATCTGCTTTCACCGGTTCCGATCCAGCGCGTCTTTCACGACTGCGTAGAATTTGGAGAACGATGAGTCTTTCACTTGATCGTTCCATCTAGTTGGTGCACGACCACGCGATCGTTTGCCTTCTGTGTTTCCAACGACAATCAGTTTTTCCAGGCTTTCATCGCCTCTGCGCGCTATGTGGCCTAAGTATGAAAGACAATACTAATACGTTGTTGGCATATGGTCGACAAGCGGGTTTTTGTTTTGAGTTGACTTAAGATGGAGACATTGGTGCGTTTTGCGGTCCAGTATTCTAAGTAAGCGCTTCCAGCACCACATATCCAATGCACCGATCCTTTGTCGTTCCCGAGCTCAGATTGTCCACGTTCCACTCCATATAGAAAAATAGGGAATACCAGGGCTCGTATTAACCTGATCAGAATGTACGCACATAGTTTAAGTGTTTTTTTTCTTCTTACAAATTTTTCCAAGTTTAAAAGTGTAAGCACGAAACATACACTTACTAGCTTTTATACTAAGGTAGTATATATAAGATTAAAACTATTACTAAATAACAATCCCCACAGTCATTTCTATCAAGAAAAGTCAGTAAAAGTCAATGTGCGTGTTGTATAGTCAGCATTAAATAGTTGATAGAACCCAAAGCGCTACATAAACCAGAACACTCTCCAATGCTCTTGACAATAGAGGCGTGCAGAAAAAATATGTACTTGTGAAGCCTTTTTTTTTTTCATATTTCGAATATAAGGCCAGTATTTGTTAATCAGCGGCATTTACAGTTATTTCATAGAAATTAATTTCCATTTCCAACCAATTTTCACTGTTCTCTTTATTACGAGTAACAATAGCACAGAACTCCAGTTTGTTCTGAACAATACGCAAATCAATTAATTCTTTTTCGGTTTTGTTCTGTTACGTAACAAAGCGATTGAGAGTTATGAAATTTTCAATTACACGAAATAACAACGTTTGAGAAACTAATTTTCTTTGACCTTTTGTAGGTGTCAAATTGTATTCTATTACGAAACGTGGATTATGTAGGCAGAAAATTCCAATAAAGTATTTATTGTTCTATGGAAAAAATCTTCCCTCATTTTTTAAAGTCTAATTGGGATTATTATATATATATTCTTTATTGCACAAAAAAAACAAACAATAACAAAAAAAACCCTTATGTGAAAAAGACGATGTACAAAGGTGGACTTATTTCTATTATTGAGGGAAAATTCATATTCAATTTGTGCAAACAAATCTACCTCTATCCGATGTTTCTTTATTTATAGAATGAAGTTAACAATATTTGTAAGATATCAGTTAGAGATTTTTATCAATAGGTAAGAATCTCAATAATCTTTTCAAATTTAATTTCAAAAAGACAACTGCACAAAATATTTTTTCCATTATGTATGTATTTACTGTGAGATTTATTATCTAGAGTAGAGCATCGATTGATCTGAAATGTGTTTCTTCCTTTGTTCTATAAACACCCAAGTTATAACATCAAAGAGTAAATATCAATCTCGATACATTTAGAATGTATTTTTGCGTAGGGTCAAATACTAAGGAAGGCCCATCGTAAAGCCGTGGCTAATAGCTTACAAAAGGACAATTAAGTACAGCAGGGTCCAGTAACAAAGGCGAGAGAGCAGACAATTTGTTGCAGACCATCTTTATCTGGCTCACTATTGACCCCTTTACCCTAATTCGTTGAGTGCTCAACCCTAAATACGCATAATAGTATAAAGTAGCCCCAAGTAATACTTTTATCTACTGCAACTCGCTATTCAGTTTAGACTTGGATGTTTGTATGCTGTGGCTTTGAAATGTGCGTGTACGATTTATTATTATTCTTCTTTGCGGATTAAACATGTGGCAGGGGTCCGGGCTCCAGAATTATCTACGCTTTAGCGACATTTTGAGAGTGATTCGCTGTTTTATATTGAAAATAACCCTTATCATGGGCGCGTTACTAATGACACCCATCATTACATTTGCACGTGCATTTAAATATAATTAATTTACAAATTTCGCCAGCATAGTATGTCTTATTACCATTACTTAAAATTATTATTGATTGTGTAGTTTGAACATTGCTGCAGAGTGAAATGTTGTGCTGTATACCGGACTGCGTTACGGTTTGAAAGGTGATCTTATAATTAACGATATTAGGCACAATTTGGAGTTTATGTGAAATGATATTGGGAGTATTGAAATAGGAATATTTCATAAATGACACTATAATTATTATAGGTAATGTCACTTTCAAAAATAAAAAAGTATAATGTTACTGTACTAATTCAAGTACTTTACCTTGTTTTATTCTAAAACACAAGTTTACGTACCATACTATTTTGCGTTGTATTTTGCTTAATATTTTGTGTTATAACATAAATAACAGATTTGTTTTACACTCAATAATTTGTGTGATCGTTTCCGACCACCGAGCACCGCAGAGCTACGAGCGCTTCTACCATTATATCATACCATCTACTTTATAAATAAATAATAACTGGAACCAACCGTCCTATGCTACGATAACGGTCACCTATAAAACTATATTCATACGAATATAATTTTTAGAAAACAATAAACTAACCTCCTGGAAACTGACATGTTTTTGAGTTATTAGTATTGATTGGCTGAAGCAATCAATACTAATAACTCTTTGGTCAGAAAGTAGGAAACACTGATCTATTTTTCAAAGTTCTCCACACCCAGGTTTCACCGCGTTCCGTTTCGCACCTTTGCCGTCCCGCCATAGCCGCGTCGTCGCTCATTCCGCGCCACCGCATGCACTAATTAGTTGACACCCGACACCACACGAAGCTAGCTCCCATAGGAAACTCGTCGAGGGAACAAACAGGCTGTGAAATTGACAACTTTTATAATTTTTTAAATTCGAGTCCTGACAACTGGCCGTCACGGTTGTTGGCGCATTAATAACGAAGTTCTTTAATTGAATTTTCGTTAATACATTGAATACTTTGTCGAGTCGAGTATAACAAAGTAATGGTGGATTGGAACTGAAGTGGTGCGCTTTTGTTTTGTTTTGATTCATCATTTAAATGGCGGGAAAAAAATTGTGTATGTATGATTTCAATTACATAATTGTTTCAGCTTAGTGTAGTAAAAATGTACATAATTTTTTAATACGAATAAAACGTGCTCTAACTTTACGATCGATATGGGGCTTTTGGAGAAGGGATAGGTCAAAACTATCCGATATCGAAGAGAGTGTATGACTATGAAAATTTTAGTAATACCTACATCGAATAGTTCTATGTATATTTCTAATTAATGTTGTGAGTTTTATAACTCTAACTTTAGAAATGATTGACTTCCTATACAATCCTTCCACTGAATAACTCCCGCAAGGGAGGATATTAGGGATTAAACTATCCTTTGTCCTTTGCTGGGTCTCAAAATATCTCCATTGCATATATATCATTTTGATAGGTTGAAAGGTTCAAGCGTAATAAGGTTACATACAGACAGAGTTATCATATTTTTTTACATATTTGAAACACTATTTTGACGTCGAGTAATCATCATTATTATAAGAATAAGGTTATCCACAATATGTCCGCTGCTGAATTTTTTCCTGTTTTAGTTGTAAAAATAATAATTCATAATATTTTTTTTTACAATATTGTAACCGAAAAAATTTTTTTTTTGTATAATATCTAATTATATAGTTAAATATATTAATAATGTGTAAACTAAATAAATATATGTAAATAATAATCTTTCTTTTATTTGTTTATTTCTCCTCTAGTACAAATTGGTAAGTATAGCAAAATAGAGATATTTTTTTTAATAAGTATGTAAGGAGCTGATGTTTGATAAGGGAATAACCTGTATTACAGATCACCAGGTCCCCACCTCACGGGCAATGACAATATTAAATACAATAACATATAATTTACCTACTTACTTAATGACTTTAAATATAATAATAATTTACTCTTTATTGTACAAAATTACACATACAAACAAAGAAAATTAATCAGGTAGGTATATGCAATGGACGGCCTTGTCGCTTGATCATCATTGAACATCATGATCTACCCTTCTGTGTGTATAATTAAAAACAAAAATAAAAACACCATACAAAAAAATAAATTAGACTGCTATAAGATAATAAAACTACTACTACTACTTATAAAATAAAAACAAAATATAAGCTACAAGTTTTATATCTAGGTACTCAATACAAATAAAACAAAAAAAAAATACTGCCTTGAGTATGTGTGTGTAATGTTGTACTGTGTATTGTAAGGATCCTACGGGACTTACATTTTGTTATTGTTTCTATGTACCATTCGTACCAGCTCATTGGTCTCGTTAGGTCCGTGGTCAGTCATCAGTTTTTTAGCTGTTTTCCCCGGTCATCGCTTATTCAGCATGAAAATACTTCTGTATATGTCGATAACACCAGATTTCCTCATTTCTGATTCTATCATGTAAGTAATAGAATAGAATAGAATATTTTTATTTGCACTTGATTGAGGTACATTACAGTTCTTGTACAATAAAATAAAGCTCCTCTCATTCAGCCAACAACGGTAGCATGCGAATTATAATTAATTTACCACATCAATTTTTAAAAGAAAACTATACTTATAAATCATTAAAATGTCAAAAATGGGAATTATCAACTAGACATAATTACTAATATAGACGATAATACTTTTAATGTGAATGATATTTATATGATAACTCCATCCAAAATGTTTGTACCAAGTATTATAAAAAATATTACGACAATAAAAACTAAAATACGTTACGAGTTGGAAAAGACATTACCAAAACTAGAGGTTAACAACAATCACACAACAAATAACGACGTCCAATACATTCAACCACAAATCGCATTAAAACTTTGGAACAACGATACAATGCTTTTACTCGTTATTGTGTCGCAAGCAAGCTCCCTTTTGTCTGGTCTTCGAATGTCCTAATTAGTGTCTCACCCTAGACTTATTTGCTGAGTGCAATAGAAAGTTTCAGACGTGGTCCGGCTGACCCCGGTCGCAGGCGCAGTGTTAAATTGTTCACCTTGTCTGTGTGGGGTTTTGTCTGCGGTTTTCTTTAGTTTCCACATTTTCTCCCTTAGTTCCAAATTCTTCCTATTTCCTATTCGTATTTATAGGTAAAAGAAGGAGATCCTTGCATGTCTGTTTTTAAATCTAGCTAGATTTGCATTATATGTTGTGTCCTTAATTTTGTTGTCAAGGATTAACAATTAACTTCTCATCTAAGTCATATGAAAAAATTATAATAATATATTTAAATGCATTTTTATACATATCACGCCTGTTTCCCCAAAGGGGTAGGCAGAGGCGTATGATACGCCCACAATTTGCTAATAAATTTTTTGTCTCACGTAATAGGTGGCGAGCCTATTGCCCCTTACCGGGAACCGTCATGTTTTCCAGAGCCTCGTTCGTTGATCGGCAGGTGAGGTGGGCTTCGGCTCCTTAGGTCTTAGTAGAACCCCTCCGACTGGTCTCCACCTTGTCTTGGTGGGGGGGCTGAGTATCTCCCGGTAGGGCGCAGGAGGCGATAGGGAAAAGGTAACTCCCAGAGATTGGCGACTCTGGGTGCCCTTTGTACTGACTACCGGGGGGGAAACTAAGAGGGACCTATGGAGGGCGCAGCGGGCGGGTCAGGAGGGCCCGTCAAGCAGCGCCAGGAGGGTCTTAGGCAGCGGGGGCAGGGGGCCCCTGCTGTCTAACCATGGACCCTCCGAGAAGTCGGCCACACACGCTATGGTCGCACAGGGAGGTAGGAGGGGCGCCACTGCGTCTCTCTGAGGAGGTCCTCCCGGTTTTGGTCCGGGGGACGTTGGCCGCGGGCGGGGTGTCAGAGCTGCAACCCAGGTACTGGCCCCCGCCTCTTTCTCAACAAGCGGCGGGCGTCGTCGGAAGATTTTTAGTGGGTATTACTGCTGGCGGTCGTGTCTGCCGGTGGTGAGTCCCACACACCTCTCTCGGTCCCCCTTTGGCCTTTGACAGTGCGTAAATGCATTTTGTTACCGACGTAAATCAAAAAAAAAAGGTTTTAGTAGAATTCCCATACATCAAAGATTTTTATCATTTTCAATTTATCTTTTACAGTTTGAAAGTTATGAATAAGTTCGTGTCAGAAGTTGGTGATTTTGATGGTCACTGGCACTTGACTGAAAATATATATAAATTGCAGTCAAAACTTAAACACAATAATTATAGCATTACCCGCCTATTATACCATTTTTTATATCTAGTCGTGCAAACATAAACTATATTTAAATAACAGTACCTAACACGTTATGTTTAAATCAAATTAAATCTTTTTACAAACATTCAATTACGATGCAAAACAGAAATAGCAAAAGACGCCATTAATACGTTCACTTCCTCGACAAAGTCGAGATAATTTGACACTAATAACAACGGCTAACCAGTTTAATAAAATGCAAATTGTACTTGTTGACATGTTAAAGGGATGCGGTAACTACAAGTGATGATTATGGACTATGTTGTGTAATAGCTAGGCACTTCAAAAATCTAGGCTGACGGGTTGATGTCTGGTATTAGAAATAGTGCAGTGAAATTATGAGTACTTGAAGAGTTACAGGTTGCAATTATTTGAAACGAGTTTTTTTAAGTACTAATGTTATTGTGACCAATGCAATTATGTTCGGTCATGAAATAGGGTACATTGATACTTTTACATACTACTTACGGGTACTTTTTTTTTCGCACAGAAGAAAAAAATCAAGAACGATACAATTAAAACTTCGGTATTTCGAGATGAGTTTTGTGTGAACTGGAGCCTAAACTAGGGCAACCCAGTATTTTAGGACTCCAGATCCCATACGGGAATCGACGAAGTCCATTAATCTATTGGCTATTATTTATTTATTTAATCTTTATTCCACACAAAAAAGTAATACAAAAGGCGAACTTTATGCCGAAGGCATTCTCTACCAGTTAACCATAGGGTTAGCAGAGAGGGTTAAAGGCAGTGTTACAAATTTAAAAAAAAAGGAATATTAATAAACTTACTTAAATCTACACACTAATAAAGTACACAACATATCCATAATACAGGCAAGATGATAGTAGGGAGACTTATTATTTACTCTTATATATAGAAGGAATACACTTTAACCATATATTTAGATCTCTTTGAAACAGAAGCCACCTTGGTAGGTATTACCGCAAATGCCAAGTATTCTAGAGCAGAATAAAGCGTTTCAAGCGATTCTATATTCCAGTTTCAAAGCTAAATAACTGAGTATATTAAGGCTAAACCACTATTGACTCGCGCTTGTAGCTCTGCGGTGCTCGGTGGTCGAAAAATATCACCGAAGTACAGCAGAGTTTTCAGAGGTCAGTCCTTGGGTGGGTGACCGTTTGTGTGCATTTGATAACGAGCGCTTCCTAGCTTCGGAAGGCACGTTAAGCCGTTAGTCCCGGTTATCACTAAATGCGATAGTCGTTAAACCATGTTAGAAGCCCAATGGGCGGCTTGAAAAAATCTAACAGCAGGACGCCATCGAATCGAATATAATCACGATTACATGAAGACACCTGAGGGCCTACTCTAATTAAACGAAAACGAAACTTCGTTGTACCTATCTCTTTCACTCTCTAGGTATATCATTATCGATTGAAAGGGATGGTTATATCGTAGATTCGTTTTCGTTGAAGTGGAGAATGCCCTTTGGTACTAATAATTAGCCGGCGTTTCGTCATTTGGTATTATTCAAAGGCCAGTAAAAAAAGAATTTTTGAATTGCAATAAAAAGAGTGACAATCAGGACTTCTTGGCGGGAAAGTGAAGCGTCATGTCTGCAGTTTTGTTTTATTTTCTATAAATTGTGATATTTCTAACATTAGTGTGTAATAACGGTGGATTATTAACCGTTAAAACCACACGAAGCCAATATTTAAAAAAAGTGATAATCAGTTAATTACACTCCGCACCCTCTTGCATTTTAAGCAGATACATCAGCGCTTTCAACTCTGGGGTACCCTCATTGTACCTCAGTGTCACTCAAGGCTCATCGCCTCACAGATAGCAATAAATAAATTGAGTCAGTTACTTTAGTTAATTAAACGGGGTAACAAGAGCACCAACCTAAATTTGTCTCAATTGCCGCGTACGACTGCATGCTCAATTAAAAACTACTTTGAAACGTTCATACGAGTGGCTGTCTCTTCATTAATGTACAATTAATTGCTATGAAAGTTAATACATTGCATACTAATCGCTTGGTGAATGTAAATGCGAATGGTATGTTCCTTTACAATTTAGGTTAATCTAAGTTTTTATTTATTTTAAAGGCTGATAAATAGAAAGAAAAAAAAATGATTAGTAAGATGCCTGGCGAAGCGGAAAAAGATTATCAAAGTTTATCAGATTTTAGTGAGGTCACGCAAAAATGGGTGATCGATTGTGTGATGTTTGATGTCGATCTCCAAGTGGTTCCATGCTCCCTGGATTTGGATAGAGGATTATCTATATATATAAAAATCAATTGCTGTTCGTTAGTCTCGCTAAAACTCGAGAACGGCTGGACCGATTTGGCTAATTTTGGTCTTGAATTATTTGTGGAAGTCCAGAGAAGGTTTGTACGTAGAGAAAATAAAAATAAAATCTTGCAAAAAGTGTAAAATTAACATATTTCTATACTCCCATATACAAACAATTTGTACTAATACTTAAAAGCCAATTTGAACCTTATCAAACAAATTTAATGTCAAAAGTGACGTTAGTTATATCAAAAAAATTTAATGTCATCATATGTCATTTCATTTTATCAGCGATAATTATTGCTTTGTTGTGTTTATATTTTCAAAAATATTGTTGTTATTGATTTGTGTTTATATTTTCCAAAATATTATTGAGTTGTTGAGTGAAGGTAAAATGCCATGAGCAAGACGACAAAACATAGGCCGGCGATTGCACGGCGATCAAGAATACATAGTGCTGTTTTGGATGAAATGCTGCGTGCTGCTTTTAATTACAACAGTCAGATTGATTATAGTATATACGGATACATTGGAATGATGAACGCAATATGTCCACATTGTGATGCGGCTAACTTTCGTGAATTGGATGAACGTTGTGCAATTGTTTCAAATACAAGACCATCCAAGGTTTTTCCATCAGCATAACGCATTAGTTCAATTGTTCAAAATTGCTCTCGATCGTATGCCAAAATTATTGAACAAATATAAACATTTTATGACAGAAGACATTTTAATTCGTATGCGTCATCATGAAAGAAATCCCAATTTGTTGATTACCTTGGAAATGTACAACGAAGCTTTAATAATAATTGAAGATATGTGTCTAAAGATTTTAAATAAAGCATTAGCAAAATTGGGTATGACCGTACCAAATCGTAAGATACATGATTTTTTTGATCGTGAATTGCAATATGAGCAGGAGTTCAATTCTAATGCAAAACTTTCGTTGTATCATTGATTTTAGCGACTATTCGATCGGAACAGAAAATTGCATTGCATCTTTGGGAATTGCTGCTACATTATTAGAAGGTGGTCGGACCGCACACTGCATTAAAATTGCCTTTGAATGTACAGGTGATTGAAACTCAAACATGCAATATTTCGAGAAATTCTGCTATGGCAAAAGTTTTGCGATTAACGTCAATTATTTTATAGGATGAGTGCACAATGGCGAATAAAAAATCAATAGAAGCATTTAATCGAACAATGCAAGATTTACGCGGTAATCAACAGCTTTTTGGTGGTGCTCTGATATTGCTGTCAGGGGACTTTCGTCAAACATTGCCTGTCATTTCTCGATCAACTCCTGCTGATGAAATAAACGCATATTTGAAGTCATCAGTTCTTTGGAGAATGTACGAAAATTTACAATAAACATTAATATGCGCATTCACCTACATAATGATGCAACTGCCCATGAGTTTTCAAAACAATTGTTAGAAATTGGTGATGGCAAAATGTTTTTCACATGGCCAACTTTATGTTGCCTGTTCCAGAACCCCCAACTGTTTATTTATTCATGCTCAAAATAGGAAAACAAAACCCACCATAGTAAGAGTACCCAATTCTTTTTTATTTTTTACTCTTTGCTGATAAATATGATATATAAACAATATATCATTTGGGTCATTTGGAATTTTAAATAGCTAGCAATTTATAATATTTTTTTGTTTGAATAAATGAACTTAATAATCATTTTTTTTTATTACTATGCCTTATACGTAGCGAAGCACGTACCGGGCCGCTAGTTATCAATATATGTGAAAGTTATTAAGTCAAATTAGGCATTATTGGGGGCCCGTGTGGAGTTGCCAGACTCCCATCAGGCGCGTCCCCAGGTGGCGGATAGGGGCATGCCACACATTGTGGTACCGGCTTTTAAATAATGTAAGTCCGGCGCGGACCAAAACTGGCGGGGGGGAGGGGGAGCGTTTGAGGCTCCCAGGAAGCAGAGCCTTCCAGAGGTGTCGCCTTGTCCCACCTTCTTGACTTCAAGTCGGTCGGGGCGAGGATGTGCAGTGGATCTCGCCAAATTGGTCTGGCTTGGAGTAGGTACCCTATGGGTAACTTAGCTTAGGGCTTAGGTAGGTAAGGCTAGACTGGTCTAGGTGGGGCTGGTAGGTCAGGTCAGGCTAGGCTAGTTTAAGCTAGGCTACTTAAGGCTAGGCTAGGTTAGGGTGGGATAGATTAGGCCAAGCCAGATCAATTTGGATGCGGTCTCCAGCACAGGTGCCTGATATCTTTTATATAAATATTTTACATTTTGATTGTTTTTGGTGGGTCCCTCTTTTGGGGGGCAGTGGACCTTTTGTTGGTCGGTGTATGGTGGGCGGTGCTCGCGGGCTGGGTTTTTCCCAGCGGGAGGTGCACTATGTGTGCTTACACTTAAAAGTGTGGTGGAGTTCCCTTAGGGGTATAGTGGCCGCTTTTTTCAAGCGGCGTGGTATGGCGGACCTTCAAGGTCCGCGGCGCGGCGGGTCTAGTGGCCGCAGTTTTGCGGTCGCTGGGTGGGCTTTGGCCCTCCGTCGGGCGACCCGTTTCCCCATGTATGTGCCCATGCATGGGGCCGGGGGGACTTGCCTTTGTTGGTCGGTCCCGAGTGAAAGGAAAATCACAATAAAAAACCCTCAAGTCTCCGTAGTTGGGAACGTGGCTGCGGGGGGCCTTCGGGTGGTGGGCGGAGTTACGGTCCACCGGCTAGCGCCAACCCTGGGGTACCTCCCGACCCCCCAGGTGTATATAGGGTTGCTTGAGTATTCGGCTCTGCTCAAGTGGACGTCTATTACCGTTTTACTCGTGGGATTTTAATGGAAAAAATAAATTTAAATAATTCGCAGGGGGGGGCGTCTTCGGACGCAGGGAACGATGGGAGTGTGGAGGTGAGGGCTCTCGGGCCGGTGGAGGTGTTAGATATATGTTTCATATCCTCTGACTCTGAGTCGTGCATGAGCATGCAATCGACTCAGAGTAGGGAGCAGCAGGGCCAGAAACGCAAGGTGACGTAACGCTGACTGGGGAGGACAGCTGCAAAAAGAAAAAATTGAAGAAGAAGGTGCACGTGCCTCCAGAGGTCAAGGCGGCTAAGCGCCAAGCGCTTGACCTCCAGAACGAACTGGAGATGGCGGAGGAAGCAGAGTTGGCGCGCAACCTCAGGGTACCCGGGGAGACGGCCGCTTCGGTTGCGGAGAGGGTATTCTTCGACTTGGGGGTCATCGCGAACGTGGCCCGCAAGTCGGGGAACCTCAAGGGCACGTTTCAGCGTGCCCTTAATGAAGCGGTCGCCTCCCTGAAGGAGGCCTTCTCGGACCTCAAGGGGAGGACAGTGACGGAGGAGACGGGGATGCTGCAGGCGGACAATGTTCGCCTGCGCCAGGAAATAGACGGAGTGCGGGCTGAGTTGGTTCAGCTGAGGGCCGAGCTGGCTAATGTTCGGCCTCAGCAAACCTCAGCGGTGGAGGCAGCTGCCCTTCTCGCGGATGACTCACTGCGGAGACTGATCATTGATCAAGTCTCCAAGGTAGTCAATCCGCGGCTGGAAGGGCTGGAGAGTAGGCTGCCACCTGAGCCTCGTCTTCGTCCGCCCCTGGCGGCGGACAAAGCTGCAAAGGTGGCGCCTAAGGAGGTGGCCTCGTCGTCGGGGGTCCAAGGCACTCCCGCGACCAAGAGGTCTAAAAAGGTACCTGGTGGGGGTGGGCATCCGACTGCCCTTGAATCCACTGCCCAGCCTGCTGTCACGTCGGCTGGCAGTGGTAACGTCAAGGGTAAGAGCAAAGGGAAAGGGAAGGGGAAAGGGAAGGGGATAGTCAGTGCGCCGCAACCGCTTTCGGTCACCCCGCCTGCTCAGCCGGTGTCCAACCAGCCAGGTTGGAACCAGATAGTTAAGGTGAATGGGAGACTGAAGGCGGTACCCGAGGGTAGAGCGCCGCGAGAGGCAGCTCCTACCAGACAAGCACAGACTACCAGGAAGAGGGAGCAGGGGAAGCAGGGGAGGCCGCTGCGGCCCCCTACGTCGGCGGCGGTGGTGGTCACCTTATCGAAGTGTGCGGAAGAGCGAGGCCTCACCTACGGTGCGGTGATAGCCGAGGCTAAAGCCAAGCTCAACCTGGAGGAGCTTGGTATACCCGCGGTGAGGTTTCGCCAGGCTGCCACCGGAGCCCGAATTCTTGAGGTTCCTGGGGCAGCGCAGGGCGACAAGGCTGACCAGCTTGCCGAGAAGTTGCGAGGCGTCTTCGGCTCCTCCTCCGACGTGCGAGTGACCAGGCCCACGATGATGGCTGATGTCCGTATCACGGGTCTGGACGACTCGGTGTCGAGGGAGGAGCTGGTGGCGGCAGTAGCTAGGGCCGGCGGATGTTCGCCAGACAATGTGAGGTGTGGCGACATCCGAAAAACCGGTTTTCTCGGAGCGGGGGCAGCAGTGGTGAAGTGCCCTATTGCAGCTGCCCATAAAATTGCGGCTGGTAGGTTGCTGGTGGGCTGGGTTTCGGCTGGGGTTAAGGTCCTGGACCCACTCCCACAGCGGTGTTACAGGTGTTTCGCGACGGGCCATGTGGGGGCCCAATGCAAATCGGAGGTTGACCGCAGTGATAGTTGCCATCGCTGTGGTCAACCTGGTCATAAGGCCAGAGTCTGCGCCGGTAAACCCCACTGTCCCGTTTGCGAGGCAGTGGGAAAGCTGGCGGATCATCGCCCTTGGGGCAAGGCCTGCGCCAAGTCCCCAAGGAAGAGGGTGGAGGGGGGGGGGGCAAAACTCCTGTGGCTGCAGCGAGGCAATCTCCTGCCGGTATGTTGGTGGTGAGTGAAATGGAGGTCCAATAATGTTTGTGGACCTTCATTTCATTCAGGCGAATTTAAACCACTCTGCTGCGGCCCAGGACCTCCTGCTCCAGGCTCTGGCGGAGCGGCAAGCTCACGTTGCGGTTGCAGCTGAGCCATACCGTGTTCCAACTCGATCTGATTGGGTTGGTGATGCGGATGGCTCGGTTGCGATAATTCAACGTTGCTCGGCGGGGGTTCCGACACTCTCTCCGGTCGCGGGGGGGCGGGGTTTCGCGGTGGCTCGCATCGGGGAGCTGGTGGTTGTGGGAGTTTATTTCTCCCCTAACCGCCCGCTCTCGGATTTTGAGGCCTACCTCGTGAACCTAGGGGCTGTCGTCAGTCAGAACTGTACGCGTCATCTCATCATTCTCGGCGACCTCAATGCCAAATCTTTGGCTTGGGGTTCGAGGGCGAGTGATGCAAGGGGTAGATCACTGGAGGTGTGGTTGGCAGAATGCGGCCTTAGCGTGCTAAATCGCGGTTCGGTCGACACCTGCGTGCGCCACAACGGTGGCTCTGTCATCGACATCTCCTTTGCGTCGGCATCACTTGCCAGTCGCGTTCAGGGATGGCGGGTACTGGAGAGGGTGGAGACGTTATCAGACCATCGATACATCTCCTTCCTCATACGTGCGCCTCATCGGGACTCCCCTAGGAGTTCTAATGAGCCTAGACTGGAGGGCCCGCGTTGGGCTTTGAAGCGCTTAGACAGGGATCTGCTGGTGGAGGCTGCTCTTGTACAGGCTTGGCAGCCTGCGCAGGAGCCAACAGATGTGGACGGGGAGGCTTCCCGTTTCAGCGTTGCTTTAACGCAAATCTGCGATGCGGCAATGCCTCGCGTGGGAGCTCCCCAGTCTAAACGTCAAGTCTACTGGTGGACCCCTGAGATAGCCCAGCTTCGTCTGGTGTGCGTGGCAGAGCGTCGGCGCTTCCAACACTACAGAAGGCGCCGGAACCGTCGCGAGGCCGAGGAGGATCATCTGTACGCCACATATAGGGCGTCAACGCAGGCTCTGCGCTTAGCGATAAGCCAATCTAAGGCTGCGGCATGGCGGGAGCTGCTGGCGACCCTAGAGCTGGACCCGTGGGGCAGGCCGTACAGATTGGTCCGGCAGAAGCTTCGCGTTTGGTCTCCGCCGCTTTCCAGTAGTATGGAGCCGGAGGTCCTCGACCGTGTGGTGGAGGTCCTGTTTCCGGACAGGGGTGCAATCTTTGTACCGCCTGTTATGGCGTCGGCGTCTCTGCCGCCGCTGGAGGACGAGCTGATTCCTGAGGTGTCGGCGACCGAACTGGGTGTCGCCGTGATGCGCCTCAGGAGTAAGAACAAAGCCCCGGGGCCGGACGGCGTTCCCGGTCGGGCTCTGGTCTTGGCTCTTAGCGGGGAGTATGAACCTCTTGAGCCATTCCTGAGGGGTCTTTACAGCAGATGCCTGCGGGAAGGGGTCTTCCCCCTTCAGTGGAAGGAGGGTCGGCTGGTCCTTCTCCGCAAAGGTAATCGTCCGGCTGATGATCCCTCGGGGTATAGGCCAATTGTGTTACTCGATGAGGTGGGTAAGCTTCTGGAGAGAGTGGTCGCGAACCGTCTTGTCGAGCACTTGGAGGGTGTTGGGCCCAATCTGGCCGACGCTCAGTACGGGTTCCGCAGAGGCAGGTCTACGATTGACGCTATAGGTCGTCTGCGGGACCTGTCTGAGGAGGTCGTCTCCGAGGGTGGGGTATTGATAGCAGTTTCTCTAGACATAGCGAACGCTTTCAACTCCCTACCCTGGGAGACGATAATGGAGGCGCTCTCATATCATAGGGTGCCTCCATACTTGAGGCGGCTGGTGGGTGACTACCTCTCTGATAGAGCGGTAGTCTATCCCACCAGAGACGGAAGAGGGGGTCGTCGGCGTATGTCGTGCGGTGTTCCTCAGGGGTCTGTTTTAGGACCCTTGCTTTGGAACATCGGCTACGATTACGTCCTGCGCTGTGCTAATATGTGCGGCGTGGGCGTAATTTGTTACGCCGACGACACCCTCGTATCGGCCCGGGGATCTGATTTCCGGGCCGCCACGTTGTTGGCCACTGCCGGTGTGGCGTCGGTGGTGGCGAGGATTCGGCGGCTGGGTCTGACGGTGGCCTTACACAAATCCGAGGCCATTTGTTTCCATGGTCCTAGGAGAAGGCCGCCGTCGGGCTCCAGTATAGTGGTGGGCGGAACTCCCATCCCTGTCAAGGATACGCTGAAGTATCTCGGCGTGGTCCTTGACAGCAGATGGGACTTCATGGAGCACTTTCGGCGGTTGGCGCCGAAATTGGTGTCCACTACGGGCGCCCTGAGTTGCCTATTACCGAACCTGGGGGGGGGGAGACGGGAGTTGCCGCCGCCTGTATTTGGTGGTGGTGCGATCGATGGCTCTCTATGGGGCCCCGATCTGGGCGAGCTCCATGACGAATCGTCATAGGGCTCTGCTTTTCCAGGCGCAGAGGACTATGGCGATTCGGGTGGTGAGAGGATATCGCACTATCGCCCATCAGGTGGCGTGTGCGATTGCCGGGTCCCTTCCGTGGGACCTCGAGGCCGAGGTGCAATCCTCGGTCTTTTGGCGGGTGGCGGAGGATCGGAGTCAGGGCTCCTGCCCCACACCGGACACCGTGGTGCGGTGGCGCGGTGCGGCCCAGACGGCGGCTCTGGGCAGGTGGCGGCGGCAGTTGGAGGCTGCAGCCAGCGCTGGAGATTCGTCGTCTCGGCGCCGAATATTGGCGGGGATCGGGCCCATCGTAGACAGATGGGCTCGACGGAGGTGGGGGTCGGTGACTTTCCGTCTCACGCAGGTACTCTCGGGGCACGGCTGCTTCGGGAGATACCTGTGTGATGTCACGAGAGGGGAACCGACCCGGGAATGCCACCACTGTGGCTGTTCAGAGGACACTGCTCAGCACACAATGGTGGAGTGCCCAGCGTGGGCAGGGCCGCGAGCGACATTGGTCGCGGCCCTGGGGGATGGCGACCTCTCGCTGTCGACCGTTTTGAGAAAAATGGTCGACAGCGAGAGGGCTTGGGAGGCAATGGTCTCCTTCTGCGAGGACGTCATGTCGCAGAAGGAGGCCGCGGAGCGGGAGAGGGAGCGGGACCCGCTCTCTCTCCGGCTTCGTCGTGGACGCGGCGGGCGCGCCCGGAGGGGTGATACCCTCCGGCGAGCTGCCGCGTCTGGAGGGTCTCGGGCGGCGGGTGCGGGGGCACCTGTCGTCTAACGACGGGACCCTCGGGGCGCTTCACACCAGTGCGGAGGTACGAGGGGCGCTAACGTTGCTCCCCTCTGGGGAGGTCCGCCCTCCACAACATCTTGGTGGGCGGATGCATCCGCTGGCGGGGTCGCGGACGACACGTGTTTACCGTGACCCCGTTCTTCCTGTGGATAAGCGGTGGGTGTGGGTCCTTGTTTAGTGGGTATTCCGCCCGATTGGTTGGTCGGTGGGGGCGGCGAGTCCCACATATCCTCGTCTCTCCCCCCCGGGGGGGCGAGGAATGCGTAAATGCATTTTTGGGACCTTAAAAAAAAAAAAAAAAAAAAAAAAAAAAAGGCATTATTGGGGGGCTTGAACAATTGCAACTTATGGACGCTATGCTTGTTCCATTTTTAAAAATTTATGGATAAAGAACACATTTTAACACACGTTAAAATAAATGTGTGATTTACTCATGATTTTTACTGTGTTATTAAACAATTACGTGGTATCAAAGTATAAAAGGCCAAATGATCCTTAAATATTATAAAGATAATGAAGTTTTAAGCCTTATAAGGCACCTAATTCCAATTTTAACCGACAGTTATTTATTACATCAAAAATAGTGTCTCCGTACGAAATATTGCAGTCTTCATCGAGAAACTTGGCGCAACTTGGCTGGGGCCTGTTGATTTATGTCTGAGGTTATGAGACAGTTGAGAAGCACGCCATGATGGCCGTTAGAAAGTTCTGAAGAACTCTCGAGGCAAAGTGCCTGGATGCCTCATATTTTAGTTGCCTCAACAACTGCTAAACAATATTAAGGAAGATGTCCTCTGAAAGAGTAAGTTGATTTATTGATGGAGCTGTATTTTTTTGTAAGAAGTTGTAGGGCTAATTGCTTTTGAAAAGTTGTCGACAATATCATTATTAGATTTGTTCAATCCTTAAGACCGCGCATTGAACATATTTTTAAAAATAATTTTAATTGTATTGTGTTGTGAGTAATTAAATTGTAATAATGAGATTTGTCATTTGCCTTGTTTAAATTTACATAACTATTGACTTTTTATTCTAGGTAATTTCATTTATTTCGTAATAAAAAAATTAAAGACATTTTTTATTTTGACATACATACATAATATCACGTCTGTTGCCGCGAAGGGTTAGGCAGAGGCATATTATGCGCCCACATTTCGCCAGAAATGTAATGGTCCCACGTAATAGGTCGCAAGCCTATTGCTGATTTGATCGGCGTGCACCACTTGCAGGAGAGGTTGGCTTGGGCTCGTCAGATCTTGATACACCTTGTAAATTTATTTTGACGTTATCAATTACTAATAATATTATTGTTTAATTGATTTTATAATAATATAGCTGTTACCCGCGACTTCGTCCGCGTGGAATAGTATCTTTGGGTAGCATTTACAACCTTTTCGCAATAAAAAGTAGCCTATATCCTTTCTCAGGGTCTAGACTATCTGTATACCAAATTTCATTTAAATCCTTTCAGTAGTTTTGGCGTGAAAGAGTAACAGACAGACAGACAGACAGACAGACAGACAGACAGACAGAGTTACTTTCGCATTTATAATATTAGTAGGGATTTATAATAATGTTTCGTTTTCGTGACGTGTAATGTTGTATTACCAATAAATTAGTATTTTAGTAAATGCTTCATATTTGTTTTGATACCTAAATGGAATACACCCTTCTTTTTAAATTCTCAAGATAGATAGGACATTGAAAAAGGCTTTTTTTTATTCAGTTTTTCTCAGTCGCTAGTATAATCGTATCCCTATTAAAAATGACATCAAAGAATCACTATATGTATCAATAACCTCACAAATTTCATCGGCCATATAATATCTCTAGCTAAAGTATACGACACTAATAAATTCTGGACCCGTCTCATTAGGACTAAGCGTTCATATAAAATTTGCTATAATATTTGCAATTTTTACGAGCCCTTTCTTGGGCACGTTAGTATAAAGCGATATGGTACCCTTTTGTGATAGAGCCCATACTTCAACTTTATAGTTCATAGTTCACACGGACGGATCGCAACTAAGGAAAGGGGCTAAGTATCACATGATTTAGTATGGCTATATAATCTGGATAATCGGCGGTTAGCACTTAAGGGCCAGCTTTAAACATTGGGCGATGGCACGGTAAGTAGACGGTAGAAATAAAAATAAATTTCTTTTATGCAATAAAAATTGCATTGTTATTTTTCGAAGGAGGTTGGTAGGTAATTTCATTCCTATTTTTGAAATGTATCAAAAATGATTCTCTCGCATATTCAATACCTACGAGTTAAAAACCATTTTGTTTGATTATTAACTTAATAACTAAAGAGCAGGTCAAAAGTACCCTAAACCGACGGTCGTGTATGAGGAGGTTAATGAACGTGAATGAACCTAAAAGTGTGTGCCAAGATCGTAGTAAGTGGAAGGATGTGATCTCTGCCTACCCCTACGGGAAAGAGGCGTAACATTATTTATATATGTATGTAATATGAAATAAAACTAACAGAAGCCATATGAATAAGAAGCTGGAAAAATCTCTGCAATCTCATATATATTCAGGCCAGGGGTAGGCAGAGGCATATTAAACGCCCATACTTCGCCAATTATAAAGTTACTTCCACGTAATAGGTGGCGAGCCTATAGCCGTTATAGCATAACAATTTTATGCATGCTATGCCATCAAAAAGATAAGACTTATAACAGACGAAGAAACAGCTAGATTAGTTTATTTTAGCTATTTTCATAGCATTATGTCATATGGTATGTTATTGTGGGGATCTGCTGCGGACATACATAATATATTTGTACTACAAAAGCGCGCCATAAGAGCTATCTATAATCTTAAGTCCAGAGATTCTCTTAGAGAGATGTTTAAAAGAATTAACATATTAACGGTTGCATCTCAGTATATATTTGATAATATAATGTATGTTCGCAAAAACATTAATACATTTGATAAAAATTCAAAAGTACATAATTTTAATACTAGGAATAGAAATAAGCTCTCTCTGCCAAATTGTCGACTTCACAAAACAAAAAATTCATTTTTGGGTAATAGTATCAGATTTTTTAATAAGGTTCCGCAGGAAATAATTGATCTACCATTGGCAACTTTTAAAACTGTAGTTAAAAAGCAGTTTCTTCAAAAGGGGTATTATGCTGTTAATGATTATTTATCGGATAAACAAGCTTGGGCTTAACATTTTCAACTTGTATGTGTATATAAGATTAAAAAGTCAACCAGATCATTGTCGTGACCATCCCTTATTGTACAGGCTCAGCTCAGTTTCACAATACATACTTACTTGACTGTGATGGAAGGTTCCCTTAGTGCTACTTTATTGGTTACAGCTTCGGGGGACCCTTTCAGTTTCATCAAATTTAAACTGTGTGTGTCATGTAATAAAAATAATTTAAAAGAGCATAGCCTGTGAGTTTCTTGTCAGTTCTTCTCACAGAGCGGAGGCTCGGAACTGGCACTTAGATTCACTTACACCTAATTTTTATTTATTTGCATGTAAGTGAATCTAAGCTTCGTGATTTCAGGGTTAATATTAATTTTTTTTTTCATGTATATTTTGTTTGACGTTTTCAAGTGCTATGTAATAGTTTATGAAATAAAGAACTTTTTACTTTTACTTTACTTTACTATGTTCGCCAGAGTCTCGTCCGTTGATCGGCAGGTGCACTTGGGCTCCTTAGGTTTTGGTAGGATCCCCATACACCCCATATATATGTCTGCAATCTCAGCACCCCTAAAATGCATACTGCTCGCCGTTGCACTCTATCAAGTGCATAGAGGACGATCATCTCACTAGCTAGACTGACCCGACGCGATGTTAGATTTGGAGCAACCTCAAAGTATTAAGGTTAAAGGAATTTGGACCGCCAACTAGACGTTACACTTTAACTCCAGTTGGCGGTCAAAAAGTTGTTTATGGATTTGCGAGATTAATCGCAAACACTTAAGACATATTCATCTTCAACTTCTTCATATTAACTGCCACAAAGTCCACTGCTCAACATTGGACTCCGCAATACATCATACAGTTCAATCTAGTACGCAGGATAACGCTACTGCCCTAACTGTAGGCTTCTTTTCGTCTACTCTTGCGACTCCCCATAAGATGAGAGGGGGTGGCACTATTCTAAGCTGATTGGTACTACACTGCATATCAAATAAAAAAAATAAACTATCTAAATAATTTATGATAATTAAACTAAAGATTACTAAATTAATGATTCATACAGCCAGTATCTTACCATCTGTGCACCTCGGTTTCATTCAAGTCACAGAATATTTATGTCCAAGCGAACTCATCTCGAAGCGCTTTCGAATATTTATGTTGAAGGCTTTTTACTTTTACTGTCATCCGCGTCTGATTAGTGGACATTAAGCGATAAAAGTACACCCATTCGTACGGTGGTCATAAATTATGTCTTGGTCACTAGAAATTTGACTCATATGGTTCCGAGAATGCCTTTTGTGCTTAACTTTTCCTATTAAAATATTGTGGTTCTTAAGAATTTGCATAGCGTAGAGTTATATCAGCTTCTACGAAATTACATCTAGACTAATGACTAAAGAAAAAATTAAACTCAACAGCTCAAGCAATTTCCATTTTATTATATACAGTGTCAGACTATGGGCTGTGCTCGGAGTGTCTTTACGTGATAGAATCAGAAGGGAAGAAATGTACTCCGAACCAAAGACTGACCACGTGTTAAGGATCCTTAATGAAGACCATGAACCAGCAAACGCAATAGAGCAAGGCTTCCCGATAGTCAATCTAGTAAAAATGGTATTCAATCAATAGAAGAGTAAAACAATTGGGGATTTTTTCAGCAGCAGACATCTGAACATTAGCCTCCCCAATCGAGACGTTATTGATGTGTGCGCGTGTGTTGGTGAAATTTGTATAATAATTAATATTTCAATTGTACATGGTAAGCCTCAAACAGTAAGTAACTTAATAAAAAAGGATGTAAAGACGTAATTTTGTTAGTAATTATTTTGTCAAAACTCGTTTTAAAAAATTACCTAGCAAAACATTAACTGCGGGTACAAAATAATTTACAAATACTTGAAAGGAAAATAATTTTGAACGGAACGAGCAAACAAGTTAAGTACTTTCGTATTATCGTTTCACAGTTTTCTACGGAAACCTCTAAATCGGAAATCTCTGATGCATTTTCTAGGAAATATTATTTAATAATTTTCTATTAATTACAGACTTTTCTGCAATAAACTATTAGTCACATAATATATTTTTTTTCTTTTGTAACTTTTATCGTGCAGCTGTCAGCTATAACAATATTATTATAGCTACATGTGATGGCAAAACTTAGCCAATTTTCTTTTGTGGCAATACGAACTAACTAAGCAGGACAGAAAAATATACCCTTGGTCATATCTTGGTTTATAAGAGAAAGTCTGAGACCTAAAGTAGGAGATTATGCTAAAATGTTGATGATAATTATATTCCAGTGTATAAAAATATTCCTAGACCATTAATATAAAATTGAACCACAAACACGGTTTAATAATTTAAATCTCTTCTGTATTAATAAAAACGTTAATGTATAAGGAATAGTATCTTTCCTAATTTATTGATTCAGGCGTTACTTTGCGGAAATCCATTGTAAGCAAGTGATGGATTAAAAATATCTTTGTAACAGTTCCCGCGCTACTATAATTTCAAAAAATCGAGAAACTATTTAACACGACACGTGTTTCGCCCTTACACAGGGCATCTTCATGTAAAATGGGAGCCTTAGAAAATTAAGAAAATATTCTTAAATTTAGTAAGTATCTATTAGCATCTAGACCTTAAGAATAATATTGGACCTCAAATACGGCGTAATAATTTTATAAGCGCATTATATAAGCGGTACATTACACGCATGAAGAACTAAGTAAAAAAAATTAAATAACTAACGAGAGTTTGAAGTGGAAATTATGATAAATATAATAATACATTAACAATAGACATTCCCCAACCTCACTCACTTTAATCTTTCAGCAGAGTAGATGCTTTACTAAGATCCGTATACGAAACGAGGCTACAAAAAACTTACACTTACGAAATTAGTCATCGCTTGTAGCGATCTCATTTCCAGAGATCCCTCATTATAATGTAGTTAAGAACAATCAACATGGAATATAATCATTTATATTAGCATTTAATTTCATGACCCAACGATCGGTGATGTCGATTTTGATGGGTACGTTCCCACAAGCGGCCATTGAGTATACCAAATTATCTTGAAAAGTAATTATATTTATATTAAGTTACATGGTCGCTTGTAATTTTTCTATTATCATAATGATAGCAAAAATGAAATTCGTGCTTTTAATTAAAATAAATAATGTATTCTAATAAACGTAATATGGGATATAACTATAACCGTCATGTGGGATGTAGACTCGACGATGATAGTTCCGATAGTTGGTTTGGTCAACGCACCGATTCAAATAAAGAGCCTCAAACCACACCCCTTGTGGCTTTAGCTGAGCACCTGATTCATAAGTCCCATACAAAAATCAGGACTCCTTGGTATGGCTTAAAAAGTGTAAAGTTTTCTTTCAATTTTCAGTCCTAGCCACAAATGTATTGCTGAGCTCCGTATATTAGGTTGTACAAAAATACTACAAAATAATTATTATCATCCGCCTATCTTCGTTCACTGCTGAAAAATAGGCTTCTCCAAAAGCACGCCACTGAGCTTGATTTTCTTAAAAAGCTATTTTATTACATAAGAAAGTGTTATACACCTAAAAAATCTGACGAAGAATTGAATCTTCGAATCATAAAAGCAATGAATGTGAAGCTCCAAGCGCTTTGTCACATAATATAAGTTATCATCTTAGTTAAGAGATGAGAAGGGTTCAAGTAATACTCCGAAAGGCGAACCCACATCGTATTGCCGGTAGCAAGAGTGACGTGACATCATAAATAATACAGACATATAGCTATTCAAAGTCCCTCTATAGTATATAGGAGTGTATAGGGATCCTACCAAGACCTAAGGAGCCCAAGCCAACCTTACCTGCAATTGGTGCACCTGCCGATCAACGGACGAGGCTCTGGCGAACATAACAGTGCCCAGTAAGCGGCAATGGGTTCGCCACCTATAACGTGGGGCCAACTATATAATTGGCGAAGTGTGGGCGTATAATATGCCTCTGCCTACCCCTTCGGGGAAACATGTATGTATGTATGATAAGTCCCACTACTGAGCACAGTCCTCCTCTCACGACCCATTGTTAGAGGAATTCCGGTAATACTCCAAAAAGCGATAAAGGCAGAAAAATGTTTGCGGCGTCCTTCTGTTTTTATAATAAGGTCTATACCATTCTAAACGAAACAAATGGCCATGATTATAACAATTTTTTTCCATAATCAATAAATAAATAAATATTTTCTGACAATTACACCAATTATTTAGTACCATGATAAGTAACATTAAGAATTTGTGCTATCGATACTAAATAAGGTTTATCTTCATGTTTATGCACACAAAGATTTGACCTGAGTGGGAATCGAACCCACGACCTCAGGAGCGAAGTGCGGGTATACTAGCCACCCCGCCATATTGGTCGTCAATAAATGTCAATTCAAAGCATTAGTCAAATACACGAAGAAATATGCTAAATATTGAACTTTACTCGCTTACATCTAAGATTGCTTGCTATATTTCCCTACAAACACATTAAGTAATAAAAATCATCTAATAGTTATAATTTGCTGGGTTTCACAGAATTATTAAATTAATGTTTTGATACACCGCTTATGAATTAAAACATGTTGAATCATACGGATTCTAGGAACTTTTTAAAGTGTTATTTTTTGTAAATTTTAAAGATAAGTATATGTTTCAATATTATGACTCAACTTAGCTTTTGATACAAACTCAATATAGCTTTTGATTACTCAGCTACTTAATTCAGGTAACGATGAGTAGTATAATTATGTTGAAATATACTTTAAGCAATGAACTCCTTGATATGGTAGCAAGCAAGATTTTTAATTATTCAGGTTTACATATTTCATGTCTTCTGGGGGCTGGGTCGTCTTATTTGGATTGTATTTATGTACTTATTAACGATGAACATACATACATTCGAATATAAATTTTGTGTGCGCTTATTGCTAAAAATTTGATTACAACATTCATTACAATAATTGTGTCTATTTGGAATTCGAACTCATTACTTATATGAGGCGAAGGCTGGTAGATCGCCCTCTGAGCAATTTTATCGCAGCTATTTATATAAAATAAGAAATAAGGACGGTAGATGCTTCTTTCGTCCTTTATCTAAAGTGTAAGCGACCATAACGCCAGACCATTATAAAGGATACTTAGATCATAATAAATAATTTAGATTCATAAAATGTTTGATGACATAATGAGGTAGATAATTTTGGACTGGCGCAAAAGCTTGATCGTATGACGTGGGGTTCGTCCGGCCCCTTAAATATGTAGCTCTATATCGTTTACCATAATCTATTCGTTGACGTTTATTCGGTAACCATTGCTTGCTCGATTAACAGATAGAATATAAAAGCTTATACTAAAGAACAAATGGATGGTGTACAAGTCAAAAGCCAAAGCGATTGTAAAAGATTCTAGAGTTAGATAATTACGAGACGAGCCCTCATGAATAAATAATATGAAGTCACAATTTAAGTCGCCATTAAGCAATTATGCTATAGTTACTATTACAACGTTTTCGAAAGGCTTTTAATTTTTTATTAGATCAAATTATCGTTTGGGTTAAGGTGTTTGGGTTTCTTCTGCTAATATAAACGGTCAGCTATTAAATAACAATCAAGTTGCTAGTCGCGTGTTTCTTTTAGATTTGTTGATGACTTAAAAATATTTTCTCAGTTTGTTTATTTTGTTGGAAATAAAATTTGTTGAGTGTTTTTTTGTTTTTGAACAAAAGTTTTTACTTGAAAAAAAAGAACATCGTTTCTATAATATAAAACTTTCTTTTGATAGACCAATTATAGAACGATTTAAGAGTACCTCATTTAATCACACAACATAACCGATTTATACTTAAATGCATAAAATTCCTTTAATAGATACATAAGACACACCCAGACCAGTAAAAATAAACATGTTCTTGCTCGTGGTCCTTCGCTTCAAATGAACTTACCCCAGGAACTGATACCGCTCATATATAACAAATATATTATATATATGTGCATAATCAACATCATAGCAAATTTTTTTAGGTACTTGTAATTTTATAGTATGTGAATCTATGGTTTAAAAATTATTATTATTTTCGTCTTTAACAAAATTATGCAAAATACACGGTTCACAAAATATTCGTTTACGAAGTGTCTATAATTTTGTATTTTATTAAAATCGATTATAATACAGACCCTTCCTTTCACATGATCATGAGGTTATGCATCAACGAATGTAATGATAGTGTTTTGTCGTCTGAAGCCTACCTTTGTTCCGAATTTCTTCTGAAGATATTTTGAAGTAATATATACTGTGGTCAGTGGTTTTAATCAATGAAACCCTTCGAAACATTTATGTAATGACTATCGTTAGTGTTAAAAGCGTTTATCCAAACGCGTCGTAAACAAAAAACGCCGATATGTTGGGATGGATGAGATCCGAGTTTCGAATTATAGGTTAGGTAGGTAATTTTAACGACAGATAATTTTCTGTAAATTAATGCAGGAATCTGAATATCGTCAGTACGGATCAAAGATCGGGACGGAAGTGGTGTGTTTATTTGCTTTTGCCGGGCAATATTTTTTTTAACAAAAGCTCTTATGACAATTATAACCAAACATAAATACATAATTTTTGATTTTAATTCAATTTTAATTTCAGCTTAGTTCCAAAAATAATCCGAAATTGCGTTTGAATTTTTTCAATACTTTTTTACCTAAATGTTAACTTTAATCGTGTGTTTGTATGAAATATAAGTCGAGTTGTTTCTATTATTCTATTATACACAGAAACCATAATGGTTGGAGTACTGCCTACGATCAGATTATTAAGTCAGACTTACAATTAGTACTGATTTTTGCAATGAAATGCGCTCAATACATGCTGATTGGAGCCTTAATATTTCAATGATAAACTTATCAATGACGGAAATCAAGCTTGTACTGAGTGTGATTAAAAAATAACAACAGTTCTAAGCTAACAAAGAATAAGTCGCAGTATCACGCTGATTGCAGGCCGTTGGTAGTTTAAGGGAGAGGCCAATGTTCAGCAGTGGACTTCCTTGGGTTGATGATTCTTAAAAATATATAGTGTGTGATTATGTAAGTCTAACGAGATTATGACTATTTATAATGTACTCAAGTTAGTACATAATAATAATTATCTAATGACACCTAAACTATATGCCCATTTATTAGGAGTCAGCGACTTTTCCCAATCGTTTACAACAAAAGTGTCAAAAAGCTTAATAAAAAGGTTGCTATGCACACTCATTTAGTAACTGTCCAATAAATTATATAAATCACAAAAACACGCATTATCCTATGCGAAGTCACAAAGTAAATCTATGTAATTATACTAATGAAAAGAACGCATTGCCATCAATCATTAGTGGCCCGCCGGTGGGCAGATAGCCGACCAATCAGATATCCCGGGCGTCTCCGTCGTCGTAAAGGATAAAACTGTAATCCTTTTAAGTAATGAGCACCTACACCACATAGAGTTAAGGAGAGATAGAAGTGAAATAATAATGTTGTCTGTTTCGAGATCTAAGACTTTCTCTCTTTAAAGGTATACCAAAAGTATGAATAAAATGAGATCTCTTTTAATTACTTAAAATAATATTCGTTTAAAAGTAATATAAATACACATACTTGCCTAACGTTTTAGTTAGTCATTATATTCTAGCATTATCCTGATTGCCTCAGGCTTATGCTTTGAGCCTAGAGTCTGCTCACTAGTTTAACTAGATATTGGCTGAATTTCACTTAAACATACAACATATATGAATATATTATGATATAAAGAAGCAGCTACTATGCATTGACGTTGTGTTCATACAAAAATGTACTTATATTGCTTAAAAAGTGCTTATGAAAGCGTAGTGTCAGTAGTTAGTAAAAGGCATATCGCTTTAAAATGATTGGTTTTGTAACACTTATACCGTCTGCAGTTCCTGTATTGTTTTACTGATAGTCGTGCAACACGTTGTTACAGAGCTTTTTACGGAGTGAGGCTTAAGAACGTCCTAAAGATTGTTGCTAACCGGTCAAGTAATACTTTTCCAAAATCTTTCAGAGTAAACTAACTTATATAAACTTAGCAACACATAACTTGGACTTTTAATTCAAGCGACTATAATTTATGACCCATGTAAATTTCTATTCAATAATTATTATAGATAATTTTTCTGAACGTATTAAAGAGCACTTTAGGTAACACTAAGACAGATGAAATATGGATATTTCAAATACTTTTTAATTTCTTGTGAATCTAATTTTTAATATAAAATATTAGCAGCCACGTCTATTAGCTTCGCAACTCTCTCCACAGATACAAGGGTGCGCTTATCAATCTACATCATGATCCTTCGTTATTAAGAGTGATGAGGCTGGACCCGTCGATCAGAGTGCAGATTTGTCTAAGCTCCAGCCACTAACGACTCAGTGGGGCGATACGTTTGTTTGTGTTGTTTACTTTAGTAATGGAGGTTTTTATACAGAACCTTCTAGTGTGTTCTTGAGACTTCTTCTGCGGGGCCAGGGGTTGTTAAATAATTTAAAAGTAAAAGATGGCAATATGAAAATTTGAAGGCAGGATTGAACATCACAGATGCCCTGCTTATTTCTATACAACATGGCACAGAATTAACGCACACCCTCAGACACCCCAATTAGAATATTTAATTATAATTAAAAAACATGCAAAATAATTTTAAGTTACTAGTTATACTCATCGAGGGCAAATCGTATGGGCATATTAGCGCTTTAGCCTACCGACCTACACACACAGAGAGACACGCACGCACACATCGCTAAGCACCGAAAAGTACCGCAAAAAAAAAAAACCTATTTTTTTTATATTTTTTAATCGATTGAGTAGCCGATTTATAACAAACTACTTTCTTGGTGTAACCCTTATTCTTTTACATGTTGTATATTATTATTTCTACATATATATATATACGCTAGAAGTGTATAGCTTAGACTAAGTAACATTTGGCAAAATTAAGAGTAACTTCAACAAACATTTTATGTTACGCCATTTCAGTTAGCCTAAGATGAGTGTATACATTTTATGCTTTACGAACTAAGTCCTCGTTTGTGAAATGAAACCTAGTCTACGTAATTATATGATATGATATGGTATGTGGCAGAAACGATTACAAAAGTAAAGCAGAGTCCTTTGATGGATGGTTTTTTGTGTAGCATTTAATATCATGCGCTTCCGTGCTTTGGACGATACGTTTTCTATTTGTAAATGTCATAAGAACATTTGTTTACATACAATTATTTGTCTTTTCCAAAGTTGCAAATTTTGGATCAAATGAAACAATAATAATAAATATATAGAAAGTAACAATATATGCATTCGAAGACATTTAACAACTTTTACTTCTTCACCACACTAAAACTATTCGCCCTACGGCTGGGAAAAAGCTATATCTAAGTGTGTCGCGATACCGCTAATCCCTTACGAACGACTAGCTCATAGGGGAATTACCTCCCTAGAGAGGAAAGTGCTAATGTAATCCTCACTCTAAGTAACACCCCACTGATCAGACTGATTCGATAATGATGAATGAAGTGTACAGAGAGAGTGCCGAGACTAGAGTACTGGAAACGATCTCAAGCATACATACTTAAAACTTTTTGCAAATAGCATGTTTACTAGTTTTATTAGGTCTCCACGGAAGACCAGCGCTATTGTGGTTCTTTACTGAAGCACATGCTGTATGGAATCCATTTAAGGCATATTATATAATATTATATATAAATAGCATTTGTGAAAATTGTTTACATTGTGTGTTCTTATGTTTTATGTATCTATACCTACCTAAAAATTTATTTCATTATTTTAATTTTATTTTATTCGAAATTAAACTTAATGGGATTTCTTTGCATCATGATCCTTTGTTATAAGAGTGATGAAACTGGACCCGTCGATCAGAGTGCAGATTTGTCTGAGCTTCTTTCACTAACGACTCAGTGGGGTGATATGTTTGTTTGTATTGTTTAGTAATCAAAGTTTTTTTATAGAATATTATAGTGTGTTCTTAGGACTTCATCTGCGTGACCACGGCTTGATAAATTATTTGAAAGTGATAGATGATAATATTGACTAATATTAATATTATTGGGATTGTATTGACTTGTAATATGTAGTTTCCTCTATACATTTTGTTATTTTATTGATTCAATGGCACTTTTTACCATTCGTTTGTTCCTTAAGATCTTCGTCAAATTTTTAGTTCATTCTCAAGACACCCGCTGATTTTTCCCCACTCAAGCTTCTGATCGTTCGAAATAATCTAGTTAGTTTTCGAAACAATCTAGTTAGTATACAGTTCATGATTAACACAATAAATTTACGTTTACAAGTGTATCGGACCATTAATTTAAAAAAAATTGTATCATTTTAAGCGTTGCTAGCTTCATACTAAGCAAGTGCCAAGGTATATAAATGATAAACTAAAAAAAAAAATTATGTGTTATCCCGGTTTTGACCTTACAGGCACGGGGTCCGGTTTGCTATATTTTCTCCTCTAAGTTTCACTGTCTTTTGTCTCCTTTGTTAATAAACTAAAGGATACATTTTGTAATACATATCATATTTGCACAAATATTCGCCTCACATGCATAGATCTCTGCACTTTAAGTGACAGAGACGTCTAGGTAGATAACACAGAAGTGCCAATCTGCCAACAGAAGCGTTCTACGCCATATTGTATTTCGGTTTGACCTTTCAAGCAACGTGTATCCAGACTCCAGATGCAATTGAAATTCTATTATTTCGTATTCCGACTGTCAACGCCATCTCACAGACTAAAGGTATTGCTATCAAAACCATTGAGTATTAAGAGATATCCTATCCTAGAGATATCTTAGATAAATAGTTAATTCTATTGTTATTCATCTGTTGTATCACCATACCCGCTTATTTGTTCCAAAAAAACCATGCACTCTGTCTTTAAGAAAATAATTTTAATCAATATTTATTCACTACTAAAAAATATTTTAAGTTATGTTTAGTACTTTTGCGACGAAAGTAAAAAAATAAAATATTTTGGCATTTAAGACATTAGTATTTATAATGATTTAATATTGATTTATTTATTGATTCTGTAATAACGATTCTGTAGGAAATTGAAATACAATCTCTGAACTACACTTATAGGACGTTATGTATTCCTAAAAATGACAAAGAATTTCTTTAATAATCTTCTTGGCGAAGAACGCTGCATGCACCTCACACACACCCTATACAACTTTCTAGTATTTGTAGCTGTTTGAACATAAACGTGTCACTTCCAATCCACATACCATAAACAAGGTTTAATATGTTACAAAGTTAGCATTCGTTTACGCGTGGATTGTACGTTTACCAAGTCATGTTAGATCCTTTTAAAAGTTTACGAGCATGAAACATCCTAAGCTACGACGGAACAAGCATTTAGAGTGACAATTTATGTGACTCTTTTCTACAATATATTGAGCTCGGCTTAGGAAGTTGAGAAGAAACGAAGCAGTAATATTAGAATGAGAACAAATGACGACCAATAATTTGA
Organism: Musotima nitidalis; assembly: GCA_949126915.1. Lineage (NCBI taxonomy): Eukaryota > Metazoa > Arthropoda > Insecta > Lepidoptera > Crambidae > Musotima > Musotima nitidalis. The sequence continues at coordinate 5,834,896 of OX421424.1, read as the reverse complement.
AATTCGCAACAGGCCATAAGTTGACAGTCAGACTAATTTGTGAATATTTCTGTAATATGCTTTTGCATAAACATTTCGACCACTACATTTGCAATGTCTAAAGCAGATATTAGCTTACATTGTAATTATAGTACATGATATAATGAAGAGGTAATGCGGCGATGCCACTTATTTAAAATTCAGAGAATCTCGGGTTCAAACCTGTGACTTTTCGAAGTTATGTGCGTAATTATCGCTTGCTCCGTGCCTCGGAAAGCACTTGAAGCCGTTGCTCCCGGCTGTCATGATCGCTCCATATAATATTTGAAATTCAGCCGAATCCGGTGAGACCAGCAGACCCTAAACCCTAAGCACTAAGTTTTAGTCTAGGACAAGCGGGAAATGCTAGATTATGATGTGATGTAAGAGGTTCCCAAATATACCGAAACAATCTATTTTTATTTCGATTGAAGGGAAAATAAGTTAAATAGAATGTTATTATAAAATTATTGTCTTATACTTTCAAATTTAGTATCATATTAAGTTTCGTATCGATACTTCACAACTATAGGCTAAGTTTTGTGACAATATTACTTTACTATATAACAGAGCATTGGTAGGGATGGAACTTGGTGCAGACTGATTCTTATCCTGACGTTGTACTGCGAGGAAACTGCATCTTATTAGTTACTAGCCTACAGACCGCTTTGCCCTCGTGACTTATAGATGTTTCGTCGCGCACATGTATTTTATTTTGACGACCGATATGGCGTGGTGGCGAATATACCCGCTCTCCGCTCCAAGGTCGTGGGTTCGATTCCCACACTGGACAAATCTTTGTATGCATGAATATGAATATTTGTTCTGGTCTGGGTATTTCCCTATGTATATTAAGTATTTATTTACAAAAAAAAGTAGTATTTATGGGAATATAATAAACTGAACCTCTAAAAATAACTTTTTTGATCATCAAAAATACTGATCTAGCATCTAATAGGGGATTAGGTGCTCCATCAGAATTTTTTGATGTACAAAAAGGTTAGGTTAGGTTGGTAATTTATTAATTTTGATGACACATTAAATATGAGCCGTATTTATGTAGGTTTATCCGTAATTTAGTATCCTTAATACAAGTTCTTATCATTAAGAACTTGTATTAAGGATACTAAATTAATCTTGGAACTAAATAATTGGTGTAATTGTTAGAAAATATTTATTATTATTATTTATTTTATAGGATTAACATAGATATAACATTTCTTTCTCTAGGGGACAAGCAATAAAATTTTAATCTCAAAATTCGTACAGGTTGTTACACAATTTGTTACATTATAACAAACAAACTTTAATATGTGTTTGAAATTATAAATTGATTTAGTGCATGCATTCGAGGAACCACAACCAATAACTTAGTACTTACTAGCTAATTCCTTACGTCCAGGAGCTTGAGTGGGAAAGAATCAGGCAAGAATCTCGTCAAGTTCGTTCTCCCAACAGTACATCTTCGAACTATTAAGTATAAGGTTATTTTCCATCCATCAAAAATGTAATTTCAACATACCATAAAATAAAATAGAGAAGAGTCTTACATTCCGTTACATTACCTTCTAACGCCACATGTATATTAATGAATTAAGTACAATAACCTTTAACTTATGAAGAGTAAAGGAATTTTCCATGCATCAAAAAAGAAATTTCAACATACCATAGAGTAAAGTAGAGGACACTGGACAGCCATGCATTCCAACCCAATCCTACATGTATATTAATTAATAAAGTAGATGTTCTTCAGTCTTGTTAGTACCAAGTTCATTTCACCTTCTCGGAGAAATATAAAATTTACAAGTTTCAATTTTCACTAGAAGCTAAAGAACGGCAAAGGTAGAGAACAAAGTATAACTAGGTGTTTTATTAAGACACGTTAAGGAACCGCAACATTACTCAAAGGAAACTTCTTTAAGACAGCAAAGTTATGCTGAACGAAGCGAGCGCAACCCTAGAGGCCAAGAAACAAATGCGCACTCCAACAAAACAAATTAAGACAATTTCAAATTAACAGAGACTGCAAAGTCTGAAATATGTGTACCGAGAATTCGAGCCACATAACGTTCTTGAATTACACACACCACCAGAGAATTTCCGCCCTAAATGCATTGTGGAAAGACTTTAGTATCGCTTGCAGGGAAGAAATCAGCGTTTCCTTTGCCACATGCAACTTAAATTTCGTCAATTTCTTGCGGACGTCAGTAGAACATCTAGAAAGTTTTGTAAGGAAAAATTTTAGACTGTGGTGAGTGGAGTGCGCGAGTTCACGGATGACTCTCCAGGTTTGAAGGGGCCTTTGCTAGGGGCTGAGGCCCCTTAGGCCCCCTTTTCGCCCCTAATGAGTCGCCGGTGCACTAGAGCTGTAGGTCGTGATAAAAACTTTCCAGTCCCCTAGCACTACACGGTTACACCGCGCGGAAACGACCGGGTAGATATTTCTTTGCTTTGTTTTCTATGTGGGGCGATTTAAATGGGCTTGCATCTTTAAGTACGAAGACGGTAATAGGAATGTGTCTTGCAAAGTTCCCCTTGTCAGTTTTATTTAGTAGTTATGTAGCTACAACTGAAGATTGTAGCTAAGGTAAACCTAGATAACAGGTTGATATTTATTATGTGTAGGTATATGTACAGAACATGCGCATACAAACATGAACATATAATATGTGTACAAAAATATATGTACATAGAATATGTGTATATAGAATATGTTTACATAGAATGTGTGTTCATATATATGTATATAGAATATGAGTAGGTTGGTGTGTACGTATATATATTCTATTTAAAGCTGTTATCCCACGGGTATGTTGATACGATTAAAATTATATCGTACATTATTTTATGGCAGTCAAATCTCACAGATTAAATTCGCTAAGCGTTTTCAAATGTCAAACCTTGGGTTGGTGACTGTAAGTGTGGCATTCGAAAAAGTGCTTTGGGAGGCACGTCAATAAATTTGTCTTGGTTACCTTTGCAGGTGTTATGTTAATTTAGAACTAACCGTCAATGCATAAGACCTTATTGGTCGGAATAATGCTAACGTCTTCTCTTCGGAACGCTCCTGTGTTGCTCGTGGTCGAGTAATATAATTGAGGACATATAGGTCACCGCACAAATTCTAACTGGGTCAGGCTGGTAGATTAGAACTTGATATACTTACCTTGACCCTGCCCAGTTATGGTCCGAGATGATAACAGCTAACGTACTTAGGTACAGACCCAGACTGATATTCAACTCAAACCTCATATATTTGGAGGCAATCGGATATACGCAGTATATGGGTTATCAATAAATAAATATATTTAATACAAGCGATTTTTTTCACAAAATTCTTTGTCGTCATAGTAAGTAGTAATGATGATGGTGATATAAAAATTCTCTGCTACTCGGTTAGTTATAAAAGAAAAGGAAATCTTAAACAAGACAAATTGTCGTATTTCTAAATGTTCATACTTATGATCACAAGTGCTAACATTCAAGCCTTTTTCGCCTAAAGGGTAAGCAGAGGCATATTAAACGCCGGTTAATAGTTGGTCCCACGTAATAGGTGGCTAGCCTATTGTCCTTATTGTCTTGGTATTAAATATAGAAAATATAGCAATCGTATACACAACGACCTCAATAGCAATAGGCCGTAAACGCCATATCGGCTGTCAGTAATTTTTGTTAAATAACAATAATGTACCTAATAAAGCCACGATCATTTCGTGTTTATAATGAGCCCCTTATTTTGGCTCCGCCGTGGGAGGGCGGCGACAAAGACCGATTTATTTATTCATATATTTATCGCGCGTCTGATCCGTTCAGAGATAGTGATGTCCATTCAAATAAGCTCTCGTGTATTTATAATGAAGGATTTTATAATTAACTTCCAAAAGGCGTTCTAATATCACTTTACGCTTGCAATTTTTAAAGTTCAATTTTACAAAAATATTAGCCATTTAATGTATATTTTGTGTAAAACAAATATTATCATATGATATCTTCACGGGTGTTATAAGCATTAAAATTATACATAAAAATGTTGTGGTTTTTGAATTTGAATGACTTTCTGACAACTTGTATGAGCATTATGACTAGGTAGTAACAATAATATTCTTGTGCATTTTACACAGTTAGATAGCAAACCCCAAGTTAAGCATAGCTTGCACTTTGGCACACGAGGCAACGAATAAACTTAAATACATACTAATTAAGTAATTACACATATAAAAAAAATAGGTATCTTATTATAAAATGAATTCATGATCTATTTGAGCGAAGAATGTGTGTACTCCACGCGTATATCGGGCGTAATAAGAAATTATTTCTGTGCATATAAATCTTACTGCTTATTTTTTCTATTTGATAGCTCACGATGAATTTATATAATTTGTAAAATTACTGCAATACAATAAAAATGTATGTCATAACAAAATTTTCTAAAAGCTATTACATAAAAGAATTCTTTTGTAATATGAATACAAACCAGAGATTACCTTGCTACAAAATTCCAATTACAGTTAAACTGCACGCAATACATTGATAGCCCTTGATTATGCGTTCATCATTCTCACAATGACACGGTACGTAGGTGTTGAATTGTCGATAGATATTAGAACGCGGGGGCGAAATCAAACGGCTTTGTTGCACTTAGAAAGTTAATAGATGCTCTTATTGCGACTTTGACAAAGACCTTTGTGTTTGAAGGTTGTTGGTATCTAAGCAGAACTAGGTGGTCGGAATGATGTCTGAAGTAAAGCAGAGTTAACAGAGATTATATCTATAACAGGCTTCCAGGGTGTATTAGAAATATTGCGGGACTGTTCGCAGGGGATACCGCGGCCTCGATACGTAGCAGGCTCAAAAAAAGGAACATGGATGGTTTTTAGTCAGTAGAAGTCTGACATAACAGCGGGGGAAGGTCATTTGATGATTTTCTATCCATTAAAAAGGGGGTATTAGAAATGCTAAAAGCTACACTATATTTTGAGGGTATACTTAATGACATGCTTGCTGAAAAATGTTATTGCTTTTTAATTTAATTTGACATGCTTGCTAAAAATGATATTGCAGTTTAATTTAATTTGACATTCTTGCTGAAAAATGATATTGCAGTTTAATTGAATTTGACATGCTTGCTGAAAAATGATATTGCAGTAAAATATATGATAAAATACTATGACACAATCCGATTATTATAATTAGTTAAACTTTGACATTTGTCATTGTAGTTATATTCCATTTTAAATTTTTATTTGTAATTTTCCACATTGTATGCTCATTTGATGAGGCTGAACACAGTGAAACTATATATTTCATTTTAAATTACATCTGCACGCATAAGCCTTATGAATCAGTTCTAGAATGGATGACCTATTTTGTTATATTAGGTTAATCATATAATAACTTAGATATAAGAACGCGGGGCCGAAATCAAATGGCATTGATGCACTTAGAAAGTTAATGGTTGCTTGTATTGCGACTTTGACAAAGACCTTTGTGCTTGAAGGTTGACATTGAAGCGGGACTAGAGGTAAATATTGATCATCGAAATTGAGTAGAGTTTTTAGAGATTAACTCTATAACCATTGAGTGACCGTTGTCTCTCACACGGGACAAATATTTGTGTGCATAAACATGATTATTTGTTCTGGTCCGGGTGTTTTCCTACGTATATATTTACAAAATAAAATATCTATGTATGTTCATCCGTTATTTAGTATCCATAATGCAAGTTCTTAATCATACTTCTCTTGGAACTAAATAATTGGTGTAATATTTATTTATGTTAGAATTTATACATATCACGCGCTTCCGTGCTTCGGAAGGCACATTAAGCGGTAAGTTATCGGTTTTCACTATTTGTAGTAGTCAAAAAGTGAATATTAATGCACTATTAGGAGGCTCAATAAATCTCTTCTGCGAATCCACACTACGTCCGCTTGGTAAGACCTAAAACCCTCTCACTGCTGTTTGGAAGAGGATGTTCTTAACCGTTAGTGGGAATGTCACTTGAGCAAAGTCACGGGCAGCCTTTAGTTTAGTTGAACAAATTATGTCACTATAGAGAGTAAACCAATAGTCTTTCAAACAAAATTAGCCGTTATTGTTAAATTACAAACGGATTTAGTAATAAAAGATTTAGTTTATAATTGGGTCACGGTCCTGTAGCATTCTCGTATGTATGTCGTTAAACAAGCGGGTGCCCACACATCCCTGTACCTAATTGAGACATTAAACACGAAACGATGTGATTATAGCCTCAATATTATCTAAATTATCCTAAAATTGTACCGGTTGTGCCCTAGACTTAAGCTTAGAGCCTAGGGCCTGCTTAGTGGTATTTTGAATACAGTTTAGTCTGAATTTCTGTTATTACACGGAGCAACTGCCGTGTGATCAAACCAGCAGACAGAATCATAGAAGGTACTGATTTGTTATTAACCTGTATCCTACTAAGATCTAAGGAACCTCAAGCCAACTTCAACAGACGAGGCTCTGGCGAACATAACAGTGCCCGGTAAGCGGCAATAGGGTCGCCACCTATTGTATATATACGTGGGACCAACTATATGATTGGCGAAGTGTGGGCGTATAATATGCCTCTGCCTTCCCCTTCGGGGAAACAGTAGGGAATGTATGTATGATTTCTTATTAACGACTGCCATATATGTTCATGACAGCTGACACCAACGGCTTAATGTGCTTCCCAAGGCACAAAGCAAGCGATAATTACGCATATAACTTTGGAAAGTCAAAGGTGCAGTAGACAGGGTTTGAACCCGAGACCCTCCAAATTGCAGTTATTGTTAAATTACAAACGAATATAGTAATAAAAGATTCAGTTCATAATTCGTCACGGTCGTGTAGCGTTCTCGTATTTGTGTCGTTAAACAAGCTCGTGCCCTCACATCCCCCGTACCAAATTGAGACATTTAACACGAAAGGATGTGATTATGGCCTCAACATAAAACTTGGTATTATTATACCGGTGCATGTCGTGGACTTAACATGGCGGAAATTTAAAAATAGAGAGCAGAGGTTTGACTTCTTTGTAATGGTACAGGGGTGCGTAGGGGCCGTGTTTGCGTTTGAGCTTTATCTGCATTATTATGTTTTGTATCCCTCTTTGATCTGCACTAATATTATAAAAGCGTAAAAAACTCAATAGATTTGTCTGTTTTTTATAAGTAAAATAATGTTATTAACATTTTAACTGTAACTTCTAGTTACAGTATAGTGCATTGCTACTATAATGCATTCACTTTTACACTACAGTTCACTTAATGAACTGCCATACTCCTTAATTTGACTGCTGATTTACAGCCCTTCACTAAAAGTGTACTGGGGCTAATGTCGATAGTATACTATATTTTTACAATCAAACCTTTTTTTCAGTTAGTTTAAAAAAGAAAGTGTTTTAACTTAGCAAAACATTTGAATAGACTTCTTGGCGGGAAAGTCTTCACTTTCCCGCCAAGAAGTCAAGACGTCATGTCTGCAAATTTGTTTTAAGTATTTTCTAAAATTTGTGATATTTCTAACATAAATGTTTAATAACGGTAGATTATTAACCGTTAAGTGTTTGTGAACGTACATGAGTGTTGGTAAGTGAAATAAAACAGTGCAACATAACTTTTCAAATTCTCTCAAGAAGTCCATGTGAGATCTCAGTATAGTCCCACATCTTTACTGAGGACTCAAGGGGCTTAGGGGGAGGGGATCTCATTTACCATTTATCATCTATAACACCACTCTCATTTACTATAATTTATATGATATTAATATATCTCTAACTTGACACTGGCTAAATGTGCAAACTGCACGAAGCCATTATTTAAAAGAAGAAGAGAACATTTGAATACCTATTCCATTCTAACGCTACTAATTCTTAATGACACTTACAAGATTGAAAGAAAAATAATAATATAAAATGATTGGAATCAGTTCACACTATTCTTTTTAAATTCCGCAATAAAACAAACATATAATCGTTTAAAGGTACCTACATGAAAATTTGCAATTTTGCAACATAGTCGTTCATCTTCTTGTCTTGATTTTATTTTATGCAAAATCACTTTTAACGTAGTTTGAATGCCTAAATAATTTAAAGATGAAATTACTTATTGCAAATATATCTTTGTTCAGTTTAAGCGTAGACCTTACTTTCTAAAATCCAAAACGTAACCTAACACTTAAAAACCATAAAATATTTATCTCAACTATAAAACGTTTAAAATTTATCATATCGATTCTGTCAAATTAAAAGCAGTTAAGATATATATTTTATCGCTCACTAAATTATATAAAAATCGGTCTTGGAAAATGTCCAAACCTTCGTTCGATCAAAGTTTTGATATGAAAAGCTATAAGGAAGCCCGGTTACTTAACGCTGCATACATCAACTTTAGGTATGAGGGCTCGTATAAAAATAACATTTATGTAACAACAATTTTACGATTTTCGATACGAATCTGTATCGTTTTAATTATTTCTTGGATATTAAAACAATTACCCTGATTGCCACCTCACGGGCCCGGAGTCAGCTAGGTCATCCTTGAACCTAGAATGCTTAAGGTAGTATTTGTTATAGAAATATTTTGCCTTCGGTTGTGAAACAACGTCTATGGCGAGGGTTTTCCATAAGGGCATGTATGAGGCTCTTCAAAATATGTGATGCTCTTGGTAGGTACGTTTACAGCTGGTCAAAATACGAGCAATCTTAAAATAAAAGAAAATATAATTTTTTTGTAGTTTTTACCAATCGTATTAATCTTTAAAACAAACAGAAATGTCAAAATAAAATATTCAGTATTTTATAACATTTATTTCGATTGTTAAAAATATTAAGTTAACTGCTAACAAAATGGGTTACAATTTCGTTGTGTCGTGATCCGTATCAGAGCAAATATTTGTGCTGCACAATTTTTACAGTTTTGGATATAATTAAATTTCGTTCTAACAAGCTCTTTTTATGGATAAATTGAGTCGTGACACAAACATTGTTTTATCGGTTTTATTTAACTGTTGTTAGTAAATTTTCAGGTATTTCGGTTTTCAATTCAAAGTAACTGGAAACGTAATTTTGTAGGTAACTTACATTTGTCAATAATGTCATCCTTAATCATCCAAGCCAAAGGTCCATTCCTAGAAATAGGTGTTCCCCAAATTTTAATCGGCAACCCACAAGTTTTATCAAGTCGCAAGAGGATATGATTATCATCTGTCATCATCGTATCATTTTAGAGTATCCAGTGGACATAGACCTATCCCAAATTCAGTCGGCTTCCTGCAACTTTTATCAAGTCATAGATCCATTGAGAAGAGCCTATACCTTCATTGTCCGGCACGTGCTCACCATTGAAGGACTTTGCCGCCCCAATGGCGTCGGCTCTTGTGGCTATTCTTCAACTGTGCGATCTAGCCAGTTCTGATTACAACTCAAGTTCAACTACGAATCTCCTTATTTTGGTATTGATCATGCGGGGAAACACCAGGTATAACTCTCTCTTTTGCGTATTATGCGTCTTTGGAGGTTTTCTTGTGAGAAAGTACGATAAAGACTACGTTTCATTACATTTAAAGAACCATTAAATTTATGACCAAATCATATTTGGACATCTTACACTAAGCAGAGTTTGTGTCTTCTAAAGGTATTAGACACTCAGTTATGTTATTTAAGTGCATTTTGCACTCCTCAGATCCTTCCTAATCTATAAATAAAATGTTGTATAAAACAAACACAGAAAATGTATTCTGTTACACGTTCGCAAAAGTGCAATCCGCTCAAATCTAGAAACATTGTTAACACATTAACTCCTTAATGGGTGGGTTTATTTTTAGTTTTATTTCTAAAGACGGCACGCGTCTGCTTGCGGGCTGGCTGTTACACCGAAGTGCAACATATCTTGTAATGTTTAAGATTTTTCCAGTATCTATGATGTATAAAAATTCGTTTTAAAAATGCATTCTTAACTTTTTATTAGTAAAACAATATGAAGTAAGGACACTAAAAGCTTTTATACAAAAAAATATAGTTGTAATTTGTTGCACTTAACTGAGGAAATGATCGTTAGAATCCATGTTACGTGACATTTAACTTAAATTTAGGTACTATATAGTGTTTTATGTAGGATAGCACCCCATAAAAACGTATTATTTACTGTGAACCTTTCTCAGGTCAATAACTATAATTTAAGGAAGTATAATATTTAGATACAGAACACATCACTGACCACGCGACATTTAAATTGCGCTTTTGCAGTTTTTATGTGATGCTATATAATAATAATGATGTTAACATATCACGTCAACTGACAAATACGGACCTAAGTAACAGACATAGTTATCAAAACGGACCTTAGTTGCAGTACAGTTTAGTGCGAATTTTAAATATGGAGCGACAAATAAATCTAGGTTCACTAGACAACTGTTTACCGGACTATAACACAAGTATGCTGCTACAGTTGAGTGCGGATTATTAATAAGGACTTAAGTGACAAATAAATCTATGTTCACTAGACTACTGTTCTCGGGACTACATGACACATATTATTTTACAGTTGTGTCAGAATTATTAATGAGAAGATCGGAACTTAGTGACAAACAAATCTATGTTCACTAGACAACTGTTCACGGGAATATGTGCTAATTATGTCCAAACTATTAATACAGATTACGTAACTTTGTCAAAAACAATTTTAGGTCAACTAGACAACTATTTCCAGCAGTATATGTATCGGTGTTATAGCGGCCTCGTTAGGGGTCGGATGTTTTTGCTATCCCGGCTGGTAGCATATTGGTGTGGCCACGCGACTGACACGTGCTACCCTCATTCTGGCCTAAAATGCGCATTCGCCTCGTCAAGGGACGAATTTGTGATTGGATTACCACCCCCTGTCCTATCTCTCTCGAAATAGTGAAGCTCTAAACTTTTAATAGGGACTCACTGTTATTTATCCGTACCCCTTCAAAATGTTTAATGATCGTGTCCTTTTGTGTTGAAACCACTTGAAATGTCAACTAAAAATAATTTAGCTATTTATTTTTGGCAATCACTGTTTGCCTTTCGATAACATGTGTAAAAGCAGATCTTACATTGTAAGTCTTACTTCTACCAATTTATCTCTATAATGAATATATTAAAAAAATTAACCACTGGAAATATTTCTACTTCAAAAAAAATGTTGCTTGCATGTAGATGTTTGCCACTTCCAGTTGAGGTCGCAGCAACGGTCATATGAAACGTTTTGAATGATTCATGCCAAATATATTAGAAACGGACATGAGTCTAACAAGCTGTAGGTTATATAGGAATAGCATATGAATACATTATGGTCATCACGATTTGCCACTTTAGATACTTTTTACTAAAAACGTATACATTTACACAGCGACCTTTGAAAGGGAAGTGGTTTTATAGTTCAAATAAAACATTAGTAATAAAGTACTTAGTTCTGAATTTAAATTTTGAAATACAATAAATCAAATAATTGATAAACATTTTAATTAGCATTCGTTTGTATTCGGAAATGAGATTGCCTCACAAAACCTTTACAAAATAGTCGTTTTAAACTTTCGTTTTCATATCAATATTAAGATAAGGCAAAATTATTAAGATAAGGAAAAATAAAAAGTCAATAAACTGCTTCTTATATCCCGTTAACAGTATTTTTTTTATACGGAAACAGTTAGAATAATTATGTGTGTAAATAAAACAGACTATGTCAATTCAGATATTATAAAGCTATAAATTGGAATCAATGTCTCTTAAAATGAGTTTGTGCGAAGAACTTAATCTAAAAAGTGAAGTTAATGTATTAATTAACATACTTAGCGACCAGAGGTTTCGTTGCTATCTTTCAAATTAAGCCGAATAGATAAGAATTCGATTTGATAGGAATGTCTTTCATTGATATGTTGATTATATAGAAACTGACCAAAATAATTTAAACCATATTACATTATTCTGGATTACATTTGGCTAGCTGTCGTTCGCGGTTTCCTCTGGTACAGTCAGCTTCAAATAGTTGGTAGCACACCAATCGCCATATATATCAGAACACGTCCAAACGCTCTTGACAATAAAGACGTGTGTCGATCTTTATGACATACATACATAAATTCACGCATGTTTCCCCGAAAGGATAGGTCCCACGTAATAGGTGGCAAGCCTATTGCTGCTTACCAGGCACCGTTATGTTCGCCAGAGACTCGTCTGATTATCGGCAGGTGCACCACTTGCGACTCTGGGTGCCCTTAGTACTGTCTACCGGGGTGGAAACTAAGAGGGACCTGTGGAGGGCGCAGCGGGCGGGCCAGGAGGGCCTGTCAAGCAGGGGGCCCCTGCTGTCTATCCATGAACCCTCCGAGAAGTCGGCCACACACACTATGGTCGCACAAGGAGGTAGGAGGGGCGCGTCCACTGCGTCTCTCTGTGGAGGTCCTCCCGGTTTTGGTCCGGGGGACGTTGGCCGCGGGCGGGGTGTCAGAGCTGCAACCCAGGTACTGGCCCCTGCCTCTTTCTCAACAAGCGACGGGCGTCGTCGGAATATTTATAGTGGGTATTACGTTACGACATAAATAAAAAATAAAAGTGCACCAACTTGCAGGTGAGGTTGGCTTGGCCTCTATTGGTCTTGTTAAGAACTCTATACACCCTTATTTATTGAAAAGTTTATTAATATATTAATATGTATATATTTACTTCATTGAATTTTATTGCAATTATATTTCAATTCAGTGATAATATTTTGTTAAAACAGTATTCCATTGTATGAAACCCATAATTTATTTTATTGATTTCACTAAGCTTCATTTCAACTCTTTTCATTATATTGTGTGTTATGTGTGTCAAGTTTAGCTATTTTAAGCTGCGCCTCACCACTGAAAACCAACGCTTCGGCATTTGTCTTGTTCATGTTTTATTATTTCTATTGTCATCTAACGTGCTACAAATAAATAATTTTTCTTCCTTTCTATATTTTGCAGGCAGGCTAGCCTGTTCTGCCTTGATATAGAAATGTCATGGTCTAGGAAGTCTAAAGCTTTGTATGAAAAGATAATAGCTACTTGACAGTTTTTAAGGACTTTCGAAAACAACTTATATATACGTGACTCAAGATAAAGATGGATGCATATTTATATTCATACATACATAAAATCACGCCTGTTTGCCCGAAGGGGTAGACAGATGCATTATCATCATCTCAGCCCATAACCGTCCCACTACTGAGCACGAGCCTCCTCTCACATACCAAGGTGCGAGGGTATTGGGTCATACTCCACCACGCGGACCCAGTGCGTATTGGCGGAGGCAGGTGTTTGGCGTCCTGCTGTTAGAATTTTTCAAGCCGCCCATTAGGCCTCTAACATGGCTTAACGACTATCACATTTAGTGATAACCGGGACCAACGGCTTAACGTGCCTTCCGGAGCACGGAAGCGCTCGATATCAAATGCCACACAAACGGTCACCCATCCAATGACTGACCTCTGTAAACTCTGCTTTACTTCGGTTATTGTTTCCGACCACCGAGCACCGCAGAGCTACGAGCGCTTCATATATGCCAACATTTCATCAATTATATTGCTGCTCCCACGTAATCGTGGCGAGCCTATTGCCGCTTATCGGAAACATTTATGTTCGCCAGAGACAAATTATTTTTTTACATATAAGTTGAATAAAATCACACACGGCCCTACGTACGCAGGTAGTTTTCAAGTAATATATAATACATTTTCAAAGTATAGGTACAAAAATCAAATCCGTGGCCATCATGAGTCGGTGCGCTTTGTACGTGTCACATTAAAAAAAAACATTTTAAGATTAAATATCCCACAGAACGATAGCTAAACCTAAATTTAATAGAGTTTGTGTTACAGGTACTAGAATGTTGTTAATCTTGTCTTGTGTACTGTTAGATAATAAATAAATTTACTTTATATCTGTGCATAATATATATCTATTTACTTGATTTATGAAGACCATGATAAATATTCAAAGGCAGAAACTAGTAATTTTGACTGACAAACCAATCTATATATAATACCAAACCAACCCCTGTGTCTCTATATGTTTATATGTAAGGGACATAAAATATATATTAAGATACATTAGATAATTAAGATTTTGATGGTGATTCTGTTACTTTCTCTACCTTATTCCAGTTGAGAAATGTGCTAGCGCTTACTCAGACGAGCGTTTTCAAAGCTGTAGTTGAGCGTTTTTTAATAAAGGGATACAATATTATTATGAAATAAGATGCACAGTAATATCATTGATTTGCATGTTGATCTTAAGTGAATTCAATGCTCAAATGCAATCGCATTAATATGGAGTACAATATTAAGAGTATGGAATGAGGAATTTAGTTTCTAATGCATATCGATTAGTTATTTATTAAGGATCAATTGAAAAATAAGCAGTATTTACTAGTACTAGCCGACGGTGGTTTATATCGAACTTGGTAATTATTTGTAATAATAACCAAGTTTAATTTGTAATAGTAACCATAATGTGTATACATCCTATTCTTTGAAATAAATATATGGATTCGAATAAATTAATCTAAGTATATACAGAAAGAAATAAACTAGTAGAAGTAACACCAATAATTTTTCAAATAACTTGATTAATCAAATTACTTGAAGCTAATATAATCAAGTGAATCCATACTAAAGAAGAAAAACGACTAAATAAAGTGTCTAAGCAGTCTATGATATTACGGACCAGAGTTGAGACATGTACCTGCATTAATTTGTATTAATTAAATTGATGATAGTGAACTATTTGTTAAAATATTTTTACAAACGCTCCCGGATGAGTTTCATTAAGAACTTACATATACTATGGATACTAAAGAACGGACGAACATATTTTTTTTGTAAATACATACTTAATATACATAGAGCGCTGGGTGCGATATCAAATATTTATGTTCAAGCACACAAAGTCCTGTTTTTTTGTCCTGTGTCGGAATTGAACCCACGACCTCAGGATCGGAGTGCAGGTATACTGACCTCCAGGCCATATCGGTCGTCATTATAATGTTCAGCATATTACCTGTGTTAGCAAAGAAATGAAAGATTTAACTTAATTTGATTTAATCGCTCGTCTGTTCAGTATAGATATTATATTTTTAGGCGACTCTCGTAGGCGTGTGACTCTCAGCGTATTAGCATAAATCCAAATTTACGATCGCCACTTAAGATTGTTTCCTAAAATAGTTTATTTATTTTTTTATTTCACAGATTCATCTATCGAGTCTTTAGAGTTTTGTTATTCAACCAATTGTCATTTTCAACTTATTTACGTATGAGAAACGATGTCATTATTCTTGTAGAACTAATATTAAGCATATGTATTATAAAAAATGACAAGTTAATTTAAAATCAAATTCTAATCTTCACGTATGATGAATAATAATTATGGAGATACTCTTATTTATGATGGAATTAAGATAATATAAGTCCTCTTTGGTGTAAAATATTCAAGAACAGGATTAAAAGGTCTTTAAACTCATTGCAATGTTTTTTCTTTTCAAAGTTTCATCAATATTTTCGGAAAAAGGTCAACTGAACAATATAAGGGTGAATTTCAACAAGAGATTTTTATGTATCATTTCGGTGGGATTTTTTTATTTCAATGCAATCTATATATTTTTAGTGACAAATAATACTTTAGTCTATTTTATAACATTGTGCGTGAGTGGACATCAAATATTATCAAAACTTACATAAATATTTAAGGATAAAGTTTTAAGAGTCCACTGAAATTAAAAGTGTCCACCGAAATGATAAAAATTACCACCGAAATGATAAATCCACCGAAATGATACAGCTAAGAACAACCGTGCCCCCAGCCAGGGTTCCGTACTTTGTTAGGTTTGATTTCCACAAATTTTAGATAAACACTGAGACAGGACAGTACACAGTTTTTTTAATATCATCATTAATATACAGATATTACAGTTAGTATTATTACATATATCATTCTTTGAGGTTACAATAACCTCAAAGAATGATATTAATGTAATGTAATGTTTATTATGATATGAATGAATAGTTTCTTTACTTTTATAACCTTTGGTAATTTTTGTGGTTGTTGTTGTGTGAAAATGTTGGAAAACTTTATCGTAAATGCTGGTAACCTTAAATAAATATTTTTGCTTGTTTATGTACTAATACTAATTTACTTGATATATTTTCAAAAGAATCAACGTATCGCGATTAGAAAGCTTAAAGTTTCTGATTAATATGATGGTTGCATTTGTAAGTTATGCCATTAATAGTAATACCTAATGTCTACCTATTGCACTAAGAGAAAAATGCTAGGTATAATTTAGTTAAATTGGTAACGAGAGGAAAATAGTGTTTCTACAGGTATATCAGTAAAACTTCTAAAATTAAATCAACTCTTATATTTTTAAAATACAATAAATGAATAAGAAACATTATAAAAATATCTTAGTAGTAATAGCTTAGTACTTTTAATCCTTTTACATAAACGTATGAAACATAACAGAAACCTGAGATTGAGATCACTTTATTCTTAAATTACTACAACAATAGAGAAACGTACATATCTAAATAGAACAAAAAACAACAACACTCTAGGTAAAAGTAGGTACATTACAAAACTATGACTTTGTATTTGACACCAGGATCTCTAAAACTTTATGTTTTTATCATTTCGGAGATACTTTTAATTCCGGTGGACTGTAATTGGTATAACAGTCCACCGAATCCACTGAAATGATAACACTGAGATGATAAAATAGAGGTTAGTTCTACATTTAACTCCGAAAAAAAATTATTTAAAAAATATGAACACTACTCAAACAAAACAGTACTTACTGCGAATTTAATACACAATTTTGAAACAAATTAAACAAATCTAGCACGAGTTATAACAGCCACCGAAATGAAACTATTTTTGTCCCCATATTACTGAAATGATAAACTTACTTTTTTGGCGGGAAACCGCAAGACGTTGGGACCGGTGCGTTCGCGCCGAGAGCTTAAGCCGGACTGATCCGGAGTGAGAAAAGGTGAAAGGGGCGTAACAACGCAATGTTGATGTGGCTATTCTACTAAAACTTACTGTCCTCTGAAATGATAACTTTTTTCCAGACAAAAGTTGACTGCCTGTCAAATCCATGAGAAAGAAGATAAACAAACAAAAATTGTTTTATTTGATCGAATATATTATAATTTAATGATAACAAAATCAATTTAAATCCATATTACGAATGTATTTGCAGGAGAAGGTATGTTATGAGCGGAATTGGGTTCAGGACAGGTCACTGTGATGATAAAATAACACTTTGTAATTTTTTTTTTGGGTATATTAGAGGGTAGATACCAATGATTTTTTTTGCCAAGGTAGAGAAACACTTACGTTGTTGAGAAAAAATATATAAAATTAATAATCAGCACATTGCACTACCGTTCTCAGGTTTGCCGTGTATTTTTTTGCTTGGGCAATTCACCCATAAGCTGACAAGGAATAATCAAGAATATAATAAATTAAGTTTTCGAAATATTGTGTGCCTGCACAATAGTTAATTTTACTTAAAATAAGCTAAATAAAAATATTACCTTCATCTCAGCTCATTAACGTCCCACTACTGAGCACGAGCCTGCACTCACATACAAGGGTGCGAGGATATTGGGTCATACTCCACCACGCTGACCCAGTGCGGATTGACAGAGACAGGTGGATGGCGTCCTGCTGGTAGAATTTTTCAAGCCGCCCAATCAGGCCTCTAATATGACTTAACGACTACCACATTTTAGTGATAACCGGTCTTAATATAGGCATGCATCATTCCGAAGCACGGAAGCGCTCGATATCAAATGCAATACAAACGCTCACCAATCCAAGGACTGGCCTCTGTAAACTTTGCTTTGTTTCGGTGATGGCTTCCGACCACTAAGCACCGCAGAGGTACGTAAATATTACCTATTGAATTATAAATCTGTTAATTGACTTAACTTCTAATATTGTTGATTGTCAACGTAAAAAATGTTTATGTGTCCTTCGACTTGGGTTTTTGTTATATTAATTTATACTAAACTTTTCTGATAAAGATTAAGTTGTTTACCAAAAGCAGTATATAATAATTATCAAAAATGTAAATTTAAAAGTTATTTTTTTTTAAATTTTTATTTTATTAAAATTACTAAATAAAGACATCTTCCTTGCATTTTATATTAGGCCTACATTCGGCTTCTGTAAGCCCTTAGCACTTCGTCTGTTTATCTTGTGGAAGGCCCATCTAAAATGGCATTTTATATTCATCAGGCCATTCAAATTTTCTATCAAGAATTCTCTTTCACCTCATGAACCTATCTTCAATCTCTTTTGATCCAATATGTTTTAGGCGGACTTTGAAGTGGTTTTTATACAGACTATCAAGCATTCTTTGATGGACTGCTCTTATTCTGTGGAATACTTCGTGGATTGCATCACCAAATAAAATTTTAAAACAAAAATAAAAAAATTTAATCGAGTCAAACTAACAAAAAAATTGCATTATAGCAAAACTAACAAATACTATTTGATGGAGGCTGTTACAATCTCTGGCAATCCGCACTGAGCCCGCATGGTGGAGTTTGCTTTGAATCCCTCACACAATGATTCGTGAGAGAAGGCCAGGACTCGCTTAGTGGGTTGACAATGGGCTGAGACAGACCTTAGAGAGAGTCAGATAATATTTTATGGCTGTACAAAAAATAACCTAAAAGTTTCCTTTTACATACATACATTCACGCCTGTTTCCCCGAAAGGCAGAGGCATATTATATGCCCACTATATCGATCAGATTTCAACCTTAACTACGTATATATCTCCATATAGATGACATAAATATTTGTTCGTAAAATATTTCTCAGACCATATCAAAAACGCGCTTAATCACCGTTACATAACAGTTTAGTATAAGAAATGCTTTGTGTCGGATCATTTACAAAGAACCGATCACGATTTCGGTGAACTTGCGGTTCAAACGTTAAAATTGAGGTAACTCCGCTTGTTAACCCCTGGCTATTTACGTCAGTATCACAGGCATGCACCGTAACCACTTGTCATATAGTTAAGTGAAAATCACGAGCTAAGGCGTTTGGATGTGAGATTAGCTACTTACTATACGATCAACGGTAACAAATGCTTGCGGTTTCTCTGCATGTCTCATAATTTTTATTCAATCGACTATCAATCGAAATAAAAACTTTTTTTATACTACAAAGTGAGTTGTTTTTTTCTGATTTTAGATCAAGTGTTATTTGATTGCAGCAAGTATTTTGAACTAAATTACAGTTGTTTTATAGTTCCTACATAGGATTATATGTGGTTCACGCGAACAAAGTAGCGGGCGATTACTTTTCGTCCGCGAGAATCACTCTATCTATAAAGAAACCGCATCAAAATGTTTTAAGACCTAAGCATAAATGGTGATAGACAGGAAAGCGACATTATTTTATACTATGCCGCGGATGGAGAGACGGAAATGGAGAAACATTAAGAACTCCTTTTTGACTACAATATCTTTAAATTGATAACAGAATCATATTTGTGATCATTTATTATGGAATTTGCGATATGAATAAGTTTTTTTTTTTAGCATGATAGGTCACATTAAACCATATTGGAATTAGGACAAAGTTCTATAACCTCTAGTTTGAATGCATATTGGCAGCTGACATATACTTCACGGTTGACCAAGCACCATCAACGCCACCCATCCTAGTAACCGTCAATCAAGCTGTGCTCACGGATGCAATAAATCGCAGTGTAATCAACACTTTGGACGCTATACTCCTCTTCATCGCAATTAACTTCCCTTAATATATAACCGTTGCTTAGCACCAAATAGGCAAATTTATTTATATTTGATCCATGTCTATGTCTCATCGGTTGAAACGTGAAAGACAATGCTCAGTTCTTTCATGAATTAAATTTCCTTACAGATCAAGAGATATCTTAGAGTGCAAGAATATATTTGTCTTGGGCTTTCTGCATGGTAACTATAATTTTATATAGAAGGTATATTCTGGGTTTTTTTTTAAATGTATGCATTGTATACATGCACGCTTTGTGAATTGTATACAGTTCATGTTCAGTGGGTTTTGCTCAAACTCACGGAAACGAATTAAACGGCTATGAAGATAATTTATCTTACATATGAATGGACAGGGCACCTGCCAAGGTCTGCCTAGATATGGCTAGCGAAAGATAACACCAATGTGCCACTGCACAAGCACATTAAAGAAGTTTGTCTAACCTGGAATTAGCAACACAACACATAGTAAGTCTTAATAGTAATCTGAAATCACTTTTTATTCCTTTTACTTAATTTGCAAGCTTAAAAGTGAGAGAATGTGGATGTGTGGTTTCAAAAAAATTCCTAGATTTTGTACTACCTCGATGTTCGAGAGCAAAGAGGAGTTGTTGCGAGCAGCCTCATCCGCATAAGTGACCATAGAGTATTATCCACCTGGAACAGGTAGCGTAAAATTGGAGAGCAGGTAATGACATTATAAAGAATATCGCTTTACTAGATTACAACTTCTAGATCTTTCACTTCCAGATTGCAATGTGTGCAGAGTAAAGCTAATCAATACTTTCTTAGGAAACCAGTACAGTGACTGTGTGTACTGATAGTCTATAACCAGTACAGTGTCATTATAGAATGGTACTGTACTGGTTATATACAGGTCACTCAACGTCAGGTGAACGTCGCACTAGCCTCATTTCTCGGAGCAAAACGAAAGCTCATTATAATACATGAGTCAAGAGTCAGAGTCAGATATGATATGAGATGAGATATGGGAGATGAGTCAGAGTTAATTAAGTCCTTGAAGTTTTGTTATGAGCAAAGAAATAAACATTGGTTAACAATGTGCCTTATTTTCAGTTACCCGTTCAATTTTGAGATCTGCACCTTTCGTGTCCAGTCAGAGTTAATTAAAGTACATTCCTGACTTTGCAATACATCATTTTGTCTATTCTCTGCCGAAATATATCATCAATCACGTTTTATTTCCAGCAGTTTACTGGCAAGTTTTGACACTAATGTAAAATTAGACTTACTTTAATTAGAACCTTCACGCTTCGTGATTTATTGTTGAAAATAAAATTTTGGCTCTCGCTATTAAGTTTTTAATTTATGCATTATTTGAGAAGAACTCGTCTTTTCTCTGCAATTTTGGTGATTCGGAATGTGTTATTATGATTCGGTGGTTTGTCTATAAACGTCAGGTTGTAAATCAATTGAAATATAAATGAATTGTGGTTTGAGAATCACTTGAGAATGGCTAGATGGGTTTGCTTTGAAATGTCCTTTCTTAATGGGATTTTTGTATAAGCTCAAGAGACCATAAATTACTATTCAAACTGATAAGTTATTAAGGATGTTAGTATTTTTTTTGTGTAAAATAAATAATAAAGTTTATTTCATTAAAAGTAACTTAACTTAGCCCTAAAAACAATATGAGTGTTTAATAAAATGATAAAACATATTTTTGAATAGGTGATCTAGTTGAAATATATATAGCTAATTAAAAGGAAACCTTAGACATACTTACTAGTTATTATCTAAATCATTTTTATTTTATTAATATTTTTATAAATTAATTTCTATTTTACACATTTGCGCTTCAGATTCCAACATCAAGCAGAAGCAAGTCAGTTTGGAACCCGATATGCCTCTGATAGATATAAAGTCAGTACATTTAAAGCCACAAAATTACGTTTTTAAAGTTAAGACATTTCACAAAACCTGCACAAAGAAACCAATTTTCAACTTTTATTTAATTTTAGTCCATCCTTTCAATGATGACTTCAATATTAATTATGATTTATATGGAAGACCAGATGATTCTATACGTGGAAGTTGTAAATTTTTGAAGTTTCAAAAGCGCAACGCGTCACATAAAAATTAAACCCTTCATGATTTACAACTCGAAACTTTGAAATATAATAGGGTGCGAGTCGAGTTACAGAGCTGGGCAATAAATTCACGTTTATAATCTCTCGAAGCAAAAGTTTTGGGTGCAACAAACGATAATTTGATATTTTCCTCAGTGCCCTTACAAATTATTGATGGCAGGCATATACGGAGGTTGTTGTACCAAACATAAAGTTTGGCGTGAAACAAAAGAAGCGAATACTTTTCATATTAATGGCACATTAGTTTAAGATTCTTTGAAAGCAGCGAGATGAGACCTCGTCTGGCTTTTGTTTCCTTTTGGACATGTGCGTATAATATAACGTCAGGAGGCGATTCGTCCCAATATTTTGATCGATGATCACAACTACACAATAAGTTTGTTAAAATCACTAATATTTTTTATTTTATTTTATGTACTGCGTGTGGGCCTCTTTTCGGAGGTATTATACACAATACAGTGTTGCTAAGTTATATAATTGTAGGTAAATAGTACACTTCTAATAACATGAAAGAATATGTTTTTATATTTCTTATTTAAGCACCCTGTATCCAAAAAACTTTTATTTATATAGTGTATACATTATAATCTAGATATACTTAAGATAACTTTAACCCGTGTCTTGTCGATTCACTGATATCTTTTATTTCAATACTAAACCGTAATTTAAATATCTACGTTGTGTAATTCGCGGTCAGAAGATATTAACACGTTGAAAGCCGTTGGCTAGTGTCCTATTGTTTATCGGAAATTAGAAGGTTAACATTCTTATAAACATAAAAAATAGTTATAAGTTATAGTACGTACTAGATAAAACAATCTGCCCGTACAGACTTCATTAAGTCAAAAGTTAACGGAAAAATTAAATAAATAAAATTATGGCATAGCAGCCCTATCACCTAGGGGTATGAAATAGTTTACGTCTTGTTCTCAGACCTACTGAATATACACAACTTATTTCTTTAAATTAACTAGCTGTTTCTGAGGATTTTTGTTACAAACATGTGCGTATAAAAGCCTTGTGTAGTTTTTGTAACAAAACTCCTCCGAACCAGCTAGACATTTTAATGAAATTTTTAAACTTTTTTGAATCGAACTCTTATATGTAAAGATTAAACCTACTAGTTTAAACGAAAAATTAATTTAAAGCAATGTACAAAACCCATCGGAATCGTAGCATTTTTTTTTCCAATGTTTACATAAAAGATTTTTACGTAAAAACACACGGCAGCCAGATGGACGGTCAAATTTTCAAGTTTGCATTGAACTCAATTTCACAGCGAAATGAACGAAACGACAAAAAATGGTCGAGCCGAACTCGAACCGGTGATTTGTGGGACACATTCGTTGTAGTGACGAGCCTTGGGAGCCAGACGTATGCCAGGAACACCGTTCACACTTATTTGGCTGCTAGTGAATCTACTTCGTGATTTTATTCTACTTTAGTAGAATAATTTATTGATTCAGGCGTTATTTTGGGGAAGTCCGCAAGCAAGTTTCTTACACCATCACTTGGTCAATAAAATATTTTGCTTCAGAACCCAGTAAAACTAAAAACAAATATAATCTTTACCAAGAATTGCATAAGGGTTCTTTTGCAGACATTAACCTATTTTTCAGAAATTGAATTGTTAAATTCAGCTAATTCCCTATTTCAGAAAATTAAAAGAAGATAAACATATAGTGCAGTGCAACAGAATGTTTGCTGGTGCAGGTGTAGAACTGCCTTCTAAGAAAGCAGACGACGTCAATTTTAAGAAGAGGGCGGGGGAGTCATACGGCATTCTGACTTTAAAGGAAAGGCCTGACTATAGAACATACTTAGGCACTGGATTCAGAAGCACATACAACAAATACTTGAATTCAACTATTGCGCATTCGGTAAATAGTTTTTATAGGTAAATAATTTTGTATATATAAATAATTTTTAAATGTTTGTAAGTCTTTTTCATAAAAAACCAGCAATGGACACACATCTTTACAAAATCCCCAAAAACCGAGGCAAATACGAAGCGGGAGCGAAACAACGCGACGCGGGTGGACTTGTTAAATTCGAGTCTGTCGTTTCGGACCGATTGATGTTGATTGAGTTATGCGCTTTATTCCGGATTTTACGTAAATAACGCAAAAACCTACACGTACCGCGGGCTTATTCCGCTAAAAACTACGAGTGAATACTGTATGTCGTAGCACCTTTTTGCTAACTGACCTGTCAAGCCACGGGTATCCATATAATTGAAATTTATAATTTGGGCTCTGGATGGAGCAAATGTCGAGATACCTTAAAACTAACGCGCCTATTCACTGTGGGCATTATCAGTGGAGAATAATCGGGTAAGAAACTCATCGATTTTAATTGAACTTACATAAAAATATATTGAAAAATGGTTTATTCAATTTGGGATCCGATGAAGCACTGAATGTAAGCACCATTTTAAGAGCCCATTCACTACGGGCAGGAGCTTGATTCCAAATTGGAGACTCAGGCAAGAGACTTGTCTAGTCTCTCCTCTCGCCAGCATTGAAATTCAATGGGTTCCTTCTTTTTCATAGACGACCGACATTATTTATTATCATTTGTTGGATTTTAATATAATTAAAAATGGTCTCGCAAAATCTATTAAGATGATTGTCTGCAAGCACAATATAGCAAGGAGCGCTATATACCCGCTCTCCGTTTCTTAGGTCGTGGGTTTGACTGAAGCTCTGCTTAGTTCTTGGGGATATCACACCGAGCTATACCAAACTATAGTCTTTTTTTTTTCTTTCTTACGCACTGTGTCCCGGCCAAAAGGCCGGAGGGGGTGTGGGGCTCACTGCAGCAGACGCGACCACCGCAGTCCTACCCACTAAAAAGCTTCAGACGACGCCCACCGCTATTGAAAAGGGGCGATGTACCAGTGCCTTTCGAGCTATAGTCCTAAACTAAGCTTAGTGCTTGTGCTGTAGTAATTGGGTACTAGTCAACGGATAAACATATATAATATACTTACCTACTTTTTTTTAATTCTTGTAAAATATCATAGCAAACACTCGTCCCAAGATAAATAGTCGTTCCTTTGTAAGACCATTAAGCTCTGGAATGCGCTGCCAAGTCATGTGTTTCCTAGTCTTTTAAGCGGGGTGTGAAACGGCATTAGCAAGCCGTCATGAGTGGGTGCGCTTTGTGCCGTGCTTGTTCTACGATATGAAGCGTAATAATGTTCATACATTCTACCATCAAGGAGGAGGTAGCAATTATGACGTGTCCCATTAAAATTAAAATATGCTTTGTGGCCGTAATATGACCGTTCTACGCTATTACGGATATAGAAAGTCAATTAGTTAATTATAATAATTTTGACTGCAGTGATTTTCTTAGTGAAATCAGCCCCCAGTGCACTCATACGAAATAATTGCCATTGATTGCTCGTTGGGAATTAAATTACATTATTTAAATTCGATTTTCAATAAATCAAAAATGTTTCATTAAAACAATACTTTTCTGATTACTACCATTAATTACTTAACTATTTCTAGCGGCTCTGCTCACATTGTTGCATAAAAACGTACTTGACTGGCGAAGGCCCACATCTTCGTTCGTATCACTATCATCATTGACGTCCCACTGCTGGGCACTAACATTGTTTTACGAACCACTGTTAAGCGCAATACACACTGAGCCCGCCGCCACAAGTATCATGTCGGCAACATGCGCCCGCGCGTGTTACCCGCCGACATGTTGCCGGCTTGGGTACGCCTGTGCTCAGTTGCCCGGCAACGCTCGACCCGTAGTGACGTGCTTGTATTTTTTTTAAGACATGGAGTGGGACGACAAAAATTTCTTACGTTAATTAATCTTTATCATGGTTTGAGAGGAACCTTTATCGACACGCGGCAATCACTGATTGACGACCAAATTTTCCGACTTGTAATAAGTGAAGCCGCCAACTAGACCGCCGACAATGTGGTACCGAGAGTCGAGCCACCCCCTCCCATCTCACGGGTAGTCGTAAGAGTTGACGAAGAAAACCCTACTAGATGATGGGCAGCAGCTTCATTCTGGCTGGAACTGCGATTACCAACCCACCTGCTTAGCATGGTAATTATGGGAAAAGCACCCGCTATAATGAATTATAGAGGAGGCCAATGTTCAGCAGTTGATTTCATTTGACTGAACTGATGGACAGGAATTTGGGTTTTTCTATATCTCGCAGCGCCGACCCAGTTCGGATAGGATGGGTTTGGGTGTTTGGTGTCCTGCTGTCAGAATTTATCGAACGCCCCATAGTGCCTTTAACTTTGTGTGAAAACTACCACATGAAATATAATATTGTGATAGTTGGGATCAGCGGCAATGCTGTCCGAAAGTGTCTACAAAAGCGCACAATATAAAATTCCTCACAAACGGTCACCCATCCAAGGATCATCTGTGAACTCTGCATAATAATTATCATATAGCTTTAGCCAAACAACGAGCGTTTATAAACCATTATTGTAATTGATAAACAAAGAAAGACACATTGTACATACTAGTATGTCAGCGTACTATTTAATGTAAGTATATCATAACTATAAATATTATCTCTCGCAAAGCCTTTAATGTCTCTGCTAACTCCAAGGTTGACTGGTAGAGAATGCGTAATGGCATTAAGTTTGCCTTTTGTACATTATATCTTTATGTGTGTGCATTAAAGATTAAAATAAATAAATATCTATTTTTATTTTTTAATTCATATAATACCATTTTTTATTCCATAATGTATGAATTCATCCAATACTAAGTTCTACATTCTAATCAACGAGTCAAATTGTTTAAAGTGGTTTTTGGTGTGTAACCGTTATCTTTTGGCCGTTACGAAAAATTTATCTTTTCCCGTTGGCAATGGCGTCCGGCGTACTCGAAAACGACTGGGTAATTTGTTTACAATTAATTAATTGCAGTAAAATTAAATGTCTCTAGCCCGGTGCCAATGGTGTCAAAATACATCTAAATTTTTATATTCATGTTTCAACCTGTTATCGCTTATTGAATTATTGAGGCGTTAATTTAAATTGTTAATTTTTATTAGTAGTAATAGTCTTTATGTAATAGTATATTGACTTTAGAAGACGCATGAAACAAAAATCGGCAATAGGCTCGCCACCTATTACGTGGGACCTATATTAAGGTGGCGAAATGTGGGCGTATAATATGCCCATTTAGGAATAATAATATTATACAATAATAAAATAATAATAAATAATAATAAATATTTTCTAACAATTACACCAATCATTTAATTCCAAGATAAGTATCATTAAGAACTTGTGTTATGGATACTAAATGACGGATAAACATATATAAATACTATTTTTTTTAACAATTATTCATGTTCATGCACACAAATGTTTGACCTGTGTGGGAATCGAACCCACGTCCTTGGAGCGGAGAGCGGGTATACTCGCCACCACGCCATATCAGTCGTCGTATATATCTATATATATAATATGTATATTAATATTTACAAACTTCTGGATTTTTTTACATATATTTTCAGATATCCCATTGAATTCGCAAGGTAATTTGGGAGGGAAGCCATTTGAGAGGTCGTTTTTGAGCAAGACCACTAAGCTCTGGAATTCGCTGCCGGCTCATGTGTTTCCTATTTCCTATGATCCCGGGTCTTTTAAGCGGGGCGTGAAACGGCATTTTAGCAGGCCGTCATGAGTGGATACGCTTTGCACCGTACTTATTTCACGATATGAAGCGCTTTCATTGGACTGCATCGGCTTACCATCAGGCAGAATGTAGTCATTATGACGTGACACATAAAAAAAAAGGTAAAGTGGCCATGACCATAATTATGAGCCACAAAACCGATAAATGTTTAAATAGACAGGGGTCTTAAGTGGGATCTGTAAACGTAGTTGACGTCGCTCAGACTAGTTACAAATTTACCGATAGTTCCAATCAGGGGGCTGGGGCAGCGATACGTTTAGAGATGTATAATCTAGAAAGTGGTGTGATGATGAGCAGCTATATTGTTGCAGATGGCAGCTAAAGGATAGTTGCACAGTCAATCCGAAAAGCTCTGAAAATAAGTAAAAATATTATATATACTTATACATAGTGGATGTTCATGTTTAAGACGAAACTGTTTAATTTAGTGGAATTGAGCTCCTGTAGCGGTTGGGTCAGCATGATACCAAAGAAAATTCACTTATAAAATATGAAAACATCTACCTGAATAATTAAAAAATTTGCTATTTAATGGCACACAAAATTACAACTAAATGGAATCAGAGAAAGAAGATGATTAAAAAATATTTATTCAAAAGTTTTTTGATTCTTTTTTGTGGTCGTGTTCATACGTGAATAATCAAAATGTTATACATTTTGGACAAGCTGCATATTTTATACTCAGATATTGTTATTACTTTGTGGTAGTCGAGTCATACGTCGAGTTTACGATTCCCAAAATGTGGTTGAAGAGGTTCATGCGTCATCCTTGTGGTTGAAAACGATTTTACTGGTGCCTAGTGTGAGCGATGTCTGTCTGTACATAACTACAAAGTAAGTATTTTTTCTCTATACCACAAGAAAGCACTTGAGCATATGCGGCCAATAATTGAAAGTGGTCACCGCTGCATAGGCTTGTATGGTTACAATTGCAGAGGTAATCGCTGGCGCGTTGACGGCGCTTTAATATGATGGTTGTAGAGTTTAACTAAATATTATGTTAATTTTCCCTCTTACCTTAGTTCGTGAGAAGAGACTTCTGCTCTGGGATCTTTCCGATCGATATCCACGTACAACTCGGTATTGTATCCTAGAAATCAGAATGATTCGCGAATAAAACTAAAATGTCTTTGGTTTTATTAAAGGTTATATTTGATTGTCAATCCTATTTATCTGTTAACAAAATTTTACCAAAATTGTCTTATGGTAATGGCTTAAAACGTAACCAATAGCGTGGAGGTCAGTATGCCTGTACTCCGCCCATAAGGTCGTGGGTTCGATTCTCACCTAGGACAAATCCTTGTGTGGATGTATGTGAATCTGGTCTGGGTGTTTCCTATGTACATTAAGTATGTATTTACAAAAAAAAAGTATTAAAGTGTGTTTATCCGTAATTTAGTATCCATAACACAAGTTCTCAATGACACTTATCTTGGAACTAAATAATTGGTGTAATTGTTAGAAATTATTTTTAGTTACTTATTTATCATCGTCTGTTTTGATAGCAGTAACATCATTTTAAAACTTCATAAGTCATGACCCCCACCACCACGAGTTAGGTAGCCTGTGTAGTACCGAACAAAATTTAAATTGGTATTTATACCTTCCCCCACTTAACTTTTTATTCTCAATTTAAACTGTATCATAAAAATACAATATGGAAACCCTTCACTAAAACCCTTACACAGAACGAAATCTTTGAACAGTTTTACAATAGGTAGTATTTCATGCGTACTTTTGGTTATGAGTTACGTCAAGTTTGAAGAGTTTTGTAAGGATTTGAAACGAATTCATGCCTTCGCTTAAATCGCTTTTATCGGAAGCCACAATAAGTAGCGTTAATAATTTTACTTTTATGTACAGTTACGCATTTTATAAATAAATATATATTCCTGAAGCGCTCATAGCTCCTTAATACTTCATTTGTAATTTTTTTATTTTTTTTTATTTATTATATAGATTTGTAAAACTATCATTACAGGTAAAATTAAAAATTACACAGAAGATTTAGTGTCACTATTTCGAATTCACTCAAAGAACATGTGAGCAAATCAACAATTTCATGGACCTTATTTAATAAAATAGTGATACGCGTTAAAGGTATATTAATATATACTTATTATCATCATTCAGCCATTTAACGTCTACTGCTAAACACAGACCTCCCAAAAGATTTCCACATTGTGCGATCCTGAGCCGCATCCACCGGCTTCCCGCCACCTTAACCAAATCATCGGTCCACGGGAGGGAATTCGGCCTCAGCTACGTTTATCGATTCGTGGTCGTCATTTGATACTCTTAACGCCCATCGGCTACATAGGTACTTACAACATAAAGAACACACCCAGACCACGACAAATATTTAAATTCACACACAAACAATGTTCATTCCGTTTCAAACCCACGAACTTAGAATCTAACTACAGTTAAATTGACCTCCATGTCATAGAAAAATCGTCGCAACACGTATAAAATATAGCGTTTAAATAATTTGAAGAGTTAATTCGTATGGTTTTCTATTACTGTTAACAAACCTTTGAATTGTATGTCGTGGGCGAGAGCCTTGTGTCTATAATAATAGTAAGTGACAGACGACATTAATTAGCTTAGAACAGAATGACAGCCAATTCTAAGCGAATTGTATTTATCAAAAGCCAAAGGCTATTAAAATCGATATGTACACAACTCTCGTGACTGTATGTAGTGCGTTCTTCCTAAAGTTAACATAGTGGACACACAGAAGTAAACCAACTTACACCTAGAGCAAGCTAAATTATCCTTAACACGTAAGGCTCTCGGTTATAATTTCTTTCATCTTAAAAATATAGCAAAGCTGCAGTATAGCGAACGGTATTGCTTCCGGCGAAGTGTGTACCTTTAGCAGCGATAAATTTTGCAATGTGCGGGTCCACACACATATAACCCGTGTATGATGCGAATATATAAAGATATCGTACTTATTAGTATCTACTATGCAGTTACCTAATTAGTGTTAAATCAAAGGTTCGAATGGAATCCTTAACGACCTTTAGAAGATGTCGAGACGTTCGCCTTTCTGTAGCGGCACAATTTGTGTCACATTGTTCTTTGGGTCGGATACTAATTGCTTTATTATGTTCAAAGTAACTTGTAGTGAAGTGTTTTGAATTTATACAAGCTAGTTCGAACTCTTGTTGAGTAATATCGATGTTATTCAAAACAAGTAAATGGTATCTTCCGTTTTCCTAGAACCTAGAAGAGGCAGATAATAGCAAATAACTGTTTCTTACATACTTTTAATTTTTACCAACATTTTCATATAATTGTTAAAAGTTGTGTCTGTTTCCCCGTAGGGGTAGGCAGTGCCATATTATACGACCACATTTCGTCAGTTATTTTGTTAGTCCCACGTAAAAGGTTTCGAGGCTGTTGCCACATATCAGGTACTTTTATATTCGTCAGAGAGATCGGCAGGGGCACCACTTGCAGGGGAGGATGGTTTGGGATCCTAAAATCTTGGTAGGATTTAAAGCACATATCTAACATTATCTTATTTCAATCATCCAACCACAGAATAAAAAGTCTGAACCCTTTAACAGGCAGAATAACTTGAAATGTAAAAATAAAGGGTGTATAGGTCTCCTGCCAAGATCTGAGGTGCCCAAGCCAACCTCACCTGCAAATGGTGCACCTGCCGATAAAAGGACGAGGAAGTAACGAACACAATAGTGCCCGGAAAGCGCCAATAGGCACGTAGGACTAACAATATAATTCGGGGAATCAGGCGTGAATGTATGTAAATCAATCACGAAAAGATATTAGTCAAATTATTTCAACCGTTTTTAATGAATGAAATTATATTCAGTAACTAGCTGACCCAGCAAACCTAATACCGCCATTTGTTTTCCTGAATATTTCTTTTAGTTTTATTTGTACAACAATAACAGACGCAATAAAAAAAGAATTTGCAAATTAGATGTTGACGTTCGAAATTGCATTACGCTTACATATATTTGTATTCATTTAAAAGATTAAATGCTAGTTAGATAGTTGTAAATACATTTACTAAGCAAATCATACTTATAACTCTCATGAATGCTTACATTAATGGGTGTAAGAGGTTAAAAACATCTGTTTTAACTCAGCAAAAAGATTATTTTCACGTGTTTATGGCAAAAAAAACTTCAGTCAAACACTTTGCATTTGACACTTCTCCACTTTTTATTTAACTGCGGGGAATTCAAGAAAGGAGGTTAGTGTTTTTTATAAAAGGATGTAGTTTTTACGACACTATAAGATTTATTAAAATATAAGTATTTAGATACTTTTTGTACTTATTCAAGTAAAGCGCTTGTAGATCCCGGGGAGGATTAATCACTGACTTTGATTCTACGTTCACAGGGATTACTTATTGGAATCGGAACCTTTGGTGAAATTCCAATTGGCATCAATTTCCGAAATTCGATCATCCCTAGTAGCGAGTACAATAAATGTTCTAAACTAGTATGTGAATTTTGATGATTATTTATCTAGTATGCTACAAAGTTGAAGCGCTTGTAGCTCCGCGAAGCTCGGTGGTCCGAAACAAATGACTGATGTAAAGCAGAGTTTACAGAGGTCAATCCTAGGATAGGTGGCCGTTTGTGTGGCATTTGATATGCCTGCATCATTGGGTCCGAATATGACCCAAGACCCTCGCACCTTAGAATGTGAGAGTAGGCTCGTGCTCAGTAGAGGGACGTTAATGTGCTGAGATGATGATGATGATGACGCTATTAGGGCGAAACGGAACGCAGAAGCATTATAATCCGAATCAAGTCACTTTTTACTACGACAAAACTCTATAAAACACAATCCCGATTTTCACAAAGAGCTGCAAGCTGAAGTTGGTAAAGAGCATAAATCCTAACAAACAAGTACCTACTGGCATACATGACCAATACTCGAGTTTTAAGTTGAAAAGGTCCTGTCATATACGACTAACATTCCCATAGTCGCTTTTTGCTCGTAAAAAATGTTCCCTTGTTTCGAACACTCGACATTTTATGCACATCCTCTTTTATCCCTCATAATAGTCCATCATCGTTTGGTAGTTTTTAGTACGTTTTAACGTTTGCTACCACTTAAGCGGTTTTTGAAAGGAAACTGAAGATAAGATAGTGTTGCCGAAACATGGGTGCGTAGTTTTTAATAATAGCGTCATTAATTGTATTGTACTTGCCTTCTTGTGTTGAACATGCAGTAAGATAGATGGAATGATAAACATTAATGCTTATGAATAAGAAATACAATTGCTTGAGACTATAACACATTACTAGCTACCGTTTGTAGATTTACTCGTGTGAGCTAAGCTATCGCTACTTACAAGAACTATGAATTTAACATAATAAAATATTGCCTGCATTCTTTGCTAAGATTTAGGTTTCAATAATTTAGCTCGTCGGTCACACTGTATAACACAAGAAATGTGTAATATGTGTGATGCAGCTGCCGATTAACAGACGAGGCTCTGGCGAACATGACAGTGCTCATTACGTGGGACCAACAATATAATTGGCGAAATGTGGGCGCAATGTGGCCGCTTACCGGGCACTGTTATGCTCGCCAGAGCCTAGTCCGTTGATTGGTAGGAGCACGACTTGCAGGTTAGGCTGGCTAGGGCACATTAGGTCTTAGTAGGATCCCTATACACCTCAATTACCTTATTGCACAAATATAAAAAATAAAACATAATATGTAGAAAAGGCGAATTAATGTCATTCTCTACTCTAATAGTCTTTCATTCTTTTCTAGTAGAAACACAACTTAGAAATACAACAAGAAAAACCAAAGATTCAGTAATAAATATTATCCTGATTCTCCCGTTAAGTAACACATGGGTATAAAAAGGAAATGAAATAAATAGTATAATCATGAAATAACTTTAAAACTTAGTAGCGTTACAGTCGTGGCGCTGCAAATCCTTCACAAACATCATTAAAATTTTTGCTTCCTTTTTTACTAATCTTAATAACATCCTTTTCTAAAACAATAATGTCACGAATCCTTCCTAAGAATCATTTGAAACTAAGCTCGGTATAAATATAAATTAAATCCTATCACAAAATAAAAATGAGATAAATCGGAGATAAATTAAATTACTTTTAAACTTAGTAGCGTTACGTTCGTCATGTAACGAATCCTTCACAAGAATTATTTGAAACTAAGCCCGGTCTAAATATAAGTAAAATACACTACAAGTAGGATATAAATCTTTAATCTCAACAACAGGTGGCGGTATTTAAATTAATCCATTTAAGCTTCGCATCTGCCTATGTGATGAATAGGCCTTTAAAATGTTTGCTAGTAGTGCGGTACGAGTATGAAATATTACTTCCAGATTTTGACACATGTTACAGTTCTCTTAAACGGTTTGCAGTTGTCTTTAAGACATTTTTTCATATGCGCCACTGATGTAGTCGGTGCGTTCTAAAATGTTATATACAAAAACAATTGTCATATTAGTGTAGATAAAGTCTTTTAACTATTAGAATACTTGTCGTAAAAATATTCATATAAATATAATAGCTCTTGTAATTATTTGTTCCGAAGATCTGGTCAATGCCGCGAGAAGCTGGTGGAAGCAGTCAGCTCAGGATCGTTTATTGTTGAAAGGTACAAGGTAGGGCTATGTTGATCTGTGAATGTCATGTGTCTGAGAAGACAATGATAATAAAGGCCAAAAGGTATAATAAAAAATCTAGTTGTTAAGAAACGTACTATCGTTTTGTAAATGTGGTGTTAGCCGCTCTGTATGGGACAGTTGTCGAGTCACAAAAATGATCTTTAAGCATTTAATGCAATTACATAAAAGGAAACTGGT
The DNA here is from genome assembly GCA_949126915.1 of Musotima nitidalis. Lineage (NCBI taxonomy): Eukaryota > Metazoa > Arthropoda > Insecta > Lepidoptera > Crambidae > Musotima > Musotima nitidalis. The sequence continues at coordinate 5,800,398 of OX421424.1, read as the reverse complement.
GGCATAAATAACTCGATTTTGGTTTTTTTTTTCATTTATGACTTTTAAGAACTAAATGTGCTACATATCAGTCTTATAAACACGCGCGTATTTGCTTTTTTTTAGAATGATATTCCACCTTACAAAAGTTAATAACATCCTTTTCTAAAACAAAAATGTCAGATCTGACTCTTGAGTGACACGTTTTATGGATTTTTATATGATGCCATCATTCTAAAAATCCACAAAGAGAGATCGGCAACAGTTTACACCGCATACCGCATTAAGAGCATTTATTTCACGGCCGTCACTCAAATCTGACGCGATACGCATCTCAACATTACCTTTGTCTTCGGAGAAAAATTTGCGTCTTCCAAATAAAGTCTAAATATTGTGCGTCATAATATAAAAAATACTGCCGCCATCGCAGTCGTTACCCCGTGACATATGGCTGTCAGAATTGGTTGGATTAGTGATTTCACGGGCTCGTATCCAATTACCATCGCTAGAACCACAGAGTAAATATAGTAGAAACCTAATGTAGAGGTCCCACGAAGACGTTTGGGCCAGACTATAAGACTGTGAGTTGGTTGGTTCTTCTTTCATCTCAATGACAAAACAGTATAAACTAGCCTAAATTTTGTGAGCCCAATATACTGCCACAGCAAATATCACGGGCGAAAAGGTCATTAGGTCCTGCGCAAACATGTACAAGTGCTTATTTTGTACTATAACATGAAAAGAGAGGTATGCAAATTAAATAGCCGTTTCAATATCGTTTCGTTTTCACCTTAACATCTGCCGGCTACGTTTACCGCGAGATCAATTATAGCATAGACCTTTTGTATCTACGCTATTCTGTGCCGGAACTAAAGAATTAACGTCAGATAAAAAAACAAACATGACAATTGACTTTTATAAATGAAATGGAATCCGTTCGAATTTAGCGTTTGTATATAATTTGAGACACGTTGTGTCGCGGTCGCGGAAGCTCGTTTTGAGGTTATGAATAGCAGATGTCGGGTATTATAATGACAAAAATGTGGGTTAATGGGAACCTGTTGGCAGTGGTGTTAGACTGTGCAATTTGCTGTCGAATCCTATGACAATAAATTATCTAATTATTTCTAGAACAAATTTTAATGCCTTTATTGATGACTACCTTCCGCTCGCGTCTTGCCTAGTTTATATGAAACATTAATGACAGCAATTTGATTGAGCGGCAATCGCCTGGTCGCCAGACCCATAGCCTTTTAATTCAGAGGGTCTCGGGTTTAACCACTAGTGGCGCACCTATGACTTTTTGAAGTTTTGTGCGTAATTATCGCTCGCTCTGTGCCTCGGAAACCATTGGTCTCGGCTGTCATGAACCTCTACGGCACTCGTTCTAACATCCGGACAGCTGGTTTAATCACAGAGTGATGTTTCCCTCTGGGTTGCAGATGTCACACGGCAGTCGCTCCAAGTAATAACTGGAATTCAGACAAATATGGTTGCTTGGTCAACCAGGATAATGCTAGGATATCCTCGACATCATATGATGATGATTAATAACAGACAATTATTTTTTCAGCTTCAATCAGATTTTAAGACAGACTTCGCATCTCACACGGTATTTATAAAACTAAAGTCGATTCTGTTGCTCACACTTATATTTTTATTTTAAATTTCTCCTACTTTTTTAGACTTGTTTGTCTTAATTGTATTGAGTTAGTATGTGAGATCCTTTGTACTAATAGTGCTAATAATATATTTAAAATGTTATAATTCCATATATCTTTGTTCTCGTAATGTATCATAGCATTGCACCAAAATTCATTATTATGGTATAATGTTACCTACAGTATCTGCCCACATTAGGAAAATAAATCTGTTTTTTTTAGGGTGTGAAAGCGGATCAAAAAATAAAACTCACTTCATTATAAAAACATTGTATAAAAAAAACGTAGAAACATAAAATATTTATCCATGACATCATTTAAAGGCAATTTGATATAAAAAAAAAGATTATGATATGATATGATTATATTGATATCACTAAATTAACTTTTGCAGTAATAATAACATATTTTCAGATTTATTTGAGTGTCAACCTTCTTATTAATCGAATGAAAATGATTACGGACTTGCGCTTGCGCATCGATACTGGTAGCGCCATCTGTTAGGTAGTAGCGACATTAAACACCTTCATCTTTACTCACTAGGTGGAGTTGAATGCATTTTTATCTTATAATGCTGTATCATAGTTTAAACTTTAATAAAAATTAAATAAAATAGTGGTCTATACAAGCGATGCATCTAATAATATTTGAGAAAAAATTCACTGAAAATATATGTATGAAGCATCAGATAAAATTAAAATGAGATAATTGAGCTGAGCTTTTTAACTTCACTTGAATATACTTCAGAATTAAGCCTTCCTTACACACACAATAATCACACCTACACAATCATTCCTTAGGATCAGCACAGACCGAAAGAAAAAAGCAATAAAATATATTTTCAAGCATGCACAAGGACTTCTTGGCGGGAAAGTGAAGCGTCATGTCTGCAGTTTTGTTTTATTTTCTAAAATTTGTGATATTTCTAACAGTAATGTGTAATAACTGTAGATTATTAACCGTTAAGTGTTTGTAAACATACATTAGTGTTGGTAAATCGAACAAAACAGTGCAACATCACTTTTTAAATTTTCTCTCAAGGAGTCCATGTGAGATCTCAGTATAGTCCCACATCTTTACTGAGGACTCAAGGCGCTTAGGGGAGGGTATCTCATTTACCATTAATCATCTTTATCACCACACATTCTCATTTACTATGAATTATATATTATTAATATATCACTTACTTGACACAGGCTAAATGTGCTAGACGCACGAAGCCATTATTTAAAATAAAGAAAAAGAAAGCATGCACAATTTTTTTTTTGAAAAATAAGTATTATAAAAATAAACACACGTAATGAATTTATCATGATCTCAGCACAGTAAAGCCCCAATACTGGGCAGGCATCTCCTCTCACAAACCAAGATGAGGGATCCCTCTTATTAAAATTCTCAAGAATCCTCGGCTCATACTACACCACTCGGACCCAATTGGCTCGGACCCAGTGCGGACGCCAAGCGGTCTCCGCCAAGCCGTCTCCGCCAAGCCAGGTGTGGAAATTTCAAAAACTTTTAAGTTATAAACTATTATATATTACTTGAAAACGTCAAAATAACATATAAATATTAAAAAAAACTATCGAAATATGACCACACTAAAATCACGAAGCTTATATTCAATAACATGCCACAAAGCATTTTTTTTTTTAAATCTAACAGAATCTATCACGAATCACCGTACGAAGAACAGGCAAGAAACTCATAGGCTATGCTCTTTTAAGTAGTTCCAAGCTTCGAACGGCACGTTAATCTGTTAGTTTAAGAAAGAGCGGCTTAGAAAATTTTTGCAGCAATATGTCACACACCTGTCACCGCCAGTGCGTACTACATAGGTATGTGTTGTAAAGTTTAATCTGACGTAATGAATTTGAGATTTTTGGCACAAATTTCTTTTAATAGAGGAAAGAAAAGGAGGAGCTGAAAAAGCCCATATATTAGTTTAATATGCATCTTACCTTAGTACTCTCACCTTAGTTTATTGAATATGGCCTGTCCTCATAAGGGGACGTTATTATCGCAAGATTATTAATCTGAGACGACGACAACGCTGCAAACATTACAAGAAAATATATTTTCACTTTACCTTACTAAGAATAAGATACCTAATTTTAATACAAGTCACAACAAATACAAATCAGTGATTAAATATTAGACCATAGTTATACAATGACAGTGCCTTTTATGCAGAATCGAAGAGAAACAAAAACGCGCGTCATTTGCAAGACATCAGATTAAGAATTTTATATTCTCATTAGTTTCTTTAGTTACATATATTGACGCGTCATTGAAAAAATATAGATATAACTTTTTTAATATGATTTTACTTAATTATGTAGGTAAATGGGTCTAATAGATTTAGAATTTTATATTCGCAATAGTTTCTTTAGTTACATAATTATATTGACGCGTCATTGAAAAAATATAGATATAACTTTTTCAATATGATTTTACTTAATTATGTAGCTAAAGGGGTATAATAATATATGAAAATTTAAAATGCAATAACCTAAAAAAAATAAAAAATAATAATAAATGTTTATTCCTTTTTCTACAAACTTGTGTTCACTATTTACAACTTCTGCCAAACTGCATTGCAGTAAACCTACTTCCCTATTTATATATTAAAGCTCTCGGAAATATGGAACAAACACTCTGAAAGAGAAATAAATAAATCACATAATCAATATTTAATGGGTGGCCATTAACGTTCACTAGGAAGGTTGTTATATCTTAGTATTACATATTAACCAAATCCCTCTTACCAGAAAACATAAAAGCCTCATTATAATTTCACAAGTTTAATTAAAACGATTCAGAATTATAGCGTGAAAGTTATAAAATAATTTATCCTTTCAAGCCGTCTGTCAACTAAACAATTCAGCACAGTCCATCAAAATTAATCTAACGTAATCCGGGGAGTGTCTCAAGTTTAAACAAAGATATTGCAAACTGAATATCAAGTTGTGAAATGTACGGATGTATATTGCGTTAACAAACGCCGCAACTACGAATTATAACTCTAGTCCAGTCTTTCCCAAAATAGGCGATAACGCCTTGTGGGCGCTACAGGTCTCAAGGGGGGCGGTAAGAGACCCAGAAAGAAAAAGGGGGCGTTGTGTAGAGGCCTGGGGGGTGATTTGTAATTTTATTTAGCTAAGAAGCCTCTTAAAAAAATATTTATTCTAAAAGTGGGCAGTAGACAAAATAAGTTTGGAAACCACTGCTCTAGTCCATATTTTATTCATCGGTCAATTTGACGACCAATGCGAAATATACTTGAACTCGCTCCGATCTTGGTTTTGATTCCCATGCGGCCTTATGTAATTATATATATTATATTTATGTATGTATGTATATTTATATTAAGCATTTTATACAATAATCGGCTTCTGCTTTTACGTCCTGATTGAATTTTGTATTATCTAATTAAGGCTATATTTACTTAAAAAAAACATCATTAAATAAAGTTGTTTCTCATATTTTTGCCTTTGTGAATATACAAATTAAAAAAAAACTAGAAATGAATTTTGTGAAAATTTGCAAAATATTATTTTTTCGATAACACTATAATTACTAACATTTTTGGCTATAAACCTTACTCTTAGACAATTTGAACTTAACGAGCAGAGCAGATTCAAATTAATCAATAATAAATATTCCAGCATTATCCCAGTTTCCATAGACATAAACTTAGCATTGTCTGCTTACAAGCCTAGCCATATTTGCCTGAATTTTAGCTATAACATGGAGCAACTGTTTGACCTCCGCAACCCAGAGGGATATATCTTTCTGTGGTTGAACCATTTGTCAGGATGTTAGATGGGACTAATTTCCTAATAACGACTGCCTTAGATGTTGATGACAGCCTGAACCAACATCTTAGTGTGCTTTTCGAGGCACATAGCAAGCGATAATTACGCTTATAACTTCGCTAAGTCATAGGTTGGAACTCGAGACTCACTGAATTTAAATGCTATGGGTCTCACAACTGGGCTACAGCTGCTCCAAATGTAGCGCTGAAAATAATCATAAGTCCTTTAATGTTTATTATTCTCATGCCTTATAAGAAGAACGTGACGGGACCAAACTAAATGCAAGCCCGTAACGTTTCACCCACAACAGATGGACCTTAGCTGGGCCCCACCCATGCTCCCCACTCTTTATCGCCGTTCATTTTGTTATTAATCTCTCGCCCTTTGCTAATACGCTTTATTGAAACGATCCAGTTTGTAAAGTAAACAATTCATTATAAACTTTTGAATTTCATAACAAATAACAGTGATCGACAGCATAGATTTCATTGCTACGTTATTTATCATTTATTTATTTACGAAGTATATTGTATTACATATAAGTAAAAAAAATGTTAAAAAAGGTTGACTGAAGAATCAATTACAATAAACTATAGTTATAAATTAGAAGTAAATAAATTGAGTTCTAAGTATAATTGTCAATTCAATGTTTATTGCACTCCATTATGTTTTAATAAGAACATATTATAAGCTCCCGGTAAGGGGCAATAGGCTCGCCACCTATAACGTTGGACCAATAGTATAACTGGCGAAAAGTGGGCGTTTTGTACCTATATTTACGACCTCCACAGTATTACAGGGTACTATTTCGAAAGTTGCAATTTATAATCTGCGGCAGCTATAACAAGTGCAACTACTGGTTTTCTACGAGTGTATCTAAAATTTCTACATTCAGAATGTGGTTCCACACAACTTACTAAACCGTATCTATAGAAACGTAATATTACTTTCCTTAAAAATCGTTCCGACAGATATTTACCTGATTTGTGAAGCCTACGAAAGAGTTGTAAAAAATATTTGCCTGATAATTTTCTATACACAGTTTGCATTGTTTTAATTTTTTTTTAAATTATCGCCTTCATTCGCTCGTCAGCCACATTGGATACATCATAATATATTTAACATGTGAATTGCATTCTTCTTCTTCTTCGTTACACTCTTGGCAGAGTGGTCGTGGTAGTCACTTCAATTGCAGTGACCCGCCTCACAACTCGCCGCCATTCCTCTCTGATGTTGGCCTTCCTGGTACACACGTGCAGAGCACTGTCCACGGCTGCTTTGATTTGGTCCGTCCATTTCATGGCTGATCTACCTCGTGCTCTGGTGCCTTCAACTTTGCCCTGTACTACTAGGCGCTCTATGGAATCCTCGACACGTTGGGATACGTGCCCAAAGAAGGTAAGGATACGAGCTTGCACAGTGAAGGTCAGACGCTGCTTGATACCGAGTTCTTCAAGTATGGAGACGTTCGTACGTTCTTAAATTGCATTACACAAGGGATAATTCAAATCATATTTAAGTCTAACAAAACAAGTACATGCATTTAAATAATATTTTTAAGATAGTTAAGAGCACTCTATATTCACGTTTTATCTCAGGGAGGCCTGGAGAACAGAAAATTTAAAGTCTAAATACAGGCTTAGTTTGAGGGTCCAGTCTCCCACAAAACTACAAAGTAAGTAATTCAGCACCTTTCTTAACATTATTAAGTTATCAAGCCTTTAAGTTAAGTTTTGTGTATTATTATTTATATAGTATCATCTTTTTACTTCTTTAATCAAGAACTAAAAGAATCCACTACAATACACACCAGACCACTGTCTCTTACTGCAAAGATGAAATTATGTGCCTAGAGATTTTTTGTAAGTCTTTTAAATATCATTTTCACAATAGATAATGCCAAAGCTTCAACGAAATTAATAAAATAACAAAGAATCATAAAAACACGGTACAAAACCCGCGCGTGTAGAGAAATAGGGGAAAACACTGTTCGCCAGAACCGGGCGATCCTCGAATACTTTTAAATGTATTGCTTAATTCGCTCGTTTGCTACATTGTTCAAATATATAAAAAAAGATGCCTATATTTCACATTGAAATTGCATTACATGAGGTAGAAGTATTGTATTATAATTATACAATCATCTTTTTACTTCTTACAATCAAGAATTCAAAGAAACGCAACTCGCTCTGTTACTGCAAAGATGTACCTAACAAAAAAAAAATTCTATATAATTCTGACTTAAAATTGAGTCTTTGACATATCATTTAATATAATAATTTATATAATTCAATATTATATAATTATATAATTAATCACTTAATGTAATTCTACAGACAAGACATACGCTTTTAAAAAAATAATAGAACAACAATAAATCATAAAAACACAACACCCATCGTGCGTGTTGAAAAATAGGGGAAAAACGCAGTTCAACAGAACCGGGCGATCCTAACTGGACAGTTATCCAAACAGCCCTCGCAATGAAACGTACCTATAGGACTTTCAAATAATTTGCTCCACGAACGATTTACGAGCACGCGAGGCAATTTCAGTGGAAGTTAACGCGCGTGTTTCGTTGCCCTTTCGGGAAGTCAGGGGGTCGAGAAGACCCCGGGGTGGCCGGAGGCGAAGCGTCATTGAGACGGTTGGATACAACCAATTGCCCTATAAGGATAGAGAGCGACTAGGATTTATCCTTATTGGAATGACAATGGGAAATAAAGAGCACATTCGTCGTTTCTATTAAAGATTTATTAACAATAGAACATGTTTTTTTTTCATATAATTGAACAATTACATCAAATGGTTCTGTATGACATTTAATATACCACAAAGGTCGCAATGTCAAGTTTACACAATTAATTACATGAGAAAGCGATTAAAAAGGATTTATCCTTATTGCAATAACAACAGGAAAATATAGAGCAAATTTGTCGCTTTATTTTAAAGATTTATTAACAGTATTGCATTTTTTATGTAATATTTTCATTTAATAATATCTATACTTGAACAAAAAAGGTGGCATTATCCAAAAGTTACACAAGTATGCACTTAATTACACGAGAAAGAGTCTGCATAGGATTATCTTTATTCACATTAACATCTTATTTTATATATCATTTAAAACAAATTTTATTCAAATTTATCCTCATCATATTACCCGTATCAGCACCTTGTAAACTTTAAAATTTACTTGGAATAATATTATTATAATAAAATTACGTTTTTGATGACTATAATAAAACGACACACTTCCAAGGAACCCAAGCTCAACCCTTAACAAGGACATTACATTATTTACAACAATTGTGTGGATAGAAAACGACATAGCGTTTATTTATCACAGCAACTGCTCTCATTATTTTTAACGAGTCGCCACACTGTTCCACGTGCCAAAATCTGGCCAATTTACTTCTGTACAAAAAAATTGCTAAGTGATTACTTTTTGTACAAGGGAATATGGACTTTGGTACAAGGCGGAAATGTTTTGTTCATCGACCGTTATTTCACAATAACCAATCAGTGCCATACATGTCAGTTTGACGCTCCCCTTGGCTTGACACTTGCGCTGCAGTTAAAGCTTATGGATTCGATATTAACACGCCATCGAAAAATACTGACATTTGAATGATTGAGCATTTTTACGGTGCAAAATGGTATTTAAGGGTTGGATTATCACTTTATCCACATTTTCATTTGCAGATAAAACTCTCACACTCACATATTACAATAATTGCTTAAAGCGGGATAAGCGGGCCTTATCGCTAAGAGCAATATCTTTTAGACAACCTATGTAAAAGGAATTAATAAAATAAGCAATATATATGAAATAATAAGTGTTGTTTGTTTAAAATATACCATTTCTTAATAAGTGTAAAATAGTTTTTGGACTTATATCTAAGATTTATTTAACTTGATTAATTGCTGACCTTTATATTTAGGACAATCTTTGCAAAATTTCGAAGAGTTAGCAGTGTTCAGTCCTTGGATGGGTGACCGTTCCGTGTGTCCCAGTTATCACTATAGTGCCATATTAGAAGATCTATTATCCATTAATCAGCTCTGGGTCCAAGTGTTTAAGTATACCTTAGAAGATTTTTCATCGCGTAAAACATAATGCAAAAAACTGAAATCATATTAGAAAAATCTCATGAAGGTTTTCTAATCACCCATCATTTCATAAAAAAGGTAATAAAAAAAAGTGTTTGGAACTTAGTACGTAATTGTGGACAAATAATAAAAACAAGTCAAACTTTATAGACGGCTTAAAAAACAGTTTCTTTGTAAAAATTCTCCAGACTTGTTTAATAACAGTAACGAAAAAAGGTCAAACATTATATAGGTAATTTTCGAACTAGATGTTGCTATGGCAAGTTACCTACCTACTTACGCCAAAGATAGTAGTTTCACAAAGCAAATAACTTATTTACAGAAAATCTAAATTATATTATCTTATTATCTCCGCTTTGTTCTTCGTTATCGTCATCATCATCATGGGTGTATAGGGTTCCTACCATTCTTTTTTTTTTGTTTTACGTCGGTAACCAAATGCGTTTACGCACTACCTTCCAGCCAAAGGGGGACCGAAAGGGGGACCGAAAGGGGGTGTGGGACTCACCACCGGCAGACGTGACTGCCAGCAGTAATACCCACTAAAAATCTTCCGACGACGCCCGCCGCTTGTTGAGAAAAAGGCGGGGGCCAGTACCTGAGTTGCAGCGTCTGACACCCCGCCTGCGGCCAACGTCCCCCGGACCAAAGCCGGGAGAACCTCCTCAGAGAAGCGCAGCGGACGCGCCCCTTCTACCTCCATGTGCGACCATAGCGTGTGTGGCCGACTTCTCGGAGGGTCAATGGTTAGACAGCAGAGGCCCCTCGCCCCCACTTCCTAAGACCCTCCTGGCGCTGCTTGACGGGCCCTCCTGGCCCGCCTGCTGCACCCTCCACAGGTCCCTCTTAGTTTCTCCCCCGTCAATCAGTACTAAGGGCACCCAGAGTCGTCGGTCTCTGGGTGTTACCTTTTCCCGGCCTCCGGGAGGTACTCAGCCCCCCCACCACGACAAGGTGGAGACCAGCCGGGGGGGCTAGGGTTCCTACCAAGACCAAAGGAGCCCAAGCCAAACTCATCTGCGAGTGGTGCACCTGCCGAACAACGGACGAGGCTCTGGTGAACATAGCGGTGCCCGGTAAGCGGCAACTGGCTCGCCACCTATTAGGTGGGACCAACTATAAAATTGGCGAAGTGTGGGCGTATAATATGCCTCTGCCTATCCCTTCGGGTAAACAGACGTAAATTTTTGTATGTATGTCATCATCATCAGCCCCAAAACGTCAACTACTGAACATAGGCTTCTCCTATAAGCTTCCATTGTGACTTTTTGCTGCATCCAGCGTGATCCAGCCATCAATGTCATATCGTTCATTTATCTTGCAGGTAGACGTCTCCTTGTCGTTTATCGTCACCATCATTCCAGCCATTTGAGGTCCACCGCTCAACATAGGCCTCCTCAATTGTTTTCCATTGTGCGGCTAGCATCCGTCGGCTTCCCTCAGATCACCGGTCTCTCGGAGAGAGGCTGCCTTCTTCTACGGCTGCCTGTTCGTGGTCGCCATTAATAAACCTTAACGCCCCATCAGTTGTCGGTTCTTCGAGCTATGTTGTTGGCCACTACGTACCTATTACATTGACGTAATGATTTAATAAAACTTGAACAAAGGGATAGTTCTAGTCTAAATTATGATTATTTCAGAGAGAAATTATTAACCAAATAAAAATAAAATATAATTACCACTTTTTACATAAAGTAATCTGATAAGAAATTCTCTCTTTTATTCAAATAGATTTGAAAATGTCAAGAAACTTTACTAATTTCACTTTGAACAGGGCATCATGTATCTCGAACCCTTAGAGATAGGTAAAAGTTATCCAAACCCACAGAAATGTTCTTGGCAATTAAACAAATTGGGTGTGACTTTTCGTACGCAGAGAAGTTATCGAACAGATTTGATTATTAATAATACAATAATTATAGTATTTGTCGTATTTGTATTATTGATAATTTAGCTCTTGTGAAATGTTATTTGGTTGGAAATTTATTTTTTATTTTGAAGAAAATATATTTAAATTGAAATTTACCATTTTGTATTATAACTTTTGTTGTTTTTTTTCTATGCGTGGGTTCTTTATTCAAATAAATTATTTGAATAAAGAACTTATTATTATCTGGACATATTTCAAACGAACGTTCCAGACCCCAGTAATTCTATTATCATTATGAAATTACATATAATGTAACAAAATTTATAAAAGTACTATGTAGAGATTTTTATTACTATACACAATATTCAAGATTCTGACACTCGATATCAAAATAACATGAAATATTTAGTAATTATATTGATTTCATTGATTAGGAATGTCATAGTTATCCAATTTTCGAAAATCTTATGTTCGAGATTTTATCAAAAATAAAAGAAAACCCAAAGTTAATTCAGTGAAATTCATATTCAAAAGAATACCGTAACCAATTGAATACAATATTTATGCCCCCAAAGATACGACTGCGTATGGCGAATATTCCAATCATGCAAATCGCACATTTTCGAATATGGCTCTAGACTATTGTACTGCGTTGAATGAATTTTCCCCGACATAAATATTAAAAGGTATTCTTTGATCATTTCATCGGTGCCGGTGGTTGCTCCTCCAATTGTGTTACTATCGGTAAAAATCGGTTCAATGATTGGGAAACTTTATAATGCATTTTACTTTTATGAATTTATTTTTTGGATGTCTTTATAGCTGTTTGTTTGTTTTTAAGGTATGAGTGCTGAAGTTGTAAACTTTATCTTTAGCCTTTTTTGTTTTTTTTTTTGTACAAACATGTCACGTAACTTAATTAATAGATGGTAAGTGCAATTGTGGTCTATTCTTTCCAGGGTTTCTGCACTTTTAAGTCTAATAGGGATTTTTTCAAAGATTTTTCTTCTCTGAGGAACTGTCCTTATATTTTATAATCGCACACCTCGCCTTCGGCAAGGAGTTAAGAGTTAGTAATAAGCTGTCGACAACTGGCTAGATGGACGGACGATCTGGTAAGGGGGGCAGGTAGAGATTGGATGAAAAATACATTAGACTGATAGAATTGGCACACAGTGGAAAAAACCTACTCTCAGCTTGGGATGACTAAGTGTTAAAGAAGAAGAACAAATTAAAAATATCAGGAAACGTCAGTTATGATCCTCATATACGCACTTTTAAAAAAATACTTGTATTTTGCGTATCTTTGAGTTGTATGGTAATACAACAATTCATAAGGCAGGCCCCAAGCTCGAGTTGGTTGTATAAAAAAAACATAAAGTTCACAATCTGTTTTATTTTGGGTTTTTCCTATTATATATAAATCAAAGAGATTAATGTAACAAAGGAAAAAGGTTACTAGCGTAACTGGTTAGGCATAGAAAAAATTAAAAGAACTTAGAAGCTTACCTTTAAACTACAAATGATGTGAAATTACCTCTACATGTGTTCTTAAATAAGCTAAGATGCTATATGTTTGTGAAATCTGTATTATTATTATATTTTTAAACACAATATAATATCATAAGCCTGTACTGAGAAAAGAATTTTTAGTAAACACGATTAAGAAGCCTTTCACATTATGAAATAACAATATCAAGACACCCAACAAAAACACATTGTAAAAAACCAAGACATCAAAGAGCACCTGAAACTCAATAAGGGTACATTCATTCGCCGTAAAAGAGGCAGAAAACGATAACCTCGGCCGGATATCCTGTTACGCACTCCAATCAAAGATGGTGGGCAAATTGCGCGAAGCTGGTGAATATCAGTCGTATAAAGGGTGACAAATTCCAATTTTCCGTAACGTTCTGGATGGGAGCGGAGATGATTGAGTTGTCTGCCTTCGACCACAGCGTAAATCGAAGCAGCTGACTCAAAAGGTCATCTTGAACAGTGCCTTACATTATCATATTTCGATTCAGATACAAATTACAAAATGACTAGTGAGTCAGTGGATGATTTGAGTACCACCAAATAATATATTTTAAGACAATTTATTTAGCTGACAATTTGCCAGAAGGGTTAGTAAAATAGCTCTTTGCAGAAAACTCATAAGAATAAGTTTTAATTAAAAATTCGAAATGTTAAATTTTTTACAAACTGTTCAAATAATATTAGGTACTTTGATCTTAAAAAAAACGGTGCATGGATAGTAATTCCAAATTCGAATGTATTTTCATTTAAAGATTGACTAAAAGTGTTCTGAGTGTGATTCATTTGTTTTCGCCCCATTTAATTTTGTTTTTTACATCATTCTGTAAACAATATGAAAATTTTAAAATATTGCGTTATTTTTGAATTCCATTGTGGCACGAGCGCTGCAGAAACAGCTCGAAGAATTAATGATGTGTACTCAGAAGCCACTATAAAAGGAAACACTTCCGTTCTGGAACCTCCAGGACGTACCTCGTAGACGGCCGACACCCTAGTCATCAATGAGGAATTGAAAGCGATCGTGGAAATGGATCTATACCAAACCACGTCAGTTGTAGGCTGAAGGCTTCGGTGTGAATGATAAAACTATCTTGTAACATTTAAAATAAAGTAAAAAGTGAAGAAGCTTAAAATATGGATACCACATGAATTATGTAAAGCAAACAAACATCGACTGCTGCGTCAGGTTATTCAACCGTCACAATAACAAGGGGATTTTGAATATTGAGTATCTTTAATTGTAATAAAAAATGGATCCTATACGATAATCGGAAACGCTCATCACAATGGTGGAACCCAAGTGAACCGGTCAAATCGGCAAGATTTACCCAAAAAAAGGTGCTGGTTAGTGTATGGTGGACCAGCCTCAGTGTCATCTCACTACAGTTTCCTAAGATCTGGTCTAACGATTATGGCATATCTGTTGCCAACAACTGGAATTATGGAAAAGCTAGCCGTTGAACTACCAAGATTGGTCAACTGCTCTTGCCCTCACACTGCACAACAGACTGTAGCGAAACTAGAGGAGTTAGTATTGGAATTTCGTGGTCATCCACCATACTCCCCGGACCTTGCTCCGATTACCACTTTTTTCGGAATTGGGATAATATCTAAGTTGGAAAAAGTAACCATTCAGGTGAGGCAGTCCAAAACGCCAAAACGATTTTGCTAACACTCGCTCTCCCAGTTTTATACGCAAATAAATGAATGAACTCCCTATAAAATGGCAAAATGTGCGCAATCTGATTGATTGATTTTTAAAAAAAACATACGCTTATACGGCGCAGTAGTTTTGTAAAGTCCTCCGATTTGTTCATAAAAATTAAGGATTATGCGGTAACTAGTCTATCCAGTAAAAGCTCTGGAAAAGAACGCGAATATCCTAGAACAATAACTTATTTACTTTTATGCTTTGATGTTTACTTAAAAGCGGCCATTTTAGTCCTGCTGATGTGCCGGTCCCATTAAAATTACTGACAATATTTCTCTTAACTTTATTGGCAGTTTTTTGCAAAGGTTTATTACGCAAACTGATTTTTGTTTAATTTCTACTCGACTTACGTTACTTGGAACGTATCACTAAAGTACTTTCTTTACTTTTAAATGTCATGCCCTTCGCTCTCTGAGAAAGCTTTATTCTTTTAGCGGATGACTAAACTTGATTGAAGAACATGATTTATTTAGCCTTTTCCACGAAAATGCCTCTTCTATGAAAGAATGACTGTCTTTATTCCTATTTCGAGTTAGTCATACTTGATAAATGAGTTAGAGGGGAGTGAAGATAATTATTTTTATATTATTCTTATTGAAGTTACTTTCAAGAATTTCGGGGTGTTCCAATCTGCCAATTGTGCCCTTCATAAAATAATATGATAAAATTAAAGAGAATAAAGGTAAGTTTATAAAATTTATAAGACAATTAAAGTTCTAACACAAAACCTACTGTCTTTAATTTTTAGGTGATCGATATTTTCGGTACACAGCGCCATCTAAGCCCAAACTAATTAAAACTTGTGCTATGATTTTGCCTGTCAGTATCGCTACACTGCACTCGGCTTAGACATATTTGAGTATTTAAGACCTAACTACTAATTGTTAGGTCTCTGAGACGTAACCCCAGAGATTTTATTTGCTTATATCCTTCACACTAAGGCCTCGTAAAGGTTATAATTTTAAGAACGAGTAATTATTTGCTCTGCGGTTGTACATATAACATGTTACAACCACCTTTGTTTGACGATTGATCTGGCGCGGAGTCGAGTGCACCCTCACTCCGCTCCTGAAGTCGTGAGTTTGATTCCCACGCAGGACAAATCTTTGTGTGCAAAAAATGAATAAATGTTCTGCTCTGGGTGTTTCCCTATGTATATTAAGTATGTTTTAACAAAAAAGAGTATTTATGTATGTTTCTCTGTTATTTAGAGTCCAAAACACAAGAACTCAATGATACTTATCTTAGAACTAAATAATTGGTGTAATTGTCAGAAATTATTTATTCATTTGTTTTAAACACCTTGGTAAACTGTTATATTTTTAGACTGTGTAGGTACAGCTATAAGATCATCGGTTAGAAGTATTTTTTTGTTCTGGTTTATCCACTGACCTTTTTCAACCCTTTTATCGACCTCTTTGGGACATCATCTATCTTTAGCATTACGATACAAACTTTTTCCTTACCTAAAAAAATATATCCTGACTTACTGAACCTTCTGGTGATAATGGAAGTATTTTGGTGATCATTTATTAATTTATTCCCGGTTTTTGTAATAAGATTTCCTCGTCAGTAGCAACGGCACTTTCGACTTTTGACCTTTGCTACAAAGATTCTTAGCGCAAATATTTTTTAACGGATGTCGACAAAAGTCGTCGCTTTCCAAGTGGCACAACCTGTGAAAGTTTAATGAAATCGATTGTCACGTAAATGTATGATTGGCTTCGTGAAAGTTGTAATATGTCAGTTCGATATTGACTCTTATTTTAGGGCATTAAGGCTTACGTACACATTATCACAACATGATAATTGTACTGCACTATATTATGGTGAAAGAGAAACGAGATATTAATTATATGTGACAAATGTTTAATAAGGTCGTAAGTGCGACTTGTAATTAGGTAAAGTATGATGCGCGATAGGTTTTCTGAAACTACATTACTCCATTTATGACCCTAACTGTACATTATCTTAATAATACGTTATTCGTCGCCAAAAACCTACTGCGAAGTCAAAGCACGACTTATTGTGCGAATATTTTCTCAATTCCCGGAAAATTGCTGAGCATTCAAAGTCCCCGCTGTTCTCGGTGCCCTGTCTGTGAAAGCTTCATGAAATCGATTATCATTCGATTGTCCGCAATAAATTAGTGGGAGCCCATCGCTGCGAATGATGTGGCGTATCGATACAGTCAATCGCACATTATTGCATTGTCAGTGCTTATTGATGATATAATAATTAATTAATTAATATTAAACTATCGTATTATGTTGGGATATAAATTTACAGAGCTTAATTACGATAAAATTAATGAATATAAAAACATACATTCACACCTTTTTCCCCCAAGGGGTGAACAAAGCCAGAGGTCGCCAATTACTTTATGGGTCTTATGTAATAGGGCCGCTAACCGGAAATTTTCATATTCGACAGAGCCTCGATCGTTAATCGGCAGGTGCACTACTTGCTGGTGAGGTTGGCTTAGGCTCTTAAGATCTCCTCTCCGACTGGTCTTCACCTTGTCGTGGTGGGGGGGCTGAGTATCTCCCGGTAGGGCGCAGAAGGCGCTAGGGAAAAGGTAGAGATTGGCGACTCTGGGTGCCCTTAGTACTGACTACCGGGGGGGAAACTAAGAGGGACCTGTGGAGGGTGCAGCGGGCGGGCCAGGAAGGCCCGTCAAGCAGCCCCAGGAGGGTCTTAGGCAGCGGGGACAGGGGGCCCCTGCTGTCTACCATGGACCCTCCGAGAAGTCGGCCACACACGCTATGGTCGCACAAGGAGGTAGGAGGGGCGCGTCCACTGCGTCTCTCTGAGGAGGTACTCTCGGTTTTGGTCCGGGGGACGTTGGCCGCGGGCGGGGTGTCAGAGCTGCAACCCAGGTACTGGCCCCCCGCCTCTTTTTCAACAAGCGGCGGGCGTCGTCGGAAGATTTTTAGTGGGTATTACTGCTGGCAGTTGTGTCTGCCGGTGGTGAGTCCCACACACCTCTCTCGGTCGCCCTTTGGCCGGGAGACAGTGCGTAAATGCATTTTGATACCGACGTAAATAAAAAAAAATAGGGCTCCTAAGATCTTATAGGATCCCTATAATAACAAAAAAGTATAACAGAAAATTACAAAAACATTTAGTAACTTGCTGTTATATTTTTAAGTTTATTTGTTTTATTGCCCGCTCTGCCTTATTATCACAATTTTAAATACCAGTCACAACCAGATAACATTTGCTTTTCTTGAAAACTGTTAAATCATCCATAAATAGAATGCATGATCAAAAACGATAACATATTAAATTCATAGGATAAGAATATCCCGGTTTCTCCAGACTTAAGCCCCAGGTTCTGCTTACTGGTCTAACCAGATTTGATTTTACAGGAAGCGAATACCATCTGACCACCACAACCCTAAGGGAAACAACATTCTATAGTTGTACCAGTTGTCAGGATGTTAGAAGGCACTGACTTCTTAATAACGACTGCCATAGAGGTTCATGACTTCCTAATAACGACTGCCATAGAGGTTCATGACAGACGGGACCAACGGCTTAACATGCTTTCCGAGTCACAGAACTTCGAAAAGTCATGGGTGTGCCACCAAGGTTTAAGTCCTAGACCCTCTGAATTAGATTTTTAAGGCTCTCGCCACTGGGCTGTCTGAGCAACGACAGCAGTTGCTCAGGTCGAGACAAGAATAACTAATAAGTAATAAAATAAATTATGAAATTGAAAACAGTTGATACTATATAAATAAGTTATTTAACTTTGAATATATAAAAATAACTAAAACGACTGTACTCTTTAACTAGAATACAGACTAATCCACATACAAAAAGAAGAAATGTATTAAATCTGCATACCAGACGGTTAGTTATTTCAAAAAGGATGTATTTCTGTGAATGTTATACCTATGGAAAGATTTATGAATATGAACAAAAAGTGGTCATAAATATAAGGGTATGTGACTGCTTGTTCATTCTAAGCAAGATTAAATCTGTGGCTCGGTTTTAGTACAGTCATGCACACGGACAGTAACCAGTATTAGCTAAGCCCCGGCTTCATTCAGTTGGTCTTCAAATACAGGTGAGTTAATGCTGGGTGGCCAATGTGCCATCGCTAATCCCACTGCAGAAAATAAACTTATAGACGGTTTAGTAAGCACGAGGCAATGTTATTTTTTTTAATATTGAAATACAGGAACTAACCTTATTGAAAATATAAAGAAAATGTAATAATTATTTAGATTCTTATATGAAAAATACGCCCCATTGTACAATACTCGTAAAGACTATTTGTAATAAAATAATTGCATGCAATATAAAACACGTGCAAGTTTTTTTCCCGGTAAGCGGCAAAAGGCTCGCCACCTATTACGTGGCAAAACAATATAACTGACAAAATGTAGGCGTTGTTAAAACATGTTATAACATGCCTCTATCTACCCCTTCGGGAAACAGGCTATCATTCTTCTTCTTGCGTTTAGCATATTTTTCCAGTATAAAGTTATAGATACATTAATAATATTTAATTCATAGTAAATAAGAATGAGTGATAAAGGTAAATGAATTGTAAATGATATTCCCTCCCCCTGAACCCCTTGAATCCTCAGAGCAGATGTGGGACTTTAATGAGATCAAACATGGACTTCTTGACAGAATTTTAAAAGTGATGTTGCACTGTTTATTTGATCTACCAGATTTACATAATTTTATTTTTCTCTGTTTTAAACATGTGACCGAAAACATTGGAATAACTTTCGAAAAAATATGACAGTTTGGCTGACAGTTCATCGCGCTAGTAATGCCCCCTCGTTTTGTAACCGTCAATAGGCTAGGGTGACCAATGTCAGGTGGGCTGTATGCTTGAAGGCCACCTTGTAATATAAAAAATATCTAGCCTATTAAATTTACGAGACACATAAAAGCATCAACACATTTTGTAATATTTTTACGATCGACGACCTTTTTGGCTTATCTGAAGATAGAATATGGTAATGAATTTTCGGTGTCAGTTTCTCTGATATACAACCGAATTAAACTTAATTGTTTTCGGCGAATCTTATCTCGCCAAAGCCTTACAAAGTTTGAAATAAAGATAATTAAATAATAAAATTAGCACTTCGCAGAAATTTTAAAATAATAAAGCATGTTGGGTGAAATTCGTGAAACAATGCTATTTTACTATCAATTATCGTTGTAGAGCCTGCTCAAACTAAGACAAGATCCAAAATCACATATAAATTACTTCTCCTAGGACATAATTATTTTTTAGAGTTCAATGAATATTTTATAGGATTTACAGGATTCATTCTAAAATCTTAGATGCAGCCAACCTCACCTGTAAGTTTTGCAACTGCCGATGAACGGACGAGGCTTTGGCAAACATAAAAGATTTCGATTAGCTGCAATAGGCTAGGGGCGAGCGAGTCCCCCCCGACTGGTCTCCACCTTGTCGTAGGGGGGGGGGGGGGCTGAGTACCTCTCGGAGGCCGGGAAAAGGTAACAACCAGAGACCGACGACTCTGGGTGCCCTTAGTACTGACTACCGGGGGGGAAACTAAGAGGGACCTGTTGAGGGCGCAGCGGGTGGGCCAGGAGGGCCCGTCAAGCAGCGCCAGGAGGGTCATAGGCAGCAGGGCAGGGGGCCCCTGCTATCTAACCATGGACCCTCCGAGAAGTCGGCCACACACGCTATGGACGCACAAGGAGGTAAGAGGGGTGCGTCCACTGCGCCTCTCTGAGGAGGTCCTCCCGGTTTTGGTCCGGGGGACGTTGGCCGCGAGTGGGGTGTCAGAGCTGCAACCCAGGTACTGGCCCCGCCTCTTTCTCAACAAGCGGCGGGCGTCGTCGGAAGATTTTTAGTGGGTATTATTGCTGGCAGTTTCGTCTGCCGGTGGTGAGTCCCACACCCCCTTTCGGTCCCCCTTTGGCCGGAAGGCAGTGCGGAAATGCATTTTGTTACCGACGTAAAACAAAAAAAAAAAAGCGAGCTAGTGCCGCTTACTTTTTACAGGGACTCTGCCTACGGTCCACGTTGAAGCATATGTAATACCGAAATAAGCAACGGTTTAATCTATGTATGCATCTTAAAACACGTGCTTCAGATATATATTTGACCTTTGTAAAGTCTGTCTAACTTCTCTGTTTGCTTCTAATTGTGTCACAGTATATAAAATAATGTATTGATGTTCGTGCAAACAGATCTGAATAATTTTAATTAGAGAAAAAGAGGTACGTTAGGACTGAAAGCGCTTCTTATAATGTGACGTTAATTTCTGTTGAAAACGAGTGATTTGCGACCCCGCCTATATCGTATCAGTGATTTGTACTGTTCATTGTGGCATCGGCCTTTTGCTTGCTCACTCACGTCTCGACTTCTTTATTGCTTCTTTTTCTCTGTTTTTACTTTGCTCATTACGTCTATTTGACTTCGTTGGCACAATAGTAACGCCTATAATGAGTCACATTATCACAGTGCATCAATCTGTCTTTGATAAATTGTCTATAACTGTTACTGTAAAATGTTATTTGCAAAATTATTATAAAATGATTCTAGTTTTTTTGATGGTAAACAAAAACAATAGGAATTTAGCGATTTTGACCATTATTAGTTTTATCCATGTCAAGTCGTATAAGCTATAGATAAACTAACATAAGTACTACTTAAAATAAATGCGATAAACGGAAATTATGATAAATATACACTTTAATGCGTACGTATGATGTACGGGAATCGAACTCACGACCGAATGCATGTCACACATTCGTTACTAACACTCAATTTATCTAGTAACAACAACAAATTTCTAGACGATAGAGTGTTTAGCATTAGAATATCTGCCATTACTTGCTACTCAGTTCCAGTTTACCGAGCATAATATGAATTCCTTCTAAAAAGATCAAAGCTAAATCTTAATTAACATTTTAATCAAAGCCACTATCCAAAACAGCTTTTATCTATTGCACAATCATCATCGAAGATGTAGGCGTTTAAAGCACGGAGCTAGTGTTAATAAAAAGTTTAAATGCTCGACGTACCTCGTAGGTGTGAACACTGTTCGCCCACGCTAAGATTTTGTCCTACATTTGTAAAATGATAGCCGTTTCTTTGGGCAATCATGTATTCGTCAATGGTAAATTGACAGCTAGTAAATTATAGTAAAACACAGATTGTGTTTCTTTTTCCATTTCCTAGTAACAGCTTGAATTTTTGACCTAAAATTTGGCGTCAGAACGCCACTCCCATATGAAGAAAGCAGTTAAATACACAATCATTTACACGACACTAAAAATAGCTTTAGCAATTGATTTAAGAATCAAATAAATTAATGCACAATAAGAGCACTTCAGTGTCCATTTTTAATACAAACCCTAATAAAATTCCAATGCGACCTTTTTAAAATCGTCCGTCTATCTTGCGGCCGGACGTCATACGCTACATTCATTATCAATCATCAGCCAATCTTCGTCCACGGCTCGACATAGGCCTCTCCAATGGGACGCCACTGAGTTCGATATTATTTAGCCCGAACGGATATTTACGCGCGTTACGTGCTTACTAAGCGCCACAAAACCCGCGCGTACTCGTTTATTCGCGTAATGTTAATGTTTATACGACGTATACACACTCACAAATCCCTCATATGTGTTATTGTGACCTAATTGTCTTGAATTTATTTATTGTGACGACTGTACAGTTATTTTGTTATACTTATTTTTTATTATCTATGCTTGTCAATATCTGTATGTGTGTTCTCTGTATGTGTTATTCTCTATTAATAATAATATTAGTTAATTTCTATATGTGTTATACTCTGTTTTTATCATAATTTTATGTCACAATATGAGGTCTAGTTAAAAACCAGCGTCAGCTTATAGCAATGACACATGCTGAATTAGATCCCTTTTGGTGCAGCTAGTACTTTATATTTGCTTTTTTGTTTATAGTGTTAAGGTTCTCTTGTTTTATGTGTTTCTATTGTACCAAATAAATATCTTTTTGTTTGTTTAACGTACGTTTGGCATAATAATGCAACTACGTGCGACTTCATAAAAAAACACTTTTAATGCCGCTAGGGAATTTAATATACATTTTTACTGCTAAAACATACAAAGATCATCATTGATGTTATTAATCAAACTATTGCCAATACTCTCTTAACTTTGGAAACTTCGAGAACTATTTGATTTCAATAACAAAGTTTTCATCTTAATTAATTTAAGACTGGGTGGCTTTGCTTCAAAATTAAATTGTTCAAATGAGATTGTTTTTTGTTAATTAGTCTACAGTCAATTTAGAATTTAGTTCGTAAAACCTAACTACATTTGAATTCGATAGCGAGCCAAAATTTAAAAGGCTTTTTGAAATCTATTTTTCTAGTGTAAATTCAATGATTTTAATTTCTCGGATGGAATATCATCATATCATCCATCTCACGTTGTAGTTATACCCAGTGTCTAACCAGATTTGGCTGAATTCTGTTCAGCTTATACTGAGGCAGGAATCTCAATGGTAGCACAATTTTTTTAAATCTATCTGATTGAGTCTGACAATTAATTAATGGTCTTTCTTTTTTTCTACCTTGAGAAAACCCCGCTGACAGAAAGAAGCATAGAATTATATAATCAGAACTCTAGGCACAAAGATAATCTAGTTTTTAATAAAATGAAGTTCTTATTTCACAGTCTGATCTAGGTCATACAATATCATTCTTTTTTTTCTTTATATTTTTTAATAACCTTAAGAGAATACTATTTCTGTTTGATAAAGGCTGTCGTTCCCGGGTCGTTATTAAATTTTTCATTCCAAACCCCTTGTGGAATGTTGGAATATTAAATAGAGAGGCTGACAGTCCGCAGTGTTAGGCTCCCGGGGCATTTACAGTTGCTTTATTCAAAAATATTGTAGAAGCGCAATCTGCAGACGATTTTATACTTTCCAGAGTTGATTTCACTTTGATGGTACTTCGTTTTCAAAGAAAATCACATCGTATATTGCATATAACATTACTGGCTTCATAAAATGGTGAATGAATATAAATATGTCATCATCATAACTTCAGCTATTTGAAGTCCATTGAACGTAAGCCTCTCCAATTTTTTTGATACGTTTGATTGAACTAAAGCTATCTAAAGACCGCTGCCGTTTGGCATAAATGATGATGGTGATGATGAAATTTAAATTTGTTTTTAAAATTCACAATTATGTCCTTTTAGATTTCAATATTATATATTTTTTTCTATATTGTTATTTTATTTGAATCGGCCTCCATTAACAACCGTTAAATCGAGGGAAGACAAGAGAGGCCTCTCTAGTCTTCCGAGTTAGTTTGATTAGAGTAAGACTTTAAGAGTTACTATAACTTTAAATAGATCTACTGTTATAGTACTCCATTAAGAATTTTTCTTTTATTAAGGTACTTTTGAGTTTTATAGGTTTATTTTTTTATTTATTCTTTTATTCTTTCACCATATGACGAAGCGTATTCCGTTGCTTGTCGCACTCAGCTATATTCAAATTAAAAGCCTCTAATAATATCTAAAAGTGCTTTATACCATTTGGGCTTCAGTGAAGCCGTTGAAATTATCAAGTTAAGGTTTCGTAAGGTAAGTTATATTTCCTTCTGGTGTTCATCCTGCCTCATAATCTGAAAGAAAGAAGAAAGAAGGAAAGGAAAGAAGGGCCACGCTTCACTGTCATACAAAATGACAGGCCTAGTGGTGGATTTATAGACAAGTCTCTTTAACTTAACCGGCATACTTGTTTTAATAAATAGAGATAAACTACACATAACGCAAAGCTCATGATTATGAAAGGTCACCTTCATGCATGAAGAAATGTAACTATTTTTTGTATTGTATCAATCAATTATATACAGACGTACCTACAGATCAAACGAAACACTGTGATGATTTTATTGCACCCTAAGGCCTTATAATAAGAAACATTTATAAACAGACCCATAACACCTGTGTGAAGGCTGTCCTGACTTTCATCAGTGCCGCTAAACGCCTACAGAATTCTTTTAATTAATCCATCGATTTATCGAACCATTTTAATAAATTAAAATAAAATTTATTGATTTTGTTAACATTTGTTCTGTTCGATAAGATTTCGTATTACCAATTAAGACCTTCGGCGGTTGGGATAAGACATTTGCATACATCAATAGTACCTTGAATAATATACCAGTCAGATGCGGTGTCTGGGTTTGCGGGACTGTTCGAAAGGGTTACCGCGGTCTTGGTGTTACAGGCTCAAGAAAGAACATGGATGGCTTTTAGTTAGTAAAAGTATCCTTTATTGCACAAAAATAATTTTAAGAATTACATGAAGTATATAAAATAACATGTACTAAGGTGGACTTATCTCTAGAAGAGATCTCTACCAGCCAACCCTAGCAGTTGTAAACTAAATAGTTGTACGGGATAAATGTTGTCCAAGAAAAGTGTTACTAATAAAAAAAATTAAATAAAAATAAGAACAAAATATAAAGCAAATCTCTTACATGCTAATAATATATTAAAATATATACATAGATACATACATACAACTTATGCTAACATTATTGTAGTATAGTATAGTAGTATTATCATATAGTATTATGATGTATGAAATATGAAGCAGGTCATTTGATGATTTTATAGCAGAAAAAAAAATTGCAATATCTAACACAAAAAATGCTACCTTTTTTATCATTTATATATGATAAATCAACTGGTTTTACCATAGACTGATGTTTCCATCTGAGCTGTGGAGGTCAGACGGCAGTCTCTTCATATAATAACTGAAATTCGGCCAATATCTGGTTAGACCAGTGAACAGACTATAGGCCCTATGCTTAAGTCTAGGGACAATGCCTCCTCTCACAGACTAAGATCATGGGTAGGTATTTAAGTCATATTGGACACTCCGACAGACCCAGTGCATTTTGGCATTGGCAGGCCCAACAGGGCTTTTAACATGGCTTACAAATGAGTCTCTTGGGGGTGGCCTACCCACAGCCCAGGGACTATGGACTCCAATCTACAAAGGCTTTTATAAAGATATTGACAACAATATTTGGAGGTAAAGGCAAGGGTATGCACAAATGTAATATAAGATGGCTTAACGACTACCACATGATATCTAATGATAACTGAAACCAGTGTGTGTTGCCAGAGATGACGTACGGTACTGAGATGTGGTGCCTGACTATGGGCCTCAATAGAAAGCTCGAAGTTCCTCAGCGTGCAATGAAGAGAGCTATACTCGGAGTGTCCCTACGTGATCGAATCAGGAATGAAGAAATCCGGAGGCGGACTGGAGTGACATAGCAAGGCGAGTTTGCAGACTGAAGTGGCTCATAGCTCGAAAAACCGTCGACCGATGGGCGATAAGGTTCTCCAATGGCGATTGCAAACCGCCAAATGTAATAAATGACGGCCTTCCACGCGATGGACCGATGATTTGGTCAAGGCGGCGGGAAGCCGATGGGTGCAAGCGACTCAGGATCGCTCAATGTGGACATCTATTGGAGAGGCCTATGTTCAGCAGTAGACATCATATGGCTGTGATGATGAACTGAAACCAACGGTTCAACGTGTCTTGATATGAAATTAAATGGAAACGGTTATTTATCCAAGGGTTAACCTCTATGATCTTCTGTAAGGTATGAATTATGTTTATTTTTTAGATTTTGAAGAACTAAACTTTAAAAAACTTGCTCATTTCTTCTCTTCTTGTAAAGTTCTTGCCCATAGTACGATATTTTAAGTTGATATTTATAACATGTAAATTTAAATACGATAATAATAATAAATATAGTAAATACTCACTATAGATAAATCTATAAGGGGATATGCCAAACCTCAAATTCTATATTGCCACAAGAAACAAATGAAAATCGAATTATAAAAATATACCATATCCATAACAGATATCGTAGATTCATTCAAATTGAAGTTTTGTTCAGCGCCCTTGTGGATCTTCGATCGCATAATTTACACTTTATCGCCTCAGAATCTCTTCAAAGTACTATAAGAAGCCATAAGTCGGCCGTTATCTCTCTGTCACCCATCAATATGCCGTTTATAAGCCTTAATTAACTCTCAATTTACGCGTATTAATTCTGTTAAAGGGCTAGTGATATTGAAGTCGATGAAGACTGACTTGTTAATTTGAATTATTTTAAACGAAAAATTTCGAAATGTTTTACTGTTTGTAATATACCGTAACGTAAGCTGTTGCTTACGTTGTCGGATAAAAATATAGCCTTGCTAATCAAACATTTAAAATCGGTATTTCAGTTCAGAAGATTACTGCGACCTGCGTAACAACCGATATGGCGTGGTGGCAGTAACAGAAGGTACTGATATAGCCTAAAATATATTAGCAAGCCGAAGTGACAATGGTGGGCCGATAACCGCTGGAGTAGATGTGTTCGACAGTGGAGACCACAGCTCAATTAGCGCAGTGAGGGACGCAGATGGAGCGACGACATACGCAAAGCGTTTGGCAGCGGTTGGAGAAAAAGATCTGAAGATCGAGCTTAGTGGCGTTCCATTAGAGGAGTCTTAGTCCAGCAGTGTATGATATGTTTGATGATGATGACGTAGGATATGATTTTTATGATGAAAATAAATATATTCCCGATCAACTGTTTCTTTATAAGGGCACCAAAATTTAATTTATTTTTATCACAGACGTTGATTGAATCGGACACATTCGCGTTTGCTTTGAAATCTCTTGATAGACTTATAAACGTCCTCGATAGGCCGTATTCATTTTGAATAAGATGCATGCCTGCGCATACTTATTTGAATGGTGCGCGGGCGCAACGAAGCTTTAGCAAAAATTGCTTTATGTCTTGTTTAAAGCGGTATGTTTTTTCTTAAGTACTGGTTTTTTATACTGTTCGATTGTATTATATAAGTTATATGTTACTGTTACATTGAAAATTACATGACTATTTAATTATATAAATTCGCATTGTTTGAGTGCTGGAATATTTACGTTCTGTTCACTGTTTTGTAAGATTATATCTTGCTATAAAACGATATGTTTTGCCTTACTGTTTCATTACGTGTAATCTTTATATTTTGAATTTTTTTATTTACAATATATTATAGTTATAAGACGAAATTATAACTATAGGAGGTCCATATTTTCAGGCTACCAGAGGACGAGTAATTTTTTTCTAGTAAAGATACATGTTACTTGTAATAATTAATAATCTGTTTTTTTATTTTATTTAGATAAATTTTTCCCCCTCTCATCTCATGGGGTATCTGAGTCGCCGAAGAAAAATCCTACCGGATGATGGGAAGCGAAATCCGTTCGGTCCGTCAATTATGCGTTGTGGAGTGCACTACGATCACCAACCCACCAGCCTAGCGTAGTGATTGAGGGCATATTATACCCCCAATAGAATGTAATATAGCGGAGGCCAATGTTCAGCAGAAATGGACTTTTTTATGGCTGATATGATGATGATATATTGTGTAAAACTTTAGGTCACGCGTGTAATACCATGGTTTTTAGCTGCTAGAGTATAAAGTTAATCACATACCATGAAAGGTTCATCTACTACAGAAACTGTATTTCACTGATTAAATATAGTATGATACAACGTCCCATACATTGAAACAATTGAAAGTTATGCAATAATTGACTAACGGACTCAGTAATGAAAAAAAAAATTAATCATTGCTTTGCTTTTGTTAGGCTCCGATACTCCTGCACCGTTTTTTTTTGATTTTTTTTAATTAATCGATTTCAATTAGATACCGTTCTGATTAATAAATCACGTGTGTAAAATGTCAAGATAATAATAATAATAATTACATAATAAATATTTCTGATACTTACACCAACTATTTAGTTCCAAGATAAGTATCATCAAGAATTTGTGTTATGGATACTAAATAACGGATAAACATACATAAATACTTTTTTTTTGTACATACTTAATATACATAGAAAAACACCCAGACCAGAACAAATATTCATATTTATACACACAAATATTTGTCCTGTGTGGGAATCGAACCCACGAACTTAGGAGTGGAGTGCGGGTATACTCGCCACCGCGCCAAGTCGGTCGTCAAAATGACGCCAAGATGACGCGTGCGAACCCGTAACCATAAGCCAGTAGAAAATAAAGTACATATATAGCATACCATAAAGCATAGCATCCACTATCGAAACAGTATTTCACTGATCAAACATAGTATTATAAAACGTCCAATACATTGAAAGCTATCCAATGATTGAAACACCGACCCAATTCCATTTTTGTTTGCCAACCCGATGGACGTTCATAATAATTTATATTTGGTTGATTATTCGCACGTTAATCATTTTCAATGTTTATCGACTCAATATTGAGTAATTGTGTTTGATGTTTTTGTAATAATTTTCGTGGAAGTTAAGAGGGTTATTAAATGATTGGTTTAGCTTGGTTTGTGTAACTTAATTATGTAGACATAAATGAAATAAAATGACAAATTTCTAACATTTACACTAAATATTTAGTTTCAAGGTAAGTAGGTATCATTAAAAACTTGTGTTATGAATACTAAACAACGGATAAAATACTTGAATATTTTTCGTTATATATACTTAATATATAGAAAACGCTCAGGCCAGAACAAATACTCAAATGCATGCTTATAAAGATTTGTTCTGTGTGGGAATCGAACCCACGACTTTAGAAGCGGAGTGCAGGTATACTGACCTCCACGCCATATCGGTCATCAAAATTGTATATATAGGTTTCTTTAGACAAAGTATGATAAGAAATTCTCACCAAAAGCTCTGCCCATTACCTTGCCAATGCTGGGAATGGGACGAGAGAGAGATAGTTGATGCTGCTCCCTCTCCCGCTACGCAGCCACCTTCTGCGACATCACCACTTCGCAGAAAAAGGCCATCGCCTCCCACACTGTCTCGCTGTCGACCATCATTCGCATGAAAGTTGGCAGCGAGAGAGAAGGTCTGACTAGATTTGACTAAATCTCAATTGTTACATGGAACTCTGGATACTCCGCAACCCAGAGGTAAACATTACTCTATGGAGTTATCAGTTGTCAATATTTTAGAAAGCGCTGACTATTTAATAAAGAGTTTCATAGATATTCATGACAGCAGGGACCAACGGTTTAATGTGCTTTGAGAGCCACGTGACAAGCGATAATTATATAACTGCTAAAAGTCACTGTTGCGGGATCAGGGTTAAAAACCCGAAAGCCTGTGAATTAGAAGTCTATGGGTATCGCCACTAGGTTATCGCCGCTTATGGTGGTATATAAGATAAGATATTCTAAGTAGAAGTTCTTAAAATGTTGCAAAATCACATGAATAATACAAATTACATAAAAAATACTCTTTCAAATAGGGTTCTTATAAGAGTATATGTGTGTGTATTATATTCTGTTCTAAAGATCGCTCGTGCATAGGGCTCCTGCCAAGATCTGAGGAGCCCAAGCCAACCTCATTTGCAAGTGGTGCACCTGCCGATCAACGGACGAGGCTCTGGCGATTATAGAAGTGCCCGGAAAGCGGCAAAAGGCTCGCCACCTATTACGTGGGACCAACAATATAAATGGCGAAGGGTGGGCGTATAGTGGGAGAAACAGGCGTGATATTATGTATGTATGTAGATCGCGTAAAGTGTTTATATAATTCTTTTTATTTTTGACTTACAATACGACCTTTTCTGCACGCTTGAAAAATCCACCCAGTTCCGATCTAAACTGTTCTTGTTGCAAAGCTTGAAATATGTAGGTGCTCTCTTCAGTTTTAAAGTACTTTTGTACAATACGTTTGAAGAATCAGTAGACTCTTTATATGTCTGCAAATAAAGCAACTTTATGCTGCACTATTATAAGTTCAATTTGGATTCAAGTAGAATCGGAATTGCCTTAATATGATCCGCATCTGCAAGTTGCTCGACAAAGAGATTGTGTATTGAATAGATGAATTCACCGATATATCTCCTATATGGAATATTCTAATGGCAGTTTAAAGAATGAATGAATGGGAACATAGGTATAACATCATTACTATGCTATTATAACAAGTGCTAATGTGTTTGTAGCTTTTGAGCATTAATTGTCTTCGGATCGCAAGTATTTCAGAATGATCTGTGAATCTATCTCACTTGATATATGTGAGCAAACCCGTGCTCAGTAGTAATTCATTTACCAAAAATTATTTTGAAAATAATGAACCCACTTTTTCAGCGGCATAAAAACTTAATGCCGCAAGTACTGATCCGATTGCAAAATGACAAAAATAATCTATGGCCGCAGAACTATCTTCTTTAGCACTCAAATAGTTTACAGCATGGATAACCGTTGATATTTCGTTTGCTGGAAAAGTCTGTAAAAAAAACTATAAATGATATTTGAAAGGTAGTTAATAAAATAAATAATAGGTGTATAATAAAATAATGATGTATATAGGTGTATGAATTGGTTACGTATCGAATAGATATATCTAATAAAATTAATTGGAGCTCAAAAATGTTTTGCTTGTTGCAGGCATTACTATTATTTACATTAGGGGCACTTACTATTATTTAAAAAAGAGCGTATACAATACTCTAGACTGTAGACAATCGTGTAATGTGCAAGTGTACTGGCCAGCGTACGTTCCCGCTCAAGTGCGCTTATGTGAAACTGGCGGGGCAGAAACACAGTTAACAGTTCACGATATTATGCTTCAGGCACTGAATTTTGTACTTGAACGTCCGGCGCCGGGTACGAGAGCTAATTTTGCAAGCCATGCATAATTTCCGAAACAAAACTTCGGTTCCACATTTGCTTCGTAGCCCGTACCGGCTAGGGGCGGACATTTTCTGACATTCGCCATGTTTGCTTGCATCGAAAAGAAACTTCAACTGTTTGTTGTTGTTAATTTTAGTTAAATTTTTGAAAATATGTCGCAGAGGAGAACTTTACATAATTCAATCCGAGCAGGCAGGGCTAGATTAAAGTGACGTTCACAAGTGCATCGAATGATCACAAGCTTAAATAAATAATTTCGAATTTTTAATACGTGAATTCGGTGGTTTCTGAAACGGTTAGGAAAATATTATATTATAGTATGGGTGACCAATTTGTTTGTTTGTAGTTTTATGATAATCATTTAAATGTTCCTTTGGGTTTCACTTTATCCTTTCTTTTAAGGTAGTTACGCCAAAACGATTGTTGCCAATCGCGGAAACTCTTGTAGTAAGTACTAACAATCATTTGAACATGCATTTCTTATGTTAAAATTTTGAACAATTGTGTGTTCAGGAAAAATACGTCTTAAAAGTTATGACCTAAAAAGCCAAATCTTCGCCGGCTCAACCTTTTATATTGTTTCATTTAGCATTATGATTTTGGTCTTTCATATTCTTTATTATTAAAAAGACGTTGTTAACTTATCTTATCACGTAAATCAATCCGTAAAATGTGTTATATTTTATTAGAATTAATATTCACTTACAACGTAATATACATAGGAAACAATCCTGACCAGATCAAACAAACCTCTAGAGAGGTCGAGACGACCGACTTTGTATGTATAATCGCGGAAATAGATATTATTTTCTTCTATGTAAAGTCTAATTTCTATTCAAACGTATGATAAACTTTCGACGACAGCTACGTAGTTTATCTACATAAGTGTTCTAACACTGCTCTAGCCCGCATTATCAGTTTCACAGTAACGAGGTTGTACCAAAATAGAAGAATGAACCTTTTGAGTTGGACACTCTTTGTATATTTTCAACTTGCCGTCTCTTAGAACTGAATAAAGCACCTTTGTGCGGTGCGGGCTCTCCGGGACGAATTTTCAAGCATTCGCCGTCGTATAATTGAGGTATGATTAAAACTGCATCTTCATGAGTACCTATTTCCTCGGCAAAATGAAGTTTGCACTCTAATTAGTATTTATGAATAGAAGAGCCTTCCTTTGTGTTTTGTTTGGCCTAGTTTGAGTTATCAGGTGCAAAAGTTATCCCTTAAAGCGTCTTTGGCGTAAATATTTAATACGTCCTCTAACTTTGGGACAGTCGATCGACTCAAGGAGATTAGGTTGGAATATCTTAATGTTTTAAGACGTTTTGCTTAGAATAATTTAAAATATATACCAACTACATGAAAGTTAAAAAGTGTATTTTCCAAATATATGTTGTTTATTCATGTATAGAGAGAATAAGAATATTCTTTATTGACAAAGTAACATTACACAAACAATCAGATCAGACAGTATCAAAAATAACAATAATAATAACAACAACAAAATAATGTTACCTGTCAAAAGAGCGATACATCAGCGTAATGCTGCTGCATCTAATAATACAGCGGCGCTGGTGTTCCTGCACCGCCCTTTTAAGGTAGAGTGGCGTAAAAGAAAAAATAATATAACAATCAATTAAACAAAAAAAACGAATACATAAAACATTAAAAATAAAATGCTTAATCTAAATATATATTTTAATATACTCATGTTCAAAGTGGAAATCAATAGAGGTTGACAGCCATAATATTCATCAGTTTCAACCGTTATATTTTGCTGTTTTTCCACATCAAACTAATCTAATCTCTCTCTCTATAGTCGGTCCCTCATGTCTGAGGATCGTGGTTAGCATCGGATTACCATCTAGAGCGGATGAACTGCTTCCACCGGTTCCGATCCAGCGCATCTTTCACGACCGCGTAGAATTTGGAGGACGATGAGTCTTTCACTTGATCGTTCCATCTGGTTGGTGCACGACCACGCGATCGTTTGCCTTCTGTGTTTCCAACGACAATCAGTTTTCCAGGCTTTCATCGCCTTTGCGCGCTATGTGGCCAAAGTATGAAAGAATACGTTGTTGGCATATGGTCGACAAGCGGGTTTTTATTTTGACCCCCCCGACTGGTCTCCACCTTGTCGTGGTGGGGGGGCTGAGTACCTCCCGGTAGGGCGCAGGCGGCGCTAGGGAAAAGGTAACACCCAGAGACCGACGACTCTGGGTGCCCTTAGTACTGACTACCGGGGGGGAAACTAAGAGGGACCTATGGAGGGCGCTGCGGGTAGGCCAGGAGGGCCCGCTCAGCAGCGCCAGGAGGGTCTAGGCAGCGGGGGCAGGGGGCCATGGACCCTCCGGGAAGTCGGCCACACACGCTATGGTCGCAGGGGGAGGTAGGAGGGGCGCGTCCACTGCGCCTCTCTGAGGAGGTCCTCTCGGTTTTGGTCCGGGGGACGTTGGCCGCAGGCGGGGTGTCAGAAGCTGCAACCCAGGTACTGGCCCCCGCCTCTTTCTCAACAAGCGGCGGGCGTCGTCGGAAGATTTTTAGTGGGTATTGCTGCCGGCGGTCGTGTCTGCCGGTGGTGAGTCCCACACCCCCTTTCGGTCCCCCTTTGGCCGGAAGGCAGTGCGTAAATGCATTTTGTTACCGACGTAAAACAAAAAAAAAAAAGGGTTTTTATTTTGAATTGACTCAAGATGAAGACATTGGTGCGTTTTGAGGTTCAACGTATTCTAAGTAATCTAATCTAACATACAAAAAATATGAGCTATATTTTATGCGTAATATAAAATAAGAATAGAAGAAACGAATATGTAAAGGAGTCGCAGAAAATAACATTATATTGTGTAGGTTTATCATTGAGCCACGGTCCGTCGATAAAAGTAGAAACATAAAAAATTTAATAGGCCTAATCTTTTAAGGCCCTATCAAAGTTTAGGGTTGTAGGTCGTTTATGATGCGCGCATAAAAAGTTCCGAATTGTAGGGCCAACAAAGGTTACTGTTATGTGAATTTGTATACTTGTAACTTGCAATATTATATTCTTTATTAAAAAATGTTATGAAAACTTCTGGCAGCTTTGCGTCTGAGTCGTTTTGTTTTTAAGTTTTTTTTAAGTATCTGCAAACGAAGTAATGTGTTCCTATAACTTACCAGCCGTACTAATAAAAATAAACGCGGGTGTATATATTAGTAATACACGTGTTGCAAGCCATCGAGCTACTGCGATGTATAGATGTGTTTTAGCGTAGAAGAAAATGTACACAGGGCTTATTTATTCATGACCATATAACTTTACTCAAGGTTTATTCACTGGGTAACTATTTGATCGTTAAATAGCTGTGTAAGCATTTTTTATAAGTAAGGCCTTCTAGTAAGGACAAGGTTTTCTAGTTGTCTTCGAGAGATGGCGTTCAACGTGTATTGAACGTTGAACGCGTTATGTTCCAGCACCGCGCCGTGTGTTGCCGACCTAGAATAGTGCTACCCCCTCTCATCTCACGGGGAGTCGTAAGAGTCGACGAAGAGAAATCCTACCGGATGATGGGCAGCAGCGTCATCCTGCGTATTGGCTTGAACTGCGATTACCAACCCGCGTGCCCAGAGTGTTGATTATGGGCAAATACTCCCAAAAGAATGTAATCTATTAGGGAGACCAATTTTTAGCAGTAGACTTTAGAAGATTGTTCTACATTTTAAACTATCTAATAAGACGAAACTTTTACTAGAAAAAATATTGCTTAATTTTACTTTTTGTATTTTGTCCGCGGTAGCCTGAGTGGGATGTAGACTAGAAAAAGTTGATTTCTTTTAATAAAAAATCGACTTATAGCTATAGATAGCATTTTAAATGCTCCATATTTCATATTTCCATATTTTAGAATGATAAAGTTCCATATTTCATTTCTAAACCCTGGTCATCATAGTGATCTTGCTAAAAACTTAATGATCTTCTTCATAATTCATCTTCCTATGATTGTGTTATTGTTATACATAACACAAAGCTTATCAATTTTTACACACATAAATGTAACTGGTTATTGTGAACACATCCTGCCAGATGGTAAGCAACCGATGCAACGCTGAAAAGTAAGAGCGCTCTTTACCGTGGAACAAGCACGGTAACAAGCGCATCCACTAATGACGGCCTGCTAAAATGTCTTTCCACTTTCCGCTTAAAAGACTGCATTTGATCAATGTCTCTACGGGGATCCTACCATCATCTTTGGAGCCCAAGCCAACCTAACCTGCAAGTGGTGCACCTGCTGACTAACAGACGAGGCTCTGGCGAACATAGAAGTGCCCAGTAAGCGGCAATAGGCTCGCCACCTATTATGTTATTATGTGGGACCAACAACACAAATGGCGAAATATGGGCGTATATTATGCTTGTGCCTACTCTTTCGGGGAATCATGCGTGATTGTATGTATGTATGTTGAAACAATGCTATGATAGTAAGATACTTATTGATGATTATAAATACTTCCTTCTGCCAGCAAGTCCTATCATAATTGAAAATTATGTATATTAAAACAATAAAAAGGAGTTGGCAGCCTCGAGCTGCTTGTTGCGTGCCCACAAATCATAAAGGGCCGGAGTAAAAGCGCGGCTATTGTTTTAAATCGCCACCCGCCCCGTAATGTGACAGTGGGCGGAATTCCACCCCCAAGTGTGTGGAAGGATAATCATTTTTATTACTGTAGTAAATTATTGTGCAATCGGCAGGCTGTTCATTATTTTTAAGTAGGAATTCAACGAGTAGAGGAAATTGCCGACGTACGATGTGGTGTTAAAGTTCTGCAATGGCGACTGCGAACTGGAAAATGTAGTAGAGGACAGC
Organism: Musotima nitidalis; assembly: GCA_949126915.1. Taxonomy (NCBI): domain Eukaryota; kingdom Metazoa; phylum Arthropoda; class Insecta; order Lepidoptera; family Crambidae; genus Musotima; species Musotima nitidalis. Next base: position 5,764,111 of record OX421424.1, on the reverse strand, counting down.
TGGCCACCTGATGAACCGACAATCTGGTTGAGTCGACTGGTATTCGGTGGATGCAGGCGGCTTGTAATCGCTTGAATCGTAGCAAACAATTGGTGAGGATGAGGTAAGATAATGATGATGGTAATGAGGAAATTTGTCTAGGAACAGAACAGAACAGATTGGCTTAATGTCTGAGGCCATGAACCTTTTCGGCTTGCTGAGCCAGCGCTAATTGATTGTGGAAATAGTCTTATCAGGTTTATTAGAACATTTTGGGATATTTAGACTGGCGTCATGGTAAACGCATTATTTTAGCGACTGATATGGTGTGGAGGTCAATATAACTGCTTTCTCCTCTGAGGTTTAATTCCCATAAAGTTAAAATATTTCTGTGCACTTTGTCTTAGCCTAAAGTTTTTTTTAAAGCTCTGTGTGAGTTAAAAATTTTAACCATATTTAGACATAATTATGTACACTAAATAATGGGCATATGTGATGTTGGAGTAAAAACCATTATTTCTCCTAAAATGGTAATAGAAAAGGAAAAGAGGGTAATAATCTAAAAAAATCAGTGGTAATACAGGCTTAATTTGTTATATCAACGTAACCAAGAAAAGTCTTTCTAATTGCTATTCCCCACAAAGCTGTAAAAAAATCCACAATACAATAAACGTACGCCCAAGTACAAAGGCCTCTTTAGTATTTTGTCACTACGACGAGATCGCTACTAGATCAGTACTTTAAAACTTTATTATTTGAATGCGATGAATGGAGCGCCATGGTACCAGTGTATTTATCTACTTCTGTGGTCGACCGTATAATGCGTGACCTAAGTACCGTAGAAAAAATTCGTAACGAGTTAATTATTAAAATGGAAACATTACTGTTGCATTCCTTGGAGTTCATTCAAACAGTTAGTTTCAGGTCAGTGTACTGTTTATTGTTGAATTAGTATGTAAGGGAGGTTCTTATCAAAATGAAAGGTTTGAATACGAACACATTAAAAATTATTGATGCCAAGTTACTTTGCGTACATTCATGGTTAGTTTTATAGGTGAATTATTTGGTACATTCGTTTCATGACTATGACCTACAATATTTAATCTCATTATACAATCAATAGTCACCTCCCCTTTGACAGATTCTCTTGCAAAATCATCATCATTTCAGCCATATAAAGTCCACTGCTGAACATTGGCCTCCCCAACAGTTTACGCTATATTGGGGGTATCATATTATTATGGTGATCGCAGGATAACGCTGCTGCCCATTATCCAGTAGGATTTATATTTGTCGATTCTTACGACTCCCCATGAAATGAAATGGGACCTTAAATTTTTGATAGTACTCCAAAATTTAAATGATAAATAATCTTCTTTTCAGCATTCATCCTTTTAATAAGCATCCTCAAGCTAGTCTCCACGATGCTACATACATACCTTAACGCCTGTTTCCCCGAAGGGGTAGGCAGAGGCATACTATTCGCCCACACTTCCCCAATGATATCGTTGGTCCCACGTAATAGTTGGCGAACCTATTGCCGCTAATCGTGCACTGTTATTTTTGCCAGAGCCTCGTCCGTTGATCGTCGGTTGCACCACTTGCAGGTAAAGTTTGCTTGAGTTCCTAAGATGTAGGTAGGGTTCCTATACACCCAACCCCAATGCTAGGTGAGCGGAAATGATCACCGAGGATAATCAGAGGTCACTAAAGTCAGTTTTTGGATAGGTGCCCCCAAATTCGTGTATGGACTTTAATGACGAGCGGTTCCGTTCTCCGGCACGTTGGTCCCTGGTTGGTTCTCGTTCCCTGTTATCACTATGTGATAGTCATTAACTTAGATCTTTATAAGGCTTGCATAATGCTATCAGCAAGACGTCCCACACCAACACACATTGTGACCGTGTGGTGGAGCGACACTTAAATTCTTACTTTAGTCTGTGAAGAAGCCGAAAATCCTGATTGATAAGATTACTTTAGTCTTTCTTCCTTCCGGGGTTATGGGACTGTTCGAAAAGATTACTGCGGCCCCAGAGCATAGCAGGCTCAAGAAGAAACATGGATGATATCTTGTCAGTAAAAGTCTGACACACCTTTCCGATTCAGTTAGTATAATTAAGACTCTTTATTGACCCTTCTGCTCCACCCAGAGCGGGGGACGGTCAGTTTATGATTTGCTATTTGTAAAAAAGAGTATTTCATTCTTTGGTGCATGTTTCTAAAATAAATTACGGGAAATGCGTGCAGGCTACACGTAAATAATTAGTAGCTCGGTTACACTGAGTTATTACTACGACTTTTATACCTTTTTTATAGAAAACAGTTCGCTTTAAAAATCTATATCCCAACAAATTTTAAGCAATACTTCAGCAATGCTCTTTTAGATTTATTTACTATGACAGAGCCTAAGATATCTAAAGTCTTTCAGATTTTGTTATAGAAATAAGTTTCCTTTCGTCCAAGTGAAAGTTATTTATATGAATAACATACCGAGGTACTATTTGAACTTTCAACATGTTTCTGAGTTGGACAGTTCTAATTAAGAATGTTTTGTAACAAATACTTTATTCAAAAAAAAGAATATAAAACACCTTTGTTACTTAAACCATATCATATAGGGTGTATGGGAATCCTATCAAGACCTGAAGAGCCAATCTCACCTGCAAATAGTGCACCTACCGATCTGGCTAACACAAAAGTTTTTCGAAGCGACAACAAACTCGCAATCTATAACGTGGGAACAATAATACAATTGGCGATAAATTAGGAAAAATGGCGTGACTGTATGTATATGAATCAAAATATTTAGTAAAATAAAATTACAAATTAACGTAAAAATCGAAACAGAAGCGGGCGATGTCGTTGGTAGAAGCAGTCGGACCTTTAAAATTCTTTTCCAAAAGTGATTCAGATTACACTCCCCTAAAAGAGGCAAAACCGAGTCACATTTGTATCTAGTTCCGTGAACTTCCGTGTCAGCCCGAGAATGCGGTTGCCATCTATTGTGTACGACGTCTGACTTATTGCGAAGAAGGCATTCGTTTTATTATAAAAAACAAGGCGTTTACTACTACATAAACACTTATTGACGTATCGTGTCCCTTTCTTCGTTTCTTTTCGACTTACAAACAAAAACGATTCGAAAAGTTTGTATAGATGGATGGCTTTTCTCTGTAACATTTACGTTACATTGTAATAGAAGAAGCAATGTATTAGGTTGAAACTATAAATACGTGTTGTGAAAGGACCTAGTGAAGGGTTCGTCCGCGTGCTCCACTCGCGTGATTTGTGCGCCACAAGTTAGCGCGTGACGCTTGCTTGCTTCCGTCTAAAACGTAGGCAATAAACATCAGTATGTCTACAATACTTTGTTACTACTATAAAATTTATTTATTTTGATAATACCTACGAAAAAATAACAATTATCCAACAGAAGCGCATAATAAAGTAACAAATGTATGTTTCCAATGTGTATTTTTCCAACTCACTGACGGACTGCAATCCTTTACTGGGTGATCTTCAAACTTTAACATTATTTTGCACAAATACTATGCGGCCTTTGGATTTTGATCAAAAGTGATTTATCACTGGAAAATTCAGAATTGTTTTTTTAAGTAAAACTTAAAAGGATCAGTATTTTCCAGAGATTGCGATTTTTTATGACCCCACAAAGGACACACCTATGTACTGGCTGTTCTGTCATCATCATCATCATCATATCCTAGCATTATCCCGGTTGTCCGAGACTTAAGCTTCAGGCCCAGGGTCTGCTTATTGGTTCAACCTGATTTTGACTGAATTTCAGTTATTACTCCGCAACCCAGAGGGAAACATCATTCTATGGTTTAACCAGCTGTCAGTCTGTAAGAAGCCACCGACATCCTAATAACGACTGCCATAGATGTTCATGACAGCCGGGACCAACGGTTTAACGTGCTTTACGATGCACGGAGCAAGCGTTGCGCCATAGCTCATAGGCTCATAGTGGCGAGCACCAGGGCTTGAACCCGAGACCCTCTGAATTTAAAGGCAAGGGTTCTCGCCACTGGGCTATCGCCGCTCGCAATGAACTGGTTGTTCTGTGGCGGTCAAGAATACGTTTCCAAAAGCTAAGTGCCAGGAGTAAATATTGTTAATTGTAAATAAATGAAATAAATATATAATTAAGTCACCAATAGGAGTAAAAAGTCATTCTAAAATGAAAAATGGTAAAATATTATCATTATTCATTGACAAATTCTTTACTTTAAAAACTCCATGAAGGACAGTGTGGCTAGCTGTTGTCCGCTGAGCTATGTCGTGCTTCCACTAAAGGGGGACCCTCGCATACCAGGGCTGGGTGCACTAACATGTCCGACCCCATTTCGCTGTATAACGCCATTTTTATTTCCCTCCAGTCGAGACGAGAGCGAGGTATCAAAATTCTTCGTTTCCTATTTTGTCTGGTTGGTAAGGACTTTGTGGAATCAAATTTTTAATCAAGAACTAAAGACTTCCTGAAATGGAAGCAGTCGTCTTAGCGACTGAAGTTAAGAAAATAATATTTCAGTGCAAATTGAAAAATTTTCTACGAAACAATAAAGCTTTATGATGATTTGCACATAAATATTTACTTTACAGCGTATATACATACACAATACACATACATACATTCCCGGCATTTTAAACGATCACACTTCGCCAATAAAGTTGGTCCCACGTAATAGGTGGCGAGCCTATTGCCGCTTACCGGGCACTGTTATGTTCGCCAGAGCCTCGTCCGTTGATTGCCAGGTATACCACTTACAGGTGAGGTTGGCTTGGGCTCCTTAGGTATTTGTAGGCTCCCTATGCATCCACTTGAGCTTAATTAATATAGACTTTAATTTCCTGTCCTATCAACATTTAAAGAGCCCAATCCCACCTCACCTGCAAGAGGTGCCGATCAACGGACGAGGCTCTGGCAAATATATGTTCCCGATAAGCGGCAATAGGCTCGCCATCCATTACGTGGGGACAGCAATGTAATGTATGTAAGTACGTGTTTACTTCAGTTTTCCCAAAAAATAAATATGAAATTTTTTCTACTTTTCTTACATTTTTATAAATAAGAATTATTACTTACATATCATTATTTTTTCTTGTAAAGTTCTATCTAGTACAAGTTCAGCTTAATTTGGGGCTAGAAGCGCTGTTTGAGATATCCCCTTCAGAACAGTTTATGAAAATTTTAAGCCTGTCGACATCTCATTGATTATTCAGGCAACAATGAGAAAGCATTAATAAAATACACTTAGTAGCGATCAATTCTTTGTCCCCTTCTAGACCGTGGAGTGACGTTGCAAATTCGTAGAGGCAGTTCATTCTGATCCTAACATTATCCCGTTAGCCCTAGACCCATGGGGCTCAGGGTCTGCTTACTGGCCCAACCGAAATTGGCCGAATTTCAGTTTCGATACGAAACGACTGCCGTCTAACCTCCGCAAACTGCGAACCCAGCTTTCTTGATATTAAAAGGTCCTGACTTTTGAGCAATGACTGCCATAAATGTTCATGATAGCCGGAACCGACGGTTCAACGTGCTTTCCGAGGCACGGAGCAAGCGTTTGAATACGAGTCCGTCTGCATCGCAGTCCATTGTTCCCGCTTCTGGGCTATCGCTGCTAAATGCTGATGCGGATAGATCCGCCTGCGGCAGGTTGTTTCAATTGCCAAGCAATGGGTCTCTTATCAAATGATTCTTCTATGTGTAGGCTGTTTGACTTAGATTGTTTTGCTAAACACCTTACAATTTATTTACAAACAGTTATTCCATAATGAAAGCACCTTAAATTGCGCAATTCCATCATTCAACTCGAGTATCCCCTTTAGAACTGTTTATCAACATTTTGATCCTGTCGACATCTCATCGATTATTCAGGGCAACAATGAGAAAGCATTAATAAAAGACACTTAGTAGCGAGTAATTCCCTGTCCCCTACTAGACCGTGGAGTGACGTCGCGAATTCCTGAAGGCAGTTGATTATCGTAAAACGAGTTTCATAAAGGAGGAACATCGTCTGTGGTAGAGAGGTAAAGTTATGGCTAGAAGTGGTTTCGATATGGCAGTACAAAACTGACTTTCTATGCCATTAAAAAAATCATCATATACCATAAATTTTTAGACCTAATCTAAATGAGTAACAGTATTCAATTGGCATTTTTTTTGTAAATTTCTAACTAACGACCACACCCATTTTTGAATTTAGTTTAAAGAATTTATTGCTGCATATAACACACAAGATTATATCACATCTGTTTAAGATAAGTAGAAGCGAATAGCAGCTCTCACAAGTGTTTTAAAAAGAAGCATAATCTAAATAAATGAATTTTCAAGATTTTCGAAAATCGATTTAGGCATGTGCATGTAGCCTGGTTTCCAAATAGACCCAAGTCTTAAGGTTGTCACTTAAATTGCCAATACGACAATACGACAATAACATTTTGAGAACGAGTATGCATTTACAAGAATTAACATCTCCAATATATAGGGACTTCTTGGGGGAACATTGAAAAGTGTTTTATTTTCTAAAATTGGTGTACTAACCGTGTACTATTAACAGTTTGTGCAACATACTTTTTAAATTCTCTCAAGAAGTCCATGTGAGATCTATATAGTCCCACATCTTTACTGAGGGCTCAAGGGGTCTAGGCAGGAAGGCATCTCACTTACTATTTGTCGTCTTTATCACCACTCATTCTCATTTACTATGAACGAAATATTGTTAATATAATTATCTTTAACTTGAATAGAAAAAACTTCAATGTGTTGTCCGTTGTCGCTCTTTACTATTATGACACTTGGTTGTAGGACTAATAACCGGAACCAACTGTTCACTTGCCTTTCGAAGCACGGAAGCTATAAGCGTTTCTACAAACTTTCTACCAATTTAAGTAACATGTTTTAGACGTTGATTGTATATTTTTGCACCACGAAATATTTCGATTGGCTTAATAGGTAATGAATCTTTGTTATAAATGAGTATTCCATATTTATTTAAAATATTTCAGTGTGACTCATCTAGTTCACGGCGGATCGCTGTCTCGACTCTTGAAAAACGTCCGCAGAGGCAGGAGTAAAAAGAATGAATATTACAAATGATTCAATTTGGAGCGACATTATTTTTTGTTGCTCCCTTTGTGCGGACGATTTCTATAGAGGAAATCGGCAAAGGGATTCCGTAGATTGTGGAAATTTTACCTTACTAAGTGTATTATTGTATGGTGTAAAAGTGGTTAAGTTTTAGTTTTATGCTCATTTAACCCTACATGTTGATTTTTGTAAATTTTTAAAATCGAAATTTATGTAAGCAAAGAAAATTGATAAATTTGTTTTTAGTTTACGGTTTGTCACCAACAGTGTTATAGTTACATACTTATATAATGTCACGCCTCTTTCCCATAGGGATAGGCAGAAATCACATCCTTCCACTTGCTAAGATCTTGGCACACACTTTTAGATTCACTTACACTAATTAATCTTCTCATACACGCTCGTCGGTTTAGGGTACTTTTGACTAGCCCTTTCTCCAAAATCTTCTAGATTTGGTCATGGAAGGTCTTACGTGATATTCCCCTCCCAACACTCCCATTCACTTGTCCATCTCATATCACTTATCATTTTAGCATACTTTTCTCAATTCTTGTCACTATAATATATTCTTTTACACCAGCTTCGGACCTTATTACTTCAACAGTTTTATTTAGTATCATTATCATATAAATGGTGTCATTTATATTGTCATGACGACCGATATGGCGTGGAGGTCAATATACCTGCACTTCATTTCAGAAGTCGTGGGTTCGATTCCCATATAGGACAAATCTTTATGTGCATGAACATGAATATTTGTACTGGTCTGGGTGTTTCTATATATATGAAGTATGTACTACAAAAAAAAAAGTTTTGAAGTATTTTTATCCGTTATTTAGTTATCCATAACACAAGTTCATAATGAATCATTATGAACCAAGTTCCAAGATAAGTATCATTATTAATGATACTTATCTTGGAACTAAATAATTGGTGTGATTGTAAGAGAGTATTTATTTTTTTATTGTGGGAAAAACGTAATTAAATTGTGTTTTACGTGTACAAAAATACAGTTATTCTTTATATCTTTTATTTTAGCAAGCAAGGACTTATACATTCATTTTTTGGAGTTTTTTTTAAAGTCTAAGAATATATTATACTCGTTCTCATATTATGACAAATTTATCTTGTGATGTCACCAGCCACAATATCATTCTAACCAACAGTTATCCAATAGTACTACAGACAGAGGTTTCAGTAAAGAAGACAAGTAAAGTTTTAAAAAAGTTCTGTGTTGTTTTGTAGATAGAGAATCAGAAATCAGATATTCAAAAAAATACTCAAAATAACGATAACGCTTACAAACGAAAACACGAGCATAATTTATAACATTCATCAGACCTATTTGACGATCTCAAGTGTGGGTTTTTAGGTCAGAAGGTTGAGCCATAAAATAAGGAGTCGAAGCTTGTACATACTCTTTATTTATTCAACCCGCACTTTGTTGCCCTCAATCAACAAGAAAAACCTTTTTCCCCAAATCTTATTCAGAAATAGAAAGAGAGGCACGCAGCGAAATCAGATGTCAAGGGTTAGTGGTTCCTAAAAAATATCTCTTTTGTCAATTTCAGTTTCATTTCCTTTGAAAATACTGTAACTTTTATTGGATTAATGCAGTAATCAAGTTACATAGTGTAATTTGTTTGAATTAACTTTCATTTATTAACATACGTGAAGTTTTAATTTTATACATAATTATGCTAAAAACATACTGCAGTAACTAAAAATTTACAGTCTTATAATAATATTAAAACATTAATGATTGTTTGAAGCAATTGGGAAAGTAAAACGAAAAAGTCTTATAAAGTTTCCTTCTATTTTTAATCTTATCGTATTTTTTACTTACACCATGCTTTTATCTTCCTTTTCTAGTGTTCTACAGGGATGCGTTGTTGATCCACTTTTGTTTCTGCTGTAATAAAAAAATCTTTTCAATTAATGCTTTTTGCGAATAACGCCTGTACCTAACAACAACGTTATGTAAAAACGAGAATTGTAAGTTAATACACGACTGTTCGGGCATAAAATTGTTTATAAATATATTATAGAAATAGATACCCGTTTATTTTTAGGTACCTAAAATAAAAATCTACGTAGGTGTAAGTAACTGGGCCTATTTAGGTGACCTGTCGCAATCTTTCAGACAGCTTCTATTTCAGGTGCGATAGCAGGACTAATTTAAAGTTGCACTCTCAATTCGATATTCCAGAGAGATAATTGAAGCGATTTCATTAATTGCTTATTTTTAGATTTAGCATACTGTACTTCAATTTGTACTAAATTCAAATAGTAATACTTAAAATGAAATCAAAGTCTTCTTAAGAGATTTGCTTTTCTTTAACCGACTTAACTTAAATAATAACATTATAGAAGGCTTTTTTTTGGAAAATACCTTTTACAAAGAATGAGGCATATTACTATCATTTCAAAACTTGACTAGTAGATGTTACAGCTTTCGTAGGACAAAGAGGTCCCGTAGATTTTGTTCATTCATTCACTATTTTTCCCATATGTTTTTAATACGAAAAGATATTTTGTTAACATTATTAACTATGCCAATTTGGTTGCGTGTACTTATGGTTTGCACGGTATAAGGGTGATGTCTAAGTTCAGCACACGTGGTTGGGAATAGAAAGAGGATAAAGGAATAAGATCGAAGACCTTTTCAGAACCTCTCTTCAGTTTAAATATACTAAGAGAACTTGCGTCTAAAACAAATCTTACTCAAAATCTACATATATTGCTGAAAATGTAGCTGTTTTAACTCAGAATATCTGTTCTAGGAACCGCTGCAGAGTTTCAGCTACCTAACCAGCTAATTAAATTGAATCTAGTTAAACAAAACAAACTAAATTATTAATTTTTTTATCTTTTATTCGTTAACAAAAACCAAAGGCACTACAACCAAAACCAATTCCAAGCCCAGAGCCATAGTGCCTACAGTACGAAAAGACACGACATAAAAATAAACACTAGATTAAAAAGTTCCAGCAAAAATTCCGGAACTCTAAAAGAAAAAGGGGGGTAGCAGAGCACGAAAAGATACGAGGCTGAAATGGAATCGTTTCACTCCGCTGTTTCGAGTCCAACGCAAATAGAGGCAGCTGAAATAGTAACCGGCATTTTCTGAGGCTATTTTCTAAATTCAGTGCTTCGGTGTAATATTGCTGTATTTTAACCTAACTGAAATAGCCTAGTCAACAAATGCTATGTTGTAAATTGATAATTTAAACAAGCCAGTGAGTTTCTTGCCAGTTTTTCTTGCAGAGCAGTGGCTCGGAACTGGCCCTTAAATATATATATTTTTTTAATTGTTTTGTTGTATGTAAGTTAATCTAAGCTTCGTGTATTCAGTGTAACCATTATTTTGATTATTTTTTATTTAATATTTGACGTTTTCACGTACTATGTAAATAGTTAAAGAAATAAAAATTATGGAGTGTTGAGTTTTTTAAGTTGTATGATGCATGTTACATTAGTTGACACTAGCTGCACTGCATATAAGGATTATCGTTGTTATTTTAGATGGCAGGCAGCCTTTCTTGAGGACCTGAGCTGCGTAAGAATATTGCTTGGAGACCTTTTAAATGCAATCCCTTAATATACTTTCTTCTCAAATACTAATTTATTAGTAATACAACATTACACGTCACGGAAAAGAAAACTATACATTATAATAATTATTATGAAAATTCAATTCAATCACAATATTATTAGTAATTGATTTTGTCAAAAAAATTGAATTAAGAAATAAATGATAAGTCAATAATAATTATACTTTCACCCGAACTACACGTGCTGGTCTTAGAAACCATCCTACAACTATGCAGACTGTCAGCACTTGAACTAAGAAATATGTTATTCGGCTTTGGGATTCTCTTACTTCTTCTTCTTCTTCTCGCATATCTCCCAGCTCCACTAGGGCTCGGGTCTTTAAAGCGGGGCGTAAAACAGCAGTCTTTCAGACTGCATCGAATTCTTACATTCTAGCCTTTATTCACTGTTCTTGTTCGTATATTAATTGCTTTTAAATTTATTTAGATAATTTTCAATAATTCGACATTAGCAAAATTTATGTTATAATAAAATCCAAGTAGAGTAAATATTAAAGTGGTCGCCACATTTCTGAACGTTTTTTGTTCTACCCTACACACGTTATTTTCTATAATCAAAAACAATTTTTTAGACTTATTTTTTTATTTATGCTTGCCAGGAGATAAAACTATACACGAAATACTTTTTCTATTTCAGTCATCTTATTTTACTAGAATGTTTTTCCCAGTTACTCAGTATACCTAGAATCTTAACTTCAACATTTTACAAAGAACCGCTTCAAATAGTTTCTTACTGGCGTGAGGCCAAGTTGTGAACAAGTCTTTTTACATTTAATACTCTTAAGTTTGATGTAGTGGACTTCACAAGTTATAAGGTTGCCGAGATTAATAAGGTTTATTTTCTAAGAGGTTTAGTTCAAATTGGCTTGCAACAAATTGGTGTTATTTAATACCGTGCAACATTTACAAAATTATCTACTAGGAACACGGAATTAAAGACTCCTTTTAAATAATTGATTGATTCAGGCGTTACTTTGCGGAAATCTATTGTAAGCAAGTGATGGTTTATATAACAATTTGTACATACATTCACGTCTGTGTCCCCGAAGGGATAGGCAGAGGCATATTAGACGCCCACACTTCGCCAATGGCTCTAGCAAACATAGAAGTGCCCGGTTAGCGGCAATAGGCTCGCCACCTATTACGTGGGACCATCAACACAATTAGCGAAGTGTGGGCTTCAGAGATAAAGGCGTGATTTTATGTATGTATGTACTTTGCCAATTACAAAGTTGGTCCTACGTGATAGGTGGCGAGCCTATTGTCACTTACTGTTATATTCGCCAGAGCCTCATCCGTTAATCGGCAGGTGGACCACTTGAAGGTGAGGTTGAGTTGGGTTCCTTAGGTCTTGGTGGGACCCTATATAACAATTTGTGTTTCGCCCAAACACACGTCTTCAAATACCAGACAGCCTCAGAACAACGCTGTCTTAACGACCAGCGCTGAAACGAGAGTAAACTATAGTGTTTGGGCGAAACACGTGTCGTGTTGAATTGTTCCTCGATTTTTCGGGAAGTAACAGTGAAACGTCAATAAAAGGCGGGAGTTAGCGATAGTGTGTATTAATAATAAAAGTGCAACCTCCTTAGTTACAATTATATTACGGGCTTGGATTGTCACAAACAGTTGCGCGGGATTAGGAAACCACGCATACCTATTTTTAATATTGTATCATCATCATCTCAGCCACTAAAGGTCCACTGCTGAAGACAGGCCTCCCCATTGGTGGAACGTGGAAACGTCGAGCGTTTGAACATTAAACCCCTGCTTTAACCAACTACCCGCCTCTTGACCTAATCGACGGTTCATTGGGTGGGAAGCCATCTTTATACATATTTAAACAGCATATTAATGTCTCACTCTTAGGGTCACCGCCTTATGAAAGTCAAAATAATTATGTCGTCAAAAAAAATGGATACCCGCACCTCGATAGGTTAAACATATTTAGTGGCTACGGGGTTTAAACGACACAGGCCCAATCTGTTCTGTGTAAAAAAATACAGAATATTTTTTACGCAAATGAATCCGTTTTCATGGACTGTGAAAATAGTCGCATACATTTACCGTAAATCACACTCAATTACATAGCTAAAAGAGAAAAATTCAATTTGCATCCAACGTTTTTTTATAAAAAAATCAACGGAACGCGTTTAATTTCCAACATTCAGCATTCATGGGCAAGTTTTTTATTATGCCCGCATCGTTTCTCATGTGGAGACAGAGGCAACGTTAATTTGACAAGGGCCCTCGTCTACTCTGACCTACTTATGTCGGAAAGATTACGTTATTACGACAAACCCTGTCACAGATTTTTGTTCGCATTAGGTGTTGCTGGCTTAAGCTTCATAGAATTTTCTTGAGAAGATATTTTATGCTTAAACTTTTTCTGCTAAGCCAGGTTTAAAACTAGTTCTATCACTGTCTTCATCTTATCAAATGGATTTTAGATCTAGTTTTGTAATAAGCCTCTTGGCGTTAAGTTGTTTTATATTAAGGTAAGCAACAAGAGTGGGTGTATAGGGATCCTATCAACTACTAATGAGTCCTAGACAACCTTACATACAAGTGGTACCCCTGCCGATCATCGCACGAGGCTCTGACATTAAAGTTTCCGGTAAACGGCAATAGGTTCGACACCTATTATGTGATACCAACATAAAAATTGCCGAAATGTGGGCTTAAAATATTCCTTCTTGAAACACCACTTGCAGGTGTTGTTGGCTTGGATCCCGAAGGATGTTGATAGGATTCTTATCGTTTTTTTTATGATTATACATTTAGTTATTAGTATCACTTATGTTAAATTTCATCTTCATCATCAAGGAAGTCTACTGCAAAATCCACGCATACACTTGGAATGTGACCAGCCTGCATTAGTGCAGCGTGCCTATATTCACTGATAAAATGAATTTATATTGAATTTTTGGTACTGTTGATTATTCTGTTACAAAAATATTTTGAAACATTGATTACTAGTTTATCTTTTTCATATTATTGCAAATGACATTGGATACCCGTAATTTATAATCATCGGGCAAAGAAACATGTTATCAATTTTCCGAAATACTGGTCAAATTATCAGTCGCCACGTTGTGAAATAAAGTTTTCTGTAATTTCACAGTAATATTTTATCTCCTACGAAAGTTCATAACTGGAAATATAATTGGTCCCGGAGCCCATAATAGTTGTAGTTGATGTTCCCCGTGGGATCATAATGAAGCTGGACTTTAGTTAGTGGAGTAAGTAGACAAAATATTAACCGAGAGTTTGGTACTTACGGAAAGCCTTCTCAGCTCCGCTAGACAAGTTGGTCAGAAACTATAGCCAAAGTCAATTTCATATTTATGTATTTACATATCAATTATAATGGTTATAATAATAATAAAGATAAAATATAAAATGAAACGTCTACAGAGATCAATCCCGTAATGGATGATACTTGTGTGGCATTTAACATATTATTATAGAGGTTTTGTGTTTTAGATTTCATTTTCTTTGCTTTGTTTAATATCAAATTATATCGAATCATACGGCTCAAAGGTTAAACCTTTTTTAATTTGTTTGGAAATGAAGTAAATTTATTCACATACGTTAGAATTTATTTTATTTATGTTGTACTTAAATCTAAACTTTAGTACTTTATTTACTTTACTTTATAAATCAGTATTTTATTATCAGGTTGATCAATATCATCAAATATATTTCATCGCTTTTCACCCAACGAAGACACATAGCTACAGGGCTCACCCCTGAAATATAGTTCTTTTTTTAAAGACATGTTTCTAACAATATTGGTAGCCGTGAAAAAGTCAAATTGAGAGAGCAAAAAACATCACAATATAAGATAGAAAATCAATAAACACCAAGTTAAAGGAAGTTGAACTTTATGGTACATTATTATTTGTGTATATAATATTTTAGTTACAGAATTCACAGTTCAAAATTATACTAAAAGCATTTTAACACTACATAATTCATGCAAATAACCTATAAACAAAATTATGTCTAGGGATCACAGCATAACCAATGCTGGCAACCAAACGGCAAGCACGATGCTTCAACTCAGCCAAATTAATCTGACCCTGCACACCTTTAATTTACATGTTTAATCTACGAAAATAAGGGTCACACCACGTCATCCGAGGGATTTTAGTAAACCAGCCGCACTGAACTCACAAGCCGAGTGCGATTTTATGATCCGTGAATATCGCAGAGGCATTTCTAGATGTTCGGATCACATTTTTATTGTTATGGAAATACGAGTTTCCCGTTAGTTGGAATTTCAAAAGGGTCGATTAGGATGTCTGGTTTGGAAGGTTGGGCACAATACGGAACCCCCTCGGATATTTGTAAGATGTTCGGAGGGTTACTACATTCCTCTCGGGGTCCCTGGGTTTTTAGCTGCACGATTTCTTCTATGGAGACTTTTGAAAGTTTACGCTGAAGTTATGATTTGGTCGATTTGGTTTTGGTAAGGCGCCATTTTGATTTGAAAAACGAGCCCTAGATAATGTGATAGTGTTATTTGGTTCACTAGCCATTTGCATAAATCATAAATTATGTTGGCATATAGTAATTTATTTTAATATAATTTACGCATAATATATCCGTTACTTTACGCATAATGGTTTTTATCATTAATACAATCAGCATAAGCATATATAAACATAAATACCACAACTATTACTTATAGGCATAATGGTATTAAACCATTATTCCAATTTTATTTATTTTGTCATTTTTCTAAAGAAGGTTTACACATCTCGCTGAAATAAAATACTTTTTAATGGTTTCGAAAAAAAAAACCACAACTTAAACAAATCAATAAAATACTTAACGCAACTATGCACTATGCCCGAAATCATTGCATAATTATTATTTTAGACCTAATTATTTAAACAGAAATGTAATACGCTCACAACTTTAAAAAAATTAAAACCTTTTCCAGTGATATTTGCAAACAGCGTACCTACAGAGTCGAAAAGCTGTGCAAATACTCACTCTGGATCACTGCAAACTATGTATTCAAGTGATAAAATTTTATTGAATTTTCCGCCCAATATGAGAACCGAAGTGTTATTGATGGCCCGACCGTGACGAGGCAGGGCCACTAAAATTGTGTGAGAATTGATGTAAGGATTTCTGAGTTAATCCTTCATAATATTAGGTTTTACTAATCTGAATCTGGGCTCCCTCTACTGATTTTCAAATATATTTGGTCCGCTTCCAGTAATCTTCATACATGCTCCAGTAATATCTGTCAATATACCTCTGACTTCATCTTCTTATTTTCGCGCCAATGGCGCGCTTCTGAGCTCGATATTGTGCTCTTTTTCTCGATGAAGTAAATTCCTGCGATGGCCAAACCACCTTTACTTCAATGGCAAACCTTGAACAAAAACTTTTTCAGAATATGTACATTGTGGGGACAAGATATATTTGAATCCCCCAATGCTTATTTGACGACCGATATGGCGTGTAATGCGATAAGGTATACCTGCAATTCCCTCAAGTGGTCGTGGGTTCGATTCAAACACAAGTCAAGTCTTCGTGTGCATGAACATGAATATTTGTTGTGGTCTGGGTGTTTTCCTATGTATATTAAGTAAGATTGTACAAAAAAACGATATTAAAGTATGTTTATATGTTATTTTGTATCCGTAACACAAGATCTTAATGATACTTATCTTGCAACTAAATAATTGGTGTGATTGTAAGAGAATATATATGTTTTGTATTTAAACTATTCAAGGTATTCGTCAAAACAATTTTTTTTATGTAAGGATTTATTTATAATATTTTGTGTAACGCCACTATTGATGATTATTATGTCTCTGTTTCACAAGATTTTATTTAATTTTAAAAATAATTTTACTCTTAGCCCCTTTCCATTGCTGTTTCCCCTTCAATATTATTCGAGGATCATCACCATTTCAGCCATTTAAAGTCCACTTTTAAAATAGGCCTCCCGATTGTTTTTCACTTAGACCGTATTTAAGCGGATGCTTGAGCATCCAGTCTTTAATCAAATGCGTAAAAATATTAATGTATTTTTATGCCGTGTTACATTTTACAGCCCCAACTCGTAACTGAATACGAAACAATGTTTCATAGCAAATTTTAGGACAATTTTGTGTTTCTTTTTGGAGCCCGGATATCCATCACCAGCCGGTTATAGGGAAACATGGTAAATACATTTTATGTCAAGCAAAAGCGGTTTGATTGATCGGAAAGATTAATATTTTCAGCGAAACTTTCTTATTGTGTCTTTGAACATAAAATGTTTCAAGGCTCTCTTTATCAAAGAGCTTTTATACTAGACACGCTTTTCAGAAGAAGTAAATACTTTTTATATTTAGACTCAACGGGGCTTATCACAAAACAAGATCTAAAATTAAAGATCTTAAACCGGGTTTAAAACTAGTGCTATCACCTCCGTAGTCTTTTTATGAAATAGTATGATAGAACAGTATGATAAGAGTTAGATAAAACTAAGGTATTAAATAATTAAGACCACCAGGTACAGGAATATTTACGTGGAAACCGCTGATCGGAAAAAAGTTTAGCGCATCCTGAGGGTAGGTGGAAGAACAATCTTAGATGGTCTTAGCTAAATAAGCTCAATAAAAATAATGGTATACGGTTTCTAGATTGTCGGCAAATCGCTATCGATGCCTCTAGTGTTTCAACCACCCATAGGCTCACCCATAGACCACTTTTAATTATGGTGAATTATGGCTGGTAGCATGCAATAGGACAAGTGATAATTCAACAAAGTACTGCAATATAGCTATACTTACGGTAATTACATTGAAGCCCAAGCCAGCCTCACCTGAAAGTGGTGCACCTGCCGATCAACAGACGAGACTCTGGCTAACAAAAAAAGTTCCTAGTAAGCGGCAATAGGCTTCGAGCGAATAACGAATGAGAAAACAGATGTTTTATGTATGTATCTAGGATTATTAAATTTGGGAATAAGCAATATCATGAAAAACAAAATGCTATCAGATTGTAATGTATACACTACAATCAAAATAATTATTTCGTTAAGCCGTTGGTCCCGGTTATCACTAAATGTGGTATTCGTTAAGCCATGTTAGAGGCCTAATGGGCAGCTTGAAAAATTCTAACAGCAGTACGCCATACACCTGCCTCAGCCAATCCGCACTGGGTCAGCGTGGTATAGTATGACCCAATACCCTCACACCTTGATATGTGAGAGGAGGCTCGTGCTCAGTAGTGGGACGTTAATGGGCTGTGATGATGATGATTCTATTGTTAGATTTTATGTGAATATGTTTTTTTTTTCTTGAGGTAATGCATAATTTCTCTCGCACCTTGGTTTGTATGAAAAGGCCCTTACTTAAGTAAAAAGTAGAAGTACAAAGTTCTTTATTTCATTAACTAGAATATATCACTCAAAAACGTAAAAATGAAATATAAAAAAAACTAAATATAACTACACTGAAATCACGAAGCTTAGATTCACTTATGTTATGCAAAAAATAATAATAAGAGTAAGTGAAGTCGCGGTCAGTTCTTCTTCCAGATACTCACAGGCTATGCTTATTTAAATTATTAGTCAATTACAATAATACAGAACACACATAGGTAAAATTTAAAAACATTCAAAGGTTCCCCAGAAGCCTTAACTAATAAAGTAGCACTAAGCTAACAATGCAGGATGGTCAACGCATTCGAATACCTTTGAAATTCGAATACATTTGAAAAATAGCATCAGTAGTGAATTTACCGTAAGTGAAACCATATTGCTGAGAATAAAATAAAAATTTCAGAGAGAAATGACAAAGTTATTGATTAAATATAATCTTTTCAAATATTTTACTGAGAGCTGGGAGTACTGATATCGGTCTATAGTAAGTATGGTCTGATTTCTCAATAGCTTCAAAAAGAGGTATTACTTTAAGCTTTGAAATTAACCATTATCAAAACGTAGATTAAAAATAGGGGCTAACTGAGGAGCAATAATATTAATGATAGATTTGATAATTTTGGTTGAGATCCCCCATCAATCTTCAGTTGATATTATATTTATTATATTATAGTGCTATTGTAGTACTATTGTTGAGCCATAAATATATCTAAAACAAAAAAAAAGTGTCTGAAATATTTATTTGTTATTATTATTTATTTATTATATAGAGGCACATTGTCTTCTAGAAGACAGACTGCATGCTGAGTAGAGGAGTCGAGTGAGTAGTCACTATTAGTATATTTAAAAAAAAATTGAAATGCGTTAGCTACCTCTTCTTCTTTTATAATATCATTATCATCGACTTTAAGAGTTATAGTAGTATGATTATCCTTGTATTTTCCAGATTGTTAACATTCCATGTTACTTTAATTATATTTATGGCATTTATAATTTTATTTTTAAAAGATACATTTACTTAGCAGCGACGCAAACCAGTTTGAGTTATTTTTGAATAATTTCTAATAGTCGAATATTGAATAAAATTAGAATCTGTTGAAGTACTTTTATCACTTCAAACAAACTTTTTTTCGTTTGACATCTCCACACTTTTCAGCTTAATGTTATTTTTCAAATTCCTATTGTACAATTTCCGAACAACTTATTATAATTTATGGAAAAATATTTTCTCATGTGATATTCAGCTTAACATTAACATTGCTTTGAAATTCTCAAAATAAAAAATCAAAATTATTTATTTGCATAAAACATGGTACAATAGTTGTTATTACATTCATATGTACTGGTATCTCATATTTTTGCCAAGATAGCGTGTGAATGTTTTACAATGTTTTACTCAGTATTTAGTGGGACATTAATAAGCTGAGATTATTTTAAATGCTTCTAATATTTGAGCATGAAGAGATATTTTTCTTCTTTACTTTGAGTACTATAGGTCTACTGTTATAATACTATTTATACATACATACAGAATATTATGCCTGTTTCCTTGAAGAAGAAGACAGGGGCATGTTATACGCCTGCATTTCGCCAGTTTGTTGGTCCCACGTAATAGGTGGCGAGTTTATTGACGCTTACCGGGATACTATATTCATCAGAGCCTCGTCTGTTGATCGGCAGTTGCAGGTGAGATTGGCTTGGGATCCTTAGATCTTGGTAGGCTCCCTATACAACCTATTTTATTAATTTCAATATCAATTTTGTAACTTATTTCCAACAATAAACTGTACATCACACGGTCACAGCCGAAGCTTTGAGAGATATAAATTGTACTTAAAAAGCGATTTTCTTAAAATTGCATACCAAGTCATAAATACACCAATTACCGAAACTCAGTGTATTATTAACATTTGTTTAATTAAGGTTATGAGCTTTGTAATGGTTCTGTTCTACAACTACACACATTACGAGACCGAACAACTCACATAATTACCCATTTGTATGCAAATTAAACGGTTCTCAGATAATATTTTGGGGATTGAACATCTTAAGATGTGGTAAGGCTGTATACACATAGAATTCACTGATTGTAATATCACCAAAATTTTATTTAAAAAAAAACTTTTAAATTTTGCCTTTACAATAGATATAAAACGAAGTTTTTCCTAGAAATAATTAACAGTCCGCGGTAGCCTGAATGGGGTTTGAACGAATTTCTTCCTACCTTTAAATAATCGATCCACTGCTCTGAACCACATTTTCTAGTAAAAATAATGTTTATTCGTTTTTTTTTTGTATACATATATATGTTTTAGTAAATATCAAGCAGCGCCATATAGTTGCTTTAAACTAAGCATAAAAACAGCGACATCCTTATGTCTGAATAAACGCTGACTTGGACGGGGGCATCCATTTGGTACAAACGTGGGACTGTATTGTTCTTCCATGTTTGTTGTATAATGTACCCCACTACTGCGTGCTTTTGTAATATCCTGAGTTGGATACCGAAAACAGTTTGTGTATATATTCATGACACACACCCAGATGACGTAAATAATGTTAAATAAATCAACTAACTTGGTCTCCACGGAAGACCAGCGCTGTTGTGGTCCTCCACTGCAGGACATGCTGAGTGGAGTCCTTTTTAGGCATACTATATGTAAACTTATGTGTAAAAATTGTTTATTGTTTTGAATTCTGTTCTTTGTTTATATGTATTTATGCCTAAATAAATTTTATTTTATTTCATTTCAAGAACTTCTGATAATGTTCCAGGCCAAACACAAGTATTCTTAAATTACCGGAAAAACCTCGATTTAAGACTAAACTAGTTAATTCTAGCTCAATTTAGGTGAACAATATCAGAAACACAATTTTATTGTCTCAAAAATCCCTTACGGTAAAATTAAAGCGCAGGTTTTGAGCAGGAATTTTTGAAAATATATATTGGTATAATTTGAACTCGATGCCACCTGACTCTTTGACCGAAAGCTCAACCGATAGACAAAGACCGCTTAAAAATTACAGTAACCTCTATTATACGTATCAAGTTTTACCAACTACCATTGACCCCATCAGACATACCATAACATTATTATTTTTATACATACAAACAAACAGTCACGCCTGTTTTCTCAAAGGGGTAGGTAGAGGCATAACATACGCCCCCATTTCGCCAGATATTTGTTTGGTCTCACGTAATAGGTAGCGTAGTATAGGTAGAATAGTAGCCTTTTGCCGCTTACTGGAAATTATATGTTTGTCAGAACCTCGTTGAGATAGGCAGGTGCACCACTTGCATGTGACGTTGGCTTGGGCTTCATAGATGTTGATAGGATCCCTATACACCCATTAATTTTCTATATTGTAAAGTAATTTGTTAATTACCTTAACTTTGCTGTAAATCACCTATCTTGTGTCACAGAAAGGAAGCCGGTGCTAATAGCACACAGTAATTCTAATTTAAGCAACAACAACAACAATATAATTTTGTACGTGATTGCATAACTTTAAAAAAAATATTTGATTCCATTTGAATATGGAATAAGTGTAAACGCTACCTTCATCATCATCCTAGCGTTATCATGGTTATCATGGTGTGTCGTTAACATTGTCTCCTTGTCTTAAGCTTTGGGCCCAGAATCTGCTCACTGGCGTTACCAGATTTGATGTGGTGGTTGGTGCAGTGTGAACGCAGCCTTACTTTGCTTCAACTTCTATTAAGCACAATCGATTAATAAAATTCAAAAACGGATTTAAGACTCGCATCGCTTTGCGTTATCAATCAATCAATCATTCCCGTCCGATTGACGGGTAGCGCTGGCGTCGCGTCAACAAGACGGTAATGAAATTTCACGCCCGCATCTGTTGCATTCGTTACGGTAATCACATCTTAGCTTCAGATTGGGCGCCCTCGTACAGTCAGTCTGAAACAGTTGATAGCATCTAATGCGCCTTATAATTCGGAGCACGCCCTAATGCTCTTAATAATAGAGTTGTGTATCGTATAGATCTTTATGGTGCTTTAGATGTTACCAACCACTTGACGCTGATTGTACAAGAGAATATTAAAATGTTTGGCGTATTAGATTGGTGGCTTGAGAAGTGTCGTACACGATGGTGGTATAATATTACACATAGAGGTTTTTTTGTAATTTTATTTTAAAAATTAAATACCTACAGATTTCTCATTATAATTACGGAAACTTTCTCGAGACAACGAATTATTGTATTGTTAAACCAACTAACATTACAAATGCGTAATTAATTTGGTCAAACTTGCAATAAAAAGTTACATCGCTTACAATTTAAAACCAACTGAATAGAACCCCAACCGAAAATATTTTTATGTAAAAGATTAAATTGTAATAGTATTTAATTGTAAGCTCAGCTAATGACTGTACCATCATCTCAGCTAGCTTATACAGTATAAACAAATAGTTGTCTCTTTTAAAGTGAATTTGCTAAAGTGACAAATTTTTCGCACATAAATTCAGTCATATATAATTTCAAGTAACACCACATATAAAGTCCACGTGAGCTCCTGCTGTGGGCTGCGAGGCCATAAAGTGTACCGCTATCTGTTTCCGAGTGAATCGTTCGCGCCTTGTAAATTGCAGCGTGTGCGGTGATACATCGCTGCTGCAACGCCACTCACTTTGTAAAAGCGGGTGTTATAAACAACAAAATGGTTTAATACCGTTTTAATTTAATCGGAACGTAAAGTTGTCGATCAATATTTCTTAGTAGATCTATGGGTTTGAGAATGTTATGGCAGACAGTAGCTCTTTGGGACATAAAGACTAGTGCGTTTATTTATAGACAGAACAACAGAATAGTAATCACATTGATGAACAGGAGGCCTACGTTCAGCAGTCAGTCAGGCTGATTAATTGATTTCAGTGACTGAATGTGAATTAAAATCATTAAAATTATTAATTTATATTAAGATATAAGAAATGTTGTAACTTTCTTTGCAGTCCAAATAAAATTTATTATTCTAACAAAGATCGAATTGTCAATAAACTATCGGTGTCCTGCAAAAAAAAATGTAACCTGCCCAATCTTGTTAAAAACATTGTTACAGTAACTATGCTATAATCTGCAAATATGCATTGTTACCATACCAGATTGCAGCACTCAACCCGTCAATCCACGTGTACCTAGACACTGTTGAAATTCTATTGTTTCCTGTTACCCGACAGGCGTCCGCCACCTTACAGTCTACAGTCGATGTCTGGTATCCTTAATATGTGTCAGATCAGAGATCGGAGCGTATTGCTGAAACAACTGACTAAAGTGGGTGGTATTTTGTTTACGTGCGGGTCTGAGACAACAATTGAACATACTGAAACAGTAAATCTCTACTTATATTAAAAACACGTTAGTAAAAATTGGTTCGTAACGATGACACGCGTGTTAGATAAATTTGGTACTTACACCAGTGTTTATCTTGTTGGTTTTCCTAATACATATAGAATATTTAACATGGGTGCATAAGGATCCCACCAAGATCTGAGTCAACGCACTGCCTCCCGGCCAATGGCGGAACCGAGAGCGGAGTGTGGGGCTCACTGCGGTAGACACGACCACCGCAGTCCTACCCACTAAACTACTTCCGACGACGCCCCCCGCTGCTGAAAAGGCGGCGAGGTGCCTGGATTAATAGCTTTTGGCACCCCGCCCGCGGCCAACATCCCCCGGATCAGAACCGGGAGGACCTCTTCAGAGAGGCCGGATATGAAGCGCCCCCCTACCTCCTTGTGCGGCCATGGCGTAACTGGCCGACTTCTGGAAGGGTCTATATAGCTAGACGGAAGGGGCCCCCTGCCCTCGCCGCCCTCGAGAGCGGATCCCGCTCCCTCTCCTGCTCCGCGGCCTATTTCTGCGACATCACCACTTCGCAGAAGGAGGCTATAGCCTCCCACGCCGTCTCGCTGTCGACCATCCTTTGCAAAATGGTCGGCAGCGAGAGAGCTACTCCACCCAGGGCCGTGGCTAACGTCGACCGCGGCCCCGCCCACGCAGGGCACGCCACCAACGTGTGCTGCGCAGTGTCAACCACGCAGTCACAGTAGTGGCAACACCGGGTGGATCTCCCTCCAGCGACGTCCTACAGATACTTCATTCACAAGCCATTTGTGATGAAAAAAAATCTTCTAGGATAATCCGAAACGCTTCTCACAAAGGTTGAACCCAGGTGAACCAGCTAGATCAGGCCCCAAGCGAAAGTTGAACCAAAAAAGGTTCTGATTAGTGTATGGTGGACCAGCGTTGGTGTCATCCACTATAGCTTCTAAGATCTGATCAGACAATTACGGCAGATCTGTATTGCCAACCACTGGAAACCATGATGGAAAACACTGCTGCTTCAGGACAACGCTAGACCACACACTGCACAACAGACGGTGGCGATACTTGCCTGGGGTTGGTATGTCTCCGTCACTCTCCCCAGAACTTACTCCAAATCATTGTCACTTTTTTCGCAATTTGTATTTATTGGTCGGAAAAAAAATTAATTCAGATAAGGCAGTTCAAAACGCCTTCAAAGATTATCTTAATTCTCGCTTCCGCAGTTTTTTATTAGTTTTTCTATGTCCACGTAAAACATTCATTTCATATTAGTAAGAATTAGTACTTCTTTCTTACAAGAAGTAATTAAGGTAAGGATTCATTCGACGAAAGTGGTGCCGAATACGAAATAGAATATCAATGTTTTATAAAAAGAAAGATCCGATATAAACTAACAATCTCATTTTAACAAATATACTTTAAAACTTATGTCACAAGATATTTGATCACCCGGCGGCTAATAAGTCGTGTATCAGAGGCTATTAAATCGAAACGGCATAACTCGGAAGAAACAAAAAATGAAATCGGGACGTGGCTACGAATAAGGACCGCTGTTACAGCCTGAGATGCCTGGCTATACCGCTCCAATCTAAAATACATCACTCTTAAAAGCAGTAACGACGCAAAAGTGGCCTTTGTAGCTAAAGCATTAAGAGATGTAGAAGGATGTAATACTATGCAAAGAGTTTGTAAAGTTCAACCGTCTTTTCGACGTCTTTAGGTGTAAATTATTCAGACGCAGCTCATCCAAGGATGCTCGGATGATTCCACTTTTTTACTGTCGTAAGCCTGCCTTTAGACATAAACGGTGGAATTATTTAAGGAGTCCGGATCAGGAATTAAGCCGCGGGATGTCACTGGTGAATGCTGATTGTGACCCAGATCTCGGTATGCGATTTAGTGTTAAAAGTGACTATGTTGCTATACAAGCATGCTTGGAATGTGCGATAGATTTAAATCTTTTCCCAAATAAAGTTACCATAGATTTAATTTACTAAGTGGTATAGTGATATTTATGTGACTGTGTTATACTTACCGTTAATTAAATGTAATTTACTCATCACTTTAGGTAAAAAAGACTTAACTTATTTAAAATACCATAAGTTCTACTTTTTAAGACTCATATTTGATCAACAAATCAAATACTGGTACAAATAAATTTTCCGTACTTAAAAAATAGTTTAAGAACATTTCAAACTTGCTAGACTGTCACTTGTTTACTTATTTTATTAAAAGGCTTTGTGTCAATCGATTGTGCTATTTTTGAACCGATCGGTTGACTGTAATCAGACACTGTTATTGCAGATGATTTGAGCTATTATGTCTACCACTTTGTTTGTGTGTTGTTGACAAATTTTCCTTTGTCCTGCTATAGTGTAAGTAATTTAGAATTGTATTACATAAAGTAATCGTGGTGTGTTGATACTACTTAGACGAAGAAATATTTTTTTTTTTGTTGTGGTTATCTAAGATAATAAACTTTTTGCGTCATAAATAATTATAATCTCATCAAATTATCTCAGCTAGTGTTGTAAAAATCAGAGCTTAAAAGCTTGCGAGCGTTGAAGTATCGGGCTTCGACGCTCGAATGTCGAAGCGTTTACATGTAGGATTTAATGATAATAATTTCAACTATTTTATAATGTTTTTTGCAATACCCTTGCAGGGTTCATATTTTAGAACCATATATGTAACATTAAGATCTTTATGTACAACATGACGCAAATAAAGAACTATGAACTACATGTATAATGGGATATATATAATTATTTAATTAGAGGGTATGTTGCATTCATTATGACTTGTGACATGCCTATGCACATCGATTATAATCGGAAATAATGGCCATTTTATTCGGCGTGTTTTTCTACTTCCTATAAGTTAGTATTAATAAATAAATATTTTCTGACAATTACACCAATTATTTAGTTCTAAGATAAATATCATTAAGAACGAAAAAACATATATAGGATTCTTTTTTTGTTGTAAATATATGCCCAATGTAAATAGAAAAACACTCAGACCAGAACACATATTCATGTTTATGCAAAATACAAAGATTTGTAATGGGTTCGATCCCAACGACCTCAGGAGCGGAGTGCTGGTCCCCCCTGACTGGTCTCCACCTTGTCGTGGTGGGGGGGCTGAGTACCTTCCGGTAGGGCGCAGGAGGCGCTAGGGAAAAGGTAACACCTAGAGATTGGCGACTCTGGGTGCCCTTAGTACTGACTACCGGGGGGGAAACTAAGAGGAACCTGTGGAGGGCGCAGCGGGCGGGCCAGGAGGGCCCGTCATGCAGCGCCAGGAGGGACTTAGACAGCGGGGGCAGGGGGCCCCTGCTGTCTAACCGTGGACCCTCCGGGAAGTCGGCCACACACGCTATGGTCGCAGTTGGAGGTAGGAGGGGCGCGTCCATTGCGTCTCTCTGAGGAGGTCCTCCCGGTTTTGATCCGGGGGACGTTGGCCGCGGGCGGGGTGTCAGAGCTGCAACCCAGGTACTGGCCCCCCGCCTCTTTCTCAACAAGCGGCGGGCGTCGTCGGAAGATTTTTAGTGGGTATTACTGCTGGCGGTCGTGTCTGCCGGTGGTGAGTCCCACACATCTCTCTCGGTCCCCCTTTGGCTGGGAGACAGTGCGTAAATGCATTTTGTAACCGACGTAAATCAAAAAAAAAAAAAAGGAGCGGAGTGCTGGTATACTCGCTACCACGCTATTTCGCTTGTCAAATCAATATTTCTTAAGATAATAATAAATAATATATACGAATAATTGTCTGTTGTCTTTCAACACGCACATTATTATTATTGGAGTAATATTTATTTATTTATTTATTTACAAAAAGTACAATTTAAAAAATACATTTTGTTCTTATAACTAATATCCTCGCCAAACATTACGTTTAAAGGCGAGAAGCGCTCTTTTCTCTTTCTTACTAAGAACTATAACTAAAATTAAAAAAGAAAACTAAGAACAAAAATAAAAAAGTAAACATTTTTAGGGCAAAAAATTAGAGATTGCTATGCCTATGCTCTCATAAGCAATTCTCCCCTTAACTTCTTCTTCAACATGTACATACTTATCTTATTTTCGTCTCTTAACATATCTATTTTATTAAATATTTTTGGCACATGTTAGATTTACTTACACCAATTTTTTATTTGCATGTAAGTGAATCTAAGCTTTGTGATTTTAGTAACTACACAGATTTCGTTTTTTTATTTTTTATTTTGACGTTAAACCAATCAATTAATCAATCAAATTTTGTTTGTAATAAATGTGGTACATAGTAATGATGGAAAAATAAATACAGCATCTTACACTTAACCTTTACAGACATACAAAATACAATCTTGTCATATATTTTAAAAACGAAAAGAAGAAATACAAAGATAAACACAAAATGTGCAAAATAATTGGGTTATCTAAATTCGTCTGGAACTATTAAAATACTCGTCAACACAATAAAAACAGTTTTGTATCAACCAAAATTCTAGTCTAAGGATTCCAGTTAACTAGCAGGTTATTATACCAGGAAAACATAAATACTAGCTGGTACGAAAACAGTGATACGTGTATGGCGGATAGCACGTCGTGACTGAGGGCGACCATTCGTTTCGCCCATGCTTATGGTGCAGCTACAGTACCCATGCCTCTGTAGAACACGCCCCCATTCGTGTACACCATTTTCGGTATAGAGGTCCTGACATTGAATTTAGCTTCGGTACTAAACTGGTAAATGTTCTACCTCCTTGGCTTTGACTTAGCAACATTGTTAAAATAATGCGTTGTTAGATTTAAGTGCTGATAGGGACTATTCTATGAGCCTATATTAATATTCATCTAATACTTACTAGCTGAAATATTTTAATAAAATGACTCGTATTAATTGCTACATCCATGATAGTAATCACGTGATACATACATACATTCATAGGCAGATACATATTATACGCCCACACTTCACCAATTATATAGTTGGTCCCACGTAATAGTTGGCGAGCCTACTGCCGCTTAACGGGCACTGTTATGTTCGCCAGAGCCTCGTCCGTTGATCGGCAGGTGCACCACTTGCAGGTGAGGTCGGCTTGGGCTCCTATCCTCTTATTTGATCAACTCTTGATGAGCTGCATTAATGTCGCTTCATGCCCCATCACATAAAAGAGGTCTTGTTTATATGAGCAGACCTACAAATGCGCCAGAATATAATTCCTAAGCCATATGCTCTGACAAAAGAATTTTTCGGTTCGTGTTCTAAAAGTGTGCACAGTATGTGGTGATTCCTTTGACCACATGACATACCACATACTTTGTCATAATAAAAAGTTTTTGCAATAGAAATACTAAAAGACTTGTCAAAGCAAAGAACACGCCTAACACTTCCGAGAATAAATTCCAATTTCGAATTTCCCGCCTTGAGCTTATTTAAAAACATTTCATTCCGTGCCATTTCAGTAGTTGCTCCACCAGGCGTGCATAGCGCAGCAGGGGGTCGGTTGAATGCACAACACAAAGGTCTGCTGTGATATGTTTTCCTTTTATTTATGCGAGCCTGGTACGTGTCGCTACCGTCACATCGTCGCCATTAGACAAAAATAAAAAATTGCAGTTCAAAATTGTTATGCGCGAGCGAAATGTTTTCGCGATATAAAAACAGCGAGGTCAGAGTTAACCTTAAATTAGATAAAACAATCCCTCAAGTCCTTCCTTTATTATGTCTGGTAAATGCTCCCCCTGCCTAATATTTCTCTTATTCTCTATCTAAAAAATCCAATTTCGTATCCGTCTACTACACGTGACGCGCGAAAAAAGCCGGGGCTGACAAAGCCGTCATAAAGTTTCCAAGTAATTCATAAACTGGAAAAGTGCCATTCCGGCGGTGCCTGCCGATTCCGTGCGACAGAGACCTATTAATTTTTACGATCCATTTAATTCTTTAACCTGGCGGAATCGATTTATAACAGTTTTATCGCCTGTGCAGACTCAGCGGAGTTGCAAAGCTTCTGTCGGTGTCTCACTGAATTGCATTCTAATAGCCGACTACGCACTGAAGTTAAGCAGGGATCAGAGAGGTCAATACAGAGATTGATTACCATTCGTGAGGCGTGTAACATCAAACGCTTACGTGCTTTGGAGGACACGTAAACGTTGGTTCTTTGTGTGGTAATAGACCAGACCTATTTTGGAGCGTTATTTTTTTTGGCAGTGACACCTGCCTTTACTACTTTAGTAGTTGACGTATTAAACTAAATCAGTCTCATCTTAGCTTGGACAAGGTGGTCTTATTCTAATACTGGGAAGCTAATAGACCGAAAAGATTAGGCGAAGTACGCCATTGAAAACTACCGCCGTAGGTACGTAATTGGATTTTGAACTTTATTTGATTGTGAGAAGACATATTCGTGATCCGAAACACTAAGCTAAATGACAATTTATGTTCGAATTTAATTGTTTCCTTTGCTTAAACTGTGGAATGATTGCCAAGCGTACATAGACTATTTACCATAATATATGTGTACTGGCAATAAATGCCTGTCAAAGGATTATCATATTACTCTTCTTATTTTTTAAATTAGTGGCACTATGTCATCAAGGGTAGTGACCACAATTCAGCCATCATATTTCTCATTTTCATTCGCGCCTCATTTGTCTGTCTTTAGTCGGGATAAAAAATCTAACACGATAATTGTAACTGTGTTGTGTATGGCACCTCTTATTTGACATAATCGTTCCCAGCAGTTACAAATAACCTTAGTTGATGCATTATTTCAAACGCTGCACACTTTTTGTGATTTATCAGTATACCCTCTTTTCGATATTGGGGCTGTCAACTCGAAAAAAGTTGACATGGACATGACATTTATCTGGGTTTAATTATTTTATATATTCCAAGGTGATAGCACAAATAAAAATTGTAAAACCTTTTTGGTAAGCAGAAAGTTGTAATGCAGTGCGGACAAGAAAACAAATTTACTTATGTGTATCAAAATAATTACGAAAAGTAACAAGAATAATCATATAATGTAATTCACTTGGATGATGAATCTCCAAGAAAAACCTAAAACCTTTTTCTAAGCCCTTTGACGTTGGTATAGGGTATCTCTTGCTATTCTTAAAATACAAGCTTTTGTAAGTTTGGCATGTTTTTCTGAGCTGTGCGAAAATTTTTTAAGTAACAAAAAAATATATTGAAAATCTTATATGTACTGACATTAAGGCATGATAGAAAACAGCTTAGATAATTAAAACGTAGACACGAGTTCATCTATGAATTATGATTTGTGTGCAAACCGTAAACCATCGGAGTCATCGCTTAGCTGTTTAGTTACGTTTGGCTGAATGTGCTGTTTTGGACGAGAAGCAATGAAACGGAAATTTTACTGCATCAGTAAAACGTCGAAGGGGAATTGACTATGATCGATAATGAAGCGTTCATACGGTCTAAGTATGACAAAGTTATCCTCTCAAAGTAGCTTTGAGGAGGAAATTTGACTTTGGACATTTGCTGTGGTCTAAGTTTAGTTCGGCTTAGTTTTTAACGACTTACTTCATACTACTGAGCACAGGCTTCCTTTCATATTAGAGAGGGAAGTACCTACTAAGCGTACCGCCGCAGTCGCGACAGAAAATCTGAATTCTCATTATGAATGCGGCCCATTATCGGAAGCTGAAAATGAATTCTCACGTAGCGTCGACTTACATGAAGCCTATGACTTCCCGCGCCGCTGATCGCCTCAGGACTTGATCGCGGCGCCCCATCGGACTAACAACCCGGACATGAAGAGTGGCTCAACATCCAACGCATCTACGGACGCCGTACAAGACCACGGCCAGGGGCTCAGTCCCTACTCCGTACCGCATCCCCCCAACAGGGGGCCAAGTTTGATCAACCAGAGCATGCAGTCTATTTGAACACCCCAGTACTGCACGGGCTTCTTTAATAATTTTCCCTAATATTTAGATCAATGGTCTAGACTAGACAAGAGCACTGGATTGTTATAAATCAAAAAGATCTTTGTGTGCATTAACATAAATATTTGTTCTAGTCTGGGAGTATTTCTGTGAATCATCACCTCAGTCCATTAACGTCCCACTACAGAGCACGAGCCTCCTCTCACATATCAAAGTGTGAGGGTAATGGGTCATACTCCACCACGCTGACCCAGTGCGGATTGGTGGAGGCAGGTGTATGGCGTCCTGCTGTTAGAATTTATCAAGCCGCCCATTAGGCCTCTAACATGGCTTAACGACTACCACATTTAGTGATAACCGGGACCAACGGCTTAACGTGCCTTCCGAAGCACGGAAGCGCTCGATATAAAATGCCACACAAACGGTCACCCATCCAAGGACTGGCCTCTGTAAATTCCGCTGTACTTCGGTGATCGTTTCCGACCACCTACCACCGCAGAGCTACGAGCGCTTCAATCGTGTATATTAAGTACGTATGTACAAAAAAAGTACTCATGTATTTTTTTCCGCTATGTAGTATATCTAACAAAAGTTCTTAATGATTCTTATCCTTGGTGTAATTGTCAGAAAAATATATTTTTATTTAATTCATTTAATAAGAGCCTCAATCCCTTTATAATATCCAAACTCTTACAGCAAATCTCCATCTTCCGCAACAATGAGACATATTCTGGTCTTGAGAACCACCAGTATATCGTGCGAAATATTTATACCAGAACCAAAGGAATTGGTAAGTCTCTCCAGAGGACTGCTTAACCATTTAGCTTTGGAAATCTTTGCGCGCATATGCGTTTCCCAGCTCCTATATTCCCGGGTCTTTGAAACGGCATCTATGCAGGTGTTTGATACCGTTCTCATTCCACGATACGAAGTGCTCTATTTTTTTGGACTGCATAAACTGTTTACCTTCAAATAGGATGTGGTCAATATTGTAGATAAAGAAAAGAATATAAAACTACTTCGATAATAATCGCAAAAAATATTAAATATCCCTCTTACTATCACATTAATTATTTAGCTCCAAGATAAGTATCATTACGAACTTGTATTATAGATTCTAAAAAACGAATTAACATAATTATAAAATTATTTTTATAAATACACACTTAATATACGTAGGAAGCACCTATTATAATACTAAGAAATCTGATAGCACTAACTGAATTAAGGATAGCTCAGTGCAAATCTGTCCTGATTGGCCGGAATGGCGGGCTTCGTGCATCGGCGTCATAAATCAATTGGAGGGCGATTACTTTGTGTGTGCAGCCATTAGCGTTGTTCCCGCCGATAGTTCCGACCGTCTGATATTGTTACGAACTTCCACCGTTTAGATATTCAATAAACTAAGCTCCGATAGAAGGCTTGAGATGGAATTATAGTCACTTTGTTAGTTGTTCTTTGGGATTGCTTGTATTGAGTTCTTGGTTGGTATATAGGAGATATTATTTATTTATTTGGTTTGCAACTTTCTACTGGTAAGGTTATTCTTTAATGTAGCAAATATATATCGTAATGTTTCATAAAGATGACAATCGTCGCCTGATAAGGGGTGTCTAAAAACCAGCGCCATATGGAGTGTATATGTCACCGTAAGATTGTAAATAACGTTAAATTATAATCTATCCCGCGATATTGTAATCTGTCGAAAAATTGTGATCCGAAACAAAGTGCTCACAATTTAACGCATTATTTTTCGATAGATTATAATCTATCGAAGACAAACCGTTAAATCACAATCTGTCGCGCGTTAAAATGTCAACTGTTTAAAGCCTGTCCATGATTGGCTGGTCTTGCCATCAAGACCAGCCAACCACTCTCTTATTTATTATTTAACTGCACTTCTTTAGGTTATCACAGGTCCGTTAACACTCTCTACAATTTATTTTAATACAATGCGTTATTATTATTAACACTAAATCTGTTTTAAATCACCAAAACACTGTTTGTTTACATTTCACAACGAATGAATTTGACTAATAACAACCGAAGATGGCGACGACGGGCGGCTGAGCGGGGAACATGAAGTTCAACCAATCAGAGCGCGAGGTGCGTTCTTTCGCATGCCAAAGTCAAAGTCAAAGTCAAAAATACTTGATTTCATAAACTATTACATAGTACTTGAAAACGTCAAAATTATAAAAAAATAACAAAAACAAATAAAATATAACTATACTAAAATCACGAAGCTTAGATTCACTTGCAACCAAATAATTTAAAAAAACAAAAAACATTTAAGTGCAAGCGAATCTAAGTGCCAGTTCCGAGCCACGGCTCTGTAAGAAGAACTGGCAAGAAACTCACAGGCTATGCTCTTTTATATAGACTAGAATTTCTCTGTAAGCGGCAATAGGCTTGCCATCTATTACGTGGACCAGACAATATAACTGGCAAAATGTAGGCGTATAATAAGCATCTGCCTATCTCTTTAGGGAAACAGGCGTGATGTTTAGTATGAATGATAGCTTAAAAATTACATAACCCCAAAATTTGCGAGGGGGAATGATATAAAGTTTTGAATAAGGAACATATACATCCAGAATCGTACAAACGATAACGCGATTTAATTAGGGACCGCGGCATTTAGCGGTGATATACAAAACAAAAATATATATAGTAAAAGTCTTAGCAGTATTATTAGTACTCAAATCACATAATTATGTTAATAGGTACTAAATTAAACCGCTAACAACTAAAACCTTTTCCGTCCCTATATTCACGAGTTATTAACCAGCCCATTGGATCCCCTCAAATAAATTATGAAAGACGATTTAATCACGAAAATCGCTCTGTTTTTTATACAGTACTGCATTAATATTTAGAATAATTATGAAACAAATATTTTTTCAAGTGTTGTTGTAAGGATTTTTAAAACATTGAGGACCTACTTTATAATGGTTAATTAAGTTCCCATTAGCGTGTAGTTGAATAGTTGTGCGAAAACTGCCATATTATCTGCCGAGTATCTTTTATTCAGATATTATGAAGAAGGCAAAGTTCATATCAACGAGTAAATATCATAAATAGTGTAATCTAGTCATACACTACCGTAACGAAAGCACTGTGCGATAAGAATAAGAATAATTTATTTGTTTTCATAAATATGTTACAGGTTGTTTTTGCGATGTACAATAAATAATTTTCAACAGAACTAAGTACGTTTATGGCAACAAGACAGAATTAACGATGACAGCAGTGTAGCTTGTATTAACTGTACGACAGCTGTCAATTTAGTATAAGTTATGTGTAAAAGATAATATAAAAAATTGAATTATGTCTCCTATGCACTTAATAATTTCGAGATAACTTAATACTAAGACGCTCATTCACTACGATTCGGTTCTCGGTACTAGGGTGAAAAATATTCTACGACTTCATACTTAAAACCATTATCATCCGTACATACATACATAATATCACGCCTGTTTTCCCGAAGGGGTAGGCAGAGGCATACTATAAGCCCACACTTCGCCATTTACATTGTTGGTCCCACGTAATAAGTGGCGAGCCTATTGCCGCTTTTCGGGCACTTTTATGTTCCACAGAGCCTCGTCCGTTGATCGGCAGGTGCACCACTTGCAGGTGAGGTTAGCTTGGGCTCCTCAGATCTTGGTAGGAGCCCTATACACCTCATCCTTATATACAGCAAACTAATTTATTGTAAAGACAAGTCAAAGAACGCTAATGATATCTTGTCGTATCAATTACATAATAATAGATATGTTACTTTAACTTGAAGTGTAAGATCGCTTAAGACATTTATCAGTTTTTTGTTATTTTGACATGTGCAGTGATGGAGAAAACGGCAAGATCAGCGGGTGGCAAGGGGCGGGGGAGGGAAGCCCGAGGGGTCGTAAGTGAGACGTTAGGGGTCGATGGAAATTGATTTTCCACCATCAGTCATAAGTTGTATGCGTGTAATAAACGCCTTTGTTGAACGAAAGACCTTTTGACTCGTGCTATTAAACAACATGTATGGAAAAAAATATTCACAAACAAGCTAAGTTAGCGATATAAAATGAGTTCTTTTAACATTGTAGCGTTTTGTTTGTGATGTAGTAATATAGTTATGAAAATCTCAATAAAACAACAACATTGCGAGGCAATGATTCAAGTTTCTATTGTGTTAAAAATGGTAATGGCAATTATGAATGAAAGATGATACTAACTAAGAAAAATTTAACCTTGACGATTTCCTTGCCCGTTCTTGTATGATCAAGCTCCGGACTGCAGTAAATGGATGCGCTGGTCTTTAAGTGTTGAATTTCATAAGACCTATAGGGAGACAAACTTGAATAAATGATTTCGACCTTGACTTCGATAATTTTTGATAAATGTCTAGCACGACCACATTCAAAGGTGTCGATTCTTTCATCATATTTTAATATTATTTTTGGGCAAAATATTATGTGAATTTATAACAAAATGAATTCACGTCTTTTTTTAAATTTTACTTTAATTTGTGACTGTAGCATATTACGTGGCTATTGGCGATATATAAATAAGTCTGCTTATTTAGAAACGCGGTGTAAGAAGATGTCTACTTCAAAGAAGCCAAAGTAATCATCTAGGTACTATTAAATAAACTAAATACACGTAAAAGAATGGTTATAAACTTATTTTACTTAGGAAAACATATATCATAAATGAAATATACGTTAGCTTTGAGTAGTTGTGGTGTATTTCTGTATATAAGAAGGAAAAGTTACTTTGCGAATCGCATTTGGCAGTAAGAAGCAAGTCGTAAATTCATCAGAGCGCGGCATCATATAATTTTGAACTTGTTATGATAACAGATTATGAAGCAATTTTAATAAATAAGCAATTCTGCTACTTTGAAGCGTTAATTCTCACAGGCGTATACAGCTAATCCTACTAAAATATTCCGGACTCGTAAGGTGAATAAAAAACATTGCCTTAATAGATATTGTAGGTGTTTTAAATTTCGCATACATTTCATATGCCAC
This sequence comes from Musotima nitidalis, assembly GCA_949126915.1. NCBI lineage: Eukaryota > Metazoa > Arthropoda > Insecta > Lepidoptera > Crambidae > Musotima > Musotima nitidalis. The sequence continues at coordinate 5,727,728 of OX421424.1, read as the reverse complement.
ATTACATAGTTACGAATGGTCGTAAATTATTCATTATGTACTTGAATCTAAATTATTATTTTTATTGTTGTTTGTTTTAAATAAGGACGAGACAGTCCCCTGATAATATGTGACAGGTGTGTCCATATTCATTAAAATGGAGTTCAAGAAAATTCTTGACTGTTACAACTGCAACTTTTATTTGTAAAAAAGTTATAATATCTCACAAAATGGAAATATTTTATTCATATATCTTTTCAAAAGGGTATCAAAATATAATTGCTATTGATTTTCTTCTTCTGTCTTTATGTTATTTAAAGTAAAAAACATAAAAGTAGCCGACGTTACGGAAAAGTAAAATGTTTAAATTTTCCTAATAAGGTAAATGTCCCTATTGCCGTTAACGTCCCATTAGCCGATAGCTAGTAAGAATTTTATATTTGCTGTTTTCTACTAATAAGATTTACTAACTATTTGAATGGAAACATTTTGTTAGTAATATTCTTCATATTTAGAATGGCACCACCTAACCGTAACGGTAATAGCGTTTTTACTGTAAAACTTCAAAAGTGCTGAGCTCGAAAAATAATCATTTGTACAAAGTTTTGTTACAAAACTACATACCCATCAGGTGTTCTTACTTAGCTTGCTGTGCTGCTGCTTTTAATCATAGGGTAAGTGTTTTAATTTACTATTATATTTGAAATAATAATGCAGCGATATAACCTAATGGTCGAGGTAAATTTAATTGAATAGTTATTATTAATTCATTTCACATGTATAGGTACATACAAATTGCTACTTGACCCAATACCCGTTAAAATCATATACTATTTTATCGGGTTTTGGTACACGCATTTACCTAGTAGTAGCCGATGCACCAAAAACCGTTAATGCACCATATGTCCTTGCAATAAGTGTCATTTTAGCTAAATTTTTGCATACGTTTTGTCGGTTATTGGGACATAAGTTCAAAAAGTGTGCCTAAATTCGTCATAGTTCTTAGCTACTTCAGTTTAAGTGTCATTTTAACTTAATTGCGTTGACTTTTCTTTAAATCTCAGAATTTATGTGACATATTAGTGGCAGAACCGAAAGAAGTACAGAGGTGATTTGTTTTGTTTTGCTTGACACAAGCAATACAATGGCACGAATTATAGAACAAGGTGCACTAGCGAATCATTTAGGTCATCGAGGCCTTCGACGGCCGTTTGGTCTAATGTTCAGTAATCCCTGACTTCGAAACCATTGATCCCGGGTTCGAATCCCGGTCCAGGCAGGTGTTGGTATGATGAATACCCATGTTTGTACTTTCATCCGTTAGCTAGTAACACAAGCACCTAATGAAAATTACTTTGGGACTAGATAATTGGTAACTACGTTTTCTTTTCAGTTAGTCATGACTGAAAAGCAGGAGGCCTTATTAAAGGCAATAGATGCAGTAAATAAAGGAGCCTCGATTTCAGCTGCATCTAGGCAGTATAAAAGTAAGACGATAAAATACGAGGGCGATATGCCTTGTACATTTTTTATTTTACATAAATAAATATATATACAATAGGATGGAGGAGGGCCGGCTACAATTTTGTCAAAAGAAGAAGGACATTTAAAAAATTGATAAGATCGGGGACAGTGTGATCCGACCCTATATATCTCACCTCATGCACTGGCTTGATCTCATGTTTTTGCATGAGGTGAGATTTATAGGGTCGGATCCCACTGTCTGGATCACTTGACCTAAATTCTCAAAATTTGTAGGCACAGGTTCGTTAGTTGGAACTTCTAGATCGATGATTTTCTTTAACGTACCATTAAAATCTTCATAAACTTCTATCTAATCACAGTTACACAAAGTTACAGTTGTCAACATCATCATCATGCCATTCTATGATTCTAATAAAGAAGTCTTGCCACTTAGTCTTGTCGAGCTAAATAATACACTACAGCTATCAGCACCTAGTTGTTCGGAATTTGAAGTCGAATTAATGCAGACGGAGACACAAACTTTACCAACCACTGAAATGGCATTTTCAAGCAAAGAAACTGTTTATATCACACCAACAGATAATAATCTTCAAATACTGAATAAAACCAAGACGAAATTACCTCCAATAGCTGGCACATCTTCCCATAACGTACAACGAGAAACCACTCCACCACACGAACCAATCGCACAAGAGTCATCAAATAATAACGCAGAGCAATCAAAAACAAGATGCTGTGGAGATTTGATAGTGCCAACACCGTTTAAAAGCGCTTTATTCTGGCCAGAAACCCCTAGCCGCAGCACAAAGAGTAAAGTAAAATTACCTACCTATCGGACAGGTGGCAAATTTTTTCACAGAAAAAGGAAAAAGCAAAGAAAAAGCAGGAAAATAATAAAACGAAAATAAAAGATAAAAAAACAAAAAATGCTAAGCCTGGAACTGGTAACAAAAAATCTGAGAATAAATTAATAGATAGTCCAGCAGCAGACATTAAAAATTGGTATTGTCGCTTATGCCAAAACAGCGAAAAGTTGGACATGATACAATGTGTGACTTTTTTTTCAGACTAATACTGACTAAAAACCATCCATGTTCCTCCTTTTGAGCCTACTACGTACCGAGGCCGCGGTAACCCTTGCGAACAGTCCCGCAACATACAATGTGTGACTTGTAAAACCTGGTATCACACACTTCGCGCGAAAGTTTTGCCAGTCCAAATAACGTTTCATTGTTCGTACTGTAACTCGCAAGATGAATAAGAGATTTTTTATACCGAGTTCTGAAATATCTTTAAAATATATCTGCATAATAATTAGGTATATTAATACTATTACGCAGATAAAATTGTAAATTACGTACATTCTTAGGTGTTGTTAATCGTTGGTTTTGAATATGATCTCAACTTACTTTAACTACTTTGGTCTCAGTTTTTCGTTACAAAGAGTAATTCTAATCTTTAAGTTAATCTGTTTACTAATAGTTAAATGATAATTTTCATAGACTGAGTTAAAATTTAAGAGACTGGTTGATTATTGTTGTAAGTCTAATTGTTTATTTGAAAAGGTTTTTATTTATATTTTTTATTATTCTGTAGATTATAAGAAAGTAATAAACTAAATATTATGATTTTCGTTTTTGTGGTTCTGACAAGTATAATTCATTATTATTGTAGCAAACAGAACAATTTTTTATGTTATGTTTTAATTAATGATTTTAATAAAAATAAATATTTTCCTCAAACTTATGGCTCATGGCCTTAAACTATTTCCTAAAGAAAATAGAAACTATCATAATTAATCTACCACAGCCTCAACGTTATATTTTAGTGAACTTTAACATAAAGCAACTAAGTTCAAATTCGCATGAAAAAAGTAACGGATTTTAGGACACTTTAACGGTTACTACTACACGATTAACGGGTATTGGTACAATTCAGTCTTTTTTATATTTCTTTGGATTTATGTGTACTTATATGTATATATTTAAAAAAAAGAGGAATAATTCATAAGCTATGTTAAATAAATTCAATGCTCATGTAAAAAATATTTTAGTATCTCTACCCATTTTAACGTACCAGACGTTCAAATCCAACGAAGTTCAAAATTTAACGGAATCTGGGACATTTACCTTAACTCAAGTGTTTCTAAATTGGTATCAATACGACAAAGAGACAGTCTCTTATCATATTTACAACGATTTTACAGTAAAACCAATGGGGTAAATTTGTTGAAATGCATAGTACGAGAACGAGAAGAAACTATAACATGAACTCTTTTTGCATTTCATTATTTTATTACGTGTTTCTGATGCACAACACGACGTCTAATATGGCGTGCAGGTCAGTGTACCTGCACTCTGCTTCTGAGGTGATGGGTTCGATTCCCACACAGGACAAATCTTCGTGTGCTTAAACATGAATATTTGTTCCGGTCTGGGTGATAACCTATTTATGCATATTAAGTATGTATTTCAAAAAGATATATTTGCATATGTTTATTCGTAATGTAGTATCTATAAGTCTCTCTCATAAGTTCTCCCTAATACTTATCTTGGAGCTAAACAATTGGTGAGACTGTATGAAAATTATTTATCGATTAAAAAAAATATCAGCACGTCGATAGCTGGTAACATTATAAATATAAAATAAACTGTGAGTTCAGTACGATAGCGTTACATTATGAAGTTTAGGCAAGAATAAAATATAACGATTAACTCCAAATTAGTACTAAGTACTCATTCAAGGTAAAGTGCTGATTAACTTTAAGAAGAATTCGGTATTACACCTTACTGTAACTAATAATTATAAGGATATTCAGAAACATGCATGTTTACATATAACTATAGTGTAGACTCTGTCAGAGGCATTTACAAAGATTTTAAGAAAGTCTTCTAGCGCAACGGTCTGCGTTCCCTACTCCTTATTAAAAATCTCTGGAGTTATATCCCTGAGATCAGGTAGTCGATCTAATGTAGGTATTGGAATTTTTAGTATTGGATATATTTGTAGTATTGAAGGTGTATAGGGATCCTAGCAAGACCTGAGGAGCCCAAGCCAACTTAACCTGCAAGTGGTGCACCTGCCTATCAACGGACGAGGCTCTGGCGAACATAACAGGGCCCGGTAAGCGGCGGCTCGCCACCTATTACGTGTGACGAAGTGTGGGCGTATAAGACGCCTCTGCCTACCCCTTCGGGGAAACAGGCGTGAATGTATGTGTGTATTGGAATTTTATTTCGCCAGGCTTAGGGTATGCAGTGCTTATTCAAGTTTACCGTGTGCACGCTACTTTACACACTCCGTTTACGGCGGGCACTAGATTTAATAAAACATAAAAGTATACTTAATAGAAAGAAAGAAAGAAAATAAATTTATTCAGTACAAATAAACATAGTAATTAAGTACACAAAAAAGCAACGATTAAGTTTACACAAGCAAAATATCACATTAAACCATGTACTGAAACTATGTCCACTCAGCACACTGTCGGACACCATAGGATGTCACGACGCTGATCTTCCGTGAACACCTAGGCATGAGGTGTTACTACGCGCAGTATTTGTAAAATGCATCTATTTAAATAATTAAAAATAAATTACAATAAATATATAAAGTAGTTTGTGTAAAGAATGGAATACTATAATAAAAAGTTTAAATAAAAGTATTAAGTATACATATGAATATAATGAGAAAGAAGAAGAACGAATAGTAGTGAAATGCAAATAACTTAACCAAATCGAAGTAAGACAGTGATAAACTATGAATGACACAACACAGGTATAATTCATCTTTTTGCAAAATCAGTAAATATTGTTTGTAATTAAATTTAAAAGTTTTAATTGAATAGATGATAGGACAATATTATTTCAAAAAGTGTTTCCTTTATCATTATTCTAGTCTAGGTCATACAACCAAGAGCTCCTAAAATACTTTTTTCTCCTTAAAAGTAACTTGAAATGGTTACTAAATGCCAACAAACAAGCAATCAAACAACAAAACCAGTAAAGGCTCGATTGAACAACTTCTTTCGTCTACTTACAATGTATCGACAAATAAATAAACAAGCTAAGTACTTCAAGGCACAAACGCTTTTACAAAGTGCAAAGTTCGCGTTTGACGCAAGTATTTTTCTGACGCCATCTTAAATCTACAGGGCTTTTGTAAATATTAGCATTCACTTACAAACTGCAGGGTCTGTTGCTCCCTTTGCATCACGCCCTGCCTGAACCAATACAGACTGATCGAGTTATTTTTATTTTATAGCAAAGAGTCTTACTGTAAAGAAAAATTTTTAGATGTGCAAATATAAAATTTTTATATTCAATTGCTTGTAGCCTTTGTTTAAATATGAGTGGGTGCTATGATCCAATAAAAGGTTGTATGCAGATTTTAAATAGGAATTTCACGAATAAATATTAACCCAAAAATAATTAAATTGTCTTAAATAGTCTGAAAACTTTACTAAAGAATAAAATATATATATATATATATATATATTTTAGGTACGAGTGTATACATACGAGCTGCTGTATATATATATATATATATTTATAATTAAGTAACATAAGAATGAAATGATAAGCCACGTTGGAGATGGCATTGAATAAACTTTGATGGACTTTGTGGTGATCGCAGTTCAAGCCAGAACTGCGATCGCAGAATGTCCTTCTTTTGATTTTCCATTAGTATACATATAACCTACCTAGCATAATCCCGATAGTGCCCCAGACCTGCGCTTAGGGCCCTGGGTCTGAACAAATTGGCCCAGTTTCTGTAAATACACTATCTATAATGTACATTAACAGCGCAAATAGAAGAATTCAATATCATCAAAAAAAATTATGACATTAAATTAAGCATCACCGCTTTCAATTCATCTGAAATTCCTAGGCTGCAAAACTGGAAGAACTAGCATTCAATAAAAGGTAGCCCCAACTGGTGCCTTATGACATAGCTGATGTCAATGAAAATCGCATAAAAACCGGTCCAGCTGTTTGAAGAATCTAACACATCAGACAGGCAAAAAAAAATGGGTACTGGTGCCTGCTACTTTTTAGTGCATTAAAAAAAATCTGTTACTTTGACATTACAAACAGACTTATTAATTCGATTTATTTGTAAAATTGTTTTCCGAAAAATAGCGCAAATAGAAAAATTCAATATCATCCACACACTTCATGAAATTTAAATAATCCTCACCGTTTTGAATTCATCCGGCATTCCCTGTGCAAGGCTGCACCCTCCCAAACTGGGAGAAAACTTTGCAAACTCCATAAGAAAGCATGCTTAAAATGGAATTATCTTCTTTATTTTTATATTAAAGTTGAATTTGATGTAATCGCCTTAAGCTTTTCACCGTTCATAGACAGCTGTTGCCCAGTCCCCCTCGATTTGCTGTCGCTTATAAACCAACTTTCATACTTGTTTTTGCAAACTTTTCCTACAAAATAAAATATAAATGTAAAAATAACTCTGGGTGGTCACAAACGTGACAATATTTAAAACCATTTTAAAGGTCCATACTTCTTCTTCTTCCATTTAAATAATGGCTTCGTGCGGCTAGCACATTTAGCCAGTGTCAAGTAAGTGATATATTAATAATATATAATTCATAATAAATGAGAATGAGTGATGATAAAGAAAGCGAAGCGCTCGTAGCTCTGCGGAGTTCGGTGATCGGAAACGATCACCATTGTACAGCAAAGTTTACAGAGGTCAGTCATTGGATGGGTGACCGTTTGTGTGGCATTTGATATCGAGCGCTTCCGTGCTTCGGAAGGCACGTTAAGCCGTTGGTCCCGGTTATCACTAAATGTGGTAGTCGTTAAGCCATGTTAGAGGCCTCATGGGCGGCTTGAAAAATTCTAACAGCAGGACGCCATACACCTGCCTCCGCCAATCCGCACTGGGTCAGCGTGGTGGAGTATGACCCAATACCCTCGCACCTTGATATGTGTGAGGAGGCTCGTGCTCAGTAGTGGGACGTTAATTGGATGTAAAGATGATGATAAAGATGATAAATGGTAAATGAGATACCCTCCCCAAAGCCCCTTGAGTCCTCAGTAAAGATGTGGGACTATACTGAGATCTCACATGGACTCCTTGAGAGAAAATTTGAAAAGTGATGTTGCACTGTTTTGTTTGATTTACCAACACTTATGCATGTTCACAAACACTTAACGGTTAATAATCCACCGTTATTACACATTAATGTTAGAAATATCACAAACTTTAGAAAATAAAACAAAACCGCAGACATGACGCTTCACTTTCCCGCCAAGAAGCCAGGTCCATACTTCTTCTTCTTCTTTTAAATAATGGCTTCGTGCGGTTTGCACATTTAGCCAGTGTCAAGTTAGAGATATATTAATATCATATAAATTATAGTAAATGAGAATGAGTGGTGATAAAGATGATAAATGGTAAATGAGATCCCCTCCCCCTTAGCGCCCTTGAGTCCTCAGTAAAGATGTGGGACTAAACTGAGATCTCACATGGACTCCTTGAGAGAAAATTTGAAAAGTGATGTTGCACCGTTTTGTTTGATTTACCAACACTCATGTATATTCACAAACACTTGACGGTTAATAATCCACCGTTATTACACATTAATGTTAGAAATATCACAAATTTTAGAAAACAAAACAAAACTGCAGACATGACGCTTCAATTTCCCGCCAAGAACAGGTCCATACTTGTTCAGTTGTTGTATTTTTTTTTTTGTTTTAAATAATGGCTTCGTGCGTTTCGCACATTTAGCCAGTGTCAAGTAATCATAGTAAATGAAAATGAGTGCTGATAAAGATGATAATTGGTAAATGAGATGCCCTCCCCGAAGCCCATAGTCCTCAGTAAAGATGTGAAACTATATTGAGATCTCACATGGACTCCTTGAGAGAAAATTTGAAAAGTGATGTTGCACTGTTTTGTTTCAATTACTAACACTTATATACGTTCACAAACAATTAATGGTTTATAACACACCGTTATTACACATTAATGTTCGAAATATCACAAATTTTAGAAAATAAAACAGACTGCAGACATGACGCTTCACTCCTTGTGCACTTATCTTCTAAAAAATTATAAATTGTTATAGAAAATAGGTTAGTTATTTACGGGTGTAAGTGACAAGTATTAGTAGCTTGTACTACATGTATGCTTTCTAAATTACAAATAATATTATCAGTCGTTTATATTCATACTAGCGGGCTCCCGCTTCTACACTATCTAAAATCACATTCCCGCGGAAAATAAAAAATAGTTGATAATATTATGTTAGTTAAAGTCTCGTGAAACGAAGTTTAATATAAATTTTGTAGGAAGAGCAGGCCTAAAGTGCACTATGGCCGCACAAGAAGATAGGGGGGGCGCGACACACTGGGCTTCTCTGAGGAGGTTCTGATCCGGAGGACGTTGGCCGCGTTCGGGGTGCTAGAAGCTACAAACCCCGGCACTGGCCCCCCGTCTCTTTTTCAACAGCGGTGGGCGTCGTCGGTAGGACTGCGGTGGTCACGTCTGCCGCGATGAGCCCCACATTCCCCTTCGGGTGCTCCCCCTCCCCCATCAGACGGGAGACAGTGCGTCAACAGCATTTTTTTACCGACGATAAAAAAAGGCCAAAAGTACACTACACAAGCTGGATGATGTATAACATAATTTTTGGCGTGAATTAAGCCAAGGGTGAGGAATAATCATAGCAAGTACAAAGAAATGAGAGTAGAGATCTACCTATCCTTCTGGGAATATAGTCTGAAATCACGTAATATATATAAGAGATATTAAATTTGAATAAAATAAGCAAATCATTTCAATAGCAGACATATAAAGCCAGTAAAACATCCGTTCTAGATACATATAGTATACATGTATACACTTTAGGGATACATCTCGACCCCATCTGAATACTCCGAGAAGCACGTCTGCACCTTTTACAATAATGGAATATAGCTTTCCGGCATTCAAAACGGACATTTTATATAATGATATTGCTTTCATCACTATATTTTATACGTGCTTAAAAGGGTGTTTTTTCCAAAGCTCTTCCGATATTCTTATTACGACTACGTATTGTTAGTTGCCATCATTTTTACATTATTAAATACTTCATACGCAGCAGCAGGACGCCATACACCTGCCTCCGTTAATCCGCACTGGGTCAGCGTGGTGGAGTATGACCCAATACTCTCACACCTTGTGTGAGGAGGCTCGTGCTCAGGTAGTGGGACGTTAATGGGCTGTGATGATGATGATGATGATGATATACTCTATCATTTCAGCCATATAAAGTCTACAATAATAGTTTAACATTGGCCTTTCCAATATTTTATTATATAGGGGATTTTCCCCATAATCCGCCGTTGGGCAGGCGGGTTGGTGATTGAGGATTCAACAGTACGCAGAATGACGCTGCTACCCATCATCCGGTATTTCTCTTCGACTCCTAATGAAATGAGAGGGGTGGCATTATTCTAGGCACTTAATAAGACTATGAAAGAAAGAAAAGAAAGAAAGAAAATAATTTATTCTGTGGAAAGAAAATAATTTATACATTGGTTTACAAAAATACAAAAATAAAAATTAATAAACACATGTGGCACCGAAAAGGCTTATACTCAGCATATGCCGAGGGGTCACTATAGCCCCGCGGCGCTGGTCTTCCGTACAAGCCTAAGCCTATGAACATGTTGATATGTCATTTATATGTGTATATGACACTTATTATTATATTATACTAAATTATATTTACATATATTTATTTTCGTATTTCAATTTATGTATATTGTAGGTATTCATGTAATTATTTAAACCTAATATCTATTAAACTTAACACAGCCTTTAGGGTAGAGAGCATAGATACCTATAAGAACAGGTTAGACCTAGCTTAGGTATTTAAGTGTACCAAATGTATTGTGAAAATGTGTAATAATTTTGAGTGTCCATAAGGCAGTTGAATAAATATGGGAGCTGGTGGGAATAAACCGAAAAATATTGATAGTCATCTTCTAAGTACGGAAGTACGGAGTATGATCCTTGTTTTTTGAGATGAACGAATAGATTTATTCTTACGAATTGGAATTACTATTTATAAACATTACTTGCTTCTTTTTCGTTATTTCCGTATTTGTTCTATATATAAATAAATGATACATACATATGTATGTCACGCCTGTTTCCCGAAGGGGTAGGCAGGGGCATATTATTGCCGCTTACCGGGCACTGTCATGTTCGCCAGAACCTCGTCTGTTGATCGGCATGTGCACCACTTGCAGGTGAGGTTGGCTTGGGCTTCTAAGCTTGTACGTAAAAAACCTCTACCTCAAGCTTCATTCATAATTAAACTATTAGGTAAATTAAATTACGCTTTACTATTTTACAGCCTGTCTTATTTATTTATACTTTTATACTTACTTGCATCAATACCTAGTACTAGTCCTTAACCAATTTAACGACGGGAAGTCATCAAATGACAGCCTCCCGCTTTGGGTAGAATGAAAGAGGAGGAGTTCTGTCTCCCTTTTTTTTTTTCAAATCTTGTGACTGCAGAACACAATTGTTTTAATATTATGTATTTTAATTGTAACTGGCGGGAGAAAAAACCAACCTTGACGATTTTCTTGCCCGTTCTTTTACGATCAAGCTCCCGCCCGCAGTGAATGGGCGCGTTAGTTTATAAGTATGACATTCATAAGAGCTCTATTGAGCCAAACTTGAATAAATGAATTTTTAATTTTTTTAATTTTAATTTAAAGAGAAGCGTCAGACTCTTACTGACTAAAACCATCCATGTTCCTTAGGAGGCCGTTATATTCCGGGTGTTATTTGAACCCTAAAGAGAAGATTCAGAAAAATATATATTTATGCAGTACAATTGGCCACGTCTTTTATTCATGCAGGCCAGTAATATGAGGGGTCCAAGCTGACCCTAAATTTGCGTACGTCTGGGTCACTTCTATAGAATTATTCCCATAACCAATGTATAAATAAAAGGGCTCACCATTTGTTTTTCATTACTTTAAAAGCCTGTGGGGTGGTCTATGTTTAAGTACTATATCATTTGTATGAAACATGAGTAAGGCTTAGAAATTGTAAGTAATCATTTTATATGTTATTTTATTATATATTTTTTTATGTCGGATGATTGCTACGGCTAATACTAGCGTATTAGTTTATTCTCCGAAAGTTGGACAATTTTGGTAAGTATTTGAGGCAAGCTGAAAACTTGCCATTTGCTTCTCCATAGTACCCTGTTGCTAGTCTTAATACGTGATGGGAATTACCCTATCTGTTTTAAAAAAATGCCTGCCCATATACCCTTGAGGCTATCTGAAACTTTAATACTTAGTATATTACTTTATAATAATACCTTTAACTTGAAAAAAAACAGGTTTTTTATCAAAATATTCTCCATTATCTAATTATTTAATTTCGAAGATAGATTCTATAATTTTCCAAATGGGTCGCAGTTCGACATTTCGAGATATAGAAACTACACCCAAGCGACTCTGCGATAAAAAATTTCACGCTCCGAAAATTCTAGACGCTCACTCACCGAAAAAAATCTTCGACAAAACTTTTCCTATCGCATAAATGGAGGAAACTATCCAAAGTAGTCGGCAAAAAGTAGTGAAATGTCGCAAAGTCGCATAGCGCCAAGGCGAACGTACGAGGCGCAACAAAAATTTAATAATGCTACAAAAGTTAGTATGGACTCTCTTAAATTACTGACATGGCACCAAGGAACTTTTCTTATTAGAGCACGCCAGAGGTGAAACGGCGGAGGATAAGACTTTTACTTCGCCAAGTGAAGTGTTTTGGGTGAATTTTGAATGTTCATCATTTACACATTTTCGTCACAAATGTCGAATGTTGTGACGAAAATGTTTTGTTTAAAGTTTGACACTGTTAAACTTAAGGTATTATTTGTGTGCGTTGTAAAATTTACTATATATTTATATCTTGAGCAAATGTTAGTAAAACATCATTGTATTCTTCTTGTTAGCGTGATAACGCGCATTGCAAAATTGCGTAGAGACAATAATGATGATAAATTAATATAGATATAAAATTATTTTACACTTGAGTGAAGGTATTTTTTACGTGCGCTGCCACAGTGGTTATAGTGAATTTTAAAAAAAGACATATAAAATATGCTCGTTGTTTGGTGATAGTATTTAATATCCGTGGCAATAGGCTCGCCACCTATAACATTTGACGTAACATGTATGTATGTACATATCCGTTGCACAATACAAGCTATGCTTACTTAGGAACTAGATACATAAACCTACATTATGACATATTGGAAAGAAACAATATTTTTAATACTTATTCAAAATTACTATGTTGCAACACGATACCTACAATCACTATTTTGTCATGAAACCTCAATACACCGATATTTCGTCATACAAGCAGATTAATCAATTAGGCGTTGTTATCTAGTTTAGATATAGGTTAGCAAAAGTGCTTGTACGAGTACATAAGAGTTCAAATAAATTGGTATATATTTTTAGGTGAACATTTTATAGCACAACAAAAATTTAAATCATCTAAGTTTTTTTTATTTTAAATATTTTCAAACATTTGTTAACAAAACAGCAGCATATAGTTTCAAAGTATAGAAACAAATAAATCTGATGCTGAATTAAGAAATTCTTTACAACATTTTTCATTAGAGTGGAATATTCGAGAACGTCTAACAATAGTAAAAATATTGGTGATTTTATTTGTTTGGAAACATTATTTTGTAAGGGCTTTGAATAAAAGTCGTGTGCCGTATATAAGTCTAAGATCTATGCTTTTCCCCACGCTACCCCAGCTTTTATCAGACTGAGCAATAAAGTTGTAGGCCGGCCACGATTTATGAATAGGAGACTGCGATACCACCTCTTAATATCGGGCCAACGGCCAAGGAGGCTTTTAACTGGATTGTACTTTTAATAAAATATTACCAATAACTTTACCACTTACTTTCCAAATGAAATTTAGTTCCATCAAGATATGAAGTATATCAAAATATTTTAGACGATGTATATATTTTTTTTAAACTTTTAGTACGAATTTTATTTCTTCAAAATCCAAAATAACAAATCGTATGTACGTTCCCTAAAATATGGTTGAGCAAAACGCGTCTGCTCATGTTTACTACGTTTATCCGTTATTATGTTAATATTGCTATAAAGAGTTTTGTCTTCTGTACTTTTAAATCTTGTGACTACAGAACACATTCTTTTTAATTTTAGATATTTTTATTGTAACTGGCGAGAGAAAAAACCAACCTTGATGATTTTTATGAACGTTCTTTTACGATCAAGCTCCCGCCCGCAGTGAATGGGCGCGTTATTTTTAAGTATGGCATTCATAAGAGCTCTATTGAGCCAAACTAGTATAAATGACATTTGATTTTTTATGATTTCCAACTTACTAAACATTAATCAATCTAATAACAGTGTCTCATAAACCCATTAAGAGTTCTTATTCTCAAATTGTTTAATCATTTTGGCTACAAACACACCATACATAAATTCAGGTAGAATCGATTCTCATAGATAGTCATTGCACGTATGCACGTACCACATTAATATATACATACAAACAATCACGCCTGTTTCCCCGAAAGGGTAGGCAGAGACATATAACACGCCCACGTTTTGCCATTTATATTGTTGGTCCCAGGTAGGTGGCGAGCCTATTGCCGCTTATTGGGAACATTTATGCTCGTCAGAGCCTCGTCCGGTGGTCGGCAGGTGCAAGGTGAGGTTGGCTTGGGCTCATATATTAATGTATCAGTGACTTTAAAAAATACTTATTTATCCACTGTGATATCATCTCACACACACTTCTGCTAGGGTTGTCTGGAAGAGATTTCTTATGGAAATAAGCTCACCTTTGTACATGTTTTTTTGATACTGTTTTTTTTATAAATGTTTATGTGCAATCAAGGGTTTATATCTCTCTGAGTCAAATTTTTACTCCTTACCAACACTTCGGCAAAGTGGAGACCTCGACGTGATAGTCAGTTTGGTTTAGAACAGTGTTATTATATAAACCGGGTTTGTAGCTGGTAAATATCATCATTCTCTCAGCTAATTAAAGTCCCCTGATGAACATAGGCCACTATGGGGAAATGCCCACGCTAAGCAGATGGGTTGGTGATCGCAGAACAGGCCAGTACACAGGACGCCACTGGAAGAGTTTCTCTCAGTCGGATCTTACTATACCCACGAGATGATAGGGGGTCACGCTGTTCTAGACCTACGCCAAAAAGCATAAGATCTTCTTCATCAGAAATTCCAAGCCACGCATCACATGTCATTCCTGAATCGCGCTAATTTACTGTTCAATCGCTTGCATCGCTTTATAAACTACTAGCTTCTGAAACGGTGTCGGATCAACATTTTTGAATACCTGATTTACATTATTGGAGATTTCATAAGAATTGATTTGGATAATAATGCGAAGAATTTTCTTCGCAATATTATTCAAATCAATTCTTAAATTAAATTATTTCATTCCCTAAGAATAGTGATAAGCTTAAAACTGTCGAGTTACGAGGTCATATTTATAGAACTATTGAGGTTAAAACCACGTACAAATCAACCAACCTAGGCGTCGGTGATATTTCACGTCATAAATATAGTATTTCTTTCGGAATATCACAAATAATGGTACAGTTCACTATTACCTCCCACGCCATTTTGTTAGCCTAAAATATGAAATTGACGATTTAGAACACGTTTATAATAATATGTGTTCTATTATCGAATCTTAAAAGCAAAATCTTGTAGTCTCGCGGCATGGTTTCATTCAAATAGAATTCATACGTTTGGCAAAATTTATCCGAATCATATTCCGTGCGAGCTTTTCTTACGAATCAAATTATTCATAAGTGAATATATCCTTGAGAATACTTTGATTTATTCTTTCGGAGCGCTCTCCTTCAAACGTAATCCGTAAGACACGTTTTATATCATCTAAGGCGGAAAACAAAGAGAAATGCCCCACACAAACATGAAGACGTTACTTCATATTCTACGAACGATAAATCTTAAGGGAAAGACACATCTGTCAAAAGTGTAAAATATGTATTTCTCGTAACGCACATCCCTTGTCGTTCTCGCCAAGGGGAATGGTATGGTATGATGCATTTTTCTTGAAGAGAAATGGGAAAAGTTTAAAACGGTGAACCTTCTTTTTCCAGATTCTACATACTTTTAAACGTACCTTGTGTATAAGTTTTTTTATGTTTGTGTTACCTAATCTACGCGCGACGTGACAGGCAGACAACACTAACGGCAGGTGAAATAAAATAGATACTTGTAATTGTCTATGAACAGCTGCTATGCGTATATTATTATCATGATTTACCAAAGAAAGTAAAAATTTCGCTGGTAAAAAACAATTTGGGTAAACTATAAAAGAAATCAGAATTTAGACGAAGTAAACAGTGCGATCTCGAAGGTGATGCACTGGTTTGACGTTAACAATATGCTATTAAATGGGGCTAAAACGAAATGTATTAAATTCGTGACGCCTAACGTCAGACAGGCAAACTCTACTATTATGGTAAAGGAGGATGAGTTGACCCTTGTGGATACTACCAAGTTTTTAGGGATTACTTTAGACTCTAAGCTAAGTGGGGCCCACATATTGGTGAATTGTCGAGTAGACTTAGCTCTGCAGCATTCGCGGTAAAGAAAATTCGCCAATTAACAGACGTTGTAACAGCTAGGCTAGTTTATCATAGCTATTTCCATAGTGTTATGTCCTATGGTATTCTTCTGTGGGGTTGGTGCCGCAGACATTCAAACAATCTTTGTGCTGCAGAAGAGGGCTATTCGAGCAATTTATAATCTCCCGTGTGGACATTCACTAAGGGAAAAGTTTAAAGAAATTGGTATTTTAACAGTGGCCGGTCAATTCATTTATGATAACCTGGTTTATGTACATAAGAATACTGATCAATTTAGTAAGAAAAGCTGTGTACATAACCTAAACACAAGGAATAAGCATAAATTAGTTGTACCTGCCACTAGGCTCCAAAAGATAAACAAATCTTTTAAAGGTCAATGTGTGCGATTCTACAATAAAATCCCAAGCAACATACAGCAATTGAGCCTAAATAAATTTAAATTAACAATAAAATACAAGCTGTCTTCAAATTCTATTAAAGACTATATTATTATGGCAGATAAAAATGCTTGGGATTAAACTGCCGTTTCATACAGGCTATTCTAATATGAATGACTTGAAAAAATAAATATTGTTAAGGTTATGTTATATTGCATTGTATAGCTTCACAGACAAATGAAGATTGTAATTCTAGTACCAAACTAATGGACATATTGAAAAGAGAATTCTTCTTACAGAGCGGTGGCTCGGAACTGGCACTTAGATTCACTTACACTTAATTATTTTTTGTTTTTAAATTGTTTTGTTGCATGTAAGTGAATCTAAGCTTCGTGATTTAGTGTAATATTATTTCGATTGTTTTTTTTTCATTTGTAATCATGACGTTTTCAAGTACTATGTATAATAGTTTATGAAATAAATAATTTTTTTACTTTACTTTTACTTATATCTTTCCAGATTTGAACTAAATCTATTTTACGTGATTAAAATGTATAACTGTCACGTTTTTGAATGTTTGTTTTTGATAATGATTTTATTATGGAAATGCATTGATCACCGACTTGTAATAATTACAAAAAAGTTTTTTTTCGGAATATCCAATAATTTCTGTGAAATATAACTCAATGCATACTTTATACCTGAAGCAAAAAGTATTTCCATAGACAGTTAAGCTAAAAGCTTCACATAACAAAAGCTAAGGAGTCGATGTCTAAAAATATAATATCAAAAGAATTCGATTATACATGTTGCTCGGGCTCTCGATCCTTTTGTCGCGTTTCGGAGCGTTGTCACCTTTCAGTTTGGCATCAAAGGCCTTTCTGATCGGCATCCACGGACTAATTAGCAGGCACCCGTTCGGTTGGAAGATATTGTTTATTGGAAGCTTCGCCGCACCCGAGAGGGCCGTTGGCACGGAAAATTGAGGCAACCCGATGTAACGCTTAGGGGCAGAGACCCAAATACGTGTTTGATCAAGACCTGAAAAGGTTTTATGTCTAAATCATGAATGCCGATTAAATTTTCAGATATGTGAGTAGATACAGAAATATACGGAGCAAGAAATATACCACCATTTTGAGAAATTTATCTAGTAGAATATGTAAGTAAATTGAACCATACTTTGTAACTAAAGCAAAAAAAGATTATCATTGAAAACTGAGGATAAATATACATCTACCCTCCACAATAGCCAAGGAATCGATATCTAAAAATATAATATTAAAAGAATTCGATTATACATGTTGCTCGGGCTCTCGGTCCTTTTGTCGCGTTTCGGAGCGTTGTCACCTTTCAGTTTAGCATCAAAGGCCTTTCTGATCGGCATCCGCGGACTAATTAGCAGGCACCCGTTCGGTTGGAAGATATTGTTTATTGGAAGCTTCGCCGCACCCGAGAGGGCCGTTGGCACGGAAAATTAAGGCAACCCGGTGTAACGCTTAGGGCTAGAGACCCAAATATGTGTTAGATCAGATCTTGAAAGGCTTTATAGCAAAGTTAATAAAGTCGATTTCTTTTTGAGTAGGTGTATTAATTCAGTAAAATATATGAAGTACTTATTAGGAAATTTGAAATAATTTTTATAAAATAATTTTTCTTGCTTTTAAGTTTCACATTACTATTATACTCAATATAGTCTATATGAATTATAAATATAAACAAGAAAATTTTAGCATAAATCAAACGTCTAGCCCAAATTGAGCTTGCAGTAGTATGATAATTATGATAGGCAACAAATAAACATATGTCAATACTCTTTTACACATATTTGTGCACACTCCATGTGCCCTGTAAGAATCGAATACATGAATTTGAAACAAAAAACAGATATACAAAACTCCGCATCAAAAGAGTCGTATTATACATACAAAATTTATAACCTAAAATACCAATACCAATATTTCACACTACCAAAAATAAAGCTTCCGACATTAAACCGCCGCCGAAAAAGATTTTAATTATGATAAGTTAGTGTTACATTACAAATAAATTAGCTAGACGGAAAGTCCATTCTTTCGGAAGAAACTGCTTATTGGAAACTATTACCACCCCATCATAACGGAGATGGGCAACCTTCCAAATAATATTTCAGAAATGGCTACTTATATTTTTACAAGCCAAGTGTAATGGAAATATTATGTTTATGTTTACCAGTTTACCTTTATACTTTCCATGATGTGGAAAGCAATTGGGAGGCCTATGTTCAACAATGGCCATCTTTTCCTATGATGTTATATCGAAAAGGTAGGCAGAGGTATTATACGCCCCCACTTCGCCAGTTACATAGTTGGTCCCACGTAATAGGTGGCGAGCCTTTTGCCGCTTATAGGGCACTGTTATATTCGCCAGAGCCACGTCCGCTGATTAGCAGATGCACCACTTGCAGGTGAGGTTGGCTTGGGCTCTTTTGGTCTTGGTAGGAACCCTATACACCCTACATAATACCCTATACGACTTTTACTCTCAGTTAAATGCAGTTCGCATATTTTCTTAAGAGCCAAATAGAGAATGAGCTTAGGCCCACGGTTTCATCACTAACACATTACCATTGGACACTTTAGTTTTTACTCCTTACTAAATAATGTTAGTAACACTTTTTTTATTTTTTTTATTTGTATAACAAACTAAAATTTAAATCATAAGTTAAAATAAAAACATTGCAACAAAAACCAATTGAGGTTTTTCCGTGCACTGCCATTCTTCTATACATTTCATAAATCTGGTATTATAAACAAGTTATTAAAATATACAAATTCAAAACACGAAAGATTCCTACATAATTATTATCAAAGTGAACAAGAGAATATGTTTAAAAAGAAAAAAATAGTAATAAGTAACAAAGACAACAAATTTATAGCTTATATCAAGGACTCAGATATTCGTAATTTTTAATGTTAATTAGTACATTCAATTAATTAGTAGTATTCAAATATCAAGTCTTGACTATGTATAAGAAAGTGAGTTTTCACTACATTATTTATCCTGTTTTCAGGTTCCCAAAAGGTTTTCCAAAGACAAAATTAGGCACTAGATACAAAATGAAATTCAAACGATTATCAAAACTCAGACTGACCGATGTCTGCAAACCCTGTTCGACTTTGAAGATCGTTTCCGAACGAATGAACGCCACACTATATTCGTCTATAGTAAATACTCTTCTAAATTAACATTAATCTACAATATATACATTATTTTAATAATTTCCGACAGTCACAGCTTCCCACTCAAATTACGACCATACTTAAGGTCTCTTGTAAGTAATAATTGTTATAGCTTTAAAAGCAAATTTTAGGGTAAAATACCTAATAAAATAATGCCGGCAAAACGGTAATTACGTTAATATAAACATTTTCTAACTTTCTATAAATTTTTAATTACCAAAGTCGCAACTGAGAGCATAAAGTTCACCCGATAGAAATTTTCCAGGGTGACTTGAAATTTAGTTCGAGACTTCACTATTGATATCTTGACGTCGACTTTTATCTGTTTCCAGTCTCGCAGTTCTGAGAGCTTTTTATTATTGAAGAGAGTATATTTGCTCCTTTGACTTTTTTCTTCAAAGTCGTTTACGTTCATGACGATTTTATCTTTAAGAGTTTTTTTGCAAAAAAATATGAGCGATTCAATGCTGTGAGATAGATATAGAATTGTGAGAATATACTTTTGAAGATCTTAGATTCTTTTAAGGTGACCTATATTTATAAATAGATATGCTTTTACTTATTGGCGCTGTCTTTGGACGTGAGCAGTTGTTCAATACTAAATACAATATGTGAACGACTTGAGAGCAAAACTCATAGCTTTCATAATCAAAGGGTCTCGGGTTCAAACCTATGACTGTTCGAAATTATGCGCGTAATTACCACTTGCTCCGTGTCTTAAGCACGTTAAATAGAATTTAACACACGTTTACGATAAACAGTCGATATGATGGGAACAGTTGAAGTCGATAGTCGTCCAACAATACATTGATAAATACGACATAAAGGTAATATGGCTGTTGTGCAGCAACACAGTATCCACTGATGAACAAATACCTAGTGCTTAGAAATTTGTTTTTAACTTATTAGAACTTTGGCCTCCCCAATAGATTACATGTTATACACCACTCTAGGCACGCGGGTTAGTGATCGCAGTTCAAGTCAGTGCCAAGGCTGACGCTGCTGACCAGCATCCAGTAGGACTTCTCTTCGTCGACTCTTACGACTCCCCGTGAGACGAAAGGGAGACAATAGGTCTGCTGCGTTATAAACACAGACCGTCTGTAATATAAAGAAGCACGACCACAATTTATATATTCATAAAACATAATTCATGACCTGATCTCATTACGCAATTTACTGATACCAAACAATAAATTCTGATCAAGCCTTAAATTTGCAATAAAATGCCACGTGGTGAGCCGTTTTATTACACAAAACGGAAATTTAATTAGATACTTGGTGTCTCCGAGGCGAGGGTGGATTTTAGAGCCTAATATTTTCAAATTAAGTATCATACTCGAGTGTAATAAGTAAAGCCCTAAAGTTTCTAATGACCTTACAATTTAGCTTTGTAATATCATTTCGCAAGGAAACAGACGTCCCTTAAATTTATTTTTCGCTGAGCGTAGAATGAACTTTGTTATTGTGAAAAATTTTAAAAGTTTTGTTTCTTGGTCTGTTTATTTATTATTTTGAAACTAAATTCGGCCAGTATCTCTGCCAAAAATTAAGGTTTTATTTAAAATTCTTTTTTATAAGTGACTGTGATTCGAATTAACCAAATCCGGTCAGACGCGTGATGGATTTTTTTAAATTTAAAGATGGAATACAGAATACATTTACCATGTGATGTAATAGCGCGACCTCAGAAGAATTCTAGCACCCGTGTCTTTCCCGAGAGAGTCATGGAAAGCGATCAAGGGAATGGGATTTCGTCTTTTCCTGGGTGAAGGTCTACCCACCGCTCAGCAGTTGACACATATCACCTATAGATTTCTGTTCTCAAAGTGAACGGCTACGACAAAGTAGATCCATTAACGACCGATATGGCATGGAGGCAAGTTTACCCGCACTCCGCTTCTAGGGTCGTGGGTTCCATTCCCACACAGGACAAATCTTTATGGGCACAAACATGATATTTGTTATGGTCTGAGGGTTTTCCTATGTATATTTAGTATGTATTTACAAAAAAAAATGATTTATGTATGTTTATCCGTTATTTAGTAACCATGACACAACTTCTTAATGATACTTATCTTGGATCTAAATAATTGGTGTAATTGTCATAAAATTTATTTATTTTAAAAGGTTGTTGCGGGGTTTTTGCCTATTGTGTGAGTCTTTAACTTTCACATTATCATTTGTAGGGAAATTCATAGCGCCACGTTTGCAAGCAGCCTGAAACAGAAGGTAAATGGCGTGACCGTTTGAATGCCTTACGACATTTTTTGACGTACCTTACGTTAAGCCGTTGGACACGGTTATTAGATATGTAAATAGCCTTTAATATATTTTCAAAGAACGAATTGATTAGCTTAAAGATGATATTACTATTGGGCGGCTACAGCTAGGTAATCATGATAGAGACTAGAGGAACTAGGCATCCATTAATTAGATGTACTAACACCGTATACCACAGATAAATAATTAAATAAATATTTCTGACACTTACCAATTATTAAGTTCCAAGATAAGTATCATTAAGAACTTGTGTTATGGATACTAAATAACGGATGAACATACATAAATACTTTTTTTTTTAATACATACTTAATATACATAGAAAAACACCCAGACCAGAAAAAGCATTCATATTTATACACACAAATATTTGTCCTGAGTGGGAATCGAACCTACGACCTCAGGTGACAGAGGTACCAGTTTTTTATACTAACCAGCAATTTTATTTCGGTTTATGAGATAACGTCTCAGACCAGTAGTGGGACGTTAATGGGCTGAGAGGAAAATGGTGACACATTAAAAATACCATGAACGAGACCAAGTAGTACGAAGGTGATAATAATTAACCACCTTATTTATCTGGAAAATCATCAAATGACATTTTTGACAGTTTGACAGACTTTTCATCTATGTTCCTTTTTGAGCTTCCTATGTCCCGGGGCCGTGGAATCCCTTATGAACAATCCCGCAACCCGAACGGTACCGCTCATATCTCTATCATTGTTCTTAAAAAAATATATTGAATTTCCATTTTGTGTGTGAATATTTGACAAATCTAAATGATCATGTTGATCTTAAGGACAATAAGGTATATTTTATTTTTTTATTTACTTGAACTGTCCCGAAACTCGAACAATCCCGTAACAATAAATCACCATCTGTATCTTGATTGAAGCACAACAGCGCCTACCTTTAGACATCAGTTATTAAGTCACCATATCTTAAAATATATCTTGTTATAGCGCCCTTTATACCAAGAGTGTTTAGTAAAGTCTCAATATTACTGTAGGCGGACTATATAGAAAGTTTTAAATTTAGGTAGAACCTACCTTGGATTTTTGCCAAGGTACCACAGATATGCCAAGGTTATGACAATAGTTGAACAAAGAACAAAAGAAATTTCAATATCTTTAGAAACTTATAACCCTACTGCAATAAAACTATAGTCATCATCATCATTTCAGCCCATTAACGTCCCACTACTGAGCACAAGCCTCCTCTCACATATCAAGGTTTGAGGGTATTGGGTCATACTCCACCACGCTGACCCAGTGCGGATTGGCGGAGGCAGGTGTATGGCGTCCTGCTATTAGAATTTATCAAGCCGCCCATTAGGCCTCTAACATGGCTTAACGACTACCACATTTAGTGATAACCGGGACCAACGGCTTAACGTGCCTTCCGAAGCACGGAAGCGCTCGATATCAAATGCCACACAAACGGTCACCCATCCAAGGACTGACCTCTGTAAGCTCTGCTGTACTTCGGTGATCGTTTCCGACCACTGAGCACCGCAGAGCTACGAGCGCTTCAAACTATAAAACTATAGTAATTCCTGTCATATAAACCGAGCATTTATTTCCCAAAAAGCCTGTATTAGAGTATTCTGTAATGTTGACATCAAGGCGTCCTGTAGGCCTTTGTTTAAAAATATTAAAAAATATTAACTGTTGCATCTTTATACATATATACGAGATTTGTGTTTTTGTTCGGTCACATCACGAATTGTATCAAAAAGAGCGTAGAGATACAAGTAGGTATCCAAATAAGCTGACTGCCAATCATGTCTACTGCATCTTATGCGAAGAACAGCTATGTCATGTCTATTAAAGTCTATAAGAGACTCGACAATAACCTAAAGCTGATACCATTGTACAAATTTAAAGTTAATTTTAAAAAATGGCTTGTTGAGGAGTGGTTTTATTCACTGAGTGAATATTTTAAAGAATAAATTTATGATTTTGATATTAGAATCCTCTGATTATATTTTTGCATACCAGTTACTGGTAAAATATGCGGACTGTATTAAATTTTAAGACCACTTATGTACCATATTTCATGTGAAATAAAAAGTCTTTGTCTTTGAAAACAATAAACATCCCAGACGAGTATAAAGAAGGTTACATGAATTCAAGAATTCGTAACGAGCAGTAAGACCGTTAAGCATTCATGTCATACCATAGACAAAGGAAGCAACCATACTGAAATGAAGGAAATCTCCTTTCGTGTGACCTACAACAACTGAAAATTTACTTTTTGTTGTGTCTATAAAACGTTTGGTTTCTTGATAAAATGCAAATTACAGGAAGCTATGCAGTTTAGGTATACGGTAACTGTCAAATGGGTGCACGAAAGTAATAAAAAATGGCGTCTTAGAGCGCGCTATTCCGTGGAAAATTTCTAGCGTGTATGGAGTTAGTGGAAATTGGGCAACATTACATTCAAGCAAAACCAGTTTAAAACATCCGTTGGTAATAAAATTTGGAAGTTACTCTTCCCTTACCTGTGTAAAGGGTTTTGTGTTGTCGTTTTATTAATAATGAGGTTATAAAGGTATACTTGAGTTTGCCGGATTGCTTACTTCATTATAACAAAATATAACCTTTGTTTATAAATTTAGCTTTTAACATGGCGAAACGACTACCAACGATAGTGATTACCGGGAGCAACGGTTTAAAATGCCTTCCGAGGCACGTGTGGAGTAGTAACACCAATTCCCTCTCACCAGAGAATATGAGAAGACGCCCATATTTAATAGTGGAACATTAATGGTGATGATTACGTATTTAATATCGCTCTTTCTTATTCAAATTTTTTGGATTTAACACTTTAAGCAATGCTCACTTTAGGTGAAACGTTACTGTTTTAAATATAAATAATAATAAATAATTTACACACTCTGATATAAATAATTTTAACATGTCTCACAATCAGCGGATAAATTTTTCAATAGCACTCACGATTGAGGCACACCGGAGATGTAACAAACTACCGCTGGCGAGGAGGTAGGCAGCTGAATAATTGAAGAAGTGCGGTCCCGCGAGTGTCGACCGTCTGGCCGGATCAATACGGCCGGCCCGCCAATCCTGCCAGCATTGCTGAATTTTATCACTTTTCTTTATTGGTTTCTTTATGTCCTATTTATACATATACATATGTCTCTGAGTCAGAATGTCTTATAGCACTCAAAGTCTAGTGACAGGACCAATAAACTGTCATGCATAGGGTCCCAATCCTGATTAATAACTTTTCGAAACTATGTGATATTTATACATCACTTGCTTGGTGCCTCGGAAAGCAAGAAAAGCCGGTGGTCCCGTCAGGGCTTTCTGATACCTGGTTAAACCAGTGAGCAGATCCTGGGCCCGGGGATTAATCTGGAGCAACCGGAATAATACTAGGTTATGATGATGAATTAGTTCGAAGTATTCCGAATTATTTAGTTTCAAGATAAGTATCATTAGGAACTGTATTATAACGGATAAACATACCTACATAAATGCACTTATTTTTTTAGAAACTTAGGAATGAACTACATAAAGCACATAAATATAGTAACTTGGTGGCAAGAATACCCGCTCTCCGTTCCTAAGGTCGTGAGTTCGATTACCACGCAGATCAAATCTTTGTGTGCATGAACATGAATATTTGTTCTGGTCTGGGGGTTTTCCTATGTATATTAAGTATCTATTTATAAAAAAAGTATTTATATATGTTTATCCGTTATTTAGTATCCATAACACAAGTTCTTAATAATACATATTTTGGAACTAAATAATTGGTATAATTGTCAAAAAATATTTATTTATTTTCATTAATTCAAGTTTTATAAGTAAAACTTTTACGGAGTATAGATGTAGCTTAGCCGGTCAGTGTACACAGTCCTTTGTGTTGTGGAGCTAATAGTTTATTAGTGGCATCGAAGGCCCGATCGGCTTTTAGTGACATTATTACACGTCAATTCTCATAACCTTCGCATTCATAGTATTATGCAATAACCCAATGGATACTAATAACCTGTAACGCAGAGGATCTCGGTTGCAAATCATGGTGCACCTACGACTTTTCGAAGTTAGAAGATTACCCTTCTAAGTAGAATTGCTTGCTCCGTGCTACGAAGATCATGTTAAGCCGGTAGCTCCAGCTGTCATAACCATCTACAGCAGTAGTTTTTAGAAAGTCAATGGCATTTTATGTTCTGATAGCTGGTTTAACCATATTGTTAAGTTTAGGATGACGCTGCGTCGAATAACTCAAACTCAGCCAAATCTGGTTAGACCAGTGAGCAGACCCTGGTGTTCTTGGCTTCTTTGTAAGTGTAGGGCTGAACCAGAATGAATGTTAGGATATTATAAGTTTTAATAAAAAGTGATATAATTAGGATGATTATGCAAGACTTTTACGCAATATAGATGTAGCTTAGCTGGTCAGTGTGCACAGTCCTTAGTGTTGTGGTGCTAATAGTTTATTGGTAGCCATCGAAGGCCTATTAGGACCGGCTTGTAGTGACATTATTACACGTAAATTCACATAACCGCCGTTGAGTATTTAGGCTTTGCAACTAGTTACCGCTGGTTACTGATTTGTAAGCTTTGAACAGGTATTTTACCATAGTGAAGCGATTCTAGTCGATAAGTGATAATGCTGAATTTTTCACATGATGTAACGGTGGCTCCAGAACGTGGTACATTTAAACAATGCCATATCAAGATATTTAAATTTCAAAATATTTACTAACGTATTCAGCGTTACAAGGACGCACCTTACCAAGAATTACTCTTCTATTTCAAGAGAAATTAATGCCTTTTTTAAAACTAAAATAAGTTTCTTGTTAAAAAATTATATCATTAATATTTTGCCAAATAGAATCAAAACCTTTTAAATACTGGTTCTTCATGCTTTAGAGGGTAAGAATGACACTTTCATATTCTCTCAAAAGGGCGCTAAAGTCGTTATATGATTATTTTTATTTCTAAATATATTCTTTAAATTATATCAATAGATGCAAGTTTTGGGTTACAGTTTATAGACCTTAGGTCCTTTTAAATGTATTTATAAGCATTCTCATTGACTGTATCCTGTTTTGTGTCTTATATCATCATCACAGCCCATTAACGTCCCACTACTGAGCACGAGCCTCCTCTCACATATCAAGGTGTGAGGAAATTTTTATATTTGCCAGAGCCTGGTCTATTAAAGTTAAGGTTGACATTGCTTACTGGTAGGATCCCTATTCACCCATAGAATGAGAGTATAACATTAATTTTGCAGTTTGGCGAAGAGTTCGCTGAGTGGGTAGAAGTTTATGCGCATGCTTAAAGTTCCACCTGCTACTGCAACGCCACCTTAATTTACACGCCTTTAGACGGCTACTTTTGCATATGCAGAGATAAATCTCCTTATCACTTTCTTTACCTCTAACGTCTCGACCGGCCTGCTCACAGTTTCCCTGTCTAATTACGGTAAATGTTTTTGAAAAGATTTTTTTTAATTTGTTTTAAATAAAGGCTTGGTGCCTGTGTCAAGTAAGAGATATATTAATAATATATAAATCAAAGTAAATGAGAATGAGCGTTGATAAAGATGATAAATGGTAAATTCTCGAGATCTCACAAGGATTTCTTGAGAGAATTTGAAAAGTTATATTGCACTGTTTTGTTGCATTAACCAACACTCATGTACGATCACAAACACTTAACGGTTAATAATCCACCGTTTTCACACATTAATGTTTGACATAATTACCACAAATTTTAGAAAATAAAACAAAACTGCAGACATGACGCTTCACTTTCCCGCCAAGAAGTCTTTTTAAAATATAACACGATGTACTATCCACACCCTGCCTGATGGTAAGTAGTCGATACAGTCAAAAACAATGGGACCGCTACATGCCGTTTTAAATTTATAGTAACAAGTGCTGACTCATGACTGCCTGCATAAGTACTGTTTCTCGCCCGCTAAAAAGATTTGATACTATTAGCAGATATTTCCAAAGACGAATGGTTTTATAGAACGGTATTATTAAAAAAATCTTGGTTCGATTGCTAATATTCTGCACAGTATATGAATGGTTTCAAAGACCACACGTAGCTTGTGTAGCTCGGGAGAGGAATGGGGGTCTTCTTGTAACAGAAGACTTATAGAAAAAACAAATCTTGACGATTTTCTTGCCCTTTATTTTATATTCATGCATCCGCCCTTGTTACTTTTCAAGTTGACTTTCAAAGAAAGACCTATATTTAGCCAAACTTAAAGAAACAATCTGAAATTGACTATGAGACTATGAGACTATGGGGCTAAAACGAAATGCATTAAATTCGTGACGCCTAACGTCAGACAAGTAAACACCACTATTAAAATAAAAGAAGATGAGTTGACCCTTGTGGATACCACCAAATTTTTGGGTGTTATATTAGATTCTAAGCTGCAGTGGTGCCCACATATTGGTGAATTGTCGAATAGATTCAGCCAATTAACAGACGTTGAAACAGCTAGGCTTGTTTATCATTGCTATTTTCATAGTGTTATGTCGTATGGTATTCTTCTGTGGGGTTGTGCCGCAGATATTCAAAATATTTTTGTACTGCAAAAGAGGGCCATACGAGCAATTTATAATCTACCATGTAGACATTCACTAAGGGATAAATTTAAAGAAATTGGTATTTTAACAGTGGCGGGTCAGTTTGTTTATGAAAACCTAGTATATGTACATAAAAATATTGATAAATTGAGTAAGAAAAGTGATATACATAACCTAAACACAAGAAATAAGCATAAACTAGTTGTACCTGCCACTAGGCTCCAAAAAATTAACAAATCTTTTAAAGGTCAATGTGTGCGATTCTATAATAAAATCCAAAGCAATATACAGCAATTAAGCCTAAATAAATTTAAATTAACAATAAAACGCAAGCTGTCTTTAAAGGTATACTATTCTATTAAAGACTATATGGCTGATAAAAATGCTTGGGATTAAACCGCCGTTTCATACAGGCTGTTCTAATATGAATGACTTAAAGCATGAATATTGTTATATTATGTTGCATTGTATAGCGTCACAGACAAATGAAGATTGTAACTAACCAATCGATAATTTAAAAGAGCATAGCCTGTGAGTTTCTTGCCAGTTCTTCTTACAGAGCGGTGGCTCGGAACTGGCACTTAGATTCGCTTTCACTTAAATATTTTTTGTTTTTTTAAATTGTTTGGTTGCAAGTGAATCTAAGCTTCGTGATTTTAGTATAGTTCTTCTTCCATTTAAATAATGGCTTCGTGCGGCTAGCACATTTAGCCAGTGTCAAGTAAGTGATATATTAATAATATATAATTCATAGTAAATGAGAATGAGTGATGATAAAGATGATAAATGGTAAATGAGATACCCTCCCCAAAGCCCCTTGAGTCCTCAGTAAAGATGTGGGACTATACTGAGATCTCACATGGACTCCTTGAGAGAAAATTTGAAAAGTGATGTTGCACTGTTTTGTTTGATTTACCAACACTTATGTATGTTCACAAACACTTAACGGTTAATAATCCACATTACACATTAATGTTAGAAATATCACAAATTTTAGAAAATAAAACAAAACCGCAGACATGACGCTTCACTTTCCCGCCAAGCTTTAGTATAGTTATATTTTATTTGTTTATGTTATTTTTTTATAATTTTGACATTTTCAAGTACTATGTAATAGTTTATGAAATAAAGTATTTTTGACTTTTTGACTTTTAGAGAGCAGGATTAGATCTAAAAGTTCTTCTAAGCACTCACAGCTATTTTTATATCGAATATAGGGCCACTTTTTTAGTCTGTTTTCAAGATCTTTATTAGTGTTGTGTTATTCGTTTATTTGTATCGTCAAACAAACTTGACATTTTGCTCTAAATATACGAGTACTTTAACACTTCCACGTAATATTTTATTTTATTATTTTATTCAAAAAATACCCAAAGAGGTTTGTCTGCGCCGCCTACGAGTCGCATATTTATAATATAACCTATTTAGAAGTAATTATCACTAGCTTTTCGTGTCCCATCAAATGCACCCATGTCAGCGATTTGGAATGTTTCGTAAGAGGTGAAGCGAGCCACTGCTAAGTATCAATCGCTCTATCAAGAGCTTTACGCACAAACAGGGAAGAGAGTATAGTATTTAATACGAAATTGGACAGCTACATTAGCCACAGCTCAGCTTATAAAGGTTTGTAGGTGCTTGAAACTAAGAATATCTAATTGAAGAGGTTTTTTGTTCTCAGTAATTATTAGTATAGAAATAGCAATTATGTAACACGTGTTTTAAATCTCTCATGTATTTTTTATGTTTTGAATTTAATGTTGTCAGGTCAGGAATTTAATTTAGTTTTGTGAACAATTTAGATGCAAATCTGACTAGTATAGCAAATTAAATGAATTCGCAAATTTCATGAGTTCGCTTGATGGCGTGTGATCTGATTCAGGTTCTTTGAAGTTTGTAAGTGGAGTTCCATATGCACAAGTGGGATCATATGGCATAAAATAATTCTAGATAGTAGTGTACGGATGGATTTTAAAAAATATTATGTTGCTTGTGTATAAGATAAAAATCAAACAAAAGCCAAATCATATTTTTTAATGGAAATGCTTTTTTTAAGATACCTCACAAAAACTTAATTAAGAGTCTTCTGTCTATTACATAAATTTTATTCTCTTTAATAATAATTAATCTATTGCCTGATATGGTAATTTTTAAAAAAGGAAAAAAAGACCCACAATAGTTATAGCTGTTTTTAATAATTATTTTTTATTTTATTTTACATTTTGTTACCCTATGAAGGGTCTTCTTCATCAGGGAAAGGTACTGTAGTCTCTAAAATAACACATAGTTGGATCAGCGATGACCGACGTATACATTTGAATCTGTATTTTAATCATCCATACATTAGGCGTTCTCCAAAAGATTACTGACCAAATTCATCAAGTTATTTCTAGCTTGGTTATGGATTCCTATATCTATGACGTCATTGACGAGTATAAATGGAACGAAGTTAATGACTCTCATCGGTTCAACAGATTCAATCTGTGCTTCTTGGTCCAATGTATCTAAATCCGGCCGATTTACGCAAAGTTCTACATCATCTTGATTCAAGCCAGCAGCAACTGCGCATTCATAGCTTCGGTCAAAGAGTGCAGC
Organism: Musotima nitidalis; assembly: GCA_949126915.1. NCBI lineage: Eukaryota > Metazoa > Arthropoda > Insecta > Lepidoptera > Crambidae > Musotima > Musotima nitidalis. The sequence goes on along the minus strand of OX421424.1, from coordinate 5,696,513 downwards.
TAATGTAGTAAATTCACAAACCATAAAGTTCACCTGCTTGCTTTGGTCGTCTTTTAAGAGATTTAATGAACAACGGTGCATCCTGTTTGCCCAGCAGTCGTTCACGCCGAATTGGCAGAGCAAGTTCCCATTACTCAGCCTCGTAGTTCGTCCCCAAGGAATGAATTTCACGTCTAAGTTGCTTCCATATCGCTCATATACTGGTCCCAATTGATTCCGGATAAAATTTACTGTATCACCGCAAGCTGACGTAGTACCAACAGTAATTTTGACTGTTGCATCTGCACTGATATTACAAGCAAGGTTTATCAATAAAGCTATGAGCAAAATAACTGAACGTGAACGCATTTTAATTGTTTACTAGAGCAACCAATATTAGAACTTTAATAATAAATCTGTAATTGTAAACTTGATTTTATAGACGATTTTTAATCGTATCAAAACTAATTAACGTAGATAATGAATTGGACAAAGGAATTACTTTTGATAAGATTAGACGAGGGCCTACTTCCAAAGGAAACAACAACACATGATGTTACAATATTGTTCGTAAATTTTAATCGCCACGTTACCAACGTTGCGGGGTGCGGCAGATCTTATCGTATGTTTTATATAATTTGTTAATGTGTTTTGTCAATCGGGTTGTCTACACGAACTAAGATGCTTGCATTCAGAGCTATATGGAAAACGAACCTTTTTTTTATGTCGGTAACAGAACGAATTTATGCACTGCCTCCCGGCCAAGGGGGGACCGAAAGGGAGTGTAGGGCTCATCACTGGCAGATGCGACAGCCAGCAGTAGTACCCACTAAAAAAAAATCCGACGACGCTCGCCGCTTGTTGACAGAAAAGGGCGGGGGGGCAGACCTGGGTTTCGGGTTTCAGTATCTTAGACCCCGCCGGCGGCCAACGTTCTGCTGGCCAGAATCTGGAGAACATCCTTAGAGAAGCGCAGTGGATCTGCACCTCCTACCTCCGTGTATTTTAGTTTTAGCCGACTATTCGGGGGGTTTATGGTTAGAGAGAAGGAGCCCCCTGCCCCTGCACTAAGTCCCTCCTGGCGCTGCTTGGGAGGTTCTTTGCCCCCCCCCCCCCCCCCCACCAATGGTTGTTAACCAAGCAACCTTAAGTAATCATATCCTAGCAATATTACGGCTACCCTAGACTCAAGCTTAGGGCCCAGGATCTGCTTACTGATCTAACCAGATTTTGTCAGAATTTCAGTTATTACAAGGAGCGACTGCCTTCTGACTGCCATGGTTAAAGCATAGAATGAAGATGAAGCAAGAACCTTTAAAAATCATAGGTGCGCTAACAGGGTAAGTAAAGTAAAGTAAAAAATTATTTATTTCATAAACTATTATACATAGTACTTGAAAACGTCATGATTACAAATGAAAAAAAAAAAAACAATCGAAATAATATTACACTAAATCACGAAGCTTAGATTCACAGGTATGAACCCGAGACCCTCTGAATTTGAAGGGTATGTGTTTCGCTACTGGGCAATCGCCCGAAACGAACCGCCTTAAGTATTGTGCAAAAATTTGTTGATCTACTTAATTGTAAATTATTTGACTCCCCATAATAGCTGCGGAATAATATGAACAAGACATACTGCAATAGTGAAGTTCAAAAGACCTATAACGTAGGAGTTTTTGATATATTTGCATAAAATTCACACGGAACGGTACGGCTAACAATGATTCAAACTGCAAACTAGAATTAGACGAGCGATATGTCCGGACCGTATACCTGCACACAGCTCCTGAGGTCGTGAGTTCAGTTCCCACATGTTAAAAATCTGATGGTCTGGATGTTTTCTATGAATACTGTCCATTATTTAGTACCTATAACATGACGAAAGACTTATTGATATTTATCTTGGAACTAATTATTGACGTGATTTTTAGATAATTATTTATATACAAGTGCTTCACAGTTTTCACTACTTAGCTCGTTATCGTTTTATTGCTATTATAGTCTTATTTGCACGCCTGTTCCCGATGAGGTAGGCAGAGACCAGGTGCATCACTTGCAGGTGAGGTTGGCTTGGGCTCCTCAGTTCTTAGTAGGTTCCCTGTGCACATTCTTGAAGTTTAAAGAGCCTAGTTAAACGCAAATCCACTTCGGGATGGTGGGGGCAGGTGTGTTTCTGTTACTGGAATATTCTTATTAAACTTGGCTGAACAAGTAAAAGGAAAACTAGGACAAACTGTTTAAACGTGCGTTCAGAATATATCGTGCATAGCAAAAGTTTCGTTGTATTTCTTTTATTTGTATCGTTTAACCATTTCAAATGGAATATAAAAGTAAAATTGAAAAGTTTTTTTTTTCATAAACTATTGCATAGCACTTAAAAAAGTCAAAAGAAAATATAACTTAATTCACTTACATTAAAAATTAAGTATAAGTGAATCTAAGTGCCAGTTCCGAGCGGCCGCTCTGTGAGAAGAACTGACAAGAAACTCATAGGCTATGCTCTTTTAAATTATCAATCAAATAAAATAAAATTAACAATACAAAACATATTCAGTGAATATTTGAAGATATTGAAAGGGTCCCCAGTAGCCATAATCAATAAAGTAGCACTAAGGAAACCTTCCATCACAGTCAAGTAAGTATGTTATGTGATACTGAGCTGAGCCTGTACAATAGGGAATGGTCACGACAATGATCTGGTTGACTTTTTTATCTGACAAGTAATCATTTACAGCATAATACCCGACAAGTCCGCAACGACATGTCCCACAATAACATACCATATGACATAATGCTATGAAACTTGCTAAAATAAACTAATCTGGCTATTTTTTCATCTGTTAGAAGTTTTTTCTTTGTGATGGCATAGCATGCTAAGCTAAAACTTCCGGACAAATCCATTATGTGGGGGTTTTCTCTGCAATTTATAATCCATTTTTATGCCTAAGAACTTGGTGTCATTTAATAACTCAATATTCTTGCCATTTATTTGCAAGTTAGTCAAAACTTGTGTAACATTTGGCAATTGAAAACTTTACAGATTTAGTTTTACCTGCGTTAAAAGATTATGCCTCTGTTCGCTTTAAATATCAGAGACGTATCGTCAGCAAACAAAACTGTTTTGCGCATATCTCTGGCATAGAAAGGTAGATCATTAAGATCTACCTTTCGGTAGGTAGGTAGATAAATGAGGAACAATAATGGACCTAAAATCGAACCCTATGTAACTCTCATAAGCAACTCTCATAAGTTCTGTCACTCAAGTAAGATTTGATAAATTTTTGAGAATTATTATCAACACAATGATATGTCAAATTAGCTAACAAAGTATGGTCAAAAATGGTAAAAAATTGTCAACGCAATCGAAAGCCATAATAATATTTGTATTTTTTCCTATCGTTCTGGCGTCTTAGCTTTTTATTTGACTTATGGATTGAAATAAAATATATCGGAATATAATTATGTTACGTTATCTAAATGTCATAGACAAATGTCATTATAAAACAAATTTAAATTCTAATAGCACTTTTCCACAAGCAGCTTGTATAATTTGTTTTTAAAATTGTCAAGAGGGCTTAATGTTCTGATTGCTCAGGGAATTCTATTATAGAGGCGAGAAGCGCTGCCGAAAATGATTTTCTGAACAATGCTGTCCTGCAATATCTAGAGCTAAGTTCATGTTTATGTCGCTCACGCAGGTTATATTCAAACAAGTTACTGTTATTTTAACGAAAAGTACACTTTCATATATGAATAAACAGGGTAATGTCAAGAGATTATTATTGATAAAATAAGATTTACACAAGTCAGTTTGTTTCAATTTAAACATTGCGCGAATACACCTTTTTTGGGCTCGAAACACAATTTAGCAATCCGTAGAGCCTTCCCAAAATGTAACGTCCCTTCCCAGATACGTAACCATGATCCGCTGTGAGCAAAGCATCAGAATTCACTATTTGCCTCATAGAAAGTAGCACAGTAAAAACAGATAGTAGTTACGTTTAATTTTTTACATACCTGATTAGTATGATCATTCCGATTTAATTGATTATCTATCAAAATGCCTAAGAATTTTGTAGTTTCTGTTGTGGTAATAGATTTTCGAAAATAATTTACATCCAAATCGGAAACAACACTTTTTAAAATCAGAAGTTTAGTCTTATCTAAATTTATTTGTAAGTTATTTTTATGTAGCCAAATAAATTATAATTTGTTTAGTCAAATAAATTATAAATTATAGTTTTAGTCAAAGTTTCATTAATATCAGTTTCGAGAGTCAATTTATTTTTGTTACTAAATTTCACTGTGCTATCATCTGCAAATAATGTAATTTGGTTGTCTGTTATAGTAGGTAAGTCATTTATATATAGAAGACACAACAGTGGTCCTAGGACGCTACCTTGGCGTACATTTAACAATTCTAAAACTTGATGGACACGTTATTTCGTTCTTTGTATTGACCCAATTTTTTATAACTTGCGTCGGTTGTTTCTGTTTGTCAGGTAAGATTGTAATAACTCAAGTGCCTTTCTTCTTATTCCATAACAATAAAGCTTATTTAAAAGTATTTGAATATGTACGCGATCAAATGCCTTAGTCATGTCCATATACAAAACAACTGTGGGTATTTGACGATTCATACTCTTCATTACACTATAGAGAAAACTGTGTATAGCGATATTTTTCGACTTATTAGTGCAAAAACCATACTGTACTAGAGCCTATGTGTTTTTGTGGACAAGAAATAAGTAAAGTTTTTGAAATAATCTTTTCAAATATCTTTGAGAAAATAGGGATCAGTGCCGTTGGCCTATAGCAACAGATATCGGATTTACCACTTTTTTTAAACAGTGGTTTTATAGTAGATACTTTTAAGTTATCTAGACATACGTTCTGTTGGTTTACTACGTAACTCAATATTGGTGAAATTTTAAAGCGATATCTTTAATTATAATTGTAAGTTATTAATCATAGCCTGTGCTATACGTATTGTTTAATAAGTGAATAATTGAGAATATGTCAGTAGGTATTGTAGGCGTTTATGTTAGTATAATCTATCCTCAAGTTGCCGTCTACGTTGTCATCTAGCTTCACTTCCTCATAAAATGATTATTAAAAGTTTCAGCAATCTCCAAGGGATCAGTTATGGACTTGTCATTTTGTTTTAAAGAATCAATTTAATGAGATTTATTATTTATTTGTTTTTCTTACCGAAAGTGCACTTCATGCTAATTAAAGTGATATAAAACTCAACAAATTTTTACTATGAAGAGTCGTTTTTAGTCTGGTCAATCGTTGTTGAATCATTAAATGCAAAAATAAAATAAAAAAAAGAGAGCAGCAAACCACAAAAACATTTAAAAAATATTTGATGAGTAGTATTCAGTATTCCTTCTTCTTCTTTGGGCTTGGATTTGGATCTGCCAGTCTTCGTATGCATCGACCTCACGAGTCTTACGATGAAATCTTAAGGAACTGCATTCCCACTCCTCTTTAATTGCGATTCGCAGCTCGTGAAGGCTATTTTTGGAGTTTGTACCCGGTTTCGAACCCGACGTTTCAGCTCATCACATAAGTGTTGTAACATGTAACATGAGATACCATGTGTAGTAGTAACATGGGAGTCCGTGCTTTGAACTGATCAGTCCATCGTACGAATACCGACGTCGCGCAGGTACCTACTGGGTGGGTGATCTGCGAGGATTTCAGTAGTGTAGCGGTGAGACGTCAATCCACGTGTAAGGCCCGTTGGTACGATAAAAACTAACGCAAAACTATAATGTGCGGCTTTAGAGATGCTGCGCCCGACCTGACAAAAGTTTTAATTTTAATGAATGCAAATTGTGAATGTATGGGAAAAGATTTTGGTCAGATAGCATACTTACTATGATACCTAGCTGGGGGTCGGGGCGGGTTTATATGAATGCGGAAGGTAATAAGGTTACTTTCCGCATTTTGCATAAACCACAATTTGCTTCGAAAGCGACTTACTTTTATTGAATTCAAAAAAATGTTATCTTGAACACACAATTTGCCTACTCATTTTACAATTTGCCTGCAACATATATACCTAAACTAATTTACAGAAAATATTTACAAATTGTATACATACCCCTTAGTCAAGAATCACTTTATCTACTACCGAAAACCGCAAGAAAATTTATTAACAAAAAAAAAGGCATATGTATTGTCCCATCTGCAATGACTGATTTATTAAATGAATAATATTTTCATTCTCCCATAGACTATCCATCGATTAGCCTTATCCAAAAGATTACTGACCAAATTCATCAAGTTATTTCTAGCTTGGTTAGGGACTCCTATATCTATAACTTCATTTATGAGTATCAATGGAACGAAGTTAAATATTCTCATCGGTTCAATAGACTCGATCTGTGCTTCTTGGTCGAAATTATCTAAAGTGAGTCGATTAACGCAAACTTCCAGATCATATTTGTTTAAGCCAGCAGCAACTGCACATTTATAGCTGCGGTCAAAGAATCCAGCTAATGTGGTGAAGTCACAAGCCATAAAGTTCACCTGCTTGCTTTGGTCGTCTTTTAAAAGATTTAATGAACAACGATGCATCCTGTTTGCCCAGCAGTCGTTCACGCCAAATTGGCAGTGCAAGGTTCCATTACTCAGCCTCGTAGTTCGTCCCCAAGGAATAAATTTGATGTCTAAGTTTCTGCTATATCGTTTATACACTGGTCCCAATTGGTTCTGAATAAATGTCGCTGTATCACCGCATGCTGACGTAGTGCCAACAGTAAGTTTGACTGTTGCATCTATACTGATGTTACAAATTAGATTTATCAATAAAGCAATGAGCAAAATAACTGAACGTTGCATTGTTCGCATTTAGATTGTTTACTGGAGCGATCATTATTAAACTTTCATTTTCAACTAGACTTTATAGTTGATTTTTAGTGATATGAAAACTAATTAACGCAGATAACGAACAAAGAAATAACTCTTAATGAGAAAATATCAAACAATTAGCGCAGGCACAGCGACACGAAGTGGATCATCGTCTCATGAGATTTATCCACCCTGATCTGTTTTAGTAACTTGTCACTAGCCGTCGTAGGTGACTGAGATCCATTTTAAATATTTTTTATATTTCATACACACGCTCATAGATAGAAGCTATGCATAGCTTCTATCTATGAGCGTGGAGACCGAATCTAGAAATTACATAACGAAAAAAACCTAACCCCCCCCCACTACGACTACTTCCGACGTCACAGAATCACAAAATGTCTCTAGGCACTGCCTCCCAGCCAAAAGGGGACCGCAAGGGGATCGTGGGGCAAACTGCGTCAGACGTGACCATCAGCAGTCCACCCGCTAAAAATCTTCCGATGACGCCCACCGCTGTTGAAAAAGGGGCGGGGTGCCAGTCCCAAGATTTAAAGCTTCTGACACCCCGCCCGCAACCAACGTCCCCTGGATCAGAACTCAGAGAGACGTAGACGTACCTCAGAGAGTAGACAGAGAGACATTTGCATGATGGTAGGTAGGGAGAAAGCGACTCCAACCAGGGCTGCGGCCGCACCCACGGGTACTCCACCAGCGTGTGCACAGCAGTGGTGGCAGCAGTGGTGGCAGCACTGGCGATGTCACTCAGATACTTCCCAAAGCAATTCAATTCAAATTTTTTCAAATTATTCCATCTATCGATGAATAGCAGAACTTTTAATGACTAATGGCACTGGTTGTATCGGGTGGCTAAAATTTGTTTTCTTATCGGTCACCACGCTCAAAGTGTAACTTGAATTAATATCATATATAAAAAAGACAAAGAAAAATAAATACTGCATAACATTATAAACAATGCTTTGCAATAGCTTTACCGCGGCAGTCTCCGAGTGCCACACGTCTTTTTTGTAATTAAACAATGCATATAAGTGTATCTAAGCTTAGTGATTTTAATGTAACATTCATATTTTCATTGTTTTTTATTATTTTTTTACGGTTTTAATTGCTATGTAAAAAAATATGAAATATATATATATATATGAAAGAATCGTGCAGCCAACTACATATTTGGCGAATTGTAGACGTATAATGCCCTTTGGGGAAACAGGAGTGTATGTATATATAATTTTGAATAACAATGATATAATTTAACAAGATGGACGCAATTCACCTGTAAATTGCGCAAGCCAACAAGTATATTGCCAAATATTTCACAAGGTTGTTGCATGAGTGAGAATTGGTGAGCAATAGGAAATGGAAACATTGGATCTTTTTCATTCTTATTTATTGGATAATAGAAAAATTACACATCAAAAAGGTGTCCTACCCTACACAAAATTTAACGCTGATTTCGATGACAACAACCACTCAGTTTTGTCCAAAACAACATTTAATTTTGGCCTTTCAAGCGCCGATGTGTAGTTTTTTTGTAGGACTCTCTCCAGCTGCAAGACAACATACGCAATCCGGCTGCGGTGGGAGAGAGCTGAAAATCGAGCTCAGTAGCATGCGATTGGGAAGGCCTATATCCAGCTGTGGATGAATGTAGGCTGTTGATGATGATGCTGTTTCTGTATAAAGCTATATAGCATAATCTCAGACCCATTTATTTTTGATTGAATTTAGTACCGTGTGTTAGTCAATGCATCATTTATATTTCATTCAATACTTTCGGCCTTTTATCGTACTCGATGTTATGAATATTTTAAATTATGAAACTATATTATTTTCACTATATTATTTTTAATTTTGTTACATTTTGATGGCCTAAATCACCACTGTATTTTAAAACAGTGACAAATATTTATTTTTCGACCTGCGTTGACTGTTAAATTCAATTATATTATGATTTTCAATCGCCCATAGATCGTCAATCGATTATTATTATCAGCGTTATTCACAAGTTTACTGACCAAATCCATCAAGTTTCTCATAGCTTGGCTATGAACTCCTATATCTATAACGTCGTTAACGACTACAAATGGAATAAAATGAATTTTCTCGTACGGTCCTTTAAATTCAGCCAATGCTTCTTGGTCCAAAGTATCTAAATCCGGATGATTTACGCAATATTCCACATCGTCTTGGTTCAAACCAGCGGCAACGGCGCATTCATAGCTTTGTTTCATGACTCCAGCTAATGTCGTGAATTCGCAAATCATAAAGTTCACCTGCTGGCCTTGATCGTGCCTTAGGAATTTTAATGAGCAACGATGCAGCCTGTTTGCCCAGCAGTCATTCTCGCCTAAAATACAGTGCCGGGTTCCATTACTCAGGAACGTCATTGGTGAATGTGGGATAAATTTGACGTTTAAGTGGTTTCCATATCGCTGATACACTGGTGAAAATTGGCCCCGCATGAATTGTACTGTATCACCGCATGCTGCCGCAGTTCCAATAGTAAGTTTGACTGTTGGATGTGATTTGATATTACTAACTAGATATGTAAAAAAAACAATCAGTATAATATCTGAACGTGAATGCATTTTGATTGTTTACTGGACCAACCAATATAAGAACTCGGTTTCCATTCAAAATCTGATTTTATAGATGTTTTTTAATCATTACAAAACTAATTAACGTGATTAACGATTGGAACAAACAAATTAGTCTCAATAAAATAAGACAATGGCCTAATTAAAAACTTCGCTGTTGACTATCAGATGTGGGGAGAAGGTATCAAAGAGGTATCCTTCGCTCCGCTCCTGAGATTGTGAGTTCGATTTCCATATGGACAAAAGTGGTGTGTATGATATGTACATATGAATATTTGTTCATGGTCTATTTAAGTGGATTATCCCGCTACGATAGTACTAGGCAGTGAATCGCTATCTAGCTAGACCTCAGAGGTGACGTCACGGTAGTGGGGCTCCAGCTGGTTTCTAGTGGACCAACTACTAATGGGAAAAAAGGATCCCAGGCAGAGGTGAGCAGCAGAGCGCCATCAGGTGGCGCAATCGGAGCAACGTCAACAGTTGTATATAAGAAGAGTTTTATTTAGAATTTAAAGCCGAATTTAAAAAATTTTCATAAAAAATAAAAATGCCATCTTTGCTGAATGTCGAATCTTGTAGTAAAGTAAAATCAGAATCTAACGTTAATTTGCCTGAAATTATAGTTCCTATGTTCTCGGGCAATTATATGGAATGGCAGACATTTTGAGATTTATTTTTGGGTCTTGCTTATAAAAAAAAGACGTTAACGAAAGGTCGTTTGAACGGGAATGCTCGACAGCTTTTGCGAAACAATAACGTTCCAGTAGAAAATTACAAAAGTATCTGAGAAAGATTAGAGCTAATATACCTACAATGTTAAAAGATTTTAAGCTGATGGTATTTTAAAACGTTTATTATATCAAAGGAATGTGGCATTTCAGTCGGCATCGTAAATAAAAAAATTATACACCCCTTCAGACTGCTTTGAGGCCCATGGGACATACTTATTAGTTATTTATTTATTTTCTCTTAGAAAGATCAGTCTACTTGATCAGTTCTAATTCGGTAAAGAGACTAGAAAGGAATGGTAATTTAAATCGCCATCTGATGCAAGTGATTAATTGCCTACATTTTGCCATTCAATCAGTATTTAACAAGTATATGCCGAGGCTTAGATAACTTGACACTAAAGACTGTACTGAAAAAGGACAAACATTCAAAATCATTCCATTTAAATAACGATAAGAAGATATTCTTTGTGCTTACTGCTCTGGAAATCCTAAAAATATCCTATATGTACAAAGTTTGCTAAATAAAGGAACGATGCTCGTCGCGATTTTGCTCAGAGCAATGGGCTGTGTTTTGTTTGTCTGCATAATTATCATTCTACAAATAAACAAAACAACTAACTTCGAATATCATATTTGCAAAAGACGTCATCATACATTGTTGCACCCTAGTCTTGCGGAGTCAGTAGGTACGTGAGAGTGCATCAGAAAGTCACAGTGTCAATAAGTCAGTCATGATGAGGCGGTGGGTTTGAATGACCAATCTATAAATGCGTGAGAGCAAGTGAGTTGTTAGTTGACCCTGAGTATCACAGGCCTAATAAGGTAGCTATTTGATTAGGAGCTGAAATCTATAGCATCATTATAAAAGTTAGTATCAAGCGAACTCCAAATGGGTGGATATTGTCGTGGCGGCAGACAGTTCCTTAAGTGCAGAGCCGATATTTTTTATAACGGTCATGCATGATATTCGTACAAAATCGGGAAGCTAGTAGCAGAATCAGTTATAACTGAAAAGATATTAAGTGAAGGAGAGGTAAATGTAGTCAGCTTTTTGCCTGAAGGCACGACGTGACCCATACGACAAAAAAAAATGTCGTTATGTGGTAAAGTTACCATTTCGGGATAGTGAGCTTTATTGTATAAATGGTGAGTGAAAAACGATAGCTAAAGGAAGGTTTAAAAGTTGTCAGACAATTAAGTAATAAACAGACGCAAGTCATGCGCCAGGGCCAACTACAATTAGGAAAAATAATATTTTAGAAGGATGTACAATGGTGTCGTTTATTCCTAAGGGATAATTCTGTAAGTATTTTGGCTATGTATGTTATGTAGTACATTCAATTTGTCATAATATGAAGTTGTTTGCTCGCCAGTTTTCTAATATTATCACGATAGATGGCGTTGTGCATTTTCAATGCGTTTCTGAATATCAATATTAAGATTTGCTGTTAGTCGAATATGCTCGGTTTCTTTGAGATGGTATTTATTGGATGGATTTTACATATATATGGATTTTAAATCACGTTATCCGCTGTCTCTCCGGACCCGTCGTTCGCGTGGCATGCGGGCTCGTGGATCTGCCCGCCTGGGTGAACTGGCCAGGAGGATCTCTGCGGGTAGGTGCGGGCCACCTGTCACCTACTAAGGGATTCTTCAAGGAGGTTCTTACACTAAAATAGTGTGATACCTGAGAGGCAAGGGTTGGTTTTACTTCTAAACCCCCTAGTGAGGAGGTCATTTCATCACTAGAGCGGTCTGTTGAGTAACCATGTTCTCGCTCTTTGGCAACGTCTTTTATAGATAAAGAAGATAAAAACTAGAAACATAATGGGGACCCCTACGAGAACTTCAATAGCACAACCCAAGTTGTAAAATATGTAATAAATCGCTCTCGAGAGCCGAGTTTACCACGAGCACATCAGAGTCGTAGTATGTAGGTATACTTTTTTAATTGTTTCTATGGTACATCACATTAGTTTTTTGAATCACTTTATTATTCACAAATGTATTGTATTATATTACATAATAAAAATAAAATAAGGCAATTGCCATCTCATGTGCATTGTACTGCAAGAAACTTCTGTGAAATTAATGTTTTTTTGCACTATTCGTCGGATTGCGTGCAGGAAAACTAAAGTTGCTAAATGTGAAAAAAAAAAAATATTGCATCTGATTCTCCTTTTTGTATTTTCGAGCACATTGCCGGAGCATTGCTTGGCTCATATCAAAAATAAACCCGTCATTCTGACATCAAGCAGGCGGCTCACTGACTTCTTAAAATAACTGTGTTTTTTTGAAATTGCATTGGTTAAAATTTTACACATATGTCTCACATTACAAATGCATTGCTCTCAAATGAAAATTCAAAATCATTCAGTCAAGTTTAGCTTAATAGAGCTCTTATGAAGGTCAAACTTAAAAATTTCGCTTAAATTCATTGCGGGCGGGAACATGATCGAAAAAGAACGGGCAAGAAAATCGTCCATGTTGGTTTTTTATACCGCCTGTTACAAATACACTTAAATTAAGACGAAGTCTACAAAAAACTTGTGTTTTGCAGTCACCAAATTGAAAAGAAAAGATAAAAAATAAGCTCTCTCTCTTTAGCAAGATAAACGTAATTACGGATAAAAACACATGCGCAGACCAGTCCCAACTGGCGGCACCCGTTGACGACCCGACACATAACGCCACCACTGCAAAAACATTTAAATGAGCATGACATACTTAATCTTCAGGATAAAGGGAATTTCACAAAAATAACAGTAATATGAAAAGAATGAAACGCGCTGCTTTCATGATTGTATTGTATCATTGTTTATTGGAGTACATTCGACGTCCTTATGTTTACTATCTTTACTGTAGAGTACTAAATTATTTAAATTTGCATATTTTAATGTCTGACTCTGATGAATTGAAACATTTAAATTAATTCATAAAATAATACAAAGAGTCGTGCACTGTTGTCCTTATAGGAATAATTGTAGGTGCAATAAAGAAGATTATGTTTTAATATATTTGTCCTTATAGGAAGAATTGTAGGTGCAATAAAGAAGATTATTGTTTTAATATATTTATTTTCTGTACAAATTTATTAAAAATTGGTTTCAATTATTTACTTACAAAACAAGTAGTACAAACAAGTTTCCGGTGCAACGGAAAATATTCGTTACGGCAAAATAAAAACTGACAATCGGAATACATTAAGCAACATTAATGACACAAACGCTGTCGTTATATTTCTTATCATCAAAATTACAGTGCTGTTAGCCGTATCTGAGCCCGACGAGTGTCCAACTGCTCAAGTTCGGCGATTATGCGAAGGGAAAAGTTGGATATTTAGGTCGAATATTCCTGAATTCACGAACATGCAGAGCAGCTGAGATAAAACTCAAATAGCCGATTGAGGGTTTGGATTAGTAACGACTAAACTTGATACAACTTGATTCACGATAGGATTAAATATGACATCCAGTTATACCCGTTGACTCATGTTCAGCTAAAAGGAAACAGAGTTTACTTGTAAGACGGTTTCTGATGTTAAATTGCGCTGCTGTATCGATAATGTCGTTAATGACTATAAATGGCACGAAGTCAATATTTTCTTCGTCCATGGGCTCAGCGGATGCGGCTTCAGCTTCCTGATCCAATGTGTCCAAATGTGGACGATTGACACAGAAATCAACATCAACAATATTAAGGCCAACAGCAGCTGCACACTCGTAGCTTCCTCTAAAGTATCCAGCTAGTACAGTGAACTCGCAAAGCATGAAATCATGTTGTCTGTCCTGGTCGCCTTTTAGGAGGTTCAAAGCACATCGGTGCATTCTATTAGCCCAACAATCTTCTTCACCGAACTGACAAACCAGTGATCCATCTGGTTGCCGCACTGTTCTGCCCCACGGTACATATACAATGTGCAAATAGCTTCCATACTCTCTATAGGCAGGTTCCAGTTGTTGTATAATAAAATTTACTGTATCACTGCAGGCTGAAGTGGTTCCCACTGTGATATTAATTAAAGCTTCTGATCTGACATGGCAAACACTTAGTAGAAGAACAGTTAAAAACAAATATGGACGATCTGCCATATTGACTTCACTTTAATATTACTATATCAGACTGGCATGCCATATCTTACGAAATATCAGAATATTTACTTATCAACTTAATCGAATAGATAAATGCGATAGTAGTTTTACCAAATAATAAGAGTTAGGATAAGATAACTACATCAATTTAAATTAAATGGTTGAACTAATAATTAAATACACGATATAATTGCTCATAGCTGTAGAGGTTGTAAAAACGATCGCAAACAAAAAGAGTACTCAAAGAGACTAAAATGAAATGACTAACAAACACCTATAGTCGCTTTCATGATTTGGAAGGAACGTTACACCGTTAGTTTTGTCCCGGCTATTGTAGTCAGTCCTTAAGCCAAGTTAATGGTCTTATTGGGATTTGAAAAGTATACAATAGGAGGTTCTACACTTGCCGTTAAGCCGCTTTTGGTGGATTATGACTGGAAAAACTACCCTTGGTTTCTGAGAAGAGGCCCGTGTCCAGTAAGATATTTATAATTACAAATGCACAGAGTAGCTTTGCGATTACCCTCTTCAAACTATTTTAGCATGGAGGTCAGCATTCTGTACTTATTGGAATCCCACATTCAACATATCCTAGCATTATTCAGGTTGCCCGAGACTTAAGCTTTTGGGTCTGCTCACTGGTTCAACCAAAATTGACTGAATTTCAGTTAAAACGTCGAGCGGCTGCCGTCTCACCTCCGCAACCCAGAGGGAAACATCATTCTATGGTCAAACCAGCTGCCAGTCTGTTAGAATAATATGACAGCTGACAACTGTGACGTTCCGTTTCATGCTCCATTACGCTTATTGTTTAGAAGTAGGTATTTTATATTCCTTACATGACCGTTTGTAGACTTGAAAGTTATTTAAATACATAAAACGATTATTTCACTAAAATCACACATTTTTTATATGTGGAGTATTCAAATTTTAAAATAATGAACTCCGTTAAGTCGAACATGATTTGCTTAACACGAAGTGTGAAAGAATAAATGAAAGCCCGTTGAATGAACGTATCGCTTAGAAGCGGTTTTAACTAAACGCTTGGTAAACAGTGATTTGTAATAGAGAAAGTTTGACATACCTTAAACATCGTTTTAATTTTTAATGTATTTTTTGTAATAACACTGTAAAAGTTTTATTTACTAAATAAAATCACAAAATATTTATTCAGCAGTCGTTTACTGTTCTACTCAAAAGTTTCACAAACAAAACACTTCTAAAACAATTTTCTTTTTTTCGACGCCCTCTCCCCTTTGAAAGTATTTCATGGTAATCTTTGAAGATTACACAAGGAAAAAACCTCCAACTCTTTAAGCTTCTATATTTTTCTTTAAGCATAAAAATATGGCTTGCCTTCGTTTCGCTGTGGCCTTTGAAAATAAACTGAGATTACGTAAAAGTTCGAAGAGAATGAGATGAGATTTACTAAGGCGCGTGTAGTTGTTTTTTGTTATTTATATAATTATTAAATTTCTTTGACTGCTGCTGAAGATCTTTTAGCTCCATTAGATATTCGGAAACTATCATTCATAATAAACATAGTGAGACAAAAATGTTTTTAGTAAAAATTACGTCTTATACCAATAAAAATGATGGTTTATCATGATGACATTGAAGTCAGTGCCTTCTAACAGACTGACAGCTGGTTTAACCATAGAATGATGTTTCCCTCTCGGTTGCGGAGGTGAGACGGCAGTCGCTCCACGTAATAACTGAAATTCAGTTAAATCGGGTTAAACCTGCTTATGAGGATTCTGGTCTCCTTCTGCGAAGTGACGATGTCCTTCCGATTCTGATCCGGGGGACGTAGGCCGTGGGCGGGGTGTCAGAAGTATAAACCTTGGCACTGGCCCCCCGCCCCTTTTTCAACTGCGGTGGGTGTCGTCGGAAGTTTTTAGTGGGTAAGACTGCGGTGGTTGCGTCTGCCGCAGTGAGCCCCACACTCCCCTCTCGGTCCCCCCATTGGCCGGGAGGCAGTGCGTATACAACATTTTTTACCGACGAAAAAAAATGCTTATGAGGATTCGATACATACAAAAGACGAAATATTTGTGTGCATGAATACAACTTAATGTTACCTAATGGCAGACCCTGGGCCCTAAGCTTAAGTCCAGGATAAACGGGAGAATCCTAGTATATGATGATTGTATTTAACCGACCCTATGGCTTAATCGTGGCAAATAGTATTACAAACACAAACTCCCTTAAAGATTCATATCATTAGTATGAACAATATTCTATTACGTAAATGAAAAACAAATTACGTAAGCCATATCAGGTGCAAAATATCTTCAGTAATAAACTTTTTAACTTAACTAAAAGTCTCGAGGGGGAGACGCCCGGAAGTTTTCCGAAGTTAATCTTAATTCATTGCAAAAAAACAGCAGGTTTTCAATTACGGATAATATGCTTAAAAATGTACCATTCTCCCCTTTACTGTAAGGGGAGGTAAGAAACAACCGCAGTATTAATGAAATTGACCTCCCCGGGGATCGAACTTGAAGCTACCCCTTACTTACGTGACAGCCCCTTCGTTTGGACGAACGGTATAAACAAAGTCTTATTACTTTTACTGTGTTAATATACCGGTACTGCTATACTAAGCTTGTAATACAAGTTTATTTTCAGACGTACGTAGTTTATTAAGGAATTGTATAACCTGGCGTCGTGTCGGTTGGTACCGGCCTAGAATAGTGTGCCCCCCCTCTCATCTCATGAGTCGTAAGAGTCGACGAAGAGAAATCCTACCGGATGATGGACAGCAGCGTCATCCTGCATACTGTCTTGAACTGCGATCTTCAACCCGCCTGCCAAGCGGTGATTATGGGCAAATACCCTTCATCATCATCATCAGCCTACACTTGTCCACTGCTGGTCATAGGCCACTATAAAAGCACGCCACAGAACTCGATCTTCAGCTCTTCGTCTCCAACCATTGCCAGCAGTTTTGCGTATGTCGCTCCACCTAGCTGGAGAGCGTCCTACGCTGCTCTTACCGAGACGTAGTCTCCACTGAAAAGCACGTCTACGGTTATCGGTCCTAAGGCATATATGACCAGCCCACTGCCTCTTCAACTTGCTAACCCTTTCGGCTACGTACCCTTCATAGAATGCAGTTCAGCAGTGAACTCTATAGGGCTGATAAGATATTAAGCTGATTGTCGTTTGACCAAAGACTCGGTCCTAAGCTTTAAAACACAATAGGGGTAATGCTAGGATGATAATAAGCTGATCGTATTAGAAATGACTTGATTAATAATATATGAATAATAAGTCCAATTTTTTAAAATTGTTATTTTCATAGTTTTAGATATCTGTACTCTAGTACGTGGTAAACAGTAACAAATTAAATAAAAAGTGGACTTATTATTCTTTTCCTCTCAGCTGCAGGTTGGCTGCCGCTACTTTCAGTCCGCGTGCGTCTGTTTTTTTTTTTTACATACTGGAACAGGAACTATTCATAAGAAATATTTATCATCAGCGGCATCAATGTAGATAAATCAGTTTGAATTTGAGTGATACTTGCGTTATCTATCATATAATATATCTGTGACTGTCACCAAATATATCTAATTTGAGTCCAATCGAATGTCAGGGAGTAGTTTTGTATTATGGTCCAAAACTTATAAATAATCAAGCGGTTTTATTGTTAAGAATTAGCTTATAAACCATACTGCGAGATGCTGCTGGAAAGTACATATGGATATAAACTTGGCATTAGTATGTATGTATGTATGTATGTATCGGTGTATGCACCACATTCTCCCATCAAACGATAAGAGCATTGCAGACGTTAATTGATTTCAAACTGATTGCCACAAGACCGGTGATAGGAATAATAAATTTGTGATACTCTTTAGTTGGTTACCAGTATTACAACATTTATGTAAAGATTGTACTTGCAACTTTTAACTCCGCTGAATTAGAAGAGTGTATTAGTGAATTTATTGAACGCTTGTTTCCCCGAATGGGTAGGCAGAAACATATTATACGCCCAAACTTCGCCAGTTCTATTCTTGGTCCCACGTAATAAGTGGCGAGCCTATTGCCGCTTCCCGGGTACTGTTAAGTTCGCCAGAGCCTCGTCCGTTGATCCGCAGGTGAGGTTGGCTTGGGCTCCTCTAATCTTGGTAGGAGCCCTTTATATAATTTTTTCTTTAGACATGAAGAAAAAGGTGTTATCTCATATGAATTTTCTTATTTTTTCTAAAAACAGGTAGGTACTTCATATAGGTATTAATTATGTTAAAACTGTTGAAGTAGGTTTCTAATTGTTGTAAAGACTGGAAGAGGTGCAACTATATAAAGGTGTAAATTTTATTTTATTATAGAGCACTAAATTGCAAATATAAGCTTGATGTAAGTATCAATTAGATTATAAAGCCCAGGAGACGTTTCCCATAAAGCAAACCAGACAATCACGAACTTGCCCATAGTAGTATCAAACTCAAAGTTTTTATAGCCACCGACGTAATCTCATCAGTAGACGCCACACAAGGGGCTCATGCAAAGCCCTCCAAACGTCGCTAATTTTAATTAATTCAAATTGCAGCCGCAGAAAGTCAAAACTCTGCCCTTAACGCCAAATCCTGTCTACAAATGTCTGCTAAAACGTAACGACTTCATACGTCTAACTGACAATGGCGTTCATAAAATTAATACCTCACCTCGCCGTGGCCCTCGAGATGGTAATTTCCCCTTAAATATTTAAGTTTCCTTTGCTCCCTTTGCCCGCAACACGATTCAATTTCACGCCCTAGAAGGGGTCCAATGCTGAGCGATCTGCGAATCCTCGAAACGTCAGGAGACATGAAAACATAAAAGCGACCAGTGTTATTAGAGCTTTGAACCCATTCCCACAAAAGAAGTATGCGAGGATAAGATCAAAGTCTCGGAAGTTCAACTCGATCTGGTAGGCACAATTGGAACCACTTGAAGTATTATCCGGATGCATAGAGAATGGGAATGGCGGCAACTCAATTGAATCAATCTTGCGTCAAATTGGTAAAGGTTCTGAAGGGTGAGGAATGTCTTAAATGGTTCACAAATCACATTCATTAAAATTGTTTTTTACTTGCGTGATTAATATCTCGATTTTAAGGTCTGTAATTAAATAGGCGTGATATGCACTTCATATACTCGCACATTGATTTAAAGCCACGCAATTTGGCCTAAGGGTTTGAGTGAACTAAGAACAAAGGTATATAGTAATTAAGTAGGCAATTTATTCGAGAAACAACAAACCTGATATACTAATGTGATACGTGATTATCTAAATTAATTAATTCTGCATGAGATATCAATATTGTACCTATAGCCGATAAAAATAACACGCCAATTTTTGGTCTCATTTAATTGTTGGCAAGGCATATCGTCACTTACCGGGAACTTCTTTGGTACGATTGACTTGAGCTTCTAAGGTACCCCCGGAGTTGTCTTCACCTTGACCTGGTGGCGGGCTGACTAGGGTTTCTAAGGTAGGGCGGAAAAGGCCGCCGGAAAAAGGTTACACCCAGAGCCAACGACTCTTGGTGTTAGTACTGACTACCGGGTAGAAGAACTAAGAGAGTCTTGTGAGGCCGCAGCGGGACGGCCAGGAAGGCCCGCTATGTAGCGCCAAAGAACTTGTACAAGAAAAAGTATTTATGTATTTTTCTCCGTTATTAAGTATCCACAACACAATTTCTTAACGATACTTATCTTGGAACTACATAAGTGGAGTGATAGTAAAAGAATTATTGAATTTATTTATTTATTTATCTTCACTTACTAGTGTGACAGTTCGCTCAGTGTTGACAGTGATAACTTTACAGACCTAAGTCCATTTCTTGCCGAGAGCACTATTGATGTATGCCCAATGGAGAATTTCTTCCATAGTGCTGTAAACAAAGGTTTGTTTGAAGAGTAAGCGTTGGATAGGGAGATATTTAATCAGGCTACCATACGTTTTGGAGTAAAAGAAGCCACAAATGGTTCGTTACCTTCCTTCCAAAGCATACGTTAGCCTTTGAACATATGAATAAGAATAATAATAATTATTGCATGGTTTGAATACTTACTTACATATTGTAAGTTATATTTTTGTGATATGAACCTCTGTAATTATATATTATTACCTAACACTACACGATGTAGTAAAAATTACACGCTACATTGTTCATTTAGGTTGGTTTCCTCGCAAACTTAGCGTTTATTATGCTTCACGCCGCTTAATTACTTTGACAATATCTCTCCTGAGAGGTCTTTAGCAAGAAATTTAATATGGCTTACCGAATTTCAAAGACGCAGTTAAGAGCTAACAAGCGTTTCACGTGTGGGTACTGCCTACATTAATCACAGATGCGTCGCTTACTATCTGAGGCATAATGATTTATATCCTTATCCTAAACGTGACTTGTTTTACTATTATTTGTGCTGAAAGACAAATTATGCTATTAGGAATTTGGAAATACATTAGGACCACAGCATTGCCACAAATACAGCTACATAAAAGCGATTTAAGCGCAACAGCTTTCTGATTTGACGGGTGTGGTAAATATTGACGATTGTGGATATAACATAATATAGAAATGACTAATAAGACGAGAGCGGCGATAGTCTAGTGGCGAGACCAGTATAGTTTCAATTCAGAAGGTCTCGAGTTCAAACCCTGGTGGCGCGCATATAAGTTTTCTAAGTTATGTGCGCCATTATCCATCGTGCCTCGGAAAGCATGTTAAGCATTGGTCCCGGCTGTCATAAACATCTATATAAGCAGTCGTTATTAAGAAATCAGGGTGTTGCGGGACTGTTCGAAAGATGCAGGACTGTTCGAAAGGGTTACTGCGGCCGGAACATGAATGGTTTTTAGTCAGTAAAAGTCTGACACACCCTTCCGCTTCATCCACAGCGGAAGACAGTCATTTAATGATTTTCCATCCGAAAAAAAATAAAATGGTCTTCTAATGCCCTGACAGCTGATTTACCCATAGACTGGTGTGTCTCTTTGGGTTGCGGAGCTCAGACGGCAGTCGTTCCACGTGGTAACTGAATTCAGACAAAATTGGTTAAATCATTTAGCAGACCTTGGGCCCTAAGCTTAAGATTAGACAACCGCGATAATCGTAGGATATAATGATACCCTTTCAAAAAAAGGTTCCACATAGGTATACTTTTTTTTTTTTAATAATAAACTCTTACAATCACACCAATTCTTTGGTTCCAAGATAAGTATCACTAAGAACTTGTGTTATGGATACTAAAGAACGGATAAACATACTTAAATACTTTTTTTATGTACATACATAATTAATATACATAGGGAAACACCCAGACCAGAACAAATATTCATGTTCATGCACACAAAGATTTGTCCTGTGTGGGAATCGAACCCACGACCTCTGGAGGGAAATGCAGATATACTGACCTCCACGCCAAATCGTCAAAAAACTGTATACATTAATCACAGATGAGTAGCGTATTATCGGAGGCATAATGATGTATATCCTTATCTTGAACGTGACTTGTTTTACTAAGTTTAAGTAGAACAAATTATGCTATTAGAAATGTGGAAATGTAATAGAACCACTGCGTTGCCAGATGTTGTGCTGTATAAAAGAACTGCCTAGTACTATTCACTGCCTATTTAGAGATTTCTTCACTAGTTCTATACCCATATTCATTAAGCCGTTGCAAGAAAACACTACATTCAGACCAGGAATTTGGTGGTGTTAACAAAAGAGCTCATTCCCTAAAAAACTCCTAAACAGAAATTTTATTTATTTATTTTCTCTAAGGAAGTTTTACAGTCTAATTTCCAATTGGTTTATAATATATACTTAGTCCTATTGCCATTTAAAAATCTCCACAAATACTTTTGAACACAATAAACATAAGCAAAAAAATATTTTATCAATAAAGTTATAGCTAAGAATAATATCGATCACGTCAGTTTGCAAGCAAATATACCGCAATACTACAGACATAATATGGTGAAAACTCCACTAAGTATGGACAGAAATTTAAAAAAAAATACAGTCGTTCAAAAAAAAATGGTTTCTCAAACGTATGTGATAAAAAATCTTTCGAAATGAAGCCGTGCCACGCATGAGCTGTAATATGTAAAGGTCCGGCCAGAGTGTTACACCGCAGAGCCGACATTATACAAAATGCACTTAGCTCATACGTGGTCTCGCAGAGTTCTAATGACCGACCATTATCCCCGAAGCGCTCATCTGCATTGAACCAGCTTAATCCAGCTTCAGCCACGCTTGGAAAACTCGCCTCTTCAGCTATACGGCTACCACATTAACTCTTAGCTGGTTTAGTCTGTTGCAGTTTGGTGTTGCCTTTTAATCACTGATTAAGTTAATTGCATCTTGTTTGCTCTTAAAGTTATATTTTTAATTAGGCCTTGATTTTATTGTATCATTTAAATCTTTGCTATTAAAACTGCTTACTGATTATTTTACTGCATCTTCCCTGCCATTGATATATAGGAACCATGCCAAATTTATATCATAAAGTTATATGATCTTTGTTCTACAATGTCGCTCTTTGAACTGTGCCAAACATGATTAGAAAAGTAATGTGACATAAATGTTTATTGTAGAAATCTCACACACTCCGTCTAGTCCCAAACTAAGCAAAGCCTTTACTATGGATACTAGAGAAAGAAGATACATATATCATTACTTTTAATACTCTAATGCCCGGTAAAACTTGAAAAAGTTTATGTTGGCATCTTACTGCATACAATTGTATGTATTTTTATATTATTAATTAAATTAATTAATAGTAGAAATGCCCAAATCTTAACAAATATTCGTATCAAACAAATGTTTTCTATTCTATTAGGTATATAGATATAGCCATAGCCAATCACTATAAAATTTGTCCTTTGTGTAAATCGAACTTTCCGCCCTACGAGCGCAATGCAAATTTGTTCTGTGCAGAAATCGAACATACGACCTCACGACTGTCATACAGATTAATATTATAGGTACTTGTAAACCACAATCAATCAATTCATATATCTATCTTATTAATCGGTGTCTTCAACTACTATGCAAAAAAGTATTGTAGCACAAGAATTACATTACTTACATATAATTTAATGGAAGTTATTATTTTACCTGTGGTTACAGTGAAATCCAGTAGTCAATAGGCAGTATTAATTTGTGTAACGTAAGCTGCATATGCAATAGGAGATTAGATAAGGGATTTAAGCTGCACCGTAACATGCAATCAGCTCTCAATGTCGATTATTCTACGCTGTGCAAATTGATTTACTGAAAACTTCTAATTTAGTGAACATACGTTAATACGTTAACCTAAACTAGTTGATCCCACGTAATAGGTGGCGAGCCTATTGCCGCTTACCGGGCACTGTTATGTTCACCCTTTAGAAATTTAGAAAAATTTACAATTTATAAACACATTGGTTGTATAGACTTTCGGCTTTTGGAACAGAGGTATTTAAGACGAGAAGACATTGCGGAGGTCCCAATGGTTGGACCATTTAGCAGACCCCGGGTCCAAAGAATATGTCTAGGGCACAACGGGGAAAATGCTAGAATGATGATCAAGATATTAAGAAGTTCCTCGAACGCTTCCCAGCTGAGTTGGATTTGGATTCATCGATTGACGTTCTCAAAGTTGGACCTGCCTAATTTGATCCCTGATAAATAAATGAAAGATCCTTAACTTGTACTATGCGCCTGAGCCTTGCACAACGGATAAATATATGTAATTTTTTTTTGTAAATGCCACACTCACACTCAGCACAAGACAAATACTTGTACATACATACATTCACGCCTGTTTCCCCGAAGGGATAGGCAGAGGCATATTATACGCCCACACTTCGCCAATCATATAGTTGGTCCCACATAATAGGTGGCGAGCCTATTGCCGCTTGCCCAGAGCCTCGTCCGTTGATCGGCAGGTGCACCACTTGCAGGTGAGGTTGGCTTGGGCTCCTTAGGTCTTGGTAGGATCCCTATACACAAATATTTGTGTGCATTCAAATAACTATTATCACATTTCGTGATGAAATTGGATTTACAATCTCAGTCCAACGTTGATGGACTGATATGATTATGGATTTCAGGAGCGGACTGCAGGTATACTGACCTTTACCCCGTATCGGTTGTCAAAGTTGTCAAAATTTGGCAAGAGCCTAAATACTTGCCTACCCTAGAGGTAGCAAAAAGCAATTACCTATTTCAAATTTGTTTACATAACCAACAACAACCCATAATTAGCCGTCCATAATTTGCGCTTGCGCTATGTTACCTTTTATTAATTATTCAGTTCATAAGCAGCGCCAATTGAAAGGGTTCATTGAATGATCTATTTGATTTTAATTACCTTTACTCAAAGGCTTACATGCCCTTCTGTTAAAATTTGGTAACATTACACATAATAGGTTGGGGAAAAAGTCTTTTCGTATTTTTGTATGAAAAGTCAAGACATTTTTTTCAAAGTTTATTTACATTTATTTACAATATATATGTACCGTTTTGTTGAATAACTTTCTGCCATTTTGTGGGCAGAGACATTATCCCGTTACTGTAGAAACTTTGGGACTTCTGATCAAAAAAACGGGACAAATAGTTTTGGCAGGTCCTCTTGAGGTCAACCTTACAGAACCTAAAGAATTCTGCAGAGACCGAAACAGGTGAAAATCTGAAGGCGCAAGGTCAGGGCTATATGGTGGATGCACTAGGACCTCCCAGTCGAACTCTCTTAATTTTTGCTGAGTGGCTAAAGATGTGTGTGGTCTAGCGTTATCGTGATGAAAGACCACACCCTTCCTGTTGATCAATTCCGGCCGTTTTCTCTCGACTGCTTCCTTTAATCTCATCAGTTGCTGGCAGTAAAGATCAGAATCGATGGTTTTGCCGGGCGGTAAAAGCTCATAATAAACAATGCCCTTCCAATCCCACCATACACACAGCATCACCTTATTTCGTGTTAGGCCAGGTTTGGCCACAGTCTGTGAAGCCTGGCCAACTTTCGACCACGACCTTTTTCGCACGTTCTTGTCGTACGTGATCCACTTTTCATCGCCAGTTATCAATCTCTTCAAAAACGGCTCGGTTTCATTACGTCTCAATAATGAATCGCAAATGAGTACACGGTTCATTAAGTTTCTTTGAGTGAGCTCGTGTGGCACCCAAATATCGAGCTTTTTTGTATAACCAGCTTTCTTCAAATAGGTCAAAACTGTTTTGTGGTCAATTCCCAGTTCTTCAGCTACATCGTATATACTAAATATTATATACAGCGTGTTGTAAATCAAATCAAATTTGTTGATTAATTTATATTTAAATAAAAAAATATATCCTAGTTTAATATAAGTTTAGATAATTTTTATCAGCATTTTTTAATCATTAATTTGATTGAGCGTCCAGTAAAAGAAAAGGATCTTATTAAATAAATATTCTCTAACAATTACACCAATCATTTAGTTCCAAGATAAGTATCAATAAGAACTTGTGTTATGGATACTAAATAACGGATAAACATACATAAACACAATTTTTTTTTGTAAATAAATACTTAGTATACATAGGGAAACACCCAGACCAGAACAAATATTCATACTTATGCACACAAATATTTGTCCTGTGTGGAAATCGAACCCACGACCATAGAGCGGAGAGCGGGTATACTCGCCACCACGCCATATCAACAACTGGCTAGCGTTGACACAGGACATACCAAAATTTACTCTTATTGCCGGAGGCCAAGACTCATTTTTGGTTACAGCCCCATCTTATGTAAGTATATAGTGCAACAAACTCGTAATAAATGCTCTATAAAAAAGATCAGCTCCCAGATAAACTACCCCTTAACCAAGCAGGTAACGGCGTGTATTAAATTAAACCTTACTGCCGGATAGAGATAACAGCGCGGAGCGAATGGAAACTGCACTAAAATGGAATAGAGTCGTCCTCTTTATTGTTTAGAGCTAAATAGCTATGAGAACTTAAAGTTTTACAATGACAGTAACACTTAAAGCAAAACGAGTATTACCTATACACATATTTAGAGCCTGAATGATATATTATTGCTGATTGGTTTATTAACCCAATCAAGATAATACGATATACGAATATGAATCACGATAGTCTACGTAAAAATTTAATATCAAATGACTACAAAAATAATAAATGTAAACACGCATCCACACATTTTGTGGTCTTAAGCAAACGGCGCAAAGAAAAGACATCGGATCTGCTGTTATGCTGCAATGTGTAAGTAAGCGGGTGAAACGCGCTTTCGTCACAGATTATGTAGTCTAGAAAGAAGATAGTAACTGGAGAAAAAATTATGGCAGAAAAGAATTAAGTCAAATTCAAATCATTTATTTATAAAGGGTGTATAGAGCTCCTATCGATATCTCAGGAGTCAAGCCAAGCTCACCTGCGATTGGACCAACTGCTTATCGACGGACGAGGCTCTGGCTAGCTAGCTGGTAACAGATCCCGGTAAGCGGCTATAGGCTCGCCACCAACAATGTAACTGGCGAAAAGTGGGGGTATAAAATGCTTCTGTCTACCCCTTCGGGGAAACAGGCGGGGATGTATGTATGTATGTAAAAGGATAACAAAGCTTACTGATGTAGAAATGGTTTATTAATATAAAGTTACGAAAAATATCAATTTTCCATTTAATCTCTAGTAACAGTCGACTTCTATAACCGCTTTTGACACTTATGGAAAATTTAGATTAATAATCAATTTCATTAAGTAGACTTTGTCCGGATTGGTGGAGGCGACCTTCTTTGCGAATTCTAACACATCGTTTAATTTTACGTCTTAAATATTTACAGGACTTCTGATGCACAAAGCCGCTTAATATCAAGTGCAACACAAAATTTACTCATACACCTCTGAAACTGATCTCTGAAAACGCTAAAGTTTTGTAATCGCTTCGGACCATCTAACTACGAGTATGTAGCTAGCGACGCTACGAGCGGGCACTGGAACATAGGTTAAGTTTACTATTAAAAAAGGCTGTTAAAAAACCCACAGTCTTCTAATACAGACGGTCAAGGGTTCAAAACTATGACATTTCAAAGTTATGTACGTATTTATCACTTGCTCCGTGCATCGGAAAGCACGTCAAGAACATCTATGGCAGTTGTTATCAGGAAGTCAGTGCCTTCTAATATTCTGACAACTGGTTTGACTATAGAATCATGTTTTCCTTTGGGTTTTAGAGGCCAGATGGAAGTCGCTCTGTGTGATAACTGAAGTTCAGCCAATTCTGGTTAGACCAGTGAACAGATCCTGGGCCCTGATCTTAAATCTGGGGCAACCGAGATAATGATACTATCGAGAAAGACCAGGAAAATCTTTAATCAGTTTCTCTGTCGCTCAATACTCTGTGCCGTCTTAGTAGCCCCGATAAATATTGATAGTAAACTGTACAAGATTATCCGCCAGGGAAAACTCGGAATAATGTTGATTAAAAAACTCCCGCTTTCTACTGTGTTGCAATACTGCTATTTAAGTATTTTTAACGTGTTTTTTACTACATATGAACCTTATAAAAAGTTGTATGCCAACCTCTTTAACACATTTTACGTTTAATACTATTCAAATAAAGTCCTAACTGCGCTTATTAAATTAAATAAATTTAAATATTCTCTTACAATCACACCAATTATTTAGTTCCAAGTATCATTAAGACCTTGTGTTATGGATACTAAATAACGGATAAACATACACATATACATTTTTTTTTTAAATACCTACGTATTTAATATACATAGGAAATCAACCACGCCAAAACAAATATTCATGTTCATGCTCACAAAGATTTGTCCTGCGCGGGAATCGAACCCACGACCTTAGGAGCGGAGAGCGGGTATTCTCGCCACTACGGCATATCGGTCTTCTAAATGTCTGTTTCTCATGTCTTGTCCCAAGACATAAAAGCCGGTCACAAAAGGACTTTTTGACGGTCACAAAAGTTGCTGGTTGCGTTTTGTTAACTCTAAGTCTTTTCATTTTTTTCCTATTTAACAAATTTTTCTAATAATAATAGTTTAAAAAAGTTTATTCTGACTTTAATAAGTGTGTGTTTCCAACTGATGGTATTGCTGTTATGCGTTTTGCTTTAATATTAAATTTTGTTACAGAGTTTTCTTGAGAGTTTTCTCATGGTTTAGCATTGAATTTATCACCCAAATATCGTCGTTGTTCTGGAAAAACCCAGTAAATAACTTTTTTCATAAAATGAGTTAACACAAATAATCGACTCAGTTTTTCAGGCTCTTCGTCTGCGAAATACAATAGCATGATATCGAAACACAATAACTTAAGTTCATATGTTTTTTGATAAATATATTTTTATTTGAACTATTATTTGCCTTTAACTCAAATTAGGTAACTATCTATTTACAGGGTTTTCCCAGAACAACGACGATATATCCTTTCGCAAAAGAACCCGCGCGAACACTCGTCTAATTCCAGATAAGGGTTTTCCGCGATACAGACAATTATGCCTCAAAATTTAATATCCCGTCTGTTTATAAATGAGCGAACAAACAGAACGAATGCAGACTCGCAATATGATTTCATTGGATGAATGCCTCACGAACTGGGTAGCAATTAGATCGTGCAAACATACGGAACCACTCGACCGGAATAATGTGAGAAAGGGCTGTACAGACTAACAAACAAAGGCTACGCTGTGTGGCTCAATGATTTGATCCATGTTTTGGTAGTTATAGACGTGTGATATGTGTTCTCGGTGAACTGTATAACGATATGACTGAAAATGAAAAAGTTTAGTTTCCTGGACTGTGGTGATCAATAGCAATCAGCGCAGCCCATTAACGACTTTCTTCTGAGCAAACGTTCTGCTGTTGATTTTTTTCATGCCGTCTAATATCGCCACTAACTTAGCATAACATCTACCACATATAATATTAACCGGGACTGACGGCCAAACGTGTCTTCTGTAGAAGATATGCCACACAACCGGTCACTTATTCAAGTCCTGACCGTCCCGACTGTTCAGAATTCACTTTAGTCACAAGATAGACCGTTCATATATGTATAGAGGTTGCAAAAAGCCGTGGATAATGGATGCGCATAAAAAGAAGAACTCTATTTCTAGAATAGGGCGTCGTTGAGCTAAAATGATGTTTGCTTGCCAGTCACCATCATGAGAAGAATCCTTTCTCATTGTCTATCTGGGGTCAGCGCAGATTGTCTTTTCTTCCCATAAACTTGGTTATTCGTGACTGAATCTTCTTCTCCTTTTTTCGGTCGACCTTTTTCTTCTTCACCCGGAAAATTGGGGTTGACAAATAATAAGTAAGAGTGTTACTTATTATTTGTCAACCCCAATTTCTGCATGAAGAACATGCTGAATAACTTCAAAGCCTAACAACCTTTAACGATTGGGTTTCAGCTAATTACTACAAGAAAAAGGCTTTCTCAGTAATATCTATTTAGAAAATAGAACAGATAATAGCTTCAGTACCTTAGCAGACAGTTTCATTTCTCCAACGTACCAACAACAAAGTGGAATCAAAATCCAATTACGGGAACGCTTGTAATTCGCATTGCCACATCCAGCCTGTGGTTGAGGCGGCCACAATGGAAGCCACTATTAAGACGACCGAATGGAGTGAACGAGTGAATAGGATGAACGAATGGGACTCCAGACAAACCGCTCTTTTGTTACGGTACCGTCAGTCGGACGTAATACGTCTTATGACAAATTGTTACTCCAACTCGGAATGACGACTGCAGGGCTACCAACATAAATAGTTTAGTAGGACGAATAGTTTCTATGGACTTTTACGAACAAAGCCTTTTTAACCAACTTCAAAGAAAGTAGAAGGTTCTCAATTTCTCGGTTTTTTTTCGTGTATGTTCCCCTGAATAGACGTAGACGGTTAAACTGATTTGGATTGCTTTGCAAACCGGTAAAAAATCAATAGTGGTCCCATAAAAAGCATTTGTTGATTTGATGTATGCTTTCATAAAAATAGCGGCTGTAATTTTTATAAATACATATGTGCATACATACATTCACGCTTATTTCCCGGAAAGGGTAGGCAGAGGCGCCCACATTTCGCCAGTTATATAGTTGATCCAACATAATAGGTGGCGAGCCTATTGCTGTTATATTCGCCAGAGCCTCACCCATTGATCGGCAGGTGCAGGTGTGGCTGTGTGGTGAGGTTGGCTTGGGCCCCGAACAGGTCTCCACCTTGGCGTGGTGGGGGGGCTGAGTACCTCCCGGAGGCCGGGAAAAGGTAACACCCAGAGACCGTCGACTCTGGGTGCCTTTAGTACTGACTACCAGGGGGGAAACTAAGAGGGACCTGTGGAGGGCGCAGCTGGCGGGCCAGGAGGACCCGCTGAGCAGCGCCAGGCAGGTCTAGGCATGCTGTCTAACCATGGACCCTCCGGAAAGTCGGCCACATACGCTATGGTCGCACGGGGAGGTAGGAGGGGCGCGTCCACTGCGCCTCTCCGAGGAGGTCCTCCTGGTTTTGGTCCGGGGGACGTTGGCCGCAGGCGGGGTGTCAGAAGCTGCAACCCAGGTACTGGCCCCCGTCTCTTTCTCAACAAGCGACGGGCGTCGTCGGAAGATTTTTAGTGGGTATTACCGCTGGCAGTCGTGTCTGCCGGTGGTGAGTCCCACACCCCCTTTCGGTTCCCCCTTGGCCGGAAGGCAGTGCGTAAATGCATTTTGTTCCCGACGTAAAACTAAAAAAAAAAGGTCTTGGTAGGAACCCTTTACATTTTTATAAATAACTATAGTCATGTATTGTATATGCAATCATATTACCAAAAAGCAGTTGAAAATTTAATAGCCAATATGACAATGAAGTTTAAAAATTTACTTTATAATGACAATGAAGTTTAAATTTATCAAATAAGTTGTGAACTACACTTAATATAGAGAGCTTATCATGAGAAGTTGAAGGGGCTGTGTTTCAAATATTTTCACCAAAGGTTTATAAGCGAGTAAATTTCTCAGTTTCTTTGACAATTTACTTCCGACTATGAACCATGTGTGAACAAAAATATATGGTATTCCGTGTACGGTCAACGCAGGCTGCGGATTATTTTAATCAAAATGCAAATCGAAACGGCTCCATACAGTCGACTGATATGACACTGTTAACAGCACATATCTAGTTCACTCATACACTTTCGAATATGCCTTATATCAATGTAGGAGAAGTGAGTTTTGAGCAGCATGGTACACTATGCAGATATAACGTCCTTACAACCTCTGATGTATGTTTTATGTTATGACTTGGTTTGATGTAAAAATTTGAATTTATCTCCATTTTGATGGGAGTTAATAAAATAGTACATAACACGATGGGGACAATATTGTGATCGTATAGTTTAGTTAGTAATAAACAGTTTTAGCGTTTTAACATACATACAATCACGCCTGTTTCCCCGAAGAGGAAGGCAGAGGCAAGTTACGAGTACAAGCTCACACTTCGTTAATTATATAGTCTGTCCCTCATAATAGCTTGCGAGCCTATTGCCGCTTATCGGGAACATTTATGCTCGCCAGACCCTCGTCCGCTGATCGGTAGGAGCACCACTTGCAGGTGAGGTTGGCTTGGGCTCCGTAGCCTTGGTAGGCTAACTACCGGGAGGGAAACCAAGAGAGACTGGAGGGCGCAGCGGGTGGGCCAGGAGGGCGCGTCCAGCAGCGCCAGGAGGGTCTTTGGGCGGCGGGGCAGGAGGCCCCTGCTGTCTAACCATGGTTCCTCCGGGAAGTCGGCCACACACGCCTTTAGCCGGAAGGCAGTGCGTAACTGCATTTTGTTACCGACATAAAACCAAACAAAAAATAGGACCCCTATACACTATTTAGAGTTTTTCTTTATTATTTACTGCCTCGCTTTGGTTCGGTAGCTATTTATAAATAAATATAAATAACTATATAACTGCTGAAAATTTGCCTTCCTAATTGATTATATTATAATATTATTCCAGTGAGATGAGAGGGGGTGGCACTATTCTGTTTAACCATAGACCCTCCGAAAAGTCGGCCACACACGCTATGGTCACACACGGAACTAGGAGGAGCGCGTCCACTGCCCCTCTCTGAGGAAGTCCTCCTGATTCTGGACCGGGGGCGGGGTCTCAGACGCTGCAAACCAGGTACTGACCCCTTCCTTTTCTATCATCAAGCGGCAGGCGTCGTCGGAAGATTTTAAGTTGGTATTACTGCAGGCGATCGCGTCTGCCGATGGTGAATCGCACACCCTCCTCTCGGTCCCCATTTGGCCGGAAGGCAGACCGCAATTGCTTTTTGTTAACGACGTAAAAAAATGGGACGGCCCTATTCTAGGTTGGTACCACACTCTATTTTACACACAAATAATATATCTTCATGGATCCAGTAGTTTCGGAGCATATGCAATCCAACAAACAAACAAACAGTCTATCTAATCTTTACTTCTTATAATATTAGTGTGAAGTTCGTAATATGATAGAAGTTATTGTTACTATATTTGATATAAGTTTCTTTAAAGACTGTGCATGTTAAGTTAGCTCATAGAAAATCCCATGACCCATCAGCTTATACAGAGGCAACCTGAGGGCCTACTCTAATTCAACGAAAACGAAACTTCGTTGCATCTATCTCTGTCACTCCTTGGGTATATCATTATCGAGTGAAAGGAATGGGTATAGCGAAGTTTCGTTTTCGTTGAATTAGAGTAGGCCCTCAGTCACTATCTTACACTCATCACGCATATTACGTTAACACATTTAATTGTAATCTTATTTATTTTCTAATCTGTCATACAGGTTTCCTAGTACAGATATCAGTCTCTCACCTACTTCGAAGTACAACAATAGTGTAAGCTTATGTTTGTTACAATCATTATGTGAGAGAACAAATAAAGATTATAATTATTTTAATACATTTAAGAGTCCACAGTAACATCATTCGTCAACTTAGACTAACATATGAAACACTTTTACTGCATGAAAGAATTCAAAAACAACAAAATCATATAAAGTATAGCACAAATAAAGCTACAGTCAAAACCTAGTAAACGAAAATCTACATTTCAAACGATAAAAACAAAAACGTAAATCCAGCATGAATACAAGTTAATTCAAACTTGAAAATTAGCGACAATTACTTGCCGTTTCGTGAGAAATTTCGTATCACGTTAAAGTAATGAAGGTGCGGGCCGTGATTAGTAATTTACATGAATTTACGACGCACGTGTATGCTTTGTAACGGGAGTTACATAGGAGTGGGCTTCAAATTAAGCTGAACTGTTGTGTTGCCATAACCCTTAAGACTAGTTCACACCGAGTGTCAAGCAAATTGAAGATTCAACCTTTAATATATGCTACCGTCCACAAAAACGGTCACGTCAATTGCAAGAGGTTGGAAATGGTCGATTCAACCTTATTTCTAGGTGTAACACTAGATAAACACCTTCAATGGGGCCCACATATCGAAAGCCTTTCTGGTAAACTGAGTTCTGCCGCATATGCGATTCGAAAAATTCGTGAGATAACGGATGTCGAAACTGCTAGAATTGTTTATTTTAGCTATTTTCACAGTTTGATGTCCTACGGTATTTTATTGTGGGGATCTGCCGCTGAAATTGAGACTATTTTCATTTTAAAGAAACGAGCTATACGTTTTATTTATAAACTACGGTCTAGATCATCCCTTAGAGAGTTGTTTCGGGAAATTGGTATTTTAACTACTGCCTCGCAGTTTATCTTTAACTGTATTTTGTTTGTGCGGAAAAATATAAATAATTATTCTAAGCGCTGTGAACGTCACAGCTTTAACACACGAAATAAAAATAAACTGTTAAATCCATTTCTAAGACTCCAAAAAATTCGGAAGTCTTTTATGGGGCAAGGTATGAAATACTACAACAAAATTCCGCAGGATATATTGGATTTGCCCTTACACAAATTTAAAGTAGCTATTAAAGAAACATTGATTAAGAAAGCATACTATTATATAAATGATAAGACGGCATGGCAGTAAATTGTATCTATCATAGAACAAACAATTTGTGGTCTGCGGCTGTTTGATTTTTATAATATTATTGTTATTTCTCTTTTTATTTTGTGGCTTGAGTATGTCATGCACACTTAAATGTCTCTGGGGTGGCGGCGTTATGCGTCGGGTCGTTACATTCCCTAAAATATGGTTGAGTGAAACGATGGCTGGTTCATTCGTCATACTCGTGAACGAGTGCTGCTTGTGGGGACTGGTCTGCTCTTGTCTACTATTTTTATTTGTAATTAAAGATTTAGCTAACTGAAAAAAGTTAATATTATTTTTGATCTGATAGCTGCACACACAATTTTTGTTGTCCTGTCATTCTCCTAAATGATGTTTTTGATTAGGAACGCATAGTATTGTTCAAATGACTATATAGATATTAAGACTGAATTGCTGTAAATGATATCTTTCATAAGACCAAAAATATTTGTGGTTTGCAGCACATTAAATTAATATAATGTTATTTTTGTTAAAATTAGTTTATCCTGTAGCTTGAGTATGTCATGCTCACTCAAAAGTCTTTGCGGTGGTGGCGTCATGCGTCGGGTCGTTGCGTTCCCTAAAATATGGTTGAGCGAAACGATGGCTGGTTCATGCGTCATACTCGTGAACGGGTGCCACCAGTGAGGACTGGTCTGCTCATGTCTACTATGTTTATTCGTACTCATACTCGTATAACTTAAAATAAAAAGTTATTTTCTTCTTTTATTTTAAATCATGTGACTGCAGAACACATGTTTTTGTAGATTTGTCAAATTGTTTTACTACTAAGTAGATATTCTTGTAACTGGCGGGAGAAAAAACTAACCTTGACGATTTTCTTGCCCGTTCTTTTACGATCAAGCTCCCGCCCGCAGTGAATGGGCGCGCTAGTTTTTAAGTTTTGACGTTCATAAGAGCTCTTTTGAGCCAAACTTGAATAAATGAATATGAATTTAAATTTGAATTCAAGTTACCGCATTTTTCAACCGATCTTGTCCGCGTTACCTGCAGGCACTTAGTTCTTTTTTTTTTAAAAGAAGCTTATGTAGGGCCTTATAACATTATCTATATACCAGATGAAATTTGGTCCTGTTGCTTTGGAGATCAACAACATCACACAGACAGGCAGAAATTAAAAACAAAAATACCTTACAATTTCTTATTACTTACATATACGATTAATAAGTTAATAAAATTATGTATATTAAAATAAATGACCTTAAAACAATCAATTACTGTATTTTTATGTATAACATAATGAATATCTTATCATAACCGGTGTTAAGGACAGCGGCAACGTCATTAGATTATTGTTAAGAACTACGATTTCGTTTTAATAAATTATAAATAAGTAAAAAGAATTATAAAAATTAGGTTACGTTTGATGATTCAATATGTGTAATGTATAGACTTAGCCAAGTATGAGTTTCAAAAGGTCATAAAAACTTATCTATTGGACATGTATGTGTGATAGTTATATTTTAAGAAAGTATAGAATGAGACCTTTAATTTGATGTATAACACTTGTATATTGTTAAAAAGAATAATGGTAAAAATAAAAGAAAACACGTATTGTCATAGTAAAAATGTATACGAAATTGGGTCACAAAAAAACGGCTCTCTGTACGGTATTGCCTCGAAGTACTTAAGTAAGCCGTGTTTGTTCGAAAGGTACGATCATCAGAGGAAGCAACAATTAAGAAGAAAAAGAAAAGAAAAAAGAAAAATTGTAAACTCTGAAGAAGAAATATATTCCTGAACAGAAAAAACCCTGTGTTTCCTTCAGTCCACAACAATCGCTGGTCCATCGAAGCCGGATTATGAAGAAGCCAGGGAAGCAGGAAAAAATGGTCGTCACAAGAAATCAAGCCGCGAACGAAGATGAACAAATTCAACGGCGAGTTTTCGTCGATCCGCCACGCTCACCGACCGCGTCCGGCCCCCCCGCACCCCCGATCGGGGGGGGCCCCTCTGAACCTGGGACGTACGAACGAGCAGAACTAGCGGCGGCGACGGAGACTAGCCAGATCGAGCCATCGTCGGCGACTGACATACCTACTGCAGCATCCGAACGGCTGCAGGGGTATACCACACTGCCGGGACATAGCAGTGCGCCGACGAGAAATACGAAGTACGTCGAATCTGACCGCGGATCGACTCGAAGAAACAAAGCGAACTCCATACATTCACGCCGATCAACGGCCAGCGTCATCGCCCGTATGCAGTACGAAGCGGAAAAGGAGCTTGCCTTTATTCGTCGAAAAGAACTACAAATTGAAGCTGAGCTAATTAAAAAGAAGCTTGCCGCTGATATTGCTGTCTTGGAAGATGACAGCAATGATGAAGAAAACCCAGAGCCACCCGAACAATTGGAACGACGCGTTACAACATGGCTTCAGGACACCACTGCTGGCACAGAGGCCCTACGGGGGGAGGCCAATGACCTTCGGGCTCCCACCCTACCGCCTGCTGCTGCTGATGCTGATGCTGTGGCTGCTACTGCTGATGCTGCTACAACATCAAAACCTGAACCAGAGAACACGCGTTACCGAAGAGAACGAACAGAAGGGTTTCGAACAAGAGTCGGCTGGAAAGATTCAACAAAGGAACGCTCACCAAGAAGACATGACCGAGGAATTGAACAACTGGCAGGGGTCTTACAGAAGATGATGACCATGCGACCACCATCACGTCAAGCCTCAGATCTACCAGTGTTCTCCGGGGCACCGACCGAGTGGCTTCAATTCAAAGCCGCATATGAAGAGACAACGACAACCTTCAACATCTCACCGATCGAGAACCTGGCGCGCTTGAGGAACTGTCTTCGAGGGGAAGCCAAAGAAGCCGTGGCTCCTCTACTCACTGCAACAACGCCACCCGATCGGATAGTGAAGACCCTGGAACAATGTTTCGGTCGACCTGAACTTATTGTTGACCGAACATTAGAAGAACTGAAAAAGCTTCCCAAGCTCGGGGGAGCCACAAACGAGCTGAACACATTTGCAGTGAAGGTCCAGAACGCAGTCACCGTGCTCAAGGGGGTCAAGCAGGGGTACCTTCAGAACCCTTTGCTGATCAGAGAGATCCTCGAGAAGCTCAGTCCACATCAAAGGTCAAGATGGTACGACTACGCTGAGCTAACAATGGGATGCAGCGAAGAACCTGAGATCGCACTTTTATCTCAGTTCCTAATGAGAGAAGCCGATCGAGCGCTGCGTCATGGGTTTTGTACAAGCCTAACTGCGAAACGAGAACCACTACGGCCACAGGGAAGACTACTGGAACAAAGGAATAGAAGACCAGTCTTTGCCGTATCGGAAGATCAAGAAGCCGTTTCACCTAAGTCACAGGACCAGAGCAAGATGAGGTGCCCCTCATGTGAACAGGAGCACCAACTCTCGAAGTGCTCGAAGTTCCTGGAGAAGAAGATCCAAGAACGATGGATCACAGCAAAGGACGCCAGAGTATGCTTCAAATGCTTGGCTGGCAGACATAGAAAGATCAACTGTAAGGCGAAGCCCTGTGGAGTCAACGGGTGCAAGAGACCTCATCACAGATTGCTCCACGACGAGTCAAGGGTGTCATCCACACCTACAGCTTCAGAAACAGAAGAGACTGTAGCGACTACCTTAACCACGGCCAATCGAGAAGTGAAGCTGAAGATCTGCCCAGTCACAATCAATGGGCCCAAAGGCGAAGCCAAGATCTACGCACTCTTCGATGAGGGGTCTACAGTCACGCTACTTGACGACAAAGTAGCCGAAGCGATTGGAGCAGAAGGTCCCTACAGAAGTCTGAACATGCAGGGGATCAACACAGATCGACGTGAAGCCAACAGCCGTCTGGTCAAGATCAACATACGTGGTCACAAAGGACGAAATTACGCCATAACCGCAAGAACCGTCAAGGGCATGAACCTACCGAACCAGTCTATACCCGAGGAACTTCTGCAGCTGGACTACCTGAAAGACCTTAATCGTGAAGAGTTATGCTACGAGCAGAAGCAACCTCAGATATTGATCGGTAGCGACAACTGGCAGCTAATTGTATCCAGAGAACTACGTATGGGGAAGCAGAACCAACCCGCAGCCTCACGAACTCAACTAGGCTGGGTTATTCATGGCAACCTTCCCAAGAAGATCATCAGGCAAGATCACGAAGACATCCTCCACGTTTGCATTACGTCACACCAAGAAGACCTGCAAGAGACGGTCAAGAAGCATTTTGAGATCGATGCCCTGGGAATCTCATTGAAGTCCAGAACCAACGAACGAGATCAACGAGCAGCTAACGCCTTCGAGAACTCAGCGAGAAGGAGAGAAGATGGCCGCTACGAGGTTGGGCTTCCTTGGAGGGCAGACGACGTTCACCTACCTTTGAGCTACAACAATGCGCTCAAAAGGCTGACGAACTTAGAACACAAGCTGGACAAGTCATCGGACGAGAGACAGCAATACGAACAGCAGATAGATAACCTTCTTCAGAAAGGATACGCAGAGGAGTGCGACGGATCTGAAGCTGGTAGCCGCGTGACCTGGTACCTGCCTCACTTTCCCGTGAAGAACATTAATAAGCCGGGAAAAGTGAGATTGGTCTTCGATGCTGCAGCTAAAACGCACGGCGTATGCCTGAACGATTTTCTGCTAGAAGGGCCGGATCTATTACTGCCTCTTATGTCGATACTCTTCAGATTCAGAGAAGAGAGAATTGCGGTCAAAGCTGACATTCAAGAGATGTTCCTACAAGTGAAAATTAGGAAAGAAGATCAACCCGCTCAAATGTTCCTGTGGAGAAGAGATCGAACGAAGCCACCTACTCCATACAAGATGACATCGATGATATTTGGGGCATCAAGTTCTCCGTTTCTGGCACACAGCGTACGAAACAGAAACGCGCTGGACTTCGCCGAATCACACCCCAAAGCACTGAAGGCCATCACTGAAGCACATTACGTAGACGATTACGTCGATAGCTACCCCAGTGAAGAGATTGCCAGAGAAACCATCGAGGAGGTTGACTACGTTCACAAACAGGCCGGCTTTCATCTGAGGAGTTGGACCTGTAACGAAAGGAGCACTTTAAGCAGCATCCCTGAACAGCTGCGAGCTAGAGCTACGGAACAACCTATAACGAAGAACGAGCTCTGCGAGAAGACGCTGGGCATGATCTGGGATGCGGCCAACGACGTGATGAAGTTTAATACTTCACTCAACCGAGTTCCCGCCGACGTTCAACGTTTGCTGCGACCACCAACGAAGCGAGAAGCACTCAGCACTGTAATGAGTATCTACGATCCACTGGGACTACTCAGCTGTTACACGATCACAGCGAAGATTGAGCTTCAGAACCTATGGCGGCAGAAGATCGACTGGGACGAGCCAATTCCAGCACCGTCCGCCGAAGCCTTCGCTCAATGGTTGAGGGACCTGGAACACATCAAGCGTATCGAATTACCGCGAAGCTACAACGGGGGGAGTCCCGTCAGAAACCGCCAGCTGCACGTCTTCTGCGACGCGAGCGAAAGCGCCTACTCTGCTGCAGTCTATTGGAGATTGGAACAAGAAGATGGAAGCGTGAAGACCATCTTGGCTGCAGCTAAAGCGAAGGTCTCGCCGCTGAAGACACAAACGATCCCAAGATTGGAACTGCAAGCTGCATTAATTGGGATCAGGTTAGCAGACAACGTCGTGAGAGAGCACAGATGGAACGCAGACGCCGTCATCTACTGGACAGATGCTCAAGTGGTACTACACTGGATCCGCAACGGTAGCCGACGCTACACACCGTACGTAGCGCACAGGCTCGGAGAGATCGCGGAGTTCAGTTCCGTCCATCAGTGGAGATGGGTACCGACACACCAGAACGTGGCAGACCTAGCCACCCGATCCGGCTATGTACCGAAGAGCGCTGAAGACGTTTGGTACACTGGCCCAGAATTTCTGAAGATGCCTATGAACGAATGGCCTCAGAACTTGACGAACTATGAAGATCATGAAGAAGAGCAAGTCGTCCTCTATGCTTCAGACTCCACCCCTGAACTGAGCTGTCTACCGGAAATCACACGCTTCTCGAACTATGAGCGTCTGATAAGAACGACAGGGAGAGTCCTTTCAGTCATGGAGAGGATTAGGAACAAGAAAGCTGTATTGGAAGTTGAACATCTTCAAAAGGCTGAGAAACTATGGCAACGAAGAGCTCAACAAGATAAATTTCAGGCCGAAATTGAATTATTGAAGAAGGGAAAGACAGTTCCCAGATCCAGTCCACTCTACAGACTCGATCCGACCTACGAAGATGGCCTGCTGAAACTCAAAGGAAGAATTGGTGCTGCCCAAGTTCCGGTGGAAACCAAGAAGCCGATTATACTCGACGGTCGACACCCCTTCACGAGACTCCTGATAATGTACGAACACAGAAAAGCAGGACATGGAAACCGAGAAAGGGTAGTGAACGACTTGAACCAGAAGTATTGGATTCTGAAGTTACGACCCACCGTGCGATCCGTCACCAAAGACTGTACCTTCTGCCGACTGCGAAGAGCGAACCCTCGAACGCCACCCATGGGAGACCTACCTAAAGAACGACTAGGAGCATTTCAACGACCGTTCTCCAACTGTGGGCTGGATTACTTTGGTCCCATGACAGTCACCATCGGACGCCGTCATGAGAAAAGATGGGGAGCACTGTTTACCTGCCTGACTATGCGAGCTATCCACATCGAACTGGTAGCGTCTTTGTCAACGGATTCAGCTCTGATGGCGATCAGGAGAATGGCGGCGCGAAGAGGATGGCCGGCAGTCATGTACTCGGACAACGGCACTAACTTCAAGGGTGCGGACGTGGAACTGCGACGAGCTGCTGAAGAATGGGCTCCTGAACTGCAACAGCTGGGACTGCAACACCGTATGAAGTGGAAGTACACACCGCCAGGCGCTCCAAACCAGGGAGGTGCCTGGGAAAGGATGGTCAGATCCGTGAAGACCGCCCTCCAGGTGACATTGAACGAGAAATTTCCGAAAGAAGAGGTTCTACAGACCCTGTTGGCTGAAGCCGAATATTCAGTCAACGCCAGACCGCTGACTCACGTTTCAGTGGACCAAGACGACCCTGAGGCATTAACCCCGAACCATTTTTTGATTGGGTCATCGACCGGTCTACCTACCACTGGAGCCTGTGAGTTAACCGACCGACGTGCTTGGCGCGCCGCTAATGCTCTTGCTGACGAATTCTGGCGACGCTGGGTGCGCGAATACCTACCAACGCTGGTGTCCCGACGCGGAAACCCACGAAACCTGCGACCACTTGCAGTAGGGGACCTCGTGATCGTGGTAGATCCTTTGTTACCACGTAACACATGGCCACGAGGCGTCGTGGAACGCGTGTATCCAGGCCCAGATGAACATGTACGAAGTGCCGACGTGCGCACTACGAGCGGAGTGTTCCGGCGACCGACTTCCAAATTAGCGATGCTGGAAGCAGCTGGAGCCAAGGATGCTGATCAAGACAAGGAGATCCTGCCACTGTCACCCTGAGAGGCTACATCAAGATTACGCCGGGGGGAGAATGTTAAGGACAGCGGCAACGTCATTAGATTATTGTTAAGAACTACGATTTCGTTTTAATAAATTATAAATAAGTAAAAAGAATTATAAAAATTAGGTTACGTTTGATGATTCAATATGTGTAATGTATAGACTTAGCCAAGTATGAGTTTCAAAAGGTCATAAAAACGTTGATGTATAACACTTGTATATTGTTATAAAGAATAATGGTAAAAATAAAAGAAAACACGTATTGTCATAGTAAAAATGTATACGAAATTGGGTCACAAAAAAACGGCTCTCTGTACGGTATTGCCTCGAAGTACTTAAGTAAGCCGTGTTTGTTCGAAAGGTACGATCATCAGAGGAAGCAACAATTAAGAAGAAAAAGAAAAGAAAAAAGAAAAATTGTAAACTCTGAAGAAGAAATATATTCCTGAACAGAAAAAACCCTGTGTTTCCTTCAGTCCACAACAACCGGCCTATCATCTAATTTCGGACTATTACGTCTCACTTCTTAAGTCAGCTCTGCTCACTCCAACCAGAGTCATATGTATTATTATGAAATTGTATTGTATTAATAAAAACTGGACCAACAGCTTATATATCAATTCGTATTCGATACGTACAAACGATCTAGCGTAAGATCTGAGAGCACTACGTTAATTATCATATTGGAAATTACATCCAATTGGGCATATAGCAGCGTTGGTATTCCTGCAGCGCTATGATCAGCTACCAGACTTACCACCATTTATTCTAGAGTGCAGTATTCCAAGCTTGGGTAGAAATCTTACTACAGTTATTTAAAAGACATCTACATAAAAATTAAATGTTACTCCATCAAAAAAATGTCTTCTAAAAAAATAACTTTGATCGAGTAAATGTGTAGATATACTCTGATAGCTGTATAATATCTGTACATTATTTTATATACATATTATAAACTCCTTACTTCGGCCCTCATCGGTTTTATATCAGGATCTGTCCAAGTTTAATAAGTTTTGTAAGAGTCGATGACGAGAAATCTTCCGGACGATAGGCAACATCGTCATCCTGCTTACTGTCTGGATTTGCGATCACTGTTCCGCCTGCCCATGACTGGTGATTAAGTATGGACAAAGTACTCAGAATATAAAAAAAACTATTGAGGAGCCATATGTTCAGCAGGGGATTTCCTATAGATGAAATAGTGATACGATATTTGGAGACTCCTAACAAGATATGCAAACTAAATATTTATGGTCAAGCTTTTTGATTTGCGACCCGGATTGTGGCGTATCGCATTCGACTATGCAGAGGCGAGTGAGTGTCAACTGACTGACAGTTTTGGACATCTCGCGACATCGCTGGAAGAGACAGTGACGTGCGACACAACATACATTGCGCTTTCATTATGTCACGCCAAACGTATGTATCTTCCGTGGAATCCAATTTGCATTCGCGTTTTGGAAATATCCCATGTTGTTTGCGTGAGCGTAATAGTTATAGATACAGCTATGTACTAGGTTTTTGTTTGGAATGCTGGATTTTGTATCGAACGCTTCCGTGCTTTGGAGGGCATATGGAAACTATGTTCCCGGTTATTACTGTATGTGATTCTCGTTAAGCTAATATATAGATCCTATTACGGGGGGCCTTGAATATACTTTTCTTTCCTGGTTTGTGGAGAATGTCCAGATGAGTTATGTTAGTATTTTAAAAGTAGTTTTGGTATATATATATATTTTAAGACCAAAGAATACATCTTTTTGTGCTTCTCTCTATACGTGTGCTGACTTTATTGCAAGATTATCGTTTGAAATAGCATTTAATGGTAGCAAGACTTCGATGATCTTAAAAGTGACACCATCCCAAAGTGGATTATATCACTTTTAAGATCTTGATTATCTTGCTATGGCTTTAGCCACAACAAAATAAGTAAAATTCGTGATTTTATTACCTATGTGTACAATCGACGGGCTAGTATGGTATACGTGCCAAGCTGGATTAATCTGGAACACGGTAGTAAAGTATTTTTTGTATTTCAAAATGATATATTTTATTTTAAGTTGTTTGTTGTGTACGCTGGGTGTTTCATCTAATTTACCACGCCCAGTCAAGTGCGACAATAGCTACAAATGTTATATTCTTTCTGTTTGGGATGTGAAATACCAGGACCATGGCAAAACAGTCAGCGGGTATTATGTGCGTACCTCCATCCTTATTAGAAGACTGATGTCTCCGCTTACCATCAGGCGGGGTACGTTTCATGTTTGACAATTTGAAACCAAATAAGGAATAGAAAAATATTTTTAGAATTGTTATTACTTTTCCATTGTGTTCGAAAGCAATTCTATATCTACGTGCAGAAATAGTATTCTTCTGATCTGAAGAAAACTCAACATAGAAATAGAATTTTCACACACGTCTGATTATTTTGAATGGAATTGAACGCTGACGTATTCAATATCGTATAGCGAAGGTATATTTCGAAGTGACTCTTTTAAATATGTTGATTCGCAAGGCCGTCACGTATTCGGGTCGGGAGTGGATATGTGCCGGCCGGGCGGACTCGTCTTACGTCGATAAGTCACCAAGAAAGTTAAGAACAGCTTACTCGGTTTTAACTAGATATTATTGGAAGCTGAAGAGGGGAGCTGAAGAAGTACTCGTTACTTCTTGATACTATAAAGGAACCACCCTCACACTGTGAAATTTATCAGCATTCGAACCAATAATCAGGTAAGCCGTTCCTGTGTAAGACCATTAGGATTTGGAATTCTCTGCCGGCCCATGAGTTTCCCAACTTCTATGCACCCACGTCTTTTAAGCGAAGCGTGATACGGTATTTCCATGGTATGGAGCGCTTACAATTCTGGACTGCATCGACTGTTTACCTACAGGCAGGTTGTGGTGATTATGACGCATTACGTTACAAAAAAGCTCGCAGATGGTTTATCTTTGGATAGGTAAGCGTTTGTGTAAAGCTTTCTGTGAAGTGAATATGTTTATTCGCTAGGCTAAGCTTTGAATTTACGAGCTTACTTAGTTTAGTACAGGCAATATTACTAGAAACTGAAACATACTGCTGAAGAAGCGCTAATAGATCTCC
Source organism: Musotima nitidalis (assembly GCA_949126915.1). Classification (NCBI taxonomy): domain Eukaryota; kingdom Metazoa; phylum Arthropoda; class Insecta; order Lepidoptera; family Crambidae; genus Musotima; species Musotima nitidalis. The sequence continues at coordinate 5,651,576 of OX421424.1, read as the reverse complement.
GAGACTAGGATATCGAAATCGATCACTGAAGTTAATCAAAGCTTACAGAGGTCAGTGATTCGATGGGTGAGCATTTGTGTGGCATTTATTATCGACCTCTTCTATTGTTTCCGGTTAGTACTATTTATAGTGGCGGTAGTTAGATAACTTATTGGAACTATAACTGCCCGCATTTTTCTACCAGCAATGTATAATTATAGTAATTGACCCTTCAGGCATAGTGTCAAACAGTTTTGTAGACATTTCCTTAACTTATATGTAATGCAATATACTTTATAATATACTTTGTAATAGCAGAATGCCAATTGCATCTACCATTCCGGATTGATGTGTCGTGGTGTAAGCTTAACCTTTTTTACCGCGGTTTGTGAGTGAAGACTCATTCCTACTGATAAACATAACGGGTTGCGGACGCAAGCTAATAAGCATTATCATCATTAGTCCAAATAAAATAAAGTAAAAAGTTCTTTATTTCATAAACTATTACATAGCACTTGAAAACGTCAAAACAAAATATAAATAAAAAAACTAAATATTACTAAACTGAAATCACTCAGCTTAGATTCACTTAACATGCAAATAAATAAAAATTAGGTGTAAGTGAAACTAAGTGCCAGTTCCGAGCCTCCGCTCTGTAAGAAGAACTGACAAAAAACTCACAGGCTATGTTCTTTTAAATTATTTCTATCAAATATAACAATACAAAACACGCAAGGAAGTCCACAGCTAAACAAAGGCTTCCCCCATAAACCTTCAACGTGCCCGATTGTAGGCGTCCTGCATACAGCGGAAAAATCTCCACACTCGCTCTCCATTCTAGAACTTGTAGACTTATAAATATTTTTTTTCTTATAATCACACCAGTTATTTAGTTCCAAGATAAGTATCATTAAGAGCTTGTGTTATGCATACCAAAAAACGAATAAACATACATCTTCTATCATAGTTTTATTGCTATATGCAACTAGTTCGTGATTTCAGTGTAATAATATTTCGACTGTTTTTTTTATATGTAATATGGACGTTTTCAAGTTCTATGTATAATAGTTTATTAATAAATATTTTTAAAATTTTGAATTTGAATTTTTACCTTTATTTCATATTTACCTCTGTCTACTCTATGATAAATTTCGGCTATTTCCATTTAAATGTTAGTGTGGTTGATGAAAGTAAGAACCATTTAAACATTACCAATCTTATTACAAGAAATATCTGATACATTTATGAAACCTCAGCGTATCTCGAAGAGAGCCAGCTGAACTCAATAGGGTGTGGATAAGTGCACAGGCCAGCAATGGTTTCTGTTACACTCGCAGACGGAATCTAATTTACTTTTCAAACTTTTACTATCCCACGTCTAGACTCCAAATGTCCAAGAACACTTTTGTTAGTACCAATTTTCCAGTTTTCAATTATCTTTGCACACCACTGAGACTTGTGTCTTACACTTGGTTTTTGTGTATTTTTTTATAAAACTAGAAACATCCAGAATTGTGTGGATTATATAACATGTGTTATTTGATTATTGTAGTTGATGTGTACTCAGTGACAAAATCTCAATGTAATCATAATAATGAAATAAAATAATTTATTTGCGAAAACATAGTTATATAAATAGTTATAACACTTTATCTCTAAATGTGTTCAAAATTGGAATAAAGAAGCTTTTCCTTTCTCAGAAGTAATGTCCTGCTGCTCAGTGTTCCTATGTCATGTACGTATTTATGTATGTAGGTTTATTTTATTTATTTATAAGTATGTACCTATTTTATACACCTTTCTACACCCCCGGTTTTCATTTAATTTTAATCACTATCCATCCTAAGGTTGCCTGGAAGAAATCGCTGTAAGCGATAAGGCCGCCAATTGCATCGCTTTTCTTTTGCAATCGTTTTCTTGTTTTATTTCTAATTTGGTGTACAATAAAGAATTTTCTATCTATAATATATATAAATATACAAATATATACACTATATATACAAAGATATAAAATTAGGCTATTGTAGTTGAAATATTATTATATTTTTTATTGTGTGTAAGCATCTTAACTGTAACTCTCTTGATAAATCTGAACCTAAACTATAAAGCGTTATGCTATTCATGTCTTAAATAGAGTTTTTAAGATCAAGAATGCCTTTTTATGAACTTCAAAAAATTTACTTAGGTATTTTATCAATAGGGGATGTACCTATACTTTTAAATAATCCCGAACATTGTTAATTTCGTAATCTACTGAAGTAGGTGTGTAGTTGATTCAAAATAAAATTTTATGTAATATATAGCTTTCAATTGCCTTACTTAGGGAGATATATACCTGTTTACGGGTTTGAAAAGCTGGGAAGACTTGACAAAAGACAGCTCAACTTAATCAAGTTAATATGGAGGAAACCTATATCTTAGTTTATTAATGCGAACAACAAATGTGATAATTTTTATAACATTTTTTAAAGTAATTGAACCCATTCTAGTAATGTAAACTATGCGTTCTTTATATTACCTTTTTATATATGCAGCCTAGCTATTGAAGAGCTTTGCCAAACTATACATTCAATTCAAATTAACCAAATGTACCCATAACTCGCAATCCACTCGATATAAATAAATACTAAGAATATTTGTAGCATTATAACATCGTTCCAAACGACAAGGAATATTCAAGTTTATTGTGAAATAGAGTTCTTAGGGGCAATGCATCTCAGAAGCGCCATATCGATTTGCGAGACGTAGGCGGTAAATAGCGAACTGTATGAAAGTGGACTCCTTTGGGATTGCGGGTGTTATTGTGAATGTCCTCGAATCTTGCAGGTTCTAAATATTTTCATAATTAGATTTGATGATAGCTAATGTCACTTTGTTTTAAGGTGCTCTCAAAAAGTGTTTCTCTGTAACGTAATCCGAGCAAGTAATATTTAATTTAAACTCATAATGTAATTTTTAATTTAAGCGCTTAGGAATTTATCCGATAGCTTTTAAGATGGTTGGAAAATAAATAACATAACAGAACACTTGCGCTCGCTTGCTCCGTGCCTCGGAAAGCACGTTAAGCCGTTGGTCCCGGCTTTCACAAACATCTATGGCAGTCGTTATTAGAAAGTCAGTGCTTTCTAACATCCTGGCAGCTGGTTTAACCATAGAATAATGTTTCCCTCTGAGAGGTCAGATGGCAGTCGCTCCATGTAATAACTAAAGTTCACCTAATTCTGGTTAAACCAGTGAGCAGACCCTGGGCCCGAATCTAAAGACTAGGGCAACCGGGATAATGCTGGGATATGATGATACAATGTGTGATTCGGTGTATTTTGATACAACTTGTAATAATAATGCTCATTATTTGTTTAACGTTATAGGCGTCAGTCGAATGCTCGTTAAGCCAAAGAGGTATTATTTAAACATAATACTCAAATACGAATCTGAAATTATAAGCGAAACCTTTAGTGAGGCACCATCTTTTGTTAAACTCCTTATGATTTAGGTAATGTCTAGGACACCGCGCAGCACACTTTGGTGGCGTGCCCTGCGTGGGCGGGGCCGCGGTCGACGTTAGCCGCGGCCCTGGGTGGAGTGGCTCTCTCGCTGCCGACCATCATTTGCATGATGAGGCGTGGGAGGCGATGGCCTCCTTCTGCGAAGTGGTGATGTCGCAGAAGGAGGCCGCGGAGCGGGAGAGGGAGCGGGATCCGCTCTCTCTCCGGCTACGCCGTTGGCGCAGCGGGCGGGCCAGGAGGGCCCGTCAGGCAGCGCCCGGGGGGTCTTAGGCGGCGGGGGCAGGGGGCCCCTTCCGTCTCGCCATAGACCCCCCCCGAAGTCGGCCAGTTACGCCATGGCCGCACATAGAGGTAGGGGGGGCGCTGCAAATTGCGCCTTCCTGAGGAGGTCTTCCCGGTTCTGATCCGGGGGACGTTGGCCGCGGGCGGGGTACCAGAAGCTACAAACCCGGGCACTGGTGCCTCGCCCCTTTTCAACAGCGGTGGGCGTCGTCTGAAGTTTTTTAGTGGGTAGGACTGCGGTGGTCGCGTCGGCCGCAGTGAGCCCCACACCCCCTCCCGGTCTCCCCCTTTTGGCCGGGAGACAGTGCGTAAGCAGCATTTTTTTTACAGACGATAATAAAAAAAAAAAAAAAGGTAATGTCTAGGAAAATTTATTTCGAGAAAATCTGAAGAACAGAAGGCTTAAGCCAAACTATAATGATCATTATGTACTTCAGAGTATAATACCTCTTCCACACCTACGCTTATAACATTGGCTTAAATTATTTATAGGCTTACGGTAAGATCAAAATCTATATCGCTCGAGAGGCTTCTAAGGAATTGAAAAGAGGTAAATTAGTTGTTGGTTAAACTTCGACCTTATAAGCATGTTGTTGGTAATAAAATGTTCAAAATAATGCCAACGGCCTTTCTTAATCATTGCACTGCTCGCCATCTACATGGAGTTCACCATCACATAAATAAATAAATCACACTTGGAAATAACAAGTGCGCATATGGTGCATTGGTGATAGTATTTTTTGAAGTTCGAAATTTTGACTATGTCGCTTTTAACTATCAAAACAGTTTTTTCTGATATTTGGCGCTTACGATATTCTTCGATTCTACAAAAAGGTTCAATTTCATCCTAGCGCAATACTAACTAGAGTGTTTCCAGAATAGCCCCCCTCGCAGCGGAACTTTCGACTAAGCTATCACATGCTACATTCGACTATTCGCCGACACTCCACACTACAAGGATTTGCAGCTTTTTTACTGGCTCTCTTGAAATAGAGCGTCGCCGTATCTTTGGCTATAGTTCCAAACTGTTTTAGTAAAACTAAAACAAAAGTTTTGCTTCACTGGAGTAAATAGAATGAATTCTATCGGCAATCTGAGGAAACGATGCACTGTATGGTTATGTGTTCTTGCTAAAACTTCAACACTTTGTAGAGGATCTATCTACCTTTTATGCTTTAGTTGTTTTACCACTCGTAGCATTGTGCAATAAAGATTTATTTTCTTGCGGCGTCTAGCTTGTTCAATCTACCAAATTAAAAGTGGAATTCGTAATGCTTTCTCGCGTAAAACAAAAGCATAAATAAGTTTATTTTCGTGTTATTTAAACCTGAACTGAAAGATTTATTTTATTACACAGATTACACTTACACACTCACAGTGGCAGATACGCACACTGGCATACGCATACAGTCATTTGGAAAAAACATACGCACACACTTGTTTACCCGTATACTTTCAAACCGATACGCACGCAAACTCATATACATAATCACACAAATACGCATGAAACCACGCATACAGGCATATAGACAAACTTATTTATCCAAAATAAATATAAAGCACATACATGCTTTAAGTCGTAGGGTACAGTGTAAAAACTTATGCATGGCTGGTAGCTCAGTATATCTACTCAATTTCAATTTGCGTAGAGCTAAGTTTCCCAGACGGGCTATAGGGAAATGCAAAGTTTTGTTGTCATTCCCGGTTTGCATCCTGCCTGCATTTTGATAGTGACACTTAAACAATGGATTACTAGCGCTCTGCATGTAATTTTCTTGCTATTAACTTTTAATAATAAATGTTACACAAATAAACAGTAATTATATATAATATTTTTACAAATAAAAAGTTTTAGTTACTGTCATTGGAAGATATATTTTTTATTACCAATCTATAATTTTAACCTGACAAACCAATTCATCTCCACTTATAAAGTAACATAATATGGTTCATTTGGATTTGTTAAGTATCGTACTGCTACTAAATAGTAGCGCCTTGCGCAATACCATATTCTGGTTTGGAGAGTTCTCTATCACTTAATATCAGATCTTGTGAATTTCATTCAACCTAATCGATCCGCTAAATGCGAGGAAAATCAGCTGTGATATGACTGACGAACAGATAGAAACAAAGGTGATCTGATTAAGGTTCCGTTTTTTATCCAAACACACAGAACCCTAAATGTATCTATGTTTTTGAGTTTGACGACTGATGTGTCATCCAAATTCAAGTCGATCAAGTTCAATTCTACTATTTTACAAAAAACGGAGCTTTATTTTTCCTTTATCTCTCAGAAGGACGAGGCAACGGAAGCCTTTACGTAACGTTAAATGATAAACATACTCATGTTCAATAATTTCGTTACCAATACGAGTATTCAACTTTAATATAGTGCTTAGTTATATGTATGCAAAGAAAATAGCATTCAGTGTCTTCTTAATTTGGCGCGTTCCGAGCAAGAGACTGTAAAACTAATCACACTTTAAAAAGTGTTTATCGATGGTTTGTTTAGAGGTTAGGATTATTGAAAGGAGTCTTAAAAATAATATTTTTTATTGGGATATATTGTCGAACAAAAGTATTAGAATAAGTGAAAAAATAAACTTTTTTTGTCGTTTTTTTGTTTTCAGGTGAAGTTTTGTTACAATAGTGTTATAATAAAGATTATTTAGTTTATTAGAAAATAACACAATAAATCTTTATTTTCAGAAGCAACACATTGGTTAATTTTAATCTTAAGCAATCAGATTTAGTTTCAAATGTATCTGAGGTATATTAGCGCCACCCAGTTCTTGAAATTATTAAGTTTAAATCCCATAAAAAGAACAAAACAGTTATGAAATGCCAATAATCATCCAGTATAAAGTTGTCGACCCAAATTGCTATGTAAAGCCAAGACCGCCCAACAGCGCATTACTGAAATTAAAACAGCTATCAGTTGACTAGAAGGTACCTATTGCATAAATCACGTATTGTAACCGTCGACCACGCCTCGCCGTAAATATCGCAGCTGGTAAGCAATTCACTTAATAAAGTTTGCATGCACGAATGACCTGTCACTGTGACAGGCCCGCCGTGCCCAGGCACCGGCAACCATGTTGAATATTTTCAGCAATATTTTTTTATTTTTAATTAACGTCACTTAAATCACTATCACGTGTAGTTGGTGAATTTTAATAAAATATTGTGAAACAGTGGCAGCGCCCGTGGCACTAAGAGGTTGGAAACGATCTCCGAAGTGCAGCAGAGTTTACAAAGGTTCTTAGATGGTTGACCGTTTGTATGGCATTTAATTTCAAAAGTTTCCATACCTCGGGAGAGTACATTATATATATTAAGATGTTGGAGGACCAATCAGCAGCGGGGGCAGGGGGCCCCCTGGCGCAGCTTGATGGGCCCTCCTGGCCCGCCCGCTGCGCCCTTCACAGGTCCCTCTTAGTTTCCTCCCCGGTAGTCAGTTGTAAGAGCACCCATAGTCGCTAACCTCTGAGTGTTACCTTTACCCGGCCTCTGGAAGGTATTCAGCCCCCCACCACGCCAAGGTGGTGGTATAGGTTTGTCCGGGGGGGGGGGGGGGGGGGGGCGAAAGCAGGCCTATGCTTAGTAGTGGAAACTTTGTTATCTAAGATATTGATAAGTGGCTTCACTTTTGGCGGTACGGTCACTATTATATATTTTAAGATATATAACATTTTAATGTAGAGAATAATTACAGGTTTCAACGGGTGAAGGTGAATATCAAACCTTATTCTACGCTGGCGGAAAGCTAGTTCTCGTTAACCCCTTGAGATGAGTTTGAGGCGCTTGTGTCAAGTCGCAGTCTTGTGGCAGGTCAAGTAGGTGTACGTTCTTAATATATCAACGAGGTTCCAACTGAGAATTCTCTTCATAAATTTGTCACTTGATGGCGGTATATTCGAATTTTTATAATTATCATCTCAGCCCATTAACGTCCCACTACTGAGCACGAGCCTCCTTTCACATACCAAGGTGCGAGGGTATTGGGCCATACTCTACCACGCTGACCCAGTGCTGATTGGCGGAGGCAGGTTTATGGTGACCTGCTGTTAGAATTTTTCAAGCCGCCCAACCAGGTCTCTAACATGGCTTAACGACTACCACATTTAGTGATAACCGGGACCAACGGCATGACGTGCAATCCGAAGCACGGAAGCGCTCGATATCAAATGCCACACAAACGGTCACCAATGCAAGGACTGACCTACATAAACTCTGCTTTACTTCAGTGATCCTTTCCGACCACCGAGCACCGCGGAGCTACGAGAAACATTCAATAATAATAAATAATTTCTAACAATTACACCAATTATTTAGTTCCAAGATAAGTATCATTAAGAACTTGAGTTATGTATACTGCATAACGGATAAATATACTTAAATCGTTTTTTTTTATTTTCAAGACATACTTAATATACATAGAAAATATTTATTAGATAATTTTTAATAAAATAAAAAAATAATACATTATCTTGTAATTTAAATACCTTTATCATCGTCATCGTTACGGCATATAGTCCACTGCTGAGAATAGGCCCCAATACAATAAACTGGTGAGGTTTGGCCCTAAGCACCACGCTGGGCAGGGGGGGTTTGTGATCGCAGTTTCAGCCGATATGCAGGATGGCGATGCAATCATCCGGTTAATATTTATCTTTATCAAATCTTACGAGTTCTCGGGGGTCATGTGATGAGAGGGGGTGGCTGGTGGTTAAAGAGCGCCTACTTGCCAAGCGCGGCGGTCGTAGAATTCGTAGGCGGTCTACTTGGCCTTATTTCGCTCTGCTTCGCCTACCGGACACCTATCTTCTGTGGCGTCCTGCACTTACAATTTTGCAAACTGCACAACAAGACCTTCAACTTGGCCTTGCGCTTTTCGTACCTATATAAAAGTAGGTATTGCGTATTAACGACTTTTCGGACATACATACAATTTGAGCTATGTTTGAGCAATCGTACATACAAACAAACTCACGCAGTGTTTCTACAGGGGATAGGCAGTGACAATTTATTCGACATTTACATACTTCTATACTTAAAAGCGTCTTACATCCATATCATATAAGTTATTCAGCTAAAATAACTGTTAACTAAGTGAATTATTTCCTAAACAAGCGATACATGTTGCGACAAATACGCCACCTAACGGACACGGAACTAGGGCTGAATACAGATGCCCGCCCACGGCGTCGCATGCATTATTTATCCACCTAAGCCGTCCGAATGAATGCATCGACCAAGAAAAACAACATGTTGACACGAGTCGCGAGTGCGTTGCCGCTGGATGTGTCCAGTTTTGTTCCGTTTTTTATAAAGATTCGGTGTACCAGACTATGTTCTTTGTTAGTAAAAATCGCATCGATTTTGTGTTTGTGTTTAGTCGCGAACATATTTATTGAAGGAACTTTTCATAATGTGCATATTACTAAAGAAACCTTAATAAGTGTGCTATAAAACATATTATATAAAAAATCTTTATAGAGATATACAACATTATTTTGGTGATAGTGTGCGTCGCAAAACACAACATTTCAATTATAAAACAAACACAAGAATAATGGCAATTGCTATAAGCTATAAGGCCGCCCAGCGAATGTAGCTATTTTTAATTAAATTGTTTTTTTTAATACTTTGTAATGATGTACAATAAAGTAATGAACTCGTGACTCGTAAATGAAGAGAAAAAAAAATGTGTACCTGTGCTGCAATCTATTTGGTAATGGTAAACCTTCTGACCCTAGAGAAATACTAACAATAAAAGTAGTTTCACTCCTACTGTTGCAGCCAGATCCAGTTAAAGTTTATCTCCAAACCCGATCCCCACCTATCTCCGCGCGTATCCGAGACTAAACGACAGACATAAAAATGCTATAAATATTGAACAACCATATTTTTCTCACTTTGTCGCCGGGCCGAGGGCCGCACGGCCTCACCTTCCACGGAAGCGCATAGGGAAGCAAATACACTTATATTGAAGTGCACAAACGGGGACGCGACGGTGGTATTAAATATGACAAAAGACTTGGGTATGATTCAAACGTGCTATCTCAACCGGGCATGACATTGCTAAACTTTAAAAAGAATAAACAATCTGTTAAATATAAGAAATCGATAGCGACAGAATTTTCAAAATAGGTCTAGGAGTTCAAAACTCCAAACGTACAAACAGTTCAAAAGTATAAACAGCAAAAAATACAAATCCATCTCTGAATAACATTCCAGTGATATTTATTTTTATTAATTTATGTATTTACCTTCTATATTTATCCGTTATTTAGTATCCATAACACAAGTTCTTAATGATACTTATATTGGAACTAAATAATTGGTGTAATTGTCAGAAAATATTGCATTATTATTATTGTTAAACATTACTGACTGCGGTTTCTCGTCCTCGATGTCATATTTAATTATGACAAAGGACTTGAGTATGTTTCAAATGTGCTATGTCGACCGGTCATTACAATGCATGCAATTAGTTTGAGCTGAAAAACTTGCCTACAATAACTAGTCTACAATTTAGGTGTTATAAATCACTCAACATCTAATCTATTATATATAATCAAATTCTAATCTTTGCAATAGGCATTCATATTTTTTTAAGAAAGCATTGGAACGCCTAGTTTTTAATGAGGATAAACCCAAAACATTTTACCTTGCTGAACAAAAAAAAAATATAATGTTATATGCTTAAAATAATACATAAATCGTACCTCAATAATTAACACAAGTTAAAGTGTAATAAACTAAAAGCAAGAAGCTTCAAATAAAGTTTCTTTGTGCATCAGTAACTTCAATTGCAGCCATTTTACACTTAAATTGAAAACTTTGTTGTATATTTCCTTTGCTAATGCATTTGTATACATAACGTGGTAAGGTAAGAGACGACTGTCAGAAGAAGCAATATAATGTCATTTTTGTCAATAAAAAGGATAATAATAGCATTTAGAAAACTACTAGTCTTGTAAGTATCATACATACAATCACGCCTGTTTCCCAAGAGGGGTAGGCAGAGGCATATTATAATAATAATAATAATATTATTCTGACAATTACACCAATTATTTAGTTCCAAGATGAGTATCATTAACAACTTGTGTTATGGATACTAAACAACGGATAAAATTACTTAAGTACTTATTTTTTTTGTAAATACATACTTAATATACATAGGAAAACACCCAGACCAAAACAAATATTCATATTCATGCACACAAAGATTTGTCCTGTGTAGGAATCGAACCCACGACCTCTGGAGTGAAGTGTAGGTATGCTGACCTCCACGCCATATCGGTTGTATATTATACACACACTTCGCCGATTGTGTTTTTGGACCCACGTGACGAGCCTATTGCCGCTTACCGGGAACTTCTATATTCTACCAGAGCCTCGTCCGGTAATCGGCAGGATGCACCACTTGCATGTGAGGTTGGCTTGGGCTCCAAATATGATAAGATTCCTGTACGCCTCATCATCCTCATATCCTAGCATTATTCCGATTGCCCTAGACTTAAGCTTAGGGCCCAGGGTTTGCTTACTGTGCGCTGGTCTAAACAGATTTTGCTGCGATTTTGCTGTATTTGATTTGCTGGATTTGCTGGATTTGCTGAATTTGCTGGATTTGCTGGATTTGCTGGATTTGCTGGATTTGCTGGATTTGCTGGATTTGCTGGATTTGCTGGATTTGCTGGATTTGCTGGATTTGCTGGATTTGCTGGATTTGCTGGATTTGCTGGATTTGCTGGATTTGTATTTAACAAGTTTACGTACAAAAAAACTTCAATAATATCTGAACGTGATCATGAAAATAAAACTCAAAAACTACAAGTCTGCAGACGCCCTTAACACACATATGCAAGACGCATACAGAAAGCCAATAACCTTTTTTAAGGCATCGCGGGGGACTCGGTCGGCTTTATGACCAATAATTTTCGCAGGATCAGGGGAAAATTGCTCGACTTAACTGCTGCATCGTGGATGTTCGGCGCCATATCTCACAATATGCTGTGATCCCAGTTGACGTGGGGTAATGGCGGGTGTTAGCTCGTAGTTGCACTATTGTGGCTCAGTACTTACATTTCTGAATTGGCTGACTACTTCACCTTTTATTAATAATTTTTGAAATAATAATAATTTGAAATTTATATTTGTATTCATAATTTGAAAAAAGCCGAGATGAGTTTCTTGAGGCATTCTTATCAATCTCGTTGCCTTTTTGGAACCCTCGTTAGAGTCACCGACAGACAGACTGACTGACTGACTGACTGACTGACTGACTGACTGACTGACTGACTGACGGACAATCCCCTCCCTCCTTTATAATCACGACAGGCTGACTGACAGATCCCCCCGATGAATCTAAATGATCATGTTGATCTTAAAGACAATAAAGTATATTTTATTTTATTTTAATAGCTTCTATCTATTTACAATAATTTTAAATTATTTTAAAAAAATATCACGGTCGGGGACGCCATAACACCTTAGATAACAAACCACGTTCTGTCTTTTATATTTTGTAATTCTTAATATATATATCGTCAAAATAGGAGCTTTTCACTAAATTAAAGTGTGTCTTTTCTCTTTATAATGTATAATAAATGGCAGATCGTTTATTGCACAATATGATGAGTAAAACTTTTACGATTTCAGCTCAAAAATTCAATTTACTAATGATTTATTCACAGACGACAGTATTTTATTCGCAAGTTATAGTGAATATTGTTATTGCTGACTCATCATCTCAGCCCATTAACGTCCCACTACTGAGCACGAGCCTCCTCTCACATATCAAGGTGTGAGGGTATGTTAGGGTATGTTAAGCTATTGCTGACTAACAAAACAATATTACTACTACTAATAGTAAATTACGTTTGTTAAGTGCCCCTAAAAATCAAAATCGAAATAAGCTTAATGTTTAAAACGATATTATTAGGGCCAAAAAAGTATCATTGTTACTTATACACAAGCAAGATATACTTATGTAGCACACATATCGTCTGTTTTATTCCTTCGAGCATTACAGGATAATTGGCAAAGACGTCTCTTTTCCTGTCAAGAATCCTTCATTGTAGAACCGTCAAATCCGTTAAAGAACATTTTCGCACCGCTTTCATTCGCACGCAGCCAGTGAAGTGTTTCCACACTCTTTCACGACTAAATAGGCATGTAATCACGCGAGAAATGCTAAAGTCATTTTAAGATTGAGGCTACATTAGTCAGCGTTTCGCGTTGCGAGAAGATGAGCGATATAAGAAATATTTATATCTTTATACACTGGTTACAAATGGTTGCACTAAAGTATGCATGACAGAAAGTGGTTATCGCAGTCTATAAATAATTAAAGTACAGTAAAAGAAAAAGTTGATTATATAAACTATTACAAAACAGGAAGGGGGTCTGTAAGCGGCAATGGGCTCGCCACCATTACGTGGGACCAACTATATAATTGGCGAAGTGTGGGCGTATAATATGCCTCTGCCTATCCCTTCGGGGACACAGGCGTGAATGTATGTATGAGCGCTTTTTCCCATTTAGTGGTCCTTATCTATATAAAAAAATAAATAAAATTCTGAACTTACTTAATAAAACTAAACATGAATGTAAGTGTATCCTAAAAGAATGGTTACTTTTAAAGAATTACAGTGACACCGAAGAACTCTTAATTAAAGTTACTTAATATTATAATAACTAATTAACATAAAAGTAAATTATATTTATGTATATTTATTTTCGTATTTCAATTTATGTATATTGTAGATATTCATGTAATTATTTAAGCCTAATATTTATTAAACTTAACACAGCCTTTAGGGTAGAGAGCATATAAGAACAGGTTAGACCTAGTTTAGGTATTTAAGTGTACCAAATGTATTGTGAAAATGTGTTTTGTTTAATAAACTTTTTATTATTATTATTATTATATGGCACTTGAAAACGTAAAAATAAAATACTACTACACTGAATAAACAAAGCTTAGATTTACTTACATGCATAAAAAAAATTGTAAGTAAGTTTAAGTGCCAGTTCCGAGCCACCGCTCTGGGAGAAGAACAAACAAAATACTCAAAGGCTATGCTCTTTTAAACTATTCTAATAACAGATTTACCACTAGCGCGTTGCTAACCCTTTAAATATTATTCTATGTTTTTTTTAAATAAAATAAAATAAATTTTACTTTATTGTCGTTAAGATAAACAGGATCATTTAGATTCGTAACATTTTTACACACAAAATGGAAATTCGATATTTTTTAAAAATAACAACAATGAAAGAGAGATAAAAACAATAAAGAACATCATGCTGTATTTTCTTGGAAAAACCTATGCATACAGTCATGCGTGCATTTATTTTGCTGTAGATTGTCATAACACTAATAAACTCTCCTTTGCCTACCCCTTCGGGGAAGCCGGCGTGATTGCAAGTATTGTATCATAATTTTGAGATTTATACAATGGTTTTAAGAACACTGGATGTATCACTGGTTTCAAATGAACATTGCAATATTTTAAAAAAATAAGATTTTCTTTTACGATGGTGTTAACGTATTTAACAACTTTTCTACACTAATAATGATAGCAGTGCCATATAATTTGCAAAGGTACTTGAGTTATTTATTTTTAATAAATATAATCAATTATCTTTGTATTACTTGCTAAAATATAGCTGGTTCTGTCGCAGGCTATTGTAGGCACACCCTAGAAGTAATGGAACGATCAGCAGTGTGATAGCACTTGACTCTTCGACAATTTCGTGGAGTTCTAAGGAAAGACGCCCAATGTAAACGACACACAATGTCAGCGATTGCTTGCAGATGGTTCTGTCTTTTTCATTTGCTTCTTTAGTTATGTGCCAAAGGGGGACGTATTAGAACACCTAAAATTAAAATATCGAAAGTTAAAACCCCGATGTTCAAAACCCCTAAAATTACAATACCTAATGGTTCTAATAACCTAATGATGAAACCCCGAAGTACAAAACAACTAAGTTTGAAATTTCTAATATCCAAATCACCTAATAGTTCAAAATATTTAAGGTCATAATAATACAAGTTCACAATGTCGTAATTCAAAACATCGAAAGTTAAAATACCTACATTAAATATGAGAAGATTGAAAACAAAATATATTTAACAAATGTGGGTACCTACAAAGAATAATGACGTTGCGGTTGATATTTCTGTTGATATTCGATTCGGTTAGGTTATATCGTGACCACAATGCACGAGCCGAGCGAGCGAAGCGAGCGTGCCGCGGCAGCGGCCGGCGAAGTGCCAGAAAATACTTTGGTCACGTTATTCTCCTTCTTTTATAGTGAACATAGTGAATCCCAACAGCTGGCTGGACTCCTTAAATAAAAAATGTAAATTTATATTTGAAAAAACGTTTAATCATACATATTGTAATTAGGTCACTAAGTTTAAGTCAAAACTTATTAATGAAAAATAAAGTTATTTAAAAATTATTAATTGACAATTAAAGATTCGAAGCGATATTCAGCGAAATTGTTATATGGCTATAATTATGATTATTTTGTATTGATTATAAATAAAAACTACTTTTACATTTAAAACTTTGATTATTTTGAATTTAGATCAACCTACCATTAGGGATTATATCTTTAGATATTTCAAGTTTAGGTATAGTGAAGTTAGGGTTTATGGTATTCGATATAATAATCGTTCGACATTTAGAACTTTCATTATTTTGAATTTAGGTCAACCAATCATTAGGTATTGTAATTTTAGGGGTTTTGAACATCGGGGTTTTAACTTTCGATATTTTAATTTTAGGTGTTCTAATACGTACCCGTGCCAAAGGCTTTTATATGATATAAGACTACTCGCAGGGCCTTATCTATTGAAGACTTCAGTACTTAGTAATAGGATTTCTAAAGCCACATACCCAAACCACCGATATGCCGATGACAGGGGTACATCTTTTGTTTCTTTCAGTTGCCCACCTGCAATCACTAACTTTACTGCGAACACCACCTACCGCTCGCGTATGGCCACCTATCTTGGAAAAGCGTCTAGGTCTTGGAATAGCGTACTCTGTCTATTCTAGCCAAAAGTAAATGCTACTTGAGATCTTTCAGAGGTTTGTTTACGTCATCATTTCATTCCATATCGTCCCACTGCTAAGCACGGGCCAACTTTTACAATAGAGGCAACTGTGTGGCATCCTGCTGTAAGAAGTTTTTAAGCCAAAGAGGACCCCATAAACACAACAGAGGATACATAACAGGGTCCACATTGAATTGTAATATATATTAACATCCTATTGTTACTGTTTGTGGAAAGCTATAAAGATTCTTAATATCTTATACATACATAATATTATATTATAATCAGGCCTGTTTTCCTATATGCCTACATTTCGCAAATTTTATTATTGGTCCCACGTAATAGGTGGCGAGCATATTGCCGCTTACCGGTAACTTCTATGTTTGCAAGAGCGTAATCCGTTGATAGGCAGGTGCGCCACTTGCAGGTGAGATAGACTTTGGCTCATAAGGTGTTGGTAGGTTCCCCATGCACCTCTCTGGGGTGACCTCTGTGGACTCTTGCTTATATTTTGTGATTGTTTCGGACCACCTATATAGTCCCTTAGAGCTATGAGCCTCACTTGTATACTTAGTAAATTACAAACGTTTATATCGTAATGGAACATGAAAATAATTGACAATCGATTCGAATGTTCATTTAATAATCCTATTACGCTTGACAAAGAATACCAGTTGCGTTCAACGACCCTTTCGCCATTAATAAAAGGAACAACAGAAATCCTTCACGTAAGGGATGTCATTAAATATACACGTATACGACTTATTTTCATTAAGTGCATAGTTCAACGCAGGAACGTTCTTCTACGTGATCGGCATCACAAGATTTAATTCTATCTGTAAGTAAACAGATAGTAGAACTGCGAATGTAAAAAAGTCTTTTAATTCTTGTAAAATAAGAAATGCATTTTTGTGTTAAATCTTATTAAAAAATGCGAATTTCATTAAAAGACCAACAATTCTCTTGTAAGGGAAGCTTAAAGCCCAACTGTTCATAATCATAGCGTTTCGGCGAGGTTTGAGTTCGGTGTCTCCAGAAATTAAGCCCGGTGGCTCTCTACAAAGCACCGCTTCGTTAGGCCCTTTAGTTTTTGTTTGAAGGACTTCAAGTACAAGTACTTCCTTCTGACTAAAATGTGTGTAAGATTTATTATTTTATTTTAGTTTTCGCCGCTAGTTAAATTGTGATTTATTATTAACTATTTATTAGTTCATCATCATCATCAGATCAGCCTTATAAAGTCTACTGCTGAACATTAACCTCCCCAATAGATTAAATTCTATTGGGAGTATTTTCCCATAACCAACACGCTGGGCAGGTGGGTTGGTGATCGCAGTTCTATTGCTGATCATCCAGTAGAATTCCTCGTCATCGACTCTTACGACTCTCCGTGAGACGAAAGAGGGTGGCACTATTCTAGGCCGGTACCACACGGCATTTACTTAGTAGTTACTTACGTATATTGTAGTTAAAAAGCAGTTTCTTAAAAAGGGGTATTATGCTGTTAATGATTACTTATCGGATAAACAAGCTTGGGCTTAATATTTTCAACTTGTATGTGTATATTAGAATAAAAAGTTAACCAGATCATTGTCGTGACCATCCCCTATTGTACAGGCTCAGCTCAGTTTCACAATACATACTTACTTGACTGTGATGGAAAGGTCCCTTAGTGCTATTTTATTGGTTACAGCTTCGGGTCCCCCTTTCAGTTTCTTCAAATTTTCACTGTGTGTGTTTTGTGTTGTTATGTTTGATAAAAATAATTTAAAAGAGCATAGCCTGTGAGTTTCTTGTCAGTTCTTCTCACAGAGCGGGGGCTCGGAACTGGCACTTAGATTCACTTACACCAAATTTTTATTTATTTGCATGTAAGTGAATCTAAGCTTCGTGATTTCAGGGTATTAATATAAATTTTTTTTTTATGTATTTTTTGTTTTGACGTTTTCAAGTGCTATGTAATATTTTATGAAATAAAGAACTTTTTACTTTTACTTACTTTACTTTATAATGTGTAGTTACTTATC
This sequence comes from Musotima nitidalis, assembly GCA_949126915.1. NCBI lineage: Eukaryota > Metazoa > Arthropoda > Insecta > Lepidoptera > Crambidae > Musotima > Musotima nitidalis. The sequence continues at coordinate 5,633,700 of OX421424.1, read as the reverse complement.
GTAATAAGTTGAAAGTGAGTACTTGAAGTAATAATATATATAAGGCTGAACATTTATAACGAGACTGTTACTGGCAGATCTGATGATTGAAGGAGTAACTTAGACCTCATTATCTATAAAAATTAAAAAGTAGCAGAAAGCAGACCAATAACATCTTTATAAACCGTGTTTCCGTAATATTGAATTCAGACTTATATACTGCAATCAGCCCATCGTTGTTACAGATAGTCACAGAGCAAAATAATACAGAGGTCTCAGATATTTCATGGACTATGGCTTATGCATTCGGTTTTAAATCCTCGGCATGTATATGTAGAGTAATTTATTAGTATTTTCTTAAGCTAGTTGATTTTTGTAAGTTTATTAATATTTTGTTTTAGTTTATAGCACCACTTTTAACCCTCTCTGCTAACCTTATGGTTAACTGGTAGAGAATGCCTTCGGCATTAAGTTCGCCTTTGTACTTTCTTTTTTGTGTGCAATAAAGATTAAATAAATAAATACTTACACGCAGAGACAATCTTGTAAAATATATACTATGTTTGTGTGATATGTATACATAAATAGATTATGTAGCTATAGTAGCAGTCCTAGAATAGCCACAAGATGAGTAGAACGTCAAAAACAACTTGCTTAATTTAAAAACCTCTTTTTATTATAGTGGCACAATAATTAAAAAATATAATCCAGTAAAATATAGCGTAAAATTCGCAGTGTTGTGTATTCGAATATTCACGTTCTAGCTATTTTCGTGACCTAACAAGGGGAGGTTATTTAGACATCCAGTTCGAGATCAACGAATCGAGCATCTATATTTCTCCATATACTGTGTTTTTAGTTAAAAAATATATTTCTAAAGTACTGCTAATTAAGAAGATATGCAAAATAACTAACAAACAGAGTTTTTTACAGTTGTTTAGAATAATATATGAAAACTATCTCATTATACAATTGTTGATGTAGGAATTTAACAAAGAACGCGAAAAATATTACTTATAATGTATCCAACTATTTCCTAATATTTTTTATTTCTCAATATGTAAAAAGACTCAATTTCTCTGTCGCTCTTTAAACAATGAACTTATGTACACGAATCTTGTTATAAGAACTTACTCTTCTGTTTTGTGTTTATTTATACGGGATAAGATTTCACAGGATCGAATAAGTATTATCAGTTTCCATCTAGCCCAAACTAAGCAAAGTGTCTTCTATAGACTTACAAGATATTTATAAGAGAATAGACTTATAAGACTACAGATAATTATATAAATAATTTTATTTTGTGATCACTTACTTATCATAATCAGATAGAAAACACACACGCCGGTATTAATATGTTTATGCACTTATATATTTGTCTAATGAGAGCATCAAATTCACTATCTTAAAAGCGAAGAACAAAAACATCGCCCTAATAGTTAATTTACAATCATACCAATTATTTAGTTCCAAGAGAAGTCTCATTAAGAACTTGTGATATGGATACTAGACAACATAAAAATATACTTAAAACTTTTAATATGTAAATACTTACTTAATATACATAGGAAACACCCAGACAAGAACAAATAGTCATGCTTATGCACACAAAGATTTGTCCTGTGTGGGTATCGAATCCACGAGCTTAGTAGCGGAGTGCAGTTAATTACCTTCACGCCATATCAGTCCTCAAAATTATATCTTCTCATTCCCATCTCTCCCTGATCTTAACTGTTTAAGGCTAACGTCTCTTGTCAAGTCAGTATTTGACAAATAGATATCCTATCCATATGGCATTATCTGCGTACTGGCTTGAACTGCGATAACCTGCCTGCCCAGCGTGGGGTTGATTATGGGCAAGTACCTCCAGTATAAAGTATTGGGATTCCATGGATGTGGTTGAAATAATGAAGATGATTTTTTTTCCCTAGAATTTAAAAATGAATTCTTCTCTTCATCGACCCCGGCTCGATGGTCCATGAATCTTGTAATATGTATTTAATTTTTCCGTGTTTTATATATTCATAAGGGATATTTTTAACGGATCAAACCCAATCCATTTGAAAGTCGAACCTACGATGTTAAAAGTAAAGTGCATGTATACAATGTTACATCCATATTGAGTTATCAGCTTGACCGATTTAGTTTCCCTGTCTCCCTGATCTTAACTGTTTAAATTTAACGTTTCTTGTCAAGTCAGTCGCGTGTCACTGTGACAGGGGTCACCCTCGTTAATGTTATCCAGTAGCATAGTAGAAACATACGAGTAGACACTCTTGAGCTCCGAGCGAGTGATAAAAGCATTAATACACAAACAGGCGCGTTTCCAGCCTGAAATTTCGATAGGGGATCACTAATAAAAATATAATATTTCGAGTCAATTTTCAATTTTATTGAACAGTACACAATGCTATTTATTTTATAATATGTAAATTTTTCAATAACAAACAAACATCTATACATATAAATTTTTGCGTTTAGTAAATAGTAAGGATTCAGTCGCCACTATATAGTCATTGTAACAAGCAGGCTGACCATTCGTGTATGCAGGCTGTATTACGTATATGGCGTAGCCACGAATGGCGCACCTCTAGTAGCGATAAATTTTGTCCGCGTGAGACGACGCATACTTTTGGGCGGGCGGTCTGAGTATGCTTAGAGCAAACGTCGTTTAGTATATTTTTTTTCACTTTTATACTTTTCTTTATAATATGCATTCTTTTCCTTAATCAAATACATAAAACAAGGAATAATCAAATTTGGTGCTGTCTTTTAAAAGATATGCGCGTACATACATTTCAAATATCTGTTTTAATTTATAATAAGAATGATGTGACAAAGCAATAGACTCACAATTTATAACTGATACTTTTCATCGTGTCAGCCTTTAAAGTCCACTGCTGAACATTGACCCCAATAAATTAAATTCTTTTAAGGGTATTTGCCCATAATCACCACGCTGGGCAGGCGGGTTTGTGATCGCAGCTCAAGCCAGTACGCAGATTGATGCTAGTGTCCATCATCCCGTAGAATTTCTCTTCGTCGGCTCTTTCGACTCCCGTGAGATGAGAGGGGGTGGCGTTCTAGGCCGGCACCACACGGCATCATGATAATTTTATCAATGATACTTATGGAACTACCAAATAGGTGTAATTATGAGAGAATTTTTAATTTATTGACTACATACATACATAATGTGACGCCTCTTTACCGTAGGGGTAGGCAGAGATCACATCTTTCCACTTGCTACGATCATGGCACACACTTTTAGCTTCATTCACACTCATTAACCTCCTCATACACGCCCGTCGGTTTAGGATACGTTAGACCTGCCCTTTCTCAAAAAAATCTGAATTTGGTCATGGAAGGTCTTTTGTGGTCTTCCCCCTTCCAACACTTCTAACCACTTGTCGACCATAAATCACTTTCGTTAGTCTTCTTTCATTAATCCTCACTCATTATACTGATAAGTTTGTACTATGGCTGTAACTAACATCTCAGGTGACCGTCCACTGTCAAGGCAGACGATCGAGAACGCCTGTTATTATTGTGCAAAGGAAAACCCACTTCGCGAAGGATTGATATTTAAGTATGTTTGGAAGCACGTGTATGGAATATACTCGTACTTATTCGATATATTCAACGCTGGAAATGTTGTATTACATATCAGCACGTTTTTGTAGTCATCATTACGTATCAGAAATAACATAATTTGATTAAAGAGCTTAATGTTGGTATGTTTTTTATATTATTGTTTTTTTTTATATTTATATATAATTTTGACGTTTTCAAGTACTATTTATTAGTTGAAATAAATAATTTTTGACATTGACTTTTACTGGGGAGACATATTATACGCCCACACTTCGCATAATATATTGTTGGTCCCACATAATAGGTTGCCAGCCTATTGCTGCTATCTGGGATATGTTACATGCGCCAGAGCCTCGTCTGTTGATCAGGTGCACTACTTGCAGGTGAGGTTGGCATGGGAGCCTTAAATGTTGTTAGAATCCCTATACACTCGAATGTACAAAATATCTTAATTAATATTTAAATCTCAATTATTAAAATACAAAACTTCCAAAATAAGCATAAATAAAATTTAAATAAGCTCCCACATAAATCGTTAAAGTATTCACAGTGCGCTAATATACAATGTGCTTATTTTGTTTTATTCCCTTTGTCCCGGGACAGTTCTCTTTGTGGCAAACGAAATCTTATAAATCTGTTTATGGAATAAAAAACAACTTTCGTCTCGATTCATTCTTTGTTCCGACTAAAGGGGAGGGGGTGAGTGGCTGGAGTCTCTTTGTGCTAATTTATTTCCTTATTTAATATTTCTTTGAAACTTCGGTGTATTATTGTTGCGATGATTGTTTTGCTTTTCTTCCTAAAATATTCCACGGTTAGCAAGTGGGCTCAGTTAGTTAATATCACAGACATAAATATACAATCGATAACGGAAGTGCATGTACTTCGCCTGTCCAAACCCCGACCAATCGTCGAGGTTTGCCGCCGCTACATACAGTCAGCGCGCGTCTGTTGTTGTTTTTTATATATAGTAACATTAACGATTTCACATATAAAATATTTATCATCAGCGGGTATCAGTGTATATACATCGCTTTGAATTTCCCGTCACTATATGTAGGTAATGACATTAAAGTTGAAGCGCCAAACATGTGCCATCCTGACGACTCAATTGAGCTAGGGTTTCTGTAAGTAAGGTGTTGTCTTTGCACCAGGATACGGCTCGCTTTGCCGCAGGGTGTCTCAAGTAACATTTATGTAGCGTACGGTCATTCGCATATGATAAATATTGTCTTAAGACAGCATATAATGTAAAGGGCCAGTAGATTTGTGAGTCGACATATATAAATAATAACAAAGAATTAAATAAAAGTTTTTTATTTTCAGACATATGTCCATAGTTTGTTAGTAGTATTAGTACAATAATAATTTGCCTTACACACTATGTTAGTAAATATAATACATTTTAAAAATATATACGAACAAAAAAAAATATTGAGCTGACCCGACCTTCTGACATGCACATTGTATGCATGACATGTAGTTCAGTGTATCTCACGTAAATGGGTGAATCTAACCTAGCTCACATCATTTTCAAGATAGTATTAGGGCTGAGTAACATTTCTTTAGCATTAATGCAAAAAGTTTTTAGCTCTTGCATCAGCAAGTTATATAAGTTATGGAATATTATTAAGGGTATGCAGTGACTATTGCCATGTATAGTGTGCACGCTATTTGAAGTCTATTTTAAGTTCTTTGTTCTTTGACTGAAGCAAATCAAATTGTTCCGGTACAAATCACGAACTATTTTTATAACGAACCAACTTGGAAACAACTTTAATTCGGTTGTTCGTTTGTTACAAATCAAAGTTGAAGCGGCGTTGTCTTCCAACCAGACATGTGCCAGCCCGACGACTCAACTGAGCTAGTTTTTCCGTAATTAAGTTTTACTTATTGTTGTTTTCTAGTTTGTCGAATGAAGGGAGGCGGGCTCATTACATGCACGCCAATAACTTGAGTACAATTATGAGCTGCAGTATTTTCGTGTTGGAAGGGTTGGGAGGTTTCGTTTCTTGTAAAACACTTTTTGAGCATGCTTCTTCGTTTAAAATAGTTTTGAATATAAAAAGTACATCTTAGGGTCTTTGACTTTGTACAAAAGTTGCTTCGTAATTTGTTTTATTGTCCTAAATTTAATTTCTTCTGAGAATCTTACTTTATTTATGTATCAAAAATAGACATACAGTTATAATGTAATCAAAAGATTGCCTAACTGTAAAAGACAGTTTGTTGAAGTTGACGATCTTTTTTTTATGGGTTTCCTAGACTTAAGCTTTTTTATTTAATTTCTAGATTCTCGTTTAACTTGACATTAATGCATTAAAGAGCAGCATTGTGTCTTATCCAGATATTTATGTGTTTTACTTTAAGTAAAACGGTGAATATTTACGGAATAACATTACTAAAGAGTGTTTTGTGGGAGCTATATCATTTTATGTTATTTTTATTTATTTATTCTGGCACAAACAGTAATTACAAAAAAAAAGTACATTAATAATATTAAACATGTGAAGGACAACGAGTGCCGAGTAAAACATTGAAAAGAAAAGTACAAATTAAGAGCTAGGTTAACAACAAACACGTCTTTACAAACTAAAAATATTAAGAAAAACAATATATACATACACATAATCACCCATACCATCATGTTACGAGAATGGCCTGAAATCCTACTGCTGTAGTTTGACACTAGTATAGTACAATAATAATATCCTGTGGTTTAAGAGCGGAGGCCCGTGATCAGTAGTTAAATTAAATAGGCTAATGACGCGACAGCTTGGTTAGTGTTACCTACCTTTTTTATATTGCACATGTAATCTATATGGCATACGTACACGACACAACTCGCTCATCACTAAATAACAAAAAATAATAATGCCATGTATTAGCGGAATCTTCAAAGAATTCTAGCACCCCGTGTCTTACCCGAGGTGTCATAGGTGACTAAGGGAATAGGATTCCGTCTAGTCCCCACGTGGGCGAGGAGCTCCTCTCACCATTTGATCCGTGATATCAAAAGATATCTATGCTGAAAGTAAACTTGCTACTATTTTTTAATCTTGTTTATGTGACACGTCATAATAACTACAACCAGCCTGATGGTATGCAGTCGATACTGACACTGACACTGTAGGACCCGTTTACCCTAGCGGTTATAGATCCCAGACCAGGTATGACCGGCCCACTGCCACTTCAGCTTGGTAATCCTATGAGCTATGTCGGTAATTTGTGTTCTTTTTCGGACTACCTTGCTTCTGATTCGATCCTTCTAAAAAATCCCAATCCACATCCTATAGCCCTCTACATAGCCAAATATAGACATACCATACTAGTATTGTTAAGGACTAGTCACGTTCAATAATTTACCATTGATAGTTTTTAATAAACGAAAAATTAATTTTGACAGAACTTGTTACTATTATTAGATTAATACACAAAAATCCTTGGTATAACTCTAATTTATTTTGAACCTTAAAAAATCTAAAAATCACGGAATCCCGCAGGCGTATCTATACTATTATAATGTTGGAGGTTATTGATCCTAAATTGCACTACCTATTCCTATCACGGGTTATAACTATACAAGTATCTACAAATTACCGTGTCACTTCGTAAATACCGAAGTAAAGCGGCCTGGTAACTCGCGCTAATTGCAATAAGCGCCCCAATGGACAAGCTATTTTGGACTTCGCCATAATAAACTGTAACGAGCCATCCATGTGGCCCATATTTTATGTAGATGGGTCAGCTGCTATTCAATATAATTGTCATTTAAGAAACTAACTTAAAACCAAATAGCTTTTGGCCGTGACTACACTTGCGTCATCGACATATAATACTAGTAGTTCTTAAAAAATAGCCTATGACCTTTTCAGGCACTAGACTATTTGTGTATGAAATTTTATTTCAATTGGTTTAGTAGGTTTGGCGTAAAAGCGAGACTGACATACAGACAGAGTGACTCTTGCGATTATAATATTAATATGGATTGTATTGATGTAATTTTAATATGAATAGAAATATGTTCTGACAATTACACCAATTATTTATGTCCAAGATAAGTATCGTTAAGTACTTGTGTTATGGATACTTAATAGCGGATAAACATACATAAATACTTTTAATTTGTAAATACATTCTTAATATACATAGGAACACACCCAGAACACAACAAATATTCATGTTCATGCACACAAAGATTTGTTCTATGTGGGAATCGAACCCACGACCTTAGGAGCGGAGAGCGGGTATTCTCGCTACCACGCCATATCGGTCATCTTATAATATGTTTATCATCTCAGCTTATTAACATGAGACGTTGAGAGTGGAGCGATTCTGGTAAGACCAAGGCTAGATGCGGCCGCCTGACCTTTTTCCTTCCAGTAAGCCAGTTACAACTAGTTTTTCGAGTTTGTCTCCGTTTTTCCTAGTAAAATAACCGATGTACTCTACAGCATACTTACAATACTACATACTTTTTGCATACCATAATAGAACTGTATTAAAATTAAATTAAAAATATTAAAAATTCATTTATTCAAGTTTGGCTCAATAGAGCTCTTATGAATGTCATACTTACAAACTAACGCGCCCATTCACTGCGGGCGGGAGCTTGATCGTAAAAGAACGGGCAAGAAAATCGTCAAGGTTGGGTTTTTCTCCCGCCAGTTACAATTAAAATACATAATATTAAAACAATTGTGTTCTGCAGTCACAAAATTTGAAAAAAAAAGGGAGACAAAACTCTGTTTAGCAATATTAACATATTAACATAATATAATAAAATATATTATGTTATAAGTAGTTGTTATTAGGATAAGATAGTTAAGCTAAGTTATTTTGGTATTTTATTATTTACATTATTGCCTTAGGATTAAGTTTCTGTAATAGTAATGTAATAAGGATTTAAAATAAATAACAATAGATGATGACATAAATAATATGGTATCAATTACGGATCCTGTCAGGCACTACATCGATCAATAGGAGGTTGGTTATTGCAGAAAAAATCTATGTACGAAATATTGAGCCTTATTCAAATATTTTCTCCGCCACAGAGTGGTGGAATCTTGGTTCGTTCGAGGAGTCTTATTCTCATTATAATTTCAGCATTATATTTTATTTATTTATTTATTTTAAATCCTAATTACATTACTTTTACAGAAACTTAATCCTAAGGCAATAATGTAAATAATAAAAATACAATATCAAATTAACTTAGCTTAACTATCTTATCCTAATAACAACTAACTACCTATAGGATAATACCCTACAGATGACTCTATATTGGGGATATATGTTCATAATCACCACGTAAGGCAGGCGGGTTGGTGATCGCAGTTCAAACAGTTTCCCATTACCCGCTAGGATTTCCCTTCGTCGACTCTTAAGGCGCTTATTAGATGAGAGAGGGTGACACTTTTCTAGACCGATACCACGCGGCACGAGCTGAGATAGATATTGTACATACATACATAATATCACGCCTGTTTCCACAAAAGGGTAGGCAGAGGAATATTATACGCCCACATTTCACCAGTTATATTGTTGGTCCCACGTAATAGGTGGCGAGCCTATTGCCGCTTATCGGGCACTGTTATGTTCACCAGAGCCTCGTCCGTTGATCGGCAGGTGCACCATGATAAAAATGCTTGGGATTAAACCGCCGTTTCATACAGGCTATTCTAATATGAATGACTTAAAGCATGAATATTGTTATATTATGTTGCATTGTATAGCGTCACAGACAAATGAAGATTGTAACTAACCAATCGATAATTTAAAATAGCATAGCCTGTGAGTTTCTTGCCAGTTCTTCTTACAGAACATACACTTCATACAGAGCGGTGGCTCGGAACTGGCACTTAGATTCACTTACACTTAAATATTTTTTGTTTTTTTAAATTGTTTGGTTGCAAGTGAATCTAAGCTTCGTGATTTTAGTATAATTATATTTTATTTGTTTTTGTTATTTTTTTTAAATTTTGACGTTTTCAAGTACTATGTAATAGTTTATGAAATAAAAAGTATTTTGACTTTTGACCACTTGCAGGAGAGGTTGGCTTGGGATCCTTAGATCTTGGTAGTTATTATTTTTATTTCTATAATTAAATTTAGAGATACAATATATTTAGCAATATAATTATCTACGGTGAAAATATATTAAAGATTATAAGGAAAAAAATAAGGCGTTTTGTAAAGTAGCCGACTAATCTTTTAAGCTTACGGAAACAGTCAGTTATTTTAATATCCAAGATGATTTATTTGTAGCATAATCTTAACAGGCTTATTTCCGTAGTTAATATTTTATAAATCTGTTAGCAAAATGGCTTTTCCCTCTTTAGCAACCCGAAATCCAAGACGAAGCAATATCATCCTATTAATAACGCAGACATTACTCAAAATCAAATAACATAACCAACTCTTCATCCTACTAAACTACCCAGACAACTCACTAAGCAGAGCCCATTCAAAGGCAATTAATATTTAATCAATTTAAGAACTTCAATACGCCACAATGCCAAACAGCTAAATATTCGAAGGGCTAAAGACTAGGGATAATCCAGCCGGGCCGGCAGTCTGTGAGCAATTTACCAAGGATTAAAGTCGATTTCAGAAGACAGGGGCGGTTGGAGGCGCCGGCTGCAAACATTATTGTTGTCGTAGCAGGGATATTGTGACTATTTTTCTAGAGGTTTTAAGGAGTCTAAATATCAAAATGGTTTTGATAATTATAGATTGAAATACAACTAATCAAGAAAACAAAGACATAGATTTCGAAAATGTAGATACATATTAAATTGTTTGTTAATATAGATGGAAATATAAATGTGAGCAGAAAAGCCATTTATTTCTTTGTTCTCTGACGATTAAAAAAGTACACAATTTAACAAAGTAAGGCTCTAATGAGAAATTCTGTCGCTTAGATAAAAGCGCTTTACTTATTTACTAAAGTAATTGACTTTTCTAAGTAAAATATAGCTATGCTTCTTTCTTGGGGTTTTACTGCTTTTTTGACAGTTATGTCAAAAAAGTAAATCCATATTTGGTTCAATAGACCTTTGAAGTAACTGACGTACATTTTAGGTCCATTTTCGATAGATATAATTAAATTAGATGATAGGCAAAACTGACGCGGAAAACGCCTCCTGTATGACAGATGAGAAAATTGTTGGATGTAACATTTCAGCAAAGTCCCCCCTTCATAACGATTGAAAATTTAAAGTGCTTTTCCATCTACCCCGGTGTACGGTAGTTGGATAAAAAAAGTAGTGAAAACCACCGTCCCAAAAGTTCCGCCCACAGGACTCTGTGCCCAAAGCGCAGTTTCCGACACGGCCCTGCACACCCCAAAGCGTAATGCAGTTGGATTTATTTGTACTGTGAAGTTAGACTGTCTCTCTAATCGAATAATGGCCATTGAGAGCTGTTGAGAGACAAATAACCCGTCTACGGTCTGCATAGCTGTTTGCATCGGGAAATTAAATTGCATTGTTCCACACTGTCAATAGGAGTGTTTAATTTTCATTCGTTAAGTTGTGTGAATGCGGGTAACACTTGAGGGAGATGTCTCGACAAAGAGACGGGGAATACAGGGATCCTTTAGGATGTCTCGCAATTTGTTGTGTGCTCAAGAAGATGGAATAGTGTATGATGATTCATTATTAAACAGCCTTTCACGCAAATTTAGGAAAATTGAATTTACGACTATGTGGAGTTAAAGTATGTGGGGCGTCCTCTTCCCCCGGACCTCGCTATCGAGCAGACGTGTGAAATTCTACATAGTTTTAAATAAATAATATTAAATATAGCTGACATAAATTTAAAAATTCTAGTAAAGTAGTAGGAGTGCATAAGTATTAAAGAGTTTCAAATACGGCTGCGTACTCAAAGCGCTGCGCAACAGTGAAGTCCCGCCCACGGGTGAGAGAGACAAACATATTTATTCTAATCAACTATATTATCTGCACCCGAGTACCAGGACAACATAACTATCAGAAGGTCTCATAATATCGAGTCGGAAGCAAAATTTTGTCACCCGTGTAATAGCTGCCGTGGCGGAGTGGTCAAGAGACTAGTCTTACATGATCGACTCCAAGTTCAAATCTAGGATACCACTGACAACTTTTTGTGGTTCTATTATACGTTCTTATTTACATAACAATAATTTATTGCAAGATTTCCAACAAATTTTATAGAAAAATTATATATAATTTTTACTGTGATTTTATCAATTTAAAAATAAAATATGTCTTCACCGCAATTAAATAAATCTTTGTCTGACTCTAACATCCATGAAATGGAATCAACACCTAACTTTGTTGCGAAGAGAAACAAAAGAATGAGAGAAGAAGACTTACCGTCAGAGTTTTGCAAATTTAAGGAATATATCAAGGAATTGTTTTCAACGTTCATGACTGCCCAACAGAAAGAACTAAAACAAATTACTACAAATCTGAAGGAGCTCCAGCTTTCTAACAACAATATCGAAGCGTCTATTGTACACCTAAACTCTCAGTATGAACAATTCCAAAAGAAGATCGAATCTCTTGAATTACAAGTAAAAAAAGAAAAAGAATATATTGCCATACTTGAAGACAATATAGAAGATTTGCAGAGGTATTCGCGAAAAACCAGTATAGAGATAAAAAACGTACCAAAACGGCCTAATGAAAATCAAGACGACCTAATTAATATGGTTTTATGCCTCTCGAAGCATATAAATATTGACCTGGTTCCGAAAGATATAACTGACATTCATCGAGTTCAGGGAAGAAAGGCGGGGATTAACAATACTCCTGTTGTTGTAGAACTTGGGTCATCAATGTTGAAATCAGATATACTACAGAAAACTAAGACATTTAACATAAAAAATAAAATAAAACTTCAGGCCAAACACCTTGGGTTTACTAACAATGAGGAAACCCCTGTGTACATATCAGAGCAATTGACTGCCAAAGGAGCTCGTCTATTCTTTATGGCCAGGGACTTAGCCAAATCAAAACAATACAAATACTGTTGGACCAAACTTGGGCGTGTATTTGTGAAGAAGGATGAAAACTCTCGGGTTATTCTAATCAAGAGTGAAGTTCAAGTTCAACACCTGTTTCAAGAGTTGTGACTGCGCTCGGGTATCTCATCTGTAAACGTTTTAATCTACAAAGTTTATGCATCTGGCATTATTTTTATTGGACTATTTGTAAAAAAAATTACAGTATATACACAAAATCAACACACTATTATAATACACAATAATACATACTCACTCACTACAATTACACTTCAATTTCAAACTCATTCACTACAATTTAACCACACTACAATTTTCAACTCACTCATAAAACATAATAATATATCCCTTTTTGATACTGGTTATAAACCCTTGATAAAATATAATATATTTTTACTAATTAGTTCAGCCAAAACTAGCTTTTACCTTGTACAATTTCTGGTACCTCGTATAATATTTACATTTCTAAATGAATAACAACTTAATCACTATAAATGAATTGGACAACTTTGAAACCGCAAACTCTGCTATTATTGACATTGAACAATTTTCCAATAGTGTACGAGACCCAAACTTTACGATCTTGACTCAAAATATTAGAAGTGTCTATAGTAATTTTGATGACCTACAACTTAACTTATGCCAATTGAAACATGAACCAGATGTTATAATTCTAACAGAATGTAGACTCAACTATAACCTGCAACTACCGGTACTTAATCATTACAATTCCTATTATACAAATCATAAGTATAATCAAAATGATGGGGTGGTTGTTTATATTAGAAATAAGTACTTTTCTGACGTAAAAGAAATCCAACTAACACATGCCTCAGCCATTCAGGTATGCATCGCTGAGTACACCATTATAGGCATATACCGTTCCCCATCAAATACATGTGCTGATAACTTCACAAATTCCTTAAACCTATACCTAGATGCAATTAAAACACATAAAAACATTATGATATTGGGGGATATAAACATTAATTTGATTCATAAAGAATCTGAAACGGCACAACAGCGCAGAAATAGATCTAATTATCTAAATATGCTGGCAGGCCATGGTGTCCTCAATGGCCATTGTCTGCCTACCAGGGATCAAAACTGTCTCGATCATGTCCTCCTCAAAATTGACATGAGTAGCAACAAAGCCTTTGTAGCGGTTTTAAATACGACTATAACAGATCATGCTATGGTAATACTAAATATAACACATAAAACTAAAGACACAATCTTATATAACAATAATAACAAGCGAAATATGGTTATAGACTATGAAAGTTCCTATAAACATCTCATAAAAATAGATAAGACGTGTCTAAACACAAATAGTGATCCTAACATCCTAGCTCAAAATCTGATAGAAGTCATTAAGAGGACATTACTCTCAAATTCCAAAGTAAAGTTTGTCTCTGGAACTAAGAAAATTTTAAAGCCTTGGATGTCTTTGGGGGCACTACGTTGTATCAAATTTCGAAATAGAATGCATCTCCAACTAAGACAAGATCCATGCAATATAATATTAAAAATTAGCTACAGACGTTACCGAAATTTTTGCTCTAATTTGCTTAAAAAGCTAAAAAGACAATATCAAAGAACAGAAATAGCTGACTCGATTAAAAACCCTAAAAAACTATGGCTAAAAATAAATGAAATCACTCGATTTAAAAGTCACAAGTCATCAAATACTAGACTCTTACATATATCGCCTAGCCCTCTAGATTCGGTGAATCGCGTGAATCAATTTTTCGTTAGTATTGGTAAAACCCTAGCAGAGGACATTATCTGTAGCTTGAAAGGACCCACAAATACCGTAGTCGTAAAATCTCAAGTTTCCTCGTTCGTGTTATTAGAGACGGACCCGCAGGAAGTAAACGGAATACTCATGAGTCTCGACTCTGGGAGTTCACCTGGTTGGGATGGCATACCCACCAAATTTCTAAAATTGGCTAGGGATTTTGTGGTTCCATTGGTGAGTCAGTTAGCTAATTTGTGTTTCGTAAAAGGAATATTTCCTGATGTTCTTAAGCGATCTATAGTGACCCCTGTTCATAAGGGTGGGGACATGCGGGATGTCAATAACTACAGGCCAATTTCTGTCTTGCCATGTATCTCTAAAATTTTAGAAAAATTAATAAACACCAGACTAATTAAATACTTAAATAAATACAAAATACTGTCAAACTCTCAATATGGATTCCGGAAGGGTATCTCCACACAAGACGCTGTTGTAGCATTGACGACTGAGATAGTCACTAAAGTAGACAGGGGAGACAAATGCCTTACAGTATTCTTGGACCTCAAAAAAGCCTTTGACACCGTTTCTGTCCCCATCCTTCTGAACCGCCTTGATAAGATTGGCATTAGAGGTATCGCACATTCTCTTTTTAAAAGCTACTTGCAAAATAGGAGGCAACAAGTCAAAATTGACAATTTGATTAGCCAGGAGGCAAATGTGGCTTACGGAGTCCCACAGGGAAGCGTGCTCGGCCCGACACTGTTCCTAATATATATAAATGATCTTTGTAGTATTGGGTGCAGTGGCGGGCGACTGTTTTGCTACGCAGATGACACTGCAGTTGTTTTCTCAGGCGTATCGTGGCCTGCTGTACAGGCTGCCGCGGAGCAGGGTTTGGCTATAATAGCTGACTGGCTTAATACAAGTTTGCTGACTCTCAATATCTCAAAGACTAACTTCATTTGTTTTACTCCGACTTTGAGGACACAGCCGGATAAAGATTTTGGAGTCGTGATTCATGGGTGTGGTGTTTCAGTAAATTCTACCTCTTGTGGATGTAAAAGTATTGAACGCGTTAATACTTTTAAATACTTAGGTATTACAGTAGATAAAAGATTATCGTGGCATCCTTATATTGAGGCACTCATGACTAGAGTCCGGAAATTAATGTGGATTTTTAAAAGTTTACGTCATGTAGCAAATTCACAACTGCTAAATAAAATCTATATTGCTCTGGCACAGTCCGTAACTACTTATTGCATTTCGGTATGGGGTGGTGCTGGGAAAACCAAGCTTTTAGAACTTGAAAGAGCACAAAGGTTCATTATTAAAGTTATGTACTTTAAGCCATTATTATATCCTACAGTCAGCCTTTACAAGATTAGCGACCTACTTTCTGTAAGAAAACTGTACATCTTAAACATAACCTTACGTCTACATAAGACTTTAACTTACAACCCAGATTACAAGGCCAAACGACGGAATCTTAATGTGGCCTATTCCGCACCAGTCCGTACTGTCTTTGCTAGACGACAATATAATACTCAATCTACGTATATCTATAATAAATTAAACTTAAAATTAAATATTTATCCTAAATCACTTCATGAATGTAAAATTTTTGTTACACAATGGTTGAACACTCTCACATACGAAGAAACAGAAATGATCTTAACCAGACTTACCTAAACTACACAGTAATATCCCAACACACACACACACATGCACACACACACACACTCACACACACACACACACACACACACACACACACACACACGCATGCGCATATTTTTATTATTGTTTTCATTTACTTATTACTCTATGTTAGTTTCTATTATTACCACAATTGTATTGCTCAGTTTTATAAATTGTTACAATGGGAAGAAGCAAGGTAGCCCCAACACAAGTACTTAGTAACTTACCGGGGCTGCTTTATAATATTGTGAACCAAAACATGTGAGAACAAATAAACATTTTTATTTTTTTTATTTATTTTATTACAAAACTAGATCTAAAGGTAAACCAGGTTTAAAATTAGTGCAGCCACTGTCTTAATTTTATCAAATAAAAGTGACAGCACTAGTGGCTTAACTTTAGATCTTGTTTTGTGAAAAGCCCCTGTATGTTCACACTCCGTTCCTAAAGTCGTGTGCTAAATTCAGTACAAAAAAGCTATGTTTGTTTTTTAGAATGTGTTGAGGTGTTTTTACAATACTTAAATGTCATCACTTGGATTGTTTATAATCTTTAAAAAGACGAATTAGATTTTTTTACAACACATTTTTTACAACTATCTAACCTTTAAACTCTAAAGTAACCTCACCGATCTGCTTCACGTTACTTTCCCATAGATTACGTAGTTGGTCATTTAAGTAATAATAATTATTAAATAAATTATATGAAATGAAATGAGTGTATATGGATCCTAAGGAGCTCAAGCCAACGTGGTGCACCTGCCGATCAACGGACGAGGCTCTGGTGAACATAACAGTACCCGATAAGCGGCAATAGGCTCGCCACCTATTGCGTGGGACCAACTATATTAATTGGCGAAGTGTGAGTGTATAATATGCCTCTGCGATATATGAAGTAAGTATGTATATCTATAGAAATAAGTGAAAACTGTTAACAGTTCTTTGAAAGCGAAACATATTTAGCACATAGTAACTGGAACGTCTATGTCACTACATGTGGTAGTCATCAAGCCAAAATACAGTTAGATTATAACGGCACGACACACCTATTTCCGCCTATCTACAAAGATTTTCAATAGAGGTCTTTATGAACTTTCTGAATTTGAAAAAATCATGGCCATATTATGACGATTACAAAACGCTAATAGCGGGCCAAGTCGAAGACGTATCAAGTACGTATAAAATAACCAATTTGAGGTCATTCAAGAATCTCTCAATAGGCTGAAATCTATTGAACCTTTTAGAGTGCTCAACCAAATCCAACAACAAAGAAGTTATTTCGGATTCGATAAGCTCAATATTGGAGAAGCATCTCTTTTTAACTTCGTATGAAGATTTTCTTCCAAGTGATGACATGAATGTTTTATTCGTAGATGCGGTACTTTATATTTACACGTGATAATTTGAAGACAAAAACTGAGTATGAAAAATAGGAATTTGTTCCAAATCTGTTCATTCCAAATGATTGTACAATCATGTTCTATATTATGAAATAATTAGAAGACACTATAGAACTGAGGTATACAATTAAAAAGAACAATACATTTCGATGCAGTAGTTTGGACGAAATTGGTAAATATCATACCAAGAATCTTATAAAGAATGAACGATGAAAATAATCTTAAGCCAGCCCTTTGATTATATAACAATACATAAGACTTTTCAGTCGTTGTTCTATTGTTGCTATTGCTTTTGTCAACTCATAATTCTGTTGATTATTATCAGCTAATAATTCTGATATGTCTACGTATGATTTATTGGCTCAGCAAAACAGTAGGAACTAATTGTGCAGTTAGCAACAGCATGGCTTTTTGGGGTATTTTGAGAAGTACTTGCGTAAAAACTATTATTATAAAGTTTTATTATAAATATTATACGACTGTTTGGTATCCCTAATAAAACAAACATGAAATTCTCACTAAAAGCCTCATGTTACATCATCATCATATCCTAGCCTCCTCCCGGTTGCCCTAGACTTAAGCTTCGGGCCCAGGGTCTGCAAAACGAGACTTCTTTTTGTGGGGGAGATTTAATGCGAGGAGACATGCTTCCGAATGGACATGTTATAAATTAGTCCGATAAATGATACTGTTACTTAGTAACGGCCCGTACTTAGCCCCCCCACCACGCCAAGGTGGAGACCTGTTCAGGGGCCCCCTGCCAACTGCAGTGTGACCTCCGCCAACCATAGGGAAATATCATTCTATGTCTAAACCAGCTGTCAGCATATTAGAAGGCACTGACTTCCCAATAACGACTGCCATAGATGCTCAAGACAAATACCTACGCCCAGTGTAACACTTTAAATTTAAACTACAAAATTCAGCTCTTACCAAGTAACAGTATCATTTATTGGACTAATTTATAACATGTCCATTCAGAGGCATGTCTCCTCGCTTTATCTCTCCCCCACAAAGAGAAGTCTCGTTTTGTTTCTTAATTTTACGCGCCGACGAACACATCTCGACCTACTAACGGGACCCGAGTGTACGAGCCGCGGGAGCTCCACTGTCATATTTTATCACTTACGACTACATTCAACGTCCCATTACATTAATACGTGGAGTCGGGTTGATATTTTACAGGATTTTCTTCTTTTTGCCTTAAATTTGCCTCGTAAAACCGCGTGGTGGAGTAAGGTGTTTGTTTAGGGATGGAAAATCATCAGAGTGTATAGGGCTCCAACTAAGATCTGAGGAATCCAAGCCAACCGCACCTGCATGTGGTTCACCTAACGATCAACGGACGAGGCTCTGGCGAAAATAAAAGTGTCCGGAAAGCGGCAATAGGCTCGCCACCTATAATAATATAATACGTGGGACCAACAATATAAATGGCGAAGTGTGGGCGTATAGTATGCCTCTGCCTACCCCTTCGGGGAAACAGGCGTGATACTATGTATGTATGTTCCGGGCTGAGGTTTACTTTTTCGAATAATCATGCAACCCCGTGGAGTACGTCCAATAACAAGCTGAGATGATAATTATGACACAGACTCATATTTGTTTTGTGTAGGAATCGAAACCAGGTCTTCAGAAACAAAAGGATACTGACGAACACACCATATCGGTTGGTAAGGTTTTGTATTGTTTTTACATTTGGCATATAAATTGTGAGTGAACACAAAATTATTATAAGAAGAGTATATTTTGACTTATATGCTCAGCAATGTGTTTGAGCGGTTAATTGATTCTTAACTGATTCACTATATAAAAATCTGCCTCTACTTCATGATGGCCTTTATTATTATAATAGATGCGTATGAACAATATTTTTGGTAATATTAGACCATCGGTATTATACGCCTAGTTTTAAAAGTGTCTTATACTACAGAAACAAGCTAACATTTGTGAAGCGTGATGTCTGCAGTTTTATTTTATTCTCAAAATTTGTGATATTTCCAACTTTAGTGTATAATAACAGTGGATTATTAACGGTGTATTGTTTGTAAACGTGCATGAGTCTTGATAAATAAAACAAATCTGTCACTTTTCAGATTCTATAAAGAAGTCCATGTAAGGTCTCAGTATAGTCTCACAAATGTACTGAGGACTTTAGGGGAGGGCATCTCATTTATCATCTTTATCACCACTCATTCTTATTTATTAGTCAGCAGCATGATAATTTTTTTTTTATCATGCTGCTGACCGTTCTTGTGCAGTGCGTAAATTGCTCTTTTGCTGCGATTGAATTCCCACCTCGACTTTGGTTTACTGTGGCACTTTTTATGAAATATTACCCAAAAATCCCCAGGACTGGAATGCAGTAGATGCAATAAGTCCTCTCACGCTACTACTACTTGTGCTAAATTAACCACCAAACAGCTGGCTGCTTTGCGGAATGCGGATGGACTGGAGTGGAGCTGTGGGGATTGTATCAACAATGTATCCAGACGTTCCCCTTTCCTTGGGCCCCCGGATGATAGTTCCGACGACGAAGATCTGCCCTCCAATGCATAAATAAACTAGTCGCAAAAATTACCCAAGAAATGAAAAAAGTTATAAAGAATGAGTTAGGTGAACTTGCGGCAGCTATGGAACACATGAATGGACAATTAGCTGACTTGGAAAACGTTGTGAGAAAGCAAGAGAGCACTATCAAATCACTAGTTAACAGGAATGTCGAATTAATTAACAATAATAAAAATTGTGAACTTAGAATGTCAGCGGCAGAACAGCACATCAATAGCCTGGAACAAAAAATGCTATCTTGTACTATGGAAATAGCTGGAATCCCTGAAAATCCAAATCAAAGCCTGACCCTAGTTTTGGGAGAAATTGCTAATCATCTTAATTTTGATCACAGTGACGTTATGACCGCGCGCCGTATGCCTAAACCTAAAGGCAGATCACAACCGGGGCACATTCTAGTGGAAGTTAAATCCAATGAGCTCAGGAATCAGTGGATATCTGCTGCCAAGCAACATGAAATAACGGCAAGTTTTATGTCCCAGATAGCACCCGATCAAAGGAATCAAAGAGTCTACTTACGCGAAGCTCTCACCTATCATACGAAGACCCTTCTTTACAATGCTCAACAAAAATTAAAGGAATCTTATAAGTACGTCTGGTGCAAATCAGGAGTAGTTTATGTGAAGAAAAACGAAGATAACACCCGTCCACTCATAATTCGCTCGATGTTTGATATGAAGCGCTCATCTCTAAGTAATAGTAAGAACCTATTTTTTTTCTATATTAACCTTGTTAGTTTATTAGTAAATTTTAAGTAATTATCATAATGAATATAGATGATAACTATACTAAATAACAACTACATCGACATGCTTTCTGAGCACGGATTCACAGCAGGCATAACTGATTACACACGTATTGAGATGAGACTAAATAAGGTCACCAAATCATGTATTGACCATATTTTTACACGTTTAACCTGTATGAACCCGTGCACTGCGGTGATCGACACCGTTCTGGCGGATCACCGCATAATATTGATTATGTGCGAAGGAACGCGTTTCTCACGAATACAGAGTGCTCAAAAAAATCGAATAATTATTTCTCACGACAAAAATATTCTACATGACGAATTAAAAGGTATTGACTGGGCGGGCACAGGAAGCTTGACGTGTCCTATAAAAATTTATGAAACAATTAAATCAATTTTTGAAACGGCACTAAGTAAATCGTTAAAAAATAAAAATCAATACTTTAAAAACCAGATAAAGCAGCCTTGGGTTAAGGAATTTATGCTTAAATTAGGTAATAAACGAGATTATTTATACAATAAGTGGAAAAAAGATATTGCAAATAATTGCCTGCGACTTGAGTATAATCGTATTCGGAATAAAATACATAAAATATTGGAATATAATAAAAATAAATATTATCGTAACGAAATAAATAAAAACGTAATAAACCCACGAAACTTGTGGCTATTGATAAACAAGATGTGTGGTAGGGTTTCAAATTCAATAGATGACGTAATTATGAAGGCATTTAAGACGCGAAGACAAAGCTGTTCTGTTATAGTTAACAATTTTGCCTCAGAATTTAAAAATGCTGTCAAATCTATTCTAGCGTCGTGTTCCTTAAAACTGTTAAATAAAAGTAATTATAGTTTACCTGCGGACGTTAGCTTGCGTATATAAACAGCAAACCCAAAAAAAATCAAAAAGATTATTAAGAACCTCAACAGCAGGAAAGCACCGGGTAATGATGGAATTAAAGTCTCAGACATGAAACAAATAAGCGAAAAGATATCTTGCCCAATTGCGCAACTTATTAATGCTAGTATCAAAACAGGTGTATACCCTGATGAACTTAAAATAAGCTGCGTACGTCCTATCCATAAGAAAGGTAAACAGGATGATGTGAGCAATTACCGACCAATCTCCCTTTTACCTTCCATAAATAAAGTAGTTGAGAAGTTCTTTAGTGAGCAGATATATACTTTCTATCGTCAACATAACATATTAAACCCAAATCAGTTCGGATTTCAGCCAATGAAAAGTTCTACATCCTTATTGTCTAAGTTTATTGATGAGGTGAATGTTCTTTTGCATGATAGAAAACACGTGTTAGCTTTATTCATAGACTTTTCAAGGGCATTTGATACCCTGAACCATGAGTGTTTGATAGAAAAGCTTAGCGATACGGGTATAAGAGGCCCAGCATCAAAATGGTGTGAAGAATATCTTCGTAATAGGTCCTTTTATGTCAAAGTAGGTGAAACAAGGAGCCACGTAATACCTGTTACTGAGGGTACGGCTCAGTGTTCTGTGCTTGGGCCGATTCACTTTTTAGCATATGTGAATGATATGAATAATGTTTTTACATATAGCTCGTCGTATCAGTACGCCGATGACACATGCCTCTTAGTAGCACACAAAGATGTGTTAAAGGCACTAGAAAAACTCCAGCAGGATTTCGACAGCTTAAATAAATGGTGCCATGACAACAGTCTCGTTCTCAACGCTTCCAAAACAAAATTAGTGCATATTAGATCCCCTTTTACAAAGTCATTCTGGAAACAACTAACAAACTAAAAGCGCACAGCCACAATTGTTTACATCTTAATTTACATAACGAATAAATAAATACGTATAATATAAATAAATATAAATAACGTATAAATAAAAACGAATAATAAATAAATAACGAATAAACATACATAAATTCTATTTTTTTTTTAAATTAATACTTAATATACATACGGAAACACCCAGACCAGAACAAATATTCATATTCATGCACACAAATATTTGAGCTGTATGGGAATCGAACCCCCGACTTTGGAGCGGAAAGCAGGTATACTCGCCACCACGCTATATCAGTTTATCGGTCGTCGTAAAGTTTAAATTAAACCGTTCTATATTCACAACAACTATCAAAGCTTCCTAAACTACTTCCTTGGACACTGTAAACAAGTGATGAATTGAAAACATCTTTGTGACTATTCCCGCGCAACTATAACTTCCCGAAAAATCTGGAAAAGATATCAGACAGCCTTAGAACAACGATGTCTTCACGACCAACGCTGAAACAAAAATATGTAAATGGAAACATGTAAATAAATGTTTCCAATTCATTGCAATAAAATATTGTTTGCTTCAGATAAATCACTGGCTCTAATACATCACGGAACGAGGTCAACAGCTGTTCTGAATACAAATGGTACAAAATATTTGAGCTGGAAAGGCGATACCGCGATTAATGGTGGCTCATAGCCGCATTGTCTTTAGTTTCTTTTATTTTCTGATAGCTACTGCGAAAGGCTTGGTTAGCGCTGGGTACATAAATAAAATATAATTAATGCAAAACATTTATCAAAAGTTTACGCTTATTCTGGCATGATGTACTTTGTAAATATGACGTGTCGCATTAAAAAAACTCTTTGAGGATTTGTAGCTCTGCGGTGCTAAGTACAGCAGAGTTTACAGAGGTCAGTCCTTGGATGGGTGACCGTTTGTGTGCCATTTGATATCGAGCGCTTCCGTGCTTCGGAAGGCACGTTAAGCCGTTGGTCCCAGTTGTCACTAAATAGTCGTAAAGCCATGTTAGAGGCCTAATGGGCGGTTTGAAAAATTCTAACTGCAGGACGCCATACACCTGCCTCCGCCAATCCCCACTGGGTCAGCGTGGTGGAGTATGACCCAATACCCTCACACCTTGATATGTGAGAGGAGGCTCGTGCTCAGTAGTGGGACGTTAATGGGCTGGTTGGGCAGGATAATAATTCTAAAAGTTTAAGAAAATTGCAACTAAAATAAATACGTCACACTTTTATAGTAAATTTCACGTGTCTTATGATAATATATACAGTCGTAACGTCTGCAAATGGGCAACCCTTTAATCTATTTTGCGTTATTGATATTTCCTGTTGCCTAATTGACTGCTATTGAAAACATTTGATATTTCGGCTATTTACTTAAAGAAAAGCTTATCGCTAACCATAATGTGGACAACATCACAAAGTAGCAACTTAATAAGATAAAAAAGTACAACAGTTTAATGAAAGGTAAAAAAGGTCACAACACAAAAAGAAACAAAGTTAGCGGAAATATCGAAGTAATAAAAAAAGGTAAAAAGAGGTAGGTGGTAAAGTCACTGAGAAAAAATGCCTTGCAATTTTTATCTATTGGAAAGTATTGCCTTTTAATATGATTTTCTAAACGTCGCCGCGTCGCCCTCCTCTGGGATTGTCCTAATGGATTTTGTTCATACTTTCTACGACTCAATCTATCAGTTCGGAGTTTATTAAATTCCTTTTAATACTAGCGTCTCATTCCAGCTCAGTGCACATTAAATATGTACTCAGTTTTTGCGTTCCGTCTTCCTTTCATAGGAAACGAAATCAGAAAAATAAGTTTCAACCTGCAACAGTGCTTCGTAATTGGGCATCTTACATAGTGTGACTGAAAAACAATTGAGATTTGCTTATTTTAGCTGTTTATTTAGTTTTAGTTTTTACCTCCTTGAAATATTCACCTTTCTTGTAATACGATGTTGATAAAATACACACATAGATACATACAATCTGTATACATCAATCAAATCTGAATTTCATTTATTACACGGAGCGACTGCCGTCTGACTTCTGAATCTTAGAGGGAAAAATCATTCTCTGGTTAAACCAGCTGTCAGAATAACAGAAGGCGTGTTAATAACGACTGCCATATACTGATCCTGATAGACTGTCATGAACAGCCATGACCAACGGCGTAACATACTTCCCGAGGCACGGAGCTAGCGATAACTTCGAAAAGTCATTGGTGCGCCACCTGGGTTTGAACCCGAGACATGAAATTGCAGTCTATTTGGGCCCGACAATGAGCAATCTATGCTTGATTTTACAAATATTTACTATCTTATATTTGTTCAGTATGTGAATTTAACCTTCTACCTTTAAGTAGCTGTAATAAGGCTACGGAACTCCCAACATCTGAAGCGCGTCTCTGCTTTTAAGATTCTTTATTCCAACGCAACGGCAAAAAGGAAGATTTCGCTTTCGAAAACGCTCGCTTACTCCTCGGCGGGTTAACGAGTCGCGTACTGTTATTTCTGTTTCCAGTTGAAGCGAGTTATGAATATTTGATGGTTAGTTTACAATTCTCTACCATCATACTACTTTGCCCGGTAATGCGACGGAGGCATCGTTTTATAGTCTATTAGGTATTCGCTTACTTCTTGGCAGGAACTTGGCGGAATTTACTTTGAGCCATTTAATAAAGTTGATGCAGGAACAAGAAACGCTGCTGCTACTTTTTGAATAACCTAGAGTGATTTTTGTTAATGTATTCACATTAGTCTTAATGACTATTTCGTAGTTCAATCGTGTAGTTTGCCAGGTATACTATATTATTTAGTTTTACTGCTGGAAGTCTCCACAGTATGAGAGCAATTGTCAAGATTTGCAGATGTAGTTCCTCCCGAACTCAACTGTCAAAATGACAACTTCTCAAAATCGGACATCTCGGTGATGTCACGCTGATCTTCCGAGGACCCCGTTTCAGTAGGTAATAAATTACGCAGACGTGAAACAAAACACTATAATACACTATGACTAGAGTCAACTATAGAACGATATATTAGTTTAGCAAAGAAAGTTCTTTGGTTCTATAAAGCTCTTTTGAAAGCGATCTTAACATCAATCTCGCCCATTCCCTAAGGACAGGAACTTGAAAAGAGAACAATTGGATAAGGAACACATTTTGCTTTTTTGCCACTTATAACGTATTATTTTCAAATACTTCATAGGCTGGTGTAATAAGTTCAGTACAATATGAAAGCTTCATATTCTTAAAACTCTGAAGCCTAGCAAGCGATGGAAGCGCTCGTAGCTCCACGGTGGTCGGAAACGATCACCGAAGTAAAGCAGAGTTTACAGAGGACAGTCCTTGACCGTTGGCATTTGATAACGAGCGCTTCCGTGCTTCGGAAGGCACGTTAAACCCGTTATCACTATTTGTGGTAGTCGTTAAGACATGTTTCAGGCCTAATTGGGCGGCTTGAAAAAGTCTAACAGCAGGACGCCATACACCTGCCTCCGTCAATCCGCACTGGGTCCGCGTGGTGGAGTATGACCGTCGCACCTTGGTATGTGAGAAGAGGCTCGTGCTCCATAGTGAACCCTAATGGGCTAAGATGAGATTCCCTTCAAACTGAAACACTGGGATAGTAACTACTTATGCATCGAAATTCACAAAAAAAATACGTCCGAAAAAAATTGGTATCTAACTGACCAAAAGTTTTGTAATTAAAACCTTTTTATCTGGAACGGGCTTAACAAATAAGAATCATTTCCAAGCGGCAATATGAAAAAGAAACCCTTCTTACATTTCATTTTCGAGACATTCTTATTATTGCGGGACTTTAGAACAGGACCTAATTTGATCTTACAATTTTCTTCCTCCACCCGCTTGGGGCTCAGTGTCAACGTTTCATTCGGATTACACATAACAAACATAACCTTTACGTCACTTCACAAGCTTATTGGTAGAGAAATAAAAGCGATACTTGCGTGTGTTGGGTGATAGTGTGTAAAGTTGTACTATGTCTGGATGCAGTGCACCGGTCATTCTGTACTGCGACTTGAACATCTTCCAGACTACGAGGTCGTTATTAAAAGAAAATGAGCATTGTTATGGCTGCTACATAGCGAGCTTATTAACTGTGGAACGTTTTGTGGTTTTCGATTTGCTCCAACTAAGTCACACAGCTTATATAATATTAGTGTCGGTCTGTCATGATGGAAAACTTGATACTTTATTAAAGATAATGATGTGTATATTTTCTTGAAAAATCTAATATATGTATTAAACATGTGGAACATTAATTTTCTATGGAAACATGGAAAGTCTTTTGCTAAAAAGTAATTGCTTCGAAATTAAAATGTAACATAATATTTGACGAATAAATAAGTTACAGTTAATATTATGAAGATTGAGGGGTGACACTGTGGGTGGTAAAAGTAGCAAAATAATTATAATTAATAATAATTTGTGGCAAAAGGATAACAAAAAAATACAAGTACTGATAATTTTCCAGCGCAGACAAACAAAAACTTTTTGTAAGTTATCTCAAAGATTTTTTTAATATGAAATAGTTAATACTGTTCTTTATCTATAATTAGCTAAAGTGTGTTACATATGAAAGTCATTATTTCAGTTGTATCATGGTTTTCCCATGGCCAGTAGCAGCACGTAATAGCAACATGCCTGCAGCACATTCCTCGGATGAGCCCCGATCGTCGTCTGCGAAGTCGCCGTTGCTATGAAAACATAAACGTATAATTATAATAATAAACATACATCTAAACCATTCGTTGGGCGGCGATAGCCACCATTCGAGACCTATAGAGTTTATAACATTTATAATTTGGCATAATTCTGAGGGTCTTTGGTTCAAATCTAGGTGACTATGACTTTTCGAAGTTATGTGCGTAATTATCGCATGCTCCGTGCCTCGGAAAGCACGTTAAGCCGTTGGTCCCGGCTGTCATGAACATCTATGGCGGTCGTTATTAAAAAAGTCAGTGCCTTCTAACATCCTAACCGCTGCTTTAACTATAGAATTAATTTTCCTTCTGGTTTGCGGAGGTCAGACGGTAGTCGCTCTGTGTAATAATTCAAAGTTCAGCTAAATCTTTACTCTAGGGCAACCGTGACAATGCTGGTGATGGTGATGATGGTCTAAAGTGCTGTTCTCCAACTTAGGCAGTACCTGAATAGCCTATGATAAGGCTATTGAAGAGAGGAGGAGAATATAGATGAGGAACTAAATCAAGGATCCAAATAAACGTAACCCATAAAAATTCCGCTTCTAAACCTCATATAAAAATACATTTGTTAATTTAAAGTAAAATTAAAATAAAATGTATTTTATTACTCAGACGAGTTTGCTTATAAAATTCAAATTACTCTCATACGTTGAACTCATAAAAAGCAACCCGAATGAACTAGACCCACATTTTAATTCCATGTAGCTATGAGCTGCCATGCGTATTATGTTATAGGCTTATAGCGGTTTTTTTTAATGTGATTCGTCATTATTTGGTCTTTTCTGATGGTAAACAGTCGGTGCGGTACAGAAAAAGGGAGCTCTCCATACCGTGGAAGAAGCTCATAAAGACCTGCACAAATGCCGTTTCACGCCCCACTTAAAATTAGTGTGAAATTTCGTTTATTTCATATATTAAATGCAACGTATCCAAAAACCTTATGAATCTAGTACAAGCTTATTTCATACTTAGGTTTTAAGTAAGCTAGCGACAGGAAAACACTCAAAGAAGAGGGACAAAAGTCAACAAATTCCTACTGACCAATTTTTGAAGAAATTAAAGATTTTTAATGAAGGTCATTAAACACAAACGTTTCTATCGGCATTTTCTATGCTTTTCGATGTGTACAAGTAAACATTGTTACGTCCAAGAGTTTGGGTACGAAAAGTAAAGTAAAAAAAATTTTACAACCTTACCATATCCTTTTCTTTTTTGGCTATAATCAGACACCGGTTAGAGAACCGAATGTCGTCTATATTAATACACCACTCGAAGGATGGTGTCTTAGAACCGAATGTCAAACGGAAGTTAAGATAGTGCACCTTTTTGCGATACCCAAATCACCCCCATGCATGTTTCGCGTTTTATTATTTTTTAATGATTCTTTTAGAATTTTCAAAGTCAAAAATATTACATAGTACTTGAAAACGTCAAAATTAAATATAAATAAACAATCGAAACATTATTACACTGAAATCACAAAGCTTAGATTCATTTATATGCAACAAAACAATTTGAAAAACAAAAAATAATTGAGTGTAAGTGAATCTAAAGGCCAGTTCCGAGCCACCGCTCTGTAACTGGCAAGAAACTCATAGGCTATATGCTCTTTTAAATGTATCCATTGGTTTGGTACTTGAATTACAATCTTCATTTGTCTTAAAAAAAATACTTAAAAATCTTATTGGGGAGAAGATGTTACTTATTTGTAAATTAAATGGAAAGACTAATAATCTCTTCACGCTAAAAACCGACATGAACATCGCTTACCTCTTATGATCTGAGCCGTCTGTACCAGCAGCCTGTACGCAACTTCATAATTAGCTATTTCCCATTTCGCCTCCAGCTCTACTCCGAACCTTAATTAACTGCACTATGTAGTAAAATTCCGCCATGGTTATAACTGAGCAAACATTCATAGAGAAATTAGTTGTTAGACAGTCCGTTAAAGTAACGTTTGGGATTAAAAAAAGGTTACTTTAAACAGTGCCGTTGACTTTATATTATGAACTTTTAATTATATCAGCCATATAAAATCCAACGTTGGCCTCCCCAATAATTTTGTATAACGGGGGTATTTGCACATAACACACTGAGTTAATTATTTTAAGTGGACCAGTATTCGTTACACGGGAACTGTAGGTATTTAATATCTAGGTATAGGTGATGTTAGTCTATGGGTGAATTGCCCAAGCAAAAAAATACACGGCAAACCTGAGAACGGTAGTGCAATGTGCTGATTATTAATTTTATATATTTTTTCTCAACAACGTAAATATTTCTCTACCTTGGCAAAAAAAATCATTGGTATCTACCCTCTAATATACCCAAAAAAAAAATTACAAAGTGTTATTTTATCATCACGGTGACCTGTCCTGAACCCAATTCCGCTCATAACATACCTTCTCCTGCAAATACATTCGTAATATGGATTTAAATTGATTTTGTTATCATTAAATTATAATATATTCGATCAAATAAAACAATTTTTGTTTGTTTATCTTCTTTCTCATGGATTTGACAGGCAGTCAACTTTTGTCTGGAAAAAAGTTATCATTTCAGAGGACAGTAAGTTTTAGTAGAATAGCCACATCAACATTGCGTTGTTACGCCCCTTTCACCTTTTCTCACTCCGGATCAGTCCGGCTTAAGCTCTCGGCGCGAACGCACCGGTCCCAACGTCTTGCGGTTTCCCGCCAAAAAAGTAAGTTTATCATTTCAGTAATATGGGGACAAAAATAGTTTCATTTCGGTGGCTGTTATAACTCGTGCTAGATTTGTTTAATTTGTTTCAAAATTGTGTATGAAATTCGCAGTAAGTACAGCGCAGTAAGTGTTTTGTTTGAGTAGTGTTCATATTTTTTAAATATTTTTTTTTTGGAGTTAAATGTAGAACTGACCTCTATTTTATCATCTCAGTGTTATCATTTCAGTGGATTCGGTGGACTGTTATACCAATTACAGTCCACCGGAATTAAAAGTATCTCCGAAATGATAAAAACATAAAGTTTTAGAGATCCTGGTGTCAAATACAAAGTCATAGTTTTGTAATGTACCTACTTTTACCTAGAGTGTCGATTAGATTATTTAGGTGTATTTGTTGTGTAATATTTGTGCTTAAGATATATAATATATACATATATCTATGTAGTTAGTACATGTTTACTATACTTTAGATACACATTTGTTAGGCTCAACGAAAATGTGATGAGTGTGTGAGTCACCACAGTGTAGATTATTATACCTACTATTTGTCAACAAAATAATTATTTCGAGGGTTTACCTTCAATATAAGTCACTTACCTTTATTTTTATATCATTTATTACGAGTAAATAACAATAATTAATAATATTTGATATAATTACAAAATTTCTTAATTTTACAAAATATAACAAATAAGTTAAAGAGCATTTAAACGTTATATGAAAAAAAAAGAGATATACCTATGTGATGAGAAATTGCCTGTGAGAGTGTTTGTCTGAGTCAATGCAAGAGAGCTAGTGTGTGAGCGCGTGGTGTATCTGAAGGTATAGTATTTTATAGGATCATAGTATAGTGTGTATGAATGTATGTCTGTGGATATGAGAAAGAAGAAAATTGAAAAGCGTGTATTTTGATTTTAGGATGCCGCGGCCTAAGCAACAGACTAGAGAAGAAAGGTTGGAAAAAAGGAGGTTCCAGCATTTACGATAAAGTTTTCCAACATTTTCACACAACAACAACCACAAAAATTACCAAAGGTTATAAAAGTAAAGAAACTATTCATTCATATCATAATAAACATTACATTACATTAATATCATTCTTTGAGGTTATTGTAACCTCAAAGAATGATATATGTAATAATACTAACTGTAATATCTGTATATTAATGATGATATTAAAATAACTGTGTACTGTCCTGTCTCAGTGTTTATCTAAAATTTGTGGAAATCAAACCTAACAAAGTACGGAACCCTGGCTGGGGGCACGGTTGTTCTTAGCTGTATCATTTCGGTGGATTTATCATTTCGGTGGTAATTTTTATCATTTCGGTGGACACTTTTAATTTCAGTGGACTCTTAAAACTTTATCCTTAAATATTTATGTAAGTTTTGATAATATTTGATGTCCACTCACGCACAATGTTATAAAATAGACTAAAGTATTATTTGTCACTAAAAATATATAGATTGCATTGAAATAAAAAAAACCCACCGAAATGATACATAAAAATCTCTTGTTGAAATTCACCCCTATACTCAATTTACCTACTATCAGAAGGTGTTTAATGAAACGACCGTTTTCTCACTCGTGTACTATACCGACGACGCCGACACACATATGTATCTTGTTGGAATAGGAATAGTACCGTCAAACAGACATATCGCACCTTCGGTAAGACAAGGGCATAATTGGCAAAAATTGTGAAAATTACTTAGGTATGAAAAAGTGTTTTAAAAATGCCTTTTCAACTGGTGAGACAAAGACACTATAATGTATAGTTACTTCATGTAAAGGAGAATTACTTTTTAGAGTAATATTAAATAAACAACATCGCATTGAGCACAAAAAAAATCTTAAAATTGCTCTCCTGTAAAACTGCAAATATTGTAATTATGGCCTTGTCTTACCGAAGTTCGATATGTAATCGTTGCGCTTCCGATTACAAAATCTAGGAAATGCGATGCGCAGCTGTGCATTTGATACACAGTGGTGTATCAACAGGAACTAATACATAAAATAAATAAGCACCACACTAGGCAGGCGGGTTGGTGATCGCAGTTTGAGTCAGAAGGCAGAATGAAGCTGCTGCCCATTATCTGGTAGGATTTCTTTTCGACTTTTATGACTCCCTATGAGATGAGAGGGAGGGGCACTATTCTAGGCCGAAACAACACAGTACTAAAAACAACAAAAATAATACACATTGCATAACATTACGTACGAACTTAAAAGCATACAATAAGACTTTGAAACCAAACAATATTTCAAGCTCGTTAGTACTCGTGACGTCACGAGGAGAATAATTTTTATTAAAAATATATCTACTAGATCTGTCCAGCAATTTAACAATCTTTTATTTATCACAATACTAAAGACATAATATTAATCATCATAGAACACTCGAATAGTTGTACAAATTAATCACCTTACATTAAGTAATAAATTATTACAAAACGAGGTGAATTACGCATGTAAATGTATGCTCAATACGTTTAGATGACAATTGGATATCTGGATTAGCAATTGCTTACAACAGATGGTGTAACCCTTTGTAGCAGTCCTGATGGCTATGGTAATATCATGTCACACGTAATGTAAATTGAATTGAATTACTTGTATTTAACATGTCGACTTACATAGCTTATTTTTTAGGAAGAAATATAGATATATTTATATCAAGTAACTCACACAAAGACAATCAACGTAATTTGGGAATGAATGACAATAAAAACACAAATAATATACTGCGGTTTTTATTCACAATCTAACAATTATGTAGGAATATTGAAATATTAAAGCAAATAAAGAAAGAAAATACGTTTACTGGGTACACGAATCATTTACAAGCAAAATTATTTCAGTGACAACTTCCGATTGTCAAACATTACTTTAAATTTATGTAGTGGCCTGTTCTAAACACGTTTATTGTTCATATTATTAAGTCACTAAGTTAATAAGCCGAAAATAAGTCACTATCTGGATAAGTCTAGGCTATTTTTAACTCTAATGCCCTAAGGGAAGCCGCAGACAACATCAATAAAATAAGATAATTCTCCGAAATAAGTCAATATTTTGCTAAAATTATCAAAATATGTGAAAGAATAGATTCTACGAGTGTAATGTATGTATGAACCCATAAAGTAGTAAACAGTACTTCAAATTCATGTCGTTACGTGTACTCGTGTACTTGTGTGTGTATTGCTGATTTTAATACAAAATACCCATAGAAAGCTACACTATCTCTGATGACATAAGCTATATGTGAGTTTGACTCTAATGCCGCAAGCAAATCCGAAAACAACAGTTACAAGAGAACTTTAAAAAAACAGTCAACTTATCGTTAAAATCGTATATATTCTATATTATTACTAAATTTTCTACGAGTTTAGTATTAACCCACAAAAGTAGTGAAATACCTTTGAAGTCTCGCTCAAAAGCTTCAAGAGGCGCGTTTGGTCAAAATCCGATTAAAGTTGGCGATGTATCTGGCTTACCGCAGTAGAAAAGGCACTCTAAAGGTGCTCCCTCACCGTGAGCATTTGCCTGTAATGTAACATAATTGTTTATTTTGAGCATTACTTCGTCATTCTGCCATCTCCTTTCCTCTCCCGCAAACTACCAGCACTCGAACCAAAAAGTTTTATATGTCGTTCCTGTATAAGACTAATAGTCGTACATAGATGGAATTATTTTAATATTATGTATTTTAATTGTAACTGGCGGGAGAAAAAACCAACCTTGATGATTTTCTTGCCCGTTCTTTTACGATCAAGCTCCCGCCCGCAGTGAATGGGCGCGTTAGTTTATAAGTATAACATTCATTAGAGCTCTATTGAGCCAAACTTGAATAAATGAATTTTGATTTGAATTATTTCCTGGCGCATGTGTTTCCATCTCCTAATAGACCCTGGTTTTTTAAGCGGGATGTGACACGGCATTGATGCAGTTTGTCATTGGGTGCGCTTGTCAATGAGCGTACGCCACTGTGTGGATCGCCCTCATTTTGCTGGAATGCATCGACTGCCATCAGCCAGGATGTATAATTTTTTCGTATCATGTTAAAGCACTGCCTCCTTAATTGACGAGCATTCGCCTTTAATGAAACATTTCAGATTCGATTTTTATTGAGCATATCGTTTAGTTAAATCCGCGCAATAATATTACTACTTGTATCATAATATTACAGATTGTATCATTTTATGTTTCGCACTGTATGTTGTGCATGTTTTCCTCCCTTACAGATGCAATGCTCTAATCTGTAGCGATATATTACAGGCGAATGCACGCGGTGAGAAGCACCTTAAAGTAAAAATTCAACTTTGCACAGTGAGCTTTATTACTGTGCGATTGTTTAGACAGATTGTTGTACTTTGATTTAGTTGTTATGTTTGAGCTCTTAACCATATAAGCCATAATCGTATCTAAACTTCAATCGATATTCTTTTGTTTTCTATATCACGACAATCGTCTGTGACATCATGTTTTGTAGCGCTTAAAACTATTCATGTTCATTAATTAATATTTTCTACATGACTTCGTCAGAGCAGTTTATTTCAAGTCATGTCTTCCTTTAAATATCGATATTCTACTGTTGAAATACCTAAGAATAACTAATAAGATCAGTTTTAAAGAGGTTTATATTTTAAATGCTTTGCTTAAAGCAAACATTACTTAGTCATGTGTAGATTTAGTAGTTTAAACGATTTATTGGGCGTCTTGTGTCATTCTATCAGCAGACAACACACACCTATCTCCGACAATCTGCACTGGGTAATCGTTTTGGACTTTTGTAAACTTCTTTTTTTAATGAGGCTCGAGCCCTGCTATAGTAAATTCGCATACTAAGATTTCCCGTATAGTTAGATCCAGTTTCTTGATTCATCTTTTGTTTCTGACACAACGGGGACATTTACTTAAGTTAAATTCTTGTGTAAAGAAAAAAAATAAGTTTGAACGGCACCGCAGCAAACGAAAAGCGAACTGCTCCTGCATTAATTGCTATCCACAAAAAATACGAAAACTCAAATCAATGTCAAAACTTCTTCACAGAAACTTGAAAGTCTATCGAATTTGCAAATTGCTCGCTAACAAGTTGAAACAGTATAGTCAGACTTTAATTTAACTGCACGATATTTGATATTTGTAAACGGAAAACAGACTGTCTTACTTAAATGTTTTCCATAGCAGAGCCCACGTTGCATTTTCTTTTTAAAGTAAATGGTTTCTTACTACACTTATTACTACTTTACGATATGAACTAGACATTTGTGGGCTTATGACAAAACGAAATCTAAAGTGAACCAACTAGTGCTGTCACTTTCATTTAATAAGATGAAGAAAGTGACAGACTTTAGGTTTTAAAAGAAGCAAAACGCGGCAGTGTTTTATTTTCTAAAACCAGTGTAAATTCGATTTTTTGTGTATAAATATAGTAAGTATTAGTAAGTTTAAGTAGTAAGTAAAGTATTTCCATTTTTAAGAAGGCAATAAAGGAACACTTCCTTGCTGCCTGCTAGCTATAAATTCTTGTCTAATTGCTAATTTTAGTACGTTATTGTTTGATTTTAGTTTTTTATTGTTGTTTTAATTGAGTTTGTTTTGTGACGTATTTTGTGCACGTGTCTACTTTGTATATGTTTTTTCCTTTTTTCGGTCTGCTGGTAGAAATTCCTTTTAGGGATAAGCAGTGCCGTTGTACATGTCTTTCATAACTTTTATCTTTTTGTATGTTCCTTATGTACATAAATTGTTAAATAAATAAATAAGTTTTTAGAAATATCCTCTTTTGCAATGTATATTTATAAGCGTAGAAAACTTTACAAATTACAGTGATATGTTATTTTCCGTGTTGAATACAAAACTTGAACCTCTAGTAAAATCTGCACTACTTTACTAAGGTATGACTTTAAAAGTGTAAGAAAGAAAGCTGGCATTCCCTGAGAATAATTAACACTCTAGGAGCCTGATTCTAATAAACCGGTATTTTGTTGTGGAATAATAAATATTTTTTATCTGACAATGACAATTATTAAGTTCAAGATAAGTATCATTAAGAACTTGTGTTATGCATACTAAATATATACACATATACAAATACTTTTTTTTGTTCATAAATACTTAATATTCATAAGAAACCACCCACAGCACAATAAATATTCATATTCAGACACAGAAAGATTTGTCCTGTGTGGGAATCGAACCCATGACCTTAGAAGTGCGGGTATACTCGCCACCTCGCCGTATCGAAAATTTATTTATTAACTTAGCTATCAACTACAAAGATATCTTTGGGAATAAGTCGGCCCTGTAATAGTATTTATCTCATCTATATATTTAATGAATATTCGACTTCAGATATGGTGTAAAGATCAGTATGATGTGCACTCTGCTAAGTGTGTGGGGTCGATTCCAATACTAAAGATAATATAACGTATGCACAATACGCATACTTGTCCTGATCTAGGTGTTTTCCTTTATATAATAATTCTGTACTTACAAAACGATATGAGTTTCTTAAGGAATTCTTCTTAATCTCGTTGCCAACCCCCCTGATAAGAGTCACCGACAGACAGACAAATCTTGAAAAAGAAACACAATGGACAGATTAACTGACAAACCTTGACTATTTCTGACAAAGAATCCATTTTGCTTTAATTTCTTGATCATAGTAACGCATGCGGTTCATTGTTGTTAAAAAACATTGAATTTCCATTTTGTGTTTATATAAACTTGACGAATCTAATAAAATATCTAACGTGTTACCAATGTTGTGGAATAATGCCTCTTAGCTCAGCTGTCAACTACGAAACGCCTTCGTGTTAGGAAATTTTCGAGGCCTAGGGTGCTATCAAGGAAATAAAGTGTCTGGATGCACTGTAAACTGTGTGCAAACACGGCTATAAATAACGCCGACCCAACCGTCCCACGTCTTGTAGTTTACTGAACTTTTTTAGTAAAACACTGATAATGCTTTGTCTTATTATTCGGTTTTTTATACATACATACATTCACGCCTGTTCCGGTAGCCAGAGGCATATCGTACGCCCACACCTCGCCAATTATATTATCGGTCTTACGTAATATTGCCGGGATCTGTCAAGTTCACCAGAGCGCTGTTGGTCAGCACTTGCAAGTGAGGTTGGCTTGGGCTCCTTAAATTTTAGTAGGACCCCTGTACACCGTCGGTTTCCATGGCCGTTGGAACAATGTATTGTAAATCTGTTAGAACTGCCAGTAGGGAAAAGCTAATCAAATTTCAATCGTGTCTATTTCAATCGTGCAGAACAATTGAAGAATATATTTAGATGAGAAATATTCAGTTTTTGGATATATCATCCAATACCCATGGACAATGGGCTCGCCACCTATTACGTCGGACCAAATATGTTACTGGCGAAGTGTGGGCATATAATGTGCATCTGCCCACCCCTTCAGGGAAACAGGCGTGACTGTATGTATGTAAATACCCATTTATTGTATTAGGAGAATATCCTTACTTACTTTCAATATCGGAATTGACTTTGTTTGTTAGCCTTTCAAGCTTAGACCACTCTGAGCTATTAGGCTCCACCGTATAAAAGCTATTTCTAATACTGAAAGAATGCTAGAACCAAGTTTTACTATTATATTTTTTTATATTAACATACCGCTTAGTTAGTTCAAATTTACTTTAAATCATCTTAAGTAAAGTTTCTTCATCGCTCGTCTTTGGTTTAGAAGTCTATTTCTGTAAATTTATTAAAAAGTTTGAATAATTAATCTAACTTTGTTCTTTTTATTTATTTTTTCAATATCGTTTTACATGTCGGTTTACAGAGCAGTGCATCCAACACACCGGCATGCTAGTCAATTTTATAACAAATATATAAATAAATTATAAAAAATATTACGATGTCAAATTACATAATCAAGTTAAAACTTTAACAAAGTAGAATGAAATACAATATAACATTTTGATTTATCCTGTTTGGTTTGTGAGTATTCATTTGTATTTTTTCATGTTAATTGTTGTCTTTTATTAATGTTATTGGTTCTGAACGTATTTTAATTCGTATAAAATAATGAACGGAAGAAATCGCGGGCGGCTGCTAGCGTACAACAT
This sequence comes from Musotima nitidalis, assembly GCA_949126915.1. Lineage (NCBI taxonomy): Eukaryota > Metazoa > Arthropoda > Insecta > Lepidoptera > Crambidae > Musotima > Musotima nitidalis. The sequence goes on along the minus strand of OX421424.1, from coordinate 5,595,636 downwards.
CAAATACCCTAAGTCATAAAGTCTGTTTATCACACAGTCCACAAAGACGAATTATAGAGGATTATGTAGATTACACATTAAGCGGGAACACACCAGTTCAAGAGACCACCTAAGTAACTAATGGCTCATAACAAACCCTCAGGGGAGCGGATTTGAAACACAATTTGTTACGAAACTACGCAAAGCCACGTCTCTGGATATATCTCTAGGCGCCGCTCGCTAAGACGGATTTAAGGATATACGGCCTTTAATAGTTTAAGTTTGGGGCAACAAAACAACGCATACCGCTTAATTCTTAATCCTTGAGGCAAAAACAGACGTTTGAAATTAAGCAAGTTTCAGGGCATTACCCGGTACAGACTCGAAATATTTAAATAATTATTTTCTTTATACAATTCAAATTTATTCTTAGTATCTTTTTATATGATGCTTACGTCTTTTTTCTATCAAAGCCCGCCTAAGCTTATCTTCACACCTTAGAAATGGCAGGAAAGCAAAAAAAAACAATTGCGTACTTTTGGATTTTGGAATGACCTTCGGGAAGTTTTTCCAAGAGGTTACATCATGGTGTTATTAAAAAATGCTCGAAATTGGTTTTAATGTTTATGATATACTGTTTTAAGCTATTGCATAGCTTCTATCGCGGACCTTCAGCGAGGAGACCTAATCGAGAAATTCCGTAACGAAAAATCCTAACACTCCGACCGGTACAGCGGTGATACTTTTTAGTTTTTCCATATATCGATAAATAGCAGAACAATTAATGACTTTTTGAAATATCACTCTTGTCTCTTTAGTTCAGCAACCCGCCTTTAGGTGGCATTAGTTGTATCGGCGTTACTGCGCATGCGTAATCCCCTTCTTCGCCCCGCAATCTGGTGACTCATTGACTTCGCTAAGTACTTAATAGTTTGTTTTCTTATTGGTCACCACGCTCAAAGTGTAACTTGAATTAATATCAAAAACAAAAAAGAAAAAAAAAACTGCATAAATAAAATAAATAAATATAATTGCATAAGTTGATGAAAAATGCTATGCAATAGCTTTACCGCGGCAGTCACCGAGTGCCACACGTCTTTTTTTTTATATTATAAGTCCCACAAGCAAGCATGCCACTCCACCAGATAGATAGTGGCCAATGAAGCTTATATACGCAGACTTTGTATTATTTTACCTTCATCCTTATACCCATGTGTCAAATAATCGTAACGTATTCTGTGATATGTAAATGTACTAGTACGTATTTGCAAAGCAAGCGAACTGTGACTGTATTTGTGATCTGGGGTGACAGCACTGACAGATCATCCAAGTCCACGTTTAATGGCTCCGGCTGGATGGGTGCGCGGCATAGTAGGAACGAATTAGTAGGTTAACTCGAGCCCCGAGCGAGCGATAATAGCCTGCACACGTAGGGTGGATGCTTACAGTTTTTGCAATTGTCAAAGCTGCATAGTCTAGTGGCAGAACAGCGGTGCGCGCGAAGCCTACGTGCGATATTACGTAAGACGTCGCTGCCACTACAGGTGCACCTTTAACAGCGATAAATTTTGTCAGTGTGTGCGTGGGACCACGCATACGATTCGACGCGCTTATTTACAAACCTTGTTCGATATGTATGTATGAAGAGAGTATGTATTGAGATACATACATACATTCAGATTGGCAAAGGCATGTAATATTTCGCCCATTATATTTTTGGTTCTACGTAATAGGTAAGAGCCTATTGCCGCTTATCGGAAACTTTTGTAATTGCCAGAGCCGCATCTTTTTATCGGCACATGCACCACATGTAGGAGAAGTTGACTTAAGTTCCTAAGATATTGGAAGAATACCCAATATACAGTTACCGTCAAATTGTTGGTGGAACCCAAAGCGCCTTACGTACCGGAACACGCCATATTGTTCTACAGTACTCTAGACAATAGAGACGTGTGCCGATCTTTATGGCGCTTTAGATGTTACCGACCATTTATGTACTGCTGACTGTACGAAGATTTCGTACTTATTTGATTGTACTATGGCGGCGGTTAATTTGTGACGCGGCGCCTGTGTCGGACGGCGAGGGGCGGCGGTCATGCACCGGTGACACTGCGGTTTCATGAATTGCATCTATAGAACTTTATATTTATATAGTAGTTTGTAATTAGAAATATGCTATTGGTATGAACTATCTACAACGTTTCGTACTTCATATTACACTAAAATTCGATAAATAAGTTTTAATAGTTTGAGAATTAGGAAAAGACATAACGAATCATGCACAGATGATTATATATATTTGATTATATATACCATAAATTACATATTTTATATTAAATTATAAATAAAAATATGTCGGTATAATTATTTCAACAAATTTTACCAAATTAAATCTTACAACATTATTAATTTTAAAATTAGTTTGGAAGAATTAAGCTTTTTACCTCAATACACTGGGTTAATTATTAAGATTAATAAAATTTTGGTGCAAATAAAAAGAAGACGTAAAAGAAGACGTAATTTTATTAAGAACTATTTTTTTTCAATATTCGTTTCATTTATTCTATAAAATAGATTGGACTAAATTTGTAATCTAAATAAAACATCTCAACAAATTTTAATTAAATTTTCGACACAGGCGAATTATAATAATAATAATATTTTTTTATTTCAGAAATTTCCTATTTTGTTAGTAACAACGTTCATAATTAAATATTATTTTGAATTATGGCTTTAAGTAGGTATTTTGTTGACATTAAATCATAGAACACTTATAACAGTGGGACAATACCATATTCCTACTCTACAACACGCTTTACCACGCAAGGGATGCCGCGAACGCAAGTAAGTATGAAATACATCTTAACTATTTCTCATAACCTCGATTCCACAGGGGACCACTTCTGAAATTGCCAAGGTGAAACGTAAATTAGACCAATATTTCATTCAAAGTTAAACCAAAACAAGGAGCGCAAACACGTTTCACTCAGTTTAATTACAGCTGAAGTTATTTGAAACAATTTGCGATAAGGCACCTTTATGAAACTCACTTGGATAGTGTTTGTAACTACTTCAAGTAGCACACATACCGTAACTTTACTTGTATATTGAGTAGCGTTACAAACAGGTAGGGCTGCCTTCCGTCCTGAATTTCCCGGACTTGTCCTACTTTGGTCCCCGGGCGTCCGGGGTCCGTCCGGCAGGGAATTTAAAAATGTCAGAAAGAAATCCGGAACCTTAAAGATAAAAAGGAAATTTAAATAAATCATAATAATATTATGAATTGTTGCCTAAAATATTTTTTAGAGGTATCCGAGAAAATATCTATATTTCGCCCAAATATCCGGGACTTATGCCGTGTTTATACGGCTTCAGCAAATGAGGTAATGGCAGCCCTACATACTGGAGAGCGAGAGAGAGGAGAAATGTAAGGCAACAACGCTGTCTTTGTCTAGTAGACTATTATTACATACATAATTATAGAATACGGATTGCTTATGTAATATTAGTACTGTATATGGATTATGTATGTCTTTCACGAATAAATGACAAATTGAGTTTATTAGTCATGCTTGTACTTGTATGCTTACACTACTGGTATAAAGTTAAGTAACTGTATTACGAAGAATGTTTAAGTTCTAGTCTAACTTTTCCTTTGCACCGCCAGCTTAAATATTAGACATTTTTAAGTAATTTATATATAAATCATATACTATCTATTTGCTCTACCATTGTTAACAAGAACATATTAAGAGTAAAAACAAATTGTTTTATTTATTATTTTTACTAATTAAAATTAACAGAAGTTATTCTGTTATACAAACATAATCTTTAGAAAGCGTTGAATCAGTAAAATTGCTAACTTCATAATGTTAAAGCGCTTCAGCTAAATAACGAGCGCTGTGAGTCGTTAGCGGGCTGGACAAGTTGCAACGTGTCTGTGAAATGGGTCAAGATGTCACGTCGGACGTAACGTTACATGCAGTGCGGGCTATGTAACACGCCACCTTACCAGGGATCTACGAAACTAGCTTGTACTAAATTTGACGTCAGAAAATGCTTTTAAACTTTTAAGCCAATTTATATCTAGATATATTATTTATCTTCAGAAAGCTTTGAATCACATTAGGTTTTAGAGCAATTTAGCTAAATAAGGAGCGCGGTGGGTCGTTAGCGGGCTGGACAAGTTGCAACGTGTCTGTGAAATGGGTCAAGATGTCACGTCGGACGTAACGTTACATGCAGTGCGGGCTATGTAACACGCCACCTTACCAGGGATCTACGAAACTAGCTTGCACTAAATTTGACGTCAGAAAATGCTTTTAAACTTTTAAGCCAATTTATATCCAGATATATTATTTATCTTCAGAAAGCTTTGAATCACATTAGGTTTTAGAGCAATTTAGCTTAATAACGAGCGCGATGGGTCGTTAGCGGGCTTGACAAGTTGCAACGTGTCCGTGAAATGGGTCAAGATGTCACGTCGGACGTAACGTTACGATAGTTTTGTTATTTAAACGTTATGCCTTTCAAAAGGTACCCCTCGTTATGACATATAAAATGCTGAAGCAGTAAAATTAATAACTATATAAAGATGAAGCTACGCTTAAGTTTTAGTTATATCACTTTATCATATCACTTTACAACATTAGCGTTTTATGATATAAGTAAGTTTATTTGTTGCTATATCTTTTCTTAGTTTCGTTTAAAAATGACCAAGACCCATTTTGGGCTCAACATATTAAAAGTGTCCAATGAAAGAAAAGGATCTTATTAAATAAATATTCTCATACAATCACACCAATTATTTAGTTCCGAGATAAGTATCACAAAGAACTTGTGTTATGGATACTAAAAAATGGTTAAACATGCTTTTGTTAAAAATAAAACATTTTTTATTTGTAAATACATACTTAATATACAACAAATAGGACAACACCCAGACCAGAACAATTATTCATGTTCATGCACACAAAAAATTGTCCTGTGTGGGAATCGATTCCATGACTTCAGAAGTGAAGTGCAAGTATACTGAGCTCCACGCCATATCGGTCGTATTGAAATTTATCGATTTTTTTTTGGTTTTGACAGTTCCACAGTTTTGTAGTGCCTTGTGTGGTGTTTGATAACGAGGTCGCCAGTTATGTCGCCCTCCACGTAAGTGTCTATAACTGGGCGTTAGCTGGCGCGATCCCATCATGTCCGACCAACGCGATTAGAGGATCTACAACTAATTTTAGTTAAGTATGGAACTTGAAATGTATTAGGTCGGGGAAAAAGTCTTTTCGCATAACGTAGGTATAAACTTATTATAAAATTTTTTTGACTGTACTATTTGTGTCTGGCTGGTTTTGGTAACATTAAAAAGGTTCCATTATAAAGAAAAGAAAAAAATAAAAAAAAGTGGTTTCCCGCTATTTTTCATTTGTTTTTCTCTCCGTAAAAATGAGTGAATCTAATGAAGAAATTCGATACATTTTAAAATTTTATTATAAAAAAGGCAAAAATGCAACTCAAGCAGTGAAAAAAATTTGTGATGTTTATGGACCTGATGCAGTGTCACTAAGAGTAGCACAAATTTGGTTCAAACGTTTTCAGTCCGGAAATTTTGATGTTAAAGATGCACCTCGCTCTGGTCGCCCTGTTACGAATAAAATGGACGCCATTTTTGAAAGAGTGGAGCAAGATCGGCATATTAGTAGTTACGATGTAGCTGAAGAACTGGGAATTGACCACAAAACAGTTTTGACCCATTTGAAGAAAGCTGGTTATACAAAAAAGCTCGATATTTGGGTGCCACACGAGCTCACTCAAAGAAACTTAATGAACCTTGTACTCATTTGCGATTCATTATTGAGACGTAATGAAACCGAGCCGTTTTTGAAGAGATTGATAACTGGCGATGAAAAGTGGATCACGTACGACAAGAACGTGCGAAAAAGGTCGTGGTCGAAAGTTGGCCAGGCTTCACAGACTGTGGCCAAACCTGGCCTAACACGAAATAAGGTGATGCTGTGTGTATGGTGGGATTGGAAGGGCATTGTTTATTATGAGCTTTTACCGCCCGGCAAAACCATCGATTCTGATCTTTACTGCCAGCAACTGATGAGATTAAAGGAAGCAGTCGAGAGAAAACGGCCGGAATTGATCAACAGGAAGGGTGTGGTCTTTCATCACGATAACGCTAGACCACACACATCTTTAGCCACTCAGCAAAAATTAAGAGAGTTCGACTGGGAGGTCCTAGTGCATCCACCATATAGCCCTGACCTTGCGCCTTCAGATTTTCACCTGTTTCGGTCTCTGCAGAATTCTTTAGGTTCTGTAAGGTTGACCTCAAGAGAGGACTGCCAAAACTATTTGTCCCGTTTTTTTGATCAGAAGTCCCAAAGTTTCTACAGTAACGGGATAATGTCTCTGCCCACAAAATGGCAGAAAGTTATTCAACAAAACGGTACATATATATTGTAAATAAATGTAAATAAACTTTGAAAAAAATGTCTTGACTTTTCATACAAAAATACGAAAAGACTTTTTCCCCAACCTATTATGTGCTGGATTTACCTTGTCATTCTAACTAGAAGGCTAGTTCAATAAGTAATTTGGTTGCGATTATTTGCGCGACATAGTACTGAATGGTTTAGTGCTAGCTGAAAAATGTTGTACTATGGCGACCATAGATATATAAAAAATATATACTTATTCTAGGTATCTAATTCTCATGCTTTTATAAACAAATACACGAGATTGAAATACCTCCGCTTGAACTTTACAGCAACCATTTTATATTAAGGTAAAACTTTCATGTAAAGTACTGGGGAAACTACCCAGGTAATTCCTAAGTCTGAGCTAGATGGAAGTAGGTACCTACCACGTTAGAACGCGACCCAACAGAGTATGCGAAGCACAGCTAAAACTCGGTCAAACTTGGGAAAGTACTCAGAATTATTCACAGGAAATTTTTATACAAAGCTGTTAAGCTTGTAAAAATTGCACTCAGGTATTTCGCTTTTGTACTACTAAGTCATAAAAATATACTCTTTTTTAGTTTAAAACTTGGTACATTTCAAAGTCTGTATTTATTTATAGTGTACATTAAATTGTAACTGTATGTACAGTCTAGTTCGTTAATATCTGTGCTTATTAAATTTTCCTATACTAATTATTTCGTCTTTTGGCAATACAGATTATTTTTAAAACCATCAAAATAGTCATTGAGCCTGTTCGAGTAACAAAATCCTTGAGTTTATTATTATATTTATAATATATGCCTGTGCTCACTTGCCCGCTCTTACAGACCAAAGAGCGAGTGATTAAGTTCAAATACAATATAAAAACTTAATCAAGTAAGTCTTTACAAAGCTTTACGGGTTTTCAAAACTTTATATAGATAAAAAAATTTGATAATAAAGGATTCAAACAAAATAAATCTATATGTTCTGATAGCGCAGCCATAAACCATTCGAACAGGAGAAGTAAGTTTGGATAAAACCATTAAAAAAAACCCACAATTTTTGTCTATGAACTTATCTGTTGATATCGACCAATTTTTTTGCACAGCTTACTTATTGTTTGATAAACCGCGTAAGGCCTTCCATGACCAAATCCTGAAGATTTTAGAGAAATGGCAGGGCGAAAGTACCCTACACTGACGAGCATATATATATTAGGTCGGGGAAAAAGTCTTTTCGCATAACGTAGGTATAAACTTATTATAAAATTTTTTTGACTGTACTATTTGTGTCTGACTGGTTTTGGTAACATTAAAAAGGTTCCATTATAAAGAAAAGAAAAAAATAAAAAAAAGTTGTTTCCCGCTATTTTTCATTTGTTTTTCTCTCCGTAAAAATGAGTGAATCTAATGAAGAAATTCGATACATTTTAAAATTTTATTATAAAAAAGGCAAAAATGCAACTCAAGCAGTGAAAAAAATTTGTGATGTTTATGGACCTGATGCAGTGTCACTAAGAGTAGCACAAATTTGGTTCAAACGTTTTCAGTCCGGAAATTTTGATGTTAAAGATGCACCTCGCTCTGGTCGCCCTGTTACGAATAAAATGGACGCCATTTTTGAAAGAGTGGAGCAAGATCGGCATATTAGTAGTTACGATGTAGCTGAAGAACTGGGAATTGACCACAAAACAGTTTTGACCCATTTGAAGAAAGCTGGTTATACAAAAAAGCTCGATATTTGGGTGCCACACGAGCTCACTCAAAGAAACTTAATGAACCTTGTACTCATTTGCGATTCATTATTGAGACGTAATGAAACCGAGCCGTTTTTGAAGAGATTGATAACTGGCGATGAAAAGTGGATCACGTACGACAAGAACGTGCGAAAAAGGTCGTGGTCGAAAGTTGGCCAGGCTTCACAGACTGTGGCCAAACCTGGCCTAACACGAAATAAGGTGATGCTGTGTGTATGGTGGGATTGGAAGGGCATTGTTTATTATGAGCTTTTACCGCCCGGCAAAACCATCGATTCTGATCTTTACTGCCAGCAACTGATGAGATTAAAGGAAGCAGTCGAGAGAAAACGGCCGGAATTGATCAACAGGAAGGGTGTGGTCTTTCATCACGATAACGCTAGACCACACACATCTTTAGCCACTCAGCAAAAATTAAGAGAGTTCGACTGGGAGGTCCTAGTGCATCCACAATATAGCCCTGACCTTGCGCCTTCAGATTTTCACCTGTTTCGGTCTCTGCAGAATTCTTTAGGTTCTGTAAGGTTGACCTCAAGAGAGGACTGCCAAAACTATTTGTCCCGTTTTTTTGATCAGAAGTCCCAAAGTTTCTACAGTAACGGGATAATGTCTCTGCCCACAAAATGGCAGATAGTTATTCAACAAAACGGTACATATATATTGTAAATAAATGTAAATAAACTTTGAAAAAAATGTCTTGACTTTTCATACAAAAATACGAAAAGATTTTTTCCCCAACCTATTATATATAATAATATATAATTTTTTTCACTGCTTGAGTTGCATTTTTGCCTTTTTTATAATAAAATTTTAAAATGTATCGAATTTCTTCATTAGATTCACTCATTTTTACGGAGAGAAAAACAAATGAAAAATAGCGGGAAACATCTTTTTTTTATTTTTTTCTTTTCTTTATAATGGAACCTTTTTAATGTTACCAAAACCAGTCAGACACAAATAGTACAGTCAAAAAAAAATTATAATAAGTTTATACCTACGTTATGCGAAAAGACTTTTTCCCCGACCTAATATATACATACATGAGAAGGTAAATGAGTGTGAATAAAGCTAAGAGTGTGTGCCATGATCGTAGCGAGAAAGCATGACTCTCACTGAAACAGGCGTGACAATGTATCTAAATTTCATAATTAATATTCTGATTTAAATTATAAATGTCCCGCATTAGAATCCCGCAGGGAATATAAGAAAATAGTGTAAATAGACATGAACTCAACTCAAAAATGTTAGTCATAAACTATTACATAGTACTTGAAAACGTCAAATATGATATAAAAATGATTAAGTTAAGATTCACTTACATGCAACAAAACAAGTAACAAATATTGACGTGTAAATTAATTTAAGTGCCATTTTCGAGAAACTCGCAGGCTATGCTCTTTCAAATTATCAATTGGTTAGATACTATAATTACAATCTTCATTTGACTGTGAAGCTATTAACAACGTTAATAAAAGCAAGCAACATGGCAAGTCACATATCTATTTCCTTTGCGAAACTCCTTTACACAAGCAAGTAAGACTTCTAATAGATCAAACGTAAGTAAAATATCCGATGCTCCTCAACCAGCGTGTAGACGCCAAGCTAAAATACCGGCGTATAACGACGTGAAATTCGAAACTGCAATTGTACTAAGCGGCGTGTTTAGCACGATATTTCGTTTCAAAGGCTTCCGAGGACTCATTACCATGGAGACTTGAAGCACCTTCAGGAATGTGCCCTCCACACCAGCTGCCGAGAAACACGGCTTTAATTTCATCTGAAGTTTGTTTAATGAGACCAAACGGCACGGAATACATTTATCAACGTGTGCTTAGTTCTTCACTTCGCAGACGCTCTTTGAAGTGTTTTCATAATTTCTTGACGTTAGTTTTCCTCTCGTTTGTAGCTTAAAATTGGTGCCTCTAAGTTTACACAAAAGGCCAACTATTTAAAATCGTCTTAATGATTTAATAAGTACCTACCGCCTATTTAAAGGAACTGCTTAAAAAAAGCAATGTTCTCGTCTATTTTAAACTTTGCTAAAGCATCTTTCTATAACAACACACAAACACCAGTACTCATACTACCCTGGAAAAGGTTAAAACATGTTTATTGAAACATTTAATTTGTGATAGTATTAGTACTTAATATTCATCAATAAAGGTTATTACTATTGTAAAGTAGCCAAAGCAAAATTAGGCGTTTTGCAAAAAAATACAGGAAATTACCTTGACTTACAACTTGCTTGCGTCAAATAGCGATATTGCAAAACGTTCATATTGCTCGCGTGGCAGGCCCCTCGTAATACATTTCTCTTTTCTATGATGTAAGGCCAAAAATGCTAAACGATAAAAGTACAGGGCGCAAGTGTGATGACACGAAGTATGTCATACACTGAACGATAAACTTCGTCTCTGATTTTTGGTAAAATTGGATACTAAAGAATAGCTGAATTTCAGACAAATCTAGAAAAAACAGTGAGCAGACCCTGTGCCTTAAGCGTAAGTTTAGGGATCCTAAGATAATGCTAGAATAATGATTACGATACTAGAGAATAAGTAAGCAATTATTTAGCCTTTATTGCAATTGCAAATTGAGTAAAGTAAAACAGATCAAGTCCAACACACCCACCAAGCCACAATCAATACATAAAAAAATGAATAATTATCAAAAATAAATTTAAATATAAATCATATAAAATTTACATTTCATACAAAAATTATAATAAAAAGTAATAGTGATTAAGTTACATACATTAATGGCAACAATTCAAAATACTATGTCAAAATTAAAATTTAATGATAAAGTCTTACTTAATGCGAAGGCGAACTTAATGTCAAAGGCATTCTATTTATAACTAATTACTCTAGGTATATTCAATGGGTTTTCGTCTGATATACTTAACAATTACGGCGTACACAACATGTACTAGTAAGTTTTTTAAAGCGCCTATTACACTTCAATAAATATGGAATTATAAACTATGTAAACTTACACCAATTATTTAGTTCCAAAATAAGTACCATTAAGAACTTGTGTTATGGATACTAAATAACGGATAAACATACATCCTTAATATACATAGGAAAACACCCATACCAAAACAAACATTTTTAATCATGCACACAAAGATTTGTCCAGTGTGGGAATCGAACCCACGACCTCAGGAGATTACACAGGTATTCTCGCCTCCACGCCATATCGGTCGTAAAACTATAACTATTTGTAACAATTATTTAAAGACTGGGTCTACCCAGATGATAAATACCTATATTGGCAGACATTGTCACCTTTTATTAAAATTGTAAATCCATTGATTCAAGCAAATGTTCTTTCCGAAGCTCTTGTAAACGTCACTAACTATAAATCTAAAAAACCAAAGCTAGTAGCGCCTCTTTACTAGAAATTCACTTAATTACTTACTATTGTAGTAGGTGGTCTATGACTTTAAGTTACACTCACTCACTTCTTCTGGGGTCAACTGTATAGGTTTCCCAGTTATATAAGTTTAAAACTAGTACGTTTTAGTTTTAAAAAATAAACGGAGTAATGTTGCTAAAAAACATTTTATGATAGCCAGTATTCTTTTAGATGGGGTAAAAACATGTCAAGAGCCAATTTTTACTACTAAATTTTCATTCAGGCATAAAAATAAGACTCCAGCAGTATGTTTAATATTAAGTGAGATTACATAGGAACTTGGCGTTTTATCGAACTGGCAACTTTGATCAAAAAAAATCGGCTAGGAATTCTGAATTCAAATATATTTAAATTTAAATCTTGTCTATTCATGTCCTGAATGTGAAAATTAATATGTTTTCGCGCCATTTAATTTCGTTTTGACATCGTTCTGTGCTCAACATAAGCGCAAAATTGGAAATTTTACCTCCAGAACAAACCTTATGGACAGCCGGAGACCCTAGTGGTCAATGAGGAATCGAAAGCAATCGTGAAGGCGGATCCATTTCAAACCACATCAAAGTTGGCTGCAAGTTTCGGTGTAAATAAGAAACAATCTCGTTTATTTAAAACAAATTGGAAAAGTGAAGAAGCTTTAAAGATATGTACCAAATAAATTACGTGAAGCAAACCAAAAACACGCAAAAAACGAAGGGATTTTAAATCATATTTCATTTCAGACGAGGCAGTTTAAAACGCCTTCAAAAATTTTGTTAATTCTCGCTCCCGCAGGTTTTTCAGCAAAGGAATCAATGACCTCTCTATGAAATGGTAAAAGTACATAACAGTACGTACTTTGATTACTTAAATTAAAAAAAATGTAAAAAAATTGGTATTCCGTTTTCCATGTAAAACACCAATGTCATATGTAGGGACCATAAATGAACCGCATAAAATTAACGTATCAAATAGAACCAGGACCAATCCAAATTTCAGTTCGATCACGGATAATCGGAATAGTTGAAAACAATTCCAGTTTCGGACTGATTGTTGCTGTAAAGTTGGCCGGGACTTTCCTCAATTATTTACTAAAGTTGCAATTGGAGTTTTGGGTAGATAAGTGAATATTTGTTGTTTTTCCGCTGATTGTTTAGTTTCGTTTTCAATTGTAGTTAATTCTAAATATCGTAAAGGGTGTAAAAATAAACAGTAACGTAGCCGACATGTTTAAATAGAATTTCCTCGTAAAAGACGGTGGTTTTTTTCTTAAATTTTACTTACGACATAGGACTGCTAATGCACAACAGATATGAATCTTTTTTTGACATTTACACTGCTTTAACCTTACTACTATTATATTAAATTTTCATATAGGTAGGTCATCATACTCATCCTTGCATTATACCGGTTCTCTTAGACTTATGCTAAGGGCCCGGGTCTGCTCAGTGGGCTAACCAGATTTGGTTGTATTTCAGTTATTCCTTATTGGTACCCTTTAAATAAACAAGTATTGGTTTTTTTTATTTCTGGTAGGATTTGCAAAAACTAAAAATTAATATTTCCTTAAAAAATCCTTTCTTGGTTAGCTCGCAGATTTGCACGCTGCTCACAGAGTGTTAAGAAAACTTTGTTTCGTGCTTATTGCACATCTTTCTACACATGCAGTCTGTGGGCTGATTATACCCAAAGGGCGTACAGTGCCCTTCGCGTTTAATATAATAATGTATTCAGGTTGATGATGGGATTGCCCCGTTACTGTAGTGCATCAGGGATGTTTGCTGAAGCGCGTGTGGATTGTTTTTCTACGACAATGAGGAAACGAAGCGCATCCCTGGTGCGCCGAGTGCGGGCCAGTTCCAACATCGTCCTGAAATGTATAACAAGCAGACTTGATTGTGTGTATTTAAATAATTGCTGCTTGCGCTCCACTTCCTTGATAAAGTAGTGGCAGTGAATTGTGTTGTTGTTGTTATTATATGTAAACTAACATAGGTATAAGGAATATTGTTACTAACACTATGAGTCACCGTTACTTGATGAATAAATGATATGATTATGATTATGATATTCATAATTACCTAAACTTTTATACCCATATAAATAATCCTGTATTTTTGTTCAATATAAAATATTTTTAATTTTCCCTTTCTATACTAAAACTATCTATGATTTATTCACAACCTAAGTTCTCCCTTAACTTGAGCCTCCAATTTCATAAGCAAAGTTTGAAATAGGTCATTTGGCTTGAAAGTATCAAGCCCTTTCCAGCGTAAAGGCAATTACTTTCGCATTAAAACTTAACCTTAACAAGGGACAATTAATTAGAAATAGCCATTGAGAACTTCAAACGTTTTCAGTTTATTAACAACACCTATTAATAGTGGCGACAGAAATTACACTTTTCCATCCCACATTCCCAACTATCCTTTCAATTCCAACTACTCATACCCTCACATGATATACGGGATGAACATTGATATCTTACTGTTTATTATTTCAATTCACTTCTTGTGTGAGAAAGAGATTCAGATCCACTAGGACCCAGAGCGAATTGGAAGTGATGTCCAGCAGTTCGAAAATTTCATGCTGCCTAATAGAGCGTAGACGAATAGTGATAGCCAGAGCCAACAGCAATAGCACTCACAGAAGTCAGGCTATGAAAGGCGCATTTCCAAAGCCTGACTGGAAATTCAATATCATTTCCTGTCTGATGGTAGGCAGTCGATGCAGTCCAAATATGAGAGCACCATATCGTGTCATAAGCAAGTCAGCTAATGCCAATTTATGCCCCTTTTAATATATCCGGTTCTATAGAAGCACAGAATCACATGCGCCGGAAGAATTATAAATAAATATTTACTGACAATTACACCAATTATTTAGTTCCCAGTTAAGTATCATTAAGACCTTTGTGTAATGAATAGTAAATAACGGATAAACATACATAAATACCTTTTTTTTGTAAAAACATACTTATATAAATAGAAAAACACCCAGACCAGAACAAATATTCCTGTTTGTGCACACAAAGATTTGTCCTGTGTAGGAATTGAACCCACGACCTCAAGATGGGAGTGCGGGCATACTTGCCGCCACTCCATATCGGTCTTCATAATAACAGAATTACAAAACTGGATCGTGTTACAAAGAAAGGAATTATAATTTATTTGATACGAGTGCTAATTGCTGAGAGTGATTTCTTAGATAGTTCGGTGTGTTAAAGAAAAAGAGCGCGTTCTCATTAAAAAGTTATTCATACCTTTCTCCGTAATCATTCTGATAGAAGCCACTAAGAGAAGCTACAGCGGCACGAATTAAATCTACGCACCTGGAGATTCGCTCCTAAAAACAGAGTATACGAAGCTAAAGTTCCCCAAGAGTGGTTACAACTTCAGCTTGATGTCTGGGAGACATAAAATGACAGAATTTCAATTGGGTCGTATTTGCGAAGTTATTCTTAAACGTTTTATAAATACCACTCTTCAACATAATCATCAATTAAGCCATACAAAGTCCTCTACTGAACGTAGGAGGAGGATGTACCAGAGGCATTGTAGTCTACATCCTGTACACAAAATACATATAAACGAACTGGGACTGTCATACACCCACCTTAATTAACCAGCAGCCGATCCACCGACCGGCCTCTGTTAATTATGGCCCCACTCCCATAAAACAAGGTGGCCATAACTACTCGAAAGTTAGTAATATACGATAAATTAAATAGGAATGGACCGCCAACTGAGATCCAATGGGTTGGTTATTTACATTCGGGGAATACTCTGGGGAAATCTTTGGACCAGCAATATGAAGTTTATTAGAAAACTAGTCGCCGTTTGCTGATTTGTCTGTTTATTTGACGACCGATATAGCTCCATGTAAGATATGCATTTCAGCTCAATTTGTGAGTTAGTTATGTTTGGGGCAACCGGAATAATACTTGGAAATGATAATTTGACTACGACATGACTGGAAGTAGGTAAAAAAAAATTAAATATCTTAAACATCACTCAATAACGTTAATGTAAGGTAGTTCCATACTAAGATTGTCCTATAAGTAAAGGATGTCTTAAAAATAGTGTGTTAATAAGATTGATCCGAGTTTTAGGCACTTTAAAAGCGGACTGAAGGGTTACCAATTGAAACACATAAAAAATTAAAATGCATTTTGTTGATTACCATAATCGTCACTTGCCATACCGTTATAAAGCATAACGTTATAACGCATACCATCGTATCGCCGAATTTTGAAACACACAATCATTAAAAGGCATATTTTAGATAAACATAAAAGGTATATTTTTTGTTGGCCATAATATTGGTATGTATGTACTGAATTATACTTATTATTATTTAAACAAATGAACAATAATAATAGTCAGGTGGGCAAATTGTATATAACTATTATAATAAACTACTTTTTAATGGTAAGAAAAAAAACCGCAACCGAAACCAAAAAGAGAAGTAAGTATATCATGAAATAATAATACATCAAATTGATTACGAAGTATGTCAGACAAAATTATGAATATGATCATTTATGCATAAATAAAATCTGTGTTTCAAGTATGCTTTATAAAAATATGTCAAATGAAAATATACATTTATAAGATTATGGCTTTTGTTATTGTGCCTTTTCAACAGTTCTGCATTAATATAGTTATGCGTAGTAATATGTTAAGTTAAAGGATATTATGCGTTTAGATTTTTATGCCATGTGATGTATGCCTTTTGTAATTATGGCAATAAATCGTATGCGTTTCGAAGTATCACCGGACTGCAGGTTTATTGATTTCCACGCTTTATCTGTTGGCAATCCTCTGTATACTCTATTAATAATTTATTTTTGTCATGAAACAAATCTTTCATAATTATTAAATTATATCAACCATAATTCAAGCGGAGTGAATTAAAAGGCTCAGAAAATTTTCAGTAACAAATAAAACCAGGCAAAACGTGTTATATACGAGGCTGAAACCAACTAGTTGGTCATTAATCGTGCGCATGCCTCTCTCACTCTTACTTTACGCTTTAGAATGGGATAGCTATAAATCGACGACGCTCGTGCAACGTACGTTTGCAGTGGAAATGGTTGGCTTTAGATAAAGTAACGATTTCAATAAAAAGTTCGAATTAGGTCAGTATGCAAGTATTTGCGATCAAATCTTCTCGATATTGTGTTACAGTTTCATGAGATTTTGGGTTTGCGTATAAGTTATAAGTCATATTAGCTTTCAAATGACTTGAAAAAATCTAGCAACAAAACGCCAAAAACTCGCCTGCGCCAAATCGCGATAGATCTGCAAGTTTAATCATGGTCTGCATTCTTCTCACCTTTGTTTTGCAGGACTAAATTCAGTAATGTCGTCAATATGCTGATATGACTTTGACGACCAAAATGGCGTGGTGGCGAGTATACCCGTACTCCGCTCCAAGGACGTGAGTTCGATTCCCACACAGGACAAATATCCATAACACAAGTTTTTAATGATATTTATATTGAAACTAAATAATTGATGTAATTGATAGAAAATATTTCTTATATCGTAAGTCGTAAAGCATTAAATTAATTAATAAAAAGTTCAATCTGTGACAGGTGGCCTGTACAGAAGCCTAAGCATAAGTTCTAGGTCTAGCCTTTCTCGTTCCGTTACCCCTTATGAAATATGTCATAATGACTAACTGATTATGTTACTGTCTGATGCTGAATTGTTTTAATCTAATTTAATTTAATCGTTAAGACCGGGAAATTCAGCATTTCAGACAACATCCAGCTCATTACCATCTCAAAATATCAATTTTTTCCTTGCTGAGTAACTTGCCCCCAGGTTAGGAACCCAGGCTCTAGGTGCTTATAAGCTCAGCTAATATGTGAAGCTTTTTGCCGACAGTGAAATAGATGGATTACCTTATCGTTCGCCGGTTTATCGTACTTGAAAGCTTGATACAATCGAAAGATTACAAACACATTCATTACTTGGTTTTGAAATATTTCTATACGTTACAAATTTAAGGGATTCATTGATTTGTTAATGAGTTTGACGTACAACCGATATAGCGTGGTCAGAAGAATAAGCTTTGTTTAGTTTGGGACCAAGAGCACTAATATATAAGATGCCTAAATGGTGTGTAGGATTCCTACCAAGATCTTAGGAGCTTTGGTCAGCCTCACCTGCAAGTGGTGCACCTGACGATAAGCCCACAAGGCTCTGGCGAAAATAACAGTTCCCGGTAAGCAGAAATAGATTTGCTTCCTATTACGTAGGACCAACATTATACCTGGCAAAATGTGGGTTTTTAATATGCCTCTATCAACCCCTTCGGGGATTCATACAGACATTCACGCCTGTACAGGCGTCAGATGTCTATATATATATATATATATATTATTTTATACATCGCCATTATCTTAAAATAGAATAGAATACTTTATTTGCACTTGATTGAGGTACATTACAGTTCTTGTACAATAAAATAAAGCTCCTCTCATTCAGCCAACAACGGTGGCATGCATATTATAATTAAGTTACACATCAATGTTTAAAAGAAATACTTTTATACTTATTAACCTATGAAAGGTCCTCTACTGAGCACAGAACTCCCCTCACAAACCAAGGTGAGAGGGTAATGGATCGTTCTTCACCACGCTGACATTCCGGAGCCAAGTGTGTGGCATCTTGCAGCTAGAATTATTTAGGCCGCTCAATAAGGCTTAGTTCTCGTTTCTGACCACCTAGTCTCGCAAAGCCTCGACCGCTTTAACACATAAATTGCTAAGTTTCATATCTAGATGTAATATCCACATTGATAGTAATGTTCCTAGGTTCCTAGGTGTAAAGTAGTCCTGTACTTTATCACAAAGTTAACTAACCGCATAGATATCGTACGTCATGAAGTTTTTAATCAATAATAAGCATAAAAATACAAATGAATATAATTCTTCGGCATAGATGTACGCCTCTATGCGAATAACAGTAAGAAAAAATACAACACAACATATAAAATCTCCATTAACATTCATAATACATCCAAATAGGTTGATTATAAGACATTGCTATTCCCCTGTCCTCCGCAGCTAATAATGAAAATATTAACAAAGTTCCGCCGCAGGCAAAATGGGTGCTCATTGTGTTGTCCCTACATTGAGCAGGTTCACTCGACAGTAAAACAATATTACTTTGTCTTCTAATGCTACCTTCAGTACAAGCCACTTATGCAACTATTCATCGCTAAATAGTCATATTGCCAACAGTTATATTTAAAAAGATGTATGTCAATAAATCAGATTACAAGAAGAATCTATAAATTCATCATTTCAATCAATCTATCGAATTTTATTTGCAATAAATGTGGTACATTATAAAGATGGAAAAATATTGACAGAATCTCACACTTAGCCTTTATAGACATTCAAAATACAATCTTGTCATATTTTTTCAGCCTTATAAAGTCTACTGTTGAACATTATTATATTGCGTTGTATAGCTTCACAGACAAATGAAGATTGTAACTAACCAATTGATAATTTAAAAGAGCATAGCCTGTGACTTTCTTGCTAATTCTTCTTACAGAGCGATGGCTCGGAGCTGGCACTTAGATTCACTTACACTACAATATTTTTTGTTTTTTTAATTTTTAGGTTCCATGTAAGTGAATCTAAGCTTCGTGATTTCAGTGTAATAATATTTCAATTTTTTAAAAACAAAGTTTGTAACAAATTTTGACGTTTTGAAGGATTATGTAATAGTTTATGGAATAAAAAGTATTTGAAGTTTGAAGCCTCCCAATAGATTACATTCTATTGGAGGTTACTTAGGCTCTTAATCACCACGCTGGGCAGGCGGTTTGGTGATTGCATTTTAAGCCAGTATACAGGATGATGATACTACCCATCATCCAGTAGGATTTCTCTTTGTCTTACGACTCCCCGTAATATGAGAGTGGGTGGCACTTTTCTAGGCCACTACCAAAGGGCACATGGCACACGGCACGGCACGAGTCTATAATTACCAATAATATTAAAAGTGTAGAAGGAAACTGTTTATGTCTTCTTTATTTAAATTATTGGGTTCCACGGAAGACCAGCGCTGTTGTGATCCTCCACTGCAGCACATGCATGACTCACGTGACTGCACAGTATGAGGACTGACTGCATAGTGTTTAAACAGTGCAGTAGTACTTATCTACCTAAAACTACCTAGCTCAGCTGTAGCGTTACATATGCACTGCCGTTAATAGCATAGATACACTAAATGAGTCCTTTTTAGACATATTATGTA
Source organism: Musotima nitidalis (assembly GCA_949126915.1). Classification (NCBI taxonomy): domain Eukaryota; kingdom Metazoa; phylum Arthropoda; class Insecta; order Lepidoptera; family Crambidae; genus Musotima; species Musotima nitidalis. The sequence goes on along the minus strand of OX421424.1, from coordinate 5,575,771 downwards.
TAAACTTATTTGTAAAAAAAAATACTACTATTTGTTCTTATGTATTAATGTCAAAATTTTATTTCATTTTAAATGCAACAGTGTCGAGAAAAACGCGGTAAAAGTTTTGTTGCGAATGTCATCCATAAATCCTCAGTTTTCATTAGATGAAGGTTGATTAAGCGTCCTCTTTTAGTTAAGGTATCCGATGATTTAAGATATCGTGGTCTAATGAAAAACAAAGTATAAATAAATAATTTTCCTACCTAAAACTTTGTCGCACATGCTGTTACTATGCCATTGACAGCAGTTAAACGCAACTGACGCAACATGAAATAATAGCGTAATTACCATAATACAGAATTTCACCAAATGCAAACCAAAATAAAATTTTGCGTAACATACATTATGCGTAAAATGCTACTTAATTCTATTTGTCAATAGATTGTCTAAAGACTGCTCACTACATAATTATATAAATCCTTTTTCTTTTGTATATAAATACATACTTAATATACATCGGAAATACACATACCAGAACAAATATTCATGTTCGTGCACACAAAGGTTTGTCCTATGTGGGAATCGAACCTACAACCTTATGAGCGGAGTACAGGTGCAGAACCTCTACGCCATGTCTTACGTCAAGAAATAATTATTTAGTAATAAGCATTCAAATGTCAATGAAGATAATTCCTTGGCATAGCTACAGTTTTATAGAATAAAATAATAAATTAAATTACACATAGTAAAGTAAAGTTAAAGTAAAGTAAATATATATATAGTTATAGTTTATTGTCTTTTAGATCAACAGGATCACTTAATTAGATTCGTCAAATTTTTAACAAACAAAATGGATATTTTCAAATATATCTTTTACAACAATAAAAGAGATATGAGCGGTACCTCAATCAAAAAATGAGAGCAAAATGGATTCTTTGCCAGAATCTGTCATGGTTTGTCAGTTAATATTTTCTGTTGTGGCTTTTTTCTCAAGATTTGTCAGTATGTCGGTGACTCTTATCCCCCTGATAGATTTGTCAGTCAGCCTGTCGTGATTCTAAGGAGGGGGAGGGGATTGTCCCTCAGTCAGTTAATCTGTCGGTGACTCTAACGAGGCTTCCAAAAGGCAACGTGATCAAGAAACTTATCTCAGTAAATTGGCTCAGGTGTAGCGTATTACACGTAGATATGTCCGCCCTTTGTCTAAAGAACACACACCTCCTAGTCGGGACTACATACAGAATGCACTAACCTTGAAGTGTTTGCATAGGGTTCCAGTCTCTTTTAAGAAGCACTACCTTTTACCTAAGCTCTTGACTGTAGAGTAAGTGGCCGCAAGTTCCTTTTTACATTAAAGCGAGTATCTAGTAACATTTCAACCTTTTTTGACCTCTATGATTAAAGAGACATCATGTATGTATGCGTGTGAAAATATTCTTTTCTTAAGTTAATTTAGGCTTGAAACACTTTTCATCACTAAGTATAACTACATTATTATATCAATCAAAGTCCAAAAATTTCCTTGCAAAACGTAATCTATTTTGGCAATGAATATCAGATATCAAAATCTAATTTGCTGGCCTGGAATATCTCAATCCAGTTCCATGTAAATGGTTTCGGACCGTATGGAGACTAACACCATAAGTTGTCGCGGTAGACCGAGTTGACGCAAATGAGTCAACCAAGTGCGTTGCCAATATATTCCTGTGCTGTAAACATTTATCTGTATAGGCGATAGCCTATGGGTCAGGCTGACAACGATCTATGTGTCCCAAAATTGCATGCCGATGGACCCATAACTGCACAGTTTTTCTCTGTAAACAATCATTTGAAGATTACTATCAAAACATAAAAACTTTTATAAAAATTTAACAGTTAACTAAACATCTCGCAATTTCACTTATAGATATTGATCGTTATAATACCAGTTCCAACACTAAAATAATTAATAATAATGTAGTTAAGTGATTCATATTGAATAGATATCTAAGTATCAAGTGTAAGGCACAACGATCCGTAGCTTAATAAGAGCTAATAACTACAATTAATAACGATGTCAAAACTAAAATAATTAATAAGGGTAATAATAATGAGGGTAGATGCTAAAAGATCATACTCTTCGCAAAACAGTAAATTATTAGTTTGTGTTGTTTTGTTTGTTTACTCAAATAATCTATAATATGTGCTGTGTATTTTTTTTTGCCTGTGTATTGGCTGTAAATCATATAATTTTAATTATGTTATAATTCATTACTTTCATTAGAAATATTGATAATAAATGTATAATTAATTGATTAAAAATTGTATATAAAAAAAGATGTTCTCGCACGGAATTGAAAACTCCTAAATAAAAAATAAATATGTCTGACACTTACACTAATTATTTAGTTCCAAGATAAGTATCATTAAGAACTTGTGTTATGGATACTTAATAACAGATAAACATACATAAATACTTTTTTTTTGTAAATACATACTTAATATACATAGAAAAACACCCAGACCAGAACAAATATTTATATTTATACACACAAATATTTGTCCTGTGTGGGAATCGAACCCACGACCTCAGGAGTGGAATGCGGGTATACTCGCCACCACGCCATATCGGTCGTCAAACCCTCCAAACTCCTGACTCTCGACACTGTTGATATCAATTCATTTCGTAAACCATGCCGCTACGAACACTTTTGGGCTTATTACAAAAGGAGATCTAAAGTTAGACCAGGTTTAAGACTAGTGTTGTCACTTTCATTTCATAAGATGAAGACAGTGACAGCACTAGTTTTAAACCAGGTCTTACTTTAGATCTCGTTTTGTAATACCCTTTAAGTTAAAGTTTCAAAATACACTTATGTATTTAGTAAGAGCCCAAAAATCGTTTATTTTAGATCAGGTGCATATGTGTGAGTAGGAATGACAAATGGGTAGACTATGACTGTGTGTTGCAACTACTAATAATTACTCATTGGCGTTGCGCATACAATTTTGTATGGTATTGTGGCCTGCATTTAATTTTTTGCCGTTTCTTTTGCTATTCAGTTGTCGGTAAATATGTGTGTAAGAGTTTGTTAATTTGCATGACTCAAGAATACATTCCAATGAAACATTTCTTTTTTTTCTACGGATGTACAAGAGATCCTACCATCATCTTTGGAGCCCAAGCCAACCTCACCTGCAAGTGGTGCACCTGCCGATCTACGGACGAGTCTCTGGCGAACATAAAAGTTCCCGGCAAGCGACAATACGCTCACCACCTATTATGTGCGAACAGCAGCATAATTGGCGAAATGTGGGCGTATGATATACTTTGCCTCCGTACCCCTTCGGGGAAACAGGCGTGATTGTATGTATGTAATTACACATTTCTTCCCCACGTAGTCAGCCGGTTTACGTAAAACCTAGCCGTACCAGCGTATCTTATAAAACGAACCATTGAATACAATTTTACTGAGCCCTTGCCTTAAATAAAGATATACGACGAACATCTTCATGAACCAACTCACAGTTACCTACACACAATTTAATTAAATTAATTACAGTCGTGTTAAGTTCCCACGTAATATGTGAGAGCTTATAAAGCTTAATTAAGTTATCTCATGTAAAAGAAACGCTTATTTTACCGATATTATAGTTAGGGCAAATTTACACGCCTACAGGGATTTCATAAGGTATTTTTAGCACGTTTGTATTATAGTTAAATGAGCATATTATTTTTTATAGAAATTATTGTTTTTTTTAAAGTGCAAGTTAATTTCCCGACATATTGAAAACTTAAGTGCCCGTTCACTATGGTCAGGAGATTGAATAGAAATTATTGGGTAAGATAGATCTTCTGTGTCAAAAGCGTCAAGTTTTGTACAGGTTTCACCAATTAATTGATATCTTATTGGGCACCCTAGTCTTGCATTCACTATTTTCACTAATTTGCAAGCGAGAAATTACAGCGTAATATAAACAGTAGTCCGCTGATTCTGTCAAAAACAGATATTTGTTGCAAACAAAAACTGTAATATTATTGTAATCAGGATTTAAATAAATAAATAAAAAAAACAAATTTCATAATATAAAACTCTAAAGATATAATATAAAACTTTTTAACTTGTTTCGTTTTAATTTAAACTCAAAAGTCGGACACACTCGGTTGCCAGTGTCAAGTAATTTAATTATCCATGTGTTTTCGTCCTTTAATCACAGTCATGGTCGAGTTAAGTCAAAGTTATGCCCCAGTAAAGCAGTGAAGACGTTACCAGAGGCGTCTAAGGAGCTTGGAAGCAACACGAAACAATCACAATTCACTGCAATATTAAAAATTATTATTATTAAGCCTTTATTGCCGAAACTACCCTAAACATTAATTATCTAACCTACTATAATATATATACATTAACACATCGGTTATTCTAGATAGTACTCAGCGTATCTTGTGACACATAGGCCTCTTCCAGCCTTTTCCACTCCTCTCTGTCTCTAGCTATCCTTGTCCAGGTGACCTTTCCAATCTTTCTTATATCGTCCATCCATCTTTTTGCCTGCCTGCCTCTTTTCCTTTTGCCATCGCGTGGTTGCCACTCTGTTAAGATTTTAGTCCATTTCATTCTGCTATTTCTTGTCATGTGTCCTGTCCATCTCCATTTCAACTGTCGTATTTTCTTTACTATATCTTCAACCTTAGTTATGGAGCGTATATCTTCTGATCTTATGCGATCTCTTTTTGTAACGCCTATCATGCTTCTTTCCATACCTCTCTGACATGTTCTCATTTTTAAAAGATGTTTTTGGCTCAGTGCCCAAGTTTGGCAGCCATATGTCAGGCATGGCAGGACACATGAGTTGAACACTTTTCTCTTCGCTGCCATGGGAAAGTATTCGCTTTTGAGAATCTCTTTAAGTGACCAATATCTATTCCAGGCATTAACTACTCTTCTTTCAATTTCTATGTTTGTTTGGTCTCTAAATGCAATTGTTTGTCCTAGGTATGTATAGGTTCTCACATATTCAATATTTGAATCATGCACCTTTATAGCTATTTCTTCCCTGTTTGTCATAACCTTTGTTTTAGCGCCATTCATAGTTAGACCTACTTTTCTACTTGCCTCTGTTAACTGTTGCAGCATCTGTTGGAGCGTAGTAGCGTTATCAGTAATTAGGACTAGGTCATCCGCGAATCTTAAGTGGTTGAGTTTTTTGCCGTCTATATCTATGCCAACTTTTTCCCATTCCAGACCCCTCAATACACTTTCTAAAATTGCAGAGAAAAGTTTTGGGGATAGCGGGTCTCCTTGCCTTACACCTTTAGCTATTTGAAATTCTTCCCCAGATGTTTCTAATTTTATTTGTGCCGTGCTTTTCTCATATATTCTTTTTATAATGCGTATGTATTTTTTGGGAACTCCTTGCTCTACTAAAGCCTCCCAAAGCGAATCATGATATACTGAGTCAAATGCTTTGCTATAATCTACAAATGCTATATATAGCGCTTTACCATACTCTGCACACTTTTCTATTAATTGTTTTAAGACATGTATGTGATCAATCGTAGAAAACCCTGCCCTAAATCCTGCTTGCTCCATTGGTTGCTGCTGATCGAGTAGCTCTGTAAGTCTGTTTAATATCAGTTTAGAAAATATTTTATATATGCTTGACATTAAACTTATAGGTCTATAGTTTTCGATGTTGTCCCTATCTCCTTTCTTGTGTAATAGTATGATTGTACTCTTAGTCCATTGCAGTGGTATTGATTCTGTTTTTAAAATAGTGTTATACATGTCTTTGAGTTTCTTTAGATTTTCAGGTATAGTTATTGCAATCTTTAACATTTCATTTGTTATCTGATCCGGCCCTGGTGCTTTGTTGGTTTTTTGACTCTGTATCGCTTTTTCTATTTCTGACTGTAGGAAATCAGGTATATCTTCTCTCTCATCTTCCTCAAGATTTATAGCTGCTTTATTGGTATTTGGTCCTGCTGCATATAGTACCCTGTAGAAATCCGTTGCTATTTGGATTATGTTTCTTCTCTTTGTCTCTTGCTTGCCAGTTTTATTTCTAATGTTTGGTATCCATTTTTTTGACTCTACTAGTTCTTTCAAGGCTTTTTTGACTCCTCCCGTCTTTTGTATATGGTAGTTGATGATATTTATTCTTCTTTTAGTTCTGTCTTTTTTAATACTGTTAGTTATTTTCTTACTTATTTCTGAGATGGCTTTTAGGTTATGTTTGTCTTTTTTCAATTTTAATAATAGCTTTCTTTCTTTTATTAGAGTTTTGGTTTCCTTTTCTGTATAGTTGATCTTAGATGTAATTAATTTATTTTGTGGTATTCCAAATATTTCGTTTATTTCTTTGTCATAATCGTTAACTATTTTGTTTTTTGTCTCTCTTTGCTGCTTTATGATATTATTTGCTGCGTTATATTTATTTCTACTTTTTTTCGGTTCTGTACTGTTTAGTACCGCTCTGACCATTCTATGGTTGGTGTTAAAATTAAATTGGCTAAGAATATTTACGTTCTGGATTATTTTTCGATTGTTAGTTGCTATATAATCTATTTCATTTTTGTATGATCCATCTGGAAACTGCCATGTCCATTTTTTCTTTGTATTTATTTTAAAAAAGCTATTCATAAATGCTAGTTGGTTCTCAAATGCCATGGCAATCATTCTCTCTCCATTTTTGCTTCTTCTGCCAAAACCGAACTTGCCGATTATATTTTCTTCTCCAGTTCGCTGCGTTCCTATTCTGCCATTAAAATCTCCTATGACCATAACGTTCTTGTGTGTTTCTTGTAGGACTGTTGACAGTTGGTCGTAGAAGCGGTCCTTGGTCAATTCTTCATGTTGTTCAGTGGGGGCATAAATTTGAATAATTGACCATTTATGTTTATATGCTGGCAGATGTATATTTAGTATAGCTATTCTTTCTGATATACCCTTGAACTCTTCTATGTTTCTTTCTAGATATTTTTTAACCATGAAACCAACTCCATGACTACCTTTTGTTTCGCCTTTATAGTATAGAATGTATTCATTATGATCTTCGATGCTCTCTCCTAACCTTCTAACTTCACTCAAACCTATTATATCCCACTTAATATTTGAGAGTGCCAGTTCCAATTCGGTTAGTCTCTCTTGACTTTTCAGCGTAAGGCAGTTTAGAGTGGCTATATAGAGCTTTGTTTTTTCGTTTGTTTTTATACTGACGCCATTGTTTTTTTCTGACATTTCAGCTGGAAGGGATTGGTCGCTAACCCCCACGGGGACCAGCCGGCTTGGGGGAGGTGTAGTGGTTTTTGTTTTTTGTTTGAGTTTTTTTCCTTTATATGTTCTGATCTTCCAGTTACCGATGTATGTTGATGGCTATTCTTTATTTAATTCTGATGTCGAGTGTGATCTATTTTTGTACATTCGTTCGAAAGCATTTATTTTATTAATTTTTGGACGGATATTTTCGTTGCTTTTATTTGGAGATTCGGATTCTTCTCTCTTTCGTTTGTCCCGTACATCTTCTTTTTTGTCTTTTACAACCAGCTTATCATATTTTATGTATGCTATACGTCCCTTTTTTATTTCTTCTAATAGCTGAGGTATCATTGTTCTTCGCTTTTCTAAAACTTCTTTACTAAAATCTTCACTAACAAATATATTTTTAGGTAGTTTGCTTTTGTTTTTCAAAATTTCGTTTCTTTTCCATAAGTTCAAGATGTTAACTAAAATCGGGCGTGCTTTGCCATTCGCCTTTCCAATTCTGAACGCTTTGTTAATATCACGCATGTTAATTTCAATACCAGAATCATTTAGCGTTTTTATTAACATTTCTATTATATTAGTAGTATATTTTGTGTGTTCTTCAAAGTCATAGAAAATCAAATTATTCTCCCTTTTCCTGGATTCCAGGTGTTTTACTTTCTCATTCAATTTCTCCACTTCGTTTTTTAGATACAGGTTTTCTTCCACTAAGGGTTTCAATTTCTCGTCCATTTCTTCTCTGATAGAATTTCGTAATATTGTTGTTTGTTTTTCCATCTCTAATTTTAGATTTGAAAATAATAGTTGCATTTGGTCATCCATCTTGGGTAATATTAAGTTTCAGTATTGGCAACACTGGTTTGAGCTCGTACAAAATAATTTATGGTAATGACAGCACTATTTTATTTTAGTGGAATATTATTTTGTAAAAGTAGTAACATTTGGTCTATGACTTGCTTGGAACGAAACGTATTCGGCTTCTTTTGTTGGTAGCCTTGATGAGTCAATGTCAAATATTGATTGTAGGTTATAATACCACAATAAAACTTTCAATTAATTTGATAAACACTGAACACACACAAAGTTCTTATTACTATTATGATATATTTAGTCTTTAATGTTTATTTCACTTGCACAGTTTATAGTTTAAGTAGATTTTTAGCACTTTTATGATTATCTTTGCGGATCGCACTTGTTGACGTTTGTACAGTTTAGTGGTCGGACCGGAAAAAAAAAAAAAATTATTAATTACAATTAAAAAATCTTTATTTACTTTTTCAGGTAAGTACAAATCAGCTAGTAGATGAAGTCTCCTTTTAGACAAAATGTCTATATTAGGAGGCACCGCTCTTCCATTATATAAATAAATAAATTATAAGTTACAGAGTACCTTAGCTTACAAAATAATTAAGCTTAAAATTGATAGTAAGTTATATAAGATAAAATAAAATATGCAATATGCCACTTTCCTACACTCGTATACGTATCCGAAGAAGTTATGTCTTAAAATTCACTAAAATTATAAATAAATATTCGAACTTACTCAAATTTTTGAAAATAAAACACTGCCGCGATGTGTTTTTTTCCATGTTGGCGCCAAAATTCTATAAAAAGTTTTTTACTCGAATTAACAAGAGTGACTTTGTTGACGTTTTAAAAAACGAAACATAACTTGTGACTAACAGTTCTTTTGTTTATTTTTCTTTAGCCTATTAATAATAATTGGTGGCTGTATAACCAAAGACACACAATAACAAAATTAAGCTAGAAGCTCATTAACTGAGCCAGGTTATCGGTGTCCCAATAATAACAGTTGATGACGAGAGTATAAACAGATTATCGCGCTGTGTAAATTTCCTTCGACGTAAGATAGACGTTAATTGGAATCGTGTCGTGTAAACGCCTATATTGAACTTTGTGAAAGGGTGTTATGTTTTAGAAGGTGTCGTTTTATGTGAGACACCTGACAAGTTCCGTATTTTAGTAGGGCTTTATATATACTACCGGGGCATTTACGTGGCATTTGATTTTATAGCGTCTACTTCATTTGAAATTGTACTACTTTCACGAAGAACTCGTACTTTTGCAGTACTAGTTATTTGGAATCGATCACCGAAGTAAAACAGGGTCTGACAGGGTTATACCTTGGATACCTCCCCCCTCCCTGACTGGTCCCCAACTTGGCGTGATGGGGGGGGGGGGTGAGTACGGTAGAAAACTAAAAACATCTGAAAATGTTAGTCCCAGCTATAACTAAAAATGTAGGAGTGAAGCCGCGTTATTTGTCGGTTCGAAAAATTCTTACAGCAAGATGCCACATACCTACATCCGCACTGAGCAGCATAGTGGACGTGAAACGTGTGGGACGTTAATATATCAACCTAGACCTAGACCTAGAAATATCGACCTAGTTTCGAAGCACATAGAATACATTTTTTGATTACTTGGGATTATTATTTATTTAAGTTTTACTTATAGTGTGGCGAACGACAATAAAGTCGAGAGAATAAGCTTATCATCGAAAACCAGCACAACTCAGAAGGTGGCACTAACTAGCATTAGGACATTTTAGAAATATGCACTTAATAATGATATCAACATTTCTGGTGAGTTTATTCAATGCTAAAATAAAGTTTCTTTTTTATTTTCATGTAAAATACATATATAAGTGAACCATCACATGTGGTTTACGGACAAAATCGGCTAACCTCTTCGCATGTCACAATACTAAGCTTCCACACCCAGTGACAAAACGACAACAGTTTCGGACAAATTTTCAGAGCTGGCTTCCACCTAAACTGAATAGAGAGACCACTCAACCAGTAAACCTTGACCTGTTAGCAGCACAACCGACTGACGATTGTATGAATAATATAAGGTAGCGGGGAGCCGGGACAGGTCTTTATTAACTGGCGGTTGAAGTACAAACTTTATAATTGGCCATAACCCTCCAATACGTGGCCTTTCCCCTGGGAACTTGGTAATTAACAAGTCGGTTTGGCTCCCGTTTCAGTGACAATAACTGACTGACTTACACCTGACTAAATAACTCCTACACTGTGTCCATGGTTTAATTTGTACCTCATTAATAGTGCAGAAGGTGTATGGCGTATGCTGGTGCTTTCTAATTAATATGTAATATTTATTGGTTTTTTTTCTATTTAAGATCTTATTCTACTAAATAATATGTTAAAGGACTTGGAACACGGTTATTTTCGAAACTATTTAATCCAGATGATATTTCTATTTTAGAACGTATAAGTTTTGTATATTGTTCTAAAATGTTTCTATATGTCATAGTAAAGAAGTGATAGAAAGTGAAAGAAGCCGAGTACGGATATCAAATTCAAGGGTTATCGAGTTTAAACCCTGGTAACGCGGTAATAAAACTCATAACTTTTCGAAGTTGTGTGCGTAATTATCGCTTGCTCTGTGCCTTGGAAAGCACATGTAGCCGTTGGTCCCGGCAGTCTTGAACAGCAGTCGTTACTAGGAAGTCAGGGCGATCTAAAATACTGACATACATACATACATTCACGCTTGTTTCCCCGAAGGGGTAGGCAGAGGTATACGTAATAGGTGGCGAGCCTATTGCCGCTTACCGGGCACTGTTATGTTCGCCAGAGCCTCGTCCGTTGATCGGCAGGTGCACCACTTGCAGGTGAGGTTGGCTTGGGCTCCTTAGGTCTTGGTAGGATCCCTGTACACCCTTTTATAGACTTAATACAATAATACCACCTCCTTTTATAGATAGCATTCAACGTGTTTGATTGTATTTACTATCAAGTGACTCACAATAAGGTAAGGTAAATAAAACATTCCTACAAAACAAAAAGAAGTCACTAAAGGTATACACGAGTTCTAGCTTACTTACTTAAGGACGATATCCTAAGAAAGCAACGCGCTCCGCAAATCATATAACTGTAAAGTGTCTCACGATAAGATTAAGAAAAAAAATCTCATTCCTACAATAGAGGAAAGAAATCACAAAAGGTATACACGAGTACTAGCTTCGATATGCTAAGAAAGCAATTCGCTCCGAAAATCATATTACTATCAAGTGACTCACAATAAGCTTAGGAAAGAAATTACATTCCTACAAAACAAAAAGAATTCACTAAAGGTATACATGAGTACTAGCTTCGCTATGTTAAGAAAGCAAAGCGCTCCGCAAATCATATACACGAAAAACAAACAATCGTCAAGAGAGAACATTACTAGCTCCGTATATTCGCTCCTACCCGCCGAGATGAAACCAAAATTTACATGAGCACTTATCCGTAACGAGTGCGTAAACATAAGCAAGTAACGTGGAGGAAATACGTTACGTTACTTTACGCGGCCCTGTTTTTATTTCGCCTGTTATTTTCTAAAAGAAAAATGGAGTAATGTTTAGTTTATTGGTGAATATAAAACCTGTAGCTGCTTTTGCTCTTTCTGTAATGTTAGGTTTAATTGAACTATAACATTTTATGTTAATGGAATTTTCTTTTTGAATTAACAGTTTATTAAAAGTCATATTTGTGTCAATCTGTCTAACTAACGAATGTTGTCTACGTTTGTCAAATGTCAGTTTAAAAGTCGTTTAATAATAATAATAATAAAGCCATTTATTCCCCATCTCATTATGCAATTACACTTAAAATGTTGTTAGTTTTAGTTAGTATTTTCACTTATAATTTAGGTTAGTATGAGTGTTATTTTGTTGCTTAGTTTGAGATATGGACCCCTATTTGGGTAGCGGCCTCCTCCACTTCCTTCCACAGCTCTCTGTTTTTCCCCTTTTGCATCCAATCTTTTCCTGCTATTTGTATAATGTCATCAGCCCACCGTTTTACTGGTCTTCCTGCGTTTCTTTTTCCCGATGGTGGTCCGACCCATCTTGTAGTTTCGATAGTCCATCTTTTGTCGATATACCGTGAGATGTGACCAGCCCATTTCCACTTCAGTGTCAATGCATGTGTAAGTGCATCGGTGACCTTAGTTCTTCTTCTTATTGTGTCGCTTCTTATTTTGTGAATTTTTCTGATCTTTAGCAAACTTCTTTCCATTAAAAGTCGTTTAAAAGAAGTAAATTTTACCTGAACATTCAGAACACGAAATGTTGAAAGGGTTTTGCAATCAATAAAACTATATAATTCTAAACTTTATAACAAACACACTTACAAAATGCAGCCGCGTGAAAGTGGAACAGAGGTACGCTATAGTATTCCGCCTTTGCCAAATAATATTATTAAAAAAGTTTCACTGGGATAAAATCTAGTAAACGTGAGTCCAACAAAGGTATTACTAGAAACAAAAGCCCAGATTTAGTTCGAACACGGTACAGTTCGGACCTTAATTAAGTATTGTTGTTGTTCCTTTAATTCAGCTATTCGCCTTAATTGAGGACTTTTAAGAGTACGACTTGAAGGGGACTTTGAGTGAGTTAGTAGTGTAATTGGCACCAATTCGTCGTAACGGCGCTGTTAAGCTTAATCTAAGAAAGTTGTAACTTTGAACGAGACTTTTTTGAGTTGAACCGTCTCGACGAAATACGGCGACAGTCTTGAGTGCTGTTAAACAGCTTTCAGAATGTTTATTGTTGTCAGTTACGTAAATTTACGCTGGTATGAATTGATAAAATTTTGCGATCATCTGTTTCACGCAGTTTTACGTCACAGTAAAACTTAATAGAAGCGCTCGCGGTGCTGCGAGATTAGGCAGTTGTAATCGTTTGAGTAAGTTATGCAGCGTAGAAAGATCACATGGATCAATTGCACATACAAATCGACAATTCTTTATTAATATTCCATATAATAGGTTGGGGAAAAAGTCTTTTCGTATTTTTGTATGAAAAGTCAAGACATTTTTTTCAAAGTTTATTTACATTTATTTACAATATATATGTACCGTTTTGTTGAATAACTTTCTGCCATTTTGTAGGCAGAGAAATTATCCCGTTACTGTAGAAACTTTGGGACTTCTGATCAAAAAAACGGGACAAATAGTTTTGGCAGTCCTCTCTTGAGGTCAACCTTACAGAACCTAAAGAATTCTGCAGAGACCGAAACAGGTGAAAATCTGAAGGCGCAAGGTCAGGGCTATATGGTGGATGCACTAGGACCTCCCAGTCGAACTCTTTTAATTTTTGCTGAGTGGCTAAAGATGTGTGTGGTCTAGCGTTATCGTGATGAAAGACCACACCCTTCCTGTTGATCAATTCCGGCCGTTTTCTCTCGACTGCTTCCTTTAATCTCATCAGTTGCTGGCAGTAAAGATCAGAATCGATGGTTTTGCCGGGCGGTAAAAGCTCATAATAAACAATGCCCTTCCAATCCCACCATACACACAGCATCACCTTATTTCGTGTTAGGCCAGGTTTGGCCACAGTCTGTGAAGCCTGGCCAACTTTCGACCACGACCTTTTTCGCACGTTCTTGTCGTACGTGATCCACTTTTCATCGCCAGTTATCAATCTCTTCAAAAACGGCTCGGTTTCATTACGTCTCAATAATGAATCGCAAATGAGTACACGGTTCATTAAGTTTCTTTGAGTGAGCTCGTGTGGCACCCAAATATCGAGCTTTTTTGTATAACCAGCTTTCTTCAAATGGTTCAAAACTGTTTTGTGGTCAATTCCCAGTTCTTCAGCTACATCGTAACTACTAATATGCCGATCTTGCTCCACTCTTTCAAAAATGGCGTCCATTTTATTCGTAACAGGGCGACCAGAGCGAGGTGCATTTTTAACATCAAAATTTCCGGACTGAAAACGTTTAAACCAAATTTGTGCTACTCTTACTGACACTGCATCAGGTCCATAAACATCACAAATTTTTTTCACTGCTTGAGTTGCATTTTTGCCTTTTTTATAATAAAATTTTAAAATGTATCGAATTTCTTCATTAGATTCACTCATTTATACGGAGAGAAAAACAAATGAAAAATAGCGGGAAACAACTTTTTATTATTTTTTTCTTTTCTTTATAATGGAACCTTTTTAATGTTACCAAAACCAGCCAGACACAAATAGTACAGTCAAAAAAAATTTATAATAAGTTTATACCTACGTTATGCGAAAAGACTTTTTCCCCGACCTAATATAATATATTGGTGCAATTTAATAATATTGCTTACATTGCATTAGTAATGAAGTCGACTGGTTCTGTGCTGTGGAAGACTCATTAAGCCATTGTATATCGTAGCCCTGCTGTGCTCGGTGGTCGGAAACGATCACCGAAGTACAGCAGAGTTTACAGGGGGTCAGACCTTGGATGGGTGACCGTTTGTGTGGTATTTGATATCGAGCGCTTCCGTGCTTCGGAAGGCACGTTAATAATAATAATAATTTTTATTTCAGGCAGAGCCCATAGTATTAGTAACAATTATTCTTATTTGCTAATGTTAGTATTACAATAGGTAGGTCATTAAAATATATATAACTACAATCTGCTAGGCTTTACAGCAGAATGCAGGCTTAGCCACAGCTCTAGCAGTGGCGAGTCCCATCTGTCAGTCAACACTTTCAGGATGGTGTTCGCACTGGCACGCCAGCGGCCCAGCAGCGAAGCACTGCGCTTGCGAATAATGCTGTAGAAACAGTCTACGTGGGCTTCGGCAAACATTGCGGACGCACTGCAGTGCCGCGGCAGCGCGAACAATATCCTGAAAGTGTCATTATACTGGACACGCAATGCCCCATATGCACGCCGCGTGTACTTAGCCCAAAGGGCGCAGGTGTAGAAGGACTGACAGTGTGCTCTAAACAGCGTTAATTTAACTTGAGGGCTACACCGAGCGAACCTTCGAGCCAGCATATTGCCGCGCACACATAAAGCTCTACGCTCTCTTTCAATGTCTAAATCATCAGACAAGTTAGCAGTGACCCAGTGACCCAGGTACTTATACTTATATACTCTGTTCAAAGGGGTACCACAGAGCATCACGGGAGGTATATCACGTTCCTTTGGGCCTATCTTAAATACCATGAACTCGCTCTTTGATACATTGTACCTGAGACCATGGGCCACCGCATATGACTCACAAATACACAAAAGCCTACGCAAAGCCCCCACAGACGGGCAGAGGAGCACCATGTCATCCGCGTAACTGATATTATTGATACATACCCCATCGACGTGACAGCCGACTCCGGTGCTGCTCAGCCCGTCCATGAGACTGTTCATGTACAGGTTGAAGAGCTTGGGCGAGCTCAACCCACCCTGCCTCACCCCGCACTCCAGCCTGTACACATCTGAATAAGCGCCTGCCCACTTAACACTATTCCGCTGATTGCTGTACCAGTACTCAAAAATAGATGATATTTCACTGGGTACACTCGTTTCATATCTTAACTTATTCCATAACATATCATACGATACAAGATCGAAAGCCTTAGATAGGTCCAAGAAACAAGTATAAATAGGCGTCTTTCTTGACGTATAATACTGCACCGTCTGCTTGAGACACAGGATAGCGCTTTCAGTAGATAAGTTTGGTCTGAAGCCAAACTGAGAATCATTCAGTACAATATGATTACCCAGGATGTCGTCAAGCAGACTGTCCAGTACCTTAGCCACTATAGTGGCCAACGAGATAGGTCTGTAGTTACATATATCAGAAACATCTGCAGTTTTATTTTTAACAATTGGCACAACAATCGTGTGCATAAGCGCATCCGGTAAATAGTTATGCGAAATACAAAGGTTAAAAAAATGTGACAATAACTTCGGCAAATGCTTTCCGGCATACTTAAGATGCTCAATACTAAGGCTATCATGACCACCTCCAACCCATGGCACATACCAACCTGAAGGGTTATTATGGCCGAAATGCTTTGGGTTACGTCCGCAGCCACGCATTTAGCTCTGCTGCGGATCGTTGCTTGAACCCGACAAATTTTAAAAATCAAGTACCAGTCCCCATGCGAGTTCTCCCCTTTCTGGGGCCTCGTCTAGCGTCTGATGATGTCGATTATGTATAAATATATTTAATATTAAACCACAGCCAGTATTCAGTACAAGCGCCGTGAGGCGGTAAACAAGATGTTAAGGCTGTGGTGCTACCCGTCTTGCTGGTCCTTTCTCCCAATCTGATGTTGCGATGATATATATAAATATATTTAATAATAACCACAGCCAGTATTAGTACAAGCGCCGTGAGGCTATCATGACCAGGCGACTTTCCCCTTACCATTTTACTAATAACCCTAGCGACTTGCCTCCCTGTGAATGTAACGGAAAGCATCTCCGTCCCTGCAGGCTGCTTATAAGGCGACGGGGCCTGAGTCGCTATCGGTTGAGATTCGACCTTGAAATGACACCGAAAAGCATTAGCGATATCAAGGGGCTCGTGCACACCTGCAATGCCAACGGGAACACTCGGCTTCGGATTTAATTTGTTGGTATTTCTCCAGAATTTTGTGAAATCTTTATTGAGATGATTTTTCGCAATAATATCCATTTTGATTTGTTGTTCATTATTATGACAGGCTTTCAATTTTTGTTTAAAAAATATTTTAGACTCCTTCATTTTGTCATATACATACCCAGAGCCGGGTCTACCGCACATATACCAATTTTTAAACCAAAAACGAGCTTCCCCATGGGCATGCCTTACATTGTCATTCCACCCTACTACATTCCTGTTTCTTTTTGGTTTAAACAATCTATGACTACATTCCGCCGCTTCCGTAAGCACATTAATAATATTTAAGTACAAACTATCAATGAGACCTTTATGATTTAATTCAGAACATAACTGATTAGTGCAATGGTACAATTCAACGGGAAATATGATTTGTTGTAAATAAAAATTACAGTATTCATTATATGTCACAATCTGTTTGTCATCACGTTCCCCCCATGTAACCCTACTCAAGACATGATCCCTGATAGCAATCTTAGGCGTAACAAATTTAATATCACATTCAAGTATCATAGGATAGTGATCAGAATAGTATACATCGTACATTACTTTGGCGTTCAAAATTGATGATCGAGCGGCACTGGTCACAACACAGTGGTCAAGCCACCGCTGACATCCATGCGCATCACTTACATAAGTGTATGTAGTTGAAGGTAATAATTCTAAGTCGACACAATGCCAAGACAAATCTGTACAAAAACTTAAAAGTTCATAAGAAAAGGGCTCACCGGGATGTGCGTTGAAATCACCGAGAATATACACCGACTCCACGCTATTGCCTTCAATAATCGAGTTAATCTCGCTTAAACACTGCGTATATTCTAATAAATTATCAGCACAATCGGTAGGCATATAGATTGAAAAAATAACGAAAGACCGGTCACTCAACACAACCTTAATGGCCGTTAGCCTCACACTTTCACAAACTATCACAGACACAGATGTAAAAACATCCTTTCGCCATAATAAAGCGACACCACCGTATGGTCTTCCTCGCAGGATCCCAGCTGATGTGTCCACCGCTGACTTCCCGGTGTAGGCAAAATTTTTGTTTATATTCCCAAGAATTGGTATCTCATGTGGCAGAAGCCAGGTCTCCTGTAGTGCAATGATATCCGCGACGTGGCTAAGTTTCCTGATGCACTCCATAGAACGAGTCACATTTCTACAGTTAAAAGTAATTAATTTTGTCGTGTGTGACATTAATGTTTATTATTATATACATTAAACCGTTAAACCGTTGGTCCCAGTTATCACTAAATGTGATAGTCGTTAAGCCATGTAACAGGCCCAATTGGGCGGCTTGAGAAATTCGAACAGCATAATGCCATACACCTACCTCCGCCAATCCGCACTGGGTCAGCGTGGTGGAGTATGACCCAATACCCTCACACCTTGATATGTGAGAGCAGGCTCGTGCTCAGTAGTGGGACGTTAATGGGCTGAGATGATGATGATATGCTAGATGCCGTTGGATACATCAGATAGTTGAGAGTTTATGTGACAGTTGATATCCAGTGTTTCTGTGCTTCGAAAGACAAACACGTTGATAGTCCGTTACAGACAGACAGTTATATACCTTCCCCAAGACGTCCTTATATATTTTTTAATAAATAATTTCTAGTATACCTAAATTATAATGGTACTGCCTGAAAACACCAACCCGTGGCTTATTCACCTGCAATTCAAGTTGTATCACATACGACGCATGGACGTCTCTGTTGAATTTTTTGTGTCATATATGTGATGTTTTCTGATACATTACATGTGATGCACAAACGTCACAGCTTAAACGAAAATGCATGCACTGCCAACGTATTAAGCAGTTAAACGGTAAAAGCCCCATTTAGGCTTTGACCTAAATACTTAATAATAATAATAGACACAACTTTTCTACGTCCGTGTGGTCCATCCGACCTGAGTCCCTCTCACCCTTGTTTTGTGAGAGACCCGAGCTCTATACATTTAAGGGACGAGTCTCGATTGCGCTGAGATGATGAAAACGTAATGGCCTACTTAACAGCTGTAGGGGTTTACATTTACTGTTGAAAACTGCGTAAAGCAGCTGAATTGAAAATGTGTATCAAAACGTTAATTATCACCGACAAACCTTGTACAGGAAATAGGACGATGGTGTTTATAGTTGTATTATGCTTTTTAGATATATGTGGCAGCAATTGTATTAGTACCCAAAATACATACAAATACACAATGATGTTACAATACATATGTACAAAGTACAAATAGTACAAAGTACAAATTACAAGTACAAAAGTGTTCTCCGTTCTGTTCGCAGCTAAGAAATTTATCACAAGATTATTTGGGCAGTAACTGCTTGCCTGTGCAGTATTCATCTCCGATGAATGTAGCCGAGCTTCCTCGTAGTCCTTGCTTACCCGCTTCCCGAGCTAACTGCGGATAGTTCACGGAACAGTCTCCCTATTCATTCCTTTGAAGTAAACACACGATGTCGCATGGCTTAAATCTCTGGAATCACGGCAAAACTCCGGACTTGCGTTGTGTTGCTTGGTTAAGCAAACAACCTCTTCTCTTATTCGGCCCAGTGTATTAGGACTCTTTCTGACTACGCAAGCATTGGCAAAGGATCGTTTAGACTAGCTTCAAAACGCCTTGAAAGGGGGGCAGCGAAAGGATAAGAAGTAAGCTAGATTATAAATAACCTAAATAAGCTAGATTCTAAAGACCAATAACAAGCGGGAAGTTGAACACGTGCAGAATAGTAGTGCCTTACCTTAAGAATCTTCCTTTGCTTTTTCCAATTCAATTTAATTTAATTCAATTCAATCATTGTATTGCATTTCACAGTGTAACAAAGGATCTTAATATTGGAAAGGGGAAAATGAAATAAAATATTTTCCTCAATATCAATATATTATTCAATTATAATTTCTTTGTTTTTATTGAAAACCTTATCAAAATATTATATTTTTTCAAACGACAATTTTATTAAGTTTAGTAAAGAAAAAGAAAGACTCCTCTTTTTTTTCTCCTGCAGTCAGATGCCAGAGCACTGGATGTCAAAACCAGTGTGTTTCAGCGTTCAAACGTATAACAAAGAATAAACGTCCCACTCTCCCTCGCCCTTTGAACTATTTGCACTACTCGCACTAAGTCGTACCACTGTAAGGAATATCTAATCTATAGATTGTAGCAGATATTTATAACCTGATTACTTTCCCGAGGGATATTGTATAAAAATGCTTTTATAAACTATACCGACGTCTTACTGATTTCAGTCTTATTCAATAATGTGTCAATTATGGAACTAACAGTCTAGTTATATCCATTAACCATTAGTTATACTTTTAAAAGCATTAACAATTTAACTATGCGATATCAAACAGAGAGAACACATACAAGCTACGTAGTCTCAGACGGAAAACATGTCCATTTCTTGTCCAATATATGACATTTCAATGACAATAAAACATTCAAGTTCCAAGTCTCAAGAATATTCGCCAGACAACAGGAAGCCTTACGTACGTTCAGGACAAAAATTTCATAGCAAAAATTCGTCACGATTCCGTGGTATGCATCCACCAACAAATGCATCCACTATACCTCCCTTGTGAATACAAATGGCCCTCTTCAGGAAAATAGGCGCAGAGGGGCGCATATATTACACCCAGTACGTTTAATATCTTAAAATGCGTCGCCATATTTTTGTTTGGGCGAAACAAAAATAAGATTACATAATCTCCTCCCTCTTTTAAAGCGAACGAAAGTTCTTATCTGAGTACGAAACGACCTCATCTCCTTGGTGGTTCGCTTTCGAATTGACGGTTTTTGCATATAAAATATGATTTTCACCTGAGACGGAATAAATAGTATTTGAAATTTTAGTAGGTATTTGAAAATTGGTAGAAGTAGTATTGTTAAAGACTGATATATAGTGGTATTTGGACCTACATTCCGCTTCTAAGATATTTTTATAAAGAGACTTTTTTCCGACTAAAAACCATCCATGTTTATGTTCAAAAGGCGTCTCCTGAAACGCCTTCGTATAAATAATTCTGTCAAAAGTAATCAACCTACGCTTTACGAAATAAGGCTTTAAAAGCTCATAACTTAATTCATTGAAATATATATGAGACATTTAAAATTGTTTTAGTCCTTCAAGCTAGTGTCGAAGATTTGCCAGAGTCTCGGCCATTGTTTTGCTTTATTTCATTGATAATTTTGTATCATAGATACTTGTGAATATTTCTAACCCATATAGTGATAACTAGTACTAACATATATTATCGATATTAAGTTCCTTGTAAACTGCCAACGACAGACGTTTGTGAATTCTGCTTTACTTTAGTGATGCACCAAGTATCGCGGAGCTACGAGCGCCTGGACTTGAACGCCTTGGACTGGTTATCATAGTTATGTAACTTCAACCTCATATTACATGGAGATGGAAGATATCCACGTATTATTTGGAGCACAATCTATATGCAATGACGTCACCGCACATGTCCAATCCGCGATTTACATGCAAGTGTGTTATTGCATTGCCGGATTGGCGGGCTCCACGGACGTATATTACGTATATTACGGTGGCCGAATATTGAACGGTTTTATATGAGTTTTACCTGAGGAACTCAAAAGACTGTATCGAGTTACAAGTAGTGTAATTTCTCTGTATCGCTTTATTCAATTATCGCTTTATCAATTATTCTCAATTGTGCATGAACATGAATATTTGTTCTGGTCTGGGTGTTTTCCTATGTATATTAAGTAAGTATTCAAAAAAAGATATTTAAATATGTTTATCCGTTGTTTAGTATCCATAACACAAGTTCTTAATGATACTTATCTTGGAACTAAATAATTGGTGTAATTATCAGGAAATATTTATTTATTTTATTTTATTTATCCTATTATTTTTAATGAAACCCGTGGGTAACGATTTTCCATATTATTATTATTATTATCTCTAACTTTGTATACAAAGCGCTGCAAGACAGAAAGGGATAGTGGGGCACAAAGGACACCCAACGCCCCATCTAGGGGACACAGGAAAACAAGGCACAACGCATTACAAACCATTGAAAAATCAAAAATCATTCAAAATATAATCTTTTGATATGCGTTTTTTCTTACCAGTTTCTCTTTATCAGGATTTACAGAACCTAGGCTTATAATTTTTTATGTAGAGTAATGTTGTTTTTAATAATATTTTTTTGGTAGTAAATAGTCTATTTTAGATCTGCAGTTATGCTTCTTTATTCTGTGAGGTGGTCGACGACTGCTATAAACCGGAAACAATAGAATTACAATTATAGTGTGCGCATTCTCGCAGCTTTAAAAGTTATTAACACAGTCATCCTATTATCAATGCAAATCTTACATCTCCGTAAAGGTAAAATATGATTTTATGCTACAGTATTTTAAGAAACAGATAGAATGGTACTAAAAGTATTAACATCAACAATCATTTTCGGTTCGTGTATTGACTAGAATTAAAAACCAATATACAAATCCCAGAAAATTCAAACATTCAATTCAGATTTGTATGGAAACCAAAAATTTTATCAAAAAAAGTTAACTATGTTAAATCCTCTTTAACCGTTACTCCTCTGACTCGGTCCCCGTTCTAACTAATCACCGGAATAGGGACGAACTAATGAGCTTTACCCTTTCAATCACCCTCTGATGTAAAAAAGATCAACCCTCCACCATTTACCGCTCTCCGATTAATCACTGTGGTCCTTTGTTCAAATCATTCAATGGGAAAATGTATTTAAATAAATGGAAAGACACTGTTTGCAGTGGCGTTGAAAGTAGGTACTTAACTTATTGACTGAATTGAAAATTTGCTATTGATTTAATTTATTATTGGAAGATCTTCAATGTTTGTTTTTAGATTTCAATAAATGAAATTGTTTTTGTTCGGTTTTTAGGTGTAAATTGAGCTATGCTTCAGAATACTTAGTAGAAGGAATACATATTTGAATATATATTATTAGTTCATGGCTTGGAAATCAATATACCTATATTTCTGTTTTGTTACAGAACAACAATTTGTGAGCATTTTTATTTGTTGATATCTGTTTTTAATGGAAAACGTATGTACGTATATTAATCTACTTGGTTTGTGACAATAAATCCTCTCGAAGAAATATCTTTTTTTTCATCAAATTATTTTTATATCCAAACTCACAGACACCCAAACGTACGTATCTGTACAAATAGCCCATATTTTTTAAACTAAGCTTTATCAAAGTCAGAGAAATATATTATGAAATAAAAAAAGGCTAAAAACATAACTTAGTAATTTCTCTACTCTTCCATATAAAATAATAGGAAAACTACTTACCGATATAGAGTTATTAAGTTGCAAGGAAAACAATTCACTTTATCCTTGTTAAGCAAACTTAGGGCCCTAATCTCTTATCGGGGTTAAACCAATGAAGTCATCAATTTGAATGAAACCTCTTTGAAGGGGCTGGTACCTCAACCCTCCGGCTAATCAAAGACGAGTGCAGAGGTTAAGACCGGTGATTTTTTTGCTAACATTCTAATAGCCCTTTGTGAATCTCACTGCTTTTTCGTTGAATCGAGCACAGAGTAAGTGAATATTTTGTACCGAAGCGAAAAGTCTGGGTAATCTACTTGGTAAAGGCATATCGGTAAATAACGGTTTTAGTTCGAAAAGCAAAGCTCCTTACTTCAAACAAGAGCTCTTTAGATAAAAGATAAGTTTATGAGATAGATGTAATGTTATTACTTTGATAAAGCCAAAGCTTATGATTTATTAAAAAAATGGTTTCTTATTAATAGTAGTTTGTGTTGCGAAGTAAGGAATTCAATTATTTTTAAACAAATCATATGTTCCAACCAAAATGTTTTTGCATCTTTCTTATAAAATGGCGAACTTCTAATTATAAACTTTTGACACCCTTTCACCCTTTTAATAGTTAAGTCGAATTAGTTCATGTATATCATAGAGTAACAGATATACACTTTCTTATACTATAGTGTGAACTTTAAACAACACGAATGCTGAGATTGTTATCACAGCATGTACACAACCGACACGCACTTTAAATCATTCTCCAGCTCATAAAAAACTCAACGCTTGCCCTGAACTTGTACCGAATTGTCTCATTCCGTCCCAGTTCGCACTTGTGATTTCCCAGGGGCAGCCTTTGTTAATAATTCACCAGGTCCAATACTCGTGCCTTACCTTAGTTACTGTTACAAATAGCACGAATAATTTAGAACTGCATCAAGTACCTACTATGTAGTACGGTCCACCGTGACCTGTTTAAATGTCCTTGTTGCTTATGTGGGTCCGTTAATACTTAATTTGTTTTGGTAAAACCGAAATCAAAGTTATATTCATAACATATTTTATTCGTCATTATAGGTACATGAAGTTGGTACAGGTTTATAAAATGTGTCTCTTTATTATTATATACATTATATCACTCTTGTTTCCCCGAATACCCATTTGGCAGGCAGAGGCATATTATACGCCTAGAGCCAATTGCCGCTTACCGGGTTCTTTTATGTTCGCCAGAGCCTCCTACGCAAATCGGTAGGTGCACCACTTGCAGCAGGTTGGCTTGGGCTCCTTAAAGCTTGATGGGAACCCTATACACTCTATACATATATACACTGTGTCTCCATGATGTAAGACTGACGAAATGTGGTAATAATAATACACAAACAATAAACTTTAGTAATGTTGGTAATTATACAATCAATTTTGGAATACCATAGCAACGAAATTTTCAATAATAGGGAAAATTCAATCCTCTTATACATTATAGGGCTTATTACAAAAAAGAATCTAAAGTTACGCCACTGTTTTCATTTTACCAATAAAATTACAGCACTAGTTTTGAACCTGATTTAACTTAAGATCTTGTTTTGAAACAAGCCCCTATGTTTTGCTATTTATGTATATTATGTTGTTTCTCGATCTTTTTATTAGGCAGATCGTTGCCTTATAAAGTCGGGGCTAATCAATTGGTATTTAGTAGTTAAATTTTTTGATAACTCTTAAAACACTGCCTACATAATATCTGACCATGTTTCCTAAAGGTTAACATGAAAGTTCTAAGAAAATCCAAGAATTTACATCAAAAACGGCATTTTATATCATTAACTGGTTAGTTTAAAGAAAACCAATGAATTCCCACTTCTGGGATTAGGTCTCCTCTTAAAATACAAGGTGAGAGGGTTAGAGGTTGTCGACTCATTCGTGCTAAATAAAGATTTTACATGTCCCTAGGATTTTTAAAATTTATGGTCTATTCCTAGTAAGCATAAAATGAGTCAAAAAACAAACTGTTTACTTCATAAAAAGCACGTTGTTCATTAATGTACTTACGTCCAAAAAGTATCGCCCAAAAATGTACGTGCAAAAAGAAAAAAACTTTTTTCGATTTCTCGCAAACTTAAGTGTGTAACTTGAAATGCAACCTTTTTCTTACCTGAATGATCTTATTTTGGGGTTCATCCCGATCAGAGGTCATTGTACATATAAGTCCCATTAAAGGGCATTAACCCTGCGTGTCCATAAAAAAACAAACGATATATCACGAGGGACCCGCGATGCGTCTTTCGGGGTGAATTCATTGTAAGCCAACCCGTATTTAGTAGAACTACGCTAATCCTAGGCGTGAATCAATACGATTAACTACTAGCTGTGTGGTTTACGTAAATACTAGTAAATGTACTATAAATCTAGAAGGTTGGTGTTTGCCATGAAACAATTACTTATGTCTCTAAGGTTAAAGAACTTGATTTTTTTATTTAACTGAACTTGAGTCAGTTGAAAATAAATAAAGATTTGAAGCTATTTTAGTTACCACAATGAAAAACATTTTAATGAAAAAAAAATCTCAAAGGGAATGTAAAAATACTTTCTGATTTTACTTTTCATACTTAAGCATCGTTCTAATAATTTCCTTTGAGTAAGACAGATGGACGCGCATGACAAAACCTTTAAGGATTAATTAATTCTATAATGATTTACTATTTTAAATGCATATTAACGGCCCTTTTTAGTAAGTACTTTATCTTTTAGTTGACTTGTATTCATAGATAAAGTCACAAATAAATAATTACCGTCAATAAAATCAATTAAGTTTAACCAAAAACATTACACATTCTAATATATATGTTTAATCCCAGAACATAAATCAGCACACGAGATATTATATAAAGAAATGTGCGTGGTATGCAGCGATATATTATTTTTAGTGAATGTGAATGCACGACGTTCTCGGGGCATAAATTTTATGTATGTGACCCAGGTGTAGCCAATGCCTCCTGCATATTTCAAATGTTCAAATATTGACAAATTTCAAACTTTGTTGGCATAATGTAGCGTGTTATATTTGAATAGAATGGATTTGTCAAACGTTCAATTTAATGTTTATTTTTGTTATCTTCTAAGGCTTCTTCCTTATCTTACCTTTAATAACTAAAATTCAGCCAAATCTGGGTAGATTAGTAAGCAGACAATGGGTAACTGAAATTCAGTCAAATCTGAGTGAGTGAGCAGTCTCAGGATCCGAAGCGTATGTCTTAGCTACAATCGCAATAATGCAGGGATTATGATGAAATTGTCTTACACGAACCACAGAAAATTATAATTGAGGAATCTTTTTGTAGAGTTCCCGGTGGAGTATAGGTACGTGAAAGTTCCTAAATTCATATATTACTGGATTAGCTAAACTGTGTAATTTCAAATTTTCTGATCTCTCGAGAAAATTATGGTTAAGTTGTCATCTTGTAAATTTCGCAGTATCCGAGAAAACTTCTCAGCCCATTGACGACTGGCACTGTAGATGAAGAACGCAGGATATACAAATTTGCGTTCTAATTCTATATTAATAGGAAATTCGAATTTACTTGTACGAGTATACCAAAGATAATCTTGGAATATATGTCTTGAAAAACAATTGCTTGTCATCTTAACATTTCATCGAGACTTGGGTTTAGGCGGTTCGATGCCCCAACGAGCTCCCCCAAATATTTTTCAAAATAAACTTTAATGTAATTATAAGTAGGTACTTTTAATTTAACAGTAGTAGTTGAGTAGGCATCAGTTTTCACCACAATACATACTATTCCCTATCCAATGGGTCTTTACCCTTGTGAACTTTGTTTACGCTTAATGATCGTTTCTTTATTTATTGTACAAGAACTGTAATGTACCTCAATCAAGTGCAAATAAAATATTCTATTCTATTCTATTCCGATTTAATTGCGATTCACCTAGTTAATTTCGTGTAAAAATAAAATATCAAGTCATGTATTTTGAATTCGAACATAACGCAGTGTTCATACCGATCGGGGTGAAAATACTTAATAGGATATTTCTGATAGTATCGACTGGCTTATTGCCAGTTGTCTATGTCGGCTCCTGGAAGATGTATAAGGACTTAACTCGAAACAGGGTGTAACCCAAAATAAATAAGCCCGCGGCGGCGAAAAGGATCTGTTATTACATTGGTCAAACCCTTGTTGGTCGGCCATGACTCTTTTTATATAGAATTCATATGTAATTCTGTTTATTTTTACTTATTTCAAACTGAAAAAATAAGCGCTCTAAATATACTTGATTGTCCTTAAGATCAACAGGATCATTTATATTCGTCAAATTTTATACACGAAATGAAAATTTCATAATTTTTCTTCTTAACTACAATGAAAGAGATATGTGCGGTACTATGATCAGGAAATAAAAGTAAATGGATTCTTTGTCAGTATATCTGTCTTTTGTGGTCTTTTTCTCAAGATTTGTCAGTCTGTCGGTTACTCTTATAGGGGGGATCTGTCAGTCAGCCTGTCGTGATTCTAAAGAGGGAGGGGATTGTCCGTCAGTCAGTCTGTCGGTGACTCTAACGAGGCTTCCAAAAAGGCAACAAGATTGAGAAAAATGCAAGAAGAAACTCATCTCGGCTTTTTTAAAATTATTAATCTTGTTTCTAGATGGTCGGTAAAGATCACCGGAGTTAAGCCTTAAGCCCTTGGATATATGTGTCGGTCAATGTAAAAATGGTGTAACCCCATAATATAAAAATAATATAATTGTTTCGCATTGGGCTCACATACTGTCTTTTAAGTAATTTTATACTAAGTACAATGTTTCTTTTATGATTAAAAATGTAAAACATTGAATAAATATTTGTGATTTTTTTCTACACTTAATTTTTCAAAACTTAATTACAAGGAAATACACTTGCGAGCAAAAAAATCGGCCCACCCCATGTTTTTGCGTTTTAAGAGAAAAGGTTCAAAATTTATGAATATTATTTTTATTATTTTATTTTGTGTGAAGGTAGTTATGATTAAAGTTTATTTTCACATACCCTACACTTCAATAAAAAGAATATTCTTGACATAATCGAGTCGTTCTTCAGACACCGTCATTACTCACTTTTGCCAACGTTAACCGTTTAACTTTGTTACTCTGTGAAATCTTACTGTTCATCATTTTACGATCATTTATCATCATTCTACGTCATTACAAAAAAACTTTAGTTATTTTTCTTTATAACAATTAAAATTTTGTGCTAATTTTACCGTTTTTCGTTTAATAGCCTATCAAGTTGGTATACAATTTTCAGTAACAATTTGCAATAAGGTTTTTAAAACCTTATTATTCCAGCTATAACATGGTGTCAAAAGAATTCTCATAATAATAAAATGTTTCGAGTTATTTTATTTCAAATCGCAGAGCAGTGTGTGGGTCGATTTTTTTGCACGCAAGTGTAGTTCACTATTACAATGAACGACACATATGGCTGTTGGTCATCATCATCATCATCATCATCATCATCCCAGCATTATACCAACTGTTCCATAGACTTACGCTTCGGGCCTAGGGTCTGCTTACTGGGCTAATAAAATTTGGCTGAATTTTACTTGCGACCGCATCTGACCTCAGCAACCTAGAAGGAATCATCATTTTATGGTTAAACCATCTGTCAGGATATTAGAATAAATAAAGAAATATTCTCTTACAATCACACCAATTATTTAGTAACAAGATAAGTATCACTAAGAACTTGTGTTATAGATACTAAAGCACGGATAAACTTACTTAAATACTTTTTTTTTGTAAATACATGCTTAATATACATAGAAAAACACCCAGAATAGAACAAATATTCATGTTCATGCCCATCTTGTCCTGTGTTGGAATAGACCCCACAACCTTTGAAGTGAAGTGCAGGTATACTGACCTCCACGCCATATCGGTCGTCAATTTCAAAATTAGGATCAATATTAGAAGGCACTGACTTCCTAATAACTATTGCTATAGATATTCATGAGAGCCGGGGCCAAAAGATTAACATGCTTTCCGAGGCACGCAGCAAGTGATAAAAACGTACATAACTTCGAAAAGTCATAGTTGCGGTTTAAACAAGAGACTCGATGAAGTGTAGTCGGTTAGTCTTTGTCTTAGTCTTTTTCCTCTGGGCTATCGCTCGGTTTGTGGCTGCCGGTGTAAAATTTAATGTCGAGCGTTTCGGTGCTCGGGAGGCATGTGTGTTATGATAAGATGTTGTAACTGATCACTAATTATATGAGGATAATTAAGCTAAGTTTAAAACCTTATTGGGCCATGTGTGGGTACGTTACTAAGTTGCCGCGTGATGCACTATTTATTTTTAACTTACATATTTACTATGAGGGACTTCCTAAACGAATTTTACTTCATGTTTGCGTGTACGGGGAACCTACCATTTCTTAGTAGAGGAAGCCAACCCCACCTGTAAGTGGTGGACCTGCCGGTCAACGGACGAGGCTCTGACAATATAAAAGTTCCTAGTAAGCGGCAATAGGCTCGCCACCTATTAAATGAGATCAACATTATAAATGGCGAAATGTGGGCATTTAATATGCATCTGCATACCCTTAAGGGAAAATAGGTGACTCTTTTTAGGTTATTTTTATAGGAGCAAGTAAATACGTTTGTAATAAGTACTGAACATGAATTTTAATGTAAAACCCCAGGTTTTTGGTAATACAAGTATTAACATAATATTAATAAAAAAAATTACGTACGCACTTTTCACCTTGGGTAAAAAGGTCTAAATAATAATGTTTCTGTAAAATGATTTCCTGTATTACAAAAATTTCTTTATAGTAGTGACTGTTAACATTATGAAAATGTATACTTGCCTCATTTGGGTCCCGGCGAAATGAAATAGGGCAATGTTAAAATAACATGTTATTGTAATATTTCCTGTAGAAGGAGAAAGGTTTCAATTCGGTTGTATAAATATTATATTTTAGTAAAGACTTCTTATCTAAAGTCTATAAACCGATACTTTATGCGTTTCTGACTCATTCGTACTACTCTCATGTTTACTATCTTTAATTAGATATTTTTTATTATCCAGTAAATATCCACTCGTATTATGGTTTGACTAGAAACATTACAATTTCAAAATACCATTAATTTCACTTCAATTTATTCGGGCGTCCAATGTTTAATCATCGACACCGCAAATTAATCGATTCATTCGTTCCACAAAAGCGAATGCGGATTAATAATTCAGGAGTTTGTCCAATTGAATATAATGACCAGTGTTATGTAATAAGATAATATGCGGTTTATGACACATGCATTATTGATTATCTTTGAAAATCGATAAAGTAATACTGTTGTAATTTTGTTAATAAAAATAAGTTATTTATTCAGGTAAATTATACCCATGCACGGAAATGAAAACAACGAATAAGAATTATAAATACGATACGTTCATAACAAAAAAAAATGATTAAAGAAAATAAAATTAAAAAATTAAAAAGAAAATTTAAAAAAATAATAATCTAAAATTTAAAAAATACTTTTCAATATTTGTATAATAGGTTGGGGAAAAAGTCTTTTCGTATTTTTGTATGAAAAGTCAAGACATTTTTTTCAAAGTTTATTTACATTTATTTACAATATATATGTACCGTTTTGTTGAATAACTTTCTGCCATTTTGTGGGCAGAGACATTATCCCGTTACTGTAGAAACTTTGGGACTTCTGATCAAAAAAACGGGACAAATAGTTTTGGCAGTCCTCTCTTGAGGTCAACCTTACAGAACCTAAAGAATTCTGCAGAGACCGAAACAGGTGAAAATCTGAAGGCGCAAGGTCAGGGCTATATGGTGGATGCACTAGGACCTCCCAGTCGAACTCTCTTAATTTTTGCTGAGTGGCTAAAGATGTGTGTGGTCTAGCGTTATCGTGATGAAAGACCACACCCTTCCTGTTGATCAATTCCGGCCGTTTTCTCTCGACTGCTTCCTTTAATCTCATCAGTTGCTGGCAGTAAAGATCAGAATCGATGGTTTTGCCGGGCGGTAAAAGCTCATAATAAACAATGCCCTTCCAATCCCACCATACACACAGCATCACCTTATTTCGTGTTAGGCCAGGTTTGGCCACAGTCTGTGAAGCCTGGCCAACTTTCGACCACGACCTTTTCCGCACGTTCTTGTCGTACGTGATCCACTTTTCATCGCCAGTTATCAATCTCTTCAAAAACGGCTCGGTTTCATTACGTCTCAATAATGAATCGCAAATGAGTACACGGTTCATTAAGTTTCTTTGAGTGAGCTCGTGTGGCATCCAAATATCGAGCTTTTTTGTATAACCAGCTTTCTTCAAATGGGTCAAAACTGTTTTGTGATCAATTCCCAGTTCTTCAGCTACATCGTAACTACTAATATGCCGATCTTGCTCCACTCTTTCAAAAATGGCGTCCATTTTATTCGTAACAGGGCGACCAGAGCGAGGTGCATCTTTAACATCAAAATTTCCGGACTGAAAACGTTTGAACCAAATTTGTGCTACTCTTACTGACACTGCATCAGGTCCATAAACATCACAAATTTTTTTCATTGCTTGAGTTGCATTTTTGCCTTTTTTATAATAAAATTTTAAAATGTATCGAATTTCTTCATTAGATTCACTCATTTTTACGGAGAGAAAAACAAATGAAAAATAGCGGGAAACAACTTTTTTTTTATTTTTTTCTTTTCTTTATAATGGAACCTTTTTAATGTTACCAAAACCAGCCAGACACAAATAGTACAGTCAAAAAAATTTTATAATAAGTTTATACCTACGTTATGCGAAAAGACTTTTTCCCCGACCTAATATATTACTTTCGTGGTGCTGTAGGTCAAAGAGGTCGAAGATTTGAATGCTTTAAAGAAGTTGAAGTGGCATTTCAAATAAAGGGCCTTACTTTCGAAGCTTTTCAACCATTCCATTTAGTGTTGCTTCGCCTTACGATTCAGATAGAGTCTAGCTATCCACGTATGATTATCAGATTGTTGTTTAAAGAATATGTTATCTATGTAGACTTCAGTCATCTCAGTCTCCCTGAGACCTCGTATTGTAAATTTATCGAAACGTCGAGATAAAGATTTAAATCCGACAAATGTGTGTTATTTAGTACATTAGTCCCTAATTTAAATTCTCTTTCACACATTAACGGTTTAACATTGATATATATATAAAAGTTGTTAAACAAAAACTATCGTCAAACTAAAATGCGAGTACATTACCACGGGTTCTCAGCAATATATTAAATTATTTATATCACAAACCTCTCAAAAATTGCAAGAATTTCAATAAAACTTGACAAGCAGCAGTCACAAAATGGCTGCTGTGAAAACACTTTAAATTAAAAAATACGTGGTACATTTTTGGATTTGTTACTATATCATAAAGTTTTGTACCGAAAGTAAACTACAAATCACCTGGAAAAAATGCGCATTAAAATTATTTATTTATACAAAATTACATTACACAAATAATAATAAAGTAAGGTACAACGGTGCTGCACATTTCTAAAAGAAATTTCTTCCAGCAGATCAGAAGGTAGAAATAATTATGTAAATCACACTAAACATAATATGTTTCAAGGCATATTCTTTTGTAAGGCATAAACTTTGAAACTATCTTCCGGCAAACGTGTTTTCCAACTCATACAGTCCCGCATCTTTTAAGCGAGCATGAAGCGCCAGTCATTCGTATGTTACCGTAAAATTAAGAATGCTAGATCGTTATCAGTGAACAGACTCGCTCAAAATTTTGAACAGCATTGACTTATTACCACAAGTTACATAAAAAAAATAGTTTGATTGACATTTCTTTGACACAAAAGAAATGCAGTAAATTAAGCACCCGAGGTGGTAGACCAAAACTATAGGCTTGGCATTTGTGACATATCCAAGGATTGATTGATGAGATAATATAAATAAATAAATAATAAAATAAATATTCTCTTACAATCACAACAATTATTTAGTTCCAAAATAAGTATCACTAAGAACTTGTGTTATGGATACTAAACAACGGATTAACATACTTAAAGACTTTTTTTTTGTAAAGACATACTTAATATATGTACATAGTAAAACACACAAAGATTTGTCCTGTGTGGGAATCGAACCCACGACCTCTCGAGTGAAGTGCAGTTATACTGACCTCCACGCCATATTGGTTGTCAAAAATGTAGGCATGTCCCGAAAATACAAATGTAGGCATGTCCATAGTAAGGGCAATGCAATGTGCGCTGGACGCGTGACGCACGGTGAAACTTTTAATTATATTTCTGGAACTACGTTTGTACAAAAAGAGGCCGTCTGCGGTGCTGTGAACTCTGCCATGTTTTAATAGCTATTGTACGGTCAGCGAAGCAGATGTTTTATTTTTATTTTTTTATTGATATTATAATAAATAATAGGTTGGGGAAAAAGTCTTTTCGTATTTTTGTATAAAAAGTCAAGACATTTTTTTCAAAGTTTATTTACATTTATGTACAATATATATGTACCGTTTTGTTGAATAACTTTCTGCCATTTTGTGGGCAGAGACATTATCCCGTTACTGTAGAAACTTTGGGACTTCTGATCAAAAAAACGGGACAAATAGTTTTGGCAGTCCTCTCTTGAGGTCAACCTTACAGAACCTAAAGAATTCTGCAGAGACCGAAACAGGTGAAAATCTGAAGGCGCAAGGTCAGGGCTATATGGTGGATGCACTAGGACCTCCCAGTCGAACTCTCTTAATTTTTGCTGAGTGGCTAAAGATGTGTGTGGTCTAGCGTTATCGTGATGAAAGACCACACCCTTCCTGTTGATCAATTCCGGCCGTTTTCTCTCGACTGCTTCCTTTAATCTCATCAGTTGCTGGCAGTAAAGATCAGAATCGATGGTTTTGCCGGGCGGTAAAAGCTCATAATAAACAATGCCCTTCTAATCCCACCATACACACAGCATCACCTTATTTCGTGTTAGGCCAGGTTTGGCCACAGTCTGTGAAGCCTGGCCAACTTTCGACCACGACCTTTTTCGCACGTTCTTGTCGTACGTGATCCACTTTTCATCGCCAGTTATCAATCTCTTCAAAAATGGCTCGGTTTCATTACGTCTCAATAATGAATCGCAAATGAGTACACGGTTCATTAAGTTTCTTTGAGTGAGCTCGTGTGGCACCCAAATATCGAGCTTTTTTGTATAACCAGATTTCTTCAAATGGGTCAAAACTGTTTTGTGGTCAATTCCCAGTTCTTCAGCTACATCGTAACTTCGTCTATCGTTCAAGTTCGGCTCAAAAGAGCTCTTATGAAGGTCAAAACTTAAAAACTAGCGCGCCCATTCACTGCGGGCGGGAGCTTAATCGTAAAAAAAGGGCAAGAAAATCGTCAAGGTTACTTTTTTCTCCCGCATTATTAATATTATTAATTGTATACACAATATTAAAAACTGCATTCAATACGTCACTGGTTATGGCTGGAATGGGCTTACAGAATGCCATTAAGCAGCACTGGGTTCACGCCTGCCAAAGATAATACTTTATACGTATCTAGGTCTTATTGTCTACTGTTTTCTGTTTTTGTCAGATAACAGTGAAATAATAAATTAAATAAAATATTCTTTATTG
Organism: Musotima nitidalis; assembly: GCA_949126915.1. Classification (NCBI taxonomy): domain Eukaryota; kingdom Metazoa; phylum Arthropoda; class Insecta; order Lepidoptera; family Crambidae; genus Musotima; species Musotima nitidalis. Next base: position 5,541,205 of record OX421424.1, on the reverse strand, counting down.
TCTTTAAGATCAACTGGATCATCTAGATTCGTCAAATTTTTACAAACTAAATGGAAATTCGATATTTTTTAAACAACAATGAAAGAGATATGAGCGGTACCATAATCAAGAAGTAAAAGCAAATGGATTATTTGTCAGAATTTGTCAAGCGATATACTGAGTTCACAATAGAATGCAAAACTGAGTTCAGATCAATGTTTATGCAGTCTGTACACGAAAATATATCGTTTCTCCATCGTATCGGTACGTATATACTTTTTTATCAAACGAACTTTTAACGAACCAACTTTTTGGTGCTTACCGGATCGCTAAGCTAACACAAAACAGAATCGATTTAGTATAGTTTCTCAATTTTAATTTTAAAATTACAACTTCATTTAACTTTAAACTTTAAAATTTGGCAATGTGTTTTCTTTAGATGGCAAAGCACAATATTTGTATTTGCATACTATCGTCCGGCGGCCGCCCGCGACTATATTCGCGTGACCTGCAGGCTTCTTTAAGTAAGTAGGAAAATTAAAAGTAGCTTGTAACTTTAGCTATCTGTTGATGAAAGTCCCGTTTACGTTTTGTCAATCCAAGTCAGTTGCGTTTTATTATACCACATTCGAAACGGGACAAGAAGCCCGTGACTTCAATCGCGTGATCACAGGGCCTTTTAAGTAGGTAGGAAAATTAAAAGTAGCTTGTAAGCTATCTGTTGATGAAAGTCCCGTTTACGTTTTGTTATGCCAAGTTGGCTGCGTTTTGTTATACCACGTTCCAAACGGGATAAAAAGTATTGTATATCTGTCTCCAGATTTTAAGCTACCTTCCAAGCAATTTTTAGCCAAATCGGTTCAGCTGGTCTCTAGTTATAAAAAGTGTACCTTACACGACTTTCTTTTACATACATCAAGAGTACAGGGCGTCCCACGGCTATGCCACACGGAGGAAATTATCTTGATTATTGTAGATGGAACATTTGACTGAAAGAAGACATTATTTTAATTTCAAAAACAATTTCAAGTGGGTACAGTGATTAGAATAGGTACTTATGATAATGTCAGTTGTATTTCCTTACAGAAATATTAGCTTCTCATTAATCTGAACTAAATTTCACATCAAATGTTAAAATTAATGGTTTTTCTTTTATTTCTGACACTTTGTTATTTAGCAAAAAATTTTTCTTATGATGAAGCATTTCGATCGGTATGATAAAGTTGCAGGGAATATCCCGCATCCTTTTTTCTCTTGTAGCGGGTTCGATTCCCGTTACAAACGTGTAATTATGTAAAAATCTATGAATGCAGTTTAAATTATTTTAAAAATTAAAATAATGTCTTCTTTCAGTTAAATGTTCCATCCACAATATTCAAGATACTTTCCTCCATGTGGCATATCGGTGGGACGCCCTGTATATACAGATGAAAATATTAATGTTCGCCTGAGATGTAAGTAAATAAATATTATACGGGCACACTTCGCCACTTATGTAATTGTTTCACGTCACAGGTACTATTGGCGCTTGCCGGTGTTTTTCGTTAAGTTAAGTTGTTTTGTTTTTTGTTTGTTTTTTGTTTTTTTTTTCCTTTTTTTTTAGGTTCGCCATAGCCTCGTCTAATGATCGACAGGTACTCCACTTTTTCTTATCGTGTTGAGTTATTTCTCGATTTAACAGTTGCGTGAAGTTACATTAATCATCAACAGCATTAGCTCAAGGAAGTCCACTGCGGAACATAGGCCTCCCTCATACATTTCTCGCGAGACCTATTGTAAGCGGCCTGCACGGCCTGCATTCATAGTGATCCAGCGACCTTTATTAGACTTCCCACGCCATTATTGACATAACATTACACACAAAAAGATCAAAGGCTTGTTATATCAGGTACGAAAATATTGGATAAAAGTGGGGATCAGACCCCAATCTTTTAGGGAGACCTCCATATGAAGAGTGAACCTCCAAGCAAAGCCTTTAGCAAAATTTCAAAGAATCGAATCACCAATATCTTTCGATACCGTATAGCGTCAATTACAAGACGTCAAACATCAAATAGAGGGAGTCAAACACAAACAAACCGAAACAAACAGTCGACAAACAAACGTTGTAACGCGTGACGGGAGTATCGGAGGCTGTATTTGGAAAGGGCGGGCCTCGCCAAACTTATGGTGACATGTTAGGAGTTGTTGGTAAAGAAACCTACGTACATTACACTCGTTCAGCAAGTCCTATCAAGTGCTACATACTACCATTCGTAGCATAAACGTAGCGTTTATTCAATGTGCTACGTCGTAGCCAGTTGACCGAGTAGTTGAAATGTCAATAAAATTCAAAAAAGACTGATTACTGGTTAAATTTGTACAAACCATTAGTTGTTTTTTAATGTCAAATCAATAAATGGCTGGGCTTACTGTCGGAGGTGGAGCGGAAATGTGTGCCGGATTTTTACTGACTATCCACATACCCATATACCATATATATCCGTATACCATCCATATCCTTCTGGAGCCTGCTATGTTCCGGTTTTTTTTTGCGTCTGTAACAAAGTGCATTTACGCACTGCCTCCCGGCCAAAGGGGGTTTGAGAGGGATGTGTGGGACTCACCACCGGCAGACGCGACCGCCAGCAGTAATACTCGCTTAAAATCTGCCGCCAACGCCCGCCGCTTGTCGAGAAAGGGGGCAGGGGGCCATTAACTGGGTTGCAGCGTCTGACACCGAACCTGCAGCCTACGTGACCAGGGCCAGAACCGGGAAGGCGTCCTCAGAAAGGCGCAGTGGACGCGCCCCTTTTACCTCCTTGTGCGACCATAGCGTGTGTGGCCGACTTCTCAGAGAGTCTATGGTTAGACAGCAGGGGCCCCCTGCCCCCGCTGCCTAAGATCCTCTTGGTCCTCCCGCTGCGCCCTCCACAGGTTCCTTTTAGTTCCCCCTCTGGGCACTAGAGTCGCCGGTCTCTGTCGAAGGTAACTTTTCCCCCGCAACTCCTCCGCCCCCCTACCAATTCACGGTTGAGACCAGTCGGGGGGGCTTAATGACTAACACACATAAGTGACACCGGACGGCTTAACGCACTTCCGAAGCATAGTACCTGTCACTATAATTGGAACAGAAACCACCACCCACTATAAACTCAGCTTTACTTCGGAGATCGCTCCCAAGTGTTATTAATATAACATTTCAAATTTAATTTATTTCCCTGACCGAAAACCGTCTAAGCCTGCAGCGTACGGAACGCTTACAAAGAATTCGATTTGTCCGATCGCCGCGCACCCCCGTATCCGTTGCAAAAGTATCAGTTTCTCGGGTAACTACGTTTTGGTCGGAAAATAAAATTATAGAGTACCTTTTTGCAGAAGGAAAGCGTAACAGAGTCGAGTCGCGTCTCGAATACGAAAGAAGGAAGTCGGGCAGATATCGATTCTTGGAAAAGTACCGCATATTCACCTGTGGCATAGTGGATACAAATAAGTACGATATCTTCATACGCAACGAACACAGTTTGTATGTGAACGTGACCTAACATCGTCTTCGCAAGCATATACTAACATAACTTATAGACGCGCAAGTCGTGGCAACCCTTACATACGCTTCGCCGCTATGCTGCTCTTTGATCATGCATTTTCTTCATCAAAAAAACTATAAGCGACAGCCTTACGTGTTAAGGAAACTATTGAAATGATACTTGAAATTTTTATGCCCGATCTTATCGCCCTTCTCACCTGCCCCTGCCCCTTTGGCAGCGATAAATTAAGTCAATGTGTGCGTGCGATTACGCATACGTTTGGGCTTAAGTTCATTTAAAGATAATTATTATTAGTATGGTCATATATTTATTTAATAATAAGTAAGTGTACACATAATAAATAAATATTTGTAAATAATAATTATCTTACAACTACACCAAATATGTCGTTCTAAGATAAGTGGCTTTAAGATTAGCATCTTTCAGATCATCATATTTCTTCATTCATCATTATCTCGGTTGCCCTATGCGATAAATATCTTTAAGATTAGTATATTTAAGCTAAGTATATTTAAGGCAAGTTTATAGTAAATATCGTACTTAGTCGCATCTACTATGTATGGAAAAAGTGTTTATGTGGTTGCCCTATACGATAAGTATCTTTAAGATTAGTATATTTAAGCTAAGTATCTTTAAGACAAGTTTAATAGTAGATATCGTACTTATTTGCATCTACTATGTATGGGTAATGTGTTTATGTGGCAAATACATCTGCCATCCTCCTGGACGGTGACGAGTGTGACCTCTTTAAATTGGGTATGATGTTGATGCTCAAACACATTTGGGGAATACGACCTTTTTAAAGCCGACGTAAAACGTAAATTCGCTAGGTATTCGATGTTACTTAGTGTCGTAAGGGTTCGTTATGTTAATAGAATTTTTATTTGGCTGCGGCTTCTTTATGCTGAGTTCTATACTGCAATATATTCTAGTAAGTCAGTTCTATATTTATTTGAAGAAGTTTTTGAAATATAATAGGTTACCTCTTACGATACGACCTCTTAAATATATACCTGCGGAATAAAAACAGTTTCTTTTCTATTAGAAGTTAACATTTAGTTAAGTACATTCAGTTGCAGAAAACATAAAAAACAATAATATAATTAGAAATTATTACGATTAGAAAGTAATATTATGAGAAATAATATTATTAAAAAATATATATCACGGTTTCAAATTCAAAAAGAACTCTCTCCAAAAAGTTAAACGTTTAAACTTTTTGGAGAGAGATCTTTTTGAATTGGATACCTATTCTATCCAATACATAATACAATATATAATACATTTGACAAAATATTGACAGAATTGTGGCGTCCACAATACATACATAGCAATGTTTAGCATTTACGGACGATTGGCTTTTCATTATAAAAGAGTCCCAGTATACTTTCAAATGCATTCGTTAAGACATCAATATAACTGGCGATGTGTGGGCGTACAATATGCCTCTGCCTACACCTTCGGGGAAACAGGCATGTATGCATTTATTAAGGCATCAAATTATTGTAGGTAAAACGATTCTCCTCTATCAATTGTTCTCGGTCCACGATTGGTGAAGATATCAGAGAACATATAAGAAGAGGAAGATATGACACACAGACATATATAAAAACTTATTTAACGCGTCTTAATAACATTTCCACTCAGACAGTGGCTGTAAAGGAGTACTAAAAAAAGAAAAGCATTACTACTGTTATATGTTATATAGAAGATTGTTCGCTATCTAAAATAAAGGATGCACTTAAAGAGGCAATATGAAAGCCGTTCCCTTATATCTTTTAGCAAAAAAGGCCCTTCGTGAGGAAAGTCTGGCAACGCTACAAAATAAAAGAGTGAGTGGAGTCCCGTGTATGCGGTACGTGGCAGGCACCATGCTGCATACAAACGGCTTATCAAAATGGGTGCGGTCACACCGCGTGCTTTCTTAAGGTCTATCATAGGTTTTGTATTGAATCTTTGCTCTATTTTGTAGGAATCCGTATCCAAAGAGGGACAATGATATTGCACAGCTGTGAAGTATATAGCTTGAGAGATAAGCTTACATTTTATTTTCTGATGAATAGTTACTATTTTTTAAAAGCAACCGGTACCCATAGAGTGTCAATGAAAGCATATGCTATGAAAAGTATGGCTTGAGAGATAAGATAACCTTTCGATATGATATTTTAATAATGTTTTTATTCTTTATACCTCTAAGAGAACCTTCCATAACAGTCAAGTAAATATGTAACGTGAAACTGAGCTGAGCCTGTACAATAGGGGATGGTCACGAAAATGATCTGGTTGACTTTTTATTCTAATTTACACAAATACAAGTTGAAAATATTAAATCCTAAGCTTGTTTGTCTGACAAGTAATCATATAGATGTTGATTCTTATACCCAAAAACATAACAATTTATAAAGATGAAACTTAATTTTACATAAATAATGACACATAAAGTAAGATAACGTAAGTATCATACTTATTCAATTTCATCATCTCAGCCCATTAACGTCCCACTACTGAGCACAAGCCTCTTCTCAAATACTAAGGTGCGAGGTTATTGGGTCATACTCCACCACGCGGACCCAGTGCGGATTGGCGGAGGCAGGTGTATGGCGTCCTGCTGTTAGAATTTTTCAAGCCGCCCAATTAGGCCTCTAACATGGCTTAACGACTACCACATTTTAGTGATAACCGGGACCAACGGCTTAACGTGCCTTCCAAAGCACGGAAGCGCTCGTAATCAAATGCCGCACAAACGGTCACCCATCCAAGGATTGACCTCTGTAAACTCCGCTTTACTTCGGTGATAGTTTCCGACCACCGAGCACCGCGGAGCTACGAGCGCTTCCTTATTTAACTTAGATTAAAGCAATCACTAAATTGACTACCAATGCAAAAAGGTTCGTTATTCTTACAGGATATACTCTTCTGTTACACATAACGAGCGAGGCTAAGCCAGTAGTAACAATTTAATTTTACAATCCCAAAAAATCTGATTTACTAAAATATTTGTGGTTTTTGAAGCGTTAGCCCTTTCGTATGTGTTTAAATTGGTTAAAAAAGGAAAGGCAATATATCCCCAAATTGTTTCCCCATGAAACGGAACTGTCCACTCCAAGCGTCCACTCGGCCTTACAAAAACAGCGCTCGGCATTACTCCCGCCAAATGAATGGTACTTTAAATCAACAGCTTTGGTACAAAGCAACGCGAGCACGTAGGTAAGCGACGAAAAATTACAAAGCAAAACCGCTCTCGCCGGCGCGGCCTGATTGAGTGGGATAAGGGTCGAATCGAAAAGAGCAAAGGTAATCCCTGGACAAACAGCACTTAAGGATGTCTACTTAGCGCTTCAAGTACCAGCGAGAGAGGCCTTACCACCGGAGCCGGACAAAATAAATATAGACTAAATCTCCTTTCATCACGGATTGTTTTTCATAAACATTGAATTATATGGAATAATGAAATCCGGGTCTACTGATACAGCTTAGAGTAATACCATCATTATCCGGTCTATTTCTTTTCTATTTTTAGGATGTTATTAGTTTTCCTCATAAACCACCTATCCCAATACACGTGTACAAGACAAGGAAATTCGAAAAACATAGAGAAATTGTTAATTTACTTACATCCTTCGAGTTCGATATTGGCTTAAGAGTTATGTAAGGCCAATACGGGACAAATAACAGTTTTCACCGTGTTTAACTTATATTATTACCTATTATCATCTTAATCAGGGTGTATAGGCATCCTACCAACATCTTAGGAGCCCTTTTTTATTTTGTTTTAACAAAAAAGTTTTCGGTAACAAAATGCATTTACGCACTGCATTCCGGCCAAAGGGGGACCGAAAAGGGGTGTGGGACTCACTATCGGCAGACGCTTCTTCTAATTGCAAATCTAGGGGCCAGTACCTGGGTTGCAGCGTCTGACACCCCGCCTGCGGCCAACGTCCCCCGGACCAAAATCGGGAGGACCTCCTCAGAGAAGCACAGTGGACGCGCCCTTCCTACCTCCTTGTGCGACCATAGCGTGTGTGGCCGACTCCCCGGAGGGTCTATGGTTAGACAGTAGGGGCCCCCTGCCCCCGCTGCCTAAGACCCTCCTATCACTGCTTGATGAGCCCTCCTGGCCTGCCCGCTGCGCTCTCCACAGGTCCCTCTTAGTTTCCCCCCGGCAGTTAGTACTAAGAGCACCCAAAATCAACATCTTAGGAGCCCTTTTTTTATCGGCGGTAAGAAAATGCTGTTTACGCACCGCCCCCGCCGCCTAAAGTCCCCCGAACATCTTAAGAGCACAAGCCAACCTCACCAATAAAATCCAAGTGGTGCACCTGCCCAACAACGGACAAGGCTCTAGCGAATAAAAAGTTCCCACATGGGCTCGCCGCCTATTACATGGGACTAACAATAAAATTGTCAAAGTGTGGGTTTATAATATGCCTCTGCCAACCCCATCGGGTAAGCAGGCGTGATTTTATGTATTGTGTATCATCTCAACCATATGAAATTTACTGGTCAACTACGCCTCCCCTATTGATTCCAATGCCGATCGATCATGAGCCAACTATGGATGCAGGTGGCTCATTATCGATCGGTGGTAGTTTCTGGCCGCCCTTACCAGATCATCGGTTCATCGTTTGGGATTCCGTCCTCTATCACTTTCTGTTTCGCGATTTATCCCATCATAAATAATAAATAAAGAAATTGGCAAAAACAAACAAACGGTCTCTTCGGTATTTAATCTAATAATAACCTGGAGACATTAACAATACTTGCTATTAATAGCTTAGAAGTAAAACGGCCGAATAATAAGAATTTCAAATATGTAATATGGAGAATCTGGATGAATTATTTTATTTTTAACCACACGTTCTCACGTTTTATATGATGTAGATTTATGTCTTATTTGTCACATTTTTCCGTACAAGATGACAAAGAACAATCAAATTGAAAAAGCTCAATTTTAGCAATCTCACCTAACTCCTAACCTTTAATAGATCCGACTATATTACATACCGAACGACTGTGGCTGGGCTACGTCGCAACATGATTATTACTACACGTCTACGAGAGAAGGTGGTCTATACCCTCACGCCTCAGTAAATCGACAGACTATTTTGTTAAGCATTGTTGGGCGAGTCTATTCATGTGCTTGATCTATGATTTTCGGGGTTCTCGGAAAATCAAGATAACCACTTATACTAATCGTCTCCGCTCCGCTCTATTGGATGGAACGCCTACTAATATTTTCAGGTGGAATTAATACTCACTTATTCACTAATTGTTAATAATTAGGCCTTATATTTATCAGATAACGGGTGCCTACGTTGTAATAGATTTAAATTATTATATCTTATTTCGCAAAAACCAACTACTCATTAAACTTACTACTGGTCAAGTTGATAGTTGAAAGTCATATCTAAGGAGAGATATTACATTCGCAAAGAGAAATAGTACCTATATGGTAAAATTACTGCGTAAGAATTGATGTCTCGGGGTGATTGTCGCTGTTCAGTGCCAATTTTTAACTGTCATAAGTCTATTATCATGTCAGGTCTATTATCATTATATCATCTTTCATCAGGTGCATCAATTACTGTGAGTAACCATCAAGTTTGTCAAGTCACTCTTAAAATTCAAAAATAATTCCAATTCAAAAAACACAAAAAATTACACAATCTTTTGAATTACCTACAAGTTGGAGCTTTAACAATTACTATTAAGTATTTAACCGCTTGGCGGGAAAGTGAAGCGTCATGTCTGCAGTTTTGTTTTATTTTCTAAAATTTGTGATATTTCTAACATTAGTGTGTAATAACGGTGGATTATTAACCGTTAAGTGTTTGTAAATAAAACATGCATTTATAGCATTGCAACATCACTTTCCAAATTCTCTCAAGAAGTCCATGTGAGATCTCAGTATAGTCCCACATCTTTCCTGAGGAATCAAGGGGTTTTGGGGGAGGGCATCTCATTTACCATTTATCATATTTTTTCCTACTCATTCTTATTTACTATTATTTATATTTTATTAATATATCTCTTTCTTGACATTGGCTAAATATGCTAATCGCACAAAGCCATAATTTTAAAGAAAATATATTTCCACCACCATACCCACTTCCAAGTCACGTTACTCTTCGAATCAAAAAAGTATCATAACCGGAGAGACAAAACACTTGCACACTTATAGATATATGATACTAACCTCTTCTATAAGTTTGTGCTTTAACAACTTTTGAGGTATTCTTACAACTGCTATCACGTATATAACAACTATGAAGTAAAAGTCTTATCACGTGACATTTTTAGTGCTATTTTTATTTTCAAATGTATCAAAACTTTGTTCTTTTATTGGCTTGACATTTTATGTAAGTATGTTGATTATGTTTTGTTAATATATATCATTTTGTATGATTTGCCGGCGCTTTGGATTATATCTGTTTGCTGACATGAGCAATGTAATATAATAGGAGAAATGATTCTTTAAAATATAAATAAAGACATTAAAAAAATATTCTTTATTGTCTTTAAGATCAACACGATCATTTAGATTCGTCAAACATTCACACACAAAATGATAATTCGATATATTTTTTTAACAACAATGAAAGAGTCTATATGTCCGGTTTTTTACGTCAGTCTTAGAAATAAAAAAGTGACATAGGGGGGAACAAAGTACAGTTGTACATACATAAGACCCGCCTGTCACGTACTACATCTGCAAGTTTGAGTTTGTTTAACAACACCCATCCTCCTCTGTTCACTCAACTAAATCTTTTGGGAGCTAAACAACTAACTACAAACGAGAACGTTAAAAAAGACGGCGCGCCTGCAGAATACGAAAGGTTCCTGTTAAATTCCTTTTGCTTTGTAATGTAACACGACTTCGAAATATATTCGTTTGGTAAGTCCGCAGTAGTGAGTTGGCGTAATAAAATAAAATACAGGAACGCGGAAAGTTTTTTTTTGACTTTAATTAAAATACGGAGAGTGGTATATTGTTCCTTTGTTTATACTATTACTTCGTGAAGATCATTTAATTGTTCTCATTTGTTACCTTACGTAAATCATTCAGTGATAAGTAGTTGCCAGTTGGTATTGTAATTTTTCTATTATTTTTATAATTTCTAGGATTATTTTTGTTTTAGTTACAAGCTTAATTTTCGAATATCTTATTTTCATTTCATTTTTTGTTTTCAAGTCAAGTCATTCACAAAGACTATTAATATGCAACGAAACACCAGTTTTACTTATATTTTTTCTATCGGTTTGATTCAGGTCGAAGTCGTTTTAGGAAGTCGAGCTACAAATTTAATGACAATGCTTTATACGAATTTTTTTTTGTAACTCGAAGTGTGTAGATAATTTAATATGCCTCTGCCTACCCCTTCGAGAAACAGGCATGGTTGTTTGTATGTATGTACTAGAAAATGAAAAACATGAAAAGAGCATACCTACTTTAATATCGTATAGGTTTCCTACTATTCATTTTGGTGCTAAAACTTTTTACAAACCAAAAACCTAATAACATTTTCTTCATTTCCGAACTTTGAAAAGAAAATTAAGATTCGTTTAAATTTTTCCGTCGTCTGTTTTCAGTGGAAAATAAACCGTTGCTGAGCTGGCGTCCACTAATCGCTCACCATTCGCTTCGGTTAACTGAAATACTTGGGCACTTTTAACTTTTTAACGCTGACTTTTTATTAACGCTGTCGGTCAATGTGCAAGCTGTAAAAACGAGGAGCTGCTTCGCTTTCGGGTCAATTTCTTTTAATTTTAGCGATCTTCTTGCATGTACATCTGTTAAAGTATAAAAATAGATCGATAGATTTATTTACTCGTTTTTTATAATAAAGAACACAAAAATACTTTTCTAGGCTGAATCTATATATAAATATATATATATATATATATATATATATAGGCGTCTCATATTTTTGCCAAGATAGCGTACAAATGTTTTTTAAATATAATGTCTTAAAAGTATTGTGTTAAGTATATACTTACTTTGACGACCGATATGGTTTGGAGGTCAGTATACCTGCACTTTACTCAAGAGGTCGTGGGTTCGATTCCCACACTGGACAAATCTTTGTGTGCATAACCATAAATATTTGTTCTGGTCTGGGTGTTTTCCTATGTATATTAATTATGTATTTACCAAAAAAAAAGTATGTAAGTATGTTTGTCCGTTATTTAGTATCCATAACACAAGTTCTTAATTATACTTATCTTGGGACTACATAATTGGTGTGATTGTAAGAGAATATTTATTTATACTATATTGTCAAACAGTCTACCTAACTATTCTATTATTATTCCAGGCATAAAATTCATTCATAGACTTCTCCTTCTTCTTCCTCTATGAATAAATTGTATGCATTTGTCCAGCAATCATTCATGAAGTTTTCTCTTGAATAAGACCAAATTGAGATTTTTTGAACTTTCAGGAATATGATTGTATACCTTTACTGCCATAAAGTGCGCATTCTTTTGAAGGGACAAACTACACTAAGGCACACATAAACGATTGTCAGTCCTACTCCAAAAGCTCTTTACTCTAACGTCTTTGTGGGTTTCAAAATATTCGTTGTGCTCTTTCACAAACAATAATAATAAATATTTTTTAACAATTACACCAATTATTTAGTTCCAAGATAAGAACTCATTAAGAAATCATTAAGGGCTTGTGTTATAGATACTAAATAACGGATAAACATACATAAATACTTTTTTTTGTAAATAAATACTTAATACACATAGGAAAACACCCAGACCAGAACAAATATTCATGTTCATGCACACAAATATTTGTCCTGAGTGGGAATCGAACCCACGACCTCTGGAGTGAAGCGTAGTTATGACTGACCCCCACGCCATATCGGTCGTCAAACTGATGCAATGCCAAGCTGCCAACAATGCCATCTGCTTGATATATAGTCCAATTAGCGTTAATAATTTTAAGATTCTAAATAATGGGCGACAAGATTCCAAGTAGTGAGCACCACATATAGTTATAACACATTTATTTGTATGTTAAAAATACTTACGATCACTTTCTATACTTTAGATCACCAAAGTAAAGCAGCGTTATAAAGGCCAGTACTCATACCGTGCTTCGACAACAGCAACTTTCGGCGGCTTTTAATCCATTAATATTAATTGTTTATGTATAAATATCTTAATTTCGTATTTTATTATCGTATGATGAACTGGTTAAGCCACTTAGAGGCTCTATTGGATGGCTTTAAAGTTGGTAGACACTTTTAGTTGACACTATTTGAATGACTTGTGTGCGCTTTGGATTTTACTTATTAGCCGACATAAACAATGTACTAATTAATTAATTAATAAATCTTTGTAATTTTAATATCCATATTGTCGAAATAAAATACTATGATAATGCGCGATCTAAATCCGCAAAATGTGTTATATGTAATATCTTGTGATAAAGTTTAAAATATATTAAATGAATATTTTTAGTACATTATACTGCGCAGTCCCGCCCGAGTACTTCTATAATTATTTTCCTCAATATTGTTGCTGCGTGTTGAACCACAGTAAAAGCATGATAGAAGAATTGGTAAGAGGAGACTCATATTCAAAAACGATATTAAAAAGTCAGAGTAAGACTTTACGCCCGAGTGAGACACAATGATTCACATCAATCTTAAAAAGAGAATCGTATCTGTCCGTCTTTACAGTAAATTTTCCCTAAATCTACTAAATCGATTAAGTCAACATCTGGTACTATTTTCAATGTAACCTGAACGTGTTATGACGTATAAAAATATATTTAATATTTTCTGGTCAGACAATTGCTTACTTTACGTGTATTTATCATAATATGTCTCGCGTACTGTACAATAAAAAAAGAAACAAATTTACCTGCAACTAGTTGGAAATTTATATTCGAATAGAAGTTCCTATAGAATAGTGCCACTCTTTTACATCTTAACGGCGTGGCAAGAGACGACGAAGAGAAATCCTACCGGATGATAGGCAGCAGCGTCGTCCTGCGTACTGGCTTGAACCGCTTGCCCAGCAAAGACCCCCAATAAATTAAAATCTATTGTGGAGGCCAATGTTCAGCAGTGGACTTTATACGGCTGATATGATGATGATAGTTTGTATGGAAAACAAATATAAATCAAATTTATAGTAAGTACCCGCGTAAGTACGTACTCGAACAAGTTTTTAAGTTTTGACTTTCAAAAAAGGTTTATTGAGCCAAACTTTCTTTATTTTGACTTTATGTATTTTCTTGTTTTATTAGACAGGTAGATTATTTTATTAAAACGATGCATTGTAAAACTATGGTGAGAATAAACATTGCATTGAATTTGACTTAGAGACTCGTAGTTGTTCAGAAAAAAATTCAAATTTATTTATTCAAGTTTGGCTCAAAAGAGCTCTTATGAACGTCAAAACTTAAAAACTAGCGCGCCCATTCACTGCGGGCGGGAGTTTGATCGTAAAATAACGGGCAAGAAAATCGTCAAGGTTAGTTTTTTCTCCCGCCAGTTACAAGAAAATTTAAAACAATTTGACAAATCTACAAAAACCTGTGTTCATAAGCTACAGCATCCGTCAACTGGAAACAAAATATTCCGTAAAACTATTTGGTGACAAAAGGAACACCACCAAAATGTTAAGAGTATAACACAAAGCAAGGTATACTGCTGCATTCGTAGAGTACCCATATAACTCAAAGCAAGGTATACTGCTGTATTCATAACTATGGTAGAACCTCCACCCATAAAGCCCCTAAGTTACACTCCAGCAAAGTCGTAACGCCAGCGCGGTAAGCCGACCCGACGCATGTACGCATTATTTCAGATACTCTTTAAAGCCCCCCTCATTTTTTACTTTGAAAATAACCACGCACAGCAATAAAGCTTTTTTAAAAAGTCGTATATTTTAATTTACAACACGGAGAAAGATTACCTTTTTAGGGGGGGAAGTATATTATTAGGGGATTTCAAAAACATAATTTAAGTACCCGCTTTAAAGGATTTCCCTGTTTAGATAATGTCGGGTCATAAAATTTTGTGCAAAATTAATTTTAGTTTGATTCATATTGTCACTAGATACGAATATATAGTTATAATAATTTTTACCTCTTTACTTGTTTGTGTCTGAATGTCTTTTTAGTTTCTTATTTCAAAGCAAAAACAAAAAAAATATGCAAGTGATGGATTAAAAATATCTTTGTAACAATTCCCGCGCTACTATAATTTCCCGAAAAATCGAGAAACTATTCAACACGACACGTGTTTCGCCCTTACACAGGGCATCTTCAGGTAAGATAGAGAACAACGATGTCTTCACGACCAACGCTGAAACGAGAGAGGTATAAAAAAATATGTATACATATATATCTTCTCTTCTATATATTCTTTTATTTTCACTTTGAAAACAGAAATTAAAAATAAAAGAATATGAATTTGCATATATTAAAAGTTCTACTTTATTATAAGTGGGTCTTCAAAACGTGGTAATCTCATTTAGAGATAAACACTCCATAAAGATAGAATAAATCTTTCAGAAAATTGTAAAAAAATCTGTATACTTATATGATATAAGTAACTAACATAAATGTTAAAAAGTTGTAAATCAGTTTAATCAGGTCATTCAAAGATTATACTGTGTTTAGAATGAATGAATGAACGATTATGTAGCACACATATAATGTACATACCAAATACACGTCAAAAAGGTTCATCAGCTTATGCCAAGGCGCAAAACTTCTTTTTTTATTTATACATACCTAATTCATTTAGGAACACTGATAATATAGACCTAAATTAGTTTTTCTACATACATCCATACATTCACGCCTGTTTCCCTGAAGGGTAGGCAGAGGCATATTATACGCCCACACTTCGCCAACTGCATAGTTGGTCCCACGTAATAAGTGGCGAGCCTATTGCCGCTTATCGGGCACTATTATGTTCGCCAAAGCCTCGTCCGTTAATCGGTAGGTGCCGTTGAAGGCAGGCAGGCAGGTGAAGTTTTTAAGTTGACGTTCATAAGAGCTTTATGAAGCCAAACTTACGTAAAAGATTTCGATTACACAAACCTCCCATTAAGTACACAGGGTACCCTGAAGCCACACATCAGCTGTTGGTTGCACAAACACAATCCGCCCACACTGCGGGCTCGCCGCGTCGCCGTAACTCTCGGCACTTTACGATATGCGGCAAACGCGTACGTTTAGCTTGGATCAACTGAGTTGGCCCGTTTTACACCACAGAAACGTTTTTAAAGCCTAGTCGAGGAAGTTTATTGGGTAAAATATAGCGTTACTTACTTTGTATTTCGTTTAACAGTATGAAAAAAATATTACTGTACATCAAGCAAACCGTCACGAATCTGCCTTCTGACCTTGCCAAATCCGCTTGGTAAAAGATAATTGACTTGTAATATGCCTTTTTATTTTGTTGTCGCCTGCGGCCAGCTCGAGTTTATATGTTGTGACTTTAACTAAGAATGATGTGGTTTCCCGCATCATAATCCAGGAATCATATAAAAGGGCCAAATTCTCCATTCATCTAGACTTTCACTTTTGTAATATTAGTAGGATTTTCTCAATTTAACGACCGATATGGCGTAGAGGTTAGTATACCTGCACTTCACTCCAGAGGTCGTGTGTTCGTTTCCCACACAGGACAAAACTATGTACGCATGAACATGAATATTTGTTCTGGTCTGAGTGTTTTCCTATGTATATTAAGTATGTATTTACAAAAAACAATTAAGTATGTTTATCCGTTCTTTAGTATCCATAACACAAGTTCTTAGTGATACTTAGCTTGTAACTAAATAATTGGTGAGATTGTAAGAGAATATTTATATTTATTAATTCTCAATTGTTGTCAATATGAAAGAAGAGCTTTGTATGTATGAATTAATTTGAATTCCCAGTATTATTAGATATGCATTATTACTATTGCCACCCTAAGACATCAGCACGTTCCTTTTCTTTTGCCACGATTCGCTCAATAGACAATAGAACTAAAAATAAGTTATATTTTGCATTTGGTGTATGTCTCTGTGTGTTGGATTGTTTTTTTATATACATACATAATTTCACGCCTCTTTCTCGAAGGGGAGGCAGAACTCGTATCCTTCACTTGCTATGTTCTTGGCACACACTCTTAGGCTGTGGCTTAGGCTTAGGCTTAGGCTGTGGACACATCCCCAGCCAAACTGTTAGCGGCCGACTGAATTTGCGGCGTACCGATTTAGTACGCCCTTCCATATATTTGAAATGGAGTGTCCACAGTCTGCTAGTTTTGTGCTCACTATACGCAGTTTGCAGCGTCGGTCTCTCAGTCTTGCAACTCAGTCGGCCGCTAACAGTTTGCCTACTGGGGACACGGCCTTAGCTTCATTCACACTCATTAACCTTCTCATACACGCACGTCGGTTTAGGGTACTTTTGACCTGCCCTTTCTCCAAAATCTTCTGGATTTGGTCATTGAAGGTCTTACGTGGACCCCTCTTCTTTTCAGTTGCCTATCATAAATCACTTTCGTTAGTCTTCTTTCATTCATCCTCTCGAAATGACTAAACCATCTGTTTTTTTATATCATCATAATTTCAACTGCTGAACATCATCATCATCCCCAATAGTTTTCTATTGATAGATCTTGTGCCGCCTCCATCCAAAGACTTCCCACCACTTGATCATCTGTCCTTTGAGTTGGATGCCGTCCTCTACTACGTTTAAAGGTTTGCGCCTTAACGCCTATCGATCTTCGGCTTCAGCTTGCAAATCCACCGCGCTATGTCGGTCACGCCAGTTCGCCTTCGGGTTTCCTCATTTCCGATTCTATCACGTATGCAATAAAGAATATCTAAATAGGGCCTCGGCGAGGACAATGTTAAATCTAGGTAGCGCTATGTTGCTACTGTTGCTCACTATCAGTAATCATTATAACTAAAGAATTCATGGGCTTATTAATCTAAAAGCCCATTATTTGGATACTTTCCGTATTCCATTATTATCGAGGGCAATCGGTGACAAATAACGTCACGCTATTGTTCGTGCCATTTATACATAAGACATTCAAATTGAATTAAGGGGACAGTCACATTTAGATTTTACAGCTAATTGGATTAATTTATTCTGTTTCAGATATTTATATACTTAGCTTTAATGTTATCTTGACATTTAGGTAATTAATTACGTAAGAAAATCGTTTCAGAAGGTAACGAACACAGTATTTATCCGATTTTATCATGGAGCAGTCTAATGCTTTGCGATTTGTAGGTATATTATATTTAGTCAAAAAATCATATAGTATGAATTGAGTTTTCAATGAGAGTGGAAAATAATATTTAGTTTTGTTCAAGTAAAGTGCATAGTGCCGCATGAACAGCCCCGTGGCGACTCTGAGCAATGACGCGCTCTCTATTTTTGACCAGAGAGTAAGAATAATAATAATAAATCTTTATAGAATTTATTAAACCATGTACAAATTTAATGATTCCATAGGCTTCCGAAGTAGTAAAGATACTGTATGTCAACAGCCAGTAAAGTATTATGTTTATGTATATATTTAAAAATATATACATAAATATAATATTTTACGCCCACATTTCGCCAATAATCGCTATTGCCTCTTGGGAACTTTTATGTTATCTAATATAGCCTTGTCGTTAATGAAATAATAAAATCATATATTTTTTAATAAAAATTATTAAAAAAAGATTAAACAATATTAATATAATCAAACAAAAAATTAAACAAGATTGATATTAAATATTGATATATGATTTATGAGTATATATTATAAAATTATATAATATGATGAGAATCGTGGACAAAAAGTACACAATACACATAGCGGGTGCCAATGAATGGTATAGAAATAGGAAGGTATGGAGGCATTAGGGGAAGACCCGGACATGATGGCGTAGATGGCATTGACTTTTTCGTAACTTTTATAACAGAGGAACGCATTTTCCCTACACTAAGACAACAAGGGCTAATTTATAAAAAACTAAAAAGAGACTATGACAAAAATAAACTTAAGACTGCGGCTACGATTAATAATAAGACGCTCTGGGATACAATTAAACAAATAACACACACAAAAAAATCTAGAAACCCTGCTCTAGACTTGCTCTCTTCTTCTGATCCAGCACACTCTGCAGATGACATAAACACCTTCTTTGTCAACATCGGGCGAAACTTACTAGAAAGCAGATACAGTGGATCATCGTATAAAAGACTAGACCTACACACACATAATTCCTCTTTTGTACTCACATCAACTAACGAACAAGAGGTAATCTCGGGTATCATGAATTTGAAAAAAGTAAACTCAGCTGGTCGTGACGGTATTTCTGGCTATTTTCTAAAAAGATATGCACCTTTACTAGCCACAACTTTAACACATATCTTCAATATGATGTTCCATTCCGGTGTATTTCCTTCGGAACTAAAGCTTGCAGAGGTTATTCCAATTCACAAGAGCGGGGACAGGAGCTGTGTAAACAATTACAGGCCCATTTCATTATTACCTTCTTTATCAAAGATTGCCGAAAAATTAATAAATAAACGCTTAGTACACTACCTTGATTCACAAAACTTATTATCCACATCCCAGTTCGGGTTTAGAACACGAATTTCAACAAATGATGCCGTTCACGAACTTACCGATTATATTGTTAACAAACTTGACAACAAAAGAAAAGTGATTACTATATTCTTAGATTTGTGTAAGGCATTTGACACAGTCTCTGTCCCGCTCTTGCTGGATAAGTTGGAAAGGTTCGGAATCCGCAATAATCAGCATAAACTCTTTGTTGACTACCTTTCAGACAGAAAACAGAGAGTTAGAGTTGGTGATGTTACAAGTGTAGATTTACCCATCACCTGTGGTGTACCGCAGGGCAGTGTATTGGGCCCTACCTTGTTTCTTGTATTTATAAACGACCTGTGCAATCTTCCTATACCAAATGGCAAAATCGTAACTTTCGCGGATGATACAGCTTTAATTTTTGATGGTGACACTTGGGAGCAGGCTTATGGCAACGCTCAAATAGGTTTCAATTTGGTGTGTTCCTGGCTTGTTGATAACTCCCTGATACTTAATGTAGAAAAAACAAAATATATACCCTTTTCGATCAAATCTATGTCAAATTATGTACACGATAATTTCTCAATTAAAGCTCACTTCTGTTCGAGTAAGTCCTCATGCTCTTGCCTATCATTAACTATGACAAGCAATGTTAGGTACCTCGGCGTTATGATTGATAGCTCTCTTAATTTTAACCTGCATATAGATCTTCTTTCATCTAGAGTCCGTAAGTTGATATATATCTTCAAAAATTTACGCCATCTTTCCGATCTAAATGTAATTAAAATGGTATATTTCGCCCTATGTCAGTCCATACTAAGCTATGGTATAACGATTTGGGGAGGTGCTTGCAAGACTAAATTGATTAAACTGGAACGAGCCCAAAGAGCACTCATAAAAGTAAGTCTATTTTTGCCGCACTTGTTTCCGACTAAAGATCTGTTTACAACTTTTGATGTTCTCACCGTTAGACAACTTTTTATTTTAAATATCATATTAAAAAAACATTCTTCCCTTCCATATAACCCGGATATCATAGTTAAAAAACGTTTAAAACATAAAGTATGTCATATGGAAAACACTCCTTCAACACAATTTGCTAAAAGGTTTTATCTCTTCCTAGGGTTTTATCTGTATAACAAAATAAATAAAATAGTTAACATATATCCGATGACGAAATCAAAATGTAAAAAATCCATCACTATGTGGCTAAAATCTCTTGACTATGACAAGACCGAAGATGTTTTAATGGTAGTCTCCTAAACACTATGTCTAATAATGATCACATTAATGTCAACACACACACACACGCCCAACTATACACACACACACCCATACACACACTTCCATACACACACTCCCATACACACACTTCCATACAAACACTCCCATACACACATTCTCATATACACTCGCATACACGCGCTTGCGCGCACTCTTATCACGCATATTATATTCGCACACTTAATTATAAGCTTATTAATTTCACCGGTCCGGTGTAGGAGAGGCTGGTAATCTGTCATACAGGTCTCCTAGTACAGATATCAGTCTCTCACATACTTTTAAGTGCAACAATAGTGTAAGCTTAATTTTGTAACAACCATTATGTGAGAGAATAAATAAAGATTATTATTATTATTATTATTATATATAAAAGGTACCCGCAACTTCACTGGTTTTCAGCTATTAAAATAATTTATTTACCTCTTAAGTACTGTGAGTTCCCTATAAGATCCAATTAATCCTGACAGACAATGTGAAGTGGAATTCAGCTTACCTATATTCCGCTTCTAAGTTATATTTTTTGTATTTGAATCCGTTGTCTAGTCCATACTAATATTATAAAGAGCCTGAGAAAGAACATAGGCTACTTTTTAGTTGTAAAAAAGGGGGATGAAGGTTTTGTCATTATAGAATTATTACCATAATACTTATATTTTAGGCTGTTGATTAGATGCAAATAAATATGACATTCAAAGTTTATCCCGCGGGAACGCGATTTAACAAAAGTACCTGTAGGTCACGCCGAAGAAGATCGCAGGCCGCTCGTATGTTATATCATCATCATCATCATTTCAGCCATTCGAAGTCCACTGCTGAACATAGGCCTCCCCAATTGCTTTCCACGTAGATCGATTCTTTGCCGCCTGCATCCACCGGCTCCCCGCCGCCCTGACCAGATCGTCGGTCAATCGCGTTGGGGGCCGCCCTCTACTACGTTTGCTGATTCGTGGTCGCCATTCAAGAACCTTAACGCCCCATCGGTCGTCGGTTCTTCGAGCGTATATATATATGTTGATGCCGTAGTTTTCCCAGTCCAGTAGCTTGAAAACATCCTCCAGAGCAGCAGTGAACAGTTTCGGTGAAATGACATCACCCTGTCTCACGCCTTTCTGCAAGAGGATAGGATTCGTGCACTGGTCCAGTACTCGTACGGACATGGTGGCGTTTCTGTATAAACTCCTTAGAACTTCGATATACCGATGATCAATGCGGCATCGCTGCAGGGACTGAAACACTGCCCAGCTCTCGATCGAATCAAAGGCTTTTTCATAGTCCACAAACGCTAAGCAAAGTGGCTGGTTATACTCCTCGGTCTTCTGTATAACCTGCCGCAGCGTGTGAATGTGGTCTATGGTTGAAAAGCCTTTTCGGAAACCGGCTTGTTCGGGAGGCTGGAAGTCGTCAAACCTTTGACCGAGACGGTTCGTGATGACCCGTGAAAACAACTTATAGACGTGGCTCAGTAGCGTGATTGGCCTATAATTCTTCAAAAGGGATTTGTCACCTTTCTTGAAGAAAAGGACAACCACACCACTGGACCACGCCTGTGGCGTACGTCCCTCGAGAATGACGGTATTAAAGAGCTTCTGGAGTACCTTAAGTACTGGTGTACCACCCGCTCTCAGAAGCTCTGCTGTCATCCCGTCTTCCCCCGGTGCCTTGTTGTTTTTTAGTTGTTTCAGGGCCATCCTAATCTCGTACAGGCTGACGTCCGGGATGTCTTCGGTGGTATGTCGAGTTAGTTTGGCTCTAGGGTCTTTAGCCAAACAAGTAGCGGGATCTTGCGTACTGGTATACAACTGTCCATAAAACCTTTCGATCTCCCTCATAATCTCAGGTCTCGACGTGACTAGACTGCCTTCGTTGGTCTTCAGCTGTGTCAACTGACTCTGACCAATAGACAGATCCCGTGCGAACACTTTTGAACCCCTGTTCCTCTCTATTGCATCTTCAATACAATTTGTATTGAATTTGCGAATATCGAGTCGCAAGGATTTCGAGATCTGTCTATTGATGAGCCGGTAAGAAGACGCTTCCGCTGAAGACTGCAATCGCATGTCTCGTCGCGCTTCCATGAGATTAAGAGTTTGAGTCGACAGTTTATTGGTTTTAGTTTGTCGGGTCTTATAATGTTTGGACCCGACAACGTGGACAGTCTCAACCAGCCCGCCGCTTATATCGTCAACGGTTACGCAGTTCTCCAGACCTGCGAAGCGATTTTGAAGCTCGAGCTGAAAGTTCTCGGGGTTTTGAATATGGGCAGCTGAGGGTCGGAGCGTAGACCTCATCAAACGGGACCTTTCAAGCTTTATATTAATATTCAATGTGCCCCTTACCATTCGGTGATCGCTACCGGTTTTCACCCTGGCGATCACAGAGACATCATTGAATATTTGTCGCTTAGTGGTCATGATGAAGTCTATCTCATTCCTCGTGAAACCATCGGGGCTCAGCCAGGTCCATTTCCTGTGTGGTGGCTTCTTGAAGAAGGAGTTCATCATAAAGAGGCCCTCCTTCTCCATGAAGTCAGCCAACCGCTGTCCCCTATGGTTCCTTCGCCCTATTCCAAATTGCCCCACTTTCTGCTCGTCACCGCTTCGTTGGCCTAGCCTTGCGTTAAAGTCTCCCATAACAACCGTGTAGTGAGTCGGTGAAGTATGAATGGCGGCAGAAATGTCATCATACAATATCTCCACGTCCTCGTCAGGGTGTGCCGAGGTCGGTGCGTAAACCTGAATTACCTTCAACGAATACCGTTTGGTGATTCTGAGTATTAGGTACGCTACCCTGGTCGACACACTCCGAATAGACACGACGTTGTTACGGATAGACTTCCGGACGATAAAACCGACACCACCTTGGGACAGGCGATCGCCCTCCCGGTGGTAGAGCAAGTTGCCGGACTTAAGGATTACCGTATCCTCTCCCTGTCTACGGACTTCGGATAACCCGATAATGTCCCAGTGCAACCGCTCTATTTCCTCCTCCAGCTCGTCAATCTTCTCGTCGGTCCTCAGAGTGCGCGTGTTATAAGTTGCCAGGTGCAGAAGTCGTCGTTTTGGGTGGTAGCCGGATCTCTGCCGGTGATTCTTAGCACCCCCTGCCCCGCCGTTACCAAGACCGCTACCGTAATCTGGAATAGCGGGGCCGCCGGGGACTGGGGGCCGTATACGCGTGTGTGCCATTTTCCATTTGGGGGTATTTGCCCATAATCACCACGCTGGGCAGACGGGTTGGTGATCGCAGTTCCAGCCAGTACGCAGGATGACGCTGCTGCCCATCATCCGGTAGCATTTCTCTTCGTCGATTTTTACGACTCCCCATGAGATGAGAAGGGGTGACGCTATTCTAGGCCGGCGCCACACGGCCGTAGTATGTTATATAGTAGTATGTAACTATGTAGTACCTAGTTTGAGCAGAAGCTCTGCTTAAACATAAATAGACATAAATTATTAATGAAAATTGTAATGTTTTATTTCTAAACATTTGCAAACGTCGTAGAACTATAGCAATACTTGCGTACATTAAAAACTATGACGAAAGTAGAAGTAATTAACACACAACTAACAAGAATAAAGCAACAAACATAAAAACGTAATAAACGAGCACTACTACAGTCAACGTCAAATTAAAAAGTGAACTCATCGCGGATATCATTACAGAAGTCGAAATTACTGCGGTACTTTAGCTAATGGAAGAAAACACTCGGAGGGCTGCTGGTCGTAAAACAGATGCGTTAGGGTTACGGCTCACTGGTTTTGTCTTCGGAGGTCCCTGCAAACAAGGTGTACCTCGTAGTTTGGACCAAATTAATTTGTGCTCCCTCTTTGTGCACGGTGTTTAGGGAAAAAGTTTACTTAAATACACTATACACTATACACTAAATACAGTATAAGCACTTCGATCGAGAAGTTTCGATCAGCTTTGGCCTGTCTTTTTGTATATGTCATTAAGGTAGAGAATGTGCTTGTATCTCAATGTCTCATTAGAGGATATTTGGCAGTTACAATGACAATTATGTACAGATGTTGAACGCGGATTGAAATAATGCAGCATGTTACAAAACGACAGGGTAAATTTTGAATATATGGGAAATGTTTTGTTTATATAGCATACAATGCAACTTATTTTGACACCTAAGGAGGTTTTGTGTAATTGCGCAATGTAACCTAACAAACCCACAGTTTGCTTCGGGAGCCGCTTGCTTTAAGTGAACTTAAAAAAATGTTAACCATACGTTACAAATGCCTTGTCGTTGTGTATAACGATGCATTCTACAATTTGCCTGAGACATAGGCAAGATTAGGGCTATGGTCCACTGGTTTTGTCTTCGGACATCCCCACAAACAAGATGCACCTCTTAGTTTCGACCAAAAGAATTTGGGCTCACTCTTTACTTGTGCAAGGTGTCCAGGGCAAAGGTTTAATAAATTACACTAGCAGTACAGCACTTCGATTGTGAAGATTAGGTTAGCTATTGTTAAGGTTTTTTCTATAAGTGCTTTAGATACATTCACGCCTGTTTCCCCGAAGGGGTAGGCTGAGACAAATCAGAGCAAAGCTCACGCTTCGCCAATTATTTAGTCCCAAGTAATAGGTGGCCAGAGTATTATATTCGCCAGAGCCTCGTTCGTTAATCGGCAGGTGCACCACTTGCAGGCTTGGGCTCCTTAGGTCTTGGTAGGATCTCTATACATTTAAAATTTAGGGCCTGAATAGTCACAATGTCTTAATTCTCAGAAAATTGCAGATATTCGGTAGTTACAAAATACAGTTTAGGACGTACTATCTGTCAAGTAAACGCTAATGGCAACGTAGGTATATATTGCGAAACAGATACTTAATTTTTATTTATTTGTAACAATAATATAAAACATTCACACTTAATTTTTATTTATTTATAACATTAATATATTACACAACTTTTCCTGCAACAATTAAATCACGCCACAAAAGCACAGTCTAATAGCTTAAAACCCAATTCATATAACCGCTCACCCATAAACAAATATTACCAAACAACATTACCGATCGCCAAACAATCGGATAAATTGTATTATGAACCAACCGGAGTGCAAAAACAAACAGCCAATATTTAAGTTCATCAAATAACAATACTTTACATACAGAATAAGCCAATAAATATTTCATGAGCCCCCAAGGCAATATAAAATTGCCCCCGCGAATTCTGCGCTACGCTGCAGTAATTTTTTTCCTAGAGACCGTTGCATATTTGAGCGTGTACTACAGATTGGATTCAGTCATTTGCATTTTTCACTGTGAACGAATGGCAGCGGAAAGACGAAGCTTCAATCAAGACTGAGCTCATTAAAATAGTTAAGCACGAAGCAATACGTTAAGGAAAATAAAAATACGTGATAAATACACTACTTGTAAAGGTTGGAGTATGCTAGTGTCGCTTGGAACTCTGTGTATACGAGAAGTATACAATCTCAGCGCATCGAATCATTGCAGCGTGCTTTTACAAGGCATTTTGCTGATGTATCTCCCGGCATATCCCATCGTTATCCATATAATGAAAGACTAAGCTTTTATAATATGAAAACTTTACGTGACCGTCGCTCTATTTCGGATCCACTTTTTCAATACAAATTGATCAACAGTAAGATAAAATGTAGTCATCTGCTCTCTCAATGTACCGCTATTTACCTCCAAACTCAATACTTTATTGCGTTTCACAATGGTTTTATAAGGTGGTAAATATTACAATTTGGTACATTTGTGGAGCCTGTCGGGCACAGCATAGTGTAGGAGAGAATTCAATGAAAAAGAAAATTTATTTTCAAGGAGTATTCTCTTGATAAAGTGTCAAGCGTGTACCTACATGTATAGTATACTAAAGTACCTACCTCATCGTTATCTGCAAAATTCTGCTATAGTTAAATAAATAAATTAGATTTTATATAATGATGCTATAAGTTAAGATGGCAGTGAAGTAACGCAATATCTTATTATTTTTAGGTTGTTTATAAGGAGTCATTACCTCATCTTACCGGCATCCGCAGAATACCAGCGTCGTGACAACCTTTGTTGCGACATTATGCTGAGCGGAGGCCTTTTTGGTACTATTTTAGATTTAAGATGCTGTTAGCTTTAAGATTTTTTATTATTATTGTAATTTGTAATTTACCAAATAAACGTTTTTATTATTATTATCCTAAAGTATTTAATATACCACGTTGTAGAACTAATCTTGGTCTGCACCAGCCGCTCACTAGAGTATGTTCCAGGTATAATAACATCAACACGAAGGTATCCGACATTGATATATTTAATGACGACTTCAACGCCTTTAAGAGCATACTTCTCAAATTTAAAGCTATGATATTGTCTTTAAACCAAATGAATTCAATTTATGAATGTTATTAATTTTCAACATGTTTATAATTATTACATTTAAAATATTGTGTATAACCTATACTTGGCATGCTTGTAAGAACAGTACCCTTAGCTAATAAGTTTCAATAACGTATGTGTTATTCTGTTGGTGTACCTTATTAAATTAAATTAAATTGAAATAAAAACTTGTGTTCATCATCATCAGCAGCCGAAGAAAGTTCCCTAACGTACATAAGCCTCCTCCATAAACTTACAATGTAACTCATTGTAGGCGGCCTGCAACCAATATAATCCTGCGACTTTTCTCAAATCCTCAGTCCTACGCTACGTTTTTTTTAAGAGTCTCCATACTAGGACTTATATGCCCCACCAGCTGTCAATTCTACGTACTATATTACGTATTATATACGTCTACTGCCTGATTAGCTTGCTTATTATTCTAGACCGTTGTGTCGGTCACTTTAATTCTACTTCCCTATGATTCGATCTCGACAGCTTGTTTCATGTCGTGATCTTGGTGTGAGCCCTCTCCATTGCTCGCTGTTTGACATTGACCTTAAAAGACCATAGGTATATATAAATATACCTCAAGGGGGTATGGGGCTCTTATCTGAGAAGCCCAAGCCAACCTCACCCACAAGTGGTGTACCTGCCGATTAACGAACGAGGCTCTGGCGAACGTATTCCCGGTAAGCGGTTATAGGCTCGCCATCTTAATAGATCAATGTAATCAATGTAATCATTGAACAATAATATAACTGGCGAAATGTGGGCGTATAATATGGCTCTGCCTACCCCTTCGGGGAAACAGGCGCGATGATATATATGTATGTATGTTAAAAACCAAATATGGTATGGTAATATTATATCTTTGCTCAATCAAGAAATAACATCAACGGGAATTGGAATAAATTTTGCCATCATGTAATCATCCTATATCCACATTACAAAAACAAAACCTTTTTCATATCCTCGGGCACATATAAGTTTATAATTAATATCTTGTTTTGATATTTCCGGACGGTCAGTAAAGGGGCATCGCTACAAGATGTACAAGATACTATAACCAACATAGGAGATTCAACTCTCTCGCTTCTATGAACCCATAGTGACCCGGGCTATTTGTGCTCTTATTTCATTGTAAAAAGGCATATTTTTGCATAGCAGAAATCAAAAGGTGATATGGAAATAGGGCAAAGGTCTATGACCTCCATATTATTACATACTTACAAGACTATGTCGCTCAAGGAAAAGGGTTCTTAAGTTATTGGAAGAGTCAAATAGCGGAGATAGTTAACTTTAAGGTTGAATGACCCACAGATTATTTCTTCTTCAGATGTTTTATTCTATTACAGTAGCGGATAACCTTTATTATATCTTGTTTTGTAACATAAGATTTAATATTATCCTGAACTAAATAGTGGCCGTGTGGCGCCGGCCTAGAATAGCGTCACCCCTTCTCATCTCATAGGGAGTCGTAAAAATCGACGAAGAGAAATGCTACCGGATGATGGGCAGCAGCGTCATCCTGCGTACTGGCTGGAACTGCGATCACTAACCCGTCTGCCCAGCGTGGTGATTATGGGCAAATACCCCCAAATGAAAATGGCACACACGCGTAAACGGCCCCCAGTCCCCGGCGGCCCCGCTATTCCAGATTACGGTAGCGGTCTTGGTAACGGCGGGGCAGGGGGTGCTAAGAATCACCGGCAGAGATCCGGCTACCACCCAAAACGACGACTTCTGCACCTGGCAACTTATAACACGCGCACACTGAGGACCGACGACAAGATTGACGAGCTGGAGGAGAAAATAGAGCGGTTGCACTGGGACATTATCGGGTTATCCGAAGTCCGTAGACAGGGAGAGGATACGGTAATCCTTAAGTCCGGCAACTTGCTCTACCACCGGGAGGGCGATCGCCTGTCCCAAGGTGGTGTCGGTTTTATCGTATGGAAGTCTATCCGTAACAACGTCGTGTCTATTCGGAGTGTGTCGACCAGGGTAGCGTACCTAATACTCAGAATCACCAAACGGTATTCGTTGAAGGTAATTCAGGTTTACGCACCGACCTCGGCACACCCTGACGAGGACGTGGAGATATTGTATGATGACATTTCTGCCGCCATTCATACTTCACCGACTCACTACACGGTTGTTATGGGAGACTTTAACGCAAGGCTAGGCCAACGAAGCGGTGACGAGCAGAAAGTGGGGCAATTTGGAATAGGGCGAAGGAACCATAGGGGACAGCGGTTGGCTGACTTCATGGAGAAGGAGGGCCTCTTTATGATGAACTCCTTCTTCAAGAAGCCACCACACAGGAAATAGACCTGGCTAAGCCCCGATGGTCTCACGAGGAATGAGATAGACTTCATCATGACCACTAAGCGACAAATATTCAATGATGTCTCTGTGATCGCCAGGGTGAAAACCGGTAGCGATCACCGAATGGTAAGGGGCACATTGAATATTAATATAAAGCTCGAAAGGTCCCGTTTGATGAGGTCTACGCTCCGACCCTCAGCTGCCCATATTCAAAACCCCGAGAACTTTCAGCTCGAGCTTCAAAATCGCTTCGCAGGTCTGGAGAACTGCGTAACCGTTGACGATATAAGCGGCGGGCTGGTTGAGACTGTCCACGTTGTCGGGTCCAAACGTTATATAGACCCGACAAACTAAAACCAATAAACTGTCTACTCAAACTCTTAATCTCATGGAAGCGCGACGAGACATGCGATTGCAGTCTTCAGCGGAAGCGTCTTCTTACCGGCTCATCAATAGACAGATCTCGAAATCCTTGCGACACGATATTCGCAAATTCAATACAAATTGTATTGAAGATGCAATAGAGAGGAACAGGGGTTCAAAAGTGTTCACACGGGATCTGTCTATTGGTCAGAGTCAGTTGACACAGCTGAAGACCAACGAAGGCAGTCTAGTCACGTCGAGACCTGAGATTATGAGGGAGATCGAAAGGTTTTATGGACAGTTGTATACCAGTACGCAAGATCCCGCTACTTGTTTGGCTAAAGACCCTAGAGCCAAACTAACTCGACATACCACCGAAGACATCCCGGACGTCAGCCTGTACGAGATTAGGATGGCCCTGAAACAACTAAAAAACAACAAGGCACCGGGGGAAGACGGGATGACAGCAGAGCTTCTGAGAGCGGGTGGTACACCAGTACTAAAGGTACTCCAGAAGCTCTTTAATACCGTCATTCTCGAGGGACGTACGCCACAGGCGTGGTCCAGTGGTGTGGTTGTCCTTTTCTTCAAGAAAGGTGACAAATCCCTTTTGAAGTATTATAGGCCAATCACGCTACTGAGCCACGTCTATAAGTTGTTTTCACGGGTCATCACGAACCGTCTCGGTCAAAGGTTTGACGACTTCCAGCCTCCCGAACAAGCCGGTTTCCGAAAAGGCTTTTCAATCATAGACCACATTCACACGCTGCGGCAGGTTATACAGAAGACCGAGGAGTATAACCAGCCACTTTGCTTAGCGTTTGTGGACTATGAGAAAGCCTTTGATTCGATCGAGAGCTGGGCAGTGTTTCAGTCCCTGCAGTGATGCCGCATTGATCATCGGTATATCGAAGTTCTGAGGAGTTTATACAGAAACGCCACCATGTCCGTACGAGTACTGGACCAGTGCACGAATCCTATCCTCTTGCAGAAAGGCGTGAGACAGGGTGATGTCATTTCACCGAAACTGTTCACTGCTGCTCTGGAGGATGTTTTCAAGCTACTGGACTGGGAAAACTACGGCATCAACATTAATGGCGAGTATATGACTCACCTTCGATTTGCCGACGACATAGTGGTCATAGCGGAGTCGCTTGTGGATCTAGGCACAATGCTCGGAGACCTCGACAGAGCTTCCCAAAGGGTAGGTCTTAAAATGAACATGGATAAGACCAAAATCATGTCAAATATCCATGTTGTGCCTACCCCAGTGATAGTGGGAAGCTCGGCCCTCGAAGTTGTCGACGAGTACGTATACCTGTGACAAAAAGTCCAATTAGGTAAGTCCAACTTCGAGAAAGAGGTCAATCGTCGAATCCAGCTCGGTTGGGCTGCGTTCGGGAAACTACGCAAAATCTTCTCGTCCAAAGTACCTCAGGGTCTCAAGACGAAAGTCTTCGACCAGTGTGTGTTGCCAGCGATGACGTATGGGACTGAGACGTGGTGCCTGACTATGGGCCTCATAAGGAAGCTCAAAGTCACTCAGCGTGCAATGGAGAGAGCTATGCTCGGAGTGTCCCTACGTGATAGAATCAGAAATGAGGAAATCCGTAGGAGAACCAGAGTGACCGACATAGCGAAGCGCGTTTGCAGGCTGAAGTGGCAATGGTCGGGGCACATAGCTCGAAGAACCGACGACCGATGGGGCGTTAAGGTTCTTGAATGCCGACCACGAATCAGCAAACGTAGTAGAGGGCGGCCCCCAACGCGATGGACCGATGATCTGGTCAGGGCGGCGGGGAGCCGGTGGATGCAGGTGGCAAAGAATCGATCTACGTGGAAAGCAATTGGGGAGGCCTATGTTCAGGAGTGGACTTCAGATGGCTGAAATGATGAATAGTTGTAGAATATACTTGATGACGTGACCACGTTTGCAGCACAATAAAATGTGTTAAAAATCACAAATTTGTACTCTAAAGCTGGGCCTAACACTTAGGCCCCTTCGGAATACCAGCGCTATGGTTTCATAACCACAGCTTCGAGCTGAGAAGGGGACCTTTTTACTGGTCTACGTATTTTAATTGGGTTTTTTTTGTTTGTTTTGTTTTCTTTGTTTTCTGTTGGCATTACTATGCCTTTAAATGTAAGAACCCAATTGTGTGGACCAAATAAATAATTTTATTCATATTCTTACATATATAAAAAAAATCGTATATGAGTAGTCTTATTTAAAATGACAATAACATATCCGGCCACTTCCAGTGACAGTTTACAGATACAAAGAATTACTAAATAATATAGAACACAGACAATGAATAATAAAAAGTTCTTCCAGAAGCCGTAACCAATAAAGTAGCAGTAAGGGAATCTTCCATCACAGTCAAGTAAGTATATATATCGAAGTGAAAGCAGGCATCCCTATAATAGAGTGGATAAAATGCTTATAATAATATGTGTATTTAGGGTGTAGGGTTTCTATTAAGATCTGAGGAGCATAAGCCAACCTGACCTGCTAGTGGTGCACCTGGCGATCAACGGACGAGACTCTGGCGAACATAAAAGTTCCCGATAAGCGGCAATAGGCGTGCACCTATTACATGGTACCAATATAATTGGCGAAATGTGAGAAAATAATATGCCTCTGCCTACCCCTTCAGGGAAACAGGCGTGATATTTTGTATGTAATCATATGTAAAATGTTGCATTCCTATAAGCAGAAAGAAGGGTATAAAGTATAAACGAGTCTGGAAAATTGATTTCGTCATCTCATATCTCGATATAGAAATACATTTCATGTAGTAACTCAAAGTAACAAATACTCTTTGAGTGATAAACACCGAGATGTTTCGAAATAAAAATATTTGTGTTACTTATCTAACGATAACATAGTATGACAGATCACAGGCCTGATTTCGGGACGTTTCACTAAAGGAAAGGATGAAGTCGAACGAAATACGTTTATTATCCTAGCGCCATCGAAAGTGGGGAATCCTTTTCGAGTCTCGGCTCGAGGATGTCGGAACACTGAGCACGTACTGCACAACCTACAAAAACTGAGCTTAGGTTTTTATATTTAAGAAAGCTGACCCGGCAGACAGTCTTCTGTCGAAAATTTACGTTTGCGTCGGCTATTATCTTTGCGTACTTAATTGTTAACTTTTATGTAAAGCTCTCGTAGCAAGGCTTAGTTGTGGGAATCAAAGATCCATAGTCCTTGTATAGGTGATTGTTAGTTTTATTTGACATGTGATAATAGGCGTAGCCACGGTGAGGAGCCTGCTAATATCTAGAAACTAACAACAATCATACATAATACAGATACAGAGTGATATAGGGTGCAACCTTTTTTTATGAATAAAATTCCTGGGGTAAGACGGCGGGTATAGATTCCTAGTTACATATTTTAGACTGCTTCTGACTGGCTACGCCTACATGTGATGCTTCCGTGCTTCGAAAGGCACTATAGACCGTTATAACTATATGTCTACTAGTCGTTAAGGCAAATTGGTGGTACTATTGGACGGATTTAAATATTTTAACAGCAGGACGCCAATCACCTTTTTCCCCCGCTTTCGCCTATTGGCACTAGGTCAGCTTGGAAGAGTATCAGCCATGTTCTTGATACGAAAATTGCCGTGAAACAGCCTTTAGGTATCTAAGGCATTATAAATACGGTATACGGCAGCTATTTGATTACCGTATAAAATATACGGTAAAAGACTAAAGTAAACAAAAATAATATGTCTTATAATATAACGCATTTACTTCTGAACCATAGATAAAGAATGAGCGCTAAAAAGTAACGTCAACAGTATTCAATCAGCCGTACGAGAAAGCCTATATGATGAAGAAAATAATGAGTAGTTTACGTGTTACGCATAGTATTTATTTATATGACTGAGACGTTCTAAATAAACATTTTGTCAAAATACGGCATTTTTCTTAGTTTTCCCTGAAAATCTGGCAATTTTAGAATTGGAACACTGAAGAGGGTACGGTATAAATTGATGAAAAATCAGCATACGTGCTGATCTTTCATCAAATTATTTGTATCATCATTCTCGTCTGAGCCTCATTGATGGTCCCGTAGTTAGTGTATCAAAGATTGCAGAGTACATTAGCAGAATAGTTTTGCTAAAACATATAACCAAAATTTTTGCTTAGTACTCATATTATAAATGGGAAAATGTCTCTTTTTAGTTCACGTACAAAACCCTGGGCGATTTTGATGAAATTGTGAACCTAAGGAAGGATTATCAAGCTTCTTTAGAATTAATAAATTCGTTATTTCTGTGGGAGGTTAAACATACATACACACTTATTAATTTTAATTGTTTAACATTTCGCATCGCAATGCGTAGCCTTCTTTGTCCTCAGCCTTAAAGCTTCGGCCCAAGAAGGTTGAAATGACACAGTTTTGTAAAAACCTCGTTCGTTTTCGCAGGACCGGCGCGATGAAATTTTGATTTGGATGACGGTTCAGCTTTCATTCCATACAACTTGTACGGCGCAAAAAGGCAGAGAGGTCTGTTGGGATTTACCTTTTAGTTTTCATTTTTAAAATAACTAAACTGCTGTTGTTGTGCTTTAAAAAAAATGTTTTATTTCATATTTTGTTTTTATTTCGTTTTGGTTTGATTTTTTACTACATACAATTCCGATTAAGGAAAATGTCAATTTTTCTCCGATTGTATTGAATTATTATTTCTTTATTATTAGAATTTCTTGACCCTTTGTTTGATCTTTTGTCAAAAATGTTTAATTTTTCCTGAATTTTAACTATACCTAACTAGAAAACCTTTCCGGAACATGTTTACGAAAAAGTTACTTCCGACTATTACGAATAGATTAATAGACTCAGCTATCCTCTAACCTCTGCTTACTAACGAGCAGCATATACTATAACTTATATTTGTTTAGTTTAGCTTGTCTTATCGATAATATCTCAGTGTCGGATATCTAATCAGACCCCTACTATCTAATATGCATCAGGTTTCGCGATCAATTGATCTTTGTACATTAAAGCAAACATTTTGGTTAGGGCTACTTTACATTGCACTACATTGACACCGTGTTACCGAAAAATAGGAATGATTGAGATTAATATCTGGGAAAACGGACCTTCGGCTATTATCTCAGGGGACGTCCATTAATTCCGTGAGTCTAAAATAGGGGAGGCCTCCCTCTCACGTCAACTTTTTAATTCAGAGAATATAAATTTTTATACCACAGTAAAATTTTGTATTACAATATCAATACCGGTCATCATTCGTTATAGTGCACCTTAAACGTGGTATCATTATTCTCCTCTTATTTCACAGAAAAATGTAGTACATAGAAGACAAATTAAATAAATTAAATTATTTAAAAAATATTGGGTAAATCTCACGTCCTACGACAT
Source organism: Musotima nitidalis (assembly GCA_949126915.1). Lineage (NCBI taxonomy): Eukaryota > Metazoa > Arthropoda > Insecta > Lepidoptera > Crambidae > Musotima > Musotima nitidalis. The sequence goes on along the minus strand of OX421424.1, from coordinate 5,506,379 downwards.
CTCACCAAATCTCACCAAGGGGGAGGGGGGGGGTCCAAATTTTTAAAAAAACACCTCACGTAATTAACGGACGTCCCCAAAAGATTTTCTTTCAAAAAAATATGTCTTTAAAAAATTATTATATATTTTTTATTTCATCGTAAAGAATGTAAACGAAATTTTGTAACAAAATAATTACAAATGAGATAGAAATAACTCCAAATATTTTCCCAACAGTGCGACGGCTTTAGAGGCGAATGTATTAATTTATTATTTACTGCGAATAGGGATAATAGCCGATGAGTGTCACATACACATAAGATTAAAAATGTTTAAGGGGCTTTTACGTATTTAATAGGGGCCGCATGTCTTCCCTGAGATTGGCAAATACAAACTTATCCTTAATAATAGGAAGATAGACACGTAGTTCTGTTTGACCTAGTCTATTAAACTTTAGGGAGACGACTCTCGGCCACCGTAGGCGCTGGCTTGTGGGCGGGGAGTAATGGGTAACTCGCCGCCCGTCCGTCTTCTATAGGCGACAGGCCGCGTAGATGGCGTGTTCATGTTCCACGCGCGCTTCAAAGAGATGTCAATGATGATGACTGAGATGATGGCGGCCAAGCCTACCTGGGTTGCGGGACCGTTCGAAAGGGTTACCGCGGCATTGGTACGTAGCAGGCTCAAAAGAAGGAACATGGATGGTTTTTAGTCAGTAGAAGTCTGACACATACAGCGGGAGAGGGTCAATAAATGATTAACCATACAAAAAAAAGGGAGCGTGTTGTGTGCTCCCCACTAAAGCGAAGATCTTCCACCGGCCGGGTAGATGTGCCCGGGGGTCGCAGCCTAACCGAAAATAGCTGGCTGTCGTATATATAGCTACGAAGTTGAGGAATTCTGTTTACGCGATTCAGGATTTCATTAATCTGTATGTTTCATTCATCGCTTGTACTGTGTCGCCATAGAACAAAACCTTATTTTACAAACCTCCAAGCGTAAAGCCTTAAGATAATGGTTGTTGAACAATTTTGCTAATCCATAGAACAAAACAATAGCCTGTTATGAGCTAATGCAACCCCGATGCAAATCTCATAGGCGTTTGATCCCGAGTCCCGCGGCAAGGCAATTAGATCGGACAAACAAATCTCGATTAGGGCACCCGGCTCAGTTTCATCTCATTAATGTCGTACTCGCATTTAATTAAAATTCGCCCTTTAAATTAGGGATGGCTGTTTATGTTATATCGATATAAAATGTTCATCGGCTAATATTATAAATATAAAAAACAAAATAACAAATACTTTACTGTCTTAAAAATCAGCAAGATCATTTAGATTCGACAAATTTTCACCAACGAAATGGAAATACATTTTTTTTAACAACAAACACATGGGTTCCGTAATCAAGAAAGGTAGAGAAATAGAAATGTCAGAATTTGTCAAGGTATGTCAATTAATCTGTTAAGTAATACTTTTGAATTACGCTTTTACGCATAATATTTATTTTTTTGTATAGAAATAGAGGAATAAATAGAGGCGTACGACAATGACAACATAAGGCCTGCTTGGTAATGAATTGAATGCGCTGAATATTTATTTTTACTTTTGCTGAACTAAATTTCAATTTGGGTTCCAAAAAAGCGGGTATCCCTAGTTACACCAAAAGAAAATTGACAAATTATCACTTCCCAAATATTGTTTTGTAAAATTTCATTTGCCAAATTATTACTTGGCAAATAAACTCTTCACAAATAATTGTATCGTAAACGTAATGCTTTCCAAGTGAACGTTTCGACAATAACTCAGTTAGTATTACATATTTTACGCAAAATAAAATAAGCCAAATAATTCGTCTCGAAACTTTTCAAATAACCATTTCTATTTGCATCTTTACTATTAATACTAATCTACAAATATTGGCCATACATAAATCAACAGTAGTATTTTCTGGCGCTTCGCCGGCCGCTACCGCGGCACGCTCGCTTCGCTCGCTCGGCTCGCGCGCTTTGTGGTCACTGTTCTAACCTAACCTAACCAATATGTATCTAAGCCTCACTCATCATCATCACGTTAATTTAAAATTATGAACACATATTAAACAAACATTCCTTATACTATTTTATTTTTAGTATATATTTAGTATTAATATCTTAGTTTGTGATTATTTAAAATAATAAACGTAAAACTTTATGTCCAAACAAATCATTTGATTAAATGTTATTTGTCTAAAGTTTGTTTGCCGTAATAAATTACTTGTTAAAAAACCTAATGCCATAATGTCATTATCCGTAGTAATATTATACTGCCGAGTAAAAATTTGACCAAATGAAAATTTGCGTACTAAAATAATTCGCAACGTTGCATTGGTGTAAAAAAAGTTTGCTATTTGTTTGGATTATAAATTTTTGTCAAAATAGTTTTGGCAAAACGGCAGGATCCCGAAAAAAGCACTTATGAATATCAAAATAACTTATAAACGACATACACACATAATCACGCCTGTTTCCCCGAAGGGATAGGCCAAGGCTTATTATGCGCCCACATTTCGTAAATCATATTGTAGATGGTGAGACTATTCCCGCTTACTGAAAACTTTATTTTCGCCAGAACCTCGTCCGTTGATCGACAGGAGCACCACTTGCAGATGAGTTGGATCCACCTATTTAAACTAACGCCATCCATAAAATTTATCATGTGACGTTGACGGATTACGTTGATAAAGAAATTTCATGCTTTACAGCCACATTCGTACTATTTTTTTATAATAATAATATGCTTTATTGAGATTTAAAACCTTATACATACATTTTAAACCCACCAAACTGCTTTTCAGCTGACCAAGCTGCGTTTGTCGGCGGGATTAGCACTTTTTATTAAAAAGGTATATAATGTTAAAAAGTTATAATAAAATAACAGTAATTATTTATTTATTGTATATGTCCTTGTTGTCGACGCCTAAATAAATTTTGCAAATATGCAGGGACGAATATCGATAAAAAATTTCTTATCAAAGGTGCCTCATCACTAGGCCAGATTTACTTCACTTGTCGATTCGTTATTAGCACATTCTTAAAGAGATAACGCTATACCCTCCTCTCCATAGGCCTTAAGAGATAGAGTTGAAATATGACGTTGCCAAGTCATTACCTTAATTAAATTCTTTTATGCCAGTTCATCCAGAATAGACTCGAAGGGATCTCGTTCTTATTAGACAAAATTTCGTTGATATTTTATGAGATATTGCAAAATTGAGGTTTTATTTTAATATTAAGTTAGGCTCTTGTACATTTACGGTTAATTAAGATTTTTTTATTTTTAATAAGATGTCATAATCTTCTTTTAGAATGCTTATGCTAAGAATCTGACCATGTTCATATTTTCTGGATGTGTTCTTTTTACTAACATACATTTCCGCAAAGTGATAGATAGAGACATATTTTACGCCCACATTTCGCCAAAATAATAAATAAATAAATATTTTCAAACAATAAATACTTTTTTTTTGTAAATACATACTTAATATACATAGGAAAACACCCAGACCAGAACAAATATTCATGATCATGCACACAAAGATTTTTCCTGTGTGGGAATCGAACCCACGACCTCTGGAGTGAAGTGCAGGTATACTGACCTCAACGCTATATCCGTCGTCAATTATATACCATATCGGTAATTGTTGATGCCACATAACTTTTAATATTTGCCAGAGCTTTGGCCGTTCACCGGCAAGAAGACTCACCACTTGCAGATGATGTTAGTTTGGACTCCTAAGATCAGGGCGGGATATCTATACACATTTTGTATATCATTTTAAATATACATACATAATATCACGTCTGTTTTCCCGAAGGGGTAGGCAGAGACATATTATATGCCCAAATTTCGCCAACTTTATATTCGCCAGAGCCACGTCCGTTGAACGGCGGGTGCACCACTTGCAGGTGAGATTGGCTTAGGCTCCTCAGCTCTAGCAGAGCCCAACACACCTACACACACACCAAATTTAAATATAATGCTGGACAAATTTGTAAAATAATGAAATATAAACCATCTAAAATTATTACAATTATAAATCGCCTACAATTTACAATTGTATTAAAAATCTCAAATCCAACAACTAAAATAGCTTTAGCAAAAATTAATGATTCATGTAAGCAGAGCGCAAAGACATTACTGTTTAAAAAATTGAGGTCAACCTAATCCTACGTTTCGTTCTCAGTGATTATGCGGGTCTGAGCAAGATTGATGATGACTTCCAAGCTGCTGGCCGGGCTCAAACGCTTAATCCTAGAGATTATGAGCCATAAATAGCAATTCATGTTTGTCCTCTTCCGATTATGTAAGTAGGCTATGCTGTGTTGGGTATATGCCAATGAGTATATGTATATGAGTACTGATTAAAACAAACTATCATACAATTATTTAGACTATAAACAAAACAATCCTTAGCGTAGTAACAACTAGGCAATGTAAAGATAGAGAAAATTATAACAACGAAATATCAATTGTAATATATGAATGACATAACAAGAAGCTACATCTGATTCTTTAACAGGAGGTCAAACAACAACTGCCTTCAAATTACAACTGCGGATTTCGGTATGTTAATAGCATTTCGGCTACATACTAGCTACTGTCGCCTTTATACTAGAGCCAGCTCCATCACGAACCATATGTATCGCAGCGGGTAGGACTTTTTGACAATCTAACTTTGTCATAAGAGTGCAAAAATGATTTTAAATCGACATAGGAACGGAGACCAGAGCGGAGCTTGACATGAATGCCACAACCTTGAACGAATATAAAGTAGAATCCACAGCTATCGTAACTTCTCACCAAGTTAAATTAAGGCTAATTCCTCAATACTGACCCCACAAGCTACATAAGATTGACCTGACCACAAACTGATTTGATGCTACACGCCAGCTGTTCGATCTCGGGCTTAATTGCGGCACACATCGAACATGACAGCCCAGATCGACACCATTTGCTAAACAACAGCTACTCCACAGCGATAGATACTGCGGTCAAGGGCGGCACCGACTCTGCGGCATGTTTTTTTTAATGTACACACGTACATAGAAACTAAAAGAAGGGAAGCTCGCGGTAGTACAATATACAAAATAAAAATATATAATATGAACTAGCGATCTCCTGCGACTTCGCTCGCGCGACCTACATATAAGTCTTCGTCTCTATCTATTTAAACCGCAACCAAAATCCGAGGCGTAATTTTAAAGATCTTAGCATATATAGGGACAGACAGAGGAAAGCTTGTTTTATACTACGTAATGTTCTTAAAAGCCGACGAAAAGAAATCCTACCGAATATTGGGCAGCAGCGTCATCCTGCGCACTGGCTTAAACTGCGATCACACACCCGCCTGCCCAGTGGTTATTGGCACATACCCTCTGGGGTATATTAGTATAATGTTACCTATTAGGGAGGCCAATGTTCAGCAGTGGTCTTTTTATGTGATATAATGTTTTGCTGATTATTAAACCCGACATGACACCCCAGATCGACGTCATTTGCTACACACAACAGCTACTACAACGCCGTCCTGTACCAGCAGACACCGGCGAATACCGCAGTCAAGAGACCTTTAATTTCAGTAATTGTTTCGACCGTCTAATCTCAGTGACACGAGCGCTTGAAGCGATACAAAGTTTCAAGGTATCTAATAAGTCAAAAAAACTGTGACAATTTAGGTCTGCAATTATAAATAAGCAACTACCCACACAAAGTTGTCGTAACTAATCCCAAGGACAATCAAGCCAAACATGAAACTTTTAAAACATACACGTTTTTTCAAGCATTATGTACGTACTCCCTAAAAAGTTCTTTTTTTTTTCTTTTTGTGACCGTTTGCTTGGCACTTAATATTTAGCGTTTCCGTGCTTTGGATGGCACTTTAAGCCGTTAAACATGACAATTGAAACCACAGCACATTATCACAATTGTGCCATATAAGTGGGTTATATTTCAACAGACAACAATGTATATAATTGTAAAATTTAACGTTTTTAGGACTTGGAACATATTGTTGTGTCTGTGGGGAAATAGCTAGCCTAACAGCCGCCCTGTTAATTGTTAACACTATTTATGACAACCACAGATCGAATTAATAAAGCGTGTAAAATTCTAATTGTTTTACATATAAATCATTCTAAACAAACACTTCCATTTCAAACAAACACCTTCCCCTTTGTATCCCATCAGTAATTCCCTATACTGAACGTATTCGAAGAATAAAAACAGCAGCTCAGCGCCGTGCAAGCCTTCTTTGTCGAATTATCTCACAAAGCGGTGAAACCGGAGCTCGACTCGAACCTTGTAATGTCTAAAACAATCCCTCTCAAATTCAACTCATCTCCATTGAAGAAAACGCTCTTCAATAATGCAGCGATGGATTTAGTTTCTTTTGGGAAGGAAATTGTTTTTTTTTTTAAATCTGTGACTTCTGGGAGACAGCAAACAATAGAATTTGTATTGTAAAGGCTATGCGTGGCTTGAAATGTTAAAGAATTACCCCGCTTGCGTGAATTAAGTTTTGTTAACATCATGTTTGCTGTGGGTTTTGGGCCTGTTAATACCAGGTAGCGATTTATCAGTGTAGGTACGTTCTGTAGCGTGAAGGAGTAACTAACATATAATTTTGTAAATCCACACATTCTTCAAACATAGATGCCAACCACGGATAAGAAATAAGTCATTAGAAGTCGCAAGTGAGCGTTACCCGCGCACCACATATCATCATCATTCATCATTTCAGCCATCTGAAGTCCACTGCTGAACATAGGCCTCCCCAATTGCTTTCCACGTAGATCGATTCTTGGCCGCCTGCATCCACCGGCTCCCCGCCGCCCTGACCAGATCATCGGTCCATCGCGTTGGGGGCCGCCCTCTACTACGTTTGCTGATTCGTGGTCGCCATTCAAGAACCTTAACGCCCCATCGGTCGTCGGTTCTTCGAGCTATGTGCCCCGCCCATTGCCACTTCAGCCTGCAAACGCGCTTCACTATGTCGGTCACTCTGGTTCTCCTACGGATTTACGCTGAGCGACTTTGAGCTTCCTTATGAGGCCCATAGCCAGGCACCACGTCTCAGTCCCTTACGTCATCGCTGGCAACACACACTGGTCAAAGACTTTCGTCTTGAGACACTGAGGTACTTTGGACGAGAAGATTTTGCGTAGTTTCCCGAACGCAGCCCAACCGAGCTGGATTCGACGATTGACCTCTTTCTCGAAGTTGGACTTACCTAATTGGACTTTTTGTCCCAGGTATACGTACTCGTCGACAACTTCGAGGGCCGAGCTTCCCACTATTACTGGGGTAGGCACAACATGGATATTTGACATGATTTTGGTCTTATCCATGTTCATTTTAAGACCTACCCTTCGGAAAGCTCTGTCGAGGTCTCCGAGCATTGTGCCCAGATCCACAAGCGACTCCGCTATGACCACTATGTCGTCGGCAAATCGGAGGTGAGTCATATACCCGCCATTAATGTTGATGCCGTAGTTTTCCCAGTCCAGTAGCTTGAAAACATCCTCCAGAGCAGCAGTGAACAGTTTCGGTGAAATGACATCACCCTGTCTCACGCCTTTCTGCAAGAGGATAGGATTCGTGCACTGGTCCAGTACTCGTACGGACATGGTGGCGTTTCTGTATAAACTTCTCAGAACTTCGATATACCGATGATCAATGCGGCATCGCTGCAGGGACTGAAACACTGCCCAGCTCTCGATCGAATCAAAGGCTTTCTCATAGTCCACAAACGCTAAGCAAAGTGGCTGGTTATACTCCTCGGTCTTCTGTATAACCTGCCGCAGCGTGTGAATGTGGTCTATGGTTGAAAAGCCTTTTCGGAAACCGGCTTGTTCGGGAGGCTGGAAGTCGTCAAACCTTTGATCGAGACGGTTCGTGATGACCCGTGAAAACAACTTATAGACGTGGCTCAGTAGCGTGATTGGCCTATAATTCTTCAAAAGGGATTTGTCACCCTTCTTGAAGAAAAGGACAACCACACCACTGGACCACGCCTGTGGCGTACGTCCCTCGAGAATGACGGTATTAAAGAGCTTCTGGAGTACCTTAAGTACTGGTGTGCCACCCGCTCTCAGAAGCTCTGCTGTCATCCCGTCTTCCCCCGGTGCCTTGTTGTTTTTTAGTTGTTTCAGGGCCATCCTAATCTCGTACAGGCTGACGTCCGGGATGTCTTCGGTGGTATGTCGAGTTAGTTTGGCTCTAGGGTCTTTAGCCAAACAAGTAGCGGGATCTTGCGTACTGGTATACAACTGTCAGTTTATTGGTTTTAGTTTGTCGGGTCTTATAATGTTTGGACCCGACAACGTGGACAGTCTCAACCAGCCCGCACCACATATAAGAGTACCTAATAACTCTAGTAAAACACTCGTATAATGACAGTTGACCGATTTGAGGCGATTTGTCACTTCTCAGTGGTAATAAGTCACGTCACACGTTGCACGTCACATGCTTGACGTTAAATTGTCCTATAAATTTATCCTTAACTTATCGAAATAAAGTCTGTATGTAATTAGATTGTCACTTAGTACATTTACGAGCAACGACTTATCTCTGTTCTGTAATGTCAACTACATAAACATAGGCGAACAATTAGTTTACTTAATAAATATCAGTGCCAGTATAAAAACTTAGATTTGTGATCCCTACCATAAGTTTCGTCTATTAATTGCATCGCACTTCTGCCGTCAGACATCAGCTAACATAACTTAAGCCCAGAAGTTATTTTCTCTTTCAAGATTTAAGTCTCCTTCTAAAAGTTTTAAGACTTCATAATTTTGTACTTAAGTATTTATTGAGGTGATATTAGGTGATAATTTTTTTTTTACGATTGGCTTTATAAAGCTCTTATCGCAACCATTTTATTGCGCAAAGAGGCAATATGGAATGATTTGTTCTTTATACATTTTTCATTTGTTTGAATCGAACACGTTTCGAAATTCGATTAAAGCATTCACAGACTATATTGCTACCCAATTCACTCCTCCCCGAATCCCCGCATCCCGACTAAGCCTTACAAACGTTGTCCCAAATCAACGTTATTTAACAGCGCCTCTAATTAAGGAGCTCCCTAACTTTTCTTGACGTTGAGCCAGTTGAGCTGTGCGTATGTTGCCTCGTGCGGAGATTGTTTGGACACTCGATACGCAGATGCGGATTTCAAGAGATTTAATGCCAACTTTGTTCATGCTATGTTAAGAAACTGTTCGATGTTCGGCTTTACTGTGATTTGCGTCATTGAGGTACTCAGTAAAATTTACTGTTTTAAATTAAGGCCAAGCTATTTACTTTACTTTCTTTGTTATATAAAATTATGACGACAGGGACAAGATTTAACGCTGATGGGACTACAGTCCCATTCCTTTCCCAGTCATTCCCAGTCCTTTAGTTGGGAGTACGCTTCGCTCCCTGTAGGGAAAGGAAAGATCTTCCACCGGGCGGATGGATATGCCTGGGGGCCGCGTCCCAAAACTGGTTGCTGTATTATATATAGCGACGAGCCTCTGGAATTCTGTTTGCGCGATTCAGGTTTTTTTCTTTATTTGGCTTATAAAACTGGGTACAATTAGTAACATACATTTGTGTAAGGTTAATTTATAACACGTACTTCAAATTGACCCTACTAGTTATGATAATAATAATAATAATAATTCTTTATTCAGTACCTGACATTACATTTCTGGATTGTAATTGTTATGAGGACAGCATGCAATATCGATATTCTAATAATCGACCAAAACTTAATACTAAAACTGCAGTAAGTTACAATTGAAATAACATATATGCACCATTAATAATTAAATAACCTAAGGTTTTTAAAAATAACGTTTTATTCATCTCTTGTACTGTGTCGCTACATCACTTAGACCTACACCCTAAACCGTAGGACCTTTGAAGCTCAGCAAACTGGGCGTTTAAGCATGAGGTGCCAGTGAGTTGTCTTCTGCGGTCTGCGGTGAGTCGAGATACAGGAAGGAGTGCTTCGTGTCTAAGTTGAGTCGAGACGTGTTGGAGTTAATTGGCGGTAGGGCTGCGACGGGTTGCGACGTCGTCCGAACGGCTGGTGTGCAGAAGCTGCCACGCCGAAGTGAGTGCCGCCAACTCTGACGCTTCTGTCGTGGGCTTGCATACCAGCGGGACAATAAGCCGTGAGTACTGCCGAGAAATCCAAGCAAAGGTGAAAGGCCTTGTGGCTGGGTGCTGGCTGCTGTGGGCTGTGAGACTGCTGACGGAGGAGCGGCGAGGGAGCGATACGACGAGGGAGCGATACGACGGGGGAGCGATACGACGAGGTTGAAGGCTGCTGATTTACAGTGACCCTATAGGACTACACAACACTATAGGAAGCGAAGCGCGAAAATTATGTTCGCAATAAAAATTATATTCTGAATAAATGTTACTATAAAATGTTACGATAGAAACAAGGCGGGGCTAGGCGCGAAATGTATTTTTGCAGGCCATCATGAGTGGGTGCGCTTGTTACCGTGCGTAATCTACGGTATGGGTCGCCCTCATTTTGCTGGCCTGCATAGACTGCTTCTCATTAGGATGTAGTCCTTGTGACATCTGGGAGAGGAATTGAATAATGCAAAAAAATTACCATTGTGATCGACCAAAATATCAAACGGTAGCTCAACTCAATAACACTTTAAATCCACAGCCTCAATAACTATTTGCTAGTAGAGTTGCATTACATACGCAGAAACTACTTTCAATTCAGAGCACTGCTAAAATTTTACTACGACACCAAGTACTGCTGCAGTCATTACAAGCGTGACATCACTTCAAAATAGAATCTAATAACAGGGCTTTAAGGTTTCTCTATTCGTCAAAGTGTATAAGAGAGTCGGTCTGCGCATTGTACGAAATAGGACCCTTGTCCGATACAAAAATCCATCTCCAGAGCCTCGGGGGAACGCTTAACCTGGTTCCCGTTTAAGTCCCATGTGGGGAAAGGGTGATTTTTATTAGCATTGTTAACATTTAACACGCTTTACACTTTGGAAAACTTTCTAGTCGATATGTTTTACATTTTATTTTGTATCGAGTTTCGAAAGTCTAAAATAACTGAAGAAAACATTTGATTGTAATATGCGGTTTATGTTATCATTTATTATGTCCCGCCGCAATTTTTAAGATTCATTTTAAGATTTTTTAGGGTTGTCTGTAATTATGAAGGTAGTAAGTAAAGCGCTCGTAGCTCGAAGTAAATATTACATACAATGTTAATATACACTGCCGTGGTACTGTCCGAAGTAGCCGACTTTAAACAGTCTATAAATGGAAAATACAAAGCTGTTCAGTTTCTTACTCTAAGTCGCAGTTTGAGACTTCCATTGTGTAATTTTGTATGGTGTTTCATAAAAATTTTGTCGTTAAATTGGTATTTTTCAATATCAACTTGAAATATATGTAGTTTTAGTCCTATTAAAAACTAGGTTTCAATAATTATACCTAGCTATAACCATAGCGACAAAATATTTTTTTTGTGAAAATAATTTAATAAAACCTAACCTACCTATTATCCATAGCGACAAAATAGAAATGATTGAATAAAACCTAACCTAACCGTAAAACATCAGGGAACTGTAAGTCCACAAACTAAAGCCATTGATATCAATTTAGCATTAATTTAACAAGGACCGTTTGAACATTTCTGCATCTCGTTAATCCCATCCCTTATTTGCGGACCCTCCAAATCTCCCACTAAAATGTGACTTCGTTTGATTTAATTTATAACAGGAAGGCCTTTTCCAACCTCGTGGAATTCCTGTAACCTAGGCAACGGGTCCGAATCTATCCCCTTTGATCTACTAAGCACCAGACCCTCTTATAATAGAATCTTAGTAAACTGTATACACATTTATGTTTCTATTATTAGATATTTCTACTTTCTATTGATCTCGTTTCATGAATTCGGTTACGCTTTATTCAATTCAATAATCATATAAGATCAAGATAAATAGAACAATATTTTTATTGACAAAATAACTCAACACATTAACAAAATTTGACAATAAATATATAAGAAATAAAATAAATATTTTCTGACAATTACAACAATTATTTAGTTCCAAGATAAGTATCATTAAGAACTTGTGTTATGGATACTAAAAACGGATAAACATACATAAATACTTTTTGGAAATACATACTTAATATACAATATCACAATACAATGACACACAAGATACACAACAAAAATTAATAAAAGCGAAGTAATAGCCAACAATGCTACATTGTCACCTGTCAAAAGGGCGATACATCAACTTAATGCTGCTGCATCTGCTGACACTGATATAGCAGCGTTAGAGTTCCTGTAGCGCCATTTTGAGGTAAAAATGGCACATCACTGAACACAAAAAGCATATTAATAAATGTATAAAATTATTAAATTTATGAAAGAAAAAAAATAATACATAAAACAATCATTTATCAAAAAACAAAACGAAACTAAAAATAAATAAATTATGAAGCTCATATATCAGGACGAGCAAGCCATGACAAAACTACATAAAAAGAAAGAAAAAAGAAAGAGGAAATAATTAAAAAATAATTTGAGTAGATCAAAGTCAGACAGACAAGGGCAAGAGATATAGTGAAAAAGTGTAATCGCAAAATGAATTCTGCAATTCTCTCTAACCTATAAATAAATTAACATGCCGAGTTACACAAGTAAAGCTACTAGAAAAAAAGTATATAGTTACTCGTTATATAGTTATAAAAAGTAAATAAAAAACAGTGCCAGTGTGATTTCTTGTGACAGTGTTTCGGTTAGTGGCTTATTTATATTCTCTTCTTCTATTCAAATCTAATGTAGGTATTCGTTAGTAAAAGTAAACCAAAGGTATCACATGAGGTCAGGTTGTATGTGTTGTATTATGTGCTAAGTTATCCCAGAACTTCGAGTACACAGTGATTCGTGGTCATGTGGAGAACGGCTACGCCATCTCTCCGTCTCCATAGACAAAATAAATTTAAAACTACCGTCACTATTTGTGTCTACAGAGGCACATGTCGTCTGAGCTTCCACTTGACTACAATATTATTTTTAAAATATTCTAAACGAATGTCGTGGGTATAAAAAAAGTTCAGGAGAAACCGCTAATTCAATCTATCAAATAGTTAAAATTTTGTCTAATAGTGCAAATATTATACAAAAAAATTACACCTATTCTTTATGTAGGCGCTGTGAATCAAATCTATGGATTGCCCAGATACATCGACATACTTTGTATCAAACTAGCGTATACGGAAACCGGTCTTTGAGATCCACCCCGATTCAAATTAAAAGGATCCTTTTGAAGGAAGGGTAGGTGGTATTCAATTGTGAAACGTTCGGTACATCGGCCTAGATCGTCTAATTGGCAAAATTTATAGTCAAATGCCTCCGTTTCTCATTTATCGAGTTACTGAACCGTTTTTCAACACAATATTCACGACTTATAAAGATGAAAAATTGTATCTAAGACGATATCTTCGATATTATCCACAAAAGATACAATTGGAATTCAATTCTAGGATAATGTGCGTCCAAATTTTGAATTTTTATTTATTCAGAAAATTTGGGTCGTTTAGTTGGTATAGTTTATTAATACGTACAAAATAATAAAATATAGGTGAAGGTCTTTATTGCTATGCAGGTTGTGTGCAGCCTAAATAATATTTATTGTGAATAGAGGAATACTTGCGCTAAAAACTACGACATCAGTACATTGAGTTCTAACGTTAAACGTTTAACGTCTAGATTATTACGGGAAGAGGGATTCTTCTTTTTATGTCATTACTATTCAGGTTGTAACTAACGAATTCTCCTTATGAATAGGTAGGTTGGCTTGGTAGTCTACCTATTCACAAAGACATACCTGGTATACTGGCGATAAATAAAACGAAGTAAGTACCTCGTGTTCAAACTTTAAATGATTAAAAAAACATATTTTCATGATACCTTACTCATCCAAATCTGTTAAGACGTTCAGAAGTTTTGGTGGAACCAACAACTATTAACACTTAAAAGAATTTACTTTCAAAGTATCATAAAATTATTCTTAGTATACTGCAATTTTACAGATAAATATAGCTCAAACTTATTTTTTTTTCTACTATACTCGTCGCAATATCTCGCTGCACTCCCACTTGTGGGTCTTATGTCAACGCGCAGTGAAGTATAACGTGGGTATCGATATGATATCAGTTAATGTTTACAAAATTAAAACGAAATAAAACAGTAAGTCTAATTTATTTATACGATCCACATTTTCAATGTTTCGATATGACTCTAATTAACAAATAAATAATAAAAGTGACCGTTGTACCCTAATTGTTTTGAATTGCATACTTTAATTATAATTTTTTAATTCTATCGATAGCGCGTGCTCGACGCAAGCACAACACAGCTCAACAAATATTTTAAGATCCCGCGTGCAGCGAGATATTGCTACGAGTATAGTAGGTTTATATGGATGGACAATGACGCGACAGGGCGCAATAAATCAGGCTATGGCGCTGTTTGCATCGGATAATAGGTGTCCGATGGTAGGTAATTCCAATTTGCATTAGCATAGCTGTTGATTTTGGTGATTGGTTCGTCCGGTCTGCGGACCCTTTGATTTGCGCTTGTGGATGCTCTAAAGAGACCACTAGCCTCAACCCATATACTTTGTTACCAAAGCCTGATTCCCTTTATAATTGACAACTGATCGTTAAATCGTATTCATTATTATAGTAAGAAAACTTTTATATTATGTAATTTAATTCATAATGACTGGTATATTTGTTGTTTATTAAGACATTTTTTTTTTCAAATGTCTTAAAATAATAACTAGAACTCATACTGGTAGGTAAGTATTTGCTTGTCATTGACTATGATCACAAACTCCTAAACAATTTACAAAAGTCTTTTCCACAGGTACTTTACCATCCCTTAACTAATTTGTAAGCCCGTAAATAGCCTAAGCCACCTATATAAGAATAATTGAAAACATTATGCTAATTTGTTAAAAATGTCTTAGATGTGATTTATGTGATACACCTTCACAAACTTACATATTATAACTCCTTTTGAGCTTTACAAATATAATGTATCAAAAATGTTCCATTTATCATTACAAATATAACTTGCTATGTCTACCTTGGATAAGACTATTTCAATATCAGATAAGTAGGTAGGAAGTTAATATTCTAAAAACTCCCCAGCCCCAGACGTCTCACAAAGAAATGCGAAAATCCTACTAAGCAAATTGAATCTTACAAACGACCAACCAGAAACATTGTAAGGCACTTTAATGTTTCTCCAAACATCAAGTCACATTAAATTCTTTATTCATTTATTTTCGCGAGCCCACTGACATTCTCCCGGAATTCCTGCAATGCTTTGATCTGAGCTAAACAAGAAAAAATATGGACGAAAATGCACTTCAAGCGTCTTCATAAAGGGGGGTGAAATATAATTTATTCACGAGATAATTTTCTCCTCCCTCTTGAGATAGTATTCTCATTTTGAATAGGGTGGGCCGTGGGACGGGGCATGTTTGCTTTGGGACGGCGACGGTTTCTCTTGTCCATTTGTTATAATTTTCCTGTCAAATACTTTTTTTTCAATAATATAATTTTTGGAACTTTACGTGTAATCTGCGTGACTGAGCTGTTAACAGCTGATAACGACTATTTACACAATGAGTAGAGATGGTTTAATAGATCCATTTTCTAATGGACAAATCTAATTTGACAGTTATAGTGTTGTGATCAAGTGATTATAGTGAATGGACACGATATCGATTAATTTTTCTATCGAGTCTGTGCGGAAAGAGAACAGTCGAAGGAATGTATAATTATATAGTAGAAAAATTTACTTTCTGTCGCGTACCATGGAGTTGTGGAATGTTAGTAGTAGGGCCCCCGTATCTCCCCTGTACCTCCACATACACCTGCCTCCGCCAAAATAATAATATAATATAATAATATATTTATTTCCACAA
The DNA here is from genome assembly GCA_949126915.1 of Musotima nitidalis. Classification (NCBI taxonomy): domain Eukaryota; kingdom Metazoa; phylum Arthropoda; class Insecta; order Lepidoptera; family Crambidae; genus Musotima; species Musotima nitidalis. Next base: position 5,490,367 of record OX421424.1, on the reverse strand, counting down.
AACTTAAGATTAATACAGCTTAAATCTAGGGCACAATCAATACAAAGGACATCTGTTTCTGGACTAGATAAAAAAATACACTGGGTCTGCGGTGAAATATGACCTAAATCCCTTTCACCTTGACTTGTAAGAAACAACCCTTTGAGAAGAGATGTGCTTGCTATGCTTGTGCGTTTTATGATACAGAGTGAATAAAAACACATTGGGTCCAGTAAGACCATGAATATATGGTATACGTCTTTGTTACTGTGGCGTAGAACCAAAGGGTGACTCATTAAGAGTACACTTCATTTTAAAATACAAGCAAGTATTTTATGACAAAATTGTGATATTTTTATTGTATTGTAAAGAAGACAAGGCGCTCGTAGCTCTGCGGTGCTCGGTGGTCGGAAACGATCACCGAAGTACAGCATTTACAGTTAGTTTACAGTTTAGTACATAGTTTACAGAGTCAGTCCTTGGATGGGTGTCCGTTTGTGTGGTATTTGATATCGAGTGCTTCGGAAGGCACGTTAAGCCGTTGGTACCGGTTATCACTAAAATGTGATAGTCGTTAAGCCATGTTAGAGGCCTAATGGGCGGCTAAAATGTTCTAACAGCAGGACACTACACCTGCCTACGCCAATCCGCACTGGGTCAGCGTGGTGGAGTATGACCCAATACCCTTACACTTTGGTATGTGAGGAGGCTTGTGCTCAGTAGTGGGACGTTAATCGGCTGACATGATGATGAAAGAAGACATGTTTCGATTAACTATGAAATAAAATATCCGTCTAATGGCCCCCACTACTCTGATGACAGGCCGATTACTCTTTTCATGAAATTATTCATGACTTTTGCACAGAGATGTGGCTGTATCTCACCGATAACGCGTTGGATTTCCGACTTGAGCTCAGGAATTGTTTTGTTATTGTGATTTCGCAAAACCCCAAAAAAAAATCGCACGGCGTTAAATCGCACGATCTTGGTGGCCAGTTAATATCAGAATTTTGGTCGATGCAAATTTTTCTTCGTGAATACTCAAAATTGTCGAATTTGTTTCTTGCCACTGCCACATCGCTCATGAAACAATCGACTTTCTGCAGCAACGATTTCCAGAACTCATTATCTCACGAAATTCTGTTTTTTTTCTTACTGAGAGAACCTTTAAATAAATGAAAATACATTTGAGAATGCAAATAGAAAGAGTCGACAACGACAGTTGTAACATCTCTGAAAAACAATAAATCATATTTTAAAAAATCAAGGTAAGGAATAAATTGACAAAATTAAATACACACATAGATTTAATATAAGTATATTTTATTCAACACAACTTTGCAAAATGCCATAAACTTAACATCAATTATTAGTTACATTCAGAATATACTGTAGCAAGCGAAAAGCGCTGAAACATGAAGGTAAATTTGATGTAACTTAACAGACAACATTATGAGCAAACGATTTTAACAATTTTAACGAAGTAAATTATTACATAAAGCTCAGAATCGCCTGCGACAACCAGGCAAGGAGCTGTCTAAGCCAGGGACCAGTTTAAGAGACGAGATATGTTTTAAGCAAAAAATAATATCACGTTATTACACATAGTAAACTTTTTCTCTTGCCCCAGGTAGAAGAAGGAAGGAAGGTTGTAGAAGGAACCTGAGAAAATCTGACCACGTCTAGTGTAAATTTCGGCGTAGAACTATCCAGCTCTTACGATCTCATCTCTTCAACGCTTTGGTGTAAAGCGGTCCTGATGCTACGGCAAAACCTATGTCTATTTTTTATTCACGCTAAGACAGTCAGCGGCGGCAAATGTATACTACTATATGTATATATATAGTTCTGTTCCATTTCATGGTGACGAGTGACCACGCGCTGCTCGGTAAAAACCGAAAAATCACGCACATCACCAGCACTTATCATGTAACATTACATTTTAACGACAGTAGTCGTGACTTTTTTTAAGCATTAGCATCTTTTGTAGATTTGGCCGTAGCTTTACAGAAAATTCTACAAAATTACACTGATACTTTTACACTACTTCCAATTATTTAACACCACAATTTAATTGACCATCATTGTAGCGACTACCAAGAGGCCCCTTTCACGAACGTTACGTTACAGATCTGGCAACAATTTTGCATATTGATAAATTTGACAGAGACAAATGATAGATGCCACAATATAAAGTGTTGCCAGTTTTGTTTTTCAAATTCGTAAAACGGAAGCGAGAAGCGATCCTGCCTATTCACAATTAATTTGGCACATAACAGTACCCTGATATATTTGAACTATAATTCAAATACTTTACACCTACTGTAAAGTTTTTAAAAGAGCGCTAACAGTACATGCCCTCATAAGTAATCTGAAGACAGTAAGTTTTTATATTCTTTCCATTTATTTAATTTCCATAGCTATGGAGCGAATTGGAATATTTAAAGTTGGTACAAAGCATCAAAGTTTTCATCCCTATACTCAATTTCATCAAAATTTGTAAAAGTAAAGTAAAAGTAAAGTAAACTTAAATATAAGTAGTATTTACATAAAAGTCTGCTTACTAGCAGGCTTGTAACAGGTTATAAAAGAAAAGTAAAAGTGGCATATAAAACTGTACAAATTAAACTTTTGCTTGTTCATTAGACTTCTAAACATCATAACAGTCCAGCCAATCTATTATCACCATACACAAGTTGTGTAAACTTAGTTTCAAAGATAATTCGTTTAACTCATAGGGGTATATATTCCATGAGCATAGCAAAGGTAAAATATTTAGTAAATAAACGGTATAACTTACCACTTATTACTTATACTCGAAACATTAAATTTGAAACCTCTACTAATTTTTATAAACTACCCTCTAAAATATTTTTTTTATTATTAGGTAACATGAATATCAGAGCATTAATTGAAAGTTTTCTAAAATCTAAACTTTGCACTATTTTACTGTAGTTAGGTACAACTATAAGTTTGGTTTTATTTAAATATTCTAAATAATGTATTTTGTTTACGTTATAATTTTTTAGCATTGCGGTATTTTCAGATATTCAGCCCTTTAAGGAATGATAAATATAGTTTCTCCTGTGGGCTATGATAGTCATGCCTGAAAATTATTAAGATTAGCGAAGCGGTTTTAAGACATATATAATATATAGACATATATTTTAAAAGATTATTAAAACAACCATAGTCCGGCAATCTCGTGCACGACCGTCCCGCGGGGTGACAGACGGTGGCGGGGACGAGGTAGCGTGTCATTCTAGCACACGGCTACACACGCAGAGAAGTTCCCCCTTCCCCGCTACCCGCTGACATCTTGTTTACCTCGTCCCCGCCACCGTATGTCACCCCGCGGGACGGTCGTGCACGAGATTGCCGGACTATAGTAGGTAACCCGCGCAAATGCGCTAAAGATAAGATAAACCTTAACAATTTAGCTGATCCAATTATAATAAATTTCACAGTTTTCTAGGATGGTCCTACCCAAACCTTACAATATTATACCCCAACCATATTTCTATGTCTACCCGTTAACGCGTGAGGTGATATACAAATTTTGGCTTAGACAAACAATATATGGGATGCTAAGGTTATTTTTTATAACCATTATAAGACGCCCATAAAATTAACAAATCAGAACAAAATACGCTTGATCGCTTAGACTTTTTTCTTACAATGTGTGTACTAATACTTAACATTTACCACTTAATGCTACACGATTATTTTATTTACTGTATTACCGAAATATATACCAATCATCTATATCGAGGTTAATTTATTAGGCCAATAGTAATTATATGAGGCTATTTCTTTCTCAAAAATTCATTTTATATTATAAATATCTCGCCAAAATTGGACCTCCTGTATCGCACAAATTATTTCCATCCCAACATCACAGTTCGCTAAAATTCATATAATTTCGTTGTTTTTAGATGAAAAAAATCACTAACTGATGCAGCATCAATATTCGATAGTTTTGACGATTTTTCTCTTATTTATATACTACACTGAAACATGTGCTTATTATTATCTATACTTTTGGTCCTATCAATACTACATTTTTATTCTGAAAAAAGATATTAAAAATCAAAAATATTTATTTGTGTTAGTCTACTTATGTAGATCTCTCAGAATATATACTTTTCAATAGTAAGACGGCACTGTTTGTAAATAAGGTAAACAATTCTTATTATTTAGAATATACATTTTAAATTAAACACATTTTACATATTGAAATCAGCATTTAAATCCGTAAAATGTGTTTTATTTTCTTGCTTGGTTTTTACAGATAATTGTAGGTATAATTGAATGATATGTGCCTTTAATAATATGAATAAATGCACTGTACAATGTACAATGAATAAATCTTGTATGAGATTTTCTTCTATGTTATTTCCATGCAAGAACATTTTTTAATTTTATATTTATTGCACATATAAAACTATTCGTAATAGAAAAGAAAAATTGAAGTCATAAAGATCTATCTGCTAGTCAGAAGACACAATATTAATCGAAAATATCATCAACTGTATTTTACGTCCCTTTCCTTACGATTCTATAGCCCGCAAACTCTTATTAAATCACCATCTATAACTTTGTACAGTTGTTTAATACGTCTCTGATTCTCACCACGAACTATTGCACAATATGGGAATTATGACCATTTGTACCTTACACTAATATAGATTATACAGTAATCGGCACATATATTAAATAAAAATGGCCGTTGTCTGCGCAGGCACAGTAGTAGGCCAAAGGAAAGTGACTAAGCGCACGCGCAACCTCCTATGGCGCCACTATCATTAAGATCCGATATTGTATTACTGCGCATCCAAGGTCGTTGCTCAACTTATACATCGTGGACTGTATCTTATTATATACAGTACCAAAGTATATACAACATTGTGTAGATACCACCACTAACACTTCTGAGTTATAATTGCTGAGTCAATCCACAGTAACAGACTAAACATTGTACAACAGTAAGTAATATTACCACTAATACAGTTCTGAGTTATAACTTTACAATGCCTGAATCAATCCGCTGTATTAAATCAGTAACACAGACTGTCCATTCTACAACAGTAAGTAATATTACCACTAACACACATCTGAGTTATGACTTTACAATGCCCGAGTCAATCCGCTGTATTAAATCAGTAACACATACTGTACATTGTACTAAATTAAATAATGTAACTGCTAACACATATCTGAGTTATAACTTTACAAAAATCAAGTCAATCCGCTGTATTATATCATTAGAACACTGCAAATTGTTCGAAAATAAGTAATATAAACACTAACACTTCTGAACGATCACGTTACAATGTCCGAGTCAATCCACTGTATTATATGCCCAGCAGACAGAAGGCAAGGATGTTGGAACATCAGTCATCTGCATCTATCTCTGTATCGCTCATCTCCTCTTCGCTGGTGCAGTCTGGTTCAGTTGCTTGTGCGCTACATCTTTCGCACCAGCATACAAAGAGATAATTCTGTGCCAGATCCTATATAGGACAAATAGTAAATGTATAGAAAAACTAATAGAAATTTAAAAAAACTGAAAGCAAGTGATGGATTAAAAATATCTTTGTAACAATTCCCGCGCTACTATAATTTCCCGAAAAGTCGAGAAACTATTCAACACGACGTGTTTCGCCCTTACATAGGGCATCTTCAGGTAAGATAGGAGCCTCAGAACAACGATGTCTTCACGACCAACGCTGAAACGAGAGTCAAACCAGAGTCAGTTGATTAATCCATCACTTGCTTACAATGGATTTCCGCAAAGTAACGCCTGAATCAATATATTATTTAAAAAAACTGAATTTTGATCAAAATGACGTGTTGTATTTTTAAAAATTGCAATGTCTGTGTAATCCACAAAATGCATTTCTGCAGGAAACAAAATTTACAATTACGACTAATATGACGTAGAGGTCAGTTTCCTGCATTCCACTGCTAAGGTTGTGGGTTTGTTTCCCAATCAATCTGGTCTGGGTAATGAAAAAAAAGTATTGATGATTGTTTATCGCTATTTGATATCCATAACACAAGTTCTTCATAATATTTATTTTATTTATTTTATTTATTTAATAATTTATGCACATAAGGAAGATACACAAAGATAGAAGTTAAGAAAGAGATGTACAGCGGCACTGCTTATCCCTAAAAGGAATTTCTTCCAGCAGACCAAATACTTATCTAGACCTAAACAAAATTGTAACTCAAATTCTTTGTGTTGAATTATTGGCAAATTATTTTTGCAGATATTAGACTAGTCACTCTCAGAAGGTCCTATAATCATCTTAGGATCCCAAGCCAACCTCACCTGCAAGTGGTGCACCTGCCGATCAACCGGACGAGGATCTGGCGAACATAACAGTGCCCGGTAAGCGGCAACAGGCTCGCCACCTATATAATTGTATATGTGACCAACTATATAAAGTGTGGGCGTATTATATGCGGGAAAACAGGCGTGATTGTATGTCACTCTCAGAAGTTGCCACTGGTTATCACTATAATTAAGTGGTAGCCGTTAAATTATGTTAGAGGCCCTATTGAGAAATAATCTAACAGCTGGACGCCACACACATGCCTCCACCAATTCGCATTGAGTACGATTGATGGAGTAGGACCTGATCTTTTTCACCTTAATTCACAAGGGAAGACCTATGCTGAGTAGTGGAACATTAAAGGGCTGACAAGAGAAAACGTCAAAATTTTACCTTCTGCCTCGAATGCCTCGATCTCTGCAATGAGCACTCATCCAAATAGCTGATACAGATCTCATCTCCAGGCATGATTGGTTTTAAAGCCTTCAGCTGTATCCTATGGTTGCCATAAGGGAAGGAGGATTCAGCATTTGGTGCACAGCTGTGATTACTTGCACTTTGCAGCTGAAAGAGTCCTGAGCCTTCGGTGTTGAGAAATGTTCCAGATTCTGTAAAATAGTGTATTTTTATTGTACTACAAGTACAGTTTTATTACAACACTTGGCATATTGCACTCATATTTTTTGTCATATGGGCTGGCTAGAAAAGAAATATTTTGTTATAAAAATATGTCTAAATTAAAAACAGTATTATGCTATGAAATATGGACTTCATTGTTTCCAGAAACAAACTGTCATTACTACCGAACTACTAAATAAAACCCTAAAGTTTGGCGTTGATGTAGCTATCCTTATCGAAGGAAGTTTTAACGCTGCATTGCATCCCGTCGCGTAGCGCAAAATTGCAGATATATGCAAATATCGCAGTTCTTATATGAAACCCCCTTCTTACAACACACTGACAAAAACTGGTTTTCCAAGCATTCAAATCTGTGCCTACTTAATGGTACAGTGGGGTACAGCCTACAAACAAACATAAGACAGCTTAGGTTTATATAAATGTTTGGCTGATGACTGAATCTTGCAGAGTTTCTACAATTCAAAAATGTAATTGCAAAGTTTCTGGAAAATATTTCTCTTATTAGATTCCTCGACTTCTAGATTTCGTTGCCATTTGCAAGAGTTCGGGTATGTAGCAAAGGAGTTTACCACTTGACAATTTATAACTAAACAGATAGCATACATTTATTAATAAGTATTTTACAAACAAATATCAACTGACCTTCTTCCACGTACTGGTATAATTTGTCAATAAACAGATCCAACTGCTGTCTTTCATCATCTGACATGGTAAGTTCCATGACAGAATTTACCCACATTGCCAGAGGACTGGTGCCAATACCTTGCCCATTGGTGCCAACAAGAGCCATGAGAGAGCAAAAGCCTTCAGGAGTCAGGAACTGGAAATGAATAATAACTACTTTTAATAATTATTTCTTAGATGTCATCTTGAAGTAAAGGAACATAAATAACTTTAAATTTTTTTGATTTATGTAGATTTAATAATGAGACCAGAACAAACATTCATGTTAATGCACACAAAGGTTTGTTCTAAATGGGAATCAAAACCCACAACCTCAGGAGTGGAGTGCAAGTATACTCCTCACCATGCCAAATTGGTTGTCAGAATAATATAACTAAAGCTTGGAAGGTCATAGCTTACTCCTTGTACATGATCTCCATTGACAACATTACTAGTCAAATCCCTGAGAGTATTCAACTGATCCGTGAATTGTTCTCCAAGCAGTTTGTGAACCAACTCCGCATCTTCATTTACTGTACGATGACAGAACTGCTTTACTTTTGCAACTGCTGCTGATGGATCAGAACTCTGCTCAATGTATGCCAGAATACGAACTAGTAACATTATGCTTGTTGTTTCGGGCGGGTAGTGCATCTGTCTGAAAATTTATGTAAAGATAAAATAATCAAAAAAGAAAGTATCTAACAGTGTTTATTATTTATAAAATATTACAATATAATGCCTGTTATTAACTGATAACCAGTTAAAACCAATACTCATATGCTTCTATGCATGTTGTATTAAATATTTTTTAATTTGTCAAAATCACAACTTAGATATGACACCACAACAGAAATAGGTTTAAATTAATAAACATTAAAAAATCCTATCTGCAGAAGTACTAATAACAATAATAGCCTTTATTCAGACATTGTAAACTAGAGTTACAATATACATAAGGTTATTTATAAATCGTCTACTTAAAACTACAGTAGGACCTTGTCAATTCAGAGTGGCAAAACCAAGACACCTTGCAGATTATCGAGGCGGCTGGATTATATGTCATATTTAATGGTTATAAAACACAAGTTAAACCTTAGTTGCTTTAATCAATTTTATTTATTCAATTAATTATAATCAATTTTAATAAAAGAAAAAGACAAAAATTATTGTGTTCAAAATTACAAATAAGTTAGAAAAAAATAAATAACCCACATCTACACACGCCAACACCGCCCACCGCGGTTCTTAGAGCCTGTCTGGATTAGAGCGATAGCCTAACAAGCGGGAGTCCGGATTAACGAGGCCCTACTATAGCCATATTAATTTATTTTGCATCAACTCTCGACATCTGTATTTCATATGTTGACAAAGGCCTCCTATAGAAGAACTAGTGGATAAAATATATATTTTTTAAATTGTTTATTAAATACTTACTTCCAAGCTTCTAATAAAACAGTGACAGGATGCTGAGCATCACTTGTATCGTAACATAAAATTCTGTGATAACTTAAATAGGCTCTATCTTTACACGTCTCAGAGCAGTACAACACATTGCAATTGTTGCAAGTTAATATATTATGCATATTGGACTCATAAGCATCGGAATGTGGCAGGATAATATCTGGCTTGCAAGAAAGTCGTCTTACATTTTGCTCTGGCGTTTCCAGGGGTCTGAAATAAATTATAGAAATAAAATTAGAAGTCATCTTCATTCTTAGCAAACTATTACAGTTTGTTAAAAATTAATTCTCAGATAATAAAAGATAAGTTATTAAAAATTTGTTCTCAGTTAATAAAAGATAAGTTAAAATCTAGAAAGTACTCTAAGGTATATTTTTCAACTAACAGTTAGTGTTGTACATTTTTAAGTAAAATTAAAACAAAATATTATATATGTAACTGGAAACTTAACTTAAGCCTCCAGACTATCTTTTTGCTTCTTTATGTACAAAATATCTAAATATTTTCTGACATTAACATTAATTATTTTCAAGATGAGTATCATTAATAACTGGTGTTATGGATACTAAATGATGGATAAACATACATAAAGACTTTTTGTAAATACATACATAATATACATACAACCCCCAGACCAGAACAAATATTTTTGATTTTGTCCTGTGTGGGAATCGAACCCACAACCCCATTAGCAGAGTGCAGTTAAACTCACCACTATGTCATATTGGTCATCAATATCAAATATATATAAGTATATGAAAAATAATATTAGCATTTTCTTAACTGTTATCATTTCTGTAAGTTTATAAATTTTTTTCAGACTTGTAGTACTGCCTGAGTTAAACTCTCTTTGTTAACCATAAAATTAACTTTCGGTAAGATTAACATGTTGACGGACAGTACTGCCTGTGGCCGCCGGGATAGCCAAAAGTAATATGACAGTACGCCTGTCAACGTCCAAGTTTCTACGCAAATAAAACCAGACACCTCTAGATGTGAAATTTTCTAGGCAATCGTATGGAAAAACATGTTGTACTGTCACCAAATATTAAATTTATGCTTTCTACTGTCACTACAAAAAGTTACATACACACACACACACATACAAATTTTGATGACAACTTTTACATGCAATCAATTTTTCAAATGTAAGTATTGTTTGTTTTCAACGTTATTTGATTGTTTTATGAATACAAAATGCTACTATAGTTTTACATCAAAATAACTTATTTATGTTGATAACATATGTTTGGAATACGATTTTGTCATGCTAATTTCTAAACTTTTTTTTTTGCAAATGGCTTCTCGCGATCCGTCTGATGCAAAACAAAAGCAACTTCAGGATCTATTTGATCTCGGGGCTGGTCTCGACTGCACCCATGCAGAAGCGTATGCTCCTGTATGGGGGTGGTCCAGACTGCCAGGCACTTCTTCTCCTGCAACCGAGCGGGTGGGCAGGTTGCGGATAGCCCATCTCCGGCCGCGGGACCGACTCACTTTTTTCTGTTAAGGGTCGATCGCGGGGCCGGGGTGCCAGTGTGATTGGCTCCGGACAAGAGAAGTTCCCGAAGGTTACATTCCAGGCCTAGGGTAACCCAAAACCCCACTCCCATGTTCCAATCTCCAAACAGCACTCCCTCCACTTCATCATGCACACATCCTACTCCCATCCCTTCTTTCCGAGAGGAAGGGTAACCTCGCTTCCAAAAAAGCCCACCTCATCTTACAATGCAGAAAGGACAAAAAGATTATTGTCCCCAGGTGGGTTCCGGCCAAGCCGGGGAATCCCACACCGATTCGTCGGTCAGCTCCCATCGTAATCTGGGGGGGAGCACCCAACTGCATTTACAGGCTGCTTCTGCGCCTAACACAAACACCCAAACGGCTGCGACTCACGCGCCTACTACACAGACTAGTGAACCTTCCACGAGCGGCTGGCAACAAAAACTCGTTCGGAAGAGCTTTACCCGAAATCCCGACAACGACACTGACGAAGCTCGTCTTTCTAGCCTTGGACATGAACTTCAAACGCTGGTTACCCAGCGCGCGAGGTTCGAGGACAGGCTGAAAGACATAGCAAAGGACAGCGGATCTACAAGTGCTGCCTCTCTCTCTGCCGATGAAGTACGCTTGCTGAAAAGAAAGCGCGGAAAAGTTATGGCCAGAGAGAGGGAACTCAAGGGCCGAATGCGCAAAATCCGCGAGGACAGAGCGCAGACGGACGCGAGTGAGGGAGTACGCGACCAGCTGCCGGTACGCGAGGGGTCAACCCAACGCGAAAAGCAGCCGGACGCGGAAACGCACGACCAAGGACGAGTACGCGAGGGGGAAACCCAGCGCGCAAAGTCATTGATTGTGTCAGCTACTGGTGGAACTGCTGACTTGACTGACCAACCAAAACAGCACAAACCGAAACCTAGGAAGAGGGGAAGGCGACCTGGGGCTTCGCACAGGACGATCTCGGCACAAAACACCTTGCCAAGCACCTCTTCGTCTCGGACTGAGCCTTACGGCTGTAGGACGACGAAGAGGGAGCGCCCTGACGACACGGCCTCGCCGAGAACACTACAGGGAGACTCGAAACGTGCGAAGGTCCACACCGCCCAAGGGGGACGGAAAACCTACGCACGGGCTACGCTGGATATCCCGGCGCGGCTCGCCGTAGCTATCTGCTTCTCCCCTCCTTCTAGGGATCTGACAACTGACGAAGGAGAATTCATTAAGACTGACCTTGAGAACAGGCTCATGGACTCCGACCCTGCAACATCACTCCCGTCCTTCCGCGGTTTCCCACGGATAGCGGAGGGCACCGTGCAGATGTGGTGCGAGGATGACGACTCCCTGACCTGGCTTACCCTCAACGTACCCAACATTCGACTCCCTGACTCTGACCTGACGCTGACGGTCATGAGGCAGTCCGACATACCCACCCGAGTCCGAGCTGCGCTCTTCGTCCCCAGATACAATGGGGACATAGCGCGGCTCCAAGGTGTTCTGAAACGACAGAACCCCTGGTATGACTTGGATGGGTGGTCCCTATATAGGGCGACCTCGGTCGGTGGTAATAACCCTGGGACTTATCTCACCCTGGGCTTGCCGCCGATTGAGGCTGAAAAGGTCTTGGGGCGGGAGCGGCGTCTATCGTACCTACTTGGGTCGATATACGCGCGCTTCTACCCCAAGGCTGAACCCTCGGACGCCCCTACCGGAAGCCAGACTACCATAACTGCCCCGACACTGACACAGACTGACGACATCGCTAAGTTGGAGGAAGAGATGTCCAAAGCCGCTATGGCCGACGCCGAGACCGATGTCCCACCACCTGAGCCGTCTGGGTGGAGCGAGCAACGGCTACTAGCCTCATCCCCGAATTGCGACCGGCGCGAAATGGATTTAGGAGGTGAACTGTCCAATGGATCTGTTTCCTCCTAACTCCAACCAACCGCCGCCGCCGCCAACGCCCATCTCCAGACCAGCTTTGAGTATTGTGCAAGCAAACATACAGCACAGCCAGGCTGCAACGGCCAGCCTGCGCAGGGCGCTGGAGACGAAACCCAGAACTATAGCACTGATCCAAGAACCATGGATTAGACAAAACAAGATATGTGGCCTCAATAACATCGGAGGTAAAGTAATCTATAACACACATAACACAGACAAACCACGAACTTGTGCATACATACCAAAAGATATCCCGATTACACTACTCACCCAATTCTGTTCCAGAGATCTGACAGCTTTCAGACTCCAAACCGATGGTGAGTCCCCAGATATAGTATTAGCCTCGGCCTACATGCCGAGTGACGACGAGAACTGCCCACCAAAAGAGATGTCGGACCTGGTGCGACACTGCGAGTGCGCAAACCTGGACCTGATCATCTGCACCGACTCAAATGCTCACCACCCGCTCTGGGGGAGCGACACACCAAATCACAGAGGAGAGGTACTATGCACATATCTATTTACTACTAACCTCAACATTGTTAACCGAGGCTCGGAACCAACCTGGGTCACGGCCAGAGGACAGACAATTATTGATCTAACACTAGCCACAGAAAACGCAACAAATTTTATATCAAACTGGCACGTATCCAGCGAACCTTCTTGCTCCGACCATAGGAGAATTCGCTTTACGCTCTCAGTCAACACACAAGAACCCACACCGAGACGTAACCCGCGCCGGACAGATGTCCCGGGTTACAAACATCTCCTAGCCACACTACTATCAAAGCATGATATACACAAAACCCCGACAGATCCAACACAACTAGAACACACTGTAACGGAACTTTCCGAACACATCACAAATGCCTATCATGCGTGCTGTAAGCTTAGGGTCCCACCTGCCGGAGGTAAGGGTAACCAATGGTGGAATGCGGAACTTGGTAAGCTCAGAGACGCACTAAGGAAACAATTCAATAAAGCCAAGAATTCCAGACTACCAGAAGACTGGGAAACCTATAAACAAACACAGTATACATTTAAGAAACAAACCAGAAGCGCCAGAAGAACATCCTGGCGAAGGTTTTGCGAATCAATAGAATCTAACAACGAAGCAGCACGAGTGAGGAAAATCCTATCGACAGATCAGGATCGTACCCTCGGAGCGCTGAAAAAGTCAGACAACACATACACACAATCAGACCAGGAAACCAGTAAAGTCCTACTTGAAACTCACTTCCCAGAATGCACCCTCGTTGAGGACAGAATATGGGCAGATGAACCAAAACGGACTATATCTGATGATGACTGGCTGATAGCCCGCAACATTGTAACGGAGGAAAAGATTAAATGGGCAATTATAACTTTTCAACCGTACAAGTCAGCAGGCCTAGATGGTATCTTTCCAGCCCTACTACAGTGGGGAATCGACTCCATAACCCCGTGGTTGGTAATGATCTATCGAGCCTGCATAGCAAACATGTACGTACCACTCGCGTGGCGAGAAGTGAAAGTTATATTTATCCCGAAACCCGGAAAACCAGACTACACACAACCAAAAGCATACAGACCTATAAGCCTAACATCCTTCCTACTGAAAACCCTAGAAAGGCTTTGTGACCGTCACATCCGAGACGGACCCCTTCGAGGAATATCGCTTCACAAACAACAGCACGCCTACTCAATCGGAAAGTCAACAGAATCTGCCCTGCACAATGTGGTTTCAAAAATCGAATGTGCTGTAGACCACAAGGGTTCGGCTCTGGCTGCTTTCATTGACATAGAAGGAGCCTTCGATAAAACCATGTTCTATAGCATCAGCAAGGCTTTAGAACATTTCGGAGTAGATCCCACCCTGAAAGGCTGGATTGCCAATATGCTCAGATTAAGAGCCGTACAAGCTTCAATCAACACCACAACAAGAGCCATAGTGGCGAAGGGCTGCCCCCAGGGAGGCGTGCTCTCGCCACTACTATGGAACCTTGTCGTAGACAGCCTTATCAAGCGCCTAAATGACAAAGGCTACTATACAGTGGGCTACGCTGACGACATAACCATTATAATAAATGGCACACTTGAAAACACACTATGCAACCTTATGCGCCAAGCCCTGAAAATAGTTGAGGACTGGTGCCGAGAGTACCAACTAACAGTAAACCCAACAAAAACGGAACTCATACTATTCACAAAAAAGAGGAAGCTAGTTGAATTACATCTACCAAAATTCTTCAACACAACCTTAAGCCTATCATCAGAAACCAAGTACCTAGGTGTATACCTAGACAAACAGATGAATTGGGCAAAACACACCAACTATACCACTAAGAAAGCCAGTATATCCCTATGGCAGTGCAAACGTCTACTTGGCAAGAACTGGGGCATAAGCCCGAAAATTATGCACTGGCTATACACAATAGTAATCCGACCAATAGTCACATATGGCTCGCTGGTCTGGTGGCCTAGAACCAACCTTAGTATAACCCAAAAAGAACTAGAAAAACTACAACGCCTGGCCTGCGTGTCAATCACCAGCAGTATGAAAACCGCCCCCACTGCGGCCCTGCAGGCAATGCTGGGGCTGCCACCCCTACACCTCACCGTACGAGAGGAGGCAGCCACAGCAGCTTTCAGACTACATACAGCTGGTACACTAAAGAAAGATTCCCGGGTCAGACACATACGAATATTAGATGATGCTGTTAAAGAACAACCAATGTTGATGGCACCAAATGACAGAACCCAGAAAACGCACACTTTTAAAAAACACTATACCGTGCAACTCACTGAAGAGGCGCACGACTACTCTGGCCTAAAGGAGCTGAGAATATACACAGATGGATCAAAAATAGGCACGGGCACCGGTGCCGGCGTATTCTCAAATGATCTCAACATTACCATATCCAAATCACTAGGAAAACACAACACAGTCTACCAGGCAGAATGTGTGGGCATAACCCAAGCCGCGCATGCTGTAATAGCTAGACAGGTTAAAAATACTCACATCCGTATAATATCCGACAGCGCGTCTGTCCTTCAATCCTTAAACAAAAATTACACGACTTCCAGATTGATACTAGAATGTCACAATGCACTAGAACAGGCATCGATACGATATCGTAACAAAATTACACTACAGTGGATCAAAGGACACAGTGGATCAATGGGTAACGATGCAGCTGACGAACTGGCAAGGAGAGGCTCCATCGCGGCGGTCTACGGACCTGAACCCATTGTTCCCATTCCCTTTAAACAAATACGCAATTGGCTACATAGCATAACACACACACAATCCCAAGAGTGGTGGTCCTCCACTCCAGGTTGCAGGCAGTCCAAGGAGGCCATGCCGTCATTGGACGCAAGGCTGACTAGGCGACTTTTGCGACTGGACAGAAATAGCCTGCGCCTGGTGACAGGGACCATCACTGGGCACTGCTTACTGAACAAACATTTACACACTATAGGAGTCACAGACAGCCCCTTGTGCAGAGCGTGTATGGTGGCCGAGGAAACGGTCGCACACGTGCTCCTGGAATGCACAGGCGTGGCTGACACACGAAAGGTAACCCTAGGTTCGCCGAGTTCCATTGGAGAAGCTTTGCGCGGACTTGGAAACCTGATCTGCTTCTGGAGAGAGGTGGGCTGGCTGGAGTGAGCAACTATGGCCGCAAAGGCTCACGCACAATGGTCCATAACAGGGACTAAGTGCGGAAACCACCACCACTAACATAGAACATAGAACATAGGATCTATTTGATGCTGCTTCTACTTCTGGATCGAGTCATGACCCTTTTGAAGATAATGGAGAGTTCGCATCTGATGTTGATTACCAACCTTATTTACGTATATAGCCGTTCTGTCATATCATGTTGTATACTAATATTTGTGCTGTGCCACTACGCCCATAGCCAATATATGAAAAAAGTACTGTCTCAGTACCTATCATCTATAAGAGAGTACTGTCCGTCAACGTGTTAATGGTAGAGTATTTTAAGTGTGCAGTACAGATTAAATAAATTAATAAACCGGTTGGCACTAACCTCATGCAATAGTCACAAGCCAAGTATCTGTAAGCTGCGTTCCAAGCAAACTGACATGATACCAAAGGATCTTCTTCTAAAATTATATCACCGTGGTTAAATTGTTTTGTGGCATAAAGCCCTTTTCCCTGCAAAATGTAAAGAGATAATTAAATGTGATTGTTTATCAGATTTAATTGAAGCACAAAAATCAATACTTGCTTTTCTACTATTAGAGCTTCTTATCTCAAATCCTTCCATTTCTATTATTCTTACAGTTATATTATTACTGAGATTACTATTATCAATTTAATTGTTGTAAAGTATAAATGCAATTATATTCAAACTGTATTTTGTAGGTTATTTTTTTGTTGGTTGGGAGTTGAGTTGAGTCTGACTCTGACTGTCATGTCAATGATTTTTTTTTTCTGTTAAATAATGGCTTCGTGCGTTTAGCACATTTAGCCAGTGTCAAGTAAGAGATATATTAATCTACACTAATCACGGAACAGAAAAAACTAGTGGAAGTGCTAAGTAGGCGTATCGCGCGTGTCATAAGTAGGCGCTGTTACGCTTACTTCATTGAGTCAAGCCGCAGTTGTGTTCTGACATCACGTCGAGTTGGTAGTCGTTGCGTTCCCTTGATTTTAAAAAATATGCCGTATTGTTCCATTTTATGGTGCAAAAATGATAGTAGGAGAAAAAATCTTATAAATGGAGGTGTTTCGTACCATCGGTAAGTAATATTTTAATTGTATTCTAAGAAAATTATGTAATTTCAGTTTACACGTTATTTAATTGAACGACTAGCTAAAATAAACCTTAATGTATTTAAATAAAGTCCATTTGGCTTAACTGTATTAGGCAAGTCCATGTCGAATGTTCTTCGCTACATAGTTAATGATGTAGTCAGGTGAAATACTGATATTATCGATAAATGAAAATAATGTATTACGATATATCGATATATATATATATATATATATATATATATATATATGCATTTTGAAGGACATGTTGCGTCCCACATGGCGTTATTTACCGATGATGCTGCGTCCCACTGACTTTGTGCGTCCGGAATACGGACGCAAGATTGACCGACCCTCATTTTTAGCCCAAAGGTCCCTTATGATCATTACAATGCAACGGCGAAAAATTGGCATGGACGTAATTCCATCACTACAATGCCTTTTAGCGTATTATATAGTTCCGCATTCGTCCGACTGAAATTTGGAGGACGCTAGTGTTCAGCGTATAATTTACCACGTATACTTTGAGTTCAGTTCACCGATCTTATCGTGTCCATTGAATATCGTACTTAATTTGTAAAGTTTTCATCTTTTCTCGTTACAACAATCTTGCGTCTCTTAAATATCCTTAAACGGGCACAAGGTACGGTGTCTGAGGGGCCTATTCGGGGTTCACGAGGGACGCATGGCGCGAGGCGCGGGGTGGCGGGCTTGAGTGCGCTCGCGTGCCGAAGTTTGTAATTTGTATACAAACAGACTGTGCCGTGCCGGCCGTGATGTAAGCTTGTCGCCAAAGTGAATTATTTGCAAGTGCGTTAAAAGTGGTTATTTATTTGGTCTATTATTAATATTATTATAGTTAGTGATTATAATAATATATGAATCACAATGAAAAGAAGTGCAAGGATTCTTAAATTGGCGAACCGTAAGTACTTACTTTTTACTACTTAAATAATATCTAGCTAATAAGTACCTATAAGTAACATGTTGCCTGTTTATAATATTATGATGAGCTTAGTTTGCGTTAAATTGTCTGTGAGTGAACGTGTGTAGTTTTCAAAAATGGTTGTTGTGATTGATGTGGATACTTTTTTTAAAAGAAATGATTTTATACATTTTTATAAAGCTAAACTGCAATGGCCATGGGATTCAACGCATTTCATTTTGCAAAATTGGTGCAGACATGATACGAGTATTAATATTACTAATTCAGTAGTTGAACACTTTATACTACCCATGAATTTCGATGACTATAAAAGGCTTTATAACTCTTCTTTCATGTGGTGTAAATTTTGCGAATACGCCATTTATGATCATTTTCCAGAAGACGAATGCTTTTGTAATAACCAGTAATAATCAAAAGGTACATGCTTCTATATTATCTACTTACCTACCAATTTGATTCTTATGTCGTAATATCATTCTACTTCTTACTAATACCTACTACTACTATTATTACAATTATAAACGTTAAAGTTTGTATGCACTCACGGCTGTTATCCCAGAAGGGGTAGCCACAGCCAGAGGCTTTTTTGCGACTTCACACAGTTCTCAGGGCGAGTGCGTTAGCCACTGCGCCTCAGAAGTTTAGGTATAGTGTTTATGAGTATTGTTGGATGGATGGATGCTTGTTACTCTTTCACGTAAAAACAGCTGAACGGTTTTGTTTGAAATTTGGTATGGAGTTACATTACATCAGACAACGTCATTACAGTTAGGTATATAAAATCTTTTTAGCAAAAAGGGAGGTGTTATAAGTTTGACGTGATTGTGTGTGTATGCGTGGGTGCGTACCTGAGCGTGTGTCTTACTTTTTATAGGTTTTCTTGTTTTTGTTTGCTTTTGGGTCGAGAGTATTTAAAAATGTATTGTTTTACAATAATACAAATATATCTGTTTTGTTTTCAGAGAGACAGGAAGAAAAAGAAAACCAACCAGAAACCTTAAATGAGGTACGTACAAGACTAACGTACACACATTTTGTTAAACATACTTACCTGTCCAACTCCGTACTTACCTGTTCACACCAGCCTGTGCCTCTGAGCTTACCTGTTTATACATACTTACCTGTCTAACTCCGGGCTTACCTGTTCACACCAGCCTGTGCCTCTGAGCTTACCTGTTTATACATACTTACCTGTCCAACTCCGGGCTTACTTGTTCACACCAGCCTGTGCCTCTGAGCTTACCTGTTTATACATACTTACCTGTCCAACTCCGGGCTTACCTCTTCACACCAGCCTGTGCCTCTGAGCTTACCTGTTTATACATACTTACCTGTCCAACTCCGAACTTACCTGTTCACACCCAGCCTGTGCCTCTGAGCTTACATGTTTAAAAATACTTACCAATCCGTCTCCGATTTACCTATGTAGACGTACTTTCCTATCCAATTCTGAATTTATCTTTTCACATCAGCCTGTGTTGGTTCGAATTTTTCCCAGCTGAATACCAAATAGCTACTGCTATTCTGTTCATTAATTTATATAAGTAGCTTTAAAAAAGGAAAAAAAGGACTTACTTATGATGTCTAGATCATTTTAAAATTCTTCTTTTAGTGTTGTTAATCATGTATTTTATTGCTTGTATCTCTGTTTACAGAAATTATCCGATTCAAAATCTGGTTCAATATCTGACTTGTCTGCAACATGTTCTAATTACACTCCACCGAGACACGAAGTAAGTTTAACTAAAATACTTCATTAATTCATTAATAATAATATGCTAACGGCTGTTATCCCCAAAGCCTTAGCACTCTAAGCCAAAGCAGTCCATAAGCTATGTCAGAAACCTTCTAGGTGGCTTGAAAATATCTGCGAGCGCCAATTCAAGATTGAGATCGGGAATAGGTAATTTTAATGTTCATCAAGGGATAGACAACACTTATATCACTAATCAATTGTTACCTTCATATTAACGAAACAACAATAGTAAAGTGCAAAATATAATAAGGTTCTTTTTTTGTTGCAGACCAGTTCTGATGATTCTATTCGCAGTGAATTTGGAACTTCGAATAATTTAACGCCATTAGAATGTGTTTCGAACTTCGATTCATCGGTCAAGGATCCTATTAATCTTAATTATAGCGAAATAAGTCACATAAGCGGTTCTCCATGTAGTGTATTTGTAGAAAGGAAACTTCTTCAACCTTATAAAGCAGATGAATTCGTACCAAAACAAAGAATACCTCTCGATGTTAATAATACCTTGTCTAATGTATCTTTCCAGCGACCTAATAACGTAAGTTTAAGTAAAGTAAGTTGTAAAATCAGTTCTCCTTTCAATGTAATTGTAAGCAGGGAATTTCCACAGCCTTCCAATGAATCAGAACCAAATGAAGAGATTATAAATGATATTAATAGTGATTCTCTAGAAGATAATTCTAATGATAGTACAACAATTATCCAAAGGCAAATACCCAAAAGTTCAAAGGTTCGAGATAAAGATTATTGCTTTTACTGTGAGTCATTTGTTTTAAATTTTGCTCGTCATCTACTCCGACACCATATTTATGAAACTGAAGTCCAAAAAATTGTGTCAAAACCAAAAAAAAGTCTAGATAGAAAACAATTAATTGCAGCTTTACGTAAAAAAGGAAACTACCTTGTAAATTCAAAAGAGGTCACTAAACCGATGCGTAAATTCAAATTCACTGATTATTTGCCGTGTACAGAGTGTCTGGGATTCTATTCGAAAAAACTATTGTGGAAACATAAAAAAAAATGTAGTAGTAAATCAGGAAGTAAAAACATTCAATCTGAGGCTCAAAATCTACTGATACGTCATCTTAAAATCGACGAAAAACTTAAGGAAACTGTATTTCCCCGAATGCGGGCAGACAAAATATCACTTATTGCAAAAAAAGATAACCTTATATGTGCTTTCGGATCTCAATATTTAAAAACTCACCGAGAAAAACATTTCGTTAACGTAGTGTCTAGAAAAATGAGAGAACTTGCGAAATTATTACTAGAATTAAAAAAGATTGATCCGTCCATTAATGACTTCTTTTCTGCCTTAAGACCAATTCATTATGATATCATTGTACAAGCGACCAAAATACTGGGAAATTATGACATAGAAAAGGATAGGTATGAGACACCTACATTCGCAATGAATTTGTCCACCACCTTGAAACAATGCTGCAATATTGCAATAATGTGTGCATTGAAAAAGCAAGGGCCCTACATGGAAGTAGATTCAGGCAAAATAGAAGCCGACTTAAAAACTTTGATTCAAGTTATTGAATCAAATTGGAAATATGATGTATCTACACAAGCTGCAACAGATTTAAACAAGAAAAAGTGGAATAAGATAACTATTGTGCCTTTAGCAAACGATTTAAAAATTCTTAAGGAATACCTAAATAAAAAATCCATAGATGCTGCTATAAAAATTAAAGAAGGCGTACAAACTACTGATACATATACACAACTTTTGGAGACTGTGTATTGTAGGGTTTTATTATTAAATAGGCGCAGGCCTGGAGAACTTCAAAGAATTACAGTGCACGATTATTTAGAAAGCGACAATAATGATAATAATAAGTATGAAGAGTTTAATCGTGCGCTTACTGCCTCAGAAAGGATTCTGGTAAATAAATTTAAACGAGTTGTCATAAGAGGTAAACGCGGCCGCGGAGTACCAGTTCTGTTTAATAAAGAAGTTCAAGAAGATATAAAATTATTATTATCGATAAGGCATATTTTTTTTGCTTCGACACCAAATAAATTTTTGTTTGGTAATCCCGGTTATAATAATACAATTTATGGCTATAAAGTTTTGGAAAAGCATGCCAAATTATCAGGGGCGAAACAGCCTAAAGCAATATCCTCTACAAGGCTAAGAAAACATTTAGCCACCTTATCACAAATTTTTAGCATGTCTGAAAATGATATGGAGCAGCTGGCTACATTCATGGGCCATACTAATGAAGTACATAAAAAGTCTTACAGGTTGCCAGATGACGTATACCAAACTGCTAAGATATCAAAGCTTCTCATTCTTATGGAAGATGGAAAAGCAGACGCTTACAAAGGAAAATCTCTAGAAGAGATTGATTTAGATTTGAATGAGGAGCTTACTGAAGAACCCGTGGACAACAACGAAATTATAGACTATGATCCTGAATTTGAACCTACTTTAGATGCTAATTCTGATTACGTACAAACATATTGTAATTTAAATGACTTATCTCAAGCTGAACTATCTGGTATACAAAATGATTCTCAAAAACTTATTAATGAACCCGTGTCTCAATTAGGTAACGAAAACAAAGTACGAAAAGGAAAAAAAAGAACATTGGTACCTTGGACAAAGGAACAAAAGGATGTAGTTACAAAATACTTTAAATTTCACATAAAAAATCACAAACCACCTAAAAGAAATGAATGTGAGAAACTAAAAGAACAATATGTAGATTTACTTAAGAATAAAGACTGGTTAAAAATAAAGGTATACGTCCAAAATATTTACTCTAAGGCTAAGAAATGAGATAAGAAAATTTGTGTTTTAACATAGTATGTTTTGTTTCAAATATTTTTACTTCGTTAATGCATACCAATGATTAAGATACTTATAATTATGTTTGAATTGATGATTAATACCCGGTTTCTGAGGTCAGTATTAGCTGTTTATTTATTTCATAACTTTATCTGATGTTTAGCTGTCATTAAACTTTGCTTAAAAACGATTTTAATGACATAACTGCAATTACATAAGCAAATGAAATGCCTCTTAAAGCATTTTTAAACAAAGGACTTAATAAAGAATTAAAAAGGTTGTCAAACAGCACCTCAAAAACCGGGCATGAGACTTTTAGTTGTAGCCACTGATTTATATTAATTATAATAAAACATACATGTTCCATTGTAATGAAGACTGATTTATGTTCATAATTAAGTTTATTTTGTTACAAGGCAAAGGCAGAGCCAATTTATGTTTAATTATTTAGTATAACTAAAATTGTTAAAATGACAGTTAAAATGTTTTGATTTTTATGTTTAATTTAGATAATCATTTTTTTTACAAAATTTTAAATTGAAAGAGATGTTGCAGATGGAGTTTAGGTTAGAGATAGAGTTTGTATTTCTTTTAAGTAGATATCTAAAACAAGAATGACGAATTGACGTCATTATGTTGATAAAAACCCTACTGATTTCTTTTACTTAATATATTTAAAAAATACGTGTTCCATTGTAATGAAGAATGATTGATGTTCATAATTCAGTTTATTTCGTAACTAGGCAAGGCAGAGCAAATTTATGTTTATTATTATATCAATGTTAAATTGCATTGATTTGTTGATTGAAAAGTTTTTATGGTTAGATACACATTTTTTGTAAAATTTAAAATAAACATTAATGGTTTTATATTAAGACATGACTTTTATTTCGTATACCCAACTAGCACACAAGCTGCTTAAATAGGCTTTGTTTGGCTGTCTCTGTAACGCTATGTATATAAAAGAGAATTATACACTTGCAATAGCGCTGAAACCAGTATACGTTAGAATTGTACAGCGAGTCAACAATAACAGCATGAAAAACTTGTACAGCTCAAACATAACTTATATTTGTCACCATGAAATTTATATAAATATTTAACTATTAATAATACGTCTACAAATATAAATTTCAAAAAGAGAATATTAAAAATAAAACGACATTTTTAAGAAATTGACGTTGGTATTTCACATAATATTGACTGTGTTGAAAACACAGACGGTCACGAGAATGGGTTCCGTAGATAATTTTATTGCGTCATATGTATCTCAGTGCAGTGCTGCAGCTGACAATAGAGTTTTAGTTACGCTTATGACAATAAATTATATGTTTTCAAAAATAAGCTGAGAGAGGAAACAAAGTTCTTTGCCAAGTAGCTAAAAGGCTTGGCGAAGGTAATCTATCTATGACAAGGGAACACAAAATCTTAAAGAATTCGGAATCATTAAAAGAAGGCTACAACTATTAAATTTAAAAAAATTGAAATTTCTGTCAAACCTCAGGACAAATATTTTATTTATTTTATATACATTTATATCAAATAAAAGGCTTAATTTATATACTTTAGTAGAATTTTTGGTTAAATTTAATTTACCTGTCCAGACTTACCTTTTCACACCATCATTTGTGCCTCTGAGCTTACCTGTTTAAACATACTTACCTGTCCAACTTCGTACTTACCTGTTCACACCAGCCTGTGCCTCTGAGCTTACCTGTTTATACATACTTACCTGTCCAACTCCGGGCTTACCTGTTCTCATCAGCCTGTGCCTCTGAGCTTATCTGTTTATACATACTTGCCTGTCCAACTCCGAACTTACCTGTTCACACCAACCTGTGTCTCTGAGCTTACCTGTTTATACATACTTGCCTGTCCAACTCCGGATTTACCTGTTCACACCAGCCTATGCTTTTTAAGATTTTGTAGACCACCGAAGTGAAAATACCTACGCTATACATAGGTATTGTCACTTTTGTATGCTAACTATTAGGTCGGGGAAAAAGTCTTTTCGCATAACGTAGGTATAAACTTATTATAAAATTTTTTTGACTGTACTATTTGTGTCTGGCTGGTTTTGGTAACATTAAAAAGGTTCCATTATAAAGAAAAGAAAAAAATAAAAAAAGTTGTTTCCCGCTATTTTTCATTTGTTTTTCTCTCCGTAAAAATGAGTGAATCTAATGAAGAAATTCGATACATTTTAAAATTTTATTGTAAAAAAGGCAAAAATGCAACTCAAGCAGTGAAAAAAATTTGTGATGTTTATGGACCTGATGCAGTGTCAGTAAGAGTAGCACAAATTTGGTTCAAACGTTTTCAGTCCAGAAATTTTGATGTTAAAGATGCACCTCGCTCTGGTCGCCCTGTTACGAATAAAATGGACGCCATTTTTGAAAGAGTGGAGCAAGATCGGCATATTAGTAGTTACGATGTAGCTGAAGAACTGGGAATTGACCACAAAACAGTTTTGACCCATTTGAAGAAAGCTGGTTATACAAAAAAGCTCGATATTTGGGTGCCACACGAGCTCACTCAAAGAAACTTAATGAACCGTGTACTCATTTGCGATTCATTATTGAGACGTAATGAAACCGAGCCGTTTTTGAAGAGATTGATAACTGGCGATGAAAAGTGGATCACGTACGACAAGAACGTGCGAAAAAGGTCGTGGTCGAAAGTTGGCCAGGCTTCACAGACTGTGGCCAAACCTGGCCTAACACGAAATAAGGTGATGCTGTGTGTATGGTGGGATTGGAAGGGCATTGTTTATTATGAGCTTTCACCGTCCGGCAAAACCATCGATTCTGATCTTTACTGCCAGCAACTGATGAGATTAAAGGAAGCAGTCGAGAGAAAACGGCCGGAATTGATCAACAGGAAGGGTGTGGTCTTTCATCACGATAACGCTAGACCACGCACATCTTTAGTCACTCAGCAAAAATTAAGAGAGTTCGACTGGGAGGTCCTAGTGCATCCACCATATAGCCCTGACCTTGCGCCTTCAGATTTTCACCTGTTTCGGTCTCTGCAGAATTCTTTAGGTTCTGTAAGGTTGACCTCAAGAGAGGACTGCCAAAACTATTTGTCCCGTTTTTTTGATCAGAAGTCCCAAAGTTTCTACAGTAACGGGATAATGTCTCTGCCCACAAAATGGCAGAAAGTTATTCAACAAAACGGTACATATATATTGTAAATAAATGTAAATAAACTTTGAAAAAAATGTCTTGACTTTTCATACAAAAATACGAAAAGACTTTTTCCCCAACCTATTATTACGCTTATCCCACACCTCCGCTGCGGAATCGGAACAGCGGAACCGCGGTAATTTTGTTATGACTTGTCCGCTGTGTAAGAAGCGGAACACTAGCGAAACTGCCTGTTCTAACGCATACATCTTCTCTTACTACGCGCAGTTCCGCCGGCTAGCTCTAACGCCAGCGACACTTCCGCGCTTCGTCCGCTATTGTATCGCGGAACCGCGTTGATTCCGCGCGCGTTTGTGGAAATCAACAGAATTAAGAAGCGGAACTACACTTTTTTTTAAAAAAAGAGATCAATTTTACAGAAAAATTAATTGAAGCGGTTAGGAATCCTCCTCTGACTCTGATAACGACGACATTTCACTACGATTGCCTCTCTTTGACTGAATCGCGTGTCCTCAGCCGCGGAACCGTAACAGCGGAACCGCGGTTCCGCTACTCAAACTACACTTGATCACAGCGGAACTCGGTTAGCGGTCCCGCTGTTACGGTTCCGCAGCGGAGGTGTGGGAAGGGCGTTAAATATTTATTATCTGTGTTTGGAGTCATTATAAGCCCTTACATAGATGGAAGCCTCTTGGCTGATAACCTGGATAAAATAATTCAAAAACAATATTCGGAACCAATCTGAATTCAATAGTAGATGGATGTAATTTAGTTATTATAATCATTATGATATATGCAGAGTATTATACGGAATTGATTTAAACATACAGATGGATGGAGGCGGGAATATTCATGCAGTGTCTTGAACATATTCGGAGATATTCAGTGTGCAAGAAAGATTTAAGAGTGAACGGACGTACTAATTTAGTTATTCGGAACCAATCTGAATTCAATAGTAGATGGATGTAATTTAGTTATTATAATCATTATGATATATGCAGAGCATTATACGGAATTGATTTAAACATTCATTTGGATGGAGGCGGGAATATGCATGCAGTGTCTTGAACATATTCGGAGATATTCAGTGTGCAAGAAAGATTTAAGAGTGAACGGACGCACTAATTGAGCTAGAAATATTTAATTTGAATATCACCATTTAACGTTTAAATGAAATTTGACGTCGACTACTGATATGATACTGATTAAAACATCTTACATACGCATTGAAAACATTAAAAATCTCGCTACATTCAGTGGACGCTGTAGGGTGGTAGTTTGTAAAGACGCAAGAAGTCCTTCGCGATTTATATATATATATACGCTCATATATATATATATATATATTTCCTGCGTCCAATCATGTCACTGATTTGATGAAAGCAATTGTCGAAAAATATATAAATGTTCGCATACATCATTTATTAAAATTAAAAATAAAACTTTCAAAACGTCAGTTTTTAAATAAATATGTTTTATTTCAAGGACAATAAAATAAATTTTAAATAAACGTGTTTTTCATTCTATTCTATTTTCGATGTAGGTATAATAAAAGTTATTACAAATTTCTCAAAAACTTCATGTTTTTATCGAACGTATCTATCGATATCGCTTTCTACTGCAACAATCAAAGCGACACCCTGCACTGGCAGACTAGCAGTAGAATCTACGTCTGTGGCGGTAATGACAACCTTATTGCGATTTTAATAAGGGTTATAATTGCTTCAACAAACAACAACACCATCTAGCGATACTTTCTCAACAATCATAGGTAGTTTGAATTTAGTTTAAAAAATGTTTTAAGTATTTTTCTTTTAAGCAAATTAAATCTTATTATAGTGGATGAATGTATATTTTCCGGTGTAGAACAATTGACTTAAGCTAATTTTGACTAAAATAAAAATGACCAATTACGCTCATTGTTTATCTGTAGTGTAATATACGGTCAATGGTTTATTTGTGTGAGTTTGGCGACAATGGTCTTCATACTAATTTTGTCATTTACCATTTCCACTAGTTTTTTCTGTTCCGTGACACTAATATTATAAAGAGGAAAGATTTGTATTTTTGTATGTAACGAATAAACTCAAAAAGTACCAGACCGATTTTAATGATTCTCTTTTCATTAGAAAGCTACATTATCACTGAGTAATATAGGCTAAATTTGAATTTGAAAAACAGGTTTTTCGGACACAAAGTGTAAAAACTCAACTAGAACAGTTACTCATTTTGCGTACACTGCCTTGACTATAAAAGATAGAACCACAAAATGTGCGAATTCATTGTAGATTCCATAAATATCTACTAAAAAGTCTGCGACACACTATACCTATCTATGTCGAGTGAGGCACAACAACCATTTCTTTTTTTGAAAATCTTGAATTTTATTAAAATCCTTATCAATATAAATTATTGTATCACTAAGTGCAGTTTATGTACATAATATTTGGTCTGTGAATAATCAAAATTGGACGTTTGGTTTTGAACTTATGGCGAAATTAAATTACTACGATTTCTGCTGCACGACGCCCTATCACGGGTTGGGGCTCCCGACCAACAGTTTATTTTGTAACCTGAAAATATTTTAACGTCAAATGTTGTTAATAGATAAGCTCTACAATAATTGCTTTAGTTATCTATCCCAAAACAACGGGTTTCACTCCGGGACTGCCGGTAGGAGTGAAAAATAAGTATTAATTACATTTAAATATTTTCATTACTAACAACTTTTACATCCACATAAAGACAATCTAAGCAGCCTGCGGATAATGACTGCGTCGTCGATGTTAGTGTTGGTGGGTGTGAATTGACCTGGGAATCATTTTGCTGACCGTGTCTTTTCTGGGTAAGCATTTTGCAGCAGTGAGCGACTTCCACGCGGACGGAGCCGGGGGCGACTGCTAGTAACAAATAAATCATAGTAAATGAGAATGAGTGGTGATAATGATGATAAATGAGATGCCCTCCCCTAAACCCCTTGAGTCCTCAGTAATGATGTGGGACTATAATGAGATCTCACATGGACTCCTTGAGAGAATTGTAAAAGTAATGTTGTTGCATCGTTTTGTTCTATTTACCAACCCTCACTACGTGTGAAGAATCCGCTAGATGGCAATACGTAGGTGTGAGTTTTTTTTTTTTTCTCCCCAATTTGCCAGTGTCAAGTGTCAAGAAAATATAAAAAATATAATTTGAACTTATTAACGTATATAAAATCAAACGTTACTTTCCCAGGAGACTTAAACTACATGCAACAAAATAAACAAATTCTACATTACGAGTTTACATTACAATACAGTTAATTATTTACAAACTGTAACATAAAAAATCTAATTATACATTTAGAAATTTAAGTTTTAATTTATTACTTACAATAAATTCACTAAATACACTAACTATGAAGGAATCTATAGAAGAAAGTAAAATATCAATATGAGTAGGCAGTGGACAACCATGAGAGATAAGAGCATTAATAAAAAAAGAATGATCATAAAGTGGGCAAGAAAAGAAAATATGATTCAGATCTTCTTCAGCTAAACCACATTTGCATAAAGAAGAATCAAGAATTTTTAGTTTCTTAAGGTGAATTGCTGAACTACAGTGGCCGAATCGAAGACGGGAAATGATTGAGGAGACATATCTCGAGGCAAAAAATTTTTGAAACCACGGTTTCTGTGGTATAAAACCTTGAAGATTATAGTAACGTCTACCCTTTGACCTCGAGGAATATTTCCAGGAAACTGACCATGATTTAAACAAGTCTTTTTTAGGGAGAAGTAAGAGATCAGAAATATAATTTTGAAAATAAACTCTATCCCCATGTAACACAGCACTTTTTGCATAAAAATCAGCCTTATCATTTCCATAGATTCCAGAATGACCTGGAATCCAAGCTAAAATCACATCATAGCCTCGCAGGTTACACAGAAAAAGGTTTAATTTAATTTCAAACAGTATGGCAGAAAACTTTCCAAGGAATGGATTACCCTGTAAAGATTGTAAGTTACTCAATGGATCTGTAAATATAATGGCCTGTTTGATTTTACATAACAAAATGTACTTTACACCTTCTAAAATTCACCTGCCCTCACCAGTAAAAATGGAAGTACCTGGGGGACATTTGATTAATTAGGTGTGAGTTCCAACTGCAATACGATTGGATTTTTTCGCGATGACATTGTCAGATATATTTCACCAATCACGTAGCAGATAGACCACGTGCCTACGGCTTGCTATCTAGTGGCTTTCCCATACGCAAAAACCCTCAATAAGCAACATTTTAGGCTAGGTTTAAAACATGATTTTCCACAATTTCCCCTTATATAGTATTTCCCCTTTTTCATGCCCTTCGGACCCTGAGGGGATAACCTTAAAAGAGGAATTTCCCCTCATTGTGGAAACACTGCACATACCATTGTACTATGCAATAACTCGTAAATGTCAATCATTATCTTTTAATTAAAAATTATATAATATATATAATAATATATTAAATTATAAAAATATGGTGGAGGTTACTCTGTATTATGTTTACTATTAAGAATATAAAATCTTTAAGTTTATCATGCAAAACATTGTGTTATGTATGATTAAAAATAGTAAGTTGGTGAATAAAATTATAGCTAGGCTTAAAAATAATATAATCCAAGCCAGGCTACTAAAATAAAAGCTACATAGAAAACTTCATTACTTCACCACTGTTTGACAGTTTGAAATGGCGGTCAAGAGATTTGTTGTGTTTTACTGAAATTTAAGGAAAATAAATCTATTTCACAATAAATGTAACCAAACAAACAGCGAAGATGCATATAAAGCAGGTAAACTGTCGTTCGCAATAAAACTGCAAAAGCTTGTTTGTTTATAAAAAAGAAGTCTATTGCACACTCCATGGCTTGTGTTAAGTTTACACTAACTTAAATATGTTTACAGGTGATTATTCAAGGTTTTAAAAGTTATCGTGAGCAAATTGTCGTGGAGCCATTTGATAAAAGACATAATGTAGTGGTAGGACGTAATGGTTCAGGAAAGAGTAACTTCTTCCATGGTAAGTTCATCTCTTATTCACAAAAAATTTTAATGTAATTTTTCTGTGTTATAATATATAAAGGACAGTAACATTATTTACCTTCAGTACCTCTACTCTCTCTTTAGGTAATTTTACTTAAAATCTATTTCTTCAGTGGCTTGTAATTTTATTTTTTACAATAATATATTACACGAACAACAACCATCTCAGCTCCAATTTGCATACAATATCAAGGATAAATAAGCAACATTTACATCTACTTTTTGAATGCTAGAAGTGAGATAGTAGTTATCAACGCCTGAGCAAAAGCACATACCTACTGTATAATTATTAAGCTTCATCATATTCTAGCATTATCCCGGTTGCCCTAGACTATAGCTTAGGGACCAGGGTCTGCTTACTGGTCTAACAAGATGTCTGAATTTTAGTTATCTACATCTACTAAGCCATTTATTTATGTAACTGTTTTATTTCCTAAATAATTTTACCCATGCCCAGAGAAGTTATAATATTTGAAAATAATAAAAGTTTCTGATATTTTGCAGACATTAAAACCAAATGATAATGTACATATATATAAAAAAAAAGTTGTCTGCACATTATACAAAATACCTCATCTTCATTTAATTAAGGATTTAAATAAAGGCATTATTATTTCATGACCCGATTTCCCATTTGTTTTAGCAATCCAGTTTGTGCTAAGTGACGAGTTTTCACATCTACGACCTGAACAGAGACTTGCTTTGTTACATGAAGGCACAGGACCAAGGGTTATTTCAGCTTTTGTTGAAATTATATTTGACAATTCAGACAACAGAATTCCAGTAAGTATTTTATTTTTGTCTTCTCTTCTTTTTTTTAGGTATTAAGGAGTAACATATATTGATGTGTGATGTATTTATTAATTGTTATGTTATGCATTGTTATGTTATGGATTACTTAATTTAATGAATTATTTGTCAGATCTAATATAACATTTTATTTATTAATTTATTTACTCTTTATTGGACACAAAAAAATAATACAAAGGCGAACTAAACACCTCCTAATAACATGAATCAGATATAACCTGTCATGGATAACGCTGCCAGAAAAACACAACAATTTAGTGTTAGTCTTATTTTAGTCTTAATGTGTAACTGTTTGTTGTTTGCAACATAATGAAATATCTTTTTTTAGTATCAGTAATAATGTGTAAATTATTTTAATTAGTTAAAGAAGAAGTTGGTATCCAATAATGCTACTTTTTGTTTTATTCAACAACTGTTTATCTACTTTAAAATAAATGCATTTCAATTCAGTAATTTATTGCATTTGATTAATATAACTATATTTTAAAGTTATAGTTATAACTAACCATGGACCCTGTCTGGCACAAGAATACAATTATTGTGGTAATAAAAATGTTCTTCAATTTAAATACTTATATTTTTAGATTGAAAAAGATGAGATCTTCCTCCGTCGAGTTATTGGCTCCAAGAAGGACCAGTTTTTCCTCAACAAAAAAGTGGTGCCTAGGTCGGAAGTGCTCAATTTGTTGGAGAGTGCTGGCCTATCCAATTCCAACCCTTACTACATTGTCAAACAAGGAAAAGTATGTTATTGTGTTGTTTAATGAATCGTTTTACAACTTTATTAATATGATGCTGTTTAAAAATGTATGTAAATTTTCTATATAGATGTTAGTTCGTAAGTTCGCCAATAGATGGCACAGAACGTTATTGAATAGCGCAAACGTTTACTGGTTACCGGACCCATATAGGTCTGGCAGATGTATTTAATATTCTTGCTTTCAATTTAATACAGTTTAAATCCTTCGTGGCCTTTTATTTGATACCAAGGTTTGTTCAATGCAGATCCATGTTCTTAAGTGCACTGCCCAGGTTAGCAGTAACAAAGTGGGGAGATTTTAAGCTAGTTTTTAAAATTTTAGAGCGTAATAAAAGACCTTTTTCCTCGTGTATGAAACGAAAATAGAGAAAAATCTAATTATACATATAAAATTTATGTCATAATATAAATTCTAATATATATCTCTAATTTTCTTTACTATAACACCGATCTTCTAATAATATTACAGTGTAAAAATTTGATTAATTTATTGCTATATGTTAGTCAATCATTTGAAATCACATTTAATAACTTTATAACTTTCTATACTTAGATCAATCAGATGGCTGTAGCTCCAGATTCCCACAGACTTAAGCTGCTTAGAGAAGTCGCTGGTACACGTGTGTATGATGAGCGCAGAGAAGAATCTGTCACTATTTTGAAGGAGACTGTAGGAAAGGTATGCAGAATAAATTTTTGTGACATTTGAAAACTTTTTATAATGTAGAAAATTGTAAAAAATTTAATTGTTTAAGTTGCTTATTGGACCATTGACAAAGTGTCCAAAGGTTCATGTCACCTTGTAATTTTATATGTGGTTGCAGAGGTCATTTATCCCAACAATTTGTTTACCAAATTTATGCAATGCGCACAGAGTTAACAATATTCAGATGTACAATTAAATTGATATGTATTTTTGTATGGAAGTAAAATGTGACACATTATCAAAAGTCGTTAATATGATCTTATATAATTCCATATTTGGATGTCTACTCATGTCTGTAATATTTAATATAGGTCGAAAAAATCAATGAGTTCTTGCAAACTATTGAAGAACGTCTGAAAACCTTGGAAGAAGAAAAGGAAGAGTTAAAAGAGTATCAGAAGTGGGATAGAGCGCGTCGTGTGCTCGAGTTCATCATCCATGATACTGAACACAGGGAAAACAAAAGAAAGTTAGAAGAGGTAGGTGGTTGTTTGTTATATACAATTAAAAGTATCTTTTAGCAAAAATTATTTTGGCTTACTTACAAGGAAGAAATTAAAATATATAAGATGAAAAGGAAGTATCAAAAGAATGTCAGAAGTGGGATAGAGCTCGTCGCGTGCTCGAGTTTATCATCTACGATACTGAACACAGGAAAAATATAAAGAAGTGAGAAGAGGAAGGTTTTTTCTTCTGTAAAATAATCATAACTTTATTTTGCAATAAATTTAAGGTTTTTTACAAACCGTTTAAAAACGCCAATACGCATTTGGTCCTTGTTGCGAAGTATGACCGAAAACCCCTCACCTTGTTTTGTGAGAAGAGGCATGTGTTTAGTAGTGCAACTTTAATAGACTAAGATGATGAAAGAACCTGCAAATTATGCCTGTATTCAGTGGCATCAGAGAGAGAGGCGCGGTTCAAAATAATAGCTATGTTCCCAAAGGTGCACATCTATCATTTTAGAAAATAAAGCAACTTAATTTTTTTTTATGCAAAATACTTTCCTCTTTTATAGAGAGTATCTTATAGAAACTAGTCTAGCCTAATTACGATCTTTCTCTTATCATAAACTGCCACATATTTAATAAGTAAGATTTTGTGTTGTATTGTTCAATAAGAATAGTATTCTAATTAGCATAGTATTCTTATTGTTTCTATTAAGGCAAATAAATTTTAGTAATGTGTTTTTAGTCACAGTATTACACTTCACTGACACTACACTAAACTAACTTAAAAGGATTTGTCCTTCTCAGGCTTCTTCCTAGGTCTGTGTTGTCGAGGAGTTGGATAGCCTCAACATTTACATGGTGTAAAGTAGTCTTTCATGAGCTGAACATTTTGTAATTATGCCAACAACCAGATCCACTTTAAGGTCCCGATGTAGATCGCCGTTTCTGATGTACAAACTTTAATGGTACCAATGGTAAAATTTTACATGAAATGAAAGAATTTAATTATATATTTATGGCAATAATAAATGTTAAGAGTACTGATAACTAATTTATTCTTGCCGTAGCAATAAATGATAATTATTTTATTTATTGCTACGGCATTCAAATAACCACAACTCCTCCAACAAAAGTTAACATATGTTTTATGCGTTTAGTACTGCACATTTATGACAATAATATAATTTTTAGCTGGAAAAAATGCGTTCGAACAGCGGAAAGGAGCAACAACACTACGCCGACTTGGTGCGAGAAGCGCAAGAACATGTTCGAGAATCTAACAGGTATATCTCCGTATATTTAATATCAATGATAGACTAAGAGTTGAAAAAGGGAGTTTTGGTGCCAACAGATTGGTGTTATTCGGCAACGTACACAAGTGTAAGAAAGTAGTATATTATCGTAAATTGTGATTTGTTTTTAAAACTTCATAGTAACCTCTAGTAAAGTCTACTATTTCACTAACGTAGGACATTGACTTGAATTAACGGACTTTACTTGACTTAAACTGTGACTAAGGACGAAAACGCAGCATATTGTGGCAAAAACTCTAGTCGAGTGAGTCCAACCAAACAAAAAGAAAAAAAGAGCCAAAAGAGCTCGTTCTTCGCGCTGGCTTGTCAGTAATGGGTGACTCGTTTCTGATGTCGTTTCATGAATTTCCATCAAAAACAAAAGACGCCTGGCACATCCTTCTCTAATCCGCACTGGGTCCACATATAGTGGATTATGTCTTGGATCCCTCTGACCTTGATATAGTCCTAATTATGGTTACCTTATTTATGATAGGATTTTCTAGTCTTTCAGTTAATTCTCTTATATCAGAGAAACATATTTAATTTTTGTAAAAGTAATAATTATTTTATGTCTTCTTACACAAACAACAGTCACACACAACATATCGTCGGGGATAGTGCAAATCCGCGAAACTATAATACGTAAAGTCCGCGTATCTGCAATAGAGATGTATAGTTTGACAGGGGAAGGGAAAAATTTCTAATTCTATTTCTAAAATTAATAAGTTTCTTATTTCAACTAATTTTGGACTCATTTTTACACATTATATAATTCATTATACGTTCTATCTCTTGTTTTTTCTGAAAGTACATAATTTGGGCTCTGCGACA
Organism: Musotima nitidalis; assembly: GCA_949126915.1. Taxonomy (NCBI): domain Eukaryota; kingdom Metazoa; phylum Arthropoda; class Insecta; order Lepidoptera; family Crambidae; genus Musotima; species Musotima nitidalis. Next base: position 5,454,503 of record OX421424.1, on the reverse strand, counting down.
GTTGCGCCCATTAATTTTAATTACCAAAAATTTTCAGTAACGCAGAATTATCCAATGCTAGTTACGCGGATTTGCACTATCCCCGACGATATGACACATTCACAGGGTCAACTTCTGATTTTGTATAAATAATTTCTTAAAATCTATTGTACGATGTATTACAAATCGTACTTTTCCATTGACCTGTCTCACTTTTAAAATGTACATTTTCTCTTGTAGGAAACTAAAAGAAGCTCGTAAAGACGTAGCGGCCGCCCGCGAAGAGAAAGACATACTCTCAACGGAACAGCAGCAATTGCTGAGAGAGAAGACCAAGCTGGAGCTCGCCATTAAGGATTTGACTGACGACGTCGATGGCGACAACAAATCCAAGGTAAGAATAAATACATACAGCAACAAACGAGTTTTACGTATATATTTTTTGTACGGGCCTCAAACACGTTTTAACCATACGGTCTCGGGACGTTAGCAAAAAAAATACTTAAGGGTTACAAATAACGTAAAATTAACTTTGTATGTCAATCAAATCAATTAATCAGCTAATTGCCGTTTGCTATTACTGAACATAGGCCTCCCACAAAGAGCGCCAATCCCAGTACTATGCATAACGCATCCAGCCGCCTGTCTCAAGTTAACGGTATAGGTATACTTTAAACAAATGACTAAGTTAAATAAGGATTCTCTAGTCGTTAAGCCATGTTAGAGGCCTAATGCGCGGCTTGAAAAATTCTAACAGCAGGACGCCATACACCTGCCTCTCCAATCCGCACTGGGTCAGCGTGGTGGAGTATGACCAAATACCCTCACACCTTGATATGTGAGAGGAGGCTCGTGCTCAGTAGTGGGACGTTAATGGGCTTTGATAATGATGATTGTGCGGCTTGAAAAATTCTAACCGCAGGACTGCCTTTGTAAATCCAAACACGGTCTGCGTGGTGGAGTAGGGTCTAATATTATCTTACTATGATTTGTGAGAAGAGAGACTTTATTAGGCTGAAATGACAAATATATTTTATTCCATTACATATTTATTTTTACATAACTAACACATTGATTAATATTTTTTATAACTTATTCAATTTGTTCTCATATCATTGCACTGTGGGAACGACAATAGGACTTCCCATCATATTGCACACGTTCTGGTTTCTCACCATCCGCATGTATCCCTGTTGACCCCAATTTAGTCCATATGAGTTTTTTATGATCCAATATGGAGTGTTCCCTTCTGTGAATAAAAAATGTGTGGTTAAAAGATTTTACATTATATCGTTATCAGCATTTTCCCTACTGTCCCCTAGTCTTACGCTTAGGAACCAGGGTCTGCTCGCTGGTGTAGCCAGATTCGAATGAATTTCAGTTATTACATTCATTGGAAAAGTTCATTCGTTGGAAAAAGTTTGGGAATAGGTTAGATTATGATGAGTTTTCATTGCTTCGGTGTAGAGAACGCCACGTTCAAAAGGAATGTTTTAATACTTTTATATCTAGATGTGAAAGAAGCATACATACAAACCCTAAATCTTTTTGGAGTTTTGTTAAAACCGTTCGTGGTGGATCTGCCTTTCCTAAGAAAATGTGTTTGAATGGCGAGGAGTACACAGAGGGGCAGGATATATGCAATGCTTTCAACTCATTCTTTCGAAGTGTATTTGGTGAACCTAGAAACAATCAGGCGCCACCATCTGATGAGTTCGTGTGTTCTGATGTAGTATCTAACATACAAACAAATGAAAAAACCATCGAAAAAATGCTGAAAACCTTATATATAAATAAGGGTGCCGGTTGTGATGGGCTACCTTCTCTATTTTGGTCGCGTTGTGCTAAATCGCTTGCTCTTCCTCTTACTCTATTTAATCGCTCTTTGCGTGAGGGAATCTTTCCTCATAAATGGAAAATGGCACATATTGTTCCCGTGCATAAAAAGAACTCGCGAATCGACATAAAGAATTACAGAGGCATTTCTTTATTAAACACTGCTGCTAAAATGCTCGAAAGAATTGTGTATGAGGCTATTTATGGTCTGCTTTCACGCTCTATCCCCGAGCGCCAGCATGGTTTTCTTAGGGGGCGCTCCACTACAACTAATTTGGCATGTTTTTCTGAATTTGTTCTTGAGAATATGGACCGTGGAGGGCAGGTTGACGTGATTTACACTGATTTTGAAAAAGCATTCGATCGTGTGGATCACGTGATCCTGCTTAACAAGTTGAAAGTCCTAGGCATTCACGGTGACTTGCTCCGGTGGACCAAATCATATCTCATGAATCGTTCTCAGGCTGTCGTAATAGGTGGTTATCGCTCGAATTTTGTCAACATCCCTACAGGAGTTCCCCAGGGCTCGCATTTGGGCCCTCTCCTTTATAATGCATACCTTTATGACATAGGACAGTGCCTCGAACATGCTAATTACCTTATGTACGCGGACGACAAAAAGATTTTCTGTAGGATTAATACTGTTTATGATTGCAAACTTTTGCAAGGAGACTTGGATCGTTTATTTGTATATTACAAAGAAAATAATATTATAGTAAACTCGGCTAAGTGTGAGTGTATTACATTTACGCGGAAACCCAAGCCCATTGTACATAATTATCACTTTGATGGAGTTCAAATCAGCCGTAAATATTGTGTAAGAGATTTAGGCGTTTATCTCGATCAAAAAATGATACTATCCTCTCATATCGATGAAATTGTCTCCAAGGCTTATAAAAATCTTGGTTTTATTATTCGCACCTGTAAGCCATTGTCTGATATCCGAGTCATTAAGATTGTCTAAATTGCTTATGTTAGGAGTGTACTGGAGAATGCAAGCCCTGTATGGTCTCCACAGTATAATCTCTATAAAACCCGTTTGGAGCGTATTCAGAAAATATTTATAAACCATCTTGGTTTTCGTTGCCGTAAAAGTCTGGACAGTTATAATGACGGTTGCCTTGAGTTTGATATTATGTCTTTGGAGCATAGGCGTATTGTTTTGGACATGGCTTTGTTACATGATGTACTAAACAGTAAAATTGACTGTACGGATCTCGTTTCTAAAATTATGTTCAGTGCTCCAAAGTACCGCACCCGCGTCTCTCCCTTGTTGCAGACTCCGAGACACAATGCTAAGTATCATCGTAACTCAGTTCTCTCTCGTCTGGCACGTACATATAACGAACTATTTGGACACATTGATATCTTTTCTAATTCTAAAAGTTCCTTCAAACACCATGTACAGACCACGCTAAAGGACAAAATTAAGTCTTTTTAGTTTCCGCAATTCCTTAAAATTGTTTTATCATTTAATCCATAACCTTTATTTTAACATTATTTTATAACCATTACTTTAACATTATTTCATAGCCATTACATTAACATTATTTCATAGCCTCTATTATATTGTTATTTTATTTATGTAATTATATTAGTTTTATAATAGTTTCATGTTCTTTAATTACCACATAACTGCCAGAATTACCAGGAGTTATTAGCACTAGACAGCAACTGCCTCTTTTATATTTTATTACTTGTAATTGTTTCTTTGCTTACCACTCACATTGTTTGATATATTAGGGAAACCTGTTATTGGCCATACTAGCTTTAAGTACTTATGTTAATTGTTTAACTGTATACGCTGTTGGTTTTCTCAATAAATAAATAAATAAAATAAATAAATAAATTACATGGAGCGACTGCTGTCTGACTTCCGCAACCCAGAAGGAAACGGTGCACCTGCCGATCTACGGACGAGGCTCTGGCGACCATAACAGTGCCCGATAAGCGGCAATAGGCTCGCCACCTATTACGTGGGACTGGGGCTGCCATCCGTCCGGAATTGCCCGGATTTGTCCTAGCTTCAAGGGAGACCGGGGTCCGTCCGGCAGGGGATTTTAAAAATTACCGGGAGAAACCCGAATTTTTTTGTTGCCAAGAAAAAAAACATTTTTTTAAAAAGTTAAACAATCAATTTAAATAAATCTTAGTTCAAAATTGATTGATGATAACCCACCAAGAAATTATTAATTTTAACGATGATTTTATTTTGTGGTTAAAAATATTTTTAGAGGGTTTGGGGAAATAACCATATTCCGCACTAATGTCCGGGATTCTTGCCGTGTTTATCCGGCGTCGGCAATTTAAGTGATGGCAGCCTTACGTGGGACCAACTTTATATTTGGCGAAGTGTGGGCGTATAATATGCCTCTGCCTGCCCCTTCGGGGAAACAGGCGTGAATGTATGTATGAAACATACTAATCTAACGACTGTATTTTCCAATTGGGGTTGTTGAAACCTTGCCACAACTCTTTAACGTTGTAGCAAAAATCACTTTTAGAACAGAGATCGCTAGAAAATACGTTTCAAATGGTGGCTAGCCGTTTTACCGCTTTCTATAACACTCTCAAAGTCATGGGTTCAAGGTATTTTTTATCGCTAGTAAAAGATAATAAGTTCTCGCAATCGATATAGCGGCTTGAATATTACAGTACTACTACTGTTACCTGCATATAAAGTTATGGCCCTATAGTATATAGTGGGATATGCAATGTGTAGCGCCCGTAGGTCCAGGAGGTTGATGGTCAAACTAAAAAGGGTATATTAGTTTTATGTACCTAGACTAAGGGTATCCAGTGCTGATTTACACGTATAGTGTATATGTTACTGTAAAAGCTCGAACTGCAGTAAATCCTAAAATATTCCAGTAAAACCTAAATCTACCAATTACTAATGGTAAATGTCCCAAAAGGTTTGCGATTTGAACTTTTACCACCATTCCGTTGGTAAATCTTAGGATTAACATTAATGGCACGGTGAATGTTGAAAAAAACATGTCATGGAAAACCAAGCTGAAAAAATGAAAACCATATCAGCTGATAAATATTCAAATGTTGAAGTGGGCCAAAATGTAAGACTAAAAGTACCTGATATTGACAGAGCTAAAACTGACCCAAAAAGCATTATTGCAGTTGTGATAGATGTAAAGGACAATGAGTTTTACCAACTAGGTAACAAAATGGAAATACTAAAACAGCTTTACATCAAGAGTCAGTTCGCCGCATGCTCTTAAGATTTTATAAAGACAGAAGAAGTTGTTACGGATAAGGAAATTAGTCTTCGAGAAGTTTTCGAAAAAGTGTCGTTAAATGGAGGACAAGGATTCAAAATATGTAATTGTCAAAAAAAAATGTCAATCAAATGACATTGATTAATATCAATTTCATTTATTGTCTTTTTTTTCTTTCACATCAAGTAATAAGAAGAAAAATTATTAAGTTTTACTAGCTTATGTAAGCATAATGTGTGTATTTTGTTGTTAAATTACAAAAAGAGAATTACTGATTCAGTTAGATAGATATGATAGAGATTGAGATATTCGGAGATATACGTTATTTGCTTTTTTCAAAATAATTTAAATAAGTTGGTATTAATTTGTACTTATTACTATCATATCATACCTTTATAACACTATGTACCTGTTTAGTCTTATAGTTCATTAAAGTAAATAATTAAGAATTACTCATTGTTTTACTCCTAAAACCAACATCTACCAGCTGACAGTGGTAAAACCTAGCATATACTGAATTAGAATGGTGAGAGCTTGAAAAAATCGTCATATTTTTAGAAATACTAACATTTACCAACTTGTGTCGGTAAATCCTAAGACTTACACTTTAATCTTAAGATTTACCGTAGTTCAAGCTTTTACAGTAACATATGTACACCATTGCACTTGGATCGGCCTATTATCACAGTCATGAAAGTTTAGTTTGTCAGGTCTTCCAACGAAATGAAATTATAAATATTTTATGTGTCTTTAAATTCTATGCCAGCACATGTTTTACGGGGCGTGAATCGGCATATTGCCGGCCGTCATAAGTAGGTGCGCTTGTTCCACTGTCTGGGGCGCTTAAATTGTTCTGGACTGCACCGACTGCTTACCGGGCAAAATGTGGTAGTTATGAAGTGTCACATTAAAAAATATGTATACCTTGTCCATATCCAACAAGCAAGGCAGCATGAGTTGTGGCATATGGAGGACAGTCGGCCAGTGGCAATATTCCTCTATGATATCTTTGAAAGACATTAGATGCGAATACACCTGGAAACAAAAATTTTTGAATGAAACTGCTTTCTGTGATAAATTGTTTTCTTCTGTTAACGCTATTGCACATAGCAAATAAAACACATTTTACGGATTTAATTTGTTTCACTATTTTTGTGCTATAATTGTTTCAAATTCTTTGCAGTGATAAGTGATCACGGGGACACTGAGATACAAGGTGTCTCCATAGAAACTGTCACTAAAACATAAATTTTTACACACGTGTGGACTCACACTCTTGTAGATCTTGTATTATGTGATTGAGCTTTAGACTTCACTAATTCTAAGACCGGGTCTCAAGCTGATGGTACATTCCAGCCATCTTCTCTATTGAAATTAGTTTTTTTAATATCAATTCGTTTGCTATAATATTCATAATATATAATGTATCGGTTAGGTTAATCTAAAGTATGTTCACGTAATGCAGGTCTTGTTTGTCGTCTGTGTTGACTGTGTTTAATGTCAGCTATATGTTTATTCACGCATGTGGACCCTGCTTCATTTCGTTTTACCAGTTTATGAGAGCCCACAGTTACAGTAACGATTGTATATTCCTGCATCCTGAAGGGGATCATGGCAGTTGACAGGTTTTAATAAATGCCTAGCATAAGTATCATTAATAGATAAAAGCCCGCTTTAAGTTGTTCCCAATTTTGTCAGTTTCTCCTGACAGGTTGCCGATAATGTGACTGGTTTTTCGCTTTGTCTGTTTTTTTTTTTTTTAATAATGTGACTCGTCATAATTACTACATCCTGCCTGATGGTAAGCAGTCGAGTTCAGCCCAAAAAAAAAAATGATCTGTGATTGAGTCGTGGTACTTGTTATCTTTGAGTATGCGTTTGACATGCTCTCAAATTTATAAGTAAGCATACATCATCATCCCCATGACGGCCACTGAAGAATATGGGCCTCCCCCATCCAGTTCCGACCAGGCGGCCTGCATCCTAAGATAGTTATAGATAATAATAATAATAAATCATTTATTTGCCATAGTGCTTACACACATAAAACTTATATCTAGCGAGCTCTGCACTAAGCTATGTTTGTATCGCAGAGACCAGACCACAGTTACCGATTGTAAAAATAAAGCTCGAGCAAACAAAAATAAATAAATAAAAAACTAAAAGAACATATATAAAAACCTGCAACCTTTATCAGGTCGTTTATATATCCATCTTGCAGGTATTTTCGTTACTACTGTCAAGTGTCACACGTGTCAACTTCAAATCATTTATTTGCTTTAAAAACATGGTAGTACAACTTGATTTTTGATTATTATAAATGTCTTGCTTGATTTTGGCATTTTTATAAAATGTTATTATTAATCGAGTGATAATAAATGAAATGATAAGTGGCGTGAAAAAAGATGTAGTGACCAGGATTGAGAAAGGTATGCTTTGGCCGTTTGGTCTTGTTGATGTGATGAATGGAAATAGTTAACGAAATCTGTTTATGAATGACAAGTGAATGAAGATGTTGGGAGGGTAAGGCGGCGTAAGACCTTTCATGACCAAATCTAGAAGGCTTTGGATTTTGGGAGTGAATGAGTGTGGATGAAGCTAAAAGTGTGTGCCAAGATAGCAGCAAGTGGAAGGATGTGACTCTGTCTATCTCTACGGGAATAACGCGTGACAAAATCTATATATATGTATTAAACTTTATTATTGCACTAACTACTGCAATTTATCCTGCAGGTTCAATCCGAGGAACATTTCTGTGTCTAGTGTACATTAATGATCAACCACACCTTTTAAAAGACAATCACGAGATTGGTTTATTTGCTGCGGACACGCCTTTAATATTTAACGTTAATAACGTGAACTTGACGACGTAAACAGTGCGCTCTCTAGGCTAACTGCGCTATTAATAGCCGAGCTAAATAAAAACTAGACGACCCACCGCAATATTTTTGAAAGATTTATAACCGATTATACATGCACATTTTAATAAAATCAGATTAAAAGGATTTGTGTTTTCATGAACATTTCCTAGGTAAAAAGTAATGGAAATTTTAACATATTTTAAAATTCATTTTATTTACCTATATAATCATGGCCTCTCCTTTTTGCTCATTTAAATCCCTCATATGAGACATTAAAATATAAATACCTATAAACCATACTTAACAAATAAACCGCTGTGTTTTCGTTGAGGGTTTTATGAATGTACCCTTTTGTTATATAATTTTTGATATTATACATTCAATTAAATTAAAAAAAAACATACAAATTAGGAGAAGAATGCAGGTATGCAGTCTTACAAGCGGCAAGCTGGGAGATCGAGTGACATCAGTCGCTATGAAAATGCCTCTTGTGTTTTAAACAATCCTAAAAGAGATATATAATGGCAACTTACTGATGGCGAGTGGGCCGTAAGTAACCAAGGCTGCTCTAAGGTCATCTTCTGCGATGTTGGAAATCCTATTGCAACCGGTAATTCTGGCAACTACTGCGTTTGCATTGTAACGACAAGGGCCTTGTTGAGGAATATACGGATAGCTACTTTCAAGCATTGCCCCGTTTTGCCTTAAATAACTGTAAAAGTAAAAGTTTTTTATTTCATAAACTATAACATAGCACTTGAAAACGTCAAAACAAAATATAAATAAAGAATAAAAATATTACTACACTGGAAATAATGAAGCTTAGATTCACTTACATGCAAAAAATAAAAATTAAGTGTAAGTGAATCTAAGTGCCAGTCCCGAGCCACCGCTCTCAGAACTGACAAGAAACTCACAGGCTATGCTCTTTTAAATTATCAATCAAATATAACATACAATACAGAACACACACATAGTGAATATTAATTGATGATATTGAAAAATACAAATCAATAATGTTAGTGTGTATAATAGTATATATATTTTTCTCAGTTGAACCTGTGAAATCAATTAGTTAGTAGCCGCGTTATGCGGTGTGTTATAATGATATAAGTTCTGCTACAGCTAAATCATGTTATGAAACCGCATATTAAGGTTTCACACCCCAGTACCGTGAGCTGACCCCACCAAAGGTTCCAATATGGCTGCTGTAGTGATACTTGCTGCATCTAAACCACCACCACCACCATCAAGCCAGTAGAGTTCACAGAGGTCATATTTTAGATTTCCCAAAACCGAATACCGTTAGTGTGGGGTTAAGCATCGAGCGCTTCCTGCTTAGGAAAACACGACGAGGCGTTGGGTTGTAAATGTTCAGCAATGCTCAGCCAGCCCCCCCCCCCCACCACTCTTAGGTGGAGAAAAGTCCGGGGGTCGGTAACAACCCCCGCAATAATGCATTTACGCACTGCCTCCCGGCTAAAGGGAGGACCGAGAGGGGTGTGTGACACCATCGGCAGACGCGATTGCCAGCAGTAATACCCGAAGACGCCCGCCGCTTGTTAAGAAAGAGGCGGGAGGCCAGTATCTGGGTTGCAGCGTCTGATACCCCGCCCGCGGTTAAAACCGGGAGGACCTCTTCAGAGGCGCAGTGGACACGCCCTTCCTACATCCTTGTGCGACCATTGCATGTGTGGCCGACTTCTCGGATGGTCCATGGTTAGACAGCAGGAGCCCCCTGCCCCCGCTACCTAAGACCCTCCTGGCGCTACTGGACGGGCACTCCTGGCCCGCCCACTGCGCTCTCCACAGGACCCTTTTAGTTCCCCCCCGTTATTCAGTACTATGGGCATCCAAAGTCGCCGGTCTCTGGGCGTGGCGTGTTATAGTGAGTGGGCATTGGATAAAAAATTGCTTACTCTAGGGCTCTTCCTGCAATTCCATCAGTACATCCTCTATCACTTGCATCACAGTCCACCAGTTGTTTTACAGAAAACTCTTGTAACTGTTTGTACTTAAGTGCATATTGCGATTCCAATGCACCTGCAATAACAACACAATTTCACTATAGTGAATTAGCTTAGGCTAAATCAGCAGAGAAAGTATTATTAAATACACACCAATAGCGCTGAACGCCCAGCAAGACCCACAGCCATGTTGATCCTTTACTGGTGTAATTACATTTTTTCCTCGCCAGTCAAAAGACTGCGGAATTGCACCTAGCTTAGATGGCAGCGAAACGGACGCACAAGACAAAGTAATGTTGAGGTCCATTCCACAATTCATGTAATTCCTTTGAAACTCCTCTGTGCTCATATCACTGAAGTCGTTGATACCTAAATGAAGATAAAATTGTTAAGTCGCTTAGTATTTTATAGAATTACATATATTGGACAAAACTGTCGGTTCCCTATACCAAGTATACTTTATTCTGCGGGAGAAAAAATCAACGAGAAAATTAACGAGTCATCTAATTTAAGCTCCCGCCCGCAGTGAGTGGACGCGTTAGATTTGAGTCGCTTAACTTCAAACTCGGATAAATCCGTTTAACTCGTTTCTGAGATATTCATGAAAAAGTGATATTAATCTTAATTAGCTTGTTTAGATGTTAGGGTTACTTATCATTACATGAACAATATGTCAGAAAACGACCTGTGCTTTAAATTAAGTCTCAAAACCGATAATTCTTTAGAAAACATGATATTTAGATCGGATTTACCCCCATTAGAAATAATTGGATGCAATTTATCTATGTTTGAAAAAACTCAGTGTGGATTTATATCATTTTGATTTAATGTACCTGGATGTATCTAGATTTGAAAAAATATGAATAGTAGTAGGGATGTATAAGGGAATCACGAAATATTGTCGGCATACAGTAAAAAGTAACAATATATTAAATTATAAGTAGGTAGGTATCTAACTAATTGGTTATACAAAATTAAAAATTTCTTCAGAGTCATCTTCTTCGTTTTCTCCTTTGGGAATTGGTCTCCCTATTACGTTTTCACTGTAAAGCACTTTTTTATAAAATTTTAATTGTGCGACAGTCATCATCTATCAGTTTTGATTCTTGAACTGGTACTACAATTGGGAGTTTCTGTGGACTAAAATGTTGAAATGATCGACCGCGTTTATTTATTGTTTTAGCAACACTTGTATCAGAATAAAACGATATTTCCCAACGTATTTGAACTTGTTCTCCTTGTAAAGTTATAATAAATTACAATTTTGTTCCTGTATACCTGCATTTACCTGATGTGACCGTTCATGAGACATGTAATTACCTTCTTTAAACTTACATTAATCTCATTATATCCATATATTCAATAACAGTTGAACAAAAATAAAATACTCGATATTCGACACACCGTTGATGGTGAGTACAACACTATTATCAACTCCGTACTTCTAGCACGGTGCATAAAATGTAATTGAAACTTACCGAATTTTCGTTTTTTTGTCTTTCTTATGGCGGACTATTATATAAGGGCGCTTGCGGGCCTTGTTAGGTGACATTATTTTAATAGAATTATCCATTCTAAATCATTTGTAATTATAACAAACAATAAAAAGCGAAAGCAAGACAGTGCTATTAACGTAGAGTTTAAGTCAACTGGCAGCCATCTTGACCAAATACCATTCGCTGATTGGCTCGGATGGACTTGACTACGTTTGAAAAAAACTTTTATCTGGATCTATCTGAGTTTGATATAATGTTACTATTTTAACGGTCTTTTTCACGTTACACATGCGGATTTAAACACTTCTGATTAGTTTGATTAAAGGCTTTCTTTTTACCCTTTCTTATGGCACCAAAATCATAAAAAAGTCCGAAATTGGATTTATCCGAGTTTGAAGTTAAGCGACTCATTTCAAGTTAATCATTTACAAAACGACAGATTGAAGAATTTTACATTGTACAAAACGATAAGGCAAATTGAAAAAGTATGGGCAACGTTACTGCTTTAAGTTGCATACAATGCAACTGATTTTACACTTTATTTTTAGGTACACTGGTTATACAGTACGAAATTTAGCAAAAGCTTTAAGTAGAAATTTATTTACCGTATATTACAGATTCATTTTTCTTATTTTTTTCATTGATTATGTGCAACTTTTCCTTAAATATTTGAAATCTCTTTAGTTTTTCAAAACTGTTATCATATTTTTTGTTGAATTTTATAATGAACTCTTCGAAATGTTGTTCGGCTTCATTTAAATCATAAAAAGATCTTTCGTTTGGCTCTGAAGCGGCAAGCACAAAGAAAGAACAAAACAAGTATACCCAAAATACCATGACGTTGCTTGTAAATACTTAGTAACAGTTTATCAATGATCACTGATATGCTGGGCATTACTTTATATACTAAATAGACCTAATTAAAGGATATATTTGGAATATTTTTGTAAATAGTTTAAGACGTGCCTAGAAAAGCATGTGAATGACGGAATTTCAATTCAAAACCATAAAAATTTAAAAGCCTATTTTTCGCACATTATTAGTGATGTGCCGATTATGATATTGGCCGACTAGCCGATTAGTCGTTTGTTAAGAAGCCGACTAGTCGTCCTATTCGATCACTGTTTCGGCGATTCTCGTAACGCTTCGTTTACTGCTGATTCGCGCGCAAATCGCAAACGCCCCGCCTACAAGCAAACACGAGAGTTCAATTTTGGAGTAGAATTTTCTTTACTTCAAAACCTTGTACACGATACCTTGCTTTACTGCTACTACTTTCTTTATGTCCTACTCTTTTAACGAAATAAGAAGACCGTCAAGATAGAAACAATTATAATGGTTTATTGAAGATAAAAAAAAATTAACATAAGAGCTGAAAATGTTCAGCAGTGGACGAATTTAGGCTGATGGTAATGATTAAATAAAAATATATTATGTTGTTCTGTTTATTTTAATTAAGATACTAATTACTTTCATAAATGTCATAGATAAGATTTTTTTACAAGCAAGTATATTTAGAAACTGATTACCAAAAAAAATATTGCTTTGCCTAACGTTTTAAAATTTATAAGAATGTATATAAAAACAGAAAATTTAATAAATAATCCAGGATTTTATTTAATGTAATTCAACATACCGCACCTACGGTGCTACAACGGCACTTATGTAAATTTGTCAAAATAAATCTGATTATGAGAAAAATTATGAATATACCAAACTGTAAGATGTTTCGTTTTACTGTGAAATGAAGTCTGAATTAAAGGCTTAAATATACCTATTTAATTTCTTAAATTAAGAAGAACTATGTTTTATAACAGGATATTTAATTTTAAAACGCTTCTTTTGGAAGATTAAATTGTTTGCAGAAGTGACGGTTTAGCAGCGGGGGTGCGATACATAATATTGATAAATATAAACAAAGTAAGAAGCCCGATAGTCAGCGCTGTTTGCCGAATAGTTGACGACTACGATAGTGGTCGGCTTTACCGACTAGTCGCACTTATCTCTAAGAATTATGTTACATATTTGTACTTGAATTTGAAGGAAGTATTTGTGTTTATAGATAACAATTTTCATAATTAGTACATCCGTAAATGTGGTTTTCACGGCATAATAAATACACTTTTAGTCAGGCAGTCGTTCCTGCCGGGGCTGCGGGGATGTCCGAAAGGGTTACCGCGGCCTCCGGACGTAGCAGGCACAAGAAGGAACATGGATGGTTTTTAGTCAGTAAAAGTCTGACACACCCTTCCGCTCCACCCACAGCGGGAGAAGGTCGTTAGAGGATTTTCCATCCGAAAAAGAAAAAGTCAGGCAGTCGTTGCCGTTTGATTGATACAGTTGGCATGGGTTTTATACCAGGACGGTCTGAGGCGGCAAGTCACATCACAATGCACGACAGTAAGAGTGAGTGCTGTATATGCTTAATTGGGACTTCTAACGAGTGGACTGTATTTATAGATATGTAGTTCTTGGATTACGGAAGTGGTATACAGGATGTCCCAGACGTATAGGTGTCAAGCGGAAGTCCAAAGATAGAGCACTCCCTCTGGTACTTGAATCCACCCAAGTATGTTCATATAGTTTTCGAGTTATGGGATATTACACTAGCTTTACCTGTCGTGTAAAACCGTGTCACGTGCCCTAATCTCTTGGGAAAACTCGCCAGGGTGCGACAAAAAAAATCTTTTAAACGTACACGCTTCTGACATTTCTAAAGATATGATGAACTCTCTGTATCTGCAAGGAGTTCATCCCCTCACCCTGAGCAAACGGTTCTTTCATTAGAGTTGATAAAAATGTATTAAATTATTATAAATAGATTTTATTCCTTTGCATTTAATTGTACATTTCTTGTTACCATTAAATTATTTTTTACAAATATTGTTATGAATATTCAAACAAATGTTAGATAGATGACAGATAGATAGATTTCTTTCATTTGTAATAATGAACAATGCAAATATTTTTGAGCTCTAACAAGACACCTAACAAACCCAAGTTAAATATGACGTACCTAATTCATAAATTAATTGTGATTACTGATTATACATTTTTTAATAAAATTGTTAGTAGCTTTTAAATATTTTTTGTCAATCTACTGTAATAGTTAACACGGGAGTTGCTGTTATATTGCACACGTTCTGGTTTCTCATTATCCTGAATTATCCGCTATTGTTTCAAGCTTGCCCCAATGAGTTCTTAAAAGTCCAATATGGCTTGTCGCCTTCTGTAAATAAAATGATAGTCAAATGTTTTAGGTATGTACATTAATGTAAAGCTTGCATCATTCATCAATTAAATTGTTGCGCAGATCTAGTCTACGAAAAGGGCAGTTGTTGGCGCAGGTATACAAGCAAAATAAATAAAATACTTAATACCTCCGATGTGAATAATCACAAAAAATCTAACCATGTGAAAATTTATCAATATGGCCATTTTACATCGAGGATCAATAGGTAAATGGTAAAAAATAATAGTAGCTCTAATTAACTTCTAATTTCATGGCGCGAAGCATTTTGTTTTTACGCGTTTAGCTCTCTGGTAGTTTTACTAGGGATTTTAGTGTACCACATCCACAAATTACAGCAAACAAACAATTTTAACAATGTCTGCCTAGCCATGACTTCTTCTGCGGTCCTTAAGAAGTTGTTAACATTTATGTACCTTATCATATTGTTTTTTTCTTTAACAGGAACGGGCAGAAGGCGAATTGGAACGTTTGAGACAGCAAATTGGCGAAAAAGAACGAGAGTTGGAAGAATTGAAGCCCAAATATGAGGAAATGAAGTCTCGCGAAGAGGAATGTACGAGGGCCTTAGCCTTGAACCAGCAGAAACGACAGGAGCTGTACGCGAAACAGGGAAGAGGCACGCAGTTTACTTCCAAACAAGACAGAGATCGGTGGATTGAAAAGGAGTTAAAGTATGTATTTTAAAGTTTTAATCTTACAAATAGGTATGTTAAGGAATAGTGACTTCGTATTCTTGAAATTTTGTGGAATAAAGATGGTCGCCCGACCATAATGTAGATAGCACGTTTATGGGCGAGGTATATGCTCAGCTGTGGACGATCCTGATCTGATGATGATAATAGGATGCTAAGTACTTTCATTAATGTCATGAATGATATAGATAGTTTAATCCACGATGACGCATGACCACGCTCTTAACACCAATCTAAAGAGTTCAATATTGCTCAATTCATGCGTCATCGTGGATTGAACTATCTATAACAGGATGTAATGTAAGACTTCTTAAATGAAACTTTTCCGCAAAGACGTCCACTTCAGCAGTGCAGCATAAGAAACGTTATTCCTGCGTAGAGTAGAAATCCCAAATAATATTAGCAACAATATTACAAAAACTACGCGATATAAAAAGAGCTATAAATCATTTCACCTTACGGGAGACTCGATAACTAAAATTAATAGAAGTGTTTTCAAAGAAGTGGCCACGAAAAAGGTCTATTCATATAGGTACGAATAAATAAAACGTACGTTTGATTTCAGATCTCTAAACAAACAGTTGAAAGATAAAAAGGACCACGAGGGAAAACTTCGCGATGATCTAAAGCGCGACGCCACTAAGCTGACGGAGCTCGAGAAACGTATAGAGGATATGACGAAAGAGATGGAACGACAGAGAGTGGCTATTGATGAACACAATAAGCAGTATTATGAGTGCAAGAAACGCAAGGAT
This sequence comes from Musotima nitidalis, assembly GCA_949126915.1. Taxonomy (NCBI): domain Eukaryota; kingdom Metazoa; phylum Arthropoda; class Insecta; order Lepidoptera; family Crambidae; genus Musotima; species Musotima nitidalis. The sequence goes on along the minus strand of OX421424.1, from coordinate 5,438,431 downwards.
CAGGAGCAAAGTGCCAGGAAGTGAGTATAGTTGTCTTTTTTAGTTAGATTTTATATTTCCATGACCAAGTTCAGAAAATTTTGGAGAAAGGGCAGGTCAAAAGTACTCTACACCGACGGGCGTATATGAGGAGGTTAATGAGTGTGAATGAAGCTAAAAGTGTGTGCTAAGATCGTAGCTAGTAGAAGGATGTGATCTCTGCCTATCCATACGGGAAAGAATGTATTTTATGCGTAATTAATGATTGCCGACCCGAAGACAGGAGAAAATAAACTTTTAATTGTTTCTGATAACCGATGGCTTGAAAGAGTTAATGAAAATAATGACGATCAATTGTCTTAGTAGATGGCATAATGGCCCTCTAGTAAGTTATTTCAATTTAGTATCCACCTCGTCGAATTGGACTTTAAATGGTAATAAAAATTACCAGAAGCTTAGATTTTGTAAGAAATTTAATTTATTTTACAGTGAGCTTTGGCGAAAAGAGACATCATTAACCCAAAATCTATCGTCGTTAAAGGAAGATTTGGCGAAAGCAGATCAAGCATTGCGTTCTATGGCGGGCAAGGTAATTTTTATTCTAGAAATCAGTTGCAATATTAATAAAATTTTTGAACGCCAAATGACCGACACAACAGTTTCTCTATCGTGTCTGGGACAAACGGCGTTCATCGTGTCAAATTAAATAAATAATTTGCTTTTTAAAATAACACTTTTACTATAGATCAGTAGAGTAGGTTTAAAAATATATTTGCGCACAATTCACAAACATTCATGAATTTATGTACAGTTAAAATTTGTTTAAAGTTAAGTCGAGTAGTCGTATGTTAGGTTAAGAGTTTAATGGCTAATTTGCACGTTGACATACAGACTAGTATAAAATAAACACTGTATTTTAGCTGTCAGCGTTGTAGTATGCTAATCTTAGAAGCACGAAATTCGTTTATAATCTAATACAGTTCTTTTATGTAAAGAGTATGATTGCATTTTCATAGTTATTTGTTTAATTTATTTATGTAATTTGTGTATAGCCAATCCTAAATGGGCGGGACAGTGTAAGGAAAGTTCTGGAAACGTTTCAAGAGCGCGGCGGCGAATGGGCCAAGATCGCGACACAGTACTACGGGCCTGTGATTGAGAACTTCACTTGCGACAAAACCATCTATACGGCTGTGGAGGTTAGTTTTGTTGCTTAGTTAATATATTATGTTATTACCTTTTAACTGTTCCCGGTAAGCGGCAATAGGCTCGCCACCTATTACGTGGGACCAACTATATAATTGGCGAATTCTTTATTTTAAATGGTCTACCACTTAAGCTTAAAATAACAATGTCATATTACTATGTGGCCTTATTTTGGTAATTTAATAAAAGAATGAAAAATATTTATGTTCGTTTTAGACTCGTCTCATTTACTAAGTCTAAAAAGGTTTGCCACCTATTACGTAGGACCGTCAATATAGTTGGCGAAATGTTAGTCCTCTGTCTACCTTTTCCGGTAAACAGGCGTGATTTTATGTATTTAAAAAGTAAACTTTAGACTCAAAACTTTTTAACTATGTGAACTATTGGCCCAATACAGGTTTCAATCAGGTATCATAGTCCGAATACACTGAAGTTGTTTTCAGAATTCTGCCATTTGAAGGAAATCAGCGTGCTGTATAATATTATTAATACTTTTATTTCTTTATAGAATATATGGCTGTGCCCTGTTTCTTGGTTCAAAGTTTTTCTTTTATGTATTTCTGTTTGTGTACAAAATAAATAAATTATATGTTATAGGTGACAGCAGGAAACCGTTTGTTCCATCACATTGTGGAGTCAGACACGGTGGGCACCAAGATTTTGAAGGAAATGAACCGTCAAAGTTTGCCAGGGGAGGTCACCTTTATGCCTCTCAATCGGCTTCAAGTCAGAGATATGGTATACCCTAGTGACAATGTAAGTACTTTGTTCTATTCCTTCCTATAAATATTCGCATTTTAGGTAACAGTCTTTTTAAGTTCTATAATAAAGGTATGCACTACTTTTATCATCATCATCACAGCCCATTAACGTCCTACTACTGAGCACGAACCTCCTCTCACATATCAAGGTGTGAAGGTATTTGGTCATACTCCACCACGCTGACCCAGTGCAGATTGGCGGAGGCAGGTGTATGGCGTCCTGCTGTTAGATTTTTTCAAGCCGCCCATTAGGCCTCTAACATGGCTTAACGACTACCACATTTAGTGATAACCTGGACCAACGGCTTAACGTGCCTTCCGAAGCACGGAAGCGCTCGATATCAAATGCCACACAAACGGTCACCCATCCCAGGACTGACCTCTTTAAACTCTGCTGTACTTTGGTGATCGTTTCCGACCACCGAGCACCACCGAGCTACGAGCGCTTTACTCCACTTTGATAACGTGCAAATTAACGGAGGCAGGATCTTAGTGTTGAAATAAGGCATTCATCATATGTGTTTCATGGTCCTGGTTATCCAATTACGAGTAACAGTTTAACTTCTTCTTCTTCTCACAGAGCGGGGGCTCGGAGCTGGCACTTAGATTCACTTACACCTAATTTTTATTTATTTGCATGTAAGTGAATCTAAGCTTCGTGATTTCAGGGTTAATATTTAATATTTTTTTTATGTATATTTTGTTTTGACGTTTTCAAGTGCTAGGTAATAGTTTATGAAATAAAGAACTTTTTACTTTACTTTAACTTGGCATGTAAAGTATGGGAACCCTTGATACCAAATTACATACAACAGTCGCTCTGCCTTTGTCGCGGCACTCAGTGCAGTGGGTTTGTTCACAGACTTACTGCAAATACTGAGCAGGGGCCATTTTCAATATCATGCAACCTGTATGTGTCCTGTGTATTGTTCTATTTTTTGTTTTTATTATGTTTAAGTACGAGCTTGTGTGATATTGGAATCAATATTTATTTATTTCACTTCATTTAATTAGCGACCCGTTTTTGTTTCATAACCTGCCAGCAAGCACTCCTTTCCGACTACCTAGCTTTGCGAAACTACAAAAATATCTTAAAAGTATTATAATAGGTTGGGGAAAAAGTCTTTTCGTATTTTTGTATGAAAAGTCAAGACATTTTTTTCAAAGTTTATTTACATTTATTTACAATATATATGTACCGTTTTGTTGAATAACTTTCTGCCATTTTGTGGGCAGAGACATTATCCCGTTACTGTAGAAACTTTGGGACTTCTGATCAAAAAAACGGGACAAATAGTTTTGGCAGTCCTCTCTTGAGGTCAACCTTACAGAACCTAAAGAATTCTGCAGAGACCGAAACAGGTGAAAATCTGAAGGCGCAAGGTCAGGGCTATATGGTGGATGCACTAGGACCTCCCAGTCGAACTCTCTTAATTTTTGCTGAGTGGCTAAAGATGTGTGTGGTCTAGCGTTATCGTGATGAAAGACCACACCCTTCCTGTTGATCAATTTCGGCCGTTTTCTCTCGACTGCTTCCTTTACTCTCATCAGTTGTTGGCAGTAAAGATCAGAATCGATGGTTTTGCCGGGCGGTAAAAGCTAATAATAAACAATGCCCTTCCAATCCCACCATACACACAGCATCACCTTATTTCGTGTTAGGCCAGGTTTGGCCACAGTCTGTGAAGCCTGGCCAACTTTCGACCACGACCTTTTTCGCACGTTCTTGTCGTACGTGATCCACTTTTCATCGCCAGTTATCAATCTCTTCAAAAACGGCTCGGTTTCATTACGTCTAAATAATGAATCGCAAATGAGTACACGGTTCATTAAGTTTCTTTGAGTGAGCTCGTGTGGCACCCAAATATCGAGCTTTTTTGTATAACCAGCTTTCTTCAAATGGGTCAAAACTGTTTTGTGGTCAATTCCCAGTTCTTCAGCTACATCGTAACTACTAATATGCCGATCTTGCTCCACTCTTTCAAAAATGGCGTCCATTTTATTCGTAACAGGGCGACCAGAGCGAGGTGCATCTTTAACATCAAAATTTCCGGACTGAAAACGTTTGAACCAAATTTGTGCTACTCTTACTGACACTGCATCAGGTCCATAAACATCACAAATTTTGTTCACTGCTTGAGTTGCATTTTTGCCTTCATTATAATAAAATTTTAAAATGTATCGAATTTCTTTATTAGATTCACTCATTTTTACGGAGAGAAAAACAAATGAAAAATAGCGGGAAACAACTTTTTTTTATTTTTTTATTTTTTTTATAATGGAACCTTTTTAATGTTACCAAAACCAGCCAGACACAAATAGTACAGTCAAAAAAATTTTATAATAAGTTTATACCTACGTTATGCGAAAAGACTTTTTCCCCGACCTAATATATAATAAACATCTGATTAATTTCTTCCCCAGAACGCAATAGCTATGGTGCAAAAGTTGAAGTATGACCAGAAATACGCGAAGGCAATGAAGTACATATTCGGCAAGACATTGATTTGCAGAAATTTGGAGTGCGCTACTGAACTTGGCAAACAGTTCCACCTTGATTGCGTCACACTGGAGGGTGATCAGGTAACTTATTTTCTTCCGACTACGGAGCTTTGGCCCTTCTCGCTTGAACCATGGTTAGAGAATATTAGGCCACCAAGCTGACCCAATATGGATTGGCGGAAGCACGTGTGTGGCGTCCTGCTACTAGGCCTCTAACATGGCTTAACGACTACCACATACAGTAGTAACCGGAGCCAACATCTTAACGTGCCTTCTGAAGCACGTAAGCACTCCATATTAAATGCCACACAAACGATCACCCAAGAGCCAACATCTTAACGTGCCTTCTGCAGCACGGAAGCACTTCATTTTAAATGCCACACAAACGGTGATAACCGGAGCCAACACCTTAACGTGCCTTCTGAAGCACGGAAGCACTTCATATTAAATGCCACACAAACGATCACCCAAGAGCCAACATCTTAACGTGGCTTCTGAAGAACGGAAGCACTCCATTTTAAATGCCACACAAACGGTGTTAACCAAAGCCAACACCTTAACGTGCCTACTGAAGCACGGAAGCACTCCATATTAAATGCCACACAAACGGTCACCCAAGTATTGACCTCTGTAAAACTCTGCTTTACTTCGGTGATCGATTCCGACCATCTATCACCGCGGAGATACAAGGGAATCTATGTGAAAATTTATTTAACATACTTTTTCGTAATATTCCAATTATGAAATACTTAGGTTGATAAAATAAATTACATACTAACTTTTTCACATTACTTTCGATATTTTGTGGAGTTAAGAATGGTGATAATTAGTCCGACGAAATTATTAATTTATTATTATCTTCCAGGTATCATCAAAAGGATCTCTAACCGGTGGTTACTTCAACCAATCACGCTCACGTTTAGAAATGCAGAAGACGAGGTCTGAGCTGATGGAGCAAATAACCAGCTTGGACACAGAGTTAAACACTCTTAGACAGGAGCTTAGTAAAACTGAAACCAGCATCAATACTATCGTTTCTGAGATGCAGAGGACTGAGACGAAGCAGGGGAAAGCTAAGTAAGTTAAATTAATTAATAAACATTCTTAACATCGTAGTTCTAGTTCTAAACAAAGGATATACTAAAATATATTAATCCAACTAACTTCAATCATTTTATTGCATTCCATAGTGTATGCAAAGAAACCTAAAGATAAAGCTAGACCTATCCAGTATAACGGAGCATTATAAAAATAAAATTTAAGTTATGGCTTGGAGGCGAGTACACTCAGCTCCTGAGGTCCGGTTTCGATTCCCACACAGGACAAATCTTTGTGTGCATAAACATGTTTGGTCCTGGTTTTCTTATGTTTTTATTATTTTATTTATTATTCTTCGTATATTAAGTATGCATTTACATTTAAAAAAAATTAGGTATTTATGTTTATGCGTTATTTAGTATCCATAACCCAAGTTCTTAATGATACTGATCTTGAAACTAAAAAATGGTGTATTGTCACAAAAGATTTATTTATTTATCTTTTGAAGTCTGTTAATAATTTAATGTTGAACAACACGCTGAAGTCTTTACTTAAAATTATATGATGTCATTTATAACTTATATTTCTTCCGAAATTTCACAATACAAACATTTTCTTTTCTTTTAAATAATGGCTTAGTGCGTTTAGCACATTTAGCCAGTGTCAAGTAAGTGATATATTAATAATATATAAATCATAGTAAATGAGAATATGTGGTGATAAAAATGATAAATGAGATACCCTAATAGAGATGTGGGACTATACTGAGATCTCACATGGACTCCTTGAGAGAATTTAAAAAGTGATGTTGCACTTTTTTGTTTGATTTACCAATACTCATGTATGTTCACAAATACTTAGCTCTATAATAATCCACCGTTATTACACATTAATGTTTGAAATATCACAAATTTTAGATAATAAAACAAATCTGCAGACATGACGCTTCACTTTCCCGCCAAAAAGTCCACAAACGCTTTTAAACTATTACATTTTTTTTCTTTTCAGAGATATCTTCGACAAAGTGAAGGCGGACATAAGACTAATGAAAGAGGAGTTAGCTTCGATCGAGAGGTCGCGGGGACCCAAAGAACGGTCTTTGGCACAATGTCGCTCCAGTCTCGAGGCCATGCAGGCAACTAAGGAGGGTTTGGAGTCTGAATTGCATCAGGTAAATGTCTTTATCTGACATTTCTCCAAAGTTTTTGTAGAAAATAGTGTCTTTATATGTAGGGCCAACAGGTGCAGAAGGTCTGGATAAAGTTTAGGTTCTCTCCTAAATATGTATGCAATCGAAGCTGTACCAGGTAAATTTCCACCAAAGATAGGTAGGTATTTGGCACAAAGTCGCTCCAGTCTTGAGGTCATGCAGGCGACCAAGGAAGGATTGAAATCGGAACTTAAAAACTAAAACAGTATATGCTAAGAGCCAATTGATGGCACGATCTGCACACTTATATAGTATAATAGTATAAACAAGTTTCTGAACATATCGCATGCGTAAAAGAAAAATCGACCCATTAATAGATAGGTCAGGCTTGAGTTACGTACTTATACAGCCTTTCTTACTGAGATCGAATCAATGTTAATCAAACGTTCAAAACACAAGCAGAATTACTAATTAATAAATCAATATCAATTTAATGCGCTTACAAGTAGGACAGGTATTCTTTAGAAGATCTTCTTTTGTGATGTCTTAAAAATTGTCTTTTTTGAGTTATGTCACTATTCCATTAAGCAAGCGTAATTTAATATAATTGTAAATTAAATCTTATATTATTATTAAAAACATGGAATTATGACAAGACTGAAGCATTTTTAAAATAAAGTAATATAGTATTATAAATATATAACTTAAACTAAGTATACACACTCTTACCCAAAGCTTTGTGTAATTGTTTTAAGAATTAATAAATTCAATTAGTATTATAAGTGTCTGTTTTGTGTACATCATTGCAATGGAGAACGGGGATATTTAACACAAGTATTCGTTTACTTAAAAGAAAACTCCAATCATAACACAGAAATTGTAATAACCAGACATTGAATAACTAATTTGTATGTATTGTATTGTAACTGTATCAGGTCAGGTCTGCATCTGTTTTTATCGGCAACGTCTCGAAAAGTTCAATATCTTATAGGTCGCAATTACGCTAGATCGAAGCCTTATATGATTATATGGAAGGCCTGTGACAACAGGAGCAGAAAACCTTGATAACGTTTAGATTCTCTTACATTTTGGATCTTTATTTTACTTTTTATTTTTTTTTTATTTTTTTATTTGGAAAGCTTTCAGCTGTTTTTACAAAATAAAAAACTTATAAAATAATTATAGGCTAATTACAAGCTTCCACATATTAGCTTTAAACAAATTTAAAATAGTAGCTTTAATTTTTAATAAGGCCTTTTACATTATCTGGTGATCCAAAAAAGAGATCCAAGTCAAAATCATTAGACAGCTCGTTAAAAGTTGTAGAGGATCTAACCATAAAACTGTTCTTTCTATAATTAGTATGTGAAAATGCGGTGTAAAGTAATCTTTTTCTAGAACGTAGGTTACGCAATTTATGGAAAATAGTTTTCTTCTTATATGCTAAGATTTTAATACAATATTGTCGTACATATATGCATCATTAACAGTAGCGAAAACCCTAGATAAAGCTTAGATAAGCTGCGATCTAAAGATCGCGCGAATCCAAAGGAAGGTCTTTAATAATAATAATAATAATAAACTGTTTATTTCAGACTTTTACATCCATATGTGTTAGTACAATAACTTACGACACAATGTAAATTTTTAAGTAGAATTTACATAAAGAGCCAACTTTCAATAAACGATTTTACCTACAAAATACATACATTAATGCCTTTCTACTTCCCAATAGGAACTGATGGAGCAACTATCCACAGCAGACCAAGGCAAAGTGGACGAACTGAACGACGCCATTCGCAGACTGACACAGGAAAACAAGGAGGCCTTCAGCGCCAGAATGAATCTCGAAGCAACCAAAAATAAGCTGGAGAATCTGCTCACCAATAACTTGATCAGGTATACTATAATTTAAATTATGTTTATTACACCTTCAATATTACCAAGTATAATGATAGGTGTAAAGGGATCCTACCAAGACCAAAGGTGCCCAAGCCAACCTCACCTCCAAGTAGTGCACCTGCCGATCAGCGGACGAGGCTCTTGCAAACATAACAGTGCCCGGTAAGCGGCAATAGGCTCGCCACCTATTACGTGGGACCAACTATATAATTGGCGAAGTGTGGGCGTATAATATGCCTCTGCCTACCCCTTCGGGAAAACAGACGTGAACGTATGTAATACTAACAAGTCCTTTTGTATGTTTTATTGAACAGCGTTTTAATGATTTACATAATCATCAATTGTGCCACCGTTTGTGCTAGTGCGACAGACTACTATATATTTTATAGTGTATTTCATATTATATATTTTATACTACATATTTTACTAGATATTTTATAATTTAAAAGCATTAGAGCACTCTTTTTGGTATATTCCGGTATTGTTGTATTGTAGTCACGAAGTTGCTTTATAACAATTTGAGGACGCCACACCTGATTAGATGCGTTTTATAGAGGACCGGGATGATTAGCGCTCTTTAGGGAGGCCTATGTTTAGCAGGTAATTGATTGATTGATTGACACCACCTGTCTCCGACACTCCGCACTTGGGTCCACTTTATGGAGAATATATTATCGAGGGTTCCGTGCTCAAACCCGATAAGTGCTTTTGGGCTTAAAACAGTACTTAAAAGAATTTATCGGTTAATTAAGAAAAAAGAAAATTAAAAAGTTTACTTATTGGGTTATGAAAACCTCAGTTTTCAGTCTTCTTTTCTGAAATCGACTTATCTCATAATATCACAAGAAAAAGCGGCAGAAATTATGTATCTGATTTTGTCACTTATCGGGTTTGAGCACGGAACCCTCGTATCTTAAATCTGGCTCTCGCGTAGACTTGCCTGGTAAGCGGCAATAGGCTTGCCAACTTACGTGGGACCAACAACACAATTAGCGAAATGTAGGCGTATATTATGCCTCTGCCTACCCCTTCGGGGAAACAGGCGTGATTATATGTATGTATCTTAAATCGCTCTTACTTTCGTTTATAAGATGAGACTCGTGTGCAGTGGTAGACGAATATATTACTTACTTTAAATTTTTATTGACAGACGAAAAGACGAGTTGGTTCAAGCCCTCCAGGAGATATCTGTAGAGGACCGCAAACGGAGATTAGCAAACAGCAAGGGAGACCTGACTGGCGCCGAGAAACGGATCAGGCAAATCAACAAGGAGATGGAAGACGTCGAGAAAAAAGTGCAGGCCGCCGTCAAGAACGAGAAGGCACTGAAGTTGGAGCTGGACAAGTGGAGGAATAAGGTAGGGCACATGATACTGCTCGCTTAGATTTTTTATAGAAACGGTGATCGGGCCGCTTTTTTCTCCGATTCTTATGACTGATTTTGTGACCGACTCAACACACGTTTGTCACTTTGTCTATGGCTTTCGAGAGAGTATCATATTGTAGAACACTTTCGAACGTTCCATTTTCGAATCGTATCAGTCGAATTGAACTCTGCGCAGACTTCATATTTTATAGTGTTTGTAGATAATATTAAAAAAAATAAGTAATTGGTTTGTACATCTAGGAAAAAGAAGCGCAAGACAAAATGGAAGAGGACTCGAAAGGACTTGAAAAGATGGCTTCGAAGGAAGTGCTCCTGCAGGAGAAAATACAGGAATCTTTGGACAAAATAGCAGCACTTGGCACTCTGCCCAACGCGCCGGAACTACACTCCAAGTATCAGAAACTTTCACTAAAACAGGTGACTAAAAGTTTGAATTTTTCGGGTTTTTGCCTATCTCAGACTTTGCTTTGCTACTAGGCTAGGGCACACTTAGGGGAATTTGGATAGTGCGACTTCAGAAGCATTGCAGTGCAGATTTCAGAAGCCAGCGCGGAAGAGGATAGACAAATAAATGTCGTGTAAACTAAATTTTATTTATTGATTCAGGTGTTATTTTGCGGAAATCCATTGTAAGCAAGTGATGGATTAAAAATATCTTTGTAAACATTCCCGCGCTACTATAATTTCCCGAAAAATTTGAGAAACTATTCAACACGACACGTGTTTCGCCCTTACACAGGGCATCTTCAGGTAAGATTGGAGCCTCAGAACAACGATGTCTTCACGACCAACTGAAACGAGAGCTCTCTCGTGTCTCTCACTTGTCGTGGAAACTTCTGAGGGACGAAAACACTCGATATAAAACACCACTAATTGACTTCTGAATGCTGATTAAAATCGGTGATTTCCCCCGCTCTCAATTAGTCTCAATATTTATTTATTTCATATAAAAAGTATTAATAATTTTATGCAGTAAGATGCCAACATAAATTCTTTCAAGTTTTACCGGGCATCAGTGTTGTCGACCTAATTACAATACCAATACCAGCCGATGAGTATACAACTGTTTCAATATTATAGTTGCAGGTTTCGTAAAATATTATATATAAAAAAGGTAGATAAAATTAGTCTCAATAAGCGCGCTTCACCGAACCAATGGGTAAATGATAAAAGAGTATGACTTGTGACGGATATATTTAATGTAAACTTCCTAAGAGAATAAAATATACAAACGAATAATGGTTATTTTTCAGTCAGTGTTGGGATTTTCTATGTTCGTGCAAGTATTTTTGAAGACTTGTACGAACATAAAAAGCCTAATATTTATTAAAATTCTTGAAAAAATATCAATAATTCTATTTTTTTACTCATTCGATACAGCTATTCAAAGAATTGGAAAAAGCAAACCAACATCTGAAGAAGTACAACCACGTGAACAAAAAAGCTTTAGATCAATTCATCAGCTTCTCTGAGCAAAAGGAAAAGCTATACAAACGCAAAGAAGAACTTGATATCGGGTAAGTACTGATAAAGAAACTTGATAACCATTTAAAACATTTGTTGTATTCAATAAATTTATGTAAGTTGGTAATGTTTTCTGTGGAAACTGTTTTGGTATTATGTGCTACTTACTGTTAACTACTTTTGTGTATGTTTCACTTTGTGATTTAATAAAATAAAAATGTCCTGCCATTATGCAAAAAGTTAACCAAATATATCTTTAAAAAAATTATAAATATAACTTCTCTAATCTTTTAAATCTCTTTTAAGTAGTCACACAGTTTTCGGGAGCAGATTATGAAAGTATTAATATTTGTTTTCCAATGGTTGTTTATACGTCATTGCATTTAAGATAGGACACAGATAAAAAAACATACTTTTACTTCTGAACTATTTAAAGCTGTTACAATTATGTTATATTACAATTATGTTAATTTATTCCTTTGCTTAGTGGAGAGAAAATCCGCGAGCTTATAGAAACGCTAGAACACCGCAAGTTGGAAGCGATCCAGTTCACCTTCCGGCAGGTCACGAAGAACTTCACTGAGGTGTTCAAGAAACTCGTCCCTCAAGGACGCGGCAGCCTCGTCATGAGAACTGGCGGGGATGAGGAACTGGCAGCTGAGGTAAGCAGCTAATCTCTTTTTCACTTTCGTTTTTAACCATTACCTTTGGCACCCGCGTTCGGACGCAAACCAGCTTATCATCATCATCACCATCTCAGCCCATTAACGTTCCACTACTGAGCACGAGCCTCCTTTCACATTTCAAGGTGCGAGAGAATTGGGTCATACTCCACCACGCTGACCATTGAAAAAAAAGAACCTTACATAACAATAATTAAAATTAAGTGTTTTTGTTGTGTTTTTGACGTTTACTTGGCTACAATTCACTAAGGGTTGACAACAAACAAATGGAGAGTTTAAAAACTCACGGACTTCCACTTATGATTTGTTCTAGCGAGCAACCGGCGACCAATTCGCGGGCGTGGGTATAAAAGTGTCGTTCACTGGAGGCGAGGGCGACATGCGGGAGATGAATCAACTGTCGGGTGGACAGAAGTCTCTGGTTGCGCTCGCTCTCATCTTCGCCATTCAGAAGTGCGACCCAGCGCCGTTCTACTTGTTCGACGAAATCGATCAGGTATATAAAAACACACTGTATTTGTCATTCAAAACTGTTGAAAATATTACCTAATTATGATTTCTATAAGATTTAAATGCAACTAAACGAGGACTTTACAACTAGAAATTCTTTCATTTTCATAACTTAAGTCTAATTATGTTTTCCAGTTTAAATTGAAAATTTTTGGAACGTTTGGAAAATGTACTTTCTTTTTCTGAATTTTATTCACGTAATGAAACTTGCTTAGTTCTGGAACTGGTTCATTATGATGCAATCGTTACTTAAACAAATAGCAGGTAAAAGCTATCAAGTAAATTCTCAATGTTTACTTAGAAGTGACGTCATAATTTGCTAAATAATAAAATCGTACGCTTTAACAGTATCAATTAAATATCTAACTAGAGCAGCGATAGCCCAGTGGCGAGACCCCTTGCCTTTAAATTCTGAGGGTCTCGGGTTCAAACCCTGGTGGCGCACCTATGACTTTTCAAAGTTATGTGCATAATTATCGCTTGCTCCGTCCGTGTCATGAAAATCTATGGCAGTCGATATTAGGAAGTCAGTGCCTACTAACAGACTGACAGCAGGTTTAACCATAGAATGATGTTTGCCTCTGGGTTGCGGAGGTCAGACGGCAGTCGCTCCACGTAATAACTGAGATTCAGTCAAAACCTGGTTAAACCAGTGTGCAGACCCTGGGCCATAGAAAACAATTACTGAAGAAGAAGGTCGACTCCATACGAAAAAAACGCCTAAAAAAAAGCGTCCTCTCTTGGATGCCCCCGGGTAACAATAAATTTGCGGGAAATTTAAATTTCTTCCTCGAGCGGGAAATTCGAATTTCTTCTTTTAATTTTATATTTTATGGGAAAAAGCCTGTATTACAGAACTAAACACAAGCCCAGTAGACTTGTGTTTAGTTCTGTAATACATGCATAATATATTGGATTAAGAAAAAAACATGTTTTGTAAAATAAATAACATTTATTTTCAAAGTAGTTACAAAAATTAGTCACTATAAAATAATTGGGTCTAAAAACACGCAGTGTTTTAGACAGGCACTGTAAAGAGTATTCATATCATAAATAATAATAATTAAAAACATAGGAGGTACATTATACATTCTTATTTAAATAACTTCAAGAGGAAAAAACTGATTTTACTTTTATTTGATTGAATACATCATGGTACACATAAATAAATTATGGGTTAAGCAATTAATGAACCGAACAAGAACTACATAATACTTTTATTATCACTGTTATTACATAAAACTTTAAAGTGGTTTAAGTAGTGGTAAAGTAGCAAAATTATCAAAACTTTAAGGCTCACTACCAGGGGGCGATTTTTGAACGTGAACAATTCTCACGCTGCACTGTGTTTTATAAACCCAAAAAAAGTGACATCGTCTTTTTATTCCAGATTCGTATAGATTGATTCAAAAGAAACGCTAGAGTAAAATACCGAAGTTTCTAGGACATCTAGATGATGAGATATAAATTTTTGAAAATGCGTAAAATTTTTATCCGGATTTTTAAAAAAGAAAACATAATAAATTACTTGTTACAGTTATCAGCAAGCTGATTAAATTTATACATGAAGATTTTAAAGGCGCAAATTACAAAGTTATCAAAAAATATTTAGGTCCATTTAAATCGACGTTATAATTTTTTTTTTAATTTTTGTTTTTATTTTTTAACTCGATTATCCCTGGTTTTCGCAACTTAATTTTTTTTACATAAAATTGCTTTATATGTCGCCTATAAACATAAAAAAAATCAAAGCCCGAATCCGTGGACTAACGAAGTTATAATCATTAAAAATTTATTGCTAGGGTTGGCACTTACAACCAATATAAACCCGGGTGTAAATTGATTACTGAATTATTTTATATTTTCATATACTATTTACCAAATAAATAACTAATATAATCATTAAACTTTAATTGCAGATATTTTAAATACCAAAATCATAAAAAAATAAATCAATTAATCATTAATCATTTTCTGCAGTCAACATTTCGTTGTCGTCTATGTCATCAGTAAATTCTTTCTCATTGTGACTTGGTTTAAGTAGCGCCAAAGCAGCAGCAGGCAGTGGACGTTTTTTTAAATGTTTTCTTCTTTGGAGTTGCATTTCAGCAGCAATAATGGGGTCGGAAGACACTAATGCTCTATGAAACAAATCATACATTGTTTGTTTACGATCAAATTTGTGCGTATGGTGCTCGCGATCTGATCGCCAATATTTGTTCCGTGATTCCGCGGCTTGCTCTGAAAGCATACCGATTGGTAGTGGTGTTTTGTCAATAATAGATGCCCCATGAATTAAAATTTTATGAATAGTAACCGTCATTGGGTGCCAGTCATAGACACTTACATATTTGTAGGCAAGGTCTTTACAGAATGTACCAAATTTGTCTGCATCTACAGGAATTCCACAAGAGATCACGATTAAGATAATGTGTAAGCCATCAAGAAGCCAAAGTTCTAATCCCAAAATATCTGCAAAAGTTTTTCGGTTTTCATCTGCCAATACTATGCGACTTGTGTTGCCATCATTAGTGGTACCGGAATTAGGAAGAACGACATCTACCAATACACCAATTTTATCACGTATAGCATCTTGGATCCTTTTTTTTCTTTCCTGTACTGCAAGTCCTTCTGGTGAAGATTGCTTGATACGCCAGTTTTTCACTTCGCATTTGTACCCGAGTTTGAGAAGAAACTCTAAAACTCGGATCCAGGCGTGCAGAGGATTGATACCATGCGTTAACGTATCTCGGTTCACTGTTTTTAAAAATGCAACTTCCAAGTTGTTGAATTGTGTTGCTGTAAGTGCACAATATGGACAACGCATTTGCGATGGCGTATCAAGTATCGTATTAAGTACTTTACCGTCAATTGCAGCTAAATATAAAGTGCAGGTAGCGTGGATTTGCTGCCCACTCGGTAATTTGTGATCTAAAGGAATAAGATTGTCGATTTCTTGGTTAACTCTTTCATTTTCGGATAAAATCAGTTCTTTAGATTCTTTTTTATAAATTATTCGCAATGGGCGGCAAGATCTGTAAGACTGAGCTGCAATGTTTGTCCACAATAATACCTTATCATTTTGGGTGTTTTGATGGTAAATCCTTAGGGGTACAAAAGTCGTAGCAAAAATACTGCTTTCATTTCCATCTTGATCCTGAAATGCTTGTTTGTACAAAGCTTGCCCCGAACTACCATCAAAACCCCAAACCCCTTCAAAGACACAGTCTAAAATATTAGTTTCTATTTTGTTAAAGTATTGTGCGAATACTTCATCTTGCAATTGCACAATGCGGCCAAAAGTGTGCTGCAGGAGTGATTGTAAAGGAACAACCGCTTCGCGTTCTGTAATATTGACGAATTCTGGGTAACAATGTTGTTTGGCTTTCAAAATTTTGTAATAAGGTGGGTATGCCGGAAAACCTCGCTGTTGTAAATCTAAGTGGATAAAATTGTACGTCTCAACAGTCATGTTTCTGTCAATCCATATTGCTAGAGCTTCTTGTGATTTCGTACGTATGACTCAACACTCGTACGTATTCAGATAATTACGGAGGAATCCACTGACTCAACTCAACGTAAGGCAAGAATAACTAAACGATTGCACAATTTGGAATAGTTTTCACAAGAAAGAATAGGAAAGCGTGCGCGCACAACAACAACCATAAAGTTTCTCTAAGAAACAGTAACTACCACTATGCTGCCAGATCGCGTATCGAAAATATTTACTAAAAATATGAATTGCAATCAGTTTTTAAGATTTGTATATCTTTTACAAAGGCAAAAGATAAAAATATGTATGGCTTACTATAAAAAAATATTTTTCGTTTTTATAAACCAAATTAAAATAATTTTCTTCATCTGTTGAGACGTACAATTTTATCCACTTAGATTTACAACAGCGAGGTTTTCCGGCATACCCACCTTATTACAAAATTTTGAAAGCCAAACAACATTATTACCCAGAATTCGTCAATATTACAGAACGCGAAGCGGTTGTTCCTTTACAATCACTCCTGCAGCACACTTTTGGCCGCATTGTGCAATTGCAAGATGAAGTATTCGCACAATACTTTAACAAAATAGAAACTAATATTTTAGACTGTGTCTTTGAAGGGGTTTGGGGTTTTGATGGTAGTTCGGGGCAAGCTTTGTACAAACAAGCATTTCAGGATCAAGATGGAAATGAAAGCAGTATTTTTGCTACGACTTTTGTACCCCTAAGGATTTACCATCAAAACACCCAAAATGATAAGGTATTATTGTGGACAAACATTGCAGCTCAGTCTTACAGATCTTGCCGCCCCATCGGTCGTCGGTTCTTCGAGCTATGTGCCCCGCCCATTGCCACTTCAGCCTGCAAACTCGCCTCGCTATGTCGGTCACTCCAGTCCTCCTACGGATTTCCTCATTTCTGATTCGATCACGTAGGGACACTCCGAGCATAGCTCTCTCCATTGCACGCTGAGCGACTTTGAGCTTTCTAATGAGGCCCATAGTCAGGCACCAAGTCTCAGTACCGTACGTCATCACTGGCAACACACACTGGTTAAATGGTTATCAATGTTGCCTGCCCAAAAAATAAAACATTATGAGGGACCGAATCTGACCAAAAATTGGGTCTTACATAATAAATAGCATTTATGGCAATACTTTTCTATCCCCCGTAGGTATAGTCAAAATTCCATACTAAGTCGACTCCCCCTGCCCTGGGCACTAAGCTTAATCTAGGGCAACCGGGATAATGCTAGGATATGATGATGATAAAATAAATATCTAATTAAATATCATTTGATTCACAGGCTCTAGACGCGCAACACAGAAAGGCAATAGCGAACATGATTCACGAACTTTCAACATCAGCACAGTTCATCACAACCACTTTCCGACCGGAGTTGCTTGAACACGCTCACAAGTTCTACGGAGTCAAGTTCAGAAATAAAGTGTCTCACGTTGAATGCGTAACGCAAGAAGAAGCTAGGGACTTCGTCGAAGACAGCGCTACGCATGCGTAAGGTTTTGCGATTAGAATCGTTATGAATAAAACCTATTAATTTTGTTTTCAGACTTACACTTACAAACAAGTGTATTGATAATTTCAAATACAAAAAAAACAATTGTCAGAAATTAAAGACTGTGTTTAAATAGCACAATACAAGTGTTACGTTATTAATTAAACATATTTTGTTTTTATTGTAAGGTCACCCTAACTATGTAAACTTGCTTTAGGAAACAATTTTAAATTAGCGTACTGACACTTCTAAACGTGAATTAAATAAGTGTACTTTAAAAAGCTACTCCGTATAATAGTACGATGCAAGTGTAAGAAAGCTTGTATGATTAAAGAATTAGAAACGTATCAGATTATATGAATTTTTGGTTATAAAATACATTACCCTATAAGTAGGTATAGTTTAAAGTATTAATTTTGAGAGCATAATATTTTTATGTTTGCATATTACTTTTGGAAGCTTATCTAAACAACGTTTTCTAATCATTTAATAGAAATCGAGCGAGAAGAAGTTCTACAACAAATGAATACTGTCTTATTGAATTATTAATTCTTGATTATAAAAATATAAATTCTAAATTGTTTTTAGCTTAACGCTAATATCTCAAATTTTCCTGTAGACTAAAATGTATACCAAACTAGATTTATATACACATGTTACTCAAAGATTCAGTGAAACACCAACTATCTTTTAGAATGCAATAAATCAGATGTAAAACGCTGGCGTTTATACAAGTCTTTACACCCTCATAACTACAGGATTTTTTAAGTATGATTGTAATAAAAATCCAACAGTACAAGTAAATTCTTAAGTAAATGACTAGATTGATTTGTGTAACCAATACACTATAAACTTTCCTTGAAAACTAAGTCTGACGATAAATTCTAATATTGACATTCGTAAGTTGTTAAAGGCTAAATAAAAAATGATTTATTTATCTTTCTTTTCGAAACATTTAGATCTAGAATTTGGCTACTTTGCCTTTTTTATCATACCTAGAATTCTATTATTTTTAATATTGTTATTGACTTAATGAAGTATGATGTGGTGGACATTTAGTATAATGTAATAAAATTTGCATATTTTTAAAAAAGGATTTTCATTTTACACCTTAATCTAACTAATAATTTATCATTGAAATAAAAAAACGCTTATAGAGAAGGAATACTGCATTTATTTATGTACAAAAATTAAATATACTTATTAGACGAAGATAATTAGGAGACAGATTTTATAGGCCACCATTTTATTAAAACATAGTGAATAAATCTACACAAGAAAATAAAGAATCGTAAAAAAGTGATATGTAGGTATAATGCATTTTCTTTCAAGACAATTATAACCTTTTCAAATTGTACTTAAAGCAATCCTTTTTATAAATAAAATTCAATATTTAATTAAAGAATTTTAAACAAACACTGGTTAAATGATCAATAACTATATACTTACAATAATATGTATACACAATGTATTCTAATAAAATACTCATGATAAATTTAAATTTAGCTTTTCTAAATAGAAATAGTACTCTCACACATTCACAATTGAAATAAATTTATTTATAATAGAATTCACATTCATGGTATAAAAGGCTAGAATTTTAGAATCGTTTAAAGATTTACCACTCATATCACACAGAATCAAAGGCACGCGTCATACAAGTAATATGGCAATAGTTTTAACTACATTATTAGCATGTAGTGAGAAGTTGCATTTTTCAACCTGACCTTAGGGCTTTTACACATTACACAAGGTGATGTCTTGTCGTAGAATTCGCGAATCGTGTGCACGCCCACGACCCCTAAGGCATCTTCTTAAAAATCAATGAAAAGGCTTAGATACCAACTCCCATCAACACATGGCCCAAAACTAAACTAAAAATTTTCTATAAACTTGTTTTAATTTATCTTGGTATCGTTTATATTAGTAAACATGCATCAATTTTATTAGTTATCGATTTTAACAAGCAACTTGAATGATGCGTCAAAAATAATTAAAATATACTGTAAAAGTATCTTTTAAAGATAATTAAGATCAGTTTTTTTAAGGCGCCTATGTTACACTAGAGTACGCACCTTAATATCTTATATAAATACTAGCTGACCCGGCAAACGTTGTATTGCCTTTTACATAACTTTCAAGTAATTTCATAAAAAAAAAATTTTTGGGGTGGACGACCCCTAACATTTAGGGGGATGAAAAATAGATATTGGCCGATTCTCAGACCTACTCAATACGCTCACAAAATTTCATGAGAATCGGTCAAGCCGTTTCGGAGTATGGGAACGAAAACTGTGACACGAGAATTTTATATATAAGATTTCACTGATTCGTTACACATTTCAATAGGGCTAGAACTGAAGAACGACTGGCTATAAAGCTTACGATCTACTACGACCATTACTACTTCGTATTTTTAATGTATTATTAAAGTAATTTTCGGCCTCGGTACAAATATTGTCTGTTCATTTACCAAACCAAACCAAACTAATATATTATTACAAAATCTATATACTTAGTAGCTAGTGTAACATTAGAATGTTTTATAATTTCGTAAATAGATTATTTTTGAATTAAATTACATTAAAATAATAATTGGCACAAAATCACAATGAAAATACTCATACTTAGCAATTCTCACTACACACCTTCTAGAAGTACTAAGTACCTACTAATACTTTGATTTATAAGTATTATTTAAGACTTAACTTATCTACATAATTTTCGATATTTATGTTGTACCCAATAAAAATTCAAACACAATCACTTTATATTAAAACATCTAAATTTTATAAGATATAAGTAATAGTTATAATATTTTTAGGGTAAATAATATATACCAACATTATGGTATTTTGAATAGTAAATAGTTTCATAAAATAGGAAGATGTTAATTGCCATATTTAAATAACACTTCTAAAATTTTCACTCCATGTAAACATAAATGTAAAATTAAGTAGGTACACTGGGTTGAATTTCGGTCGTTTTACTTTCTTATAGGGGCTGATCAGACGCACATATAGTACACCACAATCGGTTAATAAACTTAAAACAATAAAAAGAAACATGTTTCAATAAAGATAATAAAGTAA
The DNA here is from genome assembly GCA_949126915.1 of Musotima nitidalis. Taxonomy (NCBI): domain Eukaryota; kingdom Metazoa; phylum Arthropoda; class Insecta; order Lepidoptera; family Crambidae; genus Musotima; species Musotima nitidalis. The sequence goes on along the minus strand of OX421424.1, from coordinate 5,417,745 downwards.
AAATTTGCTTTTGGCCAGTTCCTCTCTGAAAATGCTGTTATAAAAAAGGAATCATTTAATTTATTTTTAATTTAAATGACATTTCATAAGCTGTCCAGAGAGTTAAGAGATTAAAACAACCGACATGTAATCACGTATTTTTGCGAACACATTAGGATTATCGAAAGTTTTGAAAAAGAGTTTTAACCATTTTTCTTGTCTATGCTTTTAAGGGAAAATAAACCTATACAATAAAGAAATACCGCATTTTTTGCGTTATGTAGACTATGATAAGAATGAAATCTATAGTCGAATAGCATGCCATAAAATTAAATGATTAATGAAATATAATGTAATTGGCACATGTTAAGCGAATAAGGCCAAGCTTTCGACTACACAACTGAGACCATAAAGTGAATTAAGTCTCTTAAAACTAAAGTTAAGGTACAATAATAAATTCTAAAGAGCTGAAAACAAACGCATACGAGAGTAAACCGTTAACTTATGAGATCACAAAACGCACAAGTCTTAGTTAATCCTCACGTTTTAATTGAGCAGGTATATTCGACTACAGATACATTTTCGATGACAAAACTATACGATTATACGCTATAATAACCTTAAAGGTACAGCATAGGGCGAAGTCCAATCTCTTTCGAAAACCTCTTGTAGGTCTTTTCTTATATTTTGAGATATGTTGTGGAATAGCCCTTGTGTCTCGTCTAGAAACACGAATGCCACGCCGGCCGTGTCTATGAAATAGTCGCCCGACCAGTTGGAAGTGCCTATGTAGGCAGTTTTGTCTGTAACCATGTATTTGTTGTGGTTGACGCGACCGTGCGGGATCTTGTCTTGGTCTGGCGTCGAAGGGACGATGAAACGTTTCTGAAAGTAAAAGAAAAATGCTTTATTATATTTGGATAAAGAACTTAGAATTTTTGGAAGGATTGTAGTTACATGGCAATCACATGTACTGACTACATACCTAGTAAAAGTTGCAAATTATTAAAAAAAAAAAAAAAAACAGTTTATTGTACTCGCTTAAATAGTTTAAGCACTTATAACTAACAAAATTAGTCTTGATACTTGAAATGACATTATTATTAGCTAATATGGCCTATTTGATACTAGGTCATGCATGTTGTTATAGGGAGTTTTGTTTTTACGACATTCGGCCGTTAGAGCGTTTTGCTTCGATATCCTTACGGTACGAACCCGTAACTGTAACTCAATGCTAACGTGCCTATTCAAGGTTTAAGGTTGCGCGAAATTACTACGTTTCTGGCGGCTTCTCATCCAGATGAACCCATGATTTGGTAACGCCACCCTGATAATAAACCGTTGGATAAATAAAAAAAAATATTGACTTGGAAGTTGGTGAGGCCTGTAGTGTATGTGTTACTAAATAATATATACATACACTATCTCGTGCGTACGTAACGTACGAGTGTACTGTCAGTGTCACGTGAGCCATGGGCGAGAGTTGACGCGGCATAGCTGTATGCGCGTGCGTTGTGTAGCCAGTGATCCTCGGCCTCATAGTACACAAGAAGGCAAACACTATAACTTATAGTATATAAATCCTATGTTTATAAAACAGTGAACTCAATGTTTGTGAGTTAATGTCATTTCAGCCCTTGCATCAAATCTGTCATACACAAAATATATTATGCGCACTTGCTCTATAATTAAAACGAAAACGTTGAAATCGCTCCAGTACTTTAATTAAACCAAAAGACTATCATTTTGTCGTTTAATTCTGCATCTGGCATCGTTATCCCTAATATCCTATAAAACTTTTACGAGTCACCATTAATTATTCTAAATTACGTTCTGTTTAAATTTGCAAACCGTAAAATTTTTAATGGTAAAGGTATTCAATCTAATTGAAATTATGACTACGTAGGTAAACAGACAGGTAGGGTGATTTTATTTTAATAGAATAATTCTAAGGTTCACAATATAATACAATCGTGCCTGTTTCCCCAAAGGGGTAGGCAGAGGCATATTACAAGCCCAATTTATACAGCAATATATTCGTTTAAATGACCCTGATTACTCAGAATTGAGACCGAACGTCTTACGAAAACAGCAAATTCGTAAACGGTTACCCTGATTAGTCAGAACTACCAAGATCTCACTTAAGCTGTTAACTATACTTACAATTTGTATATCAACACGTGGATATGCCTGAGACAAGGAGGCTAGTGACCGCAAGAAGTACACTTCGGAAGGAGGAGAGTGCTTCCACCAGCTGATCAGCAACTTTACCTTCACCTTGTGCTCAATGGCAGCGCGACGGATTGCGTCGTCTATTTTTGGCCAGAATCTGCAAGGCAAAAGTTATAACTAGTAGTTTCTCGTTTAAACTATTAATAGGCACCTTACAGGCAACTAGCCTGTGTATATGTTAAAATCTGGCAAGTTTGGGTTATACGTTAAAGAACAATTTATTATAGAATCTATGAGATAACTAAGGACAATAGTAGACATATATTATATTTACCACAAATTTAACCGATCAAAAATTTTAATTTACCCATAAGTAAGGCTGTCATCACCTAAATTGTCGACGCCGGATAAACACGACAAAAATCCCGGACATTCGGGCGAATTATGATTATTTCCTTGGACACCTCTAAAATATTTTTTGCAACAAAGTAAAAACATCGTTACAATTAATAATTGCTTGCTGGATTATTATAACTCTATTTTTAACTAAGATTTATTTCACTTCGTCGTGTCTCTTTAAAAAAAAAAAGGATTTTCCTTGACAACAAAAGGGTCGGACTCCTGACGCCCTGACCAATCCGGGGAATCCCGGACGGAAGGCAGCCCTACCCATAAGTAAAAAGATTAACTGTTACTAAAAACAGGTTGCTTGCCTGATTAGGTTGAAGTTCCAGTGATTAATTAAAAATATAGGTAGCCACATAAAATATATTCAAAGGTTAAGTTGGTCGTTTAAAGGGGCCAGTGATTCACCAAATGACCCCCACATCCTTGAAATAAATGCCTATCTACATGCCCGCGTATCTTGCACTCCGGTCATGTCTAATATTTATCTTGACGCAAACTGGTGAAGAACAACATTAAATTCACTTCCTAATTATAATTTGAAGCATATCTCTTCTACTTGCCGTGCCCGACAGGGTCCACAACGAAATAAAGGGGGAGCAATAAAGATATTGAGTACTGAGAACTACCATCCAATAATCTTCTCTCAGTATGCATCAGTTTTGTGGGCATTCGGAAGAGGCTCTAAGGGTCGGTTTAATAAAATCGAACAGAAAAAATTTTCACACCTGTCCCCACCAGTCTGCTACAGATACACTTACAGTTTTGCACCTAATTCACTATCTCACATATCTTGCACTGATGTAGTGTCTTATATTTATCTAGGCGTCAACTGTGGTAAAGACACCTACCACCTAATAGTCTTCTCTCAGTATGTACGAGTGGTGTGGGCAATCGACACGAGGCTTAACTTCACACATCTATCTCCACTAATCTGCACCAGATTCGATGTCATCTGAATCTCTCACCTTGGTCAGGGGAGGCTCAATCATCATCATCATCATCTCAGCCCATTAACGTCCCACTACTGAGCACGAGCCTCCTTTCACATACCAAGGTGCGAGGGTATTGGGTCATACTCCACCATGCGGACCCAGTGCGGATTGGCGGAGACAGGTGTATGGTGTCCTGCTGTTAGAATTTTTCAAGCCGCCCATTTAGGCCTCTCACATTGCTTAACGACTACCACAATTAGTGATAACCGGGACCAACGGCTTAACGTGCCTTCCGAAGCACAGAGGCTCAATATTGGGATTATAATAGGCATAAATGAAGATAAGTACTTTTGCTAAGAAGATTAAGATAACTTACTGCAAGGTGGGCGTGAACTCTGTAGCAGGCACGTAGTCCATAACGGATACGTAGAGGAACTGTTCGGCTGCCTCCATCACGGAGACTATCGCATCCGAGTCGTCGGTGCGGCCCGTCGGACTGAGTGGCGGGGGAGAGCTCTGCATGCCACGATTAATTTAATACATTAACAATGACACACACGTGTTACTGTAAAATTATGCATACAGCGAAATTGGAAACCATTTTATATATTTATTACTTATAGAGTATACTGTATTGCATGCATTAACATTGAAACAATGTCCGACAAAGCTGGCGGCGGAGGAGAGCTCTGCATGCCACGATTAATTGATATCAATACATTAACAATGACACGTGTTTCTGTAAAATTTTGCATTTAGCGAAAGTGGAATCCTTTTTTCATGTATTTATTACCTATAAAGTATATTGTATTGCATTACCATTAAAACAGTTTGACTGTAGGAGAAGATAACATATGATAGGATGAAGACAGTGAGACCACTAGTTTTAAACCTGGTATAACTTTAGATCTCGTTTTGTAATAAGACCTTAAGAATTTAAATGTAATAATAAACAGAATTAAAAGATATTCTAGAAAAGTTATAATTTGCTAAAAGTTATTTAACCTATAAACTAACAACTAGGCAACATCGAGCGGCATCGAGGCTAAATCACAAAGCCGAGATTGATATTTTAAACGTCGATTTCTCAGCATTTTATTTCTTTTATAGAATTATTATTAAGGAGCATGTTTTTGCTGAGTTGATGAAAAATTATTTGATTTTTTTGATTTCGAAAATGGAACGTGATCATATATTTCTTTTCTTGTCGTGTTTTTACATTAATAGACATAATATGTAATAAGATTTTTTTTATAAGTAGCTCAAATTGTAAGAGTCAAATTGTATTTTTAAATAACAATGCTTATATTTCTATTAGTAACTTGACATCTGTTTCATTTAATTTAATGTTACCAAAAATGTTAATAATATATTTGGATGCTTTCATGACAGACATGTTGTAGTGAAAAATATTGTACCATCTCAATTATCGTGTTTCTAGCAAATGAATAGATGTTGATTGATTTTTGATCGGTAACTATTACTAATCACTAGACCGAGCTTGATAGTTTAAGTTATCTTATTATTTAACCTATTTAAAAAATACTAATCGCATTCACTGTATGTGTAAGACTTTCCGGACTATTAAAAACACCGTGAAATGGCAAAAGCACCTACGTAGAATGCATTAAAACCTCTATAATGGTCGCAACTTTATTACGTCTTCAATAAACATAAAGGCTAATAGGTTAGGCGGCAAAGGTCAGACGAGGCATGCAAACTATGTGTTGCCATGAGAATATCAGTGCCAAATGGCAGGGTGGTGCCAAGACTGAATGTTTGATTAATCAGTCATAAATATTTTGATTGAAGAGGAGCTATTTTAGTATGAGTAATTAGATCGCTTGGACACTAGACGATATTCGATTCCCTTAGTCGCTGTCTACCACAATCTCAGACAAGGCAAGAACTGGTAGAATTCTTGGAACAACCGCAACCATATCGCATGTGAGTATTTATGACATGTACTTTCATAATAATTATCCTCTATTACAGAAAATAAAACATGTTACAGGAGTACATACAATTAAATATAAATATCATATTTATGTTAATTAAACATAGACTTCGTAAAAAATGGCTGACAATGAAAATACAATAAATGAACACCTACAATTATGCATCGTTTCATAAATCATTATGATGTTTTCTGTTGTTATTTATTTAGCTAAATACAAAATTGACATTGTTATTTGATATTTCTATTGCTTATAAATACCAATATTTTGTTTGTGATATTATCGTTGCAAAATTGGACGTAGTTATGCAAAATGGATCCAGCCACAAAAACTTAATTTTGAGAAAACAGAAGTTTTAATAAATTTGATATAATAGGTTGGGGAAAAAGTCTTTTCGTAATTTTGTATGAAAAGTCAAGACATTTTTTTCAAAGTTTATTTACATTTATTTACAATATATATGTACCGTTTTGTTGAATAACTTTCTGCCATTTTGTGGGCAGAGACATTATCCCGTTACTGTAGAAACTTTGGGACTTCTGATCAAAAAACCGGGACAAATAGTTTTGGCAGTCCTCTCTTGAGGTCAACCTTACAGAACCTAAAGAATTCTGCAGAGACCGAAACAGGTGAAAATCTGAAGGCGCAAGGTCAGAGCTATATGGTGGATGCACTAGGACCTCCCAGTCGAACTCTCTTAATTTTTGCTGAGTGGCCAAAGATGTGTGTGGTCTAGCGTTATCGTGATGAAAGACCACACCCTTCCTGTTGATCAATTCCGGCCGTTTTCTCTCGACTGCTTCCTTTAATCTCATCAGTTGCTGGCAGTAAAGATCAGAATCGATGGTTTTGCCGGGCGGTAAAAGCTCATAATAAACAATGCCCTTCCAATCCCACCATACACACAGCATCACCTTATTTCGTGTTAGGCCAGGTTTGGCCACAGTCTGTGAAGCCTGGCCAACTTTCGACCACGACCTTTTTCGCACGTTCTTGTCGTACGTGATCCACTTTTCATCGCCAGTTATCAATCTCTTCAAAAACGGCTCGGTTTCATTACGTCTCAATAATGAATCGCAAATGAGTACACGGTTCATTAAGTTTCTTTGAGTGAGCTCGTGTGGCACCCAAATATCGAGCTTTTTTGTATAACCAGCTTTCTTCAAATGGGTCAAAACTGTTTTGTGGTCAATTCCCAGTTCTTCAGCTACATCGTAACTACTAATATGCCGATCTTGCTCCACTCTTTCAAAAATGGCGTCCATTTTATTCGTAACAGGGCGACCAGAGCGAGGTGCATCTTTAACATCAAAATTTCCGGACTGAAAACGTTTGAACCAAATTTGTGCTACTCTTACTGACACTGCATCAGGTCCATAAACATCACAAATTTTTTTCACTGCTTGAGTTGCATTTTTGCCTTTTTTATAATAAAATTTTAAAATGTATCGAATTTCTTCATTAGTTTCACTCATTTTAACGGAGAGAAAAACAAATGAAAAATAGCGGGAAACAACTTTTTTTTATTTTTTTCTTTTCTTTATAATGGAACCTTTTTAATGTTACCAAAACCAGCCAGACACAAATAGTAGTCAAAAAAATTTTATAATAAGTTTATACCTACGTTATGCGAAAAGACTTTTTCCCCGACCTAATATGTAAAACTGTAGTTTATTTCCGGATTCCTGTTCAATACTAGGTGTTGTTATCTACTTCCTGTCTAGTATTGTTTAAATAAGTTTAGAGATTTATGACAGTGTCTCAAAAATCGTTTTTTCGTGGTTTGGTTCAATTTTGCATAACTACGTCCAATTGCAGGTCATGCAATTTAAGCTGCAAGTTCCAAAAAACATGATTCTGGATGTATAGGGATCCCAGCAAGACCTAAGGAGCCCAAGCCAACCTCACCTGCAAGTGGTGCACCTGCCGATCAAAGGACGAGGTTTTGGCGAACATAACAGCCGGTAAGCGGCAATAGGCTCGCCACCAATTACGTGGGACCAACTTTATAATTGGCGAAGTGTGGGCGTATAATATGGCCCTAATATGCCTCTGCCTACCCATTCTGGGCCACAGGCGTGAATATATGTATGTAAGTTATATATCGTAAACTCCCATCATAAAATAGAGCAGAACATGACAGGCCTGGATTTTTTATAAAATGCAACTTTTTTGCATTACGAAAAACAATTATTATTTGTCGCATGCTATGCTATGAAATTAAAAAAATATCGAAATTGTACCTGTACCTATCTTGCTTGACACTAGGAGGCGCCACGTGTTTCATAAACTGTCGCTTTGTATGATCAATTCTCGACAGATTCATTTGATGGTAACTCTTTGGACACATAACTTTATAAGGCATATTTTGGGTACCGACATAATATACACGACATACTATCTATAGGGCTATGGTTCTGGTTACATTCTGGTCAAATTTCTTCACTATTAGTTAACAGTTAAGACATGAAAACTTAATATATGGTATTCCCCTTATCATCCAAATTTATTGCATAATCATGAAATGTTTCTTATTAAGCGAAAGTAAGAAACCTTTTAGCCTATTTATTACTAACATATTAGGTCGGGGAAAAAGTCTTTTCGCATAACGTAGGTATAAACTTATTATAAAATTTTTTTGACTGTACTATTTGTGTCTGGCTGGTTTTGGTAACATTAAAAAGGTTCCATTATAAAGAAAAGAAAAAAAAAAAAAAAAGTTGTTTCCCGCTATTTTTCATTTGTTTTTCTCTCCGTAAAAATGAGTGAATCTAATGAAGAAATTCGATACATTTTAAAATTTTATTATAAAAAAGGCAAAAATGCAACTCAAGCAGTGAAAAAAATTTGTGATGTTTATGGACCTAATGCAGTGTCAGTAAGAGTAGCACAAATTTGGTTCAAACGTTTTCAGTCCGGAAATTTTGATGTTAAAGATGCACCTCGCTCTGGTCGCCCTGTTACGAATAAAATGGACGCCATTTTTGAAAGAGTGGAGCCAGATCGGCATATTAGTAGTTACGATGTAGCTAAAGAACTGGGAATTGACCACAAAACAGTTTTGACCCATTTGAAGAAAGCTGGTTATACAAAAAAGCTCGATATTTGGGTGCCACACGAGTTCACTCAAAGAAACTTAATGAACCGTGTACTCATTTGCGATTCATTATTGAGACGTAATGAAACCGAGCCGTTTTTGAAGAGATTGATAACTGGCGATGAAAAGTGGATCACGTACGACAAGAACGTGCGAAAAAGGTCGTGGTCGAAAGTTGGCCAGGCTTCACAGACTGTGGCCAAACCTTTTTTTTTTTTTTTTTGATTTACGTCGGTAACAAAATGCATTTACGCACTGTCTCCCGGCCAAAAGGGGGAGACCGGGAGGGGGTGTGGGGCTCACTGCGGCAGACGCGACCGCCGCAGTCCTACCCACTAAAAATCTTCCGACGACGCCCACCGCTGTTGAAGAAGGGGCGGGGGGCCAGCACCAGGGGATTTGTAGTTTCTGGCACCCCGCCCGCGGCCAACGTCCCCCGGATCAGAACCGGGGAGACCTCCTCAGGAAGGCGCAATTTGTAGCGCCCCCCCTACCTCCTTGTGCGGCCATGGCGTAACTGGCCGACTTCGGGGGGGTCTATGGCGAGACGGAAGGGGCCCCCTGCCCCCGCCGCCTAAGACCCCCCGGGCGCTGCCTGACGGGCCCTCCTGGCCCGCCCGCTGCGCCAACGGCGTAGCCGGAGAGAGAGCGGGTCCCGCTCCCTCTCCCGCTCCGCGGCCTCCTTCTGACTGTGGCCAAACCTGGCCTAACACGAAATAAGGTGATGCTGTGTGTATGGTGGGATTGGAAGGGCATTGTTTATTATGAGCTTTTACCGCCCGGCGAAACCATCGATTCTGATCTTTACTGCCAGCAACTGATGAGATTAAAGGAAGCAGTCGAGAGAAAACGGCCGGAATTGATCAACAGGAAGGGTGTGGTCTTTCATCACGATAACGCTAGACCACACACATCTTTAGCCACTCAGCAAAAATTAAGAGAGTTCGACTGGGAGGTCCTAGTGCATCCACCATATAGCCCTGACCTTGCGCCTTCAGATTTTCACCTGTTTCGGTCTCTGCAGAATTCTTTAGGTTCTGTAAGGTTGACCTCAAGAGAGGACTGCCAAAACTATTTGTCCCGTTTTTTTGATCAGAAGTCCCAAAGTTTCTACAGTAACGGGATAATGTCTCTGCCCACAAAATGGCAGAAAGTTATTCAACAAAACGGTACATATATATTGTAAATAAATGTAAATAAACTTTGAAAAAAATGTCTTGACTTTTCATACAAAAATACGAAAAGACTTTTTCCCCAACCTATTATATTAGGGTAAGTGAAACTACATAATTTATTAAAATATTTTTAGGTATGGATAATATCATGATGAGAGCCATGGGTAAGGCAAAACCCATTAGTTTCAGCCAAATGTAATGAATATTTTTAGAGCATTGGAAGTACTTATTGTTCGAAAGGGTTACCGCGCTGCCGTGCCGATCCAACAGACTATAAGTCGACTTACAGTGTTTTCGCTAAACAATGCCCAATCAGTTTCTTTAAGTCTGTTTAGTACCTATGATCGACCACACTTTAATTTCAACGTTTATTTTGCAAGATAAAGCAAACAAAAAAACACTGTATGACGTAAAAAATGAGATATAAACACAGAAAAACACTGTAACAAAGAATACAGTGTTTTAGTGAAATTGACTACACGCATTTTGCTCATGCGTAGGTAAAGTACAGTGTTTTGCATTGCCCGCATGCAGTTACCAGCGAAAGCAGAATCGCCAACAGTATTGCTATCTCGTACTTTCCTGTGCGCTTATTATTCCTCTTCGTACTTATTAGTTTTTGATTTGAGTTATTTAGTGATAATTGTAAGTGACAATGAGTACGAATCGGAGTGAAATGTTAGTCAGACTGTCGAAACAATATATGAAACATTATTAACACAGACTCAATTACTGTTGCGTCCAGTGTGATAAGTTATTGTCAATAAAAAGAAAATATAGACAGTAACAACCACAATTTGAACGAAAGTAATTGCTTTCAAGATGGTTTAGAGTCTAAGAACTTTATAAGTCCTATATTCGTTCCACTCAGTGAGACTCAGCTTGATGAATGCCTTTCTGGAGAATTGGGAGAGGGAAATTACGCTCCACTAATACCTGCATTGATTTCTGATAAGAGTTTAACCGATACTAACAACCCATATTCAGCTCCATCACCTTCAACTCCTTTTTTTTTTTTTTTTTTTATTTACGTCGGTAACAAAATGCATTTACGCACTGTCTCCCGGCCAAAGGGGGACCGAGAGAGGTGTGTGGGACTCACCACCGGCAAACACGACCGCCAGCAGTAATACCCACTAAAAATCTTCCGACGACGCCCGCCGCTTGTTGAGAAAGAGGTGGGGCACCAGTACCTGGGTTGCAGCTCTGATACCCCGCCCGCGGCCAACGTCCCCCGGACCAAAACCGGGAGGACCTCCTCAGAGAGACGCAGTGGACGCGCCCCTCCTACCTCCCTGTGCGACCATAGCGTATGTGGCCGACTTCTCGGAGGGTCCATGGTTAGACAGCAGGGGCCCCCTGCCCCCGCTGCCTAAGACCCTCCCGGCGCTGCTAGACGGGCCCTTCTGGCCCGCCAGCTACGCCCTCCACAGGTCCCTCTTAGTTTCCCCCCCGGTAGTCAGTACTAAGGGCACCCAGAGTCGTCGGTCTCTGGGTGTTACCTTTTCCCTAGCGCCTCCTGCGCCCTACCGGGAGGTACTCAGCCCCCCCACCACGACAAGGTGGAGACCAGTCGGGGGGGATCACCTTCAACTCCTACCGCAACTCTTATTCAACTTGGCAAAATAAGACCTATCACCCCCACAGGCGCCCATGAACCTACCGTTGCAGATAATATTTCTCAAACAATACAGAAACCTAATCAAAATAGAGATCCAGAAGCTGTATTAGATAAACAAAGTCTGATACATCCACTATTGTCACCTTGTTCTTATAAACAGCAGTGCTTTCAAAATATTCCTGAGATTGAAAGACACTCTATACATATACAATTTTGGAACTTAGACAGGCAACGGCACCGTGACTTTTTGTCTAGGAGTGTTCATATGTTACCAACCATATGCACACAAACAAAAGGCGAATCTCGAAGGCACAACACCTTAGTATGGTCGCTCAATGACATCAAAGTATGTAGTATGTATGTATGGTTGGACTCATTTTCATGCAAGATATTTGCACTAAGTGTAAAGTGCACTTAAAAAGCAAACGGAATTCCCGAAGAGATTTAAAATTGGCAGAAGAACGTAGTGACAACTCTAAAGAAAAGGAGGCTGTATTCACTGTTGACATGCAAAAAGCCATTTGCATGTCACTTTTAACAACTAAAGAATACTTAATACTTTTCTAGAAAACTTGTCCTCCTCAATGAATCATGTGTGCCTCCAGGTAAAAATTAAAATATATATCTCCATAACAGCTAAGTTTCGGACACCTTATTATAATTGAATAAACTCCGTCAAAAATGACCTGAAATATAACATCTCACGACTTTCATGTAACCCTCTATATGTAAATAAAAGTAAGTATGTATATGTACGTTACATGGAACGTGGCCTTGGTCATAGTAATTGTTTTAACGCGTTAGATACGTTTGTTTTGATTTGAAGCGGACCCATTAGTAACACGATTCACGGCAGAGCCACAGTTAAAAAAAAATAGTGAATAATCTATTTACGCAAAGTAATGATTTTTAAATACATAAACAAAAAAAAAACATATATGGCATTATATTACATGATACACACGAGCGATAGTTTTCACTGTACAAAACGAAATTGATAACTACTAATTTATTTACGGCTTTTTGTATAACAGTCAATGTACCTACATAATTGGTGCAGTTTTAGGAAAATCCTTATCCTATGGAAGGAAATGCTTGTGGTCATACCTACCCGGTACTTTTTTTTTGTTTTACTTCGGTAACAAAATGCATTTAAGCACTGCCTTCCGGCCAAAAGGGGACCGAACGTAATACCCACTAAAAATTATCCGACGACGCCCACCGCTTATGAGATTATTTTATTTTATGAGAAAATAGCGGTGGCCAGTACCTGGGTTGCAGCGTCTGACACCCCACCTGCGGCCAACGTCGCCAAGCAGCGCCACGAGGGTCTTAGGCAGCGTGGGCAGGGAGCCCCTGCGTTCATACCATAGACCCTCTTAGAAGTTGGCCACACATGCGCCTCTCTGGGTACGTCTTCCCGGTTTTGGCTCGGGGGACGATGGCCGCAGGCGGGATGTTAGACGCTGCAACCCAGGTACTGGCCCCCGCCTATTTTTTAACAACCGGCGGGCGTCGTCGGAAGATTTATAGTGGGTATTACTGCTGGCAGTCTCGTCTGCCTGAGGTGAAACCCACACCCCCTTTCGGTTACTCTGTGGCCGAAAGGCAGTGCGTAAAAAATGTTTATTACCGATGTCAAAAAAAAACTGGTGAGCCTTAAGAAGGATGACCGTTTTTAGTGGCAAATAATATTTCTGTGCTTTGGAAGGCACGTTTATACTGGTTATTTCTATATGTGGCAGTCGTTTAACACTTCAGCATTGGGTCTGCACCTGAGTCTGAATATAACCTGAAACCCTTTCACCTTGGTGTGTGACAAGAAGCCCTCGTGTCTTCAGTACTGAGACCTTTATAAGCTGAGATGATGTTGAAGGAAGAAAGGGTTACCCTGATAGGCAATAGATAGACAGATAGTAATCTCGTTACATAGGTACAGCTTCCTTCCTTTCTTACACTTTCAAAACGTTCACGGGCTGAAAACTATACTTTAGGGCGGTCCTATATTAAAGTTTTTAGGAATAAATTACCTTTAGTTTTAAGTCAAATAACGTAAAATGTACTTTGCAATTTTAGGATTAGCCTTTATAGATTTAGTTTTTAACTGTGATAGTGAACTACTTATATCTTAATTCAATGACTTAAACGTTATACCAACACACTTTCACTATGACTTCACGTAAACTTCTGAACATAACCCTTGCCAGCCGACCTTCTATGTCACGACGAACCTAATATAAAAATCTATTACTGAGAAACGGCAATCACCGTTAATGTAATAACTTGATTAAATCAGGGGGATTTAACATTAGGAGCTGAATGCTTGCGGTAAACTTATAATTTAGTATATTAAGTCCGCGTGGTCTAGTTTAACTCGACTCACAACTATTATTTCTCGGGATACACACAATATATACGCGACCAAATTTGAAAATGATATAAGCGTGAAAGTGTAACATTTACAAACTTCTTTTTGCATTTATACGCATGTACTATTAAAAAGTTATTGATTTGATCTATATAATGAGTTTTATCTATGGGGTTGTTCAAACACATACATTTTGTGAGAGATAGTGAAGAGTGGATAGATTTTATTTGATTATTCTCCAATGAATCAACCGCTAAAAAATAAAACATTTTGCTGTTTTCGTTAAGGTTTTTTTTTAAAAAAAACTGCGAAACATAAGTCGACATCGTCACAGGTATTTTGGAGCCATATTTCCACAAACACGTCAAACTTATAAAGAACTTTCTTTTGCGCCATTGGTTAACAATATGCAACAATCTGCATAAGAAAAAACGGTAAAGCATTCTTCGATACCCTATATTGGCAGGGGAGTATTACTATTAAGCCTTAATAGGTATACAAACTGAGCGACTATATCATTTTCAATAAATACATACAAAAAAAAAAACAACTTTAGTCTCAAACATACAGTTCAGTCCTTTAATTGCGTCTTTTAAGACAAACGTAAAAAAGCACTTGCTATCGAGCTAGTCATTATGATTTTTGTTTCATTTTTTTTTCCATTTATTTATTTATATTTATTTGTAGATAGGTTTATATATCTGATATGTATCTTATATCATATTTTGTATATGTATATGTGTAATATTATCATATTGTATTGTGATATTAATGGCCGCTAACTATCTCTCCCACTTCAGTTAAGGTTGACTGGAAGAGATTTCTTTTAGAAATAAGTCCACCTTTGTACTTCGTCTTTTTCACGTTAAGCTTTTTCTTTGTTATTGTTTTTTGTGCAATAAAGAATATATAAAATATATACTTGCTAGATCACATTTATCAAATTTGCCAATCCATTACTGATACAAAAAAAATACAAAACAACCTTTTAAAAGACAAGGGCTTTATATAGACTAGTAAAAGCATATTTCTGAGACTCATTGCCGTCGCCTCGCGTCGAGTCAGCATTAGCCTGAAGGCTACCGGATGCAGGCATTGTATAACCATTACTGGGAAATGGTGTGAGGAGAAAAGTTTTCAAACAGGGGAAAGCACTTAAGGCGTAGGGTAATGCTGAAACACATAAACGAGGTTTTTTTTTTTCTACATCTATTATAATCCACTTGAACATATCTTGAAGTTGTGCTTGTAGGTTTCAATTCTTTGCTATTATTTATGGTAATAAATAATTATCGCTTGCAACTATTGTGAAGCATCGGCTTCTTAGTCACATTTTTATCGCAGTTTTACATGCCAAATTCATACCAAACTCGGTATAGCAGTTCTTTTAGTTTGTGCCCATTGCTTGTGGGTTCGTTTTTATAAATCGATAAACAAAAAAAGTATATTAGGCACAAAAACTATTTTGCGCCTGTTGGAAAGTTAGTTTTATACGAAAGTATTTGCCCGCAAAATATGATCAGGCACCAATTGTAGTTATGCTGCTTTTGCGCTTGGCGGCGCGCGGCGTTGCATGACCGGGCGCAGTCGCGCTTGTGACGCGACGGGCGACGTTGCCAGACTTCCGTGCTTCAGATCAGTCAGAGCAAAGAGTACACTGACTGAGTCCTTCCGACTGGAACTTTTGTGCGGCAACTTTATACATACCTACTCTAAACTCATTTGCCTAATTTTTTCAGTTACTACTTTGATTTGTTTGTTTTGTTGTGTTGTGTGTAAGTAAATAGAACTAGACTGGAAATTCGTTTTAAGAATTTGTTTTGCTGTGTTGATGTGTTAAACTAATATAAGTAGCTAACTATGGGAAATAAGAGAGGAAGAAAACCAAAAGTGTCATTAAAGTTGTTGCGTAAACGTAAATCACGCCTTGCAAATGCTGCAAAAACACAGGTCCTGCAAGATACTGCAGAGCATACAGCAGAGTAAGTACACATTTCCATATTCTAATCCTGTCAATGAATTAAAAAACGAATGTTTATTTGTTCATTTTCTATACGTGCTGATCGATAAAATCTGATTTAATATCTAGGTCGGTAAAATAAATATTTAGATGAAATAATTCAATTTTATTTTTTCAGGCAACTTCAAAACTTTGGATCTGCAATATCCGATGATGCGAATCCTGAAACACAGAGTAGTGTAGTCGCAGAGACAAGCAACCTGTAAGTAAAATCTAAAAACTGTTTACTTTTGTTTTAACATAGGTACGTTCTATTGATAATCTTAAATAAACGTATTTCAATCTTTATCGAATAATCGAATTAAAATAAATGCATTTTGTTTCAGTTCGACTTCTGTTGATGATGTTCATATGTTATGCGAAAACAATGACAATACAGTAAAAGAGCCCATGCAGTAAGTAAGAACTAAGTGATCTAGTCTAACTGATACTAATCTAAAAGTCTTTTTTTTTGAATTTTGTTTCTGTTTCACTTGAAGTATTGCCAGGTTAAATTGAAAGTTGTATAAGTTGAGATTTATTATAAAAATGTTGCAATATATCCAATACAACCATGAACTTATTTAAAAGTTTGTCTTATCTTCTCGAGGTAAACTTGACTCATCGTATGAATCAGGATATGACCTTAATTTTTTTTAAATAATTTTCGCTTAGAGCGTTTTATTTTTGTCTATTTGCAGTTTTGGAAGAAGAATAATAAATGTGTCGCAGTTTTTCAAAGAGCTAAAACAAATATCGTCTCATGGTCCTTTAAATTGTGGCTTAGAACCAGT
The DNA here is from genome assembly GCA_949126915.1 of Musotima nitidalis. Lineage (NCBI taxonomy): Eukaryota > Metazoa > Arthropoda > Insecta > Lepidoptera > Crambidae > Musotima > Musotima nitidalis. The sequence goes on along the minus strand of OX421424.1, from coordinate 5,401,242 downwards.
AGAAATTGTATCTGAAACCCGTATTGGCCTCACTTCCCAATTTAAAATGAAATGCAATATGTGCAATATGACCTTTTTAATCCATAGTGATAATCCAGTAGACGAAATGGATATAAATACCAGTGCAGTAGCTGGCGCAGTTGCCATAGGTTGTGGATACAGCCAGCTCACTGAAATATCTGCTGCTATTGGACTTATTCCTATGAGCAAAAAAATATTTTCAGCTAAAATGACATTAATCAATGGAAAATGGGAAAATGAGTTACTGAAATCGATGACTCAAGCTGCGGAAGAAGAGCGTTGTTTCGCTATTGAAGAGGGTAGAGTAAACGCTGATGGTGTTGCGATTATAGATGTTATAGCTGACGGCTGTTATGCAAAAAGGTCATATAAAAAAAATTATTCGTCACTGTCGGGCGCAGCTGCTATAATTGGAAAAAGAACGAATAAAATATTATACTTGGCCATTAGAAATAAATACTGCTCCATTTGTGCTCTAGCACAAAGCAAGAATGTAGAAGCAAAAGATCACATCTGCTATAAAAACTATTCAGGTGGGTTCATATTTTTGTTTTCTTCTAGCTAGTATAATATTAAGTCTTCTTTTAATATAATCTCGTACTTACTCTTAGCGTTTGTACCTGCCACTAGACTCCAAATAAAACAAATCATTTAAAGGCCAATGTGTGCGATTCTACAATAAGATCCCAAGCAATATACAGCAATTAAGCCTAAATAAATTTAAATTAACAATAAAACGCAAGCTGTCTTTAAAGGGATACTATTCTATCAAAGAGATAAAAATGCTTGGGATTAAATTGCCGTTTCGTAAAGGCTATTCTAATATGACTTAAAACATGAATATTATTAATGTTATATTATATTGCATTGTATAGCTTCACAGACAAATGAAGATTGTAATTCAAGTACCAAACCAATGGGCATATTTAAAAGAGCATAGCCTGTGAGTTTCTTGCCAGTTCTTCGTACAGAGCGGTGGCTCGGAACTGGCATTTAGATTCACTTAAACTTAATTATTTTTTGATTTTAAATTGTTTTGTTCTATGTAAGTGAATATAAACTTCGTGATTCAGTGTAATAATAGTTCGATTGTTTTTTTTAATATTTTAATTATGACGTTTTCAAGTACTATGTATAATAGTTTATGAAATAATTTTTTTTTTTACTTTTCTTTACTTAATAAATGTAACGTCCTATATATTGTATTTTTTAATACAAGTTTGGTCATTTCTAGGGCCATCGTCTGGTATGGAATCTGAGATCTTAACAGAAGGTTTTAAAAAGAGTTTGGAGATGCACAATCTGATATATGGAAGATTGATATCAGATGGAGATGCAAATACATATTCCAAAATACTACAATCGAGACCATATAATAATTACACTGTAGAGAAAGTAGAATGTCGCAACCACTTGCTTAGAAATGTATGTAACAAATTAGCAGCGATATCCACAGACACTAAGTACATATTAAAATTCAGAAAATGTGTAACAAAAAAGAGGATAATGTCTATAAGAAAATTAATTATCGAAGCCATAAAAAAATATAAACATACAAATGATATAAAGAGCCTCCATGAAGACATAATAAATGCACCTGACCATGCTTTTGATCGTCACTTTAAGTGTAAAGAGTATTTTTGCTCCAAAACCAAAGAAGTCGAAAACGTGGATAAAGATTTTTTCTTTAATAGCATTTGGCACAGAATCAAACTGATTACGACTCAACTTGCAGCTCATGCTAGAAGTTTGATTTTGGACGTCGACAGCAACTCCGTGGAGAGGTACCACAGTATTGTAGCTAAATTCATAGGTGGCAAGCGTATAAACTTTAGCCAAAGATACCAATACCAAATGCGATGCAATGCTGCAGCCTTATCTTTTAATACGCAAAAACCCTTATCCATTCTGCACAAATCTATAGTAGGAAGAAGTCCGAAAAATGAAATTAAAAGGAATGAGGAGAAAATGCTCAAAAGTCGACAACTGACTCAAAAATATTTAAGAAAAAAGAAAAGGTTGTTCCATTCACAAGATACAAGGAACTACGGTGACGATTGCACCAAACCGGACATGGATGAAGAAATGATGGCGGATTCAAAACGAGTGTTCTTACAAAATTTAGAAAAAACCAGCGAAGAAAGGCAAAGAATAACTGAAGAAACCGTTTTGCAAAGTGGAAGTAGTGAATGGTTGGAGTTGCGCCGTAACATTTTGACTGCGTCTAATTTTGGACGTGTTATAAAAAGACGAATGGATTTTAGTTGCCAAAATATGGTCAAAGACATTTTGTATAAAAAATCGATTGAGCACGTAAAGTCAATTAAACACGGAAAAGACAATGAGAAAGTAGCCCTGGAACAGTTGTCTCAACAAGAAAAGATTTCTATTCGACCTTGTGGATTATTTATTGACCCAGACATCCCATATCTCGGTGCAACACCAGATGGTTTAATAAATGAGGACATGGTGGTAGAAATTAAGTGTCCAAAGACGTCATTTGATATTGGAGTGGAAAAAGCCGTAGAAGAAAAGAAATTTCCATTTTATAAAAAAAATAAAGACGGGCTTCTTCAAATAAATAAAGAGCACTACTGGTATTTTCAAGTTCAGGGTCAGCTTCACGTTACCCGGAGAGTAAAATGTCTTTTTGGCATTTGGTCAGGCAATAAATTCCCTGTTAAAACTGAAATAATTCAAAGAGATGATGAATTCTGGGCCAACAAAATGGAAAACAAATTAAAACAGTTTTACTTGGATTGCTTGTTGCCTGAATTAGTCGATCCTAGGTTCACTCGCAAAATGCCTATTAGAGACCCAGTCTATATAACAGAGGCCATTCAGCAAAAGAAAACCAAACAAGGTAAAACCATGAATCCTAAAAAGAGAATAATGACACCTGACACAGACCAGCCATCTACAGTACACAGTATAGTACACTTCAACCAACAATACCTAAAAGAAGAAAAACGGCTCCTACAATTACTTCCTCTCCTGATCAGCCTACCACTGCAACACCTTAGATAATAAGCATTATGTGAATAAACATTCACCAACCTAAATGTTGTAGTTTAATTTTCGATCATAAATATAAATCCTATATAGGTACGACTAAACGAATATTATCGCGCTGTCCACCAAAATACAGGAGTTATTACTCCTAGTTAGGTGACTATGCCTATATATTTAAAAACTTTGTACCATGATGCAATAAATTATTTTGTTTTTTTTTCATTTTCATTAAAAAGTTCCAAGTTTAGTTAAAATAATAACTCGTTAAAAAAAATTCTAAAAAAAAAAAAAAAGTGGTCATACCAAAACAAAAATGGTTCTTCTCACACGAAGATTCTCTGATCACAACATTACTCTATGATAAAACCGGGAAACATACACGCCATCTAGCCGCAGTGGTGCGTAATGATAATGTAGCGCGCTGCGTATTAAATCGAACTTACGCACGATATGTCACATAGATGCCGCACCGGCTGCACTCAATGTTGAAAATAATTTTGCCTTACCCTTCGCCTTAAGTCGAACTATCACTACTTAAGTATATATAATATATGTATATGATATATCGATGGTAGCAATTAAAATGTCGTAAGTGAAAAGTCGTTTCTTTTAACAATATCATAAGTGAACACTTACGACATTGTTTAAAGTAACGGCTTTTTACTTACGACATTGTTAATTGCTACCGTCGATATGTTTGTTATGGGGGTAGATAGACGTAGAAGTTGACTTTGGCAAAAAATATTTTATTATATCTGAAAAGATAAAGGGTAAAATTCAATGGATGCGTTAAATCTTTTTTTTTAATTAACTCCATCATCGGAGTTCCAGGTTAGAGCAGTGGACCGGTATCCAAAGGCCATTATGTTCTATTCCTATCTGGGTTCCTATAGACGAGTTGATATTGTCTAGTAAAAAAAACATCTCATAAAGGTTGCATGTTCAAATTCAAACATGCTAAAAGTGACACATAATTACCACATTCTGCCTGATTGTAAGCAGTCGATAAGAGCGTTCCATACCCTAGGAAAAGCACGGCAGCAAGCGCACTCAGTCATGACGGTCTGCAAAAAATGCCGTTTCACGCCCCGCTTAATAGACCCAGGACCAGAGTTGAGACACACATGCGCCGGCAGAGAATTCCAAAGCCGAACGGTCATACCATACACAGGAATGATTATCCAAATTATTTTAGTAAGAGTGCTAATATACTGCACAGTATGGAAAAGAGAGGGCGGTTTGTTGTAAAATATATTCATGCAGCATTGATTTTAAAGTTATTTTTGCAACATCGTTTACTTCCTCAACTTAACAACAACTCTATATAGGTCAACTATTATTATCGGCTTAGTCATATTACGTTGCAAGCATAATGCAGAGCAGCGTTAAGATAAAATTTTAGAGTATGTTAATTCAAATTTCAGCGAACGAAGTCGTACAAGTAAGATAAATTTATTTTAATTTTTTTTTTTAGTAACAACATTTATCCCGTACAACTATTTAGTTTAAAACTGCTAGGGTTGGCTGGTTGGAGATCTCTTCTAGAGATAAGCCTACCTTAGTACATGTTATTTTATATACCTCATGTGATACTTAAAATTATTTTGTGCAATAAAGAATTATTATTATAATAATTATTATAAAGACACAGGCGACATCTAAAGCCATATCAATAAACAAACTTATAACGTAGCGTTTCAAAATCACAAAATTTTGTATTGGTTTAATGTCATGCGGCCTTCGATCAACAATACAACTAGATAACGGGTCAGAGTCTTAAAAACGGCCGAGAAAATAACGCCTCACTTCAAAGTGGGGTCTTATTTTCGAGTTAGTTCACTTGTGATTGCGCCAACGTGCGGAAGTGCCACAATGCCTCAGTGTGTGTTCAAAAACTGTGGAAATAACTATCGAAAAAAAATGTATCGGACGGAATATCGTACTTTCGGTAAGTAAATATAATTTTATAATATAATAGATTAAATATTCGCCTTTTTAATAACATTACACTATTAACTTTGTAAAGCCAACCTACGCGCCAACATTGGCAAATGTTGGCGCGTGAGTTTGCCATAAGTTGGTTGTGTCAGAACAGTGCAGCTATGGATTTACTTTTTAAGTTATTATTAAACTTATTTGTTAACAAATAAAGTCTAATTTAGACACAATAGTCAATGTGTATAAAAAATGTTTAGATAAGAACTTCTATTTCTTATCGCTTTCTGTCATTCATGTCGTAAAAGCGTAAGTGAATGTTGACACAAACAAAAGCTTGCTTTATATATTCCAGATAAGGTGTAAGTTTGATAAAAAATATTAAAGCTAAAAGTCGTTTTGCTCCATTTCATAGGGTATACCTATATCTATTTATTCTATAGTCACTCGGTGCCATATTTGAGTTCTGTTTTTGTATGTGATGCGTTATCTAGTTGTATTGTTGATCGAAGCATGCGGCATTATTTGAGCTCTACTCTGTAGAAATACTTATGCGGGTGATATTTTAAATGAGAGATAACGCGATGAATACACCCGCATAGTATTATAACAAGATCCCGTCAAATGCGTATAATAAGTACAATTATTGTAACTTCGTTCGTTATTGAAGTAGAGTAGTTTCGTAGCAAAATATAAATAAGAAAACAAGAAGAACGACTAAGTTATCATATCAAATAAGTAATAAGAAAACGGAAATAAAAAATTTGGCAGAAATATTGTTTAATTCAAATGCTCGACTTGGTTTTCTTTAAGGAGACATGAGACGAACTAGCATTTAGAAATTTGCGAAAACTCTACGAACTACTTACATAGTAACTTTGTATCTAGTTGCAGAGCTTTTTTGAGGCGCCGTTTGACATAAAAAAACAATTGACTTTTTTTTTAATTTATTTATTTCCAAAAAATAGACATTCAAAGAACACTATTCTACATCTGCCTACTAATGATTAATCTTAAGAGCTGCTCACGCACATTATTCAATTCAATATTACATCTTAGACGCAACATTAATTATGATAAGCTTTATATGAAATCTGTTTTCAATTCTATGTTTTATTTTAACCTGATCCGCGTAGCAAAATGGATTTATATCGAGAGGCGTTTAAAAAAATGTTACCTGCAACCCTGATTTCGAAACTTAACAGGCCAGGTTACAATTCAGTGACATGCACGTTTTTCGTGTACGGCATGTATTGTATAGCGCTGTTGTGAGATGAAGTGGTGGAACTAAAGTAGGTATCGGCATTTTATTTAGCTAGCCTTAGAGTATGCAGTGATTACTTGCATGTAGGTATGGTGTACGCGCAAATGGTTCTATCTGTAGAATAGTGTACGAAATAATTACATACATAAAAGAATATTATGACGACCGATATGGCGTGCAGGTCAGTATACCTACACTTCACTCCAGAAGTCGTGGGTCCTATTCCCAAACAGGACAAATCTTTATGTGCATGAACATGAATATTTGTTCTGGTCTGAGTGTTTTCCTATGTATATTAAGTATGTATTTACAAAAAAAAAAAAAAAAGGAATTTAAGTATGTTTATCCGTTAGTTTCCATAACACAAGTTCTTAATGATACTTATCTTGGAACTAAATAATTGGTGTAATTGTCAGAAAATATTTATTATATATAATATTGTGAAATCTTATATGTCATGAACATAAATGTAACAAGGCTAAAACGACCACATAATGCCGAGAAAGCGTTCTACACCCCCCACTATCTAGGGTTAATGGTTCCGTAAACACAGCGCCGCATCACAGAATATGCTAAGTTAAGTTTGTGCTTCGATAGCAGTTTTAAACCGCGGCCAGACCGCCCCAGTTTAACGATCACTTAAACTGTTATAGCTTTCGTCGTCGACGTTTAATGCCGGTGACACATTCTTCAAGCAGCCATTACTCGCAAATTTCGAACCATGGTTTTGCTATTCCAAAAATCCAAACGTTATGAATTACTAATAACCCAACTGTGTAATAATAGTGATTGATTTCTAAGATTGCATAAGAAAAATTGATTGTAACGACTGATTTAAAATATTAAACTGCCCTTTCAACTTGGCGATATGTCCAGCGAAATAATTTATATGTTTGTACGCACCTTATTTAGAATGCAAAGGATAAACTGTGACAAGACATCAAAGTTATCTTTAACATCAATCTGGTCCCGTACGACTGCGGAAAGCACGACACTAAAGATATTCATGAGTCTGGGTATCTGAGTATTCTGAATGTCTGACTTGTACAGTCAGCTGCAGCAAAATGTATTTCCCTATTGTAATTCTCAAGTCGAAGTAGTGTGAACTAAATATAAACACAAATGTATTAACGCATTGCACTTGACTGTACTTAAAAAAAACACACGCTCATTAGATTACGATTAAAATTGAAATAACAAATCTTATGTTTCATGCGCAGGAAATTGCAAAATACGGTGTACCGCATATTCAATTACGCTAATTCCTCGACTTTTCCTTCAATTTAAAATACTTTAGACATTTTTATGCACCTTTTTGCTTTGTAAAATGACTCAAGTTTTCAAGTGACATGTATTACTTATCGGGAGGCATTCCGTACATGGTTGCATCCCGAAGAATTTAGAACGTATTCACGATACGATACGAACGTAATACGTAGTATTGCTCCTGTACATATGAACATAAATTAGTAATTATATAGCATTAACACACTTCACACACATTACCACACTGTGCCTATGGGTGTGGAGTATGACCTGAACCCATTCTTAGTAGTGGAATATTAATAGGCACACAAAAACACACACACACACACACACACGCACGTACACACACAAACATACACACGACACATTTTACTGTTTAAAATTTTGTTATTTAAGTGTTTTCTTTTCTATTAATTAAGCAGTTTTATTGTTCGAACTATTTCATAGTCTCAGTCGAACCGGAGCTCTTATAACTACATTATGTAACTTAAATTGATATTCTCTTTTTGCCTGCTGCAACACAGGCCTGCGAGCCTAGTGCAGAAGTCATAGTTTATATATCCTTGTCACATTATTTTTTCTGCTAATAAAGATTATTATTATTATTATATCTGAGCTCAAGTCTGCTTTGTGGACCCAGTGCGGTGTGGTAGAGGCAGATGAGTGGACTCCTTCTGCTGGATAATAGAGCTTGCGATAATTACGCACATAACTTTGAAAAGTCATAGGTGCCACCAGGGTTTGAACCCTTAATTAGAAGGCTATGTGTCTCGCCACTGGGCTATCGCCGAATTACTTCTGGCAAATATAAACTTTATATTCATAGGAAACGCGTCGTCAAACAAACTAAATTCAATATCAATAACAAATTAAATTCACGCAATTCTAAACACAATAACCTAATAAAAATTATAAACAATATTCAGTTTCATATAAATGCCTCACGTGTCAGTAATAACATGAAGTAAAAGTGTATTATTACATTACTATATCAGCTACTGATACTGTCATACGATACTGAGCATGTGTCATTGTTTAAATGATGTCCTTGTCATAGGGTCAATCAACTTGAATGTGAAAGAAAATAATATAATACATAATTATATATTTAATATTTTTTAGATTAATTCGAGATACTTTATCGTTATCGTATTAATTAATAACATAAATCTCTCATGCCATGACTAGTAGCCTGATATACAAGTTATTCCTTATTGTCTATGGATTTTGCTTCTATCCACAAAAAACCGTTTTATTTTATGTAAACTTATGCCCATAAGGTTACACAAAATAAATCACTTTTTTATATACACATAAAAGACCATAATTCAAAAATTAAATATTGTATTAATTTTTTCAAGCTTGAAAATGACGGCCTGTTTGGCGCAGTGGTTACGTATGTGGCTTCTGCTCCAGAGGTCGCTGGTTCGATTCCCGCACAAGGCAAATAATATTTCGTTATTTATTTGTCTTGGCTGGGTGTTCCTATATATGTAATGTATGTATTTACAAAAAAAAAAGTATTTGTGTATGTTATACGTTTTCTAGTATCCATAACACAAGTTCTTAATGAAACTTACTTTTGGCTAGAAAATTGTTGTGTACGTCAGGGAATATTTATTTATTTATTAAATTATGAAATTAAATCTAGAAGACCCACTTCGCTCCTCAGACCGGAATGTAGTTACAGATCATCAGAAACAAAAAGAACATTAAATACTCACAGTAATGTAAGCCCCGAAGTTGCGCTGCGAATCCGAGAAGTTCACAGGATGCTCCTTATTGATGTCAGTGGACAGCTCTGATGGCCAGCTGTCTGGGATTGACGCGTCTGCTTCGCCCAAGCTCCAGTACACCTACAAACAAAATGAACTGGTGTCAAAACAATTTCTCAGAAATCAATAACCAAACATTCATGAGAAATCACATTTTGGGCAATAATTTTCGAAATGTCTTTCTAAACAGTCTAAAAACCTAATATTAAGTTCAGCTGTTTATCATTATCTCTATGTTGATCAGTCAGTCAGACAGTAAAATTCTGCTCTTTACATAAAAATATATACAACGATCTATGTAAAACGTTTATTATGTAATAAATGCAAGTTTCCGATGACCTTTGTCGTGCGGTGTGGGCGCGGGTTTTATCGGCGCGCTGTGTTTTTGAATCTTTCCCAAGTTTGTACTAATATTAATGAAGTAATGACATTAAAATTTTAGAGCGATTTATGCTATTTGATTTTTACGATACGATCATAGCAGTGATAAAACTAAGATGGCGTAGCATCCCAACATGAATTCTGGCCTTCAATATTAATACTATGTACTACGTCTGTCGTGTGCCAACTCCTGCTAGTCTGCGTGGAATTACTGTCCTAAGTCCTTTCGGACCTCATTTCTTTTCTCAGCAATATCTGGGACAGCAGAGAAAGCGACGATCTGACACGCGTGAAGTATGCTGACTTTTCCCACTATCCTTCCTTATGCTTTCAAGATACCAATCAAGAAAAGCTTTTCGAAAAAGAACAAGAAAAAGACCAGATTTTCGATCTGTCGGATGGGAAGCCGTATTTCGTTTGCCGGTTAGCGGTCGCCATTGAAGAACATTAACGCCCTTCGGGCTTCAGCTTTTCCAAATGATACATATCTAGACTCGCCCTTAAGCGTTCTTTGTCACAAATATAACTATAATCTAGCATGTAAAATGCCGAAATAAAGTAAAAAATATTTATCAACCATTTAATATGGTGATTAATCAAAAAGAAAACATAAATATTTCGACTTCTCTCCGTGTCAAGTTTACGAGTTAAGGAGAACGCGATCGGGTCGTTAATTATTACGCATCGCGCTACGCTTTCGACATTTTCATCCTTCAATAAAAAAATGCCTCGTCGCTTTTATAAGTCAAACGGAAATAAGGCACTGTATTATTTAGAAAATTTATTTCCTTGCTGCGCTGCGAGCTTCACGACTTTTCTTTACTATTCACAACTAATACTTTGAGCAGAAATTGATACTGTTACTTTGTTTTTAAGTCTGCCGATAAAAGAGAGATTAACGCGATACGATACTTCGCTTGAAAATTGTACATTCTCGCACATAAATTTGCACAGTGCCGTATGAAGAAAATACTACTGAACTCGACACCCCATGACATAATACACGCATCATTTAATTCTGAAAATAATATGATGGAATAACACATACTTAAGTACCTAGGTATCTTATTAATCCTTGATGTAAACCATTTTGTCGTTGTAAAGCTAATACGAAAATGTGTAAAGAATTATGAACTACATATTAAATGAAAATGTGTAAAAGAATTATGAACTAAATATTAACTGAAAATGTCTAAAGAAATATGAACTAAATATTAACTGAAAATGTCTAAAGAAATATGAACTAAATATTAATGAAAATGTCTTGAGAAATATGAACTAAATATTAGCTGAAAAGGTCTAAAGAAATATGAACTAAATATTAACTGAAAATGTCTAAAGAAATATGAACTAAATATTAACTGAAAATGTCTAAAGAAATATGAACTAAATATTAATGAAAATGTCTTGAGAAATATGAACTAAATATTAGCTGAAAAGGTCTAAAGAAATATGAACTAAATATTAACTGAAAATGTCTAAAGAAATATGAACTAAATATTAACTGAAAATGTGTATAGAAATATGAACTAAATATTAACTCTTTAAATATATACTATATACTCTAAAAATATTTGACGGTGCAATAAAAATGTTATTGTTCATAAGCAGTAAAATTTGCTAACAATAACAGTTTCAAAATTCTCTTCCAGTGCGTCACATGCAACATGAGACAGGTAATAAACGATTTGGTGAGGATTCGTGAAGATATTTCCCCTCAGAAAGTTTACCCATAGCTTAGCTGGCACAGGCTCGCACGTAACTTGCAAATTTCACCCAAACCGCTAACTGCGTCGTTTACCGTTACCACAGTTCTTTCAAGTTTTATCGATTTAGTTCGTCAATTAAGTTTTTGTGGATGTACAGTTAGCGTCATTTATTTGTTAACATCCAAAGCGCCATAAAGATCGACCTACGTCGCTATTGTCAAGAGCCTTAGGGTGCGTTCAGATATAATAATAATAAAATCATTTATTTCAGACTTAGTCCATAATGACCATTAATAAACACATTAAAAAGAAATAACATTATATTAAATTAATTATGAAATTACATCATAACAAATTACACAAAATAATACAAATGATGATATAATTAGGATACGTATGGCGATTTGGGCGCTACCAACATTTTGGAACTGGCTGTACAACAAATGTATACCCTTGGGCCTGTAACTTTGAGTATGACAGTCTTTACTGGAAGTAATCACTTTCAGGTTGATGTTGCCAATAATAAGTAGACTCTATGGCAGAGCACACGCTTTTCTGCTCATAATAGCAAAATACCGGTCTATGCGTGAGTCTGCTAACATTTTTACCGGAAGCCCCAACAAGAAAGCAGGACTTTGTAATGAAACACTTCGCATTTATAATATTAAGATGGAATACCTAACTAACATATATATATATCGCGGGCTTCAAGCCAGAGGAGCGTATGAAAAAAAATGCATTTTTTTTATTACGTCTTTTGGAATTTTATCGATATAAACAACCTCATTTTTTTTAATTATAGGTAAAATACCTTAAAAAATACTAATTACTAAGCACATACATTAGAAAAAAAGTTATTAAGTTTTTTGCTATTCCTGAAATTAAGGGTATAGCTTATTCGCCCCTCTGGCTTGAAGCCCGCGATATATATAAGTAAAAACATTTTTTATTAATTTCTGCAATGAGTACTCATGAGAGTCATGAGCTATGAGATGAATAAACTCGCCGTCCGTCTCGTCACCATAAAATATTTTCAAAAATCTTTATGGTAAATGCATAAATGTAGCTATTTTAATAAAACAATCGTCTATATTGCACAAAGAGTTCAGGGTTACATCATACTTTTTTAGTATTTTTTATAATAGTAAAAACATACTGATCTTATTACCCATGCCATACTTAAAATGTTTATGTTTTGTTCGATCATTAAGGTCGCTTATATTCTCACAAAACCTTTAAAGTTACGTTAAGAGAGAATCGATAGTAATTTATTTTCACATCGACAACATCAACTGATAAGCTTTATTTCACTTTGTCACGAAAGTGGAATCATAACCACTAATAAATAAAAACGTCATTAGGTCGATTATTGTCAGACACATTTTAATGGACCAAGGGTGCTATTTTAAGGTTCTTAAAAGTTTTGTTTAAATTCAATAGGATTTGAGTTCTTACTAGTGATGTACAAGCCTCGAGGGTTCGAGTCTTATTTCCAAAGCCTCGAGGCGGAATGGCAAGACTCAGTGAGCTCGGTAAGCTCGGAGTCCTGAGCCTAGCCGATCCGCAATCATTTTGAGCCATGCCTCGAGACGTCAAAAGAGTTCGAGCCTAAAAAAGAGCTTAAACCTATCAAAAGAGCTCGGCCCTTCAAAAAGAACTCAAACCTTCAAAAGAACTCGAGCCATCAAAAGAACTAGAGCCTTCAAAAGAACTCGAGCCTTCAAAAGAACTCGAGTGTTGAAGCCTTCAATAAAAGTTCAAGTTCATGTTAATATCTCCGTAAGTAAGTAATAAATTAATATATTAGATCTACAAAACTCTAGGTATATCTTATTATTACTTAATGAAACTAATGAGGCAAAATTTCTTGGAATAATTGACAATCAAATAAACTGGAAGTCACACACAGAACAATTATGTAGGAGATTAAGTAAATCTACCTATTTACTTCAGTTGTTAAGAAAAGTTAACAATCATGTTCTATTAAATCTGCTGTGCACTGTTAACTGTAAAATAGCTTTAGTAACAAAATGTATATTTGGTATGGCTACGAAAATTTATAATAAGATACCACATTAAAATTAAAATTTGCCTTCACATAAATTTAAATGGCAAGACTCAGTAAGCTCGGAGTCCCAAGCCTAGCCGAGCCGCAATTCATTTTGAGCCATACCTCGAGGCTTCAAAAGAGTTAGAGCCTTCAAAAAGCCTGAGCTCTGAAAACGACTCCCGCGTCGTCCGGCGCCATATAAACGAGGCGATCCCCTGTAAACGACACCGAGCTCTAGGCAAAGGGACTCGGAGGCCTCGAGTCTTGTACATCACTAGTTCTTACCAAGCCGATATAGGTATACTCAGCGTCATATAGTTGGTAACATCCAAAGCAACATAGAGGTCTATACACGTCTCTATTGTCATGAGCTTTAGGGTGTAGTCCGATATATATGGCGCTTTGTGTCCCCTACCAACTTTTTAACTCTAGTTATACAACAAACGTATACCTGCACAGTCAGCATAATTCAAAGTGACACAGCTACACGATCGTTACAAATGGTGCGCATTGATGTCTTACTAACAAATTAGATTACTAAGAGTTGCGTACTTGTATTGCTCGTACGTCCTCTCACATTAATTTAATGATACAAGTAAAGGTCGGCCCTACTCACTCACTAATGTAATGTATCACAAACACAAATTGTAGCATTACAAGTCACGCACTGAATTGCTCGACCCTCCTTACGTACTAATGTAATACTCGAACGTGAACTATTAAGCTAAAAACGCACGAACGAACAAAAATATAGTGAACGCAAATATCACACACTTCGTTCGGACGTGCGGTACCATTAACGAACTTCAAACGCTGTGTTCGCCAAAAGTTTGTAGCCATCCAATTATGTTGTTCTATGCGGAAGATGATCGAAGAAAACTTCGTGTTTTGTTTTTTGTACAAACCTGTTTACTACCGCTTAGGGTCATCTCTTGGAAATATTATTTCGTAACTCACAACCCCACCATCCCATCATCATATCTTAGCATCATCCTGGTTGCCCTAGACTTAAACTTAGGGGACTTATTTCGTAACTCACAGCGAATAGCAATAAACTTTTGGCTAAACTTTTTCCTAATAACCACTTTCGACTTCGAACGGGCAATCCAAGGTTATTGAGAGATTGAGCGCGAGCAAAAGTAGGACTGTGTTCGAAAGGTGTTCGACTTCGCTTTGTTTATTGGACGTTCGAACTAAGAGTTCTGTGTTCGACATTCGTGTTCACCATGTTTTGTTGGTGCGTGCTACCACGGCTTAACTTAGGTAACTTAAGAATTGCCAATTGATTAGAACAAACGTCTATTTATCTTTATAAATTACTTACTATAAAAGCGCAACAGTTATATTCCCAGGACTAGAATATCAAGGAGTATTTAAATTAAAATAATCGCAAATAGGAAATTAATATCCGTACTTCTACGATTTCTAGACTCTATTAAGCAATGCGAAGGCTGGAATCAATTTAATTTATTCGCCAACTCGGTTTCATTGCCAACAAACAAGGACGATCATTGCGCGACATCTATTTATAACCGCAGGTAACAATAATTGCATGCAATAACTGATGTTGCATGAAACTTGCACTTTAATATACGATGTTTACTGTTGTGAATAGAAAAAAAGGCGCAATTAAGTAAAAAGCAATGTCGATGTTATCAATTATAAAGCTATATTTAGCTGATTGTACTTGAACTGTGGCACTGGAGCTGACGTTAGTACAGGTGAAGTATATGGGAGTTTTATAAGTATAATTTTATTGATGGAAACCAGCGAGCTCGCAATTGAATAAGAAGGTTTTTATTAAGCCTTGAAAGTTTGTTGTAGCTCTTTTTCTTTCGTTTTAAGCTTACTACCTACCGAAAGCTAGAATATTAAAGCGATGTCAACAGCATTAAATAAAACTTTTCTATTAATTCTGGGACCGAATAGATATTGGTTGATATAGCCGGCAAATAATGAGGGTCCTAAGATGCTGCCTTGAGGAACTCCGAAATTTCATTGTAACTGTTTATTTTGGAAATTCGGTTGATAGACTAAAATAGAAAGACAGACATACATACATACACAATCTCACGTACAAATAATGGAATATTTTGGGGAGGGCAAAACCTTGCTACCATTCAAAAGATCTCTATATTTTTAGCAAAGTTCACTTTTAGCACAGAATCTGAAGATGAAACGTGTCAAACGGTGGCAGGCTAGCCTTTCGCTTACATGGACCAGTCGCCTTCTATAACTTCCTTGGGCGTGACATGGAGTGGTAGATTTCTTTGGAGGTGCCAATAGAACTAGACGGTTAGAAAGACAGAATATAAAAGAACTTACATCAAATATTTTTCCCAAGTCTGTGGCGAGGCAGGAACAGTTGTACGCTACTATACCCAACTCTTTCACCTGCGAAGAAAAATTAACAATAAATGACTAACTTTTTGATGATCTGCTTCTATTTATTTAGAATAATTACTTTAACACTACCACTACTCTAAAATGTCTAATGTTTTCTATTTATTTGCAGGACATTACGGGTTGCAATCATAGTAGTGGTGGTGATATTCGTGGTGATAGGTGGTAGTTTCTTTCCTTCGTTATCTAACTTAACCCAACTTTCTATTTGAAGTTGATTTTAACGTGGAAATAATATTTCTTTCAACGGTAGTACTTTTGTTACAGGACACAAATTATCGTGGTATCGAATGCAGGTATTTCCTATTTGTCTGGTCGTTAAGCCTATTGCGATTCAGCATGTCATTTCAGATATAATTACTAGTGGCCTTTATACTATATCGCCATTTAGAGATAATTAACAGTAATGCAGTGCAACGACATTAAGCTTACTACCTACAGATGAACTCTTAACGAAATAGGCTGTTATAGCAGTTATTATATAAAGTGGAATTAAGTTGCGTATAAAACGCTCATATATATGTCTGTCAGTCTAGGTGGTCAGATTCAATCATTGCAGTAAAGGACATTTAAATTATACAAGAACTGATTTCGTATGGGGGACTGATTTCGAATGGGGGACTGATTACGTATGGGGGATTATTTTTGTATAAGGGCACCCCCGTTTGTGGTATTTGATATTGAGGACTTGCTTCAATCAGCACTTTAGTATCACTATAGTATTTTCAAAGCCCCTATTAGACGGATTTAAAATATTACGCAATATACTTGCCTACGCCAATCCGCACATGGTATGATTTCAATACATCTCACCTTGGTCTGTGAGGGTAGGTCTAAATTCAGTATGGGGACGTTAACCCTTAAACCGCTAGTGGCAACACAGTTGCCGCCATAATAATTTGCACATTACGCACCTCTAATAAGGTCGAAAACATATAAAACAGTCGAAATGCGATACCACTTAAAAGCTTTATAAGTCTGAGATAATGGTAATGTTGTGTGGAGTAATTAATGCAAGTAGACATTGATACAAAAAATGTGTATTAATTAACATGTGTGAGTTTATATCAACCTAATTAGGTATTACCAAAAATATGTAATTAATCACATCAGTCAGTTGATATACGTTGATGTACGGAAGACCAGCGCCGCGGGGCCATAGTGACCCTTCGGCATGTGCTGAGTATAAGCCTTTTCGCTGCCACATGTGTTTATTAATTTTTATTTTTGTATTTTTGTAAACCAATGTATAATGTGTCACAGAATAAATTATTTTCTTTCTATTTCTTTCTTTTCTATAAGAAGCCATATTTAATACCTGGGTAAGAGACCGCCAATCCATATTGGCGCTGCCTATATAAAAATGCGTACGGTCCACGATCCAGAATTTGGTGTGAAGCACTCCGCTGCCTAGGAGTTTGGAAAAGTTCAAACTCCTTACCTGTTTCAAAGAAACATTAAATATTATCACATTTTAGATATCTTCTATTTACTTCAGAATTTACATTTGTTATTATTAGTATATCAGTGGGAATTCTTTCTCAACAAATTAGACACATCAAATAAACTGTTCTTCGAGTCCTAATAAGGTGAACTATCTGGTAAGGTTAAAGATGATTAAATAATTTTAACACTAAATATGAGTAGAACCAATTATTAAAACCCTGATGCTCACAGCTAATAATTTAAGGACTTTGTCACACTAACTAAAAAAATAGTTCGGTTAGTTAGAACAATAAAATTTGAAAGTAATTGTTGGCACAACATAGTACTAAAGTTTTTAACTACTTCAGCAACCAACCGTATCTAAGTAACGAGTATGAAGAATACCACATCTTACCTGTGCAGCTTTTTTCTTAACTAAATATTCAGTATCTACATTAGGAAATAATTTTGTGGGCCAATTTTGAGCAACTTTTAAATTAATATTTCTTTTCGACCCGGCAGCATACAAAGCTTGGAACACTTGCTCACCCTGAAAAAAATACCATTAGTGAGTCAAAAAGTTCATTTGAAGTCAGTTAGTCGACGGACTCAGGGCCCGAAGGTCGCAACCGGGATGACGTATAAAATGATGATGATGATTTAAAGCCATAGGTTACAATAATCACAACATCAATATTATCTGATAGGGCTGTGCTATTCAATAGAAATAATGTCCAATTGCCTAGAGCCCGTAACCCTAAAAAATGTATTTTAATTTCAATAATTTTCAACCTTAACCACTATATTAGGTTCAGTTAGTTAGAAAATGGTAAAGGAGCTCTGAGACGTGCTTTGCCCACGGGCCTTGTCATAGTTAAGTCAGCGATCGGCTTTTTGCCACCAGTAGTAACAGAGTCTGTGCGCAAACTAACATTAAAACTTTATAAAAACTTACCTCAATGGATGAATTATATGGATATTCTTCATTAAACCTAAGAGTCCAGTAAAAGGATGCTATTTCTATTGATGATTGAGCTTCGTCTATCAAATCAAGCCACACATTTTTCGTGGGTGTGTGTGTCATGTTTGGAGGATACATATGACCCTCTGGTATACTTTCTACTAAAGATAACCTGAAACAATGAAAATTGTATTACTATTAATTACAGTACATAATAAATGTATGTCTGTCTGTCTGCAAATGATTATCACTTTAGTTACTGAAGCAAAGTTTTCTACTAATAAATATAATGTTGCAACCCCTATCCTTGATAATCAACATCCTATCATTATCCTGGTTCCCCAGACTTATGCTTAGGACCCAGGGTCTGCTCACTGGTCTAACCAGATTTGGCTTAATATCAGTTATTACATGGTGGACTGCTGTCCGACTTTCGCAACCCAGAGAGAAACATAGTTCTATAGTTAAACCAGCTGTTAGGATGTTATAAGGTACTGACTTCCAATTAACGACTGCCACAGATGTTCAGACAGCTGGGACCAAAGCTGAACGTGCTTTCCAAAGCACCGAGCAATTCATAAGAATAACTTTATTGCATAAATTTTGTACACAGTATACCTTCCTTACATTACACATAATTATGCACATAACGTCGAAAAGTCATAGGTGATCAGGGTTTCAGGGGTCAGGACCGCCTCGGAATGGAAATCGCCACTCAATGTTTAGACTGAGTTGGTGATGACCAAGACATTTACGTCAATCGACTCACCTTCACTCCTCTGAGCAATGCACACTGACCAGAGCAGAGGTAGTGAACGTATGCGTTACATTTGGCTGATCCAGCAACAGCGTCAATACCACCAGCAAGATCTGGCCTGTCTCTATGAATGATCTGAGATAATGATGATTAAAGACAGTTATGGCAATCAACTCACTTACACTTGTCTGGGCAACGCATCTGGACCGGAGCGGAGGTAGTGGATGAAGCAAACCCACCAGTACGAACAGAACTATCACTTTTAATGGCTGGTATGATGATAATGCAGGACATTTAGGCAATTAACTCACCTACACTCGTCTGAGCAATGCACACTGACTGGAGCGGAGGTAGTGGACATATGCGCCACATTTGGCTGATCCAGCAACGGCACCAACACCACCAGCACGATCAGAACTATTACTATGGAGACAGGGATGCACGACGGACGACACCATATGCTGCGTTTTTTTCTTCTACAAACCAAGGAGTGTTTTACAGAACAGATTTTTTATGATGACTGTAAGTAACTAGAGATCAACAATATTATCATCTTTCCTTAAAATAATTATATTAAAATTAAAGTAAATGCTGATTATTGTTATATTAATACCCTTATGATCTACCATAATCATACTTGGATTGAATTTAATATATATAATAAATGCAATAGTGAATGATGTTGCACTTTCATATTTAAGAAACTCAGACAAACTGAACTGAACAAAAAAACAAAAGAATCTAATAATTTCAAATTCAATAATGTTTATTTAATAATACCATTCTCTTTGGACTTGAGAGCTGTGTATGCAATTCCGGAATCTGTCTGTTGGTAAACTTATTAGTTAGGCTCCAATATCCTAAAAGATGAGACAAATGAAGACAACCTGCACTTTGAGCAAACTTTTAACCTCAATGCATTGGGTCGTCTTCATTGTATTACAAAATTTCCAATTAGAAATGAAATTCCTTTTTTATAATATAATATTTTTTATATGTGATTTCTTTTTAAACAAAATCTTGCACACTCTTTGTTTCATCATCCTGCCTGCTGGATAAGGATAACGTACTGTGCTATTAAGAAAACTACATGTTTCTTCTGAATTATGTTTATAGCATTTTTTCCTCCAAGATGTAAACAAGCTGACGACGTTAAGACTTGTGTGGGAGACTACACAAGTATCTTAACAACCAAAATGGTGTAGTGGTGAGTATACCTGCACTCGGCTCCTGACGTTGTGGGTTTGATTCCCACATAGGACAAATATTTATTTTTATGAATATTTGTTTTGGTCTGGGGTTTTCCTATGTATAAAAAGTATGTATTTACAAAATAATATGTCATATAATTATGTTTATCTGTTATTTAATATTCATAACACAAGTATCTATTAATACTTATCTTGGAGCTGCATAATTGGTATAATTGACAGTTTTTTCTTAAATCTTTCTTAAAGAAATTTATATTACCAAACTAATTAAACCAAATTTATTAAAACAAAACCTTTTTACCCATTTTGATTAAAAAAGGGAGCTCTTGTAATTGATGAAACTGACTATGATGTATGATATAATAAAAAAAACTAACTTGTCATTATAGCTATTTCCATTTTCATCTCTCATCATGAATATCTGTTCCCACTGCTCCAATTCCTCATCAGACGATGATGCGTTCCCCACACTCCCTGACTCTAGCACAGTCTACAACAAAAAAAAAATCTAAAACTTCTATGCACTTTAAACAAAGAATCATGCACTTATAACTTCTGAATAGGTTACTAAAACTTCTTATAAAACTAAACTAAATTTGAAATTCTATTTAAATTTTCTTCATAAAGATATTATTTTCAAACAAAAGAACTAACTTTGATACGAGCCATAACATTGTTTTTAAGTGTTAAAAGTATCATTTTGTTTGATTTATTTTTAAAATCATAAAATCAATTGAAAGTTTAGATTTTGAAGACGTTCTTCTTAGCAATCGCAAGGGAACTTAATCAATCAAACTCTGCCGAACGAAAAACGAAATAGATCACACACAACAACAACAAATAAATTTGACATTAACAAATTAGTAATGTCATCACATGTCATGTTAGTGTAATCGTTTAATCGATCGATTAAGAACTTTACAAAAACTGTTGTTCATATTTTTGTAACTTCTTATTTCTCCCTTCAAATTAAGTCTCTAGATACTTTAATGAAAATGAGATAGCGAAAAATACTTTTAATTTTCTTTCACGATAGCAACATTAGTCACTAACCATCTATTATGATTTAAGCTTTCACTAAGTATTCAGAAAGTGTAAATCTAATACTAAATCACATAACAGTATCACTAAAAAATAATTAAACAAAACACAATCACGGTTGGAACACGTAATAAACTGCATTTTTGTATATCCTGTTGTTCCTTTACAAACCGTGCAGGCGCATTAGTAGCAAAAATATTACTGCAAAGTAGATGACGTCGGTAACCACCGCCGCATTGTGCATGTGCATTTTAAATACTAGGTTGAAACAGTCCATTAAACTATTCAGGGCAAACTTTTCAAAGAGATAGTAGCGTGGTTTTAAAACAAAACTAAGTGTTTATATTTAATAAGTACATTAGTAGTCAGGTATTAGTGTAACTAAAATATATTTTATCATTAATATTTCAATACTTTAACTTTTTCTGACAAATGACTAATTATGGACTGTAATTAGTGTTATTTAAGGCTATAAAGTTGCATAGTTCAGACCTCGCCGATATGTGTTATGTGTTTGATAACTCTACTTGTCGTAGTAGGTGCATGATTACATTGTCTTATATAACTTTTCAACTCCTATCATCGGAGGTCTGAAAATATTTATGATACAATTTAAAATCATAATAATCATTCTTCATAAAAAAAAACAAAATCTACATATTATAATTTATGATCATTGAAATTCAAAGATATTACTAATAATACTCTTAGATTTTACTTATATTTGTTTTCATATGCTTGAATATACTAATAACTGAAACTCATAATGATTGTAATAAAGACAAAGAAAAAAACCAATGTCAAAAGACCAATTTCTTCAGAAGTAGGACGTTAACAGTAGGACAAAAAGAAGCCCGAAATAAATTCTGTATATACTGTGAGTATGCTACGTACCTTTTTAAAAGTTATAGTGCAATGTTATCTTACTTTTATACTTAAGCACTTTTGCGTATCGAAAACTATCTTTGACCATAATGTCAAGACAGAAGTTATAAGTACCTATATAAAAGTATTCAATGTTTGATTTTAAATAAAAAACATATTCGTAGGATTATTAATATTTTTACACACATCCCTATTACGACATGTATAAACGAAAGTTTGGAAAGTCCTATCCGACTCATATCCAGCTTCATCTCGACAATTGGCGGGAAGTTTAAATGTTTTACAGAACTTTGTTGTTTCATGAAGAGTTTTTAACGTACAGTTTTATTTATATTGTTTTGTATAAATTTACTGCAATGTGATGATTATAAAAATAAGTATTCAAGATGTCGCAAGAAATCAATACTACCTGATTCCTTTCAGACATGACAGAATAATAACGGTTGAAATATTCCTCTGATGTAAGTAATCTACAAAAAGTCCGTATTGACATGCATCTATCTTAATGGAATATTTTAATGTTTAAAAACACATTAAAATAAATATGTACTTTATTTGACACAGTATATTCACTGTATATGCCCTTAACACCAAATCATTTCCGTGCCTAGTTCATATTTTTCGCAAAAAAACGTAAGTAAGTGAGCAAGTAAAAGGGCCCAAATGAAATAATTCCATAATCCACTGAGAGACTTAAGGGCCTACTCGTTCCCGTTTCGTATGAAGAGGAAAAAATAACATGAAACTGCAGTAGGTACTTACACGGAGGAAATCGGCTAGCAACAATACAGTTCGCCAAAAAGGTATGTGGCTTAAAATATTCATGGCAGGCAGGCGGCTGGACGCCGGCGTTATCTCAGATCGTACAGGTATACGGTACAACATTATACTAAGCTGGATATCGTATGGGACAGGGTTGTCAAAAACATATTGAGCTAGTACTATTTTCTTATATTTGTTATTTTCCTGAATTTGATATGAAATTTTAAGATAATTGCAAACTGTATAATTAGAAATATTCTCGATATTTCACCACACTTTAAGGCTGGTAGGAATCCGCTGGCAAAATCCAGGCAAACATGTAACATAGGATAGGTACTTTAACTGAAGTATTAACTATTTTTGGAATGTGGTCACTGAACTGCAAATAATGAAATTTTATTCAAAACTTATATTACAATTTCAAATCATTTTTAAGGTTTTTTTAATATAGCTCTTCTATCAACTTTAAAACTTTTTATTTCATAAACTATTACATAGTACTTGAAAACGTCAAATTTATAACACGTATAAAAATCAATCCAAATATAATTATACCTCAATCACGAAGCATAGATTCACTTGCAACCAACAATTAAAAAACAAAAAATATTTAAGTGTAAGTGAATCTAAGTGCCAGTTCCGAGCCACCGCTCTGAAAGAGGAACTAGCAAGAAACTCACAGGTTATGCTCTTTTAAATTATCAATTGGTTAGTTACAATCTTCATTTGTCTGTGAAGCTATACAATGCAATATAATATAACATTAACAATATTCATGTTTTAAGTCATTCATATTAGAATACCCTGTATGAAACAAGATGAATATAATTTTTGTTTAATCAATCAATAGAATCTTTGTTTCCAGACACCAAATAACTTCCATTGTATTTCTTGTTAGAATGTGAGCTCTGTTTTATGCTTATTCCTGTGGTGTTGTTGGATTATTCACTGGCGTAAAAAGATATGGAGTTAATTCATACACAGCATCTCCTATTAGGTTCGCCATTTTCGAATCAATCTCTGCACAAGCTCTCTGTAAATATCCTGGCATCATGGGAGATCCATAGGAGGTAAAAGGGCCTTCATCTCGCTACTATATTTCTTATTTTCAACTTTGTGTCACTTTCAACTTGAACGTGAAGGGAATAAAACCCCTTTCTATGGACATAATATTGTCCTATTAGTCCACCTAGGGTTTAGGGGGAGGGCATCTCATATACCATTTATCATCTTTATGGCCACTTATTCTCATTTACTATGATTTTTATATTATTAATATATCTCTTACATGACACTGGTTAAATGTGCTAAATTCACGAAGTCATTATTAAAAAAAAATTGCATCTCGAGTGATATGCCAGCGCTTCTGAGTTTAACGATTTTTCGTATATAGAAAGATAAATATTATTTTTGTAATCGTTGTCATCGATGAAAAATGGATCAGTGGGACTTTTATAAACATTTCGTTTTCTTGTAACTTATGTTCTCTCTTTGAAATCCCACTGATCAAACTAATCTAAGTAATTTAGGTACTCCATGTATGGAAAAAAGATAATAAAAACTTCCACAAAGACAATAAATGCAACCTGTCATATTAGCTTACACAATGTATTAACAGGGGTGCCTCAGTGAATAATAAGCCCTGTGTAACTTTTGTTCTACAGTAAAACAGATATATACAACTCATATGCCAAACAATTTTTTATTGGTACCCCCATGGTTTTCAATACGTGAATGTATATACACTTGCTTATAACTTTATTAGTAAGGCTGTTAGTGTTTACTTAGAATATGTTAGGGTTGCCAAAAAGTTTATACTTGGTACTTTAATGTCATAATTATATTTAAATCATAAACAAACTAAATATAAAATCATCACAACACATTCCCTTCCCAAACTTTTGAAATCTGACCCATAATAACTCCACTCGTTTTTACACTGTGGCAGAACTTAATGCCATAACTCGATATGTTTTTAACATTTTGACCACATCCTGCCTAATGATAAGCAGCATCGACTGGTTTATTCCAAAAAATGAGAGCGCTCCATAACAAAATAATACCATCCGTACTCACTTATGACGGCCTGCAAATTTTGCACAATGATGCGACTATCAGGCGGTTTCATACGTACATTCACGCCTGTTTTCCCGAAGGGGTAGGTAGAGGCATATTATACGCCCACACTTCGCCAATTACAAAGTCCCACGTAATAGGTGGTAGCCTATTGCCGCTTACCGGGCACTGTTATGATCGTCAGAGCCTCGTCCGTTGATCGGCAGGTGCACCACTTGCAGGTGAGGTTGGCTTGGGTTCCTCAGATCTTGGGAGGATCCCTAAACACTTACAATCAGGCGGTTTGTCGTATGATATAATTTTAAACATGAGTATAGTGTCAATTACACCTAATACCGTTACCGCCGTGAGGCGTAATGACCCATTAAATGTGTAAAGATAAACAAACAATGACACAAATTCGGACATGTTGTAAAACCAACAATATGTTTTGTGACAGCTACATTTACAGCCAAAATGGCGGTCTGTAAAATGAAATATAGTCTTGAACTAAGTCAGTTTCAATATGACATCTACGGTCACAGACGATTTTGTCTGTAATACAACTATTCTGGACCGCATGTATTTGCGATCCCATGCAAAATCCAATGCTTCGTAAACGTGTACCCGTAGAGTCGCTCACGTCGGATACTAAGCTGCCTCGTCGCTTTAAGCAATTTCTACCAGGCAACCATTAAAAGGCAAAAAAAAAATGTTAAAATTATGAACATATGTTAACAGTTGCATGATCCCTGTTGTTTGAAGCGGTACCACAAACATATAATTTTTGTAAACTTTTACAAGGGTAGTAATGTAATAGTTTTGTGTACATTGTTATGTGAAATCATTATATGAAAAGAGGTTTAAAAAATTTATACTATAATATTTCTGAATTCTGCTCCATTATCGTTAAATAATGAAAAGTGAAATGTACAAGTCACCTCGTCGTACTCTTTTATTGTCAAAAAACAAAAAGACAGCCCTGCCCCTGTTGTGGAAGGTCACCAGCAAAATTTAAATAAGAAAACACCGCTTGCCGTAGACTTGGCGTTGCCATAGTGACGCGCGTAATAACAGAATTAGGCAACGCTTGTGCAAATGAGTCCTTTTACGGTATGTACATTACTTAGTAATTGAGCCCTTAGTAGATATAATTGATATTGTACAAACTTGGTGTTAGGGAAAACAATTTGGACATTGATGAGTTATCACTGTATTTTTTTTAAATACATACTTTTGATACCCAGACCATAAAAATTTCCTTGCACACAAATAATAAGTAGATATAAAATACATGACAGAGCAGTGATACCGTACTCCGTGCCATACTAGTTTTGCCTATGGTTTAGTGACAATACTCTTCCATACTTATAGTTATAGCTTCAAATGCTAACTGAACATATAATAAAATTGCCTAATTTACATGTATCACCGTTTTTTATTCTCAATTTAACGTATAGAGCAAAACAACAATATATTTGATATTGCATTTATTTTTAAAAAAAGTATAGTTATTTAGTAAAAATTGCCCATCACTAGTAATTTATAATTATGAATATAGGTTACTAACGATTATTTTGGGTTGATTCATCTACCTCTTTCACTCCAAGAAAACAAGTTCGTAGCGCAAACATTCCAGAACCGTAGACGGTCGTAGCGTAAATCGTAGCAACTGCTACAATAGTATGTTACAGTGGTTACAATACTACGGTTAAAATACTACGGCTACATTGCTGTAAATTTTAAATTTTACGAATGCAAAGTCAATAAAATGCAGTAAAATAAAACACAAAACAATACAATCAATTTTAAAACCAATAGAGAATATGCATGATTATTTTTAAATTATTAGTTAGTATTTGCTGTAATAAATCATTACGTATTTTTCAAATATATATATCTAATCCCACTTTAATTCTCATGTCGTCACAATAGTCCACCACAAAGATACGTTTCCGCTTGTTTTATATACAATAAAATGTTAAAGACCTATAGCAAGACCTAAGGAGCTCAAGCCAACCTCACCTGCAAGTGGTGCACCTGCCGATTATACCTATTTGTACTATCACTATTAAAATTGATTACGAATTGCGACCATTTTATACGACATTACCACCTAGCAAAAGGAGGCCATCGTCTCCCACATTATCTCGCTATCGACCATCAGTCGCATGAGAGGGCGACTCCACCTAGGACCGCGGTTAGCGTCGCTGGCGGTCCTGCCCACCATCGTGTCAGTCACAGTGGTGGTAGCACCGGGTCGTTTCCCCCTCGTCGACGACCGGCCCCCTGCCCCCGCCGCCTAAGACCCACCGGGCGCTGCTGGACAGGCACTTCTGGTACGCCCGCTGCGCCCTTCACAGGTCCTTCATAGTTTCCCCCCCCGGTAGTCAATACTACCCAGAGTCGCCAATCTCTTTGTAAACTTTGCCCTAGCGGCTTCTCCACCCTACCAGGAAGTACTCAGCCCCCCCACCACGACAAGGTCGAGACTAGTCGGGGGGAGGGTCAATTCCCCTGCGGTAACGTCACAGAAGTACCGGAAAGTATCTAAGAATATTTAAAGCCATCCGATAGGGACTCTAACATTCCTAACCTTAACGAGTACCTCACCTAGTAATTAGCAGAACCACATAAGCGCTGGATATTATTATTACCTTTATAAATTATTACAGAAATAGTATACATTTTACTTAACTACGTCCACTTACAAAAAATATTTACATGCCCACAAATATGGAAATACCTGCAAAATTGATAGGGTTTGTGTTAATCGCCACCTTGCGTGAGTCAGGTCTGTAAACGGTAAGAAACATCAAGTGAACAGTCAATTTATTTATCGATAATGTGTATAATTAGCAGAAAGTCACGCAATATTGTAGTCACTATATTTTCATAGAAATGTAAAAGCAACTCTGCTGTTAATTATCGATTGACAGATTTAAATTATTATATTGTGTTGTGTGACTGCCGTGTGGGACTTTTTTTTATATTTTTTTTATTTACGTCGTTAATAAAATGCTATTTACGCACTGTCTCCCGGCCAGAAGGTGAGACTGGGAAGGGGTGTGGGGCTCTTTGCGGCCGACTTCCGACGACGCCCACCGTTGTTGAAAAAGGGGCGGGGGGCCAGTGCCAAAGTATATAGCTTCTGACACCCCGCCCGCGGCCAACGTCCCCCGGATCAGAACCAGGAGGACCTCCTCAGAGAGGCTCAGTGTGTCGCGCCCCCTCTACTACCTTGTGCGACCCCCTTTCATCTCACGGGTGTCGTAAGAGCCGACGAAGAGAAATCCTACCGGATGATGGGCAGCAGCGTCATCCTGCGTACTGGCTTGAACAGCGATCACCAACCCGCCTGCCCATCGTCGTGATTAAGTGCAAATACCCTCAATATAACGTATTCTATTAGGGAGGCTAGTGTTTAGCAGTGGCTGACATGATAATTACTGTGTTTTGTAATTGTGTTAAACTTAAATATAATTGAACATAAAAGTTCTTAAAGGTCGTATAAATTGTATCTAAGGGATCATATTACTTAGGCTGTGCTATCTGTTTGTCTGTCTGTCAATGGGTAGCTGTGGAGTATCCTTTTAATTATCGATAATGTGTTGTGACTCTATGCTAATTATGAGCAGAAAATCACGTAATGATGTACCTAGTTATAATATTTTTATAGAAATGCATTAATTTATGCAGTAAGTTGTTGATTGAGAGATTAAAATTATTGAATTATGTTAGAGACTCCAACGTAGATGAACGTAACGACTGCCGGTCACCCATCCTAGGATTAACCACTGTCAGCTGTGATTTTCTTTCTTTTATTCTACCACCTAATTCATTTATAACATATATTTCCGTTATTAGGTGTGAAAATATATATTTTGTGTTTTTTACATTGGACTTTTGGATTTTTTTAAATAAATAAATAAAATAAATACCTACATAAAAAAATTAGGAAACA
This sequence comes from Musotima nitidalis, assembly GCA_949126915.1. NCBI lineage: Eukaryota > Metazoa > Arthropoda > Insecta > Lepidoptera > Crambidae > Musotima > Musotima nitidalis. The sequence goes on along the minus strand of OX421424.1, from coordinate 5,372,365 downwards.
AAATACTGCGAAGCTGCGAGCCTTTCGGGTTGAACTCTTTTTAAGCCCTTTTGACGTGTCCCTTCGTCTATTACTAGGCTGTTCTGACTGACTGTCATATTAAGACAGTTATTTATTTATATTGCTTCTAACAATAAATATTAAATTTTAATTAAGTTTTAGACTTATTTACTTTCAACACCGTAACTAAAATACCTAACTGTTCTTGGTTCAATATTTTAACAAAAAAACTTAGTAGGTACACGTCGTTTCCCCCCGGTTGAACGATTCCAGTTCAGGGAGAAATAAACTTTCTAAACCTACAATATTGAATTCGCTTCTACACTGTCTGATAACAAAAGACAACGCCCTGTCTGAGTTGCAAACTAAAACATAACAATACTGGCAGATAGCGAATTCAAACAATAATATAGTTTCGATACTCCTGTTATATTAGAACTAGGAACGTTAGGTATTCAATTGTTTCCTTAACTCAGCGCTCACTTAGGGCTGCTTGCACAACAGTTCTAAATTTGATTTAAAATGTCATTGCATTTCAGTATTTTGTTTTAAGACAGAACGATGTTTTCTAAGATTAGTAATATTTCGAACATTAATGTGTAATAACGTTAGATTATTAACTGTTAAGTGTTTGTGAACTGGAACATTTACATGAGTGTTGGTAAATTAACGAAACAGTGCAACATCACTTTTCAAATTCTCTCAAAAAGTCCATGTGAGATCTCAGTGTAGTCCTACATCTTTACTGAGGACTCAAGTGGTTTAGGAGAGGGCATCTCTTTTATGATCTTTATCACCACTCATTCTCATTTACTATGTATTAAATATTATTAATATATCTATAACTTGACACTGGCTAAAAGTGATATATCCACAAAGACATTATAATACAGGCAAGTCCTCGCTTCTGTAGCGAGTAGCGGGATATATATATAGAAATAGTTTTTGTAGGGATCCCTAATTTAAATCGCTTCAAATACTATATTAGTATTATCTTAAACTGTGTATTAGTACTTTTTTTTAAATTGGTTCAGTATTTTTGATGATCGATATAGCGTGAAGGTCAGAATACCTGCACTTCAGCCACACAGGACAATTTTTTGTGTGCATGAGAATAAAAATATATCAAGTATATATTTACAAAAAAAACGGTATTTAAGTATGTTTATCCGTTATTTAGTATCCAACAAGTTTTTAATGATACGTATCTTGGAACTTGCGCTCGTAGCTCTGCGGAACTCGGTGGTCGGAAACGATCACCGAAGTACAGCAGAGTTTACAGAGGTCAGTCCTTGGATGGGTGACCGTTTGTGTGGCATTTGATATCGAGCGCTTCCATGCTTCGGAAGGCACGTTAAGCCGTTGGTCCTGGTTATCACTAAATGTGGTAGTCGTTAAGCCATGTTAGAGGCCTAATGGGCGGCTTGATAAATTCTAACATCAGGACGCCATACACCTGCCTCCGCCAATCCGCACTGGGTCAGCGTGGTGGAGTATGACCCATTACCCTCACACCTTGATTTGTGAGAGGAGGCTCGTGCTCAGTAGTGGGACGTTGATGGGCTGAAATGATGATCTTGGAACTAAATAATTGGTGTGATTGTGGTAGAATATTTATTTATATTTATTAGTTCAATGCAATGAAACTATCAAATCTTTCTTATATTTATAATATTGGTGCCTATAATGTACTTCTAATAGCCAAATCAACCCCTCGTTCTGAACTTAAAGCGCTTGTGTTACATGTGTGTGCACGGATGTTACTAGTAACACGGTATGTAGGTATGTTCAAAACTGTATGTGTATATGTGTGTCTATATGTTCTTATATCTTTCATCTTTTATTTTAAATCATGTGACTGCAGAACACAAGTTTTTGTAGACATGTCAAATTGTTTTACTATTAAGTACATTTTCTTGTAACTGGGGCGGGAAAAAATTTACTTTGATAATTTTTTTTACGATCAAGCGGGCGAGTTCTTGCGAATGGGCGCGCTTGTTTTTAAGTTTTGACATTCATAAGAGCTCTATTGAGCCAAACTTGAATAAATGATTTGGATTTTAATTTTGCATTTGACTTAGTATAAGTAATAGTGCTTATGTTTGCCCAAAAGGTGGCAGTGTACGTAATTAGATCGCGCAAGCGTTGATTGTAAAATTATTTTTATTGTATTATTTTTTACTACGGTTTGAGTAGTCAACATTTAAGCTTAATACTTACCTAGCTATTGCATATACCTACCTTAATACTTACGTAAAACATGTTTTATTTTACTACCTTTATTACACTAATTAATTCTAAGTCACCAATTATGTTCATATTCGCGTAACAAAAAACTCTATGCCCTATAGTTAATTTATACTGTTAAAATTCACTCACTCCGGCAAAGTCGTGCCTAATTATTTTAGCCTTTATAAAATCAGGCCTTTCTTTTTAGGTACAGTAATAGCTAGTAAGCTATTAAATGTAAGTGTGTGTTAAATATAAGGGTTAGTACTAGGGTATGTATAAGGTAAATATTTCCAATATTACTTTTAGGTTTTACTCATTCGAGGGTTCCGTGCTCAAACCCGATAAGTGACAACATCAGATACATAATTTCTGCCGCTTTTTCTTGTGATATTATCAGATAAGTCGATTTCACAAAAAAAAAAAGAAGACTGAAAACTGAGGACTTCATAATCCAACAAGTAAACCTTTTAAGTTTCATTTTTTTTATTAACCGATAAATTCTTTTAAGTACTGTTTTAAGCCCAAAAACACTTATCGGGTTTGAGCACGGAACCCTCGCATTGTAAAGTCAACGCTATATAGTTTATAACATCAAAAGATCGTCACACGTCTCTATTGTCAAGAGTGTTAGAGCGTGTTTCGATAAATATTTATTCCGAACTATTTAACGTTAACTGTACAGTAATCACTAGTAACCCATAAAATATGAACAGTGTGTGTTAAAGCGTTACACCGTATATAGGGATCCTACCAAAATCTGAGGAGCCCAAGCTAACCTCACCTGCAAGTGGTGCACCTGCCGAACAACGGACGAGGCTCTGGCGAACATAAAAGTTCCGTAGCAGTAATAGGCTCGCCACCTATTACGTGGGACCAACAATATAACAGGCGAAATGAGGGCGTATATTATGCATCTGCCTATCCCTTCGGGTAAACACGCGTGATATTATGTATGTTTGTATGTGTGATACATATAAGGTACTCATAATGTATTAGTAATAAATAAAGTAACTTCTTACACTCTTATGCTGAAACCCCTGTCTGGCAACAAATGTCGCGTGTTAAGAAACAGTCACGCGTGTCGCCGCGCTTCGTGGAAGCCACAGGTAATATTGCAGATAAGAATTTTGTGTAACTAATTATTTTAACGAACCGAACAATGCATTCGGAATAGAACAGAGGAGAGCTTAAAAGCTTTCACAGAAAATAATCAAATTATTTAGAAATGAAAATTCCGGATAATAATTTTGACTTACTTACTTATTTTAATGAACATTGCATTAGAAAAAGACAAGAAGATTAATTGGTTATTTAGAAAGTAAGAAAAATATTATTCGAAGAAACTGATGGCATAATTTTATAGTATGCTTGTGCCGTGTGATACCGGCCTAGAATAGTGCCTTTCATCCCTTTGCTCCCTTTCATCTCATGGGGAGTCGTAAAAATCGACAAAGAGAAATCCTACCGAAGGATGGGCAGCAGCGTCATGCTTGCCCACCGTGGTGATTATTGGCATAAACCGCTAATAGAATGAGAACTATTGGGTAGGCTAATGTTTAGCAATGGACTATAATTATACAGCTGAAGTAATGATAATTGATACTTAATACCCATGATGATGATAATTATGTAAAGTAGCCGACGACAACCGGGTGATGACGGTAAACAATATAGGGCTTATTATAAAACAAGATATAAAGTTAAACCAAGTTTAAAATTAATGCTGTTTCACTTTCATTTGATAAAATGAAGACAGTGAGAGCACTAGTTTTAAACTTTTTTTTTTTTTATTGTCGTCTGTAAAAAAATGCTGTTTACGCACTGTCTCCCGGCCAAAAGGGGGAGACCGGGAGGGGGTGTGGGGCTCACTGCAGCCGACACGACCACCGCAGTCCTACCCACTAAAAAACTTCAGACGACGCCCACCGCTGTTGAGAAGGGGCGAGGCACCAGTGCCCGGGTTTGTAGCTTCTGGTACCCCGCCCGCACTAGTTTTAAACCTGGCTTAACTTCCGATCTTGTTTTGCAATAAGCCTTTATAAATCATAGTTGTAGGTATATGATTCACGTGACTTTTAGAAAGGGTTACCGCGGCCTAGGGAAGTAGCAGGCTCAAGAAGGAACATGGATGATTTTTAGTCAGTAAAATCCCGCTCCAATCACAACAGAAAGGTTAGATGATTTTCCATCCCCGAAAAAAAAAAGTATATGATTCAAAGACATTCGAAAATCTATCAAAACTAATTATATTGTAATTGAAATTATATATATTGAATAAACAACGCTACAAATAGAAACAATTCCATTTCATATAACCCGGGTGACAATTATAATTAAAAGCGTCGTATACGGGAAATGGCAGTTTAATCGTTTCAACTTTCTAATCGATTTTAGCGAATGAAATCCTAATACAAGTGGACACGCGAGAATCGACACGTGAATACTTAAATCGATTAAATACACTCACATTAAAATTTATTCATCGCAAGTGATCACTCAGGTAATTGCTTTTTATAATTTACTGACATTAGTAACAGTTACAGGACTTGGAACGTACAGTTAGACACAGGAAAAGCTTAAAATGCGTTTATTTTATTTTCATTGATTTTGGCACAACCAGTACTCACAAAATAAGTAGGTACGTTAAATAATTTTAAAATGTGAAGGACAACTAGTGCCGAACAAAACATTTAAAGAAAAACACAAATTAAGAGCTATGTTAACAACAAACACGATTTAACAAAACAAATATACAATTACATAGTTACACACACATATATAAATAAAATAATAATAATAATACACATACAATCACGCCTGTATCCCCGAAGGGGTAGGCAGAGGCATATTATACGCCCACATTTCGCCAATTATATTGTTGGTCCCACGTAATAGGTGGCGAGCCTATTGCCGCTTGTCGGGCACTTTTATGTTCGCCAGAGCCTCGTCCTTTGATTAGCAGGTGCACCATTTGCATGTAAGGTTGACTTGGTTCCCCAGATGATGGGGAACCAAGTCAATTGTGGTAGGATCCCTTTACACCCTGTAATAATACAAATCATACAAAAGCCACCATAGTAATTATACATACTTATTCTTACGATTAAGGTCGTCCCATTTGATACTGGCAGAAACTAAGCCACAACAATTCAAAAGCGATCTAATGTAGTTTTAGCATAGAGATCTCTTAATTTAACGTGTAAGAGGTGGCTGGCCCTTCGCCCACATTGACCCGAAATCCCATTCCCTGAGTTACCTTCCATGACACCCTTGAACAAGACTTGGGGTGGTAGATGGCCGTGTGGCATCTAAGAAACAAGGTAAAGAGTAAGGCTTTGACATTTGCAGTCACGTTAATGTCAATATTTAACTGCCATATCTCGAGGCCGTCCTAACGGGCCGCAGTATTAAAAATCGACAGAAATTAATAGGTACGACTATAACGTATTTACAAATAAAAAAAATTACTGATCCTTGATGTGCATTAAAAATTTCAATTACCCATCTTTGAAATGTGGAGGTAAGTTAGTGTTTTTTTATTTTAAATAAGGTTTATGTTAGGTGGCAATTCTCTGCCAGTTGTTTCCTTAATATAAAGCCTCAGGGCCGACGGAGACGTGTCATACGCAAGTCTACAAAGTTCCCCGCCCAACACGCTGTCTAGCGAAAGAAGATTCACCGACGTTTTTAGTGGGTGTGCCAAATGGAGAATCCAACATAACCTCAGTGCGGCCTTTTTTTTTTTTTTTTAAATAATGGCTTCGTGCGTCTAGCACATTTAGCCAGTGTCAAGTAAGTGATATATTAGTAATATATAATTCATAGTAAATGAGAATGAGTGGTGATAAAGATGATAAATGGTAAATGAGATACCCTCCCCTAAGCCCCTTGAGTCCTCAGTAAAGATGTGGTACTATACTGATATCTCACATGGACTTCTTGGGAAAATTTGAAAAGTTATGTTGCGCTGTTTTATTTCATTTACCATCACTCATGTACGTTTACAAACATTACTTATCTCAATTATTCTTATCTATGACACTTTTCATGACTTCTTGGCGGGAAAGTGAAGCGTCATGTCTGCAGTTTTGTTTTATTGTCTAAAATTTGTGATATTTCTAACATTAATGTGTAATAACGGTGGATTATTAACCGTTAAGTGTTGGTGAACATACATGAGTGTTGGTAAATCAAACAAAACAGTGCAACATCACTTTTTAAATTTTCTCTCAAGGAGTCCATGTGAGATCTCAGTATAGTCCCACATCTTTAATGAGGACACAAGGGGCTTAGGGGAGGGTATCTCATTTACCATTTATCATCTTTATCACCACTCATTCTCATTTACTATGAATTATATATTACTAATATATCACTTACTTGACACTGGCTAAATGTGCTAGACGCACGAAGCCATTATTTAAAATAAAGAAAGAAGACACTTTTCATAAGTACAACCCGTAAAATAATTTGAAAAACGAAAATAAATGACAAGGCAAAACTTACCTTCTAATGTTACAAACGAATATCAATTTTACCAACTGACACTATTTTGCACACAAACAAATTGGATAACATTAGCTTGTCAAGTAACTTAAGTGAATGTATGCCTGTAGGCGGGAAGGCAAACGTTTGCTTCGAAGCCACCCGCCAAAACTAGGACAGGGGTGCGAGCTACGATTTTGAAATCAATAAAGCTATTTCCAAGCCATTCTGCAAGTCACCTGTTTCTTTAAAGTTACTACGTAAGTAATTAAGAATACAAATTGGCGTTTTTCTTACTAAAAGTTAGGTTGGTACCAACCTCCTCAAGGACTCCTGTCTGCCAAGCACGAAAATGCTGGGTATAAGGAGCCTAGTTTTACCATAGACAGCTTTTTTATTCAAAGTAAAATCATCAAATGACCTTCTCCCGCTATGGGTGAAGCGGGAGGGTGTGTCAGACTTCTACTGACTAAAAACCATCCATGTTCCTTCGTTTAAGCTTGCTATGTACCGAAGCTTTGTGATGTTAGTGTAATCATATTTCGATTGTTTTTTATATTTCATTTTGACGTTTTCAAGTACTACGTATTAGTTTATGAAATAAAGATGTTTTATGATGGTTTGTTTAAAACAAAATAGCGAGCGGCCGCTGGTATGTAAATAAGATACCAAAAAATGGAAACTTAAGCATTTGACAAAAGAAAATTAAGAAGACCGTCGGGTTTTAATACTTGTGAACTCTTACAAATAAAAATTTAATAAACGCCTATATTAATACTTTAACTTTAGCTCTGGCGAACAAAGAAGTACCCGGTAAGCGGCAATAAGTTTGCCACCTATTACGTGGGACCAGCAACACAATTGGCGACGTGTGGGCGTATATTATGCCTCTGCCTACCCCTTCGGGGAAACAGACGTGATTGTATGTATCAATACTTTAAATTCTCTTCATAAAACATTATCGCTATGCAGTTAACCTCAAATGAATTGCCTACCGTCCATTCCAACAAAGCTTTAGATTAACTTCCGAGGTTTAATATTAAAATACCCAGATCCGTTTTAATAAAAGCGTGTTCATAAACTTTTTAGTCCTGTGTAAATTAAAATTGCGGTACAAAATCATATTCACAAAGGGACTTAAATGAACAGCTGGCGGCAGTTGTATTAATTAGGGGAACTTTCGTACATATCACGAACTTTTAATGAGATATTAAATAAGCCGTAGTTTGGGTTTCTCCCTAATTATGATATTTTTACGTTAAGTAGAAGAGTAGCATGAGTAATTCTTTAAGTAAATTGGAAACTATTTTAGGTACTTATTACTACTAATTAAGCTATTCTTAGCTTTTTATATGCCTCTTCGTTATATGCTTCTGCCTACTTATTTGGGTAGACAGGCGTGATAGTATGTATGTTATTAAGGCATCTTTACAAGGCACTTGTTATCGTCACTTAAATCTAGAGTGCCACTAGGAGATGAAGTTGGATAGAAAATCAGCAAGGTTCTGAATAAGTTATTTGATTTTGATATAACCTGAATCATTCTCAGTTGTCTTTGATCTGTGAAGAAAGTCCGAGCACGCCCGGTAGTGGAAAATTAATTGTCAGAGATAATAAGCAACTTCTGCCTTGGTCTATACGGCACATGGATTGCGGGATTGTTCGAAAGGGCTATCGGAGCCCCGCAATATCCCCCCCCTGGTCTCCACCTTGTCGTGGTGGCTAAGTACCTCCCGGTAGAGCGGAGAAGTCGCTAGAGAAAAGGTAATACCCAGAGACCCGTGACTCTGGCTGTCCTTAGTACTGACTACCGGGGGAAACTAAGAGGGACATGTGGAGGGTGCAGCGAGCTGGCCAGGAGGTATCGTCAAGCAGCGCCAGGAGGGTCTAAAGCAGCGGGAACAGGGCCCCCTTTTTTTTATTTGTATGGAAAATCATCAATTGACTTTCCCCCGCAGTGAGAGGAGCGGGAGGGTGTGTCAGACTTCTACTGACTAAAAACCATCGATGTTCCTTCTTTTGAGCCTGCTACGTACCGAGGCCGCGGTAACACTTTCGAACAGTCTCGCAACCCCGGCAGGCTTGGCCTCCTCCCTGGGGGGCCCTCAGTGTGCTGACATCTCTTTGAGGCACGCGTGGAACACGAACGCGCCATCTACGCGGCTTGTCGCCTATAGACGACGGACGGGCGGCGAGTTACTCATTACTCGCCGCCGAAAAGCCAGCGCCTACGGTGGCCGAGAGTCGTCTCGCGGCTCCCGACGTCTCGGGCGTCCACCGCAGCAGCTGAGACCGAGACGAGCGGTATTCTGCCTCTCTCGTTCCACCGCCTTTTTTGCTAGCATGACTGCTTCGCAAAAGGAGGCGACAGCACCCCATTCTCTCTCGCTCCGGACCAATGTGGAGACAAAGGCCGAACGCGAGAGATCGCCGCCGCCGATTGCCGCTACGAGGACCCGTCGGAGCCCCGCCGTGACATCCGGACGTTTCCTCCCGCCTGATTCTGTGCAGGAACCTACCGAAGCAGCGATGCCCAGTTAGGCCCTGCTGTCTTACTATAGACCCTCTGAGTAGTCGGACACACGCGCTATGGTCGCACAAGGAGGTAGGAGGGGCGCGTCCACTGCGCCTATCTGAGAAGGTCCTCCCGGTTTTACCTAAGGGACGTTAGCCGCGGGCGGGGTGTCAGACGCTGCAGACCAGGTACTGGCCCCCGCCTCTTTCTCAACAAGCGGCAGGCGTCGTCGGAATATTTTTAGTGGGTATTACTGCTGCCGGTCGTGCCTGCCGGTCGTGCCTGCCGGTGGTGAGTCCCACACAAACCTTTCGGTCCCCCCTTTGGCCGGGAGGCAGTGCGTAATTGCATTTCTTTACCGACGAATAAAAGTAAGTCCCGTTACATAACAAGCTTAAAAGAAACATGGATGGTTTTAGTCAGTAAAACACTGACACATCGCTTCCACCCCATCTTAATGCTTCGAGTTTTATACTTTCCACATAAGTTCTTCTTATTACTTAGGGCTAATTTATTTCAAACCAATAACTTTGATTTACATAAAGTAGTTGTGAAGTTGTTGTCGCATAAAGTTTCAAGGAGTTTCATTGTCAACTTTCAAAATTATTCATCAGATCAGCACAAATCAGGGGACCACCTTGAAGTATTAATCTTTCAAATCAAAATAATTTTTTCGGAAAACGTACATATAAACACGAAGATTTCCTTCTTCCATTGAAATCGGTTAGTAATTCATTTATATGACTTTATGAGCATTTGTAAAGGTTTGTATACCTATTGAAAAAAATGAGTAAATATTATTAACAATGAAAACCAGTTGTACGCAATAGAAGTGGGTGTTTAAAAGGTCAAGGTGAAAGCAAAGAAGGCCAAATCAGGGGAAATTGATGTTCTGATATTTACTACATAATAACTTTACAACAATCTCCCATCACAAAGTCAAATAAATCAAACAGTAGACCACAGCTATATGTGAATCTTCTTTAGGAGTTATTTTCATTTTAGGTGTTGGAAATAACGGCCTAATTTATTGTAAGTATAAGTAATTTATAGTAAGTTGGTGTATATCAACTTAACAGATCCCGCAAACGGCAATAGGCTCGCCACGTGGGACCGACAATGTAATTGGCGAAGTGTGGGCGTATAATATGCCTCTGCCTACCCCTTCGGGGAAACAGGCGTGACATACATTCACGCCTCCACGCCACGAAACAGGCGTGAATGTACTTATGTATGTATGTTTATAAGCCATAAATCTATCGCAGACTCACTTCCTCCCAACTCAAAGAGAATCATAGATAAAGTAATATAAAAAAATAAACCTGTCCTACACGGCCGTTGTAAAAAGGTACAATAAGAATGCTACGAAATAAAACAATCTATCAAAAATTTTAATATGAAAAGACAAAACTAAATTGATATATTTCTTCATATTTTACATTATTTCCACCCACTAACGGAGAAGGTAAGGCTTTTGGGGTAGAATATTGTTTTATATTTGTATGACTGTATCCCTAGACGTGGATAAAGGTGGCGCCAGATATTAAACGGATGTGATATACTTGTATAGTATCGAAGGATTTCCATCTGTTGCCAATATACAACGTTAAAGACAAAAAAACCCAATGTGTCTATTTATAAGAAATCTAAACGAAAGTAGAGTACTTTAATATTTTGAACACTAACATAAAACAGAAAATCTTCTTCTAAGTGCCTCGAAGCACTAACGAACTCATATTGACAGGGAATATTGTGTCTAAAATACCAGGATGACACAGTATTTAATTAATTAGTTAACAACAAATGTTGACAAATCGCTGCTCTAAAACAAAAGGGCTCTAAATTCAAAATTTTATTAATTTGACAGGAAATAAAAATATATTATGTGACTCCGGCGCAACATTGTTTATCAATAGTTTAATAGGGCTAGCCTATAAGGCTAGCGTGGGGGCTATGGCTCATTCCCTCTCGTCTATGAGAGCCCTATGCCCAGCAGTGGGACGTACATAGACTAGTGAATGTGGATCTATGTAAATCTATACATTGTCGGATAACTACTTAAGCGGTTTATTAAAATTAAACTAAGTACAACGTAACAATTTTTACTGATAGGGCCCCATCAAAAAAATTTGCCACGGACCCCAGATGATATAGTTACGCCACTGATAGTATAGATAAAATTTGTTTGTGCTTAGAATAACTTATACAATTCAACTTATATTGACCAAGTCTGCACGAAGTGCTTGGTTCATAAAGCTATTCAAGTCAAAAAGAAATAACTGACTGAACATCTGAGATTAATTATAATGAGGTCAAAACTCTCAGCATTGATGAAACGACGCGAGAAGCTATTCAAATTATTTATTTATGTTTGACTCAATAAAGCACTTATGAGCTTTCGTTATATACTTTTAGTTAGAGTTTTCTATGTAGTTTAATTAGATTTATTTTAGCATTCTCTTTATTTTTCTACTTAGTATTTTTATTTACCTACACACTAGGTTCATTTAAATTATATAGTGTTCATACCTTAAGAATATTGTATTCTGATTTGGTCGAAAACTTGCTACATTTAGGTCGGCTCGCACAACAGTTTCTTAATTTGTGTTAAGCTACATTTGATTTAAAATGTCGTTGTATTACAGTCATTTGTTTGAAGCTGAGAGGGACAGAACTATGTTTTAAATAGATTTAGCTCTCAAGTTTTAAAACTACGCCCATAAACATTGTTATTCTTACTAACCCCATGACTGCAGCCCGCGCCTTTCGTGAGGAACTTTGTTATTCTTAATAATACTAAAATACCTGTTAGTTCCTGTTTCTTTGTTTGTAATAAATTATATCAATATTAATCGGATTAAGGTTCGAACAGGTAAACCGTGGGTTAAAAAAAGCTAGTTAATAATTAAGTAAATAATAAAACTAAATAAAATAGAGGCGTAGTATTATAGTGAGATAATATACTGAAGCATCGATCAAGGATTGGAAGACAAACAGTAAAACAATGTCTTAAATTCATCACCATTTCGTTTTTTTAACTACATTATATAGCTTAAAATATATATAGTAATATAGCTTAAAAGGGAGCATCAACCACTTATGCCTGTAGTAGACTAAGTAACTGAAATAAACTTTTTGTATTTTTGTACATTTAACGTCCCACTACTAAGCTCAGGCCTCCTTCCACAAGTCCTCCTGTCATAAGACTTAGTATTCAGGTTATTCCACCACGTAGATCAATTACGGAAAGAGGAGGCAGGTGTGTGGCGTCCGGCGGTTAGCATCTAACGAAGCACAGAAGAACTTGATTTTATTATCCAAATCCAAACTAATATTATAAATGCGAAAGTAACTCTTACTTCCTTTCTGTTTGTCTGTCTTTTTTTCTTCACGCCAAAACTTCTGAACCGATTTGTGTGAAATTTGGTACAGACATAGGATAGTTTTTATCCCGAAACACCCGCGGGAGCGGGAACTTCTCGAAAACCCCACGAGATCGGGAACTATGTGAGTAAAACCAAAAATCTGCCGGAAGTCACTATTCCACGCGTACGAAGTCGTGGGCAAAAGCTAGTTATAAGATATTAACGACTGCTTTCCGAAGCACGGAAACGTTTGATATCAAATGAAACACAAACAGTCACTTATCGAGGAAATCCATGAACTATATTTAATATTTGGCGATCGTTTACGACCTAGTCTTGCAAAACGCTTCTCGAAGTGAGGTCTAATCACTCCAAAACAATCAACCATAGTTTATGTGTTCTAACTACCCGCAAGTAATGGACACTATACGAGTAAAAACACAATACCGTAACTGCCACCATTTTCATAGTGGTCACGAGTTGCGTGCTTCAAACACATTAGCTTTATCTAGATATTACTTGCACACCTGAGAAATTGTACTATAACTTATGGTGGCTTTCTGCCTCGTCCCTCAGCTTGCATTTTCAATGAATTAAATGTGCTATCAAGGATATTTGTATTCGAAGGTTGAATTGTAGACATATATAATTTGTAATATCATATCAATATACAATTGAATAGATCAAGTAAATTATATCTATTATCATTACTCTTTTAAGTACATTAATTTTTTTATCTCTTATCTAAATAGTAAGAAAAAGATTCCTGTTTAAGATTTAAATCTGTTTTTTCGCTGACTTCTTCAAAGCCACGCAACGATTTTAATACCCTTCTCATAATGATTGCGAGAATTTGTTTAGGAGAGTTTATTTTATAATACATCACTAATACAGTAAAGCCAATAATCTCTCCCTCTCTGTAATCTCTACCAAGCATACGCGACTTACACTGCGAAATGTTTTAACATGAGGTACTACGGATTTGTATACCTTAAAGTATTTGTATAAGCTATGTTAATCTTTATCTCCGAAGAAAATACTACAATAACAATTTCTTTATGATCTTATCAACTATATCATTACTAACTAACAATTAAAATACATCAAGGCTTGTTAAACAACGCAATATTAATTATTATTCCATTTAATATATTCAACTCAATAGTGAATTGAATTGAAATTTACGAAGGCTGCACTAAAAGTACATATGGATAATGGAATATTTTCACTGTTCCTGTCATATTAAAATCTGTTTAATTCTTCTTCTTCCTTTAAATATCGAATACCATTTATTTCTTTAAAAAAAGAATCTCGGTCTTGTCACAAGGTCTTGTCAAACTTGTTTAGTCGTTGAGAAAATGCAATTGACTCGAGAAAATTCAAGAGCGATGATTTATTATGACTTTCGAAGTGGTTTAACACAAAAACAGTGTATTGACCGAATAATTTTTGCATTTGGTGATGAAGCCCCATCCAAAACCACAATTTATCGCTGGTTTGCTAAATTTCAACGTGGACGTGTCAAGCTCAGTGATGATCCCCGTCAAAGTCGTCCAAAAACTGCAGTCACCCAAGAAAACGTTGGTGCTGTGCGTAACCTGATAGAGGAAGATCGACATATGACATACCGCGAAATTAAGACAACTTTAGACATTGGCATGAGTCAAATACAAATAATCTTGCATGAACAATCAAGTGTAAAAAGTTGTTTTCCCGATGGATATCGCATTCGCTCTGTGGAGAGCAAAAAGCGGCTCGCTTTACTTAGTGCGTCAGGACTCTCAAAAGATTCCAGGCAGGATCCTCAAATGCTGTATACAACATCGTATCAGGTGACGAATCCTGGATATACGCGTACGAACCCGAAACAAATAGTATCCGTCACGGAGTGTGGCAAAAAAATGGTGGCCACGTTTGTCTCCAAAACCGGCTATGTCGCGACTATTCCTCTTGAGGGACAAAGAAAGGTTAATGCAGAATGGTATGCTAGCATTTGTTTGCCACAGATCGTTTCTGAACTCCGTAAAGAGAACTGCAATCGCCGCATCAGCCTCCATCACGACAATGCGAGTTCTCACACCGCGCACAGAACAAAACAGTTTTTAGAGCAAGAAAACATATAATTATTAGACCATCCGCCGTACAGCGCCGACCTAAGCCCTAATGATTTCTATACATTCCTTAAATTAAAGAATAAATTGCGCGGTCAGAGATTTTCATCACTTGAAGAAGCTGTGAACGCCTACAAAACGGCCAGCTTGGAGCCCCCTACTCTACTTCCGAATGGAATTGTTTAATGGATTGGTGCCATCGTATGGAAAAATGTGTCAAATTTTGCGGAGAATATTTCGAAAAGCAATAAATACATTTTAAATAGTAATGTTGTGTCACTCCTTTGATTCCCGAGATTTTCAGTACCGCCTTCTTAGATATAAAGCTGTTCTGTGATTGGTCGAAGCGTTTAGAGTCTTACGAACAAATATCAGTTACTTTATAAATTTACCACTAAGACGTCGCAAATTGATAAATGCATTACATTTTAATTGTCCAGAGAATTTATAAGCTTAAGGATCTTGTGATCTTTCTGTGACAGATACATCATACCATTAAAAAACTTTTATGTAATTATTTGTTCGTTGATAAGTGCCTTACATCCTTAGATAAACCAAAAAGGGGATTTTGGTTTCATCTAAGATCACATCTCTATATGCTGATCTTATAAACTAAACGATTCTTAAATGGCTGTATATTTATCGTATATTACACAGAAACAGTACATCTAGATAACATAACCTTGTAACACTTTAGAATAATGCATTTATTTATTGCATTTAAGTAGTTTTTATAAAACAGAACAAAGCCTCAGTAAAGCAGATTTTCATAATTTCGTCCTCGACCAATTTAATTTTCCAGACCGAAGTTTATGAAAGTCGCTTCCATAAAAGCTCAAGACCCTTTGTGCGTCTATCAACTCAGTGATATTTAGCAAAGAGCAATACAGAAAGTTCGTACAATCTCGGCGAGTTATTCCGACGGTCTTTGTACCCCGCTTAGTCCTCAGCTATTAACCAAAACAGAGCCCAAATGAATTAATACTAAACACGTTGTTATTTGGAACAAGGTCGTAGTATTCACCACGGACGTCTGATGCCGGTGTCTTCCGCATAAATCGATATGTGCCAACGATCGCATCACACGCCACGACAACAAAAAAGGAAATTAAAAAAAAAACAACGTAAACAAGAACTTTTTCTCATACCTCTAGTCGAATCAGCTTGCATAGATTTCAACCGCTGCCCACATAAAGTCACTAGTAATTTGATCGCGATTTTATGTTTGGGTAAGCACTGTTGAATATCGTTTATTACCGATGGACAATCAAAGAGGACTAACTGCAAGCCAATGCGCCGCGCGCCTATGCATCTTTTACGGCAAAGACAAGGACGAACGTTATGGCACAAAAAGTTTGATGGACATGTCATGTTGGCATTAAAAGTGGCGCGAAAGGGGGTGCCCCGTTGCCAATAAAGACAAGACGTTTCTGCACAGACTAGACATGTAAATTGATCTAAGTTTAGGTACTTCTGTTGTGCTTCATAACCAGCTGTTGTACCTATATTTTTCTTGGAAGATATTCATTGTGACATTTGTAACTAATTTCTGACATAATTTATAAATACAATTAAATAAATACACCAACACATAAAATTATTTCATTACTTGTTTTAATTATAAAATATTTTACGTCTACAAATTTAAGGTACTCTTTGTAGTTTGCAATTTATCAAGGATATCTTCAACTTTTATTAGTCCTTTATTTTTAATTATTATTGTATCATCTATAAAATTGTGATTCAGCTTTAACTACTTCTTTAATGTAATAATAACACAAAAATAATTCCTTTGTCTTCGATATAAAATTAAAAACCTCAAACATTATGGTATTATTGCTATGGTGATGAGAGATATTAAATTTTGTACCTTATGAGGGAAATTAATTAAGTATGTTATTTTACTGTAGATGACATCTAATAATGTCGGAGTAAAACTTAAAAATATGAGTGAAAATGGGAATATTTTAACAAAATATTCTTCCAGAAACTTACCGAGAGTCCAGGGTTGCATCCCGACGTTATGGAATTTTTCCTGAACTTTGGAACACAAATCTGCATAGAACTTTTGGCCCTATTAGGAGGGCCCGCACACCCGTACTCATCGCTCCGGTCGTTTCTCGTCAGATTTATATTGTTAGTATTGTTTACTTTAACTAGTATATTGCAAGTTTGCGAGGCAATTTGGAAGAGCCCCTCCTCTAAGTTCCGTTTGTTGTTGTACCGTCTGTTGAAATGCAAATAGTCCCAGAGGGAAGGCATTTCTGCGAGTAGCGGGGAGCGAGCGAATCGCGTGCCGGTGGAGTGACGTGCGACCGACAGTCGTCGCTGCCGCGCTGTGCCTCTTTATGTAAGAATGTTGTGGACTTGCGCGTTAAAACTTTTAGTTTTTGGACAATGTAAGTACAATCGCAGAAGAAAGTTGAGAATACTTTAAATTAGACCTCTACACTTCCACTTTTGAGGAGAACGTTATCTAAGTCGTCATTCTCATTGTTTTGTGTATTTG
The DNA here is from genome assembly GCA_949126915.1 of Musotima nitidalis. NCBI lineage: Eukaryota > Metazoa > Arthropoda > Insecta > Lepidoptera > Crambidae > Musotima > Musotima nitidalis. Next base: position 5,355,148 of record OX421424.1, on the reverse strand, counting down.
GGAATGTAATTTACGAGAGATGGATAGTGTGAAAGCGACATCGACAGAAGAGTGAATGCTGGAAACATGTTGAATGGGGCACTTCACGCCTTTGTAAGCTGTCAGAACGTGTCCGAAAGGGCACGTCTGTCTGGCAGTTCATAGAGGTTCGTTGGTACCTACACTAACGTATCGAAGCGAATGCTGATTATGGCAGATGAAACATGATAGTAAGATTAATGCAGTAGAGATAAGAGCACTCAGAAGTATTCTAGGTGTGAAATTGAGTGATTAGAGCTGGTGTTAAAGAATATATAGTGACAAGAATTGAGTAAGGTATGCTTAGATGGTTTGGTCATGTTGAGAGGATGAATGAAAGTAGACTCACGAAAATTATTTATAATGGAAAAGTGAATGGAAGTGTTAGGAGGGGAAGACCACGGAAGACCACCTTCCATGACCAAATCCAGAAAATTTTGAAGAAAGGGCAGATCTAAAGTACCCTAAACCCACGGGCGTGTATCACGTGTATGACACGCCCGTCATTAACCTGTGAAGCTAAAAGTGTGTGCCAAGATCGTAGCAAGTGGAAAGATGTGATCTCTGCCTACGGGAAAGAGGCGTGACATTATGTATGTATGTATTCTCACAAAATGGATTAAAACACGACAAAAGTAAGAACTTCTGTAGGTACACACAGGGTAGAATATTTAAACCTTACTATAGGGTAGAATACTTAAACTTCTAACTTTCTGACTTAAACTTCTAAATTCTACAGGGTAGAATATTTAAAATGTATTATTTTTTTATTTAGTGATGCATCGAGTTTTGACTATAGCTACATATTTTCGTCCACTGGCTATCACCTACCTTGGCTCCCTGGCTAGTAGCTACAAATTATTTCGTTATAGTTCGTTAGAGTTTAAAAATGTCTGAGGCATGATATCTGATAATAATTATATTTGCTAGCCCAATTAAATATTTTTCATATATTTCTTCAGCTACTATTGAATTTATATATGTAGTGAAGAAACAAACTTCATAGACGAATTTTGAACTATGTGCCCACTGGCTCAAAGTCGACTATCGCCTGTAGGTAATTACATTCTATTAAATAAAATTAAAAAGTATCTTAATTATACACCACGCAGGCTCAGTGGATATTGTCGGAGGCAGGTGTTTTTCTTTTTAGCGTCATATTGATATATTTTTTGAAACCGCCGAATTTGGCCTCTACCATGTCTAAACGACTACTACATACCTATAGTAATACCGCTTGATATCAAAAGCCACGCAAGCGGTCACCCATTCCAGGACTGACATCAGTAAAGTCTGCTTTACTCTGGTGATGGTATTCGACCACCGAAAAGTGCGAACCTTTGAGCGTTTTGTAGCTAAAATAAACACGTATGAAACAAATAAACAAAAACGATGCGCAGTCACCATTTTATCTAAGTATCTGACTGTACCCACATTCCTCAGGTGATTCTTTAATATTTAATGACGGTCTATTGACTTTTGAGCATTCGGTACTCTGTATGCTTAACGAACTATAAGTACCTATGTCTATTCTAAATACGTGGGTATCTACATCTTCTTAATGCCGAATCATGCAAGTCTTTAGTCTCAAAGTGTAGTTTATCTTAATTGTGCTGCGTTAAATGAGTAAAATTAAACTAAAATAAAATTTTAATATGTTTGTCGTAGAGTTAGAACGTATAACTTTAATGGATATATAACTAATATACTGCTACTACATACTATCACGCAGAGGCATATACACACACTCCGCCAATTATATTGTTGGTCCCACATAATAGGTGGCGGGCATAGCCGGGAATTTATAAGTTTGCCAGAGGCTCGTCCGTTGATCGGCCGTAAGGTTTGCTTGGGCTCCTAAGATCCTAGTAGAATATCTACATATATACACCCTAACACTTATGACTTATTAATATTAATGTTTTATTGTAACAAACAACTAAAATAAACCAGACATGGCCGTCTTTTACCTATTTTTGTTAAAATCTCCTCTAGACAACCATTAAGGCTAACTAGACGGCGAGCTTTTATCCGATCTGATGCGATGTCTGTATAATATTGAATTCTACATAGAGAACATAGAGTTTCAAATGCCCTCGTATGTTAACCGATTTGCGCAGCATGCAATTTAAACTTTACTTTCTTAGAAATAGAGATCATACAGTCTAGGTCGCACAAAAAGTCCACCGTCTATATTGGCCTTTCGTATAAGATTAATGTTAAAAAAAACGATTTTGTTCTTATTATTTTATTTGATGTGGCAAGCGGACTGCACAGTCAGCTTCAAATAGTAAATCGCCACATATAATATCAGAACACACCTCATCGCTCTTGATAATGTGCCGATCTTAGTGGCGCTTTGGATGTTACCAATCAAGTATATCATGCTGACTGCGCCAATCTAAGGCTTGCCATATTAAATACAACAATCCTACTAAATGCGAAAGTTTGTAAGTATCTAATGTTTGTTAATCTTTCATTCAAAAACTACTAGACCGATTGTGATGAAACTTAGTAAGTGTATAGCTGCAGTCCAGGAAAAACACTTAGGATACTTTTTATCCCGGTATTCTCACGGGACCTGGGACCACGCTCCGGTGAATCACGGGCCCTGCTAGTAAGAAATAAAAGGGACGTTGCTTCACTTAGTAGCCACAAATACAACCCCTACAACCCATATTGAACGGAAGGATGGTAATGAAATTACGTATTTTTTTTTGACTCTTTACAACTGATGTCTGGGGGTTGACGAGTAAAACGTAGGGCCAGTTCCGATTGTTTCTATTTTGAACTTTTTTATTTACGTGAACTAAATATCCGGGCCGCTTCTCCATGTAGATAATAGGTAATTAGACATTTTATTTTGAATATCAACTTGGTTGTAAGTACGTCAAAGTTAAAATATTTAAGTTTACGCCGGCTAAATAAAGGTATTTAACTATTTGTGGAATTAAGTTTTAGATTAGCTACACAAGAAGTAAATTTAGAACTAGAATGTTGGTCAAAGTTGGCTTGAAACTTAGAATAGTACATGCAACATGCTGCAACATCAAAATTAATATTTATTAGGAGTATATTAAGAGTATATCCTACTAACATCTAAGGAGCCCAAGTCAACCTCACCACTTGCTGCTCCTTAGACCTGCTAAACCACAGACGAGGGTCTGGCGAACGAAACAGATCCCGGTAAGCGGCAAAAGGCTCGCCACCTATTACTTGGGAAAGTAATAGGTGGCGAGCTTAAGTAACTAAAGTAATTGGCGAAGTGTGGGCGTATAATATGCCTCTGTCTCCGCCACTGGGAAAACAGGCCTGAATACACAGGCGTGACTGTATGTATGTATGTAACATCAAAATTTACTGTCAAATACAACGTTAAACCCCAAAAGCAATATATTTATTTATACTGGCTAGAAAATCATGAATTCACGCTGTATCTACGGCCCGCAATAATTAACTAGCTATACCCGTGGTTTCGGCCTTAAACTGAGGCATTTGAGTTTTCCTGGAAATTGACATTTTGATAATAACTACGTTCTTTTCTGTTGTAAGTACTGTCAGCCTTAAAAGTAGCTGTACACTTTATACTAAATAGCGCCATTCAACAATTACTCTTTCATGGAGGTTGCAAATTACTGAAATAGTTAGTTAAGGTGACAAAGTATTGAAATGATCAGATACATCTGAAGTCGACTGTTTCCCTTGGGCACTATTCGACTGTTTTACAGTTAGGTTCGTACTTATACAGGTTGGCTAAACAGCTCATCATGGGACTACCTAAGAGGTAAGAGTGTTCCCACAATGATTGAGGGCAGTTAAATACAAATACCTACAAGTATGTATGTACATTGAAAGAAATACAACACACTCGACATGCTAACTTGCTAGAAGTTTTTTACAGACCCCTGACGAGGTCTGATAGACTCACGGACATCATAAGAACCGTCTGTATATAATTAATTGCCTCGAGCTGTATTGGCGGCCTTTAGCCTGCCTGCCTTTAAATTGAGGTTCTACTATGACATTCATGATTTTATTAAGTAATGACTTTCTTTATTTTATAAGATGTATTAATTTAGAATGTTAATTATATTGTAAGTAGTTTAATAGTAAGAATCTCATATGACATTTGTTTTATTTTAACTTACATAATTATTGACTTTTTATTTTTATTAATTTCATTTATTTTTTAATTCTTTTTTTAAAATTTTTTTTTATTTTGACATTATCAATTACTAATAATATTGTGATTCAAATAATTATTATAATAATGTATAGTTTTCTTATCCGTGACGTGTCATGTTGTATTACCAATAAATGAGTATTTGAGATAATACGGTGCTACAAGAACACCTCTTGCCACCTGCAAGATTGCTGATAAGCTGAAGCACCTAATTGATATTTCGTTCATTTTCTAAATCTTTTTTCAGCAGTTGATAAATTATTTCGATCATATTATTAAAACGAAAAATCAGTTACTTGTACTTTTATAAGGTTGGTAAAAAAGTTCACAAATTTTTAATATTGTGGTTTATTTAACAAAAGATAGGCTATGTATATTTTTCAATTAGTAAGTAGGTAAATCATTTATTTACTTTATTATTTCATTTATGTACCTAAGTATACAATGTATATATTCCAATTGTATAGGTAAGTTATTATTAGCTTTCGACAACAGCAGTTAGCCCGTGGGATCTTACAGTTTATTTTATTTAGAACTTTTCCAACATCTTGACTAATCATTATCATATATATTTCAGCCATACTAGTATCGGGAGTTTGACGACCGATATGCCGTTGATGTCAGTAATACCTGCACTCTGCTCCTAAGGTCGTGGGTTCGATTTCCACACAGGACAAAACTTTGTGTGCATGAACACAAATATTTGTTCTGGGCTAAAGGAAATAAATAAGTTTATCCGTTGATTAGTACCGTATCACAAGTTTTTAATCATACTATTCTTGAACTAAAAAAAGGGTGTAATTGTAAGTGAATATTCGTTCATTTATCTATCCGTAGGTACCTACTTATATCGTTTACGTCTGCAGCCCTTGCACGCTTTATAGGATGTAAGCAATATTTATTAAGTACCTACCTATGTTTTTCACATTTACAAAAAGTCACTTCTAATAATTTCCACGAAGAGGTAGGCAGATATACGCCCTTATTTCGCCATTATGTTTTTGGTCCTACATTATAGGTGGCGAGCCTAAGTATTGATTACATAGACGTGTCTGTTTTTATGGCACTTTGGATGTGATCAACTATATGGCGATGACTGTACTTAGCACGGAAAAGAGGTACCAACTTACATATTAAACTGTTTACTTTAACTGTTTTCGGAGTTAAAACACGCAACGGTTTGACGGACACGTAAAACTTACCCGTAACATTGTAATAATCGTTATTATTCCTTTCTTAACATCCGAAATAGATGGGTATTTCGGAAAAAAGTCCAGATATTGAAGAAATTTCGAACTCGGCGGTAGGCGGGGGCCTACGACGATGTTTAAATACAACAGGGGTGTTGTATTTAAACATCGTCGCTAATCCGGCCCTCGTGGGTAACTGAGATCTTCTCAGCCTGGTCTATCCAACGATACCGAAGGGGGCCCATCAGCCTCTTTCCGGTTGGTCGACCCAGGTACATACATGGCAGGCCGATGTATGTACTAAGCAGAATAATACAATTTCAGTGTAACCATGTGGTCGAGTTAAAGTAGCTAAGTACTGGATTTTTATTCAGCTCGGCATGCAGGGCTTATTTACATGTATAGTGAGCACGCCACTGATTCGTATGATCTTACTGAGTGTAGAGGGAATTATTTCAGCTCATACGACCCTCAGTAAAGCTCATCATAACTGACGATGATCTGACGACCGATCTGGCGTGGAGGTCAGTAGGTATACCTGCACTTCACTCCAGAGGTCGTGGGTTCGATTCCCACACAGGACAAATCTTTGTGTGCATGAATATGAATATTTGTTCTGGTCTGGGTGTTTTCCTATGTATATTAAATATGTATGTACAAAAAAAATAAAAGTATTTATGTATGTTTATCCATTATTTAGTATCCATAACACAAGTTCTTAATGATACTTCTTCTTCTCTTGGAACTAAATAATTGGTGTAAGTGTCAGAAATATTTATTTATTTATAAAGTCTACGTGAGTTGTAAAACGAAGTATGGAATGCTAAATGAGAAAAGGAATCAACTGAATGTCAACATGTGTCCTAAGGGACTACAATTTCCCGCAACGACTTTGTGTATTTACCTAGAGAGGGTACAAGGTTGTTTACAAAGAGAATTCGGTGAATTATTAAACTCGTCCTGGTTTGGGGACATTACTGTTTACCTAACTTACATAACAGTAGTTCTTAGAAAGTGTGTTAATTATATATGTAAGCACCACTGTCCATGTCCCCTGTTGACACAATATTAAATAAACAAAGTTGCCAAAGGTATAATTTACTGTTATGTTATTTAATAGTATACCTACCTATTAACATAGCCCCGGCGGTAAATTGCACATCGACCTTTGAGAAAGGAAGTGGGTAGTTTTACAGCTCTACACAACGATAGCTGGAGCAGAATTTATCCAATGGTGCTACCATTGCAACTGTGCAGAAGACCACACGATGATGTTCTGCCCTGCCTGGGCGGCGCCACGAACAGCCATAGTGGCGGCCTAGGATGGTAAGGACGTTTAGCTTCCAATCCTTATGCATGATATGGTTGATAGCGACGGGGTTATTTGGGAGGCAATGGCCATTATTTGTAAAGGAGTAATGTCGCCAAAGGAGGCCGCAGAGCAGGAGAAAGATCCGTTGTCTCTCCGTGGTCCGCTTCCTTACCATCACTGGAGCAAACGTTGCCGGTGGCAAGGCCATGGGCTTACAGGAGACCATGGTCCAGCCTGTTGTCAACAAGTTGAGTGTCGTCAGTTATTAAAGAAAAAGTAGGAGATAATTTATTTCATTAATAAATTTGCAATATGTAGGCTTCACTTGTTTTTAAATATCCCACAAAGAAATGTACTTATTAGGTAAATGTAATGTCTATTGATAAGATTGGCTAAACATTTGTACCAGCGTAACATTGACGTAAGTATGAAACATATTGCATGATAACTAAAGTATTAGAACAGTCATTCTATCTATTCTGTACATTGTGAAAAATACTATAGAATTATAGATTATAGAATTCATAACTAACAAACAATTCAATTAGAATTTTAGGAGTTTATAACAAAAAATAAATCTGCTTGTTTTTAAGAGCTGGATTTGATAAAAATCACTTAAATCTAATATTACTAAGCTTCATTTGATATATCCTTCATCTGAACATCATCAGACCCATCCATATCTTCTGGTTCGTCCAATAGGGCTTGCAATTGGTGTATTGATGTCACCAAAACATGAAACTGTTTCTTCCTCAGAGCTAAACGACTTTCTAACTGCTGTTTCGTAGATTCTAAGTTACCTAATTCTTTTTTTAGGGTACTAAGTTGATCCAAGGTCTCTTTTCTATCCGGTTGTTCACTAATCACTTTGGCCAAAACGTCATACTCTATGCGGTTTTTACGGACAGTCTTTGCTTGTGTCAAGTCTGCTTTGCTCTTCTCTATGTTGCTTTTAGCTACTTCTATGCCAGTCTCGAGTATCCCTGACAGAGTTTCATAGCTTTTTAGCTCTGCAGCCATCATTTCAGACCCAAGCTGAGATTTTGTAACAGCAAATTCACATTGCGCTAACTGTGCTAGCATTCTATCATGTGTTGCTTTGCTAAAATAAAAATCGGTATAATATTATGTACAAATTACATTTTGTTGATTTTAAAATGTTAGAAATACCTGATATTTCAACAATTTCTAATTGAGCATGTTTTTAAATTTAAAAAAAAAATGCTTTATGCTTGAAATGTACATTGAATTTTAGTAAACAAATTGTTAAATGTTATTCAAAAAATATGCCTATTGCAATTCATGCTACTTTGAGAACTGCCTGTTTTAAATAACATGTTAATTGACAGACAGCTTCACTTAATAATTGGGTTGGATAATTGGAGACCTATTTATTCAGCAGAAAAATTCACAAAGAGATTTGATTTTAATTATGAAACTATAATATAAAAACAGCTTTGAAATATTAATGTCTAAGATGATTACCTGTCTTCTGGTTTATCATCAGAATTATGGCACCACTTTATCAATGTTTTTAAAAGCACATTTAATCTTCTATCATCTCCAGTACCATCTCCGTCAATAAGTAGCCTTCTTCTTATCACATCCTCTGGAATTGAAATTTTTTTTAGTAGTGCTACCTGCCATGGCAATCAGGGCTGAGAGATGGACTTTATATTACATAAAGATACATAAAACATAATCATCATCATCATCTCAGCTCATTAACGTCCTACTATTGAGCACGAGCCTCCTCTCACATACCAAGGTGTGAGGGTATTGGGTCAAACTCCACCACGCGGACCCAGTGCGGATTGGCGGAGGCAGGTGTGGTATGGCGTCATGCTGTTAGAATTTTCAAGCCACCCATTCGGCCTCTAACAGGGCTTAACGACTACCACATTTTTGATAACCGGGACCAACGGCTTAACGTGCCTTTCGATGCACGGAAGCGCTCGATATCAAATGCCACACAAACGGTCACCCATTCAAGGACTGACCTCTGTAAACTCTGCTGTACTTCGGTAATCGTTTCCGACCACAGAGGACCACAGAGCACCGCAGAGCTACGAGCGCTAACACATAATAATAAATAAATATTTTCTGGCCAATTATTTAGTTCGAAGATAGGTATCATTAAGAACTTGTGGTATTGTGACTTAATAAAGGATAATAATACATCAATTCTCCTTTTGTTTTTGTAAATATTAACTCGAACCCACGACCACAGTATCGGAGTGCGGATATACTCGCCTCCACGCCATATCGGTCGTCAAAAGCTACAAAGCTTACAAGTTATTGCTTGCTAAAATAATATATAATGTTTTAGTAAACAGGTTGCAGGTTGCAAAAAGCATAACTTGGCTAATCCCGGCTTTTAAATTTAAATGTTATTTAAATTTTATTACCATCTCCCATGTTCACAGTTATTGCAAAAAGGATACACTCTGAAAATCAGCAGACAAATTTAATTTAGTTTTCGGAATTAAATTTACTGATATTCAATAATACAATCAATTCTAACCAAACAAAACACAGGTCAATCAGTGTCACAACTGTCACAGTAGTCATGAGTAGTCACAGAGGCAGAGCTACAGCCAGAGATCTAATACAGTTCATCCGGGCTGGCACGACTTGTGAATTTAGCTGAAGACAAAGTTAGAACATTGAAAAAAAAAAATTGGTTGCCTGTAAAGTCGGTATACGTGTGAAAGATTTACGTGACAACGACTTTGAGTGGTAAAATAATTTTAATGTGAATATTCATTCGTATAGTAGGAAGAAGGATGAAATAATAGTAACAATTTAAAACATTTATTTATACATAGAATTATATTTATGTCTGTCTCTCTCGCTTTTAGGCGGGCTAACCATGCCCGAATGGAAGGGACGCGTGCCTCTCACTCGCTCTCATTGTGAACGCATAACGTGAGCGGAGCGTAACGCAGTTTCTTGAAGTGTCACCCGGCAAACCAATTTATAAGACGTTGTCACGTCAAAAATATATAAATATAAATATTTATTAAAGTCAGCGTATCGCAGAGAAACATTCCACGGATAAGAAAAGGTAGGGCAAATAACCGTAGACATATTAGAAATCGAACTGATTATATTCTATATCGCAGACATTTTGTTTTTGATGGTAATCTGTTTTGTACCATGAAACACGCTTTAAGCTAAACCCAACGCCCCACTATCAGTAGATTTTCATATGTATTATTTTTACATGTTTCCTAGGCCGAAAAAATAATGTGATAAAGGAAGGAACTGCTTAATTATTAAGTTTTAGGTATGATATAAAATCCTTTGCTAATTTGGTTAAAAAACTAATTAAACTCTGACTATTAATAAAATATTCTCATTCCAAAAAATCCAGACAGTAGATAATCGTGACAAAATATTCGATCACAAGTACCGAAATAATTTCGTCGAATGTTTGTTCATTCTCTATAGTACAGTAATCGGCAACTGAGTATATTATACTATTTATACTATGGTACTGGTAACACAGTGTGTCAATGTCAGATAAGGTATCACAGTAAACTATTTTTTGCCTTGCCCCAAGTCAAAAATATTATGGATAAATTTATTAATTACTCCTTTCCTGCAAAAAATAAAACCTGTATATCATTTTCTACTTGAAGCTAGATTAATAATTTGTAACAAAACATGGAAGACATAAGTTTCAGTGAGAAAATCGAATCTTATTTTATGGAATTGGGGCGATGGCAAGTATCTTAATATTAGTAAGTTTTTACTATTTATTTTGACAAAAACATTCAAAACAATAATTTTCTGTTTCAGGAAAGTGTGGCAAAGCATTATATTGGGACAGATATTGTCCCTTCTGTTAAGTGGAAAGTGTATATTGACGACACTTTTACAGAGTGCTACCTGGCAGTTTCCGACGACTGCTCAGCTTGTGCTGCCGTATTTAACACTGTTCATCCTATTCACACCCACTCTGCTGTGTAACGGCTTGAACAAAGTAGCCAAGTAAGTAGACTAGCTAATAATGCATGTCTATTGGCCTGGTTTATTTTTGTGTACAGCTATACAGCTAGTTATTAATTCGTTTTTATCTTTAAGCCAAAGAATCTTTAAAACGATTGTGCTGTATTGTTTTTTACTGCATTTATAAACAATCAGTACAAATAATTGAAATATACCAAGACAATCCAGATGAACATAATCTTTTTGGTAGGCTGTAGAAATTTGAGTCAGCAAATAAAATATAAAGTGTTCTGTAGTCTAGGTAGTTGTAAAATGCAGGGCGTCTTTAATATTAGAAGCATGTTTGGCTATACTGTCAGTAAAGACTGCATAGTTTAAGACTAAAAAATATTTGCATTAATGTCTTGAAGTAGGTACTTGAAACACAGGAAGGCCTACCTCCTAACTTGCTGGTAATTGATTTTTAGATAAAATCGATTTCAAATTGATTCTGTCGTATCCCTGAACACATGAAACTCGATCAAGATGGCGTTTTCCATTTATACAAAAATTTTAAAGGATTGACGTAATATTTAACAGTCTTTATCTGTGTTTTTTTTCAAATTACATAAAATATTTAGGGAAAAATGTGTCATCGAAATGCAAATAGTAATCATTTTATTAATTAGTCGCTTCAGTAGTCTGCCAAGGTAATGAATAATCTATGGCTTTTGGCAGATTTTCCGGTATGGATTGATGAACCTCAGAAAATTCAGATCTAGATGAAATAGCTAATTATACCTGTAAATTAATAGAATATACTAGTTTAGATTTTGCGAGTATTGAAAATGAGACATGTAACAATCAACACATCCAAGTCGATCTCTAAGATAATATTGATAACTTAATTGTTCTTCTGTATTATGCTATATTCTTTTTATAATATTGTGACTCTCATGACACCTATTACAATGCTGCCAGTATAAATGTGCTCAGATTTATTTTATGAGAATATTTACTCAGTAATTTGATACTTTGTCTGATGCTTTAAAGTACAGTTTAAAAGATTGCTTAGAAAGTAAAGAATTTTAAAAGTATTGAAGATTTAGTTTCCAAAAGATTAGCTCCTATTGATAAAGTACCAGAATTCTACGTCCAGTTCCAGTCTCCTTGGAAAAGGCTTATTCATATTTTTATTACTTATAAGCAGTAAGTATTCTCTATAGATATACTGCTTAGTAGTCATATAAATATCTATGTACATTCATGGTTTTGTTACTTACATATATGGTCAGGTCTCACAAAGGGTATCCTGTGTAGGGGAGTTTCAAATAATAATTAAATTCATTTATTTGACAATAATGGTCCAATTGTTAGTAATTTACATAACTTAAAGACTAGTATTAGTAAACACAACAGTATGTTAAAAAAAATATACGTACAAAAATTTTACAACATCATAGCCGTGGGTTTTGATGAACCAATACAGACACAAAGTGCCTAATAATTGGTACATCAAACTAACTAACTACTTATTAACTAACATGTTCAGGATTCTGTTGGGACTAGATCTCATTCTGCTGAGAAGTGAGCCCGTCTTTTTGCGAATTATCGCGCAAAAATCATCCACTCTGGCCTCTGCAAACATCGCTGATGCACTGCCGCATAGCGGCCACCTAGGGAGTCCCATCAGAATCCTGAAAATATTATGCTTTGCAAAGGTAAAATAGAATTTTGGAAATTAGTCTGACCAAAAGAATCAAAATGAAAATAATTTTTCACCAAAGAGTAAATGAATTGTGGCTAAATTCCATTGTTTTATTTCAAATTTAGTTAATTTCCTTGGTCAAACAGTATTTCATGGTCTGTACTAGCAAATTTTTATAACCTTGGTTAATAAAGTGCTCTATAAGATAAACTTACATGTAAAATATTTTATGCACCCAACAGTGGTTGTTTCATACAAAGAAAAATATTATTTTTGTACAGGAGATGGTGGATAATAGTAATTGCGTGCGCACTGGATGTGGAAGCAAGTTGGCTGCTAGTGCTGTCGCAGCGGTTCACGTCAGTGCTTAGCTGACAACTTCTAGCATGCAGCGGAGTGGGAGCGGCACTAGTGGGCGGGGCGGTGCGCGGTAGGAGGCTGGGAGGCGCGCACGTAGCCGGGGCCACGCTGGGGCTGCTGGCAGTTGGGTGTCTAGTGTGGGCCGACGTTGAAGGCGCGCCTGCTGATGGTGTGTGTCCACGATTTTTATTATTATTGAATTAATAAGGCAAATATTACAGGACTGTTTTAAAACTATTATTGAGGTCTTGGTGTGTACCTATCACAATCTATTGATACTTACTTTAAATTTACTTTAATCTTAATGATACTTACTTTAATCTTAATAATTTATTTCTTTAATTGTATTCGATCTTAAGACATAATTTAAAAAAAGCTGAGATGATTTTCTTGAGGCCTTCTTCTTAATCTCGTTGCCTTTTGGAAGCCTCGTTAGAGTCACCGACAGACTGACTGTAGGACAATCCCCTCCCTTCTTTAAAATCACAACAGGCTGACTGACAGATACAGACTGACAAATCTTAAAAAAAAACCACAACAGACGGATAAACTGACAAATTGTGACAAAGAACCCATTTGCTTTTACTCCTTTATTATGTTACCGGTCACATTTCTTTCATTGTTGTTAAAAAAATATTTATTTATTAATTCTACTAATCCACTAGTCTTATTTTGATAAAATTAGGCATTAGATATAGATGAATCCATACATAAGAACTGAACTTAATTAATCAAATTGTGCATACTGTGAGACGAGAGAAAGACAAAGATAAATTGTGGGCCATGCTGGGCAAGGTTGCAGGTGGAATCTACTTGAATATGAACACCATTTAACTCTCTCTCTCTCTCATCTTTGTTTTTGATAGAAGGCCCTTGCCCAGTAGTAGGGGTTGACAGGCTGAAGTGATTAAAACCATTTAACTCTTTTGTAAGAAAACGTAATAAAATTTAATTTGTAATATAACTAATACTAATTTCCCTAATTCTTGTTACAGGCAAAAACCAATTAGTCGGCGACATGCTATGCCTGGCAGGCTCATTGCTCTATGCCACGGTGACGGTCCTGCAAGAAATGGCACTCAAAACACAGTCATGTTCAGATTACCTTGCAATACTGGGCCTGATAGGCAGTGTTGTGTCATGCACACAAACATTCTTTCTAGAATTTAGTGAACTAATGATCTTTAACTGGTACGAGTTGGACACAATAGTCCAACTAGGCAGCTATTGCTCAATACAAACTATATTCCAGATACTACAATGTTTTTTGCTCCGTGATGCCGGGTCAATTATATTGCATCTGTCATTCTTGTCAGCTGATTATTACACGCTCATTGCTGGGATGTATATTTTCCAATTTAAGGTAAGTTTTTGTTTCTAATATTCTATATTTTAATATGAAATTTAGATCACATCATATCTTATTATTGCTTCTCACAATAAAACTCATAATATGTGATATTATTGGAGACACTACTTGATAAAAGTAAAATGATTTAATATGTACATAAGTGAGTAATCAACTGATATTTTAACCCTAAATATCGCTTTATAGTCCGCGACGCCTAAGTTGGACAATAACTTAACTGCATTGAATAATCAGTAACACATGATCTCAATGGAAGTGAGGCACGGGGGTGGCGCGTAACTTTTTATCTGTTTCTTCTCTTTGTCTACGATTATACCTGCGCAAAAAACCACCGACTTTCCTGTAAATCTTACATGCTGCCGATTATGCTAGTTAATAAATGCGTTACTTGCTTTGACACAGTAACAGAATGCAAAATACATTAAAAGTAACATAATACACAAAAACCTATTGAAAGTGGGTCAACTTGTGCTATAAAACTGATCTGACTCAGAACTGTTTTCAGTCACACAAGACACAGTAACAGAGACAAGGACAGTGATTTAAATCACTGACCAGTCTCGTCTTGTTCATTATTCAGTTAGTGTATCCAGCAACATAGATTATTGTCAACAGATAGTATTGTGTTGTTAATGTATTATGTTATCTGACAGTTCCATGCCCTATATTTCCTGTCATACCTGCTGTCGATGGTGGGAGTATTCCTGTTCAGCTCGCGTGCGACCGAGCCGCCTCCGCCGCAAGTACTGCCGCAATTAGTCAGCGACTCTGTACAGTCGCAGGACAACGTTTCTATGTGAGTTGCTTCATCTACCTATAATATGCTTTATTATTTACTTGAAAACATGTATGGTGTGATTTCAGAGCAAGCGTGAAGAAATTATGTTCTACTGAAAAAAAGCTAATTAAAAGTAAACAGACTGGTCATATAGTTAAGCAAGCAAGAACCTTTTCATCAATAAAGATGAACTAATGTGTTAAAAACTATGCATAAAAAATATTTTGAATTTTGGGACAGTATTAAGTACTGGGTATTGCACTTATTTATACTACTTACTTAATTTTTCATTGTGATGCCCATAAAACCTTAAAATTGTATATATTCAGGTAAATTGTTGATTATTTTCAAATCATAATGTCCGAAAAGCACTGTTAGTATTGCATGAATAAATACAACCCCATGACAAAATCTTTTTATTTACAGGGAGTACACAGTTCCAACATTAGACTGCATCCCCATAGAAGGTTTGGAACCCCCCATTAGTAGAGACACAACCTTTACATCATTCCTCGGGGGTCCACAAACCACCTCAGCGAATGGTACTGTAACATTTGCACACACCAACGGTCAACACAAAGATCCATCGTAATATAATCCATTTCATATAAGGTTAAGTATTTAGAGAAATGTGACATAAGACTTAATAATATTTAGTAAATTCGAAAGAAAGATCGCTTTTACGAGCACGGAATCACAGTTTTAAAATGCTTTTTTTTATGTTAACACCTCTTTTATTCATGACAATTTCTTTTTTTTAAGTTATTTCAACAAAAAGATTTTTAGAACAAATACGAGGCTTACATGGACAATGTATAAAAAAGGAAAATTGCTCGATAAAAATATCCGATACATATGAAAAATCTGATTCTATGTACAAATTATTAATTTTGATCATAATTCGGAACCAAATATAGCTTTTTAAAGAACCAATTAATTGTATTTAGTTACTTAAGAACAAGCCAAAAAAGCAATAAAAAAGATTATTTCCTGTGAAATATACTCCATCACAATAATTCGTAAATTTTTTGACAAGAATTGACAATTATTATTATTAGAAAACTAACAATTTGTATGCGACGTTATGCTACATTTTAACTCAACTGTCGGACTAACTAGAAGCTAGTTAAATATCCTATAGGTATTCATAGGTTATATAGTAATAATCCTAAGAGATAGTCTTCCTGCAAATTTGTATTTGCAGAATTCTAGTCATTAGCGTTAATTACATAAAGACTACATTAGCGCACAGTAAATTAAACACTTCAGCATTATAGTTAAGTCAAATAATAATCTGTATTCTCAACACTTTAAAAATTTATCAAGCACTCTCCTCTATTGAAACAAATTCACCAATGCAACTAACTTAACTTGCCAATACTAAGCGTATAAAGATACTATCACTAACGCGATAGCAACTTTGACTTAGTCGGACAGCTGTCTCAATAACATAGTGCAGTACAATGTCAGACTCTGTACTACTCTGTATGTACGTACTGGCTTGGGTACGTGCACGTAAAGAGCTACGAATACGCACACCCGTTGTAACCCAAAATATAGCATGCATGCACTTCACTTCTTTGGAGATTGATTGCTTGATAAATAGTTTATTTTAAAGTTTAATAAACAAAGCATAAGGTATCTATTATACTTTTTAGATAATGGGTACCCAATTAATGAGAGCACGAGCTTTACTAAAGGATGTTTATTTTTTCTATTTTTTTGCTCTTTAATATGGACTAACTAGTTGAAAGTATTTGCCAGTGTCAAGTAATTGAATTAATCAAGTTATTTGTACAAATGCATCATTCTCGTACTTCGTATTCAGTACAGTCAAGATCAAGTAAAGTCCGTGATAGTCGAGTCAAGTCAAGTCATAGTCATACCACAGTAAAATAGTGGTGACGTTACTAGAGGCTTCTAGGAGTTTAGAAATCAAAATGGAATATACCAATTCACATCCAAATTTACAGATAGAAACTCGAATGTACACTAGTTATAGAAAATAAAATACTGCAGCGATGTATCTTTTCCCGCGTTGGCGCTAAATTCCGGGTTTTTTCTTCCTATATAAGAAGGCTTAGAAAAAAAAACTCGGAAGTAAACTTACAAAGCAAAAGTAGACCACCATACAAATCATTTATACAGATTCTTAATTATCTCTGTATTATAATTACAGTGGACCCCCGGTAAACCGGCCCCTGTGTAATTCGCCGCCCCCTGTAATCCGACGTGCTTGTCACAGTTGAATGTAGGAACACAAACATTGTATTGGAAAATCTGTACAAATAAAGCTGATGCATGATTAAACAGATTGCAACTTGTACGCGCCACTTCATGATAATCTTGTAGTTTGAGCTGTAATTTGTCGAATTGCAAGGTACTTCTTTATCAAAAAATCCGGACTATAAGGGATTTGGGGCGGTACTCTGTAATCCGACAAATTCGATAGTCCGACACGCCCAGCAACACGTTTGTCGGATTACTAGGGGTCCACTCGTATGTTCTTGTGATTAAATACTAAAGGCCCGAATCTTTAATTTTAACCAATGATAACGTTTAAATTCAACTCAATAATTCGCTTTCGTTGCTCGCAGTAAGTGAGTACCCTGCATAAACTAGATACTATTGACCACATTTTTAAAAGTGCCGTAAATTCTGACGATACTGCCATATACTCGAATTTTGACTCAATTTTTAATTTTAAAGTTAAGTGATGTCGAAGTATAACTCTTTATAATAAATTAGTGTAAGGGAAGAAAGTGTATTGGAATTGTGTAAAATTAAAAAGTATAGAAAAATATTGCGTAATATCTATTTTACTTTTAGGATAATTATATCACCTGATAATTAAATTATACCTAATTAGAATGTATAGTTAAAAGTTAATAAAAATTGTTTATAAATTACCATAAATTGCTGACCAAAATCTGTTTCCAGAATAATGTAGGAATTACATCGTTTATACATTTTTACTAGAGAAGTAATAATACACCTTAAATATAAAATTTCGACTTCCTACAATAGATTTCCATAAATTATTAACTGAGTAATAAATTCAAGTTTTAGGTGCAATACGAGAGATTTTTAGTAAATAAGCTAAAAGATTTATTAATATATTTGCATTAAATTTAGGCCTCTGATATTGTAAATGGCTGAAAAGATTTTATTGAATTGTAGCTGTAATCAGATTAGATTGAAGTCTTATTTCAAAGAAAATCGGGTCGTGTATGGGGAAGCCTTTTTCATTGGAAGTTGAAAAATAAACTTTCCGTGCAGTATATAAAGTCATAGTGAAATGGTTAGCTTTGCTTTCTTTACAGAATATTATCGAGAATATATGAGGAGCTCAATATTATACTATTAAATTAAATGGTTTCAAGACGAACCCAATCGTTGACTTTGGCTATATTTGACTTTTTTTTTTTCTGCTGTTAATAATTTTTCAGAAAATTATGTAAAATCGTTCCTAATTTCCTGTACCGGGGTTTTAATAGTATAATCGTTTTAGTCTATTGTTTAACTAAACTGTAAACAAACATCCTAAAGAGTAAGTTTACGGAGCAAACACAGTCACTAGACTCGAGCTAAAATAATGTCTCTCGAGTTCCAGTTTAGTGAAACGGACTAAAGTTTTTCTCAGATATATTATCTTATTTAATGTTATTGTTATGTAGAATAGAATTGCATTTAATGCACGTTTATCATAAAATACCTACTATAGCAGTAGTATACATCCTATTTTCCTTTAAAGCATACTAGTCATTAATTCTTCGTCCACGCAAAAAAGGAATATTTAATGTATGATAAGAATTTTAAAGGTATAAAGGCTTAGCATATTGATCGATTTATTAGTGAAATAGGTATAGGTATATATCGTTTTGTAATAATATTAATGTATCAATTTAGAAGTTTAGCTAAGAATATATAAATTGTACACTGTAATTTTTTGGTTTGTATAATCCTGTGGTAGGGGAGGACCGGGCCGTAAAAGTAGGACTATAATTTTTTCTGAGCTGTCAAGATATCATAGGGGCTATCCATAAATTACGTCACATACTAATGTTGTGGGAGGGAGTTGACGAAGTGTGACACGGTGTGACAAGGGGATGGGAGCGATTCTAAATTTCGTGATACCACATTTCAAAATCCAGGTCCTATAAACATTTTGGAACTGCTGTTTTAATGTAATAATTTCTTCATTGCAAAATATGTGACATCACACAAGGAGGGAGTCTCACAAGAGTGACCAGCTGTGACAAGGACGGAAGGGGGGGTAAAAAGTTCACGAAATTCGTGTGACGTAATTTATCGACCTAACGGGAAGTGTCCAGTCGGATGCCCTCGCTATCGCTGGATAGACCAGGTCGAAAAAGATCTAAGTCACTTGCAACGGCTGTATTGGCGACAGGTGGCTGAGAACAGAGCAAAGTGGCGAAATCTCGTGTCGGAGGCCAAGATACACTTCGGGTCGCTTAGCAAGCGCTGATTGATTGATCAATTTTTAAAAATAAACTTATGAAACGTTGTCTGTATTGGAAAGTGACCGTTAATCGCGAATATATCAGCGATTTGGATATTTTAACGTAAATAAAAACCCGCTTGATCAGTGTAATGTACAAAGCGGGTTTCCTACACATATTAAGATACGGGACGGTGGGCAAACCGCATTAATATTATGGACAAAAAATATATGCAGCCTGCCTCGCTCGCGCGATCTCATGTTGGGACATAATAATAATAATAAAAATATTTATTGGTGCACCATACAATTAAAAATTAAAACTAAAAACAATTAATAAATGTTTATATGATGCACCAAAATGACCCAACTCAGCATATGCTAGTCCAGTGTTCTAGCGCTGGTTTTCAGCTGGGCCATTTTAGGTGCAGTGCGGAACGTACATCTTATAAAATATTTCTAAAACTTAAATTATAAGGATCAAAAAATAATAACTAGATATGCGGTACTAATAATAATAAACAAAAAGACAAACAACATCACACTGAAAACTGTAAAATATTAGTAAAATAAATAATTAGTAACATGAAAGCTTTGTCGATATTAAAAGCTTTTCATACCCAAATTCCCCCCCACAGGATTAACAAGACCAAAGCTTGACCGTGTATACTAAGTTTTTAGAGTCAAAGCCTATGTATAAATTAAATGTTTCGAGTCCACTGTATCAGTTGTTCCACTATGGAAGCCAGTAACCCTATATGGTTCTGGTAAAATTGCACTGCCACTTTTCAATGTAAAGGTTGTTTCCTGAATACTTAGTATAAAGAATTAAAATTGTTGTTAGTATTTGCAAGTCGTAAATTACGTTTTTATTTGTTTTACGCTATAAGCTACACTTAATTAGTATTTGCTATATTTTATTATGATATATGAATGATCTGAGCTCAGGCAGACATCAGCCAGTTAGGTTAGTGCCCTGTGGAACTACTAATACAGAGAGGTTTTGAGTGCTCTTACTGGTTAAGTAATATTAAAAAGTTTAGTTTAAAATCAAACGTATTCGCCATAGATACTAATATATATAGGTCGCGTCATGTAAAAAGAACGCTGGCGGTCAAGCTGCACATTAGGCGATTTATCGGTCTATTTGGTGGTATGAGGTGCGGCGCGGGGCGGGCGGGTCACGCGCCGCATGCTAGACGGCGCGCGATTGGTTCGTCAGTCGACCCATGCGCAAACACACCCCCTCCACTTTCTTCCAGCGTTCTTTTTACATGACGCGACCTATACCCTGTATTTTATTGTAAAAAGTTCGTCGATGTGCATTAAAACTAGTAGGTACTCTCAAGTAGCGCTGTGCAGGGCCACTGAGTGAACACAAATAACTATGTGGAATAATACTTTTTCATATTGTTTAGTGTGAATTTTGGAATCTGAGACCAGTAGTAACCAAAAATGAAACTGAACCATGGACGCAATTTTAGACTTTAGAGTGATTAACAGTTTATTTTCATGTTTGAGTTCATTAAAAAATAGAAGGAACAGATCGAAATGTTACTTCAGATTTCTACCATAACTTCATAGGGTTTCATTTATGACGCTTTGCTTGACATATTTTTTATGTTATTTAAGCACAAAATAAATAGTAAATAATTTATACCGGACCCATATTCACCATCTCCCGTCACTAAAAAAAATCTTCATCGCAAATGTAGTTGTTGCTTACTCTAAAACAAATTGCTTTACTCGCCGTTATATCTCGCTGCACGCCGGACAATAAAACGTGTTAACGCTGTGAACTAAACGGCGCGCCCACTCCCACTTATGGCAACACATAGTGAAGCAAAACGCGTTATCACTATGTTATCGGTTAATGCTTACGAAATTAGAATAAAATGAAACAATAAGTGTTATTGTTTTTTCGATCAACATGTTCACTTTTACAAACAATGATAACAAATAAATAATAAAAATGAACAACATCCTTTGATCGTCTTCTTATTGTTTTGAAGCGTGTATTGAGCATGTGTACGTAGAGTGCATCCGCAATGTACGTATTTTTTTTGTTACGAACACATAGGTTCCTGTTTTTGAAGCGGTTTCGATTCTTCATGGTTATTTGTGTTCATAGCACTTGACTTGTTATAGAACGTATGTATTGTAATGTGGTATGAAACTTCCATAAAAGCTCTTTTTACATGTAATATTATCTTGTCGCTCAATTACTAAGAATAGGATATTATTAACGTGTAAATGCAAATTTTACTAGTCCAGATAATTCTATCTATTGATCTCATAATTTCTTAAATAATTATATTGAGACTATTTTCTTTCTTTACACTATGTTTTTTAAATATTAATGGTTGTGTTATCTATATTGTTAATTTATTATTGATTAATTAGTTTTAATGCTGTATTGTGTAAGTTTAAAATACTGTTAATATTTATAAAGAGAATGGCTATATTAAACGTCTACGGTTTGTATTTAGTATTAAAAATTTATAAAAATGTAAACTTGTAATCGTTTTTATAAGTTCTTGAAGAATATCAAAACCAGTTTTTAGTATTCTATTGTTGTGTACCTACTTTACGAAATATACAAACTTTTCATGACCTAATTTGTTGTTTCGATTGAATTTAAACATACGAGTGTACTTATGGCTCATATATCGTGAAGACTGTCATTTGGTCTGACTGTCAACATACTCTTAAGGATTTTCCAAAATACTACCGGTAACATTTTTATGTGACTTATTATAATGACCACTAGTACGCAGTCGATAAAGTCTAAAATAAATGTGAGCGCTCCGTACCGTGAAATAAGCACGGTAACTTATTACGTAATTCGTAGTACATCGTGCAAAATAAAATAATTTTTATTTTGCACGATGCGTCGTTCTATGAATAAGACTTATGCTAAATAAAAATATTTTTTGTGACTTATGTGCTTTAGTCTGCCGTAAGTTTTAAGCTTTCTGCATGTTTTCATCGTGATTTGAATGACTTAGGGTGTTGTACATCAGCCAGGGTATAATCATTTACGTCATCATGGCTACATTCTGCCTGATGGATTGCTGTCGATTCAGTCCAACAAAATGATAGCGCTCCATACCGCGAAGTAACCCACCCACGTTTCACGCCCCGCTTGAAACACCCGGGATTGTAGGAGCTGAGAACCACCTGCTGCGCCGGCAGAGAATTTCAAAGCCATTAATGGTCTTACTCAGGAACGACTTGCCATATTTAATTATAATGCTGATAGTCTGCACAGTATGTGGATAGGTGTGTACTTCTGATGCGCATGTACACAAGAAAATTAGTTACCCTTTGAAGATGTTGAAGATTTTCATTGCTTTTCTACCTTAACTCAATTCCATAAGGTTCAATTTATGGTGGGAATATGTCCACCACAAAGGGTTCATAAAATAAAAACCAAGAAGCATTATTTAAAATATTTTTATTCTTCAGAAACTATCGTCAATGTCACAATGTCAAATAGAAACACTTTAATTTTATATAAATACATACATTGTAACAAAAACATTTTCCTGTTGGAAAACTTATACACTAGTCAATTATATCACCCGGAAATATCTTTAAGTCTAATATACTTGGGTGGACTTTACACATGCGTGTAGAATTATAACAATTTAAGGATCCTAAGACGACATAAAAAGAAACTAAGGTAAAAACTTACCATAATTATTTCTACAAGTACGAAAATGAAGACAACGAATACTATACAGTATTAATTTACTATATGAAAAGTATGCCTTCTATGCAATATAAGTGCAATATTTTTGAGACATAGGTAAAGAGTTCAAAACTAATAGAGACAAGATGGAATTGAGGAGAATATTGGTTGGTTATCGCTATATGTGGTAGTTGTTAAGCCATGTTAGAGGCCTTATGGCGTGGCTTGAAACTCTAACAGCAGAACCTCACACAACTGCCTGGGTCCGCTTGAAGTATTACCTAAATACCTCTCACCTTTTTTCATGACAGGAAATATAGTTTTTCTGTGTCTGGGACCAGTTTAACGGGTTAATTTATTTCATAACAATTTACATTTACAAATTATTAAAATAAAGTATTTCAGTATGTTTACCGTTACTTAGTGCGCATAGAACAAGCGTTGTTTTGTTTTGAGCTATCTAAAGAATTAAGGAAGGAACTGTAATATTAGGAAGGGAATAGATAAAAATTAATTCATATTAAATGACATTATCATTACAATATGCTTTAGAAATATCTATACAAAACGTCATAATACAAAACTGCTTACGGTAATAAATTGTAAGTCATCAGCATCATCATCTCAGCCCATTAACGTCCCACTACTGAGCACGAGCCTCCTCTCACATACTAAGGTGCGAGGGTATTGAGTCAGACTCCACCACGCGAACCCAGTGCGGATTGGTGGAGGCAGGTGTATGGCGTCCTCCTGTTAGAATTTTTCAAGCCGCCCAATTAGACCTCTAACATGACTTAACGACTACCACATTTAGTGATAACCGGGACCAACGGAAGTGATGGATTAAAAATATCTTTACGAGAGTTACTTTCGTTTCAGCGTTGGTCGTGAAGACATCGTTGTTCTGAGGCTCCTATCTTACCTGAAGATGCCCTGTGTAAGGGCGAAACACGTGTCGTGTTGAATAGTTTCTCGATTTTTCGGGAAATTATAGTAGCGCGGGAATTGTTACAAAGATATTTTTAATCCATCACTTGCTTACAATGGATTTCCGCAAAGTAACGCCTGAATCAATAAATTATCGGGACCAACGGCTTAACGTGCTTTTCGAAGCACAAAAGCGCTCGATATCAAATGCCACACAAACGGTCACCCATCCAAAGACTGACCTCTGTAAACTCTGCTTTACTTCGGTGATCGTTTCCGACTACCGAGCACCGCGGAGCTACGAGCGCTTGTAAGGAAGAAGATACGAGAAATTGTAAGTTAATAAAATTCGTGTGACGTAATTATATGGATGATCCCTAATAAATAATTTCCCTAATTTTTATTTATTTGTGCAGTTAATAAACAAATCTTTCTTTCTTTCTTTCTAATATACTACGAAATTAAAATGATGCACGGACGGATCTTACAAAACATTCTTTATCTACTCAGGACCCTAACCTTTTGCAATTTAGTGTCGTAAGTAAGCAATCTTATATAATTACGTTTTATATAAAGATTTCTTTAGGGATACAAAAATATCTGCATGATTGTATCTGTAAAGTTTCGATAAACAATCTAAGCTTCGTCGTCGCTTGCAGAAACAGACTTTCTAGACTCGGGGGTGTCAGGTCTTGAGTTCCTAGATCCTGATCTAGATCTAGACCCGGACCTCGACCTGGAACGGGATCCACTCTTGGACCTAGATCTCGAGCGCGACTTGCTTTTAGACCTGGAAATAGACAACAAAATATCCGTTTTATTCACTTCTCTTTTACAAAAATAATTAATTTATATGTAAATCTGTGCACATAACATATGTAAGTTTATAATTTGAACTTATAGGTGCAAGTGCATTTTTGAATTCAGTTGTATTTTAATCTGTGCTTAGAGAAACTTGTTAAATATTGAATTATCCCAGAGATTGGAAATGTGCGACATAAAACAAAAAAGATAAGTAAAAGCTTAAAATATACTTTTTATTTAATACTTTTTTTTAATAAGAATTAACCGATTTGACATCTGCCCTAGTACTTTATTTATTCCCCCTTTTTTTATTATATTTATATTTGTGTGCCAAGATCGTAGCAAGTGGAAGGATGTGATCTCTGCCTACCCCTACGGGAAAGAGGCGTGACATTATGTATGTATGCATTTATATTTACCTTGAACGAGATCTCGACCGGCTTTTCGACCTCGATCCACTCTTCGATCTGGACCGACTCTTTGACCTAGATCGGCTCTTCGACCTGGAACGACTCTTTGATCTGGACCCACTTTTCGACCTCGAACGACTTTTCGACCTAGAACCACTTTTTGACCTCGACCGACTCTTCGACTTAGAACGGCTTTTCGATCGGCTTCGAGACCTGGATTTAGACCTGCTTCGAGATCTTGATCTGCTTTTGGATCTTGATTTCGATCGGCCTTTGCTCTTCGATTTGGAGCGTTTTCTAGATCTGGACCGTGATCGTGATCTGGAAATATCAAAATAGTTATAAATTTACTTATCGTAACATTTTTTACGTCAGAAACTACAATTGTTTGATTTTAGCGACAAAATAGTGAGGAGATAACACAAGAATTATTATTTTATTAATTTTTAATTATTCGCGTTATTTATAAATATCTATCTTAGTATTGAATTATATGACTCCCCTGGAGGTTAGCTTGAAGAGATATCGTAAAGAGATCAACTTTGTACAAACTCTTTACGATTTTGCTTTATAGCAATGTGCATACAGTTGCAATCTATATTAATATTATAAAGCTGAAGAGTTTGTTTGTTTGAACGCGCTCAGGAACTACTGGTTCGAATTGAAAAATTCATTTTGTGTTGAATACACCATTTATCGAGGAAGGCTTTAGGCTGTATAACATCACGCTGCAACTATTAAGAGCGAAGAAATAATGGAAAATGTGAAAAAAAACGGGGAAAATTATTCAACCTTGAAGGCTTTCCGTTGCGTGCGCTGCGAAAACGGTTCAAGATACCAAAAATATATGTATGAAAGAATTATTCCTCTTGAGATGATCTAAAAAAATTTCCACGACAGTATATGTTTATCTTTTAAGATTAACTCACTAGAACCGTTTTATGGTAATTACAATTTTAAAATAACACCGATATAAAATTCACCTGCGCCGCGTGATGTGCAAAACATGACGCTGCAAAGAGGAGAGGTAACAGCTATAATTTATAAAGCTGAGGAGGTTGTTGGCCAAAATTAATGATGCCTAAAATAACTATTCCACGCGGACGAAGTCGCGGGCACAGCTAGTTAATAATAAAAAGTGTTGCGCGATTGCATACCACCGTCCGACTCTGACTCGGAAATGGAAATGAGTAGAAATTAATAGATATTAGTAGAAACTGCGGTGCTCGGTGGTCGGAAACGATCACCGAAGTAAAGCAGAATTTACAGAGGTCAGTCCTTGAATGGGTGACCGTTTGTGTGGCATTTGATATCGGGCGCTTCCGTGCTTCGGAAGGCACGTTAAGCCGTTGGTTCCGGTTATCACTAAATTTGGTAGTCGTTAAGCCATGTTAGAGGCCTAATGGGCGGCTTGATAAATTCTAACAGCAGGACGCCATACACCTGCCTCCGCCATATCGCACTAGTTCAGCGTGGTGGAGTATGACCCAATACCCTCACACCTTGGTATGTGAGAGGAGGCTCGTGCTCAGTAGTGGGACGTTAATGGGCTGAGATGATGATTAGTAGAAATTAGTTCTGAAAAATACTGACCTGTCACTATCCGAAGCCGACATGATCCTCTTGCGTCCCTTATTGGCGGGCGGGCTTCGGCTCCGACTGCCGCTGCCACTGCGACTTCCGCTGCGACTCCTGCTGCCACTGCGCGATTTCCTACCACCATCCGACTCAGACTCGGAGGTGGAAATCGTTTCTTTGGAGACGATCTTAGCCCTCTGCTTAGCGCTGAGCTTCTCGTCGGTAGCTTTGGCTTTGTCGCGGCGTCCGAGGCCTTTCTCACCCTGTGAAGATTTCAAAAGAAATATTGGATTATTTTTGAATATCGGGTTAACTTTGTAAATTATACCCATGACGGTTTGTGTGACATTACATATGAAACTAACACTAGATGTGGTAGTCGTTAAGCCCCCCCCAACAGGGAAGGGCGCAGCGGGCAGGCCAAAAGGGCTCGTCCAGCAGCGCCAGGAGGGTCTTAGGCAGTGGGGGCAGGGGACTCCTGCTGTCTAACCATGGACTCTTCGGGTAAGTCGGCCACACACGCTATTGTCGCACAGGGAGGAAGGAGGGACCCGTCTACTGCGCGTCTCTGAGAAGGTCCCCCCGGTTTTGGTCCGGGGGACCTTGGCCACAGGCGGGGTGTCAGACGCTTCAACCCAGGTACTGGCCCCCGCCTCTTCCTCTCCGCGTGGTGGAGTATCCAAATACCGTCTCACCTTGGTTTGCGAAAAGAGGCCCGTGCCCGTTTCAGTAGTGAAATGTTAATGGAAGATGATTGAATGAATGGTGAATTAATAACCTTCTTATGTGTATAGGGATCCTACCAAAACCTAAGGACCCTAAGCCAACCTCACCTGCAAGTGGTGCACGTGCCGATCAACGGACGAGGCTCTGCCGAACATAACAGTGCCCGGTAAGCGGCAATAGGCTCGCCATCAATTAAGTGTGGGCGTATAATGCGTACCACTGCGTACCACTTCGAGGAAACGTATGTATGTAACCACGCGTGAATGTATGTATGTTACCTTCTTGCGGCCCTTCTTGCGAGGTGCATCGCTGTCTGAGCCAGAACCTCGCTCCCTGCGTTTCTTAGAGCGGCCCTTGCGCTCGCCAGGTTCTTTCTTCTTGCGACCCTTCTGCTTGGGCTCGCGCCTGTAATAATGTATAAAGTTTTAAGAAATTAAATAATTATATTTACGCTTTAAAATACGAAGGGCATTTCTAACGTGTTGCCGACCGTATCGTATCCATTTTACGCCTTATTTGAATGAGCCCCACTCGGTAATCTCTTGAGAAAATACGAGTATGATAGTGCGAGAAAGATGTCATGTTGATCGAATTAAAGAAGATTAACGAAATATTTTAATGATGAACAAGTTATTGGAAATATCCGCCGAAATATATGGACATATGGACTGCGTAAGACTTCCCATAGCCAAATCAAATGAGTCAAAAATACCATAAATCGACGAGGGGGGAAACAGTGTGATTGAAGCTACAAGTGTGTACTAGGAGTACTAGGATCCTTGCAAGTGTTATCTCAACTTAGGGGTACCCGAAGGGGTCTAAGAGAAAGGGGGCATGACTGCTGGGGTAGCGGAACTGTTTGAAAGAGCTACCGCGGCCGCGAACATGGTATGCTCAATAAGGAACATGGTTCGTTTTATTTAGTAAAAACGTGACACACCTTCCACCTTCACTCAAAGTGGGAGAGGGAAATCTGACGGTTCTAAGGAAATAAGGCGTGATAACACATATCGCATGCTTAAAGGAACATCGAACAATTAATAGATAGGTCAGGTTTGAGTTACGTACTTGTACAGTTTTTCTATTTCCTACTAAGATCGAATCGATGTTAGTTCAAAATACAAGCAGAATTACTAACTAGATATAGATGGATAAAAAAACTCTTTATTGTACACCAAATTAAAAATAAAACAAGATAACAATTGCAAAAAAAAAGTGATCCAATGGGCGGCCTTATCGATAACAGCATTATAAATCAGAATCAATTTAATGCGCTTACAAGTAGGACAAATATTCTTTACATCTTCTTTTGTGATGTCTCAAAAATAGTCATTTTGAGTTATATCTACATTCCATTAAGTATGCGATATGTGTGTAAAAGAGATCGAAAGGTAAGACTCACCGTTCTTCCCTGGGTCTATCGCTGCCACTCTCAGGTGAATCCGACACGTAATCATCCTTTCTTCGTCCCCGGCCGCTGCCTTTGGCCTTCCCTTCCTGAGGCATGTCGGCGAACATCATAGCGTTCTTAGTCTTCTCCTTGTACTCCTGTCTCTTCTGCAGCATTTCCACCGTACTCTTCTGTTGTTCCTCTTCGCGGCGGCGACGATCGTCGTCCTGTGGATAAAGTATTTTAAATTTAGTTTCTGGCTAGCTTAAGAGTTGGGTATTTATTGGATAATTTATTGATTCAGGAACTAAAGAAGTAAATTCATTAAAAGCAAGTAAAGGTTTAATTTCTACACCACAACGCCGTCACACGTTTCAGCGTTTGTTATTTCGACTTCGTTTTTATGAAGTAGACCATATTCTTCTAAAATTCTTATCTAAAGATGCTTTGGGTACCTGTCACGTTGAGTTCTTTCTCGATTTTTATAGATACGGCGGAAATTGTCTCGAATGTATTTTAAACCTTCACCTACTTTATTGGATTCGTTACTTCTCAAACATTTTCGCGTACTTCTTAAGATGACTGATGTCGTCCATTCGATTGTAGCTACATGCTGCCTAATCTGTCTATTTGTCAACCATTTAGCCTTAGCCAGAATAAATAAGACGAAAGATTTTTTTATATATTTTATTGATGACCTATCTATTAACATTTTAAGTTATTTAAATTTAATATACTCAGTTCGCAAGTTTGTAATAAAAAATAAAATGAAACTTTATTTATTTCGGCCTACTATGATCCATAAATGTTAGGAACACTGCTTATCTTTATATTGGTAAAATATTTCTAATATCGTCTGCTTACTGGTAAAGTGTGTTAAATGCATATTTCCTTGAACTGAGATAATAAGGTTTGAAAGTTCAATCGATTTATTACTCTCATTAAAATTATTTTTTGTAAAATATACTTATGCCAATTGATAGATAAAATATTACACTTTATCTCTATTAATTTAAAACAATATCAGTATCAGAAAATTAAACAATAAATCAGTTATTATTGATGCAGGGCATGCACTTAACTGGTTTTAGCTGTAATAGAAAAAACAGAGATAATACCTATGTTTGCCATAAAATCTTAGTAATTTGAATGAGAACAACAAGCGAATGGTAAAAGCCAGGCATTATAATAGACAAAAGGTGCATATGTGATGGAGTTGTGGAATTATTGAGTGAAACTCTGCATTTATCTGATTTTACTTGTAGGACTTTAAATAAATTGTGCACTTATTATAAAAATGTTCATACAAATAAGTTCAACATCTTTGAAAGTGTTGCTGAAGGTGTATAATTTAATAATCAAGTCAGACAGTATTCATTCGTAATCACAAATCATAAAGAAATCAGAGTAGGGAAGTATAATCAAGGAAATTAAATTGTAAATTAATACTATGAAGGATTTCATTCTTCAGGAGAATCTTCGTCAATTGCAGGTTCTGGTTGGTGATCATGCCCATCTATGTCGGTTAAAGATTGGAACCAGCCGTGGTATTCCTCGGGGATAACACCTGTATTACATAACGTCAGAAGATCTTTTTTCTTTGCTTTAGTTATAGGCAAAGCCTTAGAATAAAGTTTTTTAAGACGTACTTGGCTAGTTTCATGCGGTTGTTCCATAATTCTGCGTCTTTTTGGTGTACTACTTGCAACCTGTGCATTTTTCAGTTAAACTGGTAAAGCTGGTACATTTTCGCAGTAGTCAACTACGCATCTAAATTTAAACGTTTCGATGTATTACGTATAATGTGACCCATGGTAGGAAAAGACTCAATATGCTTTTTGATTACTTTTGTTAGGAGGTTCTTTTTTTCCTCTTTGGTCGTCGGCGTCATACAGACCACATTGGTTGCATTTTTCAATTGTACTATTTATAACGATGGGAGAAATTGATAAAATGTAGCAGAACTATTTTTGACAATCTTGATGTTTAGATCCATCGTGATAAAAGAAACATTTTTGTAAATTGGCGTTGCTTTTTAGTACCTTTCACTGTATTTATATCTTTTTACCTGTATTTTATAGCAAACAAACGTAAATAAATCAGCTTAACATATTTTAGCCTGACATAATATTCATAGCTACGTAGATGTGGTGTAGGTACATCTACAACGAAAATATCTTAAAGTGATTTATCATCATTTACTTGTACAGTTTAGCTCGAAATCAATGGTAAGATGATTTACCTCGGTTTATCTGAATGATTATTGCTATTTCATTGTAGGTTACTATGTTTTTTATCTAAGGTATCTTTGTATTTACGGTCCTATCGATTATTCTGTTTTACCAGTAGATAAAGCATCGAAAATTACATATCAATGCATTCATAAGTCATTTTAGAAAAAAAATGCATTTATCATGTTTTACCAGTAAGCACGATATGGACATTGTTATTTTATCAAACAGTGTACAGTCCCCACTGTCGGCTATCTCACTTGCGCACGAAAGTTATTAGGTCTCCACGGAAGACCAGCGCTGTTGTGGTCCTCCATTGCAGCACATGCTCAGCATTGAGTTCTTTTTAGGCATATTATATTTAAGCTCTGGCTCTGGCGAACATAACAGTGTCCGGTAAGCGGCAATAGGCTCGCCACCTATTACGTGTGACCTACTATATAATTAGCGAAGTGTGGGCTTATAATATGCCTCTGCATACCCCTTCGGGAAACAGGCGTGATTGTATGCATGTATGTATATTTAAACTTATTTGTAAAAATTGTTTACTGTTATGATTTCTGTTCTTTGTTCATTTGTATTTATGTCGAAATAAAATTTTATTTTATTTCATTTCATTCAATCAATGTAATGAACCAACCGAGTATAGTGTGTTTACGATACGATAGTGTGTGTTTTACCGATATGGTGTGGAGGTCAGTATACCTACACTTCACTCCAGAGGTCGTGGGTTCGATTCCCACACAGGACAAATCTTTGTGTGCATGACCATGAATATTTGTTCTGGTCTGGGTGTTTTTCTATGTATATTAAGTATGTATTTACAAAAAAAAAGTATTTAAGTATGTTTATCCGTTATTTAGTATCCATACCACAAGTTCTTAATGATACTTATCTTGGAACTAAATAATTGGTGTAAGTGTCAGAACTATTTATTTATTCAATCAATGTAAGGAACCGAGTATAGTGTGTTTACGTATTGACCCAGTGTAACTGACCTGTTGCTTCCTAAACGCCTCTCGTTGCTCGCGCTGCCTGTCTCTTAAGGTAACTTCCTCATCATGTTGCCTTCTCGCTCTAGCCACGTGCCACTGGGCTTGTGAGAGGAAGTCAGCGCACGTTCGGGCTTCAGCGGCGGCGGCGGCGGGCTCATAGCGGGCTCGCTCTTGACCCTCGCCTCCCTCGGCTGATGCCAGCCGTTGGAAGTATCTAAAAGATACATTATATTGATAAAAAAATATTTATTTTAAGCTATGGCCTGTATAAATTAAATTAAAAGGTTTTAGTTTAGGTATTTGCGGACCTCCGTGAATATGCACATGAGCTTATACCCCGAAGGAAGCTTGACACTGAGAATGTTCAGGAAGGTATTGTAGTTAATGCTACAAAAAACAAGTCCCAGAGAAACAGGATGTTCTTTTGATATTTAGGGTTCACTGTTGATTCCATATTTAAATATCTTGGGAAATCCACGTCAGGGATTCATTGCCCTAACTTAAAGGTATGCGGTAAACAGTTTCTTTTTAAACATCCCTTACGTCATTTCATAGGTATGGAATTTTCCTGTCATAGTAACAAGCCGTTAGAATAAATGGTGCTCGGTTTTGTTAAGTTTTTTTTTTAAACTGTAGGTAGTGGAGCAAGTTTTGCACTTAGTAGCCACATAGAGAATGCGGGCTGTATGTAGTCGAGTCGTTAACTTGGAAGTGTTCTTAGATACATACATTCACGCCTTTTTCCCCGAAGGGGTAGGCAGAGGCATATTTTACGCCCACACTTCGCCAATTATATAGTTAGACCCACGTAATAGATGGCGAGCCTATTGCCGCTTACCGGGCACTGTTATGTTCGCTAGAGCCTCGTCCGTTGATAGGCAGCTGCACCACTTGCAGGTGAGGTTGGCTTGTTCGATTCCCACACAGGAAAAATATTTGTGTGTATAAATATGAATATTTCTTCTGGTATGGGTGTTTTCCTATGTATCATCATCATCACAGCCCATTAACGTCCCACTACTGAGCACGAGCTTCCTCTCACATATTAAGGTGTGAGGGTATTGGGTCATACTCCACCACGCTGACCCAGTGCAGATTGGCGGAGGCAGGTGTATGGCGTCCTGCTGTTAGAATTTTTCAAGCCGCCCATTAGACCTCTAACATGGCTTAACGACTACCACATTTAGTGATAACCGGGACCAACGGCTTAACGTGCCTTCCGAAGCACGGAAGCGCTCGATATCAAATGCTACACAAACGGACACCCATCCAAGCGCTGTTCTATGTCTATTAAGTATATATTTACAAAAAAAAAGTATTTATGTATGTTTATCTGTTTTTTAGTATGCATAGCACAAGTTCTTAATGATACTTATTTTGGAACTAAATAATTGGTGTAAGTGTCAGAAATATTTCTTTATTATTTACTTATACGAGACCTGCAGTTTATGCACGGCGTGCAATACTCGTTGCAATTTCGACCTTTTACTCTCAGTACAAGGGCGGCGCGTCATCTCACCACATTATAAAGCAGCGCAGCGTACTCTCGTCCTTTAACACGATCGTGGCTGTAAATGTGTGCTGCGGGACTGTCCGAAAGGATTACCGCGGCCTCTGGACTTAGCAGGCACAAGAAGGAACATGGATGGTTTTTAGTCAGTAAAAGTCTGACACACCCTCCCGCTCCACCCACAGCGGGAGAAGGTATTTTTTTTTATTTTAAATAATGGCTTCGTGAGTCTAGCACATTTAGCCAGTGTCAAGTAAGTGATATATTAATAATATATAATTCATAGTAAATGATAGTGAATAAATGGTGATAAAGGTGATAAAGATGATGTGAAAAAAATGAAGGTGATAAAGATGATAAATCGAAGATGAAATACCCTCCCTTAAACCCCTTGAATCCTCAGTAAAGATGTGGGACATGGACTACTTGAGAGAAAATTTGAAAAGTGAAGTTGCACTGTTTTGTTTGATTTACCGACACTAATGTATGTTCACAAACACTTAACGGTTAATAATACACCGTTATTACACATTAATGTTAGAAATATCACAAATTTTAGAAAATGAAACAAAACTGCAGACATGACGCTTCTATTTCCCGCCAAGAACCGGGAGAAGGTCATTAGATGATTTTCCATCCGAAAAAAAAACGGGACGTAGCAGGCACAACCAAAGCGGGAGAAGGAAAAAATATGGCTGTATGTGTGTAGTGCCTGTGCGCTGTGTATGTGCGCTTGTGTGTGGAGTAGAGCGACCAATTGCAGACAAGAGCGAAGGTCTAAACGCGGAGTATATGAAGAGGAAGCGACTCACTTGTGCGAGACTTGCAGCTCGTGTACGGCGCGTAATACTCGTTGCAGTTCCGATCTCTCATCCTTCAATACGAGCGCGGCGCGTCGTCTCAGTGTAAGCGCCACATTGTAAAGAAGCGCCTGGTCGTGGGGCGCCACCCGCCGCGCCCGTAGAAGCGCCGCACGCGCAGCCCCCGCGCGCCCCGCTAGCCCGTGCCCGCGTCCGACCCAAGTCAGCCATTCCACGTCGTGGTGCATGCGGAACTTGCGTATGCAGTTCTCGTACTGAAATAAAATGGTTCACTGTCAAGAAGCATAAAAATTTTAAGCATAATGTTATTACTACTAATTGTAGTAATTTCGCATAATACTAATAAGCACAACAGTTTTTAGCATAAACGCAATAAGCATAAACATGTTTAAGCATAAAATAATTAACCATAAATTTAAAAAGGCATAATGGAGTTTTACTATAACGAAAATACCTAATTATTATAAATATAAAAACATAATTGCATTCATGTAAGGTCATTAAAAAGCGGCTAACGGGTGGCCCAAGGGCCCAAGGGGGCCCAAGGGCCACCCCCGCCGTACCTAAACCTACTTTTACTCTATATAATAAAATACTGTTATGCGACTTTCCATTATGCCTAAAAAATTGTGCCAAAAAAAATTATGCATAAATGCATTATGCTAAATAATAATTATGCCACAGTACATATTATGCTAAAACCAAATTCGGCCAAATTAATATTATGCTAAATAAATTATGCCAATTTCATTATGCCAATCCATTTTAGGACAAAACAAATTATGCCAATGAAAGGGATCATCAACATCATAACGACTGAATTGGCAATTCTCACTACAAAACAATGGCCAGATCTGTAGGAATTTGAATGAATAAATAAACAATTTATTGTACACTAAACATTAAAAAAAGTAATAAAATCACATAAACAAATATATGGTACAATGGGCGGCCTTATTGCTAACAGCAATTTCTTCCAGGCAACCTTGACCCTAACGCCTGAAAACAAAAACCCTTTTTAATCCAAAGTTGACTATGTAAAATAGACAAATTAATCGTTTTTCAAGTAAAACGTGCCAAAAACCAATCTTTGACTTTCAAGCCGACCGATTAGATAGACTCATAAGATTGGTTTTAATCTCGGCCTGTGAATAGGTTATTAATTTCGGGTAAAAAAAGAGAAAATCTAGACACAACTGAAGTTTGATTGTTTACTTTCTCCCACAAGTCATCTTCTATATCAAATGTTAATGCGAAAATTACTGCATCATCCAAATACATCCTGCATGAGTGTTCGGTGTGTAACCGAACCGCCAAATTAGAATTAAGTTAGTGCATTATCAATTGCCGTCGCGTACGGGTGCATTCACATCATTTATATTTAGTTTTCCGCAATATAATTTATATCATTTTATGAATCATCTTTTATTTATGTTCTAACCGGAACATAAGTTAGTCCTTCGACCTGGAGCCGAAATGTGAACCACTGAGAAGGATTACACTATTATTTTTTGGGAAAGCGCACAAATTCTATCACACTATAGTCACAAGCATTCCTTTTTTCAATTTCGACACTTAAGCGTTATATTGACATCTTGTCGATTAAGTGACAATAGTACACAATAGATTATCTGCTGTTGTCTAAGAAAGATGGCCCGAATGTACTCACCATCTGTATTGCATTGATGTACTGCTTCTGCTCCACGTATATATGTGCTATATTCATCCACACGTCGGGGAAGTCTGCCGTGGCCTCCCGCACTTGAGCGAAAATGTCCCGGGCTTCATTTACACAACCCTAGGAAATAAGACAATCAAACACAAATTTATTATTGTTTTACATAAATTAATATTTATAAATATTTTTTGACACTTACACCAATTATTTAGTTCCAAGATAAGTATCATTAAGAACTTGTGTTATGGATACTAAATAACGGATAAACATATACTTCTTTTTTTGTATATATATACATACATACTTAATATCCGTGCTTCGGAATGCACGTTAAGCCGTTGGTCCCGGTTATCACTAAATGTGGTAGTCGTTAAGCCATGTTAGAGGCCTAATGGGCGGCTTGATAAATTCTAACAGCAGGACGCCATACACCTGCCTCCGCCAATACGCACTCGGTCAGCGTGGTGGAGTATGACCCAATACCCTTACACCTTGATTTGTGAGAGGAGGTTCGTGTTCAGTAGTGGGACGTTAATGGGCTGAAATGATGATGACTTAATATTTACTGAGGACTCAAGAGGGGTTTAAGGGAGAGGGCTTCTCATTTACCATCTATCATCTTTATCACCACTCATTCTCATATACTATGAATTAGATATTGTTAATATATCTTTTATTTTACACTGGCTAAAATGTGCTAAATACACGCCATTACTTAAAAAAAAGTACCTTATGTGCGAGTACGCAACCAATGCCGTTGGCCGCCCAGATGTTTTTCTGGTCATTCTTCAAGACTTGTTTGTACATGGCCAGCGCTCTTTCTTGATGCCGCTTCTCCCGGTCTTTTTCTCTACAGGGCTGATGTAGTGTTTGTAGCCAAACATTTCCTATAGGTAGGGAAATTATAAATTAAAGTTTTTTGATTCTAGTCAGTCAGTCTAATTTTTAAACTGCGTTACTCCGAAAATTACAAAATTAGACTTTTAATGCCATCTAGTGTAAAATTTCGAGATCTATCGAATGGAATATCTCTTAAATATCACAAATTAATATTTAATTAGTTATAGTGCCTCCTATAAAGTTGGCTTCGAAGAACATAAGCAGTTTAAAAATTAGGTTCACGATATGCTAAAATGCAGAGCAGCTTTACAGCTGAGATTTTTTAAGGTTTAATCTTCTTGAACCATAAATATACTGTGAACTGTCGATAGCTGCAACTGCACTCGTGATTCTACAAAACCAAAATCTTTCAGATCACTCTACCACGCGGACCCAGTGCAGATTGGCGAAGGCAGATTGGTATAATACTTTAAGCCACCCCGAAAAGACCTCTAATTTGCTCGGATAACCATTTCTCTTGGCTTGTTCATCATATCCTAGCATTATCCCGGTTGCCCTAGACTTGACCTTAGGGCCCAGGGTCTGCTCACTGGTTCAACCAGATTTGACTGAATTTCAGTTATTAGTGGAGCGACTGCCGTCTGACCTCCGCAACCGAGAGGGAAATATCATTCTATGATTGAACCAGCTGTCAGTCTGTTAGAAGGCACTGACTTTCTAATAACGACTGCCGTAGATGTTCATGACGGCCAGGACCAACGGCTTAACGTGCTTTCCGAGGCACATAGCAAGCGATAAATACGCACATAAAAGCCCTAGGTGCGCCACCAGGGTTTGAACCCGAGACCCTCTGAATTTAAAGGAAAGGGGCCTCGCCACTGGGCTATCGCCGCTTGGCTTGTTGACTATCACAAATAGTAATAGCTAGAATCAGCGACCACAAGTGCCTACCGGGGCACGATATCGATATCCAATGCCACTCATATCATCACTCATTCAAAGACTGTCCTCTGTGAACTCACGCCTATGTGCAATTTTAATGTCTCTTGATGTGCCTAGTTTTTAAGCGCCGGCGCACATTGGCGACACGGCTTGGCAATGGATATCGAATCTTATTCAGTTTAAACAGTTTTAGGACTCACATTTCGATACGTTCATATCGCCAGAAATAAATAGTGGTATAAATGGAAGGTCACATAAATATGAGTACTAATGGAGTGTGAATAAGATTCAAAATCATTTTCTTTTACAAAATCCCTTGCCGTGCTGTGCCATCAATGGGCGCCAACCCTAAGCATATTAAAACAACAACATACCTAAAGCTATAAGTGAATATGCATCCGTGGAAGTAGTTGAATTCTGAAGGATCCTCTCAAATTTCTTCTGTCCCGGACCCCACTCTTGTTGAGCAAGATGCAAGTTTCCGAGCAAAGACCATGTGTCTGGATGCTCTGTGTTTACTTTCAAGGCCTCTTTAAACCAATCTGACGCTTCATAGATTTGTCCTTTATCTCTGGCCATACAGCCTAATCTGTTTAAGTAAATACAAATATAAAAATGATTTATGTCAAGTGTGACCCATATTGTGTTAAAAAAATTGAATTCTAATTTAATACTTAGTTACTTCAAATAAATATTATGAATTTTAATCACATTATGCAAAATTATTGAAACATTAGGTATATATAATTTCAACATTTGATAACTAATAAAACTGATGACACTATTTCTTTTCAATTCTAAATCCAGTCCCAATACCGACTTACAAATAAAAGTTAAAAAAGATTAAAGAGAAATTTAATTTCCACTAGACTTGGCGGCAATGGGTGATGTATTAATTAAAACTATATATTATTTTTAATGTTCAAACTTTCTTGAAGTAAAAATAAAGTAATTAATAATTAAGATATAAAAACTTGTGCTTTCATTTAAACATTTGCCCTAGGATGGAATCAAGCATTTGGGTGACTTTTTTTATTATTTTAAGTAAAAATAATTTTATCAGATCTCTTACCTCAGATAACAATCTATGTAGTTGGGATGTTCCTTCAAGATGTCTTTGTAAAGCTTCTCTGCCTTGTTGTACACACAGAGAGCTTCGTTCAAGCGCGCTAAATTATACATCGTCGTTACAGATATTGAGTTATAGTATTGTGCATCTAAGGTCTCGGCATCGGCCTTTTCCCTGAAAAGTTAAACCATTAAATTACTTTTTATAAAATGTTTTAATTGGTAATCTGTTGTGTTAAAAATTGTACAATTGTCGTTTTTGCTTAAAACTTTTTTTTCTTTTTAAATATATTCTCTTGTTTACTTTGATTATAATTATGTAGGAATCTTTCGTGTTTTGAATATAGTATATTTTAATAACTTGTTTATAATAATTATAATAGATTATGAAACTAGATTTATGAAATGTATAGAAGAATGGCAGTGCACAGAAAAATCTCGATTGGTTTTTGTTGCACTGTTTTTATTTTAACTTATGATTTAAATTGTAGTTTGTTATACAAATTTAAAAAAAAAAATATTCCTAAACAGAATGGTTTAAGATTGCTTTATTGAATTTATCACATAGTTTTTTTTCTTCTTTTTCCGGCTTTTAATCACAGTTTATGTCACTATTTTTATAACGACGTATTTAGAGACACCTTGATATGTGTGAGGAGGCTCGTGCTCAGTAGTGGGACGTTAATGGGCTGTGATGATGATGATTTAGAGGCGACTGGTTTGCACCAGCAAACGTAGCAGGTGGACGGCCTTCCACCAGATGGATCGACAATTTTGTCAAGGAGGCGGGTCAAGATTGATCAATAAGGAAAACAACATGGCTGTGATAAAGATGAAAATTTTAATTATCATAATTATTTGATGGCGTAATGTTCATCTTGCTAAGGAGTGAGAGATTAATATATTTATTTTTCTTAAAATTTTGTGACTGCAAAACACAAGTTTATTTTTCGTGTTATATTTTTAGTTAAGTACATTTGTAATTAGTGAAAGAAAAAAACAAATTTGACGATTTTCTTGTCCGTTCTTTTACGATCAAGATCCCGCCCCCAGTGAATAGGCGCGTCAAATTTTAAGTTTGACCTTCACAAGAGACAAAACTTGAATAAATGATTTAGAATTTTTTATTTTAAAAACACAATTGATACTAAGTGCTTTATGCTAGTGTTTAAGAAATCCCAATCTGAAACTAGATGAAATTGAATTAATTACCTTTCTAAAGCTTCTTCGAGATAATTTTTAGCTTCAGTGAGATTTCCTAATCTGTAGTGCAGGGCGGCAACATTGTTCAGAATTTCCGCGGGGATATCAGCATTGACTTTTTCTTTAAGAATTTTCATTGCTGTACTGTAGGCATTGAGCGATCCCTGTTCAACGAAATATTGCAATAAGTTCTGGATAAACTATGATTAAAAGTAATTTCATTTATGGTAAATCATTTCCTAAGAACATTTAAAATAATAATAGTATACATTATAAATATTAGATTGTGGCTAGTACACTAAAATACACAAAAAAAACAAAAATTATTTTCACTTCACAATTATACTTAAGCCCTCATAGTCCAAAGCGTAAAATGAGAAACGTACATAAATAACTATCTATCATTGGGTTGGGGTTGTTTTGATATGTGCATAAGCAATTATCTTACTTTGGGTTGGGGTTATTTTTAATGCGCATCAATAACTATCTTACTTCAAATTGGGGTTACTTATTATGTGCATAAATAACTATCTTACTTTGGGTTAAGGTAATTTTATTAAACAACATCTGACAATATGCGCTTTTATAATTATTACTCATTTTACATTTTCGACGATCTGTCACTTTGCAATTTTCACCTTATGCTCATTACACGATTTATTATTCTATAGAACCATTGAAATATATTTCTTGGTTGTCATTCTTTCTCACCCTTCAGGATCCTGGTTACCTGTGTGCCATTCAGTAACAGATTGCTTAAAGAAAATAACTAACAACTATACTAACTTGTAAATCATTTTGTTCTAATATCTGTGCAAGTTCAATCCAAGCTTCCACATCATCTGGAAACTGTTCTGTGACTTTCTTCAAATGCTGCCGTGCTATGTCTCTCTTGGACTGAGATGGTGAGTTGGCATATAAGGAACCTAGGATCTTCATAGTTTCGTAGTTACCTGGTTGTGCTTTTAATACCTTTTCGAAACATTGCGCAGCCTAAAATGATTAAAATAGTATCATTAATTTACATACGTTTTAGGCTACTTGTACACTGAAGCGGAGCGAAGCTGTGGAGCGGCGAAAAAGATTGGTTAATATTTATCAATAGGTTTCCATTATTTTTTACAAAAAGATGAAGCGCGCTCAAGTTCGTAAATCCTATAGTTTAATATTTCTCCCGTTTCTCCGCTTCGCAGCCGCGCTCTGCCTCAGTAGACAAGCAGCTTTAAAATGGAGAAGTAAATGAATTGTACATGAATATGATCTACACTTATGTTATTACAAAAGTAGAGTTACAAGCTTTCTATGAGAGGTACATTTAGCGTAGACATGCTTGACAATCCAAAATTTTGCGATGTTTATATACTGTCTTGTATATCTATAATTCAAGCACAGCTGTTTTGTTCGAGATGTTTGTAAAGAGAGCAAATGTCAACGTAAATCGGTTTATCTTCATAGTTTTGCTTATGACTTAGGTGAAAGCTATTATCTCAAATTTGCCCTATCTATCCTATACTTCTTTGTCACAACGAAAAATGCATGTTGGTTTCCTGGCTTGACCAAATCTACAAGGCGTAGTTCTTAGATACAACATAATTTCCACTGTTTCTTTGAATAGCAGATAATTATAAAAAATAAGTTGCCAAAAAGTTGCTGTAAAAATTTAAAAAAAACATTCTTGCAAAATGTAAAGAAAACCTATTAGTGTTCTTAAATTTTATATACTAATATAGTACCTAAATATTTATTTTAGAATAGTTATAACTTACATTTTCAGTATCACCTCTGTAAATATACATTTGACCAAGACCATAGTGCGGCAACACAAAATTAGGTGGAGCAAACTGTGTAGCCTGATAGTAGTATTGAAAAGCCTGGTCACAATCCCCTTGCGCATGGTAAGCTCGGGCCAAATGGTGACAACTCTCTGCTCTCATAGCTTCATTCTCTGTATTGTGGAAGGCGTGTAATGCTAAATGTTGTACTTTACTGTAATCCTGTCACGGAAAATAAAATAATTATAAGTACCAAAAGCTAAAAACGAATTTTTGCCAAAACTAAGCATAATATGAATTTTTATTATCAGTCTGTGAGGCAAGCTGTTGGTACACAGGAAACAATAGAAATTCAATTGTGTCTAGATGAAATTTGCTACAGATATATACAGTAGTATTATTATTAAGGCTTAAAATCCTAATAAATAAGACAGAAAACTGTTTTGTGTTGTTTCCAAAATTATAAATAAAACATGAAATTTAATCAAATTTAACTCTATTTATTTACATCTGCAAAATTATTTCATCTGTTATAACCTTGCTCCTAGTATCCATAACATGTTTAAACCTAATCGATAATTTAAAAAAACAGTCAGAATCACACCTACAGTTTAAACAACATAGAAATATATAATTGTTACTTATGGTAAATAGTACAAAACAATTAATTACCTTTTTGAAGAAGAAATGATTAGCCAAGTGATTTAAAACCATTGGGTTTTTCGGATCAATGGCGTAAGCTTTGGAAAGCATTATGACTGCCATTTTGTTAGATTCATTTTCTTGTAAATTTAACTTTAGAATTGACAAGCCAACCAGAGCTCCAACGCATTGTGGATCTAGTTGTAGAGCTCTTTCAAAAGCCATTCTAGAACAAAGAAAGCAATTTTTAGTTTTTTAAGCAAATCTCCACCAATCCCCACTGGGTCAGCCTGGTGGAGTATGACCTAATATCTTAATGAGCTAACATGATAAAGCAAATTGCTTTGATCTGTAGTTGACTGTCCTGTCCATGCCAATTTTAAGAAAGTATATAGGGGTCATGTTCATTATCTCAGCCCATAAACGTCCCACTACTGAGCACGAGCCTCCTCTCACATACCAAGGTATTGGGTGTCATACTTGACCACGCGGACCCAGTGCGGATTGGCGGAGGCAGGTGTATGGCGTCCTGCTGTTAGAATTTATCAAACCGCCCATTATGCCTCTACCATGGCTTAACGACTACCACATTTAGTGATAACCGGGACCAACGGCTTAAGGTGCCTTCCGAAGCACGGAAGCGCTCAATTTCAAATGCCACACAAACCGTAACCCATCCGAGGACTGACCTCTGTGAACTCTGCTGTACTTTGGTGATCTTTACCGACCACCGAGCACCGCAGAGCCACGAGAGCTTCATGTTACATCTCACGAATTTCGTGAAGTTTTCACCCCCCCTCCGTCCTTGTCACACTAGTGAGACTAACTCCTCCTTAGTGTGATGTCACACTAGTGAGACTCCCTCCTCCTTAGTGTGATGTCACATATTTTGCAACTATACAGCAAGAAATAATTACATAAAAACAGCAGTTCTTAAATTTTTAATAGGACCTGGATTTTGAAATGTGACATCACGAAATTTAGAATCCTTCCCCTTCCCATTGTAACACCATGTCACACTTCGTCAACGCGCTCCCACCCTCTC
Organism: Musotima nitidalis; assembly: GCA_949126915.1. Taxonomy (NCBI): domain Eukaryota; kingdom Metazoa; phylum Arthropoda; class Insecta; order Lepidoptera; family Crambidae; genus Musotima; species Musotima nitidalis. Next base: position 5,311,559 of record OX421424.1, on the reverse strand, counting down.
AACGTGTGTCGTAAATTATGGGTAGCCCCTAAATAGATAGGTAAATTCTTTGGTAGAGAATGCCTAATGGCATGAAGTTCGCTTTTTGAACATTTGTTTTCTTTATGTGTGCCTTGACTCTTACAGCTCCCCATAAGATGAGAGTGAGTGGCACCACTCTAGGCCAGTAGCACTTGGGTTTAAATAAATAGAATGGTGTAATTACAGATCAAGTGCCAAAAGATCTTATAACATATCCTCAATTCATACACTTGTATTAGTTTCACAATGTATTTATAACCACTAGCATTCTCTCACCAACCAAGTTGAGAACAATTTTAAGAGTTCACTGCGTCATGCAGAGATTGGTGGAGTATGGATTTTGGATGCTACAGTTTTCAGGGTATATAATGAGCTATCTAACTTGAATAAACAACATAGTTATATCTGGGTCTACTGTTTTAAAAACCTTCCAAAGCAGAGCTCTTGTTATATGAATGGAATGGATATTTGAATATCCAACAAATACAGTCATCTAAGGATCAAACTATGTGAACTCATCTCATGTTATACCACCTTATACTAGGGAGCTATGAGCCTATAGCCTGACAATTTGTGTCTTAGAACATTAGAAAAAAATAGAATTTTATAAAGAAAATACTTTAATACATTACCTGGCCTTTTCTTGGTTATTGAGTTTCATAAAACAATGGCCCATGCCTAAACGTAGTGCCGCAGGACTGTCTGGATTGGTTCGTAGTGCTTTTTTGTAAAATGCTAGTGCACCTCTGTAATCTTTTCGATTAAATGCTATACAAGCCTTTCCAAGTAATGAAGGTACGTTGTTAGGTGACTGATTAAGGACAAAGTTGAACTGGGCATCTGCCTGCTCCATCTTGTCACCTTCCAGGAGACAGAAGTATGCTCTACCAAGGAGATGGTTCTGAAAGGAGCAATATGAAGTAATTTTATAAACATTAATTGCTAACTTGTGCCAAATAAACAATTTTAATATTCAATGAGTGCAATTATGTATTAAGAACAAGGATTCTTTTATAAAATTTAGCATAAAAATATTATTTAAAATAACTGAGCTAATTAATGAATTGCTATTTCATCAAAAAGTTATCTTTAGGAGCCTGTCACAAATATAATAAAAGTTTAGAGCGAGTTTGCAATGTGCAAGTGATAACCCAGGTGTTGCTAAAGTTTATACACTACTGCAGCATTTCCTCATATGGTGAGCCCCTGAAAGACCAAGAAACTTTTTGGGGGGTCAATATTGCTCACATTTATAGATTTGTACCCTCAAGACCGTACGGTTTGTGTAAACATGTACACTCATGTCAGCTAGTACTTACTGACACACTAGTATGAGGCTTATAAAGAACAATATGGAAATGTAGGAACTCACCTGATCATACATAATGATTTTATCAGCCATGGTATACAAGAGAGTCGCTTTAGTGAACAACTCCTTTTTCTTGTCCTTGGACTTCTCCTTGTTGGCTTCTTGAACATAATAAGCCGCCAACATATCGAGGGCGCGCATTTGGTCTCTCTCAAAATCTCTATAATCAATGTTTGCATCCACTCTGGATGACTCCAATATTTTGAGGAAGTCATCGATCTTTTTTTGCTTGTAATAAGCAAGCTGGAACAAAAAACACAAAACAGTTAGATATACTAGAAACAAGGATAGCATTATATAAATTAGGTTATGCTACTTACGGCGACATTGATCCAGACATTGAGTAGTGATCGTTCTTGTTGTAAGATGCTAAGTACTTCTTCACCAGATGGCAACTGTTCGGGATCTAACTCGATCACCTAGATAAGCAATTAATAATAATCGTAAATTACTAAGTAAACGTCAAACTAGACAAATTCTAAACATTTGCCAATACTCACCTCATCAGTGCTCATCAATGGTATTTCTAGAGACATTTTGAAGAGTATTTGTCACTATAACATACTACATTCCACTTATTTCATAAATAAAACTGGGTAACTACAAGTATTATTAAATTTTCCGAAGACAAGACTTTCGGAAAAAACAGATTATCGATTGATCGAGCCGCCAGGTAGCAGTGGGCGTTATTCAACTTAGATAGTTGTACAACTATCTATTTGGCTGAACAACGTTCACTAGTTATCAAATGTTAAAGAACTATCTATTTTCTTCAACGCTCTAAAGTCAAGGCGAATCCAAACGTTAAGACGATAGACGTTTGGTTCACTACTGCTCTCTCACGCAGCGTCCGATGATCGTTGCGCGGTCGTTAAGCGAGATCGCCTTACATTAATCTTTTTGTACTATAATTCTACTGACCGCTTAGAGTCAAAGGGCTAATGTAAAGCATTTTAATAATAAGGATGGCAAGGCAACGTGTCGCAATCACAACGTGAGAAGCTACTTCGGGCGTATGAAAGAAAATATAGGACGATGCGTAAGTGTAAATGAAACGGATATACGTGGGGCACTCTGAGAGCCCACCTCGCACAATCACGTGATTTTTGACTATTTTGATTGAATTTTGTGACTTATTAGAAAGGACGGAAGATCATTAAAGATTGAATTTTTTACTAGGTTTTGATTTATTGACCTTGAGACTTTTTTCCGAGAACTTACTTAAAATAAATTGGGTCAGTGCAAGTTTATATGCGTTTGCTTTTACAATAATTACGAGTAATAATAAAATATTACGCTAGTGCAATTTAGTGCGTGTTTGTTTAGATTTTGAATAGGAATATTTTTTTGAATATTTTTAGTGGCTTAGTATTGTAAATAATATACCTACTTATGTTTATTTTGTGTTTTAACATTGTGTGTAAATAGTTTCGTTTTAAGTTAACAAACAGGTCCCGTGTAAATAATAGCTTATTGTGGGAAAATTTTGAAATAACTGACCCTTAGAATAAAAAAGGATGACAATATAGACAGTCCTAATCCCGGTAAAGTACGAAGGAAAGTTCATTGAAAACATTGACAGTAGCTAACCATTCAAACCTAACAACGTATTTCACAACATAGGCAGTTCGCTGACGTCGACGATATAGATAGTTGTCAAAAATAGATAGTTTTAAAAACCGCTATTTACAAACGGATAACGTTTTCGTTTAGTGATTTCAAAAAACGATAACGACACATAGCTACCGCCAGGCCACAGACGAGACGCTACAATTTTGACGTATAAAGTGTCAACTGTTTTTTTTTGACAAGCAATGTATATACTGCCCTTGTTTTGAGGACAAATTATGTAAAAAACAGTGAAAGCTTTTTATATGCTAAACTATTGTATTTTTATTCAAAAGGCATTGTGAGACAAGAAACTTTCTTTTTTAATTAGCACATCATTTTATAAATTTGGACAAAAACATATTTTAATTATATGCAAACCGTGGTTAAAAATTTTGGATTGAAATTTAATATTTTTAATTTTTTGACGTGACAACGTCTTAAATTAGGTTGCGGCTGGGAGTCACTTATGAAAAAGTGTAACGCTCGGTAACGTTACGATGAGTCACCGAACGAGAGAGAGGCCCGGCGAATGCCTTGCGTCTCTCTCCCACTCAACTATGATCGGTCTGCCGCGCGCGCAGCACTAGTGTACAATGTTTTAGTAAACAAAATATATTTCTATAGTTAAAATTTGTGCAATTCTTATTTTCATTCAATTCCTTGTTCCTATTGTGCAATTTAATTATATTCATATCAATAAATATTCTACCGAGAAAAAGACGTTGTCACGTAAAATCTTCGCCCGTAAAAACGACTTTACAGGCAACCATTTTTTTAATTTTATTATTATTTTAATAATTATTGAGTTTCATTGCAAATGAAAAAAATCATTAAAAACATGAATTAGATCGACTAGACTCGACTAGACTTGAATGTGTTAATCAACTCATACAGTTGCCAGTTCGTCGCATCACTAATTTTCTTTGAATTCGAAGTTGCACAAGTTGACGTCTGAAGTAAAAATTCCGAAAGCGTAATTACAATATTTCTATAAATTTTCGTTAAAAATTACAAATAACACCATATTGAAGATGCAGAAAATATTACTGATCTGTTTGCTTTCAATATCAACGTGTCTTAGTCGACCCGAAGATGGATTTAAACGTAAGTTATTAAAATACCTACATCCATGAATGTATATTCTAAGATTTATTCTCATGAGAACGTAGTTACAAAATAATGTGGTATCCATTTAAGCTACGTAACTGAAATATCTGTTTTGAATACCTTTGTATGTTATTCTTTTAATGTCTTATATATCATACTGCGCCGATCTTACTCGCTAGAAATTGTATTTTTAAAACAAGGAAAATGTAAAAATTATTACTTCCATTGTTTTTTCGAAACGGATTTTAGGCCTGTCATAGAGTAGTAGAATTAGACCTAAGTCTTTTTATAATTCTGTGAGAAGTTAAATCGAGGGTTCCGTGCTCAAACCCGATAAGTGACAACATCAGATACATAATTTCTGCCGCTTTTTCTTGAGATATTATCAGATAAGACGATTTCAGAAAAGAAGACTGAAAACTGAGGACTTCATAATCCAATAAGTAAACCTAATTAAATTCTTTTATTTACTGTTTTAAGCCCAAAAACGCCAATTTTGTCACTTATCGGGTTTGAGCACGGAACCCTCGAAATTTGTATTTCAATACCTACCATTTAAATGACTGACTATTTTGAGTGAGAAAATAATCACCTAAATCGATTTGTGAGTCTCTAACAGGAATCTTTCATCTGTAAAGTCTCAAGTAGTCGAAGAATGAGGTTATCTCACTAGGGACTACAGGTCTTCGAACTTCTTTAAGTAAATAAGGGTTATGTTTACATACTTCCTCTTTGTTTATCAGTGAAGAATTTAATTTATGCCTTATTGAACAATAATTCTTTGTATTAAATTATGTAAATTACAATTAAATTAAAGTATCTCACCCATTAATATTACCTACAATTAATTTTAATTGATTATTGGTTGTACTGAGCTTTTGCTAGCTAATTTGTTATTTATGTGCTTGTTAATTGGTTTGTTAGTTTGAAATAGGAAACCTGAAGTATAGTTTCTGTCAGGTTGACCAATGGTTAGTCTTTTAACAAATTGATCAAAATCATAGGTATCAAAAAACTATTTTGTCTAAATCAGTTCATACACATTTGTATTTTTGTAAAGACAAGTGTCTCAAAACAAGTACATTGGTTCTTGAATATGTATTATGTTATTGTAAACAACAACACTGTTATTACAGAAAATACTTCAAACACTCCTTAGACATGTGTTTATTTAAACAGTGTCTAAAAATGTTTAAGTTATGTTTTACTTTCTTTATGAGAAAACACTGTTTAGCAAGTGTTTCCTTAAAACCGCTTCTAAGCTATATTTAACAGGTCTTCATTCATTCTTTCACATTCCGTGTTAAGCAAATCATGCCCAAGTTCATTATTATAAATACTACATACATACATACATTTTAAATAATGTATTGATTTTAGTAAAATAATCGTTTTATGTTAATTAAACAATGTCTAAGAAGTGTTTTAATATTAGGGAATCTATAGACAAGGTTTTGTAATAGTTTATTTTTAAACACATGTTAAACTTCTGTTTAACTTTTTGGCAATAATACTGCAAATGTTTACTACAACATTATTGTGGTAAATTTTATTGCATGTAAACTTCCTGGATGATTTTTAAATATATTTTTTGGAATTTTCCACATACTCCTTGTTCCTAATATGAAGTATTGAGTTGATTGGTTGCAGGTATTAGCAATATGTACTCATTTAAATTAGTGTTGTGTTGAGATGTCACATTTCCTTGTTTTATTATTGCTAAAACTATGTTGTGCTTATAAAAATAGTTTCATAATAGGTACAATCAATATATTTCTTGTGAAATGAACTCTCTCTACTAACTTTTAGGGTCATTGCAGTCTCAATGTATTCACAATGTACTATTTTTTGACTGTTTCTAGTGATCATAAAATAGCATACATCAAAACAAGCTTCAACAAAACATAGTAATCACATTAACACATTAACCGCCATGGGGGGCACCGGTGACCGGCAGGGAAGACTTATATACCAGATGGCCTAAATGGAACATTTGGGTCAAATTAGCTTGGCAGTTAATGTATTAAACACAGACACAGTTATGGCAATTAAAAAAATAAATCTATAATGACCCCTTTATAACAGATTGGTATTGCGTTTTCAATCCACCTACTCTCATCTAAATATCATTGTACAATTTGCAGCAATCGAAACACCACCAGCCCCAAGTCCTGCTGCTCCAGTAGCAAAAGACCAACAAAACGTTACAGCTGTACCACAGCCCCATGCAGAAACCCCTCTAGCATCCATACCAGAAAAAACTCAAGCTGCCCAAACTTCACCTACAGTACCTACAAACAAAGACACAGAGGTGAACAAACCTACTGAAACAAACAAAGCAATTGACATAAACAAGGATGCAACAGTAAACAATAAAAATGATACAAATAAAACAACACACAAAGCCGAGGTTACACCACCAAAGGCAGATCCGAAAAACGAAACTGTGACTACTAAGCCAGATAAAACTGAAAGTACCCCCGTATCTACTGAGGATGCTAAGAATCAAACAGTTACTACTGTGAAGCCTGATGTAACTACTAAATCTGCTGAAACTCCAAAGGCGCATGATACTGTTCCTCAGCAAGCACGAGGGTAAGTAATTTTGTTCTAAATCTCCATCGCGCCATTTTGCGAAAGATACATTTTGCTAAGTGAACTGGCGTACCTATAAGTCAAGTACTACCAGTCAAGCAAGCGGTATATCAATAATCAATTCAAGTCAAGGTGCTACAAGTATTTATATTAGTATCAATATTTATCAAGGTCAACACGTTCTTGGCTGTTGCTTACGTAAAGGCTTTGTCTTATTAAATTACTCTCTAATCCTGCAAAAACACATTAACACTTATAGATTGTGTTTATCAAACTGTTTATATAGCAGTTATTTTGTTTTCTCATGCATAACAAACAATATAAGTGTTTACCTTTACAACTTATTTATTTATTTATTTTATTTATTTATTTTAAATCCTAATTACATTACTTTTACAGAAACTTAATCCTAAGGCAATAATGTAAATAATAAAAATAAAATATCAAATTAACTTAGCTTAACTATCTTATCCTAATAACAACTAACTACCTATAACATAATACCCTACAGATGACCCTTGTGAATTCACTCAAAGAACACGAAAACAAATCAATTTCTCCTGCTACTTGCATTAAGTACACGCAGTGCGCGCGTTCTTTATTAAGAGATGAGGAATCACAAAAAATTACAATAAAAAAAAAGACAGATTTTTTATTAGTTTATTACTAGTTTCCTCAGGAAAACCCGTGTGAAAATTTACTATTGTGTTATTTCCGGAGATGTTTTTTCTACAGTAAAAAGTATCTTATTGATTTTCAACTCTTATCCTATCTTTATCTTCAGTCCTATAAAATGGCCTACTGCTTAGTGTCAAATGTTGTTGTTACTGTTTATTGTGAGAGTGTATTGATGTTTATACACCAATACATTCTTCATATAAGCATCCCTTAGCGCTTCAGTATCGTCCTGCTAATTATAATAAAATAAGTTAATGGTTTAATATTGATTTTCCTTGCTTCGGAAGGCGGATTAATTTCCATCCCTGTAATTATTTCATTTGGCGGTTAAGGCCCTATTGGTTGGATTGTATAATTCTAACTGTAAAACTTCTAGTATTTTCGCCAATCCTCGCTTGATCTAATTGGTAAATGATTGAACGAAATACTTCTCATCTTGGTTTGTGAGAGGAATCCCTAGTAATTGAACATAACATTTATAACATATAGCATTGGCTTAGATGATATGTTAAATCGCTGCTTATGTAAAATAAAATTGCAAGTATAATATCGTTTTTATTATTTCAGATTTGATGGACCTAGCTTCATTGGAGGCATCATTCTCACCTTGGGTCTTCTGGCCATAGGATTTATGGGACTGAAATACTACAAAAACCAAACTGAAAGGAATTATCATACTCTATAAAGTGTTTACGTAATAAATGTTTGTCTATGTAAATTTTTATAGGTGCACTACTTTTAAATATTCAAAGTGAATGCTATTATTTTTGTGTTAGAAAAAAGATATTATTTTAGTTGTGATTTTCAATGTGCACTTGTTTCCTTTTTTATTTTATAAATTACAGGGTTACTGTATGAAATTCAGTTTCTTACTGATTCATCTCGATGTGGTGGCTGGTCATTAGGAATTTAATTTAGCTGGAATTTATATGATTATCTTTATGTCTATATGTTTTCTGTGTAACCTTTAAAGGCTACAATAATTTGGCATTTATCTCACGCTGTTTATATTTTAGCATAGTTTAAATATATATTATAACAAATTATATTATTACACCAATGCTGCATGTCGGATTAAGTACCAGATTTTTAAAGTTCGGCTTTCTTATTATATGTTATATTCAGTACTAAAATCCTAAAACTTTAAACACACAAAGATTGTATTTACTATGAAGATATTTTGAGATTTATTTATGCTATAATTATTATTATGAATGTGCAATTTGATCGTAGATGCAATGTCTATTTCTGTGCCATGTATGGGATTCACCACTGATGTTTTGTTAAATTTTACTCTGCTTTCATAACTGAAATTCAAACTAACGTAACACAGAAATTAAAAATATCTATGTAGTTTTAAGTGTATAATTATTTAAGAATTAATGTGTAAGGAAACGCAATGTGATGATGAAAATAAGGGTCTAAAGTAGTAGTACCTATGTTGATTTGGCACAATCGAGCTACATTGAATCTCTTAGTAGTTATTGCGGCATGTACACAACGTGTTGACTTGCTAGCTCTTATAATAATATGATGGTAGTACCACTTGCGCAGGTAAGTAAAATTTCTCCTACAAAGCCGATCGTTTCATAAGAGCCGCTAAGTTAACTAATAAGGCACTTTGTCCACTGCACTACGCTCCATTGCGTAGACGGGTTTTCCTCGGTGCAGTTGACAAACCTCTTTACTGCACATATAAAAAATAGTCAGAAAAAAAAGAAGAATCTGTCGCGAATCTCAATTTTGAATATCTATCTATTCGTATTTGTCTTGTTCCTGAAGATGGGTTTTCTTTTGTGCCAAATCAGTTCTGTATATTTTGCTTTCTATTAATTGTGCATGCTATTCGTAAACGGAGGTAAGATGATTCCATCCTAAAGTGCTCTTATAATCTGATCTATATTTATCAATACATAGCCAAATACTATTTGCTATTAAATATTATTCCTGTTTCTCGAATGTTCTACAGCTACACACTTTGTCACAGTCACTGGTTATGTTAATAAATGTATGTAAAAAAATATATTTGGCCTTTTTGTTCATACCTTTTTGAATCGGACGGCATTGGTGCCATGGTTCATTTCAGTGTTGATCCTTATCTTCGTGATGCAATTTAAACTAAATTGTTAATCAGTTGCGTCATATTATAGTTGGTCCTATAATATCCAAAGTGCTATAAACTCGACACATGTTTCTATTGTGAAACCTAAACAAAGAAAGTTAGAACTAATTAACTGGATCACTTAATCTGGACACGTGAAGAATAAGGCATAACATAATTTTTTTTTATCTTACTATGAAATTTTCACAATTATTTCCTAAATACTCTTATAATTTGTTAGTGGTTGGATGAGTTTTTTGAAAAGATCACTCAGTCCACACGCACACGTGCTCGGATATATTAACGCTTTGGTTGTTACCAACTACCGACTATACCTAGTTCCCATTCATATTAAATAATATTACTGGATATCCACACAACGCTTACAGCCCCTAAAAAGCAGTACTTTCACCTTGGGCTACAAAACAACGGATAAAAAGAAAAACGCAAATAAAAACGTCCTAAAACAAGACAGAATCGTATTTAAATCGGTAAATTGTGCGGGAATTAACGTAATGCAATCGGGCTGTTAGATTAAATATTAGTCAGTCAAGAACGATCACTTTGTTCTTGTTACGAAGATCAATTATAGTAAAAAACTGAATACTGAAGGCAAATGCGATTATAGTTAATATAATAGGTTGGGGAAAAAGTCTTTTCGTATTTTTGTATGAAAAGTCAAGACATTTTTTTCAAAGTTTAGTTACATTTATTTACAATATATATGTACCGTTTTGTTGAATAACTTTCTGCCATTTTGTGGGCAGAGACATTATCCCGTTACTGTAGAAACTTTGGGACTTCTGATCAAAAAAACGGGTCAAATAGTTTTGGCAGTCCTCTTTTGAGGTCAACCTTACAGAACCTAAAGAATTCTGCAGAGACCGAAACAGGTGAAAATCTGAAGGCGCAAGGTCAGGGCTATATGGTGGATGCACTAGGACCTCCCAGTCGAACTCTCTTAATTTTTGCTGAGTGGCTAAAGATGTGTGTGGTCTAGCGTTATCGTGATGAAAGACCACACCCTTCCTGTTGATCAATTCCGGCCGTTTTCTCTCGACTGCTTCCTTTAATCTCATCAGTTGCTGGCAGTAAAGATCAGAATCGATGGTTTTGCCGGGCGGTAAAAGCTCATAATAAACAATGCCCTTCCAATCCCACCATACACACAGCATCACCTTATTTCGTGCTAGGCCAGGTTTGGCCACAGTCTGTGAAGCCTGGCCAACTTTCGACCACGACCTTTTTCGCACGTTCTTGTCGTACGTGATCCACTTTTCATCGCCAGTTATCAATCTCTTCAAAAACGGCTCGGTTTCATTACGTCTCAATAATGAATCGCAAATGAGTACACGGTTCATTAAGTTTCTTTGAGTGAGCTCGTGTGGCACCCAAATATCGAGCTTTTTTGTATAACCAGCTTTCTTCAAATGGGTCAAAACTGTTTTGTGGTCAGTTCCCAGTTCTTCAGCTACATCGTAACTACTAATATGCCGATCTTGCTCCACTCTTTCAAAAATGGCGTCCATTTTATTCGTAACAGGGCGACCAGAGCGAGGTGCATCTTTAACATCAAAATTTCCGGACTGAAAACGTTTGAACCAAATTTGTGCTACTCTTACTGACACTGCATCAGGTCCATAAACATCACAAATTTTTTTCATTGCTTGAGTTGCATTTTTGCCTTTTTTATAATAAAATTTTAAAATGTATCGAATTTCTTCATTAGATTCACTCATTTTAACGGAGAGAAAAACAAATGAAAAATAGCGGGAAACAACTTTTTTTTATTTTTTTCTTTTCTTTATAATGGAACCTTTTTAATGTTACCAAAACCAGCCAGACACAAATAGTACAGTCAAAAAAATTTTATAATAAGTTTATACCTACGTTTTGCGAAAAGACTTTTTCCCCGACCTAATAGATAGTAGGAACATTCATTAATACTACTATTGATTACAAAATATATATTGTGCTTGTGTAGGACATTTTGTTGTGTTCTATATTCATTATGGTTCTCATCTTAGAATAAATAACACCTCTAAGGTTCTGATATAATTTATTTGATCTTTCTGTTAATTATGATGAAACTTGCATATTTATTTCCGCTTCCCAATACCATCCTTTTTTGCATGTAATAAGGGCCTTTTTCCTATCACGCGGGTATAACCCGTATAGGTACGTATGACACTGATCCCATCGTTTCATAAAATCTCTTCCTTTGACGCATCTCACTTGGGTGCGTTTTCCGAAGTGTGTAACCCGCATGCGGACAAAAACCTGCTTTAGAAAGGGTCCTAAATCGAACTTCACGAATACATTTTCAGAACACGTAGTTTTGGCTTTGATCAAGGTCTTTATACACCCTGTATAAGCACGGCACGCCAAGGGATTCTTCAGCATGCCTACGTAAGATGCGTACAAAGAGGACTGACGTTGATGGCTGCATGTCCAAGGCTCCACTGGCGTGTCGTGTCTCCTACCTAAATTATATAATTTATTTAGTCTATATAGACAAGACATAAATTATTGAGATGAACTTTGGTCATAAATATAAAATAAAAAATGGGTTATCTTTTTTATTGTTCTAAATTTATTTTCTTTTTCAATACTTTATTGCATTCCATAATGTTACAAAAGATGTTGATATAAATAATATGGTATTCATATGGCTAGGCCAGCGAAGCGGTGACGAGCAGAAAGTGGGGCAATTTGGAATAGGGCGAAGAAACCACAGGGGACAGCGGTTGGCTGACTTCATGAAGAAGGAGGGCCTCTTTATGATGAACTCCTTCTTCCGGAAGCCACCATACAGGAAATGGACCTGGCTGAGCCCCGATGGTTTCACGAGGAATGAGATAGGCTTCATCATGATCACTAAGCGACAAATTCAATGATGTCTCTGTGATCGCCAGGGTGAAAACCGGTAGCGATCACCGAATGGTAAGAGGCACATTGAATATTAATATAAAGCTTGAAAGGTCCCGTTTGATGAGGTCTACGCTCTCAGCTTTCAGCTCGACCTTTAAAATCGCTTCGCAGGTCTAGAGGACTGCGTAACCGTTGACGATATAAAGCTGGTTAAGACTGTCCACGCTGTCGGTTTTAAATATTATAGGACTCGACAAACTGAAACCCATAAACTGTCGACTCAAACTCTTAATCTTATGGAAGCACGACGAGACAAAATTGCGCAAAATCTTCTCGTCCAAAATACCTGTGTCTCAAGACAAAAATTTTCAACCAGTGTGGGTTGCCTGCCGAGACGTATGGGACTGAGACGTGACACCTGACTATACGTTTTTAGAAATGGGGTTTGCAAGAGTCTGTATCGTCAATACTTACTAAAATTCTAATCAGTTTTATTTGTAAGGTGTAGACAGTAGGTGCGTCCGTACCGTAATGGTACGGACGCACAAAGTAACACCATAGTTAAGCCAAGAATGGGCAAATGCGTAATATGTTACTAATGCATCTGTAGATTTTTTAGCTTCGCGAAGGGCATAGGAGAATTTGTACAGCTTCGCTCGTATCTTTGTTAAATGTGATTTCCATTTTATGTGAGTGTCAATCGTCAGTCCGACCGAGCAGAGAAAATTCCTTACAAATTTATGCCTTCAAAATTAAAGTTTATATTTATTGGTGAGGATAAAAGGTTACTAATTTTGTTTTAGAAAAAAATATTTTAGGGTTATGGTCTTTAGCCAGTTGACTGTTTTGATAAGGACAAAGTTAAGGTGTTCAATTAAACTAATATTATTTTTACACTATATAAGTATTGATATACCATCAGCAAACAGAACACAGGGTCCCTCTATAGTTTTCGGAAGGTTGAAATCTACTTTGTCTGAGCAGATGTTTTGTATTACCTTAGATATTTTGTTGAACAACTCTATCACTACTTGTTGCCTGTTCGTTAGATATAATTTAACCCATTCAAGCTTTTCCTCGTATAGCTGATCCAGTAATATATTAAATTGTACCTTATCGTAGGCCTTTGTCATATCTTGCAATAGCATTTTGGCATTCGTCAAAAACTTAATATTTTTCGCAAAAAGAGAATATACGGGTACACATAGCTTGTTCAAAACCTATAAACCAGTGGGTAAGAGCGCTATGGGGCGGTAATTACATGCGTCCGTTTTAGAACTCTTCTTGTGGGCTGGTTTTATCAACGCTACCTATAACTGATCAGGGACAACGCCTTCTTCAAATGATAGATTTGTTAATTTATAGAATGGTAGTGTTAGTTCTTCTGCGCAGTGTTTAATTAAGAAAAGTAGTTCATCAATTCCCTGGCTCTTTATATTTTAATCGTCTTTTTATAATTTTATTTACTTCATAACTATTCACCAGGCTTAAAAACATAGTATTTTCTATACCATATTTTAAGTTAATATTGTGTAGCCTTGTTGGTAAAAGCATGTTAATTGTTTGTTTAAGTATGTGTAAACATCAATGCGATGTTAATGTCATAAGTGTAATTCTGCCTACTGGATCTCTTTATATTTGTATGTTTTTGCTTTAGTTTGTGTGTTTTTTTTGTCTAGCTTCACATAAGCGTAGGTTGTACGAGGCTTTTTGTAATATGTAACTTTTTTGAAATTACAAAATTTAGCGGTAAGGTTCCCTAAAATGTAAAAATAAAAAAATCAAAGAAATTTCAGCTTAGGTAAACGTTATTATTATAACTGTGTTTTACAATAAAGCAATTATTAAGGGCTTTCAAATTATTGCTAACAAAATTTACATCTTGTAAAATTTATGTTTGTATGGCTAAAACTATCTTTTATATTATAAAACATACTTATAAATTAATAAGTATGCAAAACACTTCGTAATTCATAGATAATAATATCATAAGCCAAGCAAAACTATATAAAATCAGTTTACCTTTCTATCATATTTAATTACAAAATTAATACAATACATTGAGCTTAAAAAACATATAAAAGTCAAACATATAGCGTTAAGAGATCTCTTTCAGCAAACCTCAAGGGGCCTCCAACCTTTTTACTTATTAATACTGCAATAAACTTACTAAGAAAACAGATGATACAAAGATTTACTTATAATATGTCCAACATTGCGACTATTGTCACCATACTTCAAATTAGACAATAAAAACTCTTTCTCTTTTTGATTATTACAGTCATCATAAGCTCGTATGAGATCAAAAGGAGTTGAGTACTCATTCGTAATAGCTAAAGCTTTTTCAATAGATACTCCTTTCAGCTGCAGAAGTAGTTTTATAAATGTTTCTGTAACGGTCAGTGGTTTCGTTTTTGTTGAAGATTTATTGAAATATTTAAAAGTCATCATTAGCCCACCTGTTGATTCTTTGTTGCAGCCTATTAAAGTTTGTTCCTAAAAGAAAAGAGAAACGATTAGTTGTAATAAGTTTTAAGTATCTTAATTTAGCTAACATCCCACTTCTGACCTCAAGCCTCCTCTCACTAAAAGAGGGAATTAAGTTATACTTCACTGAGTGGAGCTGGTACACTGACTAGAGCTTAGATTTAATGACTTGTTTGTTGATTATAATTTTCAAGAATATAGAGCCTCTTTATTTTTTTTTATTCATACTTTGTTTAGTCACTATTGGCTATCATCGCTCAAGATAAGATGTCACACTAATGGTCCGCTATTTAAAGAATGGGCACAAGTAATAACAACACAATATAAAACATAAGTACGAATTAAATAAATATTAAAATAAATTATTATAACCTCATATTCTGCAGTCAGTCTTTTGGTCATCATAGCAAGAAATCTAGCAGAATGACTGAGTGAATTTGTCATATGAATTTTAAAGTCATCTTGTACCCTCGTGTTAGCAAGGGCTTGCATCAAAGACTGCAGTGGCAATCCCACATGAACATTGTTTCCATAGTTCTCAACCAAATAGATGACATTGCTTAAGCCACATTTTCTTAAGCGAAATTTCTGTTCGTGAAATCTTCCATCTTTTATACTAGCACCAAGGTCATCCATTCTTTTCCTTTCAACTATATAAGGGAGAACAAGTTCTTCATCTGTATCTGCTTGCCGCGCTATCCATGCAAAGTCACCAACTTTCAAACTCCTGTACTCATGCTTTAAGTCAGGATACTTGTTAAATTGTGCCACTGTGGGATCAGTTTTTTTGGTAACTCTGCAAAATAAATGTGTATCACTTAAATAGATAAACATACAGTGTCATATATTAAATAAGCATAAGATTTTGTGCAGCACAAATGTGAAATATTTTCAGTACAGTAATTACTATAAGTGTTGTTAAAAGCTGCCTGTGCTTCATATACAAAGGTCTAAAAATTTAGGTAGGTGAGAGTTTATTTTGACTGATATGACACCACGCATATGAATAGCATAACTATAACAACCATGAATACCAAATTGCAACAAGAGAGTTAAAAATTCATATAATAAGTATCTAATAATATAATTATGAAAGTCAATTTCAATATGAAATTAAATATTCAGCAGATAGATGGGACCGTAAGTTAGTTGTCATGTTTCTTCAAAAATGTATGATACACACCCACTTGTTTCATTCTTGTCTATAAGTAGTATTATTTCAAAGGAGCCTGAAGTCATTTCAATAATTCTATCAGAGTCAGCAGAACTGGACTGACTGCCAGTTGATTGGGAAGGCAGTATCTCCCTATCTTCCATTTCAGTTTCTCTATTACCCGGTAAATTAGTTTTTAAATTATCATTAAATATAACATCATTAATACTAGGAATAGCAGATGATTCTTTTAAAAGCTGTGTAGCAATGGACGTTCCAAGATCAGTCAACGAATAGAACACTTTTTTGTTTCTAGTTTTCTTTACATAGCCTTTTGTTACTAATCTAGACATATTCGACCATGCTGTGTAGAATGTTTCTGCTTTTGGCCTAACAAACGATTCTTCACTATGTTTTTGGGCCAATTCTATCAAACTTTCTTTTGCTAGGCCACAATTGTTAGGGTTTTCATGAGTATACTCTAATAAAGCTATTAAAAGAGCATAACCACCAGATCTATGTGCGGGCTTGTAGACTCTGCCTGTGAAATTTTTTTTTGTTATATCAGTCGGTTGTGAGTTGTTACTATTTGTGCTTGCAGATGATGCAACATCTAAATTCTTGTGAATGTTTAGTAAACAAACAACATTTTCACTTGTTTCTGGATATTCATATTGCAGATTACTGTTGTTTCCTCCAGATGAGGGAAGATCTAAATTCACTTCAAGATTGTCATGTTCACTTGTTTTCGTATATTTATTGCTATGTTTTCTATTGATTTTTGAAGATGAAGGAACATCTAAATCTTCTACAAATTCAACATCTGCACTTGTTTTAGAATATTTGTTTTTTAATTGTCTATTGTTGTTTGCAGATGATGGCATATCTGAATTCATTGAACAAACAACATTTTTACTAGTTTTTAAATGATGGTTTCTCAGATTTCTGTTACTGTTTTCTTCACATGGTGAGGCTACATTTCTGTTCTCAGAATCTGTGTTTTGAGATAATTCTAACTCATTACTACTTCTGTATTTTTCTAATAATTTATCTAAATACATACACAATTTTTTGTTAAATCCTTTTAGGATCAAACACTCAGCTCCGGTGCTCAGATGTAATGGGTACTTTGCTATAGAATCTAGAGCTTCTTTCAACATAGGTTCTAATTTACTGCCACTTTTCTTAGCATCACCATGAAGTTCCTCTAACCAGTCCTGAAATAGACGATTTGGACTTTTTCGCTTTAAGGTTATCCTTTGTCGAGCCACGGGAGTCATTATGCTGTTGTATTAAGCCTGAAACAGAATAAATAAATTATATTAATTATCAAGTAACTATCTGTAAATATATTATATATATGAAAACAGATAGGTACTTACAGTTTTTATGACCAAGAAATCACATACATAAATATATTATATATATGAAAACAGATAGGTACTTACAGTTTTTATGACCAAGAAATCACATACATATCATCACGCCTATTTCCCCCAAAGGGAAAGAGGGGAGAGGCATATTTTACTGAAGAAATGACTTTCAAAGTTAGCAGACTTACAAAAAGTCTTGTTTTAGATACGGTTGATTTATGTTACAACAGCTAGCCTGTAAAAAGTATGTTATATATAACATGTCCCACACTTTGTCAATTTTTTCCGGTTATCCTTTCTCATAAACAAAGGAGTCAGCTTCTGAAATTATTACTGAAACTTACTTTCTATTTCTTAGTTAATCTAGTGGAGGTGTTTAATTTAACAAAATTATAAGACATATTAATAGCGCCCTATTTGTGGTAAGAAAACAACAAACGGCACAGCAGACAGCACAGAAGGCAATATGTTTTGACTTTGACTTTATTTTTCTTTTAAATAATGGCTTTGTGCGACTAGCACATTTTGATGGTGTCTGTTATAGATATATTCATTATATTGAATACATAGTAAATTAGAATACATACATACATATAAAGATGATAAATAATATGCGCTCCCCTAAACAAGGTCTCAAGGGACCTCAGTAAAGATGACTATACTGAGATCTCACATGAACTTCTGAGAATTTAAAAAGTGATGTTGCACTGTTATGTTTCATTTACCAACACTCAGGTGCGTTTAAAAAAACTTAATGGTTAATTATCCACCGTTTTTACACATTAAGTAATGTTCGAACTAACACAAATTCTAGAAAAAAAACAAAACTGCAGATGACGCTTTGGTTTCCCGCCCAGAAGTCAGTGAAATTGTTGTTTTTCCTTCCCAATGGGCAATTTAAAATTTACCAGTGTCAAGTGTAAAGAAAATTTAAAAAAATATATTTGGACAATATTAACGTAAAAATAATAATCAAATGTTGCTTTCCCTGGAGAAATTTAACTACTTGCAACAAAATAAACAAACTCTACATTACAATACAGTTAGTTATTTACAAACAACAAAACATAACAAATCTTATTACACTAGAAATACACTTAGAAACTTAAACTTAACCTACCTAAAGTTTTAATTTATTACTTACAATAAATTCACTAAATACACTAACTAAGAAGGAGTCTATAGAAGAAAGTAAAATATTAATATGAGTAGGAAGTGATCATAACGTGGGCAAGATAAGAAAATTTGATTCAAATCTTTTTCAGCTAAACCACATTTGCATAAAGAAAAATCAAAAAGTGACATAGTTAAGAATAGAAATAAAAAATAATAAACACTTTTTTCAGAAGTTGTATTAAATGAATTACTTTTCTCTAAGTAAGCGTTTTGTTTTTGCTGAGCCCCTTTAGTTTTCTCGATTTTTCGGGAATTTATAATTGGGTGGGAATTGTTACAAATATATTTTTAGATCCATCACATGCTTACAATAAATTTCCGCTGCCACTTTATTTCAATTCCAACAATATTTTATCTTAATGCTTAAACAACTTCAGATTCTATCTTTCAGGTGAACTTCATGCTGTTATAATTATTGCAGCCACCTTCTTGGGACTTTAACTTAGCTTAAGGACACACTTTCCAACCAATGGCGGAGCTACGAGTTAAATAGATGCTAATTCTGTACTACAAAAGAGCAAGATATTCAACTTACTAGATAGATAGAAAATTCTTTATTGTACACCAAATTAAAATAAAACAAGAAAACAATTGCATAAGAAAAGTGATACAATTGGCGGCCTTATCGCTTACAGCGATTTCTTTCAGGCAACCTTAGGACGGGGAGTGATTACTAGTGTTGTTATGAGAAAAAAAAACAACAAAGGGTGTCTTGCCTAACGGTCAGTAAGTCTGGTTAGAGCTAAAACTATATAAAACATCTCATGTCAAACATTTCAAACATCTTCAACTTGAAACAAATAAATTAAATGCAAGGACATTTTATTTTATTATTTTTATTTATTTGGAACAACAATCAATTACACTATAAAGCTTACAAATAAATCACACATTTACCTACAGTTACTTATAATGTAACCAATAGCGTTATTCACAAAATAATTATTTTAACTGTGCATTAAAAAAAAAGAATAACATTACCAAACAAAAAATACATAAAAAATAACAATACAGATGAAATAGATGAAATAAATTTACAAAATAGACGAATTACGTTAACAACAAATTACTTAAGCTTAAATAAAATTTTGAACTATTGTGCCAGCCGCTACGAGCAACTTATCTACAATTTCAGTAAACTTTACACAATTATAATAGTTTGGAATTGACTAACAACGAAACAATTAAAATATAAAGTTTTATCTGCTCTCGCATAAATCAGTTAAAGGTAAGTTGTGAACAGATATAGCTACGAGAAGTAGATAAAAAATTTAATAATTGAATTATGCATGATGCGCAAATCGTTTCAATTCAAGTGAAGCTAAATGCGATATGACGCGAACTGCTGCTAAGTTGGCCGTGTTTGCAACTTCGAACAATCCTATAAAAGAATGATAAAGTTTGTAAATGAAAAATGATTTATTCAATTTGGGTTTCAATGGAGCACTTATAAATGTCAAGATAACTTATAAACTACATTCACTACATGCACTACGCATTAAGCCTTAATTTCATATGCTATAATGGACACACATAATATTGTTTCTCATAATTTCATATGTCATACTTATTGTTTACTGTATTAGTGACGTGCTAAAAACTTTGTTTCCCATAAAGTCAATTTCAATAACATTATTTGTTATCCAACGATGATAATAAGCCGTAATTATCATTTGCCATCAAAATTGCTTCTAGAAATAAACTAGAAAATCGGTTCAAACTAATCGATCAATAGGTCTAGGTTTGGTTAGGTTACTGTTCCAATCGTAAAGGTCCTTTACAAAGACTTCTCTTGCGCCTCCTTTGCTAGCATGACTGCTTCGCAAAAGGAGGCGACAGCCCTCCGATTCTCTCTCGCTACGGACCATGGCCTCCACCAAGGCCGAACGCGAGAGATCGCCGCCGCCAATCGCCCCGCTACAAGGACACATCGGAGCTCCGCCCAAGCAGGGCAGACCGCGATTGTGTGCTCCACCGTATCCTCTAGCTGATCTTCACAGTGGTGACACCCGGACGTTTCCTCCCGCCTGATTCTGTGCAGGAACCTACCGAAGCAGCCATGCCTGGTTAGGACCTGCGTCAGGCGGTAGGTGAGCGCGCCGTGGCGCCTCTCTAGCCACTCCTCAAAGAGGGGACTTACCGCCACTATCGTGGCGAGCCCTGCACGGGTTTGCAAAAGTCGTTCTCTCCATGACGCCATGAGATCGCGCCGGAAGTCCATCCGCTGCGCATCAATTAACGTCCTATTAAATGGCAAAAGTAATAGTAACGGTAGGTATACTATTAATAATTAAATCAAAAAACTGTGAAAGATATAGATTTCCTTTTTCATGATTGACATCAATTTCATATGTAGGAGGACCCTAATAAATGGCGCTTTGGGTGCCAACAATGCCATGCCATGCCATCTGACGCTGACTGTACCAGCCCATAAATTATTGCTCGTTGTCTTTTAGGTGCATACATGTAACTTGTCAACGTCAACGAATATATTTTTTATATAATGGGTTTGATTATTGTAATCTCCACATTAATTTTATACAGAGTCTAGAGGACTAATTTCAAGCAGGTAACGTGTTGGATTTTGGCAGCGTTAGGATACAAAGAAAATGGAGGCTGAGAAATCAAATATAAGATTTAATAACTTTTATTAAAAGCATCAAACAATACCTACTTATTTATTTATCAAACGAACAACAAAACAGATAACAACCAGAAAAAATAATATAGTAATGAATTACACAGTTCTGTACTAGATTATTATACTGAACATGTTGACAAATCAATTTAAAACATTTAGTGTAAAGCTTGGCACAAGAACTTAATAACTAAAGTTACCTAACAAGAAACCAGTTGTGCATCCTATTTATAACGCCGGTGACAAATACCGTTCCACCAATTACAGACCCATTTCTATTCTCCCATCGATTTCTAAGCTTCTGGAACGCATAATTAAGAATAGACTCTTAAAATACCTGGAATCAATTAACAACCTTTCAAACCACCAGTTTGGTTTCAGAGATGGCAAATCCACTATGCCAGTCTATGAGCTTATAGATTATGTGGTGACGAATATTGACGCAGGTAAAAAAACTATAAACATATTTTTGGATTTGGCATAAGGCTTTGAAACGGTGTGCGTGCCACTGCTTCTAAATAAAATTGAAAATGCTAGGTATTCGCGGAATACAATTAAAATTATGTAAAGACTACCGCACAAACCGCCTTCAGTGTACTGGTGGCCAAAACTTGTTTTGTTACCGGGTCCCACTGGCTCAAAAGGAATGTCCTAACATTAAATGCAGATAAGACACAATATGTTGCTTTTTCTATGAGGAACTCCACTATTTCGGCTCAATCTTATGCGATCGTCGCACACAATTGCTGCAACAGTGACCTGTGTCACTGGCATACTTTGTCCACAGCCAATGTTTTCAAGTATTTAGGCGTAATTATTGATAACCATCTTTCTTTGGGCACCATTGAGAAATAGCTGCTAAAAGATTAAGATAACTTATTTACGTTTTCAAAAAATTAAGATATGCTGCAGATCCCATTTTGGTTAAACGAACATACCTGGCACTTGTTCAGTCAGTCTTGGGACTACTACTTTCGTTTATATTTGTTCCCAACGCAAGTCCTGTATCAGTCCTGCGAAGTACTTACGGTGCGCCAATTATTTATAATGTCTACTATATTGAAGCAACACGCTAGATTGTCCTTTGATAGGAAAAAAATTGAGACCAGGCGACGTAAGGATATTGTTCTTTTGGATAGACCAATGCTCAAACACCAGTATGCCAATAAATACTTTCTCTTCTTGGGTCCATGTCTTTATAATATAAAGAATAAAAGAATTAGTATTACTAGTTTAAACCGTAGGGAATGCAAACAATGTTTATTTGAATATATTCTGAAATTAAACTATGACGAAACTGAAAACTTGTTAAGTGTTCTACAATAGTCCTAATTTTCGAACCTACTCATACATTCCACACTCATTCTAACACCATCATATTACAAACAGGGAGGACAATACACACACCTTGTATTTTGTCCATATTGTAATTTGTCTAGACGCCGAACGTCTTCTTGTTAATATTTTCAAATTGAATAAGCTTATAAGTGAAGTTACTACTTTATGGAATAGCGCTGTTTTCTGGAATATAGATATTTATTTATCTAGTCCAGAAACAGATGCCCTATTTATTAAGGGTACCTTAGATTTAAGCTGTATTAATCATAAGTTTTTGTGGAAATAAATATATATTATCAATTAGTACTTTACTTGACAGAAAGAATTGCTTAACAGCATTTCTGATTTATTAAACCTTTGATATCTACTTACGAGTATCTTTGTAAATTACTTAATTTAAGTATATATAATTTTTTTATTTAAACCTTTTTAGCGAAAAATACTGCTGAATAAATTTCCAGTTTCGAAAATAGCTTCGTTTATCAAACCTATTACTTACACTTAATTTTAATGCCTACCTAATTCTTTTTGTTAGCCCATTTTCAAAATCTCTAATCTGTGACTAATAGAACAGAGAACAACGTTAACCGTTGTAACTAGAACAGACATCACATTGTCTATTCAGAGCTTCTGCCAAGGATTAATTTCCAATCCTAAATAAATCAACGTCACGGAAGATTTCTGAGCGTACCTATTTTCCCCTTTATTAAATAGGTACGTATAACTTAGGGCTTAGTTCTCTTAGGCGCCTGCTTTTGATTAATTATGCCACTTGACTGACTTGAAAGCCTTGAAACTAGGTGACTATATATTATTCATAGTCATACTTGGATTGTCAAAGATTACCGCATGAAGAGGGTAGCTATATTTAATGTGACATGACATAATGACTTAATACTGCCTGGTGGAAAGAGTCGATGCAGTCCAACCAAATAAGAACGCGAATACTGTGGAGCAAGCTCGGTAACAATCGCACCCCCTTATGATGGCCTGCATAATTGTCGGATTAATGATAAGTCTCTTATTTTAAACGCTTGCATCATGGAGATATGTTTTGCTGTTGTTATATGATCTAAAAAGAGATAGGCTCACTACAATGTCGGCTTTTTAAGGTTCAAATAATTTATTGATTCAGGCGTTACTTTGCGGAAATCCATTGTAAGCAAGTGATGGATAATCCATCACTTATTATAAGGTTCACTCTAATGGATTAGAAATTTTAAATTATATTGCTTATAAGCTAACCGACTAGGTATTAAGTCTATTAACAATATTGTTCCCATATCCCTTTAACCCCATAGTCATATTATTGCATGTTCTTTCTTTAAATTCATTTCTTAATTAAGTATATCATTCTTCACACAAATCTATTTCTTTTCATTCATCATCTTCCCCATAAAGTAGTTAACTTTAAGGTCGTTAACATAACCTATCCACATAATATGACTAATTCAACTTTATATGAAACTGCTCATGCAGGTAATAAGCCAGGAGCTCCATTCAAAAGCTATTACAGTCACCAGGCTTTATTAGTTCATGAAGACTTGCTAGACCGTGAAATTCAATTAACTATCCTAGGTGCTAGGTGGATCGCAAGCGGGAGAACTTGCATGTGTTGTGGTGTGTGCCATAGATAAATGTTCCAAATCAACACAGTTAGTCACTTCTACTGCACGATCCATTTGACCATAACTTGCCGTCACTACCCTTGATGACATAGTGCCATTAATTTAAAAAAGAAGAAGAACTTAAATTTTTGACTTCTTGGCGGGAAAGTGAAACGTCATATCTGCAGTTTAGTTTATTTTCTAAAATTTGTGATATTTCTATCATTAATGTGTAATAACGGTGGATTATTAACCGTTAAGTGTTTGTGAACATATTATACATGAGTGTTGGTAAATCAAACAAAACAGTGTAACATCACTTTTCAAATTCTCTCAAGAAGTCCATGTGAGATCTCAGTATAGTCCCACATTTTTACTGAGGACTAAAGGGGTTTAGGGGGAGGGCATTTCATTTACCATTTATCATCTTTATTACTCATTCTCATTTAATGTTATTTATATGTTATTTATATTTATTAATATCTCTTACTTGACACCGGCCAAATGTGCAAGCCGCACGAAGCCATTATCTAAAAAAAAAAAAATTTAGTCATTAAATGAGAATACCAAAATGTGTGTTGTGTCTTTTAAATGGGATTTAAATTTAAATGGATAGATTTTAAATTAGCTAGATTGTATGATATGGCTAATAAAAATGGTGCGAATCAAGTAGTTTCGTAAACAGTATTAGGTTTATTTCACCTTTAGAAACATACTAGTTAAATAATATCTGATTCTGTTTTATAAAAAACAAATACCTTGGATAAAATTTCAATAAATTTTATAGGCATTAACAAAATAATGGATCCTACCTCCATCTAAGGAGCCCAAGGCAATCTCACCTGCAAGTGGTAGGTACACCTGCTGATCAATAGACGAGGCTTTCTCGAACATAACAGATCACGGTAAGCGGCAATAGGCTCGCCACCTATTACGTGGGACCAACATTGTAATTGGCGGAGTGTGGGCGTATAATATGCCTTTGCCTACCCCTTCGGGGAATCAGGCGTGAATGTATGTATGTATTTACGAAAGAACAACATTTTATGATATTCTCAGGCATATCGTAATCTGCCCGACTTTAACGAATGGTCAAACATTCCACCCTTCTTTACGAATATATTGCTATTAACTTATGGACACGGTCATTGTGTCATAGTATTCAACATTTTATAAAACGCAGATACTCACGTAATCATAAGCAGTATCCTATCAAAAATGTTAAAAAAATATTTTGCGCGAAGGCCTATAATTTTAAACACGTTTCCAATAAATACCAATACATAATATTTGACATTCTCCTAGTCGTCACGTACTCGAAAACGAGAGTCAAACAAAGAGGTTTTATTTTAATCTTTATTACTTACAATATTACGTTCAAAATGACTTTGCCGTGGACAGACGGACAACAAAATTGTATTTTACTGGCAAAACAATTCGTTATTTTAACGTGCTCTGGAGTTTTTTCAATGTGTATCTACGGACATTTTATAGGGGACCGTTTTCCAGCTTTTTCCAATTTTGCGAATGAAAGTACTTCGTTGTCAAAATCTGCTATATTCAGTAGTGGTGTGAATAGGTTGGTAGATTGGTTTCGAATTTGAATTCTACTATACTTTATCAAAAGCCAAAAAGTTTATAGTTTTTTTTTGGATTACGTGCTAGCTGTCTGAAGTTGCTAGATCAGTTATCAATTTAATGAAGTTGTTTTAAGCAGAATGCGATATAATAGTAGAATATATAGATATATAGTCTGAGCCTTGAGATTCCGTCACATGTCACTTCTTTTTACGATTCATCTTTTACTGTACAAGCTGCTCGTCTCTGGAATTCTCTCCCAGTTACTATAAGACAAGCGCAATCACTAAATGTGTTTAAAATTGGAATAAAAAAGCTTTTCCTTTTAGAGAAGTAATGTCCTGCTGCTCAGTGTTCCTATATCATGTACGTATTTATGTATGTACGTTTATTTAATTAAATTAATAGTATTTATTTTTGTTTATGTTTATTAAAAATACAACTATATATTTTTATTATTTTCTACACCCCCGGTTTTCATTTAATTATAATCACTCTCCATCCTAAGGTTGCCTGGAAGAAATCGCTGTAAGCGATAAGGCCGCCAATTGTATCACTGTTCTTTTGCAACTGTTTTTTTGTTTTATTTTTAATTTGGTGTACAATAAAGAATTTTCTATCTATCTATCTATTTATTTCGTCTTTTGAGCAATCAGAGAATGAAACTACTAACCTAAACTTAGATCGACGCATATCTTGGTTTCATTAGTTCATAAAGGTTCAATCCAAGAATGGGTATTGATATCTTTTACTTCAAAAAAAGGAATTATTTGCCTAATGCAGATAACCAATTTTGGATCGACAGAGGTTATATTGATTTTGGGCGTAAGTCAAGTTCCATAGGACTTGTTTCAATTTTGCGACGAGTTAAATGTACATATATTTAGCAACTTACTATTCAGCGAGATGTTATTAAAACTTTGCAATCGTCTTGATTCACAATAATATTTCTAAAACAGAAAAATCTGTGTTATAATAAAATAAAGAACAGTAGGACTTCTTCATGTCCTTAGTCTATGCTACTATTAGAACTTTGTGGGGTTGATCCTCAAACCCGACTGTTTACGACCTGCAAACTGTCCTGTTTACGTAAGCTATGTAACATGAGAATGCAACTGTTTAAAGCTGAGAAGAGAATTAATTATTATGATTAGTAAGAAATCATTTGATGTATAAATATGATTATTTTTGACACCTCGGCATGTACTAGCCAATTTTCTTACCATAAAACGCGCACAGTTTTTTGGATTAATGTTAATTGTCGAGCTGTCGTTTCTAAGTGAGTAGATATTACCTACTTTTAATTTTTTACTGTAACTATTTTGTGACTGTAAAAATATACTAGTCTGCAACTGTCTCCAATATTGTTGGAAACTTGAGCAATTTCCAATATTTTCATAGTCTAACCAACTCTTTACTCGACTGAAAGTATTTGTCTATACATTCAGATTGCTAAGTTCATTTTATGTGTATTTTTATGATAATTTTTATCGAGTACAGAACTTACTCTATTATTCTTTGTATAAATTGTATCTCTTATAAAAACCCATACTATTTAACTTATACATATTATAATGCAGCTAGTCATTATGATAGTTTATTTTTTTTCCTTGTATTTATTTATAATATAAGGTTTACATATATCTGATATGTATCTTATATTATATTTTTGTGTATATATATGTGTAATGTTATCATATTGTAGTGTAATATTAATGCCCGCTAACTATCTCATTCAGTTAAGGTTGACTGGAAAAAATTTCTTTTAGAAATAAGTCCACCTTTGTACTTCGTCTTTTTCACGTAAGGCTTTTTTTAAATGTTTTTTGTGTAATAAAGAATATATATATTTATAAGTTTGTTTGTTCCAATGGGTTTTTTATGTATACCACATGGTGACACTTAAACATGCGGCCAACCTTATAGAAAGTGGTGACCACAGCCTATGCATCAGAAGGGCGACCAAGGGCATGCTAGTGCGGAGCTGAACCTTTAAAACCATTTTGGAATATCCCCATATAATCTCTTGGGAATACTTCGCCAGGGAGCTTCTTCTACAACGCTAGGGCTCGTGGCAGAAAGTTTCTGGTCTGCTTTTTATCGCGATAAATGCCTAAGTAGTACCTGTAAAAGACGGCAAGCTGTGGTAAAAAACTTATGGGTGAAGCCTGTGGTGGAAGCTTAACATGTTATAAAAGCAAACGTTGGATTTCTTTGTCTTTTTGCGAAAAAACATCGGCCAATTTTGATAAAATAAATAGAAGTATAAATAATACATCAACTCCATTCATTGTTGTTAAAAAGACCTTTTTGTTTGTAAATATTTCAAATTTCAATATTTTAAATTAAATCTAAATGATCATGTTTAAAGACAATAAAGTATATTTTAATTTTATTTATTTTCTAGAGAAAAACATACCAGGCTATTTTTTTCTCTAAAAAATATATGGTTCCAGAGAAACGCGATAAAATTATGACACTCACGGCAGTGGACAGAAAGTGGTATTATAAAAAAATAAAAGCAGTGGCCACGTGTGTTATCACATTATTTTTTTTTGCTTTTGGCCTGTTTTACAATCATTGAGTAATTTCCCATTGGTGTTTTTTTTTTATTTCTGAGATATGTGCATTCGTTCAAAGTATTTGCCAGAGTCAATTATTTAAATATATCAAGTTATTTATTTGCATTGAATTCAGCGTTTTCGTCACTTAGTCACGTAAATCAAGTAAATCCGTCATAGTTGAGTCAAGTCTAAGTTATACCCCAGTAAAGTAGTGGCGACTTAACTAGAGGATCTATGGAGTTTTGGAATTATCACGCAAAACCACAATTATTCACAGTAATATGCCACTTTCATACACTTTATACTTCTAAAAATCTACTATATTCACAAGTTTGATAAAGAAAATACTCCCACGATGTGTTTTTTTTCGCGTTTGCGCCAAATAAACCCTCATTTGTCTTATCACTCGGCAGTTAGTACACAAAAACTGCAATTTTAAGTCTCTTACATATTTCGATGTTAAGAAAAAGGGCCTTAATATAGCACCTTTCCGCTGTTTATAATATGTTATATTTATATCTACAAATCGGATTTTAAAAGGCAGCTCTATGCCGCTTTGACTGAAGAAGAATGTTCGGAAATGTTCAGCTACCTCAAGTTTTCAGACGTTAAAATATGTGGAGCAATAGAATATTTTTGTGAGCGCTTTATTATACGCATGATACTCATTCCTAGAGCTCTCCATTCTGATTTCTAGCTTGCCTGTTCAAAGAAAACCAGCAGGAATTGCAGCAATATACTTAAAAAGTAGGTCTGTGAACACAAAAAGCTTTACAAAAAAAACTGCATTATGTTTATATTTGTTTTTAATACAAGTTCTTGTTTTCTTTCAGCAAAACTAATATTATTTATAAAAAATACATACTACTATTTAAGTACTGTAGGATATATAAAACTTTCAGAGATTTTCCATTAGCATGAGGGAATTACGCTTATATAATAAACTACAGTGTTACTCGTAAGTCGGAGCCGACTACCTCTAGCTAGACTAGCGAGTATAGTCATTTTGTTTAAATGTCTTCTGCCCTTTTGCATCTCTGCTAGGTACGCCAAATATAAACTCCAAGAATTTGCAAATAATGGATGTTTATATGTTGCATATGAATGTGTGCCAAATGTACATACAAAAAAAAAGTAACTAAATGAATACCAGTCTGCTAAGTGGCTGGCGTAACTATTGATAAAGTAGTAATTAATTACTTACTTCGTAATAAAATATTATCTCAATCACATAATATTATGTCAATTAAGGGTGTATAGGGATCCTACCAAGACCCAAGGAGCCCAAGCCAACCTCACCTGCAAGTGGTGCACCTGCCGGTTTACGGTCAGCGTACATAACAGTTCCCGTTAAGCGGCAATAGGCTCGCCAACTATTACGTGGGACCAGTTATATAAGTGGCGAAGTGTGGGCGTATAATATGCCTCTGCCTACCCTTTCAGGGATAAAGACGTGATTGTATGTGCGTCAATAAAATAAAAAAGTACGTCCAATAATAGCGTGGTAGTCTTTAAATAAGATGAGGGATCACTTATTTCGTTGTCATCAAAGAAAATTATTTGGGACATATTACGTAACCCAAATTGGAATTATATTGCATGACTTGCTGAAATTAAGAACACGATAATGTCAAACGACTCCACGACTTTCCTTGTTCTGGGACCGTGAAGGTATTTCGATAATCGCCGAAGCGTTGCGGCGTGCCGATGCAAAAATTGACGTTCCTGGCGCTCCATCGGGATCCTGAGAGCATTTTAACGTTCACCGATAGTTCGGTAATGGTACCGAATAGCCAAGTATAGTAGGCTGAGTACATGCTTTCTAAAGAGTTGTACCGTTTATGTAAATGATTGCTTGTCAGATAAACAAACTTGGGTTTACCATTTTCAACTTGTATTTGTATAAATTAAAATATAAAGTCAACCAGATTATTGTTGTGACCATTCCCTATTCAACAAATTCAGCTTCACATTAAATACTTACTTGACTGTGATGGAGTGACCCTTAGTGCTACTTTATTGGTTACGGCGATTGGGAGAACTTTTCAATATCTTCTAATATTCACTGTGTGTATTCTTTATTATTATAATTGATTGATAATTTTAAAGCGCACAGACTGTGAGTTTCTTGTCAGTTCTTCCCACATGGGCGGTGGTTTTGCATTTGAATGTAAGTCACGAACTTCAGTGTAGTTATATTTAGTTTTTTTATATTTCATTTTGACGTTTTCAAGTGCTACAAAGAACTTTTTAATTTTACATGCGCCTGTTTAAAAATGCCGATTTAACATTTTCTTCTATGAGGACGATGGCAGCTATAAAATTTGATACGCCATCCTTGTGGACAAATTCATAATTATTGTTATGCTATTAATTGTCTTCTTCATCTCTTTTATTTAAATATCTAACGGTCAAAAGTGTGAGCATGTTATAGGTTACCAGGACATGTCGTTGTTGTTTGTAGCCGGAACGCAATTGGAGATTCATGGTAGTTCCTGTGTTACGTCCCAAAACTCGCATTTACGGAGCTGGAACTAGGGCCCGTTTGATAATACGGTTTGGTCATAACTGCGACTCTTGGCGGGATGATTGACGATCACCTATGTGTGATAGCAGCGGCTTCTATCATAATGAAAGGCATGAAAGGCAATTTTTTGCAGACATAATTTTTTTCAGTTGGAAAATTATAAAATTATTAAGTTATCCGCAGCTGTGGGTGGAACGGAAGGGCAAGTCAGACTTTTACCGACTAGAAACCACACATGTTTCTTCTTAAGCCTGCTAAGCCTCGGTGCAGCGGTTACCGTTACGTTCAGTTCCGCAACGCAGTTAACATACGAACCCCCTCGAACTGTTCTCCGCCATCCCGGCCGCTGTCTAGGTGTCAGACGCTGAAACTTAGGTACTGGCCCCCTGCCCATTTCTTTTTTTATTCAACAAGCGGCTGGCGTCGTCGGAAGATTTTTAGAAGGTACCTGCTGGCGGTCGCGTCCCTCGGTGGGATTCCCACACCCACATTCGGTCCCTCTTTGGCCGGGAGGCAGTGCGTAAATACATTTAGTTACCGACGTAAAAAAAGGTACGATATGGGACACGAATTAGTTGAGAAGAAATGAAAATATTTATATATTGAAAGCATAGCCACTCTTTATGTTACAGTAACTAGATGATACGACAAATTGTTGTATCATTGGACTCAACTATATCTAAAAACAATTCGGAAGCCTAAAAAGAGACTTCGGAGCCCAAGCCAACCTCACCTGCAAGTGGTGCACCTGCCGATTAACGAACGATGCTCTGGCAAACATAAAGGTCCCGGTAAGCGGCAATATGCTCGCCGTCTATAACTCGGTACCAAAAATATAATTGGCGAAATGTGGGCGTACTATATGCCTCTGCCTACCCCTTCGGAGAAACAGGCGTCACTATATGTATCTATAGCTAAAAACTTCCACTTCGTTTTTCCATGTGTAAAAAAAAATGTAGCCGGCCTTCTGTGCTTGTTTATATCCGAGTCTATATTGTGGTAATGGCCTCGCAATGCGTCCACAGAAATCATCAGCTGAATACTTGGACGCGGTGAATGAATGTGCGATGATATTGCGGCTTTAAATCAGTTTTTTCGGTTGGAAATTACTTTTTGTCCCTAGTACTTTTCATTTAGTGTATAGGGTGGAAAGGGATAATAAGACAATAGATAGATAGGGATAAGCGGCAATAGGCTCGCAACCTATTACTTGGGACCAACTATATTATTGGCGAAGTGTAAGACATCGATAAGTTACATAACTTTACAATTATTTAACATTTTCATATCGTTTTTGCTGATTTTGCTTCAAACAAGTCTCGTGGAAACGCAGCAGAAAATATGTTTTTAAAATTTTATTTTAATATTTTATGGACCATTTGGAAATCGACAAACAATAGAGTCGTGGAGCTATGGGAACAACCCACCTATTAAAGTTGTTACTTTGCTAGTTGCTATTATATTATATTGCTGTTTGTTCTTATATCAACAACAATAAATAAATAAACAATAAAATTTTCAATGTGTGATCAAGTATGCGATGAAGCAGGGCGTTAATCGGCATCTATACAGGCCATCATTAGTGGGTGCACTTAGTTGCCGTGCTTATTTCGCGGTATTACGTCTACTGCTGAATCGTTATTATGGTACAGAAACCTTTAAGTGCGACTTTTCTTTTTATTTTAAATAATGGCTTCGTGCGTTCAGCACATTAAGCTAGTGGCAAGTAAGAGAAGTATTAATAACATATAAATCATAGTAAATGAGAATAAGCGGCGATAAAGTTGATAAATGGTAAATGAGATGTTATATTGTAATTTGTGTAATAAAACTGTGTAATTTGTGTGAAAAACAAAACTTAATATCAAAATAAAATATTATGTTGCCATTACTTAATTACCACATACATATATCTTGCGATTATCGCTAGTATCGCGTAATGAGATCTTAAATTAACGCACTGAGTAACTTTTCCAATTACGATACGTAAATACGATTAGGACTCGTTCGTGTTCAATAACTATTATGGGTCATCATTAATCCAGCGAAAAACACGCGAAATAAATCAGGCACATGACTTGTAATAATTTTCTTTCTGTAATTATAATAATATGACATAGCACCTCTTTTAGTTCTTAATTAAGAAGAGCTTGAATTGTTCGTATATAATTTCATTCGCCTTCGTAATAGGTGGCGATTACCAAAGTAAAGCAGAGCTCATTGATCCTTGGATGGGTGACTGTTTGTGTGGCATTTGATATTACAAGCGCTGAGACATCGGAAATCAACCAACATGTTTAAAGTATTAAAAGTGTAAAGCAAGCAAGTTGTGCATCTGCCGATCAACGGACTAGGCTCTGGCTTACATTTAAGACAATAGGCTCAAGCTTAAGCATTATGTATGCTGCTCATAATCAGTGTGTCTTGAAATGACTATTTCTTTACCAAAAGAGTGTATAAGTCAAAATAATATCTAACAATCGCTATAAAATGTAATAAGTGTATTTCGATAAATAATTTAAACAATATAGGGATCCTACCAAGACCTAAGGAGCCCAAGTCAACCTCACCTGCAAGTGGTGCACCTGCCGATCAACGGACGAGGCTCTGTCGAACATAACAGTGCCCGGTAAGCGGCAACAGGCTCGCCACCTATTACTTGGGACCAACTATACCTATAATTGGCGAAGTGTGGGCGTGTAATGTGCCTTTGCCTACCCCTTCGGGGAAACAGCCGTGTATGTATTAAAATAAGATAAACAAAATATTTATAAGCACTTTATGGTAGCACTTCTCTCGTTCAGAATCAGATTGGATACGCTTTTCATTTCAAATATCAAGTCAGTAATCCGCCTTTTATTATTGGATACAATGGATTTTTCATGTTTCTACGGCGTAAATATGTTTATTCTTAGAATCCAGTAACGGGAATAATCAAAGGAAAGTGAATGTCGAGCCTATTGAGGAAGAACGTCGTAATCGCCAAAAATCCCAAAAAACTGTTTTAATAGTAAACGTTAGAGTACTGAGTCAAACCTTAGCCTTTGAAGTAATAGGGAGTGGACGACGTTATACTTTTTTTTATATATAATGACTTCGTGCGTCTAGCACATCTAGCCAGTGTCAAGTAAGTGATATATCAATAATATATAATTCATAGTAAATGAAAATAAGTGATGATAAAGATGATAAATGGTAAATGAGATACCCTCCCTAAGCCCCTTGATTCCTTAGTAAAGATATGGACTATACTGAGATCTCACATGGACTTCTTGAGGAGAATTTGAAAAGTGATGTTGCACTGCTTTGTTTTATTTACCAATACTCATATATATATCAATCAATACAAACACTTAACGGTTAATAATCCACCGTTATTACACATTAATGTTGAAAATGTCACAAATTTTAGAAAATAAAACAAAACTGCAGACATGACGCTTCACTTTCCCGCCAAGAAGTCAATGTAATACTTATGAAATATTTCAATTTTTTGCTATAAATATTATAAACAAACCTTCTCCTGTAAAATATGCAAAAGGGCGGTTACGATCTTCTTCCTGAAAAGGTACCAAATACTACGACGTTTCGAAACGTGAACACAATGGATTGTTCCTGTTTGTACAGCGAAAATATGCCTATACTTAGAATTCAGCGAAAGAAATAATCAAACGAAAGTTGATATGGCAAAGTTTTATGACTGCCAAGTTTCTGATCATTGAGGACAATTATCTCCTTGAACGTAATACGGTCAGGAACGTTGACTAAGGGTGTTCTGCACAGCGGTCACTAATCCTGATTAGAGCTAAATCTGTTTAAAACATCTATCTGCCCCTGCAATAATATGCACTTAAAATAAATGACTGAAATGCAATGACATTATAAATCAAATTTAGCCGCAGCGCTATCCTGAGTACTGGCTTTAACTGTGATCACCAACCCGCCTGCTCGGCATGGTGATTATAGGTATATATCCCCAATAGAGTGTTATTTTTTGGGGAGGCTAAAGTTCAGCAGAGCATATTTTGGTTGATATGATAATAAAGAAATTTACCTTAAATCAAATTCAGAACTGTTCTCTCCCTCATTCGAATTCATGCTTGCCTTCATTATGGAACCCCTTTAATCATTAATTATTGAAATTTCTTTCTGTATCTAGCAAGGCTAGGCTGACGATAAACCGGAAATTAATTAAAGGGTAGGCATGGAATGATCGATTTTAATATGCATGACACGAATTTTTTTTATCGGCATCCAAATTAAACATTAAAACGTCCAATATATAAATTCATAAGTCGATTTGTTCTATTATTATGATTCCACGTGAAACTATTACGATCCAGATAAAAGGGTTATGATATTCGAAATGCCTTGGGGGACGCCCTCGCTCATAGCCGTTTCTGTCTTTACAGATGATACATACTTGGCTCCTCGACTTAATATTATTATAAAAAGTGTGGCTAGGAGTGTAACTGGATCTAGGTAAATACGCCTTACAATTTATGTCTCGCCAAAGAAGCAAATATGTATATGCTTACAAAGAGGGGAAATGATGACATTCCTGTGGGAATCGAATACTGTCCTCTGCGCTTTATCGGTCGTCAAAAAACAAATAGTCTATGTTTATGGTTTAGTTTCATATGAATACTTTTTTTATCTTTTTTATTGGGGGAGGCATAGACCAAAATAATAGATTATAAGATATTGATAATTCGTTAAGTCGAAATAATATATTATTAAACAAAAATAACGTCTTTCTTATTAAATTTAGTGCAAACTTGATATAACGAATCGGAAAGGAACAAGTAAATATACGCTGTATCAAGTCGTTAAACTGAGGTTGGTATTATGCAGTTTAGATTTGTTTTGCATTTACAATGCTATATATAGTTATGAGAAGATTTTGTTCTAGAAAAAATCAACTCGTTTAATAATAGTAATAAAGTTCTGTTTCTGTAGCAACAAATAATTAAAATAGGACATGCAGCAAGAAAATAATCCTGCCCTGATGAATAAGACTAACAACTGGTCGGGAAACCTCGACGAGCAAAACATTCGGTACAAATCCATCGTAACTCGGGAATAATCTATTTGAGCCCGGGATTCCGGCGGCAGCTAAGTTCCTACGTCTGTCGCTGCTTTAATCTTTTACTGTACTTAAATGCAGCATTTTCTTTGAATTAAGATCTTATTTCATACTACTTTCTTTTTATTTTATTGTATTATATTATTTTTATAATTTATTGGAATGCATGTGATTTTTGTCTGCGTTTAACTCTTTCCATATGGTTGGCCAAATGCTTGATTGCCTATGTAAATGTAGTAAGAAATAAAATTGGTCACTGCCAAACAAATTTTTTTACAGACATTAACAAATTTTACATTAATGATGTGTAATAGTAAAGTATTATATTATCTATTGCCCGCACTGTAGTTATTTATTCAATTAAATTTCATATCAGTTTTATGAAAACAAAAGCAGCACGTGAACCTAATGAATTTTTCAATAATTCCTACTTTTGAACGACGATTGTACGATGACACTGCTTGTTAGGACATTTTGAGAGCTTTTTGAACACTAAATGCAGCAGATTTTTGACAAAGATTTGACTATATCAGCGTTATTGATATACAATATACATTCAATATACGCCTGTTTCTCCGAAGGGGTAGGCAGAGGCATATTCTACGCCCACATTTCGCCAATTGATCGGCAGTTGCACCACTTGCAGGTGATGTTGGCTTGGGCTCCTTAGGTCATCGTAGGATCCCTATACACATGATATATAATATAGATTATTAAATTTTCCGTCGTCAGTAATATTAGTCGCATAATTGTCGGTTGGCCCAATTTAATTATATCACTATATAGTAGCAAACATAATTTATCAGCGAAACAGAATAGCCTTGAGAAAGTTTAGCCCAGAGTCTTCAGTGGTTAATTGACTTACAAGTTGTTCCCGAAACTTGTCGTCCCTTTCCTGGCCATTCGGCAGTTTCTCGCACACGCGTGGTAGTCGACCGAGTTTGAGCTCTTTAATAGACCACTTCTAGTGATTGCTAAGTATTTGTCCAAACTTACGACGAGTGGGTAACTAGATAAGAGCCCTTACACTTTATGTCATTCATTTCGTTAGTGAATGCGAGGGAAGGGGTTGACGATGCTCTACTTATAAAGTAGATATTGTGTACCTAGTGTTTCTATGTGGCTACTTGGCTTGCTCTGTGCTCATCAGATGGTACCATTAAGGACAGCTAGCACGTTCTATTTGATATATGATTAATGTACTGATATGCTTTGGGTACCTGTGACTGCCAATCTAAAATTAAAGTAGATCTCGTAATTTTTAATGCCAGAATACAGCAATATGGTTCATTCTGTTGATGTCTCGGCATGAAATACGTTCTGTCACACTTTAACTAGCTACACAATAGATTTGTAGTTCATTGACAAATGTAACCTGTATGCCAAAAGACTTCTAGTTCATAAGCATAGTTTTAAACTCCGTGCCAACTGGCTGCAAGTTTTGAAACTCTATGCGCTTGTAAAGTATAGTGTATATTGCAAAACTTTTTAGGGAACCAATACTTTAAAATGTGTGTAAAGTATTGTTTCTATAAAAAAGTTGCTGTTAAAACGAGTCTGTCAAGAAATTGCGGCGGTGGCGTCATGCGTCGGGTATTATGCGTCGGTCATCGTTTCGCTCAACCATATTTTAGGGACGTTACGTTCCCGATGGCTGGTTCATGCGTCATACTCGTGAACGGGTGCCGCCAGTGGGGACTGGTCTGCTCATGTCTACTATGTTTATTCGTAATCATGCTCGTATAACTTAAAAAAATATATTTTCTTCTCTTATTTTAAATGTTGTGACTGCAGAACACAGGTTTTTGTAGACTTGTCAAATTGGTTTTACACACAATACATTTTAAGTACATTTTCTTGTAACTGGCGGGAGAAAAAAACTAACCTTGACGATTTCCTTGCCCGTTCTTTTACGATCAAGCTCCCGCCCGCAGTGAATGGGCACGCTAGTTTTTAAGTTTTGACCTTCATAAGAGCTTTTTTGAGCCAAACTTGAATAAAAGATTTCAATATTTTTTTTGAATATGTTTAATTATAAAAACGCATAAAGTAAGTTTTTGTAAGAAAAGTTCGTCTAAACTTAACATAAGATGGCAATATAAGAATAACTTATATATACTAAAGAAGAGCACTTTTGTATCCGGACAAAGGATATAAAAAAAGGATTAAAAAATTGGTTGCTAAGCAAATGTATTATAACTTTATTGAATACTATGAAGACAATTTCTGACTTCTAATGCTTAAACTTTGTAATTTGATATAAATATTATTTTTTAAATTATACTCTGACATAATATAATTTAGATATTGTAATTTGACCTACATAGTAATGTCATCTTAATTTTTGAATTAAATCTATATATTTTTTTTTGTAACTCATTGTAAAAGTTTTACATTAGCACAATTTATTGTTTGTTCGTAATGGGAAAACTAAGCACTATAACAAGTACCTAAAATATATTTATACTAAAATCACGAAGCTTAGATTCACTTGCAACTAAACAATTAAAAAACAAAAAATATTTAAGTGTAAGTGAATCAAAGTTCTGAGCCCCCGCTCTGTAAGAAGAACTAGCAAGAAACTCACAGGCTATGCTCTTTTAAATAATCGATTGGTCAGTTACAATCTTCATTTGTCTGTGACGCTATACAATGCAATATAATACAACATTAACAATATTCATGTTTTAAGTCATTCATATTAGAAAAGCCTATATGAAACGGCAGTTTAATCCCAAGCATTTTTTTTTATCAGCCATATAGTCTTTGATAGAATAGTATCCCTTTAAAGACAGCTTGCGTTTTTCAAGGACTACCTAATGTATTGATAACTAAGATCAATGCTATTGCATAGAGGCGAGTATACCCGCACTCCGCTCCTGAGGTCGTAGGTTCGATTCCCACACAGGTCAAATCTTTGTGTGGTAAGATATGAGTATTTGTTCTGGTCTGGGTGTATTCCTATGTATACTAAAAAAAGTATTTATGTGTATTTATCTGTTATTCAGTATCCATAACACAAGATTTTAATTATACTAATCTTAGAATTACATAAGTGGTGTAATTGTCAGAAAATATTTCTAATAGATGTAAGTTAAAAATATATATTTCATGGGTGTGGTAATCAAAAATAAGCACGTTTTAAATTCATTATTAGCTACCACACAAACGGTTTCCTATCTAAAAACAGACCGTTGCAAGAGTTAATCTTTAATTCTTTTCAACCTTCCTGTCTAGCTCAGCATTACGAGCACGTCTACAAAGCTGAAGTTATATTTTTACAAGTTTGAAGTAAGTTTAGAATTACCATAAAAAGGTTTAGAAAATGAATAAAAATACAATTTTATGTGGTTCTTGTTGCAAAGTTTCCAGCATACACCAAGTTGGATACCGAGACGATTAGCAAAGCAAGGAGTTCAAAGTTTAATGCAGGAGTTAGCCAGCTTAGCTTCATGGAAGATTAGTTAATCTAGTCCCGAGGGACAAATTTCGTTGATACATTTTATTTTCTTTAAGTAATATTAAAGTTTTGTTTAGTAGAAGTTGGGATATTGTTCTTAAATATTTTTAATCGACTTAAAAAAGAAGGAGGTTCTCAATTCGACTCAACTTTTTATGCGTTTAGTTAAAGTCTATAAAATTACAAAATTAAGCAGCAG
Organism: Musotima nitidalis; assembly: GCA_949126915.1. Classification (NCBI taxonomy): domain Eukaryota; kingdom Metazoa; phylum Arthropoda; class Insecta; order Lepidoptera; family Crambidae; genus Musotima; species Musotima nitidalis. Next base: position 5,272,020 of record OX421424.1, on the reverse strand, counting down.
TGTCTAGGGATCCTACCAAGACCTAAGGAGCCCAAGCCAACCTCACCTGCAAGTGGTGCACCTGCCGATCAACGGCTCGCCACCTATTACATGGGACTAACTATATAACTGGCGAAGTGTGGGCGTATATGCCTCTGCATACCCCTTCGGGGAAAAAAGCGTGAATGTATGTATATATGTAACCAGCAGTGTACGTTATTAGAAAAAATGTTTCCACTAAAATCGGCTAATCCAGACGACACGAGCAAATATCTTTAAATAATAATAGGTTGGGGAAAAAGTCTTTTCGTATTTTTGTATGAAAAGTCAAGACATTTTTTTCAAAGTTTATTTACATTTATTTACAATATATATGTACCGTTTTGTTGAATAACTTTCTGCCATTTTGTGGGCAGAGACATTATCCCGTTACTGTAGAAACTTTGGGACTTCTGATCAAAAAAACGGGACAAATAGTTTTGGCAGTCCTCTCTTGAGGTCAACCTTACAGAACCTAAAGAATTCTGCAGAGACCGAAACAGGTGAAAATCTGAAGGCGCAAGTTCAGGGCTATATGGTGGATGCACTAGGACCTCCCAGTCGAACTCTCTTAATTTTTGCTGAGTGGCTAAAGATGTGTGTGGTCTAGCGTTATCGTGATGAAAGACCACACCCTTCCTGTTGATCAATTCCGGCCGTTTTCTCTCGACTGCTTCCTTTAATCTCATCAGTTGCTGGCAGTAAAGATCAGAATGATGGTTTTGCCGGGCGGTAAAAGCTCATAATAAACAATGCCCTTCCAATCCCACCATACACACAGCATCACCTTATTTCGTGTTAGGCCAGGTTTGGCCACAGTCTGTGAAGCCTGGCCAACTTTCGACCACGACCTTTTTCGCACGTTCTTGTCGTACGTGATCCACTTTTCATCGCCAGTTATCAATCTCTTCAAAAACGGCTCGGTTTCATTACGTCTCAATAATGAATCGCAAATGAGTACACGGTTCATTAAGTTTCTTTGAGTGAGCTCGTGTGGCACCCAAATATCGAGCTTTTTTGTATAACCAGCTTTCTTCAAATGGGTCAAAACTGTTTTGTGGTCAATTCCCAGTTCTTCAGCTACATCGTAACTACTAATATGCCGATCTTGCTCCACTCTTTCAAAAATGGCGTCCATTTTATTCGTAACAGGGCGACCAGAGCGAGGTGCATCTTTAACATCAAAATTTCCGGACTGAAAACGTTTGAACCAAATTTGTGCTACTCTTACTGGCACTGCATCAGGTCCATAAACATCACAAATTTTTTTCACTGCTTGAGTTGCATTTTTGCCTTTTCTATAATAAAATTTTAAAATGTATCGAATTTCTTCATTAGATTCACTCATTTTTACGGAGAGAAAAACAAATGAAAAATAGCGGGAAACAACTTTTTTTTATTTTTTTCTTTTCTTTATAATGGAACCTTTTTAATGTTACCAAAACCAGCCAGACACAAATAGTACAGTCAAAAAAATTTTATAATAAGTTTATACCTACGTTATGCGAAAAGACTTTTTCCCCAACCTAATAGATACTGCAATGTAACCACTTTCTAGGAATCCCTTTTCAAGCAATTGCTAAAGAAACTAGTTAATTTTTAGAAATATGAAAACTAAAAATTTACTGAATAGGTATAGTCTAGACAATTTGTATAAAGAGTCTGCCCACGCTTCTTATGAGATAAAAATTTAGTCCACTTTAATCTAGATTCAATCAGATTATATTTATAGTGACGAGAATTTATTTCAGGTTACTTTTTTATTTTTTATATTTGGTGCCATCTTTGAGACTTAAATATAATCATCGGCATGCCACGCCATCTGGTAAACATTTTAATAATAAAATTATTACTATTTTCTCACAATTATGCTAATAAAATTTATATAATACCTAAGACTTGTGTACTTTAATGTAGGCAACTCTTAACATATCTTTCATTAAATATAAAAGGATTTTATCTTTTCGAATATCATTTTCTTTAAATAGATTGAGCAGTATCTTGTATCAATCTTACAACTAGGTATTGGTACAATTGGTACAGTAGTGTTTGTAGAAATATAAATGGATTGCACTGTGCTCGAGACATCAGTTGTCGAATCTCATATACATTTATATCATATGCATGTATATCTCCACCGCTAGCTTCTGCATTCTTCATATCGGTAAACAGTTTTCTTGGAACGATACTATTTGGCGTCAGATTATACGGTGTATAAAATAATATAGCAATCAGATCTGAGCTAAATAACTAAGTCTGTTTTGTCAAAACACAACATAATACCATATTCCAATACATCTTTTGAAAACTGAACTTCATTCAGAAGCACTTGCGAACGTCATTTAATTTTAGGAGGGCAATTTCACTACAACGGGAGCCTACTATACAACATAAAGGTGCCGGGAATAGAATAATCAAAAATTATTTGTTAAAAAGTCACAGCATTTTTAGCCAACTGCGCATAGGGTGAAATACGAGATAAAATAATTTAGAGTAACTTTTACTGGCCAAATCTGGCGGTACAAGGCACAAGCTCGGAGCGCTTATCAAAAAGCTTCCCAGCTTTACGAACAGGGCTTCCTAAGCCACCATTTATCACATTGCCCTCGATTTGCATAAATAACTTAATAAATTTATGACTTACTGAACCGCACCCCGCTCGTTGCGGCTTAACAAATTTTGTGACTTTTTATGCGTTTGTGTATGCGTTTAAGAGCATATCATCAAGACTCGCTTTATGTACTAAGCGCTTATCTACCCTTAATTTAAGCAGTTGAAGCTTACGATGAAGGAACACTAATAATAACAGCTGTGCAAACTGTAACAACGGAGCCACGGATTTGATGCGCGGTATAAGTTCTTCTATGGAGTTTTCCTTTCTTCCACCAAACCGCCCTTCGTACAGAAATCTGTCAGGAGTGTTAGCTTAACTAACTGAAAAAAACATTTCTACGTTTATAATACAATTGAAGGGTATAGGAAAAAATACAAAAAAATTAATAGTTTCTAAAAAATACACTAATTATTTAGTTCCAAGAAAAGTATCATTAAGAACTTGTTTTATGGTAAGGTTATATGACAGATAAATCTCGATATATATTTTTTAAAGACACACTGTTTGGTAATCGAACCCTCAGGAGCGGAGTGCTGGTATACTGACCTTGACGCCATATTAGTCGTCGAAAGAAAGAAAAGTATCTTTTTGCATTAACTTTTTTTTTAAAATACATTGTAGTTTTCCATAAGACAAAAGACACCTTGATAGGTACCATTTTAAGCAAAACTGTATTTCGGTTAGAAATAACAACCGATGCTTCTAATGAGAAGGATTATTTATGACATATATTTATGTCTAAGCACTGAAGATAGTCTTATTACCATAGGTATAGATAAACAAGTATTTTGCGATTTGTATTGAAATCAAGCGTGCCGACTTCTTAACACCTGCTGTGACGTCAATGGCAATATTTAGTGAGGGAAATTCCATACTGATTCCTCGACACTGATGCCGCAGATGATAAATATTTTACATGTGAAGTCGATCATGTTACAGTATTTAAAAAACAACAACAGGCCTGCGCGCGCTGTAACTTGCGTTGGCCGCTGCCTCGACGATTTGGCGGGGTTCGGACTCCGAAGTACATGCATTTGCTTACTTACAAGCAAATGAAATTCTAGTTGATCTTTCGCCTAAACTTAGGCTTAGTATGGAAGGTCAGCGCCGCGGTGCCTTAGTGACCCCTCGGCATAGAGCCTTTTCGGTGCCACATGGGTCTATTAACTTTTATTTTTGTTTTTTGTGAACCAATGTATCACGTGTGCCAATGTGTCACGAAATAAATTATTTTCTTTCTTTCTTTTTTCTTTCTAAACATAAATTAAACTTATTGTGTTACAGATTAAGATATTTTTTATTATTTTTTTATTTGATTTTAAATAGATTTCAATTTTATTAACTTTATTATGAGAATCCGGAAATTAAATATCTGCTCACATATGTAACGCGAAGAACATGCAGTGCAACCTTTAGCCATAATGCACATCAACAACAACAATATTTAAACATGCTTAAGTTGCCTTAAAAGGAGACACAAATAAAATAACATAGAAGTTATCATACTTTAGCGGGTTTTCCAAGAAATAATACAAGCCTTAATAATCTCAGTGAAGTTGTACAGGAAGTACAAACTTGTTCACGGTAGCTATTATCTTCAAACGTGGCGGAGTCTGGCTGCCTCAGCGAATATTAAGAGCTTCTCGTACCACAACAGTAACCACGTTACAAATTATCATGGTATATGTTTGTTTATTGAGCACCAAAAAAATTTAAAATGATCACCAATCCTGATCCTACCAAGACCTGAGGAGCCCAAGCCAACCTCACCTGCAAGTGGTGCACCTGCCGATCGACGGACGAGGCTCTGGCCAACATAACAGTGCCCGGTAAGCAGGAACAGGCTCGCCACCTTTTACGTGGAACCGACTATATAATTGGCGAAGTGTAGGCATATAATATGCCTACCCCTTCGGGGAAACAGGCGTGAATGTATGTCGACTTTTATGACTCTATAAGATGAGAGGGGGTGGCGCTATTCGAGGCCGGTACTGCACGGCAGAGAAAATATATTTGACAATAATCTCAGTGTGAAGTTGTACAGGAAGTACAAACTTTTTCACGGCAGCTATTATCTTCAAACGTGGTGGAGTCTGGCTGCCTTACCGAATATTAAGAGCTTTTCGTTCCACAACACCAACGTTACAATTTTCTATCAGGATCTTTGTTTGTACAAGATATTTTCTACAAAGGGTTTCTTAATATAAAAAGAAAACGTGACTTACTGACTGAGTTAGCTCATAACTGTCGGAATTCATCCTCTTTGATGTAAGACGTTGAAGAAAATTTGAGACGGTATATCTGTGATTCTGTGCTCCTTAATAGAAATAATGTTTATTAACGTTACGTACAAGCAAAGCAATATTTTTACAATGAGCTGAAAACTATATACGATAATATCTACTTTGATGAGTAAGAAGGCATAACAATCAAATAAGAAAATATTATGTTGTATCGAAAAGACTTTCACAGGAGGGTCGTTGAAAGTGGTGCATTTTTGTATGCAACTCTGCAAGAGTAAGGTAGAGTAGTTGTTCGATTCGCAGATCGCCAAACCTGACATCACCTCAAGAATTAGGATGTTTCTCAAGCAGAGCTGACATCAGAGAAGCAATAACAAAATTCGTCTACACGAGCTTCTTGTGTGGCAAGACGTGGCGTACATTTGTAAGAGTCTGTAAACAGAGGCCAGAACACAACATTCTAGTTAGTTACTTTTATGAGTAAAGGAAAACATATTTTCTTTCTTTATTTTAAAAAAAAAATAATAATAAGTAGGTAAAAAAGGCAACGTTGCAACTGTTGTGGAACTAACGCTTATTAGTTGTTATGAATTTCTCCGGACTAAAATGTTTCAGGGTTGGGTTCTGCGGGCTTGCTATCAATATCTTATCAGTATACTTTTTGAACAAAAAAATTGTCACGTCTATGTTATGATGGCGGTATAACATATTTTGAGATTGCAAATATTCAGATATTTATTTAAAGTTTGTCAAAGGTTCTAGACTATTGTGATTTCGCCACTGCCTGTCTTCAACATTATATAACATACATTTTGGTTAATCCGTGCTAACGGAATTAGTCCGCCACTTATGTTAAACTCCTCTGATTTAGGACTGTCTACGGCCACGTGTAGACTAAGAATACTCCCAGTGCTTAGGACGTTTCTGACCGCTGGGAATAAAAGCAGATAGATGATGCACCTAGGAGTTCAATCCATCAGAGCTCCATTCAATGTAAACAACTGACTTATGCCTCCACAATGACATGTGACAATGACATTACCCCACGGTAAGGTTCTGTCCCCACCAAGATATTGAGATAAAATGGTTGTTAAGCTCTCTTAGGAACCGTTAAAGTAGCATTATGAGATAATTCCACTACAAGATACTACCCAATATATCATCATATCCCTAGCATTATTCCGGTTACTTATTTATTTTTTTACATCGGTAACAAAACGCATTTACACACTGCCATACGGCTAAAGGGGGCGTGGGACGCCAAGGTTTGAGAGACATGTCTGGGGGGGGGGGAAACTCCGTTCAACTCACCTGACGACTACTGTAAAAGTCTTAGCTCGCTAACACGACTACACTACAGCACGGCTGCCACTAACCGGAAGCGACTGTTCCTAGTACTATAGCTGTCTGGCACCCAGAGGTTTACGCGGAGATTAGATAATACTAGAATGGCCTACCCTCCCCGTCGAAGACCGACTAGAGACGACCGCTAGGAGGAAGCGCGCGGACGTAGGCGCGGCGTCAACTACCTATATCTAAAAACCAATACTTAAAGTCAGTATGTAAATGATATTATATTTGCCGTGTTAGGGCGAGGCGTTCAAGTGTAGTAAGACTTTAATAGGAATTGGCACAAGTTGTCACTAACGTCCAACACTCCCGTCCGCTGCTATCGCCTAAAGTATCTGAAAATCGCCGGAGACAAACTTAAGCCTTTAAGATTTTCATGCGCAAGTAATTAACTGGTTAGGTTAGCAATTTGTAATTAGTGACTCGTTTCGTGTAACAAGATCCAAGTCAAGTTTTAGCTGTGGTAACTTTGTTACGAATTAAAACTTTCGTGAGAAGGATTCCAGCATAGCTACGAGGTTTCACACCAATGTACCATTAAATTTTAATTGTCTTTATAATTAAAATTCAGCTTATATGCGTAGAGGCCGCGACTTATAATAACACATTGTTTAACGAGGTTATGAGTTCTACTTAATCCTACCACTGGCCTCAATAATAATTTTCCACTACTCTTATTATTTGTCAAATCTCAATGAAATCAAATCTTAGAAAGATAAGATCATGTATTCATCAACGTCTTCAAAACGTGATGACTTTGCGAAATTATATGTAGTACACCTATACTAAAAAAATTATGCAATATATAAAAAAATATTTGTGTTGTACGTTTATTTTTTGCCTAGTACTGGTCAAGCTCTGTTTAACTTGGGAGTGAAAAGAAAACGCGCTGAGTGGCATGTCCAAGAAAATGTATGTCAATTGGATTGCACAGTAATGATGTGCCTTTAGTCATTCTCTGACTATGTGACTTACCCATCTATGCTGATGTTTACTGCCTCAGCTAGCCTTAGACGCTATAGTTGTAAAATCTTTAACTCACAGCCACAAAACAGAAAACTCGAGAGACAGATTTTAGGGGTACAAGCCATATAAAATAAAATTTCCTCCACATAGCTAAATGCGGTCATGTTCATAATGATGAATGGTGTGAATCGCAGTATTATTGTATGAATAAATCATCTGGCAACAACAAAAGTCCGTTGTTCAGGCGTATCTAATAAATTCCGGGTGAGATTTTTATTATTTAATCCTAAAGCACCCCATAGAGAGGTTATATGGAGAATACCTGTTTTGCTAATGCTTTACACAGGACTTCTAATGGCTTTTTCAAATGATATGGTAATAATATTGGTATGTTTAAATATTGATCGATTAAAGCGCTCGTAGCTCCGCGGTTCTCGGTGGTCGGAAATTATCACCGAAGTAAAGCAGAGTTTACAGAGGTCAGTTCTTGGATGGGTGACCGTTTGTGTGGCATTTGATATCGAGCGCTTCCGGCATCGGAAGACACCTTAAGCCGTTGGTCCCGGTTATTACTAAATGTAGTCGTTAAGCCATGTTAGAGGCCTAATTAGGCGGCTTGAAAAATTCTAAAAGCAGGACGCCATACACCTGCCTCCGCCAATCCGCACTGGGACAACCGGGAGGGAAACCAAGAGAGACTAGTGGAGGGCGCAGCGGGCGGGCCGGAGGGGAGGAGGACTAGCGCTGCTGCAGCGCTAGGAGGGTCATGGGCGGTGGGGCCAGGGGGCCCCTGTTGTCTAACCATGGACCCTCCGGGAAGTCGGCCACACACGCTATTGTCGCACAAGGAGGTAGGAGGGGCGCGTCTCGGCACTTTGCTATCGCCGCTCTAACTATCCATACATGACAAGCGACACTATTAGACGGCTTACGAACTCTGACAGTGAATCTCCGTGTCTCCGAGTATTACACTCCGATTCACGCGAATCGAGCTTACTATGTCTATAGACTTTGCACGAGTAGGCAGCATAGCTTTGGGCTTCACTAACTGCACAAGCATTCCAACCATCTTGTGTTTTTGTTTGCGATGTCACGAACGATGTAATCAAGAGAACCTCCATATCACCTTGTAAGACATGTGTCAAAAGGCCCCCTTAGCATATCGTGTATTTTCAACAAAAATGCGTCATTATCAACTCTATGGAATATGTGATGGCATTCCTAAAGTTACGTACGGTGAGGCGTTAGTATTGCGGGCGGTTGGCTGATTTACTATGGCACTCACCATGAATTTATTATGTGAAAGAGTGAGAAATATGGCCTATTTAAAACCAAAAGCGACTTAGAGAGGACGCAGTAGGGGTTTTATGAGATTTAATATAACTCATTCATTATCTTAACGCATTAATAATTATGGTATCGTAGGTATATAAAAGACACATATGTATGCTGCTTATGGGCAGAAGAGATCGAACTCATTTGTTCCATTATTAGAACCGTATTACTAAATAGTTTTGTTCAAAAAGGGTGTATAGGAGACCTAACAATATCTAAGGAACCCAAGCCAACCTCACCTGCTAGTAGTGCACCTGTCAATCAACAGACGAGGCTCTGGCGGACATAATAATTCCCGGAAAGCGGCATAGGCTCGCCACCTATTACGTGGGACCAACAATATAAATGGCGAAGTGTGGGCGTATAATATACCTCTGCCTACCTATGGCCACTGGCTTGTTATTGATAATCAAAAAAAGCTATTTTGAAATTTATTTACAAATGCCTACTTTTACAATAACACAAATAAGAATAGCTGAATTTGTTGAGGCTAATATGTACTTACTTAGATAAAATTATTCACCGCGTCTCACAAAAAGAAAAAAAAACGTGCGAAATTATTCCAAACAAATATTTTTGTAACAATATTTGAAGGCTTCGCTTTCTGAAAAGGACAATTCTGGAGATGTGTTAAACTGAAATACTCGTATACTGGCTTGTTGTTTCAAAGTTTTCTGTTACCTCATCGCCATTATCATATGAAATTAAACGAGTTGTCAATTGTATCTTACAGCCAGTTCTATTGTAACATTGTGATCTATATTTTATATTCTTAAGTGATGTAAATATTGCTTAATGGACTATTCTATATAATCTTACATATATACATACAATCACGTCTTTTTCCCCGAAGGGGTAAGCATTAATTTGATCCCCATACACCCAATATTGTCATATAGCTAATTATCTAATTGTCAGAATGGCCGTCGTAGGGAAATGGAGTTAGTTGATTTATGAAGATAACTTGTAATTGTATTATCGCTTGCTCCATGCCTCGGAAAGCACGTTAAGCCGTTGGTCCCGGCTGTCATGAACATCTATGGCAGTCTTTATTAGGCAGTCAGTGCCGTCTAACAGACTCACAGCTGGCTTAACCATAGAATGTTGTTTCCCTCTGGGTTGCGGAGGTCAGACGGCAGTCGCTCCAAGTAATAACTGAAATTCAGTTAAATCTGGTTGAACCAGTGAACAGACACTCCCCCCCGACTGGTCTCCACCTTGTCGTGGTGGGGGGGCTGAGTACTTCCCGGTAGGGCGCAGGAGGCGCTAGGGAAAAGGTAACACCCAGAGACCGACGACTCTGGGTGCCCTTAGTACTGACTACCGGGGGGGAAACTAAGAGGGACCTGTGGAGGGCGCAGCGGGCGGGCCAGGAGGGTCCGCTCAGCAGCGCCAGGAGGGTCTAGGCAGTGGGGGCAGGGGGCCCCTGCTGTCTAACCATGGACCCTCCGGGAAGTCGGCCACACACGCTATGGTCGCACAGGGAGGTAGGAGGGGCGCGTCTACTGCGCCTCTCTGAGGAGGTCCTCCCGGTTTTGGTCCGGGGGACGTTGGCCGCAGGCGGGGTGTCAGAAGCTGCAACCCAGGTACTGGCCCCCGCCTCTATCTCAACAAGCGGCGGGCGTCGTCGGAAGATTTTTAGTGGGTATTACTTGGCGGTCGTGTCTGCCGGTGGTGTCCCACACCCCCTTTCGCTCCCCCTTTGGCCGGAAGGCAGTGCGTAAATGCATTTTGTTACCGACGTAAAACAAAAAAAAAAAAAGTGAACAGACACTGGGCCCTAAGCTTAAGTCTAGGGCAACCGGGATAATGCTAGGATATGATGATGATGATGAAGATAACTTGTAAAATAATACACTCAACTGAAAATATATATCACCATAATCACTACTAATACAGTCATGAAGCGCTCGTAGTCTGCGGATGGATGGCATTTAATGAGAGCCTTGTCGTGCTATGAAAGACACGATTGTTATGAAAGACAAGTTGATCCCGGTTTTCAAACTCTAAATATTTATTTTCAGACGTGAGATACAATAGGAATCAAAATCCTTTGAACTATACATAAAAAAAAACTGAAAATTCCATAAACATTGTTAAGCCAAGTGAAAGGCTCTTTTGGATGAATTGAAACTTATAACAGCAGGACGCCACAAACCATCTTCTGACAATCCACATGAAGATTATTAAGTCTTTGCATTTAGTGCACTTCAAGCGTCTTAACTAGACTTAAAACGACGTACTGTGCTTGGCATTTGGCGAATAGATAAGTGCACAAGTCGACCGCAATTCTGGCTAGTTTTGTATAGCTTGATACTTATGAATCTAGTTTCTTAGCGAGCGACAATTGTGAATATTATTGTGCATATTTTATTTCTTGATATTATGTAACCTTTCCTAAAATCACTTAATTTTTTTAATCTACTTTATATTTAGTATTTTTGCTTTAGTCGAAAAATTTTATTATAAGTTTGTAAATTCTATAATGCTTAAGGATCCTACCATCTTAGAAGTTCACGCTACCCTTACCTGCAAGTGGTGCACTTGCCGATCAACGGACGAGGCTCTGTTGAACATAACAGTTCCCGGTAAGCGGCAATAGGCTTGCCTCTATTACGTGGGACCAACAGTAAAATTGGCGAATGTGGGCTTATAATATGCGTCTGCCTACCTCTTCGGAGAAACTTTTAAAGCTGAGATAAGGGCGCTTGTACCTAGTACTTCTATTGAATCTAAGCTTCGTGATTTCATTGTAGTAATAATTAGTTTTTTTTAATTTACATTTTGTTTTGACGTTTTCAAGTACTATGTAATAGTTTATGAAATAAAGAACTTTTTGCTTTACTTTACTTGATATCCAGAATAATAATAAATAATAATATTTTCTAACAGTTAAACCAATTATTTAGTTTCAAGATAAGTATTTGGACGATCGATATGGCGTGGAGTATACCTGCACTTCACTCGAGAGGTCGTGGGTTCGATTCCCACATAGGACAAATCTTTGTGTGCATGAAAATGAATTCTTGTTTTGGTCTGGGTGTTCTCCTATGTATCTTAAGATATCTAAAAAAAGGGTATTTCTGTATTTTTATCCGTTATTTAGTATCCATAACACAAGTTCTTAATGATACTTATCTTGGAACTAAATAATTAGTGTGATTGTAAGAGAATATTTATTTATTATTTATTTATTATAATAGGTTGGGGAAAAAGTCTTTTCGTATTTTTGTATGAAAAGTCAAGACATTTTTTCAAATTTTATTTACATTTATTTACAATATATATGTACCGTTTTGTTGAATAACTTTCTGCCATTTCGTGGGCAGAGACATTATCCCGTTACTGTAGAAACTTTGGGACTTCTGATCAAAAAAACGGGACAAATAGTTTTGGCAGTCCTCTTTTGAGGTCAACCTTACAGAACCTAAAGAATTCTGCAGAGACCGAAACAGGTGAAAATCTGAAGGCGCAAGGTCAGGGCTATATGGTGGATGCACTAGGACCTCCCAGTCGAACTCTCTTAATTTTTGCTGAGTGGCTAAAGATGTGTGTGGTCTAGCGTTATCGTGATGAAAGACCACACCCTTCCTGTTGATCAATTCCGGCCGTTTTCTCTCGACTGCTTCCTTTAATCTCATCAGTTGCTGGCAGTAAAGATCAGAATCGATGGTTTTGCCGGGCGGTAAAAGCTCATAACAAACAATGCCCTTCCAATCCCACCATACACACAGCATCACCTTATTTCGTGTTAGGCCAGGTTTGGCCACAGTCTGTGAAGCCTGGCCAACTTTCGACCACGACCTTTTTCGCACGTTCTTGTCGTACGTGATCCACTTTTCATCGCCAGTTATCAATCTCTTTAAAAACGGCTCGGTTTCATTACGTCTCAATAATGAATCGCAAATGAGTACACGGTTCATTAAGTTTCTTTGAGTGAGCTCGTGTGGCACCCAAATATCGAGCTTTTTTGTATAACCAGCTTTCTTCAAATGGGTCAAAACTGTTTTGTGGTCAATTCCCAGTTCTTCAGCTACATCGTAACTACTAATATGCCGATCTTGCTCCACTCTTTCAAAAATGGCGTCCATTTTATTCGTAACAGGGCGACCAGAGCGAGGTGCATATTTAACATCAAAATTTCCGGACTGAAAACGTTTGAACCAAATTTGTGCTACTCTTACTGACACTGCATCAGGTCCATAAACATCACAAATTTTTTTCACTGCTTTAAAATGTATCGAATTTCTTCATTAGATTCACTCATTTTTACGGAGAGAAAAACAAATGAAAAATAGCGGGAAACAACTTTTTTTTAATTTTTTCTTTTCTTTATAATGGAACCTTTTTAATGTTACCAAAACCAGCCAGACACAAATAGAACAGTCAAAACAATTTTATAATAAGTTTATACCTACGTTATGCGAAAAGACTTTTTCCCCGACCTAATATCATTAAGAACTTGTGTTGTGGATACTAAATAACGGATAAACATACATAAATACTAACTTTTTGATACATTATCTCAATTTGTTCGGTATAAAATAGGTATCATAAAAGTATACATATAGAATTTCAGGCTAAGCCTCCAGGTAATAACTTAAATAATAGAGATTAGTCTTAGTACACGTCTCGTATTGTTTTAGGAGCCACTAAAGCCTTATCTGACAATATATTTACCGGGAAGGTCTGCGACAAAACACGGGATCTGGTACAGCCAGTGTTATATAAATGGTAACATCTAAAGCGCCATAAAGAGCGACACGCGTCTCTATTGTCAAGAGCGATAGGGCGTGTTCCGATATTTCAAGTTACGGTGGTAACAACTGTTTAACACTGACTGTACCAATAACACAAGCTCAGATTAGGACTTGATGGAGTTCAGTAATTTATCTTTGGTTATCTATTTATGAGATATTAGCTTCCGTCCACAACGGTCATGACGGGTCATCCAGTAGGAATTATAGGATTTCGCAAGGTAAAAAATTACATTGTATTCATCATCTTAGTTTATTAACGTTTCACTACTGTGCTACGATAAGATAAGATATCTTAATAAGAGAGGAAAAACTTGCATTTATTTATACTATTAACAATATCAGTGTCAAATTACACACTTGAAGGTAGTGCAAATTGAATTCACATGAACTTAGTTTTGATGTAATCAAACTGTATACACTATTAAAACTGTGTTGTTATCAACAGTTAACTTGGTATTTTGTATCTCAACTTTATCGCTTATTTAAAAGCTATCCTACTTGTTGCATTCTTTGGACTAGTAGACAAACCAAGAAACGATTTCTATCCATTTTTCATAACTTCATTCCAAAAGGCTATTCGTCTGGTATTATACAGGGCATTATAAGGTTAATTAAATTAATAAGGTTAATGAAATTTTGTATCGAGCTTCACGGAAAAAGGCTTCTTAATAAATCTCTAAGTAAAAAATGTTATGATGTGTAAAGTTTTCTTGAAAATCTTATACTTAAGATTAAGTAAAACTTTGCAATACTTAGACTTACGACCGAGAATGATGTCAAAATGTTTAACACTAACTCAAAAGAAGTCTTGAAAGGGTTTCCCTTTTAAGTCCGAAAGGAACTAACTTTATTTCTTGGCACTCACCATGAATTTATTATGTGAAAGACTGAGAAATATGACCTATTTAAAACCAAAGAGTGGCTTTGTGAGGACGCAGTAGGGGTTTTATGAGATTTAATGCACCTCATTCATTACCTAAGCGCATTAATAATTATGGTATCGTAGGTAAATAAAAGACACATATAAATAAGTGCTGACTATGGGCAGGAGAGGTCGAACTCATTTATTCCATTATTTAATTTAGAATTACACACTAAAATTACTTTAAGTTTATTTGACGACCGATATGGCGTGGAAGTCAGTATCAGCATTTCACTCCAGAGGTCTTGGGTTCGATTCCCACACAGGACAAATCTTTGTGTGCATGAACATGAATATTTGTTGGTCTGGGTGTTTTCCTATGTATATTAATGATGTATTTACAAAAAAAGTATTTAACTATGTTTATCCGTTCTTTAGTATCTATAACACAAGTTCTTAGTGATACTTATTTTGGAACTAAATAATTGGTGTGATTGTAAGAGAATATTTAATATTTATTTATGTAGAATTGCTTTTGTAGTGAAATAAGGTGTTACTCTCTAATATATATTATTTTTGGACAGGCAAGCAGTTGCTACAACCGGTGTCCAGATAACCTAATAAATATTAAACTTCTATGTTTGTTCAACAACACGCTTTGACGGCTTTATGATTATCCCTGAAATAGATGTTGATCAGGATTAATATATGAGATCGTACTATACGTGTGCTAAGTCGAATCATACAGCCCATCATCATTTTTTCAGACTACTGAGCATGGGCCCTCCTCTACGGACCATGGTTAGACGGATTAGGTCATATTACAGCACACGGACCCGCGCTGGTTGTCGGGGGCAGTTGTGTGGCGTTCTGCTGATAGATTTATTAATTATAACGCTAAAGGTAAAACAACATTTTATGGAGCATTTCTGTGAAACGTAACGTTTTTACGAATGGTACATTACAGGCAAAAGCTCAGTTTCCAAACCATACCATCTAATGTAACGTTCCTGCGAACGCTCGGCGTTATGTTACGGGTAAATGCGGACCGCGTGCGTCTTTCATCCCTCTCCCTCCGCGTCACCCAGCAACCGCGCATCGCCCGCACTCGTTGCTCGACGAAATGTTGCACCAATACGCTCGACGTAATGTTACACCAATAGGCTCGTTTATAACAAAGTGGCAAGCGTCCTCGACGTTTAGTTCGTAAAAGGACTGTTACAAGTAAATGTTGTAGTCTATACTCACCTTTAGATTATTAATCGACTACTGCATATAAAAACGTATACCAAAGGCTTCACGTGGCTTTATGCACTTCGAAAGCGAAGCATGAAAGCGCTTAAAATGAAATGCTACAAAAATGGTCAACCATCCATAGACTAGCCTCTGTGAACCCTGCTTTATCGCAGACCTACAAGCGCTTACAGAAGACAGACATATTAAAAAAATATATGTTATTAGTAATTTTTTACTGTCTCAAAGCACCACAATGCCTTTAAAAGATAAATTTCTAACATGTTAGATAATATATAAACTCAAACACATTGGTATGTATTGTACTATTTTTGTAATAAATTAAATAGGATTAAATGAATATGAATATTAAAGGATCCTGGAAAAGTTGTGAAACGTAACATGAAACCTGTGATTTCTCTTATTTCTGATTTAACGAAGTTTGTTAAATTTAGGCCACCGTTGTGCTCATAAACTTTATAGCGAGTTTCAGTTTACGTAAAACTTCATACTGTGTTGGCTTTTTGATGGCTCCAGTTCGGTCTCAAAAAGCTTTTTACGGATTATGAAATATTTGAGAAGGACTTTATTATCAAACTTTTAGCGACGCCGCTAAGTGGTTTTACGAACGAATAAGATGCGAGTTTTAGATTTAGTTATACTTATTCGTAGATCAATTTATATATAGTTAATTGGATGCTACTTCTGCTTTTGGAAAATTGTTTCGTACGTATTTTTTATATAATTTTTAGATATTTATGTACTAGTTTTAGTAAATACGGCAAATGTTCGTGTCACTTATTGTTTTAATGATATATTGCTCTCCTTATAAGATGTCATATATTGTTTATTTGCTTATAATTATTGTCAATCGCTCTGCAAACAAGAGTCAGGACCTTCAAAACAAAAGGAAAGGCTGAATAAATTAAATTAAATTAATAAATACTTAACTTTATATTTTCTTCAATTAAGCATTGTTTCCAAAAAACAACTCTTGGGTTACAAAAAAAAGGAATTTAAAACTGCTTAATTTGTGGAAATACCTTAAGATTTTCCAGAAAATCTTGGCTGGCTAACTATAGTGAGTAAAGATGCCCCATCACTCATGACCTGGTCGTTTATTGTGATTACACGTCCCAGACATTTCAAATGTTGCCAGTACACGCAACACCGAACAGTAGTACCATATTTATTTTCTCTTTTTTATTATGCTGGTATCATCGCATCAATTAATAACAGTCCTCCACGTTCTGATTGCTTCAAACTAGTAATCTCTGGCTGGAACTACTATCCATGAGACTTTATGGCAATCTGATCCAAACCATAGGTAGCAGAACAAATCCGCGAAAAGTCAAAAAAAAATTGATTACTATTGTGCCACGCATGTTTTATTAAAATAAATATGTAAAACCATTTCGTATTTGTTCTACAAGAATTAAAAGGATTTGTTAAACATACTACATACTACATTTTAATAATCAATTTATAACTTTAAAAATATAGTCTCTCCCATTATAATACATATTTAGACGAAGGGTGTGTTTTGGTTGTCGTATCAACAATTGGTTTACAATTTTTATTTTATTTTACTATTATTCATCTCTCATGGACCGTGTTTCTGGCAAAATGAAGAATTAGATTCTTCTATTCTATTTATGTGACTAATACAGGTGCTGATGGGCTCCAGTCATTTTTCCCGATAAAAGCCGCGCGCAACCACTTGTATATAAATATAAACTAATTTTATTTTTGTTGTCAGCCTCTTTCATGGTGTCAAATGCAACCGGATGAAAAGAGAAATCTTTTTCGGCTGAATAGAGAATTATTTAAATATATACAAATTTCGGCTTAATGGGGCATAGTCACGCGATAGATGAATGGGGAATTTAAATAAAGCGAACGAGTTTTGCGGATGAAAGGGCAATAAGTCTTGTTTCTAAATACGTTATAGTCCACATCACATTCCATGTCTTGGCATCTTTTAATTAAGATGACGCTTAACTTTAAATTAACACTTTTGTTAGTAAAAAATTTTTAAGCATCTTTGACTGGGTCCTTGTAAAACTTGTGCCAAGTTAAGAAACTGTCTCATGTATATTGGTACAAAGTTTTTACTGTGTACTTCTACAAAGTTTCATTTCATGTAGGGACATATATTTGTGCTTTGAAAACAGACCGCAAACTCTGGCAGACGTCAAAACAAGAGACATGTATTGTGTCACTTTTGAAAGCAAATAAAGTTTTATTGGTGTAATTTCGAAAACATCACAGTACTCGAGAGTAGGCGTGGCGCCCTCGTCAAACGAATGTGAAAAGTTTGATTTTGTTGACTGTATTCATGACACTATATTCATTAAAAGTCGTGTTAGAGAGATCGAGGAACAATGGTGTATGGTGTCCTAGTAGCGACACAAACGGCTTTTGTGTGCGTCGCCGGCTGCCGGACTTGCGCGGAGTGATGAATACGTCGCCCACGCGAGACAACTTGTGTGGTAGTTGAGTTACAAGCGGAGGCGGATGTTAAGTCGTGAGTATACCTTAATTCTCTCTCTCTTTGTGCGTTGTTTCATTATAACTGACGGTCGCTACCTCGTTTCGTGGTCTTTTTAATATCTTTCTTCCAATTATTGACCGCATTGTATTAGAAGACCTTAACTATATAATCTTAAGCTATCTTCCACTATTGCAACCTATTAATTACTGGGCTCAGGTCTTTTCTCATAAACCAAGGAATGACAGATTAGTGTGCATACTCCAACATGTGGAACCATGGTAGATTGACAAAGGCAATTGTAAAAGTTGTGTTAGCGAGATCGCGGAACAATGGTGTATGGTGTCTTAGTAGATACACTAACGGCTTTTGTGTGCGTCGCCGGCTGCCGGACTTACGCGGAGTGATAAATACGACGCCCAGGCGAGACAACTTGTGTGGTAAGTGAGTCACAGGAATTTTAAAGTCGCATATTGTAAGTAAACCCTAAACTAAGTCATATTCAATCATCATTATTATCATGGTGTATCCTACCAACATCTTGGCAGCTCAAGTCAACCTTAGGTGCAAGTGGTGCACCTGCCGATCAACAGACGAGACTCTGGCGAACATAAAAGTTCCCGATAAGCGGCAATAGGCTCGCCACCTATTACGTGGGACGCACAATGTAACTGGCGAAATGTGGGCGTATAATATGCCTCTGCCCACCCCTTCGGAGAAACAGGCGTGATTGTATGTATGTATTATTATCATAGATTATTGACACGGGGCTTTGGTCTGCTCGGCCAAGGTTTGACCACGTTTTGTAAGGTTTGCTCACAAAATGCATAATGTAATCTTAAGTTATCAAAATCATGACAGCCTGCGTCCTATATCAGTTCACGGAGAAGGTAAGAGGGATTATGGTCACATTCCACAAAGTGGACCCAAAGCAATCGGAGTGCGGAGGTTGGTGTGTGGCGTCCTACTGTTAGAGATTTTTCAGCTTAGGCCACATTCGGTCGATCTCTCGTTTCAGCGTTGGTCGTGAAGACATCGTTGTTCTGAGACTTCTATCTTATCTGAAGATGCCCTACGTAAGGACGAAACACGTGTCGTGTTGAATAGTTTTTTCCATTTTTCGGGAAGTTATAGTAGCGCGGGAATTGTTACAATGATAATAATATGTTTAATCCATCACTTGCTTCCTCTAACTTAAATAACGCCTACCAAATACAATTTATCTTGTTTTTGCTAATTACAACCATTTTAATACTTTTCTTTGAAAATAAATTAAAAGCATTATTAAAATACAAATTCGCGTCCTCTCCGCACTTAAGCCAAGCGATAGTACGTGTCGAGAGGCATAAACTGTCACCTGGAAGCCCATTTACAGGATCCAGGTTAATGAATGCTGCTCCTATATTTTGACCCCTTTTTTTCAACACTATACTACTGTACTGTACTGTACAAGGCTATTATTTTTACATAAGAACGTTTTCCATCTCTCATCGTTTGCATCAGCTCATCAGGCTGGTGGTACGACATTTGTCAGTGGATGTTATTAATAAATAGTACTGGTCATCTCCCACAGCTTTTTTAGCTACAAACTAAGCAAAGCTTACTGTTTCTGTAAAATAACAGGAAAAACAGCACATTAAACGGTAAAGCATTCCATGAGTCGAATGAGAAGAAAGTTATAAAACTAGTTCTGTCCGAAAATTTTATTGTGATTGTACTGTTGTATAATTAGACAAAACCATTTATGACAGATAAGATAACACCATAAAATAAGCACTTTTCACTATGTATTAGGTTATAGATAAAATTCACATTTTCACACTTCCGAGTGGAAACGAGGAGCGTGGCCTCCTGCACCGCTAAACTGAGCTCACGTCAAGCCACGGGGTTCTCACTTACTCGTTCCCATAGTTTTAGCAATTTCAGCTTAATATGCGCCCGAGTTGTCAGACCGCTTTCCACTCGGAAATAATATAATTTAGGGATCTGTAGGTCTAGTATTAAGCAAATTATTTTTAAAATTATTTTTTATGTGTAATGACTGTTTGTATCCTGAATAGAATAAATAAAAAATAAAATAATAAGTTTCATATTTTGTACTTACACATACGGTCAGTAATAATTTTAAAAGTGGGAGCTATAACATAATGTAGGTATAACAGATTGGAGGGAATCTTCCGATTCCCATATAATTTAATTTAATTATTTGTTTTGTTGCTACCTATAGTTTTACATATAATATTCTAGCTAAAAATAATGTTTTGTAAGTAGGGTGGAGGCCTGAATTTTTAAGATACAGGCAGACTTACTGCCTACTTCAGACTCCAGTCTCCCACAGTCATAGATAAGTTTTGTGAATTGTTCTTATAAGTACCAACTGAGCATGTAATTTCTGTAATTGTGGTGAGAAAATAAACATTATTATTATATTATTGTTATTATTATTCTATATTTGACAACATCTTTTTACGATTCATCTTTTACTGTACAAGCTGCTCGTCTCTGGAATTCTCTCCCAGTTACTATAAGACAAGCGCAATCACTAAATGTGTTCAAAATTGGAATAAAGAAGCTTTTCCTTTTAGAGAAGTAATGTCCTGCTGCTCAGTGTTCCTATATCATGTACGTATTTATGTATGTACGTTTATTTAATTTAATTAATAGTATTTATTTTTGTTTATGTTTATTAAAAATACAACTATATATTTTTATTCTTTTCTACACCCCCGGTTTTCATTTAATTTTAATCACTCTCCATCCTAAGGTTGCCTGGAAGAAATCGCTGTAAGCGATAAGGCCGCCAATTGTATCACTTTTCTTTTGCAACTGTTTTCTTGTTTTATTTTTAATTTGGTGTACAATAAAGAATTTTCTATCTATCTATCTATCGGTGTCAAGCAACCAAACGCACAGGTAAATCAGAATCTAATTTCACATTGTATTACCAGTGAAATGAAAATTATAATCATTTGACGACCGATCTGGTGTGGAGGCTAGTATACCCGCACTGAGGTCGTGGGTTCGATTCCCACACAGGACAAATCTTTGTGTGCTTATAAATGAATATTTGTTTTGTTCTGAGTGTTTTCTTATGTAAATGAAGTATGTATTTACAAAAAAAAGTATTTATGTTTATTTATCCGTTATTTAGTATCCATAACACATTTTTATTATAATACCTATCTCGGAACTAAATAATTGGTGTAATTGAAAATATTTATATGTATTAAAGTATCTCTATCAGGATGTTGATTCTAATCTTATCTCACTTAACCAATTTCCGCTTACTAGTCTATTGAAACCACACCTGAAACGTTTGCATACGGTTCAGCTTATAACTTAATAAGCTAGCGAACTCGCGGAAGTATCCAATCAAAATTCAGTGAGACGTAATGCAGACATTATACGCTAATTCAAAACCGTGACTTCGCCATGTTGGAATATGAAGATTAATACTGCCTTTATATAACGTGTTTGTATTTAGATTAAGTTATTTATTATATGGGCCATGTTGTCGTCAAACCATTACATTATTGCCTGAAATAAATTATTAATATGATTGTAAAATAAAAAATCTAAATTACATCTTAGCTTATTAGCATATCACTAGGAATGGACTTGGGCCTCAAAGGATGTGCTTAGCGAAGCCCTCGCACAGCAAAGTGATAGGAAATCAACACATTTAAAGATGGCCGTTTGGAATGCTCTGCTGCGGTTCGTTTTTTACATTACCTGTTTGATAAACATCATAGACCTTAAGTTTTAGACATGGCGAGGAATGTAAAGGCTATGGATTTATAAAGATCAGTCACAATAATTTATTGATTCAGGCGTTACTTTGCGGAAATCCATTGTAAGCAAGTGATGGATTAAGAATATTTTTGTAACAATTCCCGCGCTACTATAATTTCCCGAAAAATCGAGAAACTATTCAACACGACACGTGTTTCGCCCTTACACAGGGCATCTTCATGTAAGATAGGATCCTCAGAACAACGATGTCTTCACGACCAACGACAATCTCTCGTTTCAGCGTGTTGAATAGTTTCTCGATTTTTCGGGAAATTATAGTAGCGCGGGAATTTTTACAAAGATATTTTTAATCCATCACTTGATCAGTCACACTTATTATATAAATTATATTTTCACCTTTAGTCTTCTCTGTCCAATAATGTTCACTATAGTAAAAAAAAGAAAATTATTCTTACTTCCAGCAAATATTATAAGGGCGAATGTTTTTGAGTATCAATGTATGTTACGCACTTACGCTTTTACGCAAAAGCTACTGACCGGCTTTGAATAAATTTGTAGTTTGTTTATAGCCTAACACATAGGATACTTTGTCACGGTATGCCCACGGGAACGGGAACCATTCGGATGCGTTGCTATGGCTGAATTGGTTACTAGATACTCCGCATAAGTCACTGCCTGAGCTGTGAGTCTGGTTCATAACTTAATAGGGCTAACCATAAAAAAAGTATTTACATAATGTCAAAACCTTTAAAATCGACTTCGTGGCGGGAAAGGGAAACGTCATGTCAGCAGTTTTGTTTTATGTTCTTGTAATATTTTGAACATTAATGTGTAATATCGGTGGATTATTAACCGTTAAGTGGTTGTGAACGTACATAAGTGTTGGTAAATAAAACAATATAGAGTAACATCACTTTGCAAATTCTCTCAAGAAGTCTTTCTTTTCTGCAGATCTTGTTTTTTTTTCTTTTAAATAATGGCTTCGTGCGTTTTCCACATTTAGCAAGTGTCAAATAAGAAATATATTAATAAAATATAAATCGTGACATGACGCTTTACTTTCCCGCCAAGAAGTCACTCAGATCTTGTTAACCGAAGAAAGACTAATTAAAAAAAAAGTCTTTAAAATTCTGTCATCTTGTTTAAAAATGGTTGATCTCCCGTCATTCAATTATTTTGCTTTAGTGGGCTCCCTTTACTTAAGATTATGTTGACAATGGGAAGCAGCCAAAATATTTTTTTGTCACATCCTGTAAATTCCTATTTATAAAGGCTTTGAAAAGGTTTCGAAGTTGAGACGCTTTTATTATTTCAGCGATGTTTTGAAAGTGATGAGATTACTTTTGTAATAGAATATAAAACTTTTGATCCTTGGATTGGCTCGCCAAAGGAAGAGTATAAAAATAACTTATCATGACTGATATCAAAAGTATTAATCTTTTTTATTAAAAACATTGCCTTTGGTGTAATATACAATTACACAAAATATTGCCTTTGAACAGGGGATCAGGGCAGACAGTAATAAATGTATCTTTTAATCAGTCGCCTGCCGCTATTAGTTTCCTGCTCCCCGATAGTTGTCTGCAATCTTACAGACTACAGCTTCTGCCCATCAGTTAAAGGTAACATTTTGTTGGGTTACCGAAAATAACAACAAATATATTTTAAAAACAATATTTTCCTTGGGTGGGTTCCTCTACAGTTTCCGTGCTTCGGAAAACATGTTCAGCCGCTGGTCCCGCTTATCAACAAATGTTTCCACTTTACTGTACTGTACATGCCGCTGTTAAGACAAAGACAAAGACTTTTTATTTCACATGATAAGACAAGTTAAAAGTTCGAAGCTTAAAAAGTTCTCACAGCAGGACGCCACAAACCTGCTTATACCAATCGGTACTGGGGCTTCGTGGTGGATTGTGATTTAAAGGCCTTTCACCTTGGTTTTTGTATTGTCTTGGGTCCCAGTAGCGGGACGTTTTTAGGTAAGACGAGAACGTTAAATATTCTATATTTTTGTAGTTATTGTAGTTCAGGCTCACTTAAGGTCTTTTCCTCTCAAGCGGTTTTTCGTGCGAGTGCTATCCGCATGCGGATAAACACTTCAAGCCCCAAGCGTAGAAAAAAAAAATTAAAAAAAATCGCGGGCGCCATGCACGCATGTGGATTGAACTCGCGGTCGTACGACCCGCTTGACAGGAAAATGGCCCTTAGTCCATAAAATAAAAAATAAAAAATTAAGGTCTCGCGGACGGAGCCGCGAACAGCTGCGACCTCTACACAATTATATTATAAGTATTATAGAGAGGACAGATTTAATTGGTTTGCATTGAATAAACCCCAACGACACTGATTTGAAAAAATTCTTCACTACTAGAAAGTATATGTTATTCACGAAGAATATGAGCTATATTATTAATCGATTTAAATTAGGGATCCCTACGGAAACTCCAATGATATAAAAACTACAGCACGCGGACGAAATCAGGGACGGACCCTAGTCATATTATAAAAAGACGAATTTCACAGACGGATGAAGCGAAGCGGAACACAAGAAGGAATATAGATAACGAGTGTGACATGCGATATAGAACATTTATCTGCCTAAGTATCAAATATAGATACGGCACACAGGTATTTGTTACATTATATCAGAAAACGCTCAGGCGTTACTAATACAGAAAGAGGTATTTGACTTTCATGTTGTTCGCCATTTAAGTGCTCTGTTTCATATGATATTTGGCCTGGGTACATAGTAAGTTTAAAAATTTATCATGTTAACGTAGCTTAGTACTATCTTGGTTTGGGACCGATAAATATAGTAAATATTTTTTTTGTAAATATATATCTATAATATTAAGTCCTTACATATAAAACGGGCGTTTTATTACAAAAGACACTTTTAAATAATTTGGCGTTTGGTTAGGAATTCGAAATTAAAATTTATTTTATTATTAGATTGTCTATTCTTGTTCCGAATGTGATAAATAATTTATTTCGCGCTACTTAGTTATGTTCGCGCCACTTAGTTATGTTATGACATCGTTCTGTCACATAAATTCTGTGCTGAAAAAGGAAAATTTAAAATACTGCATTATTTTTAAATACGGGTTTCATTGTGTCACGAGCGCTGCAGAAATAGCTTGAAGGATTAATAGTGTGCACTTAATAGCCACAGTAAAAGAAAATACGGTGTGTTTTTGGTTCCAACGCTTTTATTCTGATAATTTTGACCTCCAGAAATATCCTCGTGGACGCCCAGAGACCCTAGTTGTCAATGAGGATTTGAAAGCGATCGTAGAAGCGGATCAATCTCAAACTACGTCTGAGTTGTCTGCAGGCCGAAATGTGAACGATAAAAAAATTGCGTTCCCTAAAATATGGTTGAGCGAAACGATGGCTGGTTCATGCGTCATACTCGTGAACGGGTGCCGCCAGTGGGGACTGGTCTGCTCATGTCTACTATGTTTATTCGTACTCATACTCGTATAACTAAAAATAATTTTATTTTAAATCATGTGACTGCAGAACACATGTTTTTGTAGATTTGTCAAATTGTTTTACTACTAAGTACATATTCTTGTAACTGGCGGGAGAAAAAACTAACCTTGACGATTTTCTTGCCCGTTCTTTTACGGTCAAGCTCCCGCCCGCAGTGAATGGGCGCGCTAGTTTTTAAGTTTTGACGTTCATAAGAGCTCTTTTGAGCCAAACTTGAATAAATGAATATGAATTTGAATTTGAATTTGAAAACCATCGCCTTGCTTACACGTCGTACTGCAAGTACGACGTATTAGCACGGCGACGAATTTGAGTCTGCGTCGAAGAAGGCAATGCAGGCTGCGCTATTTCAAAATGTTGGGAGACGGCGATGAGGTTAGAATGGAATCCACGGATGCTAGTGACTCCACCTTAAACAGTGAATTGCAGGTGGGAAGGGATGCCGCTGTATTTCTTGCATTGTTTTATATCACTGCCATTGGAAAAGGGGAAGAGAGGGACGTGAAAACGGAGCTGCTGCTGTTGCAAAGTACAAAGAACAAAGCGAGAGTCGTCCGCTTCAGCTTTTGATGAGCGTTACGACCAAACCCGTCACGCCGGACGGAATGGCCCACATACCCTTCCGGAAGTGGTCGCCGGGTTCCCGACCATTTCCGGTCACCAAACGGCACGACGATCCACTCCGAGATTATGTGCGACCTCGTAGGACAGCCTTCCGAGGTGGTTAGCTCCGGTCGGGCCCATGTACTATGCCGCGGACGGCGAGCGGCACCACCGTTTCTACGGTTCTCCCTGGCTGGCGTGTTGGGTCTCGTCTCCCGCTCATTGGTTCCAAGGCAGCACTCTGTGTTACACACTTTGCAACAATAGCCGCTCCCCTGGCTCCGATAACCGCACGGTGGAGCAGGGCTCTACCACCAATATCTCAGTTAGCAACACCCACGGGTCGCAGGAACATATCAACGAATGCGAGCAATGATGACCCCTATTGGTATGACTTTGACTTGTCTCGACGGTAACGGACTTTATTTATTTCACTTGTCTTTAACTGTGACGAAAAGCACATCTATTCTAGAATATAATATGATATAACCGACTGCTTATATCAAACCCACTTTAAGTTATCAGTGTGTGACATGCCTATCTCAAGCGTTACGCTTCCAGATTTCTACACGCTCCGTGGCACATACGGGACCTCTCAATCTGTGAAGCCGCCTCGATTTTGACCGAGATTTTTTTCAATCAAGTAATTGAATTTCCAGAATTCAATGGAGACTCTAGCTCGTGTTTTAATTAATATACGTACTTACATTTGCGTGACCTGAAAGGAATTAAAGCTTTGGAAATGAATATATAATCTAGATAAGGTCAGGGGTGAACTTGAAATTTAACTAAGGACTTGTGGCATAGTAGAAACAATGAAGTACGATATCTTCATACATATGCACCAAGAAAGTTACTTATTAGTCTTAAGATAGGCTAGTTTGTAGTTGATATAAGATCCTTTTAAAAAATAAAGTATTTAGTATAGGTAATAAAAAATATATGCACCGAACACGGTTTAAATATTAGCGCGCCTAAACGTAAGAGTCGTCACACACACACGCATAGTTGGTATCATCCAAAGTGTTGCATAATAATAAAATATTTTCTGACAATTACACCAATTATTTAGTTCAAGTATCAGTAATAACTTGTGGTATGGATACTAAATAACGGAAAAACATATATAAATACATATAAAGAGTTGAAATAATGGAATACTTTTATACTTTTTTGAAAACACCCAGACCAGAAAAAAATATACATGTTATGCGCACAAATGTTTGTCCTGCGTGGGAATATAAACCACGACCTTAGGAGCGGAGGACGGGTATTCTCGCCACCACGCCATATCGGTCGTCAACAAACAGAACAAAAGAGTTTTTAGAGCAAGAAAACATAGAATTATTAGACCATTCGCCGGAAAGCCCTAAAATAAAGAATAAATTGCGTGTTCATTACCTGATTATTGTGTTTTCATTACCTGAAGAAGCTGTGGACGCCTACAAAACAGACATTTTGGAGCCCCCTACTTCTGAATGGTTGCTACAACGATTGGTTCCATCGTATGGAATAATGTGTCAAATTTAGGGTAATACTTCGAAAAGCAATAAATACATTTTAAAATAGTAATGTTGTGTCACTTCCTTGATTCCCGAAATTTTTAGTGCCGCCCTCGTATGACGCTTTGCATGTTACCATCTATTTGACGCTTTGCATGTTAACATCTATATGACGCTTTGCATGTTACCATCTATGTGACGCTGGTTGTACTAAGAGGCGGTCGGCAAGCGACAGTCCTCCAAGTTTAGGCTATTATCGCTAACTCCGACCAGAACACGCCAAGAATCTCGGCGTCCTTATTGACACCAGATGGAACTTAGAGGTGCATTTTCGGCTAACTTAGGGCTCGAGTTGGCCTGCTTATATCTTTCCACTATGCTTGTGGTGAAGACAAAGGTCTCCTAATGTAAAACTCAAATCCCTTTTAGTCGGTTGTATCTATTTACATCCCAGGTAAATGATATAGGGAATAAGGTCGCAAATCCAATTCAAGAAGAAGGCGAATACTTTTTATACATTTTCCAATGAGCTTACAGTTTCTTGGAGCTCTCGAGCCCGCGTAACAGTCAATATTTAAGCACAAATTTTTGAGTGATTTAAAAAACAGCTTTGCTGTTAATATTAGAATTTGTTATGAATTGTCTGTCTAATAAACGCTCGTAGGATTACATTTGAACAAGTGAAGCCGCGCCCTTGAATCGTATAACATTGTCAATCAAACCACGCTGTTACTATGGCTAATAAACCTCATTTTAAATTCTAATAAATTAATACGTATATTTTTAATAATAATATTTACATATATTTTTCAAGTGGACGTGGTTTTTATCTAATCTTTTTTATGTTCAATGGTAACCAAAACAGCAATAAGGTAAATAAGTGCGTATAAAAAAGTTGGTAAATACCTTATTCATACTTTCCTCCAATGTGTTACTATAATATATAAAATAAATTTTCTTGTGAAT
Source organism: Musotima nitidalis (assembly GCA_949126915.1). Classification (NCBI taxonomy): domain Eukaryota; kingdom Metazoa; phylum Arthropoda; class Insecta; order Lepidoptera; family Crambidae; genus Musotima; species Musotima nitidalis. The sequence goes on along the minus strand of OX421424.1, from coordinate 5,243,826 downwards.
CAGGACGAATATGTATCTGCCTACCCCTTCAGAAAAAAGGTGTGATGATATAAATGTATGCAAGACGTATTCAAAGAAAATTTAATATACAAACCAAGAATCATATTTAAGATGCTTACTTAGCCCGTGAAATTTCATTATACCCATGGAAATATATCCATATAAAACAAAACCGAAATCCAATAAGCATTGAAACGATAATCGTAAATCCAAATCTGTGCAGGTGTTTAGAAGTTATGGTGCAATGAAGAAAGTCATATACTTAGGTACGTAACAATACCTTACATTAAACCCTTGAAACCTTATACACCTTTTGGGCAGTCGAGTAAAAAGGTCGCATATCCAATTTAAGAATAACGGGTACATTTTTTATTTTTTTTCCAATGAGTTCACGTGAAGGCCTTTTTTAGATTAATTGATGCAGAGATCTGCGTATATTAAGAGTTGGCAATTACAGCCAACATTACATGTTGAATATATTTTTTAGTTTCATCTAGGGACGAATATATTTTCCAATTGGTTCACATTTTATTTAGAATAAGTATTTCCACATATAAATTCAGTAGAATCGGTAGCTCATTACATTTTTTTGCAGAAAAGATGAATGTTCTTTGAAAGTTAAGTTTTAACCGAGAAGTTAAATATTTTATTCAAGGTCCATGACCTAAAAATTTGTGTATATTAAGTATGTCAAACCATTGTCCCTAGTAAAAGCTGCTTAGTTTAGAATAAGGCGCTGTTTTAATATACCAGGTTATTTATCAAATTCATAAAAGTTCATAATTGGTATGTCATCAAGGGAACCCTTACATTTACAGACAAATTTCGCATTGCCTAAACGACTATTGTCACCAGACAGTATTGACAGTAATTCTTATCAATCAACTTGTTTGTACCCTATTCAAAGGTGAGTAAATTAATTATTTCGATTAGATTTCAGCCTGAAAATTTTGTAAAATGAATTTATTTCCTTTACAAAATGGGCGAAGCGTAACAGAAAGTTTTTGCCAATTGAAACTCTGAAAGAGTGTTCGAAGAGAAAACGGTCATCGCGAATAAAGCTGTAAGCGATAGCTAGTTTGTAAAACTCTTATACGTGCACAGGGAATTAAATAGAAAATTAAAGGTAGGAATCCAAGTTGAAAAGTAGGGGTTGAATGTTTGTATAAATATATGCCATCATTTCAGCTGATTAACGCCCTACTACTGCTTCGAGGCTCCTCTCAAGAACTAGGATGAGCTGGGCTTTTTTGTGTACATAGTTATAAAATATCGACAGCCTTTTGCTGATTAAAAACTACCAATTTTGAGCCCGTTATGTTTCGGGGGTACCCCTTTCGAACAATTCCGAGCACACGAGTCACATTAAAAGTAAACTATCGCAGAGCTACAAGCATTCCTACGAAACAATAACACATAAACAATAAATCTCTGTATCGTTTTCCATAAAGTCTTAAAAAAGTCCCAAAATATTCCTGTACAGCTGGCAGCTCCGGTTAGTAGCTACGTCGCAAAGGAAACTGGGTATCTTTCAATATTGCGGATTCGGCGAATTTGCAATTTCACGGTGATTCAGACGTATTCCACGAACCCGAGGCTCTGCGAATAGTTTTACCTGCAAATGTTGGCGGGATTGAAAATACTTTTGAGGAATCAAGCGGGACCATCTATTAATAGAAATGTTGGTTTGTCGTAGTAATATTGTGTAAACAGTAGTAATATTTTATTGAAGTTAAGATATAAATACACTAAATGTCACCACAGTATATTTTTGTTTATGTGCGAACAAACATACAGAGGGACGGACCGACAGACGAATATTTAGAATCACTTTGGCTTCTATTGTTCTCTCAAAGATTTTCCGAATATTTATATTCAATATCTGTAATGTATAGACATAGGCTTGTTATAATTTCATTATTTTAATTCTTAGCTGTAAAATTTTTTGAACGATAGAAAAACATATATAACAATTTTTATAAGCGTGAATAAAGTTCAAAGTATGTGACAGAATCGTAGAATGTGGAAGGATGTGATCTTTACGCCTATGTGTATATGGGGCGTGCCATTATTTAAAAACAGTATGAAAAGTTGAATGTTATACTCGTAATGCGTAATGTAGGACGTCTACCCCCACTAAAACTACAGTACAAAGGCCGCTAGTACAAACTAAGTTAAAAGATAACAATTATTGTGTTTCTAGTTTCCAGCTCATTTAAGCAGATGACGATTCTGTCTCCTACATCTATAATTGTATTCATGGATCCGTCTACATTCAATTATAGTTTACGAGCCGATGAGTTGGGCCAATCAAAACTTTGACGCGACTCAAAGTGTAACCGAGAGGCTAAGTAAGAGGGTAACAAAGTGTTACTAAAAGGCCTAACAAAGTCTTCGAAGACTGAATACTTTGAGTTTTTGATATAAAGAAATTTGTAGTGTTCTTTGTTTATTCTAAACTAGAAGACCCGTTGTGTATTATTTTAGTAGAAATAAGATAGGGGACCTTCTTTACAGTCCATAACTGCTTATTTGACTTCCTCAATTTGATTCATATCTCTAAAATTATTTGGCAATGTTCACAAGACCCATAGAATATTTCCAAAGAGTTTTCAGAAAGTTTCCCTTATACACCACGAAAATATTTTTATTGCAACACCTGTGTAGATCAATGTCCAAGCAAATAAAGTTAGACTTACCATTTTAACGACAAGTAAGGTGCGGCTGTCGTTATACGTACGTTTAGATTGAATATGTACTACTGAGTTTAAAGTAATCTCGTTGCAATTATTTCGTAAATAAAGTCACTTTGAAAAAAAAAGGAAAAAATTAAAAATTATTTTATTACATAAAAACAAAATCACATAACTTAAATAATGATAAGTGTCTCCTTTTAAGCTTATAAAAGCCTGTGACGGAACACTTAACGTGAAAATTATTATTAAAACTTATTCTAATCGCAGACAATATGAGTCATTATAGTGTAGAGTGATAGCGATGTGAGTAAATGTGTGTGTGTGTGTGTGTGTACAATAATTTTGGAGTGGCAGCTCAATCAAATAAGCGTTAATTAACATGAAATCTGGTCTATTACGTCAGTACAAAATGGAATGAAAGAAATATTATAAAAATAATAGTCAAATCCTGAAGCAAAGTCTATTGGTTAGAGCTTATTCACGCTCTCGAATATCCACTGGTAAGTAGGAAAATATTTACTATGTAATATTTACATAGAATTGACTAAAGCTATATGTCGCCAAGTCAATATTTACTCAGCGATATTGCTTCCGAAAAGTCAAGAAAATGGACCTTTTGTTTACAAACCATTGCACATAATACGTAAGGAAACCTCTTTCACACTCCTTCTGTTCATTTTTTTTATATGTAACAACGCCCGCTACATCGTTCGCGTGAAATTCAATTTTATCGAGCATCATAATATATCATCATAGGTAACGTGAATATCGTATTTATATCAGCTAATTATAAACCTTACAAAATACTTTCACGCTTGTAGCTCCAAAAATTAAGGCATTTCATACAATCTTTGATTCCCTATTTCTCCCCTTTACAATCTAAAAAGTAGCCTAAGTCTTTTCACAGGCTCTAGAATATCTGTGTACCAAATTTCGTTTAAATTGGTTCAGTTGTTTTGGCATGAAAACGAGACAGACATATAGATAGGCTTTCGCATTTATAATAATAGTATGAATTATAAATATACAGTACTCAAGTACAATAATTACGATGCCCAAGGGACAACAATATAATATATTTTTTCTATTACAAAGTAGACATATTCAACTTGGAGGAGGCGCCCGGGCCTCCTGGCAACAACAGTAGCCAGAACTAATTTATTGCGGCAGACACCTTTAACGCGTATCACTGTTTTATGGAATAAGGTTCATGAACTTGTTGATTTGCTTACATGTTCTTTGAGCGAATTCGAACATTTCTACATATACATACATACATACATTCACGCCTGTTTCCCCGAAGGGGTAGGCAGAGGCATATTATACGCCCACACTTCGCCAGTTATATAGTTGGTCCCCACGTAATAGGTAGCGAGCTGCCGCTTTTCGGACACTGTTATGTTCGCCAGAGCCTCGTCCGTTGATTAGCTGGTGCACCACTTGCAGGTGAGGTTGGCTTGGGCTCCACAGATCTTATTAGTATCCCTATACACCATACATTGACATTTCTGTGTGATTTTTAATAATACATTATCGCATTGAGAACCTATCTGTAATTACAGTTGTACATAATATATAACAATAAACAGATGTTGTACATGGATATATTATTTATTATATATTAATAATATCTCAATCTTATTATCGTAAAGTAGTTTAATCATTACAACATGGCATTTCTAAAACGGTCATTCTAACATCAATCAATTGAGTCAATAGTGAATTTCAAATTTTAGAGTCATTTCTCAATCTTTCTCATTCTAATGTCTTTGTGGTAACTGAGTTATTTAAGGGGTTGAGAGGCGATGGCTGATTCATGCGTCATTCTCGTGAACGGGAGCAGTCCGAAAGCCGGGTAAGGGACAGACCAGTGACCCATGTCAACGTTATTTTTAATTAACATGTTCAAAGCTCAATGCCTTCTTGTATTTTCTAATAAACTATATTTACATTGAAATTTGAGTACTGAATGGCAGATATTCATGAGGTAATTTATTGTTAATTACGGCTAACTTAATCCGTTCATCATGATCATTATCATCTCAGCTCATTTCTGAGTACGGGTCACGAACCAACGTGGAACAAAGTCAGGTGTGTGGCGGCCTTTCTGATAGTTATCCATACACGTTAGGGTATATCTGACAGGTACGCATGAACAGTTGAGTGTGGCAGGTAAATCGTGTATGTTGCACAAATGTGCAGGTTCCACCAAGCTTGCCTGACAGGTGTAACTGAGCAGGCAAATCTGTCAGGTACACCCTTGCGTGTAACCTTTAGAATTTTTCAAGTCGCCTAATGGGCCTTTTTATATGTCTTAACAAATACTACAATTAGTGATAACAGCGACTAGTATAACTTAGTCTAAACTTAGTCTTCCGAAGTGATATACGATAACTTTTACAACTCACCCAAGTATTAAGCTTGCCGCTTGAATTATCGTCAAAATGTAGCCTGACGGTTAAGTTTTCTGTAAACAAACCGTGGCGAAAACAAACCCTACATAGCGCTAAGCGACTTTGAAGTACGCCCCGTGAAGTCCTCGTTCGTTTCCGTATGTGACTTTAAAGTTGGAAACTGCTGCTTTCCGCATCGAACCGCATTATGTCCCAATACTTTGCAACGTTCGAAAGACAATGGACCGGTCAGCGCCAGGCAAAGCTGGAGAGAATTTTAGTGAATGTCAATATCGAAGGACCAACTTTTGAAATGTTTCACATAAAAGTGCTCACATCACAGTGAGTGCTTAAACACAATACACTTTTGGAATCGAGTTTATATCGAAATTTCAGCGCCTTAGTTTCGGGATTTAGTGATTTTGTACGTTTAATCGCGATACTGAAGTCGCACCATTTAGCGAATTCAATGAGAAGGTATAGCAATAGTGATAATTCGGGATTATAACCCGAGTGTGTGATTGTACGGCTGCTGCGTAGAGCCTTCACAATGTTGATACAAATCTAATGCCTAGTTACAAACAGATACTAAGAACTTCGTCAACAAGGCTTTGAAAATGTATTTCAGTGTAAAATCACAATTGTGTCGACTCTTGCTAGAGTTGTCTGGAATAAATGCCTTGTAGAAAATGCTCACCTTTCGTATTTTTTGACATAATGATAATGTTGTTATATATTTATTTGTTATATATATGTCGGAGGAAGTGACGAGCTTAGTTGATAGTTGGTTGCACAATGCGAGTATTTATAAGTAGAGGTTATTTTGTAAAATCTTGATTTAATTTAATTTGATTTACTGTATTTTTGTTATTACGCAAGATCTTAATATTTTTTTTAAATAATTACTAAACGATTCCAATACAAAATAACCAATCAGAGCAGAGGGCGCGCCTCGAGCGGAGTCGAGGCGCCATCTTACTTTTACTTTTTACCGCGCAAGGAGTTTTGGAGCGTATTACTTTTGTGTTGCTTGGTCGAGGTGGACCACTCTCAGTCCAGTGTTATAGTTTGATGGTGCCTCAAACCCGCTGCTCGGTTTTACTGATTAAAATATTCTTTTAAAGTTAATTTTAAGTCTAAATACTTTGTATGTAATAAAGTGATAAAAACCATTGTAAAAGTTTAATTAAAAGTGTATGCAACATTAATTATTTGGTTTTGTGCCCGCATATACCCTGATGACGCCCACTAGACCCGTAACCACTAATGACGATGTCGAAGAGAATAGTGTTCCTCCGACATCAGAATTGGGATCGGTGCAGGCACAAAACGGGAACGAACCGACCAGGTCAAATGAAGGTTGGCGTGCTTTATTTGAGGCGCAACAGAACAGTATGCGGCTACTCGTGGAGGCGCTACGCAATCCGCTACAGCTACCGGCTAAGGAGGACAAGAACATTATGCTTCCTGAATTTCAACCGGAAAACGTGGACACTGACGCCCGGGCCTGGCTAGCAACTGCTGACATCTGCTTATCGGATCGTGATATACAGGGAAGTACCCTTATTCTGATACTTAGTAAGGCCATGAGAGGCTCAGCCGCGACATGGTTTTCTCAGATTGCTTGTATGAGTATAAAATGTAGTATGAAATGGGTAGAATTTAAAGAAATTTTTCTTTCTCGTTTTGATACGTTAGAAACATGTGCAGCAACTGTTCTAAAGATGTTTACTGGTAAACCGCAAGAAAGTGAATGTCTTGCTGCTTACGCAAGCCGTTTATTTACTTCAGTAATGTCGCGCTGGGGTAATTTAGGCAAGGAAGAAATTATAGTATCTGTAATACTGGCACACTTGGGGCAAATTGAGCCCCGGTTACAACGCAATATTTTTTCCGAAGAAATAACTACACGCTGTAAAATGCAACGTGAACTTATGGCATTTTCTTATCGTAAGTGCAATTATCAAGAAATGACGAGGTGCGGTACAAACAGTACGCAAGATAGCAAACGTGTTAGGTTAAGTTCCGCTTCTACTAAATGTTACGCTTGCGGAAAACTTGGTCACAGATCTTTTGAATGTTTCAGCCGCTCGCATTTCAAGCAGCAATCAACTATGATCTCTGATCGCCCCAACACGGCCGTAGCTACACTGAAGCCTCCTGTAACTTGCTACAAGTGCGGCGTTGAAGGTCATCTGGCGACACGATGCTCGAAGACATGGCCTGTTGCAAGTGGCAGCGCGCCTTCTACCACATCCAGCATTGTAAAGCGAGTTGACATATGCGGCTTGGAACCTGTCACCGGAGTAATCACACAATTTGGTGAGCAGTATTCATTTTGTTTTGATTCCGGTGCTGATTGTTCGCTAATCAAAGAGAGTGTCTCTCGTAAACTCGTTGGTACTTTACAGCATACAATTGTAACTTTAACTGGTGTAGGAAAATCTACTGTGTTGTGTGACTCGCAAATTTTATCTCGAGTTACTCTATGTGGTCATGACGTACAAATTTTATTTCACATTATACCCGATAATTTTCTAAGCAGTGATATTCTGATTGGGCGCGACCTATTGGCCTTAGGGTTATCTGTACACATGTCCAGTGACAAACTTACTATAGTTGGAAAGTCTTCTCTAGTTAATGTTTGCGACGTAGGTAGTGCACTTCCCGATTTTGATAGCATAGATACCGATATTTCAGACGATTTTAAGCCGCAATTGATCAACATTCTTACTTTCTTTAAGGATTCTTTTGTTGAAGGCACGCCTACAAATAGAGTAGTTACGGGTGAATTAGAAATTAAATTAGTAGATCCGGGCAAAATCGTGCAACGGCGACCTTATCACTTGAGTCCTGAAGAGCGGTTAATAGTTCGTAATAAGTGTAATGAACTACTATCTGCTGGAGTTATCAGATCTAGTAAATCTCCTTTCTCTAGTCCGATATTATTAGTGAAAAAACGTGATGGCACAGATCGGATGTGCATAGATTATAGAGAATTGAACTCTAATACTATTCCCGACCGCTATCCCTTACCCTTAATATGTGATCAAGTTCAAAGGCTGGCAGGCGCACATTATTATTCGTGCCTTGATATGGCCAGTGGGTTTTATCAGATTCCCATAAATGTAGAGTCGAATTCGATAGAAAAAACCGCATTTATTACCCCAGATGCCCATTATGAATTTACCGCTATGCCATTTGGCCTGCGAAACGCTCCATCGGTATACCAGAGAGCTATTAACACGGCTCTAGGAGACCTAGCACATTCTTATGCGATCGTTTATATGGATGATCTAATTATACCCGCGATTAATGTAGAGCAAGGTTTAGAGAGATTGCACACGGTATTAAAAACCCTCAGCGATGCTGGTTTTTCGTTCAATTTGAAAAAATGCGCGTTTCTAAGAAAAAAGGTCCAGTTTTTAGGGTACGAAATATCAGAGGGCGAAATCAGACCTAATCCTCGTAAAATTATTGCGTTGACTAACTCCTCACCCCCACAAAATGTCACTCAACTAAGACAGTTTTTGGGATTAGCATCCTACTTTAGGCAGTTCGTTCAAAGTTTTTCACTTAAAATGGCTCCACTGTATCGTTTGTTGGCTAATAACAATTCTAAAATAAATTGGTCTCCAGAATACGAAAGTATCAGACAGGATGTAATCTCGGTGTTAACCTCTTCCCCGGTTCTAATGCTTTTTGACCCAGAACTACCCATAGAGCTACATACGGACGCTAGTAGTGAAGGCTATGGCGCAATTCTTTTCCAAAGATCTGAAACAAAACTTCACCCAGTAGAGTATTATAGTAGACGCACTACTCACACAGAATCTCGCTACCACTCGTACGAGCTGGAAACTTTAGCAGTCGTTAATGCGGTCAAACATTTTCGACATTATCTGTACGGCAGGACTTTCACTGTCGTTACCGACTGTAATTCTTTAAAAGCGTCCAGAACCAAAAAAGACTTGACCCCTAGAGTACATCGGTGGTGGCCCTTCCTTCAGGCATTTGATTTCGATATACAGTACAGGGAAGGTAAGAGAATGGCCCATGTTGACTTTTTTTCGAGAAATCATCTGCCTGAGGCAAGTACCACTACCAATGCTAATGACGTAGGTAAAGTAAATTGTGTGGAGGAAAAACGAGTTAATATAACGGAGTTATCTTCTAACTGGTTACAAGCAGAACAGCGACGAGATCCTGAGTATAGTCAAATCATATGTAAGCTTGAAAACGATGACCTTGACTTAGAGAATTGTAGAATTTATGAACTGCGATCCAATATACTCTATAGAAAAATTCAAAGAAATAACCGTAATATTTGGTTACCGGTTGTAACACGAGCTTTTCGTTGGTCCGTTATAAATCATATCCACTAGTCTATTGTCCACTTAGGGTGGGATAAAACTCTAGAAAAGGCATACCAACATTATTGGTTCCCCAATATGTCAAAATATGTAAGAAAGTTCGTAGAAAACTGCATAACCTGCAAAGTAGCTAAATCGAGTAGTGGTAAACAACAAATAGAATTACACCCCATACCAAAAATTAGCATTCCCTGGCATACAATCCACATAGACGCCACAGGAAAGCTCAGCGGTAAAAATGATCAAAAAGAATACGTATTTGTTGTTATAGATGCGTTTACTAAATACGTGTTACTGAGACATACCTTGAGAATCAATACGGATAGTGCAATTAATGTCCTTAAATCATCCATATCACTTTTCGGCACTCCAGTACGTGTAATAGCAGATCAGGGCCGATGTTTTGCGAACAAGGAATTCAAAGACTTTTGTGTTAGTCATAATATCCACCTACACTTAATAGCAACTGGTTCTTGTCGTGCCAATGGCCAAGTTGAGCGCATTATGAGCACTCTCAAAAATATGTTGACTGTTGTAGAAACTAGTCCCAATAGATCTTGGCAAGATGCGTTAGATGATATTCAATTGTCTATAAATAGTACAATTCACAGAGTAACTAAAGCTAGTCCACTAGAGTTGCTTATAGGTAGGGTAGCTAGACCGTTAAATCTATTAACCGTTGATGATCACGAGATTGAGGTAAATTTAGAGGAGCTTAGAAAACAAGCGAATAAGTTAATGGAAAATAATGCACGTCTCGATAAAACTCGTTTCGATAAAAACAAAGCAAAAGTTACTTCATTTTCTGTAGGGGATTTCGTGTTAATCGAAAATCATGAACGGAATCAAACCAAATTGGATCCTAAATACAAAGGCCCTTATGAGGTCATTCAAATACTAGACGGTGACAGGTATCAACTCAGGAGTTTGAATTGTAATCGTACTTACAAATACTCCAGAGATCGTTTACGTCCGCTCCCACAATCCTATATACCTACTGAGCTGGATCCATGTCTATCGGATAATAATGATGGTAAGATCGTATGAAGACTTTGATTTAGTTCATTATTTTGAGTGTGTATGTGTGTATGTAGAGTTTGAAAATTGTAATGTACAGCGTGGTGGCTGAGACGTAACAGCGTGGCGGCTGAGCTGTATATAAGATACCCAAATGGCTTGGCAGCTGTTATAGTATGTTATCTAATAGGCGAGGTGGCCATTTTGAAGTTGTAAATATGACTAATTAAGAGGCGAGGTGGCCACTGAAAGTGGCTATTAAAAACAGTCTACAGCGAGGTGGCTGATTAAATAGTAAATGGCGAGGTGGCTGCTCTCATAGAATTGAATCAATTTTGTGCATAGCGTGGAGGCTATTACAAGTTACATTGCATAAATAAATTGCTGCTGTGAACATGTTTTGCTTTGTCAGGAGTGGCCGAAGCATCTTATTCAAATCCTTGTTTACCTCCTTTCAGATAACGATGATGCCCGCCCTTCAACATCACACGGGGACGTGTGATACGTCAGGACGGCCGTGTCGGAGGAAGTGACGAGCTTAGTTGATAGTTGGTTGCACAATGCGAGTATTTATAAGTAGAGGTTATTTTGTAAAATCTTGATTTAATTTAATTTGATTTACTGTATTTTTGTTATTACGCAAGATCTTAATATTTTTTTTAAATAATTACTAAACGATTCCAATACAAAATAACCAATCAGAGCAGAGGGCGCGCCTCGAGCGGAGTCGAGGCGCCATCTTACTTTTACTTTTTACCGCGCAAGGAGTTTTGGAGCGTATTACTTTTGTGTTGCTTGGTCGAGGTGGACCACTCTCAGTCCAGTGTTATAGTTTGATGGTGCCTCAAACCCGCTGCTCGGTTTTACTGATTAAAATATTCTTTTAAAGTTAATTTTAAGTCTAAATACTTTGTATGTAATAAAGTGATAAAAACCATTGTAAAAGTTTAATTAAAAGTGTATGCAACATTAATTATTTGGTTTTGTGCCCGCATATACCCTGATGACGCCCACTAGACCCGTAACCACTAATGACGATGTCGAAGAGAATAGTGTTCCTCCGACATATATTTATCTTTACTTACTTAAAAATGCACTAAGATATTAATAACATAAATGGAAAGATATTGATCTCCACAACACAGGGAATCCTAGTGTGGAGTTCAGCGAATCTTACTGTTGTTGTATGTGCCATACTACGGTTATCATATTATAAGAATTTAACTTTTATTGTAACAGTAAGCTCATTATGTATAAGTTTTATTCAACCCAATAAAAATTATTATTATTACTATTGTATATTTTCAAAGACGATTCGCATAACAGAATCTTATATGGTTCGTTTCTCCATAAACTACGTAGTATCTGTATCTGATTCTTCGTGAAAATTCGCATAATTCTCGGCCGTGTCTTCATAAACATACACTAAACTGCTGTAAAGAGACAACAGTTGAAGGCACAACACGTACGTATCTTAAGAGTGAACTGAATTCATTTTGGGTGACCTGTTTCCTTGTTTCGAAGCTTAGCAAAGTGCGGAGGCATGTTACGTTTGTGATTCTAAAGACTGTATAATACCTTTCAAATTTAACAATGCTAATCTATAGAAATAGAATTTAGTTGTGTTATAGGGTGGGTGATGGTATGATCATACATTGTATAAAGTTAATGTAGATTGGTGTTAACCCACGCAATTACGCTAACAAAAATATTGGATCGAATTTAAAAGTATTTACAGATACTCCACTGGCTCAGCTATAAATTTCTGTCGATCCGTTAATGTTTTAATGTTGTGTTTATATTTTATTTTTATTTCTAATTTGTTTTAAATGTATAGCTTGTTTTTATTAGTAGTGGTAGTCTTTTGTCTTGTGGTATTTATTTTGTTTTTAATTATTATTGTACATCACAATGTAGCCTACTGTGTCTTTAAATTTTCTGTCCATTTAAGGTTGCCTAGAAGAAATTGCTTTAAGCGATAAGGCCGCCCATTGTATATACCTACCTGTTTAATTTTCTTTGTTTTTATGTATAATCTTCTCGTAAAAAGTAAATTGTTATTATTAATGCGTCAAGTGTACCACAAATAACAACGGCTTAGAATAATACGGGATGTATGAAGACACTGATCAAATCCGAGAGCTACGTATTCTGATCATGATTGGGCCTAGTTTTTTAAGGTTTTAAAACGTTTTTAAGTAAAAATTTTTTTTTTCTTAGAATCCCGACAGTACGCTCGTGTATAACCAAACACAGAGAAGCGGTTTATTGCGCGCGTTTCATAGGGCGCTAAAATATTAATCAGTAGTTTTTGTCATACAATATGTAAATACAAGGTGTACAGGGATCCTACCAAGACCTAAAGAGCCCAAGCCAACCTCACCTGCAAGTGGTGCACCTGCCGATCGACAGGCAAGGCTCTGGCGAACATAACAGTGCCCGACAAGCGGCAATAGGCTCGCCACCTATAACGTGGGACCGACTATATAATTGGCGAAGTATGGGCGTATGATATGCCTCTACCTACCTCTTCAGGGAAACAGGCGTGAATGTATGTATGTTTGTTTTTTTCATACCATACAAAGGCATACCATTCAAACCATCAGATGAATGATTAATAAAAACTGATCCTAATCTTAACACAAAATATATGTCGTGCGATTAGGGCCTCCCCAAATTCCTATTTGTATTATTTACCCCGCAAACTTGGTTATTCCTCTTCGGCAATCTGCATCTTAATTAATTTCCAACGTCTCGGAGAAATTATCGGATTAACTGAAATGCTAATTAAGGCGTCTCGCCATTTTATTATTGCATATCGAACTTTGGTAAAAGCGATATCCTTTTTAAGATTTATTTTATTACAAAAACAAGATCATTAAATTGACATTAGTTCTAAAATGATAATAATTTAATCTCTCTCCTATCAAGTTTTTATTATTCTTCATTGGGAGATGATCGGAGCCATTAAATATATATGTAAAGACCTCACGTGAAAGGTCACATTTTCTGACATACGAATTATTTGTCCTAAGTTGAACACGACTACTGTAAGTGCTATCATATCACAAAGCATCTAATTAAGGCAGATGTGCCTTAATTAGTTGCTTCGTGAGGAATCATTAACAGCCAAGGTTGACAGTGAATATCCATTTATTTAATTAGTTTTGTTATATTGAATGAAGTGTTCGTGGCTACGCGAAATGAGTATGAAATTGTTACTGAAGTTTAGTAGCGTTCACAAAGGAAAGTTGAGTTAGAAAATTAGAATCATCTTCTCAAACATGCCTAACTATAATCCTACTGACGTGAAATGGCCATCGCTTCTATATTTTTACCTACATGCATTCATCATAAATAAAATAATTACATACATGCAAAATAAAGAAAATAATAGATCTCGCAATACCTTTTAATAGGTTTGAATGCGAGTACAATCTTACACTGGGATAAACACTTAAAATACCACTCTCCACTTTAACGTAATGGGGGGCTGAGTATAAATAAATAAATAATAAATAAATATTTTCAGACAATTACACCAATTATTCAGTTCCAAGATAAGTATCATTAAGAACTTGTGTTATGGATACTAAACAACGGATAAACATACCTAAATACTTTTTTTTTGTAAATACATACTTAATATACATAGGAAAACACCCAGACCAGAACAAATATTCATGTTCATGCACACAAAGATTTGTCCTGTGTGGGAATCGAACCCACGACCTCTGGAGTGAAGTGCAGGTATACTGGCCTCAACGCCATATCGGTCGTCAAGTATCTCCCGATAGGGCGGAGGAGGCCGCAGGGAAAGGGTAACACCCAAAGACTCTGTGTGCCCTTGGTACTGTCCACTGGTACCTGGACCTGTGGAGGGCGTAGTGCCAGGAGGGTCTTAGAGGGGGGGGGGGGTGGCGAGCCTCTGCTGTCTAACCATAGACTCTCCGAGAATTCGGCCACACACGCTATGGTCGCTCACCGAAGTAGAAGGGGCGCTTCTGCTGCGCTTCTCTTTGAACGTCCTCTCGGTTCTGTCCCGGGCGGGAACATTGGCCGCGAGCGGGAATTTGAAACCCAGAAAATGGCCCCTGCCCCTTTCTGTCAACAAGCGGTGGGCGTTGTCACAAGTTATTATTGGTAAACTGATAACGACGTAAAAAAGGATTACAAGCGCGTAGCCAACCCTGTTAAATCGTAATACGTTCGTTTCAGAAAGCTCTATCAAAAGCTGACAACTCTTGGGAAAAAAACATTCAGACCGAAAGAATCTTTTGATACGTACTACACGCACACCTGTCTTTTTCTAAACGATTACCTGTAATAATAACTGGATAAACTAGGCTTCACTTACCTTCGGCAGCACATAAGCGCTCGATATGAAATGCCAAACAATAAGTCTCTTCTCCAAGTCTTCGAATGACAGTCCTTTGTAAATTCTGCTTAACTTCGGATAACGTTTCCGAACAACTAATCTCGCGAAGCTTGGAGCATTTCTAAAACAACAGAGCAACTAATGCACCCATTCAAACTCCGTGCATTTTATAAAACTTCAGCGTTTTTAAGGATATCGCTTTTACCAAAGTTCGATGGGCAATAATAAAATGGCGAGACGCCTTGATTAGCACTTCAGTTAATCCGATAATTTCTCCGAGATGTTGGACATTAATTAAGATGCAGATTGCCGCAGAGGAATAACTAAGTTTGCGGGGTAAATAATACAAATAGGAATTCGGGGAGGCCCTAATCGCATGACATATATTTTGTGTTAAGATTAGGATCAGTTTTTATTAGTGGTGTTGGTAATTACTTGGTTTAAGTCTCAAATAAGGCGAACGGATCAACTTATGAGCCTAGTGAAATAGTTTGATTCCTATCGTGTTCTTATATACATCTATACATTGTTGAATATAACATAGCATTGTTCTCATCAGAAATGGAAGAAAATAATCACAAATGAAGAAAAGTCTGCGGAAACAGGAATTTAGAGACGCTTTTATCACAAGATATGCATTTTGTTTTAAGACTTGGAACAGTTTGATAAGCGAAGTGGGTAGTTAAATGCTAAAATTATAATATTACTTCATTGTTATTTGTAATATAATACGCTGCTCAATAAATTTCTCATCGCCAAGGATGCTGTCTTGTAGCATAAATATAACTTACTAACAATACTGTTTTCAAATTATAATTATTTATAAACGCATAAGTATTATAGAAACACATTTTAAGTTCTGTGCAATCATTCATTATTTTTTCTAGTCAAATGATCTGTATAAAACAGTTGCCAACTATCAGTCAGCAATCCAAATAGGAACCATTATTTTTTCGGACGTATAGACTGCATTGTGCTTCGTAAACGTTTCCGTTACGAACATATCATAGTAGACAATACTGCGTCATTACTTCCTGTCACAGCTCTCGTATATCACGACAGATGAGGACGATATGGCGAACAGAAACGTCAACACGACGTATTTGCGTCAGGAGCAATAAGTCGGAGCGATCTTGACAAATCGCAGCACTTCTCTGGGTGACTACGATTACACTCAGTGAGACTGATTAATATGTTCCGATTGTGCCTTGGCGATATCACGAATCGATGTTATTTGTCATTTCTGTTTGGTAGACTTATGTTTTTTTTTTCACGAGTTTACGACAGATAGTATTGGAATTTTTAATCTGAACAACGTATTTTTTTTCTAATTTTAAATAATGGCTTCGCGCGTTTAGCACATTTAGCTAGTGTCAAGTAAGAGATATATTGATAATATATAAATTATAGTAAATGAGAAAGAGTGGTGATAAAGATAATAAATAGTAAATGAGATGCCTTCCCCCTAAACCCCTCGAGTCCTCAGTAAAGATGTGGGACAATACTGAAATCTCACATGGACTACTTGAGAGAATTTGAAAAGTGATGTTGCATTGTTTTGTTTCATGTACCAACACTCATGTACGTTCACAGACACTTAACGGTTAATAATCCACCGTTATTACAATTTTAGAAAATAAAACAAAACGGCGGACATTAGGCTTCACTTTCCCGCCAAGAAGTCAACAGGCCATTTGATTTATAGGCGTTTTTTTATGCAACTTTGGCACAAATAGCATTGGCATTGAAAGTTTGAAAAGGCTCTTAAAAACAGATTCTTTTTGATGTGTAACTGATCTGCAATAAGTATTTAATTTAGTCTTTGGAAAGAATGAAAGAATGATTGCAGATAATATTTTTGTACACTTGTTTTGAAAGTTCACTATAATGTAGAGTGAATTAAATCATACTTTACTTATAAAGGTAACTCTATTATTGGCCATTAAGTGAAATAATTGGCCATAAGAAGCGCAAAATATCTGTAATTATTTTCTAACTGTTACTGCAATGCGAATGATATTGAATGTTCTGGATTGGACTGATTGAATTGACGTTCGGTATTGAATTTGCTTTTGATGATGCCATGAAAAAGTCAAAACTCTATTTTGGCTTTAATAAAAAAGTGAGTGCATTTTATTATTGAGAACAACATAACACTAACCGGTTAGTATAGTTATATTAGGAGTTGGCAAGTTCCCCCCGAATAGGTCTCCACCTTGTCGTGAAGGGGGGGCTGAGTACCTCCTGGAGGCCGGGAAAAGGTAACACCCAGAAGTTGGTGACTCTGGGGGCCCTTAGTACTGACTACCGGGGGGAAACTAAAGGGACCTATAGAGGCCGCAGCAGGTAGGACAGGAGGGCCAGGAGGGTCTTAGGCAGCGGGGACAGGGGGCCCCTGCTGTCTAACCATGGACCCTCCGGGAAGTCGGCCACACACGCTATGGTCGCACAGGGAGGTAGGAGGGGCGGGTCCACTGCGTCTCTCTGAGGAGGTCCTCCCGGTTTCGGTCCGGGGGACGTTGGCCGCAGGCGGGATGTCAGACGCTGCAACACAGGTATTAGCTCCCGTCTTTTTCTCAACAAGCAGCAGGCGTCGTCGGAATATTTTTAGTGGGTATGACTGCTGGCAGTCGCCTCTGTCAGTGGTAAGTCCCACACCCCCTTTCGGTCCCTTTTTGGCCGGAAGACAGTGCGTAAACGCATTTTGTTACCGACGTAAAACAAAAAAAAAGGAATGGGCAAGTTAAGAATATTGGTTATAGCGCTGCCAACCTGTACAAGTTTTGTGAAATATTATTTTTCTTTGGTGTTACAATTTTATAAAGGATATTTTTTAATATTTCAAAGTTCTAGTTGCGGCTGTCGCTGTCACGTTATAGTGTAAGTTAGACGCTCTGCTCGCTTATTCCGAAGAGAATTGTAGTTGAACGCGAGCTGTTAGTGTTATATATTTATAAAATTTGGTGTAAATCCTTAAGTGTTCATGTTTAAGTGACAGCATTTTTAAATTTGTAACTTTGTCTATGGAGACACCTTGTATCTCAGCCTCCCTGTGACCACGAATGACTGTAAAATATTCGAAACGTCTGAAATAAAATAAGTTTCATATACCGCGACTAAAATGTGTAGTATTTTCTAAAAAAAAGTGTTAATTCAATGTAGTACAATTGTTATTGAGATAATTGTTAGGATGTAATTACTTTTCATACTAGATATTTACATGTTTTTACATTTGATATATTCTATTTAACAATTAGATTATTTGATTAGATGATAAGATTATTCGCAGCATTACAAGTCTTAAATTTATTTTGAAGCAAAAAAGCAATTAATTTGATAATTAATTATGAAAATGAGACGTTTTGTTATCTGGGACATTTCCGGGGGAGCGATTACTTTGATGTTTAATTAATGCGACACATTCAAAGCCATCAATCTTCAACAAATGGTGGCAAGTGACGGCACTTCGATTTAAGCCATATAAATTAAACAGTACTCAAGTGTAAGCCAAATCATTATTGTTTATCTACAAATTTAAAATGGAATTTGTAAGTGAAAATGTGGACAAAATTAAAATAATTTCTTTAGAGATTTTGCAATGTAATTTATCTAGATATATAGGTACATCCATTTGTCAACTCACGTGGGAAACTGACACGGAAGCACATACTCCCATGTCGCGAATAATCAAATGAGTTTGTATGCACATAAACGACAAGTCTGCCTGGAAGTGACATGAATTGCTCCCTTCTTTCTTAAGATAAGATGAGATATGTATGATCTTTAGATCTTTAGGTGTTAAAAAAATATATCGCATTTCTATTTTGTGTGTGAATGTTTGACGAATCTAAATGATTATTGTGGTCTTAAAGACAATAAAGTATATTCTATTTTTTATTTATTTATATATTTAATTTTATTTATTTACTTACATAAAATTTTACATATATAAATAACTAAAAAGGTTGCCAAAAATACTTTTGCCTTAAAAAATAAATTGAAATTTATCCGGCAACTGAGATTCGCACGCGGCAAATCTACTGGAATCCGAGTACATGCGCGCAGGTGCTCGCGCATTCGGCGTCACGACCTCATGGAGCGACTTGTGCCACGCAGCAATCAGAAGCGTCGAAACGACAACAGAGCTAGGCAGAAGCGAGCAGCCTCAAGCTGCCGCAAGCAGACGTCAGCAGACGGGGGCAGAAGAGAGTAGCCGCGAGAGCAGTCAGCCGCGTAGGCGAGTGAGCCGCGGAGACCGAGCGCAGTCCGTCGGCTTCAAAGATGTGAATAGCATGCACATATGGTACTTAACGTATTTATGGATATTTTATTTTCCTTCAGCAAATCCGCGATCCAAAATCGTTCCAGAATCATACAAAATAATACAAAACTTTATCAAAATCAGTTCGGTGAAAGCGTCACAAATTAAAATCTCTTTAGGCATTTAAAATACGATATACCACACAAAAATGTACCCGTAACGAACGAAGTAAGTTATCGACATTTAAAATGTCTTAGTTGATCACACTCGCTGCAAGATATGCCATAAATTCGCAGTGCCTTATACACCGTGTGCCAATTCCATTTGGTCGTATTCGATTTTGTCTTATTGCTTTTGTTTTGTCTCTTATTCGTTCAAATTGAAAAGTTTTTAACACTGTGACAGGATTTATTTGTACTAAAACTAAAAGGCTTAACTATTTAACAAGTCTTTCCATACAGTAACTACATAGAATGTGTTGCCTCTTAGCATTTAGTTTTATTTGAAGTGGGTATTAAGTGCAATATTTAAGTAGCAATCAATTTGTTACTTACTTTGTACATCTATTTTTTTAGTTGTTGATTTATTTTTTCAGTTGGGAAACACATGCGCCGGCAGAGAATTCCCGAACCAAATGGTCTTACACAGGAGCGACTTATAAAAATTATGGTTTTAAGTGCTCATCGATTGCACAGTATGAGGGTGGTTCCGAAGACCAGCACGTGTAGTTCGGGAGAGGAAAGGAGAGGTAGGGATTAGGTCGAAAAGTTCTTTAGAACATTCACCGTAGTCAAGTCGGTACAAGACACAGAGAAAAGCAGTGTCCCTACGCAGCTAAATGTTATAAGAATTGTAAATAATGAAGAATTTTACGAAAAAAAAAATGTAGGTGGTTATGTTTTTAAAAAAAAACAAAAGAAATTGTAATTATAAAAAAAAGTTACTGGTTCCCAATGATTGGACTATTAAGGAGTCCGAGGGGCAGGAGCAGCCTCGAAGAGTAGTCCAAAGAGATTTTCAAGAGAGGCTGTATTCTTAGCATCTCTAATGATGCATATGGGCGTATATAGCCTTTATAGTCTATCAACTACATCGAAGAGGTAGCATAAACATTTTGTTCTTGCCATTTCGTTCGTTAAATAAATAAATGTCGCATTTCCGCTTCAGAAATTTTACAGTAACATTAAATCAGATTTCAAGTAATCGTGTGCACAGGCCTTGAACATTAATGTGCACGTGGTCTTCCAAACAAAATGTTAAAAGAACAAATGCAGATAAACAAAAGAGAAATAACAGCAATAACAAATGGAATAAAACAAGTTTCAAATACGATGGCGTTCGATTCGTTTCGTCGTCCAGTATTGTTCACGCGGATTTCTGAATGATCGAGTTGCCTTCGAGATTTTCTATCTTTTGTTCTTACCATTATTTCATTTCGCATTGTTTGGTTCAAATAATTTTGTTTCCTTTTCTTATTGTGCTTTGAATTGCATGATTAAACTGTTGTTGTTTTATTATGATCATGTTTTAATCAAATACATTAGTCTAATTTTTTTTCAGTTACGAATAATTAATTAATGATCAACAGAAGAACCTTTTCGTAATAACGTTTTGAATGCGAAAATAGGTTTACTTATAGTCATAATAGGTTTTGGTTTTTTTAAGTCTTGTATGTTGAGCCAAAGAATCTTTTTCTATTCTATTTTAAATGTTTTAATTTATTCGGTGAGTCGATATGGTTTTGTAAGATCATATAAGACATTAGAAATATAAATTTTGAATGATTCAGACCAAAGCCATGGCTACGCATTCTACACATTTTAACTGGTGGGCAGAATATATTGCTGTCATATTTGATCAGGCACTGTTAATATCCTGTATATATAATCGTTAGTAAAAAGTATTCTAATCGAGTCCTTGCAAAGGTCCTTTGTCGTTATGCCTGCTCCAAGCGGTGTGGTCCACTGTAGATATTGGTTCTACCACCAGGCCGCAGGAGCGATCCGCACTTCTGAGCTATAGTTTAGTTTATAGTACATTTTTCTTTGTTCCGGCTGTCACCTCTAGGCACCTATAATAAATTAATTGAAATAGTATTATCTTAATTGCTTAAGTTCCTTAGCCGATCATGCTTGAGGATTTTGAGTTCTTTAGTACACATGAAGAAACGGATAAGAAATATAAACATATGTGAACAATCCACACACACAAAGCAGAGCTAGTATTGTAGGAACTTGTTGAAGTTTCTCTTTTACTATAAAACTGAAACAAAAAGTGGCAAACCGGCTTGTAATTTAAATAAAAAATGAACTAACGTCACAGTTGTGTAAGTCACTTAAGTCCCTAATTGATGCCGCAAGGGATCCCGGTGGATCCAGGGATCTCATAACAGCGACCTGATTGGAATATTAAACAACTGAAATTTATCAAGGCATACTTATTATTTTATCGGATAGATAGCATTTTAACTGGGCTTTAAAATTAATTTCTTGCAGGTGTTGCGTGGGACCTCTTTTTGTAATATTCTCTTTAGATATTTAAAACATATTTCAGGATGTAGTTAAAGTCAAAATCGTTTATTCAAGTTTGGCTCAATAGAGCTCTTATGAAAGTTAACTTAAAAACTAACTGTAGTTTGATCGCAAAAGAATGGGCAAGAAAATCGTCAAGGTTGGTTTATTCTCCCGCCAGTTACAAGAAAAAGTATTAAATATTAAGACAAATTGAGAAGTCGACAAAAACTTGTGTTCTGCTGTCACAAGATTTAAAAGAAGCGAAGACAATAACTCTTTTAAGCCAGATTAAGTAGTTATTTAAGGAAGGTCAGTTTTAATATCATCATGATCATCAGCCCAAAGACTTCTTTTTTTTTTTTTTTTTTTTAATATTTCTGACACTTACACCAATTATTTAGTTCCAAGATAAGTATCATTAAGAACTTGTGGTATGGATACTAAATAACGGATAAACATACATAAATACCTTTTTTTTTTGTAAATACATACTTAATATACATATGAAAACACCCAGACCAGAACAAATATTCATATTTATACTCACAAAGATTTGTCCTGTGCGGGAATCGAACCCACGACCTCAGGAGTGGAATGCGGGTATACTCGCCACCACGCCATATCGGTCGTCAGTCGTCAACAGAGGCCGCGGTAACCCTTTCGGACAGTCCCACAGTATAAGCACGTGGTGTTTCCAGGCGGTCACCCATCCAAGTATTGACCACGCCTGACGTTGCTTAACTTCGGTGATCGGACGAGAATCGGTATTTTCAACGTGATATGCAAGTGCATTCCGCTCATGAGGTCGTGGCTTCGATTCCCACACAGGACAATTCTTTGTGTGCATTAATGTAAATATTTGTTCAGGTCTGGGTGTGTCCTATGAAATGTATATTAAGTATGTATTTACAAAAAAAAAAAAATTCAGTATATTTATCCGTTATGTAGTATCCTTACCTCAACACAAGTTTTCAATGACACTTATGTTTGAACTTAATAATTGGTGTAATTGTTAGAAATTATTAATTTATTTAATCATACTAGTTTGTCTGTCCATCTTGTGGGTGGACGTCTCGCGCTACGTTTCCTATCATAGGGATATATATCACATATTTTTTTCTTTTGTTTTACGTCGGTAACAAAATGCATTTACGCACTACCTTCCGGCCAGCCTTCGAACCGAAAGGGGGGTGTGGGACTCACCACCGGCAGACGCGACTGCCAGCAGTAATACCCACTAAAAATCTTCCGACGCCCGCCGCTTGTTGAGAAAGAGGCGGGGGCCAGTACCTGGGTTGCAGCTTCTGACACCCCGCCTGCGGCCAACGTCCCCCGGACCAAAACCGGGAGGACCTCCTCAGAGAGGCGCAGTGGATGCGCCCCTCCTAACTCCTTGTGCGACCATAGCGTGTGTGGCCGACTTCTCGGAGGGTCTGTCGTTAGACAGCAAGGGCCCCCTGGCCCTCCTGGCCCGCCCGCTGCGCCCTCCACAGGTCCCTCTTAGTTTCTCCCCCGGTAGTCAGTACTAATTGCACCCAGAGTCGTCGGTCTCTGGGTGTTACCTTTTCCCTGGCGCCTCTTGCGCCCTACCGGGAGGTACTCAGCCCCCCCACCACGACAAGGTGGAGACCAGTCGGAGGGCCAATCTCTAGCCACCTGGATCAAATATGCTTTACATACCGTAAAATTGGGGATTTTGTTGGTGGTGTGGAAGACCCAATAACCTCTCACCTTGATTTGCGAGAGGAGCTCATGCTCAGCAGTGGGACGTTAAATAGCAAGACGTCATTTTAACGACCTATGTTATCTTTTCTTATCACGGGGGCCACAGACTGTTCGTGGCGTACTTTGACCCTTATTTCGGATCTTTTGTGTTTTAGCGACCTAACATATTTAACTAAGACATCAGAAACAGACCCCTATCGATAATGATAAAATCTTGTCACGTTTAATTGAAGTCAGTGACAAAAGTTTCCTTTAAAATCTGTCATATCGTCACGTCACTTCATACCCGGGGCGAGCGACCTACTTTTGTCCCTAACTCAATCTTTGACCCCGTCAACACTAGATCCTGCTATAATCTCTCTGACTAAGGTCGCAAGTTAACTTCACTCTTCGTCGAGTGGTTAGATGGATATTTAAGGTGAATTGGTTCGCTCCAATCTTTTGAGCTATATATTTTACTATAGAATGTTTATATTTTGTCAAGGGATATTTTATAATACTTATAGATAGATAGAAAATTATTTAGTTCACACTAAAAGAAAAATATCTCATTTTTTTTTTGAATTTAATGGTCATGTGACATCAACCGGCGATAACCCCTATGTGCACTATAGAAATGCATCTAAAGACAATCCCCGGTTGCTGCAGTGCAGAAGCGCAAGGTCCCCCCCTCCTGCGACCTTTTCCCAGGCGCCCTCGAGGTACTTAGCCACCCACCACGCCAAGGTAGAGACCTATTCGGGGAGGATCATGTCCTACGTCTATCCTAACCTATCTATAAGATAGTAGTTAGAAAATATTGTGGTGTGGATAGTATTTATAGATGCCGAGCCGCCATACAAAGAGCTAACTCCAGACTGTTTTCGCTACTGGCGTGAGTATGTAGAGCAGGATATAGAGCAGCGCATAAAGGACGGAAAACTGTAAAATTTTTCTGTTCCAGCTAATCACAGCCTTCATTATTATTATTATTATACAGGAGACAACGCAGCGTGTAACGGGTCGGGATCTGCCTTAGAAACGACCATACTCACGAATTTTTCCACTGCTGCACTGCTGAGGAGCGCACTGATGCACCTTCTGCACGGTTGCATATGATAGGCAGGCATCCAATAAAAATAGGCTATCCTATTTACCAGAAGCCACCTCTTCTTACGCTGGCGCAGGAGCTGCTTCGGTGAACTACGGTGCCCTTCACACATCTTTCTTAATATATAATATAGTCTACGGTAACTAATCCTAAAGGCACCTAGAATTAGGAGCCTCCTGTCAAACTATAGGACGATACTCCGCTCCCCTACCAAGTCTGGACTTGGCCTTGGCCAGTGGCGACTCTGGGTGCCCTTAGTACTGACTACCGGGGGGGAAACTAAGAGGGACCTGTGGAGGGCGCAGCGGCGGGCAGGAGGGCCCGTCAAGCAGCGCCAGGAGGGTCTTAGGCAGCGGGGGCAGGGGGTCCCTGCTGTCTAACCATGGACCCTCCGAGAAGTCGGCCACACACGCTATGGTTGCACAAGGAGGTAGGAGGGACGCGTCCACTGCGTCTCTCTGAGGAGGTCCTCCCGGTTTTGGTCCGGGGGACGTTGGCCGCGGGCGGGGTGTCAGAGCTGCAACCCAGGTACTGGCACCCCGCCTCTTTCTCAACAAGCGGCGGGCGTCGTCGGAAGATTTTTAGTGGGTATTACTGCTGGCGGTCGTGTTTGCCGGTGGTGAGCCCCACACACCCTTTCGGTCCCCCTTTGGCCGGAAGGCAGTGCGTAAATGCATTTTGTTACCGACGTAATTAAAAAAAAAAAAAAAATGGCCAGTTTATGAGGTAACCAAATTTCAAGTCGAACTATTTCTGAAATTCTTTTAGTTGACTATCGCAATAAAATTCGTTATACCGTTTAAGAAAAAATACAAACACTCCTCAATTCTATACCAAGACAAAATATATTTTTCTCTATATCTATATCGCTGTAAGCGATAAGGCCGCCGATTGTATCGATTTTCTTTTGCATTTGTTTTCTTGTTTTATTTTGTATTTGGTGAACAATAAAGAATTTTCTATATATCTATTGATCTATCTCTATTAATAGAATTCAGGTGTATGTGTGTTTTCGTATAACTAAAACGTGACTGTAGGCGCCTTAACAGCAACAACGTAAACCTAATAATGAGTTGAACCTCTTGGTAATTGCCTGGGTGTGACAGCTTTATCTATATTACTACTTATAGCAACTTACTTATAGTATTGAAGATTATTGGGAATGGATGTAATTAAAGGTAAGTAGCAATATTTTTTTCGAGCGAATTATTTTTACCAATTTTTGTTGCTTGTAAGCTCACAATTTTCTTATAGCCAAATTATTCAATATAAAATATATCAGTTAAATACATTAACACCCCACCAAAAAGGAATGTCACAAGTATAGCTGTTAATGAAAAATGACAACGCATTTTCAATTTGTACTGATATTCAAATATGTAATTAATTTTTTTACT
Source organism: Musotima nitidalis (assembly GCA_949126915.1). Taxonomy (NCBI): domain Eukaryota; kingdom Metazoa; phylum Arthropoda; class Insecta; order Lepidoptera; family Crambidae; genus Musotima; species Musotima nitidalis. Next base: position 5,217,983 of record OX421424.1, on the reverse strand, counting down.
GGGGATTGAAAAATCGGCTCTTGTTCCTAGAGACATATTTTTATATACCACCCTTATTACATTGTATTGCGACATTATGGACAGCAAATTCTTTAATGGTGTATTACAGTACTAAAGTCTGCGCCTGCCTTTAGCTGGTATTAAAATACGATCCAAAAGCCTGATATTATATGTGATGTTGAGCTGGAACCAAATATCGAGATATAAAATACTTATAGTAAGTAATTATTGTCAAATTTATTAGACCAGCTGTTCTTAAGTAATCTTCTCAAAGTTATTCTCTTCATATTACTAAAATATATATATGATCAAACAAATAAATACATTATTAAAATATGAATAAGTAGGTATATGATGACATAAATATATCTAAGAACTTTCATGTGTGGGTACTTAATTGCCACTTAGATACTCATGTAAGCATTTAATTAAGACATATAAATGCGCTCATACAATGATTTATGAGCGCCTTGAGTGATGAATGTGGCGAAAATAGCTCCTTGTCTGCGACTGTCGAACATCTTGGCAAATAAACTTTAAAAAACATACGAGCTTATTTTGCGAACGTTCACGTCTCGTCTCTACGACCACGTTTCACTGCCGTAAAAGTTATTACAATGGTTTTTACGGCAGCAGTTCAGCCATTGATATTCCACTGCTGAACATAGGTCCTCCGGGTTTTTTTAAGTCGATTAATCTCTAGCCACAATTTTTGGTTTTTGTTTTGCGTCGGTAACAAAATGCATTTACGCACTGCCTTCCAGCCAAAGGAGACCGAAAGGGGGTGTGGGACTCACCACCGGCAGACGCGACTGCCAGCAGTAATACCCACTAAAAAATCCTTCCGACAACGCCCGCCGCTTGTTGAGAAAAAGGCGGGGGCCAGTAATTGGATTGCAGCGTCTGACACCCCGCCTGCGGCCAATGTTCCCCGGACCAAAACCGGAGAACCTCCTTAGAGACGCGCAGTGGACGCGCCCCTCCTACCTCCTTTTGCGACCATAGCCTGTGTAGCCGACTTCCCGGAGGGTCCATGGTTAGACAGCAGGGGCCCGTTGCCCCCGCCGCTTAAGACCGCTGGCGCTGCTGGACGGGCCCTCCTTGCCCACCCGCTGCGCCCTCCACAGGTCCCTCTTAGTTTCCCCACCGGTAGTCAGTACTAAGGGACCCAGAGTCGCCGGTCTCTGGGTTTCCTTTTCCCTAACGGCCTCTCTGCCCAGGAGGTACTCAATCCTTCCCCACCACGACAAGGTGGCGACCAGTTGGGGGGGATCTCTAGCTACCTGGATCAAATATGCTTTACATGCCATAAAATTTGGGACTCACGTAAGATTAAGCCGAAATGCTTGTGAAATTCAGAATAAGTCCATACGTTTCACTAAAACAGTGCCTCAGATGAACAAACATAAACAAACTGACTGATTAACACATTAACCACCTTTTAGCAGAAATAGTAAAATTTTCGGTAAGTGGACAGTCTTATGAGGATAGTTCGAGAAGAATTCGTAGTGATAACCATTAAAACGTCGAAAATATTCGAACGTATATTCCCTAATTGCCTCTGTAGTCATAAATCACACTACAGCCTGCAGGCGAGTCTCATGAGAAACAAGTACTTCCTTAGACCTTAATGCTCTAAATACCAGAGATATTTAGAGTAATGACCACTATTGGTACTAAACGCTACGTTTAGGATAATTTTTTAGAACATCTGTAAGTAATTAATTGAAGGAAATGTTAACGTTCGCCTTAGCTTGTATAACGTTATATTTTTATGTGGAAATATAAAATTATACCTACTTGCTAAATGTTGCAATTTTTACAAAGTTTATGTATTTTTTTATACCAACCCTTCCATGGTTGCATCTGACCTGTTGCAATATATTATACTGAGAGCGCTAAATACCACAGAGAATGAGCACCAATATACGTGGCTACTGACGACGTTTAACTCACTGCTGAAAATACTTATTGATAGCCCAGGGGCGAGACCCATTCGTCGCCGGGGGGGAGTCAACCCGGTGTTGCCACCACTGTGACTGCGCGGAAGACACCGCGCAGCACACTTTGGTGGCGTGCCCTGCGTGGGCGGGGCCGCGATCGACGTTAGCCGCGGCCCTGGGTGGAGTGGCTCTCTCGCTGCCGACCATCATGCAAATGATGGTCGACAGCGAGACGGCGTGGGAGGCGATGGCCTCCTTCTGCGAAGTGGTGATGTCGCAGAAGGAGGCCGCGGAGCGGGAGAGGGAGCGGGATCCGCTCTCTCTCCGGCTACGCCGTTGGCGCAGCGGGCGGGCCAGGAGGGCCCGTCAGGCAGCGCCCGGGGGGTCTTCGGCGGCGGGGGCAGGGGGCCCCTTCCGTCTCGCCATAGACCCCCCCCGAAGTCGGCCAGTTACGCCATGGCCGCACATAGAGGTAGGGGGGGCGCTGCAAATTGCGCCTTCCTGAGGAGGTCTCCCCGGTTCTGATCCGGGGGACGTTGGCCGCGAGCGGGGTACCAGAAGCTACAAACCCGGGCACTGGTGCCTCGCCCCTTTTCAACAGCGGTGGGCGTCGTCTGAAGTTTTTTAGTGGGTAGGACTGCGGTGGTCGCGTCGGCAGCAGTGAGCCCCACACCCCCTCCCGGTCTCCCCCTTTTGGCCGGGAGACAGTGCGTAAGCAGCATTTTTTTACAGACGATAATAAAAAAAATAAAAAAAAAGGGGCGAGACCCATTAACATTAAATTCAGAGGGTATTGGTTTCAAACGCTAGTCGCACACATATGACTTTTCAAAGTTATTCTCGTTAGTACCGTATAGACACTGGGCCCTATATTTAAGTCTAGGGACACCAGGATAATGCTAAGATGATAACTTCATATTAAATGCTGTTCTTAAATAACTCGATTCTTGAACAGCAGCTTTACGTGTAACATGATAGTTCTCATTATGATTATTTTATGTAAATTATGTTTTTAATGTATAAATGATGTATTGTAAATTACTGTGCTATCGTAAATATTTAAATTTATATTTTATTATTTGTTTGTGTCTGTCATCTAATTGTGAATAATATGTAAGCTTGAGTCCGGCACTGGCTGAAAACCTATGCTGAGCTAGTGCCCTTGACATTTATGTGCAAGTTGTTATTTGTTGTATTGTATTCGTGTTATGTATTTGTCAATAAACTTATAGTCTACTCGTATTCTACTTTGAAATATGTCAATAGGTTAGTCGGTTTGTCATCTAAGCATTTTTAAGCCAATTGGTAAAACCACAGTTTTCCGTCCTACCTATGATAGAATGAAATCTTTTCGTTACATAGGAATTATTGCCAAAATATCTTATAACATAATAACTTAAATGATTTTGGTCCGAAATAAACGAATTGTATTTTATTTATTAATAAGCAGAGAAAACTCATGCTTTTAATTAGCGATAAGGCAGTGAAGCCTATAAAGAAAGCCTACCGCTTTAAAAGCTTTTTTCAAGTAGGCCTAGCTACCAGCACTTCTAATTCATCAGAACGATCAGCAAATAGAGAAATTTATTGATAAAATAGTTATTAAGAGTAAAAAAACAAAAAAAAAACAATAAGAATTGTGTTATAAAAAATTCTATTTCTAGAATAATATTAAATGGTTTATATTTTAAAAATAATTAAAATAGTAACAATATCTCAGTAATCAATTATCATCATTCAAGTCTCTTCATTGTGCATAGGAATGTTTTATATATCTATAACTATGAAAATATGCGATAAGGCATTGACGATACATTCAAATGGACGGACCGTTCTAATGGATACGTCCAAAGATAATTCAATTCACATGAACGCCATTTAATCTCCGTTTGTGTCATTCAGTGGTGGATTTTGGATTGGTGTCGCTTCATTTGGATCGTTTGAAGGCTCGTCAATGGCCATTGACGATTATACCTTAAAAGCTGCTTACGTACCTTAAAACGGTTGAAAGCCTTTAAGGACAGCGAGGGGAAGATAGGTAATAATACTGTTATTTACAGAGAGTTGGTTCCGCACTGTGTCATGTTCTTCTATGGCATTGATTTATATTCGTTGTACGTGAAGTGCCTATTTCTTGTGATTCGCTTTACTATATGAGAAGTTAAGCTGTTCTTTGTTATCACTATGCGGCAGTTGTTAAGGCTAGTTTCAGACCCTATAAGACGGTTTGAAACATTCTAACAAGAGGACGCCTTTCTACCTTCACCAATAGGTATGCCCGAGGTCTGTGTGTATTATAATACGTATATGTGTGTGTAATATGTGTATGTTATAACCCCAAAACATTGGTTTGTGAGAGGAGGTCTGGGCCAAGTAGAACGTTTGGAAGTTGTGATAAGGATTATAAATCCAAGTCATTGCCAAGCCAGTGTTGAAATTTCTGCGCAATATACAAATTTCCAAACAAATAGACTTTTATATTGGTATTATTCGTTGTCGGAAATATGATAATAGCACATCGAGATATGGAAAAAAAAGATATACCGGTGTTGATTTCAGTGGTAACCGTTAATTGGCTGAGTGGGTAAATGCTGAGTCCAATTAATTATGTTGGTGCGGAGAAATGGTTGCTTATTTCACTTCAGTATTGATCAAATTAAACCATAAAACGTATATGTATGTATTGAACAATATTTTTATTCAATAACTACGAGCGAATTTAATGTAAGTTTTTGATTATATTTTGCGCCTTTAAAAAAAAGGAGGTTCTTATCATCTCAAACTATTACCATCCTACTACTGGGATTAGGTCGCCTTTTACAATCCAAGTGAAGTGGTGAAACAGGTCATAGTCCGCCACACCAACCCAATTGACGGAAGCAGGTGTGAGGCGATTAACTCGCCGCCCGTCCAACTTCCATAGGCGACAGGCCGCATCGATGGCGCTCAAAAAGATGTCAGCACACTGAGGGGCCCCCAGGGAAGGGGATAAGCCTGCCGGGGTTGGCCCGCTTACCGCGGCCTCGGTACGTAGCAGGCTCAAAAGAAGGAACATGGGTGGTTTTTAGTCCGTAGAAGTCAGACACTCCCTCCCGCTCCACCTACAGCGGGGGAAGGCCAATTGATTATTTTCCATCCAAAAAAAAAGTGTGAGGCAATCTTATGTTTGGGTTTTTAAAGCCGTCTAATATAGACTTTAAATTGGCTAAACGACAATCACGTATTAACTTATTAGTTAGTTATGACCATGACTTCACCTGTCTTTCAGACACGTAAGCCTTCGGATCAAAATGACACACAATGACTGACGTGTGAGAACTATGCTTTACTTCCGTGATCGTTCCCGGCTACCTACGAGCATAGCTATGAGCGTTTCAACGAACGACATTAGTAATAATATTGTCTTTTTTTTTTATTCGATGGAAACTTACCTAATGACCTTCTCCTGCTGTGGGTGGAGCGGGAGGGTGTGTCAGACTTTTACTGACTAAAAACCATCCATGTTCGTTCGGTGCGTCGTCTTGAAACATAACTATATATTTTTACATTTTATTCATATATCTTCACCATTCTGACAACCAAAACATAAAAGGAAGCGAGCGGAAATGAATGTCAGTTAACGGTTATATTGTAATTAAAAGTAGTTCTTAAGGTAAACAAGATCTATTTTCCAATAACGTCCCTTCGTGGGTTTAATGCACTTAGTGTAAGCGCGTCGAAAGCTCCTAGCCCCATATTTTACTTTTACCGAGCTCCGTTAACAAAGCCTTCGCTTCATAGATCTATTCTATAGAGGCAATAAAATAAAAGAGTTGCCTTCAAGAAATACCTGTTTAGATAAGGTATGGGATGTATTTCGTTGAAGTAAATATGTTTTTTAGCTTATGATAAATTTTTTTTAAAGATTTCATATTTTTATAGTAGTCCCGAAGATGACGGACTAAGGCCGGAAAACAGGTAATAATACAATTTTAAAAAAAGAAGACACAGAACAGAGTATGAGATGGACTTCTTGGCGGGAAAGTGAAGCGTCATGTCTGCAGTTTTGTTTTATTTTCTAAAATTTGTGATATTTCTAACATTAATGTGTAGTAACGGTGGATTATTAACCGTTAAGTGTTTGTGAACATACATGAGTGTTGGTAAATCAAACAAAACAGTGCAACATCACTTTTCAAATTTTCTCTCAAGGAGTCCATGTGAGATCTCAGTATAGTCCCACACCTTTACTGAGGACTCAAGGAGCTTAGGGGAGGGTATATCATTTACCATTTATCATCTTTATCACCACTCATTCTCATTTACTATGAATTATATATTATTAATATATCACTTACTTGACACTGGCTAAATGTGCTAGGCGCACGAAGCCATTATTTGAAAGAAAGAAAGAAAGAGTATGAGATGATAGTCTTTTTAGAGTTGACAAGATATTTACATTAATTATTTCTGACAGACTGTGAGTACCAGTGTTAGGCCTCTTCTTGCGTCTGGCTGAATGGTGATTTACTTTGTCGCCCAAATGGCTTTACCGCTCTTGCAAAATGAGAACTATAAGACTCTCTACATTGGAACTGTTACGTCAAATCAGCAAGAAGAATGGCCCTCATGGGACGAGGGTCCCTCGATACATTGGGGGTCTGTTATTAGTCGTAGTAACATACCTGCCGACTGAAATAATATAAAACAAATATATGTAATTCTAATAAAGAAACAACTTAACGTAATACAAAATGCAAGTGCACGAGTCAGCTCGAACATTCTTATGCATTATTTTATTTTGTTAAATTGACATAAAACTTGACGCCCGATACATGAGTGACCGTGTGACTGGGAACTGAATTATTAAGTTAGTGTAATAAACGCACTCGGCAGCTACACACATATTTTTCATTTTAATACCTGTAGTTGTCTGACACCGGGACGCCCCATCTATTTATATTAGGTCGGGGAAAAAGTCTTTTCGCATAACGTAGGTATAAACTTAGTATAAATTTTTTTTGACTGTACTATTTGTATCTGGCTGGTTTTGGTAACATTAAAAAGGTTCCATTATAAAGAAAAGAAAAAAATAAAAAAAAGTTGTATCCCGCTATTTTTCATTTGTTTTTCTCTCCGTAAAAATGAGTGAATCTAATGAAGAAATTCGATACATTTTAAAATTTTATTATAAAAAATGCAAAAATGCAACTCAAGCAGTAAAAAAAATTTGTGATGTTTATGGACCTGATGCAGTGTCAGTAAGAGTAGCACAAATTTGGTTCAAACGTTTTCAGTCCGGAAATTTTGATGTTAAAGATGCACCTCGCTCTGGTCGCCCTGTTACGAATAAAATGGACGCCATTTTTGAAAGAGTGGAGCAAGATCGGCATATTAGTAGTTACGATGCAGCTGAAGAACTGGAAATTGACCACAAAACAGTTTTGACCCATTTGAAGAAAGCTGGTTATACAAAAAAGCTCGATATTTGGGTGCCACACGAGCTCACTCAAAGAAACTTAATGAACCGTGTACTCATTTGCGATTCATTATTGAGACGTAATGAAACCGAGCCGTTTTTGAAGAGATTGATAACTGGCGATGAAAAGTGGATCACGTACGACAAGAACGTGCGAAAAAGGTCGTGGTCGAAAGTTGGCCAGGCTTCACAGACTGTGGCCAAACCTGGCCTAACACGAAATAAGGTGATGCTGTGTGTATGGTGGGATTGGAAGGGCATTGTTTATTATGAGCTTTTACCGCCCGGCAAAACCATCGATTCTGATCTTTACTGCCAGCAACTGATGAGATTAAAGGAAGCAGTCGAGAGAAAACGGCCGGAATTGATCAACAGGAAGGGTGTGGTCTTTCATCATGATAACGCTAGACCACACACATCTTTAGCCACTCAGCAAAAATTAAGAGAGTTCGACTGGGAGGTCCTAGTGCATCCACCATATAGCCCTGACCTTGCGCCTTCAGATTTTCACCTGTTTCGGTCTCTGCAGCTCTCTTTAGGTTCTGTAAGGTTGACCTCAAGAGAGGACTGCCAAAACTATTTGTCCCGTTTTTTTGATCAGAAGTCCCAAAGTTTCTACAGTAACGGGATAATGTCTCTGCCCACAAAATGGCAGAAAGTTATTCAACAAAACGGTACATATATATTGTAAATAAATGTAAATAAACTTTGAAAAAAATGTCTTGACTTTTCATACAAAAATACGAAAAGACTTTTTCCCCAACCTATTATTAAGTATGTATATTAAGTATGTATTTACAAAAAAAAAAAGTATTCAAGTATGTTTATCCGTTGTTTAGTATCCATAACACAAGTTCCTAATGATACTTATCTTGGAACTAAATAATTGGTGTAATTGTCTGTAAATATTTATTATTATTTTTTTTTAATTTAGTTTGACATCGGGACGGCCTAAACAGTATGGAATATTTTATCAAAGCCTACAATAGACTTTACCAAATACCTTGGTGAACCCTTAAGAAACCTTTCTAGGGACAGGTTTCTATTCCATTCGAACGATTCCAGTTTTCTGGATAAGTGGCATCTCGTTATTCAAATACGAACGTCACATTGAGGGATTATTCGATGCATTATTCAGGGGCAGACGGTAATGCTTTAGATTTTATCTTTACCCTTTTCAAACGATCTTCTTGCGGCCGCCAAATATTCTCAGTCAACAGTACCTATGTAGGACGTAACAGTTTCACCTAAGCTGAACGTGGTATGCCTGAAATTTCCGTTTTATCGTGGGTCAGCTTTCGTGGCTACGACCTCTGCGAGACGTAGGTATGGTCTTAATGATGTTATTGTTTTAGGATTCTTAAATTTTTTGTGAGATGCTTGATTCGCTAGATTTTCATGCATACTAAATACATGCACATGTCATTGTACAGATTTTTCTTTAAATTATAGGCTAAGATACAGGTGATGCAAGTTTAGAATCTTAAATGTTATTGTCATTATCATGCTCTCGGTTGTAAGTTCTAGATCAACGCCCAGTGTCCGCTCACTAGTTTAACCAAATTTTTCTGAATTTCAGTTATTATACGAAGCGACTGCAAACCAGTGGGAAACATCCTTTTATAGTTAAATCAGCTGTCGGGATATTAGAAGGTACTGACTTCGTAATAACGACTGCCCTAGACATAACAGCTGTACCACCGGCCTAAAGTGCTTCCCAGACACGATGTTAGCAACAATTACGTACATAATTTCAAAAAGTAATACGTGCCAGGATTTGAACCCAAGACCCTCAACATTAAAGCTTACTGATTGAGATCAATAAGCTTGTGGTGAGCCACTGGGTTATGGTACTCTTCTCTTCTCCGTTGTAAAAAAGTTACACGCATATTGTTTGTTTAGTTAAAGAGGGTAACTCATAAAACAGCAAATACTTTAAAACATAAGTGACTAACGATGTTAAGGAATAACCTAAAATAACACTTTCAGAAAAACTCGTTAAGCGCGTCCGGGCAAATGAAGACAAACCATTTTTGGGGAAAAAATATTTCACCTTTCGCTTATAGCGCTTATCCTCGTGACGTTAAATGTCAGGCTAACTAAATTAAAGGTTAAACATTCTTTTTTTATTACAACATAAACATTGTGAAAGCGATGGCTTTATATTAAAATGAAATACAAATTCATAAAAAAAACAACGTTGTTATTTTGACGCATAACGTTTAGCCTACGAAATAGGATGACGCCGGTATGATTTATTATGACACAATTACATTCCGGACTTCAGACGGCACGTTAAGCCGTTGGTCTCGGCTATTACTACAATAATATAATATAATAATATAATGTGGTGTGTAGGGATGCATTTCGTCGCCATATCCATAAATCCGTAGAAAATGAAGATACATCGAAAGTGTGGAAATTTCTAAGGTCACTTGGGATTGGTAAGTCTAAGGAGAGCACAATTTCTAATAGTATTAATATTGATCTTCTTAATATTCATTTTTCTTCTTCGTCTTATATGAATGACGCTGATAAGACCAATACTTTAATCCATCTATCTGCTCAACCAATCCCAGACTATTCTCCGTTTCTTCTTGAGCAATTATCGGATTGTGATGTTGAGAAGTGCGTTATGTCGATCACCTCTAATGCAGTTGGTATCGATGGTATCAGTCGCAATATGTTAGTGCCTATCCTTAGCATCATCCTTCCTATCCTTACTTTTATTTTCAACAGCTCAATTTCCAATGCAATGTTTCCTTCTTGTTGGAAATACGCCCAAATTATTCCTTTACCCAAAGTCTCCAATCCTCAAACTCCTAATGAATATCGCCCCATATCCATTCTTCCATTCTTATCAAAAGTCCTGGAGCGTCTTGTTCATCAGCAAGTAAGTAAATACCTTTCCCGTCATTGTCTTTTTAATCCTCTCCAATCTGGTTTCCGTCCCGGTCATAGCACTGTCACTACATTAGTTAAAATTACTGACGATATTCGTCTTGGAATGGAAAATGGACACCTTACTGTGCTAACATTATTGGACTTCAGCAATGCATTCAACACGGTCGATTTTGATGTGCTCCTTGCAATGCTGCGTACTCTCAACATATCTCCGACGGTAATTGATTGGTTTCACTGTTACCTATACGGGCGCAAGCAACGAGTCCGCCTTGATGAGAACTTCTCTTCATGGTGTGTCACTACAGCAGGCGTTCCGCAGGGAGGCGTGTTATCCCCTCTTCTTTTTGCAATTTTTATTAATTCTATTTCTCATAACCTTTCCTGTTCCTACCACCTTTATGCAGACGATCTTCAGATTTACAGTCAGGCACCGCTTCCGAAGTTGGCTGAGGCTGTAATTGCTAGAGCTGAATAACAACCTGTGTCGCATCGCAAAATGGAGCCAAGGTTTTGGCCTTAAAATTAATCCTATAAAAACTAAAGTAATTATAGTAGGTAGCTCCCGATTGCTGTCAAGGGTTGATTTTAATTCACTTCCGAAAGTTAATTTTAGTGGTGTCGATATACCTTATTCAAAGACGGTCAAAAATTTGGGGGTAATTATGGACGATACTCTTTGTTGGGGTCCGCAACTTCAGGCTGTCAGCCGTAAGTTATACGCTACCGCTGCATCATTGAGAAGACTACGTAACTTTTTACCAACTACCACTAAAGTAGCGTTAGCGCAGTCTCTGCTACTTCCCGTTCTTGATTACGCCGACGCCTGCTTTCTTGATCTCACGGAGGACCAGCTAAATAAACTTGAGCGTCTTCAACATTTTTGTATAAGATTCATATTTGGTTTGCGCAAATATGACCATGTATCTCATTACCGTTCTGTACTCAAGTGGCTTCCTATTCGTCTTCGCCGGAATACTCACATTCTATCTCTTCTTTTTAACATTTTGCACAATCCTACTTACCCTCACTATCTCAAAGATAACTTTAACTTCCTTCACTGCTTACATTCGCGTTCTTTGCGGTCATCGGAAAGTCTGAGCCTTGAGATTCCGTCACATGTCACTTCTTTTTACGATTCATCTTTTACTGTACAAGCTGCTCGTCTCTGGAATTCTCTCCCAGTTACTATAAGACAAGCGCAATCACTAAATGTGTTCAAAATTGGAATAAAGAAGCTTTTCCTTTTAGAGAAGTAATGTCCTGCTGCTCAGTGTTCCTATATCATGTACGTATTTATGTATGTACGTTTATTTAATTTAATTAATAGTATTTATTTTTGTTTATGTTTATTAAAAATACAACTATATATTTTTATTCTTTTCTACACCCCCGGTTTTCATTTAATTTTAATCACTCTCCATCCTAAGGTTGCCTGGAAGAAATCGCTGTAAGCGATAAGGCCGCCAATTGTATCACTTTTCTTTTGCAACTGTTTTCTTGTTTTATTTTTAATTTGGTGTACAATAAAGAATTTTCTATCTATCTATCTATCTACATGTGGCAGGTAGTCGTTACGCCAAAGTTTTCAATATTTTTTTGATATTCATAACTTATATTTAAGTCATTCATACATATATTCATATTCGGCGTAAATTTTTTTGAATTTTTGAATTTATCTAGAAAAACAAACATTTATATCAAAAATACTAAGTATCCAAATGTCCTCTCGAAACTCAACATACATACATAATGTCGAGCCTGTTTCCCCGAAGGGATAAGCAGAGGCATATTATACGCTCACATTTTGCCAGTTATATTGTTGGTCCCACGTAATCGGTGGCGAGCCTATTGCAGCTTATCGGTAACTTTTATGTTCGTCAAAGCCTCGTCCGTTGATCGACAGAAGCACCACATGTAGGTGAGGTTGGCTTGGGCACCTCAGATCTAGGTAAGACCTACACACCCCGAAACTTAATCACTTACAAAATCACATCTTTTGTAGGAGGTTAGATTATTATTATTATATAAATTATTTACTATTTCATTTAGTTTATGTTTACTACTTTGACGACCGATGTGGCGTTAAGGTCATACCGGCAATACCACTCGTGTGGTTTTCTGTTCGATTCCCATACAGATCAAATCTGTGTAAACAAATATTTGGTCTGGTCTAGGTGTTTCTTATGTATATTGTATATGTGTGCATTTAAAAATATAGTATGTATGTATATTTACATACTTTAATTACTTGGGCCGCGTGGTACCGGCCTAGAATAGTGCCACCCCCAATCTCACGGCGAGTCGTAAGAATCGACGAAGAGAAAGCCTACCGGATGATGGGCAGCAGCGTCATACTGTGTATTAGTTTCATCTGCGATCACCAACTCTCCTGCCCAGCGTGGTGATTATGGGCAGATACCCCCAATAGAATGTAATCCATTGGGAAAGCTAATTTTCAGCAGTGGACTTTAAAAGGCTTATATGATGATGTATATTTTTACGTTATTAAGGGTGTCTTGCACAACGTTTACTAATCCTGAATAGAGCTAAATCTATTTAAAACATCGTTCTGTCTCTCTCAACTTTAAATAACTGAAATGAAAGTTTAAATTAGCTTGTTTCTCTTTTTTGTGTACCTATTATCATTATATTATTATCCAAACACTTTGCCACACAACTAAGTTTATTTTACCTTTGTTTGTAAACGTATCATCAAGTACCGGACATTCGAAAATTGTACATTTTATTTTATTCTATTTGGAAAGCTTACAGCTGTTTTTCCAAAATAAAAAACTTATTATAATAATTATAGGCTAATTACAAGCTTCCACAATGTAACCTTATATGTTAATTCAAGTAAGTAATCTACATAATTTATTGTATCTCATTTTAAGTGAACTATTATGTTTTTATGAGAAATAAATTCTTCAAACCCAAATCAATTTTAGCTTAAATCAAATTTAGAAATGTTGTGCTAGTCGCCCTTAGTATCGATAACATAAATTGTTAATAATACTTATCTAGAAACTTAATAATTAAAAGTTATCCTTTATTTACTTTGCTGTGTATTAACAACTTGTGAAGGTAAGTCCAAATCGTGCTGGCGAACAAGAATAATCGTCTGTCGACGTCCACCGCGCTGGACCGCATTGAATCCGTGTACAAGGCCTCTTACGCTTACTGGCGTAAAACATTTACTTAATTGCACAATCACTTTACTTGGAAATCGTGGTCAAACTCTCATCATCATCATCATCATCATTTCGGCCATTTGAAGTCAACTGCTGAACATAGGCCTCCCCAATTACTTTCCACGTAGATCGATTCTTTGCCGCCTGCATCCATCGGCTCCCCGCCGCCCTGACCAGGTCATCGGTCCATCGCCAAATGTCATCGTGGCCAAACTCTATAAAATTTTAATTGAATATTCTTTTTAAAGGGGTTTTGATTCCGGATTTACGGGTATCTTTAACATGAAAACGCGTTGGTTTCCTATATTCCATTTACTTTTGTTTCAATCACAGTTTCTGTTTGACTTACGGAAAGATACATACAGCTTTATCGAGCTACAGCATTGAGTTGGTTAAAAACGATTATTCAGAATATATATACGCAAGTGAGAAAACAAAGATAGTAAACTCAGACTATGATTTATAACCTCACAAGCTTCTGGTATCAAGACTCAATAACATTTTAATTGTTTCCGGGACGCAGTCGTATGCAACCGCACAGAAATGGTTAATAATTAAAATATTTTTCTTTATTCCATACTTTTTAACTGCCAAGTACCATGTGATAAGAACGTACAAAAAAAAGTAAAAATGCAAAACTTAACTTTTCTCTATGACATGTAAAAATTTCAATCAAACCGGGAAATAACTACGTTAAGCACTTCACATGACGGTACAATATCTAAAACAATACAGAAACTAATAATTATTAATGCAATCAAAAACCAATGAGGGTAACCATAATTACACATCAACGTAGATTCTTCACATCTCAAACACACTGCGCCTCTAGTACACATATAGGCCATAAATATTGTAATGTCTTTGCGGTGTTGGCGTCGTCGGGTGTCGGGTCGTTACGTTCCCTGCAACATGGGTAAGCGATGGCTGTTTCATGCGTCATACTCGGGAACGGGTGCCGCGAGTAATTATGTAAACTGATTGTTTTGGTGGCGGCGGAAATTAAACGATTTTTTTGTGTCACTTTCATGACGGAAGGAAGATTCCCTTATGATTCTAAAAAATAACAAATATGGTAATATAATAAATATTCTAATGACTTTAACGTGTGCCGGGTCGTTACGTTCACAGTAACTGGTTAAGTGATGGCTGATTCATGCGTCATACTCGGGAACGCGTGCCGCCAGTAATTATGTAAACCATACAAATCTAAATAATATTATCAAGATTTCTATGATGTTAACTGATTGACAAATTCTTTATATATACATAGTATCACGCCTGTTATTATTCATTATTATTATTTATTTACGAAGTATATTTTATTGCATATAAGTTAAAAAAGATGTCCAACAAATCTGTTTAAACAGTTTGACTGAAATTGATTACTATAAACTATGAATATAAATTAAAAAAAAATCTTGTTATAATTAGATTATATGAATTATACTTACAGAAACCGTCTATGGTAGCATATTTGTTATGTGCTTTTTCAGTAAACATTTAAATTTTATTTTGTTTAATTCATCCCTGATGTCTGCAGGTAAACTATTGAGTATATAGGGGATATGTTTTTTGAGAGTTCTACCCCCGTACACATTCGTAACTTTGGGAACAACAAATTTACCCGCCGTCATCGCTCTTGTGTTATAAATATTATTTACATTTGTTAGCAGGGACTTATGTTTTTGACTACCATTGTTATTAATAGAAAGAATGTATTTGTGTTTAAAATTTATGTTCTATTTAGGCGGAGGCATATTAATTATATTATATGTCGTCAGTTATATTGTTGGTCCAACTTAATAGGTGCCGCTTATTTCCATTTGTTAGCAGAGACTTGTGCTTTTGACTACCATATTACCATATTAATAGAAAGCATGTATTTGTATTTTAAATTTATGTTCTATATAGGCAGAGGCATATTAATTATAGCATATGTCGTCAGTTATATTGTTGGTCCAACTTAATAGGTGCCGCTTAACGGAACTCGTTTGTTCGCCAGAGCCTCGTCCGTTGTTCGGCAGGTGCACCACTTGCAGGTGAGGTTGGCTTGGGCTCATCAGATCTTGGTAGGATACCTGTATAGTGGGGTATCACCTATAAATTGTTTATGTGGCTTGAAAATAATGTGAGGTACTACATTACTGATTATAAACATGATAAGATATTTGTGACGGAGAGAAGACTTATATCTCTTTGACGACCGATATGGCGTGGAGGTCCAACTCTTATACCAACACTTCACTCCAGAGGTCGTGGGTTCAATTTCCACACATGACAAATTTTTGTGTGCATGAACATGAATATTTGTTTTGGTCTGGGTGTTTTCCTATGTATATTAAGTATGTATTTACAAAAAAAGTACGTACGTTTATCCGTTGTTTAGTATCCATAACACAAATTCTTACTGATACTTAACTTGGAACTAAAAAATTGTCAGAAAATATTTTTTAGTTATTTTATTTCTTTATTTATTTCTAATTCTTTGAACTATAGTTATTCGGGGAGAAAATAAAAGAAAAACATCTTCTTTTATAATGCTGATATAATATTTCAAAGAAATTGCTATCAAATATAGAGTAAAGGTTCGGTACCTTTTATCTATTTTTGATAGCAATTTCTTAATATGTATTCTATTCTTATTTACAAAAATTCATATGAATACTACTTACAGGTTACGTTTCTTTATTTGGTCCGCTAAACACAAGTGGATGGCTGCCAAAACACAAACGACTCAGCTCACGTCACCTGTCTTCATTTATCTTCCTTTCCACGAAATACTATTCGCTGAGAGGGGTCACTCTCCATATTTACTCTTCTGCTAGGTAATTTCCTTTTAGAACCGTTTTAGCCATGAAAAAAAGAGCACACATATTTTTGTGTACTTAATGGTTTTTTAAACGGTTGTTAACAATGATGTGTCCATTACATTATTCACAGCTCCGTTAAACACTCAGAAACAAAAGGATTTGTAAGGCATTTGTATGTGGAAACAAGGGTTTAGGGGTTAAGTTGAAATGAAATGAAATAAAATGAAATAAAATGAAATAAAATGAAATAAAATGAAATAAAATGAAATAAAATGAAATAAAATGAAATAAAATGAAATAAAATAAAATGAAATAAAATGAAATAAAATGAAATAAAATGAAATAAAATAAAATAAAATGAAATAAAATGAAATAAAATGAAATAAAATGAAATAAAATGAAATAAAATGAAATAAAATGAAATAAAATGAAATAAAATGAAATAAAATGAAATAAAATGAAATAAAATGAAATAAAATGAAATAAAATGAAATAAAATGAAATAAAATGAAATAAAATGAAATAAAATGAAATAAAATGAAATGAAATAAAATGAAATAGAATGAAATAAAATTTATTATTTAAGTTGCTTAATAATAATAATAATAATAATAACTTTATTCGTCACCACAGGTTAATTAAGTTGGTACAGGTTTATACAATGTGTCTCCATGATGTATCTTATAAGACAGACGAAAAGTGGTTTATAGAAGAACAAGACTGTGTCAAGACTACTTACATTATTAATAGACTTCAGTAATTATACAATAAATTTTGGAATCTCAATATTTCAATGAACAATAATATAAAAATTTATCTTTTGAAGCAATGTCAATATAAATTAAATTAATGTCAATATATAATAAATTAATGTCAATTTTCTCTAGTCATGTTGGTAATTAAATAAATTAAGCAGTATTAACAATAATTAATTTTCAAAAAGCAATAATAACAATTAAATCTCAATAAACAAAGTCAGTATACACTAAACGATTAGATATTTGGGTCCATAAGGTATTCTTGAATATTATAATAGCACTTATCCAATAGAAGTGCAGTCAAAATAGTCTTAAATTTTTTTAAAGTACAGCTAGATATTGTTTCGGGTAATTTATTAAACAGTTTTGGTGCCATCTCAATCACACTTTTTTTCATAAGTGCAGTCTTACACAAATTAGAAATGATTTTCGGTTTCCTCGGGCGAAGATTTCTATCAGGCAATACTTTTAATTCAAATAAATCTGGATTACACTTTACAAAAACACAACATTCCAGTATGTAAAGACAGGGCAGTGATAACAGTTTTAAAGTTCTGAAGTAAGGCTGGCAGCTGTCTGTCGGCTTAAGGCCACAAACAGCTCTTAAACATTGTTTTTGTGCGCGGAATAACGTTTCTCTATATGTAGAATTTCCCCAAAATATTATACCATAGCGCAAAGTAGATGACACAAATCCGTGATATGCAGTTATAACTGTATTACGGTTTGCTACTTTAGCAAGTTTGTACAGTGCATATGAAAACTTGTATAATTTTTTGCATACATCTTGGGAATGGGTCTTCCAGGACATGTTACTATCCACCTGGATACCTAAAAATTTTGTAACAGTTGTCTCACATATTTTATTATTTTTATAATTTACTGATACAATTGGAATGTTTTTTCTTTGATTAAATTGCATTAGGAGGGTTTTTTCTAAATTCACTTTTAAATTATTTGATGTCAACCATTTTATTATATTATGAAGCGTTAAATTAATGTCATTTTCATAGTTTTTCATATCTTCAGATTTTATAAAAACAGTACTATCATCAGCGAAAAGTATCATGGGATGTAAGCTAGATTGAATAATGTCATTAATGTAAATAATAAATAATAATGGGCCTAAAACACTACCTTGTGGTACCCCAAACTGAATAATTCTATGGTCCGATACATATTTTTTTTCGAACCTCGTGGACATACAAATTTGAGATAGTTCGATGCGTTGCTCTCTATTATGAAGGTAAGATCTAATTAGGCTGTGGGCGTTACCACGAATGCCATAACTGTCCAACTTCACTAATAATAAGTCATGATCTACATGATCGAATGCTTTTTTCATGTCCATGAATATGGCACATGATGGTATTCCTCTATCCAGACTAAGAATCACCTTTTTTACCAGGTCATAGATTGCTACATTTATTGACGTGTTTTTGCGAAAACCCTTTTGTTCTTTATTTAGTATTTTGTTTTTTTCGAAAAAATCATAGAGATTCTTTTGAATTATTTTTTCAAAGATTTTAGAGAAAACCGGCAGCAAGGCTATAGGTCTATAGTTTTTGATGTCCTCCTTATCGCCTTTTTTAAATAAAGGTTTCACAATAGCAACTTTCAATTTGTCTGGATATATGCCTGTCGTAAAACTTAAGTTAATAATGTGACTAAGCGGGAAGGCGATAGCCCTACCGACATATTTTATTACACGTGTACATATATCATCACAACCAACACTATCGGTGTTTCGCAAAGACCTTACCGTATTTAATATATCATCGGGTGTTGTGGGACCTAAGAAAATTGATTTTAAGCTACACTCCACTTTTGACCTATCATAACATGCTTTTATAGATTCTCCAGCACTGTCAATAAAAAAGTTATTAAAAGAGTTGGCAATGTCTCTAGGTTCGGTTATGCATCCATTGTTGGTTTTTATTTTAAGTATGGATTGCCTTGGCATTTCACATTTCACATTATTTATTACCGACCATGTCGCTTTTGTCTTATTCTTTGATGTATTAATGTATTTAGCATTTTGTGATCGTTGAGCAAGTTTAATAATTCTTTTAAGTCTTACAGAGTATCTCTTAAACATTACTTTACTTTCTTCATTCTTTTTTAATCTGCTGAACCAAAGAAACTCTCTTTTCTTTTTACAGCATACCCTCAGCCCATTTGACATCCATTTTTGTTTTTTGATTAGCACGTGTTTTTTAATGATCCTATAGGGAAAACACTGTTCATATAAACATTTAAAGATATCTATAAAGGAGTCGTATGCTATGTTTGGGTTATCAGAAATCAAAGTGTCATGAAAAGTCAAACTTTCAATGTATTGTTTAAATTTCTCTAAGTTCTCTTCGCTAAAATTTCTACGTTTAATGTACCATGACTTCAAATTACATGTCTTTTTAACCGGACATGTTAAGATTTGTGCCGTGTGATCTGATAGTCCAGTCTCAACCACTTCGCCCTTAGAGCCCTTAATGTTATGTGCAAAGTTGTCAAGGCAAGTTCCGCTCGCTTTTCTTGTTGGCTGTTTAATTTCTAGCTTTAAATTATGGCTTAATAAATGATAGCAAAAGTCATTACTTTTTGGTGTATCCTTGAGAATATCGATGTTGAAATCACCACAAATAACAACCTTCTTATTTTTCATTTTACACACTAAATTCATAACGCTTTCAAGAGTACGATGGAAAATGTCTAAACTTAATTTATCAGTGTTTGGGGTTCTATATATACATACAACAAACATGTCATGGTCACACAGTTCAATACCACAACATTCAGTCACACATTCGACAGTACATTCTTTAATATTACCTAATATCTTTGATTTAAGACCTTTTCTTACTAAGATGCATGCTCCGCCCCTTTTTTTATTCCTTGAAAAACTAGTTGCTAATGTAAAGTTTGTTAAAGTTAAGTAATCTTCAATCTCAGATGTCATATTATGTTCGGTTATACAAATAATATCAATTGATTTCTTTTGTCTCTTAAATTCATCCAAATGTATCGCCAGTTCATCACTCTTACTTATCAGTCCTGAGATGTTTTGATGTAGTATATTTAAATAATTGTAACTAAAGAAAAAACTGATCCTCCTGTGAGGTGTTCGTCATTTGTCTAGGGTTTTCATGTTGTATAGCATTATTCTGTTTATTTTGTATTATCGTCACTAACCCCGCAACACTTTGCAATACAGTTTTAACTCCATTGTTTGTTATCTTTCCTGAGAGCGAAGAAAACATATCAAATGTTAAGTTTCGATTGGAATCGATTATATTGCCATATTTATTAGTCATCATATCCTCGTTTAGTAGCTTATTAAAAACCTCCACTCTGTAGTTATATAACGGCCTACCACATATGTATGTAGGGACAATAACTATAATGTTTGTATTTGTAATTTCTCGCAATTTCATATTAATGGCAGTTACTATCCTTGTGTAGTCCTGTGATACATTAAAGTCCGTTTCACCAATAATGACAATACAAAAATCTTCCTTAGAGTAATCCTTCAATTTGACATCCACATCCCTTAACAGAGTCTCAATGCCGACGTTCGCAGTGATGTAATGACAGAGCTGATAGTCATTGAGAGTAGCAATATTTTTAATATTTTGGAGAATTTTATATCGTCTACTACTTGATATAATACATAACTTTCCTGTTCTTTTTGTTTTAGTAGGTTCATTTTCATTGTGTTCTTTTTTTGATTTTTGTGTCCTTTGTTTA
This sequence comes from Musotima nitidalis, assembly GCA_949126915.1. Lineage (NCBI taxonomy): Eukaryota > Metazoa > Arthropoda > Insecta > Lepidoptera > Crambidae > Musotima > Musotima nitidalis. Next base: position 5,197,172 of record OX421424.1, on the reverse strand, counting down.
GTGTTGGATAATAATTCGGTTTCTATGGAGTTTTTGCAGGATGGGGTTTCCAAATTACTAATGTCCAGTTTACGTGTTAGTACACAAATTTCTTCATTCAAGATTACTATTTCCTCGCACGCTCTTGCATAATCTTCCTCTAAATTAGTTATTATATTCTGTAAGTAGGTTAGTTTAGGTATTTTTCCTTCTGTATTAGCTGTATACAAGTTTCCAATATGGTTGGGAGTCTGTGCTAGGGGTGTAGTACACAGATCGTACGCTGTTATGGCCGATCGTCTTTGTTTGAGTTTTCTCGAAGGTGGTTTATGACAGATAACTTCCAAAAGTTGAATTTTGTTTGTAAGTTTCGTTATTTCTTTTTGGAAGATCATATTTTCTAAAATAGTATTTTCTAATTCTTTTTGAGTGCTAGCAAGCATAGACGTAAGGTCATTGATTTTAAGTTTCAATTGCTGTGTTTCCTGTGCATTGTTACAAGTCATTTCGGCACTTCTAGAGAGCATGTCATAGTTTGATTCGTTACTGTGACCCTCATCGTCCGATGCTATCGGTGTGTACAATGTTAATTCTTCAGGAGAAGCAGATGATTCCTTAGATGTGGTAGCCCGGTCTGGATTTGAAAATTCTTCAATTAGGGCGGATGTATGATTCGACGATGCGTTATTTCTAGATTTAAATGAAATTATGGAATTAGTTTTCTTTCGTAACGTGATCTTAGAAGGTGAATTTAACTGTTTTGGCTTCCGAATACATGATTTACATCTCCATTTTTGCTTTGCTTCGGGTTTCATTAATTGATATAATTTTTCTGAGAAACCGGCACAGTCGAATTCATAAACATTATCACATCCAGTACATTTTAGTGTGTCTTTGATGCCAATTATATTCTTACATTTATAACATGAAACTTTGTTTAGGCCCTCTGGTGTTGAAGTTTTGTGTCCATTCCTTTTACTGGAAATACTATTTTTTGTCATCGTAACAACTTGTTTTTTATATTCTAACCAAGTCTGTTGATGTCTGAAATACTTCGATTAATCACAAAAAGTATTCAATAAATCGCGAGGTTTGAACTCACAACACTCGCCTCTATGCCTCAGTACTTATCCACTACACCAAAGCTCGATAAGTTGAGCGGGCGAAATATATTGTTAGGTGTTACGGATGCAATATGCGTTAAGGTCACGTAAAGTGTGTACGGTAATTTGAAATCTAACTAATCACAGTCACCAGCACTTTATGTTTTTATCAACGTAACTTTTTGTTTTTGCTATTAATTTCACTGAATTTATATGTGTGTTTCAAATTACATAAATATTTTCCTTTGTTTGTTTGTACAACGTTTCGGTAACTTGTTATTTCTTTTTATTTAAGCAGCACTTGAAGCCCAACATTAGTTCAATTTTTATACAATTCACTGTTAGCTTTTTCACTCACCAACATTTTCACGTATTAATTATACAATAAAGACAACTTTTGTTCACTTTTTGTTCGAAAATGTTCACCAATGCAATTTTAAAAAACAAATTGATTACAGAGCTTTTATTCACCGTGGCGGTGGCGCCCTCTCATCATTGTGTTCAAGCTCAAGCTTGTGTTGTGTTTACGCCTGTCTGTAGTTGCAAAGTTTCCGTGAAAAAATCGATATTCTATACGAGCTGAGCTATTCCACGTTAAGAATTGCGGCACAGTCCTACGAGAAAGAGGGCGGTGCAATGATAAAACCGCCTAAGAGATTGATGCAAATACATGCTATGCGTTGCAAATTGGTTAATTCTAGGCCATATTTTCTGTGTTATATGACAACGTAAGTGAAGGACGGTTTGACATTAAAAAGTATACTATATGATAAAAATTATAATAATAATCATGTATTGGTGCATCATAAAATTTGTGAATACAAACTACAATACAACTACAATAATAAACAATTTATTGTATGATGCACCAAAATGACCCATCTCAGCATTTGCTAGGACAATTTCCCAGCGCTTTTTCAGTTGGGCCATTTTGGGTGCAGTGCGGGACATGAAGTGTTATAAATATTTACAAAATGTTTTTAAGTTTCGTTCCAACATTTCGAGGCAGCGTACCGTACTAGAAACAACCACCTGTATTGTGTTTTGTATTAAAAAGTTTTTTATACGAACCAATAAATAATAATTTGCAATAAATTTCAAATGCGCTATTTGGAATAAGTCTAATTGATTTGCGGAAATCTATGCGATGCGACAAGTAAAGGTACAGCTACGGTTTTATATTTTCGTAGCGGTGTAGCGTAGCGGTGTAGCGTAGCGGTGTAGCGTAGCGGTGTAGCGTAGCGGTGTAGCGTAGCGGTGTAGCGTAGCGGTACAGCGTAGCGGTGTCGCGCAGCGGTGTCGCGCAGCGGTGTCGCGCAGCGGTGACGCGCAGCGATTATGCCTATTGGCTCGGATAGGACTAGATATTGGTACTGGATGTGCCTATTGGCTCCCATCAATGTTCAACCGATATGCTTAGACTACCTATAACCAATAATTATATATTATTTACCATTGCAGTCTTGAAGCTCATTAGATCAAAATTAAAACCAAATTGACCTTTAATCCCCAATGGCCCAAAGAAGCACTTGGCTTTTGGACTCATCGTTAGCCATCGGCGCTGATCGCTTAACATTTAAGTAATTAAAAAGAACAAATCGGATCGTTCTGCATCTACGCTGTTTGTCTCTAATGTCATACATTTTAAATATCAGCGCTGACGATCAGCGTAATAATAAAACCGACCTTATGATGTTGTAATTAGTTAAAGCTTCACTACGGGTAAAATCTTGAGTAGAATAAGGAAACCTTACATCTATTCCAATTAAAAATGTAGTAATTCCATATCGGGCTACATTAAATGCCTTTTAGAATATTCTGAAGTACTATTTGATTTTATTTTCTATTTATGAACTATGCATGCTGATCAATTCGTGCTATAAAAGCACCAGAAGCATATGGTTGGGCAAATTGGTTCATTGTCAGAGGATCCGACTTAGAACGACTCCGACTTATACCTTAGAAATTTCACCAAGCACTAACCCCCTCATTCGCACGAGAGCTGTTTTAAAGTCCGTAAAAAAGCTAACGAATAAGTAGAACAGATGACTACTGGAAACGAATTGCTCACATGATAAAAATTAGGTAATCAATACTAATAAATATAGGTTAGCCGGCGAATATAATAATCATGGTATATTTTCTACTACCCTCCAAAAAACAATTTTTTATTTAGTTTTACCACATTTGCTTTTTTAGGGTTCCGTAGTAAACAAGGAACCCTTATAGTTTCGCCATGTCCGTCCGTCCGTCCGTCCGTCCGTCCGCGGGTTAGCGCAGAGACTATTAACATTAGACAGCTGAAAATTGGTGTGGGTATACATATTAATCAAGTCGACAAACCTGTAGAATAAAATTTTTAAAAATATTGTTTTGTAACGTACCTCCCCTACACGTAAAGTAGGAATGATTTTTTTTTCTCGAGTCTATCTTATCATGTTGGGTATCGTTAGAAAGGTCTTTCAAAAGTAATACGAGTTTCTTAACACCATTTTTCGATTTAGGGATCCGTTTTCGAAACATTAAGCTTTAAAGTGGAAAAAATTGATAGAGTTCAGTATCCGCCCCCCCCACCAGGTAAACGGTACTTTCAGAGTGGCTGAAAAAATTCACAATAGTAGTATATATAATGAAGTTAAAAGGAAAACTATCACGGCTAAGTAGGCTTTACTGGTTTTCGAGTAATGGACGACAATCAAATAAATTTTTGTATTAAATGTATTAAAATTTCATTCATACCGTAGTAGTGATATCTATCGGGGAATAGCTGAACCTGTTCATATAGCGACATTATGGCAAAGGGTGACTACGGAACCCTATATTGCGCGTGGCCCGACACGCACTTGGCCGGTTTTTTTTAAAGCTGTTTCTTTCAATGTAGTGTGCTTTCATTCCATTCGGTTGGTACACAATCTGAAACAAAACAAATGGCTTTTAAAAACAACACGTTAAATTCTCGTCACGTCCCATGGAGGAGAGAGTTTTGAGAATTTCTCAAACCAACAGCAAACTGTCGTTTACAATGCCGTTGTAAATCACCGGGGCTTGTAATAAAAGAAATAAGCCCTTTCCTGTTTTCTCATTATCACTGAGGTAATTGCACGAACAAATACTGTTGATAATTTGTAATATCCTGCTTAAAATACAAATGCTTGTTGGGAAAACAGCTTTATTGTTTTATTTCGAAAAGTAACGAATATAAGAGACTGTCTTTAAATTGTAAGTGACACACGTATGCCCATATTAATTACAGGGGCATTGCTTTATAAAACTTTTTATGTATTGCTTATGTATGTTTTATAATACTTAGTAACGAACTAATGCTTGGTTAAAATAATGATACGTATCATCATCTCATCCCATTGACGTCCCACTACTGAGCACGAGCCTCCTCTCACATATAAAGGTGTAAGGGTATTGGGTCATACTCCACCACGCTGACCCAGTGCGGATTGGCGGAGGCAGGTGTATAGCGTCCTGCTGTTAGAATTTATCAAGCCGCCGATTAGGCCTCTAACATGGCTTAACGACTACCACATTTAGTGATGACCGGGACCAACGGCTTAACGTGACTTCCGAAGCACGGAAGCGCTCGGTATCAAATGCCACACAAACGGTCCCCCATCCAAGGACTGACCTCTGTAAACTCTGCTGTACTTCGGTGATCGTTTCCGACCACCTAGCACCGCAGAGCTACGAGCGCTTCTATTGATACTAGTATACTAAGATAATATTTAGTTAGTTTCCTCAGGGCCTGTTAGGTTTATTTAGACTAGATACTAGGAAATACATTTTATAATTTAATTTTAGAATCGAACAAATGTGTTTTAGTAAAAAAAAAAAATTGTTTTAAGCCCAGACATGGCTGGTATACCCCCTTACATTTGGCCCTCTCTCATCTCACAGGGAGTCGTAAAAGTCAGCGGTAATGGGCAGGTACACCTAAACGAATATACCAGAGTCCCGTACTTTGATCGACGGGTGCAACACTTGCAGATGAGATTGTCTTGGGCACCTCAGACCTTGGTAGGAGCTCTACACACCCAAGACAATGCATCGTCATTAGACTATAGTATAAACAGAACCGGTCGCGGACAAGACGTTTATTGAAATCGCTTGATTAAGAATAGTATTATTTTTATCTACATACTGCTCTGTGCCCATCACTCCTAGACACCAATTCGCACTTTTCATACTATAGGGGCCCAATTTGAAAAAAATCATGATTATTGGGAAAACGTGTTTGAAGATTTTTGAGCCACTATATTTTTTTTTTTAAATGTACCTCTACAGTATGAAAGCTGCGAATTGTTATGACTTAAGTTCTAAATACAAACCACGAGCAGTAGCTGTTGCAAGCGGACTTTGTAATCAAATTTGATCGTGTGAATTCTTTTTGTTTACTGCTAATGCAAGTCGTATAAATGCTGGCTTCTAATAAATAGAACTTGCGCAAGCTGCTGCGCGTCTGCTAGCGGACTTAGCTCTAACAGCGTCGTCGTTCAGACAGAGAAACGGTATTGGATTAAGCTTTTCTATTGGCGCAGATTATTAGAAATCTCTATAGCAGTACTTTTCACAGAAAATTGTATAAAGCTTTATTAGGTGTAGAATATTACCAAGATTCATCTGAATTCCTTTATGGGCGTGAAAACGTATCAGAAAGATTTTGCATCCATAATATCAGCTGGCAATAAATAATCCTACTCGGCAGACTCCAAAAATTATGGCATCTACATCTTTTAATTTTATTTATAGAACTTTAACAACAAGTTAAAAAATATCGAATTTCCATTTTGTGTGTAAAAATTTGACGAATCTAAATGATCCTTTTTTTTTTTTTTTTTTATACTCCTCAAAAATGCCTTTACGCATACCCCTCCGCTCGGGGGAGCAGAGGGGTTATGTGGGACTCGCCGCTCCCCACCATGACCACCGATGGGGCGGAATACCCACTAAAAAGGGAGTCTTTTCCCGCACTTAGCACCCGATACGGCGGGGTCGCTATCGCATTTCACCGCCATGCCGGGTATCGCTATTGCCCGGCGGGAAGCCAGGCACCTGCGCCTCAGGAGAACTACCTCTAGTGATGCCGTGCAATGCAGGGAAGGCCCCCCGACCTATCCCCGCGGCACCACGAAAAACCTCCGCACATGAGCGTCGGGACGAACGAACAAGGCCTCTCCTCATCCGTTCGGCCCGAGGCCCATGGCGTCTACTGGCGACGACCTCTGTCACCAGATGACCCACAAGGAGGGGGGGGGATTACAAAAGATCCCCCCCATAACGTGGTCAGAACCACGACTGCTACCCTCACAAGCGGCACAGCGGGGAGAAGCCCGACAGGCCGACAACCTATGTCCCGCAGCGCCGCACCTGAAGCACAGGCCGCTGCGGTCCACCTCCGAGGGGCACATCCGTCCGATGTGCCCGAGCCCCATGCACTTAAAACAGCGCAGGGGGCGCACCTCCGGAGCCACGGCCCTCACCATGCTCCATCCCACCGAAAAACGTCCAGCCCCGATAAGCGACTTCGCCACCGGAGCCGGACACCTCACCACAACATTTATGCCCCTAAAGCCAGGGCGAAACTCCCCGACTCTTAGAGACCCCTCCGGACAACCCCCTTTTCGGGCCAACTCCTCCACCAACTCCTGGGAGGAGGAGACAGAATCGTCTAGCCCGACAACCCGCACCGAACTTTCCCTCCCGAGCCTATCTACATTGGCCACCTCGCCTATTGCCGCCTTCAGGACTTCCTGAAGGACGTCCGCCCTCTTTTCGCCGTCCGGGCCAGGCAGCTCAAGGATTCGGGCCCCGCTGGCCGCCCTCCTGAGTGAAACCCGCCCGACACTGGCCCCTCTTTCCTCCACAGCTCGTCGCGCCCTCAGGACAACCCCCTCATACGTATGGCCGGCCTCTGCCGCGTCCGTCCGCAGCGAGAAAATCACTGCGGCCGTCCGCGGGAGGACCGGCGACTCCCTCACACAACCTTTCCCCTCAGCAGAACCGGCGGGCAGCGACTTTGGCCCTCTGCCTCCGTCTTTGTCCGCCGGGGAAGCCGGGACTGCCCCAGAAGAGGCTTTAGCCACGCTGGCGACAGTCCTTGGCACCTTCTCAACACTCCCAACACAGACTTTTCCCTCCAGAGAACCGGCGGGCAGCGACTTTGGCCCTCCGCCTCCGTCTTTGTCCGCCGAAGAACCCCTCAGAACCGGGATCGACCCATTAGAGACATTTGCCGCCCCCGAATCAGCCCCTGACACCTCCCCGACACAATCAACTCCCTCAATAGAACCGGCAGGCGGCGACTTTGGCCCTCTGCCTCTGTCTTTGCCCGCCGGGGAAACCCTACTCTCAGCCCCCGCTTCCGCGGGAGCCCCTCCAGCAAGAGAAGGCGAACTTTCGCCCTCTTTCCCCCTTGCTTTTACCACCAGCTGTTGCATCACCGCATCGTTGATGAGTGACTCCAGCTTAAGGACCCTCACGTTCATCTTTTCACATCCCAATTTGACCCTCAACATTTCGACCCTCAAATTCTCATTTTCTGAACGAACAGCCCTCACTTCGTCCCTTAGCATCGAACTTTCGGCGCTAAGGACCTTCAAACACTCCAAAAGATTGGCTACGGGAGCCCCCAACAGATCCTCTAACTTATCGGGGTCTCCCACGGCACTATCCCCTCCTTTAACCTCCTTTCCCTCTTTACTATTGACCACCGGAACCCCGGCAGCCTTCTTTTTCTTCCCTCCCATCACTAAGACCTCCAAACGCCCTTATATGGGCAAAATCCCGCCGAAAAACGAGGTCAGGTACACCCTCCGAACGAAGGAGGACCCCACGCAGCCACCCCAGGAAACCCCAGAGCAGCCACACAAAAATCCCCCAACAAACACAAATCCCACTAAGTTTTTCGGCCTTTCAACGGATTTTACAAATCCCGAAAAGCCAAAGAAAAAACCGCAAAACAAAGCCAAATCGTAAGGTATCGTATCGTACCTCCAAAATCCAGTATACTGCCGAAGTCGTCAAGCCACACCAGAATCCCTCCGAAAAAACACAGCCAAGTCGTTATTGGTAAAAATTTCGCCCGTCGAAATTTTTACCTCGACGATCGGATTGTTGCTAAGTTTTCAATGGGAAACCATAAATTTCCGAAAATTGAATTTTCGAAAAAGTATAGCTCTGATCAAATCCAACTTAGCACCAATCGAAAGCCCTCACAAAACACTATTAAACCTCCAAAAATCACAAAGAACCCTCACTACTAACACCTCACGAAACACCTCAACCTAACCTCCGAATCTAAATGATCCTGTTGATCTTAAAGACAATAAAGTATATGTTATTGTATTTTATTTTATTTTTAATCATAAAACCGCGATCTGCGATGACTACTTTTTATCAACATCGTTGAGTGCGTGCTAGGAAAAACTTATTATAAAAAGCAAAAATATAAATTTTAAGTTTATGACAGAGAAAAGACTACAATTTATTTAAATGAAACGTTAGCCATGAAGGTAATGGGCAAGTAATACATTTGGAATTTCTCACAAAACCAGCACGAAAAGGTTTCCTGATAAATGAAATATGATTGATGGCGGACATGATGGGAGCTACTCTCGGTAAAGACAGATTTAGTACGAGCACATGCGACCCAAATACTGATTAATATCGTATTCACGGAGAATAGAAAGTAGGATTAGGGTCTGTTTGGGAGGGAAGACCGGAAATCGAGTTGTCGTATATTCTGAACTTGATTCTCCTTTTTAGGAAATAATATAATTAATAAATGATAAATCTTTATTGCATCAAGTAAACAAGTAGGTACCTAAGTAATACAATGAATTCTGATACCCCGTAGGCGCACTGCAAATTAAGAGGGAACTTAAACATATTACAAAACTACGTACTTAATTATTCTATAAACCAACAAACTCACTAAAACACAAATACAAAATCAACAAGAAACAATATTTATACAATATTATTATTATATATAACATTAATAATTAATTAATAATATTTCATTTCAATAAATGACACGACGAAAGAGACTATCAAGAGGGTAAGCGATACGCCGTCTAAGATCAATTAGTGTCAGAGTTTCTATAGTGGCAAAATATTTCATCCGGGACTTGCGTTGGGTTATTCAGTTAATATTTTGATAACAAATTTATCTTTTATATCACAATATGACGCGGTAAAGGGGCTACCTTTAAATGGTAAGTGAAATGGAATCTATGATAACTGACGGAGCTTCATTAATTTTGTTCAGTTAATATTTTTATAATAGTTTTATATTTTAGGTATTTTAAAAATTGACAATCCAAACCCAACGACCTCTAGATGGTAAGCGGTATGGTTTCTATGAAAACTGATGGAGCTTCCATTAGCGTAATCGTCTGGTAATTGCGCAGGGATATTACATATAATATTGGAAATTATAAAAATATTAACAGTAATATTTTTATTGCCTAGCAATACTTTGTTTCCAATAATTACAAGGCAAAAAAAGCTACCTTTGAATGGTAAGTAGAACGGCTTCTAGTCGTTTGTTAAATTGATAATAAAGGAAACGCACTCAAATAATAAAATATTCAAAACTACATTGATTGGTGAATTAATTTTTATATAAATTATTTTATAAAAATACAAACATTAGTTTTGTACTTTGTAAAATTGTAAGCAGTTTTGAACACAAAACCTTTAATAATTTCAAACTAAACACTGCAACAAAAGATTCGATTTTTTATTGCAGGAATTATTTGTAAAAATGGTACAAGTTTATTGTTCAAATAAATAAGGAAAGTTCAGTGTTGCATAGGCAATTAAAAGGACGGTCGTACACAACATAAATACTGCGATACCATAGAGAAATAAAGTCACGTACACACTGAGAGCCAATACGTGCCTCCTTCTGTGCGGAAAGCGGAAATAATATTTTGTTTGCTTGTTTTATATCCGATCTAGAACTTAATTTAGCTTTGTGATGGAAACACGTTTCTTGAACCAGTATTTACAGAGGAGATTTCACATTATCAAATTTCTTACTGCATGTTATTTTGGTATGGAAAATTAATAGATTTTATTATATTTGTTCAGTGAATAGTCATTGTATTTTTAGTAATGGCTTCGTGCATTTACCTTATTTAGCCAGTTTCAAGTTGAAGATATATTAATACTATTTAATTAATGATATCATAAGTGATAAATAGGGAAATGACTAAACTCCCTTGAGTCCTCAGTAAAGTTGTGGGGCTATCCTGATATCTCGCATTGACTTCTTGAGAGAATTTGAAAAGTGATGTTGCACTGTTTTGTTTTTTTATCAACACTCATATAGGTACGTTCACAGACACTTAACGGTTAATAACCCACCGTTATTACACATTAATGTTCAAAATGTCACAAATTTAAGTAAATCAAACAAAACTGCAAACATGACGTTTCACTTTCCCGCCAAGAAGTCTAGTCATGGTACTTAGTATATCGTCATACTCTATCGTCGATTATCAATGACAGTTGATGACATGATACCCATCACCCTACTCCCTGCTCCCGGTATATCAGTGGTCAGCAGCAATTGTTTTCTTTCAATTCACCTCGATTTTTCGTCACAAACTCAACCACATTCTTGATCACGTACTTATTATCAGAAAATAAAAACTTTAAATACGAAGAAATAGATACAGAGCACAGTTTATTCCATGGAGAAATATCTTCAAGCTGGCAAGCAAAAGGAAAATATAGTTGGCAAATATGTGAATTATATCAGAATCAGAATCAGTTTTATTGCCAAATGTGGGTACAATATCAGATGGTACAGTCAAAATGTTATAATAGTTCCATTCATATTTTTAGCCCTTTGGGATATGCAAATATTGTAACATTTAGAGAAATACATTACATAACAAATTATTTTTGTGATTTTACATACAATATGAATTTTTAATAGATTTCATTAGTTAATAAGTAAAATGTCAAATTAAAAAGAAAAATGTGTATGTATGTCAATGTAGGAAATAGTAATTCAAAAACTTCTGTCTTTTAAAAAAATATAAATATATATATAATAAGCAATGTATATATATTATATATATAAGCACAAGAAAATAAATAAATATTTATATCTTATATATTTAGACACACAACATTACATTTTAGAAATTAAAACATTATAAGTGATAGATAGGGAGACAGAAATTCACAAATTTAAACTATAGAAAGCATATATACCTATACATTAAAAGAAGTCTATTTGAACGGACAACAAAGATTATAACTAATATTATTTGTGATTTCACAAAGCTAATGTTTTACCAAATGGGGGATATCCCATTTGGTAAAACATTTATATCAATAAATATATCAAAACAATTTATGCTATGCTTTGCTTCTAGTGAGTTATTATTAAGCCATTAAGTCTTAAATAATGACAGTTGATGACATGAAAGTAAAATTTGTACGTAAATGTCAAATTATTTGTGATTTCATCCATTTCGGAAGCTAATTTCTTACTGCATGGTATATCCAAATGGAAAATTGTAAATATTTGATCTATTCAGTCTGTAAGTGGGCATCGTTATTTATTTGTTATGATGGAAAAAAATATCAGTTCTTGTCAATATAGTAAATATATAGTAATAATAAAAAAAAAATATAACAACAAACAAAACTTTAGACTTATTGTGGGATCAGACTACTGTCTAGCCAACGCTGCAAATATGACACACATAAAATTAGTTACAAATACAGAAATGGTAAAAGATGTAACAACCTTTAGCTTGAGACCAATGGAAGAATATACTACAACAATTTGATATAAAATTTGTTCTGGTCTGGGTATCTATGTATTATAGGCAAATCCTTTCTAAAAACATTTACTTAAGTATACTTATTAATTCTCTAGTAAAATTGTCGAGCTATGCTTAGTCTGGAGCTTGATGATGCTGTCAGGGAATAACAGCGTGTGCACATATGTCTTATGCATGGTGGCATTTGATATCGAGCGTTTTCGTACTTCGGAAGGCAGATGATGTTTTTGGTCCTGGTTATTACTAAATGTCCTAATCGTTTTTAAGATTAAAAAAAAATTCCTAATCGTTAATGTTAGAGGCCTACTTTTGCGGCTTGAAAAACTCTAACAGCAGAACGCCACACACCTGTCTTCGCCTGGTGGAGTATGACCCAATAACCTCTTACCTTGGCTTGTGAAAGGAGACCCATTGTCAGTTGTAGGGGGGTAATGAATAATTTATTGATTCAGGCGTTACTTTGCGGAAATCCATTGTAAGCAAGTGATAGATTAAAAATATGTTTGTAACAATTCCCGCGCTATTTTAGATTTAGCGCGTGAATTGTTTCATAGATTTTTAATCCATCACTTGCTCGGGGGGTAATGAGATGATGGTAATGATGACATACATTTATAAACATTTTTTTTTATATTGTCGGCAGTTGCACTTTCTCCTAACGTCGGTAACTTAAGCTGAGCGGCAGTGATATCCCGTTAAGTTTGCATTGTGAATGACACGTTGAAATACAGCTCTGTTCATACCGATAAATATGTCACCTAATGGTCATACATCCCTTTTGGGGTGGGCTTCCACATTGCTACAATAATTTGAAAAAGATCTTTATAGTTAATCTAGAAAGTATCTTCTAAAAGTATTTAAATTTTTAAGAAGGCAATAAAGGAACATTTCCTTGCTGCCTGCTAGTTGTACCTTTTTATCTAATTGTAATCAAGAAGGTTAAACATTTTAAATTAAAAAAAAAGAAGATATAGGAATAAAGAAGTCGTCATTATTATATCCTAGCATTATCCGGGTTGCGTTAGGGCCTAGGGTCTCCTCCTTCTGCGAAGTGGTGATGTCGCAGAAGGAGGCCGCGGAGCGGGAGAGGGAGCGGGATCCGCTCTCTCTCCGGCTACGCCGTTGGCGCAGCGGGCGGGCCAGGAGGGCCCGTCAGGCAGCGCCCGGGGGGTCTTAGGCGGCGGGGGCAGGGGGCCCCTTCCGTCTCGTAATAGACCCCCCCGAAGTCGGCCAGTTACGCCATGGCCGCACATAGAGGTAGGGGGGGGGGCTGCAAATTGCGCCTTCCTGAGGAGGTCTCCCCGGTTCTGATCCGGGGGACGTTGGCCGCGGGCGGGGTACCAGAAGCTACAAACCCGGGCACTGGTGCCTCGCCCCTTTTCAACAGCGGTGGGCGTCGTCTGAAGTTTTTTAGTGGGTAGGACTGCGGTGGTCGCGTCGGCCGCAGTGAGCCCCACACCCCCTTCCGGTCTCCCCCTTTTGGCCGGGAGACAGTGCGTAAGCAGCATTTTTTTACAGACGATAATAAAAAAAAAAAAAAAAAGGGCCTAGGGTCTGCTCACTGGTTCAACTAGATTTGACTGAATATCAGTTATTACGCGGAGCGACTGTCATCTGACCTCCGCAACCCAGAGGGAAACAACATTCTATGGTTAAACCAGCTGTCAGTCTGTTATAAGGCACTGACTTCCTAATAACGACTGCCATAGATGTTCATGACATCCGGGACCAACGGCTTATCGTGCTTTCCGAGGCACAGAGCAAGCGATAATTTCGCACATAACTTCGAAAAGTCATTGGTGGAACCTAGGGTTAGAACCCGAGACCCTCTGAATTTAAAGGCAAGTGGGTCTCGCCACTGGGCTATCGCCGCTTACTGTATAATATTTAAAGTTACATAAACAAGATGCGCGATGTAATCAAATTTCACGCGAATGAAGTCGCGGGCGAACCACTAGTTGAATAATATGTTAGCGTGAAATGAATTATGTCAAAATGTAATAACGAGTCGCTAATACGTCGCGTAATCATGTCACAGGTTCAAATTTAGAATAGAATAGGTGCTATGTATTTATTCCATGGCGTAAACGTTCATAAACAGGCCAATCTACAATAAGCCTCGTGTAATGTCATTCCTGAATATACCTGCGATTAGTATTCAGGTGTCGTGAGTCATTACGTCTCAGTAAATTGAGTAATATTTGAGCCTGATCGCTGTGATGGCGAGATCGAGCGAGTATGATGGCCTATGGAAGTTGGGCGCTAATTGGATCTGTCGCCGTAATACATTGACGTGTTTCATTATATCGCTTTTATAATTGTACATTGTATACATGTCTAAGCGTGACTTGATTTTTGGAAACGATAATTTAAGTTTCTATTAAGGTCAGTTTTTGAATGGATGACCGTGATTGATATCAAGGGGTTACGTGTTTCGGGGAGGGGGGCTAAGGCGTTTGTCCTAGGTATATGCTTGTTGTTGTTTATATGAAGGTCTTACTGAGTGGCTTCAAAATATGTTTTATACTATTATATAAGTCAGAAACTGTCGTTATGGTATGAGATATGTCGTTGCATGGCTCATTGTTGGTGTGGTATTGTTCGGTTTCCATGTGTCGGAAGGTATTTTGAAACGTTGATCCCAGTTATCGTTTCAACACAAATTAAACAGCTTATGAAATAAATTTTCAATTAAACAGATTTTAATATGACAGAAACCGTGGAAATATTCCATTCCCGATACTTTTAGTGCAGCCCTCGTAGCTCTGTTATTGCATGGGTCATTGTTGGTGTGGTATTGCTCGAGTGTTTCCATGTGTCGGAAGGTATTATGAAATGTTGATACCAGTTATCGTTGTAAACCAATTTAGACATTAGTAGGATCTCTATACACAACGGGTCCGCAACGAACTGTAATATATATTAACATCCTATTGTAACTGCTTGTGGTGAGCAATAAAGATATTGAGTATTTAGTATTCACATAACAATTAGACATTAGACAACTTATGGAAGATTAAAACATCAACTACAATAAGCCGCATGGTAATGTCATAATCATCCCCAAACATACCTGCGATTAGTATTCAGGTGTTGTGATTCAGTCTCAATCTCAGTAAATCCTACTAATATTACAAACGAGAAAGTTTGTATGTGTGGATGGATGTTTGTTACTCTTTCACGCAAAAACTACTGGAGCGATTGTGATGAAACTTTGTACGTGTAAAGCTTCAGTCTTGGACTAACATATAGGACACTCTTAATCCCGATATTTCCACGGGAACGGGGACCACGCGGGTAAAACCCCAGGGCGCAGCTAGTTGAGTAATATTTGATCCTGATCGGTGTGCGGCGAGTGTGATTTCCTATGGAAGCTTGGCGCTAATTGGATCTGTCGCCGTAATACATTGACGTGTTTAATTATTTCGCTTTTAGCAATGTAAATGTAAAGTTCTAAGCGGTTCTCGCGGCGTGACAATTGATTTGTAAAAACGATTACTGACATTTATTGGGTGTCACAGAGATTATTTCAGTAATTTATAACGCGTATTGAGTTCTTTGCCTAAATTTGTATGGATGATTGAAGTTAAGCAGCGTATATAAAAAACTTTCTGATTGGTGACCGTTTGCAGGGTATATGATAAAGAGCGGTTATGTGGTTTGTTAGGGCTAAGTCGTATGTCTCAAGTTATTTGTAGTTGTTATCTGAAACAAGTTGAAGGCCGAGATTGAAAAATTCTAACAGTCCAGCAGTCGGAAACGCAGTCGAAGATAAGCAGAGCTCACATAGGTCTGTCTTTGTATGGGATTTTAATAAAAAAATTGCGAGACTGAACTGCAAACCTTACCTTTGTTTGCCGTTTCAATAGCCTATTGCCATTCTTAGTCAGTATTAAAATATTACACGAAATGTTCATAAATCGTTCGAATGATACACGGCCATTAGATATATTACGGTGCCTCAACATTTCGGTTTTAAATTAATCTTTCGTAACGCTAGAACAAAAATCTGATACGATACGTAATATCGCTTATCGTTTCCCGGCAACCATAATATGAGATATGTCACATTAGGATAAGGCTGCGTTTCCACCAGTGATGTGAGAGATCGCGTTGCGAGGGATGTGTTTAAGGCAGCGGTTCTATTGGTTCTTAACAAACATATCCTTCTGAAATTATCTCTGGTGGAAACGCAACCTAACAATCCCCTGGGAAATGCAGGCCGGGATGAAGATGCCGATAATCTCGTCCCACCCACTCTCGATCCTCGGAGCCAATCTTATTAAATTCCCTTTATTGGCCTTATTCCCGAAGGGACAATAAATAAATGAAGTTTACATGTTGGTATACTGTTTCTTAAACTATTAACAATTCATCTTGCAACTACTTGGTACACGGGATTACGAAAGTCCCTAGAGTTTGGATATGGATTAACGGTTCAATCCTTGCTTATTGTTGATTATAGTTCTAGCTTCTATTCTCCATATTCAAGAAACTAATAAATTGTTTACACATGTTTTTGTTTCATCTTCATCTCAGATTTTAGAATTCTACACAGGTTTAACATAGGTTTTCATTGACTACCCTCGACTTAACCAGATCATCGGTCCATCGAATGGGAAGCCGTCCTCTACTGCGTCATTAAAGAGTAGATAAGCAGTAAATGATGTATATATTGCAATTTATTAAGTTTAAAGTTCAAATATCCTTATGTTATGTAACTTTTACGTAAAGTTTTCTCTTTCCAAATATTTTGCAGTGTCTCTACGAGGTGTTATGTATATAAAGTTCCTTTGTATTTATGTAACAACTGTATGATCCTATAAGGGTGTATAGGGATCCTATCAAGATCTAAGGAGCCCAATCTGGTGTGCGCCTGCCGATCAATAGACGAGGCTCTGACAAACATACAAGTTCCCGGTTAGCGGCAATAGGCTCGCCACCTATGGCACCAACAATATAATTGGCGAAATGTAGGCGTAAAATATGCCCCCCCCCGACTGGTCTCCACCTTGTCGTGGTGGGGGGGCTGAGTACCTCCCGGTAGGGCGCAGGAGGCGCTAGGGAAAAGGTAACACCCAGAGACCGACGACTCTGGGTGCCCTTAGTACTGACTACCGGGGGGGAAACTAAGAGGGACCTATGGAGGGCGCAGCGGGTAGGCCAGGAGGGCCCGCTCAGCAGCGCCAGGAGGGTCTAGGCAGCGGGGGCAGGGGGCCCCTGCTGTCTAACCATGGACCCTCCGGGAAGTCGGCCACACAAGCTATGGTCGCAGGGGGAGGTAGGAGGGGCGCGTCCACTGCGCCTCTCTGAGGAGGTCCTCCCGGTTTTGGTCCGGGGGACGTTGGCCGCAGGCGGGGTGTCAGAAGCTGCAACCCAGGTACTGGCCCCCGCCTCTTTCTCAACAAGCGGCGGGCGTCGTCGGAAGATTTTTAGTGGGTATTGCTGTCGGCGGTCGTGTCTGCCGGTGGTGAGTCCCACACCCCCTTTCGGTCCCCCTTTGGCCGGAAAGCAGTGCGTAAATGCATTTTGTTACCGACGTAAAACAAAAAAAAAAAAGTCGTAAAATATGCCTCTGCCTACCCCTTGCAAGAAACAGGCGTGATAATAATATCAATGTAAGATACCATGTGTCAAACAAATTAATAAAGCGGCGATAGCCCAGTGGCGAGACCAGTAGCCGAAAGTTGTGCGTAATTTTCGTTTGCTCCGTGCCTATGTTAAAGCGTTGGTTTCAACTGTCATGAACATCTATGGCAGTCGTTATTAGAAAGTCAGTGCCACACACAGCTTGTTTAATCATTAAATAATGTTTCCCTCTTGGTTGCGGAGGTCAGACGGCAGTCGCTAAATGTAATAACTGAAATTCAGCCAAATCTGGTTGAACCAGTGAGCAGACCCTGGGCCCTAAGCTTAAGTCTAGGGCAACTGGGATAATGATGATGATAGAGAAAATTTATCAATAATAATAATGGCTATCTTTGTGACAGAGGACACTAAAAGAAAGATATACAGAGATACAAATGAATAATAATAAAATAAGATAGTATGTAACGCTTTATATTTTGCGTCTTGGACAGTAATGATTTGTCAAAAAAAGAAGTAAATGATATGACAAATTACCCTAAACCTCATAGAACAAAAAGATACCATACGTCGCCACTGAGCTATTAGTCAAAGATATCAAAGCACATGCTCGAGCTGATAAAACAGAATTTTGAAAGCGGTCGTAGCCTACTGTCGGTGAAGGAATCAGTTAAACTTCGCCGATATAGTACAGACGTGAACGTAACACAAGCGCTTTGAGCTTACCACGAGGTCTAATATGCGATTATTACATTCTCCGTTCTAACTTGGCGCAAGGTAGTGAGCGACTCTTCCAAGGTACGCGGCTAGCGTCACCCGCGGCCCCGCTCACGCCAGGCACTACACCAATATGTCGCACCGGATCGAAGCGCGCGTTCTTTCCGGCGACGTCACACAGGCAGAAGCACGATTTTTCGAAGCACCATTTGGCCAGTGGTTTGGAGACACTCGACCCAAAATATTAGTAACTACCAGGGAAATACGAAATATTGCAAAAAAAGTACCAAAAAGATTACTAGCAATAAAGTCACATTTTAATGAACAAAGGCGTATGTGGAAAATTTCATAAAATTGTGTTTAAAAAAACTTCATTTATCTAGATACTAGGAAATGATAAACTCATATTACGGCCAGAATATTCGGTTCCAAATATCCACAGAGCTTTTTAAACTAAGTGATTATGGCGGGCGATCGTTAGCGAGTAGCTCTTTCAATTAGAATTCTACCTTGGCTTGGCTACCTACAACGAAAATTAATCTCATTTCTCATATAGTTGGAGCTTACATCTGGATTTCATTACGTGATTTTTTAACGCGGTTTATACGCGGTATAATTTTTAGGTTTAGGATTTGTAGGTAAGTGAATTGATTGGGATAGTTAATTTGTATGTTTGACGACTGTTAGGCCGCTCCTGAGGACTTGGGTTCCTTTTCCAAACAGGACAATTTTTTGTGAGCATAAACAATATGAATTTGATTATTTGGTCTGAGATGTATTTTAAGAATGTATTTACAAAATGCAATTAAAAAACCGCTTTTACGTTAATGATACCATTAAGGATTTTTGCTATTGATACTAAATATATCTATTATATTTAGTATCCATAGCAAAAATTACATTAAAAAAAATATGTGATTTGTAAGATCATTATTTATTTGTATTATTTTAGATAAACAAAACAACACTAACATTAGGAAAATTTTAAAGCACTAAATGAATATTTATATGAATTCGAAGTTTGAATAAGCGCTAATTGCATAATTGATTAATGGTCGAACTCACATGATATTCCTAAAAGTTGATTCAGAATAATGTTTCATAATATACTATAAATAATATATATAATATACGTATACTATAGTAAAACAAAAACTCGAAAAAACCGAAGCGAACGTAAAAATTTGCCAGGTAATACACTAACTTCTAAATTTAACTCGTTCTAATATTCAACACTTACTATGTTTATCCGTAATTATGTTAATATTGCTAAAAAGAGTTTTGTCTTCCTTCTTTTTAAACCTTATGACTGCAGAAAACAATTGTTTTAATATTATGTATTTTAATTTTAACTGGCGGGAGAAAAAACCAACCTTGACGATTTTCTTGCCCGTTCTTTTACGATCGAGCTCTCGCCCGCAGTGAATGGGCGCGTTAGTTTATAAGTATGACATTCATAAGAGCTCTATTGAGCCAAACTTGAATAAATGAATTTTGATTTTAATGATTTTGAACATCATCATCGTATCGGCCTTATAAACTCTACTGCTGAACATTAGTATCTGCCCATCATGCTGGGCAGGTGGGTTGGTGATCGCAGTTCAAGCCAGTACGCAGGGACGATGCTGCCCATCAGCAGGTAGGATTTTTCTTCGTCGACGAGGTAGGGTCCCCGTGAGATTAAAGATGGTCTATTCTATGCATGTCAAGTAATAATTTCGGTATTTTATCGTAATTGTAAAAAATAATCTTCTTGAACAATATCTTTTAATTAATTTCCAAATAAGATCCTTTCTGTATTGACCAAGTGTACGTAAGATGATTCTCCAGCAGCTCATTCACCGTGGTCCGGGGATCTCTTGCTTAGGGAACGTAAGGAAGGCGACCGGATTTCTCTTCGTCGACTTATACGAATCCCGCAAGATAAGAGGGATCGAATATTTTAGGCCGGTACCATGCGGCATGGTACCGTTTCAATATTGCCGCAGGTTTTTTATACCACAAGATTAGCTCAGCCTATTGACGCTTGCAATATCAGAGGCATTGTTAGAGCGTTGCCGACCTTTCATAAACCATTTCACGCTTCATTTGAAGATAACCATTCTGTAATTGCTTGGAAATACTTCATCAGGGAGCTGATTTCGCATCCAATGATTTTTGTATTACTATGTAATAATTATAAGTATGGGACTGAAATTGTGATATAATTATAACAGAGCGTTACATTAACTGAGAATTTTCTAACGGTTTCTAACAGTTGTTGGACATTGATCTGTTTGCACTAACGAAAGAATCTCTTAAAAAAACAAGTACTCCTTAAGTATGTTGCTAAAAAAGCCTATTAATAGTATTTAATAATTCGTTTTAACATTGCTATTGTCAGATTCGTGTGTGTGATTTTGCATAATACACTATGGTAACAATTTATCTTATTAGTAACTAGTGGATAACGGTGCTGGTTGGGCATTGACACATTTTAATTTTAATAACTTACTATTAATACATATTGTACAATCGTTAGTGGTCCCAAAGAAAAAATATAAAAAAATAAACGTGAGTGCCGTGAGATACCTCCAATGTTTTCTATCACCCCATAGCATACCTGAGGGTGTCGTAGAAGGTGACTAGGGAATGGGGTCTCGACTAGAGTCAATGTGGGCGTAGGTCACCTCTTAACATTTAACACGTTCAATCCATTTAAAACTTACATTTCAATTGAAAGTGAAGAGATAAATCTGAGGTTGTGGGTATACACAATTTGCCCGTGGCCGTTTTTTTTTGAAAAATGGTTCAAGTGGTTTTTACAGTTTATCTGCCTACAAGTTTTTGCAATGAAAAATCTTATAAGTGTACTTATAAGTGTATCTTAGTCGTCGACAAACAAAAATATACGTTTTGTTGAAGTAGTATCATTTAAAAATGTATTACCTTTTTATAATTATAAGATACGTATCCCCTTTAAATGGTTGATGAATAAAATCCCAAGGTTTTTGTCCAACCCAAATGAGGCGTGAGATTGCGTTTATTTGTTAATTATATTTGAAATGTTCTATACCACACACAGTTTAGTTTCAATAGAAGCTTATTAGGTATGGAAACACTGAAAACGTACAAAATATTCTACGATTACCAACAAAACGAAGAGTTCCAATCCTTGGAGCCTTGAAAATTAAATGTACACTATGTAAATGCGTTCAATGTTTCTAAATCCGTCCTTAATGGATTTTAGAGCACCGCGGCGGTCGCCTCATTGTTTTTGCTCCAAAACACAAATGTTTTCCAATTAATCCTTTGTCAATAAAGAACAAACAACGCCATTCTGATAATACAAAACAGAAGCTGTTTCGGGATAAATCCGTCATTCGTTTGAACACTCAGCGGGAGAGGTAGGCTTATTTGAGGTTTAATTTCGGTTTAAGATCGAAGAAGAAATACGGCTAACGTCAAACATTTTTTCAGTCCGCCCAAAATAGAGGTTCTATTTTTGTTTGAAGGAAATATTTCAATAGTCTTTGAAATGTTTATATAACAAATTACTTTGAAAAAAAGTGAAAGCCGAATGCACGGGTTTTTAGGATTTAATAACTATATTACGTGTTATTTTTCTTCGCCACAATAACGAAGGCTTTAAATTATTATAATAATGATTTATAGTCACTAAAACGTATTTGTTTGTTATTAATGGAAGTAATTCTTTTTTTTATCGTCGGTAAAAAATGCTATTTACGCAATGCTTCACGGCCAGTGGGGAGATGTGAGTCTCACTGCGGCAGACGCGACCGGGGCGTGGGGCTAGTGCCTGGGTTTGTAGCTTCTGGCACCCCGCCCGCGAACAACGTGCCCCGTATCAGAAAAGGAGGACCTTCTCGTAGAGGCGCGATGTGATGCGCCCCCCCTACCTCCTTGTGCGGCCATGGTGTAACTGGCCGACCTCTGAGAGGGTATATGACTGGACGGAAGTAGCCCCCTGCCCCCGCCGCGTAAGACCCCCCGGGCACTGCCGGAAGGGCTCTCCTGGACCACCCGCTGCGCTAACGGCGTAGCAGGAGAGAGAGCGGATCCCGCTCTCTCTCCCGCTCCGCGGCCTCCTTCTGCGACATCACCACTTCGCAGAAGGTGGATTGGAAGTTAAACTCTTTCAAGTGTTGTGTCTCAACTCGAGACCAGCTATACGAAACAGTTGTTTGAATTTCAAATTTACTGTGATATAATTAAATATTAGTATTTGTTTTATATTACTATTCTACTTATTTCAACTACAGTGGACCTATACATACTGTTTAACCAACCGGTTATTCATAAATATTACTTTATTATAAAGTGTGTTTACTTAATTACATACATAAATTGATTTCAAAAGCCTCTTATAGACCTGACTGAAAAGGTCTAACGTATACTCGAGTGCTACTTGTTATTGTATGTATATTTATTTTCGTATTTCAATTTATGTATATTGTAGGTATTCATGTATTTATTTAAGCCTAATAATCTATTAAACTTAACACAGCTTTTAGGGTAGAGAGCATAACTACCTATAAGAACAGGTTAGACCTAGTTTAGGTATTTAAGTGTAACAAATGTATTGTGAAAATGTGTTTTGTTCAATAAACTTTTTATTATTATTATTATCATTACTTGGTGTAAAAAAATAAACCGTACACTCAAATCTGTTCAGGCGTGAAGACGATTTAGTATTATATACGATTAATTACCCTCACATATGGCTCACAATGGTCCATAGTAAAGAATAAGTGCGGAAGCCACCACCACTAACATAGACTCACTCATAGACCTCATAGTACATACGTGAACCTTGAAAACATTATATCTGATACTTTTTTGGTCTATCATGTTAAAACAAATCTACACTCAGCCCGTAAAGTTGTGAATTAAATTCCCATACATAACCAATTTTTAATTGTACGAAATTGTATGTTTGGCTTGGTCTGAGGGATTTCTATGTATTATGTGTTGAAATAGTAGGTATTTATGTACGTTATGTTACTAGATAATATACATAATTACGAATTGAATAAGCTTTGGCAATTTTTGAGCTAAAAGCGATATATCCAAGAATGTAAATTTATTTACTTAGCGATAATCACTTTTATAATTAAAAATTTTCCTTCCTCTTTTCTAAAAAGGAAATTATGATGAAATAGCTACATAGAAAACCATTTCATTATAAATATTTGTATACTAGATGTACCCTCATGACGGTGATTCGTTTTCTTCATTCTCATTGAATAAAAATAACAAACCAATGATTGAAATCAAATATTAAACAAGTTACTATTGGATACTGGCTATAATATTGTTTTCCTACCATTCCCTTCGGAAATGTAATATCATTTATTTTGTCGAGTCGGAATTGAAATCTAGTAACGCTAAGGAACTAAACAAGCAGCTTCTAACTGGAGTCAGGGTTTCATTCACAAAACTCAGTATTGATATTAATGGCATACTCACACATAGACCCTGTGCTGATAAACAGAGGCAGGTGTTTTGCGCCTTTCTGTTGGCTTGAATTTTGTTAATACATTAAAAATACTTACCGATCAACAGACGAGGCTCTGGCGAACATAACAGTGTCCGGTAAGCAGCAATAGGCTCGCCAACTATTACGCGGGACCAGCTATATACTTACCGATCAACAGACGAGGCTCTGGCGAACATAACAGTGCCCGGTAAGCGGCAATAGGCTCGCCACCTATTACGCGGGACCAGCTATATAATTGTCGAAGTGTGGCGTATAATATTCCTCTGCCTACCCCTTCGGGGAAACAGGCGTGAATATATAGATGTATTTATTAAAATACTTGAAATAAATAGCTTAACCCCCTTTTATCTCATGGGGTGTTAAGAGTCAACGAAGATAAATCATACTAGATAATGGGACATTATTCTGCGTTCTGGCTGGAGTTGCAGTCACCAACCCGCAGCGTGCTGATTATGGGCAAATACCCCAAATGAAATGATCAACGTAGAAATCAATTGGAAAGGCCTATGTTCAGCAGTGAACTTAAAATTTATGAAATAATGTTGATGATGACGAAATCGGTTCACAATAACATCTAAATAAATATTCTCTTACAATCACACCAATTATTTAGTTCCAAGATAAGTATCATTTAGAACTTGTGTTATGGATACTAAAGAACGGATGAACATATTTCATTTTTTTTTGTACATACTTACTTAATATAAAAAGGAAAACACCCAGACCAGAACAAATATTCATGTTCATGCACACAAAGATTTGTCCTGTGTGGGAATCGAACCCACGACCTCTGGAGTGAAGTGCAGGTATACTAACCTCCACGCCATATTGGTCGTCAAATTTAAATTTTAAAATTAAATTAAACATTATTCGGATATCTCGGACACCGCCTTGTCTCTTTAGAAGTAAGACTACATAGGACAATAACTTAAATATAAAGGGGCTTATTACAAAACTACTTTTATTTGATCAAATAAAGACAGAGACAGCACTAGTTTAAAACTTGGTTTAACTTTTGATCTTGTTTCTTAAGAAACCCTAAAGTAACTAAGTAGTTATGCAGCCAATTATCACAACTTTTAATTAAAACTTTAAAAGCAATTACAAATTATATCACTGACTTAAAAAGTCCATCAATATTCAAATACTTACTGTCCTAAGTAACACTGTAATGTCCAAGAACAACTCCACCTGTACAGACAACCAACATTTCAAAACGACAAGTTGAAATATAATTTTCCCCTTCCAGACAAACTCGATTTCGTATTGCATTGTGAGATGTCTCAAACTAGGAGCCCAATTTTCCCAAGTTAACCCCGTGGACCTTTTTCAAGGCATTCCGTCCTTTACACTTGGAAGACGTATGAGCTGCGAATAAATTGCCTTTCGCTATTTGGGGATGCCAGTCCGTTATTTAGAACACGTCCTCAGCCTACTTTATGACCTTCCTCTATGAATGTCTTTCACGGAGCATAATTCCTGTAGACAATGGATTCGAGCTCCTGTAGTCTCGCGATCCTAATATATCTTAGATAATAAAATATCTTCAGTTATATTTTATAACGGAGTTGTATTTAGCGTGCCATCAAAATTAATAAATTGACAACCTTACCCACTTAAAATACATAAAGAAATATTTTCTAACCTTTACACCAATTATTTAGTTCCAAGATATGACGTGTAGGTCAGTATATCCGAACTTCACTCCAGAGGTCGCGGGTTCAATTCCCGCACAGGACAAATCTTTATGTGCATGAACATGAATATTTGTTCTGGTCTGAGTATTTTCGTATGTATATTGCGTATGTTTGTACAAAAAAATATATTTAAGTATATTTATCCATTCTTTAGATATCCTTAACAAAATAAAATAAAATATACTTATTGTCTTTAAGATCAACATGATCATTTAGATTCGTCAAATATTCAGACACAAAATTGAAATTCGATATATTTTTTTAACAACAATGAAAGAGATATGAGCTGTACAATAATAAAGAAATAAAAGCAAATGGGTTCTTTGTCAGAATTTGTCAAGGTTTGTCAGTTTATTCGTCTGTTGTGGTTTTTCTCAAGATTTTAACACAAGTTCTTAGTGATACTTATCTTGTAACTAAATAATTGGTGTGATTGTAAGAGAATATTTATTTATTTTTTAACCATAACCATACATTTTTGGACACAATTTAGATTTAACAACAAATAAAATTATGTACCATTGTTATACATAATGGTATGTTTGTAATGGGAACCTTTGTTTTTGATGTTTGTAACTATTTGTACTGATTCAATAACATTTTGAAATTCAGTAGGATTGAAAAAGCCGTTTGATTACGTACATTGGTTTTGATCTGAAGTTCATGGAGCATTGGCAGGGGCGGAACTTTTCACATAATGTCGATTGTCCTAAAGTCGTTTGTCATAATAATGAAATAGCATAACACTAATGTCACATATTTTTTCCTTAGTATAACTTTTAAATGGCATACTTGTCTAAAGGCATATTATTATGAGGCATAATATATGAAATCCCTAATTTTATTTGGCATATTATTAGGTAGTCCTAAAATTCTTTAGCATAATTTACTTTGCCATAACTATGGAAAACCCAAATTTTATTTGGTTGTAGCTGTTTTCACGGATTTTTTCTTCATTCAGTTATAATTGTTTATTGCTGTCAAAAAAACGGACTACATATATTTTAAAATGAAATATAGCAAACAGATCCTCTAAAAATATTTTGTTTGCGATTAAAATAATTCATACTTTAAAAGGTATACCTCAAAGTACCTTAATAGGGGACTAGAGGGCTGAGTTAGTATTTCTGATCTGCAATAATTTTCGGTTAGGTTACGAATTGCCATTAATTTTGATGACGTTTTAAATACAAGCCCTTTGAAATAAAATACCTAGGTAAACGGTGTAAATTGTACGATCGATATGGCGTGGTAGAGAGCATACCTGCATTCCACTCCTGAGGTCGTTGGTTCGATCTCCACACAGGACAAATCTTTGTGTGTTTAAACATGAATATTTGTTCTGGTCTGGGTGTTTTCCTATATATATTAAGAATGTATTTACAAAAAAATATATAGTTATCTTATCTTGTCTTGTCTATTGTCTTGGAACTAAATAATTGGTGTAAGTGTAATAAATTGTTATTTAGTAGTAATTATTCTGAAATTAATAATAGTTTAGTAATTAAATATAGGAAACTGAATAGATTATATAGTACATGCGCGTGTCCTGTAAGTGTCAAGCGGTTGGATTTCCGTCGTGGAGTGAATTTAAATTCCTTTGTGGTTTGTGGGGAGCTCCAACTGAACAGCTGGAGACCACGACGAAAGAGGAATTTTGGCCAGAGTGTCGTGTCCTGCGGTTCGGTGGCCGGCTACCGAACATCGCGCACGTTAATGGTAGGACAATATAGTGTGGCTAGCGTCCACTTTTGTAGAACTTTATGTATCAATTTCATAAAATTCTAGTTTCCGTTTATAATTACGTGTACTTACTATGTCAGCAAATAATAATAATAATTTATTTCTATATAATAACTAGCCTAATTACATTATTTTATAAACATATATTGGGTTAGTAATGCAGTTAATTAAAGTTTTATCTACCTAAACTAAGTAAACTTAATTACTTGTGTCTTAGGTATTCACAATAAATATGTGTTAGTGCTTATTTAACAAAATTCCTTACAAATAACAATGGAGTTCGCTTACGCAATTCAATTTATTTTTTGCGATATTTTACTTATTTTTGCATTATTTATGTTACTTAAAGACTATCGTACTACTTAATATCCAATAATAAGTACTCTGTTTCTAAGTAGTTTTTGGTTTTTAACCATTTTACATGCAAACATTTTCATTGGAGAGATTTCTAATTTAAGATTTACTCTGTTGTATAGGCAAGTACCAAGAAAGCAAAAGAATCTATGGGAGTATACTGAACGGTAAACACACAGTTCTACAGAACACACTAAATCTGCCCGTCTTTTGCTGGTTTGATTTAGGTTGTAAATCAACTACAACCCAATATGCCGTGTGGTATCAACAAGCAGCGTCTTTCTGGGGTCAGGCATCCTTTCACAAACCACGGCTTAGAGATTCATCTCATAGACCAAGTGCTGGTAGACAGGGGCAGGAGATTTGCGCCTTTCTGCAGGCTTGAATTTTGTAAATATGTATGTATTTATTTAAATTGATTATTTTTTTATTCAACCATAAAACTTACAACTATCTTTACAGGCACCAAACCTAATACGATAGAGTAGCTGAAAATACCTGACTAAAAACTTTCACATTATTCTTATCTACTAATCATTAAACTACTACATTATTATCTACTGCAGAAGCAATTTGGTGTAAAGATATATTTTTTTTACAAATTTAATATAATGTATTAAAATATGTGAAATAATTTGATCCACCCTCAATATTTCAAATTATTAGTGCCACCCTCTCATCTCAGGGGGAGTCGTAAAAGTCGACGAAGAGAATTCTTACCTGATGAAAGGCAGCATTGTCACTGTGTACTGGCTTGACTTGCGATCACCAACCCGCCTGCCCAGCGTGGTGATTATGGGCAAATACCCCCAATATAATGTAATCATATACATATCAGTGGACTTTATAAGATTGTTATGGTGATAATAATGTTGCTTAATGGAATTGGTACATCCAGTGTTTCCGTTTACAATCACGTGTACTTATTTTTTTTTTTATTATTTCTTTTAATAATCTTTTTGTTATTTGTAACCATTAATGTAGTTGGGTGCATGGGTGCATTGGGGCAATAGATGGTGGCCGGAATCCTGTAACACAGGGTATCCTAGTACGGGGTTCCGCTCAATCACATTGGCTTCCTTATATACATTATATCATAAATAACTTGTATCAACATGTATGATATGGTGATAATAATGTTGCTTAATGGAATTGGTACATCCAGTGTTTCCGTTTACAATCACGTGTACTTATTTTTAGTAATGTCACTGTGATGGAAATAAATGATTATTAATATTTGTCGACTCATAAAACCCAGCAGTTGTTTCAAATTTTGATCTATACATCTAGACTATACAGATTAGTAATGTGTGTGTGTTTTTTTACAACATTAATAAACTGCTTTTTACCACATGCATATCGACAGCCTAATTTTTAAACTGCTTATGCCCTTTTATGCAAACTTTATATGATAAAAGGAAGTAAAATCGGTTTATTTGTATAGTTAATGCACTAATTGCATATGGCTGTTATTCCAATTCATAACTAATTGAATATTAATTTATGTGATTTAAGATATATTCCAATCGATGGATCACAAAATTTTACGCTGGATGGATTTAAAAGCCAAATTTAATATTTTTTGGAGTTACGCAGTTTAAAAGCAAGACTGGCGATGTAGAGGATGCACGGTTCTTATGATTAAAACATTTTTTTTGCAATGTTTTCCTGCTTGTCTGTTTGTTACGGCTAATTACCGAAACTTCTGGATTGATTTAAAAGGGACTTTTACTGACAGATAGCTAATATAATAAGAAGTAACTAAGGCTAGTTTTCATTATACCGTGGAATTATGGCATAATGGAAACACCTATACGCACGGATACGTGGACACATGGACCAAGTGGCGGGCGGCCGTTTGTTAATAATATTTTGGTCGATTTTGTAGGTTAACATCATAATCTCCGATCCTCTACTGATATTTTAATGATATAGATGGTTATAACGATGCCATATATAAATCGGGCTCTGTATTGCGAGACACACGTCAAATTTCTTGAAAACCTATTTGAATAAAAGAATATCACAGAAACCCTTTTTTATTATTTTTACCTGTCATGCCAGGGCTCGGCATTCTGACGTAATTGAAGTTATATTCATTCCTGTCTCCTGGCAGCTGTTTATATTCACATAGTTATTCTCTTTTGATTCGTATTGCATACAGCCTATATAATACACAAATAAAAAGTCTCAAATAGAAAAGGTTAATCAAAAGCCGATAAACAGCTGCCTCTTATTGTAACAATCGTATGTCTTCTTACCTAAATTTGACTGTACAAAAGATCAGGGAGGAATGAGATAAGGTAGATGGGGTTAAGAACCCACATACATACTTTGTCAAACAGTTCTCATGCTGTCAAGAGTGGCTAAGCAGGGAAAATAAAAGAAAAAGGAAGGCTTATATTCAACAGTGGACTATAAACACAATAGATAACGATCACGAATGTATTGAAAACAATTGTGCTAACTTTTTAACATATTTTTTGGCGTCACTACCGAAATTTTGTGACGAGAAATTCAAACCGATTCATCTAAACTGATGCCGCTGATGATAAATATTTTATATGTGGAGTCGTTCATGTTACAGAATTGTAACAACAATAAACGCGCGGGGACTGTAAGTAATGGCGGCCAACCCCGACAATTGATTTGGGTTCGGAGACGCAAATCATATGCTTTTATCACATGCATATATCTGAGATTTGATTTTTTAATTGAATATTTGACGACCGATATGGCGTGATGGCCCCCTACGCAGGACAAATCTTTGTGTGTCTAAACATGAATATTTGTTCTGACTGGGTGGTTCTCTATGTATATTAAGTATGTATTTTTAGAGAAAAATATATATTTCTATGTTTATCCATTATTTAGTATGCATAACACAAGTTCTTAATGATACTTGTCTTGGAACTAAATAATTGGTGTAATTGTAAGAAAATATTAATAATATAATATTATATATTATTTGTTTACACCCCTACAATGTTTTTTGCAATTTTGTCTATCCACATTTTTCGTCATAATGTACTTTACTTTACTTTATATCTTATTAAGAAACAATATCCAAAAATAAAAGGAACATATTTCAATTTGTCGACCTTAATGTAATTTGGGTATGCAGAAGAAAAACGCAAACGTATAGAGGCCATTGAAGTATAATTAGCTATCAAATACATTAAAAGAGTTGCCCCTTTCTTTTTTTAAAATAACCTCTGTGGCTTGCAAAAAATGTTCTTTATAATTTTAATGAATATATGAGTATTAAGGAATTACACATTCTTAATACTCATGTATATATTATTCAATGTGTGAGTAGGCATAAAGGCATAGGCGTTCTTGCCTAAAATCACCACGCTGGGCTCCTGCCCAACCTTCCTAGGTTGGTTATCGTAGTTTTAAGTACGCAGGATCGTATCGTATCGTGGATGTCCACGTGAGCACCGCAGTTTTTTGCGGCGTCCGTGGCGACGGACGTGTCGTTGTGGCGGCTAAAGAGCCTAGTATGATCCGGGGTGTCAGTCCGGTGGTGGCTGCGATCAAGCCCCTAGGCAGTTGGCCCTGGGGCGATCAGCTAGCGTATAGTCAATCCTGTGCTCGTGGTCTGGTCAATCCTACGTTGTTCGAGGGATCAGGCTTCGGGCATATGCCTTAGCATCCTGTGGTCGCGCGTGCAGCGGCGCCAGGCCGCGAAGTGATTCACGGCCTGACGCATCCGCCCGCGCGAACATCGGTCCCGCTAGGCGTCCCACGAAGGCTTCAACGCTCTCTGATTTCAGATCCTTCGCAATCGTCGCGTTTCTCACGTAACGTGAAGCTCGCACGATGGTTCGGAGGGACACGTTCTGGAAGATCTCAAGCTTCTTCTTGAGCGAGTTTCTCAGTAGTGCGTACCAGGCTGGGGCTGCGTACGTGATCAGGGGTCTGAGGTATGTCTTGTATACCCCGAGCTTCGTTCGTAACGGCAGCTTGGAGTCGAGCACTGGTCGCAGGAGGTTCCGAGTTGCTTTGGCCTTGTTGATCGTGTCCGTTACGTGAGGCGTCATGTTGAGGTCGCGATCTATACAGACTCCTAGGTACTTGACCTTGAGAGACCACGAGATATCCTGTCCGTGTAGTCGGATTGGTGGTGGGTACTTCAAGACCTTGCGCACCAGGATGGCTTGGGTCTTCGCGACGTTGACCGTCAGACGCCACTTGTTGAGCCATTCTGGCAGGGAGTCTAGTGGTACGCAGGATGACGCTGCTGCCCATCACCCAGTAGGATTTCTCTTCGTCGGCTCTTACGACTCCCCGTGAGATGCAATATGAATTATCTTTTACTTTATATTTACTTTTTAATATACATCTGACATACCTACAATTTACGCACCATTACAATTGTTGAATTTGTAAGATCATGCAATTTTATTAACACCGTTATGTAGGTATGTTTCTAGTAAAAGTATGATTTATCTTATAAGTTATTTAACACAAGAGATATTTTTATATCGTATATTTACCAAATTTTCACGATATACATTATACCTAAAAACCGACGTCCACTAAAATGGCTCAGTTTTGTTACAGTCACTCGTTTGAATAAACCCATTTTACTTCTAGAATTAAATTCCATTTTATGCTGTAACCTAATATAGCAATGAGATTTGCTGGCTTAGATTCTAAACCAATAAGTTACAAATCAAATATGCAAAGCGGAGCTGACCCATATTTGCTTTCAAAAATGGTTTAACGGCAAAGAAACTCAGAAAGGGTCGTTTTAAAGTTAATTTGTTACGAGAAAAGGGGAAAAGTATTACGTTCACCTTATATTTATTGACCTTTGGGGCTTGAAAAAGGACTGAATGGCCCGAATCTCATTAAGGCACCTGAAATCAAAGACAAGATTGGTCCATACGTTCTGGGACAGGTACAAAAGGTTAAACTTTAGTCGCTTTTATTCTGAAGTGGTGATACGGACCACGGGTGGAGATACAGGCACTCGTTCTTAAGGTGGTGACAAATGTTTGTGATAATTTATTAATTCAGGCGTTACTATGCGGAAATCCTTTGTAAGCAATTGATAGATTAAAAATATCTTTGCTACAATATCCGACTAACGACCAACGCTGAAATATCGTTGTTCCAAGGCTGATATGTTACCTGTAGACCACTGTGTAAGGGCGGAACACGTGTCGTATTCAATAGATTTTTTTTAAAAATGTTTGTGAGTCATTTGTCTTGGTGTTTCCTATGTAATCCATATTAACGTCCCACTATCGTAACTGAGCACAGGCCTTTTCCAGCGGCAGCGGCGATAGATGCCACACAAACGGTCACCCATCCAAGGACTGACCTCCGTAAAATATGCTTAAGATCAATGATCTTATCCAATCACTTAGTATTGCGGAGCTACGAGTGCTTTATTTCCTATTTCTTATACGTATTTAATTACTAAATGAAATATATGATTACATAAGAAACTTAATTCAGTACGCTGTCTTGACCAAACTTATAAGAAGTCAGAGTACCGTATTATATTTTACAGTCAATATTATTGTGTATTTTGAGTATAATCGACTAGATAGGTACCTTAAGTTATCCTTTTAGAAAATACAAAAGTAGTTTATCTCAAAATAAGGTTAAAACCAAAAGATTTAGTACAATGTGCCCTTAATGCCTTAAATCACCCTTTCACGAGAGACAAAAGAATGTCAATCTGTGATAAATTGGCAGCACACACAATGAGAGTGCCGTATACACCTGTGTACGACCAAATCGTTTCTTCCATTATACGGATTAAACAGTGGATAAACGCCGCTGACCTTGCGCCCACTGAAAAGGGCGTTAGAGGGGATTCCAGACGACTTTCGTTCATCGTATAAGTAAAAGTTATTCATATTTGTAGGAAATGGATGATAATCCCCAACAAGGGGAAGACCTTCCACCGGGTGGATGGATGTGCACGGGGGCCGCGGCATACGGGATCTTCTGCCAGATGGCAGGTTCGGGCTTCGAGCCATTGGGCTCATTCCCCGGGCTTCATCTCTCGAGGCTTCGACCTCAAGGCGCTGGGTGCCGCTATGCGGCCGTCGGTTGACGAATGGCGCTCTCACCGTGGAGGCTTACAGCACCGCCCTCAGCGCGACAGGCACACCGGGTGAGACCCCGAAGGGAGGCCCATCAAGCCGTCAGCGAGCAGGCGGTGACTGAGGTAAGCGAGGATGAGAGATTGCTTAGGAGGGTGGGTTTGGGGGTTTGGGGATTTGGTGGGTGTGAGAGGGAGGCGATGAGAGCGCAAGAAGGTCTCGCGGCAGCGCCCTACTCTTCATCTTCTTAGTAGGAGGCTGTTGCCCGATGGTGCCATCTGGCTGTGACTGCGATGGGGCGGTGGCCGTGGTGGTGTATTGGTGGTGCTGGGTGTCTGTGGTCGCGGCTGTATTGGTAGGGCCTGCGGAGCACAGATAAATGGGCATGGGTTGAGGTGCGATAATGTCGGCCGGGGTTATTGCCGATACAGGAGCGGTTGCGACGACATCTGGTGCGGCAGCGACGGCGGCAGGTGGGCGCTCGGAGGTGGTGGTGGGGGCGATGCCTTGAAGGTGGGGGTGCGGTCCGTGGTCGGCGCGGTAGAACATCTTCTTAGTTAGCGCGCCGATGAACTCCTCGACGGGCCGCACTCTTAGGTCCCGGTGCAGCGTGGCGCTTCGAACATAGCGTCCTGCCCCGGTGACGATCCGGAGCGCTATGTTCTGTTGAGCTTGGAGTTTCTCCCTCTGGGTCGCTGAGCAGAGGGAGTACCACGCTGGTGCTGCGTAGGTAAGTCGGGACCTAATGTAAGTTTTGTAGATGCCCACTCTGGTTCTCAGGGGCAGGTTGGAGGCTAATAGGGGACGGAGTTTAGCGCGGGCGGCTCGGCTTGATTGGACAGCTGCCTGCGCGTTGGCCGCCATGGTAAGGCGGCGGTCGATGAGGCAGCCGAGGTACTTCACCTGGTGCTGCCAGTCTATGGGCTGTTCCCTAAGGACCAGCTTCTTGGGCATCTTTTTGGCATCGCCCGTCAGGAGCGCTGTGGTTTTCGCGACGTTCACCTGCATTCTCCAGTTGTCTAGCCACTGGGGGACCAGGTCCAGCTGCTTCTGGAGACGCTTTGCTGCCGCTATGGCCCAGGGGGAAGAAGTATAGAATGCGCTGTCGTCGGCAAACAGCGCCAGTTCTACCCTGGGCTCCCACTCTTTAGTGGTGAGAGTGGGGATGTCGTCGGTGTAGATCCCATAGAGTAGGGGCGAGAGGCAACTTCCCTGGGGCACTCCCGCTGTGATGGTGTGCGGCTCGGATTCCTCCTGCTCGACCACGACCGTGAACCTCCTTCTGTCCAAGAAAGAAGCTATAAGGGCTGTGAGTGCAGGGGGGACGTCTGTGTTGTGGGCCACCTTGTAGATTAGACCACGGTGCCAAACCCGGTCAAAAGCCTTCTCGATGTCGAGGAAGGTGGCCGCTGTTGTGAGCCCTTTGTTAAGGTTCACGGTTATTTCGTGAAGAACTCTGGCCAGCTGGAGCGTAGTTGAATGCCCGCTACGGAACCCAAATTGAGCGTCCCTTAGGGCGATTAAGGGACGAAGGCGGTGCAGCAGGAGGCGCTCAAACAGCTTGGCAGTGTGGTCGAGCAGGGTGATGGGGCGGTAACTGGATGGCAGGCGGCGGTCCTTACCCGGCTTTGGAATAGTGATGACCTTCCCTCTCTTCCAGGCAGAGGGAAAGTAGTTGGCTCTCAGCGCAGCGTTGAAGATTTGGGCCAGCGCTGCAAACCCTCTTCTGGGGTGACGCGTGGGGGGCCGCGGGTCGTTGGGTGTTGTATATATAGTTACGAGCCTGAAGAATTTCGTTTGCGAGATTCAGGATTTCATTTATCTTTTACGTTTCGTTCATCGCTTGTACGGTGTCGCTACATATTCATTCAATAAAAAACATGGTCGAAGATTAGAATAGTAAAATTAAAGTGTCTCTCGTATTTCAATTGCTATTAACCTAGTGGTACAAACCTTGCCATTGATTGACCATTCGTAGTTTAGAAGTCAAATGGTTGTCAATGAGAAAAAGAGAGGCAACTTTAGATATATATTTCTGATAAACTAAACTGTTTATCTTATTTTTTGCATCAAAGTTCCATGTCTGATATGGTGTACATTAACATCTGATCTATATTTTTTCTAACTATAACGGTTTTGAGGGAGGGAGGGAAAATTAACATAACAAATTATTATTGTGTCTACGCCCTAAGACAAAGTTTTGTGGTACTCGGTTAAGTGAGGATATGCGATGTCAACCTCTGTACATAGCACGTAACACTATTAGGGCCTTAAATCCTTCTTTGCTGAAGTCATGAAGATTTATGATAGCTTACATTCATCTTTTATTCTTCGGACTAGACCGCACGAATTGTTTTTCTTTGTAATAATTAACATTAATCGCTGTGACGCTTTGCGAAAGGTTCGTGTCTGTTGTAGACTATTAAGTTTTAGCAGAAAGGATGACTATCTATATTTGACCCCTTAATAGATAGACACACCTTGTCGCCAACCATTTATATCGCATGTAGCTTTAATGGTTTTTACTTAAAGTGTTTTTTTAAGAAAGTAAAATAAAATATACTTTAATGTATTTAATATCAACATGATCATTTAGATTCGTCAAATTCGTATACTTTAAATTTATTTGTAGATATATTAGCCACTTTATCTGGCAGCGTATAGGCAGGGAATAGTACATAATACTAAATACTATTCCCCGCAAAATAATTTGTAACTTTATGGAGCCTATACTTGGGCATAGCCTCATGACCACATTCTGTCTGATGGCAAACAGTCGATGGAGTCCAAAATGCGATTCAACACCTCGCTTAAAACACCCAGAACTATGGCAGCTGGGCAACATATGCACCGGAAGAGAAATTGTAAGATCGGATGGTCTTGTACATATTATTGGATCAGTAATAGAATCATATTTTACACAGAGACGTGCCGTATCTCACGTTTATTAAGCTCACCTATGATATCCTTTATACTTTTATTTATGGGATATGCTCAAGTTCTAATAAATTCTGCTTAACTGATTTAACTACACTTACTAATATTGACTCTCATAGTACATATAGAAAGGATGAGAAAGAAGAAGCACTATTAATATTTTCTCTCTTTCTTTCCTTCTTCATTACAGCGAAAAATTTAAGTATGCTCTATTTAAAATAAAAAAAAGTTGGTCAGCACTGGGAACTATCTATTTTATATATTTCATATAAATGTCAATTGCGATTATTGCAGTGCTTGCGACTGAGAAACTAAACAGGTGCAAGTAGTTTATTGTTTTTCATGGAACTGTCAATGTGAAGTGACTGTTATAGACCTAAACAACTTTATTGCGTATAATTTTAAAACAGAAGATTGTCACAACAACGATAGCTCAGTGGCGAAACAGACCATTGGAAAGATTGATTTATAAAGTTCAACATTTCAGTTTGGATAATAGATAATTAGGATGTAAACCAATCTGGTTAGACCAGTGAGTATGGATTAAGCCGGGGGCAAAAAATATAAGGGGGGATAATAAATAAATATATCTGACACTTAAACCAATTATTAAGTTCCAAGATAAGTATCAATAAAAACTTGCGTTATGGATACTAAATAACGGATAAAAATACATAAAAACTTTATTTTCCTTAAGATATATAGGAAAACACCCAGACAAGAGTAAAGGGTGCGCCAAAGTTCACCTAAATTTTCAACTCCGAAAATTGGAACTCCGAAAATGTTCTTCCTAACATTTTTCATCCTAACAATCACAATTACTAACTACTCTGTCTCTAATGTTTTAATTCCGAATCATTCAACTTCATAATGTCGGTAGCAATAAACATCTATTATACTATTATTTCTTTTCCTATATTTTTTCAACATAACCATCTTTTACACTATTATTGAAAGTCATACCTTTTTTGTTTAGATTTATTTTTATTCATAATAATCAGTATTATTTACATTAATTTTGCGTAACTTTTACAGTTTTAGTTATTTACACATAACATGATAACAAATAAGAATACCAGTACCCTGGTACAAGTAGTTAAGTACATGTTTTCATTTACACATTTCAACTAAAGTAGTTTAATATTAGCGGCTATAGCTTTCAAATAATCTCTTTTATTTTGTTTCTTTGTTTCTTTGACGATATATTACTTGTCTCAAGTTCAAGTTTGTTGGCATATTAGCACGTATATTTGAGGAAGTGCTTGCTTCGCACTCACTAATTATATGAATTGGTTTTTTGTTTTTATTAATTAAAGCGTCTTCTTTAATTTTATTTAGAGCGGTGTGTACCTGCAAAGATAAGATTAAATCTTAAGTTAAAACTGCGACCATAATGCACGAGCCGAGCGAGCGAAATCTCGCTGCGGTCATTCAGCCAAGTTCCAGAAAAAAATCGGTCATATTTATAGTTCTTGGTTTAGGTTAGGTTACAACTGTGACCACACAACGTACGAGCCGAGCGAGCGAAGCGAGCGTGCCGCGGTAGCGGCCGGCGAAGTACCAGAAACGAATCGAAAACGAAAAAAGTCATAAACATAACCGTAAAAAAAAAGTTGTTTTGTAATATAATATAATATAATAATAATTTCAGGACATACCAATCAGGGCTACACAAAGTCATATCATAAGTAGATAAATGTTTCTTTCTAAGTATGAGTGAAAATATTATGGTAATTATGTTTAGGGATAAAAACGTTAGGATAAAAAACAGAAGGAGCTTTAATATTGTATGTTAACGATTTTATTGATAACAATTTTCGGAAACATGAGTGTTATGAACATCGACGGTAGCACTACAAATAGTATGAATAAAAACTTTAGGATTAAAAATTTTAGGAGGAGTGATCATTCGGATTACAAATCGTTAGGAAGAACAATTTCGGATAAAGAACTTTAGGTGAGTCAATATGGACCCAAGAGTAAATACATGTTTTCACACAAAGCTTTGTGCTGTGTGGGGATCGAACCCACAATTTCAAAAGTTGAATCCGGAGAGAGTAGGCTATATTCGCCACTACGCCATATAGGTTGTCAAAATACTAGGATATGAGGATGATAGTATTTTGACAACTATATAAGTATAATTATGATGATATTACAAAAGATTAGGTGAATACAGCACGATAACGCAATATGAAAGAAAGAAAGATAATACTATTATATTCAGCATATATATGAGGAACATCAAAAGTAGTTTTATTTGATTAGGGATAATTTGCTGAAACTGCCTCATCTCGAATCTCTTGTGCTGCAATAGTTGTATGGCGTAGGGATATTACTCGCATTATTGTTAATTATTAGAAACATATATCAATGTAATTCATTAGTGGTTCGTTTGGGTCGTGTGTACAATTACGTGATCATTAAGTTGCCAAACCTCGATAATCACATTTCCAAGGAAAGGCTTCCTAAGTTTATGAAAATACAAAAAATTGTGACGGTTATTGGAATAAACGAATATGTAGGTAATATAAAATTCGCACCTTCGGTAAGATAAGGGCATAATTGCAATATTTGCAAATTTTCAGGAGAACCATTTTAAGATTTTTGTTTGCGCTAAACGCGATCTTGTTTATTTAATATTACTCTAAAAAGTAATTCTCCTGTACATGAAGTAACTATACATTATGGTGCCTGTGTACCACCAGTTGACAAGGCATTTTTAAAACACTTTTGCATACCTATGCAATACGTGCAAATTGTTGTTTTATATGTTTTATAAACTATCTAATTGTGCTTTATATAATATAATCTGTGTTCTCAAAATTAATGATGTGGATGACCTGGAATTTTAAGAGCAGTTATCCAAAAAATAATTGTAAGTGAATTGTATTTGTTGTTAAATATAGCTTAGTCGTACTTTTTTGTTGGTAAGCCTATAAATAAATATACTATTTTGTTTTGTTACTGTCTAATGGGCTTGTTGGTCGGTGGGACTAGGTGGTTGGCAATGATTGGGGAAGTTAAGCATAGTTCTAGACGACCGATATGGCGTGGTGCGTGTCATACCCGCACTCCACTCTTGAGTTCGTGGGTTCGATTCCCACTCAGGACAAATATTTGTGTGTATAAATATGAATATTTGTTCTGGTCTGGGTTTTTTTGTATGTATATTAAGTAGGTATTTACAAAAAAAAATTGTTTATGTATGTTTATCCGTTAATTAGTATCCATAACACAAGGTCTTAATGCTACTTATCTTGGAACTAAATAATTGGTATAAGTGTCAGAAATATTTATTTATTAGTTCTTATGGAACAGTCCTTGGATAGGTGACTTTCTGTAGTGGTATGTGACATCTTTCGCCCATGTCCCATTGAAGACAAGTTTAACCGAATCCCATAACTCATAGAATGAAAGCCAAAATAATTTAGTGAAGTTTGGCTCAACAAAGTTCTAATGAACGTCAACTTAAGACCTAATGCGCCCATTCACAAATAATATACCACGCTGACCCGGTGTGGAGTAGCGGAGATAGGTCTGTAATCACCCAAATATGCCTCGAACTTGGGCACCATATTTCATTGCAAAGCTAAAAGAGCTTCTATAACATCTTGATAGAAGTAATATCAAGTTATTTCTGGGTAGATATTATTTATATGCTAAATATTTGACTCTTATAACGTTTTGGTTCAGTTTAATTTTCTAATATTATATATATTAATTTTCTAATATTATTATTATAACACGTCTCTTTCTAAAATATTACGAGAAATAAAAATAAATTGTAAAAACTGAATACCTTTTACGGTGGTTATAAAAAAAAACCTTAACCTACCTACTGAAAGAGACGTGTTTTCTTCCTGGGGACATTTTGGAAAAGGGACATTCTGAACCTGAACTTAAAATTTCTACAGATTCTTGTTTTTCTTCGGTTTGCTGTATAATAATAATCCGTTTGAAACAATTGTTTTCAAGAGCACATGTTTTTTATAGCTATTGGTTTAATCTCTTCTTTGTGTTCATAAGCCGTGCAATTTATATGAATATAACAAATAATCAAGATTTAACTCGTGTTTGTTCTTAACACACGTTAAATATATAATAAAAATTCTGGTGAGCTTTCATCATAGTATAATTCTTATCTTTTGATAACCTTTTACAAAAATACTTTTGTTACGTAAGACAACATAAATAACCTTTTTATCGCGTTGGGTTCCGTGTAATATTTTTATGTCCAGCACATTGTATATAATCTACGATCACCCGTTTAATATAAAAGTTATCTCTTACCTTAATTATAATGTTAGCTTAAACTGTTAAACCCTTGTTGAGTAATATTTCCGGTCGTTCAGCGAGTCCCTTCCTTAATAATCGTTTTGGTTAATTATACCCCCGGGGTAAATATGCGCTGAATTGGCAAATAACTATTCAATTTTGATGGCTGTTTAAATTCGTGTTAGGTTTTATTATAAAAGTTTTTCGTTTGTTTTGTGGAATTGTCAACATTTATTTCCAAAAAGGATTTAATTGCAATTTTAATTACATAGTTTGTTTTTATTACACTTTTATGTGTGTTACCTTGTGTTTTTACTGTTTAAGTGGTTTCTATACATGATAAAGTGTATCGAATAGCGATAGCCCAGTGGTGAAGACAAGTAGACTGCAAAATTAAGGGTAACAGGATCAAACGATTTTTTAATAGCCTTTTTGGTTAATTATACCCCTGGAGTAAATATACGCTTCATTGCAAATAACTATTTGACAAACAGCCAACTCTATACTTGAAAAAAGGTGATTGTTTCTTTATATTTTTGTTGAGTAATATTTAAGGACAAAATTCTTTGCACATTTAGGCAGAGTTCAAAGGAGAAGAATAAATAGAAAAGCTACATCTTATAGTACTTTTAGCATTACACGAAAAGAACTGATTGGATTATGCTTTATTCAAGCAAGAAACCATAAGTCGTAAGTGGAATTTACAATAAAGAGTAGACTCGACCTTTATTTCCTTCGCTTTTACCTAAATCCTAGAATGTCTCAAAGAATAACATAAGTGCGCAAATAAATCTAATGTAATGGCGTTGTGGTGTGATATCTTTTGTAACAGAAGGCTTGAGTACATTGCGCAATTATTATTATTTGGCCGTAATGTTTTCGGTACAATAACATATGATAAAGCCTCATTGTAGCATACTTTCACACATTTTTGTAGGAGCGTTAGGATAGTTTGGTTATATTAAAAGTCATACATCACGGCAACAGGTTGTGTTATTTAATTTAAGAATTAATATTTATGTGTATAAGAGCGTCTTTTTATTACATACATAAAATGAAGCCGATTTTTCCGAAGGTGTAGGCAGAGGCATATTATACACCCACTATTCGCCAATTGTACTTTTACCTATCTTGACCTTCTTAAGATATTGGTCGAAGCTCTTCGCTATCAACCCGTTGACCGTAACCACTATCGGAACAATCGTCGTTGAGCCCACATCCCAGGCAGAAATCTCGTGGGCTAAGTCCAGATATTTACTTAATTTTTCCTTTTCGGTCTTCACGAGATTTTCGTCATGTGGAACTGTGATGTCAACAACAATTGCCCGGCGCTCTGATCGGTGCACCAAAACCATATCAGGCTTATTGGCGAGAATAGTTCTGGCCGTGATGATGGATGGATGGATGTATAACTAAGGAGACAGATACAAACAAAATGACAACAACTATAGAAACATGAAGTGTAAACATTAATGTGTTAGTGATAATGCACTTAAAACTATGTTCGTAAATTTAATATTTTTACTTTTTAATTAGCAGAACGGCTTGACCCCATGACATGGCTTAAAACCCAGTGTTATAGGATCGAATCTAGGGGTACCCTTACTGCAATGCCCACCTGGATTTATAAAAAACTATTTTTTTTTAGGAACTTGACAGACAGTAAAAAGACAATGCTTACTTGAGTGTATGTCTTGAGATTTATTACAATGTGTTTAAAAAAATCCTTATGGGTCATCATTCAAACGGCTTCACGTGTCACGGAAGCGCTCGATGCGAAATGCTACACAAACGGTCAAACATCCTTCACTCAGCTTAAGTTCCGTAATCGTTTACGACTTTATAGTTTTTGCAAAGCTACGAGCACTTACAAGTGATATATGATAGCTCAATTCTAATCTTATTTTTTAATATACGTACTAGCAATTGGAACATGTAGAATCTCATCTCAAGGGTGTCCTAAGAGTCGACGAAGAGAAATCCTACCGGACGATGGACGGCGTCATCCTGCGTACTGGCTGAACTGCGAATACCAACTCGCCTGCCCAGCGAGGTGATTATGGGAATATAATAATCCTTTATTGCACAAAAAATATTTTAAGTATTACATGAGATATATAAAATAACATGTACAAAGGTGGACTTATCTCTAGAAGTGATCTCTTCCAGCCAACCCTAGCAGTTGTAAACTAAATAGTTGTACGGGATAAAGGTTGTACAAGAAAAGTGTTACTAATAAATTTTTTAAATAAGAATAAGAACAAAATATAAAGCAAATCTCTTACATGCTAATAATATATTAAAAATACCTATATACATAGACACATACATACAACTTATGCTAACATTATTGTAAATGAATGTTTATTGGAAAGGCATGTTCAGCCGTGGACTTCATAAGACTGATATGAGCATGATGATGCATTGTGTTTCTATACGACCAAAGAACCATTACTTTGAAGTCATTTGCTCTAACAAATTACAGTTGAAAGTTTTATAAGGCACTAAAAGTGATAGACATCTTAATAACAGGATGTTTAGAAAAATTGGAAGGTTCGCGTGTATGAACACTATTAACCGGACTTCAAATATTCCGATCCAACGATATGACAAATGGGGGTGGGTACAGTTATATTATGACAGGCATGTAATCAAACTAGTGTGAGTTGGATTCGTGCACGAAGGGTTCCGTACAATTATATACTGTACTTAATTTTATTTGTTGGTAAATCTGAACCTAAATTCAAAATTACATCCATAAAGAGCAATAATAAATAAATAAATATATAAATATTTTCTGACAATCACACCAATTATTTAGTTCCAAGATAAGTATCATTAGGACTTGTGTTATGGATACTAAATAACGGATAAACATAAATAAATACTTTGTATTTTTTTGAAAAAACATACTTAATATACATAGGAAAACACTTAGACCAGAACAAACATTCATGTTCATGCACATAAAGATTTGTCCTGCGCGGGAATCGAACCCACGACCTTAGGAGCGGAGAGCGGGTATTCTCGCCACCACGCCATATCCGTCGTCAATAATAATTCATAAAACCCGTTAGATGCCAATGCTTCATAGATATCAGATCAAAATCAAGCAAAAGGCATTTTAAATCCTACTGAATTTTAAATATTTTTTAATCAGTACAAATAATTACAAATATCAAAACCAATGTCAAGTTATAGATATATCCCTATCTATATCTGAAAGTTAATTAAGCACATAGGAATAGGAATTATCACAGATTAATCAATAAGTAACAGAAAATCAAAAGTAAGAATCAAGTTATTTTGTTCGAATTATAGTAATGTTGATTCAAATATATAGTAAAATAAAACCGGCCAAGTGCGAGTCGGACTCGCACAAGAAGAGGAACAATGGTACTGAATTTCATTTGTTGTTAAATCTAATGCTCCATTTCAAATCGTATCCATAAAGGGCTATGGTAACGAAAGAGGGCGTATAACTGAATATTCTGTGGATATTTCAAGCGTCTACCTGTTCCCGTTATTAATATTGAGCAAAAACGAACAAAATAAATATTTGCTGTTATAGCGGCATCAGAAATACAACATACTTAAAGACAGACGGACGGACAGCGGAGTCTTAGTAATAGGGGTCCCGTTTTTTACCCTTTGGGTGCGGAACCCTAATAGTCGTCAGGAATATATTTATAACTATCATAATTAAAGAATAGTCAGGTAAAAGTAAATATAAAGTACTAATATTGTACTGTCTGGTGGTGATTTTTCACCAGCTCGTTTCGTTAATGTATTCATTCGTTGATGATAGGTACTTTATTTCTCCTCC
Organism: Musotima nitidalis; assembly: GCA_949126915.1. Taxonomy (NCBI): domain Eukaryota; kingdom Metazoa; phylum Arthropoda; class Insecta; order Lepidoptera; family Crambidae; genus Musotima; species Musotima nitidalis. The sequence continues at coordinate 5,152,567 of OX421424.1, read as the reverse complement.
CACATGATTTGTTTATAATGGTAGTTGTAGAAAATACTCTCGTAATTGACTTTTTCTACTAATAATCTACCTTCGTTCCGAATAAACAAATAAATAAAATAATTAATAAATATTTCCAATTATATAGTTGCAAGATAAGTTATCATTAAGAACTTGTGTTATGGGTACTAAATAACGGATAAATATACACAAATACTTGTGTCTTTGTAAATACATACTTAATATACATAGAAGAACACCCAGAACAGAACAAAAATTTTTTGTGTGGGAATCGAACACACGAACATCGGAGTAGTATACTCGCCACTACGCCATATCGGTCGTCAACAATAAGAATACGTCTCATTAATCAAGTAGCTTTCTATACTTCGTGATTACTGAGTAAATTAATAAATTTACTGATGTATATTATAATTTTTCGCCTTATACAGCGCCCTCGTAAGACTATACTATAGGGTCGTAGAATTTTTTTAGGCGAGGTGCCTTTACCACACGACAAAATGATCCGATATGAATAAAGTCATCCGGATCTCGGACTCAAAGTGTATCGGCGTAATGTTGCTATTAAAAAATTTTAAACCGCTCAATAGGGCTCAACACGACTACCACACTTAATGAACTTGACCAGAAGCTTTACACGTAAATGTCTGATATAAAATACCATAGAAATGGCCATACATGCCATCAAGGAACTGAAATAATTAATCCAAACATTCCTCAAGACAAAAAGGGAGAAGAAGAGACCCATGAAATGTACATTAAGTCCCAAATGTCCTTTCGCAATGTGTTGTGTCCCATTTTCTCGTTAGCCCTTAATGTGGGGTCGGCCTTTGCCATTCGCACAAACTCGGACCCTTGTAAATTTGCTGAATGCAATATTCACAAAAACGGTCGCTCCGGCTTCATAAAATATAAGTATTTTTACTAATTAATTATTGAATACGTATCAAAAGCTTTTATGCGGCTATAGACTTCGCCTTTAATGAGTAGTAATTATTTAATATAGGGCAATGATTTAGAGATATACACTGTGAAGTTGAATTGTATAGATAAATATTATATTTTGTTATAAAATTAATTAATGAAGTCTTATGTGAGTTGAAATATTAGTTAGTCATTTATTCAAGTTTGGCTCAATGGAGCTCTTATGAATGTCATACTTATAAACTAACGCGCCCATTCACTGCGGGCGGGAGCTTGATCATAAAAGAACGGGCAAGAAAATCGTCAAGGTTGGTTTTTTCTCCCGCCAGTTACATAAAATAAATAAACTATAGTTACCAACATTAATGAAGACGAATTTCCAAGCTGAGGTGGCGATGGGCGGGGCAGTTTGCTCGACGAACCGATATCTATGAAGCGTTAAGATTTTTCTATGGCAAACGCGTACCAGTAAACTAAGTAGAGGACAGCCTCTCAACAGATTGACCTATGATCTGGTCAAGGCTGGTGTGAAGCATGTTGCACAAGATTTTATAAAATAGTCTGTCCTGATCATGTTAACTAAAATAAAATAGCCATGAGACAAGGGTGACCAGTTTTTGATTCGTCTATAAAGCAAAATGCCTAAATTACTTATTTTCAGAACGCAGTTAGAGTAAATAGACTAGTCTGAAGAAAGACTAAATTTGATATGACTACGTTATAAAATGACTATCACGCAAATTTACTGTTTTTGAGGCAAGAAATACTAATTTAGCGCTTATGACTACTACCATTAAATGCAAAGACATAGTTACAGCGACCTGAAGCTGTAGCTATATTGATCATTCAATGCAAAAAAAGAACAGTTAAAAATACGTAACTAGTTCTGGAACAGAGGGCCTACTCTAACTAAACGAAAACGAAACTTCGTTATACCCATCCCTTACACTCGGTAATGATATACCTAGAGAGTGAAAGAGATAGGCATAACGAAGTTTCGTTTACGTTGAATTAGAGTAAGCCCTCAGGCCTTCCACGAGTTCGAATAATATAGTTTTGCTAACTATTGTGTGCGTTTTATTTTCGTGCGTATAATTTTTTTTTTAATTGGTATAGCGTTAGCAGGAAAATGTCGGTCGGCGTCTCTCGAATATTAATATATACGAATATATAAATATAACGAACATCCCAATTAAGTATCTCCACTTGAGGCCTCCTTCACTGACGATAAATCGAGTATGTCGGGACTAGAAAATTATTAAAGTTAAAAAAAGCCAATTCGAAAAAAACAATGGGTAGTAAATTAAGATGTTAGTTGACAGACCTTTAGTTATATATTTTTATTGAATTAACTACAACAATGGAGGATTGATCAATCCATCATAACATACCTATGAATAAGGTTGGTTAACGAAAGCTTACAGCACTAGATAAGATGTTGCGGGACTGTTCGGAAGGGTTACCGCGGCTGCGGGACATTAAGGCTCAAGCAATTAATTATTGTTTTTAATCTGTAAATGTCTGACACCATCGACATCATCATCTCAGCCATTTGAAGTCCACTGCTGAACATAGGCCTCTCCAATTGCTCTTTACGTTATTTGATCTTGTGCCGGATTGTGTTGGCTTTCCGCCGCCTTGATCAGATAATCGGGTGGGAGGCCACCCTCTACTACGTTTACTGGTTCGTGATGGCCATTGAAAAACCTTAACGCCCTATCGGTCGTCGGTGCTGACCTCTTTATCATATATATGAATCATATATATGACCTCATATATATGAATTTTGACATTTTGCAAGCTCTTCTTTCAGTAAAAGTAGACGGCACGGTTTAGCTTGAAGTTCCTACTTCCTTTTGTGGCAGAGGGTCCTCATCCTCATACGTGGATACGTACATGTCGTGCGAAAGTGCCAGGAATGTCCATTCTGAACCCCTTTTTTGAGACTGCTTATACGTGTAGCTTACACCAGGTAATTCATATTGTAAGTCGATAAAATGAAATTTTAGATGTTGACAACTCACGGAAATATACACGAGTCAGAATATAAATGACTCGTGACTAATCCCTGACACGGGTCACAAAGGCTCACACAATATTCCTTCTAGCACTAACACAGAAAAAGGTGCGTCACAGAAAACGGTACCGTGATTTAAAATGCTCAGGAAAAATGTACCGCCCAAAAAAAGAAACAATGTTTTGCTGGCTTTGGGGTAACGAATTCTTTTCATACCTCAGTCCGCCCGCGCCTGCTGGCGTGACATTGAAATATTACCAAATTACACTTTGATTCTGAACATCAGGCAAGGACAGCGCTGTCACATAATCAATATGTAAGAACAGAAGGTACATATTATCATGATGTCAAGTTTATTTCTTCAGACTAAGTGTCTCGATATTTCTAGACGTTTTAAAAAAGTAAACGTCATGCATCATAAAAAGCATTCATTGCTCCTTAATATCAAATTTACAAAGTGGTTATTGAAAATAAAAACGATAGGTTAGAGGTCTACCCCCACCAGTGTACATTTCAAATCACAGTTTGTGAGACGGAGCCTCTGCCTAGTAGGTGGACGTTAATAGGCTGAGAAGCTGAGACCTAGAACGCGTTATTAGTCCAGGTGGTGAAGTATGACCTGAATGCTTTTATTTGTGAATAAAGGCGTGGCCCAGTTTAGTCTAGAGTCAAAATCATTTATTCAAGTTTGGCTCCATAGAGCTCTTATGAAAGTCAAAATTACAGACTTAAAATCTAGCGCGCCCAATCACTACGGGCGAGAGCTTGATCGTAAAAGAACGGGCAAGAGAATCGTCAAGGTTTATCTGAGATGATTGGCGTGAGACAGGCGCTTGTCGTTAAAAACCAACTTTCTACAGTAATCTATTTAGCGGTGCTTTCACTGGAATGAGTCACGATCAATAGGAAGATTTAAATGAAACAGCTCCCCGTTTGCGCTCGACGGCTGCGGCTTTGATTTATTTAGTCGTTTACATTTTTGCAATGTCATTCTACAGATAATATTACTTAAAGATAACGTGTAGAACATTAATTATTTCTGTAATTTATTGAGAATGCAGAAAATAACAGAGTATACTTAATAAACTGCAAATAAAATGTCAACAACACACTATACTTGTAGCCCCAAATAAAACAGAGCTTGTAATAGACAGTTGCTATACTTGTGGGTGTATAGGGGTTCCCGCCAAGGTCTGAGGAAACCTTTTTTTTACATCGGCAACAAAATACCTTTACGCACTGCCTCCCGGCTAAAGGGGGACCGAAAGGGGAGTGTGGGGCTTTTCTTCGGCAGATGCGACCGCCAGCAGTCCTTCCCATTTTTTAATGGGCTGGCCTTTCGACTGAAAAGGGGCGGGGGGTCAGTGCATAGTGTGATGTGGCACCTAAACATGTACTTGTAATCCTATATATAAATATGTTTAGATTATAATAAATCATTCAGTGTATTCTCAAACGTCGTTTCATTTACATCTCCAACACAACATCACATGGCGACCCTGCCAGTAACAGGAGTCGACACGGGCCCGTGCGCGTGCTTCCCATATACGGACAAACTATGTTAAACAATCGTGTTCAGTGCAAAGTTTAAAGAAGTGATTCGATATGGAACTAAGTACAGAAATCTTTTTGCGCGACGCACGTCTTAGCGATACCACAATCACAAAGTATTTTTCTATTTTTTCCGTAAAATATGGGTTGTAAATGTTCAAAGGACGAAGTGATTAAAAATTCTTAAATTCTTAAAGATTCTGACACCCCGCCCACACAGGGAACCTACCAAAAACCTAGGAGTCCAACCTCACCTGCAGGTGGTGCATCAATCAACGGACGAGGTTCTCGCCAACATCACAGTTTCCGGTAATCGGCAATAGGTTTCCACCTATTACGTTGAACTAATAATGGTTACTAACAGTGGTAACTTGGCGAATTGCGGGCGTACATTATGCTTCTGCCTACCCTTTCGGGGAAACAGGCGTGAATGTGTCCTTATTAAAGATATTTTATGCGTAAAATAATTGAAATCTCAGTCATATGCAGTCGAACAACACCAGAAATATGTATGAGACCACTCAAAAGTATGAAAAAAAATTTTCAGTTTTAATTGGGGCGCTCGTTATGATAACATACCCTGCATTATGTATGCGGCATAAACATGCAAAAATATGAAATGCCATTACTGTTGTCCTAGTAACAACATAAGCCTGAAAGCTTGTAGCTCCATAGGTTTAACGGCCTTTAAAATAACGAAACATTTTATTCTTCTTTGATATGTAGAAACGCACTCGATTAGAATATTTGCCAGTGCTAAATATATTGATAAGTCAAGATGTTTGCATTATTATTTCAATATTATTGCAACGACAAGAGGAAACAGTAACATAAATAAAATACCAATTTTATTTTATATTAATTGTATATATACACTTTCTTGACGATAATTAGTTATTTTTTGACAGTAGACGCATCGGTAAATCAAACTCTGCTTGCTTTATTTGGTGTCTAAGACCTAAGCAAATGTATTGTGAATAGAACACAATTGTTTTTTATAATTATATAGTAACAGATGGTGTATAGGGATCCTACAAAGACCTAAGAAGCCCCAGCCAACTTCACCTGCAAGTGGTGCACCTACCGATCAACGAATGAGGCTATGGCGAACGTAACAGTGCCCGGTAAGCGGCAAAAGGCTCGCCACCTATTACGGGGGCTATATAATTGGCGATGTGTGGGCGTATGATATGCCTCTGCCTACCCCTTCGAGGAAACAGGCGTGGTATTATGTACATGTCTGTTTACATAAACAATACCTGGCTAGGCTAGTTTAATGCCGCTTTTCGGGCACTTTTATATTTGCCAGAGCTTCGTCCGTTGATCGGCAGGTGCACCACTTTCAGGTGAGGAGATCTTCGTAGGAGCCCTATACACCCTATTACAGGTATTGTTTATGGCACAAACTATATGAAGAACCAGATTTTACTCAGTTTATTTTAGGAAAACAGAGAGCGACACTGCAAAGACATCACTAAAGTGCTTGTGTATTGTGTACAGCATCGATATCCGAGCATCGACACGGAGCGATATCAGCAAACTTCTTCGACAAATTTGCTGTGTAATACCATCCCTGACATCCTTTTGTTCAGTAGCTCTCTATATCAGTGTTATTGGATAGAAAATAATTCCCATTCTAACACAGAATTGTTTAGTAATCCATAGAAGATGTGAACTTGTAAAGATGTGTGTGAATGATGATTTGTACTTATAAGACATTATTAAGTTTGTATTAATAATATCAAAAAATAAATATTTTCTGACAGTTACACCAATTATTTAGTTCCAAGATAAGTATCATTAGGAACTTGTGTTATGGATACTAAATAACGGATAAACATATATGTATTTTTTGTAAATACTTACTTAATATACATAGAAAAACACCCAGACCAGAACTAATATTCATGTTTGTGCACACAACTATTTTTCCTGTGTGGGAATCGAATCAACGACCTTAGGAGCGGAGTGCGGGTATACTCGCCACCACGCCATATCGGTCGTTAATCGAATATAAGTTTCCTATGAATAAGTATAGTTAAGATTTGCGTATACATAAAAAAAAATATAACAAAAAAGCGGCACTCAAACACGAAGCCCATTTAATGAAAAATACACCGCAGGCTATGGATGTTTGCAATACCAGACTTCGTACTAGCTATTTGTTAAAGACGTTTTGCATACATTCACGCCTGTTACCCAGCAGGGGTAGGCAGAGGCATATTACACGCCCACACTTTGTCAATTATATAGTTAGTCCACGTAATAGGTGGCGACCCTATTGCCGCTTACCGGGCACTGCTATGCTCGCCAGAGCCTCGTCCTTTGATCGGCAGGTGTACGACTTGCAGGTGAGGTTAGCTTAGGCTCCTTCGGTCTTGGTAGGATCCCTATTGTTTTATATAATCAGTTAAAGTGTTAACAGAACGACATAAGTTTTTGACAAAAAAATGTTGACCGGCCAAAGAAACTTTTTAAAATCACTAAATTACGGCCCAGCGACCTAAAATTATGACATGATATTGAAATTAAATTTGGTTTAAATAATTCCGCCAATTCAAATCTGCCAAAAATTATTAACCTTGAATGCGTCTCTAATTTTGACCAAGATTAATAAGAAATATCCTTTAAAAGAGAGTCAAATGCATTACAATTACATTAAACACTTTTTTACTACATCAATGTTCTGGGCCGCAATTACTATTTTTAGTACATTGGGCCGATATATATATCGCTCTTAAATTAGGCCTTACGAGGCTATATATACAAAAATTCAAATTTCATTATATGATGATTATCACTAAATGTTATAGTCGTTAAGCCACGTTAGAGGCCTAATGGGCGGCTTGAAAAAATCTAACAGCAGTATGGCATACTCGGTATGCAGTATGCCATACTCAGAATGCAGTATGCCATACTCAGTATGCAGTACACCCGCTTCCGCCAATCCGCACTGGGTCAGCGTGTTGGGGGATGACCCAATACCCTCGCACCTTTTGGAATGTTAGAGCGGTATGTGTGAGGAGGCTCGTGCTCAATAGTGAGACGTTAATGGGCTGTGATGATGATTGTGCTTTATCAGGGTGCCCTTTGGTTCGCCTAAAATTGTTTGTCCTCATATGGTTTGGCCAAACCGTTTTGGCCTAAACATAAAACGTACAATTATTGTTTCGCCTAAAAATTGTTTTGCCACCATTATAGTTTGGCCTAAGAATTGAACGGCCTAATTTTAGAATGTCTAATGTAAAATAGTCTAAAGTATAATGGCATAAGTTTATTTTGGCATAACGATTATTTCGCAAATTTATAAAAGCTCTAATTTAAGCATATTTAAAATGAAATGTGCCAATAATGTATTGGAATAAAAGCATAGAATTTTATTGAGAAAATAAATTGACAGAAGCGAATCGCTGCAAACCCGACTCCACGTAGTCTTGTCTGCCCTACCCTAGGCGCGGAGGGGCGAGGCGGCCCGCTCGCGTGGGACCGCCGGAGCCCCGCAGCGCCGAAGCCGTGACGGAAACTATGCATGCTGCATGCCTGCATGCCTGCTGCATGCTTGCTTGCACGCTTACATGCTGCATGACTGCACGCTACCTGTTTTGTACTTTATGATTTTTAATTTTGTGCGAATTAATATTTAGAAATTGTAAACTTTAGAGATTACGAATTGTTCTGCCAAATGACGCATTTGGTAAATGACAATGTGGCGATAAAAAGTTAGGCGAAGTGAAATTAGGGCAAACACGATTCTGAAGAGTGAAATTAGGCGAAAAAATTTTAGGCTTTTCGTTTGGGCAGCATGCAAGCAGGCATGCAGCATCCATGCAGGCATGCAGCATGCATGACTGCACGCTACCTGTTTTGTACTTTATGATTTATAATTTTGTGCGAATTAATATTTAGGAATTGTAAACTTTAGAGATTACGAATTGTTCTGCCAAATGACGCATTTGGTAAATGACAATGTGGCGATAAAAAGTTAGGCGAAGTGAAATTAGGGCAAACACGTTTCTGAAGAGTGAAATTAGGCGAAAAAGTTTTAGGCTTTTCGTTTGGGTGCCATTACAAATTAGGCGTTCAAAAAATTAGGCGATCCGATAGGGACCCGCTTTATCATCGCTATATCATTATTATGTTTATATGAAAATATTTATTATTTAATGTCAATATTTGTCAAACTTAATTCTTTTTTCAAATGTTAAACTTTAATAAAATAATGTCCCAACGCACTGAGTGGTTCACGAGTAAGCTTACGATGTAAGGTTAATAGACTTCTTAGCGGGAAATTGAAGCGTCATGTGTGCAGTTTTGTTTTATTTTCTAAAATTTGTGATATTTCTAACATTAATGTGTTATAACGGTGGATTATTAACCGTTAAGTGTTTGTGAAACATTCATGAGTATTGGTAAATCAAACAAAACAGTGCAACATCACTTTTCAAATTTTCTCTCAAGGAGTCCATGTGAGATCTCAGTATAGCCCCACATCTTTACTGAGGACTCAAGGGGTTTAGGGGAGGGTATTTCATCTTCGATTTATCATCTTTATCACCACTCATTCTCATTTACTATGTTTGAATTATATATTATTAATATATCACTTACTTCACACTGGCTAAATGTGCTAGACGCACGAAGCCATTACTTAAAAGAAAGAAAAAGGTTAATAGTAAATTGGCTAGAGAAATAATTTCCATATTTCGTAGAAAATATTGAACATGTTATTAAAATTAAGTCTGCAGTCGATGCAATCCAAAAAAAAAATGAAAGCGCTTCATATCGTGAAATAAGCACGGTACAAAGCGCATTCACTCATGACGGGCTGCTAAAATGCCATTTCACGCTTCGCTTAAAAGACCCGGGATCACAAGAAATAGGAAACACATGAGCCGGCAGCGAATTCCAGAGCTTAGTGGTCTTGTTTAGAAACGTCTTCATAACTTTCTTGGTTCGAGTGCTGATAGTCTGCACAGTATGAGGATGGTTTCTAAGACCTACATACATGCTGCATGCATAAATAAATAAGTGACATTTTAGAATATTCTTTAGTTTTAGCAGATGATATAGCAAATATACTGGCCGCCATACTAAACTGGTCACATATAAATTTATGTCGACTACAGGCTGGCTGTTGATTTTCACAAAACAAACCGTTTCATTCGGTACAATATTTTTATAAGATCCCTCAAACACATCATCATTCTCCATTGGATAAACAAAAAAAAACAATTTAAGCAATCCACGTGTTACGTTCAGCCAATATGTATCTTACCACTTCTTTTTTGTTAAAAAAATTTATTAGTAGATGACGGAAACGGTTACGGAAATAAAAAAAAATGCTATCAATTTCCGTACTTCGGAAAGCATGCAGTTGAACTCGACCCTCAACCCGACTTGTTATCACCAGGACACACACACCATTTCACATCGGATTCGCTTGGCGTTTTATGACCTAAAGCCCTGTCACCCTCGTTTATGAGACTCTGTAGTGTGACTTTACCGGGCTGAGAAATAGATGAATATCATCATAATGATCTAGCATTAGCGAAGCGCTCGTAGCTCTGCGGATGAAGCGCTCGTAGCTCTGCGGATGAAGCGCTCGTAGCTCTGCGGAACTCGGTGATCGGAAACGATCACCGAAGGACAGCAGAGTTTACAGAGGTCAGTCCTTGGATGGGTGACCGTTTGTGTGGCATTTGATATCGAGCGCTTCCGTGCTTCGGAAGGCACGTTAAGCCGTTGGTCCCGTTTATCACTAAAATGTGGTAGTCGTTAAGCCATGATAGAGGCCTCATGGGCGGCTTGATAAATTCTAACAGCAGGACGCCATACACCTGCCTCCGCCAATCCGCACTGGGTCAGCGTGGTGGAGTATGACCCAATACCCTCACACCTTGATTTGTGAGAGGATGCTCGTGCTCAGTAGTGGGACGTTAATGGGCTGAAATGATGAATGATGATCTAGCATTATCCGGGTTGCCCTTTTTTTTAAATGTAAAATCATCTAATTATCTTTTCCCGCTGTAGATGGAGCGGGAGCGTGTGTCAGACTTTTACTGACTAAAACCCATACATGCTACGTCCTGAGGCCTAGAATTTAGCTTAGGGCCCAGGGTCTGCTAACTGATCTAACCAGATTTGTCTGAATTTCAGTTATAACATGGAGCGACTGCCGTTTGACCTACGCAATCCAGTTGGTAACATAATTCTATGGTTCAACTAGCTGTCAGGATATTAAAAGGAACAAACTTTCTTATAACGACTGCCACAGATGTTCATGACAGTAAGGAACAACGGCTTAACGTGCTTTCCGCGACACGGAGCAAACTATATTTACGCATATATCTTCGAAAAGTTATAAAATAGAATTTGAACCCGAGATCCTTTGAATTTGTCTATGGGTCTCGCCACTCAACTGGACTAACGCCGCTATGAGATGAAGGTAAAATTCCTTTATAATAACAATATTCTTTATTGGCAACAAGTCTACAATTTCTACATAGACAGCAACTTCTGCACTTGGCTCGCAGGCCTGTATCGCAGCAGTTGAGATGAGTGAGCATATACCAGTTTATTGCATACACACTTGCTTTAACTATAAGTATAAAAATAATAAAAATGTAAGGAATTTTTTTTGAGATAAGGGGTCGAGTAATTATATATAATTGTAATGTGTACGTGTGTGGGCGCTTGTATGTGTGTGTGTGTGGTAGTGTAAATAGTAGTAGTATATATATATATTTATCTTTGCTTATTTATAACCATTTCAAATTGTTGTATCGGTCCGAAACGTAAAGTATGTATAATAATATTCCTCCATAAATCTTGTTTCAGTAATGTATTTGTGTCAAGAACTGTTATTCTCCGGCTTTGAACGATATTGAAATTCAAATTTCATTCCGGTTACAATTTTATCTTAATGGATTTACTGTTATAGCTTTCTTGTATAATATTTCTAAGATTTATGTATTCCACTCTTTGCAGGTATTATCTACGCAGCAGTCCTTCTGTTTATGACCAGCTTTTTTTATCTGCAAATACGTGAATCTTGTATAATGATTGTTATGGGTCCAATTTGTTCTGGTCTGGGTGTTCTCCTATGTATCTTAAGTATGTATTTACAAAAAAAAAAGTACTTGTATATGTTTATCCGTTATTTAGTATCCATAACACAAGTTCTTAATGATATCTACTTATCTTGAAACGAAATAATTGGTGTGATTGTAAGAGAATATTTATTTATTTATAAATTAGTCAAATCGTATAAAAAACAATACTACACAATTTCGCATCAAGGTTGCCGTAAAAATAAATATTGTTTGGTTTTATATAATATATAAATAACATAAACTTTATATTTATAGAGAGTTATTTCATAACAAGACGGCATTTCATGAAATCCTGTAGCTATAATCTGGCCAATTTCGACATTTGAAATAACAACAACTCCGGTTAAGCTGACTTTTGGTAGAGTTTTTGAGCTTATCATTGCAAATAAAGTTTGATCTTTGGGAACTTTCGATACTTTATTGTTAATGATGAACCCAAGGTCTCCATCAAAATTTAGCTTTATCATTTTTTTTGATTACTACTTCTGTATCTAAATTGATCGGTCAAATAACTATTACATTTTGCTTAACGGTCAAAATACGACATGAAGAAAACCTAACGACTTAAAAGCGTACTGTTGAATTGTCACGGCAATAATAATTATTGTTTATTAAAAAAATAGTTCACGTTGTTGCAGGAAAGGAAGCTAGAACCGCTCTCTCTCCGGGTACGCCGTTGGCACAGCCAGTCGTAGACACTTAGGCGGCGAGGGCCCCTACCGTCTAACTATAGACCCTTCGCGAAGAAGGCCACATAGGCCATGAGAAGGTCCTCGCAGTTCGACGGGGTGTTAAAAGCTTAACAATAAAACAAAATAAACTTTTTTGTCTATAAAATCAACATGATAATTTAGATTCGTCAAATATTCACACACAAAATGGAAATTCGATAGCTTGAAGCCTTGGCACTTCTTTAAAAATATTGTGTAAACTTTTGGTACTTTTAATAGTAGTAGTTCTTGTAACTCAGTTGGTAGCTTTAGAGATATAAATAGTTTCTAGAAGAAATCGGTATAACCAAGTGTCGTCGTACCCTGTGCTCGTGAGTCGTTCCTAAAGCTGCCCTTAATCCAGCTACTGGTATCCCTCTATAAGCAGAGATCGGACTTAGGTAGTGTGATTTGTGTTTTCATGACTGCTCTTTTATTTTATTGTCAATTATTTTAACGCTTATACAGTACTTGCTTTATGATCTAATCGCTGTAAGTTTATTGTTTACCAAAACGATCACCGAAGTAAAGCAGAGGTTACAGAGATTAGGCCTTCGATGGGTGACCGATTGGGAGAGAAATTAAGGTGTTGGGCTCGGATATACTATACATATGCTGATTAAAAAATCTGACATCCCGCGTCACTTACCTGCCTCAGCCAATTCATACTGGATCCGTGTGGTGGAGTATATCCTGAATGCCACACACCAAGGTTCGTGATAGTATGTCCGTTTCCAGTAGTAGAACGTCAATGGACTGAGATAATATATAAATGTATTTAACAAATGTGGGAAAACAGGCGGGAATATATATATATATACATTCACGCCTGTTTCTCCAAAGGGGTAGGCAGAGGCATATTATAGGCACTATTAAATTCGCCAAAGCCTCGTCCGTTGATCGGCAGGATCACCTCATGCAGGTGAGGTTGGCTTGGGCTCCTTAGATGTTAGTAGAATCCCTATATATAAAGACCAAACTTAAACAATTATTAATTTAAAATGGCTTATTACGATTCTTATTTTGAAATGTAACAAATTCTGAGTACTGCAATTTTATTCTGAGCTAAGATCACATAAATCACACTTCTTTATTCTGATCTATGATTATAACAGTCAGTCACGAAATCAAGAGATATCGACGTAATTCCTCAAGATCTTTCTGCTTGAAGGATTCAATGTCTGCCCCTAAATCCGGTTAGATTTGGTATTTTGTCAGAATACTTCCATGCAGTGATCTTTATGAATTTCACTGAGACTGACTGATTTCATGAATTTCATTTATCGGTTTAAGCACAGTACCTATTTTACACTCGTTATAAAAAAGCGTGGTAAAGTTTTTATGTGTGTTTATCTGTTTGTATATGTGTGTCTGTCTGGCAACGTAGCTCCTAAACGAATAGACTTATTATAATGCGGTTGTTTTGTTAAAAGGCCGGCGTGGTCGAGACGGTTTTTAACTACAATTTATAAAGGTATATTCGGGCGTCTGAAAGTTATCAACTGCGGTATCGATTAAAATTAATTGAGTTCTAAAAAAAAGTTAGAACAATTAGTAGTAGCCCGGTCATGAAGTGAGTCATGAGTGTAAATGTTTCATACCTTCGCAGGTAACAAATTCAACTACATTATGTTTAGAGTTTGACCAGCGTTTGTGTAAACAAGCGGGGCTGTTCCTTAATTAGTTTCTTGGCAAACTACACATAGTACGTTTGAATGAAGTTCGAAGGCAGCTTGTTAGATTACAAGAACTTTAGTGTTGAGTAGGTACGCGTATTGTTGTTGTGTTAGGTCCTTTACACATGATCCGACACAAGAAATCACAAGACGACGCCCTTTTTTGCGATTTTCACCTGTCATTCGGTCTATGATGTAGTCTTTCTACACAATATCTGGTGTAGCATTCCCACACAAACCTACACTTGATTAGTGTGTTAAGCTCTATTGTAGCTTTTGTTAGTGTGACGGAATCGACAACTGTATTTAATACTATATCCTGAGGCTTACAACCGCATCACTAGCGCTTGCTGACTGCCATGTTTGATATTGTAATTATTTATCCTAGAACGTGGATAACGTTGTGGGCTTGGCAATTATGTAATTTATTGAAGTAATTATTTTTTTGTAGCTACATTTTTCTGCTGTATAGTGCATATTTATAGTGGATTACAACAAATGTAATCCACTGTAAATATAAATAAATACTTAAAGAATTATTTATTTAATAATTCTCTATAAAATTGTGACTTTGAATCATAATTTATATACCGTATCATATCATAGCCCATTGCCGAACGTTGGCCGCCCCAACAGATTTTATTCTATCTGGGGTTTTTGGCCATTGATATGGGCAAAAACTGGGCGTGGGTGGGTTGACGATCGCAGTTCAAACCAGTACGCGGAATGACGCTACTGCCAATCATACGGTATGGATTTCTCTTACGACTCCCCATGAGATTAGAGGTGGTGGGACAATTGTAGGTCGGTACCACACGGCGACTTACAATAATACATGCAATTGAACTAACTAACTTAGCGTGTTTCACTGGTACATAGAATGGGGTGTAATACGTAAGCCACGTGTAAAGTAAGTTGATATAAATGTTTATCATTTTTATGTAAGCTAATGTACGTGATTGATAACGAACTAGCAAGCGCAGTAGAGAACGGACCATCCGATGATATGGTCAAGACTGCCTGTCCTTGGATGGGTGAACCGTTTTTATTGCATTCAATATCGAGCGCTTACGTGCTTTGGCTGTTGACGTTAAGCCGTTGGTCCCGCTAATTACTGAATGTGGTAGCAATGTTAGTTGCCTAATTCGGCCGCTTGAAAAATTCTAACAGCCGGACGCCATACACCTGCCTCCGCGAAACCGCACTAGGTCAGGGTGGTGGAGTATGTGACCCAACTTCCTGCACCTTGGTGTGTGAAAGAAGGCTCGTGCTCAGTATTGGGATGTTAATGGGCTGAGATGATGATGATGATACATTTATATAAAGAATATTTCAAAATGCGTGGCGTCGCGCTTTCCGTTAAGCAAATTAGGGCAATTAATGAGAGTTACGGTGCGTCAGATGTGACGGCAGACGTGACGAGCGTGTTTCAATTATCTACTTTCTTCCATGTTTACGAACCAGAGGGCATACTCTAATTTAACGAAAATTCGTTATACCTAACTTTTTCACTCTCTAGGTGTATAATATCTGAGTGAAAGGGATGGGTATAATGAAGTTTCGTTTTCGTTGAATCAGAGTATGACCTCAGATTCAATAATGTGCGTACATTGTGTCGTGAAAAATAAACACTTGAAGAAAGCATTATTTAATAGTTCTTTATAAAATTGTGATTAGGAATCATAATTTCAGCCTCATAAAGTCCATTGCTGAACATTGGCCTCCCCAATAGATATTATTCTATCGGAGGTTTTTGCCCATATCACGCTGAGCTTAGGAGGGTCAATTATCTACTTTCTTCCATGTTTAGTTCAAAGTTCAAATATTTTATTCCATAAACATTAATAGTTACATAGTACTTGAAAACGTTAAAATTAAATATAAATACAAAAAAATCGAAATATGATTACACTGAAATCACGAAGCGTATATTCACTTCCATGCAACAAAATAATTAAAAAACTAAAATATTTAAGTACCGTATATACACGGGCGGTTCTCCCGTCGCGGGTATCCGCTCGACATAGCTCCCGCAAACCAGCAAACTACACGGGACGCGGTTTGTGTTCATTTCAACATGGATCCGCCTATGACAACTGCGCTTGCAGCTCTTATATTATTAGAATTATTAAAAATTAGAAAGTAAACCGCCTTGTTTGGGTGGAACCAGTGTTAAGCAGAATGACGAAATAGCGGATAACCGCCCGTGTAGTTTTAAACGGCGGTTAACAGCGGCGGTTTGATGCTGCAAGTGGCGGTTGAATTTCTCCCGCCTGTAGCATCCAATGTCCATATATAGATAATTGAGTCTAGTGCGGTGTAGAAACGGATTCCCACGGCGGGAGAACCGCCCGTGTAGTATGGCCCTTAGTGAATTTAAGTGCTCCGAGCCACCGCTCTGTAAGGAGAACTAGCAAGAAACTCACAGGCTATGCTCTTTCAAATTATCAATTGGTTAGTTACAATCTTCATTTGTCTGTGAAGCTATATAATACAAATTAGTATAACATTAACAATATTAATGTTCTAAGTCATTCATATTAGAATAGCTTGTATGAAACGGCAGTTTAATCCCAAGCATTTTTATCTGCCATATAGTCTTTGAAAGAATTGTATCCCTCTGAAGATAGCTAGCTTTACGAACCACATTCGGTTATTTGTGTACATTGTGTCCTTACAACACTACAGCCAGGTTAGTAGGTACTCGTACAAAACAAATTTTGTCGCAAGGAATAACATTTTTTCAAACGTCGCAAACTTAAGCGCTAAACGTTTGCATAGTGAAAGAATGTTACTAGTGTTAACTGTTTAAGATATCGTGACATGTCGCGTTTGCAACAAGCTAGAACAATCTCTTTGAAAAAAAAATCAGACGACCATTAGCGAAAAGTATCTATGTAAATATCATCTAATGTTGCGAGTGATTAGTCCTGACGTTGTTGTTATGTATTACTTCAAGTCTAGGGGTATCCCTTTCTAGGGAGATTCTATAGCTTCTTTAGAAAAACATACTTCGCTGTCTACTAATTAGCTGAGAAATAATTATGGCAAGTGAATGTTTAAGAGAAGAGAGTGACAAGCGTCTTTCAATTATTTATTTACTTCCATGTTTACGACCCACAATCGCAAAAGTACACATGTGTACTTAGAATACCACAACAGCGACACCTACTATCTAGGTACTAGTATAAAACAAAGTTTGTCGCATAAAAAGAAAATTCAAATAATATCGTAAACTAATGTAACCGACATCTTAGTGATAGCAAAAGCAAAGTTTATAAATAACGAGCTGACCCGGCGAACTTTGTTCCGCCTTAATGGCAATAAATAAGCAGATTGTGTTTTTATTTTAATGGAAAAATTACAAAAAAATTAAATACCTACATTAATCATTCATTATAATTTCTGTATTTTAGTACAAAGTTGCTCTTTACTTAAGTACTTTGTGATTAACGACATTTTTTGTTTTATTATTATTTATTGAGAAGCACGAAGTCGAGCCATACTTTTGCGGCGATGTTCACGTGCAATTTCTTATTCTTCTTCAGTCCTTTCATTTCCAGTATTCCGTATTCTTCTTGCATTACGGCTTTGTCGGTAAAGATTCGATAGTCTTGTTCGCGGCATTATTAATTAAACTTCACCTCACTTCAATTCACCTAAAAAATTATTTCAAAACTCATATTCACATTCCCGCCAAGAAGTCAGAAATAGTTTGAATATTGATTTCTTACAAATATCAAATTGTCATCCATACGTCATTACATAGCTGTCATTTGCTTTTTGTTATTCCAAGTCTGATTCTTTTTTGTTATATCACGTTTTATAGTGAATGACGTTTCATGTCAAGTCACACGGGAACGCTGTCGAACGGGATAAAAAGTATCCTATGTCCGTCTCCTGGCTCTAAGCTACCTCCCTACCAATTTTCATCCAAATCTGTTCTGCCGTTCTTGAGTTATAAGTGCTGTAACTAACACGACTTTCTTTTATATATATAGATATATTACTACTCCATATCATTGCTATAACATATCGTGCCTCGTTACTGCCACTAGCAAGGAAAATGTCCTTTAAAAATTTTGCATGCACAATGTATACAAAACATCATGCTTGTCACGAATAATGAGCCCAAACGTTGTACTTGCTCTAAATATAGATTTACTTTAAGCATGATTCCATGGCTTCTTTGGATAAAACAGTTTTCACTGCCTACCAATAAGCTGAAGAGCAAATGTGTGATTATGCTTTCATATTCACAGATACAAACATTCACGCCTGTTTCCCCCAAGGGGTAGGCAGAGGCATATTATACGATAACTCTTCGCCAATTACATTGTCGTTCCCACGTTATAGGTGGCGAGCCTGTTAATTAGTTAGATCTGTTAAGTTCGCCAGAGCCTCATTTGTTGACCAGCAGGTGCACCACTTGCACCCCCCCGACTGGTCTCCACCTTGTCGTGGTGGGGGGGCTGAGTACCTCCCGGTAGGGCGCAGGAGGCGCTAGGGAAAAGGCAACACCCAGAGACCGACGACTCTGGGTGCCCTTAGTACTGACTACCGGGGGGAAAACTAAGAGGGACCTGTGGAGGGCGCAGTGGGCGGGCCAGGAGGGCCCGCTCAGCAGCGCCAGGAGGGTCTAGGCAGTGGGGGCAGGGGGCCTCTGCTGTCTAACCATGGACCCTCCGGGAAGTCGGCCACACACGCTATGGTCGCAAGGGGAGGTAGGAGGGGCGCGTCCACTGCGCCTCTCTGAGGAGGTCCTCCCGGTTTTGGTCCGGGGGACGTTGGCCGCAGGCGGGGTGTCAGAAGCTGCAACCCAGGTACTGGCCCTCGCCTCTTTCTCAACAAGCGGCGGGCGTCGTCGGAAGATTTTTAGTGGGTATTACTTGGCGGTCGTGTCTGCCGGTGGTGAGTCCCACACCCCCTTTCGGTCCCCCTTTGTGCGTAAATGCATTTTGTTACCGACGTAAAAACAAAAAACAAAAAGGTGCTCCACTTGCAGGTGAGGTTGGCTTGGGCTCCTTAGATGTCAGTAGCATCCCTATACACCCACATACATATTCATCATTCATCAAATGATGATGAGTGATCATCAAATGATGATGAGTGATCATCAAATGATGATGAGTGATCATCAAACTATTTTAAAATATCTTAAAAAACAATTTAATATGATTAAACCCTCTCTAAAAGCTATACCTTCACGGTTCTAGTTTACGAAGCAAGGTATTCAGAACCAGTCACCGAAGTGGACAGTCGTGTAGTTTTTAATTTCGACCGTTTCAGTGCTTCTGAACATTCAACGACCAACCGTTTATCACTAAATTCTATAAGTTCTATAAGTCAGCCTCCTCTCAGAGTAATATATTTTCCGTTTGATAATGAAGAGCTCACCGACGTGGATTCTAACGGTACGAAGGGTCCACTAGTTTATAGTAGCTCAGTAAGCTATAGAGAGGGCTATGCTTAACTATTGATATTTCTTTGAGGGGAGAGAGGAAAGAGGGGATCCAACAAAAACAAAAGCTACCGACATAGCCCAAAAGATAAGCAAGCTGAAGTGGCAGTGAGCCTGACATATCGTAGGACCGATAATCACTGGTGTAAGCGTGTCCTTAAGTGGGCTCGGAAAATGTATTGTAAGACGCCTTTCAACTAGGTCAAGCCACGACATTATGAATAACGACTGGCAGCGATTGGAGACGATAAACTGAAAATCGAGCTCAGTTGCATGAGATAGTGATATTTGAGTGGCCTGTGTCCAGCAGCGGATGAAGATGGGCTGCTGACGATAAAGCAAAGTGCACAAAAGTAATTCTTGGCCAGGCTTCAAATGTAAAAGTTACCGTGCTTCGGAAGCCACATAATGTTTATATTATACTCTGGTGGTAGTTGTATAGGCCATATAGGTAAAGGTCTGTTTCGTGTAGAAGATATTGAAGAGATGACCAAGAATGTCCAGAGCAAGACTAAATAAAAAAAGCTTTTTTATTTTTATTAACTAGCTCTTAGTTCTGCTCTTTCGCAATCTTAATAAAATAGAGTTAGTCGTTTTCTCAGCCAATTAACCCGCAGTTTAATTGGACTCCAAGACAGTGGCTAGTCTATTTTTATAAGACTTAATTTTCTTATTTCATTTCAAGATAAAGATATGATAAATTAGCTTTTAAATTATGAGCATTGTATTCTGAAAACACCTAATAAAAATTAATTGTAATAGGTTACTCTTCTTAATTTTTTTTGTATAATTTACTTTTTGTACTTATATCAGTAAACGTCTTAAATTCAATAATTTAAACTGCAATAAGCATTTAAGCTGCCTTTGTAAGCAGTCAGAAAGTGTCTGAAAAGGCACATCTGGCAGTTCATAGGGGTGTGTTGGTACCTACACTAATGTATGGAAGCGAATGTTGGTTATGGCAGAAGAAACATGAGAGTAAGATTAATGCAGTAGAAATGATAGCACTCAGAAGTATTCTTGGTGTGAAATTGAGTGATAGGATAAGGAATGAAGTGATAAGGGTTGAAGCTGGTGTAAAAGAAGATATAGTGGCAAGAATTGAGAAAGGCATGCTTAGATGGTTTGGTCATGTTGAGAGGATGAATGAAAGTAGATTAACGAAAGTGATTTATAATGGACAAGTGGATGGAAGTGTTGGGAGGGGAAGACCTCGTAAGACCTTCCATGACCAAATACAAAAAATGTTAGAGAAAGGGCAGCTCAAAAGTACCCTAAACCGACGGGCGTGTATGAGGAGGTTAATGAGTGTGAATGAAGCTAAAAGTGTGTGCCAAGATCGTAGCAAGTGCAAGGATGTGATCTCTGCCTACCCCTACGGGAAAGAGGCGTGACATTATGTATGTATATAAATATTTATTGTAAACTGCAATAAATTGTGCTGGTGTTCAGTAGATCTTCAAGAATTTGGGCAAAAATAAGCGGCAAAACTTTACCATACCGTTCTCGAAGCTGACATAGCCGTACCATACTGTGAGTTCAGGCTGTTTTCGATTAGTTTTATCAACATGAATAGTTAATTTAATGTTACACTTAGACATTAACGTTTATTCTGGGTGTTAACCCAAAATAAAACTTGATGTATTTATGCTAAAGTGTTTTTGAGATTTTTTTGCTAGTTCTTCTTCTGAATCTACTGTATCTAAAATTATTTCACGTACAGTGAATTGGTCACTAGTTGAACAGAGAACAGAGGACCTCCTCGAGATTAGCTTATATTATTATCCAAGACTTACGAAAAATATAAAAGCGCCTGGAGCATACAGGATAAGAACAGAAAACTTTAAAGCTCTATTAGATGTGAAAAATTGCGACTATCTTCATAAGAAAAGTGACGTGACGGCCAATCTTGTTGCTTAGTCATATATAAAAGCTTTTCACCGAGGTGATTACTCTGAGAGAAGGTTCCACATGGCACAACCCGTGGAACTAAAATAATGATTAAAAATCTAAACGTTGGTCACGTAATGGTTGCAAGGACTGCTATTTTCCTGCAGCCTGAATTAATTATAAATTAATATATTCATAAGATATATAGATATACCTAATCAAACTCTGGTACCGACTATAAAATAATATTCTGTATTTTATTTTGCACTTTTCTATTTCACCAATAGGTATGCCACCACATATAATACTAATATTATGTAAATATGGCATGACTTACTGTATTATACTGTCCGGACTATTAATGTAAATAGTAGTCGTTAAGCTATGTTGGGGCTTTAATATATGTCTTAAAAATGCCAACGCCACACACATTAATCACAAGCCGAGGTGAAAGGAGTTAGGTCAATGAAATGATGTTCATTAAAATCTATGTAAGTATATTGAAGAAAGACGTGTTAGTTTCATTATTTATAATTCAAGAACGGCAGAACTGATTAAGCAGTTGAGTAAGCAGGTAGCTTAGAACTAGGAGCCGGACACAGAATACTATTTATTCCGTTTCCGTGGGACGTCATTTTTATTTTTACAAATCACAACTGATATGGAATATCCAACCGCAAAAGGAAAATTCATCAAAAGATAGTTGGAGTTACAAAAACCTTTCATATTCTCGCGGGGATTCGATTAAATAAAGTATAGGGGTATAGGGATCCTACCAACATCCAAGGAGCTCTTTTTTTCTTTTGTTTTACGTCGGTAATAAAATGTATTTACGCACTGTCTCCCGGCCAAAGGGGGACCGAGAGAGGTGTGTGGGACTCACCACCGGCAGACACGACCGCCAGCAGTAGTACCCACTAAAAATCTTCCGACGACGCCCGCCGCTTGTTGAGAAAGAGGCGGGGCATCAGTACCTGGGTTGCAGCTCTGACACCCCGCCCGCGGCCCACGTCCCCCGGACCAAAACCGGGAGGACCTCCTCAGAGAGACGCAGTGGACGCGCCCCTCCTACCTCCTTTTGCGACCATAACGTGTGTGGCCGACTTCTCGAAGGGTCCATGGTAAGACAGCAAGGGCCCCCTGCCCCCGCTGCCTAAGACCCTCCTGGCGCTGCTGGACGGTCCCTCCTGGCCCGCCTGCTGCGCCCTCCACAGGTCCCTCTTAGTTTCCCCCCCGGTAGTCAGTACTAATTGCATCCAGAGTCATCGGTCTCTGGGTGTTACCTTTTTCCGGCCTCCGGGAGGTTCTCAGCCCCCCCACCACGACAAGGTGGAGACCAGTCGGGGGGGGAGGGTATAGGGATCCTATCCTACCAACATCCAAGGATCCCTTTTTTTTTTGTTTTACGTCAGTAACAAAATGCATTTACACACTGCCTTCCGACCAAAGAGGGTCCCCCTTTGGCCGGAAGGCCTCACAACCGGCAAGGAAAAGGGATGTGGGACTCACCACCGGCAGACACGACTGCCAGCAGTAATACCCACTAAAAAGCTTCCAGCGACGCCCGCCGCTTGTTGAGGTAAAGGTCGGGGCCAGTACCTGGTTTGCAGCTTCTTACACCCCGCCTGCGGCCAACGTCTCCTGGACCAATACCGGGAGGACATTCTCAAAGAGGCGTGTGTGACCGACTGTCCGGAGGGTTCATGGTTAGACAGCAGAGGCCTCCTGCCCCTGCTGCCTAAGACCCTTCTGGCGCAGCTTGGCGGGCCCTCCTGGCTTACCCGCTGCGCCCTCCATAGGTTCCTCTTAGTTTCCCCCCCGGTAGTCAGTACTAAGGGTACCCAAAATCACCATCCTCTGGGTGTTACCCTTTCCCGGCCTTCGAGTGGTACTCAGCCCCCCCACCACGACTAGGTGGAGATCTGTTCGAGGGGGAAACACTCAAGCCAACCCCACCTGCAAGTAGTGCACCTGCTGAACAACAGACGAAGGCTCTGGCGAACGTAACAGATCCCGGTAAGCGGCAATAGGCTAGCCACCAAATACGTGGGACCAACAACTTAAATGTCGAAGTGTGGGCGTATAATATGCCTTTGCCTACCCCTTCGGGGAACCAGGCTTGAATGTATGTATGTTAATAAAGAACCTGTACGTCACGCTGACGAAGTCGCGGACGGCCGTTAGTTAAACAAAAAAGTTTATAGTCTACAAACTTATATTCAGAACACATACTTCTAACTTAACATTCTGATGAGTGCAATTATAGTAGTAATACACATCTCCGAAGTTCTTAGACAACCAAAACATCAGCGTTATATCAACAACTTCACAAGCCTTTGCGAGCGAAAGTTGGTTACAGCTTGTTTGAATTTTCAATAGTTTCTTCACGCTGCTGAGTGGAATCATAAACTTAGCATTTCTTAGACAAACAGAAGACAGTTCAAGTTGGAAACTGTATAGTTGTCCGGATTCAGGTACAAATGATAATATTATTCAATATTGAAACTAGCTAACTATGTCAATTAGTTAGTACATAAACTAACATCACATAAAGACATGACTCTTTCACAAAAATAAATGGAATTAAATTGTTTATTTGTAAGGTTATAATAAAAGCTTTTTATCTGATTCAACACACAACAATTACGTTAATTTTAAGACGGCATAAGAAATTCAAGAACCAATTCTCAAATTTATTATGTATGTTTTTTGTGGCTTATGTACACAATAGCTGCATTTTGGATGAGATATTATTTACTTACAGATAGTTCAAGTTATAAGAAATAACTAAGATAGATAGATAGATAGATATACTCTTTATTGGCCAAGAAACTTAAAAACTACAGATTACAATATTAAGAGAAAAATTAAATTTAAAGCCAATCTAGACGGTCTTATCGCTAAAAGCGATCTCTTCCAGACAACCCGACGCAAAGGAGAGAACAGGATAGCAGTAGGCAGAGCACATTAACTTTAAAAATAATAAACACTAAAACTATTTGTTAAATATGAATAAAATACACAAATACATAAAATATATATATATACATATATCTATATACATAATATATTTAAAAAACTGATACAAACAACTAATCAGATATATTCAAAAAGTAAGACTTCACCCGCTCCTTAAAAGAGTTTAATGTCTGAGCCTGTCTAATGGAAACAGGTAAGGAATTCCAGAGACGGATAGCCTGAAGGGTAAAGGACTCATGATATTTTTTGGACACATGTGCAGGGACATTAAGGCATAGGTTATCAGAAGAACGCAGATTACAGGAATGAGTAGAGGATACATATGTAAAACGAGATTTAAGATATGAAGGAGTGCACGGGTGGAAAAGAACGGAGTACAACATGGAAAGGATATGAAGGTCTCTACGCCGACGTACTGGTAACCATTTAAGCTTATTGCGATACTCAGACACATGATCGAACTTACGCAAGCCAAAAATAAAGCAAATCGCAAAGTTTTGCAAGCGATTAAGTTTGTCCAGCTGATCACTTCTGAGATCTGGGTAGCAGCAGTCAGCGTAATCCAAAATGGAAAGAAGGAGGGATTGAGCCAACATAATTTTAGTAGATGTAGGTAGAAAGTTTCTAATGCGTCTAAGAGATTTACCTGCAGCAAAAATCTTCCGGCTTACCTCAGTCAATTGATTATTCCACGATAGAGTCCTATCAAAAATAATTCCTAAATTTCTCACCGTATCACAAAACGGGATATCCGCACCATCCAGTATTAAGGAAGGAGTATTACCATAATTGATTTTTTGTACAGACTTATGGCCACCGATGATAATAGCTTGAGACTTGGAAGGGTTAATCTTGAGACCATATGGCTTACTCCAGTCTGAAAGAACTGACAAGTCATTATTGACAATATTAATTACCTCCGGCAAACTGTTTATTGTTCCATGGCTATATATTTGTAAGTCGTCGGCAAACATGTGGTAGGCTGAATTTAATTTATTAGAGATGGAGCTAATAAAAAGAGAAAACAGAAGTGGTGAAAGCACACCACCCTGGGGAACACCAGATAAAATATTGCGCCACATATATAAGACTACTTTTTATCCCAAAATTATATATTTAGGTACTCGGTGATTATGAAACTAGCGTGACAATTCATTAGATTCGAAAAAGCAGCCATGTATGCTTCTTTCGTTAAGTCCTTTTGGCAACCAGCTCGAAACAACAGCCCTGGCAGGCAAAGATATATGATTTTATAAGGCTGCAACCACGACCTTTCCGGTCTACTATCAATACAAGGCCAGCATAGTCGTCACACGAAAAAAGATATTTATAATGGCTTCTTGAACCAAACAGTACGACATTAATAAAATTATAAATTCGCTAAAAAAAATGAAAACAATCGTTGCACATACTAATTTCCCTTTAATTATTACGTAAAACCTATTTCCAAAGCCAAAATTGCCAATGCCCATCCAGTATCAGCAGATTGGTGGCCTGGTAATGTTGACATAACAATTTGTGTTAAAATTGATGGAGCAATATTCGAGACACTAAATTACGTGTCAATTATCTTGGCATTTGTAATTAATTTTGCCCACAGTTATGCACACAATTTACATTAAACAGGATCAACGACCGTGTTGATTGTGTTTGGTGCATATAATGAAGTGTTGAGTAGGTGATAATTCGCATGGCTTATATTTGTGGTCGTAGTACATTATTCGCTTAATCATTTTGTGATTGAATTATTTTGAAGGTAATGGTTATTTGCAATTGCGGAGAGGGGTGTCAGAGCTGCAACCCAGGTGCTGGCCCCCCGCCTCTTACTCAACAAGGCGAGCGTCGACGGAAAATTTTTAGTGGGTATTACTGCTGGCGGTCTTATCTGCCGGTGGTGAGTCCAACACACCTCTCTCGGTCCCCCTTTGGCCGGGAGACAGTGGGTAAATGCATTTTGTTACCCACGTAAATAAAAAAAGGCCGGTTCCACACGACACGTTAACAGGCTGCGACAATGCTAACTTATTTGAATAATCAAAGCATAACATTTTAAAATTTATCCGAATTTTGTTGCCGATCTTCGAATACATCTCGTAACCTACAATGTACTTTGCAATATATTCTTGTAAATTTAACTAAACATTTATCTAGTACCTATTACAATGTAAGAATGCTGAAAATAGCGTAATCAGTCTCTTGTATCAGTGAAATAATAGTCGTAGTAAAAATGTTGGTATTCAAGGCAAATTACTACATAATCCGACTAAAGAGGCCGACTACCAAATGTGTCCCCGAACCTAATTAATCAACGGTTATCTGCGATCTCCAGATATCACCAACTAGCTCCACAGATTGTTATCTCGCCACTAACTTAGCTTTATTTGCACGGCCTCTCAACGAGACTTGAACGAAACTTGATCTGAGAACTTACTTAGGATCGTTCTTAAGTTGATATCTTTAACAACTTACTAATTTGGAATAGTGTCTTTAATAACTATTAATAAGAGCCTTTGAAGTTCGCTTAAGTTCTAATTCAAAATAAAAACCTGAACCAAATGCAACTATTTTCATAATAATACTTATAAAACAATTTGCTAAATAAGTAGAAAATATGAGTTACGTGCGTACATATTTATTTCATTATTTTATTTATTTAACACATTGTAACAGAAAATCTTACGTGTGCTATTTACAACTAGTTATTTAAAACTCACAATGGCCTTATTCTTGACAAAAACCCATCCTACTTATATTGAAAATGTGCGATGAGAAACTATCTAATGACATTAAATATCAAACGTCTGGCTTTTACGGTCTCTTCGACTACGAAGACATACGCTCAAAGTGGGAAACAAGACTTTTACTACACTTGTTCAACACACACTAAACATCTAGTTGATTAATCCTCACATCGTGGCTGGAACTAAGACGATCTAAAGTTTCTCCTGAGGTAATAATAGTTTCAGTATCGTATCTATCCTCCAACTGAAAAGTTCTGCATTTGATCGTATTCCCCTTAACTTTGTTGCTGTCTGACTTGACCTTTCTATTACTGAGAGGTCTTCATTTTATCTCTGAATAAGCTCCTCTTGTATTAGAGTAATTGGGATAACCCGATAACTATCACTGTATATTTGAAAAGAGGTTGGACATCTTGATCTATCGAATTACATTTACAATAATTTATTATCTTAATCCGAATAAGACTGTAATAAGAAAAGCTACATTTACAACTAGTTTACAGCAACTAAGTCTGAGCATAATATTTTATATTCTTAGTAGTATTGTGTATTCGAATGTACTTTTTGTATCGCCCCGCTCACCCATGATGGGGGACGCACTTCCAGGCTCTAATTACAGTGAGTATCAGCACTACAAACAGAAATTCCTATTACTTACGATTAGGCATTGGAATGAAATATTAGTCTAAATATTCCTGAAAAAGTGTGATATAAGTTTATTTAAAAGAGGTGTAAAATATTTATATGGCTTATGCTAACGCGTAAGTGCAACGTCCATAAGATACATAAAATTTAATATTAAGTACTTAAAATTAATATAAATTAAATTCATGATATTTAATTCGTTATCTCTATAATTGCTCTAAAAGTAAATAAATAGCAGATCATTAATATTGTTACAACTAAAATAATATTTATTATTTGTTGCACTTACTGTTTGTTACACATTATACTAGTTACACTGTTATTCATTTGGAGTGGTATTTAAAAACTATCATTACTATGAAATATTAATAATAATTCATTTTTTACGTTCTGACTATATTTATAATAGTAGTATAATAAAGTTCTAAGTACATTTTCATTTGAATTATATATTGCTTATAAGACCGAAAGTAATGGATGTAATATTAAAAATGTTATGAACCGTTTTTTAAATTTTCTCACTAAAATATGCCAACGTTTTTACCCAGACACAAATAAAAATGTGCCCTTTACATTTTGGTATTTCTAAAAGATCGGACTTTCTTTGAGAAATATCATTTAGTCTTGAAATAACATTGTCGATAGTTTTTATTTTGTTACCTTTAGCGATTGAAAATACAAGACTGAATTCTTAAAAATGCACGGCACTTTGATATAGATAATACTGTATATTTGCTATATTTTTGCAACAGAACCGCAATTGCTCATGCCGCTCTAGGTTGGAAAATCCAGTTAAGGGGACGGTGGATTAACTGACTTTTAGAAGCCTAGCAAGACGTCTCCGCGCCTGCGGCAGAGGGGATTCCAGTTGGATTTCGTGAATCGATTGCATATATAAATTAATTACTAGTAATAAATATGGCAAAAATTTTCAAACGGTCTTTTCGGTATTTAATCTACTAGTAGCCTGAAGTCATAAAAAATACTTGCGATTAATAGCCTACAAGTAAAATGGCCGAAAATAAACTCGAAACGCAACTTTACAAATGTCATATTGAGAATCAAACGGGTTATTTTATTTTTAACCTCGCTTTCTCATGTGTTAAATGATGTCGATATATGTCTATTTTTTCATTTATTGTTCTGTGCAAGATAACAAAGAACAATCAAATTGAAAAAGATCAATTATATCGATTTCACATAACTACCCCCTTAATATACCGCTCTAATTTTACACATATTATTATGAACTGTGCCACCAACGAAACAGAACACAGATTATGTTTTAAAGTGTTAAAAATTTATTTTAAACTTTAATTATTTTAAAGTTTTAACATGTTATTCTTTTGTTAAAAAAACGTGAAATTTTATATTGTTGTATTTTTTTCATAAACAATTAAAACAAAATAATAAGGGGCTTATCACAAAATAATATGCTTATATTTCATAAAATTAAGACACTAGTTTTAAACCTGGATTAACTTAGATCTTGTTTTGTAAATCTTTGATTGGGAATCTATTTAATGAACATTTTTGTATGTAAGAATAGGATCAGAGAATGGTTAAAATCCAAAAACTTCTCAGAAACAGAGTACTGAGCAAAAAAATAAATTGAATTGCGTAAGCACATTCCATTGTTATTTGTCAGAAATTTTGTTAAATAAGCACTAACACATATTTATTGTGATTACTTAACATCGTAGATAACACTTCAATTAACTGCATTACTAGCCCAATGTATGTTCATAAAATAATGTAATTAGGCTAGTTATTATAGAGAAATAATTTATTATTATTATTTGTAAAAAGCCCCTGAAAGTGGGGAAGGAGTTGAGAGAATCTAGCATAAAAATATTGATTTCACACAATATTGATCCACAACGCAAATAAAGTATAGCTTTATTGTTTTTTTGATTTGTGTTTTATAAGTAAATTGTTTGTATGTATCTTCTTATTTTTGTGTCAATGCATGCCGTGGTGACTTGTAAGTAAAACAGCACTTAGCTTTTAAGTATTAACTGTATTTATTATGTTCATTTTTGGTATATGTTTTGTTAGTCGACTTAAATGTAATAAATAAATAAATAAACGCTTTCACTGCCGATAATTCTTTATTTAAATGTATATTATTCAGACCAGTTTCGCCACTAGATGTATATCTTACACTAACTACTACTTATACTAACACAACTATTTTTTATCGTTAATAATGTATAGAAAATAAAATATCAAATTAAATTTGTTTTTTCAGACTAGCAAGAAGATGAAGTCCTAGCTTACCTTAGCTTTATGTAATGAATTACTTATATAAGCCATATTAATTTTTCTCCTATTTCAATTTTCTTGAGATCTTAGGATTAACTTGATTAAGCAAACTGTACGGATAGCATAACCTTAATTCTGAGGATTAACTAAAAGGAGGGCTTAAGAAAGTTCTCGTAAATATTTTTTTCATTACTTTTAATGTCCTTTAGTATTTAATCATAGAGAAGTGCTTTTAAGGCTGCTGTTTCTTAATTCACTAATTATACTTCCAAGTAAATTCCACTTTAGTTGTAAGATGATTAAAAATTGCTTAGCATTTTCCTTTCTGAAAAATGCAATTTTTTAATAGTAGTAAGTTTTCAAAAAAAATCTCTATTGTCTTGATTATTGGTTCGATTACAATATAGGAATATAAATTTTCTTTTTAAAAATGTATAATTACTGCGTTTTGGTATTGGATCAAATAAAAACAGAACTGCCAATCCCAAATATATAGACGTAAGATTATACATATGTATGTTCCTCTGGAATCAACTGTTCCTTTATAACGCTTTCTATCATAGGGAGAACTTTCACAAAGTAAAACATAGTATATAGAAAAACATTTTATGAATAAAAGTATAGCAAGTCAATGTTAGGATGTGATCTCTGATAATTTGTATGTCATCATATCCCAACATTATCTAGGTTGCCCTAATTGATTGATGATTGAAGCCTAGGGTCTTGGGTCTTCCCCCCGACTGGTCTCCACCTTGTCGTGGTGGGGGGGCTGAGTACCTCCCGGTAGGGCGCAGGAGGCGCTAGGGAAAAGGCAACACCCAGAGACCGACGACTCTGGGTGTCCTTAGTACTGACTACCGGGGGGGAAACTAAGAGGGACCTGTGGAGGGCGCAGTGGGCGGGCCAGGAGGGCGCGCTCAGCAGCGCCAGGAGGGTCTAGGCAGTGGGGGCAGGGGGCCCCTGCTGTCTAACCATGGACCCTCCGGGAAGTCGGCCACACACGCTATGGTCGCAAGGGGAGGTAGGAGGGGCGCGTCCACTGCGCCTCTCTGAGGAGGTCCTCCCGGTTTTGGTCCGGGGGACGTTGGCCGCAGGCGGGGTGTCAGAAGCTGCAACCCAGGAACTGGCCCTCGCCTCTATCTCAACAAGCGGCGGGCGTCGTCGGAAGATTTTTAGTGGGTATTACTTGGCGGTCGTGTCTGCCGGTGGTGAGTCCCACACCCCCTTTCGGTCCCCCTTTGGCCGGAAGGCAGTGCGTAAATGCATTTTGTTACCGACGTAAAAAAAAAAAAAAAGTGTCTTGGGTCTGCTAACTGGTTTACCTAGATTTAGCTGAATTTCAGTTAAAACATGGAGCGACTGCCGTCTGACCTTCGCAACCTAGAGGGAAACATCATTCTATGGTTTAACCAGTAAACAGGTTGTTACAAGTCACTGACTTCCTAATAACGACTGCCATAGATGTTCATAACAACCGGGACCAACGACCAAGCGATAATTACGCACATTACATGAAATCATAGATGCGCCACCAGGATTTGAACATGAAACCCTCCGAATTAGAACCCATTGTTAGTACACTTTACTTACTCGCTATGGACCAGCGACAAATAAGCGTATAAACTTTTTGCCACGAAGAGCCATCATATTACGAGTCGTAATATCATGGCCCTTCGAGCCGGATCAAAGGCCTCAGTAAGTTTATTACCATGAAGCTATAGAAAAGTAGTACAATGTAACGTTACAGAAAAACGTTTTAGTATCAAAGAAAATAACAGACATAGAACAAAACTCATTTCCACTGTCACCTATTACAACATTGCGTATGGAATTGGGCAATAAAAATACATCCAGTCATGTCACAGCTGGTGTTTTAGAACATATTGCTCATAAAGAATGTATGTGTCTTCATATCGACTTATTGGAAGAAATAAAGTTGTAGACTTCACATAAAACATCACAAAGATCGCATTACTATTTGTTGAAGCATAAAGTTTTTTTATCATGCACTTGAATGTATTATGGGTGAATAGGGATCCTACCATTTTGTATTATTGTTTATTATCGTCGGTAACAAATGCTGTTTACGCACTACTCTTGGCCAAAGGGGGACCGAGAGGGGTGTTTGGGGCTCACTGCGCAAATGCGACCACCGCAGTCCCATCCACAAAAAAACTTCCGACGACGCCCACCGCTGTTGAAAAAGGGGCAGGGGGCCAGTGCCTGGGTATGTAGCTTTTGGCATCCCGCCCACGACCAATGTGATCAGAACCAGGAGGACCTCCTCAGAGAGGCGCGCTGTAATGTGCCCCCCTACCTCCTTGTAAGACCATGGCATAACTGGCCGACTTTTGGGAGGGTCTATAGCTAGATGGAAGGGGCCGCTGCCCCCGACGCCTAAGAGCCCCCGGGCGCGGCCGGACGGGCTCCCTGGCAGGGGTGCTGCGCCATTGGCGTAGCCGGAGAGAAGGAGGCCATCGCCTCCCACGCCGTCTCACTGTCAACCATCTTTTGCATGATGGCCGGCAGCGAGAGGGTGACTCCACGCAGGGCACGCCACCAACGTGTGGTGCGCAGTGTCTACCGCGCAGTCACAGATGTGGCATAACGATCCTACCTTTTTTTTATTTTATTTAATTTACGTTGGTAACAAACTGAGAGGTGTGTGGGACTCACCGATGGTAAGAGATAAACAACAACCTATCTACTCCCAGAATCGTGTCACAAGACACGGGTTTCGGTCAAAACATGGCGAAATTGCTCAATTTCACTCCTGATTCAGTCGCTCGGGACTGAAAATCTGAAACGATGTGTATAAGTATGAACTCACCTCTAACCCTCGTTATTTGGCGAACTTTACTATATTTATATATGTTCATTGTTCATTCCTGACTTAGACGGTCTGAGCATGAAACTCAACATTGGAATTATCATTTTTTTTCAATAGACTAAAGAACATTTGAATTACAATCATTTGCATAGATTATATCGTATATTAAATATAATGCGATTAAATTTGTATTGTTTTCTTTAATATATAGAAAGGTGTTTCAATATTTTACGCGGGGCGTTTTACTCTACACACAACGCAATCCAACTAAGCAGAATATAAATTATTTTCATTTTAATACAGAACGTATTAATATGTTTATTCCAACAAAATTTCGTCCCGTGTGGGAATCGAATTCACCACCACCAAACGGATGTTCCGATCTCCGCGTTATGTCGAACTTTTCATTTTATACTTTTAATTCAAATGGCAATTGAAAAATCGGCCTATAGAAGACTGCAAAAATCAATTTAAATTTCATTGAATTCTTTCAAAGCGACCAGGAAAATCTATTGCGTCGAGGACATTGTGCCGCTTAAACTATTTTAGTGCAATTAGTGCTTAGTGCCAGCACTATCTTTTTAACATAAAGTGCTATTCTTGCAACGATGTCTCGATATGTTTCTATTACTAGATAATTGACTTTTTACTGCAATGTAAATTCTATTTTAAACAGAAATATTGCGGAGTATATTAAGACGTTACAAACATAATACTACAGCGTTTACCTTTAAGGTTGTTTTTTTAAAGTGACTCGACATAAAGACCTCCAATTCGACTGATGGTAAGAAACCGGTACGGTCCAAAAAAGCAGAACACTCATACACAACAAGCGCTCTCATCGTTATAGTTCTCTTCAATTGAAATACTTTTAGTATTTAATCTAGGTTTGAGGCCCTCAGTCTCGGCTTCCCTAAATCCATTTCGGTTGCGCTGTATCGGCCATCAGAGGCAAGCAGCATTCACACACACGGAGTTTAGCCGGTCGGCCCCTTACGGGGCATCTCGGCATAACCTACTCGCCGGCGAGGGGTATCTGGGAGTTAGCCGGCTAGTTTGGGCCACCACCACGGCGGTGAACCAAGTTAACTTCATAGATGCGCGCACTTTGCTTCGGAAGCGCATTGCAGCATGGATTGCAGATTCTCCATGTATAAAAAAAAATTGTTATAGTTGCCACCGAGATCCAACCTTACCCATAATTCTAATATAAGCATGAATGTACCTGAACTAATGCTCATGTTCATAAAAGTTTTGATACTCTGCTTTCCGCTCTATCGATTTCACGGGACAAATATTTCCATCCGAAAAAAAAGACAAATATTCTTATTGAATACCAATATTTGATTATTTTGGGCGTTTAACTAAACTTGCACAGCCTATTGCATCATTTATTTTCATTAAGGATTTACAAAAAACATAAGTTCTCAAGTATGTATTTGTTCAAGCTCTGTTTAGTTGGGGGGCAGAATACTAACTAAAGTTAAAAACATTTAAAACTAAAACAATAAGTAAGTAATAACACCGCTCACTCATACACAACTTGTTTTGTTAAGATTAATATTAATTCAACACAATTCACTCTAAACTTTCTTTGATTGTTCAGATATCCTAAAACAAACGAACTAACCAATCAATTACAATATTAATAATGAATTTACTTAGGAACGGTCTTGTTTAAACAAAACCCGAAGAAATTGGGCAACTCGTTTTCAAAGAAATTGCATGGCTCAGCGGTTTTTGGTATTAATTGTTAAGTAAACATTTTAATAAAAACGACTGATATCGATTAGTACTTTATTTGACATTTAAATGCTTCAGTGCCTCTATTTAAAGTACAATCATTAAGTGGCGAGTGGTACCAGCTTAAAATAGTGCCACCTCTCATCTCACGGGGAGTCGTTAAAGTCGACGAAAAGAAACCTCTGCTTACCCCTTTGGGGAAACAGGCGTGATTGTATGTATGTGCAATAACACAATAAAAAAAATAAAAAAATGAAAATTTTATTGTCTTTAAGATCAACAGGATCATTTAGATTCGTCAAATTTTTAAACACAAAATGGATATTCCATATTTTTATCTTCACAACAATAAAAGAGATATGAGCGGTACCATAATCAAGAAATAAAAGCAAATGGATTATTTGTTAGAATTTGTCAAGGTTTATCAGTTTATCTGTCTGTTGTGGTTTTTTCTCAAGATTTGTCAGTCGGTCGGTTACTCTTATCGGGGGGATCTGTCAGTCAGCCTATCGACTGTCCGTCAGCCAGTCAGTCGGTCGGTGACTCTAACGAGGCTTCCAAAAGGCAACGAGATTGAGAAGAATGCCTCAATAAACTCATCTCGGCTTTTATCAGATTATGTCTTAAAATCGAATACAATCAAAGAAATAAAATATTAAGTTTACCGCTGTTGTTCTTAAAACTATCAACATCATAATCAAATCATAATATCTTAAGATCATATCTAACCTGATATCTTAAGAAAGAAAGGAGCAATTCATGTCTCTTCCAGGCAGCTTTGTCGTTCAAAAAACCTTTTACACATAATAAGCCATCTGGCACAATTTACGGTTTATGTAGTTTTTAAATTAATTTAGAGATAAATTTGCTACATCATCTGGCAGCGTATTGTACTTGCGAATACTCGTACTATTCCTTGCAAAATAATTTGCACCTTTATGGAGCCTTTACTTGGGCATAGCCAGTTTATTTTTGTTTCCTAAGTTAAAATTATATCTATCACTATTTTTACATAACTTACTTTTATTTTAATGAGTATGCAGTCAGTTTTCATAAATGTACTGTGAACACACAGTCATTATGTCTATCTCTTATCTGTAGAACTCAGTCTGCCCGAAACTTTTCCGATGTGAGACCCCCATTGCAACCTAGAGCCTAGACTCTACTCGGGTTTTCTGGGTATAACACTAGTGTTAACCGTCTCATTTACTATCGTGGAGGATCCCAGAGAGCGCATTATTTACGCGTCAAGTTCACGTTGTCCACGTTTAACTTTAAATATTAAAGACGTATCATCTGTTACCACCGTGTGCACCCCCATTGTTACTGCAGAACCAGGTGATTGCTTACCATTAATAACTACATTCTGGACCCTATCACTTAGGTAAGAAGTAACAAAACACAAGGCGGCGTTTCGAACTCCATAGTGATGGAGCTTCATAAGTAAAGTCTGATCCTGGACGCAATTAAATGCTTTGGATAAGTCACAAAACACACCGTAAGCGTCATATGACTCATCCCAGGCTTCGTAAATACCCTGCAATAATTTTATTCCAGCATCAATAGTAGACCGGCCGCGAGTAAAACCGAACTGTTTAGTGTGCAACAGATTATTTTTGTCACAGTGGGTTTGCATCTAACCTCCACACCATATCAGTCTTCGAATTGTAAATATAATAATTATTAGTCTTAAACTTTTTTAAATTACTAAGCCTTTTTACGCCTCAAAAATATCGTTAAGTATTTATGGGGCAGGGTATACAATCTTCCCCCTCGACTGATCTTGTCTAAGTGGGGGGACTGAGTAACTCCCGGTAGGGAGGAGAAGCCGCTAGGGAAAAGGTAACACCCAGAAATTGGCCCCTCTAAGTGCCTTTAGTACTGACTACCGGGGGGGAAACTAAGAGGTACCTCTGGCGGGCGCAGCGGACGTGCCAGGAGGGTCCGTCAAGCAGCGCCATGAGGCTCTTATGCGGCGGGGGCAGGCCGCCCCTGCTGTCTAACCATAGACCCTCCGGGAAGTCGGCCACACACGCTATGGTCGCACAAGGAGGTAGAAGGAGCGCGCCCAATGCGCTTCTCTGAAAAGTTTCTCCCGGTTTTGGTCCGGGGACGTTGGCCGCAGGCGGGGTATCAGACGCTATAATCCAGGTACTGGCCCCCGCCTTTTTCTCGACAAGCGGCGGGCATGCGTCATACTCGTGAACGGGTGCCGCCAGTGCGGACTGGTCTGCTCATGTGTACTATGTTTATCTGTGTCTATGTACTATCTTTATTCGTGACTACAGAACACAACTTTTTGTTGTTTTAATATGAAATGTATTTAGTATAACTGGCGGGAGAATAAACCAACCTTGAAGAATTTTTTGCCCTGAACGGGCACGATCAAGCTCCTAGTTTAGCTTAGCTCTATTGAGCTAAACTTGAATAAGTTATTTTTTATTGTTATTTTATATACACATTTTACATACATATCCCATACATGACAAATCGATGTGTGCATGAAAATAAATATTTGTTCTGGTCTGTGTGTTTTCATATATATTTTTACTATGTATTTACTTAGTATTCATAACACATGTTCTTAATTGTCAAAAAATATTTAGTTTTATTTTTATTTATAGTAATAACTGTATCTAGCACACTGTGATTTGTTTGTTGTTATTAAAACGTTGGCCCCAATTAATGGACATTGGAAGAATTGTCGAGTGCTCGATGCTTCAACTACTAAATTCTCTAACCGAAATATACTTTATTGTTAAGATTTCACAGTTCGTTATTCAAAACACAACAGGGTTTGGAATATATATACACAAATACACTGCTTTTGTTCACTCACCTGTTACATTGGTGTATTTGTGTCGAATTTGGTATGGCTTTTCTCTAAGACCTATAGATTGTGGTATTCTCTGCCGGCTCTTGTAGTTTCCCAATTCCTATATACCCGAATCTTTCAACAATTTACTGGCAGTGGTCAAAACATGACCACGATAAAATGAACCTTATGCAGTTAACTTAATATAATGTAGTAAAATTTGCAGGTATGTAAAGTAAAGTAAAAGTAAAAAGTTCAACTATTGCATAGCACTTGAAAGCGTCAAAACAAAATATACATGAAAAAAAAAATTAATATTAAGAAGATTTCAGGGATCACGAAGCTTAGATTAACTTACATGCAAATAAATAAAAATTAGGTGTAAGTTAATCTAAGTGCCAGTTCCGAGCCCCCGCTCTGTGAGAAGAACTGACAAGAAACTCACAGGCTATGCTCTTTTACATTATTTTTATTACAAAACACACACAGTGTAAATTTGAAGATACTGAAAGGGTCCCCCGAAGCTGTAACCAATAAAGTAGCACTAAGGGAACCTTCCATCACAGTCAAGTAAGTATGTATTGTGAAACTGAGCTGAGCCTGTACAATATGGGGATAATATAGGGATGGTCACGACAATGATCTGGTTGACTTTTTATTATAATATACACATACAAGTTGAAAATGTTAAGCCCAAGCTTGTTTATCCGATAAGTAATCATTAACAGCATAATACCCCTTTTGAAGAAACTGCTTTTTAACTACAGTTTTAAAAGTTGCCAATGGTAGATCAATTATTTCGTGCGGAATTTTATTATAAAATCTGATACTATTACCCAAAAATCAATTTTTTGTTTTGTGAAGTCGACAATTTGGGAGAGAGAGCTTATTTCTATTCCTAGTATTAAAATTATGTACTTTTGAATTTTTATCAAATCGCTGGTTCCTTGCTTCTCTGGACTTCATCAGGCAGGCACAATTACTAATAACATTAAACATAAAAAATACA
Organism: Musotima nitidalis; assembly: GCA_949126915.1. Classification (NCBI taxonomy): domain Eukaryota; kingdom Metazoa; phylum Arthropoda; class Insecta; order Lepidoptera; family Crambidae; genus Musotima; species Musotima nitidalis. The sequence goes on along the minus strand of OX421424.1, from coordinate 5,114,199 downwards.
CAGATAAATCAGCTACCTAAGTAAGGCCTAAGTGTTAAATTATTGTAATTTGTGCAAGTGAGATTTTCAGACCGCGCTCGGCGTTGGGTGGTGTAGAGAACTCAAACCGTGACGAAGTCTTCAGAAATTGCCGAGAATTGCCAAGTTCAAATAAGCTACGAACTTTAATTAAGAAATGTTAGATTAGGCATATCCAACGTGCTGAATCCAAAACTTTGTTAAGTCCCATTGCATCTGATCGTTAAGGCAATAGACTTTTCTAAGATACGATTGACATTTTACCTCATATAATCTCTTATGAATATTAACTTAAAACTCACGCGCCTATGCAGTACGGGAAGAAGCTTGAGTGAAGATGTATCGTTTTAAATGTGATTATAATGTAACGAGTTACAATGCTACATAATGGTAAAGTGTAAAAAGCAGGAGGTGCAATACAAAAATTATGAGGGCTCCATGTTAGACCAAACTTGTTTTTTTTAGTTTAAGTCAGTTAATTGGTAACCGTGATCGCGGCTCTCTAGGTTGTAGCTGAAAATCAACGTTTTGCTCGCTGAGCAATACTACGTTGAGCTATGACCTTTTCGCATGAATAGAGCACACGTACAAATAATTAATTAATTTTTGTTAGTTTGATATATTTTTTTTTCTCTTGTATTGTTTTATGTTAATATTTTGTATGTGTGTTTATTTAGTGCAATAAACGTTTTATCTATCTATCTATCTATCTATCAAACACAGTAACAACCCACTCATTACGACCTGATTATGGCGATTCACGGGAGCAAGCTGGCAAGCTCGGCGGCTGCTTGGTGTGGCGTAAAATAGTGCCACCTCCTTTTATATCACAGGAAGTCGTAAGAGTTGGCTGAGAAATGTCATAAGAGTTTTTTGAGAAATCCTACCGGGTGATAAGTATGATCACCAATTCGCCTGCCCAGTGTGGTGATTATGGGAAAAACCCCTAATAGAATATAATCTATTGGGGACGCTCATGTTCAGCAATGGACTTTAGATGGCTGATATCAGGATGATGATTATTGCTGAAAAGTACATAAGTCAACAATATATGCTTCCACAACATGTTCTGCGAGAGTTCCTATAGTTTTCTCGTGGGAAATCGGAATGTTTTGAGGCAAAAACTGTTCTATTTGGTATCCGTCTAAATCCGTAATTTTTTTTTGATGTGACAACATTCAAACAACTGACAAATAAAATACCTATACTTGGAAAAATATTTATACTTCAGATTGTTTATTCCTATCAGTGTATTTAATAACATATTCCTTGTTTTAGAAGTCTTCACGTGTTGACTTAGGCCACACACATCTTAGTTCTGGGTCACCATTGGCAAAAACAAACATAATAACAATTCTATTCAGAGCTTTAACCGAATGCATAACTAGACCGCAGGGGAGCGTTGAGGAAATGGGTACTAATGAGATCCGAAGGCGGGTCCTTGGGGAGAGTCGACCACTGAATACTGTTCAACACTGCCATAAACTGCGGGCAGGTAACCTGCGATTAGCGGGGCGCACAGCGATTACCATACTAAAAAGTTAGACAGCTATTAATCTACCAGATCTGATAGTCGCAGGCATCTCGTCGCCGGTTTTACTAGTAATTTCCCTTATTCTCCTTATATAGTGAATACAGGGTTTATATGGATCCTGTAAAGATCTGAGGAGTCCTAGCCAACCTCACCTGCAAGTGGTGCACCTGCCAAACAACGGACGAGGCTCTAGCGAGCATAAAAGTTCCCGGTAAGCGGCAATAGGTTTGCCAACAACAATATAAGTGGCGAATATCGGCGTATTATAATGTCTCTTCTTACCGCTTCGGGAAACAATCGTGTTATTATGTGTATACATGTATATAAAATAAATACGTACAGTGTGTAATAAATAAATTGATAAATATTGCCAGAACTCGTGGATAGTATAGCCACTATTAGCGTTATATTAGATTAGCATTATAGATGATTGACTCTGAACTGACTGTGTTCTAAAGTAGCTACTGTTATAGGGAATTAAATGAAGGTACAACAACGAAACTTGATATGAAGAGTAAATTTAATATATTTGAAAGAATACCTTATATTATGATTAAATACTTGCTCGATGTAATGTACATACACCGTTATCTATTGATGAACTTAGAAACTAAACATTGTATGGAGACTTATATGTTCCGATGTCTTAAACGCTTGCGCGATTTAAATACGTACAGTGACATCTAGTTTCAACCACTTTATTGAAGTGGTCACAAACAATAGACAAAGGTCTAAAATTAAGTAAATTCTTAGAACCATTAGATGTCCATGTAATGTTAAATTAGCATTGGCTAAATGTCTATGAGTCTCTTCAAGGACTACTGAATTGTAAAGTAGCTAGTTCATTTCATAGGGAACAAACAATCCATAAGGGTTGAATCAGTTATTTTAGTACATAGTAGTTTAAAAAACAGGGCTCGTAGGGATGTCAAAATATCTTCAGTTGAACGTGTTTTAGAATTGTCTTGCACAGAACTTGATCATTTTATTGTTTTATTTTTTTATTTAAATCATAATTATATTACAATTACAGAAACTTAATCCTAAGGCAATAATGTAAATAATAAAATTAAAATAGCAAATTAACTTAACTTAACTATCTTATCCTAATAACAACTACTTATAACATAATACCCTTCAGATGACCCTTGTGAATTAACTCAAAGAACACGAAAACAATTCTATTTCTTCTGCTACTGCATTGAGTACGCGCAGTGCTCGCGTGAGCGGCGCCAAGTGTAACAAGTTAGTGCGCGCGCGCGGCAGATCCAGCAGCCGCAACTCCGCTAGCACAGCAGGGTTGTATATATTACCGCGGATCACTCTTAGTATGTACATGGCCGTAGCAGCTTCCCTTCTAATTTCTAGTTTAGTGTATCCTACCATACCCAAAATAAATAAAGTAGGATATAAGAGCGGATATCCTGGATAAACTCTATATCTCTTCAGATAAATAAACCTAATAAACTTATTTTGGATACGTTCTATTATAAACTTGTATTTGTCCTCATGCGGAGACCAAACTACAGCGTTGCATTCTGAGTGGCTTTTTACTAGAGCCTCAAATAACGCCTTCAACGCCCACATATTTGTAAAATCGTTCGCCTGCCTTGACACAAAACCCAAACTTCGATAAGCCTTCTTACATACTTCCAAAATGTGCTTACGGAATTTGTGGTCAGCGCTAAACCGAACTCCTAGATTTTTAATTTCGGTTACGAGTTGCATTGGCTCGCCATCCATGTGGTACTGGTAATGATGCGGGGCACGAACGCGACTGAACGACAGTACAGAACATTTAGCAATGTTGAAAAACAGTTTGTTTTCAATGCTCCAACTTACTACTTTGTTGATATCCTGCTGTAACGTGTCATAGTCCGTAGGCTGTTTTATTTCAAATACTAAATTGAGATCATCGGCAAACAACAAAGCGCCAAGGTTACTAACTACTTTGGGCAAATCGTTCACCATCAAGATGAACAACCCCAGATCTTGTGAAGAAGGGCTCCGAATGATGCCCATTGCAATCTATATACTGACTCCTTTCACGCAAATAACTAGCGAAGAACGTCAGTGTATTCGGCGTGCAGCCCACGATGGCTAACTTTGTCAAACATATCATTGTCGACCGTGTCGAATGCTTTTTTAAAATAAATGTAGGCTACGTCTACCTGCCCGCCAGCATCCACCGCCGGTACCAGCTCCGTCATCAGGTGTAGCAGTTTTCCCGTCGTGCTCCGTCCCGGCCATGCTGCGCATCCGACAGCTGACCGCTTACCTGTACGTATAGTGAGCTATGAATCGCCGCCTCAAAAACCTTAGCCGGAGCGCTGAAGACCGCTACCAATCTGTAGTCGCTGGGTTGCGAACCTCTACTACTTTTAGGTACCGGCACCACTCTGGTCCGTTTCCAGCTCTCTGGAAACACCACGGTCTCAATGCACTTACTGAAATATGTAATAATGGTTCCGTTAGCACCTCGCGGCAGCCCCTGAATATCTAAGCCGATAGATACGGCTGCGAACAATTATTATAAATGATAAAACTGGATTATGTCAATTTCAAACAGAGTTCATAATTAACGTCAGTTACAAATCTAAAAACTATGTTAAAACAAGAAACATTGTTTGTAATATTAACATTAACCAAATGAAATAACGTTTACATTCAGAGATTATCATTACAATTTCAATACGCCCACGCGTGGCAATTATACATTGTTTTATTATGAAGTTCCGGTAACTACCTTCCGACAATATCATCAGAGTTAATTATAATAATTCATGTATTCGTTGCGTAATATTAATCTATTCATTGTTAGTCAAATCCTTAATTATTATTTTTTTAGAATAATTAATAAATAAGTCTTTACAATTACACTAATTATTTAGTTCCAAGATAAGTATCCTTAAGAACTTGTGTTATTAATATAAATACTTCAATTTCTTTTATGAATACTTACTTCATAGGCATAAGGTTATACAAAAGCCTTAGGAGAATATATAACCACTATGCTCAGCGTTTGTGGACTAAGATAAGGCCTTCGATTTAATCGAGCCTTTTAGTGCCATCGAGTGTTTTAGTTGCATTGACCATCGGTATATTAAGTGTTGAGAATAAAAAAAAAAAAAAAAATATTCTCTTACAATCACACCAATTAATTAGTTCCAAGTTAAGTATCACAAAGAACTTGTGTTATAGATACTATAGAACGGATAAACATACTTAATACACATAGAAAAACAGCCAGACCAGAACAAATATTCATGTTTATGCACACAAAGATTTGTCCTGTGTCGGAATCGAACCCACTGGAGCCAACCCATTCTGGAGTGAAGTGCAGGTATACTGATCTCCACGCCAAATCGGTCGTGAAGCTAATATAGGAACGAAACTGTCACTGCTGTCCAGGAGGATGTTTTAGTTAATTTAGTGAAGTTACTGGAATGGGAAAACTATGGCATCAACATCAACAGCGAGTAAATGACTCACCTTCGATTTGCCGACGATATAGAGGTCAAAAGTCAAAAGTCAAAAATACTTTTATTTCATAAACTATTACATAGTACTTGAAAACGTCAAAATTATAAAAAAATAACAAAAACAAATAAAATATAATTAGACTAAAATCACGAAGCTTAGATTCACTTGCAACCAAACAATTTAAGAAAACAAAAAATATTTAAGTTTAAGTGAATCTAAGTGCCAGTTCCGAGCCACCGCTCTGTAAGAAGAACTGGCAAGGAACTCACAGGCTATGCTCTTTTAAATTATCGATTGGTTAGTTACAATCTTCATTTGTCTGTGACGCTATACAATACAACATTAACAATATTCATGTTTTAAGTAATTCATATTAGAATAGCCTGTATGAAACGGCAGTTTAATCCCAAGCACTTTTATCAGCCTTATAGTCTTTGATAGAATAGTATCCCTTTAAAGACAGCTTGTGTTTTATTGTTAATTTAAATTTATTTAGGCTCAATTGCTGTATGTTGCTTGGGATTTTATTGTAGAATCGCACACATTGACCTTTAAAAGATTTGGTAATTTTTTGGAGCCTAGTCGCAGGTACAATTAGTCTTTGCTTATTTCTTGTGTTTAGGTTATGTATATTGCTTTTCTTAATCAATTTATCAATATTTTTATGTACATATACTAGGTTTTCATAAACAAACTGACCCGCCACTGTCAAAATACCAATTTCTTTAAATTTATCCCTTAGTGAATGTCTACATGGTAGATTATAAATTGCTCGTATGGTCATAGCGGAGTCGCTTGTGGATCTGGGCACAATGCTCGAAGAACTCGAATGAGCTTCTTAAAGAGGAGTTCTTAAAATTAAATTATCTCGAATGTCAATGTTGTGCCTACCCCAGCAATCGCGGGTAGCTCGGCCCAAGAAGATGCTGACGAGTATGACTCTATACCTGGGACAAAAAGTCCAAATCGGTAGGTCCAACTTCCAGAAAGAGGTTTATCGTCAAATTATATTTTAACTTGTAAATTCGAAATTCATTGATACTGGCTTGGCTTTATTTTGAAGCACTAATTTATTATATCACTAGTCTAGTCTTCAATAAAATTCCAGATCATTAAGAAAAAAAGTAACAGATCATCATCATCATAATAGCCCATTAACGTCCCACTACTGAGCACGAGCCTCCTCTCACATATCAAGGTGTGAGGGTATTGGTTCATACTCCACTACGCTGACCCAGTGCGGATTGGCGGAGGCAGGTGTGTGGCGTCCTGCTGTTAGAATTTATCAAGCCGCGCATTAGGCCTCAAACATGGCTTAACGACTACCACATTTAGTGATAACCGGGACCAACGGCTTAATGTGCCTTCCGAAGCACGGAAGCGCTCGATATCAAATGTCACACAAACGGTCACCCATCCAAGGACTGACCTCTGTAAACTCTGCTGTACTTCGGCGATCGTTTCCGACCACCGAGTAGCTACGAGCGCTTCAGATACATAGACAGACAGATACATAGATAATATAATTATGATTTATTGTGCACGTTTTGGGCGTTTCTTACATGTTCTGTTTTGCAATAACATTCCTTTTGAATATTTTCGTAATCGGTCTATTAAGTTAAGTTTTTTGTTTTTCTTTGGTTCGTTATGTGAATCAATGGTTTATGCTCGAAATATTGTTATTATTTAATAAAATATGTTTATCGGTTCTTAAATATATAGTTTCAACGTATTTTTAGACAATAGATCACAGTGTAATTTATGTAAGTAAATAAGACATAACTCTCGCAGCAATTTTGTCGTATTCTATTATTGTGGAATTTCAGCCCAATACCATCATTTACGAATGTAACGAAACGTATACTTTTTATTATATATTCCATTATATCTACACCATAACGACTGAAAAATAAACGACCACGAATAAAGATAAGGAATTCTAAAGGATCTCGACTTCTATAATAACCTTTAAAACCATCGAATAAGGCGCACAGTGTCATACTAGTCGTGCTACGCCGTAGTCAGTAGATGGCTGGCCGTTACGAAGGACGCCCGCTACGTGGCGTCCCCTACGACACGGTGAAGTGCTACGAAACTTGCAAACTTCAATGTGACTGAAGTGTTCTATGATAACGACTTCTTAATCTATTACAACTATATAAATTATTGAAAATATATTTAAATAACTTATAACAAACTATACTTAAACTAATATTATAGTGATTGTTTTAGTGGAGTTTGTTTGAAGGCGTTGATCCATAAACTGTCAGTATTGAAGGAAGGAGTAATGTCTTGGTAAGTGATGATAATTTAGCAGCGGGTTTTATTAATTCTGGAGGTTTGAAAGAATAACAACTTTCAGATATTGTTATTTTTATGAGAAATCAACATTTTATAGGCAGAAGAACAGAAGAAATACTTATAAATCGGTTTATTTTTAATAAAAATTATCATGCTCTAAAAATTTACATAGCATATCAAAATTAAAATGAAATAGTTCATAAATAATTGCAAAATAAGATATTTAGCAATAAATAATTCTGTGAAATTATATATTAAATGGTTAATTAAATAATTAGATATTTCGGCATAGTATTCCTTCATTAAGTCACTTCGTTCATATTAAATATTTTCAAAATCTCCTCGATTACATGGAGCGACGGAAAGGACATATCTTCTAAAGGTTGGCAGGAAATGGCACACGATAGAGAGAAGTGATTACACGAATGGCAGGACTGTTTTATCACCAGTGAGACACTTTTGTGGGCTGATTTATTTTAAAAAAATATTAAAATATTAATTTATAGTCTTACAATTCCTCTGTAATAAAGTAGCTTTTTGTAGGAAGTCGTTATAGTTAATTGAGATCATATTGTTTGAAGATTCCGTGGGCGTGGTCATGATTGGCTCCTTCAGGACTAACGATATATGAATAAAATAAACACCTTAATCTTAGTAAACGCTCATAGACAAGGGATAGCATGGATACTTTATTACTTTTTCTATATGCATACAAAATAACATTGTTGAACATCTCACACAAAATTTTTCAGTCAAACTAAGTGTTTGTACTATGAGTACTAGAAAATTGATAAACCTACATAAATACGATTTTTAAATACTTTACTAAAAATACTTAAGAGGGGTATGTCTAGTAGTAGAAAAATATAGGCTCTAGATTAAACGTGTCAAATACTTATAATGCATAGCTATCTATATTTATTTATTTTTTTATTTCAGCAAAATAAACATGCAAAGAACATACCAATATACATTCACGCTTGTTTCCCTGAAGGGGTAGGCAGAGGCATATTATACGCCCACACTTCACCAATTATATAGATGGTCCCACGTAATAGGTGGCGAGCCTATTGCCGCTTAGCGGGTTACTGTTATGTTTGTCAGAGCCTCGTCCGTTGATCTTGCAGGTGAGGTTGGCTTGGGCTCCTTAGGTCTTGGTAGGATCCCTATACACCCAGATGAATATTGTCCTGCTGTAATACATTTTGGGGCCTCTTACATGACTTAACGACCACCACATAATAATATAGTGATAACCGGGACCAATATATTTTATTTATTTCCAGGGTTACCAACATAAATACAGCTGTTTTTAACAAAAAATACAATGAACTTATACATATTTTGGCTAACTGCACTTACAATTACAGGTTAACCACATCATGCAATTTGAGTACACCTTATATCTTCTAAAACATATGTAGATAAATTATATATACACATACGTAATACCTAAATAAAACTACGTTTAATCTAAAGAACGTCACCAATTTTCAATAGTTTCTTAAACTTCAGATCTTAACCTGCATTTCGAAGCATAGAAGCGCTCGATATTAACTTATTTATTGATAATTAGTTACGTAATGATGCTTTCAACCTACAACTCTCGAGAGCCGGGCGAGTTTGAAAACCAGCGCTGGCCTGGAACATTGCTCCTGCGGCACCTTCAGCTGAACCTTTTCCGTTTGCCTTGTGTTTTTTGTTTATGGTATGTTTTTGTTGATTGTAATTTTTAGACAATAAATCAATTTTATTACTATAATTATTAAATATCACAGGAACAGTCACCCATCCGAGGACTGGATTCTGCGTTTCCATAGTTAAGTACCGCGGAGCTACGAGCGCTTAAAGTCGATTTTAATATGAAAGCCTAAACAATAAAATGTCGAAGTATGTTAATCATATTTTGTGTAACTAATTTAATTGTGAAATGTCATTATTAAATGTCATTATTAGATTTAATTCCAAAATAAATGATGAACCATTAATAAATATTAATAATTCCAATCGACAAGCGTCTCATTATTCTCGTTATCTGAATTATATTTTTTGTAAGCCAAATTCATAAATTACAAAACTAATAACTAAGCGATTTCATTAAACGCTGAATACTTTCAATACCACAAAAGAGTATTAAACATTTAATGTGTTCCCAATATTTCATTTACCCTTATTGAATTGAAATAAATTTTACTCGGTGATTTATTTAAATACTATATTTTTGGTAATAATTTATCCAAGACACATCGTTTGGAAGAAGTCTGATTTAGTGCAAAATAACAAATATTTGTCCAACATTTTTCGAGTTACTCAATATCAAATGCGAATTACATTAACTGAAATACACGCATACTTTATTTCAATATCAAGTCTTTTATTCCATGTTGTATACAGAATAGTTAAAAAATAAAACTCGTATTCTAGCCTAGGCTTGTAGAGTGGAAGTGTGTAAGTCTATACATACATACATAATGTCACGCCTCTTTCCCGTAGGCAGAGTTCACATCTTTCCACTTGCTACGATCTTGGCACACACTTTTAGCTTCATTTACACTCATTAACCTTCTCATACACGGCTGTCGGTTTAGGGTACTTTGGCCCTTCACTTTCTTCTAAATTTTCATTCGGTCTTACGTGGTCTTTCCCTCCCAACACTGCCATTCACTTTTTCATCATAAATCACTTTCGTTAGTCTACTTTCATTCATCCTCTCAACATGACTAAACCATCTAAGCATACCTTTCTCAATTCTTGTCACAATATTTTCTTTAACACCAGCTTTGGCCCTTGTAAGTCCATGGGGGTGACTTTAATTGACAACTTAATAATTTCTTATTACTTAGTGGTAAGTTATTTGTTGAGAATACATATTGTGCTGCGATAGGTAACCTACACCCACTTACACCCACGCCCACTTACAATTATGATCTCTAAGTAAGGCTTACTACACTTTGACGGATTTTCAAATTGTAAGTTATATAAATATATATAACAGTAGTGGTGACGCTATTAAGCGGTCGGAAATTATCATAGAAGTAAAGAGTTATAGATTTTAGGCCTCGGATTCGTGACCGTCTACATAACATTCAATATTTAGTGCTTCCGTGCTTCGAAAAACACGTTAATCGGTTGGTTATAGTTATTATAAGTTATGGTCGCTAAGTTAGGTTAGACGCCATCCCCCCCGACTGGTCTCCCCCTTGGCGTGGTGGAGGGGGCTGAGTACCTCCCGGAAGCCGGGAAAAGGTAACACCCAGAGACCGACGACTCTGGGTGCCCTTAGTACTGACTTCCGGGGGGGAAACTAAGGGGGACCTGTGGAGGGCGCAGCGGGCGGGCCAGGAGGGCCTGTCAAGCAGCCCGGGACGGTCTTAAGCAGCGGGGGCAGGGGCCCCTGCTGTCTGACCATGGACCCTCCGAGAAGTCAGCCACACACGCTATGGTCGCACAAGGAGGTAGGAGGGGCGCGTCCACTGCGCCTCTCTGAGGAGGTCCTCCCGGTTTTGGTCCGGGGGACGTTGGCCGCAGGCGGGGTTGTCAGACGCTGCAACTCAGGTATTGGCCCTCGCCTTTTTCTCAACAAGCGGCGGGCTTCGTCGGAAGATTTTTAGTGGGTATTACTGCTGGCAGTCGCATCTGCCGGTGGTGAGCCCCACACCCCCTTTCGGTCCCTCCTTGGCCGGAAGGCAGTGCGTAAATGCATTTTGTTACCGACGTAAAACAAAAAAAAAAAAAAGGTTAGACGCCATCTTTGGTGGCTTGAATAAGTAAATAACAACGAGACGCTACATTTGACCAAAGTTGGCTTAGCGGATTGCCGCACTGGGTATGTGTAGTGGAGTATTACTTGAATCCTTCTTACAAACATAATGTGAAAAAAAGACGTGTCATTCTTTAATGCACATATACTTCATTTCAAGTTGAATAGATTGTGTAATATAGTCGAATAGTACTCTGCTCCTAAGGACGTTGGTTCGATTCCCTCACAGAATAAATCTTTGTGTGCATGGAGATAAATATTTGTATTGTTTTTCTATATATATTAAGAATTTATTTTCAAAATAAGTCCAGTATGTTTATACGTTATATAGTACCCTGAACACAAGTTCTTAATGATACTTATTTGGGAACTAAATATTTGGTGTAATTGTAAGACAATTATTATTATTAGTATCTGCATAACAGTTGTCCTTATTAATGAGAAGCGACATAATATCGCTTACCTTCCGATGTGATTACGGTTCATTAACTGTTCTATTAAAAAACCGCGCGTTAAAATTAAAGTTGAGTGAAAGATTTTAAAATATGTATATTGGTTATGACTTGAGCTTTAAATTTAGATTTCGTTTTATTTGCATCACAAGGTTACGGACCATGACAATCGCAATACTATGGGAATCATTAATGCGTTGCCGATCGATATATGAATATTACATATTATTATGTCGTCTCATTCCAAGGAGTTCCAAAGAGTTTCACCGAGTTTATAACCTTTTTGATTTTTAATTTCACGAGTATGGAATCTCCACAACAAAAGCCTACCGCTTGGCAGTTTTTATTTCTGACATATAATTAATATACAGTTCAAATTAAGCACTAACTCCTCACTAACTATCCTGTTACTTGTTTTAATATAAAATTCACATAATAAAATATTTGTAATACAATTTTATCTGCTCCGATCTTAGATTTTCCGAGTATATATTTGGAAGTGTCACAAATATGTCAAGTGCCCCACAAAAGGTCAATTAACTAACGACTATTGTAATCGGTTTAAAAGCATTTAGCGCTAATAATATACATACAAAGTTCTACCAACGCGGAAGACCAAAAATGATCTTCTTGACTTATGCATGCCATTCGATAGAGCATCGAAAGATGCATCATTAATACAATCAGAAACAGGCATTATTACTAATGGTGGCGTTTTATTTTGAAACAATAACATAGCGTATTATAATCGCGACTACAAGTATTTTGCTCTAAAATCAAAATCAAAAATTGTTAATACAAGTTTGGATCAATATAGCTCTTATGAATGTCATACTTATAAACTAGCGTGCCCATTCACTGCGGGCAGGCGCTTGATCGTAAAAGAACGGGCAATAAAATCGTCGTTGGTTTTTTCTCCCGCCAGCTAAAATAAAAATACTTAATCTACAGCCACAAGATTTAAAAGAAAAGAAGATCTCTTTTTAGCAATATTAACATAACTATGGATAAACATAGTAGACAATACATGAGAAGACCAGTCCCCACTGGTGGACCCGTTCACGAGTATGACGCATGAACCAGCCATCGTTTCGCTCAACCATAGTTTAGAAAAAGTGATGACCCGATGCATGACGCCACCACCGCAGAAACATTTAAGTGAGCACGACATACTCATGCTTAAGAACAAGAACTTAGGCGATTGTATATAAGAGCGAATGAAACCTCAGAAACTAAAAATGCTAAGAGTCGAACATTTTGCTTGGGGTTTCCTTTTTGGATATAATTGTTCACTTAAAATATTCTGTCGTGGATAACGTCGCTGATTACGCAATGAACCAAATTTAGTTTTAGCCTTTTTAATATTATATATTATGTAACTGTTTGTTGTCCTAAATATTAAAAAAAAAAAAACTTTTCAAAATTTTATCCTTGAGGAGTTAAAAATAGGTGGACGAAGTCGCTAGTATTAATATATGTATATTTTCCAACAGTGTAAAAATAAAAACCAGACTCATCCTTAAATGGCACCCTCTCAGCACTTTGTAGGTCACCAGGGAGACAACGAAGCCTCCGTGAAACCCTTTTAGACATAAGAAGAGCGTATGATGACCTCATTTTAACATCTTAATAATGAAAAGAGAATCAGAATATATTATTTCTTGTGAATGGGTGACGAGAATATTATAACGATGCGGGTGACAAATGACACATCTGTTCATTATGTTCATATTAATTACAACCCTATTTAAGAATAGTCTTACACAGCACTGCTTTTTGTTAAAATGGGTTCGAAAATGTATTGTGAAATAACTTGCAAAAGCCTTATTTCTAAATTTTCATTGAAAATTCCGTCACAAGTAAATATACATTTTAAACTTAATTTTCACGACCAAGACCCGACCAGATTTGGGTAGTTAGCACGTCCGATTTTACGTGTCGCTAATTTGTTCATTAAAACTTTTATACTGACTTGCAAACATAGAAGAGTCTAAACTGAAAATAAGTTTTTATATTAACCTCGCAAGCTCTTAAGCCTTTGAACGCCAGTGACTCGACAAAGAATAGAGTTTCTATTGTGTCTGTGACCGATGGCGTTCAACGTATAAAAAGTCAACCATTTGCAGAGATGAAAGGAGGCAGGGCGTCTTTGGTGGCGACTAGTATTATTAACTGACTTCCGCTCCCAACTTTGCTCGCGTGATCTAAGTTAGTCGGTCATTTAGTTAATGTCCTTTAATCGTAAGAAACAAACGAACATTTTTTTACGTTTACGTCAGTAAGGATAGAAAGGAATGTATGTTTAGTGTCGTTTCTTTAATAACGCAAATAATATCTTATGAGTGTTAGAAAAAGAAGAAAAGTTTTTCATCATAAGGTAACTTCTAATTTGTAGATAGAAATCGAATTTCTAAATCCACGTAACAAAATCGGAATGTTGGAATATGGACATAAACCATAGTAAAAAAACTCACTCGGCGCTTTGCGTATCTGTGGCAGCGATGCCAGCGCTCTCTCGTGTTTCGTTTCGTCTCGTGTTTGACATATATTCAATTCTAATCTGTTGTAAACCGTTGCTCCGCAAATAAACTAATTCTTTAAACTATAGATTACCACAAGTTTCATTTCATCACGGAAACTACACAGAATTATGAAATTGTGCAATAAATTTCTTTAAAACTTAAAATTCAGTATTTTTACTAGAGATTTTTATTTTTTACTCTTTGTATTCTTCTAGTTTGTAGTATTCTTGACTTCATAGTATTCGCAAAAACGATATCCATGCATCGAGTTCAAGATTAACAGAGAACCGAGAGACACACTTTATTTTCTTAGGATAACCAACTACACAAAAATTATCCCACGCGCGTGAAGACTTAACCTTTTTTGATGCAATATTAAATTCAATTATACAGTATAGATTGAAATAGAATACTTTATTTGCACTTGATTGAGGTACACTACAGTTCTTGTACAATAAAATAAAGCTCTTCTCATTCAGCCAACAACGGTGGCATGCAATGTATAATTAAATTACACATAAATTTTTAAAAGAAAACTATACTTCATCATCATCATCATCATCTCAGCCATCCGACGTCCACTGCTGAACATAGGCCTCCCCAATAGATTTCCACATTGAGCGATCCTGAGTCGCCTGCATCCATCGGCTTCCCGCCGCCCTGACCAGATCATCGGTACATCGCGTGGGAGGCCGTCCTCTACTACGTTTACCGGTTCGCGGTCGCCATTGCAGAACCTTGACGCCCCATCGGTCGTCGGTTCTTCGAGCTATGTGCCCCGCCCATTGCCACTACAGCCTTATAAACCGTAAAAAAGTCAAAATTGGGAATTAGCAACTAGACATAATTAAATTTTAAATGTGAAAATTGCGAATTAGTAACTAAACATTATTGATGTCACAAAAATAATAATAATAAAATCGAAATCATGTCACAAATATTGGTCAAACCAAACATAGACAGTAATCAGTAGACAGTAGTGTGTATAATACCACGCACATAATCCACATAAGCCATAAAATATCCACTAGAAGCATTACAAATAAAATGTTAACTACACTGAGATTTAAGAATGATTACGGGAAAAGAACAACGCAATATCTTATTCCCCATTTAATTAATAATTTGGCATTAGATTTAAAAAATAAAATAACCGAATCGAACTTAAAAAAATGTTTAAATAAACATTTCGTATAAAAATTAAATTACTATAGTTATAGTTCATTTCCAAGTGTTTTTATTTTATATAATTATAGGTTTAATTATAATTATTGAGAACTAACCTAGTATCTAGATAAACCTTATATAGGATTAGAGATACTATTAACCAATTTGTATCATATTTATAAACAATAAAGAAATTACAATTACACTTTGGGATGGCAGAAGCCTTGCTAAAACAACTCATAAATCTAAATAGTTGTAGCAAAGTTCACTTTTAGCACAGAGATCTCTAGATGAAACAAGTCAAATGGTAAAACGTGGTTATTCCTTCGTCTACATGGACATTAGACGAGATCCCAAACCCTTTGTCGCCTTCTACGTCACCCTGGGGCGAGCCATAGGGTAGAACAATCCTTTGAAAGTGCCGCTAACACACAGACATACATATTACAGTAACCATAATTAATATACATACATTCTGTTTCCCTAAAGGGGTAGCCAGATGCATATTGTACGCCCACACTTCGCCAATTATATAGTTGGTCCCACTTAATTGGTGGCGAGCCCATTGCAGCTTACCGGGCACTGTTTTGTTCGCCAGAGCCTTGTCCATTGATCGGCAGGTGCACCACTTGCAAGTGAGGTTGGCTTGGGCTCCTAAGGTCTTGGTAGGATCCCTATAAACCCTATACATGTAATTAATATAAATCATATATATCTATGGAGTTGGATAATGAAGAAACATATGTAACTCAGACGATATAGCGAAGAACCCAGTTAGCGACAATAGGCTCGCCACCTATTGCGTATGTATGTATATTGTATTGTAATTAATCTGCTATTAACTTAAATTCGTGTGATTGATGTAATTGGTGTAAGTCGTTTTTATCATAATAAAAAAATAAAACATTCATCATTTAGCATTATCCCGGTCACTCTAGACTAAAGCTTAGGGCACAGGGCCTTATCACTGGTCTGACCAGTAATGGATGAACTTCAGTTATTAGAACAGAGCAACTGCCGTCTGGCCTTCGCAACCCAGAGAAAAACGTCATTCTATGGTTAAACCAGCAGTCAGGATGTTAGATTTCCTAATAAAGACTTTCATATGTCTAAGTCACTGCTGGGACCAACGGCTTAACATTGTTTCAGTGGCACGGAGTAAGCGATAATTACGAACATAGCTTCGAAAATTCATAGGATTGACGCGAGACACTCTGAATTTAAAGTCTATGGGTCTCACCACTACACTACTCGCCACTTAAATATACTTATATAAAACATTAGATTCATATACATACTTCAAAATACATTTGTGTACTGTTGAGTAAGAACGCACGATTTATAAACTCTGCGTTCGAGCTCTATGTTCATAGGGAACTCGAATTGATGTTTTAAGGAAAGTATAGTTAGGAAGACAATTAATTGTAATGACACGTTATATCGTAATACGAGTTGAGGCGGTCCGACACTCCAATCCCTGGAGCTTTGCGTTTCCTCCAGTGTTATTTTATGTTATCAAAATTAAAATATAATTTAAAGTCAAATCTTTTAATGAACTGAACTGGTGTTTCCACCACAGTACACATAATTAGATGGTACCTCTGCAGAATGACAATTGTATGGTTCAGGGACAATGTCACCTTAATGTCAAATTGTCACGGAACGGGATGGGTACAGTTCTGTGAGAATTGACATAACTAAGCCTGCTTTTGACTGGTAATAAATTCACCGCCGAATTGTAACGAGGGCATATACAAAAGTACATAAGCGAGTATAAATAGAAAGACGATGAAACCAGGAAGTAATTTTTTACCAGCAGAAATAACCTTTTTTGATATTTTTTTTTTATAATTTGGGCACCTTTGAAGCACTTTTCAATATTACACTCAATAGTGACGCGCTCATTCATAAGGGCAGTGGAAAAGAATTTTGCCAAAATCTTGTTATGTTTTTTTTCTACCGTTAGGTACTTTGATCATTGATAAATATTTATAAAGAGGCGGAAATAAAAACGGCCCTTTCAGAAAAAAGTATGTAACTTTATTATGCTCATGTGATAGGGTAATATTTGGTTCTAATTAAAAAAATATTTTTATGTGGCATAGTCTATTGAAGAACGCTATAGGTTGTATAAAATAAGTAAAATAAAAGTTTAAAGGTCTTTTTTTCATAAACTATTACATAGCACTTAAAAACGTCAAAACAAAATATATATTAAAAAAAACCTAAATATTACTACACTGAAATCACAAAGCTTAGATTTACTTACATGCAAATAAATAAAAATTAGGTGTAAGTGAATCTAAGTGCCAGTTCCGAGCGGGGGTCTGTGAGAAGAACTGACAAGAAACTTACAGGCTATGCTCTTTTAAATTATCAATCAAATATAGTTTAAATTAACAATAAACATCAAGCTAGTAGTAGGGGAGCAATATTCCTGTTTCGTTGCACTGCATAAACAGTTAATAAGAGATTTAAAGATTTTTGAAGGATGTTCCTTAAATTGATGCAGTTGCAACCGCTAGTCAGTCATACATTATGTGTGAAACCTAGCATAGTGCCCCATCCGGTTCAAATCTTTCTGGATGATGGGCAGTAGCATCATCTTGCATACTGGCTTAAACTACGATCACCAACCAGCCAGTTTATAAAAGTAAAAAAGTTAAAGTAAAAAAAAAAATATTACATAATTTATTATACATAATAGGTTGGGGAAAAAGTCTTTTCGTATTTTTGTATGAAAAGTCAAGACATTTTTTTAAAAGTTTATTTACATTTATTTACAATATATATGTACCGTTTTGTTGAATAACTTTCTGCCATTTTGTGGGCAGAGACATTATCCCGTTACTGTAGAAACTTTGGGACTTCTGATCAAAAAAACGGGTCAAATAGTTTTGGCAGTCCTCTCTTGAGGTCAACCTTACAGAACCTAAAGAATTCTGCAGAGACCGAAACAGGTGAAAATCTGAAGGCGCAAGGTCAGGGCTATATGGTGGGTGCACTAGGACCTCCCAGTCGAACTCTCTTAATTTTTGCTGAGTGACTAAAGATGTGTGTGGTCTAGCGTTATCGTGATGAAAGACCACACCCTTCCTGTTGATCAATTCCGGCCGTTTTCTCTCGACTGCTTCCTTTAATCTCATCAGTTGCTGGCAGTAAAGATCAGAATCGATGGTTTTGCCGGGCGGTAAAAGCTCATAATAAACAATGCCCTTCCAATCCCACCATACACACAGCATCACCTTATTTCGTGTTAGGCCAGGTTTGGCCACAGTCTGTGAAGCCTGGCCAACTTTCGACCACGACCTTTTTCGCACGTTCTTGTCGTACGTGATCCACTTTTCATCGCCAGTTATCAATCTCTTCAAAAACGGCTCGGTTTCATTACGTCTCAATAATGAATCGCAAATGAGTACACGGTTCATTAAGTTTCTTTGAGTGAGCTCGTGTGGCACCCAAATATCGAGCTTTTTTGTATAACCAGCTTTCTTCAAATGGGTCAAAACTGTTTTGTGGTCAATTCCCAGTTCTTCAGCTACATCGTAACTACTAATATGCCGATCTTGCTCCACTCTTTCAAAAATGGCGTCCATTTTATTCGTAACAGGGCGACCAGAGCGAGGTGCATCTTTAACATCAAAATTTCCGGACTGAAAACGTTTGAACCAAATTTGTGCTACTCTTACTGACACTGCATCAGGTCCATAAACATCACAAATTTTTTTCACTGCTTGAGTTGCATTTTTGCCTTTTTTATAATAAAATTTTAAAATGTATCGAATTTCTTTATTAGATTCACTCATTTTAATGGAGAGAAAAACAAATGAAAAATAGCGGGAAACAACTTTTTTTTATTTTTTTCTTTTCTTTATAATGGAACCTTTTTAATGTTACCAAAACCAGCCAGACACAAATAGTACAGTCAAAAAAAATTTATAATAAGTTTATACCTACGTTATGCGAAAAGACTTTTTCCCCGACCTAATAGTACTTGAAAACGTCATAATTAAAATATTAAAAAAAAACGAAATATTATTACACTAAATCACGAAGCTTAGATTCACTTATATGCGACAAAATAATTTAAAAATAATTAAGTGTAAGTGAATCTAAGTGCCAGTTCCAATAGGAAATACACCCAAAGTAATATAACCTATTGAGGAGGCCAATGTTCAGCAGTGGATTTTATAAGGCTGATATGATGATGATGATACAATAAACAGACCCGTCAATACTAGCAACCGTTCACAAGTGTGACACATGTATCCGACATCGCCTTCTCTTAACAATTATGTAAAGGAACGTAGCGACCCGACTCACGACGCCACCACCGCAAAGACATTTGAACGAGCATCATATAACCATGATACGAATACTGGTCTAATATTTCGTTTGTGATATAGGAAAATATTTAAATTTTATTAAATCACTGAAAACATTTCGGGTTTACTTACTCACAATACATACATATCATGCATACACTCTATGTACATTATATATACATATTATTATTATTATCACGATATTTTCGCGGGTGTATAGGGATCCTACCAAGACCGAGGAGCTCGAACCAACTTCACCTGCAAGTGGTGCGACTGCCGATCAACGGGCGAGGCTCTGGCGAGCATATCAGTTCCCGGTAAGCGGCAATAGGCTCGCCATCTATTACGTGGGACCAACAATATTAGAGTAGGCGTATAATATGCCTTTATCTACCCCTTCGGGGAAACAGGCGTGAATGTATGTATGTATTTTCGCGTAGAGATAGCCAGCTTACACAAGTCATCACATCCTGTCACTTGCTTCGGATGCCTGCTAGTATTACAGCTTAAGCTTCAATCACATTAATTATCCTTTTTATGCAAAGTGTTTTTGTAGTATTTTTTTAATGTGACACGTCAGGTTGCATCCTACCTGATGGTAAGCAGTCTAATATTTGCAGTTCAGGTTTCTGCAGTCTATGTACTAATATTTGCAGTTTAGGTTTGTATTTAAAATAGCTGTTTCCGCGGTTTAAATCGCGTTAATTTGAGTTTTAAAGACAGAGTATAGTGAGAAGTGGTGCCCGACATTGGGTTTTATAGGAAAGCTCAGTCAGAATTAGTTATTCTTGGAGTGCCCCTATGTAAAAAAATCAGCAAAGAAGAAATCTGCAGAAGACCTGGAGTGAACAACAGAGAAAGGTTGATTAGGAGAGAAATTACAGTGGGTTAGGTATTATAATTGCTTGCAGTATGTCGTGGTAGTACGTTCTCGTAGTACCAAATTGTTGTATTCGTATAAAATATTTAAAAAGCTTTTATAAATTTAGGTATAAATTTTGTTCTGCACATTGTTTATAATTAATAGATATATTATTATAGCTATTGAAAGCATATTGTAATTACAGTCTGATGAGAATTATTGATAAATGATGCAAAGACCACAATTGAAGCTGCGATAAATCCTTGTCATCTGACAATGTGTCAGATTAGTTAATTACCGTTATATCGTTTATTAGTTTTATAATTTATTACTGTTTAGTAAAATTACAAAATAATGTTTGTCATTTAATAAATTGTTAAATCTCGGGCCTAAGAATGAACTTTAGAAAAAACTGGGATATATTTATGACCTTCGTTAAATTACTGTAGTTAATTTTAAGTAACATGTGTTCAGAAAATTAATAAACTAAAAAACCGTGTGTGTGAAGTATTAAGTTAACTAACGTAATGTTTGTGCTTAACTCTTCATATTAGCGCCTGCTCCGTGCCTCGGAAAGCACGTTAAGCCGTTGGTCCCGGCTGTCATGAACATCTATGGCAGTTGCTATTAGAAAGTCTGTGCCTTCTAACAGACTGACAGCTGGTTTAACCATAGAATGATGTTTCTCTCTGGGTTGCGGAGGTCAGACAGCAGTCGCTCTACGTGATAACTGAAATTGAGTCAAATCTGGTTGAACCATTGAGCAGACCTTTGGCCTCCTTCTGCGAAGTGGTGTTGTCGCAGAAGAAGGCCGCAGAGCGGGAGAGGGAGCGGAATCCGCTCTGTCTCCAACTACGTCGTTGGCGCAGTGGGCGGCCCAGAAGGGCCCCTCGCACGTTTTCAACAGCGGTGGGTGTCGTCAGAAGTTTTTTAGTGGTTAGGACTGTGGTGGTAGCGTCTGCCTTCCCTCTTGGTCGTCATCTTTATAAACATTGGCCGGGAGGCAGTGCTGAAACAGCATTTTTTACCAATGATGAAAAAAAAGTGAGCAGGCCCTAAGCTTAAGTCTAGGGCAACCGGGATAATGCTAGGATATGATGATGACTTCACAAAGCTCAGTTTTAGGGCCGTTGACGTCCAACTGCTGCGCTTGAGCCCTCTCTCATAAACAAAGGTGTACCAGAATTAGATCTAAATTTCTATTATTTTAATCTTCAAGCATTTACAGTGGGAACTGGAGACTTTTGAAACCCGTCATATGGCTCATATCTTGGCTTTGCCAGTAAGTTGATTATATAACTTATCGGTTCTACCTGTAAATAGTAAGTAAGTAGTTTAAGTCTCTACTTTTTAATTTCTTGATAATATTTTCCTTATCAAGCTCCTGCCCGCAGCGAATAGACGCGTCAGTATTAATTATCTTGATATAAATGAACGCTCCGCTAGACCCAAAATCACATAAAACCTTTTTAATTTCTCCAGTAACCAAATTTTTCACGTATTTTTCT
The DNA here is from genome assembly GCA_949126915.1 of Musotima nitidalis. NCBI lineage: Eukaryota > Metazoa > Arthropoda > Insecta > Lepidoptera > Crambidae > Musotima > Musotima nitidalis. The sequence continues at coordinate 5,092,267 of OX421424.1, read as the reverse complement.
TATTTCTCGCTTCTAAATATATTCCATGTATTTTTATTTTTTGAGCTGTGAAGCCGCAGGCGTGAACTTCGCAGATGTCTATCCTAAGGGAATTTGCGCAAAGTTTAATACATACTTACTGGCGTAACGTACGTACCTACGTTATAACCTAACACTACCTGGAGAATTTCAACGGGAAATTGTTGCATTTCTATATTTACTTTCAAGTACCGTAAGTAATTGATGTGTGGTCAACATACGATATGTACTATTATATTACAGCTACAGTATATGCTTACATAATATCATACATTACGCTTACATTATTTGTTTATATGTTATACTTTTATTTTAAAATTGTATCCTATACTTACCAAATGCACTAAATGGACTAAATTTACTATCGCCCATAACGCACATACCACAGATGAATATTAAACAACTTTACGTATTAAGTGCGTAATAAGAAAAGTTACAAATAAAACAATCCACTCCAGTGTAAAATATCATAAGATAATCTCTTATTACCAAGCGCAGTCTTCGTAGGCCAAGTTTACTTGTATTACAAAAAACGCGTACGAATTACACGAAAAAAAACATCAGTTACGAGGGAGCACAAATGTTCAACAATTTTCCGTCTAATGTTAAAAATGGAAGCTCGTCGGCGTTTTTAAATCTCGAATATGTATATTCACATGTTTAAGAAAACCACTCTCAATTTATCTATTTGAGAGTAATAGAAATTGATTACCTATACTTATAAGTAAGTTACAGCAACATTTTGATTTGTTGTCATAAGCTGAGAAACAAATGTTCATCTGTATGTATCTTTTTGTTATTATATAACTACCGGTATTATATGAATGATATCTGATTATTATTTGTTAGGTATTTGTAAGTTTGTGTCTTAAAATTTAAGGGCCGGTTAGTTTTTTTAAAAATCGTCCTATAGTTGTAATGTAACATTTTAATAAATGAAACTATTTTCTATGAATCTAATGTAGAAAAAGTATTTCTAAGACACCTGAGACAACTGAGATAGACACCTTAATTGATTAAAGAGAATTTGGCACGATACGGCTTTTCAATTAGCTTGGAACGAATCGTTCTTCTGCGTATCCTTCGGTGGCGAGAAGAGGCTGATGCTTCACAGAAGTGAAGTTATATTAATACGATCAAAGGTAATTAAATATAATTACAACATCCCCTTATATGACATCGCCGTGATATTAATCCAAGCAGATACACGTATGATGGATATTAGACTACAGTACGCAGGTACGCAGTAAAATATATTTTTAGGATCAAAGGTAATTAAATAATTTGGGTACTATGTCTAAGAGACCTTTTCAACCGATTTATCCTTTTAAATATTTCTCTGAAGATAGAACCTTGATCAATAGAAACCAAAATAAAAAGATCACAAGAAAACAATTGCCAATGAAATTGATACAGTTGGCGGCCTTACAGCGATTTCTTTTAGGCAACCTATGGAGAAAGATTAATTAAAATTAAAGGAAAACCGGAGGTGAATATCTTGCTGAGTTTCTTCCCAGCTTCTTCTCGTAGCTCCAGCTTGTGGCATTAGTAGATTAGGGTGATCATCGCCATTGCCTATATCAATCACTATATATGCTGGTCTTATGGTGTATCCGCACAGCCCGGCGGCACCGCCGAAGGCTTGACCAAAAGTAAAGCCGTCTCTGAATCGATATTCATTTAAAACAACAAGCACTCTTATTAAAAGGCCTGGCCACCGGCTCATGCCTTGGGCGGCCTGAATCCAGTATTAGGAATCACCCTCATACTGTGCAGCTCAAAAATTTGCTAGGTCATTCCTATGTAAGACCAAGTGTTCCCCAGCTCCTATAGTCATGATCTTTTAAGCGGAGTCGTTTGTTACCATGCTTATTCCACTGCTTACCATCTCTCACAATGAGGTTGTACAAGTCTACATCTTGTACATTGGATTTGGCGTCAGCGTGGTCAGCAGCGATTTGGCCTAGTTGCAACATTGCAGCGTCGACACTTTACACAGACATTACACTGCTTTATACCTTTTTGTGTGTACATAACATGTAATTCATATATAAACCTAACAATTACCAGCAATAAATAGACTTCAACCGTGCGTGTTGGGTCTCATTCCTCTCTCTACATCTCCTACTGTCGGCCGGGGTACCCCCTGGTGCAGCATTCCCTTCCCTTCCTGCTGGTGGCCAGGGCGACCCCTGGCACAGCAATCCTTTCCTCTCCGCTGGTAGCCAGAGTACCCCCTGATACAGCAACTTATTTCTCCTTCCTCTTACTGTGCTAGTGGCGAGCGGCGGCTTATAACCGCATGCGGAGCGCCGTACAGAAATAATTATGATGACTTATAAAATGTAGGTCATCATAAATGTCTACGCTATACAAAACAACTCCACAACTCACTAACCACGTACCTTTTCTAGTTTTCCTTGCTTCCATTAATATAATACACCACACCACGTTTTAATAAAGTTTTTAAGTTATTAAAGTTATGTTAGTGTATGCTTTTCGCTGGCCCAGAATTTAATGCTAGCGTTAATGTCATAATACCATGTTTACTTTCAAAATTTTGGCACAGATATGGAAATAGCTTTTCTAGCCAACATTGTAGGATAAGTTTAATTTAACCAAGAGACGAGATAAATTATTTCACTCATACTGTTTTAGTTGTTTTTGTGTTTGAATGTGCAATAACTTTGTTTATGAAAATTCTCCTTTTGGATCAAATGGAGCACTTATGAATGAAATATGACTTAAAGGTAATCCCGTTTAGTCGCTACGAGCATTCTTCTCGTACGGGCTTGAATAGAGAAATTTTACTTTACAAACATTGAAAACATCAAAATTAAAAAACATACGAAAGATGATTACACTGAAATCACGAATCTTAGGACTCTAAAACTTGCGCATGTATTTACAACAAAACAATTAAAAAACAAAAATATTTAAGTGTAAGTGAATCTAAGTGCTAATTTCGAGGCACTGCTAGTTGAGAACGCAAATTTTAAATCAGTATACAATAGATGGGAAATATAGTAGGTATACAAAATGTGACGTATATAGTGGGGGTATTGATTGTATATCAAAATGTGTACCGTAGCGACATCTAGTGTAGTTTATGTTAACTGTATCTATGCAATTGTCTATGAAATATATACAAGTCAGTCTGTCTTTTCCAACGCACTCGGTTGTTTCATTTAAGAATTCTTAACTTGATATTATGCTAGCTGCTAGCAGCACTCTACGTAACATTTAATGTTGTGTTCACCCATATCATATTCTTTCTACTGTTACTAAGACAGAATATTCCGGCGTTGCAGTGTTACCTACTTTTGCGCCCTTTTCACAATCAGAACTGATATTTCCAAAAGTCGACAGGATTGGCATTTTTCCCAGTGTCCGATACTTCTATCTTATTGCTTTATTGGTTACCAATCTTATTTTCCATTTTCATCGATATTACGGACGTCACCAATTAACTTTAAAAACTATCCTGACAATGCTTTTTGGCAGCTTCATCTAGTCTCACAATTTTCACATATCTTTTTCATCCACTGAAATGACCCAGTGGATGAAATCATATCCTAGCATTATCTCGGCTGCGACAGACTTAAGCCCAGGGTCTACTAACTGGTCTAACAAGACTTGGCTAACGTTCAGTTATTACATGGAGCGACTGCCATCTGACCTTCATAACCCAAAGGTAAACATTATAGGGTTTAACCAGTGGTCAGAATATTAGAAGGAACTGACTTCCTAAACATGACTGCCCTAAATGTTCGAGACAGCTAGCTCTAACTTACATGCTTTCCGAGGCACAAAGCAAGCGATAATTACGCACATAAATTCAAAAAGTCATAGTTTGAACCCTAGACCCTCTGAATTAGAAGTCTATGGGGTCTCGCAACTGGGCTATCGAAGAACTTAGTAGCTTCCATCCACTGGGTAACTGATAAAGTAATTTTCACAATTAAGCTAACAATTCTTAAAAGGTCAAAGTCTGAAAGAGTTGAAGACGATAACTTTATAAAATATGGTAAATACGGCCTCAAACATAATATCTGAAGAAAACCGCACTTTGGACCAATACTATACCTTAATAAATCTAAAAGATTCAGGACAATAAGAGGTAAGAAAGCTGAAAGAGTAATAGCAACGTCGGAACGTTTGACAGAGGAACAGATATGCTAAATCATTTATTCGAGCTTGGCTTTATTCCGAAGCACTTGTAAACGTGCCTAAAATCTAGAAACGCCACTTCACTAGAGCGGGACCTGCTTGGAGAAGTAGTTGGCAAGAATCTCAGCAAGGTTCTGAGCATAGGTTGGAAAATTCTTTAAGAAACCGTAATCAATGAAGTAGCACTAAAGGGACCTTCCATTACAGTCAAGAAAATACGAAGAATGAAACGATTTATTTACCCTTGTTAAATAAAGGTAAAAATGGATAAGATCTATCCAAAATATTTCCCATTTATGTTAGAGATTTACATACATACAATCACGTCTGTTATCCCAAAGGGGATGTGTAGAAAAATAGAATTTTGTATTTTTATTATATTCTTCCGAGGAAGAAAGTGTATTGTTCGTTAATCCAGATTGCACAAGATGTGCCAAAAATATTTTTCTACCAGCGGTTGTGCCCGCGACGTTCCGTAGGAATTCATTCTTGTTCAGGTAATTGTGATTGAGTAACAATTATACAAAGTTTCGTTGTTTTATTTTGAAGGCACGATTCTATTTTATTGTAAATGATGTGATAGCTTCTCCTGACTTCATCATCATCATCAGCCTATACTAGTCCACTGCTGGACATAGGCCTCCCCCAAATCGCGCCATTTTCCCCTGTCTTCGGCTTGCCGCATCCAGCATCTGCCAGCGACCGCTCGCAAATCGTCACCCCACCTGGCGAGTGGACGTCCTACACTACGTTTGCCAAGTCGCGGTCTCCACTCAAGAACTCGTTTACCCCATCGGTTGTCGGTTCTTCGACAGATATGGCCAGCCCACTGCCACTTCAGCTTGCTAATCCTGTATGCTATGTCGGTGACTTTGGTCCTCTGTCGGATAACATCATTTCTGATTTTATCTCTCAGAGAGACTCCGAGCATAGCACGCTCCATAGCTCCTGAGCGACCTTGAACTGGCGAATCAGTCTTACTGTGAGTGTCCACGTTTCGGCACCGTAGGTCATAACAGGTAGGACGCACTGATTGAAAACTTTCGTTTTCAAACATTGTGGTATAGGTGACGAGAAGACTCGACGGAGTTTCCCAAACGCTGCCCAGCCAAGTTGGATCCTCCTTTTGGCTTCCTTCTCAAAGTTGTTTTTGCCTAATTGCAGAATCTGCCCGAGGTAGGTATATTCGGAAACAACTTCAAGTAGGTGGCCATTCACGACAATAGGTCTCGGAACAATGCGGGCATTGATCATGACTTTGGTTTTATCCAAATTCATGCCGAGACCCATCCGTCGCGATGCTGATGCCAGGCTGTTCAGCATCTGTTGCAGCTCCTCCAACGTTTCCGCCATCAAGACTATATCGTCAGCGAATCGTAAGTGCGAGATGTATTCACCGTTTATGTTAATGCCCTTGCCTTTCCAGTCCAGCGTCTTAAATAGGTCCTCCAGTGCGCTTGTGAACAGTTTCGGGGATATTACATCCCCCTGTCTCACCCCTCTGCGCAACTGGATAGACTTAGACTGCTGGTTCTGTACTTGGACATTCATAGTGGCGGATTCATAAAGACATCTCAGCACTTCGATATAGCGACAGTCTACTTGGCACCGCTGCAAGGATTCCAGAACAGAGTCAAAGGCCTTCTCATAGTCCACAAATGCCAGACACAGAGGCTGACTATACTCCTCGGTCTTCTGTATAATCTGCCTTACTGTGTGTATGTGGTCTATGGTGCCATGGTCTCCTGACTTATTAGCATATAACTATTACAGACTCAGATTTCCTAACGTTCGTAAATGATTTTCTAATAATGATTATACAATTCAACGTCTATTCCTTGCATTTTCACCAGTATTGTTTCTTTACGACAATCGACTCCATAAGTTAAAAACTATATAAATCAACTCAGTCAGATGATATACGCCAAGTACACCAACAGTCGTATACGGCACCCAGAGGTAAAATATCGAGACCCTTGTTCAAGCCAAACGGCCCTTATTCAATGAGGCCATTGTAACGAAACGTTTTATTGACCCCTAAGCTGAACAAACTAACAACAATCGCTACCCGCGACACCAAACGTTATGCAGATTTAACCCCAAAAGCTGACCGCCCAGTACACAAAAGAATATCAACTAGGCAGATGGAAAATATTCCCATTCAAGTAATAAAAGGGACGTGAGGTGAATCCGCGAGTGGTGTTGTTGACTGGTTGTATGAAATATTAGTAGTCATAAGACCCTTTTAAAGGTTCGGTGACATCACATGAGTAACCGCCGGTCAATTTATAGTTCTGCTTGAGTCTGCTTTTAACATTTCATGGGGTGGCGTGCGTATTAAATTTACATCAATCCATATCTACTCTTGGACTCTTTTCTGATTTTGTGGTAGGTAAAAAGAGATTTACTTCTTACAGTAAAGTTATCATTATCGATATTACAGCTCTTCAACGTACATTAGTTGTCAACGGGCCTCCTCTTAAGCTATAGTTGTAGGATCCTGCTGATGTAATTTTTATTATGACCGTACTGACGTAATATTTTTGTCTGTTGTCCCATGATTTTGGCAAGACAACATTCATCTCCTTCAAAACGCTTCTGAGACGCTTGAACCTTCTAAGCAACGGTTATATTGACACAATTGAAATTCTTATATTTCCAGTAGCCCGCCACCCGCGACAGATTAATCATTATAGATCCCTTAACCACATTTACATTTTAAGGCAAGTAATTAACAAACAAGTAACAAGCATGACATATGACTTGACGCATCCACCGCAACAAATCATGTTCCACCCTTACTCAACAAAGCGAGTCGTTCAGAAAAATGCCCCTCTCGACAGTGAAGAAGCGTTCACTTAGCCAGAAAGGTAATTATTAACGCGAACTCACACGTTGAGGGATTGCGGCACAAAGGTCACTTGGCCATCTGACCGAAGAAAAGCCTTATTACGTCCCGGGCAGACGGGCGTGAATTGTCGGCGGAGCGAAACCTCGGCTAGCAAGGCTAGGCGTTAAATTATTGGCGTTCAAAATTGGAAGACATGACAGTAGACAGTGACAGATGGGGGCCAGCGCGACCCGCCTGCCGCGAAAGGGTTAAAGATATGCCTCAGGAAAAACCGAGACTTGGGATATTAGCATGTTTTCACACTTTCTTGCGTTTTGTTCGGATTTCCACTTCAATGTTGACTTGGTTCGATCGAGTTTGTAGCAATTTGGTGGGGTCATTTTTATATTTGACGTTTGTGGGGTTATATTTGAATTTGGTGTGTGTAAAGTAATTGAAGCGTGATATTAAAAGTTAAACTTTACTTATTTGCGCATATGAAGGAAAATCAAAGTGTACTGTGATGAAGTGGTAAAACATGTTTTACGTACATTGGTACGATTTCGCATATCATCAGATGTGCTTATTTCTGCTTCTTTAAAAAAAAAAAAACTTTGAGCGATCCATCGAGACGGTCGCCAGAATTTTATTTTTATATTGGGATATCCATGTCAGGATCGTCACCATCACTGTGGCGTCACCATTCAAGTGGCGCTTTATCTGCAATACTGAAGCGATCTAACAAAAATATGCTAGCTGGTCGCTGTAAATGCTTACTAAATATCAAACGTTAGCCGCCGGACAGTTTCAGCTGGCCGCTCTTCTTCCCTATAGTGGAAGCACGATGAAGAAAAACCGCAAAAATTCAATTTTCTTCTCAATTGTATGCCATGAGACTTAGCTGTTAATAGTAATTTCTATATATATAATATATATAATATAATTTCTATTATTAACAGCTAAGTCTCATTCATGGCTAATCTAATTAATATTACGAGTACGGAACCTCAAACAAAGACTCTAATAATACTTGAACCTACGAACTCTCGTACCTCCAGTTGCACATCATTCCAGCATATATTTTCATAATTCATAATTTTATTCTCTTACATTAGATGTTATCAAAAAATTAAATTAATATCTCAAGAAGGATCAGCAATTATGTATAATGCAAAACATAACATTATAAGTATGACTTGGATGATATTATGTTATAAAACTGGCTTTTGTACGCTTTAAGAGGCTACTTAACTTGAACACTTCCTTTAGAGAATTTCGGTGCCCTGACTTATTACGACATAAAAAGAGAAGGTAAAAATGGATAAAAAATGTTAGCAATAACACGGGCAAAAAATATTTGTTTGATGTAAGCGTGTCAACTTTAGTCCTCTAGAGGTGTTCCGCACAAAAGAATTTCGTAAATAAATGTGTGTTGCAGGTATTCAGTTTTTTCTAGGGAAAATATAATAAATTCGTTCGCTGCCCGAACAAAGTTGAGGTTTGCAGAGGATTTTTATATGAGAAATAGCCGTTTAGTGCTTGGAAAGAATTTGTTTGGATCTGATAACATTTTGGGTTTTATTTTGATAGACTAACTAACTAGATAACTCTGATTGATGGTATGAATAGGGGAAGTGTTGTTAAATAACCATTTTAGTTATTAAAGTTTTTAAAGAGATTACCTTCTACTTATTAAGCTTTTTATCTTTAGCTTGACTTTTCGGCTATGAGACTGGGTCTCTGGTCTTTTGCATTCTTGTAAGTAAATGCAGATGTTCCGTAGGATTTTGTATTCTCTACAACTCTTTTTCTTTTCATATTAACGGTATTATGTTGTCATTGAGCAACATTTATAGTAACGCAAAGGTCAGTATGGACGTTCTTTTCTTTTATTTTCTATGAAATCCTGTGACTGCAGAACACATTTTCTTGTAAGCTAACTAAATTGTTACTGTGTGTATTTTTAAGCTTAAGTAATTTTTTTTAACTGGGGGGAGAAAAAATCAACCTTGACAAGTTTCTGAATACTAGAAGGGCTTTTATAATATACTGGACTAAAACCTCTGACTTCAAGCCATGATTAGGATGAAAATTATATCTTTAATAAATGATGTACGCATAATTAGGAAATACAATTAATAACCATCAACTGGCTACTTAAATTTTACCGAAGGGAACTAAGTACACTACGCTTGGCCCAGTACTTTTGTCTGAATTTCATCATCATTATATCAGCTTTATAAATTCCACTGCTGAACATTAGCTTACATTTGAAATTACTTTATTTTGGGGATATTTGCCCATAATTACCACGCTGAGCAGGCGGTTTGGTAATTGCAGTTCAAGCCAGTATGCTTATCTATCTTACCCTTATGATGGGCAACAGCGTCATTCTGTGCTTCGTCGCCTCTTCCGATGATGAGAGGGAGTGGCGCTATTATAGGCTGGTGCCACTTGGCAACTCTAAATATATCAAGTGACATTTTTTGTCTCATTTCAACAGGTATTAGCTTTGCTCTAGCTAAGTGTAGGTAACGCTTTTACATGCGACACGTGATAGCGTGAGTTTTCAAATATAACCTTTGTGAACATTTCTCCTTTGTTCTTCAACTCCTATTTAAAAATACTTGCAACTGTCGACGGAAACGTCCTTCGACTGTAAAATATTTTTGTTCCCCTATTTCAAGTGAAATTGTACCGAAGGGTCGCCGTGATTTTTATACAGATAAACTTGGAAAGCCGGAAAGCGACATAAACTATTTTTTATAGCTGTAAATTGACCTTCATAAATGAATTCCAGCGCCGGTAGTATTTCATACAAACAATTCAGCTGCTTTTTACTTTTCATATCCAAAGTGTTTTACGGCATTTTTTATGTCGATTTACATAAGAAAATCCCAAAGTAAGGGATAACCTTTTGAAGTGTGAATTAACTTGCAAATCGAACAAGAAGTGCTTTTCTTATGATACTTTCCTATTGATACTTATATATTTCGTAAGTCAGTAAGCGGATTTAAGCTTCAGCTTACAGTTATACAAGTTAAAGAAAGTAAGGGATGCTGTATACTAGCATGGCTCTTAGCGGAAAATAAAAGAAACCAAGGGTCAGCCCCAAGTGGGAAAAATATCGTAACTGTAACAGAAATGCGTTGAAAAATGTTCATATACAACTTTGGATATTTCTACATTAATATTAAATTGGAATTTATTGTTTAGATGTTCGGAAACGATCACCTACGTAAAGCAGAGATCACAGAGGTCAGTTCTCGGACCCCCCCCCCACAGGCCACCACCTCCCGGTAGGGCGGAGAAGGCCACCTGGAAAAGGAAAAACCAAGAGGTTGGCGACACCAGAAGCCCTTAGTACTAACTACCGGGAAGTCGCAGCGGGCGGGTCAGGAGAGCCTGTTCAGCATCTCCAGGAGGGTCTTAGGAGGTGGGCGCAAGGGCCCCTGCTGTCTAACCATGAACCCTCTAAGTAGTCGGTTACACACGCTATGGTCGCACAAGGAGGTAGGAGCGCCCCTCTGAGGTGGTGGTGAGGTGGTTAGGGTGTCAGACGCTGCAACCCAGGTACCAGCCTCCCTCCCTCCTTCCCCTTTCTGTCAATAAGAGGCGGGCATTATCGGAAGATTTTTAGTGGGTATTACTGCTGGCGGTCGAGTCTGCCTGGTGGTGAATCTCTTACCCTCGTTAGGTCTGTCTGCCTTTGGCTGGAAGGCAGTATATAAATGCATTTAGTTACCGACGTAAAAAAGGTAATTTCTCAGAATCGTGTTATAATTAATATCGAGGGCTTCCGTGCTTCGGAAGGCACGTTAAGATGTTGGCCCTGGTTTAGATCTCAATAAATGTGGTTAACATTAAGTCAAGTTAGAAGACACTTTAAAAATATTTTAAATATACAAATAAATTCAACGACGGCACCTAAACAGTTAGCAATTAAGTCATTATAACTGTATATTTTATTCGTAGCTCGCAATTAGAACGCCAGGGAAAAGCCTCTTTAAGTAATTCTCAAAGTTTAAGAAAAGGTATTTTTAGCAAAAGCTAAGGACAACGAATCCCTTAGGCTTCTTACTTATAACTTTTGCGTGGGGGCTTAAAAATCTACGTAACAATAAGGTTCGTTATACCAAAAGACTGGGCTAGGCAGTTACCCGAAATATCCAGCCTTAATAAACTGTGTATAGTGCAACTTCATTCCGCAAAGGCTATTAATGCGTGAAAGAACCCTCTCATCTAGAAAATGGGTCGGTGAAAGTAGAGGCATCGATCTTGCAGTAGCAAGAGCCTGTACAGGAAATTAGCCCTTACAATCACTAGGACATCCATACAATAGGGTCCCGGAAAATGATGTAAAAGACAGGCGATTAAGATATTCGCTCTCTTTTATAAGGAATAATTCGACGACCGCTTGTCTCCACACACTTACACGCTTCGCAGGTCGTGGGCTCGATTCCCAAACAGGGCAATTTTTGTTTGCATTAACATGAATATTTGTTCTGGTCTGGGTGTTTTCCGATATATATTAAGTATGTATTTACTTGCACCTGCAAGTGGTGCAACTGCTGAACATCGGACGAGGCTCTAACGCACATAACGGTTACCGATAAGCGGCAATAGGCTCGCCACCTATTAAGTGGGACTAGCTATATAATTGGCGAAATGTGGGCGTATAATATGCCTCTGCCTACTTTTCAGAGAAACAGGTGTGATTGTATGTATGTATGTATTTACGCATATACTTTACGTACATTACGTACGTATGTCACAGGTACAAGATATTTTTTCTCGAATTTAGTATTATCTCGAATTTAATCAATCAATTTATTTTCCTTTTATTTCTGAAGTAGTATTCAACTACTTCAGAAATATTAATAAAGCGCTTAATATACTGACAGCGTAACATTAGGAATTCCAATTAATAACGTTACCTGTTCGTAAATGTATTGGTATAACCTTGGTTTCGCGAATAAATAATTTTATGATTTAATAAAAAAATTTTAATAAATAATTTTATAAAAAAAAACAGTACTATAAAGTAAAATCTTTAAAATATATTATCAGCAAAGTCAATAAAATAACTCAGGTTATATAAAAAATGTAATAAAAACTATTTAGTTATCTACTTACAGCTGCTCTAGACCTTTTGAACGCCATCGCATTAGCCAATTCTTCGCCGCTGTGAACTTTAGTTTATCGTGTCCACCAGGCAGTGATTTAGGCTTATAATATAACATTAACACAATAGGTACCATTGGTATCACAGTTTCGTATTTTTAATATCAGCTGTGTACACAACTATATACGACGACCTGTACGAAACTGTATAATGACGACCGATATGGCGTGGAGGTCAGTATACCTACACTACACTCCAGAGGTCGTGAGTTCGATTCCCAAACTGGACAAATCTTTTTGTGCATGAACATGAATATTTGTTCTGGTCTGGGTGTTTCCTATGTATATTAAGTATGTATTTACAAAAAAAAGTATGTAAGTATGTTTATCCGTTGTTTAGTATCCATAACACAAGTTATTAATGAAACTTATCTTGGAACTAAATAATTGGTCTGATTGTCAGAAAATATTTATTTATTTCAGTGAAATGAAAAATATTTATTTTAAAATCAATTTTGCCATGAGCAAGTTCAAAATGCAATAATTATAATTATTTTTATTATTTATTTATTATGAACTATATATATTTATTTATTAATATATAAACAAAAGTGACTGTGTATGTGTGTGTGTGTCTGTGTGTGCGTTTGTGCGTGCGTGTATCTGACCGGAGTTAACTATTTCATCAGAATACTCATCATCTCAATTCATTTATTGTCCCATTATTGAGCACCTGCCGCCTCTGCCAGTCTAGGTGAGACGAATTCAGGTTATACTTCAACACGCTGATCTAGTGCGGAATGTCAAAACCAGGTGTATGGCGATCTGCTGTTTAAACATATCAAGCCACCCAATAAGGCCTGTTAGCTATGCCTATAGTAAAACCGAAGCCATTTGCTAAACACTTGAAGTATGTAAGCGCTGAATGTTTAAAGCCACGCAAACGGACATCCAAGGACTGACCTCTGTGAATCCAAACTTTGGAGATCATTGACAACCGATATGGCGTGGAGAGGAACTCCGCTCAGTAGGTTGTGGGTTCGATTCCCAGAAAGGACAAATCTTTCTTTGCATAATCATGAATATTTCTTCTGGTCTGGATTCAGATGTCGCCTTTACAGTAGCAAGCAATACTACAGGTAGAGGTTTAGTCGGTTCAAGTCCGACATAACCACACACACCGGGTGTGTGGTATGCGGGGGTATTATCTCCCTCCTCCCACCGTGGGGGGTAGTTGTTTTTCTGAAAAGCAAAAGAAAATGGTCTGGGTGTTTTACTATGTATATTAAGAATGTATTTACAAATAAAATAGTATTTACGTATGTTTATCCGTTATTTAGTATACATAACACAAGTTCTTAATGAAACTTCGCTTGTAAATAAATAGCTAATATAATAATAAAGAATAAAAATAAAACTGATATCTCATCTTAGTTTATATTCATAAAACTTATTAAAAATCGCATAGCTATGTACTCTATGAGCGCTTTAATCAAAACAGTGCGAAATTACGGCTAGTGTAAGGCTTTTTAACGAATCTTTCTCGGTTATGAAATGGGAAAAACAATAAAATTCCATTTAGCTCAAAACGTAGTGTTGAGCGATCAAAGAGACGCTTGTTAGCGACGTTCCGTTTGTTTCGTCATTTTCAAGTCAAAGTGAACTCGGCGCAGTTGACGCCAGGGGAATTCTTTTGGCGACTTCAACAGTCGGACGGTTTCATTTCTTTTAATTATTTAACCGGTCAAGTGTGAGTCACATTATCGTGGATAATAAATTAAAAAAAATATACTTTATTGTCTTTAAGATCAACATGATCATTTAGATTCGTCAAACATTTGAACACAAAATGGAAATTCGACATACTTTTTTAACAACAATGAAAGAGTTATGAGCGGTACCATTATAAAGAAATAAAATGCTTTGATTACCATTTTATATAATTTGCTTATGCTATGCTAGTCTAATCTAAAGGCTTGCAAAAAGAACAGCAGATAATTCCCAAGAACAGACTGTGTAAAAAGAGAGACGGAGAAGAGGATAGATGTAAACAAAAAGTGGATACACGAGTAACAAACGATAGCACGAACCAAAGGGTAGTAACTAGATGGAGGGGATGTAATTTTAAAAATGGTACTATAGAGACGACTGAACATAGGATGATTATATCGGACACAAAGAGTAGAACGACAACAGCGATACAGATTAAGGAAACAGAGTGATAAATTCTTAAGATTTATAATTTGAATTGTATTGTGTTATATGTAATTTAATTAAGTAAGAATCTGAAATGACATTTTGCTTTATTTTAATTTACATAATTATTGACCGTTTATTTTTATATATTTCATTTATATTTCTTAATTCAACTGTTATTGACATTTTTTATTTCGACATTATCAATTCCTAATAATATTGTGATTTAATTGAACTTTTATAATTATTAATGTTTTCTTTTCTGTGACGTGTAATGTTGTATCACCAATACATGAGTATTTCAGTATTTGAAACGACTGGAAAAAGAGACGTGAAATAGAATATTTTTATTGTAAACAACAAATGCATGTACGAGACAAACGACAGCACGAATCAAAATATAGTGAGCAGAGGGAGGGGATGTAAATATTAAAACAGTATCACAAAAAATAAATAAATCTAATAAGTGGCTTTAATGTAAAGCCCTTTTTTTATTATATTGATTTGTACTCGGACAAGCAGCGCGCTGATATACGGTACGGCTGGTAAATCCACTCGTAACGTTAGAACTAATCTTTAGATCTCTTTAGGTATACCACGCGGGGTGAACTACTATTTAACCAATTGTTACGCTAATATTAAAAATCTTTCAGAAATTGACGCCTGTTTGCCCGAAGGGGCACGCAGATGCATATTATACCCCCACACTTCGCCAATTATATTGTTGATTCCATGTAATAATAGGTGGAGAGCTTATAGTACCTTACCGCTTACCGGGAACAATTACGTTCGTCAGAATCCGTTTGATCAACAACAGGTGCACCACTCGTCTCGCCTGACTGGTCTACACCTTGTCGTGGTGGGGGGGCTGAGTACCTTCCGGTAGGGCGGAGAAGCCGCTAGGGAAAAGGTTGAACATCCAGAGATTGGCGACTCTGGGTGCCCTTAGTAATGACAACCGGGGCGTGCCAGGCTTGCCCGTCAAGCAGCGCCAGGAGGGTTTTAGGCGGCGGGGGCAGGGGGCCCCTGTTGTCTAACTATAGACCCTCCGGGAAGTCGGCCACGCACGCTATGGTCGCGCGGGGAGGTAGGAAGGGCTCGTCCACTGCGCCTCTCTGAGGTCCTCCTGGTTTTGGTCCGGGGGAATTTGGCCGCAGGCGGGGTGACTGGCCCCTGCCTTTTTCTCAACAAGCGGCGGGCGTCGTCGTAAGATTTTTAGTGGGTATTACTGCTGGCAGTCGCGTCTGCCGGTGGTGAGTCCCACACCCCCTTTCGGTCCCCCTTTGGCCGAAAAACAGTGCGTAAATGCATTTTGTTACCGACGAAAAAAAAGGGTGCACTACTCGCAAGTGGGATTGGCTTGGGCTTCTTAGATGTTGGTACGATCCCTTCTTATATACACCTCTTAATCTTCCTCTAATAATCATTAAATTCACCATTGCAGTTAAAATGACAATCTTTTTTAATATGGATTATCTGTCAAGTAAACGCTAGTGAAAACTTACATCAAAACTGTGAAACAGATCCTAAAAAAACTAATATCTACAGACAACACAATTTATGAAACAAATTTATTTCGGCTTCACAATAGAGATAAAACTAATCTGTTAACTTATTTCACGTATATCGAAATTGATACTGTGCCAACGTTAGTCTCCATTATGGGTCAGCCGCCGGCATCCCCTGTCAGTTATCAAAGCAAATCTAATAATATCTCTGACGTTTGTTTTGCTACGAGTTAGTTGGTGTTGATATGCAGCCTTTATGAAATAAATATCATTTTCAGATAACCGGCTAGAATAAGATGATACATTTTGGCATGTTATTTTAGCCTAATCAGTGGCCCAAGATATTATAGGCACTATCTATAATTTTATAAATATAATTGTGTATAAGATTTTTGCAGAGAGAACTTTTAAGGTTTTATTCGAACAGTTTTGATCGATTGTGATCCCCATTTCATCATTTCAGCACATTAATGTCGCATTACTGAGTACACGTGCCTCTTCTTCTGACATATGCTGAACTAGATCCCTTTTGGAACAGGTCGGAGCGGCTTTTTCATATTTATTCATAGTTTTAAGGTTATTTTGTTACACGTGTCTCACCTCACTCTCACCTTAGCAAATAATGAGTTTTCGATTGAAGTGATTAAATTTATGAACCAAGGAGAGAGAAAGTAAGGTCATACTTTTTCAGTGCGGCAGGCAGAGTGCTTTTACAGTTCCGCTTCCTGCTGTTTTTATGCCGCCCAATAGAGCTTCTAACATGGCTTCACAACTACTAAATAAAATGATTAAGTTGCTTTCAAAGACGGAAACGCACGATATTAAAGGCTATACACAAACCGGTACATGAATGGTATTCGTTTCCAACTACAAGAAGAAGGAGTCGAGTGTTTCAATCTTCAATCGCTCCAAACTAAATCTACAACTATCACAATTATCACGAACCTATAACAAATGCAAATAGCGAGAAAACGATAATGTGTTTTTGAAAAAGGAATCTCAGATTACATATAAAATCTGTTTTTATTTCATTTGTCACGCCAAAAGTATGAAAAGTAAAGATCTCGCCTCAAGAAACAAAGGGAAGGCGAAAATGACATTCCAAATTAATACTCTATTCGCAAACCGAGATTGAAATATTGATTTCAATAGTTCCTATAGTTTCTTAACAAGTATTAGTTATTGACACGCTTTATTTGAAAAAAAAAATATAGATTTATTGTATATTTCGGATCGAAATAGGTTTTTAAATAACTTTAGGTATTCTGACAATATTTTTTTGTTATTATTTCTTACCTTACCATAGGATATCATATTTATTTATTATAGTTAGGGCAATTAACAAAATACCAAAATAAACTTTACAAATTTCAGTAGGAACTTAGTGCTGTTTTAAGTGGATGATAAAGTGACGTAAGTAACTAAAAAATGTGCTCCATTTCTGTTACTGGCATAAACGCAGATACGAAAACATTAGACGACATTTTCACGTGAAAATATTACGTCAATTTGCAACTACGCGGTGACCGCCCCACCATTACCGCCATGCTCGGCGCGGGCCTAATGTCAAATGTGTTCTGATTTTAAGAGCCCTAATTTGGAAACAGTGGAACTCAGGTATTCGTAACTGTGAAATGGGGAGGTACAATGGAAACTCCTTAGCGCATCTGAAGGATATCAATACGCAGTACCTACCTTATCACCTACAATTAAATAAAAAATTACCGCTTATGCCGCGGGACTAATGTTAAGTCTGTCTTGATTTAAAGAGCTTAAATTTGGGTGTATAGAGGATCCCTACCAAGACCTAAGGAGCCCAAGTCAACCTTAGGTACCTGCGAGTGGTGCACCTGCCTATCAACGGACGAGGCTCTAATTGGCGAAATATGGGCGTATAATATGCCTCTGATTACCCCTTCGGGGAAACAGGCGTGAATGCATGTATGTGAAGTAATTTGGAAGCAAAGTAATTCAGGTTTTTTTACATACAAAAAACGTACTTTAGCTTTATAACATCCGAAGCAAGTGAATCTACAGACCTATAAGTATTATCATGTAACTAAAGAAAATTCAAATAACTGCCCGAGATTCCGGCTGTACCTAGTTTGGGGTCCCCTGATCATATGAATCCTCAAATTTATGATTAACATGTCACTGAGATTACTCTGTAGTATAGTATAGTCTAAGTAAAACTTGGGCTGACAGTTAAAAAAAGGCGACATAAAGATTGACACAGGTCTCTATTGTCAAGGGCGTTAGGGTGTGTTTCGAAATTTACAACAACTATGGTGGCGCTTTGAGCAACAACTATGGTGACTGTACTTATAGGTGAAGCTCCTTATTGCATCTGAAGGGTACAATACACAGTAGGTTTTAAAATAAATCTAAAATCCTTTAATAAAAACTATATCTAAACTGTTATGGAGGTAAAAAGAGGCGAAATTTGTTCCTGCAGACTGGTTTAGGGCTTTAATAGAGAAACACGATATGATGTAGACAGATAATCAATTTATTTGCACACGGATACAACACACTTATATGATACAATAAAATTAAAAACGAAATACAAAAAAAATACACATCTTTAATTGTTCAATAATCCTACTGACTTATAGGGAAGTGCGCTGCAGCTTTTATGGCTCAGTGAAATTTTACTCTAACGAGCAAACACTGATTTTTCAGCCATATAACAGACTAAAAGTAAAAAATAAAATGTGTTATGTTGTTGGAAGCATCTAATCTAAATCTAAAAAATCTATACTGAGGAGGACCTTAGATTCATACAATGTAGTGACGTAGAAATCTATGTCGAGTTCAAATTCAAGTGTATTTGTATGAAGCTCGTGGTAGATTTTATTTACATGAAATTGTATCGTGTTTATGACCGGGACGAGACCGAGGTAGGCATCACAGATCAATTATATAAGAAATACGATAAGTTCACAATATGCCTAAGCTTTATTGGCATAAACAAATACCCAAGACGATGAAACTCATTTAACGGATTTATATCGCGGATAATCAAAATATTTTGAACTCGACGTTTATTTTATAGTATTACGTGGTCACGGAGAGACCGAGATACTAGGTGTCTCCATAGACACATTTATAAAGTTTAAACTACCGTCACGAAAACATTAATGATTACAGACGGTTGAATTCACACAAAATGAGCTTACTACGTCTTGAGATCTCATATGATGTAGTTGAGCTTTGGAATTCACTGACGTAATACTGGGTCCCTAGCTTGTGGTGCATTCCAACATCTCCTTTATTGAAATAATTTTCAGTGTGCAAATAGAAAAAAACCATAAATTTCAAAGATATATAGTACTCACGATATATTGTCATCATTCAGCCTTCTGAAGGACCTCACACAAACCTACAATCGGGTACACCAACACGGCTCCAGTACCTTCTACATTATATATGTGAATTTGCCGTTGCTCTTAATTTGGTATTTGTATGATTATGAAAAGTCTAAAAGAAAATAACTTCATCATTATATTATAACAAGCTTTTCCGCATGTAGATTTTCTTATGAGTATCTTAGTTCAGTGTGGTTTTTCACTCCAAACTATGCTCCACCTAATATCGGACGAGGTCCCGATTGCTGTAAATAATGCAGAACGTGTGGCTGAGCACTGGACAACACTTATATACCATAGAAACGCAAAGAAGTATAGTAAATATATTAGTTCATATATACATACACACATACACTCTGAGATACAGGCAGACTTACTGCCTACTTCAGACTCCAGTCTCCCACAATCATAGATAAGTTTTGTGAATTGTTTTTATAAGTACCAATTAATCATGTAATTTCTGTAATGGTGGTGAGAAAATAAACATTATTATTATTATTATTATATCACTACATAGTACGTTGCGCTGCGCATTTCGGTGGCGTGTCCTGCGTGGGCGGGGCCGCGGTCGACGCGGTCACTGCCGATCATCATGCAAAAGATGGTCGACAGCGAGACGGCGTAGGAGGCGATAGCCTCCTTTTGCGAAGTAGTGATGTCGCAGAAGGAGGCCGCGGAGCGGGAGAGGGAGCGGGACCCGCTCTCTCTCCGGCTACGCCGTTGACGCAGCAGGCGGGCCAGGAGGGTCCGTCAGGCAGCGCCCGGGGGGTCTTAGGCGCTAGGGGCAGGGGGCCCCTTCCGTCTAGCCATTGTGTACGTGTGGACTGAGTGATCTTTTCAAAAAACTCATCCAACCACAACCAAATTATAAGAGGATTTAGGAAATAATTGTGAAAACTTCATAGTAAGATAAAAAAATTGTGAAACCTAAACAAAGAAAGTTAGAACTAATTAACTGGATCACTCAATCTGGACACCTGAAGAATAAGCCATAACGCATATCCAAGAATATACAATCTATGTGTTTATGATTTGCATTTGAAATAATTGTGAAAAATTTGTGAAAGCTGCTTAACAAATTTTCGATTCGTTTCAATGCCACGTTTTCGATTTAGAACGGATTTTAAGGATCACTCAGAATGCACTATGTTCAGTTGAGTGATCTTTTAAAACACCACCTTATACTGCAAACGTATGAAACAATGTCATGTTTATTATAAATTAAGCTTCTGGGAAAATTTGTGAAACAGAGATCGTGATTGACTTCTTACTGATTTAAGAGAAAATCAAAATCTTATTTTTCTCCATCGTCCGAACTGAGTGATCCTTATCTTGAACTTTATTTAATAAACCGAAACTTATAGGTAGAAGGTAGTGACATCAGAAATTGTGAAAAATTTTGCTCTAAAATCTAACGAACTGATCGTCCCTGTACGTGGTATATTTTAAAAGATATCTAATTTTTTACAATTCTTAAGGAAAACGTTGAGTAGGGTACTGGTACTTTTTTATGTTGTCGGATTTTTCTCGATGGGTAATCGATTCATTTTTTTCAAATTTGGGATTCTGACGGCGTTGTGCAGTGAATTTAATGCTAGTTTTTTTTTAAATATTGCTGTGGTATAAAATTTGTACATAATAACAACATTGTCAGTGTTTCCCTTCAATTATAGCGAATAATTGTGCAATATAAGTATGTTATTCAATATTCAAACCATCATTAGTACATTTTTGTCGTCACATTAAAATTATTTTTTAAATATGGTTTTAAATAAGAATGAGACTACTTTTTTTGAACATAAGAAATTGTAAAATAAGGCAGCAGAGGCAGTAAACCTTTTTACTTAAGTTTTTTTAGCATTATCCTTTGTCTAATAAAATAAAAGAAAAGAGCAACATGGTATTAAAAATATTGATTGCGCCTGCAATGTTACATATATATTTGAACATTTGCTAAATAATTACATTTGAAATGCTGTTTCTAAGAAACAGTGCTCCAATGAATCATGTTATTCTACCAAATCAAGGCAGATTGCATTGCTGCCAATCAATATAGATATATTTTCTATGTTTGTTGTTTTTAAGTAATTTTTAGTAATGAAACTAAGACATGTGATTTGTGTGATGATCAAATTTATTATTAGTTATGATTTTTTTTATTTGATATCCATTGATTTGAACAGATGTGATAAAATTAATTTGAATGATGTACCTAATACGATTTATGTAAGAAAATACGCTACAAATTATTAGGCAGTGTAGAATTTCTTCCTTCATTAAGACCCGATAATATTTGCCACTACAGAGGACATGGTGTCCATAAGAATGACGAAATAGTCTGTTTTGATGATTTGGTGGGAAAAATGTATAGCAGCAAAGAAGAAGAATCAGTTATTTTACATACTTTGTCCTACGGATTTATCGATTAGGTTACATCCTGTGTGTTATATATAATATAATCTTGTTAGAAAAAAGTTAACATACTAAAAAGTTACTTTCTTTGATAACTTAAAAAATTCAGATTTTTTATTGTGTGTAGAATTCTTCAGTTTGATAAACCTAATACAGTGTGACAATACACACCTAACTTTGCTCAAACTTGTCACTTAAAAAATGTAAGTATATGTCGAAATTATATAGTAAATACACTCTAAAAACGTGTTTAAAACAAAACTCGGAAAACTCTCGGTACTCAAATAAACCGATATGGTCACCCTACTAAACGTTTTCCTTAAGAATTGTAAAAAATTAGATATCTTTTAAAATATACCACGTACAGGGACGATCAGTTCGTTAGATTTTAGAGCAACATTTTTCACAATTTCTGATGTCACTACCTTCTACCTATAAGTTTCGGTTTATTAAATAAAGTTCAAGATAAGGATCACTCAGTTCGGACGATAGAGAAAAATAAGATTTTGATTTTCTCTTAAATCAGTAAGAAGTCAATCACGATCTCTGTTTCACAAATTTTCCTAGAAGCTTAATTTATAATAAACATGACATTGTTTCATACGTTTGCAGTATAAGGTGGTGTTTTAAAAGATAACTCAACTGAACATAGTGCATTCTGAGTGATCCTTAAAATCCGTTCTAAATCGAAAACGTGGCATTGAAACGAATCGAAAATTTGTTAAGCAGCTTTCACAAATTTTTCACAATTATTTCAAATGCAAATCATAAACACATAGCTTGTATATTCTTGGATATGCGTTATGGCTTATTCTTCAGGTGTCCAGATTGAGTGATCCAGTTAATTAGTTCTAACTTTCTTTGTTTAGGTTTCACAATTTTTTTATCTTACTATGAAGTTTTCACAATTATTTCCTAAATCCTCTTATAATTTGGTTGTGGTTGGATGAGTTTTTTGAAAAGATCACTCAGTCCACACGCACACCTAGCCATTGGCCCCCCCAGAAGTCGGCCAGTTATGCCATGGCCGCATAAGGGAGGTATGGGGGCGCATCACATCGCGCCTCCGTGAGTAGGTTCTTCCGGTTCTAATCCGGGGGACGTTGGACACGGGCGCAGTGCCAGAAGCTACAAACCCAGGCACTGGTTCCTCGCCCCATTGCAACAGCGGTGGGCGTCGTTGGAAGTTTTTTAGTGGGTAGGACTGCGGTGGTCGCGTCTGCCGCAGTGAGCCTCACATTCCCTTCTCGGTCCTCCCATTGGCCGGGAGGCAGTGAGTAAATGTATTTTGTTACCGACGTAAAAGAAAAAAAGAAAAAAAAGACCTTAAGATCTTGGTGGTCCCCGTATCAGAATATATATAGTTTAATTGTTTAACCGAAATTGGGATTAGGGGGTACGCATTAGTTTCACTAGATATGTTGTGCCGACAAAATATACAGTTTGGAACTCTGCCCATGAATAAATTACAGCCCATACTTGATAGGTTTTGGTTGTACGTTTCACAAACTATATTGTCGCAGGAGTAGCTTAGAATATTATATTGCGTAACACGTATTGCTTCTCTGTTATAATGTCATGTTAGGATAGAAGCTACTTGAAATGGGTTTTATAAAAAAAAATTAAACGAGTTAGTTAAAGAAACGAGTGTAAAGCTAAACTCCATAGCGCCCTTTGGAGTACTCGAATCACCTCCGTGTATGGTCAGCGATTTTTTATAGTTCACGAGTTATTAGTTTAATTAGTATTTTCGACCTGAACTATTTAAAAATATTTTCTAAAAAAGGGTACAAGACATTACAACATTTTTTTTATTGCAACTAAATATTCATAAGTCTCTTTCTTTCATGAAACTGATATTGGGATAAAGTGAGAATTTTATTTGCGTTGAATTATAACTAAGATTTTGAACTTCATCAAACTTTTCATCCATAAAAAAATGGAATCAGGTGAACCTATGGCTTCAAAATAAACTTTCAAACTCTGAACTTCAGTATTAGATAACAAAAGATAGTAAAACTTTAAGACCTAATTTAGCTATAATCAGCCTTCAAACACAGCAAAGTGCACACAAAGCTCTATCTCTGGACTTCCACTTATACTTGTCATAATAATAATACTTTACTTGCAGAAAACATGGTACATATTGGGTCTAAAAAAATAATAATTGGACTAGTATGTTTTATCGATAAGCAAATTTGTCGTCATGCATACTAAACATTTAAAATATGCAAATAAATAACAAACACAAAAAATGGAAGCAATGTATAAGATTACATAATAAATTAATGAAATTATAATGAAATGTATGTCAGTATAATTATCCAGTAATTCAATGCAATTGTCAAGCAATATAGAAACTGTGAAATTAAAATTAATATATCACCCTAGGGTATATTAAAATTTAAGTTATTGGCTACTCTAAGGTCCGTTACCGCAAAAGGTCATAAAAACAGAAATTCATTAAATTATTAAAAACGTTTCTGTGCACGCACCTGTATATGTGCGTAAGATAATGTATGTATGTCAAATGTACCTTTCTATGTGTTGGAACCTCAAAACCGACCGACAGAACGGTCATATCGACCCCAGCGCAGTCACCTATATTCAATACGGGTACAAATATGTCTGTCACACTTTCAGGCTACCCCCGGAAATGTATTTATCCGACACATACATTATGTATGACGAAACACTAAAGCAAAACTGTTTGAAATTCCTCAAGGATTTAGTGTGTTTGTATTTTCCGCTTATGTTCACTGTGCTCCATTTCAAGTTCCAACTTAGCCTGTAGAAAGTTTGTAAACTTCCTATGCGGAAGAATATCTACGTGCTTGCCTTAAAGTTACTTACCTTACAAGAAGTATTTTTGAATTATTATGCTCAGCTGACGATGAATAGTTCAACTTTCGAATGGGTATGGTAACTAACGGTTAATATCGAGAGATTTAGGAATCCACTGAACAGAAACTTATTCTTTAAACAGTTAATTTATTATAATGATTTCACGTTCATAGTTCAATTAATGAACCAATACAAGAGAAGGTTAGATTTCTTGATACTTTTATTTTTGAGTATTTGATTATATGAAAAAATAAGAATCTTTTCAAATCTTAGTAGGTCTGTGATTGGTGGGCTATAACCTATATATTACCATGGTTTGCCATATAAAACCCACGGCTGAACATTAGCCTCCCCTATAGATTTCATTCTATGGGGGGTATTTGCCCATAATCACCACGCTGAGTACGCGGGTTGGCGGCAGTGCAATCCAGTTCGTAAAATAAAAAAAATAAAATAAAATATACTTTTTTATCTTTAAGATCAACATGATAATTTAGATTTGTCAAACATACACATACAAAATGGAAATTCGATATATTTTTTTAACAACAATGAAAGAGATATGAAATAAAAGCAAATGGGTTCTATGTCAGAAATTGTCAAGGTTTGTCAGTTTATCTGTCTGCTGTGGTTTTTCTCAAGATTTGTCAGTCTGTTGGTGACTCTTATCGGGATGATCTGTCAGTCAGCCTGTCGTGATTCTAAAGGAGGGAGGGGATTGTCCGTCAGTCAGTCAGTCTGTCGGTGACTCTAAAAAGGCTTCCAAAAAGGCAACGAGATTGAGAAGAATGCCTCAAGAAACTTTTGAACACCCTTTTAAAGGATGACGCTTTTGCCCATCATCCGATAGAATTTCTCTTCATCGTCTATTACGACTCCCTATAAGATGACCCCCTCATCTATTATGGTCCTATTCTAGGCCGGTACCACACGGTGGTTCGTAATAATAGGACGTAAATAACCTGAAACGATGTGAAGTTGCATTCGAGTTCCCTTCTTCGGAAAATAGGTTAAGACATAGATTTCTTTACTTTTGTCAAGTCGTTTAGTTAAGTAGAGTTCTTTATTGTGATTCCAGCTTCCAAAAGTTTAATTGCAAGGCGACACGCTTAACGCCTCCGTTAATTCGCCATGTATCTAAGTGGTGAATTACTGCCGTAATCGCACTAACCTTGGTTTGTTTGTTTGGTTTCTAACAGGACTTCCGTGACTAGCAGTGGAAAGTAATCAAATTAAACTAGTAAGTAAACAGTCGCTTACAGTAGAAATAAATGTAAAAAAGTGTCTTAGTAAGAGTGCACTTTTTCATTTAAAAATAAAAACAAGTATTTAATGACAGAGTTGTGATATTTTTATTGTATTGCAAAGAAGACATGTTACGATTAAGCTTGGAATAAAATATCCGTCAAATGATCCCCACGGCTCCGACGACAGGCTAATTACTCTTTTCATTAAATTTTCCATTACTTTTGTACAGAGTGGCATCATCTGCGGTCACTGAAAGCAATCTGGTGGAACCTGCTACACCGCGCACGAAACAATCGACGTTTTATTCTATACTTAATCGGAACATGTCTTCTTTACAATGCAATAAAAATATCACAACTCTGTCATAAAATACTTGTTTTTATTTTAAAATGAAAAAGTGCTCTCTTAATAAACACCCCTTACTTATCAACGTATAATCGTTATTTTACCTAGGACACCCGCTTGTTATCAAGAGCTACTCCAATAGACTCTTTTGGTGTTATAAAATTGAGGAATATATAAATATATACATGGGGTTCATATTGTATGCTATTTATATTAATTACTTTTAATTATAATTTTACACACGTCACCTAGGTCTGATAAATTTACGTTTAAATAAAATAATAAATATACTTAAATATCTTTTTTTGTAAATGCTTACTTAATATATAGGAACACACCCAGGACCGGAACAAAACTGAATGTTTATGCACAGATTTTTTTGGGAATCGAACCCACGATCTTTGGTGTGAAATGCAGGTATTCTGACCTCCACACCACATCGGTTGTGGAACGTTTGCTTTATAGCATGTCAATAACATAATTATTTTATTTAAACCAATTAAATAACACGCCTGCCAATTAAGGTACGGCACCACACTCATCACTCTACTTGTTGATGCTAATATACTCTGTAATTTAAATGTACTTTGTATTTTAACCTTTCAAACCTAAAAACATTATTTAAGCATTAATATAATGGCAGTATTATTTGGTGATAGAGTTTTTACGCTCTAGTGTCATCAAATTAGACGAACTGTCGTTTAAATAACTATTTACCACTTAATGATTACTTGGCAGGGTTTATTTATTTATTTTATTTATCTTTATTGCACACAAAAAAGTAATACAAAGGCCGAAGGCATTCTCTACCAGTTAACCACAGGGTTAGCAGAGATGGTTAAAGGTGGTGCTACAAACTAAAAACAAAAGAATAGTAATAAACTTATATAAATCAACACGCTTACGAAAATACTAATAAAGTACACCACATATACATAATACAGGCAAGATGATAGTAGGGAGACTAAGATCGACAAGGACTCACTTAAATAGCAATCATGCATTATTTTGGGATAAACTCTGTGCAAGTCTAAAATCAATAGGCAGAGCGTTCTATAAGTGAGCGGCCTTAATATGAAAAGAATTTGAAACTTAATGTGAAATATGAAAAGCCTTATTATGAAAAGAAACCCTGTGTGGTGCTGTGGAGTAGCGAGAAGCAAATTGTTAGCCAAACGAAGATAGATAAATAAATAAAATAATTCAATATTAACAAAGATAAGAGTGGTAATAAAAAACATGTAAACCGTATCGTTTTTCCTTAAGGATATTTTTTAGCAGAACGAGGAAGAAAAAAACAAATAATAGCTTGCACATAAAGCAGCACAAAATCAACCACACATAATTAAAACACGGGAAAAGAGTAAGAAAAAAATATGGAAATCCATTAAGACAGCAAGGAAGACCCAAAAGCTAAAAGACAGAAGCCATTAACAAAATAAGTAGAAAATTTATTGACAGTTAAATTTGGCGAAAAATTTTATTTACTTTTATTGTTACAAGTACAAAACTTTATATCATCCGTATTAACTTATTACATAGCTGTTTATAATTTTCAATCATCAACTTTCAATAAAATTACTTTTTCCATAAATCAAAAACTTAACGGTGAAGTTTCTCTTCCAATAAAGATAGAATGAGATAAGAAACGAAACATCTGGGCTCTCGAGTCATCTATATTCATTAATCTCAGACGTTTCGAAGCCAACTGTTTTCGTTCATTTTGACATCAATTAAGGCAGTAAAAATCGATCGTTTATCATTCGTTCCTAGAATGATGTTATTTGACATTATGATTGGAATTAAACTGTCAAAAAGATACTTTTTTTACATTACCTTTATACACGATATATGAACAAATAAATGACGCACCTGGCCTGCCGCTAAACTTAATACAAATATCAATGATTAATTTACAGTTTTGAACATTGATTTTGAACATTGGTTTTGTAATTTTTTTTTTAATATTGTGAAAGCTTTTGACTCTTTTAATATTTAGTTCTTGTAACTCAGTTGTTTGTTTATTTATTTTCACTATAATCATTTGGGAGTCTTGTTTTTGTAACACATATTATTTTAGAACTTAATTGTTCTTATGTACTCTGGTCACCAGACCAGAGTACATAAGAACACAAAACCATTAAAAACCATTTTGTTACCACATTTATATATATTCAGTCTTAATTCAAAGCAGGAATTCTCTTTTACCATATATACTCATTATATTACAATAAGAGATTATATTAGATTAGAGTTTGAGTCACTTTAATGTAACCAAACTTTATTCATTTACTAGATTTTTTTGACAGTCAGTATATCTGCACTTTACAACTGCAGAATAAAAAAATCGTTTCACGCCCTTTTTAAACAGCCTCATTCTGTAATCTTTTAGAAAATCTCGCCAGGGAGTTCATTCCACTACGCAATAGTACGCCGCAGAAAGTTTATTTTAAAACGCATCGTCCGTACGTCATTTCCACATTTAGTATAACTGAAGGTGGAAGTTTGAAGAAATGGGTTGGGGATGATATGTATGTTTGTTAGTGTTGTTGGCCATGTGGTACCGTCCTTAAAATAGTGCCACCTCATCTCATCTCACAGGGCATCGTAAGAGTCAACGACGAGAAACCGGATGATAGGCAGCAGCGTCATCGCAAATATCCTCAATAGAATATAATCTATTGAGAAGGCCGATTGGACATTATAGGACTAAAAATATGATTATTATTTATGTACAGTGGACATTATAGGACTGATATGATTATTATTTATATACAGTGGACATTATAGGACTGATATAATTATTATTTATGTTCAAACTGATAGTCTGAGGCCTAGTTTTAACACACTTGCGGTTGCCTTATCTAAAAATGTCTCGATTTCTTTTAATATTATTTCATGTTACCAATACAAACAGAGCTAATAGAAAATCAGAACGTATATAAAGCCAAACTAATATGGATGTCAGTGTTTACTTCACAGTAGCAGGATTGTAGGATCACAGAGCACGGTTGTTTAGGCCATCCCCTGCTAGGGCATCTCATCATTCTCCTATTCGAATAAATAAACACGCATAAATATATATAATACTTAGTTAACACACATACCACGACAAATATTCATATTCATGCACACATATATTTGTCCCGTGTGGGAATCGAGCCGAAGGCTAGCTACCTGCAGTTTTTTATCTTCTTTTTCCTTGTGATCCTCATTAATAATTATCTATTTGTCAAACATGTGTTAATAACAAGGTGGTTGTCATGGCAACTGAGCCCTATGTGAATGCCTGTGGGGCGTATAAATTGCAAAGTATGATTCTTCTCGTAACGAGCTCCTGTCCTTGTTAACAGGCAGTACTTGACTTTTCGAGTCACTTTACGAGCCAATTTTTTCGAATGACCGATATGGCGTGGAGGTCAGTATACCTGCACTTCACTCTGGAGGTTGTGGGTTCGATTCCCACACAGGATAAATATTTGTGTGCATGAACATGAATATTTGTTCTGGTCTGGGTGGTTTCCTATGTATATTAATAAACCTAAATAATTGGTGTGATTGTAAGAGAATATTTATTTAATTATTATTTAAATTTTAATTAAATTTTAAATATCACCCATTCAAGGACTGACTTCTGGGAACTCTGTTTAACTTCCTTAATAGTTTTTGATCACCTTTTACCTTAGTGCTATGAATGTTTTTTGTCTTTTTATACCTCAGATCAAGTAAAAAAAGGTAGATAGCGCATGGCCATTGATAGCACTGAAGTCACAAAACTAAGCTCATTTGTGTAAATACACGCGTTCACGCACACACATACGTAAAATGAGCGTAGTTTTACGTTAGTATCTCCCGAGACACCGAGTAGTAACTTTGTCAATAAAATGCCGTCCTGTGTGATTAAATGGTGCTAAAACAACACTAAAGCGAACAAAAAGTCTGAAGAAATATCGTTTCACACATAAGTTAACACAAAACTATCTTTTTTTATGTTTCAAAATAATTTGTAGGTTATTTGGAAAAAATATTGACAAAATAACTCGAGTTGACGCAACCAGACAGTGATGCCAGTAGTTGGTATTTCTAATACTCAACAAAAATGTGGGTACTAAAATCGGGTGCTTTGGCACGCATAAATAAATTCGCCATAATCATTTTTATTTTTGTTTGTTTTTGTCCGGAGGTCCGGAGGAAAGATATTTTTACTAATATAAAAAAACTAAATTTAATAGACCCAGATTTATTGAATTCATTAAGTGAAAATATTACAATTATAAATTTATTTAATATTAAGAACAGAAAAAAGGCGTAATTTTTTTTTAAGTAGGTACACTACAGTACTAAAGAGATTTTATATAACACTTAACTATTATTCACCAAAGGCATATGAATACGTGAGGCAAACTTTTAATACTTGTCTGCCGCATCCAAGTAATAATATACACGTCATAATGACTACATCTTGCCTGATGGTAAGCAGTCAATGCAGTCCAATAAAAAATTAAAGCGCTTCATACCGTGAAGTAAGCATGGTACAAAGCGCATCCACTCATGACGGCCTGCTAAAATGCCGATTCACGCCCCGCTTACAAGATCCGGGATTATAAGAAAATAGGAAACACATGAGCCGGCAGTGAATTCCACTTGCTTCGAAACGACTTCGATAGTCTGCACAGTATGAGGATGGTTTCTAAGACCAGCACGTGTTGTTCGGGAGAGGAAAGGAGAGGGCGGGATGAGATCGAAAAGCTCCTCAGAACACTATCATAGTAGTTCCGGTAGAAATTACTGAGAGATGCAATGATGAAAGAGACAATTAACCAGCACACATATAAGGTCACTAAAATTTTAGGTTATTTTACAGGTAATAATAAAACTTTTAAGAACCTAGAAAATGACCATTACAGTGCTGGTCATGGGCATAAAGTAAATTTAATCCGATTGGTAATAAAAAAATATTTGGACATAAGACTGCATCATATTTCTAAAATAAATACACTGACGATGACACTGAGCTCTAAGCCCCAAACATTTTAAAAAACTTATACAGCATAACGTGTTTTAGATTATTGTTTAGTTTTTGCCCCTCCCAAATATATTACTTTGTGTAATAAAAATACTTTACAAAAGCTGTCTGTTTTTTTTACACATTACTATAAAGTTTAAAAAAATAATTAAAATATGCCTGATATATCGCAAAATTCTAATTTTCTTATTGCCTTGCGTCTGTTTGTCATTATGTCAAATTATACTATAATTGTAATCATATTTACAATAAGTGTTTTAATTGAATTAAAATTCTACTTCGTACAGAGCTGAAATTTGCAAAAATAGTTAGAAAATTTGAATTTGGTATATCACCGGGTAAATTGATTCTTGTAAATTTACTAACGTAAATCGCTTACATTTATTATTAATTAATTATACTTGTAATATCTGGGAAGATTTTCAAAAAGTGGCAACACTTCAGTCACTCACACATAGTTAAAAATATGGCTTCACTTTGTTATTAGTCGTAAGGTATCGACCTTTTTTTACTTGATCTGAGTTTTATACTGTAAACATTCGATTTAATTACATGTGTATGTAGGTAAATTTTAAAGCAAAACCGTCAGAGATTATAAATTCAATCGTATTATCGGGTCCGAACAGCAATTAATCATCACAGCAGAAGAATACCCACTCCTTTGTTTCCTGTCTACCGGCAGGCAACCGTTTCTAAAACTAAAGACACGATAAGATGCGCCCTATTGACCGAGTTTGAGATTTTTTGCAACTGTCTCCGCTATTGTGAAATACAGTGTGGAATGAATCCGCATAGTAAAGAGTGCCCTAAGTCCCTCTCACCCATATCCTCATCTGAGAGGATGTTCGAACCCAGCCGTAGGACGTTAGAAGTATAGGGTAAGCTGATGAATCTTATTTACATAATATTACGCCCATACATACATTAGAACTTTAACCAAATTTAATCTACAAACTAGCTCACAACTTCTGGGGTTGGCTGGAAGAGATCTCTTCTAGAAATAAGTCCACCTTTATACTTTTAGTTCTTAAATACCTTTTGTAATCTATTTATGTTTTATGTGAAATAAAGATTTGATTATTATTATACATCCTATGTGCGGTGAGCAGTAAACTTGCTTCAATTAGGGATCATTTATTTTGGTTTCAACCAACAGTATTATTCTGTATTATAAATTACAAATAACACTTCATAATCCACTTTTTTACATAATTATTAGAAATAAAAACTATAAATGAAAGATGTAATTGGCTATGCGTCCAATTAGTAATTGAAAAAGGATCTATATAGTTGATAGCAAAGACACTTTTAGCACAGAGAGCCCTAGATGAAACACGTCAAATGATGAAAGGTAGTTCCTTCGCCCTCATTGTTCTTAGTCGCCTTCTACGATACACAATGACATGAGGTTGTTGAATCATTGGAAGTGCCTCTACCAAACGACACTGATGATTCTAATGTACTTGATAATAAAATAATGGGAGCAAGTAACTATCTGAAACAAATAAAAAATGTTTTTTAATTTAGGCAAAATTATTTGGGAACATTATATTCTGTGTAAACTTTCTCGCATCGTGTTCCTCATTACTGAGGGTCGTGATTTCTCTTTCACATATTATTTTCTGCGTGACAGTGTCTCGACATTTGTGCCTATCTTTGACATTGTGAGGCCTGGCATTTAACGAACGATGAACGGATCTGATTCGAGAATTTTAATTTAAATATTTGAAATGAAAAGTTATGACATTCAACAAGCATATTAGTTTCGGCAAAATATTCTGATATAATTTAGATTTGTTTAAACTGGAACTGGTACACTTGGACTTTTACACAGATACGAACATTCTCCAGGAATGTGGACGTCAGTATACCTGCAGTCTGCTCATGAGGATTCGATACATACAAAAGGCGAAATATTTGTTTGCATGAATACAACTTAATGTCTTGGTATATTTAAATATTACTAAATGTATGTTAGTATGTGTATTTTAATATTTATAACAGAAGAGGTGCATTTTTAAGACTTCACTCGATACGACAAAATTTTGATACTCCGCTATGTCTCGTATTCGTAGGCGAAACCCATAGCCTTCAAATTCAGAGGGTCTCGGGTTCAAGCCTTGGTTTTGACTTCCTATGGCTTTTCGAAGCTATGTGCCTAAGTATCGCTTGCTCCGTGCCTTGGAAAGCACGTTAAGTTGGCCCCGGCTGTCATGAACATCTATCGCAGTCGTTGTTAGGAAGTCAGTGCGCTTTAGCATCCTGACAGGTGGTTTAACCATAAAATGATGTTTCCCTCTGAGTTGCGGAGCTCTGACGGCAGTCGTTCTATGTAAAAACTTAATATCAGCCAAATGTGGTTGAGCCTGGGCCCTAAGCTTAATTCTTGTGCAACAAGGATTGATGCTAGGTTTTGATGATGATCAAAGTGATCAAGGCTACATTCAACACTTTGCTCAAACCCCGCCTACCTGTCGTTATTCTGACTGTTGAAGAATACTTAAGGTACACGAGTTTTTGACATGGTAAATAAACGTAGCGAAATTAATAATCTCAGCCCATTAATGTTCCACTACAGTGTACCAGTATTCCACTGGGTTCCTCTCGAACCATGGTGGGACGGATTCAAATAATACTCTACCACTCGAACCTAGTGCGGATCACGCTTTTAGATTTAATACCTACATGGCTTTACCTTAATACCTACATGGCTTCAAGAATATCACATATAGTCATAACCGGGACGGGTCATAATGGAAGCGGTATTAAATGCCACACAAACGATCACCCATTCAAGAATGGGAACTCTGCTTTACTTTGGTGATTGTTTCCGATTGTCTTGTACCTACTGCACGTACTCCGAATTATAGGTGATCAAAGCAAAGATCTACAAGTAACCAAAATACATTTATTTTGTATGTCTATAATGAGGAACACAAAAAGACGACGTATTATTTTTCCTAATTTTTGTATCCCACTCATTTCCGACGACATGCCTACACATTGTGTATTGAAGCCTTATGAGCCGTGACAGCAAATATGTGTTGATTTGGGCTACGTTGTTTGAGGGGTGCTTGCTTCTCAGTACGAGGTCAAATGTTTCTTTTGCTTGAAATAATATGATACATTATGAAGTAATTTAAGATATAAATAGGAATGGAATATCTTGTCAATGTGGACAAAAGCTAGTCACCTCTATTCCATTTGACACGTATCATCTTGAGATATATTTGCTTAAAGTGAACTTCAACTATAATGTTTTTATAGATCCCCTTATTTTTTTATATTTCTACTACATATCGACGACCGATATGGCGTGTTGGCGAATGTACCCATTCTGCATTCCGCATTTCGCTCCTAAGGTCGTGAGTTCGATTCCCACACAGGACATCTCTGTGTGCATAAAAATGATTATTTGTTCTGGTCTGGGTGTTTTTCTTTGCATATTAAGTATGTTTCTACATAAAAACAATTATTTATGTACGTTTATCCGCTACTTAGTATCCATAACACAAGTTTAATTGTCAGAAAGTAGTGGCAGGTGCACCACTTGCAGGTGAGGTTGGCTTGGGTTCCTTAGCTCTTGGTAGGATCTCTATACACATAATATAAATACATTTAAAATATAGAACTGAAAAGAATCTATGTTTTAGTTTTTTTATTAGCTTTTACATAACTATGTGGCACGGAGTATAGCGTCCTGTATCCCAAAAAGAACTAACCCCCAATAAAAATATATTCTAATAACTTTATACAAGCAGAAAAAAATATAGTGGGAAATAGCTTCACAACTGACGTCGAAGTAAACAGTCTGCTTTGGACGTTACCCGATTCTATTAGACGAGGGCCTTTCGATCGAGTTCAAGCATCAATTCTATCGCGATTGTTTGTTGGCGGAGGGCAGCTGGTGTTAGCAATCATCCCTGTTGATATCGCTTTTATTATCGTGCTGGCGTTTGAAAATTTCGTTTTAGGTCTGAAAAAAAGGAATTGCTGGTCCCACGTAATAGGTGGCGAAGCCTATTGCCGCTTATTAGGAACTTGTATGTTCGCCAGAGTTTTAAATTAATCTCTTTTATTGTAGTCGCTTGATGATATTGCTGGTAACAGTGAACAAAAAATAAAAACAACCGGACATGTGCGAGACGGACTTGCACAAGATAAAATTTAGTACTTGTTGTTAAATCTCAAGCTTATTTCGAAATTGTATCCATAAACGGATATGGCGTATAACTAATTTTTTTTTTTTTTTTTTTTTAATGTTCCTTCTTGAGCCTGTAACACCAAGGCCGCGGTAACTCTTTCGAACATACGAATACTCTGTAAATATTTCAAGCGTCTACCTATTGACGCTATGAATATCGAGCCAAAAAAAACAAAAAAAAACACATTTGTTGGATACGAGTTATTTTAATCTGTTTTTTAGTATGTGTTGTTATAACGGCAACATTAATAAATCATCTGTAAAAATTTCAACTGTCTTACTATCACGGTTCCTGAGATACAGTCTGGTGACAGACGGATGGACAGACAGGGGAGTCCTAGTAATAGGAACCCGTTTTTTACCGTTTGGGTACGGAACCCTAAAAAGCAAACAAATGTAGATTAAAGTACAAATAATCATGACAATAGAATATAGCATTCGAAGTAAAAACTTCGAATCCCGTAAGACACCCGTAGTCAATAGAATCGCACCCACTTATAACACAAGTGCTGTATCGAGGATGTGTTGCTAGTAATGTGTTTGTAAAGAACCAATAGAATCGCTGCGCTAATCGAAT
The DNA here is from genome assembly GCA_949126915.1 of Musotima nitidalis. Classification (NCBI taxonomy): domain Eukaryota; kingdom Metazoa; phylum Arthropoda; class Insecta; order Lepidoptera; family Crambidae; genus Musotima; species Musotima nitidalis. The sequence continues at coordinate 5,056,397 of OX421424.1, read as the reverse complement.
CTAGGTAAATGAAGCGATTCTATTGGTTCTTAACGAACACATTCCCCGCAACGCATCCTCGCACTACTCTGGTGGAAACGCAGCCTTAACCTACCGTGAAAAACTAACAGAAAAGTAAAAAAAACTATATCAAGCCTTGCTTATAATCGTTTAATACTACCAGCTGTTTCCTACCGTTCTTCATTCCATAAATATAGCTTGCCACCTGAAAAGATATTTTTGATTGTTTGGAATTATAAGCATTCAGTTTATGTTTAACATTTGCTGTGCACCTGCAAAGCTCGTATTTTGTGACACGTTTTGTAAAATATGATTAGCAACAAATATAAATATAAAAATGTATCATTATCTCAGCCCATAAACGTCCCACTACTGAGCAAGAGCCTCCTCTCACATACCAAGGTGCGAGGGTATTGGGTCATACTCCACCACTCGGACCCAGTGCGGATTGGCGGAGGCAGGTGTATGGCGTCCTGCTGTTAGAATTTATCAAGCCACCCATTAGGCCTCTAACATGGCTTAACGACTATCACATTTTAGTGATAACCGGGACCAACGGCTTAACGTGCCCTCCGAAGCACGGAAGCGCTCGATATCAAAAATGTATTGCAAAATGCATATAAACATTAGTAATTTAAAAAAATACGAGTATCTATACAGATAAATAGGATCTTGAAGAAGTACAAAATGAACTAAGCAATTTCAAGCTAATAAAATGGCACACAGTTGAACACATGTTTTTGTAGACTTATCAAATCTCTCATCTTCATCTCAGCCATATGGCTATATGTCCACTGTTGCACATAGGCCTCCCCAATAGATTTCCACATTGAGCGATCCTGAGTCGCCTGCATCTATCGGCCATTCGCCGCCTGGACCGCTTTACTGTATCTTAATTTTTTTTTTTTGTAGCTGTCGGAAAAAAATCCTCTTAACGAGTTTTTTGACTATTTCTTCTGCATTCAAGCTCCCGCCCACAATGAATGGACGCGTTAGTTTTTTAGTAGACATTGATAAGAGCTTTATTGAGCCAAACTTTTTTTTGTTTTAAATAATGGCTTCGTGCGTTTAGCACATTTAGCCAGTGTCAAGTAAGAGATATATTAATAATATATAAATTATAATAAATGAGAATGAGTGGTGATAATGATGATAAATGGTTAATGAGATGCCCTCCTCCAACCCCTTGAGTCCTCAGTAAAGATGTGGGGCTATACTGAGATCTCACGCGGACTTCTTGAGAGAATTTGAAAAGTGATGTTGCACTGTTTTGTTTCATTTACCAACACTTATATACGTTCACAAACACTTAACGGTTAATAATCCACCGTAGTTACATATTAATATTCGAAATATCACAATGCCACATGACGCTTCACTTTCCCACTAAGAAGTCTGAGCAAAAATTGAATAAAATATATTGACTTCGACTATTATCAAATTAAACACTGTTCATGTGGTCAGTCCCAGACTAAGTTCTGTCAGGCAGATAGTATGTAAATAAATTCCAATTATAACAGCGTAATGTTTTTAAATTGGCCGCTTTCATGATGCCTGTCTAGTTAATGCGAACTCTCTTTGAGGCTTCTATTTCGCTTTATATTCTGTGGACACAAGCGTCCTCAAAGTTTTCTGTGAGCTTCATTATGCACTACTATAATGATGTTATTCGTTATTTTATATTTCACAAGGTTGCCTTACTCAAAAGTTGTTTTCATAAGAAATTTGTGAACGCCAAATCTGTGCTAATATTATACTATTAGGCACTTAAAATTGTTGTTTTATTATGCCTGTAAACGCCAAATTTGTGCTCATATAATAAGGATATTTTTTATTCTTGTGCGTTTGTTACGAAAATAAACCCATAAACTACTGGACTCAATTCGACAATTCTTGCTACATTGTCCCTGAGTAAATTAAGAATCCCTACTAAAATTTCAATAATGTAACCCAAGATGTAAAATAGCTACCCAGCCGAAGTGTGGGCGCACTACTAGTGAGAGGTAGACATTAGATTTTCTATTGTTTGTAACTTATGGCGTCCAATGTGCTAATGATTTAAATGAAAATAAAATGAGTTTTTCTTATAGGCAGAAACAAGACAGCGGTCCAAGCATACTCAAGTAATTGCTATATTTTGTAAATGTATGCTTGTAATACAGAAAACCTGGACCAAATGAAATATTCGTCACCAAACACACGTCATTATGAGCGGGTTTCAGGTATTTTGACATCCAGGCCATATGGGTCGACGACGACAGACAAACAATAGATTTTGTGTTCTTGTTTTATATCTCTACTTACTAAGCAAGTGATGATTTGAAAATATCTTTGTAACAATTCCCGCGCAACTATGATTTCCCGAACGAGAGATCTCGCGTTTCAGCGTTTGTCGTGAAGACATAGTAGTTCTGAGGCTCCTATCTTACCTGAAGATGCCCTGTGTTAGAGCAAATTACGTGTCGTGTTGAATTGTTTCTTGTTCATTCGGGAAATCGTAGTTGCGCGGGATTTGTTACAAAGATATTTTTACAGCCTGAGTACATAATAATCGGGCAAAAATCCCGTTATGGTTTGCTCTCCTTGTCCTACTCTAAAGGTGAGTATAGACTAATACCCTTTTTCGAGCTTTACTATAATACATTCGTACGAATGGTACATACGTTACCTGACATATACTTACAAGTTCAGTTCATATGATGTACGTTCTTACAAATGTGTACTGCTTTAATCGATGCAATGCTCACGGCGTAAGAAGTCATCTATAACATTTCTTATATGCAAGGTTTTTGTTGAAATTTATTATTATTATTTTACTTTTAAATAAACAGCGAGTTGGGCGTTGAAACTAAACTATTTGCATAGGTTTTCTGTGGGATCACGAGCCAAACTTACAAAATAAAAACTTAAATGTTAAGTTAAGTGTGATAAAAAATACTTCTTAAATGTCCGCACCAGAACTCGTACCTATGCCGGATAATTTTTTGTACCAAACTGTCGTTAGATTTTAAAAATAGGTTGTAACAAAACCTGAACCTCGAGAAGTGCCCTGTTCGAAGTGCGGTTCGTAGAACATTTTAAGCAGTCGAATGTTTGCTATGCTATAACAGTAATAATCTAGGATATACTTACCTTTAAATAGGTATATTAAAGGAGTTCTGTCATCCATCACAAATGTCTTTTCAAATAAATGGTACATTCGTCAGTTTTGTGTAGTATCTTGAAGATATACTGTCATTTAAAATGAAATAAAGTCAAAACATCCTTCGACATTGTATGAAGCTCCTAGTACAAATCTAAAATGAAATTATTCTGCGGATACTGGACTACGGACAAACTTTCACACATATTTTAGACATATATTTGTATACGTTAGCACAAATATTTATCATAGTAAGAAAATATGAAAGACTATTGCTCACTACACGAAAGTAAATTGTCTATATTAACAGTTCCCCAGGTAAAAAAAGCGAACACAAACAAATATTTCAAATATGAAAAATCTATCAATAAAATAACAGTTTGACAATATGCGACTGTAATCTACGCTTGTATCTTTAGATTTTTCGGGAAATTGCAGTTGCGTGGATATCTTTACAAAGTAATTTATAAACCATCACTTGATTGCAATGGATTTCTGCAAAGTAACGCTTAAATCAAAAAAAAAATTTTTCTAAACGTAACATTAGGCTGAAGAGATTCGGGTTTAGTTTATAAACAAGTTTTCTCTATAGAACATAAACTTATGACATAAATCCTCGAAGATGTAGTCAAAGATACATTAAGACCAAATCGGCATGCACCCACAAGCGTGTTTATAATCCCACGTTAAATTTGCTTAATAATCTGTTAGTAATCCTCATCTTAAGTATCGAACACTTTCAGCGCCTAATGTGTGGTAAGTTCCCCAACTGTTAGGTATTTCATGATTAATTACATGCCAAGTACTCCCGCTTGCTTCAACGATGAATTAGAGCTATGCTAATTTGGAATTTACGGTACTATTAGTTGGCGAAACACCGGTACACTTCAAAATTAATACATTGTGCCATAAACATTTTGAATAGATATATTTCACTTATAAATTGTTGTTACTATCACTTGGCACAATTTAAGACGGTAATTACTTTTAAAAATATTTAGCGTAGTTTGCAGTACTGCCATTACAAGGAGCATTAAAATTGCATGTTTTTTTCTTTTTATTTCTATAGGGTTTAATTAATTAATCTCTAACATAACTCTAAATGTATAACAGTGTAAAACGCGATCTCTTAGGCGCTCAATGTTACTGAACAAAAAATTACGATACTGTTTGCCAGAGAGATCAAAAGCGGGCTGTACAGGATATTCGTAAGAACTTGGAAACTATATAGAAGAATTAAAACTGGAACAAAGTCTCTAAATAATTAAGGACAACTTTATTTTGGACATAGTGAACTATGGAAGTATTGCTTGTAAGTATGGTTTTCTTTTTGGCCAGTTTGAATTAAAAGGTCAGAACATACAATCACGCCTGTTTCCCCGAAGGCGTTTGCGTCCAAAGGCATGCTATATAGGTACCCACATTTAGTCAATTATATTGCTGGTCCCGCGTAATATATGCCATATCCCACGTGTATATTCGCCAGAGCCACGTCCGTTGATTGGCAGGTGCACCATTTGTAGGTGAGGTTGGCTTGGGGTTCAAAGTTCTCGGAAGTACCTCTTTACATAATTTATTTATTTATTTATTTATTGGATCACCAACATAAGTTACAGTGTATAACACAAAGATTAAATTAATATAAATAATTATCAGTTCTCACTGCACTCATAATTAAAGGCGACCACATCATGCATTAAATACAAAACTATAACAAAAAAATGTACATTAAAAATTAAAACAAGACAATTAAGTTTATAAGCTAAGATAAAATCGCGATGAAGCTTATTAAATGTTGAAGAATAAGCTGCGAATGCGATATAACATCACGTTGGCTCATTCTCGATCTCCCACTCACTCATACACTTAAACCCAAACCTAAAAACCTATCTCGATCCAATATTGGCTATCTGTTATAGACAAATCAATCCTTTTTTCGAGTAAAACTTTTTCATAACTAGTCCTTGAATTGAAATTTTAGAAACTATTGAAACTAATATAGGCTATCTGAGTTTGGTTTCAATCTCTGATTGCGGATAGGTATATACTATACTTTATCGACTGCTTACCGTCAGGCATGATGTAGTCATTATTACGTGATCACATTAAAAAAAAGGAAGTAATATTGGGCGTCAAAGACAGTTTAGTTTAAAAAACCTATAATAGCAGCAATTTGAAAGACAGTCCTAAACAAAAAAACACGGACCTTATCACGATAACATTGTTTTCAGTCAAATTTTAGGTTTACTATTTGTACTTACGTCGCCCTCTAAAATTTTAGTCATAAAAAAAAGTTTTGTTCACTTTCCTCACGCAATATCGTGCTTACATTGCTCAAAACCAACTATGGATATTAAAAGATCGTATCAGACATTGCCTTTTGTTCGTCATGTTAAATGCTTAAATGCCCTTGTACAATTAGGTAACTATTTACTAATTATACCTTATTACAAGCTTATTACTTTATGTTCCTGCTCGGAATTATTTATACATGACTTTATTTTGACTAGTGGAAGAATGACGATAGCCCAGTGGCCAGAACCATAGACTTTTAATTTAGAGGGTCTAGGGTTCAAACCCTGGTAGCGCACCTATGACTTATTAAAGTTAAGTGCGTAATTATCGTTTGCTCTGTGCCTCGGAACGTATGTTAAGGTCCCGGCGGTCATGAAAATCTATAGCAATTATTTAGGAAGCCAATGCGGTCTAATATTCGGATCACTGGTTGAAACATTAGTAATTTATTTTATAATATTATTAGGTTTAACTCTAGACTACACACTCAGGCCTGCGGTAGGGCCCAGTATCAGAAGCTATAAACCTTGGCACTGGCCCCCCGCCCCTTTTTCAACAGCATTGGGCGTCGTCAGAAGTTTTTAGTGAGTAGGACTGCGGTGGTCGCATCTACCGCAGTGAGACCCACACTCCCCTCTCGGTTCCCTTGGCCGGGAGGCAGTGCATAAACAGCATTTATTTACCGACGATAAAAAAAGGGCCCAGTATATGCTTACTGGTGGAACAAGATTTAGCTGAATTTTAGTTACTACTCGGGGCGACTACCGTTTGACCTCAGCAAACTTGATAAATAATAATATATAGCTTGCGGTCTTAATGACTCATGCTACCTGATGGAAAGAAGCTGTCTGCAAGACCACGGACGTGGTAACGCATGTCCGCTCGTTTCAACACCATATAGTTTTCAATATATCATAATAATAAACACAGGCCTCCCCAATTGCATACTACATTCCGATGGCTCTTCGCCGCCATAAGCAGATCACTGGTCTATCGGGGGATTTCTTCTTTTAAAATTAGCCGATTTTCTATTAAAGAACTGTCTATCCAATACATCATTTTTTAAAACCTTATATTATATATTATAGGCCTTCTCAATCGTTTTCCTTGCGTTCACTCGATTCCCGCTGCCTTGACAAGATCATCAACCCATGGGAGGTTGCAGTCTTCTACGTTTGCTGGTTTGTAGTCGCCGTTGATGAATCTTAAGGCTCCATGAGTCGTCGATTCTTCTAACTATGTGCTCCGTCCACTGCCACTTCAGCTGGCAATTCCGTCTAGCTATGTACGCTACTCCAGTTCCCCTACGGATTTACTCATTTCTACTAAGTAGGTCCACTTCAAGCATACCTCTATGCAGTACAGGCTAGTTGTCCCTTATCAGACCTAAAGTCAGCCACGTCTTCGTACCATATCTCATCACTAGCAATACGCTGATCAAACATACAAGCCTACTATTTCTACTCGATTTGATTCGATAATTGGACGTAGTTATTAAAAATGGATCCAACCCACAAAAAAGATTTTTTGAAATACTGTCATAAAGGTCTATCTTATTAAAACAATACTAGACAGGAAGCAGTTAGCAATACCCAATATTTCACAGGAATTCGAAAACAAACTACAGTTTTTCAAATTTACTAAAACTCCTGTTTTCTCATAGTATTTTTTTTTGGCTGGATCCATTTTGCATAACTACGTCCAATTTAAAGTACGTATGTTCGTAACACGTAACGTTATTTACTTTTGTGCGGTTGTATGAATTAATTGCAATTATAATGCCATTACTCGCACGGAATTTGTGGTGGTTCATTGAGAGTTAAATATTGATGAATACTAATAAGTGAATAGAGTAGTATAGTGTTCTTACCAAGATCTAAGGAGCACAAGCCAACCTGACCTGCAAGTGGTGCACCTGCCGATCAACGGACGAGGCTCTAGCGAACATAACAGTTTCCGGTAAGCGGCAATGGGCTCGCCATCTATTACGTAGGACCAACTATAACATTGGCGAAGTTTGGGCGTATAATATGCCTCTGCCTACACGAAACTTTCCTTAGGGAAACAGGCATGAATGTATGTATGTATTAATAAATAAAATTGTTTTTTTTTTTTTTTAATAAATATTTTCTGACAATTACACCAATTATTTAGTTCCAAGATAAGTATCATTAAGAACTTGTGTTATGGATACTAAACAACGGATAAACATACTTAAATACTTTTTTTTTTGTAAATACATACTTAATATACATAGGAAATCACCCAGACCAGAACAAATATTCATGTTCATGCACACAAAGATTTGTCCTGTTTGGGAATCGAACCCACGACCTCTGGAGTGAAGTGCAGGTATACTGACCTCCACGCCAATTTTAATACTAAAAGTTACGGTCTTATTGGCTATGATTCTGTTTTATTTATGAGGCCAATATAAAATGAAAAATATAAAAGGGCTTGATCAAGAATTTGTACACAAATGGTTCCGTAACACACCATCATGGTAACAACATGTCATGTTTATGTATTCCTTAAAAGTATTAAATATTTTTTTATTTTATTTTATTTTATATACTTTATTTACTTAAAAATCAACAGGATATCATTTAGATTCGTCAATTTTTTTGACACAAAATGGAAATTAATATTTTTCTTAACATCAATGAAAGAGATATGAGCGGTACCATAATCAAGAAAGAAAAGCAAATGGATTCTTTGTCACAACTTGTCAAGGTTTGCCAGTTTATCTGTCTGTTGTGGTTTTTTTCTCAAGATTTGTCAGTCTATCGGTTACTTGGGGAGGGGATTGTCTGTCAGTCAGTCTGTCGGTGACTAACCAGAAGAATGCCTTAAGAAACTCATCTCGGCTTTTTTTGATTATATTTTAAAATCTAATCCAATTACATCTACGTTACATGTGTAAATTTCAAAGCAAACATGTGGAACTATGACATTAAACGTATTGTCAGTTTCGAACAGCAATAATTGCGTTGTGATTGCCATTTATATTTTTGACGGCCTATATGGCGTGGTCGCGAGTATATCCGCACTCCGCTTTCCCGGGGGTCGTGGGTTCTATTCTTACACAGGACAAATCATTGTGTGCAAAACATGAGTATTTGTTCTGGTTTGGGTGTTTTCTCATGCATATTAAGTAAGTATTTACAATAAAAAAGTATTTATGTATGTTTAGCCGTTATTTAGTATCCATAACACAAGTTCTTAATGAAACTTATCTTGGAAATAAAAATTAGTGTAATTGCCAGAAAATATTTATTTATTTATATATTAAATTAATTGAATATGATATGATTTATTAAACGCCGCACTTAAGATTACCCATCCAAGAACTGACCTCTGTGAACTCTTATTCACATTGGTGATCATTTCCGATTGTTTTATATTAAGACTATGAGAGTTTCTGTATCTTAAAAATACTCCTACACATTTTTTTAAATTTCGAAGCAAAACGCCTGGTACCATACATTGAAAGGCACCCAACGTTTTATCGGTTTCGAACAGTAATCATTGCGCTGTGATTGCTCTTATCAAGCACATAACGCACAACCGGTCGCTGCGTCGAACAATCGAGCGATTGGCCCGATTTCCGTCCGATTTCACATCGAATCGCTGAAATGTAACGCTTCGTGGAACTTTTTGTGGAATTAATAATAAATTAGAAGTCGATTCCGACTTGAATAGGCACGGTTAGGGTTATGTTAATTCACATTGTAATGAGCTTTTGAAATGAATTAAATTGAAGTATTATTAATAACTAATTCATTTTGGTCCGCTTTTTAAATTTCTTGCGGAAAATCTTTGAAAGTAGTATGAGATCTGACGAAGCTTACACTACCAGATAGCTCAGATTAATTATTATTTATTTATTCAGTAAGTACAGGTTATAACAACTTATTTATTACATAGTCCCACAAAACCGTGAAATTTATTCATTTACACATTTTTATCAATAACTTTAACTGATTCTTCTCATATTATATTAACCGCTAGTGAGCCCTCTAATAACAGTTATAGAGAATAATAGAGTAATAGTCTCTGTCCTTTGCTGAAAGCGAATATCATGGAGGGTATCAAGTCATATTTTACTAGGTGGTATCAGTACGAATTGACGATTTAAAAAAAAAAAAAAAAAGAAAGAAGAAGAGAAACGACCCGTGGAAAAGAGTGGGCTGTCAATGAGCTAGGATTATAATAATTTTTATTTAAATAAAAACACAGTGCCGACGTAATGGTAGGGAGCTCCCTAAGTTAGTAGTAGTAGTTAAGATAAAAGAACCTTAAATAATGAAGATAGTATTTGTTAGGTATTGCCAAAGTATTCAGTTTTCTGAAAAAATATCAAATTGTTGTGAAAGATATTGCATGTCAAGTTAATTTTTATCTAATCTAAAACCACCTAGGAACCAGTGATAATACGCATCGAGAAATATTTATAGCAAAATAGTATGAATCTATGCTGTGGGGTGTAAATATTAAACATAATAAAAAATAAATTGGGGCCAGAGCGACTGGTTTTGCTGAATTTCAGTTATAACATGGAACTACTGCCGTCAGACCTCCGCAACGAAGAGGGAAACATTCTTTGGAAAACCAGCAGTCTGTGTTAGAAGGCACTAACTTTCTAATAACGGCTGCAAGAATTACGCACATAACTTCGAAAAGTCATAGGTGCGCCACCAGGATTTGAACCCAGTACCCTCTGAATTAGAGCGCTATATGAGTCTTGCCACTAGGCTTTCACAATCTATTCTAAACGTATGCTATTATCAAACTTGCAGCTTCAAAACGTCTGCATTGTTTTTATTTTTATTTAATAGATACATTGTTCTATACTTTACTCATAAATACACAGACTATTTCTATATAGACATACGTAAATTCATAAATTCACGCCTGTTTCCCAATAGAGGTAGGCGATGGCATATTACACGCCCACTCTTTGCCAATTCTATACTTGGTTCCGCTTACCGGGAACTTTTATGTTTTCCAGAGCCTCGTCCGTTGATCGACTAGTGCACCACTTGCAGGTGAGGGTGAGGCTTGGGCCCCTTAGATCTTGATAGGATCCTTGTCCCCCCCGATTGGTCTCCACCTTGTCGTTGTGGGGGGGACTGAGTACCTCCCGGTAGGGCGCAGAGGGCGCTTGGGAAAAGGTAACACCTGCTTGGGAAAAGGTGCCCCTAGTACTGACTACCGGGGGAAAACTTAGGGGAACCTGTGGAGGGCGCAGCGGGCGTGCCAGGAGGGCCCGTCAAGCATTGCCAGGAGGGACTTAGGCAACGGGGGCAGGGTGCCCTGCTGTCTAACTATAGACCCTCCGAAAAGTCGGCCACACACGCTATGGTCGCACAAGGCGGTAGGAGGGGCGCGTCCACTGCGCCTCTCTGCGGAGGGCCTCCCGGTTTTGGTCCGGGGGACGTTGGCCGCAGGCGGGTTGTCAGACACTGCAACCCAGGCACTGGCCCCCGCCTTTTCCCAACAAGCGGCGGGCGTAATCGGAAGATTTTTAGTGGGTATTACTGCTGACAGTCGCGTCTTCCGGTGGTGAGTCTCACACCCCCTTGCGGTCCCCCTTTGGCCGGAAGGCAGTGCATAAATTTAGTTACCGACGTAAATAAAAAAAAAATGGTAGGATCCTTAAACACCTATTTTTTCATACATTATATAATATGCACATTTAATTCAGTCTTCTAATATTAATGTTATTTTTACTAAAATCCTACTATGTTTATCCGTAATTATGTTATTATTGCTAAAAAGAGTTTGGTCTTCCTTCTTTTTTCAAATCTTGTGACTGCAGAACACAATTGTTTTTGTTTTAATATAATGTATTTTAATTGTAACTGGCGGGAGAAAAAACCAACCTTGACGATTTTGTTGCCCGTTCTTTTACGATCAAGCTCCCGCCCGCAGTGAATGGGCGCGTTAGTTTATAAGTATGACATTCATAAGAGCTCTATTGAGCCAAACTTGAATAAATGAATTTTTAATTTTAATTTAATATATAAACTGCTCATGTGTCGGTAAGGCACTGTTAATAGTTTCTTTATAAATAAAAAGCAATAATTTTCTAGTTTTGCACAGTAGGCACTTCATACAGATTTATCTACAATCATGATTTATTGTACGGAAACCCGAAAAACTGACACCCTTTTTACTTCAGATATATCAACGAAAAGTATACTTTATTACTAATCGTAAATCAGTTTTGTTTTATTGGAAGGCTTGTCTTCTTTCTTGATATTGTGGGATCCAATATGAAGTGGGAGTTTTCTTTATGAGATAAGATGCGTAAGTAGGTACAAGCGCTTTTTTCTGATATTGCCTTCAAATAGTATTACTAAATAAAATGCCTATATAACTTAATGTGACAAACTTCCCGCATATAGTAATTTTACTTAAATACAACTTCATTCTTTTATTATAATTTTTGCTAAGCGTGCAAAGGGGTGAGCTATGCTTAGAGTTTCCCTATGTGTTAGAATCAGAAACGAGGATACCCATAGGAGCACTGGAGTGACCGACATAGCGAGGCGAGTTTGCAAGGTGAAGTGGCATTTGCGGGGCGCACAGCACGAAGAACCGACGACCGATGGGGCGTTAAGGTTCTTCAATGGCGACCGTGAATCTGAAAACGTAGTAGAGAACGGCCTCTCACGCGATGTACCGATGAGGAAGCCGGTGGATGTTGGCGACTCAGGACTTAATGTGGAAAACTATTAGGGAGGCCTATGTTCAGCAGTGGACGTCATATGGCGGAAATGATGATGATGATAACTTTATTTAATCTTAGTCGTATCTTTCACCATCGGATGGACGTATGGTTCTTTCCGTTATTCTTTAGGATAATTAATGATAACAAAGGATAACTAAAGAACCCCCCCGACTGGTCTCCACCTTGTCGTGGTGGGGGGGCTGAGTACCTCCCGGTAGGGCGCAGGAGGCGCTAGGGAAAAGGTAACACCCAGAGATTGGCGACTCTGGGTGCCCTTAGTACTGACTACCGGGGGGGAAACTAAGAGGGACCTGTGGAGGGCGCGGCGAGCGGGCCAGGAGGGCCCGTCAAGCAGCGCCGGGAGGGTCTCAGGCAGCGGGGGCAGTGGGCTCCTGCTGTCTAACCATGGACCCTCCGAGAAGTCGGCCACACACGCTATGGTCGCACAGGGAGGTAGGAGGGCGCGTCCACTGCGTCTCTCTGAGGAGGTCCTCCCGGTTTTGGTCCGGGGGACGTTGGCCGCGGGCGGGGTGTCAGAGCTGCAACCCAGGTACTGGCCCCCCGCCTCTTTCTCAACAAGCGGCGGGCGTCGTCGGAAGATTTTTAGTGGGTATTACTGTGGCGGTCGTGTCTGCCGGTGGTGAGTCCCACACACCTCTCTCGGTCCCCCTTTGGCCGAGAGACAGTGCGTAAATGCATTTTGTTACCGACGTAAATCAAAAAAAAAAAAAAAAGGATAACTAAAGAAAACAATTATAAGATAAGATGATAATGGCTTATATTATGTAAATTACTAAGCAATGTTGTGCTGGGTCGCCATGGAGATATTGGGGTAACGGGAGTATCCTCAGACAAAATCAGAAATAATCTGAAAAGTAATATAAGTAAAAAATAATTATTTTTTCAAGTCTGCTAAACATTAAATTTCCAAACCTGAGGCGGCTGTTGCGAGGTGCGGTATATGCAGCTACCAGCCGGCTAGTAGTACTAATAATTTATGACAAAAATCAATAAAGTTGCAACAGACAGGGCAATCTTTGTGTCATGTTCCTTTGCTGTCAATTTACCATTGCACCGTGTTAATATTGGTGTTAATAATTTACAATTAGTTTCATAAGTGTTTTTATGCTGACTGGCTGCGTGAACATCATTTGTATTCAACGAATAACAACAAAACGAAACAGTAAATATGTAAATATAATAAGTAAACAGTTTTTATGTAGACAAAGTATGTTTGTAAAAAGTATCAGCTTTTAACTAAATATTGTAAAAAGTGTTGCATGGTTCTTTTATATTCAATCAATTAATCAATCAAAAATCATTTTTTTCATAAACTATTACTTGAAAACGTCATAATTACATACAAATATTAAAAAAATTGAAATATTATTACACTGAAATCGCGAAGCCTAGATTCACTAACATGCAACACACCAATTTGAAAACATAAAAATATTTAAGTGTAAGTGAATCTAAGTTCTAGTTCCGAGCCACCGCTCTGTGAGAAGAACTGACAAGAAACTCACAGGCTATGCTCTTAAAAACTTATTAATTGGTTTGGTACTTGAATTACAAGCTTCATTTGTCTATGAAGCTATACAATGCAATAATTATTATAACATTAACAATATTCATGTTTTAAGTCATTCGTAATATAAATAGCCTGTATGAAACGGCAGTTTAATCCCAAGCATTTTTATTGTATTATTTATTGATGTTTTTTTTTCTATTTCTAGACATGGACTCACTTGTTCAGGATAATTAAAGATTAGTATATGCCAGTGTAAAGTAATTTATTTAATAATATAGTGATAATAGTGGTAGTAATAGTAAGCGTAAAAGTAAGCGTAATAGTAAGCATAATAATAAGCGTAATTATAAGCGTAATAGTAAGCGTAATAGCCAGCGTTTTGTCATTTAGTCTCTGTCAAAGTCAAGTAAGGCCCGATATAGTCGAGTCAACTCATACCCTAGTAAAGTATTTGTGTAGTCTATGAAGTTTCGGAATCAACGCAGAAAAGCATACTTATGAATTATGCAATGTGTAACTTTCCAAAATTTTTGTACATTGCCTAAGAAGTTATGGGTAAAAATCAACTATTAATAGTATGCAGTTCCTACCAAATCAATTATTGATAGAGAGGGTTTGTATAAGGGGGTTTCAGGAATAAACTTTGAGCCTGTATATAAAACAAATGATTGCAATTATGGAATCAGCTTTATCATTAATCAAATTACGTCTCAGATTGAAATATACACCAAAACTATTATACTGCTGCGGCGTAAAAAGATAATTAAACCCTGGATCACACAAGGGCTTCTGCGGTGTATAAAAAATAGAGATAAACTACACAAAAAAACTAAATCTTTTCCAGACAACTATATTTTAAAAACAACCTACATCCGATATAGAAACTTCTGCAGCATGATTCTGAAAAAAGTAAAGCGTAGCTATGAGAAAAATCTTATCCTTAAAGCTGGTAAAAATGCTAAAAAGTTGTGGGACACCGTTAAAAAAATAACAAATACTAATAGAGACACTACTACACCTAAAGAACTGTTTATCGTTTCAGACTCTCCCCGAACATCTGTCAATGATATCAATTATTACTTCGCCAATGTTGGAAAGTCACTTGCAGAAAATATTACGTCCACCACAAACTCTAATCCGAAAGAATTGTATGGTCAATGTACTGGTGACTCTTTTGTACTTTTAGATACGGACGAGGAAGAGGTCGATAGACTTATCTTGGGTCTTAAGAATGAGTGTTCTGTAGGTTGGGACAGTATATCTAATAAACTGCTCAAGGACCATAGAAGTACGCTGGTTCCTCATTTAACTCACGTGTTTAATATGTGCCTAAGACAAGGCGTTTTCCCCAAGGACCTTAAGAGATCTCAAATTCGTCCAATATATAAAGGTGGAGGTGACAGGCGCTGTATCGGTAATTATAGACCCATAGCTATTCTCCCATCACTGTCTAAAATTCTCGAAAAGATCATTAACACGAGGCTGGTTAATTATCTTGAAAACAAACACCTGTTAGCTGACAATCAGTTTGGCTTCCGCCGAGGCAGATCCACTGATGATGCAGTGGGTTTTCTCACAGAATGTATCACAACTGAGTTAGATAAAGGCAGTAAGTGTATTTCCATTTTTCTGGACTTGGCTAAAGCTTTCGTTACGGTGTCTGTCCCTATTCTCATACGAAAATTGAGGAGAATTGGTATAAGGGGTGCACAGTTGAGGCTCTTGACTGACTATTTGACAGACAGAGTACAGTATGTAAAAGTGGATTCCTATTCCAGTGCTGATCGTCCAGTAACATATGGTGTGCCCCAGGGCAGTATCTTGGGGCCAACCCTCTTTCTCATTTATATTAACGACCTTCTGTGTCTTAACTCATTCCCTGGTAAAATCATTTCTTTTGCTGATGATACAGCGCTTATATTCGCCGCTAAAAACTGGTCAGATGCATATGTATTTGCTCAGCGGGGTTTTGATATTGTTAAAGCTTGGCTTCAGAGTAATATACTTACTCTTAATACTGATAAGACGAAGTACTTAACATTTTCTCTTCGTGACGCTTCACATAATTTATACCTAATATCTCATAACTGTACAAATATATCTTCAGACTGTCAATGTAAAGTATTGGAACGTGTTAAATCTGTTAAATATCTGGGCATTGTTGTGGACGAAAGATTTAGCTTTAAAAAACACATTAGCACGTTAAGTAATAGAATACGTAAATTAATATACATCTTTAAGACACTGAGACATGTAGTCCCACCTGATATCCTTAAACAAATTTATTTTGCGCTATGCCAGTCGCTGCTTACGTATTGTATAGCCTCATGGGGAGGTGCACCAAAGACAACGCTTAAACAGTTAGAGGTCTCTCAAAGAACTATACTAAAAATTTGCACTTTCAAACCGTTTCTGTATCCAACTAAACTTCTTTATGAGTACTGTGAAGTCTTGAGTGTGCGTCAGCTGTTTTTGCTCAGAGTTGTTTTAAAGCAACACTCAATGCTAGAATTTAACCCTCATCATCTTTCGAAGCGTAGGTGGCATGCGGTATGTAGACAAACTCTACGACCAAAAACCACTTTTATCCGATGATTTTTTACATTTTTGGGCCGTTTCGTCTATGACAAAATTAATAGTTCAATTAACATTTACCCTATGACTAGTACTGTCGTTAAAAGATCTGTGTCTCAGTGGCTATTAAAACTTTCTTATGATGAAACAGAGAACTTCATTGCTATACAGCACTAAAATGCAAAAATAAAATAAAATCTTAATTATAGTAATATATACTTTAATAAACACAATTCAAAATCCACACTATTATTATACGTACCTACTACATTTTATTCACCCTCTCACACACACACAAGCTCCGTCACATTTTACACACAGAGAGGTCACTTTCCATTTAGCTATGTAATTATTAATTTAATTCTAAGTTCATATTGTGAAATCCTTCTGCGTTATCTTATGTAAATTATGTTTAAGTCCTTGGACTGGAGGCGCTGCATGCTGAAATACAGGTTACCCTAGTTCAGCAGCAGAGGCTACAAACTCGAAATATACTTAAGGTTAACTGTAATTCATGTAAGTTTGTACTAACATATCCATGTATTTTTGGCAATAAAAAATATTATTATTATTTACAAATAAATACTCAAAATTACACTAATTTTACAAAATAAAAACATTGCCGCAATGTGTCTTGTTGGCGCCAAACAAAACCTTTATATTGTTTTAGACTAAACATTTTTCAATTTTTTTTTTACTTATATAAAAAAATATATATTCTGCAATAAATAATAATTATTACATTCTTTATAGTTTAAATGTAATGTTATACTTTGAATAGACGAAAAACGCGGAAAGCTTCCAATAAACGAGTAAGTATGAATTATGAATGCAAACTTTTGTAAACTATTGTATTAAAAAAAGTTTGTCATTATTACAAGAGCATTTTCTTTAATGGAGGAAGGACGTTCTTGCTCTGTAGTGGGACTTTGAAAGTCCTAGATGATTATGAAAAAATCAAGTAGTACATTATATATGCACATCGAATTTTGCTATCCAATATCAAACATGAGGTTCTTAAGCTTATTGACCCTTGACCTAAAATTACTAGTTCGAAATCCAGTTCGTTCCTTTTATGATTTAATCCCCAACAATCTAAGACTTGTACCAAATTTCGTCGGTATACATATTTCTCATGGATTAATTAGTTCAATTATCGTTTAAATAGATAAGCATTCAAGTAGCATATATTCTACAGCTCGCTCATAAAATTTTCCTATCTATTATTAAACATGAGATTCTTTAGCTAATAATTTTCTTGACCTGAAATTACTAGTTCGATATCCTGTGCGTTCCTTTTATGATTTGATCCCCAACAACCTAAGATTTGTAAAAAATTTGTTCGGTCATGCAGGGTGCCTACATCATTTTTTGTAATATAAGGCCCCTATTGAATATTGACAGGAAAGAACATTTCGCGAGAACATTTTTTATGTCGGGGGCAGATTTATGATTTTATTTCAGAATTTTATTTCTCGCTCTCGAACAATAGCTTACTTTAGACTAGCTTTTACCCTCGTCTCTGAATCAGAGGAATTCGGTTTTGTGTAGATATATTGTGTGTCGAAACAATTTTTTTTTAAAACTTAATAACGACTGATAAAACCTCTAAACAAGGCAAGCTATTAAAAAAAAAATCCACATTTCTAATTTTAACGCCGGTCTGTGAGTCTATATCATCCAAGGTGCCACCGAAACGCGTACAAAAAAAAATTCATCAGCCGCTTAGGAGGGTTTTAGTCAGACACTCACGTACAGTAGAGTTTTATATGTATATATGTGATGTTTAAATAAAAACTTTAATTTATTCTAAAGTTTAAAAATTTGGATCCCCTGACAGATTTATCAAATAAAAAAAACATTTTTTTCCTAAAAAATAACCTAATTCTTTACATTGTAATAAAATTAGAGCTACATGACACTGCATTCAATAATTAAGAAATTAATTGGCGTCGGCTTAATTAATATCATTAAAAGCTTTTCCATTTTTTGAAGGTACCTAGCCAAAAATATCCCACACCCTTTCATGCCATGTATTCACCATAGTTAAATTCATACGTAGCTTAATTGCTCTTAAAGCTAATGTTCTCTGAAAGCCTTGGGTAATGAGAGTAGTTGGAACCGTTTCGAAATAGAAACGCCGCCCGCCGAGCTTCTCAAGGCAAAAGAAGACCCAATTTCTCTAAATTGTTCCACGTAGGTACATTAAACGTGGATTACTTAAACAGTTTCTGCGGTTACAATTACGCAGCTGATGCTTTGGTTTTAAAGGAACTTTAGAAAATAGTAATTGTAGCTGTCGATAAATTGAATACATTAAATAAAAGATAACGATATTTTTAATAGCAGAGTTTTTATTAGTCATTGTTGAGTTTTTCTGGGAGTGGTCGGGGTCCAGCATTACGTTACGATACTTTTAAGAGTTTTTATCAGTCATTGTTGAGTTTTTCTGGGAGTGGTCGGGGTCCAGCATTACGTTACGATACTTTTAAGAGTTTTTATCAGTCATTGTTGAGTTTTTCTGGGAGTGGTCGGGGTCCAGCATTTCATTACGATACGTAACGGTAAAATATAGGTCAGAAATGATTACCAAAAGTAGGCTAAGTTCACTGATATCAGTAATTTAAAAAAAATAAACTTTATTGTCTTGAAGATCAACAGGATCATTTAGATTAGTCAAATATTTACGCACAATATTTTTTTTTAACAAACATGAAAGAGATAAGAGAGCGGTCCCATAATAAAGAAATAAAAGCAAATAGATTCTATGGCAGAATTTGTCAAGGTTTGTCAGTTTATCTGACTGTTGTGGTTTTTCAGCCAGTCTGTCGATAACTTGCATCAGGGGGATCTGTCAGTCAGCCTGTCGTGATTCAAAAGGGGGGAGGGGATTGTCCATCAGTCAGTCAGTCTTTCGGTGACTCTAACGAGGCTTCCAGAAGGCAACTATTTTGAGAAGAATGCCTCAAGAAACTCATCTTGGCTTTTCTCAAATTATGTCTTAAAATCTCAGTCTTTGGATAACCATACACTTTTTTTTGCAAAATTGAATATAGAACACTTCTGTCCTTTAAAATACACTTTAAGTTGCAGTCCTCAGTCTCATTTTATTGTGGTAGTCTGTTGGGCAACTTGAAATTTCCCATCAGCAAACCTTAACCACACTTGCCTCAAATAAACTCTTATTTTAATTCGCTGCCGGCTCTTGTGACCTACAATCCGGGGTCTTTTAAGCGGAGCGTTTAACGGCTCTGTATCGAGCTTATTCTACGGTATGAAGTGCCTTTAATTATTTGGACTGCATCGATTGCATCAGACGTATCGTTATACCACATAAAATAAATACACTATTTGAATGGGCGCCCTAGTTTGTAAGTTGTTATTCATAAGAGCTTTATTGAGCCAAACTTGGATAAATTATTTTAGTTCATCAGGTATGACCAACCGGCTCTATATTTGGGTGGTGTAACTTTCTATATAAATAAATAAATACTTATTATTAATAATACTTAGTGTGTTATAGTGAAATACAAATACAAATAGTTTTATTGTTCAAAAAAATACTATATATCAAGATAAAATTTGTTCACACTAGGATACCCTGTGTCGTGAAGTCTAGTCTCTTTCCTGTAGGCACAATGGGTAGGTAATTCTTTGAGTGTCACAATCAATTATTTGAGCAATTCAAAACGTTTTTGGAATAGTACATGCTGAGGTTAGTGAATGTATGTGTGTGTATGGTTAAACGTGTGTGTGTAAATATATTAATGTGTGCGTGTATGTATATGGGGGTGTGCGTGCGTGTATGTATGTGGGGTGTGCGTGCGTGTATGTATGTGTGTGTTGTTGTATATTAACATTTTATGACAATACCATTTTATATTTTTAATTTATTTATTTTATATTTTTTTTATATTTTAATAATAAAAAATATTTTCTGACAATTACACCAATAATTTAGTTCCGAGATAAGTATCATTAAGAACTTGTGGTATGGATTCTAAACAACGGATAAACATACCTACATACTTTTTTTTGTAAATACATACTTAATAAACATAGGAAAACACCCAGACCAGAACAAATATTCATGTTCATGCACACAAGCATTTGTACTGTGTGGGAATCGACCTCTTGAGTGAAGTGTAGGTATACTGACCTCCACGCCATATCGGTCGTCGTATATACTACGTCTTACCCTGTTCTGTAAGAAGGGCCCGAAATTATG
This sequence comes from Musotima nitidalis, assembly GCA_949126915.1. NCBI lineage: Eukaryota > Metazoa > Arthropoda > Insecta > Lepidoptera > Crambidae > Musotima > Musotima nitidalis. The sequence continues at coordinate 5,035,891 of OX421424.1, read as the reverse complement.
ACGATCAAAGGTCTTACTCAAGCTAGTGGTTTTGTTATTACCATATTGTTTGAGAAAATAAGTCTAAAACGACTTATTGAGGTAACTGAGATTTTTTTCTGTAATCTAAATATATTTTCACTCTCTTTAGTCTGTCAGCCGCAGTTACCGCACCAATTTATTCGTTCGTTTTTTTCTTCTTCACCGATGTTATACCACGACCAAAGCGATGTCAGTTTTTTGTTTATTTCTTAGACTTTGTAAAACCTTGAATACTCTTTTCTTTTGCCTTATTTGCGAAAAATAAAATCTTATATTTTTGTTTGCGATTTATTATAAAAATAAAGCGGGTAAATAATTATGTGCTATTTGAAATTAGGCACCTTTCGTTTGCTGTTATTGAATTTTACATAATGGCGTTGCTTGGGTTATTTGTGGTTGTCGTTAAGCCAATCTATATTTCGATATAGAGTTGAAAGTTCTATCTTCAGAAGGAACACTTGGACTGGGTAGAACTGAATCCTTTTTATCTTGGTAAGCCGAAAAGATAGCAGTGTTGTAAATAAAACTCTTTAACAGAAATAAATGTACTTGAAGTTTATTATAAAAGTGAAATTCCGTCTAACGTCACGAGTTACAGTGACAGCTTTTTAAAGGAAGAGAGTGGCGCCACAAGCGGCGTACCAACGCATTAACGACTACGTTTAGAAAACTAGTTATGTTTAGAAATCATTCAATGAGCAGTGAGTACGGCAGTCATCACGAAGAACCGACGATAGATGGTCGAGAAGGTTTTTAAATGGCGACCGGGAACCGTCAAACGTAGTAGAGGACGGCCTACCACCCGAGGGACCTATGATCTGATCAAGGCGGCGGGAATCCGAAGGATGCAGACTCCGCTCAATGTGGTAATCAATTGGGGAGTCCTATGTTCAGCAGTAGACGTCAAATGGCTGAGATAATGATGATCGAAAAGACACGTGCTCATTAGTTCAGCTAAGATTGAGATAATATAATGAAATATTAGAAAGCTAAGAAGGATGTTAATTACGGCTATATTCCACAAGGAGTATCAAGTTAACGAAATCAAATTATTAAAGCAATATGAGTTGAATGTGAATTATATTTACAGATAAATAAAGATAATATTTTCTATGTGCAAGTGGCTCGTGTCTTATGTTTATAGTTAGCACTATAATGTTATTATTGTATTTCATGTAATTTGATTTTATTGTAATTATATATTGATTGTAATTTTGTTTTACTAATTTGACTCCAATTTGACATATTTTTGTTATTTGACGTTTGATAATATGGCGTGGTGGCGAGTATACCCGCACTCCACTCCTGAGGTCGTGGGTTCGATTCCCACACAGGACAAATATTTGTGTGTATAAATATGAATATTTGTTCTGGTCTGGGTGTTTTCCTATGTATATTAAGTATGTATGTACAAAAAAACGTATTTATATATCATCGTCATCATCATATCAGCCATTTGAAGTCCACTGCTGAACATAGGCCTCCCCATTTGCTTTCCACGTTGATCGATCCTGTGCCGCCTGCAACCACCGGCTCCCCGCCGCCCTGACCAGGTCATCGGTCCATCGGGTGGGGGGCCGCCTTCTACTACGTTTGCTGATTCGTGGTCGCCAATCAAGAACCTTCACTCCCTATCGGTCGTCGGTTCTTCGAGCTATGTGCCCCGCCCACTGCCACTTCAGCTTGCAAACGCGCTTCGCTATGTCGGTTACTCCAGTTCTCCTACGGATATCCTCATTTCTGATTCTATAACGTAGGGACACTCCGAGCATAGCTCTCTCCATTGCACGCTGAGCAACTTTGAGCTTTCTTATGAGGCCCATAGTCAGTTATTCAGTTATGTATGTTTATCCGTTATTTAGTATCCATAACACAAGTTCTTAATGATACTTATCTTGAAACTAAATAATTGATGTAAAAGTCAAAAAAAAATTATCACTTGGAAAGCATGCTAACCATCTATGGCAGTCCTTATTAGGACGTCAGGGCCTTCTAATATTTTGACAACTGGTTTAACCGTAGCATGATTTCCCTTTGGGATGTGGAGGTCGGGTGGCAGTTGCTATATGTAATAACTGAAGTTCAGCCAAATCTGGTTTCTTAACTTTAGCAATTGTTTTTGATCACCTATTCTCCATAGGCCCCGAGCTCATTATATCGGCTTTATGGCGGTATATAAATAGTGTAATCACCATAAAAAGTACTTAGGCCGCAATTATCCGCCCTATTGCGTACCCGATTCAAATCTCTTTAATGATTATCTCGACTGTTACAAGATTAAGAAAGGTCTGTGGTATTTCTGTTTTCTTTGCGAACGAAAATCGAGACTCAAGATTCTGATTTCATTACGGATTTAATATGAAATATATTTTTTTCAATCTTTTACTTCGTTATGCAGATTTGGTTTCAATATAAAATTGTCTAGACTTAAGATTTTTAATAATTCAATAACCTTATTATAGAACGAACCGTTAACCCGGTGTCTTGTTACTTTACGACTATTGCTATTCTCTACACTAAGTTTAAGCTTTATTTGTTACAAACATCATTCCCCTTTGAAGAAGTACTGTAAATACATACATACACACATACTGTCACGCTTGTATCCCTGAATGGGTAGGCAGAGGCATATTATACCTACGCTCACAATTCGCCAGTTATATTGTTAGCCCCTCGTAATAGGTGGCGAGCCTATTGCCGCTTACCGGGAACTGTTATGTAAAATAAAAACAGATTAAATAATGAAGGTCGCTACTTGCTAGCAATCTCTCCTACCACCGATCCGAGGCGGAATACATTCGACCCTATCTACGTGCATATGAGAATAATATGTTCATAATATTGACCTCTTTATAATGCTGGAACATAGCAATGGCTCTTTTTTAGTCCAATTTCTTAGCAAGTTGATATAATTATAGAGGTCGCTAGCAAAATGTTATACCAACCAACAAATTCGAGGTGAGATTCGAACATGTTTTACGTGGATACGAGTTATGATACTCTGGCATGCCGACACGTAAGTATCACGCTTTTACAATTGTATCAACATTTGAGTACACGAGATATACCTACTTTAGAATTAGTTATTAGTTTTTAGTTTCAAAATAAGCATATTAAAGATATAATTGCACTAAACGTTTCTTATTTTAAAGTTCTGAATAAAAATATTTAAAAGTGTATTATTTAGTTTTGATGGCTATGTCTTTGTAATATCGAAACAAACCTTCCGCGTTTTGGTAGTATAATAATTGATTTTGGCAATATACTTTAGCTAGCAAAATGTCCGATGTAGAAAATACGACGCGGAAATTGATCTCGTCTCAAAACAAGCGTACAAACTATTACATTATGAAACGAATCATTTTAGTACCAACATAAGCCCAAAAATATTTTTACCAAAAGCATTTTTTTGCTTGTTTAATTGCTTAGAAAGTTCACTTAAGCATGAAGGTCGCTACAGGCAAGCCAACCCTAAGCGAAATTTGATTCCGTCTCAATACAAGCGTGCAAACTATTACATTACGAACCGGTAATTTTAGTACCTCTACACAACCCCAAAAATATTTTTACCAAAAGCAAGAAAACGCTTGAAGCTGCACAACTGTAACAAATGACTCGATTAAACAATAACCGGAACAAACGAAGCATTTGGCTTGTTGTCAACTTTAATTTGGCTAACTATACTTTTCCACTAACAAGTTTTTATATGCATTACATGCTCACCTTATACTAAACTTTGGCAAACTATAATATATTTTTTACTAACAAGTTTATAATAGGTTGGGGAAAAATTCTTTTCGTATTTTTGTATGAAAAGTCAAGACATTTTTTTCAAAGTTTATTTACATTTATTTACAATATATATGTACCGTTTTGTTGAATAACTTTCTGCCATTTTGTGGGCAGAGACATTATCCCGTTACTGTAGAAACTTTGGGACTTCTGATCAAAAAAACGGGACAAATAGTTTTAGCAGTCCTCTCTTGAGGTCAACCTTACAGAACCTAAACAATTCTGCAGAGAACGAAACAGGTGAAAATCTGAAGGCGCAAGGTCAGGGCTATATGGTGGATGCACTAGGACCTCCCAGTCGAACTCTCTTAATTTTTGCTGAGTGGCTAAAGATGTGTGTGGTCTAGCGTTATCGTGATGAAAGACCACACCCTTCCTGTTGATCAATTCCGGCCGTTTTCTCTCGACTGCTTCCTTTAATCTCATCAGTTGCTGGCAGTAAAGATCAGAATCGATGGTTTTGCCGGGCGGTAAAAGCTCATAATAAACAATGCCCTTCCAATCCCACCATACACACAGCATCACCTTATTTCGTGTTAGGCCAGGTTTGGCCACAGTCTGTGAAGCCTGGCCAACTTTCGACCACGACCTTTTTCGCACGTTCTTGTCGTACGTGATCCACTTTTCATCGCCAGTTATCAATCTCTTCAAAAACGGCTCGGTTTCATTACGTCTCAATAATGAATCGCAAATGAGTACACGGTTCATTAAGTTTCTTTGAGTGAGCTCGTGTGGCACCCAAATATCGAGCTTTTTTGTATAACCAGCTTTCTTCAAATGGATCAAAACTGTTTTGTGGTCAATTCCCAGTTCTTCAGCTACATCGTAACTACTAATATGCCGATCTTGCTCCACTCTTTCAAAAATGGCGTCCATTTTATTCGTAACAGGGCGACCAGAGCGAGGTGCATCTTTAACATCAAAATTTCTGGACTGAAAACGTTTGAACCAAATTTGTGCTACTCTTACTGAGACTGCATCAGGTCCATAAACATCACAAATTTTTTTCACTGCTTGAGTTGCATTTTTGCCTTTTTTATAATAAAATTTTAAAATGTATCGAATTTCTTCATTAGGTTCACTCATTTTAACGGAGAGAAAAACAAATGAAAAATAGCGGGAAACAACTTTTTTTTATTTTTTTCTTTTCTTTATAATGGAACCTTTTTAATGTTACCAAAAGCAGCCAGACACAAATAGTACAGTCAAAAAAAATTTATAATAAGTTTATACCTACGTTATGCGAAAAGACTTTTTCCCCGACCTAATACATGCATCTCATCATAATGATAAGTAAAAATTACGCTTCATTTTCATTCCTTTGAGAGTTTCAAAATTAATTGATATAATATGCCTACAATATTTTTTACATTTTACCTTATAAGGTGTACCACCATTGAGAGTGACCGATAAAGCGAGCCGAGTATGCAAGCTGAAGTGGCAGTGGGCGGGGCATAAAGCACGAAGAACCGATGGGGCGTTAAGGTTCTTCAATGGCGGCCGACCCGAAAGAACGATGAAAGGGTCAAGGTGGCAGAAATTCGGTGCTTGCAGGCGACTCAGGAGCGCTCAATGTAATCCAATGGGAAGGCCAATGTACAACAGTGGACGTTATATGACTGGGATGATGGAGATGAGATAGACCAACTAGTACAAAGCAGTGACCTGACAGAGCTTTCAACATATTAAGCCTCTATATCCTTGCTAGCTAAATGTATATATGACGACCGACATAGCGTGGAGGTCAGTATACCGGCACTTCACTCCAGAGGTCGTGGGTTCGATTCCCACACAGGATAAATCTTTGTGTGCATGAACATGAATATTTATTCTGGTCTGGGTGTTTTCCTTTGTATATTAAGTATGTATTTACAAAAAAAAAGTATTTAAGTATGTTTATCCGTTATTTAGTATTCATAACACAAGTTCTTAATGATACTTATCTTGGGACTAAATAATTGGTGTGATTGTAAGAGAATATTTAATTATATATGAAGCACATACCCCGAGCTTACGAGTTTTTATTACCACTACGCGCGGAGGCTTAAGAAGGCTCAAAGTAAGTCCCAATCTTCTCGAGACCAAACCTTCTTTTGTCACATTGACCTATAAGAACTTTCTTGACAAAGTAAGATATAAACTTCTGGTCGCCGACTCTAAGAGCTTACCCTTACTTAACGCAAAGCTGCCAATAAGTTTTTTCGCAGTGATAAATTATTGACTCGCTAGATTACAGTTCTTAGTTACTTTATAAACTAGAATGCTCTCTCTTGGTATGAAATTTATTTGGATTTACTTTAACAAAGAATATTTTTATCCAGAATTGCACACATTTAAGATATAATTTTGGGTGTATAAAGATCCTACCAAGACCTAAGGAGCCCAAGTCAACCTCACCTGCAAGTGGTGCACCTTCCGATCAACGCACGAGTCTCTGGCGAACATAACAGTGCCCGGTAAGCGGCAATAGGCTCGCCACCTATTACGTGGGACCAACAATGCAATTGGCGAACTGTGGGCATATCTTATGCCTCTGCCTACCTGTATGTATGTATGTTAATATTTTAATAATATCATCATTATCGTAGCGTATTGATTTTTCAGGTTTAGTACTAAGTGTACAGTCATTAAATGCGCGTATCTTTGTGATTAGGGGTGAAATGAAATAAATTTATTCACATAAAATAGACTAACATGTGGTGGTTTTATTATATAATAGAACATCTATTTTGCCAAACGCGGGGCGTGTGAATATCAATATAAAATAAGTGGAATTAAATAAAATCCTAATAAAATAAAATTAATGTCTAAATAACGAATAATATCAATTTTGGTATTAAAGTATTCTGCGACTGAATAAAAACATTAAACTTTCAGCCATTACTTTTTATTTTAAATATGGACAAACTAAGGTGAGCGGAAACGATCATGGTCAAAGTCATTGGTAAATTCTTGGATGGGTGACCATTTGTGTGGCATTTAAAAAAACACCGCTTTAGAATACATCAGAGGGTTCGTGGTAGTCGTTAAGAATAGTGAGTGGCTCCATTGGGTGACAAGACAGTTCAAGCAGCAAAACTACACAACTGCTTTTGTCGATCCGCTCTGGGTCAGCAGCGATGGAGTATAACCTGAATTACTCTCATGTTTGTTATGAGAAGACATCCGTGCCCAGTAATGAGATGTTTCTTTTTTTTTATTACTCACAACAGACTTACAGCAAATTCATTAAAGTCCTTTCACGATTGATTAGTATATGTGGGCTGTAACTCCACAAATATGTGCAAACAACACGATTAAACAAGAGAAAGTCGTAAATCTATAAAATAAACCAGACCAGATTAAAACAAAACATTTAAATTAAATAACATAACCAAATTTAATTAAATAACCCAACTCAGATAACCCAACTAAATAAAATTAAACATACGATACAATTGAATCTTAACACAAATCGAGAAACCAGAATTTTAATATACAAAACTTTTAATAAGCTGAATGATGATCAAAATAGTGTAAGAGCAGAGTACAGACTTTTCTTGTTCCAGTTATTACTTGACAGACTTATCCGTTCTAAAAAGTATATACCCATAATATCGATCCGAAAATTGTAATTAAAATTTTGAATCACAAACATAATTTCAAATTAATTATGTAAGAACATTCCACTGTAACCGAACAAACCAACAACGTCACTGTTTACCAGTCTAACAATATTTCAATGGAGTTTTGCTTGTCAAAAGTTTTATATTTTCGTTTGGCAAACTCGTAGCGACAAGCGTCTATCAATCTTATTAATACTTACTTCAAACTCCATCCTAAACATTACACTCGAGGATATTGTCTAATGAAGAGAGGCATTTTCATATGGGCGAAATGTATGTTTGCTGGATGGGAACTTTTCTTACTCGCACCGCCTTTAATGTCTCTGCTGACCTCAAAGTTGACTGGGAGAACATGCCTAATGGCATTATGTAGTCTTTTGTACATTGTATTTTTATGTGTATGCAATAAAGATTAAATAAATAAAAAAACAAAGGAAATCAAAATTGTAAATCGGACAATAGAATAGAAAATTTGGACATGTACGATCAGTCTTACAATGTCCGATCGATTTTGCGGGTAGTTAGTAGTTTAATGCTTTTTGTAGCTGTTGTCCCTCTCTCTTGGGCACCAAATACTAAGTTTCGCTCTGGAACTATCCACTTTACTTTCGAAGCTTCTGTTTTGCGATAAATTGCTCTCTATTGGATATAACATACTACAAGTAGTTACCCTCTTTACATATATGTTTTAAATATATTTTTAAAAAAAGAATAGTTTTGACATTAGCAAAATAATTTGCTGTTTATTTTTCTTAAATAATGGCTTCGTGCGTTTAGCACATTTAGCCAGTTTCAAGTAAGTTCAAACTATGATTTATATATTAATGAATAATATAAAAATCATATTTGATTTACCAACACTCATGTATATTCACAAACGGTAGATTATTAACCATTAAGTGTTAATAATCCACCGTTATTACACATTATTGTTAGAAATATCAAAAAATTTAGAAAATAAAACAAAACTGAAGACATGACGCTTCACTTGTCCGCCAAGAAGTCTCAAATTACTGTTTTATTAAGAGTATAGTCACATGGAATGTCTAAATGGTAATGTCAATACCTATCTAGTATATAAAATAAGCTTTAATCACTTTCTGTGCTTTTAGGTATTACTGGCTTGCGAATTCCGAAAATGAAACCTTTGTTCAAAACACTAAAGCAGCTCGGCAGTATGAGTAAAAAATACTATAGCTCTTTGTAATTGATATTCAAATCTCTCTGTGAACAAAAATCTCATTTAATTTTTTATGACACCAAGATAAAATGAATACATTTTAAGCTGGACATAATTCTTGGAAACGTGCTTTATTTAAAAAAAAATTGATTAATTGTAACGTAAAAAGAACACATATAAAAAACATCATAGATAGTCAATACAACAATCATTAATAAATAATTACTAATGACTTCCTTTAATTTTATGTATTTCATGAATGTGACTGATTTTTTTAATTCATTTACTACGTTAGTGACTTTGGTCAACCTTTTTTAAATTTGAAATTATTTCAACAGATTTGCATGATGCCATAGACAAAATTGTAATTTTAATAGTATTTGATTTTATACAAATAATGCAGCTCCAACCGCTTTGCGCTTATCAAATAAGCTAGTCTACCACGAGCCTGTCTGTTTGATTGACGTTGCAAATAGAACATACAGGTATACATACAATGAACAATGCTTTATTCAATATGTCATATGGAGCAAATATGAACGTCGAGTTAACTTAATACTAACGCGCCAATTCACTGCGGGCAGGATCTTGATTGGAGAAGAATTTGAATACACATATGATAAAATGTATGCATCTTTTTATGCTTAAAGTATGAACCAGTAAAGATTTGGCATAAAATCACTCAAGATACTGTTTACTACACTTTTAATCCCTTTTTTTTTTATTTCGGATGGAAAATCATCAAATGACCGTCTTTCGCTATGGGTGAAGCGGAAGGGTGTGTCAGACTTTTACTGACTAAAAACCAAGCATATTTCTTCTTGAGCTTGTAACACCAGGGCCGCGGCAACCCTTTCGAATAGTCCCGCAACCCCGGCAGGATACTTTTTTATCCTCAGCATCCTTTGAACTTACTGTGCCTTCTTCGCCGTGCAGGCATTATCCGCAATAAAATTATCCGCGTTTAATGCATCCATTTTGTGTAGGAGGATGTTAGTTACGATTACACAAGCCCTCCCAGTTCTTCCAGGAAACCCGACAGCGCCTTGTCGTCACTGAAGGCCTCCGGAATGCAACCTGGTATCTTCAGGCGGTCACCGTCACTTCGCCCGGCTGTTAGCTACCAACCTGCATTACAGCAATTTATAAAAAAAATGTTTTGACACTAACAGTCGTACAACTATAATTCTGGTCTGGGTGTTTTCTTATGTATATTAAGTATGTATTTACAAAAAAAGTATTTAAGTATGTTTATCCGTTCTTTAGTAACCATAACACAAGTTCTTAGTGATACTTATCTTGGAACTAAATAATTGGTTTAAATGTCAGAGAATATTTATTATTATTATTATTTTATGATGACAATTTCCCGCCAAGAAGTCCAAAAATAACTTAAAGAACTTGTGTGTGTTGTGAACGATGTAACGTATATGTCACCGTAAAATTGTAAATAACGTTAAATTATAATCTATCCCGCGATATTATAATCTGTCGAAAAATTGTGATCCGTAACGATTATAATCTATCGAAAAATAATGCGTTAAATTGTGAGCACTTTGTTTCGGATCACAATTTTTCGACAGATTACAAAATCGCGGGATAGATTATAATTTAACGTTATTTACAATTTTACGGTGACATATACATTGCCTTTATGTCACTGTACCACTAACTTATTATTCCAGGCACGCAGTTTGTTTCGCACGTAACGTATAATGTATTCACAGACTTACCATTTCACTCCAACAACGGGGACAATGTAAAATCGATTACTATCTCATCGAATATGCTTTAAAAGCACCCCAAGCCAAGCCACACAAGTATTATACAAGTAGGCACTTGTGCGAGACTAAGTGGTAGGGAATTAGCATCGATGTTAAGCAGTGTTAACAGAATAGGTGATCTCTTATGTAGCTTGTTTCCTATATCATATTATATAAGGTATAGAACGGTGTATAGGGATCCAGACCTAAGAAGCCCAAGCCAACCTCACCTGCAAACATAACAGTGCCCGGTTAGCGGCAATAGATTTGCCACCTATTACGTGGGACCAACTGTGTAATTGGCGATGTGTGGGCGTATAATATGCCTCTGCTTACCCCTTCGGGGAAACAGGCGTGAATGCATGTATATATCATATTCTATTAGCGGAGTGCTCACCGTATCGCGGATGGCAACGATCATTATTCTCCTGATCCTGTGTTTGATATAAAATAATTATCTCTTTTTTTTTCTTCTTGAGTCGTCATATTTGATTTGAGATGTTCATGACAGCCGGGACGAATGGCTTAATGTGCTTTCCGAGGCACGGAGCAAGCGATAAATACGCACATAACTTCGAAAATTCATAGGTGCGAAACCAGGGTTTGAACCCGAGACTCTCTGAATTTAAAGGCAAGGGGTCTTGCCACTGGGCTATCGACGATGCAAATTGTTATGCCCCTGCAGGGCGTCAATGTAAACCCGTTACCATCTAGGTATGTATCATGTGGTGCTTGCCTGAAGTGAGCAGTTGATCCAGTCCAAAAATTTTAGATCGCTCCATATTACTTGAGCCTATGTATGTATGTATTAATATGTATGTATGTATAATATTGATATATATGTATATAAGTATGTATGGTATATAACAGATTTTTATTTACTTTTTAAAAAAGATCTTTAACCAAATTTAATACCGCACTAATTAATTTATACACAACTTCTAGGGTTGGCTGGTAGAGATCTCTTCTAGAGATAAGTCCACCTTTGTACTTTAAGTTTTTAAATACTTTTTGTAATCTATTTATGTTTTATGTGCAATAAAGGATTAAATAATATGTATAGAGAATTTACCAAGCTGGTTAAATCAGAGTCAAATTGTTAATAGCACCCAAACCGACTCATAAAATGTATCAGAAGACGTCCTAACGCTCTTGACAATAGAGACTTGTGTCGATCTTTATGGCGCTTTGGACGTTATCAAATAAATAACGCTGACTGTACCGACAGAAGTTTCGTATGTGTGAGTGAAATGCACGAGAGCTACGAGCATGTCTACAGCCACGCCCGAGTCATTTTAATAATTAAATAACTTTCGTGTTGACGTCGCGACAACATAGCGTTAGCTTAAAAAAGTTACTTTTCCTCATCCGACATATTTTTTTACGTTTCCAGAGCCATGTTTTGTTAGAATAAATTATGGGACAAGCAAAATATGACTTTTGTTTTTATAAAGCACCTACTAGCTAGTGAGTGAGACTGCGTCTGCGCAGGATTAGTAATTTTTACAGTTTTTATCTACATAATTTCAGTAGGAAATTAGAAATGATATTTTTTTATATAATAAGGTATGTAGTAGTTAAAAGCACTTAGTTAACACTTTTTATAATATATATATTTTATTACATTATTAATCATAATATTGATATATATGTATGTAAGTATGTATGGTATATATAACTTTTTTTTTAATTTCCTTTTAAAAAAGATCTTTAACCAAATTTAATCCCGTACCTACAAATTTATACACAACTTCTAGGGTTGGCTGGTAGAGATCTCTTCTAAAGATAAGTCCACCTTTGTACTTTAAGTTTTTAAATACCTTTTGTAAACGATTTATGTTTTATGTGCAATAAAGGATTATTATTATATTGTTAATTAGAAATAAAAAAATGTATATAATAAGGTGCGTGGCTAAGTATTTATAGTAATTGATAATAGTAATTATATTATAGGAACCCTAACATTTACAGTAGTCGGTACCTACGTAAGCAGTTTTTTTATTAAGATGAGAAATAAAATGATCGCTTTAATATAAAATCAAACTAAAAACTGATGTCTTCTGCTGATATTAAATATGTTAATACGTTTATACCAATTTGCAAATACAAAGGAAGTGGTATAGTTTCCCACTCGGTACAAATATGTTATGTTATATGTTAAATAGTAAAAGTATGTATGTTTATCCGTTGTCTTTACCCAAAGTACGAGCTGTTTGTTTTGGGACTACAAGTACAGTTAAGGTTGGCTGGAAGAGATTTCTTTTAGAAAGAAATAACTGACATATAGAGACCTGGTTGCTATATTTAACATGTTATATTTTTTTTATTTGGGTAATATAATATTATGATATAACATCAATAATGAACACCGAGTGAGAAGTCCAATATTTAAAAATAAAAATTTAAGAAAGTTAGTTTCCAAAAATATTAATGACACTTATACCAATTATATAGTTCTAAGATAAGTATCATTAAGAACTTGTGTTATGGATAATAAATAAGGAATAAACATACACAAATATTCTTTTTTTTTGTAAATGCATACTTAATATACATAGGAAAACACCCAGATCAGAACAAATATTCATGTCTATAGACACAAAGATTTGTCCAGTGTGGTAATCGAACTCACAACCTCAGGAGTGGAGTGCGGGTATATTAACCACCACGCCATATCGGTCGTCTAAAATCGGTCGATATAGTTTCCCAAAAGAATTAGAACATTTTCATAATCTTTCATCGCATTCAAACAGTAAATTATTACAATATAACGTTTAAGTTCCTCAAACTCGCAAAGTTTCTTGTCTCATGATTTAATTCAGATTAAAAAAACACATATATTAGAAACTCGATGACAATACATTGAAAATTTTATGAGTAATATATTATAAGCTGAAGAAGTTTAAGATTTACGAGCAGCTTTGCGCATCGCTTGACCATACAGATGGCACTCGTAACGATACATTCTCTTTCGTCAAAACAATAAAATTATTATTAGTTAGAAAAAAGGCACAGAAGTTTCAATCTTAGGTTAATATATATAAACATTTTTTTGGTCTGGACCATACAAAAGACGAAAAAGTTGGAATAAAATATTGTAATAAATTGCTATTTAGAATAACATGCACCAAAGCGAAAGGGTAAATTTCGTCTATCATAAAATCTTATATGAAAATTTTGCCATGCAAGCCGCCCCAATTATGAAAATTGCAATCTATTTAGAATGCCAATATAAAAAAATTCGTTCGTTCGTAAACCGGGCCTAGGAATTTCCAATGATCACTAAAACTAGACTCCTGCACGTAGTATCTAATATGAGCCGAGGCTTAAAGCCGCTTATTAAATTCTGTAGCCGCGGGCTCCTAGTGACCTAGTCTGTAGGGCACAATAAGAGGGCAAAGTCTGCTATATGCGTGACCACTCTCGCTACTTGACGAAATCATTCTAACGACTTAGGGCAATATAGTTTCAGACAGTTTGAAGGGAATATCAAAAATTTTTTTTTTTGATATTTCTTATTAAACATGAATAAATCATCATCATCATCATTTCAGCCATCTGAAGTCCACTGCTGAACATAGGCCTCCCCAATTGCTTTCCACGTAGATCGATTCTTTGCCGCCTGCATCCACCGGCTCCCCGCCCCGCCCTGACCAGATCATCGGTCCATCGCGTTGGGGGCCGCCCTCTACTACGTTTGCTGATTCGTGGTCGCCATTCAAGAACCTTAACGCCCCATCGGTCGTCGGTTCTTCGAGCTATGTGCCCCGCCCATTGCCACTTCAGCCTGCAAACGCGCTTCGCTATGTCGGTCACTCTGAATAAATAAACATAAATAAATATTTTCTGACGATTAAACCAATTATTTAGTGCCAAGTTAAGTATCATTAAGAACTTGTGGTATGGACACTAAATAACGGTAAACATATATAAATACTTCTTTTTTTTTGTAAATACATAGGTATCCACCAGAACAAATAGTCATGTTTATGAACACAAAGATTTGTCTTGTGTGGGAATCGAACTCACGACCTCAAGAGCGAAGTGTATAAAAATAAATATACCCATACCTGCCTCTACGCCATATCGTTTCATTTTATTTATTTACAAAATCCACAGATCTGAAGGCACAATTACGGAATTAATAATATTTATTCTTACCAGTAATGACGAATTCAGTTTTGTTTTTTTAATAAAACCATTACATTCCCATTTCTAAGGTTTCTTCAAAGGATTATTTCGAGCACATTTTATTTATAAAATGAATCACACATATTAGTAAATACATAACAAGCAGCAACAGCAGTACACATATAAAATAGCACGAAAAAGAATATAAGCGAGACACTTAATATCGAGTGTCATGGACGTCAAGTTGAAAAGCAAGATAGATTTTTTCTAATAATTAGCTCTTTCAGCGAACCTTAACTCAAAATTAATTCACTTTGACTAGGCTTCTTTCATATTAAATCTAAGACCATCTCATCACTAGGGCAAGATGACAAGAAATTTGGCAAGTTTCTATCTGACAACCGCTTGAAGACAACTTACCACCACTGTAATTAGCGAAATGTGGGCGTATAATATGCCTCTGCCTACCCTCTTCCGGGAAACAGGCCTTATAAATTTTTTTTCGAATATAAAATCATCAAATGACCTTCTATTAATTTCTGGTGGAGCGGGAGGGTGTGTCAGACTTTAACTGACTAAAAACTATCTGTTTTCCTTCTTTTGAGCCTGTTATACGTAATATGCGAATATGCGTGATATGCGATTATATGTAATATGCGAGGCCGCGGTATTCCTTTCGAAGTCCCGCAACTTCGCGGAAACATATATATATATATATTAAAGACACGAATTATAAAAATATATAGATGACAGACAAAATTCGACGTAGCGAAACCGCGGGCTAAAGCCAGTATTACATAAATTAAAAAAAGGTACTTAGGCTTCTATGTTCTGGCGAGAAGCCAGAAACTGAATATTAATTTACGTTACCGAGAGAAAGTTTTTTGATATCGCACTTTTGTTTTCTCTCGAATTTTGTTTTTAAATGAGAGTTTTAACATTTGTAGGCCTACGCAGAGAGCTGTTAGGAAGTTCAGTTTTGGTACTTTATTTATGTACATATTACAAATAGTCGTCCGCGACTTAGAATTAGTGATAAACAAAAACTTTCATATAAAAATCAGAATAATTGCTTTCAGTTCGTTTCCCATACATTCCCAATATGTAATTATTTCGTTCTGTATCCGTAAATATAATAAATAAAAAGCAGTCAATACATTCAAGTCTCTTAAAAACTTCATTAAAATACCTAAATCAAAAAAATATAAACATATTGTCTTAGTATATATTTCTTTAAAAAAATTCTCAAATTATAAAAAAATCTTTTTTATTTTCTTTATTAAAAACGTTACAAGGTGAGGTTCAGGCTCTGTCCCAAGTAAAACGATCTCAGGCAATCGTATTAAAAGAATATTATTTTTGAATTTACATTTTAATAGAATCTCTCCTTATTATATTATAACACTACTCTCACGAGTTATTAAAGCTCGATATCTTCAGAATTCCCCTGTTAGCGTTTCTCATGAAAAGTGGTATCTGACCGTTGCACTAGGTTGCACCAGCTCCGTTTGCTTTTAAAAGAGCTTTTACCTGAGTGGCAAATTGTGGTTCAAAAAGTTTTAAACTGCTATCTCGGTGTCTAGGTGAACGGCTAGAGGCGTAGCGGGCAGCGTAAGGGACAGCGGATCGACGGGAATAGACGTAGTAGCGGTCCAAATATAATATATAATTAAAGTTAGTTATTGATTCTTCAGTCAAACTGTTTGAACAGTTTTGTAGGAGTTTCTTTTTTAGTTATATGCAATAAAATTAACTTTATAAATAAATAAATAAGCATTTTTCTGTGGACGGGCTCTTGTGTTGTTTTTTAAAGAGCTGTATCTATGTACAAAACGTTAGTCCAATGAGTTTTAAATTACTCTTAAAGAACGCAAGAGTATCCGCCCCGCAGTTAAGCTTTTTTAGTTTGAAAATTTAAGTTCGAGTTTGACGTAGCTGTTATTCACTACGGACTATTCTTGACGGTTACTTTTGAGCACAGTACATTGATTGTTTATAATTAGGTACGATTCAGATATCACGAACGTAATTGGCAATGTATTTCATTGTAGATGTACTGGTGCCATACGATACACGAGTACGCCAGCGATTATGCGTGCATAGCACTTCTTTTGTTATATTAAGATTCTATGGTCGGAACCGAAAATGAATAATATAGTTATCGGCGACGGGTCGTTAGCCACAGTAGGTGATGACACCGTGCCGGGTTGGTCAATACAGCCCTGTCCATTCCCTTAGTGAATGAATGAGTTTTGAAAGTTGTAGCGTTCCGTTACCCGCCCCGCATGTCGCAGTATTTGAAAACGCGGGCTTAGAGCACACTCCACAATGCTCTCGGGAGAATCGAAGTGCTACTGAATTTTGAGAGTACCTATCACACTTTACTTTATATTGAAACATCTAGGACGTTGAAGATTAGGGACGGAGGTATTTTGCTCGCGTAGTGTAGGCAATATAAATTTGAATGAAAAAAATATAGCGTAATTTTTTTTGTGAAATTAAAATGTTAAAATCCAACTTAGATTCATAAGTTGTTGACAAATTTAATATCCTTTATCATTATTTAGTAATTAAAAGTTATAAATAAAACTGTAAGATGTTTATGATTATTTTTATAATATTTCAATTACTTATATGCTGATTACTGATAAATGGAGTTATGATAAAGGTCTAATGGGTAACAGTTATAAAATAGCTAATTTAGCACCTTATTTTTATAAATATGCATTAGAAGATAGAGTGTATGAGGATTTTTTTTTTACATTGGCAATAATATTTGGTTTCTCTCCCGGTAGTTAGTACTAAGGGCACTCTGAGTGGCCAACCTTCTCGGCCTCCGCTCTACCGAAAGGTTCTCGACCCCTAACACGCCAAGGTCGCCAAGGAGACTTATCCGGAGGGGGTATAGGGAACCTGTCAACATCTATTGAGCCAAGGCCGCCTTTACGACATTAGTCTCTGCTAACCCCAAGGTTGACTGGTAGAGAATGCCTTATGGCATTAAGTTCGCCTTTTGTACATTGTATTTTTATGTGTGTGCAATAAAGATTAAATAAATAAAGCCAACCTCAACAGCAAGTGGGGCACCTGCCGATCAACGGACGAGGCTCTGGTGAACGTAACAGTTCCCACTGAGCGGCAATAGGCTCGCTACCTAGACGTAATTGGCGAAGTGTGTGCATTATGCCTCTAGGGTAGACCCTTTCGGGGAAACATGCGTGAATGTATGTATGTGTGTAGAACATTGAAATGAGTTAAACTTCAAATTGCGCATTCAATAAATATTTAGCATTACATTTTACTAATAATTGTTTGTTTCACTGAAGTTTGATTTTCAGAATAAATATACATATTCTTAAAATTTTATCACTTATAGAATATGGTATAGATGTATATATAGGTATAGAAACCTGTACTATTCCTGATTACATTTTATTCGAATATCGAAAATAAAATTGCAATATGTGTAAGACAACCCCAAAATATTAGAAGAGCATAGAGATATCTGTCATATTATAAGCCAAATAAACTATTTTCATTAAACACAACAATTAGTACACAAAAAACCAATTTCTTATAACTAAATAAATTATCAAAGTCCTTAGAGCATGTTTTGTTAATAAACATGTTAATTACTGTAGACATAGGGCTCTTAATAACACCTACCATCAAGATAAACAAAACAAGAAACTAGTGAAAGTGGGATTAGAATTCCCAGCGTAGTCGTTGATTTATGTAGATATGAAAGTTCCATGAAATGGTGCTCAAACAGATCGTCCGCCCCTTAACTTCAATATGTTCACCACGTTTTGCCCTCATCACGACCCTACTCTGTCAACTCCATGCAGGGATTTCTGTTTTTATTGAGGCACAAGAGAACCAATGCCATTATCAAACATACGGCTACTCGTAATAAAACGTGTAAAAAGGATATTGTTTTGTCATGGGTCAAGGGAAATTGAAAAACGATAACATTGGTAACCGTCATACCCGGACGGTGTTAGTGTATTATGACTGTTCTTTGTTTTTACGGGCGACTGGAAAAACTCAATATGTGTTTTTTTTGTTTCAGGTCAAAATTGTTCGGGAAAAAATGAACAGTCCGCGTGAATGGCAGTTCCTGATGGAGGTTACACGCAAACGGTAAATAATATTTTATTATTAAGTAACACGTTTTAGAAACATCGATAATGTTTATCGATTTTTTGACGAAGGGTTATTGGTTTTTGTTACAGAAAAATGCCATGTGAGAAAACATTACTGCAAGGAGTCAGGTGCGATCAAATTAAAAAATATTATGGATGTGCCGTTCCTTTCCTAAGCACTTGAAAATAAATTACTCGACATGCTTCTTACAAAAAATGCTACGTGAAATGTAGCTGAAAGAATTTGACAAAATGGGTTTGGCATACACGCATCTCGATGCTAACTTCACGTCGAGTAATTACACCGAAGTATTTGATGTTATTGACGACG
The DNA here is from genome assembly GCA_949126915.1 of Musotima nitidalis. NCBI lineage: Eukaryota > Metazoa > Arthropoda > Insecta > Lepidoptera > Crambidae > Musotima > Musotima nitidalis. Next base: position 5,016,923 of record OX421424.1, on the reverse strand, counting down.
ATAAAGATGTCTGCGCAGTTGCTGATGAGCCCAAGTACCCAAGTAGCTTTGGAGTAACTCTTGCCGTCCCAGAATGGGAAGCTATATGTACAGCGATAATTCTAACACTAATAATCATCTCGACTATTGTAGGGAATATCCTTGTTATTCTTAGCGTATTCACATATAAACCTTTACGAATCGTTCAAAACTTTTTCATTGTGTCACTGGCGGTCGCAGATTTGACAGTAGCAATTTTGGTGCTGCCATTAAACGTGGCATACTCAATCCTAGGACAATGGGTCTTCGGGATTTATGTGTGCAAGATGTGGCTGACGTGCGACATAATGTGCTGTACATCGTCTATCTTAAACTTATGCGCAATCGCACTCGACCGCTACTGGGCTATTACAGATCCTATAAATTACGCACAAAAGAGAACCCTCGAAAGGGTGTTGTTAATGATTGGCATTGTGTGGGCGCTCTCATTGGTAATTAGTTCGCCTCCATTGCTCGGTTGGAATGATTGGCCTGAAGTGTTTGAGCCGGACACACCTTGCCGATTAACTTCACAGCCTGGATTCGTCGTCTTCTCTTCATCAGGTTCCTTTTACATACCATTAGTCATAATGACAGTAGTTTATTTCGAAATTTATCTGGCTACTAAAAAGAGACTCAGAGATCGAGCTAAGGCCACAAAAATAAGCACAATATCTAGTGGTCAGAATAAATATCAATCCAAAGATAATGACCAAAATGACCAAGATTCCGTTAGTTCGGAAGCAAATCACAATGAGCACCAAGGGGTGACTCGCTTGATGTCTGACAACGAGAAAAAGAAAAGATGTAGAAAATTGACCCCGAAAAAGAAGATGAAAAAGAAATACTGGAGTACGGATGATAAATCCAACAACAAATTAATAATACCAATATTGTCCAATGAAAACTCAGCGACTGATAACTTAGAAAATAGAAACACGTCGTCTGAAAGTAACTCCAAAGACATACCTGCTGAAGAAATAATAGTGACAGCAGAACCAGTAAAACCAAAACCTCCAAAACGAACAAAACCAAACCAACAAAGTACTGTTTATCAGTTTATTGAAGAAAAACAGCGTATATCATTAACTAGGGAACGACGCGCGGCTAGAACCCTTGGGATCATCATGGGCGTATTTGTCGTCTGTTGGCTACCGTTCTTCGTCATATATCTTGTCATTCCCTTCTGTGCGAGCTGTTGTCTATCAAATAAATTCATTAATTTTATTACTTGGCTCGGATATGTGAATTCAGCGCTAAACCCGCTGATATATACAATATTCAATATGGATTTCAGACGAGCGTTCAAAAAATTGCTGTGTATAAAGCCATAATAATGTGTTGTGCCAAAGACTGTATAATTTAGTTTTGTGCTTCGAATAATGCAAGCCGCTAATTTGCTCAAGTTGATCCGTTTTTTATAAATACTCGTAGTTTAATCTCATTAATTCAATAATATTAATATAAAATAATTTTAGTGGATTTAAGTAGAACATAGAAGTTAAAGTCAATACTATAATTATACTCGTGGAGTTTGTGACATTATGATTAGAATATAATTGAAAATAATAGAATCTTTAAAAAATCTTCTAAAAGTATACTTAAAGTGTACATATTACAGGTTGGTCGTGCACAGCACATTTGTAAATGTATAAATTAATATTATAAAAGTGTACATAAAATACTCATTAGTCGGAATTTTTTGTTAACGAACCATTAATACCAACGAAATCCATCTCATTTCAATACCTGATAATTTTCATCGTCTAATTATTACATGTACATATCTTTTGTCCATTGTAAATAATATCGTAGAAAATTTGTATTATAATAAGTGTTTAAATTTAAAATGTAACTTGGAATAATATTATATTTTTTGTTATTATTATTAGAATATGAAAAGTTGTATCGTTCCAATTAAGAGTAGAGTATTTTGTGTTTTGCATTATATCCCTTTGAAATAATTTGAGCCCTTATTTAAAAGGGATATTCGAGTTGCGATGAGTTAAAGAAAGTTTTGTTAAGTTATTAAATGATTGACAAAACTTGCATAACTTTTATTTCAAATATCCTTTTAATATTTTAATTTATAAGATTAATTTCTTTCCTGTTTTATTGATTTATTTTCTTCAAAAGATTTCTTTGTAATTGATATAACAATTTTAAAGTTAATCAATTCAAACCAATTAGATAGGTGATGCTTTGAAACTTCAAGCATAAGTACAATTTATATAATAAATAAATAAATATAAATATTCTCTTACAATCACACCAATTATTTAGTTCCAAGATAAGTATCATTAAGAACTTGTGTTATGGATACTAAATAACGGATAAACATACATAAATACTTTTTTTTTGTAAATACATACTTAAGATACATAGGAGAACACCCAGACCAGACCAATAATCATGTTCATGCACACAAAGATTTGTCCTGTGTGGGAATCGAACCCATGACCTCTCGAGTGGAGTGCAGGTATACTGACCTCCACGCCATATCGGTCGTCAATGCATATGCGGAGCGCTTCTCAGTCATGTCTCATAATAATATGTTATAGTGTTAGTTCCCTAAGTTGGTAAAATGTGTAACACGAATTGAACTAGAAAAAATTTATTACTAGCTTGTAGCCGCATGTGTTTGGGTTTTGTATTATATCTATTTGGTTGAGGTATAACCTCGTGGCAAAAAATATTCTTTATAGTTAAATTATTTTTAAACCTCTTCTTAGTAAAAAAAATCGGATGCTTTGGGACAAATAATTGCAAATATTAATTCACGCATTCAAGCAATAACAAAAAAAACTTACGCATTCTTATCAAATGCATTTGCTGTCACTTTGCAAACATTTTTAAAGTAGTTATTACTACATCTACTGACCATTTCAGCCATTTGAGCCACGTGGATCGATCGTACGACGCAAGGAAAATCCTATCGGCAAACGTCGTAGCGAACGGCCCCCCATCCGACGGACCGTTGATCTGGTCAGAGCCAATAAAAAGGTTTGGGCTTTTAAAAAGGATTGCATACCTACCACTATTTTGAACGAATCAACTGAGCTATTTGATCTTTATTATAAGCAAATAAATATTTTTAACTAATAAAAATGTAACTTTTTTAAATATATCTATAAAACCAAGATCCAAATCATGTTACCTTCTCTGAATGACGTCTTTAATCATGGAATGTAAAGAAGTTAATATTCCCTATAAAGTAAGGTACAAAGTACTCTAGTCAACATTTTTACATATAAACTATATGCTTAAGCGACTAGTTGCCGTAAGATGTCGTTAAGGCATTATGTATTTTTGTTAAAGTTAAAACAAAATAATAAGTGTTTTTATTGTTGTCAATTTACAAATTTCTTGATCTTTTTGTCTTAGAGGAAACCAGTTATACCCATACAACTTTAATTCTTTGCGTCTAAATGTTTAATTTCTACACGTTGATTGTTCAAGGTCTATAATGGCGACTGGGATACAATCTGCAAGCAACGAGTTCTTATTCGCGATATTGGATTGGATTTTTTTTAACTTGTCTATGATGAAATTATCGCGTGCTTGCTAATGTTGCAGGGTTTTTCAATTTACTAAAAGGGTCTTATGGGCTAACAATGCATACCATGTATTGTTGGTCCGGTTATGGATGAATCGGCTTAAATACGACGGCAAGCTAATAACTTGATGCAAAAAAAAACGTCATATTGACTACATCCATCTTGATGGCAAGCAGTCGCTGCAGTCCAAAAAAAATTAAACGCTTCATATCGTGAAATAAGCACGGTATAAAGCGCATCCACTCAAGACGGCCTTTTTTTTTTTTTTGATTTACGTCGGTAACAAAATGCATTTACGCACTGTCTCCCGGCCAAAGGGGGACCGAGAGAGGTGTGTAGGGCTCACCACCGGCAGACACGACCGCCAGCAGTAATACCCACTAAAAATCTTCCGACGACGCCCGCCGCTTGTTGAGAAAGAGGCGGGGTGCCAGTACCTGGGTTGCAGCTCTGACACCCCGCCCGCGGCCAACGTCCCCCGAACCAAAACCGGGAGGACCTCCTCAGAGAGACGCAGTGGACGCGCCCCTCCTACCTCCTTGTGCGACCATAGCGTGTGTGGCCGACTTCTCGAAGGGTCCATGGTTAGACAGCAGGGCCCCCCTGCCCCCGCTGCCTAAGACCCTCCTGGCGCTGCTTGACGGGCCCTCCTGGCCCGCCCGCTGCGCCCTCCACAGGTCCCTCTTAGTTTCCCCCCCGGTAGTCAGTACTAAGGGCACCCAGAGTCGCCAATCTCTGGGTGTTACCTTTTCCCTGGCGCCTCCTGCGCCCTACCGGGAGGTACTCAGCCCCCCCACCACGACAAGGTGGAGACCAGTCGGGGGGGACTCATGACGGCCTGCTGAAATGCCGTTTTACGCCCCGCTTAAAACACCCGGGATCATAGGAAATAGGAAGCACATGAGCCGGCAGCGAATTTCAGAGCTTAGTGGTCTTGCTCAGAAACGACTTCCCAAATTTCTTGGTTCGAGTGCTGATAGTCTGCACAGTATGAAGATGGTTTCTAAGAACAGCACGTGTTCTCGGGAGAGGAAAAGAGAGGGCGGGATGAGATCGAAAAGCTCCTCAGAACACTCGTTATAGTAGTTCCGGTAGAAGACACTGAGAGATGCAATGTCTCTACGCAGCTGTAGATCCTCGAGTGAGGCTGTTACCTCAGCATCCCCTATAATACGAACCGCTCGCCGTTGCAGACAGTCAAGTGCGTCGAGGAGGTACTTAGCAGAACCGTCCCAAAGATGGGTACAATAGTCTACACTCGATCGCACTTGAGTCTTATAACACAAACAGCGCTGCTCGGGAGTGATAAACCGCCTCACCATATTGAGTGTACCCAATTTATAGAAGGAAATTAAAATAACACCCCCGATGTAGCATTTCGGGTTTAGGTCCTGGCCGATGTCCATGCCAAGAATGCTGAGAACCGTCGAAACGGGCAACGGAGCGTTCTGAAGAGAGAGGAGTAAGGTAGGGAATTCGACGAGAATGCACAAACCTGGGTTTTGATGGCATTAAACTCGATCATATTAACTAAAACCTGTACTTTTCGATGATCGTGAGTTATCTGCACAGCAATTAAGTTTGTCAAGATGATCAAGCCTGAAGTCAAAGACGTAACAGTCATCGTGATCAATATTGAAAGATTCAAGGTTTCCTCTTGGATCCATGAAGAGATAGTTGGATAAAGTCGAAATAATTTTAGAATATGTATCCGGAATGTTTCTAATGTGTCAAAGCGATTTACCTGCATTAAAATATTCTCCGGGTAACCTTAGTAATCTTAGGATTCCAAAATAAAGTTGGACCATTCAATATTATGCATTGCTAACCAAGATCCGTATTTTATACAGTCGTCTGATTATGGCTTGAGGTTTAGATGGATTAGTCTTAAGGGCGCGTTAGTTTATAAGTATGACATTCATAAGAGCTCTATTGAGCCAAACTTGAATAAATGACTTTTGATTTGATCAATCGACTTACCCCAAACAGAGAATATTAAGACATAGAGAACAAAATATATTATCTATTAAGCAAGTCGCTGTGTGATACTGGCCCAGAATAGTGCCATCCCCTCTCATCTCACAAGGAGTCGTACGAGCCGACGAAGAGAAACCTACCGGATGATGGGCAGCAGCGTCATTCTGCGTACTGGCTCGAACTGGGATCACCAATCCGCTTGCCAAGCATAGTAATTATGGGCACATAAACATACAAAACATAATAGAACTTTAAAGCTGATGTTCAGCAGTGGACTTTATAACGCTGATATGATGAAAGCAAGTCGGAGCAAGTATTTTAATAAGGCTAATATAGGCATAACCATCAACCATTTTAAGTTGCACAATAAAGTATAGGAGTCGTCCACCTTAATGCACTTCTTTAGACCATACAAGTATTTAGTTGTGTAGCAATTTTTATACTGCAGAAGACAACTGAATAAAGCAAACGTTATGTCTATCTAGGCACTACTAAAATCCAACTCTAAGATCATCGATATGGGAATAAATATCTTTAAAAATATAAAAAGGTATTGTAACTGTGGTATGGTAAAACCTTCATGTGATATGAGACCTACGTGGCAGGGCTCTATGTATTACTAGAACTTGTGATAGTCTTTGTTTTAGTTGTCAGTTTTTTTCTTTTAAATTATGGCTTCGTGCGGTTTGCACATTTAGCCAGTGTCAAGTAAGAGATATATAAATAAAATATAAATTATAGTAAATGAGAATGAGTGGCAAATGAGATACCCTTTATACCCTAAGCCCCTTGAGTCGTCAGTAAAGATGTGGAACTATACTGAGATCTCACATGGACTTCTTGAGAGAATTCAACCTTCCGTAAGCCACGTGGGGTTTCATAAGCCCCAGCGAGCAGCGAAAGTGAAGCGTCTATTTTCTAATATTATTTAAAAAAAATATATATTTCCTTTTGCTAATAACTCTATTCGTTATAGAGCTCATACTCTGATTTCATCAGTAAGAGATTGTGGTTTCACAATAACGGAAATATTAAAAAATCGGGAGATTATTTCAGACAAGAACCCAAAGAACTGCTCATTGACCTTCAAGAACTTTGGAGAGAACCTCTTGAAATATATTCCTAAAGTTATTTTTGCCGATATGGAGTTACACAGAAGGCGCTATAGCATTTATTTATTAAAACCAGATTATTTTGACTGAACTGTTTTTGATTTATTTGATGGTAGAGTAATAGGAAATAAGATAACAACTTCTTTCTACATACTGAATTAACAGGCTATCTAAATAAAGTGTAGTTGAATACATATTTCGATATCTAATTTATCAAAAAAAAAAAAAACAAATTCAATTCATTTATTTCCAAGAATATGGTATACAATATGGTGTTACAAATTTAATTAATTAGTTAATTATGATGGTCGGCATATTCTGCCACAGTTGGCGTGGAAATGTTGAATGTACATTACGGTTTACATTACAATTAAATAAATCACATTTTACATTAAGTCCTCATAAAAACTAATACTAAATAAATTACATCTTTTATCCTAAAAATTCTGTAGTCATATAAACACATTCCTTAATTAATAATTTAAATAATATTTGTTTAAATTTATTTACAGGGAAATCTTTTAATTCAGTAGGCAAACCAACAATAGCAGCAAAGTATTTAAATAAACGCAAAAGAAAACATTCAGGTGATTTAACTCAGGTTGTACCCGTATGGAAAGGGTATTGATCTTAGGATAAAGGCTCAGAAAGTCCTTCCATTGTGAGGCGTTTCTTGAATAATATATTTCTCACATTCGTAAAACAAGTGAGATGTTAAGCGCTGAACAAAACAGACAATCACTTGCAGATAAATTCACTTCGGGGATCTTCTATACCTCCTGTTCGTATTGAGGTTAATGAGGTTTCTAAGCCCGCACGGAATGTTTTCGCTGTTTTAATTCCGTGAAAGGGATACTTTAAAGTAGTTTTCATTTAAGTTATTATGTCAGAGACTCAGCGCTTGAAGAGCGCCGTTAATTCAGTAGGCAAACCAACAATAGCAGCAAAGTATTTAAATAAACGCAAAAGAAAACATTCAGGTGATTTAACTCAGGTTGTACCCGTATGGAAAGGGTATTGATCTTAGGATAAAGGCTCAGAAAGTCCTTCCATTGTGAGGCGTTTCTTGAATAATATATTTCTCACATTCGTAAAAAAAGTGAGATGTTAAGCGCTGAACAAAACAGACAATCACTTGCAGATAAATTCACTTCGGGGATCTTCTATACCTCCTGTTCGTATTGAGGTTAATGAGGTTTCTAAGCCCGCACGGAATGTTTTCGCTGTTTTAATTCCGTGAAAGGGATACTTTAAAGTAGTTTTCATTTAAGTTATTATGTCAGAGACTCAGCGCTTGAAGAAGCGCCGAGTATTTGGTATCGCCTCTATTGATGATTTTTAATATGTCTCTCAGAAATGGTCAATTTCCTATGGAGTGGAAATTAGCTAAAATTGTACCCATTCATAAGTCAAAGAGAGATGATGTAGTAGAAAACTATAGACCTATTTCTGTCCTCTCGATATTTGCCAAAGTGTTTGAGTCCTTGATTTGTCCACACATACAAAGGCATTTTAACCAATATTTGACTGGCGACCAGCATGGTTTTGTTAAAGCTAGGTCAACGACTACTAATCTGGCACTTCTTACTGAAAACCTAACTGCTGCACTTGATGCCAACAATCAAATTGATGTTGTTTACACGGATTTTAGTCGCGCGTTCGATCGAGTTTCTCACGATATATTGTTGCAAAAATTATCTGCTTACGGAGTTTCTAATGGTTTGTTGGGTTGGATTAGATCTTATTTGCGTGATCGTACTTTTTATGTGGTTGTTAATGGCTTCCAGTCGACCCCGAAATATATAACTTCCGGTGTACCACAGGGTTCGCGCCTGGGTCCTATTTTATTTGGCATATTTGTAAATGACATACCCTTTTGCATTAAATTTTCTCAGTGCTATCTGTATGCGGATGATTTGAAGATTTGTAGGGTAATAAACAGTTTAGATGACTCGCACAGGCTCCAATTTGATCTTGATGAGATTGCGAAATGGTGCAAGAATAACCAAATGGAGCTGAATAGTCGTAAATGTTTTTTTGTACGGTATGCACGAAAGGCAAATGTAGTTGAGTATAATTATCAAGTAGGTAACAACGACATAAAGCAACTGGATCAGATACGCGACTTGGGTGTGATCTTTGACAAAAAGTTTACGTTTGTGCCTCATATTGAGGATATAACAAAAAGAGCCTCTAGAATGCTTGGATTTGTTTTACGAAATATCAAGGTGTTTCGTAATGCTAAAACTAAAATCCTCTTGTATAATAGCCTTATAAGAAGTATCTTGGAATATTGTGTAGTTGCGTGGAGACCACACTACGCTACCCATTCGTTGAGACTTGAACGGATACAAAAAAGATTTATGAAGCATTTAGTTTACTCAGCTGGTATTAGGAAAAATGTCATAAAATCTTATAATGATGGTTTAAAATATTTTAAACTAAGCTCCTTAAATAACCGTCGAGTTTTAATTGATGTACTTTTTGTTTCCAAAATATTTAATAACACGATTGACTGCCCTCAACTCTTGAGTAAGTTTAATATGCGTGTTCCAGTGCGATATCCCCGTAAAAGAATTACCCCTCTTGTAAGACCTTTTCGGAAAACAGTGTTTGGATCAAATTCTCCTGTTCCCAGAATGTGCGTAGCCGTGAATGAATTAAGTGATGTTATTGATATTTACTCTGACTCACCTAGTAGGCTCCGTCGTGCTGTCATTCTACATTTACAACAATAAGTTGCTTTGCTGCTTTTTAATACAAAGCGGCGCGTTAGCTCGACATGGACATTTGCAGAGTACTAAGGCTGACTATAGCCTAACGTTCTGATTGTTAATTATTAAGTTTTATTTTTATTGTTCTCTATATTGTAGGTATTGGAATATGTTGTATTTACCTGTAATTGTTTGTTACATTAATTATGCCTCTGTACATGTGTTTAGTTTTAAGAAATAATGTAAACAAATGTTGGTAAATCTAATAAATAAATAAATAAATAAATAAATAAGATCATCACCGAAACTGATTAGTTTATACTCAGTTTAGTTTTGTGGATGGGTGACCGTTGGTAAGGCATTTCATATTCTAAAGTTAAATGCTTCTGTTCATCTGAATAATCTGTCTAGATAAAGATATTATTTGCAAAAAAGCACTGAAAATTTCTTCGTAAAAATGTTATGAATGAAATTGTAATCTAGTTCCCGAAATTAATAACCAAACCGATGTGAAATTGGCTATCTGCGATAGATATATTCTCGTAAAACATCTCAAACCTTTGGTCAAAGGCGTCTATCTAAGATTGGTTTTAATATTGGACTGCCGGAAACGTTCTTAATGTTGGGCGAAACTATAAAAAACATGACTCTTCTTCAGACCAATCTAGGAATAGCAATTAGGGTTATGTGAAATAAAAAAATACATATTTTTCTGACAAGATTTTTTTAGTTTCAATAAAAGTATCAATAAGAATAGGTCTACTATTGGATATTAGAAAACGGATAAACATACATAAATACTTTTTTTTTTGTAAATACATACTTAATATACATAGTGAAACCCCAGACCAGGACCGGAGTGCGAGTATACTCACCACCACGCATCAGTCGCAAAGTAAGTAAAAAGGTCGTTACTGTGAGAATAGGAACTACTGCTATTAAGTTATTTGCAACCAAATTAGCTGTGGGTACATTTGGCTTATTTTTTATTTCGTCTGTTTCGACACTTAGCACTGAGAGCTTTGCTAACGCTTTGCTAACAAGACTTTGCGTTAGTTTACTTAGCGCGTTAAAAAATGTACCTTCTATAATGTTAGATGCTGTTAATAAAGTATACGGTACATCTCAATTGCGTTCAGTTTAAGTATTTAAATTCTTTTTCGAAGCATCCCTTATTAAAACATAATATCACCGACAAAATTTTAGAAACTATTCATAATAATAATAATAATAAATATTTCTAACACTTACACTCATTAAGAACTTGTGTTATGGATACTAAATGACGGATAAACATACATAATTTTTATTTTGTAAATACATACTTAATATACTTACATAGAAAAATACCCAGACCAGAACGCATATTCATATTTCTACACACAAATATTTGTCCTGTGTGGGAATCGAACCCACGACCTCAGGAGTGGAGTGCGGGTATACTCGCACCACGCCACATCGGTCGTCTTCTAAAACAAAAAATTAAACAATGATGATATGCAGTTTTGGAGATGGCATCCAAATTGTTTTGTACTCAAATTGAAATACCACGGATAATAAAGAAGCTAACGAGACTAGTTTATTTAGTAACTCCATACAATAAACTGACCGGTGGTGATTAAGGACTTGAAGATTAAACTTCGCTAACAATGCATCATTGGTGATCCTTTAGGCTACCAGGGTTACCGCAGTCTCGGTACATAGCAGGCTCAAAACAAGGAACATGGATGGTTTTTAGTCAGTAGAAGTCTGACACACCCTCCCGCTCCACCCACAGCGGAGAAGGTCACTTGATGATTTTCCATCCCAAAAAAAAGATATATGATAGATCTCAAACTTCAGAACAGTGTTTATTCTCCTGATGTATTAAGAGCTTCATAGTCTGACGAAACGGAGAATAGCGTTTCAATATATGTACAAAAACTCTTGAATATTATCAGTTTTTTTCAGTGTTTTTATAATATATTTTTTTTAATTTAAAAGATAATTAAAGACTAGTAAAATTATTTTTTCCATATTTATTCTTTAAAATTGTTTATGTTACGTATTAGTACGTTAAGAATGCTCTTATTTAGCGTTCCTTAGGTGCTATGCCTTTGAAGGGCATGTAGACCTTTTTTTGTACCATCTAAGTATCATATAATGTGACATGCAATAAATGATTCAATTTGACTCAAATATTCAGTTCTCTCAGTCTTAAAGCAAAAGTTTTAGCAGGGAACTGTAATGTAAAACATATAAATAAATATTTTTGGACAATCACACCAGTTATTTAGTTCCAATGTATGTACGATGGAGAACTTGTATTATTGATACAGAATAATGGATTACGGACATACAAGAATATAGATTTAATAATGAGATTAAAATTTCGTAATGTTTATCTCAGTGCATAAATAGTCTAACACACTCTCTCATCATACACACATACACTTTTACACTTCACACACTGAGAGGTAGGAGCAATAGAATTATTATAAGAGAATTATTATTATTATTATAATGCGTATGAGGAAGTACGAAAATGGCGTAATGGATAAATTTCAAAAATTTACCATAGTATTTAGATTGCATGTTTACCGAAAATCTCCAAAAGTAATAAATATCTCAAAACTATTGATTAATAAACTAAGAACTTAACCAGAAGCAAAAGTTTCACCCATCTTTTGTTTATTCCACATAAATTTCATTTCATAAATATTCTCTCTCAGGAAGCAATAACCAACTTATTATATCGCTTTGATTCCCCATTATACAGAGTGTGGAGGTTTTCCTCTCCACAGCTTCCGGGTAAATAGAATTGTCATAAATGACGTAAGATTCCACCCGGGAAACGTGAAAATAAATCACATATATTCAGTGTTATTGTTGTGGCAGGCGAACTATGGAATGTATGTGGCAGTCATTTTATTCATTGCTCAACTGTTATACAAGAAGATTCGTTGGTGGGATAAATGTGTTGATAAAAAAAAATTTTTTTTTACTTATACTTTAGCTGTCGCCTGATCTAATGACAGAAAAAAAAATAGGTTAATTTAAGATTTTTGTTATGTCTCTAACTTTACTAGACGCTTCTATAGAGTTTTGGAAACAATATGGAAAACCTCAATTCACCGTTTTAAACTAGCACTTTAGTACGTTTTCATAACATTATTTTTAAAGTACACAATTTTTACTCTAAAAAACTTGAATTTATCCTAGGTTTGGAAATTAATTTTTGGTCCCAAATAGGTGACCACCTATTACGTGGGACAAAAAACAAGTGGCGAAGTGTGGGTATATAATAAGTCTCTGTCCTCTCCCATCGGGGGAAACAGGCGTGATTTTGTATATTCCGAAATAAAAACGATAAGTTTTTTTTTCGCGTTGGCGCCGATATTCCTAATTATTTCTTAGACTTCTAAAGCCCTGTGAGGGCCATCTAAATTTAGAGCGGCTTTGTCTGGCAAGTCAACAAAACAAATTAATAGTCAAGGTTCTACATTTCGTATTATATTAAGCTCCATATGATTCACAATTTCTGATATGAAAAAAATTGTTACATGTAATATAATAAGAATTATGTGGGTAAACACAGTCTTAAGGAATACAAAGTTCTCCAAACGAAACTTGACGACTAATTAAAAATATCAATTATAAATATAAATCAATATAACAAAAAAAATACCGGCCGAATTAAGAATTGAGAAAAGGAGGACTTTTTGGGAAGTCGGTTAAAAAAGAATCGTTTATGCATACAATAGTTATCCTGTGTGGACAATTACTTTTGAAGCCTTATTATTAAATCTCCGCATAGCAACGATAGCCTCTAATAGTGGCGTGTTAAATAATTATCGCTTGCTCTATGCTCCGAAAAGCATATTAAGCCATTGGTTCGTGGGCAGTCGTTATGTGACAACTGGTTTAAACATATAATGATATTTCGCTCTGGATTGTTGTGCTCAGAAGTCGGTGGGTCACCTCAAATTAAATGTCATAAACGTGCATTCTGCTCCTGAGGTGGTGGGCTCGAATCCCATATAGGACAAATATTTGTAAGCATGAATACGAACATTTGTCTTAGACTAGGGAAGACTGTTTTCCTCTATAATATTATAATCCACTTTATTGTAAGAATATGGTCTGTTTATTTTCTTAGTTGTTAACTAAAAGCGCTTTATGAGATGTAGAAATATATTTCATAATTTAATTTTAAGAATTTTTTTGCTAGTCCTAAGGCCGATTTTTTCAGTTCTGGTTATGTTTTATTCATTGGATATTTAAATATGCAAATAAATTGAGAATGCATTGCCATTTGTTATAAACATATTAACTTGTGACATTTGCTTTTTATCATATTAGCGATTTAAAATCCACTGCTAAACATTAGCCGTCCTAAAATAATGCAGGCGGGTTAGTGATTACAGTTTCTACCTATCCTACCCCACACTAAGTTCTATAGTACCCCTTTAGTAGTTTTTTACAGTTATTTAATTGACTATGGACTGCACTGCGTTCCTTCACCCTAAGACATTAATTTGGCTAGTTGTGCATACGCCAGAACACTATTTCAATTATTATTTATTTTATTTTTATTTATTTGGAACAACAAACAATTACATAATATTTGCTTAGTTAAATAATAAATAAATATTTTCAGACAATTAGACCAATTATTTAGTTCCAAAATAAGTATCATTAAGAACTTGTGTTATGGATACTAAACAACGGATAAACATACTTAAACACTTTTTTTTTGTAAATACATACTTAATATACATAGGAAAACACCTAGACCAAAATATTCATGTCTATAGACACAAAGATTTGTCCTGTGTGGGAATCGAACTCACAACCTAAGGAGTGGAATGCGGGTATACTCGCCACCTCGCCATATCGGTCATCATAAACCGTCGTCGTCGTTAGTTATAAATCTTTAGGTATACACTTACATATTATGTAACCAACAACGTTATTTATAGAGTAATAATCAATCATCAATCGTCAATCATCATTATCAGTCATATTAGCCGTATGAGTTCACTGCTGAACATTGGCTTCCCCAATAAATTACATTATATTGGGGTATTTTCCCATTATCCCCACTCTGGGCATGCGTGTTGGTGATCGCATATAAAGTTATTACGCAGAATGACGCTGCTGTCCATCATTCGGTAGTATATCTCTTTGTCGACTAAGGATGACTCCTCATGAGATTGGAGTGGGTAGCACATTTCTAGGCCGGTACCCCACGGTATGGCCTATTACTTTTTGGTGGGTTGACAATTGAGCCAACTGGTATATCTTATCCAATCACTAATAAATCGGCTATTATGCGAGTATATGCTATGTCCCTTGTAATCATTTAGTAAATGTTTTGAATTTAGAGTTAAATATAATTCTGATGAAGTCTGGAGTGTTTTCTCTAAAAACCAATAAAGGAACGTAAGGAGGCTTTCATGGTCGCTAATTAATCATAAGTGGGATACGGATATTACTAACTCGTCTGCGATAAAAGGGTTCTTTATAATATTCAAATTAGGGTTTGAGAAAACCAGAAAGGTGGACTAGCTATTTAACAATTATTAATAAACATACTTCTTAAAATATATTTACATGAACATAACATGACAAACATTATTTTTTAATAGTCGTAGTCCTCACTTTCGTCTTTTAACGAAATTGGAAAATCACTGTAATTATTATCGTTACGAAGGAATAAACACAACATTTTACAGTGTTACCTTATCCAAAAATTTCACTATTTTTCATATTAAGCAATGTCTTTACTGGCTGAAGGTCCAACATCTTGTCTAGGAAGAATACTTCTGGACTTAAAATGCCCACAAAGGAAGGGTGTGGTCACAGTACAGAAACCCACTATAAATATCTGTTTTATATATAATGCATAAATCACTAAAAAAGGAAGAAAACTGTTATCGATTGTTTTTTTCATTTACATAATTACACAGCAAACGTAATAATTTCGACATGGCGTTGTTAAAATGAAAGCTTCAATTTCAGTACCGTAACAGTTTTGTATACCGAGGCGTCGTGACCGTAATTCTGATTAACACCGGTTGCATAGAAACGCTGAAGTATTTTATTCGCCCGCCAGTTTGTCTGAAAGGAAGATCCAATTAAATTGAAAGCTGCATTGCGAAGGAAATTTCATATTGTCCAAACGAGGTCAAGACCTGTCCTGTTTTTAATGGAACATTTTGAAGAGAATCCCGGATGGCAGAGTGAGTATAATAATATAATGAAGAACTGTTATTATAGAAAATACATACATACATAGATTCACGCTTGTTTCCCCGAAGGGGTAGGCAGAGGCATATTATACGCCCACACTTGGCCAATTATATAGTTGGTCCCACGAAATAGGTGGCGAGCCTATTGCCGCTTACCGGGCACTGTTATGCTCGCCAGAGCCTCGTCTGTAGATTGGCAGGTGCACCACTTGCAGGTGAGGTTGGCTTGGGCTCCTTAGGTCTTGGCAGGTTGCCTATACACCCTTTATAGAAAATACCCACATTAATATCATAAATTTAATCAAAAAATCTATTTATATAATACATATAGTAATTTATAATATGTTAGGATATGTATGATATGCTAGAGTTTGGATCCTACCGCAATCTTAGGAGCTTAAGCCAACCTCACCTGCAAGTGGTGCACCTTGCCGATCGACGGACGAGGCTCTGGCAAAGTAAAAAGTTCCCGGTTAGCGCCAATAGGCTCGTCACATACAACCTAGGATATACAATAGAAATAGCGAAAAGTTCGGGCGTAGAATATGCTATACATATTATTATGCTCTGCCTACCTCGTCGGGGAAACAGGCGTGATTGTTTATATGTTCAGATTATGAGATATTGTCTTGCATTACTTACAGATTATCTTCAAGACCGTACACAAGTAGTGAAAATAGATAACTTTACTAATAGCAATGTTAATTTCAATGACAGATAATGTTTCAAAAGCTGTATTAAAAAAAACATTATTAAGCATTCACTATTGTAACTACAGCCATAATGATGTTCTCTAATACAGGTTTTGCTAAACTTAAAAGAAAACACCCACACATTGTGTACATAACGTGTAGTAAATAAATATATTTTTGTATTATATTGCATAATTTACGCGTTAACGGCCTAACGGTTAACATTGAAGGTATTTATCTCATATATCTAGGTTCGATTATTATATGAGATATTTATCTTCGCGTGGAAAACCTTAATTCCCACAAAAATATAAAACTAATTCACACAACCAGAAACCAATTATGTAGAGGCGGAAGGCTGTAATCATTAAATTGTTGTAGCTTCATTATTTTATATTTGTTTTGTAGCTGAACTAAGTTCTGAAATTAATCTATGCAATGACAGACGACTCCCAGGAGACAGGATATAATAGAGTTCAATTTTATCTTAGTAAGATACGACATCATAGTTTTAATGGCAAAAAATTACAAAGAATCGACACACAGCTTGCAGAAGAGTCAATTTCTCTTTTTGAAATGCCTTGTTTTCTTACCATCAGATAGACTTGTCATAGTCACCTCTTTGACGAGTCTATGTCACTGTGACTCGTCAAAGTGGTGACTATGACGAGTCACATCAGAAATAAAGTTTACATAAATATATACATTTACACCTGTTTCCCGGAAGGGGTAGGCAGAGGCATATTATACGCCCACACATCGCCAATTTCATTGCTAGTCTCACGTAATAGGTGGCGACCCTAATGCCGCTTGCCGGGAACTGTTACTTTCGCCAGAGCCTCGTCCGTTGATCGGCAGGTGCATCACTTGCAGGTGAGATTGGCTTAACTCCTAAAATATTGGAAGGAGCCCAATACACCCAATACACCCAATATAGAAATAAAGTTTACCTATTCTATATGTTGTTTGAAATATTTTAAAAGTTTAGGCAGGATAAATTCAAGTATGCCTTGACTTTCAAAGCACTTTATGTCCACTGACATTAAATATTTTACGGTGAGGGTCAACAATAAAAGCGTTCGCGTGTTGAACGTTGTGTACCTTTAAGGCTGTACTGGAATTATGGTTTAATTAGAGCCTGAACGCAATAAAAATGTGCTTCGTAAAGTTCCTTTCACAGTGTTCCAGTGAAGCCTTCTTATACAAACAGGGTATTTTCAAGATTATAACTGATAAATATCTTCTGGGCCAAATGATGTCCCACTACTAAGCCTGTTTTTACAAAGCAAACTTTCGTCAATACTATACCTTGCTGACCCATACTGTGTCGGTGGAGGTAGGAGGCAGTTGGGTTGGTATTCAGTTGTTAGATTTTCTTATATCTGATTCTATCATATAGGGGCTCCATTTGTAGTAACAGTACTATAAAAGGTACTTTACTATATTTACTTTTATGTTATCAAAAATAAACATATGTAGAAGAATTACTTCGAAACTCTTCAAAATGTGAACTATCTTATAGGTCATGTCTCTGTGACGTACAAAATTAAGTACAGACACGATTCAGCTATGACAAAAATTGGAACACCTTTGTATTCTTGTTTAAGCCCTTGTATGCAGCACGAAGTCTGTATTTATCTATAGTTGAGCAACTCATTTTTTTCTCGAGAACTCCTTTGTCTGAATTTGTGTTTGAGCAAAAAAGAAAGATATTATTTTTCGTACTCCAAGCTAAACAGAGTTTAGACTATGGGTACTAGACAACGAATAAACATAGGATAAACATTTTTTATTAATATATGCTTTAAAAGTAGAGTATGATATAAATCATGCTCACCTGAGGAGACTTAATTCCATTATTATAACACGGTTAACAGGCCCAGTAACAGTTAATGTTGTTTGTTCTTAAAAGTCTTTTTTTAATGTACCTTTATCTGCGCTGTTACTGTTTTATGAACAATTACGCCTGTATCCTCAAAGGGTAGGCAGATGCCTACTGTAAGCCCACACTACGCTCATTATGTTGTTGGGCTTGGGTTGGCTTGGGCTCCTAAGACGTCCCCCCCTGACGTACCTCCCGGTAGGGTGGAGACGCCGCTAGGGAAAAGGTAACACCCAGATATCAGCGACTCTGGGTGCCCTTAGTACTAACTACCAGGGGGACGCTATGAGGGACCTGCGGAGAGCACAGCGGGCGGGCAGCCCAGCCTACAAGCGATTACGCTAGAACCACTATATCGTAGACAAAACGCCTCGCCTCCACTCGGGAAAATGGGCTGCATCCCCTGCCACCTCAGATGAGCTGAGGCGTGCTGGGAGCAGCCGACACCCTGAGACCGTATGACAACGGTCCCACACCTGGGCCGCTTCCCAGCCGCGAAATCCGCCACCTGGGGACGCGCCTGATGGGAGTCTGGCAACTCCACACGGGAATAATAGTTCACCTATGTTATTAAACTATAACAGAACGGTTACGGAAGGTTTTGGATAAAGCCGTTGCTGGTGTAAAATAAGATATAGTGACTAAATTCAGGAAGGCAGACTTTATGGTCATGTTGAGAGGATGAATGAAAGTAGACTAATGAAAGTGATTTATGATGGACGAGTGAATAGAATTTGGAAGAGGAAGACAACATAAGACCTTCCATGACCAAATCCAGAAGGTTTTGGAGAAAGGGCAGTTCAAAAGTACTCTAAACCGACGGACGTGTATGGGAAGGTTAATTAGTGTGAATGAAGCTAAGAGTGAGTGCCAAGATCGCAGCAAGTGGAAGGATGAGATATCCGCCTACCCCTACGGGATAGAGGCGTTACATTATGTATGTATGTAATACTTAATGATACACGTAAAAACGCTCAGTACCCAACTCATCCCCGCATAAGTATTATATATTAAAAGTACCTAAAGGATGTTTTTGGAACTGAATAAATTCCTTACATTTATTTGTACATCATTGTAACAGCTTCGCTATATTTTCGTTTGCATTGGGGATTTGAAATTTGTGTCAAAGGGATACGAATTTATATTTCGGCTCAGTATATGTTTATAAATTATTCAAATTTATATTACTTGTTATACGCGCAGAGAGTTATAAACTCTCAAGACAATGTGTTATGATTGATATTCAAATATGTGTTTTGTTATTTACTTTTGCCCAATTCACATGATTCAGGGGAACTGTGTTACAAAATATGAGGGCACCTTGAGAAAGCTTTTACTATATATGAGCAATGAGCAGGGTATGACGAAATGACAGTGGGCGGAAAGGTAATTGTGTAAACAATTCCTTTTACTATCCCGGAAGGCTTATAGTACCACATACATACAATCACGCCTGTTTCCTCGAAGGGGTAGGCAGAGACGTTATACGCCTACATTTTGCCTATTGTATTTTTGTAATAGTTTGAGAGCCTATTGCCGCTGACGGGAACTTATATATTCAACTCTTCCGTTGATCGGCTGGTGCACCACTTGCCGGTAAGGCTTGGGCTCTTAAGGTCTTGGTAGGATCCCCATGCACCTTAACGTATAACCTACATTGTATATCATCTCATCATATCCTATATTATTCCGGTATTTGGCTAAATTTTAGTCATTACATTGTATATAACCTACTATGAAGAAATCTAGTCGTTTATAAAAAAAAAATCATAAGCGGAGAGCATGGCCGGAGTGAGGCAGAAATAGAATATACCCTCTTTATTATCCATGGTGACCTATACTGTAGGCTACGGAGACATGGGATAGATAGACTCTTAAGACTCACCGTGAGATAAAAGGTGGTGGCACTGTTGTAGACCGGGGCCACATGGCACTGGAACACTATTTGGCGGCACTATTATCTAGAATTGCAGTTGTCCGCTAAAATAACCACCGCCTAACCGGAGTCATCAAATTTCAGTCGCAAAAAAACGAAAGTCATTAGGTAGTCCTTTACTGCAGCACATGCTGAGTGAGTCCTTTTTAGGCATATTATATTTAAACTTATGAGTAAAAATTGTTAACTGTTATGATTTCTGTTCTTTGTTTATATGGTTTATGTCTAAATAAAATTTTATTTTATTTCATTCATTTAAAAAAATAATTGCGAGTAATAGCTTAGTCAAATTGCCGAAAAAAAAGTATGAGATGCAACTTTAAATAAGTATTAAGAAACTAAACGAGTTATTTTATTTTAAACTACCTACACGTTTTCACGTTATATAATTTATATTTGTGCTTATTTATTCCGTACAAGCTGACAAAGAACAATCAATTTAAAAAGCCCAATTTTCTCTCGCTTAACTCCCCACTTTAAGTTACAATAAATCTTATAAATTAATGTGGTACTCGCGTACCTACATAATTGCATAAATCGATTCCACGGATAAGTATAGGGATCGATTAACGGCTACACTGTTCATATTAAATGTTATTATATAATTAAACTATATGAATGTCATCATTTAGAATATCCTTATAAATATTATATTTTAGATGTTGTGTATACCTATAATAGGCATGCATGTAAGAACAGTACCCTTAGCTAATAAGTATCAATAATGTATGTACATGTTATGCTGTTTGTGTACCTTATGACATAAAATAATAAATGAAGATAAAATTAATGTACAACATGTGCTAAAGGATCCTACCAACATTTTAGGAGCTCAAGCCAAACTCACCTGCAAGTGGTGCACTTGCCGATTAAGGGACGAGGCTCTGGCGAACATAAAAGATCCCAGTAAGCGACAATAGGAGCGCCATCTATTACGTGGGACCAATTATATAAAAGGGGACATTTGGGCGTGTAATTAGCTTCTGCCTACCCCTTCGGGGAAATAGGCGTCATTGTATGTATGTAAACCCCTTTCTTAATATACTGCAGTATAGTATTCTATCTTCTAAATGCACTGTAAAAAATACCCTACAGCATAGCGCAGTGAAATTAAAAATGCATAGCGCGGTCTGAACACGCAATACCAGAGACAACGCGCCACATTTCCTATATTCTCTCCCAAAGGATCTTGTTTATGGTACCAAAACAAATTTACAAAACAAGCTTAATCCATTATACCTTATCTTTATTCTCGAAACAGGGGGACGCAATAAAACGTATAATTAAATAAATTTATATGCGAAACAAATTGGGTTACGGAATTGAGTTACGAGGGTGGAATTAGGACCATTGACTTAACTCCAGTTTAAAGAATGAATAGCGTCTTTAACTTCGCGTTTGTAATGTTATTAGGTTAAAATAGACAAGCGAAGACTAAAAATAGCCTAATCAGTTTTTTACTTTTGACACACAAGTAATGGCAAAAACTGATCAGTTTTAATTTTAAAGTAGGTATAATTTCAGTGGTTCTATGGAAATTGGTATTAGACCTTTTTGTCGTAGACTATTTCATATGACTAAGTACATATTAAAATGGATTCAGTTATTTTCTTCCTTTATGTTATATATCGTGACTGCAGAAAACAGGTTTTTGTAGACTTCTCAAATTATTTTACTCTTTAGTACATTGTCATGTAACTGGCGGGAGAAAAAACTAACCTTGACGATTTTCTTGCCCGTTTTTTTACGTTCAAGGTCCCGCTGTGAATAGGTGCGCTAGTTTTTAAGTTTTGTAATTTTTACTTTTATAAGAGCTCTATTGAGCCAAATTTGAATAAATTATTTTTATTTTGAGTATGATTTGTTTGCTCGTCGCAAAATCTGTTACAGGTGGTAAATAAATAAGACAAAAGTATATATGAAACCTTTTAGAGGCAGAGCAAATTATTAGATTGACAGCGCCACAATAGGTAGATAATACAAACTATTATTTTCTCGGGGAGGACTTCTCCGAAAAAGCTGGTCTGATTTTGACGGCACATTCATTAACTGAGTATTTAATAAATACATACAATATTAGGTACATAATAGGTTGGGGAAAAAGTCTTTTCGTATTTTTGTATGAAAAGTCAAGACATTTTTTTCAAAGTTTATTTACATTTATTTACAATATATATGTACCGTTTTGTTGAATAACTTTCTGCCATTTTGTGGGCAGAGACATTATCCCGTTACTGTAGAAACTTTGGGACTTCTGATCAAAA
Source organism: Musotima nitidalis (assembly GCA_949126915.1). Lineage (NCBI taxonomy): Eukaryota > Metazoa > Arthropoda > Insecta > Lepidoptera > Crambidae > Musotima > Musotima nitidalis. The sequence goes on along the minus strand of OX421424.1, from coordinate 4,994,538 downwards.
AAACGGGACAAATAGTTTTGGCAGTCCTCTCTTGAGGTCAACCTTACAGAACCTAAAGAATTCTGCAGAGACCGAAACAGGTGAAAATCTGAAGGCGCAAGGTCAGGGCTATATGGTGGATGCACTAGGACCTCCCAGTCGAACTCTCTTTATTTTTGCTGAGTGGCTAAAGATGTGTGTGGTCTAGCGTTATCGTGATGAAAGACCACACCCTTCCTGTTGATCAATTCCGGCCGTTTTCTCTCGACTGCTTCCTTTAATCTCATCAGTTGCTGGCAGTAAAGATCAGAATCGATGGTTTTGCCGGGCGGTAAAAGCTCATAATAAACAATGCCCTTCCAATCCCACCATACACACAGCATCACCTTATTTCGTGTTAGGCCAGGTTTGGCCACAGTCTGTGAAGCCTGGCCAACTTTCGACCACGACCTTTTCCGCACGTTCTTGTCGTACGTGATCCACTTTTCATCGCCAGTTATCAATCTCTTCAAAAACGGCTCGGTTTCATTACGTCTCAATAATGAATCGCAAATGAGTACACGGTTCATTAAGTTTCTTTGAGTGAGCTCGTGTGGCACCCAAATATCGAGCTTTTTTGTATAACCAGCTTTCTTCAAATGGGTCAAAACTGTTTTGTGGTCAATTCCCAGTTCTTCAGCTACATCGTAACTACTAATATGCCGATCTTGCTCCACTCTTTCAAAAATGGCGTCCATTTTATTCGTAACAGGGCGACCAGAGCGAGGAGCATCTTTAACATCAAAATTTCCGGACTGAAAACGTTTGAACCAAATTTGTGCTACTCTTACTGACACTGCATCAGGTCCATAAACATCACAAATTTTTTTCACTGCTTGAGTTGCATTTTTGCCTTTTTTATAATAAAATTTTAAAATGTATCGAATTTCTTCATTAGATTCACTCATTTTAACGGAGAGAAAAACAAATGAAAAATAGCGGGAAACAACTTTTTTTTATTTTTTTCTTTTCTTTATAATGGAACCTTTTTAATGTTACCAAAACCAGCCAGACACAAATAGTACAGTCAAAAAAAATTTATAATAAGTTTATACCTACGTTATGCGAAAAGACTTTTTCCCCGACCTAATATGTTATGCTATTCAGTGGACCACGTCTTGATGCAAGGGAGCTTTACAGCCTTACAAGGCTGGTGATCTTAACAAGGTATCCTACTGCTCGGCCTGCTTTTCAAGGAAGTAGTTCAGCCGGAAAAAAGTAGCGAGATGCAGGGAACCCGAAATGCGGTTTGAATGAATGAATGAATGAATGAATGAACACTTTATTGTACACCAAAATAAAGAAAAATACAGCAATGGAAAAAAATGCATTAAAATTAATTTGGTTTGGCAGAAAATAAGGATGTTTAGCTGCCATTAATCCGACATGTGTAATGGTTTGCTTGGATAATGTTATATTTGGGTCAAGGTATATTTTGACATAAATGCTTTGTCTCGATTCATGACGTCGTGAAATCAATGCATGTTATTGGACAGAAAGAGCCATAATAGGTAAATAAATCAATATTTTCTGACAATTACACCAATTATTTAGTCCCAAGATAAGTATCATTAAGAACTTGTGTTATGGATACTAAACAACGAACAAACATACTTAAATACATTTTTTTGTAAATACATACTTAATATACATAGGAAAACACCCAGACCAGAACAAATATTCATGTTCACGCACACAAAGATTCATTTTAGAGGACCATGCTATGTCATAATGTTTTGGCTTTGAATTGTTAAAAGCCGAGTGATCTTAACAAGGTAGTCTACTGCTCATCTATATTTGCAAGGAAGTAGTAAAATAGCGGAAAAATAGTAGGGAGGTGCAGGGCCGGAAAAGTAATATTCTCGCGCAACCCTCCAAATCCCCGAAATGCGGTTTGGCAGAAAATAAGATATGCTATTAATCCGACATGTGTAGTGGTTTGCTTGGATAATGTTACATTTAGGTCAAGGGATGCATATAATAGATGTATCGTTAAGCATTAATAAAAAGATATATTACAATGACAACAAGGAAGATTGCAAAAAGAAAGATCAACAAAATTTGTAATCATAATTTTAAATACATACATAATATCACGACTGTTTCCCTGAAAGGGTAGGCAGATTGTGCGCCCACATTTCGCCAGTTATATAGTTGGTCCCACGTAAAAGGTGGCGAGCCTATTGCCGCTTATCGGGAACTTTTATGTTTGCCAGAGCCTCGTCCTTTGATCGGCAGGTGCACCACTTGCAGATGACGCGTTGACGGGCTCTGTACAACGTGCAAACTCAGCTCACCCAATATAAGACTGCTCGACAGTAATTTTCCGTGCGCCTTGTGATATGTTGAAAACACAATAAGTAATACGAAATAAAGGTTTAATTTATACACCCGCTCAGCACAATTGGTAGAATGTTACAAAATATCCATGCTAGTATGGAATTCGATTGTGTACGCACGGGGTGGAGTTAAGTAACGCTCAGCCTAAAATCAGTGACCTCAGAATCGATATTGATGACGATGGTAAGGTTGAAGCCTTAAGACATGGTTGTGTAATTTTTATAGATTGCTAAATGAACTATATAGCTAAGGTACCTAAGGCTACCTTAAGCTAATAACAGCTAATAATTCTACAAGGTAAACTAAACCTGTGTAAGTAAGGCTGAAGCCGGAAGAGATGGCAAATCCAAACGAGGTCTCAAATTCCAAAAATTCTACGATTAAGAAAGAGCTGATTTTGATAGAAAATGGGGACAAATTGCCAACTTGTTTTTTAAACGGCCATCAATTACCCTTACAGCTACCGGTGAGGATATAACTTTCATCTAACAGGCTCATTGATCACTAGGATATATGCATAGATGATTGGCCTATAAAGGCCACATGAGAGCACACCACTGTCATAATTCGGAGCAGAATACAGTCAGCATGACCGAAAATGAACTGAAGCATCCACATAGTCAGCAATCGTGGGTCGGTCCATTCGACGGGGATAGTGCAAATCCGCGAAACTACCATACGTGTCCGCGTATCTGCAATAGATCTATTTTCACAGGGGAACGTAAAAAACTTAATAAGTTTCTTATTTCAAGTAATTTTGGGCTCATTTTTACACATTATATAATTCATTATATGTTCTATCTCTTGTTTTTAAAAGTTTTTTCTGAAAGTACATAATTTGGGCTCTGCGACAGTTTCGCATATCAACTTTAATTAGCTAAATTTTTCAGTTACGCGGAATTATCCAATGCTAGTTAAGCAGATTTGCACTATCCCCGACGAATATAATAAATAAATAAATTAAGTAAATATTTCTGACACTACACCAATTATTTAGTCCCAAGATAAGTACCTATCATTAAGAACTTGTGTTATGAATACTAAATAACGTATAAACATATATAAATACTTTTTTTTTTGTAAATACATACTTAATATACATAGGAAAACACCCAGACCAGAACATATATTCATATTTATACGCACAAATATTTGTCCTGTGTGAAATCGAACCCACGACCTCAGGAGTGGAATGCGGGTATAATCGCCTCCACGCCATATCGGTCGTAAAAATATCATTCAATAGAATTACTTTTGGTACAGAATTTTGTATACAATGACTTCGTTTATACCAATATCCGATATTTTATAATTAAAATATCTAAACTACATTATGTTTTTCTTTAAGTATGGACACACTCGATTAGAGTATTTGCCAGTGTCAAGTAATTAGATAAATCAAGTTATTTGCAACAATGTACAGCGTTTTCGTCATTTAGTCACAGCTAAAGTCACGTCAAGTCAAAGTCCTACCCAAGTAAAGTAGAGGAGACGTTACTAGAGGTTTCTATGGAGCATTGGAATCTCACAATTCAATACAATATACTACTTCCCTACGCGTGTACGTTGCTGATAAAGTTATGTCTAAACATGCTTAAAATATTAATGTATAACATACACACACCTGTACGCAAACCCGAACACACATACACAATATTTACACACAAAAACTCAAATTTACAATAGTTTTAGAAAATAAAACATTGCCACGATGTATCTTTTTCCGTGTTAGTGCCAAAACTTTAAACGATCTTTCTTTTTTATCTGTAAAATACTGGCTTCGTGCGTTTAGCACATTTAGCCAGTGTCATGTAAGAAATATATTATTAATATATATAGCATTGTAAATAAGAATGAGTGAAGATAAAGATGATAAAGGGTAAATGAGATGCCCTCCCCATTAACCCCTTGAATCTTCAGTATAGATGTAGGACTTTACTGCGATCTCTCATGGACTTCTCGAGAGAATTTGAAAAGTGATGTTGCACTGTTTTGTTCAAATTATCAACACTCATATACGTTCACAAACACTTAACTAACTAACTAACTAACTAACTAACTTTTCTAACAATTACACCAATTATTTAGTTCCAAGATAAGTATCATTAAGAACTTGTGTTATGGATACTAAACAACGGATAAACATACTTACATACTTTTTTTTTTGTAAATACATACTTAATATACATAGGAAAACACCCAGACCAGAACAAATATTCATGTTCATGCACACAAAGATTTGTCCTGCGTGGGAATCGAACCCACGACCTCTGGAGTGAAGTGCAGGTATATCACAACTCTACATACTATCCTTTATACCACTATCTCATAATTTAAAAAAAACATCTCAGACAGTATTATGTCTATGGCAAGAAACTCAAAAAGGTTTTACTTGCCGCCATTTAAAGTTTATAGCGATGGATTAAAGTTATTTGTTACTTGGAGATGTCCTCAGAATTTCCCTACTCTTGTCTGTGTCTAGACTATCTAGTGCCTTAATAAGAACTGGAAACTCTACAGTTTATTGTTACAGTTTACTTCGAAAGTTGTAAGTACGTGCTGAATTTCATACTCTCCACTTCCATTAAATATTATTTCATTATAGTCAGAAACTTAGTTGTTAAGTATTTCCTTATGGCGGTTGTAAATAGAGTATTCGTATTATAATTTTAGGATGGAACGAAAGTGGGATATAAAAAAAGATTAACAATAAAACTTCTATAGGAAACTTCCCCGTTAAAAATAATCCCCCTTTTATATTACATAGTAACTAACCGTTAAGAGCGCAATAAGTGATATTTTTTTAACTATAGTTAGTTCGCGACTTTGTTTGTGATCCACTTTTGCAGTATAAAGTACATAGTAATTAAATCTGTTATTATTATTATTTATAAGTCTTGATTAATTTTTTTGGCATTTAAAACATTTTTTTTGCTTAAAATATTACATAACACACCTGTACACAAACCCGCACACTTACATATATTTTGTCATATGGTTAAGATTATTTGAAATATTTCTTAAGTCTGAAATCTCTGTTTTTGAAGCGGGCGCTGATGACTGCCACACTGTATCTGACTGATGCGGTCATTTACGCTAAAAATGTTCGTAAAATATAATTATAATATTAAAGAGAATTAAAAGTTATAAAGTTTAAATCAACATATTTAGGCGAGAAGTTACAACGTCCCAAGTGTTACCCAGCTACTATAGTCCAGGGGCGTGAAATGGCATGCATGAGCGCTTATTACCGTGCGTATTACACGAAAATAAGTACTCTTTTTTTAGGATTGTGATTTAACGCTCTTTTTCAATAAATAATTTAAAAAGATGTAAAATAAAAATAAAATATAAAATAAAATAAAATATAAAATAAAATATAATATAAAATATTTAAAAAGATACTTTAATAATTGTTATCATCCTACAAAATGGATATTGGCCCGAATTCAAAGTTTAACCATAGCGTGTAATAAGAGGGGTTTAAGTGCGTAGTTACGGAGGGAAGTTAAGTACCATGTGGTTTTAGTTAAAGCCCCTTATGAGTTGCCTCAGTATGTACAAAACAGCTTTAAGTGTTACGTTAACTACATAATTTTGGAAACTAGCTGTTCGTCTAACTTTTTTGAATATAACGCTTACACAGTGGGTAAGTAGTACCTTTATTTTATAGTCTTAGCTTACCCACCACGTAACTTTGCGGTTTAGTCCGCGTAAATTTTTTTTTTTCAATTATTAATTCAAGTTGGCTCAGTAGAGCTCTTATGAAAGTCAAAACTTAAAAACTAGCGCGCCCATTCACAGCGGGCGGGAGCTGGATCTTAAAAAAACGGGCTAGAAAATCGTCAAGGTTAGTTTTTTCTCCTGCCAGTTACAAGAAAATGTACTTTACGTACGAATTTTACTTAATAGTAAAGCAATTTGACAAGTCTACCAAAACCTGTGTTCTGCAGTCACAGGATTTGAAATAAAAAAGGAAGTATATTTTCATAACAAAGAATTATATCGTGCATCTTGTTAAAGTAACTTGAAATATCATAACTTATAACAGCTAACAAAAACGTAACACAATAGTTTTACTTTTCATACAATCATCGATCCTCTATTTCACAATCTTTTTTTCGCATTAAAAAGTAGCCTAAATCATTTCCCAGGCTCTAAACTGTTTGTGTACCAATTTTCTTTTAAAATGGTGACATTGTTTTGGCTTGAAAATGAGAATTCCATACTTCTACACTATCATACTAATATTACAAAGTCCGTAAAATGTGTATTTTTGGATATTGATTATGGACAAGAGTTTCACTTATTGTACATTTATTACTAAATTGATTTATGTCAATATATACATTTTACTTAAATAAAATATCATTAGTACCTAAACAACATAAATTAACTTCTTTAACTTAAAAATATAAATAAAAGATGTCTTTCAACTGTGGGCCCATTGGTAAGGTGCCGTTTTGGATATTTGTAGTGTAAAAACTTATAAACTACTGATCTACAAAATACCACCATTATACTATATATATATATTTTTTTTTGATATTCATTATTTAAATGAAAAATATATATTATATAATGTGTCATTTAATTACATACGTAACATTACGTATATACTTAAAGTGAACATTATAGTTTGTAGTCATTATTAAAAATTGTATAATATGATTTGTTTATCGCGCGTTCTCGCACTGTGTCACAACCCTTAATTTATTTATTATTTATTTATTTGTATTTTCTCTGTAAGTGAATTTTGTAATTCTTTTGAGAAAAATAAATGTCTTTAACCGTAATATTACCAAGAACACAACCCAAGGTGTACAATATTTAAGAAATAGCTACAGAAGCGCAGCGACGCCGTGCCAAAGAGGTTTGGATAATTCCGCGTATCTGACAAATGTAGCTAATTTAAGTTTTAGCGGGGAAATAGTTCGTTATAAAAGTACTAGCAGGAATATATTTTTAAGGCCGATGGATGCGGGCGACTCGGGATCGCTCGGATGATGATGATTTTTATAACGAAGATAAAACACATAAATAATTACTTAATGAGTAAAAATTTGCCCAAAATTAGTTCAAATATAATTTTTTTTAAGTGTTATACTTCTCCTATATACGGAGATCTATTGCACATATGTGGTATTTACTTAAGGTAGATTCGCGGATTTGCACTATCTCCGACGATATGTCATATGAATTTATGTTACTTTATACTCCAGCGCAAGCTTATTTGGTATGCAGAACGTCGTAAGACACTTTAAACTATTATTTATGCCTTCATGGTTACCAGAATATGTGGCTGTCGTTGAGTTTAGTTAGAGACCTTATTGGGCTGCTTCGAAATTCGCGTAGTGGAGTATGGACCTTAATCCTGATCTTTGCTGGTGCCTGGAGGCCCGAAGTAATGAATGAATCAACAGCACATGTAAATAAATAATGATCATGATTGTATTGTACAATGAGTACAATGGTGTTAGCAATAAGGTCTATTGCTAGCACCAATCTCTTCCAGGCAACCTTAGAATGAAGAGAAAATATGGCCTACGCCAACAGTAATCAGATGAGCTGACTCCATCGCAATAAGCGATGCGAGACATACAGGCGGCTATTTATTTTAATTACATATAAGGCAAAGAACTTTGTCAAACTATCACAGTAAGTTTCCAGTCATTTGTCAAGTTACAAAAATACACCTAGTCAAATATTTTTATCTGCTCAAACTAACCTAATGTTATTATAATTCAACTTCTTCTTTAAGATTAAGGGTGCTTCGTTTATATGTTGGAGTTGAATTAGGGCAAATATAACAAAAATCAAGGACATTATAGCTCGGCATATATTTTTTGATAAAATGTTTTAATCAGATACAATCATTTCCAATCATTTAAATAAAATATAAACATACAAATGAAGAACATAATGTACACTTTATCATACGTTTACTTACACACTTTAATTTGATTCAATAAATAATTAAAATATTTCTGTTACAAGATCAGTTTATTTAAAATATGAAAAATATTAACATTATTATTTTACAGAAATAAAATTATTTTTTTGGAAAATGTATCTTCCCGGTCTTTTTATATTCAGGCGGCATGATTTCATTCTTCGTCCTTATATCGATGTTCGAATAGTCAAAATCTGAATCGACCTCATTTTTACTTTGCACTGGGCAGAGAAATTTGGCAGGAATATAACTTACTTCATTCTCATTGAAGTCCGGGATATAATTGGTTGGTTCTTCAAAGACTATAGCGTTAGGGTCTTTGGTGTCGGGGTAATAAATCCGTCGCGGTTGCCCTGACGCAAGGAGGTTGACTAAGGTTAAGGTTACGAGTAGTTTGTACATGTTGATCGTGCTAGGAACTCGGTTCGTGAACTAATGAATGTCGCACGCATGAGTCGGTTTTTAAATACTACTTTTGACGTGGGAATCGAACACGTAATTTTATACAAGAAATTTCTAACAGTATAATCATTGGTTTTACTTACTTCACATGACTAGCTCAGCCCATTTAAGTCTTACTACTGGGTGTTTTCCTATATATTAAGTATTAATTTACAATAAAAAAGTATTTGAGTATGTTTATCCGTTGTTTAGTATCCATAACATAAGTTCCTAATGATACTTATCTTTGAACTAAATAATTGGTGTAATTGTCAGAAAATATTTATTTATTTACTACTGAGCACGGGGCTATTCTCACAAGCCAATGTAGGAAGATATTGGGTCAAACTCCACCAAGCATACCACTCCAGTGAGACTTGGTGGCTTCAGATGTGAGTCCTGTTGTTAGACTTTTTTAAGCTTTTTCTCTGCAATTTTAGAAAGTGTATTCAGGGGTCTGGAATGGGAAAAAGTTGGCATAGATATAGACGGCAAAAAACTCAACCACTTAAGATTCGCGGATGACCTAGTCCTAATTACTGATAACGCTACTACGCTCCAACAGATGCTGCAACAGTTAACAGAGGCAAGTAGAAAAGTAGGTCTAACTATGAATGGATCTAAAACAAAGGTTATGACAAACAGGGAAGAAATAGCTATAAAGGTGCATGATTCAAATATGGAATATGTGAGAACCTATACATACCTAGGACAAAAAATTGCATTTAGAGACCAAACAAACATAGAAATTTGGAAGAAGAGTAGCTAATGCCAGGAATAGATATTGGTCACTTAAAGAGATTCTCAAAAGCGAATACTTTCCCATGGCAGCAAAGAGAAAAGTGTTCAACTCATGTGTCCTGCCATGCCTGACATATGGCTGCCAAACTTGGGCACTGAACCAAAAACATCTTTTAAAAATGAGAACATGTCAGAGAGGTATGAAAAGAAGCATGATAGGCGTTACAAAAAGAGATCGCATAAGATCAGAAGATATACGCTCCATAACTAAGGTTGAAGATATAGTAAAGAAAATACGACAGTTGAAATGGAGATGGACAGGACACATGACAAGAAATAGCAGAATGAAATGGACTAAAATCTTAACAGAGTGGCAACCACGCGATGGCAAAAGGAAAAGAGGCAGGCAGGCAAAAAGATGGATTGACGATATAAGAAAGATTGGAGAGGCTACCTGGACAAGGATAGCTAGAGACAGAGAGGAGTGGAAAAGGCTGGAAGAGGCCTATGTGTCACAAGATACGCTGAGTACTATCTAGAATAACCGATGTGTTAATGTATATATATTATAGTAGGTTAGATAATTAATGTTTAGGGTAGTTTCGGCAATAAAGGCTTAATAATAAAATATTATTAATATATCTATAACTTGACACTGGGTAAATGTGCTAAACTCACAAAGCTAAAAGGATAAGAAAAATAATGAAATAATCTTTGATACATTTCTTTATTGAAATCATCGGAATAAATACTCTTAGAACTGTTACATAATCATCATCATCATTAATTATTTCAGCCCATTAACGTCCCACTACTGAGTACGAACCTCCTCTCACAAATCAAGGTGTGAGGGTATTGGGTCATATTCCACCACGCTGACCTAGTGCGGATTGGCGGAGGCAGGTGTATGGCGTCCTGCTGTTAGAATTTTTCAAGCCGCCCATTAGGCCTCTAATATGGCTTAACGACTACCACATTTAGTGATAACCGGGACCAACGGCTTAACGTGCCTTCCGAAGCACGGAAGCGCTCGATATGAAATGCCACACAAACGGTCACCCATCCAAAGACTGACCTCTTTAAGCTCTGCGGTGCTCGGTGGTCGGAAACGATCACCGAGCACCGCATCGCTTCACGTCGCATAATATTGTTCTATAATTAAACATTTATAAGAAAATTGTTTTTGTGTGGGAAGTTCATAGACTAAGACGATAATCTTGAATATAAGGTAGAGCTTTGCGGATTAGGTAGCCAGCATAAAATGTACTGTATAGAGAATACACAATGGATAAACATACATGAGTATTAATTTTTTTTTTAAATTTTTATATACATATAAATTTTAATTGGATCACAGCTTATTAATATTCGTTATCATCTATTGTACCCAAATATCCTAGCTTTGTGTGTGAATCGATTCCTCGACTTTAGGACTAGTGTAAAGATATTCTAATATTAACGCCAATTTAGTCATCGGAATTATTATAGTATACCAATTCATAAGAAACACCCAGAGCAAGACAAATATTCGTATATATGCACATACATATTGTCCTCAATTATGGGAATCGAATGCACGACCTTAGAGTAGAATACTAATTATACTGACCTCCACACCATGTCGAACGTTAAATCCGGCACTAAGCCGGATCTCATTAAACTAAGGATACCCACGTATGTATCATATACCGCACACATACTTATTTAATGAGGTGGCTACTATACGCCGGCGGAAATAGAACAATAGGACTTGAATTGTATCGAGGCTCTATATGTATATAAACACGATACAATGTCGTATTATAGAAATTCCGTGCTTCACTTGGCACGTTAAGCCGTTTGTCCCGATTATCACTAAATGTGGTAGTTGTTATGCCATGTTAGAGGCCTAATTGGGCGGCTTGAAAAATTCTAACAGCAGGACGCCTTGCACCTACCTCCACCAATCCGCACTGGGACCGCGTGGTGGAGTATGACTCAATACCCTCACCTTACACCTTAGTATGTAAGAGAAGGCTCGTGCTCAGTAGTGGGACTACTAAAATTATAATTAATTGAACAGTCACAATTATTTTATGTACTAATTAATCAAATCAGCTTTTTTGTGACAATAGATGATTCAATGCAATGTATTTGAATAAAGCACATTTTACATACAAAACAATTTGGATTGATCTTTTCAATAACTTCAATCTATGATCATGACAAAAGATTGTTTGAGCTATGGGATTGGTAACAAATGTGCAAATTACACCATTGCATTGGCACGTTGTTCAAATCCGTGACGTCATCTCATCTCGTCATCTCGTGACGTGAAATCCTGTTCAATGTAGGTCAAGAGTAGATGGATCATATTATTATCTACCACTACTCGCGTCATCATATAAACTTTACTTATTGGTGGTAAAGGATCTGACCTATTTTTTTTAAAATTATGACACATATACGGCCAATATCACAATTATTAAAGTAACTGTAATATACCTATAGCTCATCGCAAAATCTCAAACATTTTGAAAGGAACTTTTACAAAATAGGGGGTGTTAGTTTGTAAGTCAATTCTTTGTTTTACAACATTTTTAACTTTCTTGCGGGTTGGTTTCGAAATGGATGTCGTGATTTTAGTGGGACTTTTATAAATAACTTTTTGTTTATAACCTAAATACTTTTTATTGTCCCGCGGGAACGCGACTTTCATAAATATCTATTTATTTGGTCAGGCGGGTGAAGTCGCGGGCTTCCGCTAATATAAGAGCTGGAAATCTCATGCGCCGGCAGTGAAAGCTGAATTGCAAGCGTTCTGATAAAAGAATTATAACTTTTTGGTGTAAATGCTGATAGTCTGTTCTGTGTAAAGGTGGTTTTGTAGACCAGCTCGTGTTGTTGAGGAGAGGAAAAAAATGGGCGGGTATAGATCAAAATGTTCTTTAGAACACTTTCCGTAGTACATATGACAAACATGATAAGTAACATATTCTTGCAATCTAGGTAAGAGTGTACTTAGATATACAGACAGATTGGAGTACTTTAAAATAACTTCTCTTTCGAATCGAAGACGCATGCTCGACCTTATGTTTCTTTATAGGCTTGCGAATTGACGTTCCTGATTTACTTATGTCTCTGACATTTACGGTACCCTTTAAGCTTTCACGGGCATCCAGAGCTAAAGTTCTTGTCCTAGCACATCCAATCTTGGCCAGAATGCACCCATAAATCGAATCATAAGGGAGTTTAATGGCGTCAATAAAACCAAGAACCTTGATTTGTTGATGGGTGGCATTCGCGGGTTTAAGAGGTCTCTCCTCACATGACCGCAATTTTTATCTCATTTTATTCATGACATCTTAAATTTAGCTTTTTAATAATGTAATTTATTTTGTTATTGTGTTTTTAAACCATAACTTTAACTAGGAATTTTTGTTTAAGTATAATGTTAAGTAGAATGTTTTAATTGCATGCTGTCTTCGCCTATAATTATAATGACATTGAGCTAAATACTGCTATGGTTAATTCTTTTTTGTATTATTATTATTTATTATGTTGGTGATCATTTTAATAAATAAACAAATACCATTTTCGATGTATATGCAAATGTATACTTATCTATGTTTGTCATATGTAAGTATGTGACATGCCTACTTTATTTACATAATTTCCTTTTGCGGGCTAACTGGAAGACTTTTTTTTTGTGGTATAAGCTGCGCTATATACCCAAATTTTCTTTGTTGTAAGTTTTCTTGTCATATTAAAATAATCAAGTGATGGATTAAAAAGTCTCGTTACTCTCGTTTCAGCGTTGGTCGTGAAGACATCGTTGTTCTGAGGCTCCTATATTACCTGAAGATGCCCTGTGTAAGGGCGAAACACGTGTCGTGTTGAATAGTTTCTCTATTTTTTGGGAAATTATATTAGCGCGGGAATTGTTACAAAGATATTTTTAATCCACCACTTGCTTACAATGGATTTCCGCAAAGTAACGCCTAAATCAATAAATTATATTAAAATTATATTTTACATATCTCGGTCACATGAGTTCACGAGTCTAAGATGAAATCCATCAAGGTTAATAATTATAACATAATAAATTGTTAGAGTTGGCTCGTACATCGTTAGCACTGCAGAGTCAAGAGGAGCAAAATGTTCCGCCAAATCCTTGTCTTGAGTGCTTAGGGTAGGCTAAACTACGAGTAGCTCAATTCAACCTTCTTATCTTTCACTTATTTCGCTGTACAACTTTAATTAAACGTTCTTACGTGCACTGTTTTGTATGAAATGCATTCATATCAATGAAGCTCATAAGCGCTTCCACTTTTAAATAGTGAAATAATTTACGTTCCTTTTCAATTGTACGTCCATTCGTATTCAGTAAAATAATACATCACGTCACAATTCAAGCGTTCACAGTTGAGTGCAATTTGTTAATACGGATGCCTAAATATTAATTAAGCCAAAATAATATTGTATTATTCCTAACAGAAAACGATATTACATTTAATTAACAGAACAACTGGTAGGAAATGTTATGATCGCTTCGAGAGCCTCGCTTATTATTATGCAAATGTTATTTGAAGACCCCAAAGCCGTAAATAATACTCGCAGAGTCTGAAAACCATGCCTTTCAATTTATTGATATTTCACCTTTTATATAGCTATAAAATTGAAATGGTCTTGGGGAAAATGGAATTTGCCAAACACCTTGGATATAATGGGTAATGATGTTACATTGTGTTGATATATTGATCGTCCGCTACTTCATAATGAGGGGCTGACATTATCTACAGTACTACAGCGCTGCATAGAGACGACAAAGAAAGATTTATGTTTGAAAATAATTCTTTATTTCAAAGTAATAAGGTATGTCAGTGTTTCGACTGATATGGCGTGGTGGCGAGTATACCCGCACTCCACTCCTCCTGTATGTTATAAGCCCACATTTTGCCAATAACATTTTTAGTCCCACGTAATAGGTGGCGAGCCTATTGCCGTTACCGGGCACTGTTATGACCGCCAGAGCCTCGTCCGTTGATCGGCAGGTGCACCACTTGCAGGTGAGGTTGGCTTGTGCTCCTAAGATGTTGATAGGAACCCCATGTATATTAAGTGTGTATTTACAAAATAAATTAGTATGTAAGTATGTTATCCGTTATTTTGTATCCAAATCACAAGTTCTTAATGTTACTTATTATGGGTGTAATTTTTCGCTTCTTAAAAGATGTGGAGAGTGTTTGGTTTACAAGAACAAATATAAGACTTATATTTAGTTTTCAGTATATCTTATCTTATCATGGTGGCCGAAATTAAACTTGCAGCGCGCTTTTACCTCATTGTGGTCTTTATGTTCAACTTTGAAAGCCCTTAACTCTATAATATTTATTTTCATTAATATCTTTGTCATGCTGTTTATATGAAAGTCTTGGTAGTAGGAAGCCCATAGATATGAGCTCTCAGTAGCTCTGAGTAGGTCGCACAAAATAAAATTATTCTACAAGAAGCCAACGAGACATAGGTACGTACAAAATTACAGGTCTGCCATAAACTCCTCTCGGTCTCTCAATACGTCTACGACATACGACGTCGTAATACGACGACGATTATTTTGACGACCGGTAGGGCCTGGTGGCGAGAATCACACAGGACAAATCTTTGTGTGCATGAACATGAATATTTGTTCTGGGGGCCTACCGCCGAGTTCGATGGCAATCGATTATAAGGCAAAATGGATTTCGAATTGATTCTGTCGTACCGCCGAACTCATGGAAATCGAAACAAAATGGCGTTCTCCATTTACCTATTGGTCTGTCACGGACTGAAGGTCATGAATGAGAGGTGGCTGTCGGCAGATTCCCCGGTACGGATTAATGAACGCAAAACAAAGTTTGATCTAGATGGATTACCGGTAATCCATCGAATTCGGCGGTAGGCCCCCTGGTCTGGGTGTTGTCCTATGTACATGAAGTATGTATTTACGAATAAAAATTACGTATGTATGTTTATCCGTTATTTAGTATCCATAACACAAGTTCTTAATGATATTTATCTTGGAACTAAATAATTGGTGTAATTTATTATATTTATTTATTTATTAAGGACAACCAACAAATCTTACACTAAAACAAACACAATAAGTAACCAAGGAGTAAGAGCTAAGTGCAGATTCAATTACAGGTTGCCAAATACACTTCAATTACACTTGCAATGTGAGGCAAATCTATATTGCTATACTGGTAGTACTGGAAGTAATCTAGTTAACAGAACAGATTTTTAATATATATTTTTTGAAGTTATATAAACTATTTGAATGTGTATCAATATCTATTATTTTACTATGAAGTACGTTGTACTGTCGTTGCAACCTGTTTATGACTGAGTGGTGACCTAGATTGCTTTTGGGTCCTTTGATATTAAAGGGTAGGTATCTACCTTGCCTAGGTAGTTTAAAAGGTATGTTGAACTGAAGCTGTTCCAAAAGCCTAGGGCAATCCAGTTAATATTTATTTATTATTATTTTATATTACCTTAATCGCATACTATTGGAAAAAAATTACTTTCCTTTATGGCTACGCATTAGTACAACCAAAAATAGCATATTTTCTTTGCCTAAGCTTTCTGCTTTTTTCAAAGAAATTTTTTATCAAATTAGTTCAGTGGTTTAGGTTTAAAAAAAATAATCAAAAGCATTCTTAGTTTCTTGATATCATATTTAATGATACAAAGAGACAGAGAGAGCGATCACGTCAGGCCTAATATTGAGATGCTTTAATCAAATCTTATATATTTAGTTAATAGGTTTCTATTCAGCAAATCCTTAATCTTCGAATAACACTTTTATTCAAGAAGCTTGGTATCGAATAAAGTAATTCGTATTAATAAGATCAGAGGGCCTACTCTAATTCAACGAAAACGAAACTTCGTTGCATCTTTCTCTGTCACTCCTTGGGTATATCATTATCGAGTGAAAGGAACGGATATATACGAAGTTTCGTTTTCGTTGAATTAGAGTAGGCCCTCAGGTCTGTTCACAAAGTTTCGCGGCTTTTATCTAG
The DNA here is from genome assembly GCA_949126915.1 of Musotima nitidalis. NCBI lineage: Eukaryota > Metazoa > Arthropoda > Insecta > Lepidoptera > Crambidae > Musotima > Musotima nitidalis. Next base: position 4,978,002 of record OX421424.1, on the reverse strand, counting down.
AAGTTCTGATCAGTGGAAACTTAGAGCTATCGAACTAATCAAGTTAGATCATGATTAACCCGTTATGTACTAGCGTTGCCAAACGGCAACACTCAGTGTTCTTTTATTTAAAAAATGATTAGAAATTGTAGATGATTGGATTGAAATAAATTTATGATTGAAGCGATTCCTGAGCGTATATAGAATGACAAGGATAGTGTCAATCAATGTGATAAATAAAAGGCGGGTAGTTATGACAGAAAAAGTGTAGTGTTTGTAAAAAATGGCTGATCGTAAAATGTAAGTAAACTTTTTATTTTATATAATTATTATTTTATAACTTTTTTACACTAAATTATATTTAACGATTGTCTTGCTATATAATTAATGCCTACTTCAGTACTTTATTGGTATTTTTTTGGAAATAGACATAGTTTTCTTGTCGTTGCCATATGGATACGCTAGTCCAATATGGGTACATATAATCGAAATTCCTATTTTTTTTTAGATTGAGTGTGGCGGATATACTGGACGAATTGGAATATCAAGATGATGTGTTAGACACTTGGGTACGACGTGTGCATTGAACCTCCTGAGGTAGCTGAATGCACGGATGAAGATTCTGCTGACGAGGATTCTGGTGGAAATGTCGACAACCTTACTGGACGTCAGTTACAAGCGCCAGCAACATTGAGTGTGCAAACTAAAGATTTTGAAGATTCGTATGACGAGTGTAAGGAACCACCAAGTAAAAAACGTAAGACTTTACCAAAAGCGCGAGTTATACATGGAAGAAACAAGATTTCCCTGAGTTCACACAGTCTGAGTTTATCGCACCTCCTTTAGCGTATGACCTTACAAGTATGGATCATACTGGTTTCTTCGAACTTTTTTTGATGAAGAGGTTTACAATAACAAACAACAAGAAACTCAGAAATATGTATTATTTCAAAACTGTCCTGATCCCAACATTACATTTCATGACCTAAAATGTTTTATTGTGAGTATCAACAACGCGTGGATACTTTTATGTAAATCAAAGGCAAATATATCACAACTAGATTTTCGAAGAGAGATAGCCACTTCTTTTCTAAAGGAGATATGGAAAACCACCAAAGGCGAAGGCAGACCATCAGCTTCTAAAACTGTCGCCTACGTGAGATTTGACGAACAAAACCATTTTCCACAACACATTGACAAAAAAAGAAGATGTGCAGGTACTGACTGTAAAACCATTGGGCGCATCCAGTGTGGGAAATGTAATATTGGTCTTAGCATAAAATGTTTTGCAGCTTATCATACATCCTAATAATTATTACTGTTTCCTACAAAAGGCTACGTTTTTTTAACAAAACTTATATTATTAGTTCAATATTACTGTTTTATTTCGTCAACATAACAAGTTTATGTAGTTTATTTTTTGTGTATAATTCGTTGTTTTGTACTCTTTTTAGCCTAGCGTTGCCAAGTGGCAACTGCTCAAAACTCAATAATTGACATAAATTGATTTTTTTACACATTATTAACTTATATTTTAAACCCTAACAAGCTCTTAAAACTAAAGAAAATGAATAAAATCAAATCTAAAATAATTCAGTCCTTAACGGGTTAAGTAATTAGATCGTCTTGAAACATTTGGATATTTTAAGGTGATTTTCTACTTTACAAAGATTATCTTTATAATAATTTACATATTAATTTAAATTTAATTTAAATTTAATTTAAATTTAGTTTAAATTTAATTTAAATTTAATTTAAATTTAATTTAATTTAAATTTAATGCAACTGACTTTCATACAATAGAAATAGTTAGTCGATTAGAATAGTCGGAGATATAGAAAAATAGTGATTTTACACTGTGTTAACAATTTTACTATTTATTGGCTACACGGCTTTGCTAAATTATTCTGGAAATATCGAAAGCTTTGCCAATAAATGCATATAATATCTAACTAAAGCTTTGCTAATAAATGCATAAATTGTCAAAAAGCCATTGAATTTTAGCTAAATTTATATTATAATTTAGCTAAATTAGGTAAACTATTGATATTGAATACAAGGCATTGTTTTTTTTGATTTGATTATTAATAAGTCTTTTTCGGATATAGCATATGATTTGAAATGCTTCTGTTGCCACAAAGTATAAAGAAAAGGCAATAAAAACAAATGATACTTTTTTTACATAATAAAATTCATTCATTTATTTTTATTTTTAAATACCATTTTCATTTTTTTGAAAAAATAAACATAAAATTGTATGAGGGTAAATATAAAAAAAAATTATGAACATAAAAGTTTTATTAGTCTGAACAATACAAAACTAATATTAATGGGCAATTCAAAATATTTGATAGCTAAGTAATGCAATAAACTTCGAATCAAATCACATTTATATAGTTTGTGAACATCACTAAAGTTAATCAATAACATACGTAACGCATCGTGCTTACGTAAATTCAGACGTCATGGTTAATACTATTCAAAACGGTTTGTTGTGTCAAAAGGTAAACAAAGAATCTATTAAAAAAAATATCATCGTGATCTTTTTGACATCAATTACGAGTAAAAACAGGATCTTTAAACATTCAATTATCAAACTCAAACACATTTGCTAAGTTTATTTAACAATAAAAATAAATAAAATATAAAATTAGAATTATGAAGGTTAACGTGCTGGAAACACGTTTTCTATGTTCAAATCAATCTCGGCAAACTAATTTAACAAACAAATCTGAAATTTTATATTTTGAGCAATAACTGAGTAACAAGTTCTATACTATTTCAAGAGGGCTTATTCTTCTGTTTAAGCTGAGTGTGACAGGTTTAAAGTTGCTTACATTTAATAAATAAAAAAGGTTTTATTAACAGATTACATTTATATGCCTCAGTGGGAACTATCCTTCTTGTACATTTTATACGATAATAATAAAATTCGCCTTATACTAGTTAGACCAAGGAGAATCAAAAACGCGTATTTAAAACATGATTTGTACATTTTTTAAATAATATTCCCATAAAAGTTTTATAATTATTTGGGAATTTAAATTACACACAATAATGATATAAAAAATATCTATAGACAACAATATCTTTTTCACAGCTTTCACTTTTACATTTCAGCACAAATATTTTTTTATTAAATATTATTGAAAAGTCGTATTATGGCACTTGCAATTTAACGTAAATGCTCCTATTACCGCCAGTTTTAGCTGTCTTAGGTTCACTTCAACAAAAACAGTTATAAGCTGTTATGTCAAGAAAAATGTTATAATTTAAAATTAACCTCAATGATGTATTCTTTGATATTTAGTACTTAAATTCAATGTTAAATAACACAATAGTTATTAAATAATCGTATAATCCAAAAGAGTAGTTGATTCTATTACCGACCCATAGAATGCGGCAAGATTCTATTACCGCTTTTTCTGGTTCTTTTACCGACCACTAAGAAATCCTTCTATGAGATGAAATAAAATGAAAAATAGATTTTTAGGTATTTATTATGTAATAATAATAGTGTTGAGATCAAAATTGTTATATTATAATCATAATTATTTATTGCAACACTTACAAGTACTTAATTTTTGGTATTTTAATTAATTAAAAATAATTATACAAAAACGTGGACAGTCTCAACCAGCCCGCCGCTTATATCGTCAACGGTTACGCAGTTCTCCAGACCTGCGAAGCGATTTTGAAGCTCGAGCTGAAAGTTCTCGGGGTTTTGAATATGGGCAGCTGAGGGTCGGAGCGTAGACCTCATCAAACGGGACCTTTCAAGCTTTATATTAATATTCAATGTGCCCCTTACCATTCGGTGATCGCTACCGGTTTTCACCCTGGCGATCACAGAGACATCATTGAATATTTGTCGCTTAGTGGTCATGATGAAGTCTATCTCATTCCTCGTGAAACCATCGGGGCTCAGCCAGGTCCATTTCCTGTGTGGTGGCTTCTTGAAGAAGGAGTTCATCATAAAGAGGCCCTCCTTCTCCATGAAGTCAGCCAACCGCTGTCCCCTATGGTTCCTTCGCCCTATTCCAAATTGCCCCACTTTCTGCTCGTCACCGCTTCGTTGGCCTAGCCTTGCGTTAAAGTCTCCCATAACAACCGTGTAGTGAGTCGGTGAAGTATGAATGGCGGCAGAAATGTCATCATACAATATCTCCACGTCCTCGTCAGGATGTGCCGAGGTCGGTGCGTAAACCTGAATTACCTTCAACGAATACCGTTTGGTGATTCTGAGTATTAGGTACGCTACCCTGGTCGACACACTCCGAATAGACACGACGTTGTTACGGATAGACTTCCGGACGATAAAACCGACACCACCTTGGGACAGGCGATCGCCCTCCCGGTGGTAGAGCAAGTTGCCGGACTTAAGGATTACCGTATCCTCTCCCTGTCTACGGACTTCGGATAACCCGATAATGTCCCAGTGCAACCGCTCTATTTCCTCCTCCAGCTCGTCAATCTTCTCGTCGGTCCTCAGTGTGCGCGTGTTATAAGTTGCCAGGTGCAGAAGTCGGGTTGTCGGGTCGGGGGAAGTTGTCGGGTCCAAACATTATAAGACCCGACAAACTAAAACCAATAAACTGTCGACTCAAACTCTTAATCTCATGGAAGCGCGACGAGACATGCGATTGCAGTCTTCAGCGGAAGCGTCTTCTTACCGGCTCATCAATAGACAGATCTCGAAATCCTTGCGACTCGATATTCGCAAATTCAATACAAATTGTATTGAAGATGCAATAGAGAGGAACAGGGGTTCAAAAGTGTTCGCACGGGATCTGTCTATTGGTCAGAGTCAGTTGACACAGCTGAAGACCAACGAAGGCAGTCTAGTCACGTCGAGACCTGAGATTATGAGGGAGATCGAAAGGTTTTATGGACAGTTGTATACCAGTACGCAAGATCCCGCTACTTGTTTGGCTAAAGACCCTAGAGCCAAACTAACTCGACATACCACCGAAGACATCCCGGACGTCAGCCTGTACGAGATTAGGATGGCCCTGAAACAACTAAAAAACAACAAGGCACCGGGAGAAGACGGGATGACAGCAGAGCTTCTGAGAGCGGGTGGTACACCAGTACTTAAGGTACTCCAGAAGCTCTTCAATACCGTCATTCTCGAGGGACGTACGCCACAGGCGTGGTCCAGTGGTGTGGTTGTCCTTTTCTTCAAGAAAGGTGACAAATCCCTTTTGAAGAATTATAGGCCAATCACGCTACTGAGCCACGTCTATAAGTTGTTTTCACGGGTCATCACGAACCGTCTCTGTCAAAGGTTTGACGACTTCCAGCCTCCCGAACAAGCCGGTTTCCGAAAAGTCTTTTCTACCATAGACCACATTCACACGCTGCGGCAGGTTATACAGAAGACCGAGGAGTATAACCAGCCACTTTGCTTAGCGTTTGTGGACTATGAGAAAGCCTTTGATTCGATCGAGAGCTGGGCAGTGTTTCAGTCCCTGCAGCGATGCCGCATTGATCATCGGTATATCGAAGTTCTGAGGAGTTTATACAGAAACGCCACCATGTCCGTACGAGTACTGGACCAGTGCACGAATCCTATCCTCTTGCAGAAAGGCGTGAGACAGGGTGATGTCATTTCACCGAAACTGTTCACTGCTGCTCTGGAGGATGTTTTCAAGCTACTGGACTGGGAAAACTACGGCATCAACATTAATGGCGAGTATATGACTCACCTTCGATTTGCCGACGACATAGTGGTCATAGCGGAGTCGCTTGTGGATCTGGGCACAATGCTCGGAGACCTCGACAGAGCTTCCCGAAGGGTAGGTCTTAAAATGAACATGGATAAGACCAAAATCATGTCAAATATCCATGTTGTGCCTACCCCAGTAATAGTGGGAAGCTCGGCCCTCGAAGTTGTCGACGAGTACGTATACCTGGGACAAAAAGTCCAATTAGGTAAGTCCAACTTCGAGAAAGAGGTCAATCGTCGAATCCAGCTCGGTTGGGCTGCGTTCGGGAAACTACGCAAAATCTTCTCGTCCAAAGTACCTCAGTGTCTCAAGACGAAAGTCTTTGACCAGTGTGTGTTGCCAGCGATGACGTATGGGACTGAGACGTGGTGCCTGACTATGGGCCTCATAAGGAAGCTCAAAGTCGCTCAGCGTGCAATGGAGAGAGCTATGCTCGGAGTGTCCCTACGTGATAGAATCAGAAATGAGGAAATCCGTAGGAGAACCAGAGTGACCGACATAGCGAAGCGCGTTTGCAGGCTGAAGTGGCAATGGGCGGGGCACATAGCTCGAAGAACCGACGACCGATGGGGCGTTAAGGTTCTTGAATGGCGACCACGAATCAGCAAACGTAGTAGAGGGCGGCCCCCAACGCGATGGACCGACGATCTGGTCAGGGCGGCGGGGAGCCGGTGGATGCAGGCGGCAAAGAATCGATCTACGTGGATAGCAATTGGGGAGGCCTATGTTCAGCAGTGGACTTCGAATGGCTGAAATGATGATGATGATGAATTATACAACACCAATACAACACCAATACTACACTAATACTACACCAATACTACACTAATAAAACTAATACTACATCAATACTACACTAATACTATCCCAATACTACACTAACGACGTGGACGTAGAGCAGATGGGGGGTAGTAAGAGACTCGCTTCAATAGTAAGTAACTATCTATACACATAAATAAAATTGGAGTGTCTGTTTGTAATATTAAAATAACCGCTTTCTACTACATGCATATGAATCTATATACGGTACACATACCAAAAATAATATTTGAATTTTTTTTGTCTGTCTGTCTGTTTGTTCCGGCTAATCTCTGGAACGGCTGAAACGATTTGAATGGGACTTTCACTGACAGTTAACTTATGTAATAAGGAGTAACTTAGGCTACTTTTTTCGAGATCTTACGCGGGCGGAGCCGCGTGGAAAAACTAACTAGTTATAAATATGTGCAAAAAAGTAGTATGTACCTAATATCACCGGTCTAGGCCGTGCCAAAGAAATATAATACATTAATTACATACGCTCGAAAAACAACCGTCCTTCTGACACAGTCGGTTAAAATACCGTCACAGCTGTGAGTCGGTAATAGAATGAAGTATGAAGATTACAATATTCTATTAGCGACCTATAAAATTAATATCAAACCGCTAATATATCTACTTTATGGGAATCTGTTCAATTCAATCTCATTGCTTTACCATTTTCTTTTAATATCACGTATTTATTAATCCAAATAATAAAGGTTATTTAAAATATAATTACATATAATAATAGTGATAATGAGTAATGTTTAATCTAGTTTTAACCAATAACTTTAAGAATTTTCCTTGTCGTTAATTGATCTAACGAAGTAAAATAATTGTATGTATTGAATGCGAAAAAAATTTAATTAAAATTATATAGTTTATAATAGATATTATTTTAAAATACTAAATAATCTCAAATTTCTAACAACGCCATGGATCGTTATTAGAATCAAGTTTTGAATTATTGATTCTATTACCGCCTCACATTAAAACATAAATTTATAACATAAAAACTAATAAAAAGGATAAAATTGAGTGTTAGTTTTGAAAATAAATATGTACATTAGAGTTGTAATGTGATAGCACGAAGACAAATCAATTATTAGTATGCTATTTTCCTTAAGTAATATTGAGGTGTACTTACGTGGCTGGTGGCGCGTTTCTATGAAACGTGCATCTGCTTCGGGCGCGGTCCACTGATTGTCAAATTATTTCATTCACTAGCTACTTAGAGACGCGAAATTTACTCTTTTATTTTCCAACAAAATTACCTAACTAATTTTTAAGACACGATTTTTCTGGAACCTATAGTATGTCTGATCTGAAAGATTTAAATATTAGATCGTTGATAGAATACAAATTTTAAGGGGTCGTTAATAGAAGCTTTTACGTTACTTTTTATTCACTCACTTTGTTTTTTTTGTCCAGGAGTGCAATCCCTTTTTCATCCTTATTCTTCGGTTATAAAAAGTCACTTAAATACCTCGTTGTGTATGTGTGACTAAAAGCCAATTTCCATTAAAAGAGAAGATTCCTTTTAATCGTTCGGAAAGCATATTTTCCCGACCATTTCATATCCGGGCGGGCAGATATCATTGCCGAGCCTTATATCAATTTTAGAGTAGTCAAACTCCTGATCCACTTCATTCTCTGTGATATCCGGTGTGTAATTGGTTGGTCCTTCAAAGACTATAGCGTGAGGGTCTTTGGTGTCGGGGTAATAAATCCTTCGCGGTTCCCCTGACGCAAGGAGGTTGACTAAGGTTAAGGTTACGAGTAGTTTGTTCATGTTGATCGTGCTAGGAGCTCGGTTCGTAAACTAATGAACGTCGCTCGCTCGCGCCGGTTTTTAAATACAACTTTTGATGTGGGATTATCCTAGTGGAGACGGAATTTCATACAAGACATTTCTAACTGTATAATCATTGTTATTACAACTGAATTGCACAATTTTGGTAAAAATGTGGAATATGAATTTTATAAACAGGAAAATATTTACTCAAATTGAATTTAAATTGAGATAAACTGTTATATATGTTTTAAACATTTTAACTGAGAAATAAAAAACTAACTCATATAATGTGAATGTACTAACAAAATGAAATTGATCAATAATACATAAGATATATTTTAACATATTTTTGTGTTAATACGTTCTAAATTTGACTCATATAGGTATAATATGTACATTTTATGAAGGGTCCAGTCATTTGATCAAGAACTAGTGCGAAAACATGAGTTATTTGTAACGAGAGCATATTTTTTACAAAGTATGTAAACTAATTTTACAAGGTAATTTAATAATATTTTTTCAAAATATATTTTTAACTTCCAAATGGCTCAACCACGCTAGTTAGGTTATTAAAAAACAAGTACCGCAACATTATTGTAGAGAAGACAACTTGATAATTTTTTTTTTTTAAATTAAACATTTTAAAAAAAATTACTTATTATCTTTAAGTCCAACAAGATCTTGGACTTTTGGCGGGAAAGTAAAGCGTCATGTCTGCAGTTTTGTTTTATTTTCTAAAATTTGTGATATTTCTAACATTAATGCGTAATAACGGTGGATTATTAACCGTTAAGTGTTTGTGAACATACATGAGTGTTGGTAAATCAAACAAAACAGTGCAACATCACTTTTCAAATTTTCTCTCAATGAGTCCATGTGGGATCTCAGTATAGTCCCACATCTTTATTGAGGACTCAAGGGGTTTAGAGGAGGGCATCTTACCATTTATCATCTTTATCACTCATTCTCATTTACTATGAATTATATATTATTAGTATATCACTTACTTGACACTGGCTAAATGTGCTAGACGCACGAAGCCATTATTTAAAATAAAGAAAAAAATAAAAAACTTTTTATTTTTAAAAACTTTGCAATAAATATTGTCGGTACCATATTCAAGAAAGAGATAGAAACAAAAGCAAAATGGATTCTTTGTCACAATTTAGAATACTTAGAATAGAAAGTCAAGGTTAGTCATTCTGTTTGTTGTGGTTTTTTCTCAAGATTTGTCAGGCTGTCGGTATCGGTGTCGGTGGTAAATGTAAGGTGTATTAGACGTTGGTAAGCTGTGTTTGTAAACCAACGTCAAATAAATATGGATAATGAGATGTCAACTGTGTTTTGGTCAACCAATTATTAAGTAAATCTCATAAATAATTTTAAATGGTTATACCAATTTTGTAAATCTTAATAAAAATAGTCGCTTAAAGAGACCAATACGTTTTTATAGGGTGTATGGGCAAGCAAGTCCATTCTATGTAAAAAGTGTAGTAAAATTTACTGTATAAATAATCACCATCCGATAATTCTGTACAAAAAAAGTTGTAAAGGAATTAATTTCATAAGTCTAATATCGCTAGTTTAATATTTGATATCGCGAATACATAATTTAGTACATACCTATTCTGCCAAACAACGTCCTTACGCGATCCATATACATATGACGTCACAATAGATGGGCCGCTTAAATAAGGTTTTCACACAAAAGAAAAAAAAATTTTTTGAAAATTACTTGGAAAGTTTTCTAATAATTATTTCACGAACGTTACAATAATGAATGAAAAAAGTACCTTACTGTCCCATGAAATCAACCAAAATATACTTTATACTTGAAGCGTTACAATGCTCAATTATCGTTAATTATCATAGTTAACAATAGTATATTGACTTGGCAAGTAAAGTCCCTCAAAACCGGTATCTTAAGTACTCAGATATTCTCTGTTGAGCGAGCGATTAATGGATCTTACGAGATTGGGTTCAAAAAGTGGTTCTAATTACAATAGTCACAAAGATTGTTTTACCTTTACGGCACATTAAATGTTATTTTATAATCAATAAAAAATAGGCACGTGCACGCGAAATTAAATATAAAGACTTCTACTAGTCATAACCACTTATATTAAGTTAAGTGTTTTATACTTGTCATATTGATAAGTCTTATTTTAAGGAAATAGACTTGCAATTTTATCAAAGACATAATTATAATTGGTTCCTATTGTATAATAAATAAAATATCTAATAATTACACCAATTATTTAGATCCAAGATAAGTATCATTAAGAACTTTTGTTATGGATACTAAATAATGGATAAACATTTATATAATTAATATACTTTTTTCAGTACATACATTTTTATGTACATAGGAAAACACCCGGACCAGAACTATTTTAATGTTTGTGCACACTCTGGATGCGGAGGTTAACGGAGGCGGAGGTGAAAGTGGATATAGAAAAATATTAATTTATAGTATAATAAAATAAAGTCTGTATTTCAATGAAATAGGTACATACATTGATAGTACGCTCTAATTACTTATTTAATCAACTAGTGTTCAAAATTAAGAAGAGGCAAATTATATTTGAAAAACAAGAGTTTGGCGGCGGACGGTTGGGTCGTCGTCGAACGTCACTGCTCGCGCGTTTTTGTACCGATTAACGTAAATACACCTCCGTTATAACTCCGCATATATTTTACGGAGGCGGAGGCGGATGCGGATGCGGAGCTTCCGCAGTAACGGAGGCGGAGGCGAAGTTACAACCCTAGTGCATACAAAGATTTGTCCTGTGTGGGAATCGAACCCACGACCTGAAGAGCGGAGTGCGGGTGTACTCGCCTCGACGCCATATAGGCTTTAATGTTACCTGATATTTTACAGTTGCAAACCTCATCATCACCTCAGTCCATTGGCTTCGGTCACTAAACGTTATAAACGTCTTAATATGTTTTAACAGTTGTGGGAGTTCACATTGCTTACATGCTTAGGTGTGTAACCTTTGAAACCCTACATGCGACCCCTGGGTGTTGCTTATCGAGCAATCGGAGGTAGAGCCCTGCTTACCTGGTCACCGACCACCGTGCGGTTGTTTACGCCTGTAAAGGGAACCAGCGCCGGACTACATACCGGAGCCCGGGGAGCGGTTACTGTTGCAATTAGTTGACGACCGATATGGCGTCGAGGTCAGTATAACTACACGTCACTCGTGGGTTCGATTTCCACACAGGACAAATCTTTGTGTGCATAAACAAGTATGTTTATTCGTTTTGTAGTATCCATAACACAAGTTCTTAATGATACTTATTTTAAAACGAAATAATTGGTGTAATTGCCAAAAAATATTTATTTATTTAATTAGTGCGTGCGACCGCGATTTTCATTTGGATTTATGAAAGTCAATTTACAAACTACCGCGCCAATTCACGAGACAATTATAGGGCAAGAAACTCGTCAAGGTTTAGGGCCTGTCACGGGGCATTTGTGTGTTTTAAATTTTATTATGCTTTATTCATTACGCATTTAAAAGAAGCATAATAATTTCTAATATATTGTCAATATGATTAAACGATGTACGGTAACGTGTAGCTATTCTGGTATAGCCAATACTATCATTAACTATCCATTACTACATGACGCTACGTATAATCTGCAAGGTACATACATACATAATATATTAGGTCGGGGAAAAAGTCTTTTCGCATAACGTAGGTATAAACTTATTATAAAATTTTTTTGACTGTACTATTTGTGTCTGGCTGGTTTTGGTAACATTAAAAAGGTTCCATTATAAAGAAAAGAAAAAAATAAAAAAAAGTTGTTTCCCGCTATTTTTCATTTGTTTTTCTCTCCGTAAAAATGAGTGAATCTAATGAAGAAATTCGATACATTTTAAAATTTTATTATAAAAAAGGCAAAAATGCAACTCAAGCAGTGAAAAAAATTTGTGATGTTTATGGACCTGATGCAGTGTCAGTAAGAGTAGCACAAATTTGGTTCAAACGTTTTCAGTCCGGAAATTTTGATGTTAAAGATGCACCTCGCTCTGTTCGCCCTGTTACGAATAAAATGGACGCCATTTTTGAAAGAGTGGAGCAAGATCGGCATATTAGTAGTTACGATGTAGCTGAAGAACTGGGAATTGACCACAAAACAGTTTTGACCCATTTGAAGAAAGCTGGTTATACAAAAAAGCTCGATATTTGGGTGCCACACGAGCTCACTCAAAGAAACTTAATGAACCGTGTACTCATTTGCGATTCATTATTGAGACGTAATGAAACCGAGCCGTTTTTGAAGAGATTGATAACTGGCGATGAAAAGTGGATCACGTACGACAAGAACGTGCGAAAAAGATCGTGGTCGAAAGTTGGCCAGGCTTCACAGACTGTGGTCAAACCTGGCCTAACACGAAATAAGGTGATGCTGTGTGTATGGTGGGATTGGAAGGGCATTGTTTGTTATGAGCTTTTACCGCCCGGCAAAACCATCGATTCTGATCTTTACTGCCAGCAACTGATGAGATTAAAGGAAGCAGTCGAGAGAAAACGGCCGGAATTGATCAACAGGAAGGGTGTGGTCTTTCATCACGATAACGCTAGACCACACACATCTTTAGCCACTCAGCAAAAATTAAGAGAGTTCGACTGGGAGGTCCTAGTGCATCCACCATATAGCCCTGACCTTGCGCCTTCAGATTTTCACCTGTTGCGGTCTCTGCAGAATTCTTTAGGTTCTGTAAGGTTGACCTCAAGAGAGGACTGCCAAAACTATTTGTCCCGTTTTTTTGATCAGAAGTCCCAAAGTTTCTACAGTAACGGGATAATGTCTCTGCCCACAAAATGGCAGAAAGTTATTCAACAAAACGGTACATATATATTGTAAATAAATGTAAATAAACTTTGAAAAAAATGTCTTGACTTTTCATACAAAAATACGAAAATACTTTTTCCCCAACCTATTATATTGTCACGCAATTTTCCTGTCGGGTTAGGCAGAGATCACATCCTTCCAATTGCTACGAGGTTGGATTGGGACCTTAGGACCAAACCACAAGTAATTTGAGATTGATTAAACTTAGTTTATGTAACTCTATATATATAGATATAGACGGGTATAGCAGGGACGTTAAGGGTGTATAGGGCTTCTATCAAGATCTGAAGAGCCCAAGCCAACCTCACCTGTAAGTAGTGCGCCTGCCGATCGCCTGGCATAAAAGTTCGCGGTAAGCGGCAATAGGCTCGCCACCTATTACGTGGGACTAACAATAAAACTGGCGACATATGGGCGCATAATAATAGGTTGGGGAAAAAGTCTTTTCGTATTTTTGTATGAAAAGTCAAGACATTTTTTTCAAAGTTTATTTAAATTTATTTACAATATATATGTACCGTTTTGTTGAATAACTTTCTGCCATTTTGTGGGCAGAGACATTATCCCGTTACTGTAGAAACTTTGGGACTTCTGATCAAAAAAACGGGACAAATAGTTTTGGCAGTCCTCTCTTGAGGTCAACCTTACAGAACCTAAAGAATTCTGCAGAGACCGAAACAGGTGAAAATCTGAAGGCGCAAGGTCAGGGCTATATGGTGGGTGCACTAGGACCTCCCAGTCGAACTCTCTTAATTTTTGCTGAGTGGCTAAAGATGTGTGTGGTCTAGCGTTATCGTGATGAAAGACCACACCCTTCCTGTTGATCAATTCCGGCCGTTTTCTCTCGACTGCTTCCTTTAATCTCATCAGTTGCTGGCAGTAAAGATCAGAATCGATGGTTTTGCCGGGCGGTAAAAGCTCATAATAAACAATGCCCTTCCAATCCCACCATACACACAGCATCACCTTATTTCGTGTTAGGCCAGGTTTGGCCACAGTCTGTGAAGCCTGGCCAACTTTCGACCACGACCTTTTTCGCACGTTCTTATCGTACGTGATCCACTTTTCATCGCCAGTTATCAATCTCTTCAAAAACGGCTCGGTTTCATTACGTCTCAATAATAAATCGCAAATGAGTACACGGTTCATTAAGTTTCTTTGAGTGAGCTCGTGTGGCACCCAAATATCGAGCTTTTTTGTATAACCAGCTTTCTTCAAATGGGTCAAAACTGTTTTGTGGTCAATTCCCAGTTCTTCAGCTACATCGTAACTACTAATATGCCGATCTTGCTCTACTCTTTCAAAAATGGCGTCCATTTTATTCGTAACAGGGCGACCAGAGCGAGGTGCATCTTTAACATCAAAATTTCCGGACTGAAAACGTTTGAACCAAATTTGTGCTACTCTTACTGACACTGCATCAGGTCCATAAACATCACAAATTTTTTTCACTGCTTGAGTTGCATTTTTGCCTTTTTTATAATAAAATTTTAAAATGTATCGAATTTCTTCATTAAATTCACTCATTTTAACGGAGAGAAAAACAAATGAAAAATAGCGGGAAACAACTTTTTTTTATTTTTTTCTTTTCTTTATAATGGAACCTTTTTAATGTTACCAAAACCAGCCAGACACAAATAGTACAGTCAAAAAAAATTTATAATAAGTTTATACCTACGTTATGCGAAAAGACTTTTTCCCCGACCTAATATGTCTCTGCCTACCTCGCCCTAATATATGCGTGTATATAAGACGGTTAATATAGTCAGTCTGACGATATGTCTTCCGATTGGTCTTGGTTCTATCAAAAAGCTGAACGATAAAGGTTTTAATCATCTTATTTATAATGAACACAGACTTACCATCTAAAGGGCTCTATAAATCAGTCTTAATAAAAATAATAATTGCATATTTCATGTTGGGTTTACGCGTAAGTGTCACCCAACCTAATCACAATTAACAATTTTAGGGTACCTCAAAGAAGTGCCGTTCTAATTAAGATGATAATGGTTTATAGCCCTAAGAGTTAGGACTAATTTCACGACGTCCGAATAAAAAAGGCGTTTAACCCGGCGAGAGTGTGGTGAAAAAATGTAACTAGGAGTATGTGGCAGGGTATGACATACCCGTTCACAAAATTAACTGTAAAAATTGATTTCATAGAAAAAGCATTATATTAAGTAATTTTTTTCATATTAACGACGTGGACTATATTATAACGTATCGGAAACAAAACATTTGCGCTATTGTAACAATTTTCATATTTTACTTAACAGGAAAAAAATCACTGAATTTTCAATGACAATTTTTACACTATCAAAAAAATTACAAAGAGAATAAAAAAAACAAGTTTTATAAAAATAAACTTAAAGTTATGATAGAACATGAAATAAGTAACAATATAAACTAAAAAAAAATAACAATATATCTTGGGAACATCTTAGAAACTGGAGTTTAAATCAGTGCAGTTTTTGCAAAAAAAAAAAGTTGCATGCTCCATACAGATAGCCTTTCCACAGCTTGCACATATATATTTTGTCTTCCGATCCTTTTTGTTTGGGCAATCTACGCATCTAATATAACAACCAGGAATATTTTGAGTAGATGAAAGTGGTTCGTTGATCTGGGAAGAGATTCTCTGACGTATATATATCGGAATATTTTGTTGGTCTTTTCGTAACTTCAGGTGTTCATAAACTAGAGCCAAGCCTAAGTTGCGTATAAATTCGGTTCGTTTGGTGTCTTTGCCCTGATTTTAACGATAAAATAACAAAAAAGCAATGTTAGTTTTTGTCACGAAATATATACACCAGCTATGTGGTAGGGTATCACATACCCGAAAGCAGTTTGAACGCGTATAACTCGGGCGCAGGCTGCCGCGACACTGCGATCACGCCACTATCCCCTCCCACGCTCCTTTAACTACAGCTACCCAAAGCAATGAGAAATTTGAAGGTCACGAACAAAAAATACACGCAAATAAGTAGCATGGTGGGTATGACATACCCTGCCACACTCTCGCCGGGTTAATGGCGAACCAGCAAATATAGTATTGGACGACCCCCCAGTTTCAAGCCAATGGATAAATTATTTAGTGAAGGAGGCTTGAACCCGGAAGCTGTAGACGGCTCAATATGAATTGGCGAAGAAAGCAGTTGGGGAGGCCTATGCTAAGCAGTGGACTTGTAGTAGCTTCATCATCATTATTTCAGCCCTTTAACGTCCCACTACTGAGCACATGCCTCCTCTCACATACCAAGGTGCGAGGGTATTGGGTCATACTCTACCACGCTGACCCAGTGCGGATTGGCGGAGGCAGGTATATGGCGTCCTGTTGTTAGAATTTTTCAAGCCGCCCATTTAGGCCTCTAACATGGCTTAACGACTACCACATTTGGTGATAACCGGGACCAACGGCTTAACGTGCCTTCCGAAGCACGGAAGCGCTTGATATCAAATGCCACACAAACGGTGACCCATCCAAGGACTGACCTCTGTTAACTCTGCTTTACTTCGGTGATTGTTTCCAACTACCGAGCACCGCGGAGCTACGAGCGCTTCATGAGCGCTTATTTATTTAATGTCAACTTATATATAGTTTCCAAACGTTAACATGCCTTAAATATAAAAAAAATATCTACACCAATATGTCAAAAAAAATAAATGAAATAATAATAACCTTAATGTCCAAAATCGAATTAATGAGTTATAGTCAAGAAAAAAATTGTAAAAAGAAAAACACAATTTGACCTTAGAAATAAATGAATCATACAAATTATATCAAAAAAATAAAATAAAATAACTTAATAAAATTAATTAAATTAAATTAAACTATTGTTGTCAAGGAATATATGCATAATTTCGCTTACCTAACCGATAAAAAACTTTTCGCTTGGACTATGTGCCTCAGAAAGAACTGCAAGCTGGTTTAATCATAGGTCGATGTTTCTCTCTGGATAGTGTGAGGCAGAAAGTAATCGTTCCGTGAATGTCTAAAATTTTGCCAAATCAGGTTAGACCAGTCAGCAGACCCCGGGGTACTTAGGAAGATCAATAAATAAAATAAAATAAAATAAATAAATATTCTCTTACAATCACACCAATTATTTAGTTCCAAGATAAGTATCATTAAGAACTTGTGTTATGGATACTAAATAACGGATAAACATACAAAAATACTTTTTTGTCTTTTGTAAATAATAGGTTGGGGAAAAAGTCTTTTCGTATTTATGTATGAAAAGTAAAGACATTTTTTTCAAAGTTTATTTACATTTATTTACAATATATATGTACCGTTTTGTTGAATAACTTTCTGCCATTTTGTGGGCAGAGACATTATCCCGTTACTGTAGAAACTTTGGGACTTCTGATCAAAAAAACGGGACAAATAGTTTTGGCAGTCCTCTCTTGAGGTCAACCTTACAGAACCTAAAGAATTCTGCAGAGACCGAAACAGGTGAAAATCTGAAGGCGCAAGGTCAGGGCTATATGGTGGATGCACTAGAACCTCCCAGTCGAACTCTCTTAATTTTTGCTGAGTGGCTAAAGATGTGTGTGGTCTAGCGTTATCGTGATGAAAGACCACACCCTTCCTGTTGATCAATTCCGGCCGTTTTCTCTCGACTGCTTCCTTTAATCTCATCAGTTGCTGGCAGTAAAGATCAGAATCGATGGTTTTGCCGGGCGGTAAAAGCTCATAATAAACAATGCCCTTCCAATCCCACCATACACACAGCATCACCTTATTTCGTGTTAGGCCAGGTTTGGCCACAGTCTGTGAAGCCTGGCCAACTTTCGACCACGACCTTTTTCGCACGTTCTTGTCGTACGTGATCCACTTTTCATCGCCAGTTATCAATCTCTTCAAAAACGGCTCGGTTTCATTACGTCTCAATAATGAATCGCAAATGAGTACACGGTTCATTAAGTTTCTTTGAGTGAGCTAGTGTGGCACCCAAATATCGAGCTTTTTATATAACCAGCTTTCTTCAAATGGGTCAAAACTGTTTTGTGGTCAATTCCCAGTTCTTCAGCTACATCGTAATTACTAATATGCCGATCTTGCTCCACTCTTTCAAAAATGGCGTCCATTTTATTCGTAACAGGGCGACCAGAGCGAGGTGCATCTTTAACATCAAAATTTCTGGACTGAAAACGTTTGAACCAAATTTGTGCTACTCTTACTGACACTGCATCAGGTCTATAAACATCACAAATTTTTTCACTGCTTGAGTTGCATTTTTGCCTTTTTTATAATAAAATTTTAAAATGTATCGAATTTCTTCATTAGATTCACTCATTTTTACGGAGAGAAAAACAAATGAAAAATAGCGGGAAACAACTTTTTTTTATTTTTTTCTTTTCTTTATAATGGAACCTTTTTAATGTTACCAAAACCAGCCAGACACAAATAGTACAGTCAAAAAAAATTTATAATAAGTTTATACCTACGTTATGCGAAAAGACTTTTTCCCCGACCTAATACATACTTAATATACATAGGAGAACACCCAGACCAGAACAAATATTCATGTTCATACACACAAAGATTTTGTTTGTTGAATAAAAAATAAAAAGTCTTCACTTATAATCTATGATGCATTATTAATAATACTTGATCATTGTGTTATAACAATTTTACAGAAACTCAATGTCGTCTAAGCAACTTAGGATCTATTACAGAAAATTTGACACTGGTAAATTTTATGAAAAGAATAAATACCCCACTAATTACTAATACAGTCATATTTTGATATGTTTTATAGGCTATCGAGCCTATTAACCCTTTCAGGACCATAAGACTATGGAAGGTAATCTAATTATTTCAACTAGTTTAAATACTTCATAGAGCGGCTAATAAACATATTTTGTAACAAAAATATTGAAACCTAAATTGGATTTTAAGATTTTATTTGGGACACATATGTCCCTATGGTCGTTAATGGTAATCATTAGCTAGGGATTCTACAAAAATAAAACTAAATATTATTATACTTATATTTGTATATTTTATTTTATATTACTTATACATATACTTATATTTATTAATCAATGAATTATTTTACTTTTTTTAACAAAATAATGAATAAAACACTAGTAGTTATGGTACTGAGCGAAACAATTTCTTTCATTAGTGTAGCACAGATGAACGTTACATGAAACACACGTATTGTTTGTACGATTGTCCTTCTTGAACTTAGCACAATTTACACATCGCTTTCTGATTGTGACCTTTTCCATAGGATGTACAGGTAATTGTCGCTTTAGCGATTTACGTACTGCACTTGTTCTGGAAATAGGAACGTCTCGTTGTCTGTTGGTAAAACCATTGATCAAACTCTGAGCAACGACTTGTCTGAATTGCAAGCTGGTCAAAAGACATCCTTCCACTTTATTTTCATTATGAAGCTTCGTGTAAATAGTGTATGAGTTACTGACGGATATATCAAATAAATCAAAGAACAGCCGAAGATAATATTTGATTTTCGATCTCCGATCTATTTCATAGCAGACCTTACGTTGATCCATGAGGTCAACTCCTCCCATGTTTTTATTGTAATGTGATACAATGTTGGGGCATTTCACATCAATTTTCTCCGCAGAGCCAACTTGACGTCGTTTTACGAAATTAGTTCCTACTGGCGATAGGAAATTTGTTATCAAATGCACTGCTCTGTTGTCCATCCATTTGATATAACTTATGCCCTGGAAGCTAGTGGCGTAAATATCGCCACGCTTCATTTTTTTGTCTACAGGTGCAGTTTTTGGTAGGTTCTTTCGGTTGGTTCGAACAGTTCCACATGACTTCGTATTCCGTTGAATCAGTTTATATTGTAACAATGGCGAATTGAAAAAGCTATCAATATATATTTCACATCCCAAACCTTCTAGTTTTTGTGTAAGTTGAAGTACTACTGATTCACCTAGTCCATACTGAACACCAGTGCTTCGTTTGCCTGTATACAAATCAAATTCAAACAGGTAACCGGTAGTAGCATCGCATCGACACCATAATTTGAACCCCCATTTCACAGGCTTGTTCTTTACATATTGTCGCATCGCATTGTGCCCCTTGAATTTTATCATGTGCTCGTCAATAGACTGCTGTTTAGTATTATTGAGGGCATTTTGGAATGACGTATTGAGATGTTTCATTACCGGTCTAATTTTATAGGCGCGATCAAAATCGGGGCTCGTGGGATCTCGTATTTCATCATTATTACAAAAATGTAGGTTCCTACGTATTTCTTCAAATCGAACCCTAGGCATAACATTGGATATGTAAGGTACTGCCATGTCTGGTTCGGTAGACCAGTAATCTCGAATAGACGGTAAAATGTGGTATCCCATCACTAAATTCATGCCAAGAAACGCATTCATTTCTTCAGTTTCAACGGAAAACTCTCGGCCATTTTGGTGAGCGTACCGTACTGATTCGGATACTATCATTTCAACCAATGTGTCATGTTTTGTTGTTGAAAGAAATATTTTGAAAGGAGTCAACATATCGCCTTCAATGTCTTGACAGATTTGCACCTTACCAAATTCATAGTCCACACTAGCAAAAACATTCGGAACGTACGTTCTCTGACTCCACTTGAAAACGGGTTCATCATTGCCGACTGGTGGAGGGGAAGGTTCTACTGCAGAAGTTGAAGGTTCGGGGGACAATCTGTGAGTTGTATCTTCAATCTCCACATCGAGTACGCCTTGGTCAACATCTTGTGACAAAAGCCGTTGATCTTCTTCGTCGAGCAACAAATTGTCTTCATCGTCGCTATTGTCACCCATCAAAATATGTTGAATTTCATGTTCGCGGAGTTCAAAAACTCCAAGTCCTCGGCGAGACATAATCTACAATAAATACAAATAAGTAAGCCAGGGTAATGACACAGAAACACAACTGCAATATGTATATAGAATTAGACTCTCACAGGCTATAGGGACACCGGTGTCCCTTTTTGTTTACAACCACTTAGCAAAGTACTCAGCATGAAAATTTATATTGTAACGATAAATAATAAAAATTAACTTACCAGAGAATAAATATTTCACAAAATAAAACGTAGAAAACAATTTTTGCACTCCAAATCACTTTTGCAAAGTTTTAAGTTTCGGCGCCAAACGATCTGTCAATTTGCAATGACCATAGACAAAGATAGACGGGTCCGATGCCGTGTTGCCAGCAATAAAAAATAATATTCATTCGTTAAAAAATAAACAAAAGAAAAAAATTAGCCATACGTAAATTAGTTATTTAGTTATCTTATATTTTTGCCTTGGGACAAATATGTCCCCGTGGTCGTCAAAGGGTTAAAGTACGGGACCCAATGTGCGCAGTTCCCATCACATAAACTCCATTGGTTGATTTTTATCATTAGTTGTATCGGCAATCACTTTAGCTATAAAAATATATAGATAATTGATTTTATGGTCACAGAGTTCCGTTAATGAATCATATCAAACTATGGCCTGACTTGATAAAACTATAAACATAAGATAATGTGTCATTATTTCAAGGATGGTTTTAATCAAGGTTCATTGTATATTTTTTTTGTAATGACCATCATCGCAGCTTTCTGTCATTCTACTACTAAGCTCAAGCCTCAGCTCACAAACAAAGGTGACAGGTGATGACAGCGATTCAAGTCGTAATCCACAGCACAAATCATCTAATGACCATCTCCCGCTGTTTGTGTCAGACTTTTACTTACTAAAATCCATCCATGTTCCTTCTTAAGCCTGCTACGTCCCGAGGCCGTGGGAACCCTTCCCACAGTCGAACTTCGAACAGTCCCGCAGCTCCTTATTAAATGCTTGAAATTTAAATAATGTTAGTTAGTTCATAAGATACAAAATATTTTCATATAAATTTTAAGAGATGGAATTGCAAACCTTACCTTTGTTTGCTGTTTCAATAGCGCCCTGCCTTTCTCAGTCAGTATTAAAATATTAAAAGAAATGTTCATAAATCGTTCGAATGATACTCGGTGATTCGATAGTCCCTTTCGAACAGTCTGGCAGAGGTGTGTGTCGTCCTGCCGTTAAGTATTTCCGAGCCGCTTAATAAGGGTTCTTAACTTAGCTAAGCGACAAGTAAGCACGACTTCGCACATATTCTGATAGGCGGCTATCGGTATTGATAGCGGTATCAACGGTTTAATGTGCCTTCCGATGCACGAAAGCACTCGATAGCAAAAACAACACAAACGGTAATCCATCCAAGGACTCATTCCTTACTTCGGTGATAGCCTAGTCTCGGGGAGCTTCGAACATAATTTATTTGCTAAACACATTCATTATAGTTATGAGACGATAGTTTTAATTTAAAAAAAATAATCATCCACGGTAACATGGATAGAAATTGAACTTCCGACCCTTGGAAGGCCGCTGGACTATTTTCGATTACGAATTTATCTTATGAAAAAATCGTCTCATAACTATAGCATTGTAAATAAAAAAAAAAAAATTAAGACACATTTAATGTTTACGCAAACGCACACTTATAAACCACAGTATATGTTTCGGGTCAGTAACATCTGCTGTTGAATGTAATTTAGCCAACCTCGGGACTTATTCAAATATAGGTAAACTTGAAGGTAACGCAATGTGGATTCTAATAATATTTATTTCCACAAACTTGTACATAATTACTTAACTAAAAGACAATAAGTATAGGTACGTGTATAGTAGGCACATTTATAATAATAGTATGCATTGTAGCAATTATATTTTTTTTTGGGTGAATAGGGATCTGAGAAGACCATGCCAATCTCACCTGCATGTGGTACTCGCCGATCAACAGACGTGGTTCTGGCAAACATAAAAGTTCCCTGTAAGCGGCAATAGGCTCGCCACCACCACGTGGGACTAACTATATAATTGGCGAAGTGTTAGCGTATAATTTACCTTCCGGGGAAACTGTCGTAAGTTTATGTATGTTATCAATAGTACTAGGCGTAACCCGTATTACAGAGTATAGTGACTCCAATCTCGGGACTTAAACATACAAATTGTAACTATAAAGTAACGCAATTAGTGTTCAACCAATATTAATTTGCACCGACTTATACAATTTACATTGCTAAAAGAAAGGTAATCATTGTAGGCACTATTAGTCAGGCTACAATAGAAATAATAATATGTTTTGTAGTTATTATTTCTTAGGTAAGCGATAAGTGATAAAGCAGAATACGGGTATAGACTAAGTAATGGATACAAAGTTAATAATTTGACACCAGCACACCTTAAAGTTTGTAGTTAGGTTAAAAAGGTATTTATTTTTTATATTTATATTTTTAGTCTTACATACAGTCGATAAAGGAGTAAAAATTATTTGTATGATGCTGTCAAGTATCTACAATTTGGAAACAAAAGCACTTTATGTAACACATCGAAATCGTTTAAATTTTACCTACATTTTGGTTTTATGTGATATTCGCGTTTTATCGCCACATTGTGTCGACGAAGGTACCAATGTGCAATGGGGAGTACCCGAGTATGCCGCTTTGGTACCTACCTATTTAATTTTAGAACGAACCCGCATAATTTTCGTTTGTAGTATTTATTAAACGTCGCCGGCATGTTAGCAAATGCATTGAACCTCTTTAGTACTTGTTCTACATTGCAGGGGAATCCCTTCACTATTCAAGACTCATCGCTTACAAAATAAACAAGAACTCGTTTGCGAGAGAGTCCGTGGCCTGTCTTCCGTCTCTCTCTATGTAACTTTTTACTGCAATGCATACTCTTATACATTTTTTAATATACGAGTTTTTGTTTCCTATAGTTATAAGACGAAAAACAAATCATTGCATATAAAGGAGAAAGAAAAGTAAAATCTATTGTTCTTAAATTACATATTTTTGAATTTTAGTTTAATATTTTTTTTCCTTTATGAATATGTATCACCATCAGGTAACAAAATGCATTTACGCACTCTCTCCCGGCCAAAGGGGGACCGAGAGAGGTGTGTGGGACTCACTACCGGCAGACACGACCGCCAGCAGTAATAATCACTAAAAATCTTCCGACGATGCCCGCCGCTTGTTGAGAAAGAGGCGGGGGGCCAGTACCTGGGTTGCAGCTCTGACACCCCGCCCGCGGCCAACGTCCTCCGGACCAAAACCGGGAGGACCTCCTCAGAGAGACGCAATGGACGCGCCCCTCCTACCTCCAACTGCGACCTTAGCGTAAGTGGCCGACTCGGAGGGTCCATGGTTAGACAGCAGGGGCTCTCTGCCCCCGCTGCCTAAGACTCTCCTGGCGCTGCTTGACGGACCCTCCTGGCTCGCCCGCTGCGCCCTCCACAGGTCCCTCTTAGTTTCCCCCTCGATAGTCAGTACTAAGGGCACCCAGAGTCGCTAATCTCTGGGTGTTACCTTTTCCCTAGCGCCTTCTGCGCCCTACCGGGAGGTACTCAGCCCCCCTACCACGACAAGGTGGAGACCAGTCGGGGGGATAGGGATCCTACCTAGACCTAAGGAGCCCAAGACAACCTCACCTGCAAGTGGTGCACCTGCCGATCAACAGACGAGGCTCTGGCGCACCGAACGTAACAGTGCCCGGTAAGCGGCATTAAGCTCGCAACCTATTGCGTGGGACCAACTATGTAGTTGATGAAGTGTGGGCGTATAATATTCCTCTGCCTACCCCTTCGGCGAAACAGGCTTGAATGTATGTATGTATGTGTATATTTATCACATATTATTACAACCTGTATATTTTATTAATCAGCACGGAGACTAGCGTCTGTATATGACAATTTAGTTTCATCAGCATGTATTTCGACCGATATGGCGTGGAGGTCAGCATACCTACACTCACTCCAGAGGTCGTGGGTTCGATTCCCACACAGGACAAATCTTTGTGTACATGAACATGAATATTTGTTCTGGTCTGGGTGTTTTCCTATGTATATTAAGTATGTATTTACAAAAAAAAAAAGTATTTAAGTATGTTTATCCGTTGTTTAGTATCCATAACACAAGTTCTTAATGATACTTATCTTGGAACTAAATAATTGGTGTAATTGTCAGGAAATATTTATTTATTTATTATTTATTTCTCCTTTCTGTGTTTTATTGTAACTTTATATGTAAATTGATATTGTAATATTTATTAATTCATATAATTCTGATTAAATTGACTAGCATGCCATATAGCCGCTTTGAATGCATAGCTTTGTAGGCCGACATATAGAGCTGTATTAAATAAATAAAGCGAATACAGGCGCTCTTGGCCGTTTAAAGATTCTTAATTAGTATCAAGTTGCGACTAACCAAATTTTTTTTGCGTTTTTTTAGAATACCCCCGCATACCACACACCCGGTGTGTGTGGGGGTCAGAGCCCATTCGTCCCCTAAAATTCGTCCCCCAGCATTAAAGTTGTAGATTCGGCCCCTATATAGGTGCCCATTGGTCTCCTGGTAGGGGACCAATTAATATTTTAATAAAAAATATTATTTTTAAGGTACCCATTCGTCCCCTCTAATATATATACATTATAAGTTAAAGATTCGGCACCTATTCAGGTGCCTATTGGTCCCCTGAGATAAAATTAGCTATATTTTACATAAGAAACGGTTAACATAGTACACTTGTGAACAGTTTATTAACGGCATTAATTTAATAACTCATAACAGATCATTGAAAAAAGAGCTATGATGAATGATAATCCGTCATGATAATAATATAACCTGTCGATAGGCTTACGATGTAAAATTGTCTCACTACGAATGGCTTGTTAAAAAACGGGTTACAAATAATAGATAAGGTGTTTAAAATTGGTAAGTACTCTCCAGATGTGCGCGGGGTGTGGAATGCCGAAGCGGGAGGGGTAATTTTAGCCAGAGTATATGCGCGCGAGCAAATAACAAAGGCGTAGCCCAAAACAATAGACGCTCGATGAAAGGACTTGCACCTGATTGGCTAACACCAGTACTAGACAACTTCGGCGTATTTATTCCAGGAATGTGTTACTACATTTAGTTTACTTATAGTTGCAAAATGAAATAAACATGATATCTACGGAATTACTATATTTTTTATTTTAGCCTTTTCTGCGCGACTGTACCAGGACTACTAAGCTGCAGTATACACATATACATGTACTTATATTAGAAGAATGAATAAAAATAAATATTCATCAGAGGACGAATGGGCCCCTTAAAAGTTCCAGGGGTCGAGTGGGCACAGGGTGCGAATCTTAGGGGACGAATGGGCTCTGACCCGTGTGTGGTTTTGTCAGACTTGATCCGACTAACCTCTCCCAGTTATTACTGGGAGAGGTTAGTCGGATCAAGCTATTGCCTTTAGTATTGCTACTATGAAAGCGACACCTGAAGCGATCGGCACCTGGGGAGGCACCGACGCGGCGCGGACTAAGCGGAATGCTAGGTGGCGCATGATGGAAGGCGGGAAGTCTTAGCTGAAGGGTAGACATTAGTCGCCTCTTATGACATGCTTTGGGTTGGTTTTATTCTTGAGCCCGAAACCACACAGCTGTCGACCTATTTCTAATAATGACTGGTTTGCTAGAATACATTACATATAAAACCATAACAATACAATGCGTAAGAGACTACTAGTTGGCGGCTGAATTTCTAGAATTGTGGCAGTATGGTCAGCCTCTGTAGTAGCTTCCACGACTTTAGTACTTTGTCACACCAAAGATTGCGTTCAATACTAAGCTTTTTGAACTAGTGTTCTAGTTAAAATTGATTATAGGAAGGTGCCGGTTTATAGCAGTATAAAACATTGAAAATAGACTTGAAAATAAATAAGAAAATTATAATAATAAAATAGTTATACAGTGAAGTAAATATAGTCGCTGTAGAACGAATTCCTCGTATGTCGATTTTTGTTTCTTTTTTTTCAGAAAAATAAACACCACTTTGTGACTTTATACACATATATTAAACCATTTATTTTATAATACGGCAAACCTCTTATGTCATTTCTTAGGCATAATCGAGTTGAGTAATGCATTTGTTAAGACACAAGAACATAAAAACATTTTAAACTTAGAAGAAATTAACCGTTTCTTTCGATTCCTGTAAAGTTCGGATTTCTGGACATACGAGGTTATCATTCTACAGCGACCATAATATGTAGCAAATTGTTACAAATAAATCATTTTAAGTCCCACACATTATTTATAAGTAGTTCTCGGGCTCTAGCAGTAGTTTTTTTTATATAAAAGACGAAATACCACGGACACTTAAAAGGAAAATAAATAAAACAACAAAAGAAAACCAAACACAGTTTTATAAATTTGAAGAGTGTTATTTCAAAGGTTTCAGTTTCGCGTTTGAGTCTATTACAGCCTGGGCATTAAAACGTAACTACTTATTTCCTGAGGCGTCTGCTCAATAAGCTTTATATCGGTAGCTACAGAACATTGTGTAAATCTAGTCGAGTGTGCTTATATGTATGAATAATTATGTTCTTTAGTACCCATAACACAGGTTCTTACAGTTCTTAGTGACACTTATCTTAAACCTAAATAAGTGGTGTGATTGTAAGAGAATATTTATTTATTTATATCGGTCTCTCCAGTTCTGCTACAGATTTCTGCATTCATGACTCTATTTACTCCGAGTAAGATTTATAATTGTTTTACCATGTTAGTTTAAAACACAAAGAGGAGCTACAACTAAGTACCGGATTTATTCAAATAGGTATTTCCCTGACTGCCTGTGTCGGATGTCATATCCGTAACTTGAATGGAACGGATATCACTACCTATTTAATTGTTAAGTCAAAGGCCCTACTTGGAGCTATGAACAATCACAGAGGAACGTCACACACTTCGCCCGCATCGTTAGAGGAAGTGAATACATTATGCTTGTGAGAGGAATATGGGAAATTACGTAAACGCACGCTATGTTCCCCCAGGGCATAGCCATTAGACGATTACCTGAGGATAGATAATTAAAGTGTTAATTGATTACCTTTAGAGAAATAGGAGTATCTACAAACAAAAATTATAGAAAATCTGATTATATACAATTTGGATTTTGTATTACTTATACTTGGGATTATTTTTAAGAGTAATTTTGTTTTGATTCGAATTCATTACATAAAACGTAGGTACTATGAAAATATAATTATAAAAAAATGATTTTGTATTACTTGTACTTGCACTTTAAATGCAGTTTTGTTATGAAACATACTATAAATCTATAATTATAAAAAAATATACATAAAACAATTATAGTTGAAGTGATCAGTGAAGTAAAATCAAAACAAGTGGCTGCCAACCCTGCATCAAGCTGTTATACCGAGTCTTTTATTCTTTACACTGGATTTTAAGGAACTGTTGAACCTCCACCACTCTGAGCAGACGGGTTAGTGATCGCAGTTCAAGCCAGTATGCAGTATGACGCTGTTGCCCATCATCCGTTGGAGTTTCTCTTCGTCGACTCTCACGACTTCCCACGAGGTGAGAGGGGGTGGCAATATTCTAGGCCGGTACCATACGGTAACCATAACTTATGATAGTAAAATTGTATGCTATATGATACTACGTTAATCCTCAATACTCATTAGATTATTTTAGAATGTTTTTTATCGTTTAGAGAACATCTATTGACTTTTTGTTATGTCTTAGGACGAATTGAGGTGATTTTATCGGTGCGAACCCAAAAGAAGCACAATCGTATTTCCCCTGCGCAAAAAATTTAAAGATTCCTTGCATTTTTATATAGGTTAGATGTGTATAGGGGTCCTACCAAGACCTAAAGAGCCCAAGCCAACCTCACCTGCAAGTGGTGCACCAGCCGATCGACGGACGAGGCTCTGGCGAACATAACAGTTCCCGGTAAGCGGCAATAGACTCGCCACCTATTACGTGGGACCAACTATATAATTGGCAAAGTGTAGGCGTTTAATATGCCTCTGCCTACCCTTTCCGGGAAACAGGCCTGTATGTATGTACTTTTAATATCTCGCTTAAACAAAAATACATGACATTAATCACTTCGCCCTTGAATTTTAAAAGTTCATTGACACATGTTGTGCAATGGTTAGTAGTAAAAGTTGCAACTTACGTGTCGTATGTATGAATCATGATGCAATAATGTCCTTAAACTGTAGTCCGCGTGCCATTTAGATGAGATATTGAGTCACTTGTCTAATAATTTTATGTTGCTATTGTGTATAACTTATTACTGTAACCTTTTTTGAGTGACTGACGCATTTATGCTATTTATAACAAGGAAATAGGTGAACTCACTGTCGGATATCACTTATTCTTGCTAATAGCTTAAAATGCGTAGGTGTGTATTTGCTCAAGCATATGCTGTTATATGCGGACTGAAGTCCTTTTTAGGCAGTTTGTTTGATTTGGTTTGTTTGACTTCTTTATTCTCTTTCAATCATATCAACTAATTATTTCCAAGATAAGGGCTTATCAATAAATTACGTCAACCGAATTTCGTGAAATTTTGACCCCCCCTCTCCATCCTTGTCACAGCTGGTCACACTTGTGAGACTCCCTTCTCCTTAGTATGACGTCACATATTTCGCAATTGTATAGCAAAATTATCATAGTATCTGGATTTTGATATGTGACGTCACAAAATGTAGGATCCTTCCTAGCCCCTTGTCACACCATGTCACACTTCGTCAATAGCCCAAAATAATAATTTATGGATAGCCCCTAAGTATCTCTAAGAACTTGTACTATTGATACTAAAAAACGGATACATATAACCCACGACCTCAGAAGTGAAGTACAGGCATATTGAAGATTGACTTTGATGACCGATATGGCGTAGAGGTCAGTATACCCGAACTTCACTCCAGAGTTTGTAGGTTCGATTCCCACACAGGACAAATCTTTGTGTACATGAATATCAATATTTGGTCTGGTCTGAGTGTATCCTATGTATATTAAGTATATATTCACAAAAAAAAGGATTTCTTAAATCATCATAAATCTTTATTGCATCAAGTAAACAAGTAGGTAATGATTACTGATACCCCGTAGGGGCACTGCAAATTGAGAGGGATCCATAACAGAAGTTCTTCATGATACTTATCTTGGAACTAAATAATTGGTGTGATGATGAATATTTATTTTGTTGATCACCAGCCTATATCGGTCGTCAAAATGATATTTGATAAATACATACAATCACGCCTGATTCCCCGAAGGGGTAGGCAGATGCATATTATACGCCCACATTTCGCCAATCATATAATGGGTCCCACGTAAAGGTGGAGAGCCTATTGCCGCTTACCGGGAACTTATAATAATATGTTGCCAGAGCCTCGTCCGTTGATCGGCACTTGCAGCTTGAGCTCTTCTGAAATTGGTAGGAGCCCTTTACATGTAAGATTATAGGATTAAATAAATATATATAAAAATTTACGACTTCAAACACCAGGAACGCTTATGATTAAAGTTTGCCCAGTAAAATACCTACGTGGATTCTGTGAAACGCTACAAACTCAATTTCACGCCGGCCGAACAGAAGCTCATTAGATATACAAAAATAATTACGACTACTACTTTTTGCGAAAAGCTGAGCTCAGTAAAGTACTATTTTACAGGCTTGTGTCAAAAATGACCTGATAAGAACAAACAATTATAAAGTTCTTCACACTTGAGGTTCAATCAAAGTCAAAGTCAAAAGTCAAAATACTTTTTATTTCATAAACTATTACATAGTACTTGAAAACGTCAAAATTATAAAAAAAAACAAAAACAAATAAAATATAATTATACTAAAATCACGAAGCTTCGATTCACTTGCAACCAAACAATTTAAAAAAACAAAAAATATTTAAGTGTAAGTGAATCTAAGTGCCAGTTCCGAGCCACAGCTCTGTAAGAAGAACTGGCAAAACTCACAGGCTATGCTCTTTTTAATTATCGATTGGTTAGTTACAATCTTCATTTGTCTGTGACGCTATACAATGCAACATAATATAACAATATTCATGCTTTAAGTCATTCATATTAGAATAGCCTGTATGAAACGGCAGTTTAATCCCAAGTATTTTTATCAGCCATATAGTCTTTAACAGAATAGTATCCCTTTAAAGACAGCTTGCGTTTTATTGTTAATTTAAATTTATTTAGGCTTAATTGCTGTATATTGCTTGGGATTTTATTATATAATCGCACACATTGACCTTTAAAAGATTTGTTAATTTTTTGGAGCCTAGTGGCAGGTACAACTAGTTTATGCTTATTCCTTGTGTTTAGGTTATGTATATCGCTTTTCTTACTCAATTTATCAAGTGTTTTTTTAAATTAGTATCTAGTAGTTTATTTCTTTGATTTTTTTATTCAACCAAATAAACTATGCGTTACAGATACACATATTTTACATCATACACGCTTTTTATACGCCCACACTTCGCCAATTAAATGTAATTGGTGGCAAGCCTATTGCCGCTTGCCGGGATCTGTTAAGTTTGCCAGAGCTTCGTCTGTTGATCAGCAGGTGCACTACTTGCAGGTGAGGTTGGCTTGGACTCCTTAGATGTTGGTCGGATTCCTCTACACCCCGTTACACTATGCGTTATGTCAAACATAAAACAGTATAAGTTCACTCGTTTAAATCAGATTACTCATAAAGATACAACACTTCTTTATTATATTATAATCAATTCATTATTGCTCTATCGAAGCCAAAATATGCTTTTGGCAATAACAATTAACAATTAAATTTCAATTATGTACGAACTTATAATTACACTGCTTTTATGTCTCTGAATGTCAGTCATCTAATAACAGTCTTTATTGGCACTTTAAGTTTCAAATTTCTACATAAACAGCAACTTCTGCATTAGGCTCGCAAACCTGTATCGCAGCAGTTAAGATGAGTGGGCATAGACCAGCTCGGATATTTTGGAACGCTCGCTACGAATATGATGTCCACTATTGAACATTATTCTCCTTATCCTTTTCTACGTCTATTTTAACAGTCTCCAGGATCCATTTATCACGTATACCTAACACATATAATTCTCTTTATTATTATAGGATTGCTAACAAAATCTATTCGTTGCGCAAATATTAAACCACGTCATCTCAAGACGAGAAATCCTGCACAATAAATGTAGGTCAAGTTTAAATCCCATTCACATTACTCAGGCTATAATTATTTTTTTCTATAATTATTTATTTTAGTATGGAGTGTTGGTTAGTAAGGTGTTTTCCATAGCTTCGGCTTCGACACAAGATAAGTATGTCTGTGCTTGAATACTAATGTTTAGGAGGGGCTAGGTGTTTCCTATAAACTACCAATAAGCATTTGTTACAACCCGTTGTAATGGAAAACGATCAGCGAAGTGAAGCAAGGGGAGTTAGCGCCAACGCGGCAATACTTTATTATCCGATACTAGTGTAAATTTGAGTTTTTATTTATAGTGGATGTTTAGACATAGGTAACTTTTTTGCAAGGTAAATAAATGTAAGAACGTGATATATTACAGTAAAATGTGATTTTCCGCGTTGATCCTAAAACTCTCTATGAGCCTTTAGTTAAGTCTTTATTATATTTTACTATTTTATTGGGGTATGACTCTGACTTGACTTGACTATATAGACTTAAATGTACTGAATAACACAAAAAACTTGGTTACTTATATTACATGACACAGGCCCTATACGAGTCAGTCAATATTTAAGAAAAAAAAATATAAAAGTAAAGCAGATTTCATATAGGTCAGTCCTAAGATGTGAGACCATGACTTTTCGAAGTGATATGCGTAATTATCGTTTGGTCCGTACCTCGGAATGCACGTTAACCATTTGTCCCGGCTGTCATGAATAGCTATGCCTCAGCCGAACGGATTATTGAAATAGCCTGTATCGAAATGGAGCGGTTTGTTGTATTGAGTGTATACAGACCTCCATCAGCTTCATATGATTTATTTGAAAGTATTATGGATGAAGTGCTGGGAAAAGTTTATAATGCTAACAAAAATGTTATTGTTTGTGGAGATTTTAATGTTAATTTGCTAGAGTGTTCGAGTGCATGTACAAGAATAAAAGCACTTTTTAAATCATATAATTTGATAAATGTGTTTCTAGAGCCAACAAGAATTACAGCCACTACTGCCACTTGCTTGGATAACATATTTACAGATATTATACTGAGTGATGACAGTAAAAAAATTATTAATCAATTAGATTCAGATCATTGTGGTCAACAAATATCTTTGCTTTGTAGAAATAAAACTGTGGCTAAAAGAACAATAACATTTATACCAAAAACCAATAATCGTTTTGAGAGGTTTAACAATAAATTATTATCATTTAGTTTACCCATGGTAGATAAAAGCAATGACCCTAATATTTTATATAATATGTTTTTTAGCGACTTTTGTAGTAGTTTTCAATCAACATTTACTCCCAAAACGATTAAGGTAAATGATAATGCTGCCTTTAGTGAATGGGCTACTCCTGGGCTACATAAAAGTAGAAAGAGACTGTATGAACTGTATGACGAAAGAAATGTTAACAATAGTGAACAATTTCATAATTATGTAAGGAAATATTCTAAAATATTTAGAAAAGCATGTCATACGGCAAAGTCTTGTTATTTGAGCTATAAAATTAAAAATAGTGATGATAAGATTAAAATGACATGGAATATTATTAATAGTGAAACGGGAAGAAATAAGAATTATAATAATAAGTTTAAACTCAACATTGATAGCAAGACGCTTACATCTGACTTAGATATTGCCAATGCTTTTGAAGACTTCTTTACTAATATTCCAGTGTCTACTACAAAAACTTTAAATTCCTCGCCTACTTTAGCGGAAGCTATTTTAAGAGATAATGTAAACATTTGTACAGAAGAGTTTATGTTTAATCATGTAACACCCATAGATATAATTAAGACATTTAATACTCTTAATGTTAAAAAGACTGCAGACCTCTGGGGCAATTCCATCGTAGTTACCAAGCCTATCATTGTTTCGGTGGCGCACAGTTTAGCTATAATATTTAATAAATGTATAGATTGCGGCACGTTTCCAGATTTAATGAAAAATAGTAAAATCATTCCACTATTTAAATCGGGCAGTACAGCAGACCCAACTAATTTTAGACCTATTTCAGTGCTGCCTACTTTTAGTAAAATTTTTGAAAAACTTATTTACAACCAAATGTTAAGATTTTTTAATAAAAATGGCTTAATGCATTCAAAACAATTTGGATTCACTAAGGGTCGCTCCACAACCGATGCAGGTGTTGAGCTTTTGAAACATATTTTTGATGCTTGGGAAGATTCTTTGGACGCTTTAGGTATTTTTTGCGATCTGTCCAAAGCTTTTGATTGTGTTCCTCATGAAACATTGATAAAAAAATTGGATTATTATGGAATAAGAGGCTCCGCATTGGATCTTCTTACTTCTTACTTAAGTAATAGGATTCAAAGGGTTGAAGTTAATGGAAAGCGATCTCAGGGTTCTGTAGTAAAAATGGGGGTACCGCAGGGCTCGATTCTCGGCCCGTTTTTGTTTTTAATTTATATTAATGATTTGCCACATTTGGTAAAGGAAAATCACGAGATAGTATTGTTTGCTGATGATACATCATTATTATTTAAAATAAAGCGATATCAGAACCCAGACGATGTAAACAATGCGATCTCAAAGGTGGTGCACTGGTTTGACGTTAACAATTTATTATTAAATGGGGCTAAAACGAAATGCATAAAATTCGTGACGCCTAACGTCAGACAAGTAAACACCACTATTAAAATAAAGGAAGATGAGTTGACCCTTGTGGATACCACCAAATTTTTGGGTGTTATATTAGATTCTAAGTTACAGTGGGGCCCACATATTGGTGAATTGTCGAATAGACTCAGCTCTGCTGCATACGCGGTAAAGAAAATTCGCCAATTAACAGACGTTGAAACAGCTAGGCTTGTTTATCATTGCTATTTTCATAGTGTTATGTCGTATGGTATTCTTCTGTGGGGTTGTGCCGCAGATATTCAAAATATTTTTGTACTGCAGAAGAGGGCCATACGAGCAATTTATAATCTACCATGTAGACATTCACTAAGGGATAAATTTAAAGAAATTGGTATTTTGACAGTGGCGGGTCAGTTTGTTTATGAAAACCTAGTATATGTACACAAAAATTTTGATAAATTGAGTAAGAAAAGTGATATACATAACCTAAACACAAGAAATAAGCATAAACTAGTTGTACCTGCCACTAGGCTCCAAAAAATTAACAAATCTTTTAAAGGTCAATGTGTGCGATTCTATAATAAAATCCCAAGCAATATACAGCAATTAAGCCTAAATAAATTTAAATTAACAATAAAACGCAAGCTGTCTTCAAAGGGATATTATTCTATTAAAGACTATATGGCTGATAAAAATGCTTGGGATTAAACCGCCGTTTCATACAGGCTATTCTAATATGAATGACTTAAAGCATGAATATTGTTATATTATGTTGCATTGTATAGCGTCACAGACAAATGAAGATTGTTACTAACCAATCGATAATTTAAAAGAGCATAGCCTGTGAGTTTCTTGCCAGTTCTTCTTACAGAGCGGTGGCTCGGAACTGGCACTTAGATTCGCTTGCACTTAAATGTTTTTTGTTTTTTAAATTATTTGGTTGCAAGTGAATCTAAGCTTCGTGATTTTAGTATAGTTATATTTTATTTGTTTTTGTTATTTTTTTATAATTTTGACGTTTTCAAGTACTATGTAATAGTTTATGAAATAAAGTATTTTTGACTTTTGACTTTGACTTTGACTTGACTATGGCAGTCGTTATGCAGTTCATGCCTCCTAACATCTTGACAGCTGGTTTAACCATAGAATCATGTTTCCCTTTTGTTTGCGGAGGTCAAACGGCAGTCGCTCTATGCACTAACTAAACTTTAGCCAATCTGGTTAAGCCTGGTGCAACCGGGATAATGCTAGGGTATAATGAATTTTGGAAGCCTTATTGGACGGCTCCTTCTTCTCGAAAAGGGTTCTAGTTTTAAGAGGACGATAATGTTGCAATATGTGATGAGAAATCTTTAAATCTATTTCTTATTGTTATAATGTTTATCTTCATCAGTTCGTCTTTGTACAATGATGCTTTTTTAATAAATTAGCTGTATTATACGCTTATTATATTTAAAAAGTGTCTCTATTTCGGACGGATCCTCATATCATCAGAATTTTTAGTGTGACCAATCTGACAGAAATACAGGATGGTCGTAATAGTGTCGTTTGAAAATGTTTATTATTGACGCATACTAATACCTCCTTTATTAAGAAGTTAACCGTTAGATAAAATATACTAGTATGAAAATAATAGTACTTGTTATTCCTACAGCTCGCTAATACCTAACCCTTTGACAGCCCTCTGTATCTTGTCCAATTAGCGATGAATATGGAGTGAGTAGTAGGCTGGATGTTGGCATCGTTTCCTGTCGTCTTCATTATAAAGAATCTTACATGCCAGTTAGTATAATATTATGCTCTATTTACGCTGAAGCTACGTAATTGGTGTCCTATATACAATTCTACTTTAATATCATGAAAGTGAAAGTTTGTATGTGTGGATGGATGTTTGTTACTCTTTCACGCAAAAACTACTGGAGCGATTGTGATGAAACTTTGTACGTGTATAGCTGCAGTCCTGGACTAACATATAGGACACTCTTTATCCCGACATTTCCACGAGAACGGGGACCACGCGGATAAAACCGCAGGGCGCTGCTAGTAATGATTATAATCTATTGCTGAGATGTGAATATAGAATGAAAAACTTAATACTTTTATTCAAACTTGTTATATGCATATTATATTTTTCCATTCTTGACACAAATAACTTTATATACTTATTTATAATTATGTAAATAGATACATTTTACAAATGCTGCGCGTATTAACACTATATGCCGAGGGGTTCACGGCAGATCAGCCTCGTGACTTCCTGTGGTGTCTTACAGTGTGCTGAGTGGACACCGTTTCAGTACATAGTACAAGATTTTTAGAGGGTATTACTGCTGGCAGTCGCGTCTGCCTGTGGTGAGTCCCACACCCCATTTCGGTCCCCCTTTTGCAGTGCGTAAATGCATTTTGAAACCGACGTAAAACAAAAAAAAAACAAAAATTGAAGATGGAGCTTAATGGCGTGCCATTGGAGATTGCCATGTCCAACAGTGGACGAATGGAGACTTATAATGATTAACCTATTAGTTGGGGATGGTGGTAGGCATTAAATCAAATCTTTATAAATAAATATAATATATAAATACATATAAATATTCTTCTACAGTCACACCAATTATTCAGCTCCAAGATAAGTATCATTAAGAACTTGTGTTATGGATACTGAAGAACGGATAAACATACTTAAATACCTTCCTTTTTTTTTGTAAATACATACATACATAGGGAAATATTATATCATAATAAATTACTTTTAAATAGCCATTAAGAGACTTCAAGTTCAGACCTTTTTAGGCGAAAATTATTAATTATTCTTTAGAATACCCTTTCGACTTAAAATCATAACGCTATTAACGAATAAACTCAAAAGCTTTTATTCACATAAAACTTAAACGTTTACTTCAATTGCTAGGAATAGTTACTTATTTAAGCTCGTAGCATAAAATTTTAATAACAGTTATTACGACATAGTTGTGTAAATAATTGTGTGAGCTGTAGCATAAATCCAATTTATATTTTTTTGAAATTTACACGCAAATATCAACAGACTACCCAACGCACATTTATAAAAATAAATGAAAATGAAATTTATAAAAATAAATAAATGAAACAAACAAAATCATTATCATACTATTCGTTTTAGTTTATTAAATTCATTAAAAAGTAACATAGTCGCTATAGAATGAAAACCTCATAATTATGTCAAAATTTATTATCATTATATTTTTTATCATTCAAAACATGATACAAAAGCACATAAAAACATTTTAAACTTAGACGAAATTAACCGTTTTATACGTTTCCTGTAGTAGTAGTTAGTTGTTGTCGGTAGTTGAAAAATATAGAATACTATGATATTGTTGCTACATAATGATTGAATATAGTTAATTATTTTTTTTTAATTAATGTTTGTTTGTTTGTGCTTAAAAGTAGTTTATGTGGACCTTTTATTATTAACAATTTGAACGTGAAAAGTCGATTGTTTTCAGCTGCCACAAGAAACAAACAGACGTAAAACAACTAAAATTGTTTTGAGAAGTTCTTGCCAAATTATAATTTGTAATACTTATTTTTTTATTTTCTCCATACATACATACAATCACACCTGTATCCCGAAAGAGGTAGGCAGATTATACGCTCACTATTTGCCAATCATATTATTAGTTCCACGTAATAAATGGCGAGCCTACTGCCGCTTACCGGGAACTTTTTAATGTTGCCAGAGCCTAGTTGACCGGCAGGTGCACCACTTGCAGGTGAGGTTGGCTTGGGTTGGTAAGATCTTCCCCCCCGACTGGTCTCCACCTTGTCGTGGTGGGGGGGCTGAGTACCTCCCGGTAGGGCGCAGGAGGCGCCAGGGAAAAGGTAACACCCAGAGATTGGCGACTCTGGGTGCCCTTAGTACTGACTACCGGGGGGGAAACTAAGAGGGACCTGTGGAGGGCGCAGCGGGCGGGCCAGGAGGGCCCGTCAAGCAGCGCCAGGAGGGTCTTAGGCAGCGGGGGCAGGGGGCCCCTGCTGTCTAACCATGGACCCTCCGAGAAGTCGGCCACACACGCTATGGTCGCACAAGGAGGTAGGAGGGGCGCGTCCACTGCGTCTCTCTGAGGAGGTCCTCCCGGTTTTGGTCCGGGGGACGTTGGCCGCGGGCGGGGTGTCAGAGCTGCAACCCAGGTACTGGCCCCCCGCCTCTTTCTCAACAAGCGGCGGGCGTCGTCGGAAGATTTTTAGTGGGTATTACTGCTGGCGGTCGTGTCTGCCGGTGGTGAGTCCCACACCCCTCTCTCGGTCCCCCTTTGGCCGGGAGACAGTGCGTAAGTGCATTTTGTTACCGACGTAAATAAAAAAAAAAAAAAAAAAAAGGGTTGGTAAGATCTTGGTAAGACAACCATTTTCAAGCTGCAATTTGATAAGATGAAGAACTGTCTTCATCTTATCAAATTACAGCTTGAAAATGTGCACTAGTTTTAAACTTCAGATCTCGTGTTATAATAAGCACCCTTAATTTTTGCTCGTTACATTTATTTTATATTCATAATCAGACAAGCTGTTAGCGAGCTTCCTGCTCGGTAGTAGTTACACTGTCAATGTAAAGTTTAGTCAAAGTACCAAAACTTACAGCTTTATTTTAAATTATAATCTTTAGCCAGGCGGTGCGTTGACAGGGAGTTCATTCTCACACGTTAGACATAACTGGACCCCACATAGTGCTTTTTAAAAATAAACTTTAAGGGTACATACGCGTCAGGAAGTTAATTTGCATTGTAGAATTATTTCTTTACCGAGGTTTTTCAAAGAAATTACTTCATAATGGTTTTCAAAAAGAGCGTACGTGTGCCAACAGGCGGTATTTTATTATTATTTATTTATTTTATTTATTTATTCAGTAAGTACAGTTTATAACAACTTATTTATAACATAGCACAAAACCGTGAGTACGGTTTAACTGCGGGGTCTGATTCTCCGTACGTTTATCGTCTATATATATATAATTTTAACTATAGGTATAATTAATTTTTAGTTCTGAGAAAGCCAATACATTAACAAAAAATTATATTAAATCTAAATAGTATTGTTTTAGTTTTCTCTTAAATTTAGACTTACTATCTATAAAGGTAATGTCCTCTGGCAGACTATTTAATAAATATGGCACACGTTTTTTCAACGTTCTGTCACCATAGTAATTGTGTATCCTGGGAATTATATATTATTATGGTAGTGATGCACCCTCGTGTAGCAAGTATCAATAGGCTGACCAATTTCAATCCGAATCCGGCAGGCTGTATGCTAGAGTGCCCCCTAGTCACCTAATATACAAAAAAAGTCTTTTAATATTCTGAGACCTATAGAGAGCAATAAACAATATACACAGCACAGATGCACCCCCCATCACTCACTTCCAATGTTGACAGAACAACTCAAACTCGACCAACTTGGCGGCTGTGCCCATTACTCCCTTGGCGCGAACAAATAACTCTTGAAATTTGTCATAAAAAAGTTTTCCTTACACAAAACCGTGACTTTTAAAAATAGCACCATTATTTACAGCTTTTAAAACTCGCGCGTTAATAGAAAAAGCTGAGAAAAGTTATCTTGGTGTTGTTTTTTGTATTATTTTGAGATACTTAAAGCGGCCGCTATAATTTATCAGACTCGTCATTATTCAAGTTCAGGCGACTGTAATCTGCCGGACAACAATTATGGCAAGCAAGACAAATGGTTTGACCCTGAAAAAGTGGAGGATCTGACCAGAACCTATAGTATATAGAGATAAAAAGGTTTACTGTGTCAAGTAATAAATAATTCCGTTGGGGGAACGGATTATAAGGTGCCATAAGTTCGTTCAATATTTCCCTCAACTTAAAAAATATAATAAGAATATTCTTTGTTTCATGGCTTATCTATGGTTTGGGTGTTACCAACCAACAGTTTGACGCTGACTTTACTGAGGGTACTAGACAACGAATTATTTATTTTTGGTTATATGTTGGAACTAAGATAATTTTCCTTTCCGGCTCCTTAAATCTCTCTTTCACGGCCATCTTACACAACAAAGTTATAGACTTTGCTATGTAAGAAAAGGTCAGTAGTAGTGAGACGTTTATAAACTGAGACTAAAATTCAATGAATCAAAACACTGCAACTACAACAAGAAAAACATCAAAATCTAACAGAACGGTACTTTGAAACAGTCATAAAGCAAAAAGTAATAAACTAAAAACCTAAAACTAACCTAAATGCCAAAACAAGCTGTGAAAATTTGAAGCGCAGCCAAAATGAACGGGCTTCGGGCTCGTAATCACCTTAGTTCCCACTTGCGAATGTTTCAAGCACAGTTTATTTCGAATTCAATTTCATTGTTGAAGTGTGGCAGGGCTATATTTGAACAGGCAGTATCATATCGGACCCTTTGCGAGTATTATGCATAGGCACATGTTTACTATTATTGTTTCAGGAGAAAGTTAGGTGCGTTATGTCGTCAAAGCGGTCAAAGCGGCACAGTTTATTTTGAATGCAATTTCATTGTTGAAGTGTTTGAACACAGACCCTTTTTGATTTGAATTGAATCTGAGCCTTTGTGTGTATTACGCAAAGGCACAGCATATTAACTATTCCTCTTTTAGGACAATATTACAAGCTATCAAAGTGCACATAACTCGGTAATTCACGTTAGTTTTCTACTTGCGAATGTTTCCACAGTTTATTTGAATTCAATTTCATTGATGAAGTGTTTGAACACAGACAGTATCATATTGAATCTGACCCTTTGTGTATTATGCAAAGGCACAGCATATGACCTATTACTCTTTTGGGATAATATTGAAAGCTATCAAAGTGGCAACGTCGCATTTTCATGTCAAAATTGTGACTTGGTGTTTCGGCAGGCATCATTAAATATAAGCGTTAGGTAGTCAAAGCGGCAACGTCGCTTTGTCTTGCCATATTTGTCATTTTGTGTTCTTTGAGGCCCAATAGAATAGAAGAAAGTATGAATGTAATGACATGCGTCGCACCTACAATTCGGTAATAGACTTTAGTTTCCCACTTGCAAATGATTTAAGCATAGTTTATTTTGAACTCAATTTCATTGTTGAAATGTGGCCGGGCTATATTTGAACAGGCAGTATCATATCGGACCCTTTGCGTGTATTATGCAAAGGCACATGTTTACTATTATTGTTTCAGGAGAACGTTAGGTGCGTTATGTCGTCAAAGCGGCAACGTCGCTATATCCTGTCAAATTTGTAATTGGTGTTCTGAGAGGCACAATAAAATAGAAGAAAGTGTGAATGTAATATCATGAGTCTTATCTAAAACCATGTAATATACCCACTTAGTTTAGTTTCCCACTTGCAAATGATTTAAGCACTGTTTATTTTGAATTCA
The DNA here is from genome assembly GCA_949126915.1 of Musotima nitidalis. Lineage (NCBI taxonomy): Eukaryota > Metazoa > Arthropoda > Insecta > Lepidoptera > Crambidae > Musotima > Musotima nitidalis. The sequence goes on along the minus strand of OX421424.1, from coordinate 4,935,773 downwards.
ATTTCATTGTTAAAGTGTGGCTTTATTTTTTTATTTGAACACAGTTGTGTCATTATTGAATTGTATGTTAACTATTACTGTTTAAAGATACAATTCGTCATCATTATCATTTCAGCAATTTGAAGTCAACTGCTGAACAGCCCCAGTTGATTTCCACGTTGATCGATGTTGTGCCGCCTACATCCACCAGCTTTTTGCCGCCCTTACCAGATCCACGGTCCATCGAGTGGGAGGCCGCCCTCTACTATGTGTGCTGGTTAGCGGTCGCCATTGAAGAACCTTTACTCCCCATCAATTCGGTTCTTCGAGCTATGTGCCCCGCTCACTGCCACTTCAGCTTGCAAACTCGCCTCGCTTTGTCGGTCACTCCAGGTCTTCTATGGATTTCCTTGTTTCTGATTCTATCAAATAAGGAAACTCTGAGTAAATTCATTTCACGCTGAGCGACATTCAGCTTTCTTATGAGGCCCATAGAATAAAACTACAAGCCATCAAAGTGGCAATTTCGCATTTTCTTGGCAAATTTGTCATTAGGTGCTTTGGGGGCCTAGGTAATTGAATAACTGACATTCAGCCAAATCTGGTTCAACCAGTTAGAGAAATATGGCCCTAAATTTAAACTCTAAAAGTCTAGGCACAACCGGGATAATTGTAAAATGATAATGATGATTGAGTGAAAAGTTAGGTGCAGAACCTAACTTATTTTTTTTCTTTTAGATATGGACTCACTCTTTTAGAGTATTTTCAATGTCAAGTAATATAATTGATCAAGAATATGCTTTAATGCAGCATTTTCGTCATTCAGTGCAGTCAAAGTGAAGTTCGTCATATTCGAGTTAAGTCAGTGTCAAATTTTTTTAATTTTTTAATGTGACACGTCATAATGACTACGTCCTGCCTGATGGAAAGCATCGATGCAGTCCAAAAAAATTAAAGCGCTTTATATAAGCACGGTACGAAGCGCACCCACTCATGACGGCCTGCTAAAATGCCGTTTCACGCCCCGCTTAAAAGGCCCAGGATCAAGGGAAATAGGAAACACATAAGCCGGCAGCGAGTACCAAAGCTTAGTGGTCTTGCTCAAGATCGACTTCCCAAATTTCTTGGTTCGAGTGCTGATACTGAGGGAGTAAAACATTGGAGACTTTACTAGAAGCCTCTAGGGAGTTTTCGAATCAGCAAGGATAATCTCAATTTACTGCAATATGTTACTTTACTACATTTGTGTACTTTGTCTAAGAAGTTATGTATCGATATTCACCAATAAAATTTTGAATGGCCACTAGTATTGGGTAATTAAGTATTGCCGCGATTCGTCTTTTCCCACGTTGGCGCTAAAGCTCCCAAAACCTAACTTGAACACAATTTTTTATTTTTTTAAATATTTTTTATTTAGAGATAATATACTGCCTCCCAAACAACCAAGAACCGACTCATGAACCAATGTAAGAGCAATGTTGCTCATAATTAAATAATACTTAATTAGCACATACAATTAAACTTAGTGCGAATTGGCAGACGCAAGTGTGTGCTAGAATTTTGAAATCCTCTAACTTAGCGTTTTGACCGATATGGCGCAGTGGCGAGTATATCTGCACTCCATGTGGTTTCAATTCCCACACAGGACAAAATCTTTGAGTTTGATCAGTTATTCTGGTTAGAGTGTCCTTTGTATTTTAATTATGTATGTACATAAAAAGGTATTTATGTATATTTGTTTATTTAGAACACACACAGAAATATACAAACAGAAAAACTAAGAAAAATTAGGTACAGGGCACAGCTTATTCCAAAAAGAAATATTTATTTATCCGTTATTTAGACTATGTATATATGTAACTTGTGTTATCCATAACATAATATCCATAACACAAGTTTTTACTTATACTTATCCTGGAACTAAATAATTGGTGTAATTGGCAGGAAAATATTAAAGGAATATTTATGGCTTTACTACTGTCACATATAGTGCCGAGACCTACATGCACAGAAAAGCTCTATATTATATGCCACACATGCAGTCACCCTACCCAAGAACCGACTGATTAATATCGGTGATCGTTTCCGTTTATTTAGAACTGTGGAGCCACGAGCGCTACAATAATATTTGTCCAGTCCATATATTTACGGAACCCGGATGCACCCACAACGATTGACGGCAATTTGCACAGAATGGATGCAGGAAGACGACAAAGACATTGAGGTAGACCTCGGAAACGCTGGCTTGATAATGCTGTCGCTCACGTCCCGGACTGGGAGAGACTTGCCCACGACGGAAGGGAATGGAAAATAAAAGAAATGAAATCTCTAAAAAAAATTCCGATTTAATTTAAAAAATCAGTACATTATTATTTCGTTCGGTCTGCGCCGTGAGATTGTTCATGTGTATGAAAATTGTGACTGACTTGTATAAAAATATCAGCGGTTAGTCAATAATGTAACATTTAAAGAACTGTTGATGGTACTGCGTAATAGCTGAAATTCAGTCAAATCTGGTTGAACCAGTGAGCAGATTCTGGGCCCTAAGCTTAAGTCTAGGACAACCGAGATAATGTTGGATATGATGATTAAAGAACTGTTAAAAGTACTGCATAACTGAAGGCGCTTTATTTGAATATTGAAAAATTATCAAATGACAGTCTCCAGCTATTGGTGGAGAGGGAGGGTGTGCCAGACTTTAACTGACTACAAACCATTCATGTTCCATCTTGAACTCTATATTCCGGGACCGCAATACCATTTCGAACAATCTCTCGACAACTTACGAGTGGTACTATATTATTTGTATAGTATCTATATTAGTATTATGTCATCCTTTTTTTTAAAGTCCATTTTTATCCTTTTTTTATTTACAGACAATAATTTTTAATTTAATTACTCTTAAAACATATTGTTAATTTACCCGTCTTAAATATGGTTTTTATGTATGAACACATAGTTTGAGGTGTAACTTAGTTTATAAATTTGCATTAACTTTGTTAGCATAAGTTGCAACTTGTTTTGTGTTTGAATAAACAAATAAATAAATAAATTTGCTATAACTCAACATATTTAATTAAATTATCATGCTACATCATTCTTACTTGCGGTCTGTGCCGTGAGACTGTTTACGTGTGGGTAATGTGTGACCAAGACCACAGGAGCAATTGGAGTACACTGCTGCTGACTTGTAAACAAACATCAGTGGTTAGTCAATAATGTAACGTGTAAAGGACTGCTGGAAGTGGCATTCGTTGATTAAACGATTGAAAATAGATCAGTTATTTAAGCTAAGATAGTGTAGTAGTAGGATATGTAGCAGCTTTCTTACTATAGGGGTACATCTCAAAAAAAGAATTAATTTAGTTAAGATCGATTTTGTGAAAATACAGGGGCTCAAAAATCTTTAAACGCGTTTTTACAAAAATCATGATTTTTCGAATTGGGCCCCTTTAGTATGAAAGGTGCGATAATGTAATTTTTATACGGGAATTATATGTTTACTTCCAAAAGTTCGCAATTAAAATCTTGGAAACAACATATAATGGTTACCTGAGTCTTGTCTGTCGATCGGCAGATGCACCGCTTGCAGATGAGATTGGCTTAGGCTCCTAAGATTTAGATGAGATCCTTATACGCCCGTATATATGAGTATTTAATTATGAAATAACAAATTCAAAGGCACATTTAGCAACTTTATTAACAACGAAGTTCAGAGCCACTGGATCGCAGCCAGTGGTGTAAGTAATGACCTGGAAACACGTTTGAAATGCACAAATGAGTCGCGTTGAAACTCGAAACAAACAACTTTGATAAGAAAACAACGCGTTTACGATCTTACATCTGAACTTATTTGTTTCTTATATCTTAAGATAGATTACAGCTATATGATAGGTATTTGACGACTTATATGACGTGGGGGGTCAGTATATTAGCGCTCCGCTCTTGAGGTTGTGGGTTCGATTCTCACACAGGACAAATATTTGTGTACTCGTATATTATTATAGACATAATATTGTATGTATATATTTGGTATATATTCACAAAAAATTTTTTGGTATCCATAACACAAGTTCTTAATGATACTTGTCTTGGAACTAAGTAATTGGAGTAATTGTAAGAAATTATTTATAAGATTACAAATTGGCTTGGCATGTTAAACATGGGCCCGGATTTTCACGCTGTACTCAAACATAGCTGCTGGGACGATGCTACACATTATATTAGTTCTTAAGTACCTATGTAATATTACTTACAGTTGAATAGTTTGCGTTCGTTCTAGAATGGTGGCAGGGAGAGTGGTGTGCGACTTCCCCCCGCAAGATTGACGTACGATCTGTTTAAAGTTCGCAGGATCCCGACGGATATAGGGTGCTTATGATTATATTATCTTCTGTGTTGACACGATTGTTTAGGGAGTCTTATGATACCGATATGGTGCCAGTGTCTTGGAAGGAAGAGAACATACAACCAATCCCAAAAAAAGAGGATCGCTCGGATCCTGCAAATTATCGACCCACCGTTGTAACTTCTGTGCTGTGCAAGGTATTTAACTGGGTTATAAATGCTCAGCTCATTCGTTACCCTGAAGATTACTCTCTACTTCACGGTCGCCAATATTGGTTTACACATTGACGGATAATCTTCTAGAGTTCATTACTCACGCATGGGGTGAAGCAATGGATAAGTATGGCGAATCTTTGGCAGTAAGCCTGGATGTCTCCAAATCTTACGACATAGTATGGCATTGTTCCCTTCTTTTCATCCGGCCTTCGGTGTGCCGTCCCGTTTATGCGCCTACGTGGCTGGCTTTCTATATCATCGGAGAATTCGTGTCCTGTGTGAGCGCAGTTCCTCCGAGAACTGCAAAGTCTATCCCAAAGTGTGGCAGGGTTCGGTGCTCTCTTCTACCTTATTTCTTCTGCATATTATTGACATGTTGTCGTTGGGCAATATTCATTGTTATAATAATGAATAATGCTTCAATCTTATCCCGCCCTCTCCTTTCCTCTCCGGAACAACACGCGAAGGTCTTAGGAACCATACACATACTGTGCAGACTATCATAATAGGTTGGGGAAAAAGTCTTTTCGTATTTTTGTATGAAAAGTCAAGACATTTTTTTCAAAGTTTATTTACATTTATTTACAATATATATGTACCGTTTTGTTGAATAACTTTCTGCCATTTTGTGGGCAGAGACATTATCCCGTTACTGTAGAAACTTTGGGACTTCCGATCAAAAAAACGGGACAAATAGTTTTGGCAGTCCTCTCTTGAGGTCCACCTTACAGAACCTAAAGAATTCTGCAGAGACCGAAACAGGTGAAAATCTGAAGGCGCAAGGTCAGGGCTATATGGTGGATGCACTAGGACCTCCCAGTCGAACTCTCTTAATTTTTGCTGAGTGGCTAAAGATGTGTGTGGTCTAGCGTTATCGTGATGAAAGACCACACCCTTCCTGTTGATCAATTCCGGCCGTTTTCTCTCGACTGCTTCCTTTAATCTCATCAGTTGCTGGCAGTAAAGATCAGAATCGATGGTTTTGCCGGGCGGTAAAAGCTCATAATAAACAATGCCCTTCCAATCCCACCATACACACAGCATCACCTTATTTCGTGTTAGGCCAGGTTTTGTGTGACGTCGCCGGGGGGGAGTCGACCCGGTGTTGCCACCACTGTGACTGCGCGGAAGACACCGCGCAGCACACTTTGGTGACGTGCCCTGCGTGGGCGGGGCCGCGGTCGACGTTAGCCGCGGCCCTGGGTGGAGTGGCTCTCTCGCTGCCGACCATCATGCAAAAGATGGTCGACAGCGAGACGGCGTGGGAGGCGATGGCCTCCTTCTGCGAAGTGGTGATGTCGCAGAAGGAGGCCGCGGAGCGGGAGAGGGAGCGGGATCCGCTCTCTCTCCGGCTACGCCGTTGGCGCAGCGGGCGGGCCAGGAGGGCCCGTCAGGCAGCGCCCGGGGGGTCTTAGGCGGCGGGGGCAGGGGGCCCCTTCCGTCTCGCCATAGACCCCCCCCGAAGTCGGCCAGTTACGCCATGGCCGCACAAGGAGGTAGGGGGGGCGCTGCAAATTGCGCCTTCCTGAGGAGGTCTCCCCGGTTCTAATCCGGGGGACGTTGGCCGCGGGCGGGGTTCCAGAAGCTACAAACCCGGGCACTGGTGCCTCGCCCCTTTTCAACAGTGGTGGGCGTCGTCTGAAGTTTTTTAGTGGGTAGGACTGCGGTGGTCGTGTCGGCTGCAGTGAGCCCCCCACCCCCTCCCGGTCTCCCCCTTTTGGCCGGGAGACAGTGCGTAAGCAGCATTTTTTTACAGACGATAATAAAAAAAAAAAAAAAAAAAAGGTTTGGCCACAGTCTGTGAAGCCTGGCCAACTTTCGACCACGACCTTTTTCGCACGTTCTTGTCGTACGTGATCCACTTTTCATCGCCAGTTATCAATCTCTTCAAAAACGGCTCGGTTTCATTACGTCTCAATAATGAATCGCAAATGAGTACACGGTTCATTAAGTTTCTTTGAGTGAGCTCGTGTGGCACCCAAATATCGAGCTTTTTTGTATAACCAGCTTTCTTCAAATGGGTCAAAACTGTTCTGTGGTCAATTCCCAGTTCTTCAGCTACATCATAACTACTAATATGCCGATCTTGCTCCACTCTTTCAAAAATGGCGTCCATTTTATTTGTAACAGGGCGACCAGAGCGAGGTGCATCTTTAACATCAAAATTTCCGGACTGAAAACGTTTGAACCAAATTTGTGCTACTCTTACTGACACTGCATCAGGTCCATAAACATCACAATTTTTTTTCACTGCTTGAGTTGCATTTTTGCCTTTTTTATAATAAAATTTTAAAATGTATCGAATTTCTTCATTAGATTCACTCATTTTTACGGAGAGAAAAACAACTGAAAAATAGCGGGAAACAACTTTTTTTTATTTTTTCTTTTCTTTATAATGGAACCTTATAATGTTACCAAAACCAGCCAGACACAAATAGTACAGTCAAAAAAATTTTATAATAAGTTTATACCTACGTTATGCAAAAGACTTTTTCCCCGACCTAATACGTCTGCCTACTAGTAAACCCCTATAAGAAAAATAAAGATTGACACCTTACTGTACTTTATCAACAGAGGCATCAGTTACTAAATTAAGTACTTAGTGTTTAAACTTGCTATAGTATCCTTCATACGAGAATACAATAATCGTAAAACTATAATCTTATTGAATTTAACAGAATATTTGTCTACAATAAAAACTGCCCTGCTGCCACTGAATAAAAGGCATTTTATTCAGTAATTAATTATTCGTAAATATTAGGTCGGGGAAAAAGTCTTTTCGCATAACGTAGGTATAAACTTATTATAAAATTTTTTTTGACTATACTATTTGTGTCTGGCTGGTTTTGGTAACATTAAAAAGGTTCCATTATAAAGAAAAGAAAAAAATAAAAAAAAGTTGTTTCCCGCTATTTTTCAGTTGTTTTTCTCTCCGTAAAAATGAGTGAATCTAATGAAGAAATTCGATACATTTTAAAATTTTATTATAAAAAAGGCAAAAATGCAACTCAAGCAGTGAAAAAAAATTGTGATGTTTATGGACCTGATGCAGTGTCAGTAAGAGTAGCACAAATTTGGTTCAAACGTTTTCAGTCCGGAAATTTTGATGTTAAAGATTACGAATTAAATGGACGCCATTTTTGAAAGAGTGGAGCAAGATCGGCATATTAGTAGTTGCGATGTAGCTGAAGAACTGGGAATTGACCACAAAACAGTTTTGACCCATTTGAAGAAAGCTGGTTATACAAAAAAGCTCGATATTTGGGTGCCACACGAGCTCACTCAAAGAAACTTAATGAACCGTGTACTCATTTGCGATTCATTATTGAGACGTAATGAAACCGAGCCATTTTTGAAGAGATTGATAACTGGCGATGAAAAGTGGATCACGTACGACAAGAACGTGCGAAAAAGGTCGTGGTCGAAAGTTGGCCAGGCTTCACAGACTGTGGCCAAACCTGGCCTAACACGAAATAAGGTGATGCTGTGTGTATGGTGGGATTGGAAGGGCATTGTTTATTATGAGCTTTTACCGCCCGGCAAAACCATCGATTCTGATCTTTTCTGCCAGCAACTGATGAGATTAAAGGAAGCAGTCGAGAGAAAACGGCCGGAATTGATCAACAGGAAGGGTGTGGTCTTTCATCACGATAACGCTAGACCACACACATCTTTAGCCACTCAGCAAAAATTAAGAGAGTTCGACTGGGAGGTCCTAGTGCATCCACCATATAGCCCTGACCTTGCGCCTTCATATTTTCACCTGTTTCGGTCTCTGCAGAATTCTTTAGGTTCTGTAAGGTTGACCTCAAGAGAGGACTGCCAAAACTATTTGTCCCGTTTTTTTGATCAGAAGTCCCAAAGTTTCTACAGTAACGGGATAATGTCTCTGCCCACAAAATGGCAGAAAGTTATTCAACAAAACGGTATATATATATTGCAAATAAATGTAAATAAACTTTGAAAAAAATGTCTTGACTTTTCATACAAAAATACGAAAAGACTTTTTCCCCAACCTATTAGATGTTATTTTATTGTGAATTACTCAACGAATTTATACAATGCCATAAAATTGCCAAACTCGTCGGAAACAAACATTTCTTTGTCAATTTTATTGGTGAAAAACGACTACTTTATGCCAGGAAGTGAATTTACGGTGAACCATTCAATATTACTATCGTAATTTTACCCTATCGTTAAGTGAACATTTATACTGACTTACGAATGGTTTCCTGTCTCTTGCAAATACGTACGTATACTATGACCAACAAAGCTCTCAGAGGGTGAGCAAAAGAAACAGGTGTAGTTCTATAGGTCTGAGTGTGATTGTATGTCTATATATATATATTTTTATTATAGACATTAACACCAATTGTTTAGTTCCAAGATAAGTATCATTAAGAACTTGTGTTATGGATGCTAAACAACTGATAAACATACTTAAACACTTTTTTTTTTGTAAATACATTCTTTATATACAAAGGAAAACACCCAGACTAGAACAAATATTCATGTTCATGCACACAAAGATTTGTCCTGTGTTCCCACATCGAACCCACGACCTCTGGAGTGAAATGCAGGTATACTGAGCTCAACGCCGCATATCGGTCGTCATAGTCGGTCGAAATAGTGACAGATGATTGAAAAATCTGTGCCTAAACATAAGTAACAATAGTGCCACTTATTTTTATTGACGGGCAAATTGACACTACACATCTTATTTCAATGTACAAATACGCACAATTTTCATTTTCATATGCTAAAAATAACACCTCTTAGACAGATTTTATTTGGGTTTATTTGTACAAATTAAGTGTGTCTGTATAATGTAAGACACTTTAATTAGTAACAATTAAAAACGATCCCGTCTTTATTTATATAGTAAGCATATGGCCAGAATATATAGTTCCAATATTTGTCAATTTTTACAACGACATGTTTAGCCTAGTTATATTGCCAGTTTTTTAAGCAATCAGAACCTACTGTTTTAAACAAAGGAACAAGTATAATATAATATGTAAACAAAAAATAAATCTACTGAAGCAGGGCGTGAAACGGCATTTTAGCAGGTCGTCATGAGTGGGTGCGCTTTGTACATTGCTTATGTAGTATGAAGCGCTTTCATTTTTTTGGACTGCATCGACTGCTTACCATCAGGCAGGATGTAGTCATTATGACGTCACACTATAAAATAAATATTAAAAGTATTATTTATTCGTAGACAATTAATTGAGTATTTCACTATAGTTGATACATAATGACTGAACATAGTTTCAGCTAAATACAAGAGCATTAGGAATAATTCAACTAATTGTACAATAGTATTGTGATCTCCGAGGTCTAAATGTATTAGTTAATGTCATTGATATATGTGTTAGTGCATTGTGTTATCGTAATGAGAACACGATATGATACTTAGGTACTCCAGTGCTGACATCAGTCTTTCTCTTATAAATTAAGGTGTCGGTGTGTGCATCTGGTGTCCTGCGGCAGATTTTAAATAGCCAATTAAGGCATAGCTATAGGAAACATCATTCTTATATCAAGTTCCTTACTCAGGTACATATTAATTTACCTGAGTAAAGAACTCGATATAAACTTGTGCAAGGGTATGAACCCATGCAAAGAAAAGAAAACAATAAAAAAATCATAAATATAATTCAGTTAATTTATAAATATTTTGTTCAATATAGAAAAGATAAATTGCAACCGTAATTTTAAATAAGCTTAAAAATAAAAATAATTATGTAACTTAAATTATTATAAAAACTTCTGTCAGGACATTAAAAGGCACTGGAGTCCTTATTGCGACTGCCATAGATGTTTCTGACAGCTGGAACCAACGGCTTAACGTGCTGTCGGAGGCACAGAGCAAGAACTCTAGTTCTTAATAAGTACATTAAATATCGATACTATTATTAATTATTTAGACAGATATGCATCATAAACCACTCGATGTAATAAAAACCTGGTCCGTTTGTTTTTATATTTATTAGTTATTTAACAGCGGCTCTTCCCATACCCAAAGCAAATTACATCGTCAAGTGACTTTCGGGACTTTACAAGTCACAACTTCTACGCAAAGAGGTTAAACTTCCTTCATCACCTGTACGGTATACATCTAATGGTCAAGCTTTAATTGAATATTAACTGATTTTATGTATTGCTTGTAATCGTCTACACAAAGCGTATTCTGTGATGGTAAACATTAAATCCGCACTGGGACAGCGTGGTGGAGTATGACCCAATACCCTTGCACCTTGGTATGTGAGAGGAGGCTCCTGCTCAGTAGTGGGACGTTAATGGGCTGAGATGATGATGATGATGAAACATTAAATATTTTATGATATTTTTGTCAAGGCGGCGGGAAGCCGATGGATGAAGGCGCATTAGGAACGGTTTAGAGAGGCCTATGTTCAGCAATGGACATCATATGGCTGAGATGATGATATTTTTCTTTAACTTGACAAAATTGTGTTCCAGTTATACAGATTTATTTAATTGCCCGAAGTTGATGTCTGTTTTGTGTAATTTTATTTCAGAAGATAAATTTCATTCTCTCCTAATCTAATAGTAAGTATTAGTTTTCATTAGTAACTATATAAACAAGTGTACAAATATCCACAACACAAGTTCTTAATGAAACTTAACTTGGAATTTTTTTTTTTGATATAAAATAATTATGTTATTTATGTCATTAACCGACGATATTATGTATTTAATTTGACGACTGATATGGCGTGGAGGTCAGTATACCCACACTTCACTCCAGAGGTCGTGGGTTCGATTCCCACACAGGACAAATCTTTGTGTGCATGAACATGAATATTTGTTCTGGTCTGGGTATTTTCCTATGTATAATAAGTATGTATATACAAAAAAAAAGTATGTAAGTATGTTAATCCGTTGTTTAGTATCCGTAACACAAGTTCTTAATGATACTTATCTTGAAACTAATTAAGTGCTGTATTTGTTAGAAAATATTTACTTATTTATTATTTAATGGGCAAAATCTGTTAAACATCAGACAAATATTCTAAATCATGCAAACAAATATTTGCCTTCAACATAGGTGTTCAAGTGTTCAGAGGTTAATTCTGCACATAGCTATGTCACATAGACATTTTAGCACAGGGAATAATGTCCATCATTCGCGACGCGAGACATATCCCAGCATTCCAGTTCGTTAACGTACAGTCAACATCATAATATGACTAGCAGTGCGCTATGTTTGAAAATAATTTAAAAAATAAAAAAACGTGTCGCACTCGGAGACTGCCGCGGTAAAGCAATTGCATAGAATTTTTTATCAACTTTTGCAATTATAATTATTAATCGCGTAATTGATTTGTCAAGTCACAAGTCTCAATTTGAATTTGCAACACATTTATGAGCGAATGGAAAAAACAATTGTGTAAGTGGCAGTCTCTACTGCCACTCACACAATTGTCTATCTTCGTCACTTTTAGCCCAGCGTAAAAGAATATCAGCTATAATGCTATTGCTGTAGAATCGATAGAACTCTATCTATCGTCGAGAGAAATTTAAATGAAAAGAGAAGTAAATATATTTTTTATTTTATTTAAAAGTCATCAAATTACAGATTAATAGAGAAACAAAGACAAGATACGTATAACTTATACGGTCGCTTTCAAGTACATAATTAGTTTACGAGTAGTACTTTTTCACTCTTACTTTAGAAAATTACAAATTTACTATTTAAAAGCAATATTTAGCTTGGCATAGTACCTAAATTATCGGGTAGCTTATGATGCCAACTATATGACAAACAGTAATTATATTATAAGTCAAGGTATAAAATTGCCAAGTTATACTCGAACTAAAATATTTAAACTCGTTTTTTTAATCGTGTAACAAATTTATGTTTTTCACTTTGTTTTATATGACCGTTTTTAAAACTATTAAAGTTTGTGAATTTATCGTGTACTATTAAGGCACGTACTGCACCAAAAAAAAAATAGTTGTGTGCGAAACATGTTTATAACGAGTATCTGAGCTACGTTATAACAATTGAGGCCATGGTTTTTTTTTATAGGCCGTGTCACTTCTTTTTAGAAATACCTTAAAAAAATATATGATAGATTCGAAATAAGTAATAAAATCAAAAATCGGTTTTTATCAGCAGCATATTCATAATTATACCCTAATAAAGCATACCTCCTTTAATGCACAATATTACAGATAAATATATACAATCAGAAAATAGATGTATCCACAACGGTGAGCTTTTTCCGATTATCTTTCAATCTTCTTTTTTAATATATCAAACAGTCCTCAGAAATTTGCTTTCACATGCTCTAAATCAATATTTATTTACTGATGATGGAAGATTTAATCTTACAATCAAATTCATGTGTCGTTAAGCTTACCTCGATCAAACATATCAATATTTTATAATTTAATCAATGTACTTACGATAAAAGCCTCTGTTGTTTTCAAATTATATGTCCTGTGGACATATATTGCCTGAAATAAAAAAATATATATTATAAATGATAATAAAAAACAACATGTGTCGTTAAGCTTACCTCGATCAAACATATCAATATTTTATAATTTAATCAATGTACTTACGATAAAAGCCTCTGTTGTTTTCAAATTATATGTCCTGTGGACATATATTGCCTGAAATAAAAAAATATATATTATAAATGATAATAAAAAAAATCTGAAGGTATAGGGCCCCTACGAAGTTCTGAGTCCGAGCCAATCTCACCTGCAAGTGGTGCACCACAAGTGGAGGCTCTGGCTAATTTCCCGGTAAGCGGAAATAGGCTCGCCATCTACTACGTGGTACCAACACTATAGTTAGCGAAAGCTTCGGGAAAACATGCGTGCTTGTATGTATGTATGTATGTATATCCTTAATATTCCCTAAGTTTACATTAGGCCTTAATTAAAGTACAAGTCGAAGTATTTATTTGGATAAAAAATAAGGTTTTAACTTTAATTTTCCTGTACCAAAACATAAACCCGGTTAGAGTACTGTAATGTACATTATGTATAAACAATAATACAATGGATTTTTTTTTTTGCAAAAAGAAAACTAAAAGTAATAAGACATTTTATTTACTGTGAAAAACTCCACGTTCAGTTATCCCGAGTAATAATCGAACCAACGACTATTGAATAATCAGTCTACTTCTCTATCGATATCTGTTTATAGCATTTATTTGACGACTGTTATGGCCGGTATACCTGCACTCCGCTCCTGAGGTCTTGGGTTAGATAACCACACAGGAAAAATTTATGTGTGCATGAATATGATTATTTGTTCTAGTCGGGGATGTTTCATAAGTATATTAGGTATGTATTTACAAAAAAAAAGAAGTATTTAAGTATTTTTATCCGTTAGTTAGTATATATGGGTTTGTGGGATATGTTTTTATGTAACTTGTAGATATTATTTGAAGAAGAAGCTTGTAGAAGCGCTCGTAGCTCTGCGGTTCTCGGTGGTCGTAAACGATCACCGAAGTACAGCAGAGTTTACAGAGGTCAGTCCTTGAATGGGTGACCGTTTGTGTGGCATTTGATATCGAGCGCTTCCGTGCTTCGGAAGGCACGTTAAGCCGTTGGTCCCGGTTATCACCAAATGTGGTAGTCGTTAAGCCATGTTAGAGGCCTAATGGGCGGCTTGATAAATTCTAACAGCAGGACGCCACACACCTGCCTCCGCCAATCCGCAGTGGGTCAGCGTGGTGGAGTATGACCCAATACCCTCACACCTTGATAGTGAGAGGAGGCTCGTGCTCAGTAGTGGGACGTTAATGGGCTGTGATGATGATGATGATGAGATATTATTTAAAGAAAATTATCTTGGAACTAAATAATTGGTGCAATTTATATATTTAATTATTTATATATTGTAAACGCAAAAGGTAATGAAGAAATGACATGTAATAACTGCAAAGCCAAAAATAATTTTAATATTTTTTTATTTTATATAGAACAACACAAATAGCAAAGATAAGTACTGATCATAAAATGTTCATACAATAAAGGTAAGCGTATAAATCTTTATTACTAAGAGTACCGAGCTTCAGTTTATGGCGGGGCAAGTCAGTAATGTCTGTTTTGGAACATTAGTCTTTCAGTCAACGTGAGAATTTATGATTCGGAGGGAAACCGCATGTACACTTCCCGCACAATTTTCATTTATGACTTTATGTCTGCGTTTTGAAGCAAAATTTACTATATTTGAGAGTATGTTAATGTTAATCTTGCCTCGGAAAGCACGTTAAGCCGTTGGTCCCGGCTGTCATCAAAATCTATGAAATTCGTAAGGCAGTCAGTGCCTTCTAACAGACTGACAACTGACAACCATAGAATGATGTTTCCCTCTTGGTTGCGGAGGTCAGACGGCAATCCCTCATTCTCATTTCACAACGGAAGGCTACGCGAAAAAAGGTTTCTTTTAAAACGTACCGTAACGTATCTGACATCTCTAAGGTTTGAGGATGAACTCCCTGCCGCTGGTGAGCGGTGCGATGATAGAAACAGGCAGTCGGTATCATTTTAAATAGTGCCTAAGAACACAACCCATTATACAATCGGTAGTACACACTCAAGGAGGCCAAATCTCTCCTCAGACTTATTGGTTCAATACCGCTTGTAAGCCTCGCAATATTTAATACTAGCTTTTGCCCGCGACTTCGTTTGCGTGGAATACGTGACTTTCGGCAGATTTTTGATTTCACCCACATAGTTCCCGATCTCGCGGGATTTTTGAGAAATTTCCGCTCCCGCGGGATTTTCGGGACGAAAACTATTCTATGTCCTTTCTCGAGTTCCAAACTATGTCTGTACCAAGTTTCATCCAAAGCGGTTCAGTAGTTTAGGCGTAAAGAAAAGACAGACAGAAAGAAAGACAGACAGACAGAGTTACTTTCACATTTATAATATTAGTTTGGATAACGTTTCATAATTGATATTTCTTCTTGTGTCCTTAATAGAGCCACACTCTGAGTTTAATCCCGTTCGGCGCAGCATTTCATTTGCTTTTCTTCACCTTAGTTCATCCCTTAGTGATCATAATTATTTTTCATTAATTAAACCATTCGATATTAAACCATTCTGTAGTGAATCGGACAGGTTAGAACGATTTGTCCTTAGGATTAATCGTAGCTACAGTCTTAGTACCTGAGCGCTTCTTTAAATGATCGTTTGTAGTTTAGTGGCGATAGTACAGTGGCGAGACCCCTTGCCTTAAATTTAGAGTCCAAATACAAATACAAAATAATTTATTTGCTCAAACATGTATAACAAAATATGGACACATTGAATGAATCTCAACACATTTACCATTTTGTGGTATGCAAATGTCAGTTTTATGATTTCCCATTAAATGTCAGTATAATTATTTATGATCAAAAATTATTCATCCAAATTTACACAATAACAATAAAATTAAAATATATGTCAAAATTAAATTACAAGATAAAACGGGGTAAGTAAATACCTATCAACAATTAATCATAAAGTGTATCTGCCAGAAAATCGCTTATGTGATAGTAACATTGGTCTAACAGTATTTTTTGAAGATTTTCTTGAATAGATGAATTGTCAAATTTTTCAATGTTTTGGGAAGCTTATTATAAATAACTGGTGCCATACAAAAAACACTATTGCGCATAAGCGTTGTGTGGCTTGTTTGTAGACAGAGCTTACTGTCATCGCGCCTGTTACGCATTAGCTTTCAGCGGGAAAAGTTCGGGATTCGTCTTTACGAACACTGCGATCTCTAAAATATAATTATCGCTTGCTCCGTGCCTCGGAAAGCACGTCAAGCCGTTGGTCCCGGCTGTCATGAACATCTATCGCAGTCGTTATTAGGAAGTCAGTGCCTTCTCACCATAGAATGATGACAGCTGGTTTAACCATAGAATGATGTTCCCTCTGGGTTGCGGAGGTCAGACCGCAGTCGCTCTAGTTAAAACTGAAATTCAGTCGAATCTGGTTGAACCAGTGAGTAGACCCTGAGCGCTAAGTTTAAGTCTAGGGCAACCGGGATAATGCTAGGATATGATGATGTAGCTCAATGATGAATCACCATCGTACACTATTCGTCATATGTCATCATATAGTCCATAGTAGGCAATGGTACTATTTATATAGCCGCCTTTTTGTTTTTAAATGACAGAAGACACCAATTGGAGCGGTACAGCTAAGTAATACCAGGAGTATTTTTCGAGATATATAAGCTAAAGAATAGCCTTGTTCCTAGTGACGCAACACTTAGCACAACACTGGGGCTAGACGGGACATAGACTACAGGAATTCGTAAGGTGGTATATTGAAGGGACTTAATCATTCTACTCCTATTAATTTCACCAACTGCTATCTAGTTCACCCGGTTCTGAGACTTTTCGCTTGTAGCGTGTCTACGCTAAAGACCTCTGGCCACGGAACCCTTAAGGCAGCACTGGGACTTGACGGGACATTGCTGAGGTCAAAAAAGGAATAGAATCTTGAACAAAGAATTAAAGGGAATATCCATAACTATTAACATTAATAATATAACTAACTTCTATTTTTCAACTAGCTCATTATTTACTTTTTGTATTTTCTCGGTTGCCCTAGACTTAAGCTAAGAGCCTAGGGTCTACTTACTACTAGCGGGCGGGGTACCAGAAGCTACAAACCCGGGCACTGGTGCCTCGCCCCTTTTCAACAGCGGTGGGCGTCGTCTGAAGTTTTTTAGTGGGTAGGACTGCGGTGGTCGCGTCTGCTGCAGTGAGCCCCACACCCCCTCCCGGTCTTCCCCTTTTGGCCGGGAGACAGTGCGTAAGCAGCATTTTTTAACAGACGATAATAAAAAAAAAAAAAAAAAGGGTCTACTTACTAGTAACCAGATTTGACAAAATGTCAGTTAATAAATAGAGCCACTGCCGTCTGACCCCCGCAATCAAGAGGGTAACATCATTATATGGTTAAAACTTCATTACTTTTCAACTAGCTTAACATCGATCAATACAAAGTTGACTAACTAGTTTTTTCAAAGTATTATTCATTAGGAACTGCTAATGAATAATACTTTGAAAAAACTGCGTACGAAATATTTTTAGATCGTCTGTATAGATTTTCCGTCAAACCGAGTTAAGTAGTCGTCAATCATACAACCTTATTTTGTCGACGAAGCTCTTAAGTCTGGATATTTTTACATTATTCCAGATTTTTAGCTCGTAGGTATACTTTTGTAACGTTAGCAATTGCTTTTCCGAATTCTCTTAAGGATATTAGGTATTGAGAAGTGAAAAGAAAAACTGTTATTGACATTTGCTAAATGAAGTACAGAATACAAACACATCAAAACATGATGGAATCATTAGAAATATACGATGTTTCATTACAAACTTTGATGTATTTGTATGTTGTATTGTATTTATGTACAAAAAGTATTTAGGTAAGCACAGACTCTGGTTAGTTCGTGGCTAGATGACGCTTTGTAAGACATTTACTTATTTTTTATCGCTATATTAGTCATCATTATAAGATATAATTCTAGCATTTTTCCGGTTATCCTAATCTTAAGCATAGGGTTTAGGGTCTGCTTACTGACCAACCAGATTTTGGCAGAATAACAGTTATTACACGGAGAGACTGCCGTCTGACTAAGTTTAAAGTCTTAAGGTCTCGCCTATGGGCTGATGCCGCTCTGTTATCGCTCGATTAGTTGCTAGTATCTGTCATAAGACAAAGCAATGAAGCAAGTAAACAATTTCTACCTCTTCTGGTGGACTAATATGTCTTATTGTTTTATCTGGAACTAAATTATATTTTGTCTTGCATTTTTAAGGGGCTTTTGTCATTATTTAGTTAGTTTTATCTGGAAGTATATGGTATTTTATCTTGCATTATGTAAGGGGCTTTGGTCATTATTTAGTCCGTTTTGTCTGGAAGTATAATATGATCTTTTATTCTGGATACATAAGGGGCTTTTGTCATTATTTAGTCTGTTTTATCTGGAAGTATATGGTATTTATCTTGCATACATAAGAAGCTTTGGTCATTATTTAGTCCGTTTTATCTGGAAGTATATGATATTTATCTTGCATACATAAGGGGCTTTGGTCATTATTTAGTCCGTTTTGTCTGGAAGTATAATATGATATTTTATTTTGCATACATAAGGGGCTTTTGTCATTATTTAGTCCGTTTTATCTGGAA
Organism: Musotima nitidalis; assembly: GCA_949126915.1. Classification (NCBI taxonomy): domain Eukaryota; kingdom Metazoa; phylum Arthropoda; class Insecta; order Lepidoptera; family Crambidae; genus Musotima; species Musotima nitidalis. The sequence continues at coordinate 4,917,044 of OX421424.1, read as the reverse complement.
GTGTATGATATTTTATCTTGCATACATAAGGGGCTTTTGTCATTATTTAGTCCGTTTTATCTGGAAGTGTATAATATTTTATCTTGCATACATAAGGTTTGGTCATTATTTAGACAGTTTTATCTGGAAGTATGTGATGTTTTATGTTGCTTTTGTAGTTATTGTTGAAATTGTAAGGACCAAACGAGCAGTGGTCATTTGTTCAAGCTCCTTTTACTGATTATTCTTCATAAACTGTAGTAACATAGTACTGATTATTCTCCATAAACTGTAGTAGCATTACTATGCTGAGGAGACATCGTGTTGACAAACAGAAGACCTTTTTACTGCGTCTCGTTAAATGGTTATTTTTATTGAGTTGTTAAGCAAATGTTTTATGATTATGACAAGGAACAGTGTAGAAGAAAAAATGTATCTACTATTTAAGTACCTTTAGTCATAAAATAACAGGGGCGTATTTCTGTTAAATCAGGAGAAAATGTTCATACCTATGTCGTTAAATGATATACAGTATTTATGATGCCTTCAATATGATTGTTATTAACATATTACAATTATATCTGTATAAAATTAGGTTTTCACACGTAAGAGGCTCTATCACGTACTGTTAGAAGTGGACCCCACGAAGTTCACATAAAAAATTATGCTTTTTTAAAAAGACGCGTTTTTGGTAAATAACGAATTTTGTTTAACTTCCGTCACCCTATTCGGTATCATGGTAAGTGTGATGCCCTTCCCTAAAGCCTAAAAAATATTAAAAGAGGCGAATTGTTCGCGTATAATAAGCCTTTGGCTACTCCTTCGGGCAAATAGGTGTGATCATAATAGAAACATACATAAATATAAATAAATAAAATAAATAAATATTCTCTTACAATCACACCAATTATTTAGTTCCAAGTTAAGTATCATTAAGAACTTGTGTTATGGATACTAAACAACGGATAAACATACTTAAATACTTTTTTTTTGTAAATACATACTAAATATACATAGGAAAACACCCAGACCAGAACAAATATTCATGTTCATGCACACAAAGATTTGTCCTGTGTGGGAATCGAGCCCACGACCTCTGGAGTGAAGTGCAGGTATACTGACCTCCACGCCATATCGGTCGTCGAAATACATACATATTATATATGAATGTGTTTTAATACTCGTATATTTTTTAAGAGCTTCTATTCCCTTTCAATATATAGAGCGGTGATAGCCCAGTGCGGGACCCATGGCCTTCAAATTCAGAAGAGCTCGGATTCAATCCCCGGTGACGCACCTATGACTTTTCGAAGTTATATGCGTAATTATCGCTTGCTCCTTGCCTCGGAAAGCACGTTAGGCCGTTGGTCCCGGCTGTCATGAACATCTATGGCAGTCGTTATTAGGAACTCATTGCCTTCTAACATCCTAATAGCTAGTTTAACCATAGAATGGTGTTTTGCTCAGAGTTGCAGAGGTCAGAAGGCAGTCGCTCCATGTAACAACTGAAATTCAGCCAAACCCTGGGCCCTAAGCTTAAGTTTAGGGCAACGAAGATAATGCTAGGATATAATGATTCCTTTTTTAATATATTATGTGGATTGGTCACATAAACAGTGTGTTCGGATATTTTAAATAAAATATGTTAAAATAATGTCTGAACACATTGTGATAATTCCCGTTAGTTCCTCTTAATGACTCGTCTTGTCGCAGTAAGCTTCAAGCGATTGTGTTGTGTCACGAAAGATTATACGTCTGCTGTGCATACGTCGACGAGTATTAAACCCTGTGTCAACTGGCTCTGAACCGGATTAAGCGATGAGCTACTATAACCTTTGTATGACTAAAAATAGGTAGACTCAGCTCGGCCAGTCTAGTTAAAAATATAAACTGATGTATTGTTGTACTGAATAAAAAATACTTTAGGGATTGAAAATGTGCGTCTCGTTCCGCGCAATTTTTCTTAACGTTTGGAAATATCAAGATTTGTAGTTGAGAAGATACTATAACATATTTCTTTTTCTATTACTGTTTTCTGCATATTAGCAAAATACTAATTGTTCATAAAATTAGTAGCAAGATGTACTTTTTAGTAATTAAGACGAAAATAAATGGGTACTTTTTAGATTGCACATTATATTTTTTCCCACTTGAATATTTTTGATGGTGTTGTAAATTTATGCTGTTATGGTCCTAGATTACAATTTACTAGTCCGTTAAATAATATAGGTTCACCTTTGTCTGTAAAATATGACCTGTGCAAAAAAGAACAAATAAATGCAACGAATGAAAACTTTTTCTCAATTTCTTAGCGGGAAAGTGAAGCGAAATGTTTGCAGTTTTGTTTCATTTTCAAGAATTTGCGATATTTTGAACATTATTGTGTAATAACGGTGGATTATTAACCGTTAAGTGTTTGTGAATGTACAAGAGTGTTTGTAAATCAAACAAAACAGTTCAACATCACTTTTCAAATTCTCTTAAGTTCATGTGAGATCTCATAGTCTCACATCTTTACTCAAGGGGTTTGGGGGAGGGCATCTCATTTATCATTACTTATTCTCATTTACTATGTATTAAATATTTGTATTATATCTATAACATGACACTGGCTTAATGTGCTAAACGCACGAAGCCATTATTTAAAAGAAAAAAAAAGATTTTTACTGTTTATAAAAAATCTCTATAATATTCTTCGCTCATATTTTATTCACATATGAAAAATGGCGGCGCTGTACTGTGGTGTACTCTGTCATGTCACGGGTATAAAGGTGTACAATTTCATCATTATTATATAGGTCGGATGTGAAAGATGACTGTACAATCAATCAAACCACAAAGCCTTAGGTCGACATCCGATAGTTCGTGACAAAACATAAACCTTTCTATTATTATAAAACTGACGCAGCTCTGGATATTGCTAACAATGTAACGTTATAGTATTCTATCATTCAGCTAGAATAATATATATTTCGCTTAAGTATTATGTCTCGAATCCTTATAACGCGAAATTGTCTCCGCTTATGTATTTTTTGTTTTTTTTATTCACTGCGTGGGTAGTGGGTAACCCGCTAAACTTAGCGCTTAAAACGTTTACAATATATTTCAATGTCATGCGACCCATGCGTAGCTTCTAAATAAAATGCTAATAAAAAGTGATATACATACTTTATAACGAACCTTAGTCTATTTGTCTATATTACAGATATCAAAATATAAATAAATAAATAATAATAATAAATAAATATTCTCTTACAATTACACCAATTATTTAGTTCCAAGATAAGTATCATTAAGAACTTGTGTTATGGATACCATATAACGGATAAACATACATAAATACTTTTTTTTTTTTTTGTAAATACATACTTAAGATACATAGGAGAACACCCAGACCAGAACAAATATTCATGTTCATGCACACAAAGATTTGTCCTGTGTGGGAATCGAACCCACGACCTCTCGAGTGAAGTGCAGGTATACTGACCTCCACGCCATATCGGTCGTCAAAAATACAAAGTCAAGTCAAAAATACAAAGAACTCAATTTTGGCCAGTGTGAAAAAAACACACATTAAAACGCAAATAAATAATAATAATTTATTTATTGCTTTTTTATTTATCTAAACAATGTAAATAATACTAGGATGTTTATAAATTATACTGAAATATGTCAGTATGTTATATACCTTTAGGTTTTGCGGCAAGTTGAAAATATTAAACAGCATCCCAGAGCGAGAAATCTAAGAACTGGACAGCGCGTTTAGATAAGGGTAGATTTTTTTTTAAATTAAGTATCTATAACAGACACAGCTAAATTATCAAACGAACGTCCTTCTATAGTATAAGTACCTATCTTTTATGCCAAAACAACAATAAATTACCTTCATTATGAAGGGTCTGCGAAAATCTTCAATTCCGGATAGTTAATTTAATTACGAATTTAGGTCTCCGTGGCCATAAACTCAGAGGTTTTATTTCTGCCCTTTGTTTTTTCTGAGCACGGACGTGGCTTAAAGTAATTAGCTGTAATCTTTGGACTCATCGCATTCCTGTATATAATTATTGTTATTTAGGTATCCTGGATTTACATTGCGAAAGTTAATGAGATTGAATTAAACAAGATCGTAGCAAGTGTCCGGAAATGATCCCTGCCTACCCCTACGGGAATAAGACAAGACAATTCTTACTTCTTATAATAACAATAAAATATATGTAGTAAACTTAATAGAACAAAAAAAAATTACAAATAAGTCATATAATGTAATTAAAATAACATAATTTAATACATCAGCACCTTATAATTGTTGAAAGTTTTCGAAAAGCAAGAGAAGAGAAGAAAATAGAGCTCAGTGGTGTGCTATTAGACATGACTATGTCCTGGGCGAATGAAAATAACCTGATAATAACGACAAAGGTCTTGTGGGTTTGTAAGATTACCTTGCGCAATTATACAAAACCCCCCCAAATAGGGTGTATAAGTAGCATCGTATGCTATATAAACCCGTGCATTCACAATTTGCCTTGTCGTTTAATAAACAGCTACATTACTTCAATCTGCCTTCGACATATATAAATATCTCTTGCTTACTCATTTCAGCTCATTAACATCCCCCTATTGAGCATGAGCCTGTCTCATGATCTATGATCGTAGTCGTGGTATTCCACATAAAATAAACTAATTACTGGGACTAGCATCTTAACGTGCTTTCCCCGAAATAGAATAAACAAAATAGCTGTATGCATTAATGATTTTAGTTACTTCTGATCAATTCCAAGACGCTCACTATCGTTGTTTTGACAGACATTAGACGTGCATCTACAGCGAAGTTCCTTTTTGTTAAGAACGTTCCCAAGTGTTACTCAACAACATCCAACAACAAAAAGATAGTAACAGTAGCTTACCAAGTTGCTGAGTGTGGGTCAACAAAAAATGACTGCGATATGAATGCCCTGATAAACATTGGCCGAATGATCAATAGAGTCAACTAACCTACTGCGTCTTTTTATACTGTGACATTATTTTGTTCGATTTGCTAAACAAACTCGACACGAGTGTGTGTATACGGGATTTCACTTTACATTAATGAAATGTTCACTCATTTCATGAATCGGAGACGTCTTCAAGTTTCACAGAGATTTCTTTAGAATTATTTGTTTTGTGCTTAGAAAAATCTGATGATTACTAATGGAGTTTTAGGGGTGGTGTAATTATTTTTCTATCTTTAGGATTCACAACTATGTACCTTAAAGATATAAAAATAATAAGCATATCACTTTATCAATATTGAGCCTCTTCATGTAAGAAGATACAAAAACAGTGTATTGGGAGCCTATCAGTGTTTTGATCTTAGGAGCCAAGCCTACTTCACATACAAGTGGCGCACCTTCCGATCAACGGACAAGGCTCAGACAAACGACTGATATGGCGACTGATATGACGACTGATATGGCTTGGAGGTCAGTATACATGCACTTCCCTCCAGAGGTCGTGGGTTCGATTCCCACACAGGACAAATCTTTGTGTGCATGAACATGAATATTTGTTCTGGTCTGGGTGTTTTCATATGTATATTAAGTATGTATTTACAAATAAAAAAGTATTTAAGTATGTTTATCCGTTCTTTAGTATCCATAACACAAGTTCTTGGTGATACTTATCTTGGAACTAAATAATTGGTGTGATTGTAAAAGAATATTAATTTATTTAAACCTAAAAAAATCCGATAAGCGAGAGTAGCCTCGCCTCCTTTTACGTGGGAAAAACAATGTAGGCAATATGTGAGCGTATGACAAATATCTGTGATATTATGTATGCATGAACTAAAAGAAGAATTGGACAGCTGAGAGACAAAGCGCGACAGGTCGTCGCAATGAAATTTACTGTATGTCCACGTTACATGATACATAGTAGGTATTAAGTATAATTAGATGTGACACCTTGCAAGGGCATAGCAATTTTAGAGGGCTAACTAAGAGCACTCTTGAATCTTATAACATTTTTTTAACGTTTACATTATTGTTATCCTTAAGGTCCACAGTATAAGACACAGTAGATATTACAAAATCCCACTTATCCTCACTATCTTAAAGTTTCTTTACTGCTCACATCCGCGTTCTTTGCGGTCATCAGGGAGCCTGAGCCTTGAGATTCCGTCACATGTCACTTCTTTTTACGACTCGTCTTTTACTGACCAAGCTGCTCGTCTCTGGAATTCTCTTCCAGTTACTATTAGACAAGCGCAATCACTAAATGTTTTCAAAATTAAAGTAAAGAAGCTTTTCCTTCACAGAAGGAATGTTCCTATGCCATGTACGTATTTATGTCTGTAGGTTTATTTTATGTTATTTAAGTAATAGTATTTATTTGTATTTGTCTATTTAAGTATAATGTATTTGTTATTGTTATTTACACCACCGGTTTTCTTTTAATTTAAATCACTCTATATCCTAAGGTTGCCTGGAAGAGATCGCTGTAAGCGATAAGGCCGCCAATTGTATCACTTTTCTTATGCAATTGTTTTCTTGTTTTATTTTAATTTGGTGTACAATAAAGAATTTTCTATCTATCTATCTACCTCTATATAGATATATCTCTCTCTCTCTCTCTATACACACAAGAGAGATTAAAACGACAGTTGAGAGACGGAACGACATACTTTCATGGGAAGTCGACGGGTAATTATATTTCTTTATCTTCTAGGAACACTGTATAATGTACCACTGTGTACGTCTAGATGACACGACATATGAACTAGCAGAAGAAAGATTGGAATGACTGTAGCGAGACCGAAGCAATGTTGTTTGATTTTATAGTTACACTATACAGGGCGTCCACGGCTACGCCACGTGGAGGAAAGTATCTTGAATATTGTAGATGAAACATTTGACTGAAAGAAGACATTATTTTAATTTCAAAAACAATTAAAACTGCATTCATAGATTTTTAAATAATTACACAGTTGAAAAGGGAACCGATCCCGCTACACGAGCAAAAAAAATACCCTGCAACTTTATCATACCGATCGAAAGGCTTCATCATAAGAATTCTTTTTTGCTAAATAACAGAGTTTCAGAAATAAAAGAAAAACCAATTAATTTTAACATTTGATGTGATAGGCGTAGGACGCCCTGTATAATGAATCACTGTTCACTTCTATTTATATAAACTTCTAGAACAAAGATTGAAATGACCGTTGAAAAACGGAGCGATGAACCGTCGTATATGGGGCCTTACTCGTAAAGATTAATTAAACAGTATAATTATGTTTTTCTGTCTTCTAAACGTGTACTGTATAGGCAATACAAGACATAAAAGACTAGACATAAGGAGAAAGATTAGACCGACAGTTGTGAAAGGAAACGACAGACAATCGAAACAGATTGAGCCCATTTCCTCTCGTATTGATTAATTAATCTACTTCCTCGGCTCAATTTATGGTAGTCTCTTCGAGAAGCTGTTATGATGTGAAAATTTTGAGACAGACAGCGACATTTGCATTAATTAATATGGATCATGTCCACAGTGTAAAGAGATATAGCGTGCTTAAAGGAACATCGACCAATTAATAGATAGGTCAGGTTTGAGTTACTTACTCATATAATATTTCTATTTCTTACTGAGATCGAATCAATGTTAAACAAACGTTCAAAACAAAAGCAGAATTACTAATAAATAAATCAATATCAATTTAATGCGCTTCCAAGTAGGACAAGTATTCTTTAGAAGCTCTCTTTTTTTGATTTCCCATGAATCATCTTTTTTGAGTTAAGTCACTTTTCCATTAATATTGCGAATTATACGATTTAAAAAATGTAATCATCGATCTGGATCTTGATCGCTAATATGTTTTTCTTTCTAAATTCAATGGGTGATGAGACATTCACGTTAAGATATGTGACAGGCAGACAGGCGGGAAACAAAACTTGGCGAGTTTCTTGCCCAGCCTGTTAGTTAATCAGAGTTGGATTTATTTCAGTATGTACTAAGTACGCCGTGTAGTACCGGCCTAGAATTGTGCCACCCCCTCTCATCACATGGGGGGTCGTAAGAGACGACGAAGAGAAATGTTACCGGATGATGGGCAGCAGCGTCATCCTGCGTACTGCCTTGAACTGCGATCACCAATCGCCTGCACAGCGTAGTGATTATTAAATACCCCCAATATATTTGCTGTTGTAGAGACCGACGTTCAGCAGTGGACTCATAAGGTTGAAATGATGACGATGATGTACTAACCCAGCGATCCTTATACCACCTAAAAGTCAATGAATAATTAGAAGCTTATTTATATATTTTGTAGTAAAATTTTTGCTTTGTTATGTAAATATTTAATATATATTTAATCACCAACTCAGTCTATTTATCATCTCAGCCTTTTAACGTCCCACTACTGAGCCTCCTCTCACATATCAAGGGTATTGGGCCATACTCCACCACGATGACCCGGTGCGGATTGGCGGAGCAGATATGTGCCCTGCTTTTAAAGTTTTTCAATTCGCCTATTTATTACATGGCTCAACGACTACCACATTTAGTGATAACCGGGACCAACGGCTTATAGTGCCTTCCGAAGCACGGAAGCGCTCCATATCAAATGCCACACCTACGGAGCTACGAGCGCTTGGTCTATTAAAGTTTACTAATGAGTTCCTAATAAGGTGCTGACCAAAGAAAGCGGAATTATTAATCCAACACGCAGATCTGTATTGGCGAAGGCAGTTGTGTTGCTGATAGATTTTCTAAAACTTCCCATTAGGGCTTCTAACTTGGCTTAACTGCATATATCACACGGCTCAATGTTTCTTCCGAAGCACGAAGCACACAGTTGGTCACCCATCCAAGGATTGACATCTGTAACTGAGCTTTACTTTAATTATCGTCTTCGCCGACCTAGCACCTAGAAGCAACGAGCGCTTCCGTCCTACGACCACTTAGACAAATGTAATTTGACATAACTGTCAGCCCTTTATAGCGTTTATGAAACAGCTCCCAAGAGGCGATCGCAATCTATCTGTCTTCACAAATTGAATTATTGAAGTTAAGTAAACTTTAGAATGAAGTATGCAATAGTTCTTACCCATCGGAATAGAGCCTGATAAAGTTCTTAATTGATCTTAGGCTTTGTATTTTTGCTTTCGATTGCGCGCCATTCTTGTAAAGTAATTTTAATATTTTAGCTTCATGAGATTAAAAGTTTCATAAACCTTTTTTTTGCGTCAGTAACGAAATGCCCTGTGGTTCCGGCCTAGAATAGTGCCCCCATTCATCTAACGGGTAGTCAAAAGAGTCGACGAAGAGAAATCCTACCGAACCTATGATATTATTATGCAGCCGCGTCATACTGCGTACAGGCCTTAATCTGCGATCACCAAACCACTTGCCTAGCGAGGTGATTATGGGCAATTATTTATTTATTTATAATTGGCACATTAACAATATACATATATAAAAATTTTCAAACATGTGGAATGTGAACTCATGAATATATATCTCTTATAAAAATGTACACAGCATTCGAACGAATAAAGTCTTATACAAATTTTAACTTAACTTAACTTATACTCAGTTTAATACAAATTGGAGGTGTTTGGTATATAATATAATCTATTGGAGAGGACAATGTTCAGCGGACTCATAAGGCCTTCCGGACAAAGGAGGCGTGGGACTCTCCATCGGCAGACGCCACCGCCAGCAATGATACCCACTAAAAGTATTCCGACGACTCCCGACGCTTGTACCTTTTTTTTTTTTTTTGATTTACGTCGGTAACAAAATGCATTTACGCACTGTCTCCCGGCCAAAAGGGGGAGACCGGGAGGGGGTGTGGGGCTCACTGCGGCAGACGCGACCGCCGCAGTCCTACCCACTAAAAATCTTCCGACGACGCCCACCGCTGTTGAAGAAGGGGCGGGGGGCCAGCACCAGGGGATTTGTAGTTTCTGGCACCCCGCCCGCGGCCAACGTCCCCCGGATCAGAACCGGGAGGACCTCCTCAGAGAGGCGCAGTGTGTCGCGCCCCTCCTACCTCTTTTGCGGCCATGACGTGACTGGCCGACAAAGCTGCCGCCGCCATGCGCCCAGAGCCTGCCTCTGAGCGTCTCTACGCCACCGCACCACAGTGTCCGGTGCGGGGCGGAGACCCTGGCTCCGGGATTGCGCGCCTCGCCAGAACACTGCCGAGAGAACCAAGGCGTCTAGGTCCCACGGCAGCGACCCGGCGAGTGCGCAAGCCACCTCCACAGAGATGGTGCGATACCCCCTAACGACACGGTTCGCCATGACCCTCTGCGACTGTTGCAGGACCTGTCGATGGCGACCCGATACGGAGCTCGCCCAAATTGGGGCCCCGTACAAGGCTATGGATCGCACCACCCCCATGTGAAGGCGACGGCAACTGCCGCCACTCCCCCCGAGATTGGGGAGCAGGCGAGATAGAGCTCCCGCCGTGCTCACCAACCTCGGTGCTAGGTGCCGAAGGTGAGGTTCGAAGTCCCATCTGCTGTCGAGAAGGACGCCGAGATACTTTAGCGTGTTCCCGACAGGGATGGGAGTTCCTCCTACCACAATACTGGAGCCCGCAGGCGGCCGCCTCCGGGGACCATGAAAAACGATAGCCCCGGATTTGTGCAGTGCCACTTCGAGCCCCAGCCGCCGTATCCTCTGGACCACCGCCGCGACGCCGCCGACGCTTGTACCTGGGTTTATTATGCGCCAGCGGTTAATGTCCCTAGTGGCCAGAACCGGCCCTGCTCAGAGAGGCGCAGTGGATGCAACCCTCCTACCTCCTTGTGCGACCATAGCGTGCGTGGCCTCTTTCTCGGCACAGTAGTAAGACATAGTTGTGTTCAATAGTGGGATATTAATGAGCTGATCTGCAAACAAAGTAAACGGCCTCTCACCCGATGTACCGACGATCTGGCCAAAGAGGTGCCGTATGGTACTGCCTCAAATTATATTGTTGGTCCCACGTAATAGGTGGCGAGCCTGTTGCCGCTTACCGGGCACCGTTATGTTCGCCAAAGCCTCGTCCGTTGATCGGCAGGTGCACCACTTGCAGGTGAGGTTGGCTTGGGCTCCTTAGGTCTTTATAGAATCCTTATACACCCATACATACTGTAGGTGAAATGAAAATTCCATATATCATTGCGATTTTCCTGAAAGGTTCTATGTCGTGATATTTATACACACGAATCAAAACTCTTCTCAGCTTAGGAGTCAAACTGTAATTTGGCGGACATCCAAAACACGCATCTCTGAAAAATCCTAAATTTTCATGGAAAATCAGGATTTATCTAAAAACTACTTTCACTGCCTTCGCCTAACTTTACTTTAAAAAATAACAATCTTTTGATTATATTGCTTTTATCTCTCAGACTCAGTGGTTCCCAAACTTATTTTGTCTACTGCCAACTTTGAGAATAAATATTTTTTTAAGAGGCCTCCTAGCTAAATAAAATTACTAATCACCCCCCAGGCCTCTACACAACGCCCCCATTTTCTTTCTGGGTCTCTTACCGCCCCCATTGAGACCTGCAGCGCCCACAAGGGGGCGTTATCGCCCACTTTGGGAAAGACTGCTTGAATGAACTTAGACTTAGAGTCTAAGTGAACACAATCTTCTACGAGTCTATTCAAGCACCCACTTACTTAAATTATTTTATAAATTGCCAAATTGCATGAGGTTAAATCCATCTCATGTCTAAGCTTTATTGAAATTTACAAATCGCCTAAAGACATACAACACCATTATCACATTGGGTAACAAAAAGATTTCCTTTTCAAGCAAAACACTTCCATCCTATTTTGTTTACCCACATACTCGTATTTTTATTTAAAAAGACAGTGCTTTCCTGAAATGAGTGGTTTGAAATGGAAATGTTTCCAAGAAAAAATATGCTGTTACTATTTTATAAGGAAGGCTACTATGATCATAGATCAGAATATGTGGAGTATGGCAAAAAAAGGAAAAATGCTAGTATTTTTTAGTAATAATTTTTTCTATGGGTGTATAGCGATCTTCCCAAGACCTAAGGAGCCCAAGCCAACCTCACCGGCAAGTGGTTCACTTGCTGATCAACGGACGAGGCTCTGGCGAACATAACAGTGCCCAGTAAGCGGCAATAGGTTCGCCGCCTATTACGTGGGACTAACTATATAATTGGCGAAGTGTGGGCTAATAATATGCCACTGCCTACCACTGCGGGGAAAAAGGCGTGAATGTATATATGTATATACGTACGTATGTATTTTTCTAAGAAACTTTATTTTTTCCATTTATTACAAATAGGAGAAGTTATAAACTGTACCAGATAGTCGTAATTATTCATTTGGAATTGTTACATTTTTTTTAAAGTTAATCATAAACACCAAGTTTTATACAAATATGTCATCTGAAACTAAGAACACATTTGTGCCTACCCAAGATGCCAAGAAGGTTTAATAAAGTTTCATACTTTTTTTTGCTAACACTTCCACTGGCGTGGAACTTGGTTCCTGAGGGATTATGGACTTTTTCCCACAGTAGTAAGAACTAATAAGAATAAATCTGTTCAGCTGTTTTTGCGCTAAAGAAAAACAAAGGAGGAGGTCTGAACATCTTATCTGCACGAATAAAAATTGTCATAATAAATACTGTGCTACATAAGAAAATTGCATATGTAGTATGAACTGTACTATATATAAAGTAATATAATTAGGAAATTACTTTTAATTTGACTCATAACTCTCAATGAGAAGTACACTCAGATAGATAAAGGTTTCGGATCTGTGGCTTCCTTTTCTTTTATGTCCCAAAATATGCTTGTGCGCCACACGGGGAGTGACGAGAATATGTGGGACTCGCCGCCCCGAAAGATGGAAGCAGGGGCGGAATACCCACTAAAATACAGACCGATTGCCTCACGCGCATTTCGAAGGAACAATGGAACGGCTTTCACATATATATATATAGGAACTGTGGCGTCCTGCTATTAGAATTAATCGAGCTAGCTCATATGACCCTTATCTCGGCTTCCTTATTACTACGTGGAATGAATACTGTGGCACAGCACAACCTTGTTGAGAGATTTGCTATTTTTGCAAGATTTCTTCCTGGGAGAATCAATGATACTCCGAGATTTAAGTAACGTTCACAATGTAATTTTTTTAAATAATGGCTTCGTGCGTTTATCACCTTTAGCCAGTGTCAAATAAGAAACATATTAATAACATATAAATCATCATCATCATAGGCCTCCCCAATAGATTTCCACATAGAGCGATCCTGAGGCGCCTGCATCTATCGGCTTCCCGCCGCCTTGACTAGATCATCGGTCCATCGCGTAGGAGGCCGTCCTCTACTAAGTTTACCGGTTCGCGGTCGCCATTGCAGAACCTTGACGCCCTATCGGTCGTCGGTTCTTCGAGCTATGTGCCAATATTGCCACTTCAGCCTACAAACTTGCCTCGCTATGTCGGTCACTCCAGTCCTCCTACGGATTTCCTCATTTCTGATTCGATCACGTAGGGACACTCCGAGCATAGCTCTCTCCATTGCACGCTGAGCGACTTTGAGCTTTCTAATGAGGCCCATAGTCAGGCACCAAGTCTCAGTACCGTACGTCATCACTGGCAACACACATATAAATCATAGTAAATGAGAATTGGAAATGGCACACAAACGGTTAGTCAATTTTTTTCGCATAATTTCATTTTTCATAATCGTGTTTGGTCTAATTGCACTTCGCCTAACTTTTTGTTGTTTGTAGTAGACATTTGTCGTAACAATTCGTTATCCTTAAAGTTTGCAATTACTTAATATTGTTGCTCTTACTATTCCAACCTGTGCTGTGTGACAGCAAAGTCATAATTTGTACAATATAGAAAAGTACTGACATTCTCCGTAGAGCTTTGTGCGCTGAGTGCACGAAACTCAGCCACTTTGCATTTTCCACTGCGTAATGCTAACATACATAGTTTTGCACTTTGTTGCACACAACCACTAGTCAATCTTAATAAATTTATCGCTTTTACTATTATAAAATAAAAGTGTGTGAAACAGAAATCTATTTCTCTTTTTTCTTCTATGACATTCTTTCTCATATTCATAAAAAATCAACTTTTGGTTTATAATAATGGGGCTTTCGAACCTCCATTATTAATTAAACAAAATATATTTATTTTATTTTATTTATTTATTTAGTACACACACAGAAACATAACTACAGAAAAACTTAAACTAAGAAATATTTGGGTACTGGGCTCAGCTTATTCCAAAAAGAAATATCTTCCAGCTGGCCTTAATTCTAAAATAAATTTTTGGTAAGGTGTAAAAAAAAGGTAACCTCTTTTATAAAGTCTTTATGTTCCTACGTTAGTTAATTGTAACTAAATTTTAAGAAATATAAATAAATAATTTACTTTCAATCACACCAGTTACTTAGTCCTTATATGAGTATGTATACGACATAATGGATAAACACATTTTTTTGTTTGTTTCGCACACAGAGTCTCGTCTGTTGATCGGCAGGTAAACCACATGCAGGTGAGGAAGGCTTGGGTGGATCCCTATACACTCATAATATTTTTAAATGGTTATTATATTTTGGACGCAATGCCCGAGTTGCAGTCTTTTTGGACGTCATACTCAAGATGGAGTATATTTGAGCGTAATGCCCCAGGTGGTTTCCTGATTCATAACGCGAATCACGGAAACAGAAGCACATGAGAAAATCCCGGCAAAATTTCAACAAACGCGATTATTTCGCCAAATGCTGGGCTGTATACGTGACTCGTTTAGGAGTAATAAAAAAAGTTAAAAGGCCACTCGTAATTGTGAAGTATGCCCTTTCTTGTTTGGTAGTCAAGGACGGTTTGGTTTTGTCTGTGTATTTTGTTTATTTCTGTATATGTAAAAAAATATTTTATAATAAGTAAAAAAAGTTGAAGCTTGTTTTTTTATTCATAATTATTGTTCTTTTTTGCACATATAACACACATAACAAAAAAATACATACAGAAAAAGATGCACATTAGTGAGCTTATTTTTAAATTAAATCATTTCCATTCAATCCTAGCCGTGTTCTCAGAGATTTGGAAACGGGATAATATATACAAAATTTTGTACCAAAATAAAATAAATACGAAAAGAAAATATTATGTCTCAATAACATGGATACATTTCTACCTGCGAACAGAACTCCAATTGTTGGTATTGTAGAAACTCCGCTAGCCAGTTTTTATTTTTGTTAGATAAATTCAAAATTAGGAATGCGGGAGTTTTTTCATCCACCAAAGCCTCCACGAGCCGAGATTAAATTGTCAAAATTAGCAACTTTTTTAATGATGTTCTGGATAATGTTTTTGGTAATGATAATACCCACAGTCATTTCATATTAATTAGCATTGTTTCTAAAATATACGTTTATTTGGATAGTCATTACTTACATATTTTATCATCACGACTTATTCTCATAGGGATAGGAAAATATAATAATAAGACTGTAGGGAGTAGATGGTATAACCCACCATAGGGAAAATCTTCCACCGGACAGATCGGCCCATGATGGTTGAGTTACAAGCTTAAGGAATTCTGTTTGTGCGATTCAGGATTTCATTCATCTTTTACGTTTCGTTCATCGCTAGTACGGTGTCGCTACAACACTATCCATTGTAATATTGGCTCTCACTTTCATCTTTATTCACATATGATTTATCTTTATATAATTTGAACTTTGTGTTTGTTGGTTTTGAGGACCGACATGGCGTTAAAATCAGTGAATCTGCACTCTGTTAATGACGCCTTGGTTTTCATGGGTCAATGTTTATTCTGATCTGGGTGTTTTTTTCGTATTTGCAAGTGTGCCGTGCGGTGCTGGCATAGAATAGTGCCTCCGGGGAATCGTAAGAGTCAACGAAGAGATACTACCGGATGATGGGCAGCAGCGTCATCTTGCGTACTGGCTTGAACTGCAATCACCAACCCGCCTGCCCAGTGTGATGATTATGGGTAAATACCCCTAATAGAATGTAATCTATTGGAGAGGCTAATGTTCAGAAGTGGACTTTATAAGGCAAGATGGATATGATATGATATTGATTCACAATCCAACCTCACCTGCACATGGGGCACCTTCCGATCAACGAACAAGTCTCTGGCGAACATAAAAGTTCCCGATAAGAGGCAATAGGCTCGCCACCTATTACGTGGGACCAACAGTATAACTGGCGAAATGTGACCGTGTAATCTGCCTCTGCCTACCCCTTCGAGGAAATAGGCGTCGTATATATTTACAGAAAAAATAAAAATAATGTATGTTTATCCTTTATTTAGTATCCATGAAACAAGTTTTTAACAATACCTATCTGGGAACAAATTTTTTTGTTATTGGGTGTGAGCAAATAAATTGAAAAAATAAGACACAAGAAATGGTAGATATCGTCCGAGTTGAATTATTGGAACACATTCGATCAGCACATCTAGCTCTGGTGAACGAAGAGGATCCCGGTGGGCAGCAATAGGCTCGCGACCTATTACATGGGATCAACTAAAAAGTTGGGGAAGTGTGGGCGTATAAATGCATAACTTGTTTAATATGCTAACCCTTCAGGAAAACAGGCGTGACTGTCTGTATGTAAAATAATAACCTATACCTTAAGTTTTAGTGATCATAATGAAAATGTATCTTGTTTAAAAAATATAATACGCTGTGAAGTAACTACTTGAAGGATCGCATAAATTTTCAGGGTTGACCGATCAGACCCTAAACTAAAATTTACGGGCGCTTCTTGTCTAGACGGTCGATGTCACCTCATTTTATTTTGATAAAGAAATCTTTATTATTGTTGGATCTAATTAAATTGTTGGTCACGCTTGCAAAGTGACGGGCGGCTGCAAATAAATATATACTATATAAAAATTCTATTTTAAGAAGAGAATATTTGTATTTTTGTTTATAAATATTGGTTCAAAAACCTTTAAATTAAGTTTGGGAACTCTTATAAAAACAGAGGTACATTTTAAGTGATTAATTTCTACACTATTTCTGAAAGATTTAGGTTAAAATTGTCTACAAAAACTTTAACAGAAAATATTAGCAACAAAACTAATTGTTTAAAGCAAGAAGCCAGAACTGACTGACTAGTGTCATGTGTTGATGAAGACTGTTCGACTATAGTAAATTAAAAAAGAAATTAATAAGCATATCAAACCGTATAATTCATCCAAAAATAAAATGTTACAACAAAAATAATTACAAAGCTTTTCTGTAATAATAGGCGACCCAAATACTCATATAGCAGGTAATAAAATAGGAGATCACAAGAGCCATATCGGTGAAAGACACTGGTAAAGGCTTTGTAGCATACCCTAGTATGACGATCATTCTTGAAATATTATATATTCTGAATAGGCTGACTCCGAGACTTAAGGGCGGATGTGTGGTCACATACAGCGCTCCTACAAGCCAAAACGGAGCTAGATTCTTGAGCTCAGTAAGATATGCACGTCGGACGATGTCTGGGTTAGCAAATACTCCCTTGCTTACCCAAGTCATGGCCGCTAAAGGGCTCAAGGCAAGGAGCTTCACGGCGAGTAATGCGGCGTGCACCATGTATGTCTGGGTGAGAGGATGGTCCAAAGATATTGAGAGCGTCATTTCAGCGCCGAGCGCCTATATTCACAGTCACAGCAAAATGACAGCGAATGACTTAAAGTCTTTGCACGTTCAGGAACTTGTTATTTATTTATTTAGTCTACATGGGTTATAAAAACAAATAAAAAGTGTGTTGCAAAACACTTTTATTAGGTTTAACTGCGAACAAAGTTACATTCGTACACATATAATTTTCCAAAAAGAAATTTGAATACTGTTTCAAACTATATAATTTCAATTTTTTGAAGAGTGGGAAGTTTGTTTTTTTTTATTCTGCAATAGAACATTCGTTTAAAGTCGAACATTTAGTTTGAATAAAGAATTATTATTATTATTATTATTATTCAAGAATAAGTTTAACTCTGATATAGAGTACAAAGGAAGTTTACACAGACCAATATTACCATGGTATAATTTTGGCCGAATGTTTTTTGAAATAAGATTTATTTATTATTACTGGAAGAATTATAACAACCAAGTTCGCATTCAACGAAGAGATTTGTGATGTCCCCTCCCACCTGCAAATACATTATTGGTTAGGAGAATTATTGATGTGTTTACTTACTTCGAGTAAAAAAGTGAGTAAATTATATAGAAAGTACTTTTGGAGCTTTTTTCAATGTATTTTCCATAACACTAAATAAGCTTCCCCACAAAAAAATACATAAAAATTGTACTACTATCCTAAGGAAATTTGGTTTGGTTGTACATTTTTTGAGTGTTAAATATTATACATGTACACTGTTTGAACTGACTCACGCTACATTTTAGACATACATATAAAAATTATTAAACAAATATTTTCTGACAATTACACCTATTATTTAGTTTCAAGATAAAAATAATTCAGAACTTGTGTTATGAATACTAAATGACGGATAAACATACATAACTACATTTTTTTTTGGAAATGCATACTTATTATTCATAGGAAAACACCCAGACCAGAACAAATATTCATGTTTATGCACTCAAAGATTTTCCCTGTGTGGGAATCAAACCCGCAACCTCAGGAGCGGAGTGCGGGTATACTCGCCTCCACGCCATATCGGTTGCCATTTACATGACTATTTTAATTAATAATTACTAATTTTGTCCGCATGTGAATTTAACCTACGAACGAGCTGTGAACGGGTCTACCAACCACGTTCCGTTCGTATAATGAATGAACACATTTTTTTAAATGTAAATAATGATCGCATCCTGCCTGATGGTATGCGATCGATGCATTTTAGGAAAAAAATACGATAACAAGCGCATATAATTTACTTTAATGTAAGTTTAACAGCTTCCAAAACGCAACGTAGTTCGGTGGCTGTATTTGAGGCGAGCGGTTAATCGGTGCCGAGTTAAGTGACTATCTATAACCTTTATAGCCCCCTTTAACCCGTAATCACCACAAATTAACATCCATCTACTAAACTAAGTGATTGCTTGATTATTCTGTTAGACTTATTGAATTATAGAGCTGTACCTGAACAATTTCATTAGATAAAAGAGCTTATGGGTCCGAGAGAATGTGTTGTCAAAAACAGTCACTAAAAAGATACGTGTGTGTGTTAATGTCTTATTATAAGTTTGTACATTAGACTGCAAATAAGGAAAATATTAAATACACGTTGTCTAGTTGTAAAAACGAATATTTAAGCGAGAGATGACCGTTTGTGTGGTAAAAGGCCTACTCTGATTTAACGAAAACGAAACTTCGTTATTCCCATCCCTTTCACTCGATAATGATATACCTAGAGAGTGAAAGAGATAGGTATAACGAAGTTTCGTTTTCGTTGAATTAGAGTAGGCCCTCAGAGGGTTAAAGAGGTTCCGAAAGCATATTAAACCGTTGGTATCGGTTATCACTTAGACAAGTAAAGAGGCTTTATTGAGCAGCTAAACAAATTCTCGTGAAGCATGATGTCACACAACTGCAATCGCCAATTCCGTACTTACAGGGTCCGCGTCCGAGTCCTCAATTCCTCTTATAATCGTTTGTGAGATGAGGCCTTATGGAAGATGGTTTTAGATTATGATAGAACTACAGTTCATCATTAGGTTATGTTTCGTCATCTCAAATAATCTGCTGTTAATAATTTACAAACGCTTATGAACTGATGTGTGAGAATGAAATAAGCTAATCGTACGCTAATATAAAAAACTGACCAACAGAAGAACTGGCCACTTTGTTGGGCTCACTGTTGGTAAATCATTGGCAGCAGAATCTGATGATTCAATGAAACCCAGTACTTAACTCCAGAAAAAAATCTTGATACCATTAGGTTACTGCAATTCTGCTAGTCATGGGTCAATCACTCAGCATCCTCTTTTTCAGCAGCATTGGAGTACTACAAGACTAATCTCTGTAAATACTTTCTTATTTTGCATGACTTTTCTACGTCTGAAAGTCTATATTATTAAGAAAAACAGTATATTATATTCAGTTACTATTCATTTATTTTTTACAACCAAACACATTTAAATTATATATATTTTTTAAAAAATAAGCAAATTCGTGGCATTAACGTGAAAAACAATATTTGAAATAAAAATACCTAGTGTTTGCTTCATTCATAAGCTTTGAGTTGAAAGATCTTTCCTGTTCAGCGACTACGGAGAAAAATAAACAAACAGAAAGTTCAAAGAGGGATTAAGATTCAAAAGTAAACCAAACGAACGATCTCCAAGTTACTTTGTAAGCAAAAAAAAAAGCAAACACCCTGATTTGTGAATATTAAAAAAGGCTACAACACGAAAATGGTTAACATCAGCGAAGGAATTCGTAAAGAGAGCATTAACAATATTTTTATTTATTTCGTAAAGCGCCAAGTCTCTAAGTAGGTATATACAATCTGATAAGATTAGGTAAGTAAAGAAACTTTTTCAAGAACCACATGATTACAATGCTTTATAGTATGAATATACAACCCATCCTCCCATGAAGCCTGTTATAGCCAACGAAGCATGCTGAGCAATGGAGCCAACAGATCTTGGCAGTTCCAATACGTAAGTTAATGCTGCTATTAGTCTTACGACCACAAAACAACGCATCAACATAAGTGCGATGGTTTCGTCTGGAGATGTCGTCATGTAAAGTCCAGCCAGTAACCAGAATGGCGTCAAATTCTTTAAGTCTTTTACGTTAGCTGACTGTACAATTTGAGGATTATCAGCGATCATTGCCAGGGGGGCCAAAGCCAAGAGTTTCAGCACTAAGATTCCGGAATATAAAAAGTAACTCTGCATAAGTCCCGGATTAGGGAATATGCAGGTTTTCGGTGGTCGAGCCATATCTTCACACGGACAGCCCTCCATAAAACTAAAAATTTTGAACATTATTCATAATCACAACTGGAAATTTTTATTCTGACATTGATAATATTTTTTCTTATGTCTATTTGTTAATCTGTCAGATTTCATTCAATCAAAGGAGGTAGATAATTTTGTCTTTGCCGGTACGTTTCATTATTTCTGTGAATAACGTTTCTATTTTAAACATACAAGTCTCGAATGGTAAATTAAGAAACTCATATATTTACTGGTAGATTCAAGTATTTCAGCGATAATTAATCATTCTTCATTACAATTTATTGGAATAGTTGGTGGCTTAAGAAATATCACATTTGCGTGTTAAGTTGTTGTCTTTGCTCATACGTTCACTGGTGGTTTTATAATACCTACTCTTTTAAGTTTGTGGATGTTCGGTCTTCGTAAAAATGTTTAATTATTCAGCGACAATCATTATTTATTATGTCCTTGATCTTCAGCTGATTATCAATCGCATATAGAGTTGTCAAAGCTAATAAGTTTAAATAGCATTTCTGTAAGTATATACCACCATACCGCTCATATAGGCCGTAATACAAAATGAGACGAAAAAAGCTAGTTCCATTGCCATTTTTGGTATTTTTTGTACATACCCAAAGGCTGCCACAAACCTAGCTGCTAAAAAGACACGAAATAGCGCTAGAGCAGTTTTCATCTCTGGTGCAGTAGTTACGTACAGCGCGGCAACCAGCCAGAAGGGCGTAAGATTCTTTAAATCACTTACATTTGCCCTTTGCACTTTCTCAGGGTTACAAACTAGGGCAGCGAGCGGTGCTAATGCTAGCAGCTTGAGAGCTAAAATAGCAGAATAAACGAAGTAGCTTTGCATCAATAAAGTAGATGTACATTGTGCTGCCGGCGCCATTGTTAGAATTACTAGAATTTCACTACGTAAATAATTTTACTTCGATATGTTTTGATAATTTTTACAAAAACATTAAAATTTGTCACAATGACATTTGACATATGTGACATTAAGAAGGCTTGAGAGCTCTAGAAATCAGAAATTGTCTATAAACAATAAAAAACTAAAACATTCTGCAAGAAAAGAGATTTAAGGTTTCTGTTTCTGTAACCTATGGATTGAGATTTTGCGCCAACGCTGGATAAGATACATAGCGGCAATGTTTTATTTTCCAAAACTAGTGTAAATTTGAATTTTTAAGTGTAAGCATAGTGGATTTTTAGACATAACTTTATCAGAAACGTACACAAGTGTAAGTAGTGTATTGCAGTGAATTGTGATTATGCGTGTAGATTCCAAAACTCCATCTAGTATAGTCTCCACTACTATACTGGGGTAGGTCTTTGATTTGACTGTGACGGACTTTACTTCACATGATTTTAACTAAGACTAAATAGTGAGAACGCAGTACATTGTTGCAAATATCTTGAATTATCTTATTACTTGACACTGGCCAATACTCTTATCAAGTATGTCATATACTTAAATAAAAAAAACCTATGAGTTTTCTTTTACTTACCAGCAATATTTACTGTCAAGTTCGTATTTATTTATTGGATCGTCTTCAAATTAAAGAAATAACTCAACGAGGAAGACGTTTAGTGCCTACAATATAAGACTTCCTGGACGGAAACGATAAATTAAGCAGGTCTTGCTGAGGTAAGCAGTGGCTATTGTGTGGCATTTATAGTGGTTTGCACAACGGTCACTAATCATGCTTAGAGCTAAATCAATTTAAAAAATCGTTCTGTCCCAAGTCCCAACCTCTCAAGTATAAAGAAATTAATGAAATGCAATGAAATTTTCAATCTAATTCGTTCTGTTGTGCAAGCCGGCCTAAATCTCGAACTGAAATTTTACGTTTTTATGAATATTAATTTCGCTTATTATTCACACTTTATCGCTATGATATAAATGATCAATGAAATAACGTCTAATACTCATAGCTGCATCATTTCTTCTCATCATCTCAATTATCAAATCATTAAGAACTGTTGTGCAACCCGCCCTTAATATCGAACGCTTCGTGCTTCGGCAGGCAGTTAGTACTATAATTATTGTTTTTGACGTTAAGAGAAATGAATCACTTTAATAGGAGACTTTATAATTTAGGACCAGGTTTGACACCCCTCTTCACCAATGACTGTCACCTTATATGGAAGATCGTTTAATACATACATAACATCACGCCTGTTTTTCCAAAGGGGTCGGCAGAGGCATATAATATGCCCACATTTCGCCAATTATATTGCTGGTCCCACGTAATAGGTGGCAAGCCTATTGACGCTTATCGGGAACTTGCACGTTCGCCAGAGCCTCGTCCGTTGATGGGTAGGTGCACCAATTGGTGCCTGCAATTGCAGGTGAGGTTGGCTTGGGGTCCAAAGCTCTTGATAGGATCCCTGTACACATCGTTTACATACACAAAATTAACCAGGACAGCTTAACGTGACGAATCAGAAAGGTGCTAAGTTCGCTATACAGACTGTCACTATGTCAACGAAATACAAACATCTACAATTGGTGACTGTTTCCACACGTCGCAAACGCTTTGAACATACATACATATATTCACGGCTGTTTCCTTAATAGGTAGGCAGAGGCATATTATACGCCAACACTTCGCCAATTATATAGTTGAACACATTGGCACTGTTATGTTCGCCAGAGCCTCGTCCGTCGATCGGCACCACTTGCAGGTGAGGTTGTCTTGGGCTCCTTAGGTCTTCGTAGCATGCCTATACACCATAACGCTTAGAAGTATATACATTTTAAAAATTCTCAGACAAATAAACAGTGCCCCCTATGAAAACTAATAATTTACACAGCACCAATTGAAGTTAATTTAATAAAGACATTATATTAAAGTTTGTTTCAAAAGTATTAACTCTGACGTGTCTTGTTATCTGTACTTCAAAACACTTGTTTGACTTTTGTGCTGAAAGTTTATTTTTATAAACTTAAGTCAAACTTGCAAGCTCTCACGACTTTGCGTCGTGTACTTTAATTAAAGTGTCACAAAATATTACTTCAAGTACCATACCTACTTCGTTAACTTGACTTTAACTTTTTCTTTTTTAGTGAACTTCAGTACCAACTTCATGCTGAAGTTAAATTAGAAGGAAGTTTTTAGAAAGGAACTAAAACTGGCAGGCTTATAATCTTAGTCACAACTAGCTAGGTAAATTTTAATGCAGCAAAATTCAGCGTTATCTACTCAAAATACACTTTAAATATGCCTAAAAACGAGTCTGAAACCGTCTTTTACGGTTTTAGACTAGTTGGATCAAATAGTTCATCTTTTCTCAGCTCATTAACACCATTGGGTCTACCCTAACAAAAAAGAGCCCTAACCCTAAGAGACCCTAGTCTCTTTAATGAACTTGTATGTAATTATATATTATATCTAATACAATATTCAGCAACTGTTTTTATCATAAAAGCAACATTAAGGCCGCGTTTCTACCAGATTGTGACTGAGAAGTCGTTGCGAGGAATGTGTTGGTTAAAAACCAAAAATATTGCTGCATTTACCTAACTTTGCTCAGCGCAGCGACTCTAATGGACCTTAATAAACACATCCCTCGCAACGCCTTCTCGGACATATTTGGTGGAAAAGCAGACTTAAACTGAAGAGATAATTGAAACGTGCAGATGAATTAAATCCTGGAACGAGCAAACCCTCGTCGGTTGGGCGGCCCCCGGGCACATTCGCCCAGTCTTGCTTTTGGTAGGAAGTATCACACGCTTCCTACACTATCAATAAAAATCATACATACTTACAACCTCGACTATTATCCCCGAAGGGGGGTAGTCAGAGACTAGGCAATAAGGCGCAATTAAAAGCAGTCCACTTTTCATCAAACATCAACTGCACTTGTGCTCAGCGTGATAGGTTAGCTGAGTGAGCACGTCGCCGCTCTAAACTGTTGGATGTATAAGGGACTAAAGACTGCACTCTTTAGTCCCTTAGTCGCCTTTTGCAACACCCAAGGGAAGATGTGGGTTGGTAGTATTCTTTGAATGAGCCGCCACCACACAGCTGCAGCAGCACATAAGAAATATAACAGGATACATCCTCAAAAGGCAAATGTGCCATAACAATGTGGGTCATAAAGCTATTTTAGGAATGTCCAAAATTGTTATATGTAAATAGTCATAATATCTCATAGGGTGTACATGATAACGAACGTTATGTCTATGTTATTGTAAAAATATTAAAACGTTCGTCAAATGCGTTTATGAGATGTGATTATATTTTCCTACAATTTGTTTGATTGACACAAAATTTTAATGCAAGATTGTAATTCAAGTACCAAACCAATGGATAAATTTAAAAGAGCATAGCCTGTGAGTTTTTTGCAAGTTCTTCTTACAGAGTGGTGGCTCGGAAGTGCCAGCACTAAGATTCACTAACACTTAAATATTTTTTGTTTTTAAATTGTTTGAATCTAAGCTTCGTGATTTCAGTGTAAACTAATAATATTCCGATTGTTTTTTTTAATATTTATGTCTGATTTTGACTTTTTCAAGTGCTATGTAGTAATAGTTTATGAAATAAATAATTTTTGATTTTGAGGAACTGAGGACGCTGACCCGGTGCGTATTGGCGAAAAGAAATCTAAAACGATACATTATTTTATTATCAACATATTTATAGAATTCCCACTTTTGTCGGTCAATTCATATAAAATTATTTACATCTTAACGGGACTAAAATAATACACTTTGAACGCCTCTGGTAATCCAGCTCTTTGACGCAATATTGTTCCGCCCTAAAATAATATTTCCGCATATACATCTTTTTGCTCTCGCCTCATACTTAACGAATTGAGTGAATTCATTTTTGATCCAATTCACGCATACTGTTGACTTCGATAATAGTAAATTAATTTGCAAGAATAAATTGAAGTGGTTGTTTGGGGTCATTTTTTACACTTTTATGCTTACTTAAATAATACATACATATATACAGGATGTACAAAGACTCTGATCAAAGCCGAGACCTATGTATTCTGCTCAGCATCAGACCTACTCTAATTCAACGAAAACGAAACTTCGTTACACCTATCTCTGCCACTCCCTAGGCATTTCATTATCGAGTGAAAGGGGTGGGTATAACGAAGTTTCGTTTCCGTTGAATAAGAGTAGGCCCTTAGGATCATTATTGTTTTGAGACTATACCTGGGAAATATACCTATACTATACCCTTTTGTTTTTTCAAGGTAAAAGACATATAAATTTTTTTTAAATTACGTCAGCACGCTTGGGCCTCACAAAAACACGGTCTAGGCAGAATGCAGTGGGTAGACATTGGACAGATGACCGTTTGTGTGGCATTAATATCCAGCACTTCCGTGCTTCAGAAAGCGAACTAAGCCGTTGTTCCCGGTTATTATTATATGTAGTAGTCGTTAAGTAATTCAACGAAAATCGGCGAAAAGAAAGTGTCATTACAGTTAAAACATATTTGTAATCTTATTAAACAGCAAACTTATTACATCGGATCACTATGTGAGAGTCACACTTGTAGCACAAATTCGATGATTTTTTTGTCTGATCTATGAAGGAATAATGTTATTAAACCACCAAGTCTAGTTAACAACTAATATATATTTATAAGTCAGTAGTTTGCTACAATGCATTATAAACACACTTACAACAAATGATCAGCATAAGTCATATTTTAGATTTGTGGATATTCATCATGTAAAAAGGGAGATTAAAAATCCACAATGAGAGTACTGTACACCTGACGTAAATGTGACGAGCATGATGAGGATTATAATGAGAATTTAAATATGTACGTGGTAATTGGTGAATATAAATTCCTGACCAAATGAAATGAAACCAATTTGCAATTGCAGATATAACGTGATAAATAAATTGGGATTTTACTTACAATAAGTTGATATCTTTTATTATATTTGATTGTCGCTATGGCGTGAAGGCGAGTATACACGCACAACGTTTCTGAGGTCTTAGGTTCGACTCCCACACAGGTCAAATTTTAATGTGCATAAACATGAATCGTTGTACTGGGCCGAGTGTTTTCCTATGTATATTAAGTATGTGTTTACAAAAAAAAGTAGTTTTATCATTTTTATCCGTTATTTAGTAACCATAATACAAGTTCTTAACGATACCTATCTTAAAACTAAAATAATTGGTGTAATTTTTAGAAAAGGTTTATTTATTATATGTTAATTGATACTTATAATAAAAATAAAAAAATATTTATTAATATATTTTTTTATTTAATTTATATATTTATTTAATGGCGTCATTCGCAAATCAAGGTTATTTTACCCTTTTTATTTTAAAGTTTTCATTCTTGAACTTAATCATTATTGTCTCTTGTCATCAATAAGAAGGACGCGTGTTTTCCTAAAATAAACCTCTGCAACAGGACAGTCTACAAATTATATTAATTCTTTTTAATTTAAGGATGTCATTATCCTACGCGTAGACCGGTGAATATAGGCGGAGGCAAGCATTAACATTCTGCTGTATCGAAGGCTTGGCAATAAGAACCGCTTTGGAGACGGCTTAAACAAAGCTTTACAAATATGAAATGCTGAAAGCATTTAAGTATAACTTTAATAATGCCAACTTACATTACCCTTAACTTTTTAAGGCGAAAGACTACAATTATAGTGCTTAGCTTTTTTTTAACGTCGGTGAAAAATACATTTACGCACTGCCTTTCGCCCAAAGGAGGACCGAGAGAGGGTGTGGGACTCACCACCTGCAGACGTGACTGAGATACCATCTAATAATCTTCTGACGACGCCCGCCTTTTATTGACAAAAAGGCGAAGGCCAGTACCTGTGTTGCAGCGTCTGACACCCCGCCAGGGCCAATGTCCCACAGACCAAAACCGGGAGGACCTCCGCGCAGTAAACGCGCCCTTCCTACCTCCTTGTGCGACCATAGCGTGTGTGGCCGACTTCTCGAAGGGTCCATGGTTAGACAGCAGGGGCCCCATGCCCCCGCTGCCCAATACTAATATATATTATAAACGAATGCTTATTGCTTGTTGCGGGATACTGCCCGCAACTACAACGTATGACCTTCCTCTTGAGTTACTCTAATTATTAAAAAACCGCATCAAAATCCGTTGCGTAGTTTTAAAGATGTAAGTAAGATATGGACGGGCAGACAGCAGAAAGCGACCTTGTTTTATATTATATAGTGATTGCCGCGGAGTTCCGAGCTCTTAAATCTCTTGATTGTCATTCCGAAGCGTCTGCAATAAAGTTCCTCACTAGAAACCCTTTTTACGAATTTACAGAAGCCTTTGTCCCCTGATTGTTAGTACTCCAAACTCAAATCCCATTCTCAACAGCTTCTTTCCTCTGGCAACTTTCCCCCTACTACTCAACAACACAGTTCAGGTTTTATGTTAAACTTGTTCCGCATAAAAGCAATTTAATTATAAAACTCCATAACTGAACTAGGTTGGCTGAAAGCAAACCCGCTTTTAAAGTTTAGTAAACAAATACTTTCTTGAAAACTAATAATTATTTATAAAAAACTTATTATAATCATAATTTCTGACTGACTTATCGTACTGAATAAATCGGTATCTTATCTCGTAGCTTGTTACATAATTTTGAGGCTTTTTCTTTTTCTAAATATTTTTCACAACAAGGCCGTTCTGCGTAAACTTATATGTAGTCTTTATGGTCGAGTGGCAATTTTGTTTATAATGTAGAAAATTATTATTACTATATTCTATACTAGCTGACCCGTGCCCACTTCGTTGGGCATAATGTTAACAATCCTTTTTTAGTACAGAGTGTTATGTTTTTAATTTCTTACTGCCAAAAGGAGGGTTATACGTAGGTATAGTTTGTATTTGCATGCTAATACAAAATTCGAAAGTAACTCTGTCCGAAGGAAAAAACATTTTCTGCGCGATTTACGATAAACGAGTTCCACGAGGACCAAGTTGCGGGAAAAGTTAGTTTGTGATGGTAATTTTAACTGTTCAAAACTTCTGTGTAAACTATATTGGATGTAATGTTATCATTTGGTAGCAAAACTATATTGTCTATCAGGAGTTCCAACCCGAGATAAGCCAACAAATTGTCTCGCGTACATTATTATGTAGGTTTGAATTCGTTAATTTAAATTATTATCTAAAAAAATATCTGTAAAATAACTTTTTTTTACTTCTTATTTTTAAGTTGATTGATGTTTTGTACATGAATAAACGCGTTTAGTAATAGAATTATCATCCAATACATTACGATACGGCTACGATAATCTATATCGTATTATCTCTTTAACTATGCCTCCAAATCATATGCTGTTAAACGGAAAGGTCTTTTATTTTAAACACTTAGGACGATCAGTTTACTATTTTTATAAAGATTCATAATTTTTAGTAATATGACTAATAAATATGAACTAACGATTAAAATTATTTTATTAATATTAAAAACTACTTTTCTAACTTAAATATAAAAGTTAAACATATACTGTCGCTGACTTTTTTGTAGGCATTTTCAAGCTCCACATCTTTTCTCTAGAATTCAAATATATATCTTTCATAGTAAAGGTAGCGTTCATAAGAAATGCTTTCATTCGATCTTTTTTTTCTCCAAATCTTTTTGCAAAACCGCCTACCAAGTAAAAGCCTTTTTATTTTTCGGTATTCTTTATAACCTATGACACTCAGCGATAATGTGGCTTTCCAATGGTAAAATAATTTTTAAACTCGAAGGTTTTAAAATCGATACCTATGCCGTGTTGTACAGGTACACATATTGTGCCACCCCCTTTTATCTCACAAGAAGTCGCAAGTGTCGACGAATAGAAATCCTACCGAATGATAGGCAGCAGCGTCATGCTGTACTGGCTTGAACTGCGATGCAGTGGACTCCAAAGGGCTGATACGATGATGTCTGTGCTAAACAAATGACTACCTATTATAATATAAAGTAAAATAATCTTTTTTACTTGCAGAATCATACCAAGAAAAGTGACCTCATGATTATTGTTACATTATCATTAACCCTTGGTAGGGCAGTGCTGAACATATTCCCATAATAAATAACCTTATGGAGTTGATTTAAGGTTGAAAAGCAATAAAAATCTTCAACATTTGCAGCTTGTTAAAGGGTTCACAAACACAAATATTTTCCTAGAACTTAAGAGTTAAGAACGGGTATCGGTCTTTGGTTAATGTATTCATATGCCATCGTCAAAGAAAACTTATATGCTGGTTTTAAAATGGCCCAGACCAATTATATACCTAGATATTCTCAACGATTTGAGGCTCGCTGCGAACATGATGCGGGCGTTTAAACAGTAACAAACCTAAGTGCTGAATTTAAGGGAATATGGGTTTGCCATTACTAAAGATATACGTTAATTTCAGAAACATTGGACATTTGTGACCATTGGAACTTAACTAATAAATTCACGGAATAAATTCACGCCTATTTCCCCGAAGGAGTAGGCAGAGGCATATTCTACATCCACACTTCGCCAGTTATATAGTTGGTCCACGGAATAGATGACGAGCCTATTGCCGCTTACCGGGCACTGTTACGTTCGCCAGAGCCTCTCCCGTTGATCGGCAGGTGCACCACTTGCAGGTGAGGTTGGCTTGGGACCTAAACAAAGGTTAAATTAGGATTTTGAAAGAGGGGGAGTTTGAAAGGATATATTTCACCTTTGTTTAAGTTCCGCTTCAAAGATAGTCTTATTACCAAGCCTTCGGTGATTGTCAGCGGGCTAAGCTTGTGTCCTATGAACTGATGAAATGCTAGACTTTTCTATTATCACTATAACATTAATAAAAGAGCTCGTAAAATAAAATAACCGTAATTAAAGTAGGTATTACCATGATGATGGTAATACCTACTTAGTTTTTAATTCATTAACATCCCAAACATGGCACGAACCAAGGTAAGAGACATTTATTTATTTATTTAATCTTTATTGCACACTTAAAAGTACATATTACAAAAGGCGAACTTAATGCTATAAGGCATTATCTGCCAGTCAATCTTAGGGTTAGCAGAAAACTTTAAAGACGGTGCGGTAGTTAATAAACATACATAAACTGAATTAAAAAAAAAGATATAGGTACTACAATTATCATAAAATAAATAAAATATAAACATATAATACTAAAATATGACAGCAAGGAGAATCAAACTAACGATGACTCTTCGGAATAAAGCTTAAATATCAATTGCTTGAACACTGGCTTGCTTTGCGCAAGTCTTATTCTAGCTGGGGACATTCAGGTCATAGTTAACCACCTAAGCAGACCCAGTGCTGATTTCTGGAGATAGTTATGTGGAGTCCTGCTATTTGTTTTCTCAAGCCCCCCGACAAGGTCTCTATATTGACTCAACGACTTACTGCGATAAGAAATCGAGTTTAGAAACACAGAAGATGCTCCACGTCAAATGCCACACAATCCGTCACCCATCCACTTATATCTGTGTACTCTGCTTGGTTTCTGTGACGTAAGATCCCTTAGCATGCCGTGCCGCTAGTGGGCCTAATCTCCAGTGAAAATGATTTGTGTTATAAGTTTATTGCAGGATAAAACCTTGTAAATTGTTCCAAAGTAGTTTTTATTAAGAGATTCTATCAACTTAAAAGAAGTTTGGCAGTGCGGTTTCCCGCTAGACTACTTTTATTGTTTGTACGAGACTGTTTGCACTGTGAACTCCTTTGAACAACCCCTAAACACGCGATACGACATCTATCATGGTAATCTATAAATATGGTTGTCTACCGTTTGCGAGCAAATCACTCTTGGGTACGAAGTTTGGAATATCTAGTGCCTCGTATAGGCAGTTTGTCTGCCGTCTAAGGCTTATGTTGCAGCTATATGTTATGTCTGTAAGAGTTGAAAACATATTACATAAAGGGGGTCGTTGCCTTTTGGTTGAGCGATCGGTTTAAGAATCAGTAGGCAGCAAGTTTAACCCTCCATGATGGAGGATGCAGGCTTAAATTGGGGCTTGAATAAATGGATTATACTTACGTAGACTGTAGGGTGTATAGGAATCTTACCATCATCTTAGGAGCCCAAGCCAACCTCACTTGCAAGTGGTGCACCTGCCGATCAACGAACGAGGCTCTGGCAAACATAACAGTTCCCGGTAAGCGGCAATAGGCTCGCCACCTTTTACGTGGAACCAAAAGTATAATTGGTGAAATGTGGGCGTATTATATGCCTCTGCCTACCCTTTCGGGAAAACAGGCGTGGTTGATTGTATGTATGTATATGTTTCTAGAATATCTAGCTTATACAGTATATTTTTTGTTTTACTATTAGGTTTTAGGTAGAATCGGTCAGGCGTTTGCAGGGAAAAGTGGTATTGCGTATAGCCTCGAATGGCTTTATACTCTCATAGTCGAAGAAACACTTTTACA
The DNA here is from genome assembly GCA_949126915.1 of Musotima nitidalis. Lineage (NCBI taxonomy): Eukaryota > Metazoa > Arthropoda > Insecta > Lepidoptera > Crambidae > Musotima > Musotima nitidalis. Next base: position 4,884,740 of record OX421424.1, on the reverse strand, counting down.
AGTATTTAACAGGCTTCTTGGCAAGAAAGTGAAGCGTCATGTCTGCTGGTTTGTTTTATTTATTAAGATATTTGTTATAAGAATGTGTAATAACTGTGGATTATAAACCGTTCAGTGTTGGTGAATGTAAATGAGTGTTGGTAAATGAAATAAAACAGTGCAACATCACTTGATAAATTCCCTCAAGAAGTCCATGTGAGAGCTCAGTACAGTCCCAGATCTTTGCTGAGGACTCATGAGGTTAAGGGGAGGCCATCTCTTTTATGAATTTTATCATCTTTATAACCACACATTCTCATTTATTATGATTTATATATTATTAATATATGTTTTACTTGGCACTGGCTAAATGTACCGCACGAAGCCATTATGTACAAAAAAAAAGAATTTAATAATCAATAAAGACGTAACATCTTTTTATACCTTCTTAGTATATATTTTTACGTATATACAATGCTATACATAGTTATGTGACAAATATAATAATTATAGGTTCACATATTCAAATCACCTTTTCTATCTCAACTAGACAATAGGCGGCTTTTCGAGTTAACGCAGTTCACTGAACCAGAAACACATTGGTCAGTTTGTTTTTTATACATCCACGCCTGAACTACTGGCCCAAAACAGGTTAAATGTGGTTAGAAGAAAAAGTAAAAGTGGGAAAGAGGTTTTCACACAAACAGTTTTATTAAACTTCAGTAATATTTTTGAGTAGGGTAAACTTTATTAGGTTCCTAAAGTACCATTAACTTTTTAATTGATATAAGACATAGTACATTTTAATTTGCGTTTGTATTATATTGTGATCTTGGTTTATTAAGTAAAATTTTGTTTCTCAATAAGTGAATACCTATTGTAATTCTAATGAGAAATAATAAAGTTCTTAAACCATATATAACATTTTAATTCACATAATATAATTTTATTATACGAAATTCCATTCGTTTAGTTTCCACTGACTTGGGTGTCCTCGGGCAAAATGTAGCATGGTTTCTACCTGATCTTCATGGTTTGTGACTGAAGAAACAGGGGCTTATTACAAAACAAAATTTTAAGTTAAGCCAGGTTTAAAACTAGTGCTGTCACTGTCTTCATTTTATCAAAAAAAAGTGACAGCACTAATTTTAAATCTGGTTTAACTTAAGATCTTGTTTTGTAATAAGCCCTTTAAAGTTTTTTTTAATTTTTTTAGTACATCTATCTTTTTAGCTGTCCAATTATATTTGATACAATTAATGCCTCCTTATCTATATTAAAACAAAAAGACTAAATAATGAACTGATGAGAAAACAAATAAAAGCCGTAAAAAGACAGCAATCACATAGCGGAGTCCTCTTCAAAACGATTTGGTACAGAAACTCGACCGGCCACTCCAAACTGATCTACCCGCTTAAGTTATTTCTTCGCGAAACAAAAGTTAAATTAACTCCCTCTCTAGCACTGAACAAGAGAATTTATACTCCAATTACATACCATTTTCAAGATCGTTTTTTGTTTCTTCCGTTTTATCAAATACTGCTAAATAGACAATTGCAGTATGTCTTCTTCTGTTGAGTTATAATAGACTTCTTTAGAAATAAGAGATTCAATAGGTGTAAAGGGAGACCCAAGCCAACCTCACCTGAAAGTGGTGACCAACAATATAATGTGGGGTACTTCAATAAAAATATTTGTTTTGGTCAGTGTATTTGCTACGTATTTCCCTACAACGAAGTGTTTCTATTTTTTTAAGAATGTTTACGTTTTTGGTACCGAATTAATTGATTTCCTTTCTACTTTCTTTTTTTTACTTGCACATACCGCGTATATAACACCGCACGAACACCTATGCTGTCAGATTATGCAGTCAGCGGCAAGAGAAAGTTTAGTCATAGACAACTTTTGATTCACTGGTTGCTTAACGACGCTATATTGCTTAGTAGAAGTTTTGAAGCAGAATATAAATCAGTAGCTCATACTAACTTAGAAACCACGTCCTGCGTCAAAGCTTTACATCTTATTTTCTTTTCAGTGACATAAATTATAATGCACCATTGGTTTGGTATAGGCGGCGGGAAGACTGGATGCTGGCGGCTTAGGATTGGTAGACGTGGACTGCAGTTGGGGTGGCATATAGTTAGTAGTAGACTTCAGCAGTCTGCAGTTGAGAATAAAGAATAAGAATAAAGAAGAATAAAGAAGTAAAATAAGAGTGTAAAATAAGAGAGTAAAATAAGAGAGTACAATAAGAGAGTAAAATAAGAGAGTAAAATAAGAGAGTGAAATAAGAGAGTAAAATAAGAGAGTAAAATAAGAGAGTAAAATAAGAGAGTAAAATAAAAGAGTACATTAAGAGAGTACAATAAGAGAGTACAATAAGAGAGTAAAATAAGAGAGTACAATAAGAGAGTACAATAAGAGAGTACAATAAGAGAGAACAATAAGAGAATACAATAAGAGAGTACAATAAAAGAGTAAAATAGAGTTACACATGTGTATTTTACTCTTTTCATTTATATTATTTGTACGTTCGGCGATTTTTTATGTACAAAGAAACATTTTTTTAAAATTAAATATTAGTTATAATGCATAAAGCCAATTTCAAGTTACTATACTCTTTCTTTTAAATTAAAAACGCAACGAAAAATTTATTCGACAGTCTGACAGACTATTGCACGGGTAAAATAATAGAATGCTTAAACAACATGATTATAGGCAGGTTGAGCTTAGCGTAAACCTTCTGTGCTCAACGATTTAGTGTCGAATAGGACCTTGCTTTTGATCTCGCAAACAAATCCGCCGTACTGCTAAGAAGTTTCGTAATTAAAAGGCTTAAGGCTTGAACTGTACACCTGCATTGTTGGCCAGTACTCGGGTTGAAAACAAAAGTTCCATTACACGTCCCCATTTTTTAAAAGCATACACAATAGGGCGATTGCACAGAAAGCTGAGTAACCGAAATTATTTGCTGTGACGATTAAAACTTTTGTATTGTTCACCTTTTTTTATTTACGGCTGGCTTTTGGTGTAACGATTCTAGTAACAGTTTGATACTTTGATCGCTTGCTTGCTTACGGCTGGCTTGTGGTGTAACTAGTAACAGTTTGATACTTTGATCGCTTGTTTGCTTACGGCTGGCTTGTGGTGTAACTAGTAACAGTTTGATACTTTGATCGCTTGCTTGCTTACGACTGGCTTGTGGTGTAACTAGTAACAGTTTGATACTTTGATCGCTTGCTTGCCTACGGCTGGCTTGTGGTGTAACGATTGTAGTAACAGTTTGATACTTTGATCGCTTGCTTGCTTACGGCTGGCTTGTGGTGTAACGATTCTAGTAACAGTTTGATACTTTGATCGCTTGCTTGCTTACGGCTGGCTTGTGGTGTAACGATTCTAGTAACAGTTTGATACTTTGATCGCTTGCTTGCTTACGGCTGGCTTGTGGTGTAACGATTCTAGTAACAGTTTAATACTTTGATCGCTTGCTCGCTACGGCTGGCTTGTCGTGTAAAGATTCTAGTAACAGTTTGATACTTTAATCGCTTGCTTGCTTACGGCTGGCTTGTGGTGTAACTAGTAACAGTTTGATACTTTGATCGCTTGCTTGCTTGAGGCTGGCTTGTGGTGTAACGATTCTAGTAACAGTTTGATACTTTGATCGTTTACTTGCTTGTAGCTGCTCTAGCTCATCAGCTATGAAGCCGTCGGTTCAAATCCCGTTTTGAGTCTAGTTGGTGGAGTAACTTTAATTAAATGGTTCTTCTATTTTCAAACATCTAACATTTTGGGATCGAAAATTGTGTAAATGTTATTAAAAGTTAAATTAAAAAATCTTTGCAACTTAAGTATTCTGATCAAACAATTATTTTTCTATGCATATTGTATGTTCAAAAATTTACGTTATATTAAATTGAGCAAGTAATAAGGTATAGCAAAAATAAATTTCTTTCAGCCAAAATTCAAAATTCTTTATTTCATGTCACATGGATATAGGCTGTTACAAATATAGATAGATACAATGTGACGCTCTGTAAGGGCATAGCTACATAAAAAAGGACCTACTAAGTGCCTGTGTCCTAGGTGAATCATAAAATTTTACGACATTAACAATAACAATATATTAATTTATAATGGATTAATTGATTTTATCATTAAAAAATTCCTGTATATTATAATAGCATTGATTAATTAAGAATGTCTTTAAAGTTCTAGTAAAAAGCGAAAAAATTTTTTTTTTTTAATTAACATTCTATGAGAGCTTGTCGATAGTTTTAGTGTTGAAAAAGGGATTTCAACACTACAAGGCCAACCTAAACAATAGTGAGATAGTTAGCGAGCATTGTAGTATGTTATCATTGGATATATGAATACGCCCAAGCATACATTATAAATACGAGTACATACTTATACAAAAAATAAAGTTGAAGACACTTTCTTGAAAATATATTAAACAATATAACTTAAGTGCAAGCGTCATATCACAAATCTCTCTTGTTTTAAAAATAGCGAGATTGCATTTTATATCTGTGAACGAATGTGAATGAGATTTTTAATCAGATTCTCGCCCTAGAGCAGTCGAGCGCTCGCTGTTGTGAAATTAACTTCACGGGACTTACACATTCGTCTTACTTACCCCACGATTAGTCTACTTGATGTCCACCGAGACATATAATCGTGGATTATTTTGAATAGGAACTTAGATAGCATGTAAGCCTACTTAATTTTGAAGCCGACCCTTAACTATCCGATCATTTTGATAACTTTTGTTTTTAATGTCACTTGTCATGTTGTAATGTTGAGGCAGACCAAAAAGTTTTAGTGCAATCATCATCACAGCCCATTAACGTCCCACTACTGAGCACGAGCGTCCTCACACATATCAAGGTGTGAGGTTATTGGGTTATACTCCACCACGCTGACCCAGTGCGGATTGGCGAAGGCAGGTGTATGGCGTCCTGCTGTTAGAATTTTTCAAGCCGCCCATGAGGTCTCTAACATGGCTTAACGACTACCACATTTAGTGATAACCGGGAACAACGGCTTAACGTGCCTTCCAAATCACGGAAGCGCTCGATATCAAATGCCACACAAACGGTCACCCATCCAAGGACTGACCTCAGTAAACTCTGCTGTGCTTTGGTGATCGTTACCGAACACCGCAGAGCTACGAGCGCTTCGTGCAATAATTCCGTGAAATAGTATAGGACTTAAACATTCGTCTGACTTACCCCACGATTAGTCTACTTGATATCCACCGAAACATGTAATAGTGGATTAGTTTGAATAGGTAGTCACAGCGTATGCCTACAATTTTTTTAACCCTTAACTTAACGACAAGTGTGTTTACTTTTGTTTTAAATGTGACTTATTATAACGACCAGCAGTCTATGCAGTTCAAAATAAATGAAAGCTATCTATACCGTGCAATAAGCTAAGACTTAAATATTCATCTCACTTACCCCACGATTTGTCTCCTCGATGTCCACCGAGACATACAATCGTTTTTAATGTGACACGTCATAATGACTACATCCTGCCTACGGTAAGCAGTCGATGCAGTCCACAAAAAAACTGAAAGCGCTTCATACCGTGAAATAAGCACGGTACAAAGCGCATTCACTCATGACGGCCTGCTAAAATGCCGTTTCACGCCCCGCTTGAAAGACCCGTGATCATAGGAAATAGGAAACACATGAGCCGGCAGCAAATTCCAGAGCTTAGGGTCTTGCTCACAAACGACCTCCTAAATTTCTTGGTTCGAGTGCTGATAGTCTGCACAGTATGAAGATGGTTTCTAAGACCAGCACGTGTTGTTTGGGAGAGGAAAAGAGAGGGCGGGATGAGATCGGAAAGCTCCTCAGAAGTCATTTCTAAACAAGTCCACTAGATCTTGCTCAGAAACGACTCCCCAAATTTCTTAGTTCGAATGCTGATAGTCTGCAGAACACTATTCGTAGTCCGGAAGATGAAAGAATAGTAAGGGATTAAATCAAAATGTTTTCCAGAACACTATACGTAGTATCAGTAGAAATCTCTAGGATTTCTGATATTAAATATATTTTTTTTTTTATTGCATAAATTTTGTACACAGTATACCTTCCTTACATTACACAACAAAAAAAGTATTGTATGGCTAAATGCATTATTTTTTATTCATTATTGTGTTAACGTTTATAAACTTTAAACAAAAAAAAAAAAACATTAATAAAATCATTAATTATTACTTCTTATTTACCTCAGTACGACTTTTCCGATAAATAAAATTCATATCTCTTATACAATTAATTACGTAATTACATATACATTTACCCAGCGTTCCCAAATGAGTTGCCACTGTTTACAAAACGAATCAAAGGATAAACTTTCAACCTTTTTAGAAACTAAAACTGTTCAGCTTTTGATGAATAAAGGATTCAAAAGGACCGCACAAATTAACTATGAGTAACCGCAATAAGAAAGTTTTGGGAATTTCTGCTTTAATATTAGGTCGGGGAAAAAGTCTTTTCGCATAACGTAGGTATAAACTTATTATAAAATTTTTTTGACTGTACTATTTGTGTCTGGCTGGTTTTGGTAACATTAAAAAGGTTCCATTATAAAGAAAAGAAAAAAATAAAAAAAAGTTGTTTCCCGCTATTTTTCATTTGTTTTTCTCTCCGTAAAAATGAGTGAATCTAATGAAGAAATTCGATACATTTTAAAATTTTATTATAAAAAAGGCAAAAATGCAACTCAAGCAGTGAAAAAAATTTGTGATGTTTATGGACCTGATGCAGTGTCAGTAAGAGTAGCACAAATTTGGTTCAAACGTTTTCAGTCCGGAAATTTTGATGTTAAAGATGCACCTCGCTCTGGTCGCCCTGTTACGAATAAAATGGACGCCATTTTTGAAAGAGTGGAGCAAGATCGGCATATTAGTAGTTACGATGTAGCTGAAGAACTGGGAATTGACCACAAAACAGTTTTGACCCATTTGAAGAAAGCTGGTTATACAAAAAAGCTCGATATTTGGGTGCCACACGAGCTCACTCAAAGAAACTTAATGAACCGTGTACTCATTTGCGATTCATTATTGAGACGTAATGAAACCGAGCCTTTTTTGAAGAGATTGATAACTGGCGATGAAAAGTGGATCACGTACGACAAGAACGTGCGAAAAAGGTCGTGGTCGAAAGTTGGCCAGGCTTCACAGACTGTGGCCAAACCTGGCCTAACACGAAATAAGGTGATGCTGTGTGTATGGTGGGATTGGAAGGGCATTGTTTATTATGAGCATTTACCGCCCGGCAAAACCATCGATTCTGATCTTTAATGCCAGCAACTGATGAGATTAAAGGAAGCAGTCGAGAGAAAACGGCCGGAATTGATCAACAGGAAGGGTGTGGTCTTTCATCACGATAACGCTAGACCACACACATCTTTAGCCACTCAGCAAAAATTAAGAGAGTTCGACTGGGAGGTCCTAGTGCATCCACCATATAGCCCTGACCTTGCGCCTTCAGATTTTCACCTGTTTCGGTCTCTGCAGAATTCTTTAGGTTCTGTAAGGTTGACCTCAAGAGAGGACTGCCAAAACTATTTGTCCCGTTTTTTTGATCAGAAGTCCCAAAGTTTCTACAGTAACGGGATAATATCTCTGCCCACAAAATGGCAGAAAGTTATTCAACAAAACGGTACATATATATTGTAAATAAATGTAAATAAACTTTGAAAAAAATGTCTTGACTTTTCATACAAAAATACGAAAAGACTTTTTCCCCAACCTATTATTACAATGTAAGTATAACTATCAACCGCTAGTAACCCACTGAAATAGAGCACAACCAATATTTATTTATGCACTTAGGAAATATACACAAAGACAGAAGTTATGATAGACAAGTACTTACCTACCACTACCTACCACTGGGTAGATACAGCTTATACCTAAAAGGAATTTGTTCCAGCAAACTGATGAAAGAAAAATACAAATTAAAACTAGACACGTGCATAAAGTACTTTACAACACAATTAATAAACAAACTAAAACCATAAAAAAATTAATAAATAAAAATTAATTAATCAAATAAAAACGAAGGCAACTTCAGGCAGCAAGGAAGTGTACCTTTACTGCCTTCTTATAAATTGAAATACTTTTAGAAATCTGAAAAACGACTAGAATTTGCGGTGAACCCTTTTGTCTTGAATAAGTGTAGGTTCAGGTTTGTTTTATCTGTAAGACTTAATATTTGAGGCAAGTAACACGATACTCGAACGATCAATATAAAAAAAAAACTATTACAAAATCGGTTCCGTTGTTTAAGAGCTACTATGTCACAAAAAGGCTAAATAATGTATGTATTATACTGACATGCCTTGCCCCCGTAGTAGAGATCACTGAATCTACATTCGAAAACTAAACTTAACTACTACAAAAAAAGGATCCTATCGTATTTTTTTTTGTTCGAATGGAAAATCATCTATTGACTTTTTCCCGCTGTGGGTGGAGCGGGGTGCTAAGATCCTGGTACTTATATTTAGTTTCACTTACACTCTTTAACCTTGCCATGAACTCGGTCGGTCGTTCCTCGTCAAAAGTACGACCAGAAATTTTTACCTTAAATATCGCTAATACACTTTTTCTATTTTGCAAATTACAATGCCAGATTTTGGTTAACAATTTTTTATGAAACTTATTTTTTTAATCTTCTCATTTCTTAAAACTTATATTTGTTAGAGTTTAATTTTTTAGAAATATTATCTAATAGGAAAAGTTTAAGATATTGAACTACATACAATAAAACTACTTTCATTGCTGTTCCTGTGAATTTAATATTTATTCAAAGTAATTTTTTACACTTGGCTTCCAAATATAGAAACAAAACAAAATTACACTTTAAGCTAAGAATAACCATAGGACGTACTTCAAGGGCTTAAAAAGGGCTACAAAGCTAAAACGGTCGGACAATGTTCTAATATGCAGCATAGCGTAGCGTAGCGTTTGGTAGAAATTGATAAAACCCGAATATTGGGAGCTAGTATTCAAACGAGGCCACGAATGCCAATAGTAAGTGGGTTTTCGTGAGTAGTCCAATTGTAGCTGGATTCTTTGTTACTGGACTGGACTTTGAATTTCAAATATTTTATGTCATAAACTAGTACATAGAACTTGAAAACGTCAAAATGAAATAAATAAAACAATCGAAATATGATTGCACTGAATGCACGAAACTTAGATTCACTTACATGCAACAAAACATATTTATAAAAAATATAAAACAAATAATATTTAAGTGCAAGTGTCAATGTCTGAGTTTTTTAGAATTTCATTACATTTAATTTGTAATCTATTAACTGCTAACTAAGAAATGACCTAAATTACTTCTGAAAGCTTAGACATTAATCAAATTATATCTAGAGCCGCGTGGTAGTTCGTAAGGAGTGTTAAATCTAAGATCATTTACAACTATTTGAGAAAAGTATAGGGCAGCCTAGATGACCATTACTTAGCTTATATAGAAATTTTAAACACGCGATTTTTTTGCGTTTTTCTAAGCTTTGGAGTTTAAAATAATCCAAGCGTTGCTTGTATGAAGTTAGTTCTTTGACCTTGTGACATTGAAATGTGCCAGAGAAATCTTTTGTTTACTGATTCAATTCGGTTTTTATTATACAAAGGTGACCAAACCGAGCTACAGTATTCAAGTATTGATCTTACAAGGTAACTGAAAACACAAATTTTATTTAAAACAGACTTTAACTCCCTACAATTTTTGAACACAAATTTTAGCATCTTGAAACTCTTAAAAATTAATTTTATCTACATGATTATTAAACCGCAGTTTATTATAGAAAACAACACCCAAGTCACGAACGATATCAACCTCCCTAAGAACAAGATCGCACAATTTGTAAAATTAGAAATATGTCGATGTCTTTTCGAGAAGTGCATATAAAAGCATTTATGGGGATTCAATTTCAACGGATTATCCTCACACCATTGGCCAATCGATCTAGGTCTTTATAAAGCAATTTAACATCCACACTTAATAAATATGTTTTACAATTTTAAGATAAAATGTTAAATTTTAACAGTTGAAGAAAGTTAATTATGGAACCAGTATGTTAGAAAATAAATAAAAAATAACTTTATTGTCTTTAAGATCAACATGATCATTTAGATTCGTCAAACATTCAGACACAAAATAAAATTGAAATTCGAATTTTTTTTACCACAATGAAAGAGATATGAGCGGTACAATAATAAAGAAATAAAAGCTAATGGGTTCTTTGTCAGAATTTATCAAGGTTTCTCAGAATTTGTCAAGGCTTGTCAGTATATCCGTCTTTTGTGGTTTTTCTCAAAATTTGTCAGTCTGTGAATAAAGTAGAATTTCTGTGGTTGGTTCTTTACTAAAAAAGTCACTACAAAATATACAGGACACAATAAAAATAGACTTAAATGGCAGAGCACTTTCACTTAAAATATTAACAGTATGGTTCAAACTGAAAATGATTTATAGTTATACGACTTTAGTTCAGTTAAAGCGAACCGAGTACAAATCCACAGAGAGTATTCCATTTCCCTCCCTCACAGTAAAAGGTGTTAAATGCACAAAGAGGCGCGACTGCCGCTTGGGGCGATTAAAAGAAAATATAAATAGAGCTCTATCGGTCGCGGGCGTATACGAAATTGTTTTAACCACTACTTCAAACAAAACATCACTACATTTGAAAGTAAAAACTTAAATGTGAATTGTATATAACAGTTGGATAAATAAACTTGTCATAGATGATAACGAAGTACTGCAAATTGATAAAGATAAAGATAATTTATTTGTCAAAATACAGTACATTAAGGTGTTACATCAATATTAACATCTTACAGTCTACCATTACTGGTGTACAAATATTGATCTTATTAATGAAATATATTCTTACAAGCAAGCAATTGAATTGAACATGTAATTTGAATTGGTCACATCACGACTGCCGTTGAGGGCGATGAAAAGAAAATATTAATAGATTAGTGTGCGTCGTTAGGAGTAGCAGTTAAAACAATTCTGTGTACGCCCGACACAGAATTGTTTTAACTCCTACTTTGAAACCAATACTTAATTTCAGCGAATTTGATACTACTATAAGAGTCGTGAAGTATATTCTCCGCTTAGATATTATAATCATTGGACTGATAGAGGCGAAAGAAAAAATATAGAATAATAAATGCAAGCTTCTTAGCTATTTGTAACAGACAAGCAATCAATTTAACTCGAATGCGATGAGCATAGAAATGTTTATAACTACTTTGAATAAACCAATACTTCATTTGAATTTGAGATCTGAAATATTCGAATTTTATTTATGGATTAAATAAATAAACTGGTCATAACGGACAAAAAAATTAATGCTTCATAATCTTAGCTCTTTTTTAACACTTTTTTTTTAAAAATCTAGTGACTTTCAAAAACCCAATAATTCATTTGAATAAAATACAACTTTATTATAACTATTGGATAAATAAACAAAGGAAAAATAAAGTTATTGCATTATTATATTATATTTATACAGAATGTTATTCGTAACTGTTTGTTTCAGACAAGCAATCAATACAAATCGAATGTGGTGAGCTTCTAATTTGAATTGATTGGTTCGAACTTGAATTAGAACTGGGTACATAAAATCGCGACTGCAGTTGGGGGCGATTAAAAAAATACTAATTATACCCAATCGGGCTCTTGCAGTTACTTTAATCCTCGATCAAAAAGAGGTGTGTTAAAAGTTTGATGTGTCTTTGTGTGTGAGTCGTAGCTCCTATAAGAAAAGACCGACTATACTGAAGTAATCGAAATAGTGTTTAGCTATAATTTATTCTAGTCGTTAAAACATGTTAATGGCCTAATGGGTGGCTTGGAAAAATCTAACAGCAGGACGCCATACACTTGCATCCGCCAATTCGTACTGGAAATAAACACGTGCACGTGTAGTAAATAAATAAATAAATATTTTCTGACAATTACAGCAATCATTTTGTTCCAAGATAAGTATCATTAAGAACTTGTGTTATGGATACTAAATAACGGATAAACATACATAAATACTTTCTTTTTTTTTGTAAATAAATACTTAATATACATAGAAAAACACCCAGACCAGAACAAATATTCATGTTCATGCACAAAAGATTTGTCCTGCGTGAGAATCGAACCCACGACCTTAGGGGCGGAGAGCGGGTATACTCGCAACCACGCCATATCGGTCGTCAAAAGAGTCAAGTAAGACCCAATACCCTCACACCTTGGTATGTGAGAGGAGGCTCGTGCTCAGTAGTGGGACGTTAATGGGCTGAGATGATGATGATGATGATGATAATTTATAAAAATTGGTACAGTCGTTTCATAGGCTTTGGTGAATGAAGAGATTCCCGGTGGGCGGCAATAGGCTCGCCAAATTACGTGGGACCAAAAATATAGTTGGCGAAATGTGGGCGTATAATGTGCCTCTGCATGCCGTTCGTTTGTATGTGTGCTTATATTAAACTCCATCATGAGAAAACTCAAGATTTTAAAAGAATTAAACACCGTTTTTACGCCAATATTCGTTATACCCTTCTTCATTTTACCCGCTTGCCCGGCAATTTATTTGCATCGTAAATTCTAATCATCATCTTTATTGTCCCCAGTAGGCCTATAGGTTACTAAAATAACTGTAGCCTGGCTAGTATCAAACCACGTGTTTAGTTTGTCTAAAGCACGCTTGCGTTAATTAACTGCTTGGCGATATAGCTTCATTAATTGTAGCCACTCTGCACGAGCTCAAAACTATCCGAGGCCCAGTAGAACGTTTATCTAAGAAATGGGGTCGTTTCAAAGGAAAACATTGCCGGAATTATAAGGGATTTCGGGGGTCTTAAGTCAATCTCTGTGGTTCGTGATTGGCAAATTAAGTACCTAAGCGTCTAACCATCAAAATAGTCAATAACGTGCCACTACTTAATACGGTTTTTTAACCAGTGCTATCCACTTTCGGGGTAGTGATTGGTGGGGGATCGTAGCGTGCGGTTTCAGATTTAAGCCGTGAATAAATTACTCAGTAAAGTGCAGAAACAATGCTTACTAGACGTCTGCTTTTTAAGTTAAAGGATTATATAATATTGAAATAAGGATAAAGCCCATTGATAATGTCATACGCATTGCCTCCCGGCCGAAGGGCAGAGAGAGTAGACACGACAACCAGAAAATCTCTCGACGACGTCTGCCGCTTCTTTAGAAACTGGCTGGGGGTCAGTACCTGCGTTTTAGCGTCTGACACCTCGGCCGCGGCTGAAGTTCCCCGGGTCAGACCCGGGAGGACCTCCTCAGAGAGGCGCAGTGGACGCACCCCTCCTACCTTCGTGTGTGGCCGACTTCTCGGAGGGTCATAATAAGAATGCAAAGGCCCCTGCCCCTGCCCTTGCCGCCTAAGAGCCTCCTGGTGCTACTTGGCGTGCCCTCCAGACTGCCTACTGCCTCTACACAGGTCCCTCTTAGATTCCCCTCGGTAGTCAGGACTAAGAGCACCAAGAGTCCCAAGTCTCTAGATGTTACCTTTTCCCAAGCGGCTCCTCCGCCCTACCGAAAGATACTCAGCTCCCCCACCATGTCTTGGTGGAGACCAGTCGAGGGGGCGATAATGACATCCAACAACTATCATCGGGGGCTATCATCAAAGGTCCCCCTTGCACAGACAACGATGGAAATATAATCTTACATAAAGTTCTGTGACGCGTATAGGATAAAAGGTAATGAATGTCTGCATTATTAATATTAACTGCAAAATATCTTTTGCTTTGTTACATCCCAAATATCAATCCCAAAGCTCTACCTATGTGAATTGAAACTGATAAGCTCACATTTGATACTGAAACTATAATTATGGCCAAAGCTATTCAAAACGGAAGACATACGAGTTCTGTAGGAAATGCTAATATTGACTTGCGCTATAATGTGATCATATTCTGCTTTGCGAACAACATACTCAAACATATCAAACATTACAAATCAAACAATTAAAACAAAATAATTAGCCAATATATCAACCTCAAATAGCTGGCTTCTGAATAAGTTTTCTTTGAATGTGACACGCCATAACTACCACAAACTGCCTGATAATAAGCAGTCGATGCAGTCCAAAAAGTAAAAGTGCTTCTCGCAGTGAAAAAAAATTACAAGCGCCCCTCTCATAGCGGCCTGCATAAATGCCGTTTCACGCCTGAGACTAAAGGGATTTGGAAACACCTGCGCCGGTAGAGAATTAAAAAGCGGAATGGTCTGAAAAACGACTTAATATATTTATTTGGTTGAAGTGCTAATAGACTAGTACAGTATGAGTGTGGTTTCTAAGATCAGCACGTGTAGTTTGGGAGAGAAACTCATTTTCCCACCACAACTTATTATCAGTTTGCAATCAGCTGCTTTAGTTTTTTTAATTTTTTAGTTTTACTTTAGCTTTTCACTTACTGTACTTAAATAAGTACATAATAATAAATAAATATTTTCTGACAATTACACCAATTAATTAGTTCAAAGATGAGTCTCATTAAGAACTTGTGTTATGAATACAAAATATCGGATCATCATACATAAATATTTTTTGTTTTATAAATACATACTTACAAAACTAATATTCATGTTCATGCACACAAAGGTTTGTCCTGCGTGGGAATCGAACCCACGACCTTAGAAGCGGAGAGCGGGTATTCTCGCCACCACGCCATATCGGCCGTCTACCAACTTATAGTGATGAGATATAATATTCTGTTATATACTTGGAATCACCTTTAAACCGTCGGTGTCGGTACTGAAGAGTGGCCTCAATAAAAGTCTTACAAACTTGTGCTGGCAGCGCCGACTAAGTTTCAAATGGAAAAAGATTTTTTGAAATCTGTCCTCAATTGAGTCAAGCTGTGAGTTGGAGCTTTCTTGTTACTATAAAAACATTATGCATTAACGCTAACATCAAAAAAGACTTTTTGGCGGGAAAGTGAAGTGTCATGCCTGCGGTTTTGTTTATGAACGGTCTATAGATTATGAATAATAAAATTTGGCAAAAAGGTAAAATCTCACAGGCGAAGTAAGAAGAAAAAAAACGAAAGTTGTAATATCGGTCTACAACAAAGACATTTAATATTAAATCTCTTTGGTCTACAATAAAGTTGTGGTTTCCGTTTCAGTGGAATTAAATAATGAGCTCTATCATGTTTTGAAAAGCATGTTACTACCGTTATGCTAAGTTAGACGTATGGGGAAATAATACCTATAAAATGAGTGGTGTTAAACTTGTTAATAGCAGAACGCTATACCTCCGTCAATTCACAGTAGGATCTCGTGGTTGATAGTGGCTTAAATATCTCTCACCTCAATTTGTGAGAGAAGACTCGTGGCTAATAGTACTAGGTAAACAAGCTATTGATAATATAGGTGAACAGATTTTACTCAAAGTATAAGTATACTCAAGTTTCTCGTACGTTGTAAATTTACATATATAGGTCGTAGGGATCCTTTTTTTTATTTTTTATTATCGTCTAAAAAATGCTGCTTACGCACTGTCTCCCGGCCAAAAGGGGGTGACCGGGAGGGGGTGTGGGGCTCACTGCGGCCGACACAACCACCGCAGTCCTACCCACTAAAAAACTTCAGACGACGCCCACCGCTGCTGAAAAGGGGCGAGGCACCAGTGCCCGGATTTGTAGCTTCTTGAACCCCGCCCGCGGCCAACGTCCCCCGGATCAGAACCGGGGAGAATGTATAGGGATCCTACCAAGGCCTTAGGAGCACAAGCCAACCTCATCTGCAAGTGGTGCACCTGCCTATCAACGGACGAGGCTCTGGCGAACATAACAGTCTATCTATTAACTATATAATTGGCAAAGTGTGGGCGTATAATAAGCCTCTGTCGACCCCTTCGGGGAAACAGGCGTGAATGTATGTATGTATGTAAATTTACAACACGTATTCTTTGCATTCATAAACAAGTCACTAAAGCGACTACTGCGCGGAAATTGTTGAGATTTGACTTGCAAAGTAGGCCCTACAGCGTTTACAAGCATGAATTTTTTGGACGAGTTTCTAATAATATAGGTATCTTCATTATAAAAAGAAATTGCTTTCAGATATTATGATGGTGAGTTTGAGATGGCGGAAGTTTTTGTTTATCCAAAGTTATATCACATTGGCCCTTTGTTTTTTGTTGTGTACCTTATTACGTTTCTTCAGCTTTAACACTTGACGGCTATTGCGGACTAAAGGTTGGATAATAATGTTAACCCCTAAATGACCACAGTACTAAAACTATACCATTAAAGTGAAAGTTCCATGAAATTACTACATAGTACCTATAAAACAAAGTCGCTTTTCCTCTGTATGTCCCTATGTATGCTTAGATCTTTTAAACTACGCAACTGATTTTAATGCGGTTTTTACAATAGTAAGAGTGATTTATACATAAATAATGTCACACCTCTTTCCCGTAGGGAAGGCAGAGATCACATCCTTCCAATTACTACGATCTTGGCACACAGTTTTAGCTTCATTCACATTCATTAACATCCTCATACACGCCCGTCGGTTTAATTAAGGTACTTTTGACCTGCCCTTTTTCTATTTTTTTTTATATGTAGGTTACGCGAACAAAGTCGCGGGTTGCCGCTTGTATATTTTAGTATCAAATATAAAAAGAATATGTAATTTTGTTCTGTTGAAACGTCTGTTACTCGTCAACAAACAAAAGTGACTGGAAAATAAACATCTCAGCCCTACAACGTCCCACTTAGCACTGGTCTTCTTTTACGAAGCAAGGCGAAAAGGATTTAGGTAATACTTTACTTAACGGCCCAGTACCAATTGCCGAATTTAGGTGGTTGACGTACCACACCATAAGGTCCCTAACATGTCATGGATACCCTATCGCCGCTGATCGCCTCAGGGCGCTGATCGCCAAGGGCCTGATCCCGGCGCACACCGCGGACTTGACACCCCCGGGCGAAGACCAGGCTGAATAGCCGCCACAACGCCGCTCAGCCGTCAAATATCGCAGCCAAGGAGCACATGCCCCGAGACCGCGCCGTGACCCACACCAGGGGGATCACGTCGAAGGAGACAACGATCGATCTAACATGTCTTAAACACTACCACAAATAATAATAACCAGGGACGAACGGCTCATTGTGACATTATACATTTAAACCTTCTTTTTCACATCTTAGCGACAATAATCAAAGATACACTATATACTTAAACTGCTTACAGACATACATACATTCACGCCTTATTTCCCGAAAGAGTAGACAGAGGCATATTATACGCCCACAATTCGCCAATTATATAGTTGGTCCCACGTAATAAGTGGCGGGCCTATTGCCGCATATCGGGCACTGTTATGTTCGCCAGAGCCTCGTCCGTTGATCGGCAGGTGCACCACTTACAGGTGAGGTTGGCTTTTCCTTCTTAGGTCTTCGTAGGATCCCTATACAACTATCCCTATATATTTAAC
Organism: Musotima nitidalis; assembly: GCA_949126915.1. NCBI lineage: Eukaryota > Metazoa > Arthropoda > Insecta > Lepidoptera > Crambidae > Musotima > Musotima nitidalis. Next base: position 4,867,253 of record OX421424.1, on the reverse strand, counting down.
TGTTTAATGTCTGTTTGCTGGACTTATTTTTCTTCTAATTCAAAGTCAAAATCAAAATATTATATTCAAGTTTGACAGTAGAGCAAGAGCTCTAAAGTCAATTTAAAAATAGTAACTCAAGTCATACTTGTAACTTGGTGAGAAAACTGGAAGGTGTTCGTTATTCTGGTAAGAAATGTAGGACAACGATTACTGGACAAGGCGCAAAATTCCATTACATTTTAGGATACCCCGTTTTTCTATTAATCTTCTCAAGTGCTCCCAAGGCAATGGAGAGGGACTAAAACAATTGTGAAAACCCGTTGTTTCATAGCGCTAGGTTTTCCCAAGAGATAACAGCATGAGGCTCTTTAAAATAAGCGTGAAACAGTTTTTGAAGGGTTTGCGATTGCGCTACTGAAATACCCCTCTTATTGAAAGTGTCCATAGAGTCGTAAGAATCGACGAAGAAATATCCTAATGTATGATAATGGATGGAACTGTGATTACCAACCCGCTTACCCAGCGTGTTGATTATAAAATATAAATTAATAAATATTTACTAACAATTACACCAATTATTTAGTTCCAAGATAAGTATCATTAAGAACTTGTGTTATGGGTACTAAAAAACGGATAAACATACATAAATACTTCTTTTTGTGTAAATAAATACTTAATATACATAGGGAAACACCCAGACCAGAACAAATATTCATGTTCATGCACACAAATACTGAGTATATTCGCCACTACGCCATATCGGTCTTCAAATTAAGTCGTTAAATCGTCGTTGAATTATGGGCAAATACTCTTAATATTATACTATCTTTTGGGGCGGCTAATATTCATCAGCGGACTTTAGAAGATTGATATAGTCTGCGATACAACTTTCCATCAAGTGGGCCATATAATTAAGTGCCTCCCAGTGAAATTAAATTTAATCCAAATAGTAAGAATGAATTTGGGAGCCATATAGTATCATTATCAAACCGTGTAATAAATTTATAAACTCTCTCCATTTGCGTTGGTAAGCATATCCTTTGTAACACTTCAAACAGTTGTATATAGCTTAGTTAAGCAGTAAGGTTAGTTATTTAAAGCGGTACCAAATAGCGCGGTACTTACAAGACTAAGAGCAAATTACACTTTTAGATGTCCTGGTCATCGGGCAAGCCTTTCTGAAAGTCCGAAAGCGATAGGCTCGGAACTAGGAAGCTAAGAAAGTGTTATCATCAAACTCTGTGCTGAATTTATAAACGCTCTCTATTTTTGTGGTACTGTATTTTGTACCACAAAGCGCGGGTTAAGTTTACACCTCTCAATGTGCCAAGTACTGAAAATTAACCTTAAAAAATCAATAGAACATAAACAAGTGACAACCCAAGAAAAGAGCTAAAGGCAGAAAACTACTGCGAACTAGAAAATTAAGAATATTATCATCAAACTGTGTTCTGAATTTATCAGCGCTCTATATTCTTGTGGTATAATACTTTGGACCACTAAATGCGGGTAGCAAGGTTTACACCATTTAATGCGGTAATTACTAGACAGGGCGCAAAACTTCATTCGGTATATCTAGGTCATCTAGATAGCTATTTAAGTACTCTCAATGCAATAGAACATATACCATCGTACCTTTATTACGATTGTTAGACAGCTCAAAGAAAGAGCGAACGTATTAGCTCATTTTTAATATATATTATGTTGCATGGATCTTGTCTTAGTTGGAGATGCATTCTATTTCGAAATTTGATACAACGTAGGGCCCCCAAAAGACATCCAAGGCTTTAAAATTATCTTAGTTCCAGAGACAAACTTAACTTTAGAATTTGAGAGTAATATCATCTTAATGACTTCTATAGAACTGACTCTGACTGCAATAGAACATATACTATCGTACGTTGATTACGGTTGTTCGACAGCTCAAGGAAAGAGCGAACTTAGAAACTAAACCAGTATTCTTATCAAACCGTGTCCTGAATTTATGAACGCTCTGAATTCACGTGGTACAATATTTTGTACCACTAAGTGCGGGTAGCAAGGCTCACTCCACTTAACGCGGTTTCTCCTTGATTACAAAGAAATATATGGCGCGTGAAGATATACGTCTACCGGCGGGATCTACAGCTCTTCCTTTAGTTTATATTTACGACATTGCACTTTTAATCTTAAATTGCCTAGGGTACGGAGCGAAACAATATGCTTGAGACGTATCATAACGTTATATTTTCTTAGCGTTTATTATTGGCAAACCTAACAGTGAAGAAAGAAAATAGTCTTGCATTTATGGGCTATTCAATATTAAAGGAAACATTTTATATTATGTTTGAGCATAAACTTCACATGAAGGCCGAAGTCGGCCAACTTATAGTCGGCTTTAGATGTAGGTTATCATTTTAGAACTTTGTCACTGTAACTAGAACGCTAGTTCAGTAAGTAGAAACTTTACTTTTGAACGCAATAATTAGAGCTACTTAGAACAAAAGTATTCAGCTACTTCTAAAGCTGACCATAGAATGGCGTCAGCAATGCTCGGAGTCTTCCTACGTGTTCGAATCCAAAATGAGAAGATTTCTTGGCCAACTAAAGTTGTCGACATAGCTTACAAGATTGCATACTGGCTTGGACTGGATAGCGTACGGTCGCATAGCGAGACGAATTTAACTCCGAGGCTACCACGTTCCCGACAACGAAGCTGACTCCGATTGATTGATTTATTTATTTAAACTTTATCGCATAAATTAAAAATTTGTACAAAAGGCGAACTTAATGCTACATGGCATTTTCTACCAGTTAACCTTTGGGTTAGCAGAAAATTATGAGGCAGTACGAACAAGAAAACATATAAACTTACATATTATTAAATATGTGTTATTAATAAATTACATATACGAATACACAAAAATAATAGTAATTATTATATGTAGACTTAATCATAATGATGACTCATCAAGAAAGTATTTTTTTAAGCAACCCTTTAAAAGTAGGTTTGCTTTCTGCCAACCTAATAGGGAGGGAGTTCCAAAGTTAGCTTTTATGCAGAAAGAGTTTGACATAAAACCTGAACTGCGTTGTGGAGTAGCAAGGAGAAAGTTGTCACACGAGCGAAGCTTAACGACTTGATAAAAGTTGGGAGAAGTCGCTAGAGCTATAATGATTACCTAGCACAAAAACGCTTTTGAAGACTTAATCAGATGATGACTCCTCGAGAAAGTATTTTTTTAACAATCCTTAAAAAGTAGGTTTGCTTTCTGCCAACCTAATAGGGAGGGAGTTCCATAGTTAGCTTTTATGCAAAAAGAGTTTGACATAAAACCTGAACTCTGTTGTGGAGTGGCAAGGAGAAAGTTGTCACACGAGCGAAGTTTAATGACTTGAAAAAAGTTGGGAGAAGTCGCTAGAGCTTTAATGATTACCTAGCACAAAAACGCTTGATATGTAACTAAGCTAATCCACGAAAAACGCTGCTTAATTTTAGCAATAACTTCCAACTATACAGTCTTGCGATAGCCGCTATATGTACATATACCGGCTATGTGTTACCAGAATTGCTATCAAAGCAACAGTAAAACGCTTTGTACTTGACTTTGCTCACAGTTTGCAATCGAGTTGGCAACTTAACAGTTTCCAAAGAGCTCTTTAACAATTGAAACTAATTAATTAACCAAAGCACAATGGAATATAATCTAATGTTGAATTAAGCTTTGATTATGATTGAAGAATAAGCGATATTTCTCGAACAGAAGAAATTTACATTGAGAATAACAAACTTGTACAAGCCACAACTTGAATCATGGGTTTAATCCGATGGCATATAAAAACTCGTAAGCCTACACCTCAGGATGTGTATTAATGATGATTTACTTATATGTAAGTAGGTTTAGGTTTAAAGAATATTATTTTTTCTCATTAAAAACCACATGGTCACTTACGTGAGAAATTCACAATAGATGTGGGTAAGAATAAATCTGTCGAGTAGGTATGAAAAACTTAGCATATTTTAAAACATATTTTTAATAAACATAATTTTTAAAGTTACGCATAAAGTAGTAGTATAGTTAGTTGTTTATTATTTTAGTATAAATATGTTTATTCACCATCGCATCGCCTATAAGTTTTCTGCGAACCCTAAGGTTAACTGGCAGACAAATAATAAAAAAATACTTTAATTGTCATCACAGGTATATTAAGTTGGTACGGGTTTATATAATGTGTCTCCATGATGTATTATAGTATAAGACAGACGAAAAGTGATTTAAAGAAAAAAAAAAACTATTTAAACAGTACTTACATTATCAATGTAGGATGTGTGTGTAGTACCAAAATCAGAGGAGCCCAAGCCAACCTCGCCCGCAAGTGGTGCACCTGCTGATCAACGGACGAGGCTCTGGCGAACATATAAGTACCCGGTAAGCGGCCATAGGCTTACCACCTGTTACGTGGGACCAACAATATGATTGGCAAATTGTGGGCGTATAATATACCTCTTCCTACCCCTTCGGAGAAACAGGCGTGACTGATGTATGTATGTTACATTATCAACAGACTTCAGTAATGTTGCAATCTATTTTGGAATATCAATATTTTAATAAACAATAATTAAAAATAAAAACCTATTAAACAATGCCAGTAAAAATTAAATTCCTATCAAATATTGTTGATGTAAAATATTGATTCAGAGATTCATTGTCTCATCTTGGCAACATTATCCGTGAAAAATAATTTGGAGGGATTGAAATTTACCCCAAGCGTTTCTTTATTGTTCTGAAAGCCACAATTATGAAATAATAGGTCTATTCAACGCAGAATTTTATATTAAACTGCGTTAGAGCACGATAATACTGTATCACGTGGTGCATCCCCCCCCCCCACCTACTCCAGAATGGAACGGCGTGATCGCTTTTTTATTTACGACCTATTATAAGGTTTGCTATCCTTGGGAAATTGATATTGATGTTTTATGGCTAGCTCGTGGTGTTATGCGGCCTAGCAGCAATCTTTAATAACCGACGAAAAAGGAATGGTTTTATATGTTTGATGCAATGATATTAAAGTAAGAAAAGTAAAACTAGTCCCCCCCAGGTCTCCACCTTGGCGTAGAAGGGGGGTTGAGTGCCTGGAAAAGGTAACACCCAGAAATTGGCGACTCGGGGTGCCCTTAGTACTGACTACCGGGGGGCAAGGAGCCCCTTCAGTCTAACCACGGACCCTCCGAGAATTCGGCCACACGCGCTATCAGCGTCTGGCACCGCGCCTGCGGCTACGTCCTTCGGACCATAACCGGGAGAACCTCCTCAGAGAGGCGCAGCGGATTTATTTATACGTATCTAATAATTTATTTATCATTCATTGAGATTTGATATATTAGTTAAGTGTATAGCCGTAAGAGGGAGCCAGGAGTAAGGGAATTAAAATGTGTCAAAGCCGATGGTAACAAGGTATATTAGACTTACATATTGGTAAATAATTTCGTTAAAACACTTGTTTGTTTGTTGTGCAAAGGAGGATTCTAAGTTTCATAAATAAGAAGAGTTTAACATTTCATTGTCGATTCTCTTTTTTAGGTTAGTAACTATTGCATTAGTTAATAAATTTGTTAAGTATAAGTTTACACCTATCTACAGATAGGTGTAAAAATAATAAATAAATTTATTAATAAATAAATCTCTGTTTTTAGATGAATCACATTGTGTTATGCTTCACGACGAAAATATAATATACATGTGTAATATCATGCCTATTTCCCCGAAGTGATAGGCAGCAGTATAATAATACGCCAACATATTCTTGGTTCGACGTAATATTAACAGCCGCCTAGCCTATCCTATTATAGCGTAGCCTATTGCCGCTAACTGCGAACTTTTATGCTCGCCAGAGGTTCGTACTTTTTATGGCAGGTGCACCACTTGCAGGTTAGGTTGGCTTGGGTTTCTCAGATCTTGATAGAATCCCTATACACCTATTTTATTGATTACGGTTTATTAATTAACATTTTAAGATATCAATAGCTTTAAGCTATCGTCAATGGCGACAGATGGAAGGTTGCCGAGTTTCTTGTCAACTTCTTCTTCGGCAAGCAGCAGTTCTCATCATAGTGAATTGGCTTCTAGATTTAGGTCACCATTCATAAGAATAAGTAAGAAACGGTTGTTATCATACCTATTACATAATTTGTGATATACGGCCGGAATATGATTTTTCTTTTTAAACTTAAAAAAAGTAAATTTGAGCAGAATTTATTATGTATTTGTTCAATAAAGTGTGCTACAATATACCTAAGTTTTCCTTTAGCAATATTTAAGTTTTTATTTTGTAAGTTAGAGACTCATGATCCCATAGATAAACTGTGTAAATTGGTTTGTGGGACTACTATATTTTTAATCCTAACGGCTGTTTGTTTAATAAATATTAATAATAAAGGGTGCTTAGGCATGACATAAGCGAAGGTAGAATAAAAACACTTAACTAGAAACATAGGGAATGTAGAAAGTTAATGATTATTTACACAATGACAGAGCATTACATCATTATTTCAAATATAATGAAACACTAAACAGATCAAACTGAAAGTACCTTTTTACTAAACATATACAAACTCCACACCAAATACACTTAGATTATTTTTTTATACTAACCTTATTAATAATTTAAAAAAAAAGTATTTAAGTATGTTTATCCGTTGTTAAGTATCCATAGCACAAGTTTTTAATGATACTTATCTTGGAACTAAATAATTGGTGTAATTGTTAGAAAATATAATAATAAGCATCTTGTTTAATTTTTCTGACACATAAATTGAATTAAATAAATATTACAAAAGGATTATCTACAGAAATTACGAGTCCTTTTTAGACATATACTGGTTGGCAGTCTTCAACTATGTCGAGAGCCAAGCTACGCGACGCAAGGCAAAGATTAAATTTTAAAATTATCTGACTTGAAAGAGCACTTTCTATAATAAAATTGAACCGGCTACCAAGTACGTTCAAGAAATTTGAAACAAACTGTCAACATTGTGTAAATTTATACTTTTTCATTTTCTTAATCCAATTCGAAAACATTGGAATAAATGATACTGTGCACTACGTAGGGGTATCAACAATTTTATTATTATTTATTGTAAGACTAACACACAATGCAACGATATTATTGTTGTGAATTTATCCGTCAAAATACATTATAGGCGATAAATGCAGTCAAATCCAACTGATTGAATAGACAAAATCAAATCTACAGACAATATACCATTAATATATACACACATACATTCACGCCTGTTTCCCCGAAGGGGCAGGCAGAGGCATTTTGCCTATTGCCGCAATTACTAATGGATAATAAATATTCTCGGCATCACATATAGAGCTTCTAGCCTTGTTCCGGGACTGTTCGAAAGGGTTACCGCGGCTCAAGAAGTATTAAGTCAGTTAATCTCTGACAGATCCTTCCGCTCCCACAGTAGGAGACGGTCATTAGATGGTTTTCCATATAAAACAAAAACCCTAACTACTGTGAATACTAGACAACGGGTAAACATTTAGACAATACATAAATAGTCGATGCGTTTTTGTAAAAACCAAAATAATGGAGCAATCAGATATTCGCAGGCTTAATCCCTTCCCTGCGAGAAAGTTTAAGAATAGCAAGGAGGTATGCATTATTTTTTTGTGTCTCAATTCAATGTGCTATGTAATATTTAAGACTAACTATTTTGTTTGTAAAACAATCAACGAATTCACATAAAATTATCGATAAGATTTTTTTATCAACATAAATGTGTACGTATTCGCATACCATATTTAGCTAATGATATAAATTAAAGTTAATGATATAACCAATTGATAATTTAATAGAGCATAGCCTATAAGTTTATTGCTAGTTCTTTTTACCGAACGGTGGCTGGAAACTGGCACTTAGATTTATTTACACTTCATACTGATATACTTTTTAATTGTTTTGTTGCATCATATTTCGATTGTTTTTTTTTAATATTTTTATAGTTCTTAAACTAATTTTATTTAAGTAATGTGATCCTTACTAAATAAAGCAAATAATTACTCAAAAATAAGTTTCTTATTTTATTTTGACGTTTTCTAGTTTAATAGTTACAAGTTTAATAGTTTATGAAATAAATGATATTGAAGTTGAATCGTGATCCAAAAGACTGTTCTCGTACATAACATCGCATGCAAACTCACAGGAAAACTTAAGCTTACTTAACATTTCTGAAACAAAGACTTCATTAAAGACTTTGTAACATAATTTGATTCTTGTGATGTTCGTGGTGGCGCTGTTACGTTAAAGTGACCGTTATGAGAGCTCCTTGACATAACCAAGACGGAATAATGAATGAAAAAAGTAAGAGTTTTAAATATAAATTCAGCGGCTTCAACCGCTTCAGTGTGCGTCATTATGACTTTTCGTGTTATGGCAATGAAAAATGTGAAAATCAGTTTGGGTAATGTCTGGCGGGATTGGTTCTGGCGCAACTTGTTTTATAATATAATTATCGTTTTCACAAATTACTGAAGAACTTATTGGCTGAATCCACCACTTAAATCTTGAAGTTAATTCTATTGCGACCTGGATGAGGGGAATATGGGGTAAGACAGTTAATTGTCTAATATTACCGAAAAGGAACGTATAGTGAGAGAAATGGTAGACAGATTTGGGTAGGTATTAAAGGTAAGCTAATTGGAATTCACCTTAAATATAACAACCTAACACAAAATCAGCAATTGTTCAAGATACATTCATACATAAGGCAGGTGCACCACTTGCAGGTGAGATTGGCAAAGAGAATACGTCCCGCAATTTTCCAGGTTTACAATCAGAATTAAACCCTTAAGTCTATGAAGAGATTTTTCCTCCTTGTGTGTATTGCACCGCTTGTATAGCCGAGTGTTTCTTGCGGAACTATTTAAAATGATGACAACGGCCTCAATCTTTAATTGAAAGAAAGGAAAATGTTTATTCGTAACCATGTTCAAAATTAAAAGAAAATATAATATGAAACTGAAGATACTTATGAAGATACACGATTATGAAAAGGTATCAAGGGCGGATCCAGCTTTGGCGCCAGGAGGGGGTCACATAGTCGTGGGCAAGTCTAAACTTAAGTACGAAGTACCGGGAAAAAATCAATAATATGCAAAATTATTAGTATTCATCCAAATAAATTTTAGCACCTTCAAAGTATGCCCCTTCAGAAACGATACACTTACGCCAACATTAATTCTTTGCACCTCCTAAGTCTTTGCACCAGCCCAGCCCCTGGATCCGCCTTTGAAAGGTATCTACTCAGCATGTGCCGTAGCATCTAAGTGATCTTGCCTGCAAGGAGTTCATCTTCACTGAATTATTCTCTGCTTTGCTTTTCACTGAATTATTCCTAGAATTTACTGGATAATTAATTAATTATGAATTAACAACTATCCGTACCATTAAATTTATAATTAGTGAATCACATGGGTAGATCAAACAGTACATTATTTTTTCGTGATTCGGAATATGTTCTATATGATGTTTTAGTGCCAGTAGTTTTCAATTTACACAATTTCCAGCTTTGTCTATAGAGGCAACTGTTATATCGAGGGTTCCGTGCTCAAACCCGATAAGTGACAACATCAGATACATAATTTCTGCCGCTTTTTCTTGTGATATTATCAGATAAGTCGATTTCACAAAAGAAGACTGAAAACTGAGGACTTCATAATCCAATAACTAAACCTTTTAAGTTAAATTTTTTTTAATTAACCCATAAATTCTTTTAAGTACTGCTTTAAGCCCAAAAACGCAAATTTTGTCACTTATCGGGCTATTTGAGCACGGAGCCCTCGATATCAGACTCCCCGTTTAAAAAGATCTCGATCAAAGCATTTGCTATGCATGTAGAATGCGCCTTTGGTTTTGATAGAGGTCTTGACAATTGCAATTATTAAAAATAATTGTACGGATACATTTTTTTGGGGTTTTAAGTAAACTAAAAATTACGCTTTAAATTTGTTTTAAATCAATTATATTAAAAAAAATTTAGAGCTTGTACCTTCAATCCTTAAAATCTTGACTTCCCAGGTACAGCCTAAAAAATGCTGATTTGCAATTATCCTCAATGCAGATCACATAGCTTTCGGCTTCTTACGTGCTTAGTCGTCACAGTACGACGTTGTTTTCTAGGATTAACAGGTGTAAATCGGGACAGGAAAACAAATTCGTTACGCTGAAATTTTAAATGTAATCCTTTACATCCTTTTGTATAATTAATATTTGTAACTAAATAAAATAACACTTATGGTTATTGCGACACAGACCACTGTAATTCATTTCTATTTTATATGCTATATTGGTAAATAAACGATCATTATTATCATTATTACTACATCGTAACACAAGGAAGATTTTCAACAGATTATTTATTGCCTTGAAGTTGCGACGAAAATATCGTATCAACTTAACCAGCTGCGGCAGTTTCAAGTTCTTTTTCAAACTTTTATTTACAACCAGAATTAGAAGCCCCAATAAATTTGGACAAGGCCATAAATTGAAAGTTCCAAACCTACATTAGGAGATATGACTCCGGTCTCACAATACACAGCTACATATAAATCTAATGGGGGAAAACAAGTAAGTCTATACCAAATTGTAAAAGTTCAAAGGCAAGTTGGCACTGCGTTTTGCGGAAAGGGCCAAATTATTTCTGATGATTTATGTACTGGTCTGTTTATTATTGAACTAGTAAGACAGTGTGCCAATATGACGAAGATAGTCTCATTATAAGTACATACCTAAATAATTTCAACGCCCTATTGGATAGCTAGGAAAATTCTGATAGCAGAACGCAAACTACCTTTCAGAATGGATCCGCTTATAGGCAGAAAGAAGTCCAATAACATCTGCAAAATTATTGCGAAGGCTGAATTCTTATAATGCCGAAGCTGAAACCTTATAAAGTCAAAAGCAGCCTGTTACCTCTAGGGTTGGGGCCAGGAGTCTTGCCTTGAGTGGCTAGACCGAGAGGAACGTGAACCTCAATAATAAATCTGCGAAAAAAGCCCGCAGCGGTGTTGCTTGTTCGGCGCTGCAGCGGCCCCTGCCGCAGCCGGCCTCACGGAGGGGTTTGGTGGGCGCGGCGAGAGGACGCAGCCGCCTTCATAGCTGGTGGGCGTATGGGGAGGCAAACCTCATTGAAAAATGTACAAGGACTGTACTCTGTGAACTCTGTTTAACTTTACTTACTCTTTCCTAATTTTACCACATTATAATTTACTAGTTAATGTAAGTTTTATAGATTATTTTTTTCCTACGCAGTAAATCCTTTGTGAAAGAGCCCTGCAGTGGGATATTTAAAGGCTGAAAGATTGCTATGAATTCTATAAAGTCTGTTTTCGCTTTTAGATAACGTTCTCATTTTTAAAAAGCAATAAAAGTGACTTTTTACAGATTTATCGCTGGAACGTGTAAGGGATAGAGAAGAAATTTGCCTAAGCCGGACCCAAGGGACAGTCGTGCCATTTTAGACGGAGATGAATTAATATTACCATTGATACGCAGAGACCGTTTTCAACGGCCCAAAATGATTTACAACACCCTCTTGGGGACAGCCCAGAATTCTCTCGCGTTATACTGCACATATTCTCGAGAAAGGATTTATAGGGTTTTGATAAAGGTTGTGCGGAAATCAGTGACTTTTATCAAATCAGTAGAAATCTTTGGAGGAAAGTAAAACTGGTACTGGAATTATTTTTTCTATATTACGACTTTTTCAGAAAGGACTCGGTAATTTATTTATTCCATGATCATCAGCTCAAGGAACCTCAAATCTAATATCTCTAGGAGAATTTCAAAGTTCAGTTTCTTCTTTGACATGACTTAAACAAAAAAACTGATTTTATTTCCAAATCTATCAGTTTGTAATTATAAAATGTTCGGTAATTTCGCTTGTGTATTTTTAATAACTTTCTAAATTGGGGTACCTACTAACCCACGTAATAATTTCTTTAGTCCGTCCTGGTTAGTTTTAAAGTAGATAGCGCTGTAAGGTGTCTTCGACCATAAATTATATTATTATACTAAGAATAGCATAATATACATCCAAATTTTTTACTTTGCAAAATTCCTTTTATGCTTAATTTTTATAAAGTGCAAAAGTTATTCTTTCTCAAATGCCCCCGCCCTGTTCTAATTACATCTTGAAAGTTCTTCACATAAAAACTGGAGCCTGTTAAAACAAACTTTTCTAAGAAATCACTGCAGGTACCGCCTCGAGTTTGTCTTTAATTTGATTTTTCTATGACATTGTCGTAAATTTTTCATATGTAAAATTCAATTTCTTGCAAGTTTTGTTAATTTTAATTCCTTAATCGATATTTCGCTGAAATGTATAACTATCTTTCACTGTAACATGGTAGATGTACGGGCTAATGTCAAAATATTATTTTGATAATGTGGGTACATTCAGTCAACAAAGTATCGGGAATTAATGTTTTGTTTATGGTTCCTAATCCGTTGTTTTGTTGTTGTTAGATTGTCACAGTTATTTTCCATTTTGGCGCGGAGTTTGAGTTGTATCTATCATTTGAATTAAAAACAGTGCTGGTTTTAGTTTTATAATATGTAGTGTGTATTTCAAATTTCATAATGGACAAAAACAACGAACATAGAGTTTGTCTCAAATTTTGCATCGCCAATGGAATTTCGTGACCGGAGATGATGGAATGTTACGTTAAGGCTTACGGTGAATCGGCTTTATAAAACACGTGCTTATGTGTGGTACAAGGCGTTCAAAAGCGGTCGAAATATGATGAAAGATTTGCCTCGTTATGGTAGGCCATCTACGTCTGCAACTGAAGTTAACATCGCAAAAGTGAAGGAAATAGTGACTGAAAATCCTCATTCAAGTTTGAGAGAGATGGCCGCCGTACTTTTTGTATCTCACGAGTCGATCCGTACCATTTTAACAAATAATTTGGGTATGAATCGTGTTGCAACCCGTCTAGTCCCAAAAGACCTGAGTTTTCTTCAAAAACTAAATCGGATGAGAGTTGCTGAGGATATGCTAGAACGAGTCAATAGCGACCCAACATTCATGAAACACGTTGTTACTGGTGACGAGACGTGGGTGGGTGGGGTGGGGTGGGACGAGTTTGACATGTAAACTGGTCAGCAAGTATGCATACGATGCAGTATCATCGCATGCATTAAAAAAGAAGCGGGTTTTTTAATATCTCATCCATCCGCAAAATTGAATTTCGTAGTTTCTTGCGGGTTGTACGGCGGAGCCATTTTGATCTAACTTCTCTTTTTATGTCATCATCAGCATCATCCCAGCCCATTTACGTCCCACTGCTGAGCACGGGCCTCCTCATACATATCAAGGTGTGAGGGTATTGGGTCATACTCCACCATGCTGACCCAGTGCGGATTGGCGGAGGCAGGTGTATGGCGTCCTGCTGTTAGAATTTTTCAAGCCGCCCATTAGACCTCTAACATGGCTTAACGACTACCACATTTTTGTGATAACCGGGACCAACGGCTTAACGTGCCTTCCGAAGCACGGAAGCGCTCGATATCAAATGCCACACAAACGGTCACCCATCCAAGGACTGACCTCTGTAAACTCTGCTGTACTTCGGTGATCGTTTCCGACCACCGAGCACTGCAAGGCTACGAGCGATTCCTTTTTATGTATTATTATTTATTACTTTTCTATGTACAGTAATATCAATGACCTAGAAGGTAATTGAGTTATATACTTAGGTTTGACTACGAGATATATATACATATATAGCTAGATATACATACTTCTTATAGGACATTTAACAGAGAAAATAAAATTGGAGAGACTGTTATGAAATTCCTAAAGGTATTTGTTCCAATTGAACAACCAAGTTGATCAGATTACCATTCAAACTACTACAACATAAAGCAGTCTAAACTGTCGCCATGAATCGTTGGCAAGTGAAATATTATTTTTATATCTTCATCTTACATTTATACGTTCGAGTTATTTGTCAACTCGCCACGAAAAACGGAACACGCATAATCTAGAGATCAATCAATGTGATCAATGAGATAGATCTCATACTGTATATTTCATTTATTTTTTCATATGTTTCCTGTCCATCCTAAGATTGCACCAACAGCAATAAGGCCGACCATTGTACCATACATTTGTTAATGTGATTTGATTAGTTTTTATATTTAGCATACCATACAATAAATTGTTCATTCGTTCATTTGTGAATCTAGTTGGTGAAGCTGGAAATTGTATAATATAAGTTGACAGACTTGTCATAGTGAAAGTTGTGGATAGTTTTATAGTCGTTCAAATTGTTTTTTTTTTGTTATTGTGATGAAGTCTTGAACAAAATGCTAAAATAAACCGACTTACTTTTGTGTAAGGAGGGATCTTTGCAATAATTATAATTGCGAGTAAAATTTGTTTTGTTTGTTACTTTTTACACTAAAACCATGGGACGACTTTTATGAAATGTGTGTAAGAATTTAGTTTGAATCCTTATGTAAGCATGGTTCTTGTAGTATGCAATTGTACAGTTTCATTATAACAGCTTTATAAAGTCCACTGCTGAACATTAGCCTCCCCAATAGATGATATTCTATCAAGGGTATTTGCCCGTAATCATCACGCTGGGCAGGCTGGTTGGTGATCGCAGTTCCAGCCAGTATGCAGGACGCTGCTGCCTGGTAGCATTTCTCTTTGTCGACTCTTACATTACTTATTGCCCTTTATGTACAATATCATCATCATCATCACAGCCCATTAACGTCCCACTACTGAGCACGAGCCTCCTCTCACATATCAAGGTGTGAGGGTATTGGGTCATAATCCACCACGCTGACCCAGTGCGGATTAGCGGAGGCAGGTGTGTGGCGTCCTGCTGTTAGAATTTTTCAAGCCGCCCATTAGGCCTCTAACATGGCTTAACGACTAACACATTTAGTAATAACCGGGACCAACGGCTTAACGTGCCTTCCGAAGCACGGAAGCGCTCGATATCAAATGCCAAACAAACGGTCACCCATCCAAGGACTGACCTCTGTAAACTCTGCTGTACTTCGATGATCGTTTCCGACCACTGCAGAGCTACGAGCGCTACATGTACAATATAGGCAAAGCTAATTTAGAAAGTTATGTGACTTCAATACATAATATGAAATCATGATTGATCTGAAAATTGGGACGTTCCATTTCCAAATGTGGCACAAACGGTCACCTATCCAATAACAAACCTCGAGTTTCTAGCCCTTCCTTTATGATTAAGCTCCCGCCTGCAGTGAATATGCGTGTTAGTTTTTAAGTTGACCTTCATAAGAGCTCTATTGAGCCAAACTTGAATAAATGATTTAGAATTTTCACTTTGAATGAACTATAGTCACGGAGATACGACCATTTCAAAATTGAAACTGCTAGATAAACGCAGTCCAATACGGCAAATACCGATGTTTCTGTACTCATTAAATATTCATGTTATAGTCAACAGAACTGCATTTGCAATATGTGCACTGGCCGGCAGGCCATGAGCAGTGAATTAGCACAATTTGCCTTGTTGGTGTGTCATTTATAGCTAACCGAGGCTATTTTACATAGTTGTCACTACCGAGTATTATTAAAACAAAGAATTAATACATACACAAAGTGGAAACACATAGATATATCGTCAGTTTTATTTTCAAAATACGTAACTCCAAAAAATAGGACGAGATTTCGAGATCTATCGATTGGAATATTTCTAAGGTCCCATAAATTAATATGTAATTAGTTATGAACAAATTGAAATAAATAATTAAATATTCTCTTACAATCATACCAATTATTTAGTTCCCAGATAAGTATCACTAAGAACTTGTGTTATATATACTAAAGAACAGATAAACATACATCCTATATGTTATTTTTGTACATTTATTTATTTATTTATTTATTTATTTATTTTACTTTAATTAAAACGGTGTACAAAACCAATTACAGTAATTAAAGATAACAATCAATTTCAAAAATACAATTCAACACTTACAAAACTAAACTCAGCAACAATAATTAAATACAATAATTACATACATACTTAATATAAATACATACATAATATACGACGACAGACGACCGATATGGCGTGGAGGTCAGTATATCTGCACTTCACACCAGAGATCGTGGGAAAAAAGTATGTAAGTATGTTTCTCCGTTCTTTAGTATACTTATCTTGGAACTAAATAATTGATTGTGATTTGTGTGATGTGAGTTGTCAAAATTTTTTTTTTTCCTCTTCAATTGGCAATTTAAAATTTGCAGGCATCAAGTGTCAAATAAATTATTGAAATATAATTTGGACTATTAATGTATTAATATAATTTTTAAGTATTTAAACTTGGTTATCTGTATCTAATATTCGTTAAGCGCTGTTAGACATCATCAACAGAAAAAATGCTTTGAATATGAAACAATAAAGATGACAGCTGTAGACACAAAAACAATCATAGCTTGTCAAATTTCAAGATAAACCCCTCCAAAATAGTCAATTAAAACCTATTTTATCGAAAGTGCGATAAAACACTTGATATCACTCATTAAAGGTCAACTCTAGTAGCAAATAAACAGGAACTAACTACACATGTTTTATTAAACAACTTGTCCATCGGTGATGATACTTTATCATGAAAGACGTCATATCCAGTACCTAGATAAGGCTTTTAAACTTAATATGAATACCTCAGTGATTGTTTGATATCGACGTTGTACTGTGCTCAATATAATCATAACATTATTTATATCGATACAAAAGTTTTTTCAAAACTGAGTGAAACCTTATTGTTGTTAGATATATTTATAAGTAAAACGTATATCAAAGTTTAATTGAAAAATATAATAATGTTCGTCGGCCTCGGTGTTGTTAATAAATTAAACGTTCAAAGAAGACTCTTTGGGCGTACTTCTAAGAATGTTGTGCTAGTGAGAAATTTCACCGTTCAAGGAGTTAATTTAAATGTAAGTAACTTGTTATTTACCTTGATATTAATTATTGATTAACCTTTTACATACATACATACATTCACGCCTGTTTCCCCGAACGAATAGGCAGAGGCATACTATACAGTATACGCCCGCACTTAGCCAATTATTTCATAAATCCCACGTAATAGGTGGCCAGCCTATTGCCGCTTATAGGGCACTGTTATATTCGCCAGAGCCATGTCCGTTGATCCATGATGTCAGCCAGAGAGTTAAGAATTAACAGCAAAGATTTTTTTTATCAATGTGACACGTCGTAATGCATCCGCCTGATGTTAAGCAGTCGATGCACCTAAAAATAATAAAGGCGCCTTATAAAGCGCCCGTACTTCGCCTTAAAAAGCGAATTATTTTAGATCTTTATTATTCAAGGTATACCGTGGAACGAGCACGATCCAAAGCGCACCCACTCATGACGGCCTGCTGATATTCCGTTTCACGCCCCGGCTCGAAAGACAGGGGATTATAGGAGCTAGGAAACACGTGAGCCGGCAACGAATTCCAGAGCTTAATGGTCTAACACAGGAACGGCTTACCATTTTTTTTGGTTTAAGTCCTCATAGTCTGCATAGCATGTGGATGGTTCCTAAGATCAGTACGTGTTGTTCGGAAGGAGAGAGGAGAGGGCGAGATGACATTTTTAAAAACTCCTCAGAACACTCACCATAGTAGTTCCGCTAGAAGACACAGAAAGAGGCAATGTCCCAACGTAGCTGCATTTGGAAAACTCTAACCAAACCGGTTAAAACAAATATAAACTATTAATCCAAATCTGTCATTTAGTTATGGATAACTAATTGTCATTTTGCTATAATTACAGTGACGGTGACAAATACTCGTAATGGACTTTGTAATCACCAAATTTTGCAATTCTAGCCGATAATTTGGACGATAACGGGTATTAATAGACGCGTAAAATAATTGGCTCGCCTCTAAAGCCCATTTTTTATCTTAATGATACTATTGTAAATAATAAGGCTCAATTAATTGGATAAACTATTTGTAGATAAGCTTAGCGGTCTGTTATCACAAAGCGTAATTACTTAAGTTTTATAAGATATTAGGTTAACAATTTATGCTTTCGATACTTTTCTGTTCCAACATAATTTGGCGATGTTTTTTGTTGAATATATATAAATACAACTCACGGGAATCGGCTGCAGTAAAACCAAGTCAATCGCGTAACATGTTTATTCAGAGACTGGCTCGCTCGTACAATTTAATTGGCTATTTCTATAAAATATAGAATCACCTACATCACAGTTTATAATCTTTGCTATGTTTGAGTACCTTTTTCGTATCGCTTATGAACTATGATAGCGCAAGTCAATAATAACGTATCCTACAGATTTCCTATGTCTTCCGTTATGAATATATTAGGCCATGATTATAATTTGAATCAGCATCAAATATCAGCATCAGTTTCAGTACAAATAAATATGGCTTCGTTTATGTCAAGCTTTTAACAAAGCAACAGGTATTTTG
The DNA here is from genome assembly GCA_949126915.1 of Musotima nitidalis. NCBI lineage: Eukaryota > Metazoa > Arthropoda > Insecta > Lepidoptera > Crambidae > Musotima > Musotima nitidalis. The sequence continues at coordinate 4,848,766 of OX421424.1, read as the reverse complement.
CATAATTCCTGGCACAATTAATTTTAATTAGTTATAATTATGCAGGAATTCTAAACCTTTTACCCTATATCCCTCACTGATATTAATATCCTGAATTATATTTTCATCGTTATCCTTTGATGATAAGTATAGGATATAATTAACAATAAGGATCGCCTTATTTAATCAGGTTCTATGTAAGTTTATATGTTTTCTTGCTTGTACTGCCCCATATTTTTCTTCTAACCCAAAGGTTAACTGGTAAAAAATGCCTTGTAGCATTAAGTTCGGCTTTTGTAAAAATTACAATCGTGCGAAAAAGATTAAATAAATAAATGAATTACTATTTAAATGTCGCTTAGGTGGGTAACTAGAAAATCAAAATATTTGTGAGGGTATTGTGTCAGCACATAACCAACTAATAAAATAATACTTTTCTTCATAGAATTTTTTCTGAAACCGGTCGCTACGTCCCCCATCAGTCACTTTACGCCCCGAAAGTGGGTCGCACTAGTTGAGATGCCTTCTAGCATAGTGGAACAGCATCGACTATTCTGATTGTTAGACGCTTAGGTACTTAATTTGCCAATCACGAACCTCAAAGATTGACTTAAGAACCCCAAAACTTATTCCGGCAATGTATTCCTCTGAAACGACTCCACTTCTCATATAAACGTTCTACGGTGCCTCGGATAGTTTTCAGCTCGTGCAGAGTGGCTACAATGAATGAAGCTATATTGCCAAGCAGTTCATTAACGCTAGCGTGCTTTAGCCATACTAAACACGTGGTTTGATACTAGCCAGGCTACAGTTAATTTAGTAAGCAATTAGCCTACTGGGGACAATAAAGGTGATGATTAGAATTTACGATGCAAATAAAATGGCGGGCAAGCGGGTAGGTATTATAAGAAAGGGTATACAGAAAATTTACGCGAAAACAGTATTTTATTTCTTAGAAATCTTGATATTACTCCCATGACGGAGTTTAAGATAAATATTCTTGTCCATTTTTAGGTTTTTTACTTATTTTAGGACATTCAACAAAACATTACTTAGATCCTGCCGAAATGTGATTAGATATATATCTAATCACATTTCAGCAGGATCTATTATTATTAATCCTTTATTGCACTTAAAAACATAATCACATTATAAAAAAGAAGTGTTTAAAACCAAAATATCAAAGGTGGACTTATCTCTAGGAGAAATCTCTACCAGCCAACCCTAGCAGTTGTAAAATAAGTTAGGTACGGGATTAAATTTAATTATTTACAGTAAATGCTAATAAGTGGTGATAAGGATAATAAATGGTAAATAAGATACCATCCCCCTTATTCTCTTGAGTCCTCAGTAAAGAAGTGGGAATACTGAGATCTCACATGCACTTCTTGAGAGAATTTGAAAAGTGATGTTGCACTGTTTTGTTTCATTTACCAACACTCATCTACGTTCACAAACACTTAACGGTTATTAACCCACCGTTATTACACTGTAAAGTTCGAAATATCACAAATTTTAGACAATAAAACAAAACTGCAGATATGACGCTTCACTTTCCCTTCAAGAAGAGGATGTTCAACTTAATTTCAGTTTAATTACATTCTTTCTTTTTATAACACTCTCGGATCCTTATTTGGTAATTCAACGTCGAACGTTTAGAGTTTTGTAAGCGTCTATGAACCGCTTGATCCGATTTTTATAAATTTTAGCGAAGAACCTTAAGTGCCGTGTGGTATCGGCCAAGAATAGCCACCTCCTCTTATGTCACGGGAAGTCGTAAGAGTCGACAAAGAGAAACTTACCGGATGATGAGCAGCAGCGGCATTCTGCGTACTGGCTTGAACTGCGATTACCAACCCGCCTGCCCAGCGTAGTGATTATGAGGAAATATTCCCAATACAATGTAATCTATTCAAACTCAAACTCAAAAATTATTTATTTCATAAACTACTACATAGTACTTGAAAACGTCAAAATTACATATAAATATAAAAAAAAAACAATCGAAATATTATTACACTGAAATCACGAAGCTTAGCTTCTCTTATATGCAACAAAATAATTTAATAACAAAAAATAATTAAGTGTAAGTTAATCTTGTTGTATTGATGGATTGAATTTCTCATAATCACCACGCTATTCCAATCCTTATAACAAGTCACATTAAAAACAAAATTAATCAAACTTGTCGTGGAGCTAAGAATGGACTGCAAAAGTCCTACGCTGCGACTAAGTTTCTATCCAAAATAAGCCACGATTGAATGTCTTGGTGGACATCAAGTAGACTACTCACAGATTTTAGTTCAAACAAATTACTTCAAGAATACTTAACTGATTTATAACGTTTAGTGTGTATTATCGTCATCATCATTTCAGCAATCTGAAGTCCACTGCTGAACATAGGCCTCCCCAATTGCTTTCCACGTAGATCAATTCTTTGCCGCCTGCATCCACCGGCTCCCCGCCGCCCTGACCATATCATCGGTCCATCGCGTTGGGGGCCGCCCTCTACTACGTTTGCTGATTCGAGTTCGCCATGCAAGAACCTTAACGCCCCATCGGTCATCGGTTCTTCGAGCTACATAGCTCATGCCCTGCCCACTGCCACTTCAGCTTGCAAACGCGCTTCGCATATATATGTGAATATAAATCTTTAGTATGTATGTGTACTATCAAAACATGAACTGAATTTTATACGATCAATTCAAGTTGGAGAACCTCTTCCTACCCCTACGGGAATAAGGCGTGCCAACATATAATGTGTGAATAGAAGCAAATATTTCGTAGGAAAATTGCTATATGGATGTATGGCCCCGAGACATTACTAAAATTAAAATTACACGTGAATTAATTGGCTTTATGCAAAAGCAAATAATTATATTATTAACATGTATTTATGTGGGCCTTAAATTATTGTAAGGTTATTTATTGCAGCGGTATGACTAGTTTTGATTACGCATAGTCCACGTATATAAAGCCCAAGCCAACCTCACCAAATTTTGCGTTTAATTGAAATTTGAAATTGATATTTAGACTTGTAATATAGAACATTAATATAGCGGTCATAACGCAAAATTTTACAACTTTACCTTGAGATACAAAAAAGCCATTTTATTTTTTTGTTTAAAACCCACAGAAGTTTTAATGCCATCCGATAGAGTCGAATAAAAATAATACCGTAGTTAGGTTCATAAGCCAAACTTTCAACAAGATAGTTGGCTGGCTGAAATAAAAATACGGACTTCATCATCTAAGTCTATCAACGTCCTACGTGCGTACTAAGGCACGGGCCTACTCTCGGTGATTATATACTTTATTTATTCATATATAGGTACGCTAATAGGTAAACATACAACAAATATAAAATTATCACACAACCACAATATTACATATATGTTGGCCTTTAGAAGCATACACAACTTTCTTGTAAATTTAATCTAAAATTTAACAATTTTTGTCAAATTTAATACACTATAAGAAAAGAGGTTAATTCTTAATTCTAAAATTAATGTCGTACCTCATGGGCCTCAACCTCGTGGGCTCAAGGCTTTAGCAGACTGTTGCTAAGTATTGCCTGTCAGACTACAATACTTAATGTCGATACAAGATAGCAACCATCTTTACATTAAGAACTATGTAAACACCTCCTTGGACCACTTGGAGCGATTATGATTATCAAAAGGACAACGATTACCAAAGCAATAGATAACAAAAATATCTACGAGTATTATCACAATAATGTGGCAACATACGATGGCTATCAAGTCGCTGAGTAAATAATGTATCTTTCCATAACATAGGGCTTAATTAACAATATAACTCACAATACAATAAAAGCTAATAAAGAGATAGAAGTACCAACAGAAGTTAAATATATCGCATGCTTAAAAAGAACATCGACCCATAAATAGATAGGTCAGGTTTGAGTTACATACTTACTTTCTGAGATCGAATCAATGATAATCCAACGTTTAAAACACAAGCAGAATTACTAATTAATAAATCAGTATCAATTTAATGCGCTTACAAGTAGGACAAGTATTCTATAGAAGATCTTCTTCTGTGATGTCCCCAAAAACATATTTTTTTGAAAGTCACTATTCCATTAAGCATGCGATATTAGTTTTTATAAGTAAATAATTAGTATAGTAGTAAGTACCTGTAAATTATTTTGTCCAAACCTTATGTGAAGTTGGATGACATAAAATTTTGTGAATTTAAGCCAAATTTTGACTATATTTTCTATACTTTTATTCCGACAACGTTTAAAAATATTTTACAGTGATTCATGGTCACTTGGTCTTTTAATGAAATTGCTCGTAGCAATTATTTAATAATAGTGATTGATGCACTTACTTTAACTTTTCTTTTTTGGTGTACAATACATTATTCATTCATATACAACCAAGTGTTACGTGACTCTTCTCACTGAGTTATAAAACTACAGAATATTCTTCTACCAAATAATAGCGCTTTACACAATACTTAATTCTGCAATTGCAATTTTAATATGTAAAAACTTTTTTTAACCGCGTTATGTAAAGGGAAGCAATAAATGATTTTTTATTTTTATTTATTTTATTTTTATTTTTATTATAGGCTTGTACGGAAGACCAGCGCCACGGGGCCATAGTGACCCCTCGGCATATGCTGAGTATAAGCCTTTTCGGTGCCACATGTGTTTATTAATTTTTCGTTTTGTATTTTTGTAAACCAATGTATCATGTGTATGAATAAATTATTTTTTTTCTTTCTTTCTTTCTTTCAATATTGAGTTCCTTTAAATCGGAATCGGTGCCATTACTAGCGAAGTTAAACGGCACATGAGACTTAACAATTAATAATTCGGGTTGACCACCGCAGCTCGGCATGAATCTAAATTTTCCATTACTGATGCTTTTCAATTTTGGGCAGGCATGTGATATAATCATTAAAGTACTTCACAAATGGTTAATTACTGGGAAACAATATTAAAAGTTTATAACCAGGAAAGCCTTCAAGGAGCAAACTTTATTTAAACCGATATGTTTATTTAACAAATGTGTGTACATACATACATACATTATAACACGCCTGTTTCCCCGAAGGGGTAGGCTGAGACATATAGTAAGCCCACATTTCGCCAGTTATATTGTTAGTCCCACGGAATAGGTGGCGAGCCTATTGTCGCTACAAATGTATGTAAACACAGGAAAAAAGGGAATTTTACAAAGATGTACGTACAATGAAACTGCATATTCCTAACGGAATTTCTTTCAGCAGTCCAAAGTAAGAAAAAAACTTTAAAAAATACACGTCATGCATAATATATTATATACATAGTTTTCGAAATACTCTAAACGAGTAAACCTGTCGGAGTATAAATGTCGACATGCTGTTTCGGGGCGGTTATTTTAGACCACTTAAGGGACGTCGAGACCTATCCAACACAAATAATACAAGATTTCGTTAGTGGATCTGTTTGGAACCACAGCATTAATTAATGGTTAAACTAAAATAAACTAAGGCACATGCTGTTGAAGCTGTAATATAAAAGGCGAAGTAGAGAACGTCGCTTTAATCGTACATATCGTGCAAGCGGCTATATAATGTATTTACGCTTAAAACGTAACTTTCTTCTTTCTTGTATTATAGTAAATAAATACATAGTTATTCTAATATATTGAAGCTGCTTATAAAGAAATGTGGCAAGGTTAGATAACTGCTTTTATCTGCGAATTGTTTTATAGCGGGAATCAGAAAGCGTTGATTAAATAATTTACGTTTATGTAAATTTCCTTCTGAGGTAGAACAAGATTTTCATTTACGTGATAGGTGAATTAATGAATTTATTTTATATTCTGCTTGCTTTTCTCTGAGGTGGTAGGCGACTGCCGGGAGACCCCCTCCGATAATTTGTTGCGATTGAACGAACATTGCTTCGGAAAGTTTTTAATATGTGAAATCATTATGGTTATGATTGTTGTTTAAAACTGTATATAAATCCTTCAGTACAAATGTTGGTTCGTAAATTGGTCAATAGTAGGCAGGGAACACGAATAACTGAATCGCGCAAGCGGTTGCTGGTTACCGGACACATATAAGGCCGGCAGTTGTTTACATAATTGAGTTTTAATTCAATACAGGTTATAGGTTGGCTCACCTTTTTATATTATTCTTGGTCTTTTTTATTTTACACTAAGGTTTATTCACAGGGGCCACTTAAGTTTATTCCAATACTAGCGACCCGCCCCAGCTTCGCACGGGTGGCATGCTAATACTTATAAATAGTTACCTATATTAAATAATGTCTCTATATAGGCCGCCCGTACCTACACCGCCGCAACCATAATTTTTCGATTTAGCGTAAGTTTATACGTTTGATATCTTCTAAAGTACTGATCGAAATTATATTATGTCAAAGACAAATTTAATCGTGTGTTTTTGTGTATGTAATTTGGAAACGTAACCTAATAACATCTTCATACGTCAAACATAATACGGGTTTTTTTTTTTTTACATAGTGATAGAAGTTGTATTTAATATAATATACTTAATCTAAAACAGGGTAACATAATTATTAAAAATAAAAACTAAAAACTATAAATAAAAGAGGGTTATATATTATTATATCATTCATTTAATCTGTGTTTAATTTCCAAGATTACTAATATGTTTTTTTGGATAAGAATTATTATTATACATACTTAAAATTTTAGCAATTATTTTAAAATTAAAGCCATTATTTCTAGTAAAAAGTAAAAGATAAAAAGTGGTTATTGTGGGTTATCCCTAAGAGATAGATATATACTATCGCGGACTTTTTTGTTAAACTTTTCAAGGTGGAACATACTGTAGTACATTATTTTGGTCTATCTTGTAGGGTTCAGCCAGCGTTTTTGCAATATAAGCGCGAAAAAACGTGCTATTTACGACATCACATTAGAAACCTCTAAATTTATGAGTGTTTCTCTACATATTATGCATATATTATACATATAAATCTTTTTTAAGAATTATTCTATCTATTAAAAAAAACCGCATCAAAATCCGTTGCGTAGTTTTAAAGATCTAAGCATATATACAGACAGAGGCGGATAGCGTCTTTGTTTTATACTATGTAGTTGATGTAAGAGATCTCATTTCACATATTAGATATATTATGTGAAAGATATATTATTATATCCGACTGCCCATCTGTAGCGCTTTCACATATAAACCACTGTGTCGACTTATATAAAATTTTGTAAAAATGATTTATGTAGTGAAAGGAATCAATTTGAATGAATGGTTTAGATAATTGCGGAAAGATAATAATAATAATATTTTCTGACAATTACACCAATTATTTACTTCCTAGATAAGTATCATTAAGAACTTGTGTTATGGATACTAAACACCGGATAAACATACTTAAATACTTTTTTTTTGTAAATACATACTTAATATACATAGAAAAATACCCAGACCAGAACAAATAGTCATGTACATGCACACAAAGATTTGTCCTGTGTGGGAATTGAACCCACGACCTCTTGATTGAAGTGTAGGTATACTGACCTCCACACCATATCGGTTGTCGTAAGTAGTAATAAGGGGTTTGATGAGCCCATGAAGATGGACTTAGGCTCTTTTTTATCCTAGCTATATATCACCTAGTCCTTCTGAATGTTACGTAATACTAAAGCACTGCATTCACCTGAACTTACATACATACAGGCATAATATACACCCATACTTCGCCATCTGTGTTTTTGGTCTCACGTTATAGGTAGCGAGCCTATTGCGAAACTCCTATGTTTGCCAGAGTCTCGTGCGTTAGTGGGCAGGTGTACCACTTGCAGGCGAGGTTCGCTTGGCTGAAACAGACGATGCTCGGGCAAACGGTTTTTAAAGGTCAATGTGTGCGATTCTATAATAAAATCCCAAGCAATATACAGCAATTAAATTAACAATAAAACGCAAGCTGTCTTTAAAGGGATACTATTCTATCAAAGACTATATGGCTGATAAAAATGCTTGGGATTAAACTGCCGTTTCATACAGGCTATTCTAATATGAATGACTTAAAACTTGAATATTGTTAATGTTATATTATATTGCATTGTATAGCGTCACAGACAAATGAAGATTGTAACTAACCAATCGATAATTTAAAAGCGCATAGCCTGTGAGTTTCTTGCTAGTTCTTCTTACAGAGCGGTGGCTCGGATTTACTTAGATTCGCTTACACTTAAATATTTTTTGATAAAGATGACGAATGCAGCCGAATAAAATGCTTCTGTTTAACCTTTTTAGAAAACAGGCGTTATAGTATATATGTATACTAAAAAGCTATTATTTCGTCTTGAATTTTTGTAAAGGTCGTATTTTCCCAAAAGGATATTATTCTCGTGTAACCAACGCTTCCAAGCCAAGGCGCGTTATAGATATTCATGCGGTTGGCCGCAGCTTTGAGCAGGGTACAAATCAATCCAAGCGATTAGTAAGGACACCGTTTGTTTACTAGCTAGGAAACAGTGAAAGACCCCTTTTTGTTGACCGTTGTATAATAATGATCTTATGGGGGTGTACAGGGATCCTATTTTTTTTTCGGATTGAAAATCATCTAATGACCTTCTCCCGCTGTGGGTGAAGCCCCTCTCCTCCTATCCCGCAGCCCCGGCAGGCTTGACCCCTTCCCTGGGGGCCCTCACTGTGCTGAAATCTCATTAAGGCGCGCGTGGAACACGAACGCGTCGTCGACGCGGCCTGTCACCTATAGAAAGCGAACGGGCGGCGAGTTACCCATTGGTCACCGCCCACAAGCCAGCGACTACGGTGGCTGGGAGTCATCTCGTGTCTCCCGACGTCTCGGGCGCCCACCGCGGCGGCTGGGACCGTGACGAGATGCACTCTGCCTTTCTCGTTCCGCCGCCTCGTTTGCTAGCATGACTACTTCGCAAAAGGAAGCAACAGCACCCTATACCCTCTCGTTTCGGACCAGTTTACAGGGATCCTGCCATTAACTTTGGAGTCCAAGCCAACCTCACCTGCAAGTGATGCACCTGCCAATAAAGATATGAGGTTCTGGTAAACATAAAAGTTCCCGGTAAGCAGTAATAGGTTCGCCACCTATTACGTGGGACCAATAATAAAATTGGCGAAGTGCGGACGCCCCCTGCTGAGCAGGAGTCTTCTCTGACATACCAAGGTAAGAGGCTATTGGGTCATAATCCACCTCTCTGAAATATACCAAAATCACTCGTATTTTTACCCAACTGCTTAATTTTTTTTTAAAAATTACCCTATACGGCTCCACTAATTTAAAATTTAAATAAGCTTATTACAAACGTGTACAGAGTTATTTTTACAGAAAACTCTATGATTGAACTGATAATGTTCCACAATCATTCGCAAAAATATATTACTTACAAAAAATATCACAGTGATTGTTATATTATTTAATAACCCTTTACAGTAATACTATCAGTAATCTAGAACGAGCTCTGTTTTCTAAAACAACCGTATTCCAGGTTTAAATTCAACCATTGAAAGTTGGATCACGACAGAAAAGCGATGAAGATTCATAACGTATCAACCTTAGTTAAAAAAAATTAAGGAATATCTCTTTAGAGACCGATAACATACCACTCAATTTTAAACTAAAACGGTTACGCTGTTTGTTGTCTTGAATAAATAAGCGTTATTTATCATTTTATCATTATAATTGAACATAAAATAACATTTATTAATGAATCAACTGTTTCACTTCATTGCCAATGCTCCGTAGATAAATACGTCACGGGAAAAGATTCAAACATATATAACCCTTATTGTCTTTACTGTAATAACCATTATTGTTTAAATGTCTATTGCAGATCTCATTGTCCTGTTTGCTATATTAGGTAAACATTTTATATGCACTTTAGTATCAAGGTTCATTTACATTTTATAACTGCACTAGGCGTCTGTTAAACGTCAGTGTATAGATAAAGATTGAAATCAGCCATATCTTTGTTCTTATTTATTAATTGGTACTGGTTTTATCAACCAAATGTGCTAGTGTTGAAAGTGCAGTGACCTGTGATAATCTATAGAGGATACTTATATCGTATTTTTATTTTATGGTCATAATATTACTTCGTATATTTAGAAACTTTGTTGCCTTCAATTAATTTAACAATATAATTACGGACTAAGTTTGAGATATAAGGATCTTAAATATAGGACACAACTGTAGACTCTTTGGAGTGTAAAATCATTGAATACTACGTAGTTTCTAAAGATTTAAACTGTCTGCAAACTTTCATTTGTTTTGAACAGAAGTAAAATTTTAAACAACCGGTTTCCAAAATGGCGCTAATTGTTTTGTTTTGAAAAAAAAACAAAAGTTTCTGGAAGCAAAATAATTTAAAGTGCTTAATGTAATTTTTAGATTCTGTAAACACATTATTTATAATTATTAGACTTCGTGCTGATAAGACTTCTCGTTAAAATGTTTTCATCATTCATATCATGGTAAATGTTGGTCGACGTGAGTTGTGTTCTATTTTTTAATAAGTATTCCCTCTTTTTTTCTTAATTTTGTTAGAAAAAAGGTTGGTTATCATGTTCCGTTTGAGTGCATGCATGTTGAAAAAAAATAGTGAAAAAAGGTTTTACACAATTATTGGACATGACAAATTATCGGCAAGTTTAGTGAATACTTTGAAAGAGGTAAGAGAATTTCAAATATATTTTTACGGCCTACTTGCACAACGGTCACTAATCTGTTTAGTGCTGTATATTTACAATATCGCTCTGTCTCTTTCAACTTCAAACAAATGACAGAAATGCAATGACATTTTAAATTAAGCTTAACTCTTATTAAGTACTGTTGTGCAAGTCGGCCTAAGTGTTAAGCTGACCGATAATAATAGATTTTATACTAATTTTAAAATAATAGAATTTTACGATTTTATAAATATTATTTTTGCTTATTATTCACACTATATCTATATATATTATATATGATCAATGAAATTACGTCTTATACTCATAGAAGCATCATTTCTCTGTCAGTTTAATTATACAAAACAGTTTCTTCCTAAGTTTAACTCAAATTAATTTAATTTTAGTAGAGTGTACGTTTCTGTTATTATATTTATTACCTCGCAATAGACAATTTCTTGCTAGATAATCTCGTGTTAAATAGTTAACCAGCAGAACTTAATTAATAATGATGCAGGCTTCAATGATTTAAGAAATGAACTGTATACTAGTGACACAATGATTCCTAACGTAATGGTCAGGTAGTCAGCATAATAGAGCGTCGCTCCCAAGGTCACCCCAGGGGTTCGATTTCAACACTGGGCAAAAATTTGTGTGTATGAACATTATGGTCAAAGAGATTTTCATGTATTATTAAACTTTACGAAGCATATCTTGTACGAGGTTACGCATAGACTTACTTATACCTTTTGTAGATATATGTAGGTATGTATGTTAGTATAAGTAGGCATACTAATAACGTACTTATATAATTACGTGGTAAACACCATTACCAAAACAAAAACCAATATATACAAATATTTGTTCTGTGTGGGAATCAAACCCCACTACCTTTCGAGCTCAGAATAGATATTCCGTCCTCCGCGCCACAGCAATCAAAAGAGTAATTTGATATTACGAATCAAGTGTTTGTGTTCACACACAAATATTTAAAAAAAAAATAGCAATTATTTATACAAGATAACCTTATCATATATTTTATTTGCTCTATCAAGGCTATATTATGTTGTTGTATGTCATTACTATGTTGGTTTGATAAACATCATTTTATATAACATTTTTAATTTGATCAGAGCGTATGGAAATCTTTAGTTGCGTTGAATATTTTCAACTGCTATAAAATGCTATATAAGTTAATACAGATTTAAAGATTACTGGGAATCCTGTAATCCTTACACTGTATTAACCTTAACCAGACATAATATCACGCCTATTTCCCCGAAGGGTAGACTGATGCATATTACACGACCACATTTCGCAAATTAAATAGTTGGTCCCACGTAACCGTAAATAGGCAAGCCTATCACCGCTTTTCGGGCACTTTTATGTTCGCCAGAGCCTCGTCCGTTGATCGGCTGGTGCACCACTTGCAGGAGAGGTGGGCTCGGGCTTCTGATCTTAGTAGGATCCTTATGCACCTAGGATCTGGTCGTATAAAGAAAGGAATATTCAAGGTTAATCTAAAGAGGTGTATTATATCGATGGCAGCAAAGTAGAAACGGACATCTACAAAACACTTACCTTACAGGAGAGCACATTTAGTAAAAAATTGTTGCCATTTTGAGAGTTATGTATGAATTAACATGAAACTTTCCATATCGCATTAAAATAATCAGATTTATTTATTTTTTAACATGTTTTGTCGCTATACCTTTTTTTTCTTTAAAATAATGTAGATGAACGTTTATACTTCGTAAAAACTTCGGAAGTCCGCTTATACGTCGGAATCAAAAGATCGCTTATTTTAATTAAAGTATTTTATATAAAATGACTGAATCTCTAGGAGTAAATTTTAAGGATATTGTAAATAAACTTAACTGCTTTAAAACAGATTTCAACTATCATAAACTGAAATATTCTAGATGTCTTCATTTACAACGCTTACTCTTTTTCACATAGCTTTGTCTACGTCTAATAATGCAAAACCTTTTGGTTTCCGAATTGTATTTATTTAATCAAAATTCGTCGCACAATTTTTTTTAAATTTATTCATAATTATATTTGTCATAATAATCAACATTTCTTCAAATAAACTATTTTAATTTATATAAAGAAATGAAAAGAGATCAAAACATTATAGAAGTCATGGTACCTTGGTGAAGTTAAAATATGTTGACACAAAGACATTAAATCCTTGTATTTAGCCTCACCATATAGTTTTGCAAGTTCTTTGTGTATAATTAGCCGTTTTTTCTGCTTTTCCTTTTGAAACTTTGAATGCTTATTGCTGATTTCTCGTTCAAATCGTACTTATAAAACATTTTTACTAGGATTTTTTGAGTCTACGATTATTTCGTGAACTTTATTTCATTTTGCTTTATCTCCATCTTCATTTTCAATCCATTTGTGCTGGTTAAGAGTAGCCTTAAAATCTAAAGTATAATTCTGATTTATTTCTACGACTTAACAGGGTTCTCCATTTGATTTGCTCCAGCTCACACAGGTATACTATTGCGGTGAGAAAATAATTTTGTTTTTGGATGATCGTTCTATCAGTGCGTGAACACTCTCGCCCTCTTACTGTGCTCTTGAACTAAAAATCTATGATAAATTTTAATACCAAAAGTTTTGGAAACATTCACATACATAGCAAAAACAATGCGGTTCCGATTCTGCCCGCCACAATTATCAGACCACAACAGTATGTCTTCTATTCCTTGTTGCACTTTTCTATTTATAAGGTTAAAGAGGCAGCTGATTCATCATTCATCCCCCATGTAGCAAATAGCTTTTTAAGACCCATATCAAAATCAATGAAATTATAAATAGATAATTTCCTTTTATAATAAAATGAGCTGAATTCACCATGAGGACAATTAAGAAGTTTTTGAAAATCATATGTAACGGATACAACTTTCGAGCTGGTCTGAGATTTTTGTTTGTTTTGTGTTCATAATGATCTGGCCACATTATTATTTGCAATATGAGTAGTTTTGATCTTCGGAGTATTTAAGTGGGTTATTTTTATATGATATAAATTAATCACATAGATCCTTTTTTGGCATAAAAAATTCTATATTCAAATGGGAATTAACAATTTATCAAATTTGAAATCTATGATAAATCTATCTGTACGCCTTTTTAAGCCATATCTATTAGTAGCTTGTTTCGTTTGACACTCATGGTTGAAATCACAAGTAACGTAAGGATACAAATGACAGATGTAATGTTTTACGTTTCTATGATCTGCGGATGTTCCGGCGTAAAGGCGGTTAAATTCAAATGTCCATATCTACTGCGGTGGTTTTGAAAATTCAAGCGCAGATATCTTCTTTTACGTATCAAATTTCTTAAAATACTTTGAAAAATTAAATTGTTTTTATTCAGAATTGTAAAGAGGGTTGATATAAGCTTATTTTTACAAAAAAAGAAAAATGTGAAAAATGTAGATGTCCGTTTCTACTTTGCTGATCGATATAGAAAGAAAGAAAGAAAGAAAGATTTGTTTATTAACTGCACAAGTAGGTACATAACAATTGTTGAGTTTCACAAAACTGAAATAGTGCATTTAAAAAAGGTATTGCTTCAGCGTAATGCAGCTATAACAATGCAACATTGTTATCGCTGCGCTGGTTTTCAAGCTACACCTTATGACGCAGTGGCATTAATAAAACATAAACTAATAATAATTTAAAAATTACACACAAAGTACAATATTCAATTTCAATCACAAAGACTAAATAATAAGAACAAGAATACCGCCACCTTTAACTTAATGTTACACATAAATAAATATGTATATGGAAAAGAAAACCAATCAATAAAAATAATAAAAATAAATAAAGCAAATAACAACCGCAATAAAGACACAAAAATTTACAGGCTTAGGCTTTATATAAGGTATAAATGATTGTTTTTATTATGTTTGTATTTTTTCCGATTTCGGGCCAATGGTGACCCGGACATTTGGAAGGCATGCGTGGGGCCGAAGTCAACACGTATAGACCCCTTAGACAATTTTTATCTAATGGTTATGTGACATCAGCCGACATTAAATTATTATTATTATTTTATTCTAATAAATCTTTCTACGCACAGCTGTTATTTACATTGTAATTTGCGGCAGAATGATACACAAATTAAGCCATACAAAGGATCCAGTTTACGATCAAGCTCCCGCCCGCAATGAATCGGCGCGCCAGTTTTTAAATTTTCACTTTTATAAGAGCTCTATTGAACTAAAATAAATGATTTTGGCTTTGACTCTGACAGTAACTTTTTTTTTTATAAGAACAAGTATCTACATACGTAAATATAGAATTGAATTGGCGTTTGTATGTCACAGTCTGCAGATAACATCAATCTCAATCAATCCCCTTAAGCCTCCAATTATTGCTCAACCCTAGAACGGTTCAGTTCTGACCCGAGAAGTGATAATGATCTCTTATATGTACAATCGAGGTCACCGTACTTGATTGATCTTAAGCTCAAAATTATTCGCAAAATTCAAGCAAATTAGGCTTGCATAAATAACTCTCTTTCAAATCTAAAGCCTCTCTCTCATCGATCTCTTTTTGCGTTGTTTCCTCATTATTGAAGGTCGCGACATCTCTTCATCATGTCAGTCTTATAAAGTCCACTGCTGAACTGAGCAGGCGGATTGGTGATCGCAGTTTAAGCCAGTACGCAGTATGACGCTGCTGCCCATCACCCGGTAGGATTTCTCTTCGTCGATTCTTACGACTCCCCGTGTGATGAGAGGAGGCGGCTCTATTCTAGGCCGGTAGCACATGGCATCATGTCTTCAATACTAATCCTTAATTTGATATTTAAATATTCAAAGCAAAATAAATACTTACAAATACAAAATAATTTATTTACCCAAACATGTGTAACAAAATATGGGATTACAATAAAGTCTTTCGACCAAGTCTCAACACATTTACCATTTTGTGGTATGCAAATGTCAGTTGTATGATTCCCCATTAAATGTCAGTATAATTATTTACTATCAAAAATGAATCATCTAAAATTACACAATACAATAAAATTAAAATACATGTCAAAATTAAATTACAGAAAAGGGGGTAAGAAGTACCTATTAACAATTACCTGGTAACAGTAATTTAATAAGATTTTTCTTGAATAGATGAATTGTCAAATGTTTTCAATGTTTTGGGAAGCTTATTATAAATAACTGGTGCCACACAAAAAACACTCCTGTGTGTGGCTTGTTTGTAATAAGAGCGTTCTGTCATCGCGCCTGTAACGCATTACAGTATCAGCTTTCCGCGGGAAAAGTTCGGGATTCGTCTTTACGATATAAAGTGCTGAAAAAGTTATTATCCTGTGTCTAATGAAAAATGACCTACAGCTATCTGTTTGTTTAAGAATAAGCATAGCTCGAATGCACCTTTTTTGGGCTTTAAAAATTATTTCCTTGTCCATAGAATTTCCCCAAAACATGATGCCGTACCGAAGGACAGATGAGCATTTATTAATTACGTACAATAAACTAGACAAAAACAAACTTATTAAAAACCTTGAGGAAACAAAGCATAAAAATCATGTCATTACAATAATTAAAAGTACTCAAGACACCACTTAAGGACGATTACAAATTTCAATTATGCAAATTTCATACTTATCTCTTATCGCACATACCTTAAATTGCCTTACGCCTCATGAAATATGACCTTAAGTCCATTTACCCTGGGCATTGATAGTAAGAGATAAAGCTGCTACTTGACTGATACGGTTCTAATGGTCTGAGAGGATGACATTATTATGGACTTTTTGTTTTTATTAAGTGTTTATTTAGAATACATTTATTGTTATGTTATTATATGGGTGTAGAGGGCTCCTTATAAGATCTGAGGAGCCCAAGCCAACCTCACCTGCAAGTGGTGCACCTGCCGATAAACGAGGCTCTGGCGAACTTAGAAGTGCCCGGAAAGCGGCAATAATACGTGGGACCAAAAATATAAATAGCGAAGTGAGGGAGTATGTTATGCCTCTGCCTACCCCTTCGGTGAAACAGGCGTGATATTATGTATGTTATTTTAATTTTTAATGATAGTAAAATTATGTGTATTGTCGCTACTTTTTATTTTACTGTTTAAAATACACATAATGATTTTTTTTCTCTTCTGTATCGCACACACAGAAAACCTCGCAAAGTTTATATGTGCGTAAAGATGTATATAGTATAGATTATATAACAGCAAGGTAGGTACTTTGAAAAGTGAAGTGGAAAATTTAATTAAAACGTTCAGATGACAGAGCCTATAGGAAGGAATTAGAATTAGTTTAACACATTAGTACTATGTTGCACAAATTGATGCGTTCAAATAGTACTGTAGCAAATTATTAAACTAATACTCTGGTTAGAATGACAAGATACTTAACGAATCAACTACTACGTGCGAGAGCTATAAACATATAAACGTTATAAATACATTCAAGAGTAAAGTCTGTTTCAATGAATTTATCATGCAACAATAACGTGATCGTTATCATGTGTTTTATTAGTTTATATTTCCTTGTTTGCACTACATTACGTATTTTAATGGAGTATTAAATGTCTACTGCACCGCAAAAGTATCTATCTATAGCTGTAGCAGATTATATAGTTGAAATATGCGCGTAAATTATGCAGAATTATAACTTGCTGTAATGTTTTACTTAACGATGAGATATATGCATATATCGCCTAACTTACTTTGTTCCTCCACGACATATACAAATACATATTTACCTTTGATATATCCATGGCAACATCAATAAATGCTTAAGATAATACATTACGATTACGATAGAGAAAAGGATTGCTAACTCTAAGAGCTAACGCTAAGGCAAATATCTGCCTTCATTTGGTCGCCTTAGTTACCAGGGACATTGTATATCATCATCATCATTTTAGCCCATTAACGTCCCACTATTGAGCACGAGCCTCCTCTCACATACCAAGGTGCGAGGGTATCGAGTCATATTCTACCACGCGGACCCAACGGGATTGGCGGAACAGGTGTAGGTCCTGCTGTTAGAATTTTTCAAGCCGCCCAATTAGGCCTCTAACATGGCTTAAAGACTACCACATTTAGTGATAACCGGGACCAACGGCTTAACGTGCCTTCCGAGGCACGGAAGCGCTCGATATCAAACAAACGGTCACCTATCCAAGGACTGACCTCTATAAACTCTGCTTTACTTCGGTGATCGTTTCCGACCACCGAGCGCCGCGAAGCTACGAGCGCTTCTTGAATCATTGTATATAACCTATATATAACCTTGTATATAAAAAAACAGTAGGTTACATTCAACCTGCAAGTTATACTAGGTATATCGGTAGGGTAACCGCGGCCCCGAAACTTATCAGGCTCAAGACGGAACATGTATGGTTTTTAATCAGTAAAAGACTGACACAGACTTCCGCTACACCCACAGATTGTGAAAGACTGTGATTTGATGATTTTCCACCCTAAAAAAAGACCACAGTAGATATCTACAGCTTCAACCCCTCACGGCCCGCACTAGATAAGATAATTTCCCTGAGTGACAAATATATAATATACCTTTCCAGGATCTATAGTTAAGATGGCTATTTGAAGTATTAAAACCCATGGTAAAATTTTAGGCTTACGTCTTTCCCAAGCCTCAGTTTCAGGGCAATGAATAGACATCTTCACCGCTTATAAAGCGTAATTTAGCGACTGTTATATAAACATATGAAGCATTACAATATTTTATAGGCAAAACAGGCGCCAAATAGGACATCGATGTTTGATGAACATGACTTTAGAAGCACAGAAGGATTCGATGTAAAATGCGATGTAAAAACGATCTCCAATACTTCGTAAATGCTTAAGTTACTAGTTTCCGGCCACCTAGTCTCGCAGCACAATGAGCGTTACAATATGGTCCTTATCAAAATCAATAAATCCAACAAGGAACGAAGATACATTTAATACTATAACAACGACATTTTACAACACTATCTTATATAGAACGGGAATATTATCATAAAAGAAACATTTACTATTTCCCTATAGAGATTTTCTACGGCATACTGAAGACTATGTCACATAAAAAAACATCTAAAGCGACTGGCTTACGCCGAAAAAGCGACTCCACAGATTTCCTATCTCGGATAAAATATTTGCATACAAAAATATTAAAAGGCCCGTGAGAGTTCACAGCAGGATGGCAAAAGCCTACTGCAATCGTAACGACACGATAGAGCAAAGAGAACTTTTTACTTTACATTGCGTGTTGCATACTGGTTCGATGCCAATAATTTTGAAGAAAACTGCCAATGTATTGTAAATATTTATGATAAGAGAACACACTTTTTGCTATTAGCTCGTTTATGGACCAGAAAAGGTCTATAATCCGGCAGATTGTTGAGGTAATCCTAGTCAAGTTCTTTACAAATTTGAAATTGGATCTGTTTGACCTCAAGATATTTATAAAAAAGGTAATAATATTTTTTTTTATTTACGCGGAATTGGATCTCTGTGGAAGCTTTTTTGGCGTTTTGTAAACAATACGAAGAAATTGGAATCACTCATCGAAAGCTCCAACTTTCTTCAAATAAGTGGTACATTTTAAGCTTAGAAAATACTAAGGATTATAACATCTAAATGACTAATGCTACTATTATTTTTCCCTTAGACTTTATCAGTGTGATATATGAGTAGAGACAGTTGGCACGGAGTTAAAACCTTCACTATTGTAGAATTGATTTAAACGCTTACCATAAGAACTTCAGTGATATTGTTTTTCTATTTTTTTATCTATTATTATTTTACTTACATACATACATGCTATGACGCCTGTTTCTCACATTTTGCCAATTATATTGTTCGTCTTACGTAGCAGGGGGCAAGCCTATTGCCTCTTGCCAGGAATATTTATGTTCGCCATATCCTCATCTGTTGATCGCAGGTGCAACACTTGCAGCTGAGGTTGGCTTGGGCTCCTAAGATCTCTTTATACACAATATTTCGAACAATCAGAGTATCTGGCAACCCAACACAATATTAAATTAAAAATGGCGGACATCCGAGCACCGCAATGTGGTTGACAAATTGACGGGTGACTGTTTTTAGAAGTTTTGTTTTGTATTACCCTACATATTTCATAAGTCACTTATTTCTAGATGAAGCATGTGTAAACGAATCTTGTCAGTTATAAGCTCATTCAATAAATAAGGAATCACAATACGGAACCCATATCTCTAGAGATAGTTAGTAAACGCATATCTCTATTTACCGAAAGAGTAAATTTAAAGAATAAATTAGTATTATTACTTATATTATTTAAATTTGTATTATTAGTAGATATTTTATTTACCAAATTGTGCTAAACACACGAGGCCATTATTTAAAAAAAAAAGTGATTACTACCCTAATCTCAGACTTGACAGACAACAATAATCAAAACATTTCGCGATTACTGCACAAAGGCTGTGGCGATAAAGTTAAGTCTGTAGATTGTACATCAGCGACATTTCCGAGTTAAGAGCAGTTATAAAAGTTGTATTGTTCAAACCATTCTATAAGGAGCCAGGGGTTTTTGTATTATAAGATTTTTTTTACTAAGAAAGATGTTGTTACAAGTCCTGGAAACCTAGTTTCACCCTCGCATAATCCCTGACGTGAGTAACTCGAGTATGGTATTTTATAAGAGGGCGAATCGCGCTTCTTACTTAGGTCCTAATCGGTCGGCTTTAAACCAATACTTTATCCTTTTTGATGCGGGGAAAACATTTTATATTTGGTTCTAAACACGTTTTTTGCTTGTCTTCTGTTGTTGGTCTATGTTTGCAATTAATATATGTTCTGAGTTTGATCCTTTTACGGAACGCTGAACAGCTTAGATTAGTAGCTTAGCTTGCTTAGCTGTTGGGATTGCTTTCATATCATTTTGCGTGTATCACTTTATCAGTATCATCGTCATTTTTATTCCCTTAACGTCATATCCCTTCTATGAAGTTTGCTGGTTTGGTTTCCACTAACAATTTAACGTGAAATTAACTGAGGTGATGTTCCGTCATGCTTATCCGCTATGGATAGGCGGCGGCGATAAGTATAATGTGCAATACTTTTATCATAGGCCTTCCTTTTTTTTTGTGATTTACGTCGGTTACAAAATGCATTTACGCACTGTCTCCCGGACAAAGGCGGACCGAGTGAGGTGTGTGGGACTCACCACCGGCAGACACGACCGCCAGCAGTAATACCCACTAAAAATCTCCCGACGACGCTCGCCGCTTGTTGAAAAAGAGGCGGGGCATCAGTACCTGGGTTGCAGCTCTGACACCCCGCCCGCGGCCAACGTCCCCCGGACCAAAAGCGGGAGGACCTCCTCAGAGAGACGCAGTGTACGCGCCCCTCCTACCTCCTTTTGCGACCATAGCGTGTGTGGCCGATTTCTCGGAGGGTCCATGGTAAGACAGCAGGGGCCCCGTGCCCCCGCTGCCTAAGACCCTCCTGGCGCTGCTGGACGGTCCCTCCTGGCCCACCCGCTGCGCCCTCCACAGGTCCCTCTTAGTTTCCGCCCCGGTAGTCAGTACTAAGGGCACCCAGAGTCGCCAATCTCTGGGTGTCACCTTTTCCCTAGCGCCTCCTGCGCCCTACCGGGAGGTACTCAGCCCCCCCCCCCCACGACAAGGTGGAGACCAGTCGGCGGGGTTTATCATAGGTCTATGCCAAGTCCAACAGTCCAAACCAACCTCACCTGCTAATGGTGCACCTACCAATTAATCAACCTGCCAATAATTAAGAGGCTAAACATAAAAGTCCTCGATAAGCGGCAATTGACTTGCTACCTTTTACTTGGGACCAACACTAACATTAGCGAAGCGTGGGCTTATAATATGCTTTTGGCTATTCGGAAAAATAAGTGTCACTGTATGTAAGTACATTTGTCATACATACCGGATTTTATCTGATTTTGATGAGGTATATTGAAAATTTTATACAACCTGTACTTATTTAAAACAGAATATTAAGAAAAATACTTTAGCGTATAGAACTTCTATGTGCCTTTGTGTTTTGTTTGCGATCACTATCACATTCTATATATTACCAGAAACTTCATTATTTTGAAATCTGCAAGTATGATTCTAATAGTTAAATCAGTACGTATACGACTTTCTACGTATTAGACATCAAATTTCGCTAACAAATATATTAAAAACATAAGTGCATACATACAAAAGTACTCCGCACTCTGTGTTTTATTTAATTAACAGTTTATGAAAATCGGAAAAAATACTCACGCTTTTAAAAACAACCAACCAATCCGTGCAAACCAACATAAAATGGAAGAAATTACTCACGCTTTTAAAAATGCTCGAATACATCCATTAAAATGTCTCCATACTTTATGCGTTTTCAGGTGATTCTATATTATACTTGTTTGGGAAATTTATAGAAAATAATATATGGTTCAGTCAGGGTTCCGTCTCACATTCATAATTGCCCATGGACCGATATGAATGCAGGCCTTTCCCAAAGACTTCTGATGTGATTAGGTCAGGTTTATCTTATTATCCGTCCATCGTGCGATCTCACGCTACTTTTTCTATGAATAAGTTTTGATTTCAGAACATTTGTGTCCAAACAGCCGTCTGCTTTTCGTGTTATGTTATCTATATTAATATTATTTTATTATATTTATTTTATTATTATTTTGACGACCGACATGGCGTGGTGGCGAGTATACCCGCATTTCACTCCTGAGGTTGTGGGTTCGATTCCCACACAGGACAAATATTTGTGTGTATAAATATGAATATTTGTTCTGGTCTGGGTGTTTTTCTATGTATATTAAGTATGTATTTACAACAAAAAAAACAAAAAGTATTTATGTATGTTTATCCGGAATTTAGTATCCATAACACAAGTTCTTAATGATACTTATCTTGGAATTAAACAATTGGTGTAAGTGTCAGAAATATTTATTTATTATTACTGCTTCTTCAGCTTGCGAACTTCTTAACTATGTCAGTAACTCAAGTTCATATACGGATCACCTCATTTCTGACTTTTGATCTTATAGTGAATCCAAGGCTCAATAAATCTCACCTAGCTGTGTCAGACTTTCAAATTTCCCATTCTGAAAAAATTAATGAATTTATCAGACGTAATAAAAAATTGTTTGAACCAACTAAAAAAGCTCGTACTAATAAAGTAAATGTATAATAATTTATAGCCTTCTTGCAATTGTATTACTGTTCTAACACGTTCTGTATTCATTATGTATGTCTTTCCAAGTTTATGTGATTATAGTTTATAGTATTCACTATTTTTATTAACATCTTTTAGCGTTTATTTGTTTAAGCTTCATTGCACAACAAAACAGTAATACAGAGGCGAACTTAATGCCTAAGGCATTCTCTACCAGTTGGGTAGCAGAAAGGGGTAAAGGCGGTGCTACAAACAAAAAAAAAAACTCACATAAATCAACTAACTTAAGAAATTACTAATAAATAAAGAAATATATATAAAGGGTTGGTTGAAAGATATTTCTAGTAGGGATAAGTTTACATTTACAATAGTTTTGTATCATCGAACAGTCTAATCAAATCGATGATCTTGCCAAACAACTGTTTACCTTAATGATACCAGTGCCGAACCAGTAATTATCCTTCTATTATAATTGACGTATTACCGCCACACTTCTCGCGCGATTGGGACGTAATAGCCTGCCTACGTCACTGTCTGAAATCCCATGGATCATTCTGGAACGGGCTCCCACTATGCGGAACTCGGAGCCGGTTGATTAATGGAAGGTAAATTTGAACTGATGTATGTTTAACGTATGCAGATGCCTACTTTCATTAAAAGTTTCGGAGGCGGGTTGTAAGAACTCGTTTCATTTCGTAACTTTTACGGTCCAGTATGATATAACGCTAATAATTTAGGTCTTCGCGAGTCATGTTCTGTTGATAAACATTTGTTCAAAATCTAGAAAAACGCTTTTTTTATATGATATCGCACCTTCGGTAAGACAAGGACATAATTGTCAATATTGGGAAAAGTAGTTTGGTATGCAAAAGTGTTTTAAAATTCCTTTTCAACTAGTGGGACAAAGACACCATATTGTATAGTTTACTTCATGTAAAGGAGAATGACTTTAGAGTAATATTAAATCAACAAGATCGCATTGAGTACAAAAAAAAACTTAAAACAGTTCTCATGTAAATTTGCAAATATTGCAATTATGCCCTGTTTACCGAAGGTGTCAAATGAAAAACGAAGTAGAGTTAGTTACACCACTTATAGCTCAAGAACGGCTTAACTAATTTCTATGTTGAGTACCAAAAAAATCTTAAAATTGCTCTCATGTATAATTGCAAATATTGCAATTATGCTCTTGTCTCACCGAAGGTGTAAATGAAAAATGAAGTAGAGTTAGTTACACCACTTATAGCTCAAGAACGGCTTAACTAATTTCTAAAGTTTTTGTGATTTTATATTTTCAATCGTCCGGAATAAGACAATAAGTAGGCAACATTGATTTTAACCAAAAGTATGTATGAATAATTTTGAATAAAAAATTCTAAACATGGACATTTATTGACTGTAAGGCGGGGCTATATCATACAACATATTATGAATTAAATTTTCTCCTGAAATTAAGGTAGGCAGAAATATGTTGCTACCAAAAATAAATCTCTCCTATATAAAAGATATAAGCATAATATAAATTTAAGTAATATTAGTATTTTTCTGTTATTTCCACCAATTATTTAGTTCCAATATAAGTGTTATTAAGAACTTGTTTTATGAATTAATAACGAATAAACATAAATAAACATATTTTTTTTAGTAAAAACATACATTATATACATTATTATTATTACACACAAGTATTCTTAAAATTTTCTTTCCAGGCTAGAACAAATATTCATGTTAATGCCCACAAAGATTTAAGCTGTGTGGGAATCGAACCCACGACCTCAGAAGCGGAGTGCGGTATACTCGCCACCACGCCGTAACGGTCCTCAAGACCCACTATCTACACAAAAGTGTCTTAAGCCAACCCCGAGAATTTTATACGGCATATTCATGTAAAATTTAGTACAGTGATGATTTGACAAAAAGTATTTCTTGACATATTTAATTTAATTTAATTTAATAAAGCAAAGCAAATGATTGTGTCAAACACTAGCAGATAAGTTATTTCAGTCTGGTGATGATGGTATGTCAAAGACTTAATCATTTATTTAAGTTTTGCTCATAGGAGCTCTTATGAAAGTCAAACTTACTAACGCGCCCATTCACTGACGACACTGCTTGACGACCGATCTGGCGTGCAGGTCAGTATACCTGCACTTCACTCCAGAGGTCGTGGGTTCGATTCCCACACAGGACAAATCTTTGCGTGCATGAAGATGAATATTTGTTCTGGTCTGGGTGTTTTCCTATGTATATTAAGTATGTATTTACAAAAAAAAAAGTATTTATGTATTTAGTATCCATAACACAAGTTCTTAATGATACTTATCTTGGAACTAAATAATTAGTGTAAGTGTCAGAAAAAAAACTGCGGGCGGGAGCTTAATCGTAAAAGAACGGGCAAAATAATCGTCACTGTTGGTTTTTTCTCCCGCCAGTTACAAGAAAATGTACTTAATTAAAAAAAAACATTGATAAGTCTACAAATATTCTGTTCTGCAGTCAAAAGATTAGAAAGCAAATACTTTTAATAATTTATTCAAAAGGTTTTATTTTTAGATATGACAATATTGGAAATTTTATATAGACTTCCATACATAATCATTTTCTTTGTCAATATTTGACGACTGATCTGTCCAAATTTTCTTTAGTTCAGTTCTTGCTTGCAGTGAATAAGCGCTACTCTGCCGTGCTATACGCTAGAAAGCCGCTAACTGTCAGTGGGAACTTTCGAAATTTATACGCTGCTGTAATACAATACAGTTTATATTTCAGAAATTTAAGCCAAACTTCAATAGCCCATGTCGATTTTAAACTTTGTTACAATTTTATAATTAATAAATCAACGGAAATGTAGCGTTTTATCATCAGTCATTGGCCATAACGGTTCGTGTATCAGCGACAATAATTCTCATATCTCGTTGGTCCGAAAGGTCCCCAAATTAATTAACTGATGCAATGCACTATTGGCATCAACAACTGCTATTAAATGTTCGACAATTCAGAATGTCATATGGTATAGTGATACATGTCACATTTATATCATCGGTCAAATCCGATATCAGACCTACCTAGTTCGCTCTAGAAATGAAATTCCTATGTGTCATAATCAGAGGTCGGAATTAGGTAGAGTTATTTATGTACTTGCATCGAAATGTTGATATTAATGTGGACCTTCCCGGGATTTCAATATCATATTTCAATCCAATATCATTGATGTAAGTTTGGCAACGTCGCGCGTGCAGTAGTCTAAATTAAAAAAGTAAAAGTAAATAACTTTTTATTAAAAAGTAACGGGATTTTTTCTATTCTTTAAAATTAATCCCGGGATTTGAGGCATATCCACTATATTCTTTCGCTGTGTGAAATCAGTGTAAGTACATGAATAACTCTACCTAATTCCGACCTCTGGTCATAATACAAAACATTACATGTAAGGTTGTCTGGATGAGATTTTTTAGGATGAAGTTCATCTCTGCAATTGCTCTATCTATACTAATATTATAAAGCTGAAGAGTTTGTTTGTTTGTTTGAACGCGCTAATCTCAGGAACCAGTAGTTCGATTTGAAAAAATCTTTAGTGTTAGATAGCTCATTTATCGAGGAAGGCTATAGGCTATATATTATCACGTTAAGACCAAAAGGAGCGGAGCACCAATGAAGAATGTTTCAAAGTCGGGGGATATTTTCCTATTGACAGAGCTTTAGCCCAAAGTAACTATTTCACGCGAACGAAGTCGCGAGCGGAAGCTAGTTTAACATATGGCTATTTTGTATGTCACCATCATATTATTATCAGCCTTACTAAGTCCACTGTTGAACATTGGCCTTTCCTTTATTTTCTATTGGGGGTAATTGCCCATAATCACCACGGTGGGCAGGCGGGTTGGTGATCGCAGTTCATGCCAGTACGCAGCATGATGCTGCTGCCCATCATTCGGTACAATTTGACCATTCTCATTTCATTTCATTTCATTTCATTTCATTTCATTTATGGCATTCATTCATTTAGATAATAGGGAGTGGCACTTTTGTTGGTTGGTACCACACGGCACATTTTTATATGTAAATATAATTAATTACATAAATGGACTGGGATAAACTAGTTTTAGAACAAATGATGAACAAGCACATACTTACTAATAGATACATAAGATGTAGGTCTTATTTCTCAAATCAAATTTTCATATACACTCTGGGATTACCGTTTGATATTTTTTTTATTTACACATTCGCGTGGCTGAAGTACCGAATTTATCTGATGTTAAGAGATAGTTTACCCATCCTTACTAATATTACACGTGTTTGTTTGTTACGCTTTCACTCTTAAGCCACTAAGCCGAATAAAGGACGGGAAAAATAGAGATTTTTTTTATTGCGAAATAATGCTTCTTTGTAAAGTGTTGCAAAGCGCAAAAATCGACCATCTATGACAGTCGTTACTGAGAAGTCAGTGCCTTCTAAGATCCTGACAGGTGGTTTTACCATGATGTTTCCTTCGTGGAGGTCAGACGGCAGTCGCGTAATAACTGAAATTCAGTCAAATCTGTTTAGACCAGTGACAAGACCTTGGGCCCTAGAATGCTAGCATGTTGATTAGACTATCAAGTAATAAATGTGGTACATTCTGAAGAGCACCATGCTGCACCCATCATTCCAAGAAGTCAATTATTTAGATTGTATAAACTAATAAATCAATTCCTATACAAAAATCACACAATGGTAATAACAGATTCTGAAAACTACAAATCTTCGGCTTTACCATGCTATCCCAAGATTATGTATAATTCGAAAAATTTAAATTTAGTGGCTTTCCCCTTTCCAACTTTACAATCAGCAAAAACTTATTCACCTAGAGTAGTTTCTCAATGAAAGGAAAATTTAAATCACCTTACAATGTCTAAATAACTTAATACCAACGCCCGTATTAAATACGGGCAGAAGCTTGTGTGGGGAAGAGCTGGACAAGAAACTCGTCTATTTTTTTCCCGCCAGTACAGATTGAATTATTAAGTTAGCTGGCATGCTAGGTGAAATGGTACTTCTAGGTATAAGTGACGCTTACAAGTTAAATCCAAGGTTGAATATATGAATTCGTATTAAAAAAGATAAGTAAAATAATCTGAGGTACCTTAGTGCTATTGAATGGTTTTACCATGATGTTTCCTTCGTGGAGGTCAGACGGCAGTCGCGTAATAACTGAAATCAGTGACAAGACCTTGGGCCCTAGAATGCTAGCATGTTGATTAGATTATCAAGTAATAAATATGGTACATTCTGAAGAGCACCATGCTGCACTCATCATTCCAAGAAGTCAATTATTTAGATTGTATACACTAAAAAATCAATTCCTATACAAAAATCACACAATGGTAATAATAGCATCTGAAAAGTCCTAAGCTTTGGCTTTACCATGCTATCCCAGGATTATGTAAAATTGAAATTTATTATTCGAAAAATTGAAATTTAGTGGCTCTCCCCTTTCCAACTTTACAATCAGCAAAAACTTATTCACCTAGAGTAGTTTCTCAATGAAAGGAAAATTTAAATCACCTTACAATGTCTAAATAACTTAATACCAACGCCCGTATTAAATACGGGCAGAAGCTTGTGTGGGGAAGAGCTGGACAAGAAACTCGTCTATTTTTTTCCCGCCAGTACAGATTGAATTATTAAGTTAGCTGGCATGCTAGGTGAAATGGTACTTCTAGGTATAAGTGACGCTTACAAGTTAAATCCAAGGTTGAATATATGAATTCGTATTAAAAAAGATAAGTAAAATAATCTGAGGTACCTTAGTGCTATTGAATCAGCAAAATAAAGGAACTATTCATATTCACAAGTTTCATGTCAATACTCAGTAAAAGTATATAGTATTAGTTTGGTTATATGATGAATGTAACAGTACATTCAGACTGCAGTTATTATTTATTGAGCAAACTTTCCAAGTAATACTCAGTGACACTCGAAAAAAAAACATTATTTAATACATTATAAAATTTACAGTACGTTATCTAATTTTACCGTATTGCAGATTGTTGCTTAACAAAAAGTAACTGCGAATGCACGGAAAAGTAAATCTAAATAAAAATGAATGTTAACTTTCTCATTCCAGGGTGTGAACGTAGACAAGAGATCCTTAGCCAGTGCTGGCAGGAAGCAAAGAACCTTCACAGACCGGTCGCAACTGAAGTATGCCAGGCGGCTCGTGGTGAAGCTTGGGAGTGCTGTCATCACGAGGGAAGATGGAAATGGGCTAGCGTTGGGGAGACTCGCTTCCATCGTTGAACAGGTAATTTGTTGTATTAACTTCTATATCCCCAAAATAATGTAGGTACTGGTAACAGCGGTAATGAACCCGCCTCTTTTTTTTCAATCGGAAAATCATCCAATGATTGTCTCCCGCTGAGTGGAGCGGAAGGGTGTGTCAGACTTTTGCTGACTAAAAACCTTGCAAGTCCCTTCTTTAATCTATTATGTCCCGGAGACGCGGTAGCTCTTTGAAAAAATCACGCAACCACGGCAGGCTTTGCCCCCCGGGCTCCTCATAAGCTTAAGGAAAGATATTTCTCTCTCTAGCGCGTCCTAAGGAACTGTCTGACGTGATGCCATCGCCACTTCCTACCATCGAACTGCTTACAATCAGCAATATTATTCACTTTGTCAACATACATAGATTCACGCCTGTTTCCCCGAAGGGTTAGGCATTTTATACCCCCACACTTCGCCAATTATATATGTAGTAGGTCCCACGTAATAGGGGCGAGCCAATTGCCGCTTGCTGGGCACTTTTATGTTCGCCAGAGCCTCGTCCGTTGATCGGCAGGTGCGCCCTTGCACGTGAGGTTGGCTTGGGCTCCTTAGGTCTCGGTACGATCCCTATACACCTTACCACCTTATTCACTATGTGTTGGAATTCAAAATAAAGAGATCTACGGATCTAAGATTGCACACTTAAGGTGTTAGTACACCTTTTTTTTTTTTTGATTTACGTCGGTAACAAAATGCATTTACGCACTGTCTCCCGGCCAAAGGGGGACCGAGAGAGGTGTGTGGGGCTCACCACCGGCAGACACGACCGCCAGCAGTAATACCCACTAAAAATCTTACGACGACGCCCGCCGCTTGTTAAGAAAGAGGCGGGGTGCCAGTACCTGGGTTGCAGCTCTGACACCCCGCCCGCGGCCAACGTCCCCCGGACCAAAACCGGGAGGACCTCCTCAGAGAGACGCAGTGGACGCGCCCCTCCTACCTCCTTGTGCGACCATAGCGTGTGTGGCCGACTTCTCGAAGGGTCCATGGTTAGACAGCAGGGCCCCCCTGCCCCCGCTGCCTAAGACCCTCCTGGCGCTGCTTGACGGGCCCTCCTGGCCCGCCCGCTGCGCCCTCCACAGGTCCCTCTTAGTTTCCCCCCCGGTAGTCAGTACTAAGGGCACCCAGAGTCGCCAATCTCTGGGTGTTACCTTTTCCCTGGCGCCTCCTGCGCCCTACCGGGAGGTACTCAGCCCCCCCACCACGACAAGGTGGAGACCAGTCGGGGGGGGTGTTAGTACACCTAATCCAACATGCTCCACCGAGCATGATTAAAAAACACTAATGACAATCTGGGCGGTAAAGTTCCTAAATGGCAACTACGTGCTGGCCAGCGAAGCATAGATATGGACAGGGCTGCTACAAGGTTGACAAGAGTAAATAGTCCAGAGATGCACTGGATCAATGGTACAAAGAAAAAGATGTTAAGAAATTTCCCTAATTTCCTAAACAGCCGTTTTAATACTCTCACCAATTGCTTAAAGAGGAACTGGCACACTGTCTACTTTCTTGTTATTGGGCTTATAGTAGAATTAACTCAAGTGCAACTCTTGAAGATCAATGTATTTTCATCAAGTTAGATTGTATTCCTGGACTATTAGTCTCTCGGACTCTGCTCTATTCAATAGACGGGTGCGGTTTGTACCACAAGATTGTATAGCGTGTGAATAGCTCACATGGTTTGAGAAGGATCGACATAATCCGCTCACGCAATCCTAGTAATGGCCGACGGTGCCCATAAGCCGTACTTAGAAGCTTTTGAAAATAATGAGACTCTATTGCGAAAGGCAAAATCACCACTATATTTATGATAACCTCAATATATTATATGTTGTTGTATGCCGGGTGCCGTGTGCTATCAATTAAACCGTGGTAATAGAACTGCACAGTACAGTACATTTGCACGTAAGTGAATCTAAGCTTCGTGATTTCGTTGTAGTAATATTTTCTTTTTTTTGTGTTTATATTTTGTTTTGGCGTTTTTAGGTGCTATGTAATATTTTATGACATAAATAACTTTTTCACTTTTTACTGTACAGAACAGTAACTCAGCCTGTGTCTTTGAAATTAATACCTACAGCCGCGTGCTACACGACTAGGGCTGCCCACTTAAAAAACTTTACTTTCTACTTGAGTATGTTGTCTTTTAGATTCGACTCTCTACTTTTCTAACTTTGCCTATCAAATCCAATTCACTCTATTAAAAATATGAAAATACATTTTCAAAGCATTATAACTCCGAGCTTTATAATAATACATTATATATTACACGCGTTAATACCATCTATTTATATAAAAATATATTACTTCATGTTACTATTACCGTAATAGAGCCGCCGTTGCCATGGAGTTAAATCCTTTGCAATACTTACGTAAATTAATATTCTATTTTATTAAATAAAGCAACGACTACCAGCGACGTTTTCCGTAAGACACACACACACTCAGTAGAATAATAAGTTTCCTGATTTAATACTAGAAAAAATAATTATCTTCCGGTAATATAGGTTACTCCAGTCATAAGCCGGAACAAAGAGCGGAACTACGATACTCCAAACGCGTACCTTTTCCAAATGTCATCAAATGTCAATCATCCAGTTGTTCTTTTTTTCTTTATTTTAAATAATGGCTTCGTGCGTCTAGCACATTTAGCCAGTGTCAAGTAAGTGATATATTAATAATATATAATTAATAGTAAATGAGAATGAGTGGTGATAAAGATGATAAATGGTAAATGAGATACCCTCTCATAAGCCCCTTGAGTCCTCAGTAAAGATGTGGGACTATACTGAGATCTCACATGGACTCCTTGAGAGAAAATTTGAAAAGTGATGTTGCACTGTTTTGTTTGATTTACCAACACTCATGTATGTTCACAAACACTTAACGGTTAATAATCCACCGTTATTACACATTAATGTTAGAAATATCACAAAATTTAGAAAATGAAACAAAACTGCAGACATGACGCTTCACTTTCCCGCCAAGAAGTCCCATCCAGTTGTTAGATTTTTTATGCTGCCCAATATGGTCAGTCTAATTTTCAAACTGCAAAACGTACTCCAAAAAACAAAAAAAAACACTTTTAATGCCATCTAGTGTAAAATTTCGAGATAATGTCGATTGGAATGATCTCTCAAGTTCCATAAATTAATATTTAATTAGGGAATATAATAAACTAAACCTCTAAAAAAAGCTTTTTTGATCATCAAAAATACTGAGTGAGCATCTAATAGGTGATTAGGTGCTCAATCAGTATTTTTGATGTACAAAAAGGTTAGGTTAGGTTGGCAATTTACCCCCTTAATTTAACACCCTTTAATTAGTTTATGAACGAATTGGAATAACACCTATCTATATTCAATTACTGCCATAACTACGAAATTTAAACAGTTTTTTTTTCTTTTAATTAATGGCTTCGTGCGTTTTGCACATTTAGCCAATAGTATCAAGTTATCGATTTAGTAATAATGGTAAATGAGAATGAGTGGTGATTAAGATGATGAATGGTAAATGAGATTTTACTTGGTCCCACGTAATAGGTGGCGAGCCTATTGCCGCTTACAGGGCACTGTTATGATCGCCAGAGTCTCGTCTGTTGATCGGCAGGTGCACCACTTGCAGGTGAGATTGGCTTGGGCTCCTTAGGTCTTGGTAGGATCCCTATACATTGTATCATCATAGTTTATTGACATATCTATCTAATTGTTTGTAAGTTTATATGTGTTCTTGTTTGTACTGCCTCATGCTGTATTTGTGCTAACCCGAAGGTTAACTGGTAGAGAATGTCTTGTTGCATTAAGTTCGCCTTTTATAATTTATTTTTATGTGTGCGATAAAGTTTAAATAAATAAATAAAATATCTGGTACCAATTTTGCGTACCTTCCGAAGTACGACAGCGCATATTAAATGCTACGTTTGTGTAGCCAGCTACCCTAGGACACAATCTCGTTGCCTTTTTGGAAGCCTCGTTAGAGTCACCGACAGACTGACTGATTGACGAACAGTCCCCTCCCTCTTTTAGAATCACGACAGGCTGACTGACAGATCCCCCCGATAAAAATCACCGACAGACTGACAAATCTTGAGAAAAACCACAACAGACAGATAAACTGACAAACCTTGACGAATTCTGACAAAGAACCCATTTGCTTTTATTTCTTTATTATGGTACCGCTCATATCTCTTTCATTGTTATTAAAAAAATATATCGAATTTTCATTTTGTGTGTGAATGTTTGACGAATCTAAATAATCATGTTGATCTTAAAGACAATAACTCTATAATTTTTACTGAACAAAGTCTTAATTTATTCTCGCAACACTAAATCAGTCCATCACTATATCTCGCTATAGAGTAACCGCTTTATTTCATAATAATCAGCCAGCACCGCGCCACTATGAAACCGCAGCTAGCGGAACGGAGCTTTGTTTAATCTTAAATGAGAGCCTGAATTTTGAATAGAGCTCAAAATTTAATCACAGCGAGCTTAAATAATGTTAAAGGAAAATAAATGCTATTCCTTATTTTTTATTCTATTTTTGTGCTAAAGTTACAAGTCGTTTTTTTCTATAACCAACTTGTCCGATTGGGGTGTTAAAGATCTTCAATGGCGACCGCGAACCGTCAAACGGAGATCTTGTCAAGGCGACGGAAAGCCGATGAATGCAGGCAAATCAGGATCGCTCAATGTGGAAATCTATTGCGGAGGCCTATGTTACACCAGGCCAGTGGACGCCATATTATGACTATGATGATGAAGAGTCCAGGAGAGCAATGGACCGGTTTTCCAAAGGTCGTAGGTATGATTCCCACTCCGGTGGACAGCGGACGAGTTGATTTTTTCTAGTAAATTTTTTGTTTTATCACTCTTACATAGTTTAAATTTAAAAAAAAATAGAGATACTTTATTGTATGTCATATTTGAACGTCTTGACTTCTTGATCATAGGACGAAGTTACAGCTCAACATTTGCAAAATAATGTTCTGAATCAACCTATATATATTGCCCCCATTAGTCTATATTAACTCTTTTCAATTAATTGCCTGTCATCCTTTTAACTGGCTGCGACAATCGAAATAAATTACATTTCCTCGAAAACACGTTCACTTAAATTTTCCCTTTGAAATATTGAATTGAACTTAAAAAAGACCTTTCCTTTGTGTTCCGAAAAGCTATTCAATGGAGTTTTTCTTTCATCTCCTTTAATAAAAGTAGGTATAGATGATTTCCACCGTAACAAGGACCAACATTTGGTTTTCCATTCATTGCCAAATTGAAAAGTGTTTAATTAAAATACGGATATTTCTTGTAATTCTTCGTTTTGATTGTTTTGTATAATCTTATTTTATAAAATATTTGCAGGCAGGCTTTTGTTTCATTGTGACAATTAATGATTAGCGTTTTGTTATTCTGTAAATTATTTTATATTAATTTGGTTATATTTTATTTTTATGCCATACAATTTTGATAGATCATAAGTGAAATACGTTGCTTTCAGAATTATTAATGCGGTTGAAATTATTGATCATATACATTTTATGGTTCGGTTCCTTTAAAAATGGCTACCAAAATATAATCTTAAAGCATATTATGTTATTGAAATACATAATATCATATTCATAAATGCAATGAAAAAATGCAATTTTATTTTTACTCTTGTGCACCGGCCATCATCAATCATTATGCGTAAAACTATTACAACAACAAAATTACCTCTACATTTTTAATCTTTATACCTATTTATGTATATATTTGAATTTAATAAAAATCAGACAGTCAAAGCCTTAGCGTTAGCGTTAAAGGACCGTATAAAACAAAGAAATTGATTTTATAATTTATAATCATTACCAGTATAACTAAAATTATCCGCATTTATGACTCTGGCCGTAACATGTCATATTAAATAAAATTTACAGTTTAAGCCTTAAAGCAATGTAATGAAAATTTTTATTGAGGGTCTTTTATGTATTCCTAAATTGGCAATTAAGGAAGTCAGTGCCTTCTAATATCCTGACAGCTGCTTTAATCATACAATGACGTTTCGATCTGCGGAGGTTAGACGGCAGTTGCTCTATGTAATAGCTAAAATTCAACCAAATCTGGTTAGACCAAAGAACAGACCCTGGGCCCCAAGCTTAAGTATAGGACAACCGGGATAAGGGGTCATCCTTAAATTACGTCACACGAATTTCGTGAACTTTTGACCCCCCCTCCGTCCTTGTCACAACTGGTCACACTTGTGAGACTCACTCCTCCTTAGTGTGATGTCACATTTGTCGCAATTGTACAGCATGAAATGATTACATTAAAACAGCAGTTCCAAAATGGTTATAGGACCTAGATTTTGAAGTGTGGTATCACGAAATTCAGGATCCCCTCCACCCTTTGTCACACCGTGTCACACTTCGTCAACCCCCTCCCACCCCATTAATGTGTGACGTAATTAATGGATAGCCCCTAATGCTAGGATATGATGGGGAATTAAGGCTTACTATATACAACGAAATCTCAGCGCCGCGTCTGTCTCTCTGAATACGATAGGTTCTTTTGTAAATGGCCTTTGAATATGAAAATAATAACAATGTTTCATTATTTACCTCATGGTTATATATTCACAAATTTCAATTATATCTCTAACACCTAAACAAGGCTAATATACCCATCTCTGAGTAGCCAGAAACAATAATTATCTTATCTGATCTTAACTCAAGATGAAGATGAGCCCGCGAGCAGAAGTTAATAGTATTGTAAATTGATAAACGGCTAAGAGTATGACAAGGTTTCAACTAAGATATGTTTGTCAATAAATATTATGTTTGAACTCAACAAAAGACTGCTACAATAACGCGGAAAGGGCTTAACAGTTTTGTTTTACACTCTCTCGCCATGTGGAATGAATGCTTGAAGTGGGTGCCGGAACATAGTGCAAACTAAGCACTGTCCTATCACCTGTGGGTGTGCGCTAATGATGTGCCAAGTAGACGCATCGGTTTAAAATGTGTAAAGATCTTTTTTGACCAATAAACAAAGTTTTGAACGCTTATTTTTGTTTTTAACACTTCAAATTTGCAAATGTAATAATCCCACCTCCGATTCAACTAAAAAGTCGAAAATAGATAATATCTCATCACACAATTTGTTTATAAAAATTTTGTGTGTATAGGGATCCCCTACCTAGATCTTAGGAACCTGGCAACCTCACCTGCTAATCAACAAACGAAGCCCTGGCAAACATACAAGTTCTCGGTAAGCAATAGACTCGCAATAATAGGTATTACGTGGGACCAACAATGTAATTGGCGACTGCCCACCCCTTCGGGGAAACAGGTGTGATTGTATGTATTTATGTACAATGATATAGCTTGAAATTTTTACTTGAAAAATCAACTTGTACGCGATAGCCCGGATAGGAATCCAACCTATAACTCTATGTTTTATTTTTATCCTCTGGCAACTCAAAAACCTACTCAAATTTCAGGCAACATAATTACTAGATGTGCTCTAGCTCAAAAAGTAAACCCAGCTCAACTTAATAATGTCCCAATACTGTACTTAGAAAAGCTCTAAAAATTCACTAGTTTAAGCGAAATTTACAGAGATCAGTTTTTGAATGGGTTCCGTTTGCTCCTCAAGGCAAGGAAGGGCCCCTAAGCATAAAACAATCAAATGCCCTGATTTGCTTAAACACCATTTTCCCCTTTTCACCTTAAAGCAAATTTATTTTCTCCCCAAATCTTAGATTTACTGCTAACTTTCAATATACCCTGAACGGTTCCGTAGCGAAGTTTATTACACACACAAAATGTAATGTAGAGCGGATATTAAAGAACGCCGATAAATTTAGGGCGCTGAGAAGGGTTTATTGCAACATGAATCCAGAGTAATAGACCTACTTACACATGGACTCATATTTGCATCATCATGATCATCATCATCAGCATCATCAGCCTACATTCATCCACTGCTGGACATGGGCCTCTCCAATGGCACGCCACTGAGCTCAATCTTCAGCTCTTCGTCTCCAACCGCTGTCGGCCGCTTTGGGTATGTCGTGCCTCATCTGCTAATTGAATAGTTTTTCTATAACTGCACTAGATGATTGAAAAAAGGCTCAGGGTCTGCTTACTGTTTTAATCCGCTTTGGCTGAATTTCAGCTAAATCAGATCGCAAAATTGGCGACTGCCGCCAGACCTCCGTAACCCAGAGGATAACATAATTCCATGGTTTATTCAGCTGTCAGGATGTTAGAACGCACTGAATACCTAATAACGACTACCATAGATGTTCGTGACAGCCAGGACCAATGGATTAACGTGCTTTCCGAGTCGGGTCTCGGGTCTCGCCATTGGCCCATCGCTGCTTTTTAACTCCATACTCATCATGCGTTTTGTAGCTAGAGAAGCCCAAAGCAAAACCAACCAATTCAAAATAACCAGATGTAGAAATCAATTTTTTTGCAAAATTTATGTTTACGTGACGGCAGTTTTAAATTTGTTATTTGTTTTAAGAAGACAGAAGTCGAAGAGTCGCTGCAAGATATTTCGAAATTTCGGAAAAAAACAATATATTATTTAAATTTAGATAGATAGATAAACTTTTTATTGCAACGAAAGACACACATACATATAAAACAATAAAAACAAAATTACAATAATTAAAAAAAATATATAAATAACAACAAAAAAACTAAAAGTAAAGCATTCACATAGTGTGCATGTGTGTCGCAGCGCTGCAGAATGGCTACGGCTCAGTGGGTTTTTTGCTCTGAGAGAGCAAAACACTGATTTTCAGCTTTTGCCGAAACAGTAACACGAGACGCCCCCAAAATACCGTGTATAATTTATAATATAAAGTACAAGTTTATAAATAGGTAAAGAGTTATATAAAAGTAAAAACATTTAAAAGAAAACACTATTAGACAGTTAATTAAACCATTGATCCTACATATATAATAAACAAAGTCAATATTATCAACACTACCAAAGTCAATATTACCAACACTAGCAAAGTCAATTCTACCACAAAATATGACATCACGGCGGTCCGAGCACTGAGACACCGTCCCCAAAGTGACCATGCAGAAGTTCCGACTTTTGCCTATCCAGTAGTAAAATTTTAAGTTGTTTTTTAAAGTTGGCCTTTGTTTGAATATTTCTTACTGGAGGGGGGATATTGTTCCAGCACTTGGTCGCCTGGTGACGGAAACTGCCAGTGAACCCGACCGTTCTATGATTATGTGTCGCCAGTGGAGCGCGTGCAGCTCTGAGAGAACCCGACCCATATTTGTATTTACACCTTACTAGATTTAATTTTTGATACAAATACTGCGGGTTTTGAAATGTTGTCAGATCAAACATCAGACAAGCAAGATGCAGTCTTCGACGTGACTCCATATTCAGCATGTGGGCCCTATTCAAAAAAGGTGACACGTGACTACGGGTTGGAACGCTGAAGCAAAATCGGCAACAAGCATTTTGAACACGCTGAATTAGACGTCGAGACCTACCCAGAAGACGAGGGCCATAAACTAAGTCGGCATAGTTAAGCCTCGACAGCACAAGTGACTCGCAAAGAGTAATTCTAGCTTTCTCGCATAATTGGTCACGAATTTTGTACAGTATTTTTAGCCTATAAAAGCAATTCCTGGCCAGGTTTAAGACGTGTGTATCAAAACGTAGCTGATTGTCAAATACCAAACCCAGATTCCTCGCTTCGGTAACCATAGAAATCTTGGTGCCTAAAATTTTTATGTCTACGGAACTGGTCATAATTTTAGAAATTTGATGCTTTGTATCTAAAACCATCAGCTTAGATTTGGACGGGTTAAGCACCAGACAGTTATTCAATGACCACTCAGCGACATTATCCAAGTCCTGGTTCATCGCCTTCACGGCGGCACCAGGATTATTTGGTTTGACGGACAAATACAACTGAAGATCTTCAGCGTAGCAATGATATCTGCAGTTCTTAACGACCCTAGGGAGATCCGCACAATAAATAATGAAGAGAAGCGGACCCAGAATAGATCCCTGGGGCACACCTCGGCTGATCGGCTTTAAGAGCGAGGATTCATACCGACCGTCTACTTTTTGAACCCTAACAGATTGATATCTACCACTAAGATAGCTATCAAACCAACTAACCGTATTAGAATCAAATCCGTAGTAAGACAGCTTGGCCAAGAGAAGAGGGATACTAATACTATCGAAGGCGCGGGAGAAATCCAGAAGAACAAGCAAGGTCCCGAGTCCCTTGTCTTGATCCACTAGCACATTATCAGTAACGTCCAGCAAGGCGGTGACAGTACCACGTCCTTTACGGAACCCTGACTGATGCGACGGCAATATACCATTCATCTCGACAAATTTAATTACCTGGTCGTAAACGGCTCTCTCTAGTATTTTAGAGAGATATGGTAGAATGCTTATAGGCCTCAGGTCCTCAATTCTACTGGGCGGAGTCACTTTTGGAAGGGGATTTACTATAGCACTCTTCCAATGATAGGGGACTATACCAGAAACAATAGATTTATTAACCATAGAAGTAATTAGTGTTATGGTTCTTGGCAGAGTGAGAATAATCATATCCCTATTGATGCCATCTATTCCAGCCACATTTGATTTTAAAGAAATAATATATCTAGAGACCTCTACTTCAGAAACAGGGTGTAATTTGAAAAGAGGGATAGATGAATTTACCGCGACTTCTAGCCTGCTCCAACTTGCCTTTGTTTTTAAGTGTAAGTCCGAGTCTGTAGTGAATCGTTAATATGAAGATAGGAATAAAAACATATTTTTTTGCTTTTACTTTCTCTAATTTATTTCTTATATAATATAGGAAGGCCTTAAAATATGCAAAGCATAATAACGAGCCATAATAAGAGGTGGAAGCTATGAAAAGTCTTTATTAAAATTTGATTAATGTAACTTATGCGACACCTTAACTTGTCAGTAGTTTTAATTAAAGTTACCGCCGAGGCTGTTATATCTTACGTAGAGTCTGACTTCATCATAACGAAGAAAACGGCCCGATCTACTACCGGGGCCCTGTCTCGTGTGAGGCGAACTTCCGCTCCTTTGTTTGCACTGCAGTGCCACTAGAGAAGAAAGGACCATATAGACGGTTAGCACAACAGCCACACAAGATCATCTTCACCGCCTCACGGCGCTTGCAAACACACGGGCTTTGTTATATTTATTTTAATAAGATGATAGACGAGGCCCCAGAATGGGGAGAACTCACAATTTGGGCCGGGGCCGCGGACGTCCCCCAACGCATTTCGGCTGTAATAATCCTTCAACTATGGGTTGGCGGTGGATGCCCCAACAGTCGTCGGTTCTTAGAGCTGAGTGCCCCGGCTACTGCCGCTTTAGCTTGCAAATCAGCTATACTATATCGGTCACTGTGGTTCTCATATGGATGTCTACTATTTCCTCATTCATGGTACGCCATGCTTCATGCCAGACCTTGAGATTTTTGAAGGGTGATATTATTAAATTGGTAATTTCATTTAAATTTACTTGTTTCTATTCATTTATATGCAATTTTTAACTTTAACTGTACGTTAGTATCTACTTACGCGCACTGTTTTATTTATTTTATTTTATGTTGCTAACAACCCGAGAGAGGCTTACAGTTAATATTAAGGACAAACCTATTTGAGTAAAACAAGACATCATGTGACAATTATTATTGAAAGGCGCGACACAGTTGGTTTGTTTTTTTTAGAACAGGCCTAAGACAATTGAGAATGTTCTTCTGAAGTTCGTTGCATTTATAATTAATAAGGATAAACACTTTGTGAGCAAAATAAAGTGTACCAAAGGAATTATTAACACTGTTTCTAAGAATAATACTATGAAGTTAACAAAAGATATTTGTTTTATAAATTATGGATAAAAAAAGGAAGAAAGTCTTTTCACTAATACAATCTGAGTAAAAAGATTCTTAAAAAAGGTTGGATTACATAATTACTAAAAAGTATCTAATGAACAGGTTCCTTTGTATAATTAAAAAGGTTTTTGTTATAAAGTTCTTGTCTTCTTACTAAAATTATATGTGAAATGTAGATACTATACTACTAATGCCCACGTCAAATGGTACCCCTTCCGATCAATGGTCTAGGCTCTGGCAATCATAAAGTTTCCGGTAAGCGGCAATAGGCTCGCCACCTACGTGGCTATTACTGACAATGTAGTTTGCGAAATGTTGGCGCATAATATGCTTCTGCAAATCCCTTTGGGGAAACAGGTGTGTGTGTACGTAGCTACTTTTTTATCTTAGATATGGACATCTTAAGAGTTTTTATCTGTGTCAAGGAATTTAATACATCGAGTTATTTGGATAAATGCAGCATATAAGTCCATCGTAGTCGAGTCAAGTCAAAGTCATTTAAACCCCAATAAAGATGTGACCGCCTAGATTGGCTTTTTCATTGTGTTTCAATATTCATTGTAATCTGTAGTTTTTAAGTTATTTTGGTCAAAAAAGAGTATATCTATCTATCTATTTATCTTTACTAGTGGTTTTATAGAGATTTGAAATCAACACGGAAAAGCACAACTTTCTGTATTATGTCACTTTCTTACACTTGTGTAGATTGCCGAAGAAGTTATGACTAAAAATACACTTTATTTACAAATGAAAACTCGAATATAATAGTTTTGAGAAATAGAATGCTGCCGCCAGGTGTCATTTTCGTCAAAACTTATGTACCTAAGTAACTACATACATTCACGTCTGTTTCCACGAAGGGGCAGGCAGAGGCATATTACACGCCCACACTTCCCCAATTACATCGTTGGTCCCACGTAATAGGTGGCGAGCCCATTGCCGCTTACCGGGAACGGCTACGTTTGCCAGAGCCTCGTCCGTTGTTTGGCAGGTGCACCACTTGCAGGTCAGGTTGGCTTGGGCTCAGTAAATGTTGATAGGATCCCTATATACCCAAATAAATACATATTTTTTCTTTTCAATTATATTTATATTGACAGGTAGCAGAATGCCACCACGAAGGTCGGGAGTGCATCATGGTAACCAGTGGAGCAGTGGCCTTCGGGAGACAGAAGCTTACTCAAGAGCTGCTTATGTCACTGTCAATGAGAGAGACCTTGTCACCTAGCGATCACACCAGAGAGGTGAGATTTTTTTACTGTTGGTCTTCTCCATCCATTAATCACCTACTAACAGTGTCGTGATAGCGTGGTTGCTTAGCCATGACCCAATCTTATGTGGGTTTAATTTAAAGTTTTAACTTCAGTACATACATTAAGTGTCACATTAATAAAATAATGTACTCATCTCCGTGTAATTATGAGAAATAGTTGTAACTTTTACTACTTTCATAGAAATATTAATTTAATTTAATAGTCTTATATATATTAAAAAATACGTTAAGTTAGACTTGTATAATATCATTTATTATTATTAATATGTGGAAAGCGGATGTTTTTGTTCATAAGTTTATTCTAATTATCATATTCTAACTTCCCGCTACCCCAGTATGGGGATGTTTGACCTTTACTGAGCTCGTACTCACTTAAACCAAATTAACCCAAATATCTTTGAAGTACATAATCGTTCGTTCGATGTCACCCATCCAGGAATCTTTGAAATAATATGGATCTCTGTGAAATCTATTTACCTTCAGTGATCATTCCAGATCCCTTTAACTTTAATTATTTTACAATAAATTATTTTAATTTATCATTCATATTCTGCCGTGTGATAGGAGCACCCTAAGGAATTTTCCACCCAATCTTACCCGTTGTTGTGGTAAAAGCGTCTCAGGCTAACGAATCTTGCCTAGTATAAATGTAGGTGTAAAGGGATCCAACCATCATCTTTGAAGCCCAAACCAACCTCACCTGCTAGAGGTCCACCACTCTCGGTAACAGACTGACTCTGGCGATATAAAAGTTATCGGTAAGCGATATTAGGCTCGCTATAATTATAATATTATAAGTCACTATAATTATAATATAAAGAAAACTATTGATACAATTACTCAATGTTGAGTTATAACTACAAAATAATTTGAATAGGACTTGGCTTCTACAAGATCTCAAAACTTTTTACGATGGAAAGACTGCATCGAGAGACTTGGCATTTTTTTACATTTAATGTTTTTGGTCGGAATGTTGCTTTTTGCTTACCAGGTGGTCGGAAACGATCACAGAAGTGAAGCATTGTTAACAAAGGATCACATATATACTGGGATTATACATACAAAATCCACCCTTTAGAGACACCGACAGACTGACAAATCTTGAGAAAAACCTACAACAGCTGTCTGTTTTGGGTTTTTGTTCAAATGGATGAAGAGATTCAAATGACAAACCTTGACAAATTCTGACAAAGAATCAATGTTACCTTTATTTCGAGATTAGTAGATAAGATTTTAAGACATAATTTAAAAAAAAAGCCTAGATGAGTTTCTTGTTGAGGCATTCTTCTCAATCTCGTTGCCTTTTTGGAAGCCTCGTTAGAGTCACCGACAGACTGACTGGCAGATCCCCCCTATTAGAGTCACCGACAGACTGACAAATCTTGAGAAAAAACCACAGCAGACCGATAAACTGACAAACCTTGACAAATTATAACAAAAAATCCATTTGCTTTGATTTCTTGATTATGGTACCGCTCATATCTCTTTCATTGTTGTGAAGAAAAAAAAATTCGAATTTCCATTTTGTGTGTAAAAATTTGACGAATCTAAATGATCCTGTTGATCTTAAAGACAATAAAGTATATTTATTTATGTTATTTTATTTTCTCTCTCTTACTTGATTATGGCACTGTCCATATCTCTTGCAATGTTATTTAAAAAAAATGTAATTCCATTTTATTTGTTGTAAATTGACGAATCTAATGATTATGTTTATCTTAAAGACAATAAAGTATATTTTATTTTATTTTGGATGGGTGATCGATTGTGTTCCCATTTCGTGCTTTTGAAGGCACGTTAAGTTGTGTTACACCCAGTACAGGGCGGCTTATAAAATTCCAAAAGCAGGACGCTACACAGCTGCCTCCGTCAATCAACACTGGGTAAAGTATTACCTGCATCCCCCTCAGGTTTGTAAGGTCCAATCCAAGGAAATTGTTCGATTGCAGATTATGAGAATATATATGAATTCGTATTGTTGAATGCAGGACGCCGGCAGCATCGTGGACCCAAGAGCCGCGGCGGCCGTGGGGCAGTCGGAGCTCATGTCGATGTACGACGCCATGTTCTCACAGTACAACGTCAAGATTGCTC
Source organism: Musotima nitidalis (assembly GCA_949126915.1). Lineage (NCBI taxonomy): Eukaryota > Metazoa > Arthropoda > Insecta > Lepidoptera > Crambidae > Musotima > Musotima nitidalis. The sequence continues at coordinate 4,804,351 of OX421424.1, read as the reverse complement.
AGGTAATAACAATTCTACTATAATTAATTTATTGATTCAGACGTTACTTTGCGGAAATCCATTGTAAGCAAGTGATGGATTAAAAATATCTTTTTAACAATTCCTGCGCAACTATAATTTCCCGAAAAATCGAGAAACAATTCAACACGGCTTGTGTTTCGCCCTTACACAGGGCATCATCATCAGGTAAGGTACGAGCCTCAATTCGCAATAATTAATCTTACTTTTTTTTAAATGACTTCGTGTATATATAAATCATAGTTAATGAGTTGTGATAAAGATGACCCAGCAAAACAATTCTGTAAAAAAACTAGCCAAGTCTCGATGGAGCTGCTTGCTCATCTCTAAAAAGTAATGATATCTAGACAAAATCGTGCCAAGTCTAAGGTTTCTTACTGCGATTTCTTCATTATTATAGTTAGTGTTGTGTGACTTGGCCGTTGAAGGGAACACAAGGGAAGAAACCTTAGACTTGGCACGATTTTGTCTAAATTTCATTACTTTTTATGATGATGAAGCTGAGATGAGCAAGCAGCTCCATCGAGACTTGGCTAGTTTTTTTACAGAATGTTTTTGGTGGGATTTCACTTCTTTTTGTAGAAATCTTATCTTATTTAACCTTAGCTTAAAGGCGATATGTCGATTTTTTTAATAGTTTGGTTGGGCTCTTGTGTTTTCTAATCAGGGTCAACAGGTACTCCAGATCTTCGATTATCGTAGTTTTTATAGTTTTCCCTTTATGTGGCTATTAAACCCTAACTCTGTACCAAATTTCAGCGCTCTGAGTTTATGGGAAGTACTAGTTCTATTTTGATGATCATGAGTAGGTGAGTGAGCTTCGGAATTATAAGTCCCATAGACTTAAAATTTTGGATTTTAAGTATGTTATCATAGCTTACTAGATGATGAAAATTTCTGCGTTCTGGTCTTATCCAGAGGTTCTCAAATAGGGGCCTGAATATGCGGCGAAATGGTTTCAGTAAAGGATGGTACGGCAGTGTTTGCTTCGCGCTTGACTTGGCGGGGGCACTGCCGTGCCCCCAGATAAATGGTAAATGAGATGCCCTCCCCTCAACCCCTTGAGTCCTCAGTAAAAATGTGGGACTATACTGAGATCACATAGACTTCTTGAGAGAATTTGAAAAGATATGTACAACATAACTTTTCTATAGTACTGTTTTGTTTCATTTACCAACACTTATGTATGTTCACAAACACTTAACGGTAATAATCTGTCAGCTGCAGGTTAAACCACTTAAAACTATTATTTATTTTTATGTAGTCTCGGTGGTAGCCGCCCCAAAAAAGAAATTAAATCATTTATTATTATTTATAAATAACATAACTCTAACTACCCTGACATACAAATCAGCATGTATAATTATTAGTATGGAGCTATAATAATATTAAGCTCCAACCGATTGCGATATAACTTAATATAAGACCCGGTAACATTTTGAAAATAGTACAAAGTAAAACCACCCGTACTCGCGAGCAATGCAAAATACTTTGCATAATTTCATTCCCTAGTGTGCAACGCTTTTGTCCAGTAAAAATAAAACATTTTTTTGCACGGGTAATAGATTTTATGTACACTTTTTTTTATTTGAAATATTACAATCTTAATCATAATAAGGTCTTTTAAGCGGGGCGTGAAACGGCATTTTAGTAGGCCGTCATGAGTGGATGCGCTTTATACCGTGCTTATTTCACGTTATGAAGCGCTTTCATTTTTTTATTGGACTGCATCGACTGCTTACTATCAGGCAGTATGTAGTCATAATGATGTGTCACATTAAAAAAAATCTTTATTTAGGTGGGTATGCACAAAACAAAACAACAAATTATTAGAAAAAAAAATTGATATCGAAGCTTCATTTATTGAAGAACTTAACTTTATTGAACTTATATATTTTTGACCACAGGTAAGATTAGTTGTATTGTATACCTTCTCTTTATCAAATTTGATTCTAACTTCAATAAGATAAATGTCGTCATCTGAGATGGGGTGTATGGGGATCCTACCAAGACCCAAGGAGCCCAAGCCAACCTCACCTGCAAGTGGTGCACCTGCCGATCAACGGTCGAGGCTCTGGCGAACATAACAGTGCCCGGTAAACGGCAATAGCCTCGCCACCTAACGTGGGACCAACTATATAATTCGCGAAGTGTGGGCGTATAATATGCCTCTGCCTACCCGTTCGGGAAAACAGGCGTGAATGTTTATATCTCAGCACATTAATACGAACACAAATATATTTATTCAAATACAATAAGCAACATGTGGCATGAGGCAGCGATTACTATTAACCACACACTAGGCACTGCCTGTCCTGTAGCGGTCAAGTGTTAATAAATGTTTAGCGGGTGTCAGCGGTGACAAAAATTACAAAATAAATTAAAATAATGAAAAAAAAATAAAGAACTGTGGGAATAAATATATGCATACATAAAATATTGAATTAATTTATTTAAAAAAAAATAATTCAAAAGAAAAAATTAAATGGAAATTAAGGAAGCTCAAAGTCGCTCAGCGTGCAATGGAGAGAGCTACGCTCGGAGTGTCTCTACGTGATAGAATCAAAAATGAGGAAATCCGTAGGAGAACTAGAGTGACCGACGTAGCGAATGGCGTTTGCAAGCTAAAGTGGCAGTGGGCGGGGCATATAGCTCGAAGAACCGACGAACGATGGGGCGTTAAGGTTCTTGAATGGCGACCTCGAATCAGCAAACGTAGTAGAGGGCGGCCCCCAACGCGATGGACCGATGATCTGGTCAGGGCAGTGGGGTGCCGGTGGATGCAGGCGGCAAAGAATCGATCTACGTGGAAAGCAACTGGGGAGGCCTATGTTCAGCAGTGGACTTCAGATGGCTGAAATGATGATGATGATGATGAATTTAAAAGAATTATAATATTGATAAAAAAAATTATATATACAAAAAAGTGCATTAACGTCCCACTACTGAGCACAAGCCTCCTCTCACATACCAAGGTGCGAGGATATTGGGTCATACTCCACCACGCTGAACCAGTGCGGATTGGCAGAGGCAGGTGTATGGCGTCCTGCTGTTAGAATTTTTCAGGTCTAGGTGTTTTCCTATGTACATTAAGTATGTACTCGTAAAAATAAAAATATGTATCTGTAGCCGTTTTTTAGTGTCCATAACACATTAATGATACTTATCTTGGAACAAATAATTGGTGTACTTATCAGAAAAACAAATTTAGCTTGCATAACATACGTGATATATAAGCATGTTAAATTTACGCCTGAAAGGTTTAAAACCGATTGTATACATGTTACAACTGTATAACTTGTATATTTCAAAGAGAGATAAAAATAATGACATGTCATCATGAACGAAAACTGAATCTGACACGTTTTCGATTTTATATATCTCCAATATAAAAGATAATTTAGGCATAAAAATATTAAAAGTAAGTTGCTGCAACGAAATTGTAGAAATTTTATTTTAAACACAGCTAGAGATTGCATTATGGAATTTATTCAAGTACGAGGCCAGCCCAACACATATTTGGCTGGCCTCGTGCAACAGATGGACAAAATTACATTATTATACAAATAGGAGCGCTCGCTTTATCCATGTGACCCACAAGAACAGTGGAAGAAAAAGTAAAATTTTGCCTAGATATAACTAGGTAACACCTCAAGACTAAAAGACCTAGAACAATCATCGAAATTTAACAGTTTTTAAAGAGATCATTCCATGGAAGGGTGATCGTTTATGTTGCATTTACGACCGATATGGCATAATGGCGAGTATACCCGCAGTCCTCTCCTAAGGTCGTGGGTTCGATTCCCACACAGGACAAATCATTGTGTGCATGAAAATGAATATTTGTTATGGTCTGAGTGTATCCCTATGTATATTAAGTATGTATTTACTAAAAAAATACATATATTGTTATATGTTAATCCGTTATTTAATATTCCTAACACAAGGTCTTAATGATACTTATCATGGAACTAAATTATTGGTGTAATTGTCAGAAAATATTTTTTTATTTACTCTCGAGCGCTTTGGATCAGGTACATTACTCTGTAGGTCTCGGTTACAACTATGAAAATGAAACTTTATTCATTTCAACATCACAGAACATAATAAAGACAAAGAAATAAAACAATACTCAGAATTCAATTAGAAAAAGGCCCCTGCTCAGTATTTGCAGTGAGTCTGTGAACAAACCCACTGCACTGATTTTCAACTACATATCAGTTTTAGGCCCAATTGGTACTTTTGTCTAATTAAGTAGTACTATAATTGATAGATAATTCTTGAGGCTCTTTTTTTTCCCTCCTGTCACAAGTGATCTACTCACTTAAAAGGAAATTCCAAACTCTGTATAGAGAAACATACTTTGTATACGCAATAAACATTTTTTTTTTCTTTTTTTTACTTATTAAACGCTATGTCGAAAAACTTTAAATGAGAAGTGAAAAAGAAACTTAAAGCCCCTTAAGTTTATTATGATTACGGGGACCTATATCAGGTCTTCGAGGTTTCCATCCCTTAACAGTCCTGCCACTTCAGCCTGCTAATTCTCAGAGCACTGTCGGTGCTATCAGTTTATTTTTATATTTTTTTTTTTTTTTTTTATTTTTTTTTTTTTTGGCCAACCAACAATTGTTTACACTTATACATACATGATAGAATAATATTTTTTTAAATCTAGGGTTAGTGTAACAATTTCTTACAGGTTAGCACCGCATGCCCCATAATAGTAAGAACTTACAAACTAAAAGTGACAATTAAAATTTAGTGAAAAGACAAAAAGAAATGATTTAAAAGGAAAAAAAAAATACTAAAAATTAACAGTTCTTCTGCAGATATCCTTATTTTATATTAAATCTCGTAGTCAAACCTTAAGTTTAGACCTCTTTATTTGCTTTCAAATAGGGGATAAATTTAACATATAGACAGAATATCTCGCCTGTTTCCCCGAAGGGTCAGGCAGAGGCATAAAATACGCTTACACTTCACTAATTATATTGTGGTGTAACGTACCACGTAATAGGTGGAGAGTCTATTGCCCATTACAAAGCCTCGTCCGTTGATCGGGAGGTGCACCATTTGCAGGCGAGGCTTGGGCTCCTTAGCTCATAGTAGGAACCCTATGAACGCCACCATCCCATATTTCAGTAATGAGCGATATTTTATTTAAAGTGTTATGGAATGCTATAATGTGGTCCGGAGAATCTATAAAAAATGTGCCAAGAAACAAGCGTGAAATGTTCATCTGTATGCATGTCTTACTCACAAAGTAACAAAGAGATCCTATATGTGATTGCTTGGAAACTCTCTAAATAGGATGGTTGCATGAAATCGAAAAAGATCTTCATCCAATATATATATTTATTTTATAAAATCACAAGAGAAAACATACAGAATTTAAGTAACACAAAAGTAAATAACCACATGCTTTGCATTAGGTTTGGTGGTGCTGCGTTGTGGTCACCTGCACAATTTGAAGTCGAAAAGCAAGGTTACGTGTCTAGAAGATCAGTTAAAACTTGGTATACAATAGTGATGTAAAGTGTGAAGTGTTCGGTGTTTATGATATTTTTATAAAATACTGTAGTCTGTTTCAATCTGAATATTTTATTGAAATAAAAATATATACAATATATGATATGATACCTTGTGTTTCATATAATTTCAAGAAGGGGTTGAAAAGATGAAGGATAATTATTTACAAATAGAAACTACTTTCAAACTTACATGCATTAAAAAAAGCATTTAAATCCGTACTTTTATTATTTGTTTAGTAAGCGCTGTATAAGATTTCCAAGAAATTTTCTTTTATTTATTGAAAATGCGAAAATTTATGTTATGGAACTGAAAATCCTACTAATATTATAAACGTGAAAGTTTGTATGTGTGGATGGATGTTTGTTACTCTTTCACGCAAAAACTACTGAAGCGATTGTGATGAAACTTTGTACGTGTATAGCTGCAGTCCTGGACTAATATATAGAACACTCTTTATCCCGATATTTCCACGGGAACGGGGACCACGCTGGTAAAACCGCAGGGCGCTGCCAGTAGAATATAATTATAAAAAAAACTTTTAAACTTTCAATCCAGGCACGTTTTTAATTGCTGTGTCCCAAATAAATCCATATTTTTTGGCAATATTTCGCCTCAGTATAATACGTAATAGTTTCCCTCCGTTATTACGCAACGGGGTCTTGATAAATTATACATTCTTCGTCGAGAACTTTTTTAATATAAATAATTCAGGAAACAAAAGATCTCCAATTTATTGTTCGACAAGATTGATGGGAATCTATTGCTGAGAGGGATATTCGTGCATAATTTTTATAAGAAAATAATTTGGCAAATAGGTACAATTTTGTTCTTAGAGAAACAACGCGCAGTTATAAAATTACTTTATTTACTAAACAAAATACATTATACGGATTTAAGGCATAGTTTAAAGTAAAGATAAAGTAAACATTCTTTATTTCATAAACTATTACATACTAGTTGAAAACGTCAAAACAAAATATAAATAAAAAATAACTAAATATTACTACACTGAAGTCACTAAGCTTAGATTCACTTACATGCAAATAAATAAAAGTTAGGTGTTAGTGAATGTAAATGCCAGTTCCGAGCCCCCGCTCTGTAAGAACAACTGACAAGAAACTCACTTATTCTCTACTAACTCTTTATTGTACGTACTAGTTTATTTCACTTTCCAATACCTACTTTATAGTAATTCATGGCCACGGGGACGCTGTGATGTCACATATGTCTAAAGAATTCATTAAAAAAACTCATCCCCGCCATAAGAAGTCCCCTGATGGAGTTATGGCTCCAACGCGAAAAAAGACACATGCAACAGTGTTTTACTTTTTGGAACTAATGTAAATATAATTTTTTATGTGTAAATGCAATGGTTATTTAGACATAACTACTTCAGCAACGTATATGGATCGGCGATAGCCCAGTGGCGAGACCCCTTGCCTTTAATTCAGAGGGTCTCGGGTTCAAACCCTGCTGGCACACCTATGACTTTTCAATGTTTTGTGCGTAATTATCGCTTGCTCCGTGCTTCGGAAAGCACTTTAAGCCGCTTGTCCCGGCTGTAACGAACATCTATAGCAGTTGTTATTAGGAAGTTATTGCCTTCTAATAGACTGACAACTGGTTTAACCATAGATTGATGTTTCCCTCTGGGTTGCGGAGGTCAGACGGCAGTCGCTCCACGTAATAACTGAAATTCAGTCAAATCTGGTTGAACAAGTGAGCAGACCTTGGGCACTAAGCTTAAGTCTAGGGCAAACGGGATAATGCTAGGATATGATGATATGACTTCATTAACGTATAAGTGTAGGAAAGCGGCATATTATAGAGAATTGTTATTTTTTCTTGTGAACTCCGTAGACGCCTTTGGTAAAGTCTGTACTACTTTACTGGGGCATGACTTTTTCTTGAATCGACGATTACGGATTTTACTTGATTTGAACTGTAACTAAAGAAGAAAACGCTGCAATGATGCAAATAACTGGATTTATTTAATTACTTGACAATGGCAAAAACTCTATGCCAGGGGGTCCATTATGCTAATGGAACTGTCCGAAAGGGTAACCACTGGGGACGTAGCAGGCTCAAGAAAGAACATGGATGGTTTTTAGTCAGTAAAAATCTGACAAACCCTCTCGCTCCACCCACAGCGGGAGAAGGTCATTAGATGATTTTCCATCCAAAAAAAAAATATCCATAGGACAAAAATGTCCATACGTATGTAAAAAATCCTCTGATAAAACTAACCTAGGCTTCCCCTACTACTTTCCACGATGGACTAGGCTTTCCGCCACTGTTGCGGGATTGTTCGAAAGGGTTACCGCGGCCTTGGTGTTACAGGCTCAAGAAGGAACACGGATGGTTTTTAGTCAGTAGAAGTCTGACACACCCTCCCGCTCCACCCACAGCGGGAGAAGGTCATTTGATGATTTTCCATCCCAAAAAAAAAAAAAGGCTTTCCGCCACTACTACCTTTGATAGCCATCATGTCAGCCTTATTAAGTTTACAATAAAAAATTGCCTCCCTAATAGATTACATTCTATTGGGGGTATTTGCCCATAATCACCACGCTGGGCAGGCAATTTAGCGATAGCAGTGTGAGCGAAACCGCAGAATGACGCCGCTGCCCATCATCCGGTAGGATTTCTCTTCGTCGATTCTTACGACTAGCCGTGAGATAAGTGTGTGTGACACTATTCTAGGCACTTTGCTGGTCACCGTTATATAACTTTAAGGCTCTGTCGATCCTAATACTAGGATGACTTTCAATCCATATTTCAATATTATACGCACTATTATTATTACAAGCCAGTAAAACAGACATCAAACGAAAACTAGTTTTTAGAGCTATCACACTCAAAGGGACCGTCAGTGACATATAGCCCGTATATCAAATGTGAATTAATTATACAGCGTCATTAAATTAGTATTCGAATAGTTCACATGATTCACGAACATTCTACATTTACTTGGTGAGCGCAATTAGCGACGCCAGTGTGAATAACTGCTTTGAACTAATAGCACAAACACTTTAACCAGAGTCTTTTTAGTTATTTTTACTAATTCGTTTACCTTTTAAGTGACGGGAATAAACGGCTCATATTTTTTTATATTGCACTGAGAAAATGTTTTTTTAAGTTTGACTCAATAAAGTTCTTCATTATTTCAACATACATACATAATCGTTATCCACGTTGATTGATCTTGTTCCGCTTGCATTTACCGGCTTTCCGCCGCCTCGACCAGATCATCGGTCCATCGAGTGAGAGGCTCGGCTGGGATAGTGAATATGTCTCAAATAATATGATAGATAAACTTTTTATTGCAACGAAAGACACACATACATATAAAACAATAAAAAAGAAAATACAATAATTAAAAAAATATAACGACAAAAAAACTAAAAGTAAAGCATTCGCATAGTGTGCATGTGTGTCGCAGCGCTGCAGAATGGCTACGGCTCAGTGGGTTTTTTTGGTGGCTCAGAGCGAAACACTGATTTTCAGCTTTTGCCGAAACAGTAATAAGACGCGCCCAAAGTCATATAGTCGTATAGTATATAGTCGTAATATGTCAATCTAAAATATCAAACGAAAAAAAGGAGGCATTATTGCTGGTCATACTCATACTTCTACGAGTATGACCCAGCAAGGTTGCTGTGCGAAGGTTCATGCCCAGAAGTGGGACGTTAATATCATAGCCTATAACGGTGATAATGTCCGAAATAATACGTCAATCAAACACATCAAACGAATGAGTGAAAGCGTTTTTTAGAATCAGTATGACCAGCTTCGGATGTTGATAGAAGGTGCGTGCCCAGTAGTGGGACGCTTATAAGCTGGAATGGTAATGATGTGTCAATTGTCAAATAATACATCAATCCAAAACATCAAACAAAATAATTACAAAGCTAATTCTGTACTAATTGATAATTAGACAATAACTTTATCGTTTGAATTCAAAAGTAATTAATCATGAAACTGGGATCAAACAGCCTTTTGTATATTGAATTTTCTATTAATTGATAATTATGCATGAAATTTGTTATTAGTCTGAAATAAAAAAATTAATATTATCTAAAGACAATTATAGACCTTCGAAGAAAACTAAGATGATCCGCGTGTGTATTGGAATTTACAAAAAACCATTTTATTGATTGATTCAATAGAGAAAATGGTTGGAATGTATCACCAGCTTGAGATACGGTATTACAGTTAATAAAATCCAAAGCTAAATAATTTATTGATTCAGGCGTTACTTTGCGGAAATCCATTGTAAACATATGAAATCTTTGTAACAATTTTGTAATGACTCTCGTTTTTGTGTTGGTCCTGAAGACATCGTTGTTCTGAGGTTTCTATCTTACCTGAAGATGCCCTGTGTAAGGTCGTGAAGACATCGTTGTTCTGAGGCTCCTATCTTACCTGAAGTTGCCCTGTGTAAGGTCGTGAAGACATCGTTGTTCTGAGGCTCCTATCCTACCTGAAGATGCCCTGTGTAAGAGCGAAACACGTGTCGTGTTGAATAGTTTCTCGATTTTTCGGGAAATTATAGTAGCGCGGTAATTGTTACAAAGGTATTTTTAATCTATCACTTGCTTAATATCCAAAGCTAGACCGACTAGTGCAAGAACTTAAGATGTACTTAGCTCGTTTGGTGTGTGAATGTGAATCCAAATAAATGTTTTAGGGATGGTATTTGTAACTTTTTTTATGGACACCAGTCATCACTGCTTCAAAAGTATTACATACATACACTTATTATACTTTTGATATTGAACAGTTGATAAAAGCAGCTTGTGATATGTAATTATTTTTAGCTCCATTCTAAGAATCTAAACTAATATTATAAATGCGAAAGTAACTCTGTCTGTCTGTCTTTTCTTCACACCTAAACTACTAAACCGATTTGTGTGAAATTTGGTACAGACATAGTTTGGAACTCGAGAAAGGACATAGGATAGTTTAAATCCCGCGGGAGCGGGAACTTCTCTAAAATCCCGCGAGATCGGGAACTATGCGGGTAAACCAAGAGTCTGCCGCAAGGACGCGAACAAAGTCGCGGGCAAAAGCTATTCTTAGCATAATTATAACAAACGAAATTTTGATATTGTCCTTTCGACAAGGACACCTCTCTAAGCCATATTTATTAAAGTATAGTGTTATTGATTTTACTTGTGTTATAGATACTAAAGAACAGATAAACATACTTAAATGTAGTTTTTTCTTATTGTAAATACTATGTACATGCATGCAAAGATTTGTCCTGAGTGAAAATCGATCCCATGACCTCTGGAGTGAAGTGTAGGTACACTAACCTCCACGCCATATCGTTCGTCAAAATAATTATAATTGTAATATAAGCTGTGAGGTGTGAGATATGAAGCAGAAAACCTCGGGACGGGTTCTGAATAATGGAAACGTTTTGCCTTTGAGATATGAGTATCCTTTGAGCTTGACGCTCGACCGCAATACAGGCACCTCTGGGAAACTCCATCAAAAAAATAATAAAATTTAATTCCATATTTTAATAATTTTGAAATCAACGCAAAATTTTTTTCGTGTATATTGGGCTCAAAAATTAATTGCTATAAGTGATTTTAACATCACAAAGAATCGATAATTTTTCATTCTAAAAAAAACAATCGATTATTGAACAATCGTTATTTTTTCGATCGATGTCACATCCCAATTTGGCTCAGGAAAGTTCTAATGAATTTTAACTTAAAAACTGAAGCGCCCGTTCACTGCGCTGCGGACAGGCCTTATCGTAGAAGAATCAGGCAAGAAACTCGTCAAGGTTGGTTTTTTCTCCCGCAAGTTACAAAAGAATTGCTTCATATAAAAATACTGTAAATATTTGATAAGTCTACATTAATTATATAACTTTATCATGCTTATTCAATTATGACGAATGTGGTAGATACATGATGCAATCTATGATGAAATGAAAATTTTAGTACTGTTGATATTTAGGTATATATCGTTTCTAAATTAATTCATCATGGTGATTAAATAAACGTTGATATTAAATAAAGAGGCTACGAAACCTATGAATTCTATTTTGATTGATAAACAACTGCCGGACTGATATAATAATTTCTAATTTTTTTATAATTTTTAAAATAATATTTTTTTATTGGGTTCAATAAAACTTATACAAAATGAGCTTAAAAAACAAATAACGCTTGCGTGATCTAAATACGTTCACTGACATCTTTTGACATACTTGCGAACTTATATTTTTATACAGTTATGAACAGTGATCAGTGTAAGAAGAATGAGATAGCATCTCCGGCATCTCATCAAAATGCTGCTCCTGATTTTATAAAAAATGTAGTTTCATATTTTCATATGAAAATAAAATAAAAAATATTTTATTTATTACATATATTTATCAGGCTAAAAACTTAATAACAGGCTTTATTTACCTATGAAAATAATGTAATATATACGGTAAAAAAACGGGATAGCTTAGTGATGCCTTCTTCTTGATTTGATTTCCATTTATGAATATTTTAAGTTGTTATTATGGTATCGCAATACCTACGTCGACGTCGGATCGATGCCATGTCTGCCCTAATTAAGTCCTTCATACAGATCTTTAGAATAGAAACGCAAGAATATACGAGTTTTATTGATAATTTTCGGCAAGATGATTAAATATAATACAAGATAATTACGTAAATTCTGCAATAAGTTTCTAATGAAAAGTATTTTCTAAATCAGAATGATCTCGGCCAATTACTGCCTATCTATTAAGCGCGGACAATGCTGCAAGGTGAGAGAGAATAAGGTCATACTCCACACCTCCACCACGATCACCCAGTGCAAATTGGAAGAGGCAGTTGAGTGGCGTCATGTTGTAAGAGTTTATCCAATAGCCAATCAACCTTATAAGTCCACTGCTAAACATTAGCCTGGCCCATTAGTTTACATTATTTTGAGGGTAATAATAATCATATCCCATAATCACCACACATGCGGGTTGGTGATCGCAGCTTAAGCCAGTACGCAGGATTACGCTGCTGCCCATCATTCGGTAGAATTTATGTTCGTCGGCTCTTACGACTCCCCGTGAGGTGGCACTACTCTAAGAAGGTTCCACACGGCACCAACCATTTTTTTTTTTGATTTACGTCGGTAAGAAAATGCTTTTACGCACTGTCTCCCGGCCAAAGGGGGACCGAGAGAGGTGTGTGGGGCTCACCACCGGCAGACACGACCGCCAGCAGTAATACCCACTAAAAATCTTCCGACGACGCCCGCCGCTTGTTGAGAAAGAGGCGGGGTGCCAGTACCTGAGTTGCAGCTCTGACACCCCGCCCGCGGCCAACATCCCCCGGACCAAAACCGGGAGGACCTCCTCAGAGAGACGAAGTGGACGCGCCCCTCCTACCTCCTTGTGCGACCATAGCGTGTGTGGCCGACTTCTCGAAGGGTCCATGGTTAGACAGCAGGCCCCCCTGCCCCCGCTGCCTAAGACCCTCCTGGCGCTGCTTGACGGGCCCTCCTGGCCCGCCCGCTGCGCCCTCCACAGGTCCCTCTTAGTTTCCCCCCCGGTAGTCAGTACTAAGGGCACCCAGAGTCGCCAATCTCTGGGTGTTACCCTTTCCCTGGCGCCTCCTGCGCCCTACCGGGAAGTACTCAGCCCCCCCACCACGACAAGGTGGAGACCAGTCGGGGGGGACACGGCACCAACCAGGGCTAACAACACATAACTATCTAACTATCTCTCCCACTTCAGTTAAGGTTTTCACATAAGGCTTTTGTTATTGTTTTTTTGTACAATAAAGAATATCTTTTTAACGCTCCTTTGGTAGTACTCGATATTAATGGGCACACAAACGGTCACCTATGATAGGACGTATATCTGCGAACATTGCTTCACTTCGATGACCTCATAAGGATACTTCTTATCACAGAGCTTCGAGCTCTTCTAAATATAGATAGTAATTGTATCAAAATCGACCGTAATTACAACTGACATAAATCATGTAGAAAATATAATTATGCTTTTGTTTCCAATTATCACGGAAACCCTTTACTTTCGCAAAGGGGTAACGTTCCACCAATCATTCTGGCCTTTATGTCGTCCCCATAAGTTTTAAATTGGCAAAATCTTCTTCAGAGACGGCTAAGTTGCTAATGATTCCCTTTTAGCCCCTTTATGGCAATATGATGAAATTATAAGTAATCCTATTTATGAAACATCCTGCTCAAAATCCCTTGGGCACATTCAAAGCATACTCTATTCTATGTAATTATATTTGGATATTTCCCGGCACATAATAAGCAAAGAAATATGAAATATTTTGTCGCAGTTTTACTCTCAAAATCAATCGTGTCATATTCTAGAAGTAATCCTAACAATGAAGTCGATAATGCGGACAAGATTTCCTTTGCGACCTGTCAAAAGAATAAGGAAACTGTAGACAACTTGAAAAATGCTTTAGGATTTTTATTTTACGGAAAGCTGTTGCAATACAATTTTCTATAAAACTCATCGGATCTAGATCTTGGAGAATTTCCAAAGCTGTCTTACGTGTATCGGGAGTCGTGTCATGCTATAAATATAATTATGTTTATGAAAGAAAATTTAATCAACACAAAATTCGTTTATAGTATAAGTAGGTAGAAGTGATCGTAAGTAACTTTTAGATGAGAGATAGATATTTTGTTGTTATACATTAAAAAAAGACTCAGCTTAAAGAAAATAAAGGGGCATATTACAAAACAAGATCTAAAGTTAAACTAGGTTTAAAACTAGTGCTGTCACTGTCTGATTAATTATCAAATAAAAGTGACAGCACTAGTCTTAAACATTTTTTTTTTTGTTGTTTTACGTCGGTAACAAAATGCATTTACGCACTGCCTTCCGGCCAAAGGGGGACCGAAAGGGGGGTGTGGGACTCACCACCGACAGACACGACCTAAATAATACCCACTAAAAATCTTCCGACGACGCCCGCCGCTTGTTGAGAAAGAGGCGGGGGCCAGTACCTGGGTTGCAGCTTCTGACACCCCGCATGCGGCCGACGTCCCCCGGACTAAAACCGGGAGGACCTCCTCAGAGAAGCGCAGTAGACGCGCCCCTCTTACCTCCCCGTGCGACCATAGCGTGCGTGGCCGACTTCCCGGAGGGTCCATGGTGAGACAGCAGGGGCCCCCTGCCCCCACTGCCTAGACCCTCCTGGCGCTGCTGAGCGGGCCCTTCTGGCCCGCCCGCTGCGCCCTCCACTGGTCCCTCTTAGTTTCCCCCCCGGTAGTCAGTACTAAGGGCACCCAGAGTCGCCAATCTCTGGGTGTTACCTTTTCCCATGCGCCTCCTGCGCCCTACCGGGAGGTACTCAGCCCCCCCACCACGACAGGGTGGAGACCAGTCGGGGGGGACTAGTCTTAAACCTGGTTTAACTTTATGTCTTGTTTTTTAGCCGCGATATTATCTTAGTTCAAGCTTCGGTCGTACTAACCTTAATCAAGCTCGAGAAAGAGTAACAGTTAGCAGACACATAGGCAGATTTGCTGTCTTTTTATTTACAATATTATGATTATTAGTGTATTACATACATTCATGCCTATTTTCTCGAAGGAGTAGGCAGAGGCATATTCGCTCACACTTCGCCAGTTATATCGTTGGTGCCACGTAATAGGTGGCGAGCCTATTGCCGCCTACCGGGCACTGTTGTGGTCGCAAGAGCCTCGTTGGTTGATCGGGCAGGTGCACCACTTGCAGATGAGGTTGGTTTGGGCTCCTTAGGTCTTGGTAGGGTTCCTATTCACCTATATATATTAGTGTATTGTAAATTGTATAATCCACCGTCAGTTAACGTCTCCCGAACAACACGTGTAGTCGTTCCTGTGTAAGAATGGTCTTACACAGGAACGACTACAAACGGCTGTGAAGTTTATTCTTATAGTCTTGTGTCTTCTAAGCGGGGCGTGATACGTCGCTTATGCAGGCTGTCATGAGTAGGTGCTTGTTCCCTTGTTTGCAACATGGTGCGGAGCGCTCCTACTTTTCCTGACTGCATCGACTGCTTCCAACCGACAGGATGCAGTCCCTAAGAAGGGACACATTAAAAAAATGTTTTTTTATTAGACTCTTTTATTTATGATGACAGAAAAGGGATCCCACTTATTAAATTTTACTTTACAGGTGCTGGTAACGAAACCTGACTTCTATAATGAGGAGACAAGAAAGAACTTGTTCACCACTCTGTCTGAGCTAATTTCCTTGAACGTAGTGCCTATAGTGAATACCAACGACGCTGTCAGTCCACCCATGTATATTCATGATGATACAGTTGTCCCTGGCACTGGAAAGAAGGTATGTTTTTGCCACTTGAAAATACATGACCGTTAGTGTATAAAAATATCAGACACTTAATATCGGCGTTCTTCTGGCGTTATGTTTTACTGGTTTTGAAATCACTGAGTGGTTATATGCATTTCGAAGTTTATTATAGTTTTAATGGCTAGATAATTTGCAACTACTTCTATTTACGTTAAATAAGTTTCATGAAATGTTTAAATTAATCACGTTGTTAACTTTTTAGGGTATCGGAATAAAAGACAATGATAGTTTGTCTGCGCTACTTGCTGCGGAGATTCAATCGGACCTGCTTATCATGATGTCGGATGTTGATGGCATCTATAACAAACCTCCTTGGGAAGATGGTGCCAGAATGATGCATACGTATTCAGCAAAGGAGCAGGTTCAATTTGGACAAAAATCTAAGGTAATTTATAAAAATAAAGGAAATCCATTTGCAACTTCAATTTTTTCTAATAATATTTTCTTTATTGACTCATAAACCACTATCCCATTAAACAGGTTGGAACTGGAGGTATGGATTCAAAAGTTAACGCTGCAACCTGGGCAATGGCACGAGGAGTTAGTGTGGTCATTTGTAATGGTATGCAAGAGAAGGCAATCAAAACTATTATCAGCGGTCGAAAAGTTGGCACTTTCTTCACGGATTCCCCATCGGTGTCAACTAATTCTGTTGATGAAGTAGCTGAGAGCGGTAAGTGTTTCCCGCTATTTACTAAAATTTATATCTGAAAGAGTAATATTGTTTCTGACTCAAGTTATTTTGGTTTTAGCGCGAAGTGGCAGTAGAGCTCTTCAACAATTAACTCCTTCAGAAAGAGCATCAGCTATCCACACACTTGCAGATTTACTCATAAGTAAGGAAGAGCAAATTATTGAAGCAAACAATAAGGATTTGGAAGAAGCCACCAAAAGTGGTCTAGCTAAACCTTTGCTTAGCAGACTTTCACTGAGCTCCGGAAAACTCAAAACATTAGCCATTGGCTTAAAACAAATTGCAGATTCCAGCTACGAGAATGTTGGAAGAGTGCTTAGAAAAACAAAACTCGCTGAGAACTTAGTACTTCGACAAGTCACAGTACCTATTGGTGTTCTTCTAGTTATATTTGAATCAAGACCAGATTCATTGCCGCAAGTAGCTGCTCTGGCCATGGCGTCTGCTAACGGTCTTCTATTAAAGGGTGGCAAAGAAGCTGCTCATTCTAACAGGGCTTTAATGGAACTAGTCAAAGAATCCCTTAGCACAGTCGGAGCGTCAGATGCCATTTCTCTAGTATCAACTAGAGACGAGATCAGCGATTTGTTATCTATGGAGAAACACATTGACTTGATCATACCACGAGGCTCATCAGAATTGGTGAGAAATATCCAGAAGCAATCTCAACACATTCCAGTACTTGGCCACGCTGAGGGTATTTGTCACGTATATTTAGACAAAGATGCCGACCCGATTAAAGCATTGAAGATTGTTCGTGACGCCAAATGTGATTACCCAGCGGCATGTAATGCAATGGAGACTCTCCTCATACATGAAGATCACATATCTAGTCCTCTTTTCAACGATGTTTGCAATATGTTGAAAAGAGAAGGAGTCACAATACATGCTGGTCCTAAATTAGCTACTCACCTAACATTTGGCCCACCTCCTGCAAGAACTATGCGTCATGAGTACGGATCTTTAGAATGTTGCATTGAAATCGTCAAAGACTTAGACGAGGCAGTTGATCACATTCATAAGTTCGGAAGCTCACACACTGATGTCATTATTACTGAAAACGGTGAGTAAACATTATGGAATTACAAAATTGTTATACAGTTAATAAGGATGTCATAAAAAAATTATGATGCCAATGCAATCTAGAGTAATTTGTGACAACGTATCTGTTTCTATGTGATTTGATTCTTTAAACACACACAGTTCAGAAGATTGTTTACTTTTCTGTCTCGTCTGAAATTCCTAAACACCTTCCTTACGGTCTGTTTTATTGCCTAAAGTTTATTAACGGATTATGTTACTACAAAATCGGTATGTAACTTAATTTGTCTTATACGAATTTATCTCTAATATGACACCTTTATTGCATCTGATATTTTTAATATTTCCTATGGACACGATCACCTATCAGGTATATCCTTAAGTCCTTGATAAGAAACTGAGAATGTATGTGATGCCGTTATCGATAAGAAGGGTAAATAGGTAAGGAACGTTTATGCTTAAGGTTCGTTTATTGCGAGAAAATGTTTATGTACAAAATGGAACAGAAAATTCTTGGAAGGGTTTAACTGTTACGGCACATTTTATGCTATCGTTTCTTTTTTAAGTAGTTCAACACTTTTTGTAATAGTATTTTGCCAACACAGCCTTATAAAATTGGAGAAATGTACTCTAATACCAGCAATTGTTATATCACTAATAACTTTTTTACATCAAGCCAAAGCCAGTTTAAATATTAGGTCGGGGAAAAAGTCTTTTCGCATAACGTAGGTATAAACTTATTATAAAATTTTTTTGACTGTACTATTTGTGTCTGGCTGGTTTTGGTAACATTAAAAAAGTTCCATTATAAAGAAAAGAAAAAAATAAAAAAAAGTTGTTTCCCGCTATTTTTCATTTGTTTTTCTCTTCGTAAAAATGAGTGAATCTAATGAAGAAATTCGATACATTTTAAAATTTTATTATAAAAAAGGCAAAAATGCAACTCAAGCAGTGAAAAAAATTTGTGATGTTTATGGACCTGATGCAGTGTCAGTAAGAGTAGCACAAATTTGGTTCAAACGTTTTCAGTCCGGAAATTTTGATGTTAAAGATGCTCGCTCTGGTCGCCCTGTTACGAATAAAATGGACGCCATTTTTGAAAGAGTGGAGCAAGATCGGCATATTAGTAGTTACGATGTAGCTGAAGAACTGGGAATTGACCACAAAACAGTTTTGACCCATTTGAAGAAAGCTGGTTATACAAAAAAGCTCGATATTTGGTTGCCACACGAGCTCACTCAAAGAAACTTAATGAACCGTGTACTCATTTGCGATTCATTATTGAGACGTAATGAAACCGAGCCGTTTTTGAAGAGATTGATAACTGGCGATGAAAAGTGGATCACGTACGACAAGAACGTGCGAAAAAGGTCGTGGTCGAAAGTTGGCCCGGCTTCACAGACTGTGGCCAAACCTTTTTTTTTTTTTTTTTTATTATCGTCTGTAAAAAAATGCTGCTTACGCACTGTCTCCCGGCCAAAAAGGGGGAGACCGGGAGGGGGTGTGGGGCTCACTGCGGCCGACACGACCACCGCAGTCCTACCCACTAAAAAAATTCAGACGACGCCCACCGCTGTTGAAAAGGGGCGAGGCACCAGTGCCCGGGTTTGTAGCTTCTGGAACCCCGCCCGCGGCCAACGTCCCCCGGATCAGAACCGGGGAGACCTCCTCAGGAAGGCGCAATTTGCAGCGCCCCCCCTACCTCCTTGTGCGGCCATGGCGTAACTGGCCGACTTCGGGGGGGGTCTATGTCGAGACGGAAGGGGCCCCCTGCCCCCGCCGCCTAAGACCCCCCGGGCGCTGCCTGACGGGCCCTCCTGGCCCGCCCGCTGCGCCAACGGCGTAGCCGGAGAGAGAGCGGATCCCGCTCCCTCTCCCGCTCCGCGGCCTCCTTCTGCGACATCAAGACTGTGGCCAAACCTGGCCTAACACGAAATAAGGTGATGCTGTGTGTATGGTGGGATTGGAAGGGCATTGTTTATTATGAGCTTTTACCGCCCGGCAAAACCATCGATTCTGATCTTTACTGCCAGCAACTGATGAGATTAAAGGAAGCAGTCGAGAGAAAACGGCCGGAATTGATCAACAGGAAGGGTGTGGTCTTTCATCACGATAACGCTAGACCACACACATCTTTAGCCACTCAGCAAAAATTAAGAGAGTTCGACTGGGAGGTCCTAGTGCATCCACCATATAGCCCTGACCTTGCGCCTTCAGATTTTCACCTGTTTCGGTCTCTGCAGAATTCTTTAGGTTCTGTAAGGTTGACCTCAAGAGAGGACTGCCAAAACTATTTGTCCCGTTTTTTTTGATCAGAAGTCCCAAAGTTTCTACAGTAACGGGATAATGTCTCTGCCCACAAAATGGCAGAAAGTTATTCAACAAAACGGTCCATATATATTGTAAATAAATGTAAATAAACTTTGAAAAAAATGTCTTGACTTTTCATACAAAAATACGAAAAGACTTTTTCCCCAACCTATTATCACGAACGATGACGCGTATGTAAGAGATCCTGTATTGTACCACCTAAGATCAATGTTTGTTGAAACTGACCTGCCGTTGTGTAAGCACACCATGTCCCGATGGAGTCTAAAAAAAAAAAAAAAAATTTGGGTGCTTTTTAAAACCTTTAACATAACATCTACTAATAACGACCTCCGTGTAAAGTTATATAATAACTGTTTAAGAGCAGGCCTCATATATTTTTAACAAACGTTTGAAGAGATTACTAATTTCTAATAATATTCTGGTACATTTGCACAGAGAATACAGCGAAGAGGTTCCTGGGTTCCGTAGACAGCGCCTGCGTGTTCCATAACGTGTCCTCACGTTTCGCTGATGGATTCCGTTTTGGTTTGGGAGCAGAAGTTGGGATATCTACCGCAAGGATACATGCCAGAGGTAACTTGTTAATATTTTTACTCTTTTATACTGACAGGTAAATTATAGTTAATTTGGAAAGCAAAATAAATGAAAACAATATCGTTCTTACAGCCACCAGTCGGTTACCTGATTTCACGTATTTACTTACCTTTAACTTATACATATTATCTTCTATGTAAAACCAATAACATATTCGAAATACTTATATTAAATAATATAAGTTAAAACAGTTTGAGATAACACGCCCGGTTTGAAATTAAAAATAAATAATTATTTTTAAAAAAACTGTTCTAGAAGTGCAAAAAAGTGTTTAATTTAGATATTCCGAAAATTTTACGCTTAAGTCTTTTTTGAAAGCTCTATTTCTTACAATGGTCAAAATTATATACTATTCCCGACAGCTTATATTTGATCAATAAAACAGTATGTTACAAAATAATAATCAACACTGTACTCCCCAAGCACCGCTATTTCAAAGTAATAACTTGCTAAATGGTACGCTAGAGATATTTGCTATAGACTTTTGCTATAGAGATATTTTTTCTGCACTAATTAAATAATTAATGTAAACCTTATATATAAATGCTATGTTATGGATAACACAAGTTTTAAATGATAATTATCTTGAAAGTAAATTATTGGTATCAATGACAGAAAATATTTATTAATTTTATTACTGAAAATAATTTACTGGGGAAGCCTTTGTTCAGCAGAGGACTTGATAAGGTTGATATGATGATCGGTAACGCTAAAACTATTCGTTACAACACATACAAAACTTCTTTAAGAATTAACAAAAAAATTGATACGACCTTCTTGCAACATAAAATATTTTCACAGAGAACACTTTTATAACTTCATCATCATAAAAAGCTCGTAATGGCCCGAGGCAAAGTTTTCTTCAATTCAGCTTTGCTTCACCTCAGTCATTTTTTCATTTGCTTCTCACATGGTATATTACAGGTATTAGATAAATAAGATCAAGGAACTGTATAGAAATGACACCTCGTAGAGGCACTGCTTAATATTGGGAGAAAGAGCGCTTTACTTAGTCACACAGCTTCAAGATAATATTGAAACTGAATACTGAATAAATATTACACATATATTACATATATATTTATTGCCTATCTGCGTAAAACTCATTAAGATTATAATAAACCTTTTGTAGAAGGTAAGATTTCAGATTATATATTAGGAGTTTAAATTTGTCCATATGCCTGATGTAATTGGGTAAAACCTCTGCCATCAAAAAGGTTCCAAGTACAGAACATTAAATGAGAAGTTTCGCACAAGTATGACTAATTTAATGATGCTAAGGGAATTATATTATAAGATAAGCGAATTAGAAACATATCGAAATTTGGGTTATGTTAACTTAATCAATTACTTACTTAGTTTAATATAATTTTATGTTTTAAAGTTATATGAAAAGTATCTACAAAGACCTTCTGGGCGCAAGCCTTATTATGTATTCTAAATACAAATTTCACTCAGAGCTTTAACTTTTAGTAAGAGCATAGTTTACTTTTTCTAGCAAAAATTTCGCCCTGTTAAAATTGTAAAGGTAAAAAGTAAACAATTATAAAAAAATATTACAATGAATTACATACTTGTAAAAAAGTTTCGTCTACTGTAAGCGTAACCTTTACTTTCATAGTAATCATAATATTAGTATCTAGCTCATCTCCGATGGCCAGTGGCTCAGTGGTTTTGGTTTTCGCCCGGGAAGGAATCGAATCTACTCGGACGTCCGCGTACAAATTGATTTTTTCCAGTAAAAATTTTGTCTCGTATAGTATACTACGCGTATATACAATAATAAAAAAAAATTAGAAAAAACTAAGCATGCTTTAAATTGATTATTTAAAGCTGGTTTTGCTTTTGAAAATAGACTTGCAAACTCAGAAGGATTAAAGATTATTAGTCTTCCTAATAACGACGCTTGCCGTCGTTGAATGTACGCAGAACTTCTACATTATAATATAAAGCCTTCTTTCCTGCTTTTAATGCTCTTAGCTTTTAAGCTTAAGCTTAAGACGGCTCCTCGCCTCGATGGCTCTTGATAGCCTCCTTCTGCGAACTAGTGATGTTGCAGAAAGAGGCCGCGGAGAGGGCTTCTAAACAGGGCTCAAGAATGAACATAAATGGTTATTGGTTAGTAAAAGCTGTCATGACGATACTCCGTTCTAAAAAAAATAGGATCTAGCTGGTCGCGCACTAACTATTCGGTTGTCAAAAACATCTATGGCAGTCGTTTTTCGGAAGTCAGTGCCTTTCTAATATTCTGACAGCAGAACCATAGAGTGACCTTTCCTTTTGAGTTGCGAAGGTCAGACGGCAGCCGCTCCATGTGATAACTGAAATTCAGCCAAATCTGGTGAAACTGGTAAGCAGACCCTGGGCCCTAAGCTTAAGTCTAGGGCAACCGGGATAATGCTAAGATATGATGAGTTTTTAAGCTAAAATTATCAACAAAAAAAAAGTTTTTTGTATATAATATGAACAATAATACTGAAATAAGCTCCAAAATATTTAAAAAGATTCTACCGACTCATCCATTACTTAACTGTTTTTTTTAATCAAACAATTTCTTCCTAGGTCCTGTTGGAGTGGAAGGACTTCTGACTACCAAATGGATTTTGGAAGGTACAGACCATACTGCAGCCGAATTCAACGAAGGCAAGAGGAACTGGCTTCACGAGAACATACCAGTCAATTGACTGGCTAAGGCGGACAAGTCATACAAATATTGGAACTTAATAAAAACGAACGTATGTCGTGTCTTAAGGAGATATGACGCTAATTGAGTTATAAATAGATATTTCGAAAATAACAGTAAAAAATCATGAAAATATGTAAACAGTTACTACATGCTTAGAAAATTGTAAACAATTATGAAAAAATGTAGACAGTTACTACATGCTTAGAAAATTATAAAAAAATTATGTAAAATTATAAAAATATGTAGACAGTTACTACATGCTTAGAAAATTGTAAACAATTATGAAAATATTTAGACAGTTACTACATGCTTAGAAAATTGTAAAAAAATTATGTAAAATTATAAAAATATGTAGACAGTTACTACATGCTTAGAAAATTATACAAAAATTATGTAACATTATAAAAATATATAGACAATTACTACATACTTAGAAAATTGTAAAAAAAATATGTGAAATTATAAAAATTAGTCAACAGTTACATGCTTAAAAAATTGTAAAAAAATAAATGTAATTATAAAAATATGTAGAAAGATATATGCTTAGAAAATTATGAAAATATATAGCACTCGTCTAACTAAATGTATAAAATATTTACGAAACAGAGCAAATAAACATTTCCCTTCTACTTAAAATACTGCAATACTGAAAATCTTTGCGTTATCTCGGTTTCCTTACGAGCCCGGGTTCGCTTGCAAATGCAATAATTACCTGCCGTCATAACAAAAAAGCCGCTATTAGCGAGACACGTCTTGTTATTTTTATTGGTAGCGAACTTCTGGACTTACATAATTTTACTACGTTTGGTACTAATTAAAGTCGCAGTCTCATTAAAAGTCACCGCGACTCAGTGTCCGCGAAATCTTAAAATAATATTAATTAAAATTATTTTTCTTTGCAGTTAGTCAAAGTAAAAGAAGTCTTTTAAATTTTAGTTAAATAAAGTTCTTATAAGGCTTGCTTTACTATAGAATAACTGGACAAGAAACCCAAATAAAATTTCTATCTAGACTTCATTTTATTAATTTAGGATTTGAAAGTAAGTGGTTTCCTGTAGGCCCTAAATATAGTAGTTTTTCATACATACAAAAATTCACGTCTGTTTCCCAAAGGGGTAGACAGGGCATATTATACGCCCACACTTCGCCAATTATATAGTTGATACCACGTAATAGGTGGCGATTCTATTGCTGCTTATCGGGAACTATTATATTGGCCAGAGCCTCGTTCGTTGA
The DNA here is from genome assembly GCA_949126915.1 of Musotima nitidalis. Lineage (NCBI taxonomy): Eukaryota > Metazoa > Arthropoda > Insecta > Lepidoptera > Crambidae > Musotima > Musotima nitidalis. Next base: position 4,779,859 of record OX421424.1, on the reverse strand, counting down.
TCTGTAGATATACGAGTACCACTTGCAGGTAAGGTTGGCTTGGGCTCCTTAGATGTTAAATAGGATCCCTATAACATTATATATAGTATTTCATCGCCTAGATAACACCCCTTACTTACCTTACAATATATAAATTTATAGAGAAAAAATATAGATAATAATTATAGTACCAATATGTAACATAAGTAAGTAGTGTATTTCTTGTCTTTGTTTAACATAGTCTAAAAAGTAAAAAAAAAATATTTATTTCATAAACTATTATACATAGTACTTGAAAACGTCATGATTACAAATAAAAAAAAAATACAATTGAAATAATATTACACTAAATCACGAAGCTTAGATTCACTTACATGCAACAAAAGTTGAGTGGCGCTAGTAGTCACGATAAAGATCGAGTCCGTATTTAAAAAATTATTAAAAATCGAAACAAGTTTAAAGCAATAGAAAAAGTGTATTATTACAACTAAATAACATCAATACAGTGTTACAAGTGTTATCAACAAAAACCATACAGTGTAACATAACTTAAAACGCTTTAAAATTATCATAGCTGTTCGCCAAGCAATACTCCGATCAAAATAGTTAAAGTGAAGTGATCTGATAAAAAACATAAACAAAAGGAAATTTATAAAGTATATATGTCGACTTAAATAAGAATAAACAGTGTAACTACTTGTAAATAGTGAATAAAGTGCTAAATGAACGTTTGCAAATTTCAAATTAAGTAAACAAACGCCAGCTGACTCATTATCACCTATCAGCCGTGTAATCTGTTGTGACTAGCGACATCTGGCCTCAATCATATTTACTGAAACACTTCTAAGGAAGCAGATGACATCATAAGCACTCATAAAAGCAAACTGAAATAGACACCTCATATTTATAACGACATAATCCGCAAGATGGAGGCTCAGTGCGATAATTGCAATAAGATAATAGTAAATCGTGAACACATAAAATGCACAAACTGTAAAAACAACTATCATATCGATTGCGCAAATGTTTCGACCAAAAGATTTTATCTTATGACAAAAGAAAATAAATTGACTTGGAAATGTGGCAAATGTATAGCTGAAAACAAAAATGATAATTACAAAATAAACATATCTACAACCAACTCATTTGAGTCATTATCAGATAACGAATATATAGATATTATGTCAACTTCACAAAGTAGCCGATTGAACAACAGTTGCCCAGATTTACGAAGAATAAATATTGAAGAAAGATTAGATTACTTAATAAAACAAAACAAAGACCTTAAGGATAAGTTATTGATAGCGGAAAATGAAATTGAACAAATATTATTAGAAAATACTGACCTAAAAAAAAAGTTACTAAAGAAAGAAAATAAAACCAAATACTTGACAGAAATCTGTAACTCAAGTCAAAAGAAAAATGTGACAGTAAGACGCAGAAAAAACTTAAACAAGACGATTTTGAATTTTAGACAAGACGACCAGGAAATATGCGCAACGCCATCTACAAACCATGGCAGTAACTACCACATTGAAAATGATACCGAAAATTCGCCAAATCAAGTCGCGAATACAAGTAAACTGCTCAACCGACCATCCAGGGATTCATCTGTCACCTGTGACATTGACATCATTGACAACGACATCAGTCAACGTATTTATATAATTGGCGATCAACATGTGCGAGGTCTTGGTGATGAACTTAGAAAATCACGATCCGGGAAGTGGAATGATAATTATAAAATATGTAGCTTTGTCAAACCGTATGCATCCAGCTCTCAAGTCTTATGTAGTTGTGAACACTTATTCAATTGTTTTACTGAGAATGATGTATTGATATTGGCTTTAGGATCAAACGATAGGAATCCATACACAGTAATGTCTAATTTATGTAACATACTTTGCAATTTAAAGGTAGGAAAAATATTACTATTAAGTGTTCGAAATAACTATTATTTAAATGTTGCCAAATTGAATTCACAAATTAATTTACTTATAAATAATTATAATAACTGCACTTTTATTGACATTGAACAATTAATGACTAAATACCAAAATATGACATCTCTAAAAAAGAAAATTACTTTAAAATTAAATGTTGAAATTGATTATTTGAAATATGTGAATGATTATGTTAAAAATGGTTTAAAATTAAGACATACTTTACGGTACATTGATTGTAGTAATAACATAGATAATTTGTCAAAAACTATGACTAATACAACTATTCATAAGAAAGGCACCATACCATACTATTTCTCTAAGTCCATAGTAACAAATAATATCCCTACACCAGTTAAGGAGGGCACTGACTGTTTTCGCCCCTAAAAATGAAAATAACTTTGTGATACTACATCAAAATATTCAAGGTTTACTTTCCAAAAAGGAACTAATTGAGGTGACACTAACTGAAATGGAGTCTGGTCTGTACCCTGATGTTCTGTGTTTCACTGAAACCTTTGTAAAGAATGGGGAAGAAAAAAATATCAGTTTACATAACTATGAACTTGCTGCACATTATGGTAGAAACAAAAAAAGAGGTGGTACTTGCATATTAATAAAAAAGGGTATAGATTACAGAAAATTAAATCTCTTTGACGAAATTTCGACCAACTTTCACTTTGAGTGCTGTGCTATTTTTATTCCTTTTTGCAATATTATAATTGTTTGTATCTACCGCAGCTCAACAGCTACAAATAAAAGGCATTTTGAATTATTTTTAGATAAGCTTGAGAAATTATTAAATAAATATTTACACAAGCACTACAAACAAAAAATAGTAATTGTAGGCGATATAAATATTAATACTTTAGTAGACAATAATTTTACTAGACACCTCTCAGACATTTTAAAAAACTACAGTCTAGTGCAGCATATAACTCAACCCACAAGGAATTTATCGTGCATAGATCACATACTTAGTAATGTAAATGATGCAAAGGGCACCATCTTACCACTAGCGTTGTCAGACCATAATACTGCACAGTTACTCAGTTTTAAAACTAAGATAAAACCTAGGGCAGTAAAGCAATTTTATACCTACAAGAGATGCTACTCTGAAAAGCACATTTTAGTATTTAAAAAATACTTAAGAAGCCTTTCTTTCGCTGAGGTTTACAGTGAAGCAAATACAAATCAAGCTTTTAATAATTTTCATGACTTGTTTTGTTTATTGTATAAATTATGCTTTCCTGTCTGTAGAGTTACATTAAATAATAAATCAAATCAACATTGGATCTCAAAAGGGATTAAAACTAGCTGTGCAACAAATAGAGCCCATCGGTTAAACTATTACAAAAACAAGACTTACACTAGAAAAAAGAAATACCAAACTTACTCAAAATTATTAAAAAAATGTATATTGCATGCAAAAAAAATATCAAATGACAAATATATATTTAAAAATAAAAATAAATGCAAAGCCACTTGGAATATAATACATACAGAAACAAACACCAAATCGGAGAACAGTTATATTGAAAGTATTGAATATAATAATAAAATAATAAATAGCCCTGATAAAATTGCTGACATATTCAATGACCATTTTATTAATCTGACAAATAAATATAATAATAATTTAATTTATGAACCACCTAAAGACATTTTAAGCAATTCTATTTATTTGACTCCCATAGATGAATATTATATTAAAAAAATTATAAAATCCCTGAAGAACACAAATTCTGAGGGTTATGACCATATATGCACTAAGGTCCTCAAGGCTTGTAATGAGGAAATTGCACCTGTTCTAGCTTTTTTGATTAACACATCGATGTCTACTGGCATTTTTCCTGACAGACTAAAGGACTCTCTGGTAAAACCATTATATAAAAAAGATAAAAAAACTAGTGTGGAAAATTATAGACCAATAGCCTTAATTTCAGTTTTTACAAAAATATATGAAAAAGTCATGCTTAATAAACTCATGCAGTTCTTTGACAAATATGACATTTTAAAACAAGACCAATTTGGATTTCAAAAAAAGAAATCAACAACTCTTGCGATATTCAATTTAGTAAATGAAATCCTGAATAGTCTAAATATGAATAAGTTTACGACAGCCCTTTTTATAGACATGTCGCGTGCCTTCGATTTTTGCTCCCACGCTCTATTACTTAAAAAACTGGAACATTATGGAATCAGAGGTCCGGCGTTAAGTTGGATCAAAACTTACTTGTGCAATAGGAGACAAGCTGTTGAAATTGTAAAACTTGACTCAAAAAATGTTGCACAGAAATACCAATCAGCGTTTAAGGACAATAAATTTGGAGTTCCTCAAGGGAGTGTATTAGGTCCTCTTCTCTTCCTAGCTTATATAAATAATATTCCTGACCTGACAAAGCATCGCTGCATCTTGTTTGCTGATGACATTTCCATTATAGTGACAACTGACAAAAACCTGACATTGAATGAGCATATAAATGACATTAATAATACATTGAAAATAATTATAAATTGGTTAGAAAATAATAATTTATTTATTAATATTGGAAAAACTAATTTTATGAATTTTAATAATAATAATATATTCGATCAAACAATAAATATAAATTATCAGGGATTAAGACTCAATGGTACCAATGTAACTAATTTTTTAGGTTTAAATCTTGATAAAAATTTAGATTGGAAACAACAAATTGAAAAAGTTTGCAATAAGATAAACAGATTTGCCTATGCCTTATATAAATTGACTAAAGTAGCGTCAAAAAACGCTGCCCTAACAGCATATTTTGCTTATATAGAGTCTATTCTACGGTATGGTCTTATCATTTGGGGAAATAGCACTGATATGAATAGAACATTTATTGCACAAAAAAAATGTATCAGGGCAATATGTGGTACTGAACCAGATGAACCATGTGCACCACTGTTTCGGTTTTTAAACATTTTACCTTTGCCTTGCTTGTACATTTTCGAAATTTCAAAATTTGTCAAGTTGAACAGTCATTACTTTAAAATGGCCAAAGATGTTTATCCAAGAAACACTAGGAACGGAAATAGGTTGGTGACTTCCACTATCCCCAGAAGTGCTCGCTTCCAAAAAAATTGCTTCTATATGTGCATTATTATATACAATCAAGTACCTGAAAGTATAAAAGAACTTGACTTTAAGAGATTCTTAAGTATATTATATAAATGGCTTATCTCACACACTTTTTACACAGTTAAACAATTTTTAGAGCACAAACTTTGTGATACTTGTAGTGTTTTTAACCTAAGAGGTTAAAGTTACTATCTATGTTTGGTTTGACTAATATTTTGCGCTTTTGTGACATGATTTCGATTTTATTATTATTATTTTTGTGATTGTACTTATGAATCCGTATTTTGACATCAATAATGTTTAGTTGCTAATTCGCAATTTTCACATTTAAAAATTTAATTATGTCTAGTTGATAATTCCCATTTTTGACATTTTAATGATTTATTAGTATAGTTTTCTTTTAAAAATTGATGTGTTAATTTAATTATAATTTGCATGCTACCGTTGTTGGCTGAATGAGAGGAGCTTTATTTTATTGTACAAGAACTGTAATGTACCTCAATCAAGTGCAAATAAAAATATTCTATTCTATTCTATTCTATTCTATTCTATTCTAAAACAATTTGAAAACAAAAAATAATTAAGTGTAAGTGGATCTAAGTGCCAGTTCCGAGCCACCGCTCTGTAAGAAGAAACTCACAGGCTATGCTCTTTTAAATATGTCCATTAGTTTGGTACTAGAATTACAATCTTCATTTGTCTGTGAAGCTATACAATGCAATATAACATAACCTTAACAATATTTATGTTTTCAAGTCATTCATATTAGAATAGCCTGTATGAAACGGCAGTTTAATCCCAAGCATTTTTATCTGCCATATAGTCTTTAATAGAATAGTATCCCTTTGAAGACAGCTTGTGTTTTATTGTTAATTTAAATTTATTTAGGCTCAATTGCTGTATGTTGCTTGGGATTTTATTGTAGAATCGCACACATTGACCTTTAAAAGATTTGTTTATCTTTTGGAGCCTAGTGGCAGGTACAACTAATTTATGCTTATTCCTTGTGTTTAGGTTATGTACACAGCTTTTCTTACTAAATTGATCAGTATTCTTATGTACATAAACCAGGTTATCATAAATGAATTGACCGGCCACTGTTAAAATACCAATTTCTTTAAACTTTTCCCTTAGTGAATGTCCACACGGGAGATTATAAATTGCTCGAATAGCCCTCTTCTGCAGCACAAAGATTGTTTGAATGTCTGCGGCACAACCCCACAGAAGAATACCATAGGACATAACACTATGGAAATAGCTATGATAAACTAGCCTAGCTGTTACAACGTCTGTTAATTGGCGAATTTTCTTTACCGCGAATGCTGCAGAGCTAAGTCTACTCGACAATTCACCAATATGTGGGCCCCACTGTAGCTTAGAGTCTAAAGTAATCCCTAAAAACTTGGTAGTATCCACAAGGGTCAACTCATCCTCCTTTACCATAATAGTAGAGTTTGCCTGTCTGACGTTAGGCGTCACGAATTTAATACATTTCGTTTTAGCCCCATTTAATAGCAAATTGTTAACGTCAAACCAGTGCACCACCTTCGAGATCGCACTGTTTACTTCGTCTAAATTCTGATTTCGTTTTAACTTAAACAATAATGATGTATCATCAGCAAACAAAACTATCTCGTGGTTTTCTTTAACAAAATATGGCAAATCATTCATATAAATCAAAAACAAAAACGGACCGAGAATCGAGCCCTGCGGTACCCCCATTTTTACAACAGACCCCTGAGATCGCTTTCCATTAACCTCAACCCTTTGAATCCTATCACTTAGATATGAAGTGAGAAGATTCAATGCGGAGTTTCTTATTCCGTAATATTCTAATTTTTTTATCAATGCTTCATGAGGAACACAGTCAAAAGCTTTGGACAGATCGCAAAAAATACCTAAAGCGTCCAAAGAATTATCCCAAGCATCAAATATATGTTTTAAAAGCTCAACACCTGCATCGGTTGTAGAGCGACCCTTAGTGAATCCAAATTGTTTTGAATGCATTAATCCATTTTTATTGAAAAATATTAACATCTGGTTGTAAACAAGTTTTTCAACAATTTTACTAAATGTAGGCAGCACTGAGATAGGTCGAAAATTTGTTGGGTCTGTTGTACTGCCCGATTTATATAATGGAATGATTTTACTTTCTTTCATTAGATCGGGAAATTTGCCGCAATCTACACATTTATTAAATATTAGAGCCAAACTGTGCGCCACCGAAACAATGATAGGCTTGGTAACTACTATGGAATTGCCCCAGAGGTCTGCAGCTTTCTTAACACTAAGAGTATTGAATGTCTTAATTATATCCATAGATGTAACATGACTAAACGTAAAATCTACTGTACATATATTCACGTTATCTTTCAAAATAGACTCCGCTAAAGTGGGCGAACAATTTAAATCTTTTGTGATAGACACTGGAATATTAGTAAAAAAGTTTTCGAAAGCATTGGCTACATCTAAGTCAGATGTAAGAGTTTTTTTATCAATATTAAGTTTAAACTCAGTATTATAATTTTTACTTTTTCCCGTTTCACTATTAATAATATTCCAGGTCATTTTAATCTTATCATCACAATTTTTTATTTTAGAGCTTAAATAATAAGACTTGGCCTTATGACATGCTTTTCTAAATATTTTAGAATATTTTCTTACATAATTATAAAATTGTTCACTGTTGTTTAATTTTTTCTCATCATACAGTTCATACAGCCTCTTTCTACTTTTATGTAGCCCAGGAGTAGCCCATTCACTAAAGGTAGCTTTATTATTTACCTTAACCGTTCTGGGAGTAAATATTGATTTAAATGTGTTAGAAAAGCTGCTGAAAAAATCATTATATAAAAAATTTGGGTCACAGCTTTCATCTATAAAAGGTAAACTATAGCATAATAATTTACTGTTAAACCTCTCAAAACGATTATTGGTTTTTGGTACAAATGTAATAGTTTTTTTAGCTACAGTTTCATTTTTACAAATAAAAGACATTTATTGTCCGCAATGATCTGAATCTAATTGATTAATAATTTTTTTATTGTTATCACTTAGCATAATATTTGTAAAAATGTTATCTAAGCAAGTAGCAGAAGTAGCAGTAATTCTTGTTGGCTCCAGAAACAAATTAACCAAATTATGAGATTTAAAAAGTGCCTTTAATCTTGTACATGGACTGGAACACTCTAACAAATTAACATTAAAATCTCCACACACAATAACTTTTTTATTACTTTTACAAAATTTTCCTAAGGCTTTATCCATAATACCTTCAAATAAATCATATGAAGCTGAAGGAGGTCTGTACACACTCAATACAATAAACTGCTGCATTTCTATACAGGCCATTTCTATAATACGTTCAACAGAGAGATTGACTATATCATGGCGCTCCTTGAATTTAAACTGTTTATTTACTATAATTAATGATCCGCCATGTATAGCACCACTCCTGCAAAACGAACTACCTAACAGGTGACTGTTGAAATTAAACATGAGCTGGTTACAATTAAGCCAATGTTCAGTAATACACAAAATATCAATATGATTATCGCTCATGAACAATTCAATTTCCAGTTCCTTGCCCAATATTCCTCTAATGTTTTGGTGAATCAGGTTGATTACATCATTTTGTTTCTGCTTTGTGTACTTTTTATTGCCAGAAAAACAGTTTTCTTTTGTCTTAACACCTAGTTTAAATTGTCAAATAATGAATTATTTATGTCGGAGTGCTCAATAGAAGCAGATTGTACCAAATTCTTGGTATTAATGTCAATTAAATATAATAGTGACAAAACTATTTGTCAAATTGTCAATTTGTCTTTACAAGTGTTAAGTAATATATTATATTTATTTTAAGATTCATTAAAATATGTATGTAAATAGACAGTTATTTCTTTTTGTTAGTCTACAGTTCATCATTTCAGCCTATTACTTGATAAATTCTTTAAAGCTAAAAGGGCGCTCGTAGCTTTGCGGTTAGTAAATACCTACGAGTTTACAAAGTCCTTGGATGGGACCGCTGCAGTTTATATCGAGCGCTTCCGTGGCACGCAAGAAACGTTCAGCTATTAATTCCTGTTGTCTTATATGTGATAAGCCATGCAATAAGCTATATTTGAGGAGCGATGCTTGAGGTAGAGCCTCGTAGTAAAGCGGCTTGTAAAATTTTAAATATATCTAGGTAAGTTTTGACGTGAGGTCTGTTTTGGAAGTAGCATGATTTTAATAAATTTTTACAAAATACAAAATTCCTCATTTCGTAACGCACACTGAATTGGATCGAACTCTTGAAACGAGTCGAATAAAAGAAATTTTATACAAAGCATTCAAAAATTCCTTTCGTGCAGCTCATTCAACGAGTTCGATTCAAGTACGTTCACCTTTAAAGACAACAATAAATACTCCGAAAATTATATCAATAAATCTGGTCATCATCATCAAATTCTACACAAACTAGTTAATGAGCACTTTGCATGTATTTTATAAGTCAAGTGATAAGGAAATCCATTTTCAAGTGCCAGTAAATGAACAATCAAAATATCATTGAGCACATCGAAAAAAACTAAATTTATTTTTAAGGTACAATGAACTTTATGACATACATACTTAATATCACATCTCTTTCCCGTAGGGGTAGGCTGAGATCGCATCCTTCCTCTTGCTACGATCTTGGCTGACACTTTTAGCTTCATGAACTTTATTAGTAGTAGTAGCATAGTAGTTTTTAGACCGAATTTCAGTTATTACATGGAGCGACTGCCGTCAGACCTCCGCAACCCAGAGGGAAACATCATTCTATGGTTAAACCAATTGTCAGTCTGTTAGAAGGCACTGATTTCCTAAAAACGAGCGATGCCATAGATGTTCATGACAACCGGGACCAACGTCTTAACGTGCTTTCCGACGCACGGAGCAAGCTATAATTACGCACATAACTTCGAAATATCATAGGTCTCGGGGTGAACCCAAAACCCTCTGAATTAAAGGCAAGCTTTTGCCACTGGGCTATCGCCGCTTGCAGTTTCCTGATATGGCCCTAAATTATTATTTATATTTTGCCTATTTTTCTTAGTCTTTACGCTCTTAAAAGAGCAGACGTGGTCGTCATATAGTCCTATTGCTGAAGACGGATAATAAAATTGAATTTTTTTTTTTGACAAACTGGTACGATGCGCATGCTTCCCAATTGGGCCTTGACAATGGGTTATAGTCCATATTACTGCCACTAAATTACTTTATTACTTTGGTAATCAGGACGTGCCTTCCAATATTCGATAAATGCTTTACAAACACCCATCCGATTACTTGCTTTAGTGAACTTTGCTTTACTTTGGTGATCGCGATAGCGGGCTATCATATTGAAAACATCTGCCTATAACAATTGACCACATTATAATTACATGGGGTATATAAAAGTTCGCGGTAAGCGGCAATAGGCTCGCTACCTATTCCTTGGGACCAACAATATAATTGGCGAAATATGTGCGTATAATAAACCTCTGCCTACACCTTCGGGGAAACAGGGATAATGTTATATATGTAAAATTACATATATAAGAGTATATGATATGCCAAATGTTGACCTGTTTCGTCCAGTAGTTTGCGTTTGAAACATGAAGACAAATTATTTACGAAAAGAATAAAAACTTAAAACTCTATGTACAAACTAATAGAAACCACAATCATTGAGATATTCCACCATTCACTTATTTATGAAATGAACGTTTGAACGAACTCGGCGGAAATCGATTTGCTTCGCTAAAGGCGCAATCCATACTCTTTGGAAATACGTATTTCTGAGAATCTCAAAAGCAGTATTTTTTGTGAAATAACCACGCTACATATTCCAGCTATCTTCATTTTGAACGCTATTGTAATATGCAGTAGATTTATATTTTCTATTGTTCAATAGCAAACAGATATCGTTCTGTTACCAGACGTAAAAAATTCTTTGAAACCAATCTTTTGTTTTATACGTTTGCATGCTTCGAGGGAGTAAATAGAATATTGTGTCAGAGAAATTGATTGCAAGACATCGGTTTTCTTTTCTTGGTTTTGGAATGTAGGTATAATATGATTATGTCTTCATACGATCGTCGGAAGTTCGTGATACTAGGCGGTCTCTCTCCTAATGGACTAATGGGTCAAGGCGGCGAGAAATCGTGTTGAGTGCATGCGATCTAATTCGAAAGCTAATGTCCAGAAGTGGGCTTTTTGTGGTTGAGATTATGAAGCAGGTATAATGGCAGTAAAGATAGAGTATGAACACTGAGCATTTTCTATATTTTATTACTGCATTAGAGTCCTCCACAGTTTAAAGATAATTTCAGACATTTTGCAGCGCTTACGGTATACGGAATGTTCTGATTTAAAAAGTGAATTTACACAATGGTTTTGGAATATCCCATTAGCGTTTAATTGACAGATAGTCCTTACAAAACTGCCGAATAATCTCTTTTTCAGACATTGCGATACAATACCTTAACAACTCAAGATTAAGTACCTACTTTTTTCTGAAACAAATTTCTCCTAGCTAACTATAATAGGGGTAATTAAAACAGTATGCAAGTCATAACCAACAAAGGAAAAGCAAAGCAAAAAGAACAGATTACGTTACGCGGCGTCTGTCTTAACGCGATAAAGTACTAAACGGATTTTCATCTGTTTTCCTTCAATGGACTGAATGATTTATAGGGAAAGTTTATATAAAAGAGTAGTGTACGAGTCAGCTCGAACATTCTTATGCATTATTTTATTTTGTTAAATTGACATGAAACTTGACGCCCGATACATGAGTGACCGTGTGACTGGGAACTGAATTATTAAGTTAGTGTAATAAACGCACTCGGCAGCTACATTTTAACACCTGTAGTTGTCGGACACCGGGTCGCCCCATCTATTTAGTGTGACACCGGGACGGCCCAAACAAGTAGTAAATAAAGGTAAGGTAACATTTAATAAATGTGTCGCTTATTTTAGTCAAAATATTATGCTTATTGTGGAAGATGTCGAAAATATTTCACTCGTTTGGGACGAAACAGCTTGTTACGAAGGCATAGACGCAGGCAGAACATAAGGCCGCTGGAGAAGAGAAAGAACTAGGCAATAATTACTGCTCTAAGCAAGAGCTAAGAATTCTGAAAGAAGAACTTCTGTATTCTTCTGCTATTGCAGGGAAGAACCTAGCATAAATCGTAAATGCCACTCAAACAGTCACCCATCCAAGCAATGAACTCACAGAGTTACTACGCCTAACTTCGGTAAATCTGTTTTGTGCCCCAGTCTAAAAAGTGCTGTGATCTTTTAAAGCTTCTCAATTGGCGTTTTGACTAAATAACTACCATAAGGAGTATTATTTTTAAAGAATGAAAGAAAAAACTGATTTTTCCGGTCATCGCTTCCGATTAGTCCTAGACCTAGTCTACAAGTTCATATATCTACATATAAATCAAATTTCAAGCTCCCAAAAAGTATTAGTAGTCTTTAAAGTTCACTCTGTAGTTGCAATTATTTTTCTGTAGTTTCATATGAAAAACGAGATGTCAGTCAGGCAATTCGTTTCATAATTGTTGATAGCATAAACCACAGACAACCCAAAAATAAATATCTATTTTCTTTATAAAAATCAAATTGCAATTCGAAAAACTCATCAAAAGATAGCACCAACCCATTTTGTTACAAACATATCTCAAGCTTTTGCAGACAGTTAATTTGCTGTTTCAAAGGTAGACGGTATCTGAAGAACTATTGCTATTTGCATACTGTCCAAAGAGTATTTTTTAAATTATCATTTTGACTTTGAAGTATGTGTATTTCTCTCGCTCTAACAAACGTGGTTATTATAAAGTTTTTAATATGTAACTAAAACTAGATAGTATTTTCTCATAGCTTCACGGTAAGTATTATGTTTTGGAAATGTAGATTCGAGTTATACTATGATCATAACTTATATGACTTCATCACCGTCTCGACGCAAATGTCAAGCGCCCAATTATTATCAACTACCAGAATTTCAATTTAATGCCGTTACGAATAATATGAAGTTTTTCGTTTCATTAAAGATATTTCAGAATTATATTTCTCTTATAAAAAGTGGGTATCGCTTCATATACATACCTTATTTATCATAATCATAATTCTTTACTGTTTCATTTGATGTACAATTAGGTCTTAAAAATAATATTTTGTCCTCAAATGAACCCTGCACGGGTATCACAATTTAAAATAGAAACACATTTCTTTCTTATATTATATATTCAAATTAAATACATTAGAAATTAAACAACCATAAAAATCAATTAACTATACATACATTCATATTATGCTATTATGTTTTTACTAATTATATTAAATGTATTTAACTCTTTAAGAATATTTTCGTTCAGACTGTAGTAATGTAATGTTTTATTTTTCATCATTATCATTACGGCACATTCTATTATCTAGAGGCCTCCTCTCACAAATCAATTTAAAAGGAACTGAGGTCATATTCCACCACGCGAACCAAGTACGGATTTCAAACCGCCTACGCCTTACAAACACTCGAAACTAGCTTAACGACTACCACATGTAGTGTTTCTCCAACCAACGGTTTGAAGTGCATTCCAAAGCACGGAAGCGCTCAAAATTAAATTCAAAAACACAACTTACTTCTGTGACCTACTACTACTTCTACCACACTTAAATGATCATTCCAGCTACCTACTACCGCGTACCGAGCGCTTCGAGTTCGATTTATTTCGGCATACATAAGAATGTTTCGGCTGAATGACTCACAATTACGATTCAGGAGCACAGCCAAGCAAGCTGCTCCTTTTAATGGAACGTTCTGTATGAATTACTAATTTTAGAACACAATGAAGTTCTATTGAATTCAAAATGTAGCCTCCACACGTATGCGATCTCCGATGGCGCAGTGCATGAATGTCTCTGAAAGTGAACACAGGCCATTCTTGCAGATTACTCCAGTACAGAAAATTTCCAATACTTTTTGAGCACATTTGTTTCGTTGAAGGCTTCCGACGTTTTCGGGTGATTTTGTGTCGTTTGAATTTGAATGCAATAAGAATCTGAAAACTTTGCCTGTGGAATCGTCGAATTTAAAAACAGAGCAGAAATTTTACTTATAAAAGTCTGGAAGGACTACATGGCCGTTCAATTAACTTCCATGAGCTTTTTCACCCCGCGGCTTGAATTCCTCCATTGTTGAATTTCATATACTACAATGATCATCAGCGCATAAGTCTACTTTTACTATCACGCTTATCGTAGGCGCTGACATTTCAAAATTTAAATTTGAAGTAGAAATGGCCAGTGGTACTAAGACACGTTCTTTTTGAATACATATATTTATAATAATCGATCAGCGTGACCCCCTAGGATAACTAACTGGTCCAAAACCTCAAACTTAGGAACCTCGAACCTCAAAGCATGAGGTACTGTAAGACTCGTCGTTCGTTTACTTTAGATAATGAATTTTCAAAGATCTCAATAAATTTAAGTCAATCTACGTGGTATAAAAAAGCCTTGCAAAATTATAGCAAGATAGACTCTGCATTGGTCAGCCAGGTAACAAGTTTGTCCAGGTTATCTAAATATTTTGTTATACTGTCTTATTTTAAAACTAATCTGAAAGCATACGTTCAATAATTAATTAATAATTTTGTGAAAATTTATAGCCCGCATGATAAGCGCTGTCAGAACAGAAATGTCAAGTCCTTTATCACTTCAAACAGATTTAATCATTCACATAATTGCTTAATGTTTATGATTATCTTAAAATGTAAAGCAAAAGGAAAATTTAATAAAGAAATTGTTACGCTATGAAAATATATGTCTTTGATCGACGACAATTGGACGCTTTAAAATAAGATCGCATTAAGAATAAAATATTTTTAAACGAACCTAATACAATATACAATTCTGCAATCAAAAAGTTTAATGGGGCACAATATGAGATTTACCTCACAAAATGAAAAATAAAACGTCCGAGTACAGAGGGAACGTTTACACGGGTTTGGCCATTTAATTTTGCACGGGAGTCACCTCGCTCTACGACACAGTGGAGTAAAGGAACGGATTTAACGTTCATTTAGGTACTCTGTGTCGTGTGAGCGTGGAATGAAAAAGGAGATATATACACAGGAGTAAACCGTCTGATAACGGCTTAATTTCCGCATCGTCATCGCCATTAAATGCACTAGACAGTTGTAACATAGGTCGGATATTGCAGTCAGGAACAATGGTGTAGGCTAGATGCTTATAACTTACATCAGAATATGTTAGATAATAAGCATTTATTTTTTTTAATAAATTTACTACGATGACCGTTTGTATTTATTATCATGCATCTAATATCGGTAATACCTTGGGCCTAGTTATTACATGGTTCGTAGGCCTAAGGTCAAGTTTCCCCCCCGAACAGGTCTCCACCTTGGGGGGCTGAGTACCTGGTTTTTTTTTAAATGGAAAAGTTTACTATTACTGAGACACCCTTTAAAACAGGTTTATATGCGGACGTCTTATTATTTGTTCAACTATAATTTTACATTTGCCTATACAAAAAAAAAATACAATTATTAATTATACGCTGAAGAGGCAACGGGCGGGGGACAAAGTTCGAACAACAGACGAGCTAATTGGCGTAATGTTCCTCAGTGAAGATTGCGAAACAAACCTGATTCAATGATCTGGTAAAGGCGGCAAGAAAACTGTGGGTAGATGCAGATTATTGCAGATGGCTCAACGACTATCGGCGTGGAAGGCAGGCCTATGTTAAGAACATCTTGTGGATGCAATAATTTGAGAAATCTTAATCTATCTTTATTTGCTATAGACCTTTCGCAAAATCGTCGTGGGTTGGGTCCATTTTGTGTCGTACATAGACAGCAACAAAGATGGGAGAGACCCATCTATTGACGGTACGAAAGCGTAATGTTTTACGAGGCGACAATATCATCGGCTATGTTTTATGGCGGTGCTCACGACGCGCAAATGTCATACGAATGGCCAGTAATCGGACCAACTTTATGTGTTGGTGCCGCTTCAACAAATGGTTTAGATAAATATTATAACTGGATCTTTTTATGGCTTCCTTTTGTTTTCGCGTCGCTTAGATTTCTATTACAATTTGGTGGTTGGTTATTATCGATATTAAGCAGTGTTTACAGGAATCAGTTTGCGGACCTCTGTGAACGCTGATTTACTTTTGTGAGCCTTTGTTAGTATGGTATTTGATATCGTGGCGTTGCTCCCGGCCTAGCATATTGGCATCCCCTCTCATCTTACGAGGAGTCGTAGGAGTTGACGAAGAGAAATCCTATCGGATGAAGGGCAGAAGCGTCATTCTGCGTACTGGCTTAAAGCGATCACCAACCCGCTTGCCCAGCGTGGTTATTATGGGCAAATCGCTCCGATAGAATGTAAACTGTTGGGGAGGTCAATGTTCAGCAGTATAAAGTTCAATAAGACTGTCATGCTGATTTGATATCGAAAGTACGTTTACCGTAATAGTAGAAGGAGATCGATTCCAGCACTTACTGCTGCCTTTCAATATGAATAGATTATTTTATAAAAATTGTTTAATTTATTCGCTTTAACGGTTGCGTATTATTGGGGAGTCTGAGGCTAAAGCAACTCTTCAGCTGCGCATGCACCTTGCTTAACTTAAAAACTACAACTTAAATTTATTTATTTGGAACAACAAACTATTACA
This sequence comes from Musotima nitidalis, assembly GCA_949126915.1. NCBI lineage: Eukaryota > Metazoa > Arthropoda > Insecta > Lepidoptera > Crambidae > Musotima > Musotima nitidalis. The sequence continues at coordinate 4,763,112 of OX421424.1, read as the reverse complement.
TAATATTTGCTTTGTTATAAATCTTAAGGTATACACTTACTTATTATGTAACCAAAAACGTTATTAACAAAGTAATATTTAACGATTAGTCGAAATACGTTACAAGTATGAAAAATAAGATTATAATTTTTTTATTATCTTTAAGTTGCGATAATACACTGTTTCTAAATTGGTTCAGTGACATTCTGCATAGATCAATATTGGAACAATGTGTATTGTACAAATGCATAATACGTCGCAGTGGCGCACGCTCATCCGCCCTGGTCCAGCAAAACTTGGGCTCAAAGAGTTAGCGCGCGCGCGCGGGAGTCTCGGATACGATGCGATTTACTAGGTAATCGTAGATATATATTATTCAGTAAAAGATTACAAAGGGTTAGTCAAATTTGCTATTTTTGTATGAGAAAAACTAGTCAAGATTGATCTTTATAATTAACAGAGCATTTATAATTAACAGATCGAACAAACCTATACTGCAAACATTACGGACAATGTTCTGAAGAACTTTCCGATCTAAACCCGCTCTGTCCTTTACTCTCCCTTGCTACACGTATTGGTCTTAGGAACCATTTTAGATCGTACAGATATTAAATACTTGAACCAAATGTATGGTTCAAGTACTTAAGGGAAGTCGTTCCTTTGAATTTCCGGAAGTTAATATTAAACCTGAATGGTCTTACAGCTTTGAAATACTTTTACTTTTTACTTCACTGCGCAATCTTTTGTTTACCTAAACTAATTTTTCATGAAGCCAAAAAAGTTTGTTCTAGAATCAATTTTTATTGATCAATAAGGTTCCTATGAAAGTCACCTTAATTGTAACGAGCCCATTCACTGAGTGAGGGAGTGAATGAGAGTGATGAAGTAATCGGTTATCTAAACTTCGGACAATAGTACCTTTTTCTGTCCTTTTTATATCAGCATATTCGTAATTACCCTGTGACTGAAAGAGATAAAGAAAACTATTTGTTATGGGTATGGGCATGTATAGAGAAGGGATGAAGATCATATGAGGAGGAGACTAATGAATGTAAATGTTACCTGTGGAAGAGGAAGAAGACGACATAATAAGAGATTTTGGTCTGAGTGTTAGTATCTTTATTCAAGTGTTCATTCATTCATTCATTCATTCATTCATTCTTATGGAGTAGTGAATCGGCGCGTTGGTTTTAAGTTGACATTCATAGCAGCAGCAGCTTTATTGAGCCAAACTTGAATAAATTAGTTCATAGTTCTTTATTTGCGTCATGTTGTATATAAAGATCTTATCTATATATATAAAAATCAATTGCTGTTCGTTAGTCTCGCTAAAACTCGAGAACGGCTGGACCGATTTGGCTAATTTTGGTCTTGAATTATTTGTGGAAGTCCAGAGAAGGTTTGTACGTAGAGAAAATAAAAAAAAAATCTTGAAAAAGTGTAAAATCAACATATTTCTATACTCCCATATACAAACAATTTGTAATAATACTTAAACGCCAATTTGAACCTTATCAAACAAATTTAATGTCAAAAGTGACGTTAGTTATATCAAAAAAATTTAATGTCATCATATGTCATTTCATTTTATCAGCGATAATTATTGCTTTGTTGTGTTTATATTTTCAAAAATATTGTTGTTATTGATTTGTGTTTATATTTTCCAAAATATTATTGAGTTGTTGAGTGAAGGTAAAATGCCATGAGCAAGACGACAAAACACAGGCCGGCGATTGCACGGCGATCAAGAATACGTAGTGCTGTTTTGGATGAAATGCTGCGTGCTGCTTTTAATTACAACAGTCAGATTGATTATAGTACATACGGATACATTGGAATATGTCCACGCAATATGTCCACATTGTGATGCGGCTAACTTTCGTGAATTGGATGAAAGTTGTGTAATTGTTTCAAATACAAGACCATCCAAGGTTTTTCCATCAGCATAACGCATTAGTTCAATTGTTCAAAATTGCTCTCGATCGTATGCCAAAATTATTGAACAAATAGGAACATTATATGGCAGAAGACATTTTAATTCGTATGCGTCATCATGAAAGAAATCCCGATTTGTTGATTACCTTGGAAATGTACAACGAAGCTTTAATAATAATTGAAGATATGTGTCTAAAGATTTTAAATAAAGCATTAGCACAATTGGGTATGACCGCACCAAATCGTGAGATACATGATTTTTTTGATCGTGAATTGCAATATGAGCAGGAGTTCAATTCTAATGCAAAACTTTCGTTGTATCATTGATTTTAGCGACTATTCGATCGGAACAGAAAATTGCATTGCATCTTCGGGAATTGCTGCTACATTATTAGAAGGTGGTCAGACCGCACACTGCATTAAAATTGCCTTTGAATGTACAGGTGATTGAAACTCAAACATGCAATATTTCGAGAAATTCTGCTATGGCAAAAGTTCTGCGATTAACGTCAATTATTTTATAGGATGAGTGCACAATGGCGAATAAAAAATCAATAGAAGCATTTAATCGAACAATGCAAGATTTACGCGGTAATCAACAGCTTTTTGGTGGTGCTCTGATATTGCTGTCAGGGGACTTTCGTCAAACATTGCCTGTCATTTCTCGATCAACTCCTGCTGATGAAATAAACGCCTGTTTGAAGTCATCAGTTCTTTGGAGATATGTACGAAAATTTACAATGAACATTAATATGCGTATTCACCTACATAATGATGCAACTGCCCATGAGTTTTCAAAACAATTGTTAGAAATTGGTGATGGCAAAATGTTTTTCACATGGCCAACTTTATGTTGCCTGTTCCAGAACCTCCAACTGTTTATTTATTCATGCTCAAAATGGGAAAACAAAAATATTGTTTATCCAAATGTTTTAGACTAACCCATATATATCCACCATAGTAAGAGTACCCAATTCTTTTTTATTTTTTACTCTTTGCTGATAAATATAATATATAAACAATATATCGTTTGGGTCATTTGGAATTTTAAAAATATTTTTTTGTTTGAATAAATGAACTTAATAATCATTTTTTTTATTACTATGCCTTATACGTAGCGAAGCACGTACCGGGCCGCTAGTTGTTACATATAAATAATGGTTCTAAAACATGAACCCTGCTAGGGTATTGCAAAAAACATTATAAAATAGTTGAAATTATTATCATTAAATCCTACATTACAAACTAACATTAAAATTAAACACAATATGAAAAACAAAATTACAAGTTACAATTAAAATCAAATCACATTAAATACAATAATTATACAAATTAAAATTATTTTGACTAGCTTTGATTTGTGTTGTCTTGACTTGATTTCACTAGATTTGTTTTTTTTTACTTTACTCGACTCGACTTGGTTTGATTTAATTTGATTTGTTTGATTTAATTTGACTAGATTTGTTTTGTCTTGAGTCGGCTCGGTTTGATTTGATTGGATTTGTTTCTTCTATATCTAGTAGGTAGTGGACGTCGTTCTACTTAAATTTCTCAACCCGAACGGTGCTTTAGCCAGTTACTTGGGGGCATTTTATTGTAGCTGGTTTTATAATATTAATCGTGAATCTTTTTTCTTAGCTACCATTTATTTTTATTGACTATTCTGTACTCCATTATGGTAGTGGCATGTTTCTTTCACTCTACATAGCTGTTGATATGTATGTAGCTCGATATATATGAAGGATCAAGATAAAATAAAACAAAAATATAAGAGAAGAGTGGTTTGCTGGTAAAGCAGTTCAGTGAGCTATGGGAGAATAATGACATAAAATATGACCCGTACAAAGTACGAGGGCAAACCACAGAGGCTGCGGTGCTAACCCGGACCTTCCTTTAGATTAGGCCCGTTACGCGGCTTGTAAAAGGTTAAGGTTTAATCGGTGTAAGTCCAACATAACCATACTTAGTAGGCGGTCATCGCTGAGTGTTTTATTAGGTCCTAACTGGCATTTACCCTTATACTTATTCCTATTTAGGAATTTTCTACCCATGTGATACAAGCCTAGACTAGTGCCAGTCCCTCTTATCTCACGGGTACTTGAGTGTATGCCTATAAGATTATAAAAAAAATCCTTATGAATCATCATTCAAACGGCTTCACGTGTCAAGGAAGCGCTCGATGCGAAATGCTACACAAACTTAAGTTCCGTAATCGTTTACGACTTCATAGTTTTTGCAAAGCTACGAGCACTTACAAGTAATATATGATAGCTCAATTCTAATCTCGTTTTTTAATATACGTACTAGCAATTGGAACATGTAGAATCTCATCTCAAGGGGAGTCGTAAGAGTCTATGAAGAGAAATCCTACCGGATCATGGGAGCAGCGTCCTGCCTACTGGTTTCAACTGCGATCACCAACCCGCCTGCCCAGCGTGGTGATTGCAGGAATATAATCCCAATAGAATATAATCTATAATTAATTAGTTTTAATTTCTATTAAGCTAATATGTGGATAATAATGCTGGTTGTACTATAACCTTAGTTTACTACCTATAACTATTAAGTAGAAATGAATTGTACAATTGTTTTTTATCCCAAAAAAAAAAAATATTACGAAAGCTAATGTTTAGCAGAGCACTCTGTAAGGCTGCTTTGATGATTTAGGAATTCAACTGTGAAAAAAGGAGTACCTTTAGTCAGCGACATAGATTTGATAACATCCGAGCTCCATAAAGATTGGCAAAAATCTCTATAGTCAAGAGCGTTAAGGCGTGTTCCAACGTGCTATAGATGCTATCAATTTGTTTTTTAAATAATGGCTTCGTGCGTTTAGCACATTTATCCATTAATCATAGTAAATGAGAATGAGTGGTGATAAAAATGATAAATGGCAAATGAGATGCCCTCCCCTAAACCCCTTGAGTCGTCAATACAGATGTGGGACTATACTGAGATCTCACTCCTTGAGAGAAATTGAAAAGTGATGTTGCACTGCTTTCTTTGATTTACCAACACTCATGTATATTCACAAACACTTACCGGTTAATAATCCAATATCACAAATATTAGAAAAAATAAAACAAAACTCAACCCTTTTTTGTACGTCGGTAACAAAATGCGTTTACGCACTGCTCTCCGACCAAAGAGGGACCGAAAGGGGGTGTTGGACTCACCACCGGCAGACGCGACTGCCAGCAGTAATACCCACTCAAAATTATCCGACGACGCCTGTGCCTGTGTTGCAACGTCTGACACCCCGCCTGCGGCCAACGTCCCCCGGACTAAAACCGGAAGGACCTCCTCAGAGAGACGCAGTGGACGCGCCCCTCCTACCTCCTTGTGCGACCATAGCGTGTGTGGCCGACATCTCGGAGGGTCCATGGTTAGACAGCAGGGGCCCCCTGTCTCCGCTGCCTAAGATCGTCCTGGCGCTGCTTGACGGGCCCTCCTGGCCCGTTCGCTGCGCTCTCCACAGGTCCCTCTTAGCTTCCCCCCGGTAGTCAGTACTAAGGGCACCCAGAGTCGCCAATCTCTGGGTGTTACCTTTTCCCAAGCGCCCTCTGCGCCTTACCGGGAGGGCGGGGGGTCAGCTGAGTACAGCTCCCCCCCACCACAACAAGGTGGAGACCAGTTGGGGGGGAGCCCCTCAACCTTGGCGTAACAAGTCCCAGGCGCCCGCGCTCTACTTCGCAGCTTCGGCTTGCTGCGTATTCAAAAAGAATCACCACCTATTATAGTGTTTTCCATATATTATTAGTTTTAACGGATTACACTGAAATATCAACTTTGTCAATACGACTCTGAGAAACAAAAGTAAGACAAGAATATGCTATCCTTAGAAATAAAGAAGTATTTCCTCTGGGCAATAAGATAAATCTAAGCAGAGAAATTGCATGAATTGTTAGACTTCTCGTCGTTGTTTACGAGGCACCCTAGAGACCTAGTCTTATTATTTCTTAAGCCGTTGATTAAACAATGCAATATTTTTTTCTACACAGTGAATATAAATTTATATAATCGTTGAAGTAGAAAAAGAGTTCATCGATTCATTACGAGTCGTCGCTATAGTAAAATGCAATTTACCAATATTTTCATCATCATCTCAAACATTGGAAGTCCACCGCTGAACATAGGCCTCCCTAACTGGATTTTGACCAGATCATCGACCCATCCGGTCGGAGGACATCCTCTATTACGTATGCTGGTTCGCCGTCGCCATTGAGAAACCTTAACGCTCCATAGGTCATCGGTTCTTCGAGCAAAGTCCACTTCTACTTCAGAGAGCAAATCAGTATTGCTTTATCGGTCACTTAAACTCTCTCACGAACTTCCTCAATCCTTATGCTATCACGTAGGTACACATAGCTCGAGCAAAGCACCATTGCGCAGACGGACGGATACTGCCGTCCATTAGGTAAAATTTGGCTTACGTTCAGTCGGTAATTTTTGGAATTTAAACGCTGCTGTAATGCAAAAGAGTTTTAATTTCTAAAATTACCCACTTACAGTTAGCAGATGGAAAAAAACCCAAAACATTTCCTTTTGCATTTAGTAGTAGTAGTAGTTTAAACACAGTTAATATTACTATACCTACAAAGGACTATTAATTTACATACTAATATTTACTTTTAGGCTTTCAAAGTAAACTCCGCTCTTAAAGAAATTGGTTTAGTTAGCAAAAAACCCTCAATTATTTCGAAAACAAAAAAGTACTTAATTAACAACAAAGGATTACTTGATTGAGGTGCTCAATTCTTGTTTAATTTATTTAAAAACGTTCTTTGTTTTAAAAGTTTTTTTTTTTTAATATTTCTGTTATTGTTTGTATTCTGATTTTAATTCTCTTGTCTGATATTGTCTGTTTCTGCATGTGTGTGTTTGTGATTCAAATAAGGGTTAAGCTTGTTTACGATTGTTGGAATAATCAATATTTCATTTACTTTACTTTGAAAATCCACTTTATTGCGTGTTAGAGGACCTTTAAAAAAAGGCATGTAACGTTTGGAATAAATTTAATTATATATAAATAAAAAAGTTACAACTGACGGAACCCTTCTTCATAAGACCGACTGCAGGCGGTTTGCATCTACATGATCCTCTCTCCTATGATGATGATGTTGCTCCTCTTTCCTACACTATGCTGTGCCCGACAGGGTCCACAATTGATACTTTTGTACCTAAACTACCATCCTGTAACACATTGTTGGAACGCAATAAAGTATTAAGTATTGAGTATTGATCCTGCGACCTTTATAAAATCGTGCGACCATCTTGGACGTCTTCTGTCACGCTTTTTGCCACAGGATCTCCATTGCAAAACTATTTTGCCCCAGTTCTACATCTACGTGCTCTGCCCTCTGTAAGCTGTATTTTCGTTATGTTTATAGAAGTGCGTTCTAAACATTCGGATGATCGTCAATGAAATGAAATGAAATAAAATTTATTTAGACATAAATACACATAAACAATAAACAGTGTTCAAATCAGTTAACAATTTTTACACATAAGTAATTTTTATACATATAGTATGCCTAAAAAGGACTCCACTCAGCATGTGCTGCAGTGGAGGGCCACAACAGAATTACACTTACTTATGTATATAATATGAAATTTTCTAACTTAAGATTAAATAACATAGAACAAACACAGTTTGATTTCAGTTGAAAAGATTTTTAATTTTTAATTTTTATTAAAGATAATAGAGAGATCGACAGCATTAAGTAATACGTAAATATTTTTTTTATTTATATTTAAAAGCACCAATAGAAACTGAGTTACGGACGGGTGGAGGTAAATTGTTCCAACATTTCGTGGCGGCGTAACGAAAGCTGCCACGAAAAGCGGCCGTTCTATGTGAAGGACAGGTTAAACGCGTTGCAGATCGAACCAGAGACTGAGAAAACTTGAGCTTGAGAAAAAATGCGACCTCTTTTACTAGTAAAACAAACACAGTATCGCAATCTATCATCATTAATATCTCAATTAATTATAATCATCATCATCATCTCAGCCCATTAACGTCCTACTACTGAGCACGAGCCTCCTCTCACATACCAAGGCGCGAGGGTATTGGGTCATACTCCACCACGCGGACCCAGTGCGGATTGGCGGAGGCAGGTGTATGGCGTCCTGCTGTTATGCCACAAAAACGGTCAAAAGGACTGACCTCTGTAAACTCTGCTTTACTTCGGTGATCGTTTCCGACCACCGAGCACCGCGGAGCTACGAGCGCTTCAATTAATTATCAGTTGTCTTATAATAATAATACCCATTATTTATATGCTCGATAGAGATTGAGTTTTGATTCGTATGGGACGAGAGTGAACTTTTAGTGTGTGGGGTATCCCAGAACGTTTATACTTTTTTTTTAACACATTAACCGCCATGGGGGGCACCGGTGACCGGCATGCTACCCTTCTTAATTAGCTTGGCAGTTAATGTGTTAAATAAATTCACTTTTATTATCTATCTCAACCCAAACTACTGAACTAATGGCACTGAACAACGAAAATACAAAGAAGTGTAAGTCAAATAACCTTGTTTCTTGGTTGTTATTAATATTGTATTATGTCAGACTCGACTCAGAACTAAATCAGTTGTCAAATTATGGGTAGGTACATATAAACTAATATATACTTCCTTACCGTCAATACCTACATGCAGATAGGGTTATTTGCGTTAACTCAAACCTGTGGTGCCTATACCAACATTGTATTAAGTAAGTAAGCACAGAGCTTAATTACTGAATCGTTTTGAGTAAATTAATCTTGAGTAAATAGTCTTCGTTATAATAAACCTTGCTAATATTCCTAAGGTTTGTACTGTAAAACCAGATTTTAGGCTGACCTTAGTTTGTTGTGAGCGAAATTACTTTATTTTTAGGGTCTCTTACGCGAAAATTAAATATCTCCTTTTACTCCTGAAATTCCCTTCTCATAACTCCGATTTCTTTTCCTATTCGTTTTCTGTGCATGCGGTTAGGCTGTGGAATGCGTTGCCAGTCATTATTCGCACTTCCAAAAGTATTTCCATTTTTAAGAAGGCAATAAAGGAACACTTCCTGCTGCCTGCTAGCTGTAAATTTTTGTCTAATTGCTAATTTTAGTATGTTATTGTTTGTTTTTAGTTTTTTATTTTTGTTTTATTTGAGTTTGTTTTGTAACGTATTTTGTGCACGTGTCTACTTTGTATATGTTTTTTCCTTTTTTCGGTCTGCTGGAAGAAATTCCTTTTAGGGATAAGCAGTGCTGTTGTACATGTCTTTCCTAACTTTTATCTTTGTGTATGTTCCTTATGTGCATAAATTGTTAAATAAATAAATAAATCTTATTGATTCAGGCGTTACTTTGCGGAAACCCATTGTCAGCAAGTGATAGAATTGCGTGTTATCACCAGATTAGTATTTTCTTAAACCATCACTTGGATCCTTATTAATCACTCACCTGGATACCGTTTCTGTTTTTAATAAGATTCACGTACAGAACTATATAAAGCATGCTTAATGGAATAGTGACTTAACTCAAAAAGACGATTTTGGGACATCACAAAAGAATACTTGTCGTACTTGTAAGCGTATTAAATTGATACTGATTTATTGATTAGTAATTCTGCTTGTGCTTTGAACGTTTAATTAACATTGATTCGATCTCTGTAAGAAATAGAAATACTGTATTAGTACGTAACTCAAACCTGACCTATCTATTAATGGGTCGATGTTCCTTTAAGCATGCGAATAATCATTCCGCATTGAAATTATCTACCGGCGTTTGTTTTTGTTCCAAACTCCTTAGTACTGGACCTTTTAAGCTGGCAGAAACCGGCATTATTGCCGTCGTGTGTAGAGCGCTTGACATTGTGCTTTTTTCATATTAAGGAGCTCTCTTACTGTTCAGGACTGCATCTCTGCTTATCGTCTGGCAGAATGTGATCATTATGACGGTCTAGTCGCATTATATCCTTTTCGCAAAATGTCCCTTTATGAAACCTGTCTATTTCTTAAGCCTTACGGGAAATATCAGTATATTATAAAAACTGTCTTGCTTTTACCTGGTTATACAAAGAAACCTTAACTATTTGCTGCTTATAAAATACTATCTTGAGGAGTCATCACCTGACTGAGTCTACATCATAATTACCTTTATTTTTGTGTAGTTTATTAATAATACATGTTTAATTCTATGTTAGTTTATATGTTTTCTTGTTCGTACTGCCTCATTTTTTTCTGCTAACCCAAATGTTAAATGTAGAGAATGCCTTGTAGCAGTTGTAGTAGCATTAAGTTCGCCTTTATACATTTTTTTTTAATTCGTGGCATAAAACTTACTTGGCTCCTTTAAGTTTTTTTAGACCTGTGCACATTATGGGAAAAGTATATTCTGCGACTAAACTATTATGACGTAGCACATTAAAAAAACCTATATTGTAATAAAATTCCAGACATCTGAAGCGGAAAAGTTTAAACACACCAAATCGGTCGCATGGCACTTACCTATAAACACATATATTGGTCATGTTATTATTTTGGAAGAAATCTGAGAATGGTTATCATGGTGCATCTTAGAATTACTTGTATTTAGTTTATTAGATCAAATCTACACTACGCTGTCCTAATATTTGAACTTATAAATAATTGTCATACTACCAATTTATTGTGCTGAATTGGTATGTATGACAATTACTTATAAGCACAAATATTTGTCATCGTATTATAAGGTTAGAAAACTGAAATATGTTATTTGTTTTCAGATGCACATCACATAGTTATAAGTATAAATAATGATTAGGTATTAAAGAATTAAACTTACGACTGAAGCGAAAAGAGGTCCAACACTACAAATTGGTCGCCATAGTATACAATTTCAATTAGCTGAGTAGTGGAATTAGTTGTTTGTTAATGTGTTCCCCTAATGCTACCTTTAAAGCACCCTTACAAATTTTAACAGAGTGAATAAGCGTTTTGTAAACTATAATGTTATGTTATCCCAAACCCCGTGCTACAAACAGCAAAATTCGTTTGTGCATATACAAACAAGCCACTTCTCGTCCTAAAAGCGGTATATACGGCTTTTAGGATTTTCCCCGTCCTTTTGCGGGTAAAAACTAATTAAATACGGATAGACTTTGGTCACTTTAATCTCGTTGACCAACACCCCATTGGAAGTAAAAAAAGTAAAAATTGGGCTCCGATGGAAGTTTAAGTATGAAAGTCGAAATATCTTTGACGGATGCTTTTAATAACAACCTATTTATGATGAAAAATGCTTTGTTCAAATTGAGCTCTGATGAAAAATTTTTGAATGTTGAAATATCTCTGACGGATGCTTTTAATAACAACCTATTTATGATGAAAATGCTATGTTCAAATTGAGCTCTGATGAAAAATTTTTGAATGTTGAAATGGGTCCCTATTTTTTGTACGCCTAATTTGTAATGGCACCCAAACGAAAAGCCTAAAATTTCGCTCACCACCGAGTCTTCGGCTTGCTAAACCCACCTGCTCTTTACCTCGCGGGCCGCCTCGCCCCTCCGCGCCTACGCGGGCTTATATTGCACTCTAGGGTAGGGCAGACAAGACTACGTGGAGTCGGGTTTGCAGCGATTCGCTTCTGTCAATTTATTTTCTCAATACAATTCTATGCTTTTATTCCAATACATTATTGGCACATTTCATTTTAGATATGCTAAAATTAGTGCTTTTACAAATTTGCGAAATAATCGTTATGCCAAAATAAAGTTATGCCAATATAGTTTAGGCTATTTTACATTAGACATTCTAAAATTAGGCCTTTCAATTCTTAGGCCAAACTATAATGGTGGCAAAACTATTTTTATGCGAAACAATAATTGTACGTTTTAAGTTTAGGCCAAAACGGTTTTAGGCGAACCAAAGGGCACCCTGTTGAAATATCTCTGACGGATGCTTTGTTTATGATGAAAAATGCTTTGTTCAAATAGAGCTCTGATGAAAGGTTTATTAATGTCGAAATATCTTTGACGGATGCTTTTAATAACAACCTATTTATGATGAAAATGCTTTGTTCAAATTAAGCTCTAATGAAAGATTTATAATTGTCGAAATATCTCTGACGGATGCTTTTAATAACAACCTATTTATGATAAAAAATTCTTTGTTCAAATTGAGCTCTGATGAAAGATTTATGAATGTTGAAATACCTTTGACGGATGCTTTTAATAACAAAATGTATAATGAAAAATGCATTGTAACGTTTGGGCTCCGATAGAGGACTTATAAATGTCGGTATATCTTTGGGGGATGCTATAACTAATCTAAGAAAATGAAAAATACTTTCTTTAATTTGGGCTTCGATAGACAATTTAGGAATATCAAGGTACCTTAATACCTACTAACGCTCCCGTTTACTTTGAGCAGGAGTTTGAGTGAAGAAGAATTAGGCAGGAAATCCTTAAGTTGGTTCTCATGCCAAGTTAACAACTTAGACTGTGAGGTGGCGGATGACTGCCAGGTCTATCTACATGATAGAATCACTTTCATGAAATAGTAAAGTCATAACGAACTATGAATGTTAAGGACTGGGTGGACTCAAAAGTAACTTCACACTTTAGTACTTTGTCATACTAAGTAGAACGCTTAATAAATCTGTCTCATTACTTTATAGGTGTAATAATTGATGCGACATAGTTCCAAAATTTGCGGCTAATCGTGGATCGTAATACTTGTGTGACTGAGGTTAGGATCAGACGAATCTATTCAGGTCATTGACTCAGTCAGCTGTAATACAATTTATATTTATTTATTCAGTAAGTATAACTTATTTATAACATAGTCTCACAAAATCGTGAGAACGGGCTCAAACTTTTTAACTGCGGGGTCTGATTAAACGATAAACGCGTGCATTGAATCTTGTTCTAGAGCAATATTGTATCTAAAATCGCCTTTACTATATCACGAATCATTATGTTATCTTCAAATCTTTAGATTCACAAGACCCTCGTCTTCACCTGCCTCGGAATGGGCCCATTTGTAAACAACGTCTGTACACCTAATATCTTGATACTTCTGATTTTATTTCTCGGTTTTCGGGCGTCATCCAACCATATTTATATAAAGAATGTATTGTCTCACCACATACATAGAATAGGACATTATTTATTTATGTAAGTGAATATTTCTCCGCATTAAATAGCATACTTCTTAAAAACTTTACTTAGGGACATAATTAATTTTATGTTTAAAATTGATCAGTGGAAAAATAACCACTAAACAATTCAAATTGAAATAGGAATAGGTACAAAAATGGTACGCATTGATTGTATCACCTAGTTAGTATTTGTCTACAAAGCCTCAGATTTAACAAAGCTCGCCTTCACCTGCCCTGTAATGGGCCCACTGACGACCGATATGGCGTGGAAGTCAGTATACCTGCATTTCAACTAACGACGGGTTCGATTCCCACACAGGACAAAACTGTGAGCGCATAAACATGATATTTGTGTTAGTCTGGGTGTTTTCCTATGCTTTAAAGTTTTATTTGTTATAAATAACCCGGCTCATGAACGTTACAAAATAGAAATAAGTATATTGTAATAAATCATTTCCAATGGGTGTATAGGGATCCCACCAAGACCGAAGGAGCCCAAACCAACCTCACCTGCAAGTGGTGCACCTGCCGATCAACGGACGAGGCTCTGGCGAACATAAAAGTGCCCGGTAATCGTCAATAGGCTCGCCACCTATTACGTGGGGAAGTGTGGGTGTGTATAATATGCCTCTGCCTACCCCTTCGGGAAAACATGCGTGAATAATGTATATGTATGTATAATTTCCAATACTATTAAAAGCTTTTGTACAAACATTTTATACTGGAATGTTTCGTAAACTGTCTAAAGTGACTTGTATTGAATTTAAGGCGCAATTATGTGAAGCTAATTTTAAGACGTTCAAAGCTATGATTTATTGCCTGTCAGTGAGCAGACTTTGTTATTTCCTAAATAAACTTTGCAGTAATTGATAAATGTTCGAAAACAAATATTTTTTGATTATAGATTTCGATTAATAATTTACCTACTAGATTTTTAAAGAAATATAAATCGGGCCGATTATTACGACCACAAACACTCGGTGTGTTAGGTCCAATGGAAATGGTACCGAGGCTTTCTTCTTCTTCTTTTAAATAATGGCTTCGTGCGGTTTGCACATTTAGCCAGTGTCAAGTTAGAAATATATTAATATCATATAAATTATAGTAAATGAGAACTAGTGGTGATAAAGATGATAAATGGTAAATGAGATCCCCTCCCCCTAAGCCCCTTGAGTCCTCAGTAAAGATGTGGGCCTATACTGAGATCTCACATGGACTCCTTGAGAGAAAATTTGAAAAGTGATGTTGCACTGTTTTGTTTGATTTACCAACACTTACGTATGTTCACAAACACTTAACGGTTAATAATCCACCGTTATTACACATTAATGTTAGAAATTTCACAAATTTTAGAAAATTAAACAAAACTGCAGACATGACGCTTCACTTTCCCGCCAAGAAGTATAACGAGGCTTTAAGCTATTAAAAATAAAGTAACAACGTTTTACGGGCAAAATTTATAGCAAGATACCTTACATTTTTGCAAAAAGTGAATAACAGTTTTTAAACACAATAGCAAACCAGTGTTCAAATATAACATTACACTTTTATTGAGGACGACACACGACGCACTTAATCATGTTCATTCTATTTTATTTTTTAATTATCCGGTACGGCAGTGAATGCCGAGAACATTTCATGTTTTACATTTTCTGTAAAGGGAATTGTAACTAATGCATTCCCTCAGTTTCAAACAAACTATATTTCAAGATAAATTAAAAGCGGCTAGCTTTACGCTACGATTTTGAGCGATAGCACTTTATATAAATACCACCCATTTATTTAACCTTATATTTATTTAGCCTTAGCAAAATAAGGTACTTATTTCTACTGCAGTGTATTTAATCTGACTAAATGCTTTGATATTACTTTTAATATCTGGCTGCTATAAATATGTGTTTTGTACCGTTTACCTGCTTTAATAATAAATTTGCGAGACAGCGTAATAAGCGTTGTATTAAAGACGGTATTAGATTTACGCCATTTTAGTCTCTGAGGCCCTTTTTACAAGTATTTATTACTTTAATCTACGCAAAGTATTATCTTTTCGCTGTCAGAAATGCCAAAATATGTAAATGTCATTTTGTGTTGCGTTGTAATGTTGCTAGTTCGTCGTGGTGTCGTTTTCAATTAGGCCCCTCAAAATCATTAGTGTTGCGAGGGCCTTGTTGCCGCTGTAGCAATATGCTGAGCCTGGGGCGTAATTAGGGTTCAAAGGTGCTTCATAGAGTTACCTTATTTGAATTATTTTTTTTTATTTACATATCAATTTTTTCACTATTTTTAATACACCAATTTTTAGATAAAGAGCATCTCTCAAATATATCATTTTTGTTCTTTTAAATAATGGCTTCGTGCGGTTTGCACATTTAGCCAGTGTCAAGTAAGAGATATATTAATAACATACATTAAAGTAAATGAGATGCCCTCCCCTAAACTCTTGAGTCCTCAGTAAAGATGTGGTACCTATACCTACTGAGATCTCACATGGACTTCTTGAGAGAATTTGAAAAGTGCTGTTGCACTGTTATGTTGCATATACCAACCTTCATGTACGTTCACAAACACTTAACGGTTAATAATCCACTGTTATTCATTTTACACGGTGCATTTGTGTGCATAAAAGCTATTGCTTACTAATTTACGAAAAAATTATATCTGTTGTCTTTTCTCTATCTATAGTACAAATTCAGCTTCATTATGAGCTGGAAGCGCTTTGTCGGATTATCGAAGTATTTTTTTTTAAATTGGTATTATTCATACAAGGCTATAATAAAATATACTTCGCGTGTTTATGTGTGTGTGTCTCAATGTGTGTTTATGTGTGTG
This sequence comes from Musotima nitidalis, assembly GCA_949126915.1. NCBI lineage: Eukaryota > Metazoa > Arthropoda > Insecta > Lepidoptera > Crambidae > Musotima > Musotima nitidalis. The sequence continues at coordinate 4,747,246 of OX421424.1, read as the reverse complement.
TGTGGGGTACATATGAACAATTAGTTTATGTCGACCCGTTAACGCATCGAGTAGACAAGATTGTACGGCTTAGAACACTAAATATTTAACTACAAACCCTTTGAGATAAAATTAAAGAGGAATGTAGAAAATTATTGAAATAAATGACCTATTTTAGATCTCGACCAAAGCGATGCACTTAACGAAATAGCCGACCTCAATGTGAATATCTAATTGCGAATAGCCACAGAGCTGCTCAACGGTGCTCTTAAAAGCGTGCAGGAGATTCTCGATTAGATTTAAGCCATTGATCCCCAAAACCGATTCTCAAAGAGGGCAGATTTTCCGTTCCTCTCACTTGAATTTGCTTTGGAAATAAATCGGAATAATTGGGAAACGTTAAAAGGTTGGTTAATAAACCACATAAATACAAATCCTTTATTTATGTATGCAAATTCACATTAAAGACCGATGATATACCGTCATCATAATTATGTAATTAAGATAATTAATCTATTGCAATTTGTATTATATATATACTAATTTATATGTCGGACTGACTATTTAAGTAACTGCAATAATATAGACATTATGTTATGTACAAAATTTTATCTCAGGGATTACAAAAATGTATTAATGTCGTGATCTAAAAATACGTATTACGCAAATAAATGTCCGCGAATTAAGTTAAGTCACAAAAAGCGGTTATGGTTCTGATATTTGATCAGAACATCCCAGCTGTGTGTTGTCCATGTCCTTTATTTCTAACAATTACACCAATATTTAGTCCCAAGATAAATATCATTAAGGACTTGTGTTATGGATACTAAATAACGAATAAACATTCTTAAATTTTTTTTTTTTGTAAATACACTTAATATACATAGAAAACACTCAGACCAGAACAAATATTCATGTTCATGCACACAAAGATTTGTCCTGTTTGGGAATCGAACCTACGACCTCAGGAGCGGAGGGCTGGTATACTGATCTCCACGCCATTTCTGTCGTCCTTTAAATGTTTCATCTGATCAGCCCATTAGCGTTTTACTGCCAAACATACCTTACCTCCTAGTAAGGTATGTTTGATCATCCAGGTCATCCTTTACGACACGGACCCATAGTGGATCTGGGTGGCGGGTGTGTGGTATTCTGCTATTAAGATTTTTCAACACTAGCGTCTTGGCAGGGCCCTTAACTAAAGCTTAAGGACTACCACATTTAACGATCAACGAGTGGACGTCGCTATTGGCAGTAAGTCTACACGTTCAATCAACGCAAGGCAAGCATGCGACAAACGAGTTGTCAACGAGTGGTCTACCGCGCGACTACTCGTTGAAAACTCGCGCACTCCGCGCGTTGAGGGCTTACGACCGAGGCGATCCGGTGATGGAGTTGTTGTAGTGAGCGCGTATACAAGTCCATATAAAGAATACTAGCCCCAGGAAGAGAGGCGGTTCCGAGTGGGTGCCGGGAGGCTCTAATGATCTGTGACCTATAAACTGGTTAAAAAGATAATCCTACTTAGAAACAGAGACTTTGATAGTAGCTGTTAAGTAATAAGTCCAGATATAGACAATACAATACAATTCACAAACCTATTCAAATTACTTCATTTGATTCAATTATCTATACATATATAAATTTAAACATCAAATCTGAACCTGTCGTCTGGAAGTAGAAAATAATAATAATAAAAACGTTGATTTGGTACATTACAAATTACAATAAAAATAAAAAATCTTAAAGCTAACAGCATCTTAAATCTAAAACAGTACCAAAAGGCCTCCGCTCAGCATAATGTCGCAACAAAGGTTGTCACGACGCTGGTATTCTGCGGATGCCGGTAAGATGAGGTAATGACTCCATATAAACAAACTAAAAATAATAAAATATTGCGTTACTTCACTTCCATCTTAACTTAAATATTAATAAATAAATAGAATCTTATTCTCTACTTCCAGGCGTCTTTTAGTATAAAAGAGAATATATTTTATCGCTACAAAGTGCAAGACCAATATCTATGAAAAGTAGCAATTGGTGACGTAGTCTTACTGGCGCAGTAATAAATAAGTAACTACTATAGTGAAATGGAGCATAAAAATCACTTGTCCTATCGGAATCGTCTTAAAGCTATAAAATGTGATTTACTCGTTTAAATTGCATAATTCTGATAGCTACATAATCATATTAGCACTTTAAATCCACTGCTGAACATTGGCCTCCCCAATAAATCACTTATATTAAGGTGATCGCAGTTCCAGCCATTACGCAAGATGACGCTGCTGCCCATCATCCGGTAAGATTTCTAGGCCAGTCATCATCATCATCATCACAGCCCATTAACGTCCCACTACTGAGCACAAGCCTCCTCACACATATCAAGGTGTGAGGGTATTTGGTCATACTCCACCACGCTGACCCAGTGCGGATGTGCGGAGGCAGGTGTATGGCGTACTGCTGTTAGAATTTTTCAAGCCGCCCAGTAGGCCTTTAACATGGCTTAACGACTACCACATTTAGTGATAACCGGGACCAACGGCTTAACGTGCGTTCCGAAGCACGGAAGCGCTCGATATCAAATGCCACACAAACGGTCACCCATCCAAGGACTGACCTCTGAAAACTCTGCTGTACTTTGGTGATCGTTTCCGACCACCGAACACCGCAGAGCTACGAGCGCTTAGGCCAGTAAGCCAGTATTACAGAGCATTACATACGGATACGGATAGCATCATAATACATATTAAAATTCGACAATAAAGTGACATGCATCATCATTATTGTTAGCCTATATTAATGGCACCAACAGAAAGGGAAGGAACTGCACCACAGTAAGAGTTGCAGAGAGAGGAATGAGACCCAACCCGGTCGGCTGAAATCTGTTTTTTGCAGTAATGGCTTAGTTTATACACAAATTGCATGTTCTGTACAAAGGTATAAAGATTTGCAACGTCTGTGTTAAGTATTGACGCTGCACGTAGATGTGAAAACTGGGCCGACTCGACGCTGACCACGCTGACGCCGAGTTCAATGTACAAGATGTACCCTTGTACACCATCGTAATTCACCACCATATACCTACCTATATATTTAATATCATATTATTCAGACGTTATGTCTGACTTATTTAAGAGTAATTAATTTATCATTCCAGTGTATCCTCGCAAGCGTATAATTAAATAGTCATTACACCCTCGGCTCGGTTAAGCCAGCCATTGATTTCAGTTCAGTTAGAGCTACATTCTTGCTTTGTGTGTAATGTTTAATTTGGGTGACAAGTATTACATTATATTTAGTATAATATGTACAAGTGAACACGTATTAAAGCCTGCTTGTGAGTATTATAGAGCCTATAGACAATGTTATTGGCAAATAAGTGTCATACTTTATATATTTTGAAATTTTTAGAAATTTAGGGAGCCTTTTCTGAGCAAGACCACTAAGTTATGGAATTCACTGCCGGCTCATGTGTTTCCTATTTCCTATGATCCCGGGTCTTTTAAGCGGGGCGTGAAACGGCATTTTAGTAGGCCGTCATGAGTGGATGCGCTGTATACCGTGCTTATTTCACGTTATAAAGCGCTTTCATTTTTTTATTGGACTGCATCGACTGCTTACTATCAGGCAAGGTGTAGTCATTATGACGTCACATTAAAAATATATATAAATACATTTTCAGCGGTTCCTATCAAAAGATCTTATTACTAATCATCTGGCATTCGTCTGCCAATCGGTACATCCACGGATTAGATAAATGAGGTCTACATCTGTATCTGTGTCTGTACATTGTATTTTATCTCATGAACTGTAAAATACAGTCTGAAAGAGCGGAGTGTAGACAATTTCGGGACCTCCAAACATGACACATGATTCTTTCGGCGTTTTTATATGTGCTTTTTTGTTTTTACAAATGTTTTATTTAAATTTACAATTTTTAACTTATTTAAATTTGTATGGTTTTTCATTGTAAAGCTTTAAAGAGGAAGACGAACTGTGTAAGGTCTTTGTAAACTGGTGGTACTAAACGGAGCTAAGCACTGAAAATCGTGTAGTAATACGAGGGCCATTATTCCGGCTTAGCTTGTTCTCGCAGCTCAAGCATCTCTGGTTTTAATGGTCCCCGGGGAACTGCTTCAAGCCCGCCGCGCCGCTGCAAGTACGTGAGTCATGTACTGGAACGCTTTTGAAAATAATTGTGATAAATTCTTCATATGCCTCTTTAAAGTTTGCGTGTTTTCTACTGAATTTTAATAAAATGACTACTACGAGTCCTTATATTTTCTTAATAATTTACGAAGCGCTCGTAACTTGGCGGTACTTCAGATCGGACACGATCACTGAAATAAAGAGTTTACTGAGCTTTGTCCTTGAATAGGTGACTTTTGGTGTGCTATGGAGCATTTCGGTGATTGGCCAAAATCGTAAATTCATTAATAAAGAAATAAATAAATGTTTTCTTACAATTACACCAATTATTTAGTTCCAAGATAGGTATCATTAAGAACTTGTGTTATTAATAAAAAAAGGATAAACAAATATAATTTTTTTTTTGTAAGTACGTTCTTCATATTAGGAAAACACCCAGACCAAAAGAAATATTCATGTTCATGCACACAAAGATTTGTCCTGCGTGGGATTTGAACCCACGACCTTAGGAACGGCGAGCGGGTATTCTCGCCACCACGCCACGACGTCGTCAAATGGACAAATTAATGGGCAAATGAATATATTATATTTAGATAACATTTTTTTTTTTCGTTAATTTATTAGCGTTAACACTGTATCTCGCTGTGCACGGTGGCCGATAACCAGACTAGTAAGAAAGCTTGGGGTTATATATACTCCTTTTACCACATTCTAGCATAAAGTGGATCCTATTCTAAGATGAACCACCACACGGCTAACAACTGTACTTAAAAATCTCAGCGTCAAGTATGCAAATAGTTACAACCCTTCCTTGTTACTCTGACCTTGAAAACTAAGTGCCTAATTAGCAAATGCCTAATAGACGCAGTCCGCTGTTCTAAAACCTTTTTTCTCATTCCATAGACTTAATTAATTTAAAAAAAGGATTTGAATGAATGAATGAATGAACGCTTTATTGTACACCAAAATAAAGAGAAATACAGCAATGGAAACATTAAAGTAAAATTATTTTCAGAATGGGCGGCCTTATTGCTCACAGCAATTTCTTCCAGGCAACCTTCAGATGGACAGGACATGATAAGAAGTATACACGTAGGGTAGCGCAATAGAGTGCTCTAATTAACAATAATTATTATGATGCCTATATAAATTACACTTAAAGATTTGTTATAATATAATTCCTTTAAATGGATTAAGATAAACATTTTAGTTTCAGCGAACAATAGGTTTTTGGCTTGTGGTAAAAGGTATTATATTCTATTGTAATTATATTTTTTGTTGTTTTTTTAGGTAAGGAAATCATCAAATCACCGTCTTCCGCTGTGAGTTCTCCCACAGGGAGAGAACCCAAGCGGAAGGGTGCGTCAATAATTTTATTGACTAAAAACCATCCATGGTCCGCCTTTAGCCTGCAATGTTTCAACAACAACAGTCCCGCAACCTCGGCAGCCTTGGCCCCATTCCTCGGGGCCCCTCAGTGTGCTGACTTTTCTTTGAAACAAGTGGAACACGCGCGCCGTCGACGCGGCCTGTCGCCTATATTACGCGGACAAGCGGCGAGTTATCCATAACTTATCACCCGTCCCTACCCTAGTCCATCCATAACCAGTTTAAAGACAATGCTTATAGATCATACTATTTGGATTCTACTGTGTCATTTACCTAAGGCTTCCTCTGTTAAAAAAATACTTAAGTTACTTAATGTAGGTATGCACATTAGGTGAATTGGGAACAATATTTATTTTTCTTAATAGGCGTTCCACATATAGCTGAAACCTAATGAGTACTATACAGCAAATGAGTAGTCAAGTTCCTCATCCACTAAACCTAGCAGTTTAGTAGTAAATTGCGATAATATATGTCGCAGGCAAAATGTAGAATGCGTCGTTTTACAAAACGACAAGGCAATTAATAATTGTAAAGCATGATCAACATTTTTTTAAGTTCACTGAAAGCAAGTCGCTCCTAAAGCAAATCAGTTACCTTGCGCAATTATTCAAACCCCTCTAAGTTAGTTGTCATTATAAATTGCATTGTATACTACGAGTATATAAACAAAAACATTTTCCATACATTCACATTTGCCCTATTGTTTCGTAATATGCTGCATTTCTTCAATCTGCCTTAGACATATATACTACGAATACGTACATTACTGTATATGATCAGACGTATGATTTTAGTTGTACGTTGTGGATTACAACGAAACCGCATTACGAGAATGCGGGGAGCGAACTGATATCAAAGGAAAAGTGACAATAAATGTTTCAACTAAAACTATTTCGCTTTTACTTGGCATAGAGATTCTTGAGGCATTCTTCTCAATCTCGTTGCCTTTTTGGAAGCCTCGTTAGAGTCACCGACAGACTGACGGACAATACCCTCCCTCTTTAGCATCACGACAGGCTGACTGACAGATCCCCCATATCAGACTAACCGACAGACTGACTAATCTTGAGAAAAAAAACCACAACAGCCAGAAAACTGACAAACCTTGACAAATTCTGACAAAGAATCCATTTGCTTTTCTTGATTATGATACCGCTCATATCTCTTTCATTGTTGTTAAGAAAACAAAATGGAATTTCCATTTTGTGTTTAAAAATTTGACGAATCTAAAGGATCCTGCTGATTTTAAAGACAATAAAGTACATTTTATTTATTTTTATTTTGAGTATTTTTATTTACGCTCGTCGTTCCGCGGATAATTGATATTCTGCTAAATCTGGTAAGACTAGTGCCTCTGTAGAGCGAAAAAGGCGGCTAGGGAAAAGGTAACATTCAGAGGCTGACGTCTCTGGGTGCCCTTAGTATTGACAACCAAGTAGGGAAACTAAGAGAGACGTGCGGGCCAGGAAGGGCAGCCAAGCAGCGCTAGGAAGGTCTTAAGCAGCGGGTGCTGGGAGTTCGTAATCGGGGATCGTAAGTCTAAGGGACAACCGGAAGAAATGCTAGGATGAACTTAACAGTTAACGTCATGACTAACGACTGCCATAGAAGTGCATGACAGTCGGGACCAAAGGCTTGACGTGCTAACAGAGCCACGGAGCAGGCGATCATTAATATATCCTTCTAATCACAAACAGGAAAGTATTAAGAAGTTGAGAAAATTGTTTAATAACGAATTAAGCTCTAATTCTATCTATTTAGTAGGTATCTAAATTAAAAAAGACCAATACTTGGCAAAGATTATAAAATGCAAGCAATGGCAAGCATGGTACGTACCTAGACGTCCACAATCTTGTAAATTAAAGGGGAAAGTGACTAGTTTGCTAATATAACGAAGTTTAATTAGTCCCTTTTAAACTGAGACTGAAATTCGTTAACTCCGTACAAAACTGCAGCTAAGTACTTTCTGCGCAATATACGTCGATCAGTACAACTGTATAAAGAGCAATTAACAAACAAATAAACTAAATTTTCTACATACATACATAGTGCAATCACCGCCATTACGAAGATGTGGAGACGAAGAGCAGTCTATGGAACACCTGCTGTGTACCATTGACTTGCTGGCTGCCTGCCGAATGGGCCTTCTAGGGGGGGCCTACCCACAGCCAAGAGACTATGGGCTCCAATCTGCTAAGACTGTCATTTAAATGATTACAACAATATTTTGAGATATGGAGTGAAAGGCAAGGGGATGCACAAAAGATTCTACCTAAGGGTCAAAGTGCGCCACGAACAGTCAGAACAACATCATCATCATCTTATGATAAGATACATACATTCACGCCTGTTTCCCCAAAAGGGTAAGCAGAGGCATATTATACGCCCGTACTTCGCCAATTATAGTTGGTCCTACGTAATAGGTGGAGAGCCTATTGCCGCTTACCGGGCACTGTTAAGTTCACCAGAGCCCCGTCCGTTGATGGGCAGGTACACCACTTGCAGGTGAGGTTAGCTTGGGCTCCTCTGGTCTTGGTAGGATCCCTATAATTATTATAAAATTTTCTACAGATGCACAACTAAGTTTTATTTTTTACCACGGAATTACTATCTACACTGTGTACATTCGGAATATATTAAATTATATGCTAAAATGTAAGTATGTAAAGCGTTTTGCTAAGTTTTGCATATCATGTGCCGCGCTGCTGAACTTGTTCTTACAAATTTTCCACTTCAAGTATTTTTGTTCTAGCAAAGTCAACTAAAATTCTTAGATGGCCATGCAGACAAAATGCAAGTTACAACCAAATTGGAGTCATTGTAAATGTGGGTGATAGACTTTAACATAACAATAGTAATCCTGTAAACCTGTAACTCTGAAAATGGTTAATATGACTTGGAAAACTTTTTATATTTCTTGTTTGAAGTAACATAATTATAATATAATAGACCATTTATTATAATTATAAATATTTTTTCTGGTTTGAGTGTTTTCTATGTTTTATAAGTATGCATTTACAAAAAGAAGTATGTAATATATTGAAATACCGATTAATTATATTTAATGACGACCGATATGGCGTAGTGCCAAGTATATCCGCACTCTGCTCCTGAGGTCGTGGTTTCTATTCCCACACAGGAAAAATCTTTGTGTTCACAAACATGAATATTTGTTCGGGTCTGGGTGTTTACCTATGTATATTAAGTATGAATTTACGAAAAGAAATGTATTTATGTATATTTATCCGTTATTTAGTATCCATACACAAGTTCTAAATGATATTTATCTTGGCACTAAATAAGTGGTGTAATTGTTAGAAAATATTTATTTATTTATATATGTAAATTAGTTATTTGGTATGTTCTATGGGTATGAGAGAAGTAATAAATTTAGGAACTACGAATTTATATACATATTTATTATGAATTCTACAGCTACAAAATTTATATTTACCAAACGAAATTTATTTAAGCCATAATAAATTTTGATAATACAACTGGTAAATTACAGTAAGTAAATGTCTGAATGATACAACACTGTAGCCGGTGTTTGACACACAAATTATATTCAGTTATAGCCTGACGAAACTTGAACGACTTCAAGTCGTACACAGCTGTCATAGTGAAAACAAATAAGTAAACCAAATCGAGGCCCGAGCGAGTGAAAATAGCCTAAACAGATAGGGATGTCGCTAATAAACACACATCATAATGCACATAATTTTTGTCACATCTCATTTATTTAAATTGATTCTGTTATTTTTATTTTTGGTAAATTAATGTGTGCTCTGTATCGACAATGTTGTGTACGCCTGTTATCGGTTCTCATGTGAGTCCGGAACCTATACCTTTGCTAAATGTTTAAAGTATGCATGTGAACTTGTTGGTGTACCTATTTAAATAAATAATAGTTTATTTAATTCCAAATATACATAGTGGTCATAGGCAGCACAGCGGCAGAGCGAACGTGGGCACGGGCGGCATAGCCAAAACTGACGCACTTTTAGCAGCGATAAATTTGCCATAATCTTCGAGAGACGACGCATATATTTGAGCGCTCTCACATAAAAACCGTGTTCAGTGAGTATGTATGAGGATAAATACATACATACACTTATGACTGATTTCCCGAACTAGTCCCACGTAATAGGAAAATTTTATAATAGTCAAGTGCACCATGAGATTGGCTTTGGCTCCCAATATTTGGTTTGAATTCGTATACACCTGAATGACGCCTGACCTATGTAGAATAAAAAAAATACATTTTATTGATATAAAACGAGAATAAAATAAGACAAAAGCACAAAAAAAAGCAAAGAACATACAATCAATTGGCAAATAATTAAATGTCATTTTACCAGTCAAAAGGGCGATATATGTAGGAAGATATCATACTTATTTATTTTTACTATGCAGCTGTGAACAACCAATTTCATCTGTGATATCGATGTTAATCATTCAAACGTAATGCTGCCTGCCAATTCCATGCTCCTTCAAATTTTCAACTGATTCTAATTACCTTTTCATCGGGCAATTTAATTAAACGATTCACTTATATCTGTAGGGTACTCTTGTAATTAGGTTATGATACTAATTTGGCAGCTTGTGCGTGTTATTCCCTTTAAAAGAGATCCCTTTGCAATAAGAGTTTTGATATAATTATATATCTTATTTATTATATCAGCGGCCGCCGGCGACATTGTCCGCTTGATCTATAGATACTTTTTTTAAACAAGTTTCTACGTAAAAAATAAAGGTATTTGTTTTTTTAGCTATCTGTTGATAAAAGTTCAAATTGCGTTTAGTTATTTCATGTCAGATGCGTTATGTTATATCACGTCCAACATTTGATGTCACTTTACACGGGAACGGAATAAAAGTATCTTATGTCCGTTTCCTGGTTCCAAACTACCTTCATATTTTCCCGCAGGAACTCGATTTTAAGAAAGGAGCTAGGGGCCACGCGGAGGAAATCGCGGGCGGTCGTTAGTTCAATAAAAAATATACTAATATTACATAGTGGCATAAAACAGAGGGGCGAAAGCTCAGTGGCGAGACCTTCAAATTCAGATAGTCTCGGGTGCGGGTTTGCATACCTACCTATGACTTCTCGAAGTTATGTGCGTAATTAACGCATGCGCCGTTCCTCGGAAAGCACGTTAAGCCGTTGGTCCAGGTCCTCCTCAACATTTATGGCAGTCATTATTCAGAAAGAAGATGTTACCCACTGGATTGCGAACGTCAGACGGCCGTCCCTTTGTGCAATAATTGAAATTCAGTCAACATCTGGTTAGACCAGTAAGCGGACCCTGACCCCCCCCCCCTCGACTGGTCTCCACCTTGTCGTGGTGGAGGGGCTGAGTACCTCCCGGTAGGGCGCAGAGAGCGCTAGGGAAAAAAGGTAACGGGGCCCCCGGTCCCCGCTTCCTAAGACCCTCCTGGCGCCGCTTGACAGGCCCTCCTGGCCCCACAGGTCCCTCTTAGTTTCCCAACCGGTAGTCAGTACTAAGGGCACCCAGAGTCGCCAATCTCTGGGTGTTACCTTTCCCTAGCGCCCTCTGTGCCCTACCGGGAGAGGTACTCAGCAACCCCCACCATGACAAGGTGGAGACCAGTCGGGGGGCCCTAAGCTTACATACCGTGATAACCCGGTTGCCCTAGATATGGCTAGGATATGATATGATGATGATAAAGAGGAAATATTTATACTATTAGATGTTTGTAATGAATGAACTCAAAAACTGTTGGACCGATTAAAAAAATCTTTCACCATTAAAATGGTCACTGAGTAACAATCTAAAACTCCATACTCCGTAGGCAAGGTATTTCAAAAATAGTTATCGAAGCGAATCGAGGGCGTCCTACTAGTCACAAATATAGAAAGTAGTACCCACAGATATAGACATTGGTTTCCTAAAGAATAGAATCAACCCAAAGCTAGGGTGTCGTAAGAAGCTAATGACTACTCTGCAAGGCTTCCCGCCTTCCATCATGCGCCACCTAGCATTCCGCTTAGTGCGTGCCGCGTCGGTGCCTCCCCAGGTGCCGATCGCTTCACATGGAGAGGTTAGTCGGTTCAAGCCCGACATAACCACACACACCGGGTGTGTGGTATGTGGGGGGCATTATCTCCTTCCTCCCACCGTGGGGCGTAGTTCCTTGTAGGTTGTTGTTTTCTAGAACGCAAAATAAAAAAAATGCAATTATCACGATTTGTATGGAAATCAAGCTTGCCGTCCTTTTTTACTGTGACGTCACTTTCGATATTTAGTGACGGGATAAATAAACTGATTTGCAGACACTGATACCGCTAAAGATAAATATTTCATGTGTGAAATCTTTCATGTTACAGTATTTATTTATTGGATTACCAACATAAGACACAGAATTAACTACAATAAAAATTACGACAATATACATTAAACTACTAACTGTTCTTATAATTGTAAACACATCTTGCATACGTAACATTACAACCAAGAAGAAAATAGCAAAAAAAAAAACCTAACACTCTAAACTAACTACACTACGATTACATTTAAACATTAAGAGATTATGGAGAAAAGAAAATCACTAAATCGGTGATAATTTCTAATGAACTAATGTTTTTATAAAACAACAACAAACGCGCGGACTGTATGTAGCGGCGGCCAACCTCGACGATTGGTCGTGGTTCGGACACGCGAAGTACATGCATTTGCGTTATCTGTTGTATATGTAAGTCTGTGGTTGTACCCTTTATTCCCCAATGAAACTTCCAGAAACTTCATGCGTATTCTAATTCAATTTCGTCTGAGTACGAAGAGTAATTTAATCAAATTGTATTAACAGAGACTGCGCCATATGCCATAGGTAATGTAATCAAGCTTATTATAGTAAAGCCGTATCAACTTTGGAAGCCTAGCAGCGCCCCGCGGTGTCACCCGCAAGATCCACGTTCCCGTGAGAATACCAGGATAATAATAACAATAATTCTCTTACAATCACACCAATTATTTAGTTCCAAGATTAGTATTATTGAAAACGTTGTTTTTTGAAAATAATTATTTACACACCTATTTTATACAATAGACATCCAGATCAGAATAAATATTTATGTTCATGCACATAAAAAAAAAACTATTCTGGAATCGAAACTTCAGAAGAGAAGTGCAGGAATAGCTGGAATACAGACCTCCATGCCATATCGGTCGCCAAAGAATTATCATAGGATTAAAAGTATCCTTAGTGATAATACAGGTTATAAACTGCCTATGTTTCAAATATCATGTTATTATGTAAGAAGCCCAATATAGACCTCTTATAAGACCTTGACGACTACCACATATGAATGAAAACGCTGCGTATAAAATGCTACACAAGCGATCACAATAATACGATGAACATAGACTAATTAAATAACAGAGTAACTCCACTGGAACCATTATCAAAAACCCCATAACGGTTACGTATATTTTAAATAAACGTCCAAACTTTTGTAATTACTTGTTCAAGACTAAGTGTCAATCGATGCTTCTCGAATATTAAGCAATTTCACGCTTCACCGCATTTAATTATTTCGTAACAGTTCAAAGGGACTAGATATTGCTATTCAAAAGGTTCCGCAAAAAAAAAGAAGTATAAAGGGTCGTCTGATGAGAAATCAACTTCATGGGTCGTTTCCGTAAGAAATTTGGAATAATAACCTCTTTGTTGATTAAGACCTGCCCTTTTATTTAGATTTGTTATCGTAGTAATTTAGCCTCTCGTTTCACCGAGTGATTAATTCAAAATGGAATACAACGAGAAAGTTGCTACTGGGTACAAAGTACATATTATACCTTTGAAATACGTTAAGCAGACATATAACCTACCATTTATCAACTCCTTAGAATTTACGCACATTTAGCTCTAAATATATATAGACTTTAACACATATGTCACTTTCGCTTATCTGTAGACTTGGGCCCTGTGACAACGCGCGACTTATAACTCCAAAAGACATTAAGATGACATATACTTTCCGATTATTAAACGACGTAGAGTTTACGCTGCTTTTACTCTGATAGACTTTAACAGTGTAGGGGATCCTGCCATCAACTGTGGAGCCCAAGTCAACCTCATCTGCAAGTGGTGCAACTGCCGGATTAACGGACGAAGTGTGGACATATAATATGTCTCTGTCTATTCGTTCGGAAAAACAGGCGTGATTTTAAGTATAGACTTTAACACTTAGCTGTTCGTAAAGGAACGAGTACTTTCTCCTTGCGCTCGCACCAAAAAATAACTCTTGAATTGTACCTCCGAAAGACATTTTGATATCACACCACACGTTATGCACACAGGTACTCTGTGCACTCGTACCTTTTAACGACTCAAGATTTGTACCTCAGACGTGTTGTTTGCCAGTAACCATTTTAATCACTCAGTCCAACCCTATTACAATATTATTATCGAACGTACATTGTCTAATCTATTGTGTCCTTATTTCGCAAAAAACATGTAGTTGTTGGTAATAAAATAAATATAATCCACTAGATTGACAAAAACAATGACATAAAATACTCATGGTTCACGATGTTCCGTATAACAACCATTCAGGAAAAATCGGTATTTTTCGGAATGTCAATTATGAGAGTGTATTTCATTAGATATTTATTTATGAGATGAAAACAAACACATAAAATACACTGATACATGATGTTCCGTGGTCCGATAGAGCACGTAAGAATGTTAATATACAACAGAAGCTTGAATGGAGAAGAGTTGGGATGATGACTCGCCTAGTTAGTTTTCCTGTCAGTATACTTAGATACGAATTCGTAATATACAAGTATATACATGAGTGAATGCCGCTTGTTGAGCATAAGGGGGCCAGTACCTGGGTTGCAGCGTCTGATAGCGGACTACCCGGAGGGGCCATGGTTAGACAGCAGGGGCCCCCAGCCCCCACTTCCTAAGACTTCCTAAGACCCTCCTGGCACTGCTTGGTGGGCCCTCCTGGGCCTCCACAGGTCCCTCTTAGTTTCCCCCCCGGTATTCAGTACTAAGGGCACCCAGAATCGCCAATCGGGAGGTACTCAGCTCCCCCAACACGCAAAGGTGGCTATTCGGGGGGGTTGTCGTCTAAGGCCTACCGTATAAGATATAGTTAATGCTACTTGATCCTACAAATACATTTAATGAGAATAGATACTTCAGAAATACTTAGTTGTATTAAACACTCATCATCACCATATCGAATGGTGATGAGAGTAAGCATAGACAATGCTAGTATTCCGGTTGCCCTAGACTTAAGCTTAGGGCCCAGGGTCTACTCACTGGTCATATCAGATATTGGCTGCATTTCAGTCATTACAGACAGCCGGGTGGCCAGCGACCAGCTAGATCCTTAACTTTTATGACGAAATGACAGCCTCCCGCTGTGGGTGGAACAAAAGCATGTGTCAGACTTTACTGACAAATAAACATTTAAATCCCTTCTTGACCCCTGTTTAAAAGCCCACTCCGCTGCCTCCTTCTGCACAATCACTGTTTCGCAGAAGAAGGCCATCGCCTTCGGGCTGTGATAACCTTTTCAACCCATCCCAAAATCTTGAGTTCTTAACCATGGTATAATTTCCGTACGGAGAAAACTGGTATTTCACGGGAGTAATTAGCTCGATTATGTCTCAAACGCCAAATCTAGAGCCTAGATTATAGGCACTGGTACTAATACTATAGATATAGTTTTAAACACAGATTGCTTTAGTTAGAAGAGGTCCCATCTTGGAGCGATGGGTCGGCCGTCGGTGGGGGTCGATGACCTTCCGGCTCACGCAGGTACTTTCCGGGCACGGGTGCTTCGGGAAGTATCTGTGTGACGTCGCCGAGGGGGAGTTGACCCGGTGTTGCCACCATTGTGACTGCGCGGAAGACACCGCGCAGCACACTTTGGTGGCGTGCCCTGCGTGGGCGGGGCCGCGGTCGACGTTGGCCGCGGCCCTGGGTGGAGTGGCTCTCTCGCTGCCGACCATCATGCAAAAGATGGTCGACAGCGAGACGGCATGGGAGGCGATGGCCTCCTTCTGCGAAGTGGTGATGTCGCAAAAGGAGGCCGCGGAGCGGGAGAGGGAGCGGGACCCGCTCTCTCTCCGGCTACGCCGTTGGCGCAGCCCTCCTGGCCCGCCCGGCCGCGCCTGGTGGTCTTAGGCGGCGGGGGCAGGGGGCCCCTTCCGTCTAGCTATAGACCCCCCAGAAGTCGGCCAGTCACGTCATGGCCGCAAAAAGAGGTAGGAGGGGCGCGACACACTGCGCCTCTCTGAGGAGGTCCTCCCGGTTCTGATCCGGGGGACGTTGGCCGCGGGCGGGGTGCCAGAAACTACAAATCCCCTGGTGCTGGCCCCCCGCCCCTTCTTCAACAGCGGTGGGCGTCGTCGGAAGATTTTTAGTGGGTAGGACTGCGGCGGTCGCGTCTGCCGCAGTGAGCCCCACACCCCCTCCCGGTCTCCCCCTTTTGGCCGGGAGACAGTGCGTAAATGCATTTTGTTACCGACGTAAATCAAAAAAAAAAAAAAGGCACTAGATACTAACATCATTTGCGCGTTATCCCAGTTGCGTAATTACGTTAAAGTTACGTTAAAGTTAATAGATACTCAGAATATAGTAGATTCATGATAACTCTATATCTAGTTAAAAAGTTGGCTTAAAAAGGTTTTTGCCATAATCTTCACTCTGGGGTAGGCGGATTGGCTCTGCTGCTTGACGACCGACGCTGCTGCCCATTATTCGGTGGGATTACTCTTCGTCGACTCTTACGACTCCCGGTGAGATGAGAGGGGTGGTACTATTCGAGGCCGGTATCACACGGCACCACATACACCCAGCGCTTTATGCCATATTGTTTTCACGTTTGAAGGGTTTTTGAAATTGAAATATAACCGCATAATCAGGATATTATTTATGCATATATATTACTTACTTCAGTAAACGTGTTGGTCGTTTCGGTAAATGAAATAATATAGGTGTACGTTAAACAGATTACAAACATAAATAAAACTCGCTGCGTCGAAAATACAGTTTAAAAGTAGATCATTTATTTATTTTAAACGAAAAATACCAATCCGAACAAACGTTTGCATCGGAAACAGTGATGGAGCTTATTTTGTTATCGTAAACAATAAACAAGCAATGTTTACAAGAAAATATATCCATGACTTCCGATTATATGGAAGGACAGTCTGTTCATATTATAGTCATCATCATCATCATCATCATCTCACCCATTAACGGTCCACTACTGAGCACGAGTAGCGTTGCCGCTCGATATTGCATTAACAATCGATAGTAATTTTAAAACTGAGCTTCAATACTATCGATAGTATTCTAGTATACTGATATAATTTTACCACACTGAGCTATCGATACTAACGACAGTATTGATAGGCCTATCGATATTATAGATGATTTCTGAGGTCAACTATCGTTCGGCAACACTAAGCACGAGCCTCCTCTATATTCATACGCCACCTCGCGGACCCAGTGCGAATAGGCGGAGGCAGGTGTGTGGCTTCCTGCTGTAAGAATATTTCCAGCCACTATATTAGACCTCTGGCATGGTTTAGCGTCTACCACATATACCTGGACCAATGGCACCGCGGAGCTACGTTCGTTTCTGTGGAATATTGGTAATAACTTAAACGCGTTAAAGAAGATTTTTCAATCGTTTAAGTGAAACTGAATTTTTTTTTTCCAAAGTTAGCCTGGAACAACAGTGATTTTTTACGTAATAAAGAAACAGGTGTATAGGATCCCTACCAAAATCTGAGGAACCCAAGCCAACCTCACCTGCAAGTGGTGCACCTGTCGATCAGTGAACGAGGATCTGGAACATAACAGTTCACGGTAAGCGGCAATACGCTCGCCACCAATTACATAGGTCCAACAATATAACTGGCAAATGTGGGCTTATGATATGATTCTGCCTAACCTTTCGGGTAAGCAGGAGCGATATTATGTACGTAAAGAACCAGTTATGGCCGATTAGCCCAAATTTCAAATCGATAAACAGTTTTTAAAGAAACGGTACCGCCCTAGTGATGCTCTTTGGTGTAGCAAGGGTCTGCCTGACACTTTCCGTATTGTCGAGAAAAAAATTGTCAAAACATACAATCACGCCTGTTTCCCCGAATATTATTTGCAGAGGCATATTTTAGTCCCAAAAGTTGATAATTTGAAGGTACAGTAGGCATAATTCTGCTTCATTTATTTTCTACCTTGCTCAGATCTGTAATTACAATGGTACCTATCTATAATCCTTGCCTGTATTCTAATTTGCGATATATATGCAAATTAACTTGGAAGCAGAACCATTTAACATTAAGTGAAGTGTAGCGTAAACGAATATTGTAAACGACATTTACAATGAAACGAATTCCTGTTGAGCCAGTGATTACCCGGGCAGATATTATTACAATTATTACGAGAGCAATCTGGTGAAGTGTCGTCACCTCACTGTTCGCTATAATCAAACTTAACTTGCTCTCCAGTGAAACGACATTTCTTTCTGTTATGAGATTTTGTCGCGTTATACTTTTTTTTTATTAATAATTCAATCTGTTTCGGTCGTCAAAGTCGTTTGACGTTGTTTTTTTTTACACGTCAATTGTACACTCAAGTAATTGAGGAAAAAAGCAATATTGTTCATCGCAAATTCTTTACACAATTGATTGTTTATCGAGAACAGAGGCTTTATGAAAGTCAACTTAAAAACGCAAACAATACCAACAAGCTAGCCTGAAACAACAGTTAGACTGAAACAACAGCTAGACTGAAACGACATACACAAATATCTTATGTATTGGTAATTTACTACCTATCTATTTCAACTCAGTGCCCTTCACTTCGCCAAAAACTGATTTTATACTCTCGAACATTATTTTATACACACGAAATGGATTTTATACTCCCTTGCTACTATATTTTTCTACTAAATAGGTTTAAAATTATATTATTTACATAAATAACGATACTTTCTTTCGTCCTGCTGAAGACGAAGTCCGTAAACATGTGGAATTCGGAATAATAAATGGTTTCTTCTAATACTATTTATGAAATTACTTCTTAATACAATCGTCTTTCGTTTTTCGCCGTGGTGCGCGTTGCAAGAACTCACTCTGTTTCTTTAACACCAACCGTTCATTCATAATCATATAACTGCAAAAATGTAGTTATAGTAACAAAAAGCGTGGAAAGCAAATGAGGAGACCTATGCACAGTGGGCTCAAATGGATGAAATGATGATCTGCTTTTATCGATACTCACTTATATCGACTCATCACTGTTTTTCCAGTTTAGCCATAAAATATATATGTTACAGCCAAAGTAATAAATCTGGATATTATGTATAATGGCTAGCCATTATGCATAATATCTACTCAGTTTAGTTAAAGTGATAATGGACACAAAATTAATCACATTAACTAGCTATTTTATATAATATCTTCGATGACTTGGATAATGTAATAACACACGTAGGTATGCGTTTAAAATTATAATATAGTGATATAGTAATTACAAAATAAAAACAAAAAAAGTCCAAACTAATTTAGGTGGGCTGCAACTATTATAATAAAATGTTTTTAATAGTAAGAAAAAAAAATAACCTCAACCTAACCCAAAAAGAGATACCTTCTCTTTATGGGTGCAGCCCACCTAAATTAGTTTGGACTTTTTTTGTTTTTATTTTGTAATTACTATATCGCTATATTATAATTTTAAACGCATAATAATACAAAACATTTTATGCAGCCCACTTAAATTAGTTTGGAATAGGTCATAGAACGTATTTATTACTTTGACTAACTTTGACACGTTATTATGAATAATGTCCAAAGTGATTAATTTATTACTTTTTCTGGTGAATTTGGCCATTATATATAATGACCAGTCATTATGTATAATAGCTATTAAATCACTATGACTGTAACATATACATACAAGTGATTATATGACAGGCGTGAGCCTGTTTCCTCGAATGGTAGGCAGAGGCATGATATACGCCCGCACTTCGCCATCTGTGTGTTGGGCCCACGTAATAGTTGGCGAGTCTATTGCCGTTTACCGGAAACTTCTATATTTGCCAGAGCCATATAAAAAAGGCTAAAAATTATCGAGTTGTTTCCTGTCCTTAGGGTTAACAAACTACTATATATTTTGATTTAATTATATTGATTCACGAAAATAAATGTTTTATTGAAAGCCCTATTTTTGCCCTATTCAACGATCGGTCGACTAAATCGACAAAAAACGTGAATAATTATTTTTATATCCGAAAATATCCGAATTAGAATTTACATACCTATATTTTAAACGGCTTGATTAAGAGCTGATTTATTACAAATAATCGTTCATAATGAGATTCAGACCAGTCGATAAATTATTAACCCTCCAAAATTAATGTTCTATGTAAAGTCGTAAAGGCAGAGGAACAACGCAAATTGAAAATTTGTATGTAGGTATATTGAAATATCAAATGAATAAATTTTATCTGGAGATTGAAAGCCGGCCCTAGGCTGCATGATGTCAAATAGGACATTCCCCAAGGCATCATATAAGCAGTACAATATACTTAGACATGCTCGCAGCGAAATACGCAGGGGAATTCATTATCTCTCTTCGATTCAAAGGTCTTAGAATTAGATTCCCACATAATCAAGTAATACAGACATAATCTCATGCCAATGCAGAAACCTTGCTTTAACCTTTTAAAAGAGACTTATATAGTTGTAGATATGTTCATTTTTTGTGAAAAGATGTACTGCAGTATTTAATTTTACAATACTAGTGTGCAAATATATATATAACCATACAAATAAAATCCTAAACTTTTACTTAAAAGATTTATTTAATAGTAAACAAATTTTAACAGACTGGTTAAAAACCCTTACATATGACGAAACTGAAAATATATTAAAAAGGGACAATAAATAAGTACACATACACATATAAACAACTCAATTGAAATAGGTACCTACTTATAATAAATAAAGCAACATAAACATCATGATTAAGTGATAGGAATTTTACAAAACACACACAAACACAACACACACGCTCACACACATACATTCTAATTAGTATTTTAATTTGTTATTATTCTTTTTTTGTTTTTCACGTAAAACTTATTATAATAGTAGATAGTTTTCTTTTTGTCTGTTAACTCAATAAAATCTTTGTTAAGCCATGGGAAAGAGTAAGTTATCCCCAACACAAGTACTGCGTTACTTACTGGGGAAACTTAACATGGGTATTTATGATTTATTGAGCAATAAAAATTATTTTTATATTATTTTTTATTTATTTAAATATAGTGGATTTTGGGATATAACTTCATTGGTAACGTATAAGTACATGTTTAGGTAAGTGGAACGTTAATAATGTTAGAAACCTTTTTATATTATTTCAGTAAAGTAAGTACGCATAAGCTACGCTTGTGTAAGGAGTAGGTTCACGGCTGTAGTATATTGGCGAGGTATGAACTCGGAGCCAATGATTCTTAAGCCGAACGTTACGCTATAATTATGGTAGTATCTCAAGTTTCAAATTTAAATTCAAAAATATATAACTTTCTCATCAACTTCATTTCAATTAGTCGCGGCGCGAGTGCCATTCCCTACGAGCATTATTTTATTTTTAAATTGTGTACTTTAGCAGCTGTTTTCAAATTTTAATTATAGTGATGTTTTTTATTATTTTCCTTTTTTACCCTGAACTTTCTTACTTTGTGTTAAAACATTTTGTAAATATTTATAACACTTCATGTCCCGCACTGCACCCAACATGGCCCGACCTAAAAAACAGAGCTGGGAAATTGTTCCAGCAAATGCTGAGATCATTCTGGTGCATCATACAATAAATTGTTTATTATCGTAATTAGTTTGTGTTCACAAATTTTATGATGCACCAATAAATGATAATTATGTTATGTTAATTACCGTATTTATGTAATCCTGTTCATTTCTAATAAGATCAAATATTGTATACTCTCAGCTATAGTTCCTTATTAGCTTTCCTTTCCCAGAATGCTATTTTTCCATTCTCTCTGACGTCGGTCCACGGTCCAAATATATTGGCTGAGGTACTAATACAAAGTGCTTTAACTAGATCCTTTTAACAGCTTCTCGTAAGCTCAAAATCCTGAAAAGCAGAAATCGTTTTTTACACCTGAACAGCATTTTTATCTTTATTGTGATCCGGGGGAATGTTTCCTAGAAGCATTGTAATGAAATGAAATATACGTATTATTGAAACGTTCAGGTCAGGGGTAATAAATAAATGAGAGATTGCAGCGGCATTTTGCTTTCTTTACCACTGATCAATGGATTACTTTTTCGTTGTCGTTTTTCGTATTTTTAACAAAAAACTCTAGCGAATCGACTTCATTAGCTACATGATTCTTGGCTGAGTTCAGTGTTTTGTTTATTTGTTACTGTTTATGTGTTCTAATTAATGTCTTACTACACTCGGCCACAAACTCCATATTATTACCCTATAGCTATGGGAAGGTAAAAGTTCCTAAAGTAGAGATTAGCGATAACTTTCAACCACGAAAAAGGAAAAGGTTTTAAGTTCATATAGTTGTTTTTTTTAATCAAAAAGTATGAGATCCAAAACAGTCGACTTCGTTACATTTTAGATTGTGCTCAAAGCAGAGACATGTATAAAGTGCTACGAAATAGGCTGTATGTATCTCTTTCTATTAGAGAGCTTTTGTATGCCTAGACGGTATCTACAGTGACAATTAAACCTGTAGCAACACAATAGGACGCAACAGCATTTTTTGGTTTAGTTCAAAAAATCTCCACTGCTTTAAAAATGTCGAATGAACGCCGTAGACAATGGTCTTGGGAAAATTTATATAACAAGGAACTGTTATATAACTTAATGAATGTTAAAATAAATAAGAGAAATAAATTAATTTTCTCTTATTCTCTTACATCAATTATTCAGTTCCAATATAAGGATTATTTAGAACTTGCGTTGTGAATACTATGGAACGTATAAACATTCTTAAATACTTTTTTATTGAAAAAATATATTAAAATATACGTAGGAAACACCCAGACCAGTGCAAATAATAAATAAAAATATCGGAAGTCAGTAACCAAGATGGTGTCAAATTGCAACTTAAATATAGAATCGACATATCGATAGTACGACATAATGTCATTAAAATGTATCTATAAGTAAAATTAAGGTAATATAATAGAATATAACTAATTATTCAAAATTTACAATAGCTTTATAGTTTTTATTTTTAAAGTAAATAAATGGTAATGGCTTGTTGCGGTCCATATGGCCCTCGTTGAACCCCGTGCGGCCCTTGATGCGGTCCGTGCGGCCCTTGTTGCGGCCCCTTGTGGTCCTTGTCGCGGCCCATGCGGTTCTTACTATGGCCCTTGCGGCCCGAGTTGTGGTTCCTTGGGTCCGTGTAGACTGTAGACCTTACAGAGGTCCGTGCGGCCCTAGCTGCAGTCTTCGATCGACCTTGCGACCTTGCCCGCCGTTATGCAAGTAATAATATAATAAATAATAATAAAATAATAATAAGTCATGCTGTAGACCGCTGTGTTGGATTCCGTGTGGACCTTTTCCACCGTGCCACCCCAACTGGCGGTTCTTGCGGCCCATATGGACTCTGTTGCTAACAGTGTGTGACATTCAGTGATGTGTACGTTTTTAATCATTTCGATGCGTATTGTTTACTTTGATCATAATGTCAAGGAAAAAGGAGATGAGTCAAAAAAAAAAAGATTTTTGCACCTATTGGTACAAAACTTTAATATGTGTCACGGCAAAAAGGAGGTTAGTCATTTACACATTTTATATGTAATGTATTTAAATTAGTCTTATATTATAGGAATTTATTTAAATATAAAAGATAGACATACAAAAAGTATCTGAAGGTTTCATTATCCTCGTGTAGGTGAAGTATTTTATAACCGTGCGAAGCCAATAAAGTTGTTTTTTCCCCTAAGGAACGTTAAGACACAGAATAATTATATACGTAGGTATATATGTGCGTCTCATCCGTTTGAGCCGAAACAAAGCAGTCAATTGTGAGCTTAGGAGCGCCGTAAGAGATTGAAATTACCTTTACCTTCACTGAATATATTATAATAATATATTCGTAACAATCCCTCGTGTCAAAGGACTTCCTTTACTTTTTATTTTTGAATATAGCTATATTTTATATATATCCTATTAAGATCTGAGGAGCCCAATCCAACCTCACCTGCAAGTTGTGCACCTGCCGAACAACGGACGAGGCTCTGGCGAACACAAATGTTCCCGAAAAGCTGCAATAGGCTCGCCACCTATTACGTGGGACCAACAATATGATTGGCGAAATGAGGGTATACAATATGCCTCTGGATACTTTTTTGGGGAAACAGGCGTGATATTATGTATGTATGTATGTAGCTGCATACAAATAAATACAAAGAAAATTGACATCCGCCATCCACACTGGGTCCGTGAGTACCTGAATGCCTCTGATTATGATTTTTGAGAGGAACCTCGTTCTAGAAGTGGCACGTAAGATAATAAATTAAATAAATAAATAAATATTTTTCTAACAATTACACCAATTATTTAGTTCCAAGATAAGTATCATTAAGAACTTGTGTTATGGATACTAAACAACGGATAAACATACCTACTTAAATACTTTTTTTTTGTAAATACATACTTAATATACATAGGATATAAAGGTATATAATGATATTATAAGAACAGCTATTAGCAGCACAACTTACAAGAATATCCCGTATCTCGGTGGCCGGATCACACATCATACTCCACTACGCTACTAGTGTGGACTAGCGGCGGGTAGGTTAGTGGCGTTCTGCTTTTAGATAAGCCACTCAGAACGGCCTCTATTTTGGCTGTTAACGATTTCAACAAATCAGATAACTAGGAAGGCAGCGCTCGATGTCAAATGCCGCTACAACGGTCACCCATCGAAGGCGGAACTTTAAGAGCTTTAAATAACCGATAGCATACACGACATTTATTAAATAATAATAAATGTTCTCTTACAATCACATAAATTATTTAGTTCCAAGATAAGTATTACTAAGAACATGTGTTATGGATATTAAAGAACGGATAAATATACTTTTTTTTGTAAATATATACTTAATATACATAGGAAACACCCAGACTAGAACAAATATTCATGTTCATACACACAACGATTGGTCCTGTGTGGGAATCGAACCCACGACCTCTGGAGTGAAGTGCAGATATACTGACCTCCACGCCACATCGGTCTAATGACATAAATAACATATGATAAATAATAATTCTCTAACTACTATGTTTTTATGTTATCTAACGAGGAACAATACCCTCGACAAATACCTTCATTGAATTTTTATTATAACATTCTGGCAAAGTAACCCTCTTTCCCCATTTTCCACTTGAACAAATCTCAATGCAATACAATAGGTCCACGACATATTGGGTGTCGAATTGTCGCCTCTCTGAATAAGTCGATTTTCTATTGTGTTATTGTACAATGAACGCGATTTAGAAAATAAAATGGTATTGAGAAATGTGAAAATGATTCTGTCCAACTATTCATTATTCGTAAAGTCGTCGTCGCTACGATAAATTTGTAACGTGTTTTAATCTGTTAAACAAACTTAATTAATCAAATCACTTTATTTACAAATGTTAAACTATGAAAATTAACAAAGTACACATTTGCTGTCAGTTTCATTATTTGTTTATGAAATTGTCTGAACAAAATTGTACATATAAAATGGTAAAATTATATCGGTCGGTTTCAATATTATCATATTATAATGACCGTACTGATTATTTTCTATGTACCGGTATTGTCTGATAACCAATTTCTTATGTAATAATTAGGTGATTTTCCTCATACCCATAATTGAGGAGTTCGTTGAGATGTTAAAGGATTATATTACATCATCATATCCCGGTTGCCCCAGACTTACGATCAGGGCCCAGGGTCTGCTCACTGGTCTGACCAGATTTGACTGAACTTCAGGTAATACATGGAGCGATTGCCATCTGAACTCCACAACCCAAAGAGAAACATCATTCTATGGTTTAACCAGTTTTCAGAATATTCGAAGGCACTAACTTCCTAATAACGACTGTCATAGATGTTCATAAAAGTCAGGACGAGCTTAACGTGCTTTTCAGGGCACAGAGCAAGCGGTAGTTACGCACATAACTTCGAAAAGTCATAGGTCACCAGGATTTGAACCCTAGACCATTTGAATTAGAAGTATATGGGTCTCGCCACCTGGGCTATCGTCGCTCTCCAAGGATATTACATTAAATTATGTTTTATGGTAGGGTACGTTAATAATAAATACTTAATAGGTGTGTTACTCTCTATTGCATCTGTTTACAAAGTTACGGCTCAGGCCTTTTCAGACATAATTTATGTGTTTATATGAAAATATTTCTGTGTGTTCAAATTTAGCTGTATACGATATTAAATAAAATATGGAGCCCTGGAGTAAAGCACTGGTGCTTAAACTTATGAGAATAAATCTGACAATGAAAGCTTTATATAAACCAATACTACTAACAATATTAGACAGTGCTTTGAAACTACGACAGTTTACATATTACTAGTAATTTTATTTGGAAACTTGTAACAAAGCATAGGTTTGAAGAGCTGGAAATCTGGCATTGCGGGGCTTATCTTAAAACTCAGCCTTATATTGTTATTACTTTACAAATACACAACATCTTATAAAGCTCCAGGCATCTGTTACACTGTAAGTGAATTGTATACAGTACATAATCTTGTATACATGGAGCAGAGGTTTTATTGCTAGGTACGTGTACGGTATGATGTCCCCAGCAAGCCTCTTTTATTGGCACGCCGCGCACCGGTGCGCTTCAACAAAGATACGAAACTTAATAAAAAACTTGGCAAATAAACTGTATGTTGGTGAGATATACATTCTATATCGGTCGGCATTGAAATTCGTAGGCAAAAGAGAAAAGTTTCTTTTACAAAAGAACTGGTCAAGAATGTGATGGAAATCTCGGATATGAAATCAATTTATTCAAATTTCTTTCTTTGGTCTTTTACGTTGTTTGTTTACAGCAGTAACAAAAATATATATTACTAGCTGACCGGATAGAAGTTGTCCTGCGTTTTTTCTCTTAGATATGGACTTACTCGTTATAAGTATTTGCCCACTGACACTTCAAGTAATATAATTAATGAAGCCATTTGCATTAATGCAGCATTTTCGTCATTCAGTACAGTCGACGTCAAGTAAAGTTCACTATAGTCGAGTGAGTTAGAGTCAAGTTATACCTATTAGTCACTAGAGGCTTCTAGGGAATATTGAATAATTCGCTCGGAAAATCACAATTCTCTTTTTTACACTGAATTTACAGTTATAAACTCGAATTTACACTAGTTTCAGAATAAAAATATTGCCAAGATGTGTCTTTTCCCGCGTTGGCGCCAAAATTCCCGTTTTCCTGTGTTATTGTTTTAGCGCAATTTTTTAACGACTGACAGCAATGTTAGACGCCAGAGCTGAAACGACAATGATGATTTAACCTTTAATTCAATTTGTGAATGTGGATTGGGTGATGGTACTCTGGATTGTATATTTTTTGAATGTCCCAGGTTCTTAAATTACAATTTTTATAATTCTTTCTCAAAGTTAAATGTGTTAACTTTTTATATTTACTCACAATTTCTTCTCGTAAAGTTTTTTTGGAAGTTATAAAATTTATTACACATAATGATATTAAACTTAAATTTTTAACTTAACTTACTTACTAACTTTAATTCTTCTTTGACATTTACCAAAGCTTTTTTTTGTTTCTTTTTTTTACTACTCATGAGAAGTCATCATAAGAGTCTGGCTGAATTGTCGTCACTTCCCTTGATGACATAATGCCACAAAGAAAAAGAAGATGATGATTGAACCTTAACCTGGTCACTAACATATCTTTGTTACTATACTATATAAACTAGAGAGAAACGTGAGAGAATATCAAATCGAGTGTCAACGACCCCGCTATTTAAATTTCAGGGCCAGACGAAGAGCCAGTAAAAATATACAGGCCATAATCGTGCAAGCTAGATCCATAACCAATGATCGTACCAACGTTTACCCGGTAATATAAAACTCCAGTCCTTTATTATGCAACTCTTGCAGATAACGTATTGGCATCCTCTGCTACATAAACATAGAAGCAGTAACCTTCAATGCAAATACCAGTCTTCAAATTAAACAAGCAATGGTTACCGCACATAAGTTATCGTGGGAATCATAGAGAATCGTGATAAGGGCCCTGATTTCCTTAGCACATATCGATTTATGGACAAAGGAAAGGTTTTTTGTCTGATTAGCATGTTGTTCTTTGATTTTACAGCATACTACTGCCTTTTACTACGGCTGGTATTTTAAAATCACGTTTCTCATAAAAATCAATTTGACATGGTTGCAATCTGGATTACATGCATACATACAATCACGCCTGTTGCCCCGAAGGGGTAAGCAGAGTTCATTGAACGCTCACTTTTAGCCAATTATATTGTTAGTCACACAACTCAAAAATTCAAATTTCAAAATCATTTATTGCATGTCACATGGAAGTAGGTTGTTACAAAAATGGATTGTATCTACAATGTGACGCCCTGTAAGGGCATAGCAACATAACAAAGGGCCTACTAAGTGCCTGGGTTCTAGGTGAATTATAAAAATTTAAGACAAAACAATATATGTATTTATAATCGATTAATTGCTTTTATCATTGAAATAATCCTGTATATTATAATAGCATCTTTTAATTAAGAATGTCTGTAAAGTTTTAGTAAAATTCGAAAGATTTTTTTTAACACGTAACAGGTGACGAGCCTATTGCCGCTTACTGGGAACTTTTATGTTCGCCAAAGCCTCGTCCGTTGAACAGCAGGTGTCTCATTTGCAGGTCAGGTTGGCTGGTGCTTCTGAGACGTTGGTAGGATACACCCTGAATCCTCATACAATCTGGATTGTTATGCAATAATATATTTGCAATTTAAGCAACTAGAAGTCAGAACCCAAACCTAAATATTGTACTATTCTAATCGTCAAAGCTAGATAGATGATTTACGACCGATTTGGCGCTGAGATCGGTAAACCTGTTTTTGTGCTCCAAAGGTCTCAGGGTCGATTTCTACCTAGGACGAATAAATTTTTATGAATTAAATCGACCCTGCATAGGAAATACTTTAGTTAGTATGAAAGTGTTGTTTTTGAATATCATTAGCATAAGCTCTGCTTATTTTGGGGACATTAGGAAACTGTGTGAAATGTCTAAGACTACAGGCAACCGGGATGATGAATTTTGTATATACAAAAAAGGGTATAAGTAATGTTTTGATAATTCATAGTACAAGATCCTAATTCATAATCATTTATTCAAGTATGGCTCAAAAGAGCTCTTATGAACGTCAAAATCTCGTTAAGATCTCCTTGTGTAGGGCAAAATAAATAAATAAATAAATATTTCCTGACAATTACACCAATTTTTTAGTTCCAAGATAAGTATCATTAAGAACTTGTGTTATGGATACGAAACAACGGTTAAACATACTTATATACTTTTTTTTGTAAATACATACTTAATATAATAGGTTGGGGAAAAAGTCTTTTCGTATTTTTGTATGAAAAGTCAAGACATTTTTTTCAAAGTTTATTTACATTTATTTACAATATATATGTACCGTTTTGTTGAATAACTTTCTGCCATTTTGTGGGCAGAGACATTATCCCGTTACTGTAGAAACTTTGGGACTTCTGATCAAAAAAACGGGACAAATAGTTTTGGCAGTCCTCTCTTGAGGTCAACCTTACAGAACCTAAAGAATTCTGCAGAGACCGAAACAGGTGAAAATCTGAAGGCGCAAGGTCAGGGCTATATGGTGGATGCACTAGGACCTCCCAGTCGAACTCTCTTAATTTTTGCTGAGTGGCTAAAGATGTGTGTGGTCTAGCGTTATCGTGATGAAAGACCACACCCTTCCTGTTGATCAATTCCGGCCGTTTTCTCTCGACTGCTTCCTTTAATCTCATCAGTTGCTGGCAGTAAAGATCAGAATCGATGGTTTTGCCGGGCGGTAAAAGCTCATAATAAACAATGCCCTTCCAATCCCACCATACACACAGCATCACCTTATTTCGTGTTAGGCCAGGTTTGGCCACAGTCTGTGAAGCCTGGCCAACTTTCGACCACGACCTTTTTCGCACGTTCTTGTCGTACGTGATCCACTTTTCATCGCCAGTTATCAATCTCTTCAAAAACGGCTCGGTTTCATTACGTCTCAATAATGAATCGCAAATGAGTACACGGTTCATTAAGTTTCTTTGAGTGAGCTCGTGTGGCACCCAAATATCGAGCTTTTTTGTATAACCAGCTTTCTTCAAATGGGTCAAAACTGTTTTGTGGTCAATTCCCAGTTCTTCAGCTACATCGTAACTACTAATATGCCGATCTTGCTCCACTCTTTCAAAAATGGCGTCCATTTTATTCGTAATAGGGCGACCAGAGCGAGGTGCATCTTTAACATCAAAATTTCCGGACTGAAAACGTTTGAACCAAATTTGTGCTACTCTTACTGACACTGCATCAGGTCCATAAACATCACAAATTTTTTTCACTGCTTGAGTTGCATTTTTGCCTTTTTTATAATACAATTTTAAAATGTATCGAATTTCTTCATTAGATTCACTCATTTTAACGGAGAGAAAAACAAATGAAAAATAGATAAGATAAGATAAGATAAGATAATAATTTATTTGAATCACAAACACACACATGCAGAAATATACAATATAGACATAACAATCAAATAAAAAAAATAAAAATACACAAACAAGAACAAAAATATTGAAAAAAATAAAATTAAAATAATCCACATAATTAAGAAGTTTGCCTTCCATAGCATGTGTGCAGCAGTGACGCAAAGGGACCAAAGCTCAGTGATATTTTGCCCTCGATGAGAGCAAACACTGATTTTCAGCTTTCACCCAAGGGAGTTGCAGCTTTACGCAGAGTTTGAGCGAACGCGACAATCCCTTGCAAAGAACATCAAACAGCGGTAACAGATTCATAATCCACTATCAACCACAAAAATCTCAGCTTAGGCAGGCAAGCTCAGCTTAAACCTAGGCAGACCCAAAAAAAAAAAAAGACAAACAAATAAACAGAACTACTCTTCGACGCACAGACGACCATTACTACCGGGCGGGAAATAGCGGGAAACAACTTTTTTTTATTTTTTTCTTTTCTTTATAATGGAACCTTTTTAATGTTACCAAAACCAGCCAGACACAAATAGTACAGTCAAAAAAAAATTATAATAAGTTTATACCTACGTTATGCGAAAAGACTTTTTCCCCGACCTAATACATAGGAAAACACCCAGACCAGAACAAATATTCATGTTCATGCACACAAAGATTTGACCTGTGTGGGAATCGAACCCACGACCTCTGGAGTGAAGTGTAGGTATACTGACCTCCACGCCATATCGGTCGTCAAAAAATGGCGCTATGTTGAAAATCTAGGGGCTTATTACAAAACATGGCTTAAAGTTAATCCAGGTTTAAAGCTAGTCACTGTCTTCATTTTATTAAATAAAAGTATACAATTATAATTTACTTATTTTAGTTTTTCCTATCAAATTAATTAAAAAAATGTTTAGGCAGAATAGATACCAACTCAGTATACAATTTATTTTAATTTGTACAATTGTCGCAAAGTCTAATATGCACGGTTAATTATTTTTTAAGATATATTTTTCTTTATACATTTTTATTACTCTCTAGTAGGCAATTTTTAGTTTTAATTTTTTTTTATTATTTTTCTGCACGATGTCATTATTTATAGGAATGCTATGTGTGGAAAATTTGTTAAATAATTTTAAACGAATAAATTTATTTTTTTATTATTACTATTCTATTATTATTTATTATAAAGCCTCGTCACTTGAATTGAAAATAAAAATAAATACAGAACTTGCCATAACCTAAATCTTAAACCGTTGCTGGGGATATAATGTCCGTAATCACTTCACGGATCATTATGTGGGTCCGACTTAATTGGCACCGATCAGTTAAAACGGGCTTCTGGAAAGTGCTATCAACGAAATATTCGTCTTTCTGAAGTCAGCACAAATACGCGAGGAATTCCTTCTTGGGGAGCTGCTAATGCCGTAATTAAAGACCTAATATTAAATATTATCATCATTTCAGCCCATTAACGTCCCACTACTGAGCACGAGCCTCCTCTCACATATCAAGGTGCGAGGGTATTGTGTCATACTCCACCACGCTGACCCTGTGCGGATTGGCGAAGGCAGGTGTATGACCACTGCTGCTAGAATTTTTCAAGCCGCCCATTTAGGCCTCTAACATGGCTTAACGACTACCACATTTACTGATAACCGGGACCAACGGCTTAACGTGCCTTCCGAAGCACGGAAGCGCTCGATATCAATTGCCACACAAACGGTCACCCATCCAAGGGCTGACCTCTATAAACTCTGCTTTATTTCGGTGATTGTTTCCAACCACCGAGCACCGCGGAGCTACGAGCGCTTCCCGCGGAGCTACGAGTGCTTGAATATTATAAATTTAAAAAAAAAAGACTTATGTAGCGTCAATTGCTGGGGTTACATACCTCTGGTCGTACTGTTATTATTAATACCCAATTTATAATAACATAGAATCTTACATCAACATGCAGACATCCAACATAGTCCTTTTTTTGTTTTATCCAAAAGCCCGCTAATTTTTCTCTAAAAAGAAATAAACTAAAAGTATATAAAACAAATAAATAATTACTAACCATTACGCCATTTTTTTAGTCCTAAGATAAGTATTATTGAAAACTTGTGTTATGGATACTAAATAACGGATACACATACTTAATATACATAGGACACACCCAGAAATTAAAAAAAGATGTTACGCCTTTATCGATTGTTAAATACTTACATGAAAATGCTAATGTTAGAAATATTCAAAGCGTCCACCGGAGTTCCCGGTAGCTCGGTGGTTAGAGCAGTGGACTGGTTATTAGGTCGCAGGCTTGATTCCTGCCCGGGTGACAGCGGACGAATTAATATATTCTAGTAAAAAAGTCGTTTCATAACTATGTTTTTATTGCTTGAAGTACAAGTAGGTGCATACAGAGTATTTTTGAAAAGCAGCTTAATAAAGATATACATAAAAAGCAGTTGGAAGTGGCTCTGCTTGTGCTGGCAAACCCATCCACAGCGCTGGTTTTTACACACTTATTAAACAACAATACGTATATATTTCACTTATTATCCCAGCATCATACCGGTTATGCCTTAGACTTATGCTAAGTATCCCAGGTCTGCCTACTAGTCTGACCAGATTTGGCTGAACTTCAGTTAGTACATGGTCTGTCTTCCACAACCCAGAATGAAACATCGTTCTATCATCAAACCAGCCATCAGGATATTAGAAGGCACTGACTTCATGTTCATGACAGCCGCGACCATCGGATTAACGTGCATTCCGAGACACCGAACTTCAGTTATTACAAGGTCTGTCTTCCGCAACCCAGAGTGAAACATCATTGTATCATCAAACCAGCCATCAGGATATTAGAAAGCACTGACTTCATGTTCATGACAGCCGCGACCATCGGATTAACGTGCATTCCGAGACACCGAACTTCAGTTATTACAAGGTCTGTCTTCCGCAACCCAGAGTCAAACATCTTTCTATCATCGAAACAGTTAATCAGGATATTAGAAAGCACTGACTTCATGTTCATGACAGCCGCGACCATCAGATTAACGTGCTTTCCGAGACACCGAACTTCGTTATTACAATGTCTGTCTTCCGCAACCCAGAGTGAAACATCATTGTATCATCAAACCAGCCATCAGGATATTAGAAAGCACTGAATTCATGTTCATGACAGCCGCGACCATCGGATTAACGTGCTTTCCGAGACACCGAACTTCAGTAATTCGCAGCGCTCGTAGCTCTGCGGTGCTCGGGGGTCGGAAACAATCAACAAAGTACAGCAGAGTTTACAGAGGTCAGTCCTTGGATGGGTGACCGTTTGTGTGGCATTTGATATCGAGCGCTTCCGTGCTTCGGAAGGTACGTTAAGCCGTTGGTCCCGGTTATCACTAAATGTGGTAGTCGTTAAGCCATGTTAGAGGCCTCATGGGCGGCTTGATAAATTCTAACAGCAGGACGCCATACACCTGCCTCCGCCAATCCGCACCGGGTCAGCGTGGTGGAGTATGACCCAATACCCTCACACCTTGATATGTGAGAGGAGGCTCGTGCTCAGTAGTGGGACATTAATGGGCTGAAATGATGAATGATGATGATGAACTTCAGTAATTACAAGGTCTGTCTTCCGCAACCCAGAATGAAAGATCATTGTATCATCAAACCAGCTATCAGGATATTAGAAGGCACTGACTTCATGTTCATGGCAGCCGCGACCATCGTATTAACGTATTTTCCGAGACACCGAGCAAGCGATAATTATTACTTAGTATTTTTCGTGAAAAACCAGGCAACAAACATATGTTTTCTTACTATTTAATATATTTTTTTTATCATCATATCAGCCTTATAAAGTCCACTGCTGAACATTAGCTGCCCCAATACATTACATTCTATTGAATTTTTATTTTTAAAAATCCATGTTACTATTGTTGCTGTCTTTCTTGATTATGGTACCACATATCTCTTGCAGTGTTATTAACATATTTTTATATTTCCATTTTGTTTGTTCAAATTTAACAAATCTAAATGATTTTGTTGATCTTTAACACAATAACCTATATTATTTTATTTTAATTTTTAATCTTTGGTCAACTACGTTTATTTATGGTATTATAGTAAGGCTTATCGTTATTGATAAGCTTTGTTTGTCAGACTGTGTTCTTACGATAAAAACATCGTAATAAATGATGCCTAGATAACAATAATTTAGATGTTAAATGACAATAAATATTAATATATCCTGCGTCACAATTACATTATAAACAATTGTTTTACATACAACGCAAAAAGTTTGGAATAACATGGTCAATATGCGCAGTTAAAATACAATCTGGGTAGTGTATATGTTTCTGTATTTTTTTATATGGATGTGAAGGGTGCAAAGGGCTCCTACCAAGATCCGAGGAGCCCAAGAAAACCTGTAAGTGGTGTACCTGCCGATCACCTGACGAGGCTCTGGCGAACGTAATAGTGCCCGATAAGCGGCAATAGGCTCACCACCTATTTCGTGGGTCTAACAATATAACTGGCGAAATGTGGGCGTATAATATGTCTCTGCCTACGCCTTCGGGGAAACAGGCGTGATATAATGTTTGTTGCCTTTCAAATATAAATTGTAAGCAAGGCAAGGTTTAAAACAAAATTTCGACAGTTCCTGCTCTCTATAGAGTCTTGAGACTCTTGAGTTGTTTCTCGATTTTGCGGAAGATTACATTATTTTAAATAATACCAACACTTAGTATTAGTTTCAATATTTAAAAAATTGGTGAAAGGAACTAACTTATTCACTTATATCTTGAATGGTTGTTTATTGTTTATTTTATTTTTATTTATTATATTTAGAAACAAACAGTCACATACAAAAAGAGATTAGTACTAAAATCAACATAGTTTTAGACCTATAGTTTCATATCTAAGGCACTTAAATGGAAAAATAAAGAGTTTTCTCGAAATTATATAAAAACTAGATGATTATAACATTACATATAGGTGCATACACATACATTCATACATACATACATAAATTACATAGATAAATTCTCACCATATTCAACCCATTATAAGTCTTAAAAAACGGGATGAACTTAGTATGGGTAGCCGATAGCAGTAAACTCATTTCTTGTGTCGAAATAAAACAGTCATTATAACCGAGCTAATGTACAACATTTTCAGGTGTCACAACCTGAATATTAGTAGAGTATTTACGTGCTTTTTAAAAAGTTAAAAAATACATATTTATGTATGTGTATACATAAGATCGCGCCTGTTTTCCCGAAGGGGTAAGCAGAGGCATATTATAAGCCCAGATTTCGCCAATTATGTAATTGGCTTCACGTCAATAGACAGCGAGCCTACTGGAGCTGGCTTGACTTGAGTCGAGGTGCTGAGTACCTCCCGGTAGGGCGAAGGAGCTTCCAGGGAAAATTAACCTTCGTCGACTCCCCGTGAGATGTGATACGAATACTGCATAGGTAATTTCGGTGATCGTTTCCAGTCTGCTCTCGCGTTGGCCCGCTTTATATAATTGTAACCTACACTTATTAAGGTGGAAATTTTTCAAAGAACAAGTTAATAGCCTCTGAAATTTCCTTTTAAGAAATATTCTTTGTCTCTCGTGTTCAGAAAGCCTGTACTTGGTTTTTTTCGTCTCGAGTACACCCTTTGATTCTCACAAAGCGCCTCTTTTGTATTAAAGGGTAAGTAAGCCATTGTATATTCCTTAAGATATAGATATCACAGTACCGGGCTAACGAGATTTTATATTAATAAGACAATGGAAAAGTCGTTTCTTGCTGTGTAAAGTCACTTTAAACGGAGCAAGAAGTTAAAAAGCTGCTATATTAAAGACCTTACACACTAGCATTTAGAAGGGAGCGGTATAATGACAGTTTTATCGTCAAAGTGCATTAATAACCTACACCCGGAATTTAGTTCCAACTTAAATCGTTCTCGTCTGCACTTTTAACAAAGCAAAAAGTTAAAACGCTGCTATAACAAAGACCTTACACAGCAGCTTTTAGAAATATGCGGTGTAATTGCACTATTGTCGTCTAAGCCCAACCAACCAGATTTTACAGATATTTAAATTTATTTGTTTTAAAAAAAAATCCCGAATAAAACTAAGATATTTTAAAATGTTTAATTCTTAAATTATTAAACTTTATCATGTAAAATAAGATGCTTTATGACCTCAGTAACTAATATTGTACGTAAAATATATAAATAAATTATTGTGGAACCAAAAATGTAATTGTGTTTATGTGTGCGTTTGTGTAATATATAAAAAAAAATTGCACCTGTTTTGCATATATGTCTAAGAATATTTACGTCTCTTCAGCTATCAAAACAGGACCGAACCAATCCGAGAGGAGTAGAGCGACCAGAGCAAAAGTGGGACGTTTAACGGGCTGAGATGATTATAAACATTTTTTAAATTCAAATGGTCTTGGGTCCAAACCCCAGTGGGGCACCTATGACTTTTGGAATAACGTGCATAGTTATCGCTTGCTCCATAAGCTCGGAAAGCACGTTAAGCTATTTAATTGGTCCCGACTGTCATGAACATCTATGGCAGTAATTATTTAGAAGTCAGTGCCATCTAACATTCTGGTTTAACCATAGAATAATCTTCCCTTTGGGTTTCGGAGGGTAGACGACAGTCGCTTCATGTAATAAATGAAATTTTGCCAAATCTGTTTAGACCAGTAAGCAGACCCTGGGCCCTGGGCTTAAGTCTGGGACAACCCCACTCACTTATATGTATCTGCGGTGGTGGCGTCATGCGTCGGTTCGTTGCGTTCCCAAAAATATGGTTGAGCGAAACGCGTCTTCTCATGTCTGCTGGGTTTGTCCGTAATTATGTTAGTATTGCTAGAGAGAGTTTTGTCTTCTGTTCTTTTGGATCTTGTGACTGCAGAAGACAACTGTTTTCATATTAGGTATTTATATTGTAACTGGCGGGAGAAAAAACCAAACTTGACGATTTTCTTGGCATTTCTTTTACGATCAAGCTCCCGCCCGCAGTGAATGAGCGCGTTAGTTTATAAGTATGATATTTATAAGAGCTCTATTGTGTCAAACTTGAATAAATGACATTTGAATTTGAATCGGGATAATGCTAGGATATGATCATGTTTTTGAACATCTGCACAGCTGTACATAATAAAAATGTCTATAACTCTTTTGTACTTTTGGATATACCATTAAATGTTTGACGACTAGAAAGACGCGGTGATTGATAGTTCTTAACACTAAGGTTTCGATTCTTAGGTGGACACAAGAAAAAATTGCTTTATATTATATTTATATATTTAAGGAACAAAAGTAATTATGGACGTTTATACACTTTCTATCCAATTACATACACATATATACCCTATTTTCTTTTTTTTTTGGATTGAAAATCATCAAATGACCTTCCTCCGCTGTGGGTGGAGCGAGAGGGTGTGTCAGGCTTCTACTGTATAATAACCATCCATGTTCCTTCTTTTGAGCCTGCTACGAGGCCTGCGAGGCCGTGGTAACCCTTTTGGACAGTCCCACAGCCCCCGGCAGGCTTGGCCCCCTCCCTGGAGCCCCTCAGTGTGCTGAGATCGCTTTGAGGCGCGCGTGGGTCACGTACGTGCCATCTACGCTGCCTGTCGCCTATAGAAGACGGACAGGCGGCGAGTTACCCATTATTCGCCGCCCACAAGACAGCACCTACGGTGGCCGAGAGTCGTCTCGCGGCTCCCGACGTCTCGGGCGTCCACCGCGGCGGCTGGGACCGAGACGAGCGGTATTCGGCCTCTCTCGTTCCGCCGCCTCCTTTGCTAGCATGACTGCTTCGAAAAAGGAGACGACAGCACCCCATTCTCTCTCGCTCCGGACCATGGTCTCCACCAAGGCCTAGTATAGTACCCTAGTAGTACCATTTTGTCACAGTTGGTTTTTAGTAGTTTATAATATTACGTACTAACCATTAACCAACCTATTAACAACATAAAATCCACTTTTTTATTATTTATACATACAGACATACATTCATGCCTGTTTCCCCGAAGGGGTAGGCAGAAGCATATTATACAGTCACACTGCCAATTATTGGAGAGCAATAAAGATATTGAGTACAAACTCTGTTTAGATTGGGAAAATGCTGCAGAAAATGTCATGAATATTAATGACAATGTCAAAAGATAATTGCTATGAACAAATACATATCTAACGGAATATTCCAAGACTTAACATAACAGATGATTAAAACTCAATCACAAACACTACAAATCTATGAATAAACCTGCTGTGCTATCTGAATAATAAGCACTTACCTGTTCCTCGCATACAACATGGAATCGTGTACTTATCAAGTGGAATTTTTAGTACTGAATCTTAGAATAATTACACTGTGTGCGTTTCGTCGAGCGTAAATACAAGTATCTTACGCACACATAGATTTTTTTCTTGCCTCGCTTTTGAAAGACCGCTTTGGAGGGAACTATCGTTCTAGGTGTTATTATTCTAAGGTTTCATTGAATCTAAGTGCCAGTTTCGACTGTTAGAAGGAATAGCAAGAAACACACAGGCAATGCTCTTTTATATTAGCAATAGGTTAGGTACTTTAATTAAAATCTTCATTTGTCTGTGGGGCTATACAATGCAATGTAATATAACATTAAAAATATAAATTTTTTAAGTCATTCCTATTAGAATAACATGTATAAAACGGCAGTTTAATCCTAAGCCAATTAGTTGGTCAGTGTTTATTTTGAACTTTATACTAGTACAAGAGTTTTATTGAAGACTTGGACTGTGGTCGGAGTGGCATAGTCAAGTTGTATGAGTAAACAACGTTTTGTTTATTCGTATAGCTTTTTAATTTATTTATTATTTAATGGAACAAAAGATGTACAAAAAAGACTTTGACAGGAAAGAAGAATAGAATTTTTTTTTTTTTTTCATAACATATAGGTAAAATTTGTATCAGTTGACATTTTGCCCCAAGACTTGTAAAATCTGTTAACTATAATAAATTTAATTAAGTAAACCTTGTATACATATAATTTTTATATATCAAGTCTCTAATTGCTATCGTAGTATTCATATATAATTAAGACCTATGAATCTGGGAGGATGATCTACCAAAAGGATATAATAGGACTGCCAGGGATAGAGAAAAGTGGAAACAGTTGGGGGAGGCCTATGTCGACAGACAACCTGACCAACAA
This sequence comes from Musotima nitidalis, assembly GCA_949126915.1. Classification (NCBI taxonomy): domain Eukaryota; kingdom Metazoa; phylum Arthropoda; class Insecta; order Lepidoptera; family Crambidae; genus Musotima; species Musotima nitidalis. The sequence continues at coordinate 4,707,720 of OX421424.1, read as the reverse complement.
AGTGGTTGCTAATAATAGATATAAGTTTATATAGTAAATAATTTAAAAATGTTTTTATATGTATAGTTTATAAGTTTAAACTGTGTAAAGATGAGAGAATAAAGGTTTTTATTAGTATTATAATAAGATTTAAGAATCATTTACAAAATTATTTTATTAGAAAATTTCTAATACATTACAATTTACAGTACGTACGTTTATAAAACAAAAAAATACTTAATTTCTGCTCTATTTCGCACACGTTTTACTATTCAAACTTAACTATCGTAATAATAAACTGCTTCCTTAAATGAATGCACGGCGCTGTCGAACGTGTATGCAAACGTGTCCCGTAGCGTGCTTTGTGACACACACGCCGCGTGTCGACATCGTGACTGTACTAGGTGGGTCTAATATGGAATCGGTAGAATATCGTTTATAGTTCCATATATGAATCTTCATTTTAGATTATAATCGTATAGTCGCTATGAGAAACGGATACCTGTTCTTCGCTTTAAAAATCGTAGGTTCAGTTATCACACAGAACAAGTTCTGATTATTTAGTTAACACTAGGAAAGGTATTTTCAACGAGTATGTAATGAAGTGAAGTGCCGTGTTGTATCGGCCTAGAATAGGGCCATACCTCTCGTCATGGAGAGTCGTAGGAGTCGACGAGGAGAGGTCCTACCGGGTGATGGGCAGCAGCCTCCGTACTGGCTTGAACTGCGATCAACAACCCACTTGCCCAGCGTGGTATAGGTCGCGTCATGTAAAAAGAACGCTGGCGGTCAAGCTGCGCATTAGGCGATTTATCGGTCTATTTGGTGGTATGGGGTGCGGCGCGGGGCGGGCGGGTCACGCGCCGCATGCTAGACGGCGCGCGATTGGTTCGTCAGTCGACCCATACGGCGCGCGATTGGTTCGTCAGTCGACCCATACGGCGCGCGATTGGTTCGTCAGTCGACCCATGCGCAAACACACCCCCTCCACTTTCTTCCAGCGTTCTTTTTACATGACGCGACCTGTAATTATGGGCAAATACCCCCAATAGAAAGTAATCAGTTGGGCAAGCTAGTTTTCAGCAGAGGACTCTAAAAGGGTGATATGATGATGTAATGATGTTTGATTTGTACGTATAAGAAATAATGAGTAAGTTCGTTTTCGAATAAGCCTACATGCATACAGCATTAAGCACATTTTATATATTTTTTCTTTGTAGAAACAAAAAGTTATATTTATATTTTATCAATAATTAGATTTATTTGCATGTAAGTGAATCTAAGCTTCGTGATTTAGTGTAATATTATTTCGATTGTTTTTTTTTCATTTGTAATCATGACGTTTGCAAGTGCTATGTAATAGTTTATGAAATAAAGAACTTTTTACTTTTACTTTTATCAACTACTTAAAGTGATAAATAAGCCTGCCTGTTATAGTAACCCGGTTTAACGTTGTTCACATTTTGCAATTTTTCAATATTGTATAATCTTTAAAGATTTTCATTATAAGCCCCATCGCTATCAGGTATCCGAGTACCGTTAGTGGAATAAAACAGTGTAACAAAATACCGCGAAGTACCTACCGGCGTCCTCCGACTATGCACCGTGCTCCACGAGGAAGAAACGTGCCTGTAACGTTTCCTGCCACTTGATGAGCCCTTGCCTTAATTGACTTGAATTATTAATAAACATTACTGTTAATATTCAAACTAGGTATATCTTTGCACCTACATAAAAACGAGTTGACCCAACAGACATTTTCCTGTGTTAAATATGTATATTGAATTCGAAATTGTATAACTTAAAAAAAATATAAAATTTCCATTTTGTGTATAAAAATTTGACGAATCTTAAGTGATCCTGTTGATCTTAAAGACAATAAAGTATATTTTATTTTATTTATTTATTTGCATTCTACATAAAAACTAGGTGACCCGACTAGAGTTGTCCTGAATTATCAAAAATATTGAATTAGAATTTGTATAATTATACTTAAGACTAGCGACCGCCCGTGACATCGTCCGTAGGTCACGCCTACATATAAACCTGATGGACAGACAAGCAGCTAATAGCGACTTTGTATTTTATTTCGTTTTATAAATTGTATAATTGTATGTTTTTTTTTTTGGTTAAAAAGTAGCTTAAGTCGGGTTGCAATAATATCAGCTATCTACCAGTAAAAATACTGTCAAAATCAGTGCAATTGTTTACCCACAAGAAACAGACAGATAATTACAATAGGAATATAATAAACTGAACCTCTAAAAAATACTTTTTTGATCATCAAAATTACTGAGTGAGCATCTAATGAGGTGATTAGGTGCTCAATCAGTAATTTTGATGCACAAAAAGGTTAGGTTAGGTTGGCAATTTATTAATTTTGAAGACACGTTAAATAACACCCATTACAATAACAAAAATAAATTACAATTACATAAATAAATTACAATTACATAAATAAATTACAATTACATAAATAAATTACAATTACATAAATAAATTACAATTACATAAAAAAAATACAATTACATAAATAAATTACATATGTGGTTCCCCTGACGGTAAGTGGTCGCCGCAACTTATAAACGCTTGAAACACCATATTCACAAGCGCGTTGTCGAACCTTTTAGAACAGGTCACGCCCTTTGTGGAGAGCCCCATGCTGCAATCTCTTTGGAAAAACTTGCCAAAGCGCACATTCCAAAACTCAAGGATTATCAGCATTATCCCGGTTTCCTCAAACTTAAGCTTAGGGCCCAGGGTCTGCTTACTGATTTAACCAAATTTTTGGCTGAATTTCAGTTATTACATAAAGCGATTGCGGTCTGACCTCCGCAAAGCAAAGGGAGACATTCTATAGTTAAACTAGCTCTCAGGGGGATGTTAGAAAGCACTGACATCCTATTAACGACTGCCATCGATGTTTATGACATCCGGGACCAATGGCTTAAAATGCTTTCCGAGGCACAGAGCAAGCGATAATTACCCACATAACTTCTTCGGGTTTGAACCCGAGGCCCTCTGTTCTATGTTAGTGGTTTCCACACTCAGACCTTGTTATGGACCATTGTGCGTCAGAAGCAGATCAGGTTTCCGAATCTGTGCAAAACTTCCCCAATGGAACTCGGCGATTCTAGGGTTACCTTCCGTATGTTAGCCACGCCTGGACATTCCAGAAGCACGTGTGAGACCCTCTGAATTTGCTACGGGTCCCCACACTGAGCTCGGAAGGATACACGGCAGAAGGTATCTTATTACTTATTTATGTACGATATATGTTATGTATTTATTTGTTAAAATAGATAGTCTAGATCTAAACACCTGTCTTACCTGACTGCTATATGTACCTTTATCGTTAGAACCTACTTAGGATGTTTAGGTATTGTGGAAAGTATTTATATTCCAATAATATATTTGCAAACAAGGAGGACGCAGAGACGTAAATATTAGCAAAACAAATAGTTCTATTGTAAAAATAAGTATCTATTTTTACGATAACGCTATTACGTAGTTGTTATTAAATAATATTGACACAGTATATAGACTCAAATGTCTAAAACTTACATAAAAACAATAGGGTTAGTTCTATCATATAACTGCATTTTTAAATATGAAAAAAAAAGAATTTATTCGGTATCCTTAACAATACAAATAACAAATGGCTAGAATCTCTTTCGTGTGGTGTACCTGTGTTAGGAGACCCCGCTCTTCCCTATAATTATATAGGATACTTATTAAATAAAAATGAGTAAATGTGTGGAAAGCAATTGGGGAGGCCTATGTTCAGCAGTGGACTTCAAATGGCTGATATGATGAGTGTGAAGTGTATGAAGTGTGGTGACAACAAGGTGTGACAACAATGAAAAAAAAAATGTTAGGAATTATATGGTATTATAAGTGAATGTGTAGATAAAAATGTAATATAATTTTGCAAATGAATTAGTGAAGTAGCGACTATTTTTTCTATCTTTACCCAGCACGAGCCTCCAGAGATCTTAAAAATCAAAGTGAAAGTTATTGAAGGCAAACTTAACCACGCGGACCCAATGCGAATAAGCGGAGGCGTGAATGTGGCGCCTTTTTTTTTAAATGGCAAATCATCAAATGACCCTTTCCGCTGTAGGTGGAGCGAGAAGGTGGCTATTTTAAATTGATTATTCTTTGTCATCTTTTACCATTAAAAAAAATAGACATAAATGTTGATCATATAACACCTGAGATTGTGTGGTTAAAAATAAAATAACTCGTTTAGTTTCTCAATGTTCCATATTTAAAGTTGTGTCTCGTTTTTTTTATCGGCCATTTTACTTCTACGTTTTTAATCGCAAGAATTTTCAATGACTCCAGGATATTAGTAGATTAAATACCGAAGGGACCGTTTGTTTATACTAATTTATTTATGTATTATTTTTATTAATTTTTATATGCAATCGAGGCACGAAATCCGTCTGGAATCTCCTCTGCCGCCCTGTTTGACAGTGGGCGAGGGGACGCCCTGCTAGGCTTCTGTAACTTAGCGACATCCACCGTCCCCTTAAATGGTTTATAATTGACAAATTAATTTTTATTAACGATGTCTTGCGTAACGGTCACTTATCTGATTAAAGCTAAATCTATATATAACATCTTATGGTCCCTCTCGACTTCAAAACAAAAGACTGAAATGCAATGACATTTGGAATCAAATTTAGCTTAAATCAGATTTAGCACTGTTGAGCAAGCCGCTCATAGAACATACTAGCGAATATGCTAAACAAAACACTGCTAACCCATAAAGGCTTGTTTACAATACAACGTCATTCTGGAAAGGACGCATTTGTGTTGGAAATTAGTTTGCAGAAGAAATATTGTGCGTCAACACACAGCGTAAGCTATCTAATTATATTATGTGGGCAAGCAATCAATTCACTGTCAATACTAGATGTAGTAATAACATAAATGTTATTGCAATTACCGGCTCAATGCCAATATTTTCACTGTCGCGAAGTTATTAGGTGGCAACCTCTAATTTTAGCTCGTGAATAGATTATTGCATTAATTTACAAATAATAAATTTAATAATTATTTGCCAGGTACTAATGTTAAATTTTTCAGTGCCTCATTTGTCAGGAGTCCGACAGAACTGTTTACTGTAAAAACTTTCGGCGCTGCTCTGTTTTCGAATGATGTCATATAGTCATTTTCGGGGTGGTGGACATTCCATATGGAGCATGATTTTTGTCAGACAAGTTTTCCATTTTTTTGAATGAATTTTACTAAGAAAACATACTGAAATCTATTGTGACGTCATATCGACATTTTAAAAAAAACTTAGTATTACTCTATTGTGGTGTCATATCGACAATTACAGAATGCAAAGTGCATTTCAAAACACAGCAACGCTGAAAGAGTTCGTATTAGAATGTATTGTCGGGCTCGTTGCAAAAAAGGCATTCACAAAGTTGTACATTTATATGTGTCAAAAAGTTCAAGGTCATTATTGTGTAGCATCACAGACAATATAATGAAGATTGTTATCTAAACATCTAATCAATTGATAATATAAAAGAGCTCAGGCTATACCCCTGGCAGGTGAGGTTGGCTTGGGCTTCTTAGATTTAAGATCCTATATCCATATAACTAGAAAAAAATCAAATAACTAATAATAACATTGTAAATACAAAACAGTGCAACATCACTTTTCAAATTCTATCAAGAAGTCCATATGAGATCTCAGTATAGCCCACAACTTTACTGAAGACTCAAGGGGTTTAGGGGGAGTGCATCTCTTTTACCATTTATCATCGTTGTTCTCATTTACTATAATTTATATGTTATTAATATATATCTTACTTAACACTGGCTAAATGTGTAAACCGCACGAAGCCATTATTTCAAAGGGGAAAAAAAAACATTGTAAATGCAAAATTTCAAATTATTAAAATATCTGTGTGTCACGCACAAAAAGTCGCAGGCGCCCGCCTAGTAAGCAATTAATTAATTGAACTTTATCTCTTACTCTTTATCAAACAGCAATTATGTAATAAATTGCCTAAAAAACTTATAATGTAACGCAACATTGTAAACACATTACGCGGGCATACTTAAATTAGAGGCCTTTTGACATAAAAATATTTTATTTTATAATATCGTTAGTGATTATTTGTTGCTGGCAATTAAAATATATAATAAACTGCCAGCAGATATAAAACATGAAACAAAATTTATTCCATTCAGTAAAAAGTTTTAAAAAAAATTAGTTGCAGGATGCTTCTACACGCTTCACGAGTTTTCACATATAATTAGATAGTACACATTTTATGACATTGTATTTAAAGGAATTAAGGATTCATATTAAGTAACTATAATTTTAATACATAAATGTCATAAATTATAATTTTAAATACCCGAGCACAATTTTTCAATCACAACTAACTAGACTATAAAGGCAGGACCTATAAAGGTAACTATAATGTAACACATTTAATTTTTAAGACCTTATTATGTACACTTAGATGTCAAGAAATGAATTGAATTGAATTGATCTGTTTTGGGGGCAAAGAACTATTTAGTAAATATTGTTAGGTAAGAAACTTTATTGTGAGTTTGTTTTCGATACACATGTTATCTCAGTGGAAAGATTCTCTCAGCATGTTGCTTATAAATACTGTAATTATATAAAGTTCTTCTTACAGTGGCTCGGAACAGGCACTTAGATTCATTTACTGTAATATTTTTTTTGTTGCATTAAATTGAATCAAAGTTTCGTGATTTCATTGTAATAATATTTCGATTGTTTTTGATATTTAATTTCGACGACTTCGAGTACTATATGATAGTTTATGAAATGAAAAAAAATTTGACTGTCCTGGATATCTGTTCTATCTCGCAAAAAGTGTTCAAGGACACCCTGTTGAAGCTGCTCGATGACCCACACCCCTAGTGATCATTACCGATCTTTCGTATTTTCTTAACATATATTAATATATTAGTGGCGTCATGCGTCGCGTCGGTTCGTTGGGATTCCTAAAATATGGTTGAGAGAAACAAGTCTTCTCATGTCTGCTGTGTTTGTCCGTAATTATGTTAATATTGCAAGAGGAGTTTTATCTTCTGTTCTTTTGGATCTTGTGACTGCAGAAGACAATTGTTTTAATATTAGGTATTTTTATTGTAACTGGCGGAAGAAAAAACCAAAATTGACGATTGTCTTGCCATTTCTTTTACGATCAAGCTACCGCCCGCAGTGAATGGGCGCGTTAGTTTATAAGTATGACATTTACAAGAGCTCTTGAATAAATGTCTTTTAAATTTAGAATACATATGTCATAAGTTTAAAAAATATAAGTAGAAATAAGTGACAAAAAAAACATGTGAATGCTTGTAACGGCTTGCATATATGTCCTTTTGTTTAAAAGTTGTATATAAAATATATATGTATAGCTTTAAGAGTTCCTAACAAAGAATAAATAATTTTGAAGGTTGGAGACTCCAAAGGGAACATAACAAGTAGAGAAAACTAGCAAATACGAATATTGGCAGGTACAGGAAGAGAGGAGTAACGATAAAGAAGTGCACCTGCCGATCAACGGACGAAGTTCTGGAGATCAGAAAAGTTCCCGGCAAGCGGTAATACGCTCGCCTATTACGTGGGACCAAAAAAGGTATTGGCGAAATTGCGTATAATACCTCTGTCTACCTCTTCGAGAAAACAATCGTGATTGTATGAATGTATGCATGCTGCGCTGACCCCAGATAAACTAAGTGTAAGCTAGGAGGATGCCGATAACCTACATTTCTACACTATTTGACTGAGTTAGCATATGGCCTACATTCATTTGAAGAATTTACGTTGAGGTGACCGTGAGACACAAAGGATTTTTACTTTAAAAGTGTTTTTTGAAACTTGAGAGCTAAGTAGCAAAAGCAGCTAAATCGTTAGCAGCGAACCGCAGAAAACACTAACAGTACCTATAGTTCTGTATGAACTGACTTAATAATTAATTTGAATTTTAAAATTAGTTTTTTTTTTGTGTTTTTTTTTTAATAATCGCACAAAGTCGTTTAGCACATATATCGAGTGTCAAGTAAGTGATATATTAATAATATATAAATCATAGAAAATGAGAATAGTGGTGATAAAAATGGTAAATGGCTAATGAAATACCCTCCCCTAAGTCCCTTGAGTCCTTAGTAAAGATGGGACTTTACTGAGATCTCACATGGACTCATTGAGAGAAATTAAAAAGTGATGTTGCACTGCTTTGTTTGATTTACCATCACTCATGTATGTTCACAAACACTTAACGGTTAATAATCCACCGCTATTACACATTAATATTGGAAATATCACAAATTATAGAAAATAAAACAAAAATGCAGACATGACGCTCCATTTTCCCGCCAAGAAGTCGTTATTGTTTTAATAAATTGGGAGCGCTCTACTAAATTGTTGTGTCCTAAAAGGGCGACTAAGTATTAAGTGCTATATCTATGTCATTAATTTAACTAATTATTTTAAGAAGTACTGTGTGAGATGTACTTCTAATCCCAAACTAAGCAGAGCTGGTACTATAGACACTAGACGCCTAAACATACATAAATACTTTTTTTTATAATTAAAACAGACTTATAATAAATAGAAAAACACCCAGATAAAAACAAATCGCATCGCAAAGATTTTTGGGACATCACAAAAGAAGATCTTCTAAAGAATACTTGTCCTACTTGTAAGCGCATTAAATAGATACTGATTTATTAATTAGTAATTCTGCTTGTGTTTTGAACTTTGATAAATATTGATTCGATCTTAGTGAGAAATAGAAAGACTGTAAAAGTACGTAACATAAACCTAACCTATCTATTAATGGGTCGATGTTCCTTTAAGCATGCGAAATATTCATATTTATGCACAAAAATATTTGTCCTATGTGGGAATCGAACCCACGACCTTAGGAGCAGAGTGCAGAGATACTGAACTTCGCGCAATATCAGTCGTAAATGATTGACAAAACACGTGGCAATGCAGTCGTTTTAAAGTCACGTTGCTAATCAGGCGCTCTCAGACTTGTACAACTTTGCGTTTATATAGTCCCGTTGTGCACTTCACTTCAAAAGTGATTGACTGTGAATGAATGTTGAGTGATCTTGATTGATAATAAATATTAATAATTATAAAATCATGTTGATTTTACAATTATCATCATATCAGCCCATAAACGTCCCACTACTGAGCACGAGCCTTCTCTCACATACCAAGGTGCGAGGGTATTGGGTCATACTCCACCACTCGGACCCAGTGCGGATTGGCGGAGGCAGGTGTATGGCGTCCTGCTGTTAGAATTTATCAAGCCGCCCATTAGGCCTCTTACATGGCTTAACGACTACCACATTTAGTGATAACCGAGACCAACGGCTTAACGTGCCTTCCGAAGCACGGAAGCGCTCGATATCAAATGCCACACAAACGGTCACCCATCCACGGACTGACCTCTGTAAACTCTACTGTACTTCGGTGATCGTTTCCGACCACCGAGCACCGCAGAGCTACGAGCGCTTACAATTAGCTTACAATTATCAATATATCATAAACACATTTTGTTAACTTCTTAAAATCATGTACTGCCTCGTTTCTGCAACGCATGGGAGATGTTTTGGCTAAAGCTCAGGCATATATTTTTAGTGCTTTATTGCGTAAAAGAGCGACATCGATGGCATTAGTTCCAAGATAAGTATCATTAAGAACTTGTGTTATGGATACTAAACAACGGATAAACATACTTTAATATATATTTTTTGTAAATACATACTTAATATACATAGGAAAACACCCAGACCAGAACAAATATTCATGTTCATGCATACAAAGATTTGTCCTGTGTGGGAATCGAACCCACGACCTCTGGAGAGAAGTGTAGGTATACTGACCTCCACGCCATATCGGTCGTCCATATTATATACTAGCGTGTATGCCTTAATAAACTGGTTACCTTAAGAAACTGGCTCCCTTAAGGAAATTGGCATAACGGTTTCGCTATGCTATCAGCACAGCTGATTAGGCTATCGATCAGACAGTCAGTCACCTTTGTCTTTTGTATAATAAAACAGTATATCATTAGCCACATACTGAGCGAATCTTTCCACTAAGATAACGCCTGTATTTAATACAAGGTCCAAATAAACTATCCTAGGTACTTAAAAGTTTTTGCTAATATATACTTGCACAATAGTTGTTTTTAGTTGATATATACATACATTAACGCCTTTTTCCCCTACCGGCAGGGGCAGGCAGGGATAGGCAGTACGGGTAGGCAACCAAGAGGAAAACATAATTCTATGGTTAATCCAGCTGTCAGGTTGTTAGAAGGCACTGACTTCCTAATAACGACTGCCATAGATTTTTATGACAACCAACGGCTTAACGTGCTTTCCGAGGCACGGAGCAAGATATATTTAGGAATATAATCTAGAAACGTCATAGGTTCGATACCAGGGTTTGAACCCGAGACCCTCTAAATTTAAAGGCAAGGGATCGCGCCACTGGGCTATTGCCGCTACCAGGTTTTAGTTAATGCTGTACGTTAAAGCCGTTTTTGCCTGTCTGAGGAACAAGATCTAAATTATGATAACCGCTCATTTATGCGCGAAGTATAGATAGCTTGAACTTGCTAATTGGTATAACGAACAAGCGGTTAGAATATTTTAGAGATTTGTTCCTAAGTTGTATAACATATTAATTGTCATAACGATGAGCAATCAACCAGACAGCTAGTCACTTTTATTTAATTAAACAGATATCATAAAAAATTCAGCGATACCTGGTTAAACCAAGGAGCAGACCCTGGGCCCTATGAATATGGGCCAATCGGGACAATGCTCTGGTGAACATAACAGTGCCTGGTAAGCGGCAATAGGCTCGCCAATACGTGAGACCAACTATATAATTTGCGAAGTGTGGGTATATAATATGCCTCTGCCTACCCCTTCGGGGGAACAGGCTTGAATGTATGTATGTATGTATGGACAATGCTAGGCTATGATGATGATCAAAAGCTACATACTGAGCGAATCTTTCCACCAAGATAAAACGTGTATTAAAAACAAAGTCAAAGTGAAGTTTCATACCTAACAATATTTACTAAATAGTTCTTTACCTCCAAAATAAAGCAACAAATAATCCGTAACGAGATGATAAAATAGATGATTAAATGTCAAAAGGCCATTAATTTAAGTATGCCCACGTAATTTGTTTACAATGTTACGTTATATTATAAGTTTTTTAGGCAATTTATTAAATAATTGCTGGTTGATAAAGAGTAAGAGATAAAGTTTAATTATTTAATTACTTACTAGGGGCCGCCTGCGACTTTTTCGTGACTAACTAGGGTGCATCTTACCAACATCTTAAGAGCCCAAGTCAACCTCACCTGCATGTGGTGCACCTGCCGATCAACAGGCGAGGCTCTGGCGGTAAGCGACAATAGGCTCACCACTATTATGTGGGACCAACTATATAATTGGCGAAGTGTGGGCGTATAATATGACTCTGCCTACCCCTTCGGGAAAACAGGCGTGAATGTACGACCGATATGGTGTGGCAAGTATACCCGCACTCCACTTCTGAGGTCGTGGGTTCGATTCCCACACAGGACAAATATAAATATTTGTTCTGGTCTGGGTGTTTTTCTATGTAATATTAAGTATGTATTTACAAAAATGTATGGTTATCCGTTATTTAGTATCCATAACAAAAGTTCTTAATGATACTTATCTTGGAACTAAATAATTGGTGTAAGTGTCAGAAATATTTATTTATTTATTATTATGTATTTATGATGATCATCATTATTATAACAGCCAGGGTACCTGATAACACCCGGAACTGGATATTAAATTCCACGCAAAATGCAAATAAAATAGAACGAAGTCATGGACAAGTTTCATGATTCGTTACATCATGTTTTAATTTTTCCAGACATTAAAATGTCTGGTTATCACGTTATCTGCAGCCGTTTTATTTACATACCCAATACAAATTGTTTGTTGACTTGTTAGTTTTATCAGATATTAATCTGTATTATTCCACACTAAACACATATTTGCCTACACAAATACACAGTGATAGGACAATAAAAAAATTAAAAACTCTGCTCAATCAGCTTTGTACAAATATACGGATTAGTCACTTGTTTTGTTGGTTTTTTTTCATATTTATTTATCAAAAAACATTACAATGAAACTTGACTTGTTATATCGACGACTTAGATAATATTTTAGACGAACTACACATGGTTTTTAAATATGTAAAAAATTTTTTTAATAGACGTTAGAAATAAATCAAAAAGTTTATAATATTTTTTTACGCACTGCTGTGTTGCAGCAAAAATGTTAACACTCATAAAAGATCCATTCGGATTGGTCTTTTAAAAGAGTGGTAAAACTGCTTAATAGCAGGTTAAGAAACCTCTTGCGTAACTGTTCGCGAGGGTCACCGCGGCCTCGTGACGTAGCAGGCTCATAAGAAGAAACATGAATAGTTTTTAGTCAGTAGAAGTCTGACACACCCTCCTGCTCCACCCACAGCAGGGGACGGTCATTTGATGATTTTCCATAAAAAAAAGGTTATGAACCCTGTGAATTTAGCAGCACTCTGTTATCATGACTTTACTTTAAACAAGCCTCAAACAGAAGAAGATGGGCAACATTTCCAAACTGTCATATTTAAAAAAAAATTACTTCTATTATTTATAATAAAATAACATCACTTGGTTTCGTTAAGCTAAGGAATAATGCAATTTTACTCCATATTGACCTTTCTAAAGCTGGTTTACTCATACTGGTTTTCATATTTTACCCTCTATACTAGCAAAGGGATACTACCAAGATCTGAGGAACACAAGCCAACCTCCCCTGCAAGTGGCGCATTAACAGACTAGGCTCTGGCAAACACGAATGTTCCCGGTAAGCGGCAATAACCACGCCACCTACGTGTGAACAACTACATAATTGGCGAATTGTGGGCGTATAATATGCCTCTGCCTACCCCTTCGGGAAAACAGGCGTGACAGTATGTATGTATTTTAATAGTATTGCGATATATCAAAATTTGCATTTACGATTACGATATTAGTTTCCATGCAGAAACGGTATGACGGACTGGAATTAAATTTTCCGCATAAATATTTGCCGCGAGAATACGTAAACACTTATGCTGTATAAATACCTAGAAACATAAGTTTCTCTTGACAGGGAAAATGTTTTTCTAGTAAAAAACAACGCTACACAAAACAGATGCTAGGATTACGTAACAAAATATATTTCTTACTAAACTGAGGCCAATGCAACAGAAATTTTGCCCAAAACCAGTGGGTTCACTACGCAGAGCACTGTATACCGCTGAAACTTTTTAAGATGCCCAATAACTTATCGATCCTTTTAAGTGGAGATTTGAGCCCTAAGCTTATGTCTAGGACATAGCCGGGACAATGATGATGACTAACTTTCACATAAGGGCTGCTGAACTTTGGAACAATCTCCCAGCTAGAATAAGACTTGCGCAAAGCAAGCCAGTGTTCAAACAATCAAAGCTTTATTTCGAAGAGTCATCGTTAGTTTGAATCTCCTTGCTGTCATATTTTAGTATTATAATATACACATTTATTTTAATTTTTATGTAGTTTATAATAAGTGTAGTTTATCTTTTTTTAAATATTTTAGTTTATGTATGTTTATTAACTACAGCCCCGCCTTTAAAGTTTTCTGAACCCTGAGGTTAACTGGCAGAGAATTCCTTATGGCAGTAAGTTCGCCTTTTGTATACTTTTAAGTGTGCAATAAAGATTAAATAAATAACACTAACGCACCTTTCCTGCCTACACGATTGCCGCATAAGAAACCTGGCCAACGGCTTAACCTAGAACCTGTGCTAGAATCATGGAAGCAGTGGATATAAAATGCTACACTGACTGACATCAGTCCTTAAGGACTCAAGGACTGGGAACTTAGGGATCTAGCTAATCACCTCTCTTAAGTCATCTTATTTATTTTATTTAATCTTAATTGCACACTTAAAAGTATTACATAAGGCGAACTTAATGCCATAAGGCATTCTCTACCAGTTAACCTTAGGGTTAGCAGAAAACTTTAAAGGCGGTGCGGTAGTGAATAAACATACATAAGATACTAACATAATGTAAGATAAAGTACACTTAACATAAACTACATAAAATCATAAACATATAATACTAACATATAATATATGACAGCTTCTTCCAGTCATGAAACTTCGTCAACAGATAATACCTACAATCAAACTTGATAAGATGTTCAAGGAAAACCAGCAATGTATTAGGTCGGGGAAAAAGTCTTTTCGCATAACGTATGTATAAACTTATTATAAAATTTTTTTTGACTGTACTATTTGTGTCCGGCTGGTTTTTGGTAACATTAAAAAGGTTTCATTATAAAGAAAAGAAAAAAAATAAAAAAAGTTGTTTCCCGCTATTTTTCATTTGTTTTTCTCTCCGTAAAAATGAGTGAATCTAATGAAGAAATTCGATACATTTTAAAATTTTATTATAAAAAAGGCAAAAATGCATATCAAGCAGTGAAAAAAATTTGTGATGTTTATGGACCTGGTGCAGTGTCAGTAAGAGTAGCACAAATTTGGTTCAAACGTTTTCAGTCCGGAAATTTTGATGTTAAAGATGCACCTCGCTCTGGTCGCCCTGTTACGAATAAAATGGACGCCATTTTTGAAAGAGTGGAGCAAGATCGGCATATTAGTAGTTACGATGTAGCTGAAGAACTGGGAATTGACCACAAAACAGTTTTGACCCATTTGAAGAAAGCTGGTTATACAAAAAAGCTCGATATTTGGGTGCCACACGAGCTCACTCAAAGAAACTTAATGAACCGTGTACTCATTTGCGATTCATTATTGAGACGTAATGAAACCGAGCCGTTTTTGAAGAGATTGATAACTGGCGATGAAAAGTGGATCACGTACGACAAGAACGTGCGAAAAAGGTCGTGGTCGAAAGTTGGCCAGGCTTCACAGACTGTGGCCAAACCTGGCCTAACACGAAATAAGGTGATGCTGTGTGTATGGTGGGATTGGAAGGGCATTGTTTATTATGAGCTTTTACCGCCCGGCAAAACCATCGATTCTGATCTTTACTGCCAGCAACTGATGAGATTAAAGGAAGCAGTCGAGAGAAAACGGCCGGAATTGATCAACAGGAAGGGTGTGGTCTTTCATCACGATAACGCTAGACCACACACATCTTTAGCCACTCAGCAAAAATTAAGAGAGTTCGACTGGGAGGTCCTAGTGCATCCACCATATAGCCCTGACCTTGCGCCTTCAGATTTTCTCCTGTTTCGGTCTCTGCAGAATTATTTAGGTTCTGTAAGGTTGACCTCAAGAGAGGACTGCCAAAACTATTTGTCCCGTTTTTTTGATCAGAAGTCCCAAAGTTTCTACAGTAACGGGATAATGTCTCTGCCCACAAAATGGCAGAAAGTTATTCAACAAAACGGTACATATAATAGGTTGGGGAAAAAGTCTTTTCGTATTTTTGTATGAAAAGTCAAGACATTTTTTTCAAAGTTTATTTACATTTATTTACAATATATATGTACCGTTTTGTTAAATAACTTTCTGCCATTTTGTGGGCAGAGACATTATCCCCTTACTGTAGAAACTTTGGGACTTCTGATCAAAAAAACGGGACAAATAGTTTTGGCAGTCCTCTCTTGAGGTCAACCTTACAGAACCTAAAGAATTCTGCAGAGACCGAAACAGGTGAAAATCTGAAGGCGCAAGGTCAGGGCTATATGGTGGATGCACTAGGACCTCCCAGTCGAACTCTCTTAATTTTTGCTAAGTGGCTAAAGATGTGTGTGGTCTAGCGTTATCGTGATGAAAGACCACACCCTTCCTGTTGATCAATTCCGGCCGTTTTCTCTCGACTGCTTCCTTTAATCTCATCAGTTGCTGGCAGTAAAGATCAGAATCGATGGTTTTGCCGGGCGGTAAAAGCTCATAATAAACAATGCCCTTCCAATCCCACCATACACACAGCATCACCTTATTTTGTGTTAGGCCAGGTTTGGCCACAGTCTGTGAAGCCTGGCCAACTTTCGACCACGACCTTTTTCGCACGTTCTTGTCGTACGTGATCCACTTTTCATCGCCAGTTATCAATCTCTTCAAAAACGGCTCGGTTTCATTACGTCTCAATAATGAATCGCAAATGAGTACACGGTTCATTAAGTTTCTTTGAGTGAGCTCGTGTGGCACCCGAATATCGAGCTTTTTTGTATAACCAGCTTTCTTCAAATGGGTCAAAACTGTTTTGTGGTCAATTCCCAGTTCTTCAGCTGCATCGTAACTACTAATATGCCGATCTTGCTCCACTCTTTCAAAAATGGCGTCCATTTTATTCGTAACAGGGCGACCAGAGCGAGGTGCATCTTTAACATCAAAATTTCCGGACTGAAAACGTTTGAACCAAATTTGTGCTACTCTTACTGACACTGCATCAGGTCCATAAACATCACAAAATTTTTTCACTGCTTGAGTTGCATTTTTGCCTTTTTTATAATAAAATTTTAAAATGTATCGAATTTCTTCATTAGATTCACTCATTTTTACGGAGAGAAAAACAAATGAAAAATAGCGGGAAACAACTTTTTTTTATTTTTTTCTTTTCTTTATAATGGAACCTTTTTAATGTTACCAAAACCAGCCAGACACAAATAGTACAGTCAAAAAAAATTTATAATAAGTTTATACCTACGTTATGCGAAAAGACTTTTTCCCCGACCTAATATATTGTAAATAAATGTAAATAAACTTTGAAAAAAATGTCTTGACTTTTCATACAAAAATACGAAAAGACTTTTTCCCCAACCTATTATTTACTTCAGCATAGGCTGGAGCATTCCTATTTAATATTATAAACATAAAATTATGGCACATTGGTCTGTAACAAGCGGTCTGAGCGCAGAAGAAGCACGTTTTTCTTTTCTTTTCAATAATGGCTTTGTGCATTTAACAAATTTAGCCATTGTCAAGTTATAGATATATTAATAATATGTAAAACATAATAAATTAGAATAAGTGGTGTTAAAATTAAAAATTTGATGCCCTCCCATAAACCTCTTGAGTCCTCAGTAAATATGGGGAACAATACTGAGACATGGACTTCTTGAGAGAATTTGAAAAGTGATGTTGCACTGTTTTTTTTTATTTACACAATAATGTTCGACATGTCAAATTTTTTTTCAAAATCAAAAAAATTAGCCTAGAAGTCCTAGAAGTCCTAGTGGCACTTTGATATCCAGAGACCCTGAAAATGGCCCTTGAATTACATCATAAAATACAAAAAAACAGTCAATTATTATTACACCAATTATTTAGTTCCAAGATAAGTATCATTAAGAATTTATGTTATGGATACTGAATAACTAATAAATTAATATATATTTATAAATACATACTTAACATACATAGGGAAACACTAAAATTTGTCCTGTACGGTAATCAAACCCACGACCTTAGAAGCGGAGTGAACACTAAACAAATAGCGATAATCTGTACTCAAACCTAACAATTCTCGCTAATAACGATAAGTTAAGCGATGACAGAGAAACAGTAACTATAGTAATCTTGTTCAAACATCGTAGCATTGTTTACACACCACACATAGCGCGCGTGGAAATCATAAACGGACAATAAACACGTATTTACATTCATCCAATTCTACATACACTCGAGATATTTCAGTAATAAGAAGCAATCTTAAGCCAAACAACTTGGCGAGATAAGGTATTCTACCCAATCGCGTAAATCAAGGTTGATTAAGATGATTTACTGCGGTCTATGTCGCTGTGTGAATCTCGGAACTGTTTTGGGAATTCATATACAATGTATGAGATTAGACTCTTATGCTGTAATACAAATGTTGAACTGGAAGTTAATTTGTTATATAATTTGATAAAATAATTTGTTATCTAATTTGACCATAGGTCCCGTTAAATCGAGACACTATTCAACACGACACGTGTTTCGCCCTAACACAGTGCATCTTCAGGTAAGATAGGAGCCTCAGAACAACGATGTCTTCACGACCAACGCGCTGAAACGATAGTAAGCAGCTGAGAGTATTAGGATATTTTTAATCCATTACTTGCTTACAATGGATTTCCGCAAAGTAACGCCTGAATCAATAAATTATTTTGACTATATAATTTGTTATATACTTTTACCATATAATTTGGCCATAAAATTTGACTATATAATATGACCTACCTACAAACCATCCTCTTGAATCACTCTATCTATTAAAAAAACCGCGTCATAATACGTTGCATAGTTTTACAGATTACACATAGGAACAGACAGAGGAAAGCGACTTTGTTCTATACCTTGTATAAATGAATATTTCTACAGTCGGTAACAAAGTGCACTGCCTTCCGGCCAAAGGGGGACCGATAGGGAGTGTGGGACACACCACCGGCAGACGCGACCGCCAGCAGGGGGCCTACCGCCGAATTTGATGGATTACCGGTAATCCATCTAGATCAAACTTTGTTTTGCGTTCATTAATCCGTACCGGGGAATCTGCCGACAGCCACCTCTCATTCATGACCTTCAGTCCGTGGCAGACCAATAGGTAAATGGAGAACGCCATTTTGTTTCGATTTCCATGAGTTCGGCGGTACGACAGAATCAATTTGAAATCCATTTTGCCTTATAATCGATTGCCATCGAACTCGGCGGTAGGCCCCCAGTAATACCCACTAAAAATCTTCCCATGACGCCCGCCGATTGTTGAGAAAAAGGCGGGGCCAGGACCCGGGTTGCAGCGTCTGACTCCCCGCCTGCGGCCAACGTCCCCTGGACCAAAACCGGGAGGACCACCTCAGAGTGGCGCAATGACTGCACTATTCTACTACAGGAAGTCGACAAATTATAGCTTTCTTTTTTACTGAAAGTGCACCTGATCGCTGAGTAAGGCGACCACTAGAGAGATTTCAGATAAGACCTTTTTTATTTACACTGCACTACCCTACTCAATTATCACCGCCATCTAGCGTGGAGCCGCCAGCATCCACGGTCTTCCCGCAGCCTTGACCAGATCGTAGACTCCTTTCTATCCTTCCTATTGAGAAGAAGACCTTTACTATGTTGAACTGCGGAATAGTAATCCCTTGTTAATAAAAGTAACATTACAAACAAATTTTGTTTATGTACATTATTATTATAAAATTTTATATTTTTATTACAAAAAGATAACTAAACAAGACAGTTTCTTATCATAATTGTTTCTGAGTATTAACTAGTCAGTCAAACCTACCATATTATGAGTTTATGTAGCTAATAATAAACAACAGACACTGCAGTAGACTGTTTTGCTGTCGAAGGAATTTTTCATTTGTATGTGATCGAGTTACGAAACTCTGATGGTATGAATTAATGCCTGCCCATTATCATTTCTTAATTATTAAGAACAGTACTGCTTTAGTGCTCCTATTAAGAAATGACAGAAGTACGATACGTGCCAAGGAAACTTTCTGTCGCCTAAGTTTATGCACTAAGCTCCTGATGGCGGGAGAAAAAATTATAACCGTTCTTTTACCATCAAGCTACCGCCCGCAGTGTATGGGC
This sequence comes from Musotima nitidalis, assembly GCA_949126915.1. Lineage (NCBI taxonomy): Eukaryota > Metazoa > Arthropoda > Insecta > Lepidoptera > Crambidae > Musotima > Musotima nitidalis. The sequence goes on along the minus strand of OX421424.1, from coordinate 4,688,087 downwards.
GTGTTAGTTTTTAATTTTTAATGATCTTTGAACCCTCTCATGCTCGAGAAACTTCAGAGAAACTAGCACCCCCCCAAACTGGCAAGCAATATGTCAAAATTGACTCGGCTAGCGATTTGTATATTTGTGTTAGAAGATATTTGTCATCGATGTGTCTTAAAGGTCCATATCAGCTTTCAAGACCTGGACATGACTTGTTCTAGATGATTGTGTCGACATTCTTTTATCAACTACGAACCTTAGGTATTTAGTGTGAGGAACCTTTTTTATGACGCCGCATGAGCAGTCTATTTTAGAAAGAAAATAATTTATTCTGTGACACATGATACATTGGTTTACAAAAATACAAAAATAAAATTTAATATACACATGTGGCACCGAAAAGGCTTATACTCAGCATATGCCGAGGGGTCACTATGATTTTTAGAGTTACAGTTATGTATTTATATCACGATCGGTAATGAGTTAAGTGCTATTATATGTAGTAAAATAGATATCGTTTGTTTTGTTTATATTAAGTGTTAATAAGTTGCCTATTAACCAGCTAGCTATTTTAGCAAGTTTAGTCCCGTACACTGCGGCACCGAATCATATGTGTTCCCGGTAAACACTACAGTCGTGTCATCAGCTGTATTAAGCCTGTGATTAAGCTAGACAAGTAAACACTTATCTCTTAAACACATGCAAATACTTGATAATACTTATGTACTAACAATTAATTGCAGTAGGAAATATAGGTTATAGGAAACACATATTATAATTATTTTCTCGACTAAACAATAATATATTATTTCAAATTTATTTAATATCTTTACTAATAAATGTATGAAAATTACATACATATATACAATCACGCCTGTTTTACCAAAGGGTTAGGCAGAGGCAAATTATTTGCCCACATTTTACCACTTATAAATTTTTGGTATTGCGTAATTGGTGGCAATCCTATTGTCGCTTAACGGGAACTTCCGTGCTCGCTAGAGTATCGTCTGTTGATCGGCAGGTGCACCACTTGCAGGGGCACCACTTGCAGGTGCACTACTTGCAGGTGCACCACTTGCAGGTGAGGCTGACTTGTGCTCCTTACTTAGGTCTTGGTAAAATCCCAATAAACCCTATAATAAACGCCGAAAAACAAAATAAGTAAATATTCTTAAGCGTCTAGCCCCAAACTAAAAAGAGTTTGTACTATGGCAACTGAACTTAAACAGTACTTTTTTGTAAAAAAAAACATTTAAAATCTATAGAAAAATAAAAAAAAACATAGTCATGGACATAAATTACGTCCTGTTCGAAAATTTAACCTAAAACCTTAAGAGCATAGTGCAGGTTTACTGACCTCCACTCCTTATCAGTCGCGCCACGCCAACGTATTATCGTAAGTAGTTACGGCTTATCGCCTAAACCACTAGGTCTATTTGACAATCGACAAAGATGACCTTGAAGGTTTTATTTACCGTAAAAATGCGTGTTTTTTTAAATACAATACACTAAACTAATACCCTGCTGATGTAGCTGCAGGCGGAAACCACGGTTAACATCACCATCAGATTAAACCGACGCGAGTGCTTGAGAAGCTTAATTAATGTGAAGTAAACATGAGAGCGTGTCTTTACAATTGAACAAAGCTTAGAAAAGCTAATATTTATTTGAGTACTAATATGGCACGGTGGCGATTACACCCGCATTCCGGTCCTGAGGTCGTGGGTTCGATTTTCACACAGGAGAGATATTTATGTGATGAATATATGTTTGGTTATATATGTATGATGATCTGGTTATTTTCCTATGTAAAATAAGGTATAGGTATAGTAATGTATAGGGATCCTACCAAGACCTAAGGAGCCCAAGCCAACCTCACCTGCAAGTGGTGCACCTGCCTACCAACGGACGAGGCTCTGGCGAATATAACAGTGCCCGTTAAGCGCCACCTATTACGTGGGACCAACTATATAATTGGCGAAGTGTGGGCGTATTATATGCCTCTGCCTACCCGGGGAAACAGGCGTGAATGTATGCATGTATTAAGTATTATTTACAAATGTATGTTGTTCGATGTACAACAGACACATACGTTATGCATAGTGAAACAAATGCCTTCATCATCATATAAGTCTTATTACACTCCACTGCTTACTATCGGCCACCCAATAGATTACATACTAATTATATTTACTCATAATCACCAAGCTGGGCAGGCAGTGATCGCAGTTCCAGCCAGAACGCAGTAAGACGCTGCTGCCCATTATTCGCTAGGGCTTCTCTTCGTCGACTCTTATGACTCCCCGTGAGACGAAAGGGGCTGTACTATTCTAGGCCGGTACCACACAGGCCCAGGCTCAATAACGGGACACTAGTGCTAAGATCATGATGGTCCCACAACACAACACGTAAGAATTCAAATGCTCGTATCCCCTAGCATTCTGTAACCTTATAAGTTAAGCTGCAATAATGCAGCGACACAAATTTAAAATAAAGAAATCTAACAATGATCATGATGGCTCAACAACACAACACGTAAGAATTCAAATGCTCGTATCCCCTAGCAGTCTGTAACCTTATAGGTAAACCTGCAATAATGCAGCCATACAATTTTGATATAAACGAATCTAACAATAATCATGATGGTTCAACAACACAACACGTAAGAATTCAAATGCTCGTATCCCCTAGCAGTCTGTAACCTTATAGGTAAACCTGCAATAATGCAGCCATACAAATTTGATATAAACGAATCTAACAATAATCATGATGGTTCAACAACACAACACGTAAGAATTCAAATGCTAGTATCCCCTAGCAGTCTGTAACCTTATAAGTAAACCTGCAATAATGCAGCGACACAAATTTGAAATAAACAAATCTAACAATGATTATGATGGCTCAACAACACAACACGTAAGAGTTCAAATGCTCGTATCCCCTAGCAGTCTGTAACCTTATAAGTAAACCTGCAATAATGCAGCGACACAAATTTGAAATAAACAAATCTAACAATGATTATGATGGCTCAACAACACAACACGTAAGAGTTCAAATGCTCGTATCCCCTAGCAGTCTGTAACCTTATAGGTAAACCTGCAATAATGCAGCCATACAAATTTGAAATAAACGAATCTAACAATGATCATGATGGTCCAACAACAAAACACGTAAGAGTTCAAATGCTCGTATCCCCTAGCAGTCTGTAACCTTATAAGTAAACCTGCAATAATGCAGCCATACAATTTTGAAATTAACTAATCTAACAAGCACGCACAATGTGAATGTATCACGCACACCTGTAGAACAAAGTATACGCTCAATCACAAACACCTATCAGTAACTTTTAATATCTGTTACTCATTGTATAGTGTTAATAAAGCTAATACCATGTTTTTAGATCGTGATGAAGGTGTCATCTGCCTGACAAACGCGCGTAGGATAATAAATGTATCATATCTAAAAAAACAATGGAATCAGATACCAGTTTATAACTCATAAATAATAATAAATACAGCAATTAAACAAGATAGGTTTATAGAATAGGTTTTCCCAAAATAGTACCTATAGGTCTGATAGTCAATGCCATTGAACTGCTACCCGTATATAAATAAAATAGTGAGTAAATTAAAATAATTTACTTTAGTATGAGTAGTAAATTACGGATAAACTTTCATACATAAATTAGCTTAAACTTTCATACATACATATTATACGTAAAAAACACCCAGACCAGAACTATTAATTTATGTATTGACGACCGATATGGCGTGGTGGCGAGTATACCCGCATTCCATTCCTGAGGTCGTGGGTTCGATTCCCACACAGGACAAAGATTTGTGTCTATAAATATGAATATTTGTTCTGGTCTGGGTTTCTATGTATATTAAGTATGTATTTACAAAAAAAAAAAGTATTTATGTATGTTTATCTGTTATTTAGTATCCATAACACAAGTTCTTAATGATACTTATCTTGGAACTAAATAATTGGTGTAAGTGTCAGAAATATTTATTTATTTATTTATGTATATAAAGATTTGTCCTGTGTAGGAATTGAACCTATGACCTCAAAAGCGAAGTGCAGGTATACTGACCTCCGCGCCATATCGGTCGCCACTATAATATGCGTTGTTTCACGAATCTTTTATTGGTTTCGAAATTATAACGTAGTAGGAATTAGGTGCATTCAATAAGGTAGGTACTATATATACAGAAAGAATATCGCGCCAAATTGTAGCAAAAGACGGACGCTAGTAAAATTATATTTATAAAACACTTAACTTTGTCTTACAATTATTTCATAATTTCTTAGAAAGACATCGTAATATCTTTTGAGCAAAGCCATTTACGATTGAAGCATAACTTCTTAAGTCAGTTGTCTAGGGTAATCCAACCTTATGATTCCTTTGAAGAAAATATTACTCACTGTTTACAATTCTTTTTGTTTAGTTTCTTCTCCATGTAGTTTACTTTGTAAACAAATTATGCACGTCAATTTTACCTTAAGGTACGTTTTAACTAACTTTTGCTACCATCATAATTTTTAATAAATTTATGAGCTTGAAACGAAAAGCATCAATGACAAAGGAAAACAAAAGGATAAGTTTAGTAACTTCAAACTAAATTGTATTGGGTGTATAGGGATCCTACCAAGAGCTAAGGAGCCCAAGCCAATCTCACCTGCAAGTGGTGCACCTGCCGGTCGACGGACGAGGCTCTGGCGAACATAATAGTGCCCGGTAAGAGGCACCTATTACACTTAAATTAACTTAATTTAAATTGGCTGCCGCTCTAAGATGGGTTCGAATTTTTCTTTTTTCTTTTCTTTTTTTTTGAAACCATTTATTCATTTTAAAATATAAATGACATTAAATATATTTCTCGCCAAGCTATAAAGCTTAATAACCACTAAAAAGGTGTTAAAAGTAAAAATCGCACCAATCGTACAAAAACAAAATACCAATACCTACCTAACACAAGTACTTGTACGTAAGCCGATTGTTTTTTGCATGAAAAACATTTTCCAATACATTCATAAAACAGTATTGTTCACAGTTCGAACATTGCATATTTTTACATGTTATCAATCAAGGGCTTAACAAGTGGATGAAAAACGAATAGGTCCAATCCACTCACAAGCGGCACGTTACTAAGTAGTCTCTAAATAATCTGACCGACGAACGTGAGGTTATTTATTTCACAGCGATTCGTTGTGTTGTATGCCTTGCTGTGTTTTTCAATCAAATATAATCATTTGCATTACTTTAACCCATAATCGATCAGAGCAAGTTGAAACATTTTATTGTCTTTCTACCTTAACTCAGTTCTTTATGGTTCATTATGTAGTGGGAACATACTTCTTACTGTCCAATTAAGGGTTAATACATCATTATCTACCCATAATCACTAGTACTGAGACTTGGTGCCTGACTATGGGCCTCATTAGAAAGCTCAAAGTCGCTCAGCGTGCAATGGAGAGAGCTATGCTCGGAGTGTTCCTACGTGATCGAATCAGAAATGAGGAAATCCGTAGGAGGACTGGAGTGACCGACATAGCGAGGCGAGTTTGCAGGCTGAAGTGGCAAGGTGCGGGGCACATAGCTCGAGGAACCGACGACCGATGGGGCGTCAAGGTTCTGCAATGGCGACCACGAACCGGTAAACGTAGTAGAGGACGTCCTCCCACGCGATGGACCGATGATCTGGTCAGGGCGGCGGGAGGCCGATGGATGCAGGCGACTCAGGATCGCTCAATGTGGAAATCTATTGGGGAGGCCTATGTTCAGCAGTGGACGTCGGATGGCTGAGATGATGATGATGATGATGACATCATTATCATCATCAGCAACAGAATGTCCACTGCTGAACGTTGGCTTCCCAAATAGATTACATTCTTTTAGGGGTATTTGCCCATAATCACTACACTGGGCAGGCGGGTTAGCGATCGCAGTTTGAGCCAATACGCAGGACGACGCTGCTGCCCATCAAACGGTAGGATTTCTGTACGTCGACTCTTACGACACGCTGTGAGATAAAAGGGGGTACCACACGCCGGTAACAAATAATTGGTCTCAAAGTTAAGATATGTATAAAGTGTTACTCGTCATAAAGACTACATCTTGCCTGTTGGTATGCAGTCCAAAAAGTAAAAGTGCTCCGATCTACTCGTATAGGACAAGCATAGTACAATCTATCATGTATCGTTTATAGACATTACAAAAATTATATTATTTGTCGGTCATTTGGCCTTCAAAGGCTTAAGATAGGAATTTATTTGCTATCCCGCGTATTTATGTTATTTAAATCAAAAACTAATTTCATTAGCTAAAAGAAGTAATAAAAAATAACAACGATATGGATTTTTTTTCAATATATTTATGGATTAAACTGAGAACTTTTCTTTACGTAAATTAAACACAGAGAACTACATTGATTTTTGGTTTAGATTTCGGATGGAGGTAGATCAAAGGGTTAAAGTATATAACACAAAGGCACAAACACAACAGTAACTAATTGATATAATAGAATAAATGCAAACGCAAAAATAATCATAACATAAAAGGTACTGTAATGACACGAGCCCGATAAGTGTGAGGATTACTCCTACACATAAACAAAGCTTGTGTATCTTACGTCACTCCCGCTCACGTTGTGGCTTCTTTATGAATCAAGCACATCACATATCGCACGTGCAACCCACTATATAAAGACCGGCTCTCAGTTCACTGGCCACACAGTTACGATAACAGTACAAAGGAGTACACATATACCAATCTAATGGTAGAAACTCCTTCAACTTAAACCTTTCTACTCTCGTCTTCAATTTGACGCTGAACTTTTTGGAACATTATAAACTTTTTTGAAAAAGAAAATGGACAAAAGACAGCTGATAGGAAGCGCTACTCGCTACATCGCTGGAAGACATGCAGTGCAGACGGTTTACTGGAGAAAGTCGGCGGAAAACGGAAAAGGCCTGGTGAAAACGTCAAAAATGACATTCTTCGGCAAAAACGAGGGCGGCAAACCAGACAGCGCTGAAATGTTCGCGAAAGTACGTGACAGATACATGTGAATATTTTAGAGTAGAAAATCATTTCAAGATCAAGACTGTGATATAATAATGTAGGTTTTTTAAAATTTAAAGTAATTTTTATTTAAGCAAAACAATTGTTAAGAGAAGAGGATGCGTTTAGTAACATCACTCTTAAACATTTTTTAGTGTGGTGTGATTATTAAAATAATATTTCTCTGAATATTTGTACTTTTTTGTTGACATCTGTTTAGTTATTTTGATAGAATTCTTAGAAACTACCTTCTCTCATTGGTGGTATCATATCAATAAGAGTACGTATTTAGCTTGGTGGTTTAAAAGGGAATAAAAAGCATACAGGGCAAATAAAAAAGAAGAGGGATTGAAAAATATATTAATCGAGACTTCTAACAGGTCTAAATTTTTGATAAATAGTGACATATAATATCTTATAGATTAACGGTGTGACATTTTATATTCTTTTTAAAAGAATTCACCCAAACATTTTATACAGAAAAGAGAATGTATGTTTATGAAAACCGGCTTTATTCCTATTTTTTATTTATAGTGAAATAACAAACCGATCTTATTCATTAAAATATCCAAAAATGCAATGGTCCCAAGGTCAAATTGTGGTTGCAAATAAAAAAAAGAAACATCATGACATTCTTGACAGATTCAGTTCATATAACCTTATTTCTTGTCTGTTTCTTTAGGCAACATACATGAAATAATAAAGCCTTTAACCTATAACACTAGTTGCTTATTCGCGACTGAAGTAGCCTTAACAAACGATTTGGGAAGAAAAATTACGTTCTGGAAACGACACATACAATAAGAGCGAAGGAGCATTGAAACTATTTGAAACGAGTAGTGTTCGGTTTGACCAGCTGTAGTTATTTCACTGTACATTTAGATTTTCTCCCTTTAGTGGTACACATTTATATGAGTATAGTCATAATAGTATACTATAATATGCAAAAAAGTGCATAGGGATAAAAAAAGTGCGTACGTGAGAAGCATAATTAATGTGAGATAAACATGTGAGCGTGCCTTTACAATTTTACAAAACGCAGAAAAGCTAACATTTATTTGACTACCAATATGGCACGTTGGCAATTACACCCGCATTCCGGTCCTGAGGTCGTGGGTTCGATTCCCACACAGGAGAAATATTTGTGTGTTGAATATATGTTCTGGTCTGGGTATTTTTCTACGTATATTAAGGTATAGGTATAGTAAGGTATAGGGATCCTACCAAGGCCTAAGGAGCCCAAGCCAACCTCACCTGCAAGGGGTGCACCTGCCAATTAACGGCTGAGGCTCTGGCGAATATAACAGTTTCCGGTAAGCGGTAATAGGCTCACCACCTATTACGTAGGACCAAAAATGTAAGTGGCAAAATGTGGGCATATAATATGCCTCTGCCTACCCCCTTCGAGGAAACAGGCGTGATTGTATGTATGTATGAATTATACACAATTAGTTGTGTATTAATATTAGTGTTTCAAGTTATCATCAATGAATACTTTATTAGGTCAATGCGGTCAACAATGCAAGTAATGCTTTAGATATAGAACTAATTAATTAATAAATTATGAAGCGCTCGTAGCTCTGCGGAACTCGGTGGTCGGAAACGATCACCGAAGTACAGCAGAGTTTACAGAGGTCAGTCCTTGGATGGGTGACCGTTTGTGTGGCATTTGATATCGAGCGCTTCCGTGCTTCGGAAGGCACGTTAAGCCGTTGGTCCCTGTTATCACTAAATGTGGTAGTCGTTAAGCCATGTTAGAGGCCTAATGGGCGGCTTGATAAATTCTAACAGCAGGACGCCATACACCTGCCTCCGCCAATCCGCACTGGGTCAGCGTGGTGGAGTATGACCCATTACCCTCACACCTTGATTTGTGAGAGGAGGCTCGTGCTCAGTAGTGGGACGCTGATGGGCTGAAATGATGATGATGATGATGAATTAATTAATAAATAATTATAATAAATATTTCTCACACTTACACCAAATATTTAGTTCCAAGATACGTATCATTAAGAACTTGTGTTATGGATACTAAATAACGGATACATACATATATACTTTTTTTTTGTAAATACATTATTAATATACATAGAAAAACACCCAGACAAGACAAATATTCATATTTTTACACACAAATATTTGTCCTTTGTGAGAATCGAACCCACGACTTCAGGAGAGGAATGCGGGTATACTCGCCACCACGCCATATCGGTCGTCCTAATTGATTAATAAGTATACTTAACGTAATTAATGAAAACAGTGACCTAGTTGAAGAACGAAGAAGTGTTATTGTTAGTATATTACGCCTGTTTTCCCGAAAGCCTATTTCTTATACGCCCACATTTTGCTAATTTATATCGTTGGTCCAAGGTAATAATAGGTGGCGAGCCTATTGCCGCTTATCGGAGACTTTTATGTTCGCCATAGCCTCGTTCGTTGTTCAGCAGGTGCACCACTTGCAGGTAAGGCGGAGGTGCGCGTCCACTGCGCCTCTCTGAGGAGGTCCTCCCGGTTTTGGTCCGGGGGACGTTGGCCGCAGGCGGGGTGTCAGACGCTGCAACCCAGGTACTGGCCCCCGCCTTTTTCTCAACAAGCGGCGGGCGTCGTCGGATGATTTTTAGTGGGTATTACTGCTGGCAGTCGCATCTGCCGGTGGTGAGTCCCACACACTCTTTCGGTCCCCGTTTGGCCGGAAGGTAGTGCATAACACCTCAGATCTTAGCAGGATCCCCATACACCTATATCAGTCGCAATTAAAACTATAACACTAAGGGAATACTTACATTTATTCTATTCAGCACGTGCAGCAACCTAAGTCTTTGTTTATGCGTACGTGTTTTCAAATTAAAAAGATTTACTGCGGCCAATTTCGATCTATTGTAATCGCCGCATGCTTTCACCTCCAAGCAGCTTTAAGGTAGTATAGTATTTTCTTAAATGCCTGGCCATTGAATTCGTTAGGGCTTATCAGGGGTTTGCGTCTGGACAAGGCGCGAGGGCGTGTCATATTCTTCTTAGGACAAACAGTTTCATAGTTGACATTAAAATAAGACATAATTCAGAGGCCTCCACCTGACTTTTAACATATGAATCCTCCTTCACGAAGACCACGACCACGTCGGACCACGACTTTTCTGGTATGTAATGTAGACTTCATCAAAGTTCAATTAACCTCTTGACGCAATTTCTTTTAAATCTTCAGTCGTAGTTTAGGCATACTCACTCGCCTACTTAAAGATGATATCAAAAGGATATCTGTTGTCCTATGTGCACTCTCGTATCATTCCTACATATCGGATGTATGTATACAAATTTAATTTAACGTATATAAATTTACATAAAAAAATTACACATCTTCATTAAATTCGGCACAGCCGAATCTATGTAATTATCAGTGGTCGGAGTAGGTATATTGATTTTAGATACTTGCGTCATGAATAGTCATGATATCATAACATGGACATGCATTTCTTCCGGAATGTACCGGAGTTTCCAAAAATTTGGTAAATAGAGTAATAAAATAAAAAAACCATATGTAAGCAAACAAAATTGTTTATTGTTAATACAAATAATCATTATTACACTTTTATTACAACAATTATTTTTAATCCTCATCGTTTACAATTTCTACATTTTGATTTTCTGTCTCTATACAATTAAAATAAATAACTATAATTTTTTCAATATTTTCTAATTTTAAGCTATTTCTTTTAACATCTAAGATCCATTTGTAAGTGGAAAATGATCGTTCAACATCTGTAGATGTCAATGGAGCGAATTTGAAATAAAGTTTCTGATTATTCTCTAATTGTATCTAAATCTGGATTTCGTTCCATAACTGATTCTATTTTATTTTTTATATTCTCATTATTGCACTCGTTAAGCGTAGCCCTTACTTGATCAAATACTAAAAGTGAATCAGCTAGAGATAAATTTTGTTTTTGTAACTCTTTTAGGGCTAGTAGTATAATAGAGTAATTTTCTTCAATATATTTTAAATCATTTTCTAAATTTTGTTTTTCCAAAATGTTTTTTGCGTTTCGTATGGCTATAGCATCAGAACTGCTCAAGCAGGATAAAACTTCTTTTATTTTATCTAAATGTTGAGCGTAGTAAGATGCTGCCTGTAACCAAGTACCCCATCTGGTAATGACTGGTTGCGGAGGCAACGGTAAGTCAGGATATTTTTCTTTTAAAATGTTTACCCTACTAGGAGCCTTTAAAAATACTTTTTTAACATTTGATATAAGAATATCAACATCGTTGTATTCTGACCTTATCTGTTCACTTACACGATGAAGAGCGTGCGCCAAACATGTCACATGCTTCATTTCAGGTAAGTAATGTTTTAAATTTCGCCCTGCAGATAGCATGTACGCTACACTGTCAGTGCAAAGCATTAAAATATTGTCAACTTTCGCTTCAAAAGTGCTTTGCCATAAATTTTCTAGACATTGCAGTACAAATTGTGTTATTGTTTGTCCATTTACTGCTGTTAGCATTTTACAAGCAATCAAATAAGGCCGGCCTGCACTATTACTAGGATGCAATGGTTTTATTAGGAAATTGACAATGTATCGACCAAAAATGTCTGTTGTCTCATCCAGCGATATCCATAGTTTCTCATTTTTATTAATTTCATAAATCGAACTGATTTTATTCCTATAAAACTTCTCCAAATAAACTTTATGTAACTGTGATTCGTCAACCACTTTACGATTGGTACAAACGCAACAACAAGTACTGCACATATATTTCTAAAAAAACTCTTTGAACGCTGGATTTTTCATTTGCGACCAAGGAATATTGCATAGAATCAGGAACTTAATAAGGTCGAAGTAAAATTCCTCTTGCGGTCTCTTAAATTTTCCTTGATGTACAGCGCCTTCAATGTGTTTGGTAATGTTGCCTCTATTCACAGCTTTCAAATGACTTTCACACTTTGTACAGTATATAGTGCCACTAGCGTTATCGTAAAGTAGCTCAGGATAGTGAAATAACCACTTTAGCACTGTTTCAGCCTTGACCTTTGCCATATTTATTTATATCTCACCTAAAACAATGATTTCAATTTACAATATATACATACACAACTGTAAAGTCGATAATGAAATTCTGTTTCATATAAAGTGATATTTTTAACTGAAGCGGTGATAGCCCTGCGGTGTGCGTACCGGACTCTCATGCGCTGTGATGATTGCTATAAAGCGATTTTTTTAACTGTTTCCAAGTTCTAAAACCTTCTTAAATACGGAAAATAATTAAAACTTACCCGTACAAAAACAACTTCAAATGGGCCCAATCCAAGAGTAATAAATCGATGTCCGTAGTTATAAGCCAAATTCGTCGTTTTAAGTAGATTTCAGAAGACAGTACACAAGCCAGGGTCAAGTCAAGATATTCACAACACATAAAATAAGCGCACTCCACGAACCGAAATAAGTGAGTGAGCCACTTGGTCTGGATGTCGGTGCGAGCGCATTGTTTTCGAACAAACAGTCAATGAGTCATCCAGGATACTTGATTCTAATTGGTCAGATGCGTTGAGCATGAGCATGTTATGCGCTCACAATGAGAGCAAGTGAGAGGCACGCGTCCCTTCCACTCGAGCACAGTTAGCACGCCTAAGAGCGAGAGAGACAGAGCGAGAGAGAGAGAGTGAGAGAGATAGGCATACACACCGGTTCATGTCTTGCGCTTCTATTTCGCTTAGGCGGTGAAATATGAAATTCAGTGCGAGATTCTTTGTATAAATTAATGTTTTAAATATAATTCTTTGTATAAATAAATGTTTTAAATTGTTACTATTATTTCATCCTTCTTCCTACTATACGAATGAATATTCACATTAAAATTATTTTACCACTCAAAAGTCGTTGTCACGTAAAACATTCGCCCGTATACCGACTTTACAGGCAACCAATTTTTTTACTATTAAATTCTGGTCATCCACGCCACTAGCAGCATAGCGTTGAGAGTATTGATACATTTTTAACTAGTTTCATGTAATAATTTCGATGTTTCGGTATTTTTATCATAATAATCCGGAAACTCGGAGGCGTATCCATATTAACATATACGTTTGATGTCAGTGACCTTAATTCAGTATACCTACTCCGACCACTGGTAATTATGCAACTCGTGACCATCCAAAGCACGAACCTATTCATAAATTGTAGTGTTAAAATTAATAAAACAATTGGTTTAGGAGCAGATCACCTATAATGCGAGGTTCTTAAAATCGAAAGGCTCTCTGGATCACCACTGCTCTCCCGAAACTTGGCCACGAGTACCTGCTCGGCGATTTTGCCTTTATGAACGTTTTATTAAGACTCAGAACAATCGACTGAGGTGTTCGGTTGTCAAATTTTCTGCATCATAATTTTTTTACCTCATAAGGGTCCTGATACCATTGTATAATTGTCACGTAACAATATGGTGAAACTAATAAAAAATACCAAGACCATGTTAGTTCGATATTTACCTTCTTAAGTCAGCATTTTTCGAGAACTTTTGGAGCGGAACGTGAATCGGTAATCGTGACAAAAATTTGCTCAGGATTTAATGTTTGTCCTAGGACCACGCTCAAAGAATAGTAATTTTTTCTGGTACTTTTCCCTGATATGAGTTTTGGGTTGTTTTTGTGAAAAGAGGAACGTAGGTATTAGAAATAAATCCTTAACTGCGTCATACATTGGCAGTGTGCCACTGACCACCCGGGATAAAATGTTTTAAAAAGTCAACTCGTCCAAGGTTTGTATGCTGCCAGTGAAAATTGAATTTTTATTAAAAAGGAAAAAAATACGATTAACAATGTGCAACAACAATGTAAAATGCAATGCTTTTTTTCTTGATGTCCCCGTGGCAATTGTAGATAGTTAAGGGTGTTGGTTAAACTTCTGTTTTTTTCTATATTTAAAGGGCGGCTTGAAGTAATTTGCCTACATGAAGGGGTGAGTTCTTTTTTTAATAATGGCTTTGTGCGGTTAGCACTTTCAAAAGATATATAAAGTAAAAGTAAAGTAAAAAAAAATTATTTATTTCATAAACTATTATACATAGTACTTGAAAACGTCATGATTACAAATGAAAAAAAATACAATCGAAATAATATTACACTAAATCACGAAGCTTAGATTCACTTACATGCAAAAAAACAATTTAAAAACAAAAAATAATTAAGTGTAAGTGAATCTAAGTGCCAGTTCCGAGCCACCGCTCTGTAAGAAGAACTGGCAAGAAACTCACAGGCTATGCTCTTTTAAATATGTCCATTAGTTTGGTACTAGAATTACAATCTTCATTTGTCTGTGAAGCTATACAATGCAATATAACATAACCTTAACAATATTTATTTTTTCAAGTCATTCATATTAGAATAGCCTGTATGAAACGGCAGCTTAATCCCAAGCATTTTTATCTGCCATATAGTCTTTAATAGAATAGTATCCCTTTGAAGACAGCTTGTTTTTTATGGTTAATTTAAATTTATTTAGGCTCAATTGCTGTATGTTGCTTGGGATTTTATTGTAGAATCGTACACATTGACCTTTAAAAGATTTGTTTATCTTTTGGAGCCTAGTGGCAGGTACAACTAATTTATGCTTATTCCTTGTGTTTAGGTTATGTATACAGCTTTTCTTACTAAATTGATCAGTATTCTTATGTACATAAACCAGGTTATCATAAATGAATTGACCGGCCACTGTCAAAATACCAATTTCTTTAAACTTTTCCCTTAGTGAATGTCCACACGGGAGATTATAATTTTCTCGAATAGCCCTCTTCTGCAGCACAAAGATAGTTTGAATGTCTGCGGCACAACCCCACAGAAGAATACCATAGGACATAACACTATGGAAATAGCTATGATAAACTAGCCTAGCTGTTACAACGTCTGTTAATTGGCGAATTTTCTTTACCGCGAATGCTGCAGAGCTAAGTCTACTCGACAATTCACCAATATGTGGGCCCCACTGTAGCTTAGAGTCTAAAGTGATCCCTAAAAACTTGGTAGTATCCACAAGGGTCAACTTATCCTCCTTTACCATAATAGTAGAGTTTGCCTGTCTGACGTTAGGCATCACGAATTTAATACATTTCGTTTTAGCCCCATTTAATAGCAAATTGTTAACGTCAAACCAGTGCACCACCTTCGAGATCGCACTGTTTACTTCGTCTAAATTCTGATTTCGTTTTAACTTAAACAATAATGATGTATCATCAGCAAACAAAACTATCTCGTGGTTTTCTTTAATAAAATATGGCAAATCATTAATATAAATCAAAAACAAAAACGGACCGAGAATCGAGCCCTGCGGTACCCCCATTTTTACAACAGACCCCTGAGATCGCTTTCCATTAACCTCAACCCTTTGAATCCTATCACTTAGATATGAAGTAAGAAGATCCAATGCGGAGTTTCTTATTCCGTAATATTCTAATTTTTTTATCAATGCTTCATGAGGAACACAGTCAAAAGCTTTGGACAGATCGCAAAAAATACCTAAAGCGTCCAAAGAATTTTCCCAAGCATCAAATATATGTTTTAAAAGCTCAACACCTGCATCGGTTGTAGAGCGACCCTTAGTGAATCCAAATTGTTTCGAATGCATTAATCCATTTTTATTGAAAAATATTAACATCTGATTGTAAATAAGTTTTTCAAAAATTTTACTAAATGTAGGCAGCACTGAGATAGGTCGAAAATTTGTTGGGTCTGTTGTACTGCCTGATTTATATAATGGAATGATTTTACTTTCTTTCATTAGATCGGGAAATTTGCCGCAATCTACACATTTATTAAATATTAGAGCCAAACTGTGCGCCACCGAAACAATGATAGGCTTGGTAACTACGATGGAATTTCCCCAGAGGTCTGCAGCTTTCTTATCACTAAGAGTATTGAATGTCTTAATTATATCCATAGATGTAACATGACTAAACGTAATATCTACTGTACATATATTCACGTTATCTTTCAAAATAAACTCCGCTAAAGTGGGCGAACAATTTAAAGCTTTTGTGATAGACACTGGAATATTAGTAAAAAAGTTTTCGAAAGCATTGGCTACATCTAAGTCAGATGTAAGAGTTTTTTTATCAATGTTGAGTTTAAACTCAGTATTATAATTTTTACTTTTTCCCGTTTCACTATTAATAATATTCCAGGTCATTTTAATCTTATCATCACAATTTTTTATTTTAGAGCTTAAATAATAAGACTTTGCCGTATGACATGCTTTTCTAAATATTTTAGAATATTTTCTTACATAATTATAAAATTGTTCACTGTTGTTTAATTTTTTCTCATCATACAGTTCATATAGCCTCTTTCTACATTTATGTAGCCCAGGAGTAGCCCATTCACTAAAGGTAGCTTTATTATTTACCTTAACCGTTCTGGGAGTAAATATTGATTTAAATGTGTTAGAAAAGCTGCTGAAAAAATCATTATATAAAAAATTTGGGTCACAGCTTTCATCTATAAAAGGTAAACTATAGCATAATAATTTACTGTTAAACCTCTCAAAACGATTATTGGTTTTTGGTACAAATGTAATAGTTTTTTTAGCTACAGTTTCATTTTTACAAATAAAAGACATTTGTTGCCCGCAATGATCTGAATCTAATTGATTAATAATTTTTTTATTGTTATCACTTAGCATAATATTTGTAAAAATGTTATCTAAGCAAGTAGCAGAAGTAGCAGTAATTCTTGTTGGCTCCAGAAACAAATTAACCAAATAATTATGAGATTTAAAAAGTGCCTTTAATCTTGTACATGGACTGGAACACTCTAACAAATTAACATTAAAATCTCCACACACAATAACTTTTTTATTACTTTTACAAAATTTTCCTAAGGCTTTATCCATAATACCTTCAAATAAATCATATGAAGCTGAAGGCGGTCTGTACACACTCAATACAATAAACTGCTGCATTTCTATACAGGCCATTTCTATAATACGTTCGTATTAATAATATATAACTTATATTAAATGAGAATGAGTGGTGATAAAGATAATAAATTGTTAATTAGATGCCCTCCCCCTAAACCCCTTGAGTCCTTAGTAAAGATGTGGGACTATACTGAGTTCTTACATGGACTTCTTGAGAGAATTTGTAAAGTGATGTTGCACACAGTCATGTACGTTCACAAACACTTAACGGTTAATAATCCAATATTTTTGTTCAAAATATCACAAATTTTAGAAAATAAAACAAAACTGCAGACATTTCGATTCATTTTCCCGTCAAGAAGTCCAGTGGGTTCTATCTACCACAGATTATAAGTTATAACAGTTAAACCACGTTGAACGCTATCTGTCCCAGTCATAATAGAAAATCTATTGTTTGTCGGTTAATTTCCTTCCAAACACTTAACCACTTTAAAATAGAAATATTTGTTACGTACACAGTATTAACGTTCGTAGGAAAATTATAGACAGCTTGGTGTCAGCTCGTCAGTCGTGACCCAGTCGTGACCTTATTGTACATCCGATATGTAGGAATGATACGAGAGTGCACAGAGGACAACAGATATACTTTTGATATCATCTTTAAGTAGGCGAGTGAGTATGCCTAAACTACTACTGAAGATTTAAAAGAAATTGCGTCAAGAGGTTAATTGAACTTTGATGAAGGCTACATTATATACCAGAAAAGTATAATCCAGTTATTTTAGCTATTTTAAACCACAATCTGCGGAAAAATTCCTAGTGAGCTGAAGTTTTGTATACACCTTTATTACGGCATTGTAATGAATGTGTGAAAAATCGACATTGATTTTTGAACTTTTTGAGATTTGAATAATTTTTTTGACTCATTTTCGTGATCTTTTGACCTTTATAACTTTTCTAGCCGGCACGATATCAATTTCAATCTTCATTACAATGCCGTAATAAAGGTGTATACAAAACTTCTGCTCACTAGGAATTTTCCGCAGATTAAACCTGAAATGACTGGACTACTATCTAAACGCAAGCTACATGGCTTTCACACGCAGCTACTTCGTGGTGCCTACGCATCTTTACAGTACACTGGCTTCGCTATATGGTTTTGCATCAGTGGTAACGGTCTCAGTCTTATAGCTTAGCTTCCTCATAACTGCATAGAACTTCTCCGGTGAAGAAGTACCCATGAGCATAAATGAAGTATACAGTTCTTACACTTTTTGGCACATCTGGCTATTATTGCGATACAGTGGAATATGAGTTGTTAGTCATACATGTTAGCGGTACACAATCACCTACCGATTTAACCCATATCGGCAATTAGAACCCATAGGCTCAGCTTATGAGCAAGCGCTCAAACCACATCAGAAAAAACTACACCACCGTATTAGTATGATACTTATACGCTTGACGTGGGGTATTCAGAAATAACGTTTTTAATTTCCTAACGATTTCGTCACGCACGCGGAATTGCTTCGCATAATGACATCTCACCCGCATGTGTCCTTTTCGTACATTAATACGCATTACAATCTATGCTTGGATAAAAAAACACCTATCCGGGCATTTTTGATGTCTCTGCTATAGGAGCGAGAGCGATGATCTACATCCAAAATAAACAGTGTCTTCTTACTGTTAAAGCACCGTGCCTTCAGAGAACAGTTAATACAAAGACTCAGTGCTGAATATGTAATGTGCATCTCATAGAGAGCGCCGAGCCATTGTTTTCACTTTGAGGACTTCCTCGCGCCACAAAGCTTCACTGCAGCGCAACTCGCTATCCGAACTAATGCTAAATGTAAAGTAGAAAAACAGATCCCGTTTTTGGCTTGGCCTAATTCTATTTATAATAGGTTGGGGAAAAAGTCTTTTCGTATTTTTGTATGAAAAGTCAAGACATTTTTTTCAAAGTTTATTTACATTTATTTACAATATATATGTACCGTTTTGTTGAATAACTTTCTGCCATTTTGTGGGCAGAGACATTATCCCGTTACTGTAGAAACTTTGGGACTTCTGATCAAAAAAACGGGACAAATAGTTTTGGCAGTCCTCTCTTGAGGTCAACCTTACAGAACCTACAGAATTCTGCAGAGACCGAAACAGGTGAAAATCTGAAGGCGCAAGGTCAGGGCTATATGGTGGATGCACTAGGACCTCCCAGTCGAACTCTCTTAATTTTTGCTGAGTGGCTAAAGATGTGCGTGGTCTAGCGTTATCGTGATGAAAGACCACACCCTTCCTGTTGATCAATTCCGGCCGTTTTCTCTCGACTGCTTCCTTTAATCTCATCAGTTGCTGGCAGTAAAGATCAGAATCGATGGTTTTGCCGGGCGGTAAAAGCTCATAATAAACAATGCCCTTCCAATCCCACCATACACACAGCATCACCTTATTTCGTGTTAGGCCAGGTTTGGCCACAGTCTGTGAAGCCTGGCCAACTTTCGACCACGACCTTTTTCGCACGTTCTTGTCGTACGTGATCCACTTTTCATCGCCAGTTATCAATCTCTTCAAAAACGGCTCGGTTTCATTACGTCTCAATAATGAATCGCAAATGAGTACACGGTTCATTAAGTTTCTTTGAGTGAGCTCGTGTGGCACCCAAATATCGAGCTTTTTTGTATAACCAGCTTTCTTCAAATGGGTCAAAACTGTTTTGTGGTCAATTCCCAGTTCTTCAGCTGCATCGTAACTACTAATATGCCGATCTTGCTCCACTCTTTTAAAAATGGCGTCCATTTTATTCGTAACAGGGCGACCAGAGCGAGGTGCATCTTTAACATCAAAATTTCCGGACTGAAAACGTTTGAACCAAATTTGTGCTACTCTTACTGACACTGCATCAGGTCCATAAACATCACAAATTTTTTTCACTGCTTGAGTTGCATTTTTGCCTTTTTTAAAATAAAATTTTAAAATGTATCGAATTTCTTCATTAGATTCACTCATTTTTACGGAGAGAAAAACAAATGAAAAATAGCGGGAAACAACTTTTTTTTACTTTTTTTTTTTCTTTATAATGGAACCTTTTTAATGTTACCAAAACCAGCCAGACACAAATAGTACAGTCAAAAAAATTTTATAATAAGTTTATACCTACGTTATGCGAAAAGACTTTTTCCCCGACCTAATATATTAAAGCACGTCAAATTGACTGGTAAGAGTATAAATGTCGAATAACTCTGGTTAGTGGCCTTAACTAACCTATATTTCAACCCTAACTACATACCTATATTATATATACCTACTACATTAAAAAAAATGTGTTCGATGTGCGGTTTCCGTTGGGGTTATATGAATGTACCCTATTGTTTTGTAATGTTTTATTTTATACATTAAAAAATTAAAGAAAATAAAAATAAAAATAAATTACCAGTCCCCTCACTGGTAATTTACTTTTATTTTAGGTATTTACCTTCAAAATAAAAAAAATACTCATAGTAGTATATTAAAACAGTTGGTTGGTACTTTTAATTATAACCAAGAATAGACTTCATCGGCTTCTCGGCGCTTGGATGGCAACTGCTGAACATAGGCCTTTCCAATTGTTTTCCAGATTGATTGATTTCGAGCACTTAACCCTTTGTAAGGCAGTGGTTAACATATGGCCACCATAAATTGAACCTTATGGAGTTGAGTTAAGGTACAAAAGCAATCGAAATCTTTAACATGTCCTGTCCGTTTAAGGGTTAAAATCTGTTAAGTCTATTTGTTGCTGCAATACCAGAGACATACAAGTATGTGGATATTACAAAATTAAGAAATCCATATCAAACTTATGATACCCCGCTGTTTGCGTCGGGTGTCGGGGATTAAAAAATACTCTACAAGTAAGAATGAAATACCCAAATGCTCGGTACATCTCATATCCAACAGTTAGCATATATGCTAAATCGGTTGGCACAGTGATCGCAACGCGACCAGCTGCGCATAATTACGACAAATTTTATGAAAGCTATTGCTTTTCAAGAGGCTTGGGACAAAGTGTTCACTATATGCAACATAGTTGAACTAACTGCACTTTGTGACTTTATCTTTATAGCTTTTTGGAGCCATCAGTTATTATAATGTGACAAGCCCACTATTTGTTTGGGAAAATGTTTCTAAATAGTTTTGGCGTATGTTCAAATGGTTTGTACATTTTGTACACTTTATTTAATCTTCATTGCACACAAAAAAGTAATACAAAGGCGAACTTAATGCCGAAGGCATTCTTTACCAGTTGACCTTAGGGTTAGCAGAAAGGGTTAAATATCACCCCCGACTGGTCTCCACCTTCTCGTGGTGGAGGGCTGAGTATCTCCCGGTAGGGCGCAGAGGGCGCTAGGGAAAAGGTAACACTCAGAGGTTGGCGACTCTGGGTGCCCTTAGTACTGACTACCGTGGGGAAAACTAAGAGGAACCTGTGGAGGGCGCAGCGGGCGGAGGGCTTGTCAAGCAGCGCTAGGAGGGTCTTAGGTGGCGGGGGCAGCGGGGCCCTGCTGTCTTACCATGGACCCTCCGAGAAGTCGGCCACACACGCTGTGGTCGCACAGGGAGATAGGAGGGGCGCGTCCACTGCGCCTCTCTGACGATATACGACTCATAGAAATGCATAGGAGCGCACCCACACCAATCTCTCTGAGGTGGTCCTCCCGGTTTTGGTCCGGAGGACGTTGGCCGCAGGCGGGGTGTCAGACGCTGAATCCCAGGTACTGGCCCCCGCCTTTTTCTCAACAAGCGGCGGGCCTCGTCGGAAGATTTTAAGTGGATATTATTGATGGCAGTCACGTCTGCCGATGGTGAGTCCTTTGAAGGGAACCGAAAGGGGGTCCTTTCGGTTCCCTTTTAGCCGGAAGGCAGTGCGTAAATGCATTTTGTTACCGACGTAAAACAAAAAAAAACAAAAAAGAGGGCTAAATATAATGAGCATAAAAATGAGTTAAAACTGCGGGTCATATTCACGTCATCCTCATATTTTGTTTTATTTTTATTCTATTTCATTATCATATCCTAGCATTACCCCGGTTGCTTTAGATTAAAGTTTAGGGCCCAGGTAACGTGCTTTCCTAGACATGGGGCAAGCGATAATTACGCACATAACTTTGGTTGTAGCTACTGGGCTTTCGCTTCTTCATTAGTAACCCTTCAATGTTATTTCCGTAAAATGTTATGGGTTCCTGGTTTCCTCTGCAGGCTGCATCCATCCTGTACTTACCAGATTCCCTTCTCAAGTCAGCGGTTAATCTAGCCGCAGCTGCAGGTCCTCCTATACTACTGGGTTTGTTGGGTCCTCTTTCATAGAGGCTTATGTTTAGCAGTGGACGGCAATTGGCTAATAAATTATAGGGAATCTAAAACTGCAAAAATATAAATCGTGACTGTTTTGGTGATTTGTTTTTGGTGTTCATAGTCTCAAACATAGTAAATCCGCAGATAATTTGCAGATGATATGAAGATCTAAAAGAATAATATTTACTTGTGAGGACATAAAAATGCTACAAGATGATTTGAATCGATTTGGTGAGTTGTTTGTGTACTAAAAATAATATGATTATCAACCCAAGCAAGTGTTTTCATATCAAGTTCACTAGAAATAAACGTAAGCTTCAGTCATCATATCTCATTAACAATGTATTATTAAACGAAGTTGACAAGATTCGTGACCTGGGTATGATAAATAAATAAATATTTTCTGACAATTGCACCAATTATTTAGTTCCAAGATAAGTATCATTTAGAACTTGTGTTATGGATACTAAACAACGGATAAACATACTTAAATACTTTTTTTTTGGAAATACATACTTAATATACATAGGAAAACACCCAGACCAGAACAAATATGCATGTTCTTGCACACAAAGAATTGTCCTGTGTGGGAATTGAACCCACGACCTCTGGAGTGAAGTGCAGGTATACTGACCTCCACGCCATATCGATCGTCAAATCGCCATATCAGTATGATTCTGGATAGCAAACTAAGTTTAATGACGATGCTATTATCTCAAAATCTTTTTAGATGCTTGGTTTTATAAAGCGTAGTATGTTCTTTAGGAATATCAGGACTCTAATAGTTCTATATAACACATTGGTTCGTAGCCACCTTGAGTTTATTAGCGTAGTATGGAATCCCTGTTATAATACGCACGCAGAGAGAATTGAACGCGTCCAAAGAAAGTAAAAAAAAAAAAATGTTTACGAAATATCTGGGATTCACAACTTTATATGAGCTCGGCAAAGCATGCTTTATCAGTATGCTTGTAAACCTTAAGCATAATAATATGAAAGAATAGGTGAAAGTTTTCTATGTACAGAGAATGGTTAGGAATAGCTTCTTCTGTAACAGCTATGTTTATGTTCCATAGGTGCTGTAGCTAGCGGAATTACATAATATAAATAAAAAACATACTAGTACATATAGCATAGTGCTTTTATAACGTTATATATTAACATACCATATGTTAGTAAAATAACTAAATAAAAAAACAGTTCATCAGTGTTCGTCGAGTCAAAGCTATATCCATGGCATTATTCACCTTAGAAATTCATATTTACAGAAAGATTGGAGAAACTGACAAAATTTACACGTTGCTCAGTTCTCCACGAATTTCTCTACGCTGGCAGTTGAAAATGCAAGGCATTTCGTTGGCTATGTTACTATTAGCTTGACTTGTCAACGTTCATACCGTGTGAGACTTCGCTGTTTATCAACTTAAGGACGCTCTGTGAAAAGGTAAATCAGGTATCATATAATTTTTCTTAGGTAGTAGTTTGCAGCTTCTTCATATGTGTACTTTCAGATTGAGGGCGGGTGGTACATACTGCACAAGTAAATGAAATCAAATCTATTGCAATTTGCATACGAAGTGTGTGCGATTGCAGGTGTTTCACAGTTTTACTGCTTAAAACTTAGTTACCCTTTATAATATCAATAAAATAACAAAATAAATCTCCGTATCAACTAAGAACTTGTGTTATGGATACTGATATCCGAAAAACACACTAAAATTTCTTATTTTCACATAATAGGTTGGGGAAAAAGTCTTTTCGTATTTTTGTATGAAAAGTCAAGACATTTTTTTCAAAGTTTATTTACATTTATTTACAATATATATGTACCGTTTTGTTGAATAACTTTCTGCCATTTTGTGGGCAGAGACATTATCCCGTTACTGTAGAAACTTTGGGACTTCTGATCAAAAAAACGGGACAAATAGTTTTGGCAGTCCTCTCTTGAGGTCAACCTTACAGAACCTAAAGAATTCTGCAGAGACCGAAACAGGTGAAAATCTGAAGGCGCAAGGTCAGGGCTATATGGTGGATGCACTAGGACCTCCCAGTCGAACTCTCTTAATTTTTGCTGAGTGGCTAAAGATGTGTGTGGTCTAGCGTTATCGTGATGAAAGACCACACCCTTCCTGTTGATCAATTCCGGCCGTTTTCTCTCGACTGCTTCCTTTAATCTCATCAGTTGCTGGCAGTAAAGATCAGAATCGATGGTTTTGCCGGGCGGTAAAAGCTCATAATAAACAATGCCCTTCCAATCCCACCATACACACAGCATCACCTTATTTCGTGTTCGGCTAGGTTTGGCCACAGTCTGTGAAGCCTGGCCAACTTTCGACCACGACCTTTTTCGCACGTTCTTGTCGTACGTGATCCACTTTTCATCGCCAGTTATCAATCTCTTCAAAAACGGCTCGGTTTCATTACGTCTCAATAATGAATCGCAAATGAGTACACGGTTCATTAAGTTTCTTTGAGTGAGCTTGTGTGGCACCCAAATATCGAGCTTTTTTGTATAACCAGCTTTCTTCAAATGGGTCAAAACTGTTTTGTGGTCAATTCCCAGTTCTTCAGCTACATCGTAACTACTAATATGCCGATCTTGCTCCACTCTTTCAAAAATGGCGTCCATTTTATTCGTAACAGGGCGACCAGAGCGAGGTGCATCTTTAACATCAAAATTTCCGGACTGAAAACGTTTGAGCCAAATTTGTGCTACTCTTACTGACACTGCATCAGGTCCATAAACATCACAAATTTTTTTCACTGCTTGAGTTGCATTTTTGCCTTTTTTATAATAAAATTTTAAAATGTATCGAATTTCTTCATTAGATTCACTCATTTTAACGGAGAGAAAAACAAATGAAAAATAGCGGGAAACAACTTTTTTTTATTTTTTTCTTTTCTTTATAATGGAACCTTTTTAATGTTACCAAAACCAGCCAGACACAAATAGTACAGTCAAAAAATTTTAATAATAAGTTTATACCTACGTTATGCGAAAAGACTTTTTCCCCGACCTAATATGTACTTAATACACATAGGAAACAGACAGACCAGAAGATAATATGTTATTTAAATACTGTTATTGTTGGGAAATGTTATTCTATGGTCAAACCAGATGTCAGCACATCAGAAGGCACTGACTTCCTAATAACGACTGCCGTAGATGTTCATGACAGCCGGGACCAACAGCTTAACGTTTTTTTCGGGGCACGGAGCAAGCAATAGTGCAAAGGTTCCATTTAATAAAACCACAGGAGGCGGCTTAACAAAATATAATTAAAAACACACCATTTAATTGAGAACACGTTCCCGTATTCGTAGTTTTGGTTTCAACATTCACAGCAATTGAGCTTTGTTTTCAACTGGGACCAATTAGGGTATTCAATTTAAGGATGTAAAATAATCCAATCAATCGGACATCAGAGTATCTTTTAATTGGTTTTATGTGCAACTGAGTATTGATTGCTCTAGTTTTATATTTTTTTATACCTCAAATACTGTTTGCCTCAAAATCTGTAATTCGATAAAATTGTGTATGTTTTTTGTCCCGCTTTACAGACTACGTTTAGTTCTGGAGAATAGTCTAATAAATTTGTTAAATTCTTATAGAAATAAATAAATTAAAAATAGCCAGCTTCAAACAAATCAGATCAATCACTACTATTTACTTGCTTATTATTAAGTGGTATTTCTTTTAATTAAATAAGTATGTATGTACGATTAGGTAATATTTGCAGTGCAATATTTTTTGCACAATCATTTGTACCGGTTCTAACGGATGCAAGATTTATTTTGTATTAGTCAATTTCTAGAAATTAACGAAGATAATAAATATAATGTGATATAAATTGCTTCTATGTTATGTTAGCCAACATAATTCCAACTGAACCATAGTCTCTCAGCAAAAACGTGTCCGATGATTGTAAATTGCCGTGCAGTAGGAAGACTGTAGGGTCAGCACCGACGATGTGGAACAGAGTCAGGATGTACCCCTCTTATGTGATCACCTGGGGTTCCTCGGCTACGTAGCCGTATTTTGCCGCCAATTCCGTAACGTGGTATCAACATGAACAATAACGCACAATATCTCATCGAAATCATTTTAACCAAGGTAAAGGTTCTTAACTTTTGAATCTCCTCCGGCCACTGAAGTGGTTTTTGCAGGTGACAATAAAAATATGTGACTTCCGTAAGTTCTCATGCTATTAGATAGATAAAATATAATTTTACTCCGAACAAAAGAAATATTTTTTTACTTAAATAAAGTAAAATGTATTGAACGGTAAATATTGAAGCAGGCTGTGCTGTAGTAAGTATTACGTTAAAAATAATGTTGTCTGCCTATCAGGTTTGCTAACTGTTCGAGGTTCCTCGTACAAGTACGAGATTTGTGGTCTTCCGTACGAGGTACGAGGAAACTTAACCTCGTACAATTATGTAAGTACGGGATTTCGATAATATCGTCACCTCCACGGCAAACTTACGAACCGGCAATGTAAATTTGACATTTCTATTTAAAAATGCACCTTATGTTGTATTACATAGGTGTGAAAATATTTAAATTGCTATAGAAGTTTGCATAATTATGTTGTTTGAATATTTTATATCGTCATATGACCATATGAACATTTAGCATCACAATTATGAATGTCAAAACTAGTGCCATCTATCAGAACTTTTAGAAACCAAAAAGATATTGCGAATTTAATTTAAGCGAATAGTCTAACATGTGTGTAATATAGTCCTATTCTATGTAGTATAATTTGTCGACAGATATGGCAGAGTATACCGGCCCTCCGCTCCTGAGGTCGTGGTTTCAATTCCCAAGCAGGACAAATATTTGTGTGCATGATTGTTCTGATTTGGATGTTTCCTATGTATATTAAGTATGTATTTACAAAAAAAAAAAGAATTTAAGTGTGTTTATCCATTATTTCTTATAGATAACACAATTCTTAATAATAGATACTTATCTTGGAACTAAATAATTGATGTAATTGTTAGAAATCATTTTTATATATTTGTTAATGAATTACGTGGCTGTTTCATTTTTGTATTATTTACTTTTCTACAATATTGGGTTCATAATAATATAGGCATAATAATATATAAAGTCATGTTTTATTTAGTACGGAACTTGCAAAATAGTTTATGTATTTGAGAAAATCCGAAATCCAGTTCCTTATGTCTCAATTTAGGGTTTAGAACGTTTTCGATGCATAATATTAGGCTTGTTCATCATCTCAGCCCATTAACGTCCCACTACTGAGCACGAGCCTCCTCTCGCATATCAAGGTGTGAGGTTGGGTCATACTCCACCACGCTGAACCAGTGCGGATTGGCGGAGGCAGGTGTATGGCGTCCTGCTGTTAGAATTTATCAAGCCGCCCATTAGGCCTCTAACCGGGACCAACGGCTTAAGGTGCCTTCTGAAGCACGGAAGCACTCGATATCAAATACCACACAAACGGTCACCCATCCAAAGACTGACCTCTGTAAACTCTGCTTTACTTCGGTGATCGTTTCCGACCACCGAGCACCGCGAAGCTACGAGCGCTTCGGCTTGTAAATAGTAATGAATGGCATTATATAGGTTTGATTTTTGATTTTAGGAGTTAAGTTTGTACGATTACCTATATAGTTTTGTTAGCTTTAACACAAAACAAAGTTAAAATTATAAATGTACGAGGTTTAAAAGTCAAAGTACTGTCAAAGGACTCTGATGTCGATATTAAATCTATTATTTGCTATTCATTTATCATATTATTTGCAAGGCCCTACATTTTTTTTTTAAATATGCTCTATTCTGTAATTTGGCTGTTTTGACATACGTTTTCACATTACCCGCAAAAATATAAATTATTGGGGAAATTGGAATTCTCCCTATTTGCTTGAGCAAGCTAGTATCTTTTTTAGTAGTAGATATTTAATACTTTTAAAACATTAACTGATTAAAAAACATGTTATTTATTTATGACTTACTTTTGTAAGTCTAAGTCTATAAACTTTAAAAGACAATACTTCTGAAACAAGTTTTAATGTAACTCGTCTTAATTATAGATTAGTAAGTATTTTGAACTTTAGATTTTTGCTATCTGTTAGGTGGCCGAGTACGACGCAAAAAATAATACAATATAAATTGAGTGTAGGTACGAGTGAATTTAAAAAGTTAAATTGACATATTCTTCTTGGCAAATACTCGCGTGTGAAAGAGAAATAAAATTATTATAAAAATTTAAATCTAGTTTCATTTGTCAGTTTCCAAACAAGAGCAAAATCAGATTCTGGCAAGCTCCCTATATCTACGCCAGTAAAAAAGGTAATGTTACATTGAAATGAAAATTCGGATAAGAGATATTTATACAAATTATTTTGACTGCATTTCAGTTATTGTAAACTTTTGCTAACACAGCAAAAATATACAATAACTGAATCATGAAGGATGAAAAAAAATCATGTTAGTTTCTGTTTTTTTTTAAAGACCGTTAACCACTTAGAATTGCTTATAATAGCTAACTCTCAACAATATCAAGTTTACTATCGGTGATTTGTATTTGAAAATCGGTCACGTCAAACATTTATTGCATCGAGAATCGAAGGAATAACTTAACTATATGCCACAAAAACAACACAACCACAAAAACAAACTATAAATGAAACTTAAAAAGAGTTTACATGTCGACGTCGAGCCCTTCACGGCAACCCTACTCAGCAGTTCATAAGAAAGAATGTTTCGTGTCATGACAAGAAAACAGAAATACTCAACAGTTATTAGATATGCAATAACATCTTATTGAAATTCGCCAGATTCCACTCGCGTGTACAGTTCGGGAACTTTTTTAATTCGCCCTGGAGGCATCCGGAGGGTTAACAGGAGGTACTCTTCTCAGGTCTGTGATGAAAAAAGTTTAACACGAAAACTAACACGCCGGCAAAAAGTGAAAAGAGTAGATTTCACGTCGAAACTATTCTCCGATGAGTCCGGTATTCATGCCTTTAGGCGTTACTAACTTTGATTGCAGTTCAAAATGACAGCTGTCAGTACTTCGAGGCCGAGCACGTACGAGTACCTACAGTCAAGCGTATGACTTGTTATGTGTATCTTTTTCATATAAAAGAGCAAATTTAAAATTATTGCACATAAGTTTTAAACATTGTTATCATCATCTTATCCTTGCATTATCCTGCTCGCCCCAGACATAGATCAACTGCATTTTATGGTTAAACCAGCAGTTCTCATACATTGTAACTGTGTTTAATTTATTTGTGTGTATTACTGTATTGTGTTTATTTTGCCGTATTTTAGCTGCTCCAATTAAATATTAGGCGAAAAATAAAAAAAAACACGCACAAATGCATATGAAAGATAGCGATAAACCTCTTCGAATAAAGTATTCACTTCAATTATGATGTTTCGCACTTACCTTTAATTATTAGTCTGCATAAGCATATAAATATGAACGTAAAACCTTTAGAACGTGCTTACCCCATCTACAGACTTTTTTTTACGACGGTAAGCCAGGCTTTACAAAAGCTCTTAATGCACTGAAAATGACTACAGTCCTTATAAAATTTACTGTGCTCTGTCTGATATTTGATGAGATAAAACTTAAGCAAAATACAGAATGGAATCCCAAAACGCAACCTACCTACGGACATACCTACCTACCTACCATACCATACCTACGGTTTTAACTTGATATTTGTTCCTAGGGATTTTCCAGTTTTGCTTTTAAGTTGCTTAAGTTCTCTTTCCTCAACACAAATTTTGCTTATTCTTAACTATCTTTTGGATTAAAACTTTTAATTATGAATAAATATAAGATATATTTGTTTCGAAAGTTATATAACCTAACCATTAACCAGCACATTTAAGGTTTTCTTGCGCAACGGTTAATAATTCTAATATGAGCTAAATTTATTTGCTCAGAACATTTAAAGCTTCATGTTTTATCATACAAGCTTATAACAAGTGGAGATTGAAGCAGTGCGCCTTGCCAACATTGAAATTATTAAAGATGATTTTTGAATACCTTTCAACTGCGTACGGCGGCGGCGGAAAATTGAACAGAGCAATTACCAGAAAACGTAATTAGGGTTGAACCCTTATTAACGAAAATTCGTATTTGTACGTAATCTGTCTTTTTCTATAACGCAGAGGCTCAGATCGTCATAATGAATTACAACAACGATTATTTACAACTTTGCGGGCGTCAAGTTTTGCAAACTTATACATTTGATTTGTATTGCACTTCAGTATTTTGTAGTAAAGTTGAGAGGGACAAAATGTTGTTTCAAATACAAATACAAATTATTTATTGCTAAACCATAATGTGTACATAGATGTTATACAATTTTGGAACCAATTTTATGGACCCTGTCCGGTACGCAACTGTAAAACTGAAATAAATTTAGCTCATATCAGAATTGTTAACCGTTGCGCAAGAAACCCTAAAATGTGCTGGTAAATGGTTACATAGCGACTAATTTTTAAAAGAGTCAGATATAAATAATCTTTAAAATCGATATTATTTTTTGTCATGATTAGTTATTGGCCGAACTCATCGATAGCGCAAGCAATAACAATGCTGATTTGAAAATATCGTCTTTGTGAATAATAAAAAATAAACTAAACGCACACATGAGTATAATGTGTGCGTATAGTTTATTTTTGTGTGACAATTTTTTTGTGTGCGTGCGGAACGACGGGTTTGGAAATGCGTTTTGAAATTGTGTGTAATTATAATAGTGTGCGTTTCTCGCCCTCCACGCGGAAAGTAGCAGACTTTTCCGCATGAATAGTAGTGCTCACGGTAGCTCCGGTTAGTTTAATGCTCTTAGAGCCCATGGTCACTATTCCGCGCGGCTGCAATTTTCTGGAATTTTCTGGATGGAACGCGCGACAACTAGTTTTATAAAACCGGTATGACCGACGGTCTTGTACTTTTGGTAGCGGGGAACGCCTGACAATGGCGTCTCCGGTTGGTTTAATACTCTATGATTATTATGACAGTGAAGTAAGCATAATAGAACAAATTGTCTTGAAATAAACTAAACAATAAACAATCTTTATTGTGTTATAGAAATAAGATAACCCAACAATAGTACTGAAATAAATTGGCTCACGTCTCGCATTTACCACTGCGACGCCCATTTTAGCTTACGCTTCATTACCAGCAATAACACAACACGGTAATTACTTATGTGTCTTGTAAAAACTGCGCGTAGCAGCAAAAACAGGTAAGGTTTTATAATTCCATACATTCATTACATTTTACAGTTTACATTCCATAGTACGATTCATATATTTTTTTTAAGATGCTTCTGTCTTTATATATTATATATATATATATATTTTTTTTTTAATCTGAGTTAAAGCTATTATAGTATTATGTTCTCTGTGGTTAAAGGGTTATCTATGCATATACTTTATACTCTTAAAGAACTACATGACGACTTCTTGGCGGGAAAGTGAAGCGTCATGTCTGCAGTTTGTTTTATTTTCTAAAATTTGTGATATTTCTAACATTAATGTGTTACAACGGTGGATTATTAACCGTTAAGTGTTTGTGAACATACATGAGTGATGGTAAATCAAACCAAACAGGGCAACATCACTTTTAAAATTTTGAAGCCATTATTTAAAAGAAAGAAAAAAAGGACTTATGGGGACTTCCTAGTGGGAAAGTGAAGCGTCATGACTGCAGTTATGTCATATTTTCTAAAATTTGTGATATTTCAAACATTAATGTGTTATAACCGTTAAGTGTTAGTGAACATACATGAGTGTTGGTAAATTAAACAAAACAGCGCAACATCACATTTCAAATTCTCTTAAGAAGTCCACGTGAGATCTCAGTATAGTCCCACATCTTTACTGAGGGCATCTATTTTACCACTTATCATCTTTATAACCACTCATTCGCAATATATCAGATATCACTTACTCGACACTGGCATAATGTGCTAAACGCACGAAGCCATTATTTAAAAGAAGAAGAAAAAAATAGGGTGTATAGGGTCCTACCAAGACCTAAGGAGCCCAAGCCAACCTTACCTGCAAGTTGTGCACCTGCCGATCAACCGACGAGGCTCTGGCAAACATAACGATGCCCGGTAAGCGGCAAAAGGCTCGCCACTTATTACGGGGAACCAACTATATAATTGGCGAATTGTGGGCGTAAATATGCCTCTGCCTACCCCTTCGGGGAAAAAAGCATGAATGTACAAACTACATATGCCAACTTTTGTTTACTTGAAATGTATTATTATTTTGGATAAGTAACCAGTATATTTCTTCTTTTCTTAAAAACAATTTATTTCACACTGTAATGCAGTGCAATATAAATTTCTAATTATTACCTACATTTTACTCAAATTTTCACAGGCGCTATTTTGTGACACATTTTTTGTGAGAAGATGGCACCAATTTATAACCTTAGAAGTCTTTGATTAGAAAGAGAAAACAATCAGAAACTCTCCCCTACTAATAGATAACGCGAACGCTATACGAATAACTTACACATCACACATTTATTAATAAAGAGGACGAGAAAATACTGCCTCAGAGCGACCAATATATCATGGAATTTTGGACTCGGAAACAACAGTATGTTTAATTAATTACAGCCAGCTACCCGGACAGACTAAGTGAGCAAATGGGCACATTTCCGTTTACCCAGTCAAGGGAAAAGATAAATGAATAATTTGGGAAAGACTCTGAAATATGTCTATGATTTACTTGGGGCAATGGAGTTGTAAGGTTCTTCAATGGTAAAGGCTAAACCGATGTAATGTTGGTCTGATCAAGGCGAAACGAAGATGGTGGATGCAAGTGGCTCTCGATCGATCGACATGAAAAGCAGTTGGGGAGACTCATTTTATACTACATATGTTCAGAATTGGATTTCATATGACTGCGAATTGCATTAAGACTGATAGAGAAATCAGAATGTTTTTTAAGTGTATTTAATTAGGATGTTTACTCTATGTAAATAGTAGATAAAAAAAGGGTCTGAAATATAAACCTTTTAGAAACATAAAGCGGTTAACAGCCGAATATTTGAGTAAAATGAAGAGTGGAACATTTGAAAGAATAAAGGGAAAAAACTTCCGAATTCATAAAAAAATATTGAATAAAATGTAGGTACAAAGATTATGTAGAGTGTTAGTACCACACATTACTTCGACAAATATGTCGGGTAAGCTTCAGTTATGTGATCTTGCATACAAATGAAATCGGTTCTTAGGCCTTAATCTCTTAATGGATCATGCGGGTTTACTTAAACCCTTTGTATATTAAATCTTTTCTCGGAATTAAAAATGCATGGAGTGGAAAATATATTTAGCTTTATACGATTTTTGCACAAATGCAATGACATAAGTAATTGTAATTTTAATATTCCGATAAAAAATTAACTTAATTTTGTACTTAACTAGCTTTTACTTACTAGTTGCTTTGCTTGCTCCACGGTATAAAGCGCCTTCATTATTTTAGACTGCATCAACTGCGCACTATCAGGCAGGATGTGGCCTTTATGACGTGTCATATTACAATAAAAGTAAATTTATATTCATAGGCTTTCCATATTCAAAAAAGTCTAAATCATTAAATTTTCTTCAAGTTTGGAACAAAAAAAATTGATAACTTAAACCAGTAGGTACCTTCCGTTTATATTGGCTTCAACAATGCTGGAAATGTGTACTCGGTAGCTCATTATCCGAATCCCTTTTAGTTTCCTCTTTCCCTTCCGGTAGTCAGTACTAAGTGCACCCAGAGTCGCCAATCTCTGGGTGTCACCTTTTACCTAGCGGCTTCTCCGCCCTATTAGGAGATACTCAGCCCCCCCACCACGACAAGGCAGAGACCGGTCGGGGGGATACCCTGAGCCCTAAGCTAAGTCTAGGGCACCGAGTTCATACAAAGACAATAATAGTTTCGAAATATACCAATATCCACTCAATCTACTAAGTATTTTTTATTTCCAATATTTTAGTTTAACATCCTTTAAAGCTAACCGGAAGATATTTCCGATATAATTTAATAGGTTCGTCATTGTATAGTTATCTCAGGGAATGAGATCATTATAATCTTAAAATGTTAGCAATAATAAAATTATCTTTCAAAGCGGTGCATTAACCTGCATTTATACAGGTCGCCATGAGTAGGTGCGTTTGTTACCATGCTTGTTCCACGACCAAATTTTTTTGGACTGCATTAACTATTTACCAGCATGCCTAAAGTATTATTATGTACCACATCAAAATATGTGCTTTGTGTAACAGTTAATAAAGAGCTGTAGCAAATAATATAAGCAATTTTTAAATATACTTACAGAGTCGTGCTATGTATGCAACCAGTAAGTTAGACGCTAACAAAGATTTTTTCATAGAAATTTGTTGCTAGATCAGCTTTGTTCACTGAAACAATGTAACGCTTTAAGCTTGTAAAAACAAGCCATTGCTGCTTCTCGTGAGAAGAAAACAATTTAACTTTCAAAATGAACAAACTACTAGAGTCGACAGTTGTAAAGCAGGTTTTGCTATTTAATTCCGTTGAAAGTTTTTATAACTTGATGCATGATGCGGGCAGTAGCAATTCCAACCGTAAAGTCTAACTACAGGACGCTTAAAAAGGCCACATTTATATTATGTTGTGCAGATCATATTAGTTACCTACTTGCATATGAAATTGGCGTTTTATTGAACTGGCCACTTTGATCTTAAAAATTTGGCATTAGCCTAGGAATTCCAAATTCAAAACTATTTCAATTTAAAGCTAGTCTATTCGTGTTCTGAATTCAATTGTTTTTCGCGACCATTAATTTTGTTATGGCAAAGTTTGCTCAATATGGAAAAATTAAAATACCGCATTATTTTTGATTACGAGTTTTATCGTGCCTATCTGCAGAAACTGCTCGAAGGATAAATTATGTGTACCTACTCAGAAGACTCTGTAAAAGAAAACACGGTACGTTTATGGTTATGGTTATTTACGCTTTTGTTCTGGAAATTTTAACCTCCAGAACAAACCTCGTGGACGGCCGGAGTCCCTAGTTGTCAAAGTCTATAAAATACGAAGAACATAGTATGTTCATTAAGAAGTTAAGGCTCTTTTTAAATGAGAAAAGCTATTATAGCATAAAAGATTATTTAAACGATAAATTTTCCTAATAATAATAAAACTATAAGAACAATAATAATATTTACATAAAGGTAATATAAATAATAATGCGAAATATATATAAATATTTCGATTATATAGTTACCTATACATAATTTACTACTTATTAAAAAAAAATACAATTTAATCAAATAATATATATATATATATAAGCAATTAACCATCTGAAAAGTAAAACCCAAATCTTATGATTATAAGTTTTACAATAAGTTTAATTTTAATTACTGTTTTTAATGAAATAATTTAGTTTAAAATGCCATAATACATGTTAATAGACATATAACTAGAGTATAGATATAAGTTGAAATTAGATTAATTAAATGAACATATGTAGGTAGGTACTAGAAACAAAATAAGTTCCTTCCTCTCTCTTACTGAACTATGTTGTGATCGACAGGGTCCGTAAATGATACCATATTATTTATGTCACCATTTATTGTAACATTATGGAATGCAATAAAGTATTTAGCGGATCCATGACAAACCACGTGAGAGTTGGCTGCAAGCATAGGTGTAAATGATCTTGGATCATTTCAAACAAATTGTAGTGAAGAAGCTTGAAATATGGGTACCACATGAATTAAATAAAAGCAGACCAAAAAACACGCATAGACTGCTGCGTCCCATTACTCACCCGCACCAATAGAGGGGATTTGAATCGTATCATTACTTGTGAGGAAAAATTGATCCTATATGATAATCGAAAACGCTCAACACAGCAGTTGAACCCTGGTAAACCGGCCAAATCTTGCCCCTAGCCAAAATGGACCCAAAAAAAGGCGATGGTTAGTGTGTGGTGGACTAGTGATGGTTAGTGTGTGGTGGACTAGTGTCGGTGTCATCCACTACAGTTTCTAAGATCTAGTCAGACAGTTATGGCAGATCTGTATTGCCAACAAATGGAAACCATGATGGAAAGCTAGCCATTAGACAACCGAGATTGGTCAACCCCTCTAGCCCACTGCTGCTTCGGGACAATTACTTTTTGGTTTACTTATATAAATACAATTAATCGTATTCCTCACTTCTCAGGTTCAGGAGCCTAAAAAAGTATGAAGGTCCGCCGCGGCAACTAACAGAATGCAATTATATGACAATATTAATTAATTATATGAAAGTCATAATCATCGTGGGCCATAAGGAATTCATAAGAAAGCTCAAAGTCGCTCAGCGTGCAAAGGAGAGAGCTATGCTCGGAGTGTCCCTACGTGACCGAATCAGGAATGAGGAAATCCGTAGAAGAACTATAGTGACCGACATAGCGAAGCGCGTTTGCAAGCTGAAGTGGCAATGGGCGGGGCACATAGCTCGAAGAACCGACGACTGATTAGGCGTTAAGGTTCTTGAATGGCGACCACGAATCAGCAAACGTAGTAGAGGGCGGCCCCCAACGCGATGGACCGATGATCTGGTCAGGGCGGCGGGGAGCCGGTGGATGCAGGC
Source organism: Musotima nitidalis (assembly GCA_949126915.1). Classification (NCBI taxonomy): domain Eukaryota; kingdom Metazoa; phylum Arthropoda; class Insecta; order Lepidoptera; family Crambidae; genus Musotima; species Musotima nitidalis. Next base: position 4,651,177 of record OX421424.1, on the reverse strand, counting down.
GGCAAAGAATCGATCTACGTGGAAAGCAATTGGGGAGGCCTATGTTCAGCAGTGGACTTCAAATGGCTGAAATGATGATGATGATGATACGAAAGTCATATAAATTATTATAGAGTATATTTAGTGATACCGAAAACGATTTCCTCACAATTAGTTGGATCGAAATAGGAATAAAAAACACTTAACACAATATGGCCTTTTTAAGCGTGAACGGAAAACAATTGTTCGGTGGTTTGTTTTATTGGATTTTGCTAGTTCAGTGTAGTTTTATGATTTACTACCACTATTTGATTCGCTGCAGATTGTCTGTAACAACAACATCAAAAGCTTGGATATCATTATCTCAGCCACAGAAGTCAATTGGTGAACATAGGCCTCCCTAATTGATTTCCACATCAATTTCACTGGCTCCCTATATTCCTGATCAGGTCAACGATCCATTGGGTGGGGGAAGCCATCCTCACATACGCTAGCTGGTTAAGAGTCGCTATTGAAGAACTTGCGCGCCCAAAGCCACTTCAACCCGCAAAAACACCTTCAAGTCACTATAGGTTTCCTATGGATTTCATAATTTCTGATTTAATCGCATAGGGTCACTCCAAGCATAACTCTCTCCATTGCACGCTTCCATCGACTCACTAAAGCTTGGATAAAATTAAATATGGTGCACAGGGATCCTACCATCATCTTTGGAGCCCAAGCCGATTAAAGAACGAGGCTCTGGAAGACATAGAAGATCCCAGTAATTACGTGGGACCAACAACACAATTGGCGCATTGTGGGCGTATATCATTCCTCTGCCTACTCCTTCAGGGAAACAGGTGTGATTTCTATGTAAAATTAAATACAAATCTGAATTTCAACTAAGCTTCACCCACGTCTTACTAGACGGCACTGGACACCTATCACAAGCTAAGGCAAAGAGGTTCAGGTCATACTCACCAGTCCCAATTCTACAAATATATACGTTTAATATAGGTATGCATGGCTTTGAGTATCTACTGAAAAATAGCACTCGCTTCGCAGCGCTGTAATAAAATTTGTTCCTTAAAACACGATCTACCAAAATGGTCTGATGTAATTTTTTCGTAAAGTGATCAGAAAAGAAGACGAGATTTTCGGATATAACTTTTTGATTTATAGTTCTACAACAAAAAGTTACGCGTTATAGATAATTTATTATTATTATTATTAATTAACAGGCAGGCAGTTAAAAAACTGATTGCGCCTGTATCCAATTTATCTGCATCTAGTTCCTCTTAACCGGTTGCATGTGTTTGTCCAGCTTGTTCTTGAATGAATTTGCAATAATAAATTATCACGGTTTTTTTTGTGTGAGACCAATAGTTTAGCAGATACACGATGAAAACTCGCAAAGAAATTAACATTTCAATGGACATCTGTCCCCCTCAACTTTAACAAAGGACTGAAATGAAATGACATTTTAAATTAAAGCTTGTTGAACTGTTGTGCAAGCCCCCCTAAAGATGCTACTTACATAATGATATTTGTGCCAAAAAGCCAACCAAATGTATATTTAAAAAAAGGGGGCTTATTACAAAACAAGATCTTAAGTTAACCCAGGTCTAAAACTAGTGCCGTGACTTTTATTTGATAAAATGACTAGTTTTAAACCTAGCTTATTTTTAGATATTGTTTTGTAATAAGCCCCAAAATGTTTTGATAGCTTAAGATGTTGTCATTGAAAATTAATCAGGAAGCTCTCTAAATGATTTATCCAGTCTGTTTAATTTTAGCACATTAGCCTGCAGTATGCTCCTCCAATTAAATTTATTAAGCTATTATTTTTAATAGAAACACCAATGTAAAAACATGAATCCAATTTCCCATAAAGTGACTTTCCCTCAGACTCACTGTAGTCTGTAATGGATTTTGATTGAAGAGAAAATGTTAGTAGTTATAATCCTATAAATTAAACAGATCTTGTATAAAATATATTGCTATCAGATTGATACTCAACTGTAGTTTTTATAGAAATATTCTTGCACTAAGGTATTATACACCATCAATTCCTTTTGAATTTGTATGCAAGTTTATATTGAAACCAAACCTTTACATTTTAAGTTTAATTTTCTGTTTCAATAACCAGGGTTTAATTTTCTGTTTCAATAACCAATAAGACACCTTAGGTTTTAGGCAGATTATGCATTTTTTGAACAAATCTAGAATTCAAGAATATACCAATAAAGACACTTTTGAATCACTTTAAAAAGTTTTTCTAAACTATTCTTACCTGTCTTGACAAATTGTCTGTATAGCAAAATATAGCTTTAGTTGGCATATTTTAACAAAAAATCTAGCTAAGCACACGATCAGTGACAAAAACTTCCTCATCGAATGAACGCCCACTTCAACATTTGGGTTCTCTTTCTTGTTAGTACCATTCTATCGCTTCGACAGTAAACATGCCGAAGTGTTCGTTTAAAAATTGTAAAAATCACACATCTAGAACGCTAAAAAAGGACGGGGTGTCTTATTTTCGGTAAGTAACATTGTAATTGATAACTCTATATGTAAATATTTATCTTTTCAGGCAAGAAACAGTAAATAAACATTAGTTTTTCTTATTTTTCAATCGTTGAAAAGAGACGCCTGAATTCATCTGTCAGTTTGACGTTATTTTTCTACTAGGCTACTATTCCTTTATAACGTTTAGGGATAATAGGTATAGAAAGGCCATTAGAGTAAGCAGTAAGAGAAAAGTCCTTTATTAAGAGACAGTAATAGTGTGCTCCAATGTGTGAATTTTATATAACATACATAAAAAGCAATATCAATGTGCATATTGATTTTGGAAAAGACAGACTAGTTGAATTTATTAATCTTTACTGCTAGATGTGTAGATACATCTTGTGGTTGGGTTATAAACTTGAGCGCTGTTTTGGATCAATGGAGTTGCAATCGTTTTTAAATTTTTATTAATTTGATATTATTACTTCCAAATAATTACGCTATGTTAATGTATTATTTGTTTAGTTGTAGACACTGAGTTAGTATAACAAAAAAAGTATAAGTTTCATTAAGTATTAAATGAATTTATTTAATTTTGTTTGAATTATAATTCACTTATGATATATATATATATATATATATATATATATATATATATATATATAATATATATAATATATATAATTCACTTATTATATGATAAGGTGTATCTTTTATTGGATTTTTAGTTTTCCTCGAGATCCTGTGCGATTAGAAGAATGGAGATCCATATTAGCACGTCAAAGATGTGATAAATACTTTAAGCCTGGCAGTGGAAGCGTTGTCTGTGCTGAGCATTTTTTAGAAAGTGATGAGTATGTCACCACAACAGGCATGAAAAGGTTACACAAATCAGCTGTACCTTGCATAGTATGTGTTTTATTTATGCTATACTTTTTTTAATATATTAAAACTTTACAAACTCAAAACTCCATTTTCTGGAAAAATTATGTTGATTATATGAAAGTGATGAGACGTTGGCATAATATTAAACGCTAAACTTATATTTTGCTTACAGAACAAAAATACTAGACTTGAAGATGGTTCTGGTTTAGAGCAAATAGCCTATGAGGAATGTGTTTTGCATCAAGAAGTAAGTGCTAAAATAATATATAAATGTAATAAGTAATGGTTGAAAAAGCGATTGTATACTAACTGTAATTCAATATTAATAATTATTTGGTGTTTGGTCCATAGGACGAAATTGATCAAACTAAGGAAGATGATACTGTTTTGGAGAACATAAACAACGATGAATGTTTTTTGCATCAACAAGTAAGTAAACCAATTAGTAAAGTTAGTTTATTTAAGTAACTTCTGAATTGGAGGCTATCATATATTATCAACAACATAATTGGCATTAACTGCATGGGTGTTGCAGCGGACCATCAAGGGCTGCAACTTAGAATAATAACTCTAATCTAATCTAATTCCAAGGGCTGCAATAAGGCTGCAATTGATACTTGTAGATAGAAATCTTACGTGTGAGTATACTTATTTCAAAAATATTATTTTGTGCATACTGCCCCTAATCTGTCCTGCTGGTCACTCTTGCCGCTTCAACTTTAAAAGTGAAATTTCCCTCGTATTATTATTGTTTTTAATTGCTTACTTTTTCGTTAGACAAATAGTTAAACAAAGAATAATAACAATGCCACAACTGTGTCAATATGCGTAATTTGACACATATGTTTGTTGGCCGTTTGTTGACATTATATTTGGTTTATTTGTTGTCATTAACTATATTATAAACAAATTATAAACTATAGGTTCGGAGGATTATTCTGCCTATGAAACGTTATAAAACCTGTTTTTCTAGTTAACAACACTTATTTATGGGTAAAAAAAATATTTAGAAAAGGAAAATACTTTAGCTTTTTATATAGTTTCCATACAAAAATTCATAGAAATCGTCAAATAATGAGGAGCCGGAAGTTGACCGAAAGTTGTAAACAATACAATTTGATAGATGCTACATTAATTGTTATGATAGCCGCGGCAGTTGCGGTATGGGACATAACCACCAGTTAAAATATACTTACTTTTAATTCTACTGCTGTTTCAGATGAATAAGCTTTCAAAAGAAACAGAAGTCCTTGCAGTTCCTTCAACGTCGTTGAACATTGGCTCAGTTATAGATACACCAAAAGAAATTGTCATGAAAAATAAAATAAGTGCGTGCAAGAGACTCATTGCAGAGAAAAATAAGAAAATTGACAGCTTGCGGAAACATAATATCAGACTAAAGAAAAAGAACAGTGACTTGAACAGTATTATCTCAATTTTATGTAAACGTGAAACAATAAACCAGTCAATAATAAGTGACTTGTCTAAACATATGGGAGTTAAAGACACGTAAATTATGCTAAGTATTTAAAATAATGGTATGAAAAAAATAAAGCCATTCTGTGAATACCCATCCAATTGCTGTAAATTTGCAAATGTACAGCAATTCACTGTATTTAGACTAATAATTTGACGTTACATTAAATACAGACAAGAAATAAATCTGTTGATTTCTAACAAGCCCATTACAAACGTAATTAATTTAAATTTAACAATACTCAAAATAATAGGATAAGTCAGTACAGTCTACACAAATGATTTTTCTTATAGGAAAATAATTATATGATATTAAAACGAATTAATTTTTTAAAGACTTATTATTTTAACTAGAATTTACTCTAAATATTCTCAGTTGTTGTTTTTCATCATGGCGGTATTTTATTTGTTCGAGTTAGTATAGTTTTATCCAAAACTTTAATCGATGATCAAAAACAAATCAACCAAACAACAAAAACAAAGAGGTCTAAAAAATAAGTAACCAAACAAAGTTTTAATTTAATCGAAAAGTAATTTCACGCCTTTCATAGTCATTACCTTATATCTTGCACAAAAAATTATGTTCAAAATCTAACAGCGGAAATAAAATAAATTTATCTTGTAACATTTAACTATACACCAATTGTACAACAGAAAAAAAATGCTACCTTATATCTCTAACTCGAAATTCAACATAAGAATTGTGTTTTCATTCCACCTGTGCCAAATAAATCAAAAACCGTCTCCATTTATTTGCTGTTCATAGGTATATTTCGGTGTTAAACTTCAAGTGACGTTGGCATATTTTAAATTGTCAATTGGGGAGGAAAAAAAACTAAGTTTTTTTTAAATAATGGCTTTGTGCGTTTAGCACATTTAGCCAGTATCAAGTAAGAGATATATAAATCATAGTAAAGGAGAATGAATGGTGATAAATGGTAAATGAGATGCCCTTCCCCTATTGAACCCCTTGAGTCCTCAGTAAAGATGTGGGACTATACTAAGATCTCACATGGACTTCTTGAGAGAATTTTAAAAGTGATGTTGCTCTGTTTTGTTTCATTTAGAAACAAATACTGACATGATTTATAAAAACTGTACCATTAAAGTTTGATATGTAAGAAAAAATCTCAAATAATATGTTTGAATATATTACTCTTTTAGGTAGCTACCAAATAATATATCTCTCTTCTACTTAATAAAGATAAGATATAAATGATTACCAACTGGTTTCATTCCTAGAAATGTTTAAGTTAATTTAGTGCAAATTAAAATGCTATTTAATTTAATATTATAAGTAATATTCTATTCTATTCAATTCTTAAGTAATGAAATCCATCTTCAATACTTACATCTAGAAGCTCTTACTCCTTAGAATTCAACAAAATGCTAAGCCAGTCTCGACGGCATGCATCCCCGGATAAAGCTGGGTTTATTTATCAATTCTTCGGTCTGGTCCACAGCTAAACCACGGTCTGTTGCAATCACTATTTTGATTCTCTTATATCATTTGGCGGGAACCATTTTCTCTATATCAGAAATATTACTCATATTTAGGGCTGCCATCACCTAAATTGTCGACGCCGGATAAACACGGCAAGAATCCCGGACATTCGGGCAAATTATGATTATTTCTTCGGAAAACCTCTTAATAATAAATAATAATTGTTGGTTGGGTTATATTAAATCTTTTTTTAACTAAGATTTCTTTCACTTTATCGTTTATTTTTAAAAAAATATTGGTTTTTCTGGGTCCGGTTCCGGGTATTTCCTGGTTATTTTTAAAATCCTCCGCCGGATGGACCCCGGACGCCCTTCAGACTAAGCCAAATCCGGGGAATTCCGGACGGATGGCAGCCCTACTTTACATCGATATTACATCTCATAGAACTTCTGCGCGTTTACTCCCTAAAATTGTAACAAATTGTTAAACAACAACAACCAGGATGATCTATTCCTCGGTCTGGTGCACAGCTAAACCCCGGTCTGTCAAAAAGTGAATTTAATAAAACTTGTTTGATAGTCTTTTGTCATTTGGCGCGAATACTTCTCTGTGTCACAATTACTGTGTCTACTACACGTTGCAGTTTATTTATTTAATTTGGAGCAGTTACAAATGACAAATAACATAATACTTACACTAATGCAGTCATTAACGATCTTTAAACTTGATAAGTACTAAATGTGACATAAATTAAAATTTACGTCACTTTTAGTTTTAAGAAACTTTTAACTTTTAAACTAAATTTCTGTTTAGCACTGTGAATGGTCACAAATAGAGAAGAATTAGGCAAGACACTCACCAAGTTTTTTCTCCCGCCAGTAAAGTATAAAATTTAAAAGGTAATAACTAATTGCTAAATATTGTTCCTTCCGTCCTTGAAAATGTCAGACAGCACCATCTTGCCCAAAACTACGCGCATACTTTTACATGTGCATTATACAAAAACTGATAAACATGCTTATATTTATACTTTATTTCGTATACACAGTACATAGAAAACACCCAAGGCAAGACAAATATTTTACCTATGCGGGAACCGACTGAACTCACTGTCACATCGGAGTGCAGGTAGGTACGGGTCAATACAACGGTCGAATAATAAAAAAAAACTATTATTCAGATAGCTTTGCGGTAATTTTATAATTACCGCATTATTTTATCGATGACACCAATAGCGACACTGTTCACTGCGATAACTCAATCACTCTTATTATAATTTTATTAATGAGCTTATTGATGCATTGATTGTGCTAATTGAAAAGCCTGTTCTCGCATCACATTGGAACCAATAATTATTTTATTGCTCTTTTGATTAACTCACATTGAATATTATACAAGGTATAATATGGATTGAAAAACCGCCTCATTGCATTATAATGAAGCATTGTAAATGCTAAAAATAATATAATATATAAAGAAATAATCAAAACGTCTTTATCGATTGTCAAATACTTGAAAAAGTGTTGCTCCGACTAAGGACCCGGCCCTTTTTAGATGCAATAGGCATCTAAAAAGTGCCTATTAAAGTCAGGCCCTTATTTGGCGACAACCAAGTGGACCTTGTTAGGAACTTAAATATTATGTTCTCAGAAAACTAAACCAAATCGAGAAACAAGAGCAATAATTTTAGTAACTTTCCTCGTCAATTCTCTTCCTGGAAGTACTTTAATATTACTATTGCAGAATTTTTGAATAGCGACGTGTGTATAACCCAAGCAAAATTTGCATACGAATATTTTTTTAATTGAGTCACGTCAGCTACCCCTACGCCTAAATAAAGGCTACTCACAGAGCCAATGACCATATGGCCGCTGCGAAACCAATGAACATTAGTGCGCTTTAAAGATTGGTTACTATGGACGGGCCGCGAGCATTTATTTTGGTTCTAAGTATGAAATGCGGGGCGTTTAGAAAGATGGACCTTATGTGGTATCGGCCCTATTTAGGTGCACATACATTATGAGGGTAATCTTAATTTTCATAGTGACGTAATAATGCGGGCTTAAATAGCAATTATATATTACTACAAAAATTCAATGCGTCCATCGGAGTTCCCGGTAGCTCAGTGGTTAGAGGTTAGACAAGGTAGAGACCTGTCGGGGGGGAACACAACCTCACCTGCAAATGCACCACCTGCCGATCAAGCTCTGGCAATCACAAATGTTCCCGATAAGCGGCAATAGGCTCGCCATCTATTACGTGGGATGGAACCAACATTATAATATATGGGCGAAGGTTTAATATGCCCTAAAAGGCGTGATTTATGTCTGTATGTGATATAGATAACCAATATCGTGGATATCAAACGATTTAAGAACCCAATATTATATAAATACTTAATATTTTTTTTAAATGTACCTATATCGTACATTTTGCGTTAGTATATTCGTTAAGTTTTCACGGCACACCTTGGTCTATGTTGGTGTATCTATAGACCTGATAGGTACCTATTTTTGATATTGAAACAGATAGAGCCTAGCGGAGCTTTCCGGAACGAAACAATACACTGTAAATAATACGGACGAGCGCAAAACCAAAGCTTGTTAGAATATAAATTGCAATAGTACATAATCCCCAGATTGTGTAGGTAAGGTTCTAAACTGACTATGAACAGAATTCAGTATCGTTTCAGGTTCAATGCAATATGTACAATTCCGTGCTCAGAGACGATTCTCCGCTAGGTATAACCGACCGCAATATTCCAAAATCAGACCCAATTCAAATGCCGAGGTTTGCTCGGTAATATAATTGTATAAGTACACAAATATATACCCGACCTGCTAATGAAACATGAATTAGGTTTGCTGGTGACTTGGATGAGGCATATTAGCTTTATTTTCTGTATTACAAAGCCCAAGTAAATTCCCTTCAGCGTTGTAATATTGTAAAACAGGCCCTATACAGAAGAGCATTTCCAATTGTTGGCTATAGGATATCTGTCTGATTTATTATTAACCCACCGAAAAGAAATGTTTCAAATAAAGTCATAAATACCAATGACAAAGCATATTCAAATACCCATGTTTCTTTTATTACTTCTTCTAAAAATATAATGAATGTCTACTTTGTTTGTAAAAAAATTACGAATCTAAATGATCTTGAAGACAATAAATTATATTTTACCCAAAAATTTTTTTACTAAAATATGAATAAACGGTTTTAAATTTAACAGCCAAATTGCTAAACATATTCATATGTCAAAATATTTGTTTCTCAATCAAGCTTTAACAAGTGAACAGAATTAACTAGTTAATTAATTTTTATTCTTTTGTGGTGGTTAAAGTGCGTACAAAAATTACGTTAGTCAATTTACTTTTTAAAACTTAAAATTTAAAATTTTAGTATGTCCTAAACTGAAAAGGAAGTATCAAATGATATTACTGTAAACCACAATAAAGCCAAAAGTTTTTTCGTAGCCTCGTTCCGATTACACAAAAAAGCACATAAAAGCGTAATCCCCTAAAATGAAGCACCCTCCATTAGCACTAAACACCTGGCTCCGCGGCGCGGTATCAGTTGGCGCATACAGAATGGTTGTATTTACTGTCCTACAGCTGTTCGGTTTAGTTTGCACTTGCCAACGAACCAGTTAGGCGGCTATATTATACTAAACCTATGGATATCCAACTGAAGAAATTGTCGTACAAGACAATATTACAATTACAACTGTTATACAAAAAGTTGCCTAAAATAGTATTGATCATCTATATATATAACAAAAGACATATTAATTAAATGTTAAAAAACATATTTTCTTTTTGGAGATAAAAAAAACTGTAAACAGTAGCACGTTATGAAATGTGCGCAACAGGACACCTCTGAGTGTATGCCCTTAGTACTGACTACCGGGAGGGAAACTAAGAGGGACCTGTGGAAGCCTGTGGACCTGTAAGCGGGCGGGCCAGGTGAGCCCGTTCAGCAGCGCCAGAAGGGTCTTAGGCAGTGGGGGCAGGGGGCCCCTGCTATCTAACCATGGAACCTCCGGGAAGTCGGCCACACACGCTATGGTCTCACGGTCGTAGGAGGGGCGCGTCCACTGCGCACCTCTGAGGAGGTCCTCCCGGTTTTGGTCCGGGGAACATTGGCCGAAGGCGGGGAGTCTAAAACTGCAACCCAGGTACTGGCCCCCGCCATTTTCTTAACAAGCGGCGGGCGTCGTCAGAAGATTTTCAGTGGGTATTACTGCTGGCAGTCGCGTCTGCCGGTAGTGAGTCCCACACACCTCTCTCGGTCCCCCTTTGGCCGGGAGACAGTGCGTAAATGCATTTCGTTACAGACGTAAATCAAAAAAAGGAGTAGACAGTGATCACAGCCTTCCACTTGCTACGATCTTCGCACACACTCTCTGCTTCATTCACACTCAGTCACCTCATTATACACACCCGTCGGTTAAGGTTATCTTTGACCTGCCCTTTCGCAAAAACCTTGTAAATGTGGTCTTGGAAGGTTGTCTTTCCCTCCCAACACTTCCATTTACTCGTCCATGATAAATCACTTTAATTAGTCTACTTTCATTCATTCGCTCATGATTACCAAACCATCTAAGCATACCTTAATGAATTCTTGTTACTACATCTTCTATCACACCATCGCCCTTGCTTTATTTCTAATCTAATTACTCAATTTCACATCTAGCATACTTCTAAGTGCTCTCTTCTCATCTCTACTGCATTAATCTTACTTACATGTTTCTTCTACCTAACACCAATTGTATTAACGCAGACTGCAAATAACATAAAGGCAATACTATTCACAACAGTACAACAGCGACAATAACAAAGTTTTAAACATCTAACTAACTAAAAGGATTACGACAGTAGAAAACAGAACATTTCTAACTCCAAGAGAACAGTTGCAAGCTCCTCTGTAACAGGTTGTTATCCAATTGTGGCGTCATCAACCGAGCCAATTAGTGAGTTTTAGCGATTCTATTTTAATTATTGTTTTTATTTTATAGTAATTCTCGATTTTAATTTTCTTTTCCGTAGCTTGTCTGAACACTATTATGATGTCAGATAAAAAGAAGTTGGATTTTTTAAATAAAAATTCTATTTTTTGTGTTTATATTTTTTTTATTGTTACAGCATAAACACAGCAATATGAGTAGAACAAAATATCATCTTCCAATCACACGGAATAATTTTTTAATGTTCAGGAAAATAATTCCAGTACCTACCTTTTGAATTTTAAATCGTGCGCAAAACTACATTCTGTACCTTTCTCACTTTTCTTATTTACATGTAGACCTACTTATATTAATAGAAAATAAAAAAAATTGTCTATTACGCACACACAAATACTTATTTACATCCGCGCCATATCCCTTCTTAATAGATTTACATGAAACTGGAGGTTTCTAAATAATTCAAACCTTACCTAATAAACAGTCATAACTGCCGGCAAGTAAAAGGAAAAAAGGAAACCCTTCTTTAGATTTGATTTAAAACTAAAAGCACTTAAATCTCAGTCGACCATAACAAAAGAAAGTCAGTTTCGTTGTGAAGTCTGAACAAGGAAACTGCATTATTATCCTGTGACAGTTTGGCCGTGAAATATTGAGTGCTCTGTTTCAATTAAGAAACCAGTGAGAGAACAGACGGGCTCTAATATATTCATAAATTCAGTCTAGGTTAGGCTTTGCTGTGTTTCGGAAGGCTGTTTTCATTGTATACCCGAGAAACAGCATAGTAGATACAAATTTGTGTTTCTGCGGTGGTGGCGTCATGTGTCGGGTCGTAACGTTCTCTAAAATATGGTCCCCGCAAGTGGGGACTAATCTGCTCATTTCTACTATTTTTATCCTTAATTATGTTCATCTTGCTGAGGAAAGATCCAAAAGATTTATATATTTTTTTTTCGTTTCTTAAAATTTTGTCACTGCAAAACGAAGTTTTTTTTTGTAAATGTTTTTAGTTTAGGTACATTTGTAACTGGCGGGAGAAAAAACCAAACTTAACGATTTTCTTGCCCGTTCTTTTACGATCAAGCACCCGCCCGCAGTAAATGGGCGCGTTAAATTTTAAGTTTGACCTTCATAAGAGCTTTTTTGAGCCAAACTTGAATAAATGATTTAAATTTTGAATTGTTTTGAATTTTTTAGGCCAACTCTAACACCGCATGAACGATAACGTAGTGCTCTCGTTGTAAGTACAAGTACAAATTGTTACCGACAGCAAAGCCAGCGGACCTTCAGTGGGCGCGGGCTATACAACGTACGAGCACAATAAGACTTTACGACGCACCTTTAGCAGCGATAAATTTTGTTAGTATGTGCTTGTAACGATACAAACCCGTTCGGTGTATTTCAATGAAGATATCGTACCAAAGCAAAAAATATCGCCCGCGCCCTCCGAGACGCTTAGCTCTGCCGTCGGTCATTATTATTTGTACTTGTACTTACAGTTACAGCGACAGCCTTATGTGTTTAGGCTACTACCGCTCGCACGGGCCTATAGTTTGCCTACTAATTTGTTTCCGCTATGCTGTTTCTCTTTTACATTTAGGTGCAAACAAGCAATGTGTAGTAGGTGTGCGGGTTGTTGTTTATGAGAATCATGAACCGAATGCGTAGACTTGTTTTTAAAGCATACGTCTTCGAATGCTGACGTACCTATTGTTGATTTACTTGTAGGTTTTTATGTTGCTTCAATTCACTGCTTGTTCTGTTACGTCCGACTGTCTGTGCTTTTACAATGGGTATAAATATATATAAAACGATTAATAAAGTTCGCTTTAAAATACACAGTTTATTAGCGCCGAGGCAAGACTTTCTGGTATTCATTTGGTTTTATGTTTCACATCCTATACTTACCTATAGATATCTATATGAATATGTAATCAGAAAAAAATATATAATACATTCTGCCCTTGTCACTTTGAATGATTCGCTTTGATAAAGATATTTACTTTTTTATGTTCATTCAAAGTAATAGTGAACACCCAAAGACATTTAACTCTATTTGTGAACACCAAAGTTACTGTACCTAAGTTCATAATAAATTATTTATATTTTTCGTAGTAATACTTATAATAAAATTTATTTGCCCCTTTTTTAATTGTAAAATTTTGACTTTATACACCTAGTCAAGTCAAAGGCAAAATCATTTATTCAAATTTGATTCAATAGAGCTATTATGGCGGTCAAACTTAAAATTTTACGCGCTTAGTAGATAGGTTGGTAGTACCTAGTATTTTTTAGCCTGCAGCCTCCTAGTGATGCAAGAAACTCCACCATTTAAAGTTATTTCACATACAACTTTCTGATTAACTACCTACTGCATAGAAAACTCTTTTTGCTCTCAAAATATCGGAGACCAAAAACCACAGAATCAAGTAATTGACATTAGAATTAATAATAAAACTGTCAGATTGCGAAGTTTGTAAACATTAAGAGATTTCAGGCAATAAAATAAATTTAGTTTCTAGACTGTCTCTAGATTGAAATCTTCAATTAATTTACGAGGATGTTGTCGAATTCAAATGCCTAAATTCTTAGCTCCAAATCAAAGTCAGCCATGCTCATGTTTAACAGGAAAAAGATGTTCCGGTTGCAAGAACAAAAGGATCATCAAGTAAATAAATTGCTGTTAAAGCACTTTAGTATTTTGCACGCGAAATGTTCCTATTCAATGTGCCGAAATATAAAAGGTAATTTTGTAACTGAACAACGCAAGGCCTCCTAAAATGCGGTGCTGGGCTGCACAACGATGATTTTTATCAATACACAGAACGATGCGACAGTGAAAGCAGGTCTAAATAAGTATTACTTGCCTGATCTGATTACCGTATTTGTATATACCTACGTTCACAGAAGTATATACTGTCACAGTACCTACATTAGACGAACTTTATGGCATGTCATATCAAACACATACAAATATCCAATAGATAACAAAAATGCATGTACTTCGCATGTCTGAACCCCGACCAATTGTCGAGTTTGACTTAAGTACAGTCCGCGCGCTTCTGTTGTTTTTTTTAAATAATGTAACATGATAGATTTCACGTATGAAATATTTATCATCAGTGGTATCAGAGTGACGTTACAGTAGTTGTTAAAAAGTCCTACCCGGACAGGTCTCCACCTTGACGTGGTGGGGGGACTGAGTACCTACCGGAGGCCGGGAAAAGGTAACACCCAGTGGTTGGCGACACTGGGTGCCCTTAGTACTGACTGCCGGGGGGAAACTAAGAGGGATGTATGGAGGGCGCAGCGGGCGGGCCAGGAGGGCCCGTCAAGCAGCGCCAGGAGGGTCTTAGGGAGCGGGGGCAGGGGCCCCTACTGTCTAACCATGGACCCTCCGAGAAGTCGGCCACACACGCTATGGTCGCACAAGAAAGTAGTAGCGGCGCGTCCACTGCGTCTCTCTGAGGAGGCCGTTCCGGTTTTGGACGTTGGACGCGGGCGGAGTGTCAGAGCTGCAAACCCCCGCCTCTTTCTCAACAAGCGGCGGGCGGTCGTGCCTGCCTGTGGTGAGACTTACACACCTCTCTCGGTCCCCCTTTGGCCGGGAGACAGTGCGTAAATGCATTTTTTACCGAAGTAAATCAAAAAAAAAGGTGTTAAAAAGTCGGCACGCTAGATTTCAATATAATTAGAGGCAAAGAATAAGTAGCTATCTGAACCAACCTTAGGGCGAATCGTGTCTGCACGGCGCGGCACTGCAGGTTATGGCCAGGGTAATGTGTGACAATCGTCCGCCAACCTTGCCTGTTCTCGGTAACATTCAGTAGGCACCTCGTCATCTCAGATTCGAGAGTGGTGCAGATCAAGTTCAGGCAACGAATTGCACTGCATAGTTACAAAGAAAGAACCTGGGGAGGTGCACCCTGGGCAATTAGCGAGTTTTATTTACGCAGATTGGCTAATATTTCTATCACAATGGTAAATCCTCTCTAAAACAGCTTTATGTGTCATAACAATAAATATTGAAGGGTTTTTGCGGAGTAAGGCAGAGATACTATCAAAATTATGCCGGAAAACTCAATGTCACATCTCATGTGTTTAAGAAACCCCCGAGATGATAGTCAAAGTCGACCCAACATTTTTGGACTGTCGCTAGTCGCCGAGATTTGCAACCCCGAGGCACGGTATAGATAGTTCAATCCACGAATAAATTGAGCAATATTGAACTCTATAAATTGGTGTTAAGAGCGTCGCCATGCGTCATCGTGGATTGCACTATCTATAACGTAGTCTTTGTTGCTCCCGGCATAAGCATCTTATCTACCGAATGCTCTACCGATAATGACATTGAAGCTATAACGATTGAGCTCAGTAGGTACGTGTACAGTTACTTCAGTATGCAAACCACCTTCTGTCCCTTTTATTTCATCCTCTCTTAATATAAATAGTAACCACTTATTATAGTGTGATTTTAAAAACACAGTACAACTTAGGGGTAATACTAATTCTGACGGGCTTGCTATTGACACCTGGGCAGACTCAAATCTGGTACTAGTACAACAAGCTTCTTCCAGTTGCCGTTGGAAATGTGGGTACAACCCAGATTTACTTTTTATACTTTCTGACATTAGCCTCAAATATTCTAAAGTAGTTTGTCATCACATTCCCCATACTCAATATACCTAGGCCTATTGTGTGTAGCATTTGGTCCATAGTTCGCCCCAATGTTGACTTGTTTCTTTCAAACGCCGATTTAACTACCTAAAAGCTAATTGGAAGCAATATCGAAATTCGATTGACAAAGGCCTTTTGAGTTTATCTCCTTCACTATACAATTACAGCCATTTCGTCAAAATTATTTCTAAGTCGTCACTTCAATATATACCTAGGGGTCCTATATCCCACCCAGGGTTGTCCCATGAGTCAGAATTACTGTCAAAAACTATGAAACTAATTACAAAAGTAATATTTTTTTCCAAAAGACTATCGAAGCGGGGGGTGGCAGTTCTTAGAGTCGATCCGGAAAAGTCAGCAGTTTATGGATAAATGCTAACTAACTAACATCGATATTACCCATAATAGCAAGAAGCGTGCCAGATGGGGTTTCAATAACTCTGACGTTCCGTGTGAGTGTGGTTTTTCACCCCAAACCATGCTCCACTTTATATCCTGCCCCGCGTGCCCTGACAACTGCACGCGGTCCGAACTCATGATTGCTGCAGAAAATGCAGAGTGGTGTGCAGTACAATAGACAACACTCATATAAAATGAATTTACCATTGTATTGCAAGGAAGATTGCACTGCGTCCTCGTGGCCTTACCACTCTTTCTCAATAAAATACTCCAAATTCTCTTCATGCAATGTGACCAAAAAATTTGCGGAGTCAGACGTTTGAGCGCCATATTACATTAAATTACTTTAATTCCATACCTACCTCCCCCAATTCCTATTGGGTCTGCTTGGTGGAGTATGACCTAATCCCTCTCACCATGGTTCGTAAAAGACGGCTCGTGCTACTGAGCACTGAGTATACTGATGAATAATTATAACATTTATCATTGCAGGCCACAGATATATTTAGAAGAGCCACGAAAACTCCCAATACCAATAGTAATCAGCCATTACAAGAGACCCAGCACGGTAAACACCTCAACAGGGAATAGATGGCCACATTTCGGGCACAAACAGAAGTATGAGACCACTCCTTTGCCCCCTAAAGGAATAAATGCATGGTACAGAAAACACCGTCCTTTGAAACGAGTCGATCGAGACAGTCTAGAGATTAAACAGAAGTCTAAGAAGCACAAAGAAGTATCAGATAGCAAAGATAAAGCAAGGTGGGATAATGTTGAAGAACTTCTAGGACTTGTATTGCTGCAGCAGGAAAAGCTTCAAAACCATATAAACAGCTCAAAAGGTGAAACAGTAACTAACAAACCTCAAACGACACCTAGGAAAACAGTCAAACAAGGGAAATCAGTCAGCGTGAAACCGAAAGCTTGTTCGAAAAAAGTTGCAGTGAAAAATACGTAAGTCTTCAGGTTTTGTTGATGTAGGTACAAAGTATTGATGAAAATGTTAAATTAAGTGCTGATATGATATAAGTTATCTATTTTTAACAGCCTTAAGTCATACTCCCTACTGGTTGCGTAAAAAAAATTATTTAGGCACATCTTTCAATTCAAGACGTTTATTGCGTTACATGTAGGTGCTAATCTTCGCTTTTTTTTTAATGTGACTCGTTATAATTTCTACACCCAGCCTGACGGAGAAAGCATGATATTCAGCGCACCCACTCATGACGGCCTCACACCACTTACGAAATTAAACAGCCATACATGCCGTTTCACGCCCTGGTAATCAAATTATAGGATCTAGGAAACACATGCGCCCGTAGAGAATTCCTAAGTCAAATCGTCGGGGATAGTGCAAATCCGCAAAACTACCATACGTAAAGTCCGCGTATCTGCAATAGATCTATTTTGACCGGGGAAGGTAAAAAATCTTAATATGTTTCTTATTTCAACAAATTTTGGGCTCATTTTTACACATTTTTTTAATTTTTTATCATTCATATTTTTTCTGAAAGTTCATAGTTTGGGCTCTGCGACAGTTACGCCCATTAACTTTAATTAGCTAAATTTATCAGTTACGCGGAATTATCCAATGCTAGTTACGCGGATTTGCACGCTGATATCACTGACGAAATGGTCTTCCACAGGAACAATTTACTAAGTTTTTTGGTTCAAGTTTCGAGTGCTGATAATTTGCACAGTATGATGGTGGTTCTCGAGACCAGCACATGTAGTTTGGGAGGACTGGAGGCGGTAGGTATTATTTATTACATTTCACCTGTATGTCTCGCTCACAATAAAAACTTATTTTTTGTTTCAGAAATCGTTTCCAGACCGCAAAAAACCGCGTTATTAATTGCGCGTATCGCACTTGCTGCAAACTGTTCTGTTTTGTATCCATCATACTCATTGCATCTATGACAATCATTTTCGTTATTTAATTTCAATCATTTATACAGCGGTTAATTATTACCTACTTAATATTAAAAATAAGTTACCCATAATTTATGTAGGTACTTTTGTAGTAGCTGTTATGAAATAAATTGTTTGTCAATTAATAACTGTAGTCTTCCTTTCATCTTGAAACGTACCTTTCTTGATTTGTTTGATAGTTAAATAATAATTCCTACTAATGAAAATTCAAAACTGTTTGCATGAGGGATAAGACAACGCTTAATAAAAACCACACACAATTAATATTGAAATAATCTTTAATTAAAATAACTATTAAATATACGTAAGTTACATATCACTGTAACATTTTCATACGCTAACGCTCTACAAAGGAATTCAAGTTCCCACATTATCTTAATCAATCAGCAATTTATTGGATACCACAAAATTTATACGATTATTGTAAAATTTAGTTCGATTTGAAGGCACTTTCTGATGTCTAGTCGAAGAATGTACAATTCACAAAATGTCGAGTTTAAGAAAACCTACTGGATTTCTTTAACATTTTTATATTTGGAGAAAATTATGAGAATTAGACATTCTATAAATAAACTCTTTAGGATGGGTTATGAGCACTTCGTTCACAGTTCATCACATTATTATTGAATAAATTAAAGGATTGATTAAATTATTTTCCACCAGTATTTATACACACGTCTTTAAATAACACTGTTATCACTATATATAGTCGTTAAGTCATGTTAGAGGGCCGATTGAAAATTCTAACAGCAAGACACCACACAAATGCCTTTGCCAATGGTCTGCGTGGTGAAGTATAACCCTTTCATCTTGCTTGCCAATCAATTCCAGTGTCACAAGTACGAGAGAAGAATACGAATGTTGGACGCAGTGCGAATGGAACGAAGAACGCATACCCCTTTAAGATGTTTAAAAACAGTGTCAGTATTATAAGAATATTAGAATATAATGTCATCACATTTTTGTACAATATATTAAAACTAAAAATGTATGACATCAATAAATATTTCATTCGTAAATAATTATGTCGTGGGCAGGTGAAAGAAACTATCGCTTTTTAAAATTATTCACATTTCCAGCTAAAAGATTTGTTAAGCAGGCCTTTTGCTTTATTTATTCTGACATGCTACATGATAACGAAAATGTTTTCGAAACGATTCCAATCCAATTCATAATTGATTGAACTTAAGTTTTAGAAATTTGTGACCCCATGCTACAAGGTGTTATATTTTTTTTTGCTATAATTCCTATAAATCTTCTTTTTTTTACTAAAAGATCACTCAATGCAGCACATGTTTTGTAAATCGGCAGATCCTAAAATCTCTCTGGGACTTAAAATTAGTATTTTTTAATATGTACAATCGGTAATCATTTATAATCTTAATGGTATTATGCTTTAAGAGCAAAGATAATAAAATTCTTATTAAAAAGTCTAAACTTATCACTGCCTTAAAATTTTAACTTTGTGATGAACCATTTTATTTAATCTGGAATAAAGCTGTGATTAATACTATAATAGTATAGCTATATAGATAGCTAACATGTACTTTATTATGAGTGTCAATAAAAATTATAAATACTGTAAATTTTCATAATTCACATTAATATACAAAAATACTCGCTTAAATTATTTTAATTTACTTTTTCGCAAATAATTTAGGTATATTATACCTTTTTCTATTTTAATAAGAGAGACTGTGAAACAACGGTGTGCACCATCAATATAAATCTTATTATAATTAAGATTATTAAAACTGCTTACCTTAGGGCAGCAATCCACCAAAGCGAAAACGAGATGGAAAGATGCGAAACGTTTACCCTTCAGCCTTGTTTTGCCAGAGAAAGTTAAAATTTGTCATTGATCCTTTACCTTAAGTTAACCTCATAAGGTTCATTATGAGGTGTGTGGGAACTATTGGTATTTAAAGAGTGAAACGCGATATAATAATATGCAACCATATAAAACGATAAGTAAACATAGTGGAGCTTATTACAAAACGAGATCTAAAGTTAGACCAGGTTTAAAACTAGTGCTGTCCTTGTCTTCATCTTATCGTATAAAGGTGACAGCACTAGTTTAAAACCTAACTTTGTAATAAGACTTCTTTGCTCACTATCTCGTCTCTGTTCGGCTTCAGCAGAACCTTTGAGCAGAGCGAAGAAGAGATGTGCGTCGCCATATAATTTAAAATTGAATCATCATATCCTAGCATCATCCCAGTTGACCCAGACTTTAGCTTAGGGCTCATATTCTGCTCACTGGCCGAGAATGCTCACGCCGCCGCAAAAACAACAGCGCGTAATGTTCACGTGCATTTTTAGACCTCTGCAATGAAGACAAGGATGTTGTATTCAGCCGAATTGGAGACGAAACTTGAGTTCATCATTATGAGCCTGAGTCTAAACAGGACTCCATGCAGTAGCACAAAAAAGGCACAGCACCTCCCAAAAAAACTTAAGGTGTCGCAGTCAGCGAGAAAACTCATGGCAATGGTCTTTTGGGACTTGGAAGGAATATTACTAATCGTTGTGCTCACTGGTCTAACCAGATTTCAGCTGCATTTAAGTTATTACAAGGAGCGACTGCCGTCTGATCTCCGTAGACCAAAGAAAACACCATTATATGGTTAAACCAGCTATCAGGATGTTAGAAAGCACTGACTTTCTAATAATTACTGCCATAGATGTTCATGACAGCCAGGACCAACGGCTTCACGTGCTTTCCAAAACACGGAGCAAGCAAGAAATACGAACTAATCAAAATAAAGTGAAGTAGAGTAAGCTGAGCGGAAAGTGGTCGAAAAGTGAGCTGCGTGGAAATTTGGCCCACAAAGATGTAATGATAAGAGCAATCTACGACTCTCGTCTCCGCAAACCTTCGCTTCCCTCTGCTTTAGTAGAAATATCTCCATACATCTCCTCTCGTCTCCACTTTGCTGGAAACCTCTCTTGCAATCGTAAGGGGGGGCCTGGAGACCAGAAAATAACAAGTCTAAATATAGGCTTAGTTTCAGGGTCCAGTCTCCCACAAAACTACATTATAATTAATAATTTATCACTATTGTAAACGTAGCCCTTAAGTCAAGTTTTGTGGAAGAAAATAAATTTGTTATTATTATTATACCAAACAATACTCAACAAAGAACGGTATAGAAATATAAAGAACATTTCGGAGTAAAATGATTTAGCCGATATATTTTATATTTGGCACTAGGCATTTTGCATTACCATAGACGAATTTGCAGTGTGAAATATTGAAAAAGATCAAGTTCTCACCATAGACGAAAGAAAGCAGGTTACTACAACCACTGGTGCATGTTTTGCTTCGAATTTGTACAGTCGGCCACAATTTAAGAGTTACATTAAATGTTTAAAATTTTAAAAAATCGCACACATAATATTTTAAAAAATCTTGTACTTATTGCTCCTAGCGGCTATGCATTCTATGGTTTGCTGTCTAGCAGTGCAATCGACTTCAAAAATTGGTAGGTGGTTTCTGAATTTGACTATTTATTATTAGTGACCCCTTTCAAAATTCCAGGTTGCAACCGCACCTGCTGTTTAATGAATACATATTTTTGTTGTAACTTTAATCTTTCCAGTGTGAGATATTGGCATATTATTGTACAGCTCGAACTTAAGGTACTTTTTCACTGTGTTCAGTTTAACCCTTTAACTGGCAGAACATTTTGAAGATTTTTAATTGCTTTTCTACCTTAACTCAACTTCATAAGGTTCAATTTATGGTGGGAATACCACCACTGCTTTACAAAGCGTTAAACATCTATTCAAAGCTCAGTCTCACGTATTTGAAAAACAACTTCATCAGATACGCGATTCTCCTTTTCATTGGCATGTTTCTTAGACTCATTCATATCTTTTTCTTTAAACATTGACGTACTAGCACACCTCTTTCTATTAGGACTCTTGTCTATATTTACAAAATTATTTATATCTACTAAAGGAGATCGCATTTCTTTATCTACAGTTAAATTGCTGATCGATAAAGTGAGATCAGACGGCATGTTTCCATCGAGACAATACAATAACGACTCGGAGATTTTCTCTTCGGAATCATTCGATTTATTGAGAATCGATAAATCGATCGGTGTTGCCGTAAGCACAGATCGACTCATCAAGTATTCTCTAAAAGGTTCCGTCAGAGATTTCGTCTTGCATTCTGTAAAATCTGTCATTTCATGAGTTACTTTTATCTTTGGTATTAATACTTCTTCGCATAAGGTCGTGTTCAGGTCTTGTTCTATAAAGTTTGGTCTGTCGTGGCTTATAACGAATCGTGTGTTTTCTGATCTTAGAGGGCTCACATCGTTGACAGACAGGGAGCGGCCGTCGAATGACGTTTTTGGTAATGAAGCATTCGAACGGTGCGATCTGAAAAACATATAACAAATTTAAAATTACAGTAAATACTTATTTTTTAGAAATAATTTTCTTACAAACTTTAGAGTAAAAACACTGATTTGTAATACAGACTTTTCAACAACACATTAAACATTAACTTAATTGTGTGTATAGGAATCCAACCAACATCTCAGAAGTCCAAGCCAACCTCACCTGCAAGTGGTGCACCTGCCGATCAACGGACGAGGCTCTGGTGAACATGAAAGTTCCCGGTAAGCGGCAATAGGCTCGCTACATATTACTTGGGACCAAAAATATGATTGGCGATGTGTGGGTGTACAATATGCCTCTGCTAACCCCTTCGGGGAAACAGGCGTGATGTATGTGTGTTAATTGTTTTGAGATATTTTCCCTATTCTATTTTCCTTATCTTGTGCAGGTGGTGAACACGAAAACGAAGAACCGTACATCACTTCGTTGTCTTCGGAAAAGACAAAATAGCTATCTTTCTTGGGCGACATTGATTGGTTCATGATTCTATAGTTTTTCTCTGTCTCTGAAGAATGTCCGAAGAATATATGTTAGCGGCCAAACCCGATTTTAACACAAACTAGTATGGCCTAGTCCAAACTAATTTAGGTAGGCTGCAGCGGCTAATTTAGGTTTGTCTTAAAATCGGGTTTGGCCGGTAACATATACACTATGGAACAAATTTTCAGCGAAATGTGTCGCCAGAGACGTAGTGAAAAGTTGTAGGACAATGTCACACTTCGCCTGACGTCGATAAGGCATAAATCGTGCCTAGCTTCGCATGACATATTACCGAGACATTTATTTATTTATTAAAATAGTACAACCACATCATATATATTAACACAATCTTAAATAAAAAAGGACACAACATAAATTACACCTGATATGTACGACAATTACGGTGTACATAACATTCACAAAAAAATTGCGGAAAGGTTACAAAATAAGAAATTTATTAAGAATAAAAGAAATTAAAAGAAAAAACAAAAAATCTACCAAGAAATTAATAATTAAGTACCATCAATTTACAAAAATTATCTTATTCTAGGTCTAGGGATTTTGTGGATCAATTGTACTACAGCGTATCCCTATTTTCCTTGGTCTCCTAAAAATGTTCCTATGCTTACCTTTCACACAAAAACGAAGATCTGGACATCATATCATCGTCCTCGGAAGAGACAAAGTCGCTATCATTCTTGGGCGACATAGATTGATACATAATGCTATTGTTTTCCTCGGTTTCTGCAGACTTGCTACCCTCAGTTGCTTCCGGCAAACTGTCCCTTTGCTCCGAGGATATTATCAATGGTTTGCGAGAGCGAGGTGTCATTATCGATTCCTGAAGTATTGAGACAATTTACACTATTAACATTTTCTCGAAAAAGCAAATATCCTAAGGCGACTTTTTAACTCTAAGAAGTCGCCTCTAGACCAATTCGCAAAAATTTAAAAACAATTAGGGCGGCCTATGTTCAGAAGTGGGCTTTAGTGGCTATATGATACAGAGATAAACTATCGCTTCCGCCAATAGTATAGTAAAGTAAAAGTAAAAAGTTCTTTATTTCATAAACTATTACAGTTTGTTTGTTTCTATTGATACTGTCAAAGTTGAGACGAAAGCACGAAAAAACTTGCATATTCCGAACTTGAATAGAACTTCAATTGAATAGGCGAAAAAGAAATACTAAACTAAGCTTAGATTAGTTAGTCTAAGCTCCATCTATTGATACTGTCGAAGTTAAGACCAAAGCACGAAAAAACTTGCATATTCCGAACTTTAATGGGACTTCAATTGAATTGGCGAAAAAGAAATACTACACTAAGCTTAGATAAGTCTAAGCTCAATTTTTTTATAAGTATTTCAAATAAAATTATACGCATTCAATTTAATAACGGCCTTAGGATAATAGGTCTACCATTGTTTAATGTAAACTTTTGTTAGTTAAAAAAAATATTATGAAATAGATACTTGGCAATGCGGTTACTCAGACAAGAAAACATGTAAAAGCATGTGACACGTAAAGCATGGTGCGTGATAAACAAACCTGCATGGCTTTCGACAATTTCTGCGTAGATTTTGTAATAGGCGACATCGAGGCTCTTCTAAAATTCACCGCAAATGGAGTAGCACTATCTTCATCAAACACCATCGCTTCCGATATTCCCGGGGTGCTCGTCAAATAATGTAACTTTACATCTAGATCTTGTACACTGCGCATTTTCTTCGGCGTGTCCATTAATGGACTCTTGTCACCCGTCCCCGTATAAGAGACATCGTTCTCCGACCCTGTGTCCTGCTCATCCAAACAGGACACGCAAGTGGGCGTACTGCGTATAGCATTACGCTTCTGATATTTTTTATTCACATTATGAGACGTCATTATTTTTGATCTAAACAACCTTGTACCACGTTTCTTGGTATTCTTCGGAGTTTCATCGTGTACATCTAACGCGCTTAGATTTGGTTCCGAAACGAATTTAGGACTGCGTTTCCTCGATTTATTCAAAGCACCTTCAGACAGAGTGCTTTCATTACTTGTATCAGAATTGTAATCGTTATCTATAAGCGATTCAGTGCTTGCTATTTTTGTAGCTAAATTCTTGAGGACTATATTCTTATGGGAGACATCGACTTTATCATCCGTAAATCTTAATTTTACTTTGCTGGTTTTCTGTAAAAGCATGCGTTTAGCACATGAAGAAAATGTTAGGAGACACACGACAGAAAAGAAGATCACATTACAAGACAATACAAGATGCATGGTTATGAGTTTGATATGATAATGTGGAAGTGGCTTTATTATAATGCACATCAGTATTAATGCTTTCTTGTGTCAGTACCCTGACTGTGACATATTCGTAGATAGCTGGGAATCAATCCAGGCAAAGTGGTCATCTCTTTGTGAAATGACCGCTTTAATTATATTTTTAACTTTATATGCTTGTAAAATTACTCACTAAGTTAGGTATTGTAATTGGGCCAGACCCATGTAACAAATACATAAATAAAATAATGGTAGATTACTTATGCTCAACACTAGGGTATTGCTAACTAAATTGTTTAAATATTTATAATTATATTAGATCGCAGTAGGCTATTTGTGTATACTATGTGGGCAATATGGTAGTGTTAATTCAAAAAAAAAATTTTACTATAATAAAGTAACTATTTATCAATTTAACTCTATAGGAAATTGTAGATAATTATATTCATCACATGATATAAAGTATAAACCTACTGAATAAGACAAAAGACAAATACATTTCGTTTTATTGAATTTTATTTTCCCTTAAGAATTTCGAATTTGGAGTAACTATATGTTTTGGACTTCTTTAAGACTCCAAAACTTGATTTATTAAAATCAAATCTACCAATTTTTGCGCAGAAACATTAGATCTTGTTTATAACGACTATGTTTAGCAATATTAAATTTATAAAAGGTAACATTATAAGACAGCCACTTCACGGAAAATAAAATCATAGGACGATGCACAAAAAGCCGCTTCTTGCTTCCACTTACCTCCTCAACAGTATTGATAGTAGAGCCGGATCCTTTCTTCGGAGTTTTGTTGAGGAGACCCTTGTTGAATATGTGCCTTTTTATTGAGTCTCCAAAGCTTCGAGAACCTGCAACTTTGCCCGTTCTTTGGATTTGAATTGGGGTACCTTAAAGTATTTAAAAAATACAATTAGTTGATAAATTTGTCAATATCAAATCAACTAGGGTGTATAGGGATCTTATCTTAGACCTAAGGAGCCCAAGCCAGCATCACCTGCAATTGGTGCACCTGCTGATCAACGGACGAGGCTCTGGCGAACATAACAGTGCCCGGTAAGCGGCAATAGGCGCGCCACCTATTACGTGGGACCAACTATATAATTGGCGAAGTGTGGGCGTATAATATGCCTCTGCCTACCCCTTCGGGAAAATAGGCGTGAATGTATGTATGCATAGAACTCAACTGAAAAACTTTTATTTCATAAACTATTACATAGTACCTACTCGAAAACGTCATAATTAAATATAAAAACAATCGAAATATCACTGAAAAACAGACACAGATCACACTGAAATGACGACTCTTGGATTCACTAACATCCAGCAAATCAATTAAAAAACAAAAAACATTTAAGTGTAAGTGAAACGAAGTCAAATTCCGAGCTACCACTCTGTGAGAAGAACTGGGTAGAAACTCACAGACTATCCTACTAATATTATTAACGTGAAAGTTTGTATGTGTGGATGGATGTTTGTTACTCTTTCACGCAAAAACTACTTTAGCGATTGTGATGAAACTTTGTACGTGTATAGCTGCAGTCCTGGACTAACATATAGGACACTCTTTTAAAATTATCAATTGCCAAATTTTCACGCCCCAGATATCGTCATTTGGGGTGGGTAGAAACATGGTACAACTTATTAAAAGAGCTCTATATAATTGTACCAAAGTTTACTTTTTGCACAGAGATCCTTTGCCTACTTTGACACTAAAGGAGGTTTTATTTTTAAATAATATTTTTGTGCTCACCATATCCATTTTGCCTATTAAAATGCTTGATCAGTCGCCTCTTGTGCTGAGAGTCCGGCAAAGCTTGTATATGAGCGTACAGCTGTGCCAAAGCTGTGTCGGTTGGGTTGGTCTCATTCTCCGCTCGCGTTCTTCCTCGGTCTACGAATGTGTATACCGTGTTTGCTGCTGTCCTAAAATTTATGTTATGTTCAGAGTTAAGACCGGGTTCAGAAGTGAGGTAGATAGGAATGCCGCAATGGCTTACGTACCAATGTACGTGCTTACATACTAACAATCCACTGCGAAAACGTTTTGTAAGGGATCATCCATAAATTTCGTCACACGAATTTCATTAGACTCCCTCCTTCTTAGCGTGATGTCACACATTTTGCAATTGTACAGCAAAAAATGATTACATTAAAACAGCAGTTCCAACATGTTTATAGGACCTGGATTTTGAAATGTGGCGTCATGATGGGAGGGATCCTAAATTTTTACAAGGGGATGCCCTTGTCACACCATGTCACACTCCGCCAACCCCCTCCCATCCCATTAATGTGTGACGTAATTTATGGATAGCCCCTAAGTAAGATTTAGTTCAAAGAAAATTATACACTAACATTTTGTGAAATGATTGCTTGGAACGTGGCTTAGAAAATCTCTTCTGGCGCATGTGTTTCCATGATCCTTACTATCATCACGAGTCTTTATAGCGAAGCGTGAAACTTCTAGTGTCTGAGATGATGATGACTTATCAGCTAGTTCAAAAAAAGTAAGATCAGCAAATTAATTCTATTATTTTCCTAACTTTACAAATGTCAAAGTATGTATCTAGATGCCCATTGAAGGCTGAACAGAAGCCAGATTTTGTTTTGGTCTCCAACATCAACCAATATAAAAATAGATTCGATAGATATTTAAAAAAGAAACAAGTACAGTATCTTTGTACTAAATTAAATGACGATAATCTGGAAACCGTCGCTTTCATTGTAGCAACTGCTTGCCTGACAAATAATAATAATAATACTAAATTAGAATCCGTACCTGTCAGAAATGCTCTCGTCCAAATCTACATCAGGTGAAAGCACTCGCCGTCTCTCTCTAGAGGTGAAGTATGCAGCAGCATCAGTAGCCAGCCTTGATGGTGCCGCAAACAGACGGCCGGCTTGACGGATCATGAAGCTGATCACTGGTGCTAGGGCTACCGATTCAGTGTGAAAAAGCTCTGGAGATAACTGAAAAAGAGTCATATAGTAGGCGGCACGAAAGTCTAGCACTGACCGTTTATGCGCAGTAGTCGAAAATAAGGTATCGCAAGGGAGAGAAAGAGCGTGCGTAAGGGCTCATTGGCTCTCCAGTCGTACTCTCTCACTTACTCTATGCGCAGCTATCCCTTCCAAATGTTGTTCATCGCTAGACTTACGTGCCGCTACCTATACTAAAGTTGTGTGTCAGTTGAATGTAAAGGCCTAAACTCTGTCTCGACTTCTCACTATCAAGTAGTTGCCATGCCTTCCAATCGGTATGCACATTCATTCTTCAGCCTATATTGTGTCCCAGTATTATTAAAAATGTCACAGCCCCCACATTCTTAATCTGAGTTGCTTTCACTATCTTCCTTCATATAGCAAGCTATTGTAGGATTTGATATCTATTATGAATCAAACGATGCAATGCCGTAATTTGTTTTTTTGACAGGCTATTATTGCAACATTTAATTACAAAGTTGAGGAGAGAAGACAACATTCATGATTCAACTCAATTATTGTTGTCTTTGCTTTTATGACATCTTTGTGTTTTATTTTATGAATTAATATAACAGGAGATAAAAAGGGTATTCTTTAATATTATTATAACAAAATCTTACCTTTCTTGGGCAAAGGAGATGTGGCGTGAACATAGTAGCCAGTGTATCTGGCGACATACGATTGGAGGCTTCATTATCTGCTACGAGCCGTAATAGCTTCAACAGTCTCTCTAGGAAACTCCTGTGGGACTCTGCTAAGAGAAGCAGCAACAGCTGAAGTGCTGTCAGTAGTTTAGTTTCCGATGTTTCTGCGTTGGGTGGGTATTGCGCTGAAATTAATAAAAATTTGTGGTATCAATATAGCTTCAAAACTAGCTGATCACAACACCAGCACCACCACCAACCAATGAATGATTTCTGAGGAGTTCACAATCATATATTACCCCACATAAACAGTGTTGCATGTAATAAATTGCATAAATTAATTTAGTATATAATGTGCTAATCTCATTTAATAGTTAAGCTACTAATAACAATAGTCAACTTAGTTTATTTCGATACTCCCCCACGAACCTTGGCGTGGTGGGGGGGCTGAGTACCTCCCGGAGTCCGGGAAAAGGTAACGCCCAGAGACCGACGACTTTGGGTGCCCCTAGTACTGACTACTGGGGGAGAAACTAAGAGGGACCTGTGGAGGGCGCAGCGGGCGGGCCAGGAGGGCCCTTCAAGCAGCGCCCTAGTTAGGCAGTGGGGGCAGGGGGCCTCTGCTGTCTAACCATAGACCCTCCGAGAAGTCGGCTACACACGCTATGATCGCACAGGGAGGTAGGAGGGGCGCGTCCACTGCGCCTCTCTGAGGAGGTCCTTCCGGTTTTGGTCCGGGGGACGTTGGCCGCAGGCGGGGTGTCAGAAGCTGCAACCCAGGTACTGGCCCCCGCCTTTTTCTCAACAAGCAGCGGGCGTCGTCGGAAGATTTTTAGTGGGTATTACTGCTGGCAGTCGCGTCTGCCGGTGGTGATTCCCACACACCCTTTCGGTCCTCCTTTGTCCGGAAGGTAGTGCGTAAACGCATTTTGTTACCGACGTAAAACAAAAAAAAAAAAAGTTTGTTTCGATACTAGGTTGTGAAATGTCTGATGGATTCAGAATTTGAGTCTCTTTCTGTAGTACTTTCTACAGACACACTCAAATATTATTTTAGAAAACACAAATTGTTTTTAAGATGCTATTATCTATATAAATATCACAACAGATACAATAGATTAAAAAAATAGTTTTACATACTTAATATGGAGAAATATTATTTCTACTTACTGGCTAAAGTACAATAAGTTTGATAATACTGATCCATCAACAGCGGTTGGGGTAACTCAGCCAAGAATCCTTTTAACACTGACGCACAATCATGTACTGAGAACTTGCTTTCCTCCAGGCCAAGGTTGGAACCGGTTTGTAACAACTGCCTGAGCTCCTGTTGTCTACTCAATGAGCCAGTTCGACGAAATATCCCTTCCTGTGTGACATCTAAAAAGTATTTTCATTAATTTAACAATATTTTATGTCCACTTTTGATCATGTTTATAAACACTTGTAATTTCAAATGCCTAACAGAAAGACAATAAAGTACATCTCAATAATAAATAAAACAGAGAATTGAATTCTAATAACTAAACAGTATTTATTGCTGGGTTACCTTTGTAAATAACAGAAACCTCAGTGCTCTAGATGACTCATGAATTAATTAATGATTGGTAATCCAATTTCTATTTACTATATAAGTTTTTTAGTATAAGCTTTTGGGTTGCGAGTAGGTTAAAAAAGGTAAATACTATACTAAGGAAGTTATATATTTACAATGCATTGTGCTGAGGGGCAAAAGCCACATTCGACTGTGGCAGTATGGAACTGCAACACCTTATAGTGAATTGTTACATTTTCCAGCTACAGTGCTAGCAGTAAGGATAAATCCTTTTTTAAGAACATTTCACATATCAAGATAAAAGAAGCTTCATAGGTTCATATCAAGATTCTACATTTCATATCAATGCTAAAAACTGCAGCACTGCACACCAGAGCACTGTGTAGCAGTGTGGGGAGTCATTAACAATTTTAATAATAATTAAACAATATATTAAAAAACAACGATACACACTTTAACTGTTTATAACAGGAGTTAAAAAAGCTTATTAAAAACAAGCACAAACTCCATTAAATGACTGAACAGTAGAAACCTTTGTTGTTCAATAATTTCATTAATGTCACTAACTTTAATATACTTACAAACTTTAATAAACTTGATATAAATAGGTAACTCATTACAAATTAATAAATTGTTCTCTAATAGTCTTCTTTTGATGACCGATATGGTGTGGTGGCGAGTATACTCACACTTCTCGTAAAGTTGTGGGTTTGATTGCCACATTTGATTCTTTGTGTGCTTGAAGATGAATATTAGTTCTTGTCTGGGTGTTTTGCTATGTATATTAAGTATGTATTTACAAAAAAAAAGTATGTATGTTTATTCATTATTTAGTACCCTAAACACAAGTTCTCAATTATAATTATTTTGGAAATAAATATGTTGGTCAAAAAATATTTATTTACTCTAATTTTATTTATTTCATATAATTTTATAGAGCATGTTTATGTGTTTAGTGGATATATTTGTAAGCATTAATAAATAAATAAAAGCAATAATCAGTAATTTTGTACCTATCTTATAAACAGTACAAGACGAAAGAAATAATATAAAAAAACAGTATAGTATTTTGGTCATATACAGCAATTTATTAGAGTATTCAATTGAAAGATTTTAACTATGGGATGAGGATTACATAGTCAGTATAACTTACTGGCCAACTGGTTAACTAGCCAGCCAGTTTGAGCCCTGATTATAAAAGTTTTAAAAATATATTTCAACACAAAATACATACTTTCTGGTTTTGAGAGGTAGTCTATCAGTTCATTCAACCTTAAAAGCCCTTCTTCTGTAATTGAATTACTCTCCACATTGTTTTTTATAGAAATTGTATTTTGACTAGAAACTGTACCATGGTTCTTTGATTTTTTATGAAAATTCCAACGAAATTGCTTAGGTTTATCTGATGAACAATCGACACTGCAAATAATAAAAGTAAGTTCAGTATATTAATTTAATTAAGTGAAGAATTAATAATTATAGAACACTTATGTTTAATTAAACAAATCCATTACTTACTCATCGGTGTTTATATCGACGACAAACGATAAATGCATACGCACTAAAGTTAGAAATTGTTCTAAATTATCTTTACGCAGTTTTTCTATTAAACAAGCATCGGAAGAACTCATTTTATGACACTACTGAACTAGGCACCACTTGACTTAGAAAGCATGTACATGAATTAATGAACACATTATTCTAGTACCCGCTCAAAACTCATACATTGCTTCACTATTTACAGCACTTTATTTATTCAATATTAATATAATCATATTATTTTACAAGAAAGAAAACTATTACAAATTTTCTGGTTTTCAGTTCAACAGACGGGCATTGTTTTCAAAATTACTGTCAGTTAAGAATTACAGACTAATATAAAATACAAGGAAATATTGTCTTCTTCTTTAGCCACGGGTCTCGCTAGTTTCGCTAGAATCGAATTAATTGACTATTTATTCATTTTCTTAGTTTATCAAATATATTACAGTAATAATTATATATATATAATATAAGGTATTGGAAGCAGCAGCGTAACTAGCACCCGATGCGAGTTTTTAAAACTGCGCCCTTGAAAAATGCTCTGACCAGGCTCTGATAATACAGGCCAGGTACAGTAGGGCGCGTCTATACCATGTTTGCAATAAAACAAAATGTACCTACTAGCTACCGTCATCATCATCATCATCATCTCAGCCATCTGACGTCCACTGCTGAACATAGGCCTTCCCAATAGATTTCAACATTGAGCGATCTTTCTTTCTTTATTTTAAATAATGGCTTCGTGCGTCTAGCACATTTAGCCAGTGTCAAGTAAGTAATATATTAATAATATATAATTCATAGTAAATGAGAATGAGTGGTGATAAAAATGATAAATGGTAAATGAGATACCCTCCCCTAAGCCCCTTGAGTCCTCAGTAAAGATGTGGGACTATACTGAGATCTCACATGGACTCCTTGAGAGAAAATTTGAAAAGTGATGTTGCACCGTTTTGTTTGATTTACCAACACTCATGTATGTTCACAAACACTTAACGGTTAATAATCCACCGTTATTACACATTAATTTTAGAAATATCACAAATTTTAGAAAATAAAACAAAACTGCAGACATGACGCTTCACTTTCCCGCCAAGAAGTCTGAGCGATCTTGAGTCGCCTGCATCCATCGGCTTCCCGCCGCCTTGACCGGATCATCGGTCCATCGCGTGGGAGGCCGTCCTCTACTACGTTTGCCGGTTCTAATGGTCGCCATTGAAGAACCTTAACGCCCCATCGGTCATCGGTTCTTCGAGCTATGTGCCCCGCCCATTGCCACTTCAGCCTGCAAACTCGTCTCGCTATGTCGGTCACTCCAGTCCTCCTACGGATTTCCTCATTTCTGATTCGATTCGACACTGAGGTATTTTTGACGAAAAGATATAGCGCAGTTTCCCAACACAGCTCAACCGAGCTGAATTCGACGATTGACCTCTTTCTCGAAGTTGGACCTACCCATTTGGACTTTTTGTCCCAGGTATACATACTCGTCAACAACATCGAGAGCCGAGCCTCCAACAATTATTCGGGTAGGCTTAATATGAACATTCGACATAATTTTCGTCTTGTCCATGTTCATTTTGAGACCTACCCTTTGGGAAGATCTGTCGAGGTCTTCGAGCATTGTGCCCAGATCCACAAGCGACTCCGCTATGACTACTATATCGGCGGAAAATCGAAGGGGAGACATATACTTACTCGTCATTTATGTTGATGCCGAAGTTTCCCCAGTCCAGCATCTTGAAAACATCCTCCAGGGCAGCAGTGATCAGTTTCGGAGATATGACATCTCCCTGTCTCACGCCTTTCCGCAGGAGGATAATAGGATTTGTGTGCTGGTCTAGTACTCGTACGGAAATAGTGGCGTTTTTTATTTTATTTTTTCGAGCTACCATGCATGAGATAAAACTAGATACTAATCTGGTCATTTCTGCGCCCCTCTAGGGTCTGCGCCCTGTGCCTGGGCACTGCTGGCACCGCCCTAGTTACGGCACTGATTGGAAGATGATGGTGCTTTTATTAGTATGTGTATAATTGCGTAGAAATAAGATATTAATTTGCTTATTAGCAATTGTGCTGAATATTTGTGATGAATTTGAGGTTGATAGATGGCAGAAGGAGAAGAGACCCGTAAATCCAACAAACCAATAAAACTAGTCTGTGCAGTTTGGTCCGAAACACGGCAAAATTTTAAAATTATTTTAACTTAACTTTCTAATAAATTTAATAATATTTATGAAAAGTAGTTCCCGGACAGAACGCTATGTTATTTGCCTACTTGAAATAATACATTAGGCCCACAAAGAAAATACCTCTGCTTTTGCTCCGAGGTACGACGGGTATGGCGCTGAGGTCGTACCTATTTTTCGCTCCTATGAACGTGGGTTTGATTCTAAAGTGCATATTTTAAAAAAAATTACCTGAACAAGTTCTGATCAGATATTCCATGATTACACTGAAACTATGTTGCCCAGTAGGCCGGAGTAGATTTTTTTATACATATATAACAAAATTAGGTTTTATTCTTATGCGATTTTACGGAAAACCTATAAGCACACTAAAGAAAGTAAAATGTAT
Organism: Musotima nitidalis; assembly: GCA_949126915.1. Taxonomy (NCBI): domain Eukaryota; kingdom Metazoa; phylum Arthropoda; class Insecta; order Lepidoptera; family Crambidae; genus Musotima; species Musotima nitidalis. The sequence goes on along the minus strand of OX421424.1, from coordinate 4,616,454 downwards.
ATAGATTTCCTAACAATTCTTACAAGATTTTACGACAAGCAATACTAAAAAGTGTAAAACCTATGTAAGTAATGAAAGACTATAATTTCCGGGTGGTGAGTTGGGAATCCAAATTGACAATAGATGATTTTAAAAAGGGTTTGAACGCAATAAGAAAAACAATTTCCATGTGCACAAATTTATTTTTATAAGATGTTATTACTAATACACTTTATGCACCTGGCAGTAGTAGGTAGCTTTGTAATTATAATTTATCAAAGATTACAAACCTTCATAAGTCTGTTTAAAATAAGTGTAAAACATTCAAACAGAATACAATCATCAGTACTAAATAAATGAAAAATAAACTTAAATTAAAGGAATATAGATAAATAACTTTTTAGAAATATTTATCTATTATTATTATACACTAAATATATTTACAAGACCACTGTCTGAAAAATCTAAAACATATCATCATGGCCCAAATCAGCAAGTAGGTTCAGACCTCTGTCTTTTAGGGCTTTTGAAAGAAGTTTTTGTTGCTCAATTTTAGCATCCTGTTCTCTTCGCTGAGCATCTAATATGTCGTCCACGGATACTTCGGTCAAAGGAAGATTATCCTCTTTCTCTTTATCCTGAAACATGGCACAAATCATCATGCATAATTTTATCATGTAAAATGTATGAAAAAAATGTTTATTTCTCTATACAGCATTTCACCTCTCATCTTGTTTCCTAAGAGGCTTTGCTCAATTGTGGATATTTAATGGGCTGAGTTGAAAAACTGTTATAATTATATTATCATAATACAATCAATGTGTTCGATTCTACAATAAATTTAAATTAACAATTAAATGCAAGCTATCTTTAAAGGGATACTATTCTACCAAAGACTATATGGCTGATAAAAATGCTTGGGGTTAAACTGCCGTTTCATACAGGCTATTATAATATGAATGACTTTGAACATGAATATTGTTAATGTTATATTAAATTGCATTATATAACTTAACAGACAGATGAAGATTGTAACTAACCAATTGATAATTTTAAAGAGCATAGCCTGTGAGTTTTTTGCCAGTTCTTCTTTCAGAGCGGTGGCTCAGAACTGGCACTTAGATTCACTTACACTTAAATACCTTTGGTTTTTAATTTTTTGTTTCATGTAAGTGAATCTAAGCTTTGTGATTTCAGTGTAATCATATGTTGATTGTTTTTTATATTAATGTTTAATTTCTATGTTTTCAAGTACTATGTAGTAGTTTATTGAATTAAAATATTTCGAATTTAATTGAAACAGTATAAAACCACATACAACTACAATATAAAAACTAATATACTATATTCCACATATATGTAATACAGATTATTCATTCATCTTATAATACAAATTTGTTCTTTATTGATAACTAGCTGTTACCCGCGACTTCGTCCGCGTGGAATAGTATCTTTGGGTAGCATTTTTATTATTTAATAAGAATCATTAGTAGGTATAGTAGATATCAGCGGCGGCGATGCAGAGAATTCGTTAAAAGGAACTATAACTTCAAATGCCAAAATATTTTTTAAACTTGATACACCCAAAATTTTTAAATATCACGTTCCTAGAATAGTTTGGCGTCGTAGTTCCCGTGCCGAATCCGTTCCGTTCCGTTCGAATTTCGAGAATTCCTTTTGTAGAAAAACTCTGCACATCCTAAGAGACCTACGTACCAAGTTTCATGGTTTTATCTTCAAAAATGAAAGACACCCATAAAACATTCAACCCCTATTTCACCCCCATACTGGTAAAAATTTCAAAATGCTAGAACAAACGATTTTTTGTTTATTATTTAGTGCCTAAATACAAAATGTTATATTTTTATTTTCAAAAATGACTAACTTCATACAAACTTTCAACCCCTATTTTATCTCTCACAGGACGAAATTTCAAAAACGCTAGAACAAATGTTTAATTATTTCCAATCAAGTGCTTAAATATTAAGTTTCATGGTTTTATCTTTTAAAATTAAGAAATCCCATACAACTTTTCACTCCCTCCCCTTTTTAACCCTTTACAACCCCCTTTTCGAAATAAAAAGTAGCCTATGTTCTTTCTCAGGGTCTAGACCATCTGTATACCAAATTTCATTCAAATCCGTTCAGTAGTTTTGGCGTGAAAGAGTAACAGACAGACAGACAGACAGACAGACAGACAGAGTTACTTTCGCATTTATAATATTAGTAAGGATAGTAAGGATATAAATTATGGTGGAAGATATTCCCTTGCATATTTACAGATTGAATAAAAGTCTTTCTTAGACTCCTTTTAGACTGCAAATGTATCACAGAAAAGTTGTTTACAGTTGATTACTGTGTTTTACAATTTTATTCTGGTCAACATAATGATGGTTACTCTTTGAGACTAGCCTACCAAAACTATCAGTGACTCTCTTACACAAATATATTGACTAATTCAGGAGCATGAAGAGTGTACAGAAAAATGTTAGAAATAATAGGTTTATCTGTGACCTTAATTTTTTTTTTATATTCATATATAAATTTATTCTCTTTGACATGTTTTCTCTCTGTCCTGCAGTGTTTACAATGTCATAAATAAACCTATATTATTTATATACTTACAATTTCTCCTAGGAGTACAACATTTTCTCCTCTCACTATAAATATCCCTCTCGGTATGTCTCCATACTCTTTGCCCACATGGATTCTTTCAATAGTTTTATGCAGAACTAAATTAGCGAACTGGTCCACACAGCGCAAATATCCGATTAAAGTTCTTCCATCGCGAAGCAGGACCATTAACTTTTCTTTATGAAACAACAACAATAATGTATTAAATAAACAATCGCAGATAATGTATCATATTATGATACATTTACACCGATAGATTTAAAAGATAGAACATACTATCTAGCTCATCCAATAAATGTGCGGTGCCGGCTAGTGGATTGATATTACTATTGGACATATTCATGATAATTTTGTAATAAATCGCCTTTCCGTAAATTATTCAGATACAAAATTGCAGTTCAGTTCAGTGAGGGTTTGCGATGAGATGAGAATCACGACTCACGACACAAGAGGGAGAAAAATAGATATTTGACATTGACAGCTCGTTTAGTCCGAAATTGAATTAAAGTATTTATTAGATGTTCCACAAATATTATTTTATTAGTTACTCACAAATTTCAAAACAATAAATGCATGAAATATACATTATATTGTATTAAATTTAGGACTTCACAAAATCAACTTCCTAACTACATTAATTCTAGTTAGTAAGGGCTTGCATTCCTTGAAATAGTTACAAATTCGGAAATTAAGAAATGGTGCAGTGCAACGCGATTGCAAACCGAATCCACACGCACGTCTGTCATTCATAGTGCAGTGGTTATCTATTTGTTGTGAATAATATCCGTTTGTTTGGGTTTATATTCTAACATAGTCCTTTCATAAATTTATTGTGATATTAATATGTTTATCAGTGGTTCTTACATAAACAGAATAATTAAGAATCACGTGGAGCCTGTAATTTAATATGATGGATCTCGATGACGTGATTAGATTCGGTTATTTGTTATTTCCACCTGCTGGAGGTAACGTTTTCAATAAATTCCCTAAAAAGGTATGTTCAACCTATTGAATAGGACCACAACTTCACAGTTTTGGGGTTTTTACACCATTTACGATGCATATAATGATCCATTGTCATGACATCGATAAAGTTTACGATGGAACATAGCTTTCTTCTAAATGACTCAGTGCCCGCAATCGTACGCGCGTTAAGGCTTTACTGCTAAACGGGTTAGCAGATTATTACACTTACAACTTCATCTAAAGAATGCATTCTTTATTTTAAGTAACTGGAGATTATATCTGATAATATTTGTACTTTTTTTCTTTTTATCAATATTATGTAACTAATTTCTGACATATTATATTAAAAATCCTACTCTCAAGAAGTTACATACTTTAATTAATTATTTCTTATTTTTTACAGAAAAACTGGCAGCAAAAATATTGTGTACTCTTCAATGCAAGCAAACAAGGAATAGAAAGGCTAGAAATATATGACAACAAAGATGACGCCACTTCAGCCTCATCAGCTATCCCGAAAATTATTACTCTTGAGAATTGTATAAAAATAACCCATACTAGTCCAAATACTATTACCATACTAACTAAGTCACACACTCAACAAGTCAGTTCTCAATCTGACACAGAAGCACTTGAATGGGTCAACGCACTTCAGTCTGTAGCCTTCAAAGGGATAGATACAAGTCCTATTAGTTGTGATGAGGACAATGACCTTTATTGTTCATCAGGCGAAGGAGTATTTTCAGTCAAAATGTGCCCTTCTGATGCTTCAACAAGATGTAAGCTTGAACCAGTGAGATATCTTCTCGTATTGACTGCTACAGCAATTGAATTGAGAGATGTCAATGACAATAAGCTATATGCAACGTGGCCCTATAGATATATCAGGAGATATGGGTATAGACAGGGAAAATTTACATTTGAAGCTGGTAGGAAATGTGATACTGGGGAGGGTATATTTCACCTGGAACATCCAAATCAGTCTGAGATCTTCAAATGTCTCTCTTTGAAAATGAAAACAATGAAACAAATGATTGGTAATGATAACATGCATAGCCCTGAGCACAGTGAATTTAATATACAGCCAAGTGTCAATCTTTTCCCTGGATCAAGAAGTCCGTTAGTGGCAACAAGGCCAGACGACATAAATCTCAGTTCTCTTTCGTTCAAAACCACGTCAGTATCGAGCCAACAAAGTTTGTGCACAGAAAGGGACTCAGCTCCATTATTAATGCCCAAACCCGCTTTGAAGCCAAAGCCACAGAAGCCTCCAAGAAAAGTGATCAATGTTCACAAAGGAATTTCAAAAGACTTACCAAGTTCTGCAGATGAAAGTATTGACTTTGGCAGATATAAAAAGCTGGATAACTATGAACCTATTGATCAAGTCAAGAGAGACGAAAGTCCTCCCTCAGTGCCATATGATAAAGTAGAGGTGCGAAGTGAAGCTTGGAAGACTTTGGGTATTGATGATCCTGATCATACAGAATTCACTCCCAACCTGGGAGACAATCCTAATTGCATGAAACTAATATCTAGGTCACAGGATAATTTAAATACAAGTGGACCAGATTCTTCTAGAATTATTTTATTACCAAGCCCAGTGGTTGATCCAGAAGATGAAAACTATGATAGGTTGCAGTATTTTGGATCAACTAATAAACTGAATAAATCTTCTCGATATAAGAAAATTGAAGCTAGACCTACTACTTTGGCTTTAAGTGAGCCAAAAAATAAAGATACATGGAATGATTATGATGAAGTGGAAAATGTAATGCAGACTGCTAGGTTAGCAGATGACTCTCATCTAGGTTATGGGATGATAAGGAAACCAAACACTCCGGGACCTCAAGTCCCGACTGCAGCTCAGGCACAAGCCTTACAAAACCAGGTTGCCTTGGAAGAGGTGAACCATAACAATTGCAATGGTACTGACTATGCTATAGTTAGCCGTCCGAAAAGAGTATGATTTCCAGATATTTAAAGTGGAAGACTGAAATTTTTTGCACTTAGTATTTTTTACACTATTGTTGTATGAAAAGTTATATTATAGTACAAAAATTTTAATCTGGTTAAGTCTTTGAACACCATAATGACTTACAAACATAGATTTTCTGTTCTGAATGAATGTTATCAATAAAGCTCTTATCTTTACTACAATTCCTAAAAGTTGATTACTTGTAGCTTGTAAGTTAAGTATTTTTGAGACTGTAATTCATTCCCATATATAAAATTTTATTTGTATTTTTTCTAGTTGTATAATATACTGTATATTATAAGCGCACAAGTATTTTACTGATAAGTTTAAGAAATAATACGTCTTATATTTTAATGTGATCATACAGTGCCTTATGTTTTGAGTCAAGGATTACCATGCACTATGTGCCAATTATTATAATAGATTTATGTAGCTCTGAAGCATATGTAATTTTATAGAAATAACTATCTTCCTATAGAGAAATAAGCAGACATTTTTTTTATAAATTGACAATATACATCATCCTTATCTAATATACTTATTAATTAAAGGTGCAGGCAAGAAGAAAGACCAAATGTTAAAAGAAATATGATACATTTTTGCAAAACTAAAGTTGCAATAGTTCAAGTTTTGATTTAGCATTAGAATGGTCTATTGTTAAGTCTTTTTTTTACAATTACATGAAAAATATCTGTATTATTCCAATTATGTTAGTATTTTTTAAAAAGGTCATATTAATGTTAAGTAATTTTTAATTGGCCATATTATATTTGTAATCTCAAAGTGATTTAAATATATCAATTAAATCTTGTAATCTCATAAGTTTTTTTATTGTTTGCTTTTGAAAGTACATACATGATCCAATTACTGCACCATTTGTATAATGAAAAAGTAAAAAGATCACATTAAGTATTTAAAATAACAGGTACAGAAAGTGGCATTTATAATATCCGAATTCAAAATTGGAAAGAAAGTATCAGTCACTGGTTCTATAGCATCCCACATGGTAATCAATATACCTGCATTTCGCTCCAAAGGTTGTGGGTTCTATGAACATGAATACTTTCTAAAACAAGTATTAATCACTCAGAATCCCTATCACAAGTTCTTAGTTATCTTGGAACTAAATAATTGGTGTGATAAAATTACAGGCTGCTTGATTTATGACAAATGCCTGTCAGAAGAGGGAGTACTGAGGGTGTTACAATATCTGTAGCATGTAAAATAAAAGAACTGTAACATCACAATTAAAATTTATTTCCCTACATTACATCATTTCATAAAACTAAATAATACTAGTCCTTTAATAAAGGAGTATTAATATCTTGCAAAGAAGTTTTGATTGCTTCACTGGCTATGTATTCTAAGTCTGCGGACATGATCTTTTGAACAGTTTCACCTTTTTCTGCCATTATGTCTTCTATATTTTTCTTTCCTTCCATGTCAGTAAACCAATTTAGGTTGTCGGCAATCAAGTGCTTGTTTTCACATCCATCACATATAACAATAACTACGCCTTTGTAATATGCAAGTTTTGATATAAACTTCGAATTCCTTGTGTTACATTTTTTACATGTAAACATTAACTGGAATTTTCCATCAGTTTTCTTTGCTTCTGGATTTAATACCACTTCATTATATTTCATTGCAGTTGTTCCAAAGTTCCGGGGTGATTGAATCTTAGGAATGGAAGTTAAGGGTATCACCATACGTCGTCCAAAGTATGAATTACCAGTGCTTGGGAAAAAAACCACATTATTTAGTAACCGTGGCTTGTGATATTTGACTATGAAATCCAGTAATGTTTTTTGGGACATTTTAAAAGATAATGGGGATAACTACAAAATTTGTAATAAGTTTGTAGGTAATCTTTGTTTCCCTGAAGTGCGAAAGTAAATTAGCACTTTCTTTAGCAAGAAATCCAAAGATTTCGATAAAAAATAAACTCACTTGTGTTTCTTTTTGTTTTGGATATGAGCAAAAATACAATAACTCTACTACAAAACTTGTGTTTCATAATATTTTCATCATATTTTTTGGTTAGATTGGTTGTACCTATGGTCTGTCACTGTCACTACTAGTTCTTTTTTTTTAAATAATGGCTTCATGCGATTAGCACATTTAGCCAGTATCAAGAATATTAATAACACATACATCATAGTAAATGAGAATGAGTAATAATCAGAGGTCGGAATTAGGTAGAGTTATTCATGTACTTACACTGATTTCACACAGCGAAAGAATATAGTGGATATGCCTCAAATCCCGGGATTAATTTTAAAGAATAGAAAAAATGCCGTTACTTTTTAATAAAAAGTTATTTACTTTTACTTTTTTAATTTAGACTACTGCACGCGCGACGTTGCCAAACTTACATCAATGATATTGGATGACCGAAGTTGCAAAATTCCAATACGCACACGCGCGATGTTGCCACGTTTATTGTTCGCACTACATAGCTTGTGAGAACAAAATAATACAATAGCGAAAATGCGGAGCACTCCCATTTGAAATCCATTTGAAATCCCGGGAAGGTCCACATTAATATCAACATTTCGATGCAAGTACATAAATAACTCTACCTAATTCCGACCTCTGGTAATAATAAACGGTAATGAGATGCCCTCCTCTAAGCCCATTGAGTTCTCTCATGGACTTCTAGTGAGAATTTAAAAAGTTATGTCGCACTGTTTTGTTTTATTTACCAGCACTCATGGCCGTTTGAAATATCACAAGTTTTAGAAAATAAAACAAAACTGCAGACAGGATGCTTCACTTTCCTGCTAAGAGGTCAACTGGTAATGTTAGTTTGGCCGCTTTGTCATCACTACCCTTGATGACATAGTGCAATTAATTTAAAAAGAATATAAATATTAGTTAAAAGTTTTTTACAGACATCGATATTATGTAAAGCGATAAAATAATTTGAAATTTCTGGGATGAAAATTATTTTCATATAATCTTTTCATAGTTTTATGTCGTTTTTTCTACGAGATTGAGTAAATCTCGTAGAAAAAATGATATAACAGATGCAAATATCGTGCACATTACATTTAGAGTTTACGAGAGAACTATATTGAGGTCTGCCTGCGAATAATGAAAGTACTCAAAAGTAGACTATGCGTTGTATTTCTTCAAATTTGAAATGAATTATTTATCTTCATGATATTTTCACAAAATCACGATATCATGAAGATAATGTATAAAAATGGTTGCCTGTAAAGTCGTTTTTACGGGCGAAGATTTTACGTGACAACGTCTTTTTCTCGGTAGAATATTTATTGATATGAATATAATTAAATTGCACAATAGGAACAAGGAATTCTAGTGCTGCGCGCGCGGCAGACCGATCATAGTTGAGTGGGAGAGAGACGCAAGGCATTCGCCGGGCCTCTCTCTCGTTCGGTGACTCATCGTAACGTTACCGAGCGTTACACTTTTTCATAAGTGACTCCCAGCCGCAACCTAATTTAAGACGTTGTCACGTCAAAATGGCTTTTATATCTGCTTCATACATGCCTTCAGGCAAACTCTTCTACAATAATCTAAAGATTACTTTGTGATTATAGTGAATTGCATTACAATGGGATAGGACTTCTAACTGGCACCGAGTTCTAACTTCTTCTTTGGCAGTATGTCATTGATATGGAATTTTCATCACTATCCTTGATAACATAGTGATGAAAATTCCGCCAAAAATTTAGACTTGTATGAAAAAAGTTACTGTCAAAACGACATACTGTTGTCATCCGCATCGCAGACCTCGACAACATCGCAGCTGTCAAAATCTACAAAATTTAACCTTACTCCGAGTAAATTGAATTTCATTTTATAGTAGTAACTAAATTCTAAGATAATATCCGACTTATCCTGAAAGTAAAAATTATGTGTATTCCAAGTATTTAATTTTGTGATTTGAGAAAAGAAGAAACGCTACGAAATGGAGGCTCTAAGTGTCTGGCATAACCAAAGTCTCTCAGATGAAATAATACAAAATAATGAGTTTGGCCGAGAAACTCAGAGTATAATTGCAGGTATAATAAAACATGCATGGATGCAAAAAAATATCTAATGGTAAATTAGATATTTTTTTTATTTGGTATATATAATGAAGCAAATAGTCTGTCTAAATAACTCATTTGAAATGTAAAAATAACTTTATTATATATTATTATTTGCGATTTTTAAAAGTTTGAGGTTCTAATCCTGTAGTTTATAATGTTAAATATGACCTGAATAGTGTTTATGACTTGATAATGATGATGTTAAATTAAAACTTGTTTGTAGTTGTAGAACTTGTTCAATTAAAACTTGTTTGGATTTATTAAACTTTTTTTTAAACCACATTACAGCACTTTATTATTTGGCTCACCAAATAGAAAGGCACAGCACCCTGTGGAATTTTGCAATAGCTATATTGTTCCAAACTCTTTTACACTTTCATAGATCTACTTATAAATAACACTAACATAAAAACTTTTGTTTTAGATATTTTAGCTGGTCATGTAGACATTTTGCAGCTGGTAGAAAATATGAGTGGAGTACTAACTAATAAAGAAGCAGAGAACCGTGAGAAAGGCATGAAATTCTTCTCTAAAATCTTAAAAGAACTTCCAAAAGAGTACCTGAATGAGAAACAAGTAAAATTCATATCCAGCTTTTACATTGACCGATTAAAAGACCATCACAGGGTCATACCTTCAGTAATAGACGGTTATCTTTCTATAGTTGACATGCAACGGTATGATATTACACAAAGTGGAGAGTTTTTGACAGTTCTTTTCAGAGAAGTTACATGTCAGTCTCAAGTGAGACAAGATAGATATAACATATATTGCTTGATACAGAAACTTCTACAAAAAGATGTGGGTTGTAAGTATGAGTAAATATTTTCCAGACCTTTACTGACTAAAAGGTCAGTAAAGATAATTGATAATAGTTTTGGTCTATTGTTATGTGTATATAAACATTTCTTATCTCATGATAATGCATACAAATATTTGTGGTTATCATAATTTTACGAATCTGTAGCTCTGCAGTGCTAGGTGGTCAGAAACGATCACCTAAGTACAGCAGAGTTTACAGAGGTCAGTCCTTGGATGGGTGACCGTTTGTGTGGCATTTGATATCGAGCGCTTCCGTGCTTCGGAAGGCATGTTAAGCCGTTGGTCCCGGTTATCACTTAATGTGGTAGTTCTTAAGCCAAGTTAGAGGCCTTATGGGCAGCTTGATAAATTCTAACAGCGGGACGCCATACACCTGCCTCCGCCAATCCGCACTGGGTCCGCGTGGTGGAGTATGACCCAATACCCTCGCTCCTTGGTATATGAGAGAAGGCTCAAGCTCAGTAGTGGGACATTAATGGGCTGAGATGATGATGATATTTTCCTATAATGATAATAAAGCACATGAAATATGAAATGGGTCATATTAAATAAATTACCTAAAACCTAGTTAATTAATATAAGGCATTTGAACATGACGTTTTACATGGAAAAAGGGAAACTAAATATTTCAGAATATTTTTTTATTAAATTTTATACCGTTACTATCTATGCACTTTTGCCATTTTTAAGCGAGAATAAAAAAATCTTTAAAGGGGTCTTGGACTGCCTTATTTGCAGTTTTCTTTTTTTTCAACAAGAGCATGGTGAATGAGGGTGACATTCCAAACCTAGCTCCTCTAGTTTTGCCAATGTCTGTTGTAACGTGATAAAGGAGTTGATGCATTTTTGTTGATTTGCTTCTTTTAATATATGTGGTACCCATATTTTAAGCTATTTTACTTTTCCTATTTGTTTTAAATGATGGAGTTTTATTTACACCGAAGCCTGTAGCCAACTCTGATGTGGTTTGAGATGGATCCGCTTCCATGATCACTTTAACCACTAAGGTTCTGGCTGGCCGTTCATGGGTCTCTTCTGAAGGTCAAAATTTCCAGAACGAAAGCATTGGAAACAAAGACATGCCATGTTTTCTTTTACAGTGGCTTCTGAAACATCATTAATTCTTCGAGTTGTTTCTGCAGAGCTTGTGTCACAATAGGACTCTTATTCAATAATAATGAAGTATTTAAAATTTTCCATATAGAGCACCTAACGATATCCAAACAAAATTAAAAGGCGCAAAAACAAATGAATTAATACAAAGCTTAGCTCAGATTTAGGCACATGCATAATTTTTTTTTTGTTTTTGTGATTATTTACAATCAGTTGCAAACTATAAGCAGATCTGTTCCATGTTCTTTAACGTGTCCAAGGAGCTCCTCAGCAGGAGACACCTCATCCTTTACCATCTGTCACCAAGTCCCTGTATGTCATGGCGTTTCAGTAGTTCAGTGTAGCTGATAGTAGTTAGTGCAGTTGCCAAGTCATTAGGGTGACTTTCCAGGCGTGTTTTATATTTACTCCCTGTCAGTTTTAGCTCCTCTTTAACAGTTCTCATGTTCAGTGCTTCGTGGATCTCTGTGTTGGTGACGAACCATGCTGAATTTGAGATGGTTCTTAAGATGCTATTTTGCAACTGTTGAATAATATTAAGGTTGGAGTCGCAAGAACTTCCCCACAACTGTGCACCATACATCCATACTGGTTTTAGGATCATCTTGTATATGAGTAGGTTGTTGTCGATCGACAGTTTAGAGTTACGTGCCATCAGCCAGTAAATGTTTTTAAATCGCATGTTCAACTCGTCTCGTTTGGATTTGATGTGTTTTTTCCAGGTCAGCCTTTTGTCTAGGTGCATACCGAGGTATCGGACAGAGTCAGTTTGTGGTAGAACATTGTCGCCTGGCTTTACCGGAGCACAGCTTTCAGCGTGAATGTGACGTGTACGGATTTAGTGGTGCTGGCTTGGATTCTCCATTTTTTAGTCCATTTGTCGACCTTGTCAAGGCTATTCTGCAAGATGGTGGCTGCTGCGATCGGATCCTTGCTGCTTGCCAGGATAGCGGTGTCATCGGCAAATGTAGCCGTCGTTACCCCTTGTGTTTCAGGAAGATCAGCTGTGTAAATAGTATATAGAACAGGGCCGAGGACAGATCCCTGCGGGACTCCAGCCATTATATCTTTGATTTCAGATAACTCCCCGTCCTCCCTTACTTGGAGAATTCTGTTTGTGATGTATGATTCCATCAACAAGTTGTAGCTATGTGGTAGGAGAGTTTTAATTTTAGAGAGGAGACCTCTGTGCCACACCCTATCGAAGGCTGCCTTGATATCCAAAAATACTATATATATAGTACTCTTTTTTTTCGAAGGACTATCTTATTTTATCACACACCCGATGCACCTGTTCTATTGTAGAATGTTTTTGTCTAAAGCCAAATTGATGTTGAGGTATTACTAGGTTTTCATTGAGTATGGGTAAAATTCTGTTCAGGAGGATTCCTTCGAACATCTTCGACAACACAGGCAGAAGGCTAATAGGTCGATAGGATGACGCATCTTCAGGGTGTTTTCCAGGCTTGTGTAGTTCCTATAGATACCTTCCACAATCTGAGAAAATATTGTACTCGAAGTAACCCGTTAAAGAGAACAACCAGAAACACCAGTGCTTTCCTGGTAAGTTGTATAATAACTTCTTTTGTGATTAGGTCAAATCCAGGAGCTTTTTTGTTCTGCAGTCCAATTATAGTCCTCTTCAGTTCCCCAACTGTGACTGGTCGTGGTGGAGGGGTAAGTTGAAGGTCTTGTTGTAAGGTGTGTTCAACTTCATTCTCAAACTCCATGTTGTAGCTTTCATTAGATGTGAATATGTCGGCTAAATGTTTTGCAAACATGTTGGCTTTTTCTTTACTTGTCTTTGTCCAGCCAGTGTGAGTTCTGATGGGACATCTGTATCGTTGTGGCCGGTTAAAGTCTCTTGTAAATTTCCAGAGAGAGTATTCTGTCGATTTTGTAGCAGTAAGGTTTTCCAATTTATGTTGCATGGTATCATTATTTAGGCAGTCTATTGAGTCTTTTAGCTCCCTACAAGCTCTATTAAATACAGTCTTACCACTTTTATGTCCAGTCTGGTGCCATATTCTACGCAGTCTTCTTTTCTCTAGTATTTTGCGTTACCTATCTCGAGAGGCACATTCCCAGCCACTTGATTATTTGCATCTTTTCTCAAGGGAGTGTTAATCCAGCAAGCTTTTTGTATGAGATTGGTTATGTATTGGGTCGCGTTGTCTATTTCGTCAGGTGTTTTTAAGGAGACTCTTAGATCGATGTTTTCCTCAATATATTCTCTGAAGCCCTTCCAATCAGTGAGGTTATTGCACAAGGTATCAGGCCTCTCGTAGCAAATGACAGATGCACTAAAAGTAAAGAAGACAGGCGTGTGGTGAGTAGTGTTGCAAAGGACTCGAGTCTTTTAGTCTTATTCGATAGACTCGACTCAATTTTCTAAGACTCAGTGAACTAACTGAACTCGGAGTCTTGAGTCGAGCCGAGTCTGAGTCCTATCATGAAGACTCGAGCGCCATTATTAAACTCGAAACCTTAAATAGAACTCGAGAGACTCAAGTCTTATAAAGAGCTTGAGTCTTAAAAGAGCTCGAGTCTTAAAAGAGCTCGAGTCTTCTTCAAACTGGTCTTCGAAATGCTGACAGTGATTTATTTAGAATAAATTTCTATACTTATATAATAAAGCTGAAGAGTTTATTTGTTTGGTAGAACGCGCTAATCTCAGGAATTACTGGTCCAATTTGGAAATTTTTTCAGTGTTAAATAGCCCATTGTATGCAATTATAATCATAAACACATGAATTACTCTCCAATAATAACAAAAATAATGACATCATACCTACTGTTTAATGTGACTAAAATTTGTTTAATTAATGTTTTCTTTTGTAATAATTTTCATGATCATAATTAATCAAACTGATTTTTCATGTTAATTAAAACTTTAATTCTTTCATTTATTTTTCGACATCTCCTTCTGGTTACACATGATTATATCTCACAAAAATAGCCTTTTATTGGCTGCTTTAAAAAGAATGACTCAAAGCGGAAAAGAACTCGAGCGCGACTCGGCGCGTAAAAAGGACTCGAGCGCTAAAGAAGACTCGAGTCTCGAGTCTCGCGTTCAAGAGCTCATATAGACTTGAGTTCTTTATTCTTAAGAGTCTTATTGTTATGAGTCGAGTCATGTAATGCCGAGTCGAGCTCTAAATTTAGGACTCAAAGACTCGAGTTCTTTACAACACTAGTGGTGAGAGCTACTGTCCAGACAGGACTCAACCTTCATATAATTTGTCGAGGAGTCCCTTTACCACCAGGGCCAGTAGGTTGGCTCTCCTGATGAGATACAGTTAAGGTGGTTTTCGTCAAGGCTTTGTTTTAATTGTCTACCTCTTGTTGTAGTCAGCCTTGACCCCCAGTATGTATTTTTGGCATTCCAATCCCCACCAGCCACAAATCGTTCTCCCAATGTGGAAAAGAATTCTGTGAAATTTGTTGCACTTATTGCTTGCTTATTGTTGTATGTCTCGGTGGACAGAATATTGCTTAAAGCTTAACTGGCCCACTGCTGCTTTCAACTATGGTTGTAGGCTAGATATGGCTTGTTCTAAATTCCGGGACCACTTGATGTTTAATACAGTTTCTAATGACAATGGACTGTTCCTGCATGTCCCGTCCCATCGGGATGATTAGTGAGGTAAGTACTATCATCCGTATCCGTAACATCCTTTGATGTTGATTTTGCTGTTAGTGCAGTGTGCTTCAGAAATTAAGACAACATCTAGTAGATTATTGTTGATCAGAAGTTCTAATTCAGCCTTGTTTGCAGCAAGATTAATGTCCCACGTACCCACTCTCAATGCATCTATTTTGATATTTTTTCAACAAGGGTGGCTATGAGACTCATAAGTGTACTCATCTGTTGTAGGATCATATCGAATTTTTCCGATTGTTTGATAAGTAGCTCTTCTATGTTACTGCTTATGCTGGTTGTATTTGTTGGTTCAAGATTTTTCTTTTTAGCATTCAGAGTAGAGTTGTTGTTCTTTCGCCTCTTTAGGTTGTGGTTGTGGTTGCATATCCATAATTAGTTTAAACTTATTTTTTATATATGTATAAGTACGTAACTAAAACCTGACCTATCTATAATATGTACGTAACTAAAACCTGACCTACCTATAATGGGTCGATGTTCCTTTGAGCATGCGATATATCTACAAAAATCTATAAAAACTTCATGTGGTCCTTTTGATTGTTGGGACTAATCTTGAAATCTTCTAAATCAACAAATTGAAGCTTATTTTTATATTATTATTATATTATTTAATCAAATTTTCTCTAATGTACTCATAAAGTTTTAGAAACAAATTACTAACAGTAGTTACGTTTTCAGATATCAGGTCATTGGGACCAGATTTCGTATACGGATTCATATCAGCAATGGACGGCGAACGGGACCCTCGTAATCTCCTATTTCTATTCAACTTCCTGCCGACATTCCTTAAAAGTGTGCCCCTAGGACATTTGGTGGAGGAGATGTTTGATGTGATATCATGTTACTATCCCATTGACTTCCATCCGTCACCTGATGATCCAGCGCCGGTTACTAGGCAAGACTTGGCAAATGCGTTAGGCCCATGCCTCTGTGCTGTGCCAGAATTTGGAGAACAGTGCTTGGTGTTGTTGGTTGAGAAATTGGACTCTAATCTACGAATAGCCAAAATTGATTCATTAGCATTATTGGTAAGTATTTTATTATCTGTATATAATTACTACATATACCACTGGTCTGTTCTAGGCGGCGGGAAGCCGGTGTATGCAGGCGGCTCAGGATCGCTCAATGTGGAAATCTTTTAGGGAGGCCTATGTTCAGCAGTACACGTCATATGGCTAAGATGTTGATATAAACACTCAAATATTTATCATCCTAGTATTTTTTCCGACGCTAAGGACCCAGGTTCTGCTTACTGATCTCATCAGATTTGGCTGAATAACAGGTTTTACGCGAAGCAATCATCCGACAACCCAGAGGAAAATTAGAGTGCATAGGAATCCTATCAAAACCTAAGGAGACCAAGCCAACCTTACCTGCAGGTAGTGCATCTGCCAATCAATGAATGAGGCTGTGGCGAACATAACAGTTACCCGTAAACGGCAAAAAGCTCGCCAGCTATTACGTGGGACCAACTATGTATTTGGCAAAGTGTGGGCGTAGAATATGCCTCAAAAGGATAGCCTTCGGGGTAACAGGCGTGAATGTATGTATGTATGTCGTAATTTGAGAAAATTGTTAATTGAGACCCCTGACCACTGAATCACTGTTAAATATTCAAAAGATCAGGATAAAAATATAATACGCCGATTAATCACGGCGAATTATATTTTCCATAAAATTGGTTTCATATTCTGGATTCTGTAATCACTTAATTTTGTGTATTTTATTAAATTGAAATTGAAGTAAATATGGACTGAAGTTATAATTAAGCTACTTAATATAAATTTTTAACGACATGACGAGTTCAATAAATAAAGTATGAAAGAGTTGCAGGTGTTATGAAAAATTATTTGGTAATGTTTGCACAGGTGAATTTTAAACATTGTGTATGAAGTATTGTGTGTCAAAATACTAACAGAAAATTTTGTACGTAATAAGTAAAATATGTTTATCACAAAACTCCAGTTGTTTGAACAGATTGTAGGCTTTTGCATCTTTTGCACAATGTAAACAAACAACCCACAAATTACTATGAGAGTCATGTGCCTTATTAGTATGTAATAATGTTTATTTATAATATGCTTTTTTAAAGAAGCCATAGCCCAATGGTGACACCCACAGACTGACAGTGAGCAGACCCTGGACCCTAAGCTCAAGTCTAGGGCATCCGGGATAATGCTAGAAGAGTCATATAAAATGCTGTTTATGGCATAAAACTAATCATGAAATATTACATGGCCTACAATTATTTTAAATAAGTTAAATACTTGTAAATGTTGATTGTCGAAATGTTTTTTCGTTACAGAATGAGAGCTGTAATAACTTTCCAGAAAAAACATATGCGGCCTTTTTAAAAAAGTTATGGTCGTGCATAAACAAGGAAATATCGCACAAGACAGATGAAGAACTTAAAATGACTGCCTTAGAAGCGTTATCAGCTTTAGTTAAAAAATTATCAACCGTAGCGAACATGGATCAAAATTTCGAGAATTTCATTAAATGCATTCTTATTTCCATGCAAACAACTATTGCTGAGGCGTCAACTGTAGCCCTATTCGTCCAAGCAGCCAAAACGCTGCTAACAGTCGCAAACGCATCAAAAGAATCATGCGTCATTGTTACTAAGTCTATGATACCTGCAATAATGGCGTACTATGAATTCAAAACTTCAGCTAAGTTACAAATAGCTAGTATAGACTTCCTTGGAGATTTGTATGATATATCTGAACATTGGGATGTTATAAATCATGTTCAGGAACAAGTTAACGCGATACCACAGCTATGTCTGACTGCAGTCAGCAATACTTTAAAGGAATATCAAATAGCAGGATTTAGAAATTTAATCCGTGTAAGGAATGTGTTACAGGCCGATCATGTGTTGCCATTTGTAGAAATTATCATGCACAATGTGCAGCATTCGCAAGATGAGGATTTATTAAGCATGAGTGTAGAGGCAGTACATGCAATAGCAAGAAAATATCCGGAAATTGTAATGGACTTGGTGATAAAAGGAAAATGTGACTTGGAAAATTTGACACAAGACACATTTGCATTACAAAAACGCTTTAATTTATTGTCTAGCTTAGCAAGTATTGATGATTTCACTAAAATTATTATAAGTGAAATGCTCAAAGTTGTTTCCTCTAATAATAAAGAAGCAGGTAAAGTTATTAAAGCTTTGAATGCATCTATGTCTAACGCTAGTCTGTACAATGAAGAAAAGTTGAATGAAATAGAGAGTGATCATGGATTTATCGATTCTACGCTAGCTTGGGTAACCAATGAGTTGTATACAGGATCTCAAGATGCATTAACGCACGGTTTCAACCTTATTTCGAATACAATGGGAAGTTTACCCATAGAAAAACAGATAAAATTATTGTCAAGACACACTAAAGAGGTTTTAGTAAAAAGTGAGAAAGAAGAGGCTTATTTCCTAGTTTTAGAATGTTTGTACCATTCTGTACATCAAAGTTTGTATAATGCTAGTTTTGAAGATATATTAAATTTGTCATCAAATTTATCATTGAGTAGCGAAAAGTCAGATATAAGAAGGTGTGCTTGCGTATTGATAGCTCATTTCCTAAACAAGGCAGACTTTGGGCAGAAATTTGAGTTGCTTTATGAAGTTTTAAGAAATTATCTTTCGCATTGCGATAGAAATGAAGAAGCGTTGTGTCCACGGCTGATAACCCTGTATGGGTGGATAGCTAAAGCTTTGATTATGAGGGGCAGTGACGTGTTCATGGTTTGGCTGCAGAAGGTACTTATTTTTTTATGATGAAAATATTTTCTGTTTTAAATGCTTTTACAAGAGACAGTTGGGAATTCTTGCCATGGGTTTGCCATCGCAGTGGAAGATATTTTGGCGCTAAAAATTCTAAACTTAACGCAATGCGTACAGCATACAACCATTAAACGTCCCAAAACTATAATGGGGTAGTACTAAAAAAAACATTCAGTTGAAATATTGAGTTTAATTCATATACTCCGCCCTTTAGACTCAGAGGGGTCTCGTTGGCTCTGGGAGTCCCACACACGACGTCTACTTAACCGCGTGTAGAAAGGCTTTATAGTGCGAAACGCATTGTATGAGTTAAACATTAAGATGTGACAACCACCATATTTCCAGGCATTTGAATATAAATTGCAGATGATCATTAATAATAATTGATTTTTATTAGTCTATTCAGTGGCGCCTTAGACATCATTGAACATGATCTATCTTAAATTGTCTATAGATTAAAAAAACTTAATCTAAAAAAAGCTTAACTATGGAGTTAATGCCCTTCCTACTTTTAAAACCCCAGAATGTGGAATAAATTACCATGTTAAATACAGCCTTTTAATGTGAATTGCAGATTATAGCTACACTGAAAACTCCAGAATATTGCAAATACGGAGCAGAAGCAATCCATCTCATCATGACAGATTTTCCGGACTGCTTAAACGTCAGAAGCCACTGCAGATCTAGCCTCCTTTATAAGCAAAGGATGTATCAGAGTTACTCGACGCTTGCTGAGAATATTGGACCTTTGAATCCGACTGCTAAAGAGTCTTATTTGCTCAGCTGGGCGTATGTTCTTGAGAAGGTGCCGAAGAGTGTTATAAATAATGATGTTGCTAAGGTAATTCCATTGCTTTCTTATAATTTAGACGTCGCTGTTCTTGGTTTTGAACATAAACTTATACTCATCCGGTTTCAGATTTCGAAATCTGTTTTTAGTCATACGACTTTAGTAGAGCTAAATCTAATTATTAATTTAAAGGATAACTAAATCTAATTACTTATTTAAAGGCTAACTAAATCTAATTACTAATTTAAAGGCTAACTAAATGTAATAACTAATTTGAAGGCTAACAAATTTAAGCACGCAAATGTGTGTGTGTGTGTGTGTTGTCCTGTACAAGGTTGTCTGCAAGAGATTGCTGTCAGCAATAAACCGCCCATTATACGACTACTTGAAATGAAATTTTTCCTTCATTCATTCACGCAAGCTATTTTCCGTGCCAATTCGCTTGCGTGCTTAGACTTAGTCTAATTGGCTAAGATTCATGAATCAAAACTCACAATACATCGGGGCTTGAAAGTAAACATGATATTAGTAGCGTTTGCAAAAAAAAATCCGTTACCAAAAAATCAAATTCACCAAGAATAGAGCAGAGGAGTTCGATTCCTACTCGGACACAGTGAACGAGTTGATTTTGTCTAGTAATAATTTTAAATTATATGTACGAAAAAAAATCACCAAAAATTCAGGATTAAAAAGCTCTTCTAAATTTTATTTCAATTATAAATGTGATAATTTCTTGTTACAGATAACTCCTCTGGTGATAGAATCCTTAGAATTTGACAATACGGACTTATTGTTAGTAATGTTGGAAGTGCTATGCTACGTTGTGCAACAGAAATTACCATCACTTGTAGACAGCTTACAGACTGTCCTGCCTAGGTTGACGATTCTATCCAAATATACTAAGTCTATGGTAAGTATTATATTTAACATTGTCCTTAACGCTGAATGGGGTAATGAAAACTACGTTACCACCATTATTTAAATTTTAATTTTAACATGACTAGATTGTTTTTGGTTGGTTTTGTTAGTAAAAAAAACAACTTGGTCTGTTTTATAAACATACATACGTACTTAATGTCACGCCTCTTTCCCGTAGGGGTAGGCATAGATCACATCCTTCCACTTGCTACGATCTTGGCACACACTTTTAGCTTCATAAAAGTATAAAAGATAAATAAAAATAATAATCGCGTAATCGTAGCATGACATGACTAGATTGTTTTTGGTTGGTTTTGTTAGTAAAAAAAACAACTTGGTCTGTTTTATAAACATACATACGTACTTAATGTCACGCCTCTTTCCCGTAGGGGTAGGCATAGATCACATCCTTCCACTTGCTACGATCTTGGCACACACTTTTAGCTTCATAAAAGTATAAAAGATAAATAAAAATAATAATCGCGTAATCGTAGCATGACATGACTAGATTGTTTTTGGTTGGTTTTGTTAGTAAAAAAAACAACTTGGTCTGTTTTATAAACATACATACGTACTTAATGTCACGCCTCTTTCCCGTAGGGGTAGGTAGAGATCACATCCTTCCACTTGGTACGTTCTTGGCACACACTTTTAGCTTCATAAAAGTATAAAAGATAAATAAAAAAAAATAATCGCGTAATCGTAGCGAGAATATATCGCTATACTTTTTTAAATGTGATACGTCATGATGACTATATCCTGCCTATGGAAAGCAGTCGATGCAGTCGAAAAAGTGAACTTCATACCGGATGCACCTCTTGCGCTTACTCATTTTCTGTCCCTTTAATTATATTGTAAGTTCGTAAACAACCGTCATTTTTTTGTTCAACTTACGTGCCGACTATTGTAGAAACCAATTATGAATTAACTGTTTAAATTATAGAATATAATAAAATGTTACTTAACTGCTGCCTGTGAAACAATCGGTTTCTACAATGTCAAAATTTTATGTTGTTATGTTCCCAGACACTCGTCACGCCATCTAATAGCATAATCACATTTATTTACACAGTTATTTATTCATTGACTTTATTTTTCAGGACGTCCGAATTAAAAGTCTAGAGTGCCTCTACGATATAGCAAGTTCCTATCGCACGATGCTCCTTCTACCCTACAAACAAGACATTTTATTAGACCTAGCGCCATCTCTCGACGACAGGAAGAGACTAGTAAGAAACATGGCGGTGAATGCGCGCACGCGATGGTTTTTGGTCGGAGCGCCTGGCGAAACAAAGGATGAAACTTAAGTTGTTAATTTGTGTAGCATCAAAAATAAAACGGCATTGCTTAAATCTAGAAAAATATGTTGATATGTATTTTGCTTTATAGCTAAATAAAAACAAATAAACATACATACTTGGCCTACAAACCTTGCACTAATGCACTTAATTAAATTCTAAACAATAAGTCTGCTTAGTCTTATAATATTTTACAACAAGATTTTTCAAGTTTTCACATACAAATAATTGACAAAATATAAAGAATACTATTGATTTTTCGAAAAAATATCTAGATTTGATGTTTATGATCATACAGCTTTGGTTAGATATAAACTAAATAATGTAACATTTTCCCATAAGTATTCTAATATTGAATTTACGTGTTATACCAACGTATTCATAAAAATAAAAGAAAACTTAAAAAATATTGCTTCAAAATGTAAAAAAAATATCTACAATATTTGTTAAAAGTTAACAATAGTTATTGAGAAAAATTTGTTACGTTGATCTGTGTATAATATTAAATTATATATTTTTGACAGAGTTTTGTTTGTTTTAATATGAGCTCGTTATAATCTGTAAAACCTATAATTATATTACAAACCAAATGCAAGTGAAATGGGTTGTGTTTGACGAGTCATCAATATTATTAAATTGCCCACCTTTTTTTTTGTTTAACGTCGGTAACAAAATGCAATTACGCACTCCCTTCCGGCTAAAAGGGGACCGGAAGGGGGTGTGGGACTCACCACCGGCAGACGCGACTGCCAGCAGTAATACCCACTAGAAATCTTCCGACGTCTTAGGCAGCAGGGGCCCCCTGCCCCCGCTGCCTAAGACCCTCCTGGCGCTGCTTGACTGGCCCTCCTATCACGCCCGCTGCGCCCTCCACAGGTCCCTCTTAGTTTCCCCCCCGGTAGTCGGTACTAAGGGCACCCAGAGTCGCCAATCTCTGGGTGATACTTTTTCTCTGGCGGCTTCTACGCCCTACCGGGAGGTATTCAGCCCCCCCACCACGACAAGGTAGTTAATTTAATTTACGTTTAGTAGATTTGTAGCCATTTGCATTTATTACCTATATTTAGAAAAAAAAAATCAATAAGTCTTATGTAATTTCTCAAGATTTTAAACAAGTCGAGTGCGAGTCGGACTCGCGTTCCTAGGGATAGGCACGTAAGGTTCCGTCCGTACCATTATGTATAACAATGGTACTGAATTTTATTTGTTGTTAAATATAATGCTCATTTCGAAGTTGTATCCAAAAATAGTAACTAAAGAAGGCGTATAACTAAAGGTTCTGTGAATATTTCAAGCGTCCACCTGTTGCCGTTACCAATATCGAGCCCAAACGAGCACAAAACCTCTCCTTTCCTCTCCCGAACAACACGTGCTAGTCTTAGTTACTGTGCAGCCTATTAGCACTCGAACCAAGAAATTTAGGAGGTCATTTCTGAGCAAGACCACTGAGTTCTGGAATTCGCTGCCTCTGGAATTCTCTGGTATTGCTCATGTGTTTTCTATTTCCTATGAACCCGGGTCTTTTAAGCGGGGCGTGAAACGGCATTTCAGCAGGCCGTCATGAGTGAGTGGATGTGCTTTGTACCGTGCTTATTCCACGGTTTAAAGCGCTTTCATTTTTTATTGGACTGCATCGGCTGCTTACCATCAGGCAGGATGTAGTCAAAATGACGTGTCGCATTAAAAAAAAACACGTTTGTTGTATGGACACCCCTTTAAATATTTATTTTATTCTGTTTTTAGTATTTGTTGTTATAGCGGCAACAAAAATACATCATCTGTAAAAATTGCAACTATCTAACTATCACGGTTCATGAGATAAAGCCTGGTGACAGACTGACAGCGGAGTCTTAGTAATAGGGTCCCGTTTTTTACCCTTTGGGTACGGAACCCTAGAAATGTACCCTCAATCCATATGCACATGATCTTACATCGTCTCCGCCATCAGATGTATCAGTAAATACAAATACCTACATTATTCTAATTTTACCAAAAATTGTTAGTTACGAGATATGTTGAGAAAATTAGGCAAAGTCCACATCAATGCATAATTTACTGAGAGAAAGAATGTGTTAATAAAACAGGGCTAATCCAACCACTTATTAATAGTTTATTTTTTTGTTGCTTGAGTTCCGACAGAGTTTCCACGTAGGTATATGTATATGTTCACATCAAAGCATAATTTTGCTTTGTAAATTAAGATTTGATTTGGACAGTACTTAATTATTACAGATGGTAACTAAAAATTTTTGGTAAAAAAAGATTGTAATGCCGAAAGCTGCAAAGAGTATCTCCGGTGATTTGCAAATGTCTTGAGCATCAGAAAGCATTTTTACAGCTTTCTGTGACACCTTGTGGTAAGCACTGGTACTAGTTTAAAACAAACTATTATCTCTCGTGTGAAGTTTGGCAGTTTGTATTTTCGAGTTACATCTTCTTCTTCTTCTTTTAAATAATGGCTTCGTGTGGTTTACACATTTAGCCAGTGTCAAGTTAGAGATATATTAATATCATATAAATTATAGTAAATGAGAATGAGTGGTGATAAAGATGATAAATGGTAAATGAGATCCCCTCCCCTTAAACCCCTTGAGTCCTCAGTAAAGATGTGGGACTATACTGAGATCTCACATGGAATTCTTGAGAGAATTTGAAAAGTTATGTTGCACTGTTTTATTTCATTTACCAACACTCATGTACGTTCACAAACACTTAACGGTTAATAATCCACCGTTATTAAACATTAATTTTAAAAAATAAAACAAAACTGCAGACATGACGCTTCACTTTCCCGCCAAGAAGTCCGAGTTACATCTAGACCGACGAGACGCGGTTTCTCTATTTTAAATAATGGCTTCGTGCATTTAGCACATTGAGCTAGTGTCAAGTAAGAGATATATTATTAAAATATATGAATCAAAGTAAATGAGAATAAGTGGTTATAAAGATGATAAATGCTATATGAGTTGCATTTCCCCCTAAACCCATTGAGTCCTCAGTAAAGATGTGGGACTATACTGAGAACTCATATGGACTTAGAGAGTTTGAAAAGTAATGTTGCACTGTTTTGATTAATTTACCAACACTAATGTACGTATACGAACACTTAACGGTTAATAATCTATCGTTATTTCAAATTACTTTCGAAATTTCACAAATTTTAGAAAAAAAGCAAAACTGCAGACTTGACCCTTCACTTTCCCGCCAAGAAAGCCCGCGATATGCGATTTCGATTCATCTAATAATTTTTTTTATTTTTTTTTAACTATAAAGCCAAAATTTAATATGCATAAACATATCGTGCATATTAATATAGTTACTCGATCTTATGTCACAAAAATAAATGTCTTCGATTTTTTTTAAATTATACTAAACCTCATTCGACTTCAAGCAGGGAATACCTTTTCCTTCAACATACCCTACCCTTTATATCAAATGCCCATGCATTGCGATCCCTGATGTACAAATCCCTACGCAACGGCCAGTCCGAAGCAATCCCTAATAAATCCTTCTCGGGGTTTATATCAGGAATGCCTGGAGTCTAAAGGATTAGTCGGACAAATCTCTCGCACTAACAGTTTGATATAAATTTACATAATCTCTTATCGCAATGCGAGCGTTCGCCGCACTTTAAATGTTAATGAAGGGACTTACTACTTGATTTTTATGGCATTGTCGACTGGGGTCCGATTCTTGTAAATTAAGTTGGTATTGTGGGAACTTTTTAGGTTCCTGCTTTACGATCCGGTAAAATCCTTTGGGCTTTTGATAGTACCTACTCAATGAACCGCCGTGGTATTTTGATATCAGGAAAGCTTATCAAAATTCAACATTATAATCGGCTCTGTGATTCAGATGTGGAAGTCTAAAAACTATTTTTGTTTCTTTTTCAGCCTGGAATGTTCCAAGTGCATATGATACCTACGCCTTAAATAAAACTCGAGCGAAGGCGAACTCTCTGTCAAGTTTTCCCAAGGTTTCTAAATTAGGCGTGATTTTTTTAAAATTTTATGGTACGCTAATGATATACTCCTATAGCAAACGCCAATCAATACTCTTCGGCCACTTACCTTCAGGTAGTATTATATGTATACTTACTTGTATGGGTGCCCTCCTTGTTATAAAAAAACATAGGCCTGCTCATCAGTCATTTAGTTTTATATAGCGAACGAGTCAAGTGACAATTTTTTCCATAATAGTAAAATCTATAGTTACTGTTACTCTACTTCCCTAGTAATACAAGGAACCGACTACAATGAAATGATTTAGTTTTTGAAGGCCAATAAATTTCATGCCCAGAATTGAGTGTGTCGTAAATTTTCTACTCCGTGATATCTAGCTGCTTCATATACTTGGTATGAGGGCCATTTTAACTATATTGCCTCGTTCATGTCGCACATAAGAATCAATGTAGATGTCACTGTTCATTAACAATTCTTAGAATCTTTCGTAATATAAGTATTAACTATAACTGTACGTTACTGTCCGGTGTAGTTACCACATTTTGACAAAAAATAAAATAAAAATATATCATTAAAAAATCACGTTTTATTAATTAGTATTTTAAATTCAATTATTATTTATTATTATTTATGATTAGTTAAAGCTATTTCTGTTTTAATGACGCAATGAAAGCTGCCGAATACAGCTAGTATTGAATTGTTTTTTACAACGTAGGTATTGATGTGGCATAGCAGTGGTCTTATAAAAGGTATCTACGGAAGACCAGCGTCGAGGCGTCTTCGTGACACCCCGGCTTTATGCTGAGTAGATACCTTTTCTGTGACACTTTAAGTAGGTATTTACATATACTGTAAGTCTATTTTATTTTGTTTTTTGTCACATAATAAATTCTTTTTCTTTCTTTTTTTCTAATAAAGAAGTAACGTAATGGAGTTTTCAATTCAATTCAAAATCATTCATTTAAGTTTGACTCAATAGAGCTATTATGAAGGTCAAGCTTAAAATTTAACGCCCCAAATCACTGCTCGGTCCCACCGAGCGAGCTTGATCGTAGAAGAACGGGCAAGAAAATCGTTACGGTTGGTTTTTTCTCCCGCCAGTTACAAATGTACTTAAATTTAAACATAGTCAAATAAAATCTTGTATTCTGCAAACAAATTCAATCTTGTCTCACAAAATTAAAAAAAAAATTAAGTTCTCTCTTTTTCGTGAGATGATCATAATTATGTAATAACGGTGGTTTATTAACCGTTATGTGTTTGGGAACGTCCATGAGTGTTAGTAAATGAAACAAAACGTGCAACATAACTTTTAAAATTCTCACATCTTTATTGAGGACTCAAGGGGTTTAGGGGGGCACCCTATTTACCATCTTCATCACCAGTAATTATCATTATCATTTACTATAAATTATAAAATATAAATATACCTTTCACTTGACACTGGCTAAATGTGCTAAAGCACGAAGCCATTAGTTAAAAGAAAAAAAAAATAGATTTTAGGAAAAAAGATTTTAGTTAGTTCATTTTAGGAGTTCAGAGAATATAGTAAGATAAAAGAGCTCTCTCCTAAGATTTTCTGGCTCGTATTTAAACTACGCGAGTACAACGGACACTTTAATTTCCTCTAAAGCAGTAAAAACTTGATTTATATGCTGAAGCTCACGGGTCGGAGTGGGTTTGGCTAGTTGCTACCTATCACTATGTAAATTTCAACGGGAGGAGGTACTTCGGAGACCAGCTGAAATAGTTTTCTAATTAAATAAACAATGGTGTACTCGGACATTGCATAAAGCTTGCACTATGGGTACGCACTAAGTCGAGACAACGTATGAACATATTAAAATTGATTTTTTGCTATACCGCAAGACCGCATTAGACCACAGCTCCATAATATTTGTTATTGTTATGATATATAATACCTACTGTAAAAATATTTCTTTTTAAACATACATACATGCATTCCCAATCCCAATGAGGCATATAATGTGCTTTAATTTCGCCAATTATGTTGTTGGTCCTACGTAATATGCGAGCCTATTGCCACTTACCGTACCGAAGACTTCTATATTCGTCGTTGATCGGCAGGTGCACCACTTGCAGGTAAACTGAGCTTGACTCTTGAGATATTGGTACGAGCCCTATACACCGAATTCCTGATTAAATGACGCAATAAACTATCGATCTATAATAATTTTACTAATGCAAAAATAAATGTACCTAAACGTTTTAATAGCACTAAATTTAGATTAAAATTGGTGAGAATAGTTTGTGAAAATTAACCAGCTTTTCAATACAATGTAGGCATTGCCAAATAATTACACTAGGCATTTGATGCTTACATTGATTACATTTAAATGTAACCAGAAGCCCAATTCTACTAATTTTAACGCAAACACAATGGGTACCTAAATGTATTTATCGTCGTTGTTCTGGGAAAACCCAGTAAATAACTTTTTTTCATAAAATGAGTTCACACTAATAATCGACTCAGTTTTTCATGCTCTTCGTCTGCGAAATACAATATCGTATGATGATAATATATAGCATGATATCGAAACACAAAAACTTGAACTATCATTTGCCTATAACTCAAATTAGGTAACCATCTATTTACGTGGTTTTCCCAGAACAACGACGTTTTTCTCTTCATAACTGGGATGAATTTACATTTGTATATGTTACAGCTTTAAGTTTCAACATTACGCTGTGTTTATTGCCATGACAATAACATTGCTTGAATTAAGGATGATTTTGTAACTAGCATGTATTATTTGATAGGAACTAAGAATCCTCTCTTCACCCACACTGTATTTTTTATGTTAGCGCTATATACCGCTTAAATTAAAAAATACGAAATATTTAACCACAGTTGGACAATGGACAATGGGAACTATGTTCCTTGGACCTTATGGGGTTAAGTTAAGGTAGAAAACTATGCCCTAGTAAGGGTTAACTGCTACCATGACATTAGAATAGTTAAAATTCGCTATCGACACTACTTTTGAAGTTAAAAATATAGATGTACAGCTTAAATTCCCCAAAACGCTATGTCATTGCTACCATGACATTAATATTGCTTGAATAAGGAATGGCGAATGATTTTGTGGCTAGCATTCATAATTCGATTGCATCTAAGCCTCTCCTTACCATTTACACTATTTTCGGAGTTACAGCTATAGATTAACAGCTCAATATCCCCAAAACGCTATGCCGTTCCTACCATGACATTAACATTGCTTAAATTAGGAGAATTAGGTCACAGTTAGGCACCGGTTGAGACCCTAATACGTTAATGATGAGACTTTGATGACTGCTGGGAATTCGCCCGCAGTCCCTTAATGTCCTGTCCTGGGTGTAGTTATGTAGGGGACAATGCGTTGCTGAGTGACAATACTATTAACTGCCTATTTCTGTAGGCAGCTATCGACCCCTTTAGAATCACGACGGACTGACAAATCTTGAGAAGAAAACACAACAGACATATTAACTGGCAATCCTTGAAAAATTCTGTCAAAGAATCCAATTTTTCTTTTATTTCTTGATTATGATAAAGCTGATAACTCTTTCACTGTTGTTAAAAAAATATTAAATTTTCATTTTGTTTGTAAAAAAATGACGAGCCTAAATTATTCAGTTTTTCTTTCTTTTTTTTAAATTATGGCTTCGTGCGTCTAGCACATTTGCACCGTTTTGTTTGATTTACCAACACTCATGTATATTCACAAACACTTAACGGTTAATAATCCACCGTTATTACACATTAATGTTAGAAATATCACAAATTTTAGAAAATAAAACAAAACTGCAGATATGACGCTTCACTTTCCCGCCAAGAAGTCTCAAAATTATTCAGTTGATCTTAAAGACAATAAAGTTTTTTTTCTAGTCGATACCTCAAGCGCTTTAAGCTTACTACAATGAGTTAAGTATCGATATATTTCTAACATTCTTAATACTCCTCCTAATAATATAAAAAAGCTATAAATCGCTTCATAAGACTCTACGAGATCAACTAACAGCAATAAGCTCTGGCTTACGTGTTATAAAATTTGAATATCCATATTTATTTTAATTTTCAGACTTTAACTCGATAACTAAGGTTCTAATCTGTTTCATTACTAATTTAGATTTAGTACGCAGTTTGGCCTGCATGATATACCGCAAGTTTAATTTTCAGGATACGCCTTGTGTATTTCCCCAGAACTCAATATTTTCTCGTGTCAAATTTTATCAAAAAAGTTTTGATTGTTTAAAAGTCACCCGCCAAGCTACACATGTCGACACAGTGGTGACGTCATAAGATCAAATGACAGCACGGAGGTTAGCACATGTGTCTTAAATATAGAGATTACTTTCTTGCAGCATTGTTATAATAATTTAGAATTGAATTAACCTACTCTTACCCTAGTTTAGACACCAGTCCTTCAGAAAAGTACCTTTTACGGAACTTACATATATACTTACATGTGTTTTAATTTTATTATTATTATTAATCGTATCTTGTGTCAAATATCGATTATTTATGCTCATAAAAGTCAGCTAAGCTACACATATTAACATCATCATACGAGTATCAATATTCTAGAGAATTCTAAAGTGCACACAATGGCCTTTGCTCGGCGGGTGTGACGAAAAGCTCAAGCGAACTATACTAGCCGCCGTCAGATCGTCCTGCTCAGTGGGTCGTCCAAATCGGGTTACAGGCGGCACAGCTTTACTTTACTTACATTATCGTCTATTATTACATAGGCAGGATTCAGTGAGTAACATTTTAATGATTTGAGGATTATTTACAGAAATAATGCTATCTATCTTACGTAGGTATTAATTACTGTTCTAAGACGCAACATGATCACAGGCCGGCACAGCTTTATTGTACTCACATTATCGTATATTACTACATGGGCAGGATTGAGTCAGTAACATTTTTAATGATTTGAGGATTATTTACAGAAATATTGCTATCTATCTTACGTAGGTATATAATTATTGTTCTAAGACGCAACATGATCACAGGCCGGCACAGCTTTACTGTACTCACATTATCGTATATTACTACATGGGCAGGATTGAGTGAGTAACATTTTTAATGATTTGAGGATTATTTACAGAAATATTGCTATCTATCTTACGTAGGTATATAATTATTGTTCTAAGACGCAACATGATCACAGGCCGGCACAGCTTTACTGTACTCACATTATCGTATATTACTACATGGGCAGAATTGAGTGAGTAACATTTTTAATGATTTGAGGATTATTTACAGAAATATTGCTATCTATCTTACGTAGGTATATAATTATTGTTCTAAGACGCAACATGATCACAGGCCGGCACAGCTTTATTGTACTCACATTATCGTATATTACTACATGGGCAGGATTGAGTGAGTAACATTTTTAATGATTTGAGGATTATTTACAGAAATATTGCTATCTATCTTACGTAGGTATATAATTATTGTTCTAAGACGCAACATGATCACAGGCCGGCACAGCTTTATTGTACTCACATTATCGTATATTACTACATGGGCAGGATTGAGTGAGTAACATTTTTAATGATTTGAGGATTATTTACAGAAATATTGCTATCTATCTTACGTAGGTAAAATTATTGTTCTAAGACGCAACATGATCACAGGCCGGCACAGCTTTACTGTACTCACACTATCGTATATTACTACATGGGCAGGATTGAGTGAATAACATTCCCATAATCTAAAGGATAATCTAGTGAATTATTTATTTATTTAACACACAAAAATATTATGATTTTTGTTTATTTTTTATTTTTCTTTGTATTTATTTATGTATATAAGTAGGTTTATATATCTGATATGTATCTTATATCATATTTTTGTATATGTATATGTGTAATATTATCATATTGTAGTCTGTTATTAATGCCCGCTAACTATCTCTCCCACTTCAGTTAAGGTTGACTGGAAGAGATTTCTTTTAGAAATAAGTCCACCTTTGTACATCGTCTTTTTCACATAAGGTTTTTTTTGTTATTGTTTGTTTTTTTGTGCAATAAAGAATATATATATATATAAAAGTATACATCCAGAAAAATTTAAAACTTAGAAACATTGGGTACAAGGCACAGCTTATTCCAAAAAGAAATATCTTTCAACTGGCCTGCGAAAGGAAAAACTTGAGGTAAAACTGGCTAGTATGTGCATTGTAATACAATAAGCACAGGAAAAAAATTAAAAACAATCATACATTAAAAAAAAACAAAATACCGGCCGACTTGAGAACCTCCTCCTTTTTGGGAAGTCGGTTAAAAAGAACAAAAAAATACAAAATATATAATAGGTTGGGGAAAAAGTCTTTTCGTATTTTTGTATGAAAAGTCAAGACATTTTTTTCAAAGTTTATTTACATTTATTTACAATATATATGTACCGTTTTGTTGAATAACTTTCTGCCATTTTGTGGGCAGAGACATTATCCCGTTACTGTAGAAACTTTGGGACTTCTGATCAAAAAAACGGGACAAATAGTTTTGGCAGTCCTCTCTTGAGGTCAACCTTACAGAACCTAAAGAATTCTGCAGAGACCGAAACAGGTGAAAATCTGAAGGCGCAAGGTCAGGGCTATATGGTGGATGCACTAGGACCTCCCAGTCGAACTCTCTTAATTTTTGCTGAGTGGCTAAAGATGTGTGTGGTCTAGCGTTATCGTGATGAAAGACCACACCCTTCCTGTTGATCAATTCCGGCCGTTTTCTCTCGACTGCTTCCTTTAATCTCATCAGTTGCTGGCAGTAAAGATCAAAATCGATGGTTTTGCCGGGCGGTAAAAGCTCATAATAAACAATGCCCTTCCAATCCCACCATACACACAGCATCACCTTATTTCGTGTTAGGCCAGGTTTGGCCACAGTCTGTGAAGCCTGGCCAACTTTCGACCACGACCTTTTCCGCACGTTCTTGTCGTACGTGATCCACTTTTCATCGCCAGTTATCAATCTCTTCAAAAACGGCTCGGTTTCATTACGTCTCAATAATGAATCGCAAATGAGTACACGGTTCATTAAGTTTCTTTGAGTGAGCTCGTGTGGCACCCAAATATCGAGCTTTTTTGTATAACCAGCTTTCTTCAAATGGGTCAAAACTGTTTTGTGGTCAATTCCCAGTTCTTCAGCTACATCGTAACTACTAATATGCCGATCTTGCTCCACTCTTTCAAAAATGGCGTCCATTTTATTCGTAACAGGGCGACCAGAGCGAGGTGCATCTTTAACATCAAAATTTCCGGACTGAAAACGTTTGAACCAAATTTGTGCTACTCTTACTGACACTGCATCAGGTCCATAAACATCACAAATTTTTTTCACTGCTTGAGTTGCATTTTTGCCTTTTTTATAATAAAATTTTAAAATGTATCGAATTTCTTCATTAGATTCACTCATTTTTACGGAGAGAAAAACAAATGAAAAATAGCGGGAAACAACTTTTTTTTATTTTTTTCTTTTATTTATAATGGAACCTTTTTAATGTTACCAAAACCAGCCAGACACAAATAGTACAGTCAAAAAAATTTTATAATAAGTTTATACCTACGTTATGCGAAAAGACTTTTTCCCCGACCTAATATGCCAACGGAGGAGACAGATACAAACAAAATAACAACAACTATAGTAACATGAAGTGTAAACGTTTAAACAAAGAACAAAAACCTACCAAAAGGACAAAAAGTGTACTTTTACATGTTTTTAAAAAAAAAATACGCTAAGGCAATTCTGAACGTGATCTATTCGGATCATTCCATAACCTGACTGCATGAACTGAGAAGGAATATGAAGAGTAGTCAGACTTGTGAGGAGGGAATTTAAGGAGGTAACGAAGATGAGGTCTACAAGGAGCATTGCAATCGTGGAGAAAAGAGAACCGCTCGCGCAGACAGGAAGGGTAGGATGGATTAAAGAGAACATTATAGAGAAGGCAAAGGATCCGAGTATTGCTGCGTAACCTAATTGGGAGCCAACACAATTGCTTACGGAAGACCGACACATGGTCATACTTCCGAAGACCGAAGATAAATTGGATGCAGTTGTTTTGCAGGCGTTGGAGCTTGTCCAAATGTTCCTCAGTAAGGTCCAAATAACAGGTGTCTGCATAGTCGAGAATAGGATTGAGCTAAGAACACTTTAGGTGCAAATGCAATCTTCATTGTACGTATTTGGGTTTCTCTATATAAAGTGTCGCGAAGTGATTTAAATTTAATTATAATTTTTAAAACAGGAACATAACGTGAAAATCTGCTCTCGTTTAGTTTTAAGTTTTTTTTATTTATAAAGAGTATCTGTCTTAAAGTTATATAAAATCATATATATAATAAAAACGCTAAAGTAACTGAAGAATCTGGTATGAGCGTGAAAAATACAGTTATTAGCAATAGGAAAATGTAAATAAAAGGTCAATTGACAACTGATAAATGATATAAAAGGCTGTCACAAGTCCTAGAAATACATAGAGCCCTACCACGTAGGTATTATACCCAATAAAGGTACTACTATACTACAGTAACTATACAATTAGCAATACCGCATGGCTATTCTTACACTCGCAGCTCTCGTAGCTCTGCGGTACTAGGTGTTCGGAAACGATCACCGAAGTATAGCAGATTTTACAGAGGTCAGTCCTTGGATGGGTGACCGTTTGTGTGGTATTTGATATCGAGCGCTTCCGTGCTTCGAAAGGCACGTTAAGCCGTTGGTCCCGGTTATCACTAAATTGTGGTAGTCGTTAAGCCATGCTTGGCATGCAGGCTTGAAAAATTCTAATAGCAGGACGCCATACACCTGCCTCCGCCAATCCGCACTCGGTCAGCGTTGTGGAGTAAGACCCAATACCCTCACAACTTGATATGTGAGTGTGGCTCGTGCTCAGTAGTGGGACGTTAATGGGCTGAGATGATAATGATGATTCTTACACAATCAAACTCGAGCTAAAAATACTCATTTGCTGCAGACTTCAAACAGTATTCAGAATTCAGAGTTACTTCTAAAAATTACATACTTTTAAATATGATTAAACGAAACCTTACTAGTAAATCCCAAATGGCTATATAGTATGCTTACTTATCTTTAAGTCTGTAATATCTTAACAATACATTTTTAGAATTCTAACCTCGGTATGCGGTTGTATGGAAAGTAGAGATTGTCGTTTTCTTGAGGGTGGAACGGCCATAAATTATGTCGGTCGCTATAAAAACATACTATGTTCCGGCAATAAACAGTACGAGCAGTTAGAAAAGTCTTTTGCAACTTTCAGTTCAGATTTGAAAATAAGTCTAAGCTAAAATATGACTTGGGAATTTATATTTTTAGTGAAGGGTAGGATTTTTTTAAGGTGTTAAGATATTGTTTATTTATAAATAAATAGGGTGTATCCTACCAAGACCCGAGAAAAGACATGAAGTTCCGGTAAGCGGCAATAGGCGCGCCACCTAAAACGTGGGATCAAAAATGTTATTAGCAAAATGTGCCTCTGCCTACCCTTTTGGGGAAACAGTCGTCATTGTATGTATGTATGTTGTTTATTAATAGGGTTTCCAACTTTAAAATTTAAGTTCAATTGAAATGCGGTAGAAAAATAAGATACATTATGGTGGAACAAATTATTTGTTTATTATAGGTATTATATTATATTATCTTGTTATAGGTAATACTAAGATGAAACTACGTTCAATCTTAAGTACTCCACTTATTTTCAGTAGTTTCATAAACTTAGGAAGGATTTAACTGTCTTATAAGGAGACAAATTCCACAAATTTTAATGTCTAGTAAATAACACTTCAAAGTGCCTCCAAAACAGCGCTAGAGCAGCGCAAGAGTGAAATTAAATTAGCAGTTTTCGGCGATGTGGGTGTGGTTATTGGGTTTTGACGCTTTCTTTAAGCTTAACCCGTCTGCAACTATACCGCTGCCCTTTTGAATTAATGTCTTGAAGGAAACTTTTGCACACACACAGTTGGACCACCTGACCTCTAACCTGCATAAAATTAATATTTATTATTTTTATCCACAGTCTGCACTCTCGTATTTTGCGGTCGTTATGAGACCAAAGGTTATTTAACTCTTTGAAATAAAAAAACATATGACAGTTAGCATGCCTACCCGAATACGAATATATCAAGGTGTGAGATGTTTATTTTTGCTTTTGATATGATGATTAAATATAATTAAACGTTACTTTAGTTAAAACAGAACTGAGGTTTATAACAAGATATCGAATTTTAAAAGATATCTCCTGAAAATTACATTATTTGCAGACGTTACGTAATATCACCAACGCGACGTTGCTCTTTTATTTTCAGTCATCATCATGTCAGCCTTATAAAGTCTAATGCTGAACATTGGCCTCCCCAACAGATCACATTATATTGGGGGTATTTGCCCAAAATCACCACGCTGGGCAGGCGGGTTGGTGATTGCAGTTCAAGCCTATACGCAGAATGACGCGGGTGCGCCCTATTTGGTAGAAACTTGATACTCCGAAACCTATTTGGGATAACTGACTTCGCAGAAACTTCTTTAGTCGATCATCTATTAGGCATAAAAAATATTTGACATAAATATTTTTAGGCATAATGTGCTTATGACCGAATTTAGAATGGCATACATTTAAGATAGTAGAATTTTTATTGGCATAATTACCTTTGGCATAGTTAAAATTTTGTATAATTTCATTTAGCATAACGTTCATTTAGAGTACAGATTATTTGGCATAATTTGACTATGCATACTATGAAGATCATAGAATTTCAATTAGAATAATATAGATTGGGTTACTTTCTTCTTTAAAAATGCGTAGGTTAGGTTAGGTTAGAACTGTGACCAGACCAGACCTGTTAGTTAGGTCAGAAACGAACATGCTCTCATGGGCAAGCCATATTTAATATACTTTAACTTGTTTTGATCAACACAATAACACAATATCGATATGACAACTAAGGGTACCCGACAACTAATAATGATTCATGTGATTACTACCTCCAACAAATAGCAATAGTAAAAATGATAACGCCTGATTAGAAAAGTGTTGCAATAATCATAAAAGATGATTCTTGCTGTAAGCATTATGTGAAATGATGGTTCTACTTTTAAATAGTTATGGATAAGAAATATATGCCAAAAGGTGAATCTGGTTTTGAACTTTCTGCGATGTGATGATTATACATTGTGATTATTATGGATACCAAAATTATGCGTACAGATGATTCTGACTTACAAAATTATGGGTTTCAATGTATGCTAAATGAGTTTATGCCAAATGATATTCTGCGAAAAGAGGTTTATGCTATTAGTTGTTATGCAATATAAAATTATTACTTAAAAAGTTCTACCATAATAGGTGTACCCGAATGACGCTGATGCCCATCACCCGGTAGGATTTCTCTTCGTCGACTGTTACGACTCCCCGTGAGATGAGAGGGGGTGGAACTATTCTATGCCGGTAACAATAACAAAATTATTATAATCATATCCTAGCATTAGCCTGGTTGCCCCAGACTCAAGCCCAGGGCCCAGGGTCTCCTCACTGGATTAACAAGGTATGGCAAAATTTCAGTTATTACATGGAACGACTGCCGTCTGACTTCCGCAACCTAAAGGGGAACATCATTCTATGGTTAAACCAGCTGTCAGGATGTTTGAAGGCACTGACTTCCTAAAAACGACTGCCATATATGTTCATGACAGCCGGGACCAACGGCTTAACGTGCTTTCCGAGGAAGAGCAAACGATAATTACGCACATAACTTCGAAAAACCAGGGTTTGAACCTGATACTCTCTGATGTTAAAAGCTGTGTGTCTCGCCACTGGCCTATCACCGCTCTCAAACAAAATTATTATAAGAAATAGTAATAACAATAATATTATATTATTAATTTAATTTCACAATAGGACCAAAATTTTGCAAATTATAAAATAAAGTACCCATTTCGAGTTCGACGAAAATGGAAGTCTAAATTGGATTGATCGAACCCTTTTAGTCCCAGACAGATCGACCTGCCACGCTCCGAAGTCGCAGGCGTAATCTAATATGCCTACGAAGCTTAAGTCTAGACCTAAATAGCGACAGACTGCGTAGGTACTCCTATTTTAACGAATTGAACGAGCTGCGCCGGCATTACGATCATGCAGCTAATAAAGAAAATCCCCCTTTTCATTGTTCTTTATGCGTCTGGCGGGCCGCACGCAATATCCTTAGTGCCGCCGACTTCCTCCGGTCACTGTCATCGTAGTATTAACTGCAATCTTTGTTACAAAAAGCTAAGGTAGGCTAGATAAGGTAGTAGTCGCGTGGCAGTACCACGGAATCCGTCAAAAAGCGGTTCACGCAATACTGAACTTAAAATACTGGTTGGTTACGTTAGGGTATGCACTGCTTATATATATTTATGATGTGCATGCCACTGTATGTCACATATCCTAGCATTATCCCGGTTGCCCTAGACTTAAGCTTAGGGCCCAGGGTCTGCTCACTGCTCAACCAAATTTGACTGAATTTCAGTTATTACGTAGAGGGACTGCCTGTCTGACCTCCGCAACCTAGAGGGAAACATCATTCAATGGTTAAACCAGCTGTCAGTCTGATATAAGGCAGTCACTTCGTAATAACGACTGCCATAGATGTTTATGACAGCCGGGACGAGGCTCTGGCGAACATAATAGAACATAAAAGCGGCAATAGGCTCGCCACCGAACCGCCACCAAAAATATAATTGACGAAATGTAAGCGTATAATATCGCTCTGCGTAATTGTATGTACTTAATACTGCCTAAATCATCATCATCATCATCATCTCAGCCATCTGACGTCCACTGCTGAACATAGGCCTCCCCAATAGATTTCCACATTGAGCGATCCTGAGTCGCCTGCATCCATCGGCTTCCCGCCGCCTTGACCAGATCATCGGTCCATCGCGTGGGAGTCCGTCCTCTACTACGTTTACCGGTTCGCGGTCGCCATTGCAGAACCTTGACGCCCCATCGGTCGTCGGTTCTTCGAGCTATGTGCCCCGCCCATTGCCACTTCAGCCTGCAAACTCGCCTCGCTATGTCGGTCACTCCAGTCCTCCTACGGATTTCCTCATTTCTGATTCGATCACGTAGGGACACTCCGAGCATAGCTCTCTCCATTGCACGCTGAGCGACTTTGAGCTTTCTAATGAGGCCCATAGTCAGGCACCAAGTCTCAGTACCGTACGTCATCACTGGCAACACACACTGGTTAAAGACTTTTGTCTTAAGACACTGAGGTATTTTTGACGAGAAGATATAGCGCAGTTTCCCGAACGCAGCCCAACCGAGCTGGATTCGACGATTGACCTCTTTCTCGAAGTTGGACCTACCCATTTGGACTTTTTGTCCCAGGTATACATATTCGTCGACAACTTCGAGAGCCGAGCCTCCAATAATTATTGGGGTAGGCTTAACATGGACATTCGACATAATTTTCGTCTTGTCCATGTTCATTTTGAGACCTACCCTTTGGGAAGCTCTGTCGAGGTCTTCGAGCATTGTGCCCAGATCCACAAGCGACTCCGCTATGACCACTATATCGTCGGCAAATCGAAGGTGAGACATATACTCGCCATTTATGTTGATGCCGTAGTTTCCCCAGTCCAGCATTTTGAAAACATCCTCCAGGGCAGCAGTGAACAGTTTCGGAGATATGACATCTCCCTGTCTCACGCCCTTCCGCAGGAGGATAGGATTCGTGTGCTGGTCTAGTACGCGTACGGACATGGTGGCGTTTTTGTATAAACTTCTCAACACTTCAATATACCGATGGTCAATGCGGCATCGCTGCAGGGACTGAAACACTGCCCAAGTCTCGATCGAATCGAAGGCCTTTTCATAGTCCACAAACGCTAAGCAAAGTGGCTGGTTATACTCCTCGGTCTTCTGTATAACCTGCCGCAGCGTATGTATGTGGTCCATGGTTGAAAAGCCTTTTCGGAAACCGGCTTGTTCGGGAGGCTGGAAGTCGTCAAACCTATGACCGAGACGGTTCGTGATAACCCGTGAAAACAACTTATAGACGTGGCTCAGTAGCGTGATTGGCCTATAATTCTTCAAAAGAGATTTGTCACCTTTTTTGAAGAAAAGTACAACCACGCCACTGGCCCACGCCTGTGGCGTACGTCCCTCGAGGATGACGGTGTTAAAGAGCCTCTGAAGTACCTTTAGTACCGGTGTACCACCCGCTCTCAGAAGCTCTGCTGTCATCCCGTCTTCACCCGGTGCCTTGTTGTTCTTCAGCTGTTTCAGGGCCATCCTAATCTCGTATAGGCTGACGTCCGGGATGTCTTCGGTGTAGTGCCTGGTTAGTTTGGCTCTAGGATCTTTAGCCAAACAAGTAGCGGGATCCTGCGTACTAGTATATAACTGCCCATAAAACCCTTCGATTTCCCTCATGATCTCAGGTTTCGACGTGACTAGATTGCCCTTGTTGGTCTTCAGCTGCGTTAACTGACTCTGGCCAATAGACAGATCTCGTGCGAACACTTTCGAACCCTTGTTCCTCTCTATTGCATTTTCAATACACGTAGTACTGAATCTGCGAATATCAAGTCGCAAGGATTTCGTGATCTGTCTATTGATACGCCGGTAAGAGAATGCATCTGCTGAAGACTGCAATCGCATATGTCGTCGTGCTTCCATGATCAAGAGTCTCAGTCGATAATTTTTGGGTTTTATTTCGGGGTCTGGTCTTGTAAAATTTGGACCCCACCGCGTGGACAGTCTCAACTAGCCCGCTACTTAAGTCGTCGACGGACACGCAGTCCTCTAGACCTGCGAAGCGATTTTGAAGCTCGATCTGAAAGTACTCGGGGTTTTGAATATGGGCAACTGAGGGTCGGAGCGTAGACTTTATCAGGCGGGACCTTTCAAGCTTGACATTTATATTCAATGTGCCTCTTACAATTCGGTGATCGCTGCCGGTTTTCACCCTAGCGATTACAGAGACATCATTGAATATTTGCCGCTTAGTGGTCATGATAAACTGCCTAAAACTGATTAATAATGTTTTGACTTTCATAAGAGCTCTATTGAGCCAGACTTGAATAAATGAGTTTAACTTTTGACTAATGCCTTATTTTATATTTAAGGTATAGGATCATTTGCGGGACAGTGCGAACGGGTTACCGCGGCCATGGTGTTACAGGCTCAAGAAGGAACATGAATGGTTTTTAGTCAGTTAAAGTCTGACACACCCTTCTGCTTCACCCACAGCGGAAGACAGTCATTTGATGATTTTCTATCCAAAAAAAAGGTAGCAGGATCTTCAAAAACGGAGACATGAACCGGATAGCACAGAGCGAGGGCGTTGCGTGTCGGTTCCGGCTCACACGCCATTGTGCCACAGAACGGACTCTCATCCGATGTTGTGATCAATGTCCACGTTGCGAGATTTATGTTTTGATGTTGCTGCTGTTGCGGTGTCTATGTACGTTGCATCACGAGTTCAGTACCTTATAATAATATATACTGTTGTGTACTGACGTTTTTATTTACTAGATTATTTAATTTTTACAAAATCTTGTATTGAACATACATACATACAATTACGCCTGTTTCCCCGAAGAGGTAGGCAGAGCCACGTTATACGCCCACATTTCTCCAGTTATATTGTTGGTCCCACGTAATAGGTGGCGAGCCTATTGCCGCTTTCCGGGCACTTTTATGTTCGCCAGAGTCTCGTCCGTTGATCGGCAGGTGCACCACTTGCAGGTGAGGTTGGCTTGAGCTTCTCAGATTTTGGTAGGATC
This sequence comes from Musotima nitidalis, assembly GCA_949126915.1. Taxonomy (NCBI): domain Eukaryota; kingdom Metazoa; phylum Arthropoda; class Insecta; order Lepidoptera; family Crambidae; genus Musotima; species Musotima nitidalis. The sequence goes on along the minus strand of OX421424.1, from coordinate 4,574,678 downwards.
CCTATACACCCTGTATTGTAGTGAACTCGCTGGCTTGATGAAATACTGACTTAACTCGAGAAGATGATATTTGGGACAACATAAAAGAATATATTGTTATGAGGACTTATCATATTTGTTGACGCATAACATGCAAAAGCGATATATTATTTAATAAAGCTTCTTGTCTCTTGAATGTTTGATTAACATTGATGAGATCTCAGTGAAATATAAAAATACTGTTTGTACGTTACTTAAATCAGACTGTTAGCGACGATCAAATTGCTCATGTATTACTTTAAGTTTAAGGTAGAACAATATTTATTTGTATTTGTAGGGTAATTCGTTGTAGCGCCAGGGCCAATACCCGCCCGTAGTTTCTGACGAGTCAATCTAGCTAGTCAACCGCGCTCAGGACGACACCGTTTAACGCCTCTCAAATTTAATTGTAATACACTTGTCAGTGCTGTGTAATTTTAAAATAAATGAAAAGTAAGTACCAAACGGCGTATTATTGTACCTACATCAAACCTGACCCACTACACATTACATGATGTTTCAATATTGGTTCGATCATTATGAATCTGGATTACTGAATTCTAACAGTTTGCGCAAAGCTCGAAGATCTTCAAGCTTTTAGACAGACCACCAATCGAAGTGAAAAACAAGCGGGGCGGCCTTTATTCAGCAATGGGCTTTAGTAGTTAATAAAATAGTGTATTATACAGATGTTTTCTTTAGATCTCATCTCATCATCATGTCAGCCCATATACGTCCCACTACTGAGCACGAGCCTCCTCTCACATGCCAAGGTGTGAGGGTATTGGGTCATACTCCACCACGCTGACCCAGTGCGGATTGGTGGAGGCAGGTGTATGGCGTCCTGCTTTTAGAATTTATCAAGCCGCCCTTTAGGTCTCATTGTTTGTTAAATGGCTCCTTTTGAGCCTTTGCAATATAGCTTTTTTTTAAATATATTCTCCAGCTCCAGCATTTCATATTAACTTAGTTAAGCACGATATTGGGTGGATATAAGGTGTATAGGGATCCTACCAAGACCTAAGGAGCCTTTTTTTTTGTACGTCGGTAACAAAATGCGCTTACGCACTACCTTCCGGCCCAAGGGGGACCGAAAGGGGGTGTGGGACTCACCACCGGCAGACGCGACTGCCAGCAGTAATACCCACTAAAAATCTTCTGACGACGCCCGCCTTTGTTGTGACAAAGGCGAGGGCCAGTACCTGGGTTGCAGCGTCTGACACCCCGCCTGCAGCCAACGTCCCCCGGACCAAAACCGCAGAGGCGCAGTGGAGGCGCCCCTCCTACCTCCTTGTGCGACCATAGCGTGTGTGGCCGACTTCTCGGAGGATCCATGGCTAGACAGCAGGGACCCCCTGCCCCCGCTGCCTAAGACCCTCCTGGCCTGCCCACTGCACCCTCCACAGGTCCCTCTTAGTTTCCCCCCCGATAGTCAGTACTAAGGGCACACAGAGTCGTAGGTCTCTGGGTGTTACCTTTTCCCGGCTTCCGGGAGGTACTCAGCCCCCCCACCACGCCAAGGTGGAGACCAGTCGGGGGGGAAGACCTAATGAGCCTTTTTTTTAATTTTTTTTTATTTACGTCGGTAACAAAATGCATTTACGCACTGTCTCCCGGCCAAAGGGGGACCAAGAGAGGTGTGTGGGGCTCACCACCGGCAGACACGACCGCCAGCAGTAATACCCACTAAAAATCTTCCGACGACGCCCGCCGCTTGTTGAGAAAAAGGCGGGGGCCAGTACCTGGGTTGCAGCTCTGAAACCCCGCCCGCGGCCAACGTCCCCCGGACCAAAACCGGGAGGACCTCCTCAGAGAGACGCAGTGGACGCGCCCCTCCTACCTCCTTGTGCGACCATAGCGTGTGTGGCCGACTTCTCGAAGGGTCCATGGTTAGACAGCAGGGCCCCCCTGCCCCCGCTGCCTAAGACCCTCCTGGCGCTGCTTGACGGGCCCTCCTGGCCCGCCCGCTGCGCCCTCCACAGGTCCCTCTTAGTTTCCTCCCCGGTAGTCAGTACTAAGGGCACCCAGAGTCGCCAATCTCTGGGTGTTACCTTTTCCTTGGCGCCTCCTGCGCCCTACCGGGAGGTACTCAGCCCCCCCACCACGACAAGGTGGAGACCAGTCGGGGGGGGAAGACCTAATGAGCCTTTTTTTTTTTTTTTTTGTTTTTTTGTTTTTTGTTTTACGTCGGTAACAAAATGCATTTACGCACTGCCTTCCGGCCAAAGGGGGACCGAAAGGGGGTGTGGGACTCACCACCAGCAGACACGACCGCCAGCAGCAATACCCACTAAAAATCTTCCGACGACGCCCGCCGCTTGTTGAGAAAGAGGCGGGGGCCAGTACCTGGGTTGCAGCTTCTGACACCCCGCCTGCGGCCAACGTCCCCCGGACCAAAACCGGGAGGACCTCCTCAGAGAGGCGCAGTGGACGCGCCCCTCCTACCTCCCCCTGCGACCATAGCGTGTGTGGTCGACTTCTCGGAGGGTCTATGGTTAGACAGCAAGGGCCCCCTGCCCCCGCTGCCTAGACCCTCCTGGCGCTGCTGAGCGGGCCCTCCTGGCCTACCCGCTGCGCCCTCCATAGGTCCCTCTTAGTTTCCCCCCCGGTAGTCAGTACTAAGGGCACCCAGAGTCGTCGGTCTCTGGGTGTTACCTTTTCCCTAGCGCCTCCTGCGCCCTACCGGGAGGTACTCAGCCCCCCCACCACGACAAGGTGGAGACCAGTCGGGGGGGAGACCTAATGAGCCTAAGCCAACCTCAACTGCCATTGGTGTACCTGCCGATCAACGGGCGAGGCTCTGGCGAATATAACAGTGCCCGGTAAGCGGCAATAGTCTCGCCACCTATTACGTGGGACGAACTATATCGTCGGAGTTCTGGGAGAACCCAGTAAATAACTTTTTTTCATAAAATGAGTTAACACAAATAATCGACTCAGTTTTTCATGCTCTCCGTCTGCGAAGAATAATAGCATGATAAGTATAATAGATTGAAACACAATAACTTAAGTTAATATGTTTTTTAATAAAAATATATTTATTTGAACTATCATTTGCCTATAACTCAAATTAGGTAACCATCTATTTACAGGGTTTTCCCAGAACAGAGACGATTATAAGCGTTGGCGAAGTGACGAAGTCTGGGCGTAAAATATTCCTCTGCCTACCCCTTCGGGGAAACAGGCGTGAAATATGTATGAAGGACGATATTAATGATTACACACGTTCATACAAAAAGCATTGTTCCTTTCGTTCGTCTCTTGCTAACAATGTGCTCGGAGGAGCACAACACAGTTAATTCCGACCTTTGTAAAGGCATTGTCTTAGCTTAAGTTGGCTGACTAGCTTGCAGAACAAGGGTGTACGGTTTCGTTCATTATATTGCAGAGATAAGTTAATGGAGCTGACTAACAGCTCGTGAGTAATTCGTTTGCAATGTAATTGAATTATTTTGGGATTTAACAGCTATCTACTATGCAATTGTTGGGATTTAAATTATGTAGCAGGTATTTTAGCCAGTAAAAGTCTGACACACCCCTCTGCTCCACCCACAATGAAATAGAATGCTGACTATTTGATGATTTTCCGGAAAAAAAGAAGTGTACTTGCAAAAATGACTTTTATTTTTAACGCATAAAAGTATTAATTTATTTAATAACTATCTCGCGTAGATATCGCGCTTGAGTCGAGCAATTTCGTTATCATATTCAAGATATTATGTCTGAAGCTGTCGAGGGATTGTTGATATTAGACTAACATCACGCAAAAACTCTGGATTGCAATCTGTGATGGCAATAGAACGTGCCTCGCCTTGTCGTCAAAACATTATCATTAAGCGCCCGCAACGCGTAAATGTGACAGATATATCTGCGGCAAGCTCTTTGTCTACGTTAATACAAAGAAAGGAGAGCCTTCTATTCGAATAATAGCTACGTTATACAAAATACAGCTACCAGATAATTACAGTAAACTAATCAGCTGACATATAAACTTCCGCCATTTTGAATTGAACGACTACAGTGAAAACTAAAGTGACGATTTTCCGCGGATAGCTTAGGTTCACTAGAGGCGAGTTTATTAAATGGTTTTTTTGTTTAGTTCCAGTGTAAGAGTATACTAATTTTCATTGCAACGATGGGCAATTTTTTTTATTATCGTCGATAAAACTGACTCCCGGCCAAAGAGGGAGACCAGGAGGGCGTGTGGGGCTCACTGCGGCAGACGCTACCACACGCAGCACTCCTACCCACTAAAAAAACTTCCGAGTACGCCCACCGCTTTTGAAAAAGGGGCGAGGCACCAGTACCTGGGTTTGTAGCTTCTGGTACCCCGCCCGCGGCCAACGTCCCCCGGATCAGAATCAGGAGGACCTCCTCAGGGAGGCGCGATGTCATGCGCCCCTCCTACCTACCTACCTCTATGTGCGGCCATGGCGTAACTGGCCGACTTTTGGGGGGGTCTATGGCTAGACGGAAGGGGCCCCCTAAACATTGGGCTATAGCGTAAGTTATTCCAAGATGAATGTTGTCGAATCAACCCCAATAATAAATTATTTTTGAACTCGTTAGAAACTTTCCAATTTCAAACTGGAACTCAATCAATTCTCAACCGGCGGATATTGCCCAGATCTGTTATTTAACTTTGCTAGGTACATTACTATGAAACTACGAGAAGTACGGATGAAAATAGACGAGATAGTATTGGGTAGGGGTGTTAACAAAATGAGTAGCGAGCTAATAAAGGCAGCCTGAGCGGCGAGCCGAGCTATTTGTTGGAACCTCACTATCTCACTAATAAACTGCGCGCACACGTGCAGCTGAAGGTACGCCCGCTAAAATGCCGTTGTACTAAGTAATGGGTGCTGGTAATTGTTAATTAAGTAATGAAATGTTAGCTTTTAACACTATGAGGTATTACGAACTGAAAATAAATTACGTATGTCTGGTTTGGGGCTGAATTTATTGACATATGCGTGTTCTCGTATCAGTTTGAATCGCACACAGTACTTTTTTTGTTTTAGTACAGGTATCCTATTCAAGTTAGTATTTATAAAAAAAGTTGAAAAAATAAAATTCTTATAATGCTTCGTAATGGAAATCAGTAATCGGAAGTAATAATTATAATAATATTTCTCATAATGTCTCGTAACAGAAATCACAGTTCGAAGACATCAAACACTGTGTGAGCTTGTCATTCTTATTATTTATTAGGACTCGTAAGTAGTAGGGGGTACCTATTTATTCATATAGGCTGTGTTTTCATTTCGGCATGTGTTTATTCGTTATTAGTGAGAAATCCTTAGAAACGAACTATTTAAAATGATGCCAACGACCTCTTTTTATCATCGCACCGCTCGCCATCAGCAGGGAGTTCATCCTCACACATTAGAAGTGACGGGTGCGCGTTAGAACTTTCTGCCGTGTACCCTTGCTTTGTGGAATGAGCTCCCTGGCAAGGTTTTCCTTTTAAGAAATTACAACATGGGGCTCTTCGAAAAGAGCGTGAACCAATTTTTATTGGGTCAGCTATGCGCTAGTGATGCTTGTGTTGCAAGCTTCCATGGCGGTGTGGCGGTGCCAGTGACCTCTTGCGAACAGGTGGGCCGCATGCTTGAGTGGTAAAGAATAAAAGAACTAATTTCTAGACTCATAACATCTATACTGTTTAGCGTAAAATCAACTTTAAAATACTGCCTTCACGGTATTCAAGCAAGCCAATCAAAAAAGCAGCATCTTACAGCCTCATACTCGCATGCAGTAGACAGCGCGTAGTTTGTAACGTATGGTTCTATCCGAGCCCTAGTAATAAGTCCTCGAATCTCGTGCCGCTAATGACGCGTTTATCTTTTGTATTTCTATTCCATTGTGCCCATGACTTGCCAAGGGAGACTGTGAGCGGGTCTTCCGTGCAAACAGCCTGCCGTGTTGTGGAAAATACGGCTATTAGCGGAATGTTTTGGATTTTTCATTACTACCTACATTGTCGTTTTACTTATACCGTCTGAATTTCTATCACAAACCGTGGTGAGAAAGGGTTTAAACTCCAACAGACAGGCCCTACGCTTATGGTGAAGGACCATTTAGCGACCGATATGGCGTGGAGGTCAATATACCAGCCCTCCGCTCCTGAGGTCGTGGGTTCGATTCCCACTCAGGTCAAATCTTTGTGTGCATGAACATGAATATTTGTTCTGGTCTGGGTGTTTTCTATGTACGTTAAGTATGTATTTACAAAAAAAAATATTTAAGTATTAGGTCGGGGAAAAAGTCTTTTCGCATAACGTAGGTATAAACTTATTATAAAATTTTTTTGACTGTACTATTTGTGTCTGGCTGGTTTTGGTAACATTAAAAAGGTTCCATTATAAAGAAAAGAAAAAAATAAAAAAAAGTTGTTTCCCGCTATTTCTCATTTGTTTTTCTCTCCGTTAAAATGAGTGAATCTAATGAAGAAATTCGATACATTTTAAAATTTTATTATAAAAAAGGCAAAAATGCAACTCAAGCAGTGAAAAAAATTTGTGATGTTTATGGACCTGATGCAGTGTCAGTAAGAGTAGCACAAATTTGGTTCAAACGTTTTCAGTCCGGAAATTTTGATGTTAAAGATGCACCTCGCTCTGGTCGCCCTGTTACGAATAAAATGGACGCCATTTTTGAAAGAGTGGAGCAAGATCGGCATATTAGTAGTTACGATGTAGCTGAAGAACTGGGAATTGACCACAAAACAGTTTTGACCCATTTGAAGAAAGCTGGTAATACAAAAAAGCTCGATATTTGGGTGCCACACGAGCTCACTCAAAGAAACTTAATGAACCGTGTACTCATTTGCGATTCATTATTGAGACGTAATGAAACCGAGCCGTTTTTGAAGAGATTGATAACTGGCGATGAAAAGTGGATCACGTACGACAAGAACGTGCGAAAAAGGTCGTGGTCGAAAGTTGGCCAGGCTTCACAGACTGTGGCCAAACCTGGCCTAACACGAAATAAGGTGATGCTGTATGTATGGTGGGATTGGAAGGGCATTGTTTATTATGAGCTTTTACCGCCCGGCAAAACCATCGATTCTGATCTTTACTGCCAGCAACTGATGAGATTAAAGGAAGCAGTCGAGAGAAAACGGCCGGAATTGATCAACAGGAAGGGTGTGGTCTTTCATCACGATAACGCTAGACCACACACATCTTTAGCCACTCAGCAAAAATTAAGAGAGTTCGACTGGGAGGTCCTAGTGCATCCACCATATAGCCCTGACCTTGCGCCTTCAGATTTTCACCTGTTTCGGTCTCTGCAGAATTCTTTAGGTTCTGTAAGGTTGACCTTAAGAGAGGACTGCCAAAACTATTTGTCCCGTTTTTTTGATCAGAAGTCCCAAAGTTTCTACAGTAACGGGATAATGTCTCTGCCCACAAAATGCCAGAAAGTTATTCAACAAAACGGTACATATATATTGTTAATAAATGTAAATAAACTTTGAAAAAAATGTCTTGACTTTTCATACAAAAATACGAAAAGACTTTTTCCCCAACCTATTATATTTATCCATTATTTAGTATCCCTAACACAAGTTCTTGATGAAACTTATCTTGGAACTGCATAATTGGTGTAATTGTTAGAAATTATTTATTATTATTTATGTATTATTTATTTGTGGCGTTCTGCTTGAATAGTAGCAGATATGGTAGATAATTTTGAGTAGGTATTTGACGATTTTGATTACTACCGCGTTAGTCTTTAGTGTTTCTTTTCCATTGTGCCCTGTTGAAGTCTCCGAAAGGGAAACTGTGAGCGGGCCACTTATTATTATGTCCCACTATTCTGCGGGTAATTCGTGCAAACCGCCATCTTTGTTGTGGGAAATATTTTCACGTTTAGCCTCTAGTCCTTTCTCACCAGCCCTGAGCTGATTGGAGAATGGTGTGCGGCGTTCCGCTTTAATAGTAGGAGATATGGTAGAGATATTTGAGTAGATATATGACGATTTTAATTAATAACGCGGTAGTCTTTTGTGTTTCTATTCCATTTTGCCCTGTAGATGTCTCCACTGGGAAACTCCAGGGGAAACTGTAAGTGGAATATCAGTTATTATGCCCTGTATTTTATTCTGCGGGTATTTTTGTACTCATATGTTCCCACTTTTATTCGCAATCACGCGATCTCTTCTTCAACATAAGTTATTTGTTTATTCCTTTATAATTTGTACGTATCTTTAACCATAAAGAACCAGCTCTCTTGTGACAAACTAATGTTATATAATAATATTATATTATAAACAAAAAAGATTTATTCGTTTGTTTGCAATGAATAAGCACTGAAATTACTAAAACTAATTTATTATTTTTACAAATAGAAAGCTACAATCTTTATGAGCAACGTAGGATATTATAAAGTAACTTTAATTAGAATTCCCTTACGAACACTGCAATTATATAACCCAAGGTATAAAAATATTTCACAAATAGCTACAGAAAAAAATATTCTTCAAGACATAATTTTGACGGGAAGCTATGTTGTGGGTTGTGACAAACGGGGCGTAAGCGTAGACTATCGATTCCTGGACGCGGTCACATAGAAAATATTTTATAGGCATTTGTTTATCTTTGTCGTAAGGAATGATGGTTAATGGAAAAGCAAAGACACGGAAAAGACTTTAAAGTATCAGAGATTTTGGCAAAACTGACTTTGGCTAAAGTTACTCTCCTTTATAAGGCGATTTAGAAACAGGATATTGTAGACTCACTGTACTTAGGTTATGTTTTAATTTTACAAAATGACGGTTAATGGAATGACAAACTAACGGCGAAGACTTAAAAGTATCAAGATTTTGGCAAACGGGCTATAACTAGGGGAAAGCAAATAAGGAGATTGGGAAAATGTATGCTGTAGATAGACATTTTATATAAAATGAATGAATAAATAATTTCTAACAATCACACCAATGATTTAGTTCCAAGATCTTCTTCGTCAAAGATGTCTGTCTCTTTTAAGCGGAGCGTGAAACGGCATTTTAGCATTTGAGTGGATGCGCTTTGTACCGTGCTTATTTCACGGTTTGAAGCGCTTTCATTTTTTATTGGACTGCATCGGCTGCTTACCATCAGGCAGGATGTAGTCATTATAACGTGTCACATTTTTGACAAAAAGAAAAAAAAAGAAAAGTATCATTAAGAACTTGTGTTATGGATATTAAATAAAGTATAACATATTTACATACTTATTTTTTTGTTGTAAAAAAATACTTGATATACATAGGACATACTCCTGCACACAAAGATTTGTCCTGTGGGAATCGAAACTTCGACCTCAGGTGTACTGACCTCCACTATAGGTCCTCAAACATATATAATCGTATCGGTCGTATAACAATTCAAAATTCGTCATTTACAGTTGTATGAGAACCATTTTACTTCAAACTTCAAATGTTTATTGCGATCATGAGTAGATACATAGGATGTTATAAAAGGTAAAGGTATATACATGATACCCTGTTAAGGCGCAGCAACACAGTTTTAATAACATTTTAGTAATTGTAATAACAATAATGTTATTTTCTATTTATTCTTGAATATATTGAAATTACTCATTGATTACTACTGAGCAGAAAAGATGCCCATTTATCACGAACCAAGTTAATAATGATTCGGTCTAGTACGCGAATCCACTGCAGATTTGTAGAGGCAGGTGTGCGACGACCTGCTGTTAGAATTTACATACACACATTCACGCCTGTTTCCCCGAAGGGGTAGGCAAAGGCATTTTATACGCCCACACTTCGCCTATTATATAGTTGGTCCCACGTAATAGGCGAGCCTATTGCCGCATACGTCGTGCCCGGTATGCGGCAATGTATGTTATGTTCGCCAGAGCCTCGTCCGTTAATCGGCAGGTGCACCTCATGCAGGTGAGGTTGGCTTGGGCTTCTTAGGTCTTGGTAGTATCTCTATACACAATGTAACAAGAGAAAACTACTATTATCTAAATGTAAATATTGAAGTAAATGTTTGATATCCAATCACTATTTAACGGCTAAACAGAATCACTTCACGTGATGTGTACACTAATATATTGAACCAGTTCAGCGTACCACATTATCATTCATTATTGAATTAAAAATATTTCTGTTGTTTTGGCTCCAGTATTTTATTTGATACTTCCAAAAAGAATTTAATATCTGGGGGCACGGCAGTGCCCCCACCAAGTCAAGCAAAAAAGCGGCAAGGCCGTAATGGTACGGCACGCACTAAATAATTCAATTTACATGTGTTTTCATGCGATGTCCGACTCAATATATTAAAATAAAGCATTAGCGATTAAAGATTTATAATATTGATATGCGTCACTATAAGATGCTGTTAATTATTACGTAACAACTTAAGACAGAAAGTCGCTTAAGTAGAGACTGAATTAACTAATAACCGACTTGGTATTACATGGATCTCACAATGGACTTAGTTTTTTTGACAAGTATTGTTTTTGATGGGATAAAAGTCTACATTGATTATTTTACGAACAAAAAATAAAAGGTAAAGTAACACAACGGGAAACAATAAAGTAACTTTTATTAAAAAAATAAAGGTATAAAAACATTATTTTGTAGAACAAATTGTTTGTCTGATGTGGTGCCAAAATAAACCAGTCACCGACACTATAAGCCCAAGTCTAAGCTCTTGTCCCTTCAGCGTTAAGTCCAGACCCAAGCTAGACCTATATCCACGAGACATTATCACAGGACCCTGTCAAGAGCCAAGCAAATAAATCAGTCCACCGACCCTCACTTACCCCAACTTACCTTACAATCATAAAGTAATTAAGATATTACCGTTTTGGTCCGGGCCCTGTAAATCCCCTTTTCTGGGCGTCTAAAAAGGTCGTTTCTTAAAATTTTCATATTACAATTCACTTTCGACTCCAACAGTGAAGAACCATTATCGAATAATGTTACGGCGATTAGAGGAATAGTTCGAAAGCTAATATTATATGGTTTCACAGATAGCCTCTAGCTTCCTCTCACAAACCCGTGAGAAAGATATTATACTTCATCACACAGACTCTGTGCTGATTGGCGGAGGATGGTGTGCAGTGACCTGCTTTTATATGATTTTGGTTCATTTTTACAAGCTGGCCAATAAGTCTCTGATTTGATTGAACTACCAATACACAGTGATAGCCAGTATCAATGACAGGGAATGAAGGGCCAACTAAACGTCGAGTTTTCTCAACATCTAACAGTCGCTAGTAACATATAATTATCAATTATATTTTACTAGCTTCGCTCGTGTAGCGTACAGATATACTTATACTCATATGTAAGGCGATTCTCACACTGCCCCGCATGATGCAGCGTTGCGCGTGGATGCGTGTTCTTCCGTTGCTTGTAAGTATCTCCGTTTGTATGGAAAACACGCACAGTCTAACACACAGAAAATGCATCCACGCGCGTTCATGCGGATCACGCGCATACACGCTAAGAAACATGCACCCCCGCGCGTAGTTGCGGGGCGAGACGCAAGGTATGGCACACCGAATCCCGCAGTGCCGCGCGTGATTTTGAATGGGCGTGATGTGTGTGTTTGAAAATGGATTTCGATATCGATCGATTTATATTCGAAATCGAAAACCACCCAGCTATCTGGAATATGAAGAAGTGTAGTTCGTGTTGTTGAAGAATTTCTCTTCATATTTTCTAAGATCCCAATAGTTTTGAACAAATGACCCATTAAAGATCTTGTTTGTAAATAAAGTTGTACCCAGCATCTTCTATAGGCACGATTTCTTTTAATTTGACCGTACAAAAACCAAACAGTTAATATAATGGCAGCGTCCTGAATGAGTTTCACAAAAACTATCGTGATGCTCAGTACTGCACGACCACCACAGAACGGCGCCGTGCGTGAATCTACAAAACGCACCTACGCGCGTGAGTGCGCAAAAAACCCGCACGATAATGCAGATCTGCACTCCCGCAGGAACGCGCGTAGGTGCGTCGACACGCAATATGCAGCATGATGCGGGGCAGTGTGAAAATCGCCTTAGTCAATTCACAAAAATCTTAATGATGAATGAATCTCTTTATTAATCACTCCGTTCAATGGTGCAACCCGTATGAAAATCCATTAAGTAATTTTCAGTTTTTCGTGTTCAAGTACATAAGCTAACGCTATAGGTGGTTTTTATTACACGCTTTTGTACTTTGTGGTTTAAATCTTGTAAGCTAAACTAGAGCCACTTCCTAACATACTCAAATCTGTTATAAGTACTTTCAGCTCTTCAGTGAACATGCTTAACCGTTGCATGGAGTTTTACTTTTAGTTGTTTTAGGACATCAATCTTTTTTTTACTAAAAAATAATAAATATATCCTTGATAAAAGCGATCCTTTTTTTGTACACTGATTATACTTACATCAATATTGCTTTATATATACCTTTCCCATTTCAATGTGGTCGTTTTAGCCATCCGGAGCCATTGACAACGTCCTGTAATTTTGTGGTGTCCCAAGAAAGGATTTACAGAATTGCTTCGGAAAACCATGAATACGTTAACATAATCGTAACACGCATTTACCAAGCACGGATTGGGGTTTGTTTATGGTCTTCGTGATTTTATGGGATTCCGATGACGGTCTGGAATTCCACTAAGATGGAAAAGAATGGGATTGAGTTTTTTTATTACTTAAAAGTGTACTAACAGTTTATATTAGCGCAATTTTTGGAAAAATAATAGAATGTTTAGATACCTTAAATTAAATTATTTTTTTCCACAAAATAAACATAAAATGAACAATATTCTACATCTGCCAATGTTATCTGACTTATATCAAATATAATGTAAAATTATTTTAAAATAATGTTATGTTTATTTATGTTGAAATTTTAACTATGTCAATTATAATTTCAAATATATAAGTAGTTCAAATTTCAGTTTCATTTCAGATTTCTAATATATTTTTTAAAATAATTTCATATAGGTTTAAATGCACTAATCATCCGCTTATTGTTATCTTACAACTGGGCTCAGGCCTTCTATAAACCACGTATTAATGGAATACTCTGCAGACCCAGTGCGATTTCGCAGCTCGCAGGTGTGTCGGGGCCTATTGTTTGATTATTTCAATACCACATCTGGTGATGGTGATACAGGGACCATATGCTTAACGGGCCTTGAAATACGGATGCAGCAAAAACGGCCACTCTTACAAGAACTAACCCTTTAAAACTCTACTTATCTTCGGTGACCTATCACGGCATTTAGTCACGTGAAACTACGAGCGCTTCACGTAACCGGCTTAAAACATCTAATAGAGGATTTACCAAACACAGTCAATTTAGTAGCTAATGAGACTGAAACTAAATGTACCGAGGAATCGATCTCTGGAATAATCGGATTCCCAGTTTTTTACGCGACTTAGAAACGAAATCCTTGATTTATCTCGAAATTCTATCACCATAGTTAAAAATCATCAGAAAACTATCTTTACTTTTACGACGTTGTCGCGTGAATCAGACAAAAGCTACGTGACATACCTTCACCTGATGCGATTGCGGGGCAGCGCCAACATTTTGAACACCACGGCTATGAGGGCGAACATCGCACTACGCACTCTCAAATCCTTCACTTTCTGAAGTTTTGTTAGATGAATATTTTGTGACGAGTTTGTACATATTATTATTTTATTTTCTTTTTTTGGAAATTATTATTGGCTATGGAATTATTTAACTTATATGTATGTACTAATATAGGTTAAGAATTAAATATTACTAACACAGAATAGATCACGCCCTACGAACATTATTTATTACTTCTTCAAATTATCCCGGTTGCTGCATTATGGACCCGAGGTCCGCTTAGGGGATGCATGGGGTCCATTTAGAATTTACATCTTTGGGCCTAAGATAACTTCACCTGCAAGATTCAAGACGACGGACGAGGCTCTGGCGTAGACTTTCCTTTCGGGGTTGGGAGGTCAGACAGCAGTCGCTCACGTAAAGGCCACACACACAGCCACTAACTAAAATGGAGGGTTTGAATAGAAATACATTATTTATTACTATTCGTATTATTTACTCTATTATATACTCTTAATGATAGCAAACTGGCATAAGCATTATGTCGCTTTTAAAGGCCACCAAAACAACAAACTAAAAACTAACTAAAGGTAGTTATGAACAGATTCGACCAAGTGTGTTTAAAGTGCGGCGTTGTATAAGTCGCTGAGATCTACTACGCGGTAAATAAAACGCACCACTTGATGTAACGCACTCTACCCGCGGGGCGAGCTGGCATAGAAATGGCCGGCCGCCAGGGATATAAAAAAAATCGATTTATAAAATGATCGCCTTTTTTTAAACAAAAATAGATCTTTAGCGATTTTAATATCACAAAGAATCGATTATAAATTGTTTTTTTTTCGTAATTACAAATCAATCCTATTTGATTTTTTATAATAATAATAATAATAATAATCTTTATTAGCAGAAAAATAAATGTGACAAGGATATTTGTAAACTATGACTTCTGCACTAGGCTCGCAGGCCTGTGTTGCAGCAGTCAAAAAGAGAATAACAATTAAAGTTACATAATGTAGTTATAAGAGCTCCGGTTCGACTGAGACTATGAAGTAGTTCGAACAATAAACTAATAAATAATAGAAAAGAAAACACTTAAATAACGAAATTTAAAAACAGAATAAAATGTGTCGTGTGTCTGTTGGGTGTGTGTGCGTGTGTCTGTTGGGTGTGTGTGCGTGTGTATGTGTGCGTGCATGTGTGCTTGCGTGTGTGCATGCGTGTGTGTGTTTGCGTGTTTGCTTGTGTGGTTGCATGGTGCGTGGATCGGTGTCAATTTCTGGTAGGGATTAAATCTTCGGTTTCAGCATAACTTTGGGTCAGTAACCACATTTTAAGATGTTGCTTGGCAATCAGCCGAACAAAATAAAATCTTTTTCTGGAGACTATGTTTACCAGTCGAATTCGCTATATACTACTGATTAAACCACTGCGCTTATAATTCGCTGTAGCTGCGGTTTAAAATTTTTTGATTTTATTGTTTCTTCATACTAATATAATGTTTAGTTTAACTTTGTATTTATTAAATACGTATTTTTTCTATCAGTGGGGGCCTATGTTTGGCTTTCTGTAATTAAATGATTTATTTATTTCATTTAGTCATCTTTTGGTCCTCGAAAAATGTCAAAAATATATCGATTTTTTTTTAAAACAACTCTGTAATCCTGCAGAAGCTATAAGAGAGCTTATTGCATTGAACTGACAGTTGGCAAGTTAGCACTTTTAGGGGCCGCTTCCTTCGGATCTGGCACAGGGGTCGTTTTTGAAAGCTGGCATAATTTTGACCAAGACCGGAATCTGACCGAATCTTTGACTAATATAATATAATAATTTAATTTCAAATTAATTGCAAAATCGATTATTTCTTAAAGAAATATCGATGTCACACCCCTACCAGCCGCTGCACCATGTAAATATCATATAGAAGAGAACCAGTGCAATATTACAAAAACACAACGATTTAACCCTTTGCAAGGTGGTGGTGAACATATTCCCACCAGAAATTGAACCTTATGAAGTTGAGTTAAGGTAGAAAACCAATGAAAAATTCAACATGTTCTGGCTGCTAAAAGGTTAAAAGTGTTCTTTTGATTCGTACAACGCAGATGGTCTACTGACCCTAGCTTACTATGTCAGTACAGTCGATACTAATCTAGAACGCATTCTATTTCATTTGCTGAATATCCTGCATAGGACTGAATACACTCGTCTGCCGTCTACTTTGGTTGATTTTGAACATTTTATTTGTTTAGGCTCCCACTGAATGGTGGCCCGCGCTGGAGTTTGTTTTCCTTTTCATCAATTTCCATCCATTAAACTGCCAATATTTTCTTTTCATCCTAATTGGATGAAGGAGTGGGATAGGTATTGTCAGACTGGCATAAATGTTGACAATGTACTGAAAATTCTCCATTTTTCAAGCATCGTTTGAAATTCCTAAGGGATAAGAGCTATCATATTATACAATTCACGCTTTTTTCCCCGAAGGGGTAGGCAGAGGCATATTTTACGCTTCGCCTATTTATTTTACACTTCGCCAATTACATATATAGTTGGTCCCACGTAATAGGCGGCGAGCCCATTGCCGCTTACCCGGTTGATCGGCGGGTGCACCACTTGGAGTTGAGGTTGTCCCTATACACCTGTTTAGTGTTAATTCACTATAAATGATACATAATTAAAATTTAACTTATTTGTTCATTTGAAATCCATATAAAACCTATATCTTATAGTGCGGCAGTCCCATAGTGTTCTTATTTCACTTGTAGGTACTTTTATCTTTTCCATTAGTTTTGTTCCCGAAGTTAACAGAGTTCTGGCACCAGCCTCGAACAGTGCTTGACTATATCCCTCCCGTCCTTATTATTTTTCTGATCTGTCCGGTTTAATATATATATTATGTGACATGTGCTGATTTTTTTATTTTATTTTGTTTTTTGTTGATGGCAGTTGGCTTGTCAAGCGTTAAGATCCAAGATTCCATTGTTTATTTATTTGATCACATCAATTTTAGAAAGCCAATCTTAAAATAAGTACTGAATTCACTACTAATGGTAGCGTTTATTAATGATATTATATTGCTTAAGTTTACTACTGACATCATTTTTACATATGGCTGCAACTTATTTGTTAATATTTAATTTAAATCAATATCTTTGTTGGTAGTGCGACAGTTACATAGCGTTTTTCCCACTGAGTAGACACTTTCACCGTTTCCATTGGTTTTGTTGCCGAAGTTTCTAGATTACTGGCACCAGCCCCGATCAGCGCTCAGCTCTCAATCCTTTATTTACTAGCGCTTTGAAATCGAACTTTGGGAACACTGCCATAATTTCTATTTTCTATCTACATGTAACTATGCTTTTGCTGCATTAAATTTGTACCAATGTTAGAATGTTTTAGTTGTATGTAATACGAATAGGTTAGATTAGTTTAAATAGTTTATAATAATAAATTTTTGAATATACATTTCTATTCTGTTATTCTTACTAGTAGAAAAGTAGTGTCTTTATCTCCTATTCCAGTTGAATAATATTATTGTTAGACAATCTATTTGAAACGTTCGTTCTTAATTCCGTTAAATGTGGTAATGTATTTAAATCGTTTTTATTTTACATTACATTTTTACAATTTTATTTTGATCGACGATTAAAGGTAATTACGTTTTCATTACAGTGAGATTAATTAAATTATCGAAGATATATTTAAACTTATTGCTTTAATTTGTACATAAAACGTCCGCTAGATGATTGATAAAATAACTAGTCTTTTAAAATCAGCTATTGTTTTATTTTAAATATGCATTTCATAAAAAAACTGTTATTTTTACATGACAATAAAATCATTCATATTAATATTATTATGAATAAAGTATGATGACACAACATTAAACTCAAATTTGAGAAAGCACATCTTTTTTATTAAAACTGAGAGAGATTTATAGACTGAAGATTTTACTATTGGTGTGATCTGACCTAAATACAAGCCACAAGTAAAAGCATATATAATTAGTAACTATTGACTTACTTAAAATAAATATTTTACAGCTGTACGAGTTACAACAATGACCGAACAATACAATTTCAAGAAACTTTAATTACAGACAAAGAAACTTGAAAAGATGCTACAACAAAACCTTAAGCCCTAGGAAACTAAACGACCTCTTGCATTAAGACTGCAGTTCTTACAAGTTAAAAAGGGGCATTCGAATACTGGATAAAAAAAATGGAGGAAATCTCGTTAGCCAGACTGGAGACGTTTGTCCCGCGTTGCTCTGAGTGCCTGCAGGAGACGGGTCCGCTTTGTTTGCCCATTGTGGACGATCGCCGTCTTCCTGTCTATGGTTTGACAATCGATAGTTTTGGTATCGATAAAGTTAATTCCTTAACACACACACTTCTTTTTAAATGTTAACAAAAAAACTGTGATATATCCGAACAAATAGTGTCGATAACATAATGTTATCAAACTATCGACAATTGTGCACGATGTCGATAACACTTTGTCATCAAACTATCGAATGATTTAAAATCAATCTGTCGATAGTTTGATGACAAGTTTATAATATTTCTTTTATTTTGGAAATTTTACGGACAGTTTATTTTAATAATAGTACTACAGGTTTTTTAAGTTCTCACGATTGCATAAGGTACTCACGTTAGTAAGACAGGAGACGTTTGTCCCGCGTTGCCCTGAGTGCTTGCAGGAGACGGGCCAGCTTTGTTTGCCCATTGTGGACGATCGCCGTCTAACTGTCTATGGTTTGACAATAGATAGTTTTGGTATCGATAAAGTTAATTCCCTAACACACACATTTCTTTTTAAATGTTAGCAAAAAAACTGTGATATATCCGAACAAATAATGACGATAACATAGTGTTATCAAACTATCGACAATCGTGCACGATGTCGATAACACTTTGCCATAAAAATGTTGACAGTTTGATTTGTCGAGAGATGATAAAGTTAATTATATTTTTTTTACTTTGACAACCGATAGTTTTAGTACAGACATTTTAAATTTAGAAATAAGGGATAAGAATCGATATCACAATTTAATTAAACCAACGACAATTGTGCACGATGCTGATATTATAGTGTAATCATACTAAAAACAGTCAATTTATTGCGTTACATTGACAATAATACATATTAGTTACAATACTAATAGATGTTTGTGTTCAATTCAATTCTTTATTGCTTTATAGTTCAATGGTTGTCTCACTGCTACTGAAAATCTCGTAAGGCAGACTGAAGACGTTTGTCACGTGCCTGCCTGCATAACAGACAGGTCAAAAAAAAAACACATAAAAACATCGACAATTAAACCATCGAAGAACATCTCTATGTGCACAGTCTAGTTCTGAACAGATAATTCTTTTGAATCCCCAGTGAATCGCTCTGTGGACATACAGTGCTTTGCTGACACCGTTTTTCGTTCGGGGCACAGCAATAGAAAGCAATGTAAAGAGCATTTACTTGATTAGAATTGGAGGGGAAGTTACGTTTAATTCCTAACTATACAGAATGCTTTCCGCAGATTGTGAAGGGGGAAATATATTACAAGAGCTTAAAGGAATGTTTCCTTGTTACTACTACGGAAAATTTAATGACTTACACATACTAGAAAATAATAAACACATTTTTGGTAGGGACTTAAACTTTTGGTAAGTTTTAATCGAAACTTCAATAACTGAGACACGCACCGGAAGATGTGAACACATTTTTGATGGCACCAAGCGTATGTGGATAGATAGATGTCAATCGTCCTGCTGTTAGCATATGTTAAGCTGTTGCTTGTTGTACATATGAATGAATGAATGAATATTTTTTAATTTCTCTCTTCACAAAGGGTTACATAAAAAAATATGTACACAATATCACGCCTGTGTCCCTAAAAGGGTAGACAGTCAGATTACACGATCACATTTCGCCTGTCTGATTGTAAGCAGTCGATGCAGTCCAAAAACATAAGGGCGCTTCATACAATGAAATAAGCACGGTACAAAGCGCACCCACTCATGAAGGCCTGCTTATAAGACCCGGGATCATAGGAACTAAGAAACACATGAGCTTTAGCGAATTCCAGAGTAATGGTCTCACTCAGAAACGATTTACCAAATTTCTTGGTTTGAGTGCTGATAGTCTGCACAGTATGTGAATGGTTCCTAAGACCAGCACGTGTTGTTCAAGAGAAAAAAGAAGAGGGCGGGATGAGACCGAAAAGCTCCTCAAAACACTCACAATGGTAGTTCCGGTAGAAGACACTGAGAGAGGCATTGTCCCTACCTCGTAGATCCTCGAGAAAGGCTGTCAGCGTCTCCTATAATGCAAATCGCTCGCCGTTGCAGTTTGTAAAGTGCATAGAGGAGGGATATCAATATGGTCCTACGTAATAGGTGGCGAGCCTATGTTAAAGGTCCTATTTAATTAATATCTAAAAATAGGATGCTTCACATCTTTCTAAAGTAGGATCCACACATTCATATGCCAAATTACACAGGTTCAGGTGTTTGACTTCGAATATTCAGTGCTCATCATTATCCATGGGTATAGTGATCCCACCATCATGTTTGGAGTCCAAGCCAACCTCAGCTGCAAGTGGCACAGTATTAACGGACGAAACTCTGGCAAACATAGAAATTCCCGGTAAGCGGCAATAGGCTCGCCACCTATTGCGTGGGACCAATAACACCAGTGGCGAAGTATGGGCGTATATTAGGTCTCTGCCAAACCCTTCCGAGAAACAGGCGTGATTGTGAATATGTTATTCTGTTTAATCAATTTAAGTGCAAAGTTTTATATGTTATACTTTTTGAAGCACGTTAATTTAATAAATTTGGTCAATTCGACTCATACGACCAATATGTACAATGCATAGACGCCTAAAGTTGAAACCACAGCTCTAAAAGGTTTCATGACAAATATGAAAATTTTATTTATATATGTATTTAATAATGTATGCACATAAGGAACATACACAAAGATAGAAGTTATGAAAGACATGTACAACGGCACTGCTTATCCCTAAAAGGAAATTCTTCCAGCAGACCGAAAAAAGGAAACAACATACAAAGAAGACACGTGCACAAAATACGTAACAAAACAAACTAAAATAAAACAACAAAAAAAAACTAAAATCAAACAATATTATACTAAAATTAAACAATTAGACAAAAGGTACAGCTAGCAGGCAGCAAGGAAGTGTTCCTTTATTGTCTTCTTAAAAATGGCAATACTTTTGAAAGTGCGAATTTTATTATAAAATAAAAATAATTTTCTACGATGGTATACACGACCGGAACACTTTTTGTGACTTGATTAATTATGCATGTTGATGAGTAGTTTATTTATTTTTTATTGATAATATGGGTTTCCAACAAAGGACATACACGACAAAATATAATAATATGTGATATAGTAACATTACGTGTACTCCCTCAATTATAGGAGACCACAGCATGCAAATAAAATAATTCACAAGGCTGTGTTTACAGGTTAAATCATTAAAGTAAGATTAGAATTAAATTACACTTAAATAATATTTAAAAGGAATTAGAAATAAAATTACTTTAACTTAACACAAATGACCAACATACACTTAAGAACTTATAATTAAATATATGTATCGAATTTACAAAATGAAAAAATCAAAAATAAATGCTGAAAAAATTAAAAAAAAAAAATTAAGTTAGAATTAGTTAATGCAGTCCAGTAAAATGAGAACGCTACACTCCGTCAAATGGCGCACCGACTCATGACGACATATATACGACAGATATGTTATTTCACTTCCCGCTTAAAAGACCCGGGACTAAAAGAGCTGGGAAACAAATGCGCCGGAAGAGAAATTCAAAGGAAATACGACACAGAATTATCTTACCAAATAATAATTGAATTGAACTGTCATATCCATTGCACTAACATACCTTCTGAGAGACATGTAAATAACAACAGTCCGCAATTTACAGTGTCTACTTATTAGCAGCAAAGACTAGTCAAATATTTACTGTCTTGAACTAAGCATGCCCTCTCTAGGTTTAAAAATCTCTTTGTAATAGGGAAGTAAAAACAGTTTTTCTTCAACTCGTCCTGTACAGTGCTCTTTGTTTTGACATCAACTCATTAGTTGAAAACTTAACAATTCTCAGTATATTCCAGCAGAAAGGCAAGTTTATTGTTTAGTCAGTACCTAGACTGTTTACTCTAATAGACGTGTAAAGAGACAATTATTTATATAAAAAATTAGATATTGCAGAATTTTAGTTATTTTATTTTGATTTATTGGCTTATAGAGCTTACACAGTCCGGACGGATAGAAAGCCAGAAGTGGCGAAACCCATAGACCTCAAATTCCGAGGGTCTCGTATTCGAATCCTGATCGAGCACCTATGACTTATAGAAGTTATCTGCATAGGAAAGCACGTTAAGCCGGCTGCCATCAACATCTATGGCAGTCGTTATTAAGAATCCAGTGCCTTCTTATATGCTGACATCTGGTTTAAACATATAATAATTTTTCCCTCTGTGTTGTGGAGGTCAGACGGCAGTCGCTGCATGTGATAGCTGAAATTGAGCAAAAATCAAGCAGATCAGAGCAGCAGGGCAACCGGAATAATTTTATTGATCATTTAAACATTTAAATTTTTATGCTGTAATGCTGTTTTCTTTAATAAAAATAAAATAAATAAATAATTACTTACTTTTCTTGTTTAAGTTCGTTCTTATTTACCCGTCCGTAGTCACACAAAGTATTAGAAAAAGTATGTAAGCGAATGTAAAGACCGCTAAAGCGTGGATATCGACAAATAATTGTTTAAATTAAAATTAATAACTGAAGTGGCAGTGGGCATGGCAAAGCACGAGGAACTGACGGCCGTTGGGGCAGAAAAGTTCTGAAATGGAGGCCTTTCGATAGGAAACGAACTGTCGGCCGTCCACCTGCAAGATGGACGGACGATCTGATAAGAGTTACAAGATCACATTGGACGTGGGCCGCCTGCGATGGGTATCATTGGAAGCTTATGGGAGTGGACGTCTTTGTGCTGATGATGATGATGATGAACAATATTTATTCTGGACCGGTGTTTATATATTCGTAAGATAGTACTGTATGCATTTACAAAAAAAAGTATTCAAATATGTTTTGTCCGTTCTTAGAAGCCATAGCCAAGTTCTGCTTAGTTTAGGGCTAGATAGAACTGTAACATACTTCTTACGTCACGCCTGTGAACCTCAGTTGTTGACTTGTTTGTGTAAAATATTTTATTTAATTGCACTTTTATTCTTGTCAACCGCAGGATGACCGGACAACTTGGATGAAGGCCGTCATTGTTATTTTTAGGGGAGGCCTATGTTATTTTTCAGGGGAGGGTTGGCTAGTAGAGATGTCTTCTAGAGATAAGTCCACCTTTAAACTTTTAGTTCCTAATACCTTTTGTAATCTATTTATGTTTTATGTGCAATAAAGGATTATTATTATATTCAGCAGTGGACGTTTTTGAGCAGATAATAATGACACGTCTATTTAGTAAGACGGTCTATGAGTCAGTGAGAACAATTTAGTTTCCTATTAGAGATTATTACTGGGAATCCCGAGAAATTCCGCTGAGGGAGGTTAATGTGACGAGCGCGTTGCAGAGTCGGACCTTAATTAATTTGGTCTAGTCAATTATGCCAATGCTAAGGTCCAAGACAAATAATACTATTGTGTGCTTAACATTTATGTTGGTGTGGCGTTCATTTTCTGATATGCTATTTGTTAATTGTAAAATATATCGAAATGCATAAGGATCAAACACCATTTACGATATATCAGTCTAGCTAAACCATACGTCGCTGTTTTACTACCCTAAGTAAGAGAAAATAATAAAAATTTGTATTTTTTTATATATTTATCATGAGCTTTTGTTATATTTTGATTAGTTAGTTTAGGTCCAATTAAATCGTAAATGTTTCGGAGTGTTGATAATGGGAATAAAATTGGTGTCAGAATACATAAGTCTTCCTGACGTCAGAATTTTCTTATGTCCCACTTCAACAAAATCATTTTGTACTTAAGTTTTCTACTTCTCATAGCTCCGCGGTGCTCGGTGGTCGGAAACGATCGCCGAAGTTAAGCAGAGTTTACAGAGGTCAGTCCTTGGATGGATGCCGTTTGTGTGGCATTTGATATCGAGCGCTTTCGTGCTTCGGAAAGCACGTTAAGCCGTTGGTCCCGGTAATCACTAAATGTGATAATCGTTAAGCCATGTTAGAGACCTAATTGGGTAGCTTGAATAATTCTAACAGCAGGACGCTTTACACCTGCCTCCGCCAATCCGCACTGGGTCCGCGTGGTGGAGTATGACCCAATACTCTCCCACCTTGGTGTGTGGGAGGAGGCTCGTGCTTAATAGTGGGACGTTAGTGGGCTGTGATGATGATCACTTCCTGCTTCGGACTGCTGGTAGACATTATTTTTAAAGTAAGCACTGCAATGGCGATCGCGAACCGGCAAACGTAGTAGAGGACGGCCTCCCACGCGATGGACCGATGATCTGGTCAAGGCGGCGGGAAGCCGATGGATGCAGGCGACTCAGGATCGCTCTATGTGGAA
This sequence comes from Musotima nitidalis, assembly GCA_949126915.1. Lineage (NCBI taxonomy): Eukaryota > Metazoa > Arthropoda > Insecta > Lepidoptera > Crambidae > Musotima > Musotima nitidalis. The sequence continues at coordinate 4,550,496 of OX421424.1, read as the reverse complement.
ATCTATTGGGGAGGCCTATGTTCAGGGTGGACGTCAGATGGCTGAGATGATGATGATGAAGCAGCTCCATTGTAAATCCTTGTGAAAATCCCTTTTTTATACATATTTCTTGTGTACATAATTTGTTAACTAAAAATAATAGTCAAAAATAATAATAGTAAAATAATAATTAGCTTATTATCAAAATTCCTGTTTTCTATGAAATTTTACTTTCATAGGTCTAAGTCAAAAAAAATATTGCTAAAACTGTGTTGTACATTATATGGTCTTATAAATAATTTGGTTAAAAACATAGATTAATTAATTATCTGTGTAACCTCTGTTATGGAACAGGGGCGTGTAACTGTGTTAGGGGTAACACAGTTATTATTTCTATTGGTGCTTTTAAATATAAATTAAAAAAATATTTACGTATTACTTAATGCTGTCGATCTCTCTATTATCTTCACTACGTATAAAAAATAAAAAATATTTTAAACTCGAATCAAACTGTGTTTGTTCTATGTTATTTAATCTTAAGTACCTTTACCACATTAGAAAATTCCATATAATATACATAAGTAATTGTAATTCTGCTGTAACTCACTACTTTTACTACTTTAACTTTTCATTTAATTGTATTTTGTGGTTTTAAATATTTTGTTTTGTTGTTAAGTTTATGCCTTTTGTGTGGCACACGAAAGTTATAAGGTCTCCACAAAGACCAGCGCTGTTGTGGTCCTCCACTGCAGCACATGCTGAGTGGAGTCCTTTTTAGGCATACTATATGTAAACTTATGTGTAAAAATTGTTTACTGTTTTGAATTCTGTTCTTTGTTTATTTATGTTATCCTACTTTAAATAATAGATACCTCCTTCCAATGAACTATAAACCTCATACAGGATCTCCATTTTTAGGAATTCCCTTCGTATAAATAAAATAAACAAAAATAAATATTTCCTGACAACTATACCCATTAATCAATTAAAAGATAAGTTTCATAGTAGCTATTCTCAATTAGAACTGTTAGTTTTCTTAATTAGGCCACGAAGTTTTCATCTATACTAATACTAATATACTAATAATAATATTATAAAGAGGAAAGATTTGTTTGTTTGTTTGTTTGTAATGAATAGGCTCGGAAACTACTGGACCGATTTCAAAAATTCTTTCACCTTTGGAAAGCTACATTATCCCCGAGTAACATAGGCTATACTATATTTTTAAAAAAATTAGGGATCCTTACTAAAAATCCAATAATGTAACCCAAGGTGTAAAAAAATGACCTGAAAAACTCCTTACGTAGCGTGCGCAGCGAAAACTATTGATGATAGAACAAAATCATGTACTACAACTTTGCAGAACTCATCATTATCTACAAAAAGTGTCGCGACAGCATATGTCTAAATATTATAGTTACGTCACAGTAAGCGGTTTTTTATTCTAAAAATTTAATTTATATGCTGCCGCTTGAAAAGGCTCTATATTTGTACCTTGGTATTAATCCTTATCAAAAAAAATTACTTTATATTCAAGACGGCTTCAATACCTTTATATAACTTTATGAATTATTCAATTCGGACATTTCATTTGGAAGATATCACGAGTTTAAAAATGCAAGTATTAGAAAAAAGTCGCGTGGTTGCCGCTCACCGCGCTCAGCTAGCCAGCATGCGATGTAGGCTCACTGGGGTACGCCGGGGGGGTGTCAATGTAATAATATTATAAAGAGGAAAGATTTGTATTTTTGTATGTAACGAATAAACTCAAAAAGTACTGGACCGATTTTAATTTTTTTTTTATTAGAAAGCTACATTATTAGTGAGTAACATAGGCAAAATTTTAATTTGTAAAAAAATAGGGTTTCGTAAGATATATGGATTTTTCGGACACAAAGTGTAAAAAATCAACCAGGACAGTTACTCATTTTGCGTACGCAGCCTAAACTATAAAAGATAAAATAAATAAATAAATATTCTTTTACATTAGATAGAACCACAAAATGTGCTAATTAATTGTAGATCTTATAAATATCTACTAAAAAGTCCGCGACACACTATACCTATCTATGTCGAGTGAGGCATAACAACCATTTTTTTATTGTACTACATTTAAACGCATTTAATTTACTTATGATATTAATCCTTATCAAAATAATCTATTTCATCACTAAGTGCAGTTTATGTAGATAATATTTAGTCTTTGAATGATCAAAATTTGACGTTTGGTTTTGAAGTTATGGCGAAATTAAATTATTACGATTTCTGCTGCACGGCGCCCTATCACGGGTCGAGGCTCCCGGCCATCAGTTTATTTTGTTACCTGAAAATAATTTTACGTCAAATGTTGTTTATAGAGAAGCTTTACAATAATCGCTTTAGTTATCTATCCCAAAACAACGGGTTGCACTCCGGGCCGGTAGGAGTGAAAACTTAGTATTAATTACATTTAAATATTTTCATCATTAACAACTTTAACATCCACATAAAGACAATCTATGCAGCCTGCGTATAATGACTGCGTCGTCGTAGTGTCGGTGTCTGTGAATTGATCTGGGAATCATTTTGCTGACCGTGTCTTTTCTGGGCAGGCATTTTGTAGCGGTAACCGACATCCACGCGGGCGGAGCCGCGGGCGACCGCTAGTGTTAAATAAACAGCATGCGACTGTACATTTAGCTTCTATGTGAGTCATAACCAAGCCGTAGACGTTCCACTCCTGCTTTCGTTTCAATGTAGACATAGCCAGCTCCGAAGTTTAGTTTCTGGAAACATCTAATCTGTTGTGCAATCCCGTTGAAATTTACGCTGCGAGTTGGGAATTGAGAGGGAAGTAGAAATTTATTTGAGAAACAATAGCTATAAAGTCAGCGTCAGACAGCTCGGGCTTGCATTCCTCTGTTGCTTTTCTAGTGGTTTTAAACCAGTATCTTCATACCGGTACCTGTTTCTTGGTACTTACTCGTATTTAATACGAATAGGTAAGATAAGTTTAAATAGTTTATATAAATATATTTTTGCATATAGGTACATTTCTATTCTGTTATTGTTACTAGTAGAAAAGTAATATCTTTATGTCCTATTCCAGTTGAAATATATTATTGTTTGATAATCTATTCGTATATCATGCGAAGAAGTTTTGCGTATGTACATTATGAATTTGAGTTTGTTTTCCCCTTATCGTTAGAAAATTATGTGTTTAACTTTAACCAAAGATTACAATGTAGTTATAAACAATAATTTAATAATGTAATTTAATAATTCCATAAAGTCAAAATCATTTATTCAAGTTTGGCTCATTAGAGTTTTTATGAAAGTTATACTTATAAACTAACGCGCCTATTCACTGCGGGCGGGAGCTTGATCTTAAAAGAACGGGCAAGAAAATCGTCAAGATTAGTTTTTTCTCCCGCCAGTTACAAGAAAATGTACTTAATAGTAAAACTATTCGACAAATCGACATAAACCTGTTTTCTGCAGTCAGAAGAAAGTGTCTTAGTGCACGCAACTCTGTTTTTCACTAATTACATAATATTTCGAACATTGAAATCCTCCAGAGATTTCAAAATATTGCACTGAGAAACATTTCGAGCGCACACTGGTTTGTCAGGAACAAAGAAATGCATGACTATCTGGAGATACCGAACGTAAGAGAAGTAGTTCGCAAAAACAGCAAGAGATACATGGAAAGGTTAAATAAACATACGAATGAACTGGCCAGAAGTCTATTGACTCCACAAGATGATGTGAATCGCCTAAAAAGATGACAAATCCTACACCTGGAACAGAGAAACTATCTGAATTAAAATGTCTAGTTTCTACCAACACATACGGTGCCATTTAATGGAATCGCACCCAACTCAATACTAACCATGGATCATATCTGATTATGGCTGATAACCGATTGCAGATGGACTGGACCAAAAAAAATAATTACATAATATAATAGACATTATACCATCCATCTACTAATTCAACCGTAGTAACTGTAACTCCAATGGGAAATAGGCCAACAGTAACTTAACTAAAGATCCCACGCCCTAACCATATGAACATAATCTTATTGATATTAAGTAGGGCCAATTCAGATGGAACCCCAATAGTGTTCCTTTTTTCATCCATCCCTCCTGTGTTTTTATTTCTTTTCCGTTAACTGTATTAGTCGAACGTGCACGTTCATCAAAAGATCCTGCTCATACTATTTTCCCAGAATGAAGTGTACTTATGTAAGATGTAATTAATTTGTAATATTACTAATAGAAAAGTTTTTGAGTGAAATTTATTGATTACTTGATACATAAGAAAATTTTATGACGAAGAAGAAAATGTTGACGACCGATATGGCGTGGTGGCGTGCGGGTGCACTCCATTCCAGAGGTCGTGGGATCGATTCCCACACAGGACAAATCTTTGTGTGCAAGTGATGGATTAAAAATATCTTTGTAACAATTCCCGCGCTACTATAATTTCCCGAAAAATTCTTCACCGCTCACTTCAACGCTGAAACCATCGTTTCAGCGTTGGTCGTGAAGACATCGTTGTTCTGAGGCTCCTATCTTACCTGAAGATGCCCTGTGTAAGGGTGAAACACGTGTCGTGTTGAATAGTTTCTCGATTTTTCGGGAAATTATAGTAGCGCGGGAATTGTTACAAAGATATTTTTAATCCATCACTTGCTTACAAAGGATTTCCGCAAAGTAACGCCTGAATCAATAAATTATTTAAATCTTTGTGTGTATAAATATCAATATTTGTTCTGGTCTGGGTGTTTTCCTATGTATATTATGTATTTACAAAAAAAATAAAACGTGTATATGTTTATTTAGTGCCCATAACACAAGTTTTTAATGATAGTTGGAATTATAGTTATCTTGGAACTAAATAATTGGTGTGTTAGATAAAGTAACGTCATTGAAAGCAGTACTCACAGCCGGTATCGTGCAAGACAAAGCGAGATTGCGAAGAATTTAAGTGAACAGTGAATAAGTAAAGAAGTCATGACGTTGAAGAAAAGATTAATAAAAAAAATGGTATAACTTCTATGGGTAAATAAAATAATATAATGTTAAAATCCTATAGCATTATTTAATAGGGCAGGTGATTTTTTTATTATACAATTATAACATTACAGAACAAAAAAACAAGGGAAAGATTAAAGAGACTTACAGCTCAACAGAAACAGAAAAAAACAATATTCAATTGGTCTTCCACTCAACCATTAGAAGTCCACTGCTGAAAATAGGCCTCCCCAAATGTTTTTTACGTGGAACAATCTCTAGTTCAACGGCTTTACGCCGCTTTCATCAAAGACTTCTTTATTCTATAGGTAATTTAAAAAAAAAACGTAAAATGTTGGTGCTCACTCGATTTTACGCCCCACTGAATAATGTTAGGTGTTAGCATATTTGCATCCCCGAAGCCATTTCTGAGAAGTCAAAGTTGGTTTTGGAATGTGCCGAAACTAGCATCTCAACCTAATTTATGGATGAACTTAGACGTTAGATCCTCGAACTAGAGTGTTCAGAGCTGACCTAACTGCTGATAGGGTTATAAATAATGCCATGAGACATGGTTGAAAGACTTCACTCGGGTTCTATAGTAATATGTGGCATACGTACAATACGATATTTTTATTTATCTTTCTCGAAGGTGATTTCGTTTTGATACGTTTCATACAATATTATTCATTTGTCTTTCTCGCGAAAGATCACAACCAGGATAATGTTTATTGAGACCTTTGGAGCCTTTTTTTTTTGTTTTACGTCGGTAACAAAATGCATTTACGCACTGCCTTCCGGCCAAAGGGGGACCGAAAGGGGTGTGTGGGACTCACCACCGGCAGACACTATAATATGCCTCAGCCTACCTGTTCGGGAAAACAGGCGTGAATATATGTATGTTTGTATGTACTTCTCAATTCTGAGCTCAGGCCACTTCACAGGCCAAAACTAAGCTGAGAAGGATTTAGGTCATTAATACTAAACCAAGCGTAACCAGTGCGTATTGGCGATGACAGAATGTCATAAAACAGATCTAGTTCTGTTTATAAATTCGATTAACTTATTCACACGTAAAACAAAAGTCTAAAAAAATAAAATATCATTTCAAATAGAAAAAGCGCAATATAAAATTTAAATAACATTTTCATTTTATGATTTTTTTTAATGAAATCTTATCACATCTAGTTTTTTATAATTTTAAACATTTTAAGTGCAAATTTAATATTTATATTATGGCCTTATTCTGCGTTAATCCATCGTAAGCAAATTACGGATTAATTACGATTTTTTCCGAAAAATCAAAAAAAAAACTTCAATCAATACGTCTTTCGGCCCCCTTCCCTCAGGGCATCTTCATGTATGAATTTGAATAACCTCAGACTTAAAATAATAACGTAAGTCCATGACGAAGCGCCGATTGGTTGAAAAGCAAAAGAACCAGTTATAAAAGGAGTAAGTACTTCTCAGTTTGTGTCAATGCCAAAAGACGCCTAAAATAACCCGATTTAAATACAAGAATGCTTACTTTAGTTACATGAAGGTTATTTAATATGATAATAACATGGCTTCTCCTAGGATTGCTTGCGTCTAATTTCCTTAATCTAAGTAACAAACAATATCTAAGCATTAGCATGCGAACACCGTGGCATTGAGCCCATTGCAAATGTAAAGACACAGTATAGAGAATTACAGTATCTAAACTAAATATTTATGGTATGAAAAACAATGAATATACTGAACAAATTGAATACTCTGATAGATAGATAAACTATTTATGTCTATATTGAATCAAATCAAATCAAATAATTTATTTGTCATTACAGGTGTACATAATGGTCTTACAATACAATAAATAGATAGCTTCCGTAATGTACCGTTAGTTAGTTAGTTAGTTGACTAATTAACTATGATAGACTTATTTATCAACGCACAAATTTAATTATATTGATCGAGCAGAAATTTGGCATACATACAGCAGTTACTACTAATTTGTCGTAGTGAATATAGGAAATGGTAATGATTGGTGTGTTTAATATTTTTTTACTATATCCTACTTAGAGGCACGACCTCACTTTTGTAGCTATTTTACATTTTGGGTTACGTTATGGCATATTACACGCTCACATATCACCGACTATAATGTTAGTCTCACGTAATAGGTGGCGAACCTATACCGCTTACTGGGATCTTTTGTGATTGTCAGAGCCTCGTCCGTTAATCGGTGCACCACTTGCAGGTAATACATACATACATACATAATGTCACGCCTCTTTCCCGTAGGGGTAGGCAGAGATCACATCCTTCCACTTGCTACGATCTTGGCACACACTTTTAGCTTCATTCACACTCATTAACCTCCTCATACACGCCCGTCGGTTTAGGGTACTTTTGACCTGCCCTTTCTCTAACATTTTTTGTGTTTGGTCATGGAAGGTCTTACGTGGTCTTCCCCTCCCAACACTTCCATCCACTTGTCCATCATAAATCACTTTCGTTAATCTACTTTCATTCATCCTCTCAACATGACCAAACCATCTAAGCATACCTTTCTCAATTCTTGTCACTATATCTTCTTTTACACCAGCTTTAACCCTTTTACACTAACTTTATTACTTCTGTATAACCCCGACTGTGCCACAGTACTAAGCCTTATGCCTAGTCTCATCTTGCAACTTGGCATGTGGACCAAACTTGGCGAGATCGCGTCCCAGTATTTGCATACATCGAGCTCCACGCCTGTGATGCCTACTGAAAATTTCATACGAATTGGTGGAGACGAATTTCGTGGATGTGTCCCAGGCAGATTATATAATGCGTTGTTTTAAAAAACGACAAGGCAATTAATATCGTAGGAGCCAGCGAAGAGATATCCAATCCGGATGATGGGCAGCAGCGTCATCATGCGTACTGGCTGAATCTGCGATCACCAACCCGCCTGTCCAGAGTGGTAGTTGCAAATACCCTCCATATAATAAACGATTGGGAATGCCATTATTCAGCAGTCGATATTATATGGCTAACATTATGAAGGCAATTTGAAAAGTATGGGTAACCTTTTTTAAATTTCATGCTTTTAGTTAATTTGTTGGTCTGTTACCTTGCGCAATTATCCACTAGCCCCCTTTAATTTAGATGTGCATTAAAAAGTCGAAAATAAAAGACGAAATTGTTGTCTAAAAGACGAAATTCTTCTCCAAGAAATCAACTTTTCTGCGCTACCCTGAATGGGATTTGAACCCACGACCTTTGGATACCCGGTCCACTGCTCTGCATCGTATGCTATTAACAGTGTTTCACACACACTTACAATTTGCCTAGTCGTTTTTTTAAATGTCGCATATTTTCAATCTGCCTGCGACAGATGCATTTGGACAGGGACCACTGCCAAGAGACGTAGCTACAACTCTGCTCATAGACTGGAATACCTTTTGATATGTAAAGTCGGGTGCAATCATGTGTCGAAAAAGTAGGATAGACAGCTATTGTGTACAATACCTAGTATTTCCTAAGAAATAATAAAAATAAAAAAATAAGAAATTACTCATTGTCAGCAGGCATATTCGCAGGCTGGCGGGAGAAAAAATTAACCTTGACGATTTTCTTGCCCGTTCTTTTACGATCAAGCTTCCGACCGCAGGGAATGGGCGCGCTAGTTTTTAAGTTTTGACCTTCATAAGAGCTCTTTTGAGCCAAACTTGAATAAATGATTTTGAATATTCTAATAAATGCAGAAAACTATAGCTTTTATTACTATAGTAATTTTATATTGAACTTATTGTGTGTCTTTTGTTGGTTGTACAAGTAAACAAAAAATCAAGTTGGTTGCTCGTGTCTCCACAAATACCGAGTCGACTCGTTTTGGAGTAGAGACTGCGTTTGGGCAAACGTAGTAGGAATAGGGCTTTCAATACCGGTATTACGGGATCCCGTAATACCGTGATCACGGATTTATTTTGGTATTTTTCAACACCGGTATTGTGACCAGCCAATACCGCGATTATGGTATTATAAAAAAATATTTAATATCGCAATCTGGAATACTTTTAGTAGTAGTAATAGTAATGTAATTATGACATTAAATGTGATGTTCGTAATAGATGCTTGTTGCAAGCACGGGCAGTCGGGCACGCTTTCTCTCTCACTCGCCCCCGCCCCTGAACCTTTATGCTTACGCGCTTTTTAAATTGTCAAGATTTTATTACTAACAATGTATCAATCAATAAAGATTGATTTGAACATAAAAACACGTATTTTATTTACTTTATTTCATTTCTAATTAATGTTGTATGCAATACCGTGATCACGGTATCACGGTATTGATTAGGCCAATACCGGTATTAATACCGGTGTTGACAATTTCCGGTATTTGAAAGCCCTAAGTAGGACTACCTACGGCAAGGTGAATCGACGACTTGGTGGCTGGTAGCGGATGGATGATTTCTACAGAGAACGGGGTTGGTAGGCGCTTTTTCGGGGAGGCCCATAATATCTCTGGTTTTATGATGATCCTACTAAAGAAAGATAACCTATTTTGAGGCAAGCAAGCAGGAGTCAGTGTCTTGCTGTTAGATTTGAAGACGCCTAATAAGGTCTCTAACTTGGTTAATAAATCAAATTAAGTAATAAACGGCATAAAATAATATAAACATGCCTTCCAAAGGGGTACACCTATTATGGTAGAACTTTTTAAGTAATAATTTTATATTGCATAACAACTAATAGCATAAACCTCTTTTCGAAGAATATCGTTAGGCATAAACTCATTTAGCATACATTGAAACCCATAATTTTGTAAGTCAGAATCATCTGTACGCATAATTTTGGTATCCATAATAATCACAATGTATAATCATCACATCGCAGAAAGTTCAAAACCAGATTCATCTTTTGGCATATATTTCTTATCCATAACTATTTAAAAGTAGAACCATCATTTCACATAATGCTTACAGCAAGATTAGTTTAATTTTATTTTCTGATTAATTTAATTGTTTTTTTTTAGTAATTGTAATAAATAAAAGTTGATTTAATGATAATTATTTGGTTTTTATATCCTTGCCCATGAGAGCATGTTCGTTTCTGGAGGTAAGAGGTCACAGTTCTAACCTAACCTAACCTACGCATTTTTAAAGAAGAAAGTAACCCAATCTATATTATTCTAATTGAAATTCTATGATCTTCATAGTATGCCTAGTCAAATTATGCCAAATAATCTGTACTCTAAATGAACGTTATGCTAAATGAAATTATACAAAATTTTAACTATGCCAAAGGTAATTATGCCAATAAAAATTCTACTATCTTAAATGTTCCATGTGCCATTCTAAATTCGGTCATAAGCACATTATGCCTAAAAATATTTATGTCAAATATTTTTTATGCCTAATAAATGATCGACTAAAGAAGTTTCTGCGAAGTCAGTTATCCCAAATAGGTTTCGGAGTATCAAGTTTCTACCAAATAGGGCGCACCCCTTCCAAAGATAGGAAGCGCTCGATATTAAATCACACACAAACGGTCACCTATCCAAGGACTGACTTCTGTAAACTCTTTACTTTGGTATTCGTTTCTGATCACCAAATCGCGGATCTACGAGCGCTTCTAGCGAATTACATACACAAGTCATTATTGCGGGATGATTCGCAAAAGGGCTCACTTCTGAGCAGAATGAGGTCTAGTTCCAACAGAATCCTAAAAGTACTTACCTAATTTTTTTTTGTAATTTTATTTTGACAATTTTTTTTAATTTTATTGTGTCGAGTAAGAGTCGACGATGAGAAATTTTACCGAAACATGGGCAGCAGCGTAATTTTAAGCGGCTGGAGCTGCGACCACCAACCCGCTTGCCCAGCGTGGTGATAATAGGCAGACCCGCAATAGAATCTAATCTATTGGGGAGGCACTTGTTCAGAAGTGGACTTTAATTATGATGTATTAACAATATCGAGTTAATAAAAAATGCCAGTAAAATACTTTAGTCACTCTTAAAAGAGTGAAATTCATCACTGTGTCGTGATTATATAGTGTAACAGACCGCAATTTCATACGTAAAATGTGTTTTATTAGTATGTACAATAGTGATGAAAGAAAATTATATTAATGCACGTACACAACTTTTCGAAAAGCGTAAACATCAAACAGGTCTAATTTGATTTAGAATTTAAACATGACTGTGCACTCAAAATATCGAAAAAGGTAGAGTGGGGAACTAGGGACTGCGCAAAATGAAATATAAATAAAAAAATAATAATATTAAGCTCCCCCTTAGACGGCAAAGCCAGTCTGACATGTCTTTGATCCATGGAAATAAGCTTGGTACCGACAAACAATTAGAGTTGGATGCAGGAGAGGGGACCAAAGACCAGAATGTTTAGGTCCTTGGGTATTTTTCCAAGCAATTTTCTGTTGTTAGTTATGTAGTCTATAAATAAAAATAGAGGAGCGTAAGAGTTACGTGTGTGGTGTTTATTTATTGTAGGGCTTGACTTTACTAACAATATCTGACTGTGCAGATTATTTAGTCTTAAAAAAACATAAGAATCATTCCGCTAACCTCGAAGTGTTTTGTAGCAATCTGTTTGTAGTCAATGAAATTCTGTCAGCAGACTTCTTCACCAGTAAACCAGTAATTTGATAATTAAAATTTACAATAATCCAAACCAAAATACTCTAGTCAGTATTAGTCAGTTGTCCCTTACTCTATTGTTAACTGTGTAGGCTTATTATTGGCTTTTGAAAGTCAAGTTTCCAATAATAATAGTGTGGTGCTTTAAGCCCCCCAAATAAATCATAAGGCTATGGAAAGTTGAGGGAAACAGAACTGTATTTAAATTGGCGGACAGTTGCAGAAGTCGACACTTATGGCTCAAATAAGCTGCACATAACAGATCCAAATACCTCAAAAATGGCAAAAATTTTACAAGTGTAAAACATAGTTTTTCATGGCAGTGTACTAGTATTTCTTTATATTGCTCATTCGTAGAACTTTCAGCAAATTTTTTTTGAAGGTTGGTAGGTACGTTTTCTGTAATATGATTCGTCGAGCTCTATTACAAAAAAACAAAGAAAAATATAAGGAACGGAATCATCTTTACCCTACCTGTTCTGATATATTTATTTTGTGATACTTATTGCTTAAAAGGGTCTTCCGACCGAAAGCGGCAGCTTATGAAAATCCTCAAGAGGGTTGATTCTGTGATGTCTCAGATGATAAAGGTAGACAACGATTGAGATCAAGACAAACTTTCATTTTCGTAGTTCGTATTCTACTTTCACATATTCTTTTAGTGAAATGTTAATAAAGATCTATAATAGTTGATGTCATTTTGTGAACTGTAAGATAATCTTTATGCCTTTGGCAGATTGTACAATTTTACGAAACGATTAACTGAATCGTGAAAGGTTAGCGATCTTTATTTTTTATGCAAAAAGCACTTTCCAATTTTATTTTCACAGTGTTATTAAATTCAAAATTCAAAAATTATTTATTTCATAAACTATTACATAGTACTTGAAAACGTCAAATTTAATATAAATATAAAAAAACAATCGACGTATTATTACACTGAAATCATAAAGCTTAGATTCACTTATATGCAAAAAACAATTTAAAAACAAAAAATAATTAAGTGTAAGTGAATCTCAGTGCCAGTTCCGAGCCACCGCTCTGTAAAAAGAACTGGCAAGAAACTCACAGGCTATGCTATTTTAAATTTGTCCATTGGTTTGGTACTTGAATTACAATCTTCACTTGTCTGTGAAGCTATACAATGCAATATAATATAACAATAGTTAATTATTAGTAAATGTTAAAAAAAACATTACAGTGTTAACATTTTCTGAAATCTAAGTTAATCCTTTTGTCGCTGACAAATTACAGTGTTAACATTTTCTGAAATCTAAGTTAATCCTTTTGTCGCTGACAAATAGTTATGATATGACAAGGCATGTACATAGTTAGTCGAACATTTTTGATTTCTCAAAAAACATGTGCCTCATAGAGCATTCTGCAATCTGACATGAACATGATGCCTTTGTGTTGACTCAATACAAGCGATGAATAAAATCCTGAATCGCGTAAACAGGATTTCTCAGGTTCGTCACTATATGTGCCACACCCAACCATCATCGATTTGGCCCTGGCCCCAGGCACATTCATCCTCCCGGTTGGAGTGCCACTTCCACTTAGGTAAGGAGTAACACTCGCTCCCTACACAAATGATATTTGTATTACAGGCGTCCATGGGCTGCCATAATATACCTAATCAATTGATAATTTAAACGAGCGTGTGAGCTTCTTGCTAGTTACTAGTACTTTAACATTTATTGTTTTTTAATTGTTTTGTTGCATGTAAGTGAACCTAAGCGTGTAATAATATTTCGATTGTTTTTTACGTTTAATTCCGACATTTTCAAGTCCTATGTAATATTTTATAAAATAAAAATATTTGAAGTTTAATGTTTGCGGTCACGATTTCCTATCAGGATGGCGGTGCTTGTGTCCCACCACCTTAAAAAAGATATAAATAAATAAGAAAAACCAAACAGTATAACGATTGCGTCAATATACAAACAACAATATCCTCACATAGTTAAGACATAAACTAGACAAGTATTACTATAGAAATGAACTATTTTTATCAGCGCGAACAAGCCCAAGGCAGCCTACTTACGAAGGCATGAGATCCTAAGCCCACCGTAGTTAGGGCTCGAAACACTCAATTGTTATCACACGCCTTTCCCTATTCCATTTTCCCTTATAGATCCATGGATCAATGTTTCATTTTAAGGTGCCAAGCGTGCGTGTAATATGCATAGGGTTAGCTGGATTTTGAGGGTGCCATCGTATAGGCATTATGGAGTAAATAAACTTATCAAAATGCTTTAGATACAAATAATAAAATAAAATAAATAAATAAATATTCTCTTATAATCACACCAATTATTTAGTTCCAAGATAAGTATCACTAAGAACTTGTATTAGATATGTATACTAAAGAACGGATAAACATACTTAAATACTTTTTTTTTTGTATTTAATATACATAGAAAACACCCAGACCAGAACAAATATTCATGTTCATGAACACAAAAAATTGTCCTGTGTGGGAATCGAACCCACGACCTCTGGAGCGGAGTGCAAGTATACTGACCTCCACGCCATATCGGTCGTCAGATATAAATTTATAATATACATTACTATATTTTGGTATAGTATAATCTTAGGAGCCCAAGCCAACCTCACCTGCAAGTGGTGCACCTGCTGAACTACAAACGTGATTCTGGGGAAAAGTTCCTCAATATAATTGGCGAAATGTGGGCGCCTACCCCTTCGGGGAATCAGGCGAGATTATATGTAAGTATGTTAGATAAATTTGTTATTATTATTATTATATCAAAAATGACATAGTAAGGTATGATTACACTAGACCCACACAAGCTCTCGTAGTTAGCTCGTAGTTCTGGGTTACACGGTCGGAAACGATCACCAATATAAATTAGAGTTTACATAGGTCAGGCTTTGAATGAGCTGGTGCGATTCATAGCCTTATATGGAGCCCCAATATGGGCGAGCTCCATATCGGGTCGCCATTGAAAGATTCTGCAGCAGTCGCAGAGGGTCATGGCGACCCGTGCCGGTATCGAACTTAAATCGCGTCAAAAAAAAAGAAGGTTTTGTATGGGTCATCAAAAAGGATCAAATCAAAGGATTTTGCTTTAGCCGTTGGTGCTGTTATCATCATATCAGCTCTATAAAGTCAACTCCTAAACTAAGCCTTTCTAATAGATTACATTATTTGGGGCTATTTGCCCATAATCCACCACGGAGGTGGCACTATTCTATTGTACTCCTCTATACCATATACCCCATATGACAGTCGATATGCCATAGTCGATACTACATGCCCCGCACTACGCCCTCTAGTATTCTGACCATGTTTGAGTAATGTGATATACAATGTGGTGTACCTTAAGCCTATATGAATCAGGGTCAACGTAAACAGATTTCTACTTACACGCAAATACTTACACATAAATACCTACACACATTTTTTTTTTAATTGGCTGACTTGAGGGTATAATTAAATTATTTCCAGTTCTCTTTTTGTCGAATTGAACTCAATTTAGTTAAATACCAGATTGAATAATTAGGGACATAATTTAAAGTCTGATAAAATCTTTGAGGAAGTATATGAATTTGAATCACATGACATTCACCTAGTAATAAACCCTCGTCCCATTTATTCAATAACTGAACCAAAACCCGTTTTACCCTTTTAATCAGTTTCAAAGGTTCCATTTATCTTTAAAATAAACTGTCGCAGAGCGCAAGCCTCGCGTGTACAAACAAACGCACGGAAACATTTAAATGCTCTCAAACGGCAGATGAAAGGGTAGTGTGGGCACAGGACCGGAAGAAGGGTTAAAATAAAAACTCCTTCGTTTTGACTGTCTAAAATAAAACACTTCATGCGGAAAATTTAAACAAAATAGGACCTCTTTTGATGTTGAAATATAACGTTGCTTTGTTTTTGCGTTTCTGCGTTTTGATCGATTCCAATGGGCTCTTTCAATTACGACATAATTGTTGTTCTGCTGCAGTGCCATAGCGGTAAGATACACACAGACGATTGTATCTATTTTGATACTTTTACAATAAGTAACTGCTTTTTTATAAACCGAACTTGGTAAAAAAATCATTTAAAAAAATAAATGAACATTATTATTTTAACATCTGTCAATGTCAAACTATTTGTTATGCAAAATTGTTAACAAATAGTTAAAAAACAGTATTATATTTAAGTAAGGGCTCCTAAAACAATAGAACTATGACGCTTCGCAACTAAGGCATTAAATGGTAAGTAGATTCCTTAGATGTAAATGATGGCTGTGAAGTGGCAGAGAATTTCCTGGAGGCAGGAAATAATAGAATTTCGATTATATTATAAGCTGGCAGGTTAAGCTATTTTTGTAGCCTATTTCAGAAACAATACTCGGGGTTTACTTATCAGAGACTAACAAATACAAAAGAAATGTAAAAGCCATTTGTGATAAAATTCCCAGTTACAACTTTATTGTCTTCCTTCTCGAGTCCCACAGGAATCAAGGACTTATTGAGGACAAAAAGCCTAAGTAAAGAAGTGACAAACCGATTCACTTTTACATTAAAGGGCACAGTTTGAAACAAATGTACTTAGGTTTCTGTGCACGGAATTTTTATCCGCAGGTTATACGTAAGAGTTTCATTGTAGGCGACGCACACACACCTACCTATAGTTTTGTGTTTCTACCTATAGTAGTTGAGTATGGTTGCTTAATTTTATATTTTTTGTATTATTTGAATAAAACAAACACGGGTAGTTGCCGTCTGCGAATTTATTATATTGGGGGTAGATTGATATTAATTAGTATGCAGGCGAGCGCACGCTCCTGCCGCCCAGTAGCTTCCATACCGCGATCGAGACGGCCACTTTCCGTGTGCTCTGGCTAAATTTCGGTGTTCATATTTCCCATCCCTTACATTCATAATAAAAATATATTAGTAATAAGAAAAAACGTTCGATTTCTGTGCATGCAGTAAGGCTGTGTAATGCGTTGCCAGTCATTATTCGTACATCCAATAGTATTTCTATTTTTAGGAAGGCAGTATGGGACGTTTAGGCCAAGGCGTTAAGGTTCGGTAAGTAAACGGTAGTAGAGAACGGTCTCCCACGCGATGGACCGATGATCTGGTCAAGGCGGTGGGAAGCCGGTGGATGCAGGATCGCTTAATGTGTAAATCTATTGGGGAGGCCTATGTTAAGCAATGGACGTCACATGGCTGAGATGATGAAGAGGTCATTTTCCTGCTGCCTGAAAGCTTTTGGTTCTTATTTTTTTTGCTTCATTTTAGTATTTTAATTTTTGTTCTTTACTTTGTTTTGCTGTTGTTATGTATTTTGTTCACAGACACGTGACACTTTCACTTCGTATTTTTTCCTACTATGGTCTGCTGGAAGAAATGATTTTAGGGATAAGCAGTACCGTTGCAAATCTCTGTTATATTCTCTGTATTTTTCTATATTCCTTGTGTGCATAAATAGTTAAGTTTAGTTAGTCTTTTAAGACAAACTTAAAGAAGCACTTGCTATCGAGCTAGTCATTATGATTTTTGTTTCATTTTTTTTCCTTGTATTTATTTATGTATATAAGAAGGTTTATATATCTGATAATTATATATCTTATGTGTAATGTGTAATGTTATCATATTGTAGTGTGATATTAATGCCCGCTAACTATATCTCCCACTTCAGTTAAGGTTGACTGGAAGAGATTACTTTTAGAAATAAGTTCACCTTTGTACTTCGCCTTTTTCACATAAGGCTTTTTTTTGTGCAATAAAGAATATATAAATAAGTAAACGACTCAAAACCGCACGTGTTTTGTTCCCCCACAGGGCATCTTCATGTAATAATTTTTGACATCCCAGAAGTAACGGCTTCGGCTGGACACAGCAGTTATCTCTCATTCAGTGTTATCCGCAAAGAAATGGTTGAATTATGTTAAGACTATTTCTATATGACAAAGTGATATTCAAGCATCCTCAGATGGAATGTGATCTCCGCAGTATTAACGCATATTACTGAAAATTTATTTGCTGTGTGGTGTGGTACCGGCCTAGAATAGTGCCACTCTCACATCTCACGGTGAGTCATAAGAGTCGACGAAGAGTAATCCTACCGGATGATGGGCAGCAGCGTCATCCTGCGCACTGCCTTGAACTGCGATCACCAACCCGCCTGCCCAGGGTAGTGAATATGGGCAGATATCCGCGATAAATTATAATCTATTGGGAGGTTACTGTTTAGCAGTGGACTTTATAAGGCTGATAAGATGATGATTTACAATAAAATTACAAATAAGAAAAATAAAACTTCATTAAACTATGTATAAATAAAATATATCTTCGGACTGAAGGGTAAAGTGCCGATGCTGATAACTAAATAAATAATAATAACTATTATCGAACATCTTCCAAATGGCAGCCCTTAGTTTAGTTTTACTAGTTATTATCTTCTGAAGAGTTAGTTCAAAAGACTGTGTCCACGTAGGGCTGCAGCCGGGCGGCTTCGCAGCTGTGGTGAAGACCTTTTGCAGTCGCACAATTAGGTACCTTCTGTTTTTGACGTTACCCCTACTACGTGCTTTATCTATTAACTTTATTTATTTATTGTATCATCATTTTTATTAATCAATTATTCCTTTTTATCATCAAACTTGAATCTGATTTTAGGATTTGGTATCCCAATTAGACAGAAAAAGGTATATTATGTAATTATATCCTTTAGAACCTTCTTTCTAGCTTGGTATACGTGTTCACTTCATGAACTTCAGTATCTTGGGAGTTTGTTTATGCGATTTTATAATTCTTAATAAATCTGCAGAATAATAAGGGTTTTTATAAACATTTTCGGAATTAATTTAGTATCTATGTGCATACCCAGAAAAATGTGAATAATCAATTAGTGAGCCAAACGAAGAAAGGATAAACCCTGTTCAATTTTAACGATTCAGCGTTAAAGCTAACATTATTTGTAGAGTAAAACTATATCATAAAATCCTTGTCACAACTTTTTTAGGGCCCTGTTTAATAAACATTACAATTCGATAATTTTGTAAAAAAGTGACATAATTGATAAAATGTATGACAAGTGCTGTTTAATAAACTTTACAATTATGTAAGAATTTAACATATATTGACGTGACAACGTCTTATAAATTGGTTTGCCGGGTGATACTTCAAGAAACTGCGTTACGCTCCGCTCACGTTATGCGTTCACAATGAGAGCGAGTGAGAGGCACGCGTCCCTTCCACTCGGGCATGGTTAGCCCGCCTAAGAGCGAGAGAGACGGACATAAATATAATTCTTTGTATACATAAATGTTTTAAATTGTTACTATTATTTCATCCTTCTTCCTACTATACGAATGAATATTCACATTAAAATTATTTTACCACTCAAAGTCGTTGTCACGTAAAACTTTCGCCCGTATACCGACTTTACAGGTAACCAATTTTTTTAATATATTTTTTAGGTTAGGTTTTTCGTAATAAAATAGATATAATGAGAATTCTACATAGTGACTTACATTTTTTATCTACCAATTTTGTAATTATAAATGGTGTTTAACAAATGGCTACTTATGTAGAAAGCCTCTTCGTCGACTTTTATGCCTCCTCGTAAAATAAGAGGGGGTGGCACTATTATAGGCCAGTACCACACGGCACATATACTAAACTAATACTGATAACACTTTGAAAAACACATGCTAAAAATCCTTACTAATATTACAAATGCGAAAGTAACTCTGTCTGTCTGTCTGTTACTCTTTCACGCCAAAACTACTGAACGGATTTAAATGAAATTTGGTATACATATAGTCTAGACCCTGAGAAAGGATATAGGCTACTTTTTATTGCGAAAAGGGGGTTGCAAATGCTACCCAAAGATACTATTCCACGCGGACGAAGTCGCGGGTAACAGCTAGTAACCAATAAAAATACATATTACTATTTGATCGAGTAACAGTAGTAAGAGCATTTCCTTTTCCTGAAGGCGCTGTCTAGTGCGGCTTACACGATATGCTCCAAGCTTTAGGGATTTCCGGGTACAACCAACAGCAAATCATCAGTCACAAAGTAATCTATCCCTAACTCTTATGCCCCATGCCGTTAGGACTATTATTGAAATTTTCCAGTGATTTGTTGAGAGGGTAAGGCAGTTTTATACCTGTTTCCCCTCATAGCAGGATTCTGACGAATGTGAAAGATATTCTGTTGTTGGTTTGGGGTCGAATGAGTGTACGCTTAAGTGCTTGTTTAAGTGGAAGTAATGATGCCAATATATTTTTTATTGCCTTTTGGACACTCCGTATTGGGTTTTATTGGTGTGATTAATTTTGTCTTATATACACTGCTACTTATTATTTTTTTCTGTTTCAGTTTTACTTACATCTCTTTTTGTTCTATCACTAGAATTGATAACAATTTTCGAAGTCAAATATATTTATTGCATTCATGTGGTGCAACAATAAAAGTTAAAAAAATATATTCTCAAGTTGAACTGAATCATAGTTGGTACCTACAACAAACATGAATAAAACACACACAAACATGTAAACACATTCACTCACACACAATAAGACTTTGCATTGTTCGATAACAACTGTAAAATTTGCAACATCATATTTGTTCAATTTTCTTTGTATTGTTTCTGAATCGACCTTTACTTTTATGTTAAATGAAAGAGTTATGCCTCCTAACACAGAAGTGTAATTTGTATTGACATAAAAAGTTTTAATTATTTGCCATGATAAAAATATAAAAGAACCAGGGTCGACTCCTTTTAAGTAATAAGACACCTGTGCCAGAAAAATAAGACAAAAAGGATAAAGTTTTTGTCTTCTTTCTCTGAGTTTCCGAATATCTTGATTTGAAAATACTCAACACATTTTTTTTCTAATTCAATGAACAGCGAGAGTAATAAGACTGTTATCGACACATTGGTGACAGTTGTTTGTCTGCTCATTCCATTTAAGAAAATTCCCAATAGACTTTGCAATTCGCTTGTCACCCCAAGAAATAAGTAGTTAAGTCTCAAATGCCCAGTAATTTCATCAAACAAGTATCGAGTAACTTTCCAGAAATTGAAAACGCCGTAAGACGTTTTAGTAAAATATCGTCGTTTCAGATGTCCAAATCTCATTACAAAACGAACTTTATGCCCTCAAGAAGCTTCGCGAGCGGAATCACAAAATAATCAAAGTTTATAACTTCGTCATTGGGCGTCTTTGCGAGGCTCGCTTTGTGTCAGTGAAACGTGAAACTACGTTTAGACAAATAGAATGTTGATGCTTAATGGAATCAGACTAATTGGCTGCCCTTAGTCGTTTAATGGTTTTGGAAATGTTTCCACAAACTCCGCCGAGTTTAAGACAGCTGAGATGTTTCAATAATTTACAGATTCTGATGACTAAATTGATTTGTTTAAAATCGGTCGTAGCATGAAGGGAGATAAACAATTATTAAAGTTCCTCATCCTTTAGCAACGTAAAGAAAAGTAAGTCTTTTATTGAGTGCTTCATAATTGTTTTACAGCAGGGCACTATTTACCTTTCGCATTCTGTTATGGACTAGCAGTTATATGCAAGTGGGTAGAGACTTACATGCGAATGAGGAATTACATACATTTATGCCTGTTTCTTAAAAGGGGAATGCAGTCATATATTATACATTTTGCCACATATATTTTGGTCCTTCGTAATTGGTGGCGAGCCGCTTTCAGGAAACTTTTATGTTTGTTTCAGAGCCTCGTCAGTTAATTGGCTGGTGCACCACTTGCACATGAAGTTGGCTTGGGTCGAAGGAGAGGGCAACGCCGGCGGGCGCTAACATCATAGCCGGGCGTGCTGGTGTAAGGTCAGGGAACCTTCTACTCGCATGTTTCCTGGTGTGCCGCCACCAGGACGTGGTGAACTATGGGTTGAGGAAAAGGATGATGGATCTGTGACACGGGCTGGCGTGTGGTGCTACAGGAGGATAAGATCACTCTGTTACCTTCTTGGCACCTTACGTAGAGCAGGAAACAGTGGGGTTTAGTCGATAGTCCCGGCCACTATCATCTCGGTCGGGGAGCCAGACAAAACTTTGTGCCGTCCCTGCGACGCAAAGTTATGTATAGGCATTTACCACTATAAGAAAAGGGTTCCTTTGTTCTCGGTAGCATCCCTATACACCCAATTAGGAATTAACTGTACCATTTGCAATTAACAATTGAATGGCTTCTCCATTGCAATTGTTTTATATTTAATTGCGTAAGCACACTCCATTCCATTCCATTCAGGAATTTTGTCAAATAAGCACTAACACGTATTTATTGTGGATACCTAAGACACAAGTAATTAAGTTTACTTAGTTAAGGTAGATAACATTTTAATTAATCGCATTACTAACCCAATTTATGTTTGTAAAATATTGTAATTAGGCTAGTTATTATACAGAAATAAATTATTATTATATTTAAATTTGTTGTACAATGAAGAATTTTCTATCTATTTATCTTTTAACAAGTTTGTGCCTGTTATAAGTAAATGTTATACATTTAATTTAATACACACACATACATACACATTAATCTGTTTCCCCGATGGGGTAGGCAGAGGCATAATATACGCCCACACTTTGCCAATTATATAGTTGGTTCCACGTGATAGGTAGCGAGCCTATTGCCGCTTACCGGGCACTGTTATGTTCGCCAAAGCCTCGTCCGTTGATCGGCAGGTGCACCACTTGCAGGTGAGGTTGGCTTGGTAGGATCCCTAAACAATTAATGTAATATAATGTTTAAAAAAGACCGTATCTCTAAAATATTTCATTCTGGACTATGAATAGCTGAAACGAAGACCCCAAAGTGCGTGGCTCTCAAAAGAAATTTTTAATAAGTTGCTTACGCGAGCTTTGGGGAACTTTCGGTTGCTAATTCCCCCTTTTTAAAACTCCCTGAGGAGGAATTAAGGGGATGCATTGTTAAACGAGGCAAATTTTACTGAGCCATGTTTTTATAGCGAAAGGTTTTTTTAAATTAATGTACAACAAAGAAAATATGCGTTGCTGGTGAAGTAAAATTAGCTTGGATATTTTTCACTATAGTATATCAAAAGTCAAAATACTTTTTATTTCATAAACTATTACATATTACTTGAAAACGTCAAAATTATAAAAAAATAACAAAAACAAATAAAATATTATTATACTAAAATCACGAAGCTTAGATTCACTTGCAACCAAACAATTTAAAAACAAAAAATAGTGTATGCTCTTTTAAATTATCGATTGGTTAGTTACAATCTTCATTTGTCTGTGACGCTATACAATGCAACATAATATAACAATATTCATGCTCTAAGTCATTCATATTAGAATAGCCCGTATGAAACGGCAGTTTAATCCCAAGCATTTTTATCAGCTATATAGTCTTTAATAGAATAGTATCCCTTTAAAGACAGCTTGCGTTTTATGGTTAATTTAAATTTATTTAGGCTTAATTGCTGTATATTGCTTGGGATTTTATTATAGAATCGCACACATTGTACATTTTTTGGAGCAATCTATTCATACCACATATAGAGATTGCTTCCTTCTTTAAATTAATTTTAGGGAAATTACGTATGCCTTACATAAAACAAAGTCTTTAATAAAAGTAATGAGCTGTGTACTTTTTCTTCTTTGTTTAATTTTATTAAGAAAAAAATAAATAAAAGCTGTAAGATGTCATTTCTTACATGACTGATGAATTATATCAAGTCATTGAGTTATTAATCATTAAATTATATAAAGCATACGTGGTAGGTTAATTTAAGTGGTAGCATACATATTGTTTATTTTTGTTCCTTTTATTTCAATTGTTTTTTTACACATGTCGTCTACTATTGAATGTATTTTCCTTATTTCCGACTGCTGGAAGAGATTCCTTTTGGAATAAGCAGCTCCATTGTACATTGTTATATAATTTTTTTTTCCTTTATATGTTTTGTGTGTACATAAATTGTTATATAAATAAATAAATAAATATTAATGAAATTTGTTGTTGAATGTTGCATGCCGTAGCATCCTGTAATTAAGGTGACACTTAGCTTTAAGTTTATGTCTGTGTAGTTTTATTTTTCTATCGTACCAGTGTTTATCTTATTGGATAAGTATGCTAATAAATACAAAATAAAAAAAATATGTATATGTAAAGACTTATGTGCAATACCTAGGAAATATCTGTATGTTTCTGGATTGGTCTAAACCAAGATTTTTTTATTTCTTTAATGTTGTCATAATGAATATATCTTACCTGATGGATAGAACTAGATGCAGTGCAGCAAAATGAGGGCGCTCTTTACCGAGCAAGCGCACGCACTTATGACGGCCTATAAATAAGCCGGTTAACGCCCCGCTTAAATTTTCATTTGCCGTATTTGCAATACAAATATATTGTGGAGAATTGAATCTTAAGGAAGAATGCAGGTTTGTCAGAATTATATGTGTCACCGTACTCACCTCTCCCTTCCCTTTCATCATTTCATGTGTTGTTTGCCTAAAAGCTGAGTTGATCCTAACCTCTAGGTATCACTTTCTGCACTAATACCTTTTGCCAACGTTAATGGTTCTCGGCCACATAAGTTCGTATCGAATTCGTATCGATAGCCTAGTATCGAAGATGGCGCAAATCTGGATGTTCACATGAATTTGGCTGCGGTCGCGTAGCCTTTTCCACTCCACTTTCAACACTAGGCGCTAAAAGTTGCATACCTTACCAATAAATTACAAACACTGACAGTAAATCATTATCGTCCTGCCCAGCTCCTTTTTTTTTTTGATTAACGTCGATAACAAAATGCTTTTACGCACTGTCTCCCGGCCAAAGGGGGACCGAGAGAGGTGTGTGGGACTGGATCAAAACCGGGAGGACCTCCTCAGAGAGGCGCAGTGGACGCGCCCCTCCTACCTCCTTCTGCGACCATAGCGTGTGTGGCCGACTTCTTAGAGGGTCTATGGTGAAGCAGCAGGGGCTCCCTGCACCCGCTGCCTAAATCCCTCCTGGCGCTGCTTGACGGGCCCTCCTGGCCCGCCCGCTGCGCCCTCGACAGGTCCCTCTTAGTTTTCCCCCCGGTAGACAGTACTAAGGGCACCCAGAGTCACCAATCTCTGGGTGTTACCTTTTCCCTAGCGCCTTCTGCGCCCTACCGGGAGGTACTCAGCCCTCCTACCACGACAAGGTGGAAACCAGTGGGGGGGGGGGGTCCTGTCCAGCTCCTACTTTATCTAGGTTCATTGCAGCTAATCCAAATCGTCCACTTTCATAACGTGTCGGGTGCTGTTCTAGTCACGTGTCTCATTTGGACTATATATGGCTGCGAAAAATTCAATCAAAAAGCTACAGTCGGCTGTCTGCCTGACACCAATCTTCCTTAGGAATGGCAGTAGCAATGGCAAGGAATGCCAACAGTTCAGTAACAACCATACAGTTGCAGCTGTTCATACTAGACGTGACGAAAGTTGCATGCCGAACCTATTAATTAAGGGATTTCAACTATTACTGTCATAACAATCACAAATAATCAGAAAAAACATAAAACTGAAGCTGTACACCCCACATACTCGAACATTTTCCAGAAATCATAAATATATTCAATGGCAGCGAGTCCCTTTTGATAAAAATACTTCACAAATGCACGTACAGAAACATGAGGATTTTTTTCAGTAAAAAGCGCAAATATGGGGAGACAACATAAAAACTTTATACAAGTAACCGATTGGGGTTCGCTCGCACGATACAATGACAACATAGAAATCATCGAAAGTTCCTTTAGAACTGCCACCATTGTTACCGTCCCCCGTTCCGAAATAGGAAATTCCGAATTTTGCTCTTGTTAGCCATGCATTAACTGGAAGTTTGGCAGTAAATTAAAAAGTAATCACATCGACTACTTTTTAACCTAAATAATGGACTTCCTGGCGGCCAAATGGAGCATCATGTATGCAGTTTTGTTTTAGTTATTTTCTACAATTTGTGATATTTCGAACGAAATGTATAATAACGGTGGATTATTAAGCGTTAAGTGTTTGTGAATATACATGAGTGTTGGTAAATCAAACAAAACAGTGCAACAACACTTTTCAATTTCTCTCAAGGAGTCCATGTGAGATCTCAGTATAGTCCCACGTCTTTACTGAGGACTCAAGGGGTTTAGGGGAGGGTATCTCATTTACCATTTATCATCACTCATTCTCATTTACTATGAATTATATATTATTAATATATCACTTACTTGACACTGCCTAAATGTGCTAAACGCACGAAGACATTATTTAAAAGAAAGAAAGAAGAACCTAAAAAATAATAAGTCACGCGGCCGTCATTTGTTTGGATTCAATTTAGTAATCAAATGGTCAATTAGGTCATTCATGGATTTCAAGTTGGTCATCAAAATAACCATCATCATATACTAACATTATCCCGGTTGTCCCAGACTCAAGCCCAGGACTTAGGGTTTGCTCACTGGTCTAAACGTATTTGGTTTAATTTCAGTTATTACATGGAGCGACTGCCGTCTCACATGCGCAACCCAGATAGGAGGCACTGATTTTCTAATGACGACTGCTATAGACGTTCATGACAGCTGGGAACAACAACTATTGTTTTCCGAGACACGGAGCATCTTTGAAAAGTCATATGTTTTGAACCACCAGCCACCAGGGTATGAACCCGAGACCCTCTGAATTGGAATACTTTCTGGCTCGTGACTGGGCTATCGCCACTCGATTGGTCATCAAAGTAATAAATAACTTCATTTAACAACATCAACAAATGAAGATAATGATTAACATTCTATCGAGAAACGCTTTACTATGTTAAGTTATCATGATTTCTACATCTAGGCTTGGCTTGTCTTGTAGACGACCCTTTGACGCAAGTTACCAGATTTGATTTTTATTTCGTGACATAATTACTAGGTATATATAAGAATAAGCAAATAAAAAATGTAATTGATATTGATTAAAATATGTTCATAATAAATAAAAACTAATTAATTAACCATGCACGTTCGTTTGTGTCTGATTATATATCTTTGTGAATTTACTTAAAATATACAACTTATTGCTATGTAAATTTTAGCAAAGTAAAATTGGAAGTAAGTGTATTTTTGTATTTTATTGTGTTACAAACAAAGGACTACACTGCCTTTTTAACAAGCTTCTATTTAACTTGCCCTGTTAGTGTGGGTCAAATCTCGGAAGCTGGATTACAGTTTTTTCCTCATCGTCAATTACTGGGCTGAAGCATTTTTTACCAAAAAAAACTAGCGGCAAACGTACAAGTTTTATGACCTAGTTCCGGGAATTCTGTACCAAGAGCAGATTCCTTTGCAAGCCGGCATATTGTTGGATTTTTTATTCGTCAAAGTTTCTGTGTGAAAGCGGTCGTCGGCACGGGTCGGCTATCGTTATTTATTCGCGTAGCATTGTATAGCAATAAAATTTGAATAGTAGAACCTGTTATATCCTTGTCTTAGACAACTGGTGTGATGGTATGGTTTTCGCTCCATAGGTGAACCGTGAGATGTCTATTGGAGTCTTTGTGTTTTGTTTTCTTTTCTGAATGTTCTTCTGTATTATACACACACCTATTTCCCGAGGGGTAGGTAGAGGCAAACTAGACGCCCACATTTCGCGAGTTATAATGTTGGTGCCACGTAATATTTGGCGTGCCTTTTGTCGGGAACATTTGTGATTGCTAGAGCCTCGACTGTTCTTCCAGTAGCTTAGTTGGCTTCACTTACAGGTGAGGTTGGCTTGGGCTTCTAAGATAACCCCCCCGACTGGTCTCAACCTTGTCGTGGTGGAGGGGCTGAGTACCTCCCGGTAGGGCGCAGGAGGCGCTAGGGAAAAGGTAACACCCTGAGATTGGCGACTCTGGGTGCCCTTAGTACCTACTGACTAACAGGGGGGAACCTAAGAGGGACCGGTGGAGGGCGCAGCGGGCGGGCCAGGAAGGCCCGTCAAGCAGCGCCAGGAGGGTCATAGCGGGGGCAGGGGGCCCCTGCTGTCTAACTATAGACCCTACGAGAAGTCGGCCACACACGCTATGGTCGCACAAGGAGGTAGGAGGGGCGCGTTCACTGCGTCTCTCTGAGGAGGTCCTCCCGGTTTTGGTCCGGGGGACGTTGGCCGCGGGCGGGGTGTCAGAGCTGCAACCCAGGTACTGGCCCCCCGCCTCTTTCTCAACAAGCGGCGGGCGTCGTCGGAACATTTTTAGTGGGTATTACTGCTGACGGTCGTGTCTGCCGGTGGTGAGTCCCACACACCTCTCTCGGTCCCCCTTTGGCCGGGAGACAGTGCGTAAATGCATTTTGTTACCGACGTAAATAAAAAAAAGGGCTTCTAAGATGGTAGGATCCCCTTACACATATATTAAGCATACCTGTAATATCAATTTATGCAAATATTTGTCCAATTCTATTGAACTAAATTATCATTATATTCACTTTATTTGTTTCACCCAAAGGAATACTATAATGAATTACAAATTCTCTTAGAGGACACGAATTATAACATGTAGAAGAGGTTCGGAATCTGGGTATCAGGTATACATGATTCTAAGCTGACATATGAGAAACGGGTATCCCTAGTTACACCAAAAGAAAATTGACAAATTATCACTTCCCAAATATTGTTTTGTAAAATTTCATTTGCTAAATTATTACTTGGCAAATAAACTCTTCACAAATAATTGTATCGTAAACGTAATGCTTTCCAAGTGAACGTTTCGACAATAACTCAGTTAGTATTACATATTTTACGCAAAATAAAATAAGCCAAATAATTCGTCTCGAAACTTTTCAAATAACCATTTCTATTTGCATCTTTACTATTAATACTAATCTACAAATATTGGCCATACATAAATCAACAGTAGTATTTTCTGCCGCTTCGCCGGCCGCTACCGCGGCACGCTCGCTTCGCTCGCTCGGCTCGCGCGCTTTGTGGTCACTGTTCTAACCTAACCTAACCAATATGTATCTAAGCCTCACTCATCATCATCACGTTAATTTAAAATTATGAACACATATTAAACAAACATTCCTTATACTATTTTATTTTTAGTATATATTTAGTATTAATATCTTAGTTTGTGATTATTTAAAATAATAAACGTAAAACTTTATGTACAAACAAATCATTTGATTAAATGTTATTTGTCTAAAGTTTGTTTGCCGTAATAAATTACTTGTTAAAAAACCTAATGCCATAATGTCATTATCCGTAGTAATATACTGCCGAGTAAAAATTTGACCAAATGAAAATTTGCGTACTAAAATAATTCGCAACGTTGCATTGGTGTAAAAAAAGTTTGCTAAAATTTGTTTGGATTATAAATTTTTGTCAAAATAGTTTTGGCAAAACGGCAGGATCCCATGAGAAACATATAGATCACATCTCCAAAAAAGCCTGTAGAACGACGGGGTTTTATCATTAGGAAGTGTTTACAATTCACCAATATTAAAGTGGTCAAAATCTTAATTGTTTTCTGGTGCGCAGCATTCTCGAGTTTTAATTTTTATTAGATTATTGTATTCGCATGACATTTATAATTTCTTCATTTTGATATTTTTTTTTATTTTAATTTAAAATTTAGTTTAATTTCGTTTTTTTTAATAATAATAATTTATTTATTTTGCTGTGCCCTATCCGGGTCTATGTTTGACACTACCTTTTATAAAACATCTGTATATACAACATAGTTTTGGCAATAAATACTCTGACTTTGTATTGTTCTCAAATTTGGAATCCTCGCTTCAGCGTAAATTCTTAATGTCGGTAAGCATTCACCATTACTGAGTATGTGCGCCGAATATAATAGTCTATGCGGTGTCTGTGACGCGGTTGACATCCATTTGGACTCCTTTGAATTGTTTAAAAGCAAAGTAGTACAATTATGTTGTATAAAATAGAGTTATGCTATTTTATATTTTAGTTTATTTCTGTTAATATTGATATGTAAGTTTATTAAATTTTATGATATTTGCATGAATATTAATGTTAAAAATTTAAGATTTAAGGTAATTTTATATATTTTGATTGTGTGAATATGTACTAAACTGTAATTAAGACTATTAACCGTTCGAATGCTATGTACATTTTTAGGAGATATACATATAAGAACTTCTTTTGGTGGAAATGTTTTAAAATTGTAAATAAATAAAGTATTTGCTATACAAGCTTTGATTTAGATTACGACGCAAGATGTCGCAGATTTCACATTCTATCAGTGCAGGAAAGGAGAAGGATTGCCGATATTATTTTATTAATTAAGGTATCACTATACTTTATAGATTCCCTTAATTTACTTTCTAACGTTTATTTAATTATACCAAAAAGGACTGCAGGTAGGCGGCCTGTGTACTTAAATATAACTCGGTGCACTACTAACTACAGACGGAACTCATTTTTTATAAAATCTGCTAAAGAAAAAAAACAAACTAGTAGTCTACCCTGGACCTGACTTGTTTAATTCAAAATACCACTTATTTAACGATACATTGGCTAAATCGTGGTTTCATGGTTCTCATACTGATTAATCAATCTATTCTTTACATATATATCTATACATATATTTTGTATGCATATGAATTATTGTAACTATTTGTTTTTGTTAATACATGCGTAATAAATGTAAACATGTAACTAGTCCATAGTATTTTATTTATTTATTTATTTATTTATTTAGTACACACACAGAAATATATATACAGAAATACTAAAAACTAAGAAACATTGGGTACAGGGCACAGCTTATTCCAAATAGAAATATCTTCCAGCTGACCCGCGATAGGAAAAACTTAAGATAAAACAGGCTAGTCTGTGCGTTGTAATATACTAAACACAGAGAACAAAAAAAAAATAATACAAAATACATATACTAACGAAGACAGATACAAATAAAATAACAACAACAATAGTAATACAAAGTGTAAACAAAGAACAAAAACCTAACAACATGACAAAAAGTGAACTTTTAAATGTTTTTTAAAAGAAGCAACGCTGGGGCAATTCTGAACGTGCAAGGGCAGATCATTCCATAACCTGACTGCATGCACTGAGAAGGAATATGAAAAGAAATTAGACTTGTGAGGAGGGAATTTAAGGAGGTAACGAAGATGAGGTCTACAAGGAGCATCGCGAGTGTGGAGAAAAGAGAACCGCTCACGCAGATATGAAGGGTAGGTAGGATTAAAGAGAACATTATAGAGGAGGCAAAGGATCCGAGTATTCCTGCGTAACCTGATTGGGAGCCAACACAATTGCTTACGGAAGACCGACACATGGTCATACTTCCGAAGACCGAAGATAAATCGAATGCAGTTGTTTTGCAGGCGTTCGAGCTTGTCCAAAAGTTCCTCAGTAAGGTCCAAATAACAGGTGTCTGCATAGTCGAGGATAGGAAGGAGAAGGGATTGAGCTAAGGACACTTTTGTAGCTAATGGAAGAAAACCCTGGAGGCATTTGAGAGAGTGGATGGAGAAATACATTTTACGACTGACATTGACTATATGCGCATGCCATGACAGATTAGCATCAAATAACACACCTAGATTTTTCACAGTATCACTATACCCAATAGGAACGCCATCGAAGACCACAGGTGGCACGAGGGAAAAGTCCAACCTGCTACGCAAATGTCTACCACCAATAAGGATAGCTTGGGACTTACTAGGGTTCACAAGAAGCCCAAACGATTGAGCCCAGGACATAATACGGCCCAAATCACAATTCAACTCAGCAATAGTACAATCCATATCCGCTAGCCTAAAGTGCCTATAGATCTGTAAATCGTCTGCATAGAGATGTAATTTTGAAGAAATGTTTAGTGTTACGGAATTAATAAAAATTGAGAAAAGCAAAGGAGAAAGCACACAGTAGTATTTATTTAAATTGCCGCTGTATGTATTTCCTAAAATAAAACCTAAAAATTATCAGGTTTGGCTTTATACTGAAGCATTTGTATCTAAGTTAGCTTAAATATAAGAGCGCCTGTGTGTAAATCGAACTCACGGCCTCTGGAGCGGAGGTCAGCAATATTTTTCTCTACGCCATATTGATCGTCATGTTCATATGTTCACAATTCACGAGTCGAGTCATATTCAATTAACAAAAAAGACAACCCGCAAGATAGAAGAACGATTTGATCACCATCATCATCATATCAGCCTTATAAAGTCCACTGCTGAACGTTGGCCTCCCCAATACTATTCTCTTAGGAGTATTTGCCCATTATCGCCATATCGACGACCGATATGGCGTTGAGATTAGTATACCTGCACTTCACTCCAGAGGTCGTGGGTTCGATTCCCACACAGGACAAATCTTTGTGTGGATGAACATGAATATTTGTTCTGGTCTGGGTGTTTTTCTATGTATATTAAGTATGTATGAACACAATAAAAGTATTTAAATATGTTTATCCGTTGTTTAGTATCCATAACACAAGTTCTTAATGATACTTATCTTGGAATTAAATAATTGGTGTATTTGTCTGTAAATATTTATTTATTTATTATAATCACCACACTGGGCAGGCGGGTTGGTGATCGAAGTCCAAGTCAGCACGCGGAATGACGCTGCCCATCATCCGTTAGGACTTCTATGCGTCGACTGTTACTACTCCCCATTAGATAAGAGGGGCCGGCACTATTCAAGGCCATTACCGCACGTCACCGATTTGATTAAGGCCACCTGCAATCAGTTATATTGGAAATTTAATGGAAGTCCACAATTACTGGCAACGGAGTTCTCTAAGCTAATGATAATAATAACTGCACTGTACTGTCACACGAAATGAACTGCTTCCCACTTTCTATTCAGTCCAATGCTATTTAATGCGGAGGGAAAAAGGTACAAAGTTAATCTACTATTTAAATGTTGACTATGGCTGTGTCAAGAGCATTAGGCTTATATGCCGACCGGACCGTAGTAATACAAGTTTTGGTAGAAATATCCGATATATTCCGATCGGAATTCCGCATTTGAATGAGTATGATCGATGTATGAGGCATTCCATATATTTTAGGTCGCAAAAATATGATGTCGAGTTGTGGACACGGAAAAGGATTTAATTTCGAATATTTGCATGCCAAAAATATTTGTAAAAAGTATTTACTATAAATATTTTTACCGGTTTCACAGTGATAGCCGGGGCCAATGCCGTAACGTGCTTTCCGAAGAATGGATCGCGCCCGATGCCACAGAAACGGTCACCTATTCAAGGACTGACCTCTTTGAATCCGGCTTCGTTTCGGTTATTTTATTGCAATAAATATTAATATGTGGGAGGGAACTTTGAGCAAATGGTGGTGATTAGGCACGCATCCTCGTGCCTATTCGCTTTAAAAAGATTAAATTCGCGTCAACTAGTCACTGGGGTGCACGTGGCTTTATATAGGGTTCATTACCCCCGGACTGGTCTCCAGTTTGGAGTGGTCGGGGGGGAGGTTGTGAAACTCCCAATAGGGCGGAGGAGGACTAAGGGTGCTTAATACTTACTACAGGGAAACTAAGAGAGATTTGGGGTGGCCCGTCAAGCAGCGCCAAGAGGGTTTTAGGCGGCCCCTGTTGCCTATCCATAGACCGGTTACATACGAAGGCAGAAGAGGCGCATCACTGCGCTTTCCGAGAAGGTCCTCCCGGTTCTAGCCTACGGTACTAGGGGACGTTGGCCGCGGGCGGGGTGTCAGAGCTGCAACCCAGGTACTGGCCCCCAGCCTCTTTCTCAACAAGCGGCGGGCGTCGTTGGAAGATTTTTAGTGGGTATTACTGCTGGCAGTCGCGTCGGCCGGTGGTGAGTCCCACATCCCCTTTCGGTCCACCTTTGGCCAGAAGGCAAAATGGAAATGCATTTTGATACCGACGTAAAAAAGGGTTATCACTCAGAAAGTGAAACCAAGAGGTTATGACCGCGGTGCATTTGAAGACATGCTGCGCCAACCTTTAAGTAATCTGGGAGCAGGTAACGACAATTAAAATACATTATCTATTTTCTGCAGTTCCCCGTATTATCTGTAAAAAAGAAAGAAAAGAAAACAATAATCAAATTACGACAGAATTAATATAGAAGCCCATGCTTTTTCCTAAAAAAACTTTTATGATAGATACATTAAATATTTTGCACAGAACGTTGTATAAATTATTGTTAAAAACAAGAAAGAAAGAAATACGAACCAATTATGACATAGTGATGTGAAAAATACGTACACAAGAGGGATAACACAGCGGAATGTTTAATAACACACGCAGTCGCCCAGTGGGACAATAAGGGCGTCACAATGGCCGCCGTCATTGGAATCTCTATTGTTGTTGTTTCCAGCTAGCTTTATAAAAAAAAATGCTAGCGAGGCTTTATATTGTTCTTTAACACTGGGAGTTCAACAAATATCCAATACGGTGTTTATATATTTTTTACTTTATATAACGTATCTCATCTTTCAACGCGTGATGTTCTTCTGTTAGAATGTTTCAAGCCTAATTAGGCATGTAACATGACTGCCACGAACATACATAATCTAAATGATCCTGTTAAAGACAATAAAGCTTTTTTTTACTAATTTCTTTTTGCGTATAAGTGAATCTAACCTTTGTGATTGCAGTGTAGCTATGTTTCGTTTTTTTTATTTTTTTATATTTCATTTCGACGTTTTCAAGTACTATGTAATAAGTTTATAAAATAAATAACTTTTCACTTTTACTTTACTTTTTACGTACACATATGCATACATGCCATTTTCCCGTCGGAGCAGGCAGAGATCACATCCTTCCACTTGCTAAGATTCTAGCACACTCATTAATATTATTAATAAATTAAATAAATATAACTATATATAAATATAAAAAATAAACATACTTACATACTTCTGTTTCTGCTCTACTCTGTTCTGTTCTGTGTGGGAATCGAACCCACAACCTCTGGAGGGAAGTGTAGGTATACTGACCTCCACGCCATATCGGTCGTCATGAACTTTCTCATATAAGCTGGTCAAAAGTAAATAATTAATTAATTACTTTCATAGGTGGCTGGTAGCGAATGGTAGTGCAGAGATACCGGGTGGTTAGCGCTTTTATGTTCAGAAATGGACAGCAATTGAGTGATAACTTGATTTGAACAATTGAATTAGTGTAATTTGCACTGATAAATGCTACGTCGCACTCTTTGTCATACGACTGTAAGCTCTAAACTTCATACTGTAAGCAATAAGTATTCGATTATGCAGAAATAAGCTTTTTTCAGCCTTCTCCTCTTGAGAAAATGCCACGAGTTGTGGTCTAAAGCAGGAATGTTCCGCCACTGGCCCGCGCTTAATTCAGTTAAGCACTGCTGCGAACTTTAAACTCGTTGCAGAAGTTTCCAACTAGCGGTCGTGAGTTAGCCGTTTGCGTTTTTCTGTATACGATTTTCTGTAGTGACATTGGTTTGTTTATAATTCATTTTGTTTATTAACAAATTTATTGAAGAAGTTATGAAGAAAAGACACTCAATGCTTTACACTTAAAGTAAAGTTAGGAGTAACTTACTAGATTCCCGCCAAATTCGATAACTACTAAACACGGGCTATCTCTCAAGTTTGTGGCATCCTGCTGTTAGAATATAGAAGCACCCAATAGGGTCTGGACATGGCTTAACGATTATCACATTGCAGTGACTACTGGGACTAACATTTTAACGTGCGTCTCACGCACGGAAGCGCTCGATATAAAATGCCCCACAAACAGTCACCCATCCAAAAACTGACCTCTTAAAGCTCAACTTTACTTCGATTTTCATTTCCTACCATCTACCAAGGAGTTGAAAGCATTGCAATCGATTTACTGCAATAATTACAGACCTAAGAATCTATTGCTGTAGGATATATGGTATTGGTTCTTTGCACTAAATATAAACATAATATCAACAAGCGTGATATTATCCCCTAAGGGAATTATATGCCCACATTTTGCCATTTATATTGTCGGTCTCACGTAATAGGCGGCGAGCCTATTGCCGCTTATCGGAAACTTTTATATTCGCCAGAGCCTCATACGTTGTTCGGCACGTGCAGCACTTGCAGGTGAGGTTGGCTTTGTCTCCTCTGTTCTTGGTACGATCCCTATACACCATCGAGTTACCTATATTGCACCATTAAATCATCGATGAAATGAAACATCTTACAACTGAATTGTTGTCACAACTTTTTATAATTATCCAATATGCTCTTTGTTTGTAAAAAAAAAAAAGATGTGTGGCACTCGGAGACTGCCGGGGTAAAGTTATTGCATAGCAATTTTTATCAACTTATGCAATTATAATTATTTATTTATTTTATTCTTGCAGTATTTCTAATTTTTTTTCCCTTTGAAATTAATTCAAGTTTCACTTTGAGCGTGGTGGCCGATAAGAAAACAAATTAGTAAGTACTTAGCAAAGTCAATGAGTCACCAGATTGCGGGGCGAAGAAGGGGATTACGCATGCGCAGTAACGCCGATACAACCAATGCCACCTTAAGGCGGGTTGCTGAACTAGAGAGACAAGCTTGATAATTCAAAAAGTCATTAAAAGTTCCGCTATTTATCGATAGATGGAAAAACTAAAAAGTATCACCGCTGTGCCGGTCGGAGTGGGGGGTGTTAGGTTTTTTTCGTAACGAAATTTCTGGATTCGGTCTCTACGCTCAAGGCCCGCAATGGAAGCTATGCAATAGCTTAATAATTACAATTCAATTAGTCCTAAAGTAACGGTGATAATATCATTTATCTTAGTAAAAATAATCTTACACATAAAAAAATTACTATGAGTAAGATAATTTCAAACATTGATATATGCTTTCACCACAAGAACAATTCCTAGGATGTATAGTTTCTAACCGTACTGCACACCTTCAGATAATGGTCGATCGTAAATATCACGGCAAGTCGTACTGTTCTAGATACTGGAGCAAAGTTAGTAACGAAGTTTAGAGCTAGACTTCGATAGCAGTGAGTTAACCTCATAGCAGAGTTTCACCGCTTTAGCTTCTTACCTAAGCTTACATTTATTTTAGATAAAAATAAATTAATTATATCATAATTATCGAAATATCTATCAAACGCTCAAATCAAATCACTGCACTGTCCGCATTGACATTTCAAAGTTAAATTCATATCCATTTATTGAAGTTTGGCTCGAAAGAGCTCTTATGAACGTCAAAACTTAAAAACTAGCGCGTTAGTTAGAAACTGCAAATGCTAGAGTTTTGTTTAAGTTTGTAATAAAACTAGCATTAAGAATTTTCAATAACCCCTTAATGCGTTAACGGAGACAGTAAGGTGTATAAAATAAATTCAACAAATCTGATGATTTGAAATTACAATTGAACTGAGGTTTATTAAAGGAAGCTGTGTTTGTTCCATTTATTAAATTCAGTGTTTCGATGGTAAAATAATTATCATTAATTATTCAAATCTAATACAAATAGAAAGATTTATGTAGAGTGTGACGCACTTTATGCATATTTAGGTTAGTATATAAGGTAACTTAAGGGTAGTATTACATTATATATAAGCATAACTTCTTTCATATTTCACTACCGGGTCCATGGCGACCCTTTTTTATCTTATTTGTTATGTTTGTGACAGCCAGCGTAATATATCAAAATACTATTTCGTTACTACGTAAAGCTATTGAATAGCAGAAACTCACTGAGCAGAGATCACTGACTCCATCGTGATCTTATGACAACGCGATACTTGGTGGTCAGCGAGTACCAAAATAAATCAGAGTTTAAAGAGTCAGTCCTTGAAGGGGTCACCGTTAATATCGATCGCTTCCGTGCTTCGAAAGGCACGTGAGATGTTTCAATCTGGCGCGTGGTGGAGTATGACTGGAATCCTTCTCCCCGTGGTTCCTGGGATGAGGCCCATGGTCAGTGAGTAAATGTTAACCGTTAGACTTATGTCATCATCTGAACATCCCACTACTGAGCATGAGCCTCCTCTCACATACCAAGGTGCTAGGGTATTGGGTCATACTCCACCAAGTAGACCCAGTGCGGATTGGCGGAGGCAGGTGTATGGCGTCTTGCTGTTAGATTTTTTCAAGCCGCCCAAGTAGGCCTCTAACATGGCTTAACGACTACCACATTTAGTGATACCCGGGACCAACGGCTTAACGTGCCTGCCGCGGGACCCTTTTTTTTTGCATAATGTCATTGGTCCTAATTTCGTTAGGCATAACCGGTTAGGCATATTTTTTTTAGTCATAATCGTCTTTTCGCATAATGGTTACTTGACATACTGTATTACTTAGCATAATGCTTATTTAGCCCAATGTTGTTTGCCCTATTCTTGTGTATCATAATGTTTTTAGGCATATTGGTTTTACGCATAATAAATATTTGTGTCATGTATGATATGAAGCCATAGGTAATGGAAACATTATTTAGTTATTATAAAGTATTTATTTCATGCTTTGTTTATTAGTGTAATTATGTTATGTTAGTTTAATGATTTACTTTTTTTTACATGCTTTTATTTTTGGGTTAGGTTGAGGTTATTTTTTTTTTCTTACCATTAAAAAGTATTTTATTACAACAGTAGCCCCCCCTGTATGTTTCTTTTGAGCAATTATTGTTTTGTTCCTTTATGCTTATATACTTGTATGCGTTTCTTCAGTTCGGCTTTGTGATAGTATGCCTTTTAATTGTTATGCTTAAAGTGTGTATGCGTTGTATTATTATTCCTTACCAGTTATGCCTAATGACTATTATGCGTAACGATTATTATGGATGGTAAAAATATGCAATGCGTATTTATGACATAAAATTTTATGCGACAAAATAGGGAACCGCCTGCCGCAGCACGAAAGCGCTCGATATCAAATGCCATACAAACGGTCACCCATCCAAGGACTAACCTCTGTAAACTCTGCTTTAGTTCGGTGATCGTTTCCGACCACCGAGCACCGCGGAGCGACGAGCGCTTCCTTATACTTAACTAGGTTTGTTTATAAAATTGGAGCTTGTATTGTTAGAGGCTTAGGTCCTAATGAGATCTGATAACTTTTTAACAGTGCAAGCCATATAAGACGAGATGCCTTGGTAATATGTTTATCATCATCATCACAGCCCATTAACGTCCCACTACTGAGCACGAGCCTCCTCTCACATATCAAGGTTTGAGGGTATTGGGTCATACTCCACCACGTTGACCCAGTGTGGATTGGCGGAGGCAGGTGTGTGGCGTCCTGCTGTTAGAATTTTTCAAGCCGCCTATTAGGCCTCTAACATGGCTTAACGACTATCACATTTAGTGATAACCGGGACCAAAAGCTTAACGTGCTGGACTGACCTTTGTAAACTCTGCTTTACTTTGGTGATCGTTTCCGACCACCTAGCATCGCAGAGCTACGAGCGCTTCTATAATAATGTAATATGTTACATGAAAATATTTTTGGCGTGTCTCTTATTACATAAGAGATAGTACAACTTTGACATAAGGCATTGGAACTGGCAGTAAATATTTAAACTACCTATGCATAATAATATTTAAAAGAAATCTATCACACAACGAAAGAAATAGGATAAATGTAGGTTTAAAAAGTACGTTTATGAGCAAAGCGATGAAATAAACCTACTTTTATCTGAGGAACCTAAGCTAATAACACCTGCAAGTGGTGCACCTGCTCATCAACGGACGAGGCTCTGGCGAACATAACAGTTCCCGGTAATCGGAAATACGCTCGCCACCTATTACGTGGGACCAACTATATAATATGCCTCTGTCTACGACTTCGGGGAAACAGGTGTGTTTTGTATGTGTAATGTATGTTATGTATTTTTAAGACTTCACATTTTTTTTGCTAAAATGTGCTGAGCTTATGTTTTGAGTGAGTCACTCCTGAGCTCACTCCTCATTCCTATATAGGCGAAGTTTGAACTTGGCACCACCTGGTGTAGTGTTACACTGCAAACCATTCCCCAACCGACTACTACGACTGTCTTAGAATATAGAACCAAGAAGCTGTCAATTCGTAGATAGTTATCCGCTACTCGGTCTGAGCTGGCTCAGATAATGTGTTAAAGTTAGTGCCGAAGTTCAGGGAGCACAGTACCGCAATAGCCGTAAGATACATCACTACTTTGGCTTCGAACTCGGCTCGGAGTTTCCCCTTTTGTATCTTGCCCGTCGAACATGTATCCTACTCTCTAGAGGAGAAATGGAACAATTATTACTTATGTCATAACTCGCTTAAGAATAGATGAAAGTAGATATTACTATTTCTATTAAAACATAATGAAATGAATGGTATATGGGGATCCTACTAAGACCTTTTTGCTTGATGAGAATGAGGCGGGGTGCCAGTGCCTGAGTTGCAGCGTCTGACACACCGCCCGCTGAAGGGACTATCTTTATAGAAACGGTGATTGAAAAAAATAATATGTTTTTATACCACCTCTCTCTTTACGGGCTGAGCGGAATTCGCGAATATTTACACAAAGATGGTATCAACTTGAAAACACTTATAACCAACTTCCACCAGGACGACGCCATACGATCAACAAACTGACTAACTGTCAAGGCAAAAACTAAAGCACTGAATACTAAAAGTTGGAGTTTTTGACGAAAATTAGAAATATATTTCGGAAGTTGTGGCCACTAGCCAGTTTCAATTCCATTATTATTCAACACAAATTAATTACAGCAACATTTCAAAATGTGAAGTAAAATATAATTCCAAAATTATCTCAACGGGTTTTAATTTGGAAACGCCCCTTCAGGGCACAAGCGATAGATTGCTCATTGTTGAATAGTAGAAGATTTCCCCAGAGGTAATTAATGCCGAAGGAGCTGACGGATCGTACGGAAGGCTCATTTCGCTGCCTGTTTTACATTTCTAATGCCTATCGAGGGATTGAACGCAATCTGAGATGTAATTAATAAGGCACATTAACTGTGAACTGATTTGATGAGAGTCATTTTAGGAAGCAGTAATAAAACGGATTTCCAGGAGAAGTTAAGTTTAGTTACGACTGGGTTTTAAAGCGATAAAACGTAATGTGGCTCAATTATGTTATCTTCTTTTTGCCGAATAGCGTTCACTTTCTGTCATCTGTTTATTTTCTCTCTTAATCTTACTACGCTAAATGTTCAGAATTCCCATCATCTTTTTTTCTCTCTTGGTCTGCACGTGCTAGCCTATAGGAATGACTTTCCAACTATCAGCACTCGAACAAAAATATTCTCGAAAATTCTTTCTTTGTGAGACGATCAGGTTTTTAACCAGGACGAGAAAGCGCATCTAAGCTTGCCATCATATTTAGGTGCGCATGTTACCGTGTTTCCTAGATATGAATCGCTATCATTTTTAGTCTATATGACGAATCACATAAAAAAAACAATTTTGGCCCATTGTTGAATTGCACAAAAAAACATATCACACCAAAATTTATATTCAAATAGCAGCAGCCCGCGACTTTGTACGCGTGAACTATATGTTTTTTTTTTAAATGGCGTTCTCGTTGGTAAAATAATACAGTTAAGTTAGACCTTGTAACTTCAGCTGTCTGTTAATGAAAGTCCTGTCTAAATCAGGTCAGCCACTTCGTAAGGTCAGATCATACGTAGCCGACCCGCTATCCAGCTGGTCATGAGTGAAAAGTTCTTTTCCCCTACTAATTCGATGGTTTGGCCTTGGGACCTGTTAATATGAGCCGTTGAAAAGGGATTGGCTGGCCAGTTGGGATCATAGTTGTCATCGTAGATATCCTCAGTATGTGTGCTATTGACCAGATGCTGGGCTGGTGATGATAGTCGCTACCATTAATTGTCATTCAATTCCTTGATAAGCAGCCGCGTCCTATTGCACATGCTCGGAGGGCTTA
Source organism: Musotima nitidalis (assembly GCA_949126915.1). NCBI lineage: Eukaryota > Metazoa > Arthropoda > Insecta > Lepidoptera > Crambidae > Musotima > Musotima nitidalis. Next base: position 4,509,045 of record OX421424.1, on the reverse strand, counting down.
AATTTCTCTAAAGTATGATCGGAATTCCAGTTTTTAATTTTCAATTCTTGTGATACAGCCAAGAAGGGTAAATTAAAAAAAAAAAACACGTATAGGGATCTGCCTACCTCTTAAGGGAAACAGGCGAGAATGTATGTATGTACTTAAAAAGATACGTTTTTGATAATAGACACAGTATCGATCGATATGTAACTTTTCTTTGGCCGGTGCCTTTTAAATCAGATTGTATTTTTAGTTTACAGTGTCATTCCTAAAACACAACCAAGAAAATTCCTTGTCGTACAAATTCTCGATGTCATGCCATATAGCATCATTAAATTTTCTAAATTATCGACTCTTTGACCTAAAGACTATATAGAGGGATCAAGTTATTTATTGCAAGTCACACGTAATAAAACAGTAACAAAATATTCAGGCCGATTTGTGACGCCCCATAGGGGCTCTGCAACATTTAAAGAGTGCTACTTACACATACAGAGCGCTACATGCACATATCCATAGAGCAATACAAATAACAACTTAGGTTATAACATAGGTTATATCATTTCTGGGTGTCCATTTCTCCTCGGGTAATCACACCTAGGTGTGACAAAATATTGATATGTATGAGATTTGACCGAGCCATAGCCAAATTAGAAAAGCAGTCCTAAATAAGTGTATTAGAATTTTTCCCAACAGGTATTTATCACTTCTATTTAAAAACAATAAATAATTTTAAAAAAATTTGTTGAAGAATTCTGCAATAGTGTAATAGCATTTGTTCTTTGGAAGGAATTTTTCACGTTTCATAAACACTGATATTTGTTCTATACTTCATATATAGTTGGGTTGGGATTATATACTTTTATAAACATGTCATGTGGGTTTTAGTTAAATATTTTCAATTTGGAAAAAGGAACCCTAAATTTATTCAAGTATTTGTCATTTCGTCAGGCAATATCCAGTGAAGAATATGTGTTTGTTTGTGTTTTATATAAATATACATAATATAAAATTTAAATGGATGTTAGTATTAAGGTGTCGTGTTTTTGAAAATAAGTTTTACAAGATTCCGTAATATTAATATTGGCTATTAAGTGAATACATATTTTTCGTAAAGTAAATATGACTTTAATATCTTTACATTTACCTAACAGGACAATCTAGAGTGGGCGTACGCGTAGTAAGCCGCTGGGGCCGATTTGAAGTCAGTACCGCGTTTCAAACGTCGCAGTGCGTATATAAATGATGACAGTTTACCTGTTAATTTTTGTATGTAAATTTCCCAATCAACATTTGAGTCAAGATCTATGCAGAGTTAACAAATTCCATTTTCGAATCCAAATACTTGTAATCCAATGTTAATGGAGCAATTTCTATTTTTCCATGTTAAGTTTTAAGTTATGCTGGTCTAAGCAATGAACAATTGTATCTAAATTTGAATTAGATAAACTACTAAGTAAATTTTCCAAAGCGTAATTCTTTTTACAAGGAATCATTACTGACAAATAATCGGAAAACAATATACAGGTCTTGTCCAACATGAAAGGGAAGTCGTTGATTTATATTAGAAATAGGAGCATCCCAGGCCACTGCCTTGCGGGATATTTAAAATCTATTTCTCTCCTATTTAAAATTTGAAACAAATTGAAATAAGTACCAAATCTATTTCCTAAGTAAAGAGAATTGGTAAAGTTACAATGCTAACATCGCATTGCAATTCTAACAATCCAACTGTGGCTTTATCCACAGTTTTTGACTTCAGTTTCCCCAAACTGCATAGCTCCAAATCTAGAGACAATAAACCCGGAATACCGGTCGTAAAGCAATCGAGCCGAAAGTCCACCTCGGCGAGTTGCTATTGTATCCAACAGGCATCTCCGGACACAGGCTGAAGTCGCAACTTACAACAGACTTCGTTCTCTTCTTATTGTTGGTGTTCAGGTCGAGATTGTTTTAAGCGGTCATAGTGAAGTGGTAATATACTTTCTTCCAACACAAAAATTGTGTGTTACATTTATTTTCCAAAATAAGGTAAAAGTCACCCTAGGAAGAGGGACTTAGGTGGTTTACACACGCAGCGACGTGAATACTCTCACGTTGCTCTCCGATTATATAGAACACAAGCACAGTTCCACATACAGAAATGGCATCCACGCGCGTTGAAGTGCAGATTACGCGCCTACAAGTGCAGATTATACGCCTACAAGCTGAGTAACATGCACCAACACACGTGGGTGCGGGCTGAGACGCAAGGTATAGCTCACCGACTCCCGCAGTGCCGTGCGTGATTTTATAACGGCACTAACACCTCAGGAACAACTTTGAATAAAATGAGTTAGGGCCGTCGTTAGTTCACAAAACAAAACTATGCGCATGAGTGCGTGAAAACCCGCAGATTTACGACACATGCAGCGTGGCTTATAAAGGTAATAAATACGGGAAGACGAAGTCAAAAGAAAATTGCTAATTGTTGAAGTGTTGAAAGGTGCATAGCGAAAAGAACTGAGTAGGTATCCTCAATAGAATAAATCATCTATACTTATCATATCACAACATAGCCTTATCATTGAGATTATGTTTCGCAATTATTTAACAGTATGACCATAGACACCAGTTTTAAATTTGAAATGAGAATGAGGTGGAACATGGCCCAGCAAAGTGAAGTGACGATAATCTACATTGCGTTTGGTTGTTTGGAGATGCTAAAATGTTCAGAAAATATAAAAAAATCTGTACAGATTGTTTATCCTCAATTTCAGTAACATTTGCAGATTTACTCCAATTGCGTGCACTGTGTACTGAAGTGCGAGGTTCTAGAAAAAAATGTTGACCCATTTCCACGACAAAACAATGCTTTCCGCGCTTAAATAAATTACAGCGCGGGACCGAGTTTTGCAGTCACACTTAGTATCATTAAAATTTCACACCTTTCCGTTTTAATTGAAAAATATGCTAAGGAATGGCTAAAGTTATTTTTACTTTGAAACTTACTCTTGTTAGTTATTTTTAAAGTTAACCGTAATTATAAAATATATATCTAGCGTGTTGAAACAGGTCTGGAGCTTAGTTTGCGAGGTGGCAAATGACTAGACACAGGGTACTACAGAATTCTAAATGTGTTTAGATTCCTGTGGATTAAATGGTTTAGTGCGTTAGCGAAAATCGTAATTTGCGACTACGAGATACACAAAGGGCTGGGTATCCAGTAGCAAGGTTCCTACTTGATTTACTGCGTTCACCAACCCGCCTGCACAGAGTGGTTATTTTCCATAATATAATATGGCACTCACACAATAAAGACCCCCCAGTTGCCAGCCTACAGTAGCGGTAGTGGCGACAGCATGTATTCGGAGCGTAATACCACTTCACACATAGAATCTGACTTTATCTGATGCGTAAAATTTGGCCCATGGTCTTGAATAAAGAATTGTTAATATTATTATAAAAATATGTACAAACTTAGAACTTCTACCCCGACGAACCAATGCCGTAGATTAGGAGATGAACCTTTTAATGACATGCTGTAACTTTTATTATTTGTGTATTACTATTCTGTTATAGGTACAGTATTTATTATATTGATGAAAAGACAAAGTCACATTTTTGAATAAAATTAAAATTAAAATTCATTTTTTCAAGTTTGGCTCAATAGAGCTCTTATAAATGTCAGACTTATAAACTAACGCGCCCATAAGGTGTAGAGTTTGCATATCTAGTCCTAACAGCTTGCCGAGTTAGTTGTTGTTAATTGATATCCAACACATTATATTCAATAATTACCATACACTATTTAAATAAATTTAAATTAACAATAAAACGCAAGCTTCTTCAAAGGGATACTATTCTATCAAAGAAATGGCAGATAAAAATGCTCGGGATTAAACTGCCGTTTCATACAGGCTATTCTAATATAAATTACTTAAAACATGAATATTGTTAATGTTATATTATATTGCATGGTATAGCACACATGTATGTCACAGACAAATGAAGATTATAATTCAAGTACCAAAACCATGGATATATTTAAAAGAGCATAGCCTGTAAGTTTCTTGCCAGTTCTTCTTACAGAGTGGTGGCTCGGAACTGGCACTTAGATTCACTTACACTTCATTACTTTTTGTTTTTAAATTGTTTTGTTGCATATAAGTGAATCTAAGCTTCGTGATTTCAGTGTAATAATATTCCAAATGTTTTTTTTTAAATTTAATTATGACGTTTTCAAGTACCATGTATAATAGTTTATGGAATAAATAATTTTTGACTTTTGACTTTGACTTGACCACAAGGTTGAGTTTCAGTTTTTGTTACTTTACTGTCAGGACATGGTTCAGGCGCAATGAAAATTTTATTGTTTCCTGTCTCCGAGTAATCGTCATCCACATCACAGATTAATATGTACGACTAATCATTTAGTAGTACGAGGAAGTAATTTGTTTATGGCCACTGAATTGAATCACGTAAGCGGAGCCCGATAACAAACATACCTGAAGCTATTGTCACGAAATTAATACCTACCTATAGAATTATTGGTAAGAAGGCACAAGCGGAAGCGATAATTCATATAATTTTATATATTTTATGTGAAAAATTATAATGAAATTAAATTATAGTTGAACGGAAGAACAGAAATAGAAAGTGTAACAAATCAAATTATACTAGTACCATACAATAATAAAATAAGTACTAAATATTCGTTTAGATATTTCACCACACAACATCTAACCTTGAACTAAGCAAAACGTTCAGTTATGGAAACAAAGTCAAAGAAAATCATATGTAGTTGTAAATATATTACTCTGTATGTTACAGTCGTAGTGATTGAATAGCTATTAAATATTATGACTGGTCATTCTACTAATATTATAAACGTGAAAGTTTGTATGTGTGGATGGATGTTTGTTACTCTTTCACGCAAAAACTACTGGAGCGATTGTGATGAAACTTTGTACGTGTATAGCTGCAGTCCTGGACTAACATATAGGACACTCTTTATCCCGATATTTCCACGGGTACGGGGACCACGCGGGTAAAACCACAGGGCTCTGCTAGTTGGACATTATTTATAATAGCGAGTCAAAGTTAGCCAAAGTCATAAATACGGTCTAGCCGACTTGTTAGGTTGCATTTGGTCCCATTCCCAAAATGTCCCCCGGAAGATAACACGTATATTTCTAAAATATTACGAGAAATAAAAGTGAATTATAAAAACTGAACAGCTTTTACGTCGTTATAAAAAAAAACCTTACCGGGCTCCTTATAGATTTTTAACATGGGAAATACTACAAATCTTTTTTTTAGAAAATCAGAAATTATTCTCTACTGTTATTTTAATTTTTAAATTAATCTTTATGATTAGTTAGGTATGCTTAAGGCAAATAGAAATAACATTTTATAATCATAAACGCATACCTATTTGTTTTATTACATCATCCAAGTCTTCGATGATATTATATAAAATTGCTAGTTAATGTGATTAATTTTGTGTCACTTATCACTTTATCTAAACTGAGTAGAAATTATACATAATAGCTAGACAATATATATAATATCCAGATTTATTACTTTGGCTGTAACATGTACATTGGTAACAACATCCCATAATGAACTTCATTCATGAACACAAATATATGTGCAGTGTGGAATCGAAACCACGACTTTAGGACCTAAGTATAGGTAGACTGACTGTCACGCCCGTCTCTGTCGCCAGTTGTTACTATAGTTGATCAAATAAAAGTGACAGCACTAGTTTTAAACCTGGCTTAACTTTAGATCTTATTTTGTAAGAAGCCCCATAAAGTTTAGGCGGATTCTGCATAAAATATCTATTTGTCTTATATGGAAGGCCTATCTTCTAGATTTTCAGACATTGTGGGCGGGAAACGTGGATACAGGCAATAGAATAACGAACACGAACTTGATTTTACACAATCACTTTATTTTTACATTGAAACCGTCCTGATTACATTTTATTAAAACTAGGTACTTAAACTACGAAACGGAACACGGGACGGGTTCTAGAAGACCCGTGTTGACTCGACCGAGAGCTGAAGTGAAGTGGACTGGCCTCGAGTCGAACACGAACCATCTAGACTCCGTCAAACGACGCCATCTTGTTGTTTACGTCGTGTGGTGCACTGTTGGCAACGCCACTGTGATTATGACTCGACCGGATCCGACATACTTATATTACAATAATAAACAGAGCAAATAAGGAGTAAAACTATTCATTTAAAAATATTTTAGTACTATTTATTGTTTTATATGCTGTTAAAGATATAAAAGTTTAGAAAGAGCTTTTAATTTTAGTGAACTTAAGTATGTTACCTCACGGACCTCATTTATGCAGACACGGAGATTCTATGTGCGACGTGTATGCAGACACACGTTCCGTCTGTTTTAGCATGAGAAAAAGTAAAGGTTTTAGGGTTCCACATATAAAAGGAATAATTTTACCCTTATAGGATCACTTATAGGCTCCTAACAAGATCTGAGGAGCCCAAGCCAACCTCACCTGCAAGTGGTGCACCTGTCGATCAACGGACGAGGCTCTGGCGAACATAAAAGTGCCCGGAAAGCGGCAATAGACTCGCCACCTATTACGTGGGACCAACAATATAAATGGCGAAGTGTGGGCGTATAGTATGCCTCTGCATACCCCTTCGGGAAAACAGGCATGATATTATGTATGTATGTATGTAGGATCACTTTGTTGTCTGTCTATTTGTCAAGAGTCTCTTTTTACAAATTCATACTCCGTAGACCATACTCATATTGATCTTCTTTTTTTCTTTAAGTATGTGCTCACTCGATTAGTGTCAAGTAATAAAACTTGATAATTCAAGTTATTTGCAATGTGCAGTGTTTTCGTCATTTAATCACAGTTAAAGTCATGTCAAGTAAAGACCGTTACAGTCAAGTCAAAGTCCTACCCCAGTAAAGTAGTGGATACTTTACTAGAGGTTTCTATGCAGCATTGGACGCATCATGGAAAATCACAATTCAATGCAATATACTACTTTCCTACACTTTTGTACGTTGCTGAAGCAGTTATATCCACTATATTTACGCTTTAAACTCAAACTTACACTAGTCTCGTAAAATGTAACATCGCCGCCAAGTGTTCTGCGTTGGCGCCAAAACTCTTTATTGATCTTCATAAAAGTTATATGGTGTTTTTTTTAATATCAAGGCAAATAATATACATTTTTCACCCCACTTTTTTGCCTTCATAAAAATATTGTTTGGGGGCACGGATAGTAAAAATATCTCATTCATTTAGTCAAGCTCGGCTTCATTCCTAGGCACTTGTGAACGTCACTTAAATCTAGGAGAGCCAGTTCACTAGAGCCTGCTACGAGAAGAAGCTGGCCAGAACGCCGACAAGGTTCTTTCTCCTGCCAAGACATTAATATAAATCTGTTGTATTGTTCTCTTAGAAACTGTATCTAATAAAGTAGCAAATGGACTGGAATACTAGATGTATGATAGCTGATGAACGCTAGAAGGACGTGTTAGAGTGGAGACCGAGTTTTGGGCAAACGTAGTATAGGACAACCTGCGACAAAGGGGACCGACGACTTGAGGCAGGTGGCTGGTATCGGACAGATGCGTTCTGCAGAGAACCGGGATGGTTTCTGGGGGGACTCCCTTGTTCAGCAGTGGACGACACTTGGCTGATTGATTAAAGTAACAAAGGAAAGGGCAATAGATGCTTGCCTAATAAGGTCAATTCAATTCATTTATTGCCATCTAAGTGTACATAAGGTCTTATGAATTAAATATGTTACAACTTAGTTAATTTTATAGGTGCTTCAACGTCTAGTTAAGAGGTTTGTAAGGTTGAAACGCTCGTAGCTCTGCGGTGCTAGGTGGTCGGAAACGATAACCGAAGTAAAGCAGAGTTTACAGAGGTCAGTCCTTGGATGGGTGACCGTTTGTGTGGCATTTGATATCGGGCGCTTCCGTGCTTCGGAAGGCACGTTAAGCCGTTGGTCCTGGTTATCACTAAATGTGGTAGTCGTTAAGCCATGTTAGAGGCCTAATGGGCGGCTTGATAAATTCTAACAGCAGAAATACACCTGCCTCCGCACACTGGGTCCGCGTGGTGGAGTAGGACCCAATACCCTCGCACCTTGATATGTGAGAGGAGGCTCGTACTCAGTAGTGGGACGTTATGGGCTGAGATGATGAATAGGTTTGTAATTACAAAAGTATACATTTTACAAAATTTTGTGTTCGGGTATTTTAAATTTTAGTATAACAAAACTATAGTTACTTAATATTAGTTTTATTATATAAATGCATATTATAAATTATTTTACTGACGTTAGGTTACTGACGTTAGGTTACTGACGTTATCGCTACACCAACTTGGCAGACCGAAATATTTTTATGTAGTTTGGGCTACCAAAATACATTACAGAATTATGACTTATTGCTTACGTATTAACTCTTGATTTACGCCATACAGATCTCACGTAAGATGAGGCAGTACGCAACTATACCCATACGTCAAGATTGACGTTTATCCAATATAGTACGTGCTTGCAGTGGCTTGATCTAATCGGTTACTGTCGGGCAGTCCCGCGTTTATTTATTCTTATATAGTGTGCTCTAGGATTTTGTAGATTGATTTGCGACGATAGGAAATCGCTTCGGGTATACAATCACATTTATGTGTTACTGTTAAGTCCGAAGTTCGAGAAACTTTTGTCTTCCCAATAAATCTTAGGACTGAACAACATATTCAAATTTATACCATTTTTTTTCTTTTAAATAATGGCTTCGTGCGCTTAGCACATTTAGCCAGTGTCAAGTAAAAGATATATTAATAATGCACAAATCATAGTAAATGAGAAAGAGTTGCGATAAAGATGATAAATGGTAAATGAGATGCTCTAAACTCCTTGAGTCCTCAGTAAAGATGTGGGACTATACTGAGATCTCTTCTTCTTCTTGAGAAAATTGAAAAGTTATATTGCACTGTTTTGTTTCATTTACCAACACTCATGTACGTTCACGACGGTTCATGCTTCCAAGGCGTCAGCATTGTTTCTTAATTTACAAAACAATTACATTAAATAACTTTGGTCGCGAATGAACTATAGTTCGCCCTTAGTAAATTTTGGCTACGGGAAAAGAACAAGCTCTCTTATTATTTACTTAAATTTGAGGTAAGGTTCAAGTTACAATTTTTTTTATCAAAATTAAAATTTTAATGGACCTAAACAAGACCTGAGAGACTCCTACCGACCTCATCTGAAAGTGGTGCACCTGCGGAACAACGGACAAGGATCTTTATGTATTCTTAATAATTTTGAGATCTTATTAAAAGGCATTTTTTTACTAGTTACATTACTGGCCAAGTGAATTTAGGCAGTAAATGTTTTAAAAAACGCAGAACAGGAACTTTTTGGATTTTTACTATACCTAGTTGGAAAATCTAAGATTTTACGATAGTTCGGACTTGTACAGTAACATAAACACAATATAATCCGTATCAGAGAGTGTTATCCGTAGAATCCATCTGAATTCACATCGTCATTTCCGAATGTTGGGTATTGACATTTACGTAGGCAAACCTACCCGGAATTTGTTTGAACAACGATTTATGTATGAGCTTCTTAGCAGGCATATTATGCCTCTTGGATATTTGCTACAAGAAATAGATTAAAATTTTAGTTATTGGTAGTATTTCTTTAAGTTATTACATATAATATAAGCTTTCAGTTGTACTACTTCATTTTGTAAATGTTTGGTTAATAAATAAAAATAAATTATTAAATCGTGCCACCAATAAATATTGTTGAGCGTTCGTATTAAAATTTAGTTCTCACATCGTTGTAATAAAATTAAAATTAAAAAAATTTAAAATTCATTTATTCAAGTTTGGCTCAATAGAGCTCTTATGAATGTCATACTTATAAACTAACGCGCCCATTCACTGCGGGCGGGAGCTTGATCGTAAAAGAACGGGCAAGAAAATCGTCAAGGTTGGTTTTTTCTCCCGCCAGTCACAATTAAAATACATAATATTAAAACAATTGTGTTCTGCAGTCACAAGATTTGAAAAAAAAAGGGAGACAGAACTAATAAAATTATAAAATTACATAGACAATGTATGTAAGTAATCGTTATATTGTAAAGAGGGCCGCAGAACACAACTTTTATCATTGTAAATGTTACATCCAAGCGTTTTTGTCATTAACGTAATCATTAACCGTGTAATACCCTTTCTTGGTAAGTGATGTCTTAACGGTTTGCTTAAACTTTTCAAAAGGCAAATCTAAAATATCTTTTGGAATTTTGTTATAATATTGTATACCCTGCCCCATAAACGATTTTCGAATTTTATGCAGGCGTAAAAATGGATTTAATAATTTATTTCTATTTCTAGTATTAAAACTGTGATCATCACAGCGCCTGTTATAGGTTTCTATGTTTCGTTTTATAAATATTATACTATTATAAATGTATTGAGAGGCAACAGTCAAGATACCTATTTCTTTAAACTTTTCTCTAAGAGTTGTCCGTGAGCTTAGTCCGTAAATAGATCTTACAGCCCGTTTCTGTAAAATAAAAATTGTTTCTATATCTGCTGCTAGTCCCCACATAAGAATACCATAAGACATTAGGCTATGAAAGTAACTAAAGTATACCATTCTTGCCGTATCAACATCTGTTAATTGGCGAATTTTGCGAATAGCATAAGCTGCGGAACTAAGTTTGCCAGCAAGAGTATCAATATGTAGACCCCACTGAAGTTTTTCATCTATAGTTATTCCCAAGAAAACAGTAGAATCTACTAAATCTAGTTTCTGACCGTCAATAATGATATTTGTTTCGAGTTTCCTTACGTTTGGAACAGTGAATTTAATACATTTCGTTTTTTTAGCATTTAGCTGTAAGTTGTTAACAGTAAACCAACGAAGCAGCTCTGCAAGGGCATCGTTTACATCGCTAAAGTCCTTTTTATGTCGATCAATATTAAATACTAAAGAAGTATCATCAGCAAATAATACCATCTCACAACGCCTACTCATAAAAAATGGCAAATCATTTATATAAACTAAAAAGAGAAATGGTCCCAAAATTGAACCCTGAGGGACCCCCATACGCACAGACGACTATATTAGAGACGAAAACTCAAGTACTCTTAACTTATCTCGAAGACAAGACATAAGTGGAATCCTTACTATAATATTATAAATGCGAAAGTAACTCTGTCTGTCTGTCTGTCTGTCTGTCTGTCTGTCTGTCTGTCTGTCTGTTACTCTTTCACGCCAAAACTACTGAACGGATTTGAATGAAATTTTGTATACAGATGGTCTAGACCCTGAGAAAGAACATAGGCTACTTTTTATTTCGAAAAGGGGGTTGTAAAGGGTTAAAAAGGGGAGGGAGTGAAAAGTTGTATGGGATTTCTCAATTTTAAAAGATAAAACCATGAAACTTAATATTTAAGCACTTGATAGGAAATAATTAAACATTTGTTCTAGCGTTTTTGAAATTTCTACCTGTGAGGGGATGAAATAGGGGTTGAAAGTTTGTATGAAGTTCGTCAATTTTGAAGATAAAACCATGAAACTACGCACGTAGGTCTCTTAGAATGTGCAGAGTTTTTCTGCAAACGGAATTCCCGAAATTCGAACGGAACGGAACGGATTCGGCACGGGAACTACGAAGCCAAACTTTTTGTATACAAATTCTTAACCACTGACCTAGGAACATGATATTTAAAAGTTTTAGGTGTATCAAGTTAAAAAAAAAATTGGCTTTTAAAGTTAAAGTTCCTTTTAATGCCTTGCATCGCGCCGGTGCCGTCGGTCGTAGTCGCGCACATTCGCCTAAGTGTGGCGGGGCGGCAGGCAACGGCGCTGTCGTGTGGTGGGGGAGCGCACGAATCTAACTATGCGTACCCGAACGGGCAGACACGTGAGGGCAGACGTCGTTGTCGGACGCATGCGATTGGAGAAATTTGCGCTACAGAGATTTTTTATTTTTTATTAGTTAGGTGCTGTAAATTAATTTTGTAGAAATACTTAATATATTTCGGGATCTTTTAGTTCATAAGTAGTTGGTAAAATAGTTTCCTTTTATTTTCTTTTTTGAATTAATCTAATAAGTCGTAGTAGGTGTAAAACTAACCTAACCTATATACCTCTTACTCTTTTTATGCATTAGTTGTAAATAAGTATTGATAATTTAATTTCTTAGTTTCCTTTTTTTCTATTTAAACGTGACTTAAACACATCGCCGTGCGGTAAGCGCATGATTTTCACTACGTAGCTGCTTATTAAAGGTTTTTTTAAGATAATAAATCTCAATCTGTACATCTGATTGGTTCGATTCATTTAATTTTTGTCTTTTTACGATGCCTCGTAAACGAAAGTCCAATTTAGCTAATAGCTCTAGCAGAGCTCGGGCTGCTAAACTTGCTAGATCACAGGAATCGGAAGAGGATTCACAGATCCGTCGGACTTTAGATGCCGAGCGTCACGCAGCTCAAAGGGCTGCTGAAACTTTTGAGCAAACGCAGACCCGTCATAATTTAGATGCTGATCGTCATGCTGCACAAAGGGCTGTAGAGACCTCTCAGCAGACCCAAGCTCGCCAAGTATTGGATGCCGAGCGTCACGCGGCTCAAAGAGCTGCAGAGACCTATCAGCATACCCAAGCTCGCCAATTCTTGGATGCCGAGCGTCACGCGGCTCAAAGAGCTGCAGAGACCTATCAGCATACCCAAGCTCGCCAATTCTTGGATGCCGAGCGTCACGCGGCTCAAAGAGCTGCAGAGACCTCTCAGCAGACCCAAGCTCGCCAAGTGTTGGATGCTGAGCGTCACGCGGCTCAAAGAGCTGCAGAGACCTCTCAGCAGACCCAAGCTCGCCAAGTGTTAGATGCCGAGCGTCACGCGGCTCAAAGAGCTGCAGAGACCTCTCAGCAGACCCAAACTCGCCAAGTCTTGGATGCCGAGCGTCACGCGGTTCAAAGAGCTGCTGAGACCTCTCAGGAGACCCAAGCTCGCCAAGTGTTGGATGCTGAGCGTCACGCGGCTCAAAGAGCTGCAGAGACCTCTCAGCAGACCCAAGCTCGCCAAGTGTTAGATGCCGAGCGTCACGCGGCTCAAAGAGCTGCAGAGACCTCTCAGCAGACCCAAACTCGCCAAGTCTTGGATGCCGAGCGTCACGCGGTTCAAAGAGCTGCTGAGACCTCTCAGGAGACCCAAGCTCGCCAAGTGTTGGATGCTGAGCGTCACGCGGCTCAAAGAGCTGCAGAGACCTCTCAGCAGACCCAAGCTCGCCAAGTGTTAGATGCCGAGCGTCACGCGGCTCAAAGAGCTGCAGAGACCTCTCAGCAGACCCAAACTCGCCAAATCTTAGATGCTGAGCGTCAAGCTTCGTACATAGCCGCAGAGACCTCCGAAGAAACACGTAGACGACGTTTAATTAATTCCGAGCGGCAAGCAGAAAGGAGACGTACGTTTACGATAAATACGTGGGAGGCTTTTCGCGATGCTGCTTTTGATTATGATCCGTTAATTGATTACTTTAATCATCGATTAGTCCTCATAGGTAGAATGGCCAATAAATGCAGACACTGTGAGGCACTCAAGTGGAAGGAAGAAACCCCAGGTATGTGCTGTTCTGGAGGCAAAGTATCAGTACCAACGCTTGGTGACCCCGACGAGCCACTTAAATCCTTACTTCTATATGACAGCAACGAATCTCGGCGATTTTTAAAAAGAATAAGAAAGTACAATTCTTGCTTTCAAATGACATCATTTGGTGTGGGTAATGAGATCATCATGCCTGGATTTTCACCTACATTTACCGTACAAGGGCAAGTTTATCATAGAATTGGCTCTTTGCTTCCCACAAATAATGATCAACCAAAATTTCTACAGATTTATTTTATGGGAGACGAAAACAGCGAGGTTGACTGCAGATGTCAAAATATTGAAGGAGTTGAGAGGGACATTGTTTTAAAAATTCAAAGAATGTTGCACGAACATAATAACCTCATTAACACCTTCAAAACAGCCTTAGAAAGAATGCCAGGGGAAAATTACAAATTAGTTATACACCCAGATCGTACGCCAAGCGGGGAACATGCAAGACGTTATAATGCACCTTTAATAAACGAAGTCGCCGCCATGGTTTGTGGAGAACAGTTCGCATCGCGTGATATTGTTTTACAAGCCCGTGACAACACATTGACCAGGGTGCCCGACACACACAAGTTTTATGACGCATTACAATACCCGCTTATGTTTAGCAAGGGGCAAGAGGGGTACCACTTTCAAATTCCACAAGTCAATCCAGTGACTAACCTCGCCTTACCCAACAAAAAAGTATCGAGCATGGACTTTTATGCCTATCATATGATGATACGCGAAGACGATTTTAACGTAATACAACGATGCAAACAGCTCGCTAACCAGTTTTACGTCGATATGTACGTGAAGGTTGAAAGCGAAAGATTGCGATACATATCTTTAAATCAAACAAAATTAAGAGCCGAAAATTATATTCATCTCCAAGATGCTGTATCGAATGACGCCAACGTGAACCCTAATAATATAGGTAGAATGGTGATTCTGCCCTCTTCGTTTGTGAACAGTCCCCGATACTTACACGAGTATACTCAAGACGCATTTGCCTATGTGCGTACGTATGGTCGACCTGATTTATTCGTAACCTTCACCTGCAATCCATCTTGGTCTGAAATAGTTGATGAATTGATGCCAGGTCAAAGCGCCAACGATAGGCACGATGTCATTGCCAGAGTATTTAGGTTAAAAGTTAAAAAGCTTATGGCTGTAATAACTAAAGGAAGGGTTTTTGGAGAAGTGCAATGCTTTATGTATTCCATTGAGTGGCAGAAGCGAGGGCTCCCACATGCTCACATTTTGCTTTGGTTAAAAGATAAATTGCGACCTGACCAAATTGATAAAATTATAAGCGCTGAAATATCAGATCCTATCAATGACAAGACACTTTACGATATTGTTATGAAAAACATGATCCACGGTCCATGCGGGGCTGAAAACCCTTTGTGTCCGTGCATGAAACCGTAAGACCGTAAATGCACAAAAAAATTTCCTCGCAACCTGCTAAAAGAGACTCTCCATAATGAGAACGGCTACCCGATGTATCGTAGAAGAGCACCAGAAGACGGAGGTCGGACGGCACTGTTAAACTCCGAAATGGTAGTCAAGTTTCTGTTGACAATAGTTGGGTAGTCCCATATTCGCCTATCCTATTAAAAACTTTCAACGCCCATATAAATGTAGAAGCTTGCGGTTCCGTGCGTGCAATCAAATACATCTGCAAATATATTAATAAAGGCAGCGATCAAGCTATTTTTAATATCAGAAGCTCAGAGTTCTCAAACCCAGTAGACGAAGTACAAACATTTCAGTCTGGTCGCTATGTCAGCAGCAACGAAGCTGTATGGCGCCTGTTAGGGTTTCCTTTGCATGAAAGGCATCCTACTGTTATGCACCTCAGTGTGCATCTAGAGAATGGTGAACGAATTTATTTCAATGAAAATAATTTTCACCAGCGAGTGACAACACCACCAAAAACAACTTTGACCACCTTTTTTGACCTTTGCAGATCAGATGAATATGCAAAAACACTTTTGTACGTTCAGGTACCTCGGTATTACACGTGGGATGCCAGTAGAAAATATTGGAAACGCCGAATTCAAGGAACTGCTGTTCTGGATTGGCCTGGCGTTAAATCTGGAGAAGCATTAGGACGAGTCTATACTGTCCACGTTAGCAACATTGAATGCTTTTGTTTGAGGCTACTGCTACACCACGTGCGTGGGCCAACTTCGTTCAATGATCTCAAGAACTACAATGGTCAAACTTTTGTTACCTTCCGAGAAGCCTGTGAAACTAGAGGATTGTTAGAGAATGATAATCATTGGGACTCGACATTAGAAGAGGCTGCACAATGTAGATCAGCAGCAAAGGTGAGAGACCTTTTTGCCATTCTCATAGCGACATGTGGTCTTTCAAATCCTCAGATATTATGGGACAAGTACCAAAATGATATGTCTGACGATATTTTGCACAGACTACAACAAAATAATCCCAATGTCACATATCATAATGATTTAGTATATAACGAGGCGCTAACCAAGATTGAAGACCAAGTGATGGCTATATCTGGGAAGACATTATCAGATTTTGGAATGAACCGGCCACAAAGAATCGGAGAAGTCAGTAGTGATTTAATAAGAGAACTGGACTACAATGTCTCTTATTTACAGCAACAAATATCAGAGTCTGTTCCTCGATTGAACACGGAACAAAAATTAGTCTTTGATATTGTTGTGCAAAGAATCGATAATGGCGAGGGCGGATTGTTTTTCTTAGATGCGCCAGGAGGCACTGGAAAAACTTTTCTATTAAATTTACTTTTAGCTCAAATCCGCAAAGACAAAGAAATAGCTGTTGCCGTAGCTTCCTCTGGAATTGCAGCGACGCTGCTCGATTGAGGCCGCACGGCACATTCAGTACTTAAACTCCCATTAAATTTACCTCATGAGGAAATTCCAGTTTGTAACATTACAAAAAACAGCGATCGTGGCCGAATGCTACAGCAGTGCAAGCTGTTGGTGTGGGATGAGTGCACAATGTCGCATAAAAAAGCGATAGAGGCGCTCAATCGGACTCTGAAAGATATCAGAAGCAACCAGAGTTTAATGGGTGGGATGGTAGTGCTTCTTGCTGGTGATTTTCGACAGACACTACCTGTCATTACCAGAGGTACTCCAGCAGATGAGATAAATGCATGTTTGAAAGCGTCTACATTATGGGTGCATGTAAAAAAATTTTGTCTCACTAAAAACATGCGAGTACAACTACATAATGATACGCAATCGGGGCAATATGCAGCTGCTCTATTGAAAATCGGTGAAGGTCGAATGACTACGGACGCTAACGGCATGATTACATTAAATCAAGAATTTTGTAATGCTGTCGACAACTTGGAAGATCTAAAAAACAACGTCTATCCCGGTTTGGAATATAACATGAGGAATAGAGAGTGGCTGTGTGAAAGGGCAATATTAGCACCGACCAATGAAATCGTGGGACAGATCAATGAACGAATGATGTCACATGTGCAAGGCGATGTTGCCGAATATTTGTCAGTAGATATTGTCATGGACAGTGAACAGGTGACATCTTATCCTACAGAGTTTCTAAACTCTTTAGAGCTGTCAGGAGTGCCGTCTCATAAGCTGAGACTGAAAGTTGGGGTTCCAGTTTTGTTAATGCGAAATCTCGAAGCGCCGAGACTATGCAACGGGACTCGATTGCAAATTACGCAGCTAGGACGCAATATTATTAGAGCAATTATAATGACAGGAATAGCTAAAGATGAAGAAGTGTTGATTCCCCGCATACCCATGATCCCTACAGATTTACCTTTTCAGTTTAAAAGAATCCAGTTTCCCCTCAAACCAGCCTTCGCAATGACCATTAACAAAGCGCAAGGGCAAACACTTAAAGTAGCAGGTGTCAATTTAGAGAAAAACTGTTTTTCGCATGGCCAACTGTACATGGCCTGCTCGCGAGTGTCGAGTCCAAACAATCTCCACATTTTAACAAATAATAACAAAACAGCTAACGTTGTGTACAAAAATGTTTTAAGTTAGGACATTTTAAAATATTTTTGTACACAACGTGACGCTGGCCCCTGTAAGTGTCTCTTGGACATAAGGGACCCATAAATTTTCCTTGGTACTTTCTGCCACTGAATGGAATACATAGGTACCTTATACCTACTGTAAACAAATATATTTTTTTAAATATACCACTTAATGATTCTTATTAAATAATTAAAAATGCTACCCAAATATACTATTCCACGCGGACGAAGTCGCGGGTAACAGCTAGTATTATAATAATATTTGTATATCGTCCTCGTGAAGTGGTCCTTTTAGATTTCAAAATAAATCATTTATTTATATGAAGAAGATATTTTAATATATTTTTCGTCTAACGGCGCTATTAATCTAAGACGAGACTATATTCGGTTTAATAATCAATAAAGGGGTTAGCTCAATTTTCTTCGAGAGTTAGATTCTTTTTTTTAACGGCCACTAAAGTTTGTAATGCTATATTTAAGATACATGGCTGCTTAACAAATATGTCCATGTTATATTGGACTGTTGCTGGCTACAGGCCTGTAAAAGATTTTACCGTTATGCCCTTTGTAAACACGACTTACTTATTTATAAGTAGATTTATCTAGGAGCTACCGGTTTTCCGACACTATTGGACATATTATATGTCATAGTATGTTTCATCACCTCCCAGACTATAGAGCAATCTTGAAACGCAATGCAAGGTGCACGCTTCATGAACTGCAATACTTGCTACATACGATTAAACTTTATCTAAAGAAAAACTCGTCAAAAATACCTCAATGTGTCAAGATTGCTCCCGCACGATACGGAGACGCCTGACTATGGGTCTCATTAGAAAGCTGAGCGTATAATAGAAAGAGCTATGCTCGAACTGACCCTAAGTGATATCGAGATTGAGAAAATTAGTAGATAAGCTGGAGTGACTGACATAGCAAGACAAAATTTCGACTGAAGTGACGGCATCAATAGAAATACCGATACCAGACGAAGTTTTTTATAAACGAGACTAGCAAACGTGGGAGATGACGATTTCTCATATATTTTAGTAATGTCTTTTGTTTTGAATCGCACAAAAAATTATAAACAGGTAACTCAACCTTCACTTTATTTCAATTTAAAAAAAAACTAAACAAAAGATGACACTTAGGACTTCTTGGCGGGAAAGTGAAGCATCATGTCTGCAGTTTTGTTTTATTTTCAAAAATTTGTGATATTTCGAACTTTAATGTGTAATAACGGTGGATTTGTAACCGTTAAGTGTTTGTGAACGTACATGAGTGTTGGTAAATGAAACAAAACAGCGCAACATAACTTTTTAAATTTTCTCAAGAAGTCCATGTAAGATCTCAGTATAGTCCCACATATTTACTGAGGACTCAAGGGGTTCAGGGGGAGGGCATCTCATTTACCATCTTTATTACCACTCATTCTCGTTTACTATGATTTATATGTTATTAATATATCTCTTACTTGACACTGGCTAAATGTGCCAAACTCACAAAGCCATTATTTAAAGATGAAAAAAAACTACTCTTAATTACATACATACTTTTGAAAAAATACCGGCATTCGGTTGATGGCGATTTTGCTGACTATACTAACATTCTTTTCAGGGCCTGTTTCACAATGTCCAAGTTAGTACCTACTAGCGTTTACTTGACAGATTTTTCAAACAAAACTATCATTTTAACTGCCAAGTATCTCATAGACAGATGTTGCAAAACAGGTTCTTAGTCCAAAAAAACTAAACAAAACATAGCTACACTTCTGTACCTCCAGATACTTTTAAAATAAGACCAGTGTATGGCTAGCGGCGTTTGACAGCGGTCTAGTTTATGGCGCACTCGCAGGCGAGACCTTCATGGGCGAGGCAGGCGGTAAATCAAAAACAGATTTTTTGGGGCTGCGCGTTGTGTCATATGCAGCCTCTGAGCCAATGTCAATGATAGCGATTATTGGCTGCTTGAAGTGTTACGGTTATGTGGTAATAATGTAATAATGTGAGATGGGGTCTTTATGCGTCTTTTTTTGTAATCTCGCTTTGGTTTTGTTGTATGGTTAATATTTTTCTTTGTTCAAAAGCCTCATATTATGTGAAGCTTCTATTTAATATTATATATTATATTATTATTATTTATGAATATCCTAAATAATAGTAACAGATATAATATTTATATTCTTAAATTTTTACAGCGCAGCAAAGGCAAAGACTTGAACAAGCTATGAGGGCTACTGCGGAGCTACGAGGACTACCGCGGAGCTACGAGGACTACCGCGGAGCTACGACCGTTTCAGCGGAGCGGAACTAACATTTATTAAAAGAGCGGAACGGAGCTAACATTTATTAAAATTTAAACTGTTAAAAAAATATTTAGAGAAAACTAGTTGAATCGAATTGAAATGTAATAATGCCGATAAATTTATAAAAATAATTAAAAACACAAAAAAACTAATGAAAAAAGACACCCGTATGCAAGGAAAGGACCGTGCAACTAAATCAACTGTCAAAGGATAACGCACACAACGCCATCTACTTACATTACCGGAACCAGCATGCAATTTCATTCCTGTCATGTATAAAAAATCGCGTTGTGTAAAGATTTCAGTTTCCATGCAAAATGTATGAGAAAATAAATTTTCTTTGCAAATTTTCTCCTCTGTTTTTATAGTTATTCTGCTAGTTATTTTAGGCAGCGACAAGTGCTGCCGTTCTTGAGTTATAAATTTTCGAACTAAAACGACTTTCTTTTATATGTAGATTTGAAAACCTAGTTATCAGTAATAAAGTAGACAGCCTGTGACAGTTACGAGTACAACTTTTAAGCCTGTTAGCAATAGTTTAAAGTTACAATGGCATAGTAAAGTTCAGTATTTCGGCGCTCTGTTCAGAACAATATGTTAGTTTACATGAGACGAGACAATGTTCTGAACTTTGGAGTCGATTCTACTTATTTATTGTGTTTGTTTAGCGTATATATTTCCAGTTTCCCTAATCCCCCTTTATGGAAAATCGAATGTCCTTCAAAATCTAAGTTGAATTTTATTATCATATTGATAATAAACTTAATAACCCATTTATACAACAATGACCCAATATTTTAGTAACCTTTGCTCTTGAGGCTGTTTAAAGTTATTATAAATTAGAATTCTAATCGCACACTTACTACGACCATGCCTACGCACGGCGACTTTAACGTTTATTATTACTTCGAATAAATGGAACCCGTGGATAAGAGGCCTAAGATTGTTATTGAAGAACTGCCTGCGGATAAGAATTTTAGATATAACATAATCGATCATTATATCACATTGTAGTATTCCTATCAACGTCAAAAAAGCCCAAGCCAACTTCACCTGTAAGTGGTGCACCTGCCGATCGACCGACAAGGCTCTGGCAAACATAAAAGACCCCGATAAGCGGCAATAGGCTCGTCACTAATTACGCGGGACCAACAGTGAAATTGGCGAAATGTGAGCGTATAACATACCTCTGCCTACCCCTTCGGGGAAATAGGCTTGATTGTATGTATGTATGCATAACCTTGTAAAAGCAAAACTTAAACTAAATCAAAACAATATAAAAATGTATGCATCACAATATTATAAAACTTAACTTACCTAAGTATATTTTGGAGTTATGCAAATTCGTTCGAAAATATAAAGATTTTTTCATGAATCGTGAAGATGTACCATCCAAATATTCACTTAGACGCAAAAACAAGCTAGTTATACCAGCCACACGTCTCAAACTAAGCTCTTCAAGCACTTGCAGTATGTCTGTAAAAATCTATAACAATTTACCACATTCTCTACAAAACGAGCAAAGTGATGTAGCATTCATTAATCAATTAAAACAAATTTTGATTAATGGATGTTATTATGATATTACGGAATATTTAACCGCCAAGATTAATATATGTTTGTGATTTTTGGAGATAGTTAGTGGAATTAAAAAAGTTAGATGATGTAAGTTTTTATTTGTTAGGTCTTATTAATGTTAATTTTTTATTTGTTTTAAGTATTTTTGATTGCAAATCCCCTCTCTTCAGTCTTAAAGTTGCGTACCCGACAGGGTCCATAAATTTGGTTCTAAAATTGTATAACACCTATGTACACATTATGGTTTAGCAATAAATAATTTGTATTTGTATTTGTATTTGTAAGTACAAGAATAACACAAGGATTTTCATAAAATTCCATCGTTAAACGACTAAACGTAATCGCAAAAGACTCTTTGTAGCTAGTGGATTAAAATTCCTTTCATCGCTTTTCTGCAACATTTGAGACAGTAGAATCGTCCCCTTGAGACAAGTTCACATAGCCCATTGACCAAGTACATTCGCGTACAAGCACGAATATAGTTTAATGGATTGTGACCCTTATCTTCAAGGGAATACGGCTGATAAAGGTATCAAGGCATATACATGTTTTTGTGCTTGATTGTACAGGATGCCTGCAACAGAGTTTGCTATTCTGCAATTGTTTTAAGAAGACAATAACTACTGCTTCTAAACGTGAATAGGCATAGGTAACGCATCCCTTACCTTTACGTGTGTGGGTAAGGGAGTGCAAGAGGGGATGTTTAATGGAAATATGGGGAAACAGATATAACACAAAGGTCGGGGCATTATTGTTTTTCTAAAAGTGAATAAACATACAAACTATATGTACCTTTACCTATGTGGATAAGTAAATCCAAGTGGGGGTGGTGAATGCAGGGAATGTGGGGAAGCAGAAACATCACAAGGGCGGGCGTTCTCAATATTGTTTTGCTATATTTTTTTACTAGCGGTCGCCTGCTCATAACCTAGATGTACTTTGGTAATTTACTGGGTTAAAGTAGCCCAAGTTACTCCTTATAACATCATCTATTTACCAGTGATAATCTCGTCAAAATTCGTTTGAGTTAAAACACATCTACAGTTATTTAAATTAACTTTGAATTTGTTTATTGATATTTTGTTATGTTAATATTTTGTATGTGTGTTTATTTAGTGCAATAAATGTTATATTTATCTATCTATATTGGTAACTACTTAAGATAGTCTAGCTTATTTCTTTAGTTTGTATAGTATTGGTTTCTTTGCCTCTGGCTTTTCTCTCTGTGCATCACTCTATCCACTCTCAATCTATTGCCATCTGCCTGCGGAATTCCGCAGAAATATAGTTATGACAATAATAATGCTGCGCTAGTAAAAATAAATAACATTAGCAATCGAACGATAATTATTGGTACGAATTGTTGTGAGCTCTGGAATTCAATGGCACACTTGTCTAATTTTTGGCTTGCCGTTCCTTTGCTCCTATAGACAGAGGTAGACTTACGAGCTATTGTAAAATTTTTGGCTGGCGATTAGTACTGTAGATTTACTAAGACTTGGTCGAAATAAAATCATATTGAAGAGCTACTTTTAAAATAAAAACTATTCTACATATCCTACCTACCTAAAACCGAACGGGGCCCCGTCAACATAATTGGCTAAATGTAAATAAATAAATAAATATATTCTGACATTTACACCAATTATTTCGTTCCAAGATAAGTATCATTAAGAACTTGTGTAATGGATACTAAATAACGGATAAACATACATAAATACTTTTTTTTTTGTAAATAAATACTTAATATACAAATGTGGGCTTATAATATACCTCTGCCTACCAAATACTAATACGATATGGGTGAAAAGGCGTTAATATATCAATTAATGAATGTGCCTACCTAACAGGTTAGAACTTTAACATGTACAGTCAATAACTACGTAAGAAACGGGCGTCTTTGTATAAAACCGTTTTAACAACCCAGTTAAGGCAGTTAGCGGGTCAGTCAAATGTAATTCTATAAACACATCCAATATAACATGTAAAGAGCTTATTATTTACAGCCAGGTACGACGTAAGATATCACAGTATAAAACCATTTTAACTGACCAACAAACCCAGTAAGGCAGTCAGCGGAGTGTTAAATTTGAACGGCGTACGTAGTGAGGGCTGCCCCACGCTAGATACGGCCAGGGCATCGTTACGGCCGAGGTCGACTGGACGAGAGTCATTGAATATGTTCTATCGCAATGGACTGTTTAGGTTAATATGCTATTAACTGTACCTGATGTGACATCTATCTCTAAACAGGTTCAGTGTGTAAAAAAAGTTCCGATAGGGAAAATCGATTAGTTAAATACTTTTCTGAACGCTGCAATAAGGCAAACGAAACTATAATTCTTAATTTAAAAACACGTAACTTAATGTTTACTTATAGAAAGCTAAAAAAATCCCAGCCCAGTATCATACGACAACTGAGCACAATACTAGGTTTGACACGATTCGAAATTAAATTAGTCCATTCATTCCATCTTATAAAAAACAACTTGTATCTATTCTACTAAATACTTTTAATCAAAAGTCCTACGGTTTAACTGTTTGGGCGCAATAAAGAAAATATTGTGCAAAAAGTAAAAGTGTTTATTACTATACATACATACATATATTCACGCCTATTTCCCGAAGGGGTAGGCAGAGGCATAACGCCCTCACTTCGCTAATTATACAGTTGGTCCTACGTTGTAGGTGGCGAGTCTTTTGCTGCTTAACGGGATCTTCGATGTTTGCCAGAGCCTCGTTCGTTGATCGGCAGGTGCATCACTTGCAGTTGAGGTTGGCTTGGACTCCTTAGATCTTGGTAGGAGCCCTAAATACTCTTTATTATTAGTTTATTACTTTAGAATTGTAATCAAAATTCTACCAAGTGTCAAAAAGCGATTAAATAGAAATAATTTCATATTAATTATTCCAACCAATATAATTCCATGAGTATCAAATTAATGAAAGAACAACATTCAGAAGTACCATAAAACTTGTAATTCCCAACTAATTTAGCTAAGCGGTTCTGTCTAGCTCCGTAGACTTTGCACAGTCTGCATATAGTCCTTCGAGATTGTTGTCATTTGAACAATATAATCCTGCTAATGTCAATTCCACTTTATTTTTAGTTTTATATATCTTTATTTGTTTGTTGTAAGAAGTATATCCGAAGATCAGCGTCGTGAAATTCATTGATTGTATGTTTTTTTGCTAAGTGGGTACTATAACGATACTTGTCGGTAAATTACAGACAATTTTGTAATTTATGAAAACTGAATAAATATATTCCTCTTTTTCTTTTTTTAAATCCTTATTCTTACTTAATATTACAAACACGAAAGTTTGTATGTGATGTTAGTTACTCTTTCACGCAAAGACTACTCAATGGATTTTAATGAAACTTCACTATAATTTAGCTTACAGATCATATTAATGAAAAGGAGTTAATTAATAAAGATATTGTGTGAAGAACAAATCCTGCGCAAAAGAAGTCTCAGCCACCAGCTTGTTGAAATATTTGTAAGTTTCTGACTGAATCATGCAAAAACAACAGACGAGGCTCTGGCGAACATAAATGTTCCCGGTAAGCGGAAATAGTCTTGTCACCTATTACGTGGGACCGACAATATAATTGGCAAATTGTGGGCGTATAATATGTCTTTCCCCACCACTTCGGGGAAACAGGCGCGTTATTATGTATGTATGTTACGCAAAAACGGCTTGACATATTTAGACAGGCTATAGCTTTGTATATTGGTAAATGCCTTGGAAATATTAAGTAAAGTAAGGTAGGTACAGTACAATATATGCGGTGAGGACATACCGAATAAAAAAAATAACCATCGTATCTAATAATAAAGTAATAATAATATAGAACTAGAATTTTAAGAAGCAGAGTGGGCTAAAACGACAATCAGAAGTACGGTCTTTAACATGTAACACAATAATTAATTTTCCATATCAACGATTCATATCAGATCTACCATGATTGTTTGCAGAAAAACCAGTTTTTTTCAACTAGTCATAAAAACTTAGCACTCGGAACTAAGCTAGAGCCAGCTAAAACTTCATTTGTATAAATTAGTAAGCAGCTCGGATGCAATTAGTGAAGAAGTGACGTTGGCAGGAGGTTGCTGGACCAGGGCCAACGGAGAGGCGCTGTTATGATTATCCTCCCACTGCCTACGTTCAGTTGTTTTTAGGGAGGTTGTGCATGCCGAACTGTTCGATTCATTTGTAATAATTTTAATTGAATCCTTATAGTTAAATTCAAAGTCATAATCATTTATTCAATTTTGGCTCAATAAAGCTCTTACAACTTATAAACTAACGCGCCCATTCACCCCGGGCGGGAGTTTGGTTGGAGAAGAATTAGGCAAGAAACTCGTCAAGTTAGGCTTAAATTGAACCTTAAGGTCTTTAAAAAAAAATATGTTTTAAAAATTTAAGTTTCATTTTTTTGCATTTACAATGTTAGAGCAATGAGCCGATTATATCGTACAAAGATCGTAGATTCAATTCGTGCCCGCGTACAGCGGATAAGTTGATATTTTCTAGTTAAAATGAACCTTAAATTGTAAAGATAAGGTAGAAAACCAATAATTTTTTAAAACTTATTTACTTGTTTAAGCTATAAAACACAAAATGGCTTTTGAAACTGACTTGAAGCAAACAGAAGCCTAGTCGAAGGGGACATTCATGTTACCTAACGATCGCATTGATTGTGATAGTGACAGTTCTATCACGTCATAAATATTTCCACAGTGCAGAGAGGTATGTTACAGGTATATACGTTGGTGCCATACTTGCAGTTAAGTCATGAATCCTTTGAATTGCTAAGTTAGAGAAATTAGTATTTTAATTGAAAGTATAGTCTTTTATCCATTAAAGAAGGGTTGTTAGTACCACAAAGGTGTTCTTTATGGCACAAAGATTTTTCTCTTCGTCGTCTATTTTTTCTTTTTTATCGTCGATATAAAAATTCTGTTTACGCACTGTGTCCCGGCCAATGGGGGGACCGAGAAGGGAGTGTGGGGCTCACTGCGGCAGACGCGACCACCGCAGTCCTACCCACTAAAAAACTTCCGACGACGCTCACCGCTATTGAAAAGGTGCCTGGGTTTGTAGCTTCTGTCACCCCGCCGCGGCCAACGTCCTCCGGATTAGAACGGAGGGACCTCCTCAGAGAGGCGCGATGTGTTGCGCCCCCCCTACCTCCTTGTGCGGCCATGGCGTAACTGGCTGACTTCTGGGGGGGTCTATGGCTAGACGGAAGGGGCCCCCGCCGCCTAAGACCCCTCTCCGCCCGCAAGCGCTATTTTCTTAGTCGCCTTCTACAACTGTCTTAACCATTAGGGCCCTTTCTAATGAGACGGGGTACGGTCGTTTGTACTGCACACGGACTATCGTATTTTTATACAAAGCGGCAACCATAGCACGCGTGTTGGCATCGCCGCTGTGCGTGAACCAGAATTTTCCTCGAGATTGACACAATACAGACTCTGATACAGAAATTTTCTCAAAATGCATAAAGGAAATGATAAACCGAATCCTTTACAGGGTGCTCCTAAACGAGTAGTGTAATTTTCTTTCAATATTCGCCACCAGCAGACAGGAAGCAATAGAATTTCAATTTAGTCTGGACACCCATGGCTTGAAAGGTTAATGGAACATTCATGTACTAAGTCTAAGCTTGGTGTTGCGTACCGCCTTGAATTGCAACATGCATGTTGCGACCGGTGCGATCGTCTTGTTAGGTTTGATACGGACTTGCTTTAAGACGTCGATAGGTTGGATCCTCTTATGATGGCCAGCAAAAATGCCGCTCCGCGCTGCGCTTAGACCCGGAACCACTGGAGTTATAAAACGAAAGGGCCAGTAGAGAATTTCTAAGTCCAATGGCCTTACACAGGAACGCTCATGGCATTGTTGCTTTTACTTGTTTAGCGAGTTAATAATATAGAAGTAGAACCTACAAAAAGTCAAATTGTGCAAGTTTCGACCAACTGATAAGCAGTATTTTTCATACATCCCTTATGGAGTATTTTGGTTTTATGTTATCTGATAAAATCAGATTAGTAGAAGTTCAGAAATTTTACAGAGCGACTGCCGTTTGACATCTACACAGGCCCCTCTTCCCCACTGGGCACTATGGGCACGTGCCCAGGGCCCCGCGATCTAATGGGGCCCCCTAGTTCCTGCCAGATTACCAAATGATAACCGATATTTAGGTATTACCGAAAAACATTAATTTTGAAAAATCTGATGATAATGACTTACTGTATTGAAGTAAGTTGTATTGAAGTAGTTTGTTACTTGTTTATTAGCTTTAGCTTGCTGCATGCGCATAGCTATACCGTGTACAACATAGCTTGAACTTTTTGACAGATGGGAGTGAGTGAGCTTTCTCAAGGTCATAGAGGCCCCATGATCCTAACGTGCCTAGGGCCTCAAATAGTTTAAAGACGACCCTGCATCTACAACGAACGCTAAAGAGGTAAACAGTCTATGGGGGGTATTTGTCCATAATTACCACGCTGAACAGGCAGGTTACTGATCGCAGTTCAAGCCAGTATGCAGGATTACGCTGCTACTCATCATCCAGTTGGATCTCTTCTCGTCGTCTCTTACAACTCCCCGTGAGATGAGAGGCGGTGGTCCAATTCTAGGCCGGTACCACATGGCAAAAACACTCAGCAAACACTTAATAATTCTTAAAAATATGTACGCTACAAGTGCATTGACCCCGACACCGCATCGCTGACACTACCCCATCCCTACGGTACTATTTGCCGAACTTTAGTTTCGCATATTTTTGCGCGGTTTGGCACGATAGGAAGTGCGTTTGTTTTGCAGGCTGCGTTATTTATCGACAAGCTCTTATGCTGTCTGTTGTTTAAATGTTTTTATAGTAGCTGGGGTTACATTGCGATATTCGAGAGATAAAAGTTTTTAGCGTTTATTTGTGTGACTGCCGTAACTTTTTGCAGAGCTTTCTTTTTGTAACTGGGTAAATAATCCTTTGTAACTCTGACAATCCTCGGTAGTTTATTCAGGTTTTTTTTATATGACTCGCCATGTTGACGATAATATACCCATGTTTAGATGGAAAGCAGTCGATGCTATCAAAAAAACTAGAGCGCGGTAAAAAGTGCTCCCATGACTCTCATCTAATCATGGCGGCCCGCTTAAATGCTGTTTAAAAGATCCGGGGCTATGAGAAACACATGCGTTATGCATTATTTATAGTTACGACTTAAAACAATATATGGGTCGAGTGAATATAGTTTCGTCGGGTGTATAGAGTTCAATCTCAGGAGCCCAAGCCAACCTCACCTGCAAGTGGTGCACCTGCCGATCAAAGGACGAGGCTCTGACGAAAACATAAGTTCACGATAAGTGGCAATAAGCTTGCCACCTTTTACGTGGGACTAATATTATAATTGGTTAAATTGGGGCGTTTAAATTTCTTTGCCTACCCCTTCGGAGAAACAGGCGTGATATTATGAATGTAGGAATGTAAGTGTGATGCATGAAATGGAACACAGTGACCGAGACGGATGTGAACGATGAGTGAAAGGTGAATGAGGAACGGTTGGTGGAAAAACGGAGTGAGTTCTTGCAACGCGCACCACGAGGAAAGACGAAAGACGATTAAATTAAGAAACCTAGTATTTTAACGGTGTATATAGAAACCATTTTATTATTCCGAATCCCACATGAATGTATGTTAAAATAAGTTTCTATGTAGCATTTTGAATTGAGTTTCCGGCTGATGTCCATGCAAGCAATGCTATCTTCCACCGAAATGGATAACGGTGAGTTTTGAAGAGAGGAAGGGGTAAAGTAGGAAGTTACCTTAGTTGACAATGCGAATGTCATTTATATTGAACAAAACATTGAATTAAAAATAATTGTAATGTAATGTCGCTTTTTATAGTTCAATTCTCGATAGATCAATAGTTCAATTTTATAGTTAAAAAAAATGTATATATTAAGAACTTGTGTAATGTATCCATAACACAATTTCTTAATGATACTTATCTGTGAAATTGATGTAAGTGTCAGAAAATATTTATTTATTTATTTAATTCTCGACAGATTATAAGTATTTTATATAAATATATTATAAATATATCGACTATTTTACGTGGTCAGTGATTATATTTTCTTACTTCTTTCTAACATTTTTGGACCCTTTTACAAAAAAACACAACACGAATAGTAAAGGTCCCTAGTGATTTATATAATACAAGTTTACTTTACTCTAGGCATCGTATTGTCTGCGAATTCCCCAGATTATCTTGCGTTTGAGAGCACTATCAACCATCGACATGGCCCAGGGCAGGGCAATACGGAGATAGCGGAATTGGGATAGTGGATGGTCGATACGATAGCCTGTCTCGCTGTGACCAAAGATTCTGTGGAGTTGTAATAAATAAATAAATATTTTCTAACAAATACACCAATCATTTAGTTCCAAGATAAGTATATGTGGTGATATCATACACGTCCGCATCGTCCGAAGCGACCAGCCAACTGCCAACAACCTCAACAGTATCATTAAGAACTTGTGTTATGAATACTAAATAACAGATAAACATATATACAATTTGTAAATAAATACTTAATATACATAGGGAAACAGAACAAATATTCATGTTCATCATCATCATCATCACAGCCCATTAACGTCCCACTACTGAGCACGAGCCTCCTCTTACATACCAAGGTGAGAGGGTATTGGGTCATACTCAACCACGCTGACCCAGTGCGGATTGGCGGAGGTAGGTGTATGGCGTCCTGCTGTTAGAATTTTTCAAGCCGCCCATTAGGCCTCTAACATGGCTTAACGACTACCACATTTAGTGATAACCGAGACCAACGGCTTAACGTGCCTTCCGAAGCACGGAAACGCTCGATATCAGATTCATGTTCATGCACACAAATATTTGTCCTGTGTGGGAATCGAACCCACGACCTTGGAGCGGAGAGCAGGTATACTCGCCACCGCGCCATATCGATCGTCATAAGGTAATGTAATATCTTAATACAACTCCACAGAAGCCATTTTCCATAGAGAGAAATATGTCTGTTTTAGCTTCAGTCAATCATTATCATATCAGCCTTATAAAGTCCACTGCCCATAATCACAACTCTGAAAAAAAATTCTCTTCTTCTCTTCTCTTCTCAAAACAATTCTCTTCTTCTCTTCTTCTTCTGTTCTGCTTTTGCAGGTAGTTAGAATAGTGATTAAATGTTTAGTGTTACTTACAGTCGCTGGCACAGGCAGGTGTCTAAATGTTCATTCAATGATAAACTGTAATGTAAATATAATAACGCTGTTGCTAAATTCTGTGTCAAATCTTGTACTTTTGTTGATCAGCTATTGTTGCTTAGCGTATAAGCGCGTCCGATAGTTTAAGTTAAGTTCAAAATTGTTAATATGTGGATTGTGTGTTTGACTACATATTTACCTTATTATTTCATAAATCAATATCATTTTGTAAAACATTGTACTATGTAGTTGTTTGCTATTCCAAATAAAGAGAAAAAAAAAAGAACTCTGGACAGGCGTTTTGGTGAACATCCTTGAACTGGGCGTTTGCTACCGACGTAAAACAAAAACAAGTGAGCAGATCCAGTGTCTTTACGTATGCCTATGGCACAACCGTGATAAATGCTAGTTTATACGTACTAGCTCAGAGATTATTACAAAATCCTTTTTAAGCGGCTCTGAGTATACACGAACACTCTTTCGAGCGCTATATCGTATTTTTGTAAACACTAACAAACTTGAGTAACTTCTTGCTTGAAACTCTCAAGTTCCCGCACGTAGCGAAAGAATTTGAGTATTTAAATAAATAATTAAACAGTCAAAGACATCATACACAGCGCTAACTAGCCTCATATTAGACTAAGTTTAAGTCATGAGGTTGGCTGGAAGAGATCTCTTATAGAGATAAGTTCGCCTTTGTACATGTCCTTTTTATTTGTAATGTTTTGTTATTTTTTTTTGTTTTATGTGCAATAAAGAGTTAATATAAGTTTATGTTAAGTCTACCAGAAAATGGACAATCATTCTTAAATATTATTTCGTACATACATAAATAAGGTGCCCATATAGAAATCAAGACGAATTTTTATATTTATGAATACAAATATTTGTCCCTGTCAAACTGTTCGAATCGAGCGCACGAACTTAATAATGATATATTAATAATATACTATACTGACCATACCGGCCGCATGTAATGTTGAAATTATTATTATTGCTTCATCAAATCAAAAAATTACCGCAGAATTATTTTTTCATACAAAACTGCAATTGCCCAAAAACGAACGATGTTTGACCCCGATGAAAAGTACAACCGAGAAAATTTCAAAATGAAATGAAAAAATAAAATTAATTTCCCAAAGTTTTTCATTAAACGGCGAAATGTGCATCTGCGGATTACATTAAGTTGACAAAAACAAACGTCTTGGTTCGCGTAAGTTTTAATTGGGTGAAGGAGTGGCGGCGCCTTAATTAAAATATTACTTTGAAGACGAAAAGGAATGCTGGAAAGATTAGCGGTCTGGTTCTGAGACTGCTCCCGGTACGGTCGTCTTATTCGATACTTCGGATTAAATATATTTCCACGACCGATATGAAGTGTAAGTTGGCATATGTGTTCTTCGCACAATATTTGTGTTAATTAACTTGGATGTGAGTGTTTGACTATTTTATAGTAAGTGCTAAAATAAAAAATATTATTCCTTCATAATTAATTCTAAATCATAATATCGCCGGCACAATGTATAAGTTCACGACAAAAAGTTATAATAATTTATGGCCGTGTAGTACCGGCCTAGAATAGTGCCACTCCTTCTCATCTTACGGGAAGTCGTAGAAGTTGATGAAGAGGAATCCTACCGGATGATGGGCAGCAGCGTCATCTTGCGACTGGTTTGAACTGCGTTCACCAACTAGCCTGCCCACCGTGGTGATAATGAGAAAATACTTCTTCACCCACCAATAATACACCCGAAAATAATATTTCGACACCCGCTATGTCTACGTATTGCAAGCATCCATAGGCTGTGGTTACCACTAACCATCGCATGAGCCATATGCTGGAGTGCCGACTATTCTGTTTACCGATTACTATATGATATATTTATTTATCGACGATAGACGAGGCCCCATAAAGGGGAGAACTCGCGATCAAACTGGTGTAATTTTTTTTATAAATTTGTCGGGGTACAAGCATCGTTCGCGGCAGAGCTACGTTATAGTTTTTGAAATAAATAACGATTTTGTTATTTCCACTATTTCTTACACATTCCTACGAAATAAGTAACTACAATTATATACTAAAATAAATGAATTTGTAACCCATAGAGTAGGGGTTGGAGAGATTCAGATTACAATAACGAGAGTGCTTCTGACGGAAAATTGGTTAAAGGTCAGAAACTTTCGTGGTTCGTGGCAATATTTAAGTGATTATTTCATTTAATTTGTTAGTTCAAAAGAGATTTCGCCTTATTAATTATAAACTTATGTTTAAACCAAGAAAGAAGGTTTCACTCTAGTGAATTTAGTAATTAAATTTTTATCATATCATCATATGAACGTTCCAAGGTTTCAGATCTCCTCCCACAAGCGACCATGCGACCTCAGTGTGAATTGATGGAAATGGTATGTAATAATAATAATAAATAAATATTTTCTGACAATTACACCAATTATTTAGGTCCAAGATAAGTATCATTCAGAACTTGTTTTATGGATACTAAATAACGGATAAACATTATTTTTTTTGTAAGCTCATACTTAATATACATAGAAAAACACCCAGACCAGTACAAATATTCATGTTTGTGCACACAAAGATTTGTCCTTTGTGGGAAAAAACCCACGACCTCAGGATCGAAGAAGGGTATACTCACCGCCACGCCACGGACGTCAAAGTACTGGAGGAAGGCGTCGTATGTGGCGTCTTGCAGTTAAATTGCTCAAAGCCAACCTAAAAAGCCTATGTTTTGCTGTTCAACTACCACATATAGTGATGACCGCAGCTGATTTCTGAAGCGCTTGATTTTAAATGCCACCCTAACGGTCAATGGATTTTGCTCAATTTCTTTTTCATTTCAGAGCAATTGCCTAGCGCTTTACTATAAGAGGCCGTCTACCAACTTACAAATTTATTTATTTCACTAAGTAAGTATATTTTTAATATCAAAATCATATAAAAGCTTCCAGCTGTTGTTTGTTTTCAACATAATTCTCCGAGAGCCTTAGTATTTATTGTTCAGAATCATTTGTTCGCATTTTGCTCCTAAGGCTCTCCGTCTTATTTGTGGCCTGACGTCTGAGATTAGTGGACAAGGATAAAGGAAGAATGCCCTATTATTTTATTTTCCCACAGCGAAATAAATACCAAATAATTTACTTGCGCTTAAGGTGACGTCATTTGAAGTTAAGCTTGATAAAAGATGTTGAAAGAAATACAAAAACAAGTTTGCGAATGTGAAACCTGGTTTGGTCTGTGTGCATACAGTTAGTGCTAGGAAATCTATCAAAAAAATATTATTTTTTTATACATAATAATATAAATGGTAAAATGTTTTTATAATTAAGATGAATACATGTTGCCTAACTACATATATACATAACCTATATATATGTATATATATATACATATATAA
Organism: Musotima nitidalis; assembly: GCA_949126915.1. NCBI lineage: Eukaryota > Metazoa > Arthropoda > Insecta > Lepidoptera > Crambidae > Musotima > Musotima nitidalis. Next base: position 4,474,839 of record OX421424.1, on the reverse strand, counting down.
TATATACCTTGAATACTTGTGTTTGACAGCCACTATTTTTAGAATTTTATTTTTAAGTTTCATTTTATATTGCCCTTGCCTCATTTGATTGATACCTTTATAATATGTCTAAGATCCTTTGTAACAAATGAAGCAATAAAAAATTATTATTATTATTATAAATGAAGAGTAAATTACTTAGAGATGTTTAGTAGTAAACTTCTGGTGGCTGACGTAATGATAACTATTTATGTTTAAATATCGTAAAAAAAATTGAATACAAAAATATGAGTGATGATATGATGGTGTGGAGATCATTTGCCATGAGGTGGAAGCTGTGAGGCACCCTTCTGCTTAATTTGCTCATTTCTATTAGAGCTTGTAACTTCTAATAACAACCACCATATAGGGTGATAACGTAACTTAATGTATTTTTTAGAGACAAAGATTTTCTCGATTATGCTGAAATATGCCACGCATCCAAGAACTCTGTTAACACTGCATAGCTTCAGTGATCGATTCTTACGCCCAGTGTTACTAATCAAAGGCCGCCTCAGTAGCTTTTTATGTATAAGTTAAGTATCTTATGTTTGAAAGTAGGAATAACTTGGAATGTCGTCATAAGGACATTTTTATCAAGCACGTACTGTATAACCCGATCAAAGGTATATTAATAAGTAAAAAACCTTTTGCATTCCATAATTCTATCAGTATTCCTTCAGTACTTACAAGAGACCCCAATAAGATAGCATCCGGCAATTTGTCGAAAATTAATAATTCTGTTCCGCTTGGATACCGCCTGGCCTCAGTGTCCAAATTTTATAAATTTTCATATCTTATTTACTTACAAAAAAAAATTATCGTACAAAAAATATACAGCAATGACAATGCTTTTTCCACACACGGAAACACAATGTTTATCAGGATGTTGAAGGGAAGCTTAGAAAATAAATATTTCATGACATAAAAAAAAATGGTCGTTAGTTTCAAATTTGAATCACTAAAGTATCTTTTTCGATAGATAACATATTATATCTATCGAAAAAGTTATTTGCGTTGACATCATAAGGATATATATTATGTTACCGACCAAACTCGATTTTAGGACAAACTATGTAGTATGGCCTAGTCCAAACTAATTTAGGTGGGCTGCAACTATTATAATAAAATGTTTTTTAATGGTAAAAAAAAAAATTACCTTAACCTAACCCAAAAATAGAAGTATTGGGTTAGGTTAAGGTTATTTTTATGTTACCATTAAAAAACATTTTATGCAGCCCACCTGAATTAGTTTGGACTAGGCTATTACTAGTTTGTCCTAAAATCGGGTTTGGCCGGTAACATATATATATATATCAGAATAGTATGCACGTACTGTTATTACCCGTTCAAAATATATAGAAATAAGTCAGAAACCTATCACAATCCATCATTCTCCGTCCAGTACCTACAGAAGACAATCACCCAATATGACGGAATCCGACAATTTGTCGGAAATGAACAATTTCTATTCCGCATGGGTAGCGATCGGCCGCAGTGTCTCTAAAGAATAAGTCAGCGGGGTTATTCCCAAGGGTACTTGTCGTCCTTCCTTAATTAGAGTGGAAGAGTCTTAACTTCTATGTATTCTTAATTATTATTTCATTCATTTGTACAAAATTGATAACAGTCTACCATGAATAGGTGTGCGTCTAGCTGTTACAATTATTCAAGCCGCTCAATAGGGCCCACTAACTGGCTCAGCGAATGTTATTAGATATCGGAATTTATGGACTTCGGCTTACTCGGAAGTAAGTGGTAATTTTAGACCAAAGTGCAGAAGTTAATTTTGAGTCTCTTGGTTTCAGAGCCGGTTAAAGTTTTGCCGGGTATGGTTTGTTACCATCATCCGGAAATCTTACATTTTGGTTTAATTCAACCCTTCAAGCTATGGGAATCTGTCACAATTGAAATATCATTGCTTCCCTACACAACTAAGAATAAAAATGTGATCCGTTAGGAATAACCCAAACAGTAGAGAACAGCACGCGAGGCAATCCGTAAATTGTCTTCCAGTATACGTGTATGTGTATATAAATATCGATTCATTATGGTTTCTGAAATCTTCAAAGAATTGTCAGTTAACAAATAAGTAATCAATTGTTTCTGAAGCTTTTAATAAGCTACTGTGTGATTTTCATCGACGGCTTGAACTTTTTGTTAACAATGTATTGTTTTTGAAGTCGGTTTAAAAATATTTATTTAAACTCTTTATTGCACATAAATAAAAAATAACAAAACATTACAAATAAAAAGGATATGTAGAAAGGCGAACTTATCTCTATAAGAGATCTAAATATCGACTTGAAATATAGTAAAATTATAATAAATGTACACCCTCTCATAATCCTAGCATGATTCTGGCTGTACTCTTTACACTTAGGGCCTAGGGTCTGCTCACTGGTCTGACCAGAATTCGCTGGAGCGACTGCCGTCAGACCTCCGCCACTTAGAAGGCACAAGACACGGAACAAACAAAAATGACGCACATTGCTTCGGAAAGTCATAGGCCAGATTTTGAACCCGAGTCCCTTTGAATTGCAGTCTATTGGTGCCAGCACTAGGCTAATTGCTGCTTAGTAAAAATATAAAAATAATACTGCTAGAAGCCATTTTATACTGTATGATTACGTGTTATTACTTTAATGCAAAAAGCCAAAACGACATCCGCCTCCTGTTTTTGTAGTCGGTTAAATAAGTAACAAAGTTAAAACATATCAATCATACATTATAGTTGATATGCAAAATGAATATCAACAAAATTAAAAATGCTACACCGGTTTTAAATCCCTATTTCGCTAATCACTTAAGGACTTTGTCATTCTAACTATAACTCTATTTCAGTAAGCTCCAACATTTATTTTTGAACCCAATAAATGGTGCAGCATAGTAAGAAGTAGCTCAAAAGCCGACGATACAATGATTGCTCAATCTACGCACAATAAAATCAAGTAAGGTACCTACAGCATAAATCAGAGAAAAAAATTAGAAAGCTTGCCATTACGTGAAAAAAATCATTAAAATCTCTGCCTCAGCGGTCTCGAGCCAAGAATTTGCGGAATCCATCAATTTATACGATTTTCACTGGAAAGGAAATTCTCTCGCGCCAATAAATTAGACAACCCTGATTTATTCGACGAGTTCTTAATGCGAGCTGTACAAAGATATACGAGGTCCCCTTAAAGGGAAGTGAAAGCCCAAATTGGAGGGGGTGCTTTCATTTTTGATTTTCTTAACGTCTTCTTGAATTCACCTTCGGGTTTTCCGACTTGATGGAGTTCTAGGTTTGATTGACATCATTATTATTTATCAGTTCAAATGCCTCTTTTTCTTTAATGTTGAAATATATGGCATTATGTTGAATGAGGTTTGAATAACAACCTTCGGTTGGAGTGGTTCAAAAGAGCACTTGATCTAAAATCAGAATGCTGAGGTTTGAAATTTTAGCTGTAGACTGATTGTAGCTAAGATTTTTTCGGTTTTCGTCCACACTTTACAGGTGGTTTCCATAAGAGCTTTTACATTGCTGTGCTCAAATTAATCTGATTTTCTCGTATAAGTCTATTTATTAATGCGAGCTGTACCTACAAATATATACAAGGTGCCCTTTGAAATTGGAGGGTGCGATTTAATTTTGATTTTCGTCTTCATGATTTTCCAACTTTATGGAGTTCTGTGTTTGATTGACACCATTATTATTAATCAGTTAAAATGCTTCTATGTCGTTAATGTCTATAGATGGTTTCACATTAAGTGGGGTTTAAATGACAGCATTCAGGTGTAGTTCCTGATCTGATTGAATTCCTGCAGGAGACTAGCTGGAGAATAGTTTTTTTGCTTCCGACCACTCTTTATACATACATTCACGCCTGTTTCCCCGAAGGGGTAGGCAGAGGCTTATTATACGCCCACACTTCGCCAATTATATAGTTGGTCCCATGTAATAGGTGGAGAGCCTATTGCCGCTTACCGGGCACTGTTATGTTCGCCAGAGCCTCGTCCGTTGATCGGCAGGTGCACCACTTGCAGGTGAGGTTGGCTTGGGCTCCTTAGGTCTTGGTAGGATCCCTGTACACCTCTCTTTATAGCCTAGTTAGTTTCCTCGTGGTGGAGTAATACCTGAATCCCTGTCGCCTCGGTTTGCGTGGGGAGGTCCTCCGTTTACCATCAGGCAACCTGTCATCTCTGCCTAATTTAACATAACATAATACCCCTAGAGATTTCTTATAATTGCACAATGCACATCTAATAAAAAAACACAAAATAATAACATAAATAAATGCTTATATTTCTTCAAATACGATAATTTTATTAAGTTGCACAAATTGAATTAAAAAGCTCAGCTTGTACTGGCAGAATCTGATCTTCCAAAACGCTGATTTTCAGGCACTCCTCTGAAGGTGTTGACAAAATATACAGTTACAAAACCACTTTTTAAACAAAACGACATGTTTATTAAAATGCAACATAGATAATGGAGCAATATCGTATGGAATCGATGCTTAATATTCATGAATCGAATTGCCTATAAAACAAATCTTTCGATTAGGCCAAACGGCAGTGTCGGGTGTAAAACTTATATATGATAACAGCGGGTGTAGAGGCCGACGCGTCACGTGCTACTACAGACCCCGCCCAAAGGATACTTTATATTAAGTCGTAAATTTGTACATACGCCATATGAGCCTGTTTCCCGCACTTATTTGTCGCGTCTAATCCTAGCAGTGTTGCCTGTATACGATATAGGGAAAATCCTAAACAAATTTTAACAAAATATCCATTCTAGTTAGTTTTATTTGTAGTCATTATTATGAATTAAAATCAATGTCATTTCAATTATTGTTAATGATATTTTTATGTTTTATAGTTCGCATAGTCGACAAGCGGAATAAATCCTTATCCTTATTTAGTTTTGTAATTTCTATATTGTTTACAAATATGATACAAATTGGTTAAAAGTATCTCTAATCCTATATAAGATTTATCTATACTTTTTGATGTCTATGTTGGATACTTTACAGAAATTGTTGTTGTTGATACAATTTATATATGTATGTTCTAGCATGTGCTCACACATATATTTTGTTCTGTGTGGAAAGCGAACCCAGGACCCAAGGAGTGGACTACAGGTACACTGACTTTCGCACTACTGTATAAACTACTTACCATCAAGCAAGATAAAATAAGTCACAATGTAAATCAAAGAATTATATAAATCACCCTAACGTGTAAATTCAAATAAACATATTTAAACTGGCAACACTAAGGAGTAAGTGGTATATGAACGGACACCAGTTTAACCTCGCGAATGGGTCTACGTGACGTCATCGTCGTGACACGCTGGAATTTATAGCGGAACGTGGTTTTAAAACACGACACGTTTTCCACCTAATACATTCTGTGTCGCTTCAACTTGAGTTTTCGGGCTAAAATAGACTAAAGACTTTTTTGCTGAGATATGGACTCATTCGTATAGAGTGTTTGCTACTGTCAAGTCATAAGATACATCAAGTTATTTGCCTGTGAATTATACATTATGCAGCGTTTCCTTCATTTAGTCACAGGTAAAGTCAATTCAAGTCGGTCAAAGTCAAGTGGAAGTCCCAAACTCAGTAAAGTCGCAAAAACTTAATTTTTTATGGAGTTTTATTTACGGTGATATTAAAAAAAAATCTACACTCGTAAACGTTCTCAAAGAAATTCTATATCAAAATCAACTATATTTACACATAAAGGTATATAGGGATCCTATCAACATTCAAGGAGCCCCTTTTTTTTTTGTTTTACGTCGGTAACAAAATGCGTTTACGCACTACCTTCCGGCCAAAGAGGGACCGAAAGGGGGTGTGGGACTCACCACCGGCAGATGCGACTGCCAGCAGTACTACCCAATAAAAATCTTCCGACGACGCCCGCCGCTTGTTGAGAAAGAGGCGAGGGCCAGTACCTGGGTTGCAGCTTCTGACACCCCGCCTGCGGCCAACGTCCCCCGGACCAAAACCGGGAGGACCTCCTCAGAGAGGCGCAGTGGACGCGCCCCTCCTACCTCCCTGTGCGACCATAGCGTGTGTGGCCGACTTCTCGGAGGGTCTATGGTTAGACAGCAGGGGCCCCCTGCCCCCACTGCCTAAGACCCTCCTAGCGCTGCTTGACGGGCCCTCCTGGCCCGCCCGCTGCGCCCTCCACAGATCCCTCTTAGTTTCTTCCCCGGTAGTCAGTACTAAGGGCACCCAGAGTCGTCGGTCTCTGGGTGTTACCTTTTCCCGGCCTCCGGGAGGTACTCCCCCCCCCCCCCCACGACAAGGTGGAGCCCAAGCCAACCTCACCTGCAAGTGGTGCACCTGCCGATCAATGGACGAGGCTCTGGCCAACATAAAAGATTCCGATAAGTGGCTCACCATCTATTACGTGGAACCAACAGTAAATTGGCGAAATGTGGGCGTATAATATGCCTCTTCTTACACCTTTGGGGAAACAGGCGAACCGACATTTCGGATTTACACCAGTTTTGAAAAATAAAATACTTTCGCGATGTGACTTTCTTCGCGTCAACAAAGATTTTTTTCCTTCTGTTTTTTTCAGATTTTTACGTTATTTTTTTCTTTGCTTTTGTTATTTGGATATTATGGACAAGTTACCATCTGTGTTCATATCGATATGTTAAAAACCAACTTTCTTCCGCCAAAATGTAAATGTTTCATATGAAACAATCCGCCTGATAGCGAATCAATGTGCATGTATAGGATTTTAAAAGTAAAACAAAAATTATCAAATACAATATGTTTCTATTGATAGACATCAATTTTATAACTTATTATCCTATTCCGCATCAATCAATCCAAAAAACCAAAAAAAAAAAAATACAACAATTTTTCTAAGGCAATCCTTCCGACAGTCAATCAATGTGCATTTTAAAAGTAAAACATATATATAAGTATATGTTTTTTTACTAGAACTTAATTTTATAACCTAAATAATAAATTTCTATTCTAAAAGAATCTATACGAGCTGTTCTGTGCTTCTGTGTCGCTTAAACTTCCAGACGGTGCCTGGAACAGAGGTGTCGTGAGCTTTGATGTCTGTTTCAAGGTGATAAATGCGGTTCAATGAACTTCAGGGATTCTGAATAGTGAGACGATATATCACACTACTAACGGAATTATTCCTATGAACGATATTAAGTAGGTTAGATTTCAATGAAGGAGATATGAGATTACGTAAACCTCTTTACGTCACTGTTACAATAAATAACAGGAGTACACACACAAATATTTGTATAGAGATCTACTAACATCTAAGGAGCCCAAGCCAACCTCGCCTGCTAGTGGTGCACCTGCTGATAAACGGAAGAGGCTCTGGTGACCGTAATGGTCATGAGCTCGCCACCTATTACATGGCACCAACAATGTAATTGGCGAAGAGTGGGCGTATATCGTATAATATGCCCCTTCGGGGAAATAGGCGTAAATAACTAGCGGCCGCCCGCTACCTAAGCCGCGTGATCTTCGTGTAAATCTCCTTATTAATTAATCTATCTATTAAAAAAAACTCACATAAATCCGTTGCGTAGTTTTAAAGATCTAAGCATACATAGAGGAAGGCGGACAGCGAAAAGCGACTTTATTGTAATAGTGATGTAGTTGATAGTATTTTGTTTTGGTCTGTTAATCCGCACTGGATCAGCGCGGTGTTGTAAGACGTTAATCCTACTCAGCTGTGCGACGTTAATTGGTTAAGGATGATGATGTTTTGTCAGCCGTATAGCAAGTAGCTCAACTGCAGTCTGATTTCACTAACGTAAAAAGTGGTAACGTATTTGAAGCAATTGAACAGACGTACGAGAAATAGAGCTATACTTACGTATCAATAAGATCGAAATTAGTACAGTGACGTATAGCGATGTTATAGAGTGACACTAAACTTCTGACTTTTTCTGACTTGCTCTGGCATACTGTAAACTTGGGTGCATAGAGATCCTCACAAGACCTACGGAGCCCAAGCCAAACTGACCTGCAAGTGGTGCACCTGCCGATCAACGAACGAGGCTCTGGCGAACAAAACAGTTTCCGATAAGCGGCACTAGGCTCCCCACCTATTACGTGGGACCAACTATATGATCGGCGAAGGGTGGGCGTATAACATATTATAAGGGGCATAGCCCCTTCGGCCCCTTCAAATAGGCGTGAATGTATGCATGTATGTATGTCTGTACTGTAAACCATAGTTGCGTAAAACAATGGAACTGCTGATAATAAAGTTCTGCCATACTTTCCACTAAAGCCTCAACCGAAAGTATACTGGTAGTAATATCTGCATATTGCTAATGATCTAGATATTCAGTAACATATTTAATGCGTTATTTACCTTTCAGTGGATGCAGATGACCAAGTCAAAAGCGACAGGATAATAAAAAAAACTTGCTTTGTTATTGGACATGACACACTTCCTTCATTTGATTGGAAATAAAAACGATGTTGCTTTTTTCTGTAACGACTAATGCTTTTTACAAAACAAGATCTCAAGTTAGACCAGGTTTAAAACTAGGCCCCCCCGGAGAGGTCTCCAACTTGGCGAGGTGGGGGGGGGGGGGCTGAGTCCCTCCCGGAGGCCGGGAAAAGGTAGCACTCAGAGGTTGGCGACTCTGGGTGCCCTTAGTAACTAAGAGGAAACTAAGAAGGACCTGCGCAGGGCGCCGCGGGCAAAACAGCCCGTCAAGCAGCGCTAGGAGGGCCTTAGGCAGCGGTGGCAGCGGGCCCCTGCTGTCGAACCATAGACCCTCTAGGAAGTCGGCCGCACAAGCTATAGTCGCACAAGGAGGTAGGAGAGACGCGTCCACTGCACCTCTCTGAGGAGGTCCTCCCGCTTTTGGTCCGGGGGACGTTGGCCCCAGGCGGGGAGTTAGACGCTGCAACCCAGGTACTGGCCCCCACCTATTTCTCAACAAGCGGCGGGCGTCGTCGGAAGATTTTTAGTGGGTATTACTGCTGGCGGTCGCGTCTGCCGATGGTGAGTCCCACACCCCCTTTCGGACCGACCCCCTTTGGCCGGAAAGCAGTGTGTTTGCCTTTCGTTACCAACATAAAACAAACAAAAAAAAGGTTTAAAACTAGAGTTGTTACTGTCTTCATATTATGAAATAATCTTGCAATGTTGGCAACAGTCACAAATAAAAAAATAAATCTGTCACGAGACATCACAGAAAAGAAAAAGATGAGTGAGTTTTTTTTAACTATATATTAAAATATTTTACACTTTTTAGGTTATATTAGTAAAGTAGAAAATGAGCATGGAAATGCATACTTCTATGCGTAGACAATGTAGCTGTCGCTTGGGGATTTAGTTTCCGAATTAGCTTTTTTGTAGTTTCGGCGCATATTCAATGCAAGCAATAAAATCTTTCCACGTTATGAGATACGAGAATAGTCTATATGGTTCACGAATGTCAGGATTTTTTTTCTAGAATTTGAGTTTGTTAATTGAAGTATCGCGCGGCCGATCAATTTGTGGTTATCGCAACATGAAAAAGATTTTTACCGGATAAGGCAATTAGTGAGATAGTCTAACACTTTTAGTTTTATTTTTTACCAAGTTCTACATTTTAATACATGACCGGAATAGATACGATATTCCTGTTATAAACCTAAAAGTATTCACCTCAGATCGACAACATTTTCGGTTTGCCATCGATAAAGTGGCTATGGGTTAATAGCCAGTTTTTCTCCTAAACTGCTGAAACTATTCAGATATGACTTAGAGTAAATTGGACTACATAACTTACTTGAAAAATATCAAAGTACCTACCAATGTAAATATACCAAGTGTGATCCACACATACGTGCTTCTATAAAATGATTGGCAAACTTTAAAAGACGCTGATCGCTAAAATAATTTGAAAAAAGTTTGTATACCTACATTGTATTCGAACAATGTACTTTAAGCGAATTAGATATCCCACAGATCAACTTTATCTTGAATGTGGGTTGCTCTCGGTAAGAAAATTATTTCTAAAGCACATAATTCTAAAAAAACATAGAGTCTTACCATATTTTGGAAACACTAAAGATAGTAGAAGAAAAAATAACGTAGCTACAGCTCCTAGAACGAAAACAAAATTTGCTACCATGCAGTACATTTACAGTGCACACACAAACACTCACACACATATAAATTAATGGAGGTACTTCAATAATAAAATTATACACGTTTACTATAAGATTGTTCATATGTAATATTCTGTAAAGTATATAATTACGCTAATGGAAGAGCGAAGTCCCCCGATACAGGCATAATTTGCTTAAAGGGAGACTCCGGCCACTAATTATTGTAAGCATAACTTTTTAATGAAATAAATTTTTATTTTTTTATTATTATATTATTAATGGACAAGCTCGCTTTTAGGCGCTTCAACCACTGAAGATGCTTCCCGCCGCGCGGAACGACGGATAAAGCGCGCGGCGACGGCGGCGCAGGTCTGCCGTACTTAGCGGTGTAATTTGCTTCCCCACGCGGTCAAAAGTCAAAGTCAAAAATTATTTATTTCATAAACTATTAGTACTTGGTGAGACAGATTACGATGGTTTTGCGCTAAATAAGCTCATATGTTCAGTATCATATCCCACGGCACGCCCCGTGCTCCCGCGCAGATTGGCAGAATAATAAATTAATAAAAAATTTTCTGTATTTCACCTGCTACATTTTTTTTTAATAATAATAATAAGCCTGTGTCAGCAGGAGACACCGCTCTTAGATAACACATAATCTAAGTTTCGGTTTGAGAAACAATTTTATATTAGTGTTAGACAAACAGTTTTACTTATGTTAATGTTAAATTACAATTTTATATTAAAGATTAATAATTACAATTTAAAAAAAAAACTAAGTTTAGTAAGTAAGTGGGTAGGTACAATCCACAGCACGGCAGGGTATACAAGATGTAGGCAGAAACTGCGCGCGACGCGCCTTCCTGTGCATTTCCGCGTCGGCAGTGTTTTGTGCGAGGCGTGATTTCTATATAAGCTGAGATCATCACCACCACCACAGCCCAATAACGTCCCACTACTGAGCACGAGCCTCCTCTCACATATCAAGGTGTGAGGGTATTGGGTCATACTCCACCACGCTGACCCAGTGCGAATTGGCGGAGGCAGGTGTATGGCGTCCTGCTGTTAGAATTTATCAAACCGCCTATTAGGCCTCTAACATGGCTTAACGACTACCACATTTAGTACAAACCGGGACCAACGGCTTAACGTGCCCTCCGAAGCACGGAAGCGCTCGATATCAATTGCCAAACAAACGGTCACCCATCCAAGGACTGACCTCTGTAAACTCTGCTGTACTTCGGTAATCGTTTCCGACCACCGAGCACCGCAGAGCTACGAGCGCTTCGATAAACTGAGATACTTGCATGCAATGGCAAAATCTGCCATCCCGGTCTAAGCGAGGGGGCGCGGTGCAGTGGGTGGAGCGCCTTATCCTCACTACTATAGCCCTGGGGAAAGCCGAATCCTTATAGTTTAACTACACTCGTTTCTCTGAGTAACTTTTCTCGTTTGCAGACAATATCGATGTCACCGTACCAACCTCCCTTCATACTGACCTTCATATATTGGGTCGTCATAAGTCATTAAAAAGAGTCAAACGCCGCCAAAAAAAACGCAGCCGAAACCGGGCATATTCTCGGGGGTTTTGCGCTTTTACGGTTCATATAAACTGTGGTCAGTTTCAGATAACAGATACATAAGGGTAAAATTAATGTCGGCCAGTTACGCCATGGCCGCACAGGGAGGTAAGGAGGGCGCGACACACGATGCCTCTCTGAAAGAGGTCCTCCCCCGGTCCAGGGTTGCGGGATTGTTCAAATCCCGCAACCCAATTACTGTGTGTGTATGTGTGTCTGTACTTTGTTCTCTAGTCTGAACTCGAAAAACTTAAACCACTGAATATTTTTTTCAGTAGAACACTATTCTTAATCTAGTCTTGCGCATATTAAAAAAAAAATATTTTACACGTGGCTGTTTTGTAAAGTTTATGATAGTATTATTTCAGTTCATAACCGGTTTAACGTGGAGTGGAGACCCTAAAAGTTTTGTAAATACTACCTGGACCAGCACACTCTTAGCCTCTACATTGGAATGAAAAGCCGTACCCTTATAGTTTAACCTCACTAGTTTCTATTAGAAACTTTCCTCGTTGGCGCACAATATAGGTGTCGCCGTACCAAACCCCATTATATTTACCTTCATATAATGGCTCGTCATAATTCTTAAAAAAAAGTCACACGCCTCCTGTAAAGCCGCAGCCGAAACGGGGCCTATTCTCGCACCGAACACGGTTTTGCACTTTGGCGGCCGTAAATGCGTCTTTTGTTAACACTTTTAATGCCCCGGTTAGCTTTTAAACTCGACACACGCTTTTGAACGAGTGTGAGAGAAAGGGGAGTTCTGTTTCGTATCTCTGCTTTTAGATTTAGTTGGAACTAGATCTATTAGAGAAGTTGATCATGTCCTTTAATTCAAGTATTGCCTACCAGGTTGTGCTTTTGGCTTCGATTGGATGAAATTTGGAGTTTTTTATGAATAAAAAATTCTATGCGTTTTAATCTACTGTAGGTTTGAAATGATTTATTTACTAAATGTTACTGAGAAACAAATGACAAACCATCTTGATATGCAAACGTTTACATTTGTATAGTAATCCTTATAAGGATCAGGTCTTTATAGGTAGAAAACACATGGTACAGTAAGACTGAGATCTCTTCAAACAAACAATTATGTACCATGTTTAAAAGTTATAAGCGTCTGATCGCCAACATTGTTACCCGTTTAAAAAATATTTTTTTCAAAAATTAATAAAGTTTATTACTACAGGACGGACTTCCCCATCCATAAGCCATTACGATACCCCTGGGCCCTATGTCGACGTTAACATAATCAAAATTTGGGAGGTCGTTAGGGCCCCTACATGCTTTTGTGCTGACATGACAATGTCATAACTCGTGATGGTTGACTGAGGGTTACGTAATTATAAAGACGTATGATTAACAAACATAAACTACGGGGTTTCATGGTTTATTAAAGTTGTGTGCTCAGTTTCAGATAACAGACTACATTAGGGGAAAATACATGTCATAGGCACATTATTAATACTACATTTAGAAATTGTCTATCTTTCTATTACTCTGTGTGTTTGTGGGTGTGTCTGAATTAAGTTCACCAGCCTGAAACGAATTTATTAAACTAAAACTGCTGTTATTTTTTATAAATGCGCTTAATTCAATCTAGCTCCAAATCAGAGAAGAGTATTTGTTATACTTCTAACTCTTTTGTGATGTAAATATTGTTATGATAACACGACTAATATATCGTGGGATTATTTATTTATAGACATATCATCACTCCTACATTTCAAAAAGTCTTAATATCTGTTACTGTAGGGGTGTATCTAAACTTAGTTCAGTATTCTAAACTCGATAAACTCAAACAATGAAAAAAAAATGGTAATTACAGATAATTATTGTCTAGGTATTTTACTAAAAGTCAGGAAAATGTAATTTACGCTTGCCTGTTTTTTTAAGTCAATATTATTATTATATTCACTTCGACATATTATGACGTTCAGATATATTTTGGGAGAATATAAATATAAACTGATCCCTATATCGTTAGGATTTAATAATATACATATCCAAAGTGTTAGAAGAAACATGTATGTTTCTTATGCAGGTACTTACAATTATATAAAAGATAATTACTTACTGCATTTGCTTTGAGTGTTGTGTCTAAGGTAAGTAAAATAATATATTTCTTAATATTATGTAAAGGCTAAACTCTATCCATGCTCGTTATACTGATTCAATTTCCCAAAGTGTTTTATGTAGTCGCGCTCATTCGCCAAGGCGGTGGGTTAATGTTCCAATCTCTCCACCTAATTAGGAAGAGCCATGTGTCTCCATCATGATCAAACGAGCTGAAGAAAAAGGAATGAATCCGAATATTAATGTGTGTCATTCATCTGTTCGTCTTGTTAAACGACTCGTGGATTTGAGCAACGTCTGCACATTTAGTTGTTAGAAACTGTTACTTTAATTAACATTTCAAACAATAAAGAAATATAATTCTAATGATTCCTGTCTCTTGACTTTCTTTAATTTGACGAGCTATATTATCATCACAGTGACAAAAAGGGGACTTATGCTTAATTTTTGTTCTCCGTCTCATTAATTGTTTTCCACATCCATCAATACAACGATTTTTAAATATACATAAAATCTGCAACGCTTCTGTGTTCCAAATTGTTTATAATTTATATTATTGTAACTCTCACTATCGATTTTGTCACAATACCCTACACGTATTTACCACCACTATACCACCTATGACGTTATTACGTCTATAGGGATCCTACCAAGACCTAAGGAGCCCAAGCACACCTCACCTGCAAGTTGTGCACCTGATGATCAACGGCTCTGGCGAACATAACAGCCCGGTAAGCGGCAATAGGCTCGCCACCTATAACGTGGGACCAACTATATAATTGGCCAAGTCTGGGCGTATAATATGACTGCCTATCTCTTCGGGGAAACAGGCGTGAATTTTTTTTTTTTTATTCAAACTTATATGTATGTACGTTATTACCTATACATTATTATAGAATGTACCATTGAAATTACAAATAGATGCTAATGAAATTTTTGTAAAAAAACAATTTAGTAGAGCAAAATCTACTTAAATTTCCAACACGAATGCAATAAAGAAAGAATTTGGGATCGTTCCACTTATGTCCGCATTTTGCATTCTGATTGGGCTATCAGGGGGATTTATTCGATTCATTAGCCGCTATCGTTAGTGGGATAGAATGATTTTTCAAGCATTGCGGGATAAACAGATTCATTTTAATGTGTAAGCGAAATTGGCTTTGTGCTTGCCGTTTCATTAAATAAATATATATTTTTTTTGATGGTAAGCAGTTGATGCTGTCCATAAAAATTAAAGCGTTTTATACCGTGAAATAAGCACGCTAAAATACCGTTTCACGCCCCGCTTAAAAAACCTGGGATAGGAAATAAGAAACACATGAGCCGGCAGCGAATTCCAGAGCTTAGTGGTCTGTAATAACACCGATTATTTAGTTCCAAGATAAGTATCATTAAGAACTTGTATTATGGATACTACATAACGGATAAGCATACACAAATAAAAATATAGAAAACACCAAGACCAGAACAAATATTCATGTTCATGCACACAAAGTTTTGTCCTATGTGGGAATCGAGCCCACGACCTCAGGAGCGAAGTGCAGTTATGTTGCCTCCATGCCATATCGGTAGTTGTTTTTATATTTATAAGCTTCTGGAAATGGCTTCGTCCGTATGAGCTATATGGATTTCGTTATTAAAGTTTTTATAGGAATCCTTAATTTTAATTGATCAATAAATAATAAATGGTAAAACTTTGAATTTGTATAAATATATTTTTTTTTGACGACCGATATGGCGTGGTGGCGAGTATACCTGCACTCCACTCCTGAGGTCGTGGGTTCGATTTCAACACAGGACAAATATTTGTGTGTAAAAATATGAATATTTGTTCTGGTCTGGGTTTTTCCTATACATATTAAGTATGTATTTACAAAAAAAAAGTATGTATATATGTTTATCCGTTACTTAGTATCCCTAACACAAGTTTTTAATGATAATTATCTTGGAACTAAATAATTGGTGTAAGTGTCAGAAATATTTATTTATTTATATTATTTATTATGTATTTACATTTATCACCATAAGTAAAAGTTTGATTGTAATTATGATTACTGTCTAATATTTTGCATGTCGTGGCAGCCTGTAATTAAGTCATTACAGTGAAATTAATCCCGTTGAAATGTGACTGAAAAAAATTGAGTAATGTTTTGTTGACCTTAAAAAATATAGTAAAGCTAGCCACTTTAAACTTGGCTTAAGGACTAACCGAGACCAAAGGCTTAACGTGTCTTTCGAAGTACGGAAGCCATCGATAACAATGCTCAAATAGGTGACCATTGATCAAAGAATTGACCTTTCGCTGCTTAGTTTAAGTGACAGCAAAACTCATGCTTTGAAAAATTTAATGCTCTGTATGAAACACTTGCGGAAGAAATTTTTTATTAAATATTTATTATTAATGTTGAAAAAAAGATAAATATTTTTCCATCGCCTTTTCCCATGATGCAAAATAAATTTGAAGTAAAGTGATGGATGATAATCGATGGGGAGTTTTTAAAACAAAACAAAGAAAAAGTTTACTTTTTTTGGTAAACATAGAATTTTATATGCTGATAATTTATATGCTTAGAATTTTGCAACGCTGATAATTTAAAATTAATGCAAATCTCAAATTGTAGTCCCCAAGAGACAGGATTACCTAGTTTGGGGACTACCAGTGAATCAATGTTGTACCACTTTTTGGAAATAAATGTTTTATTATTATTATTATTTATTATTATATTGGAATTATACGTATATGTTTCTCTCGATTTTTATATTACGGTAAAGTAGCGTTGCGTTGTATATAATGCCTTATGGAATATTGCGGTTAGCTATTGCTAGACTATATAGTCTTCTTAAGCTTTAGTCTTGGTTTAATTGTCATAAGTTTCTGAAATATTTTATTATCTTTCTGACTGACGAATCAATTCTGGCGATGCTTTGTCTGGGGTAACCAAGTTTTAAGTACCTACTATTTTATCGTAACACTTTATTGATGTTTATTCCATTTAATATTCAAATAAAGATTTGATTTCGATTGATCTTAAAAATAAGTTTCAAGCTTGTAAAAATCATAAGAAAGATTTATGTCGAGTATCTTTTAATCTTATAAATTCAATAAGCACATAATTGAAGCTAATAAAAGAAAAGCAAAACATATTCAATGTAAACCCGAAGATATTGCTGTTATAGAGTATCATACATATATATACAAACACGTCTATTTCCCCGAAAGGGTAAGCAGAGGCCTAATTCACGCCCACTTTTCGTTTATTATATAGTCGGTCCCGCGTAATAGGTAGCGAGCCTATTGCCGCTTATCGGGAACTGTTATGTTCGCCAGAGTCTCGTCCGTTGTTTGGTAGGTGCACCACTTGCAGGTAAGTTGGTTCGGGCTCATTAGGTCTTGGTAGGATGATGCACCCAAATGCATATAACTTCCCACTTTATAACACTTTATATAATGCCAGGTGAAATTCGGAATTACGCCCAGTAGCGATAAAATTAAGAAGGCCCAAAGAAGAAAAGAGTGGTAGAGAGATATATGTTTAATGTTCTATATTGAATAAACACAGTTGACTGATTGATCATCTAATTAAATTTGTCTGAATTTCAGTTATTTTATGGAGCAACTGCCGTCTGACCAATACAGAAGGAAACATTATTCCATGATTAAACCAGCTTTCAGGACATAAGAAGACACTGACGTCTTATTAAAGACTGTAATAGATGTTTATGCCAGCAGGGATCAACGTTTTAACGTGTTTTCGGAGGCACGGAGCAAACGATAATTACTATTGAGTAATTAGCTATAAAAAGAGGCATTAAAACATTTTGTACTCTCCAATAAATCCGCGGTCTGAACAAATTAAAGGTTCGATATTTATTTAAACTTCATTGCACACATAAATGTTATTTAATGGCGAACTATTAGATAGATATACCCAATTAATAAAAAAATAAATTAAAATCTTTGGCAAATGAATGAAAATATGTGAAGGCCCGCGTGCAGTTATTATAAAGACTTGCGTAAATGTTTGCAAGTTCTATGCAACTTCAACTAAAGTGCTCACAAATTCAAAGTAAGTTTGTAAAATAGTTTTGTTCTACAAGAACAGTTCTTAGCAGTGTAGACTTACGGAAAGCTAGTCCCATTTCAAGTCAATTGATGCTCGTAGCCCATATGCATTCTTCTTCAGTTTACGAAAGTTTGCAATGTGTTTAAACCTTGTTGTTTGAAACTTTTTCGTTATACCCGCATTCTTCATGTTGGTAAAGACTAATTTATATGACTGTTGATTAAAAAGTTGAAGCGCTCTTAGCTACGTGGTATGAAGTAGTCGTAAACGATCACCATTGCTAAGCAGGGTTCACAGAGGTCAATCCTTCGATGAGTAAACTATTGTGTGTTATTTGATGTCAAGCATTTCTGGGATTTACGCAGCCCGTAGAGTTTATATCGGTTATCTTAAATATTGCGGTAGTCGTTGAGTCAATTTGAAGGCGTTTTTGAGCTGCTTGAAGCATTCTAATAGCAGGACGGTACACATGGTCCACGTGTAAGTATGACCAGACTCCCTTTTACTTCGGTTTCGAATGAAGGCTCGTGCTGAATAGTGAGGACTTTACAGATTGAGTTGATAATGATGACGCTGATAAATACTTTTTATGTCAATAATAAAAAAAAGAAAAAATATATTTTCTTTCGGTTCACTGCAACCGAACTTGGCAATACAATCTTAGTGTCATCTGTCACTGTCAACTAGTTTGTTATGAAAAATTGTTGCCAGTTCCGGGTTTTTTCCTTGTAACATTGTGTTTGTGAATCGGCCCCCTGGCTGTATAGTGACGAGTAGCTAGTGACGTCGGGGAATATATTCGCTTTGTCGAAAAACAGGGTGCGAACGGCACTTACACTATATTGACGCGCTGAATGATTTGTATTAAAGCTAGATTGTATTTTCTTTATTTCCTCTGCTCTTTCACAATTGGTCCGTCCAAAACTTTCTTTTATCTGTGAGAGAAGGGCCGTGCTCAGTAGTGTGATGTTAATATTCTGAGATAATAATGACAACAAGAAAAGCAGAGAGAGCTATATATATTCAGCACTCACACAAAAGTACCACGTAATGAATTGTATTGATAACATGACCGATTGAATTTTTGTGTAAGGTTAGACAGTAAATAATTATAAAACTTCATACGCATTCTATGTTAAAAGCGGAATAAATTACTGGAGTAGATGAAAGTAGTAGATACGCCTTAATCAATCAAATATTTAGATATAGTTGACTAGCGGTTCACTTAAAAATTTACGAAAAAATTATGTATTTAAAAACATACGTTATCATACGTGTATGTTATTTCCGATATTTTCCTATAATGAACCTAAAATTTTGTCATATAATTTTATGCCCCACTTCATAACTACATACAAATTTGCTTTCTTACTTTCCACATTCATAATGTTCCTAAATTAGTCGCCGAAATTGTCTTCCAATCTTTCATAAGATCGTCCTTTTTCAATATAGCTAATAGAATAATAAATGTCGGAGCCGATAGGAGGGAAGCAATTTATATCCTTCAATTAATTATTCCATATCACCGGATCTCCTGCAAAACCTGGGACCGGCCCGGAGTAATCTAAGGATGTTTTTCTCACAATTAATTTTCCGATTCCACGTGGCCTTTAGATAATCTCTACCTACCGTAGTTCTGTGGTACAAGTAGCGAGCAGATATATGAACTTCTAATGGTTTATACAGTTGGTTTTTAACAATTAAGTTTAAGTAACAAAACTTATTACACATATTCTAACCTATATAATTATTATAAATTGTCAACATAACATTCACTTTTTCATCATAATAAAGCATATCGAGCATTTTCAGGAAGAAGATCGTAACCGCCTTTTGACATATACAAAGGGAGGTATTTCAAAATTTCTTAAAATGTTTATAGCAAAAATTCGATTTTTTTACTAAAAGTTGTAAAGAAATAAAAAATCTTTGATTGTTTTCTTAATATTAAAATTTAAAACTAAAAAAAAAAAAAAATTAGTACCTCCAAATTAATTGAAATGCTTAGATTTGATTCAGTACTATAAAGTCACATACATTTGTCGATTTGGTTACTATTAAAACAGATTTCTGGGATTTTTCCTTCTGAAAAGGCTCAATGTATGACATTGGAATATAATAATGTGTAGTATGGAAATATTGTATCTTGAGTGGAGGCTATATTCAATAATGTGTTTACATAAATATTATCAATAAAATGTATAAATGATGTCAATATTGTAAGCTATAGCATGCAAGCGATTTGGTGATAGCACTGTAAGTTTGTATTGCTTAATAATAAATAAATAAATAAATAAATAAATATATCGCCCTCTTTACTACTAGCCGTGACAGACAGAGTTCACAATGATCTGTAATATATATTAATATCATATTGTTACTGTTTGAGGTGAGCTACAAAGATATTAAGTATTGAATATAATTTACCACTGCGTTTTAGGATCGTAATCATAATGTTCCGAGGAAGATCAGTAGTTAAAAAAAAAAGTTATACAAAAGACAACACGACAAGCAATTAAGTTCCATAAAACGCACTGCAAACTGTTTTCAACACGCTACCGTACTTTGATTATTTACCAATAAAATACCTATTTGAACTAACTCAATACCGCATATAAGTTGCTTTGCTATCGCATTAAAAAATATATTTTGAATAGAGACAAATATAGCTACGGCAATCCAATTTTTGCCCAATACGTTACAGCCTTTAATTGGTTTTCATAAGGCAGGCTTGAGAGGCCACAATGCTTGAGTGATATAATAAAATAGAAAGAAATTTTAAACCAACTCTTCGAGGAAACAGAACACAAACAAAACTAACAGTATCGCCGTAAACTTATACCATGCACTGTATATGAAAGGATCTGCATAATTAACCATGTGTAATACGATTAGGCGTGCCCAAGACCAACCAAGCGTTCAGAATGTCCACGATGCCCTTTACGTAAGCTGTTTTAATGTAAAAAAAAATAGGTCGGTGTCGAGTTAGTTGGCTTTTGATAACTCAAGCGAAATTGCCGGTGCTAGTTATGGTTAAAGATATTTATTCTCAAAAAGACACGTACAGTCACTTGAATGAGAACTTCGATTAACATACAAATAATTATTAATTTCATCGTCGTCACTTAAAGATGACGCTCGCCCATCCAATGTATTCAATTGAAAGGTTAAGAGTAAGTATCAATAATATGCTGTGAGAGTTTTCGTTTGAATACATTAAACGAGCTTATATTTTTAATGTTCGAGGGTATTTTGTTGTAAAGCAAAGCCTTCAAAGGTGATATTTTTTTTAGTTATAAGATAAATTCTAAGAAAATCCGGCTTCATATTACTATAAGAATTGGCAGTTTTTTTTGTTACTAAGTGTTTCTAGGTGGGTTCTACTTAGTAGTACTTAGATGGACGCTGCTTTTGAGCTGCATTCTAGCTGTAAATTTGCAGTTTTACATGCAGTTAAGACGAATTCACTGCAAACTAACCCTGCAGCCCAATTCCAGCCCGTTTGTAGTTGGCGTGCAATTCGACTTGCAGTTGCAGTTGGACCAACAGATAGTTTGCAGTCAGCTTAGTAGCTTAGCAGTAGAGCCATTAACGTGCTCTAACTTCGCTTAAAAACTTAAACTTAGCTTAACGTGACTAATTTTTACAGGACAGACTTAACACTCTATGGCGCTACCCCACTTCTTTTCTTGTCCTGTCCATCCCTAAGTTGCCTGGAAGAAATTGCTGAAAGCAATAACACTGCCCATTGTACAACTCATTTAAGCCCATTAACGTCCCACTACTGAGCACGAGCCTCCTGTCACATACCAAGGCGCGAGGGTATTGGGTCATACTTCACCACGCGGACCCAGTGCGGATTGGCGGAGGCAGGTGTATGGCGTCCTGCTGTTAGAATTTATCAAGCCGCCCATTAGGCCTCTAAAATGGCTTAACGACTACCACATTTAGTGATAACCGGGACCAACGGCTTAACGTGCCTTCCGAAGCACGGAAGCGCTAGATATTAAACATTCTCGATTTGTACAACTCATTCAAACGTAATTATTCCATTGCTGTAATTTCCTTCATTCACATAAGATCTACATATCCTCTCTTTCTATCTCTGCTTCACTTTGATAATCGTTTCCTATCACCTTGTTCCGTTCCAAGAGCGCTTTTAGCGGATTTTCAGAGTACCTACAATGTTATTTACTTGCAATTTTAGTCAAAATATACAAAAGATTGAAGCAAAATAAGTACCGCGATATCGAAATAAAACTCAATATTGGGTTCTTAATAATGTATCCGACGCGTTTTATGTTGCCTTAGCGTATAAAGCGAACGGAGGGAGATTTCATAAAATATTTTATGTTTATTCGTTAATAAATAACGCACCAGGATAATGTTAAATAATAATATTTCGCATGTATGCCTAATGGTAGAGCACGTTTCAAATAAAACGTAATCTTTTTCTGGCGTAAGTAAGTGGAATTAATTAATTACAATAACTTACGCCAGAAAAAATATATAACATGGAGCTGTTCATAAAGGCGTGGAGGGTCAGCAACGCGTCTGTGGTATTATAATATAGTTTTTACGTAGGGAAAGTCATCAAGTGTCATATTCCCGCTAAAATTATCTATTTTCCTTCATGAGCCTTTCATGTTCTAGATTTCAAGCCCGATTTCCCGAAGGAGTAGGCAGAGGCATATTATACGCCCACATCTTACCGGGCACTGCAATGTTCGCCAGAGCCTCGTCTGATCGGCAGTTGCACCACTTCCAGGTGAGGTTGGCTTGGGCTCCTTAGGTCTTTGTAGGATAAACCTTTTATATTCTAGGACTTTGAAAACACTTTTAAAAAATCCAGCTAACTCTTGCGATGACTTTGGTGTTGTAAGGGTTGCTGGATTGTTTAAGGTAGTTGATGCCCACCTCAGCTTGCAAATCTGTCTTGCCGCGTCGCTTACTCGAGTTCTCACATGGATTTCCTTATTTATATTAATAATTTTATCACGAAGAGACAGTTTGAGCAGTACGGTATACGTATAGCTAGCAAGAGATTTGATTATGTCGTAGTTAGATTATTATCCTGACCAGATCGTATGATGTTAAGTCGCGGAAAATCTTCGAGTATTTCAGTTTTAAGGATATTTATAATGTTAACCTATAAAATACAAGCTACTAATATCTGGTTTTCATTCCCAAGGATTAACGAAAAATAACCTCTGAATCTATTAAAAATTGATTCATTAAAAGCGAAATTTATGATGATCTGGTCGAATTAACGACCAAACAGATTCCGCTGTACCTCCTGCTATTATGTGAGTTCATCTTAGCGTTTCTGTCTTACTACAAAGCACAAAACAAAAGCCTTCTCTTATGAATCAAGGGTATATTTGCGTATACGATACGATACGATCTGCTTTTGGAGAGAGTAAATGTGGCCGCAAAGGCTCACGCAAAATAGTCTATAGCAAGGACTAAGTGCCGAAACCACCACTACTAACATTCGTATACGTCGATACGTCGGTGTACGAGAGAATACGTCGAGTACCTACTACAAATGTTTAATATAATTTTAACATAGAACCCTAGAATTATGCTCAAGTCCAACCAGATTTGATTGGATTTTAGTTATATATAGAGTGAGTGTTGTCTGACCTCCGCCAGCTAGAAGGAATCATTATTCTATGGTTCAATTAGCTGTCAGATTATTAGACGGCACTGACCTCTTACGACTGCCATAAATGTTCATAACAGCCGGATCCAACGGCTTAACGTGCTTTCCGAGGCACGAAACAAGCGATAATTATGGGCATAACTTACTTTCACTAATAGTAAATAAAGCATCTTTTTCATTAACCTCTTAGCATGGTTCACGAACAAAATTCAGGTTCGTTTCGCAACTTTACGGTTGTATGTTAAGGCATTTTACAAAATTAATTGGTGCGAGTCGGGTCTGTGCGCGAGCAAATTGAGGGGGAATTTGCTTAGATTAAACCTGTAAAACGCGACAGTAACTTTTATGTCTTAACTCTGCGTTATGACCTGATTAAGTTATATTGCTTTGAATAAAGATATGTAGGTGGTTTTTCATTTTAAAGCGAAGTGTTATGTTATTACGAGTACGTTGATTGCTTGTATGTTAAAAGCAGTCGTAGCTAATCGCATTAGAGCTATTAAGTACCAATTTCATAACTTGCCGATTAACTTTAAACTGCTATAGGTTTACCTCGAGGTTTGCACTGTTATTCAAAAATTGTTCACACAGAACTTGAAAGGAAACAAATCTCCTCAATCATACCCAGATCTACCAGATCGTTTGTCACTTCTTAACGAAGTCCACAATAGCTCTATACTGAATATAATACAGGTCACAAATAGTCGAAATTATAAGAACTTTAATACCTTCTAAATATATAGTATATCGACGAAATATATTTGGGTACCGATATGGCGGTGGTGGCGAGAATACCCACTCTCCGCTCTTAAGGCCGTGGGTTCGATTCCCACGCAGGATAAATCTTTGTGTGCAAGAACATGAATATTTGTTCTAGTATGGGTGTTTTCCTATGTATATTAAGTATGTATTTACAGTAAAAAAGTATTTATGTAAGTTTATTCGTTATTTTGTATCCATAACACAAGTTCTTGATGATAATTATCTTGAAGCTGAATAATTGGTGTAATTGTCGGAAAATATTTATATTTACTTATTTATATCATATTAAATACAGAGGTATTAAACCTCTATCTTTCTATGTCTTCTACCAAAAACAATATGGTGAGTATTCTGAGGAGCTTTTCGATCTCATCCCGCCCTCTTCTTTCCTATCCCAAACAACACGTGTTGGTCATAGGAACCATCCACACACTGTGCAGACTATCAGCACTCGAACCAAGAAATTTGGTAAGTCGTTCCTGTGTGAGACCATTAAGCTTTGGAATTCGCTGCCGACTCATGCGTTTCCTAGTTCCTACGACCTCGGGTCTTTTAAGCGGGGCGTGAAACGGCATTTTAGCAGGCCGTCATGAGTGGGTACTCTTTTTACCGTGCTTGCTCCACTGTATAAAGTGTTTTAATTTTCGTATTCGTATTCATTATGACGTGTGAAATAAAAAAATGAAAAATTCGTTTTTTATTACCTGTGTTTGTATATATGATGTTTATGAGAAAAGATCGTAAACTGTTTTTGATCCTCATGCTGGGGCCATTTTGTAATCGCGATTTTCGAAGACAAATCAACGTGTACCGAGTTAATCGTATTTTTAAAGTTACTACCTCAGATAGCATTTAACGTGTCTGTTTTTTTTTTACAAAGAAGTCAAGCACTTCTTATTTAAAGTACGGCTTTTTAAAAATGAATAGACATAAATTACTTCCATGAATTTATTTTTTAAACTTTACCATAGAAATGCCTGAAGACAATTAAATCCTTATCTGTATTTCGTTTTTGTTCAACGAAATTAAAAAGTTTTGTGCACTGTAAGAGTGTTTTCATTGTCCCCGTAAAATGGGATGAGAAATTTCGCAATTATTGTCAAGTTTTCGCTTTATTACATTGTAAAAGTATTCCAATTAACGGTATTGTGAAGTGGTCACGGGGTACCGCTACAATTTAACTGTTTTATTTATGGAAAAGGGGTAGCTTTCATCCTGAAGGGGCCTTCGGACCGTATTCATAAATGGCACTGAACTGTGGGTACGAACTAATGTTACGCGATGTGTTATTTTACTGAAAATTATGGACTTTTGAACAGTCAGCGTTATATACTTGTTGACATCCAAAGAAACAATCCTAATCGGTACTGTATTTTACGTATGGAAAGATTTACTATCTGTTTCATAACAGATAATGGAACTTTCCATACTCATGTATAGATTTTTTTCACAGAAGTGTAGTTCCACTATTCCTCAAAAGGCAGGCTATGAATATTTTTATTCTGCTACCTTAGGATAAAGCTAGGTCAAACAATGACCTTTTGATACAATAAAATCTAAGATCGTTCAATAATCACAGCACCGTTCACCGCCACAAAAATGTCCTGTAAATTTATTCAATTTGCGTCGGCGGCGGCAGATCCGATAAACAATCAACATTTGAATGGCGGAGTGGAGCTCCCAAATTATTTCCTATTTAATTAAGACTTGTTACGGTACAATTAATTCGTCCCTGCCATTCGATTTGTATTCAACGATTGTCAGCTTCCGAAAATATTTTTGCGTCTGATTTTCACATTAAAGGGGTGTGGTAGGTATTCGGAGTTCGGACGACCGATATGGCGTGGTAGCGAGTATACCCGCATTCCACTCCTGAGGTCGTGGGTTCGATTCCCAAACAGGACAAATATTTGTGTGTATATATATGAATATTTGTTCTGGTCTGGGTGTTTTTCTATGTATATTAAGTATGTATTTACAACAAAAAAAAAAGTATTTATGTATGTTTATCCGTTATTTAGTATCCATAACACAAGTTCTTAATGATACTTATCTTGGAACTAAATAATTGGTGTAAGTGTCTGAAATATTTATTATTATTATTATTATTTATTCGTTCGTTACTAACGTTACAACATACCTAAATAAATTATACCTTCTTATAAGGTTCTTCCTTCGATTAGTGAAAGTGGTGAGATTAGTTCTAGTTATGAGATTTAGTTCTTCTTTTTATTTCAACGCTTACAGTCGTTCAGACAGGAGAGGTCTTTAACTTATACTTCATAATTAGAATTAAGTGAAATGATATAATAAATAAAAAAAAACAATATTTTCTGATAATTATTCCAATTATTTAAGATAAGTATCATTAAGAACTTGTGATATGGAAACTATTTTCTTTTAAATACGTACTTAATATATATAGGTTAACACCCAGACCGGGACGAATATTCATGTTCATACACACAAAGATTTGTCCAGAGTGGGAATTTTACCCTCAGGAGCGGAGTGAGGGTGTACTCGCGACCACGACATATCGGTTGTCATTATATATAGCACAACTATTTAGTATTGCTCCCGAAGCCCAGGTCTTAAAGAAGAAATATATATATAACTTGTTAGTTAATATTGTTTGTGCCTATTCTCGAATTTGGGGGCACCATGAGGGCCGGCGGGGCGGCCGCATGTTTACGCATGCCTTGTGTATAACTTTCAACTCCTCCAAATATGCCCTTTTATTTGTTTCTTCTTGTGCTTATTGTCAAATGACTATAATTATAATATAAAGAAAACTATTGATACAATTACTAAATGTTGATTTATAACCACAAAATAGTTTGAATAGGACTTGGCTTCTATGAGATCTCAAAACTTTTTACGATGGAAAGACTGCATCGAGAGACTTGGCATTTTTTTACATTTAATGTTTTTGGTGGGATAACATGTATATTATGTTTATCCATTGGTTAAAAGTCTAGTTTGCTACTGGATGGCGTAGTATAATACCTTATAAACAAGTAGCACAAACCAGGTGTAACTCCTACCAAGATCAGAGGAGCCCAAGCCAGCCTTACCTGTAAGTGGTGCCGGCCGATTACCGGACGAGGCTATGGCGAACAGAACATTTCCCGGTAAGCGGCAATAGGCTCGCCTATTACGTGGGACCAGCAATATAACTGGCCAAATGTAAGCGTATAATATGCCTCTGCCTACCCCTTCGGGAAAATAGGCGTGATATCATGTATGTATGTAAAAACCGTATACATACGTCACAAACAACTCTCTCAGACGCGTATATCTGTGCAAATGAACAAATGAATAAATAAATGAATATATATATACTGAGAAAGTACACGAACGCGTCGTAAGTGAAACCCAATCAGCAGTTTACGGCCGAACTTGGCTCATTACAGGCACATTCCAGAAGAATGTTCCCGAAAATTTCCAAACGGTTATTTGTTCAAGTACCTAATAACCCACTGAAAAGAAATTCCCTAGCAAAATATTTCATGGAGGCTGAAGTTTTGTAATTAGCAGGCAACAGCGATCGGAACTCTGCAACTATTTATGATACTTTGTTATTGTTGACGTGTATAAAAAATAATGTTGCCTCGTCTTTTGCAAGGCGTAAGGTCAGATTGTATGACCCTAACTTGTTGTTTTTATTTATAGATATCGTCAAATCGTCCGAAAAAACCTTTTACTTGGCTTTACGACTACTCACGATTTGATATTTTATGAATTTTTAGTTGTCATATTCTGTGCTTCGGAAGGCACGTTAAGCCGTTGGTCCCGGTTATCACTAAATGTGGTAGTCGTTAAGCCATGTTAGAGGCCTCATGGGCGGCTTGAAAAATTCTAACAGCAGGACGCCATGCACCTGCCTTTTTTTTTTTTTATTATCGTCTGTAAAAAAATGCTGCTTACGCACTGTCTCCTGGCCAAAAGGGGGAGACCGGGAGGGGGTGTGGGGCTCACTGCGGCAGACGCGACCACCGCAGTCCTACCCACTAAAAAACTTCAGACGACGCCCACCGCTGTTGAAAAGGGGCGAGGTACCAGTGCCTGAGTTTGTAGCTTCTGGTACCCCGCCCGCGGCCAACGTCCCCCGGATCAGAACCGGGGAGACCTCCTCAGGGAGGCGCAATGTGTAGCGCCCCCCCTACCTCTATGTGCGGCCATGGCGTAACTGGCCGACTTCGGGGGGGGTCTATGGCGAGACGGAAGGGGCCCCCTGCTCCCGCCGCCTAAGACCCCCCGGGCGCTGCCTGACGGGCCCTTCTGGCCCGCCCGCTGCGCCAACGGCGTAGCCGGAGAGAGAGCGGATCCCGCTCCCTCTCCCGCTCCGCGGCCTCCTTCTGCGACATCACCACTTCGCAGAAGGAGGCCATCGCCTCCCACGCCGTCTCGCTGTCAACCATCTTTTGCATGATGGTCGGCAGCGAGAGAGCCACTCCACCCAGGGCCGCGGCTAACGTCGACCGCGGCCCCGCCCACGCAGGGCACGCCACCAAAGTGTGCTGCGCGGTGTCTTCCGCGCAGTCACAGTGGTGGCAGTACCGGGTCGACTCCCCCCCGGCGACGTCACACAGATACTTCCCAAAGCACCCGTGCCCAGAAAGTACCTGTGTGAGCCGGAAAGTCATCGACCCCCACCGACGGCCGACCCATCGCTCTAAGATGGGCCCGACCGCCTCGAGGATACGGCGCCTCGAACCTTCGGCACGAAATTCGGCGCTCCCGAAAAGCTGCCGCCGCCATGAGCCCAGAGCCTGCCTCTGAGCGTCTCTACGCCACACGCCATGCACCTGCCTCCGCCAACCATGTGGAGTATGACCCAATACCCTCACACCTTGATATTATGTAAGAGGAGGCTCGTGCTCAGTAGTGGGACGATAATGGGCTGTGATGATGATTCATCTCATCCATCCATAAAAGCCTATGCGTATCCATAAAAGTTTGACTATGACTGACCAAATAACGTTAACACATATTGTTAAATTTATATGCAAATAAATTAATTTATCAAAATACTAATCTTTTATATAGATTCACTTGTTTGAAGTATTTTCTGACAGTAAAACACGGACAAAAAAAAGAAAAATCTAATAACATGAGCTACTAACTAAATATTTGGCTCCATTTCAAAAATAAGGACGAAGGTTAATAAGTGTCAAATCTTTGTTTCTCAGAGCCCCCTGGTTTTCTTACTCGTATGAAATTTCGGAAAGAATTAATGAATGAATGAATGAATGAATGAATATTTTATTTCTCTCTTCACAAAGGATTACAAAAAATAAACAGTAGTTACAGACAGTGAAGACACATTATCCTTTGTGAGAGACTGGAGTCCATACTAGGAAAATCCTGTGTGACAGATCACCAGGCCCTCACCTCGGACTACTCTTATACTAAAAAATTAAAATTACTATAAATTAATGTATATATTTACAAAGTTTCCGGTAAAACCAGAGAGAAACAGAAATAAGTAAAAAATTTAACAAAATTTCAGGAAAAAGAAACATATTTAACCACAATAATCATGTGAGTGTGTTTGTGTGGGTTATGTGGTGTGTGTGTTTGTGTGTGTGTGTGTGTTATGGTGTGTGTGTGTGTGTGAGTGTGCATATGTGTAAGACGTGTGCATTAACGGAGAATCGCTAGCAATTGTTCAGTCTCATTATAATCTAGCTTTTGTAACCATTTGCATAAAGTCTTTTTACAGGTTTTTCTGGGCTGCTTGTAGAATGACAGAATTTTGTTCAGCTTATTGTAAAGATAACAAGCCAGGAAGGTGAATTGGTGCTGTAAGAATCTTGTATTAGAGCGCGCTGTAGGACAGACTGCGTGCTTGCGTCGTTTATCGGCTAGGAGTGCAGGGTCGTACTGAAGTTGAGAGTGTAGTCTTAGGACTGTGTTCTGGACGTAGAGTTGACGGACAGTTAGCATTCCAGTATGCTCGTAAACTAAGTTGGTAGGATGTAGAAAAGGCAGGAAATGACTTACTTTTAGAACACATCTTTGAGCCCTTTCTAACTTCAATAACAACGTTTTAGCGGCACCCCCCCAAACCGTTATACAGTAAACAAGAATTGACTGACATAGTGCTAAGTATACTGTATTTATAACCTTTTTATCAGCCACCCGTCGCAGATTTTTAAAAACAAAAATAAGCTTTCTGGTTCTAGCCACTAGAAGATCAATGTGTGTGTTGAAATTTAGTGATTTGTCTAGACTTACACCTAGGTATTTTATACTGTCAGTTTTTTGTAGTGGCATACATGAGCAGGAACTAGTATAATTAGAGCACAAACCAGTGTGGGCTATTATTTTTAGGTCTTGTATCGGAAATCTAGGATTTTTTATAGAGAATGCAATATATTTGGTCTTGTCAACGTTTACAGCCAGTTTATTTTTAACTAACCAAGTCCCAACAAGGTTGAGACCAGCTTGTGCGTGGTTATAAACTTGTTCCCAGGTTTCGGCTTGAAACAAGAGCGCAGTGTCATCTGCAAAGGCAACAACTTTTCCGTTTGGCATTTCGAGCTCACAGAGTTCATCTATATAGGTCAAGAATAAGGTGGGACCAAGAATACTGCCTTGTGGTACACCGTGAATGATGGGAAGGTCATTACTAACGTATTCGTCTATTTTGACACGCTGATAGCGATTAGCTAGGTAATCAGAAAACAATTTTAGTTGGGTTTCTCTGACTCCCAGATTCTCCATTTTCCTAAGCAGCAGAGGG
Source organism: Musotima nitidalis (assembly GCA_949126915.1). NCBI lineage: Eukaryota > Metazoa > Arthropoda > Insecta > Lepidoptera > Crambidae > Musotima > Musotima nitidalis. The sequence continues at coordinate 4,443,826 of OX421424.1, read as the reverse complement.
ACGGAGACCGTGTCAAAAGCCTTTGCCAGATCTATAAAAATGACAATAACCTTTCTGTTTACATCCAGATTATCTGAAATGAATCCTGTCAGAGAATGTATAGCGTCACTAGTAGATAATTTTGAACGGAAACCAAACTGGGATGAAGAAAGCAACTTATTGCTTTCTAGGTAATTTACTAGGCGCTTATTCATAATTTTTTCGAGGATTTTTGAAAACGATGGTAGTATAGAAATCGGCCTGTAATTGTTGACACAGACTTCGTCCCCGCTTTTGTGTATGGGATGAACCTCCGCTAATTTCCAAGCATCGGGAAACCTACCTGTCTTAATAGCTAGGTTGCAAATAAAGGTAATAGCCTGAGTAAGAATTTGTTTATACCTTTTTATGAACTTTGAGGAAATATTATCGCGACCGACGGCGCAATCGGTTTTCATACTTTCGATAATATTATTTACTTCGAATTCGTCTGTCGGGAGAATAACTAGTGAGTGCGGATGAGTTTTAGGCGGTAGCGATGGAAAATGGTCCTGTTGAGTGTTTAGCCGATCTGCAATTTCCTTACCTATATTCACAAAGTACGTATTTACTTGATTAACGGATGTTAGTGGATCTGGAGTGTTGATAAGTTGTGTAGCATTGTTTTTTCTTTTGTTTGTATGCGTGATGTCTTTTATAGCGTTCCATAGTGTTTTATTATTTGTTTTTGCGGCTAGTTCAAGTCTATTTCTGTCGTATTGTATTTTAACCTTTTTAAGCAAATCGTTACAGAAATTACGATATCTTTTGTATATTAGCATTACATCTGGGTTGTTAGGATTTCTTTTCGCTTTTTGGTGTAATTTGTCTCGATTTCTCATGCATCTTAGAAGCCCAGCGGTTATCCACGGTTTGTAAATTTTTTTTCTGTTTGGTGACTTTATTGTTTTAGTATTAGCCATTATTAGGTTGTTCAGGATATTAACAAAAAGGGATGTTGCTGCATCCACATCATCACATAAGAAAATATCTGTGAAGCCTATGTCATTCATATTGTCATCGAGTTTATCATAGTCTATTATTTTTGTTATACTATACGATCTATTTGGTGAGTGATTTCGTTCTAAGAAGAGAATAATAGCGTTATGATCTGTGATCATTTATAAATACTACTCATTTACAAACATTATTTATAAATACTAAATAATTGGTGTGATTGTAAAATATTATTATTATTATTAAGGAACTTTATTAATTTATAAGTTTTACAATTCTATATCGATCACTGATGTTAATTATTTTTTCAATGTCAACTTTAATACTACGTCCGCTCAACGCTCCGCGTGTCTATAGCCGCACACTCTCGGTAGTTAAGTGCGAGCGGAACTTTGGCTCCACGATATACGGTGTCGTAAACTACCACTAAGCTTCATTGTCGGCGTTATTGCCACGTATTCCGGAAAACAAAACGTTAGTTACATTCAAAAACTACGAAAAGTTATGAGATGCTGAAATCGGGGACCTTTAACGGGGTCGTTGTATTTTTTGTCTGTTTTAAGTCAGTATTCGTTGTTTGAAACTAAGATAGACAATATTATTATTCTTTATTATTTTCAGTAGTTACAGAGAGCAATAAAAAAATATTACGGAGTTTAACAACGGATTGTAACAACGGATTGTAATAACGGAGTGTAGCAACGGATTGTAAACGGAAAAAAATAATGGATTTAGAACACGTTAATTATTCTTTTATCATGCTGACTGACGACCGATGGGGCGTTAAGGTTCTTCAATGGCGACCGTGCACCGGCAAACGTAGTAAAGGACGGCCATCCACGCGAAAGACCGATGATCTGGCCAAAGCGGCGGGAAACCGATGGATATAGGCGACTCAGGATTGCTCAATGTGGAAATCTATTGGGGAGATGTTCAGCTGTGGATGTTATATGGCTTAGATGGCGCTGATGCTTCTTTTTTTTATCTTAATGGAATTTTGTACGATGCATTTTCTGTTGCAAATCAGTGTTTTTATCATTATGATCAGTCGTCGTTCCGCAGTCAGTGCCTTCTAAAATCCTGACAGCTGATTTAACTATAGAATTATATTTCTCTTAGGGTTGCGGAGGTCAGCCGGCAGTCGCTCCATATAACAACTAAAATTCAGTCAAAATCTGGTTTGACCAGTAATCAGACCCTGGGCCCTATGCTTAAGTCTATGGCAACAGGGATAATGCTAGGATATGATTACTATATTTAGGTACATACTCCTTGGATGGCCTTAACTTCGCATTAATAGTAACATATCCTATCAACTCCTTTTTTTATTGTAATGTCATTGCTTCTCCGTATTAACCTATACAAACAAAAATATGTTTTTCATCGTAAAGCGAGTGGACGTATCTATTTGTTCTGACGGCTAGCTTTGTGGACACTCAACATTTCATGCGCAGTGTACGTTTACTTTTGGTACACAGACTGCACAGTACGCGCGTTTACTGTATTCATTAACTTATAAACTATATGGAGAAGTTTGTAGGACACACCGGCGCATACTGTATCGCTAACACGCGCTGTAATCTACGTACGTCTGATATATTACAACAACTAAAGATGATTTAGTTTTGTTTACAAGACTTTTTACATCTTTCATAAAGTATTATTTTTTTTTTTCATAAGTTTATTTTTTAATTTCTTTCATAACAATGTTTGTGCTTGCGATATGATAAATTATAATTAAGTAAGTATCACACAATTTTTTTTGTAATTTCCATATGTATAGTTTTAGTTAGCCGTTTCCATATGACGTGTTTGAACCGTTTTGTACACAAAATGGAAATATCATAGTTTTTTTTCTTAACAACAATGAAAGCGATTTAAGCGGCAATCAAGAAATCAAATGGATTCAAGGTTTGTCAGTTTATCTGTCTCTTGTGGCTTTTTCTCAAGATTTGTCAGTCTGCCGGGGGATCTGTCAGTCAGTCTGTCGGGGGATCTGTCAGTCAGTCTGTCGGTGACTCTTACGAGGCTTCCAAAAAGGCAACGAAATTAAGAAGAATGCCTCAAGAAAATCATCTTGCCTTTTTTTTAAACTATGTCTTAAAATCTAATACAATTAAAGAAATAAAATACGAAGTTTACCGCTGTTGTTCTTATAACTACCAATATCTCATATCTAAAGAACATATCTCAAAATATTTATTGATAGATGTTCAGCGGGGCTTTTAGAGTTCAGTTCTTTGATTCGTGGTCGCTTATGTATAACATTTATATTTAAAAGAAGAAAGAATGAAAAGAATAGATATTTATTTGTAGCACTCATACTGCGTAATTATAGGCGTAAATTACTTACATTCATACATTCACGCCTGTTACTCGAAGGGGTAGGCCGAGGCATGAGAAACGCTCACATTTCGATAAGTACAATGTAGGTCCCACGTAATAGGTGGCAAGCCTATTGCCGCTTATTCGAACCTTTAAAGTTCGCCAGTGCCTCGTCCGTTAATCGGCAGGTGCACCACTTGCAGGTGATGTTTGCTTGGGTTCTTAAGATCTTGATAGGAACCCTTTACACCTACTTCAAAATAATGCTACACAATGGATACCACTCAGTTTATAAGGATCAGAGGCGTTGGTTTTTAGTGGCAAACGTGAAAGAGGCGCAGCTCAAAAATAACTAAAAGAATTGAAAGTACTAACAATGAAATTACTATAACAAACTATGTTATTCTTATAATGAAATGTAGTTTCAACAAAATATAATTGCAATAAAATGTATGTAATTTAATGGTTTTTTTTTATAATAATGATGGATATGAAATAATAAAACTATTGTTTATATATGTGTTGATGAAGTGACGACCGATATGGCGTAGAGGTCAATATACCTGCACTTTACTCCAGAGGTCGTGGGTTCGATTCCTACACAGGACAAATCTTTGTGTGCACATGGTCGGTCTGGTCTGGATCCTATGTCTCGATTATGTATGTATTTACAAAAAAAAAAATTAGTATGTTTAGCCGTTCTTTAGTATCCATAACACAAGTTCTTAGTGGTACTTATTTCGGAACTAAATAATTAGTGTATAAAAAAAATGGTGTAGTTAGCATTTTATGTCGGGTGTTTCTATGCTACGACAGCCGCAAACCTTGTAAATCAGCATGCTCTACGGACAGCTCGCGTTTTTCCTAAAGCGCTTTCCCAGGTTTTTTTACAAAAAGCACATAGTTGCGGTTTCTGACTGCACGAATGTAAGTTAAAGATTACAAAATCGATACGAGAGATGGCGCAGGCATCGCCGTCTGCGGTCTGTCCTTAACGTGTCCCCCTGTGCCCCGCCACCTTATCGGCCGTAAACTTTTGTTTCACTAACAATTAACGTGTTACTGTAACCCCTCAGACATAGCTTACACAGCTAAGAAAGTTTGGGTCATACTGGAGACTTAGCGAATAAATGTCTTGGGTTTGTATAGCTTTTTTATAAAGAATTGCCTTGGTCGAAACTTTTGTAAATTTATTTTTGTGTACGTTTTATAATAGTAATACTTTCGCTTGCTCTTGGGTAGTGGAAAGGACTAACTATTATGGATTACTTAAGTTTTCAAAATGTGATTTAATGACTATTAGAAATGGTTGCTTTGATTTCAAATCAATTTCAAATTGATTCAAATCAAATCAATCGATTTCAAATTTCAATCATTTGATTATGTAATTTTGCGTTAGCATGCACTAAGCACAGCGTTCGTTTCTCGTCGAGCGCTATTTAATTATTTTTTTTAAATCAGAACGCTGTAAATGCACCTACATAATAGTTTAAAAAATGCACATATGTGAGTAAACGGTTATGAGAGATGGCACCAGAATTGCCGTCTGCGGCCTGTCCTTATTTCGTCCCCCTGTGCCCTGCCGCCTTATCGGCCGTAAACTTTTGTTTCACGAACAATTATTGTGTTACTGTAACCCCTTCAGATACAGCTTACATAGCTTAGTAAGTTTGGGTCACACTTAAGACTTAGCTAATAAATGTTTTGAGTGTGTATGACTTTTTCTATACTTTTCTAGCTACAGAGATTGAACGCCGATATGTAAGTGGTGGACTTTTTTAAATTTATTGTGAATGTTTGTATGTGTATTCTAGTGTATTTTTTTACTGGATATTGCAGAGGGTATTCCAAAGTCGTACAAAATACTTTTTGAAACGATTTATTATACATATTCAACATTTAACTGTATAGGTAAAATAATGACTAAAAAATGTATTAAAACCAGTTCAATATTGAAAAATTGCATACTTACCTATAAAAAATTCATTCAAAATTCATATTCATTTATTCAAGTTTGGCTCAAAAGAGCTCTTATGAACGTCAAAACTTAAAAACTAGCGCGCCCATTCACTGCGGGCGGGAGCTTGATCGTAAAAGAACGGGCAAGAAAATCGTCAAGGTTAGTTTTTTCTCCCGCCAGTTACAAGAATATGTACTTAGTAGTAAAACAATTTGACAAATCTTCAAAAACATGTGTTCTGCAGTCACATGATTTAAAATAAAAGAAGAAAATAACTTTTTATTTTAAGTTATACGAGTATGAGTACGAATAAACATAGTAGACATGAGCAGACCAGTCCTCACTGGTGGCACCCGTTCACGAGTATGACGCATGAACCAGCCATCGTTTCGCTCAACCATATTTTAGGGAACGCAACGACCCGACGCATGACGCCACCACCGCAAAGACATTTGAGTGAGCATGACATACTCAAGCTACAGGATAAACAAATTTTAACAAAAATAACATTATATTAATTAAATGTGCTGCAAACCACAAATATTTTTGGTCTTATGAAAGATATCATTTACAGCAATTCAGTCTTAATATCTATATAATCATTTGAACAATACTATGCGTTCCTAATCAAAAACATCATTTAGGAGAATGATAGGACAACAAAAATTGTGTGTGCAGCTATCAGATTAAAAATAATATTAACTTTTCTCAGTTAGCTAAATCTTTAATTACAAATAAAAATAGTAGACAAGAGCAGACCAGTCCCCACAAGCAGCACTCGTTCACGAGTATGACGAATGAACCAGCCATCGTTTCACTCAACCATATTTTAGGGAATGTAACGACCCGACGCATAACGCCGCCACCCCAGAGACATTTAAGTGTGCATGACATGCTCAAGCCACAAAATAAAAAGATTTGTACACATTTGTACTATTAAAGTAGCAGAAATAACAATAATATTATAAAAATCAAACAGCCGCAGACCACAAAATTGTTTGTTCTATGATAGATACAATTTACAGCCATGCCGTCTTATCATTTATATAATCTTGCGTACAATAGTATGCTTTCTTAATCAATGTTTCTTTAATAGCTACTTTAAATTTGTTTAAGGGCAAATCCAATATATCATGCGGAATTTTGTTGTAGTATTTCATACCTTGCCCCATAAAAGACTTCCGAATTTTTTGGAGTCTTAGAAAAGGATTTAACAGTTTATTTTTATTTCGTGTGTTAAAGCTGTGACGTTCACAGCGCTTAGAATAATTATTTATATTTTTCCGCACAAACAAAATACAGTTAAAGATAAACTGCGAGGCAGTAGTTAAAATACCAATTTCCCGAAACAACTCTCTAAGGGATGATCTAGACCGTAGTTTATAAATAAAACGTATAGCTCGTTTCTGTAAAATGAAAATAGTCTCAACTTCAGCGGCAGATCCCCACAATAAAATACCGTAGGACATCAAACTGTGAAAATAGCTAAAATAAACAATTCTAGCAGTTTCGACATCCGTTATCTCACGAATTTTTCGAATCGCATATGCGGCAGAACTCAGTTTACCAGAAAGGCTTTCGATATGTGGGCCCCATTGAAGGTGTTTATCTAGTGTTACACCTAGAAATAAGGTTGAATCGACCATTTCCAACCTCTGACCATTCAATTCTATATTGGTTTCAACATCTCTTACATTGGGTAGTGAAAAATTAACACATTTAGTTTTTTTAGCATTCAACTGAAGATTATTAACAGTAAACCAGTGAAGCAACTCTGAAAGTGCACTATTTACATCGTCATAATTATTTTTATTTCTGTTAGTTTTAAATATTATTGATGTGTCATCTGCAAATAACACCATTTCACACTTTCTACTAATAAAGAAAGGAAGATCATTTATATACACCAGAAACAAAAATGGGCCTAAGATTGAGCCTTGAGGAACGCCCATCTGTATACACGAACCAGATGATTTAGCGCCATTAATATCTACTTTTTGAAATCTAGATGTAAGATATGAAACTATCAACTTCTGAGCCAAATCACACACGCCATAGAAATTAAGCTTAAGAATAAGGGTACCGTGGTCAACGCAGTCAAAAGCCTTCGATAAGTCACAAAACACTCCTATGGCGTTTTGCGACCTCTCCCAGGCATCATAAATATGCTGTAGTAACGCAGCACCAGCATCAGCTGTAGAACGACCCTTCATGAAACCATATTGTTGACTGTGCAAAAGTTCATTTACATAAAAGTATGCAGAAAAGTATGCAGATAACTGATCTAAGATAATTTTTTCAAAAACTTTACTTAAAGTTGGTAAAATTGAAATTGGTCTATAGTTACTTTTATCCTCCTTTGAGCCAGTCTTAAACAGAGGTATGACTTTACTAAGTTTCATAAGATCGGGGAAAGTCCCTTCATCGACGCACTTGTTAAATAATTCTGCTAGATAAGGAGCAATAGAATCCAAGATAGTCTTAATAACTTTAACAGACATATCCCACAGATCGCCAGTATTCTTTAACTTAATAGATCCAAAAGTTTTAATTATGTCTAATTGATGAATATGATGGAACTTAAATGTGGAACTATAATTAGGCAAGGATTTCTCAAGCACAGCTAAGGCAGTGGACGTTGAAGATTTCAGCTCAAAAGTGGTCAGTGCAGGAATTTTAGCAAAGTATTCATCAAATATGTTTGCAATTGCTGTATTATCATTAACGACTCCCTGATCCATAAGATATTATTATTATATTATATATTACTTCTATAGATGGAAATGTTGTAAGATTGTAATATATGTATATTGTTAATGTGCCAATTATAAATAAATAAAATCCATACATTAAAGCCTCATTAAAGGTCAGTTCTTGGATGGGTGACCGTTTGTGTGGCATTTGAAATCGAGCGCTTCCGTGCTTCGGAAGGCACGTTAAGCCGTTGGTCCCGGTTGTCACTAAATGTGGTAGTCGTTAAGCCATGTTAGAGGCCTAATGGGCGGTTTGATAAATTCTAACAGCAGGACGCCATACACCTGCCTCCGCCAATCCGCACTGGGTCCGCGTGGTGGAGTATGACCCAACACCCTCGCACCTTGGTATCTGAGAGGAGGCTCGTGCTCAGTAGTGGGACGTTTATAGGCTGAGATGATACATTAAAGCATTATTATCACTAACATTGAGATTATCCTGCTCCATTTTTCTCTGATCCAAATTTTGGTCTTATACTTTTTATAAAGTAACTGATAAACAAACATACATACCAAATATTTGCTATTTATAATAATAATAGATAGAGGAAGCAATAGTAAAAACTATGATTAATTTTAATTTTAGTTATAATAATATGTAGAACTATTTATTTTGTACATTACTTTGAAGTGTTATTATATTATATTTTTTAAAGGCGCGGAATACGAGTAGGTATGTCATTTACTCTCTCGCTGTGCCCAGTGCCTTATGTTGAAAAGTGAGTGGCGGCAACATAACACTTAGCTGTGATAACATTATAATTTGAATAAATGTGAGCTCTTTGCCACTTGAGAGCATGTCTTACTAATTACATCATTTTCTGTTGCAAAAGTATCTACAGTCAGGCTTTTAGGGTATAGAAAAGTGGTATGCGGATAACAGTCATTCATTCTAATTTGTGAACGACTGTTTGCCGTAGAGTTTTCTGACGGAGACTGGTTGCCATAGAATTTTAAATTGATACCCGCTTGAAGCTATGTCTATATGCTAGTTATGTCGAACTTTAATTGATTTTATATATTATTAATACATCTATTACTGGACACTGACCTAATGTGCTTAACTCACGAGGCCAATATTTAAAAGTAAAAAAAGGTACTCTTAATATTTTTGAATCTTTGTTATTTTTCTTCATTTGTTAGAACTAAAATTAAAACATCATTATGTGTATTTGTTTGATGCCTACAAACAAAACTATAATACAGCTCTGTATTTAAAAAGGTTACACTGTAACTAAATAAAATATGCTATAACGACTTTTATATTGAGGATGAAACAAAAGAATTATAATTTCGAATAACAAATTTGAATTCCCATTCGTAGCCGAGACTGCGAAAGGCACGTGCACTAAAATTCATAACAACAACCATACATCTCAGAACTACAACGGTTTGTGTTGCCACACTAAAATAGTATTAAACAGGGGCTCCGTGCAAGCTGACGCGGCAACTTTGGCAATGCAAAGTTGGCGGGAATCGGGAAATTGCAACAAATGCATTCCGAAACTGCTGAGAGTTGGCACTTGAGGATTAAGCGAATTTGGTTTCTTTGAAAATTTATTTATTACTAGCGGACACTCGCGGCTCTGTCTGCCTAAAGGACGCGTGCACAGATATAGATATACATGAGATAACGCAAGTATCACAATTTGTATTGATATCAAGCGTGTCGTCTTATACTTAACCTGTTGTAAAGACAACAGGTACTGGGACGTCTCTGGTGATGTTTAGTGACGGGAAATACAATCTGATTCATCGGCACTGATACCGCTGATGATAAATAATTAAATATATCATATGTGAAAATGTTCATGTTACAGTATGTAAAAGCAATAAAAATTTTGTATATTTATGACTGTGGAAACGTGCAAATTAAGATAAAAGATAGGTAAATAAAAAAATAATCATGAACTCCACGCTCTTGCTCGTAGCTCCACGGTACTAGACGATCTCCGATCACACGGTCGCCGTTGTACAGCATATTTTAAAGAGGTCAGTCCTTGAATGTGTCCCGTTTGTGAGGCATTTAATATTAAGCTCTTCCGTACTTCAGAAGTCTCGCTAATCCGTTAGTCCCAGTTATACATGTGGTAGTCGTAGAGATCTAAGACTAACAGCAGCCCGCTACACTGCCGTGGTGGAGTATAAGCCAATGCCCTCTTACCTTAATTCGTGAAGCTCGTTCTCAGTAGTGTGACGTTAATGGGCTGAGATGTTAATTCCTAGATATCTATCAAAGCGCTTCTAGCCGCGAACTTGATTCAAGTAAAACGTTCTATATTTTATAAACTATTACATTAAAAATGACATATGAAAAAAAAACGAAATATAACTACACTAAAATCACGAAACTTAGATTTACTTAAATGCAAAAAAATTAAGTGTAAGTGAATCTAAGTTCCAGTTGCGAGCCACTGCTCTGTGAGAAGAACTGACAAGAAATTTTTGTGAAATATCCAATAATGATTATTTATTTATTTATAAGTAAGGATTTTTTATACCTACAACCTAATAATTAAGTTGCATACATTCGGCCTGAGGCTTTTTAATCTAGCTAGATAATAAAATATTTTTACGTCCATTTACTTTATTGGAGGCCGTTGCCTACTGACGGACATTACCCCGGAATACACTTGTTACAGCCGTTCCAGGGTGATTTCATTACGCCATTTCAGCTAATTGGGATTAGAAAACGAATAGCCACACAAAAGCTGTTTTCACTTACTGTTATCCTACTACAACAGAGTAAGACAATACAGAGGTTTAAATAGATGTTTTGGGAAAAGATCATTCGGTAAAGGGGCCCATAATAATCTCGCTCTTAACCTTTACAGGGTCAGCAACATGCATTCTTTCAGGTGAAGGCCGTACGTTTGAGTGGCACCTTTAAAAACATTTTTTTTAAATAATACTGGTTCTACAATTATGCTATTTATTTTATCTTTACATATAAATTCTCGAGATATGAAAAAAACATTTGGACTAAGATTAATTAAAGGTATCAATTATAGTTGTATTCTCTAGGAGACATACCCACGGTTCTAACAGTCTTGTAAAATGTTAGCCACGAGAATGAAACTGTAGGCTAAAACTATAAAACTATTAAGTCAAGTTTAGTTACAAAATTTTAATAGTTCTTTTTAGTATTAGAGGCGCGATTCTAGTATTTCATCGCCTTGAAGTATTTATCTTCAAATATACTGTGGCACACCAGTGAGCTATATTGTATCGCCACAAACCCTTTAATAACCCACCGTAAAGACACCATAGGCACCCTTAATTAATTGCACCTATCCTGAAACTCCGCTTGGAAATCAGAGTTTTTATCTGCGGCCTTAAAGCCTCGCTGTCTGTTGGAATTGAGACCCTGTCCCTTTCGACTGAAGCTCCAATATTGTCACAAGACTAGGCAATTTTAATTTGCAATTTCCCGGCTTACTATTACAGAGGGATTAAGTTCTAGCTACGGATAGAATCTTTAATTTCCTCAGGGCGTTACTGTCGACTCGGCGATATTCGATTCGGATTTGCAAAAGGCGTGCGATAAAAGATCAGTTCTTTTTCTCTACTTATCTCGCTGGAGACAAAGGCCTTTGTTGGTTTCTACGCGAGGCCTTTCCTGAACAAATTACCTTTTTGAGCGGAATTTCCTAGAGATAGCAGGAGCGGTAAGTGCATTTCTTAGTGCCAGTAACTTAGGAACGGAGAGATTTATAGACTTGCATTGTGTCGGGGTATATAATAGGAAAATAGCGTACTTCTAGAATTAAGATATAGTGTACGTGTCTTTTAAAAATAATGTATTATGGAAACGTGAGTGTTATTGGTGATGGATACGGTGCAGAGGAAGGTCTAACTGTTATGTGCTTTTCTATAGTGGATTCGATTTCCACACATGACAAATATTTGTTTATAATCTAACATCAAGAATGTTTATTTTCAATATAGTGATTAATAAAATATTTATGCGCGTAGTGTTATCATCTATTTGCGCGACTATTAAACATGCTAAATAAAATACATACATACATAAATTCAAATTCAAATTCATATTAATTTATTCAAGTTTGGCTCAAAAGAGCTCTTATGAACGTCAAAACTTAAAAACTAGCGCGCCCATTCACTGCGGGCGGGAGCTTGATCGTAAAAGAACGGGCAAGAAAATCGTCAAGGTTAGTTTTTTCTCCCGCCAGTTACAAGAATATGTACTTAGTAGTAATAGTAATACAAGAATATGTACATATGTATAAGAGTATTGTTGGTCATATTGTTGGTCCCACGTTATTACTACGTTATATAACTGTGGGCTTAGAATATGCTTCTGCCTACCCCTTAGGGGAAACAGGCGTGATTATATATGTATGTGTATGTATTCATAATAATTATAATAAATAACTAACTTCCTAATGATAAAAAAAATCACATTGTGATTTATTTAAACTTAACCAATCGAAAAAATTTTATGACCCGTGTCACATATTCACGAGTAAAACTCAACGGCGAATAAAGAGATTAATATATATGTATGTGTATGTATTAATAATCATTATAATAAATAACTAACTTCCTAATGATAAAAAAACACATTTTGATTTATTTAAACTTAACCAATCGAAAAAAATTTATGACCCGTGTCACATATTCACGAGTAAAACTCAACGGCGAATAAAGAGATTCAGGTACATCGTAGCATATCTATTATAGCTCTACTTCAACGGATGCCTCAAAATGTTTGTCCATAAATTTTAATAAAACGCCGCGTTCGAGCTGCGATAAGTTTGCGCTCCATTGCACCCACTCCGCGATGCACTCATCGAGGTTAGAAGGGGATGTTTTGCATCCTACTGCCTTAATCAATAGGTATATGTAAACTTTTGCTGTAATAAATAAGGTTTGTTTGCTTGGAAACGAGAAATATCGGTGTGCTGTAGGAAAATAACTGGGAATGTTAGTTATTGTAGTTCTGAAAGTAATAATATGGCAATAGTGATGACGTGAAAGTAGGATTATACATTAAACTTTTTTCTCATTCATAATGTAGTTTTTTTATATTAGTTAAAAACAGGAGTCTAAGAATAAAAGTTATATTTTGGAAACGACGTCTATGTAAAATAAGTATATGTAAAGTTAGACTTAAATAAATAAGGTTTGTTTGCTTGGAAACGAGAAATATCGCTTTGCTGTAGATAATTATAGGTACGGTAGAAATATATTTAGGAATGTTACCGTAGTTCTAAAGTAGTGCTATGACAGTGATGTAGAATTTAAAATAATATATTGATTCAGGCCTTACTTTGCCAATCCATTGTAAGAAAATATCTTTGTAACAATTCCCGCTCAACTATAATTTTCCGAAAAATCGAGAAACAATTCAACACGACGTGTGTTTTGCCGTTACACAGGGCATCTTCAGGTAAGATAGGAGCCTCAGAAGTAGTTCTGTTGTGTCTGTGTAACATCGTTGGATGTCTTTACGACCAACGCTTTCACTCATTACAGCGTACTACATACACACGTTTACATAGAACTTTTTCAAAGTTAGTTTGGTTCAAGAGGCTTAGATATTTTATTACAAACTGTGATTATTTACAAACAGACACGTATAATGTACGGCCACGTACAAATTGACATAAACCGCACATAAATCACCTTAACGTCCACCTGAGACGGTGAGAGGAGGCCACAGCCCAAAAGTGGATTTTTACATTTCCAAAACATCTTTTACAATACTGATACCTATCGTCATCATCAGCCTTCATTTGTCCACTGCTGGGAATAGGCTCCAATAGCACGCCACTGAGCTCGATCTTCAACTCTTTGTCTCCAACCGCTGTCAGTTCTCCGTATGTCGTCGCTCCACCTATGTTACTTATATTGGCAGCAAAATATTTTATCTTAATAATGGTAAAGTACACAAAATAAGAAGAAGAACTAGGGTCACCGATGCACTGACACTGAAGTGGAAATGGGTTGGTCATATTTTACGGTATACCGACAAAAGATGGACTATCGAAACTACAAGGTGGGTAACCACCATCAGTAAAAAGAAACGCAGGAAGACCAGTAAAACGGTGGGCTGATGACATTATACAATTAGCAGGAAAAGAATGGATGAAAAAGGGGAAAAATAGAGAGCTGTGGAAGGAAGTGGAGGAGGCCGCTACCCAAATAGGGGTCCATATCTCAAATTCAGCAACAAAATAACACTTAGTATAAGTGACCTAATTATAAGTGAAAATACTAACAAAATTAACAACATTTTAAGTGAAATTTCATGATGAGATGTGGAATAAGTGGCTTTATTATTATTATTAATGTTAATCACGAAAAGAATGAATGAAAAAAGGAAAAATAGAGAGCTGTGAAAGGAAGTGGAGGAGGCCGCTACCCAAATAGGGGTCCATATCTCAAATTCAGCAACAAAATAACACTTAGTATAAGTGACCTTATTATAAGTGAAAATACTAACACCTAACTTTAATGTTAATATAACCAGGAAATTTCCATGCATTGATATTTACAATGAGGATCCACAGGATTTACAATTTACAATCCTTAACATTTATTCGCATATCGATCTGTAGCATAAAGTTTACAAAGAAAAGACAAACAGAACTGGATATTAAATAAGCTGAAATACAGATTTGAAGGGGAGGATGTAGGTGGAATGATAGAGTGCAAGGGAAGCACCCTTGGAACTGGAAGGCAAAACTTTAGTAGTAAGAGCGGTCAATGCCCAAATGCCAATTATTTAATAATTGTTATAACAAATTCATAGATCCTGTTAGAAGCAAAAACCTATCATGATGATTTTTTTGCTAGTTTTACGATCAAGCTCCCTCCGAATTTAATGGGCGCGTTAGTTTTTAAGTTTGACTTTCATATGTAGAGCTCTATTAAGTCAGACTTAAATAAATGATCTTCACTTTGACTTTGATTTGGACTTCGTACATTTCCGCTTAGATCATTTACACAAATACATACTGTCTCTCCCGTTATCCCGAAAGTGTAGCCATATTATATGCCCACATTTCGCCAACTATATTATTAGTCCCACAATGGAGCATCGCAGTGGCGAGTGCCCTAAGCGTAAGTATGGAGGGCGCTGTGGGCGGGCCAGGAGGGCCCGTCTAGCAGCGCCAGGAGGGTCTTAGGCAGCGGGGGCAGGGGCCTTTTCTAACCATAGACCCTCCGAGAAGTCGGCTACACACGCCACAAGGAGGTAGGAGGGGCGCGTCCACTGCGCCTCTCTGAGGAGGTCCTCCCGGATTTGGTCCGGGAGACGTTAGCCGCAGGCTGGGTGTCAAACGCTGCAACCCAGGTACTGGCCCCCACCTTTTTCTCAACAAGCGGCGGGCGTCGTCAGAAGATTTTTAGTGGGTATTACTGTTGGCAGTCGCACTGCCAGTGGTGAGCCCCACACCACCTTTTGGTCCCCCTATGGCCGGAAGGCAGTGCGTAAATGCATTTTGTTGCCGACGTAAAACAAAAAAGAGAAAGTAACCAGACCCTGGGCCTTAAGTATGAGTCTAGAGATAATGCTAGGATATAATGATGATAATTATGAAGATAAGAATAAACTATTGTTTTTAGTTCCTAACAGTTGCCAATCAGCTTACAGACTAAAATTATATCTCATTCCAAACGTTTATAGATATAACGCATGAGTATCTAAACTATATTAATAACAAAGCTTTATTACTCAACCATTTATTACAAAAGTTGGGGCTTCAACAGTGAAATGTAATTTTCCGATCAATCACTTGAATGGTTGTGGGAATATTGAATGGGAACACAACTTACTAAAAGCTTTTGTTGTTCGCGAATTCTATATACAATGTTCGTGCGTAACAATCAAGCTTGAAGTAATTCGATAATGGTTAGGCTGTTCTTACATATTTCCTTTTTTATTTACTGAAGTTCCACTAGAGGCAGCTAGATATCGATAAAGGCTGAAAGGTAGTGCTAGATATCGCAAGACGCTGCTCGATAATTAAGAGGCTTGGCTTTCTAGAAGATTGGAGGATTCGTGTCTTGTGTGAGGGCAGTTCCTCCGAGTTCTACAAAGTCAATGCCGGAGTGCCGCAGGGATCGGTGCTTTCGCCTACTCAATTTCTTCTGCATATTAATGACATGTTGTTCGTGGGCAATATGCATTGTTATGCGGACATCCTGCGGCAAATCAAGACCTGGTTGCCAAAGTAAACCGGACTCTCGATCGTGTCTCCCAGTGGAGATCTGAAAACCTGGTCGATTTTTATAACTCCAAAACCTAGGATTGTGCAAAATAAATATAGATGATTTGTACACAATTCTGATAAAGTGGAGGTATGAAACTCTATAATGTCAGAATTTATTATGATGTATCTGTATTGTGTGTAAGGAATAAAACAAAGTGAAGAAATGAAGCAACGTCTAAATTGAGCTTAATCAGTCCAGTCGTTTAGGAGCCATTTCGCTGTGCCAGGCGGACAAATAAGTGATTTTATAAGGCTTCCGGTTTATCTCAATACTCAATACTCAATGTCTTTATAGCACTCCATATGTTACAAATTCTTGGATTACAAACTCTTGGACATAGGCTTCTTCAAATGCGCAACTCAAATCAAATCAAAAACTTTTAATTTCATAAACTATTACATAGTACTTGAAATCGTCAAAATTATAAAAAAAATAAAAAAACAATTTAAATATAATTATACTAAAATCTCGAAGCTTAGATTCACTTGCAACCAAACAATTAAAAAAACAAAAAATATTTAAATGTAAGTGAATCTAAGTGCCAGTTCTGAGCCACCGCTCTGTAAGAAGAACTAGCAAGAAACTCACAGGTTATAGAATCTTGAAAATGTATGTTTAGGTATCTTCTCAACAAAAAATCCCAGTCTCTTTAGACCTATTGGTAGTTAAAGTTAAACCAGACTTAACACTAGTGCTGTCACTGTCTCCACTTTATCAAATAAAAGTGACAGCACTAGTTTTAAGCCTGGTTTGACTTTTGATCTTGTTTTGTAATAAGTGTCTTAATGTTTAAAACGACAGTACAAACAAAGACCTTTAAAAGAAATACGGCTACAAATTAACTTCAAAACAGGAAACCCAAAGTTCCAAGTTCTCAAAAAGCTTCTTACCAACTTTAACAAAAGAGAAAGTTTCTCAAATCTTACCGTTTGAATGAAATATAAACAAAACATTGGGCGTCTTGTAAGAAATACGTTCAACGTAAGCCAAGCTTACACTCACCTTAAGGAGAAGCAATTTCTATACTCCCGCACAAACATTACAGAAAGGCAACTGCAGTTAGATATCTTGTTGTAGATAATAATAAGGTTCACATTTACACAATAGAACGGACAAAGACACGAAAATTTCGATAAAACTACAAGGCCTTAATTCTGCTGTTCTTAACACGCAACATTTTCGGTTTAAAAATCGTGTAGCTTTTTTGTAAGAAAATAAAAATATACTTTATTGTCTTTAAGATCAACAGGATCATTTAGATTCGTCATATTTTTACACACAAAATGGAATTTCGATAAAATAAATTTTAATAACAATGACAGAGATATGAGCGATACCATAATCAAAAAACAAAAACAAATGGATTCTTTGTCAGAATTTGTCAAGATTTGTCAGTTTATTTATCTATTGTGGTTTTTTCTCAAGATTTGTCAGTCTGTCGGTGACTCTTATCGGGGGTATCTGTCAGTCAGCTTGTTTTGATTCTAAAGAGGGGAGGGGATTGTCCGTCAGTCAGTCAGTCTGTCGGTGACTCCAAAGAGGCTTCCAGAAGGCATTAAAGAAAAACGCATGATTATGTGAATAGACTTTTCGTCCGAACTCTAAATATATAGAAAATAATCTTGTAGGTTCATTATTGAGAGTTCCTTTTGCAAGAGGCTTAAAAAATATCTAAAAAATATTATTTGCTGTGTAGACATAGCCCTACACTACCAAATTACTAACACTTGGCGCATAAAAGTCCCTACAAATGCTTAATAGTATTGAGAATAAGGCAAGAATACAAAAATGACAAAACCTGCGACTTATAAGTAGTTTACGTTAAATTCACAGTAGAATCAGAGCTATGTCCGAGCGTTATAGAGTGTTGCCAACGCATATAAAACATAACTGAAAGAGGATTTTCGTTATTACACACACGAATTTAGTTGGACGTTTGCCAAACTATTCTGCACTTTATAGGTTTGAGGCGGGCATAGTGATCGCAATGAATGTCCCATGGTAAGAATTTAATGGGTTATTAAAATTTACTGCCCAGGTATTGTTGGTTTACCTGCCGCGAAGCATCAGAATAACACTTCGATTATATTGGATGGTTTTGGGGGAGTTTACGATCATTTATTTATGGTTTCTGATCCATATCAATAATTTATAGATGATGTCTAAAGTGCCAAATAATTTTTAAATGTTTTATGTCATGTGCCTGGGTTCCAAACCTGGGGGTAATACCCCCGCGGAGATAGAACTGTATTTTCGTTTTTTGTCTGGAGTGCTAATAGAGTGCATAGTATGAGCGTGGTTCCTAACACCATCACGTGTAGTTAGGGAGAGAAAAAGGAGAGACGGGGTAAGGTCGATACGTTCGTTCTCCGTGGTTATTCCGGTTGAAGACACTGAGAGAACCAATGTCCCTATGCAGCTAGAGGTCCTCAACCAGGTCCAACTATGAACTTTTTGATATATACCGTCTATTAAATCAATATCAGCATTCAAGCACGGTCAATTCGATGGTAGCAATTAACAATGTCGTAAGTAAACAGTCGTTGCTTTTAACAATATCATAAGTCATAAGTCGTTACTTTCCACTTACGACATTGTTAATTGCTACGGTCGAATTCACGGTTGCGACCTTACGGGACCGAGGTCAAATTAAATGATACATTTTAATGACTTCATTATTCACAGTGATATTCGTAAAACTGTAGTCCTACCCTACTTTGTCCTAATAATATATTTTACTTCACATTATAAGCGATTATAAACTTTAGGGCTAATTAAGCCTTTTCATTTGATACCCATTATGGCTTCACAGCGGTTTATAACCAACGGCCTAAACTATAATTAGAACCTCATTTGTCAATCATGATAAGCAGTTTGGAAGTTTTAAGGGAACCAATTATAATTCTTGGCGGGAAAGTGAAGCGTCATGTCTGCAGTTTTGTGATGTATTTGTGATATTTCGAACATTAATGTGTAATAACGGTGGATTATTAACCGTTAAGTGTTTGTAAGTGTAAGTGTGAGATCTCGGTTTAGTCCCATATCTATACTGAGGACTCAAAGGGTTTAGGGGGAGGGCATCTCAGTAACCATTTATCATCTTTATCACCACTCACTTTCTATGAATTATATAATATATTATTTGACAATTATCTTTTACTTTACACTGGCTAAATGAGCCAACCTGACGAAGCAATTTAATATTAAAAAAAATAGATATTTATCTTTAAAAATAATATCCCATCTTTTTGGTTCGCCTTAGTCGAGTAATTGCTGCAATAATCACTAGATGCGTTTCTGAAATAAAAATTGTTCTTTTACCTAAGTAGTTTCAATAAAAGTTTCATAATTAAAATTTCAGAGTATCCCTCATAGAACTATAATGTGTTAGTAATACTTAGTACTTCCTTATCTCAGCTTACCATCATCGTTATTAGTAGGTTTCATGTTATATGATCTGTCAACTTTAAAAGGAAAGAAGTTATAATTAAAGTAAGGAACATGTGAAAAATATGTAAAACAATTCCTCAACTCCGTGTTGTCACTTTTAACTTCAAATCTTTTTATTCCTAAAACTATCATATAGTACTTGAAAACGTTAAAATTAAATATAAATTTAAAAAACAATCAAAATTATAATTACACTGAAATCACGAAGCTAAGATTCACTGAAAATCAGGTTTCAAAACCAACATTTTAATAATAAATATTTTCTAACAATTACCCCAATTATTTAGCTCCAAGATAAGTATTACTGAAAATATGTGTTATGAACACTAAATAGAGAATAAAGATACATAAATACGTTTTTATTTGTACATAAATACTTAATATACATAGGAAAACACAGAACAACTATTCATGTTCATGCGCACAAAGATTCGTCCCGAGTGGGAATCGACCCCACTACCTTTGAGCGAAGTGCGGGTATACTCGCCACCACGACATATTGGTCGTCATTCACATTAAATCATCAAAAAAATGCGATTGTATGTATGAAAAATAAATAATTTGTTTTTTGCAAAAAGAAAGAATGTTTCAAAAAATAATGTAATTCAAATGTCAATTTCATAAAAGCTGACAGCCATTTTTATATTCAAAACTCGTAAAGAATAAAAAATAGAATGAAGTCTTCTTAATGTCGGCATTTTTATAATGTTGTCATATTAAATGAATGCTATTATGAGTTTTGTACACAGCCGTCAGCAATTTGTAGATTAATGTTATATCTGAGTACGGTTTGCGAAGACGCGCCACGCCGCTTGTTGCGCCGCAACTGGGCAATCTGTACCCGGGCTAGAGGGCAATTTGTCATCTCAATTGTGGACGTATTGAGAATTTGATACATACGTTTCACTATAGCGTGACATATATGAGTTGCTTGAAAGAAATTGCTGTAAGCTATAAGGCCGTCAATTGTATCGCTTTTCATTTGCAATTATTTCCTTATCACTTCACTATTATTTACTATCACTTATACTATAAACAGGCCAATGAAAGCTTTATTGAGTTAAACTTGAATAAATATTGTTGACTTTGGCTTTGACTTCGATTGAAAACGGTTAGCGAAGACGCGTTACGCCGCTTGTAACTGGGCAATCTGTACCTGGGCCTAGAGGCACATTTGTCATCTCTATTGTGGACGTACTGAGAATTGATACATACGTTTCGTATTGAGACGTATTGAGAATTTGATATATTCATTTCACTGTGGCGCTACATATATGGGTTGCCTGAAAGAAAACTAGAGTGATCGATATAGCGAAGCGCGTTGGCAAGCTGAAGTGGCAGTGGGCGGGGCACATAGCTCGAAGAACCGACGACCGATGAGGCGTTAAGGTTCTTGAATGGCGACCACGAATCAGCAAGCGTAGTAGAGGGCGGCCCGATGACCTGGTCAGGGCGGTGGGGAGCCGGTGGATGCAGGCGGCAAAGGATTGATCTACGTTGAAAGCATTTGGGGAGGCCTATGTTCAGCAGTGGACTTCAAATGGCTGATATGATGATGAAAGAAATCGCTGTAAGCTATAAGGCCGTCAATTGTATCGCTTTTCATTTTCAATTATTTCCTTATCACTTCACTATTATGTACTGTCACTTATACTACAAACACGCTAATAAAAGCTGTATTGAGTTAAACTTGAATAAATATTGTTGACTTTGATTTTGACTTTGATTGAAAACGGTTAGCGAAGACGCATCACGCTGCTTGTAACTGCGACTGGGCAATTTGTACCTGGCCTAGAGGGCAATTTGTCATCTCAATTGTGGACGTATTGAGAATTTGATACATTCGTTTCACTGTGGCGCTACATATATGGGTTGCCTGAAAGAAATTGCTTAAGCTATAAGGCCGCCAATTGTATCGCTTTTTGTTTGTAATTATATTCATGTGCTTTTTTATTTTGGTGTAAGTATAAAAAAGTATTTTCTATCTATGTCCTATGTGTACTATAACACATTAGAAGTATTTTGTAGATTTATGTTATCAAATTGTTGATTTGACGTTCATAAGAGCTATATTGAGCCAAACTTTAATAAATGATTTTGACTTTGGCTTTGACTTTGAGAACGGTTAGCGAAGACGCGCCACGCCGCTTGTAATGTAACTGGCCAATTTGTACCCGGCCTAGAAGGCAATTTGTCATATCAACTGTGGACGTATTGAGAATTTAATACATTCGTTTCACTATAACGTGATGTCTTATTTCCAATGTTTCCTCAGAAGTATGATTCCTGTGTTGGTACTACATAAATACATGGCGACCGATATTACGTACGTGGCGAGTATGCCCGCACTCCGCTCCTAAGGTCGTGGGTTCGATTCCCACACAGGAAAAGTCTTAGTTTGCAAGAAGATAAATATACGTTCTGGTGTTTTCCTATGTGTATTAGTATGTATTTACAAAAAATGAGTATTTATGTATTTAGTATCCATAATAAAATTATACCTTCTTATCTTGGAACATAATTGGTGTATTTGTCAGAAAAAATATTTTATTTAAAACACGTTCAGCGACAAATTATGTTTTCCGTGAAGTTACAAGTGTATTTTGAAATATTGATAATTTTTTGCAATTCAGTCTTTGCTTAGCTGATTGCGTGTTGGCACTTTGATAATCCAGAAGTATAACTGACATACACATACATAATATAATGCATGTTTCTCCGAAAAGGTAAGCAGAGGAATATTATACGCCCCCACTTCGCCATTTATATTATTGGTCCTAACGTAATAGGTGGCTAGCCTATTGCCGCTTACCGATAACTATTATGTTCGCCAGAGCTTCGTACGTTGTTCGGCAGGTGCACCACTTGCAGATGAGGTTGGCTCGGATTGTGGCGTGCCACTATATAGGGTCAGTTCCGGTATTATTTTTCTAACAACCGACCTTTTTAAACTTATTACTCATTTCCGACTGAGCCGGCAAAGCCAAGAATCTTTAAGTAAGATTGTATAAAAAGTAAATTAAAATTATTAAAAATATAATTAAAAACGTTTATTGGGCATACCATAATGATTGTACACTTTGCTTGTATAATAACAAAGAAACACTTATACAACTAGTATTAAAACTATCATACACGCACGTCAATACCAACTGCTTTTAAATAACACTAAAAAATCATAGAATAAAATCATACAAGTTGAGGAACTACTACTACTAAGTAAAACATAAAGCTGTATATAAGATTAGGGCAATTAATACATTTAAGCAGCATTGTAAATGCGACTGACAACGCAGTTTATACCCCGCCCTGTGGGCAATACTCGTATGTCATCTTAACTGTTGGCGTATTGAAAATATGATAGTTCTGCACTGTGAGCTATGAATTAAGGCATTGCTCTGTATCCTGTGATGACAAGATATGACTGGACAAGAATACAAATACATGTCAACAACCTAATCCTTTTTTTTTTTTTTTTTTTTTTTTTTTTTTACGTCGGTAACAAAATGCATTTACGCACTGCCTTCCGGCCAAAGGGGGACCGAAAGGGGGTGTGGGACTCACCACCGGCAGACACGACCGCCAAGTAATACCCACTAAAAATCTTCCGACGACGCCCGCCGCTTGTTGAGAAAGAGGCGAGGGCCAGGTACCTGGGTTGCAGCTTCTGACACCCCGCCTGCGACCAACGTCCCCCGGACCAAAACCGGGAGGACCTCCTCAGAGAGGCGCAGTGGACGCGCCCCTCCTACCTCCCCTTGCGACCATAGCGTGTGTGGCCGACTTTCCGGAGGGTCCATGGTTAGACAGCAGGGGCCCCCTGCCCCTCGGGCCCTCCTGGCCCGCCCACTGCGCCCTCCACAGGTCCCTCTTAGTTTCCCCCCCGGTAGTCAGTACTAAGGGCACCCAGAGTCGTCGGTCTCTGGGTGTTGCCTTTTCCCTAGCGCCTCCTGCGCCATACCGGGAGGTACTCAGCCCCCCCACCACGACAAGGTGGAGACCAGTCGGGGGGGAACAACCTAATCCTATGGCAACGAGGTCAGTATGCCTACACTTGGTCTTGGCCTTCTGCAAATGAAAACGAATGTTTGTCTTGATCTTATTCTGGGTAATTCTGTAGTGTTTATATAACACATCCTGCTTAGTTTGAAGCTAGAAGTGTTTTACTAGATCAGCAAAAATTTTTTAGTTACGAAACATGTATATCTGTTTGTATGTTTGGCTGCTAGATATACCGACTATTTTCGACATCCACAACCAGTCATCGTTAAAATTAAAAGGAATTTTTGGAACAAAGTACAGGTAATTTCAGATAAGCTTACACATATCGCAATATTAACGTTCCGGCGTTGCATGCAGCAAAAACCAAAAATTTTAACTAGTTCCTTCCATTTTTTAATGCTACGAAGCAGTTAAAAGTTCTGACCAAGCTTATTTACCTCAAAATAATATGTGTGCATTTACTTATTCACATAATATGGTGTAATATTTATTTTGAGAAGTGTTTCTAGTTTGAGTATGAGGACGAATAGTAAGATTCATCATCCTTATCTCAGCTATTGGAATTCCACTGTTAAACATATACTATATACTGAATAGGAATATAATAAACTGAACCTCTAAAAAATACTTTTTTGATCATCAAAAATACTGATCTAGCATCTAATAGGGGATTAGGTGCTCCATCAGAATTTTTTGATGTACAAAAAGGTTAGGTTAGGTTGGTAATTTATTAATTTTGATGACACATTAAATATGAGCCTACTGAATATAGCATCAAGTAGATATGAAATGTTGGTATGAGTTCTTCTCGTGGATCCGTGTCAGTGTCGTGTGGTACTTTGAATAGTGCCACCCTCTCTCATTTTACGATGAGTCGTAAGAGTCGATGAAGAGAAATCCTACCGGATGATTGGCAGCAGCGTCATCCTGCGTACTGGCTCGAATTGCGATCACTACCGCCGGCCCAGCGTGGTGATTATGGGCAGATACCCCCAATATAATGTGATTGATTGGGAAGGCTTATGTTCAGCAGTGGACTTTATAAGACTGATATGATGATGAGTTGTTTTCTATCTTATATAACTTTGTTTAAACAAAGAAAAGTAAAAGAATTTATAAGTATGTTTATCCGTTGACTATGCACATAGTAGATCTAGTCAGTTTAAGGGTAGAATCTGCTCAGGAATGTATTAGATACATACATACACTCACGCCTGTTTCCCCGAAGGGGTAGGCAGAGGCATATTAAACGCCCACACTTCGCCAATTATATACATGGTTGGTCCCACGTAATAGGTGGCGAGCCAATTGTTTATTGGAATGTATAAGATGCCCAGAAATATTAGTTAATACAAAGCAAAAAGTGTCTAGGGAGTTACATGTAAAACTTACATGGCTAAGACGTTTTAATTTTGACGTGACAACGTCTTATAAATTGGTTTGCCGGGTGACACTTCAAGAAACTGCGTTACGCTCCGCTCACGTTATGCGATCACAATGAGAGCGAGTGAGAGGCACGCGTCCCTTCCACTCGGGCATGGTTAGCCCGCCTAAGAGCGAGAGAGACAGACATAAAAAGTGAAAGGCACGCGTCCCTTCCACTCGAGCACAGTTAGCCCGCCTAAGAGCGAGAGATTCTTTGTATAAATTAATGTTTTACAAATAATTCTTTGTATAAATAAATGTTTTAAATTGTTACTATTATTTCATCCTTCTTCCTACTATACGAATGAATATTCACATTAAAATTATATTACCACTCAAAGTCGTTGTCACGTAAAACTTTCGCCCGTATACCGACTTTACAGGCAACCAATTTTTTTTTACTATAGTAAATGTTCCTAAAATAATGCTGAATTCAATAAACGATTACGAGTATAACTATGACATATCGCACTGCTTAATTAAAACAGTATCAACTCAAAAAAAATACTTTTGCGTGACTACTAGCAATAGTTTCGTTTTAACGGTAGCGGGGGAAATGCGTTCATTCAACAAAAGTGATTCCTTATGCTATCTAGTCAGCTTTTGCTGAAGTAAACTTACTACGGTTTTATTTTCATTTAGGTAATCGAATGAAAATTCAGAAAAATAGGTTGAATCAAATTTCGAGTTGAAACAGTTTTAATATAACATTGCGATATGTAAGCACAGATTCGACAGCATGCGACATTGTGCAAAATTACCGCAATCCAGTCGAAAATGCATGGCCAATTACCAGCCAGACCGGTAGGCAACTGAGAATTATTCTATTGTGTCGGTACAATGAACGAAAATTGTCATAACGGTACCAACAGAGGTGGACTGTGAGTTATTAAAAATTCCATTCCGCAGCGATTGCCTGGGGCTTGGGGGGCTGCTATGAATATGCCCAAGGTCACAAAGAGCCCTTTTCAGCTCTTTTCATGTGAGCGAGATGGGGTTTAAGCGAACCTTTGAGAGGTCCCTGAAAGCGATACAGAATACCTTTGAAGGACCATTTTTGAAAGGAGTTGAATTCGCCCCTCCCTAGGTCTCTTGAATGGGCTCTGTCTTGTTAGTCTGTAGGTTGGATGCATGCGAAACTTTATACATATGATGTGTAATTGTGTGCGTTATTATATAAGCATGTGTGTTTGTTATTAACTGTACATGTGTGTGAATACATGCAAGTAAATATACAAGTACCTTTTTGCAAGAGGAGCAGGTAAATTATTAATATCCAAGCTGATATGCAGGTAAGCAGATATTATTAATATCTAAGTATTGGTTTTCTACAGTAACTCAACTCTCGAGGGTTCAATTCACAATGATAACACAGTTCATATTATCTGATAAACAGTTGATATCATATTCATACGGTAAAGATAAATTTGTATTTAAAAAAAAAGAGACTTTTTTTACCTACGTGATAAATGTATATTTGATATACCTATGTTAAGCCAATTTAAAGCCACTATTGGGCAGCTTAAAAAATCAAACAGCCGGACGGGTCCGGAATCTATTCCGAGTAGTGAAATATGACCTGATCTCACTCACTCCTCCGAGTCCCCTTCCTAGTAGTAAGCCGAGCCATTCATAGGCTGAAACGATGATATTAAATATATTTTTTATAAAATCTTCAACTGAAAGAAAAATCATTTTGTTTGACGTTCTGTATAGACGGGAGTATTCCCCTTTGCGCTCAGTGTTTATATTTGCTTTCATCCAATATATTATATGCATTAATAATTGATAAAAGCTTACATCTCGATAATAAGATTCCAGTTTGACTGTTATTAGAATATTATATAAAATTATGTAAGAATTTGTTTGTAACGTCTCAACCGAACCGATTAAAAAAACCATCTATGCAATAGATAGATAAAACGTTTATTTCCTTTAAATAATACAAGTTATATAAAAACATATCCCACAAAACCACTGGTTTGTCTGTGGTTCTTGCGAGTAAATGCGTTGAAAAGTTGAAATATTTCATTGTTTTTTTTTTAAATTTAATGTTGCACTATACTCCTCTTGTTATCTTTATCATTATAACCTCAAATATTACACAAACTCAGACAAGTCTTGAGAATAGAATGGAATTGAAAAAAAAAATACAATACACAAAATAACGACAACATAAAACAAAAGTCAAGACAAAAAAAAACACAATACATAAAACAACGAAAACAGAATTTTGCACCAAACAGGCCTCATTACGAGACTTGACAATTTGTTCCACGGCACTGGTTTTCAGCAGATGCGAGCTTCGAGTTGAGTACTTTTAGTAGCTGTTTAGATTCATAGCTTATCTTACACTTATTCTTACTGTGTTTTATCAAAGTCAAAGTCAAAAAGTCAAAAATACTTTATTTCATAAACTATTACATAGTACTTGAAAACGTCAAAATTATAAAAAAATAACAAAAACAAATAAAATATAACTATACTAAAATCACGAAGCTTAGATTCACTTGCAACCAAATAATTTAAAAAAACAAAAAACATTTAAGTGCAAGCGAATCTAAGTGCCAGTTCCGAGCCACCGCTCTGTAAGAAGAACTGGCAAGAAACTCACAGGCTATGCTCTTTTAAATTATCGATTGGTCAGTAACAATCTTCATTTGTCTGTGACGCTATACAATGCAACATAATATAACAATATTCATGCTAAAGCAGTCATTCATATTAGAATAGCCTGTATGAAACGGCGGTTTAATCCCAAGCATTTTTATCAGCCATATAGTCTTTAATAGAATAATATCCCTTTGAAGACAGCTTGCGTTTTATTGTTAATTTAAATTTATTTAGGCTTAATTGCTGTATATTGCTTGGGATTTTATTATAGAATCGCACACATTGACCTTTAAAAGATTTGTTAATTTTTTGGAGCCTAGTGGCAGGTACAACTAGTTTATGCTTATTTCTTGTGTTTAGGTTATGAATATCACTTTTCTTACTCAATTTATCAAAATTTTTGTGTACATATACTAGGTTTTCATAAACAAACTGACCCGCCACTGTCAAAATACCAATTTCTTTAAATTTATCCCTTAGTGAATGTCTACATGGTAGATTATAAATTGCTCGTATGGCCCTCTTCTGCAGTACAAAAATATTTTGAATATCTGCGGCACAACCCCACAGAAGAATACCATACGACATAACACTATGAAAATAGCAATGATAAACAAGCCTAGCTGTTTCAACGTCTGTTAATTGGCGAATTTTCTTTACCGCGTATGCAGCAGAGCTGAGTCTATTCGACAATTCACCAATATGTGGGCCCCACTGTAACTTAGAATCTAATATAACACCCAAAAATTTGGTGGTATCCACAAGGGTCAACTCATCTTCCTTTATTTTAATAGTGGTGTTTACTTGTCTGACGTTAGGCGTCACGAATTTAATGCATTTCGTTTTAGCCCCATTTAATAATAAATTGTTAACGTCAAACCAGTGCACCACCTTTGAGATCGCATTGTTTACATCGTCTGGGTTCTGATATCGCTTTATTTTAAATAATAATGATGTATCATCAGCAAACAATACTATCTCGTGATTTTCCTTTACCAAATGTGGCAAATCATTAATATAAATTAAAAACAAAAACGGGCCGAGAATCGAGCCCTGCGGTACCCCCATTTTTACTACAGAACCCTGAGATCGCTTTCCATTAACTTCAACCCTTTGAATCCTATTACTTAAGTAAGAAGTAAGAAGATCCAATGCGGAGCCTCTTATTCCATAATAATCTAATTTTTTTATCAATGTTTCATGAGGAACACAATCAAAAGCTTTGGACAGATCGCAAAAAATACCTAAAGCGTCCAAAGAATCTTCCCAAGCATCAAAAATATGTTTCAAAAGCTCAACACCTGCATCGGTTGTGGAGCGACCCTTAGTGAATCCAAATTGTTTTGAATGCATTAAGCCATTTTTATTAAAAAATCTTAACATTTGGTTGTAAATAAGTTTTTCAAAAATTTTACTAAAAGTAGGCAGCACTGAAATAGGTCTAAAATTAGTTGGGTCTGCTGTACTGCCCGATTTAAATAGTGGAATAATTTTACTATTTTTCATTAAATCTGGAAACGTGCCGCAATCTATACATTTATTAAATATTATAGCTAAACTGTGCGCCACCGAAACAATGATAGGCTTGGTAACTACGATGGAATTGCCCCAGAGGTCTGCAGTCTTTTTAACATTAAG
This sequence comes from Musotima nitidalis, assembly GCA_949126915.1. NCBI lineage: Eukaryota > Metazoa > Arthropoda > Insecta > Lepidoptera > Crambidae > Musotima > Musotima nitidalis. The sequence goes on along the minus strand of OX421424.1, from coordinate 4,414,444 downwards.
AGTATTAAATGTCTTAATTATATCTATGGGTGTTACATGATTAAACATAAACTCTTCTGTACAAATGTTTACATTATCTCTTAAAATAGCCTCCGCTAAAGTAGGCGAGGAATTTAAAGTTTTTGTAGTAGACACTGGAATATTAGTAAAGAAGTCTTCAAAAGCATTGGCAATATCTAAGTCAGATGTAAGCGTCTTGCTATCAATGTTGAGTTTAAACTTATTATTATAATTCTTATTTCTTCCCGTTTCACTATTAATAATATTCCATGTCATTTTAATCTTATCATCACTATTTTTAATTTTATAGCTCAAATAACAAGACTTTGCCGTATGACATGCTTTTCTAAATATTTTAGAATATTTCCTTACATAATTATGAAATTGTTCACTATTGTTAACATTTCTTTCGTCATACAGTTCATACAGTCTCTTTCTACTTTTATGTAGCCCAGGAGTAGGCCATTCACTAAAGGCAGCATTATCATTTACCTTAATCGTTTTGGGAGTAAATGTTGATTGAAAACTACTACAAAAGTCGCTAAAAACATATTATATAAAATATTAGGGTCATTGCTTTTATCTACCATGGGTAAACTAAATGATAATAATTTATTGTTAAACCTGTTGTTAGTTTTGATTTATAAAAGAATCAAGGCGCTCAGTGTTATCATTTGAGGTTTTAAGTATCTTATCTATTGTTAAAGAACATTTATTGTAGTCCTTAAGGGACAATTCATATTTCCTAGTTAGATACTGAATTTCAAATTGCAAATTTTGTATTTTTGATTCTAAGTGCTTTGTGTCAGTATAGTATTTTGAATGACACTGTTTTAACTCTAGCTCAGACAACTTATCGAACTTATAATGCGGAATATTCTACAGACCTGTTTTTACTATACCCGCCTTCTCCTTTCATGTCCCAAAACACACGTGCTGGTCTTAGATATCACCCTCATACTGTGCATACTAAGAAAATTTGCTTCGCCTGCTCATAGTCGCACATCAATACTGACAAAGAGACATCAATACGATTCTTTAATTCCTTAGCTTCCGGCCTCTTCTTGTTATCGTACCGCTTGTCGTCTGCAGGGAGTTCATCCTCACACCTTTGCCTCAAACCTTTTTAAATTCATTCATCATGGAGACACATTGTATAAACTTATTATTTATTTTTCTACGTCGGTAAAAAAATGCATTTACGCACTGTCTCCCGGCCAAAGGGGGACCGAGAGAGGTGTGTGGGACGCATCACCGGCAGACACGAGCGTCAGTAGTAAAACCCACTAAAAATCTTCCGACGACGCCAGCCGCTTTTTGAGAAAGAGGCAGGGGCCAGTACCTGGGTTGCATCTTTGACACCCCGCCCGCGGCCTACGTCCCCCGGACCAAAACCGGGTGAACCTCTTCAGAGAGACGCCGTGGACGCGCCTCTCCTACCTCTTTATGCGACCACAGCGTGTGTGGCCGACTTCTCAGAGGGTCCATGGTTAGACAGCAGGGGCCCCCTGCCCCCGCTGCGCCCTCCACAGGTCCCTCTTAGTTTCCCCCCCGGTAGTCAATACTAAGGGCACCCAGAATCGCCAACCTCTGGGTGTTACCTTTTCCCTAGCGCCCTCTTCGCCCTACCGGGAGGTACTCATACCCACCACCACGACAAGGTCGACCAGTCGAGGGGACATTATATAAACATGTACCAGCTTAATTAAACTGTGAAGACGAAGAAGATCTATTATTATTATTTAAAATTATAGAATATAATCTTTTTGCTATATACCCTTGGGTTGTGGAATTATATTACTGGCGAGGTTTTTTCAAGAGATTACAATATGGATCCTACCAAGACCTAAGGAGCCCAAACCAACCACACCTGCAAGTGTCGATCAACGGACGAGGCTCTGGCGAACATAATAGTGCCCGGTAAGCGGCAATAGGCTCGCCACCCATTATTATATAATTGGCGAAGCGTGGACGTATAATGTGCCTCTGCCAACCCCTTCGGGGAATCAGGCGTGAATTTATGTATGTATGTATAATATGGAGCTCCTATAAAAATACTTAAAACGGTTGTTACAAAGTAAGCATTACGCTATAATTACTCTGGTATTGTAGGCATCCGTAGACTGCGGGAACCTTTTTCCGGTTGAGCCGAATTGCATGCTGGAGTATAAAAACATATCATTCCATAAATAGGCAATTTAAAACTTTTTTTGAAATATGATCCAGTTAAACCCCATGTTATTCAGACTTAATTAAGATTATTGTAGTATCTGGTGCGTAGAAAGCCTATATTGATTTTAGAAGCCCAAGTCCACCTCATTTGCAAGTGGTACACCTGCCGATCAACGGACGTGGCTCTGGCTATCCTAAAAGTTCCCGTAAGCGGCGATAGGCTGCCCACCTATCGCGTGGGACCAACAATATAACGAAATGTGGGCCTATAATATATATATCTACATTGTATATATATGTCCCTTTAGCATTGAATTGAATTATCTTATAACGAATTCTTAGAAAACTCACAGGATATTCTTTAATAAGTTATGCTATTCAGCAATGATAAATGGTGAAGATAACAAAGATATTATCACTAAACATAGGGAGAATACTTTGCGAGCTTGACCCCATTTGACCCATCACTTTGCAGGGAATTTGCAAGGGAAAATTATTATGCTTAGTCATAAAAACTGTGGCTTCTGTCGTTTGAGTGATGTGCACTCAGATGAAAGGCTGGTACCGCCAAATGCCGTGAAGGGCGATGAACTGAGCGCTTATGTTTAAACCGAGAGACATTTCTATATGTGAGTTTGTAAAAATACATTCTATCTAACGGGCGCTCGCGACATTGTTGTACTTAAAAAACAAGATATAAAATACTAATACGTTAAATTTAGAAATAACATTTGAATTAAAATATTTTTTATAATTTAAGACGAGTTACGATAAATGTAATGATTGAAACTAATAAAAACGCTACCTTATATTTCTGTCAGTTTTTGTGTTACTTTGTTTATTTAAAAGGCCAAGTTTATTTTAGTGGTTATGTTAGTATGTCTAACCAAAATAAAACAGCTAAAAGTTCTCTAGCATCGTTTGTCATAAAAACGTAAAGATAATGTTTCTAGTATGTGGTCTTTGCTTGTGATCAGCCTAGCTTAAGGACACTTATAATACTGCGTTTACTAGCGCCTCTAAAACCAATTGATCATATTTTAAAGGTTCAAATCGTAATCTTAAAAATATGTAAATTAAAATTATGTACTCGCATCCGCACCATATCACTCGACAAATACACTGCCATCATGTACGACCGATTCATCAACAACACCCCACACAGATGCAGTAAAAATGTCTGTTTGAGCAAAGAGGGACAGTTAAAATTACATCCGCGATTAACACAGTCAAGCGACCCTCCGTGGTGATTAGACGAAAAATGTCGGGTTTTTTTCATCACAAACAATTTCCAGCTTGTCTGGCGCGTCTCTCAAACATTATATAAGAGCTTGGGGCCCTAATGACTGTGTCATAGGATTGTTAAACTCCGGTTTTATATGACTGATTACATAATTACTGGGTTTAATTGAAGAGTTTAATAGCGTTAAGTGTTAGATTCCTGTTGTCTAGGTACTTCCTATATTTCCGCTTCTTTTTTGTAGTGATCGTAAATTACTGTAACTTATAACATTGAGCGTGCGTACAATGTTGTAAGAAAGCTATTTATAAAAGAATTTTTCGTACATAGTTGTTTTGATAACAATACAGGTAAATAGGTAGGCAAGGTATTGCCTATCAAACATCCTTCTAATTTTTATAAAAACATGCGCCAACTAAAAGTATCAAATTTGAATGGTCCTCGACAACACAGACCTAGTTAGAAGACTACAGAAGTGTAATACTGTGACTTAAAACACATTACTAAAGTTTCTTCGCCGTGATAGAAACAGTAGTGCTATTGGACTAATTCAAATTTTTTTAATTAGTCTTTAGACAGGCTACATTGTAGTTTATATGAGATACCTCGTTTCAAAATATAAATTATTTTGTAAAGGCAATCAAAAAATAACTTAATGGTCTTACAGAGAAACGACTTACCAAATGACTTATATTTATTTTAATCTTTATTGCACACACATAAAAACACAATGTACAAAAGGCTGCACAAAAGGTGTACCTTTGGTGCTTTTTTTATTTTGTATGTTCCAGCAGTGAATTGGCGCGTTAGTTTTTTAAGTTAACTTTTAGAAGTCATTTTCCATAAGCCTAAATTAAATCTCACTATTTATTTTTTAGAATAAGTGTCCATGCAAAGTCAAATGCAATCGTCTAACCAAGCAAAGTTAGCTAGGGTAACAAACATAAGCGAAGCGAATGAATTCAAAACAGAACCGCAATCTTCGATATTGTGTTACAAGGATTGAGTTTCATATAAAATCAACAGCGAACGAAGCCTCTCCAACTGCAGTAGAAATATTATTAGTTTACTCAGGTTCACATTAAATTGGCTCCTCAGTTTCTCGGCTTAGCTATCTTACTGGATAATTATAAACAACACATACAAAACTCACAAACACAGTGTATAGGGAATTCTACCATCATCTTTGGATCCTTTTTTTTTGTTATGCATTTACGCACTGCCTTCCGGTCAAAAGGGGACCAAAAGGGGGTGAGGGACTCACCACCGGCAGACGCGATTGCCAGCAATTGCCAGCAATAATAACCACTAAAATTTTTCCGACGACGCCGGCCGCTTGTTGAGAAAAAGGCGGGGGCCAGTACCCGGGTAGCAGCGTTTGACACCCCGCCTGCGGCTACGTCTCCCGGACATAAACCGGGAGAACCTCCTTAGAGAGGTGCAGTGGACGCGCCCTTCCTATTTCCCCTAAGATCCTCCTGGCGCTGCTTGACGGGCCCTCCTGGCATACCCGCTGCGCCCTTCACAGGTCCCTCTTAGTTTCCCCCCCGATAGTCAGTACTAAGGGCACCCAGAGTCGCCAATCTCTGAGTGTTACCTTTTTTTTCCCTGGCGGCTTCTCCGCCCTACCGGGAGATACTCAGCCCCTTCTCCACCACGACAAGGTGGAGACCAGTCGGGGGAGAGCGGCTTCACCGTCCTACCGGGAGGCACTCAGCCCCCCCACCACGACAAGGTGGAGACCTGTCGGGGGGGATCATCTTTGGAAACCAACCCAACCTCAACTGCAAGCGGTGCACCTGCCGATTAACGGACTAGGCTCTGGCGAACATAACAGTACCCGGTAAGTGGCAATAGGTTCGCCACCTATTACGTGGGACCAACTAATAGGTTGGGGAAAAAGTCTTTTCGTATTTTTGTATGAAAAGTCAAGACATTTTTTTCAAAGTTTATTTACATTTATTTACAATATATATGTACTGTTTTGTTGAATAACTTTCTGCCATTTTGTGGGCAGAGACATTATCCCGTTACTGTAGAAACTTTGGGACTTCTGATCAAAAAAACGGGACAAATAGTTTTGGCAGTCCTCTCTTGAGGTCAACCTTACAGAACCTAAAGAATTCTGCAGAGACCGAAACAGGTGAAAATCTGAAGGCGCAAGGTCAGGGCTATATGGTGGATGCACTAGGACCTCCCAGTCGAACTCTCTTAATTTTTGCTGAGTGGCTAAAGATGTGTGTGGTCTAGCGTTATCGTGATGAAAGACCACAGCCTTCCTGTTGATCAATTCCGGCCGTTTTCTGTCGACTGCTTCCTTTATCGGAAGTTTTCGTTGCTGGCAGTAAAGATCAGAATCGATGGTTTTGCCGGGCGGTAAAAGCTCATAATAAACAATGCCCTTCCAATCTCACCATACACACAGCATCACCTTATTTCGTGTTAGGCCAGGTTTGGCCACAGTCTGTGAAGCCTGGCCAACTTTCGACCACGACCTTTTTCGCACGTTCTTGTCGTACGTGATCCACTTTTCATCGCCAGTTATCAATCTCTTCAAAAACGGCTCGGTTTCATTACGTCTCAATAATGAATCGCAAATGAGTACACGGTTCATTAAGTTTCTTTGAGTGAGCTCGTGTGGCACCCAAATATCGAGCTTTTTTGTATAACCAGCTTTCTTCAAATGGGTCAAAACTGTTTTGTGGTCAATTCCCAGTTCTTCAGCTACATCGTAACTACTAATATGCCGATCTTGCTCCACTCTTTCAAAAATGGCGTCCATTTTATTCGTAACAGGGCGACCAGAGCGAGGTGCATCTTTAACATCAAAATTTCCGGACTGAAAACGTTTGAACCAAATTTGTGCTACTCTTACTGACACTGCATCAGGTCCATAAACATCACAAATTTTTTTCACTGCTTGAGTTGCATTTTTGCCTTTTTTATAATAAAATTTTAAAATGTATCGAATTTCTTCATTAGATTCACTCATTTTTACGGAGAGAAAAACAAATGAAAAATAGCGGGAAACAACTTTTTTTTATTTTTTTCTTTTCTTTATAATGGAACCTTTTTAATGTTACCAAAACCAGCCAGACACAAATAGTACAGTCAAAAAAATTTTATAATAAGTTTATACCTACGTTATGCGAAAAGACTTTTTCCCCGACCTAATATATAATTGGCGAAGTGTGGTGCGACCCTGGTATTCTAGCGGAACCAAACGGAAAATGACTCCGCGGTATTATAAACAAAAAAAATTTGTGTCTTTTTTCGCGTTGGCGCCAAAGCTGTGGCGCCTCATCCGCCTTATTGCTTTTGTACGCGTTTTTTGTATCGACTTAAATGAAAAAAGTTTGGTGTCTTGAATTCGACCACGAATGTACCTATTATTCATAACGAAGAAGGCCTACTACAAAATATTGTGATTATATATAATTAAATGAAGAAGCATGCTCAAACCTGAATTCGAAAATGAACTCCGCAATGATTTTGCAGTACGTAACCCTTATCTGAAACCCCAAGTCAAAAACTTTGCAACAGGGGTGTCTTATTAACTGAGATTACGCTATGAGAGTTTCGCATTACAAAGGGTGGTATTACCTTAGAAACAAAAGGGGAATAGGTGTCCTCAGATTACAACTTTACTCAGAGCCCTTATAAAGACATAATTTAAAAAACTTAAAACGAATATTTTTTATACTTTGTAATTTTGTACAATGCTTACAAGACAATTTTTTTACTTGAAAATATCAACCCGTCCGGGGAACCTGAGTGGCGTACGAACCTTCGACCTAAGGATTACTAGTCCACTGCTCTAACCGCCAAGCAATCAGGAAACCAATGGACACGCTAAACCTTTCTAGTACGCATTTTAAGCACGTGACATTCATGACGTCACTGTAAAGTTAAGATTACCCTCACAATCGAGAGAAACACTTGTCGCAACTATCTAACGATCGATATAGATGTTATATCCTTTTATAATGTTTACTTTTGACGACCGATGTGGCGTAGAGGTGGAGGATGGCACTCCGCTTCTGAGGTCGTGGATTCGATTCCCATACAGGACAAATCTTTGTGAGCATGAATATGAATAATTTTTCTGGTTTGGGTGTTTCCTATGTATATTAAGTATGTATTTACAATAAAAAAGTATATATGTATCTTTATCCGTAATATAGTATCCATAACACCATTTCTTAATGATACTTATCTTGGAACTAAATAATTTGTGTAAACACCTGCAAGTGGTGCATATTATACGCCCACATTTCGCCAGTTAAATTGTTGGCAACACGTAATAGGTGGCGAGCCTATTGTCGGTTTTCGGAAACTTTTATGTTTGCCTGAGCCTCGTCCGTTGATCTACAGGTGCAACACTTGCAGGTGAGATTGGCTTGGGCTCCTCAGTTATTGATAGGAGCCCTAAACACCCTCGAACGAAACGATAACAGAAAACGATAACTCTTTTCCCGTAACTCTATTATTTCATGAAAATATAAAAACACAATGAACTCAACAATGAACTCCTTTCACATTTTTAATATCTCTAGAAATAACAGCTAGGAATTTATATTGGCTCCAGTCCTGCGGTCGGAAGCTTGCGAACGGGATAGAAATTTTCGTAGTTTTATGGGGAAACCAAACATTCCAGGCAACGTAGACTTATTGACTTTGTCGGGATATTAAATTGTTTGATTTACTTAGCTCAGACGCAATGTAGTGGCGTAACTTCAGATATTTATCAAAATAACACAGTTGCTGACATAAGAATAAAAAAACGGATAAACTTATAGTCCACATACATAAAACTTATGTCATAACATTTATTATAGATATATATATAAATATATATATTTATACTAAGATATAAAGAGGCATAAAGGGCTCTCATCAAGATCTGAGGAGCCCAAGCCAATCTCACCTGCAATTAGTGCACCTGCCGATCAACGGACGAGGCTCTGACAAACATAAAAGTGCCCGGTAACGGCAATAGGCTCGTCACTTATTACGTGGGACCACAATATAACTGCCGAAATGTGGGCGTATAATATGCCTCTGCCTACCTCTTTGGGGAAAACAGGCGTGATGTTATGTATGTATGTATGTATTGTAATAATAAAACCCAATAATAAGGCAAACTCTATCTTGCTATACTTTTGCTGTCTTTACAAATCAAATCGAATCAAAAAAGTTTTTATTTCAAATACTATTACATAGTACTTGAAAACTTCAAAATTATAAAAAAAAAAAATACAATATAATTATACTAAAATCACGAAGCTTAGATTCACTTGCAACCAAACAATTAAAAAACAAAAAATATTTAAGTGTCAGTGAATCTAAGTGCCAGTTCCGAGCCACCGCTCTGTAAGAAGAACTAGCAAGAAACTTACAGGCTATGCTCTTTTAAATTATCGATTGGTTAGTTACAATCTTCATTTGTCTGTGACGCTATACAATGCAATATAATTTATCATTAACAATATTCATGTTTTAAGTCATTCATATTAGAAACAGCCTGTAAGAAACGGCAGTTTAATCCCAAGCATTTATATCAGCCATATAGTCTTTGATAGAATAGTATCCCTTTAAAGACAGCTTGCGTTTTATTGTTAATTTAAATTTATTTAGGCTTAATTGCTGTATGTTGTTAGGGATTTTATTATAGAATCGAAATTGTAGATATAGAATCGAATAAAAGTTATAAAAAAACACTTTAATCAAAAGATATTAACACAGAAAGACTCATAAACAATTATATGACTTTCATCATCATACCCTAGCATTATCCCGATTGACCTAGACTAATACTGCTGCTGCTGCCTGCTTACTGGGCCAGATTTTGAGTGCCGTCTGACCTCCGCAACCTAGAGGAAATCATCATTCTATGGTTATACCAGCTGTCATTATGTTAATAGGCACTGACTTCCTAATAACGACCGGGACGAACGGCTTAACGTGCTTTCTGAAACACGAAGCAAGCGATAATTACGCACATAACTTCGAAATTCGAAGTTTGAATAGTCATTGGTTAGGATTTATTTATCTATCAAAACGACCAAATTAGAATCGTTATTACTAGCTACCAAATAGTGTTTACAAATGACATTTTATATTCGGTTGGCTAACACATTATTCAACGGCTTTTAACTTGCAATACGCCTTTCTTTCAGCCTTGCCAGTTCTTTTTACAGAGCGGTGGCTCGGAACTGGCATTTAGATTCACCTACACTTCATTAATTTGTTTTTAAATTGTTTTGTTGCATGTAAGTGAATCTAAGCTTCGTGATTTTAGTGTAGTATCTACTTAATATTTCGATTGTTTTTCTTATTATGACGATATTAGTTTATGAAATATATAATTTTTGACTTTGAATAAATTATTAAGTGACCCTTTGTAAAATAAATTTAACAGACCCATGTCTGAGATTTATAACGTCCATAAAAAAGCCCACACCTGCACCAGAGAAAGTAGTTAAATGTGTAACAAAAATGCGACATTAAAATTCAGTTAAAAATCGCAAAGCCAGATGTTGCAAAGCGATAAAACTTGACCTGTTTGAACTTGTTGTAGCAAGTTGGTTCGTAAAGTGTACTTTTTCTATCATTAGGGCAGTAGCTGGTACCGAGTAGGTACTTAATGTACCTCCCCGGCACCAAGTTTCGTTCGTTACTGGGAAGAGTCCCTAGGGAATATGGGACAAACAAAAGAATTTACTTGGGTTGTTTTCTTTTTGACAATTTGCATAAGTTTGCGGTTTTAATTTGTTTTGCTTTAGAGCGGACATTTTTTTTAGCGTAATTAATTTGGTTTTACGTTGATTAGATATTTTTAATATATATAATTTTTTGAGGAAAAAAAAAGGGAAATGTGGTATTATAGCTGTGCTGTTCTTGAATTACCACTTTAACACTTATCTACTATTGTGAAGTAGGTGCCTATCTTCTATAGACTGGTCTATGGTAAAAGTGTAACCTAGCAACGATTGTGTTCTTATGTTTTAATAACGGTGTCTGTCTGAATAAAAAACCTTTATTTAATTGTCTTAATTTTTGCTTATCTTTTTCTCCTTAATAACTATCTTATGTAGGTACTGATTTACTTTCTTCGGAGGGCTTAGTGACTGTTTGTGGATCGTGGCCTCTGTACAACAATACTTTTATTCCTAAAAATATAATATGATAAAGGAAATTCATAAAGTTCAATGTTCTAAAAAGTTTTTATTAGGATTGCTTTAGTGATAGCATCAGTAAACTCCATAAGCTCTAACAGCAGAGAAGTTGCTAAAACCTGGTTGTCCGAAGATCGATCGAAAGGGCTACTGCTGCTGTCATCGTTATTGAGGTCAAAAGAGAAAGTGAAATAGCACACTTCTTGACCGCTTATCGCTTTAGATTCAAGCAAGTATGTGAACACTTGCCTGAATAGTAACTGGAATCAACGTTCTACCGTGCCTTCCGAAGCTCTAAAGTTCTCCAAAGACGGATTTAATTAAAACATACTGTGAATCGTCATAATGACCAATAATTATGACTAATCAGTAAGCAGTCAACGCAGTCCAAAACATTAGAGCTCTACAGTGAGGAATGAGCACGGTACCAAGCGCTCCTATTTTAAACGAACGACTGCATAAACGCTAGGCATATTAGATGCGGAACTACAGGAACATCATCATCATCACAGCCCATTAACGCCCCACTACTGAGCACGAGCCTCCTCTCACATATCAAGGTGTGAGGGTATTGGGTCATACTCCACCACGCTGACCCAGTGCGGATTGGCGGAAGCAGGTGTGTGGCGTCCTGCTGTTAGAAACTTTAAAGCCGCCCATTAGGCCTCTAACATGGCTTAACGACTACCACATTAAGTGATAACCGGGACCAACTGCTTAACGTGCCTTCCGAAGCACGGAAGCGCTCGATATCAAATGCCACACAAACGGTCACCCATCCAAGGACTGACCTCTGTAAGCTCTGCTGTACTTCGGCGATCGTTTCCGACCACCGATTACCGCAGAGCTACGAGCGCTTCAGGAACATGGAAACACATAAATTATCATCATATCAACCTTATAAAGGCCACTGCTAAGCATTAGCCTCCCCAATATATTACATTCTACATGCATACATATATTCACGCCTTTTTTCCCGAAGGGGTAGGCAGAGGCATATTACACGCCCACACTTCGCCAATTATATAGTTCCACGTAATAGGTGGCGAGCCTATTGCCGCTTTCCGGGCACTTTTATATACGCCAGAGCCTCGTCCGTTGATCGGCAGGCGCAACTCTTGCAGGTGAGGTTGATTTGGGGTCCTCAGGTCTTGGTAGGATCCCTATACACCCATAGGGATCCTACTAAGACCATACATTATACAATATATTAATACAACCATACATTACTTACATTATATTGAAAGTATTTGCCCATAATCACGCTTGCAGCAGATTGATCGAAATTTCAGCCAGTACGCAGGATGACGCTGCAGCCCATCATCCGGTAACATTTCTCTTTATCGACTCTTACGATTTTCTGTGAGCTGGGAGAGGGTAGGCCGGTACCACACGGTATACAACACATACGCTAGAAGGGAATTCCTAACATAATTTGCATAACATCAGCAATAGTTTTTGTCTACCTAGATATCCCACTGCACTTGATTTGCTATCATGGATTTATATCCATTCGTTCCTATAGATAGCGCCTAAGCGACCTATTTCATACGACCAACAGTAAGTATTTGAGTTGACAAAGTATAACAGAGGCTCTCAAGTAAATAAGTAAAGTCGGGTTTGGGAAAAACTTAGTCAAGGTGACAATCTTGGGAAGTTAGTTTCTGTTTGTGTTGACTTCGGGCTGTCTACGTTGTTGGGCTGTCTACATTCCCATGACGACTCAATATGAATCGTCATGGGAATGCAATGATTATATTTACTGCCTATTCCTATAGCTATAGTGCTTTAATTTATGTTATTTTATTTATTTTCGAACATAATAAATTAATTAGTAAGTAATTTTTTGTCAACACGGTCGTTCCGTTTACTTACCTCCTTTTGATAACGCTATTAAGAGGAGGACTTTTTTGTAACACTATTGTATTACAAAACATATCGACATATCATCTTTTTGCTATCTTACTGCAATTCTTTAGACAAAGCATACTTAAATATTTTTTAAAGTTAGCTCTACATTCAAATCAACAAAAAAAGCAGAAATATGCAACCCATTCCCGTCTTGCATCCAATTTATTTCACACAGCACATATCCGGAGATAAAGAAAAATCACCGCGCGCTTTACGGGTGTGTTCATTTTATTTATAGTTATGTATCTGTAAGGTTTGATGTTTTCTGCTTGCCTGTCCCTTCCATCCCTTCGTCCTTTGGACCGGTTCCGATTACAGTTCATTGAACCCTTTTCCTGAAGATGTGATGCGCATCAAAAGATACTAAGGTAGTTCGAAATGTTGAGTAAATTTGTAAAGAACTGTAATGTGTATAGAACGACTTATTGCCGCTCTTGATGATTTAAATTTGTGATAGAATTAAATTTTAAAGAACAACTTTCAAAAGTTTACATAATATATATTTTCATAGTTCTTGTGGAATGGTTCCTGTAAGACTAATCTTTTGGTAGCATTTTATATTCATGGCATGAGAATGTTAATGAGTGCAAATAAAGTGTGTGCCAGAATAATAACAGTGGAAGAAAGTGATTTTCATTACATTAAATTAATTAAACATTACACATTGTGTTGTGCCCAAAATCAAAATTGTCAATTAATAAATTTTAGAAGAGAGCGTTAAATTTTTCAAAATTATTTTGAAATAAAAACTGTAATACGGTACCATAAAGTTGTCTAACGCTTAAATCTTTTTAAAGATCTTTGGGATACTTTCTGGGATATTTTATCATTGTTAACTGAAATATATGAACTACGACATTTTTGTTTTTGTAGTGCTATAGTCTTTGAAGAAGTGCAATATGTAATTATGTTGTATTTTGGTATTTTGCTGTGATAATAATTAGGTATGCAGGAAGCGGACAAGCGTGGTTTAATCCGTTATTCTAGCAGCTGGCATTTGCTGTCTCACCAATTGCTGCTGTAAATTGTTTCATTCCGTTACTGTGAATTCGCAACCGACTATCGATACAGAGATTTTGATATAATTTCAGACTCCAAAATATTATGTCAAGGGGGTGTACGGAGCTAGGTATTATATAATCTTTAATTCCTTAATTGTATAATCTTGTATATAAATTGCTTGTATTTTGGTTATAAAAACCTTGAACGTCTGGCTGTTTGTGTAGCTTTTATTAATCAATAAGCTCGTTTCGGCAGGCACGTTAAGATGTTGATTCAAGTCGAAGAATTCAGCAACAAGCTTTCTTCCACAATCAAACATAAGAGAAATTGAGGACAATCTCAACTGACTGCGCATTGGCGGAAAGGCAGGTGTTTGGCGTCCTGTTATTAGAACTTTTCGAGCCACTAAGTAGGGTGTCGACTTCTTGGCGGGAAAGTGAAGCATCATTTCAGTCTTGTTTTATCAGTCTTGTTTTATTTTCTAAAAGTTGTGACATTTCTAACATTAATGTGTAATAACGGTGGATTATTAACCGTGAAGTGTTTGTGAATATACATAAGAGTTGGTAAATCAAACGAAACAGTGCAACAGCACTTTTCATATTCTCTCAAGAAGTCCAAGTGCGATCTCAGTATAGTCCCACATCTTCACTGAGAATTCAAGGGGTTTAGAGGAGGGCATCTTATTTATCATCTTTATCACTACTCATTCTCATTTACTGATTTATGTATTATTAATATATCTCTTACTTGACACTGGCTAAATGTGCTGCACGCACAAAGCCATTATTTTAAAGAAAAAAAAAGTAGGGCGTCTTACATGGCTTTGCGAATATTAACCAGAAAGGCTTTATAAATGGAAAAAATATTGATACATTGACAAACGGGACCAATGCGTTCAATAGCACGTATTTTATACTTTGCGCCTAATCTAAAGCATTATACAACACTAGTCACTCATACCCCAGCAAATTTGCTAACCACCGCAAACTGGAACACACTAAGCGAATTTGGATACGAAACACTAAGCACAAAGTTAAAACAAAACGCCAATCACAAACGAGTGGTAACGTGCACAATCAGACCTCTAAAAGTTAAATCCATCGAGTTGGGAACAAATTAATATTTTCTCGCATTAAATTGCCATAACAAAGAGCAAGTTGCTCGGTGGCTGCTAATAGCTGTACAGAATACGTATTTATGAGCCTAAGCCGGGATCGGCGAAGTTGAGCGACAGTTATGACTCCACCAAGTGGCTGGATGGCAAATAATCTGGCAGTTCGGCGGGTATCACAGAAGTTGTTGTTTAGCAAGACTGTTAATAGCTTTATTTGACATTTTGATTGCTTTTTTGTGTTTGCTGGAAGTTAACGCCATGTCTTATGTGACATTTAATTCAATTATTAATTTGCTTACGAAATCATAACGGCAAGAATGCGAGATATATTAAGCACTTTTTGTTTTGTGGTATGGCTTTGTTGTGAAGTCTAGTTATAAATAAATAAATACATACTTAATATACATAGAAAAACACCCAGACCAGAAGAAATATTCATATTTATACACACAAATATTTGTCCTGTGTGGGAATCGAACCCACGACCTCAGGAGTGGAATGCGGGTATACTCGCCACCACGCCATATCGGTCGTCAAATCTAGTTATTATCACAAGTTCTGGAATAGGGAGCTTTTCTCAGAAAGCTTGGCGTGTCGTGTGACAACCGGTAGATGGAAGGTCGACCTGATAAGCATCACGCTTATAAGGTAGGCCTATGTTCAGCAGTAGATATCTTAATTATTATTATTTTTTTAGTTCAGTAAGTACAGGTTATACCAACTTATAACATAGTCGCACAAAACCGTGAGTACGGTTTTATTGCGGGGTCTTTTTTTGTTGTGAGATAGCCAATACATTAATAAAATTACGTAAGCTAGCTTACACTTACAGTAAATCTAAATAATGTTGTTTAATTTTTCTCTTAAATTTAGCAATATAAAGGTAATGTCCTCTGGCAGACTATTAAGGCTGATGATAATGACGAATTCATGTTGAGCTAATGTAATCCGCCATACTTTCTGCTTACTGTGAGGTGGATGAAATATCATCTCTACTAAAAATATTTACATTTAATGATAAATGCGCTAAGAAGCATTTGGTATTACGTACAGTATAGATAACCATTTTAACCTTCCATTTCAACTTTCATATCCATCGTTTATTTTATGGAATGTCATCGAAAAAAGATATCGATGGATATTTTAAAATCCCACGTACCACACAAATTTTAGCCAATGATAAATCTAGAACTGTCGGTGACTTTCAGTGCTTTTAGTGCACCATGAGTGATCACCGAATTAAAACATGCATTCGAGAAAACAGGATACATTCCTCACGTATACTTTCAGAGATACTGGACCATAGTGTTTTTATTATTTTATTCATTTCATTGCAAATAGACGGATGCAAGTGTGTGGCGTCCTTTTTTTGTTTGTTTTTCGTTGGCGAGAAATGCAATTACGCACAGCCTCCAAAAGCCAAAGGGGGACCAAGGGGGGGGAGTGTGGCACTCACCACCGGCAGACACGATCGCCAGCAGTAACACCCACTAAAATCGTCAGACGACGCCCGCCTCTTGTTGAGAAAGGGCCAGTACTTGTGTATCAGCGTCTAACACCCTGCCCACGTCCAACGTCCCCCAGGTCATAACTGGGAGGACCTCCTTAGTAGAATACTAAGGGTGTTACCTTTTCCCTGGCGGCTTCTCTGCCCTGCCGGTAGGTACTCAGCCCACCCCCCACCACATCAAAGTGGAGATCAGTTGGGGGAAAGCTCTTAGGACCCTATAGGGGAGGTAGGTACTAAGCCCCCCACCACGTCAAGGTGGAGACAAGTCCGGAGGAGCGTCGAATTAGCCCTCTAACATTGCTTAACGATACATAGTGATGACGGGACCAACCGAGACACCGTAGTGTTTGATACTGAATGGCAAACAAACGGTCAGCATCCTTGGACTGACCTCTGTGCTTTACTTCGGTGATGTATAAGAATTTTCTCATCTAAAATCCTTTGACCTCAAGAGATTTTTAGAAAGTTCTATGATCTTCAACTGTCTCTTATGAATACCCAAGCTATCCATATTCTTTTTTTTAATAACAGAGGCGCCAGCTAATACGAACAGAGGTCGACTGCCGGCTCAGTAGTCGCGACTTGGGATCTTGTTACGAGTCAATATTTTACGTGGGTGCAACCGACCGTCCATGGGTTCGGTTCTTACTGGGCAAGTTTTTGTTACCTGTTCGCTAGATTTTTGTAACGAAACTTTATGTGGTTTGCGTTTAGTCATCATCTCAGCATAGGTACTAATGTCTTATAACTTTCGGGTCACAGTCCACTTAAAAACGAACCTACATTAATAGCACTTACAATAAGGCACATACATAACGTATATAATTTAACAATATTATTAATACTGGTGTTATTTTTTTGTTATTCTATTCAGAATACAAATAGTCCTTATATATAAAAGTTAATTTAAAAAATAATTTGCTTAATACTAAACCTACAGATCCCTAAATTATATTATTTTGAGTGGAAAGCGGTCTGACAACTCGGGCGCAAATTACGCTGAACTGCTAAAACTATGAGAACGAGTAAGTGAGAACCCCGTGACTTGATGTGAGCTCAGTTAAGCGGTGCAAAAGGCCACGCTCCTCGTTTCAGCTCGGAAGTGTTATGGGTACCCAGATCTGAGGAACCGAAGCCAACCTCACATACAAGTGCTAAACAACAGACGAGGCTCTGGCGAAAATTAAAGTTACCTGTTAGCGGCAATAGGCTCGCTACCTATTACGTGGGACCAACAATATAATTGGCGAAATGTGGGCGTATTAAATGCCTCTGCCTACCCCTTTAGGGAAACAGGCGTGATATTATTACCTGTTGATTTCATCATAAGTCCTTCTCCAATATGCTATTTATCTCTATAGTATTTTTAACAAAATCTACCCAGTTGCAGTGATTTACACAATCTCACTTTCACATTATTTTATTTAATTCAATTTAATTTATTGTAACTTTTGTTTTTCTTATATTGTTTTCGTTTTTTTTTGACTGTAAATAATTTGTATGTGTGTTTATTTATTGCAATAAACATTATATCTATTATTAAAGCATTACACAAAAAATGAAGTCTTTATATACGGGTGCAAAGTGGCACAAACCACTTCTAAGATAAGTGATAGGCAGCAGCCTGGTCCAATATCATTTTGTCTCGGAAAATAAAGGTGTTTATATTATTTCAGCTACAGCGAGCGTGTTGACGTCTCATATAGTGTATCTGTATGTATCAGCGTATCATGCGAGAGGTTGATATCTTTAATACAAACATAATAGACGTACGAACGAAAATGTTTATTGAAGTGTTCTTGGATTACGTTTTGATTAAATTTGATGATGTTATACTAAAACAGTTATTTGTACGTAGAAATGTGTAGACATGTCTGTATGTAAAGTTTGTGATGAGAGCTTCTTAATTAATAAAATAAATAAATATTTTCTGAGAATTACACCAATTGTTTAGTTCCAAAATAAGTGCCATTAAGCACTTGTGCTATGGATTCTAAATAACGGATATACATACATAAATACTTTTTATTTGTACATACATACTTCATATACATAGGAAAACACCTAGACCAGAATAAATAATCCTATTTACACACAAAGATTCCTGTGTGGGAATCGTACCCACGACCTCAGAAACAGAGTGCCACCACGCCATATCAGTCGTAGGTACTAAAAATTACTTAGCCAGCTTGGGCCACGTTGAGTAATGAGTTAAAAAGATAGGATGAGATCGCTTGTATAATAATATTTATTATATTATTTTTGTCCCGTGTGGTACTGACCTGAATAGTGCCAACTTCTCTCCTCTTACGGAGAGACGTATGAGTCGACGAAGAGAAATCCTACCGGATGATGGGCAGCAGCGTTATCCGGCATACTAGCTGGGACACCCAACCCACCTGCCCAGCGATTACATAGAATGTAATTGCTGGCTTTGGAGAGGCTCATGTTCTGCAGCTGACTTTATAAGGCTATGATTTTTGTCCCCACGTCTCGAAAACTGTCCTTGACTCGTGGTCACGAATGATATGGAGACACAGTCTTAATCTCGAATTATGAAAACGAACGTCGTGTTGTCCGTATTAAGATAGTATTTAAATACAACAAATGTGTTTTTGAGTAAATTAGATATAATATAATCGCGTAAGTATGAGCAAATTATACAAAGAGAAGGTATAATAATTTGGTGGTAAACAAAAGCGATTGGGAGCTTATATGACAGAAAAAGGATCAAATACTCTCTCTTCTTCATCTTAGCCTTATTTCTGCTATGTCATTTTGATTTTGAAAAGGAACGGGCTAAGAACGGAACCCTGGTGGATTCCAACGGTCGGATCAAATACTTCTAAGTGAAAAAGATGTATCAGATTATTTTAGAAACTTTACTTTGTCATCTACGTTGCATGTAGTCTTCCCGCATTAGGCATCCTAACATAGTAATGACAAAGAATATTATTATACTTATTTCAAAGGGCCTAGACATTAACACACCAATAAATGATACTCTACAGTGTAGTAACCTATTCCTAGTTCGAGACATGTACGCGACACAATACCTCCTCCTCACTGTGAAACGGTCCGATCAGATACATAGTAATGAGGGTGTTAGAACCCTCTCGCTTTTGAATCTCACTTCGTTTTGTAGCAGCAGCGTTAAAATGTTGCATGTGAATGTTTAATAATAATATTATAATATTGATTACAATTATGTGTTTTAAATTTTTTAATTTATTCAACTTGTCAAAGAAAATTTCTGCTAGCAAGCACTTGATGCAGTCCAAAAAATACGATCACAAAAAACTGCATATCGTGGGACAGCACTTATGTCGGCGACGGAATGCTTATAAATGCCGTTCCATCTGCCGCTTAAAAGATCTAAATCTTTGATTTCATGAGCACAAACTTATTTAATACATTTTGTTTACTTATATTGTAATTAATGTAAAAAGGCATATTCTTCAACAAAATTGGCTCACAAATCTGTTACTATAAAAATTTGGCAGTACTTTTTCTATTCTTTAAAAAATACAAATTCAAATGATGACTCAAAAGTAAACATTTAAAAGTTTTTTAACGACGCTTTCAGAGCACAATATAAAAACGGAAGAAGCACAAGCGGCATTTTATATGCCCACAATAAACCTCAGCACTTAAAGTTATCGCCGTTCAGAGCTGTAATTTGAGAATGGCTCAATTTGAGCAATTGATCAGTTTTCTGATAGTACAAGGGTGCTACAGATTTAGTTATACCAATCATCGTTCATCGTTTTAGCCATATAAATACCAATGCTGAACGTTGGTCTCCCAATAGTTTATTGGGGATCATATCATATCCTAGCAATATCCCGGATGCCCTAGACTTAAGCACAGGGCCCAGGGTCTGCTCACTGGTCTATCCAGACTTGGCCAAACTTTAGTTATTACATTGAGCGACAGCCATCTGACCTCCACAACCATAAGGGAAACATAATTCTGTGGTTAAACCAGTTGTCAGAATATTAGAAGGCACTGACTTTTTTATAACGAATGCCATAGATGTTCATGACAGCCGGGACCAACGGCTTCACGTGCTTTCCGAGGCACAGGTATTAAACCCTAAACTCACTGGGCCATCGCCGCTTACAACACACTTTTTAGGGTGTTTGTCTGTAATCACCACGCTGGGCAGGCGGGTTGGTGATCGCAGATTCAGCAAGTACGCAGGATGACGCTGCTGCCCATCATCCGGTAGGATTTCTCTTCGTCGACTCTTACGACTTCCCATGAGATGAGAGAGATTGGCACTATTATAGACCGATATCACATTTATACTTATTATACCACCAATACGTGATATAAATCCATTCACTTCATTCATTGTAAAAATCAAACCCAAGTTGAGTGTTTGGTGCAGTCGCCGATTTGTAATATAATGCCATATAACTATATAATGAAAAGAGCCAACTAATGTATTTCATTCTTAACGTTAAAACATCCAAGATTTCGTTGGAATAGTAAAAGTTAAGTACCTGCAATATACTAGCAAAATAAGCTTCTGACATAACATAATGTACTAAATTTTTTTTTTCTGTCGATAAAAATGGAAGAATATATGTACACAGACTCTGTCTAGCGTAACTGTTCATCAGAAAAGTAGAAGTAAGTAAAATAGCATATTAATATATTACATTTGAGTAATGTTTATTTTGCTATAAATTATAACGAATACCTATAACCTAAGGTAGTTGGTTCCAGCAAGTTAGTTTTAATTCGGATCTTCAATGTGATACGTATTAGCAGGTAATTGTAAAATCCCGAGCTTGTATCGCTCGCTTTAATCACTCATACCTACTATGGTACAAAATATTATCATACGAATACAAGTTTCAGTTATTCAAACTTATTTGAATTTGAATTTTGATTAACTTGCACTGCAAGAGTGAAATACATAAAAATGTACCACGACACGAATTGAAAAATTCAATAATCCGGCTCCTCGATGAGATACGTATTAAGGTAATTGTAAAATTCCCCGAGCTTGTATCGCCCGCTTTAATTACGCGTACTATCCTACAAAACTATACCGTAGGAGTATAATATGTACATACTTATCAACATTTATCGAAATCATACAAAGCTGAGACGAGTACAAGATTCAATAACTGAAGTCCCAGAGACTTGACTTATGGATAGAAACCACGACCTAGGGTAGTTATAGCAAGTTTGATATAACGTGTATACTGAACTCCCCACCTTATCGGTCATGGTTTTGAGTGGAAAAAGCGATTAACTCGCACTCTTGCACTGAAATGCGTAAAAATGTACCACGACACGAATTGAAAAATTCAATAATCCGGCTCTTCGATGCGATACGTATCAGCAGGTAATTGTAAAATTCCCTGAGCTTGTATCGCTCGCTTTAATTCCCGACTCGGCCAATTTCCGGAGCTCGTCGGTTCGCTTCCGCTGCGCTGTTGTGCGATGCTGTTTAAGTGATAGACTGTTTGCGTTTCTAGAAAATTATAATAAATAAATACTATGCAGACATTTTTATTTTAATAACAATACTGCGCAGACTATCAGCACTTGATCCAAGAAATTGGTAAGTCGTTTCTGAGTAAGACCATTAAGGAATTTGCTGCCGGCTCATGTGTTTCCTAGTGGCTATAATCCCGGGTCTTTTAAGCGGGGCGTAAAACAGCATTTGAGCAGGCCATCATGAGAGGGTTCCCTTTGTACCGTGCTTATTTCACGGTATGAAACGCCTTCATTGTTTTTGGACAGCATCGACTGCTTAACATCAGGCAGGATGTTGTCATTTTAACGTGTCACATTAAAAAAAATACTATGACCCAACAAAAATAATATAAAGCGCCATATATCACCAAATTAACCATAGTTTGCGCTGTGAGTACTAAAAATGTAAATATAAAAAAATATCCTTGTATATTTCATTCAGTGCCGTGTTACGCCAAACTAATCATGACTTGTGCTATAGGTATATTAATAATACACTGGAAATAGCCAAGAAGTATTTAATATTTATGTTCTAAAACATTAGCCCTGGGCATATACCCTAATATAGTCAGATGTGGGACCTTTCGCGTGGAGTGGATTAATTATTTATATACCTCGATATAAATCGTAAATAAAACTATAGAAGTGGTTTTTTAAAAGAGGTATTAAATTCAACTGCCGTGTTTTTATTATACTCTGTCGAAGGGAAAGAAAGAAACAAATTGGTGCTGTTAAGAGTTTGTGGGAGGAATAAATATGGGTTTTAATTTTTATTTCTTCAAATTTTTATTGTTAATATGTGACATTTAAATCTTAAAGACTGTTGAAACTTTTATAATGTTATAGTGTATAAAAAAATATTATTCATATATCTTGTCTATGGTATTGGGTCAATAAAAGATTGGAAATAAATAAACACTTCAAAAACATGTTATCGTAATATCGATAAAATATAATTAAAAAAAAAACACAACCGCCTGAAGTTCATAACTCAAAACCTGTTTTCCTATTCGATGTGGGCCCGCAAGAAATTGAAGCGATCCGCCCTACCATTTTGAACGGACACGTTGCTAACTACATCTGACTGTACCTACCCTCTCCTTCTCGTTAGATGGTGGAAATCAAAGGGTTTTTCCGTCAGTGTCAGATCAACGACTCCAATTAAGAGGCTCTGAGGAACGGTTAATGAGGCGGTGTGCTGTTTCTCGTATCTTGTTCATAAAGTTACTGTCTTAGGGGATAATGAGATTCTTTTCGGATATTTTTGTACACAATGTATATTTATTATTCTGGTTGACTTAACTGACGTTAGCTTGTCAGAATTTCAAAGAGTTTTTACGTAACCGTGAAGTATTCTGTCAGAATTTGTTGTACGAAGGCAATCTGCCTATTCGTTTATAGGGTTCCAAAAAGCTTTGCTGTCCGTCCGTCCGTCTGTCACCAGACTGTATCTCTTGATCCGTGAAAGTCAGATAGTTTAAATTTTTACAGATGATGTATTTCATTTGCCGCATAAAAATACAATAAAATCAAAATAAAATAATACTTAAGGGGGCTCCCATACCACAAATGTAAATTAGTTGCTCGTTTTGGCTAGATATGCACGGCAGCAGGTAGACGCTTAAAATATTCACAGAATATATAGTTATACGCCCTCTTTAGTTACCAGAACCATTTTGAATTGTTGGATACAATTTTTAATTTGTGCATTAGATTTAACCACAAATAAAATTCAGTACCATTGTTATACATAATGGTACGGAATTCGTCGTGCGCGAGTTCGACTCGCACTTGGCCGTCTGTTTTTTCATAAGATCTTATTAAAAGACGCGATTAAACGTAAACTTAAAATAACATTACTGTATTTTTAATAAAAAAAGGTTGTTATTTAAAATGTTTTTATATCCTCTGAGAGATTAGAGGTTAGGTTACACTACGCAGATCAAGTGCGGATTATAATCATAATCATTATTCTTTATTGTTTCATTTGG
Source organism: Musotima nitidalis (assembly GCA_949126915.1). Classification (NCBI taxonomy): domain Eukaryota; kingdom Metazoa; phylum Arthropoda; class Insecta; order Lepidoptera; family Crambidae; genus Musotima; species Musotima nitidalis. The sequence continues at coordinate 4,390,827 of OX421424.1, read as the reverse complement.
TGTACAGTTAGGTCTTAAAAATAATATTTTGTCCTCAAATAAACCCTGCAATGGTATCACAATTTAAAATAGGAACACATTTCTTCCTTACATTATATATAGAAATTAAATACATTAGAAATTAAACAACCATAAAAATGAATCAACTCTCGTACCATCTTATGCTATTATGTTTTTATTAATTATATTAAATGTATTTCACTATCACTTATATATTATATGTTTAAGAATATAGGAATTCGTTTAGACTGTAGTAAGCATTTTGCAATAGATGGTCCTTTAAATTGATATACAACTTAGAATCCTTAGTAATGCATTTAACATTTTTGGTGAAGGCAAGTGCGTGGCTTCACGCTGTTAAAATGTTTTAAGCTGCCCAATGGGGCTTAACAAGGCTTAACGCCTACTACATATCATACAAGCGATCGACATAAAATGCCACACAAACGGATACCCATATGACAACCCAGATAAGAACAACAGATAAAGCAAGTGATGGATTAAAAATATCTTTGTAACAATTCCCGCGCTACTATAATTTCCCGAAAAATCGAGAAACTGTTCAACACGACACGTGTTTCGCCCTTACACAGGGCATACGAGAGTCAAAAGAGTGAGTTTACTCTCGTTTCAGCGTTGGTCGTAAAGAATCGTGCGGGAATGGTAACAAAGATATTTTTAATCCATCACTTGCTTACAATGGATTTCCGCAAAGTAACGCCTGAATCAATAAATTATTTAACAACAGATTGTACACTATTTAGCTCTCATCATAATCTTAATCGTTAATTCATTCGCAGATATAGATAACCACTTAATATTATTAAGATATCTTAGGTAACAACGGTACATGTGAAAAGAAATAATGAGACTAGCTATATCAGCATGAATATGCATACGAAATTAATATGTCAAGAACAATGTCCTATAGGGCATAGGGTAGGGTGTATAGGGATCCTACCAAGACCCCTAGACCCAAGACCGCCCATTGTACCATATACTTGTTTATGTGATTTTATTACTTTTTTTTATATTTAGTGTGCAATAAAGTGTTCATTCATTCATTCATTCATTCAAGACCTAAGGAGCCCAAGCCAACCTCACCTGCAATTGGTGCACTTGCTGAACAACGGACGAGGCTCTGGCGAACATAACAGTGCCCGGTAAGCGGCAATAGGCTCGCCACCTATAACGTGGGACCAACTATATAATTGGCAAAGTATGGGCGTATAATATGCCTCTGCATACCCCTTCGGGGAAACAGGCGTGGATGTATTTATGTAATGTCCAATGTCATAACACGAAACTATATAAATGTCATCAAGTGATGGATTAAAAATATCTTTGTAACAATTCCCGCGCTACTATAATTTCCCGAAAAATCGAGAAACTATTCAACACGACACGTGTTTCGCCCTTACACAGGGCATCTTCAGGTAAGATGGGAGCCTCAGAACAACGATGTCTTCACGACCAACGCTGAAACGAGAGTTTCTCTCGTTTCAGCGTTGTCATCATTATATATAAATTATAGTAGCGCGGGAATTGTTACAAAGATATTTTTAATCCATCACTTGCTTACAATGGATTTCCGCAATGTAACGCCTGAGTCAATAAATTATATTTAAAAGTCATCATTATACCGTAGAGCACTATCCCGGTTGTCCTATACTTAAGGGTCTGCCCACTATTTTAACCAGATTTTACTGAATTTTACTTATTACGTGGAACGACTGCCGTCTCAGCTCCACAACCCAAAGAGAAACATCATGGTTGAACCAGCTGTCAGGATGTTAGAAGGCACTGCTTTCCTAATAACTAACGCCATAGGTGTTCATGAAAGCCGGGACCAAAGGCTTAACTTGCTTTCCGAGGCACGGAGCAAGCAATAATTACGCACATATCTTTGAAAAGTCATAGGTGCTACCAGGTTTTGAACCCGAGACCCTCTGAATTAAAAGCAAGGGCTCTCGCCGCTCACTTAAACTATATAAATGTCTATTTCTTAATTGACGTCACACATAGAAAATTAAAAAATTCAGTCCGCTACACACTTCATTACACTTAGGTATTCTTTGTTTAAAATACTCGCATAAAGTGAATAAACGTATCGGATACATACTTTCCTGTTTTTTAAATAATAAAGTGAAATCTAGTACAGAAGAATTTTCTCTTTAATATTCAAGCGCGCTTAGGAGATATGAATTTTAAGTGCCTCTCTAGGGAGTAAGTCGATATTGTTTCGAAGATAATGTTGCTTTAGATTTTTAGTTCTAGCAGTCACTATGTGTTGTCGTTAATATATTTCGTCCCCAGTAAATGCTATGTGGTTGTGGGGTACCTCCAAACAATTAAACCACCCCATGTGTCTTTTCTGAAGATGTTGAAGGGAGTAGGATCTCGTGTAGTGGCGAAAAGCTATATATCTATTCTTCGCTATATATCTATGAAGTGGCATTATATGTGAGGAATCATTTAAAAACGGAATATAATAAACTGAACCTCTAAAAAATACTTTTTTGATCATCAAAATACTGATCTAGCATCTAATAGGGGATTAGGTGCTCCATCAGAATTTTTTGATGTACAAAAAGGTTAGGTTAGGTTGGTAATTTATTAATTTTGATGACACATTAAATATGAGCCTTTAAAAACTTACGACACTCTTAACAGCGAAAGACAAAAGAATACTTTATATATTCAGAAAAGTGTTTTAATCTTAGGAATAAAAGTTTATAATTAATTGCCTTAAAATTTAAAGAGACTACTGCTCTTTTAAAAGCTTTAAACACAAACTTAAGTTATTGTTAATAAATGAGGCCTACTACTCTGTAAATAAGTCTTAATAATAAAACAAATTAATAATGGTGTATAAATTTATTTGAAAACCATATTAAATTTCACTTATTCTTTAATCTGACATAAATTGTAATTACATTATTCTTATTGATTATTTTAACTAATTTGTACTGATTTTGCACACGTAGAAGGGTTGAATATAGCGATCAAATATATCCTTATCACGTTTTAAAATTGTAATGTCCCATGTTATGAAAATAAATGATTTCATTTGATTTGATTTAAGCTAGACTAGCTCTCATCATAATCCCAATTTTTATTTTATTTGACGACAAAGAGATATCATTATAAACTTCTGGTGAACATTCACAAATACGATTTTCAGGGTGTGGTAAAATATATTTTATTTTACTTCGTGAATTGGCTACTTACTTGATTTTAGCAATTGCAAGAATATACCACTATTAACAGATAAATAACATTTCATCACTCAGTATAACAGACGAGCCATATGCGTTAAGAACAAGTTGTATATCTCAAACGGGAACTTCGCGCTGTTTGTTTCGTTACTTGAGTAAAGATGGCAATGTTTAGCTAACACTAATTTAGATGTGCCTGTGGTTTTCGTTTTGAGTTGAATCTCAAATACTCTTAACAAATAGAGCTTTACGTAACGTTGTGTTTTAGAAATCATTTGATGAGTGTTGACGTGGCGGAGTGACAAGCGCACTGGTTTCCACGACCGTCTATTCGATTGGTGCTGCTTAACTTGTTCTCTCCCTCAACCGGCTTCTGCCGCCCCTTGCAAAAGTCATTACTTTTGCAAGGTCGCGACAGAAGCCGACAGAAGATAGAAGTGCTTCATACTCAGAACAAATCAATGTGTGCATGAACATTCTTACTTTACACACATTATTCAAATATTAATTTTATTATTTTTGATAACTTTATAATGATTGTTTTTCTTTGAAATATTTATATTAATTTATGTCCTACATTAGGTTAAAGGCAATATTCTTGTTATTACTTAGTTTTTGTAATTTTAATTGAAAATAGTACCTTGTGTGTAATTTTTTATTCTCATTGTTTTTAAAATCATTACTAGTTTAAGTTATAGTTATGCTAATGCGCCATAAGGTGTAGCTTGGAAACCAGCACAGCTATGTCAATGTTGAATTGTTATAACTGCATTAAGCTGAAGCAATGCCTTTTGATTGCACAATTCCAGTCTTGTAAAACTTATACAATTGTTATGTACCTATTTGTGCAGTTAATAAACATATCTTTCTTTCTTCTTTCTTTCAAATATTTTCAGTGATCAGTTATATAAAGTCGGTGTCAGTTAATATCATCACTTCAGCCATTTGAAGTCCACTGCTGAACATAGGCCTCGGTTCATTTGGTGGAAGGCCGCCCTCTACTATGTTTGCTGGTTCGTGGTGTGTTAAATCAAATGTATACTCTCTCGCAGTCCGCATTCGCCACTAAGGCGTGATCGATGTCCGCAAATTAGCCGCGACGCCCGCAGCGGCGGTTCGCGTTATTTTTCACAGGAAACTTTTAAAAGCTTTCCTACCCCCAGACCCCGGTACATGGTTTTGAGTGCGCCTTTGCAAAAGTAGTTTTATTGACTAACTTTCTTACATTTTTCTCACTGACGTTCAAATAGAGGTTCGTATTAATTAATTCGATGCGAGTATATAACCTATTTACATGGCTTATTTTTGTGTTACATAGATAACGTTATAGGAATTAATTGCTTTCTTCTATTTACACGATTACATACTATACTATACTAAATAAAACAGATACGGATTTGAAATCGCATTTTAAGAAAATATTTTCTTGCAAAACGTGGGAACCACGAATCACTGTGAAATAATAGGTTGGGGTCGTATTTTTGTATGAAAAGTCAAGACATTTTTTTCAAAGTTTATTTACATTTATTTACAATATATATGTACCGTTTTGTTGAATAACTTTCTGCCATTTTGTGGGCAGAGACATTATCCCGTTACTGTAGAAACTTTGGGACTTCTGATCAAAAAAACAGGACAAATAGTTTTGGCAGTCCTCTCTTGAGGTCAACCTTACAGAACCTAAAGAATTCTGCAGAGACCAAAACAGGTGAAAATCTGAAGGCGCAAGGTCAGGGCTATATGGTGGATGCACTAGGACCTCCCAGTCGAACTCTCTTAATTTTTGCTGAGTGGCTAAAGATGTGTGTGGTCTAGCGTTATCGTGATGAAAGACCACACCCTTCCTGTTGATCAATTCCGGCCGTTTTCTCTCGACTGCTTCCTTTAATCTCATCAGTTGCTGGCAGTAAAGATCAAAATCGATGGTTTTGCCGGGCGGTAAAAGCTCATAATAAACAATGCCCTTCCAATCCCACCATACACACAGCATCACCTTATTTCGTGTTAGGCCAGGTTTGGCCACAGTCTGTGAAGCCTGGCCAACTTTCGACCACGACCTTTTTCGCACGTTCTTGTCGTACGTGATCCACTTTTCATCGCCAGTTATCAATCTCTTCAAAAACGGCTCGGTTTCATTACGTCTCAATAGTGAATCGCAAATGAGTACACGGTTCATTAAGTTTCTTTGAGTGAGCTCGTGTGGCACCCAAATATCGAGCTTTTTTGTATAACCAGCTTTCTTTAAATGGGTCAAAACTGTTTTGTGGTCAATTCCCAGTTCTTCAGCTACATCGTAACTACTAATATGCCGATCTTGCTCCACTCTTTCAAAAATGGCGTCCATTTTATTCGTAACAGGGCGACCAGAGCGAGGTGCATCTTTAACATCAAAATTTCCGGACTGAAAACGTTTGTACCAAATTTTTGCTACTCTTACTGACACTGCATCAGGTCCATAAACATCACAAATTTTTTTCACTGCTTGAGTTGCATTTTTGCCTTTTTTATAATATCATTTTAAAATGTATCGAATTTCTTCATTAGATTCACTCATTTTAACGGAGAGAAAAACAAATGAAAAATAGCGGGAAACAACTTTTTTTTATTTTTTCTTTTCTTTATAATGGAACCTTTTTAATGTTACCAAAACCAGCCAGACAAATTCGTAAATGGACATAGACGGAAAAGCGTAACAGAAATACGAACTCGTTTTCGCGTTAATAATTGTGATTAGCTTCTACCCGCAGCTTACTTCACGTTTTAGTGTCAGTCGTCTCACATTTCAGAGGTCTTTTTAGAAAAAGTTGCCTTTAGTCTTTTTAACTATTCAAGTTATCTTTATACCCAATGTAAGTATGGTTTAGCTATAACATTCATACACGATCTCATGCCCATATGTCCAATATGGGGTGACAGAAACAATTCTACAACTATTTAAATAGGACTAAATAGATATGTTCAGCGTCTTTTATTTTAAATTTTGTGACTGCAGAACACAAGTTTTTGTAGACTAACCAAATTTTTATAATAATAAGTTCATTCTGTAGAAACTAGCGGGAGTTATAACCAACCTTGATGATTTTCTTGCCCTTTCTTTTACGATCAAGCTCCCGCCCGCAGTGAATGGGCGCGTTAGTTTTTAAGTTTGACTTTCATAAGAGCTCTATTAAGCCAAACTTAAATTAATAATTTTGATTTTAGCAAAGTTCATTTCTCGCACACAGAACTCTAAATGTAGATGTGGCAGCCCCTTTGTCTATATTGACACCAGATTAGTTCTCATTCTCTTAGTCGTCTTCTACTAAAGCCTGGGAAGGGAATAACGGTGGTAGAATTCTATGGAGGTGCCGCTAGCGTTAAAAACAAACTTAGCATTATACAAAAACATACTTCTAAATGTATTTTGCGAAGCGGCAATAATACTAAGAAGGCAAGACAACTCACGAAAGTAAATCCACCAGAATAAAGAGACACTTGTACCGACAAAGAAGGCCCACTCAGCCGTGCGATCGTAATAAGCAGCTTGACATTGACATCAGCGGAACAAAACAGCCCTCGAAAAAAGACAATCCAAGTTTACCGCGCAAAGTTTTTTAATATTCTCACCGCCCGATGTAATCCCGACCCTAAAATTTCCTATTTATCAAGCAAGGATCACACTACGAGCGGGGCATTCAGGCGTTGCGATGGAAACGTTTGTAGTTGAATACTCAAATACTCATTTATTGGTAATACAACATTACACGTCACAGAAAAGAAGTCATACATGATTATTAGAATTATTAAAATTAAATTAAATTACAATATTATGAGAAATTCATAATGTCAAAATAAAAAATGTCAATAACAGTTGAATCAAGAAATATAAATGCAATTAATAAAAATAAACGGACAACAATTATGAAAATTAAAATAGGTTAAACGGCTTGATATTATGTGTTTAACTATAAAAGCTCGAATCACGTACGAATTTGTAAAGACGAAATAAAGAGTGGTAATTTTTCAGTAAATCAACATTTGTCAACAGCTACTAATATACATGTCAGTTTCTAAAGGCTAGTACGGATTAAGCATTTCAATGTACGCACTGTCAACTTCTTACTCTACCAACTCATGTCGTTAAATAGATTTATTCGTTAATCCTAATAGTAAAATACCTGCTTCAGTTTCATTTCTAGCTCCCTATTCGCTACAAGAAATGATAATTTAATTTTTCTGTTACATCATGCTATATATGTTCACGGTATATAGATATTAGATTCTTACTTGTTATGTAAGTGTTGAATAGTAGTAAATAAAGCTTTCATGAAGTGATACGTTATTAAGCAGCTTGCGTTTTGCTCGACTTGCGGATTGCTCAATGTGGAAATCTTTTTGTGATACTTATGTTTAGCAGTTGACATCAAATGGAGTTACATAATAAATACATTCTTACTATACATAGGAAAACAACGAGAGCAGAACAAATATTCATTCTTCGCACAAAAAGATTTGTCTTATGTGGGAATCGAACCAACGACCTCAGGAGCGGAGTGCAACAACAGTGAGTATACTCTCGCCTCCACGCCATATCGGTTGTCGAAACACATAAGAAGGGAGAAAAATCTTAAATCAAGTTTTTATTGTTTTTCTTTTCTCAGGATCCTGCCCGCAGTTGATGGTCGCTAACGGGCTTAACTTTTAGGTAGATACAAGCCTAATTGAGACAAATTTGAATAATAAATATTGATATTAACTATAGAGACACTGTATCATGTCATACTAATTATCTACATATAAAATTTTTGACATTAGTTTAGTACATAACTACTGTAACTGTTTAGCATAAGTCTCAACGCCGAATTCCTCGCGCGTGTAACCAGAGCTTTAGATGTCGCGGCCCTGTTCAATGTAATTTTGCATGAAAGAAATGACAAAGTTCTCATTGAGTTAGATGTCTTTCTTTCTATCTTCATATTGTGGTTCGCGAGGCGTTGATGGTATAGTTAGAATGTCATTTTTTCTCAATTTACATTTAGATTAAGAGTATATTGTCACAATACTACATAGATGACTACTATGATATACGCAAAACGACTACTGCGGTTAGAGACGAGGAGCTGAAAATTGAGCTTAGTGGTGTACCATTGGGGATGGACTATCTCCAGCAGCCATCGGCGAGGAGTGGAAGATTGAGCTCAGATTTGGGCCATTCACGAGCCATAGGCGAGGGGCTGTAGGTCGAGCTTAATGAAGTGCCATTGAAGAGGACTTTACCCCACAGCAATAGGCGAGGAGCCGAAGAACGAGCTCAGTGGTGTGCCATTGGGGTGGACTATGGCCAGCAGCTCTAGGCGAGGAGCTGATGATCGAGCTCATCGGTGTACCATTAGGGAGGACTATATTCAGCAGCCATAGGCGAGGAGCTGTTGATCGAGCTCTGTGGTGTGCCATTGGAGAGGACTATATCCCGTAGTCGTAGGCGAGGAGCCGAAGAACGAGCTCATTGGTGTACCTTTGGGAAGGACTATATTCAGCAGCCGTAGGCGAGGAGCTGATGTGTCGTTCTAAGTAATGCCTACATCAATAAATTATTAGAAGAAAGTGATCGAGTATGAAGAGAAGAGTTGATGATGAAATTATTGGATTATAAAAGCACTCATTAATTTAACTTCGTCTGTGATTGTCGAAAACCTTTCTCGTTATCTGAGTTTATACAAGTAACGAATTATTTCTAGAAGCGTCGAGTAAGCGTCCTCTTTCAAATAATTTAAATTAATCTCTCAAAGGGATTATTGAAGTATTTCTCGTTATGAACTGAGCACAGAAATTCGATATACTGTGACATTATACATGCATTATGTAAGTAAAATGTACATATTTACTATATTCTAAATGAAAGCCAGATATATTTTTGAATTTTTCTATTTCTATCCTAGTATATATATATAATCTTATTGACGTCGCGGTTCTTTGAATCCAAAGTTAATTTGTTTTCTCTTGATTCATAATTAGGATTTTTCTTGTTTTCAGTGAATAGGTACTTTAGACTTCCTGAAGCGAAGCCAAAAAAAATTCTAATTAAGTAAAGATTCAGTTATCCTTATTTCAAAATATTGTAAGTAAATAAATACAAAAAATAAAAATTTGGTCAAAAATTTATGGCGCGGTGGTCAGTCGGAGGTCAGTCACAACACCTGTTTGTGTTGTGAAGTGTTCGATTCACAGGACTAATATTTGTGTGCATGTTCATGGATATTTATCTTGGTATATGTTTTTGCCATGCCATTCAAAATAACTTGCGTGGGAAGGTGAATATTTCCAAGATTATTAAACAAATTTAAAAAAAAATGTTCTAGGATTGTTGAGATTCTTGTAATTTTATTGTTTTGTTTACAGCAATCTTTGTTTTAATTCGTTCTATGGAATGACATCATTATTTTTAATTTATTTGATACCTTTAAATGTTGTAAACTTCGCTTTGTTATATATAATAGATAGACTATTTTATTAGACATAATAAAATAATGCGACAGCTTCTAGTTGTCTATAATTATTAATAACTGAATAAATGAATGAGTACCTGAATGAATGAATAACGGAATGAATGAATAACTGAACGAATGAATAACTGAATGAATGATTAACTGAATGAATGAATAACTGAATGAATGAATAACTGAATGAATGAATAACTGAATGAATGAATAACTGAATGAATGAACAAATAACCGAATGAATGAATAACTGAAAGAATAAATGAATTTAAGTAAATGCTGAAAGGTATTATTTACTCATCATCATCTCAGCCACTTGACGTCCACTGTTGAACATAGGCCCCCTCAACAGATTTTTCACATTGAGCGATGTCTGAGCTGAGTCGCCTATATCCACCGGTTTCCCGCCTCCAAATTTTTTATAACTTGTTATTTATACATAACCCTCTGATTATTCGGTTTCTAGGCCACACTACAGGCTTTGTCTAGTTTAGGGCTATATTTACACATGGACATTTAACACCAGCGCTTCTAGCATAAAGCTATCACTATAGAATACGCATTTGGCAGCGATCACACTTCTAGCTACTACTAGATAGGGTTGCTACTTTCAATTTGTTATTCAATCTCTATTGCACATTTAAAAGGCGAACTTAATGCCATAGGCATAAGGTATTAATATAGTACTCAAAAAACAAAGTCGCTTTCCGCCATCTGTCCATATATATGCTTAGATCTTTAAAACTATGCAACGGATTTTAATGCGTTTTTTTTTAACATATAGAGATAATTCAAAAGTTAGGTTTATGTAGGTCACGCGAACAAAAACGCCGGCGGCCGCTTTATTATATAAAAATTATAATGAAAAAGAATTAAAACGATATTCAATTAATTGTTACGTCAAACCCAGTATTAGGACAGAAAACTTGGGATCATTCCCGCAGTGATTAATATTGCTCCCTAAAACTGTTCTTCGATTTCCTCGTAACGGGGGGTCCCGCCCTTCCCTGATTGATTATAATACTCAGCCAAACGTGTGGGATAAATGAACACAGGTATAATTTACTCCAGATTTAACGATGTGAATATTTAATAAGGCAATCTGGAGCACAATGTAAAGTATCTATAAATTAAATTAAAAAAAATTATGAAATGGTGTCTGCTTTTAATGACAAAGTAAGATCAACTGACGAGGCTATGGCGCAAATAACAGTGCCCGATAAGCGGCAATAGGCTCGCCACCTATTACGTGGGACCAACTATACAATTGGCGAAGTGTGGGCATATAATATGCTTCTGCCTACCCCTTCGGGAAAGCAGGCGTGAATGTATGTATTTAGTAAGAGCTTTTCAATTTAACGACCGATATGGCGTGCAGATCATTAGCACTTCGCTACTAAAGTCGTCGCTTTGATTCCCATACAAAACAAATCTTTGTAAGCATATAGGAGAATATTTGTTTCATGTGTTTCTTTATGTTTCTTGTAAAAATTATGAATATTTAAAAAAGAAGTATATATGTAAGTTCATTCGTTATTTGGAATAAAATCCTTAATTATACATATCTTAGAACTATACAACGAATTATTCTTCTCAACAGACTTTTATAAAAAAAATCATTTTGGTTCTTGATAGATACACTTTTATAAGCCCGGTATAGTTATCCTTTTTATCTCGTAAGGGGGGTCCCAACCTCATCTGATCGATTATAATACTCAGCCAAACGTTTGGAATAAATAAACACATACAGACATATAATATGACGCTTGTTTCAAGCCAACCTCATATGCAAATGGTACACCTGCTGATCAACAGACGAGGCTCTGGCGAACGAAAAAGATCCCGGTAAGCGGCAATAGGCTCGACACCTATTAAGTGGAACCAACAATGTAATTGGCGAAGTGTAGGCGTATAATATGAATGTATGTATGTACAAATAAATCAAATTGATGTGTCTGCTTAGAATCTATTATTATATATTTTTTCATGTTTCTCCTTTTTGTCTTAATTAGATCCCAACAATAACATACCACGCTAAGTATGATAAACATTTCGTAACGTTTAATAAATTGCTTCAAAGTTTAACACATTTTTGTAGATTATAAGGCAAGGTTTATAAAACCCTCGAAAATGTATAAAATTTTAGTTCTAATATTCATAAAAGTGGTCTGGCGTCCAAGGACTGGCGTCTGTGAACTCTTCGTAACCTCGGCGCTTAACACATAGTCTCGTGGAGTAACGAGCACTTTAATAGAATGGCATATACCCACGGAGTAAAATAACCAAAAATATAGACAACAATTTTTTTAATTATCTTTTTACACATACATTTTGATGTTTAGTTATTTATCGATAGATTACAAATATAAAAATAGGTATCTTAAAACCAAAATGGCGCTTGCAATTGATGTCAGTGTCTCCTAACTGCAGTGTAACGATTTCCTAAATATGCTGTTAACTTATTCGGTTATTATAAAGCAATATGTATATTATATTTGTTTCCAATTACAAAAGTTTACATTCACTTGTTCATCGATAGAACACCAAATTTAAATAAGGAATCTTGAAACAAAAATGGCGGTCGCGAGAACTGCCCGCGTCTCGTAACTACGGTATAACGATTCCCTAAATATGCTATAAACGTTTATTAGACGCTATTTCCCTTTCGGTTCCGGTCTTGTATTACGCGAGGCGAATGCGCGAAGGCTCTTATCATTGTCCAAGGTTTAATTTCGGGGACTAATGGCGTCGTAAAGGCACTGAAACGTATACTGTTACGGTCTCAACACGCCCTCAGTGGAGCATGAGTTGTCTATGGATGAGATACGCTCACTTCGCCTCATAACGTCACGAATACCTTCGTAGGTTTACTCGTATTGATGTAACTAAGATGAGGGTATCTTATTTCTCTCTTATTAGAGTGTAATTTCGCTGTAACTAAAACTCACGGATGTTATATTTAGAGGTAACATGATATTTAGAGAGAAAAAAGTTATTAAAATTGAAATAAATAATTATCGCAATCACACAGCTCTTTTAGTCCCCGAAAAAACAAAGCTTGTGCAATGGGTACCAGACAACGAATAAGATAAATATTCACATTATTATACACTTATTTGCCATCATCAAGTCAGCCCAATAGTGTTCCAGTTATCGCACCTATGGTGCTACAACGTCACTTATGCAATTTTGTCGAAATTGATCTGATTATGAGAAAAAATGCTTATATATTTCGTTTTAATTTGAAATGAAGACAAAAATAGAGGCTCAAAAGTCCCTTGTTAATTTATTAAATTCAGAAGAGCTTTATTTTATACCAGGATATTTAATTTTGAAACGCTTCTCCTAGAAGATTATATAACATTATTTGCAGCAGTGACTGTTTCGCACCGGAGGTGCGTTATGTTTTCACAAACCAAAGTAAGAAGGATAAATAATTATGTTTATGTGTACAATAAAATGAAGATCTGTATAGGGATCCTACCAAGATCTAAGAAACCCTTTTTTTTTTTTTTACGTCGGTAACAAAATGCATTTACGCACTGCCTTCCGGCCAAAGGGGGACCGAAAGGGGGTGTGGGACTCACCACCGGCAGACACGACCGCCAAGTAATACCCACTAAAAATCTTCCGATGACGCCCGCCGCCTGTTGAGAAAGAGGCGAGGGCCAGTACCTGGGTTGCAGCTTCTGACACCCCGCCTGCGGCCAACGTCCCCCGGACCAAAACCGGGAGGACCTCCTCAGAGAGGCGCAGTGGACGCGCCCCTCCTACCTCCCCGTGCGACCATAGCGTGTGTGGCCGACTTCCCGGAGGGTCCATGGTTAGACAGCAGGGGCCCCCGCCCCCACTGCCTAGACCCTCCTGGCGCTGCTGAGTGGGCCCTCCTGGCCCGCCCACTGCGCCCTCCACAGGTCCCTCTTAGTTTCCCCCCCGGTAGTCAGTACTAAGGGCACCCAGAGTTGTCGGTCTCTGGGTGTTGCCTTTTCCCTAGCGCCTCCTGTGCCCTACCGGGAGGTACTCAGCCCCCCCACCACGACAAGGTGGAGACTAGTCGGGGGGGAAGATCTAAGAAACCCAAGCCAACCTAACCTTTTTTTTGTTTTCCGTCGGTAACAAAATGCATTTTCACACTGCCTTCCGGCCAAAGGGGGACCGAAAAGGGGTGTGGGACTCACCACCAGCAGACGCGACTGCCAGCAGTAATAAAATCTTTTGACGACGCCCGCTGTTTGTTGAGAAAAAGGCGGGGGCCAGTACCTGGGTTGCAGCGTCTGACACCCCGCCTGCGGCCGACGCCTCCGGACCAAAACCGGGCGGACCTCCCCAGAGAGGCGCAGTGGACGCGCCCCTCCTACCTACTTGTGTGACCAAAGCGTGTGTGGCCGACTTCTCGGAGTTTCTATGGTTAGATAGCAGGGGCCCCCTGCCCCTGCTGCCTAAGACCCTCCTGGCGATGCTTGACGGGACATCCTGGCCCACCCGCTGCGCCCTCCACAGGTCCCTCTTAGTTTCAACCCCGGTAGTCAGTACTAAGGATACCCAGAGTCGCCAATTTCTGGGTGTTACCTCTTTCCTAGCGCCCTCTGCGCCTTACCGGGATAAACTCAGCCCCGCCACTACGACAAGGTCTCCACCTTGCCCAGTCGGGGGGGAAGCCAACCTCCCCTGCAAGATGTGCACCTGCCGAACAACAAATGAGGCTCTGGCGAACATAAAAGTTCTCGGTAAGATGCCATAGGCTGGCCTCCTATTACATGGGACCACAAAATAACTGGGCATATAATATGCCTCTGCCTACACTTTAGGGGAAACTGGTGTGATGTGTGTATGTATGTATATGTAAAACATAAAGAAATCACGTAAGCTTCTAACAGTATGAGCATAAAGCGCTCATGTTACATGTAGGTTCATTTCTGTAGTAGATAAAATGGCGAGGCTTACATTCAGTGCCAATTAGCTTTAGGAGCGGCTTGCACAACAGTTCTTAATTAGATTTAAGCTAAATTTTATATAAAATGTCATTGCCATTCCAGTCATTTGTTTGAAGTTAAGAAGGACAGAACGATGTTTTACATAGATTTAGCACTAAACAGAATACCTATATATTAATTATGTATATACAAAAAACTGTAACTGTATATTTATGTTTATCCGTTATTTAGTATCCATGACACAAGTTCTTAATGACACTTATCTTGGAACTAAATAATTGGTGTAAGTGTCAGAAATGTTTATTTATTGTATACGAAAACCGTCTATCCTAACTCCTTTTTTTTTTTTTTTTTTTTATTATCGTCTGTAAAAAAATGCTGCTTACGCACTGTCTCCCGGCCAAAAGGGGGAGACCGGGAGGGGGTGTGGGGCTCACTGCGGCCGACACGACCACCGCAGTCCTACCCACTAAAAAACTTCAGACGACGCCCACCGCTGTTGAAAAGGGGCGAGGCACCAGTGCCCGGGTTTGTAGCTTCTGGAACCCCGCCCGCGGCCAACGTCCCCCGGATCAGAACCGGGGAGACCTCCTCAGGAAGGCGCAATTTGCAGCGCCCCCCCTACCTCCTTGTGCGGCCATGGCGTAACTGGCCGACTTCGGGGGGGTCTATGGCGAGACGGAAGGGGCCCCCTGCCCCCGCCGCCTAAGACCCCCCGGGCGCTGCCTGACGGGCCCTCCTGGCCCGCCCGCTGCGCCAACGGCGTAGCCGGAGAGAGAGCGGATCCCGCTCCCTCTCCCGCTCCGCGGCCTCCTTCTGCGACATCACCACTTCGCAGAAGGAGGCCATCGCCTCCCACGCCGTCTCGCTGTCGACCATCTTTTGCATGATGGTCGGCAGCGAGAGAGCCACTCCACCCAGGGCCGCGGCTAACGTCGACCGCGGCCCCGCCCACGCAGTCTATCCTAACTCCTGACTCAAATGACTGACTATTCCTAAGTCAAATGTTTTTCAACATAGTAATTTTTTTTCAAGACAAAACTTAGTCTTAATAATTACATTAATTTTGTGTATGTATAAACCTATAAATACACAGATCAGACTGAAAACCAGCGCCGGGTCCACCCTGTGTGCCCAGCATATGCTGACACCCATTCATTGCATCTAACAATTGTTTTTTCTTATGTCTTTTAATGTTATTTTTGTATTTTTTTGTTCTGTTTGGCAGTAAATGTATATAATATAATATTTATTTTTAATTTTGACTTCTCGATTTGAATAGTTTTACTTTTTTTTAACACAATCCCAATAATTTCCAGAGTTTCGAAAATAAATTTATCTTTAAAAATCGCGAACCATGTGAATGCTATGCTATTATAAAAAAAGTGTTTCGGTTATTTAGTAGACGTTCAAAGCCCTGTCTTAAAATGTGCAAATAAGTTCCCACTAGCGTTTACTTGACAGATAGCCCTTACAAAACTGTCATTTAACTGCTGAGTATCTCGTCATTAGACATTGTAAAACAAATCCTGATTTGAGCCAAAATATTTTTTATACTTCAGTAGGTAGATACTAATTTTAAAGTGCAATGTAAAATTTGAAACCTAAATTGTAAGCGTAATAAGATAAAGATTGGCACAAGGAAGTGCATTGTTCCCTAAATTGTACATTTACATTCGCTGCATGCGCTGGACAGTCTCCGAGGGCTACATTTGCATACTGAGAATCCGATAAAGACTGCGACCGGATGTCCGTCCTAAGTCCAATAGCCAAATCATAATGTTATAAGAATAAGCTCGTCTGCAATTTTTGTGGGAATAAGTCATGTTTTATAACTTTACCGGCCGCTAGCTTCTGCAGCATCAATGACAATCAGAAACAAATCTCTATTAAAAATATATGTGTATCGTAACGTCTCAATCTGAAGATAATTAGGATAATGATTGGGATAGAACAAGGGTGCGTAGAAGAGTTCTTGGCTTTGGTTCTCTTTTCAAGGTTCTATATATCAAATTGGTTTTATAATAATCTAAATAAAATTTACTTTTATAGAGTCAAATTATTTAAAACTTTTTGTGATAATGATGATGATGCGTTGTTGCCTAAAAATGTTGCATTACAAAAAGTTACTTAGGTGTGTGTAACTAAAGCTTTTCTAGTAAAGATAATTGTTTGAGTGTAAATTAGCCTGGGCCCATCACGATCTGTCCGATTTGGCAATGAGTTGACAACATCCACACCTAAATTCATGCATATTGCTTTAACTGTCAAAGCGTAACATAGAATGACTCACTTTTGCATTGTCAATAAGTAGTAGATTAGTTGCTGGCCTCTTGTGACTAAATGTAGTTTATCTGAGGCACGATATTATTCGATATCTTCTTTGAGTAACCGCCTAATTTCAGTATATTTACAAAAGCCGAAATGCAAATATGTTCTGTTTTTAGTTTATTATATTCGGGCAGTAAATACGGCAAGAGGTTTAAATACATTATGTGTAATTAGTGACATAATAATATTTGCCGACACTGATTTTTGGTGTATTAAATTTTATTTATGCAACTTATCACATTTACTATACGAATCGACATAAATAGCTTGCAACAACAGCATCTTTGCATGCCGTGGTGACTTGTAAGTAAAACAGCACTTAGCTTTTAAGTATTAACTGTATTTGTTATGTTCATTTTTGGTGTATGTTTTGTTAGTCGCCCTAAATGTAATAAATAAATAAATAAATCTGAAACAATGTAACTTGCCCAAGAGCGTCGCCCTCATAAAACAGCAGCTTAGTAAACACATTGTAAACTGCCTCCTACGAAATTCGCCTGCTTGTAGAATCTGGGGTTGTAAAACAAGACTGTGGAGACCAACACCTAATGTTTTAATATCATATATTGGAGCTTTGACTTAGTGAACTGTTACATTTCTAGCACTGATAGTAAAAAGTACTCGATCTTTGCATCCGACAGCAAATAACGCCTCTAGATACTGCTTTGAGCGTGGTCGGGCAGTTGCAACTCGAGTAACATTAGTCACCTCACTAATTCAAATATACAGTGGCAAATGAACTATGCTCGATTCAGTGAAGTTCTGATAATTTGATTTCCTTAAGGATTTGAGTTCAGGGATAAGCTCTTCATTTTATTTGATGTATAGCATCCACTCCCAATCCAGAAAAAACTGGTATTTAGATATTTCATTTCATTTACAAATAAAGATAACAGACGATCACTTAGTGCCAGTTTCCAGTCCATTCCATAAATCGTGATTGGAATTATACTGTTCTCGTTTTCTCGGGACATCAAGTGATTGAAGATAATACCTATGTACGGTGGTCCGCTTGCGGTTGTAAGCCGCCGCTCGCCACTCGTACAGTAAGAGGAAGGAGGGATGAGATGCTGTACCAGGGAGTACCCTGGCCACCAGCGGATGGGAAAGGAGTGCTGTACCAGGGGGCACCCTGGCCACCAGCGGAGGGGAAAGGAGTGCTGTACCAAGGGGTCGCCCTGGCCACCAGCGGATGGGAAGGGAAGGGAGTGCTGTACCAGGGGGTAGCCCTGACCACCAGCAGGAAGGAAAGGGAATGCTGTACCAGGGGGTACCCCGGCCACCAGCAGGAAGGGAAGGAACTGTACCGGGGTGTAGCCCCGGCCGACAGTAGGAGATGCAGAGAGAGGAATGAGACCCAACACGGACGGTTGAAATCTAATTTATTGCAGATAATTGTTAGGTTTATATATTAATTACATGTTGTGTACACATATAAAGATATAAAGAAGTGCAGCGTCTGTGTAAAGTGCCGACGCTGCACGAGGATGTTGCAACTGGGCCGACTCGCCGCTGACCACGCTGACGCCAAGTCCAATGTACAAGATGTAGACTTGTACACCTACGTATTATTAAAAAAGGTTTTAGAGGCTAAGAGGCTAAAGAGTGTGCTACCCTTGCTAGTACCTGTAGCAATGGTATACGGGACTTGCGTAGGAAACCGGCCTTTAGCGTGTAGGAGAAGAGGAAAAGAGTGGCTGAATAGGCACGCGTCCGTTATCAGCGAAAGAGCATTTCTAATCATACAAAGTTTACGAACTCATCGTATGTTCGTTGATACGCTCCATTACTTTGCCTTATTTAAGAAAGAGATCGCACCAATCTGAAAAAAAGGCATCCTTTCCCCAATTTACTCCTTGCAGCAATAAAGATTTATATCTAGCTAAATATATTATATTAACTAAAACACAAACCGCCGACATAGCTGAAACCATCGTACGGCCCCCTGCCCCCACTGCCTAGACCCTCCTGGCACTGCTGGGCGGGCCCTCCTGGCCCGCCCGCTGCGCCCTCCACAGGTTCCTCTTAGTTTCTCCCCCGGTAGTCAATACTAAGGGCACCCAGAGTCGTCGGTCTCTGGGTGTTACCATTTCCCGGCCTCCGGGAGGTACTCAGCCCCCCTCACCACGTCAAGGCAAATGAACCTTTAGAGTAACTGATGTATCTTTAAGGCTTACCTCTAGTCCTGTTTTTTATCAGCAAAAAATTTTACACACCATACTTAATTTGTTGTATTTTCTAATGGTTAAATTGGTCTGTTACTTTTTCTCGTTTAAGAAAGAATCCTCTCTAACTTTAAAGAAATAACACCACTATCCTTAATTTTGTTACCAACAAAGATTTATATCTAGCCCTCTATTACCTAAAACACAATCCGCCAACACACATACATAGCTAAAACCATCGTAAAATAACAGCTTAGTAACCACATTGTAAATTGTGTCCTAACGAAATTCGCCAGCTAGTAGAGGGCATATGTTGTAAAACCAAACTGCGGTGACCAACACCAATAAACCTTTCGAGTAAATGTTTGCGCCCGGCCGCGCTCGACAACGAACTTTCTTCGCTTCTTTAAATAAAACGGCTTAACCTTACAAGGGGGAGGTTGAAGTGATTTCGAAAGAGGTAAGTGTTTGTTTTGTGTTATTGGTTATTGTAATATTGATTTTGATTGTGTTTCAGCGAAGAGTTCCAAATTATTATTGATTTTTAATGATAAAGTTTTACTCTGCTTGAGTGGATTTAGATTTCGTGTTGTAAAGTGCTTTCCAGTGGGATTGAGATAATAATAATTTTACGTGTCCATTCCATGAATATATTTTATTTAAATCTATAAAGTAAGCTTTGCATTATCATTTACTTATCGCAAAACAATAAAAAGTAGAAAAGGAGTAAGATACACAACTTAATATGGTATATAATGCTCGTCGCTAATCGTAATTACATTAAGGTCGTAAGTATCAATAAAAATGTAGCCAAACTACAAGGCACATACCGTTTCCTAAAGTAAGACAAACGTCTCAAAGGCCCAGCTCCGTAAAGGGCAGTCAAACTTTGCCTGTCATCCGTTGTTGGGTCCACAATAAAAACTCCCCCTCCGGGATCGCTCCGGGGATTTTATGATGAAAAATGACCGGCCGTACTTACTCGTCGGCGATTGTAAACTGGCGAAAACATTTGTTCATTAACCAGTCCACTGGTCGCGTTATCAATGTTTGTGGGGTTGGGTGGTGGCAGTTGGCTGCTTGTGTTGATGGTTGGGTGCTTTATGTGGAATTTCGCTTTAGCTTTCGTTCTATTTGATGGTTATAGCCATCGTGAATGGAAGCGCATTAGCGAGTGGTAACTCTCGTAGCTCAGTGATACTAGGTAAACGAAATTGATTCCGAAGTAAATCTGAAAATCTGAATTTAAAGTGGTCAGTGGAGAGCGATTGTAAACTGGCGAAAACATTTGTTCATTAACCAGTCGACTGGTCGCGTTATCAATGTTTGTGGTGTTGGATTGCGGCAGTTAGCTGCTTGTGATGTTGATGCTTGGGTGCTTTATGTGGAATTTGGCTTTAGCTTTTGTATTGTTTGGTGATTATAGCGTTAGCGAGAGGAAACTACATTCCACATGTAATTGACAAAGGAATTGATTCCGAAGTTAATTTGAGTTCACAGAGGTCAGTAGAGAGCGATTGTGAACTAACGAAAACATTTGTTCATCAACCAGACTCTAAGCGCATATACCAAATAAATTGATAGGTAATATAGATAATATAAAAGTCAACGAGAATCAAGTATACCTACACCCTCCAATTTTAATCCAAAATATAAGAAATTCATTCCAAAGAGTATTTTAATCTCTCTTAAAGCCTCGTAAACAACTCGTACTCTTACTCACAATCGGCCCTTCTCAAGTATTATTCGGGTACAAAAAAGTCATAATTCCTCTCATTAGGGGAGCGCAGCCATTGTGCGTGGGAGGAGTGTGGGGACGTAAGCCGACAAGCACAATGCTCCCAAATGAAGGGAACTCTCCCGTGTGGAATTAGTAGCGTATGTTCACTTCTTTTTGGGAGATATGTTGGGAATTATCTGGCTAGTGTTTTTATTTAAAATATACGTTGTACGCATTTTAACTGAAAAGAAAGACTTCTTGGCGGGAAAGTTTATCCCTACAGTTTTGTTTTATTTTTAAAAAGTTGTGATATTTCGAATATGAATTTGTACTAACGGTAGGTTATTGACCGTTAAGTGTTTGTGAACGTACATAAGTGTTGGTAAATGAAACAAAACAGTGCAACATAACTTTTCAAATTCTCTTAAGAAAACATGCTAACCGCACGAAACTGCGAAAAAAAAACTGAAATAAACGAAGAAAAAAGGATTTAGGACCTGAATGTTGCTAAAAATTGTCAAGCAGTTTTGTAAATTCAAAATTTTAACTTTAACTTTAACTGATAGTCGAGAATCTTGATAGGTTG
Source organism: Musotima nitidalis (assembly GCA_949126915.1). NCBI lineage: Eukaryota > Metazoa > Arthropoda > Insecta > Lepidoptera > Crambidae > Musotima > Musotima nitidalis. Next base: position 4,369,397 of record OX421424.1, on the reverse strand, counting down.
GCTTGCATGCCATAAATTCATAGAATATAATCTATTGGGTAGTCCTTCCTCAGCATAGACATAATAAGGATGATATGATGATGTCACAGATACTATAATACTGTACTAGTAATGATGTTAAACTTTCTCGTCTGAACCAGGGATACATTCTGAAGATATGGAGCTTATTGAAAACATGAATCCTATTAAGGACATCGGTTATTATCACATAAAATGACAAAACACCCGTCACGCAAAGACTTGTTCGGTCGATACTATAGATATAAAAGATAGTCCTTTAAATTTATTCACATGTCATCTGCATTTGACTTTATCTATTCAACCTAAATGCCAGCTTCACACGAAACCCGGGACTTTATTATGCATCTCCCGACCTCTATGGAGAATATAACAACCATGTCTCGTTTTGTTCAGTTGAAGTATTCCTTTGTGTAAACAGACTACTCGATGGTGTTTAAACAATTGCCAAAGTGATAGATTTGTAGTTGCATAATAGGGGGCCACAGCGAAACGGACGCACTGAAATGAAAATGCCCGGTTGCGACCAGTTCGGCCACTCAGTATGTTTGCGAAGAGCCAATTAATTTGATGTTTGTTCATAGTGTCATCATTTCGATCATACATCAAACTGATGGCGGGATAATGGACGTTGCGTGACCCTTGTAACTTTTCACTGACAAAACATTAATGCCTTTTTAATTGCGACTGCGGGTTTTGTTTGCAAATTATTATCGCTGATCAATTGGATTCTGTTGTTATTCTTCACTTTAGTGAAGAATTTTTGATGCTTCCATGACAATTTGTAAAAATGGAAACAGTTAGTTATGTCATGCCAGTTTGTATATTTTGTTTGTAGTGGGCTAGTTTTATGGCGTTTAGTTTTTTGTAACTCATGACAGAAACATGTTATGCTTATGAAAAAAGGAAAAAAAACCGGCTCCAGCTGAGAACCAAAACAGTTGATGTTATGGAAATTATTGGATATATTTTATCCGTGCTTAATTTTACGTCCATATGTTTTTGCCAGACTTATAAATAAAATGTGATTTTGCTATATATACTCTTTGGGCATTTAAAATTAGACCTGCAACCTGAAGCGTCTTCACTACCTAACTTTGGTACATCTTGCTTTCATTCAACTTACGAACTGCCGCCGAAAATTTTATACCCTTTGATTAGAGCCAGATTCAAGATGTCTGTGCAGATATAAATCGCTGTTCCAGTAAGTCTATTCAATGCAATAAGTTTGTGAAAACTACTTAATATGTCTGGCTAAGAAAAGAAAATATCTATTCTGACGTGATTTCCTCAAATACCGTTTAACTCCTAATAATAACAACATTATACCCTCATCGGTTAAATACCCCCAAAGACTTTAAACTAAGGTGAGCCTTCTCATTAGAAATACAATTTTAAATTCTTATTTAACCAGCCCATCGTTCGAGTGTCGCTAATTCGTCGCATCTTTCAGGCAATCTTAAATGCGTAGCAAAATTTAATTACTCGCAGAGAGGTGGGGCTCAGGCGTCACCCCTGAGGGAATCCTGATTGAATCAGTCAAGCTCACATTACTAGACAAGTTGCGTGATGGCAAGTGTATAATTTGAGCTGACAACTTTTTTGGAAACGTCAGATGTGTTTTACATTGCTCAGCTCGGTCCCCATATAATCAGTGTATCTTCTGCTTCTCAGAGAATTGTGTTTTTGTTGCCAGTGAATAAAATTTCCGGGAATGCTCTCGAACCCTTATGGTTTCCATGGAAGACCAGTTTTATAGTTATAACATAATTCCATGTCAAGTTAACTACTTCAAAAGTTTGGGTAGTATATTCTGCTATAATTTTTATGTTGTACCTATAATGCTGTATGTTTTTAATGTTATAAGTTTAAAATATGTGTTTTCTTTATTTCATTTAGTCAGTACAATCCTTGTAAATTTAATAGATAAAACTCATGTTACACACACTGAGAGGTGGTGCCAAGGCGTCACACCTGAAGAAAGCCTGATTGAATCAGTTAAACTCACATTACTATACTGCGTGATGGCAAGTGTATTATTTGAGCTAGCAACTTTTAGGAAACGTCAGATATATTTGACATTGCTCAGGTATTTTATGTTGCAGCAAAGACTTAGTCTATTCGATCAGTGCGTCTTCTCAGTCTGTGTCAATTGTGTTTCTGTTGTCAGTTAATAAAATTGCAATTTTTTGGTCTTAATTATATATGGTATTCGAGAGAAAACCAGTGTCATGGCTAAATTTATTTGCCTTTTGAGTAACAACTTTTGGTTACATATTCCGTTATCGGTTTTATGTTGCTTCTATAACGTTGTATTTTTTTTTCATGACGAATCTATTTCTTTTAGTCAATACACTTTTTGTAAGCTGCGTGATGGCAACTGTATAAAAGAAGCAAATTTTTTTGGAACGTTATATATATTTAACTCTGCTTGAAAACTGGTCCGTATTAGGTGCTTTCTTTCTCTCATAATTTGCCAACTGACGCTTAATATCGTCAGGTACTGAGTTTATGTCCACACTCAATTTATATTAATGTAATGTAAAAATACATCCCTTAAAATAATATTGAAAATTGTAATAGACAAGTACTATGTGGAATTAATTTTGGTATCTGTGCACGAAATGCATTTAACTCGCTCTGGAAAAAGTCATAACCGTTTTATCATTCCTCAACGCTCAAAAACAATTTCAATAAACAAGACACTCCGAGTATTTCGTACTATTTGCATATTTCGCGATTCAGGACTGGATATTTATCACGGGTATGTATTAATGAGTATTTGTAATACGTTTATTACTTCTTCCCTTAGTTTTTTTGACTCAATTTTCGTTGTTGTATTGAATGTTTTAAGTTTCTGTTTTTGTCATTGCCTGTTATAAAAAAGAATCAGTTTAAAAAAGGTCACTGTTAATGCATATAATTGTTAAGTGGCTTTCACGACCGAATACTCGCTCTTCAAGTTCGTTGGTTCGTATCCCAAGCAGGACAAATCTTAGTGTGCATAAACATGAATATTTGTTCTGGTCTGGGTGTATATTAAGTATGTATCTTGGAACTAAATAATTGGTGTACTTGTCAAAGCAATATGTATATTTAACATGTATATTATATTTTTATTGTTATCTAAATGTATTAATAAATTATATGCGGAAATTATTTTGTCTGATACGTTTTCACGATTAAGCTATAATTTATTCCTACATTGGTCTTATACTTTATTTTTACATAAAATGAAGTAAACGGCCGTGTAGTATTATTGGCTTAGAATACTGCCAACATCTCACGGGGAGTCGTAAGAGTCGACATAGGGAAGTCTGATCGTGATGGACAGCAGCGTTATCCTGCGTACTGGATTAAATTGCGGTCACTAACCCGCCTACCCAACGTGGTGATTATGGGCATATACCCCCATTGGAATATAATCTATCGGGGAGGCTGCCCAGCAGTGGACTTGATAGGGCTGATGTGATAATGATAATGAAAAGGATGTATACTTTACTGCTCGACGCTGTACCAGTCCCAAATTTGGTGGAGAAGGGTGTGTGGAGTTCTTTTTTTTAGAATTTTCTAGAGTACTACTAACTAAGCCAATTTCTTACTAACTACGACATAATTGTAATATAACTGGGGCAAATAGCTGAACATTTTGCAGGCCATTTTGAGTGGGTACGCTTTTTATCGTTTACACTACACGATATGAATCGCCGTAATTTTTTGGACTCTGCTTCACTTCGATAATCTTTTTAACTACTTAGTACCTACTGCGGAGTTACGAGCGCAACGAATGCTCTTATCTACCTGTGCATTAAGTACAATTATATCGATACAAGGGTCTCACCCTTCATCAAACGTAGTAGTATCAATAGCAGAGAAATTCTATGTCAGGGCACGCGCCGGAGCACAGAAGCGCTCAATGTCAAATGCCACAAAAACCGTCACTAAAGGATTGACCTACAATTGTATCCAAAAACCAATTCTGGCGAAGCGCTATACCTATATAGAATACATATTTAAGCGCTCGTTTAAAGAATACTAATTGTATAGAATAGTCGTTGAAAAAAGAACTACAGAACCCTCAACACCTGACTTTGCATGAAACACAATTACCGTCTTATTCAAATGCGAAAAATAAATTACCTAAGGCAAAGCCCAAAACAAATAGCGGAGCCATGTTTCAGGCTTTTCATTTTTTATATTCTGACCTTATCTGCCCTCCTGGTGACATTGACTTAATTTAATTTAAAACGTGTGCCAAATATTAAGGCTTTTCGTGTAGGGCTCGTTTTTATTAATATAACTTTTTCATTATTGTAACGTGCGGGAGAAAAAACTTACTTTGACAATTTTCTTGCCCGTTCTTTTACGATCAAGCTCCTGCCCGCAGTGAATGGGCGCGCCAGTTTAAGTTTTGACCTTCATAGCAGCTCTTTTGAGACAAACTTTAAAAAATCATTTTGACTTTTTTTTACAAGCTTTAGCCTTTAGCTTCACTTTGGGTAAATATACTTATGGATAGTATTTTTCCTCTATACAGTCAGCAGTCACCAAACTCACATATTGACGATTGATATGGTGTGGAGGTCTGTTCTTCATTCTGCTGCTGAGGTAGTGGAATCGATTTTCAACCAGTAGAAAATATAATAGAAAACACCCAGACCAGAATAAATATTCATAATTTATGACACTAATATTTCTCACATGGAACAGTCGAGCGTGGAGTGTGGATACCTATCCTTTAAGTCATATCGTTCATCAAAATGTGAAATAGCTGACGACTGCTAGGAGGCAGAAAACGAAAGAACTTATGTTAAATAATTATTTAACTTATTGTTTAACAATAAATTTATTGCAAAACCATAATCATCACAAATATTTCAGAAAATTATTACGAACTCCTTGAGAATACAATTCATAATTAGATAGACCTGGCTTCATACTAGATCTAGACCTAGATCTGAATTTTCAAAGTTATATGCGTAATTATCGCTTTGCTACCTTGCTTGTATATTTTAGAGATATGCAAATTCGTACGTAAATATAAAGATTTTTACTTGAAACGCGAAGTTATACCATCAAAATATTCACTCAAACGCAAAAACAAACTAGTTATACTGTTATACCATCCACACGTCTCAAGCTAAGCTCTTCAAACACCTGTGGTATGTCTTTAAAAATTTACAACAATTTACTCCATTTTCTACAAAACGAGATTCTAGGATTTGAAAAGTTTAATGAAGTAAGCTTTATTGTTTTAACAAGTTTATTTTTAGTATTTGGATCATTATTGATTACAACTCCCCTCTTTTCAATCTTAAAGTTGCGTATCCGACAGTGTCCATAAATATTGTTCCGAATTGAATAACATCTATATACATTATGGTTTAGCAATAAATATTTTGTATTTGTATTTGCTTTGAGACTCAGAATTGTAAAGCCGTTGGTCCCGTCTGTCACGCATATCTATACATACATACATTCACGCCTGTTTCCCCGAAGAGGTAGGCAGAGGCATATTATACGCCCACACTTAGCCAACTATATAACTGGTCCCACGTAATAGGTGGCGAGCCAATTGACGCTTACCGCGCATTGTTATGTTCGCCAGAGCCTCGTCCGTTGATCGGCAGGTGCACCACTTGCAGGTGAGGTTGGCTTAGGCTCCTTAGGTCTTTTTAGGATCCTTTTACACCACACCTTATACATCTATGACAGTCGTTATAAAGAAGTCAGTGCCTTCTAACATCCTGCTAGCTGGCTTAACCATAGAATGATGTTTCCTTCAGGGTTGCGGAGGTTACTATAGGACGTATTCATACATATTTTATCCATTTATATTTAAAAAACATGATAGCCAGTTACAGCAGTTTCAAAATTAAAATCATTTTAACAAATTAGCAATTATAAACCTAACGCTCGTTCATTACCCGTAATAACAATGAATTTACTGTCAGGATAAACCTCAAAATATAATTTAATGTAAACAAATCCTCATTATCCCTTATCATTAGTGAACCTCAATGCAGGACCCTTTTTGGTATTAAGGGTTCTTTAACCTAACGATGTAATGAGAGTGAAATGGAGAATTCACAATTAATATATATCTATGTAAAATGTTGTGAACATGTAATTTGATTTTGATTAATCTTATAAAAATAGTAGGTGAAAGCGTACAAGATCATCTTTATGCACACAAAGATTTGTCCTGTGGGGGAATCTACCTACAACCTCAGAATCAGAGTGCGGGTATACTCGCATCTACGCCATAACGGTCGTCACACATATACAAAATAAATGTACAAAAGGCGAACTTAATTCTATTTAGCATTCTCTACCCAGGATAAATTGAAGGCGGCTCACACCGCGAAAGAAAATATGAATGAATGAATGAATGAATGAATGAAAACTTTATTGTACACTAAAAATAAAAAGTAATAAAATCACATAAACAAATATATGGTACAATGGGCGGCCTTATTGCTAACAGCAATTTCTTCCAGGCAACCTTAGGATGGACAGGAAACAATGAATAAAAAATAATGAGATTTATAATAAGAAAAAAGTAACTGGAGTTATAATATACTTGCATATACGTTTGTATTTGTACAAGTATACGTCCAGGGTGTGAATCGAACCCAAGTCCTGCACAATAAAATGTTAATAAATATATCTCCCCTCCCTCCTTTAGAATCACGACAGACTGACCGACTAATCCGACCGACAGACTGATAAATCTTGAGAAAACACCACAACATACAGATTAACTGAAAAACCTTGACAAGGAATCTCTTTAGCTTTTATTTCTTGGTTATGGTACCGCTCATAACTCTTTCATTGGTTTTAAAAAAAATATTGAATTTCCATTTTGTTTGTATAAATTCGACTGATCTTACAAATAGTAATATATTTTATTATATACTTTTTAACCAAATATCGACTATTTTTAATGTTGGTTTGAGGTAAGTATTTGAAAAATTCAATTTAGAAAATATATATTTTTGTATTTTTCCCTTTGCAATAAATATAATACCTTAAACAACATTCCTACATATATAAAAACTTAAGCAAAGCAGATTGTAAGAACTTGTTGAGAACAGCTTTTGTAACGTCGAAGTAATTGTTAAGTTTTGGACGCAAATAAGATCAAATACGTGGCTTCATAATAAGGAGGGCAGTAAGCAGATATAAATTATATTCTTTTACTCTTAACCCAGAGACTTTGATCCCTTCCCCGTGGCCGCGGGCGTAGGACTTTTCTTCTTTATTAAATTAAGTTTTGTTTGTGTTACAGGAAAAAAGATATTTATGTTTTATTTTTATTGCTGAATACAATAAACATCTACTTTTATCTTAAACAAGTACTTACATCAAAATTTCTTTCTTATATGTACGTGATTAACCGAGTGGTGCCAACCTAGAATAGTGCCACCCCCTCTTATCTTATAGGGAGGGTTGTTTGCCTTTTAGCCGAAAATGGGTTGGCTGATTATCACTTCCCAACAAACGTTTCGCAGAATGTTAATTCGCCGAATAATCATTTGCCAACTTATCATATAATTTTGTCTTATTTCCCAACCTCACAGTTACCAACTGCACGTTTGTTCTTTTTTTTATTATGACACTTTTCAAAACGCCAACTTTTAAGTAGCAGTATGTTTTAGTTAGCGTAATACACATTTAGTTGTTTATTGTTCACTAAATGTTTTATTAAGTAGGGTTTCGTTTAGTAACTATGTAATATAATATAATGTGGTGGATGTCAATTTTAAGCCGTGCGACATACTGGCTTTTAGATGGCACTTTTAAAATTGCGCCCAATATGTTCAAGCAGATATATACTATACATGGAAATATTTTTACGGACAATAAAAAATCATTTCCGTTATGCTTTTGTTTGTGCACTAATAAAGATAAACGGACATACGACACAATGTTTGAACTATTAATAGAATACGGCAAAGAACACGGTATTAATTTTGCACCAAAAGTATGTGTGTTAGATTTCGAAAAAGCTGCAATACTGAGTCTTCGATCAAATTTTGAAGAAATTTATTTACAAGGATGCCATTTTCATTTGGGGCAAATTATATACAGGTTGTTATTATTATTTAAATATTTTTTTTATATACAGATTGTTATTATTATTGTTTTTTTTGTTTATGTTTATTTTTCACTAGATTTTATTTTATTAAATTAAACATGTCGGTTTCCTTTTGCAAAAGCGATTCGTTTCTGGCACTTCGCCGGCCGCTGCCGCGGCACGCTCGCTGCGCTCGCTCGGCTCGTGCGTTGTTTGACATTTTATTCATTTATTCATAAAACAGGTCACTTGTTGGCTTACAGTGGTACCAAAACGTCAACAAGTTAGATACTACAACAATCAATAAAAATGGAAAAGATTAATGTCAAAAAATATATCGACAAAAGTGGCATGCTCAAAATAGATATCAAAAGTCAAATATAAAAAATGTCAAAAATGTCAGAATGCAATACTAGAGATGTCAAATTATGTATGTACAATGTCAAGCATGTCAAAATACAATGTCAATAATTACCAGACATACTCTAACCTAACCTAACCTACCTACTTAGATTTCTGTTGCTTAACTTATTTTTATTTTTTCAGACAAGTTCAAGACCAGGGTTTCGCCAAAAGATATGCAAGCGACATACAGTTTAATAAAGAGGTAAAGTGTTTGTTAGCACTCAGTTTTCTTGAGGAATCTGAAATATACTTACATTTCAACAGCATCCTAAAAAGTTTTAAAGATCCAGATTGGCAACAATTAGCTCATTGGTTCGAAAAGAATTATGTACACGGTACATCAACCACACAACCTAAATATCAGCCTAGTTTTTGGAGCTGCCATGAAACAAACAAAATGAATATACCACGAACACAGAACTCTGCCGAAGCCTGGCATAACAAAATAAACAATATTATTGATAAAAGTCACCCAGGTGTATATGAATTGATAAAACAATTAATAAAGGAAACCATTGCCAACGAGGGAGAAATAGAAAATATATTAACCGGTGCCCCACCACAACCAAAGAAGAAAAAGTACTTGGACAAAGAAGAAAGAATCAACAGAATTCTTGAACACAAATCTACATACTCCGAGGAAAAGCTATTAATGTGCATTGCTGCGAATTTAAAAGTGTAAGGTTATTTTTGTGATTCTGAAATAAAAAATGCATTTAAAAATTAGTATTTTTATCATAATAACAATGTACGAAAAGGGAACTGTCACACAGACGAAACGTTATTCGTCTAATAGTTGTCTGGCCTAGTGAAAGATTTGACAAATGATAAATGTCCCAAACGTTTTATGTCATTATAATAATCAGCATAACAATAATTCTACCAAATGAAACGTTGTCATACAAAAATTTGACAATCGTTAGTTGTCAAAGTGAAAAATAGGCGAAACGTTGGTTGGCAAGTGATAATCGGCCAAACAATTTTCGGCGAAAAGGCAGGATCCCTATAGGGAGTGGTAAGAAAAAAACGAAGAGCAATCCTACTGGATGATAGATAGGAGCGTCATCCTTTTTTTTTTTTCTTTTGTTTTACGTCGGTAACAAAATGCATTTACGCACTGCCTTCCGGCAAAAGGGGGACCGAAAGGGGGTGTGAGACTCACCACCGGCAGACACGACCGCCGGCAGCAATACCCACTAAAAATCTTCCGACGACGCCCGCCGCTTGTTGAGAAAGAGGCGGGGGCCAGTACCTGGGTTGCAGCTTCTGACACCCCGCCTGCGGCCAACGTCCCCCGGACCAAAACCGGGAGGACCTCCTCAGAGAGGCGCAGCGGACGCGCCCCTCCTACCTCCCCCTGCGACCATAGCGTGTGTGGCCAACTTCCCGGAGGGTCCATGGTTAGACAGCAGGGGCCCCCTGCCCCCGCTGCCTAGACCCTCCTGGCGCTGCTGAGCGGGCCCTCCTGGCCTACCCGCAGCGCCCTCCATAGGTCCCTCTTAGTTTCCCCCCCGGTAGTCAGTACTAAGGGCACCCAGAGTCGTCGGTCTCTGGGTGTTACCTTTTCCCTAGCGCCTCCTGCGTCCTACCGGGAGGTACTCAGCCCCCCCACCACGACAAGGTGGAGACCAGTCGGGGGGGTAGGAGCGTCATCCTGCGTACTGGCCTAAACTGCGACTACCAACCTGCTTAGCCAAGGTGGCGATTATGGGCAATTACCCCCAGTAAATTGTTATCTGAATGGAGGCTTGTTTTCAGCAGTGGACTTTATTAGAATGGTATGATGAAATTAGGCAAAAAACACGTTTCTCTCTGTATCTTAAAAAGGTGGTCTGCTTCCAGTAGAGCTTAAAAGACCTTTCTTAACAAATATTCCGAGTATAATAATAATAATCATAGTTTGTCGAAAATGTCAATATACCAATTTAAGCAGCATTTTTAAAATTGCCGAGGAAGTAATTCCAAATTTCGAAAAGAATTGGATACTCATTAATTAAGTTAGTTAGTTAGTGGTACAAGTAAAAAACTGTTTGTTTGTTTGTTGATATATGTGATAAACAGAAGAAAAGGCGTTCTTTAACACTTCTAGATCACACAGAGGGGTAATTAGTTTATGTTTTATGTATCAAATTAAAAGAGTCTATAAAAAGAAAATTAGGAGTTAACGAGAAAAATGAGTGATGGTATATGATGTACTTACTATTCGCTAAAAATATTGACAAACCGTGTTCACCAGCTAATAAAACGTTAGCGTTTTACACCTCATGACATATGTCAAAATGGCAATATTTAAATTTAAGAACTATTCTTCCATCCTATCAAAAGCTCCTGGAAGCTTAACTAACTTGTTTTTCTTCTGAGGTAGACATAACTGTAACTGAATCTGTTTTTCTTCTGAGGTAGACATAACTGTAACTGAATCTGTTTTTCTTCTGAGGTAGACATAACTGTAACTGAATCTCACGCTAAGATTAGACAACCAATAAATTATTAAAAACAATTCAGCATAACTCTGCTGACAAAAATCGCTACAACTAACTAATTAGCGAATGAGGTTTTGACGGGTCATCTTCTAAAAGTAATTATAAACAATAGTCATAATACGACATCGACACTAAAATTGACGAACTTTATATTTACAGCTTTATTTGTCTTTATCTTGGTTGTGTATTTTAGATTAGATTTAGATGAAAGTACTCCTTCAGAAAGGTTTTCAGTCATTAGTGAGGCCCCATAAACTTTTTTACAGACAAGTCTCTTTTTATTTATTTGACATTTAGCATACATTATAATACGTGCTAAAATAAGGCTATAATTAAAAATATGCCTCTGCCTACCCCTTCGGGGAAACAGGCGTGATTGTATCATATTGTATCATACCGTATTGTATGTATGATTACAAAAAGCAAACATTAAAAAAATCGTTCTTTCTGTCAGTCACTATTATCTAGAAAGTACACAGAGGTAAGCAATAAGTGTCTATGAGCCAAATACTCAGATTTATTAGTATTTTAACAATATTATTGTAGTCATTATGACGTGTCACATTAAAAAAAATTACAATGGGGTGCACCAAAAGGACACATCTCAGCATTTGCTAGGACAATTTCCCAGCGCTGGTTTTCAGTGGGGCCATTTTGGGTGCTATAATATTGGCTTTTAGCCCTAAGCTTGGTAGTGGCACATAAGTAGACTTAAATGAAAAAATCCTAAAATATTACTAATAAAAATAAATTGCCTTATCATATCTATTGTGTGCTCAATCTCACTGAGTTTGTGCAATAGGAAGCGTTCTTTATATGATATTATCAAGATAAATGACCACACATATTCCGCTCCAATCAATGCCGATCGTAGGTATCGATAATTGAGCCTCATCAGCCTCGCAGTAGAGATCAATTTCATATTTGCTCAAGTATTTTTTTACAAGCGGCAATAGGCTCGCCACCTATTACGCGGGACCAACAATATAAATGGCGATGTGTGGGCATATAGTATGCCACTGCCTACCCCTTCGGGAAAACAGGCGTGAATGTATGTATGCTAAATTAAACCTAGTGTGAGGAGATGTGGAGGTCAAGATTATGATCATCATATCAGCCATATAAAGCCCACTGCTGAACATCTCCCCAATAAATAACATTATATTGGGCAGGCGGGTTGAGGATCCTATACTTAATACAATATGTAATTGCAATGAGCATAACAACCGTTTAAGCCAACCTTCACATTTTTCATTACTACTATTAAAATTTGTCAAAAAAAAAAAACAATGTTCAAAGTTTAAATCTTTTTATGCCATAAACATGTTACATACTACTTGTAAACGACAAAATTAAATATTTATACAAATAACAATTAAAATAAGATAACACCGAAATCACAAAGCTTAGATTCACTTACATGAAACAAAACAATTAAAAAATATAAAATATTTAAGTGTAAGTGATTCTAAATGCCAGTTTCGAGCCACCGCTCTGTAAGAAGAACTAGAAACTTGCAGGCTATATCAATTGGTTAGTTTCAATCTTCACTTGTCAGTGAAACTATACAATGCAATTTAATATAACATTAACAATATTCATGTTCTAAGACATTCATATTAGACTAGACTGTATGAAACTGATGTGCCCATCCCTATATTCATAATCATAGTTATTCCACAAGATTAATTCCACAGGGGGGTAATGGGAGTGAGGACGCTAATATTATACCCCCCTCATAAAGAACCGAATAATTAGCCGTGTATAATGCGATTTAGTTCACCACCCAATAAGCTCGTTCTGCTGTAAATGATAATGTTCTGGTAATAAACGATGCCTCCATATATTTATTATCTAGGGACATTGACTGGTTTATGTGTTTAATTGTATACTAGATGCCGGCCGCGACTTCATTCACTAGATCCTGACCCATGGTAGTTTTTAGTAAAGTAAATGAAGTTCCTTATAGATTCTGTTAGCTAATACTGGCATATTATGGAAAAGTGGCTTTGGCACAGGTGTCTTATCAGTTAACTGTTATTGTTACTGTTACTGTATGTATGTATTGTGTTTTACCATGTATATAATGAATGTGGCATAGCAGTGCTCTCACAAACGGTATCTACGGAAGATCAGCGTCGAGGTGTTTTCGTGACACCTCGGCTTTATGCTGAGTGGATACCTTTTCTGTGACACTCTTCAAATTGTTACTTAAAAATAAGGTATCTGTTTTCTTTTGATGTTGTCACAGAATAAATTCTTTTTCTTTCTTTCTTTCTAAAGGAGTATACGATCGTATTTCGATTTACGTCGTAAAGGAAGGAGTCAACCTTATTTCTTTTGCATATTTATCGTGATAGTGAAATAAATTATTTCAATTATTTAACCTTGGAACAATAAAAATATATACTTACCCTCGTATGATCCTATGACACCTAGCCACTTTTGTTTGGGACGACCACGTTTCTCCTTTGTGGGTTTCAATCCATACCCTATTTAGGTATATTATCGGAATATATATTAAGAATAACATTAAGAAGGCTTAAAACAATATGACATAATAAGTAAAAGGCTTTGGAAGTAGTCAAAATATGAATTATTTATTTTCTCTCTCGAGATAATAAATAATGTTTTATTAATATGCTCTTCATAATATTAATATTATTGTACAGAAAATCATTACAGTATATTATATTACTTCACGTCTGTGTTATTGTACTCATAGAAACACATTTTTTATTCCTACTTGTTTGTGTAGTCGTATAATACGGAAGATATGTGGTACCGGCCTAAAATAGTGCCACATCTTTTCATCTTGTGTGAAGTCGTAAGAGTCGACGAAGAGAAATGTTGCGGGATGATGGTCAGCAGCGTCATCCTGCATAGCTCAAGAAGAAGCTCGAGATATTCCAGATTACGACCCTCCGAACCATTGTGCGAGCTCCACGTTACGCGAGGAATGCGACGATCGCGATGGATCTGAGCTCAGAGAGCGTTGAAGCCTTCGTGGGACACCTAGCGGGACCGCTGCACGCACGACAACCGGATGCTAAGGCTTATGCGCAAAGCCTGATCCCTCGAACGACGTAGGATTGACCAGACCACGAGACAAGGATTTTCACCTGCTCGCTGATCAGCCTAAGGCCGACTGCCTCGGGGCTCGATCGCAGCCACCACCGGATTGACACCCTGGACATTACCAGGCTCTTAGCCACAGCAACGACGCGTCCGTTGCAACACGCCGCCAGAGACCTGCGGAAGATCACGTTGAAGACCACGATCGTCGATCGTCGTCCAACGAGCTGAAACAGACAGAGATCCTGCGTACTGGCTTTAACTGCGATCACCAAACCGCCTTCCAAGCGTGGTGATTTTGGGCAAATACTCCCAATAGAATGTAAGCTATTAGGGAGGCTAATGTTCAGCAGTGGACTTTATAAGGCTGATATGATTATGAAAGTGACTCGTATAATTAATATTTAGCTGAAGTGAGCCCTCATGTCTCCAAATAGACCGAGTCGACACTTGTTTGCATCGCATTAGTCGCGGACCAACTACTTAGAAAGGTTGCTGGTATCGGATTGATGCGTTTTACTGAAATGCGTTTACTGACATGCGTGGCGCTCTTTGTAGGAGTTCTCTAAGTTTAGCAAACTAAACGGAAATATTTACATGTTTATGGGTAGTCCAGTACTTCAAGTACAAGCTTGGCAAATACTATGAAGCGGCCCTACGTATTATATTTTTACATCCTTCTCTTCATTTAAATTCATTGTTTTTTGGAATAAAATAAAAAAGTTTATTTGGCTTCAAAATACAATAATAAACCGACGAAAATAAAATAAATTAACCAGGATTTGTTGCACCAAATAGGCCTCTACTCAATATGAGCCAGGATTACTTACGCCATGGCACTGATTTTGATCAGTGATGCACAGGTAGCACTGAACTGGCAAACTACATGCTGCTGTTGTTTTTGGTTGTCTCACTACAGACTACTTTTTTAATGCTCTCGTCAATAACTTTTATATGACATGTACGAAATGTCTCTAATTACATGATCCCATCTACATCATGATCCATCCTACCTTCCTATTACTGGAGTACTATGAATTGATACAATTTAGTGGATCTCCGAGATTGTCTACATATTGAGTACTAAAATAATAATTCTAAAACTGCGTAATACTAAAACTGCGTAGTACTAAAACTGCGTAATACTAAAACTGCGTAATACTAAAACTGCGTAATACTAAAACTGCGTAATACTAAAACTGCGTAATACTAAAACTGCAAGGTAATACTAAAAAGGCAATACCTAATGAAATGATAAAATTTTCTATTTTCAGCAAAAATAGTAAAGTAGCATAAGTTTTCAAAACGATTGACTATTGCGTTACTGCGCACTTAGTTGATTGCGACCTCTGGTGTAAAATTCGGAAACTACATTCTCCTTACAAATGTGAGCTAATTTCATAAAAGCCTCTATAGGGTCGGGAGGGTGCATCTGTAATGTACGGCGGCGGCGAGAATTCGAAACCTACGTGGATGTGAGAAAATCTCTTTCGATTTAGGACTTGCTATTTTACTGGTACCTACTTGGTAAGAAACTTTTTAAAAAAAACAGATATGACAACCGTCAGCCAGCATTATCTGTTTTTTTTTTAAGTTTTGATCAACACCTTAACATGCCATTTACCTCCCTCTACGGATACTCCCTTTACAAAAACTTACTTTACTTAATACATATCAAATTGTTTTAATATTAAGTAAAATTTTTAGGAATTGATGGAAAAGAACTAACCTTGCAGAGTTTCTTGCCCTTTCTTTTACAATCAAGCTCCCGCTCGCAGTGAATGGGCGCGTTAGTTTAAAACGTTAATATGAGCTTTATTGAGCAAAACTTAAATGAATTATATTGACTTTGACTTTTATTAGCCAAGGTGATTCCTCCAATTCTTCTCTCACCATGTTGATACAAAAACATAAAACTGTTGCGCGGTTGAGCTAAGATAAGGTAAGGTAAGACTAAAAAAAATATTTTAATTAAAAAACTTACGACATCAAATTAATTTACAACAAATACACGATGTATCGCTTGCACCGTGCCTCGGGACGCACGTCAAGCCGATGGTCCTGGCCGACATCGACAGCTATGACAGTCGTTATCAGAAAATCAGTCTCTTCGAAATTGACCTTCTGAAACAGCTGGATTGACCTTCATGGTCGCGGAGATCAGATACTATCGGAATCCACCTCTGAACCTGGAACCCTTGGGCACAGGCGTGATGGGGAGCTGAGTACCTCAAGGTAGGGCAGAGGAGCCAGCTGGGAAAAAGTAACAGCCAGAGGTTGGTGACTCTGGGTGCCCCTAGTACTAACTACTGGAAGGGAAACCAAGAGAGATCTGTGGAGGGCGTAGTGGGTTTGCCTGAACAGCCCGCCCAGTTGCACCATAAGGCAAATTTTAGGCGGTAGGGTGGGAGTCCGTGCTGTTCAGCCGGAAGGTAGTGCGTACACGCCACACCAGTAATAATGTTAGCAAGATTAAACTTGTACACGATAGACCAAACAGTTCCTGTTGTTTTGTACATATAAACGTATTATAGCTAATATAAGTCTTAATAGTCTACTCTAGTAATATAAAATGATCTTGAAAACGGTGCCATTATCCCGTCTGGCACGTACAGTATATAAAATCTTTATAAAACTGCGCTCAGGGAGCATTATGCGCTTAATGGCATTTATGATTGAATTTTTATTCAAACTGCAGTAAGAAGTTTCAATTTTAATAGTTAACTGTTAATGCTGCTTTTAATTGTTGCTAAGTGTTAGTATGGGTGCTCTTATGTGTATTTTAATAACCTAGGAGTTTGAGTGCAGATAGAGTGTTTTATTATACAGTGTGTAGGGATTCTGCTAAAATCTTAAGAGCCCGCGCCAACCTGCAAGAGGTGCACCTGCCGATCAACAGACGTGGCTTTGGCAAACATGTAAGTTCCAGATGAGCGGCCATAGGCTCGCCATTACGTGGGACTAACAATATAATTGGCGAAGTGTGGCCGAATCATTATTCTCTGCTTATCCCTTCGGGGAAACAGGCGTGATTGTATGTATGTATGACTGAACTATTCTCTCACTCACTTATCTCAGCCCATCAACGTCCCACTACTGAGCACAGATCTCCTCTTACAAACAAAGATAAAATGGATTCAGGTGCGGATTGACTCAGGCCATTGACGTGGCATCCAGCTTTCGCCAATCCGACTACTATCGCTATCCGTCTTTTCTATCTACTCTTAAATAAACTGGTTAGGCTAGATAAGCGATATTCTTTTGTCTGTGTTTCCTTGTCTTACCTTTTATTTTAAAATAGGAAGTTTGTACGAGACATGGAAAGTGTGAAAGCGATATCGATAGAAGAGTGAATACTGGAAACATGTTAAATGGGGCGATTCACGCCTTTGTAAGCAGTCAGAAAGTGTCCTAAGGCACGTCTGGCAGTTCATAAAGGTGTGTTGGTACCTACACTAATGTATGGAAGCGAAAGTTGGTTAAGGCAGAAGAAACATGAAAGTAAGATTAATGCAGTAGAGATGAGAGCACTCAGAAGTATTCTAGGTGTGAAATTAAGTGATAGGATTAGGAATAAAGTGATAATGGTCGAAGCTTGTGTTAAAGAAGATATAGTGACAAGAATTGAGAAAGGTATGCTTAGATGGTTTGGTCATGTTGAGAGGATAAATGAAAGTAGACTAACGAAAGTGATTTATGATGGACAAGTGATTGGAAGTGTTGGGAGGGGAAGACTAAGTAAGACCTTCCATGACCAAATTCAGAAAATTTTGGTGACAGGACAGGTGAAAAGTACCCTAAACCGACGGTCGTGTATGAGGAGGTTAATGAGTGTGAACGGAGCTAAAAGTGTGTGCCGAAACCGTAGCAAGTGGAAGGATGTGATCTCTGCCTTCCCCAACGGGAAAGAGGCGTGACATTATGTATGTATGTATGTATGTATGTAAGTGTGTAGTCGCTTTATGTAAAAAAAATATCTTATTTACATAGATTGTCTGAAGAACGGTGTTTTATTCAAGATGCATTATGTCCAAGTTATTATATTTATTGATTTATTATATCCTAAACTTATCCTGGTTGCCCTATACTTCTGCTTATAGCCCAGGGTCTGATTACTAGCTTAACCAGATTTGGCTGAATTTCAATTATTACATGGAGCGACTGCTGTGCGACCACCGCAACCTAAACGATAATATTTTCATATCGAATGACGGGATTGATGATAATACTGACTTTATAAGTTAAGTTTCTCGAGCCGACGTATGATTGTTTTTAATGTACAGGAGATAGGGTTTTTTTTGTTACATACGTATTCACTTGTTTAGAGTATTTGCGAGTGTCAAATAATTAATTAAATTAAAATATATGCATTAAATTAAGAGTTTCCCGTAACCGTCGAGTCAAGTCAAGGTAACCCCAGTATATTAGAGACATTGCTTGAGGTTCTATGAAGTTTTAGAATCAATCCGGAAAATTACAATTCACATTAATATACCACTTTCCTACACTTGTGTACGTTGTAAAATTCCACCATATTTACATATAAAACAGATAATAATTTACTGCCGCGATGTGTCTTTATATGAATAGGCGCAAAAACTCCTGATCAGGGTTATCTATATAACTTTTTTCCTCTCCAATTGGCAATTTAAAATTTGCCAGCGTCAAGTGTATCTATATAATATCTGACCCAAAGAACACCGAATCCAAAACAAATGCACATCGATGACAGCGGAAGTCACTTGTTTTTCAGGAACCATAAAAACAGGTAAGTACCAAGGAGAGCCACCCTAAATAAAAATAAATAATTGAACGCCACGATGCCTACTGATTCCGGGAACGGTAAGCTGGCTTTATGTGTGTACAGATGAAGAAAACGCTGTGTATTTGATTTTATTTTTACCTTTTTATTGAAGATAAAACCGAAATTGCAGGTAATATGAAATCCAAGGATAAATGGAACGTTGAGATTTTGATTTATTCAAATTAGCTTTTCATAACATGGTTATAGTCAAAGACATTTAACTATTACTATAGACAGGACATTGAGATCAAAACTATAATCCACAACTTATTACCAAGTGGTAACAAGTCGCTCAGTATGATTTTATGCGCCCTCTAGTGTAGTCGTGTTTGTGCGGGAACAGATTTAACAAATTTTATAGAAAATATGCCAAATTGCGTACTGCGATATTGCAAATCCCGTTATGGTAAAAAGGCTGAACGTGATTACAGTTTATTTTCGTAAGTATTTTTTATATTTACTCAATAATCAGACTATATAATAATTTTCAATAAATTGTTCTAGAACATTACTTATGCCCTTTGCCGACCTCTAGCGGTGAGAAGCAAAAGCACTACTTTTAGGATCTCGCCACAGTTGTCGATGCGGAAGTAGATGATTTAGTGATGTTCAAGTGATGTCGTTTTATTTAATGATTAATGTAATAAATAATATTTATAAATTGTAAGTATAAGTTTGATATAAGTAGGAATATTCTGATTCAATAATAATTGCGTTGGGGGACTGTTATACACTATAATAGTAAAACTATCAAATCAATGTTTATGGCACTCCATAACGTTTCACAGAAGGTTATTTTTTATTTTTTTATTTATATTTTTACATATTTTTTTTAAAATTGTCATATCACATATTTAAATAAATTTATTATAACTTTAACTTATACTTATTTTTTTATTGTCTTGTCATTGATATAGTCTTTTATGTCGTAGTAGGCCTTATTTACTAATATTTCTTTGATTATGTTCACAAATGTAGCGTTACAGGTTTCTGTTTTATTAATTCAGGGAGTTTATTATAAATTTTTATTGACATTACATATTATTATGGACTATTGGAGTGTAGAGTCATGTTAGAAGTATTAATCTGTTTTTGTGTCTTAGTAGTTTATTTATTGGTTTTTCTCCACGTTTTGTAAAAGGAGGTGATGTTATTTCTTACAAATTTACATATTTCTGAAATATAAATGCCTGGTAGAGTTAGTATGTTAAGTTTTATAAAGTAGGGCTTGCAAGTGTCAGTCTGTTCAATATTTGCCAAAGTTCAAATTATTTCATTTGAAGAATAAAAAGAGAAGGTGTGTCAGTACTACTTCCCCACAAAATAATCCCGTAACTAAACCTTGCATATGCATAGGCATAGTATGTAGTTAAAGCTGTTTGCAAATCTGTTGTTTTTTTAATTTATTGAAGGGCATAGGAGAATCTGGATATTTTTTTATCGAAGGTTTTTAATGTGGGTCTTCCAGTTTAAGTTACTATCTATAGTTATGCCTAATAGAGAGAATTCATTAGTATTTTCTATTGTGGAAGTTAATTATTAAGGGTGACTGTAAGGATAAAATGAAATTAATTTAGTTTAGAACATCCCTACTGCAAAGCGACGCCTACCGTGGAGTAGGTAAAACTTATTCTAATTGTTTTTAATATGCTGTTTTGCTTTTCAACGTTAGATAGCGCTACTTCCGCGCCAGCTCAAATTTTTTGTATGGAAAAGTCTCTAATAGCCGCTCTATTACTATATTAAATCTCTTTGGTTATAGTACATATATAATATTAGTTGCCTTTATATCGTGCTTATTTCACGCTTTCATTTTTTCTATTTGGACTGCATCAACTGCTTACCATCAGGCAGGGTGTAGTGACCATGACGTGTCACATTAAAAAAAAATTAGCCTTCTGTTAGATAAGATGAAGGGAACGTTGAGTGATTGTTTGTGTTACTTATTTGATGTAAGATTTCATGGCTTATAGTACAACATATTTATCTATTTTGAAAGGACTTAAAGTCAATTGAGGATCAAATCATAGGCATATATACAACGGTTATCAGAATTTAGACAACGTAAATCTATCAATCAATTGATTATATTGTTGCGTTACGGGTGCGTGGAGATAGTTTCAGCCCTGTAAAGAATACAAAATAGTTTTTACTATGGAAACCATCCCTTAATGCGTCGAAAGGGATGGGTGCTGTTTAATGCTGAATCAATCATAAAACAAGAAGGATATATAAGTGTCACTATATTTATAAATAGATTTGTATACAACTTTGTGTGTTAATTATTAACTTTATAAATAAATACAACAAAAATTGTAATTTTTCTCTTATAATCAACCAATTATTTATTTTCAAGATAAGTATACACAAGAACTTGTGTTATAGATACAGGAGAACCGATAAACATACTTAGCTTCACTCCTGGGTCGTGGGTTCAACTCCCACACTGGACAAATATTTGTGTGCATGAGCATGAAGATCTGGGTGTTTTCCGATGTATATTAAGTATGTATTTACAGAAAAGTATATTACACAAGTTCTTAATGATACTCATCTTGGAAGAAAATCATTAGTGTAACTGTCAGACAATATTTTTTTTTGTTTTTTTTTATTCATTTATAATAATATAATTTGTTTATTATTGAGTTTCTAAAAGCTGATATGTTCAGAACAAACTCCATAATTGTGCAAGTCGTCTTGTTATTAGTTACTTGTCAAGGAATTCAAGCGAGAGGGCGCGTGGCTGCGTTTTAATAGGTGTATGTTTTTGAGGGGTGTCACTAACTATTAATACTCAAATAGGAATTAATAAATATACTCAAGTACAAGACGAAATTTCTCAATCTCATGGTCTAAGACCCCGTAATAAGTTAGCCACACCTTTCACAAAGTTGCACATAGTGAGCTCGGGTACCGAGCACATGTCAATAAAAATATATAATAAGTTACCCAAAAATATTAAATGCATATCTAAAGATTCCAAATTTTATATTAATCTAAAGGAACATCTATTGCAAAATGCTAACTACAGTCTAAACGAATACCTACATTCTTAAACATATAATTGAACAGGTAATTACATTGAATATAATTAGTAAAAACATAATGTATATGTAGTTTATTGATTTATATGGTTGTTTAATTTATAATGTATTTAATTTCTATAAAAAATATAAGGAAGAAATGTATTCCTATTTTAAATTGTGATACACTTGCAGGGTTCATTTGAGGACAAAATATTATTATTAAGACCTAAGTGTACACCAAATGAAACAATAAAGAATTATGATTATGATTAACACATTCCTACTAGATATACAGGCCTTACTAATAAAGATTAGCTCAGGTGTATATATCCGTTATACAGGTGATGCAAGCCTTTCTGACAAATCAGTTGTATACGTCTGTTTTAGCGTAAAAGAAAAATTACATAGGGCATATTCACTCACGATCCATTGTTTATCTATTGTGTAAGTATATGACAGGTGTCAATTTTTGGTTCGTTTGGTTTTTGATATTTTTTGCTTTATACGGTTTATCAATATCTTTATATAGATTTGCAATAAAGAACTCAAGTTGCGAGCAATCGTATAATATATAAAAGTTTCTTGTCAATTATAATGACTCAAAATTCAATATTATATTTTTCACAGACAATGTACAAAATAGTTGTAGATAGTTGTTTGGTATACCCAAACTCCGTTTCTAAGTCCATTTCAAGAAACACATTAATCCACATACAACATATAACTAACAACCATTTATTTCTCCAATAAAGTAAAGAAAATAGTTGAAATAAACGATAACCTACCAATAAGACGCCGACTCGCAACCCTGTACGTAACTCGATATAAGTTGGTGCTTGTTAAAGGAAATTGGCCGTTCTGTGCAGCGATGAAAACTTCTGTATCCTACACAACTGCGACTCATCCGGATGAGCTGAACTCGCGGAACTTTGTGAGGGCGCAAGATATTATTGAACAAATTGTACCTGAACAAAACAAAGTAGCTCAAAGATGGTGCGAGTTCCCTTAGTCTAAAATAATTTTGATCTATTGAGCTAGTATACTATATAGGATTTCTATCGATATCGGATCCTTACTATCTATCTTATCTACGAGTACAAGTGGAATAAAACAATCGCATGTACTTCATTATCATTTTAGACACAATAAACTCGATTTTAAGTGCCACATAAACCATAATATGATGACTCTTCATCGAAGGACTTACCGCTATGAACTTGGCATAATATTTGATCGGAACGGAAATAATAACTGACACCTAGTCTTATGGAGCTACGATACTTTCTTTCTGAACATAGATCTTCGCAAATGCTTATTTGGAAAGCACCTATTCAATCTTATTGTTTTTTTCTAAAAAAATTGTGTATTTTTCATTTTTATTATTTGTGTGTACGAATAAAAGTTATTCGACTCTTTTACCTATTTCCCTCCTCTTCTACCAGATCGCTAGTGCCGATGATTGGAGGCCATCCTCTACTATATTTGCAGTCGCCATTAAAGCATCTTCAGTCGACGTTACTTTGATACCTACCTACATAGGTACTCCACAATTCCTATGAGACTTATCAAGTTTGAGCAGAATCTAGTATGTATGTAGTTAATAAAGCAGTCGATCAGTTTATCTTTTATTTTTACAAAGATAAAACTTTAATAAGGAGTTAAAAACCCAGTAACAAAGACCGTGGTGGTGCAGTACCACTATTTCGTCGTTAACTTTGCCGGCACATGTATTACGTGCAATCGCGCCGCCCGCCAACTATAACAGTAAATATCACGTGTTGTTGCCGCGCTTTTTGGCACCACAGATAAAAAATGTCTAGTACATAGAGTTTTTATTTTACTTTCTACAGATTAAGTAACTCCGGCTGAATGCTTAGTACCCGGTGGTGCTATTTATACAGAGTGGAAAATAGCTTAAATCTGCACGATTTTTAAAAGGAAATTCTCACGTAGTTCTGTGCTGGCGTAAGTGAATTCAACTAACGACCTTCTTTCTCTTTTGTTGAAGATTATTAATATCATCAACAAGTTATTGTTTGTATAATTTATTTAATAAGTAATTTTTTTGTAGACAATTATCTCATCTACTATTTTTGTCACGACATATTTCATTATGAAACTTACCGTTTTGATGAATATCAGGAAAATAATATTTTTAACGACTTCGGGGTTCCAAAATCCATTATTTTTTTCATGGAATCAGATCGATGAGGACTTACAATATTTTATTACTGATGTCATTTTGAAAAATGAAAAATCTGAATTGACCAGACTAATTGTATGACATATAGTACAAAACGATGTTCCACAAAAATGTACGAAGAATCAGACCCCGTAGTTAAACCGTACTCATGGTTATGTGGGACTATGTTATAAATAAGTTGTTATAACCTGTACTTAATGAATAAATAAATAAATAATAATAAAACTGTAAAAAAAGTTTTACTGTAGGATTAATGAATTCATAGTAGTCCATAGTAGGTTAAGCATTGTTTATGAAATGGGTTTAGGTATACTTTTGATGTATGTTTGTAGTCGCCCGCTAAGCAGAAACATCAGTTTTTTTTATTTATTCTACTCTAAGTTAATATCTTCAAAACCATACATATCTATTTGTCGAGTTTTTGGCTTAAAAGCATTTGGAAGAGAATCAGAAATTTTAATACCATTTGCATAAAGACATCAGAATCTTTCGATTTGATTTCACCAACGTCTAAGATGTACCATCGTGTTATCTCAAAAATTCTTTTGTTCCCCTCCCGTTACTAACTAAGGCAATTTTATGTAATAAAAAGGTCCCCCCCGACGACGTTGCATTACTTGATATTTACGTGACATACTTTTGGAGTTCCCGTTTAAATTCAATTATTCTTTTCCTTTACATACTTTGGATGCTTCATTCCAAGAAGGCGAGGTATATGTGGCCGTAGTTATGCAAAATGGATTCAACCCACAAAAACGATTTTGTGAGATACTGTCATAAATGTCTAACTTAATAAAACAATACTAGACGGGAAGTAGATAACAATACCCAGTATTTTACAGGAATTTAAAACAAAATACAGTTTTCATATTATGCTATATCAAATTTACTAAAACTCCTGTTTTCTCAAAAGTAAGTTTTTGTGGCTGGATCTATTTTGCATAACTACGTCCATTTTGTATTCTTACGGCAATTACCATCTGCTTGCTTGTTCTTGTCATGTCATAAAAATGTCTCGAATTTGAAGTTAAACATAAAAGTAGTCTTTGTTATAATTATACCAACCTTTTTGTTTAAGTTTTTCTATCTGCTTAGCAATTATATTCATCTCGTCTCTTTCCATAACTTTTAAGTTCATCACTATTTTCGGAACATGATCTTCCCTTCTTGAGTCGTTGTTCTTATTGCTGAGGGTCGTGACCTCCACGAATACTTTCCGAATGAGCTCCTTCCATTTGGTTCTGTCTTCAGCGGTGTGTATGGCACCATGATCTTAGCATCTAATTCTTCTGATTATATGACTCATACGATGACATACGTATTCCTTTTAATTTCAATAGACATCAAGCAATCTAAACACTAATCTGTTAAATTATTTTGAATTTTACTGATTTACAAAATAAATCTGATGTTATTTAGAGCGACAGTGGCACTAAATTGCTTCTTTTCATTATCTAGCGTTCTCATTTATTCATATTTGGATAGTATATAGTTGGCGTGCATATGAACTATACGATCTAACGTTCATACATATAAAAACAAGCAGGGGAATTCTACCGAGAGTATGTGCGGTAGAAAAATGTTGTGGAGACATCATTAAAGGCCCCTGGTCCAGCGTTTCCTTTTCGACCGGCCTAATTGGGCCCCTAGAGGCCGAAACTACCCGTTGGGTATACGGCTTTACAACTCATCATGAATGTATGTATACAAGAACAGATAGAATAAGACTGCCTCAAAATATGTATGACATTTGATTCCCCATTCGCTATACGATCCCTGATGCAAATAAGTTCGTCTAGAATGAAAAATAAGAAATGATGATGACTTCTTTAGTCCTATATCTTCTATTTAATTTTGTTTATTTAAAATGTTAAAATACCTAACTGAAGAATGCTCGTTCACACCTCACATATTCCAGTCACGTGCAGCAGGGCTCCGTCTACTTTGCGTACGTTTCCAACAAATCTAGCTTTGACAACATCTTTACTCGTGTTTAGTTTGAAAAGGAAGCTTCGCTACTTCGTCTGTCTCGGAACTTTTGTACAATATACGTAAATATTGCACATCGAAAATTTACATAATGTTTGCCAACACAGGTAATTATTATAAGGTGAACATTTGTAAAGGTGATGGTGCCATGTTTTGTCAGTAGGCGTGCAATAATGTAATCACTAGGCACAAATATTACTAATTACTCTCCAAAAAGGACGTGAAAAGGTTTTTAATAGCGCTAGTGATGTCCTTAAAGTTTCAGGCGTCCATAAATACTATGCTGGGGTGACTACTTTCCGTCAAGTAGGCCGCATGCTTGAGCGTTACCTTGTGGTATAAAAAAGAAAGAGAACAAAGCAACAATAAAGTGCCTAGTTATTCCGAAATACAAATTCTAATAAACGATAAATATCAATATTAAAGGGCATGGAAAATAACATTCGTTTGAAAATTAACCGTAATAATTTATTATTATTATTTATATATCGATATGGCGTGGTGGCGAGACTACTCTAAAGACTAGATGCGATATGATCTTTAGATATTAGATTTTGTTAGTTTTAAGAACAGCGGTAATCTAAATAATTTATTTCTTTAATTGTATTAGATCTTAAGACATAATTTAAAGAAAGCCAAGATGAGTTTCTTGAGGCCTTCTTCTCAATCTCGTTGCCTTTTGGAAGCCTCGTTACTGTCACTGACAGATTGACGGACAATCCCCTCCCTCCTTTAAAATCACGACAGGCTGACTGACAGATACAGACTGACAAATCTTGAGAAAACCACTACAGACAGATAAACTGACAAATTCTGACAAAGAACCCATTTGCTTTTACTCCTTTATTATGGTATCGCTCATATTTCTTTCATTGTTGTTAATAAAATATATGGAATTTCCATTTTGTGTAAATGTTTGACGAATATAAATGATCATGTTGATCTTAAGGACAATAAAGTATATTATATTTTATTTTATTTTACCCGCTCTCCGCTTCTAAGGTTGTGGGTATTCCCACGCAGGACAAATCTTTGTGTGCATGAACATGAATATTTGTTCTGGTCAGGGTGTTTTCCCCAGAAAAAAAAGTATATATGTACGTATATTTATCCGTTATTTAGTATCCATAACACAACTTCTTAATGATACTTATCTTGGAATCAAATAATTGGTGTGATTGTCAGAAAATATTTATTTATTTATATATATAACAAACAGCGAGTTGGGAAAATATAGTAGTCCCACAAAACTGCATAGTTTGTGGGATCACCAGTCTCTAATTTACAAAAAAAAACTTAAATGTTCAGTTAAGTGTCATTTACGGTAATTATAATTATTCACTGTATAATTCTATAATAATTTAACGTCAGAGACAGATATTTCTTTGTGGGTGTATAACAAATGTTTTGAGGCAATAAAACGTAACGAAGTCCGCTTTGTTATATTTCCTCAAACCATCACGCAACGTACGTAAAAGAACGCAACTTACAAATGGCACTGACTAGTATAGACTGTTAGATTTGCAAATCGATATTTGACTGCATACAATATACACGTGTGCAGCCAAATTTATCCATTACTTATTTATTTAAGGACAACCAACAAAAGGGTGTTATTTAACGTGTCTTCAAAATTAATAAATTGCCAACCTAACCTAACCTTTTTGTGCATCAAAATTACTGATTGAGCACCTAATCACCTCATTAGATGCTCACTCAGTAATTTTGATGATCAAAAAAGTATTTTTTAGAGGTTCAGTTTATTATATTCCCCAACAAAACATTACCTAATTAGATAGATAGAAAATTCTTTATTGTACACCAAATTAAAAATAAAACAAGAAAACAGTTGCAAAATAAAAGCGATACAATTGGCGGCCTTATCGCTTACAGCAATTTCTTCCAGGCTAATTCTATGTAGTCACACTTCAACGGAATACATTCCAAAGTAATGCCTTAATTACAGGCTGCCACAACTTGCATTTATCTATATAAACCATCACAAAATCATTTCAAGAGGAATTATAATATCATTGCCGTATGCTACACTTATATTACATGTCTTAGTATCCATAGTACTTGCTTGCCATAATGCTGGATGTGATCATTATGATGAGACACTTTAAAGAAATATAAACTATTACAGGGAAAAGTTATTACATTCCGATAATATCTAACAAAGTAACAAAAAATATCTATGGGTACTTAAACATAATCTAAAGTCTATCTAAGATGTCCAACATTGTCTAAGTTTTATTTTATTAAAATTAAATTAGAGGCTGACTTGCACTTGGTTTTTAAGTCTCCAGAAAGTAATCGCAACTGAGTTCTGGTACGCTCTCATGCAAATAAATGAGTCCTTCGGCGAAAGTACGCCCATATCAAAAGCAAGTAAACGATGCCTCTCACCCGTGAAGGGCCGTGCGAAGTGCTAAGGACCCTTGGAGCCTAACCGTGCAAATTGTCGGCACATGGTTCGCATTCCTCTCCTCCAGTCCTAAGTGTGGCCCCGGCTTTACGGTAATTAGACTCGTCTTTCGGCCAAGTTAAATTTTGCCCTTGCCAAATATGTTTGGGTTAGAAATGCTGAATTCTAAATATTAACGTTGTTGGCATCTCGTGCAATTTGAAGATTCTCGGATGAGATATTGCAGACGATTTTATTCGTTTATCTTTTAGGTAATATGGTGTGTTGCAAAAAAGAATTGACATAGCCGAAGCGAATAAATTCTATTTGTTATTTTACTGAATGACGAGACGTGTATTTCGTTTATTTGTATGTGTAGATATTATGTTATTTATTTATATAAACATACATACATACAATCACGCCTGTTTCCCCTAAGGGGTAGGCAGAAGCTTATTATACGCCCACACTTCGAGCGAACCTATTGCCGCTTACCGGAGCCCATTTTTATAAAAGCGATGTCATAACCTCGAAAATGAATTACCATCACATTTATTTTCGTGTCATTAAATAGAACATACATTTTAGTATAAAGTACAATAAGTAATTTTTTATAATAAAATCAAATTAAACCACCATCCCTATACTATAAAATGAGCAAACATTAAAAACGCAAATATCGTGACGGATAGAAAAAAAGGAGAAAATAAAACATATTAAGCCTCGATCGTGAAGGACTCTGTGGTTTGAATGTTGTGGAGTGGCAGTGAGGGCACTCGGCACTCACGTGCAAATTATGGCCCACGTATGGTGTCTGAGGAGGCTTCATGCCCGTCTGGTTTGGCTTTAATTTGATTTGAGTCTCGCTTGGCACGAAAAGGTCTAACCGAAAAAAAAAACATATAGAAAATTATAAAATAATGTTTATAATTTGTAAGTATTTCTGTTTGTTTTGCAAACATATTTTGTTAATTACTTTTTATGACTGTTTCTTCTTATAACATAGGATTCCTAGAAATATACCAACGCAGTGCCAGATTTTCTGCCACCTAATAGTGCTGCCAAATACTTGTTCCAGTAAGAAAGTACGCTCATATACGCCTGTAAGGAGTGCTGTAGTAATAAATGACTAGCCACATAAGTAAACAACTGATGAATTGGAGTGGGTGTATAGGGGTCCTACCTAGAAATTCGGACTTCAAGTCAACCTCACCTGCATGTGGTGACCCTGCCAATCAACGGACGAGGCTCTGGTGAACATAAAAGTTTCCGGTAAGCGGCCAGAGGCTCTCCAACTATTTGGTGGGACCAGCAATATAATTGGCGAAATGTGGGCATATAATATGCCGTTGCCTGCCTCTTCGGGGACACATACGTCATTTTGTGTGTGTGTTATGGAGTCATGGATGGATGTGCCAATTGACCCTTTCGCTCCACCTATATCGGGAGGAGTTCATTTGATAATATTCCGTCCGAAAAAAAGGCACATGAGAAAATAACTGATGTTTTGGAGTACGGAGCGGAATAATGCCAATCGACATCTTTTAAAAAGTTCTGCTGTGAATATAGTTAGGCGTAGCTTCTTCATAAGGCATATAGATAAAGACCACTATAGATCAAAAGCTAATAATAGCATTATATAAAAAATACTAATTCCATTGAATTGTCAAGACGACTTTGTCAAACATAAACACAATGTAAATGAATTAAACCGAACGGTAGATATCATTTGCTCGAGCTCGGCCGATTAATTATAAGGGAGACTACTGAACCCTATACTGTTATGACAAAGGATCAGAGTTAATTATTCTATTGTTATTTTAATTTTCTATTATGATGGCGAGGTAAATGGCGCTGTCTAAACATTCGCAGTGATGAGAAATGGAAATTCGACTAAGTTTCCATGGTAACAGTTGAAACCTTTGGCAAATATGCAAGGGCCTTTGCAGTTAGCATCACGGTAAATTTTGTATTGGATATCGTTTTAACTTCTTTAAGGTGGAGAGGTTTAAGTGATTATTTTAGATCCTAGCGTAGCTATTAAAAATTTAGAGGAATTTCTTATTGTAATGTTTTTTTATTATAACCTGAATACATTTTGTAATGTCGAAATTTAGTCTGGAAATTTAATAAAGCGTATCGACATCCCTTGTTATTGTTTCCTTTATATTATTATTGTCTCTGTTATTATCTCTGTTTTGTAGTTATTAAATTGTTATTAATGTAATACTTTAGGTAAACCCTTTTTATTTATATTGTATTATTTCTGTATTGTAATGCAGATTTGTGAATGTTTTAATTATACATACATACATACATACCTATAATCATGCCTTTTTCCCAAAGGGGTAGGCAGAGGCATATTATACGCCCACATTTCGCCAATAATAACTTCTTGCAGGTGAGGTTGACTTGGGCTCGTCAGATCATGGTAGCAGCCCTATACACTCTAATGAAGTCCTGTATAAGTGTTTTAATTATGTTCCCAAATATTGCCATACTATGCAAGACTTCTTCATCATGGTTCTTTCATCATCAATATTATATTTACAAACTGTAATATGCAATAAATGATTTGAAATTGAACTTTGAAAACACGTGTTCTCCGTGTTCAAATCCCTCATCGAAAAAGCAGTACATGACACCGGTATGTATCCAATAGGTCTATCTCCAGGTGACATTACCAGGTGTAATTTGTAATAAAGCTTAGTAACAATATACTTCTACATTAATGTAAATGTTTATGTAGCACAATACACATTTCATATAGATAACAGAGACAACATAATACATTAACCTAAGACTGTTGGACTAAACAGGCCTCGGTTCAGTAAATATGAGCCCAGACTAGTTGTGTCACGGCACTGATAATGTAAGCAGTGAATCAATGGTCCCTTGCATTGATTCTGAACTGAACTTGCATACTACAACAGGTAAATGCAGTTATATTTTTAAAATACCTTTAAAAAATAAATAAATTGAAAAATAAACTGAATTAACACAAAGTTAAATAAACTTACCACTAGACCACCACTGAAACGAACGAATGAACGGTTGAGTGACATTAAAAAGCAATTTCCATATAAGTATATAATACTTTATCATCATCATCATCTCAGCCCATTAACGTCCCACTACTGAGCACGAGCCTTCTCTCACATACTAAGGTGCGAGAGTATTGGGTCATACTCCACCACGCTGACCCAGTGCGGATTGGCGGAGGCAGGTGTATGGCGTCCTGCTGTTAGAATTTTTCAAGTCGCCCAATTAGGCCTCTAGTATTTCTTAACAACTACCACATTATGTGATAAACGGGACCAACGGCTTAACGTGTCTTCCGAAGCACGGAAGCGCTCGATATCAAATAATAATAATACTTTATTAAGTATAAAGTATTATTATTATTTGATATCGATCATCAAAATAATCAAACCCCGAAAGGAAATATCAAACCTTTCGTTTACGTTATTACTATTGCTTTAATATAATACAAATGGAAACTTAATAATGAATTAAAGTCTATAAACGAAAAGTAACCGATAAACAATAGATTTTCTTTTTGTGGAACCGCTGGCGTTCAACGTGTTAAAGAAAGTTTTGTAAATATACCACAAAGCAGCACTCAAGCGAATCGCAGTCTAAAAACGCTTAAGATACTTTTAAATATAGGTAACATTTCAAAATAAATAAAAACATCAAATAATCAAACCCTGAAACGAAATAACCAACCTTTCACTCACGTTTTCGTGAAAAATTTTCGCACGAGTTATTCCCCTAGAGAATCCTTATAAAATCTGACAGAACTTATACGGGACTTCA
Source organism: Musotima nitidalis (assembly GCA_949126915.1). Taxonomy (NCBI): domain Eukaryota; kingdom Metazoa; phylum Arthropoda; class Insecta; order Lepidoptera; family Crambidae; genus Musotima; species Musotima nitidalis. The sequence continues at coordinate 4,337,088 of OX421424.1, read as the reverse complement.
TTAGTTAATTGGCTAACTGGTCTAACTGCCACGTAGCCATTAACTTAATTGAGTGTCGACTTACAACGTCACGGAACGGACAAGTTGTTTTTATATAGGTATTTTAGCTAATTAAGATTTTCACGGTTTATTGGTGATAATATTATACACGATAATATTACTTATCCTGTGTTTAGGGATCCTACCAAGACCCGAGGAGCCCAAGCTAACCTCACTTGCAAGTGGTGCACCTGCCGACCAACGGACGAGGCTCTGGCGAACATAACAGTGCCCGGTAAGCGGCAATAGGCTCGTCACCTATTACGTGGGACCAACTATATAATTAGCGAAGTGTGGGCGTATAATGTGCCTCTGCCTACCCCTTCGGGCAAACACGCGTGAATGTATGTATGTATTACTTAGATAAGTAATATACGGCGCCGTGTGACATCGGTCTAGAATAGTGTCACTGCCTTTTATTTCATGGGGAGTCGTAAGAGTCGACGAAGAGAAATCCTACCGGATGATGGGCAGCAGCGTCATATCGAGTACTGGCTTGTACAGCGATCACCAAGCAAGCGTGATGATTAAGGGGAAATAGCCTCTACAGAATGTAATCTATTGCGGAGGCTAATGTTCAGCTGTGGACTTTATAAGGCTGATATGATAAACTATTATAAAAAGCACTATCTATGTGTAATCCTTTGTCCCGTTACAAAACTGAAGAGTTGGAAACAAACACATAAGTTAAGCAAAGTCTACTTATTGGAATGGTTGCTGTTTGTTTGATATTTGATTCAAACTGTTCCATGCTTCGGAAGTCACGTTATGCTTTTGTGCTTAGTTATTTTTGTATGTAGTAAGAGCCCTTTTCTTTCTATATATGGTATATAGTCGTTAATCTGACTTAGAGGCTTAAAACAGCCAATGATAATGGGCCTAAATTGCACTGAGTGAGGTGTCAAATAATAATGATTTATAAGAGTTAAGAAGGAATGTAACCGATTATTAATATAGAATTTCTGTGCTATAAAGCGGTAAAAGATGTCGAGGAACACTCATATAATTTAAAAATAATAATACCATGTACCAAGAATGATAATGTAAGTACGAATTCCATTAACAAAAAAAGTTTTATGTGCCTCAAAAAGCTTGTCTTGCGTAAAGAGCCTGAAAGGTTTTTTGTGTAGAGGCAAGCGTCATCACGCAATTCTGTAATTTTGTGGTATTTATACTTAACAATAAATGCTGGAATTAAATCCTGAACATTCGTTCATTTCGTTAATTAAGTGTCACAAAAAGCGTTGATATATTTGTCCTACGTACTTTAATAATAAGCTGTACTTAACTCTAGTACTAACAAGCGCTCGGCCAAAATGGCTCTCGAAAATGTACATACCTACATGATTTTTCTTTATCGATATAATAAATTAAAGGGATGTTGCATTAGTTTCTAGTAAACTAAGAAGTATTTATATGACACGTTAAACGTCACTTAATTTCTATGGTGTTCATAGAAGTTCATAGAAGTTCAGTGTTTAAGTTTAAAGAAATATATCTTAAAAAGTAAGAAAGTAAAATTTGTAAAAAAATCACTTGTTTTTTTACATATTTTGTGTCTCTATCTGGTTTTTTATTTAGAAATAGATTATGCCACCAATATTTGTTTTCAATTCCATAAAAAATAATCCAATTCAAATTTCTGTTCTATCTAACATTCAATGATCACAAGCGTGTCCCAATTTGTAAAATATCCTTAATTTTAGAAATAGAATCACAGTCTTGTAAATCATGTAAAACGTCACCAATTATTCCGAACAGTTGTACACAGCATGTAGGCGAGCTGGATGATTCTGAACCATTATGCAATTTGGCAGTACATATCCTCCAACGTGACATTTTGCTACGAGTGGCATAGTTAATAGTTAGCAGTAGAACAATTCTGTATTTTCTACAACCTATTTTGACAGTAATAACACATATTTAAATTGTATTGTTTGACGACCGATATGGCGTGGAGATCAGTATACCTGCACTTCATTCCAGAGGTTGTAGGTTCGGTTCCCACACAGGACAAATATTTGTGTGCATGAACATGAATATTTGTTCTGGTGTGGGTGTTGTCCTATGTATATTAAGTATGTATTTCCAAAAAAAAGTGTTTAAGTATGTTTATCCGTTCTTTAGTACCCATAACACAAGTTCTCAGTGATACTTCTCTTGGAACTAAATAATTGGTGTGATTGTAAGAGAATATTTATTATATTTATTTATTATTTAGTTGTTTAATTGACTTTATAAAAAGAGACACAATTTCTTTAATTATCTTTTGAAAATCTAATATATTATGACTAATCGTATTTTGTTTTAAAAAAACTTTGAATGTAGCACCTAGTCTCAGTCTCACCTATTATTGGTAACGTCCAAATCGCATATAGTTCAAAACTCGTCTCTATTATAAAGACGTGTTCAAATCTATTTGACGACGATATGGCGTGGAGGTCAGTATACCTGCACTTCACTCCAGAGGTCGTGGGTTGGATTCCCACACAGGATAAATCTTTGTATGCAAGAATATGAATATTTATTCTGGTCTGGGTGTTTTCATATGTATATTAAGTATGTTTTTACAAAAATCGTATAACACAAGTTCTTAATAATACTTATCTAGGAACTAAATAATTAGGTAAGTGTCTGAAATATTTATTATTTATTTATTTATATTATTACGGCGCTTAGGGTGCTACCGATATTTAAAGGTGACTATAACAATAATATAACATAAAATAAAAAATACCTCGTACATGCAGAATAAATATCAAAAAAATGCGACATATATAAAGTGAATAGGGCTCATCAGGGTCTATATAGTGTATATTCTACTAAAATGTGAGCAGGTGAAGCCAACCTCACCGGCAATGGTGCACTTTCCGGACATTAAAGTTTATGGTAAGCGGCAATATGTTCGCCACCTATTTTACGTGGGACCAACAATATAATTGGCCAGGGCGTGTACGTGGGCAGCACTTTCTATATTTATTGTGTATTCTGAGCAAGTGATGGATTGAAAATATCTTTGTATCAATTCCCGCGCTTCTATAATTTCCCGAAAAAACGAGAAACTATTCGCCCGTACACAGGGCATCTTCAGGTAAGGAGCCTCAGAACAACGATGTCTTCACGACCAACGCTGTAACGAGAGTCAAACTCAAACTCACTTTTCAATCTATCACTTGCTTACAATGGATTTCCGCAAAGTAACGCCTGAACGTAGCTCTGCGGAACTCGGTGGTCGGAAACGATCACCGAAGTACAGCAGAGTTTACAGAGGTCAGTTCTTGGATGGGTGACCGTTTGTGTGGCATTTGATATCGAGCGCTTCCGTGCTTCGGAAGGCACGTTAAGCCGTTGGTACCCGGTTATCACTAAATGTGGTAGTCGTTAAGCCATGTTAGAGGCCTAATGGGCGGCTTGATAAATTCTAACAGCAGGACGCCATACACCTGCCTCCGCCAATCCGCACTGGGTCAGCGTGGTGGAGTATGACCCATTACCCTCACACCTTGATTTGTGAGAGGAGGCTCGTGCTCAGTAGTGGGACGTTGATGGGCTGAAATGATGAACGCCTGAATTAATAAATTATGTGTATTTTAAGTTGTATTCGTCTTTCTGTAAGCAGGAAGTTGACAAGTTCTACCATCATAATTTAACTATATATGAGTACAAATATGGAGGGGGGGGGGGGGCTCGCGTTGCGATGCGGTGCGACCCGCCTTAATAAGCACAGTTGTTATGGACCGACAAATATCTCATGTCGCTGTGTTATAGATAATTTATTATTCTTTCCAAGGTATGCAGATTAAGGGATTTTTATTTTCAAGCTATCTGGCACAAAGTTGACAAGTACTACTATCATCCTTTTACTATATATGAGTACGAGTATGGAGAAGGGGGACGCGATGCGATGCGGTGCGACCCGCCTTAATGAGCGCAGTTGTTATGGACCGACAAATATCTCATGCCGTTGTGTTATCGATAATTTATTATTCTCTATAAGGTATGCAGATTAAGGGATTTTCATTTTTAAGCCAACAGGCCCAAAGTTGACGTGTACTACTATCATCCTTTCACTATATATAAGTAAGTACTCGAATGAATATTCGAATGAACAAAGATTTGATTAATCAAAAAAAAAATGGATTGGAACCAATTTAAGGCTGTACTATCTATTCGTCAAACAGGTCAAAAGTGCTTTAACGCTGTTTGATTAGTTCTGATTAACATTTTACATCACGTAAGCCTCCAAAATATAAACCGTATAGAAAAAACCTTACAATAATTTAAAAAAAAAGTCGATAGCACTTTTTTCTATCACAGCACTAATCCGATACTTAATAACTATTGGCGGCGCACAGTTGTCGACCGCAACACTGAGGTATTCCGTTCGTTCGGTCTATTTATTGATTGTACGCTTATTACGAGACGGAGTTAGTGCGCTACGGTATTGTATCACTTGACGACGCCGCCGTGCTTTAATGTAGCTACATGTTTAAATATTTAAATAAAGCTTATTTCTGTTAGAATTCGTTGAAATCAAGGAGCTAATGGCTTATTTCTAAGCACTATTAGCTTCTTTGTCGGTACTCTTATACACATATGACTTCTAATTTCAAAAACTTCGTGGTGGGGTAAGAAAAAGTTGTCAAGTAACACGGCAAGGTTGAGTATTAATGAGTAGTTTCTTTTCAACAATTTGAGTTTTAATCTTGCTGAGTTGAGTTTATTGCCAGTAATTTTTGTTTTTGTATATATCTGCCGGATTGGGTCCGCTGGGCAAATTATGATATGACCCAATATCATCTCACCATGATTTGTGAGTCATGGAGTTGAATAGCTTTTTTTGGGGCGTCCTAATATTGTTTAGGTATTGGTACACTCATGTACACATGGTTTATGATTCTTTCGATTCGTGGTAGGTGACAGATCTTGCCGAGTTTCTTGCGAACTTCATTCTCCCGCCTTAGTAGCTAATAAAGTGGCTAAAATATTAATTGACCTGTGTTGGCATCGGATCCACAACCTCAAAAGCAGAGTGCGGCTATGCTGACCTCCACCCTTCGGCCCTCAAAAGGATAAGTATATTAACTTCAACAACCTTGCAAATAAAAATTACTTAAACTTTACAAACTTAATTTACGTTTAACTTTGTAGGGCGATATTTCTTAAGGATACCTAAATCACTTTTACTTTTCTCTTAATGAACAATGTAACTGTAGGCGTTTTACAGAGAACTTTCTCTAAATCAAGAAATCCTTTGTGCCTCTTAATACAAGAGTTGAGTTAAGTTGAGCAGGTAAAGATTTCCTCATAATATATTCATTACGCCCACCCTGCCTTCGGTAAAGCGTAAAGCTTCCGAAATTCATACAAGCCTATTTATCACTTTCAGATAAATGAGCATTTGGTTGCGCCAAAGCCTGCCTCACCCTTGTGCTAGCTCGGGAGCTGATTAGTCTTACGAGTTAATTTTATTAGCGACTCCAATATAAATCTCTTTCTTGAATTAGAATTGATATTAAGCTTTCATAGAACAAGTCTTAGTATGCAGCCGCAATTGTAATTCTAGTTAAGCTTGTGTAGTTGCTTGCCACCTATGGGATTTATAGTTTACTTTTTGATTAAGTTTTAGTGTGGGTTTTGACCGAATATAAGTATTTTGATGATAAATCAAGAGTATTGTAAAAAAATTAAATATAAGATACCTTTCAAGTAAGTGATAACTCGTAATAACAACCGATTGAATTAATTGTATTTTTAAATGAAAGTTTTTGTGCCTCTTCTGTTCTCATACTGAGAAGGAGTGCAGAAAACAATAAGTGTTGAACAAAGAAAAATATTATCCCAAGATCAAACGGCATAAAAATGAGGAGACAAATAAGTTTTTTTTAAAATTTGAGGTAAAAAGTAGATTGATTGCTTAACTTCTATTACATTTAAAGTAAACCTAATTATAAATGTGAATGAACCAGAATTGTTTTCCTGTGAATTTAAGATGATATTTGCGTATCATTTCAACCAGATCCAATGCTGAACGTTGGCCTCCCCAATATTTTATTTCATTGGGGGTATAATATAATCACATAATCACCACGCTGCTGGGCAGGCGAGTTGGTTTGATTTCCATTCGTTGACTCTTACGACTTCCCACGAGATGAGAGGGGGGCACTATTCTAAGCTGGTACTACACGTCAGTAAAATTTTGACAAAAATGTTTCCTACTTAAATAACATACATTTTTACTGAAATTGAGTTCTATTATGAATTAAGCAAAGCTTCAGTACTAATCAAGCTTTTGCTGAAATCTACAATTATTTAATATTTTGACACTAGAATAATTTATTACAAACGCAGACATTAAGGGAACCATACTAACAAAATATCTGCAAAAAGTACTTTTTACTTTACTTTAATTTCCTACGGTAACGTATTAAATTATAGAAACACAAATAAAGGAATTTCGTCGAAAGAGTATCGTAGCTCCCGAGCTAACATTTTCGAATTTAGCATTTATCAGACTGCGGTTCTGCAAGCCATCAGTCAGGGTGCGTTATACTCTGATTAGAAATCGAAGCGACCGTATACGCACATGGGTATCTCCTGTTTGCCTGTGGGAATTTGGGTAACCTAACTGTGAGATTTTGAGAGAGTATTTTCAGTTCATGCACTGGTGCGTTATATTCTAGTTAGAAATCGAAGCAGCCATGTACGTACATGTTGATTGGATACGTGGGTATCTCCTGTTTGTTTGTAGGGATTTAGAGTACTTAGCTGTGATATTGTCAGAATTCGAAAAAGAGATTATTTACCATCAGGCAGAGTACGTTTTTACGAAACCAAAGCGGCCGTATACGCACAGGCTAACTCGATAAGTGGGTATCTCCTGTTTATCTTTGGGGATTGTGTTTTCCCTAACTGTGATGCTGTCAGATTTTTAGAGACTATGTACAAATGATTTAGTGGCAGTCAGTTTTCGTTATACTCTAATAAGAAATCGAAGCGGCCGTGTACGCACAGACAAACTTGATACTTGGATATCTCTTGTTTGTCTGTGGGGATTTAGGGTACCTAACTGTGACACTTTCAGATTTACAGAGAGATTTGGAATAGAATATGTAGTGTGTAGCGCTCATAGCTTTAAACATTCTTTTGAAGAAACAGTCAGGCCATGTAATGCTTTCTTTCATATATAAATATGTGAACAAATGTTTTAAAGGTCAGACTAAATTAAATTAATTAGAGCATTTTCATGCATCCTTTCTATCTAACCGAATTCCTACCTGACTGGTGCTTTTAGATGCTTGCTTAACTGCAGAAAATCAGCTTCATATGCATTGTAGTTACCTCTGTTTAACTTCAATGATCTCTCCTCCCAAGTCTCGCAAAACTACAAGGACAAGCATTTCTGTATGAAAAAGTACCCAATATATCTACTAATTTTGAACTGCAAAAAGTCCCTTTCCCAATTTTCGTCAGTTGAGTTGTGCGTTTAATCAACAAAACGACGAAGTATCGTGGCCCAACAAAGTCTTCGCGCAATAAAACGTCCGGCTCGTAAACTGGACTCCAGGAGGCTTTCATTAACGTGGAACACGAGCAATTTACTTTTATTATGATTTAGTCGCATCGCGAATCTATCAGACCTTCCCGGAGCACTTTGTGGAAAATTAAAAGATATAGCGGTACGTGAGCGATTTTTGATTATCGTGGATCGCTTTTTGTAATGGGAACTGTGAAAATAAAGTCTCTTTATGTTCAAAGACCAATTTATAACGGTATGTGTTAATTACAGTTGATGTAGCTGACGACCGGTGCCGATGACGGCGTCGATGAGCGGCGGGAAGCCGGGTGGTTGCAATCCGCACAATATCGATTAGCGTGGAAATCAATTGAGGAGGCCTATATTCAGCAGTAGACTGCAAACGGCTGAAATAATGATGATTAATTGACAACCGAGTCTATATATTGGCCCTCTTCTCTCGAAGGTTGGGTGCTCGAATTCTACACAGAAAACAAACTTTGATTGCAATTTTATCTATCTTGGTCTGGGTGTATAGTGATCCTACCAGCATCTTTGGAGCCCAAGCCAACCCTCACCTGCAAGTGATGTACCTGCCGATTAATGGACGAGGCTCTGGCAAACATAGAGGTTCCCGGTGAGCGGCAATAGGTTCGCCATCAATAACGTGGGAAGAATAACACAAATGGTGAAGTGTGGGCGTACATCATATCTCTGCCTACCCCTTCGCGGAAACAGGCGTGCTTGTATGGATGATGTTTATAAACAATTACTTATGTTGAAAGTTGAAGAATGTGAAATTGTTATATTACATCTGTTTATAGAGTGTTATGAGTAACATAACAATAAAGAAACCCTTGAAATTATTCAATCGTTAGATTACATCTATCTTTACAGTGTTATGAGTAATATAACAATATCATACAGTTATTCCAGAAGTAAACAACATTGTTTTATAACAACAAATGATTTGATTAGACATGATGTGAATTTCAGCATGTTTCGATGATTGAAGAAAATTCGAGAAAATTATATATTTTCTGAAACTGAAAAGAAACAGACACTCTTCTCCTCCCCTCACATTAAAAAGAAATACAATTAAAATGATTACCCTGACAAATATTCCAAGGGTTATTAAGACACAAGAAGGATATAAACATTTTAATTGCTTTGTTCTGCTATTCAGTAACTTTGTTTATTATAAAACTCTAAGGAACCCCACCTTGCACTCAGTGGCGTAATTTATCATTATTTAAATTTATTATACTCCTTTTGAGACGCCCGTAGTCGTTAATTATGCATTAATAATGATTTACTGAAGCTTAAAGCTGGCGAAGAGATGCATGAGAGGATTCGTCTCGGTTGCTATTTTAGCTCGTTTGCATTTTATAATTGGTTTATTCTACATCTTTATAAGCTTACTTAATTTTTAAGTTAAGCAAAAAGTGTTCAAGGACACCCTGTTGAAGCTGCTCGATGACCCACATCCCTAGTGATTATATACAAAATTTTTTATATTTTCTTAAAATATATAGAATATTAGTCATAAGTTTAAAAAATATAAGTAGAAATAAGTAAAAAATAATGATGTGAATACTTGTATGTAATTGCTTGCATAAATGTCCTTTGGTTCTAAGTGTTGTATGTAAAATATATTTATATGTAAGTGTTCCTAATAAATAAATAATAAAAAATAATAAAGTTGTTTGAAATTGCGTATAATATACTATGATTTAATAAAGTATTTCTTGTTCTTTCACATCATGGTGAATTTAAGCAGTATGGGTAAACTAAGGAACCCAAGCTAACCTCAACTGCAATCGTGCACTTGCTGATCAACAGACGAGGCTCTAACAAACATAGAAAATTCCAGTAAGCGCAAATAGGCTCGCAATCAATTGCGTGGGTACTCCAATACAATTAGCGAAATGTAGGCACATCCTCTGCCTATCTCCTCGGGGAAACAGGCGTCGTAGTATATATGTTGTAGTTTCACATTATCATCCTTCTGCCCTGCTTCCAGTTAACTGACGTCGGTTCAATATGTTGTCCAAACACCTTGGGCATTCCACATCAGCTCATTCCTCCTTATCTTCTACCGGAACTACTAGAGTAAGTGTTCTGAGGAGCTTTTCGATTTCATCCCGCACTCTCCTTTCCTCTCCCGAACAACACGTGCTCGTCTAAGGAACCATCGACATACAGTGCAGACTAACAGCACTGGAACCAAGAAATTTGGTAAGTCGTTCCTGTTTAATTAAGCTCTGGAATTCGCTGCCGGCTCATGTGATTCCTAGATCCTATAATACCGGGTTTTTTAAGCGGGGCGTGAAACGGCATTTTTGCATGTTACCGTGCTTATTTTAAGGAATGAAGCACCTTCATTTTTTTGGACTGCATCGACTGCTTACCATCAGGCAGGATGACTATTTAATGATGTTTCAAATTAAAAATAATAATAATAACACTATATGCAGACAGTCATCCTGTTCCACCCCCTAGCATTTATTATCATATTCCTTCTCGCCACGAACCCTTCGTCTCATCTCATTACATGCCCAAACCACGACAATCAGATTTCTTTTTTAGGTAAGCAAATCAGTGTATACCTCCTTGTGCAAGTTCCTATTATATCTCTTATAATACGTATAATATTAAAAATGGGAAATTTACACACACTGGCTTATTTGTACCACAGCAGTAAGTTTTATCGTGTCGTCATAATAACGAAGCCCTATTATATAACACATACATTCATGCCTGTTTTCCCGAAAGGGTAGGCAGAGGCATATTATATGCCCACACTTCGCCAACTATATAGTTGGTCCCACGATATAGATATTGTCAATTTCCGGGCACTATTATGTTCGACAGAGCCTCGTCCGTTGGTCGGCAGGTGCACCACTTGCAGGTGAGATTGGCTTGGGCTCCTCAGGTCTTGGTAGGATCTCTATACACCCTAAAATAATCATATAATAATACTCACTAATGAGTACATAATCATGAATGGTTAGTACAAAGAATTTGTTACATTAATTTAAAACAATATTGAGTTACCCATAAGTATTCATTACGTTTTCTTAGAAATAATAACCTACAAACAAAATAAAATTACTGTCATTGAACTCCTCGTTGATCTGCCGAGAAACGCACTTATACTCGTTTAATCATTTATCTGACATTTTACTAATTTATTTATTTATTAATTGAACACCAACATATTAAACACCACCAAAGTACAAGTATATTACCCACAATTAAATTATATTGCTAAATGTCATTATAATTATAGGTGAAGACCACAAGTGTTAAATATGAAGCAACACCCTAGAAATAAATATAAAATTAACTACATATAAAACTAAATGGGCACAAAATGACAAAAATCAAAATTAAAAGAAATTAAAAATAAATGGAAATAAATCTTAAAGAAAAAATATTATGAAAAATGACAATTATAAAATGTACAAATCTATAACAAATAAGAAAAGGAAACAAACAATAGGTATATAATTAATTGCAAAAAGTTATTTAAAATGTAAAGGATAAACCAAAATCAAGTGGTTTCTAGTAACGTAAAAGTACTAACCCACTGGTAAGACAAGCGAATTAAGCTTGATTTATGCTATCATCATCATCTCAGCCATATGATGTTTAGTGATGAAGGCCTCCCCAATAGATTTCCACATTGTGATCCTGAGTCGCCTGCATCCATCGGCTTCCCGCCGCCTTGACCAGATCATCTGTCCATCGCGTGAGTGGCCGTCCTCTACTACGTTTGCCGGTTCGCGGTCGCTATTGAAGAACCTAAACGCCCCATCGGATCGGTTGATTTATGAAGATTTAAAGAAAAATATGTCTCAATCTTTTAAAGATGAATCTAGCACAAATCTTACATGAATCAAGACCTGTTGGGCTATTATGTTCACACAACGATTCTTTCCTACACAGAAAAATCTATCTTATGCGTGCAGAAATAGAGCGTATAATTGAAGCGCAACACAAAGCCCCAGGTGTCGTATCCGATGAAAAGAAGTGATAATGAAGTCACTTCTTTCACTACTTTGGAACGTCATCTCTTTGATAGATGAATACGACCAAAATAAAACGACCCCAATTAGTAGGGGCTTGTTTATTATCAGTAGCACGTTAATTTGGGTCGAGTTTTTGTTAGGTCTTAATTGGTCATGCTTTTAGGCGGCTTATAAATGAGGCTGGTGCCAAAAATGCTTTATTTCAACATGTAATCGAGCTTTTGGTTTTTGTGAAAATATAATGTCTATGCCCTTTAAATAGTGGTATATAAACTATAAAAATCCTTTACTAACATTTTCATATGACTGTTCAAAGAAGAAGTATTATAAAAATCAAATTATTATTTTTTTATATTACGTAGGACTTGAAATTGTCAAAATTAAATATAAAAAACAATCAAATACTAAAATCAAACAGCTTAAATTCACTTATATGCTACAACAAAACAATTAAGTGTAAGTAAGTAAATCTCAGTGCCAGTTCCGAATCACCGCTCTATAAGAAGAACTGGCAAGAAACTCACATGCTATGTTTTAAATTACCAATTGTTTAGGAAAGGATTACAATCATGTTTTAAGTCATTTATATTAGATTAGCCTGTAAGAAACGGCAGTTCAATCCCAAGCATTGTTATCTGCCATATAATCTTTGATAGAACAGTATCCCTTTGAATACCGCTTACGTTTTATTGAAGAAAGAAGAAAGAAAATATGTTTATTTGGTACACATACAATTCAAAATTATCAACTAAACTTCTATACTCATTGGTCTGTACCAAAAAAGGTCACCGCTCAGCATGTGCGCAGTTGATTTTCTGCGATAACCTCACATTTAATTAACTAAAAGCAATACTGAATAACATCAAATTGGTAAATAATAAAAAAAAATAGTTGAAGTGGCGTTGTCGACGTTTCTTATCACAATAAAATAACTAACAAATAAGAAACTATTACATATAAATATATTGTAAATGTAAGTTTGCTTTGCTTTTTTAACTATATCAATGATAAGGACATAAAAATATAGGTATAAGTTAAAGTTAAAATAAATTTATTTAAATATGACATGAAAATTTTTAAACAATAATGTAATAATATAGGTATATAGGGACATTTAAATAATATATGCACAATAATTATTAATTAATAAAATAAGAAATAAACTATATTTTGATTTAGGACATTGATGTTGTGAACTATTTAATTTTTATGTAAAATTGTAAAAAAGGACCTAGTATGCTTCTTCTCTTCTAAGTTTGCCGTGCCCAACAGGGTCCATAATTGTAACTTGTATAGATGTAAGACCTTATGTAAAACATTATGGAGTGCAATAAACATTGAATTGAATAGGATTTTATTGTAAAATCACATATTATACTTATTGAAGCGCATCTATCTATATACGAATGTTAGTAAATTCTTGCGTCATAGTTTTAAAGCGTTTGTATATATTTCGATTACAGTTATAGGGTAAAATAAAGTTAAAAAAACAAAAGAAAAATTAGAGGGTTGGTGATTAGAAAATTAAAGCCATGTGTAGTTCTTCGTAATTATACTTTGTTTCAATTGTATTTTTTTGTTCTCGTAAAGAACTGACCGGCTTTGTTTTAAATTTTATTCTAAAACGTGTTTCTTGTACTACTAACTTTAAGAGGAAACCAAATGTACGACGATAACGCTTTTTGAATACCAAATAGATATCAAGGAACCATTTGGATTCTTAGCAAGTCTTGCTTTTTTAAAAGTAAATACATTTTCTCAGTATAACTTCTGCAAAGAGGTTATTGCAATTTAAACGCCTTACCTTACCTATCTAACTATATACACAAAATTACTTCCTAATTACTTTGTAATAATCAAATCTGAATCTTTAAATTACTATCCACATTATGTAATAAACAAAACACTAGTTTGAGAAGACTGCTGCCAGACAAAAACAAATTTCGGATTAAAATTTTATCTACATTCCTGCGTGTGCAATGCAGGTTTAATATTATTCCACTTGGAAAATAAGAGGAAACGAGTTTCGATACAAGATAGTGAGACTCATTTTGTTAGTGTTTATGATGGAGACAGCATGTTTAATTATTTCTCCCACCTTGTTATAATTTGTACAGGTCGCCTCTCTACCCCACCGCTCCAGAACATAAAGGGCTCAAAAAGAAACATGGTTGGATAGCCGGAGACAGTCATACGTTTCCAACCGTAAGAAAAAAGTTGATCTCTTATGACTGAATTTTCGCCATTTAAGTTCCGGGGATGATTTGACTACTGTGATAGAAATATTAATTTCATTTAAATGTCCTATTATATTGCTAATTACATTAGACTTGTATTATATTATATATTTGCATTATAAATATGTAATACGCAGTGTTGGTGTAAAATTTATATTAATGTTTTTAATTATTTGTCTATATAACATAATTTGGCACTGTTTGTTTACCTGATTAAATACAAAATGCCACCTTTTGCCTTTTACTCCATTTCTCCAAATGTCTTAGTCATATATTGTTGGTTACTTACGTCTCGTCTTAAGCACGCGAGTATAATTAAAAATATCACTTTTAAAACTAAACTATAAGGTTTTTTATTTCCTTTCAAGTTTCATTTACCAGATCTTTGAATATAAATACACATTGAAAACGCGTTGTCAACTGTCATTTATAACTTTACTAGTGATATTTCTTTTTGGTATCTTATTTATTTATCCGAATTCAATCTTTAATCCAACTCTTTAAATATCGATCCTACCCAATCTACTATGTCTTGTAGGATTATTATCGAATATAGTCTATAAACAGTTCTAGATACATTGTAAAGCCCGTTCAAACTCGAATAGGAACTAGATTTATCTAGAAAGATATTCAATTTGAATAACGAATACAATGGCCGATAAACTATATTATGATAGACAGAGATACAGTCTTATTACAAATGTACCTATAAACAAAATATCCACTATAAAAGATTAACATTAAAGCTACTTTCAACTTTAAGCATATGACCTTAAGGTTTACTAAAGCTTTTGCTTTATGAAGGGTGAGTAAGACTACTTTAGATAGGTGCACTAAGCTATTTCGAAATACGTTTCACCTAAGAACACCCCAGTTGCGACGAAACATGAGGAAAATATTTTAGCTTGGCATATTTTTGTGCAACGAATTAAATTATATAAGAAATAAATTTATCTAATATCTATTAATACAACAATTTATCGATAGTACTTACTATAATAGCCAATATCTTATAATAAATAGTCACAGGCGAGTACCTGAACAAGATATAAGGAGCCCAAGCTAACCTCACTTGCAAGTGGTGCACCTGCCGATCAACGGACGAGGCTGTGGCGAGAATAAAAGTTCCCTGTAAGCGGCAATATGTTCGCTACCTATTACGTGGGATCACTGTACGGATTGGGGCGAACTGGCGAAGTTTGAGCGTATAATATGCCTCTGCCTAGCCCTTCAGGCAAACAGGCGTGAAATTATGTATATATGTACAAGCGAGTAAACATAATAAATTAAAAAAAACATACTCATATAATTTTCGTGTACCCAACTTATGTCTTTGACTTAGTCTATGAGAAGACATCTGACATAAGAATCGCCTCGTGACCGCGTTTCTAATCCGTAAAATGTGTTACGAAGTAGATTAATCAAACATACTCCAATGCAGTAAATACATAATAGGTTGGGGAAAAAGTCTTTTCGTATTTTTGTATGAAAAGTCAAGACATTTTTTTCAAAGTTTATTTACATTTATTTACAATATATATGTACCGTTTTGTTGAATAACTTTCTGCCATTTTGTGGGCAGAGACATTATCCCGTTACTGTAGAAACTTTGGGACTTCTGATCAAAAAAACGGGACAAATAGTTTTGGCAGTCCTCTCTTGAGGTCAACCTTACAGAACCTAAAGAATTCTGCAGAGACCGAAACAGGTGAAAATCTGAAGGCGCAAGGTCAGGGCTATATGGTGGATGCACTAGGACCTCCCAGTCGAACTCTCTTAATTTTTGCTGAGTGGCTAAAGATGTGTGTGGTCTAGCGTTATCGTGATGAAAGACCACACCCTTCCTGTTGATCAATTCCGGCCGTTTTCTCTCGACTGCTTCCTTTAATCTCATCAGTTGCTGGCAGTAAAGATCAGAATCGATGGTTTTGCCGGGCGGTAAAAGCTCATAATAAACAATGCCCTTCCAATCCCACCATACACACAGCATCACCTTATTTCGTGTTAGGCCAGGTTTGGCCACAGTCTGTGAAGCCTGGCCAACTTTCGACCACGACCTTTTTCGCACGTTCTTGTCGTACGTGATCCACTTTTCATCGCCAGTTATCAATCTCTTCAAAAACGGCTCGGTTTCATTACGTCTCAATAATGAATCGCAAATGAGTACACGGTTCATTAAGTTTCTTTGAGTGAGCTCGTGTGGCACCCAAATATCGAGCTTTTTTGTATAACCAGCTTTCTTCAAATGGGTCAAAACTGTTTTGTGGTCAATTCCCAGTTCTTCAGCTGCATCGTAACTACTAATATGCCGATCTTGCTCCACTCTTTCAAAAATGGCGTCCATTTTATTCGTAACAGGGCGACCAGAGCGAGGTGCATCTTTAACATCAAAATTTCCGGACTGAAAACGTTTGAACCAAATTTGTGCTACTCTTACTGACACTGCATCAGGTCCATAAACATCACAAATTTTTTTCACTGCTTGAGTTGCATTTTTGCCTTTTTTATAATAAAATTTTAAAATGTATCGAATTTCTTCATTAGATTCACTCATTTTAACGGAGAGAATATCAAATGAAAAATAGCGGGAAACAACTTTTTTTTATTTTTTTCTTTTCTTTATAATGGAACCTTTTTAATGTTACCAAAACCAGCCAGACACAAATAGTACAGTCAAAAAAAATTTATAATAAGTTTATACCTACGTTATGCGAAAAGACTTTTTCCCCGACCTAATATTATATTTTTTTGTATTTATGAGTACTCACTATAGTTGTGGGCTCGCTGTTGCTATGTAAAAAGTCCATAAAATTGTTATATTTTTATTTATTGTCTTAATATTTATCCGCCTTTAAAGTTATAAATATCCAGCTCAGAAATCATCCTTGTATTTCTCTTCAATCATATTTTTTAGATTCCCGTTCAACACTATCGGACAAGGCGTGGACAACAATTTAGTCCGACTTGTTCCATGAATACACATGTAAATATAAAAAAACTATGCTAAACAATAAAAAAGTAGAAATCAAATAATACATTTTATAATTTAAAAATGAAGCTTTCCGAGAGTTCGAAATTAAAGGAAATGTAAAAAAATATACACAACCTCGTCTTTGATATCAAAATAATAATAAATAAATATTCTCTTACAATCACACCAATTATTTATTTCCAAGATAAGTATCATTAAGAACTTGTGTTATGGATACTAAATAACGGATATACATACATAAATACTTCTTTTTTTTTTGTAAAAACATACTGCAGGCAGAAGACTGCTGCCAGACAGAAAATAAATGGATTTAAATTTAGTCGACATTCCTGCAAGTGTAATGCAGTTTAAATATTATTTCACTTGAAATATCAGAGGAAACGAGTTTCGACGCAAGATAGTGAGACTCATTTTGATTTGTGTTTATGATGGAGACAGCATGCTTTATGGTTTCCTTAAGACACAAAGAATTATGTGTAGTACGCTGCAGGACGCCTTTGCTTTGCTTTATAAAGGTGGTCATATCTTACGACACTTATTTTTCATATAGTTTTATTAAACCTAATGTATGGAATGAAACCTTTTTCGCTTCGTTTTTAAAATCTCACTTATTTTGATATAAAAGACGAGGTTGTGTATGTTTTTTACATTTCCTTTAATTTCGAAGCTCTCGGAAAGCTCCTTTTTTAAATTATAAAATTTATCATTCGATTTCTACTTTTTTATTGTTTAGCATAGTTTTTTTTTATATTAACATGTGTATTCATGGAACAAGTCGGACTAAATTGTTGTCCACGCCTTGTCCAAAAGTGTTGAACAGGAATCTAAAAAATATGATAGAAGAGAAATACAAGGATAATTTCTGAGCTGGATATTTATAACTTTAAAGGCGGATAAATATTAAGAAAATAAATAAAAATATAACAATTTTATAGACTTTTTACATAGCAACAGCGAGCCCACAACTATAGTGAGTACTCATAAATACAAAAAAATATTATATATTTACTTAAATCAGAAATTCTATCGACATCAAAATTCTTACATAAAAAGTTATGAGTAAGAAAACATCCAGATTATCTGGTCCTTCGAAGACAGCCCACGAGTCCTGAGAAATTAATCAACCAGACAACCCAGTAGCTAATCTTGTAAAGTAATCTAATTGAATCCTACCCCACGGCTGAAAACGTCAGTATCATTCAAAAGCTGTCACAAACATTGACACTTTTGGTCCTCGGCCCCGTATAAAGGAATTGTAATTATAATGTTTTAATGGAAGCCCGCACAGTTTGGGGATATTCAAGTAAGTATGTGTCTGACTGTATTATTAATAATTTACTTTGCAGCTTTTGTACATTTGTACGCGGCTTATACTTATTCATTATTACTTACGGAACTTAATAAAGTGTATAGAATAGCTGATATCACTTACTTGTGTAAGAATTACTCAGTGTAAAATCGACTTGCCACCTTTAGTTAGTGTAGAGATTAATGTACTGACGAAGGTTTCTATACCCTGTTTAATAAGAATGGTGGATATTGTACAAATAAACATATTATTTAGTCATTCAATTTGTATATTTAAATTAAAATAAACAAATTCAATGGCTTTTAATTAACACACACACACAGGTGTGCAGGGATCCTGCCATCAACTTTGGAGCCCAAGCGAACCTCACTTGCAAGTGCAACACCTGCCGATTAACGGACGAGGCTCTGGCAAACATAGAAGTTCCTGTTAAGCGGCAATAGGCTCGCCACCTCTTACGTGGGACCAGCAACACAATTGGCGAAGTGTGTGCGTATAATATGCCTCTGCCTACCCCTTCGGGGAAACAGGTGTAATTTTATGTATGTAGGTATGTATGTTTAATTAAAAATTATAATAATTTATTTAGCTCCACTACTTCCCAGCCAGGTCTTTAGTTTTGTGATAACGCATAGTAAAAGGTTTCAGCTTGCCTTAAATGCCTGCCCAAAAAAATATAAAATCTTCAGGACTATACATAGAATAGTCCAGTACAGAGATTTAGTATGAACCTGCAATAGGTACCTACTTCACCAACGATCGTATGAATGACATCGCTTAATAGGCTATCAGAATCTTGTCAGACTAACCATCGGTGTTCTGATCGGACAAACGTGTTTAACTAAGTATGTCGGAGCTACTTGGTTAATTCTTCAATGATTGATTAGGTGCAGTAACATATTCAAAACGGATAGATTATACTGACCAGTATTTCCATAACTTACTTCGTAATATTATAATACATCATATTCACCCGTTTAACGCTCCTCTACAGAACACGGGAATGTGTAAAGGAACGAACGAACTGAAGTGAGAGAAATAAAGGTCATGCTATTTCCAGTTGACCCAGTGCGGGTAAATATTAACTCTTGCTAAAAGAACTATTATTGGCACGGAAAAAGACAAACTTAACCTAGTTTGTACCTATAAATGCACGCCAGTTGAATTATAATTAAACAATGGACGAGTCACAATGGTTATGTCACATTCTAGTCACACCAGTAAAGGGTGTTTATTTTTTCTTTTACACTCAGCGAAAATAAATATTTTATTCACACCCCATTAACCTCACATGTCATCTTCATGACGATGTTTCACCCCCTCCCCTCGCATACGGGGTTGTATCTGTTGTGTGTGTAGAAACATCACACAAACATGCATAGACGAGTATAGAGATGTTTGTGTATATAATATTACTGCACCTTTCTAAGTTCTACTATCTCGTGTACGTGTATACACAGGTTGATGTGGAGAAGTTTTTGAAATTAATGAAAGTTTCTAGCTAAACTCTTTCGATTACATCTTGGAATTTAATTAAAGTTTGTACATTAAGTGACATAGTTTTCTCCGTCGTTTGTTGGGCGACCTTGAACCTTGGTAAACCACATATTATTATGTATAATTTATATAAATTTAAAGTATATCCTCGAAAACTACAGGCGCATTCCGCTCATGTGGAATTCGGATTTTATTTTTCGTGTTTTCCGTAGAGATGGGGGGGGGGTGTTTCACACAAAATATATCATATGTGTAAATTCAAATCTTTGCTCTATCTGTGAAAAATATGTTATTAATTTTACTAACAGCATATTTGTTTGTGACTCATTATCCTAGCATTATAATAATAATATTCTCTTACAATCACACCAATTCTTCAGTTCCAAGATAAATATCACTAAGAACTTGTGTTATGGATACTAAAGAACGGATAAACATACTTAAATACTTTTTTTTTTTTGTAAATACATACTTAATATACATAGGAAA
The DNA here is from genome assembly GCA_949126915.1 of Musotima nitidalis. Lineage (NCBI taxonomy): Eukaryota > Metazoa > Arthropoda > Insecta > Lepidoptera > Crambidae > Musotima > Musotima nitidalis. Next base: position 4,316,975 of record OX421424.1, on the reverse strand, counting down.
ACACCCAGACCAGAACAAATATTCATGTTCATGCACACAAAGATTTGTCCTGTGTGGGAATCGAACCCACGACCTCTGGAGTGAAGTGCAGGTCAGTATACCTCCACGCCATATCGGTCGTCAAATTATTCTGGTAGCCCTAGACTGTTGCTTAGCGCCCAGCATCTGCTTAGTAGTCAAACCAGATTTGGCTGAATGTTAATAGCTACATGGATGCTTTGCCGTTTGAGCTCCGCAAACTGGAGGAAAACATAATTCTATAGCTAAACCAGCTGTCAGAATATTAGAAGACACTGCTTTCTTAATAACGACTGCCACAGATGTTCATGAAAGGTGGTACCAACAGGACGTTCTTTCCGAGGCACGGATTAAGTGTTAATTACGCACATAACTCTCGAAAAGTCAAAGACCAGAGGGCATACTCTAATTCAACGAAAACGAAACTTCGTTGCATCTATCTCTGTCACTCCTTGGGTATATCATTATCGAGTGAAAGGAATGGGTATAGCGAAGTTTCGTTTTCGTTGAATTAGAGTAGGCCCTCAGGGTTGAACCCGAAACTCTTTGAATTCGAAGTCTGTGGGTCATGCCATTGGTAATCACCGCTCCACTGGTAAGTGAATCCGTCGTGTAATTTTAAATAGCATATTATGTTTTTTGTCTTCAAAAATATTATTAGGTAGTGAAGTATAAACTGCAGGACCAAATAAAATCCTTTCTGTAAATCAAAAAACTCTTGCAAGATAGCTTTCAAGGAATATGTTGCGAATTAATGACTTACATCCTGTATATGAGTGTAAAGTTACCGAGTTCATATATCATAGATGGGCGTGTGGGAAATTGTTCCCTTCCTTTATTGCATTACGCTACCCCTTGTACTGCTGGTATTTGTTTGGTGTCAAATAATATTTATGTTATATATCTAAGTATAGTTGTTAACTGATTATGAATGAGTTGACAATGACATTGATGTCTTATCTATCTGTTTCTTACTATCAGTGTTTATCCGTCATTTAGTATCCATAACACAATTTCTTAATGATACTTATCTTGAAATTAAATAATTGGTGTAATTGTCAGACATATTTATGTTATTATTAATTTAGTGTGATGATATATATTTTTCTTTTGTTTGCTAGTTATATTTCGGACAACAATCAAAGAAATTATAAAAAATTATCTTATTAATAAACCCAAATGCCAAAATGATGAAGTGTATATTATTATATGTTATTTATTAAAACTACTATAAATATTTTATTTTGGGCCAAGCCAAATGAAACACATATTATGCGTGGCTATATTATAATATTAGTCCATGTTAGATTTCAGTATAGTCCCACATCTTTTCTCAGGACTCAAGTGGTTTAGGTTTGGGTGCCCCCACGGAACAGGGTGCCCCCCACAATTTGATGATTTCATATGCTAGAAAATGTAGGTCACGGAAAACTAGAAGTAACGATTACTCTGTAAGTAACATTAATGTGATAGTTGTACCACTTTGTCTAAGATACAGAACCTAGAAAGGTAAGATACCTTTCATTCACAGCATGAGTTTGGAAAATTTACAGAAAATACTAATACGCTTTAACATTATTTAACGTTATATTCCTCTGACTAACAAGACAATTACACAAGCAGTCGCTATTTCAGCAATAGATCCAAAAAATATATTATATAACAACAGCTTCCAACAATATTTTGGACAGAACTGAGATTTTACACATACTATTTTACATACTAGTATTAGTGCTTTATTGAAACCCAAACTATTATTATCGAGATTGTAAAAATTGTTATTTAATTCGCTCGTAGATAACCTACAAATGTGAAATATCCGTAGAATATATTTTTATTGTCATAATTTAGAATTTATAATCATGTAACTTACTTGCATTATTTGGGCTTGCAAATCACCTAACTAGTAATTGTTTACCCGCTAAATGTGTTTGTTTACCTGTTCCTAACTGTAATAAATCCATGTCCGAACCAACAAGATTGCCCTGAGCAAACGGACGATTTATTTGGGAGAGAGAACGAAAAATGGCGGATCTTTGACTTGATCTATGTGTGTACTTTTGGCCGTGTATCAAATTGACCTTGAGGTTAAATATACTTCAAGGTTACTTTTATGCATAGCTCAATTTACGCTTGATTATAAAATATAAATGTCACAAGTTTATATGTCTTACTATTGATTGTAGACCTTAGAGGGTCCAAATCATCCACTTAAAACAAAGAGCCATTCTAACAATTACACCAATTATATTAGTTCCAAGATAAGTATTATTAAGAACTTGTGGTATGAATTCTAAATAACGGATAAACATACATAAATACTATTTTTTTTGTAAATAAATACTAAATATATATATATATATATAGGGAAACACCCAGACCAGAACAAATATTCATGTTCATGCACACAAATATTTTTCCTGTGGGGGGAATCGAACCCACGACCTTAAAGCGGAGAGCGGGTGTACTTGCCACCACGCCATATCAAATTCGCCAGTAACCTTAAGAAAATTAAAAACGGTTTGAATAAACTTTACTCTAAACCTGCGCTTTCCATACACATAGAAACCTATATTACAATCTTATAATGTATGAATTAGTATACATACATACATAAAATAACGCCATTTACCCCGAAGAGGTAGACAGAAGCATATTATATTTCGCCAATTATAGGATTCATCATCATGTCACCCTTATAAAGTTTACTGATGAACATTGGCCTTCCCAACTTACTTTCTATAAGGGGTATTTGCTCATAATCACCACGCTGCGCAGGCGGGTCACAGTTCAAGCCAGTATGCAGAAAGACGCTCCTGCCCATCATCCCGTAGAATTTCTCTTCGTCGACTCTATGGACTCCCCGTGGGATGGGAGGGCGTGGCACTATTCTTGGCCCCACACAGCATATTGTATGATAGCGAACCTTTAGCCGCTTACCGGTAACTTTTATGATCGGCAGAGACTCGTCCGTTGATCGTATTACTTGCTGGTGAGGTTGACTTGGGCTTCTAAGGTCTTGGTAGGATTGCTATACACAATTATTCCTATATAAATTGGTATATAAAGTGCAAAACCGTGGAAAATGTTAACATTCTGCATAATTTGACTAAATCATTACAAATTTTTTCATTCTATTCACGTCCTACTTCTAAGCACGAGGCTTCTTTCAAACCAGGGTGAGAGGGATTTAGAACATATGCGGAACTAGTGCGGACTAATTGTTAGATTTTTCAAAACCTAACATGGCTTATCGCCTAACCACATTTACTGACAATCGCGTCTTAACTGGATACCTATTGTTTAAGCTATAATGTGGCGGAAGATAGCTGAGGCGATAGAGAATAATTCATTTGCAACTTTGTCTGGCCGGATACTAGAGCATTTAAAGGTCAGAATATATTTTATCGATAGTCGGTAAGAACTAATTGTCCTAAGTATGCACAATGGGTATCGAAGAGAAGATTTCTCCGAAGTCCCCCGATGCAGACGTCGGCCGGAAGTTTGTTTACGTCACTATGAATAATGTCGCCGATCGCGACGGAAACTGCTTCCTGCGCGGCTCCTCGCTTTGTTCACAATATATTTTTACCCAGTAACTCTGGTTGCATTGCAAATGTTAAAATATGTCGAAAATAATTAAATTTTATCTGTGACTGCTTACATAAATTATCCCTTGTTATACTTTATGCTTTACTAAAGTAACGACGATCTTAGCTTTAACCTTTCCAGCCACCAATGAAATTTATTTGTTTTATTAAAATTTCTTATCTTTTTCTCATTGCATAAAATATAGTTCTGTTTTTCAGTTTTGTTCATCATAGTAAATCATCGATCATTAAAATTTCAACTTGTCTTCACATATAGCATATTAATATTATTCAAATAAACTGTAATAAACGATTCTAACAAGCTATTGTTCTTAAAAGTGGGCATGCGTATGCAAAAATTGGCCTGTTATGTCAATCATGCTCAATAATTATAGCAAATAAGTTCGGTAAAAAAAAAATATTTTTTAATGTGACACGTCATAATGACTACATCCTGCCTGATGATAAGCAGTCGATGCAGTCCAATAAAAAAATGAAAGCGCTTTATAACGTGAAATAAGCACGGTATAAAGCGCATCCACTAATGACGGCCTGCTAAAATGCCGTTTCACGCCCCGCTTAAAAGACCCGGGATCATAGGAAATAGGAAACACATGAGCCGGCAGCGAATTCCAGAGCTTAGTGGTATTGCTCAGAAACGACCTCCCAAATTTCTTATTGCGAATGCTGATAGTCTGCACGTCATGAGGATGGTTTCGAAGACCAGCACGTGTTGTTCGGGAGAGGAAAGGAAAGAGCGGGATGAGATCGAAAAGCTCCTCAGAACACTCGCCATAGTAGTTCCGGTAAAAGACACTGAGAGATGCAATGTCTCTTCGCAGCTGTAGATTCTCGAGTGAGGCTGTTACCTCAGCATCCCCTATAATGCGAACCGCTCGCCGTTGCAATCTGTCAAGTGCGTCGAGGAGGAACCGTCCCAAAGATGGGAACAATACTCTACACTCGATCGCACTTGAGTCTTGTACAACAAACAGCGCTGCTCGGGAGTGTATAACCGCCTCACCTTATTGAGTGTACCCAACTTACGGGAGGCAGTTAAAATAACACCCTCTATGTAGCATTTTGGATTTGGATTTATATTAAAATAATGCTTAGTTAATATTATAATATCGAATGTTTTTTTACATTACTGCAAGGATCGAAGCAAGTACCTATTAAATGTAACCTTGATGCACAATAATGACGAAGATACTTTACAACTAAGCATTTACTGTAACCGCGACGGTCGTCCATCCGTATGTCTTTTTATCTTTCTGCTTTGAACGCCGAACTTTGATCGGCGAATATAAACTTGTTTTGGATTTAAATTGGAAACTTGTTTGCTGGGTTCAGTTTGTACCAATAAGAAAACTTCCGATGGAGAATAAGTAAATAAGGAAAGTTTAACCAAACCTCGATGTGGCAAGGAACTGATTAACGGTCATAACTTGTGTGCAATCTGTATCAGCAATTTAGTTCAGAACAAGTTCTTTCTACTTAAAGTAAGAAACTACTACTTTCTTCCTGTGGCTTCAAGCGATTGTGTTAATTTTTTTAAAATATTTTTTGTTTTTATATCGTCGACAAATGTCGCAGGATAACGCTGGATTGCGCTTTCAATCGGTCACATTTGAAGTTTATTTTGAGAGTTTTATGTCCAGCAGTGCTTTGGACTGATAATGATGATGATGATTATGCTCATGCGAAATATGGCATACTCCAAGGGGAGCAAAAGACCACGAAGAATTGTTCAGTAAAATTATTTCTTTGTACCTCTTTTGCTTAAATCCAGGGATATATTCGAGGACAAAAATTCCAGGACATATCAAGCGAAGCCGAGCAATTTGGTTTGACATATCTGAAGACATCGTGCGACTTCAGGCGACGTTGATGTTGCCAGACTTGGAGAAAAATAAGTAATTTGGAAAAGTTTGACCAGACCTCGATGTGGCAGGGAACTGATTAACGGTCATAACTTGTTTGCTATCTGTATCAGCAGTTTGGGTTTCGAATAAGTTATATATACTACTACTACGAATCTTTCCTCGGATCAATTTATCTGTATCAACTTTATTAAAAAAAACTTACTATACACCCAGCTTTTATGAGAAAATTGAAGATTTTATTCACTTCTGGGTTTCCTTTCACCTTTGCCCTAAATCTTTCATTCTTTTCAATGCCCCAATTTTCGTCACATACCTCTCTTAATATTTATTCACGAGTAAAGTGACTCCATTTACGAGCTAAGCAGAATAATTATAAAGTAAATTTCGAACTTGTTAAAAATTTAATGCACGGACGTTTCATTAGTAGATACTTAATTCATTTGGCCGCGCAAATTCTCGTTAAATTTAATGAAAAACATTTTATGTAATCCAACGGGTACATTTTCATTACTAATCGGCTTTTATTACGTAACGTACCTGCAACAAATTTAATAACTGAAGGTATTATGTACATTAAAGTTGCAAGTTTATGTCTGAGATCTGTTAAATTAAATGCTCAATTCTATGGCTCAACATTATAAGTTATTTATTCTGCATTCTCACTTAGTTGGGTCTTCATACGTTGTTCAGGGAATCTTTTTTAGTTATTAGTCTCAAATACTCTTTCCCCTTGTACTTTCTCTAAGATATTAATCTTATTCGGAATCGTAGCATATCATTTACCTCAATACTCATTAGCAGATGGCACACTAATAATACTAAAACATTAATATGTATACTTTACATATTTCATATCATTATAAAATATAATTTTCTCTTTTAACTCTACACCGCATTCAAGTACTAATAATCATTAAAGTCCTTCCCCTATTGGAAAACTTCTTCACGAAGTTAATACAAACCACACCGAAGAACTGTTAATAATGAGATTTATCCGGATAGTTCTGTTCTGTTTAACTTACTCTACATTCGAGATCATCCTTTAAAATTTTCCAGACTTTCCGCTAATTTGTTGAAATAGCTCAAATCAACGTGGTCTCAAAGTTTAGATCTCTTTAACGCCGAAGACCTCGTTATGTAGATACAATCTTTAATTTCCTCCTTTGAATCTTGCAAAATGTCCTGACTTTTATTGTATTTTTAATGGGTTGCACGTTAAGCACCTCGTATTGGCACAGGTTGTAGAATCAAAAGTCTTTTTTCTACTTGTCTTTTTTTATTTATTTTCTCAAGATTTACTATTGAGAGTCCTACTATTGAGAACGGGCCTCCTAATACTTACCAAGATGTGAGTGATTCAATCACACTTTACCACATTGACTCCGTGCACATTGGTGGAGACATATGGGTGGCCTCGTGGCGTGCGATGATGATATGCGTGGCGATTTCGTGGCGAGACATTAAATGACAGCTTTTCGCTCTGGGTAGCACAGTAAGATGTGTCAGACTTGTTGACAAAAAACCTTAAATGTTCCTTCTAGAGCCCTTTATGTTCTGTGGCCGCGGTGTTCTTTCTAACAATCCCGAAACCCGAGTAGTGCCCTGCTGTATTTCAAACCGATCAACATGGCCATTAACTTGGCTTTACGACTGCCACTTATAGTTTTAACAGGTACTAACATATTAACGTGCCTACCGAAACACGATAATCGATGCCGCTCAAACGAAAATCCATCCATTTACTGGTTTCTGTAAGCTGTCTGTGACTGACTGCCTAGTATTACTAAGCTATATGCCTTGATAGGTCAATCTTAAATTAATGCACTACTCATTTATTTCCATACTTTTGTTGGTTTTAGAGTTTACATTGCGAAGGGGCCAGCGCCTACTGTACTAAAATTAAATGTTTTGAATTGAATTGAAAGTTTTGTTTGGATAGAATGTTTTGAGATAAATTAGCATTGGCTTAAGCCTTAGCGGCTTTAGTGGTTATTGCCATTGTGATGTTGTGTACAAATGTTATGTTGTACTAAAGGAAAATAAATATACTTGCCTTTATTTTCTTTCGCTTATATTCTTTTAATCATTGACTAATGAATGTATCGGGCGAGTTTGATTCCCAGTCGGCCGAACTGGGAAACCTTTATATATCGAAGTGTCTTCTTTGAGTTATAAATAGGTCATGAGCTGAATTTACTTTCTTTATGAAATTTTGATACTCACTTCTAGTGGGGATAGCTTAACTCTTTTTTATTTATGAAAAACCAATACTATAATAGAAAATTTATTTTAGTCGGCCACTTGTCGTTTCTAAACTTAAAGCATAATTGAATTGTTTTTACAGTGGTTTAACTTGGTTTCATTCAATAAAAATGTTACATACATACATTCACGCCTTTTCCCTCGAAGGGGTAGCAGAGGCGTATTATACGCCCACACTTCGCCAAATATATAGTTGGTCCCACATAATAGGTGGCGAGCCCATTGCCGCTTATCGGGCACTGTTATGTTCGCCAGAGCCTCGTCCGTTGATCGGCAGGCGCACCACTGGCAGGCTTGGGCTCCTAAGCCGAAATTTATTTAAAAAAATTAATAACAAATCAATACAATTATGTAAATTATAATGAACTATAAACAATGTTTTATTATGATAAAAATAATTCTGCTCTAATAGCATATTTTAATTATCATAATTTCAGTAGTATAAACTACGCTTATGTCTAAGGCAACCGGGATAATTCTAGGATATGATTTTACTTGGCCATGGGCTGATGAGAGACCATGGTCCTGCCTTTTTGCAAACTAGTGACGGGCGTCGTCAGTTTTTTAGTGGGTAGGCTGAAAAGTTCCTGCAGGAGCCCCACATAACCGCTGTCCGGACCCCCGACCGGTTGGGTATGCGTAAATGCATTTTTCTGACGTTTAAAAAAAAAAGGATATGATTTCATTTATACTTTATTTTTTATTTTATTTTATTTTTATTATTAGGAAAACATACAGCTTCAATTTAACTTAACAATAAAATATAAATAAATACTATGCACTAGTTACATGTTTTCGTGTTTCATGTTAAAGCTTTATAATTATTTGTTATTTTGTTATGCAAAGCGTTGTCTTCTGGCACAGGCAATTATAAGTCTAAACGGAGGCTCCGTTAAAATCATTTATGTTAGAATTTTCAAAGAAATATTTTTTTTTTTGCTAAGATTAGGCCTCTCAATAGTTTTCCAAGTTCATCAATCTTGTACCGCCTGCTTCTGTCGGCTACCGATTTGAACAGATCATTGGTTCATCGGGTAGGCGGAATTGTTTTTATATTTTCAAGCATATAAACAAATTTGAAAGATCTGAGGAGCTCAAGCCAATCTTACCTGCAAGTGTTGCACCAGCCGACCAAAGGACGAGGCTCTGGCAAACATATAAGGTCGCGGCAAGCGGCAATAGACCAGCAATATAATTGGCAAAATGAGGGCGCATATTATGCCTCTGCGTACCCATTCGGAAAAACAAGCGTGATTGTATCTATATATGAACAAACTTATACGATGATACACTTAACCTTATCCCGCATCCGAGTCGAACTTTGAAGTTGCTCTGATGTACAGTCAGCAGCAAAATATTTGGTAGCAGCTAAAGCGCCATATTTCGGAACACGGGCGTGCAAGCACGCTTTTGCAATGTTAAATAGGTTAGATGTTGTCTGTTAGAAAAAATGAATAAAACATATATTGTCGTTTAAGAGTTTTTATTATTGAAATCAGAATAATTTACATTGTAAAAAATACACATACTCCATAGTAACGCTACGGTAAACATATCAGCATTCTTTTGGCTCTACTATACTTACATACAAACTATGGCTTTTTAAATTATTTCGGCAACATTCTAATGACATCACTTTTTCAAATTAACTTCCATTGTATAAGCATCTGAGTAGATTTATCTATGAAATACAATACAATACGACCTTAGTAAGGTTAAAATCCAGGTCACGAACTGTTTTAAAGAATGACATTTATATTTGATAGTCAAAGACTGAAATGAATTGTTAACTTTTAATTCTCAGTAATTTTGTATTCATTTATCGAAAATTATTTTCTACGTTTAGATTCGGTGGACTCATTCTTTTTATTCCTGTTTTTTTTAAAACGTGTCGATTATTGACAATCGACACGTCATTTCAAAACGATGTTAAAAATTATGAAATCAAAAATGATCAAGATGTTATTGATATTTTTCAAATAATTTACTTAGTCTTCAGTGGAAGCTAAATATTTTTCATGTATTTTGTACGTTACTTTTTTTTGTTGTAAATAAAAGTCCACTTTATCTAAGCCTAATGTTCTTTGGCATAAGCGACATTTTCAATTGCTTATAAGAAGTTAATTTTATAAGGTTTTTTTTCATATATTTTCTCAGTCGTAAAGAGTTTTCAAACAGCAATAACTAAAATACGTTATATAATAATATGCGGCCTCCTAAGTGTTTAAGTGATTTAAAAGTTTTCTGAAAAGAAAAAAAACTATGTGACATTTAAGTTTTTTTTGAGTTTCATACATTTTAGAAGGCTTCTTGTTACTTAACTTTTACTTACACTAAGACTGACTTACGCTATTAATTATTTTCTTTACACTCACTTATTCGTATGAAAAATAAAAGCTGCATCTTTGGGTTGTATTATTAAATAAAACGCTAATTGTTATTGAGATACTGTCACAATATTACACACTTATGTAAACGATATGTATTTTAAACCTTCTTTATCATTACGTAATTATTTATTTCACTATCGTATTACTATATTATTACAAAGTCACAGAATGTAGTGAATTGACAGAGAAAAAAATCTAGCAGCCCAGTATCAAATTTTTCAATTGTCAATTTACGATCATATTGCGAACAGTATTTATTGTATCGTCTGTGAATCGATTACGTACAAAGTTTTTGGTAATATTTTAAAATATAAGCTAGTCTATTCGTGTTTGTGGGTGCACAAGTTGGCTGGTTTGCAAATTAGAAACTAAATCCAAAGGAACCAGAAAGTTATTCAAAAAGTTGATGTAAAATATTGCTGGAATTTTAACAACTGTACATTAATATATCATAATCATAAATAAGTATGTGTGTACCTTATATTGTTACAATACGAAGGTGTGAAAGTGAAGTTCATCTGTTTTCGTCTTAGACCAATTATTCCCAGAAACGGGTAATACGCCAATAAGCTCAACACACAATTCTGGCAAACAGCTGGGGTGCAAAGGATCAGATTTCAAAAGACAGGTTCGATGAAGCTAAAATGTGAGCAATTTATTCATGATTTAGTAGACTATTGTCCCTTGTTTATACCTCATGTGGGTTGACATCGCTGGTGTAACTAGATATTTTTATTACGAAAACAGACAAACTTACAACTATAACAGCATATTAAGGATTCACACGCCTTTATTGGTTCAAATACTATGTTAGGTACTCTATTTCATTAGGGTAGTTATATAAATCAGCACAAGTACAATGAAGGCAGTTAGGTACTCGGTAAATTTATTGAACCTTCCGACAGAATACACCTAATTCTACTTCACAGAAGGTCTCAAATACTTGATAATGCAATATTCTATTTTGTTTAAGAAATAAACTAATATGACATTATTATATATGTACCTAACTTACTTCATTCTTAAAGCACAAAATTTTTTAACCCAAATTCGTATCTGATTTAAATTTTAATTAATAACAGGATTTTTGTCTCCATAAATTACATTTTAATTTAAACAGCTTAAGATACGATTCATTGTTTGTACTAGAGCAGAATGGTATTTTTTTTAAAGAAACTGCTAAATATTACAATTCGTAAGCTTAAAATATGCAATTTACGTGGATATAAAAAGTATAAACTTTTTAAATTACATTACAGACAATATTTTATTGGAGAACTAAGTCCATTTATATATTATTTCATGTATTTCAAAGTCACAATCTTATCTTATAATTATTTCTTAAGGTTAAAAATGGTAATTGACAAAGAAATTAAAATATTGAAAGAAGCTAGCGGATAGGTACAGCGGTAAACAATTGAAAAATAGCAGCCCTTTAGACTATTTAAAACCATGCTTTCGCCACTGACTGACTGAAAACCTATCGGGAATAATGTCTAAGCGACCGACTTGCCAAATACATGGTTTAAATTAGCGTCTAATGGCTGCTTAAACACCGACAGTCATCAATTTCTAATTTTTACAATTTTATTGTTTTTATCTCCAATTTTTACACCACGAATTTACATCGAAAAAAGTGAATTCTACAAAATAAGGAAAGAAGTATATCGAAACGAACCGTTACATTTGGACGGACAGACAAAGATGTTAAAAATTAAGTAAATTAATACTAACAGTAATTTCATAACTCTATTGAACTAAGCAGAATTTAATTTATGTGTCGTTCCTAATTCTTTGATTTTTATTTTATCTATGACCGCGTTACAAGTGCTCTTGAATAAAGTTTTTAAGATTGAGTGCCATTTAACTGTAATAATACGTTGATTTCATCTTGGCAACAGCAGTCTTAATGTAGTACTGCTGAAAGTCAACTTGGGCTGCATTTAATTTATTCAAGTGCGACTTGGTTTGTGTGAACGCAAACAATAAACTGTTTTTATTGAGTATGTATTGAAAATTTTAATCAACCTCTTTTAAAAATATGAATAGAAATTTCTGAAACAGAATTTAAATAGAATACTGTTAATTAAGTTAAATATGATGGTATTAACCCTCTTTTAAAAATATGATGGAAAGTACTGAAACAAATAAAGAAGGAAGAAAAATACGATTCATATTTGGAATTACGTGAGATTCGCTCGCCAGTCTTCGTGAGTCGTGCAGTTAGTCGCGCACCAGCGCGATTGCGCGGTGGGCGGGCAGGGAGCACCTCCCGGACGCTGGCGGCGCATCACGCGGCGCGTGCGCACTGCCGAGCCCACGCAGCCGCCGTCGCTATGGCATGGGCTCCACTCGCCCCAGCTTGATACGCGGCAGTCTAGCAGCTCTATTGAAATATATGTTTGTTTATTAATACTTTAACCGACCCTGGATAATTCAAACATTTTTATTGGTTATTCTAAGTCTATTATCTTTTGTTTCCTAAAAAAGCAAGTTATATATATAAAAAATCGCACCTTTGTGAAAATCATTTTCAACTGCCATTAACTCTTGATATGTTCAAGAAGCCGCCACCATTAATTATATATTTATACAAGAGATTATTAAAATAACTTAATAACAAATATAATTTTTAATTAAAAAACGTAACCTAATGGCATAAATAAAGTACATATCACAAAATCTTGATGCCCATAACAGTCGAAATTCGCGATTGCTTTATAGGTATAAAATGGTCAAAAACTCATTTTAAAACAGAGGGCAAGTGCACCGGCAATTCGGTGACTGCGTGCAAGCATTAAGAACTATTTGATACATTAAGGGTATATGACCAGTTCTTACTCGCTCGTTTTCGCTTCCTCCGCTCAGCTGGGTCAGCGTTGTCGGCTCGCAGCTTGCGGCGCCGGCGTGCCCGGTACCGGCGCGCCAGACTCCGCAACGCCGACCGCTCGCTGGCCGTCGGGCCCATAGTCGGCAGCTCGTTAGCCGACCGAGGTTCTTCGGTCATCGTTGTCGTGTTTACCCTAAAAAAAAAGTATGCATATTTCATACATGCGCGCCTGTTTCCCCGAAAGCGTAGGCAGAGACATATTATACGAACACACTTTGCTAATCATATAGTTGGTCCCACATATAAGATATAAGTAGAAGACATAATGAATATAAGACTATAATTATAGGAAAAATTGTGCACGAAAATATGGATATAAAAGGGGTTTTTTTCTAGCCAATAAAACTCTTATCTATAGTCTTATAATATTATCAAAGGAAGTAAATAAGACTGCACAAAAAATTCTTAGTAAGTGTGAAAACAAAACACTTACACAGTATAGTAGGAGTAGGCCTCGTTTGGAGTAGTCAGCGACCCCTCAGCATATATCTTCGGAGCCTCCGCCCGCTCGACTTCCTCCGCTACAGAAAGGGCTCTGTTCCCGTCTAGGACATCAATGCTATTGTGGCTCAGCTTGTCTAGTTGTAGGACGTCATATCTTCTGTCATCACTGCTTCGGTGGAACACTTCGGACAGCTCGTATTCGCGAAGCTGTTTAGAAATTACAACATCAAATTCCTGTTTTCCATAATTTGCGAATATAAACTACCACTTTAAAACAATTTTGCCAGAAACGGGTTAAAACAGTTTTTGGCAATAAACTATTTATTTATTCATATTTTTGTTTTGTGCTTTCTTTTGGAGAAAATACATAGCAAATAATACTGCTAGAACATTAATACTGTTGTGGCTGAGCTTGTCCAGCTGTCGGACGTCGAATTTCCTGGCTTCACTACTTCGATAGAACAATTCGAACAGCTCATAAAATCGTAAAAAAAAACAAAATCAGCTCCCTGTTTCCTAAAATTTACAACTTTAATATACCAATATTGCACTTATTTTGCCAGAAAGGGGAAAAACTGTTTCTGGCAACATACTGTCAGTGTCTGGCAGCTCTCAAATATTTCATAATATAATGAACTAAAACCGTAAATTCCCTTCACTTTTGCGACAAAATATAGGTTCATGTAACAAAATAAAACCAAATGGAAAAGGCTACTCACTTTTATGAACTGGAACGTGGCAATTGGTGGTAGTCTTCTCAGATGCGGGTAAAAGAACGAGCCGGCCGGATGAGAGGGATACTTGGAGGTGATCCGGTAAGCTACTCCTTGCGGGGCGGTGGGCCAGTTCGGGGCTGTGAACGTGAAGCCGTTGTCTGTGCCTGCGTCTAGAGGGTCCACCTTGAGATATAGAAAATATATTGATAGAATTTGATTTGAGCTCGTGGATGGTTGATTTGGACAAAAAAATACATACATATATACAATCACGCCTGTTTCCCCGAAGGGGTAGGCAGAGGGATAATATACGCCCACACTTTGCCAATTGTGTTGTTGGTCCCACGTAATAAGTGGCGAGCCTATGGCCGCTTGCCGGGCACTGCTAGGATCCCCGTGCACCCAAAAAAATATTATCAATTTTATTGTATAAAATAAACTTCAATATACATTTAACGGCTTTACATTATACGCCCATGTGTATTGTCTGTGCCTGCATCTAGACGGTCTACCTTGGGGTATGAAGAATATATGGTTCCTCTTTGTTGGTTTTAATCCTGTGGTGGGATGATCCTGATTCATTACATACAATCTATTTTTTATAACTAAATTCAAAATTGAAGTGATGCAGTGATGCTTTTAACTTTTAATGTTCCCAATGTTCAAAAGTGAACTTCTTGTGGCTGAGATGTGATGATAAGCTAAATAATTATAATAATAAATAATTATAATAATAATAAATAATTATAATAATATATTGGACATCTCACTAATCGCTTCAAGACTCAAACAAAGCAAAGGTTGTACCTAGTATACTCCAACTCAATAACTTTTTTGTAAATACATATTTCATTTAGACTCAGACTACAACGTCTTTTCATGCACAATATATTTGGCGGCAATTTCTTGACTTATTTCTTGAACAATTTATTTAAATTTATAAAACTTACCTCAACAGTAATACTGTCCAACCAGTTGCCATCCACGCAGAGGTCGAAACTGTCTACACCGATGAACCAGTCTGGTGAAGGGATCATTCTTGCCATTACTGACACCTGATAAAAGAGGACAATAATTATGCGATGTTATGCTTACTATTTTTTTCTTGGCCTTATGCCAAGAAAAAAATAGTATGCACGTTCCAAAAGGTGTGTTATAAGTTTGACGTGTCTGTATATCCTTAAGTCTGTCTTAGCACTTTGTCCATTTTCTCAAAATAACATCTATCGTTTTTTGTGAAATACATTTTATAAAATTAATCGTTTTTAATTCTCTTTCGTAAGAGGAACCAAACGGATAAGTACAAGACGCTTCAGCTGCATATGTTTGAAATTACGGGTGTAGCATGAGTGAATTGAGATTAGACAACGAAGCTGCCAGGATATTAATCCATATAGGTCACCTTACGATGATAGAAATGTTCCACCTGCTAGAGACCATGTACTTTATACACTACAGTGTATAAAGACTAGAATAAAACCAACATATCAACCTCCTTTTGCTTTAAACAAAATTTGGATATAAGTGACGTTAAATTTAGAACACTTGGGGGCTCATTACAAAATAAGATATAAAGTTATACCAGGTTTCAAACTAGTGCTGTCACTTTTATTTAATAAGATGAAGACAGTGACAGCACTAGTTTTAAGCCTGGCATAACTTAAGATCTTGTTTTGTAATAAGCCCCTTATTATCTCTGAGTTTGATTAATATTTCGGTCTTTCAACGCCAAATTATCGACACACAATAGTTTATTACGTATGGAACTGATGGCGTTCAACATATTAAAAAGTTTTATTTAGAAGTATTTTTACATAATTATTTTTTGTTAAATCTATTCTACTTCATCGAATTGATTTGATTACTCGGAATCTCAATTTGCGTCCAGATTGTAACAACACAGGAACTTCTCCGACGATCACGGTGCCATTTGATTGTTCTGACATTTCAGTAATTAATCTGCCACGAACAGACTTACCCGTAATTTGCGACATAGGCTAACATATTATTATCTATATCACATTTTTAGGACATGAGAATATTTGGGTGGTATATATAGGAATACTGATATATATATATATATATATTATTTGTATTATGACAATTTCAAATGAAAAAGTAAAAAAAAAAATCTAGTTTAAGTTTTAGATATTTCAAAGATATCCTTTTGTTTTCGTTAATTTATTATATTCGAACCGGAAATGCTTAGGTAGGTTAGGTTTCATAGTATAATTTAAAACAGACATATTTAAAATTATTTTATCAATTAAAAGAATTTTACTTATATCTACAGAAAATCAGAGATTTTTTTTGGTTCATAGAAAAATTAATGTTATCAATTTGAAGTCAATAAGCACTTATTATATCACTATCAGCGAACCGGTAAGAGTATTAATACATGACCTTCCACCCGATAGACTGTAGATCTGGTCAAGACGGAGAATAACCATTGAATGCAGGCTTCGGTGTCGATTCGAGGTCGATCGACGTGGAAAACAATTGAAGAAGCCTATGTTTAGCAAAGAGTATTTATGGGTTTAGTGGCTAAGATGAGCGTGACGTCAAAATTCGGAGGAAAAACAAGAAAAAATCAACCGAAAACAAAACACTCCTGCCTAACGACCATACCATAGACAAACCGAAGCGGAGTCATACGGCAAACAATCGAAATTAGGCTTAACTGCCAATAAAATGGCGCCTCCGATAAATTCCCCTTTTATTACGGGCTATCCCAGCACTACGAACTTGGTCTTTTTATTTGCCGAGTACACGGTCGTGCCGTAACTGTTGTTTACCCTCTCGCGTGTTAATTAGTGATGAAATACGATATTTTTGACCCGGGTGTATAAACTTACGTACAAATGTACAACTGGGTGTATGCGACGATTCGAAATTGCGAAATTGTCCGTCGTTTTATAGTTATTGTTTTCCATCATTGCGGCCGTCGTGTTTCGGCCGTAATGGCTGTCGTGGAATTATTGTACGTTGTATTCGATAATTGAATTCGGAACGTTACACAGGTAACGGATACCGGTATGTAATTATCTTAATTGAAATTATTTCTATAGCCTTTGTTTGTGGCGGACTTTGGTAAGTAATTAATATTTAATCCCATCTTTTGTGTGCAAAATTATTTTCTGCATAATCTATTTTTTTTGCGTGTCAAAGGAAGAGAGCTTATTAAGCATATATGAATAAATAAATAAAAATAAATATGTATGTTATTACATTTACACCAATTATTTAGTTCCAAGATAAGAATCATTAAGAACTTGTGTTAATATTACTTGTGAACAGATAAACATATATAAATACTTATTTCTTGGTAAATACATAATCAATATACATAAGGATACACCCAGACCACAACAAATATTCATGTACACAAAGATTTGTCCTATGTGGGAACGAACCCACGCCATATCGGTCGTCAATTGTATATGTGTGTTGTATTGTATATATATTGTATTGTCTCTAACGAATATAAACTTCCATAGGATAAGCAAACCAGAACTTACCCTAGAATGGTTCCCGTCAACAAAGAACTCTGCTTCTGTCCTCCCGACGCCTTGGCCTATAGCAGGCGCTCCGAACACATCCATGGTGCCAGGCGATGAGCCCAGGGCCTCCGAGCGCCCACTTTCAGCGAACTGGCGCACTGAGGTTGAGACCCGATTGCCCAGACGGAACAGCACGTAGGAGCGGTCGTGCGATACTCCTGTGAAGGAAAGAGAGAAATTTAACTTTTTTTAAATAGGCTGAATACTGGCCTCTATTATAATCATGTTAGCTTTATAAAGTCCTCTGCTATATATTGGCCTCACCATTAACAAACATTATATTGGGGGTTTAGTCAATAATCACCACGTCAGGAAGGCTATCTGGTGATCACAGTCACGTACGCAGTACGCAGGATGACGCTGCTGCCCATTATTATTATTATTTATTTATTCAGCAAGTACAGGTTATAACAACTTATTTATAACATAGTCCCACAAAACTGTGAGTGCGGTTTAACTGCGGGGTCTGATTCTCCGTACATTATAGATGTATATACATTAATATTCTCCATCATCCGGTAGGGTTTCTTTTAGTCGACTCTTACGACGTATCAAACTTATTAATGTCGAGAAACTTTTAAAATGATATGAAAATGTTAAATTTTTTATTTCATTAAGTCCTTAACAAAGCGCTCATGAATGATGAGATAACTTAAGACTAATCAACAAACATACACACATATCATATATAATCATGCATGTTTCCCCGCAGGGGTAGGCAGAGCCTTTAAGCCCACGTTTCGCCAGTTAGAACTCGCATAGGGACTGGTTCTAGATTTTTAAAATTTGTCGGGTTCAAGCAACAATCCGCAGCAGAGCTAAATGCGTGGCTGCGGACGTAACCCAAAGCATTTCGGCCATAATAACCCTTCAGGTTGCAGGTGGGTATTTTGGCCCAAAAGCAGTGCGTAAATGCATTTTGTTACCTGTTGTAAAAAAAATTATGTCCTGATTTTAGAATTTTTGAAGCCGCCCAATTACGCCAGTCCCTTTATAGCCACATTGAGTAATGACCGAAACTAACGGCCTTACGTGCCTTCCGAAGCACGACAGCGCTCGATATGAAAATCTATACAAAAGGGTCACACATCAAAAGTTTGAGCTCTGTGAACTCTGCTGTACTTGTTTTTATGATCGCTTCTAATCGGCTAGAATTGTAAAGCTGCGAGTGTTGTACCATTTCAGTTTTACTTTAGTACAGTATCAATATACATTTCAATACTGATACAGGAATAGTTTGAACTTAACTTTCATTAAAGCGACCCCCTTACTTGGCTTCATAGCTTTTGAGGAAAGTAACCCGGCACCAGTATTAACTGGCTTGAACATTTTCTTCGGTAGTTCAATTGAGAATTCTGCCGAGAAGTTTCAGCGACTGAGGTGGAAAAGTTTTTGTGTGGCTTGCCATCTTAAGGTCAAATAAGTCACCTCGAATAAGCGTTGTATAACGTTTAATTTCAGGGTCTTCCGATTTATTTCAACGTTTAAAGCAACGTGGCTTAACATGTATTCAGAAATCATATTGAAAAGTTATACCGGCAGTCGTCTTACGAACAAAATTTTAGATAGGTACCCTTATTCTTGAGTTCTGATCACTGGGATCTGGGACCTTGCAGGCTGTCACTGGCTCAATGATAATAAAACGTTTGATAATTGTACCGTTTAATTAAATTTGTTTTAGCGTACCAGCGCCTTCAAGACATAGCTCACTTCTCTAGTTCAGTTCTAAATAAAATATTTGTGTAAAATACAGCGTAAAAAAGATCTATCTTATTTTGAATTTACTAGCTCAGTTCTGACCCCTAGTTCACACAATGGCAATAATTTCACAACAAAAGTTTTAATCACTGCAAAAAAAACAGGCATTCCTTTTATTTTAATAAAGAAACTAAGAAAGCTATATTTTTTTTGATAAAGCTCAACATTAACACTAAAATGGCCCGAGAGGGATGTTCATAAAATTTATTTTCCTTATTCTCCTAGCTCTTCCTCGTTCATCAGAAATTTCATAAGACTTCATTAGTGAAGGTGGATTAATGAAACGTTGTACACTTTCTCGGGGTTAAACGTTTTTTTGCGAGATTTTTATCTGCAAAGTTTTTTAACTTTTACTTAGAAACAATATTTTAAAGTAGGAATATTTGTACCACAGTCATTTTAGTTCCGATCGTAGTCTGCAGTTCAACTGGAACATAATTCAAAGCGAATTTAGTACTAGTTGGTCTAAAGCGATGACAGAAGTAAAGCAGAGTTTCTAAGAATATAGTAATTTTATATATTATTAAATAAAATAAAACTAAGAACGAACTAAGAACTTCTAAGAACATACAACAACAAGGGGTAGGCAGAGGCATATTATACGCTCACATTTCGCCAAATATATTGTTGGTCCCACGTAATAGGTGGCGAGCCTATTGCCGGTTACCGGGAACTTTATGTTCGCTAGAGACTCGTCCGGAGATCGGCAGAGGTACCACTTCCAGGTGAGGCTTGGGCTCCTCAGATGTTCTGAATTGAAGTTTTGATAAACAACAATGCATTATCAATATTAATCACAATATTGATATTAGCATTTGTTTGTAGTCTTAATGGTGATGATTACCGATTTGCAATATTTACCGCTTGGTCTTTATTTAGTAGTAAGAAAGAAAGCCAATTTAAAATCACCGGTTGCGAATTAAAAGCGCATTCATCTAAAATAAAACAATGCATGTTCACCGCCAAACGACTTTAAAAGCATTTCATTGCCACAAATCAGATCAAAAAAGAAAATGCTCGAGAAATAAAGGAATTAATTAACCAATAATTCATGACACGAGTCGGTTTTGTACGAAAACCATAAATTGTTTTAATTAATTAAACGCCCACAAAAGCTTGATTTACAAAGAAGCGTAAATGCGGGTAGGTTTTCAGTTGTTAGCAAGAATAAAAATAAATGTGAGTAAGTGGTTATTAGGTATCCCATAATTGTGCTTAAACATTGAGATCTTTTCGTTTAATTTATAAGAACTTTGATAAGTCATAATTATAATAATAAAAAAAAATCTTGTAATTACACAAAATAATTAGTTCCAAAATAAATATTATGGATATTAAATAACAGACAAACATACATAAATACTGTATCTTTCGTAAATATAATATTACTAATAAAATACACACAAAACATCCAGATCAGAACAAATATTTATATTTATGCACACAAATATTTATCCTGTATCGGAATCTACCCCCACGACCTCTGGAGCGGAGTACAGGTACATTAACCTCGATGCCATATAGGTTGTCCATAGATTGAACTTACGGGCGTAGGAACGCGGACCCAGTACGTGTTTAGCGTCGTCTTATAGATAATTTTAAAGCCATACAATAGGGTATCTAATTAGGCTTATCTACTAATTTGAACAAATTATGGTTGATCATAAAGTGATAATAAAGTGATTTCTTTCTCTAACTATACCTAGATAACACCACAAGCAGTGATAACTGTTTCCGACTGCACGTATTGCGCGAGCAGAAAAGTTTCCGCAAAAAGTATTATAACTCTTAACCTCGATAACAATCAAATTAATCAGTACTATAGTCCTTTAATTTTATACAAATCTTTCTCAAAGCTCTGAAATCTAAATTAAACAATACGGTCACGAGTACATTATCTGGATGTTGTAACTCTGCCAATTGGCAATGTTTGAGTTCACTACACTCTGATTGTATTATTATTTTGAGTCTGAATCATCCGTTATGTAAACAAAACTTCATTTTAGCTATGCATACTTGATACTTTTCCGGTCGCTTGTTATCAAGATTTTTTAAATTAAATTAGGATGTAGAGGGATTTTACCAACATCTGAGGAGCCCAATCCAACCTCACCTTCAAATGGTGCACCTGCCGGTCAACATACGAGGCAAACGTAACAGTTCCCGGTAAGCGGCAATAGGCCACCAATTACGTGGGAACAACAATGTTATTGGCGAAGTGTGGGCTTATAATATGCCTCTGCTTTATCCTTTGGAGAAACAGCCTTGAATAAATAAATAAATATTTTTGACACTTACACCAATTATTTAGTTCCAAGATAAGTATCATTAAGAACTTGTGTTATGGGATACTAAATAACGGATAAAAATACATAAATATTGTTTTTTTTTTGTAAATAAATACTTCATATACATAGGAAAACACCCAGACCAGAACAAATATTCATATTTATACACACAAAGATTTGTCCTGTGTGGGAATCGAACCCACAACCTCAGGAGTGGAGTGCGGGTATACTCGCCACCACGCCATATCGGTCGTCAAAGGTGTTTTTATTAAATTACATTATTATTTTCTCAGCTACCAGAAGCCCACTGCTGAAAACCTCGCTTATTGCTTTTCACATTGGTCTCTATTGAACCGCCGGCAACCACTTACTCCCTGGCACCACACCTGTAATAGGTCTCATCAGTCGTCAGTCCTACAAGCTATGTGTCCCGCCCATTGCATTTTTTTAATTATTTGATTTCAATTTATCTTTTTTCTTTGAACATGCAACATTTATGTAGTAACTTTACAAATTTATGTCCACAGTAATTAATTGTCAGTGTTATGTAACTCTTTGTTTCCCAAACAAATATAAATAAATTGCCATTTCAGTTTGCAAAGATCCAGATCACTTGACTTAGAAAACGATTGGACAGACCTCTGTTCAACAATGGACATAATGTGATTAACATACTCAAAAATAAGAGATAAGAAACAGCATTATTATTATGGATATATATTTGAACGTCGAAAATTAAAACACGGGCAAAATGTCGATGTTTAAAACATCGAATATATAAAATCGATTAATTCAAAATCAACTTAAAATCCATTATTGACTACAATCATTGCAAAATGGTTATATCTATGTTATAAATGTCTACGTTTAAAAGACGATTATTATTAAAAACTTCGATAAACCATCTACTTAAGTTGAAAATGTGAACATGTCACGTAATACTACCAAGTCTAGACTTGAGTACGCCACTCAAGCGCCTAACGAGTGCAATTAGGCCCACCTCTGACAAATGGCTTTGTTTTTGTGTACCGCCAAGGGTCTCCACGTAATGTCCTTGGCTTTCTTTGGCACGATCGGGACTAACGATCACATTTGCTTAGTCCTTGTTTCCATTTATTACGTAAACTATAAAAAACAAATTAAATAACAATTGAATTTACAGTATCTCATAAGATTAACTTTTTTGAAATATTACTTAATTATATTATTATTGAAACCCGTAGTTTATGTTTGAATGAACACGTTAACAGGCCAATTAAATAGAACATTTTGGTTGAAGTGTCACATACTATAGATTTTTAAAATAAGCGCATCTCCATGGAGATCCTACCAAGATCTGAAGAGCCGAAGCTTGCATCACTTGCAAGTGGTGCACCTGCCGAACGAGGCCCTGGCGAATATAAAAGTTGGACCAACAATGTAATTGCAGAAATTTGGGCGTATAGTATTTCCAACCCTTTCAGTATGTATGAATGTTGCCAATATTCATTATAATATTTTTAAAATAACTGCAATATACCTCGGCTTAAAAAGATAAGCTGTTATTGTTTTTCTGTATTTCATTTTATTTTAGTATGACAGTGATAATTTTGTATGACAGTAGTATGGTGATTGGATTTAGGTTAGTTAATATTTCAGATTTAATTATTGTTACCAAAATTTCTCAAGGGGAAGGCAATATAACTATTGTTCTTTGCTTATTAAATTAATCATTCGGTCCTTCATTGGTATTACACGTGAAAGCGAGATAGTAACATACACAAATACAACATAGCTCAACAATTGGAACATACATTTATAAATTAGCAAACGAATAATTTTGCAAGCGTTTAATATATATAATTTATTCATATATATTTATACATTTAAGACATGTAGCTGGTGTCTAGTAAGAGATATGTTAATTATATAAAAATCATTGTAAATTAGAATGAGTGGTCATAAAGACGATAAATGGTACATGAGATGCCCTCCCCTACTAAGCCCCTTAAGTTCTCAGTAAAGATGTGGGACTATACTGAGATCTCACATGGACTTCTTGAGATAATGTGAAAAGTGATGTTGTACTGTTTTGTGTCATTTACCAACACTCATTTACTTTCACAAACACGTAACGGTTAATAATCCACCGTTATTACACATGAATGTTCAAAATATTACAAATTTTAGATAATAATACGAAATCGCAGACATGACGCTTCACTTTCCAGCCAATACTTCCTAGCAACAAGTTTTATCTTTAGATAGGTATGCACTTATTCGATTAGACATATATAATTCAATTCAATAATAGATTAGTAATAGATAATTCAAGATATTTGCAACAATGTGCAGCGTTTTCGTCATTTAGTCACAGTTTAAGTCAAGTCAAGTAAAGTCCGTCACATACACACATACATTCACGCCGGTGTTCCCGAAGGGGTAGGCAGAGGCATATTATACGCCCACACTTCGCCAATTATATAGTCCCACGTAATAGATGGCGAGCCTATTGCCGTATACCGAGCACTTTTATGTTCGCCAGAGCCTCGTCCGTTGACCGGCAGGTGCACCACTTGCAGGTGAGGTTGGCTTGGGCTCCTTAGGTCTTGGTAGAATCCCTATTAAAGTCCGTCACAGTCAAGTCAAAGTCAAAAGCAGTGGAGACTTTACTAGAGGTTTAAATGGAGTTTTGGAATCTCACGAAAAATCACAATTTACTGCAATATACTTTTTTCCTGCATCGAAGAAGTTATGTCTAAAAATCCATAAATTTACACTAGCTTTGGAAAATAAATCATTTTTGAGATGTATATTATTCGCGTTGGCGCCAAAACTCTCCCCAGCAACAAGTTAAGATTCAATTTTTAATTTTTTAATTTAAAAAGAAGTGGGCAGTCACAACAATTCATTCAGAGTAACCGAATGCCGACGAAAGACGCCTGTTATGTCTCCATCGAGAGAGGTGCCAAAATAGATAAATAGTCGCAGCGCCATCGTCTCACGCTTGGTATGGCTCACACAGTATTGTGTAAAGCTTATTGAAATAGTTATATCTTAAAAAACATGTAAATTCAACTTGTCTGTGTGAGAATCGAACTCACGACCTTTGAATAAATGGTCTACTGCTCTAAACACTGAGCGACCGCGTGGGCACGCACATTTTTTTCTAGAATATGCATACATACACGATCACGATCATCGAAGGGGTAGGCAGAGGCCTATTCTTCGCTCACATTTTACCAATTATATTGTTGGTCCCACGTAATAGGTGGCGAGCCTATTGCCGCTTACCGGGAACTTATAAGTTTGCCAAAACCTTTTGCGGTAAGCGGTAATAGGTTTGCCACTTATTATGTGGGACCTACTATATCATAGGCGAAGTGTGGGCGTTTAATATTCTTCTGCCTACCCCTTCAGGGAAACAGGTGTGATAGTATGTACATATGTATGTATAAAATGAACTTTATAAATATTATGTGTTATATGAAATGAAATTAGATTTTACGAATTTAAAGCAATTGTTTATTATGATAAGTTGTTATATCATAAAATACGGTAAAAATGAATTATCACATCTAACATTAAATATTAGATCAATTATACGTATATCAAACATTATGGACTACAGTGCTACCGAGCGATTTTTGATATCACTCAATTAGATTATGCTTCCACCACTCACACATAAACACATAGATACCCACACAAATACACTCTCGAAATCACATGCCCATGCACGCACACACTATACCCTTATATGATTTGTATCAGATTTAATTCTGTATGACAGTATTTTAATGGTGACATTGGGAAGACTGCTGGTACTTATAGCACGGGTTGTCCCAGTTTAAGTGCCAGCTGTTAAAAGCATAATTATAGAAATACTCAAAGCAAATCGTATAAATCTTATTTGTAAATGTATTATATTGATAACTGTAGCGGCTATAAATTGGAAAAATGGACAAATTGTAAACATTCTCTTCGGGAAATAAATAAATAAATAATAATATATACACCCGGTGGAAAGCTTGAAGATATTTTTTATTATAGATATTATTTGGAAAAACCTCAGATTTGATTCTTTTATTAAGTTTATTTATAACAATTTGTCAAAGACAACCCTAAAAGTGCGTGGGCGCGTAACAATAGACAACTTGCGATGTCAATCTTGTACAAAAATAAATATAATGGTTGACTCACGTTCCTTATTTAGCTTGGTATTTTAAGGTAAAATTACCCTACAAGAACAACAAAAGCTTATTAAAGAATATTCGCTTGTGAAATGAGCATTAAAACCTAATTTATTGTCACGTTTTTTTTGTCTTGTTTTTTCTTAAGTATAATAAGTATGTATTTATAAAAAGTGTGTCTTTATGCTATTTTGGTTAATAATGGTTGAGTGCTCGCATAGCCTGTGAGTTTCTTGCCAGTTCTTCTTACAGAGCGGTGGCTCGGAACTGGCACTTAGATTCACTTACACTTAAATATTTTTTGTTTTTTTTAAATTGTATGGTTGCAAGTGAATCTAAGCTTCGTGATTTTAGTATAATTATATTTCATTTGTTTTAGTTATGTATTTATAATTTTGACGTTTTCAAGTACTATATAATAGTTTATGAAATAAAAAGTATTAGATTTGATTTGATTTGTTCATTTTGTATATTCTACTGTAGGGTATCGGAAAAAACTCTGTGGTTGATATTTTATTAAACTTAGTGTATTTTTGCGGGTTAACCACTTATAAGTTCCCGGTAAGCGGCAATAGGCTCGCCACCTATCACGTGGGAGCAACAACACAATTGGCGAAGTGTGGGCGTATAATATGCCTCTGCCTACCCCTTCGGGGCAACAGGCGTGATAGTATGTATGCACTTTGTAAGAAATATATTAACATTTTGAATATCTCCTATGATACTTACTAATCAAATATACTGCTTATAGACATGTTTTCTCTGCTGATCAATCATGAAATTATGCTGATCAAGTAGTTACTTTGCGGACTGAATGTTTATTATGCAAACTCATGTTATTGTCATCAAAATTATTAACAGAAAAAGGATTGCTGCCTGTTTTTTTATTGCAAACAAAATCTTTGTATGCTGACCAATTTATTTTAATGCTGTTTTTTTAAGTCTTATCAAATTTTATAATTCTTAATCATCCTCATACGCCTTTTAATGTCCACTGCTGAACATTAGCCTCCCCAATAGATTACATTCTATTAGGGGTATTTGCTCATAATCACTACGCTGGGCAGTCGGGTTGGTGATCGCAGTTCAAACCAGTGCGCAGAATGACGCTACCACTCCCCGTGAGATTAGAAGGGGTTGGCAAGAAGAAGAAGAAGGGGCGCGTCCACTGCGTCTCTCTGAGGAGGTCCTCCCGGTTTTGGTCCGGGGGACGTTGGCCGCGGGCGGGGTGTCAGAGCTGCAACCCAGGTACTGGCGCCCCGCCTCTTTCCCTGGCGGTCGTGTCTGCCGGTGGTGAGTCCCACACACCTCTCTCGGTCCCCCTTTGGCCGGGAGACAGTGCGTAAATGCATTTTGTTACCGACGTAAATCAAAAAAAAAAAGGGTTGGCAAGGCACTATAATAGGCCAGCACTAACAACATTAAATTACTTCTCAATTACTTTTAAATAAAATGTTAATCTTCTAGTTATTATTTACTCCAAAGTGATTTTATTTAATAAAACAACAATTTTCACAGACTGTCCATAGCGAAAACTCGTTAATGTAATCACTGTGATTTTACGCAGAAGGCTTCAAAGGGCTTTTGTAACATTCTATTACAGTTTCACCGGGAGAGAATTTATCTTTGCTCCAATACCATTACTCGTTAAAGAGAACTCAAATGACGTTAGTGTTTAAATATCAAACAGTTTGAGTGATCAATGTTGTTGTTAAGTAAAAATGTTTCATATAATAATTATGTACTTTAAAGATCAAATAATTAGAGAAAGGGCAGGTCAAAAGTACCCTAAACCGACGGGCGTGTATGAGGAGGTTAGTGAGTGTGAATGAAGCTAAAAGTATGTGCCAAGATCGTAGCAAGTGGAAGGATGTGATCTCTGCCTACCCCTACGGGAAAGGCGTGACATTATATATGGTATGTACGAAACCGGGTGAAAGAAGATTCCTACATCGGAGATGAGAATGTTTAGATAGATGTGTGGAATGAATAAAGAAGTGAGTAAGGCTGTCATAGAAGGCTGTCAGAGACTGCTGTCAGAGAAGGCTGTCATAGAGAGCTGTCAGAGAAGGCTGTCATAAAAAGCTGTCAGAGAAGGCTGTCATAGAAAGCTGTCAGAGAGGGCTGCCATAGATGGAGAAGGCTGCCATAGATGGAGAAGGCTGCCATAGATGGCTGTCAGAGACGGCTGTCATAGAAGGCGGACATAGAAAGCTGTCAGAGAAGGCGGCCAATCTATGGCAGTCTGCCTGGCAGTGGACTGTCATAAAAGGCTATCATGAACATCTATGGCAGTCTTTATGAGGATGTCAGTGTCACATTTACTATCAGTTGAACGTCTCTTTCTTGTCGGCTATCATCACGCGATGATAAACTTTTGTACCAAAATTCCATACACATACATAGGTACATAGAGGCATATTATACGCCCACATTTCGCCACTTATATTGCTGGTCCCAGGTAATAGGCGGCGAGCCTATTGCCGCTTATCGGGAACTTTTATGTTCGCCAGAGTCTCGGCCGTTGTTTCGCAGGTACCACTTGCAGGAGAGGAGAATCAATAGTATTCTGAGATTTTCTTTCTTTGTTAATGGTTTTAAATCTTAGATATGTAGTAACTTTATCATAATTCAAAGGTATTAAAATACCCCGGCTGGGGTTCGTTTCATTTTACGTCGAAATCTGAACTTTTTAATTAACGATTTACGGGTACATATTGAACTAAACCACTTGGCACCTAATTTTATAACATTAACTTTTACATTGGTATATTCAGTGGGTGAATTCTCCGGGCTTGGCTTGGGCTTCTCAGATCTTCTTAGTCAAAGTCAAAGCCTATCATTTATTCAAGTTTGGCTCAATAGAGCTCTTATGGAGGTCAGAATTAAAAACTAGCGCGCTAACTTAGGATTAATATACACCAAAAAGTCCATCGAATAAAAATATCACAGCAACAGCAACGTTATTTTTGATCGTCAACAAAAATATTACAACCGAAACATTAGCCAAAACATACAAATATTTCGTAAAATACACTTTCGTAACACCCTAAAACAATATTACATAAAGATGAGACATCATAAACGTAAAACGATGCAGTGAAAGAAAACATTACAATACAAAACGAACATAAAGGCAAACCATAGTAAACAACATCAATGCTCCAGAATGAGTTGAGGTGAGAGATCATGTTCGGTCTGAGTCGGCCCTTTTGGCCAAACGCCAAGCCAAGCTGGCGCGTCAAAATAGACACTTATCGACACAGGATGCGTGTTACAACACTATTACGTTACAGGAAGCTTTTGAGACGTATCAGGTAAAAAACAACTTTTGAATACAGGCGAAGATAAAACCGCAGCCTTATTTAGTCGAATATAAATAACTCTGTTTTTAATAAAGCATAAAAATACTCTTTTACACATTGCTGGTTAGCTCCAATCGTTATCACACTCTTCGCAACGCTCTTGTCAGATCAGTCAGATCTAATCCGTTAAATATTAAATCTTCTTTATAATAATTATATTATTCTTCTTTGCTAAATTATGGTTAAAGAACTTTTTGAACTGAAATGATAGTAGTCTTAGAGGTATTTAATTGCATAATCATCATCCGCATGTTTTTCTATGTTCATTATTTACCTCGGTAATTCGTCATCGACTCATGCACCTCCTTCTGGATTATGTCAACCCTAACAAACTCAATTCATCTCTTTATTGGTTGGTTATTGGTCTTTATTACCCATCCACTTTTGTAAGTGGATGGGTAATAAACATGTTTGTACATTTATTCAGTAAAATTAATAAAAATACTCTTCTCGTTAAGTGGACTTCGTATCATATGCCTTCGTCATCATATCCTAGCATTATCCCGGTTGCCCCTTAAGTTAAGCTCAGGGTTTGTTCGCTGTTCTAACCAAATTTTGCTGATCTTCAGTTGTTGGATTTAGCACAAAATAAAAAGTCACATGAAAATCTTAAATTATTTATTGATTCAGCCGTACTTTGCGAAAATCTATTATAAGCAAGTGATGGATTAAAAATATCTTTGTAACGATTCCCGCGCTACTATAATTTTCCAAAAAATCGAGAAACTATTCAACACGACACGTGTTTCGCCCTTACACAGGGCATTTTCAGGTAAGATAAGAGCCTCAGAACAACGATGTCTTTACGACCAACGCTGAAACGAGAGTCTAAAGATGCCCTGTGTAAAGGCGAACACGTGTCGTGTTGAATAGTTACTCGATTTTTCGGAAACTTATAGGTAGCGCGGGAATTGTTACAAAGATATTTTTAATCCATCACTTGCTTACATGAAAATCTAATAAAATATTTCATTTCAATGCTTAAAGCAATAATTCACTACCTATATTAATTGAAAAAACCTTTTGTGCTCAAACAAAACGTTTACATAAACTAATGACTCGTCGCAATTTCAACTATGTGTAACTGTTCCCATCCATTAAACACGAATTGCTGCAATTTTTCAATTAACCAGAGTGCGTTTGCGGACTCTTTTATTGTAGACTAATTGAAGTTGTACAGATCGTCCGCAGTTTCATTATCAAAAGTCGTTGACTCGCTGGTTGTTACTCATGTGAATGTTTTATCACATGCCGACTGTGAAATGTGTTATGCGACTTATGCGTCATGTTGCATGTATGTGTATGACATAGTTGATGAGTTGAAACAGAATGTTGCAGTTTTTCAGTGCCGTTTTTAATTGTATAAGGTAAAATAATATATTTTTTTTAGTTAAGTACAAAAGTTAAAATTTTAGGGGTACGGTAACAAAAATGGATGTCTTATATAATTGTGGCATGTTCGTTTGTCTATTTTATAGAAGATCTATATTTCTTCTATAAAATAGACATACCTGGACTAGTTACATAGAGTCAGCTAGCCCGAATCTAAACACAGTAGGTACTGTACGAACTTTAGTGTTAAATACTTTTTTCAATACTCAGTGATAATTTTTTTTTAATTAAATAGATAATTTCGTAAAAAATATTCTTAGGATTATAATTAGGAAATCTATTTTTTTTAATATTCTCTTACAATCACATCAATTATTTATTTCCAAGATAAGTATCATTAAGAACTCGTGTTATGGATACTAAATAACGGATAAACATACA
The DNA here is from genome assembly GCA_949126915.1 of Musotima nitidalis. Classification (NCBI taxonomy): domain Eukaryota; kingdom Metazoa; phylum Arthropoda; class Insecta; order Lepidoptera; family Crambidae; genus Musotima; species Musotima nitidalis. The sequence continues at coordinate 4,285,863 of OX421424.1, read as the reverse complement.
TAAATACTTTTTTTTTTGTAAATACATACTTAAGATACATAGGTGAAATATTCATGTTCATGCACACAAAGATTTGTCCTGTGTGGGAATCGAACCCACGACCTCTCGAGTGAAGTGCAGGTATACTGACCTCCACGCCATATCGGTCGTCATATATGAAATGTATGCTATCTGTATTTTAAATACTCGATTTATTATGTTTGGTTTTACTAATTATGTTTCACTTATGAAATAGGGATGAGCTGAGTAGTCTAGTTAGTAACGGTTTTTTTGATACTTGTATTATATTGGGATTATTTTTCCGAATAATATCACGACTTTACCTTATCATCCTAAACATTCATCAGAGATAACATTGCCTATTTTGGAATGTGCGTATGTTATTATAGGGCACTGCCAGCAACTATTGACTTCTTAAGTAGCATAATATAATAAGCCTTATGTGAAATGTAATATATGTCTGACGTTAACTTTCGTCGCATCACATCTAATATAAATTAAACTCGAAGCTTTTGTAGTTTAGGCGTGAAAATTTAAAGTAAAGTGTGTAGTAGTAAGGATACAAAGGTAAAGTTATATTCGTTTTCAAATATTAAAATTACAAACGTTAAGTAATATAACAAACGATCTTGCAGCGAAAAGCCGTAAATTTTTAATGTTATAATGTATTGTTCAAACTGGTCACAAAATTCAAAAAAAGTAATATATTTGATACCGAACATGTTTAGGTTAAAATGCCAACGCTCGATACCGACGTAACCTTTAAGTTACACATTTTACTAAAATAATAGGCTGCAAAATAAAATAACACTCACCATATATTTTGGACCATTGCGCCGGAGGCTTCCAATCGGGATAGTGTTTAGGAAACTTCTCTCTAGTCCAGTAAGTATGTAACACCATCTTGTACACCGTCATTTTGTCCGGGTTACAAGCGTCAGTGTCGCTGGGAGAGGGCGCTGCGATCGCGAGCGCAGGAAGCGCTAGCGCGAGCAGCCACCGCGCCATTTTATCGATATCACGCATCAACACTAACACAACACTATACCGACGGCATTATAGGCCTGTGTCACAACATTTCACTTTACTTATGTACCTGAAAAGAACAAAAAAATATATTAATATAATTATTTTAAAAATAATCATATTTTTTTTATTTCTTTTACATACAGAAGATCGCAACTAACTATCTGAAATAAATATTCTCGGTCAACACCTAGCCCCAAACTAAGCAGAGTTTGTATTATGGGTACCTACCATTCATCACAATCTAAGCCCATTAAAGTCCCACTACTGAGCACGTGCCTCCTTTTACGAACCAAGGTGAGCGAGAGTTAGGTCAAAGTCCACAATCGGATCAAGTGCAAAATGGCGGAGACAGGTCTGCTACAGACATACAGGCTACAGGCCTACTTTAGCGGAGGCTATTTTAAGAGATAATGTAAACATTTGTACAGAAGAGTTTATGTTTAATCATGTAACACCCATAGATATAATTAAGACATTTAATACTCTTAATGTTAAAAAGACTGCAGACCTCTGGGGCAATTCCATCGTAGTTACCAAGCCTATCATTGTTTCGGTGGCGCACAGTTTAGCTATAATATTTAATAAATGTATAGATTGCGGCACGTTTCCAGATTTAATGAAAAATAGTAAAATCATTCCACTATTTAAATCGGGCAGTACAGCAGACCCAACTAATTTTAGACCTATTTCAGTGCTGCCTACTTTTAGTAAAATTTTTGAAAAACTTATTTACAACCAAATGTTAAGATTTTTTAATAAAAATGGCTTAATGCATTCAAAACAATTTGGATTCACTAAGGGTCGCTCCACAACCGATGCAGGTGTTGAGCTTTTGAAACATATTTTTGATGCTTGGGAAGATTCTTTGGATGCTTTAGGTATTTTTTGCGATCTGTCCAAAGCTTTTGATTGTGTTCCTCATGAAACATTGATAAAAAAATTAGATTATTATGGAATAAGAGGCTCCGCATTGGATCTTCTTACTTCTTACTTAAGTAATAGGATTCAAAGGGTTGAAGTTAATGGAAAGCGATCTCAGGGTTCTGTAGTAAAAATGGGGGTACCGCAGGGCTCGATTCTCGGCCCGTTTTTGTTTTTAATTTATATTAATGATTTGCCACATTTGGTAAAGGAAAATCACGAGATAGTATTGTTTGCTGATGATACATCATTATTATTTAAAATAAAGCGATATCAGAACCCAGACGATGTAAACAATGCGATCTCAAAGGTGGTGCACTGGTTTGACGTTAACAATTTATTATTAAATGGGGCTAAAACGAAATGCATTAAATTCGTGACGCCTAACGTCAGACAAGTAAACACCACTATTAAAATAAAGGAAGATGAGTTGACCCTTGTGGATACCACCAAATTTTTGGGTGTTATATTAGATTCTAAGTTACAGTGGGGCCCACATATTGGTGAATTGTCGAATAGACTCAGCTCTGCTGCATACGCGGTAAAGAAAATTCGCCAATTAACAGACGTTGAAACAGCTAGGCTTGTTTATCATTGCTATTTTCATAGTGTTATGTCGTATGGTATTCTTCTGTGGGGTTGTGCCGCAGATATTCAAAATATTTTTGTACTGCAGAAGAGGGCCATACGAGCAATTTATAATCTACCATGTAGACATTCACTAAGGGATAAATTTAAAGAAATTGGTATTTTGACAGTGGCGGGTCAGTTTGTTTATGAAAACCTAGTATATGTACACAAAAATTTTGATAAATTGAGTAAGAAAAGTGATATACATAACCTAAACACAAGAAATAAGCATAAACTAGTTGTACCTGCCACTAGGCTCCAAAAAATTAACAAATCTTTTAAAGGTCAATGTGTGCGATTCTATAATAAAATCCCAAGCAATATACAGCAATTAAGCCTAAATAAATTTAAATTAACAATAAAACACAAGCTGTCTTCAAAGGGATATTATTCTATTAAAGACTATATGGCTGATAAAAATGCTTGGGATTAAACCGCCGTTTCATACAGGCTATTCTAATATGAATGACTTAAAGCATGAATATTGTTATATTATGTTGCATTGTATAGCGTCACAGACAAATGAAGATTGTTACTAACCAATCGATAATTTAAAAGAGCATAGCCTGTGAGTTTCTTGCCAGTTCTTCTTACAGAGCGGTGGCTCGGAACTGGCACTTAGATTCGCTTGCACTTAAATGTTTTTTGTTTTTTTAAATTATTTGGTTGCACGTGAATCTAAGCTTCGTGATTTTAGTATAGTTATATTTTATTTGTTTTTGTTATTTTTTTATAATTTTGACGTTTTCAAGTACTATGTAATAGTTTATGAAATAAAGTATTTTTGACTTTTGACTTTTGACTTTTGCTGTTAGAATTTTTCAAGCCACCTAATTGGATATCTTATATGTCTTAACTACCACATATAGTGATAACCGGAACCAACATTTGACGTGCCTTCCAAAACACGAGAGCGCTCGATTTCAAATGCCACACAAACGGTCACCAATCCAAGGACTGTCTTCTTTGAACGCTACTTTACTTCGGTGATGATTTCCGACTCTCTATTAACGCTGAGTCCAGAAGGGTACCATTAGAAAACGTAAAAATATTTATATCTATACCAATATTTTGTCCCTTTTTTATAAATACATTAGACAACACACAAGTAAGTAAGAATTTGACCCGCGGAATTCTAGGAATGCATATCGATCTGCAATTTATTCACATTTACAAACAAATATATTCTCGTGATTGAAAACTTTTCATTATTTTAAAGTTATTAATATGAGTTCTCTATTTAAGTTAAATCTGACCTCCAGAACCTAAAGGGAAACATCATTATATGGTTAAACCAGCTGTCAGAATTTAAGAAGGCACTGACTTCCTATTAACGGCTACCATAGATAATAATAATAAATAAATATTTCTGACGCTTACACCAATTATTTAGTTCCAAGATAAGTATGATTAAGAACTTATGTTGTGGATACTAAATAACGGATAAACATACATAAATACTTTTTTTTTGTAAATAAATACTTAATATACGTAGGAAACACTCAGACCAGAACAAATATTCATATTTATACACACAAAGATTTGTCCTGTGTGGGAATCGAACCTACGACCTCAGAGTGAAGTGCGGATATACTTGCCACCACGCCATATCGGTCGTATATAGATGTTCATGACAGCCGGGACCAACGGCTTGACGTGCTTTCCGAAGCACGGAGAAAGCGATAATTAGGTACGCACATAACATCGAAAAGTCATAGGCGCGCCAACAGGGTTTGAACCCGATACCCTCTAAGTTTGAAGGCTACTGGGGTATCGCTTCTCTATTCTCGTTCCTATTTAACTCGTGTATATTACGTGAACAGTACATTGTTTAGATCAATATGAAAAAAAGTAATAGTCCGGCAGCACTTGTCATCTATTTTTTTTTATTTTGTTTGCGAATCATCAACTGACGCAATCCAGCCAGTGCTATGTGATATGTGTACACACAATTTTAACGAAATTTTCCATAGAGGGGCATATTTTCGAGACTGATTAAGTAAGATCTCTTGTAGTATGCCTCAGGGGTTTTGGTATAGTTATCAGATGACGTCACTTGGAAGAACAGGAGTAACTGTTTTGCAACTTGAAGTAGCACGAAGCACTGACGACGAAGAAAGTATAGGATAGTCTAAATATTTGGGGTATAATGGTCATATCTTCCTCGATCACACATAAAAATATTTATCCAAAAAATATGCACTAAGACTTTTAGAGTTGATTATGGTTTGAGCTCTTAAAATCCCTTTACGTCTCGGAAAACGGCGATTTTTGTATTTTCAAATTTATACAAACGTCAAGGAAGCGAGTGTAGAAGATAATTTATCCTTGTGTGTGACTAGACCACAAAAAACTAGAGAAAGTTAAGAACACAGTGAGTTTCTAATGTTAATTCTGCGTGTGTGATTTTAAGTATTTCGTCGATAGCTTGGTCCAACAAAGCTTATAATGTGCAAGAGCATTGTACAAAATCATGCCTATTCGGGACCAAAGCAGCGTTACACATAAACATACATATAATACGTTGCGTAGTTTTAAATATCTAAACATAATAATATATGGACATACACAGGAATGCGATTTTGTTTTATACTATGCAGTGATTTGTCAAATAACATATAACATAGTTGCTGAATACCATATTATGTACAGAAGCAACGTACAAAATCATACCCATATCCAGCGACCGAAGCAATTTTAAACGTTTTCCGCCCGAAAATTTTCAGTGGAAAACTTATGGCGACGTAAATGTATCGGGTTATCAATTTTAAGCCATTTTAATTGCAGTTGAGGCGTGTGTTGTTGTCGTATATTCTGGGAAGCAGGCATTTTATCCAATGATGGCCGGAATAAACGAACAAGTGACATAAATAATGTTTTGCCCTCATCTGTCACTGTCTCTTTGTAAATGAGTTACTGTCCGAACAACTTTTTGTGAAATAGTAAAATGAATACGGAGGCTGTCATGGCATGATGTTTTTCGGTTAAAATATGGAACTCGATGAAGAGCAGGGCTTAATGAGAGTGTAGCGACAATTCTATTCATAACATTTAGTTTTTTCATTCATAAAACGTCCAATCTAATTTATTGTAGATTATAATAATAGATAGATAGATTCTGACAAAGAAATAAATTTCCATTTAATTCTTGATTCAGGTACCGCTCATATGTTTTTATTGTTATTAAAAAATATATTGAATTTCCATTTTGAGTGATAAAATTTTACGAATCTAATGATCCAGTTTATCTTAAAGACAATAAGGTATAATAATTTTATTGCTATCATAATAAACTTTTCAGCTTTATAGCGCATATATTTAGTATGCTGCACCTTAATGTAAAATACCTATGTTTAACAAACCAATAAATTCTATTCTATTCTAAGCCAAAGACACTGTTCAGACACTATTAAGAGATCAAAAGTTCAAAACTTTTATTCCATAAACTATTACATAGTACTTGAAAACGTAAAATATAAATACAAAAAAATCGAAATATGATAACACTGAAATCACAAAGCGTAGGTTTACTTACATGCAACAAAACATTTAAAAAGAAAAAATATTTATGTGTAAATGCTGCTAATGTTTTTTTCATCAACATCAAGAAGTTCTATCAACATTCAAACAATATTTTAATCTGCACTGGCTCTGCGTGATGAGGTCAGGCAGCAGTCGCTCGATGTAAACTGAAATTCAGCCAAAAGCTGGTTAGACTAGCAAGCAGACCCTTGGCCCTAAGCTTAAGTTTGAGGCAACCGGGATTGTGCTAGGATAGAAAGATTGGGTATATTTCTCACACCATTGTTCGTGACGTTCCGTGCTCAGTAGGTATTAAAACGTAATGGGCTTAAGTGATGAAGTCGCTTACACAACTATTAAATATGTAAAATAAAACCTGCCAGACATACATGGATGCGTTGTTACTAAACAGGTTGCGTTTAATTTCATATCGATCCATCATTCTCTCTTGGACATGTTTCAACTATCTGCAACGCATCAATGGCTCAGCCACCGAAATAGGCGGGGGCGATGAACTGTGTCGGTGAAAATTAAAGCTATTTATTGTAATATGTAATGAAAAATTAAAAATATAATCTCAGAGAAATAGTATGATTTGTAAATACTTATTATTTTATAGAGAGACGAGTAGCAATTAAATTAATTTTAAACGCAAGAGAATTTTCAGCTGAATAACTATAAATTTAAAGCATTTCTTTTGTGATAAATATTTTCCACTAAATTCTCCGTTTTTAATAATTTCCAAAAACTTAAAACCCTAAAATCAGTCGTCACCTATTTTTATTTTTATTTCCATTAGATTAATTTCAATAAAAATTTCATTTTCCATTTATGACAGTCAAAATTGGTTGGTTTCTTAAAATATATTGTTTTGTTTCATTTATATATTTAGTCTTTCGCATATGTTTCACAGCTTCTAAAGCGCCAGTTCTTTTAAGGAGAGCGTGAATTCTAACGTATTTTATATACAACGTTTATTAAGTGAGTCAAATTGTTAGCGTGGCCCCCTAGCTCATATTTCCCTTAAACCATTTCAGGGAACAGGGGTGGCTAAAAACCGGCGCCTTCTGGAGTGTCAAACAATGGACAGCACAAATTGAGCCATCACCTTTTGCTCTGTGGACTTTATATATATTAATTTTAATATTAGGAAAACTTTTAACCGTAGAATGTGAATTATCATTATTATGTAAAGGGAAGTAGCAGGGACGAAACATTTTTTTAGGAATTTATTATTGTTATTAACAATGTTTGTCTTTTTGGCGGCAACTATAATAATAATAATATTTTCTGACATTGACACCAATTATTTATTTCCAAGATAAGTATCATTAAGAACTTGTGTTATGGATACTTAACAACGGATAAACATAGAAATTTAAATACATAGGTACTTAATATACATAGGAAAACACCAAACTATAGGCGAATAAGAGTGCCGCGGCATAGACTTCTGTACAACTAAATTATAAAATGTTCAACCGGTCCAAATTCATTAGGAATTTTAATACTACTTTAAGCCTTAGCAATAATAAAGTCAGTAACTTAAATAGAAAGACATATTTGAAAGTCAAATATTAATTTTACTCCATTATCAGAAAAAGAAGCGCATCGCTGCTGAACCGCTTTCGGAGCAGTTCTAACAGCATCCTGAACGCATTGGCTGAACGGTGGGACTCCCCTATATTGCAGAGGTAGATGAGTCTAAATTAAATTATTTTTAAATTGAAAATTCATTTGTTCTAGTTTGGCTCAATAGAGCTCTTATGAATGTCATACTTATAAACTAACGCGCCCATTCACTGCGGGCGGGAGCTTGATCGTAAAAGAACGGGCAAGAAAATCGTCAATCTCCCGCCAGTTACAATTAAAATACATAATATTAAAACAATTGTGTTCTGCAGTCACAGGATTTGAAAAAAAAAAGGGAGACAAAACTCTTTTTAGCAATATTAACATAATTACGGATAAACATAGTAGACATGAGCAGATGCGTTACGCTCAACCATATTTTAGGGAGCGCAACGACCCGACGCATGACGCTACCACCGCGGAAACATATAAACAGCTAAGTGAGTATACGCAAGTCTACATTCTAGCTCATCACCTTTTATAAAGTAGCATAAAATGTTTAATAAATTTTGAATTTTAATTTTATTTATCTTATTATTCTCTTTTACTTTTTATTATTAATTTGTATTATTTTGTGTAATTTAATTTAATATAATGTAATTTCTTTTTCATATGTTATTATGGACTAAGTCTGAAATAAATGATTTAATTATTATTATTAATAATAATAAGATTACTTGAAATTTGTACGAAACTAGACGGAATAAGCCACATAGAATCATTAAAGAGAAAGAAAAGTAAGTGTTCAGATGTAAGTGTACTTTAGGCACGTGCGCTGGGGACACCAGTTAGCCTTAACTGCATGTTAGCTTGATTACAAACTGAGCACCAAAGCTCTGGATACTAATAACAATTAACGAGAAATGAGCTCACTACTGTATGAGCTCTCTCTCTGTATACGTACCTACACTGTATACGTTGATTAAATGGCTTAGTACTGTTGCGAAGTAAATTGTAAAGGTTTACGAAGGTGTAAAGGTAATTTTATGCAGGCAGTCATGAATGCAAATGTATGTAAGTATGTAGTAATTAGGGATCCTACTAACATCTTAGGAGCCAAACCCAACCTACCCTGCAAGTGGTGCACCTGACGATCAACGGATAAGGCACTAGAAAACTTAGAAACTCCCGGTGAAACGGCAATTGGTTCGTAACGCATTACGTGGGACCAACAATATCATTGGCGAAATGTGGGCGTATAATATGCCTCTGCCTACCCCTTCGGGGAAACAGACGTAATTATATGTATGTATGTTCACAAAGGTGTAAATGTGATTTCTGCAGGCCGTCATAAGTGGACGCGCTTCGTACCGTGATAATTCCTAGCAAGCGCTGTCTTTTGTTTAGACTGCATCGACTACTTACCTTCAGGCAGGGTGGTGTAATTATGACACATTTGAAAAAACAAAAGAAGCTCAAAATTTGAAGTTCCTTTGTCAGTATAATCAGTATGGGTCAGGGCGGGATGAGTGCACTTCTGGGGGAAATTTACATAATCACCGTTTCTGTGCTTAGGAGGGCACATTCATCAGTTTAAAGACTGTCGATCGTATATGAATTATATCGCACTAAATTTTATTTAATAGACTATGTCATGTATATTTTAATGAAACATAATGTAATGCCATGTAGTGAAATACAAAGCAATAATTTGGCTAGTTTTAATGTAAAGGCACTCTGGGATGCACAGAGTAATTTGGAGAGCGTTAGAGCTGCATGTTTGGTTAATTGCCAGCAGTGGAGATCCTAATGTGCTCCCATCTAGTTTCATGTTATAAAATGTAAATAATGTTCTTAGCTTAGATGCTAACTGTAAGAATATTTAAGAGAAGTCTGACCGTTGATAAGGCATTTAATATCGAATTAATATAATCCGTCAATATATGACCGTAAAAACTATAAATGATAATGATATGAAATGAATGATGATATGAAAACTATAAAATATAAATGAAAGGACATAAATTATTTTACTTTCATTTGTTTACAAAAAAATAAAACATCTTTTGGATGCCTGAAAAGTAAAAAGGATAACAGCCCCTTTGTAACACCAAAACTAAACTGGCATTATTTATCCTATAATTTAATAACGGAAAATAAAGAACTAAAAAAAACATGATAGTTGGACATCAGTTTTTTTTTAGATATAAGCAAATATCTCAAAGATATAAACAAATATTTATTTAGTCGATGCATTAATGTATAAAAATCAACATTTAAAAATATTCTATCCCGATATTCCTGGCTGTGGAAACATAATAAATATTCCCTGAGAGGATTCGCGTCCGAGCAGAGGGAGGCAGCTTTTTACCAATATTTTGCCAATATTTCAAAGGGGTATTAAGTGCTGACGTCACGGAGGAACGTGGAGAAATTTAATTTCCAAACTGGTATTCTGTGAACCCAAAAATCTCTCCCTGCATTATGATTGATCTGAGTTTGAAATTGGGAAAGCCTTTACAAGTTGTAAGTTTCTGTATGGAAAGTTTCCGGTTTATTACACTTCAAATTAAATTTTTTTTTGGCGCTAAAGCGGTCATGAACGAATTAAGATAGTTCATTTCCTCAAATTGATGTAAGTTCGAGTCTGTATGTGTAAGCATGGTGAATTTTTAGACATAGTCTCCAATACTTTCTGGGTATTTTATGAATTAAAAAATCTCTTCCTGCATTATGATTGATCTTAGTTTGAAATTGGCTAAGCCTTTTACAAGTTGTAAGTTTCTTTTCGGAAATTGCTCGGAAATTTCGTCTACTGCTAACACTCAATATTGTTGGGAAACCTTAGTGTCTTAAAAAAATTGATCAAAATGTTTTGAAAAAGTTTTCATTTTGAGGTTATTGTAGAAATTATTATAGTGTAAACATTATAATTATATTCAAGAGACAGTGTAGGGTGCAGCAAAGGGCTTGTTCTAGCGTACGTCCTGCAGCGTATTATGATTGTCAGTCAAATGTTATAAATGTATGTAAATATTTTAAATCCGTATAGAAACACTTAAATTATCAAAGAAAAATTCTGAAAGATTGTAACAATTCCTAGCATTGATAATTAAATGTATTGTGTAAAAAGAATTATTGTTAGTTTGTATAGATACCGTGGAAAGCAAGCCAAACTTCCACAACTTTTCCTATCATCCTTATCTTCATCATCATCATCATCATCAACAGCCTACACTTGTCCACTGTTGGTCATAGCATTGGCACGCTATAGAATTCGATCTTCAGCTCTACGTCTCCAACCGCTGCCAGCGGTTTTGCGTATGTCGTCGATCCATCATTCCTATCAGTTGCACATTTATTGCCAAACTATAGTGACAAGCTAATTGGGCTTCTTTTCTTTAGCAATATATCACTAATCGCAATAAAAAAATAGAAATAGGGATCCTACCAAGACCTAAGGAGCCCAAGCCAACCTCACCTGCAAACGTGGCACCTGCCGATCAACGAACGACGCTCTGGCGAACAGATAAACAGTTTTAATAAAAATTTCGCTCCCACAATTTATTTAATAAGCTACACAGTGCCATGTTCTAATATATAAAATCAAAATTCAAGAAGCAAAATATAATCTTGGTTATGAAAGTATACTATTGTATTCGATTCATCCTTTTAGAAGATGGCAACACAATAGGACGTTGCTGCTCAGTAGCTCAGAGTATTTCCCTTTGTCTGTAAAACTACCTTAGGGACTGGAGGGTTGGAACTCTGAAGCCAATATTAAAATGCTATAGTGAATTTTCATTTTGAAGTTATTGGCATTAATACAATGAATGATATTATGAATTTATTGCTTTAAGTATAAGAGCATGCAGAGTACTTAACAAGTTGCTGGATTAAGTTACAAAGAACCAAATAGGTAGAAGTCGTTGTGCAAGATGCTCATATCTTTTTTATTTTAAATGAAGGCTCCACGGGTTTAGCACATTTAGCCAGTGTCGAGTTAAATATATATTAATAATATTCAATTCAGAGCAAATGTAAACGAGAGGCCTTCGCCTATATCCATTACGTCCTCAGTAAAAATGTGGAACTATACTGAGATCTCACATGGACTTCATGAGAGAATTTAAAAAGTGATGTTGCACTGTTTTCTTTCATTTACCTACACTCATGTACGTTCACAAACACTTAACGGTTAATAATCTACCGTTATTACATATTAATAATAATTCAAAATATCACAAATTTTATAAAATTAAACAAAACTGCTGACATGACGCTTCACTTTCTCGCCTAGATGTGTTGCATATATTTATTGTAAATTATTATTATTATATGAGTCATATTATTTTGTTTTTAGAAGATATTTTGAAAGATGTCATCTTTGGTAAGAGTTTATTCTGTTTGCGTGGAATCAGCCTTTCGTTTAGATATTTTGTCATAGGAAAATAATCACAATCGTATTTAGTTGTCATGCCTGAGCTGGCAAGATCTGACCTTCGAAAGCGCTGATATTCAGACGCGCGAATGTCAGAGCGACTTATAAGTGCGAACTTATCTTCATTAGTTGCACACCTTTACATATGACATTTTCATTTATTTGAATTGATTGCACTTTTATGAATAACCAAAATATCAGTGTTTTAAGCAGTGAACGCGGTGGATGTCGTTTTTAAATATCAATTTTTTTTTTTTTGACGTTAATTTTTATAAAGAGTACCAGCCATCTAGTAAATTATCAGCTTAGAACACATAGGAACCACCAAGACAGAGACAGATATTCGGATTAATGCATACAAATATTTGTCCGTAACGAATACCTTTTTTTTTGGATAGAAAATCATAAAAAGACTTTCCCCCGCTGATTGTGTAAGACTTCTACTGACTAAAAACCATCCATGTTCCTTCTTTGAGCCTGCTACGTACCGAGGTCGCGGTAACCCTTGCGAACAGTCCCGCAACCCAGGCAGGCTTGGCCCCTACCATAGGGGCCTCTCAGTGTGCTGACATCTCTTTAAGGCGCGCGTGGAACACGAACGTAACGAACACCTGTTAATGTGATAAAACCTACAACTTAGTAAGTATTCCAACAAAACCCGACGGCATTGTACCGTCAGCATCAAATAGTTGGTAGCACCCAAAGCGCCTTATATATGGAAACTCGCCCTGACAATAAATTTGTTTCGATCTTTATAGAGCTTTGTTTGTTATCACCAATATGGCGTTGACTGTACTTCACAATTATGGTTGACGTCACGAAATTATTTTCCTCAGAACGTGTGAGGTGAATTCAGATAAGACAGGCTTATTACATTGATTGATGTACATTAATGATGCATAACCCGACAGAGGAATACCCAAACGAATTTCGATTAAATTGTCAGTGTTCGCAGAGATTTTAATAAAACGTCCAAATTTTATAAAATACTACCTATAGTAGTCTAATAACGTCTCACTTCTGGCTTAATATCTCCTCTTACATACCGAGGTTTTCAGGTCTAATTCCACCACGCGAACTAATTGCAGCTGATGCAGGTGTATGGCTATCTTGCTGTTAGCATTTTTCAAATCCCCAAATAGTGTTTTTAACTTGACTCAACGACTTTTAGACATAGTGATAACTGGATAATGTCTTAACGTTTCTTCCGAAGCCACAAAATGGGTCAAAGAACTAAGCTTTATAAGTATTACTGCTATCTGCTATTGGGTGCTAAAAGTGCTGTAAATGATAACAAACGAATACACAAATTTTCATCGTATTTCATCTCAAGTCAGACGTCTCTTCATACCCGATACGTTTTAGGTGGAATTTTTGCAAACTTGGAAACGACTGCCAAAGCGTGACTCGACTAGTAAGCGCCGACATTGAATGTAGAACGTAAATGGAGACTGCACAATTTCAGAACGCGTGACGGAAATAAATTATTGTCGTCAACTGAAATATCTTCTGGTATTAAAATATATCTATGTTTGTTTGATATTATTTCAATAGCTTAGGAAATGTATATGATTAGTCTTGACTGAGCGATGAAGCTTATGAGAAAAAATGCGATAGTTTTAGCTATTGGATCGGTATTAAAATTCGCAGTAAATTGGTAGTAATATTAATTACAAACAAAATAAATGAAATCACCTTCTACTTTAATATGCTTTCATGCCATGTGGTGCCGGCCCAGAATAGTGCCACCCCCTCTCATCTCACGGGGAGTCGTAAGAGTCGACGAAGAGAAAACCGGATGATGGGCAGCAGCGTCATTCTGGGTACTGGCTTGAACTGCGATCACCAACCCGCCTGCCCAGCGTGCTGATTATGGGCAAAAACCCCCAATATCATCTGTTGGGAGGCTAATGTTCACCAGTGGACTTTATACAGCTGATGATAAGACGATGATGCTTTCGTAGGTGTAAATTGGCAATGAAAGTATTAATATATTGACATAGAATAAAGTGATGGAGGGATGCATACAAACTTATTTGTATAATAAATTTAACAGACTTGACTAGTAGTTGGTAAGCGAAAACTACGACCTTTTCCTTTTAATTTCATTCCAGCAGCGATAATCTCTACTGACGACTATCAAGTTGGGACTATAAAGTCCCAACTGAAATATACAGGCTCCAATATACATCAGGTTTAAACTAATCACTATTCTAGACCCTGATTAATAAAGAGATTAAAAAATGCTATTCTTTTATCAATAAACAATTTAGAACTTATTATGAAAATAAAATAGACTGAGTTAAAGAATATATAATAATAAAATTATTCAAAGCAGCCTTTTTGTTTATGAAATCGAGACTAAAAGCTGCTGAAAATGTTTAATTTAAATTTCAATTCAACTATTCCCGGGCAAGTTAAAATATTATTCAAACCAAAAACTTCGTTCATTACAATATTAATGTAGCAGGTGTACTTTAGGGTAAACAAACTTGTTTGAACCAGTTCTTGGGTAATGGCCACTCTACTTTGTATAAACTTATGTAATATTCATGACTTGAAGCTATCATCATCACCATCACCTCAGGGACGATTTCTGAATATAGGCATCCCTCATAGATTTCTTATGTAATCGGCGGCCTGCATCTAGACAAATCTTACTATTTTCACCAAGTTGTCTATCTTACGGGCGCTGGACGTGCTACGTTTCCTTTCAAACGGTCAGAATTTTTCTGACAGTATTCTTATATGATGATGAAATATTTTAGTTTTAGCCAATTCATTAATCATTCATGGGAATTAAAAACAAATGAATGAAGAGGCACCTTTCAAGCCCGATCATGGGCAGCATGAGACTCAATGACATTCATTGGAATATTAAGCATATGAAATATTGCACAGGGTCTGCTTACTGGTAAAACCAGATTATAATTCTTTAGTCACATGGAGCGAATGCTGCCTGACCTCCGCAACCTAGAGGGTAATATCATTGTAGGATTAAGCCAGCTTGAACGCCACCTGTGTTTAAGTTTAAAAATAAAACTATATTTATAACTGTCTGAATACCAACTCCTTTTTCACACCTAGGGCAATTTTTCGAAATATTTTTTTATGATAAGGATATGACATTATAGACGGATTATCTATATTATTTTGGAGCTCCAAGGCAAAAAAAAACATACTGACGCAAAGAAATGCAAAATTTTTTAACTTTATATTCCACATATTTATCCAACTTTTCAATGAATTTATAATGAGTAATTTTCTGTGACTCATGCTCCCACGTTAAAGCTTTTAAAATAATATTTACATAACACTTTTGTGGATATCTAGCGCACAATTTATTAAAACAAAACCCTCTAAAAAGGTTCATAATAAAAAAATTACAACACTTACTACCACTCGAATACAAAAGCGACTGACAGAGTAACGAAGCAAAATAGCGAACCTCACAACTCAAACCAAATGAAGTTTTTAATAATTCACAATGTTCTGAAAGCGTTGTTACACGGAGTTCGGTCGGAGCGGTCTCTTCGCGGTCTGTTTAAAATGTTAATTGGCTGACTTCATAAGCAGTTTAGGTATTTAGAAGTTTGTTTGGGTAATGTCACCACCCTTTGGCGACTTAAAACTGAAAGGTTTGGGCTAAGAGCCGAAACTAAGGAGGAAGAGAGCTAATTTTGTGAAGTGACTTTATGGCGAGCGAATGTCAAGTGAGTAAGTTGAGGAAAGGTGAATGTTTAAGTACTTTTAGATAAATGTGAACCTATTGAATACCCATTTAAAATCTAAATAAAAACTGCATACTCTTTATGCAATCGAAGTCAATTGTACTATTTCGTCTTGACGATTACTTAAAATACTTTTCAGTGATTCCAGATCACGGAAATACGAATTTGTTAAGTATTTAAAACAACAGCGAGCAATGGTGTAATATTTATTTTTATATAGTATAATTAATATTTATATAGCGATTAAAATGATCACAGTTTTAAAAATTATATTAAAAGACGAACACAATGAAAGTCAAAGTCAAAAAGAAGTATGGCTCAAAAGAGCTCGTATAAAGGTCAAAACTTAAAAACTAACGCGTAAAAATTACAATATGTTAACTGGCTAACTTTATAAGTAGTTTACATATAAAGAAGTTTGTTTGTGTAATGTCACCACCCTTTGGCGAATTAAAACTTAAAAGTTTGAGCTAAAAGCCGAAACTAAGAAGGAAAGGAGCTAATTTTGTGAAGTGAGTTTATGGCATTCGCACGCCACGTCTAGTGAGCAAGTTAGGGAGAAGTGAATTCTTGGCTGCCTAAGGTTGCCTGGAAGAAATTGCTGTTAGCAAAAAGGCCGCCCAATGTACCATATATTTGTTTATGTGATTTTATTACTTTTTTATATTTAGTGTACAATAAAGTGTTCATTCATTCATTCATTCATTCATAAATTTTAGGTAAATGTGAAATTAGTTAATAGCTATGTTAAATCTGAATACATACAAAAATTAACGCCTGTTCAAGACGGGTAGGCAGAGGCATATTATACGCCCACACTTAGCTATTTACATTTTTGGTTCCACGTAATAGGTGGCGAGCCCTATGCCGCTTACCGGGATCTGTTACGTTCGCTAGAGCCTCGTCTGCGTGCAAGGATGCGTGCGATTTAAAATATCACGTCAGACATATCAGGGGCAGTCTCTTCAGCGAAACGAACATGACGAACTAGAGGTGGAACTGCCATTCAAAACAATACTGGAGCGATTGTGATGAAACTTTGTACGTGTATAGCTGCAGTCCTGGACTAACATATAGGACACTCTTTATCCCGATATTTCCACGGGAACGGGGACCACGCGGGTAAAACCGCAGGGCGCTGCTAGTTTTCAATAATTTCACGACACGGAACCGACTTAAGTGACTACAGCTGACTACAGCTGATCTACAGCTGATCTACAGCTGATTATAGGCCTCTTCAATTGTATTTCGCGTTGATTGACCAGATCTTTGATACATCGTTAACGTCCTCTACTACCCGTACATTTATAGGTATGCGATCACCATTGTACCTACGATTGATCGAATTTCATGACTCATCCATCGGTTTTTCCAGCGTTCTGCCCCGCCTACTTCAGCTTAGCAATGCGTGTACCTATTTCGATCATTCAATTTCTTCAATGAACTTTATAGGTAACACAGACTGAGCACTCTCTACTGTCTAGTGACCTAGAGCTTTCTTATTACACTCTTAGTCAGAAATCGCAAGCAACCTACTGGGTGTAGGCTTTTGTCTTGACATAAAAGTATTTAGTTAGAATTAGCTTAAAGAGCTGACCTACTGGGTGTAGGCTTTTGTCTTGACATAAAAGTATTTCGTCAGAATTAGCTTAAAGAGCTGGGTGAAGCGTTAAGGATTTTCAATGGGGACTCAGAACCGGCAAACGGTCCATCGGGTGCACGGCTATTTACCCAATAAACCGATAATCTGGACAAAGAAAGTGCCGGGAAGCCGATGAATGCAGGCGGCTCGAGTTCGATCGCCGAAAGTAACAATTGGGAAGAAAATGATGGTGACTATTTAATAATTAATATAATATCGGGCACTAGTACAATTTATATAAGTACTTAAACTCACATAGGTATTCCTTTTGAAAGCGGTAACGAAAGTCTGACGTTCGAGTTACATGATAAAGGCCATTTTATAGCTGTAGTGGAAAATAATTTGATTTCTCCGCACAGTGTGGTGAAGGTAGAATATTTTGTGAAAGGTTAAAAGCCTTCGACGTTAACTCGGTTCTCTGGCTTAATAAGGTTATAGTAGTAGAGGTAAAAAGTCTTCTAGTTATCCGTGGATCTGAGGACATTTTTTTAGTGTTATGTTTACAAACTTTGTATTGAAGAAACAGCAGTAAATTTTTCATTACTGCCTATTAATAATGAACGACGGATCAACTATGTAATTGGCGAAGTGTGGGCGTATAATAAGCAAGTGATGGATTAAAAATATCTTTGTAACAATTCCCGCGCTACTATAATTTGCCGAAAAATCGAGAAACTATTCAACACAACGCGTGTTTCGCTTTTACACAGGGCATCTTCAGGTAAGATTTATAAGAAGAATTAGAAGATTATTTAAAGGAAATAACAGTTTTATCTACCTAAATCTGTCTAAGATAGGAGCCTCAGCACAACGATGTCTTCACGACCAACGCTGAAACGCTAATCCTCGTTTCAGCGTTGGATTATTTATAGTTGGATGCATTACAACAGAGATAAAGTTACATTTATATAATACACTATTATATTTTTTTCTAAAATCGGTTTTTATAGTATTTTTATCCAAAATAGATTTCTCAGCCCAATGCTGGTAATCTAGCAGCCCCTCTAGCTTAGCTGCATTTAACAGACTTCTACTTAATCAGAATGTGATGATAGTGACATTAACTGTCAACATGACATTATTATACACGTTTATTTAAAAATATATATATATTTTTAAATCCCATCGAAACACATTCAACTGTCAAAAACCGGCAACGTCCATCCTTTATAAATATAGATCATGATGGTGATGATGATGATGATGATGAAATAATCCATACAATGTTTACTGACTTAAGCAATTTCCGACATACTAACGCAGAGTCGTACAAAAATACGACACGGTGAGTAAGCGTAACAAGTGTCACAGGAAAACTTTCAGCGGCCTTGTGGCAAATTGACACACTGACACAAAATACGCCACGAATATACATTGATGCTTGCAAACTCTTTGGAGAGCGTCGTATTAATGATTAAAAAATACGCAATTAGGAACGTTTTGAATTTAGCGTGAGTTTTTGTTTTTTGTTGCTCTCGGCGCTCGTATTATGAAATTTCTTAAAATCCTATTACAACCACTCAAAAGGACTTCTTGGCGGGCAAGTGAAGCATTATGTCGGCATTTTTGTATTACTTTCTAAAATTTGAGATATTTCGAACATTAATGTGTGATAACGGTGGATTATTAATCTATTTGTGTTTGTGAACGTACATGAGTAATGGTATATCAAACAAAACAGTGCCTCGTCACCTTTTAAGTTCTTGAAGCATCGACTTATGCTAATAATACCAAATTTACTTATAACAAGAATTTTTATGCCGAAAATGTGCCAAATTTAAATTCACATGATTATCGTAAATCATACGTAACTATTAATATTATCTCTTTTAACTACAAACAAACTATCACAACGGAAAGCAAATAAATTAAATTTTAAAGCTGTATAGCACTAATCCCGGATTTAGTGGCACTAATAGTTTTTATTGTTGAATTGTCGGCCAACTTTTTCTTTTATTATAAAAGTTCATCTACGTGCAATGCCCATGCGATTGAATTGGTATTCATATATTTTCATGCCTATTGCTCAAAGGCGGACAATGTTCAGATAAAACTTTTTCATGCAATACCTTTTTGAAAATTTTACAAATTTGGTGAACACAAATTCAAACGTCCGGAAAAATGTTTTATGTACATAAGTAGTAGCTATATAATTCTTTGATATATAAATTACCTAATATGTCAGAAACACATAATAATATACTGTGATCAGTACTGTTTGTGTTACCGTTTGTACAAAAAAAAAACAGTACAAAATTCAAAATAATATAAGATTATTCTAATATATATTTGATGATTTCTGTAATATCTACGTAGTACCAAAAGTATGAAAAAAAACCGAAAGTTACAAAACTATTCTTATAAACACACCTGTGCCCGAAAAAAAAATTGATAACTAGGTGACCTACCACTCTATTGATACATATATGACTGTATTGATTATTCATACATTAGATTATTTTATACCACGACTCGCGGCTAAGCGAACGTACGATGACCTATTTGAAGTCTATTTCTGTGATTATTATATCGGGACATCGTCGGCCGCACAAGTGACGCTTCCTTTGCCTGAAAAAATCAGGTGACGTGACGTTACGAATGGCGGGAATCCAACTTCGTTAGTAAAACTCGATTGAGTCTTTTGAACTAAATGTGGATGCATTTGATGTTTATATTTAACTTCTCTAACGTTCATTGATGGAATTTTACGAGTTGCTACCGAAATATTTTTAGGTCATTAAATAACTACAGGTAAAACCTGGTATATCAACTGAAATAGGTTTTCCGTGTACGCGTAAATCCATATTTTTCCTTCCTTCCATATTAATAACAAGGTCGAAATATATATTAATTGAACAACCCTTCATTTAATTATGCGATAGTCATATAAATAAGGAAAGTTTATTAGAACTATACGTATTAGCGGATTTGTTTTAGTTTTTATCTGAACGGTTTTAGACTATAAGGCAAATTGTACTTTTCTTTGTTTAAATCAGGAAAGCATATATCGGCATAATCAATAATGGGGAGAAATAAGGCAATTAACATTGTTGTAATAAACTAACTACAGTATTTTACCTACCCGATCATTAGTTCTGGCCAGTAGCTTCTGGAAAGTTAGTTTAAGATGGGGAGTTATTTGGGATCGCTAAAATTGGGCTTATTCAATTCGATTGCTCTTTTTCAAAATGGAACGGAAAAAAAGACATTAATCTACATAATATAACACATGAGAACGTGTGGTTCAAAATAAAATAACCTGTTTAGTTTCTCAATATTATATACGTAAAGTTTCGTTTCGTTCAGCCGTTTTACTTCTAAGCTATTAAGTAATTTTTAATAAGACCGTTTTGTGTCTTTTGCCAATATCTTTATTTATTATGTTTGATTTATTATGTTGTCCCCTCTGCCGCGGACGCAGAGACGCCTAGCTAGACTTCAGAAAGTCAGCGACATCCATCGTCCCCTTAAAGATGCTACCGAGTATACACCAGACGGAATGCTATTAGAATACCAACGTCGCAGCAGACCGTAAAGTTTGCAGAAGACGACGACCCAAACAGAACACAATTCTGCCATATAGAATATCCATCCATTGCTATATATTTATCATTTAACCCTATTTTATTTTGTTTCTAAATGGTTAAATCATTGTTAATTGAAAGACAGTTTAAATCATGTAACTCATTTAACTTTCGAACCAGTGGCACCTGGAAACGTCTGCTGAGATGTAGCCGATTTAGTCATATTAAATTTTTAAGAGCTATATAATTTATATTATAAATTATCTTTTTCTAATTAATTTGATGAGGTTCATTTTTCCATAATATTATAGTTTTTTAACCTTAAATAATATTTAAACATAATCCTTAATGAGCTTTATAGTAGCGAGAGAATGAACACAACTCTTTTATTCCATTTCCTACCCGAGACGTGAGTCTTATACAAACAATTCTAAAATGTTTATTGCGGAATAGAAAATAAACACAAAATAATAGTAAGACCAAGTGAAAGCAGTCCGGGATAAAGTATTGCTGAATGAAACACCTCCAGACGATGTCAAAAGCGAGTCTCAAATAAATCTTAGTTGCTGACTTAGATTGGTGCAAGTTACACGAGGAAGCGTTTAATTTTTTGTCAGTTTATTTCTTAAAATGGCAATCAAAGTCCGGTTCGGGTCCACTTTTTTGGCAGAGATTATCATTCTTATAAATTTGTCCTGCAGCTTAATGTCGGTTTGTGGTATTCGACTTTTAGGATTTATCGTATTAATCACCTTATCGACCACCACATGATTAACATAGATGTTTGTTTTACAGGGTTGCCTTTGAGTAATGAGCGCATTGCAGTGCCGACTCATACTCTTAATCGAAATCATAGGTTTAAAAGTGAATGAATATTATTAAAAGATATATCACTTACTATGAGCTAATTCACTACATGGGTAGTCTTTGGTAGATCTTATTCCTCTAGTTTTTTGCAGGACCAGCATGTGTTCAACTCGAACTAAAGAGGCGAAGGTAATAACGCTCTCCACTTAAAACGCCTTCCCAACTACACTAGGAGAAACTACTGATACAAAAGCTGAGCCACTTTGTCTATTTGTCACGCAAAAAGGCAGTAGGTTGTCTCAAAACGAATGTCTGCCAGATAAATTGAAGTAGAATTTAAGCAATAGTAAGCTTTTCACTTGTACCACACACTAACTTTATACTTGTCTCGCTCTACTATGTCAAAGAAACTCTCACTTTGATGTTTTTGAATAATGCTCTCAACGTCTTAGCTTCCAGACTCTAGTGTCTCTAGATGTTTTTAATCATTTTTGTTTTCATATAATATATGAAGCACATATATTATTATTTTTGTACAACTTGAAGATTTTCTAACAAATTAATCTCAGACCATTAACGTTACATAACTGTACATAGAATCTCTGTCAAACTCTGGTTAAACTCCTCTACGCTGACCTAGTGCGGATTGATAAAGGCGGGTGTGTTTTGCTAACTATTGCTTTATAAATTGATTTAACCGGGATTCAACGGCTTTACGTGCCCTTTTTTTTTGATTTACGTCGGTAACAAAATGCATATACGCACTGTCTCGGCCAAAGGGGGACCGAGAGAGGTGTGTGGGACTCACCACCTTCAGACACGACCGCCATCAGTAATACCCACTAAAAATCTTTCGACGACGCCTGGCGCTTGTTGGGAAAGAGGCGGGGCGCCAGTACCTGGGTTGCAGCTCTAACACCCCGCCCGCGGCCAACGTCCCCCGGACCAAAACCGGGAGGACCTCTTTAGAGAAACGCAGTAGACGCGCCCCTCCTACCTCCTTGATCTCTGGGTGTTACCTTTTCCCTAGCGCCTCCTGCGCCCTACCGGGAGGTACTCAGCCCCCCCACCACGGCAAGGTGGAGACCAGTCGGGGGGGGGGGGGTCTTGACGTGCTCTAACATGACACTGATAGTTACAGAATAAGATATAATAATGCTGCTTTTTTTAAAAAGAAATTTCTTTCAGCAGACCAGAAGATGAAAGACGGATCTGGTTGTTAGCATAATTATTATTAGGGAATGTGCAGAAGCTCATGAAAGAAGACTTCATCACCATGTAAATGTGGAGGCTATCTAGCTACTCGACAACACAGACCTAGTGAGAAGACTGAGAAGGACAAAACCTTTTGAGTTAGTTTATTGTAGTGTGGATATAAGATACCTCTTTTCAAAAAGGACAGTATTTTGTGTAGGTAAAAAAAGTATACATATTTACTTACACCTAAGTAATTATGTAAATATATATCTTCAAGATCTATTACTACTCAACTATCAACCTCATAGACTTCTAATGACAATTGCAGGCGGCCTGTATCTAGCGCAATCCCGCGACCTTTATTAAATACTAAAATACTCATTTATTGGTAATACAACATAACACGTCACAAAAAAGCAAACATACATAATTATTAAAATTAAATTAAATTACAAAATCATGAGAAATTAATAATGTCTAAATAAAAATGTCAATAAAAAATGAATCAAGAAATATAAATACAATTAATAAAAATAAACAGTCAATAATTATGAAAATTAAATAAAACAAAATGTCATTACTTCATAAAGGTTAGGTTATCTTGACAGTGATCATTAATCAAATTTAACTTGTTATTCAAATTTAACTTGATATTTCTCAAAATAGCGCCTCAATTCTCAAGTAAAATAATAAAACATAATTTGCTATCAGACTTGTCCCAAAATACGTGATCAAATTTACAAGCAAACTTGTCATTACTGGTCCTGTTATCTCTAATAACCAACGCCTACAAGTACTACTACGCCTAAAAGCCGCTAGAAGCAGAAATTGATACACCCTCAAGTGCTTTCCGTCATTCTCGCGGTACGTTTTACAGCCGAAGTCACTTTCAATTTCCAGCATGAAGCGCTTTATAGCTGGCTGCGATCGTGACAGGCATAAACCTCGGCGGATGCCTCCACTTCTCTTCATCTATACTCGATCCTCTAGAGATTCCCTGTAACGAATCCCTCAATATAAATCCTTTGCCATATTTCTTTGAACGTAAATCATTTTTTTTCGTCAAGGATTTTCTAGTAAACGTGAGCAGTCTCATTTTTGGTAGTTTCGTTTATGCTTTGCGGTATATTAATAAATAAATAAATATTTTCTGACAATTACACCAATTATTTCGTTCTAAGATAAGTATCATTTAGTTAGAACTTGTGTTGTGGATACTATAATAATAAAAATTTTTCTACAATGACACCGATTATTTGGTACCAAATTAAGTATCATTAAGAACTTGTGTTATCGTCACTAAATAACGGATAAACATACTTATAAATAAACATACAAGCAATGTAAAAGCATATGAAAATATATTAAAAAGATATAATCACAGTTTATAAATAAATAACTCAATATATACTTACACTGTATACCTACATTATATACATACCCTATATATCTACACTATATAATATAAAGCTGCATATTTGGTTGATAGCGGATAGTTAAATGGAGACTCAACCTTAACAAATAAACCGCTGCGCGGTTTCCGTTAAGGATTTTTAATATTATACCCATTATATTATATGTTTGTAAATTTTTTATCATACAATAAAAAAAAAGTTACATTCAATATTTTTTTGTAAATACATACTTCATATAAATAGAGAACACCCATACCAGAACAAATATTTCTTATGTTCATGCCCACAAAGATTTGTCATGTGTGGGAATCGAACCCAAGACCTCAGGAGCGGAGTGCAGGTATAATGACCTCCACGCCATTTCGGTCGTATGATATCATCGTTATCAAGCTGTACTTAGTTGATATATTCAAACCTAAGCGAGTTCCCTTCGAATTATTCAAGTTTACTTAAAAGCTACGGAACCCGGCACTACGCATGACAAAAGTCGCTCTTGGCTGTTTTTTTATTTACATCACAGATGTTACCTGTTGAGAATCAAAAGTTACTGCCTCCATTTTTACTATCTTGGATGAACAAAATTCGTCTTGAAGTGTATTTTTTATGTTGTAGGTTTAAAATTTCCGCACATCAATTTATGGCCGGAGTGGCGTTGTAAAACAAACTTTGTAAGTATTTAATAAATATAAAAACTTCTTGTTTGAAGACTGTCTTAAATGTTATATACCACCTTCTTCCAGGGTATTGGTCTGGGTAACAGAATAGAGCGTTTACTTAATACACATATAATATAAAATATATTATTATGCTTGGACATAACACACCGCATTATCTAAAAATAAGCACAGCTTGATATAAGGGTAATAGATAACGAACCTTTTATTTGTAAATACAGACTAGAAATATATAGAAAACGTAATATTAAATTACCATTGTGTGAATTATGTGTCAAATTTTCATAATTATAATTCTTTATTGTTTCATTTGGTGTACAATTAGGTCTTGAAAATATTATTTTGTCCTCAAATAAACCCTGCAAGGGTATCACAATTTAAAATAGGAACACATTTATATATATATATATATGTATAGAAATTAAATACATTATAAACTAAACAACCATAAAAATCAATCAACTATACAACATGGCACAGAATTAACGCACACCCTCAGACACCCCAATTAGAATATTTAATTATAATTAAAAAACATGCAAAATAATGTTACTTTTATTTAATTAAATATGGTTTATTTAAGAATAGAATAGAATATTTTTATTTGCACTTGATTGAGGTACATTACAGTTCTTGTACAATAAAATAAAGCTCCTCTCATTCAGCCAACAACGGTAGCATGCAAATTATAATTAAATTAACACATCAATTTTTAAAAGAAAACTATACTAATAAATCATTAAAATGTCAAAAATGGGAATTACCAACTAGACATAATTAAATTTTTAAATGTGAAAATTGCGAATTAGCAACTAAACATTATTGATGTCAAAATACGGATACCCACAAGTCATTCATAAGTACAATCACAAAAATAATAATAATAAAATCGAAATCATGTCACAAAAGCGCAAAATATTAGTCAAACCAGACATAGATAGTAACTTTAACCTCTTAGGTTAAAAACACTACAAGTATCACAAAGTTTGTGCTCTAAAGTAAGTTACTAGTTATACTCATCGAGGGCAAATCGTGTGGGCATATTAGCGCTTTAGCCTACCGACCTACACACACAGAGAACCACGCACGCACACATCGCTTAGTACCGAAAAGTGCCGCAAAAAAAAAACAAAAAAAAAAATTTTTTTTTTTAAAAATTACCTATTTTTTTAAATACTTTTAATCGATTGAGTAGCCGATTTATAACAAACTATTTTCTTGGTGTAACCCTTATTCTGTTACATGTTGTATATACATTATGTTTGTTGTTTTAAATGTGTTATCAAAGCGCCGTATGGTTCCGACCTAAAATAGCGCCACCTAGTGTTATCTCACGGGGAGTCAGAAGAGTGGACGGAGAGAAATCCTAACAGATGATGATTATGATGAACAGATGATGGGCAGCAGCGTCATCCTGCGTACTGGCTTGATCTGCGATCACTAATTCGCCTGCCCAGCATGGTGATTATAGGCAAATATTTCCAATATAATGTAATATATTGGGGAGGCGAATGTTCAGCAGTGGACACTATATAACTGATATGATGATAATTAAGTTTAATTACAACACGATTATAATAGTACATTGATACCTCTTATAAATATCACACAGAAAATTATCGGCTACGATCATTTTCAGGATTTTATCATTACAAAGCGGAATAAAACAGCAGTGGACTCTATATAACTGATATGATGATAATTAAGTTTAATTACAACACGATTATAATAGTACAATGATACCTCTTATAAATATCACACAGAAAATTATCGGCTACGATCATTTTCAGGATTTTATCATTACAAAGCGGAATAAAACAGCAGTGGACTCTATATAACTGATATGATGATAATTAGGTTTAATTACAACACGATTATAATAGTACATTGACACCTCTTATAAATATCACACAGAAAATTATCGGCTACGATCATTTTCAGGCTTTTATCATTACAAAGCGGAATAAAACAATGGAGATAATGTGGGGACGATTATTACTGATCATACCGACCACAGTGTACGTTAGATACAGTTGACTAACGGCCTATGCGGGTGTCTGTCAGTGTATTTAATCTGTAATTAGTCCTTTTCGTGTCGATAACAAAAGTTTGGTTGACAATATTCTAAAAGGAAAATTAAATTTCTTTACTTAATAGTAATGTGTACAAATATTCTTATGACAATATGTTACTTCGACAATTGTATATCAATATCAGGGTAAATACAAAATGAATTTGAGTTCAAACCACAGTGGACTCTGTTAGATGTCGGACGACTGACAAGGAACATATGAGAATGAAATTTTACTTACCCGGGGCTTAATCATCTAATTTTATTTTTTTAATAAGTAATGATTTATTGTTAACTTTTTTTAGGCTTCGTATGTGTCTATGTACATTTCATAGTTATAATTCATTTAGATAAAAATGAGATTGTTTCTTTAATTAAGCCAGTAGTATTGTTTTATATACGTAATTTTATGATCCCGCATTGAATGACAGACTCACACAGAGTGAGCTCCTTCGTCAGACCTCTGCACAAAACCAAATTTATCTCCTCTGTGGTCTAACTGTCATGTTCAAGCAGCAATTCCGGAAAATGAGTGCGGTATATGGCTATACGGTTTCATTGGTAACATGACCGCGAATGTTATTGACATAAAAACATTTTGATATCAGGGATTCTACCATTGGTTCTCGTGTAGACTGGCTTGATAAAACTTTATCACAATTTGTATACGAAAGTGTCCTTTACTTAAAAATGTTTTTTTTTTGGTTTGCTATTGTCGCTTTCTCTTGTTTTGTTCTAATCTGTGATAGAAGGTAAGGTAAGAAAGAGGCGGTATTATGCGGCCTGAAAATTTCTAACAGCAGTACGCCACACACTTGTCTTCGCCAATTTGCAATATGTCTGCGTGGTGAAGTAACCCTCTGAATTACGATCACCTTGATTTTTAAGAAGACACTCGAGCTCAGTATCTAAATTTCATTGAAAACTTAATTGCAAGTAATAACTGATTTTTTTTCAAAAATATTTTATACACAAACTTTATTATCAATGATATTAGCATTTGTTCTCGTATTTAATTAAAAGAAAATTACAAAAGAGCGTCTATATTTTGAACAAAATCCTTTACAACCAAAATTTGTTTATATTAAATCGTTTTTAAGTAAACTGTAAAGTTAAAAAATAATATATACACACATTTAAGTTCCAGTAATATTATAATTTGTTCATTTATTCATTTTAGCCTCATAAATGCCAATGCTGAACATTGACTGCCCCAATAGCTTACATTCTATGGGGGGTTTTTCTCTATATTCACCACGCTGGGCAGGCGGGTTGGTGATTGCAGTTTACGCCGCAGAATGACGCTACTGCCCATCATCCGGTATGATTTCTCTTCGCCTACTATTATAACTCCCCGTGAAATGAAATCATAATGATGAATTGACGTGTCTGTTATTAGTGTTAAAATTAGAAGCGACTCCCTTTGAAACCAAATCCCCCAAACGCTCATATTTCTTGCCATGTCTATATTTATTCAAATACTCCATTGACACATTGGCGCACAGTTTGGCTCTAATATTTAATAAATGTGTAGATTGCGGCAAATTTCCCGATCTAATGAAAGAAAGTAAAATCATTCCATTATATAAATCGGGCAGTACAACAGACCCAACAAATTTTCGACCTATCTCAGTTCTGCCTACATTTAGTAAAATTTTTGAAAAACTTGTTTACAACCAGCTGTTAATATTTTTCAATAAAAATGGATTAATGCATTCGAAACAATTTGGATTCACTAAGGGTCGCTCTACAACCGATGCAGGTGTTGAGCTTTTAAAACATATATTTGATGCTTGGGAAAATTCTTTGGACGCTTTAGGGATCTTTTGCTATCTGTCCAAAGCTTTTGACTGTGTTCCTCATGAAGCATTGATAAAAAAATTAGAATATTACGGAATAAGAAACTCCGCATTGGATCTTCTCACTTCTTATCTAAGTGATAGGATTCAAAGGGTTGAGGTTAATGGAAAGCGATCTCAGGGGTCTGTTGTAAAAATGGGGGTACCGCAGGGCTCGATTCTCGGTCCGTTTTTGTTTTTGATTTATATTAA
This sequence comes from Musotima nitidalis, assembly GCA_949126915.1. Classification (NCBI taxonomy): domain Eukaryota; kingdom Metazoa; phylum Arthropoda; class Insecta; order Lepidoptera; family Crambidae; genus Musotima; species Musotima nitidalis. Next base: position 4,256,636 of record OX421424.1, on the reverse strand, counting down.
TGATTTGCCATATTTTGTTAAAGAAAGCCACGAGATAGTTTTGTTTGCTGATGATACATCATTATTGTTTAAGTTAAAACGAAATCAGAATTTAGACGAAGTAAACAGTGCGATCTCGAAGGTTGTGCACTGGTTTGACGTTAACAATTTGCTATTAAATGGGGCTAAAACGAAATGTATTAAATTCGTGACGCCTAACGTCAGACAGGCAAACTCTACTATTATGGTAAAGGAGGATGAGTTGACCCTTGTGGATACTACCAAGTTTTTAGGGATTACTTTAGACTCTAAGCTACAGTGGGGCCCACATATTGGTGAATTGTCGAGTAGACTTAGCTCTGCAGCATTCGCGGTAAAGAAAATTCGCCAATTAACAGACGTTGTAACAGCTAGGCTAGTTTATCATAGCTATTTCCATAGTGTTATGTCCTATGGTATTCTTCTGTGGGGTTGTGCCGCAGACATTCAAACAATCTTTGTGCTGCAGAAGAGGGCTATTCGAGCAATTTATAATCTCCCGTGTGGACATTCACTAAGGGAAAAGTTTAAGGAAATTGGTATTTTAACAGTGGCCGGTCAATTCATTTATGATAACCTGGTTTATGTACATAAGAATACTGATCAATTTAGTAAGAAAAGCTGTGTACATAACCTAAACACAAGGAATAAGCATAAATTAGTTGTACCTGCCACTAGGCTCCAAAAGATAAACAAATCTTTTAAAGGTCAATGTGTGCGATTCTACAATAAAATCCCAAGCAACATACAGCAATTGAGCCTAAATAAATTTAAATTAACAATAAAACACAAGCTGTCTTCAAAGGGATACTATTCTATTAAAGACTATATGGCAGATAAAAATGCTTGGGATTAAGCTGCCGTTTCATACAGGCTATTCTAATATGAATGACTTGAAAACATAAATATTGTTAAGGTACATAACCTTAACTTATTGCATTGTATAGTTTCACAGACAAATGAAGATTGTATTTCTAGTACCAAACTAATGGACATATTTAAAAGAGCAAAGCCTGTGAGTTTCTTGCCAGTTCTTCTTACAGAGCGGTGGCTCGGAACTGGCACTTAGATTCACTTACACTTAATTATTTTTTGTTTTTAAATTGTTTTGTTGCATGTAAGTGAATCTAAGCTTCGTGATTTAGTGTAATATTATTTCGATTGTTTTTTTTTTTTTCATTTGTAATCATGACGTTTTCAAGTACTATGTATAATAGTTTATGAAATAAATAATTTTTTTACTTTACTTTACTTTAGACAAGCATAATAAAATACAGCTTTGGGAAATATTATTTGCACAAAATAAAGAGTAAAATAAAATATTCTGTACAACGCAGCGCTCTCGTAGCGTAGATTATGCTTAGCTACGGATAAGGCTACGATGTATGGAGGTTTTAATGTTGTTTACGCAATTACTGTGGCGATGTTCAGATAATATTTATGGTTATGCATGCTATGCGTTATCATTAAATATGCGTGACAATTGATCGACATATAAATATGATCATTACTGTACAAATGTTTGGTGTCGCTTAACATAAGGGATCGATTCTACTTAATCTTATACCACCACAAAGGGTTACTTATAAAAATCAGAGATAAGTTCTAATTTAAGTTTTAGAATAAGGCAATGTAATCGTATGTCTAGTTTTATTCTTCATTTAAGAGATCTATGTTCTAAAGGTGGGCTTTATTACCATATAAATCCCGGTTTATGCCCATACCAAATGGGTTACATGGCCGTGAGACTATTTATGTAATCATATATTTTGATTAAGAATTTCATGCAGATTTTTCTTTTTTTATGGATGACTTATGGATGATTCTTATTTATGAATCACTTACTATGACAGTTGCAAGTAATTTTAATGAGCTTCTTATTGAAAATATACATTATTTCCGATTTTAATGTTATACATAATATAATATGACTGTAACGAATGTATAAAAATATAACAACGAAACTTGATGAAAAATTACGACGTTGCTACTGTAACGGCATTAACGCTCGTAGCAAAAACTTGTTGTTCTGGGGCTTATAACGCTCACGTGAGGCTCTGGACTGTTGGTGTTTACCAAAGGTGCTTTTTGCTTTCAATAGATGAAATAAAATACATTTTGTTAGGTGTTTTCATATAAATATATAAAAAAGTTATAAGCGTAAGTCAACCTCTTGAGAAATAAATATTAAAGTTGTTGTTATAGTTGTTTGTTCTAATCCAGCTTGTGATCGGTAGTGGGTTTTTTTTTCATTATTTTAATAGTTTAAAAATTATAATGCAATTTTTTTTGCCAGAAACACGGTACATGTCGGATTAATAATAAAAATAGATAAAAATGTTTCGTAAAATAAACACACATCAAAATATTTCGCTGCATAATCAGAATGCTTAAACTTTTTTCAATCTAATTGATGAGTTAATTGGGTGTACCCAATGTTTGGGCCTACCACGACCTAAGAAGCCCAAGCCAACCTTACCTACAAGTGGTGCACCTGCCGATCAACGGACGAGGCTCTGGCGAACATAAAAGTGCCCGATAAGCGGCAATAGGCTGTAAATAAATAGTTTAAATCATAAGATAATGTGTCTGATCAGTTTCCACCTTATATTGTTTATCAACTCAGATCTGCTTGTTACTAAAAATAATAAGGATTTATAACATTATATTCTTACGCCAAAACGAGCTTATTCAAAAAAATCAAAAACATATATGGTTCAAGAATAAGATTAAAATTAAATTGTATATTTTGTTGTATTATAATAGATTCCGACAGTCATTGTTTACAGTATAATAATGTAGTAATACGAACCGTTTTGTTACAAAATATCACACTTAAAAACAACATACATACATACATTTGACGACCGATATGGCGTGGAGGTCAGTATACCTGCACTTCACTCCAGAGGTCGTGGGTTCGATTCCCACACAGGACAAATCTTTGTGTGCATGAACATGATTATTTGTTCTGGTCTGGGTGTTTTCTTATGTATATTAAGTATGTATTTACAAAAAAAAAAGTATTTAAGTATGTTTATCCGTTGTTTAGTATCCATAACACAAGTTCTTAATGATACTTATCTTGGAACTAAATAATTGATGTAATTGTCAGAAATATTTATTTACATACATACAAACACGCCAGTTTCCCCGAAGGAGTAGTCAGGGGCATAAAATATACGCCTACATTTCTCCAATAATATTTTTGGTCCAACGTAATAGGTGGCGAGCCTAATGCCGCTTATCGGGAACTTTTACTTGCCAGAGCCTCGTCCGTTGATTGGCAGGTGCACTTGCAGATGAGGTTGACTTAGGTTCCTAAGGTTTTGGTAGGAGGTCCACATAACAACAAGATATTGATAAAGACAGATGAGTACTAGAGCAAGTATTGTATCTGTTTTTTTTCCGTTTTTTTTTGCATTCGATAGTTTATATTGTTACTGTTATGTTAAAATTTATTATTTCTTTAGAAGTGAAGAAAAGCATAAATTCATCATCAATGACGACCGATATGGCGTGGAGGTCAGTATACCTACACTTCACTTAGAGGTCGTGGGTTCGATTCCCACACAGGACAAATATTTGTGTGCATTAACATGAATATTTGTTCTGGTCTAGGTGTTTTCCTATGTATATTAAGTATATATTTACAAAAAAAGTATTTAAGTATGTTTATCCGTTGCTTAATATCCATAACACAAGTTCTTAATGATACCCATCTTGGAACTAAATAATTGGTGTAATTGTATTATTTATTTATTTAATTAAATGTTGTACTCCTAGTCATATAAATGTAAACATCTCTAAAGCTATATGTTTAAAGTATACACAACTATCATTTAACATATATTTAGCTATATATTTCATACACTGGTGTCAATAACAACATATTTTTTTATATAAGGGGCGACAAACCCAAACATTCTGAAAATATGGTTGGTGAGCGAGTGAGGTTTTTTACAGCGGCATATTTCTTTTACAATTATTTTAGATAGTTTTACTATCCAATATTTTGCATATAGTTGCAGCCTGTAATTAACACATTTCTTTGGAATGTAATATGTATCCTGTTGAAATGTGACTATGTAAATTCAAGTAATATTTCATTGATTGTTCTAAAATAAATTACCCATTTCTTTAAAACGTTCAGTAATTATGACACTGGGCCAAAAGCAATTTCCGCCAGCTCATTTATACACCTGAAATTGACACTGTTCCACTCACCTTATCTCGATTTACATTTTATAAATATTCACACACTGAATTAAAAACACAGTCCAACACGACCCACACCCGTCGAGGGAATCGTTAAATCAGAATTATCATCTATTTTTCATGAAGGTCCGGACCGAGCACGCGAGTTCGCGTATTGTGGAGCGACGCGGCGACAGGACACGTTCTATCCACTCGGGGTGCCGAGCTTAACTAGGTGCTCCACAGCTTTGAACCCGAAACGCGGGAGAGTGAGACGGAACTATCCGAGTGACAGGGATGTCTGCAAGTGCAGAGGTGCGCAGGAAAGAATTAGATGTTTATTTGGGCTACGTGTAATAGGATAACAGAGGCAGTGCGTGCGAGCTTTTTCCAGTTTCAAGGCTCAACGTGAACATCAGTTTCCTTTCAATGCTTTCAAGCTATGTTGTCCTGGTAGCCTCGGGCAGTAATTTATGTCATTTCTACGCTTATGGACGTACGTGACTGAATTAGGAGATAATATATATCTTTGATATGATAACGTAGACATATAAACCCTTTTTGAGATGTTGACATGACTATCAGTGATCTCAATTTAATAGTACTGTATAACAGAATACTGTGATAATGTGTAGCTGCGCTTAATAATACTTTTTGCGAGACTGTTAGAAAGGGTTACCGCGGCCTGCTATTTCTGCTATGTCCCGAGATAGCAGGCTCAAGAAGGAACATGGATGGTTTTTAGTCAGTAGACGTCTGTCACACCTTCCTGCATTATTGCGCTGGCTTCATATTACCATGGTCACGGTTTAAAAGAGAATAAGAGAAGCTATTTCTGACGTGGCAAGGCAAAACACTGTATACTAGAATACAGTGTTTCTCCTTAACAACGCTTATTCGCCGTATTTTAAGGTCTACTTTAAGTGAAACTATTACATGGAGTATACAGTGTTTTGCCTTGACACGTCAGATTTGATAAAGAGACGTTTTGGAATGTGATAAAACATAAAATATCCACTCGACTAAATATGACCTTGTATGTACAACAGCGTCAAATAAGTGGTAGCACCAAAAGCGCTATATTATATTTCGGAACAGGCCCCTAACGCTCTCGACAAAAGAGACGTGTGTCGATTTTTATAGCGTTTTAACTGTTTTGACTGACTGTACCAGAACCTATGAAATAAATGATTCGAATTTGAAAAATTGAATGCCGGTAGAGAGTTTGTAGTTCTAATTCTTATCTTTTACCCACAGCGGGAGACGGGCATTGGATCATTTTCCATCCAATAAAAATTAAAGGCTTCCTTCCAAAGCCCTAGTAAGCTTAAATCTAAACGCCACTATATAAAAGCAGGAGCTTGCTAGGAGAAGAAGATAGGAAGAAGTTCGCCAAGATTCTATCCCCCGGCAAAAGATTTGGAAAAATAGGATGAATAGTTTTAGACCCTTTCATACTTAGGTTAGGTTATAACTTATGTTTTAGCAAGATTGCATAACTTTAAAGTTCTTTATGTACTTAAGAATAATAATTTCTGAGTACAACTATGACACACCACTTAAACTCAAACTAAGCAAAATCGTGTACTACTGCCCGAAATAAATAACATGAAGAATGAAGACAATCAATATAATAATAATAAATCTTTATTTGACAAAAGTACCCAGAAAAAATAAAAATAAAACTCCCATACTAGCCTGTATCATGGGAGTTTTTAAAGAATAATAAAAATATTGCATCTACGGTGCTACAAAGTTCCTTATGCAAATTTGACGATGACAGTGACGAAGTTGCATATTGTTGAATTTATTTGCTAATATTTTGGTTTATAAAATTACTTTCAACTTTCCTAATGAATCCAAAGCAACGGGTTCTGGTTGATTGTACATAGTACTAAGGATGGTATATTCTGCAAATCAACTTAATATTTTCCAAAACATAATACGATTTTTTTTCCAACCAAGGAGTTCTTCAGAGTACTTTTAGATATCATCAGAGGACCTTAATTCTTGGTCACACTCAATGAGCTACCTAATGTTGAGGTACCTGATTAATGGTTTAAGATAACTTCTTGTCTTTCACAATGAAATGATAAATTCAGCCAAATATAGAACAGAGAATTTAATTTAAATTTTCTGAGCTATTAAAATGTATTTTTAGGCACAATTTTTAAAAGTATTTTTTTGCAAAAGTATTTAGATAGTGATTTTAAGACTTCTGGGAAAAGTGATAGACATCTGTCTTTTGCATATAAAATATTTAAACACTTGAGTATAAAGAGAACTCCGCATAAAACTACTCTGTGTCTGGGAATATTTTTAATTTGATCTATCAAGCGATAGCTATTCGACGACCGATATGGCGTGGTGGCGAGTATACCCGCATTCCACTCCTGAGGTCGTGGGTTCGATTCCCACACAGGACAAATATTTGTGTATGAATATGAATATTTGTTCTGGTCTGGGTGTTTTTCTATGTATATTAAGTATGTATTTACAAAAAAAAAGTATTTATGTATTTAGTATCCATAACACAAGTTCTTAATGATACTTATCTTGGAACTTAATAATTGGCGTAAGTGTAAGAAATATATTAATATATTATAACTAGGGCTTCGTACTTCTTGGCGGGAAAGTGAAGCGTCATGTCTGCAGTTTTGTTTCATTTTCGAAAATTTGATATATTTCGAACATTAATGTTTAATAACGGTGGATTATTTACCATTAAGGGTTTGTGAACGTACATAAGTGTTGGTAAATGAAACAAAACAGGGCAACAAAATTCTCTCAAGAAGTCCATGTGAGATCTCAGTATAGCCCTACATCTTTACTGAGGACTCAAGGGGTTTAGGGGAGGGCATCTCATTTGCCATTTATTGTCATTATCACTACTCATTCTCATTTACTATGATTTATATATTATTAATATATCTCTTACTTGACACTGGCTAAGTGTGCTAAACGCACGAAGCCATATTTAAAAAAAAAAGTTAGGGCTTCTACCAGTCTCCTCTCAAATGTCACAATAACTTAATACTAACACGCACATTCTGCAATGCCCATCAAAAAGAAAACAATAAGTACTACAACTTTGCTTGCATCCAGCAGATTTCTAACTAAAAACAGTCCAGCTTGATTGAGAAATCAATCCAACTTGTTTTAAAAGCAACTTACAAACACAAAACCGAACAAAAACGAAAAAAATGTTCCAGTTAAAATGCCTCCTGTTACTGATCGCAGTCCAGATACACAGTTTGCTGTTAATTTGCCGCCCGGAATCTGCGTCGTACACAAAAACGGTATCGATATTTTGTTCGACCATCGCGATCCCAATTCGATTGATGCAAAAAGTCTAGCTGATTGATGACTATATTGATTAAAGCAGTGAAGGATTCGAAAAGTTGTGTAAATGAAACTGATTACGCTTTAAATTATTATAATAAATTGCTTTTGCTTATAAATGTAATTGGTAATGTATTTAGATGGTGTTCATTTCTCTCTTTTTTCTTTCGTTAGCCTGTGAGTTTCTTGTCAGTTCTTCTTACAGAGCGGGGGCTCGGAACTGGCACTTAGATTCATTTACACCTAATTTTTATTTATTTGCATGTAAGTGAATCTAAGCTTCGTGATTTGAGAATAGTAATATTTAGTTTGTTTTTTTAATTTATGTTTAGGTTTGACGTTTTCAAGTGCTATGTAATAATTTTTGAAATAAAGAACTTTTTACTTTCATATGCTTTGAGGACAGAAATGGAAAATCATGACCTATATTATCCTGGTTATAGTGTCCCATGAGATAATAGTTCTTCTTTAACTGAGTACACATTCTTTACGTGAGAAACTATCTTCCGACTGCTTCAGACGTTACAAAAGCATTCATCGACGATAGTACATAAAAAAATTTACCAATCCGTATCGAATTAAACAGACTTCATGAAGGTAAGTCCTGGGATAGGTAGAAGTTTGTGTGGCATTTAATTTAAAGCACTTCCGTGAAGCATTTTATATCTTACTTACGAAGGCACTAATAGCACAATGCTATGTATGTATTCCCCTATCCATATTAGGTCAGCATAGTAAAGTATGATCTGAATACCTCTCCGCTCGGTTCATGAGCGGAGACCCGTGCTCAGTGGGTCGTTAATGTGCTAAGAAATGATGCAATATAACGGTTATTATCTTTTGGGTTCTTAAAAAATCCAGTCGGCACCCAATACAAGCCTTGACGATATACTACGGATGTGAACATATAAGCTTCCACTAGAGTCAAAGCCAGAGAATAAAAAACAAAAATTATTTATTTCATAAATTATTACATATAAACTTCTTGGCGGGAAAGTGAAGCGTCATGTCTGCAGTTTTGTTTTGTTTTATAAAATGTGTGATATTTTTAACATGAATGTGTAATAAAGTGAATTATTAACCGTTAAAGTGTTTGTAATTCAAACAAAGCAGTGCAATATCACTTTTCAAATTCTCTCAAGGAGTCCATGTGAGATCTCAGTATAGTCCCACATCTTTACTGAGGACTCAAGGGGATTAGGGGAGGGTATTTCATTTACCATTTATCATCTTTATCATCACTCATTCTCATTTACTATGAATTATATATTATTAATATATCACTTACTTGACACTGGCTAAATGTGCTAAACGCACGAAGCCATTATTTAATAGAAAGAACTATTATTACATAGTACTTGAAAACGTCAAAATTAAATATAAAAATAAAATCGAAATATCATTACACTGAAATCACGAAGCTTAGATTCAATTATATGCAAAAAACTATTTTGAAACAAAAAATAATTAAGTGTAAGTAAATCTAAGTGCCAGTTCCGAGCCAACACTCTGTAAGAAGAACTGGCAAGAAACTCACAGGCTATGCTCTTTTAAATTTATCCATTGGTTTGGTACTTGAATTACAATCTTCATTTATCTATGAAGCTATTGAATGCAATGTGAGAGTCGGAACAATGTGCTTATACATTTGTTAAAGAAAAAAGTCTGCTCAAACCATCCTATCGTCAGCATAGCGCTGCCTATGTTCTTGCTAAGATTTACGTACTGAACTTCGATAAATAAATAAACGAATAAAGTATATTCTATACAAAGGAGAAAATTACTACTATGTAAAGATTTTGAGCGAGGGCTAAATGAAATATACGGTTGGCAGGAAGCTGCCATCTACAGGGCTAGAGGAGACATACAAAATAAAGCTACTGACTCTACTCTCGAAGCTTATTATAGAGCTTATTATAGCTTATTATAGTACAGAATCAGTAATACTGGACTAGGATTTATACCATGATTACGACTAGCAGATAGCCGTTCATGATAGGGCAAAGAAGACAAACAACTCTGCTATACTCTGAAAGACTATTTATTAAAAGCTGATATAAAAAGAATAGAGTCAGTCAAGTACAGTCATGCAGACTTAGACAGTCTGACAATGTTAATCTCTATCGCATCTAAGTAAGCCTGAACTGAAAGTGTAAGCAAGCATCTTTGCAAAGCAGGAAAATAAGCTAAAATACCCGTAGACTAATAACAGCACAGGCCGATCGTACCGCGCCCATTTTCGACCCATTTAACAATATATGCCGCCAGAGAAGCGAGGTAAAATTTTACGAGCAAAACGTTAACGTATTTCTCTTTACTAACGTGTTGCACACCTATTGATCGTTAGTTGCACGTGCTGTGTCAACTAATTAGTATGACTGAAATATGAGAAGCAATGGGCACAAACAAATTAATGCTGGGTGCGTGTTCACGCATTAACTGAAAGGAGAATATAATTTTTTATGTGATTTTATTTACCTCCGTTCGCGGTTCTGCGGGCTTGGATGTTTGTGAGTGTGTCGTGTTTCCACGTAAATAAGGGTCTCTTGGTAAAAAATGGAGGTCCGCTACAACAAATACATTTTAAATAAATAGGCGTAGCAACAATTCTGCTTTTCACATAATATTAGGTCGGGGAAAAAGTCTTTTCGCATAACGTAGGTATAAACTTATTATAAAATTTTTTTGACTGTACTATTTGTGTCTGGCTGGTTTTGGTAACATTAAAAAGGTTCCATTATAAAGAAAAGAAAAAAATAAAAAAAAGTTGTTTCCCGCTATTTTTCATTTGTTTTTCTCTCCGTAAAAATGAGTGAATCTAATGAAGAAATTCGATACATTTTAAAATTATATTATAAAAAAGGCAAAAATGCAACTCAAGCAGTGAAAAAAATTTGTGATGTTTATGGACCTGATGCAGTGTCAGTAAGAGTAGCACAAATTTGGTTCAAACGTTTTCAGTCCGGAAATTTTGTTGTTAAAGATGCACCTCGCTCTGGTCGCCCTGTTACGAATAAAATGGACGCCATTTTTGAAAGAGTGGAGCAAGATCGGCATATTAGTAGTTACGATGTAGCTGAAGAACTGGGAACTAACCACAAAACAGTTTTGACCCATTTGAAGAAAGCTGGTTATACAAAAAAGCTCGATATTTGGGTGCCACACGAGCTCACTCAAAGAAACTTAATGAACCGTGTACTCATTTGCGATTCATTATTGAGACGTAATGAAACCGAGCCGTTTTTGAAGAGATTGATAACTGGTGATGAAAAGTGGATCACGTACGACAAGAACGTGCGAAAAAGGTCGTGGTCGAAAGTTGGCCAGGCTTCACAGACTGTGGCCAAACCTGGCCTAACACGAAATAAGGTGATGCTGTGTGTATGGTGGGATTGGAAGGGCATTGTTTGTTATGAGCTTTTACCGCCCGGCAAAACCATCGATTCTGATCTTTACTGCCAGCAACTGATGAGATTAAAGGAAGCAGTCGAGAGAAAACGGCCGGAATTGATCAACAGGAAGGGTGTGGTCTTTCATCACGATAACGCTAGACCACACACATCTTTAGCCACTCAGCAAAAATTAAGAGAGTTCGACTGGGAGGTCCTAGTGCATCCACCATATAGCCCTGACCTTGCGCCTTCAGATTTTCACCTGTTTCGGTCTCTGCAGAATTCTTTAGGTTCTGTAAGGTTGACCTCAAGAGAGGACTGCCAAAACTATTTGTCCCGTTTTTTTGATCAGAAGTCCCAAAGTTTCTACAGTAACGGGATAATGTCTCTGCCCACAAAATGGCAGAAAGTTATTCAACAAAACGGTACATATATATTGTAAATAAATGTAAATAAACTTTGAAAAAAATGTCTTGACTTTTCATACAAAAATACGAAAAGACTTTTTCCCCAACCTATTATATATGAACGTAAGACTATGTATGTATGAAAATGTTTCAATCCTCACACACCACGCGTGTGCCTTTGTGTGTGTGTTTGTGTATGCGTGTACATACAAACACACGCAATTAATGCTATTTTAGGTAAAACAATATTTAAGTTACGAAAAAATTATCGTACTTAGTGCGCAAACCAATTTAACAAGTTATTGAGTATGCTGCTGTAACCCTTCTGGTGGATGCTAATTATTTTGTTGTTTTTTTTCGTATATGAAACTGATAGAAACAATTTTTTTGCTATTTCATTTTCAGTATGCGAACAGAACTTATTACAATTACCACATTGTTACACAGTACGGGTTTCTAAGTTGCCAAATTTTATGCAACATTGTCGAGCGGTAAGAAAAAAATTTTAAAAATTCGACCCTTATTAACACACAGATAAAATTGTGATCGCCGGCTTAATAAATTATAATAACTAACTATAAAAACTTATATAAAGTTATATAATAACTTTTTGAATCGTTATATCTCAGAAACGGTGGCTCGTAAGAAAAAGTATTGATACATTTTTTATAGATAATTTTATGATCTACAATTTTTGTCTGAAGTACTTTTATGAAAAAACTTACCGTTTTGCTGAAAATCGGGAAAAACTAATTTTTGGACCTTTGACCTTGAATTAAATTTTTTTCTTACAGGGGAATGATGGGGAACTTCTACACATTGTTTATAATTATGTTTTGAACAACTTCACAGAAATTCAGTTTGTTGGGACTTTATGTAACTTCACTCTCAATTTTTTGGTCTAAATTGACCGGACTACTAGTCGAATAATAAATATTCTCTTACAATCACATCAATTATTTAATTTAATGATAAGTATAATGAAATAAATTAATATTTTCTAACAATTACACCAATTATTTAGTTCGAAGATAAATATCATTAAGAACTTGTGTTACGGATAATAAATAACGGATAAACATACATAAATACTTTTTTTTGTAAATAAATACTTAATATACATAAAGAATATAGAGAAACACCCAGACCATAACAAATATTCATGTTCATGCACACTAATATGTGTCCTGAGTGGGAATCGAACCCACGACCTTGGAGCGGAGAGCGGGTATACTCGCCACCACGCCATATCGGTCGTCTATCTATCGTCGTCTATATAAAGAACTAGTGTTGTGGATATCAAGGAACGAATAATCATTAATACATTTTATTTTCAGTCAGTACATACATACTTAATATACGTTGTTAACTCCCAGACCAAAACAATTATTTTAGGTTCCGACCGAAACAAGGTTTTAGGGCCGAAACTTGTAGAAGACAGATAGTAAGATCCCGAACCACTTACCAAAGGGGTTGTTTCTGATAAATTGCCAGGCAATTGCTCAGAGCTATTGTCTAATTCTTATGCATGAGGTGTGCGTCTAACTAATGACTTTGTTTACGACAATGAAGGATGTATGACTCGTCGGATATATCTATGGATCAGTTGAGAAAATAACATAACGCTATAAGCTCTCGTAGCTCCGCGGTACAAAATAGTCGAAAACGATCATTAAGGCAAAGCAAAGTTTGAAGAGGTCAGTCCTTGGATGGGTGACCGTTCGAGTGGCATTTAATATAAAGCACGTTAAGATGTTAGTGACAGTTATTATACATATAAATAAATATTCTCTTACAATCACAACAATTATTTTTAGGTCTTGGTAGGATCCCTGTACACTTAAAGGCCATGCTTAACAATTACGACACAATTGTACTACCTACATAATACGACGTACACTTAGTATCCCCTTTTTTGAGTGTAACTGCGGCAGACGCAACCGCCAAGTCCCACCGACCTTCCAACGACGCCTGCCGCTTGTTGAAAAAGAGGCGGGGGGCCAGTACCTGTGTTACAGCGTCTAACACCCGGCCCGCGGCCAACGTCCCCCGGGCCTAAACCGGGAGGACCTCCTCAGAAAGGCGCAGTGGACGCGCCCCTCCTACCTCCTTGTGCGACCATAGCATATATGGCCGGCAGGGGCCCCTTGCTTTCGCTGCCTAAGACCCCCCTGGCTGCCCCCGGCCTCCGGGAAGTAGTCAGCTCCCCCACCACGCCAAAGTGGAGACCTATCGGGGGGAAAGGAGCCCAAGCCAACCTCACCTGCAAGTTGTGCACCTGCCTGATCAACAAACGGACGAAGCTCTAGCGAACATTGCCGTGCACGGCAAGCGGCAATAGGCTCGCCACCTATTACGTGGAACCAACTATATAATTGGCAAAGTGTGGGCGTATAATATGCCTCTGCCTACCCCTTCGAGGAAACAGGCGCGAATTTATATACGTATATTTGTCGGCTGCGGTCGATATTAGCTTTTGTCGTGGTCTCAATTCCAAGCTCGGGTTGAATATATTTCTGCATATTTATCTTGGTCTGGTTTTCTAAGAATAGTAGTATTATTTTTATGAAAACTTGTATATAGCTAAAAGTGAAATGATGATTATTTAAAAACACTTTAAATAAAACAGGGCGTTTTGATTGGCAAAGAAAAGGTCAAACTGTCCATTTTGTTTGAAGTCGGGACTGAGTTTTATGGTGTAGTATAAAGTTAGGCATTTCCCATGTTAATTTATTAGTTGTTTTCAAATTTAGTTCGTAAAGTATGAATTAAAGATTACCGTAATAACTAAACACGACATGTTTTATGTCCCTTTTACTCGTGTTATAATTATACAGGTGATAACACGTGGAAAGAATTTATTGATTCAGGCGTTTGCATTTACGCTTGTTTCCCCGAAGGGGTAGGCAGAGGCATATTTATACGCCCAAACTTCGCTAATTGTCTAGTTGGTCCCACGTAATAGGTAGCGAGCCTATTGCCGCTTACCGGGCACTTATATGATCGCCAGAGCGTCCGTTGATTGGCAGGTACACCATTTGCAGGTGAGGATGGTATGGGTGCCTTAAATCGAAAGGGTTAATGCGAGATTATTTTCTTTACCTTGGAAAAAATATAGGTATTCGTATATAAGTTTTGCTTTACAGGAAAAATAGAAAAAAAACCTTTGATAGATTTTTTTCACTACAGTACAGTTTTTTTTTTTAATTTATATATTTTTTTTAATCAAAATTGCGCATTTATTGGAGTAGTGATGATTTAAGAAAACTGTTTTCATATATATTTATTTTTGGGAGATTATGATGTTTGAAACACAGTTACTTTTTCTCGTGTCGCAAAAAGATACATATTTTTTTTATATATTATAGGTCCGCTTGGTGGAAATGACCTGAGTGCCTCTCGATTTGGCTGAGGCTAAGATGATGAAGATGATTTGGTGATCTTTAAACATAACATAGTACACAAGTTTAGAAAAGTGGAATAATATCGTGAATTGCAATTTTTCGAGTTGATTCGAGAACTATTTAGAAGTCTCTAGTCAAGTCTACATTATTTTATTGGGGTAGGACTTTGACTTGAGTTCTGTACTGTTAGCCTTAATCGGACTGGGACTAAATGACGAAAATATGGCATGATCTTGAATTCATAAGTTTGAGTTACAAAATTTATTTACACTGGTAAATACTTTAATCAAATAAGCCCATTCCAAAAACAGATGCCTTTATTTTTTGATTTAGTGCTTTTTGTATGTTGTTTCCTAGATCTTAATTGTGTACCAAATTATAACATAATTTTTTTTCTATTCAGTAATTTTCTATATCTCTACTATTTTTTTTAAACTAATGAACTCTGAAAGATATTTTTTTTTAAATAATGACTTCGTGCGTTTAGCACATTTAGTCAGTATCTCAAGTTATAGATAAATTAATATTATTTAATACATAGTAAATGAGAATGAGTGGTCATAAAGCTGATGAATGAGATGCCCTCCTCTAAACCCCTGAGTCCTCCGTAAATATGTGGGACTATACTGAGACTTATTGAGTGAATTTGAAAATTGATTTTTGCTATTAATATTCGAAAAATCACAAATTTTAAAACATTAAACAAAACTCTCGACATAATGCTTCACTTTCTTGCCAAGAAGTCAATGAAATAGTCAAAAATAGACAAAACTAAATATTTATTCAACTATGTATCTTCTAAACATAGTAAAACCTTTTTCCTGCTGAAAAAAAATCTTGACAAGGAGATCTAACCTCAAACATTAAACAAAAAAGGTTACAAGTGGCCAGTCCGGAATAATAACTTGAACAACAGACTTTTTCAGAAGCTGTATAAAAAAAAATTGGGTTACTTTTTTCTAAGGAAGCGTTTTGTTTTTGCTAAGCCCCTAGAGTATTGCTGTGTTACAAAGGACTAATCAATCTCGTTTTTTGATAACTTGATATTATCAACAATAAAATTATACTGTATATTTACAATTAAAATAGGTAAAAATATTACACAATTTTTAGCATACTTTCATGTTTATTTGTGGTTCTTATTCAATTAAAATTAACATAATAAAATAAAAAATACAACTACTTGCGTTGATTGCGCCTTTACAAGGTACCATACTATTCTTTTTTTATGGACTATACATAAAATATTTATGGTTCATTAGACTTTGGTATAGGACAAAAACAAATTCATATTCAGTATTGCTCTATCACAGCAATTGCAGTATTGCATACTAGCAGTATTACAGTTTTAACAGTTTCGATGATCCGCCACGATTACCTTTTTTTTGTTTTATGTCGGTAACAAAATTCGTTTACGCATTGCCTTTTCGCCAATGGGGGACCGAATGGGGGTGTGGGACTCACCAGCGACAGACGCGACTGCCAGCAGTAATACCTACTAAAAATCTTCCGACGACGCCCGCCGCTTGTTGAGAAATAGGCGGGGGCCAGTACCTGGCTTGCAGCGTCTGACACCCCGCCTGCGGCCAACGTCCCCCGGACTAAAACCGGGAGAACCTCCTCGAAGAGGCGCAGTGGACTCAGTAAAGGGTAAAAAACAGGACCCTCTTACTAAGACTCCGCTGTCCGTCCGTCTGTCTGTCATCAGGCTATATCTCATGAACCGTGATAGTCAGATATTTGAAATTTTCACAGATGATTTATTTTTGTTACCGCTATAAGCACAAATAAATATTTAAGGGATAATAAATATGCATGGGAGCTATGCAACAAACGTGATTTTTTTGCTTGTTTTTACTTAATATTGATGACGGCAACATGTAGACGCTTAAAATATTCATAGAATATTCAGTTATACGCCCTCTTTGGTTACTAATTTCGTACTGAGCATTAGATTTAACAATAAATAAAATTTAGTACCATTGAATACATAATGGTATGGAACTCTTCGAGCGCGAGTCCAACTTGCACTTGGCCGGCTTTTTGTTTTTATCATGCCATAAGGTAAGGCACTCAAGCAGGCGGTCTATCTGATGGAAAGTGGAGCAACACCAGAGCTATCAGTCATATAATAAATATGTTGTCCTCTCTTCTATATATTACCGTGCCCGTCAGGGTCCTTAAAGATATGGCCTCCTTCTGGGAAGTGGTGATGTCGCAGAAGGAGGCCGCGGAGCGGGAGAGGGAGCGGGATCCGCTCTCTCTTCGGCTACGCAGTTGGCGCAGCGGGGGGTCTTAGGCGGTGGGTGCCCCTTCCGTCTAGCTATAGACCCTCCCAGAAGTCGGCTAGTTACGCCATGGCCGCACAAGAAGGTGGAGGGGGCGCGACACTCTGCGCTTCTCTGAGGATGTCCTCCCGGTTCTGATCCGGGGCGCCGGATTCTGCCGCGGGCGGGGTGCCAGTAACTACAAACCCAGGCACTGGCCCCCCACCTCTTTTTCAACAGCGGTAGGCGTCGTCGGAAGTATTTTAGTGGGTCGGACTGCGGTGGTCGCGTCTGCCGCAGTGAGCCCCACACTCCCTTCCCATTCCCCCCATGGCCGGAAGACAGTGCGTACCAACACCGACGATAAAAAAATAGGTGTCCTTAAAGATACTGTTTGTTATATTTTAACAACTAACGTAAACATACATACATTAGCATTGTTAACGCAAAAATATACATGAAGAAGTTTTTCACTTCTCAATTCTTTATTACACTCCTTACTTACATGAATGTATAGGGATCCTTTTAAGATCTGAGGAGCCCAAGCTAACTTTACCTTTTTTTTTTTTTTTGTTTTACGTCGGTAACAAAATGCATTTACGCACTGCCTTCCGGCCAAAGGGGGGACCGAAAGGGGGTGTGGGACTCACCACCGGCAGACGCGACCGCCAGCAGCAATACCCACTAAAAATCTTCCGACGACGCCCGCCGCTTGTCGAGAAAGAGGCGGGGGCCAGTACCTGGGTTGCAGCTTCTGACACTCCGCCTGCGGCCAACGTCCCCCGGACCAAAACCGGGAGGACCTCCTCAGAGAGGCGCAGTGGACGCGCCCCTCCTACCTCCCCCTGCGACCATAGCGTGTGTGGCCGACTTCCCGGAGGGTCCATGGTTAGACAGCAGGGGCCCCCTGCCCCCGCTGCCTAGACCCTCCTGGCGCTGCTGAGCGGGCCCTCCTGGCCTACCCGCTGCGCCCTCCATAGGTCCCTCTTAGTTTCCCCTCCGGTAGTCAGTACTAAGGGCACCCAGAGTCGTCGGTCTCTGGGTGTTACCTTTTTTCTAGCGCCTCCTGCGCCCTACTGGGAGGTACTTAGCCCCCCCACCACGACAAGGTGGAGACCAGTCGGGGGGGAAGCTAACTTTACCTGCAATTGGTGTACCTGGCAAATAACGGACAAGGCTCTGGCGAAAATAAAAGTTCCCGGTAAGCGGCAACAGGCTCGCCACTAATTAGGTACGTGGGACCAAAAATATAATTGGCGAAATGTGGGCATATAATGCCTCTGCCTATCCGTTATGTATAATTATGATTGGATGGATTTGGATAACCAATGAATAAATGGGAGTTGGATCCAAAGGTCAGAGGCATGACTCCTCGCCAGGTTACCGCGGAAGAGATTTTACGATCAATCTCTCGCCCGCTGTGATTGGGCGTGCTAGCTTTTAAGTTTTGTAATATTGACTTTCATAAGAGCTCTTTTGAGCAATACTTGAAAACTGTTTCACGTTCCTATTGAAAAACCCATTTCTTAAATAATATTCTTATAATAATTCTTTATTATTATTATTTCTTAACCTTACCGTTGCTAAGTTAAACCTCCAACAAAGTGTAGTACTTACCTACAGCTCAGCCCTTTTTCCACTTTTTATTCATGAAATCCTTTCATAGTTATATTATGTCAAAAGTGGATTATTTAATCAGGCTTTGTGTAGCGAGCTCGTTGTGCGCTTGTCGACAATGCGAAGTCTTTCCACGAGGACTTTTATTAATTTCAGGATTTTTGGAATAAATTTTGATATCGAACGCTGACAAAAGGCTGTATACGTTACCTACCTACTAGATATCCGTAAGTATTCATAAAGCGTTTCACAAAATAATTGTTGATGCTGTTAAAGCGTAATTTTGTTGCGGTGTTTTGTTATAGGCTATTGGAAGTTAATTTTGTATAATATTGATTGTGTTATGTCTGCTATACGTACAAACACAAAAAGTTAGTTAAAACCAAATTGTTAATATTATTTGCATAAATATTTTTTGAATATGTCAGAATAATTAAAGCGTCAGCTATGAGTATATATATAATATTTGATGATATTTTAATCAATATTATTAAATATGTCAGATATCAGACGAAATATTGAATACCCTATTGCTCCCACGAAATTGTTATCAGTTTTTAATATTATTTTTAGATTTATAGTCTATAAAATGAAAGTACTTTTCACGCTATGACTATTCAGGGTAAGAAGAATAAAACAGTTTCGACGGATAACTATTCTTAAAGATGCCAACCACCTTACTTTCCACGATTGGTCATTATCATCTCATACGATTATAATCAAAAGGATAAGCTTGAATACGACAACTTAGGGCTAATAGCCAAATAAAAAATTCTTATCGTTTTTATATCAACGTCTTTGTATGCAACATAAGTTTTGATATAAGTTTATTTATTATCTGTAAACGAGACACAGTATAAAACAAAAAAACTTGAGAAATGTAAATAAATAAAAAAAAACACTATAGTATCACAGCTGCACCAAAAGGTTATTAAATTATTTTTAAAAAAACTGAAGTATTTTCTTTAAGCACATAAGCACTAAGCAGAACAGAAGCTCTTTAGAATTAAACAGCTTTTAGGTAAAAATATATATTAAATTTAAAGAGAAGATAAAGTGCGGGAACATATTGAATGGTCGAACTTAAGTTTCTCTTTATAAATTGTAATTGATAAAGTTTGATGTACTGATATTAAGACTAATTAGTTTGTTAGTTAAAGTACTCATTAACGGAATCGAAACAGTAAAAAAAATATTGTGTACATTTTTTACGATTTAACTCTCACTGACCTAAAAAAATAATACAGACTATACCCCTACTAAACAAAATGAAACCGTAAGCCTCGAAAAAGTTCAAATTATTAAATATCAGTCCCGTGAGGTCAAAGTATGTGCTTCAACATTTGGCTTTCCAATGAATTTTATGTCAACAAGTTGCAATTTGTTGTACATTGCTGTGTCGGACCATACATGGGCGTCTCCTGGGAAATCTACCATGAACTCAAACTGCTTCATGTTAATAATAAGTACAAATTAACATTGGTCCGCATGCTTATATGTCTACTCAAACATGTTCATACATTTAAAATAGTTAACAAATTATAGTCGGAAACGATCACCGAAGTATGGCAGAGTTTACAGAGGTCAGTCCTTGGATGGGTGATCGTTTGTGTGGCATTTGATATCGAGCGCTTCCGTGTTTCGGAAGGCACGTTAAGCCGTTGGTCCCGGCTGTCACTAAATGTAATAGTCGTTAATACATTTTTAAAGGCCTAATGGGCGGCTTTAAAAATTCAAACAGCAGGGAGCCACACACCTGCCTCCGCCAATCCGCACTGGGTCAGCGTGGTGGAGTATGACCCAATACCCTCACACCTTGGTATATGAGAGGAGGCTCGTGCTCAGTAGTGGGACGTTAATGGGCTGTGATGATGATGATGACTCTTTGAATTACGGTCTCGCCACTGTCTATCGCTTGTAAGTAACTTTATTGATTAAAGTTTAAAAATAAACTCAGAATATAAACTATGAATTAACCAGCAATGCAGCCATATGATTTTTTTTTAATTTAGTCCTTGACATAACTTGCAAGATTGCTTAACAAAAGTGGAAGAGAGATAATTAAATCCCAAAATACTGGCCTTCGATTTAAATAAAGTTTTTGAATTGTTTTTAAAGTTTTAAACGAAAATAATGAGAATCGTGTGATAAACACAACAACAAGCGTATGCACTCAAGACAGCCTATATAAATGTAAAAAGATGTGTCACTTCCCCAATGATATAACCCCTAAAGAAGTACTTACCGTCATACAAGATTCATCAAATTACCAGAAAAATAAATCACTATAAAGCCCCTTTCTGTGCCTACTGATGTTCACATCCAGGAATGCGACGCACCACTGATGATATCCCTAAGAAAATACTATCCCGTATCAGATAGGTATATTAAACTACAAAGCCTTTACTTATGTCTTCTTATGTTCACATAAAGATTTGCTACTTCCCAATGATAAAATCTCTAAAGAAGATCTAACCGCCATGCAGAATGCATTCGAAAATCCGCATTGATTTCATGCTAATGTATGTGTCTTCTTCAGTGACATAACCCTTACATAAGTACTAACTACATACTTACTAGACTTTCTTAAGATAGTCTTGAGTAAATTCGTATCAAAGCTCATTCATCAACGCATATCTTTAATATCCCAATGCTGTACTCGGACAATAACTAATAGCGAATAACAAGGAAACAATTTGTGGCTACATCAAGAAAAGTAACTCATCACAAAGCCTCTTTCTATGCCTACATTTACATAAGGTTTGACACTTCTCCAGAATTTCTAAAGAAGATCTAATCGCCATGAAGAATATTTTCGAAAATCCGCAACATTACTCGTCACAAACATGATGAAGTACACACTGTTACAGGATAAATACAAATACAAGAAAAATAACTTACTTCAAAGTAATGCCTATCGATGTTCACATAGAGATGTGGTACTTCTTTAATCATATGACCCCTAACTTTCATTGCCTGTGTGTATGTTAACATAGTTTGACGCACCCGTCATGCAGGATACATCAAAATACCAGAATATTCTCTACAAAATCTCCACGTCCTCCCCCCCATCCCCCCATCTCCAATCCCATAAAGGCAAATGAGTTCTCCTATGATATTACCCTTTAATATCATTGCCTACTGACTTTCAAACCCAGGAGTGTGACGCACCAATTATAAAAACCCTAAGGAAGTACTAACCATCATACAGGACATACAAAAATACCAGAATAATCACTCAATACAAAGCGAGCTAACCATGCCTACCGATGCCCACAAAGGGGTGGTCTGTCGGTAATGATTTCTGCGAACAAGCACATGCAAATAGTGACAAAAGATACGTGCGACTATGTGCCGATTGTTTTGGCCACAATGAGCCCTTTACATTACGCCGACACGTGACCCGAATAAATTTCATGCTCTAATGTTACACCTACTTAATATGTACCTACGTGTATTTGTGAAACATTTTATTCTGTTCCGTTTGTGTCAGTACTTATTTTTAACAAATATGCGTCAACCCTTTTAATTTTTTGTGGGTACAATTGACATGAATGTAATAGATTTATTTGCTTTGATTTTGCGTGCTTACATAAAGGTCTTTTATAGGTTAGTTGTATCGTCAAAATCTACTTATATTTAAGTGAGCAAATGTTAAAATATATTTTGATTGAATTTAACGATACAAATATTCAATAAATTAAAATGTCACTGTCAGATTATTATGACATAAAATTATCATTTCTACATTCCAAAAACTAAAGATTGACATGGTTAGCCTGAAAGTAGTCCTTAATTGAATAGAATGATTATGATTATTTTAGTGCGGGTATTGTCATAAAGATTTTTTGTAATCTATTACGTGCTTACGGGTTTATGGAAAGTAACGCTAGAAACAATATTTTTTTTAAATAATAAACTTTCTACCGTACTTTCTCGTAACCAGGGGTTGTCGAATGAGCTACTCGTAATATGGCAACGACTTAATTACCTACTGCTAAGCCAGCTATAGCCCTGCACTGCGATCTTCACCAGGAGATATCACTAGGTCAGTTATATATTCTCATACATACACATACATACATACATTCACGTCTATTTCCTCGAAGAGATAGGCAGAGGCATATTATACGCCCACACTTCGCCAATTATAAAGTTAGTCCCACGTAGGTGGCGAGCCTATTGCCGCTTACCGGGACTGTTATGTTCGCCAGAGCCTCGTCCGTTGATCGGCAGGCGCACCACTTGCAGTGAGGTTGGCTTGGGCTCCTTAGGTCTTGGTAGGATCTCTATACACCTCCTTATATTCTCATTGTATACGCTAAACCCTACAGAAAGTACGTACATACTGCACGTAATGATAGTAATAACCTCAGCTTATTAGAAAGCTATTAGCTTATGAACTAATCTGTTCCATGAAAATCCAACTGTTCTCCGCTACTTCATAGAGTAATTTCAAAGCGTAACATGATTATTTAACCAATTTCGTCACATTGTTACGTTAGTTACCAAAGGGCAACTGCTCATTGGAGTTACATGTCAATTTTCAAGTGAATAAAGCCTAACCTCCCTGTAAAAGCCTCCTTTGACATACAAAACCATTGAAAGCCGAAATTAACACCTCAGGGTACTTCGGTTGCTTAGCAACGTTAATTGAACGAATCGAGAACCAGCTTGTTTATTTAATCAAACCACGCCTGTTAACGAGATCTTTAATCCGACGGTTAATGGCAACGGTGTAGTTATAGTTCAATATTTGTATATCGTCGTAATGGAGTCCTGACTGTTATAAACTGATGAATAAGCAATGGTTCATAGTTACACCCCAGGTCTATATTGAAATTGTGGGCTGTACGTTATTACCGCAAATAATTTTAACGGATATAAATCGCGGTTTTATGTAGTGATTTAATTCCGACGTTTCCAAAGTGACAGCCGTAAACTACGAACCAAATAGCCCTTCAGTGGCCTAACTGAAAGAAGCTATATTCCACTACGTGATGCCTGTTCGGATTCGGAATGGTGAGAGTCTAAGGGTGCGTCCACATCTCAAGTGCCGTCAGTATAATATTTTGATGCGCCTCTTTTGCACGAACATAAAATGAACGCGCGCAGCTCGCATGCGGGTCGCGACATTCGCGGCACATTCGCCAGGTGTGGACGCACCCTAAGAATTGATGTAGCTTGATAGCTGTCATAAGCAACTATGGAATTCCTTATTAGGAAGTCTTTCCCTATAATTTTCTGACAGCTTTAACAATGGAATGATGTTTCCACCTGGGTTGTGGAGGTCACACGGAAGTGGCTCCGTGTATTAGCTGATATTCAGCCACTAAGCACTAAGCAGACCCTGGGCAACGTAAATCTACAAAACAACCGGGATAATGATGATGAGTGGGTAATTAGAGGCGCTGGGACTGACAGCTTACTAGCATTTTCAAGAATGCAACCGTTTTTTTAATTTTATTTTTTTATTTATTAGACATAATAACAATTTATTTATAAAACTTAATAACATTTTTCTTACACAAAGATTTGTCTTGTGTGTTCAATATGTAAGTAGTTCATAGTTAGTTAAATGAAGTAAGACTTATAAATATAGTGACAACAATTGTGCCTAAAATATACATTATATAAAACAACGAAAGCGCATTCGGAGCAATCACTCAGGCAGTTGCATATCACAAATCAGCCTACTTCACTATAATAACTATTAGAAGATGGCATATAATTGCAATAGCACAGTTGAGCAAATATAGCCGGTCGCTCATTTCACGGTAATCACCGCAGGTGTGAGGGGGATTGTTACTTAGGCATTGCAACTAAAATAAAATTGATTTGCCAGGACTTACCTTTATAATTTTGACTTAGTGAAAGTCAAAAAGTTCTTTATATCATAAACTATTACATAGTACTTGAAAAGACAAAAGGGAAATACAAGAAAAAAACTAAACATAACACTGAAATCTCGAGGCTTTGATTCACTTACATGCAAAAAAAACAGATTAAGTTCCAGTTTCGAGCCACCGCTCTGTGAGAAGAACTGACAAGAAATTCACAACCTATGCTCTTTTAATCATCAATTCGTTAAGTACTTAAATTAAAATATTTATATGTCCGTGACGCTTTACACTGCAATAGAAAATAACATTAACAATATTCAATAGCCTCTATGAAACGGCAGTCTAATCCCAAGCATTTTTATTTTCCATTTAATCTTCGATAACGATTTTTGAAATAGATTCTAAGATAGCTCTAACCAGAATTAGTCAACTTTGTGCAGGACTCCCTTAGTAAGTATTTATTATAAGTACGGTAACAGGACAAGCAACATATTACAGCAACATATTACAGACACTTTTTAAGTTTCAATATCTAGCTTGAAAGTTTATTTATTTTAAAAAGGTAGTTCTTTTTATCATAAAAACTCTTATGGAAATATTCAACCGCGCTGCCAGACTGTCTGTCGTTTATTGGAAGCGCTTCACGTATTATGCTCAGGTTTAAAAGGTGCCGTAGATAGCAGATTTTTTTTTTAAATATTGGTGATTGTGAAATGATGTAAAATAAAAGTATTCAAGTATGTTGCCTTTGAATTCAGAGGGTCTCGGGTTCAAACCCTGGCGCACCTATGACTTTTCGAAGTTATGTGCGTAATTACGCTTGCTCGGAAAGCACGTTAACCGTTGGTCCCGGCTGTCATGAACATCTATGGCAGTCGATATTAGGAAGTCAGTGCCTTCTAACATACTGACAGCTGGTTTAACCGTAGAATGTTGTTTCCCTCTAGGTTGCGGAGGTCAGACGGCAGTCGCTTCACGTAATAACTGTTATTCAATTAAATTTAGTTAAACCAGTGAGCAGACCCTGGGCCCTAAGCTTAAGTCTAGGGCAACTGGGATAATGCTAAGATACGATGATGAAGTATGTTTTAGTACTACTATACCGTAGATATACATATACGGTAGTCTTATGGTAAGCGTAATTTAGTTTAGTGTAAGACCTTTCACCATATTCAATTAAATATTTTAATTATTCATAATGTAGGTCATTAAAATATAAACTCTTTGAACTCTATTTTTAATGCCCTTTCTTATATCTTTGTAATAAATATAAGTATCAACATATGTGTGTGTGTGATAGTAAAAAAAAAATGTCTGGCTTCTAATTCAGTGCCAAAATTGTAAAGATATAATAGGTTGGGGAAAAAGTCTTTTCGTATTTTTGTATGAAAAGTCAAGACATTTTTTTCAAAGTTTATTTACATTTATTTACAATATATATGTACCGTTTTGTTGAATAACTTTCTGCCATTTTGTGGGCAGAGACATTATCCCGTTACTGTAGAAACTTTGGGACTTCTGATCAAAAAAACGGGACAAATAGTTTTGGCAGTCCTCTCTTGAGGTCAACCTTACAGAACCTAAAGAATTCTGCAGAGACCGAAACAGGTGAAAATCTGAAGGCGCAAGGTCAGGGCTATATGGTGGATGCACTAGGACCTCCCAGTCGAACTCTCTTAATTTTTGCTGAGTGGCTAAAGATGTGTGTGGTCTAGCGTTATCGTGATGAAAGACCACACCCTTCCTGTTGATCAATTCCGGCCGTTTTCTCTCGACTGCTTCCTTTAATCTCATCAGTTGCTGGCAGTAAAGATCAGAATCGATGGTTTTGCCGGGCGGTAAAAGCTCATAATAAACAATGCCCTTCCAATCCCACCATACACACAGCATCACCTTATTTCGTGTTAGGCCAGGTTTGGCCACAGTCTGTGAAGCCTGGCCAACTTTCGACCACGACCTTTTTCGCACGTTCTTGTCGTACGTGATCCACTTTTCATCGCCAGTTATCAATCTCTTCAAAAACGGCTCGGTTTCATTACGTCTCAATAATGAATCGCAAATGAGTACACGGTTCATTAAGTTTCTTTGAGTGAGCTCGTGTGGCACCCAAATATCGAGCTTTTTTGTATAACCAGCTTTCTTCAAATGGGTCAAAACTGTTTTGTGGTCAATTCCCAGTTCTTCAGCTACATCGTAACTACTAATATGCCGATCTTGCTCCACTCTTTCAAAAATGGCGTCCATTTTATTCGTAACAGGGCGACCAGAGCGAGGTGCATCTTTAACATCAAAATTTCCGGACTGAAAACGTTTGAACCAAATTTGTGCTACTCTTACTGACACTGCATCAGGTCCATAAACATCACAAATTTTTTTCACTGCTTGAGTTGCATTTTTGCCTTTTTTATAATAAAATTTTAAAATGTATCGAATTTCTTCATTAGATTCACTCATTTTTACGGAGAGAAAAACAAATGAAAAATAGTGGGAAACAACTTTTTTTTATTTTTTTCTTTTCTTTATAATGGAACCTTTTTAATGTTACCAAAACCAGCCAGACACAAATAGTACAGTCAAAAAAATTTTATAATAAGTTTATACCTACGTTATGCGAAAAGACTTTTTCCCCGACCTAATATTTTAAAGTAAATAAAATATCTTTGAAATTCCGAATAGTCAAAAATACGTTTTCGTATAGTTTTTTAAACAACACATTTAGATGAATGTGTAACAAAGTAAAAAGTATCTAGTAAAATATTATATTATCTGTGGTATCAGTGTGTTATTGGCAATAGGCCTGCCACCTATTACGTGAGACGAACAATACAATTGGCGAAGTGTGGGCGTAAATTATGCCTCTACTTACCCCTTCAGGGAAACATGTGTGAATACATGTATGTATATATAATATCATACCATTTTTGGCAAATAACTGATGCTTCCGTAAACTGTTTACTTGGAGGGCAATTATAATCCCGTTACTACGTATTTCCTGAGGCATCGCTCTCACTGTCAACATGTTTCTATTTAAAACGGAGTTTTAATTACGAATTTATAAAGTTCAATTTAAAAAACTAGAATGAATTCCAGTGCCTATGGGTTTGACTATAGGGGACCATTTGCTATGAAAAATCAGCAAGATGCCATAATGCCGATATAATGATACGTTACACAAACACTTCTGTGAGATTTCTCGCTTTTATCACATACCCCTTCAATCACAGGGCTATACATTGTTTCTTGCTTCGCTATAAGAACGTACTTACATAATAATATGTAAATAACTGTTGACCAATTTCCAAACAAAATAATATACTTTCAGTTAGGTTTTACTTAGGAGACGTGATCACCTCGACTACATCACCTATTCAACAAGATTTATCGACCCACTTGCAATTGTGATTGATATTTCGAACTAAGCTAAAGTGTTGTACTATGTGGAGAGTGGGTCATTCCCAAACAATTTTTTTTTATAGTGATATCATTTAAAAAAATAACAAAACCTTTATTCTAATACGTTCCCAACGAGATTCTTCTCATGCAGAGATATGCAAATAGGTCCAATCTCATAATCCCAGAGCAAAACTTCAGTGCTCCGGAGATTGTCGCTGCAGAAATCTTATTGCTTCTGGCTCCGGCTTTATGGTACTGTTGTGCAATATTCCATATGACTTCTGCAACAATAGGCGAATATAATAATATGATACAAAGTAAAGGCACCTAATTCCGCGGTGTTGTCATCTGAATTTAAAAAAAGAATTTAAAAAAAAGTATTTGTTGTATGTTTCTGTAGATTTGGCTGTTTCTATCGGGAGTATCAAATAAATAAATACATAAATAATAAATATTTCAGACACTTACACCAATTATTTAGTTCCAAGATAAGTGTCATTAAGAACTTATTTTATGGATACTAAATAACGGATAAACATACATAAATACTTTTTTTTTTGTAAATACATACTTAATTTACCGAGAAAAACACCCAGACAAGAACAAATATTCATATTTATACACACAAATATTTTTCCTGTGTGAGAATCGAACCCACGACCTCAGGAGTGGAATGCGGGTATACTCGCCACCACGCCATATCGGTCGTCAAATTGTTTATATTATGTTGGTCGTGAAGACATCGTTGTTCTGAGGCTAATTGTATTATTTATTATTGTCACTATAATTCAAAGAAATAATAATAATAAGGTGCCGTTTGGTATCGGCCCACATTTGTGCCACTCTCTGTCATCTCATCTCACGGAGAGTCGTTGGAGTTGAGGCAGAGAAATCCTACCGGATAATGGGCAGCAGCGCCATCTTGCGTACTGGCGTGAATTACCAACCCGATCCGGGATCTTCTGCCAGATTGCAGGTTCGGGCTTCGATCCCTCCTGTTCAGCGTAGTTATTATAGGCAAATACCTTCAATCGAATGTAATCTATTGAAGAGGCTAATGTTCAGCAGTGGACTTTATAAAGCTGATAGAGGCGTCTAGTTTCAAAACCCGCTAAAACGTAATTCGAAAAATATATGTATTCTTTTGAATATAAACCTTCTTCACTGCTACTTTAATTTGCTGTATTTAATTCACAACAACAACCACTATAACCCCTTCATATTAGCTGACAAAAATCCGAATTCGTTGCAAACACCGTTTTTTTCGCAAAATTCGTTTTTTGTTTCGAATAAATTTTTGGCGTGTTTTGAAACTAGAAAATCAAATTATTGGAAGAATAGTACATAAGACCGTTCCATATCGTGTGAGAAGCACAATAACTCACACCCACTTCTGATAATTATTTTTTTTCATTTCATGCTTAAAATTTCACGCTTTATATTTAAAAAGACTATTGTAGCTGAAAACACATGTGCCACAAGAGATTTTCTAAGTCGAATTGTCTTCAATTTGACGCCCGATATGGCGTGGAGGTGAGACATCAGCACTCAGCTCCTGGGGTTCTGGGTTCGATTCCCATACTGGGCAAATCTTTGTGTGCATAAAACAATATTAATATTGGTTCTGTTTTGGGTGTTTTTTTATGTAAGTATTTACAAAAAATAAAGTGTACATATATGTATATTTATCCTTTATTTAGTAACCATAACTAAATTCTTAATGATACTTATCTTAGAACTAAATAATTAGTGTAATTATCAGGAAGTATTTATTATGTTATATTTTTAATTTCTTCACTCAAATAAATGCTTATATGACAGCAACCAAACTCAAGTCATAAAATTAATATCAATATATTTTCTCAAACCGAACTAAATTGGTATTGGAAGCTGTTCTTTTGTTTTTTTAATTAAAACCAAACCCTCGTCTTGATCATAAACCATTATAAGCCTGGTATCTCATCCGGATAAGTGTATAAGAAAAGTTGATAACCGTAAATCTGTCTCCGTTGTCTGGAAACTTGGGTGCCCCAAGTTAACCGCTGGTCTGCCACCATTGTAGGTATCCATTTGTTAAGTACACACTTCGGTTCTTGCTTCGTGCAACCCCTAGGTACACGTTGATTTGAATTGTGTTTACATTGCCAAAATGTTAACATTAATTACTTAAATAATTTATTGATATAGGCGTTACTTTGCGGAAATTCATTGTAAGCAAGTGATGGATTAAAAATATCTTTGTAACAATTCCCGCGCTACTATAATTTCCCGAAAAATCGAGAAACTATTCAACACGACATTCGCCCTTACACAGGGCATCTTCAGGTAAGATAGGAGCCTCAGAACAAC
Source organism: Musotima nitidalis (assembly GCA_949126915.1). NCBI lineage: Eukaryota > Metazoa > Arthropoda > Insecta > Lepidoptera > Crambidae > Musotima > Musotima nitidalis. The sequence goes on along the minus strand of OX421424.1, from coordinate 4,226,407 downwards.
GATGTCTTCACGACCAACGCTGAAACGAGAGAAAGAGAGATTTGACTCTCGTTTCAGCTTTGATTACAAAGATATTTTCAATCCATCACTTGCATTAATTACTTATGTAAAATTGTTTTGTTATACGATTTTGAGGTTTACTGTCAATTACTCAGGCTGCAGTTAAAAAATATAAGAGGCTGAACACGGATTAGATTAGGGAAATCTTTATTTAAATTTGTTTAGTCTTAAGAATTGTGCTATTAAAAATATTGCGATTAACGGACATAACAGAATGCATATAACATGCCACCTATTACGTGGGACCAACTATATAATTGGCGAAGTGTGGGCTTATTATATGTCTCTGCCTACCCCTTCCGGGAAACAGGCGTAAATGTACAATACTAAGAAATGTACAAATATAAATCTGAATAACAGAAGTCACGACATAGTGGATAGTGATCAACAAACAGACAAACAGCTATAAATTATCCACGATAACCGATTCCTAGCGTGTCGCGGTGTAATGGCGAAAGAGCACGGGGTTATGGTACCAAATCACGATACTTCTGAGAACTGAAGCGAACTTTCATAAGAAACCGGGTCACTTGATATTCTTTAAGTTCTGTGACAATAAAGATAAAATATATATAATCATCATTATCATAGGTGTATATAGGGATCCTACTAAGACCTAAGGAGCCCAAGTCAACCTCACCTGCAAGTGGTGCACCTGCCGATCAACGGACGAGGCTCTGGAAAAATTAAAGTTTCCGGGAAGTGGCAATAGGTTCGCCACCTATAACGTGGGACCAACAATACAAAGTGTGTGTGGCGAAGTGTGTGCGTATAATATGCCTTTGCCTACCCCTTCGGGGAAACAGGCGTGAATGTATGTATGTATGTATGTAAGTATTATCATCATATCCTAGCATGGTCCCGGTTGGCCTAAATGAAAGCTTAGGGCACAGGCTCTGTTCACTGCTCAATAAAAAATATATAAACATACAATACATTCACACGTCCATTGATTTTGTTTTACTATAGCAGTTTACGTACAAATATTCTTCCTAAATGATTCTGCATAAGCCGGAGGTGTATTACCAACCAGCTGGGAACAATCCCATCTGTCGCGAAAATCATGTAATGAATTAAAATGTAAGTACTCCTGCACTCTGCTCATTGTATGTATGTGCAAGAAATAAAAGCATTTATATACTGTTTATCCGTAGTCATTTAACCAAGCTCTGCTTAGTTTGGGGCAAGAAGTTCTATGAGTGATAAAGACGACGCTGACGTGCAACGTATTTAGCTGTGTGTAAAATTTTACTTAGATCCATTCAGTACTGTTCTTTAAAGAGTAATTCATCGAAAAACATTAATCAATCTGCAAAACACTGTCTCGCGTCAATATTAGTGGGAGAGATTGGCTAAGAATATTTTATTTCATATTAATTTATACATATTAATTTCATACTCCGCATTTCATTTCATATCCGCAGTGAATGGGCGCGCTAGTTTTTAAGTTTTGACGTTCATAAGAGCTCTTTTGAGCCAAACTTGAATAAATGAATATGAATATGAATTTGAATTTACTCTTCTTATTAGAAAGCAAAACTTAGTTCTTCACCAATCTCAAACAATACCTTTGGGATAAAGAAAATTTAAGAAAAAAATTGGAAATAAATCATATAACGTATTATCTAAATAAATACTTACCAAAATATTCTAACCTGATTGCACATTACAAAGTCTAGATCATCTTTAAAACCAGCATTTGATGCTCAATTAGTACATTTGTAATGCAATCAACTTATTGTTCTGCTAAAACAAAGACACGTATCTACTTCGAATTCTCGCCATTCCCACCTGTACTAAAGCTCGTCTAAGCTCCAGTGTAATGAACGACATTGTTATGTAAATGACATCATTCGACGCAGCCTCCTATCTAGACTTGTTTAATTAAAAATTCAAAATGCATTGTCACCCCAAAAAGAAATATGAACGTGTATTTTCGAGACCGCAATCAATTCGACACATTCAGAATCGAATGGCTCAGGCTATAGGCCAGGGTACCGGCTTCGTTCTACTGACTATTGGTACTAACTACTTATATCAGTGATACACAGAGTTCAAACTTCAAATATTTATTGCGATCATAAGTAGATACATAGGATGTTATAAAAGGTAAAGGTACATACATGATACCCTGTTAGGGCGCAGCAACACAATTTTCATATAAAATTACTTACATACTATTTAATTAATCTTAAATTATATATTTATCTATTTATTATACGCATATATACCTCTATTATGTTAAAGCTTATGTTCATAAAGGACGTCTTTGAGCCGATGGTGGTGAACATTTACTAGTATAAAGTGAAAGTTACTAGGCCGCGTAGTATGTCATAAAAATGGTAACAAAATCTTTTTGAGATAAGACGGTAGTTAAGTTTGATTGTAGTGTTAGCGTGACTAATAGGAGTTAGGAAATATAGTTCATAATCTAATTCTTCATCTGCCTTGTTCCAGTAATACAAGACTCTCCTTGATATTCAGATCGGGATTGAAAGAGGCAAGATGTGGTGTGTTCCCGGCGTAGACAGCAATAGTTGTTCTGTAGGTTTAATTATAAAAACTTTTTTTTCGGATCGAAAATTATGAAATTACCGTCCCCCGCAGTAGGTGAAGGGGAAGGGTGTATTAGAGTTATACTGACTAAATACTATTCCTGATACTACTTGAGCCTACTATGTCCCGGGGCCGCGGACCTATTCGCACAGTCCCGCAATCACATAATTAATCTGAGGTTGTTGTGTCCCAGTATGAGAACAGTATACATAATCTCTATTTCGGCTATATAGTAGCTATAATAATATGCCCAATACACCCATTTGCTTTTATTTCTTTATTAGGGTACCGCTCATATCTCTTTCATTCTTGTTAATAAAATATATCGAATTTCCATTTTGTGTGTGAATGTTTGACGAATCTAAATGATCATAATCTAGTGGGAATCTCTTCTCAACACTGTCGTTACCGTTCGTGTTTATGTTACATAAATATAGGTATTTTGTGTGTTAAATTTTAATTAAACCGAATGTGTAGACGCGGAGAAAATTTACTTTGACAGGAAGACGGGTACTGCGGTAGTCATACAAGGGTGTGTCACTCAAACGTGCAGAATATGTACGTTTAGGTCAGGCATAACATAATAATGTTAATATTTAACAAATACAAGAAAATAAATATAATTATATTTACAAAAAATATGAGTAAAACGTAATTCGAAATTTAAAGATATCCATTTTTTTTATATGTAATGACTTATATTACATACAACTACGCGTATTTTGCCGAACGGGTAGGCAGAGGCATATTATACGCCCACTCTTCGCCAATTGTTTTGTTGGTGCCACGGAAGAGGTAGCGAGCCTATTGCCGGTTACCGGGAACTTTTATACTGCCTCGTTCGTTGATCGGCAGGTTGACCACTTGCAGGTGAGGTTGGTTTGGACTAGAAAGATGATGGTAGGATGGTAGGCTGTATTTATGTATTATTTATTCACTTGCAGGTGAGGTTGGCTTGGACTAGAAAGATGATGGTAGGATGATAGGAGGATGGTAGGCTGCATTTAGTAATTCGACGACCGATATGGCGTGGAGGTCAGCATACCTACACTTCACTCCAGAGTTCGTTGGTTCGATTCCCACACAGGACAAATCTTTGTGTACATGAACATGAATATTTGTTCTGGTCTGAGTGTTTTCCTATGTATATTAATTATATTAATTTTATATTATATATAAAAAAAGTATATAAGTATGTTTATCCGTTGTTTAGTATCCATAACATAAGTTCTTAATGATACTTATCTTGGAACTAAATAATTGGTGTAATTGTCAGGAAATGTTTATTTATTATGTGTTCACTTGCAGGTGAGATTGGTTTGGACTAGAAAGATGATGGTAGGATGGTAGGAGGATGGTATGCTGTATTTATGTATTATGTATTTTTAATTGAATTTAAGCAAATATAAAAAATTGCGAAGCACTGATTAGGATAAGTTATTGCGAATATAGGACTTAATTTAAGAAACTATGTAATCTAACATGTATTCAATAAATGGTATGAATAAATCATCGTGATCTCAACCACAGATATACAACATGTAACAGAATAAGGGTTACACCAAGAAAGTAGTTTGTTATAAATCGGCTACTCAATCGATTAAAAATATTAAAAAAATAGGTAATTTTTTTCACATAATTATTAAAACTTATCGAAATTACAGTCACTCCTTCGTTAAACTGTCAAAACTAACGAAAATAGCACGTAAGTCAATGCAATAAGGCTTTTTAAAATCCATTCCTTAACAAAATCAGTAGATAAACAAAAAAATAATAAAAATGAGTTCTATTGCAATGGGAATAAGGTTTTTTGCAAGACGTTTATGTACCTACTCTTGTCGGCTACTTTGGCGGCACTTTTCGGTGCTAAGCGATGTGTGCGTGCGTGTCTCTCTGTGTGTGTAGGTCGGTAGGCTAAAGCGCTAGTATGCCCATACGATTTGCCCTCGATGAGTATAACTAGTAACTTAAATAAACCATATTTAATTAAATAAAAGTAAAATTATTTTGCATGTTTTTTAATTATAATTAAATATTCTAATTGGGGTGTCTGAGGGTGTGCGTTAATTCTGTGCCATGTTGTAGATAAACAATAGATAACGCAAGTATCACGATTTGTATTAAAATCAAGTGTGCCGACTTTTGAACCCCTAATGTCGATATTAATTGCGGGAAATCCAAATTGATTCATCGACACTGATGCCGCTGGTGATAACTTTTTATAATGTTAAATCGTTGATGTTACAGTATTCAAAACAACAGACGCGCTCACTGTAAGTAGCGCCAGCAACCCCGTAAATTGGTCGGGGTTCGGACACGCGAATCACATGCAATTGTGTTATCTATTGTATATATATCTGTGATTTCAAACCATAAATGTCCTACTACTACTCTGACAAATAAGGGTGAGAGGGTAGTGGATCATACTCCCGAATTATATCTCGTTTTATGAATCAATCAATACATAGATACATTTTGTCACGCCTCTTTCCCGTAGGAGAGACAGAGATCACATCCTTCCACTTGCTACGATCTTGGCAGACACTCTTAGCTTCATTCACACTTATTAACTTTTTAAATGCGCCCGTCGGTTTAGGGTACTATTGACCTGCCCTTTCTCCAATATCTTCTGAATTTGATCATGGAAGGTCTTACGTTGTCATTTCCTCCCAACATTTCTATTCACTTGTCCATCATAAATCACTTTCGTTAGTCTACTTTCATTCATCCTTTCAACATGGCCAATCCATTTAAGCATACCTTTCTCAATTTTTGTCACTATATCTTCCTTCACACCAGCATCATCCCTTATCACTTTATTCCTAATTTCATCACTCAATTTCACACTAAAAATACTGCGGAGTGCTCTCATCTCTACTGAATTAATCTTACTTTTATGTTTCTTATGCCATAACCAACGATTAATGAATACTATGAAATAAATATTATTTTTTATTTCAACAGTTCTACACTATAAATTATAAAATAATATTATTGAATAAAATAAATGGCACTACATCCCTTTGACTATTGATTTGAATTTAGATTCGAATTTCGTTGCGGCGTTTTCTACGGGATTAAAAATCAGCACTGTCCGAATAGTGGGCGAGTAGGCAATTAATCTTACAGGGAGTCGTCCGGGCCGTGTCCGCTGTCCGGCACTGCCGGGACTGTCCGTGGGCCGCAGTAAATCTAGCGGACCTATACTATCTGCACTTCTAAAAAGGCCACACGCAAAAGTGGTGTAATTTTATATATTATCCTAATTCGATTTACTTACAAAAAACAGATCACCACAAAATCATAATTAAATGTTAAATATTTTGGTTTACTGATAGAGAATAGCAATAAATCATTGTTATATATTATTACTTGTGTAAGCATGGTGCAGCGTCTAAAAATATTATTACTTAATTGAATTCAATGATATAACAATTAAATTAATTCGATCTTAAAGTTATAGTTGGAGCTGTCAGGCACAACAATATAAGTGAGGGGAGAAATTATTATGTCCATATATTAATTATATTGGTAAATAAATAATGCATAAGTGGCCTTTTTATGCCCACATTGGCGATGCATACAAACATTTATTTGCACACGTATAATAGAAAACTTTAGGAACTGGAATGTGGTGCTCATTTAAATGGTGATTTAACACATCCGCTGCGAACTAAGAATGATGTTTATGGTCTGCATTTGCGTAAAAATTTTGGGTTTTGCACCTAGATGTCGATTTTGTTGCTTATTATGAAGATGTTTGAGATTGGCGTCTCTGGTTGCCCTTAGTACTGTCTACCGGGGAAACTAAGAGGGACCTGTGGAGGGCGCAGCGGGCGGGCCAGGAGGGCCTTAGGCAGTGGGGGCAGGGGGCCCCTGCTGTATAATCATTGACCCTCCAAAAAGTCGGCTACACACGCTATGGTCGCACAAGGAGGTAGGAAGGGCGCGTCCACTGCGTCTCTCTGAGGAGGTCCTCCGCGTTTTGGTCCGGGGAACGTTGGCCGCGGGCGGGGTGTCAAAGCTGAAACCCAGGTACTGGCCCTCCGCCTATTCGGCGTCGGAAGATTTTTAGGTATTACTGCTGGCGGTCGTGTCTGCCTGTGGTGAGTCCCACACACCTTTCTCTGTCCCCCTTTGGCTGGAAGTGCGTACAGGCATTTTGTTACCGACGTAAATAAAAAAAAAAAACGTAGACCTCTGAGGGCGATTATTGTCCTCTCGGGAAATGCAAGTCATCGCCCTGGCTCTGAATAGTTTTTCTGAGTATATCTTAAAAATAAACACCAACTAAATCAAATTTAGTTCCTACTTTAAACCGCGAGAGCCTCTTCCAACCAATTCTGACAGAATTATTTCCTAAAATCACTTTACAGATTTCTCAAGTGGAATTTCCTAGCAGTTGTTCTGCAATATGACCCCTTAAGGCAGGTAGTCCTCGGAGCACGATTATTGTCCTCTGGGGAAATGCGAGTCATCGCCCTGGCCGTATAAACCGAATAGTTTTACATGCCCGCTTTTAGTGAAATGAAATTCGGCTCAATTGCCAGTAGAAATAAAAGTAGGGTTGCCAGAATTGGTGTTGGGTGTACGTCCTGTATATTTATTTATTCAGGACTACTGATGAAGTCTTTTTTATTGGTTTTTCTACAACTTTTTTCAAAAAGGTAAGTACCTACTAAAATATTTTTTTTTTTTTTTTAATTATATGCGGGAGGCTGGAGTCTAAATTAGGCAAAAGTCTGCCTGTGTCTTAGATCACCAGGCCTCTCACCCGCGGCTAAATTACAATAGTACATTACCAATTGTCAGTGAAGTAATTATTTATTATTGTTGGTGCCCTCTGTTGACAATGACATGTTCACCTCTCCTCTCTGTGTTTATTTTATTTTATTTATTTAGTTAGTACATACACAGTAATATATATATACAGAAAAACCAAGAAACATTGGGTACAGGGCACAGCTTATTCATCATCATCATCTCAGCCATCTGACGTCCACTGCTGAACGTAGGCCTCCCCAATAGATTTCCACATAGAGCGATCCTGAGTCGCCTGCATCCATCGGCTTCCCGCCGCCTTGACCACACACACACACACACAGCACAGCTTATTCCAAAAAGAAATATCTTCCAGCTGGCTCGCAAAAGGAAAAACTTGTGGTAAAACTGGCACGCACGATTACAACGCACATAGCGTTGTAAAAACAATTATACATTAAAAAAGAAAAAAAACTAACCAAGGAGACAGATACCAACAAAATAACAACAACTATAGTAACATGACGTGTAAACATTTAAACAAAGAACAAAAACCGTTAGGTTAGCCGTTGTTAAACAGGACCAAAAGCGAACTTGTATATGTTTTTGAAAAGAAGCAACGCTGGGGCAATTCTGAACTTGCAAGGGCAAAACATTCCATAACCTGACTGCATGAACTGAGAAGGAATATGAAAAGAAATCAGACTTGTGATGAGAAATTTTAAGGAGGTAACGAAGATGAGGCGCATCGGGAGTGTGGAGAAAAGAGCACCGCTCACGCAGACAGGAAGGGTAGGAAGGATTAAAGACAACATTTTTTGTTTATCCGTACGTATTTTATCTTTTGTTAATCAGATTATTGTGTTTAAGAAGGAAATAAAGGATAAACAAGCATTAGTATGGGCAAGATGTTTGATAACTGATATGGCGTGGAGGTCAGTACAGCTGCACCTGCACCAACCACCTGAGGTATTGGGTTCGATTCTCACACGGGCCAAATATAAGTATGCGAACATAAATATATTATCTATTCTGGGTGTGTCCCATGCAAATTAAGTAAATATGTACAAAAAAAGTGCTTAAGTATGTTTTTTCGTTTTTTAGTATATAACACAAGTTCGTAACGATACTTATCTTGGAACTTAATAATTGGTGTAATTGTTATATTAAATAACATAATTATTTCTTTGTAAAGACAATTTATAAGTGTATACTTTTTTGATAATAGACTTTTCTGTCATGGTTATTTGTATGGATGTTCTGTGAGGGTAGAACAAATATTTTTTTTAACGGGGGAGGTTTTGATTTACCTCCAAAATAAACTGAGGGGCTTGTGAGTTAGACATTTATACATGTGTGATTGTCTGTATTATGGTATGATTTAAATCCAGATTACTTGTTTCAAATATGGCTTTGTAAGTAATTTTTATATTTGGCATTTACAATGCTATGTATAGTTACCTAAACAATTGATAATTTAAAAGATAATGGCCTGTGAGTTTCTTGCCAGTTCTTCTTACAGAGCGGTGGCTCGGAACTGACACATAGTTTCATTACACTTATTTTTTCTGTTTTTAATTGTTTCGTTGCATGGAAGTGAATATAAGCTTCGCCATTTTAGTGTAATTATATTTTTATAATTTTTTATACATAACATTTTAAAGTGTAGTAATAGTAAATATATTTGAAGTTTTGAAATTTCATAAATAAGCCCATTTTCAGACAAGAGCGGCCGAGTAATCAATTCTAGTAAAAAAAAAAATTATTTTTAGGAGACTTTAATCTTTTGATTAAGCAGTTCAAAATGATATTCTCTTTTAAATTATTGTCGTGGTACCAGTTTTTTACGATTTATGCATACTTAAAACTAAAGTGCGTGATATCTGTTTTTCTGCGTGTAGATTTGACTACCTGTTTAAGGATTAAGGTTGTTAAATTTATTTATATATGCCATGTTCTTCCGTCTAAACCCTTGTTATCTCATTAGCCTGTTTAACACAGAAATGCCGCTGTGCGCGCCAGCAAGTCGTCTTGATGCTAATTTTCATCTCCCACCCTTATCTCAGCCTCATGAATATTTGTGTTGCACTTGCTGGAATGAGTCCTTTGAAAAACGCAACTTACAAATGTTACTTAACTATCATTTTGAAATATTTCAGAATGAATTACCCTAACCTATATTTGATTAATAACCTGGCAAAAAGTAATTGTGAATACAAATTCAAAATTTACGATTTGATTCAGTTGGAGGGATTGAATAAATCAGAATGCACTTTTGTGATTGCTATATACTAATAGTACATACATACATTCACGCCTGTTCCCCCAAATGGTTACCAGAGGCATATCCAAGGCAAACGCTGAAACGAGAGTGAGTTGGTCGTGAAGACATCGTTGTTCTGAGGCTCCTATCTTACCTGAAGATGCCCTGTGTAAGGGCGAAACACGTGTCGTGTTGAATAGTTTCTCGATTTTTCGGGAAATTAAATTAGCGCGGGAATTGTTACAAAGATATTATTAATCCATCACTTGCTTACAATGGATTACCGCAAAGTAACGCCTGAATCAATAAATTATATCAAAGGCATTCTGATAACGCTACGGATACATTACAAAGAAAGCAGTTCTCTCGTTATTCGTCTGTCATATCAGAGTTTAAAATAAACAAATAATACATATGTAATATTACGCCTGTTTCTCTGAAGGGATAGGCAGATGCATATAATATGCCCACACTTCGCCAATAACATTGTTGAACCCACGTAATAGGTGGCGAGCCCATTGCCGCTTGCCGGGAACTGTTACGTCCGCCAGGGCCGTTAATCAGCAGGTGCACCACTTTTAGGTGAGGTTGACTCGAGCACTTTAGATGTAGATAGGATCCCTATACACCCACTATATACTATATTTTTAGTTATATTTAGTTTATAGTATATGAACCATGTTCCTATATACTAGTATTATTGTACCATTAATAATGTTATTAAATATTTAAAACAAACGCAAGGTTATCTAACTGTTTGACAATGAGACAAACCTCTTTGTTTTTTATTGTCATTTATAGAAACTGATGTATTAATAGGGGAATATATTTTTGAAACGATGACTGATAAAACTGCTACTGAGAGAAAAACAGAACAAATAAATCAGTACAAATAAACATAGTAAGTACACAGAAAAAAAAAACCGATTAAATTTACACATCAAAAAAAATTAAAACATATACTGAAACGGTTTCCACTCAGCACACTGTTGGACACCACAGGATGTCACGATACTGTACTCATTGCTTACCCCACGCACGTTTATAAGCCTAAATATAAAATAAGCCTTCGTATAAAATAATCCTGAGTATCAAATAAGCCGTTGTAAGTCGTTTCTTTATAAATGCAAGTGTATAAAGGTACAATATCACTTAAGCGATTCTTATTTACAAACCGTTTGTGGTTTGAGCGAACAAAACATTTCGCAATACGAATGGAGGATGAAAAAGGACAAAACTTTATATTAAAAATAGCATTTTCATAATCCACTGCAGCTACGTTTCGTCACGACCCGTTCTCAGCTCCACTTCAATATAATAAATCAGCCCAAACCTATCATTCGTCACTATGGGACTATGTGAACGTCGCAATTTAGTCACGCCATCGCCCGCCCATTTTGAATGTAGTCGAAATATGAATTGGTTTAGTAAGAACTATTTTAAAGTACTTATTTTAAGTAAACGAGATAGTTAATTTTAAAAATAGAAGACATAGTTTACCGCAGTCTATTAGATCTTCAGCTTATTATCAAACTGCTTATGTCCTTTTGAGCAAACTTGAATATGTATCAAATGGCACTAATTGAATATAGGTGTTACTCCTATTTGTTCATAACTAATTACATACAAATTTGTGGGACTAAAGAGCCCGAGATTCCAATCGATAGATCTCGAAATTTTACACTAGATGGCATTCAAAGTATAATTTGCATTTTTTGGAGTTACGCAGTTTGAAAATTAGACTGACGAAATGCCAATCCCTTCTGGGTCCGCAAGCCCCAGTGAGTATGACCTACAATTCCTTATCTTGCTTATGATATGATAGATATGTGATCTAAAAAGACTTAAATGATGTTAAAAGATTGTCGCATTAGACCTTTTAAAAATATCTATCAGACGCATTGAAATAAAAAATGTTAGTTCAGTTACAATGTAACATTTAGGTTAACAGTGCTTGATGACCCTTTTTAAGTAAACATATAACTGTGTTAGGGGAACCCGCTCTACCTGGACTTATGATTCTAACATTTTATATGTTATGATATATTCTTGGATATAATGTGTGTTCGTGTGCGTTTGTGTGTGCTTGTGTGAGTGTGTATGCTATTGCATAGCTTCAATCGCGGGCCTTGAGCATGGAGACCGAATCCAGTAATTCCGTAACGAAAAAACCCTAACACCCCCACCCCGACCGGCTGAGCGGTGATACTAGTTAGTTTTTACATCTATCGATAAATAGCAGAACTTTTAATGACTTTTGAAATATCACGTTTGTCTCTTTAGTTCAGCAGCCCGTCTTTAGATGGCATTGGTTGTATCGGCGTTACTGCGCATGCGTAATCCCCTTTCTCGCCTCGCAATCCACACGTCTTTTTTATGGAGGTTTTTTTTTCTATAGGTACACATTAATGCCGCGCAAAGAAAGTATATATGATGTTATATCTATATAAATGTGCATAAAAATAAATAATTATAATTGCATAAGTTGATAAAAAATGCTATACCGCGGCAGTCTCCGAGTGCCACACGTCTTTTTTTAATTATACATAACGTCATGTGAATAACCCAACGAGGTTGACTTGGGCTCCTTAGATCTTGGTAGGAACCCTATACACCCTAAACAAAACATCTTATGCAAACAATATACAATAATATGTTTATAAATTTCTTGTAAATGTTGGGGGTTTCTTGTAAATGTCCTGAAATAGGCCTAGAGCCTAGCTTAGGCACCAGTCTCCTACAATATAAACTTGTCTAAATTTTGTACACTAATTAAACTGTTTGTTTCTAACTATATATTGTAGTGATAAAATAAACATTTATTAGGTATTATAAAATATAGAATAATACAGGCATAATATACATATAATAAACTTAATATGATTAATAAAATGAAATAAAATAAATTTATTAACATAAAATTTAAATCATACTTACCCTTAATATTATATCTATCCATTAGCGTTTAAATATAACTTAAATCAGCAAATGTAGACACCATTATTTGTTGTATTCAGCAGAATTATTACAGCTTCCTGTATTCCACACGGGCGCTGCCAGAGATTAATGGTTTCAACGTGGAGTGGCGAGAGATTCTACAATGTTTTTATTTTCTAAAACAATCTAGAAGCAATTTCTCCCTACATTTAAAGTGTGCATAGAATAAATGTATTGAGCTGTTAGTCGTGATATTCTCGTGTGATGAATTTAGGAGCTCGTGTCATGAACTCTTTTATAGAAATAGCTATTTATTACGTTATTTTATTGGTTGAAAGTAGGTACTGTAAACCGTAAGTATGTGAAAAATATTATATACCTAAATCCTGCCTGCTTATCATCATGTAGGATTTGGTCATATAGAGCCACATTAAAAATATATTTATAACAGAACCTGACAAATATTATAACATTTAAATAAAAAAGATTTTTCTAATAATTACTTCAAAATTTCTTAGCTGAAATCAATAAGAGAGGAAAAAAGAATTCTCATAGAAACAATACTGTGCAAAAATAAAAATGTCATAATGACACATCCTACCTTATGGTAAGCAGTCGATGCAGGCCAAACAATTAAAGGGGCTTCATTCCGTGACTAAGCACAGTAAAACGCGCACCCACTGATCCTGCGAAAATGCCATATCACGCCCCGCTTAAAAGACCAAAAAATATTTTTAATAAACCGTACAAATAATTATATCGAAGTGCTAATAATTAGCAACAAACATTTCTTGATACAGGGGATAATTAAAGCAAATTAACGTTGCTATATTTAACTTAGTATAATTAATAAAATAAAATAAAATAATTTAATCACATAAAATTGAATAACATTTATTTGGTATGATAATATATATTAGAACAGCTATTTTGCCAAACGCAGGGCTTGTGACTGTCTGATATAAAGTAAGTGTTATTAATAGTCATTGTAAATATGCTAGTTTTAAAGTTTTTAATTATGTCTTTCATAAGAGCTCTATTGAGCGAAACTTGAAGAAATGATCTTGACTTTAAATATAATAAATGACATTAAACTGTTGGACTTAGACTAAGACTATACAATAACTAAGACTTAAAACCAAACGATAGTATATTTTCATTCAGAATAAAGTCGAATCATTTATTCCGTAATAAGATGGGAGTATTTGTCAAGCTCTTGCCGTCACCTAGGGAATATGAGTAAAATACTTCAGCGAGCCCGAGTCTCCTACTCCAATTGAAAACTTTCAAATATCATTTCGTGAGAAAATATTATTTAAAGATAGTAGTAATTAAACGTATAATTGTATGAAAATATTGACTCGCGTCAGCTGTTCTTTAACCGAATAAAAATAGCGAATGCACCTGTTTTTAAAATTCTATTTTGTTATTATAACTAACAAGGATTTTATTTAAAAATAATTGACGGACATAAAAAATCTGATTGTTTCTTGAGTTTCTTTTTATTCTTGTGTATTATTTAAATGATATGAAATGACTGATCAAGGTCGAGAGCAACGTTTTCTGCCCAGAATTAGGATCATGTTTTGCTTTCGATATAATAATATACCTGGGACTTCAGTCTTCGATTGACTCTGAACTAACGGTGTTCTAAAGTAGCTACTGTTATTGGGAAATAAATAAAACCACAACAACGTAACTTGATCTTAAGAGGGAATTGAATGTATTTGAAAGAATACTTTTACATTGTAATAAAATAGATATGTTTGCGCGAAGTAATAACGTACACCGCCATCTATTGATGAAATTAAGAACTAAACATCATATGGACTACGGAGACTTATATTATATGTTCCGATAACTCAAACGCTTGCGCGATGTTAATACGTACAACGACATTTAGTTTCAAGTTAAAGTTAAAGTGGTCACAAACAGTCTTAAAGTTAATAAAAGACAAAGGTCAAACAAATTGTTTAAAGACTTTTCATATGATTTGTATTTGAACAGGTTACAATTTACAATGTTACAAATTACAACGCGGACTTGGCACGCGTTTTTTTGCTTGATACTGTTTGCAGTTTTTTTGAACACCAAAATATTAAAAAAGGGTTCCTACCAATATATAAGGCGCCCAAGCCAACCTCACCTTGGTGCCGGCTCTGGCGAACGTAACAATTCCCGGTAAGCGGCAATAGGCTCGCCAATTGGCGAAGTGTTGGCATATCATATGCCTCTGCCTACCCCTTCGGGGAAATGAAATGAAAAAGAAATATGTAATATTTAAATCGTTTTCCAACAATAATTTTTGGATATGGCTCTTGTATTGCTGTGTAGAATGTGTAGCCTTCGGCTTGATTACTCTTCGCGTCTTGATTATGTCTTTTTACACCCTGTATATAAGTAGTAGGCTAAGTAATGTCACTGTACCACCAATAGGAGAGCAACATTAAAGAAAACTTTAGAATAAAACGGGAAATATTCTTTCGTTGCGTGCGCCACGTTAACGGTTTATAAAATATATTTAAACAGGCTTGCGGTGATAATGCGTCTGGAACTGCTGTGGCTAATAAAAAATTTAAAAGTGTAGGAATTGTGAAATAGCTTTTTTAATTTAGTAACCATTAATAATATTATTTAACCAAATATCTATTACATGCACTTTTAAGTATAAGTACATTTTTACTGCTCATCACATGCATTATACTTGACATAAATTTTATTGTAGCTACTCAAAATCTGGCATACAAAGATTCATTCATTGTAGTGTACCTATCATTATAATAAATAACTGTCTAACCTAATTTAATACAAAATACATGGAACACAAATAAAATCGTCGATATTATAATACTGAGCCAATTGTACACAAATAAAATACATTTGTACTGTACTGTATAATATGATCCAATGAATTACGTTTAATGTAATTAATAATCAATGTTACTATCCAGCTGCAAATGCGGACTAAACCACAATTGGTTCACCGCAAATACAGTACTCTTGATTAAGCCTTTTCTCCAGCACTTATTTGGGTATAATAACGCAATTTTAATGAAATTTCATATAAAAGTAGTACTTTAATTGTAGTTTATTAATAGTAATAAATGGCGGTTTGAGAATGTTCTATGGTATTTATTTCATTAGGGTCAAATTGGTACACATACTTAATGGGGTGTATAGGGATCCTTATTTTTCTTTTTTTGTTTGTAAAAAAATGCTGCTTACGCACTGTCTCACGGCCAAAAGGGGGAGACCGGGAGGGGGTTTGGGGCTCACTGCGGCAGACGCGGCCACCGCAGTCCTATACTAGACGGAAGGGGCCTAAGACCCCCCGGGCGCTGTCTGACGGGCCCTTCTGGCCCGCCCGCTGCGCCATCGGCGTAGCCGGAGAGAAAGCGGATCCCGCTCCCTCTCCCGCTCCGCGGCCTCCTTCTGCGACATCACCACTTCGCAGAAGGAGGCCAGTGTATAGGGATCCTACCTAGACCTAAGGAACCCAAGCCAACCTCACCTGCAAGGGGTGCACCTGTCGATCAACGGACGAGCCTCTGGCGAACATAACAGTGCCCGGTAAGCGTCAATAGGCTCACCAGCTATTACGTGGGACCAACTATGTAATTGGCGAAGTGTTGGCGTATAATATGCCTCTGCCTATTCCTTCGGGGACACCGGCATAAATGTATGTATGTATGTCGAATTGGTAATTCGTTATATAGTAAAGTAAAAATAGACATTCATCTAATAACATAGAGTGCAACCTATTTAGATGTTATTATTTATTTAACGCCATAGGCCTATATATAATAATAGATATAAGTTTATATAGCAAATAAGTTTAAAAATGTTTTATAAGTATAGTTTAAAATGTTTAAACTGTGTAATGGTCAGCGAATAAAGGCTTTTATTATTATTATTTATGTGACGAAATGTTTCTACATTTATAATTATGTATTTGTTATTTTGTTTTACTTATCCGGAATTGTTTTAATTTTAATTAGTCTCCACCATAAGGTTGCCTGGAAGAACTGCCGCCATTTGTATCGCTTTTCTTTTGCAAGTGTTTTCTTGTTTTATTTTTTCATTAGCTGTACAATAAAGGATTTTCCATCTATCTACGTATGTAATTTAATATTCAAGCTGTAGTTTTATTATACTTCAGCTCTTGAAAATAGCTTTTATATTTTTATCTAATTTGTATTAAATCGAGGCATTTACAATCTTCCGCTGGTATAAATACTTTTTACAGTGGTTTTAGTTCTTCTTTTAGACGCGACGCGGCGAGAGAAATGGAATGCGCTGTGGAAATGAACAATTGCTGGGTGGAGGAAATTTATTGCAGTGCGCCGGGCGTTTTAGGTGAAATCCTCATTGTCATTTTAACAAATTTTACTGGAAGACGTTACTTTATCGACTTAATCATTTTCATTTAACCGTACCGTATTGTACCCAAACCAATATAGGATAAACAAACAAACAATTTTGTGGCTTGCAGTAAAGTTAATTCAAGTTCAAAAAATTAAGTTTTTCTTGTTAATTTCATTGAATTTTTACTGTACTATATGTAAGCATATATTGCTATGCTCTTGCAGGGTTCATGTGCCGTACTAAATTATCCTACGCAGCCCCGATTCACCGGCTTCTCGCAATCTTTAACAATATCATTTTTTTTTTCGAAAACAAAAGGTTAGCCCAAATCCGATTTCTTAATAATTAATTAGAAAGCTTTAGGTAAATAATGTAAGATAAATTAGTGGATATGGGCGCGGGAAGTCACGTTTAAGCCAAGTAGTACAAATAAATAACTTTGGTTGAAGCTGTAGCTGACAATGCTAAACGAATTATCTCTTAATTAAAAAGCCAGATGCTCAAGTAGTAAATCTCTTTATGCCGACAGACTTCTAATTAAGTTTGAATTTATAGAGCTGCCCCTTGATTATATTACACCAACATCAATTGGATATACTTGTTCCCTTACCAAATAACCTTCTTTGTAAATGCATCTGTGTCATCTCAGAGTCTAGCACGCAATGGATCATGTACAAGTGCCAAAATAAAGACTATTGCTAAATATATGAAGTTTCATAATAGGAGGGTTGCTTAATTCGCGTGTCTATGTCTTTGCATTAGTACTTATTAATTGAAGCGTTTGTATCTCCGCAAGGCTGGGTATTCAGAAACGATCACTGAAGTGAAGCAGAGTACGTACATAAAGATCAGTCTTACAATAGGAGATTGTGTAGTATTTGAAATCGAAGGTACTGTAGTTCTTCCGTTATCATTGTACCTAGGTTAACATAATATATAGTAGTTAATCATTGTAAACGGAAAGATACTTAGTAATACATGCATACATTCACGCCTGTTTCCCCGAAGGGGTAGGCAGAGACAAATTAGTTGCCCACACTTCGCCAATTAAATAGTTGGTCCCACGTAATAGAAGGCGAGCCTATTGCCGCTTACCGGGCACTGTTAGGTACGCCAGTAATCATTATGAAGGGTTGGAAAGGCCATAATTGGTAGCTAGGCTGAAAAGATGATGTTTTCACAATGTCTAGAATACGGCTCCGTATTTGTCTGTTTACAAATTCATTGGTGTCGTCAAAAAAAACAAACGTGTGTGCTTTCACTTAAATACCCAATTAAATAAGTCTGTAATATAATATCTTCTTCTTTCTATCTAGCTAGCTACTCTAAATAAAACTCTTGGTGGTACATCAAAAACACTGATTGAAAATGTAATGGGGAATATTGGGACTGAGTTGGAATACTCGTACATGATACGCAATAAGAACCCTTATTGCGTATCATATACGAGTATTGGTAATTTATAATATTTCACACGTAATTATAATAATAAGAGTAATCTTGCATTATTTGTTTCCATCGCTATAATTCTTATTTTATATGCTGTACTATATATAATTGTTTCCATAATTAATTTACGACCACTGTACCTGTAAGTTGGTAACTTGAAAGAAAGGAACTTTCCTAGTTTAGTTTATCAATTGCTATATTTTTGTAAATTTTGCTGTTTTTGTATTCTTGTTTACTTGTTGTTGAGATATAAATGTTACTTTACTTTACACTTACTGTTATTCTGTTATCTCCTTTTGTTATTTGGGCTGTCTGAAATAGATCCAAGACTGCCTAGATTGACAATATTCAAAAATAGAAGCAAGCAATTGCTGTAAGCCAGAAGGTCGAGATCTAAAGAAGAGTATAGACTACGACATTTACTTTGGGGTGACGTGGAGGGAGAGGGGCGATAGACGCACGCAGTCTGCATTTACCCGTAACAAAACGCCGAGCGTTCGCAGGAACGTTACATTACATGGAAATGCTTTGGAAACTGAGCTTTTGCCTGTATTGTACCATTCGTAAGAACGTTACATTACACAGAAATGCTCCAGAAAATGTTGTAGTCTATACCCACCTTAACTGATATTTGACGTAACTATATTAATTAATACGTTACAATATCTATCTATAGATTAAAATAGGTCACGTCACTACCGCATTCCTTAGCTATGAATTCAACTGACGCACTAGAGCTATAGGTCAGCACATATTGGAAATTGTCTGTGGCCAAGAGATCTCAAACGGATCCATATAAAACTAGCCGAAGGTTTCTTGTGAGGGAACCATTAACGTAATGATTGAGCGAATTTCTTGTATGTAATCTGACAAAAACCCTTTCTCATTCAACTACTTTCTATCTTATGACGCAAATGAAAAATAAATTGACGTACTTTGTGTAAAAACGTTTCACGAGAATTCGTTGACGACAAAGTATAAAAGGTTTGTTATGTAATTGCCTTTTTTTGATACAAAATTGATTAGTAATTCTTTCTCTTTACTAATAATTCCATATTTGATGTGTTTTATGTATAGACCCCAAGCCAACCTCACTAGCAAGTGGTGCACCTGCCGATAAACGGACGAGGCTCTAGCGAATATAAAACTTTCCGGTGAGCGGCAATGGGCCACCTATGGGGCCAAAAATATCTTCTCTTCTCACCCCTACGGAAAAAAACAGGCGTGATTGTATGTATTTACAAAAAAAATATATATATAATTAAATATGGCGCTGTGTGATATTATGTATGATGATATCAATATAATTCTTTCTTCAAGGAGAAGAGTTAGTAAAAAAGTACAAGCTGTTTCACCTCCTTAAATGTAGAATTATCTTAATACAATAAATCTGTGAGCTATAGAGTATGGCCAATGGGAGATAGGAAACTTTAGAATTGTATAGAATTCCAATATGACACAACCTTTACCGAGCTGGTTAATTATTTCAAATGAAATGAAATATTTAAGTAAATATTATTTTTTTAAATAGTTCCCTGGTTTTGTAAATTTACCTAATAATCGAAAGTATGAAGCCTAAAAACCTAACCTAGCGTTTACTTTTTTTCCCACCACACCTTTAGGGTAGGCAGGTATAAATAGGTAAGTCGATAATGTGTAGATTTATTAAATGGGTTTATACTTCCCAGGTGGTAACATTGGGACCATGTTAGGATCTGATGATGATGTAATCTTTATGTTACCCTGATTTTAATTTATTAAATAATACAGTATATAGAGTAATAGAGTATTCAAATATTATACGTGTAAAATAAAAAAAAAACTGATTAATGGTATACACGTCTTGGAATTAGACCGCCTCAATTGAAGATAATTCATTTAATTTATTCGCTCCCCCCTTTCATGTAGTTTTTATTTATTTAATATTTTTAGGTACATACATTGATATAAATAAAAATGGTCTTGCAAAATCTAACCTAACCTTTTTTCCTTCTGACTTTGAAACGTAAACAAAAAAATATCTTCTCGATGTGATTTTTCTCAAGTACATATTTTTTTATAAGCAAACCAGTACTTAATCAACCAGTTGTCAAATTCATTTATAATTCACATTAACACCTCTTTAATACCTACTAACTCAAAAACCTACCTAATCTAAAATGCAGGAGGCACTTAAATTCTAACGACTGTCTAATCTAATATAAGCTTTGAAGCAAACTTGTTACTTGGCAAGGGAGTGAAAAAAGTAATAGAAATTAATTTGACATTTCCATCAAGACGTCATCTAGTGGGGGGGAGGGAGATAATTAACAATTAGTTAATGGAACTGGAGTGATGTTTGCGGAGTACTTGTTCTGTGGACGGAAATATCCGCTACGTCCTCTTTGAGTGGAGTGTTTGCTCGTGCTATGGTATTTTTATTTGCTTGTGGACTTAGCTTAAAATGAGAAAGTTCTCAATGATGATTGCGTATATATTATTTATATTTGTGATTTGTCATTGGATTATATTTTTTTCTTATTTATTTTTTTGATTTGAAACTGTGTTCTTTTGCATTGCTAAGCATTTAATGAAGACATTTCTCTCCCGAACTACACGTGCAGTTCTACATGCTGTACAGACTATCACTCGAACCAAGACATTTGATAAGTCGTTGCTCTTTTGCTTGGAATTCTATGCAACAGCATGATTTAGACATGGCGTGAATTGGCATTTATGCAGATCGTGATTAATAGATGCACTTGTTACCATGGTATAAAGAGCTTTCGCATAAAAAAAGACTTTTAGATTTAAGGTGAAGAAATTTTACTTGATAGCAGTTCTTTAAGACAGAATTTTTTAATCTCGGTCTGTTTGCCCGTACTATGTGAGCTAAAATCGCGGCAATACGACACGAATACATTAAGCAGTTAAGATGGTGCTATGAAAAATACCAACGGAAAATCCAGTACCTGCGTACCCCGAAAGGGTTAGACAAAAGATTCGACTAAAGGTCAAAGTGCGCTGCGGGCTTACCTGCGTCTCTCGGGATGAGATAAGATAAAGGCGTTTAGCTCTACCTTTATTGAACTGATCGAAAACTATTAGCGAAAGTAAAAGGCCATTAGAAGTAGTAAAAACAAGAAGTAAACTCAGAGGTCAGTCACCGGATGACTTTCTACGTCAAATTTGTCCGTGTGAGGTGGCTTGAAACACGCTCGTAGCTCTGCGGTGCTCGGTGGTCGGAAACGATCACCGCTGTACAGCAGAGTTTACAGAGGTTAATCCTTGGATGGGTGACCGTTTGTGCTTCGGAAAGCACGTTAAGCAGTTGGTCCCGGTTATCGCTAAATGTGATAGTCGTTAAGCCATGTTAGAGGCCTTATGGGCGGCTTAAAATAATCTAACAGCAGGACGCCTTACACCTGCCTCCGCCAATCCGCACTGGGTCAGCGTGGTGCAGTATGACCCAATACCCTCGCACCTTGATATGCGAGAGGAGGCTCGTGCTCAGTAGTGGGACGTTAATGGGCTGAGATGATCATGATGGTGATGATGCTTTCTTCAAATTGAGCTCTTACTGATCACTGACAGAGCTCAATTTGACAGGTTAATATAACTTACATAATACTGATGGATCACTCATGAGTATCTATATGACTTACGTAATATATATATTATACAACATAATACTAACGCGTCCATTTACTAAGAGTTGAAGCTTAACTAGAGTAGAATATAATTAAATAAAGAAGATTTAGAGAGGAATAAAATGTTTGACACCCGAGGGGTAAAAGTTTATGCTCAGCTGATCATCTCAGCCTACTTTAATATAGAGCACAGGCCTCATCTCACAATCCAAGTTGAAAGGAACCAAGAATACAGATCATACTACACCACGCCGCCTGGTCTGAAGTTCAAAGTTCTTTATTGCATTCATGTTGTACATATACAGATGTTAACAAAGATATAACGAAACAAACATGACCCTGCAAGGGCACAGCAAGTACATATTGTTACAAGTAACTTATTATTAAATTAAGTATAAATCGTAATAGTATTATAACAAATCCTTTAAAATTTACGTAACAATCATATTTATATAATATTTTAAGATCTAAGTTGAAAAAAACATACCTACCTAATTAACTATTTTCTAAATTATTATTCATCAAAAAAGGTTAAGCTCAGCTGTTAGTTAAAATATCATACCATTTACGTCCTACTGCTGAGAACGGACAAACCAAGATGAGGGGACATACATACTGGTGTATGATCCAGTGCAGATTAGCGGACCCATGTGGTTCGCGTCCGCTGTTCGAAAAAAAAACGCATAAACAAAACTGTCTTAACGTTTTCGACAACACATATGTCGGAAACGTGATATATTTAAAATATTCCCGATCCGTTCTTACATCTTAGTCCCTCGTGTCTGAGAGCTCCCCATATGCAAACGCACAGACGAACCCGGGACAATGAGCTCCGTCCCGAATGTATTTGCTATGCACTTCACATGAACACTGCCGGGAATCGAATTTGATGCTTTGTCGAGGGTCTTCGTGCTGATGTCGGATTGAATTATATTACGGCTTAGATTTTTGTTGCGGTGTTTTGGGTTTGTGAAATGCTGATTATTGTCTATTTGTCAAGCAATTTGCCTTGGCGTATGATTTGACTTGCTAAAACTAAAGCTGTATATGTAATGTTTGATTTATAACTTTGCTTTGCCATTGCTTTTTGTACGGCGGAGTGTTTATTTGACGTCAGCGGTTTACCGGTGGGTTTCCAACTAGGTCCGTTCCGAACTCTTTATAAACGGGCTATGAACGCCGATTTAGCACCGGCTGCAGATTTATTTCAAACGAATGGGGACTTTTTAAAGACTCGCCTCTGTTAGAGTCAAGCATGCATTGCTGGGTCATGCGTCATATTCGTAAACGGGTGCTGCCAGTGGAAATGGTCGGCTCAAGTCTACAATGCTTCTTCGTAATTATGATCATCTTGCTAAAAAAGAGCTTTTTCTTTTACATATTGTGAGTGCAGAACACAATTTTTTTGTATACTTATCAAATCTTTAATGTGATTTAATATTAAGTAATTTTTTTGTTACTGAGAGAAAAACCAAAATTGGCGTATTTCTTCATTAAGCTCCAGCCCGCAGTGAATGAGCGCGGTAGTTCTTAAGCTGACTTTCATAAGAGCTAGTTCATAAAGCCAAACTTGATTGAATGACTTTGTCTTTTACGTTAGTCTTCCTTCACACACTGATCTTTTCCGGGTACCAAGTCCAGCGGCGCCATGAAATTGTATTTTGTTCCAGCCTTTGTCATGCCCCGTGCGCTCAAAATTTCTGAACACTTGACGCTTCTTTAATAGGAATATACTTGAAGTATTTAACTATGTACTTACATGAAATGCGTCAAACGAGTAGTCACTCTTATAGGACTGACTTCTGCGAGCATTTCTTAAACACGACCCTCTTCACAATTGTGGTTTGTCAGTGATCATTCGCGAGCGCTACAAGCTCTTCGATATAGAAAATCGTATCTTATGTATCTTGCTCCGTGTACTCAGCCTCTTATGAACCCTTTGCGTCCTTGAACAGGCATATATTGGAGAAACCGATTATATTCTTATATTAAAACTTCAAAGGAATAGAATCATTACCTTACCGTAACACAGTCTTTGACTAGTACTAGTAAGGGGTAAAGAATTTTTGTCATTGTACCCACTTTGAGTGATTATAAAAAGTACCTAACCTGTTAACCGTGTTATGTCATATTTTTAATGGAAATTTACTTTTATTACCGATAAGACTACTTGCTTGTATGATTGAATTGCCTTCTAAACCTTCATACATCAAACATGATTGTCGTTCATACTCAAATTCGAACACTAAATTTTAATGTATGATTTTTTAGTGTTATGTACATCAATTTAAATATTAGTTTAAAAGCAGTTGGATTTACGTGCCTGTATGATAGTTTTAATACTAGT
This sequence comes from Musotima nitidalis, assembly GCA_949126915.1. Taxonomy (NCBI): domain Eukaryota; kingdom Metazoa; phylum Arthropoda; class Insecta; order Lepidoptera; family Crambidae; genus Musotima; species Musotima nitidalis. The sequence goes on along the minus strand of OX421424.1, from coordinate 4,202,040 downwards.
TATGTAAGTGTTTTTTGTTATTATACAAGCAACGTGTACAATCATAACGGTATACCCAATAAACATTTTTTTTTTTTAAATTTTAATTACCTCTGCCACCTTATTAAACAAGACACATAAAATGACAATAGTTTGTCGGTTGTTTTTGGCGTTCAACAATTTAACTATAATGATATGGCGCACTACCTCTTCTATAAAGAAGATCGTATCTTATTCCAGCACTTTGTTTGTCTTGCCCGGTGAGCTCAGCCATTTCTGAACACTCGGCTCTTCTTGAACAGGAATATATTGGAAAAGTTACCGACACTGGCATCGCTGCATTTGTATTGTAGGAAAGTTGCGAATCGCGAAAGTTAAATTGAAGATCACTATCTTAGGATTTGAATCGGCGATATTACACGTTATCGCCCGTGCACCTATCTGCTTTTATCACGGATCCATAAAGTTATAATTATTATTTAAAGTTAAACGAGACACAATAACATTGCTATTTTTATATTAACTGGATATCTCACAGCGCTTGTAGCTGCACACCATTATACTTTATAAGTACATCCGACCGACAGGCGTGTATGAGAAGGTTAATAAGTGTAAGTCAAACTAAAAGTGTGTGCCAAGATCGTAGCAAGTGGAAGGATGTGATCTCTGCCTACCCCTACCGGAAAGAGGCGTGACATTATGTATGTATGTATGTACATAGGAAACACTTTGACCAACAAAAATATTCGTTTTCATGCCCACAAACATTGTTCCTAAGTGGGAATCGAATCCACGATCACAGATAAAAGGAGTGTAGGTTTACTAAAATCTATGCTAGCTTTTGTAATGTATAACTTATACTGAATGGTACCCATATATCATAGCTGAGAAGCAGCTTTATTTTGAACTCTATTTGTATTAGAGACTAGGTTCGATTCCTCTCCCGTAAAAGTATGAACACTAAATCTAAACCTGTACTAACACCTATCCTGTAACCTGTGTTCGCAATAAACTATTTGATTGATTGATTAAAACAACGATTCAATTCTAAATTCCTACATTATGTTACACATTATCGGACTCATTGAATCCAATAAATATTTACGTTGTGTTTATTTACTTGCACTTAATAAAAATATTCGAGTTCTCTACCAGTCTAGTTTCTGCCCTGTTAAGCGCAAAAGCGATATCTCAAAAAAAACAAAATTCAACTTAAAGAAATACGCATCCAATGATTTAAATCACTAAGCGATATCTTATTTCGAACATTAAAAAACTCCTTGTCAAAAGTCATCCTTATGTCAGTTTTCCTCCAATCTCTTTTAACAAAACCTCAAGTATCTCGAAACTAGCTTTGCGTGAGATACCACTTTTGCGCTTAGCACGGCATAGTGTATAAGATGTAGTTTATTAATATCTACATTTTTAAACTATAAATAGTAAGAACAATACACAGAGTAAGTATAAAAATCAATCGAAATATGATTACACTGAAATCACGTAGCATAGATGATTCACTTACTCGTATATGCAACAAAACAATTAAAAAACAAAAACAAAATTAAGTGTAAGTGAGTCTAAGAGCCAGTTTCGAGCCACCGCTTTGCAAGATGAACTGGCAAAAATCTCACAGGCTATGTTCTTTTAAATTTATCAATTGGTTTGGTAGGTACTTTAAGTACAATCTTCGAATACGTATATGTATATTCTTCACCCAACTGCTTTTACTTTTCTATTGATTGAATGTCAGAGATTGCCTAGTAGAATTAAGTTCGCTTTTAAACCGACTTTCCAAAAAAGAGAAGTTTCTAAATTCGGCCGATATTTTTTTTGCTCTTTTTAGGGTTCCGTAGTAAACAAGGAACCCTTATAGTTTCGCCATGTCCGTCCGTCCGTCCGTCCGTCCGTCCGTCCGCGGGTTAGCGCAGAGACTATTAACATTAGACAGCTGAAAATTGGTGTGGGTATACATATTAATCACGTCGACAAACCTGTAGAATAAAATTTTTAAAAATATTGTTTTGTAACGTACCTCCCCTACACGTAAAGTAGGAATGATTTTTTTTTCTCGAGTCTATCTTATCATGTTGGGTATCGTTAGAAAGGTCTTTCAAAAGTAATACGAGTTTCTTAAAACCATTTTTCGATTTAGGGATCCGTTTTCGAAACATTAAGCTTTAAAGTGGAAAAAATTGATAGAGTTCAGTATCCGCCCCCCCCCACCAGGTAAACGGTACTTTCAGAGTGGCTGAAAAAATTCACAATAGTAGTATATATAATGAAGTTAAAAGGAAAACTATCACGGCTAAGTAGGCTTTACTGGTTTTCGAGTAATGGACGACAATCAAATAAATTTTTGTATTAAATGTATTAAAATTTCATTCATACCGTAGTAGTGATATCTATCGGGGAATAGCTGAACCTGTTCATATAGCGACATTATGGCAAAGGGTGACTACGGAACCCTATATTGCGCGTGGCCCGACACGCACTTGGCCGGTTTTTTTTTCTATGTATCTACATCGATTACGCCGTGGTTTATAGACCGATTTACGTGATTCTTTTTTTGATCGACGCGAAATAGCTGCCAGTTGGTTCCATAGACATTTCTTTTATTTTGTTCAAGTAGTTTTAATTTTATAAGCATTATAGTTATTGTGTTATTACTAACAACAGCAGCAGATGCAATAGTCTTATATTCTTCAAACTGAATTGAAATATATTTTTAATTTTTAAACACGCTAAGGCCCATAGTACACGGCGTATTTTAAACGCGCCGAACGACGCGCAGATGACGCGCGTATACGCGCTTCAAACGCAATTCGAACGCAACCTAGAAACCTAAGCACACGGGGCGATCGTGAAACGCGCCTCTACAGCGCTTATACGCGCAGATACAGCGCGTATACGTGCAGTAGACGCGCGTAGCTTTTGCATTTTGATTAGAGACTCCTCTTCTTATACTCGCTCAGCACACAATAAACTATCATTGCAACTGAGGCGCGGGCGACGGTGCAGTGGTGGCGTAGGCGCCTCATCCCCTGCCCCTACTCTGCTCCTTTGTACGCGCGTTTGTATCGCTTCAAACGCGAGTATACGAGCTTCATGCGCGCGTATACGCGATTCATGCACGCGCTTGTTTCATCAATGTAAACGCAACAAGCAGCGTCCACGGCGCCGAAGACGCGCGTTCCTGAAACGCGCGTCATCGGCGCGTCTAAAATACGCCGTGTACTATGGGCCTAAGTCAGAGCAATCCTAAGCATATTTATATTTCCTTTTTGTTTTCAAAGCTTTACACAAATAATAGGATGATATAGGAAAATTCTCTGGCAACAGCTGTCCTCACATCTGAAGACCGGCATTTTGCTAAAGCCTCGTGCATTCTGCAGTTAAATTAATTTATTTCCATGTCCTCTAGGGTAGGGTTTGGGCAAATGACTACTATTATTATTATTTGTTTCAAAAACTGCTAAAACAAATGGCCTGGTCCTCTGATGATAAAAACTCGCCTGCTCATATTATTAACAATGCTATTTAAAATAATTTCAGTGCCATAACACTGCATACGCCGTAAATGTTTTATTACAAAAAAAAATTAAAGCAACTTATAAAACATACGGACGAAATGATACTTACAATAAATTTTAAGATAATTTTCATATGAAATTCTTTTATATAACTTAGACTTCTTTCCAAAGCATATCCAAAGTCACTTTAATCAACAAGCGTTACATCACTAGGGAGAGGGCTTGGTATGAGTTAGTAAGAAACTCTGCAATATATGTTTAGAAATAATTTGGCGTAACCGTAACCATATTGTTATAACTATTAATGTTAATCTCACTTTAATTCTTTTTGAAAAAAACACAAACAGTATAAATATACATAGATTATATACATACATACATATATACATAGATTCACGCCTGTTTCCCCGAAGGGGTAGGCAGAGGCATATTACACGCCCACACTTCGCCGATTATATAGTTGGTCCCACGTAATAGGTGCCGAGCCTATTGCCGCTTACCGAACACTGTTCGCCAGAGCCTCGTCCGTTGATCGGCAGGTGCACCACTTGCAGGTGAGGTTGGCTTGGGCTCTTTAGGTTTTGGTAGGTTGCAAATTTACATACCCTTATAAGTATGACTTGTTTATAAATTATTCGGCGTAACTAGCAACGTAGTCATATTAAATCGACCACCGATATGGCGAGTTGGTGGTGAGTGTACCCGCTTTCCTCTCCTTAGGTCGTGGGTTCGATTCCCACACCGGACAAATCTTTGTGTGCATGAACATCAATATTTGTTCTGATCTGAATGATGTCCTATGTATATTAAGTATGTATTTACAAAAACAAGTATTTATGTGTGTTTATACGTTGCTTAATATCCATAAAGCAAGTTCTTTATTAATACTTATTTTGGATCTAAATCATTGGTGTAATTGTCAGAAAATAAATTTAAAAAAAGTATTATAATAATTATTAATGTTATTATCACTTTAATGTTGTTGAAAAAAACGACACAGTACAAATTTACATACCCTTATGAATATAACATGTTTATTAAAACAGAACTGTTTATAAATCGAATCCAATAAGCGGGTCTGTACAACCAACCCCTACTTCAGTTTTCTTCCCTATAATGCGGGGGTAAAGTGCATAAAAGTACAGTGTTATTGCCCGTAAATACGGGGAATAAAATTCTGATAATAATAATTTTGGTAAGAAACAGCTGTGACAAGTGACAACCCTATTGGGTACGCCTGTGCTCGGATGTGCGACAGAATCTGTACTAATTTGCATAAAATTGGTATAAGAAAAGTGGTATCTTTAGAAGACAAATAAAGAGAAATGTTTTTACGCCTTTCGTCTCATGATTGAAAGGTTTCGTAGAAAATAGATTTATAGGTTACTGTATTATTCTTATTAATTATTTAAACAATTTTTTGCTGAATATGCACACATTTAAAGGTTGAATATGGCGAACAGATGTATCTTTATACATACATACATACATACATAAAGACACGCCTCTTTCCCGTAGGGGTAGGCAAAGATCACATCCTTCCACTTGCTATGATCTTGGCACACATGACATCTTAAAATTGTAATGTATCCAAAATATTATGCAAAAAAATGATTTGATTTGATAGTAGCGTTCGTAGCTCCTCGAGACATGGTTCTCGAAAACGATTACCGAAGTAAAGCAAAAGGTATTTCTTGTATAGTGTAGGTAGAAGTTATAATTAACTAATATATTTATGAGTAAAAACATTGTAAACTGATATTAGAGTACTATTAAAAACAATCATTAAATTGTTTAAGTATTTAGGTTACATCTATAAACAATATATAATCTGAAAACAATGATTTAATAAGATACATATTAATTACGCCTATCTCCCCGAAGAGGTAGGCAGAGGCACATTATACGCTTACACTTGGCCAATTATATAGTCCGTCACACGTAATAGGTGGCGAACCTATTGCCACTTACCGCGAACTGTTATGTTCGCCAGAGCCTCGTCCGTTGATCAGCAGGTGCACCACTTGCAGGTGAGGTTGGCTTGGTGCCTTAAGTCTTGGTAGGCTTCCTGTATTTGAGAAGTGCAAGACCTAAAGGTCCATAACACTTGTAGCATGTTAGTCATAAAGTAATTTATAACGAGAAACCTTTTTTCTTAATAAATGAGTAATAACTTTGCTTCAGAATCATAGCGATAACCAGTGTAATGTATGTACCTTTGGAAGCTCGATGCCCTCGATATCAAAAGCCACACAAACGGGGACCCATCCAAGTGGAATATTGGGATCCTAGAAGCGTTAGTGAAGTTACGGGACTGTTCGAAAGGGTTACCGTGGCCTCGGGACGTAGCAGGTTCGAAAAGGAGCATGGATGGGTTTTTAAATAGTAAAGGTCTGACACAACCTCCCGCTCTACCCACTTGATGGTCATTTGATGACTTTCCATCAAAAAAAAAAGTATGCCACCATCCCGCATTGGGTTTCGGTAGTGGAGTATGACCTGAAATATATTACTATGGCTCGTGAGGGATGACCAGTTTTGAGTTCATATTTTTTTATTAACAATTTATATATGTTCACGAAGATACAAGTTATGAAAGACATGAACAACAGTACTGCTTATCCCTAAAATAAATTTCTCCCATATCAATATTACAACTTATAAAGAGCAAGTAGATACCAACCTCTTTGAGACAAGATCTCTGATTATAATCTGATTTCGGATCTTAAGATTTTTCGTTACAACTAAGAGACTTCTTCAGACGAAATTTTAGATTACTGCTATTTTCGTATATTTATATATTGACAGAACAAATACAACACAAAATTTGACTCTCTTAAATCACAGCAACGTCTCAAACAAGAATCTTTGAGTAAAACATGTAATATGCATTACATGTACCTGTAAGGTCCCAGCATCTCAAAGGACATTAAGTGACGATAAGTAAAGTAAGTGTGGCGATAGTTCAAACCTAAGCCAACTCGGGCGCAGCTGCAACGGCAGAGGTAAGGTGCTCATTCAATATTTACGATGGCTATATGCATCTGGTGTTGGTCTAAGTCTTAAGAGAAACATTAGTAACAGAAAAGTCTTTAAAAGAATTGAATTTGAATTGAATGATAAACCATAGATTTTTTAGAAAGTCTGTGATGAATGAATGTTAATCGGCAGGTGTACCACTTGCAGGTGAGGTTGGCTTGGATTCCAAAGATGATGGTAGGATCCCTGTACACCCTCAGATCATGGAGTAAACATTAAAAGACAAGAAACTCATCAAGCTTGCTAAAAATACTTGTAGGAAATAAATGAAATCCATATGATATAAAAACGGTAGCAAGCCAACCATTTACGGTAACCACATAAATGTTGTGCTTAAAAAGCCTGCAACGCAAAGAAATATATATTATACACATAAGCATAATATGCAATCTAAGTAGGAGTTCCATAAAGTAGACATTTTGTTAAAATTTGCTAGTACCTATATAACAATAAAATACGGGTTTCGATCATTACAGTTAAGAAAAATGAGACAGTATATCTTATATAGAAGCTTGAAAGTTTAAAATTTAATAAACATACATACATTCACGCCTGTTTCCCCGAAAGGGTAGGCAGAGGAATCCTATACAATTCAACTTCGCCAATTACATTGTTAGTTCCACGCAATAGGAGGCAAGCCTACTGCCGCTTACCGGATTCTGTTTTCGTTCGCCAGAGCGTCGTCAGTTGATCAGCGTGCATCTGCTTTTTTAATAAACATAATGATAGAAATAAAGGGACATAGGTCACAGAATAAATTGCGTTAAGTTAGTAAGGTAACATATATATGCATATATATAGCATTACATACCACTAAATAGTTGAATTACATCAAATTGGAACACGAGTATAGGAACAAGTTCATAATATGCGCGATCTCATTTTAGTAGAACCAGTATATTTTGCAAGAAGACCAAATAGAAGTTCACTAGTAAAGGTAGAAATTGAACAGTAGTGAAACACAATATCTAATCAAAAACCTAACCTCTAATTCCTAAGTCTTGGCCCATCCCCTGTCCTAGGTTTGCGATTTAGAGCTGACCAAGCTCGTGAGTTTAATAAGCCTGTAGATACTGTGCTTAGTAACTTCTGATTATATAATTGACTTGGGTACTATTTGACATGACTATATCATCAGCACATGTGTAATATTTGCTTACCCTGTTACCCTCTAGGTTCTTACTTAAAGTAGAGTATATGATAACATAGATTAAATATCAGTATTTGATAATAAGATAGCTTGAAGACCAGTAAGCGAAGCAACTTTGAAACTTATGTACTTAATCCTTTTTGTAAATTATAAATAACTATACACAAATATGAAACTAGTGCTAGATAAAACAAAAGTCTAAAACTGTGAAGCTTGGGGAACTATTTAAAATATATATCCCCGGTAGGGCGGAGGTCTGGAAAAAGTAACACCCAGAAGAGGTTGGCGACTCTGGGTGCCCTTAGTACTAACTACCGGGAGGAAAACCAAGAGATATTATCTGTGGAGGGCGCAGCGGGCGTGCCAGGAGGGCCCGTCTAGCAGCGCCAGTAAGGTCTTAGGCGGCGGGGGCAGGAGGCCCCTGCTGACTAATCATGGACCCTTCAAGAAATCGGCTACACACGCTATGGTCGCCCAAGGAGATAGGAGGGGCGCGTCCACTGCGCCTCTCTGAGGAGCTCCTCCCGGTTTTTGTCCAGGAGACGTTGGCCGCAGGCGGGGTGCCAGATGCTGCAACCCAGGTACTGGTCCCCGCCTCTTTATCAACAAGCGGCAGGCGTCGTCGGAAGATTTATAGTGGGAATTACTGCTGGCAGTCGCGTCTGCCGATGGTGAGTCCCACACCCTCTTTTGGTCCCCCTTTGGACGGAAGGCAGTGCGTAAATGCATTTCATTATCTGCCTTTTTTTGTGAGTCCCACACCCCCTTTTGGTCCTCCTTTGGCCGGATAGCAGTGAGTAAATGCATTTTGTTACTTGTATTTTTTTTGGTTTTACACAAAAATAAAACAGGCAGGTTATAGCGTCCTGTTTTGGAAAAACGATCTAGGCGTTCCATAAATAGGGTATTTGATATGACAACTTCATACTAACCATATGTTTTATAAAAATAATGTAAAATATTGGTACTAGAAAACAAATAACATTCTTAAATTATATTTTTTGAATTACATTCTTATAATTGAGCACACAGACCATATCAAATGCACTATTCATGGTGATGCACTGAAATATTAATCCTGTGTGGGAGTCAGACCCAGTATCCAAAGTTAAGCTCAAACCTCGGTCTCATATCAGTCTTCACAGAAAGCTTAACTAATACGTCTTGTAGTGGATGTAGATATGTTATATTTACAATCTATGTATCATGTAAGGTGACATGCAATAAATGATAAGATTTGATTTGTGATAATCGCGACCAACGTGCCTTCCGAAACACAAATACTAATAGTATAATTTTGGTGAAAACCTCGTTCTATATATCATAACTTTTGTTAAATACGAGTCAAAATATTGTAGGTACGCAATAAAAGTTAAAAAGCTTCACCGAGCATTGCGATAAAATGTGCTTCGCTCGTATGGACATTTAAAAAGCACTTAGAGTAAGTTCATACCACAAATAGGTTTCTGTGGAAATTCCACTATAATCAACGGTCATTTTTCATTCGTATGAAAATTGTGGTGCATTTATTGGAAACAATAGGAGGACTTTTTCCTCTTGTTGACCCAGATCGCGGGCATGTACGAATAGGAACTTTGTCACAATATAAACCGACGATCGGTGTGAATGTTTCGACAAGTGTTTAATTTTGGAATAAGTTAAAACTAAGTATGTACCTGCCACTAGGTTTCAAAAAATTTACAAATTATTTAAAGGTCAGTGTGTGCGATTCAACATTAAACTCCCAAGCAATATACAGCAATTAAGTTTAAATATATTTCAATCAACAATAAAACGGAAGCTGTCTTGAAAGGGATTCTATTCTATAAAGAAAGGGATTCTATTCTATAAGAAAATTTGACATAATTTATATTTCGTCATAATTCATAATTATATTTCGTCATAATTTATAATTATATTTCGGGAATAAGTACAGTTCATAGATCTATTTATTGACATACTGATTATTTGATAACATCTCTTGCCTACATATATGGACATAACTTATACTTGGATACATTTTTGCTTTAAAATTTGACATTCACTCTTAGTTGTATTATACTTTCTTATATATCTACACAATTTGACTTTGTCCCATAATTATATTTGTATGATTCAATGCTATTATCAAAACGTTAGGGGTCTGCGAACCAAAACTATTGACTTTTTTAATAATGTTATATGTAACACTTACGACGTAGTTGTCTTAAGTGAGACATGGTTGAACGGCAGCGTCTTCGATTCTGAATTACTTGACGACCGCTATGTTGTTTATAGACGTGACAGGGAATCTAGTGGTTTTCATAATAGAAAAAATGGAGGGGGCGTTCTTATTGCAGTTTCTAAACGAATTACATCTAGCCGCCTGCAGTGCTTTGAATCCAATTGCGAAGACTTATGGGTCAGAGTAGAGTGTCTTAATTCCAAAAGTAAAACGGATCATATGTATATATGCGCAGTTTACTTACCTCCACCTATTCAGAAACATATCCTCAGAGAGTTTCTTTGTAATTCTAATCGAGTGATGGAGCAGAATAATATCGAAAATCTGATACTTGTGGGTGATTTCAATATGAGCTCAATCAAATGGAGTTTTGCCGATAGCTCGGGGGTACTCGCTGAAACGAGTAATAGTTTTCTTTCAGCAATGCTTCTGGATTTCGCACTGCTCCATGACTTAAAGCAATATAACAACGTCTTGAATGACAGGGGAAAGATATTGGACCTTGTTTTAAGCACTGAACACATTTCCGGCTTGGGCACTACCGATGATCCTCTTACTATAATCGATCCTTTACACCCTCCTTTAAAGTTTGCCTTGCATATGAGCAAACAGAATAGCCTCCATTACAATGACACATTTCGGTATTGTTTTCATAGAGCGGACTTTGAACACATTGTTAAGGATCTCAATGGGATCTGCTGGGAAGAGGTGTTTAAAAGCTGCCCCACAGTCGATGACATGCTGTGCACTTTTTACAAACATTTAAGTAATGTTATTAGAGTGCATGTGCCTAAATTCAGGCCCAAGTCTAAAACATATCCTGTTTGGTTTTCACGCGATTTAATTAGTCTTTTACGTGAAAAATTTAAATACCGTAGGAAATTGCGTAAGTTTAATAATAACCCACTGGACAAACTCTCGTTTGATTTGCTTAAAAAGCGTTCGGATAGACTTATTGCATATTGTTATAAATTTTATATTGCTAGACTCGAGCAAAGTTTGCATTCCAATCCAAAGCTCTTCTGGTCTTATGTCAAAAATAAAAGAAAGAATAACAGTCACTACCTGGTCTTCGAGAGTAACACTGCATCAAACGGTATCGACATTTGTAACCTTTTCGCTGAGAGCTTTTCTTCTGCATATGATAGGAGGGATATACAAAATTACTTTCCTAGATCAGAAAGTATTGCCACTTTGACAAGCACTTTTCTCACAGCTGTTAGGTTTGAGGACTACCAGGTTTTAAGGGTGTTAAAAAGACTTGATGTTCATAAGAGTTCTGGCTCCGATGGTTTGCCTTCAGTTTTTGTGTCCCGGTGCGCTGATGCCTTGGCAAAGCCATTGGCCCTTATCTTTAACAAATCGTTAGCAACTGGCAAATTTCCATCCAAGTGGAAGGTCGCTTTAGTCATCCCGTTATTCAAAAATGGCGATAAAGCCAACGTTGGGAATTATAGGCCCATTTTCATTCTGCCAATTTTTGCTAAGGTTCTCGAGCAACTGCTTTGTCCTATTCTCTCTTGGCACTTTAAACATCTGATAGATTATCGCCAGCATGGTTTCGCAAAAAACAGGTCGACAGTAACAAACTTGTCATCATTCGTTGATTCAGTCTCCCAGAAGCTCGACAGCCGCTCTTCGGTTGATGCAGTCTATACGGACTTTAGCAGGGCCTTTGACCGGGTCAATCATGACGCATTGCTTCATAAACTTTGTATGAACGGCATTGGAGAACCTCTGCTGAGTTGGTGCCGATCATATTTGTCGAGCAGACAGTCTAAGGTTGTGGTGAACGGATACAGTTCTGATCCCTTCTCAGTAGTATCCGGTGTTCCTCAAGGCTCGCACTTGGGCTCATTGTTGTTTAATGTTTTCATAAACGACATTGGAGAGTGCTTCAGCAACTCAGAGTACTTTTTATTTGCAGATGACCTGAAGTTTTTCAGAGTTGTGAATACTCGTTTGGATGCTATCCTGCTACCATATGGATTTAAATGTGTCTAAGTGTTGCTCTATCCGTTTTTCGAGAAAAAAGACAACGACTGAGTACGAGTACAAGATTAGTGACGTTGCTTTGGCAGCTGTCGATACTGTAAGAGACCTCGGAGTTTGTTTGGATGGCAAGCTACGGTTTAATGTTCATATTGACAACATTTGCTCCAAGGGTTTTAAGAATCTCGGATTCGTTCTGCGAAACTGTAGAGACTTTAAGTCTATAAAAACTAAAATCCTTTTATACAACTCTTTCGTTCGTAGTGGCTTGGAGTACCGCAGTGTAGTTTGGAATCCATTTTACGATGTCTATACAAAAAGGCTAGAAAGCATACAAAAGCGTTTTTCGTGGCACTTAACATATTCTTGCAATCTAGGTAAGAGTGTACTTAGATATACAGACAGATTGGAGTACTTTAAAATAACTTCTCTTTCGAATCGAAGACGCATGCTCGACCTTATGTTTCTTTATAGGCTTGCGAATGGCATCCTTGACGTCCCTGAATTACTTGGGTCTCTGACATTTTCGGTACCCTTTAAGCTTCCACGGGCATCAAGAGCTAAAGTTCTTGTCGATCTGCCTAGCAGATCCAATCTTGGACAGAACGCACCCATAAATCGAATTATAAGGGAGTTTAATGGCGTCGATAAAACCAAAAACCTCGATTTGTTCATGGGTGGTATTCGCGGGTTTAAGAGGTCTCTCCTCACATGACCGCAATTTGTGTGATTGATATTTTTATCTTATTTTATTCATCTTTAATTTAGCTTTTTAATAATGTAATTTATTTTGTTATTGTGTTTTTAAACTATAACTTTAACTAGGAATTTTCGTTGTAAACTGTTTTAATTGCATGCTGTCTTCGCCTATAATTATAATGACATTGAGCTAAATACTGCTATGGTTAATTTTTACTTGGTATTATTAATGTTTATTATGTTGGTGATCATTTTCATAAATAAATAAACAAATATATGTTCTTATGTATAATGGCAGATAAAAATGCCTGGGATTAACTGCCGTTTTATACAGGCTATTCTAATATGAATGACTTAGAACATGAATATTGTTAATGTCTGGCACTTAGATTCACTTACACTTAATTTTTTTGTAAATTGTTTTGTTGCATGTAAGTGAATTTAAGCTTCGTGATTTCAGTGTAATCATATTTCGATTGTTTTTTGTTATTCTATTCTAACGTTTTCAAATACTATGTAATATGTTTCAAAAATTTTAAAAAAATAAGTTTGAAGTCTGAGTTAGGTAAAATGGAAATAAATAATCATGACCGAATTTGTTTTGTCTTTAGTCATCATCATCATCATCATTTCAGACATTTGAAGTCCACTGCTGAACATAGGCCTCTCCGTTTGCTTTCCACGTAGATTGATCCTTTGCCGCCTGCATCCACCGGCTCCCCGCCACCCTGACCCGATCATCGGTCCATCGCGTGGGGGGCCGCCCTCTACTACGCTTGCTGATTCGTGGTCGCCATTCAAGAACCTTAACGCCCCATCGGGCACATAGCTTGAAGAACCAATTCTTCAAGCTAGGTGCCCCGCTATTGTCTTTGGTAGTGTTATTGATATTATTATTATCTTAAGTGCTTGGAGCGGTGATATCAAAGTGGCAGGACCCATAGTCTTCAAATTGAAAAAGTCTGAACCACAGATTACCTATCAAATACTTTTAATAAAATTAAAAATACTCTACTATATTTTATTTATAACACACTGCAATAAGTCAATGTGCTTGATTGCTTTTTCAATAATGCAACTGTAAGTAATTCATTGGTTATTATTTTGTACATGATTACACTTAAAACACATTTAACGGATTAAAATCGCAGCCCACTATATAATTCAGCCAAAACATTTACAACTCTATACAGCGCTTCGTAGTCAGGTAGTCCTAATTTTAAATAGGCCACTCATTTATTTCCTACAACCAGTACTTAACGAAATATATTAGAGGCCTCAACTCCTGTATTCGAAAGGTCTCGTTAGCAGGTTCACCGAGTGAATGGGCATTCGGCAGATGCTCTGTGGCTTTACAGCAGTGTTCGGCTGTTTACAGGCTAAATGGGCCCGTTCCGCCCTGAAACGAAGCCAGCACTCCGCTATGCATAACATTATAGTGTAGTGGACACGGTGTAGGACAGGTAGCGGTTTTGTTTTATATATTTAGGAGGCTGATCACTTTTATTAGGGTCATCATATCAACAACTATACTAAATACATATTTTTTGACAATTGCACCAATTATTTACCTCTAAGATAAGTATCATTACGAACTTGTGTTATGGATACTAAATATTGAAACAACATACATAAATACTTGATATACATACATACATTTACGCCTGTTTCCCCGAAGTTACGTTCGCCAGAGCCTGTTAATCAGCAGGTTAGGTTGGCTTGGGCTCCTTAGATATTGGTAGAATACCTATACACCCGATAAATACACATTTAAATATGTATGTAGAAAAATTTAATATTTATGTATGTATGTTTTTATTTTTGTATGTTTATCCGTTCTTTTATTACATTCCTATATATATTTATTAACCAGAAAGATTCTTTATTTATTAATCTTGTTATTAGAATTTTAGCAAAAGGAACAAGATATAGTTTTGTTATTCCAACTTATTATACATATAACTAATGGAATACAATATTCTCATACTCTAAAAAAGACAAGATTGTGCATCAAAAATACTGAATGAGCACCTAATTTCCACAATAAAGTAATTTTAGGTTGGAAATTTCATAATTTTCAAAATTTAAAAATAAACAAAATATTCTAAATTATTATTATTAAAATAATACAAATAGGAAAAAGGAAACATTGTTTTCTATTTTTTTTTCCAACAATTACCTGCATTTAATAGGAGTCCTTAGAATAAAACGCTTTTGCCTGTTACCAAGTGTCAACCGTTTCTATCGGTGCACAAGGCGACGCAAAAGCGCGCCTAAAGCGACTCCAACACTATGCTCCATAATTTAAGAGTTTAAAGGACTCCCAAAACCGACAAAACCCAACCAACATTAAAAAAAAAAATTTACTTATTCAAGGTAGGCTTTTTACCTATGCACTTGTTAAAGTTGCTTACATATACAAAAGTCACTTTCAAAGAAGAATAAGAGAAGAGTCAGAAGTTGTCTAGAAACTTGATCAGGTTGTTGCATTTAATATTGGCAGTCCGCCAAAACATTTTGAATTATTTATTTATAACCAAAGATAAATCTTTATTAGTAATATTTTTTAAAACAACTTATTATTTTTCTATATGGAGCAATAGCGTGCATATATTATTTTCTAATTTAACACCCTGCCCCTACCCTGCCTACTATTGTACAATATAATATACGCTTTTTCCTATCACCAAGTACCACCCATTTCCATCGCTTCACCTCTCGCTACAAGGCGACGTAAAACCCCGCCTCAAGCGACTGCACTATGCTCCGTGATTTTAAAGTTTGAGTGTACTTTCAAAGCCGACAAAGCCGCTCTCACCATTGAAAAATAGCTTTAAAATTAATTTATTTATGGCATTTATCGTACAAAATGCACATGATAACAATACAACAAAAGTCAACAACAGTATTTAATATATTTTTACATGTATTGTACATACTTTTTTTTTTATCGTCGGTAAAAAATGTCGTTTACGCACTGTCTCCCGGCCAAAGGGGGAGTTCGGGAGGGGGTGTGGGGCTCACTGTGGCAGACGCAACCACCGCAGTCCTACCCACTAAAAAACTTCCGACAACGCCCACCGCTGTTGAAAAAAGGGGAGGAGCACCAGTGCCTAGGTTTGTAGCTTCTGGTACCCCGCCCGCGGCCAACGTCCCCCGGATCAGAACCATCTTTTCTTACTTTATCTTGACTATGCCACTAACTTGCTATAAGGACGAAGTTGTAAAGAAGCTCGGCAATGTGGTAAAATTCGATATGAAAGTCTAGTCAGTAGATTTTTTAATTAGTTATACTGAGATTATAAACGCTTATGCCTATTACTAAGTACCGCCCGCTTCCATCGCAGCACAAGGCGACGTAAAAGCGCGCCTCAAGCGATTTCAACACTATGCTCCAAGATTTAAGAGTTTGAGTGTACTCTCGAAGCCGACAAAGGCACAGTTCAAACCGACCTACAGTGGGCATAGTGCCTTTTGCAGTTTTCTATTTCTCTTTGGGTAAGTGTTGGTACAAAGTGGTTTGTGAAAGTGGATTTGTCGAGCAATTAGAATCGCCTGCTTCGACGCTTTAGATTTTGTGCCACGTATTACTTAAGCTGTTGGATGCTGGGTCTTAAAAATTAATATTTCCTAGTAATATATTTTATAATATATTTTATGTATGTAACTGATGTTCATTTGTTCTGTATAAATATGAAGGTTGTCTCAGTAAGAGAGCACTTTTTCATTTTAAAATAAAAACAAGTATTTTACGACAAGTTGTGATATTTGTATTGTATTGTAAAGAAAACATGTTCCGATTAAGTATGGAATAAAATAGCCATCAAATGGCTGGCCACGGCTCCGGCCCTTACTCTTTTCATGAAATTTGCCATGACTTTTGCACAGAGATGTGGCTGTATCTCACCGATGACGCGTTGGATTTCCGATTTGAGCTCAGGAATTGTTTTGGTTTTATTCGCATAAGCCCGTGATTTTACAAAAACCCAAAGAAAAAAATCGCACGGCTTTAAATCGAGCAATCTTGGTGGCCAGTTGACATCAAAATTTCATTTAAAACTGTTTATGGATGATTGTGTTGTAGTGTGAAATGAAACCCTCTCACCGAATGAGATGGTACTTCAACTCACAAACCCGTGGTATGAGCAATTTTTTTTATTATAAGAAAAGTATATTTTGGCAATGTAACTAAATAGTAAATAGCTACGTTGCACTAGTTATGTTTTTGCATATGTAAAACTAAAACTACACATGTAGTGACAAAAACAACCAGATAATCTTTTAGCAAAAAAAGAAAACATATCTGAATAGCATCACTAAACAGTAAGATAACCCGAATCAACATACATATAATATATATTTATAATTTCAGCCTAACATACCCCGACCAAATATACACCTTCAATATCAGCACGGGGGACATTTCATTACATATATTATACCTACTAAAACTCAACAGCATCCTGGGTCTGATCGCTAGCAGGCTGGACTGTGTATATGTAGGTCACTGCTGCGCGGTTTCAAGTGGGATTGAACAACATTGACTTGCATATAAAAACTAATTACATTATATAAATTCCCTACTAACATTAATATATAAGATAAATATTGTTACTAACAAAAATTGGGCCAATGGTCTTGAATAAAGAATTATTATTATTATTATTAAAAACCAACTTAGTAACTGCTTCTGATGCTTAAAACTACTTTAAACCTCAGCAAAAGCAGCGATTTTAACAAATTTCTTAGCGTTATCTATATACGATCAAGCTCCCGCCCGCAGTGAATGGGCGCCTTATTTTTTTAAGTTGACTTTCATATAAGTTCAGCCAGTTGCGTAGCTAGGGGGGGCGGCGGGGGCGGCCCTATACCTTTTATTTATAACAATATATGAGAGAAGTTTCCGCAAATTGAAATTAATAAAAAATTACTTAATTAAGTACATAAAGCAACACAAAATATAAATTTTGAAGATGTGATTTTGGAGATCGCACGTGTCAAAGCTAGAAGAACGAAATTTTAATTTTTAACAAACGTAATTTGTTTCATATATTACACAAATATTTGTAACGCTCATATTTTAATAAATCGGAAATGATTATTACTTTATATTTTAATAGTTTCGATTGAGTTTTCGGGTGACACCCACAAAATACGCCCCGGGTGCCACCTATGCTAGCTACGCCACTGAGTTCAGCTTTATTGAGCCCAACACGAATATAAATATAATAGTTTTGACCTTGACTTATACTTTATCCGGGTGACATTTCAGAGAGAATATAATACTAAAAACCAAGTTAGTACTACAACCTTCGAGTTTCGCTGCCGCGGTGCTAAAGCAGTTACCTCGGCAGAAGCATCGAATTTTAAACTAATTTCTTGGCGTTAACTACAATTTCCTGCGGGCGAAAGGGGCAAGTCGGAAAATAACTTGGTTACCGTTAACATGCACACTGCAAACTTGCTTGTGGGCTGATTCTCGTACTATAGGTAATCTATTTAATCAAATATTAAAGAAGTTCTATAAGGGGTGGATAAATCTAGTATCGCTCCAAGTTCAGACAAATATTTGATGGATGTTTGTCAAAGCCTAAATGTTTTTAGTATTCTATAATAACAAGTACATACATAATAATATCATGCCTGTTTCCCCGAAGGGGTAGGACGAGGCGTATTCTATGCCCACAGTTCGCTATTAATATTGTGGTCCCACGTAATACTAATACGTAATACGGAAGATCAGCGTCGTGACAGCCTATGGTGTCCGACAGTGTGCTGAGTGGACACCGTTTCAGTACATGGTATAATGTTTTTTTTATTTATTTATTTATTCATTCATAAACTTACAACTATCTTTACAGGCAGCAAACCTAATACGATAGAGTAGCTGAGCTTACAATACCTAAATATATGACTAAAAACTTTTACATAATTCTTATGTACTAATCACTAAACTACTACATTATTATCTACTGCAGAAACAATATGCTGCTTGTTGTATATTTAATCGTTGCTTTTTCTGTGTACTTTATTACTATGTTTATTTGTACTGAATAAATTTATTTTCTTTCTTTTCTAATAGGTAAGGAGCCTATTGCCGCTAACCGGGAACTTTTTATTTTCCAGAGCCTCGAATGTTGATTGGCAGGTACACCACTTTAGATAGATCTTGGTGGGATCCCTATACACCACTATAAAGTGCGAAATTATAGCTTGCTCAGTGCCTCAAAAAGCTCGTTTAGCCGTTCATGACATCGGCAGTCTATCATATGCCATAGACATCTATGGCAGTCGTTATTAGGAAGTCAGTCTAATTTGCTGACAACTGGTTTAACCATAGACTGATGTTTTTCTTTGGGTTGTGGAGGTCAGACGGCAGTCACTCAATGTAGTTACAGAAGTTGAGCCAAAACCGGGTTAGACTAGTGAGCAGACCCTGGGCCCAGGACTTGAGTCTGGGACAACCGGGATAATGCTAGGATATGATGATGGATGTAGTTGTCAAAAACGACCAGTGATGTTTAAGCTAAGTTTTGTCAGATAAGTAACTTAAATAATAACATCATAAAACAGCAAAACGATATCAAAAATATAAGTTGTTGACTTAAAAGAATTGTTTACTGACTTAGGATTTATAACTATATCGTATCTCTTGAGGCCGCATACCTTAGATGCAACTCTTGAACTTTTTTCGAAGTAGTACTGTTACAATTAGTACTGTTGTGTATAATACTACGAAAAAAGTTGATTAAATTTTAACTTTAATTGTCACTAGTTTTAATTTACATAACATACACATACATATATTCACGCCAGTTTTCCCGAAGGGGTAGGCAGAGGCATAATATACGCCCACACTTCGCCAATTATAGAGTAATAGGTGGCGAGCCTACTGCCGCTCATCGGGCACTGTACATAACAATATAAACTATATGACAAATTGTCAAAAACCAGTACAACTTCAAATAATAAACAAAACATGAAAACCAAATAACTTATAAGAATCGTTTGCCTGCGGTATCAACACCCTTCGCGTTATAGTATTTATAACTGAACCGCATGTCCAAGATCGCAGTCGTAAGATGTTCGCGATAAGCAACACATAAGTGCGGATGATTTTATATATTATCTAGACAACATGCACCACACCCGTATACACACCAAACCCACACAAATATTAATACATACATACATAATATCAGGCCTGTTTTCCCAAAGGGCAGGGTAGGCAGAGGCATACTATACGCCCACACTTCGCCATTTTCATTGTTGGTCCCACGTAACAGGTGGCGAACCTATTGCCGCTTTCCGGGCACTTTTACGTTCGCCAGGGCCTCGTCCGTTGATCGGCAGGTGCACCACTTGCAGGTGAGGTTGGCTTGGACTCCTCAGATCTTGGTAGGAGCCCTGTACACCAAATATTAATACTTGCGATATTATTACATAAAAGCTTAGTTATTTAAAATACGGAACGCTGTCGCCTTACTTCTGGACGTGGGACGTTAATGCATGCTACACAATTTTAAACTAAAGCAGACAATATCGTTTTACCTAGTTTTTATATATGCTTAAATTATGTTTTAATACATACATTTTGATTTGATTTAAATTAAAACTTCAGTATTAATACCCTGTGTAAGTGTGAAACACGATTTCGTTTTAGATTTATTTTTCTGGAAATTACAGTTGCGCCGAAATGGTCACAATGTATTTTTTTATAAACTATTATTTTCTTATTATAGATTTCTTATAATAGCTAAGTAACGACTGAATCAAAAAATTATTTAATATGTCCTCTATATATTGACAATATTTTTCTTTAACTACTGCAACAACACTTGATATCTTTATCGAAAGCGTCTATGATCCATCCACAGCTACGACGAGCTGACCACATTGAAATGCCCGAACAGATCTTCACAAAATTTAGCTAAGAGCTTTCTGCTTGTCAGCTTTTAAACAAAAAACTTTTTTTTCTTTATTTTAAATAATGGCTTTGTGCGTCTAGCACATTTAGCCAGTGTCAAGTAAGTGATATATTAATAATATATAATTCATAGTAGATGAGAATGAGTGGTGATATAATAAAAAATGGTAAATGAGATACCCTCCCCTAAGCCCCTTGAGTCCTCAGTAAAGATGTGGGACTATACTGAGATCTCACATGGACTCCTTGAGAGAAAATTTGAAAAGTGATGTTGCACTATTTTGTTTGATTTATCAACACTCATGTATGTTCACAAACACTTAACGGTTATTAATCCACCGTTATTACACAATAATGTTAGAAATATCACAAATTTAAAAAAATAAAATAAAACTGCAGACATGACGCTGCGCTTTCCCGCCAAGAAGTCCAAACAAAAAACTATTTTATAATTTGTCTATTTCTTTATTTTTAATAATGGCTTTGTGCGTCTAGCACATTTAGCCAGTGTCAAGAAAGTGATATATTAATAATATATAAATCATAGTAAATCATAATGAGTGGTGATAAAGATGATATATGGTAAATGAAATACCCTCCCCTAAGCCCCTTGAGTCCTCAATAAAGATGTGGGACTATACTGAGATCTCACATGGACTCCTTGAGAGAATATGAAAAGTGATGTTGCACTGCTTTGTTTCATTTACTAACACTCATATATATTCACAAACACTTAACGGTAAATAATCCACCGTTATTACATATTAATGTTAGAAATATCACAAATTTTAGAAAATAAAACAAAACTGCAAACATGACGCTTCAATTTCCCGCCAAGAAGTCCAATTTGTCTATTTGTTCCAGAACTGTTATGCCACAGACAGACACAGATACTTCAAACTACAGACACAAATACGGACTTCTTGGCGGGAAAGTGAAGTCTAAAATTTGTGATATTTGGAACATTGATGTGTATTAACCGTTTAGTGTTTGTGATCGTACATGAGTATTGGAAAATGAAACAAAACAGTGCAATATAACTTTTCAAATTCTCTCAAGAAGTCCATATGAGATCTAAGAATGGTCCCCCATCTGTATTGAGGACTCAATTGGTTTGTGGGGGAGGGCATCTCATTTATCATCTTTATCGCCACTTATTATCATTTACTATGAATTATATAGAATACTATATATTAATAAATATATATTTTGCTTGATGCCGAAGACCGTGCGAAGTGGAGAATAAGATGTAGAAAAGCGGATCCCGGGCCCGTAAGGTAGCAACCGGGATAACGCTAAGTTGAAAAAGATAATTCGCTTCTGCCTACCTATACAGGAAAACAGGCGTGATTGTATGTATGTCTGTGTACGTATGCAAAATTTACTCAACGTCACTTAAATCTAGGAGCGCCACTTTACTAGAGTCTGCTAAGAGAAGCAATTGGCACGAAACTAGGCTAGGTTCAATCTCCAATGAAACATGACCAATAAAACAAGTACTAACTTCAATGCTTGTTGAGTTAGTATAGGAGTTATTGACTACAAAAAAAGAGCTAGATTTTCTTTTGTTTAAAAACCGATGATAAAAGTCAAAAATACTTTATTTCATAAACTATTACATAGTACTTGAAAACTTCAAAATTATAAAAAAATAACAAAAACAAATAAAATATAACTATACTAAAATCACGAAGCTTAGATTCACTTGCAACCAAACAATTTAAAAAAACAAAAAATATTTAAGTGTAAGTGAATCTAAGTGCCAGTTCCGAGCCACCGCTCTGTAAGAAGAACTGGCAAGAAACTCACAGGCTATGCTCTTTAAAATTATCGATTGGTTAGTTACAATCTTCATTCGTCATACAATGCAACATAATATAACAATATTCATGCTTTAAGTCATTCATATTAGAATAGCCTGTATGAAACGGCGGTTTAATCCCAAGCATTTTTATCAGCCATCTAGTCTTTAATAGAATAGTATCCCTTTAAAGACAGCTTGCGTTTTATTGTTAATTTAAATTTATTTAGGCAAAATAAATTTAAATTAACAATAAAAGAAAGATTTAGAAAGACTTGAACACACACATAAGGTTTTAAAATTAGATGACAAAACTTTTATACATTTCGTTTTTAAATTAAGAACGTCTATTCGCGCCATTTACTATAGATTTATAACTTTTTAAGATGGCAACGGGACACTGCGAATACTGCCTGCATTCTCGAAGCAGAATGAACCAAAACATTAAAATTTTAGCACCTAAATAAAACGTAGTGCGTTTTAAAAGGTATTAAATGAAATTCGCAGAGAAGATTGGATAGATTGCTCGCGAAAATGTTTGCAAACACTCTCTGCGCTGAGATATAAATTGTTGCTAATTTAGAGCATAATGTTGTGATAAAATTTACTTATGGCTGCCACTTTGTGCGCGTAGACTTTAGAATAAGCTGAAGAGAAAGAAATACTAAATAAAACTTAATTGGGCTTATTACAAAACAAGATATAAAGTTAAACCGGGTTAAAAACTTTTGTTTGATAAAATAAAAATTAGTGCTGTCACTTTTATTTAATAAAATGAATACCAATGTGGTTAGAATAAACATCTAATTTCTCTTTTGTTACTCAGTTCCATTATTTTAAGCTGTTTCAAAGTATCAAATAGTCACCTGTCGTTCCTTCCTCGATTCGCGAATTTTCATAAGTTTAGATAACACAAAATATCGCAAAAAACACTACTTAAAACCGTAAGATGTATTTTATTTCGTTTGGTGTTCTTCGTGTAGCTTTAAAATTTTAGTACAAAATCAACAAAGCGCAAACAGAAGAAAACAATATAAGTACTTTTAACTTTAAAACAACACTAGCTGGATTCACAAAAGCTTTCTGTCGGCCGGTTGTGAACGATTTCTGAGGACACCATAACAAAAGTAACAAACCTATTACCACAGCCTTATCGCCGAGCAGCGAACTGACTTAACTTGGCACTCCCTTTATCTAGTTATCCCATAAATCATTTTATCCTGTCGCTTTTTATTAGGACCCTTGGATGACTTAAAACTTTAGTTGAAGTTATGAGCGACTGGAGTTTTGTTTTAATAGTTTTCAGTCACAATTTAAGCCCTCATATCGTGCTGCTATAGTAGAAGTTAAGAAATTGTCACAGAGGCTTTAGATGATGACCGTTAGTGTAGAATTTGATATTCATCACAACTAAAGAAGCCACATGCAAGCAAGCAAGACTACATATTACTATCGATATGTTCGTTGTAAAAACTGTAAAGTAAAAGTAAAGTTAGGTACAAAGTTGACAATAGGTTATGTGACAGTAAATGTGAACTCTGCTATTGAGGTTGTGGTTTCGATTCTATTTAAGAACAATTCTTCATATGCATGAACAGGAACATTATTACATTATGGTCTGGGTGCTTTAAAAAATGCATTATTTTCACACACAAGACAAAAAAGCGACACAGTTGAAACTGTGATAATTCAAGATGACTTGTGTGAACTGGAGCCTAAACAAGGGCAACCCTGTACACTAAGTATACTCAAGACTTCATCGTACTAATCTTCAATTAATCTTAAATTAATGGTGTAATTGAAAGAGAATGGTGGAGGTGTATAGGGATCCTACCAACATCTACCTTCATGTGCGACCATAGCGTGTGTGGCCGACTTCTTAAAGGGTCTATGGTTAGATAGCAGTGGCCCCCTGCCCCCGCTGCCAACGACCCTCCTGGCGCTGGCGCTGCTTGACGGGCCCTCCTGGCCCACCCGCTGCGCTCTCCGTCCTTCTTACGTTCCCTCCCGGTAGTCAGTACTAAGGCCACCCAGAGTCGCCAACGTCTGAGTGTGACATTTTCTCTCCGGGAGGTAATCAGCCCCCCCGCCACGCCAAGGTAGACAGAGACCTGTCCGAGGGGAACATTTAAGGAGCCAAGCCAACCTCACCTGCAAGTGTTGATCCAGCGATCAACGGACGAGGCTCCGGCAAAAGTAACAGATCCCGGTAATCGGCAACAGGCTCGCCACCCGTTACGTGGGACCAACAATATAATTGGCGCAGTGTGGGCGTGTAGTATGCCTATGCCTTCGCGGGAAAAGGCCTGTATTGTAAGAGAGTTACTTTCATTAAAGTTTCAGTATCCGCTAAACTCTTGTGGCTTGCGCCGCGACGCAAAAAGGTCTTTTGTTTCTCTTAATCTTAATGCGGTTTGATTAAGCTATTGTGTATCGCGAAACCAATAAGGAATTTTAGAAACTCTCCTAACTCAAATTAATTATAATAAGTTCAAAATAATTATACATACATACAATCACGACTGTTTCCCCGACGATATAGACAGAGGCATTATACGCCTACATTTGGCCAATTATATTGTTGGTCCCACGTATTAGGTGGCGAGCCTATTGCCGCTTACCGACAACTTATATGTTTGCCAGAACCTCGTCCGTTGATCGCAGGTGCAACACTTTCAGTTTAGGTTGGCTTGGGCTCCTAAGATCTTCCGCCCTGGACAAGTCTCCACCTTGGCGTGGTGGGGGGGCTGAGTGCCTCCCAGAGGCCGGGAAAAGGTAACACCTAGAGATTGGTGACTCTAGGTGCTTCTAGTACTGACTACGGGGGGGGGACACTAAGAGGGATCTATGGAGGGCGCCGCGGGCGGGCCAGGAGGGCCCGTCCCCCCGAAGGTTTTAGGGAGCGTGGGCAGGCCACTGCTGTCTAGCCATGGACCCTCCGTAAAGTCGGCCACTCACGCTGTGGTCGCATGGGGAGGAAGGAGGGGCACGTCCACTGCGCCTTTCTGAGGAGGTCCCGGTTTCGGTCCGGGGGACGTTGGCCGCAGGCGGGGTGTCAGGGTTGCCTCCGCCTTTTTCACAACAAGCGGCATATTTTTTTTTTATTTTTTAATTGATAATGTGATTCAAGAAGAAGGTCACGCGGACGAAGTCGCGGGCGGCCGCTAGTTTCAATATGTGATACTTTTAATACGCGTGAATTTTTTCTGAGCTCAATTATCTGCATAATAAGTATTGACAGTAAATATAACTAATTTTATCGATTTCGGCGGCTTATACTTTTGGGGCAAGTGAAGCGCATGTCTGCTGTTTTGTATTATTTTCTAAAATTTGTGATATATCGAACATTAATGTGTATCTAATAACGGTGAATTATTAACCGTTAAGTGTTTGAACGTATGAGTATTGGTAAATGAAACAAAGTAGTGCAATATCACTTTTAAAATTCTCTCAAGAGGTCCATGTGAGATCATAGTATAGTCTCACATCTTTACTGAGGACTTAAGGGGCTTAAGGCTAGGAATATTTTATTGATATATCTTTTATTTGACACTGGCTAAATGTGCAAACCGCATAGAACTATTTTATTTTTTTTAAAACTGTCTTCTTTGTCTGCTTTTGACCACCAATAACTGTCAAGTACTTGAAACTGCTATATTTTTATATATCTACTTGGTTACATTTTTTTTCTTATAGTGTGGACTCGCTCGCTGAGAGTATATAAATATATAATAAATATAAATATTCTCGTACAATCACACCGATTATTAAGTTCCAATATAAGTATCACTAAGAACTTGTGTTATGGATAATAAAGAATGGATAAACACATACTAAATATACACAGGACAACACCCAGACCAGAACAACAACTCATGTTCATGCACACAAATATTTGTCCAGTGTGGGAATCGAACCCACAACCTCTGGAGTGAAGCGCAGGTATACTGACCTCCACGCCATATCGGTCGTCAAATATATATCGTATATGAGAGTATCAATTTGATAATTCAAGTAATTTGCAACAATGTGCAGCGTTTTCGTGATTTAGTTACAGTTATAGTCGAGTCAAGTAAAGTCCGCCACAGTCGAGTAAAGTCATTGCCATACCCCAGTAAAGTAGTAAAAACTTTACTAGAGGTTCAATGAACTTTCGGAATCAACTCGGACACAATTCACTGCAATATATCACTTTCCTACACTTGTATAAGATGTGGACGAAGTTATGTCTAAAAATTTATTACATTTACACATAAAACGATTTCACACTAGGTTTGGAAAATAAAATACTAGCGCTATGTGTTATGTGTCTGCGTTCATACATATGTTCAAATAAGTAAACCACTAACAGGAAAAATGACACGCGTTTTTACAAAAAGCCAATAAAAAACATCCGACAATCTCGTGACGTAAATAAGCGTATTTTATTTACAATTTATATGTAAAACAAGAGCAATTTTCTTCAGAAATTCAATTCATTCTTATGATATTGAACGAGGTGAAAGGCAAGGCGGGCTCGTGTTAATTTGTATGTAAAATGAAGCGTATTGCTCAGAGTTAAATTTGAGATCGTTGCCAATAAGCCATAATGAACCAAAATGATAAGCCCTATCTACTTGCGATATATAAAATATTTCCAATGTAGTTTTTTTCATACGAAATTTTACTTTGCGCTCATCTCAGGTTCTTATTGAAGATTGAAAGATAAACCCTACTGATCGACATACAGACGGACAAATTGTGGAGACTTCATAATACATACATACATAAATTCACGCCTGTTTCCCCGAAGGGGTAGGCAGAGGCTTATTACTACTGCCGCTTACCGGATCTGTTACGTTCGCCAGAGCCTCGTCTGTTGATCAGCAGGTGCACCACTTGCAGGTGAGGCTGGCTTGGGCTCCGTAGATATTGGCCTATACACCCTTTGGGTAGATGTAGTAGGTAAGGTTAACTAACAGAGTTAATATGGACAAGTTCTGGGATGTGGGACCATTTATGTATTTCAAAAAAAAAAAAAAAAATTATTCAGTAACAATATAACATTTAGGTTAACAGTGTTTGGGGACCCCTTTTAAGTAAACATATACCTGTGTTAGGGGAACCCGCCTGGACATATGTTTGCAACATTTTATCTACTATGATACATGCTTAAATTATGAAATATAATGTGCGTTCGTGTGTAAATGTGTGCGCGAGTGTGTGTATGTGAGTGTGTGCGCTTGTGTGTGTGTATGTGCCTGAGTGAGTATTTTGTGGCTATGTTGGAATGTAGTGCTAAAAAAAAAAATGTTTAATAATAATAATAATAATTTTATATAGTAAGTTATATATTTTCTAGAATCTAATTATTATATAATGGGCACCAGTATCCTTGGTTGGTTATCCTTAAATTTATCAAACGACAGTCTTTACAACAAAGAGCCTCCTATTGGGCGGCTGGGAAACTCTTACAGAAAGAGACTACTCAGCTGTCTTCCCTGAAGGCCTCTATCTTGGCATAAAAACTTGTGCATATTGTGATAAATGGGACCAAAGCCTTTACGTAATCAGTGGCTAGATAAGCTTTAAAAAATACTGGTAATAGTAATCGTTTTACTTGAATTAAATAAAAAGTTTTTAAAAGCTTCGATCATTTATTATTTTGGCACACAACGTTAACGGTTGACCTACAGGAACTCGCTAGGTTACCTCACTAGCTTATTAAACACAAATATGTTTACAGGCAGACTAGAGACACAGGTAGAGATTTTGTGCAACTTTTAACCAGTAATCATTACCAGTAGCCGAAGCTAATTAAAAACTCTTACAATAGGACTGAACACACCTGTCTACTATAATTCAACGAAAACGAAACTTCGTTACACCTAACTCTTTCACGTTTTAGGTATTATCATGAACGAGTGAAAGGGATGGATATAACGAAGTTTAGTTTCGTTTTCGTTGAATTGGAGTAGGCCTCCTGGACTGTATCTGTGTGATTGAGTCTGACATGATACAGCATAAGCCCTTAATAAATACTATAATCTGCGACTGTTTCAAATTAATGGAATGGAAAGTTTTTTCTCCACACTCTTCTACCACCGTCATAATTCACTACAGAAAGGACAATAAACACACCCTTTTGTAATGTGTCTAGACGTCGGTGCTTGATAATATTTTTAAATTGGATTAGCTCATAAGTATAGTTACTATTTTATGCAATTTCAATTGTCAATTTACTTTTCAGCACACAACAAAAATGCAATCTTATAAGTACCTGATAGGTGTTCTCACAGGCTTAATAAACACAAATTTGTTTACAGGCAGACTACAGACACAGATAAAGATTACGTGTAACTTTTAACCAGTAATCAATTCCAGTGGCCGACGCTAATTGAGGCGTGTCGGGTCACCGAGGCTAAGGCAAAGTTTGGGCTCGCAAATTCGGAATCGGCCAATTGTTAACGAGAACCAATTTGTGGGTCGAGCTGACCCTACGGCCCGCGGGCTTCCCAAACATAGCTACTACTTTATTGGAAGGTTGATTAGTTGCTTGTTTTTCACAGCAGTTACGTTTCGCTCATCTTTTGTAACTATTTTAGTCTGAAATACAGGTGTACTTAGTTGATATATACCTACTTGTAGACAGAACATATTACTTACCTCTTACACTTCATTTCTAATAACTTTGTTGAACTTGACATTTATAGATATATCATAACTTGAATTAGAGGAGAAGTTATTATAAATAGAACACTTAAAAATCTTTAATGTTTTATGTTCCCGGTTTCCAAAAAAAATAATTATAGAAACTGAAATGATTGATGGAACTAATTCATATAAACTGACTGATAAAATGAATTGACTATTCGTCATGTTATGTCATGTTTGTTTAACAGATTGAAGTATATTTTGAGGGTTATTCTGACCCGAGGCCTAGTTCTAGTTTCCCAAAAGGTTGATTAGTTGCTTATTTTTTGTGCAGTAATGTTTTCCCCGTTCTTTTGATTAGATAGTTATAAGCCGTATAAACAGTTAGTTATTTTAGTCTTGAATACAGTTCTTGTTAAGACATACTTAGAGTAAATATACCTATTTACGTTAGTTAAACATTTAGGGGCTTATTACGAAACGACATCTAAAGTTAAAACAGGTTTAAAACTAGTGCTGTCACTGTCTTCATTTTAGGAAATAAAAGAGACAGCCCTAGTTTTAAACTTGGTTTAGGTTTAAATCTTATTTTATAATAAATTCTTACCACACTGATTAGAATTTATATTTAAAAGCTTTATTAAACTTTGATACGAATAGTTTATATGGACTTGAAATTACCGTAAGCCGTTTAAATAGACAATTTTAGTAAACTGGACACTTCATGGGCTAAAAAGTTTTCTGTGTTCCTGTGTAATAAAAATATATTAATGGATAATTAGTTTCAATAACACTGACAAATATAACCTGTTAGTTCAAATAAACTGTTAATAAATAAAGGCGTCATAAGAGACATTTTTTTTTAAATAATGGCTTCGTGCGTTTTGCACATATCCCGTGTCAAGTTAAAGATATACTATTATACAATACAATATAATATTTAATTCATAGTAAATGAGAATGAGTGGTAATAAAGATGATAAATGGTAAATGAGATGCCCTCCGCCGAAACCCTTTGGGCCCTCAGTAAAGATATGGGAAAATATAAATATAGATATCACATGGACTTCTTGAAAGAGAACTTGAA
Source organism: Musotima nitidalis (assembly GCA_949126915.1). NCBI lineage: Eukaryota > Metazoa > Arthropoda > Insecta > Lepidoptera > Crambidae > Musotima > Musotima nitidalis. The sequence goes on along the minus strand of OX421424.1, from coordinate 4,171,979 downwards.
AAGTGATGTAGCCCTGTTTTGTATATTTACCAACTCATGTACGTTCACAAACAATTAACGGTCAATAATCCACCGTTAATACACATTACTGTTCAAAAATATCACAAATTTTAAAAAATAAAACTAAAACTGCAGACATGACGCTTCGCCAAGAAGTCTATAAGAGAATTAATATGAAGACGCGTAAGGTGATCACAGTGCGCATGTAGTCGTAAATCACTGTAAAGTCCCAGTATTTAATAATATTACAGATTAGAAGCCAGACCATTAAACATAAATTTCGCCCCCGCGTCCGATTAATAGAATAACGGTTTTGTGTACAAAATAAAGTTCTGAATCGAACCAAAACATAGTACCAAATATTTTACAACACTCCAATCACATCCGATACCAACAGTTTAAATATACTCCCAACCCAACGTATGTACAATTTATGTGACTTAGCAGGGTGCACATAATTGCGAAGCTGTGTTAATTTCCCGGTAATTTTGTGTCGGCGGATGCAATTTTGAGGTTATATTTCGCCCTCGGGTATGAGGTGGCCGTATTGGATTACGGTGCCATGACAGTGGCCGTGGTTATACACAACACAGCTAGACGAATTGGATGGCTAATAGTAGATTATTTTTCCAACCGATTAAAAGTAAGTAGTCCAATAAAACTTATAGCTTCGCTCAATTGTTTAAAATACAGTTTAATATTTTAAACAGAATTGAAGGGAACAGAGTAACATTTTGCCTGCCAAGGATTGGAAAAAGAACCACAAACTTATCACTTCATTTGCTCTGCTAGTGATGAAACAACTTCTTGTCTAACTTTAATTTTATCTTTCAACAAAGCTTTTCTCACAAATCAAAGTAAGAAAGTCCCACTACATGGACAGGAAGAGGCTTGTGTGCACGCGATAACGCTGAACTTTAAGCAGATTATTACTATAAGACATAATTTTTACTTGAAAAAATTCAACCCGTCCGCGGTAGTTAATATGAGTGGGATTCAAACCCACGACCTTTGTATAATCGCTGAGCTATCAGAACATTGATGGACATCCTAAATCTTTCTAGTACTTTATGATATGCGCTGCAGTATAGCATTTTAAATGGAAAATTTCAAAGTATAAGCATTACTACTTGTTAACATAGTGCAAAATTCAATTCTAGGCAATTGAAATGGCAATGATTCGATAACCACTGATTCCAATAAATAAGCCCCGAAATAGGTAATCTGTCTCCATATTATACAATAATATGTTCACTACGATTGCCTACAGCTACAGGGACTATCTTCACGTTACATTAGCGTACCTAATCTATTTCTAGCTGATGTAATTTTGAGGTTATGTCACGCCTGCGGCCATTTTGCCGTGCCGGCGCCATATTAGATTATTCGAACACGACATCGCGCCATGCCGATACGGTTTGTTAAATTGCAGGTGGAGATATTATTAAATGACGGGATTTTCCACTGATTTCACATATAGCTGAGATGAAATATCACATTTTGTGTAGTAAGCTTGTTGCGTTAGTTTCAGTTTATGAGATATGTTATGAGAAATATAACTTTGTGTAAATACAGTAACAAATAAAGAAAACAAAAATGGGTATTGAATAAAATTATGAATACTATACTTCAAAAACTATTGCTTATTTCTAACATTATCTTAAATAAATAACTTATCATGTAATAATTTTTTTTAACCAAATTCAATAGCAAGCATATGAAAATTTTTAAGAACTATAATTTACTTAGTGAGTAGGTACTTATTATTATGCCGTAACTGACGTCGCCAGAATAAGCGTTAAGGTACGGTCTTGATATTTTGCTATACTTACATGGCACCTATATAGCAAAAATGTGCCTCTTGATACGGCCCGAGACCCCGAGAGTCCAAACAATTGCTAAAGTAGCTCATCGTATGCTTTGGAACACATCGTAGCCTCTTTTGAAGATCTCTATGCTGTTATCTCTTGGAAAATCCTCACCATGTTAACTTATTCCACAAACCATAGTTACTACGCGCTTCTGTCATTTCTAACCATTTTTTTGCATGGAAAATCATCTAATGACCTTCTCCCGCTGTAGGTGGAGCGGGAGGGTGTGTCAGACTTTTACTGACTAAAAACCATCCATGTTCCTTCTTGGTCCTTCTACGTCCCGAGGCCGCGGTAACCCTTTCGGACAGTTCCGCAGCCCCGGCAGGCTTGACCCCCTCCCTGGGGGCCCTCACTGTGCTGACATCTCTTTGAGGCGCTCGACGCGTCCTGTCGCCTATAGAAGGCGGACTGGCAGCGAGTTCTTACCCTGCTAATCTTTTAGTGAACTAGTTAGTATTTTTAGATTTAATATTATTATATTTATGTTTTTTTACATAATGGCTTTGTGCGTTTAGCACATTTAGCCATAGTCAAGTAAGAGATATATCAATAACACATAAATCATAGTAAATGAGAATGAATAGTGATAAAGATGATAAATGGTAAATGAGATGCCCTCCCTATATCCCTTGAGTCCGCAGTAAAGATGTGGGACTATAGTCCCTCATATAGTATACTGAGATTTCACATGGACTTCTGAAGAGAATTTGAAAAATGATGTTGCACTGTTTTTTTTTCATTTACCAACACTCATATACGAGCACAAACACTTAACGGTTAATTATCCACAGTTATTGCTCATATTATTATGATAAATATTACAATTTTAGAAAATAAAACAAAACTTCCTTTTTCATTTTTGTTCTCTTTGATTTCACTAAGTGTTTTTTTTGGTTAGTTACGTTTGTGTTAAAAAAAAAATTTATAATTAAACGTAGTCTTAATTATTTAAAATTAAGGTGTCCGCCACCTATTTTGTATTATTTATTTTTCTATTTAAAAAGGTGGCATGGAAGAGATTGCTCTTTGCTATAATGCCGCTTTTGCTCACTAGGTTTGCTCACTTGTTTCGTGTATCGTAAATGTTTTGTATTTGTGAGTAATAAAGCGTATATCTATCTATCTATGGTTTTGCTGGATTGACAATATCCTAATTTTGGTGTAATTTTAAATACAACCTATTGTAAATTAGCCCAATTGGTGACGAATTCTTAAAAGTTTTTTAAATGGTTATTAAATTATGATATATTTACATAAATATATTTTCGCTTAGCACCGTTTTAATATTCATCATAATATTTCAGTAATTTTTCTGTGGGCAATTCATGAAATATTCATGTCGATATACGCTAAGTCTAGACAAACCACAAGCAGATCTGTTGATATAAGATGATATGTGTTTGAGTACGTAGACGCCACAACGTCGCCGCAGCGTCAGCGAACGTAATCCAATAAGGTCGCACTCGGACACCATGCGACTGACCTTGGTTTAAGGCAAGAGAGACAACTCTGTAGATATATGGAGGATAAAAGACACAAATCTATAGAAACAAAGTGATATGTGCACGGTGACGTCGTGGCCGCAACGTCGCCGCTGCGTCAGTCAATATAATCCGATAAGTTAGCACTTGGGTACCACTCGATTGACCTTGGTCTAAGGCAAGAGAGACAAATCCGTAGATATAAGGTGATATGTGCATGGTGACGTTGTCGCCGCAACGTCGTCCAATTAGGTCGCACTCGGACACCATGCGACTGACCTTGGTCTAAGACAAGTGAGACAAATGTGTAGATATAAGTTGCTATGTGTTAAGTGACTTCGCAGTCGCATCGTCGCCGCAACGTTGCCGCAGAGTCAGCGAACGTAACCCAGTAAGGTGGCACACAAACACCATGCGACTTACTTTGGTCTAAAGCAAGAGATATGAACCATGATTGATACAAATCAATGAATATCAATTGGGTTTTTTTTAAATACCACTAGGTGGCACTTAAGCAAGCGGTTCACCTAATGGAAAATGATCACAGCAGCCTATGGAAGCATCGCCAAAGCGTTGCCGACCCATTAAAAACTGTTTAACGCTCTTATTGAAATCCCCCATGCGGTAATCTTTTGGGAAAACTTCGCCAGAGAGCTCATTCCACAATGCAAGGGTTCGCGGCAGAAAGTTTCTTTTAAACGTACCGTAAGCGCACTTGTCACTTCTAATGTGTGAGGATGAACTCCCTGCCGATGGCGAGCGGTGCGATGATATAAAGAGGATGTTGGCATAATTTCAAATAGTTTCTTAGAACACATTTTACCTTGTGCGTAATTAAATTATCTATAAAATACCATTGAGGTCAGATTTTTCTATACCTGACATGCCAGTGACCAACGTCATACTAAAAACAGCACTATACAAAAAAAAAGTATTTGTAGTAGCACAATAATTATAATTTATAAGGATGCAAAGCATACATAAATGCATACAGCAGCAGGAAGATTCTACTACTGTAAGCGTTCCTGAATTGACTGATAATAAGGCTGATGAATTTACAGAATTGACAGATGAACTGACTGATGAGTTGACTGTTAAATTAACTGTTAATAAAATTGCTGAATTAACTGATGATTTGACTGATGATCTCTGCAAAATTCTAATAACCTTCGTAGATTATTTCCCGTGTCAGACTGGTCAGCGAACATTCACACTAAAGTCAGTTGCAATAATATGCGAAAGATGCCTTTAACTTTTAGCCTTTACATTATGGCCATTTTTACCACAATCAAGTCAATGAAGTGGGCCATAGTCAAGTGTTCCATCTCCATATATACCATTTTTAAATAGACGCTTCCTCTTACACTCTTGCACCAAAACCCAAACAGTATTTTCAGTTCTGCCAAGTTTCGTTTTGGTATTTCTGCTGAATTTTATTAAATTGTGACGTCTAACAAAAGTTGGGTCGCCTTAATATATCCAACCTGAGGTTTGTTATTATCCGTTCGATATCGAGGAAAAAAATTGTTACCCAAAAATCTGATCATAGAGGGTGATTGAGACCCGTAATATTGACTGGAGCACATGCCTCGACTTATTAATTTCGTGGATTTCCGTAAGAAAGATGAATTTCGAATTCAACGCGGAAAATTGTTCTATTTTATCTTCCTTACGATATTCGCAAATTGAAAGAGCCGCGGTTCTGATTTGGTTGAACGTTCTTCACCTGAGTTCTCATTAGATTTTAAGCTGGAATGTTTAGAATTATCTATCTGCAAATATGAGCAAGTCCTTATAACATGGATGACTCAATATTTTAAAGAGATAACATTGATTGGTATACGACCTAGTAAACTTACTTTCTAGTTTAATTTGAACTGGTAAAAGCTACTGTACTGAACTTTCAGAGGCACCGCCACCTTCAAATATAAGAATGGGAATATGAATGGAAATTTTTACCGCCCCTATCCATTAAAAAAGGTAGGTCCTGCAAAATATTTCGTGGTGTATAGGGATCTTATCAAGACCTTGGGAGACCAAGCCAACCTCACCTACAAGTGGTGCACCTGCCGATCAACGGATGAAGCTCTGGCGAACATAACAATGCCCGGTAAGCGGCAATAGGCTCGCCACCTATTACGTGGGACCAACTATATAATTGGCGAAGTGTGGGCGTATAATATGCATCTACCTACCGCGGGGAAATAGTCGTGAATGTATGTATGTTTGTATGTATGCAAAAGATTATTCTGTTCGTGCACCACAAAGCTGTGGTTTGGAAGACAAAACACTTACTAATAATTATTGTGAACCCCTTCTCTTATGGGTCGCAATAATTATTATAAAGCTAGTAAAAATATAAGAATGCTATAATTACCTCAAAGTAGAGAGAGTCTCAATGGTAAGTTAAAACTGTTTCTTAATTTTTTTCGCAAAATACTCGTTGTGAATGAAATTTGAAAATCTATATTCCACATTAAATAGAATATAAGTTTTCAAATTTCATCACATTCTCGTCATGTATATAGTAATATTTCACCAAAAACTACGTTCCCTACGCGTCCCTTCAAATAGTTTGGACAACATTTCTAAGTTATATTTCCGAACATATTCTTAGGTTAAAAGTGCTACCCAGGAGAGTCCTCCGCCAGATTTATGATGGGAAGTTTTCTGTGAGCAAAAGTTGCCAGTTACAAAATATATGCGAATGGTAGCGGGGAATTTATTGTTGCATAGACGCTTGTAAATTTTGTTTCCAACGCTTTTCGGTTGCCAGCTCTCTATTGTAGTTTATTTCGAAGATTACTTTACACGGATAGGGGCAGCTGACTTCATGAGTTTTCGGGGCTGAAACATCGATAAGAAAAGATAGAGGTAAGTAATTTCGTATTTCTGATTTCTTTGTCTGTGGCCAACTCACTATTGCCGTATTTATTTGAGAGATCATTTTATTGTTGGACAGGGGTTTTGACTTTATGAGTTTTCTAGACGTAACAATTGATGAGAAAGTTAGAAGTATTGCCGTACTTCCAATTTCTTAGTAGCTAATCTATTATTAGCTTTCTAAAGATTACTTTCTTATAAGACAAGTGTGTTTACTTCATGAGTCTTTGTATATCAATAAGAATAAGTTAGTAATTCCGTATTACCATTTTGTTTGTTGGCTGTTGCTAGCAATCTCTATTGTAGTATTTTTTTGAGAGATTACCCCCTTGGCTGACTTCATGAGTTTTCGGGCTCAAATATCGATAAGTAAAAGTTAGAGGTAAACTATTTCGCATTACCTATTTCATTCTTCCTTGCCCGTTGCCAGGATTATATTTTAATATTTTTTGAGAGATTACTTTTGGGCTTTTGAGGTGCTGGCTCCCTGAAATTTCTGAACCTAACAATAGATAAGAAAAAGTTTTGTAATATTATATTAGAATTTTGGCGCAAACGCGGAAAAAAATGTATCGCGGCAAAGATTTATTAAGTAGTGTAAATTTGAGTTTCTATTTGTAAATATAGTGGATTTGTAGTTGTTCTTCGGCTATGTACCTTATGAACAGTGTACTTCTGTACAGTGTACTTGTGTACAGTGTGCTTGTGTACAGTGTGCTTGTGTACAGTGTGCTTGTTTATAGTGTTCTTGTGTAGAAAAGTAGTATATTGCAGTAAAACTCCATAGAAAACTCTGGTAGTCTCCACCACTTTACTATGGTAGGACTTCGACTTGACTGTACTACGAACGTCATTTGACTTGACTTTAACTGTGATTAATTGACGAAAAGTTCTTACTTGTTTAATCTAATTACTTGACTCTGGCAAAAACTCTAATCAAGTGGGTCCATACTTAATGACACGAAAAGAAAAATTGTATTTCAAATTTCCTTATAGTTAAATTGCAAGCACTCTATTATGGTATATATTTGGAAGATTGCTTTATTATTGAGTGAGTGAGTTCGTGAGTTTTCTAGGCTTAAGCATCAAGTTGTATTACTAGTATTTCATTGCCAATATATTATATAGCAGTATTTAGTTTCAAGAATACTTTATCTTGGACAGGGCTGCTAGCGTCGTGGTTTTCGCAAGGCTCAAACATCAATAAGAAATGTTAGAAGTAAGTAATGCTGTATTACCAATTTTGTTCAGCGCCTTTTTCAGTATTTTACGACCCTTGTCATCATAAACAACATACAGATTTTGCTGAAACGATATTTGTTCGTTTAGTTTCGTAGTCGAGCGGTATAATGATTGAACCTATAATTATATTGACTCAAACTGAACGATTTTAATATTTAGTAAAAATATTAACTTTCAGATATATCTGATCAGATAGATGCGTATATTTAGTACAAAGGTACGAAATACGACTAAGGGTTTCGAAACTGCAGCCAAATTAACAAATCATAATTAAAGTTGGTAAAAACTAGAAAATATTTGGATAATAATTTTATTCTTCTTTAAAAAACGCTGCAAATTGTCCCGTTTTTATTTTCCTCTTAATATATTCAAGCAAAACTGCTGAAAATGCTTTTCTTTTGCTGGCAAATAGTGCAATTGTTCTAAATCACGTTATCTTAGATTTACCTAAAACCCCAACCATTATAAATAGTTATGCAGTGAGCACCCACGTAATTGTCTCAAAGGAAACACATCTGGATGTAGTCTGTGTTTCGGCTTGATATAACTGCTTATGCGGTTTGCTAAGCATGCCATCGCAAATAGAAGCTTAGTGTACAAATTATGTGAGATCTTTAAACTAACCAGTTCCAAAGAATATATACCTACAAACAGGACCGTTAAAAATAATTACATTCATAAGAATGACGTTCATAAGAGTTATATTGTCTTTATGTCGTGGATTGTACATTTGCGTTTAGAATTGTGTTAGCACATTTTACTTTTTGTGTTTGTTTAATGTACAATTGTATATATTCCCAAATAAACAAGATAAAAAAAAATGGCGACATTTGCATAAAAAAATGTCTTTGACTATAATAAATTCTGTACGTACTAACAGTTACATGGGCAGTAAGGATTAAATTGTTGTATAAAATGTTGTGCCCACCTGAAATTTTCATGATAGTTGGATCTGATCTTAACTACAACAAAATGTATATTGCAAATAACTACTTGGATAATAAACTGAGCAGACCTTTTACTATGAATGGACTAGTACTATTCAACAACATTTAGACATACTTTAATACATATAAAACACTCAGATCAAAATAAATACTCAGCATCACACAAAATAAAGTGTGGGAATCGAATCGGAGTCATCAGGAGCGGTCTGCAGGTATACATACTACCTCCACGCCATGTCGGCTGTCAAATGGTCGTGTCTACTCCTAAAATGATAAGGTATCTTTTCGTGGTATAATTATCAATTTCTGACTCTATGCAATTTAACTTTGGTAACTTGGAAACTTAGCTCGTCCCACAAGAACCTAAATTTTCAAAGTAACTTAAGATTTCGGTTCGGCTAAGCGACGTTTAGTTGAAGTTAAGTGCAAAGTTTAAAGTCCGGTCTCCTAAATTGGGTTCTACGCAAAACTTTACTCCTAAGATACTAACTAATAGAGATTTTCAATGCTATCTCATTATTGGGATTAAACCAATGTATATAATACGTACTGAGTACGAGTATTATGAGCGGCGATAGCCCAGTGGCAAGACCCCTTACCTTTAAATTCAGAGGGTCTCGGGTCCAAACCCTATTTTTTTTTTTGGGATGGAAAATCATCAAATGACCTTCTCCCGCTGTGGGTGGAGCGGGGGGGTGTGTCAGACTTCTACTGACTAAAAACCATCCGTGTTCCTACTTGAGCCTGTAACACCAAGGCCGCGGTAACCTCGGGTCCAAACCCTGGTGGCGCACCAATGACTTTTCGAATAATTATCGCTTGCTCCGTGCCTCCTTGCTCGTTGCTTTTCCTTTGGCTAGTGCCCATAATACAAGTTAAGACCCTTTTGAGAGTAACTCTACCGATATGGCGTGGAGGTCAATATACTACTACGCTTCTGAGGTCGTGGATTCAACTCCTTGGTATGGTAATTCGAATTGTTGACATTAATGTCCTTTTTTTTTGTTTTTTGACATTATTGTGTAACAAATGTTAATTTTATGACTCATTTTTTTTTTAATAATTGATAATTATTGTATTCTTTATATCTTAATTGTGATTTGTAGGTGTGTTGTATCTGATCTGTTGAACTACATTGTAATGTTAAATAAATAAACAACATAATAACACAAGTTCTTAATGACAGTTATCTTACAATTAAAAAATAAATACACAATTTTGGTCTGTGAGATCAACAAAATCATTTAGATTCGTCAAATATTAACATGCTGAATGAAAATACAAAAGGTGTTTTTATAATTTTAAATTTTATATCATCATCACATGTTTAATGATAACAATGAAAACTTACAGAGCAATTCCAACATAAAAGTTTCAGAGATCAAATTTGAAAACCTCATCGCAGCTGAAATTTCCGTGCCCACTAAAAACTTTATTAAAAACATTTTACGCATTTCATTTCTTTACGACAGCCGTTAGGCTATGTACCGTGAATTACGGCTCCGAAAAATATATTCCGCAACACCTGCACTACGCCTAATTTATTTACCAGATACCAGACCAAAATGTGCGGTTCTGACCTGAATTAATAAAGACTGGTTCATCAACACGCGGACCAAAAATAAGAGCTTAATATTTAACGCTGGGGCCAATTTTGTCTCTATTTTAGTTCGGATGTGCGCTCATCTGACGTAATCTGAGCTTTTATGTGCATACGTTGTTCAATGTTGTGTTTTATAAACAGAAAAGGGTTTATTGTAATGGCGGTCTTTGTTTAATTTTGTTTAACATATTGTTATAACATTTTGATATCAATTTAAAATAGTTATCATAGAGGTCATTTACCTTATCATCTAAGCCCTATAATCAAAACATTTTACACAGAATAAAAATTATATTATGTAAAAAAATTATAACAATTCATCAGAATTTATATTATGATATTAAGATCCAACCAATAATATTTAATTAAGTGTATCGTTTCTTTTCGTCAGACATGATAAGCCGTAAGTCCCAATTATCATTATATATCTATGGCCCTGTTAAGTGGCTTAAAGTCATTTATATCGAGATCGATTATTGATATCGAGTGCTAATGTATTAAATAGTAAAGCCGTTATGTAATCGCTGTGTATACAGACGTCAGATGCTCTGTTGAGGGGCTTGAAATCTATAAAACCAGGCCGACACCCTATTCCATCAAACCATTCGATCGAATCGCTCACTTGTTTAATATTGATATATTATATAAACAAGATATGTATCTAATTGATTTACGATATGGACCGCTCTTATTTTTCGGACTGCATGCATTATCGACTGCTTACTGGGTAGGATAATTTAAAACATTAAAAAAACATATCATCATCTTAGCTATTATGACGTCCACTTCTGAACATAGGCCTCCACAATAGACTTCCACATTGAGAGACCCTAAGTCGCTTGCATCCATCGGCTTCCCACCGCCTTGACCAGATCATAGAACATTTAATCATCTAACAAAAATTTCAGCAGTTTTGCTTGAACAGATCATTTAACAAAAAATTTTTTTCAACATAACATTTTACATTAGGCCACTCGTGATGTTATTTCTCCTTGCGCCATGATGAAAGACACTGACTACAAAAACACAATTACTCCAACCGTCCACTGACATAACACGCGCGTTGCGGTCGGCGCAATAAGTTTCAAAAAACGTTATACATTTTGTTTATTCAAGGCTCGTCCCTGGACGCGCATCAACTCGCGCCCAGAAATAATTAAAAGGTGGAGATTACAGTACGCATATACAAGAGATTTATGCCACAGTGGTGTGAGAGTAGCAAAACTTCTATATAAAACCACACTGCATTATTTATATGAAGTTATAGACTTAATCATTGTGATTTAATTTATTAGAGAATTTGGATTGTTGAGAGTTTACTTACCCAAAAGATTCGGAAATGAGAATGGAGATTACAATACGCACTATACTCGAGATACTGTTGACTGATAGAGTATACCTTCGGAATTAACTTCGCCTTTGTCTTACTTTTAAAAATGCAATAAAAATTAAATAAATAAAGTTAGGTACTACTACTCACTAAAGACAATATCAATGAGTGTTGTTGATAACTCACTATGCAATAAACATAGAGATGTAAGTCAAAAGTGATTTGATTCCCTGGAATAATAGACGGTACAATATGTAAAATCAGGTAAATGTCTAAAATTCTACAACAATGGCCTTGTCATTATAATAATACTTTAAATACGTAAGCTACCTAAACTAAGTAAACTTAATTACTTGTGTCTTAGGTATAAAATGGGTTAGTGCTAATTTAACATTCTTTATAACTAACAATTGACTGTACCTATGCAATTAGTTTAATTACAATGCTATATTTAGCTTTAACCAGTCAGTGATACTATTATTCCAAGCATATTTGTTCATTGAGTAAATCTCTAATTAGAAATTCAATCTATTGTATATGAAAGGACCCAGGAAGCAAAAGAATCTGTAGGAGTGTTATTATTTATTATTATTAAAGTCAAAAAGTCAAAAGTCAAAAATTATTTATTTCATAAACTATTTATACATAGTACTTAAAAACGTCATAATTCAATTCTTTTTAAAAACAATCGAAATATTATTACACTGAAATCACGAAGCTTAGATTCACTTACATGCAACAAAACAATTTAAAAACAAAAAATAATTAAGTGTAAGTGAATCTAAGTGCCAGTTCCGAGCCACCGCTCTGTAAGAAGAACTGGCAAGAAACTCACACACAGGCTATGCTCTTTTAAAAAATATCCATTGGTTTGGTACTTGAATTACAATCTTCATTTGTTGTGAAGTTATACAATGCAATAATGTAACATTAACAATATTCATGTTTTAAGTCATATTAGAATAGCCTATATGAAACGGCAGTTTAATCCCAAGCATTTTTATCTGCCATATAGTCTTTGATTGAATAGTATCCCTTTAAAGACAGCTTGCGTTTTATTGTTAGTTTCAATTTATTTAGGCTCAATTGCTGTATATTGCTTGGGATTTTATTGTAGAATCGCACACATTGACCTTTAAATGATTTGTTTATGTTTTAGAGCCTAGTGGCACTAGTTTCCTTACTCTAGCTGCGACTGACTCTATATGTGCTTTGTAAATAGGAAACTTATCAATTATCATACCTAAGTATTTGATATTGTAAGTGATGAAAATTTAAGGGCAGGAGCACTAGATATTTGTGATTGTAGAATTTAAGCAATGATAATCTTTGATTGAGCCTAATGTTGGTTGTGTTAATGAATAAAAAGAAAACGTGGTACATTTAGTTCTTTCATGTTGAGTGTTAGTAAGTGTCTTCTTAGCTAATTAGAAACTGTGTTGAAACTAGTTCTGGCTAAGTTCATTTACGTACACGAGAAAAAGGAAAGGACCTGGTATTCTTCCTTGTGTGCAATTCCTAGAGAAGAATCGGAATCAAAACAGTATCAAAAGCTTTTGAGAAATGCACTTATTTTAAAGTTCTATTGCGTTACAATGTAATCAGTACGTTCATGAAAGGCGTCGTCAGTTGATCTGTTAGGTCTGAATCCGTATTGCCTGGCTGCCCAGATACCGTTTATCTCTAAGTAATTAAAAAGTCTATTATAAATTAGTCTTTCCAGTACCTTTGAGAAAAAAGGTAATACAGCGATTAGGCAATAGTTAATGATGCAGCTTTTATCTCCCCTTTTTTTGCTTCCTTAATTGAGTTAACTGAAATGAATTGAATTTAATTGTTAATTTGAATGTGCTATAATATTATATTTTATTATTAAATTCTTATTAAATGAGATTTAAACTTATTATTTTATAAATTTAATAAATGAAAGTGAAGTAAAGTGAAATGTACCTAAATTGAAAATGATATAACTGTAATATATTACTAACAATAGGCTATAAGCTTGCCAATGTACCTACTAACAAATTTCATATGGAATGTATTCTGAAATAAATTATTATTATTATTATTTTTGCGAAAACACTGATCAAATTTATATATGCAGTGGTAGGATTTGATAAGAGTGGATAATATACGAATGAATTTTTAAATATTTTATTTGATAAGCACAACGAATTACCCATACAGTATCATGTAATTTAAAGAAACAAGCGAAGATAAAACCTACTTCGTTCAAGTTCACTGTGTTCATAGAGGTACGATGAGAGGAAAAACGTAAGCCACTAACGGATGTAAAAAAGGCTCCGTGTAACGGCACCGCTTCACGTGCCCTGAAAATATTTCGACGTCATGCAATTTTTATATTTCGATCAAAAACGGTCCGCTCGCCTATTGTGAATGTTACGTGTTAATTAAGTAGATTTTCATGTAGTGTGTGACTGGTACATATTTACTATGTAAGCGAGTATGTGAGTTAATCTCTTACAATTTATGAGAATTGCATAGTTGTGAACATTTCCACTGTTGTGGAACGTTACGTTATACGTAAGAGGAGTTTTTTAAAAGTTTTCGTACACTAACGTCATTATTAGGTCGTCTAGTACGATGAATGGATTTAAAGAATAACTTTAGTAAATAATTTAGTTTTTAACTAATCGGTAAGTACCCTGAGCTTTACGTTAACATTCATACATTCAAGCCTGTTTCCCCAAAGGGGTAGGCAGAGGTATATTATACGCCCACACTTTGCCAATTATATAGTTGGTCCCACGTAATAGGTGGTGAGCCTATTGCCGCTTATCAGGCACTGTTATGTTCGCCGCCTTGTCCGTTGATCAGCAGGTGTACCACTTGCAGGTAAGGCTGGCTTGGGCTCCTAAGGTCTTGGTGAGACCCCTACACACCCTTTAGGTTGAAATTAACTTAATGTAAAAATAAACCAATTACCAAAATAGCAGTGCTACAAATCTCCGCAACGCCAAATTTCTTTACAATTGTAACGACGATTAATTTTGCAAAATTAATAAAAATATAGGCTTCTCGCAATCTTTATCAAGTCATTAGTCCACTCACAGAAGGCTTACACATGCTGCGTCAGCCGCCATTGAAGCACATTTCCGCAGTGATGAATATTTGAAATACCGATCATAACAGAGGCAAGACGTAAAGCCTACAACATAACACTAACGGTATGTCTTCAGGACAAAACCCTCATATTGCGAATTCCTTCATTAGACATCACACGTCCATGAGGAACGCTTAACCCTATTCGCGCTATTCCAAATAGCCCGTAGTTTGTAAAGCATTGTAAATCTAAACTAGCATACCGCGCGAGATAACTCGGCGACCGTCCCTACTCAAACAGCTTGTAGTACAACACCAACGGTGTAACATATGGATGCGGCAAGCTTAACAATGTAATTACTATGTAATTTCTCGTGTTCATGTATGTTATTTGGGCCTTGTGCGTCGTCAAAGTTATTTACGAACAAAATTTTGCTGTGAGAAGGTATTATAATTTTGCATACATACTTAACATAACGTCAGCTTCCCCGGAGGGATAGGCAGAGGCGTTCCACAAGGCCACCCCTGTTGGTCCCACGTATTAGGTGGTGAGGCTATTGCTCGGAAACTTTCATGCTTGCCAAACCCTCGTCCGTTGATCGGAAGGTGCACCAGTAACTGCTAAGATGTTGGCCTTTTACATCCTACTCAAACAGCTACTCACAGCTACAAAAAGTACAACACATATGATGTAAAGCGTAAACGCGGCAAGCTTAACCATGTAATTTGTCGTGTTTATACCCTCACACCTTGATATGTGAGAGGAGGCTCGTGCTCAGTAGTGGGACGTTAATGGGCTGTGATGATGATGATGATGATGACCGGTTTAATAAAATGGTAGGACGAGTTTAGTATACCCATATTGGCATAAGAATTGCCCTAAAACCCGGTTTGGTTTTCGATTCTTGGCAATGGATTTCCGCAAAGTAACGCCTGAATCAATAAATTATTTCGATTCTTTGTTTACGTTTTAGTTTGTATATTTGTATAAGTATGTTTTCCTTGTTGCTGAGATGTGGTTGTCACATAGTGGGCAGTGTGATTGGAGTCATCCAAGTATGAATATCCAACTTCATGATCACAGTTCGTTTACATCTTACTACTAAGCCTTGGCCTTCTGTTATGAACCATGGAGAGAGGATTTTACATATTAAGAAAAAATTTAATGGTAATGACGTATCCAAAAATTTCGATAATTTATTATCCTTGAGTGTCCGACATAACACGTGCCTGTCACATAGCTTCATGTAAAGGACACAGTTTACAGGGTTAACGACACAAGTTATAGGTCGAAAGTTTCCAGATCCCCGCCCACGCTTCTCTAACTATCTTGTAATGTGGCTAAGGGCACTACAGTAAGGGTCCATTACCACTGAAGAACGAAGAGTGGAAGCAATGTGACTGAAGGAAAAGCGAATTTCCAAAATAATTTATTGACCTGATATTTGACCTCTTTTGTCACATATCTTTTTATCTGTCCTCTTATTATCCAGTGCATTTTGTTATTCTCGTTTCCGCAGAATCCCGTCGTAGTAACTGAGCTTTGACGTTTTCAAGTACTATAGTTTGTGTTATAGTTAATGAAATTAAAAAAAAAAAGTTGAAGTGTAATGGCGCTTCTAGATAAAGCTGACGTTCAGAAGAGCTTGGGAATGAGGCCTAGCTTTCCATACATGGGCGCGCAGGGCACGTGAGTTTATAAGTTACCTTCACATTCATAACTGGATTTCAAATTGAATAAGGCATTCTCAAAATTAAGTTTAATTTTCAAAGAGAGGACGCTATTAAGGTTAGGAAGTTGTATAACTGAGCCCCAATGGCAGATACCGTGGCTTGAGATGTCCACTCGCAAATGGACGATAGATTTGGGGAAGGGCGCAGGGTCACACTGAATGCAAGCCGCAATGATGGCATTGCATTGCAGGTCCCATTGGAAGTTTATAGGGGAGGCCAGTGTTCGGCAGTGGAGTTTTAAAGGCTATAAGGCTTGAGATTATCATATATCTTAATTAACGCTTCGCTTCGAGTCAGCACTAGTGGGAATCAAGGCTGAGTACTTGGGAGTTCTAGTATTATTGTATCTGTGGTCCCGATGGAAGGTTCTCGACTAAACGACGGATTTAGTTGGAAAATATCGTTCAGACTTATTAGAATTTAGATTCAGTGTAAGTTTCCTTGGTAATGAGTTTCTATTTCGGCGCTAAGTGAAGTAGAAAGTTTAAACTTTCGCCTTTTTGGCTAATGCCAATTTTGATGTTTCTGAACATAAATGCTCAAATTTTAAAATGAAGTTTACTTTGAAGAATATATTATGCCTAATTTAAGGGTTAGATATACCTTAACCATGTTTAATTATTTTGGTTATAATATTCATATACAAAACATTTTTTTTTATTTTTATTTTAAACATTAGATATTTATTAAACAAATACATAATTGAATTTAAAAGAATATTTTATGTTCAAGATCACCAGCTCACGGATTATAATCAACAAAAAGTAAATTGTATAAGGTTTGCAGATATTTTAGTTATTTTTCTTTACCAGCAATATTCTCTACATATTTTTTCTTTTCCGCCAGTAGTATTTCCTCGTCATCCATATCTCATTTAATGGTAAACTTTCTCATCTATCGACCTATGTCAACGGTCCCTGACACCCATCGATTTCTTTCCCATCAAAATGTACAGGCATCGCGAGAATAATGTGAACAGAAATCAATTTTGCTTTTAAATCTCTGTTTTTCTCTTTTTTGTTTAATGATACATATCTTTCATTGTTTGTTAACATTTTCTTTTGTATTTCTATTTTGCATGTTGAAAGTAATGTGTTCATGTTGAACTAAAACAAAAAAGTGTTTTTTTTATTTGGTAATTTAATTGATAATTTCATTAAGTGGAAATTGAAGTTGGTACATTGAGGTGATACCATTTTACTTATTAATTATTTTACATTTATTTAGAGCATAACTAAACGAAACCCATATAGGATCAATCCTGGATCAACATGGCCGTCACTTTCTCCGAATTTGTGGCGATTATGTTATTATGAGGCACATAATTGCATAAGTTTAAAAGAAAGTAGGTAATTAAGATTCATAATTGTTATAATTCTATGTTTATTTATATAGGTATATTATGTTTCACATCTTAAATGTGGTAATAGCAATTTTTATTGTCTTAAAATTGAAGATGAGTGTACTGCGTGATATAAAAACGTGTCGGTCGCTAATCCATCAACCGCTGAGTAGGATTAGCGGGTAATGGACGGCAAACAGCCGGGGCCGGACGTGCCCGCGCCGGCAGCCGGAGGATCAGGGCTTTCTTTCCTCTCCATCGTCGCATCGCCTTCAGACCTCCAAATGTTCCCAATTTGCATCCATTAATAACGGATCTTTGAGGCTGTATATAAATGGTGTGTTTTAAGAGGTTCTGTTGTGGACACACATATACGTTCTCTTGTATATATCTACTTATTTTATTTAGTATAAACAACAATTTTATGTGAGCTTAATAGTCGTACCATTCCGGAGATAATCTTTAACAAAAAGGATTTCAAGGAATACTTTGAAGTCACTTAAAAACACATGATTTTAATATGGTACTGTATCAAATAATAAATAAAAACTCTTTAAATTGTATATGACAGTCGAAGGATCGGCGATTACCTTCCTCTCCACCGCCTTCAGTTTTTAAATCTTAACTTGCATCATTTGACTACGAATTATTAGGGCTTTAAATAAATAAAGAGGTGTAAATGGATCCTACCAACATCTTAGAAGCCCAAGCCAACCTCACCTGAAAGTGGTGCACCTGCCGAACAACAGACGAGGCTCTGGCGTACATAAAAGTTCCCGGTAAGCGGAAATAGGCTCGCCACCTATGACGTGGGACCAACAATACAACTGGCGAAATGTGGGCGCATAATATGCTTAAGCCTACCTTATCTGAGGTTGTAAGTACATATTTATATAAATAAAGGATGGGTTATATTTGAGCTGTTTAAGCAAAAAGTATGTTTCGTTTCTTCTACTTCTCTTAATTAGGACAATAAACAATTCTATTTGATTTTAATAGTTATCATTATCTCAGCCCTTAGCCCTACTATGCTGAACTAGGACGAATTGGCGGAGGCACTAGTGTTAATACATACATACATACATACATAACGTCACGCCCCCTTCCCGTAGGGGTACGCAGAGATCACATCTTTCCACTCGCATCTTGGCACACGCTTTTAGCTTCACTTACACTCATTTTCATACACGCCCGTCGGTTTAGGGTACTTCCGACCGGCCCATTCTCCAAAATTTTCTGGATTTGGTCATGGAAGGTCTTACTTGGTTTTCTGCTCCTAACACTTCCATTCACTTATCCACTTGTATTTAGCAGTTAGATTTCTTCAAGCCGTCTTATAGGGCCTCCCAAGTGTCTTAAAGACTACGACATATACTGCTAACCGGGACCAACGTCTAGACGTGCCTTCAGAAGCACGGAAGCGCTTAATAAATGCTTTACAAACGGTTACCCACACAGGGGCTAGCCTCTGTGAACTTTGCTTTACTGATTGACCACCAAAAAAACTATGGTTCTTCCAGGTCAGTGTGCTCGAATTATATTAAAGATATGTCCTTACAAATAAAAGTAAGTATTTTAATCAGTTTAACACCCATACCGTGTCATACCGGCCTAGAATAGTGCCAAACTCTTCTCATCTCATGGGAATTCGTAAGAGTCGACAAAGAGAAATCCTACCGGATGATAGGCAGCAGCGTCATCCTGCGTACTGGCTTGAACTACGATCACTAACCCGCCTACACAGAGTGTTGATTATGGGCAGTAACACCTTATACATAAACTATTGGGGAGGCCAATGTTCAGCAGTGGACTTCACATGGCTGAAATGATGAACATCCAGTACAGAACTCTGTTTAGTTCGGGACTAAAAGCTCTGCGGGGGAATATTATTATTAAAAAACTTTATTAATTTCCAATTGAATTGAACATAAAACACAAAACAATTAATTAATAACTCGGAGGTAAGCTCTTTAAAATGGCGTACCCCTTACACTCCACACGGAACCCGCAACCATCATTATCCGACAAAAGAGCTGGATAATTGGCAATCTGCTGATGTTTGCACTGCCTGTGTACAATGCTGGTCAATTAATCGCGCAATTAAAACGCGACAGCTGCCACTCTTCAAACAAATTAGAGATTATTGTTGACATGTGCCATTGATTGACAGTTCATTGCGTGGTTACGTCACATGACGAACATTGTGTTCCATTGGGAGACAGATTTCTATTCGTAAGCGTTTCCCGTTAGCGCTAAGCGTTCGTCTTAGAGCTTTTAAACTTATGAGAAGTAATATCTGAATGTGCTTTTGCTGTCTCCAACTGCTGAATCTATTTTTACGCCATTTTACTGGTATATTGTTTGTGTACAGGGTGTAAAGACGTACGATTGAGTACCCAAAAAATCATAAGTCGAAATCTGTGAAAAATCACGCAACATACACAATGCTTATTTAGGCATCCTAGGGATGTTCTATCTCTTGAACTCTGTTTAAAACTTGTTTAGGGGACATATGCCTTTATATTTTCTACTTAACTATATTAGTTGTTTATATGTTTCGCTGCAAAAAATTCCCAATAAATAAAATTAAAGTTCAAGTCTCCTAGTTCTGCAGACGTGCATTCGGCTATAAATTTTACACCCTTGCATCTCGTCACGTCGCCAGTACGATGATACAATGTACGAGATAAAACTAAGAATATTCAAGTCGATATAACTTTATAAAGGAATACTTCAGTGAATATTTGCCTTGGAACAGGAACTTATTGCTAGTCGAGTTCCATTAGGAAGTAATAGCTAAGTGTGCTGGTAGAGAATTTCTAGAAGAGAAGAAATAAATTCCTACGTATCGTAAGAACGCATTTACAAAAAAAGTATTTATGTCCGTTTATCCGTTCTGTAGTATCCATGATCTCTGCTCTGCTCAGCTCTGCTTAGTTTGTGACAAGAGCAGTGTGAGATATCAATGGATATTTAAAATTGTCTCAGTTACTACTTATTATATCAGCTATTTGCCAGTGAAAGTTCCGTCAAAATCGTTCCAGATTTAGCCGGAACAAACAGGTAGACAAATAGACAGACAAACATTAAAGTAAGTATGTTGGTAATGTACCGAGTATGGCGGATTACAAACAGATACACCAAATCTATATGAAAACGGCAAAGAGTATAGATACAAAGTAGTAAGTTACTTGCAATTTTATATTATAATATGTACTTGCTGTGCCCTTGCAGGATCATGTTTGTTTGCTTCTATTTTTGTTAACATCTGTATACGTACAACATGAATGCAATAAGGAACTTTGTACTATGTTGCATTGCAATTGCAAAAATTCATTTGCCTAACCCAGACACGTTTTAAATTATATAATTATAAATACATAGTACAATATTAAATCTTAAAAATATTTATCTTTAGTGGTTTAAAAATTTAAAAACAATTGAAAGATTTATAGTTCATTGTACCCCGGCACCCATCTACAACTTTACAGATGAAGTTCTCTCCAAAAGTAGTTTGCTATAAGTGTTTATAGCAAACTAAAACTACACCAAGTCTACTCACAAATATTTCTCGATTTAACAATTCCCCCTTGCTCTGTTAATAGCGATATCTCTCCAAAGCGGGGAATAAGAAACAGTTTTATTTATGTTGAAGTCTCGAGTGTTCGCAGATCGCCCGATGATAAAACTTTGAGCGCATAATTTGGAAAACTTTTTATTCATCCTCCTTTAGACGGCGTCTGCTCGCTCAGGTCAAGTGGAAGTTTATTGAATCTGGAGTACCTACGGTATGGAATTACAAATGCAGTTTTTCATTTCAACAAAATTTACAATAACATGCTTATTTTTTTTGTTTATATGACTGCCAATCGATATGGCGTGGTGGCGAGTATCCCGCACTCCACTCCTGAGGTCGTGAGTTCGATTCCCACACAGGACAAATATTTGTGTGTATAAATACGAATATTTGTTTTGGCATGGGTGTTTTCCGATGTATATTAAGCATGTATTTACAAAAAAAAAGTCCATAACACAAAACACAAGTTCTTAATGATACTTATCTTGGAACTAAATAATTGGTGTAAGTGTCATAAATATTTATTTATTTAAGATGTATGAATTACCTTTTCATATGTGACATCATCAGTATCCTGAATGAAGGAGTCGAAGCAAATGTTACCCAATTATGTATTCAAATTTACATCAAAATTTCATTTCTGTTTATAAAATCTTAATTTTTTGTGAAAATATTTTAAGACGAAAAACATTTTTGTTTAATGTTGTCCGTAAACAAAACTGCGGAGTAAGTTGTAATTTATTTTCTTAATTGAAATTAACTTGACACTTAAGCAAAGAAAGGGTTCGAAGAGGGTTAAGGATTGGATTGGAGCTTGCTCGCTGGGACTCTCGATGTTGAAAATTATAACATAAGACGTACCTCTTGGTATTGATTACTGTATTTCGGCCAGGTTGAATTTGGTTTTTTGAGTATCCAGTTTTCTCAAGGAAGTTGTGGATTTGTCCATGGTAAAAAGTAATTGCAGCGCTTTTGGCTCCACTATAAAAGGTTATAATAAAATAAATATATTCTCTTACAATCACACCAGTTATTTAGTTCCAAGATAAGTATCACTAAGAACTTGTGTTATGGATAGTAAAGAACGGATAAACATACATAAATACCTTTCTTTTTTTTTTGGAAAGACAAACTAAACAAATATTCATGTTCATGCACACAAAGATTTGTCCTGTGTGGGAATCGAACCCACGACCTCTGGAGTGAAGTGCAGGTATACTGACCTCCACGCCATATGAGTCGTCCAGTTACACCCACTAAAAACCTTCTGACCCCGCCCGACTACAGGCAAAATTAAACATTATCAAATACCCTATCATGTTGATCATGGGATATATGTACAAGCGGGTTCTGGGAGCAAAGAGTAGCCGGCCAAGTGACATGGGGCACAAGATTGATGGCCAGCCCCATCGAGACCCGCTCCCGACCCAAAAGGGTTGTGCTACGTACGTATAAAATGCACTTAAGTGATATTCATTTCGCCTAACATAATCTTACATTTCTATCTCTTAATGCTGCTATCTCAATTTATCAATTCTTTTAGATATTGCTAAATTAAGAAAAATCGCAGTATGTATAGAGCTTTTACTAAGAATCGGAATTGCATTGAGTTCAAACGTCCATACTAATGTGAACCTGCTTGTAACAGAATCTTTTTAAGCTTACCAAGAGAGTTAACTCGGACATGGTGATTTTATGGGACAAGTCTTCATACTACGCTCTAACCTACATAAATAACCTATTTAAATTTACATAATGTATCCTATGTGGAGTGTGCTGATATATTATTATTTTATCATATTACCTTTGAAATTGATGCGCTCGTAGCTCTGCGGTGCTCGGTGGTCGGAAACGATCACCAAAGTACAGGAGAGTTTACAGAGGTCAGTCCTTGGATGGGTGACGGTTTGTGTGGCATTTGATATCGAGCGCTTCCGTGCTTCGGAAGGCACGTTAAGCCGTTGGTCCCGGCTTTCACTAAATGAGGTAGTCGTTAAGCCATGTTAGAGGCCTAATGGGCGGCATGAAAAATTCTAACAGCAGGACGCCATACACCTGCCTCCGCCAATCCGCCCTGGGTCAGCGTGGTAGAGTGTGACCCAATACCCTCACACCTTGATATGTGAGAGGAGGCTCGTGCTAAGTAGTGGGACGTTAATGGGCTGTGATGATAATGATGTCCTTTGAAATAGTTGTAGCCCTTGTTACAACTATTTGAAAGGTAATATAATAGTTGTTGGAAGGGTCACTTTAAGCACAGAGAGCTCTAAATTAAATGTGTCAATAGGTGACCAGCCCTTCCTAATGGAGATACTAAACAAGATCCCACCCCTTAGTCGCATGCTACGACACAGCCCTGTATTTATAACGATGTTTAACCTAGTAAAAATTAACACACACATATCCACATTTTACACTAACGTCGTCTATGCTCTTTAAACAATTATTTTCGATATGATAAATGTTATTTCGCTTACTTCTCCTTCTGACTACAGAACAAGCAAATTTAATGTATGTATATTAATAAGCACTTGAAAGTCGTCGGTTCACGCCAGTTCACATCGCCACGTGTTTATTTCTGTCTTGAGAGCAGTGGGAATCCAAAATAGAAAAGTCCACCGACAGTCGTCGCATTGCCCGCACGCGAAACCCTCCCGAAACACTACAAATTGACAATTATTTCTAAAATAGTCAACCTATTGACACGTCCGCTCACAATGGCGTTTAATCACCGAATGGCAGCCATCTTTTTTTTATCGGTTATTTGTACTGTGAATTGCTGTGAGATGGATGATGTGGCTGTTTATAAAGTGAAGATGAAAATGCTGTGGAGTGAAGAGACTTTCCCAAAGGATTATCCGAATAACAGACCCAAGGCGCAATGGTCTCCGGTTTTTGGTTCGTTTATTTGTTTTTTATTAAATAGCTTAGACTAACTTTATTATACTACAACAAATACAAGAATTAAGTATATAGTAATAATGTAAAGTAAGTAGGTCACGTTCACTAGTATGCATTACGACTGATGTAGCTTATTGTAAATGTAAATAAAACCACCGACTTTCATACAAGAAACATTTCCATTTTGTCGGAAACCATGTTTAAACGATGTTCCCGATAACTTAATAACGGTTGAACCGATTTGACCAAGCAATACTTGAAGATAATATGCTGTTAAAATTTTATATTGATGAATATTTTTTTTAAAACTTTTTCAAGATTACTGGCAAAAATTAAATGATCCGTGATTGTTACGCTATAAACAAATTCATAGATAGTACAATCACGTAATATAAAACATATATATTAAACACAACTTCACAGAATAACTTACCAAAGAAAATTATATACATGAAATCAAACCTGTTTTCCCGAAGGGGTAGGCAGAGATATTTTACGCCCAATAATAGTTGCAAACCCAGTGCTGCTTACCGCGAACTTTATATTTTCCAGAGCATCGCAAGTTGATCGGCAGATGCACAACTTGCAATTGAGATTGGTAAATGTTCCTAAGGTCTTGGTAGAAACAATATTTATATTACATATAGTAATATAATTTACATAGCATATAATGATTAATTAGGTATACTTCGAGTATATGCAATAACATATATTATTTGATATACATACAAAACACTCAGCCTAAAGATATATAATAATAATAATATTTATTTATTTTCTCCCATAAAAAGCAAAGAAACTTAAAGCTACTTAAACGTATTACAAAACAACTTAAAATAAGTGGTGTACAATTTTTCCAACGCTTCATATTATATGGGAGACTGGTGCCCAAACTAGGTAAATCCTGTGTCTTGGGTCACCAGGTCTCATCCCTGTCATAAAGACATAAAATAGTTTCGTACATTTTTAGAGGAGAATATCCATATTATATTAATATATTGCACACAAATAATTATCCTTTTGGGGAATGCAACCTTCAACCTTTTAGCAGAAAGCCCAGTTTCTTTTGAATCATCCAATTGTTATCTAAAGTGTGTCATATACAAAAAAAACACCCGCCAGATAACTAACTAAGAAAAGAAAAGGGCTTCTTGGCGGGAAAGTGAAGAGTCATGTCTGCGGTTTTGTTTTATTTTCTAAAATTTGTGATATTTCTAACATTAATGTGTAATATCGGTGGATTATTAACCGTTACGTGTTTGTGAACATACATAAGTGTTGGTAAATCAAACAAAACAGTGCAACCACTTTTCAAATTTTCTTTCAAGGAGTCCATGTGAGATCTCAGTATAGTCCCACATCTTTACTGAGGACTCAAGGGGCTTTGGGGAGGGTATCTCATTTACCATTTATCATCTTTATCATCACTAATTCTCATTTACTATGAATTATATATTATTAATATATGACTTACTTGACACTGGCTAAATGTGCTAGCCGCACAAAGCCATTATTTAAATGGAAGAAGAAGAAGAAAAGAAAAACCACAGCAATGCCAATGATACGAACAATATTTTATAAATTTTCAAAGTGTTGACAGTTGGAAAATGTAAATAATCCAACCTGTATTCTTGGGTAAATTCAAAGCAATGTTAATAACTTTATACGTTTATAACTTTATCCACTTCATACTAAGAATACCTCTGTATAACAATCTGCCTCAGTTTGTCTTACTGTCAAATTCGTCAGCCAGTCAAACTCCACCCTAAGAAAACAAAGGCTAAGAATAATCGCCAAAAACATTGTCGCTCTAAAACAAGTTTAAACAAAACAAGGAAATAATCACAAAGAAAATTGATACTATTTGTCTCAAGAGTGAATAATTGTAACGAAATCTCTCATCATTACTGCTCAGATGCTTTGTTTCATATTATTAGGAGGGAAGAGGGTAGAGAATAGGGTAGAAAAACAGAGGGACGGAGTTTGTTTCATTTTGGAAACAAGTAAGTGACTTTGACTAAAATTTATGTTCTCTTATTTTTTTATTTACGTGGAGGTTGGATATCTGTTATTATTAAGGTCGAATACACGACTCAAATCTTGTAGTTCGACACGTGACGTTTAATTTGTGCATTTATATAACAATTTGTCATTGTAAAGTATAAGATTTTAAAAAGTAAGTCGCTAGCCATATTTAGAATAGAATAGAATAGAATAGATTTATTTATTTGCAAGGAATGTAGGTACAAATCATTAGGTGTTACAAACATTTAAGGATCCTTGTACATTCTACCTTAATTGGCATGCAAATTTACATTTGAACATTAATTATACGCACTTATCTATCATCTAAGAATTCTTGTACTGAGTAATAACGCTTTTGCAAAAGTATTTCTATCCGTAGTACAAGCTGTGCTTAGTTTCGGGGCTAAAATCTTCGTGTAAGATATACAAAATGGTTTTTTTATGACTACGTATTAAAAAATTCAGTAATCAATCTCCTGGCCGGTATTTTTGTTTATTAAATATTATAATGCATGTGTGATAGTTTAATAAAAATTGTTATGGTACAGCATATAAATTTTTATGTCTGTTTATTTTTATCATAGGATAACAATATCAGTGTCTCGTAATTTTTTCCGCTATTTATTTTAATTATATTTGTACTCAAAACCTTATTAACAATACTTTGTTTTTTAAATTATACATACATGTAGGTACATAATTTTATATCACTTATTTTATATAGACTAGACTAGGCTTTTTTTTTTTTGGGATGGAAAATCATCAAATGACCTTCTCCCGCTGTGGGTGGAGCGGAAGGGTGTGTCAGACTTCTACTGACTAAAAACCATCCGTGTTCCTTCTTGAGCCTGTAACACCAAGGCCGCGGTAACCCTTTCGAACAATCCCGCAAGAGACTAGGCTAGGCTACAAAGGTTAATTAAAAGTTCCACTATTTATAAAAAATGTCGCTTACTTAGTTATGATGTGGGGTAGTCGGTCTTAAAGAAAGAATTCGTTTATCAGTGGAACAGTTAAGTGACGTTCCACGGTTTCGCTCGTTGAGATAAGGGGTATTTATTTGTCCGCAAAGTCGAGGCCGATGCTATCATATTGTTCCTTTTCAGCAGTTTCCGAGCGAGTTCCTCGTCGCTATAGTTCGTTTTGTGACGACTTTTTGTTTCGATCATTTGTTGGGACAAAAGAGGGACAGGGGAATATGTGGAATGGGAATACAAATAAAAGAAAATATGAATGTGAAATAAAACTACAATAATTTATTATAGATTGCACATGCATAATCATCATTAGCCTATAGCTGAATTAAGCCTATAACGTATTGTACTCAAGTTCCATCCAATTTAAATAACCAGTAAAAATGACGTATGTGGATTTCCGCCGTTGCCAATCAAAGGAGGAGGGTTGGCCTAGAAGAAAACCTAACTTTTTAAAATAAAATAAAATTTAAAAAAAAATATTTTTCAACAATTACACCAATTATTTAGTTCCAAGATAACTATCATTAAGAACTTGTATTATGGATATTAAATAACGGATAAACATACATAAATACCATTTTTTTTTTGTAAATAAATACTTAATATACATAGGAAAACACCCAGACTAGAACTATTTATGTTGATGCACACAAATATTTGTCCTGTGTGGGAATTGAACCCACGACCTTGGAGCGGAGAGCGGGTATACTCGCCACCACGCCATATCGGTCGGTATGAATTTCAAATATATTTATTTCATAAACTATTATAGTCCTTGAAAACGTCAAAATGAAATATAAAAAACAATCGAAGTATGATTACACTGAAATCACGAAAAGTGAAATGATCAACGACGTTTTGTGGGCGGCGTTCAAGTAACCCAACCACTTCTGTGAAACAGAAGAGGCTACTGTAAGTCTGGAGATCTGAATACCCCCCATACAAATAGACTCACTAGCCCGCACTGACCAGCGTGGTGTTAAAAGGCTATTTAACCTCCATAATGAAATGAAAGAAAAAGAATGGCCCTTAGTACCCAGCGCTTCTGTGATGTGGTTAATAAATAAATAAATATATATTTTTTGACAATTACACCAATTATTTAGTTCCAAGATAAGTATCATTAAGAACTTGTGTTATGAATACTAAACAACATATAAACATACTTACACACTTTTTTTTTTTGTAAATACATACTTAATATACATAGGAAAACACCCAGACCAGAACAAATATTCATGTTCATGCACCCAAAGATTTGTCCTGTGTGGGAATCGAACCCACTACCTCTGAAGTGAAACTTAGGTATACTGACCCCCACGCCATACCGGTCGTCGAACGCCGGTTAATAGGCTCATGTTTTTGGTTAAAAGTCTGTTTGTGCATTTCGAGATCAATAAACACATTGTTATTATCAGGGCGTCAGGCCATCTTAGACATGGACGTGTCTTATTACATTTTATTTCAAATAGTCTCTATTTCAGGAATTTCCTGCCCCGAAAGCTGACGGCCCTGCGTACTATGAGTCCTTTCCAATGCCACTCTAGCTCAATATTGTTTCTTTTCAGTAGTTTTCTAGTGAGTTTCTCCTCGATATACTTCGTTTTGTGACGAATTTTTATCTAGATCATTTGATGGGACAAAAGAGGAAAAGGAGAATGTTATTGTGCATTCCAAAGAGAATCAAAGTAAAATATCCCTACTAAAATGTTTCTTCATTGTGTTTGCCATTATCATCATCAGCCCATATCCGCCAATACCGACTTGCATCTTATGTGATCGTCATCATATCCTAGCATTATACCGGTTGCCCTAGACTTAAGCTTAGGGCACAGGGTCTGCTCACTTTTTTTATTTTTACGTCGGTAACAAAATGCATTTACGCACTGCCTTCCGGCCAAAGGGGGAACGAAAGGGGGTGTGGGACTCACCACCGGCAGACCGCCAGCATTTATACCTACTAAAAATCCACACACAACCCCCCTACCACGCCAAGGTCCACCTCTGTGAACTTTGCTTTACTTTGGTAATCAGTTCGCGACCGCCGAATACCTCATAGCTACGAGCGCTTTAAGTCCCTACTGCTAAAATAATTTATATCAAATAAAAACTTATCATTATGGGGCATTCAGGTATTTCAATGGTGAACGCGAAGTAGCAAACGTAGTGAAAGCCTGTGGTCCTACATCCACAGGCACAAGATCGATCGACTTGGAAAACAATTAGGCAGCTCATGTTCAGCGTTTTGATGATGAATAATCTTATTGTATATTTTTCATTTAAGACATTAATTGACGATTCGTTTAATTTATGTAAGCATATGTGTGCGCTAAAGTTTTCAGAGTCACATCATATTTCCAATTTGCTTCCTATCTTGTCAGATAAAACGGATAAGATCCCGCCAATTCGCCAAAGAAAATGTCGAATTTGCGGCCGCGTGACCAGAAAACCAAGGGCATTATTATGAACGCTTCCGATATTGAATTATCTCCAGTAGGATATAAATCTTCTGCTCCAAGGCTATTTGAAAGGTATTTTGTCCTTTTACGGACGCGAAAAATCCTTTTGTCTGTTTTCAATCAAAGAGGGTGGACATGCCAGGGTTGGCGATTAGTGTTCAACCTTTTTCTATTTATATTAAGAAGGTTAGGTTAGGTTAAGGTTAGGTTTCGAACACGGCTTTCCCTGCGTGATTTCTAAACATGGTTTCAATAATTGAATTTATCATAGGGATCATTAATTTTTGTGAAACATTCCACTCGCGCTTTTTTGCAGCCCGAAGGAGTAGAAAGCGGCACAAATGTTTACAGAATCCAGGGGCAGGAATAATAAAAATATGACGAAGGGTCTGTACTCAGACAGGCGTGCAGTGCCAACGGAGGATAAGGTTACTCTGTTACCTCCTTGGCTCCTTACGTGGAGCAGGAAATAGTGGGGTTTAGTCGGTAGTCCTGGCCACCACCACCTCGGCCAGGGAGCCCGACATAACTTTGTGCTGTCCCCGCGGTGCAAAGTATGCGTAAATGCATTACTACTCAAAAAAAAGGGATCCTTAATTTTAATCAGATAATAGTGTGCATATGTATGATACTTTGATGAAGATATTTTTAATCGTTTTAGTAGATCAAATCAAATCAAGTCATTTATTGCAAGTCACACGTAATAAATTTTTAACAAAATATTTAGGCTGATTTGTGACACCCCATAGGGACACAGCAACATTTATAGAGCGCTACTTACACATACAGAGCGCCACATATAAGATATATATAGCGCCATATATATCTATTGAGCAATAGATATAAATTACAATTTAGCTTATAACATAATATCTTCGTGAGCAAACGTTCTGTGACAATAATGATTTTATGACATGATGACTTTCTTAGACAGTATTAATTTATAATTTTAATTATATTGTGTGGTATGTTTGTTATTTAATTGTAATAATCTGATATGACATTTGCTTTATTTTGATTTACATATTTATTGACTTTTATTTTTATTAATTTTCATTTATTTCTTAATTCAATTTTATTAGACATTTTTTATTTTGACATTATCAATTACTAATAATATTGTGGTTTAATTGAATATTAATAATTATTATAAAAATGTATAGTTTTCTTTTCCGTGACGTGTAATGTTGTATTACCAATAAATGAGTATTTGAATATTCAAGTTTTATCTTTTCTATATAACTAAAATTATTAATTTTAAATGTATCATTGAAGAATTCTGCAATAGTAGAATAGCTTTTGTTCATTAGTAAATTTGGGACCTAGTCAATGCAAACAAGCTATTATTTCCTCTGTCCTAATATATAGTATAGACAATTTAACATACAGCTCACATAATTAAAGCATTAATTCTACTAAACATATTAAAATTATTTTAATTAGCTAATAAAAGTGTATGTTAATATTATTATTATAAGCAATCATTTTGAGTCGAAAACTTTGCAAATTATTCTGTCTGTTTGTTCTTGGGCATCATTAAGTTAAGCGCGCAGCAGTTCTCATATTTTATTTTACAAAAAGAAGAAAAAACTTTTTATCATAGATATATCTCGGTATTTTAGTGGGTTCATAGACTATGAGGTGTTTAAATAATGTACATATAAGTTGATAATGATGACAGTGTACCTTATTTACGTAAAAACGAAAGACTCTTAACACACATCCGGTTAGAGTATACGGTTTTATATTACATAGTAAAAGTTAAAGTCAATCATGCATATGCATATCCTAATACAGGCATTGTTTGCCTAAAAAGATGCTGCAAACACATTTGTACAATGAAATTATAGATAAAATAAAGATATTATTATAAACTGAGGCAGCCAAATGAAGACAATTGTCGTAATCTGATGTAGCGCTATCCCTTTCTAAATCATTTAAAACGTATTATCTGTCTCATGTACCATTTGTTACCATCGATACGTCAGAGGTGTCTCAGAGGAACTCAATCTGAGTACGGCGAAGTATGAATATAGCTCATCTTTAAGTAAAATATTATTTACCATCAGATATTATTATTATATTATATCAATATCTATATATAGGATATCCGCTCTTATATCCTACTTTATTTATTTTGGGTATGGTAGGATACACTAAACTAGAAATTAGAAGGGAAGCTGCTACGGCCATGTACATACTAAGAGTGATCCGCGGTAATATACACAACCCTGCTGTGCTAGCGGAGGTGCGACTGATGGCGCCGGACGCGTGTGCGGCGCGGCGGCCGGCGGCGCCCGGCTCTGCTGGCTCTGCCGCGCGCGCGCACTAACTTGTTACACCTGGCGCCGCTCACGCGGGCACTGCGTGTACTAAATGCAGTAGCAGGAGAAATAGATTTGTTTTCGTGTTCTTTGAGTGAATTCACAAGGGTCATCTGTAGGGTATTATGTTATAGGTAGTTAGTTGTTATTAGGATAAGATAGTTAAGCTAAGTTAATTTGATATTTTATTTTTATTATTTACATTATTGTCTTAGGATTAAGTTTCTGTAAAAGTAATGTAATTAGGATTTAAAATAAATAAAATAAAATAAATAAATATTATTGATTTATCAGGGGGCCTGCCGCCGAACTTGCTGGTAATCGATTATTGGGCAAAATTCATTTCGAATTGATTCTATCGTACCGCCGAACACATGGAACTCGATACAAGATGGCTTTCTCCGTATTGACGTAATATTTGACATCCTCTATCTGTGTTCTTTTTTTAAATATATTACAAATTATTAATATTTAGGTAAAAATGTGTCATCGAAACGCAAACAATAATCATTTAAATAATTAGTCGCTTCAGTAGTCTGCCAAGGTCATGAATAATCTATGGCTTTCGGCAGATTCCCGGTACGGATTGATGAACCTCAGAAAATTTAGATCTAGATGAAATAGCTGAAGTTGTTTGAATTCGGCTGTAGGGCTCCAGGTGTGAGTTGGTTTATAGGCGAAGTTTAACATTGCCCTTTGACACCCCTACACAGCAATTGTGTTAGAAACATCCGCTCGAGCCTAAATAGATACGTTTGAGAAAAATGTGATGTGTATGTACACAGAAACAGAATTCGATAAAACATATGAGAATAATAAAAAGTTTAGTGAAAGTGGATACAGATATTTTAAAAGTAATTATATTTTATTTATTTGGGATAAAAATCACTGATACAAATCATTTTTACTTATAGTTATATTTGATAAACTAAGGTACAACCAGTAATAGTAATAGTATCAGCAATAGTACAACCAGTATTATTATCCACATATTAGCTTAATGGAAATTATAACTAATTAATGACACGTCCGCGGTACCGATGTAATCAGCCATTTGCGTGTATTTAGCAAAGTCTTCTTAAAGGTAGAATTAAATAATGCAAAGACAAATGCTGAGCAATCAACTCTGCGAGAGCGAAGAAGAAACATCATTCAAACATAAGTAGTGTTAATTTATTTATTTAAATTCACGATTATAATAAACATTAACAATACAAATAAAACCATACCATATTTAACCATAGCAGTATTTAGCTCAGTGTTTAGAACTAGAACAGTAGTAAGATAAACATCACAAAAATCGATAAAATTTGTGTCTTAAACTTCATTATATTATTAAGCTATTGCATAGCTTCTATCGCGGGCCTTGAGCGTTAAGACCGAATCCAGAAATTCCGTAACGAAAAAAACCTAACACCCGCCGCTCCGCCCGGCACAGCAGTGATACTTTTCAGTTTTTCCATCTATCGATAAATAGCAGAACTTTTATTGACTTTTTGAAATATCACGTTTGTCTCTTTAGTTCAGCAACCCGCCTTTGTGTGGCATTGGTTGTATCGGCATTACTGCGCATGCGTATTGCGTAAGCTTCCATATGGGCTTCAGTAACATGCATTCTGTGGAGATGGAAAAAAAAATGTTATTAGTTTGTGAGGTCAAAAGAGGATTTGAACGAAGGAACTTAATTCTTTTAATATTTAAGTATAAAGAAAATAGGAGGGAAGAACTCGTAGTTCCTAGATTTTATGTGGTCATCACTGAAGGAAAGCAAAGTTCACAGAGGTCTCTTCAACGTCCTCCCTGGACTGGTCTCCATCTTGACGTCCAAGTCCAAGCTGAGTATCTCCCGGTAGGACGGATGAGGCCGCAGGTTAAGGTACATCCAGAGGCCGGCGACACTGGGTGCCCTTAGTATTGACTACCGGGTGGGGGAACTAAGCAAATTCATGCTATGGTCGCACACGGAGGTAGGAGGGGCTCCACTGCGCCTCTCTGAGGAGGTCCTCTCGATTCTAGTTCGGGGAATGTTGGCCGCGGGTGGGGTTTCAGACGCCCCAACTTAGGTACTGGCACCCTGCCCCTTTTTGTCAACAAGCGGCGGGTGTCGTCGGAAGTTTTTTAATGGATATTACTGCTGACAGTCGCGTCTACCGGTGGTGAGTTTCGCACCTCCTTTCGGTCCCCATTTGGCCAGAAGGCAATGCGTAAATGCATTTTGTTATAAAAGAGGTAATTCAAACGTGAGAACGGTTGACTAGGATTCAATATCGATCGCTTTCGTGCTTCTGAAGACAGATTATGATCATAATGAATAAGTTTTCGAAGCTGAACTCTTCTTACCTTGATTTTGGAGAACATACGTTATATTCAAAATAATTTATATGTAAAAGTTTGTGCTTTGAGTGTATAGGCATGCTACCAACATCTAAGGAGCTGAAGGCAATCTCACTGCAAATAGTGCACCTGCCGATCAACGGACAAGGCGAATATAAAGCTCGCCACCTGTTACGTGGGGCCATATAGACATTTGGCGAAACGTAAGCGTATGATATACCTCTGCCTTAACAGTCTCTGCATAAACAGACGTGATTGTATGTAGATATTATACATTTCCATGATTAAACCTCAATTTCGGTAAAATGGTTTAAGTGAGTAATAATTTTTAACGTGCAACTATTCCTAATTACTATAGTAAAAGACGATATACATAAAACATAATTCGACGCAAGTGCAAGCTATCCAATTCCTTTTATGAAATGCAAGTGATTTCATTAAAAGTAAGATCAAAGTTTGGAAGGTGAAATTTGTCGCAGTTTTTATCCAAACAATATTATTATCCGGTGCAGAAGCCGGAGCTTTGGCTCAAGTTTCGCACTTAGATAACTTAAGTATTTAAGATGCTGGTGCATGCAGAGCTCACTTAGCTGAGTTCTGCTTTGCATAGCACTCGTGACTTCATTTCATTCTTTGTTCTTTCTAGTATGACTTTTTTATCTGTTTCTTTCTACAGTAATACACATTCTAAGATATATCACTTAGCCCTTTTAGACCCAAACTAAGTACTGAGGGTAATATACATAAAATCAATTATTGCATGTCACATTCCGTGATACTTAGGTGGTTAAAATAATAGGTCTATATGTGCCGCCCTGCAAGCAAGTAATAATGCAAAGCAAGTAAAGATTTTTAACTGAGAACATCTTAGACAAAGGTTAAACAAATAATTTTTTTATTCCCATATACTTAGGTATGGTAGGTACTTAGAAAATATATGTCCTGCGTGGGAATCGAACCCATAACAATAAGTGCGAGTGCAATAATACTGATCTTTACTTTATATTCCTGGGTCGTCGCTTGATACGATATAAATGTGTAAATTCGAGGATAATTATATGAATTTTTATTTTTTATTTTAAGTACATATTATTTTAACATGATGGCCTCAGGTAAACCCGCAGAGCACTTTGGCCCCTAAGTCAGATCATACATCAAACTTCTCGCCTTTCACTCCATATCTCTAAATATCTTTACTATAATGTCTGTGAATATTTTATTCATATAGTAAAAAAAAACTATTAGTAACTAAAAATAGCGGAATTCCACCTATTCGGAAAGCGGTCATTTCTTTGGTCCCCCAAAAACAGGGAGCAAAATGAGTCTTTTACCGCTTTTTGAGTTTGGAACGGAATGAATACACCAAATACGCCAGCACGCGACAAAAGAGATCAAATCAAAATATTGTATGATAAAGTTACTGGCCGGCTAGACTGCGCGCAGCGCCGCTTCGTGCCGTGACGGGAAATTAAAAAAATAAACAAAAAGCGCGAACTTTTCGTCATGTTCGTCATTCACTTTGATTTTGACTACAAAATATTTTGATTTTGATATTGATATAAAGATTTTGATGCAAAATAAATTTGAACTGTTTATTTTCCTCATAGGGGAAACACAGTGTATCACTCGACGTCAATATTATATCCAACTCGGACGACGCATATTAAAAACCTCGCTTCTCTCAGGATTCTGCTTTAGATCAGCTAAAATGTATCGTACATTACATGGAATAAACCTTAAGACATACAGACGGTTTTCAATAGGGTGTGTTAAAATATCACTAATAATTGAGCGTATCTCGCCCACAAGCTTTATAGCTTGGCGAGTAATATATGTAATGTCTTTAATGTATGTTTTAAAATGAATAAATGATTTCAAAAAAAAAAATTAAATCAAACATAAAGAGTTCGTTTGACAGAAAAGTATCTAGCACTAAATAAGAATTAATACATATTATTGACGATTTAGAAGCGCTCGTAGCTCTGCGGTGCTGGGTGATCGGAAACGATCACCGAAGTACAACAGAGTTAACAGAGGTCATTCCTTGGATGGGTGACCGTTTGTGTGGCATTTGATATCGAGCGCTTCCGTGCTTCGGAAGGCACGTTAAGCCGTTGGTCCCGGTTATCACTAAAATGTGGTAGTCGTTAAGCCATGTTTGAGGCCTATTGGGCGGCTTGATAAATTCTAACAGCAGGACGCCATACACCTGCCTCCGCCAATCCGCACTGGGTCAGCGTGGTGAAGTATGACTCAATACCCTCACACCTAAATATGTGAGAGGAGGCTCGTGCTCAGTAGTGGGACGTTAATGGGCTGAGATGATGATGATGATTGACGTCCGATATGACGTGGAGGTCAGTATACCTGCACTTCACTCGAGAGGTCATGGGTTCGATTCCCACACAGGACAAATCTTTGTGTGCATGAACATGAATATTTGTTCTGGTCTGGGTGTTCTCCTATGTATCTTAAGTATTTATGTACAAAAAAAAAAGTATTTATGTATGTTTATCCGTTATTTAGTATCCATAACACAAGTTCTTAATGATACTTATATTGGAACTAACTAATTGGTGTAATTGTAAGAGAATATTTATTTATTTATTAATTGTCTGTTGAAATATAATAGTTCCTACGTCTACCTAACAGTTAGGTCAAATTCTAAATAAGTATTAATTCAAGACTTCAGACTTTATTAACTCGTTTAAGTCCCAAGATAATTAGAGCTAGAAGGTACCATTTGTATTTGCATATCTCTGAGGGGCTGTTCTATCAAATGGGCTATAAAATGCATCGATAAAGGCTAAGGTAACTTTAAGTGGGCGATTCTGAATTCTAAATTAAGCTAAAGTTCTTTCTAGATGTTTTTTTTTGTCTTTAATAAAATAAAAGGTCTTAGCGTCTCGGTAAGATCTAGGAATTTTACGGCTTTTTTTTTAAAGTGCCTCAGTCGATAAGCAGCATTTATATAACTCAAGTCTCGAAAAATGTCTTCGATCTACCTCTCTAAAAAAATCATTTACAAACCTTTACACGCGTTGCAATCTATGTATAGGCACCTAAAAACACCTTACTTTACTTTCAGAAAAAATTGAAGTATGTAAAAGCCTTTTCTTTTATAACAAAAAAAAAAATTAAATGTTATCCTAATTTTATGCAGAATACCCCTGCAACTACGAACGAACAAGACGCTTGAATATAAAACATTGAAAAAGGTACAGCTCATTTTATGTTGGTTCTGCGCTATGAGACCTGAAATAATATTGCATTAGATTAAAAAATATTAAAATGGACTTTAAATGTAATGGGATTTTGAAGATTATTTCTATATTTGCTATTCATCATTCATCATCATTTCAGCCATCTGAAGTCCACTGCTGAACATAGGCCTCCCCAATTGCTTTCCACGTAGATCGATTCTTTGCCGCCTGCATCCACCGGCTCCCCGCCGCCCTGACCAGATCATCGGTCCATCGCGTTGGGGGCCGCCCTCTACTACGTTTGCTATTGTAGGACTGGATTTGGTAACGTCTTTGATGGCCGGCCAGGACGCTATTCCAAAGGGTAATAGAAATCCAATCCAATAGATCCAATGAATGATGTAGAGGTGTAAACGGACCTTAGGGGTGTACTGAGACTTCGTGCCTGACTATGGGCCTCATTAGAAAGCTCAAACCGACAACAAGTGAAAAACTCATCAAAATCGGCACAGCAGTGGTTAAATCATGATAGTGCTACTATGGCACAATGGTGGTATTTTACTCTTTTTAGAGCATTGTCAATTTTATTTTATACATTGATTTTTAATTTTATATAGTGCTACTATGGCACATTGGTAGTTTTTTACTCTTTTTAGAGCATTGTCAATTTTATTTTTTCCATTTATTTTAAATTTTAGCACTATTTAGTTGTCTTAGCGCCAAATGACTGAGACCTGCTTAATATTCCAGGTCAATCACACAACAAGTCCTACGCCCTATACCGTCTGGGTGAGCTTGCCAAGCCTTCAGTCCAAAGCTTCGCCCAGTTCGGCAAGATAGACGACCTGGTGCAGGAAGGTGAAGAAGAATCCAAGGTTTACGACCAGTTCTCGTCATCAGCGGTGGGAGCTGGAGTTGGGGAGACTGAGAACATCGTGTTGGTTGATGGGGGACATAGCTTGGTTAGTTTAACACTTTATCATACTGCTTAGGTTAGGTTAGATTAGTTAGTGTAAAAAATATGTATGTGACCAATTCGCACATCGTCGATAAAATTATTAATGAGGTCTGTTATCATATAGCAGCTTAAAGTTGAAATAGTTTTTTAAATGCGACACGTCTTATTGGACAGATTTTTAGCATTCGGCGCTATTCAATGATTGAGAGCGTTCTATATCATAGACAGCTCTAGCAACCAACTAATGTAGCAGCTTAGATCTGCTGCTTTAGCTATTCGCCCTACAACGCCACCTCGGTGACGACGGCGACTATCAGTTCAAACCGAGACATAGGCTTGAACTGATAGTCGCCGTTTCTTCATTCTTAGACGCCTTAAATTACCTGAATTACCAATAAACATATTCGCAGTAAATTAGATTAGTTTTTTTTTACACACAATCTCGCCTTTTTCCCGAAGGAGTAGGCAAAGTCATATTAAAGGCCCACATTTCGCCAGTTATAATGTTGGCGACACGTAATAGGTGGCGAGCCTATTGCCGCTTACCGGAAACTTCTGTGCATGCCAGAGCCTCGTGCATTGATCGGCAGATGCACCACTTGCAGGTGAGCTTAGCTTGGGCTCCTAAGATCTTGGTAGCATCCCCATACACCCGTCCCGTCCCGTGAAAAGTCCCATTCAAAAGAACCGGGGCTGTAGTTCTGAGCTGGGAGACAAATGGACCAAGCAAACCCTCTATATTGAAAATATGTCAAAGAAATATTAAATTAAACAATGATTGTAGGTATCGTTGTTGTGCCACATGATACCTTCGCCTGACTGGTTCGTCGGAGTGGACAGCGTCGATCTGTGCGTTGACTTCTCCTGGGTCGACCAGATCACACTAGATGTAAGTAACCACGTTTTTGAATGCTTTTTACACAATCTGGTCAAGGCAACGAAATCTACTAATCTATTAGGAGGGCCTAGAAGGTTTTAAATAACTTTTAATTATCATGCACAACTATTTTTATTATATTCCGAAGTAGACTTTTTCTTTTTTAAATTAAAAGCACTATGTCATCAAGGGTACTGGACTTCGTAGAGCTATTATAATGATGAAGTACTTCAATTTAAAAGTTTTTGCTGTTGCTAAAATATTATGCTGATATAACAACTAACCAACTCGTACACCGACTTCTTGGCGGGAAAGTATAAAAAAAATTGTGATACTTTGAACATTATGTGTAACTGTGGATAATATAATAACGGTGGATTGTTAATCGTTAAGTGTTTCTGAACGTATTTGAGTGTTGATAAATGAAACAGAACAGTTCAACATTTCTTTTTAAATTCTCTTAAGAAGTCCATGTGAGAGCTCAGTATAGTCCTACGTCCTACAGAGGACTCAAGGGGTTTAGGGGGAGGGCATCTCATTTAGCATTTATAGTCGTTATCACCACTCATTCTGTTTACTACGAATGAATTAATTAATATATATTCTACTTGACGTGGTGTCCGATAAATGCTAAGAGGGCACCGTTTCCATTTCCATATCAAAATATGTTATAAATTATATCTTATAGTATTTTATTTAGTAAGTAAACTTGTATGGTATTGTAAGCATGTATATGCTTTTTTTTCTGATACTTTCGCAATGATATTGACAATCTGAAGCTCTTGATCCTTATAACCTGGTGTAGTGTGACATACAATCACGTAGATGTAGATTGTAGATAGTTAATAAGATAGTATGATAATTGTATAAAGATAAGTCTATTATAAGTTAACTAGAAGATAAGCACGTCTAGTTATATATATATACCTATGTAACAGACGTATAAGGAGGTACTTGAAATATACATGAGTTAAGTGCTACTTCTCTCGTTTAATTACTGGACCCTACACTCCATGGCAACCCCGCCGTAGCCCCAACACCACACTGGTCCGTATTTTAACCAGAGCGTATATAACAATCACGCCGACAACATATTTTTGTGTAACATGTTCCCGTCAGTAAAAGATGCTGCGGTTAAGAAGGTAGAGAAAATGTTGCTTGTAAAATATTGAACATTAATCTTTCAACACACCCACTGCAATTCCTACCTCGATTGTTACGTCCATAACTGTGAAAAAATCTAGGAGAAAAATATTACAGATTGAAGAGTACTTGTAACAGTGGATTAAACGTAATTTCTTATTTATTTTAGTATTTTTATCTTTGAAACAGTAGTATTAGGTACCGTTTTGACTCAATACCATTACCCTACATAGAAATATATACATAACGTATTCTTCTGCCAACAGCTGGAACCGCTTGATGCGGGAGCAGCCAGTGGTCTGACCTTCACAGCTCCTCGCTGGGAGACCTCACCTCCTGAGCCTGTCACCAAGCACCAGCCCAGGAACCCTGGTCATCCATCTGCTGGTTTCTACTATCCCAATCTTAGAGAACTGCCAACTATAGCCAAGGTTGAGTTTACTAAGGTAATTTTATTTAGTTGCCTAAATTTATGTCTTACCTTTGTATATGTTTTTTTAATGTGACACGTGATAATGAGCCCGATGGTAAGCAGTCGATGCAGTCCAAAAAAAATTAAAGCATAGTGAAATAAGCACGGTACAAAGCGAACCCACTCATGAGGGCCTGCTAAAATCCCGTTTCACGCCCCACTTAAAATACCCGGAATCATAGGAAATAGGAAACACATGAGCCGGCAGCGAATTCTAGAGCTTAGTGGTCTTAATTTAAGCAAGTGATTGATTAAAAATATTTTAGTAACAAAATCTGGGCTACTATAATTCCCGAAAAATCGAGAAACTATTCAACACGACACGTGTTTCGCCCTTACACAGGGCATCTTCAGGTAAGATCAGAACAGAACAACGATGTATATACCACCAACGCTGAAACGAGGTCTTAATTTAATTTAGTTTCTCCAAATTTAATTCGGAGTCATTAGCTCGTTAATAAAATATTGATGTTCTCAACACACGAACTTAGGTGAGAGGGATTCAGGTAATTCTCCACCACGCGGATCAAGCAGCTGCTAGAATTTGTAAGCCGTCCAAAACGACCTCCAACATGTCTTAACGGCTAACACCTATAGTGGATTAGAAATTAAAGTGCCTTCCGAAGCACGAAATGTTTGAATATAGTTAAGCAACGAACCCTGTGTTAATGACGAAACACTTCACACGGGAATAATTCTACGGGAATACACAAAACCTACCTATTCGTATCGTTGCAGCCAGCTTGTTTAAAAAAAGTTGTTTGCCGACCAAAATAAATATAACCTTTTGGATAGCTGCCCAAACTGACTGTTCTTATACTAAAAAAATATTCAAAATATATTCATTAAATATAGTTTTTTTTATTATATGTGTTTTTATTACATATTGCAAAAAAATAAGGTGACCAAAAGATAATTGCATAGAGATATAATTGCCTTAGAAATAGGTTCTGCAGGTAATACTGCCCTTTTCAACATTTAAATATGATAAAACTCGATAACTCTTAGAGCAATACCATCTTTACCATATAATTAGGTACCTAAACACCAAATTAGCTTTCAAAAGCTTATTGCATTATTCAATTAATTTATAATTATCACATCTACACAAAGCGTCAACATCTACTCTAACGCAGCCTTCACGTAATGTCATAAATTGATGAAATAATTACTACACATGCGAGGCATGACGAGAACGTGATTACTACGTAGATTACTCTGCTCTGTCATGGCATATTAGTCTTTGATTAAGTTATCAAGTCTGAACCTATGTGAAATTACTCGTTTCATATATCTTGTTTCTCTATCATCTTGTTGTTCCTGGTTAGGAAAACATTTCAAGCGATCTTATTTTCGAAGCGCATTGTGAATCCTATGTTGGACCATTTAGAACTCCTTTTGTGTTTACTATAAGTACCAAATATTATTTTTTTCTTAAGTCACTATCCCACTTCTGCAGTTGCAAATTTACTCAAAGGGAAGAAAAATAAGAAAATAGCTCTGAATTGAACAAATGAGTTTCAGGTATTATTTTTATATAAAACCTGGTAAGAAATTCGGAGATTGGCTCACTGATTTCGATTCTTCGATAGGTCATTACAATTAAGACTGTGTTAAATCACACTAGGTTTTTTTACTTGGAGACTTGGGTTATATCTAAAATATGAAATTTTTCAAAAAAAGTAGTTGTTTATATTCGCTGCGTCAAACTGCTCTTAGGTATGTCACAATTACTTAATTTAATTTTTTTCATGATTACAGGAAAAAGAATATTCTACAAAAGAACTGAACGACCTAGCAAAGAAAGATATATTAAGAAAATTAAAAATCAAGGACGCCAAAAAGGGCTATCATAAGGACATAAATAACCATGATGATGTTGATGATGATAATGACGAAGATGATGATTCAAGTGCTAGAAACAATGCTGATAGTCTCAAGGATTTGGAAGAAGAACCATTTGGAACCCCTCAGCCTAATAACGCTGATAACAACGTGGTAGTTATCACTGAAGCTCCAAAGGTCACGTAAGTAGATTTTTGATAATAAAATATTGA
This sequence comes from Musotima nitidalis, assembly GCA_949126915.1. Lineage (NCBI taxonomy): Eukaryota > Metazoa > Arthropoda > Insecta > Lepidoptera > Crambidae > Musotima > Musotima nitidalis. The sequence goes on along the minus strand of OX421424.1, from coordinate 4,129,173 downwards.
ACAAGACAAATGTATCCATTTTGGTTGCGTAAAACGGCAAGTAAGTGGTTTAGCAAAACTATTTCTATCGATTTTGACAGAAATTTGTATTCTAATAAGATACATGAATGCTTTCTTTCTATTGATTCTGTTGGCGAACAAATTATCTCTACTGCCTAGAGTGAACAATTGGCGTGTCTTTTTTGTTGTGTTTCTTTTGATACAAAATAAGATCGAATACTATAAAAAGGCAGAAAAAACTAGTTCGTTACCACCAAATCAAACTTTCCCATTCCATTTAGGAATACAAAATAGTTTGCTACTAGTATCTAAATAATGACAAATGAAAGATGAAAGTTACATACATGTTTATAATTTAAATATTTGAATAAACAAATAAGGTCAATGTACTTGCAGTCCACTCCAAAAAGACGATAATAAGTATGCAATTACTAGAACTATTACTAGAACTAGATAGACTGGCGCTGTGTAAGATATCCAAGAATATTTATTATCGACATATAGATATAAAATATTGCACTGTTGCAAATAAAATGCAAGGGGTCGTAGCATTAAGATTTACTGACCCTTTAGCGACTTGAGCTATTATTTTTCCATTAGCATTACCATAAGACGGAGGGAAATTCTTTTATGTGCATTTTATAACTTCATAACGTCTCGACAATAAATAATCTATTTTCACGCTAAGTACAGTTTAAATTTTAAAGCACTTTTGACAAGATTTGCTAGATATCCAAACGAATAGTCTTTTAACTTAATTACTTCAGTCTAAGGTCCTATATACAATTTAAAAGTCTGTTTTTAATGTACCAATTGTACTCGGATATAAGGAAGAAATAAAATATAACATGTTCTTCTCTGTTTTTGTGCATAATTTACGGGACCGATAAACTGAAGGGAATTTTATTTATTTATTGATCCCTCATAGGTAGCCTATTGCCGCTTACCGGGAACCGTTATGCTTGTCAGAGCCTCATCCGTTGATGCACCACTTGTAGGTGAGATTGGCTTGGGTTCCTAAGGTCTTTATAGGATCCCTATACCCTATGGTTTTAATATATTAACTTTAAGCGTTATCTACATATTATCCTTAAATAATAAACAACCTCCTGTGTAACTGTATGTAAGTCACAGAAAGAAGGTTCAGTAGGCTGCTAATTTTCTACTAAATGACATCACGCTTTTAGAAATACAGTTCGTACAGCGCTAAGCAACTGCACGCTGGCTAACTATAACAAAACTAATAAGTACCTGTTATACTCGTTTGCAACTTCAGTATTACATTTATTATCGAAAGCGTGATATGGACCGCCCCGCTCGCTAGATGAACAGACGATCTGATGAAAGCTGCAGTATCACGATAGATGCAAGCTGCCCACATTCGGTCACGCTTGAATTTTCTAGGGGAGGCCTATGGTCAGCAGTGGCCTTCCTTGAGCTAGTGATCTCTTCTCTATCTTGATTTAGCGAAGAGCATAGCCTGTTAGTTTCTTGTCAGTTCTTCTCATAGAGCGGGGGCTCGGAACTGGTACTTAGATTCACTTACACCTAATTTTTATTTATTTGCATGTAAGTTAATCTAAGCTTCGTGATTTCAGTGTAGTAATATATAGTTTTTTTTATTTTATTTATATTTTGTTAAGACGTATTCAAATGTTATGTTTTAGTTTATGAAATAAAGATTTTTTTACTTTACTCAGATCAACTACAGAGAGAGAATTTGGCAACGAATTAGAAAACATGGATGATGTAGTTCTAGCAGTAGCCAAGGGGCGAAAACTGGGTCTTGGAAGACATCTGCCGAGACATTTCAGGTCGAGGCTTCATCATGCTGTCAATAGGATTCAACGTTAGTATTTTTTTCTTCTGCAGAATCATATTTACGACACGATCAATCTCATCCCGACCTCTCCTTTCCTCTCTCTAACAACACGTGCTGGTCCTAAAAACTATCCTCATACTGTGCAGACAATCAGCACTCGAACCAAGAAATTTGAGTAGTCGTTACTGACCAGGACCACGAAGCTCTGGAATTCGCTGCCGGCTCATGTGTTTCCTATTTCCTATGATCCCAGGTCTTTTAAACGGGGCGTGCAACGGGATTTTAGCAGGCCGTCATGAGTGGGTGCGCTTTGTACCGTACTTATTTCACGGTATGAAGCGCTTTAATTCTTTTTTGGACTGCATGGACTGCTTACTATTAGGCAGGATGTTGTCATTATTCAGTGCGTCCCATTAAAAAACACACTGCAATACTTTGGCTTCGTAATAGATTTGAGCTGGTCGCAGACTTTAGTATATTTGTCAAACGTTAATTAGTCGGCCACAGAAAACGTCCTATTACCAACAAGAACAGAGGACCATTTGAATCTATAATGATGATTGTGAGCTAGCTCTCTAAATAATTTTAAAACCACACTGGAACTTCCAGTGTTCTGTGATTCATCGTAACATCATCTCAACCCATCACTGAGCACAGACGTCCACCATGGTTTATGAGAGGGATTCAGGTCAACATTGTGCAGCAGGTCAATGTTGTCGTGGACCTGCTGTTAGAACCTTTCAAAAGAGCCTCTAACATGGCTTAATGACTCCACAAAATTATAACCAGCACCCTCTTAACGTGCCTTCCAATCCAAGTAGCGCTCGCTGCGGTAAGCATACTGAGGAATGAGCGACCGGCTGCATCTCAGTGAAGTTAGCTGATTTGTGATATGCAACTGCCTAGGTGATTGGTTGGGGTCTGACGCAGAATGTGCACTGCGCAAAATGTACCCTGGAACAAAACACGTCTTATTATAAAATTGTACGAGAAATAAATGTAAATTATAAAAGCGGAATTGCTTTCAATTAGTTATAAAAAAAAACCTTAACCTACTGGGCTCCTTATAAGTTTTAAGAGCAGGGGACATTTTGAGATGTGCCCATTCTGCGTCAGACCAATTGGTTTGAATGCGCTTTCGTTGTTTGTACAATGTAGTGTTTAAATATTTTGGTACAATTGTTGTCACTAGTTTGTAAGTATACTTCATATAACTAACTATGAAATACATATCAAACACACCAGACAAATCTCTGTGATTTATCGTGTGTTTAAAAATCATGTGAAAATGTTAATAAATTATTTTTTTTTTAAAAATGCCATACAAACGTTCTCTCATCCCAGGATTTACCTCCATGAACTCTACATTACTTCAGTTATCGTTTTCAACCCCCTTGTACCGCGAAGTACGCAAAGCTGCGTGCGTTCTAGTGATTGGGAGATCACTATTAACAGTCTTGCTTTTATATTAACAGCTGACGACTGCGTTGTATCTCCTTGGGGCGAATGGAGCCCCTGCTCGAAAACCTGCGGGTTCGGCGACAAGTTTCGGTCAAGAACAGTGGTCCGGCATAATCGCGGGGAGGGCCGCCGCTGCCCGCCACTGGTCGACCGAGATCATTGCGGCGACGCTAACTCCTGCACACATATGGATTACTTCGAGTGGTAAAAGTGGGCTACAAATTCAGAACATTACAAACTGGTCTTTAAATGCTTAAGAATGTTTTAGTAATAATTGGACGTAGTTATGCAAAATGGATCCAACCCACAAAAACGATTTTTAAGATACTGTCGTAAATGTCTAACTTATTAAAACAAAACTAGACAGAAAGTAGATAACAATAGTCAGTATTTAACAGAAATTCGAAAACAAACTACAGTTTTCATATTATGCTATATCAAATTTACTAAAACTCCTGTTTTCGCAAAAGTAAGTTTTTGTGGCTGGATTCATTTTGCATAACTACGTTCAATTAAGACCATAATAAATTTATGTTGTGTCCGTCGTGGAAGTTGTTCAATGTATTTTTAGAGGCAAATTTATACAAATAACAATATATATCTCATATTGAATAACTCCATAAAATTTATAATACGTTATATATTATATAATATATTATATATTATGCTGTTAGTGTTCCGAATAAATAATAAAATACCGACTTTAGCTTTACAGACTTTTTATTTTAATGGAATTCTGTATTATCCAAAACATTTGCGAGTAGAGCAATTCATAAGTATAGCGAAACTAACTTGACCCATATACCCATTCGACGACCGATATGGCGAGGAGGTGAGTATATCTGCAATTCAATCCAGAGGTCGTGGGATCGATTCCCACACAGTACAAATCTTTGTGCTCATGAACATGAACATTTGTTCTGGTCTGGGTGTTTTCCTGTTAATACCAATTATGTATTTACAAAAAAAAAACGATATTAAAATATATTTATCCGTTCTATAGTATCAATAACACGAGTTCTTAATGAAATCTTGGAACTGAATAATTGGTTTGATTGTAAGGGAATATTTATTTATTTATTAGTTAATTTGATTGCACAATTTGATACATTTTAGCCAAAGTATACCAGATTTTCTAAACGTAAACACAACTTATGTAATCTATCTAGAATACTGTTGCGTAATAATACTACGATGCTTTTAAAAGGAACAGGTATTATTCAAAAAGCATTTCATTTAAAAAAATCACTTAACAGCCCTTCTTTTCATTTCTCAGCCTGCAAAGAGGTTTTATTCTATACTAAAAGCGAATAACATCTTTGACCTACTTCCCCATAGCATCAATGGTTAATTTAATCACACGGGCATTGAAAAGGCGAGTTTAAGTGTGGTGCTATAAAGGGAGATAACTTTACTGGAATTCAAGACTCAATTTAACAGCAGTTTCAATGAACTAAGTATTAAATATTTATTTACATAAATATATTTTAAAAAAATCTGACAATTACACCAATTATTTAGTTTCAAGATAAGTATCATTAGGAACTTGTGTTATGGATACTAAACAACGGATAAACATATTAAATACTTTTTTTTTTAATATGCATAGAAAATTTAAAACGAATAGAATATACGGTGTGTAGGGATCCTACCAAGACCTAAGGAGCCAAACCAATCACACCTGCAAGTGGTGCACCTGCCGATCAACGTACGAGGCTCTGGCGAACATAACAGAGCCCGGTAAGCGTCAATAGGCTCACCACCTATGACGTGGCACTAATATTATAATTGGCGAAGTGTGGGCGTACCACAGATATAGATAGACCTAGATAACGCAAGAGCAACTACTTCGCGTGCCCAGCTTACGAACAAAAATCGTAAGCGGCCACTTTCGCGCTCAGTCTGCATCGGTGTGCCGCGCTAGTCGGACGTCAGTAAAAAAATATAAAATGGTTAATTGCTCAGTTATAAATTGTAAAAACTGTACAAATGCGAGGAGAAAAAATAAAGGAAATGTTTCCTTCCATCGGTAAGTCATTTTGTGATTAATATTATGCATATTTAATATTAAAATCAATTATTTTTGATCTAATACCCTCTGTAATACCAAATTTGAGAAAAAACATAGGTCATCAAACGTTAACTGCATATTCGTGTTACATTGCGGCTTTTACTAGAAGCGGTTGATGCGACGTTTTGTTTTAACAAGTGATGAATATCGCAGCAAGTGATACTATCGTATATCGCATCGGTTTTGTAGTACAGGGGCTTTTATCATTTTTCTGTCAGTTTTAGCGATTAGTGCTGTTCATCGTAGGCAACACAAATCGATTCTCAAGAATCGATTTCGGAAACAGAGAAATGATTTTGTATTTTATAGGTACTAATTATGTAGACAATTTTAGTAAATAATCGTAACGTTTAGTGTTTGTTTTTTAGTTTTCCACATGAACCCAATTTAAAAGAAAAATGGATTGAGGCGACGGGAAAGAAAGATTGGTTCCCAACAAAGCATAGCACTATTTGTTCAATACATTTTGAGGAAGCATTCTGCATTGCTGTCTATCTCATTCCTCTGTCTATCTCATTACTCTGTCACAAAATCGATTAATTAATCGATTTAAACGATTCTTAATAATTATTTACTGTATACAATTACTCAATAAATAGATGTATTCGTACGGTAATTGAAAATTGAGAAATGGTATATACAAAGGCGATCTTTATTCAAAATTGAGATTAAAAAGTACCCTTTTTCATCTCAATTTTGAATAAAGATCGATTCGAAAAGCAACGAGATCCCACCGAATCTCGTTGCTTTTGTAAACACTAGAACTAAATTGAATATAAGGTATTTCAATCGAATATTCACGTATTTATAATGGTAAACTTACTTGAAATTTTGGCAAAGGTATCCAAAAACGATGTGTGACCGTCGACGGAACGCGCACGAACACACAACCTCTCAATACGAAAACTTTCAGCGCACTGCTGGCTGGGTGGGTCAGCGCTTGCGCTAGGCGGGGGGTGGGGCGAAACGGGTGCCGCACGCGGCGGCGTCTTTGAATCGAGTTTATTTTCCCATCACTAAATAGTGCTTGTGACGTCATAGTAGGTAGTCAAAAAATGGCACGCTTGGTTTTCATACAAATCGTGATACTTGCGTTATCTAGGTCTATCTATATCTGTGGGGCGTACGAAGCGGCATTAGGCACCTATTACGTGGGATGAATATTATAATTGTGGGCGTATAATATGCCTCTGCCTATCTCTTCGGGGAAACAGGCGTGTATAATGTATTGTAGAATAGATTTAATGTTTAAATCGGTCCAAAGCTTCCATTAGAGCATATTTTGTTTGCACTCACATGTTTCATATTTTTAACAGTATAATTTATGAAGCGCTCGTGGCTCTGCGGTGCTCGGTAGTCGGAAACGATCATGTTGGATGGGTGACCGTTTGTGTGGCATGTGATATCGAGCGCTTCCGTGCTTCGGAAAGCACGTTAAGCCATTGGTCCCGGTTATCAGTAAATGTGGTAGTCGTTAAGCCATATTGGAGGCCTAATGGACGGCTTGAAAAATTTTAACAGCAGGACGCCATACACCTGCCTCCGCCAATTCGCACTGGGTCAGCGTGGTGGAGTATGACCCAATACCCTCACACCTTGATATGTGAGACGAGACTCGTGCTCAGTAGTGGGACGTTAATGGGCTGAGATAATGATGAAGATAATTTATTAATAAGCTATTGAAGAGCGGAATCTTATAACACAGGCATTGGATGTCTTAAAATATGCTCCAAACACAATTGTAACTGTAACTTCAGATAAATAAAATATGTATATAGTTAGAATAAAAATATTATTTTTTACTATCTGTCTGTTTCTTCTGGATAGTCTCCTTAGCGGCTGTATCGGTTCTGAAAGGATTTCACTGCAATCAACTGATGTTATATTAACTATTATTATTTATTTAGAAAGTATATTATATTACATAAACGTTTAAAATAAACCTACAATAATGTTTAAACAGTTTGACCGATAGATCAATTACTACAAACTATTATACATTAGACATTAACTAACTAAGGCTACTTTATACTTCAAAAAATAAGAAAGTAGGTGCCTGTAAGCCACGCTATAAAGGTGCGGCCGCCTGCTAGCTACATTAAATATGTTACTGAACGACACCTATCATCTTACGTCGATGTAACACAATATTAAAACAATGAAACACACAACTTTCCATGTTATCTCGTGGTTACTGTTGAAGGGTCGCTATCGGACCCCGCCATCGATCGCAGCGTCCTGCTGATTTGTATTCCGCACGAGATCCTCTCAAAATCAAGGAGTATGTGATTCGATTTCTATACACCCCCTAGGATCTGTAAGGGGCTGATATTAAGATAACAGGGATTTGTATGAGAGTTTCGATATGCGTCTTTAGCATTTTGACAACCTGTATAACGCTATACAGGTTGTCAAAATGCTACCTGTCTTTTCGTGTGTGAGAAGATTAATGAGTGTGAATAAAGCTAAAAGTGTGTGCCAAGATCGCATGTATGTGTATGTATGCATGTACTTAATTATCTTTACAAAAAATTCTCAGAAAAGACACGGACATGTATACCGCGGTTTCTTTAATGAACCGCGATTAAAATCTATAAAATGTGTGTAATTTGTTATGTAAAATCGCGTAAATAAAAAAACGATGATATAATTAATGTAAGTATTACCTTAATTTGCATACATTTGCCAATTATTAATTAAATAGATAAGTGAGTAATTTCATGAAATTGTAGAAAATACATAATCACGTGTAAGTTCTTAATATGTAGGTACCCGATATATTGAAACTCTACGCACAATATAACTGACTGTAAGAAACCTTTCCGTAATATCTCTACAAGATGAAATTGAGTGAAACCCAAAACCATAACCCGTAGGTCCCATATATCTGGGAGGGAAATAAAAATGCGCTGAGTTTGCGTTCAGGGAAATTTCACCATCTGGAATTTAGGACGTGTTATGGGATTATATTTTCATACTTATATAGGTGTTTTATAGTCGGAGAGGAAAAAGAGAACGCAATGGATACGCAATAAAAAGTTTGTATATCTGTTTTATATTTTTTTTTCTCAAAGACTAACTAGACCAGCAGCATAGAATGTTAATACCACATTGGCCTATAATTAGTATAGTGCAATTTAAGTATGAAGCGTTCGTAGCTCTGCGGTGCTCGGTGGTCGGTAACGATCACCGAAGTACAGCAGAGTTTACAGAGGTCAGTTCATGGATGGGTGACCGTTTGTGTGGCATTTGATATCGAGCGCTTCCGTGCTTCGGAAGGCACGTTAACCCGTTGGTCCCGGTTATCACTAAAATGTGGTAGTCGTTAAGCCATGTTAGAGGCCTAATGGGCGGCTTGATAAATTCTAACAGCAGGACGCCATACACCTGTCTCCGCCAATCCGCACTGGGTTCGCGTGGTGGAGTATGACCCAATACCCTCGCACTGTGGTATGTGAGAGGAAGCTCGTGCTCAGTAGTGGGACGTTTATGGGCTGATATGATGATGCTGAATTAAGTATAATCACACCGAAATGTAACTTTGTTAAACTTATATGTCAAATCATGAAGGACTTGTTATGGGATTATATTTTCATACTTATATAGGTGTTTTATAGCCGGAGAGGAAAAAGAGAACGCTATAAAAAGTTTGTATATATGTTTTACATTTTATTTTCAAAGACTAACTAGACGAGCAGCGTAGACTATACAAGCCACATTAACCAATAATTTGTATTATGCAATTTGATTATAATCATACTTATAAAGATGTTTCATAGCCGGAGAGGAGCAATGAAAAAGAGTTTGTGTCTATAAATTTTTTTTTCAATGACTACCTAGAGGAGCAGCTTGAAATGTTAGTGCCACATCTGAATGAATGTGTTTTATTTCTCAAATACGGTACATTATTAAGATGTCACACATTGTTCATATAAGTCCATCGCATTTTACCAGATAGAACTAGGAATATCTGCTAATAATTAGTATTGTGCAATTTAAGGATAATCATACCGAAATTTTACTTTGTTAAAACTCACATGCCAAATCATTTAGGACGATTTATGGGACAATATTTTCATACTTATATAGATGTTTCATAGTCGGAGAAGAAAAGAGAACTCACTGGGTAATCAATAAAAAGTTTGTATCTATCTGTTTTAGGGCGTAGCAAAAAGTGACTACACAAAAACACAGCACAGAATGTAAGTGCCATTGGGCTGATATATAATAACAAACGCACGCGTTACTTAGAGTTACTCTCGTTTCAGCGTTGGTCGTGAAGACATCGTTGTTCTGAGGCTCCTATCTTACCTGAAGATGCCCTGTGTAAGGCCGAAACACGTGTTGTGGTGAATAGTTTCTCGATTTTTCGGGAAATTACAGTAGCGCGGGAATTGTTACAAAGATATTTTTAATCCATCACTTGCTTACAATGGATTTCCGCAAAGTAACGCCTGAATCAATAAATTATAATAACAAAAGTAGATATTTTTAATGAATTTCATACTTTGGAAATGGACTTGCCGATACATGTAAAGACCTACTGGGGTCCAATTTTGCAAACAATATTAATTATGATTTCACAAATGTGTATCAGTTTAATGATTCTTTCTAGTGAATAATTACTGCGAAATACCCAATTTCATATAGATTTATATAGCACCTACGTCACCGAACTAACATTTTGTTGGCCTTACTGGGCCTGTATCATTTATGTTCACCCTAAGCTGCAATCTTGCAATTATGTAGTCCAGTTTAAAAGTTATTAAGCAGATATACTGGTATTGATCATACACAACCAGGTTAAGATTACAACGAGACCCAACTTTAAAACTACTCCAAAAAACTGTGTTATTCTATGCTGGCAACACCAGAAACAAACGACAGTCGGCTACAGACTTTCAATTTTCCAATACATTAGATCGCGCCGGGCTGAGACTGCGTGATTGATTTCCGATCCTTCTCTCATTCCTGAAGATTGAATTGAACTAGGAAAGCACTTATAAAGTTCGCACCTTTTCCTATAAAAAATCTTCTATCCAATAAATTTTGTGTAAATTGTTGGTGCAGACACCGTGAACTTTATTCGGGCGAGGTAATATATCTTAGTAATTTAAAATAAAAAATATATAGTAGCTGGTATTTAGGCAGATAGTAGTTGGTATTTTTACAAGAAAAGACAGTATTTAATAATAAATACAATGAATCCGGGTTGTTGCGCCTAAGCTTGGGTATGAAAGAAAGAAAGAAAGAAAATAATTTATTCTGTGACACATGATACATTGGTTTACAAAAATACAAAAAATAAAAATTTATAAACACATGTGGCACCGAAAAGGCTTATACTCAGCATAGGGTATGCTTGGATCGCCGTTCAAATGTTCTATTATGAGTGTGGTCTCTTAAAAATGATGATTTCCACTAAAAAAACCTCCAAGCTCTAACTCTAGATTCGAATCCATAATTATGCTGGGGTTAATTGAGCTATGTTAAGCAATAATGTGTTAATCCACAAAAAAACAAAATTCCTGTTAGTGACATCTAGTAACCCGGGGCAGTACGGGGAAGTCCTTGATTCCCGAAATTCTCAGTGCCGCACTTGTATGTACCGGTTAGGTAATTTTTTCGAGCGTTAAGTAGTACTGTCCCGGGTTACTAGATGTCACTAGCAGAAACTTTGTTTTTTTGTGGGTTAACACATTATTGCTTAAAATTGCTCAATTATAGTCGTCCACTAGCCCCAGTCCACTCAGCAAATGTCAAACTTAGAATGCTGTTCCGACTGACACATAGACTATTGAGCACAAACACATAGCACTTCCGAAGAATGACGTCCAATCCATAATAATAAAATCTATCGCCTCTTAATCACATAAGCCATTTACAGCCGGATAGCAATTACGATCTTCCATGTCGTGAAATCCTATAATGTGCCTTACCGTAAGCAATTTAAAGTCTTATAGCACTGACGAAGCATTTCGTGAAATCCATCAAAATTCCTTAGACCTCTTCACACTACACTAAACTATAATCAAATAGTAAGGTTTACAAACAGTTGGAGGCCTATGTCCAGCGATGGACGAATATAGGCTAATGATGATGGTGATGAAGGTTTACAAATAGGCTATCAAACCAATCAAGTATCTTTAATCACACGACTCATTTAAATCTATGTTTTGTAAGCACTTCCAAAGCATGTAGCGAAATCCACAAAAAGGCCTTTAGAAAGAGAGATAAATAATATGTTTGTAATACGTTACAAATAAATAACAAACAGACAACAAAACATAAGCAAAATTCCTTCAAATCCTAACATTACCCCGGTTGTCCCAGACTTAAGCCCAGGGTCTGCTCAGCGGCCTAACCAGATTTGGCTGGACTTCAGTTATTACAAGCAGCGACTGCCACATGACCTCCACAACCCAAAGGGAAACATTATTCTGTGGTTAAACCAAAACAAGAACAAGTAAAGTACTACAAAACGGATACCACTAAGCTTATTCCGCAGCAACGAGATAACAGGACTCTGATTTTCAGTAGCACCAGTGAGAGAGATGCAGCTCAAAATAGTAGCTACACTTTACACACATAACACAGAATTGATTGAAATAACAAAGAACATTCAGGATCAAATTAAATAGTGTGGCTTGCAAAAATCTATCGCTCCTTAATCACACAAGCCATTTAAGCCATTAATGGATGCAGAACGGATTATCGCCGCCTTCTCGCGATGCGCCATAAATTGTCATTTAACGCATCATGTAACTTGGAATTTGAAGGGACGCTTTATATCACCCGTACCTACTGCTTTTGTATATAATGCACATGGATGCGAATGTAATTTGGAAATGAATTGGATTCTATTGTCATCGCAGTTTTATTTATTACCAAGCGCAAGCAATTTGCAAAATATTTATTTATCATGGCTATATTCCGAGAGACACGTTTTGACGGCTTTTTCACATACTCCAATCAATCAATCAACAAATCAATCAAAATCGTTTATTGCGAACACAGTTTACAGGTTAGGTTGGAACACAGGTTTAGATCTAGCTGTAGTCTGCCTCATGGGCGTACAATGAGTTGCGATTTCATCCAGCACAAAATCAGATAGATATTTATGTATTTTAAAAGTAATACTACGAAGTCGGACTTCTCCCTTCAAAATCATAAGTCGAGTTTGAAACAGAAAAAAGTTAAATTTTGGAGTAGATAAGTAACAATGCTGTTCGATTCAAGTTCCTTTTATAGACCAGGGCCCTCTTGATATTATCACTTAAATACTGCATATATATGCACATTTCATGTGGGCAGAAACCTTGCTTGAATCTATTAGTTGTAGCTAAGTTTACTTTTAGCGCAGAAATCTCTAGACATAACGTGTCTAATTGTGAGAAGTGACTAGTGTCTATGTGGCCTTCCGCCCACATAGACACAAGACGAGATACAATTGGCACTGCCCGAATATTAATATTATCTAAGTCATCGTTTTCCAGTTTACATAAAAAATTTAAAAGCAAAATATTCATATTAGCTTATCAAAGCTCCTAAAATGCAGAAGACGCGCTGTAGGGAGTCTCCCCTTGCAAAGAACACAATACTAACTAATTTGAATACACTTGTATTGAATATAAATCAAATTCGTAATGGACTGGCTTGTGGAGGCTTCAAAGTTTTATCACATTTCAATCGATTGTCTCGGGTGAACGTGAGATTTTTTAAAGGGCTTTTGTAATATACAAACAGACAACTTTCTTATAGTGAGCTATTAATTTTCGGGTTCAGCAGGAAATTTTTTCCTTATTAAGAACTAAGAAGCCAAAATTAGTTTAAAATAGGAAAGTAGGAAGTAAAATAATAAGCCTGTGAGGCAAACGTTTAGATAAGAGCCAGACGGTAGCATCTTCAAACCAGATAATGATTTGAGAGATATGTAGTGTAACTCCAGGAGGCTGTTCCCATTATTTGGGTGTAGTTATGCAGAAAGGATTTACCCTACAGTGACCAATTTGAATTATAGGTACTTCTCTATGTGTTCGCCACACATCAGTTGAAAGTATCAATTATTTCATGTGTGTTTAGATTGAACGGCCGCTTTCTGTATCTTAATAAATATAAAATATTCCCTTACAATCACACCAATTATTTAGTTCCAAGATAAGTATCATTAAGAAATTGTGTTATGGATACTAAATAACGGATAAACATACATAAATACTTTTTTTTTGTAAATACATACTTAAGATACATAGGAGAACACCCAGACCAGAACAAATATTCATGTTCATGCACACAAAGATTTGTCCTGTGTGGGAATCGAACCCACGACCTCTCGAGTGATGTGCAGGTATACTGACCTCCACGCTATATTGGTCGTCAAAAAATAACTTCATTTAGTTATTTTGTAGTATTTTAGAAAGTATTGTAGGTCCGCTATTTGTAGTGGAATGCCTTAAAAGTATCATGCATGTATAAGTGGCAAGTTTAGATTAAACGTTTAGATTAAGGTGCCACCAAACTAGGAACCTATTGGATGTATTGTTACCAAAATTAAGAATTATTTTTTAAGGTGAGAGAAAAAATTATAACGATATTGAAAACTAAAATTACGTTCAATAAGAAATACAATACGTTCAAACAGTTCTTTCTTCAAGACAACCTATATTTAAAAAGATATTCTGTTTTTTACAATTGTCATACAAATTGATTTTTGACGACCGATATGGCGTGGAAGTCAGTATACCTGCACTTCACTCCAGAGGTCGTGGGTTCGATTCTCACACAGAACAAATCTTTGTGTGTTATAAATATGAATATTTGTTCTGGTCTGGGTGTTTTTCTATGTATATTAAGTATGTATTTACAAAAAAAAAACATTTATGTATGTTTATCCGTTATTTAGTATCCATAACACAAGTTCTTAATGATACTTATCTTGGAACTAAATAATTGGTGTCAGAAATATTTCTTATTATTATTTATTATTGATTGAACAGTGACCATAAAAAAATCATTGGACAAACAACAAATTAAGTAATTATAGCTTGCTTGCCTTGGTAAGCACGTTAAGCCTTTGGTCCCGGCTGTCATGAACAACTATGGTAGTCGTTATTAGAAAGACTGCTCCTTCTTACTTTCTGACAGCTGATTTAACCATATAATTATGCTTGCCCCAGGGTTGCGAATTTCAGACGGCAATCGATCTATGTTTCCTCTATGCAAATAGTTGTCTAAAAAACAAATCTGGTTGGGCCAGTGAGCAGACCCTGGGCCCTAATCTTAATCTTCTGGGGCCTAGTCTAGGGCAAGCAGAATAATGGGAGGATATTATTATAATGATGTCATTGCATTTAACAGTTTCAGTTGCAATAATAGTATATGCAGGTTCGACCATTTAGGAAACCGGAGTTTGAAAACTAGTTTCCTTAGAGGCTTTTTTAATACTTATTGAGAACTGGTTTCCCAAAAATCTTTTTTAATACTTGTAGGGAACTGGTTTTCTAAGAGTACTATGTTTATAAGTTATCTTAGCCTCTAAGAAAACTAACAACCGGATTACAAATAAATATTAAAATCTATTAGAATTGAGTATTGTTCTTAATTATCTTAATTAAAATATACAATTACATAATATCTTAATAAGTAATGTTATATTAAAAATATTTAAAGGTATTCGATGACCGACTTATATAAATATAATTGACTCCTAATGAAATAGAAAATATCGTTGACATTTTTTGATGCCCTTTATAATAATGTAGCATAGGTACATTATTATTATGTGTATTAGATTTCAATTTTATAACGATCATAAAAACAATTCTGCTGAAAATGAACAAAAACCATTTTTTAGTTTGAAATTAGAATAAAAATTAAATAATTTCGATACAGTGCCCCACAGTTATCACTCCATTTTTTAAATCCATTATGGTATAATCAATTTCTGTATCTACTTCTTTAAAGCTATTCTCTTCATTAATTTTTTTGTAGTTACTTTTAAAAATATTTGTAACTTTAGTCTCCTTTATCAAAATTTCTAATAAAGTGGATTTTCATTTTCTTTTGTATTCCGATTATTAGTTTCCTTAGAGGCTAAGATAACTTATACACATTGTACTCTTACGAAACCAGCTCCCTACAGGTATTAAAAAAGACTGTTGGGAAACCAGTTCTCTACAAGTATTAAAAAAAGCCTCTAAGGAAACTGGTTTCCAAACTCCGGTTTTCTTAACGGCCGGAGGGCATCTTCCAAATACCAAAAGAAAATATTGCAAGCCAAAATTCGATATGACAAGATGTCGAAAGAAAATATTTCGAAATACCCTGGAATTGTATACAGTCAGGCCTGTAATTCCAGACAATTTAGGCACTTGTCCTATCGGTCCCAATATTTGACAAGCAACCGAATTGTCCAGAATAGCTTGTGACATTCAAATGTCAGCAATAACTTTCGATATGGCAAGAGCAGATGAACAAATCCAGCCTAAGGCATTTACTTATTCAAATCTTGAGCACACAGGGCCACTCTTTCTTGGCCATCTCGGCAGTATTTTACGACGAGACCTTTCTGTGCGATCTCCCGTTTTATTCGTTGCCGAGTCCCATTCCATTTTATATGAACTGTAGTTGTTGGCGCAGTAGAATGATAAGCAGTATTCAATAAAAAAAGTTTTTTTTTTTAAATTTTAAAACCTTGTTGATAATACAGACAGTTACCTGATAGTCTACCTGCTACCGTTATCAATATCGATTCAAAACGAGCAACCAATCTCTGTTGTATGGGAGCCCCCTTAAATACTTATTTTATTCTGTTTTTTAGTATTTGTTGTTATAGCGGCAACAGAAATGCATCATCTGTAATTAAAATACTACTCTGTCAAGAATTTACCGGGAAAAAACAATAATACACAAATTGTTTGTTGTCCGTCCAAATTTATTTTATCACCTTCAAAGTATGCTCCTTCAGAAACGATACACTTACGCCAACGAATAATCCAATCATCAAAACATTTTTAATAATTCTGTTTCCGGAATAGAATTCAGTGATTGAAAACGGGTTCCACCAAGTGATAATAAGTGTAGGAAAAAGAAAGAAGTTGGCTGGAGCCACTATCTTGTTAATATATTTTGTCCATTATAAAATTCGCAATACGCAATAATATAAATAACATTTGCAACTCAAACTCCGCGCCAAAATGGAAGTCAGTTATGCCAATATAACAACAAAAATACGAAAAAATGAATTTGAAACCATAAACAAAACATTCATTCCCGATACTTTGTTGAGTGAATGTATATAGAAACAGAAATAATTTTAACTATCTGACTATCACGGTTCATGAGATACACCCTGGTGACAAACGGACGGACGGACAGTGGAGTCTTAGTAATAGAGTCCCGTTTTTTACCCTTTTGGTAAGGAACCCTGAAAATAACATTTAAGTTCATACATTCTTGGTATTAGAATTTAGATGTATTGGAGCTGCTTAATCATTCTGCAAAGCATTTGTGAACATCACTGAAATCTAGTCACTTCTCTAGAGCAATAGGGAGTAAATCTAATTTCAAAAACAATGTGACCGAAATCTTTATGACTTTATCAATTAGTTAGATTAATAATTAGTATTTATATAATTCTATATTCATTCAAATACAAAAAGAATTATCACTCATTGACATACTTAATATGTGTAAGGCAAATAACCAAACACGACTTTAAATATATAGCAAACACACTATCACGCCTTTTTCCCCGAAGGGGTAGGCAGAGGCATATAATTTACGCCCACATTTCGCCAGTTATATTTTTGGTCCTACGTAATAGGTGGCGAGCCAATTGCCGCTTACCGGGAACTGTAATGTTCGCCAAAGCCACGTCCGTTGATCGGCAGGTGCACCCACTTGCAGGTGAGGTTGGCTTGGGCTCCTTAGGTATTTGGTAGGATCCCAATACACCAATTAATAGATACATACATAATGTGACGCCTCATTCCCGTAGGGGTAGGCAGAGATCACATCTTTCCACTTGCTACGATCTTGGCACACACATTTAGCTTCATTTACACGTATCACTTTCTCATACACGCCCGTCGGTTTAGGGTGCTTTTGACCTGCCCTTATAAATTAATAATAAATACATAAACAATTTTAATTTCAGTTAATTTTTTATTTCAATGGCTTAGTAAGTTATATAGTTATTTTAGATATTACAAGACTTTGTGTGATTTTTTTTAAAGCCATGTTGCCTATACAATTATTAGTAACAAAACAGAAAATTCAAAAAAAGCATGATGTAACAGATGATGAGTGGTCATACTGTTCCTATTTACTCGATTGTTTTACAGAAGTATAAGTGTAGCTGGTCATCTAAGGACGGGTGTTAAAGTTTTACTGCTCACTCCCACTAGCAGGACGGATTGACAAATTGACGGACGATAGGATCCGATGTGCGACCTGAATTTAAAGAAATGTACCTAACCTTTTTGAAATAACTTGTAAGCTATTTATCTTAGATTACACTAAATTGTTGCACATAGACTTTCATCGCTTTTCCGAATAAACGTGTAGTTTCCGAATAAACGAATAGTTTCCGAATAAACAAATAGTTTCCGAATAAACGAATAGTTTCCGAATAAACGAATAGTTTCCGAATAAACGAATAGTTTACGAATAAACGAAACTTCCATGTCTTCGATTCGATTGTTTATAGGATGTATGAGGTGTATCCTACAAAGACTTTAAAAACCTAAGATCCCTTTTTTGTACGTCGGAACAAAATGCATTTAGACCTCTTTTATGACAAAATGCATTTACGCACTGCCTTCCGGCCAGATGCGGACCGAAATGGGATTTGGGACTTATCACCGGCATACGCAACCGCCAGCAGCAATATCCACTAAAAATCTTCCGGTTCGCCCGCCGCTTGTTGGCAGAAAGGAGCGGGGGGCCAGTACCTGGTTTGCAGCGACTGACACCCCACATGCGGCCAATTTCCCCCGGGCCAAAACCAGAAGGACCTCCTCAGAGAGGCGCAGTGGACGCAAGTGTGGCTGACTTTTTGGAGGGTCTATGGTTAGACAGCAGGGGCCGTCTCCCTCTCCAAGGGCCAACACCCTCCTGGAGCTGCCTGACCCGCTGCGCCCTTCACAGATCGATCTTAGTTTCCCCTCCAGTAGGCTGTACTTAGGACGCTCTCTCGCTGCCGACCATCAGAGAGAAGTGGTGATGTCGCAGAAGGAGGCCGCGGAGCGGGAGAGGGAGCGGGATCCGCTTTCTCTCCGGCTACGCCGTTGGCGCAGCGGGTGGGCAAGGAGGGCCCGTCCAGCCGCGCCTGGGGGGTCTTAGGCGGCTGGGGCAGGGGGCCCCTTCCGTCTAGCTGTAGAGGTCCTTCCGGTTCTGATCCGGGGGACGTTGGCCGCGGGCAGGGTGCCAGAAGCTACAAACCCAGGCACTGGCCCCCTGCCCCTTTTTCAAAAGCGGTGGGCGTCGTCGGAAGTTTTTAGTGGGTAGGACTGCGGTGGCCGCGTCTGCCGCAGTGAGCCCCACACTCCCCTCCCGGTCCCCCCAATGGCCGGGAGACAGTGCGTAAACAGCATTTTTTTACCGACGATAAAAAAAAAAAAAGTCTGTACTTAGAAGACCCAGAGTCGCAAGTCGCTCGGTGTTACCTTTTCCTCAGCCACTCCTACGCCCTACCGGGAGGCACTCAGTCCCCCCACTGCGGCAATGTGACCCAATGGGGGGGGAGTTTATCTACCGATCAACGGACGAGCCTCTGGCAAACATAAGAGTTCCCGGTAAGCGACGGTAGGCTTGCCACGGGGGACCAACAAATTTAAAGATGAAAAGTTAGCTTAGAATATACCATCTGCCTACCCCATGCGAGGAAACAAACGTTATTTATGTGTACATATATATACTTGCATTTATTTATATATTTTATAACTTTTACAAGCGTTTCGAAATTTGCTTTTTTAAGTACTTGGTGTTAACCAGAGCTGATTAGGGATTATCCTCCCCCCCCCACAGGTCCCCACTTTGGCGTGGTGGGAGGGCTGAGTACCTCCCGGAGGCCGGAAAAGGG
The DNA here is from genome assembly GCA_949126915.1 of Musotima nitidalis. NCBI lineage: Eukaryota > Metazoa > Arthropoda > Insecta > Lepidoptera > Crambidae > Musotima > Musotima nitidalis. The sequence goes on along the minus strand of OX421424.1, from coordinate 4,109,736 downwards.
TAACACCCAGAGACCGACGACTCTGGGTGCCCTAAGTACTGACTACCGGGGGAGAAACTAAGAGGGACCTGTGGAGGGCGCAGCGGGCGGGCCAGGAGCGCCCGCTCAGCAGCACCAGGAGGGTCTAGACAGTGGGGGCAGGGGGCCCCTGCTGTCTCACCATGGACCCTCCGGGAAGTCGGCCACACACGCTATGGTCGCACGGCGAGGTAGGAGGGGCGCGTCCACTGCGCCTCTCTGAGGAGGTTCTCTCGGTTTTGGTACTGGCCCCCGCCTCTTTCTCAACAAGCGGCGGGCGTCGTCTGAAGATTTTTAGTGGGTATTACTGCAGGCAGTCGTGTCTGCCGATGGTGAGTCCCATACCCCCCTTTCGGTCCTCCTTTGGCCGGAAGGCAGTGCGTAAATGCATTTTGTTACCGACGGAAAAAAAGGGATTATCCAATGGGTTAAACTATCATAAGTATTACCACAAGTTATATATAATGTACGTGCTAACATTTCTAGGTAATTTCAGTAACAAATATTTAGACGCCTGTTTCTCCAACGGCCTATTCGGGCGACGGCGGATGAGTGAATTATTTTTATTAGTAAAAATATCTGTCTCTCTACTATTTCTAGAATTTAAAAATGTAAGATTTGTAAATATTAGTACTTTGAATTTGAAAAGAAAGAGTGAATGAGTTGATATTGTATAGCCGCGAAAAGTGTGAACAAGTGAACTGGTAGCAAGACAGGAAGGTGATGATTATAATATTTTGTTATAACAGCATCGAGCTGTACAAGACAAATACCATTATATAGTCAAAGTCAAATTTAAGTTTAAGTTTGGCTCGATTGAGCTCTTATTAAAGTTAAAATTACAAAAATTATAAACCAAGGCGCCCTTTCGCTGCGGGCTTTATCGTTAAACAACGGGGAAGAAAATTGGCAAGGAAAGTTTTTTCTCCCGACAGTTACAAGAAACTTACTTAATAGTAAAACAAGATTTTAAATAAAAGAAGAAAAGAACTATCTACATAACTGTATATAATAACAATATCAAAGAGGATGTATATTGTATATGTATAAATAAAAAAACAGAATAGTAAAAAAAAATTGAATTGAAACAGCATGTATTTTGTCCAATCCACCCAACCTGAAAAAAAGAATAAATGGTGCCCCGGTTCGGCAAAAGTTGCCCTGATAAGAAACAATTTGTATTCAATAAGCTTTCGCGCCCACGAGAACAAGTGCCTCCAGAAATATGGTTGTAAGAATTTTACGTAGTCCATTAGCAAAAAGGTTCATATTCTGAACAGAATATGATATTTTGGTTGCGAGATGGGGTATTTCATGTAAAGGGGAAAATAACGTGTGACTATAATAACTGGTCTTATTAATGATCGTTCTGGCGAGGAAGCTAGAATACCCGTTCTTAGGTCCAAAGGGTGATTTAAAATGTTTATTATGTTTCAAATATTTATTTAATATGTTTATCAGTTCTCCTAGTTCAAGTGTATAAAAATTTCAAAAATTATATGATTTTAAATATTACTCGAAGTCGTAAAAAATATCTTATCTTTGATTTATAACAAAGAAACATTTCTACTTTTGGATTTATACAATTAAACTCAAAAACTTTTGGCGGATTTTGATGATATTTCATCATTAGAATGCTGCGTTACCCTTGACTAACATGGGCTACGTTTTGTATTAGACAAATTCAGGAATACCCACTAAAACTTCGATAATGTAAACCAAGGTATAAAAATAATTGTAGCGCTGGGAAAACTATGAATAAATTACTAAAAATACTTACAACAACACTAAAATAATACAAGTCGTAAGTAGTACTTAATAAAATATAGTACAAGTCGATATCTAAAATAAAATTTGTGGTGTTCACCTATTGTAGTTATGTCAGTATTACCATTAGGCTAAGTCATACTTGTACTAACAAAATATGGATTGTTATTTATCTGAAATAAAATGTTTGAATTTGAATTGAATTACAACTTTTTGAAAATAAATCTGCACAAAACCCAAATTAAGCCTAATTCATTACTAAGCCCTATTCATGTCTTTGTTTTGATCCCCATCCAAATAAATTATTTCTTTATTAAAATTGTTTTATTACCTGTAGATAACTATTTGAATTATAAAAATCAGCTATTGCGTATAACAAGGACTTGACATTGGTACAGATAGAAAATAAACTTTTAGAACTTTACGATCAAAATTTAAAATATTTTTGGCGTCAGAAAATATTGCTCCTGCCATCCCGAGTTATATATTACGCTATGATGTGAACGAGTGGAGTTATTGTATTTTTACGTATGCTCCTGGTGGAACAGTTAAAACCTTCCTTGCCAATTTAGTATGGGCAAATTTACACCAAACTGGAAGAAAAGCACTGGCAATGGCGTCATCCTGAATTACTGCAAATCTTTGAATGGCAGGAAAACTGCTTACTTTTATATTACCATTGGCAGCGTCTTTAGAACCACAATCTGTAATTTAGCAAATCGCAGAAACGTCCTACTGGGAAAGCTCTTACAGGAAATGACGGTAATTATTTGTGCTAAATACTCTATGAGCTATAGAGCTCATATAGAAGCATTGGGCCGTTCATATTATGAATTCAGGCAATGTGATGGGGGTTATAACTTTTATTTTGGCTGGAGACTTTCCCCAAACACTTCCGGTCATAACAAAAGAGACACGTGCCGACGTTATTGAAGCGTGCTTTACGCTATCACCTTTGTAATCACCATCAATCGTAACTCTTAATTTGCACAGGAATATGAGAACACGTTTAAATATAAACCCCGAAGGCAATTTCTTACAGAAAAAACCTTCTCCTATTGCAAATATAGTAGTATTGTTAAAAAATTAATTAGCTCAAAATTGCAGATTGCCTTGCAGATCTTGTGGCCGAAAATATTAGTAAAATAATTTTAAAAAATATCAGTTATCCCGAAAATATTATAGACTGACAGTTTAATTGGCTCTGTTTGAGTGCGATAGTGTTACCGTGAATCGAGTCGGTAAATGAGATCAACAAAATAATTATAGAAAAGATACCGGATATTTTCAAAACTCGATATCTTTCCCTTTGACCGAATTATTTTTCATCAGATCCCAAAAAATTAATCGTTTTAGTTGTATTTTGAAATTTAATCTCAGATAGATGGGGAATTTGAGACTGGGTAATTAGTTTTAAAGAGCAATATCATAAGGGCAGGTTGGAAGTTTATTTATTTAAATGACACAGTAAATTCAATTACCTGTCTTGCATAAATTAGATTTTTTTTTGTCAGCTGTTGAAGCAGCTGAAGATATAATTAGAAAACGAAATATAAGCCACTCAGAGTAAAACAGAAAAAACTTCTACTACGACTCCGCTCACGAATTAAATGCTGCTCGTAAAGTTTTACTTTTAAAAAAAAAAGTAGAACCATTTGTATTTTTGAATAATACATATATATTTCAAATTATTATAAAACACACATAATTTTAACTTACTTAACAATAGTAAACTTTTTATAACAGCGATAAGACCTCCTTTAATTATTTTAAAGTGTAAGTAATCTAAAAGGTTACAAATAAGTCACTATAAAACTTCCACATGTTTTTACTTCTGAACACAGACCATGTCAAAATAATAACAGACTCTACTTAATTGTATTGTAAATCTTTAAGAAATGGTGGTAGTTGAGGGGGTAGATAGTCTAAATATGCTGAGCTGTTAGAACTACTTGGTTGGTAATTATTTTTTCTGACAGACGAAAAATTTTGACGCTTACCCTTATAACTTATAGATCGTGACTTATTACAAAGCCCGGATATTTCTAAGAGCTCATTAGAAACAGAATTGTATCTATCTTTATGAAATGAACAAACAGATTCTTCTAAGTAAAAAATTTGCTGATTGCTACCCATTTTGCGTTTCCGAAAGTTAGGTCCACCAGGAGATGGTTTAATAACAATATGCGGAGACTTATCTCGTTTTGCTAAATTCCTTCTTTCTGTCTTCAAACAGCTTTTACCTTTACAAATCTGACCTTCACTCTCTTCAGTTGAACATCTAAAACTTGTTGTTGATTTGTCAGATTGATTCAATCCACTTTTGAATAAGCTTTCACAAACACACTTAGACGCGTCACATGAAGTTCCTTGAGGTGCAGCGTTACAGCATGTCGTTACACATTTGTCATCAATATTTACGTTAAGTTCAGGGATGTCATTTCCTGAATTCGATTCATCACTTGCCATACTATTTGGTGCCACGTTTACGTATCTTTCATCAACAAGGACGTAAATATTTCCAGACGGAGTTATTTTCAATGAGTTGCATTTATCCTTTTGCTTGTCAAAAATAATCGATATTTCACCAAACTCTGACCGTTTCACTGGAATTAGTCCTTGTGTATTGTGTGATAAATAGCTTTTCAACTGGTTTAGAAAAGCTTTCTTTGGCTCTTTATCTAACACCAAGGCGTACTGACCCGAAGAAGTCTTTTTAATTACGGTAGTGGGCTGAGTAAATAAGCTTTGTTGGTTTTGAAAAGATGATTTTATCTTTTCAAATAAGTTAGATTCACTGCTGGACTTTTTAGTATGTATAATTTGATGATTAACAGGATTGCTTTTCTTTTGATAAGTTACTTGATTCAAAATTGAAAAAAAAAGCCTGGAAGATGGTTTCCCATCCGATGTAAAAGATTTTGTGTTTGATTGTAGTGAATCTTTTTGCCTGGTACTGTTCTTGACTTCAATATTTATATTACCCGAAGGCGATCTTACAAGAGCTGCATTAGGAGTTCTGTTATTTGTTTCATTATCTGCAAACTTTATTACTATACTTCCGGATTTTGTTTTAGTGAACTCTATTGGGCATTCGTAGTCGTAATCTAAATTTTCCACCATTTTTTGTCTATACAGTCTCTCATATTCTTTATCTAACACAACTTTATAATTTATTGACGATGTGGCTTTTAAGACAGCTGGCGGGCATCTTATGTTCTGCTGCGAATCAACAAGTTTTAATTTGTACAGTTCGTGAGTATTTGGGTGTAATTTTTGTTTGTGATGCAACATGTGAATGTGTATTAATTTAAATATTTCCGGATCAACTTCAAATAACAGTGCTCTTCCCGAAGTAGTCACTCTCAGACGTGCGTTTGAAATTGTACTTTTTGTATGGAGAATAAATTTGTCAGATCTTGATTTCAATAATAATACTGGACATTCTGTAGTCGTCGATAATAGTTGCCGTACACATAATGAATCACCTAAGAATAAGATTTCTTCACCGGAATTAGTTCTACCCAATGTAGCCTCAATGAGATCAAGAGTGCCATCATTTTTTTTCACTCCTATTGTAACATAGGTGGGATATTTATTTTTTGTAAATTGTTTGCTTGTCGTTGCAGTGTTCACATCATTATGTAATATATTTTTGAACTCTGGCTTAGACGCTAAGGGTACATTACTTGACAACACAGTTTTATCATTGAAAACATTAACAGCGTTTTTATCATTCTCTAAGATAAGTCCATCCGAAGATGTTTTTTTTATCAGGTATGCGTCGTCTGAAGTAAATGTCGGATTTAAATTTACTAAGCAATGACCAGATGATGTTTGTTTCAAACTTATGGGTATATTTCCCAACTTACTTTGTTCTATTTTCCTTTTTATTTTAAAAACCATTGCTTCATCTAACTCTAAAAGTATTGTCCCTGACGAAGTATTTCTCAACTTTGTTGTATATTTTTTTATATAGCCCGTATCGTCTTCTTTTAAATACTCACCGCCTTCTTCCTCTGTGCTGTCAGCTATTTCAACTATTGTTAATTTATCTTCGTTTAGTACATACGGTCTGGTCCAATCTTCAACCTGATTTTCCGCTGCAGTGTCAAAACATTTTTCACCATTAGTTTCTTTTGTTTTTTGAGTTCGTCTCAAAATTTTCGAACATGTTTTCTTAGAACATTTCACAACTCTTTTTCTTTTCTGTTTGAGATCTGCAAATTACTTATTGAGTAAATAAATAATTCTTAAGTAGCTGTATTATTATAGTTATATTATCTTTTATGTGGCAGTACAAAATAAGTGGGAACTATTTTGCATTAAGTTCCTTATGTAGGTATTTTTAGTAATAATACTTATTTTTATATATTGTTGTACTGTATTGCTATTCAATTTAAAATACCAGATTTGTTGCTTTGATTTGAAATATTTGTAAAAGAGTCACATAGATAAACACATTTCAACGTGTTAGTAGCACTAGAACACAAAGAATTGTTGCCACTTATTTTTACAAAACTCTTTGTTTGTGATTTGGCTTCTGTTATTTGGTTTTCATCAAACGTATTTTCACTCTTAAGTTCAATCTCTTCTTTCGCTATATCACCTTCAATAGTTTGAAGTAGGGATGATAGTTTTTTAAATAAGGACTTCGCTGTAACCCACTCAATTTCACGAGTAGTTTGTGCCTCATCGAGTTGGTCAACTGGCATTGATTTAATAAGGGCCTTCAGAATTTTAGTAGTCTCTTTTCTCTTCAGGCTGTTTTTTAGCATCACGTTTTCAGGATTGATATCTCCTGTTGTTGAACCAGTGGAGTATGAAGATCGACTGTTAACCACGCAAAAAGATGATAGTCTAATTTCATTACTTCCTTCACAGGGACCATTAAAAGAATACTTTTTACAGTTTTTATGTGCATCTATAGATAATTTTTTGTGACGTGGGATCTGATACTTGGACCACATCATAGTATTTTTTTTATTTTTGAATACACTGATATCTCTTCTGTGAATTTTCATTCTGCAAGTCCATGTTTTTTTAGGATGGCTTTCAAGAATATAATATGACAGACAAACGCCTGGCTGGGGTTTCCTTTTTTTGGATGTATTTGTTTCAGAAAACTCCTTTAGAGTATTTTCACGTAAATGATGTCTATTTTTCCATCTTCCCATATTTGAGCCAACGTTTTGATCCACTGTCACCTATGACGAAAGATTGCGAATTTAACGAAGTCATTCAAAGTTTTACATGGTGGCTCTAGAAAAACTGGGATAAATAAAACCACCATGTTATTGTTAGGTTTATTTGACATTATCCAAATAACTTTACATATATATTAATGTGAATAACTACTTTTTTTGGATAACAGACTCATTGTTTATAGATGCGTAACTCACTTTCTCAATGGGTGTCACGTCTATATATCTTCCCATAACTTCTTCTATTATTCTTTCGCGTGGATGGCTATTCGATTCTAGAATAATGAAAAATACTGTCATCCACATTATTTTGTACTCCCACATTACTTATATTATGATCACAATTCACATATTTCTTACCTTTGCTGCATGTGCACGGCTTTACAGAATCGGGTCCGGAATTGCAAACCATCTAAAAAGAGATTTAATTTCTTATAATAATATGTTCTTTTTAGTTAGATTACTAAACTATTAAAAGTTTTTCGCTCGTAAAATACAGTTAACGCGATAAACTCAAGCTTCTCTCGAAACAGCCTCAGTAAGGGAGCTTACATACTTTATTTCTTTGATTTTTTAGCTGACTATTTTCTTATTTTCTTTCATATCAACGATTACTCTCACCTTATTATCGCATGTATCCAAAAACGATGATTCCGGTATAATTGGTACTTTCAATGAGAATCCTTTCATAGAAAACGAGGAGCCTAGTGAATCTGGTCCTAAGACGCATTGTGCTGCCCTCATGTTTGTCGTAAACTTGCAGTGTTTTGGATCGCAAGGCGACTGTTTCCAGGCTGCAACATCAGTACCCACAGCACTGGGGACAGCTTTCATACCACAATCGGGTCCACAAGCGGTCGACTCTTTATGTGGACATAAGGCCATTTCACCCTGAAGATTACAATTGAATACAATTGAAACATTATAATTACCTTACACTAAGCGAACAGTGGAAATTAGTGAACCCTTTCATCATTCTAGCATTTATTCTGGTTGTGCCCTAGATTTACGCTTAGGACTCAGGGTCTGCTCACTGTCTGAATTTCAGCTATTAACAAAATCTTTGTTGAATAACATCTACCAAGCTTATTTATATTTCTACAACAGCGACGAGAGATAATGAGAGGGACGGGACCAAGCCTGCCGGGGTTGTGGTACTGTTCGAAATGGTTACCGCGGCCTTGGTACGTAGCAGGCTTAAAAGAAGGAACATATATACATACATACAATCACGCTTATTTCCCCGAAGGGGTAGGCAGAGGCATTTTAAAAGTCTACACGAAAAAATTGGGATGGTTTTTAATCAGTAGAAGTCTGACACACCCTCCCGCTCGATTTACAGCGGGGGGTGGTCATAAAAAAGTGACGTGAGATAATAGTAAAATAAACATTTAGTCTATAAAATAAAAACTAAATAAACATACAATGTCATCCTTATCCTGTGGAGGTTCCGGAGGGCACGGTTCAGGATCGCTTGGAGGCGGAGGAGCTTTCTTAGAACAAACGCAATTTTTAGGCCCTTTTGGACAATTACATTCGTTCATTCCACCCCAACGACGACATGGGTCCTTAAAAATGTAATAGAACATTATGGTTTTCGTTAATGTCAAGGTTTTAGATTGATGGAATAAAATTAATTAATTTACCTTTTTGGAAATCGTTCCTTTGTCTTCTTTTGGCGGTTGTACTACTTTTACATTTTTCAAGCATAACATCAGTTGTTTGTAAGTATCTGGGTCCATCTAAATAAAATACAATATTTTTAGGACTGCTTAAACCATTTCAAGTGGCTTTACTTAATACTTCTATATCTGTACTACTCTTCATTTATTTTGCTCAACATGTTATATACTCTGCTCTAACAAATATTCAATATATGAAAATGAATTACCAACTTATAACAAATTAGTAAGCAAATATAATACATCGAAATCATTCATCTAATTAGTACAATAGTAGCAGTATACAATAATGTATATGTGAGCACGCACTCCAGTAATATCCTGAACTTTTTATATGTCTGGTATTAACTTATTAAAGTTGGAATTATATTATACCTCGCATCTAGTCTTCACTGCACCACCGATAATTGTCAAAGTTAAATTCTTTCTAACTGCACTTAAAACAAATTTCTGTAAAAGTTTTCGTGTTTCATCATTCAGTTTTCCATTTCTACTTTTTCTAAGACAACTTAATACCGCATTGGCAACAGACTTGCCGGCAGCAGTTTTAATTTGTCTTTCCAGTATAGTATTCATATTCTCAAAAACATTGTCCATAAACTTTTGCTTTGTGGCCATACAAACACAATCCATAGCTACATCTGGAGTACACTGCCCATCTTTGTAAAGACACTCTTTCTCTTCCTGGCATCGTGGACAATCTGTACAAAATTTTCTTACATCGGCTGTGTCTATACATTGATGACATTTAATGCATCTGACCTTAAATCCAGCTATTTCAGAATCAATTTTAGTTATTTCTGAAGCTAGGCGTTCACTATTTTTTTGACATTTTTCTTTGCATTGATCGCTCGTTTTGTTGAGTAGTTCTATTTCTTCCAACAAGGCCTGCTTCTGCAAGGGAAAAAGTCAATAAGTATATTATTAAATGCACATTGGTTTTAATGAGAATCATCTACATTGAGTCTTAATAAGGTTAATTACTTACCTCAGCTCTAAGGTCTTCGTTCTCAAGTTTTTTTTCCAGAAATACTCTGTAAATTTTTTGCAAATCTTCTCTTGCGTCCTTTATGTACTGGTTTCCTTCATATTCCTTTTCATTTTTTGCTTTTTGCTCATCAATAACTGCAGTTTTCATTTTATGTATTTCAGCTTGTAAGCTTGCTACCTTTGCCTTTAGAAACAATATAATAAATGCACTTTATATAAAATTTTAATTTCACGTTATTATTATGGAAATATTAAAACAAACCTGAGACGCAGCGGTCTTTTTAGCTAAAGTCTTATTTATTGCTTCAGTTTCATTTTTGCTATTTGATAATCTTTTCTTCAAGTTTTCCACTTCAATTTTTATACATTTAATGTCATTGTTTTTTTCTTGTATCTTTTCTCTAATTTCTTGATAACATTTATCTACGTTACTCAATTGAAACTCTATATCTTTTTTATTCTTTCGCCACTTTGTATTGCTTGTTTCTATTTCTTTCATCTGTACGTTTAAAATAAATTATAATATTTATATATATTCTAAGTCATATCATAATTGTATGTTTCCAAGACATTAGGATCATATCAGACGCGACCCCATAGCGTCATTTGTCTTTCGTTCGTATTTACGACAAACTAGCTACAATGACTGTAGCTTTTGCACAAATCCTATTGCAATCCTACTGCTAATAATCGCGTCTGATAAGTTCACCAACCAAAACAACTAAAACCTTACAAACAAATCATCAAACCTGTCTTAAAATAGAATTCTGTCTTTCTAAAGATTCTGCTATTTTTGCTTTGTAAGCATCTTCCATACACGTCCACATACATTCTGCTTGCTTTAATAACTGAGCGCCATCTTTTTCTCTAGATTCCAACTCATGGATTTGCTCTTTAAGTCTTCTTTGAGCGTTAGTAAGCTCACTTATTCTATCATTACATTTTTTGTCAAATGAAATTGCCTGAAGAAATCGAAATACAATAACTTCAAAATAGATTTAGATTAAAATACCAAATAGTATGTGAGATACCTATGCGATGATAAAAGTGGACAATACAAAACAGCAGACACAAACATTATTGGTGTCAAAAAATAATCGCTTAATTCACAATTGCAATTACCGCGACCTCGAGACGTAGCAGACTCAAGAAGGAACATGAATGGGTTTAAAAGTCTGATACAAACAGCGGGAAAAGAACATTAGATAATTTTTCATCCGAAAAAAAAAAAATGGTCAACGTTAATGCTAAATAGTTGCTTCATCAGGTTTCGCTCAATATATCCCAATAAAAATAGTCAACATAGAACTAAATACTGACTTGTGGTGACAAATAAAATAAGAAACTCATCTAGCTTAGGATAACAACCTGCCAGAAAATGTAAGGAATATAGAAATGTGTCCAAGGAATAACCGTCATTACCTCTTTTAAGTTGCACAAGACTTTGCTGAGTGGAAGGGAATCGCTCGTAGACTTGGGTGAAGCAGATTTTGAACTGCAGCATGCACTTTTTTCTTTCCTGAAATTATATAAATACTCATTGAGCTAATGGCTATGTACAACAAATACAGAATATTAGCTACCTAATTACTGCTGTACCTTACATGTAAATAAACATATAAATACCTGTATAATCATCTGATTAGGTTCGTATAAGTAATAAACAAGTGTTAATAAAAGTTTTGTAGGTACAAACGATTTATTATTTGGCTGTTTTATATCCTAGTATTAATTTAAAAATATCTACAGTGGGACAAACATCTTAAGCTTCATCCACGAGTTGGTAAAAATTAAATATACATACTGTTGCTTCTTGGAATTACTACAGCAGCTCTCTTTGCCAGCCATATAGCATGAGACATGACTTGGACCAAAGCTGCGACTGCTCCTTACCGCCAGGTCCACTCGTTCCTGAACCGATTTCTAAAAATAACAAAAGTATTATAATGTGAATGATTTACGTATGGCACAGCTCAGTTTGCAAGACACACTGAGTTCCTGATGGTGGCATCACTTAATGCAACTTCTGAGTTGTGGTTCTCCTCCAATATACTGATAAACTAACTACTAATGTGTTTTACGCGAATGAAAATAAATACATATCGGAAAGAAAAAACGAGGCTCTGGCGAACCATAACAGTCGAGCACTGTTATGTTTGCCAGAGCCTCGTTTTTCTAAGCGGCAATAGCGGCAATAGGCTCGCCACCTATTACGTGGGATCAACTATATAATTGGCGAAGTGTGGGCGTATAATATGCCTCTGCTTAGCCCTTCGGGGAAACAGGTATGTATGTAGATATGTAGAAAAAACAGTCTAAATATCTGATCTGATTACATTTCGTAATAGAGACGTCTTATTCAATGATTCTCAAAGTTGTTCTTTTATATTTTTTTTTATTTGCTGAACTATTTTTTTAGGTAGGTACCTATAGTAAAAATTGTTACTGATGTGAAATCGTTAGCTGTATTGCGTAAACAGTACAGACAATTTTAGCTATTGAGGCCATTCGCTATAAGGTCTTGAATAAATTTCAATTATACGAATGTAGACTAAACTTGAAATTACAAACATACCCGACTCTCAAACTCAGACAAAAGTCAGCACTCAAACACCGTTATAGTTCAAATTCAATTAGTGTGTTCAATGAGTTACTTATGTTAGGAAACTCACTAGGTTAATCAATCTGATTGAATTATAGTACTATACAGGTAATGATCGAGAATGTTCCATACCGGTAAGTCACAGCACGGGTCTTCTTTCAGAATGTTCCATATATCGCACATTAGCTTGATACTGGCGTCGTCTGTATCTTTGAGACAGCTTTCATTGGAATCACCGTTGGACATTACAGAGGTAAGCTCGCCAATCAAGTCGTCTAAGGCTTGATAACGGCGGTTCAAACATTCAGGTATGTCACGCATTTCGACAATCCAAACTAAAACAAGTCTTTTAAAATCTGCATCATAGCTATCTCATATTTTTTTTAAATTTCTTAATAATACCTATTTTTATAAAGTTCAGAACTAGGAACCATAGCAACAGCTTTCCACCACATTGACGAATGATCGGGCGTCGGAAAACTGATGGATATCTACAGGTTTCTCAAAGTCAAAGTAAAAATCATTTACCTATTCAAGTTTGGCTCAATGGGCGGGCGAAGGTTTGTGTCACGTAGAATGCAGAACATAAGACGTTGTGACACAGACACTCGCCTATAGTACCAGACTGTCCCGTCTGGTGCCTTGGCTCTTGGCTTTGGGGAGTAGCGCCGGTCGCCGATCCCCCAAAGCAAGTCTGACTGTTATTTCCTTCACGTGGTTGCTGCCTGTTATAGGTCAGATTCCCTATGAAACTGACGTAACTGAAACGGTCAGGCGATCCCCCCCCCCATCTATGTACCTCCCTACACTATGCACCTCCTACTATCCAATCCTCAACACTTTCCCAGCCATCCTATGTTCTCTTCCCCATCCCATCCTGTCCTACTAATGACTATGTCTTCGGTTCCAGCGGTGCTTTGGAGGGCGGCCCGTATGGACTATGCAGTCCTTCCTGCGCTAGGGCCTGCGCAGTTGAGCGCCGTAAGGGGGGATGAAGGAATCCTGGGAGGTTGAGCCGAGCAAGAGCGGTGGTTGTTCTCTTCGCAAGGCAACACGCCCCTTTGGTCTGGAGTTCTCTCACAAACGGTGGCCTCCCACAGTAGCCGAGTGGGGGGAAATGGTCAAGCGACCCATCAGAGGGCCGCGGCGAGGCGCGGGGAGGAGCTGGTTATTGGCCTCGGCTGATGGCCAGTTTGGGGTGATGGCCATGCTGAAGGGGTAAGTTTGCGTAGGTTTGAGTTAGCATGCGTATAACGAGCCCTGGATGTCGCGTCCTCTCATCCACTTCCTGTTGCCTATACCTGCCAGATAATCCTAGTGCACCGGGAATCGGGCACTCCCAAATGTGCGGGCTCCATGGAGGGTGGGAAATCTGGCAGGCGAATCAAATAGTAAATAAAGTATGGAGAAAAAATTAACTCCCCAACCGTTTACCAAGATGCCTACGGGCGTCGGGCCCGCTAGGGTAAAGGTCTCGAGAGAGACGAATGCGCATCATGCGCCTAATAGAGAAGCTGGGCTGCCAGGACCAACTGGGACTCCTCGGAGTACCAGCTCGGGCCAGGGAGACCGCTACATTGGAGCTCGTGGTGGAGTGGGCCAGCTGGGGCATACTGGTGCCCCTCGGGGGGCTGGTGGTTCCGGCATGGACCGTCTACCACGAGGAGGAGGCGAGCCTTCGGGCGTTCGGGGAATGATACCCCCCTTGACCGCTAGGACCGGGGCAACTCTGGCACCTAGTAGGGCAAGCGGGGGAGGACCTCCGGGGAGGGGTAGCATGCCTTTACCACGACCTGGCGGCACCCAGCGGCAGGGCGCACCGGAGCTTGGGCCCATGCGGACCGGCAATGGGGTGCCCGCTGCTGGACCATCGGGAAGGGGGAAGAAGTCTCGCCTAAGTGGTGCTCGCCGTAAGAAGGAATACCTCTTACGGCAGAATGCCGAGGAATCACTGGGCCCTACGGACAGTGCAAAGAGGTTGAGGGCCGACATCAGCGATGAGAGCCGGGGGGATGCCGATGCCAAACGCGTGAAGATGGGGGGATCTTACGCGGATGCCACGGTAGCCCAGAAACTGGCTATCATCGCTGATGAGTACCCAACCACAGTGATTAGTGACGGGCTAGCGGTGGCCATTCAAGGCATGGTGTGGGACCGTCTGGAGGAGACTCCTGACCCGGCTCCCGACATCAATATCGCAAACCTCGTCGGGGGGGTCATCCCAGTAACCTGCAGGGGGGATGACTCAGCTGACTGGCTCAGGGCCCTTGACGGTGCTACCGTTGAGGGTACTAAGATCAGGGTGGTTGATGCCAGGGATCTTCCTAGGCCCATCAAGATGGCCTGGAAATCCAGGAACGTCAGCCGCCTTGAGATTGGCAGGGTCCTGCGTATGGTGGAGCGGCTTCATCCGGGCCTGAGGGCTACCCGCTGGAAGGTCCTCAATACCCTGCTGGAGCCGCTTCATGTTAGGCGCATAGTCCTCATGGACGAGGCCTCGGCTGCCTATATAAAGGAAAAGGGGTACATGCTCAACACCGGGATTGACAGGAGCACATTCAAGGTGCTGGAGGCGCAGGACAGACCTGAGGATGGGCCTGTCGATGCCGGGGTTGAGGCTACCGAGGAGGCTGAGGTTGTAGAGGACGACCTCGGTCTGCAAGACCAACCAGGCGGATCGGAGGAGACAGGGAGGATACCGTCTGGGTTGGTAGGGCCTCTTGGGGGAGAAACCACCTCCGAGTACATGGAGGATGTATCTTCTCCAAGAGGCGTTGATGACTGTCTGGGGGCCCTGGACGAACTGGTGTTGGGCCTGTCCTCGCCGTTGGACACGAGAGTGGACACGGACGGGGACATAGGAGACGAATAAGGCTTCCAGATGGATAACTTAAGGTGCGTGCAAATTAATTTACACCATTGTAAGGCAGCTACCGCCCTTCTGGCACGGGAGCTGAATAATGAGAAATTTGATGTTGCCCTGATTCAAGAACCCTATACTTACAAGGGTCAAATTCGAGGCTTCAATGGGCTCAACGGTAGCTTAATGTATTATTGTGATACTAATGACATGAGGACTTGTATCTATGTCAAAAGAGGCATAGATGCGTCTCCTCTTGCACAGTTTTGTTATAGGGATCTGACGGCAGTCATGGTCCGAAGGAGGAGGGATGGTGGAGGGCGGGGCATCATTATTGCCTCTGCCTACCTGCCCTTCGAAGAGGCGGAACCTGTATCAACCAAGCTACGGGAACTGGTAAATCACGGCAGACACAGCGATCTAGAACTCATTGTGGGCTGCGACGCCAATGCGCATCATGTTGACTGGGGCAGCTCAGACATCAACAACAGAGGAGAGAAACTCCTGGAATATCTGGTGAGTTCATCTTTACATGTTACTAACAAGGGATGTAAACCAACATTCTTCAATGCCCGAAGGGCGGAGGTAATTGACATTACAGTGGCTAATCAAAAAGCGGTAAGGTATATTACAGGATGGCATGTGTCGGATGAGGTAACGTTATCGGACCACAACTACATCTGCTTCAAGTATAGGGCTCAGGTCAGTAGGAGCACTTTACGTAGGAGGAATCCCAGAAACACCGACTGGTCAGGTTTCAGAGGAGACCTCGGGGCCGAGCTAGGCAAAGTTCAGGGCAGATTAAATTCAACAATAGACATTGAGTTTGAGGCTGACCGAATAACTAATGCCTTGCTCTCTTCATGGAAGGACAACTGTCCGGAAAGCAAGGTCACTGCATCAAAGCTACCTTGGTGGACGAAAGAGGTAGCAGAGATGAGAAGGGAAACGAGAAAGGCTTTCAATCGAGCAAAAGCTACCATGAACTTTGAGGAATACACCATCTCTCTAAAGCTATATAGCAAAATGGTACGCAAAGCCAAGCGTCAGGCATGGCGGGCACACTGCGAAGAGATAAGCTCACTTCCTGAGGGAATGAGATTATGTAAGGCTATGGCAACAACCAAGGCGATCCCACTCACGACTGTTAAGAAGTCAAATGGGGAGCGCACGGAGTCCATACATGAGACCCTAGACACACTTTTAAGGACCCACTTTCCGGGGTCAATAGCCCTAGGGGCGAATGATGATCCACTAAGCCTGGAAGACCAGATAAAACATACTTGCAGGGCAGACTGGACCATTGCAAAGAGAATTGTAGACGACAAAAGACTGAGATGGGCAACTGGTAGCTTCCAACCTTTTAAAGCTCCTGGCCCTGACGGAATCTACCCTGCAATTCTACAAAAGGGAGCCTCAGAATTGAACACTCATCTCTGTAGGCTTTATAAGGCCTGCATAGCGTTTGGATATATTCCGAAAGCCTGGAGAAAGGTTGAGGTTATATATATACCGAAGCCAGGCAAACCGGACTATGAAGAGCCACGTGCGTACAGGCCCATTAGTCTTCAATCGTTTCTTCTTAAGACCCTGGAGAAACTAATTGACCGTTACATTAGAGATGGTCCGCTCAGGAAACTTCCCCTACACAAGTTTCAATGTGCGTATCAATCCGGGAAATCAACGGAAACAGCACTACACCTAGTTGTTAAGAGGGCCGAGGCCGCGATCGAGAATAAGGAAGTGTGCCTGGGAGCCTTTGTTGATATAGAAGGCGCCTTCGATAGAACAACCTTTGAATCGATAAGAGCAGCAGCTAGGGACCACGATATCCCTGACACGATCTGTAAATGGATAGACTGCATGCTTAAGGGTAGAATCATTACCTCAGGTAAGTTTGGTGAGATACTAATGGTTAAGACCACGAAAGGGTGTCCGCAGGGGGGAGTTTTGTCACCCCTCCTGTGGAGTCTTGTAGTGGATTCCATTCTAACCAAACTAAACCAAGGACCATATCAGACAATAGGCTATGCTGACGACCTTGTCATTATGGTCAATGGGAAGTTTCCCAATATCGTATCACAACTGATGCAAAGAGCCCTGGGTCAGCTTGAGGAATGGTGCGACGACAACCACCTCTCTGTAAACCCAGGGAAGACGACCGTGATTACATTCACTAAAATGAGAAACCTGTCAGCGTTGAAAACGCTGACTCTCTGTGGTACACAGCTGCCTTGGACTACGGAAGTTAAATATCTAGGTGTAATCCTAGATAAGGAACTAACTTGGAAGTCACATGTAGAACAGACCCTTAAAAAGGCTCTTAGGAGCTTTGGATTGTGTCGTTTTACTTACGGGAAAACTTGGGGGCTAAAACCAAGAATCCTAAGGTGGATTTACACAGTACTGGTGCGGCCTATAGTGACATAGGTCACTATAGGGTGCATTGTATGGTGGCCTCGAGCGAGGCTATCTATTTGTAGAAATGAGCTCAGTAAGGTTCAAAGGGTGGCATGTATGGCCATTACTGGGGCATTCAGATCTACACCAACGGCAGCGATGGAGATCCTACTGGACCTACCGCCGCTGCATACTGTTATAGAGGCGGAGGCCTGGAAGGCAATCCACAGATTGAAAGTGGCTGGTCTGTGGGATCCGTCTAGTAACCAGGGTAAACATACAAGATGTGAGGCTAATTCCAGCCTCAAAAGGCTCATGAGTATGGGGACAGATAAACAATGCCCTGTATTCATGTTCAAAAATAAATTCAAAACAAAGGTCCCCACTAGGGATGAATGGGAGCAAGGGCCACCTACTCCTGATGTAAACAGCCTTGTCTGGTATACTGATGGTTCCAAAATGGAATCTGGTACGGGCGCGGGTGTTTATTCCAAAAACCATGAAATTAGCCAAAGCTTAGGCGAATATGCTACGGTTTTTCAGGCTGAAACATATGCAATAATCATATGTGCTATGAAGATCCTCGACCTGAACATCAGGGACCGAGTGATTTACATACTCAGCGACAGTCAAGCTGCACTCAAGGCTATCGCCTCAGTGCGAGTAGACTCAAGGCTGGTACTAGAAGCTGCTCAAACCCTTAACAGACTGGGCCGGACAAACAGGGTAACCCTCATGTGGATACCAGGCCACGCCGGATTTAAGGGGAATGAGCACGCTGACAGGCTTGCCAGACAGGGCTCGGAATCAATTTTCACTGGACCGGAGCCATGCATTGCACTCTCTATGAGTACAATAGCCACGACGCTAAAAAAGTATACGGTGGAGAAACATCTATCGGAATGGCAGCTGCTACCGGCGCTTAAGCACTCAAAGGCCTTCATCGGGGTGACAGGGAGCAGCTGGTGTAAGGCCCTCTGCGAAGGTAGCAGGTATCAAGCCAGACTGATAATTGGGGCTCTAACAGGGCATTATGCCACAAACAAAATGCTCCACAGGATGCGACTAGTGCAATCACCGCTATGTCGTAGATGTGGGGACGAAGAGGAGTCTATGGAACACCTGCTGTGTACCTGTGACTCGTTGGCTGCTTGCCGAATGAGTCTCCTGGGGGTGGCCTACCCACAACCAAGGGACTATGGGCTCCAATCTGCAAAAACTGTCATAAAGATGATGGTAACAATATTTGGAGATTTGGAGTGATAGGCAAGGGGATGCACAAAAGATCCGGCATAAGGGTCAAAGTGCGCCACGGTTAATCTGTGGCCCCCGCTATAAGATAAGATAAGATAAGATTGGCTCAATAGAGCTCTTATGAAGGCAAAACCTAAAAACAAGCGCGCTCAAGTTCAAACAACGTGGAAAATATTTGGAAAGGCCTAACTAATGAGTAAGAATGATAATAGCGTTCTGTAAATATTACTACTATTACAATAGGCACTGGGTACGCGTGATGGAGTATGATCCGAATCCCTCTTATCTTTTTTCGTAAGAGAAGGTCTGTGCTCAGTAGCTGGGGTTATTCAGCTGACTACTATGCCTGACTACTGCTGACAATAGGAACATTAGTAAAATAATGACTTCGTGAGCATAAAA
This sequence comes from Musotima nitidalis, assembly GCA_949126915.1. Lineage (NCBI taxonomy): Eukaryota > Metazoa > Arthropoda > Insecta > Lepidoptera > Crambidae > Musotima > Musotima nitidalis. Next base: position 4,090,557 of record OX421424.1, on the reverse strand, counting down.
TCTTTCAGACATAATTCTATAATGATGAATAAATAAATAATTTATGACTTTCCCAAACCTAAACGTCTCGTAAAGGGGTTTTGTTTTATTTTTTTTAATTTGTGGTTTTTTGAACGTCAATGTGTAATAACGGTGGGTTATTATTCGTTAAGTGTTTGTGAACGTACATGAGTGTTAGTAAATGAAACAAAACAGTACAACATCACTTTTCAAATTATCTCAAGAAGTCCATGTGAGATCTCAGTATAGTTCCACATCTTTACTGAAGACTCAGGGGGCTTAGGGGGAGGGCATCTTATTTTCCATTTATCATCTTAATCACCACTCATTCTCATTTACTATGATTTTTAGATTATTAAAACATATCTTACTTGACCCTGGCTGAATGTGCTACACGCACAAAGCCATTACTTAAAAGAAGGAAAAAAACTTTTCATAAAACGGCTCTAATATTAATTCGTTATTTCGAATGGATGGCCTGAGAACTTTGTTCGATAGCTAAATTAAATGATGCGTAACCGACAAAGGTTTCTTAACATAAGTTGCTAGTTCGGGAGAGGAAAGGAGAGGGCGGGATAAGATTATAGGTAGGTAACTGTATACTTACATTATGTTAGAATTTCGATGTCAAATAAACCTTATACGAACTTATTTTTATGTTTTCTTTGTCATGGTATGTGCTCAAGTCATTTATTTTATAATTTGCTAAAAAAATCGCTGGAGCTAAAACTTTGGCATCATAAAATTGACGTTGAATTTTTTCTTCCATAAAGCATAGATGTTTGGGAGTCAATAGGTTTCTACTAACCAGCATTAATGAAAGGTTCTTAAGCATGCATGGTAATGTTGAGTTTAATAATTATATGCGGGTTTACTAACTCGAAGTTATAGTTATATATACATTTTTTAACTTGTACCTTGCATTGCATCTATGACAAGACATTAAACCGAAAATTCACTTTTAAAGATTGGCAACTTTTCCAGATAATCAGAATAAACCGCCTGGTCAGCCGTTTCACCGGGTCTCCCTAACCTCCGCCGCACTCACGCGAACTCGTCGCAGCGAACATTACTGCAGGTCCTACTTGTTGCTAATACAGTACTTTCCTTCGGAGCTCTGGCGAACTTATTAGACGGCAGAAATAACGCTTTGTAGCATTATTTGACTGCCGTTATATGTGAGGTGGAGGTACCCACCTTTACCCATTACAAGTGTTTCTATGTAGGCGGCTTCTATTCGAGCGTATAAAAGTCAGCCATGCCCGGTCTCATCTCAATTAACACCATCCAGAGGTCACATAATAACGTTAACCCCTTGAAAAATTCATTCAGATTCATTCTGTGAAGACACTCCCGATAGCGTCATGATATATTTATTTATTACCAAGTAAGCGATAATTGCCATATTTTGTGTAATGTGAAGAAAACGTCTACGCTGATAATTCCGAAAGTTAAGCCATGAGCATGCCATTTCGCAAAAACATTAAATGTGAAATAAGCAGAACATATTGCCTGCATATTTAGGGAAAAGTAACTTTTCCTGTTCCTGTATATTTCAGCAGTCTTAATAAATTCACACTTTATAGATTACAAACGCACATACAATATGAAACAAGATGATCGTTTTCATTAATAAATTTGAAACATTTTCTCATACCAGTCTAAAACGTCTAACTATAACGGAACGAAAACCTCCTCTGCCACTGTCAAAAAAGTACAAAACAAACTATTTGTGTCTCTTTTACTCAATTGTAACAAAAAGAAGGAGATAGCACATTTGACACAACACTTTATTTACCAAATCATTTGCCCCCATCCATACATTATTTGAAATATTTCAGTGCTATCAGCCTCTTAAAGATAAACAACATCTTTAAAACAGTCTTGCTGCTACAGTTAAACTATGAGCAACACATACACTTAATTTCATATTTTTTTAAAGTACAAACAGCGGAATTAAAGCTTCAACAATGTCAGAACATAGGCCTGTAAGTCAATGTTTTTCTATATATTTTACACTTGGTTTTTAGTATGTAATTATTAAATTGTTTACTAGTTGTATATTAAATTTCTATAAATATTTCTATTAAATCCGATTCATTTCGATTGTCATTTTTAATCTATATCTAAGTTTATCTAATCAATTATTGCAATGTAAACAAACTGATGTCCCAGTAATGATATTTTGAATAAACAATTGGTTTATGTATAACCTCATTCCAGGAACGTCGTGATTTTTTACAGCACCATTTTTCTGTTATATTGAGCAGTTCCATGCTTCAGCTAGCAGCTAGCTAGCTGTTAGGTCACTAAGCCCATTTAAGCCCTTATTTGGTGGCTTGGAAAGTTCTCACACACAGGGTGACCCCGCAATGGGCCAGTGTGGTGAAGTACAAACAAAATCCACCTCACTTTGGTTTGAGAGAGTCCTAAGCCCAATAGTGAATATTATGGTGTAAAATAATACAATCTTGTGCAGTTATTAAGATGTCTTATTATTTCCGTTACAGGAACACCCGAGAAACTTAATACCAGAGTTATGCAATCAGTTCTATGACTTAGGATGGGTTACTGGAACTGGAGGAGGCATCTCCATCAGAGAGGGGTTAGTACACCAAACTCATAAGTCAATTTCAACCTTTTTTTTTTGAAATACTTGAATCATCTTAGACCTTATTTAACCTTATTATAAAACTGCATGTTGATATTTTGAGGGGGTAATCGGCTTTTTATTCATTTATTTCTTTAAAAAGGTACTCCCTCCAGAACAGTTGTAAAAAGTTTTGATGATTTTGGATCACCCTGTTTATGTATGTATGTAGGTATACCAACAAGTTCACATGCATACTTTAACATTTAATAAAATGTATGTTCCGGACTTACATATACGGATTGTATTCTAGTATATTTTATCTGAATACTGATTGTTCTGACAATGCTGTTTGCTACGTAGTCAGTCTTTTGTCATTTATTGTTTTATTAAACTTATATTAATATAGTTTTAAAAAACCTGTCCAATCGCAAATATAAAGAAGATTCTATCATTATTATAATTGATTTCTAAACTAGTATTTTTTTTTATTTTATAGTTCGCTCACTGCGTAACATTATTTTGCTTAAGAAGTTTTTAATTTCAGTAACAAAATCTACATAGCTCCTTCGGGAGTCCAAAAAGAGCGAATGAGATCTGATGACCTGTTTGTGCAGACTATCAATGATGAAGATATAGAACTGCCTCCACCAGAGAAAAAGTATGTTTTTCATTATTATTTTAGATTTAACACATTGGTGCTAAAACTAATAAAAACAAGCTGAAGTGGCAGTGGCCCTGTCATATCTGCCATAGGACCGATAACCTCTGGGATAGACATGTCCCACAATGGAGACCACACCTCGGTAGGCGTAGTGTGAGATGCCCTCCAGTCTATTGGGGAACTTTCCCCATAATCACCGCGCAATCTAAGCCAGCATCACAGGGCACATATGTGTACATATGAAATGTGATAATAACAAATATTTGTATATACATCCATCCATTTATATATCCATTGTCCATCAGGTCAGGGGTATATACATTTACAAATGAAAAATTATCCATTGCCAATTATGCATACTTTATGCTCGTCTTGATGTGGGACTTTATTCGCTCTCTGTGTAATATGACCTGAATAGCTCTCACCTTGGATAATGGGAGGAGAACTGTGCTCAGTAGTGGGACGTTAATGGGCTGAGTTAACGATGAACCAATAATTTTTTTAAATTATTTTTATTCCTTAACAGCTTAAACGCCCAGCCGAAAATACTAGTTTGCTCTATGGGCCATGGCAGCCACCATATGTCCGACAACCCATTTTTCAATAAGCCCATTGATAAAACAAACTGGCAGATAAACGGTGTCTGCCATGGCGTTTAACGTGTTAACTAACTTCAACATAAGGTTTACTAAGTGCCTACCACATAGGAACATAAATGTTATCGGCTATTTATCTATAGTATGATTTCAGACTGAAGAAAAGCCAGTGCACACCTCTGTTCATGTTGGCATATCGTGAACGAAACGCAGGAGCTGTCATACACACCCATTCGCCTCACGCCGTGCGCTGCACTCTGCTGTATGACAAGGAGTTCAGAATTACCCATCAGGAGATGATAAAGGTATGGAGTTTTTTTGAATCTACACTCACTTTGTAGCTTTTCTTCATATTCATGTTACCCTAGCACCCACACGCGGTGTGCTGCATTCTGCTCGATGAAAAGGAGTTCAGAATTACCCACTAAGAGATGATCAATGTACGGAGATATTTAATTTTACACTGAACGATCAATTAATTGCAAAATCCCTTGATATTCATGTTTTCTTAGCACACTCACGTGGTTTGCAGAACTGAATGAAATGAAATGGATTTATTTGCATTGATTTTGCGTGCTTACATTAATTTCTTATATAGGTTAATTGTATCGTCAAAATCTACTTATATTTAAGTGTGCAAATGTTAACTCTACGACAGTTCAGAATTATACATCAGGAGATAATTGAGGTATGAGGGTTGATGTTTATAATCTCACATTCCAGCATTATGTTCATAAGTGTTTCACTATGTTATTCAGATCTATGTTGGTTGGTTTTCAGTTAACCACACATGTGTAATCTCATTATCATCATCTCAGCCCATTAACATCCCACTATTGAGCACGAGCCTCCTCTAACTTACCAAGGTGCGAGGGAATTAGGTCATGCTCCACCACGCAGACCCAGTGCAGATTGGCGAAGGCAGGTGTATGGCGTCCTGCTGTTAGAATTTTTAAGCCGCCAAATTAGGCCCTAACATGACTTAACTACCACATTTGATGATAACCGGGACCAACGGCTTAACGTGCCTTCCGAAGCACGGGATCGCTCGATATCAAATGCCACACAAACGGTCACCCATCCAAGGACTGACCTTAATAAACTATGCTTTACTTCGGTTATCGTTTCCGTCCACCAAGCGCTTAAATTAAAAATTATTATTAGTAAATTACATCTTTTTTTTAATTTTATAGAACCAAAACTACATTTTATAGAATTGTAAGCCATGATTTATTTTCTTCTAGTTTTTTTATTGAATACCTATGGCCAGCTATTATGTGAACTTTACCATGCTTTGTATTTACGCACCCAAGATAGTTCGATCAAATTCTTAACAATGGGAAATATCATTTCAGGGCATCAGAGACGCTTCATTAGGCCGCTACCTCCGCTACGACGAAACACTGGTGGTGCCCATAATTGAGAACACGCCCTTTGAAAGGGACTTGGCCGGCAGCCTGGCTGAAGCTTTGCGGCAATATCCTGGCACCAGCGCAGTGCTGGTCCGCAGGCACGGCGTCTACGTCTGGGGAGATTCGTGGCAGCAAACGAAGACTATGTAAGCATTAACCATTTTGCGTGTAAAACGCCTACTGCTGAATATGTTTCTTCTTCGTCGTTACACTCTTGGCAGAGTGGTCGTGGTCGTCACTTCAGTTGCAGTGACCCGCCTCACAACTCGCCGCCATTCCTCTCTGATGTTGGCCTTCCTGGTACACACGTGCAGAGCACTGTCCACGGCTGCTTTGATTTGGTCCGTCTATCTCATGGGTGATCTACCTTGTGCTCGGGTGCCGTCAACTTTGCCCTGAATATTAGCCCATTTTTCTAAATATTATTTAAACTAATTATTGCACATAAATAAAAAAAAAGTCAAAACATTACATATAAAAAGACATGTACAAAGGCGATCCCTAGATAATCAAGGACCTGGCCGGCCGAAGCTTTGCGGCAATACTCCGGCAACAGCCCGGTGCTTGTTCAAAAACATGAAGTCTACGTCCTGGGGAGACTGTTGGCAGCAAAATAAGACTCATCACATACATCAGTCATCATACCGGTTGTACTGCGGAATATCAGCCAGCTAGACAATCTAGGACCTGGCCGACAGCCTGCCTGTATCCTTGCGGCAATATCCCGGCACCAGCTCAGTGCAAACTGAGTGTATGTATGCATATATTCCTATCATCGTCATATCTGCAGTAACCTACTGCTGCTGGTCATCCTTCCCAAGATTACTACATTACGTCCAATCAACACACACACACTTAATAAATTACATACACACTTTTTCGACCTTATCTCGCCCTCTCTTTTTATTTTATCTTCCGAACATCACGTGATCTCGTACTCACTTTTTCTCTCCTGAACAAAACGTGATCTCGCACTCTCTTTTTCTCTCCCGAACATCATGTGAAGGTGATTCCTACTGGACTAAGGAATCACCTTAATACTGTAAATACTATCATCACTCTTACTGTGATACTCTTACTATATATATAATAACGCCTAACAATCATTTTCCTGTACCTAGCCAGCACTTTTGATTCTTGAGAATAAATTACATTAACTTAGCGCTCTATTCGATTCGATCCTCTCCCCCTTTAGAACCACAAAATCACAAACAAGACTGACAGATCCCCCCCGATAAGAGTCACCGACAGATTGACAAATCTTGACAAAGAATCCATTTGCTTTTATTTCTTTATTTTTGTACCGCTCATATCTTTTTCATTGTTGTTAAAAAAAATATCGAATTTCCATTTTTGTTTGTAAAAAATTTACGAATCTAAATGATCCTGTTGATCATAAAGACTATAAAGTATATATGTATTTTTTTCATTTTACTGACAGGCATTCGCCTGTAATAAAAACATATCAGATTCTATTTTGAATATTTAGTTGATTTCGCGCATTAATGTTACAAACTGTATTATCATAATATTACAGTGTATCCGCCAATCCGCACTGGGTCAGCGTGGTGGAGTATGACCCAATACCCTCGCACCTTGGTATGTGCGAGGAGGCTCGTGCTCAGTATTGGGACGTTAATGGGCTGAGATGATGATGACAGTGTATCATTACAAGTCCTTTTACTGATTTAATGTGATGTAATGAGTGCTCCTGGTGAGGGAGCACCTTAATACGATCAGGATTTGGAATTCTCTTCCGCCGCATGTGGTCCGTTCCTCGTAAAATTTGTCTTTCTTTTTCCAATTTTTCAGGACGGAATGCTTCGACTATTTGTTTGAAATGGCTATGGAGATGAAACGGCTTGGGCTCGACCCAGCTCACAACCCAGAAACAGTCGGCAACGGGAAAGTGTTAGTCCAAAGGCAATCGTTTTGAACTCCTCTAAAAAGTAGCTAGGTTACCTGGTTAGTATGTAAGTACAAAATATATTACTATTATATAAATATGCAAATATTTTTCTAAAATAAAAATTCTTAGTCAATTGTTTTTGTTACGCCGCACAATAGCATTTCTTCAACAATGTAAGCGTGGGTGGCGTTAAGTCTGCTTACGCGACGTTAAGTTCTAGACGTTGGTAAAGCGTACGCGACGATCATTAGCGTACCCGACGTTGGAACCGTATGCTAGAGTGTACGCGACGTTTAGTCAGCGCTCCAACTATATCGCGACTCATGCGTTGAATGAATGTTTGCGCTGGGGAAAAGCTAGAGTGTAGGGGCTTATTTTTTACCTAAATACATAAATATCTTACATAATAATTATTAATCGGTAATTTTGAAATATAAAGTACTTTAACTATACGCTTCAAAAAGGTCTGAAATATAATAGTAGACCTGGTTTCTGTTTTGTCTAAAGTTTTATATAAAATTAATGCCTCAATCTATTGCTGTTAAAAAAATCTAACTAGATCTGAATTGTCTGTAAATCCATAATATTCTATAAGATTATCAAATAGTTCACGGATTATGTCTTGTTACAAAGTTAAATAGTTTAAAATAAAACAATAAATTGTTAACAGAAATCACGCAGTTTAATTGACAACAGCACATCCTTCACGCCACAACTCAGCGACTATACTTTGAGATATAACGTTTAGATTTTTATCGGGAGTATCACATTGTTTCACCGTCCTCCTGTTAATGCCATGAACGCTAGAAGCACACTTCTTCATGATCAAATCTTTCATCTCTTGCAATTCTGCGTTGGACAGAAAGTTGGTATTGGAAAAGTCATCATCTAAAGGAGGTGTCTGCCTCTTTGCCATTTCATATAGTGACATCAAATCCAAAGAACTTTTATTCCGTTTTGCGTATAGAGTCTGCTTTCTTCTCAAAACTCTTTTGAGGTCCTCCAAGTAACTCTGATTCTCGACACTTTTGCCGTCGATTATCTCGATCTCTTTTTCGTTTAGTTTCTTGAAGTCCTCGCTGACTACGCTATAGTCGTTCTTTACACGTGAAGGTATGCGACTGAATGTATTTTCTGAAATTAAAAATAAGGTTGTAAGTATTCGACTGGTATTAGTACCCAGGTACTCAAGTGGCACTTAGTATCGATACAGGAACTGTACTTTTGGTTTATTTTCTATATAGATTCTTAGAGATAGTAGGTATGATTAAGTCCACTATGGAACCTACATACATACAAAAATAAATTCACGCCTGTTTCTCGGAAAAGGGTAGGCAGAGGCCATATCATACGCCCACACTACGCCAATTATATAGCTGATCCCACGTAATAGGTGGCGAGCCTATTGCCGCTTACCGGAAACTTCGTCAGTGCCTCGTCCGTTTTTATCGGCAGTTGCACCATTTCCAGCTGAATTTGGCTTGTGCTCCTTAGATCTTGGTAGGATCCCTATACACCTATGGAAACTATTCCCTATCAAATGTCATGGTCCACATCAATTAAGGTCTTAAAATATAAGAAAAGTGATAAGAGCAAATTGAGTTGTGAAAGGAGGTCGTAACTAAATGAATTTTGAGAAAGATATGCTTAGATGGTAATATAGAGGTCATATTGAGAAGATGAATGAAAGTAGCTAATTGGAAGCGATGTACGATTGTCGAGTGAATGGAAACGTTGGGAGAAGAACACGCGCAGTTTTAAGACCAATTCCAGAAAGTTTTAGAGGAATGGCAAGCCAAAACACATTTTGCCCATTTCGCCAGTGTCTAGTAAAATATATATTAATAACATATAAATCATAGTAAATGAGAATGAGTGGTGATAAAGATGGTAAATAAGATGCCCTCCCCTAAACCCCTGGAGTCCTCAGTAAAGATGTGAGACTCTACTGAGATCTCACATGGACTTCTTGAGAGAATTTGAAAAGTTATGTTGCACTGTTTTGTTTAATTTACCAACACTCATGTACGTTCACAAACACTTAACGGTTAATAATCCATCGTTAATACACATTAATGATCGAAATATCACAAATTTTCGAGAATAAAACAAAACTGCAGACATGACGTTTCACTTTCCCGCCAAGAAGTACCAGAGTACCAGTTATCTACAAATAACCATAAGATATTACGTGATAATGGTGCTAGAAGTGCGTGATAGGATCGTAGAATATAGAAGGCTGGGATCTGGGCGGAAATAAGGCATAACGTATTAAAAATAGAAATGAGTGTACCTTTTTCACTGTCACTTTTAGGCTTAATCGAGAAAAACGCCCTTAATTTTTCAGCGGGTTGCTCATTGTTCCCCATGTAAACGTCGTACTCGACGCAAACCACTTTCTCGTCCAACTTCCTTAGTTCGACATTGTTTTTCTTGAACTTGTAGAATTTCTTCGCGATCACTTTGATTCGCGGAGAATTTGATATGTTTATGTTATCTGGGACGTGTAAGTTTGAAGTAATTTTCTCTAAAAATTAAAGGTCAGCATTATGGATGGTTCAAAAGTGACCATATACCAAGTCCAACTTTAGACTAGAATTAGTAATTTCTCAAGTAAGAGACATACAACTCCCATCACTATTATTATTATTAAATATACATACAACAATCACGCCGATTTCCGAAGGGGTAGGCAGAGGCATATTAATCGCCAACATTTTTCCAGTTATTATGTTAGTTGGTGGCGAAATTATTGTCGCTTACCGGGAACATTTGTAATTGCCAGAGCTTCGTCCGTTGATCGGGTGCACCACTTGCAGGTGTGGTAGGTCTCTACATTGTTAGGGTAGGGCGGATGCCGGGAAAAGTTATCACGGGAAAAGGTGCCCTGAGTACTAACTAGCCGGAGAGAAACCAAGAGAGACCAGTGGAGGGCGGAGCGGGCCGCCCAACAGCGCCAGGAGGTTCTTAGGCGGAGTGAGCAGTGGGGCCACTGCTGTCTGACCATGGCCCCTCCGGGAAGTCGGCCACACACGTTATGGTCGCAGGCGGGTTATCAGACGATGCAACTCAGGTACTGGCCCCCGCCTCTTTCTCAACAAGCGGCGGGCGTCGTCGACAGATTTTTAGTTCGTATTACTGCTGGCAGTCGCGTCTGCTGGTGGTGAGTCCCACATCCTCTTTCGGGCCCCCTTTGGCCGGAACGCAGCGCGTAAATGCATTTTGCTACCAGTTAAAGTAAAACAAAAAGAAATGGTAGGATCCTTTTACACTACATAAATACGATTATTAAAATATAGGTACGTGGTTTCTGTTATTTGCGAAGCATCAGCTTACGCAATAGGAATAAACTAATAAATATGGTAGGTATATACATAGATAGTACATACTTATCCTAGAACTGAAGTGGTCTAAGATACAAAATAAACATTATGTGATAAGACTAAACAAGATTGAAGTCACTGTGTGCTTATCAGTAAATGTTGTGGTGTGATACTTTTGACCGCATTTTCTTTAAGTTCAAAAAAGCTCTAAAATGAAATTAGGCAATAATATGACATAAACCACTTTGTGTCACCTTTTTCGTGACCAATAAATTTATCAATATCTTCGGCATTCTCAATGTTCATCCACTGAGAATCATTCAATAAGTCCTCGATATGTGGGCAGTCTGTATACTGTGAACCATTTTCAACCATATGCGGAGTGATACAGAGCACTTTTTTTAACTCATTCAATTGGTTAATTGTTTCCGGTTTTAGGGAATCGAAGATATATTGCTCTCGGCGTAGTTCTGCATGGTTGTTTTGCTGTGGACAAATATAATATTGAACTAAGCCCAATATTTGCAGCCTATTTTATATGCTTTATGTGGAATCACACTCATTGAAAATAGTTCTAAGTGACCACTGGCCATACTACATTTGATTACTTACGGTATGTAATGCTAGTGGCTCTTCTATACTAGATGGGAATCACAAAATTTAAGCTGAGTTTTTAGAGGTTCATAGATAATTTATTGATTCAGGCGTTTCTTTGCGGAAATCCTTTGTAAGCAAGTGATGGATTAAACATATTGAGATCGATCGAAATTGTCTTTCAGCGTCTCGTTTCAGCGTTGGTCGTAAAGACATCGTTGTTCTGAGGCTCCTATCTTTCCTGAAGATGAACTGTATAATATGTATAAAGTTGAATAGTTTCTCGATTTTTCGGAAAATTATAGTAGCGCGGGAATTGTGACAAATATATTGTTAATCCATCACTTGCTTAGGTTCATAGATGACTTTCTGCTTGGGGTCGCTTTTAATATGAAGCTTTTTGGGTTTGCAAGTTAAGCAAAGCAATAATAGCTAAGTCTCTCTGGTCCTAACTTTGTTAGTATTTGCTAAAATACTAGTGTATTAAAAGTAGGAGCATTAACTAAGGAGTAGAAACTTACAGCATTAACCAAGTCAATAGGTTCCGGAATATCAGTAATTTGACCAAAATCCACTTTAGCCGGCGCTACGTAACAGCACTTATTTGTAGTGAACTTCTCCAGACGAGGAGCGTAGATCGTCCTCGTTGGTGGAAAAACTTCCTCCAAAACCATAGGATCGTGAGATTTTCTCTGAATCTTAAATTCATCAAACCGCTTCTGATGAACTCGGCCAAGTCTGCGTTGATTTCTGTTCATTTTTCCAAATTACCTCAAATCACATTTTATTCGGGTATATTTACATTTCCTACTTTTCCAGTCTTTTTGATACCTTAATATTTTTACAATAAAATTATAATTTTGACAAATCCTTATCTATTAGCTTGACATTATTGACAAATATTTGAATGACAGACTTATTTTCAAATTCTCTATAATCCGCTTTATTGTAATTGAAAAAGGTCGAGAACTTTTTTAGTAGCAAACTGGACTGTGTATATGTAGGTCACTGCTGCGCGGTTTTAAGTTGAATTGAGCAGCATTGACTTGCATATAGAAAACACAGTATATTATATAAATTCCCTACTAACATTAATTTATAAGACAAATATTGTTACTAAAAAAATTGGGTCTTTAATAAGGAATTATTATGATTATTCTTTTTTTTAAATAATTATAGTTAAACATCCGGTTCGAGTACAGCCTCCTGCCCAATGGACCGTGATCTGGACAAGGCAGGTGGCAAATGATTGATCAACGTGGAAAGCTATTGGGAAGGTGCACTGCTTAACATAGGCACTTCGTATGGCTGTTATTATGACGGGGTCCGGACGTATTGCATTTCCTGTCTAAGAGGCGTAACGAGACATGCCGTCAAATTGCATTTTGACGACCGGGATATGGCGCGGAGGTTAGTATACCTGCACTTCACTCCAGAGGTCGTGGTTTCGGCTCCCAAAGGGAACAAATCTTTGTGTGCATAAACATGAATATTTGTTCTGGTCTGGGTGTTTTCCTATATGTATTAAGTATATATTTACAAAAAAAAAGTATTTAAGTATGTTTTTCCGTTCTTTAGTATCCATAACACAATTTCTTAGTGACCCTACCTCAATCTAACCGTTTAGATTGAGGTATGTAAATTTTGAAGTATTTCATTACAAAAACCAAGATCGGACCTACAAAACTTTCTGGGTTAGACTTAGTTATATAGGATACAAAAAATGGCACCTCAATCTTGGGCCTCAACCTTTGGCTTGTGTGAAGTTAATAGTGGTTAAATAATAAACAACATTATCCAACGAAGCACACATTTTATTGTTCAGTAATGTCGGGGTTGGTAGACTGCAGTTGCTGAGGGCAACATCTTGAACTGTAGCTCTGATGCGACGATGGTGCGTATTGTGATCGGTATTTGTTTGGTTTGTGGAAGACAGCTCACAACCGCGGTGCACCGCGTCGGACTTAGGATCTTCTGTACTGCTTGCCCGTCTACTAGAAGCTGTGAAAGAATATGTTTTGAAATATATGTTCATGTTCGTGTCCAGGTAACGTTTTTGAGTTAGACACCTCGCGTCGATGCTAAATTGTCACGCCCAAGAACTAGCACATTTGCTGAAGGAATGGTGCCGAAAGTTTACTAAACTTTTTTGAACACTGCTTTCAGGTGTTTACAAAAGCTTAAATTCTTCCCACTGCTTCTATTAAATGCTACTTAGAATTATAGATAATATAGCGGCATATCTGCTAAAGATATAGTGTCATAAGTTAAGCTCAATACGCTCCTTGTGTATTATTAGACGACTGGTTGGCAAGAATGCATTAAATGTATTTTAAATAGCAAGCTACACATCATCAGTTACTAATGGAAAAGTTTAGAGAAAATAGTGCAAAATGAGCACGCGATTCCGATACGGCTCAAAATCATAGAACATAGACATAAGTCTTTTCTCATTTCATAACATATTCACTATGAACATGCTATTTAATATAGCTATTTGTTACATTGTGTACATGATGTCCATGATGTGTATGAGCAAGTTCAATAAATAGCAATAAGTGTTTGCAAAAGCTACTTAATGGATATCTTTTTGCAAGATGTTGCTCCACAAATGTGGGTGTTGCCATGTCATTTAATGGATATAAGTTATCAGAAAAGATATCATCTATTACATAAATTAAATTATGTGAACGCTGTTTAACTTTAATATTAATTTCCGAACACCTAGCCTACTTGCTTTTAGTTCGTTTTTTAAATGATAAGTAAAATGTTACTATAATGCTTAATAATGAAAAAAGGTACAAATACCAAAAACAGTCACCTCATATCCTTGAACACTGTCCACAAGCTTTGGCAACTTCCATTTTACAAGAACAGTATGGTTCGACACTCTTCGAAGCTGAAATATCTTTACTTTTAATTCATCGTAACTATTTGTAGATTCCTGCAATACGTCAATAAATAAAACTCTAGAAAAATGTATTCATCGGTTTGACAAATCATTTATGAATCGCATTAGGGGAACATCCTAGTAGGTACAAGAAATAGAAGACATGAGTAGTGGTAACCTGTCATCTGACAAACAAACAAAACCTATGCTTTCGGCTCCCATATTGTCTACATTACCGTTTTACATAAATGCAATCGTAAGAATTGTATGGTAAATTCAGAAGTCCTTCTCATTTCGTTTTTCGTGGAATGTTGCCTGTCAATAAATGCTTATTTTTATCTTATGCATTTTCCCGAAAGCCAAAAAAAATTGGTAAAATTGACCTGGGGCCTATAATCTAAAACGACTTCAAGCTTCAAAGTATTTTTTTATCTATAACAATTACCTGTATCAATGTAGCTTGTTGAGCTTGCGAAGCAGACTGCTCTAGTGTTGTAGTTAGGTTCTTAAACTTCGAATCCTTAAACACATTCTTTTGAAAATCTTTTAGAAATGCTGAATTTTCTTTTGGAAAATTCCGTAGACATACTAGATCCTCTTTGCTTGTTTTTAAAGCTGTGTTACTACCCTTGACTTCGTTTGGTACTAGAGTGTCTAAGGATAAATTATCCTCAGAAATTACAGAATTCACATATTTAAGTGTATGAACTTTAACATTTTTATTATTCAATTCAGGTAGTTGTGTAGTCATATCTTGATACTCCATGTCTTTTATTTGAGTACATTTAAAATTATTTTCTAAAAAAGATTGAGCTTTTCTTGATATTTTAGACAAAACAAAGCTATCTCTTACTTTTTTTGTATCCAGAGACATATTTTCAAGCCTCTTACCATTTATGTTGTCATTAATAATTTTAAACTTCGCATTATCTAATGGTGTACTTTTGTTTTGTGAAATTATTTTCTGACGATTTTCATATATTTTATCACTTAAACAACTAAATTTTACTTGTTTACTGTTTTGCGTGAGTTGACATGCGTCTTTGGACCTAATATGTGGATCATGAATATCAGTGTAATTCGACTTAGAAAAAATGTTACCAAACTTTGGATGAGAAATACTCAAAGAGTCAAGGGTAGTTTTTAACTGAAAGCGACTGTTTGCTTCCTTAAATTCTTGTAATAAAGTTTTTAGTTCCGATGAAAACTTTTTAGCTCTTTTCAGAGTATTTTGAACTTTTTCGGAATCAAAATGATTATTAGATAAATCACAATTGCTTTTTAGTTTATTTTTCTCTTTGTATTCTTCCTTTATCTCATTGGTGAGATCATTTTGTGAATTACCTGTTTTGTATTTATTCAATTGATTAGTTTTTATATTATTGTTCGTCGATCCTTTGTTAGCAGCTTGTAAAGATTTTGCAAGTTCTATAGAAATGCTTCTCATATTTTGTTGTTGAATTTGACTTTTCTCCCACGTCACTTCTAAATCATTATCCCTTAGTGCGCAACTTGGAACAATGTTATGACCTGATATGTTATTAGGATCATACGTTTCTTCTTTCTTTAATATTGAATGAGGATCAGTGAACTGTTGAATTAAATCATATGTTTCTTTTGAATGGCTTCTTTGAGAATCAAACAATTCGCCACATTCACTTTGGCATACGTCTGTTCTATTACCAGTAACATTTTTATAATTAGTTTGTCGGTTAACTTCTTTTTCGAATGAATTCACATTCGCCTTAAAACTCCGTAATGAATTGTCCTTTCGAGAAAAAAACGTTGGTGAGATATCTTTTTCTGTTAATTTATTATTACTATAATTGTTTTTATAAGAAATTTCACATTTTAAATTATTATCGGAATGTAGCGTGCACTGGTCTTTATATTTGGCAGAAGGATAATTTCCCCGCTTATAACCTAAAAAGTTGTTATGTAGAGATTTACTCAATTTTTCATGATTAATATCAATAAGCACATCCTCCCGCTCCAAGTTTAAACTTTTTCCAATTTTTAGTTCTGTTTTTATCATGGGATCCTTTTCTTGTTTTAATATTTTTTCTCTATCAATGCTTTCTTTACTCAAACTACCAACGTCTAATAAGCAATCGTTATTATGTTCACGAGGCTCACATTTATAAACGTATTTAGAAAATACATTTTTAGCGGTCTTAATTTTATTACTTTCCAGACTTTTACTTGATGAATTCATTTTAGATTCGCAATCCAAACAGTCACATACTTCACATGTGCAACTTCTTCGTAAATTGGATTGTTGTAATTTAATTTTCTGTCTACAGTTTTCATTACATACTTCACAAACACAAACTGAACATTTACAAGTGATTTTTGCAACTGGTGAGGAATTTTTTGTCTCAGGTTCAAATAAAGTTGATCCTTTTATACAGTTTGCAGTTTCATTGTAAATATTACATAATAAACATTTACAGTCACCGCAGAAACATGGATTTCTACTCTGCTCCAATTTAGGGTAACTGCTCTCAACAGAAGCAAACATTGCTATTGTATCTCTGTTTTTTTGTTTCTCAGCAAAATTGTTTTTCACCACTGAAGCTCTATGTATATCAAAATCTCTCGTGTCTTTTTCGAACGGTTTTCTCATAACTTGTTTTTGCACATCACATGTACATTGGTTACTTGAGTCAGTTTCACACGATTGACTGAGGCAGCTGTCACAGTTGCAATTAGCAGGTCTGCTGATGCCTGTCGACATTTCATGGCGAAGACTAGATGCTAATGTGAATGTTTGAGCACATTCAGCACATTCACAGGGAGAGCAGGTGCAGCGTTCTTGTGGAACGTCTTCTACCACTCGGCCAATTGTAAACGTGTTATGTCGTGAATAAAATTTGCAATCAATACATTCACAAGGTTTACATTTGCAAGGTTCACTGTAGTTTTGATACGAATATGGGGCATTGCGAGGATCGCAATCACAGCATTGTAAATCTAAATTTCCTTTTTTAGTTAAACCTTTACATCCTTTTCTGTCGCATCTTATACAGGGACAGCCACCGTCTGCCACATTTGTAGAAATTTGTTTAAATTTATTTATGTTACTCTCACAGTCTTTACATTCGCAAGGTGTGCAATTGCAACCAGCAACAGAAACAGGTTTGCTTACAATACATTCACAAACCTTACAGCTACACGCCTTGTAGGCGTCTCTTATTCTTTTAAAAATATCAATACTCGTTAATTTATTTGTCTTAGGAGTAATTTCGCGTTTGCTGTATGAAATGGACTCTTTGAAGTCTTTGTAAGGTAAGTTCATAATTAGAGCACTTAATTTTGCTGTGTTAGTGTCCATATCGCGATGAATTCTTTGCAAGTTTTTTCTTTCCATAGAGATCTTGTCAAAAACTTTATTAAAAGATATAGACCCTTCACATGTCGAACATAAATCGTCTGCTGGTAAATTGCTCTTTTCGTAATCAATTTCATGTTTGACCCGTTCTTTCATACATGTATCTGAACCGCATATATCTATTTTGACCGTTTTATGGGATGATTTGTTGTCTATCTCCGTTTGGCTGTGATTTATAAATATGAAGTTTCCACACTGAGCGCAGTAGCAGTCATTTTTGTTTCTAAGCTTGAAACAGCGATTTGAGTCACATTTTGGGCATGAACACTGAGAGGTGTTACTGAGAGCGTTTGGATAACTATTGCTTTCGCGTATAGTTATAGATTTTGAACTGGAAGCTTTCATGATGGTTTGAAGTTGCAGTTGTGTTTCTTAGGGGGTTTTCTAGGTTTTATTGGTACTTCTAGCATACAACCCCCTCCATGAGGGCAACATGAATCTGGATCTACGGCCTGAAAAGAGGATTTGTTTTAACTCAAAATAGCGGTAAAGTTAATTATAACAGATACCTATTTAATAAATATCTTCCAATACCAATATCTTAGAATTCAGCTAAATATGTTGGAATTATTTTCATTTTAGTTTTACAGATGTAGTAATAAAAATCGTAATTTTCACATTTTATTTTGTCAATAAACAAAGATTTTTCCTAAATGACAGATGTTATCTGATTCCTCTATGATATCTATCACAAAAAGTTTAGTTATTATTCTGGTATAAGTAAGCGAACGTTTGCAATATAAAAAAAAATGTACGCAAATATTCTTACTTAAAAACCTGAAATGAGACTAGATATAAACTATACCGATTGGCCCACAAGTATGATTAAGAAAGATAAATAAAATACCTTACACTTATTGTATTTTATTCAATTCAATTGGTGTGACGCCTTTTATTAATAATTTACCTGGGATTGTAGGAGGTAAGAAAAGTCCTTGCTTAGCCACTGCTAAGCACTCTCACTAGACGTTAATAATAATTGGGCTGAGACGATGATTTATCAATTTATTTGCATACTGAAACTGCTTTTTTAACTTTGACTAGGACTTTCAAGTTCCTCATCAAATCAGCGTTATGAAATCCACTGCTGAATATGCTAATGCTCAACCTACTTTGTTTATATAGCATACATTGCAACTTATTATGACACCTAACTTGGGAGGGGGTTTGTTTGATTGCGCAAGGTTTGCTTAATTAAAAACCCACGATTTGCTTCCGGAGCCACGTGCTTTCAGTGAACTTAAAAAACCGTTCACCATACTTCAGAATTGTCGTTTTGTAAAACGAAGAATTCTACAATTCGCCTGCGACAAAAACATACTATAAAAAATAATACGCCGAAAGACCTAGCCTCTGTTATTTTGACTCGGTCAAGGAAGTTGTTTCGTATAGAAATTCTATAACACAAATTTATTATTTGGTATTGATATTAGGATATTTATATTATCGATTATCTATTGCTCTGTGCCTTAGAAAGCACGATAAGCCGTTGGTCCCAGCTGTCATGAACAACTATGGCAGTCGTTATATTTTAAGTTTGACCTTCATAAGAGCTCTACTTAAATAAATGATTTAAATTTTTTTGAATTTTTATTATTAGAAAGTCAGTGCGTTCTAATATTCGGGCAACTAGTTTAACCATATAATGATATTTCCCTTTGGGGAGTGGAGGTTAGATGGCAGTTGCTCCATGTAATAAATAAAATTCAGCCAAATTTGGTTAGACCAGTGAGCAGACCCTGGGCTTCAGTCTGGGGCAACCGGCAAAATGCTGGGATAAGATCATGGTATTAGGATACCCACGAAATCGCATGTTATGATTCTTAAATATTTATAAATGTAACTAATGATCTCTTAAATGTTGCTAACACTACTACCACATAATCTACCACTACAAATATTCTAAGCCTTCTTATTTATACTTACTTTTATACATAAGATATTGATGCAATAACTAAAGTTCAGCCAAAGCTGATTAAACCAGTTAGCTGACTCTGAACCCTAACCTTAAGTCTAGGGCAACCGGAATAATGCTAGGATATGATGATGATATTGATGCAGCCTCTAAACCTCCGAGAGTCTGTCCCATAGCCTTCAGATTCGTCCAAGTTTATCAAGGAATTTGAATAATTTGTATACTTCGATTTCATCTATAAAAATCACCATTGAAAAAATGAAAAAGAAAATTTATTTTATTACATGAACCATTACATTCTTGTTTAGTTACTAATTCTATTTTAAACATTATTTTATCAAAATTATCTGTACGGAGAAGCAACTTGACTGTTCTTCCCTGATTCTTCTCCACGCTAGCTCCTGCCCATAGCGAATGGGTGTTCAAGGTCATAAAAAAATTGTTGTTCCATTTTGCTTTGTCTTCAATTGCTAGTATCAAACAATTATACTGAATCAACGTTTCGTCGTTTTCTATTGTTATAAAGACGTATTTTTTAGTCAAGCATAGGGCCGGAATATCTGACGGAAAGTGTTCACCGCAGATTATGGATCCGTGCAATAATTTAAAAAATCATGCATTTTTGAGATCCCTATATTATCTCTTCGGAAACCCTTGCCATCCTGGGAGATACAATACTTTGTGTGTAGCCGATATCGTAATGTATTTTTTATTTTACCTAATTTCCGTAGTGTTAAACTTTAAACTTCAAAATAGTTTTTGAGGAAATTTTCACCATGTCCGTTTCCTGAGTGAAAAAAGGATCAATGCTGTCACCAATAAAACTAACACAATTTAAATAAACATTTTAATTCATTGATTAGAATTATTCTTCTTGTAAATGAAAACAATTTTAATAAAAATAGACAATAATACAATTGCAAAGTTGATGTTAGAATAATTAAATATGTAATTTATTCATTCGGAATTATATTCATAATTTTAAAATAACGGATTAAAAACACAAATTTTTCGAAGAAAATATTGGCACAAAATTATCAAGACAATAAAAACGGTTCGTGTTCTCAAAAAGTCGTGTTACACTTATCTATATTTGTTCGTTAAGTTCGCTTACGTTTACGTTTAAGAGTATTAAGAATGTATAATACAAACATATGTACAGGTCGTTTCTATAATAATAGTATAACTGGCTTAACTAATGAAGGCACCTAAGTGAGGTCGGTGGAGGTATGAAACCTGGAACAACAGAAATATGTAATATTATTGAACAGATTTTGTTAAAATATATAACTCAGCCTAGAATGCAACAATGCTTTAAGGGTTAATATTCCAACAATCGCTGTGAGTATATTAGTATAAAATGTAATGTATATGCATGTTATATTGTTAGTGTACCTTATTAAACAAAATAAAATAATTCATAATTATCATACGTAAAATCGAACTAAAAATACATTATTCTAACTCTAATTTCACTACTGAAGGGTTTGTTATTACGATTTCAATTGACATTAAATATAAATTAGTTCCTCTCTTCCTTAAAGTAGATTTTTTATCATTTCCGAAAGTTCTAAAATAAGGTGTTATTTAGACTCTGAAGATGTTTATTTGAGGTGCGAGAAAAGTCCGAGAATATTCTCTATAGGAACTCAAAACTCATTAAGAAAAAAAATAGAGGGTTTAGTTGTGTCTTTATTATAGGGGCGCTACAGGAACACCAGCGCTGCTGTATCAGCAGACGCTGATGTATCGCCCTTTTGACAGGTTACACACATTTATTTTATTTTTTAAAGTTTATTATATATTTTACTATTTGTCTAATGTTCTTTGTGTTGTTATATTGTATTTTGTTCCCATTGTATGATATTGTGTGTGTTGCTTGGTCAATAAAAAATATTCTATTCTATTTTCTATACAGTACATTTAAGTAAAACACTTAAACTGCCATATGAGATGTTGTTACAAATAATTTATTTTTTCAAACAGTAAATAATATTTTTTTAAAACGACTTACACAATTTTGCACGTTTGGCGATTCATAGCTAGACATCCGTGCTCCAAACTATCGCATTTGTACCCAACGCACAAGATGGACAATTCTGGAAAGAAAAACCAATTCAATTAGAAATATTGCAAATGAAAGGTACAGATTCTAGTTCATTATTATCATCAGCCTGAAGATGTGCATTGTTGAACATAGGCCTCTGACATAGAATTCCAATGTGATTGCAGGCATCCTTCATCCAGTTTGATCCCGCAACCATTTTCAGCTTGCTGTATAACCTCTTACGCTACGTTTTCTGTGAAAGTTCATTCCAGAACTTTCTACCCAACGGCCGACAGTTCTTTTGAGGCTTGTGCCCACTGCCACTTCAGCTGTCTAATTCATTGGTTATATGTTTTTATTAATTTTAAGCTGATTTAAAAAAAAATTTTTTTCACAATAGCAAAAGTTTTAAATACATACCTATACTGTAATTCTTATTGTTCTTAGGCAATCTCAATCTCGGCAACAGGCGTGATATTATTCTTGTACTTATTGTGCTAATTAGTACTAATACGAGTTTAAAAATCGAACTTACAACTATACTTTCGATGGCATTCGCCAACTGCTCTTCCATAATTTTTACATCTCCATGGTCAAGTACTTCCTGAAACAAAAATAACAAATATTGCACTACAGACAGCACTTATTTTATTCTAACATCGCCCGCGAGCGGTTCTCCCGCATGACCTCGAGTATCAGTAGCGAGGCAAGGTCGGAATCGAGTTATGTAGAGGTCAGTTCTCGGATGGGACCCTTTCTGTGGCATTTCATGTCGAAGGCGCGTTAAACTGTTGGCCTGGGTAAGCCAAGTTAGAGCGCTTTAAGAGGACGTCTTGAAAAAATCTGAAATAATTATGTTAAATTAGGTCACGTGCTTTCTCTCGCAAACCATAGTGAGAGTTTTATCACGTACCGTTTCCAGGATAAAAGTCTTATAATAATGAATTCATTTTCCGTGTCAGCATGTACAAGAACAGCAGCTCACTGCTTCAAAAGACCCGGTGCACGTAGGATCAAGATAACACAAGTATCTCACCTCTTGCCAGACAAGTGTCTGCAAGTATAGGCACACCAGTGGCGCGGCGCCCTGCTTTTGAAGACCCAGGAAAATAAAGTCAGGAAATCATAACTTTCTGGCAGAGTTTGATAGTGTCCACATGTTGCTTGAGAGACCGGTGAATATTGCAGCAAGAAATATTATATCTCACCTCCTGGCAGAGCTTGACAGTGTCGGCATGTACAGGCGCGGCGGCGCATAGTCCGGCAGCTGCGCAGGCGCACGCTACGCTAGCGAGTCTCGCTGCGCCGCGAACAACGTCGGCACCGCCCGCCGCGCGCCACGCCGCCCCTCCCCCCACACACACGCCGTTCTTTATACCAGACACAGCTCCGCGGCGCCATTCCTGAAAACGCTTCGTCGTTATCATCCTAGTATTATCCCGGCAAAACGTGACTTCACAATTTAGGAGCCGTTTGAAATACGAGTTTTCGGGAAAACCTAAAAACGTGATTTCAAATTGTTAAATCTAGAGGAGTTGTTAATCAAAAGAATATTCCTTCTCGAATGTTCCTATAGATGCAAAAAAAACTCTCAATTACTCAATATTATTTAGAATTATTTTCCCTTGGCCTGTCAGACCTGTTAAGTCCATTAATAATTGAAAGACAGTATACAGAGATATAATATAATATCATTGGAAATATCTTACAGTGAACTTTAGGCCCAAACTAAGCATAGTGCAATAGGTACTAGAGAACAGATAAACCTTCTCAAATACTGTTTCTTGTAAATACATATTTATAACACATAAGATACACTGTATGGGAATCAAACCCAATAGCGAAAAACAGGTCAGTACTTTATTAGACTGGGTCGCTTCCTATCAGAAGAGCTACGTAATGAAGAAAGGTTTCCTTTTTTATTTTAGTACCTACTTTATTTTTATTCGTCTCTATTTCACCTGTTTGATTTATTTTCAAAAACTCTGTACGAGTCAGCTCGAACATTGTTATGCATTATTTTATTTTGTTGAATTGACATAAAACTTGACGCCCGACACATGAGTAACCTTGTGACTGGGAACTGACTTATTAGTTATTAATTTAGTGTAATAAACGCACTCGGCAGCTACACACGTTTTTTATTTTAACACCTGTAGTTGTCTGACACCGGGACGCCCCATCTATTAAGTGTGACACCGGGACGGCCCAAACAAACTCTTTCACCCACATTTAGGTATAAGTATATAATATTAGGTACATTAAGGTAAATTATCCATTGGTAAGTAAATTAAACATAAAAGGTCTTATTACAAAACAAGATCTAAAGTTAAACCAGGTTTTAACCCTTTAACAGGCAGGGTATGTTGAAAATATTTATTGGTTTTACACCTTAAGTTAACCGCATAAGGTTCAATTTCTGGTGGTCATATATTGAACATTGCCTGGTAAAGGGTTAAACTAGTGCTGTCACTTTCATTTGATACAATAAAGACAGTGACAGCACAAGTTTGCAGCACTTGGTTTAACTTTAGATTTTGTTTTGTAATAAGCCCCAAACTGATTTTAAATTATACCCTCATCTGTTAAATTTCACCACCGGTTTAATGGCAATTAGTACAAACATGAAATGATGAATTCGGGGCAGTTATGTCTTATTCTTGTTAAAAAATATAAAGGCCTCTTACTAACCTCTGTCTCAGTCTTGGCGTCGGCGTCTCCTATAGATCTAACCAACTCCTTTGATATCGCTATTAAGAGGTAATTTGTGATTTTTGCTTTGGTTTCAACTGTCACTTCTCTCCCGGACACAGGAGCAAGCTCCTCGCATAGCCTCATCAGGTCTTCGTCTGCTGTATGGTTGACTCTATCGAAAAGATCTTCGATTAATTGGCTGACTAGCTGGCTTCTCATTGACGGACAAGAACATCGGGTGTCCGAAGTTATGTAACTCATACTGTGGTGCATTCTTGCGTAATCTGTCTTCTTTGGCACCGCTGTGTATATTGAGTATCCCTCATCAATGTATTCCGTCCTTTCTGGTTGGTACTCTGCCCTCGACGCGTGGTATGACTGTCGCATCGTTTCACTCCTCATCTCTTCCAGTTCCTCTGTCTTGATCGACAACTCGTGGCTAAGAGTTTTTATTTTCTCGTCACACTTTCTTTTGCACTGTGCCATAGCTTTTTGCGTTATAGCTAACTGCTTTTCCAGAGATTCGACCTGAGAACACATGTCTTCTTAGAACGTCTTCAGGAGCACTCCATGCATATTTACACGTCACAATTCACGCGATGTCAAACAGCATGCGATTCCGTGAGACGAGCAAAAGATACCGTTTTTGATGCAAAAGTGTAGGCAACCAAGAAAACATGCATTAAATATAAAATATCCTCCCTGAACAATTTATCGAAAGATACCAAGCAGCTACTCTACATACAAATATGTTTACATGAGAATCTATCATATCAAGTGCATACATAAGTGGACTATAATGCATTGTATACTTTTGAGATGTAAAGTATCATTTGATATCTTGTATCATTATAAAAAGCACGGTTATTCTATGGTGAAATAAGTGTTGGTTAGGTAAATAAGCAGTTATGCATGCACAATTAAATAGGGTGCAAAAATTCGTTATCGAGAGTTAGAACGTAAGTAAACAAATGATAATAATTATTCACTGTTAAATTAACTTCCAAAGTCAACTATTGCGATACATACCTCCTCCTTCAGCTCGCTGTTCGTCACTTCTAACTCTTGATTGTTCTTGCTAGTGCGACATAACTCCTTTCTAACACATTCCAAATCGGCTATCATGTTGTTTTCAGATTTCTTACAGCAATCTTTGAGAGATTTATAGTCTCCCTCCATTTGTTTGTTTAATTTACGCAGTTGATCTATTTCTTTCTGTAGGTCAATGAGAAACGTTATTTTAATATTAATGCTTTCAAGAGGAGTTTATAAAGTAATTTCATGAATTCTTGGCGGGAGAGTGAAGCGTCAAGTTTTGTTTTATTTTCTAAAATTTGTGATATTTCGAACATTAATATGTATTAACGGTAGGTTATTAACCGTCAAGTGTCGCTTTTCAAATTCTCTCAAGAAGATCATGTGAAATCTCAGTAAAATCCCATCTTACACATCTTTACTGAAGACTCAATGTGCTTAGAGGAGGGCTTCATTTACCATTTATAATCTTTATCACCACTTATTCTCATTTACTATGAATTATAATAGGTTGGGGAAAAAGTCTTTTCGTATTTTTGTATGAAAAGTCAAGACATTTTTTTCAAAGTTTATTTACATTTATTTACAATATATATGTACCGTTTTGTTGAATAACTTTCTGCCATTTTGTGGGCAGAGACATTATCCCGTTACTGCAGAAACTTTGGGACTTCTGATCAAAAAAATGGGACAAATAGTTTTAGCAGTCCTCTCTTGAGGTCTACCTTACAGAATCTAAAGAATTCTGCAGAGACCGAAACAGGTGAAAATCTGAAGGCGCAAGGTCAGGGCTATATGGTGGATGCACTAGGACCTCCCAGTCGAACTCTCTTAATTTTTGATGAGTGGCTAAAGATGTGTGTGGTCTAGCGTTATCGTGATGAAAGACCACACCCTTCCTGTTGATCAATTCCGGCCGTTTTCTCTCGACTGCTTCCTTTAATCTCATCAGTTGCTGGCAGTAAAGATCAGAATCGATGGTTTTGCCGGGCGGTAAAAGCTCATAATAAACAATGCCCTTCCAATCCCACCATACACACAGCATCACCTTATTTCGTGTTAGGCCAGGTTTGGCCACAGTCTGTGAAGCGTGGCCAACTTTCGACCACGACCTTTTTCGCACGTTCTTGTCGTACGTGATCCACTTTTCATCGCCAGTTATCAATCTCTTCAAAAACGGCTCGGTTTCATTACGTCTCAATAATGAATCGCAAATGAGTACACGGTTCATTAAGTTTCTTTGAGTGAGCTCGTGTGGCACCCAAATATCGAGCTTTTTTGTATAACCAGCTTTCTTCAAATGGGTCAAAACTGTTTTGTGGTCAATTCCCAGTTCTTCAGCTACATCGTAACTACTAATATGCCGATCTTGCTCCACTCTTTCAAAAATGGCGTCCATTTTATTCGTAACAGGGCGACCAGAGCGAGGTGCATCTTTAACATCAAAATTTCCGGACTGAAAACGTTTGAACCAAATTTGTGCTACTCTTACTGACACTGCATCAGGTCCATAAACATCACAAATTTTTTTCACTGCTTGAGTTGCATTTTTGCCTTTTTTATAATAAAATTTTAAAATGTATCGAATTTCTTCATTAGATTCACTCATTTTTACGGAGAGAAAAACAAATGAAAAATAGCGGGAAACAACTTTTTTTTATTTTTTTCTTTTCTTTATAATGGAACCTTTTTAATGTTACCAAAACCAGCCAGACACAAATAGTACAGCCAAAAAAATTTTATAATAAGTTTATACCTACGTTATGCGAAAAGACTTTTTCCCCGACCTAATATATTATAAATAAATATTTTTCTTAACGCTGGCTAAATATGCTAACCGCTCAGCCATTATTTAAAGAAGAAATTCATTATATAGTTGTATATAATTATTATTTATTTTATGTACATACTGTATTGAACCGATACTGATGAAATATACCTTTCATATTAGGAAATAGAATTTAACAAATTGTTTATATTGTGTGAACTATCCACCAATAAACTATCAGTTTATTTAAATAAATTTAACATATACATAATTATTATTAAAATTATGTATTTGATTAGTATATTATTAGATTTATGTAAGGGTGTACAGGGGATCCTACCGTCATCTTTGGAGCCCAAGCCTATCTCACCTGCAACTGGTGCACCTGCCGATCAACGGACGAGGCTCTGGCAATATAATAGTTCCCGGCAAGCAGCAATAGGCTCGCCAACTACTACGTGGGACCAACAATACAAGTAGCGAAGTGAGGGCGTGTTATATGCATCTGCCTACCCCTTAAGGCAAACAGGCGTGATTGTATGTATATATGACCGATATGGCGTGGTGGCGAGTATACCCGCATTCCACTCCTGAGGTCGTGGGTTCGATTCCCACACAGGACAAATATTTGTGTGTATAAATATGAATATTTGTTCTGGTCTGGGTCTCATTTCTATGTATATTAAGTATGTATTTACAACAAAAAAAAAGTATTTATGTATGTTTATCCGTTATTTAGTATCCATAACACAAGTTCTTAATGATACTTATCTTGGAACTAAATAATTGATGTAAGTGTCTGAAATATTTATTTATTATTTATTTATGTATGTAAATCACCTTAAACTTAGAATCCAATGTCTTCAGATCAGCCTCAGATTTTTTAGATTCCGCATCAGCTTTACTGAATAACGCAACCAAGTTGGTGTTCTGAGCCCTCAAAGTCTTTGCGTCCCTCTCAGCTTTCTCCAGAGCTATCCTCATGCCTGACTCAGACTCTTCGACCTCCTTCAACTTTTTCTTCAGAGGATCTAAGCATTTCTTCCAATGATCTCTTTCGGTCTCACATTTCTTTACCTGTGAAAGATAATGTATAATAATTAAATGAGATGGTCATTGCAGATTTGTCTATAAACTGATTGGAGAGAAACAAGTTCAATAAAAGTATTTCTTATTAAAAAATGTAACTGTCTACTAAAATCACTTCAAATTGTGATAACTTATACAAATGAAAATGATATCGCCATATATTGATTTAAAACCTACGTAATAATCGCTTGCTCCGTGCCTCGGAAAGTACGTTAAGCCGTTGGTCCCGGCTGTCATGAACATCCATGGCAGCCGTTATTAGAAAGTCAGGGCCTTCTAACAGACTGACAGCTGGTTTAACCATAGAATGATGTTTCCCTCTGGGTTGCGGAGGTCAGACGGCAGTCGCTCCACGTAATAACTGAAATTCAGTCAAATCTGGTTGAACCAGTGAGCAGACCCTGCCCCCCCCCCCCCGACTAGTCTCCACCTTGTCGTGGTGGCGGGGCTGAATACCTCCTGGTAGGGCGCAGAGGGCGCTAGGGAAAAGGTAACACCCCGAGATTGGCGATTTTGGGTGCCCTTAGTACCTACTGACTACCGGGGGGGAAACTAAGAGGGACCTGTGGAGGGCGCAGCGGGCGTGCCAGGAGGGTCCGTCAAGCAGCGCCAGGAGGGTCTTAGGCAGCGGGGGCAGGGGGCCCCTGCTGTCTAACCATGGAACCACCGAGAAGTCGGCCACACACACTATGGTCGCACAAGGAGGTAGGAGGGGCGCGTCCACTGCGTCTCTCTGAGGAGGTCCCCCCGGTTTTTATCCGGTGGGTATTACTGCAGGCAGTCGTGTCTGCCGGTGGTAAGTCCCACACACCTCTCTCGGTCCCCCTTTGGCCGGGAGACAGTGCCTAAATGCATTTTGTTCCCGACGTAAATTAAAAAAAAAAGTGAGCAGAACCTGGGCCCTAAGCTTCAATCTAGGGCAACCGTGATAATGCTAGGATATGATGATTGATTAAAAACCTAGGTATCTCCTTTTTTTCGCTTTACGTTGCGTGAAGCAATCGAGATGCAATGATTACCTTTCCTTTCAACTGCTCCTGTTCCCCATGAGCCTCTTTGATCTTGGCCTTGTAACCACCTTCCATCTCCGCCCACATATCATCAGCTTGTGTCAACATCTCTAAGTAGGCCTTTTCTCTCCTCTCCAGATCAGCTACTCTATTCTTCAACTCTTGTTCACTTAATAGCAATGCCTGGATCTTCATGCCTACTACTGGATCAACCGGTTGCTGTGAAAAAAAGGTCACATGAAATGTTATATCTATATCTATACTAATATTATAAAGAGGAAAGATTTGTATTTTTGTATGTAACGAATAACCTCAAAAAGTATTGGACCGATTTTTTTTTTCATTAGAAAGCTACATTATTAGTGAGTAACATCGGCAAAATTTTAATTTGTAAAAAAATTGGGTTTCGTAAGATATATGGGTTTTTCGGACACAAAGTGTAAAAAATCAACCAGAACAGTTACTCATTTTGCGTACGCAGCCTAAACTATAAAAGATAAAATAAATAAATAAATATTCTTTTACATTAGATAGAACCACAAAATGTGCTAATTAATTGTAGATCTTATAAATATCTACTAAAAAGTCCGCGACACACTATACCTATCTATGTCGAGTGAGGCATAACAACCATTTTTTTATTGTACTACATTTAAACGCATTTAATTTACTTATAATATTAATCCTTATCAAAATAATCTATTTCATCACTAAGTGCAGTTTATGTAGATAATATTTAGTCTTTGAATGATCAAAATTTGACGTTTGGTTTTGAAGTTATGGCGAAATTAAATTATTACGATTTCTGCTGCACGGCGCTCTATCACGGGTCGAGGCTCCGGCTATCATTTTATTTTGTCACCTGAAAATAATTTTACGTCAAATGTTGTTTATAGAGAAGCTTTACAATAATCGCTTTAGTTATCTATCCCAAAACAACGGGTTGCACTCCGGGCCGGTAGGAGTGAAAACTTAGTATTAATTACATTTAAATATTTTCATCATTAACAACTTTAACATCCACATAAAGACAATCTATGCAGCCTGCGGATAATGACTGCGTCGTCGTAATGTCGGTGTCTGTGAATTGACCTGGGAATCATTTTGCTGACCCTGTCTTTTCTGGGCAGGCATTTTGTAGCGGTAACCGACATCCACGCGGGCGGAGCCGCGGGCGACCGCTAGTATGTCATAATTATTACAGCCCATTAACGTTCCACTACTGAACAGCCTCCTCTCACAATCTAAGGCTGGAGAGATTAAAGTCCTTCTTCCCCACGAATCCAGATTTAACCCAGATTGGTGAATATAGACTTAGTAATCAACATACATACAATCACATGCAGTCACAAGCAGAGGTATATTAAACGACCTCATTCCGCCAGTTATAAAGTTGGCCCCACGTAATAGGTGGCGAGCCTATTGCCGTTTACCGGGACTATTTGTGATTGCAAGAGCCTCGTCCGTTGTTTGGCAGGTGCACCACTTGCAGGTGAGGTTGGCTTACACCCTAAAAATATCTATAAACGATAATAGACAATATACAAAGATAGAGGGGCTTATTTCAAAACAAAATCCAAAGTTAAACCAGGATTAAACGCGGTCACTTTTATTTGATAAAATGTTTTGTGATAAGCCCCAGACTTGCATTTAATTGATATTCATAATATTGCATGACTATAACGATCATTCAGACAAGTGATAAACATTTAATTTAATTGGTATATCGGTTACCAGGAACATTTAATAGACTGGAACCATATTCAAATTATGTTCGTTTAAGTTTGTAAAAACTTGTTAACACGATTGGATAACTACACTTACGACAGTCGTAAACAATGATAATTGAGATTTCATCAGAGGAATCGTCATGGTCAAAGACTTTTAGCGTTGTTGTTACGTTCGCCCGCATATTACGGTCTGATAATAATGTGTTACAGAGAAATTTACACAATTTTACTCTGTTAATTCATTATTTATAAAAAATCTTAACAAAACTGATAATAAAGGTAATTCAATGTCCATTTTTGTACTATGTTCGACTTTATTTCACTGGAGAAATTAAAATGAGTTATGCTTTTTCCTGCTCATGCTTCAGTGATTTGGAACATTCTAGATCTAGAATTTATGAATAAATAGAATTTATATTTATAAGTGTTTAAGTTTTAAGTATTCCTCTACTTTGTAAGTATTCAAGCTAATCTGTGATATGTATCCTGATTTCAAAACAATAAAAGTATTAAATATTGTTCTAAAATAATAATTCAATCCTTAAATGATAGGGACGGAGATCATTTTATTATGGAAAATTTAATTAGCGTGAGAGACTATTTGGCTTAAACAGGGTCGTCTATAGAATTCACTATAGTGGTTAAAAGATTAGCCAATCAACACGAATTGCTAATTGCCCATTTTGCAGTGGACTT
The DNA here is from genome assembly GCA_949126915.1 of Musotima nitidalis. NCBI lineage: Eukaryota > Metazoa > Arthropoda > Insecta > Lepidoptera > Crambidae > Musotima > Musotima nitidalis. Next base: position 4,059,204 of record OX421424.1, on the reverse strand, counting down.
AAAGAAAATACTATGTCGGGATTTTCTCAAGTGGAAAAAATACTAGGTTCCACTTACATTTTCTTTCTCTTTTTCCTTTATGATCTGGCACTCTATATTGTCGATCTCCTCGTTGATTTTGCTCTTCTGGCAAGCAGCGCCACACTCCGTCGCCGCCAATTGCCGCTTCACCGTCTCCATCTCTTCTTCCAACTGGCTGACCTTGTTTTCCAAAGATTCCTTTACGTTTGACGCTCTGGTTTCTATTTGCTTCTTTTCGGCTATTAACCTGAAATGTGAAGTTGAATTGTTTTTAACATTTACTGCTATGATTTTTTGAAATTTAACACTTCAATAAATGTCAAACTAATTAAAATTCTGTGATGCGTAATCATTGGTTCCAACGCGATTTTCTTTATAAATGGTTAGTTTATCAGAAATATGAAGTATAGAAGTATAAGATGGTTATTCATAGAACATGAATGTATTAAAAACTAGAAAAATAGTGCCACCCCTCTCATCTCACGGGTAGTCGTATAAGTCGATAAAGAGAAACCCTACCGTATGACGGGCAGCAGCGTCATCCTGCGTACTGGCTGAATATGCGATCACCAACCCGCCTGCCCAGCGTGGTGGGCAAATACCCTCAGTAGAATATTATCTATTAGGGAAGCTTATGTTCAGCAGAGGACTTTACAAGGCTGATATGATGAAAACATGATGCGTTAAGTTTCCACGCGGCTTAATAGTAAAAAGTAGCAGCCAGCATGTAAAGTAGCAACCCGATTTTAGATTTGAGTAGCAGTCGATTTTTGTCATTGTGTGTGGTAGAATTTAAATTTATAACCAACTATTTTGCAATAGTCACAGGTCGCTAGATACTCGTAGCTTAAAGAATCTATCTGCCGGATGACGTTACATTAGGCATCCTTATTCGGTAGCATATCGTCGCTACAGCGGGACTAAGGGTGAAGATAGTATGACCTATGCGGTTTCCAGCGATAAGCGTTCTCGTGCTTTACAAAACACAAGTACTAAAATAGAATATCAATTATAAATTTGCATAAAATGTAGGTACAATTAAGGTGTTACAGAAGTTATCCTAAGGGTTTCATAATGTCTCAATAAGAAAAACTCGGCAGTTAGAATGACATTTTTAGATAGACTATCTGTCAATTAAACGCTAATGAAAGCTTACTGTTGGCTGTTTGCCTAATTAATGGATCTCCTGGGGGTGGCCTACCCACAACCAAGAAACTATGGGCTCCAATCTGCAAGGACTGTCATAAAGATGATGGCAACAATATTTGGAGATTTGGAGTAAAAGGCGACCCCTCGCCAAAAGATCCGACATAAGGGTCAAAGTGCGCCACGGTCAGTCTGTGGCCCCCGCGATAAGATAAGAAGATAAGATACTTGGACATTGTGAAACAGGCCTTAAGACATGTAAAATCAAGTTATCACGGTCTTACTTTGTGATCTGCCGCTGCAAATTGGCAGTGTGTGCTGGCGGGCCGGCATCGATGCGGTCCCACGCGGCCGTGGCGGTGCATGGCTTGGCGCATGCTTCGCGCTCAACTTTTGCAATAAAGGCTTCCTTGTTTTCGCTGTATGGCAGCATACGGTTCATCAATGCTCGCTATGACAACAATATATTGTTCAATCACACACTCTTCAAAAATTTCATGACGATCGATAAATTATCAATGAAGTTTTAATAACTATGATTTAATATTATATTTTGTGAATCATGAAAATTATCTTAATGACACTAGGTATACAAAGACTCTTAAGTAAATATAGCAATGATTATTTACCCGTCCTGAAGGATTAACGGCACCACCTAAAGCTTGAAACACGTTCCATGCTATTAGTGCTGGAATCGCCCTTTCCAATTTGCTTAGCCTTGTAATTAGCTCTCTCTGCAAACAAATAATAAGTTAAATATTTGCTAAGAAGGTCTTAATGAGGATTCACATTTTATAGGTTTACTCACTTCTCTAGTCTTTAACGTGCAGTCTCTTTTGGTTAGTTCGTTTAACAATCTTTCAGCTTGCGCCCTAGAACATTCTCTTTGCTCCGTCATATCTCTTAGTTGTGCTGAGCAGAGCTCATAGTCCATTTCAAGTCTGAAAAATACATTACATAGACGTTAGTTAAATAAATTATTATTTTTATTGAAATTATCCTTCATTAGTAGCATACTTACTGCTGCCAATGTAATCTAGTGTCGTTTTCAATTTCTTCCAACTCACAACAATCTTCTTCTAATCTTTCATACTTTTCTTGCAGGTCTAATATTTCAGATTCAAGGTCCTGTAAGTGAAGATAAATCGTTATAAATACAGTATTGTATTCGTGTTGATTATTTTTTTAAGAAAGAAAGAAAAATATTTATTCCATACAAGTTGCAAGAAAAAAAAACATAAAATAAGTACAAAATATATTTAACACAAATCAAGAATAATAAGAACTTAAGTAAAAGAAGAACTCAACTTGCATTGAAATGGTGCCCACTCAGCATATTTTTAGACACAACAGATAACAATTAGTTAATATTAAGTTGGAAAAACAGACAGCAATAAGTTTACCTGTATTCGATTTTCAAGCTGAAATTCTTTCTGTAACCTCTGGGCTAACTTTGCTTCCTTCACGTCTTGTGCCGCTTCGTAAATCGAGATTTTTCCCTCCAAAAACTTGAGTCTCCTCTCGTAATACTGCTTGTGCTTCTTCCCTAGTTTCACACACCTGCACTCAAGGCCATCTCCGTCCTCCTTATTACTTAATTGTCTACTTCTAACACCCTGCCTCTCGAGTTTCTCCCTTATACTATTCAGTCGTTGTATTTCAGTGTTAAGTTCACCACTGCATTCGAAACTTTCGTTGACGTCTGTTTGAGTGCATTTCGACTCAGTTTCGACACCTTCGAAGATTCCACTCTCTTGAAGTATGTTGCTAGGTTTTCTCTCGTCGCTACAGATACTTTCAAGAGATTCGCATTTGTAACCTTTTTGTTGATACGGGGTGACTGTTGCAACTGCCTTCTGAGTTTTATGCGGCGTGATATCTATTTCTGTTTTTACTTTAAGATCACATATTCTTCGCGGTTTAACCTACAAATGTCATTGGAGTGATTAGTTTGATATATATATTAAAGAAAACATTTTTTTTATCAAATATTTTGTATTTTATTTTGTGAAAACTGACGTTGTCGTTGTCGCCAGATGGCTATTGACAAAACTGTCTTTGACAAGCTTAAGGATAAAGTAATTGCAAAAAAGGTTATAACAAATTAACTGCAATGGTTGATGGTTCAACAAAATAAAACCCACCTGATAGCACTCATCTTCGCTGACGGAACTGCTCAACGTTTGCAGATTATACAGCAGCATCAAGACCTGTTCTAGACAAGTCCTATCTTCTGCGGATGCCGCATTAAGAATCATCTGTTCCAAATGATCCTTCACGGGATTGCTTTTCAAAGAATCGCACGTTTCCAAGTTCCTATCCAAAATTTCTGCCAGGACTTGAGCCTTGGCGAAGTCTTCTTTGAAGTCATCGTGGGGTGTGCCTAAATGCCTTCTAGGGTTGCACGGGCTACTAGGAGTTTGGGGTGATTTGTACCCGGAGTCCATTCGTTTGAGCTCAGGTGATGCAGAGTCCTTTATTCGGGATCCCGGAGACACGCAGCCCGAGTCTGAATCTGTTAGGTTCTCCCTAGCACCCTGTAAAAGAAAATACAACCTATTATATTTTCAACTTCCATGGAATATATTTCAAAAAAAACAGATTGACAATTTCAGCGTATTTACAAAATTTATAAACTTTTTTTGTACTACCCGAGATTGAGCAATGTTTTTTTGTTAGCCTAATTTATTAAATAGAAATAATATAGTCGTTGTTTCAATGAAATGTGCAATGCAGTACCAACATATTAAAAGTCTATATGAAGACCTTGTTAATAAAACAACGCTTAAATCATATTAAAATATAATGTTGCTTAGTACAAGACAATACATAAAATATTTCGCTCGTTTGATGAAAAACCTCAACTTTATAATCACTTAAACCTTGACGCCTAATTTTAAATACTAAAAATGCAAATAGCATTACAACAACATTGAAGCAAAACTTGTTGTTTCGACTAACTACAAAATATTTGATATAAAACACACAGAGGCAGGTATAGTGAGACGGGCGTAGACACGGAATGTGTTGACCGAGAGATTTGCGTTAGAAGGAGGCTAGCAGGCGTAGGAGAGTGTTTACTGTTTACGTGCGCCTACGCATTGACAGACTTCGCCATTCACTAGCTAGAACAGCTAGTGTACTTTTGGGTGTAGTCACTTGTTTTATTTGGTTGTCGTGTTGTATGCTCAAGGCTGTATTTTGACTTTTAACCTACTCTTTTGTCGTCAAATGTTCATACACTCGTTCATACGATTGTAGACTTTTAGAGTAAAATTTTTAGAATAAATCAGACTGTTAAATGTATATAATATTTATCCATAAAATGTAGATATTTGTGGATAAATATTATATGCTCACACTATTTCGAGCACTTTTTTAGTGACTTATCATTCTAAAAATGAGTAAACAATGCCAAAATATACAAAAAAGTGTCTTAAATATTTATAATCCCCTAAAGACGACAAAGAGACACCCTGGAAGACAGTAAGCTAAAGAATTTCAATAATCGATACCCGTGGCTTTTAAGGTCTTTAGATATCTAATGATCAGTCTCTTATAAACTATCTATGACGATGACAACTTGATCAACAGGCGATGCGTGTAGGCCGGACTTACTATAAATGGCATCCGATCCTACATTAATCTCGTTTGGGACAATGTTATTGTCATTTTCATATATACCTAACATTACTTTGGAATTGTGCGAAAATTAGATACTTTATTTTTATTTGATATTTGCTAATATGGTTGTTTTATTTATCTTTATAATTGATTTTACAGCTTTATTGCTATACAATAATAACATTTAAATAACTATAAAGCCTTATCAATGTTACGATGTCGATTTTGATAAATTTGTTATAATGTTGGAAGTCGAATTTCCATAAGTGCTGATTTAAATAATGGAAATAAACTTGTCATACATGTAGCTTTAAAACCTTCACATTGCAATTGAAAACATCGTACGTTCCCCTTTTGTCCATTATCTGTAGACTTATAAATTGAGAATTTCATACAAATTTTCACCTCCTTTTGCCTCCAATTTCGGAAATTCAAAATATATAGTTGGTCCCACGTAATAGGTGGCGAGTTTATTGCCGCTTACCGGGCACTGTTATGATCGCCAGAGCCTCGACCGTTGATCGGCAGGTGCACCACTTGCAGGTGAGGTAGGCTTGGGCTCCTTAGATCTTGGTAAGATCCCTAGACGCCCTATATACAAATTGAAACATGTGTATGAATATTCATTTTATAGTGCTTTTCCTGGGTTCCGTACCCAACTGGACCATATTACTAAGACTGTTCACCGTGTGTCAACAGGCTGTATCTCATTAACCGTGATAGTTAGATAGTTAAAATTTTAACAGATGATGTATTTCTGTTGCCGCTATAACAAAAAAAATAATATTTGAAGGGGCTCCCATACAAAAACGTATTTTTTTTGCTTGTTTAACGCCAACAGGTAGACGCTTGAAATATTCACAGAGTTTATCAGCTCTACGTTGATGAGTCAAATCAGTCTTCATATAAAAAAAATGGTTTGTATATTATTGAATAACGTATTCGCGTTTTACAAGGTCTTACCTTGGAAAAATTATATCTGCATCATACTAACATCATCACATCGCCTTGAGACAACAATTTATTAGTACTAGCCTTAGTTGGTGACTTCGTCCTCTTTATCTACAGGAAAATATAACATCAATGTAAAGTGTCTTAGATCTTTCTTCTTTCTAATAGAGTGGTATTATAGTACATATCTTATCAAAGTCGGATAAGCGTATAGACGTAAAAACATAACAGACAGGTAGAGTTACCATATAAATCAATAATATGTAAGGAAGATTTCCTGATTCCTGAACTTCCTAATTCTATTAAGTAGAGATCGAACATATCTCTCTCTAACTGACATTTATATTGAGGGCTATTGCCAGCCATTATGTTCTCCTCATATTAATTCAAGTGGAACCGCGGAAAAAGCTAGCCTTTATATATGTTATGATTTTTCTCTAATACCTTTATTTTTACAACTCAGAACGGCTTGCATATCACATATTAATTCAATTCATTACTATGCCATGCAGGGTCTTGGGTCCTTAGCGTAAGTCTGGGGCGAAATTGGAATGATCATTATGTCATACAGACACTTAACAGGTTTGCTGTCGAAGTATTTGGCGAGTTCAAATTTTCCTGGCAAACATAACAGTGCCTGATGAGCGGCAGTAGGCTCGCCACCTATTACGTAGGACCAACTTTATAATTGGCGAAGTGTGGGCGTATAAAATTCCTCAGGCGCGAATGTATTGTATGTATAAAATTTTCCTAACCGGCGGCTTCGAATGAACTCCTTGCCTAGGTTTTCCCAAAGGACTAACGGTTCTTTATAAAGAGCGATAAGAAGTCTGCATCACATGATGCTCCTAGTTTTAGAAACGTTCCTGAACCAATTTTGATCAGGTGGGCATACGGCTATGGGCTTACGAATACTCAAACATACTTTTTTTAATTTTATTTATTACACTCCCAAATACTTACAACTTGAGAGCTCCCTTATTGGTGATAAATACTATGATATGGACTTTAACTTAGCATAACGGCTTTTGTTTCCAAACAGCGGTTAACGGAACCAATAGCTTGAAACGTCGTTTACGAGACACGGTAACGCTCGATTTAAAATTTATCCGAAGTCCAAGCACCTAACAGCAACCAAGACTCAAGTGAATACTGCTTCACTTAAGTGATCTTTACGCACCTCCTCGTAAATTTACATAATCATCATGTCAGCCTTATTAAGCCGACTGCTGCACATTGACCTCCCCAATAGATTACATTATATTGGGGTATTTGCCCATAATCACCACGCTTGGCTAGCTGGTTGGTGATCGCATTTCAAGCCAGTACGCAGAATGACGCTGCTGCCCATCATGCGATAGGACTCTTACGACTCCCCGAAGAGAGGGGGTGACACTATTCTAGGCCGGTACCACACGCAGTTGTCATAAAACATGCAATTTATTTTTTTAATAGGGACTTAGTCATCATCATCATCTCGCTAATAACGACTACCATAGATGTTCATGACAGCCGGGACCAACGGCTTAACGTGCTTTTCGAGGCACGGAGCAAGCGATAATTACGCACATACCTTCGAAAAGTCATTGGTGCGCCACCAGGGTTTGAACCCGAGACCCTCTGAATTTAAAGGCAAGGGGTCTCGCCACTGGGCTATCGCCGCTTCATTAATAGGGACTTAGTCGATTAGAATATTTGCCAGTGTCATTTAAAAAGTCAATTTCTTTGCATATGAATGTAATATTATGCAGCGTTTTCGTCATTTACTCACAGTCAAAGTCAAGTAAAGTCTTTCATAGTGAAGTCAAAGTCAAGTATAGTACCTATAGTAGTAGTTGAAAGAGATTTTCTGCTGTTATGGAGATTTCAAATCAACATGGTAGGTATATCAGAATATGCTACTATGCTACACTTGTGTTCGTTGCCGAAGACGTTATAATTGAAATCCAATTTACACATAAACAATCTAATTTATACCACTTTTATACAATTAAATAATATCAAGATGGGTTTAATACCGCTTTGGCGCTAAAACTCTTATGTTAATGTTATACACCGAATGAAATCTTCAAAAGACATTTTAGGCCTGTATTGAATTGACTTTACTTACCAACCACAGAACTAAGTAAGTTTTCAAATATGTATCACTAGATGTGTCTACCACCGCAACACACATATCGATACCTCCTATATGTTAACTAAGAAACTGGTATATTTTGCTTTTTTCCATAAAAATACCTCTTAAATATTATCGGATTATTTAAAAGAGGTATTTTTATGGAAAAAAGCAAAATTGCCATTTTCTTAGTTAACATATTATACGTAGGGGGTATCGACATATGCCTACAAAAAAACTATCAAAATAAAAATTTATCCTTAACATACCAGCATTAAATAATCCAGAAATCTTCTACCACTAGAAAGTTAGAACACATGTCTAATATTTTTTCAAAATAAAAAATAAGTTACACAAATGTAACGTCTCGAAAATTTATTAACAATTCACACACTTCACGGCCACTTACTCATTTATTATTTATTAATACTGTAACGTAACTAAATAAACAACTGTAATGGCTATCAGTTATTATTTTGTCACGACAGTAACACAAACGTGCTGAAGAAGCAAGTATTGTTTAGAAAATGGCATGGAGAATTGGACGTTCGAAGTAGCGCCGGCTGCGATGGCATAGTGAAAAATTTGCAGTAAGAAATCTCCATGTTGACAGCGACTGATGTTCCGCGTTAAGGCTTTTTAGGTATAAAACTAATTGTAAGGACAGGTATAAAATTTACTCAAAGGATAATGTTTGTGTATATGAACATTGGTATCTGTCTGGTCTCAAATTCTTTTTGAATCGGTTTCCAGAGACAAATGAAATCTATTCCCAGTCCCCAGGCAGGCGTACACCACCGCAAAGAGAAATCAATATTTCTGAACATTTTATACAGCACTTTCACAGTACCAAGCCCTGAATTATTTAATTGTACTCAGAACACTAAACAACGGATAAGCAAAAAATTTTAATTTATTTATATATACAAATATTTGTCCAGCGTCAAAATCGACTTAAAAGATTAAGCGGAAAATTAAACCTCTGTTACTCGAATCATCATTATGTGCCGTGAGGTACCGGCCTAGAATAGCGCCACCCGAGGGGGTGGGGGTGGGGGGGGGGCGAGAGGTCGTCTTATTCGTAAGAGTCGACGAAGAGAAATCCTACCGGGGTGGGCAGCAGCGTTATCCTGTGTACTAGCTTTAATTGCGTCTTGAACTGCTTGCCCAGCGTGGTGATTGGTCTACTGGTTAATGTTCAGCAGTGGACTTCATAAGGCTGATGATGATGATGATGACTCGAATCAACAGTAAGTGCTTAAAGGTTAGCATCGCAACATCAGTTCCGTTCCGAAGGCTAAGGGTCTCGCAAAATTCTACTACTGCAAGTTAACTATACAGACAACGAAGTATTCGATAGTAAGTTACTATGGGGATCACGGTCACCCACGACTTTGATCTACAATTCCTCAGCACAACACAATATCTACTTTATCGGATTATACTTAGACCTATTATGAATAGTGAATTTTTTGTTTGTTTGCTACGATTTTACGACGAACCCATAAGGTTTATTGAAACACTACTTGACAAACATAGGGTGTTTTTTATCCCGAAAAAAATAGTATGTCCTGCGGGATGCAATAAAGCAGGTCAAGCGTAATGAAGCTGACATCAAATTAGCTAATGGTCTTACAAAACTTTTAAATAGAAATGTGTCTCATATATACCTAAAGTGGATTTTCTTTCCGTTGCCTACTGCAGTGCATATCATTAAATTATTTAATTAATACTATACTGATTACGGACAGGCGGATCTTTCTGCCATCAGGTAAACATCCGTTAATGTCGTCACCTAGTGAGATACATACATAATCTTACGCTCATGTATCCCATTTGAGGTGGGCAGAACGATACAAATAGCAATATAGTTGTAGTTGTAGGTGATATTTTTCAAATGGTGAGAGTTGGGTAGCTCTTCGCTCAAATGGATACTAGGCGAAATTCCTAGTGCAATGATAGAAAAAATACACTTAGGCTGTGTCCCCAGTAGGCAAACTGTTAGCGGCCGACTGAGTTTGCGGGCGTACCGATTTAGTACGCACTTCCATATATTTGAAATGGAGTGTCCACAGTCTGCTAGTTTTGCGCTCACTATACTCAGTTTGCAGCGTCGGTCTGTCAGTCTTGTAACTCAGTCGGTCGCTAACAGTTTGCCTACTGGGGACACGGCCTTAGTGTTCTTAGATTGCTTCGCTAAAGTATGTATTGATTGACCTCCGGAAATACGCATATAAATTAGTCGCTGGTACCCGTAAGGCATGGCTAATGCGTCACCGAGGTGAGGTGAGTGTCCGGCCCGTCGTTGATATAGTAAAATAGGTGAGTGCAACTCACTTCTGTATAAAACAAGCCTTACAAAAAAACCGCTCTTAAATGACTGACAAACAAGCGTAAAGTCGAAATTCAGTCTGAGTTTTTGAATTTCTATTAACTTATGCACTTTTCCAAATCAATTCAATGTACTGAATCAAATTAAGCAGAAGTATACTTGGGATCTATCTAACCCCAAAGTTCTATTATTATGGACCCGGAAAGATCAAGATGTGTTTCAGACGGACACATACGCATGCCGCAATATATCGTATCCTTCCTGCTACGATCGTGGAACACACTTTTAGTATATACGCTCATTAATCTTCACATACACTCCTGTCTGTTCGGAGTATGCCTGACCTGCTCTTATTTCAAAACCTTTTGGATTTGGTCTTAAATGCAGTTTATAGTTTATATTGATGATACATTATCTAACTCTTTGCATTTTATGATGACATTATGATATCATCATTTCAGCCAAAAGACGCCCACTGAACATAGCTCCTACTGTTTTCTAAATCAACAAATTTTGCGCAAACTTGATCTATCGACAAATATGGCAGAGTCGGTATTTGTTAGAAGCCTTCACCTTATTAATGCATACACTTGAGTTCATGGACTTGGAAAGGTAGTTGGAGCAGTTATTATACTATTGTGATATGTCAAACTGACGTGCACTAAATAACCTTTAACTGTTGACTGAGATTGGACAACACTCATGTGAAAATTCATTTATGCTTTCATAGTTGATTGCGTTTTATTTACAGACCGCAATGATCTTGACCTATTAGACATATCTCTATTTTAACTATATGATGATTTTTTTTGCAACAAAATTGTGGCCTGAGTGAGAATCGAAATCACGACCTTTTTACTTTGTATAAACGGTGCATTGCTCTAACCTCTAACCACTGATATACAAGGACTCCGATAGACATGCTGAACTTTTCCAGTACTTTGTGATTTGCGTTTACTTTTCAAGCCAGGGGTAATTCAGACACAATAAAAAATCTATACAAACGAAAAGTCAGGGAACGAATCTCACCCAGGTTGGTAATTAAAAAAAACCAAACCTACTGGGCTTCTTTTCGACTTTTAGACGGTGGACAGTTTGCGAAAAGGGCTTTCTGCGTGTAGACTGTCGCGGGTTATTCTATGTATTGTACGTATGTATGTATTGTCATGAAGCTATTTAAAAACCTCTTGAAGATCTAAGTAAAATAAGTGTTTTCTGAGACCCACACAACTTTGCGATATTACCTACTTAAACAGCTTGTTTTACACAAACAGAGGAATGTGTACGGTGGCATTAAGATTACTAGATTGTGATGCATTCGTTTACGTAAAGCAATTAACTGAGTTGTTTTATCTGTTAGTAATGATCTAGGTAGGAATACTTGTATTACTAAGACTGTATAAATATATGCCTTAATACGAGTACCTAGTAGTACTAAGTATAGTTTATTTCAAATTGTTTCAATAAAGCTCATATATGCGTTGACGTAACGGGCCTATTCACTGCCGGCAGAAGCTTAAGAGTGTACAGGGTATACAGGGATCATCTTTGGAGCCCAAGCCAACCTCACGATTAACGGACGAGCCTCTGGCAGACATCGAAGTGCCCGGTAAGTGGCAATAGGCTCGCCATCCATGACGTGGGACCAAAAACGAAGTGTGGGCGAAGTGTGGGCGTATAACAAATGTCTCTGGGGTAGGCCCTTCGGGGAATAAGGCGTGATGTTATGAGGACCAAATGGGCAAGATAGTGAAATTCAGATGGTGAGGTCAGATGGTGAGAACTACTGAAAATAAGGCTTATATTTGTCAGGGCTTTTAATTGTTGAAAGGTTTTCCAGAGCAAGTGATGGATTAAAAATATCTTTGTAACAATTCCCGCGCAGATTCGCAGAGTCGCAGAGTTTGACTCTCGTTTCAGCATTGGTCGTGACGACATCGTTGTTCTGAGGCTCCTATCTTACCTAAAGATGCCCTGTGTAAGGGCGAAACACGTGTCGTGTTGAATAGTTTCTCGATTTTTCGGGAAATTATAGTAGCGCGGGAATTGTTACAAAGATATTTTTAATCCATCACTTGCTTACAATGGATTTCCGCAAAGTACCGCCTGAATCAATAAATTATTTAGGTTTTTCAGAAATTCAGAATTTTCATAACTATACAGTAGATATAATATACACACATGTGTGATTATTGTCTATTTATTAATGCAACGGATTATTTTTGCGAATTAATTAGTTTCCATGTTCTAGTTCCATTCCCTTAGTGCTTCTTTAATGGTTACGACATCTGGACATACTTCAACATCTTCAAATGTTCACTGTACATTTATATGTTCTATATTTTAATTTTTGATTGATAATTTAAAAGTGCATATAGCCTGTGAGTTTCTTGTTAGTTCTTCTCACAGAGCGCTGGCTCGGAACTGGCACTTAGATTTACCAACACAATTTCTTTTATTTTTTTTGCATGTTAGTGAATCTAAGCGTCCCGATTTCGGTGTTACATAGTTATATATTTTTTTATAGATATCTACTTTTGAGGTTTTCAAGTGCTTCGTATAAGTTTATTCAGAAATAACTTTTTATAATAAAATTTTACGCACAATCAAACAAAGTTTCTTATCTTTCTAATACTTAGTTCAAAAAATAACACACTTACGTAACACAGATTGAATGTTATATTTGTTTATTTATTAATTCATCCTATGGATATGTATATGAAGTATGTTTTTACAAAAAAAAAAAATGTATGTGTAACAGTTTTCGTTCCGATCTTTAGTATCCATAATACAAGTTGGTAATTGGTGTGATTATGGGCGAGTTATCATTTTTAATTTATTACTAACATATGATATTTCTTTCCTCATTCCTCCTCATATTTCATTTTAAATACATATATCTAATATCTCTACATAATAAAAGCACAAACCTCCATAACAAAGCACTGTTTCAAGTCAATCCATAAACCACAATCACTCGATTTTATTATAACACAATATAGGTACATCGAAAACGGTGTTAAATCTTTAAATCCGTTTTATTGTTCACAGCACAACGTCCTTAGTCGAGTATCTTTACTTTTGCAACATCCTGCGCACTATTGTAAGCGTAGAAGCGAACTGCGCGGTATTACAACAAAATGTTTAAACGTATAAAAATGAATGTAAATAGCAGTACAGTTAGCCACAAGTTTCTAGCACGTAAAGCGCCATATATATCAAACACGCCCTAACGCGCTTGACAATAGATATGTCGATCTTTATGGCTTTGGTTTTAACCAAGTGCTGCTGACTGTACCAGTCAATGTTAAAGCGTGAGTGAGAGACAAATGTTTGTATATCTTATCAAGCTGAATAGGTGTTAGATTTATCAACGCTATCAGCAATACAGATAAGGTTTCTAGTAAAGCGATATAGATTTTTAGCTAGATTTGAAACTGCTGCCAAGGTTGTATCTAAGTTGATAGGTAAGTTTAAAAAATAGTAAGGTTATTTAGGTCATTTACTAAGAATAAATATATAGTCAAGAATACATATACCATCAATAATGTATCATTAACTCTTTAGGGCGCAGTTAAGGATCTTGGGGTAATAGTAAATATTAAGTTATAATTCAATGGTCACTACAAACACATAGTCAAAAAAGAATAATAAATTGATTGAATTTTTATCTAGTGTGTACTTAGAATAAGCGAAAGCGGAGTGCAGGTTTAATTATATAGTATTTAGTTTTTATAAAAAATATAATTCCTGATTTGTACTCTGTTGCTGTACCATAAATAAATTAATATCACCATACCTTATATCATCATACCTTAGCATTTTCCCGGTTGCCCTAGACTTAAGCTTAGGGCCCAGGGTCTGCTTACTGGTTTAACCAGATTTGGCTGAATTTCAGTTATTACATGGAGCGACTGCCGTCTGTTCGCCGCAACCCAGAGGGAAACATGCCGGGAGAAAAAACTAACCTTGACGATTTTCTTGCCCTTTCTTTTACGATCAAGCTCCCGCCCGCAGTGAATGGGTGCGCTAGTTTTTAAGTTTTGACCTTCATAAGAGCTTTTTTCAGCCTAACTTAAATGAATTATTTTTATATTTTTATGGTTAAACCAGCTTTCAGCTTTCAGGATGTTAGATGGCAAATTTCTAATAACGACAGCCATAGATGTTCATGATAGCCGGGACTTAGCCGCCAATGGCTTAACATGCTATCTGAGGCACGGAGCAATATCAATAACTTAGAAAAGTCATAGGTGCGTCACCAGGGTTTGAACCCGAGACCTTCTGAATTTGAAGGCTCGCTTATGGGTCTCGCCACTGGGCTATCGCCGCTCATTCTAATAGGTTAGGTACTTTTATACAACATCAATATAATAATAAGAAAATCTTTATCTCGCGTGAAAAAGGATCTACTAAGGAGAATGTTGGTTAGTCGATAAGCATGATCATTATTTGAAAAGTTACCGGTTAATTTAATTATTATCAGATAATATTACTTTCATAACGTGACATCCACAACATTAAACTAGCCTCATAACTAGTTTTCCAACAATCGGTTAAAGTTTAATATGACAGTCTAAAATCAACTCTATAAATCGACGGACCCTACGTATAAAAGGACATGTCTAAAACTAAGTTTTACAGGAGAGTAAAATGAAAGTTGAATTCGCTCTAAAATAAAGTAACTTTCAGTTAGACATATAAGTATTGTTCATGTAATGTTATGTTATATTCACAATTTTTTATTTCTAGAGCGATTTCAATTTTCATTTAACACTCCTGTTAATCTTAATTTTAGACATGTCCTTTTATACGTAGGGCCCGTCGAAATATGTGCTAATAAGGGACGTACACACATTAAGTTGATCATAATTGACCTATGGCTGGCTGTAGGCAGTGATTGCTTACCTTATCGGGGTGCGCGTCCTCCAGCTCGAGCAGACGGAACTCCATGAGCTCGATCTGGTCGCGCGCGTCGCGCAGCGCGTCCGTGAGCCGCGCGCACTCCCGCGCAGCCGCCTCCGCGCGCTCGCCCGCCGCCCGGCACTGCCCGCACGACTGAAACAATATCACCAATATCATCATCAATAGTCCTGGCAATAACCGCACGAATAAAGCAATATAACCACCATCATTTTATCACCATCCTCATAATCATCACCATCTTAGCCCATTGACGTCCTGGAACTGTCAACACGACCGAAACAATAGTAAAAACAAAAGTTCGCACACCTCAGCGTTACCTTTAACCGCTAATGGCGAAACATTTGCCTCTATAATTATGAGTTTTCGCACCTCTAGACCGCTATTCAACTGAGGAGGCCTATTTTCAGCGGTGGACTATATATTATGTAATGCCTGAGGCCTGAGTTAATGGTATGGATCCACATATAATGTCGAAAACTAATAAAGTTTCCCAAATAATTGGATTAGTCAGAATCTGGCTAATATGCTACAAACATGATTTATTTAAAGGTCCGGAACCATCTTTAAAACATACCCTACGTCAAACTCCTCTCAGTCTCCGCTAAATCTTATTGTCATGTTCAGTAGTCTGTGAGCTTATTTATCTGTCAAATTATTTGACTCTACACAAAAAACTAAATTTCTTTTTCTTTATATAAAGTTGTTTTAGTGCACAATATTAAAAACTCTGCAATTTTGAAGTTAAAAACTTTGAAGGCAACATTATCACATCACATTTAACACAGTCATGGTGGTTTAATAACATACAAAGACAAAAGTAAACTTTTCAAAGCCGTTTCCAAGACGCACCACTCCTAGCAGACTGTCAGCTAAACAATGCGAGCTGTCACGTCAGTCATGATCTCATGCATAGTGGTTATGGTGACAACAAACTAAGACTATTACTCATATTAAGTGTAAAAGTAACCAGTAATGATAAACTGACATTGTTTGGATGCGACACTTGCAGTGAATTTGACTCTGAAGGATACAAAATCTTAAGCAAGGGATGGATTAAAAATATCTTTATAACAATTCTCAATTTCCGCGCTACTATAATTTCCCGAAAAATCGAGAAACTATTCAACACGACACGTGTTTCGCCCTTACACAGGGCATCTTCAGGTAAGATAGGAGCCTCCGAACAACGATGTCTTTACGACCAACGCTGAAACGAGAGTAACTAAGTAAGATACAGAATCTTTCCAAGTTTCTAGCAAACTTATTTTTATAGCTAGCTCCCGTCTGGTTAATTGAATGTTCACAAGTGCTTTGGAAAAAACCTAACATGAAAATATTCTTTGTAGCTGCCGCTAATGGCGAAATATCATGTTTGTTTAAGTTTGGGAAGTTTTTTAAAAGCTTTACAAGAAGTGTCTTAAATACAATTAACTTTTTAAGGAATTTCCTTTAGGGAATCCAACTAAAGAGCACGTTAAATTGAAAAAAAAGTTGAAGGTGACAGACAAGTCAACAGTTTCCAGGCCTAACAAAACTTGGCTTATGTGTATAATCTTTTCCCAAGGTTATGCCAGTATTCATTAGTTCTTAGTGATAGGCTTCAATGTCACCTTGTTCTTTAAAAAAAATTTCGAAAACAAAAACTATTCAAAAAGTTTCACAGTGTTAACAAAAATCATTGTCACTCTATTATTCTGTGTACTTTGATATGACATTAAAGTCGTGATGTAAGTAAGATCTAAACGCCAATAGTTAACCGGTGACAAAATATTTACCTGTAGATATGTCTTACACATTCATTATATTATGTGCACTAACCGGTAGTCTCAAGGTTATAAGTATAATTTATTTATTATTAAGTAAGTATAGATATAGCGTGGGGTACATTCTCGTCCCAAATATCTCTGTTCCTAAAGACGAAAGTCTTGTCTTGTGTTACCAGTGATGACTTATGGATCCGAAACGTGGTCTCTTACTCAAAAATCATTTATTCAAGTTTGACTCAAAAGAGCTCTTATGAAGGTCAAAACTTAAAAACTAGCGCACCCATTCACTGCGGACTGCTTGATCGTAAAAGAACGGGCAAGAAAATCGTCAAGGTTAGTTTTTTCTCCCGCCAGTTACAAGAAAATGCTATGGCCCTTATGAGGAAGCTCCGAGTCGCACAGCGAGCAAAGCTATGTTGGAGCTATGAGGAGATCTGTAGAAGAACGTGTGTCACCGACATAGCTCAAAGAATGAGCAAGCTGAAGCGGCAATAGGCAGTGCACACAGCACGAAGAACTGACGACCGTTGTTGCAGAAAAGTTTGATAGGAAACGAAGCGTCGGCCGTCGACCTGCAAGATGAACGGACTACCTGATAAGAGTTGCAGGATCACGGCCTATGTTAAGCAGTGGCCATTGGGCTGAAGATTATGATAGCGTGGGGACCTGCACTCTGTTTCGAGGTCGTGGGTTCGGGCCCACATATCGCGTGGTGTACCTATGGAGTCTGTAGGAATATTTGTGTGCATGAATACTAAGAGTGTCTTGGTCTGAGTATTTTCTAGTACGGAAATATATTATCATCATCATTTAAAGTTAACTGCTGAACTAAGGCCTCCCTAATTGCTTTCCTCGTTGATCGATCATATTCTCCTGCATTGACCAGATCCTCGATCCATCGGATGGGAGGCCGCCCTCTGGTATGTTTGCTGATTCGTGGCTGACATTGAAGAACCTTAAGGCTCCATGAAGTCGTCGGTTCTAATATATATTCTGGAAATACATATCTACAGAAAAAGTATTTATGTATTACCCATTGGGTTTGCTAACTGAAAATTTTTTTTTGCCTAATAACCTAATAACAATGGTAACATAGATTGATGGTGTATTAAAGGAAATAAAATAGAAAGAAATTCTACGTTTTTTACAAGTTATAGTGATCTAGAATGTAAAAAAAATAGATAGATTATAGTCAATAGATTTATCATATTATATATGTGTCAAACCAGATCTTATTAATAAGAAAAAAGTTAAAGCGCCTATAAAATTTGGCATGCAATAAGTAAGCTCCTTTGAAAACAAAGCGAGCAATTTCGTATAACTGCATAATCATTACAAATACAATGTAGGCGAATGCAAGCGATTTTTTTACATTAAAAAGGATTCCAGAAAAGCTAAAATAACATCATCTGATTAATGGAGAGCCCCTTATTTCATATGCTTTTATAATTGGATGTAACCGTTTACTCACCCACATATCGTTGAGAGGTTGTGGTGAGAGTGAGGCGGGCGCGGACGACACAGCGGAATCTTCGTCTGATGGCGCCTCCTGTTAAAAAACATATTTCTATGAAATTAAAGCTTTAGAAGCGATCGGAGCTCTTCGGTTCTGATCGGAAACAATCACCAACGTAAAGCAAAGTGCATAGAGGTCATTCCTTGAATGGGTGACCGTTTGTGTGGCATTTAATGTCGAGCTTCTCCATGTTCCGGAAGGCACGTTAAGCAAGTCGTTGGTTCGGGTTATCGCTATATGCGGTAGTCGTTAAGCCATGTTAAGGTGGTAATTTTCCTACAACACACCTGCCACCACCAATCCGCACTGAGTCAGCGCAGTAGAATAAATAAAGTAAAATAAAATTTACTTTATTGTGTTTAAGATTAACAGGATCATTAAGAATCATCAAATTTTCATACACAAAACGGTAATTAGATATTATTTCCTAACAACAATGAAAGAGAGTATGATATGACCCAATATCCTCTCACCTTGATTCGGGAGAGGAGGTTCGTGCTCATCAGTGGTTCCTTAAAAGCACATACATACATACATTCACGCCTGTCTCCCCGAAGGGGTAGGCAGAGACATACTATACGCCCACACTTCGCCAATTATATAGTTGGTCCCACGTAATAGCTGGCGAGGCTATTCCTGCTTACCTTATTGGCTTGGGCTCCTTAGGTCTTGGTAGGATCCCTATACACTAGCTTTTTAGATACAATTTTCAACTTGTATGTGTATATTAGAATAAAAAGTCAACCAGATCATTGTCGTGACCATCCCTTATTGTACAGGCTCAGCTCAGTTTCACAATACATACTTACTTGACTGTGATGGAAGGTTCCCTTAGTGCTACTTTATTGGTTACAGCTTCGGGGGACCCTTTCAGTATCATCAAATTTACACTGTGTGTGTCATGTAACAAAAATAATTTAAAAGAGCATAGCCTGTGAGTTTCTTGTCAGTTCTTCTCACAGAGCGGAGGCTCGGAACTGGCACTTAGATTCACTTACACCTAATTTTTATTTATTTGCATGTAAGTGAATCTAAGCTTCGTGATTTCAGGGTTGATATAAATTTTTTTCATGTATATTTTGTTTTGACGTTTTCAAGTGCTATGTAATAGTTTATGAAATAAAGAACTTTTTACTTTTTTTTTTTAATTGCTATTAAGGATGCATAGAGGTGTATAGGGATCCAACTAAGACCTAAGGAGCCCAAGCCAATCCACCTGCAAGTGATATACCTTCGGGGAAACAGGCGTGAATGTATGTATGTATCTTTAAAGCTGAAATATTAAAAAATTTAATTACCCTGTAGAATGTTTCTTTTCTGTGTTTTATGTCTGTCTTCAAACCTTCGCGGTTACTTTTTTCTATGCCCTGCAACAAAAGAAAAAAATACATTAGTGAAATAAGTACACGAAAAGTTATAACTGAAGATAATGTGTTTGGTATATCAAAATGAAAGCATTTTAAAAATGGTTAGGACAGTTATATACTCTTTATAAAAAGGAACCATTTTATAAAGTTTTTGTCTATTTGTTGTGGATTTTTAGACCAATTTTATCTCTACTCATGGATTGCTTGAAGATCCGTGTTTACCAAATAGCAAGAAAAATCAAAATAAGTAACTAATATAACTGCGGACTATGAAATAAATATAAGTCACATTAGTCTTAACTGGCAAAGTAATACTTTACTATATCCTGCCTCTCGCTAGACGTTGTTGCCACTGAACAGATAACTATAGATTCAATTATCCATTCACATCGCTAACGCAACCGCCTACAAAATTGTGTTTTTTTTTCGAATATAATTATAATTTAATAGCCAACCTCCACCTTCACTTAGTAATAAAAAAAATTAGTAAGTACCTCGTTCTTTTAATTCTTATACAATCAATTATGTAACTAGATAACAAGTCACGTCGAAGCTCATTCAATCTCATCCATCACATCGAGCAATGCCTGCGAAATTGACATTAGTCGGTTCATTTTGTTGTTTAGTCACCTCAATTAGTGACTGTCTGACTAACTACATAACAGAAGCATAACTCAGTTGCAATTTGAAAGTGTTAATTGGATAATAACGTGCTCTTTTTTTCTTTTCAAAGCCAAACTTGAAATGCTTGTAAACTTTTTGCTAAGGAAACTTGTGATAGGATGATAATAAATAGGTGATATTTATTTTACTTCGTCGAGAGGCAAGACCTCAGTGACATCTCCCAAAAGTACCTAGTTGATACGTTTTCCCATAATCAAAAGTTTAATTTATTTAGAAACAGCCCCAGAAATATAGTACCGTGATTGATAGGGATAATTTTATATGAAAATGATATCTTACAATTTATTGTACATATTATGTCATTTCCTTCCTGACGTTTCGTTAGTTGCCTGTAAATGCGGTTTAAATTACGTATGGAAGCGAATGCTGGGTATGGAAGAAAAAGTAAGGATGTAAGATTAATCCAGTAGAGATGAGATCACTACTTTTAAGTGCTAGGAGTGAAATTTTGTGATAGGATTAGGATATTTATGGATATTATCCAGAGATGTTATGTGTAGTGACCTCTAACTTGTCAGAGCGACCAAATATCGCGCATAGGACATTTTTTAAAAATTTTAAAGTTCTACTACTCCATAACAAGTCTTATAGACAAACACAAAGAGTAGTAGCCGAAACCAACTGAGCATGTTCTCTATCACGTAGCATCAATACTGATTAGCGAAAGTTAAAAGAAAGTAATTGAGATAATATTTATAACGAGACCACTCGATATCACCTGTCCGTTGATCGATATCGACATGATACATACCATCTAATCTGTATCAGGATTAAGGTCAGAATAACGAATAATATAAATGCTTACTAACTTATTGTACAGTGCCTGATAAGCGGCAATAGGCTCGCCACCTATTACGTGGGACCAAATATATAATTGACGAAGTGTGGGCGTATTAATATGCCTCTGCCTACCCCTTTGGGGAAGCAGGCGTTAAGGTATGTATGTATGTTTTTTTTTTAGACTGAATAAAGCTTTTTTTTATTTTATATGCAAGCATTTCATAAATTTTTATTTAATAAGCATAGTTACTTTTCCCCGCATATAAAACCTCGCTGGTTTTATTTGTGTGTGGGAGTCATGAAAATGAATTGGCTATAATCACAAGTGACGTTTCATTCACTTGTAATTATGGATATGATCGATGTGTCTTCCTTAAATATAGTGTAATTTTTATTAGTGTTTTATAATAATGTGTATCTAGATATAAGTGACATTGTAACATACTTTGATAAAAGTTACAAATTTATTTAATTTCCTCCGTAAATAATATACAGTTGACATTTTGTCTTTAACTACGAAATGTAAAAGCAGACCTCAGGCTCGGAGATTAGAATATAAATATACACTTTATGGAGTGTAAAAGCAAAAAGGACGACCTAAAAGATAATGCTGGATGAAATTATAGAGAAGGGTAAATGAATGAAAATGTCTTAATGAATGACAGGTAGGTGGTGAACGGTAGAATCAGGGCAGAACAGAATATATATCGTAGCAAGTAGAAGGATGTGATCTCTGCATACCCCTACGGGACAGAGGCTTGATATTGTGCATGTATGTAGAATATAGATATGATCCATTAATTTAACAAGAAAATGTATTGGGACGTGGTTGATAACTGGGTAACTATTGCTTTAAAGTAAGATTGCACCAGATAGATTTTAAATAAATCATAATTTACAGTTGAAGCCGAGAGGCATATTATATAAGAGAAAGAAGATAATACGATTAATGTAATAAAAGCAATTATTTTTTATTACATTGAGCGTAGGCTTTGACCAACATATTTGTGAAACTCCTCGGGCGTGTAATGGTTTACAAACCTAATGATTAAATCGGTCGGATTATGACTTTAAGATAGTAGTACAGAGTTATAGAAAGAAAAGTGTTTTTTGCCTAATTTCATCAAATCATTCTAATAAAGCTCACTGCTGAAAATAAGCCTCCCTAATTGATTACATTCTATAGAGGATATTTGCATAATCTCCACACTTTTCAGGCAGGTTGGCGATCGCAGTCCAAGCCAGTACGCAGGATGACGCTTCTGCCCATCATCCGGTAAGATTTCCCTTCATCGACTCTCACGACTCTCAATGAGATGAGAGGGGGTGGCACTGTTCTAGGCCGGTACCAAACGGCAAATTGCATATTTACCGTATAATAATATACATACAATAATATGTTACTGTTTGATTAATGATAATGTTATAAGATTAATGTATTTAAAGAAAGAAAATGTAAACGAGCGTATCTCGCCCACAAGCGTTATAGCTTTGCGAGAAATATATTTAATGTCATTACTGTATATTTTAAAATGAATAAATGATAGAAAAAAAAACAAATTTTACTTCTGCTCTCTACGTGTTTAGTCGTGGAACAAAACATGGAAAGTACAGAAGTAAGACTTATTTTTCAAAAAAAATGATGAGAATTGGCCTACCCGATAACATAAAATTGTTATCTCTATTAATGAAATGCATCAGTTATTCAGTAGGTACTTAAAAGTCGTCTAGGCGACGTTATCACGATCAAAACTTCTTCATTGGGGACACAAAACGCTTTCCCTGCATTGTTTCGCGGTAATTAGCGGCTAAATCTGCGAAAGTAGTTGATGTACAAGCCTTGGAGATGTTTTACTTTCTATTGAAGTTGTTCTAATTGTTTGATAGGAGATAAGCTGGAAATTGTCAACTTTTTAGTAAAACAGCATGGCCAACAATGGATAACAGTCGAAAAGTATATAAAATTAAAAAAATATATATATACAAAAGTGAAAAAGTATATGAAAGTCAAAAAAGTATATAAAAGTCAAAAAAGTATATAATAGTCAAAAAAGTATATAAAAGTCAAAAAAGAATAAAAAAGTCAAAAAATTACATACAAGTTTGGCTCTATAAAGCTCTTACGAACGTGAACTTGAAGTTAAAACGCACCGCGAGATGGAATGACGAGATGGAAGGTCGCAGGATTACGATGGATGCAGGCCGCCTACAGTAGGTCACGCAAAAAATTATGTGGGAGGCCTATGCTCAGCAGTGGACTTTCTTGGGGTGATGATAATTATTCGACGGGAGCTTGAGTAAAATCAAAATCTATATTGCTAAAAACATGACAATTGAGATGGTACATTACTTTTTCCTATAACATGTCTCGCGTTTATATAAGCATGCATATTTCTTATTACAATTCTCAATAAAATTAAATTCAGCAAATGTCAAGTTACTAATAGAGATATGAACATAATTATGTAAAATGCCTCTTACAATTTAAAAAAGAATAGGGCAAGCGACACGTACACGTTGTCTTTCAGCCATGTTTAAACAAATAAATTACTTAAAATCGTAACACAGTATTGATAAGTCTGTAAAAAATGTTGTTCTGCAGATTTTCTTTTAATACCCACGTCTGTGTTACAAATTGTTCCTGAATCATTATCCTATCATCTCAGTCATCATCGACCCAGTAGGAACTAAAGGACTGTCTGATTGGTAATTAATTAGTTGAATAAATATTTTTGTAGGCTCCGTTTTCCATGAAACATGGCAAGCACATAGAAATTTCCAGATGTTTATTTATGTACTTACATATGGGAATTTTAGCCGGATAATTGTGGCTGAACAATGGAATTAAAATAAATATAGGTTTTATTCTTGATAAATTTTTATTTATAGATATATGCAACTACTCATTAATTACGTAAATAATGTTAGTTGCAAGTGACTTATGATAAACTAGAACACGGTCGCGACTGCATGTTAGAATTAATAATTTTCCCATATCTATTTTCCAAAACTACATCCTTTTTACTTCAGCGTATCAGCTCATACTTCACCATTCGAACCTAGAATGGAATGGCGCAATCATGTGTACCTACGGCGTTCTGCTGTTAATAATTGACACCATTTTTTTTAAATTTCGACAGGGCTTCTTACTTAGATTAACGAGAGCCACAAAATTGTGATAATCGGGACCAATAGCTTGACAAGCTTTCCAAAATACGCTTTCGATATCAAATATCATAAAATCGGTCACCCATCCAAGCACTTATGTGAACTCCGCTTAACTTCCGACCACTTAATTTTGAGCTCGAATATGAATTCAAAAACATTAATTTTGCTACTAAGTCCCTAACGATTGACTTCAATGTGAGCATAATAAATTGGTGAATGCAATAGTGGATGTGAGTGAAGGCATAAATATCCTCCACTATGGCTGGCCGATGTGGGAACTAGGCCACCAAACCAGCTCTCGACGTACTGGCTTCGACAAATCTGTCATAGATAAGTACCGAGTGACTGACTGGACAATAAACTGTACTCGTATGAGTAGGTACTGTTTTCTGCATGATTGCTTTACGTATTGCCACTACTAATATTATTTAAGGGATAATAATGTATGTTCTAAATATGCTGATCTTATAAAAACATAATATTACAGCCCCAGAACTCGAGAGAAAGTTTCTATTGTCGCACTATTATCGTCTTAGAAACGAAGTAGCTGTTCTGCCAGGTTCAAGCTGACAAAACTGTCTGCATAAAACTTGACCGCCCAAAATCGTACATATCAATTTAATTTTTTTTTTTAAAATTATTGCTAAAATCAAACTAATGCGACCGCGCCTGCTCCCAAAACTCATAAACTATTTTACATAAGAATGTACTTGGCTCTCAGTTCTATTTGATGTCTTCGACGGGATGAATGGATCTACTGCTGAACATAGTCCTGCCCAATCGTTTTCATCTTCAATCTTTCCTGTGCCGCCAATTTATTTTGCTTTTGTCTACACATATCAAAAACAAAAAGGTTTAGATCTAGTACGATTGATTTATGACATCAGTTTGTGCATAGACAATTTAGAGGTGCAACCATAAGCGCTGATCTTCCTGCAGTTCCGCTATGAGATTACTGCCTACCTATGCCACAGAATTTCTATTTCGTAAATTCATTTTTATGCAAAATCTTCCGTTTTTTTATATGACTCGTATATAATAATCTTTCAATACACAACGTCATATTTCTTTTATGGACACAGACAAAAGTAGAAAGTGTATGCAATGTCCATTTACATCGGACATTGCCGCAATAATTCAAGAGATATCATAGCAATGCACACAAATCAGTGTTCTGTCGAACTCGCCGTGATATCTAAGGAATCGATCTGATCCGTAAATCGAAAGTTATCGATAAGTTCTTTAAGAGAGTAACGAAACCTACATGAACTTACGTAGAATACTTTCGAAATATTAACAAAAACATCATCATCATTGTAGGGGCTCTGGCAATGACAAATGTTCCTGGCAAGCGGCAATAGGCTCGCCACCTATTACGTGGAACCAACAATATAAAAGACGAAGTGTGGGCGTTTAATGTGCCTAGCCTAGGTATATCATGATGCATGAAGAGGTCTTCGAGGAAACAGGCGTGAATGTATGTATCATTATCGTCCCCATGCCCTGCTCTCAGTTTATGTGGGACATCCATTCAACTTGGTGAATCGACATTGAGTTCACCCCTTCTCGCAAATATTATTCTTTACATAGTCAATCTATCCAATTTTCAGTCATCCTCTTCTTCTCCACCTAATAAAGGTCATATGGTTCTTCTTGTCACGTTTATAAGCTTATTTAAGTTTATGAAGGTTTGCCTATAATGTTTATTTAAAAGAAACGCGAGAGCTAGTAGTTTCATCTCAATCGCTCGAGTGTAATGAAAATTATCGAAAAATTTTTATTTTATTTTTTATTATATTCTCGTGTCCCAAAAAAAAAATTTTAGTTAAATTATATATCAAATAGATATTAGGTACTAATTATTGTGAATTATTTGATACGAGCGCGCTAGTTTTTAAGTTTATAATTTTGACTTTCATAAGAGCTCTATTGAGCCAAACTTTAATTAATGCGTTTGACTTTGATATTTACTTGTGTCTAAAGGTTTATAGATACCATTTAACTTTCTGTAAACATCTTTGCACGCATTACGGCAAACATGGCAACAGCACCTATTTTACATGTTCATCCTAATCTCATTAACTGTGTTAGCAAAACAATTAATGATTTAAATTGTTTATAATTACAAATTGATTTGCTCTAGAACAAATTTTATAGAAATCAACAGTGAGAATTTCTGTAAACTCTCAGCCACAGTGATGAGAAAGTGCGACCCTGCCGACCCTCAGCGGTTCTGTTGCCTCCAGCTAGTTCTGACGCACGCCATTACATGATTGCCCACCTCGGCACATGCAAATATTTACTTAATACACTGTCATTATAGAATATTGTGATACTTAACTGATATTCGTTGTTCAAACTGCTTTATGACTGGACATTATCACTAGGCAACTTACCTAGGTAATAGGGATGATACTGAAGTTTTTTTTGTTTATTAAATAATAATGAGCAATGTATAAATATTTCGAATGAATATTATGAATTGAAAAGAAACTTCTCATAATACCAAAGAAGACAAAGCGGACGTAGTTGGAATAAAATAGTAAGTAAGTACAATCTACCGCGATTTATCCCTCAAACGTGTGTTACTTAGTATGCAATCACATGATGACAATTTTTTACATACATACATACATAAAATCACGCCTGTTTTCCCGAAGGAGTAGGCAGAGGCATACTATATGCCCACACTTCGCTAATTATATTGCTGGTCCCACGTAATAGGTGGCGAGCCTATTACCGCTTATCGGGAACTTGTATGTTCGCCAAAGCCTCGTCCGTTGATTGGCAGGTGCACCACTTGCATATGGTTTAAGATTGATTTTAAGTCTTTCTTTTCTTGTATTTCAAATCTTAAACCATTAAAATTCTTTAGAAAAGGAATTGTAGATAAACTAATTAACCTGAAGTAGACTTACTACAAAGCAGACAAAGTTAGTCTTTAAACGAATTGCACTAAAAACTAGATAATTATTAGCTCATCAGAGTCGCTCAGCGTGCAATGGAGAGAGATGCTCGGCGTGTCCCTACGTGATAGAATCAGAAATGAGGAAATCCGTAGGAGAACTAGAGTGACCGACATAGCGAAGCGCGTTTGCAAGCTGTAGTGGCAGTGAGCGGGGCACATAGCTCGAAGAACCGATGGGGCGTAAAGGTTCTTGAATGGCGACCACGAATCAGTAAATGTAGTGGAGGGCGGCCCCCAACGCGATGGATAGATGACCCGGTCAGGGCGGCTGGGAGCCGGTGGATACAGGCGGCAAAGGATCGATCTACGTGGAAAGCAATTGGGGAGGCCTATGTTCAGCAGTAGACTTCAAATGGCTGAAATAATGATGATGATTAGGTCATCAATCAATAACCTTTCACTGCTGAACACAGGACTCTCTCAAAGAGCGCCAACCATCCTGGACCTCAAACTTTAATTAGGTAGGTACCTTTATAGGCCATGTGTGAGTATAAACCTTCGTATATTGTATTTATTACAGTATCCTCAATGCGACTGCGCAATTCAATACTATGATATCTGCTGGCCAATCTTGGCCATTGTCAATTGCAGCTGAGACATGTTTGCTATAAGTGCATTGTATACTTAGGTATAGCAAACTTCACTTAACGCAGCGATTTTTGACCCTTCACTATAGGCCTCGAGAGCCGAAATCAGCACATTGGTTGATGACATTAAGCTTTATGAACAATAATCTTAGTATCAACACATATCGTCAATATGACAAACGATTGTGAATAAAATATTATATTAGGTCAGTAGTTCAAATAATGAAGCATACAAAATCTTCAAAATATGTATTTGCCAAATTATAATGATTAACAGTACAAAGACCTAAAGAAAATTTTGAAAAATCTCTGTTTAGCGTTTTCCTCTCCTTATCATTGATTTTTTCTGGTCGTCACTTCAAAGCCTTCAAATCCCTGGGTCAGCATCATGTTAGGTTTAAAACCTATTTAACCATACAAATTCACCATCACACGTCAATTTACACATTCATTAGATAACATCACTATTATGCCATCATGCACGGAGACAGCCAGAATACTTTTATTTCGGATTATAACTTCTGATTGATAGTAACAACCGGTCGATAAAAGGAAACGGCGAATCCTCTCGAGTTGTGCAATCGAATAATAGTGGATAATCGATTCGGAACATCGGCTCTTTGTAGCATCGGGTGAAAGTTGGTCACTCGCCAGTTTTGGTAACCACAACAACCTACTTCTCGTACATAAATAAACGCATCAACGACACCTGCTTAACGCGTGTTTATTAAGTTTGTCGTGGAATTTGCGCAATATGCACTGATAATTGTGCACGGAGGATTCCTTTTGGTTTGCCCAATTCACGAAGAGCTTATAGTATCAAGACTATTTGTTTGATAATCATCGAAATTGAGCAAAATTTATAGCGGTCAGTTTTGATGAGTACTGAAATACTGGCTTAACTCAGAAAGATCTTGTAATGAGGACTTATCCTAATTGTTGACTTATAGAACAATAACTGAATTATTATTATATCATGATGCTTGTTTATTGAATGTTTGATTAACATTGATAAGATCTCGGTGAAAAATTAAAAGAATCTGTACCTACATGTACCTAACTAAAATCTGACCTATCTCCTATTGGGTCTATGTACTATTAACCCAGCGGTTTCGTCTTGAATATTTTTCAACACATGCTTACGTGGATGTACAGCCAACTAGAGATTCTATTACTAACACTAGAACGGCACATATTGGTCTCCGCCAATCTGCACTGGGTTCGCGTGAACTATAATCCTTTCACCTCGTCTTTGTTCTGACCCTAATCGTGGAACGTTAGGCAGGACTAACTAGGAAGCTAGTTAGATCAGAAGATTAGGATAGTGATTTGTGAAGACTGACGAATATCATCGCCGGCAGCGTGTCAGAGACCTCACAGGTGTACCATCAAACACCCACACGACCCTTCCACAACCCACATATGGGGGCCAATTCTTCTAATTTAAATTTATGAGCTCTGTCCTGCATTCAAGAAATGAATATGAATATTGTTACTATCTATCTAAATCTACAGTATTAACATTTACTATCTATTATGCATGATTAGTATAGTGCAGACATATTTTTTTGTTGCAGATCTCATATCAAATCATCCAAAACCGTGTTAGCTTCGGTTCAAAAAACGTACAAAAGATTACATTGAAAAGGTGAATCACAATTTCATACTTTCTTTCGTGATCTGCAAGGCAACTGGAATTGTATTGAGGTAAGTTTTTATCATAAAGTATTGTGACACCTTAAACTGCAACCATATTTCATGAATTTCTAAGTTTGTCTACAGTATGTTATGAATTATGATAATTCAGTAATTTTCTAGAGAACTAAAGTTATCAATACAGCCCATTGGATCAGAAGAAGTGAAAGTCATGTCTTCAGACTATAGACTTGTTAATCAGCATTTCCGAAAATGTAGCATTTATTTAAATTATTTCTTAAGCTCACATTTCACCACCGATCTTGCAGTTCACTATCATCAGCATATCAATTGAATCCTCATTATGAGACATGCGTAATTAAATTTGTGTTTTCTCTTCGTCTGTTATGTTTTGCAGCATACGGGGTTATTTACGAAGTGTGATCTTCAGGAATGAAGGGATAATTTGCTCGGCAAAGTTTAACTTTAGACAAAAGAAATGGCTACTGAAAAACGTTACCATAGTTTGACAGATTTTTTGAATGATAAATGTTGACATAAATGTTCGATCTGATCACGTAATACGTTAAATCTTAGTTTCACCAATAAATTTAATGTTATTTCTTTGCATTCTCGTAATAAATTAAATCTTAATTTCTCTATTTTTCAAGTCATAAAAATATTATAAATAAATGTGGTTAAAATTTATGAATAATTATGGTTAAAGTCCACGAGCAGAATTGGCCATATGACCACTTTCCCAGAGAAGCGAAGGGTCAAAAGTGGTACCTTTTACGGCACCCAGTTTCGGTACCGGCTCCGCGAGATTTATCGATGCCGCGACATGGCGTTGGATGTGTTCATTTCAAAAGTAGGTAAAGTGCTTTTTGTACTCTTACTTTAGGTATAGTAGAAGTAGAACTGTGCTAAGATGGCGGACAAATATTGGAGACAGGAAACAATAGAATTCTTCAAAAATCTACATATCATCCGGTTAACATCAAATTACTGGGTTCATATCAAGGTAAGAGGCATTAAGGTTATACTAACCACGTGGGCTTTACGTAGCCGGGTGTGAGACATCCTGTGATAGAACTTATCGGGACGCCCGAAGAGAACCAAAACTCTTACCTCGTTTAAGAGGACAGTGGGTGTCGCTGACTTTTAGAAGCCTAGCAAGGCGTCCGCGTCTCCCCGCGCCTATTGTCGAACAGGGCGGTAGAGGGGATTCCAGATAGATTTCGTTGCATATGAAAATTCATCAAAAATAATAAAACAAGAAAATGGCGCAAACAAACAAACGGTCTCTTTGGTATTTAATCTATTAATAACCTAGTATTAAAAATACTTGCGATTAATAGCTTAAAAGTAAAATGGCCGGGAAAAAAACGAGACGCAACTTTAAATGTGTAATTTTGAGAAACTAAAAGGGTTATCTTATTTTTAACCACACGTTCTCATGTGTTAAATAATGTAGATTTTTCCGTAAAAGATGACAAAGAACAATCATATTAAAAATTCCCAATTTTAGAGATCTCACATAACTCTCCTCCTTACAGTTTCAATACCACAGATAGAAGTGATAGCACGGAAAGTGCACGAGATTAAATGCCAAACAAACTGTCACATGGATATGTGACCATAGTTTAATTTCGGTTATCATTTTGCGATCATTAGTATACATACATAAGGCAAGGGGATGCACAAAAGATCCGACATAAGGGTCAAAGTGCGCCACGGTTAGTCTGTGGCCCCCGCTATAAGATAAGATAAGATACATACATAAAATTACGCTTGTTTCCCGCAAGGGGTAGGCAGAGGTATATTATACGCCCACTTCTGTGGTATTGAAAGTGTCTATAGGCAGCGGTGACTTTTTTTTACTGAGTGGATCGCAACCTTGAGTGCCTTAAAAATTAGGTATCTGCTTGTTCTTCGCCTCCCAAAGCTGTCTAGTCCAGCAAAGCATCAAAGTTAAATTAAATTTCATTTAAACATAAGCATTTCAGTTATACATACATACATTCACGCCTGTTCCCCCGAAGGGATAGGCAGAGGCATATTATACGCCCACACTTCGCGAATTATATTGTTGGTCCCACGTATTAAATGGCGAGCCTATTGCCGCTTACCGGGAACTATGTGCGGAGGCACGTGCCGTCAGTTGTTCGGCGCACTTGCAGGTGAGATTGGCTTGGCCTCCTTTGATGGTAGGATCCCTATACATCATTAGTATGGTGTAGCTAAGAGCTCTTATTCGCTTCCTTTGTTAGTGTAACTTCTTAGATTATTTCTTATGGTCTCACAACTACTTCAGTAGCTTGAGTGTACTTTTTAGAAGTAGATAACTTCTTCAATATATTTATACTCCAGATAGAAGCACGCTTGCTAGTACGAGTCTAACATGACACGGGTACAAAGCGAGCGAAAAAAATACATAAAAATGTAAAAGTTTTACTTAACGAGCCTTTTCTTCAAGTATAAAAAATCTACGACACCTTACACATTATCTCCATTCATAAAATACCAAACAACATGCTTAATATCTTGAGTTTCATATCGGTTCCTAAATACTTGCATTATACAAAACGCATCACTAGTGCCTTCGTAATAAAGGTTTCCCTGACTGCAACGTCGGTGTTGTCGTATTTGAACGGGTACCACCCATTGTAAGGACTCATGGTATGAATGTCGCAGGCATATTAGAGAATGTGCCGTTTTACAAAACACCTATTTGTCATAGCAAAGTGTCAATGTATGGATTTTTTTTAGTTTATTCATCATACAGTGCAACTTATATTAACATCTAACTTTGGCTCAATGCGCAAGAATCTCAAAAATCAGGAATTGCTATGGGAAGTACATGCTTTCTGTTAAATCAGAAATGTTAGCCATACTTAACAATTTCCATAGTCGTTTCCTAAATCGGCGTATTCCACAGTTCTTCTGCGGCATGGATATCCCGAACCGGTTTTAAGATGGGTTCATTCAAGGAACGCACATAAAAAATTGTTCCGACGACGATGTGGGCCCTAAAGTGCTTTTTATGGTCACTTTTCGAGTGGTGTCGACAAAATCACTAGATGGATGCTTTACAAGGTAAAAAACCCTATAAAAGTCGTGTCAGAGTTTATATGAAGCATAATTTTACTTTTAAATTATGACCATAAAAACTTCTCATCTACATTGTTAAGAGTGAAGGTAAATAAAACATGTAAAACCAAATATGATAAATCGTCGTTTAAATAACAGTTCTACCACCACGTAAGTGATGTAAAGGAACTTTTCAGGAGATACAAAAAACCAGTCTGTCAGTCAATCTGATTGGTGACTTCCGTGCTGTTACTTTTTCGTTATATCAAATCGGTTAATTAATTACGCTATTGGTCGTATTCTGATTGGGCGAAATGACGCGTCTTTTGATTCTGCGAATTGCATAAATATGTCAAAACCGCCAAAAATATTGTAACCTGGGTAGGTGATAGAATTTAAACGGTGATAATAGACACTGGCAAATTTTAAATTGCCAGTTGGGGAAGAATAAAAAAAATTAAACCACAAAATTATTGTTATGTAATAGGTGTTTATTAACTGGCTTTTTGTTTAGGTACACGATCAAGATTTATTTATTTTATTTTTCCCTGTGTTATTTCCTTTTTTTCTGTTTTATTTTCGATCCTGTCATCTAGATATAGAATAATGCCCTAGTGACGTTTTAACAGTTCCAAGTGCACGCGATGCCACCGATTTCTTTGCAATAAAACAAAAGGTGACGGGATTCGAAGACCGAATAAAAATGTTTAAAACGCTGTGTGTATAATTTTATATTACTGATTTGGCAATTACTGGATATACGTTTGTAGTAAGCACTGGTAAGATTTATTGATTTCATAATTTTGTACATAATTAAGACACATACAAAAATACTACAACAGGGGTCCCATTTTCACCCACTCACGTATATCAAATAATTTAAAAGATAAGGAGGGGACCACACACTAAATAACAAAAATATGCATTGCTATAGAACAAGAGACAAGCTCCTTAACCAACTATGAGATATGCTTGCTTGCTATAAGAGATGTAGTATAATAGCAATTCAAAAAAGTGCATCGAAAATCAGCACATACAGGTTATAAGAATATCGGGGCCATTTTCCCTGCATCCCCAAAAGGTCACCGGTACGTTTCCGCGGCTGCCGCGCACCAAGTGACGTTTAACCCATTGCTCCACATCGGAGCACGTTAAACCTGATCACTCGATCACCTGCTAGCCGCCGGCGCTGTGATTAAGGGTGACTGGGTGGAAGTCGTTTAGCCATATGTGAAAAGCTATGAGCTACATTACTTTTTTTAAAGTAGCACTCGAGCATACGGCCCTCCTGATGGAAAGTGGTACCCCACCCGGCTGTAGGTATTCATTTCAGACACAAGGTAGATGGAAAATTAAGGGCTCAAGTAGCCAGTATTGCGCGTGTCACACTGGCAATGCCGCCAGAAAAGTTAGTTTACGATTTAAGAATGTAAGTGCAACAGAAACAAATTTCTTACAATAATATGTTTGTTGGTATCATATTGATAAAAGAACTAAAGACCGCCATCATTAGATGGGCCGTATGCTTTAGTGCCACCACCTTATGGTATAAAAAACAACTCCTGGTTATCATGCAACACGAGACTCAAACTTCGTGCATCTTACAACCGTAATACTAATAGGTAAGTACCGTTCGGCATCTGCACGCGGCAATCCGGTTTCAATGATCCACCGATCGGAATCGCTTGAGAATCTCGAGACGCCATTATGACTGACTAATCTGAGCGGAATATCCGACTAAGATGTAATCGACGACGCGACGAGGTTACGTATTGACGTGATCAAAGTTCAGACATTTAGGGATTTTTCTAATGATGACGAGACCCAGCCTGTTACCAATGCCAATAGTTTATCAACCCTCAACCCTGATTTTGAAGACCGTGCGAAGTGAACGCGAAAATGTAGGAAAGTGGACCCCGACCACTAATGATACTTCATACTTTGTGGATCCTGTAGACCACGGCAAGTAAAATGAAATCAACAATGCAATCCACAAAATAAGAGCAGTAAATTTACTTTAAACAAATAGAAAAAAAATATGTGTGTGAAGTAGACGATATAAGAAATACACATTCTGTAAAATAGACACTTTTCTAGTTATCTGGACCAGGGATGTAACGGACGTAGTTTTATCGGAACCGAAGGCGGAGTCGGAGTTTTTAAATTTCGTTGTCCTTCATATGTTTAAAATTATTTAATGTACTTTTTTTTGTAATGACTGTTTGTGCCAGAATAAATAAAAAATAAAATAAAATAAATTTGCTTTATCGGAGTCGAAGCCAGGGTAAGTAGTGGTGACATGAGAGAGAATTTTTATTTAAGGACAAATAAAATCCAAAGAGGATCCACGATCTTTTATAAAAATTACAGCTGTGTGTGTTTGTGTGAAATATATATTAGGAAAAAGGAATTTTACATAAGAAAACAAATAAGAAAAGGCCTAATAGTGAACCTTGAGGAATAGAATGTTTCAACATTCAATCAATTAACTCACTGATTCAACTTTGCTTATCAAATTTCTATTGATTGATTAATATCTAATAGGTAAAAGTTAATTTCAGAAACGCATTATAATGCATAAAGCAGTCGGCGTGTAAGATGACCGTTACGTAAGGTGTTCGAGCTCTGTGGTGTAATGTAACTGATGTTACACATGTTATATCGATTTGTAACGGTTTAAAACGAAACCATCACTATATCGTTAATTGGTCTACCTATATCCAATTAAATTAATAAATTTTTTTGAGATAACATTCCAGTCCCGCAATTTTACCATGTGTAAAAGTTGACATTTGGAATATTTCATATCCCTGGATTTGGTATTCGTCACAAAAAGTTAACCCTTAAAAGTATTACAAAAAAAATTAAAATTGTAAGTTGGAGAAATAAGTTAATTGATTATGGGCACAGGTCGACATGATATTAACATAACAGCAAAAAAATACGATTATAAACAGCTGACTACCAGTCGCTAAGTTAATATCAACGCCAGGTGTATGTTTGTAAACAACTATTGTCCCGTTCATTTCTTGGGTACTTTTAAGAAAGAATAATTATTCAAATGCTTTCTATAGAAAACATTAAAGAAAGATCAGTGCTTAGTAAACCGTTGTCGGATGATAGTTTAATATCTTTTTTTATAGTGAAGACGGAAAGAGGTGTCGAGTATATAACAGTACTTTTTAAGAATGAACAAAATATCTACATCATGCAAGCAGTGCAATAATATTGATAATATTTTACTAGTAAGAAAATATTTATTTATTTATTAGTATTTATAAACGTTTTGTTTTTATATGTATCTAATTTTAGATCTATCGACTTAGTACATACCACAAACATTTTCTCATCCAACATTGATATATTGACTCTTACAACCTGTCTCTCTAAAATACTTACATCACTATTATGTATATACATCTAATTGAATACTTACATATTTAGACTAGTTCATTTAATTTTAATTGCAAATAGTGTAATTAATCACATGGTTTCCTACAAAGTTTGCTCCTGTCAAAATTTTAACTTGCATAGCCGTGACAGTGATTGATAGCATTCAGAATGCGAAAGACATGCAAAACTATTAGGATTTCATAAACCATACACAGTCAATACGTGTAATTGTGATTATTATTAATGGTATTTACTCTGTTTGTAATCATTGTTATAATATGTCAGTGCAATTACGATTGCATTGTTGATTATAAGTTGCCTATTTTGATAGAAATATAATTTACTGATGCTTATCCAGTTGAACAGATTGTTAGGTGTTATTTTTGTGTTGTTTGTATATTTCATAAATATTACTTCTAAAAGCGCTCGCGGTTCCATCTGTGTTACATGCCGAATTGTTCTGGAAACTAAACTGGACAATAAATTTCCTAAATGCAACTTATCCATAACTACATCTCTTTTTCTATCTTAACCAGCGAGCTATATATGCCCAAAGAGTATAAGCGGAGTATTACCTATATAACATTGTTTTTGAGTAGTTAATATGAGTAAAAATATAAAATAAATGCTATTCTTACGATTTTTCATTACCAGAAAAGATGTAACTCAGGTTGTTTGTACTATGTTTTTTGCATTAGGCACGCAGGTTTGCATCAAAGCATTTTAGAGAGTAACGTAAATTGAGTAGTTTAAACTTACATTGGCTTTAAAATTAAAATAGACATCTATGAGAAACTAAAAGTTGGCCATGAGCCTAATTACATGCAGAAGTATTGTTAAAGAGACAATGATATGAAGAGTGATATTTAAGAAATAATATTAACCTTATCAACTCGCAGATTTCTGCTGATCTCAGCGGCTCCACCCTCCATTCTTTGGGTCTGAAACAAAAAAATATATTGTTAAAGCACTAGATAAGTTTATATCAAACGGACATTTAGCAGGCGTATTCAATAACTGTGTAACTAACTCTATCATCATCAGCCAATATTCGTCTACTGCTGGAGAAAAGCCTCTCCAATGGCGCGCCACAAGTCTTTATACTTAGCTCTCTTCAATATCAACTTAGTCCACATTCCTCTGTTCTTTGACTAATTTAAATTAAAAAATGTAAATAACATTTTCAAAATATATAATTTTTGCTTACAAGTGAGTACATCTAAGTTTTTTAGTAAAAGAAGTGTTCGGTCATGCAAAATCCGTTAGCAAAGTAAAATAGTTTAATGGTCGACCGAGTACCAGTACAGTTGGAGCAAAAAAGCAAACCCACTTCAAAAGTGGAGATGCACGGACGTAGTACTGTCACATCCGTTCACAGCCACCAAGACGCGTCCGGTTCACAAGCCACACAAAACTCAACCATAACGACACGCAATAAAGCATATGATTAACAATAATTCGCATAATGTTAATGTTCGCAAAAGCTAAGACAAACACCGGCAGATTACAAGTTGCCTTTGAGATATAAAAGCTAGATAGTACGGTCATTTGCGATGGTGAAATGAAGGATGGAAAGTCTGTGGAATTATTATTGTTAATGATGTGGGATTGGGATAGTGCTCGTCAGAACATTGAAACTCGGAGGTAATTATTATAAGAAAAGTAATTTTTATCAGAAACAACAAAATAAAACTTTAATTATATCTAGTTAGCCGAGCCGAAACAATTCAAATAGCAAGTATTATATTGGTGTTAAACCTGATGTACTTAATTTAATCCTAACCGTTTTATTTTATGTTCAAGTGTATTTAGTTTGTATTAAAAACTTTAATGTTCTCCAAACATTTTGAAATAACTATAAAAAAACTAAATACTTGCATCAAAACTCGAACGCTTTTTTAGAACTCACATTTGATTCCCAGTAACAGAGAGTTAAATTTTCAAATTAAATTTAAAAAAAGACAATTCAAACAACATGATATTATTAGGTCGCAACGATCATAGAATTCTTAGAGACCAAAGACATTTCAAGGTTCCAACCAGTTCTGAGAAGATTGAAAAGGATATAGGCGCGTAACAAAAGGGAGCCTGCTTCGTGACTCGACTTTAAAGGTATGAGTTCAGAAAATTTATTGCCTATGTAAAACAATATTATTATGCATACAATTTATTAAAGTACAAAGGCGACTGATGTTAAAGTTAAATCTGAATATGATTTAACTACAAAGGTTTTAAAGCCACAATTTTTTTGTAAAGACGTAAAAGAATTTCAAGGTGACAACAAAATAGTCCAAAAGTTGAGAGGAGGGAAAAAAAAGGCTTTTTTGATTGGCTGGTTAATTCACATGTCAGAATTGACAGTGACAATAGAAATATATCAATTTTACCATATATAATTAGTTTATGACTTTACGGTCATATAACATGTTATC
The DNA here is from genome assembly GCA_949126915.1 of Musotima nitidalis. Classification (NCBI taxonomy): domain Eukaryota; kingdom Metazoa; phylum Arthropoda; class Insecta; order Lepidoptera; family Crambidae; genus Musotima; species Musotima nitidalis. Next base: position 4,020,699 of record OX421424.1, on the reverse strand, counting down.
CCTTATAACTTTTTTGTACTTATAAAAGGAAAGTGCATATTAGCTTCAATATCAAAAAAATTACAACCTATTTATACGGAATGTACATTCTACGATATGTAGATAGCTTGTCAGTTGAAAATGCCCTTAAAAATTAAGAATTTCAAATCTTTAAATACATAGTTTTCAATTCTAATGACGTCTAAATACAATATGAATTACATCGCGCAAGAGTAAACTATGACAGCACTTCGTAACATCGACATTAACATTGATAATGGGTATGCTAGTCACATTCTCTTGTCACCATTCTGTCTGAGTATGAACAAAGACTTCTATCGAATTTGGAGGTAGGCCCTCTTGCGAAAACCTCTGCTTAGTCATCTGATGACTATCATAACTGAGTTAATCATCGGCTTAGTTCGTTTCTATCGGCAATCATCACCATGGCACTTGAACCGTTAAATTCTTAACTGTTCCCTTAGAAGTCACGTATTCAATTTTGGTATCTAGGAAAAAAGAGAAATATCATCTACAACTGTTACTGTTGCGAGACTATTGAGAACATTTAGACCTAAATCTCGGTCGATGTTATCAAATAGAAATCGGTACATGTATGTCGGTACATTTATCGTGTTCTTTTTATAACAATTTTTTTATTCTAAGTAATACTTAGTTTAGTTTTGTTATTCCTTCCTCAGTTAAATCTTATTAGTTTTGTCTCAGTGTATATTCCACGACCAGTATGGTGCAAATGACATTCCCACATAGGACAAAACTTATATGCATGAAAATGAATATATTTCTCATTTCGGGGGTTTCCTAACACTTCATATTAACAGTATGTCTTTATAGAAATAGTTTTTTTTTGTTTGTACGTTGTCTAGTCCCGTAGTACGAGCTACGTGATATTTTTAAGACATAATCACACATAACTTATTTATTTAAAGACGCTAAAGACAGCTTTAAAATCCCGTAAAGTTTTTAAAATTTAGATGGCCCATAAGTATGTACCATAGTTACATGTATGTGCCCATAGTTACAAGTGTAAATAATGAAATAAATGCTTCAATCTGCATTTTAATAGTACATCCTTACTAATATTATAAATGCGAAAGTAACTCTGTCTGTCTGTCTGTCTGTTACTGTTTCACGGCAAAACTACTGAACGGATTTAAATGAAATTTGGTATACAGATAGTCTAGACCCTGAGAAAGGATATAGGCTACTTTTTATTGCGAAAAGGGGGTTGTAAATGCTACCCAAAGATACTATTCCGCGCGGACGAAGTCGCGGGTAACAGCTAGTATACACTATAAGCCGCAAATGCCCAGTGGCGAGACCAGAAGCCTTCATAATTAAAAGAGTCTCGGGTTTTGAGACCCCCTGAGTTTAAAGCTTTGGCACCTAGGACTTTTGGAAGTTATTTGCGTAATGATCTCTTGATCCGTGCCTTCGAAAGGACTTTAAGCCATTGGTCCCGGCTGTCATAAACATCGCTTGCAGTCGTTATTAGGTCAGTGCCTTCTAACATCCTAACAGCTGGTTTAACTATAGAATGAGGTTTCCCTCATGAGGGTTGCGGAGGTCAGATGGCGGTCGCTCCATGTAACGACTGAAATTCAGACAAAGTCTGGTTAAACCAGTGAGCAGACCCTGAGCCCTAAGCTTAAGTCTGCTATGTGCTAGGATATCGTATACACTAAACAAGATTGATCAACTCTAAATCTAGATTTCGTCGATGCCAATCTCATTGAACAAATAAAATGTGTATTGTGTCTATAAAGTATTCAAGAAACTAATGTAATAGTTTCATCACAGAATCGAATGCCATTGGCGCTTTTTGTGGCTTAGGAACATTATACAATAACGCAGAGGTGTAATGTATCAAACCAACCCAATTGACAATTAGTGCATAAAGTTTGGAATATATATCATTCAGATTTGTGTAACTTTGGTTTATGATTCGCAGATTTAATGTAATAAAATGTATAGCTTACATTTTATTCGCCTAGGTTTATATATTTAACGACAGATTTGGCGTGGTGGAGAGTATACCCGCACTCCGCTTCTGAGGTCGTGGGTTCGATTTCCACACAGGACAAATCTTTGTGTGCATAAACATGAATATTTGTACTGTTCTGGGTGCTTTCCTGTGTATATTAAGTATATATTTATTATTTATGTATTTATTTATTATTATTATTATTTATTAATGATTCTTATCTTGGAATTAAACAACTGGTGTAATGGTCAGACAAATACTTTTTTATTATATATTGAGTTAGGTTATACAGTCTTTAGAAGGCATCTTAGGATGGTGGTCCCTATTATCACTTTATGATGGGCAGGTCGTTAAGCCAAGTGAGAGGCTTCATTAGGCGACATAAAAATTCTAACTACAAGATGCTCCCACAAAGATAATTTTCGATCCGAAAAAAAAAAATTAAGAAAAAAGGACCGCCGTACACCTGCTCCTCTGCAATCGGTACCCAATCCCTTTCACCTTGGTTTTTGAAAGAAGGCTTGGTATTAAAGTGGCGGTACGTTAATGGGACAAGAAAATGAAGTAAAGATGAGCTCAGATTCTATCAAGTCACATTTTCATCCAAACCCTGCCAGCGGTTTTGCGATATCGTGGCTCCATCTAGCTCAACATGCTAAAGAAGGACCACGATAGGGGTTTAGCCAGTAATAGTTTGACACGCCCTTCAGCTCCCGAAAAAAAGTCTTCTACCCCAGAGGTCATATCTGCGATTCGACCGATTACTATAATTACAATAGCCTTACTCAACGCAGTCCCGTTGAACACAATATTGAAGTAACCACATACTAACTCCAGCTTTTTAATACACAGAAAACCAATAAAATCTAAGGAGTCAGTAAGAATACACTAACAAGTTGAACTGGACTTAGCGTGAAATCGTGGAGACTAAATAGACACTTTGATTGGAAAGTAACCAGTGATACGAATGGAATAGGTTCTGTGCATGCGACCGGCGCGGGCGCAGCGTATCCGAATCGTTTTTAAATTATCTATGAACTAACTATAGCGTGCGCGGAACTAATGGGCTCAACCGTACTTAATTAGTTATTTTTAGTAAGGTTTTTTCAATGTTATAAAATTTATAGTTTACCTATTGTGTAATCATCATCATTAAATGCAAACCCATCCATCAACTGCTGCAAAATCTTCGTCTTAAAGAGTTCTGTTCGTAATTATTTACACACACACATTCACGCCTGTTTCCCCGAAGGGGTAGGCAGAGGCATATTATACGCCCACACTTCGCCAATTATATACTTGGTCCCACGTTATAGGTGGCGAGGCTATTGCCGCTTACCGGGCACTGTTATGTCGCCAGAGCCTCGTCCGTTGATTGGCAGGTGCGCCACTTGCAGGTGAGGTTGGCTTGGGCTCCAAAGATGATAGTATCCCTGTTCACCAATATAATTATTTATTTGTAATTTATTTGCTACTTTAAAACAAAGGATAATCTAGTTCTATTACGTTTACCAACACAGATATTAAATTTAAATTATGTTACTAACACTAATAGACCATGTGTTGTCTTAGTAATAAAATTTTATTATTTTCTTTTCTCAATTAACGTAAAGAAGTCTTCTTCAGTGATAATAAGAAGAAGATTCTTTAGTGATAATAATAATCTAATTCCAAGGAGGCGGGCTCACTAAAGCTAGTAACCATAATAAACCAACACAAGTTACGTAACCGTATGTAGTAAGTACGTACACGCGTGACGATCTAATTCGAATAACCATTCGAATTCAAATGAATCGACCGCCCTTTTTGTCCTACACGATGCCATAAAAGTTTCTCTTCCGTGACCTGTCAAGCAGGTGACATAAGTCGTTGCATAAAGCAGAAAGTGGGCTCGGCACCAGTGGAAATAAACAAACTTTGGAGACAGTTTTCTGAAAATTTTCCACTTAAAAGTATTTTTTTATTTAGGCTAGGAACAAAAAAAGATTGCAAGCTGAAGAGGCAGTGGGCGAGGCGACAACCGATGGGGCGTTCAAGTTATTCAATGGCGACCGCGAACCAGCAAACGTAGTAGAGAATCTAGGACTATTGAGGATTATTCAGCAGTGGACTTCAAATGGCTGAAATAAATAAATAATAAATAAATAAATATTTCTGACACTTACACCAATTATTTAGTTCCAATATAAGTATCATTAAGAACTTGTGTTTTGGATACTAAATAACGGATAAACTTACATAAATACTTTTTTTTGTAATTACATACTTAATTTAAATGATTAACAAAAATATTGTTACTAAAATCTGCCACCTTCACAGCGGAATGTAGTCCATCGCTCTAGTGCCGCTGAGTCCCACCGGTCGGACAACACTTTTATGATGGTATTCACACTTAAGCTCATTGGTACTCACTTAATATGAACCTGAAACATGACATTTCGACAACACAGTTTTACGATTTTAAATACCTTAAAATTGTTGCTTTTTACGCACCCAAAACAGCTTATAAGCGCAAAGTAAGCAGTTTGGAAAGTAAGCAGTTCTTTTAACGTGTAAAATGTCATATGCATTTACCGACTTCATTACATTACATTACATTACATTACATGTCGCGCCTGGTTATAAGACCTCATTAGTGATGGCCTGCACCTATCGTCAGATGTTCATACTTTCGATAAAACTTTAAGGAAAGCACGTTCCGTCCTAAACGCCGGTATACCATACTGAAGAAAACACAAAATAAATTTACTCATAACAAAGGCAAGTACCTACTAAGAAGAGATCGCTCAATATATACGTTTTTTAATTGTAAATGTTAAGACGTATTTAATTGTAACTAATGAAGTGCTTTTCCATCTGTTTATATTTATTATGATCTAACTCTGTTGGAAAGTGGGAGTGTAATTTGATACTAAAATTCAAACAGTCAACCTACGCTAAAATTCAGAAATTACGTAAAAATTATCTAATATAACTTCCTAGATTATAAATTAACTTATAAGTCAATTCATCGTGAAACCAGCTGTGATTCGCAAATTAATAGAGAAAGGGAAATCTTGAAATGTCTTAAGTATTATGTGTTTGACTAATTAAAGACATGAAATTGTGAGTCAAATCAACACATTAACATAATAAGTTACTGAATAGCGTTCAATGTATTCAATATATTCAATATATTCATTGACGATATGTGGTGAGAAGAGTAATGAATATGAATAGCAGGTAGAGCGGAAAAGATGTACCAAAAAGTGTTCAATTGAGTATGTGATTACTGTGATGATGATGATACACTGTGAGCACGCACCGATGACTGATGAACTTTGACGACCGATATGGCGTGGAGGTCAGTATACCTACACTTCACTCCAGAGGTCGAAGGTTCGATTCCCACACAGGACAAATCTTTGTGTGCATGAACATGAATATTTGTTCTTGTCTGGTGTTTTCCTATGTATATTAAGTATGTATTTACAAAAAAAAAAGAGTAAGTATTTAAGTATGTTTATCCGTTGTTTAGTATCCATAACACAAGTTCTTAATGATACTTATCTTGAAACTAAATAATTGGTGTAATTGTCAGAAAATATTTATTTATTATTATTATTATTTGTTTGTTTTATACATGTATAAAACAACGTCGCTTTCGTCTGCCTGTTCATAGGGATGAATGCTTAGATTTTAAAAGTACTGAACGGACTTAGTCGCAGGCAGCAGAGGCATATTATACGCCCACACTTCGCCAATTATATAGTTGGTCCCACGTAATAGATGGCGCCGCTTACCGGGCACTGTTATGTTCGCCAGGGCCTCGTCCGTTTATCGGCAGGTGCACCACTTGCAGGTGAGGTTGGCTTGGGATCTTTAGGTCTTGATAGAATCCCTATTACACCCAGAATAATGATATGAATTTAATTTAATTAGTTAACTAAAAGTCGATTTAAAAATATATTATTTGTGTGTCTCGAAAACCGCTTTTACAAGTATGACATGCAAAATCGATATTTGCGAAGCTCTAGAAAGTTACATAACAAATTATCAACTCGAACTTTTATGGAGTACGTAATTAATTAAAGTCGTTCTTTATTAAAGCTGTTGCTAATTGATATTATTTAACATTCATAAATGATTAACATTAATTAATATGTAGTTTAATTAATAGAGACATGTTTTATAAGATATTTGCTCTCATTTCAAGGCTGTAAAGATAATGTATTAAAAGGATGATGTGTGATTTAAGATTGAGTTTGTCTACAAAACTATAATTTTGTCTATAAGAATATAGAACACATTTTTCTTAAAAAACCTGGCTTCCAAACTAGTTATTTCAGCAAACATTGAAAAGAGTTGTATGTAAAGTTTAAAATGAGGGCTCGACCATTTCTCTACAGCCTTGCGGTGATAGACAGTTTTTTTTTATACCTAGGTACTAGGTAGCACTCAATCATGCGGTCTACCTGATGGTAAGTGATCACTGCAGACTATAAACGCTTGATACGCCTGCGGGGGCAGCGATGCCTTCTTCGGAGGGTGCTACTGGTGTGCCTTTTTATTTGACCTTTGCGGAACCTTTCTCAAGCAGTATTAAGTGGAAGATATTTGTACCCGCACTTCTATCATAGGGAGGTGATAAACTCCCCAGACTATGATGCACGCATTCTCTGGTATAAAAGGCAAGCAATTTATAATTTTTTTTAAAGTCGAGTTCCCGCGGGAATATGAAAAGTAGCTTGTAGCTTTGTTTTGTTATAACATCTCAGTTGCGTTTTGTAATATCACGTTTTCTTACATCCCACGGGAATAAGATAAAAAGTATTTTATGTCCGTTCTAAGCTACCTGTCCAGCAATTTTCAGCCGAATCGGATCTGCCGTTCTTGTGTTATGAATGGTGTAACAAACACGACTTCCTTTTATATATAGATTATGATACTTTCAATAACAGCAGAATGTCAATTGCTTCGGAATAACTGGAAGGATAGCTTGAAAGGTTAAAACACTTCATACTTAAGTTAAATATACCGATACATCCAGGCATCAACGAATGCCATTACGGACTATTTATAGAAAGACACTGAAGATCACCTTTCATCTGCATGAAGACACCTGTTGATCCTAATTGGAGACAGGTGAAGTGGTAAACCACTAGAAAACATAGGCTGCATTGTTGTTTTATTTAACGTGGCATTCATTTATACATTACATACAACCTAACCTAACTTTATTGCACATTAAAAATATTTACCCAATATCTGAATATGTTTTGGAATAATGGTATATGATTGAAAAAAAACAAATTATTAATGTATCATTAGTATGTTGAATTGCGTAAATAGAAGAGAACAGTGGAATTAAATGGGCCAAGTTTCAAATATACAATTAATAAGTATACAATTATAAATTTACAATTGAAACTGTTTTCCCGAAGTGGTAGGCAGAGGCATATCATAAGCCCACATTTTATAGATGGCGAGCCTGTTGCGAAATAGCATACGTATAATCACGCCTGTTTCCCCGAAGGGGTAGGCAGAAGCATATTAATACGCCCACACTATGGCTCCTTAGGTCTTGTTAGGATCCTTACGCACCCCGAAAAATATTACCCCGCCAAATAGCAAGCATAACAAATAATGTAGACTGTACCAATTAATGGAACGAATGTTATATCAAAGTTACTAACAATGAGCAATGATGGTTTTTCTGCATCTAGCTTTACATTGACTGTAATACGGCTTTTTGGTAATGCACCAGAGGTTTTATCATCATCTCGAACATCATTAGCCCAAAAACGTAACTACCATAATCGTACGTTGTGGTTTATACATAATGTGTAATACTTACTCCGAGGCTAGAGGCGCTGAATGCTGAAATACGGAACTAACATCCCAGTTCGGCAGCGATGCTACAATTTGTAATCTATGGCATTATTTGTAAGCTTTCAGTTGTACTTCATTTTGTAAATTTTTGGTTAATAAAAAATATTGTTATTATATTATTACACAGACAAAGACCTCACAGTAAGCTAGTAGTAAATAAACATAAAAGTTTGCAGCATGCAACTACGCTGTGAACACATCTGCTTGATAAAAATAAATTAGTCTACTATTACGGATGCACTCATACTCTTAGAGAGGATGGGAGAATGTTCAGGCTATTAATGTGCACCAGTACTAACTAATGGTACTAATAGAACGGTTAGCCACTCAAGATATTTCAACTATGCTCTGTAAGTAGAGATAGATAAACAAACAAACAAATATATGTGTATAAATTGTAATAAAATTACGTAGAGTTACTTGCTTTAAATTTGCTTAAGAGTGTCGTCTAAATGAACGAATTTCAATTCTACATAATGTGAAAGAACATTACTTCGCTGTGGTGTCAATATTTAAGTATTTATTTATTCGTTAGTCCTTGTGCGTACGTACATTCACGCCTGTTTCCCGAAAAGGTAGGCAGAGGCATTTTATACGCCCACACTTCGCCAATTATATAGTTGGTCCTACTTTATAGATAGCGAGCCTATTGCCACTTACCGGGAACTTTTATGTTCGTCAAAGCCATGTCAGTTGATCGGCAAGTGCAGGTGAGGTTGGCTTGGGCTCTCAAGGTCTTGATGGGATCATTTACACATACATGTATATATCTATTAAGTTTTTTTTGTTCTCCTTGCATACACTTCTAAGGGTAGGTAATATTTGACAACCGATATGGCGTCGTGGCGAGTATACCCGCTCTCCGCTCCAAGGTCGTGGGTTCGATTCCCACATAGGACAAATATTTGTGTGCATGTACATGAATATTTGTTCAGTGTGCTTAGTGTGAGTTTACAAACCAATTCGATCGAGTTAACGTAAACGCAACTTTGTATGGAATTGAAGAAACGCCATCGTGTGACAAGAGGCAGAACTACAAAATGTGAGTCTGAGTTTTTACCGAGTGTTCAAATACATAAACGCAAAACGCAGTGAGAACGTTCCGGCTTGTGATTGGTCGTTCCAATATTATTGCGAGTTTGAGTTGTTATTATGACATTACAAACGTAAATTCTAGTGAAAACTTACGTCGAATATAGTGAAAAGTGAACGCCGTCTCTCACTAACATTTATCTAGTGAGAAGTCAATTATATCATTTTTATCACAATTAATTTCAATAGTAAATAATGTCTGCTCGGTTTTATTTTGCTTAGAGGATGCTAGCAGTTGCTGAGGCACTAAATAAAGGATTTTTAGTGCAGCCCGTCTTGCAAGATCTCGAGCTTCTTACAATATAAATAATATTACCTATGAAGAGTTTAGACGCAGATATAGTCTTACTACAAGGTTATTATAAAATGTTATGTAAAGAATTGGTGATGAAAACGAATCTAAGATCGTCACAAAGAGTCTCTTTGGAAACAAAGGTAACAAGTCTTACTAGTTAATTCATTACATTATTGTTGTCCCAGAAACATTAATTATTTTTTATTGTTAATTTTGTTTCATGCTACTGGGCTATATTAAAGACCTATTTGGGGTAGCAAAACATGTATCACAGAAAATGTGCAGCTTCTACATAAATGAAGTATGTGATGCATTAACAAATAAAAACATTATAAATATATAAAATTTCCTTTCACACTTGCTGCTAGACAGGCAGACAATGGTTACTATGAGAATTTAAGCTTGTTTTAAATTACAATAGAATAGTCTGTAGAATTTTAGGATTTTAATCCAACTCACTTACTTAAAGGTACTTCAATTGTAATAAGAATTGTTACTTTTCAGGTTTTACATTAAATATGGCATACCGAGGGTCTGACTGACTGCTTGCCTTGCTTGACTGCAGCCATTTCAAAATAGTTGTCCCAACTAAAGATGAAGAGAATTTGTACTTCTGTAGAAAACATATCATTCACTGTATGTTTTAATTGTAAGTAATGAAAGAGGAATTTAGTGCTGCAGTACATTTGTCATGCTTAGAAAACATATGTATTTCAAATGTGTGATGATGGATATGAATTTCAAATGTCAATCCCAAGTTTGGTGGTGCTAACAATGACTCATCATGATGTTTCATGTGGGACAATAGTGACAAACAATTATATTCAGGGTTATATCGTAATGGTGAAAAGGTTTGGATTGAAGGTAAAGTATTAGTAAAATTTGATAATTTTTACTATTTTTTTATAACACTATAAAAGTTTAATGTTGTTGTAAAAGACTCAGGATATACTTAGCGCCCGTGGCTTTTAACAACAATACTGGATGCAGCTCCTGGCACTCCAAAACCAAATTACAAGGATAGTATATTTAGAAGGTTAGTATATTTTCAAAATTAAAAATCCAGTGGTGTTGCCTTTATAAGGATAGGACACTACACTATAAGCCTCTAAAATAATTTTAGCTTGTAGTGTATTACACAACATATGTATCAATGTCAGCATTGATAGTAGAGATCTCGATATGTTCATATGATGTTACATATTGTTTTTTATTTCAATTTATACAATGTATTATTGACAAGTTCATTATTGCTAGTAAAATCTAAACTTCTCTACTAATATTATAAATGTATGAGTGTGTTTGTTTATTTCCTTTATGTGTTAATGAAGCAATGGACTAATGTGATATTTAGCGTGGAGTAGTTAAGACTTTAAGGGCTTAAGAGTGACTTGGGCTACTTGTTGTCCTGGAAGAGTGGGCGATTCCCTAAAGCATGCAGATAAAGGGCTAGTTGCGACAAATCTCTGGCCAGCTCATTTGAGTGTAGCCTTAGATGCTTTTTATATTTAGTGCAATATCTTTGTACATCCTCTCTAATAGTTGACATATTAGTATATTCATGTATTGTGTGCAAACCATAGGTAAAGTAATTGTTCTCAATGTCTTATTTTGTTATCTCTGTAGCACCTCGAGATTTGAATTACTCGCTGATCCCCATAATTCAATGCCATAGGTCCAGATTGGCTTATTAATGCTAGCAATTTGTTATTGAGACTGTATATCTAGTTGTAACTCTAATTGTTTCATCAGACTATCTAGTTTTTGTTGACAACAGCCAGTTAACACAAGCACAGTCCATGCAAAAACCTAGGATAGGATTATGTGTTCGTAATATATGTTTATCAGAAAATTCTTTATATTGCAGACCATATTGACATGCAGCAAGGTGCACCTAGTTCACCACTCATGCACAATGAAGGAGTGGAAACTATGTCAGACCTCGTTAGAGGTAGACTAGCAAGGAGTTAGGAGAATAAATAATTGATGAAGATTACAATTATATTTAAGTACATGTGTATTACTAATAAAAAATATTTTATAATGAAATTGGTATATTTATTCTAAATTAAGGTATTTTTTCTTTAATGAAACATAAGTAAACAATAGTTTTTTAAAAAGATATTATGTAGACATGTAATGTATAAACATTTAGCATAGTTACATTACCTAACAATATATTTACTTAAAATCACAAAAATAATATTTTTCACAAGCGCAAAATTAAAAACAGTATAGAAATATTAAACTCTAATAAAATGTAACTATCACAATATTTATGTACTACTTTTTTAAATATCACTAAGCTGTACTTCTTAATTCTAGCTATTTCATTTGGACTTGCAGCTTTATATCCCTAATTCTATTTTTGTCTCTTCTTAAATAGGTAAATTCTTGATGTTGCTTATTTGCCTTATTATATCTTAAAGCTGCAATTTCACTATTACCAGATCTTACTATTCTGCCAAGAGTCTGACCAACAATAGAGGGCTGTGTCCAGATGCGGACTTGTGACTGAGGTGGTGTAACTGTCTGAGTTGGTGTTATGCCACCTAAAAATACCAATAAGCAAGCCTTTATTTTGTTGTTTCATTGAGTTATGATGTGGCTACATAATAAGAAACTCCAATCGGCGACCCCTCAGCAATCGGCATTTCTACCAATTTTAAGACCTTTTGTTCAAGTTGTGAGAGCTTGGCTAACATGACAGGGCCGCCTCCTATACCACTGAGATTTGTGGAGTCTCGCTGAAAAACCTGAAAACCAAGTAATATTAATTAAAATCCTTTAAGTTCCCTAAGATATAAAAGGTATGGTAATACTTAAAAAAAGTGAATGTAAATGCTTACTTTTTCTCTGTAGCTTTGTTATCAATCACTTTTTAATAAATTTGTGATTCCATCTTACAACCATAGAGATATAACTCGACTCTAGCATTTGATGAGGGATTGCTGATGTCCCCCTGTCTAGAAAACAAATATTTCACAAGTTAAAAAAATAACACAATAAGAATTGAAAGATTCTCATTATAATCTTACTCACTCACTAAATAATACCATCATTTTGAATTAATCCGTGCTTGGCTTCATTTCTCAGGCTTTAGACGAATAATCTAATAATAATCCATAACCTATTATTAAACATAACCTTAGTTTGGAAAAATAAACAATCTTCATGACACATTGACACATGACAGTTTTATCAATAACCCTACCAAATCGAAGAACAGCTGTTTTCATAAAATACAGCATGTGTAAAGAGCTTCTTAAATTGGTTAAGTTCTTTCACCGAGTTAAACGTTCTGCCAACATAACAACATGTGTAAACGCGATTCTCAGTGAGTAAACGCGGATCGAATAGTAAGATGACTTGAAACTCACACTCGCTTCCATTCGATTTACGCTGCGTTAAAAGTTTACTCGTTTAACGCGATGGTAAAGTTAAATACGTGAAGTAATGAAACTCACACTAAGCACACTGGGCTGGGTGTTTTCCTATTTATATTAGATATTTATTTACAACAAAAAAAATAGTATTTATGTATGTTTATCCGTTATTTAGTATCCATAACACAAGTTCTTTATGATACTTATCTTGTAACTAAATAATTGGTGTAATTTAAAGAAAATATTTTTTTTTAATTTATTTAATATACATGGTCTTAATAATTATGAACACTAACAGCTAACCCAAGGCGTTAGGTTACGGGAAACGATTCACTATCAAGAATTCCGCCATAATGCGACACATCATCTAACGTTATAACAGCTCTTAGAATAGCTTCCTTAATTATAAACATCAAGTTTTTCACTGCACAATAAACCCCAGGAAATACCTCTACATTGTATTTAGTACTTTACGAGACTTCTTCGCATGATTATATTACTATTTCAGCCCCGATGAAATTAACACCTGCATTTTCGTGATAATTATGTTCTAAGTAAGACTTGATTTTTGGGTCGATCTATACCTGTATTAGCTGTGTAAAAACTGAACTGACTTTAACCCGATTCAAAAAAGAGAAGTTTCAATAGTCGTTTGTCTGTTTTTTTTTTTGTAGATATGCTCATTGATATTTTTGTTAAATTGCAGAACTGTTATGGAAATAAATTTCATTTTGTTTAAAAAAGCAATAATTTATTTTTTGTGTATAATTGTTTACAGTCAAATTGTGTTTAGATGTGTATGTAGGTTGAAACAATTAGAATTATATCATTTTCTGTAGCTCGGCACCGGCCCGGCGCCATCATTCAAATTTATAGCTTATAAATATTTCCTGTATCTAACAATATGCTGCGGGACTGTCCGAAAGGGTTACCGCGGCTTCGGGACGTAGCAGGCTCAAGAAGGAACATGAATGGTTTTTAGTCAGTAAAAGTCTGACACACCCTCCCGCTCCACCCACAGCGGGAGAAGGTCATTAGATAATTTTCCATCCGAAAAATATATATCTGACAATATATAAATAATGAAATATTCCACAAGCTATTATCGAATCGTGTAAAGTAATTAATAAAAATATCGGCATTGCAAACGTAAGCGATAACTTAAACATTCAACGCACACCATGGGACCGAACGTACGTGCGATGCGTTAACTTTCGGCGCACGCGCATAGTTTAGCTGAATTTTGCTGGCTTGCCGTAATACTCTGCAATTTTTCTGAGTACTTACAGCTCATACGTGATGGAATGGAAGGACGCTTAGCGGAGGTTTAATTAACGCGTAGGCACAAATACAATTTAAGTACTACATACAAGTTAGCTATGTGTACCATGTCTTCATAGTTGGAAAATATCTTAATGTAATTTTCAATATCCAGTTAAATTATTTTCATCAGATATTTGAATAGCCACACGAATTGATGTTTTGTCATCGGTTTTTGGTGGGTTAATTAATGGTCCTACTGATATATTTAAGCCAATGTCTGGAAAATCTGATAAACTATTTTTTATTGACGCTTTTTTTTCTTTTAAATAATGGCTTCGTGCGGTTTGCACATTTAGCCAGTGTCAAGTAAGAGAATATTAATAACATATAAATTATAGCAAATGAGAATGAGTGGTGATAAAAATGATAAATGGTAAATGAGATGCTCTCTCCTAAACCCCTTGAGTCCTCAATGAAGATGTGGGACTTTACTGAGTTATTGACGCTTGGTTTAGTGGTTTCGGCGTTTGCTCTTAAAAACTTCTAATTAAAAAAAGTTGACAAATCGTACAGTCGACGTAGTCATATTAAAATGAGCTTAATTGTTAATAATCTCTTTATTCAGTAACTTAGAGTTTATAACACAATTTTCCGTTCCTCTCTTTTGCAGAGATTTTGATTAAACCTAAACAATCCTGATTAAACCATAGTACTCAGCTTAAAGCAAAGACCCGACTCCATCTCTACTTTCTGTGTGCTATGACCGAAGATATTAATATTGTAATTTTTTATTAAAATAAAACATATAAGTTTAAAAATATCGTAAAGATTTGTCCACTGCCGTACATTAAGATTAATTCAATTGCTGTAATAACTATGACAAACAATTATTGTGGGAAATAAAACAATTGCTATTATCAAAACAATGGATACGCCGTTTCGGCGACAACACTTAGTCACTAAGCAATCCTGAGCATACTAAATGGTCTTCCCACAGTAACCATTCATAAGGTACAGTTAATACACGCATTTAGAATATTCACGATCTTGTCGTGCAAGTGGCCAAAGATTTAATTCGAATGAATGCGACATTCCACAACATCGTGACGTTAAAATAAACATTATTTGCTAATGTACGTAGTGCCGCATGAAACTTTAATATCTTTGTCGGTGCTTAGGTTTAGCTTAGCCTGCAAGACCAGTCTTAGGTCGCCTAATAAGGCTCTATTCTTAGTATAGGATACTTTAGTAGGCACGGCTCAAATGTTTATTAATTTACGAGCATTGGTCATGTAATAGACCACCTTTCTATGTTTAGATATTTTAAAAAATACTCTATGTAGTTGCTTTGGTTTCATAACTTTATACGGCAATAGGAGAAATATACTATCGGTAATATAGGTTGTCGTTCATGTGGCTTTTGTAAATGGGCCCATCGATGAAAAAGCTCATCGTTGATTTGACAATGTGGAAATGGACTTCGCAAAGATGTCTTCCATATCATCATCATCCTAGCATTATCCTGGTCTCTTCACTTACAATTTTATTTATTTATTTCTCCTCACATACATTATGTTAAGTACAGCAAAAAAGTGATACATTTTTTTACAATAAATATGTGAGGAGATGGTGTTTGATATGGGCATAACCTGTATTACAAATCACCAGATCCCCACCCCACGGACAATGACAATATGAGATCATAAAATACAACAAAAATTACATAATTTACGTACTAACCTAATGACTTTCATGAAAAAGAAAAAAAAATCTACTGCGTTGAGTATGTGTGTGTGTATATACTATGTATAATATTTGTACTGTATACTGTATAAGAAGAGAAATAAATTAAAAAAAAAATTGGGCATAGCAAAGTATCTGCTGATTAGTCTACTAGATTTGTTTGAATTTCAGAAAAAAAAAATCTTCAAAAGATGAGTGCCAATCCCATGTCACTCGTAAATTTGTGCTTGTACTCTTCTTAGAAACTGCCTGCGTGGCAAATTTTAGCTTCATAGTACTCGTTGTATAGTTATGAGTTTCAATGTTTGTTAGATGGTTAACAATCATTCGCATTCACATGTATGTAAAGATCCTATACATACCTCAATTACTTCAGTTCTACCACAACCTCTATGTAATTAGTCAAATAACAATACGGTTCTACCCGCAGATAGCACGATCAGATATTATTCGACCACATCTTTAATAACAGCTTTGCGCGTGGCGTGCACTGCTTCCATTTACATTTTTAACTGTATTCTGTCGTGTTTTCTTTCTGGTAACGATCTGGTAATAACATACATCATAACCAGAACAGATTTGCACAGTTCAAGAGCTTGCGGAGAATGCGAGAGATCGATCGAATAACACATCTCACTTACCAATGCGTGCTTTTTTCTGATCATCTGTTACGTTAGTGGAATCATTGGCATGTCTTCTAAGTTCGATCTGATGGGTGAATAACTGTTTTAATGATGCTAAAGTTAATCGAAATGCATATGTAGCGACAAGAGTTATATCTCTTTTAAAAAAAAACGGTTTGTAAATCATTAAATAACCTTCGGCTGTTTGTTACACTTTGAAAAAAACATACATACATACATTCACGCCTTTTTCCCCGAAGGGGTAGGCACAGGCATATTACACGCCCACACTTCGCCAATTATATAGTTAGTCCCACGTAATAGGTGGCGAGGCTATTGCCGCTTACCGGGCACTATTATGTTCGCCAGAGCCTTGTCCGTTGATCTGCAGGTGCACCACTTGCAGGTGAGGTTAGCTTGGGGTCCTTAGGTCTTGGTCGGATCCACCCATAGAAAAAAAACATTTATGTTCCTTTTGAGTCTGCTATGTCCCGGGGCCGCTGTAACCCTTTCAAACAGTTCTGCAACAAGCGGTGAACCCCTAGTTCACTATAAAAGTCGTAGGTTCGGACCCACATAGCATATAATTTAATGTATAGGTACGTATGTAGTAATTATGCTGTACTCACATAAATAAGTGCTTATCCAGTGCATGCTCCTTATTAATTGTAAAGTTTTAGTGACTGCTGTGAATTTTGCTTTTGTTTCCAGAACGTTTTCTTAAGAAAGTGTGTCGTTCGAAGCACATTACGTTTTTCCAATTCCTTTTTTTGCAGTACACATTACTGTAACACATACGCTGGCATTTGTTCCTACACATTGGACTCCTCTTATTGATTGATAGTCGTGTACAAATTAACAGATTGCAAAATTGTTCGCAATTTACTCAAGTCTTGAACAGAAAACTTACGATTGAGTGAAAAGTTGAAAACCTTGTATTTACACACGCATATACTTGAAGTTATGTAAAACAAATACATACCATAATTATGCAAAATAAATTAATATGTTAAATAAAGATAGATAGATAGATATACTCTTTATTGGCCAAGAAACTTAAAAACTACAGATTACAATATTGAAAGAAATAAAATTTACAGCCTAAAGCTTTTAGTATTACATCAAAATTGTTTATTTTATTTACAACATAATATCTACTTATCTAATATTTTAATATTATTTAAATACGCATTTCTTTATAGTGTATATGTGTGTATGTTTTTAAGCAAACATTTTGCTTAAAAAGAGATTCCCACAAATGTAATAGTTCCATATTTGTAAGTTACAGAAATAAATATTTGTATTTGTATTTGTATTTGTATAAAAACTATTTTTTAAATTACACTTTATTCATTTCTTTTTACGATTTTAACTTTTACACAACTGTACTTTACTACTTTTATTTTACCGAAACTATTGTCATTGAAGCCGCTTAATTTATTCTCTAAGTTTTACATCATGAAGGTCTCATAACAATTAAGAGTAATTAGTGTTTTTCGTGTTGAGTCGACCCGTGTGAGCGAAGTAATGGCTGGGGACTCCCACGGCCACCTCTGTTTCTGTATAATAACTGGCATTGTAACTAACCCCATTTAGGCATAATGGTTAGAATAAGTTCACGAGAATATATTGAGTTTTACAGTTTAACTGTTGCTTTCTACTTCTTCGAGAGGAAATTTGGTTAAGAATGATAATAATTTGATGACCGATCTAGCGCAAAGGTAGGTATTGGTCTTTCGCTCCAAAAGGGTTCAATTTCTGTATAGATAAAATATTGTGCGCAAATAAACATTGATATTTTCTATGAATTCAACATCATCATCACCACCACAAATTATTTGGCTTAGGCAATCTGTTGAACTTTGGCCTCCTTAATAGATTACTTTAGGAGTACTTCCCCAAAATCACCACGCCTGGGCAGGCGGGTTGGTGATAGCAGATACAGCAAGTAAGCAGGATGACGCTGCTGCCCATCATCCGGTAGGATTTCTCTTCATCGACTCTTACTACTCCCCGTAAGATGAGAGCGGGTGGAACTATTCGAGGCCAGTACCACACGGCACAATTCTATGAATTACATGCATATATTTACAAAAGCCCTTTGCCAATCCGCGAGCAGGACAGAGCATGAACCTTACCCTTCTCATCTAGGATTGTAAGAAAAGATCGTGCTAAGATGATGTTGATAAGTTATTAAAAAAACAAAAGCTACGAGTACTTGTTACGAAGGTATGCTTTGAAAAATCACGGCTTATAACATACAACAAGAGCGGCGCTAGCCTTGTGGCGAGCCTTCGAATTCAGAGGGTCTCGGGTTCAAACCCTGGTGGCGCACCAATGACTTTTCGAAGTTATATGCGTAATTATTGCTTGCTCCGTGCCTCGGAAAGAACGTTAAGCCGTTGGTTACGGCTGTCATGAACATTGATGGTAGTCGTTATTAAAAAGTCAAATAAAACCTAAAATAACCTTCAATATTCTGACACCTGGTTTAGCCATCAAATGATGTTTCCCTCTGGATTGTGGAGGTCAGACGGCAGTCGCTTCATGTAATTACTGAAATTCAGCCATATCTGGTTAATAGGGACATAAGCTTAAGCTTAAGTGGTGCACCGGCCGATCAATGGACGAGGCTTTGGCGAACATAACAGTTCCCGGTAAGCGACAATAGGCTCGCCACCTACTACGTGGGACCAACAATATAATTGACGTAGTGTGGGCCCTTCGGGGAAATAGGCGTAAATGTTTGTATATATGTATGTATGTATGATGATAACATACAACGAGTTAACTAAATAGAAAAGGTTTTAGAAAGTAAAAAAACTGATTTTAACAGGTTTCTAACCCTACTGACCGAATGAGTTCTGTAAACAAACTGAGTAAACAATAGTAAGTGACCCTTTGAGGTGTTAAGAGAGACTTCCTATATCCATGGTTCTAAGAAAAACGAAAAAATATTTATCAAGGTACCTTATTGAGTGTTTTGTTCATGGAGTTACTCCACGTTGGGTCTAAGTAAGAAAGAAAGAAAATACAGATATGTGATTATTTTTTTTACACATCAAAACTATTATATAGTAATATAAGTACAAAGTATAATTTACACGAATCTAGAATCAGATAGTACTTATGTAACTTGTATTCAAAAAATAAATAAATATATACTTATTTCCTGACAATTACACCATTATTTAGTTCCAAGATAAGTAGCATTAAGAACTTGTGTTATCGATACTAAATAACGGATACACATTAATAAATGGTTAATTTTTGTATATTCCTATTTAATATACTTAGTAAACCCCCTAGATCAGAACAAATAATAATCCCCTCGTACAATTATATTATTACTAGGAGTGGTATATCGCCCCGGCCGTAAACGAGGCATACTAATTAAGATTTCTTATTTACACATCTCATTATAACAAATATTTTTGATTTATCTGACGTTTCGATCGATCGCAGGGCGTCATTCAGCCTGCCTCCTAAAAAAATCTTTAAAGAAATATGTACGAAAATTAACACCAACACGACAAAGCAGAGATACAGAGCCAATACAGTTTACTAATAGTCGCTCCGGTATTGTGTACCCAGTGGGAAAGGACCGTGGGACTGTGGGAAGGGCAAACAGACTGACAGACAAACATGACATATAGTGCTGTCAACCGCAGTAAGAGATGAACGACGAATCCTACGTACAAATGCAAACGAAAATAAAAAAAAATCCTTAAAAAAAAAAAAAAAGGTAAAATATTAATAAAAATAAGATACCCATTATTCTAGCATATTTACCCGCTGTGACCTGCGGAAAGGACCCAGGGCCTGCTTAGTGGTCTAACCAGATTTGGCTGAATCTTTTAGCTTTCCCAAGCACGGATTTAGCAATAATTAAGCATATAACTTCGATTTTTTTTCTAAATGAAACAGAAATGAATTTCATTTAATAAAAAGTCTAAAAGAATATTAATTTTAGGATGCTTCTACATGCTTCAGGAGTTTTCACATATAATTAGGTAATGTAAATTCAATGATATTGTGTATAAATCTTTTTACAGTAGCCCTAATCGAATACATCTGTAGTACAAGTATAGTATCTATTATATTATCTGAGTCTATAGAATCGAGAATCAACATACGCATCACGTGATGACCGCAGTTGCGCAAGAGTGCAGTTATACCGGTGTTAGGTAGCGGGGTGAATGACAACCAGACGACCTGACGATACTATACATTATGTTAACAGACAGATGACCGCCCGCGACTTTATCGACTTTGTTATTTCTTGGATTAAAAAGTACTTCTTATATAATATATCTGCCAGAGAATATCCCGTCAACAGCTTCGGCTGTTACGAAAATTATACAGACATACAGTTTTTAAGCTATTGCATAGCTTCTATCGCGGCCTTTGAGCGTGGAGACCGAATCCAGAAATTCCGTAACGAAAAAAAACCTAACACTCCCACTCCGACCGGCACAGCGGTGACACTTTTTAGTTTTTCCATCTGTCGATAAGTAGCAGAACTTTTAATGACTTTTCGAAATATCACGCTTGTCTCTTTAGATCAGCAACCCGCCTTTAGGTGGCATTGGTTGTATCGGGTGGCTAAAATTTGTTTTCGTATCGGTCACCACGCTCAAAGTGTAACTTGAAATAATATCAAAGAAAAAAAAATACTGCATAAATAAAATAATTAAATAATTATAATTGCTTAAGTTGATAAAAAATGCTATATAATAGCTTTACCGCGGCAGTCTCCGAGTGCCACACGTTTTTTTTTATTTATTACACACTAGCGGCCTCTCGCGACTTCGTCCGCGTGACCTACATATGAACTAACCTCTTGAATCTCTCTAAAATACTCTAGATATTGAAATCAAACCTTTTTAAAGTATCAAAGATTATAAAGTTTTATTATCATCAGTCTACATTCATCCACTTCTGGACATAGGCCTTCGATGACAAGCCACTGAGCTTGATCCTCAGTTCGGGCAGAGCAGGTATATATTTTTAGGACGGTAAAAAAAAAGATTATTGTCATATAAATAATAAATATTTTCTGTTAAAAGGTTCCAAGATAAGTATCATTAAGAAATTGTGCTTAGGATACTAAATAACGCATAAACTTATATAAATACTTTTTTTTGTACACACATACTTAATATGCATAGGTAACACCCAGACCAGAACATGCATTTATATTTATGTACACAAATATTTATCACGTGCGGGAATCGAACCCACGACCTCAGGAGCGAAGTGCAGGTACCACGTCACATCGGTCTTCAAAATTATTTTCAAACTGCCCAAAAGGACATCTAACTTAGCATAACAACAAATAAATTATTGACAATTTTCTGTAAGACTTTAGTATGAACTCATTTGCACAAGACAACGACCTGTCAGGTCAGCTTGTACACAATAAAATAACAGAGGATTAATTAGTTGCGTAATTAGCTATTGTATCGAATGTTTTGGTGCCGGCCCGCTCAGTTATACAACTTATACAACTGATGAGTTACACAAGTATGTATATGTACACATGTTATTCGCATACTAAGCACTTATATTTTAGACTACGGTATTGTGTTTTGTTCTCGAAATACGCTGACATCTTTCTGCTTCATTTAGAGTGTCGAAACGTAGAGTTGAGCGATTTTTATCTGATATCCTATAATTATAAACTATTCTTGCAATTAGAAAAATAGTGTTAAATTTAAAATGCTGTATAATGTTTTTAAAACCCATGCAAAATGTATAAAAATGCTTGTTTAGGTTTTAATATTTTTTATTTATTGTATAATATTTTAATAAAACAAAAACCTCAAAGGAAACTGCACAGCGGCTTACATGTTAAAGTTGAGTCGCCACTTAAACTAAGTTAAGTTCTTATTAGTCGCTTCTGAGCAAGACCAAGCTAAGCTCTGGAATTCGCTGCCGGCTCATGTGTTTCCTATGTCCTATGATCTCGGGTCTTTTAAGCGGGGCGTGAAACGGCATTTTAGCAGGCCGTCATGAGTGGGTGCGCTTTGTACCTTAATTTTTTTGGACTGCATCGACTGCTTACCATCAAGCAGGATGTAGTCATTATGACGTGTCACAATTTTTTTTTTAAAATACCAAGTTAACGATCAATGATATTTAACAGCCAGTAACAACTTGCCTGGCTTACATTGCATTGCAATTAAAGTAATGATACCTTTTTGCAAAAATTGTGACATCCGATGTTAAAAAATGGAAGTGTTATTTTTTTAATGTGTTTCCTTTGAATGCCAATCTAGAACACTTCCGTTATTTCAGACCTAGATGTTACCGCATACCTTTTCCAATGGTGCACGCCTTACGCAAGTTTATTTTTAAATATTCATTTATTTTTTTTAATACGCGTCAGATTTTTGGGATTTCATTATACCCATATCTGATTTTGATCTCATTAAATGAATAGAAAGTGATTTATTTTTTTTCTACTGTTTATATTTTTTTTATCCTATAATGGTCTAGAATTAGGTAAAGTAGTATAGGACAAACGCTAACAATATCAGCCTTAGGCATTTCTATAATTATACATATATACATACATAATAACACCTAGATCAAGAGTAATATTCAATTTAATAAAAAGTTATATTTTTAAGCTGTATGCCATTTAAATTGTTTAAATTAAGCTTAAATGACCATAATGAAAATTAAATATAATTCAATGAATGAAAATAAAATGTAATTTAATGAACGCAATATATTTTTTAATTTGATATAATTCTAATAATACCTATATACGGCACTAACACCTTGAAAATGGTATTTTTGTAATTTGGCACCACCAACTGCTTTAAAATTTACTTATACTACGAGTATGTACCTCTATTAAAAAATTTATGAATAAATGATTATGAATAAAAGTACACAAACATTAGTCTTTTATGGGAATCAAACCACGACCTCAGAAGCGGATTGTAGGTATACTAACCCACACGCCATATTGCGTGGTTACTTTTAGATACATTTTAAAGACAATAAGATAATTAAGTGATTAAGTTTTCTTAATTACAAACCCCCTTACATTGGTCCATACGATTGTGCTAAGCGAATTTTTCCTATAACTTTTTGTTTGATATGAGAACTTTACCACAAAGACCCGGTAGCAGGTTAGCCCTATAAAAACCTTTTAAAAAACCTTATTTTTCTTTACTGGGAACTAAGAAGCCATGTAGTATCCACTTGTTGTATGATTTGTATGAATTCTTTGATGGTCCCGTGAGAAATGTTTGACAGCGATTCACATTGTTATGCTAAACGACGTTTAAGAGTTGGCATGTTACATAATTATTGTTGCAAATGAGAAAAACTGTTTGTAAATGATTCCGTGTGCGTGACAACAACTGTAATAGCTGTATTCAACCATTGTAGGCGTATAATATCGCCTTATACTTCGTTGAAGGTTGTCTTGAGATTTCCTATGTTATAGATCTTTTTTAGAAAGAGGACGCTTGGGTTTGACGGGAACTGATTGGGCAAACAAACCCTATGTTTTATTATTGCCAGCCAGGTTTGTAAAAACCACGTGTATTGGAATCCGCATCAAGCAGTTAGCACAGGTCACCACCACTTGGGCGGGGTACCAGAAGCTACAAACCCAGGCACTGGTGCCTCGCCCCTTTTTAGAGGGTAGGACTGCGATGGTCGCGTCTGCCGCAGTGAGGTCCCCCTCCCGGTCTCCCCCTTTGGCCGGGAGACAGTGCGTAAATAGCATTTTGACGTGACAACGTCTACTAAATTGGTTTGCCGGGTGACACTTCAAGAAACTGCGTTACGCTCCGCTCACGTTATGCGCTCACAATGAGAGCGAGTGAGAGGCACGCGTCCCTTCCACTCGGGCATGGTTATAATTCTCAAATATAATTCTTTGTATAAATAAATGTTTTAAATTGTTACTATTATTTCATCCTTCTTCCTACTATACGAATGAATATTCACATTAAAATTATTTTACCACTCAAAGTCGTTGTCACGTAAAACTTTCGCCCGTATACCGACTTTACAGGCAACCAATTTTTTTTTACCGACAATAATAAAAAAAAAGGTCACCACCACTTAAGTGCTGCACGCTAAGCCAAGTAAAGGGCTAAACTGAGCTGTCTGAATGATTCTAAAAGCACACTGCTGTCTTCGGCTAATCTACAATACATACATACATAATGCCACGCCTCTTTCCCGTAAGGGTAGGCAGAGATCACATCCTTCCACTTGCTACGATCTTGGCACACATTTTTAGCTTCATTTACACTCAATAAACTCCTCATACACGCCCGTCGGTTTAGGGTACTTTTGACCTGCCCTTTCTCAAAAATCTACAATGGATTTGTGAAATGTAGTAAAATCTGAACTCCTCCCATCTTGATTTATGGAAGCAGGCTCGTGCCCAGTAGTGGGACATAAATAGGCAGAGAGTATTTAAACTTTCATTCAACATCGTAATGATTCATTATCATTATGATTTTACCCAATATTAATGGGGTTCTGACTTTTAAATATATTTTTCACAAAAACATCTTGTCTAATCTGCATCTCTGTTGTTTTTCAAAATATGTTAAAGAGAAAACTACCAAATGATAACCTTACAGCAAAGACGAAAGATATCTGATAAAAAAACTGCATATTTCCTATTGTGTCTGACAACGTGGATTGAAAGGTTAATTGCGTGATTGGTAGAATTCACATGCTTCTTGCAATAAGCAACAATCCACCTTCAGGTGTCAAGATTGAATTCAATGCAGTTATTAGATTCAATTAAATTCAATTGAAAGTTGCTCGTTTATACATTTCACGTAATTGGTTGGTTAACGTCACGTATATTCGTGTTCTACAGTAAGTTACGTGGAATAAAGAATATTAAATGAAGTGAACATGAAAAAGCAACGTTTACAATATAGGAATCTTCAAAAAGTGCTTTTAATGGGACCGGCAACGGGGTAGTGAAGTTTCTGGTACTGCTATCCATAGGCAAATGTGACCACTTTTCACCAAGTGGATCGCAACCTTAAGTGCCTTTAAATTAGGCATCTGAATTTTCTTCGCCTCTCAAAGCTGTCTAGTCCAGCAAAGCATCAAAGTTAAATTAAATTTCATTTAAGCGAAAGCATTTCAGTTATACATACATACACGCCTGTTCCCCCGAAGGGGTAGGCAGAGGCATATTATACGCCCACTTTTCGCCAATTATATAGTTGGTCCCGGCCTATTGCCGCTAACCGGACACTGTTATGCTCGCCAGAGCCTCGTCCGTTGAAGTTGACGGTGACGATATGTTTGTATATAGATTTTTCCCTACCGCTGTGTGAATATTGGCGCATCATCTGCCATAAGGTTCACAATAGGTAAGTATGTAATTTTCGTTTTTGTGTCAGTTTCTCGTTACCCACCGCAACTTTAATGTGTTCAGTAGTCAAATAGCAAACTGACCACAACGAGAAAACCCTCATAAACCAGTTATGTATATATTTGTGTAGGCTGGTATGTTTGTTGAAGTGTATTTTCACCGCTCTTCCGGGCACTTTCGTTTCTATTGTTATTCTCAACAGTTATTGACTCTTGGCACCAACCAACGCCTTTATTGGTCACTAAGTAATAAACATAACACTTTCTGTTATTATAATTAATTGTTTGTTTAACGTTCTCTGCTGTGACGTCATTCGGATGGAGTTGTGGTCGAAGCCAGTCTGATACTAATTCGTTCCTACCATCAACATTTTTCGTAGTGATAGCCTCAATATTTAAGGAAAAAATAGAATTTCTTTGATTAGTCACAAAACTTGGAAATTTTCTGGTGATGGTTGGTGTTTCGACGGCATTCTGGTGGTGGTAGAAAAATGCCACCAGCCAGACCAAACCAAACAGTAGAATTCGGAAGTGTCTAGAAACTTAAAAATGTTATGTCGCAAAAAAAAAGGAAATCTTTAAATGCCCCTCTATTTTGTCATTAACAAAATGTGTTATAAGACATGTTTCAATGATAAAGCCGGCTTCGTCACAGACAAAACAGGCTGCAATTACTCTTTCGTACAATGCAATAAGCTAAGCTCTTGGCGCTCCTAGATTTTAGTGACAATAAGAAGTGTTTCGAAATAAAGCCTATCTTGATTGAATGATTTTGTTTTGAATTAAGTACAAAAGTTACCATTCGTCATTACTTCGTAAGGCTCTCGCCCAGAGCTGCGTTATGTCGCCAAAAATATCGGATGAGTTATTGCGATAATGCTTCTTGATTCGTTTCCATACAATTTCATTTTATCGGCCAACATTTATAACGCGTGTTCGTAATATTGTAACATTGAGACCATAAACTAATAGGGCCGGGTAATAACATGGGAGAAGAAAGCCTTTACTCTTGAGCCGTCGCTGTATAAACTAATAACATACATACACATATAAAATCACGCCTGGTTCCCCGAAGGGGTAGGCAGAGGCATATTATACGCTAACACTTCGCCAATTGTGTTCTGGGTCCCACGTAATAGGTGGCGAGCCTATTGCTGCTTGTCGGGTACTTTTATGTACGCCAGAGCCTTGTCCGTTAATCGGCAGGTATGTGAGGTGGTTATGTTATGTGGCAGGTACTTGCAGGTGAGGTTGGTTTGGGCTCCAAAGACACACCCTGTATAAATAAACCAATAAACACAGATAACTAAACATGCGTGATCTTATAATAAGCTTCTTACACTAATTATAATATAATTAAGTTGTGTATATGCGTGTCGAATATTACAGCATCGGTTAGTTATGAATGTTGTTGATGTTACACAATACTAACAAATAGTGGAATGTACTGTCATTCCTTATACGTATACTAACTGATTACGTTTTAGTGGAATCCTGTTTTATGGTTGGAAAAGTATTTGAAACTACCATCTGTTGTTTGATGTCATGAAGCGCTCGTAGCTCTGCGATGCTCGGTGGTCGGAAACGATCACCGAAGTACAGTAGATTTTACAGAAGTCTGTCCTTGGATGGGTGACCGTTTGTGTGGCATTTGGTATCGAGCGCTTCCATGCTTTGAAAGGCACGTTAAGCCGTTTGTCCCGGTTATCACTAAATGTGATAGTCGTTAAGCCATTTTAGAGGCCTAATGGGCGGCTTGAAAAATTCTAACAGCAGGACGCCATACACCTGCCTCCGCCAATTCGCACTAGGTCAGCGTGGTGGAGTAAGACCCAATACCCTCACACCTTGGTATGTGAGACGAGGCTCTAGCTCAGTAGTGGGACGTTAATGGGCTGAGATGATGATGATATGTTGTATGTATTTGGATAATGTTGAAATAGCTTTATCTTTAATGATTTGTGTTTGGAAGTAAAAGTATCTATATGTTAGAATTACAATATCTTTAGTTTTGCAGCAAAATTGGGATTTTTAAATAAAATGGCTTTTTTTAAAAAGACTTGTTTAATATATCCGTCAAGCATGTCAGACAGTGATGTGCACTTTAAATATGCAAATATATCTGGGCTCCTTGGGTCTTGGTGCGATCTATACACCCTAAAAAAGAAAATGAACCTTATTATGGAATAAATATATATTCTTATATTCATGTATAAAAGTTCGTTATTGTAAGCATTTATGGAACATCTTTCACAGTAAGTCGCACAGGTTTAAAGTTAAACTTTCAGTTTATTTTACAGCACAATGTTCAATTGCCTTCTGCGGAGGAGCATAAACAATGCGGCGAACCACCAGCCTCGAGATTTATGTGCCCCAAGGAATTGAATACAAAGAAATTTTATATTTATTTGAGTGAAATTCGTGCCATTTGAAAGGAATTGCGGGAAACTTGAGTTTGTGGATTAAGGTTTATAGAGGGCCTTGAAAATTATATTGACTTCAATGGCTTCTGTGCTGTTTACAATATTTACTAGGTCCCTTTGTGACAATGCAGGTCTATGTTGTTACCGCTACATAGCCACATATTTTGCGATAAAATAGGTTTTATTTATTCCAGAAGGTTAGTTGTTCTAATAAAGAGGTTGTCTAGAAGAAACCCTTTTTAGAGACAAGGTCGCCTTTGGGGGCGTCTATTTATTAAGTGAGGCGGTGAGAAAAAACTCACCAAGGGTAGTGAGATTTTTACATACATCTTTACATTCACGCCTGTTTCCCCGAAGGGGTAGGCTGAGGCACATTATACGCCCACACTTCGCCAATTATATAGTTGGTCCCACGTGATAGGCGGCGAGCCTATTGCCGTTTATCGGGCACTGTTATATTCGCCAGAGCTTGTCCGTTGATCGGCAATTGCACCAATTGCAGGTCAGGTTGGCTTGGGCTCTTTAGGTCTTGGTAGGATCCCTTTACACCTGTATATACTATACTATATGTAGTGATATTTTCTCGGTTCTTACTCGACTCACGTATGTAATTACAGGATGCCGCCTTTGCTTAAAAATGTATTTTAATTTTTGTTAATGATATGTACTACTGATGTGCATTAAAGTATTTATCTATTTATCTTTGCTAGTAACAGAAGTTAGTTATATTATAGTTTTTAAGTTATATATAAGGATTTTTAGTAAGAAGTTTTTAAGTTTTTGACCTATATTAGTTATATAAGGATCACTATCAACCAGCAAAAAACGCCATTTACATTTTAAAATTACTAAGGCGAAGCAGACTGCAGGGTGCTGTTACTGTTATAAATGTTCAATCTTATAAAACGTGTTCACAATTACTCCAATCATTTCGAAAGGTACTCATGTAAGCCCACACAAATTTTATAACCCAAATACATAGAAGATAGACTAACACGTGACAAAACCTGAACGTTCTTTGAAATAATACATTAACTCTAATCTTTATGCAGTACACACAAGCTTACATGCAGTATTAAATGACGTGGGTAGGGCAGGTCAGTAAGTGAAGTTTAAGATATATTGCTTAACATATTTCTAATTACTGTTAACATAAATGCGTGGGTAATATACCACTAATTGCTTGAATGATAATAATTTATACACTTTTCTTAATAAGCTTCATTTAATAAGCACACCTGAATCAGTGACATCTAAAAAAACCTAAATAAAATATCATATACACAAATGTGACGCTTTCCCTGATACTTTATTTGAGACGCATAGAGCACCTAAATCTGTGTAAACGGTAAAAACAACATTTACAAAAGAAGATTGCATCTGTTAATTCGATTATTAATGTTATACACCTTAAAATTATACAGTAAAATAGAATAACAACTATGTAATTATATAACAGACAAAATAAAAGATGTTCAAAAAATGTACGAGTTATTTTAATGTCAATTAAACATACGACGTACAACTATCATTTTGTTTTTAATTCATATTAAAAAAACACACAGCACAGTCTAATCGGATAAATTATTTCATTAATATCGCCCCACTTACCTATATCGAAAAACAAATACTAATAAATAAGCATTAAATAAATCAATATGGCCTGGCGAAAGCGCTAAATACATTGTAGAAAACTAAAATGGCGCGCTGGAATCGTGCAGCGCCGAGGAAAGCGGCTGCCCCACATGCATTGTTTTATTAATATTCAATAGACAACATAATTACGATCACTATGGTCAAGGCTTGTTATTAAAGCGAAATCTACACGTGTGGCATCTATAATACCACCATAGATAGGCGAGTGGAAATTCAAGGCAGAATTTTAATGATTATTGGTTGCATTTGCATTTTGTTGACCTGTCCTTACCTTAAGGCCACTTACTGGTCAGTCATTGGTCAATCACTGCGGGTAAGAAGTTCATTAGAAAATAATTTGGTAAGAAAACCATCAAGTTTATTTCTCAAACTAACCTTATATGTGATTATCTCATAACAATATCATTGATAGTTTGACAATTTCACATCAAAAATTGAATCAAGAATTGAAGTAATTCAACCCACAATTTCCTATTAAACGATCGGTTTATTATATCCCATTGTTTATAATTAATGGACATAATATAATAGTAGCGCTATTACTAAGGGGCTCCATAGAAACCACTGTCAGAAATTGCCCCTATTTACCAATTCGTCATCATCATCTTACCAGCCTTAGAAAGTCCACTGCTGAACATTAGTCCATTAGGTTACATTCTATTGAGGGTATTTGCCACCACGCTGGGCGGGTTGGTGATCGTATCCGGTATGATTTTTCTTTGTTTACTCTTACGACTCCCCGTGAGATGAGAGGGAGTGGCTCTACTCTAGACCGGTATCACACGGAACACGTTACCGATTAATTATCTTCAACCTTAATTAAGTAACCTTTTTTGACATAAAATATGTGTTTAATTGAAATCCTGAAGTCAAGACTACTGACGAACAAAAAGATATGAATTGCTTATGTGAAAAACTATATGATCGAGAACTTTGATATCAAAGACCAAGCAATATATTAGTATGTTCAAGCTCATAAGGATTATCCAGTTTGTGTACAATTAAACATTTTTAACAGATACTGTCTACGCATCATCAAATATAAAGTTAAGAGTATTTTACCAAAATTCTGATTCACTTCCTCGTTCAATGCGCGGCAAACCGTGTCTAAACCAAACAGTAACAAAATGGTTTCTTTACTTCATTTATCTTTATTGAAGAGCGACAATATGTCAAGGCTTGTTTCTGACGAGGTCGGTGGCCATTAGAGATGGGAGGATTTTGTTAAAAAGACATTCGAAATAAATAATTATAATAATGTTTATGTTTATTCTTCTCAACACAATAGGTTATGCCAACCGCACCTGCAAATGGTGCACCTTTTTTATTTATTTATTTTTTTATCGTCGGTAAAAATCGCACTATCTGCCGGCTAATGGGGGGACCGGGAGTGTGGGGCTCACTGCGGCTACGCGACTACCGCAGTCCTACCCACTAAAAATCTTCCGACGACGCCCACCGCTGTTGAAAAAGGGGCGGGGGGCCAATACCAGGGGATTTGTAGTTTCTGGCACCCCGCCACCTTCCGACCAACAGACGAGGCTCTGGCAAACATACAACTTAATATAGTATTCAATTTATAATTCTGCGAAAAGTTGTGTTCTACAGTCACACACAACTTCTCCAGGGTCATTCAGATACCGATATACCTACCAGTTTTTCCCATTTCAAAACCACCAGGATTTTTTTGAATACTAAAGGAAAATTAAGATTATAAATTTTCCTAAAAAAAAATCCTTACTTACGCATTTACATTAAGTTTCCATATTATTATGATAAGTAGAAAAACGTAACACACCGAGAACGCTAAAAATTTTCAAGTATATTTGAAATAATATTCCTTTTTTTACAATAAAAATATACATATCATTGGATTGCGAAAATAAACTCATGTTAAATAGTGCCACGTTAAAAGGCTAAGATGATGATGATAACTTTTCTCATTACTAGAAAATCACTCTCTCCATGGTTTGCAAAAAGAAACTCTACTCAACAGTTAGCACTGTTGAGTAGAGTTTCTTTTTGCAAACCGTTAATGAGTTGAGATGATTACGATTTAAAAAGATACTGGGCGAACTTTTCCCATCACTAGTGGCCGTGGTCGAAGCTGCGGTCGTGGTCGTCAAACCATGGAGGGTAATCTGAATAGGGTAATATCAGTACCGATGAGAAATGAGCCGCGATGAATGATGAGAAGTCTTTCAAAGGCTATTTAAGATGCGCTAGCAGATCTGTGAGTGGAAATGGTAGAGTATCTTTAAAATGTGAACTGTAGGGCGTGATACTGTTTGGGCTGAGTAGACCTAGTTTTTAACAGTAGTAGCCTGGCTACGACTGTTAAAAAGGGATTTATATTGTTGTAGCAAGTTCACTTTAAACATCAGCCATAAAGTATATTTTTCATGATACTAATGTGCAATTTAATGTATTTATTTCAAAACAAAACATTGAAAGTTCCCAATAACTAATGATACTCTTGTAAGGATCGTGGATGTAAAACTCAGCAGTTAGCCATTGAGTAACAAACTTACTACTATTTTGTAAAACCATTTTATCTTTAACGTTTTGTTTAATTGCTAGACATATATACATACATTCACGCCTGTTTCCCCAAAGGAGTAAGCAGAGGCATTGAGTACGCCCACACTTCGCCATTTATATAGTCCCATGTAATAGGTGGCGAGCCTATTGCCGCTTACCGGGCACTGTTATGTTCGCTAGAGCCTCGTCCGTGGATCGGCAGTAGCACTACTTGCAGGTGAGGCTGACTTGGGCTCCTTTGGTCTTGGTAGGATCCCTATAGACCATATATTATATTGCTTAACAGTAAGAAAAGCTTATTTAAAAATTATTAGTAACAATAAAGCTAAACGGCATCTTAAAATTAAAACAGCTCTATAACATGAGTACTAGGAGGTGCTAAATCATAAGCATGTGTTGCCGAGTGCCATTATTTCAACATAGTCATTTTATACTAATTTATTACATTTCCCGGTCACATTAGTACTCTAATTTTAATACTCTAATATAAGTACTGTAATACTATCATATACGACACTAACGATATGTCAATTTCATAAAATAACGTACTTAATGTTATTCTTGTCCCGTAGCTCTAGCTATTCCGATCACACGTGCTAATGTTTTGACTTAATTAATTCCCTTGTGCTTTCGCGAACAAGAGATAAATTATGATTTATGAGTCTCTGAGAACGTCCGTAGTTCTTCTTTCGGACTCGATCAAATTATATCAACGTTGAATTGGAATCAGTAAGGCGATGATCAGTGAAATACAATGCTTCGTGACTTGGAACCTGCAATGCTAGCGTGACTAAACTATCTCTGTGAGAAATCTATCTGCCATTAGCAAGTGATGTTAAGGTAATGCACAGTTACAGTAATACATCGCAATTTTATGTACAGAAGAGTATTTCTTTGTGATAATGCATAATAATAGTAAATGATAGAATCGGGAAATCTGAAGCTAAGATTCCGTGTAGTGCCGGCCAAGAATAGTCCCACTCGTTCTCATTTTATGCGGGGGCGTCAGAGTCGGCGAAAAGAAATCCTACCGAATGATGGGCAGCCGCGTCACTCAACTTTTTAAGGCTGATATGATCAGAAATGAGAAGAGCCCTAATGAGTCAATGAAGAATGAACTAGGTGAATGGAAAGAGAGGAGATTCCTCTTTCCATTTAACTAGAAGATGCGAGCAAGGCAGAATGATAAATAAAACATTATGGCAACATATCTCTGTTTGCCATATCTGAATGATTATGAAGCAGAATGAAACGATTTGTTTGACACCGAAATTGTTTGAAAATTTTATTTCAATTAGTCAATTGACTTTCCATAACTAACAGCATACAAACTTATAAGACGGGAACACATAACTAGTTTATAAATCGTTAAATTAGAATGTCAGTACTAAAATGTAAGCTATTTCCAACAAGCATGTATGAACAACAGACATCTACTTTCACAGACAAAATACAAGTGTGTGATTAACAGTAAGATCCATGAGACATAAGATGACTATTTACAAATTGAGGAAGTCGATAAACCCGCTTTTATTATATACAAATGTTATCCGTGTTAGAATGTTATTTTACAATATATAATATTTCAATATAAATACAAATATATAATTAATTATCTAACAATCACACCAATTAGTTAGTTTCTAGAATAAGAACTTGAGTTAAAATTAACGAAAAAGTACACAAATCAATCTATTTATTTAACAATTTATGCTCATAAGAAACAGACACGAAAGTTAGAAGTTATGAAAGACATGTACAACGGCACTGCGTATCCCTAAAAGGAATCTACTATTATAAAAAAAAGTAAAACCCTCTATCCATTTGCAGGTCCCTAATAACTAGCACACAGAACATTAACACAATAATCCGTATATGTATGATGTCAATTAAAGCGGACCCAAGCAAGAGCCCTGCGTAAACCCCTGTTATCAACACGCGACATCGGGCCACACACCCACGGCCCGCGCAGTCGATACTATCAAACGCTACCCAGTAGACGCCATGCTAATTTAGCTTAACTCTGATCTAAACGGCACGCGGCCTAGCTTCCATGTTTGGATTTATCTGTTCCGTGACTGAGATCTAAACACTTTAGCCAGAAAAGGACGGAATAATTTAGAAAACTGTAAATTTTACTTCAATTGAACGAAATGTTTCCTAGAATTAAGATTTTGGATTTTATATACCAAACATAATGAGGCAATTAAACCCACGTAATTGTTGCATTTTGCAATAACAAAGCCTAACTCTCTAATATAAACACAAGTACATAAATCTGACGCATCTGTGTAAAATGTCACGTTCTCTCAGATATTTTATAACTAAGTATGTTACGTTAAACTCTAAAGACTCATACCGTATTATATTTCAGATCTAAGCTACACCATGCCCATGCAAGCAATAAGCTAATATTAAAGTTGAAAATGCTTAGACACTTTTAGTTAGACGTGTTATAGCCGGCGCTTCATAGAATGCAATTGTATGACATTAAAACGAGTGATTCCTCTATCCGATCGCGTCTTGCTTACTAAACGTCAAATATTAAAGCGCGTTGTTCAACCCACTCGTTTTATAGGCAGCCATAATAAAGATGACACATAGCCGGCATTCAAACCAACTTGAAGCATATTTATTGTCTGTCTGAGGACAAGTTTCCATATACATGATCCGGCTGAACGCTTCACACAATAAATTATATGCCTCATCCTGAGATCCATCTTAAATAACGATGTCTACAACGATTAGTTTTTTGTTAGGTGAGGCGATCAAAAAGGAACAAGGTCAGATAATATGGTCATCCTAAACTCAGTCATATGAATCGTCCCCAGAAACTCTACATAAGTATCATACCATGTTTTTAAGAACAGGTTAAAATTTAAAACTCTAATATATTTAATTAGTTAAATTGTGACTAGTTTTCATCTATTTACACTACTGCTTATACTAGACAAAACGTTATTTTCAGATGTCTCAGTAAAAAAATCTGACCATCCTTCTATTTACCATAAGGTTGTCCAGTATGAGAAACTATTATATTTGTGTGGACACGCGTAATTCCTTAATTTTAATGTCTATGTAAATTACCTGTATCTTGACACGTTGTGGTATTGTATTAACGAACAATAGTATTGCTGTTCGCTGTAACAAATGCTAGAGTACTTCATGCATCATAGAAGCAATGCAGGTCAAGTACGTTTTTGTACATATTCAATTTACAAAGCAACAAAAGCATGAACGTCATCAGAAACAAACGAATAATATATGCAGTTCTAAAAACGAGTTATTTTTACAGAAAAACAATTACGACTTATCGCTTGCTTAGAAAAATATTAAGCCTTGGACCCATTTCACTAACGATAGAATAACATACCATCATTTTACAGATAAATAGGTAGGTCAGATGCTACAAAAATATTCTAATAAGTTAACATAACAACACAGTGAACAGTAAATAATAATGTATTGACATTATACTTTTTTTAAGACTTGCATCGAATGTTTTCCAATTGGCAGGATGCGAACATTTTGGTCGTGAAATGAAAAATCAGTGACTTTCATACATATTGTATTGTATATATTCCCCTGTGGGTAAGTAGAGATCACATCCTTCGCTTGAAAATATCAAAAATATTACCTTAGGTTATTTTCTCAGCGTCTTCGCAATGCATTTTTTCCTAAATAGTCCTTACCTGAAACAAAAAAATAGTATGTAATTAATAAATCAATTTAAAGCAGTTATTTATGAAACCATGTCGAAAAAGTGAAGTGTTTGTGAACACGAAGTGTTATTTTTATTGTAAATTATTATAGTTGCAAGAACTTGTAATATCATAATTTATTACACACTTCACACGTTTCTACACAAATAATTTTTGGCCTATAAAATATCCTACCTTTTTTAACTTAGCTTCCCCTGCGTTTCTCAAAACATCCGACTACTAGTAATGTACCCAAGGCGAGTAAATTTAAAAAAATAACAATTAAACTTTGTTTATTGTTTAACGTTTTCAATAATCTTCGAAATAATAATATATGATTGAGAATGAACAAAACGCAACAAAAGGTTGGCAATCGCGATTATTTGTCGCGACATCCGGCGGAAACCAGTGTCTGTACAGCTGGAAGACATATTTAAATGGCGCCTTTCGGAAAGGTGGCGCCACTGAGGCGAGTGAATAAAACTCGCCTCGTTGCTGCCACGAGGCGATTTTGCTGTTGAACGTCGAAGCGATCACATTAAGAACTTTCCGGAGCGTTCAATTTATAGTCTGATTTTATAGTTACATTTAGTTTTTAATAAATTATAGTTTGTGAGTAGCTGCTTTGTTATTTCGCCAACATCAGAAGTGGGATACTATCGGCCCGTTATGGGAAAGCGGAAAATAGCGATAATTTGAGTTCGAGTTCGAGTTAAAGTCTAGCAGTACCAGGACCCCGTCACCTCCGTCGAAACAAAGGAAAAGGTTATCACGTAAGGCTGATACCTCACAAGTAAGCTCAAATGATTTTACTTTACACAACAATATTCTTGAATTTGACCCCATTAAAGATAGATAGATGGAACTTTTGTTTCCTTTAAATAATACAAGTAGAAACATATCCCACAAAACCGTTTGACTGGTTTGTCTGTGGGATGAGGATGACATTAACGCTTGGCTTGGTATTAGACAATACTTTACTCTCTTAAGTTTTCATGGTCTGACGAAATTATTCGTTATCAGGTTTTAAACTAAGTTAGAGGGTCATCAAAAGTTTGGTACGATTCGCTGCTGCGAACTGAAAATCAGTGGCCATCTTGGAAATGGAAAACGAAATTAGCGTCAAGTTTTCAAATTCAGACGTCACATGTTCAAATCTAAAATATCGAGACAAACTTATTCAAATGTGCGTGAAAATCAATATAAGACCAATAGTCACTTGCCGGTATCACATATACCTATCTCTGCGTCGACTTCGTTGCCTTCTGCGAGTGGTTCTGGGCCTAGTAAATATGATTCCACTCAAATACAGCATAGGAAGCCGATAAAATGTTACACATATGGCAGCAATAATAAAAGAAACCATTGCGAGTCCAATAAGTGTGAATATTGTGGAAAACGTGGACATTTAGAAGCTATATGTTACCATAAGCAGAACGCAACGAAATCGAGAAAACAGGAAACAAAAACTATTTAAGCGACCAATTCCCAGAATAAACTTGTAAAAACCATATCTATTAACAATACATTTACCCATGAAGCATTTATTGTACATGCAGTAGTTGCTCATTAATTTTAGATTCCTTGGCTAGGTCAAAGTTTCTTTTGAGTATATAGAATTACCTTCCCCTATTCATTTACAAGGATTCTTAAAAGAAAATTCAAAAATAGTACGTCTCAAAGTAACTATTCGTATAAAAATTAGTATAAAAATAGTTTCTGTGTCTTTGAAAAATATAGATTTTTACGTAATCAATGATGTAGCTGATTGTGAAATTTTAATTGGCCGAAATGTGACTGAGCGCCCTGATTTGATGTATTCGCGCGTAGGGAATGTTCTGATAGTTCGTAGTGAATGTCAAATCTAATTATTAATTATTCATCTAAAATACAGTGATTGCATTGCAACTAGTGTAAATGAGTTAGGTAAAGTAAATAATCACGAAATGGTTATTCAATTGACAACTTTACAACCGATTCAATGCAGACCTTATCGAGCCCCGAGTACTGATCGCAAAATTATACGTGAGATGGTAAATGAACTTTTAAATAATACGCGAAAGCCACTTTTCGTATGCCTCGCTTGTTAGTAAAAAAAAAAAATCCGAAAAAAAAAGGCCCTGTATTGATTATCGCCAATTGAATAAAATTACTATTAAAGATAAATACCCAATGCCACTAATATATAAATAATTAATTGATAGACTACAGAGTCGTATATGTGTTGCTAGCTTAAATCTTAAAAGCGGCTATTACCAAATTATGATTAGTAAGAGCGAACAGTCCATAGAGAAAACAGCTTTTATAACAGAGGACAGGCATAATTAATTTTTAAGGCTTCCGTTTGGTTTGGCAAATGCATCTTTTTGTTTTCAACAGATGTTGAACAAGGTTTTAGGAAATTTAAGGTTTGAAGATGTAATTATATATTTAGATGACATATATTTAATGTTAGATACAATAGATAAAAATATACTCTAATAAAATGTATATGTTTAAAATATATTAAAACACATATACTTAATATTAGATACAGTAGATACACTCAAGTACAAGATGAAATTCCTCAATCTCATAGTCTAAGACCCCGTAATAAGTTAGCCACAGCTTTCACAAAGTTGCACTTAGTGAGCTCGGGTACCGAACACATGTCAACTAAAGATTCAAAATTTTATATTAATTTAAAGGAACGTCTATTGCAAAATGCTTACTACAGTCTGAACGAATACCTACATTCTTAAACATATAACTGAATAGTTAAATATATTTCATATAATTAGTAAAAACATAAAGTATGTATAGTTGATTGATTTTTATGGTTGTTTAATTTCTAATGTAAGGAAGAAATGTGTTCCTATTTTAAATTGTGATACCCTTGCAGGGTTCATTTGAGGACAAAATGTTATTTTTAAGACCTAATTGTACACCAAGTGAAACAATAAAGAATTATGAAATGATAGATAAAAATTTACTCTAATAAAATATATATGTTATTAGAAAGGGTGTGACAGTAGCTTAACACTTAAAAAAATATTATGTTTAGTGCTTATTTAAAAAAGTGCCACTTTTCAAGACTGAAATGAATTTTTAGGATATAAAATAAAACAAAACTGTGTTATGCCAAATGAAACAAAATTAGAAGCTGTAACAGGCTTCCCTGAACCCAGAACGGTACACCAACTTAGACAGTTTCTTGGCTTGATAAGTTATTTTCGGAAATTTATTAGAAATTGTGCAATGTTTTTGGCCCCGTTAACGAAACTGTTGAAGAAGGATGCTGAATGGGTTTGGGATAAGAAAGCAAAGCAGGCTTTTCTATTTATGAAAACCATATTAACTTCTGAATGTATTTCGACCTAAGCAAGGGAAACGTCTTAGATACAGATGCTAGCTAGCAGGTATGGTATAACTGGAATACTTATGCAGGTAACAGGCGAAGGAGAAAAGCCAGTACATTATTTTAGTAGACAGACAACAATTGATGAAAAGAAATATCACTCTTTTGTATTAGAATTATTTGAATTATCGTCTGTCAGAAGTTCCGATTATATTTATTAGTTTCATCTTTTAAAAACATTACCGACTGTAACGCAGTAAGGTATGCATTAGCAAAAAAAAAAAAAAAAAAGAAATTATTCCACGCGTAACTCGGTGGGTTATATCAACCCAAGAATTTTTGTTTGATATTGTGCACCGGGAAGGTTTACGAATGCTGCCCGTAGATGCGTTAAGTAGAAATCTCATCTCATCTGGAAAGTATTATCAATAACAAAGGCTTACTGGTTACTTACAGTCCAAATACAAGATCCTGCGTTAAAACGAATAAATACTGTTTTAGTCAGGAGACGCCGATAATAACAAAGTAAACTGTGAATTGAATTGAACTGGCAACTATGAATTGCTGGATTATAAAGATTATACAAGGACTACTCAAGGTAGACGATTGGATTTATCCTGATGAACTTTAATTTTTCAATACTTTACGTCTGGACCGTGTTGGCAAGGTAACTAACTAAAATATATACATGTATATGTATAGCGATTTTAAAGTTCATGAAAGACGTATATTTTACTAATGCTACACATTGTTAACAATAAAACCATATAGTTCTAAGAGTAAGTCAAACATTGTCGAGTGAACTTGGTACGCTTAAGTGTGGTATAAGCCCTTTGAGTGCAAGTGGCTCTAAGAAGCAATGTGGTGGACTAACGTTACCTCTCAAGTGTGGTATAAGCCCTTTGAGTGCAAGTAGCTCTAAGAAGCAATGTGGTGAACTAAAGCTACCTCTCAAGTGTGGTATAAGCCCTTTGAGTGCAAGTAGCTTTAAGAAGCAATGTGGACGATTAACTTGGTCTCTTAAGTGTGGCAATGTCCCTTTAAGTGCAAGTAGCTCTATGATTGTATATCAACGACTAACTTGGTCTCTTAAGTGTGGCAATGTCCCTTTAAGTGCAAGTAGCTCTATGATTGTATATCGACGACTAACTTGGTCACTTAAGTGTGGCAATGTCCCTTTAAGTGCAAGTAGCTCTATGATTGTATATCAACGACTAACTTGGTCTCTTAAGTGTGGCAATGTCCCTTTAAGTGCAAGTAGTATGTGGAGCAACGTATGGGTTGGTAGTTATGTGTGGTTGCTACAATCTCTGACACAGGAGTAGCGCATTACCCTTACGATAATAATAACATAACCTAACATAACATATTATTTTTAGCATTTTATCAGGACTTGCTAGACGCCTGGGGCAGGCGTCGCGCAGAATGGCCGTGTTGGCAATCGCGATTATTTGTCGCGACATCCGGCGGAAACCAGTGTCTGTACAGCTGGAAGACATATTTAAATGGCGCCTTTCGGAAAGGTGGCGCCACTGAGGCGAGTGAATAAAACTCGCCTCGTTGCTGCCACGAGGCGATTTTGCTGTTGAACGTCGAAGCGATCACATTAAGAACTTTCCGGAGCGTTCAATTTATAGTCTGATTTTATAGTTACATTTAGTTTTTAATAAATTATAGTTTGTGAGTAGCTGCTTTGTTATTTCGCCAACAAGTAACTGTCAAAAATTCAAAATTGCTGATATGCGGCTTCTCCAACCGGTGCTATTTACACAGCAATCACGTTTATTAGGTGTAACGAGTGCACGGTCCGCTTGTGCGTCCGTACGTCTAATTGTGCCACATACCCACGTGGGACTTTCGCAATGCACCTCTTTAATTAGTCTTCTTTTTAATTTTCGGCAATGCATGCATAGCTAAAATACCTGCGTGGTTGTGGCATCATATCGGTTTTAATGTGAGGCCCTTAGTATAATTTAAGGTGGAGGTTTATTTTTATAATATTGCGTGAAGAGGGTGCGAGATTATATAAATGTAAAAAAATTGCACGCCTTACTGACGTAGAAGGTAGTTTTATAATAGGGCCAAAAATGGTACCGAATATAAGAAAACTTAAAAAAAGCCTTCCTCTCTATTATTTTTTTTTAAGTTGAATGAATATAAAATTAGTAGTATTAAATAGTGATATTTACGGAATGTTATGTTAAATAAAGATTTGATCTATTCAAAAACTGAAATTTGTTACTCATCAACACTATAATTTTCTATCCATGCCCGTGTGGAGTCAACACTGGTCCTTCGAGCCGGTCAAACTTGATTCTTTTGTGATGCACAAATTGCAGCAGAAAATTATCTAATGTACTAATATCATGAATTCGAAAGTTAATATAGAGACAAGTTCAATTTTATGTTTAACTTACTTAATAAGTAAAACAGTTAACAATTGGTCACAAAATGGTTTTAAAAGGGCAACTCGACTAATTTCTAATTAGGATTGAGATTTGATTTTTTTCTAGTTACAGTTTTAAATAATTCTTACTAGTTGTGTCCAATATTACGAATATAACGTATTTAATTATTGATTAGTATTAATCCAGGAGCTTTATTTAAAGTAATTTACATAAATGAATTACAGAAGATGTTTAATTCATCCTCCAAGAATTTCTCTTCAAGGTGTCAAGTGAACCTGTTCTTCCCTCCATCGAATACAGTCAGTTGCATAATAGCTATGACACTGCGATTCCGCACAGCACATATATCGATGTAATCAATCAAGTCGAACTTTCTCGACCTTTAGATCGCGCATTGTTAATAATAAACGCGACTGTAGCTAGTAATAATGCTGAGCAATAATCTATTGGAAAATCATTCTTAAAACTTGACGTATGAATGTGGCGATGTATTGACAGGTAAATGATAACTTCGAGCACTATGATGAGATTGTTTATGTAAAGTCCAGGCCAGTTAACTTTTCCCACTCATTGGCTCAAGACTCCTTTTAGACATCAAGGTGGCAGGTTGTTAAAGTGTGGAGTCCTATTGGTATAATTTTTAAATCGCTCAATAGACTACAAATAGCGATAATCGGGACCAACTTACCGGCTTACCGTAAATGGTTTAACAGATATTTTGAAACTTATGTAAAAACTAAATTTATACATCACGTACTTATTTGTAACAAAAAATGCGTTTTTCTTCTCTTCAATCTTTAATCGTTTTGACTATGGTATTTATTTCGTATACAAACATACATAATATCACGCATGTTTCCCCGAAGGAGTAGGCTGAGGCATATGATATTATATGCCAACAATTACTTATATTGTTGGTCGCACGTAAAAGGTAGCGAAGCGCTCCACAGGTCTTGGTAGGATTCCATATTTCATAATATTTTCCCTGTAATGTTTAGTATACATACAGCAATATTATGTAATATCTTCTCTGCATTATACATTAAACTGGAATGTATTCATGATTTCCTAATAAAATAGGGGAATTAATACACATTGCCTTATAGATGTCAGATTCTGGTTTCTACAACGAGCTTATCAGCAATATCTTTAAAAACCATTTATCAAGGACATGTTATTCCCGACGGGGCGGTAAGACAGGAAATTACTTAGGCTTATTGACTCTATACTTACCTTTGGAAAAAAGTTACTCAGCATTTTATAAAAGATAACTTGCCTTTGCTATTTACGGCATCCGATTTGAAATTACGAAGTAAGGATAGGTATAAAGTCACAGGTTTTCTGTTGTTATAGAAGTTTGACGATCGTACATACAAAAACATAGTTGTGCAATATATGCGACTAAAATATTAATATTGATTGATTGATAAAATATAATAAAGTCTTTATAGATTAAAAATGTTTCTGCTGTGGTAGATGTGATTGAACAAAACGCAATAGGAACTGTCAAAAATTCGAATCTATTTTTTATTTATATTTAGAATACACAATTATAACTGTCCATTCGAATGCTTTTTAATTTAAGAAAACATTACATGTAAAATATCGAGTTTAGGAGTTGGAATAAATAAAACAGTCTTTGTTTCAGCTATTAAAATTATTTTTCGGATAAATAATATTAGCTAATAACATTTTTATTTGACAGAAGCCGCTTCTGGCTTCAGAAAATGGTGATATTTGTCTTTGTTGCCTTGTAAGTAGTTCTCAGAGTAGTAATGTTGTGGCGTAGTTTCATGCTATATCAAATAGTTCCGCACCTTGTACGGCTCCCGTTTGAGGGCTGGGCCTCCAGCTATCATAACCACTTTCCCTGGCTGCGAATAAATAACACCAATAAAGGAGTAAGCGCTTTTCTATTGATTGACATTAAAACATGATGTTGCGTTCCGGGGAGCCCGTGCTACTTGGTAAAGCGCTGTGGTTTGTTAGAGGCGTCTTGAATAATCTATACTGTCATCTCACACAGCGACATGTACAAATTGTATAACTTCATCTATTATTAATATAACTATACCCAATAGATAACGGATATACACAAACAGATTTAAACCCCAATTGGGGAAATTACCCATGATTTTATTACCGATTCGACATATTTGCCATATTCGCGACAAAGCTGCTGTAAACGTATACATGTAAACCTTCTTAATTTGAACATACTTTATAATTATTATTTTTTGGGTTGCATGAAACGTGGCATCAATTTAAATAAATTGCCAACCTAACCTAACAATTTACCATAAGCTCATCAATAATATTAACTAAGTCCCTAAATTCTCTTTAAAATCTGGGTGATAGGATGTTATGTGCAATTCTTTATACGATCAATTTATCGGCGTCATACAATTTCTGCCTATCTTATCTTCGGTGATCATTACTGACCACCCAGTCTCGCGAGAACTTCAATGAAGTACAACATTCAAGTACCCCATTCTAAGTCTCATTCAGACCATCCTTTATAAATTGACATAGTG
This sequence comes from Musotima nitidalis, assembly GCA_949126915.1. NCBI lineage: Eukaryota > Metazoa > Arthropoda > Insecta > Lepidoptera > Crambidae > Musotima > Musotima nitidalis. The sequence continues at coordinate 3,976,467 of OX421424.1, read as the reverse complement.
TACGTAACAACTGTTAAATCGTAAGTGTGACACCAACCGTATCGACAACAATGGAATAGGGCCCAGCATCCGACCGGATGCGCCGGCGCAGCGCAGATAGGCGCAGATTATACAAGTTGGAGGTTACATTCCATATTACATGGTGTTATTGCTGAGTGATATAATATGCCATCATTGAAACAGTATTACAGTATTAGTAACAGGGCAACAAGGAGAAACAAGGATTCCTTTTATTTTCTTGAAATTCATCATTTGAAAAGAATGATTATTTTATACTTTTTAAAGGTTGAATTTCATTTAATAAAGAAATAAAGAAAACAGCACAGATGAAGCTAATAACACTATATTAGAAACTAGAAGAGAAGTATTTTTTTTTCTGAAAACCAACCTACATAAAATTGAATAATAAATAATATTTTGGTCATTTCACTCGGCGCCATTTAGCCTCAAAACTAAGCAGAGACAGCGGAAATATATACTACAGAGTATATAAAAAAACACAAAAACCAAGACTACATGCACACATATTTAATATGCAGAAATCCTAGCCTCCTCTCACGCACCAAGGAGGTAGGGAAGGGGGAGAAAATATTGTTATTTATACATACATAAAATTACGCCTGTTTCCCCGAAGAGGTAGGCAGAGGCATATTGTACGCCCACATATCGCCTATGGTTTTGTTGATACCACGTAATCGGTGGTGAGCCTATTGCCGTTTACCGTGAACTTTTATGTTTGCCAGAGCCTCGCCCGTTAATCGACAGGTGGACTGGGATTGAGGTTGGCTTGGGGTCCTAAGATGATGGTAGGATCACTGTACACGGCGCAGCGGTTGGGCCAGGAGGGCCCCCCGCCGGTCTCCCCCTTTGGCCGGGAGACAGTGCGTAAACAGCACTTTTTTACCGACAATAAAAAAAATTTAAAAAAATGGATCTGTACACCAGTACACGCGTTGTTATTTATAGGTAAATATTTACTGACAAATGTCAGATATTACTATGAAATATACCTACCGCGTCGTTTCTGTTAGCTAGAACCGATAACATGCGCTATTGAACAGCCTAATCGGTAGCCATGTCGTGCCGACTTCCAGCTACAGTTCTTAGTAACCGAACTACAGAAGCACTGCACATAAGTATAACATGGCCTGTCAAATAACGTTCTTAATGTTTAAAGAATAAGGCCTATTGACACAATGGTTGATATTTCTTATTAAGCGCTGTTTATTGGACCGAGGCTTCGTTGTGAAACGCAGTGTGATTGAACTAATTGTATTGTTGACATTTTAATTGACGGATTTTGTTTGACTGATGAAATAATTTTGTAAAATATTCTCACTTGTATGAAACTGAATCAAAAATATATTAAATTCATACGAAATTGAAATCTGAATTGACATGACAGTCCAGTCCTACTGAACTGCTGAATGTATAATGTCCTTTTGAGCACAGAGCACAATGTAGAAGTGCTTTTTTTTTTTTAAGTAACTGACCCCTAAATCTATTAGATCGCGAAAAATAGCGCCCCCCCGATCGGGGGGGCGCGACACACTACGCCTCTCTGAGGGGGTCCTCCCGGTTCTGATCTGGGGACGTTGGCCGCAAGCGGGGTGCCAGAAACTACAAAGGTGTTTTTAAAAAACATACTAAACAGTAAACATATACATCTGTTTCGCCGTCTGACCCTGAGTGATTGATCCCACGATATCAATATTCCAGAAATCATAAAACCTAAATTTAAATGGCTGGTAAATAATACCAAAAACTAGATTATTTCAATTTAATAAATAAACAAACAACCAAGTATAGCTAAAGACCAATTTCGTCATGTAAGATTTAAATATATAATAACAGTATCAAATTATTTTAAACCGGTACGTAAGTGAAATAATTTTCTTTTAAAATTACGCATTAACTTAAACGCACCCACGCAGTATGAACAAGCATACTTTTTTTGGCCTCTAGTTAACTTATTACAGCAGTAATATCCAGTTGTTATGACTAGGTAGTTACTAAACTAGAAATTAAAACTGGATATTATTTCGTTACGCCCACAGTTAAACTTTACAATAACCAGACAATTTCTTAAAAACTTAATGCAGGTTGTGTTTTACTGTCTTGCAACTTCAACTTTTAGGTAATATTTAAACGGTTTATGTGGTAAATTATTGGCACACTGGGCAAAAATCTATGTGCCTGAAGACGAATATGTATCGTGGTCTGGGTGATCCCTATTTATTATAAATATATGTGCAGTGTGGTACCGACTTAGAATAGTTCTAAATCCTGTAATTTTACGGGGATTCGTAAGAGTCGAAGAAAAGAAATCCTACTGGATAATGGACATCAGCGTCTTCTGCGTAGTGAATTGAACTGCGATCACCAAATCGCCTGCAAATATCCTAATTGTAACGAACGTAATCTATGTGGAAATGTAAGCGAGTTCTCTAGCCGACCGACCTAAGTAATAGTTTAATTAAAGTTTGCCGGTGGCAGTCTGTTACTATAAAGAAAGTAAACACTAAACCAATTATCTGATAAAATTGAAGACAAGTGACGATTTAAGTCGACAGTGATACTAACACATAACTGTCGCGCGATTTTCCCACCAGTGCTGCCAGATTAACTGTTCATAATTCTTCTAAACGCGAAAAAAACTTCGACTCATCATTGTTTCCAGTGGCCCATTTACCCAGTGAATAACATACCGCTATTTATGAGAGCCAGTTCTGCTGCTTAAGTGTGTATAGTTTTAAATTTGCTTCTTGTTTGAAACGTAGCGTGAGATGTCCACCTACAAGATGGACGGTAAACTATATCGGTAGCAGGATTACGTTACACGTTACACGTGATCCAGCAGTATCGTGTAACGTAACGTAGCAACGTTATGCACGTTACGCAGGCCGCTTGAAATCAGTATTTCTAACTTACATTCTGGGGTGGAAATCATCAAATTTGTGCTCACCCGCTGTGTCAAGGGTGTGGTAAACTTTTACTGACTAAAAACTAATCGTATTCCTTTTTAAGCCTGCTATGTTCCGGGGCCGCTATAACCCTTTCGAACAGTTCCGCTGATAACGATGATTTGTTTAATAATGTCTCTAAGTGTTTTCTACCGGAACTACTATGGCGAGTGTTCTGAGGACCTTTTCGATCTCATCCCGCCCTCTCCTTTCCTCTCCCGAACAACACGTGCTGGTCTTAGAAACCATCCTCATACTGTGCAGACTACCAGCACTCGAACCAAGAAGTTTGGGAGGTCGGAGGAGCAAGACCACTAAGCTTTGGAATTCGCTGCCGGCTCATGTGTTTCCTATTTCCAATGATCCCGGGTCTATTAAGCGGGGCATGAAACGGCATTTTTGTGCTTATTTCACGGTATGAAGCGCTTGGATTTTTCACTGAACTGCATTACTGCTTACCATCAGTCAGGATGTAGTCATCATGACGTGTCACATTAAAAAAAGAAGAAAAAAACTAACTGAGCTGTAATGTTTTAAAATACTTTAAGTACTTATATGTCGTGTATTCTGAAGTAGTAAGCATCAAATACCTTTTACAATGTAACAACGTATTTCTAGTAAATAAAATGTCATGGTTTAGGATTTGATTAACACGCGTAATATTAGACATTCTAATAAGTGAGTGTGAAAAATTTGCGTCTGTGATAATTTGTGATAAATCTCCCAGTAAGATTGTGAGTCATGATGACACTGTCATTGCAGTGCTTCACGGACATTGCAATAAAGATTTAGGTCAAAGTTATGCAAAAGTAATATGACTTAAGCCTAATGTGTTCTCAAATCGTCTATATACCTTATACCTACTCTTTTGTAAGTATAATCCTAAACAAATGAATGTTGATAAAGAAAATTTAAACAACGAATTATGTGAAAGACAAGCTAAAAACAGGCACAGTCTTATAGATATTCTTAGCGTTAGTCTCCATATTTTATGTTGTGTGGTAGTCGTCATGTGAACGTAGAATTTTTATAAATTATAAAGTATTTGAATCGCAATCATTGGATTTGCTAGCCCCACGGGACTGTTAAAATAAGGCTTTCATATATTACATAAAATTCGATATCTATGAACCTTGAAGTAAATTCACCTATTGTACCTATATTAAAACTAATTTGAGACAGGACAGGTCAAAAGTACCCTAAACCGACGGGCCTGTGTGAGAATGTTAATGAGTGTGAATGAAGCTAGTGTGTGCCAAGATTGTAACAATTGGAAGGAGTAATATCCCTATTGGAAAGAAGCGTGACATTATGTACACATGTGTGTAATTCTTTAAACAAGAATTAAACAACGAAAATAAACATCCTGCATGATTGGAAATTTTACGTGACTCGTAATCAATATGCTAAGAAAGAAGTGCTAATATTTGCTTATGTAATGAAGTGAAAGAGAACAAAGAATGTATGTTGTCAATAGGCTCGTCAACTGGTAGGCGACCCCAATCAGAACAAGCTTACATGTGTTAAAAGCATATTACACAAAAATAATGTCTCTCGAGTCCTAAAGAGCCACTACCATTGTTTCTCGATCGACATTACCAATATTCTATTGCATTGTATGGCGTCACGGACATATCAAGATTTTAGGTTGGCCAATTGGGTTTTTGGTCCCACGTAATAGGTGGCGAGCCTATTGCCGCTTACCTAGAACTTTTTACTTTCCCGGAGCCTCGTTCGTTGATCGGCAGGTGCACCACTTGCAGGTGAGGCTGGCATGGGGCATGATTAAAGTTAAGGCACATTTTTAGGTATATATACTGTTTAGTTTTAAGCATAATTGAATTCTTCATCTCTAGGTGGATGTGTAGTAATTTGTCATGTCTCTAATGAAATAAACTATTAATTTAGAATACCAATCATCATCATCATATATAGATTCAAGAATTTTTATAAAATAATATGAATATATTAAGATAATATGAATATATTAAGATAATATGATTTTTTTTTAGTGTCAGTTGGCGTAGCTACTTCTCAGCAGCTGGAGTCAGAAGATGAAATTCTTCAAGACCACCGGGAAAAGCGTACAGCTTGCAATCGTTAGCAATATGGGTTATAATTTTATCTGGCTTTATTTCCAAATTATAAAGGTGGAGATCAGAACGTCCGAATACCAATGGTAAGGGACATACCGCACGCGCGCACCTAACGGAACCACGCATTACCATCAGCCAACAATCAAGACACGCCTCGCATCTGGTCTTTACAGAATACCCATTTAGTTCCGCCGGATTCTTTAGAAAGTACCTCGAGAGCTTTTCTCTCAATGTACCATTCCTAATGATAAGCTTAATAGATACTTTCTTTCGTTTTAGTTTTATAGCAAGATGTGTCTGACATTAAATCATTATCGTCTCAGTATATTTCAGTCCCGTCCATTACTGGGGTCAGTAATGGGACTGAGTTATATATAAACGGAATTCAAATTTATCATTGTGACGCTAACGCGGGAAAAGACTCATTAAGGCAGTGTTTCATAAAACTGGTGACATTTTGAATTTGTATGTGTGAATGTGGCAATGATATTATTATAAAAAAATGGGGTTTGCTTTTAAACATAACTTTTTAGAAAATGTACGTTGTAGTGTACAATCGTTGAATATTATCGTAAATTTCCAAAACCCCATAGAAGCCTCTGGTAAAGTCTCGACTACTTTACTGTGGTAGGATTTGACTTGACTCGACTATGACAAACTTTACTTGACTTTGGCTGAAACTAAATGACAAAAACAAAATGACCGAAAATCGACGAAAAATAAAGAAAAATAAAAAGATATCGATTAATGAAATTACTTGACACTGGCGAATACTCTAGACGAGTAAGTCTATACTTAAGAAAAATAAATAATTAGAAAAACGACGTCCATCTGCAGTAACTCGAAGAAGACAGGTGTCTCTCAGTCAACAACCTCAATTGACATTGAACTGTATTGAACTGAGGTCCACAGACTGTAAGACTTGCATGAAACCGATGAGCAGCTAGTTTAAATTTTAACGTTTTATTTAGTAGTATGCAATTCTCTTCTGTGAAAGATATACACGTATCGTGTTTTCTTCGGCAATAAACTAATTGCCCGGAATAAAGTCACTCAAGTCAATGTTATACAGGATCCTACTTTCCACTCAAAATGAAACAGAGCACGTTTTTTGAAAAAAAATTGCAATATTTTATAAAGAACTTAAACAGTACGGTTTTATCATTGGTGTTACTTTCCAAATAGTATGCATTATGACATGCATACACAAACATAGTGTTACCAATATTAAAGACGACACTCCAATAATTAAAATTAATAAGATAGCTGTGTTTTAGAACTAAGACTTCATAATTACTTAACCTTAGTGATCTAAAACAAACAGCAGTATTGAATAAAAAAATAGTGTCATCAATCTTTAAGACTCTAATATTTTCAATACAATCCAATCCAACAATTTTCGTCCAAAACTCGGTGTTAAAATAATAATAATACTTCTATTCGAAAGTCAGTCAGTATAATGGTCTAACAATACATGTTTATGGCTCTGATGTGAATACAACCAAGAAATAACTGGCACTTAAGTCTCGACAGTATCGTTACACTCCATACCATTAATGACGGTATCACAGTAGGGTTGCTCTGTCTACGGGTTTTTCTAAACTTTTATATAGTTTATTGTAATGTTTAAGTATCTGAATATAAATTACCTAAGAAAGGAGCTTAACCTAAGAAAACCTGCTTAGACTAAGTACTATTTGACTAACGAAGACGAAGATCGATAAGTTTAAACTGTATAAACTTTTAAATGTACGAACAACTGTACGAAAAACTGTATATATCTATATTATATATTCTTTATTGTACAAAAAACAATAACAAAAAAGCCTTACGTGAATAAGACGAAGTACAAAGGTGGACTTAATAATAAAAAAAATCTTTTCAAGTCAATCTTAACTGCAGTGGGTTACTGCTTAACTCTAGTGTCATATTAATGCCCACTAACTTCCTATTCACAAGGCAGTATGGTTTTCGTACACAAAGTAACACCTTATCGGCTACCATAGATCTTGTTACTAAAATAAAAAACAACATTGACTCTAAAAATATAGCGCTGGGTGTATTTATCGACTTAAAAAAGGCGTTTGATACTGTTAGTCACCCTCTATTGCTAAATAAACTTAAATGTGTAGGTTTAAGTGGAACAGCATATGCCGTATTTGTCTCATATCTATCCAGCAGATACCAAGTTGTAAAAATAGATAACTTCCAAAGCAAGCCTTTACCCGTAGCCTGTGGAGTTCCTCAGGGATCGATTCTGGGACCTTTGTTATTTTTGATATACGTCAATAACATGCATGAGTTAGATTTGCAAGGTCACTTGACCTTATACGCAGACGATACATGTCTATTCTACTTTGGAAGTTCAACCCAAGATTTAATTCAACAAGCTCAAAAAGATCTAGACTTAATTTTTAATTGGTTTAATAAAAAATTTACTTACTATTAATGCTACCAAAACAAGCTATGTAATATTCGCGGCAAAAAACAAGAATATAGAAGTACATTCACAGCTTACAGTAAATGGAGAAATTTTGCAAAGAAAAAATCATGAGAGGTACCTAGGATTGATTCTTGATGAAAAGCTCACATGGAAGGCTCATATCGATAGTATTAAACCTAAAATTACAGCCCTAACTGGAGCTCTTCGCAATATCGTTAACTGTCTACCAAAACAAATTCGTATCAACATATATAGCTCATTAGTCAAGCCTCACTTGGATTATCTCGTGGAGGTTTGGGGATATGCAGCTGTGTCAAACCTTAAAGATCTTCAAATTGCACAAAATAAAGTAATAAAAGTCTTATATCACTATGACTATTTAACGGCCACAAAAAAACTTTACGAAGAAACAAAAATTATGAATATAAAACAACTGCATACTTATCACACTTGTATACTAATACATAAAATTGTAAATGATAAAATACATACGGAAATAAATTTTGTCAAAAATAGTCAAACTCAAACGAAATCAATGAGAAGTGCTGATAATATAAAGACGCCTTTTCCTAGAACAAAATATGGAACTCGAAACTTAATGTATGAAGGAGTTAAATTATACAATAAATTACCCAAGAATATAACGAATAGCAAATCCATTAATATTTTTAAAGCTAAACTTAAACTTTATATTTTAAATAGTAAGTAAAATATGCTTTATTAAATTTTGGCTCCGGTGCAGCATTTATGTGCTATATTTAACAGAAGCTTGAGGTGAGAAGAAATGAGAAGAGGACCCGCCTGGATTTTCTCCAGCTAGTATATTTAGATATATCTATTACGGCTATTGCACTATGAAAGTAATCTATGTTTGTGTTGCTTATTATTGATGTAATGTTCATGCTCACTGCTTAGCAGCCATGTTGTTATTTTTAAATAGTTAAGCCTAAATTGTCTTTTCAGTGAAATGTAAAATTTCTTTAGACAATAAATTCTTTGAACCGAACTATCTCTATAGTTAGTGGGCATTAATATGACACTAAAATCTGTAATAGAAAACACATATATATACACAAAAATATGATATAAGATACATATCATATCAGATATATAAACCTACTTATATATATAAAAGGAAAAAATATTACGAATTGCAGGCTGTCAAAACAATTTTGATAATAAGGCAGATAAGCATTTGTTCATTGGTTGAAATTCCGATTTTGTTTGGAGATCAGTAGAACATAATTATACAGGTATTCATTTATTTGCTTGATATAAATATTTTGTTTGGTCTGGGTGTTCTTTTGCATTTTAATTATGAGATATATTAAAGTATATTTATCGCTACAGACTCTGCTTGTTATGGGGCTAGAATCACCATTTATTGCAAGTTTGGTGTCATTCTAAATCTTAACAACAGTATTTTGAAAGCAATTCTGACTCTTTGCCACCAATCAGTGTGATCAGCGCTGACCCTAAGTTCTTTATTAGCCGAACCGAATAGCCGTTAGGCGCGCGTGTGCCATTCAAATCATACACGCAAAGATAACATGTTACAGTTTCCAATAGTTATCTTGTTACGACTTTCTCTTCCGAATAGTACAATTTGTCTGTCGATAAACTGATCGGCGCTCCGCAATCACGAGGCCATAGCATACTCCCTGCGGTTGTAATAATGTCTATTGCATTGAAATGCTTTGCCAACATTGTCATGATTAAGTTTTTTTTCACACTTTGTATTTCAATTTGGAAAACCTTTTTGGAAACGTAATATGAATTTATTTTTTTATTGCCTACCGATATGGAGTGGAGGCGAGTATCAGGACAAATCTTTGCGTGTGTATGTGCCATAATTATTCGTTGTGGTCTGGGTCTTTTCCTATGTATATTGTGTATATATTTACAGAAAAAAAAACCTTTATGTATGTTTATCCGTTATTTAGTATTCATAACACAAATTTTAAATGATACTTATCATTGTCAGAAAATAATTATTTATTTCAATTTGATACACAGCTTAGAGAAATAAGAGAGTTGAATGATCCTGATGAAGTTATTTTACTACCAAAAACAGGAAACAATTTAGCATAATTATGTGAAGTTTATTTTGGATCAAACTATTTGATTAATATTAAAAAATTTTAGATGATAATGATTCTTAATTGGGTTGCTGCTTCGGTCAGCTTAATTTTAGCCCATTAACAGTCCCAAAACTAAGCAGAGCTTGTAGTATAGGCACAAAATAAAGAAAGAACACAGTTAAAACCTTTTTTGTAAATGCCTATAAGTTATAGAGCATATCAAGACAAATATCCATATTATTCTTTGACACAAACACAAATATTTGCCTTTTAGGCTTAAAACTAACAAATGCTTGTAGTAAATAGTAATTTAAAATGAATAATTCATAGCATTGTATTTTATCAGAATTATTTAAAACTTTTACACGCCACTGTGATTGCGAAACATGTGCTTCTTGTAAATCAAATTTATCATCTGTATATATCATGTTTATGCAAATAAAAGTTATTATTATTATTATCGAATCAAATATAGACTTAAAATACTAAAGAATAGTTTTGTTTGCATTTAATTGTAGCTTGACATATTTAGTTTTTAATTTTTTTCTGTTATATTTTATGACAACTATTGAATTTATTATTTTAATTACTTGACATGTCCATATTTCTCTTATAATATTAATAAATTTTAATTATTATCTGTAAATTTATCTGTTATCTAATTTTTATGTAACTTTTGCAAGCCAGAAATGGTAAATGTGCTGTACTTTATTATATCCTTCTTAACACTTGTATGATACCCACATATGTGCAAATAAATGATTTGAATTTGAATATACATCCACAAAAGAAATTAGTAGATGAGATTATTTCAAGCTCATTAATCAATTTAAAACAGAGCTCCGAAAATTAACTAACACGCCTATCTATTAAGTAATTCCTACTTTACATACGTTGCACTCAGTGCTCTATTTCATTATTCATAAGCAATTGTTCTGTGAACGTAGGGCCTTATGAAACTATACGTGTAGTTGCAACAGGAAATGCATCCTCTATATTGTTACATCCATCGTCTCATTAGTTTCCTGGATGAAAACAACATTTGCATGATTATTTCCTACTTCACATTCAAATGGATTTAGAAATAAATTTTCTTGATGTGTTTATTAGACTTCTTGGAAGAACATATAATTTCATCCAAGTAAGCATATCACGTAAATCGAGTTTAATTTTAATGGCTACTGCTATGTCATCTAGTCTTAGGCAAAATAGCGTTTGTGATGTGGTTACTAGATAGGTAAATAATCTTCTAAATCTTTTTTTGGAATATATACACGTGTTTCTATAATGGAAGGAAAACAGCCAGACCAGGGCATAAGCACACAAGGAATCAACTGGTAGAGCGGTGTGTAAATTTAAATGTACCGATAACAGTGGAATGAGCTTCCACACAATAATATTTAGTACGACTGCACTTAATATCAACTAGAGGCCGTCCGCGACTTCGCCTGCGTGACCTAAAAGAACTGTACATGTCTTCTGCATCGTACCACCTTTTATGTCACGTCACACCGGAATGGGATAAAAAATACTATATCCGTTACCTGGTTCTAAGCTACCTCCCCACCAATTTGCAGCCAAATCGGTTTAGTCGTTTTTGAATTATAAATAGTGTAACTAACACGAATATCTTTTATAAATGTAAAATCCCGAAGCCAGTGCAACACAAAATATGCTACCATCATGACCATTAACAATACCAACTAAACTAATCATATCAATTATCTTACTAGTATAAGTACACAACAAAAAGGTTTAATAAACAAAGTTTATAAGCGAAAAGCAAAATTCACTAAATCTCTTAGCATATTTGTAAAATAATTTCATTTTGTAAATTATCAGGAGTTATAGAATGAGTTAATGTCTGATCACATTCAACCACCGTTATGGCGTGGTGGCGAGTATACCCGCACTCCGCTCCTGAGGGTTCGATTCCTACACAGGACAAATCTTTGAGTGCATAAACATGCATATTTGTTTTTGGTCTGGGTGTTGTATGTTAAGTATATATTTTTAAAAAGTATTTATGTACTTCATCCATTATTTAGTATCCATAACACAAGTTCGTAATCATAGCCTGTGAGTTTCTTGCCAGTCCTACTTACAGAGCGGTGGCTCGGAACTGCCACTTAGATTCACTTACACTTAAATATTTTTTGTTTTATATTTGTTTTGCATGTAAGTGTATCTAAGCTTCGTGATTTCAGTGTAATCTTTGACGTAATTTTGACGTTTTCAAGTAAGTACTACCGTAATGTGTAGTATATGAAACAAAAATGTTTTAAGTTGTAGTTGATACTTATCTTAGAACTAATAAATTAGTGTATTGTCAGAAATTTATAAATTGAATATTTCCTTATAATTACTTATTTATTTACTATTTTTTGTTACTGTTACTAGACTTTACTTACTATGTAGGTATAAGTCATGTTGGTATTGTAGTAAATTTTCTGTCTACTTTATTAACAATACTTGTTTCTATCATATCATACCGATCTTCTTCAATATTTTCAATCCCAGCCCTAAAAGCTCCGTCGTAATTGGCAACACAATCACCATTGGGACTGCCAACATAAACTCTGAGAGTTCACAGGACTCTGGAACCTGTTCCAACAACTTCATACCGATTACATCAACGGGAACAAGTTCTCAATATTTTGCGACACAAAACCGTCAGGGCATTGTATTCAAATTAACCAGATCATTTATATCGAGACTATTCGAGACGTGTCGATTGCGTCACTGAATCATATGAAGTGTGCCATCAGATTCAAGGTTATAATAACTTGTAACTGCTTAGAGAATAGGCGATAAATTATATTTGTAACAATTAAGTGCATTGTTTTACTCAAAGTTACTACACTATGTCGCTAAATATTCAAATTTAATGATCAAAATGTGCAAGTCTGTCCAGCTCATTTATCAAGTGATGCAATGAACTTTGCGTTTATCTGATGGTAAATGATACGCCTACTCATAATTAGTTTAGTTCTATTTGAAGATAATCCTAATAAGCACTGTACTGTCTTTATCACCATATAATATAGTTTACTATATATACATACATACATAATATCACGCCTGTTTCCCCGAAGGGGTAGGCAGAGGCAAACTATACGCCCACACTTCGCCATTTATATTGATGGTCCCACGTAATAGGTGGCGAGCCTATTGCCGCTTTCCGGGCACTTTTATGTTTGCCAGAGCCTCGTCCGTTGATCGGCAGGTGCACCACTTGCAGGGTGAGGTTGGCTTGGGCTCCTCAGATCTTGGTAGGAGCCCTATATACCTATATTTATATTTACACTTAAATTTACACTTATATTTACATATATATTTACACTTATGTTTACACTTATATTTACACTTATATTTACACTTATATTTACACATATATTTACATATATATTTACACTTATATTTACACTTATATTTACACTTATATTTACACTTATATATTTACACTTATATTTACTATATATAGCTCATGGTTAGCTAGTACGGAGCAATCACAGTAGCATTCTATTCACCGATATCAATATTGCCCATCCTAGGATGGGTGATCGTTTTAAAAACATATACTTAGTTATGGAAAGAAAGAACGGTAAGTCAATTGTCTCAGTTAATATTTTGGCAATAAACGACTCCATGATACAAAGTTGGAGTCCCCACTGTGCGGCTTGTACCTAACTGCAGGACATAACACACCTAGATCAATTCGCACGGGTCCTTTCGATAATATATAGCCCGAACCCCTTTTATCCTGGTTTGTGGTTTCGTTGCAAGCAATTCGACACTGTACCTGTTTGCATGTTGCAACACTTGCAACCCCAATTATTAGATTAATGGCCGTTGCAAGAATTTATGAGTTCACATGTTGAATGGATAATGAATTAATCGTGCCCAAATAGTGACCTTCGCAACACAACCACGTTCTCGTGGGATAACGTAAAGTTGCCGATTGATAACATCTCCCTAATAGTTACTTTGATTGATGGAAATTGCAATCGAATATAAAGTTTATTAGACGACAGATCTACATAAAACTTTTGAGATAATTGCCAGTTAACGTTTGCTCATTTAAGTTGTAAGTGCCTGGGGGCTACTATTTCATAATAGTAATAACTAAGACAGCATCATAGCAGCTCTCTTGCATATCACTTCACTGCTATTATGCCACTCTGATTCAGTTCTTTAAAGTAACCTTGTCAAAATAATCTCTCCCATAGTCTTAAAAGTCCTGCACTACGATCGCCGACCCCAACGACTGTTTTCGGTTTTTCCTCATTGTATTAAGCATTCTCTAAAATATGCATCATTAACTAGTCAACATTAAGCGTTACATAGTAATCAACACAAAGAGATTTAAATTTTTTACATAATATAATTGTTGGTTCTTGTATTGGTTTATCTTGTGTTAATTGAAACAATTTGAGTATGTAATAAATAAATATAATTTTATTTTCTGAAAATTACACCAATTACTTATTTCCAAGATAACTATAATTAAAAACTTGTGTTATAATATAAAGGAAAACCCCCAGGCCAGAACAAATTTTCATGTTTGTGCACACAAAGATTTGGATTCGGGAATCGACCCCACGACCTCAGGAGCCGAGGGCGGGTATACTGGCCTCCACGCTAAATCGGTCGTAATGTTTATCTAAGTTGATATTTATTCTGTTTGTTAGCATTAATATGAGAACAAACATCAGGAAATTTGAAAAAAGCTAGTTATGCAGGTATTTTTTTATTAATTATAAATTTACCATGAAATTGATTTGCAATAAATTTAAAATCGCGTGAAACACATATAAATTTGAATTAAGACCTTGGAATGGCTAAAATGCAATAGGAACTGTGTTCAACTGTGCATCAAGGTTAGTTAATAATTATCAATGTTTGAATATATGTAGTTCCTTAAAGTAAAATGTCACTCTTAAACAATTGTCCGAACGCTGTGAAAGTTTTAAAAGTTCAACCTCTAAGGAGATGAAATGGGCCCGGAAAACGAATTTCAGAGCCAACATTATGTTATAATTTTAAAAGCTTAAACCTTAAGGAGCTTATTACAAAACGAAATCTAAAGTTAAACCAGGTTTAAAACTAGTGCTGTCACCTTTATTTGGAAAAATGAAAACAGTTACAGCACTAGTTGAAAACCTGGTTTAAATTTAGTTTTTGTTTTGTACCTTTGAACGACCAATGACCAACAAACAATATAATTTCTGTCGTGTCTGGGACCAACAGTATTCAACGTGTCAAATATCTTTGAAACTTAATTAGTTATGCGTTAATTTCAGCCTTAGGTCAAAAGCTTTGTTGAAGACTTTTCCAAACCGCTCTCTATGTCTTGTTGAAATCCTTTCACATTGGACTGTGAACGGAAGTTCGAGCCCAGTAAGGGGACGTTAATGGGTTGAGACGGTAAAGAAAAAATAATAATATAGATAGAAACTATAGCCGATATAATTTGACGATCGACGATTCATACTCCGCCCCTAAGGTCGTGGGTTCGATTCCCACACAGAACAAATCTTTGTATTCATAAACATGAATATTTTTTCTGGTGTGAGTGTTTATCTAAGTATATTAAGTATTATTTACAAAAAAAGTATTTATGTATGTTAATCCGTTCTTTAGTATCCATAACACAAGTTTTTAATGATACTTATCTTGGAACTAAATAGTTAGTGTATCTAATTGTCAGGAAATATTTATTTATTTATAATGATTATTTACATGTGTGACAATATTTACTGACTGTCCGTGTGTCTTTACCAGCTTTATCAAGTCCCCGTAAGAACTCAATCTTCTGATGACCTCACTACTATAATAATTGCGAAAGTAGGTTTGGTTGTCATGGTCTTACATTTACAACTATTGGGCTTCTTTTGTTAATAAAATCTTGATATCTTAACGATAAATCAAAAAAAAATTGCCTTAAAGACTACCACTAACATATAACAGCATATTTTGCTATATAACTTCAAAATTCTGTTCCAATAACCAATATGTAATTAATATGATCAGGAGATGCAATATTTACATAACAATATCAGGTGCCTTGTAAGGTGATGCTTTATGTAACAGTTTTGTAAGAAGCGGAACAAATGTGTCAGATAATTGTTCAAATTGATCATCAGAAACATTTTTTAACGGTTTTGCGTTGTGCCCAATATGTCCCATGACAAATTGTTACTCAATTTTTACTTTTACTATCTTATACGAGTGGCAATTACGATTTCAATTCTTTTAAACGTAGTACCAAACTATATAACGACCAAACTATATAACGAACGTAGTACCAAACTATATTTGACGACCGATATGGTGTGGTGGAGAGAATACCCGCTCCGCTCCTAAGGTCGTGGGTTCGATCCCCACGCAGGACAAATCTTTGTGTGCATGAACATGAATATTTGTTCTGGTCTGGGTGTTTTCCTATGTATATTAAGTATTCATTTACAAAAAAAAAGTATTCATGTATGTTTATCCGTTATTTAGTATCCATAACACAAGTTCTTAATGATACTTATCTTGGAACTAAATAATTGGTGTAATTGTCAGAAAATATTTATTTATATAATAATAATGTAGCCGACTGGGTTCACAGACATAGTCGATTCCATTCTGTTATTATGTGGCTTGTGTTAATTGATTGAGTATATTTTCTTTTTTGCTTCAATATCCATTAGAGTCTGGTTGATACATAAAATTAGCTAGACATATGAGGCTTAACAACAGACGTTTGGAGGTGACGCGGGCAGAGCAGTTGTTATCCTGATCATCAGCTTAAATCTCACAATACATCCAATGCGGAACATAGGTTATCGCAATAGCACCCTACTGAGCTCGATCACCAGCTCTTCGCCTCCAATCGCTACCCTCAAATAGAAAGAAAGAAAGAAAATCGTTTATTCGTAACCATGTACAAAATTTAAAAAAAAAAAATGAAACTAAAGATACTTATATCTACACACGATTATGAAAAGGTGCTACTCAGCATATGCCGTAGCATCTAAGTGATGCCTCGACGCTGGTCTTCTGTAGATACCTGAACTAAAGTAACTTATAGTAAACTAAACAAAAATAATACAATATGAAGAGAGCTAATGCAAAAGCAAATGGCAAACACAGATAAATTCTCTTTAGATACGGATTGGTGCAGGTAGGTGTCTAGTGTCCTGCTGTTAATTTATTTAAGCCACCCCAACAAGGCTTCAAAATCAGCTTGATGAATATCACATATAGTGGCAATTTGTACCAACGGCTTAATGTGCATTCCGAAGCAAGGAAGCGCTACATAATCGTGCAACATTGAAGTACTTATCAGTCAATGAAATCTCCTTAATTTCTGTGATCGTTTCCGAGTACGCCTGTCTATATTTATTACGGCGCACTTTCGTCAACCCGACACATCACTTATTAAGTGTCCTATGCTCAAAAATTTCACTAAATTCTTCAAAGTAGAACGTAATATTATGTAAAGCATATTTAATAGCAAAACAACTAGCTGCTACCAACAGCCCTATCTAGACGTCTCACAATTAGACACCAATCAATTTCGATGTATCTAATGTATTTTGACACTCCTATAGAGCTATGACAATTTTCTGCTACTTATGTGGTCAGCTAAAACAATTCTAGCTTTGCAGCGCTATCTAGACGTCTTCTATCTCAATAAGACGTCCACCAATCCATTTCGGTGTTTCAAATGTATACCATATAGAGCTGTGATAATTTTCCGCTACTTATGTGATGTCTATGCAAATTTATAAGATTGCCAATCAGTAACCGCTAGCGATTCCAGGTTAACTGGCTAATGACGATGCATTAATTGTCTAGTTTTCACATGAACAGGTCCGTTAACACAGATACATGTTTAACTTAACGATTGAGGCATTATGAAGAATTCTAATTTACGCTTTAGCACTCAAATGAGTATTATGTTTTGTACTTACATTTACATAATAGGTATAGCTTATATCTTTTGATCAATTGTCATTAGTTCGCTGTCTAAGACTAAGTTGGAGTTCCTTTTACCCAAATTAAGGAATTTAAATCTATGAAATATTGGTACACAAAACGTTTTGTACGGAATCTTGGTACTAGATGAAGTTGGCATGAAACTCGACAATGTAAAAGATAATCGTGACAAATGAGCAATAGTGCTACAAGTGTTAGTTAGACATGTACTAGCATTATTATCTAGCATTATTCTTACAAAACAACTGAAATCAGTAAAGCAAAAAAATAACGCAAGTAAATAGTCAACACTAATAATTGCTTCAAATAAAATGAAAACAAGATTCTGTACTAAAGTAGTACAAAAAGTATTGCTAACATACTTGTTAAAAATCCTCCTACTTTAATTCACTTTCTACGAGCAGTAGGTTAAAGTGTAAAACTAAACAGGAAGCGTTCTCTAGTAACGCATGGCCACACATGACGTCCCATAACAATGGCTCACCACGATAATGACAGGGGAAGCCGAACTTTCGTTTAATGTTAGAAACGAACTCGATACGCCAGGCATGCATGATAATGGAGCAGGATTAAGAGAAGCAAACACTGCATAAGAAATCAGTCGACTTGACGTGGTAAATGAAGCTATCAGCACCGATGTAACGGCAATTTGCAGATAATTAAACGCTGTCGACGAGTCGAGTATGCGGCTGAGTTTACTCGGCCTACTTTTCCCAATCGGAATAGTTTCTAAGGATTTAGGTATGTAAATAATACAATGCATAGTCAAGCTAATAATTAACCAAATATCATCACGTAAAGTATTTAATAGCGCAATAATTAATCCAATTAGATTAGATTAGATAAATATCTCGTTGATACAGAATTTGTTTGTACTCTACGAGAAAGGGGACGAAAAAAACATGCACCTTGAAATTCTTTCTAGAAATATTTTAATTAACATTGCACTAGCCATTTTTGATACATACTTACATACATAATATCACGTTTATTTCCCCGAAAGGGTAGGCAGAGGCATATTATACGCCCACATTTCGCCAGTTATATTGTTGGTCTCACGTAATAGGTGGCGAGCCTATTGCCGCTTATCGGGAAATGTTCTGATCGGTCGAGCCTCGAGCCATCGGCAGGTGCACCACTTGCAGGTTCGGCTCCTTAGATCTTGGTAAGAGCCCTATACACCCATTTTGAATAAGTGGATTGAAAAATATCATATGCTTATACTTTCACTAAATATAAATTGATCTTTTTTATTTAGTAGTTTTAATTTAAGTTATTTGTTATAGTGAATCCTGTCTGATGCATATGCACTTAAGTAGTTGATGCAGTTCAGAATAGTAAGATCGCTCCGTACGATGTGACAAGCACAGAATATCTTGGACTGTAGTGGACTGGTGTTTTACTCCACTTAGTATCTAGTAAAGTTGTCAAAAATTAAATTACCCCTCGAAATCAGTTTGAATCGCTATTGTTACGCGTAGGGTCACGTAAACAGGCGAGATTTTAATTCAATTAGCCCTGGATTTTAACCAAAAGCGCAATCAAAAGGCGACGACGACTATCTCTCATGCAGTTTAAAGTGCTTTTAAGGACAGTACAAGTAAAACTGTTTACTAAGTGGAAAGCAGCGTATTTTCTAAGTACAAGTCTGTTCTACAACTTTCTTGCACAATTAGCATTTCACTGAATTGCAACAAGTCGGGTAACAAAGTTGTATTATGCTAACTGCCTTAGGACCGGTATATAAACGAAAAGGAAACCGAAAGTTCCATATGATAACATAAATAAGAAAATGTTCAAGGTTCGTGAGAGGAGGCTCGTGTTCTGCTGTGGGACGTTATTCGTGTGAATAGTCACACCCTCTCTGTCTTACTATATAAATATATAAAAGTTACTACATAAAAATATATAAGGTTTGACGAAGAGAAATCCAACCAGATGATGGGCAGCAGCGTCATCCTGCGTACTCGCTTGAACTGCGATCACCAATCCGCCTGCCCAGTGTAGTGATTATGGGCAGGTACCCCTAATAGTATTTAGCTCTGCGGTGCTCAGTGGTCGGAAACGATCACCGAAGTACAGCAGAGTTTACAGAGGTCAGTCCTTGGATGGGTGACCGTTTGTGTGGCATTTGATATCGAGCGCTTCCGTGCTTCGGAAGGCACGTTAAGCCATTAGAGGCCTTATGGGCGGCTTGATAAATTCTAACAGCAGAACGCCATACACCTGCCTCCGCCAATCCGCACTGGGTCAGCGTGGTGGAGTATGACCCAATACCCTCACACCTTGATATGTGAGAGGAGGCTCGTGCTCAGTAGTGGGACGTTAATGGGCTGAATCTGAATCTGATCGGTATTTATACCGCTGATATGATGAATGCGAAGAAACAAAGAACATATAACGAGAAGAGAAATGTGTATATGTTACAGGCCAAACCCGATTTTAGGACAAACTAGTATCTATGGCCTAGTCCAAACTAATTTAGGTGGGCTGCATAAAATTTTTTTTAATGGTAAGAAAAAAAATAACCTCAACCTAACCCAAAAAGCGGTACTTCTTTTTTTGGGTTAAGTTGAGGTAATTTTTTTTTCTTACCATTCAAAAACATTTTATTATAATAGTTGTAGACCACCTAAATTAGTTTGGACTAGGCTATACTAGTTTGTCCTAAAATCGGGTTTGGCCGGTAACATATACATGTTACCGAATTTAGAGGAAGGGGACCACCAAAGAAGAGATGGGTTTAGTGTGTGAGGAATGATATGATCGTAAAAGGGGTAGAAGAGTGGATGGCTAATAACCAATGTGAACTAAAGGTAAAACTTGCTGCCCCAGATAAACTGGACACGAGGATAATGATAGTGTTCTTATCACAGAAGAGATGATAAGAGATGTCATCATCAGCCTACATTCGTCCACAGCTGGACTCGTCCACAATAGCATTAAACTAAGCTCGATTTTCAGCTTTTCGTCCCCAACCACCTTTAGCAGTTTAACGTATGTCGTCGCTCCAACTAGCTGGGGGGCGTCCTACACTACGATTACCGAGACGCGGTCTTCACTTTAGGACATGTCTAGCCCAGCGGTTATCGGTCCTGGCTGATATCGCATGCTTAAAGGAACATCGACCCATTAATAGATAGGTCAGGTTTGAGTTATGGACTTTTACAGACTTTCCATTTCTTACTGAGATCGAATCAATGTTAATCAAACGTTCAAAACACAAGCAGGACTACTAATTAATAAATCAGTATCAATTTAATGCGCTTACAAGTAGGACAAGTATTCTTTAGAAGATCTTTTTTTGTGATGTCCCAAAAATAGTCTTTTTTGAGTTAAGTCACTATTCCATTAAGCATGTGATATGTCTGGCCCACTACCACTTCAGCTTACTAATCTCTTGGGCTATGTGATTTTTTTATATAAGTGTAAATGTCTTAGACAAGACTGATTGTAAGTTATATAATACTAGCGGCCGTGACTTCGTCTGCGTGGCCTGCATATAAACCTTCCTCTTGTATCATTCCATCTTTTAGGTATTTTTAAAAGCATAAAAATGTGTTACATAGTTTTAAAGATCTAAGCATAGGTACATAGGGCAGACAGTGGAAAGCGACTTTGTTTTTTCTATGTCGTGAAGAACAGACAGTCGATAGATTCCGCGTGCTGCTACAAGTCTTTCTAAGCAATTTTTTAGTGAATATGTTAGTTTTAAAAAAGATGGTGTAACATTATCACGCAAACTTAACACTCTTAGGCAACGGCGTGCATTAAAAGTTTTATCTGACGCATAATACATTGCTTATGTGTCTTATTAGAAACTCAGATACGGTTAAGAGCATAGTTTATTTGCCGCGACTTTGTCTGTGTAACGTACAGTTTATCGCAATTATTACTTACAATTTTTTTTATCATCATGAGTTTTATATCCTTTAGTTGAGAAATGATTGATTTTTTTGATATGTTCAGTTATCATCATCATAAAGTTGATCGCATTAATGTCACAGTACTTGTCTCACTAATCAAGGGAGGATCCAGATCATACAATACGTCCTACTACAGCCCTCTGGTCAGAATGTGCCGTTTATATAATGAGGTAACGTGTGGTGGCAATGATATCGATAATTTGATTCCAATTTTGCGCAGTACAAAAAGTTGACATCTAACTTTTTCACAAACCAAGCATCCTTCTCTCATAAGGGGACGTCCATTAATTACGTGAGTCTAAAATAGGGGAGGGGGGGTCCGGCCACATCACAACTCACCAAGGGGGGGCGGGGGTCAATAAAAATCTCACGTCAACTTTTTAATTCAGAGAATATACATTTTTATACCACAGTAAAATGTTGTATTACAATATCAATACCGGTCATCATTCGTTATAGTGCAACTTAAACGTGGTATCATTATTCTCCTCTTATTTCACAGAAAAATGTAGTACATAGAAGACAAATGAAATAAACTAAATTATTTAAAAAATATTGGGTAAATCTCACGTGAGGAGGGGTGGGGTCCGACCACATCTCACCAAATCTCACCAAGGGGGAGGGGGGGATCCAAATTTTTAAAAAAACACCTCACGTAATTAATGGACGTCCCCTAAATCCTAATATAGTTTTTTCCTGATATTGTTTTTTTTTCCGTGTGTAGTATATTGTTTTTTATATTTTCCCGTTAGTATTTAATTGTTAGATATTAGCATTATTTTTTATTATTGTTAATTTATAAGTCATGCTAAGTACACTAATTGTGGATTATTGTCTAGCTTCATTTTTTCTTTTTCTTTAAGTAGTCGTAGTTAATTTTTAATGATGATAATCTGTCCGTGTACCTAAATATAAATAAATACATAAAGGGTGCGTTTCCATCAAAGATGTGGTACAGGTCGCGTCATGTAAAAAGAACGCTGGAAGAATTTGGAGGGGGTGTGTTTGCGCATGGGTCGGCTGACGAACCAATCGCGCGCCGTATGGGTCGGCTGACGAACTAATCGCGCGCCGTCTAGCAAACGGCGCGTGACCCGCCCGCCCCGCGCCGCACCTCATACCACCAAATAGACCGATAAATCGCCTAATGCGCAGCTTGACCGCCAGCGTTCTTTTTACATGACGCGACCTATAGGATGCGTTGCGAGGAATGTTTGTTTAGAACCAATAGATTCGCTGCGCTGCGCGAAGGAAGGTAATGTAGCGATTAAGTTGGCCCTTAGTGCGTCACGGGGGCAGGTGTTAGGCATCTTGCTGTTAGATATTTATAGGACGGTTGCGGGACTGTTCGAAAGGGTTACCGCGGCCTTGGTGTTACAGGCTCAAGAAGGAACATGGATGGTTTTTAGTCAGTAAAAGTCTGACACACCCTTCCGCTTCACCCACAGCGGAAGACGGTCATTTGATGATTTTCCATCCGAAAAAAAAAAAGAAAGAAAAAAGATATTTATAGGACGCTCAATACGGTCTACAACTTGGGTTCAGGACTATATTGTCCCGAAACCACTTAACGTGTCTTCCAAAGCTCGACATTAAATTAAATAAACAAATCAATTTTTATTTTGAAGAATGCATGAAATCTTGGTATTAACCAACAATAAATAGGTACCCGAAAAATAGTTAATTGCGTAGTTGCGGATTTCTAAATAAAACCAAGGCGATACGAGCGGTACACACACGCGATACAGAATCTTAATTATACTCCACAGTATTTTGTACGCAAAAACTATTGTATTGGTAAAACAGTAATATCTCAAGCTGGGTGAGTTGTTGTGTGTCTATCACGAGACCTATGCACGCATGCATGCATGTCTAATAGATCATGGAATCAACAAGTGCATAGAAACATCGAGTAGAAGTTTTAATCGTACTCGTAGTGTATATTTTTTATGTGAAATGCAATTTGGTAACGAATAACCAATTTTCATCTTCATCATTACAGTTACATGAAGTCTACTGCAACATTAGTCTCCCCAACACATTATACTGGCTGTATTTACCCATTATCACCACGCTGGACAGGCGGGTTGGTGATCACATGCCAGAAGCTACAAACCCAGGCACTGGCCCCCTGCCCCTTTTTCAACAGCGGTGGGCGTCGTCGGAAGTTTTTTAGTGGATAGGACTGCGGTGGTCGCGTCTGCCGCAGTGAGCCCCACACTCCCCTCCCGGTCCCCCCGTTGGCCGGGAGACAGTGCGTAAACAGCATTTTTTTTACCGACAATAAAAAAAAAAAAAAAAAGGGTTGGTGATCGCAGTTCAAGCCAGTACGCATGTTGACGCTGTTGCCCATCATCCGGTAGGATTTCTCTTCGTCGACTCTTACAACTCCCCATGAGACGATGTTAGTAAAAGCCAGTTGGTTAGGGATCCTACCAAGGTAAATTGGGATCATACTAACTTCTTAGGAGCCCCAGCCAACTTCACTGGAAGTGGTGCACCTTCCAATCAACCGAAAAGGCCCGAGAAAACCTTACAGTTCACAGTAAGCGGCAATAAGCTCGCTACAATAAAATTTACGAATGTGGGCTTATAATTATAGCATTCGGGGAAATAGGATCATTGTATGTATATATGTGAAATCGACGGCTTATAAAAGCGATGGCTTATAGGCGATAATATAAGTTACAAGCTATCGCCTATAGTAATATAAGTTATTATACATTTTACCACAAGAAAAAAATATTATTCAGACATTAACGTGCATTATATATATATCAAAATTAAACAAGGATTATTCCTGGATTTTTAAAACTCTGGATAAATTATCTATCAGTGTTAAAAATTTTGAATCTATTATAAGTCTATATTATACTTATCGAGCTCAGTCTTCGTGCGTCTAATGTTATATTTTGTTTCAGGCTACGGCAGGCAAATTTTGCTAACCTAAACAGTGGTAACTTCTTTGAAGTCGTTGAACATGACATAATGATGGGAGAGGCCATTAAGTAATTTGTGTAAGATCGTTACTAGTTTGATGGCGAGGAGAGATATTAATATTACTAAAAGAGAGTTGCTGTCATTATGAATTCGATCTTTAAATTCATAAAATACGTTATTAATACTATTCTCGTCTCACAGCTCATTTCATACACCACAGTTGCGTTTAAGTCCAAGTACAAACTATTTAATTTAGTGGAATTAAGGTCCAGCATCTCGTTGATTTCAATTGAACGCACTGGAAATTGGACCTGGGACCCGCTATACTGGTTTTACTGTTAACACAGACACGCCCCTGGTGCTGACGAAAGTTACGCGAAACGAATGTTATAAACATTCTTAATTTAACACGAAATATGTTTTTTCATTTCAAAACATGTGTGTTAACGGCTTTTTCTATAGTTTTCTATACACCCGTTGTGTTTCTATAAAATAATTATACATCCTCCTTGGACATTTTATACTGCGCCATCTAATCTCAAACTAATATTCTAGATACGATATAGCACCCTACCTATCTTATCTTATCTTATCGCGGGGGCCACAGACTGACCGTTGCGCACTTTGAACCTTATGTCGGATCTTTTGTACATCCCCTTGCCTTTCACTCCAAATCTCCAAATATTCACCCTACCTAAGTGCTACTTATAATTCCTAGACCTAAACAAAAATATTCATGTTCATGCATACAAATATATTTCCTGTAAAGGGAATCGAATACACTATCTTCGAAGCTGAGAACGGGTATACCAACGCCTCATACCATAGGGCCTACTCTAATTCATCTAAAACGAAAGACGTTATACCTATCTCTTTAACTCTTTAGGTATATCATTATCGAGTGAAAGGGCTAGGTGTAACAAAGTTTCGTTTTCGTTGAATTTGAGTACGCCCTCTGTTGTCCTATTAATACTTAAGGCACAAGGCTGTTATTATTGTAATTCAAGTGCATACTAGTAGTTATGACTCCGCGAGAAAACAGGGAACATTAAAAATGCAATTCCAAAAGTCATTAAGCTGATTTCTGACTACCCGCCTATTTTTAATTTTATTTACTCACTTTGCGCCGACAGTTCAGTTAGTTTATGATCTCAGTGAGAGCCGACAGTAAATGACACCACAGAGAAAGTTTTTGGTTTAATATCTCACATCATAACATTGAGAAAACAAATCGGTTTTCTCAAAAGATCGAATGAGCAGACGGTAGGTACAAAAACTGTATGATCTCTATGGGGCTTATTAAAAAACGAGATTTAAAATTAGACCAGGTTTAAAACTAGTGCAGTAAAGTGACAGCACTAGTTTTAAGCCTGGTTTAAATTTTTAGATCTTGTTTTGTAATAAGCCCCAATATGTTAAGTGTATTTGAAAAAAGCCGAGATGAGTTTCTTGAGGCATTCTTCTCAATCTCGTTGCCTTTTGGAAGTCTCGTTAGAGTCACAGACAGACGGACATTCCCCGCCCTCCTTTAGAATCACGACAGGCTGACTGACAGATCCCCCCGATAAGAGTCATCGACAGACTGACAAATCTTGAGAAAAACCACAACAGACGGATAAACTTTCAAATCTTGACAAATTCTGACAAAGAATCCATTTGCTTTTATTTCTTTATTATTGTACCGCTCACATCTCTTTCATTGTTATTAAAAAAATATATTGAATTTTAATTTAGTCTGTGTATGGTTGACGAATCTAAATTATCATGTTGATCTTAAAGACAATAAAGTATATTTTATTAGTGCGTACCGGACCGTACGCGCATTTATCATTTCTGAAGTGTAACCAAGACATCTATCCGTATTAATGCCTAAGAATATTTGTCCTATGTGGGAATCGAATCTCGACCTCAAAAGCTCAGCTCAGGTATACTGACCTCCAAGACATATCAGTCGTCGGTATCTTTGCTTCTATTCAATTAAATCTACAGCATATCGGCAGCCTAATTTTCAAACTGATAATTTTTCATAGTTAAGGGACTATTGCTTATAGGGGTTATTCCAATTCGTTCATAACTAATTACATATGAATTTATAGGACTTAAGAGATAGATAGATCTCGATATTTTACATGTACTCTTTGGAGTTACGCAGTTTGAAAACTGACGATATCTCAAACGTAAACAAAAAAACAATAAAACAGATGAAACACGAAAAAAACAATAAGGTATGTTTCATTGATCAGTTTCCTTTGAAACAATCGTTGTCTGACGAGGCCGAGAGAACGGTGACCTCGATGGATCTACCTCTACCCATGGAGTACGCTTGCATTGATAGCTGACTGGCTGACTCCAATTACCACCATCTACTTCTGTGGGAATTCAATTTTAATTACAGTCTCCATAATAAATTCCCATAGAGGTCGGGACAGATAATGAGTTTTATTGCAATAACTAGGTACCTGAATTTGAATTTCGTGGTAGGTGTTTGATGTGACTAGTTATATTTATATACGTAGTGACACATACCAAGTGTGTCTGTAGTATGAGTATACGAAGGGGGGAAAAAAATCAACCTTGACTATTTTCTTGCCCGTTCTTTTACGAGCTCCTGCCCGCAGTTCGTTTGAAAGTAAAGTTTACACAAATAATTAAGTAACCTACGGCGCAGATGAATCTCTTTCGGTTACCTTAAACTTAATAAAAAGAATAACGAGAAAATTATGAATAAAGGTAGGCCTCCTTTAAGGTAGGTCATCGATTTGGGTCAGCAAAAAGCGCTCCATATGGTAGATTCTATAAGTACGCTATTACACACCCACTATGAAGGAAAGTTCTTTCTTACCAATAAAAATAAACCATTAAACAGCATCATGACAGACTTAATCAGATGGAAGATACAACGTTACACTGTGTTATCTCCATAATCATCTTATCATAATTTATGTCTTATCTACTCGACACTTCTTAACGTCGACCCCTTTTACTTTGTGTAAGGCCTGTTATCCACTATAGCAAAGATAAAAGTTGTGCGGAAACGAATATATAGAAAGATAATTATTTATTTGCATAATAAGATGAACGTGCAACTAAAAATATTCTTAAAACAATAACAAATACCAGAATAATAAAAATGACGACTGCACTGCTGAATGGCATACAAAGAGTTCGTATTATTGTAAGCAGTTTTCAGCAGAGAACGGTGCTTTATAACATCGACTCTTACTACTTCATGTAAGTGATCTTACATAAAGTAAGTAGGAGATTTTCACAAAAGCAAATATTCTTGGACGTGCAGGAACGAGCAGCGTAGCCAGCAGGGAGTTCCTACCAATTTAAGGAGCCTTTATGTTGTTTAGCTTAAACATACCTACATACATATAATCACGCCTGTTTCCCCGAAGAGGTAAGCGGAGGCATAATTTACGCCCAAATTTCGCCAATAAGGTCCCACGTAATAGGTGGCGAGCCTATTGCCGCTTACCGGGAACTGTTATGTTCGCCAGAGCCTCGTCTGTTGATCGGCAGGTGCACCACTTGCAAGTGAGGTTCGCTCGGGCTCCTAAGATTAGGATCCCTAAGCACCTTACTTATGCTTAAAATGCATCACTAAGAAACTCTTTCGCATCTACAATAATTGTACAACGAAACGAAATAATTTATAATAATTATGCGTATTTATGTACTTCATCAATAATATAATAATACATGTTATTCTAAATATTCTAAATGTTTCAGTGGAAACAAGGCTTTAAGCATCTCACTTACATCATATTACAGCATCTTACAATTGCAACATTTTTAGTTTACTTTACCGAAGGTCCTCGATGTAAGTAATTGTTTAACATAGAACATATTTTACTGATCCTCTAAAAATACTTAACTGTGCATCAAAATGCTTAACTGTGCATCAAAATACTTAACTGTGCATCAAAAATACTTAACTGTGCATTAAAAATACTTAACTGTGTATCAAAAATACTTAAATGTGCAACAAAAATACTGATTAGGCCTCTAATGGGGCGTTTAGGGGCAGTTACATTGCTGATGACTAATAAGCTAGGCAATTCATTAAATCAAATCAAGAAATTTATTGCATACACAGGTAAGTATGATGAGGTGATACATCTGTATAGGTACCTATACCTATATATGTTGCCATGTTTTGCGAGTAGGCGTGCAATAATGTATTTATAATACTGATAAGTCGTTATTATTAAGTCATCAAATTAATATTATTACTAATAAAAAAATTAGTTAATTTTGATGAGACATTCCATACACCTCTATTGTCGTATAACTACAGGTCAAAACAGAAAGTCTATCATACGACCATAACATCAACGAAACCATTTTTTGTCTCTCCTCATATCATCATCATCATAGCTAATGGAAACCCACTGCTGAACATAGGCCTCCTAAATTTGTTTTTATGCTCCAATTGACTTCAAAATTTTTGGTATCACAATAATATATGTTGAAACAGCTCTCCTCATATCATCATCATCTCCATTAACGTTCCACTAATAAGCAGGGGCCTCCTCTAACTTACCAAGGTGCGAGGGTATTGGGTCATACTCCACCACGATGACCCAGTGCAGATTGGCGGAGGCAGGTGTGTAGCGTCCTGCTGTTAGAATTTTTCAAACCGCCCAATTAGGCCTCAAGCATGGCTTAACGTGACTACCACATTTAGTGATAACCGGGACAAACGGTAACGTGCCTTCGGAACTCGGAAGAACTCGATATCAAATACCACACAAACAGTCACCCATCCAAGCACTGACCTCCGTAAACTCTGCTTTACTTCTGTGATCGTTTCCGCCGAGCACCGCAAAGCTACGAGCGCTTCATTAATACTAAAATCTTTCTGCAAGTCATCGATCAAAAGTTTAGTTTAAATAGTTATGAATCCAATCAAATAATAATCATGAAGGTTTACCCAATCATCGGATTTGGGTCGCAATATAATTAAATACCTTGCAAGGCTTTTACTTTATAAAATAACTATGACTAAAAACTAACTAACGAGCTAGCTGTGGATTTTATTTATAATTTACCAATCAACTTCATCTATGTTTTGGCATGTTTTGTGACCACTTCATTAAAACACGTATGTTATTATATTGTCAATGAGTCTCTAACTATAAATTAAAGTTGAGACTTAACAGACGATTATGACTATGGGAGAAAAAAGCCTAGTCCAAGTCTTCTCATAAGCCTAATAATCACAATTATCTTAGAACGAATAAAATATGTGTATGGGACTGACAGGATGAGAATGACAGTTTATATAATTTCCATGCATTTGTAGTTTTTCTACCTTATGGCTAGAATTACAGATATCATAATTAATAATAATGTATAGTTATATATATACAGTACCTACTAAGATGTCCATAAACAAGTCATATCTTGAGATTTTCTGGCAATTAAAATTAAATTTTGTTTTAGTTTTTTTTTGCTTTATATGTTGTTTTGCAATGCACATACTTCCCAGCTTTATCTAATGTCTTTCGATTCGGAAGCCAGCTGAAAGACATTTCTAGTTGGAATAATCTGTGCCCTGTATATTTTTTTTCTTTGTTGTAAGTTTTATCTGTTGTTTTATTTCTGTATGTGTACTAAATTTATAAATCATAAATATCAATAAATCTAAAAAAAATTTTAGATCAAGAATTATAAAACAAGTTAACGAAAGAGGAACGCAACTGTGAATATACATCAATAATAAACATTAAATCAGTCAAGGCTTCATTTTAAAGAACCTGTGAATGGCATTTATATTCTACCACTGTAGAAGGCCCCATTCTTCTGCCCTATTAAAATCAACATCAAAATAACAACATTTATTATAAGATACTATAAGATATTTACAATTACAAAATTGTTAACATTGGGAATACATTTCCTATCATCTTAATCACCTCTTAAAATTATTGACTTCGAGATAGTTTTCCTTGAAACCATCTGGTATTTTATTATATACTTGAGCACACATTTTTTAACACTATCGCGAGGTCACACTTTACAAAAGGTTTGTGTCATTGTGTGTGTACCACTTAGTAGTCGGTGGATGCAGGCGGCTCGAGGCAGCTCGAGGCAGCTCGACTTGGAACACAACATAGGCCGTTCACCAGTGGACTTCTTGGCTAAAGTTATACTATTGATTGTGAATGACCTCTTTTTGTCGTTAAGACATCCTGCTTAGTTTGGTTGATATCATCATTTTAGCCATATAGTCTACTGCTAAATGTTGACTTCCCCAATATTTATTACCGATAAATAGTACCGTATGTGTTATTCCAGGACCGCAGCTATGCACATACCAAATTTCATCACAATAGGTCCAGTAGTTTTTGCATGAAGAAGTATCAAACATATTCACTCACAAACTTTCGCATTTGTAATATTAAGTAGGATATTGGGCGTATTTGCCCAAAATCACCACGCTGGGCAGGCGGGTTGCTGATCGCAGATTTAGCCAGTATGCAGGATGACGCTGCTGCCCATCATCCGGTAGGACTTACGACTCTTCGTGAAATGAGAGAGTGGCAGGGGGTGGCACTGTTGTTATCGGAGCCGGTATGACAACGCACATGGTTGATATGAGATAAACAAATTATCCACATCGTCTTAAGAACAATCGTAAGTGCGTGAAATGCTTGTAAATATAATTTTAACAAATTTAATACATGTGCTGAAGCTGTGCAGAAGATGATTATTATGAAAACATTAGGAGAGATAGTTATGGTTTAATTTGGTGATTTAAATAAACGTGAATCTGCAGCGGACAATTACAAATAATTTTAGACATTTATTACACAAGTAGTAGTCGTAATCGGGAAAAGACTTTTTACTACCAGATGGACCAGGTAAATAGGTGGCGAGCCTATTGCCGCTTACCGGGAACTTTTATGATCGCCAGAGCCTCGTCCGTTGATCGGCAGGTGCACCCCCTGTAGGTGAGGTTTGCCTTCGCCCCTAAGATATTGGTGGGCTTCCTGTACACCTTATATTTTACATACTCACTATATATGTTATATTCGCAATAATTAATTAACCCTATAAATATTCTATCTTTTAAATAATGGCTTCGGCGTTTATCACATTTAGCCAGTGTAAAGTAAGGGATATATTAATAATATCCCAAGCAACATACAGCAATTGAGCCTAATTAAATTTAAATTAACAATAAAACACAAGCTGTCTTCAAAGGGATACTATTCTATTAAAGACTATATAGCAGATTAAAATGCTTGGGATTAAACTGCCGTTTCATACAGGCTATTCTAATATGAATGAGTTGAAAACATAAATATTGTTAAGGTTATGTTATATTGCATTGTATAGCTTCACAGACAAATGAAGATTGTAATTCTAGTACCAAACTAATGGACATATTTAAAAGAGCATAGCCTGTGAGTTTCTTGCCAGTTCTTCTTACAGAGCGGTGGCTCGGAACTGGCACTTAGATTCACTTACACTTAATTATTTTTTGTTTTTAAATTGTTTTGTTGCATGTAAGTGAATCTAAGCTTCGTGATTTAGTGTAATATTATTTCGATTGTATTTTTTTTTCATTTGTAATCATGACGTTTTCAAGTACTGTGTATAATAGTTTATGAAATAAATATTTAGTAAATGGGAATTAGTGGTGACAAAGATGATAAATGGTAAATGAAATGCCCTCCCTATACCGAGATCGCACATGGACATTCTCTCATGTAAAAAGTAATGTTGCACTGTTTTTTTTCATTTACCAACACTCGTGTACGTTCACAGACACTTAACGGTTATTCATCCACCGTTATCGCACACTAATGTTCTAAATATTACAAATTTTAGAAAATAAAACAAAACTGCAGGCATTACGCTTCTCTTTCCCGCCAAGAAGTCTCCCTATAAATTAAATAACACCTAATGAATTAAATATTCAATAAAACTTTTAATATTATTATTGCCATAATCACCACACTTACGTAGTACCAACGGAATGCTTACACCGTGGATATTTATGAAAGCACAAAGCTATCAGAGACTGCATTAAGCGGCGAGTGAAGTAGAAAGTTCCTACTAAATGACAGTCATTTATTATAGTGGCATCACTGGGTGTTGTGTCCACTGCGGCTGGGTGTGGGGAGTGGTGAAATATAAGGAAAATCTGTACATAATATGCAGAAGGAAATGCTTAACTGTTTGATGGTTTCAGACTTGCGTACGTCCGAATAAAAAAACAAAACTCTAACGCAATGATTTCCAGCTTATTACCCTATAACACTAACTTAAATAGCTATAAAATTTCTATTTGCTAAAATAGTCGTCCGGATAAATATAAATACATTTGACGACAGATATGACGTGGAGGTCAGTACACTTACACTTCACTCCAGAGGTCGTGGGTTCAATTCCCACACTGGACCAATCTTTGTGTGCATTAACATGTATATTTGTTTTGGGATGGGTGTCTTCCTATGTATATTAAGTTTATTTATCCGTTCTTTAGTATCCATAACACAAGTTCTTAGTGATACTTATCTAAGACCTAAATGATTGGTGTGATTGGCCGAGAATATTTATTTATTTAATTTATATTAAACTATAAAAACATACTATTAGTGAGAGCTTGTACACTTTATTAACTAGATACTTGATAGATATTTGGCTTCATATCAGTTAGTACCGTATAGATTAAATCTGAAGCCGCTCACTGCGCTCATTGTCTTGAACCACTCTACACCCCAAAAATGGGTTCAAAATCGGTTGATTCTGCCTAATAGAATTACTCGGGAGACGAGACAGATATCTATCCTTCCGTCACAGTCAGTCTCCGAACCTACTGGAATTGTTGTTGTATTCAGTAAGACTGTTCCAAATTGAGTCTTTACAAGGTAGGTGAAGGTATGTTAAAGGTATGTAAAAATGTATATGTCTTACTCTTTACCTGTGTTGTCTGTACAGTCTCGAATACATAATTTACAGTACAGTACAGTATTTAGTCATTATTAAAGACACCGCTCACTGTCTGTCTGATTGTGCTATTCGCCACAACTTTTATTTATGTAGAACACTCACAGAAATATTTATAATCTCTGAGAGACGATGAAAAAATAACTCTTGGACATACCAAATTGTTAATAACATAAAGAAATAAATAATCTATACATAGTATAAAATGAAGTTGCGAAGGGCGCCCAAAATGTGTTTGTTACCTAGGATCTCAAAAACTACTATATCAATAGCTATGCGGTTTTCAATAATGGAAAGAAGACCTTCCAGGGATTCTATAGGTGTATAATTTAGGTGTACCTACTTAAGAAATTATTAGAGTAATCGTAACAGTTATCAGACGGACGGAAGAAAAACGAGCTTTTTGGAGGCTTGCATTGCGTGCGCTGCTGAAATAACTCAAAATACAGAATAACAATGTATGGGGGAATTATTCTTCTCAAAAAGTTCTATAAAAAAGTCTGCCATAGCATATGTCTATCCTTTAAGGTTTAGCCACAATAACGATTTTAGTGGTGTTCAAGTTTAATTTACGAAATATCTTATTTTTCAATTACTCGACGTTCCTACCGACATAGACCAATAAACATAAAACAAAATGGATATCAAATTAAAGCTGATGAAATGAGGATTCCGAATATATACATATCATAACACTTTTATGTTAATATTAATACACAAGATGCATTTACAATGCCGAGGGCAGAGATGGCGGCGGCGACGGCTGCGTTCCGTCGTTGTGTCAGTCGGTCGGTCCGCATAGCACGACAGTGGCGGCGAGTGGCGGCGCGCGGCGGCGGCGACGGCGGTGGTGGGGGTGGGCTCATGTTGAGGTGCGCGACCCGAACGGGCAGACAACGTTGATGGTTGTGTCGAATTTACAACATTTTCAGTGCGGCACGAATTTTTAAAATTTAATGTATGTGATTCATTTTATTATTATCACTTTGAATTGGAAGGAGTTTCTATTTTCATAACTACAGCTGTAAAAGTCGAATATCCGAGCGAAGCCGGAACCGCGGGCTGCTAGTAATAAATAAATAAACATTTCTGACACTTACACCAATTATTAAGTTCCAAGATAAGTATCATTAAGAAATTGTGTTCTGGATACTAAATAACGGATAAACATACATAAATACTGTTAGTTTTGTAAATACTTACTTAATATACATACGAAAACACCCAGACCACACAAATATTCATGTTTATAGACACAAAGATTTGTCCTGTGTGGGAATCGAACCCACAACCTTAAGAGTGGAGTGCGGGTATACTCGTTACCACGCCATATCGGTCGTCAAAGAAATGACTTCCGCACAAGAATTCAGAGAATTACAAATCAGAATCACACTTGCATTTTGGTTCATCAAACTCTTTACAGGTTTGTAAGTAAATTTATAACGGAGCACTAGCCTCGAGCAAAACCAGTCATAACTCCTTGACCACTTACGCTGAGCCTCTAATTTATACATAGTGATACATAAGCAGTAATACCGTACCGGCTCGAAAGTGAAATTGCTGATGAGTTCGTTAACGTCAACACACAAACCCCAATTTTCGTACCCATAGTTTCACTTTTATAACACTAAGCAGATTTTATTAAAACAATGCTTTTTATCTAGAAAGTTATGGTTTGAATGCTGACTTTCGTAGATTTTTGTTTCGTAGAAATTACATTCTGGCAAACAAATTTGCTGTGTTTGCCAGAATGTAATTTCATCTTTTGTTAACAAGCTAGCCATAGAAAATAAAAACGACAAATACCTTTTAGACCACACCAAACAAATAAGAAGATTAGTAAATATCTATCTTATTTAATTTAATTAAAATTAAAACCAAAGTTAAAAATACAGCAACAAAACATACTTTCATTTAGCAACAATTTAACACCGAACCACTTTTTTAACCAACTAAAAGATTAAATAAAACCGACCTAATTAAATGGAATTAAAATAAAAATCGTAGCTAAAAATACAACAGCACGTTCACTTGAACAAAAAGTGAACTAATTGTATGTTTAAAGAATTCTGTAACACACAATGGGAATGTTCTAAGGTAAACTTATAATCATCGATCATTATACGGTCGGATCTATTAATAGTACGTGTAAAGACCTTCCAGCTGTCAAACTAGTTGGCCAGCTGATGACATCTGACTGTACAGCATGTAGGCACGCGCTCAATAGTATAACGGGATTATGGATGATTAATTGCATAGTTCAGTTGTATCATTTTATAGTTTTCTTTGTTTTGTCAGGCATTTACAATACAGAAAAATGTTAAATAAGGAATGTGATGAGTTGATGACATTAAGCTGATACTTTTAAAAAAAAATCGATTGTGCATCTTTTGGCAAATTTAAGGGCTGAGTTATTTTAAGTGATGTTCAAAAGTTAGGTTGGCTATTTTTGTAAATATTGGATGACACATAAAACAAATAATACATACAACCCATTAAGAATTACTAAATATGTATTACGGAATGCATCTTGACAATGTTTTTGATATATAAAGAAAACATTAATTTCAAGCGTGTATATAGGGATCCTACCAAGACCTAAGGAGCCCAAGCCAACCTCACCTGCAAGTGGTGCACCTGCCGATCAACGGACCAGGCTCTGGCGAACATAACAGTACCCAGTAAACGGCAATAGGCTCGCCACCTATTACATGGGACCAACAATATAACTGGCGAAGTGTGGGCGTATACTATGCCTCTGCCTGCCCCTTTAGGGAAACAGGCGTGAAGGTATGTATTTTAATTTCAAGCCAAATAGCTCATACATAAAAATTTGCTGTCCGCAGCGAATGGGCGCGTTAGTTTTCAAGTTGACGTACATAAAAGCTTTACTGAGCCAAACTTGACTAAAAGATTTTGACTTTGAAATAGTTGTGCACGATATAGAATAAAGAAAATATCTCGTCACATAATTAACATGTATCGTTACTGCATTAAGTACCAATACATAATCACTTCCCTTTCATTCTGAAAGACTTTCATACTGTTTCGTGTTCTTTTTTTAAATTGAAGATAAGTTGAAATCATCAGTAAGTATGTGAAAATCAAAATACAGTTTTATTTCGCACCGAATCTCACAAACGAGTGCAAAACTAAATTAACTACTTAACTAGATTGCAAGGCTTCCTGAGAAAGATCAATTTTAGACATAACGCATGCTTAATGGAATAGTGACTTAACTCAAAGAAGACGATTTTTGGGACATCGCAAAAGAAGACCTTCTAAAGAATACTTGTCCTACTTGTAAGCGCATTAAATTGATACTGATTTATTAATTAGTAGTCCTGCTTGTGTTTTGAACGTTTGATTAACATTGATTCGATCTCAGTAAGAAATATAAATACTATATTATGTACAAATAAACTGACAAATTCTGACAAAGAACCCATTTGCTTTTACTCCTTTATTATGGTACCGCTCATATTTCTTTCATTGTTGTTAAAAAAATATATGGAATTTCCATTTTGTGTTATTGTTTGACGAATCTAAATGATCATGTTGATCTTAAAGACAATAAAGTATATTTTATTTTATTTTAGTAACTCAAACCTGACCTATCTATTAATGGGTCCATGTTCCTTTAAGCATGCGTAAGTCTAGCCTTGTACATTGCTCTTCATAACTCTATGATATTTGAAATGTAACCTATTTTGTTAAATATATGCCTATTATTGTCATAATTCTCAGTAGAAGTAAGGTAAGCTTACTTAAGAACACCTACTCATAATAATCCAATTTTCAACGCAAAGGTTAATGAACTCCTTTGTGACATACAACTGATATGGTGCACTTCTGCTCCTATGGTCGTGGATTCGATTGCCATACATGACAAATGTTTGAATTCACGAAAACTAATATTTTTCTTGGTATTTCAACATCACATGTATTATAAGTATGAATTTACAAAATAAGTTTATTTATATGCCTTTTTAATGATCCAAAAAAAAATTGCTATAATTTTGTCTCTACTTTCTCCAAAAAAGTATACCTAATTGGATTTTTGGATTGGATTGGATTCGGATGTAAAATGAAATATTTTCTACTTATGTTTAATTACTATGTAAAAACACATACTTGAGACAAAAATACGAAATTATATAAATGGCTAATAACTCCTTACTATCCTTAACAATAATTTTTAAGCCGAATAATAACCGCAATAGTATTAGAGCGACATAATTTATTTTACAATCACAACATCCGAATT
Source organism: Musotima nitidalis (assembly GCA_949126915.1). NCBI lineage: Eukaryota > Metazoa > Arthropoda > Insecta > Lepidoptera > Crambidae > Musotima > Musotima nitidalis. The sequence continues at coordinate 3,938,795 of OX421424.1, read as the reverse complement.
AGGGTCAACGAACCAAGAATTCTCAGCGATTATCCGAAAGGTTCATTACAAAAAGTTTTGTATCAAAACAAAACTTTCAAATAATTAAGCACTACGAACTCTTTTCACAAGATTATAAATGAGTCTATGACCTTTCTCCGTAGGTAAAGATATAACCACATCCCATGAAGAATGTGGACGCTCATATCATAATTCAAGACCAACGACCATAGAACAATACAAATTTATCTTTTTGACATCAAAAACCATGAGAAGTCACCTCCATAAAAAGAGCATTAAATTCATATACCGTTACTTTTCAATTATTATCACTCTTCCTGTCGTGTAAGTATTTTAAAGATTATTAACGGTATTTCCTGTAACACACATATTGGTACATTGTAATTGGGATCATTATAGTTTGTATTTTATATTATTTTTGTCCAATTAAAAGTTGTGAATCGCAAATTTCCTGTATTAGTTCATTAAAATTTTGCTGTTAATTATCAATTCACCAATCGTAAACGCAGTTTTACAACATAGTCATTTGAACGTTATATGTATGGGTCATAATAACTTTAAAAAGTAAACTTACTTAAGCTGACATTTTATTTTAATCGTTATTTATGTTGACAGAAACAATCCTTAATTTAAAAAAAACTTGCAGATATTTTTTTACAATTTGTTTAACTTAACTTCTTTAACTGCCTATTTATATTAGAATCAGATTAAAGGTTAAAATTGCATTGGGTTACTTTCTCTATGTTACACGTCATTACGAAGAGCTTATAAAAAAATTAACCAAGATACTTACAACGATAGAAAGTAAATCCGAAATATGAAGTCCAACAGAAACGAACGTTAGATCACGACTCTACGTCGCGGTCCAATCACAGAGTTATTGTAAAATAATAATCACACATACACTACAAAACTGTCGTTAAATTATAATAATCACAACGAGTAAAAGTTTTTCATATATTGTTATCAAATAAAGTCAATATCACCCGCGGTAGATTCGTCCGCACGTTAAAATTTGAATCGGTACACGAGACAGTTATGGCGGTTAGCGTTTCAAAGTGGCGTACGCGCGTGCGCTCTCCGCGGCAACCGAACTCGGTCTGTATTGGCGTGTCGTATCGTATAGACTGTTGCCTACCCGTGTCATAGTAGAAACCAAGGAGTAGGCCAAATCGCGCGCCTTAAAGAGACCCCGAGAAGTGGCCCCGGAATATAAGGGGTATCAGAAGGAACATGGATGTTTTCCTCTTTATTATGAAGCCCACTCGAGCCCTAAGCAAGTGATAATTACCTAAGCATGAAGGTGTGTCGCTTACAGTTTATTTAAAAGTGAAAAATTCACATTGGGCGCCACCTTTGCGACTAACAATTTAATGGAACCCATCACATTACCCAGCCTACTTCCAAGGCTGCGCAACAGGATGGTCCAAAGAAAGACCAAGCCGATTTGGTGGGGCTTTATAAAGGTGGAAAGGATGAAGAAAAAGCCCACAAATCCCAACAAGTGCGACACCGGACCGACTGGACCCAAGCACCTGAAGCGTCCGGCCGTGCCTTCGACGCCGCTTTATGTGTCCCAGCTGTATTACTCGATAAAGTCGGATAAAGGTTGACAGGAAGACCAATTACAACCTGAGGGTCGAGCGGTTGTACTCCGGTGGCCGAGTGAATTTTAATTCCTCTGTGGTGAGAGTTTCAATTGAACAGCTCTCGACCTTCACGAAAGAAGACAAACTCTTTATCATGTGTTCGCGTTTAACAATATAATAATATGAAGATTAAGGTATTTATTATAAGTTGACCTAAACCTAAGGTTAGGGTCCAGGGTCTTCTCACTGATTTAACCAGATTTTGCTAAAATTCAGTCATTACATGGACATTTCGCTACCCAGTAGGGAACATCTTTTTGTGGGTTAACTAGCTGTCAGGATATTCGAAGGCACTGGCTTCCTAATATATATTGCCATAGATGTTTATGATAGCCGGGACCAACGGCTTAACGTGCTTTCCGAATCGATAAATACACCAGGGTTTGAATCCGAGACCCTCTGAATTAGAAGGCTACGTTTCTCGTCAGTGGGCTATCGCCGCAATTTGGTACATTGAAATAAACGATTATTATTATGTACGGCGGCGGCATAGCCACGCCTGTTGCACCTTTATCGTGTCCATGAATCGACGCATACGAGCGCGCTCCCATACAAACCGTGTTCAGTCACTGAACTTCAGTGCGTATGTATGAAGATTTCGTACTTATTTATTTCTACTATGCCCCCGTCTCACTTGTCTCAGCGCGTACGACCACACAAACACATGATAATCAGAAGACATCCTTATGGTATTATAATAGTATCGCTTAAAAAAATCACTATCCTTTCCATAATTTTAATCGTGTTAATGTAGAGTGGGGTAATCATTTTGATTTAATCCGTTTCAAGTGATCAGTTTACAGGCTAAGGTTGACGTTGTGTGGCATTTAATTGTTCATGTACATATATATTTTTAAATAAACTAATGTAAGACTCCTTAGTTTTAGGACCGAGAATGCTTATTCTAAAGTTATTTGACATTTTAAAAAAAACATGCTAGAACACATAACATTGCCCGATAGAGTCCATGGTTAGTTCTAACTATAACTTTAAGATCTTTTGTTTCTCTATGGAATGCAAAATTATTGAGTATTACAATATGGCGTCCCATATCTGCCTTATTTGCTTAGTATTTGTAAACTTATTGGTAGATTCTAATGATATTTTTACTATCATTAGAAAGCTATTAGATAAAAGAATTTAATAACACTCTATTTACTTTTTTTATTTTATTTGGGATAACAAACAGCTGTCACAATAGAATCTTAAAAAACTACTTATACATAATAAGGGAATATTAATTATCGTTATCCTCGAACTTATTAATTGTGATACACGGTATTGCTAATGAGGATCAGTAAGGTATCTCAACAAAACAAAAAAAAAGGTAATGTCATGATTAAAGCCTGTTCCATGATAAACATCCACATAAATTGAAGACTTATAGCAATCATGCTATGCTGAGATAAATTATTATCAAATATATTACACATTATTAACTGAAGGGTTGTTAATGTACTTACATACGTAAATAATGTCACGCCTCTTACGTAAGGGTAGGGACAGATCACGGTGCGACAGGTTTGAGGTGTCCCACTCAAGGTAGAAACGGCCTTAATCCTTAAGGTAGACTTGTGATCAGCAGCCCTCGCTTACTTTTGGTATGGTATGCTATTGAGGTAGGTAATAAGTAATAACCAATGGCCAAAAAAAGGGTCGCCGTGTCAGCTGGTACTCCACTCAAGAGTATAGATAAGTAGGCCAATAGTATAGAAAAGTAGTGCAACTTACAGGAACTTGTAATTTTAAGTATCTCAGTTGCATACGACACACTCGACGTCGATAAGCAATAAATCTTACACAAACGCCAAGTGCATTCCGTCTCGTGTGAACAGCGCAACCACGGGTTCTCATTGCGGTTAACTGTTAGCTGCAGTACTGAATTTGATATTTTGTTTATATATTATATGAAATACCATCGACAGATCCACAAATTATTAATTAAAAGTTCATGTAATGTAGGTAACAGTGCTCGGTAAGCGGCAATAGGCTCGCCACCTATTACGTGGGACCAAATATATAATTGGCGAAGTGTGGGCGTGTAATATGCCTCTGCCTACCCCTTCGGGGAAACAGGCGTGAATGTATGTATATATGTATGTAATTTAGGATAGTGTGAAATGCCATTAAATATATATTTACATGAACAAGCTCCATTTGTATAACATTACCACCTTTCGTTAAGGGATTAATGCATAATATCGACCGATACGGCGTGAAGGTGAGTCTACCCGCAATCCACTCCTGAGGTCGTGGGTTCGATTCCCACACGACACATCTTTGTGTGCATAAACATGATTTTTGTAGTGGTCTGGGTGTTTTCTCATATATATGAAGAATATATTTAAAAAAATTAAATATTTATGTTTATCCGTTATTCTATAACACACTTGGAACTAAATAATTGGTGTAATTGTCAGAAAATATTTATTATATATATTCCCAATTAAGTATGCTCTCTACTACGTTAGAGTAAAAGGTATAGGGATGTTACCAACATTTTAAGAGTCCAAGCCAACCTCACGTGCAAATGGTGCACCTGCCAATCAACGGACAAGGTTCTGGCATACATAAAAGTTCCCTGTGAGCGGCAATAGCTAGCCAAATTACGTGGGATCAGCAATGTAATTGGCGAAATATGGGCATGTCATACGCCTCTGCTTACCCCTTTGGGGAAACAGGCGTATATGTATGTATCTATGAATTTAATATAATTTAAAATACACCATTGACAGACAAGAAATGAATGATTTCTAAAAAAATACGAAAACATTGCATAATGTTACTTGAATTATCAAATTACGCGAAACTGGCATATACTATAAACGAGAGAGTTAATATCTAAGAAAAATAAAATTATAAGGCTTCTGGAAGCCACAGGACTTCTCCTTGACCTGTCCAGTGACTCAAAACTAATGCCGCTCTACTTATTTACATATAGGATATATTAATAAGTGTTTACCTGACCTAGATGACATCCGGTACGCTAATGAAGATTAGTTCGAATAGAAGCAAGGATCATTTGGACAATCAATTTTATAAAATACAAAAGAAGCTCCTTAGAACATTGAAACGATTAAAAGATTACTGAAACTTATTATTACCCTTTAGCTAGAGATATCCCAATATAATTTAATAATAAATATTCCCTCACAATCACACCAATTATTTAGTTCCAAGATAAGTATCATTAAGAACTTGTGTTATGGGTACTAAAGAACGGATAAACATACATAAATACTTTTTTTTTGTAAATACATACTTAAGATACATAGGAGAACATCCAGACCAGATCAAAAATTCATGTTCATGCACACAAAAATTTGTCCTGTGTGGGAATCGAACCCTGCTAGGATATGATAATGACAGATAAACAGCCTCGTAATTCCTTCACACTAAGCTGAGAGTATTATGACTTAAGAGTGGGTGCTACTCAGTTGTTAAAGCAATTATTTTAAGTCTATAAGATGATTGGCGCTTGCAGTGGGTGCATCAAATTAAGATATTGAGAACCTACATAAAATTTAATTTTATTTTTATTTATGTATTTTATTAAGAATCACCACTATCTGTTTACACTATTACTTATAAATTACAAATATGAAACAAACAATGAAGGTGAATACCACATGCAATGAGAAATAAAATTACTTGAAACGAACTTAACAAATCAATGATCTTTCGTTCATGAAATTCATCGATTATGTAATCTCGCTAACTTCTTTCTTTAAGGTTTTGAGTTCCTTGTTGATGCAACATTTAATAAATGTGTTATTAGGGTGTTTAGGGATCCTACCAAGACCAGAGGAGCCCAAACCAACCTCACCTGCAAGTGGTGCACCTTCCGATCAACGGACGGGGCTCTGGCGAACATAACAGTGCCCGGTAAGCGGCAATAGGCTCGCCACCTATTACGTGGGACCTACTATATAATTGGCGAAGTGTGGTTGTATAATATGCCTCTGCCTACCCCTTCGGGTAAACAGGCGTGAATGTATATATGCATGTAAATGTGATTGTAAATGAAATTTGTGTTTAGTTGTCCAATGTAAAATTTTGTGTAATTTTTTTGAGAACTTTATGACACTTCATAATGACGCCTCCTGCCTAACAGAATGCCGTCAATGCAGACCAAAAAAATTAGGACGCTTCATACGTGAGCACGGCAACAAGCGGTAACAGTCACATTATTGTCATAAAGTAAGTTAATTATCATATAAGGGGTAATTTCAATAAATATATACTTAAAATATTTTCAACATTTATCTGTAAAGTATTGTTGTATATTTTATAACCATTTAACAGGTAAAACAAATTTAAATGTTCAAACCCTATCTATCTAACTATATCATATAGAGCCATTAAAATCAGAAAGGAAAGAAAGAAAAAAAAATATAACACAAATATATACAGAAACACTGTTAACAGAAAAAATATAAGACATGGGAACTAATAATTGTGCCAAGGATGGATATATCCGTGACAAATTAATTAGTCCAGCATAGAAAAAAAATGTTCAAACCTTTGCAAGATAATCGTTAGTATTTAAAAGATAAAACCTTAAACTTGATACGAAATAGAAAATATTTAACATTTCAACAAATATGCAATCTTATTCGTTCGTATAAGGTTACATACACTCTGTCCCATTTATCACAACATGAATGATTGCTCAGGCGTGGTTCTCATATGACGTGAATCGAAACAAAATGTGTTTCGGTAATCACTTTCGGAAATTTCATACATTCCTGTGTTTGCATGGGTCCGTATGCAATCTTCCGGCGTATTTAGCAACGTGCTTAATAGGGCACTTTCATTCGAGAAATCTGACAGGGTTGGCACTAACGACTTCTCTTGAAAAAAATATTCATCAAATAATTGCTAAACTATCTAATTGACACATAGTATGTATTTTCAAAATTTTTATTGTGTTTGTAAATTTATATCATTATTTTAATTTGTGTTTTATTTTATGGTTATTTTGATAATTTTTAGTTACGACATTATTATTAATGTGTTTTGGGACAATTTATTTCTACATATAGGTTTCAATTGGGATAAAAATATTTTTAATGTGTATTTTTAAGGTAAATTTAGAAATAGACATTTATATAGATTTTGTTTAATCATATTATCACCAAATGTGTTTTGGACATATTATTTTCGCATGCATATAGCTGGTCTTATTCCTTATTTTCACATGTACCGTGTTTCCTATCTATATATGTGTCTATATCTATATCTGCGAATTAATTAATGATTTTCTCTCCTCCTTGAGTCGTTGTCCTTATTGAAGAGGATGATCTCCACTTATCATCATCACCAATCACTTTCCGGACGAGCGCTTTCCATTTTGTTCTGTCTTCGGCGGTGTGTAAGGCCGCTGGACGTTTTTAATGCTATTTTTCTTCTATTGTTTTATTATGATATTTTTATATTATTGATCCAAGCCGTATATTGTGTTGGTACCTGTCACTCCATGAGATGAGTCATGGATGGTCGTAAGAGTCGACAAAGAGAAATGTTACCGGATGATGGGCAGCAGCGTCATCCGGTAACATAACTCGCTCACCAACCCGCCTGCCCAGCATGGTGATTATGGACAAATACTCCCAATATAGTAAACTATTGACGAACCCAACGTTCAGCAATGGACTTTATAAAGCTGATAATAATATGATAAATCGATTAACGTGACTTTTAAATCGCTGGGAGGTTGAGACAGCCCTGGTTTAGCCAACTGCACTTGTGTCCGTGCCAATCGTCAACCCCGGGGCAATTCACACGCTCCGCCATTCACATTGGGATGATTGTTAGTCCCAAAACCGGTAAATATACTCAACCCCTACCCACATCAGCCTTAATTATATATAACACAAGTTTGAAAATATGTTTGAATTATGGATTTATAAAAAAAAAAAAGTAATATGCCCAATTACGTGTCGAGTCACTCGGACACGTTTTAAAATTGAATACCTACTACTTATTACCTTTTTTTTGGATGGAAAATCATCAAATGACCTTCCCCGCAGTGGATGGAGCTGGAGGGTGTGTCAGACTTCTACTGACTAAAAACCATCCATGTTCCTTCTTTTGAGCCGCTACTTACGCTACGTACCGAGGCCGCGGTAACCCTACTACTTATTACCTACTGTTTATTATTATCATTATCAATCATTAAAACTATGTATGTTTCACGGCTTTTCTTTATAAACCCTCATGTTCCAAAAGATCAAATTTACAAGACAGCCTCGGGTAAGGCATGTGGCATTTTCTTTTAAATAATGGTTTCTTGCGTTTAGCACATTTAGCCAATGTCAAGTAAAGTAAATATTCATAATACTAAATTTATAGTAAATTACAACCTTGAGATCTCACTTGGACTTCTTGAGGGAATTTACAAAGTGATATTGCACTGTATTGTTTAATTTACCAACACTCAAGTACGTTATCAAACACTTAACGGTTAACAACCCACAGTTATTACTCATTAATGTTTGAAATATCACGAATAGAAATTAGAAAATAAAACAAAACTACACTCTTCACTTTCCCGTCAAGAAGTCCAAAATAATTTATTTTCTTTAACATTTATATAAGACTTTTAAGCAAGTGATGGATTAAAAATATCTTTGTAACAATTCCCACGCGAGTAAAGTTGACTCTCGTTTCAGCGTTGGTCGTGAAGACATCGTTGTTCTGAGGCTCCTATCGTACCTGAAGATGCCCTGTGTGTAAGGGCGAAACACGTGTCGTGTTGAATAGTTTCTCGATTTTTCGTAGACATTATAGTAGAGCGGGAATTGTTGCAAATATATTTTTAATCCATCACTTGCTTACAATGAATTTCCGCAAAGTAACGCCTGAATCAATAAATTATTTTATACTATTAATTTACATATACAGTTATATCATCAGAGATACGATATATTACGAGTTTTGAAAACTAGTAAAGCTAAATGTGTTTATCGCATGTGTGTATTGAATGATGTGATGCATCCATATGTTATACCTTAGAATTCAAATAGAAAGTTACAGTTTCGCGACTATACGATAGAAACATGACTGTTAAAATTTTCGACACTCCGAAAATGTTATAGTTACGCTAAAATTATGTCACAAGCAGCGACATAATTGAAGGTGACAAAATTGATGGAGTTTCTAATTAGTTGAGTAGAAATTACTAGATAGGTGCTACGGTGACATTGCTATTCTGTTAATGTTAATCGCACTACAAATGGGCTTCCTGTCATGTCTGTCAAAAGAATGAGAAAAATATATCGACTCGATTCGATTGGTTTAATTCTTTCTCTTATTAAACGGCTTCTACGAGTATTTGACAATTTCGCCAATGTCTAATAAACATTTTTTAAAAATTCTACTTATAAAAAACGCTTGTATGGAACACACTCAACAAATTTTAGGGTACACTTAAAAAAAGTTTTATGTGATTTTAATTGATTCTTATTATGTTTTTTTTTCTTTTGATATAATTTCCTGCACACTATAATTTTTTTCTTAAATTACATAGTAATATGATTTATGGATTAATATTATATTGTTATTACTCTTAAAAGCATAACATATGACGACCGATATGGCGTGGAGGTCAGTATACCTACACTTCACTCCAGAGGTCATGGGTTCGATTCCCACACAGGACAAATCTTTGTGTGCATGAATATGAATATTTGATCTGGTCTGGGTGTTTTCCTATGTATATTAAGTATGTACTTACAAAAAAAAGTATTTAAGTATGTTTATCCGTTCTTTAGTATCCATAACACAAGTTCTTAATGATACTTTTCTTGGAACTAAATAATTGGTGTAATTGTCAGAAAATATGTATAACAACTGCTTAGTCTATGATTTTCTATAATATAATTTTTATCTAATTTTTTCATAATGCATTCGGTCGCGTATTATGCAGTCATCATGACACTTAAGATCAAAATCAGATTATTAAATGATTAAACTGAATTAGTAAACTTTAAAAAGTCCGGAACTATTAACGAAAGATTTTTTGTGTGACAAGTCAGACATAGATCAAACGTAACACTTTCACATACGCACCTTAAGACCATGTGTCACCTTTAGATAAATAAATAAATAAAAAGAATAAAGTATCTTAAGATCTTGTAAGACGACTCAATGTGGAACAGACCTGTTTAAAGTAAGGTGGGGCCGATTGTACAAGTTCAATGTGTGAGATTATGAAACAATGTTGAGTGGCGACCACCCGTGATGTTTTTTATTATGTGATCAACAGCCCCAAGCTGTGATAACTGCTCATTTTGAAAACTTACGTCACAGTATGCAGTTGAAGCAATTTAATAACGGCTTGCTTTTAACCTCACTATTCTTATGAACCACGCTAATTTGCCTCCTTTGATGCACCCGTCATAAACTTCAGGCTCATAAAGTCCACTGCTGAACATTAGCGTCCCTCATAGATTATATATATTTAGATTATATATATTATAATAGATTTTGACGACTGATATGGCGTGAAGGTCAGTATATCTACACTTTACTCCAGAGGTCGTGGGTTCGATTTCCACATAGGACAAATCTTTGTGTGCATGAACATGAATATTTGTTCTGGTCTGGGTGTTTTTCTATCTATATTAAATATGTATTTCCAAAAAAAAAAGTGTTTAAGTATGTTTATCCGTTGTTTAGTATCCATAACACAAGTTCTTAATGAATTAATGATACTTATCTTGGAAGAAAATAATTGGTGTAATTGTCAAAAAATATTTTTTATATTCTATCGCAGTTCAAGTAAGTATCCAGCATGACGCTGCTGCCCATCATCCGGCAGGATTCCTCTTCGTCGACTCTTACGACTCCCGGGATGAGCAGAGGTGGCGCTCTTCTTGGCCGATACCACACGGCACCTACCGTTTCCTGCCTTATATAGTCCAATAAAACTAGAGCGTTCCATACTGTAAAATTTATTTTATTTTTTTTACTGAAACTTTATCGCTTAAATAAAAATTAAAATGTACAAAAGGCAAACTTAATGCTGCAAGGCATTCTCTACCAGTTAACCTTTGGGTTAGCAGAAAAGTATGAGGCAGTACGAATAAGAAAACATATTTTCTTATTCGTACTGCCTCATATATTATACACTAACAATAAGAATTTCAAGATTTCATTAATCTATAGTCTAACCTTACTGTTTTCTGTAAGCTGTTTCCTTTCACACTACATAATTATGTAAAATACTCCCAAATCAGGACAAATACCCAATTACCAAAAGTTTTCCCTATGTATTACGTAATTACGAACGCAATTTTTTTAACGACCGATATGGCGTGGTGGCGAGTATACCCGCACTCCACTCCTGAGGTCGTGGGTTCGATTCCCACACAGGACAAATCTTTGTGAGTATAAATATGAATTTTTGTTCTGGTCTGGGTGTTTTCCTATGTATATTAAGTATGTTTTTACAAAAAAAAGTATTTATGTATGTTTATCCGTTATTTAGTATCCGTAACACAAGTTCTTAATGATACTTATCTTGGAACTAAATAATTGGTGAAAAAAAAAAACAACGCCATAGGAACGAGGCGCAGATGCAGGCATATAATTTTCTACGCTATATCAGTATAAAATGATATAACTTCTATTAAAGGTTTGCTTAAGTTAAGAAACATGTGACCTCTTTTGACAGTGATAATTCGAAAGTCAACCTTGATAATGTACAAGTACAGTTGTACTAACAATGATCATCATTTTATTTGTTTGTTGATTCCGTAGAAATTGTACCAACGAAGACGAGATATACGAGAAAGGCTAATGAGTCACAAAGTACATGAATGTATCGTCGGTCAAAGGACATAGAGTTTAATACACCTTGTACTTTTTAACGTAGCAGTTATTTAAAACAACCTTAGAATATAATAATGTAGGATTTAGAGTTATTATTAAGGGTCAAAATTTAAAACAAAAGCCTAAAAGAATATTATTTAAAACATATTTCACACGTATATTTTCCAAAAATTTTTCAAATGTACATTTTCCACGTGTAGGGATCCTACCAAGACCTAAGGAGCCCAAGCCAACCTCACCTGCAAGTGGTGCACGCACCTGCCGATCAACGGACGAGGTTCTGACGAACATAGGCCCGGTAAGCGGCAATAGGCTCGCCACCTATTACGTCGGACCAACTGTCTACCCTCTCGGGGAAACAGGCGTGAATGTATGTATTTTCCAAAAAGTAGTAAGTAGGAAAAAGTATTACGTTCTATAATGTCATATGTTGAAATCAGTTTATAACGGACCAGTGGAGTTATTTTTTGTGAACAGTAAGAGCTAAACTAAACCATAAACTCAAGTAATAAGTACCTGTTCATTTTGTAGAGTGGTCACCCGCGCCACCTCTCTCCTCAGCTGAATTATCACCCTCTCCTTCGATTTTATTTCCTCCAGCTAGAAAAGAAAACAACAATATTATGCTGACATACAGAATTATAAACTATATATTATTATATACACTACTATGGACCACGGCATTTCTCGCTTTTAACCGGGATTGTTAACCTTTGGTACCAAATTGGTTGTGTACTGGGATATTTTGGTAGGTTGTGGGGTACTTTTTAATAGGAATTCCCAACCAGGTTGTGCAATGAACTCTCTTCCGATTTTTTTCACTACACTAGAGTAAGGGGGGGGGGGGATCTTAAAACAATGAGGGCTGCATTAAAAGAACTGCAGTTCGCTAGGAAATCTTATTAACAACTTTCTTCGTATGATATAAAAAGTTAATATACTCAGATACTCGAAAACAGAAACATGGGACAATTAGATTGCCAATCGAGAGTGTTTTGAATGCACGAAAATGGAACATTTTGGATCCTGAGGTACAGGACTATACAGGATAATGTTATAATTGATATTATGCAGATGCAGATCACTCAAACAAAAATTGGGAAGGTTTCGTAACTAACAGCGCCTTTTCGAATAGTTCCGCAAAAATATTTGACTGTATAATTGCTAGCATAATTTACAAAGGTTAAACATCTTGTAATGTAATGTTAGAACTTAAACAGACATTGTCTTTTAAACATACATTGTCTTTTAAACATACATAAGTTGCATACTTTTAACAACATATCTGCAAAAAGAATTACCAATTCCTTGTAATTAACATACGTATTTCAACGGAACACTTAAAAGTTGAAAACCCTACTTGTATATTATGGACCAAAATATTGTACGAACTAAAAAATTTAATCATAAGATTTAAGGCCTGTTGCTATTATGGTTTCACTATTTTATATAAAAAATAGTGTTTGATAGATATGTCTTGGTTATCAATATTATTGTAATTGGTCAGTACCCTGACTGTGACATATTCGTAGATAGCTGGGAATCAATCCAGGCAAAATTGTCGTCTTTTTGTGAATATTATGTCCTCTTTAATTATATTTTTAACTATATATGCATGTAAAATTACTCACTGAGTTAGTTATGGTAATTGGGCCAGACCCGTGTAACTAATACAAATAAATAAATAAATAAAATAAATTTAAAAAAAAAAAATATTAGTAAACCTGACGAGTCTATGGTAGGTACAGTCCGTGTAGTGCGTAAGTATATCTTGTGCAGTATATTTGGTAGGTAGGTATTGATGAAAGAATGATGAATTGCTAGCCAGATTTCACCATTTGACAAGTTTTATCAAAAGATCACTGTCCTAAAAGATCACTTAAGTTGCTTAAGCTTACGTATCCCTTTTAAATTATCGATACATTGCTTCTGCTCACCCCAATTGGGAAATTTGGACGTGATATTACACTTGTATTATATCAATATTACCCAGAACTGCTGGCAGCGGTTGGATGCTAAGAGCTAAAGATCAAGATCAGTAGCATGCCTTTGGAGAAGACTATATCCAGCCGTGGATACGAAGATAAGCTGATGATGATGATAATAATATATATCAGCAAGACGGACCAGATTTTTAGCACTGGGCATGCGTGACTGCCTGCCCTACAATGTCTGGGGCAGCGTGTGTTCTTCTAGCTTCTACAGAAGGCTCCCCATTTGTATCATTCAACTAATAGGAAAACTGACCAGCTTATGGCACTGTGCGCGCGCGTCCCTCCGCGCGGCATTCTCCAGGGCAGCATGTTTGGCCATCTGTGCGCGCAGTTCAGCTCCACGCGCGCATTCTGCCGCCTGTGCGATCTGGAATTATGGGTAATATATATATTATAGCCACTAGTCACTGTCATGAAAAAATAAGATACTAATAAGAGAATAAAGAATAAAACTAAAAAAAATATATCAATAAAAATCTATACATTTTACAAAGCAAACTTATCAAAATAAATATGTTTTTTAATGTTATATTTTTCGTGTCGCTAACGTCAGAATTAATGAGACTCCTGCCAGTCTAACCCTAAACGGCAATATGACAGGCAAATATTTTCATTGCACCTCTAATTGACGTGCTTTATTCAGCACACAATGGAACTCGCAAGTGACATTCGCCTAATGATTCTAAACGTACCAATATAGCAATAACACGACTGACATCAAGTTTAGTAGACGGAAAACGATTTGGGACTTCACACTCTTCGAACAGCTAAAATGTTTAAGCTTTTGGCTATATTTTCAGTGATCTATGTCTCTAATTGCGTTGATACCTCAAGCTTTCTCTTCAAAGAAATAATAAAGTATCACAACGACACAAATATAAAATCAGAGCATGCCAATCAAGTGGTCACAAAAATCTACAATGCATTCCGTCAATGGTTTTTCACTATAACGTTTTGTGATTTCACGTACTTCGAGAACAGAATCTTGAGATACACCGAAATCAGCGGCAATGGGTACCCAGTACTCCTACTCAACGGATGCCCCGATCAAAACCGGACTAGAGTCAAACCAAAAATAAACATACATGGACAAACGGCGTACGTAATAACAGCAAAAGTATTAAGCTTAGAAGGCAGTGAGTACGTTGTGGATGCGTTATTGAGAACCGGCGTGTTTAAACCCAGAAGTGCAGTCATATTCGTTCTCAATGAGCCCGTAAAAGTAGACAACTACTTCTACTACACAATGAAATCCCATTTCCAGTTTCTATGGAGCAGACGCATTACAAACTCTGTCGTTTTAATATCATGGGAAGGGCACTTAAGAACGTTTACCTACAATTCCTTTTACGACAACATTATAGACATTACCGATGTGAAGGATATCTCACGTATGCTATCTCATCTGTACGACAATCTTTACGGTCACGAACTGAGATTGAGTGTTTTTAAAAAAATTACTGCGTACGATGACTATCGGCCTGTTCTTTGTGATTCAAGACTTGCTGCCACTATATTAAACCAACTGAATGCTACATGCAAACCTCTGGTTCCAAGAGATGGTAATACAGTTGGAGATCTTTTAGACAACGGTATTGCTACTGGTGTCACTGCAGATTTAATTGATGGCTACACCGACCTAGAATTGAGCTCTCGGATACTCAAAAATTCATATTACGGATACATTGATACTACATATCCTTTGCTGCAAGACGAACTATGTTTCATGGTGAAAAGTTCTGATAAACAATCAACTTTTATGACAATTATAGATATAATATCCGTCAGGGTTCTTTTGATATTTAATTGTAATGTTATTGTTTTTATGGCAATTGCATTAATAGCGCTGAAAGTAGAAAGCACATTTTTTAATATGGATAACGAAGTATCCATAGGCACAACTATAATAGACCTGACTAAATGTTTTATAAGGCAAACGTTTAATATGAAATTCAATGGACCCGTTTACAGAAGTTTAGTACTTATGATAATATTGTACTCCTTGATAATCGACTGCGTCATTGATGTAAGTTTAAAGAATAGTTTACATTAACTAAAAGTGTAACGTACGCCCAAACATTAACAAATCCTATTTTTACAGGGCATCATAACAACGGCCATCACCTACCCGAGATACAAAAGTGAGGTAAACACTTTAACTGAGTTATTTGAGAGTAATCTCACTATTGGGATACACAATCGCCACATAAAGCTGTTTAACAGAAGTCTTGATGATGGAATTCGCGACAAATTGATGAGTCGCATAGATATAGTCAGTGACAAAAAGATCACAGAAATAATAATAGAGAGACAATTTCAATATGCCTTGCTTCTGCGGAAGACGGACGCGTTGAATATTTGCCGTAAGACATCAAACTTTAAAAATGGACAGCCTCTCTTCGAGGTAATGCGTGAGTGCCCCATACCATGTTCAATAGTCTACGGTCTCCGCTACGGAAGCCCGTATTTACCGAAAATAGATAAAATCATGCTGTATCTTAATCAGAATGGAATTTTAAACTTCTGGGTTAAAACAGAGGATTATAAAGCCAACCAGAATGTTCTCGACCCAGATGCTAAATACCTAAAACCGTTGAACTGGGGTAATTTACAAGAAGTATTTATTGTATGGTCGGTTGGATTGATAATCAGCACCGTCGTGTTTTTAATTGAGATGTTTTTACATTGGCGTCAACTTGCTAGGACAAATATTATTACGGAATAATATTATATTACATAAATGAGTAAATGTTAGAATTTTAAAATACACTCGTTTCGGATATTTTTTTCGTAATCTCTAAATCTTTTCGTAATAAATATGCAGTTCGAACCAAAAGAATAAGACTTAGATTAAATGAAAGGCATTAATTTAACCAATATTAGGTATCGTCAAAATTACAATGCCTGATGTTAAGGAGACAATTGTATTGACATTGTGACGACCGATATGGCGTGGAGGCGAGTGTACCCGCACTTCGCTCCTGGGGTCGTGGGTTCGATTCCCACATGGGACGAACCTTCGTGCTGGTCTGGGTGTTTTCCTTTGTATCTTAAGTATGTAGTTACAAAAAAAATGATTTATGTATGTATATCCGTTGTTTTGTTTCCATAATACAAGTTCTTAATAATACTTATCCTGAAACTAAATAATTGGTGTAATTGTCAGAAATATTTATTGTGCAAACAACATAATGAAAGCTTGCAAAGGCTTGTGAGCTTACATTTATAAAATTCTGGCAAAAAAAACCCTGGGAGAACGAAATGGTATAAAAGATCTTTTCTGTATCTTATGTGTAGAAAATATCATCTTATTTGTAAAGCAACCATTTTTTTCGAATGCATGAATATGCATGAATTTTGGAAATTAATACTAAATTACAAAAACAATTCATTTTGACAAAATCAAATGGCCAAAATCATAAGCATTCTTTAGTTTAAGCACAAAATGAAATAAATATAAGAGACATTATAAATAGACTATCGCTCACCTTAACTTTTTCGTGAAGGCTCTTGTTTGCAAATTTCAAAGTCTGAATTTCTATGCTTAACTTTTTCAATTCTTGTAATCTATTGTTTCCTGTTTGTGCGTCATCTGGATTTCTATCAGCTTTGTCTTTGTTCACAGATCTCAGTTGCTTCTCTAGGATATCTTCTCTCCTCTTGTATTCAGTTTTGAAATTTCGAATTGCGCTCTCATGTTGAGCCTTCAGCGCTCTGACTTCGCTCCGCTCGAGGTCGAGCGATTTCTTTAGACTAGCATTATCAAAACGCAATCTTTCGACTAGGCTCTTCAACTTATTGAGGAATGCCTCGTCGACAGTACGCTTGTGCTCGTCGGTCACGATGGCGGACATTTGGCTGCTGGTGGTCGATGTGTCGGTGGACGCCATTGCGTGACGTCACCGGATCGTTGTCAGTTCGGGAGCGTCCCGATCGTCTGCGGTCTTTGGCCCCGTACTAAAATGTACGGATCACTAGTTTATGATTCGTTCGATTCGTCGTGGTTTCGGTTTGCTGGGTATAATTGCCAATTCTGTAATTAGAAAAAGTTTAAAATTTAAACAGTAGTATTGATAAATTTTCATTTGAATGAGCGATGTAATGATTACATACATTCTCGCTTGTTTAGAGGCGCTTGCTTGTTTGTAGGCAGAGGCAAATTATACGCCCACACTTCGCCAATTTTATAGTCCCACGTAATAGGTGGCGAGCCTAATGCCGCTTTGTAATGATTACATGTTGAAATAATGGAAGACTTTGCCTATTTTTTATATCACGATTCAAATCATGCGGACCTTTTGATGCGAAGTGGTCCCCGCTGCCTTTGCACGCTTTCAATTCATACATACATTATACGCCCACACTTCGCCAATTATATAGTTGGTCCCACGTAATAGGTGGCGAGCCTATTGCCGCTTGCCGGGCACTGTTTTGTTCGCCAGAACCTCGTCCGTTGATCGACAGGTGCTCCACTTGCAGGTGAGGTTGGCTTGGGCTTTTTAGATCTTGGTAGGATCCCTTTCAATACTAGAGCACATATACCTACGACTAATAATTTGTAAGTATAACTTCTCAAGTATACAATAAGGCAATGACTATTCTACCTTTATACCAATATAAAATCAGCCTACTGGTAAAACCTAAGTAAAATAATGCACACAATGAAACGTGTTTTTTCTTTGACTACTACCTATACATTAAATTTTTTAAATATCAGCCGTGTTACACCCTGTATAAAATACTATAAACTAGCATTTATGTAAGATTATGTAGGTCACATTTTTGGTAATGGTAAACCATTTTGATTACCCATAAAACGATTCGCATAACTTTTTGTACAATATTTAACAAATCCTAGAATATACCATCGCAATTTCGTAAAAATAACGTCGTTATTTAAAATCGACCAACAATTCAACACGACACGTGTTTCGCCCTTACACAGGGCATCTTCAGGTAACATAGGAGCCTCAGAAAAACTATGTCTTCACGACCAATGCTGAAACGAGACTAATTCTCTCGGATTTTGCGGAAAATTATAGTTGCGCGGGAATTGTTACAAAGATATTTTTAATCCGTCACTTGCTTACAATGGATTTCCGCAAAGCAACGCCTGAATCAATAAATTATGTACCTACAATTACATTTTATCGAAATAATGTTGCATCGAAGTTTTGCGACCCATATTTTTATTTCATTGTAAGTTTCAGTTAGCAAAATAATTAAAACAAAAATTTTTACTTCAATAATACATAGGAAATTAAATATCGTAATGTAATCTATTTAATATGAATTATTTCATGATATTCTTATTTACTTACTTCTCTTTTTGGGTTAAGTTAGAGTTATATTAGGTCGGGGAAAAAGTCTTTTCGCATAACGTAGGTATAAACTTATTATAAATTTTTTTTGACTGTACTATTTGTGTCTGGCTGGTTTTGGTAACATTAAAAAGGTTCCACTATAAAGAAAAGAAAAAAATAAAAAAAAGTTGTTTCCCGCTATTTTTCATTTGTTTTTCTCTCCGTAAAAATGAGTGAATCTAATGAAGAAATTCGATACATTTTAAAATTTTATTATAAAAAAGGCAAAAATGCAACTCAAGCAGTGAAAAAAATTTGTGATGTTTATGGACCTGATGCAGTGTCAGTAAGAGTAGCACAAATTTGGTTCAAACGTTTTCAGTCCGGAAATTTTGATGTTAAAGATGCACCTCGCTCTGGTCGCCCTGTTACGAATAAAATGGACGCCATTTTTGAAAGAGTTGAGCAAGATCGGCATATTAGTAGTTACGATGTAGCTGAAGAACTGGGAATTGACCACAAAACAGTTTTGACCCATTTGAAGAAAGCTGGTTATACAAAAAAGCTCGATATTTGGGTGCCACACGAGCTCACTCAAAGAAACTTAATGAACCGTGTACTCATTTGCGATTCATTATTGAGACGTAATGAAACCGAGCCGTTTTTGAAGAGATTGATAACTGGCGATGAAAAGTGGATCACGTACGACAAGAACGTGCGAAAAAGGTCGTGGTCGAAAGTTGGCCAGGCTTCACAGACTGTGGCCAAACCTGGCCTAACACGAAATAAGGTGATGCTGTGTGTATGGTGGGATTGGAAGGGCATTGTTTATTATGAGCTTTTACCGCCCGGCAAAACCATCGATTCTGATCTTTACTGCCAGCAACTGATGAGATTAAAGGAAGCAGTCGAGAGAAAACGGCCGGAATTGATCAACAGGAAGGGTGTGGTCTTTCATCACGATAACGCTAGACCACACACATCTTTAGCCACTCAGCAAAAATTAAGAGATTTCGACTGGGAGGTCCTAGTGCATCCACCATATAGCCCTGACCTTGCGCCTTCAGATTTCCACCTGTTTCGGTCTCTGCAGAATTCTTTAGGTTCTGTAAGGTTGACCTCAAGAGAGGACTGCCAAAACTATTTGTCCCGTTTTTTTGATCAGAAGTCCCAAAGTTTCTACAGTAACGGGATAATGTCTCTGCCCACAAAATGGCAGAAAGTTATTCAACAAAACGGTACATATATATTGTAAATAAATGTAAATAAACTTTGAAAAAAATGTCTTGACTTTTCATACAAAAATACGAAAAGACTTTTTCCCCACCCTATTATTTTTCCCTTAGCTTAATCAAGCCTTATTCAACAAGCAAATGCATCGTTCGATGAAATGCTACTGCGATAAAAAGTTGTTATAAAGAATTATGGGTTCCCATAAATATTGTAACATGTTTTTAAGAATAGTTTCGTCGATAATTTAATACTTTTATGAAATGTAAGTTCGGCATACCTACCGTTCATTCTGGTAACCAAAACCACTAAATTTTTTTTTGTAAAGAAACGTTTTGTGATGATACAAAACAGCGATGATTAACTATTCGATAAACTAAAATAAAAGTATCTTAAAAATCGTGTAATAATTTTCGGTGAAATGAAATGATACATAAAAAGCTGTATACTAATAGATACCCTAAAAAACACAAGAAAGATAACAAAATGTAAAGGGATCCTACCACCATCTAAGGAGCACAAAAAATGCTGTTTACGCACTGTCTCCCGGCCAATGGGGGGACCGGGAGGGGAGTGTGGGGCTCACTGCGGCAGACGCGACCACCGCAGTCCTACCCACTAAAAAACTTCCGACGACGCCCACCGCTGTTGAAAAGGGGGCAGGGGGCCAGTGCCTGGGTTTGTAGCTTCTGGCACCCCGCCCGCGGCCAACGTCCCCCGGATCAGAACCGGGAGGACCTCCTCAGAGAAGCGCAGTGTGTCGCGCCCCTCCTACCTCCTTGTGCGGCCATGGCGTAACTGGCCGACTTCTGGGAGGGTCTATAGCTAGACGGAAGGGGCCCCCTGCCCCAGCCACCTAAGACCCTCCAGGCGCGGCTAGACGGGCCCTCCTTGCCCGCCTGCTGCGCCAACGGCGTAGCCGGAGAGAGAGCGGATCCCGCTCCCTCTCCCGCTCCGCGGCCTCCTTCTGCGACATCACCACTTCGCAGAAGGAGGCCATCGCCTCAAGCCAACCGCACCTGCAGGTGGTACACCTGATAAGGGGTCATCCATAAATTACGTTACACGAATTTCGTACAGTTTTGACCCCCCCTCCGTCCTTATCACAACTGCTGGCCACACTTGTGAGACTCCCTCCTCCATAGTGTGATGTCACATGTTTTGCAATTATTTTATTAAAACAGCAGTTCTTTAATTTTTAATAGGACCTGGATTTTGAAATGTGACGTCACGAAATTTAGAATCCCTCCCATTCCCCTTGTCACATTTGGTCAACCCCCTCCCACCCTCTCAACGTGTGACGTAATTTATGGATAGCCCCTAATCAACAGATGAGGCTCTGGCGTCACAAATCCCGGTAAGCGGCAACAGACTAGCCACCTGGGTACAACAATGTAATGAGCGAAATGTGGGCGTAACATGTGTCTCTGCCTCACCCTTCGGGGAAACAGGCGTGAATAGTATAAATAAGGCCGTAACATCTTTTTATAAAAAAACGTTGTCTCAACCATTGAAATGCAAAAAAACATATATTAAGAAATTATGTGTTTAAGTTAATAGCACACCTTACAAAATGTGACCGTAAATAGCAAAATTGGTTTTGAAAATTTACCCAACACAGACAAATTTTATTTTTGGCCCGAGCGGCGCGGGCGGCCTATTTTTAAGTCATTTCATTTGCAGTCTAATTCCGTTCAATAATTTCCAAGGTCATTACAAGCTTTTGCATTTTGCCAAACCTTATTCATATCCCGCTTTAATGCTTGTTCAAGCATAAGAAAGCGTTACTGTTAATACTTTCATAATTTCAATACGGAAGGACTATACTGAATTTGCCGACCGATATTGTTAGTATGCCTGCACTTCACACTGAGGTCGTGAGTGTGATTCCCAGACAGAACAAATCTTATTGTGCCGGAACATGAATATTTATTATAGTCTGGGTGTTTTCTATGAATATAAAGTATGTATTTACAAAAAACACACACATACACACACAATTTTCTGATAGTAAGAACTCCCATATGTATTACAGGAATTTGTGGTTAATAAAATGAAATCATTACTAATTGTATGAAAATATATAGAAATATTGATCATATGTCATTTTCCAATTTTGGAACTGCTGTGAAATCTATTGTAACAAGCAAGTGATGGATTAAAAATATGTTTGTGACAATTCCCGCGCTACTATAATTTCCCGAAAAATCGAGAAACTTTTCAAAACGACGACGACGACAACGAAGATGGTCTTAGATGGATTCGTAAAGATATCGTTGTTCTGAGGCCCCTATCTTACCTGAAGATGCCCTGTGTAAGGGCGAAACACGTGGCGTGTTGAATAGTTTCTCGATTTTTCGGGAAAATATAGTAGCGCGGTAATTGTTACAAAGATATTTTCAATCCATCACTTGCTTACAATGGATTTCCGCAAAGTAACGCCTGAATCAATAAATTATCTATTTTAATATACAACTGTAAAATACTTAACATATGTACCAAAAAGAAGTTCAATGTCCCATGAATCATCCCTAGCCTCCCATCACTTACATTCACCATCATCTCAGCCATATGATCTCTCAAATTCATCTCATCTCAGTCCACTGATAAATATAAGCATCTCCACTTGATTTCTACATTGAGCGATCCTAAGCCGCCTGCATAATTCACAATAAGCGAATACAAATTTAATAATGCATCTTTAATTAGCATAACAATTTCACGTTAAAGTAGGTCGCCTACACCGACGCGTTATGTGCCTACGCTCGTAACCGATCATGCGCGGGTCGCGGGTTCAATTCCTCGCCTAATTGAGCCAATTGCGTCCTTCGGGATGCGTTTCCTTTGTTAAACTGGATCTAATTCGCTCAGTTACTGTGTTGTAACTGATATTAGTTTGATTTATACTCAGTTTAAACATACATAATCTCACGACAACATACATAATGATATGTGGAGTGGGCTATGACTCTTTAAAAGTAATCTGTATCCTTTGAGCAAAGTTTATTTGCATCACAGAGATCCCTTCGGCCATATATCACTAGAGTAGAGTAGAGTAGAGAGTAGGCACACTTCGCCAATTATATAGTTGGTCCCACGTAATAGGTGGCGAGCCTATTGCCGCTTTCCTGGCACTGTTATATCCGCCAGAGCCTCGTCCGTTGATCGCCAGGTGCACCACCTGCAGGTAAGGTTGGCTTGGGCTCCTTAGGTCTTGGTAGGATACACTTTAATTCAATTAACACTTTTTTTTTATTTAGAGAGTCTTGGGCTCAAAACCTGGTCTAAAAAATATGATTTTTCAAATCGTTGATCTTTGCCTCGGAAAGCACGTTAAGCTGTTCTAATCTATGGCAGTTGTTATTAAGAAGTCAGTGCCCTCTTATATTTTGCCAGCTGGTTTAACCGTGGAATAATTTCCTTTGGGCTGCGGAGGTCAAACAGCAGTCGCTCTATGTCAAAACTAAAAATACAGTTAACTGTAATTAAACCAGTGAGCAGTGCCTGTGCCTGAGGTTACGTCTAGGGCAACCGGGTTAATGGTAGGACATCATGAAGTTCATAATTGTTAATACATTTCGCATGAAAAAAATCTTTAGGACTCACATGCTCTCTGTGAAATCGAAAACGTACCGCACTATGACATCTCGCCAAGTCGTTTTGTAAAACGGCGCATTATACAATCTTTCCGTCGTATATTGTCTGTAATATTACTTTTTCTCATTAGCGTGTAATATAAGTATTGAGTGACGTGACAGGCCGCCGAAGGGCGTGGATCGTTTAAACAAGCCCACTATTTTTATTTACGCTTCGTAAATTGTGTTCGCATTAGACTATTTAGGTCATGGTAGTGTGTTTTTACTAGAACTTTAAAATTATGTTAACATACAGGGTGACTTGAAGATTGGTGCAACGCTTGGAAGCGAAAGTAGTATAGACATTTAGAACCATTTGAGCCATGATTGTCTTAGACGAAGTTTCATTTTTTTTTTTTAAACTCATTATATTATTTTTTATAAAAA
The DNA here is from genome assembly GCA_949126915.1 of Musotima nitidalis. Classification (NCBI taxonomy): domain Eukaryota; kingdom Metazoa; phylum Arthropoda; class Insecta; order Lepidoptera; family Crambidae; genus Musotima; species Musotima nitidalis. The sequence goes on along the minus strand of OX421424.1, from coordinate 3,914,760 downwards.
GCCCAAACTTTTACAATTAGTTGCCAATAATGGCCAATTTTAATAATAATGGAGTAATTTTTTTATTTTTCTTAATTAAAGTAATGTCTAAGAAATCTAACAAAACATGTTCTAAGCATTCATGTGATCAAACATTTTGACGTGACAACGTCTTAAATTAGGTTGCGGCTGGGAGTCACTTATGAAAAAGTGTAACGCTCGGTAACGTTACGATGAGTCACCGAACGAGAGAGAGGCCCGGCGAATGCCTTGCGTCTCTCTCCCACTCAACTATGATCGGTCTGCCGCGCGCGCAGTTTTAGTAAACAAAATATATTTCTATAGTTAAAATTTGTGCAATTCTTATTTTCATTCAATTCCTTGTTCCTATTGTGCAATTTAATTATATTCATATCAATAAATATTCTACCGAGAAAAAGACGTTGTCACGTAAAATCTTCGCCCGTAAAAACGACTTTACAGGCAACCATTTTTTTTTACAGACATTTAAAGTCATGAAAATTTCGAAGATTTAATAAAACCGTTTTTTTGACGGCATTTAAAAAAACTTTTTTGTCCAATTAATTTCAATTTCCTTTCCTAATTTCAATAATTTGTGAGATATCTGCGTATGTGATACCTCAAAAGAAAGAGCAACTATACATGTTTCTAAAAAGATTTAAACAAAAAAAACACTACCTGTTTTTTTAAATGCCTTCAAAAAAACGACTTCTTGTGAGATCACAGGGGTAACTATTCTAGGCCGGCAACACACGGTACCTATAAGTATTTCCCCATTCTAATAAATAAAAAAATAAAATAAAATATACTTTATTGTCTTTAAGATCAGATTTAGTTCGTTAAGCATTTTACACAAAATGGAAATTCCATATATTTTTTTAACAGCAATGAAAGAAATATGAGCGGTAACATAATAAAGGAGTAAAAGCAAATGGGTTCTTTGTCAGAATTTGTCAGTTTATCTGTCTGTTGTGGTTTTCTCAAGATTTGTCAGTCTGTATCTGTCAGTCAGCCCGTCGTGATTCTAAAGGAGGGAGGGGATTGTTCGTCAGTCAGACAGTCTGTCGGTGACTCTAACGAGGCTTCCAAAAGGCAACGAGATTGAGAAGAAGGCCTCAAGAAACTCCTATTGACTTTTTTAAAATTTTGTGTTAAGATCTAATACAATTAAAGAAATAAATAAATTATCGCTGTTCTTAAAACTAACAAAGTCTAATATCTAAAGATCATATCTCATTATAGATGAGAGTCAATAAACAATAATAATATTAAAATTCGACAATGATGCCCTGGTATTTCATTACTTAAGATTTAGATAATTTGGTCAACAAAATAAACCACTCAACTAGATGAACATTAAAATCCAACGAGTGTTATTTATAATGTCCACTACGTTTGTTGAGAAAACTCACTTTGACCTATTTGAGGCGGCCAATGTTACGCAAAGTGCCAGTTTTCAAATCACGACAGCCATACCTTAATCCAGTTCTACAGAATCACCCACCCTAACCTTGGCTTATGAAAATACTATGGGACTTTGAGAGGCTGAGATAATTATTTTAAGTATTTTGTATAGATAGATTGATTGTCTTTATTGACAAAAAAACCTAAAAAGTACAGATTACAATGAATATTTTTAAAAATGCATATGTAGGCGGTTTTATCTTGGTATAGGTCCTTTGTTAACAGATGCCTGATTAAAGTTTTAGCAAAACTTCAATTGGCGTAACTGACAATGGTTATAGGCATTATAAAAAGTATCCTATGTGGTAATCCAAGTTTTAAACTAACTGCGTGCCAATTTTTTATCAAATCCGTTAAGTAGTTTTCGCGTGAAAGAGTAACAAACATACATACATACCTACACATACATATATATACATACTCACAAACTTTCGCCTTTATAATATTAGTAGAATGGGATATAGGAATAATAATAAATATATAAATTGATGAATTAAATCCGAATTGTTTCACTTGAACTACTAAAGTATTAGTACTAAAATAATAAGTGTGCACTTGCAGTCAACCAAGAAAGAGGTTTTGCAAGCGTATTTTGTTATTTTTGACTGTATTTAATTAATTAATAATAAATTTCTAATAATTTTATATAAATTTATATAGATTTTCTACCATAGACACGTTTTTATTTATATATAAAAAAATAAATGTTCAATTTCAAAATTTATTTGTTTTTCAGTTTTTTTCTACAATTATTATCTTAATTATACGAGTAACTGAAGTGCAACAAGGGGTACTAATCTAATTCAGGTTTAATATTTTATTTTAGAAAAGTACCTACTATGTATTTTTCATAATGAACTTTTGAGTAAAATGTACATCTTATTATTATAACTAACACCATCTAATTAAAAGACAGTTAGACAGTAAGAAACTCATTTTGACATTCCAAAATGCAATAGAGTGCGTCTAAAAATACGTGAAAACACAAACAGGATTAAATTAAAATTAGTGATTGGTACGCAGAACAGATGCGACAAAAATACCAATGACTCCATCGCGATGTGGACGTGATGAGCCCTGACTCACAGCTGTCTATCTTTAATCCCTGGTCTAATGTAATGTAAAAATGTTTCCGTTAGCATTTGTTTGTTTAAATTTAACAAATAAAAAAAAAATTACAAAAGCGAACTTGATGCTTCAAGACATTCTCTACCAGTTCCTTAACCTTTGGATTAAGAAATTAACCAACACGGATGAGCGCCACAGAAACGGTCACCCATCCAAGGAACGACCTTGGTAAACTATGCTTAACTTTCGTTCTCACTCTCGATCACCTAATATCCCAAAGCTACAACAGCTTTAAACCTAAAGGGATCTAAAGTTAGACCAGGTCTAAAAGTAGTGTTGTCACTGTCTTCATCTTATTAAATGAAAGTGACAGCACTAGTTTTAAACCTGGTCTAACTTTAAATATCGTTTTGTAATAAGACCTTAAGATTTTACGATTTTTACTACAAATATTGTTTTATGAGTTGGGTCATTACTATCCAAACCATCATCTCCGTAATCCATCGGTTGACGAATCGCATGGCATAATGTCTATTATCTGTTATATACATACATACAAACAATAATGCCCGTTCCCGGAAAGGGTAGGAAGAGGCATATTATACGCCACACTTAGCCTATTATACAGTTTCCCACGTAATAGGTGGCGAACATATTGCCGCTTACCGGGAACTTTTATATTGCCAGAGCCTCGTCCGCTGATCGGCAGGTGCGCCACTTGAAGGTGAGGTTGGCTTGGGCTCCAAAGATGACGGTAGGATCCTCTTTACACCCTATAGTAAATAATAATGTAAAGTAATAACCAATGTAGAAATAATTTATTGATTCAGGCGTTACTTTGCGGAAATCCTTTGTAAGCAAGTGATGGTTTAAAAATATCTTTGTAACTATACCCACGCTTCTATAATTTCCCGATTAATCGAGAACTAAGTGACGGATTAAAAATATCTTTGTAAGAATTTTAATCTTAAATTTTAATCCATCTCTTGCTTACAATGGATTTCCACTAAGTAACGCCTGAATCAATAAATTTATCGAGAAACTATTCAACACGACACGTGTTTCGCCCCTACACAGGGCATCTTCAGGTAAGATAGCAGCCTCAGAACAACGATGTCTTCATGACCAACGCTGAAACGAAAGAAAGACGCCCAGCTGCTCGCTTAATATATAAATACTCGTATAAGTACTACAGTACTTTTCCCATTCTATTATTAAAAAATATCTGTGATATTAATCGCCATGTTAGTATCGCGTTTATCATAAAGTACCGTTTTTCGCTAACGACTTTCACCATCACGTAAATTAAATAAAACTGTGGAGTCATTTAATGTAACTAGTTGCTAGATATAACGTTAGACATCTGCTTGGATTATCTATGTCTACTATAGGCCATTTTAATATACTTACATTAGCTTAAAATTATATGCTTCACTATAACTTAATAATAATGAATATTATTTAGTTTCAAGATAAAAGGCATTAAGAACTTGTGTTAGGGATACTAAAGAACGAATAAACATACTTAAATATTTCGGGAATCGAAACTACGACCTGAAAAGCGGAGTGCAAGTATACTAACTATGACGACCAATAAAGCGTGGAGGTCAGTATACCTACACTTCGCTCCTGAGGTCGTGAATTCGATTCCCACACAGGACAAATATTTGTGGTACATGAAAATAAATATGTGATCTGGTCTGGGTGTTTCCTATGTATATTAAGTATGTATATACAAAAGAAAAGTATACAAGTATAATACTTATTCGTTATATTCATATTCATTTATTCATTTGCTTGTCACATGGTATCTTACAGGTATTACATAAATAAAAATTGGTTGTCTGTAAAGTCGGTTTACTGACGATAGTTGAACGTGACAACGTCTTAAGAAAATACTGATGGAATGGTAGCATCAAAAGTAAATTTTAATTTCATTTGTTTAATAAAGCAGCAGCTGTCCAGGCAGACGCATCGCTCACTCAAGTAGGAGAGAGACGGATGTCGAACGCTGCCCAACGCAAAGGCCGATTGTGCTTCTTTGTCGCTCGTTCCGCGCTCTCGCTTGCACTTCAAGCCTTACATGGAACGCCTCAGAGCGAGGTAACGCCGCATGAGTCATGTTCTTTCGTACGTGCAGCCGTCTCTATCGAATTATAAGACGTTGTCACGTCAAAAAGGCACTTTACTCATAATACGATACCTCATAGAGGCACTGCAAAATATTGGGAGAGAGAGCGTTATTAGCATCCATAACACAAGTTCTTAGTGATACTTATCTTAGAACTAAATAGTTTGTGTGTTTGTAAAATAATAATATTAATAATTAATTGGTATTACTACCCTCCCCGCCATAGCAGTTGTCACTTAATTATCTTTATACCGCGGATGATAGGAGTGAAACTGAGTGATAGAATTAGAAAAGATAGAGTGATAAAGACGGATACTGATATGAAAGAAGATGCAGTTACAAGGATTGAGAAAGGTACCATGCTTAGATAGTTTCGTCAAGTTAAGAGGATGATTGAAAATAGATTAACGAAAGCTATTTGAAATGGAAGAGACAATGGAAATAAGTAGGACGGGAAGACCGCGTAAGAGCTGAAGTGAGTGAGGTGAGGGCAAAAATACCTTACTCGTGGAAAAATGCCTAACTCGTGGACAAATACCTTACTAGCGGAAAAATACCTTACCCGTGGCAAAATACTACTAGTACTACTAGTGGAAAAATGTCACCGCTTATTAGCCACAGACACGTAAGAGAACAACTGTTGTCTAGAAATTTACTAAATAATTAAGAACCGCACGCCATGGAATTGAGCGTTGGTAAGCCTAGTAATTTAAGTAAAATTTTTTTTGGGACTTATCCGTCCCGTTTTTTCCAGTCTGACTTCTCGGTGTCTTTTGATAGCAAACTGACTTATTGTACCGGGTAGGGTACTTTTCGACCTTTGAACTACACTTTAAACTATCTTCTTTAGCGAACAAAAGACCCTCGTCTGCAGATGCATCAAATAATTGACGATCGCTATGGCGTGGTGACGAGTATACCCGCTTTCCGCTCCAAGGTCGTGTGTTCGATTTCCACACAGGCCAAATATTTTTGTGCATGAACATGAATATTTGTTCTGGTCTGGGCGTTTCCCTATGTATTTTAAGTATTTATTTACAAAAAAAAAAAATTATGTATGTATATCCGTTATTTAGTATCCATAACACAAGTTCTTATTGATACTTATTTTGGAACTATTGATTGGTGTAATTGTTAGAAAATATTTAATTACAGTGCAGGAACATCATCATCGAATCATGAGGAAATTTTTCAATGAAGTTACAAATATAGATTTCTGCATTTTTTCAATACTCATATTTACATACTATCACGCCTGTTTCCGGAAGGGGTAGGCAGAGGCAAATTTTCGCCTACATTTCGCCAGAAGTTGGTTCACGTTCACGTGGCGAGCCTGTTGCTGTTTACCGACAACATCTATGTTCGCCAGAGCCTCGTCCGTTGATCGACAGGTGCACCACTTGCAGGTGAGGTTGGCTTGGGGTTCAGATCTTGGTAGGATCCCTATACACACATTAATTTTAAAACCGAAACTTGGTTCAAATCCATTTAACGTTGTCTTGACGTTTGTCGCCATAGTAATACATAAAAGCATAGGAAGTACTATTTGCAACATTTACCTATTGGATTAAATCTTTGACAGTAGTACCTGTTTTTTGATATTTAATTAGAAAGATTGTGAATTGTGTAGTCTTAATTTTTTTTTTTTCGGATGGAAAATCATCTAATGACCTTCTCCCGCTGTGGGTGGAGCGAGAGGGTGTGTCAGACTTTTACTGACTAAAAACCATCCATGTTCCTTCTTGTGCCTGCTACGTCCAGAGGCCGCGGTATCCCTTTCAGACAGTCCCGCAGCCCCGGCAGGCTTGACCCCTCCCTAGTCTTAAATATTAAACACTGTTTTTCAAAATGTTTTCGACATCCGCGTTGAATCTACATTGAATTTATCGCGTCATCAGTAAATAGCCTACAACCATTTCCTAGCGATTTTATGGTCAATGCCTCTTATGAAAGGTTATGATTAAAAAGTACGCCTCTTAAGATTCTCTTTGCAAATTGCCACGCCGAATGTTCTGCTCCAAATCGCGTGGAGTCGATCATCAATGAAAGGCTGACTCATCAACTTTTCCCTGAGAAAAGGCAATAGGTTTGTTTACGTTTCGTTGCCTAGCAACCGACTGTCGGACGATAGGGATCAACGACCTTATGATTATTTTATTATTAGATATTGTTTTTTAGGGAGTTTTATTAATTGTGTATGCATTGTCATACTGAAAAAAATTAAGTCTTTCATAACTTCTATCTTTGTGTATAAATTGTTAAATAAATAAGTAAATAAAGTTACTAAGTTAAACGGTACTTAGCAAGCAAATATAATTCTAAAACCAAGCTTCTGAGGCTTTTCAAAACGTTGTTCTACCTCCCTAAGACTGAACGCCTGAAAGGCTGACTATGGCCTTGTTCAGCTGTCCTCAATTGTTGTCAACGTCGATAGATCTTGCCACTTTATTTACCATCTTCCTTGACCAAAACAACGGTAAACATAATCACTGCTTTTCAATTGAATTATTTTCATCCGTCTAGCCATGTCAAGCTTAATATAGGCACAGTGGTTCACATGATATGTTTAATGGCCTTCAGGGTCGGAATTCCGCAAAGCACTATGGCAAGGTGCCAATGTAAAGCGGACGCAAGGGCTTTCACGAGCCAGTTGAAGCCAATTACGCTGCGCTAGCGATGAGCTGCAAATATGCATAAAAGCATAAGGCATGTAGAATAATCATCTCAGTTTTAAGAGACCCGTGCCCAGTAATAGCACGTTTAAAATGGTAATTGAACAACGGAATTGGTTCTAGAAGACGATTCACTTTCATTTAACTGCGTATCATCACGAGCACTTTGAAGGTTGTAACGCAGATATATTCAAAATTAAGTACCAAATGATACATATATACCTACATACATACATACAATCACACCGAGGCATATTATACGCCCACATTTCGCCAGTTATATATGTTACCAGATACCAAATGATTTTTACAACAAAAAAAAGATATTTCAAGTAGTTTTTTTTATACAAAGTGTGATTTGACTATTGCATCAGCAATCAATTTAATTTAAACTGTCTTCCAAGTAGTTTCTAACAAAAAAAAGCATAGTCCGCTAATACTTTTTTTTCTTTTCAATAATGGCTTCGTGCGTCTAGCACATTTAGCCAGTGTCAATAGTGTCATAGCTCGAAGAACCGACGACCGATGGGGCGTTAAGGTTCTTGAATGGCGACCACGAATCAGCAAACGTAGTAGAGGGCGGCCCCCAACGCGATGGACCGACGATCTGGTCAGGGCGGCGGGGAGCCGGTGGATGCAGGCGGCAAAGAATCGATCTACGTGGAAAGCAATTGGGGAGGCCTATGTTCAGCAGTGGACTTCGAATGGCTGAAATGATGATGATGATGAATATATAAGACATAGTAAATGAGAATGAGTGATGATAAAGATGATAAATGGTAAATGACATACCCTTCCCTAAGCCCCTTGAGTCCTCAGTAAAGATGTGGGACTATACTGAGATCTCACATGGACTCCTTGAGAGAATATGAAAAGTGATGTTGCACTGCTTTGTTTGATTTACCAGCACTCATGTATATTTACAAACACTTAACAGTTAATAATCCACCGTTATTACACGTAATGTTAGAAATATCACAAATTTTAGAAAATAAAACAAAACTGCAGACATGACTCTTCACTTACCAGCCAAGAAGTCCTGCTATTATTGATAAATAGTTTGTTAGGTAATTTTTTTTTAATAATCTAAATCGAAACTTAAATTTTATTTCATAAACTATTACATATTACCTACTTGAGAACGTCAAAATTAAATATAAAAAACAATCGAAATATATTAGGTCGGGGAAAAAGTCTTTTCGCATAACGTAGGTATAAACTTATTATAAAATTTTTTTGACTGTACTATTTGTGTCTGGCTGGTTTTGGTAACATTAAAAAGGTTCCATTATAAAGAAAAGAAAAAAATAAAAAAAAGTTGTTTCCCGCTATTTTTCATTTGTTTTTCTCTCCGTAAAAATGAGTGAATCTAATGAAGAAATTCGATACATTTTAAAATTTTATTATAAAAAAGGCAAAAATGCAACTCAAGCAGTGAAAAAAATTTGTAATGTTTATGGACCTGATGCAGTGTCAGTAAGAGTAGCACAAATTTGGTTCAAACGTTTTCAGTCCGGAAATTTTGATGTTAAAGATGCACCTCGCTCTGGTCGCCCTGTTACGAATAAAATGGACGCCATTTTTGAAAGAGTGGAGCAAGATCGGCATATTAGTAGTTACGATGCAGCTGAAGAACTGGGAATTGACCACAAAACAGTTTTGACCCATTTGAAGAAAGCTGGTTATACAAAAAAGCTCGATATTTGGGTGCCACACGAGCTCACTCAAAGAAACTTAATGAACCGTGTACTCATTTGCGATTCATTATTGAGACGTAATGAAACCGAGCCGTTTTTGAAGAGATTGATAACTGGCGATGAAAAGTAGATCACGTACGACAAGAACGTGCGAAAAAGGTCATGGTCGAAAGTTGGCCAGGCTTCACAGACTGTAGCCAAACCTTTTTTTTTTTTTTTTTTTGTTTTACGTCGGTAACAAAATGCATTTACGCACTGCCTTCCGGTCAAAGGGGGACCGAAAGGGGGTGTGGGACTCACCACCGGCAGACACGACCGCCGGCAGCAATACCCACAAAAAAATCTTCCGACGACGCCCGCCGCTTGTTGAGAAAGAGGCGGGGGCCAGTACCTGGGTTGCAGCTTCTGACACCCCGCCTGCGGCCAACGTCCCCCGGACCAAAACCGGGAGGACCTCCTCAGAGAGGCGCAGTGGACGCGCCCCTCCTACCTCCCCCTGCGACCATAGCGTAACTGGCCGACTTCGGGGGGGGTCTATGGCGAGACGGAAGGGGCCCCCTGCCCCCGCCGCCTAAGACCCCCCGGGCGCTGCCTGACGGGCCCTCCTGGCCGACTGTGGCCAAACCTGGCCTAACACGAAATAAGGTGATGCTGTGTGTATGGTAGGATTGGAAGGGCATTGTTTATTATGAGCTTTTACCGCCCGGCAAAACCATCGATTCTAATCTTTACTGCCAGCAACTGATGAGATTAAAGGAAGCAGTCGAGAGAAAACGGCCGGAATTGATCAACAGGAAGGGTGTGGTCTTTCATCACGATAACGCGTGTGGTCTACACACATCTTTAGCCACTCAGCAAAAATTAAGAGAGTTCGACTGGGAGGTCCTAGTGCATCCACCATATAGCCCTGACCTTGCGCCTTCAGATTTTCACCTGTTTCGGTCTCTGCAGAATTCTTTAGGTTCTGTAAGGTTGACCTCAAGAGAGGACTGCCAAAACTATTTGTCCCGTTTTTTTGATCAGAAGTCCCAACGTTTCTACAGTAACGGGATAATGTCTCTGCCCACAAAATGGCAGAAAGTTATTCAACAAAACGGTACATATATATTGTAAATAAATGTAAATAAACTTTCAAAAAATGTCTTGACTTTTCATACAAAAATACGAAAAGACTTTTTCCCTAACCTATTAAAACACTGAAATCATGAAACTTAGATTCAATTATATGAAAAAAAACGAAAAACAAATTTTTTGTGTAAGTGAATTTAAATGCCAGTTTTGAGCCATCGCGCTATAAAAAAAACTGACAAGAAACTCACAGGCTCTTTTAAATTATCATTTTAATTACAATTTTTTTTCTGTGACGCTATTCAGTGAAATATAATAATCAACATGATTAATATATTGTATTGTTCTTTTGCCCGATGGGCAACATTTATTTTAATTTACATTTTACAGAGTGACTTGGCAATTAATAATTTCCTTGACGTCCATAAGCAAAACTATTCAGCATGTGAAGACACTTGGTAGAAAATAATACATATAGCAATATATTAATTTAGACGCTTCTTTACGGGAAGCCATTGTAAGCAAATAATGGTTTTAAATAACTGTTGTGACAATTCCCGCGCAACTGTAATTTTCCGAAAAATAGAGACTTGATGGTCGTGATGACATCGTTGTTCTGAGGCTTTCTGATATCTTACCTAAGGATGTCTTGTAAGCCGTGTTAAGTTGTTTCTCGATTTTTCGGGTCAATACGATTGTGCGGGAATTGTCACAAAGCTATTTTAAGCCATCACTTGCTTGAATGAAATACGTGTGTAACCAGCTCTAAAAAATAATATTTAAATCATAACTGATTTTCTTGAAGAGTTTAAACTCTATTCAGCATGTAAAGAAACCTCAGTAAGTAGGTACTTTGAATTTGCAATTATTGTAATTTTAATAGCCAGCCGACCGGCTGCTACTTTCCTTGCCCCGAGATTCTAGCACAATTCTATTAACATCATAATGTAGAACTTTCATTATAGTGAGCGTTCATAAAACTCTTAAACGGAATTACATGGGTTACGTTGAGAATGCGGCCGCCTGTCACTCATTTACTATGACGCCAAACAAATGGCATCTGAAAATCAATGTACAAAACGTATTTATATTTACGTATTTACGTACGTACGTAATAAACGTATTTTTTTTGTTCACTGGCGGCTGTCCGCGGGACCTATAGGTACTTGTTCAAATCGCGTTTCCACGGGAAAATAAAAAGTAGTCAGCTGTTATATTATTAAAATTTTAGTCAAAATCAAGCCAGCCATTTCAGTGGTGTCTTTCCCGGGAAAGTCTCACTAGGCGGCCTTGGCTTGAAGATGTGGTATGAAGAACTCCACCAATCCGCACTAGGTCCGCGTGGTGGAGTGCGCCCTTTACGAAGGGAAATTAAACAAGACTACATGAAAGCAGTGTTAAGAATGTCAAGATAGATGTATAGAGTAACTATAAGGGGATAAGATAAGAAACAAATACATTAAAGTATAAAAGTAGCACCTTGGACTGAAGACATTACATAAATACATAATAAATAAATATTCTCTTACAATCACACCAATTATTTAGTTCCAAGATAAGTATCATTAAGAACTTGTGTTATGGGTACTAAATAACGGATAAACATACTTAAATACCTTTTATCATCGACATTCAGTATTTGCTGTGCCCTTGCAGGGTTCTTGTTTAGGCCTGTGTACATTATGGTTGCGAACTATGTTTACAACAAGAAACGAAAATAAATATTTTGTTTATTCATTAAAGAAAACCGTTTATCATGGTTCAGCATTTAATGATAAGAGACATCAAGTAATAATGAGTAAGAATAATTAATGTTAACGGGATGTGTGATTGATTACAGTCTTGTGTACTACACACTAAGCGCGTACTAAGTACTAATAGGTGATGGTACTCTGCACTACACGAAAAGAAACGTTACGCGAATCGGACAGTCGGACTATTAGTACACTGTCCGAGAGATCTATCTAGATATAGCTCGGACTTAGTGGCCATTAATAGTCAATGAAAGCGTATTAACCGCTTTGAAGCTTCTAAGGGTGTATAGGGTTCCTACCAAGACCTAAGGAGCCCAAGCCAACCTCACCTGCAAGTTGTGCCCCTGCCGATCAACGGACGAGGCTCTGGTGAACAGAATAGTGCCCGGTAAGCGGCAATAGGCTCGCTACCTATAACGTGGGCGTGTAATATGCCTCTGCCTACCCTTTTGGGAAACATGCGTGATATTATGTATATATGAGTATTAAAAACACGCTGAAATCTGTATTTGCAACTTAATTGAAAAATTTCCTCTTGATTTGATGATGATGTTCCTGCACTGTAATTATTTGAGGCATGTGCAGACGAGGGTCTTTTGTTCGCCAAAATTCCCGAAAAAAATAGAACTAAAATTACTAGGCTTACTAACACAACACAGGAAACAGGCGTGAATGTATGTATGTATGTATGGAAAGCGTCCGAAGACAGCGGTGACCACTTCCCATCAAAAGGCCCGCATGATTGAATTGTTATATAAAAATTGGGCAGACTTTTCCATTATTTCAACGTGGAACATAGGCCTCACGATACATGATGGTACTCCAAAATTATTATTTTTTTTTTGAAATATTATCATGTAACGGTTTTTCAATGGCGACCGCGAACCGGCACATGTAATAGAGGACGGACCGATGATCTGAGGGCCTACTCTAATTCAACGAAAACGAAACTTCGTTATACCCATCTCTTTCACTCAATAATGGTAAACGTAAATAGTGAAAGAGATAGGTAATACGAAGTCGTTTTCGTTGAATTAAAGTAGGCCCTCTGGTCAGTGCCGTAACTAGGGCGGTGCCAGCAGTGCCCAGGCACAGGGCGTAGACCCTGGAGGGGCGCAGAAATAACCAGGCTAGTATCTTGTTTTATCTCATGCATGGTAGCTAATAGGTAAATTTTGTTTTATTGCGAACATGGTGTAGACGCGCCCTACTGTACCTGGCCTGTATTTCAGAGCCTGGTCAGAGCATTTTTCAAGGACGCACTTTTGAAAGCTCGCACCGGGTGCACCACCGGGCGCCGCTCGGCGCGCCGGTGGATGCAGACGACTCAGAATCGCTCCATGTGGAAATCTCTTTGGGAGGCCTATGTACAGCAGTGGATTCGTAAGGCTGTTATAATAATAAATAAATATTTCTGACACTTACACCAATTATTTAGTTCCAAGATAAGTATCATTAAGAACTTGTGTAATGGATACTAAAAAATACTTACATAGAAAAACACCCAGACCAGAACAAATATTCATATGTATACACACAAATATTTGTCCTGTGTTGGAATCGAACCCACGACCTTAGAAGCGGAGAGCGGGTATTCTCGCCACCACGCCATATCGGTCGTATAATGATGATACGACATATTATGCATAAACACATCTATGGTCAGCAAATGTCAAGTTGATATCATTTCTGAATTAAGTTGTATTATAGAGTTTGCTTTTTACAACTTCAGTGACTTTAGCAATTACAATACGCTATTAATCGTTAAACAATCTACATAATTCTTCATTGGATATATAGATGTGGCATAAAGCAGCTGAAAATATCAAAGTAACAGACAACTATTAATAATGTATTGACTATGTATGAATGTGGAATATTAATGAAGTTATTTACAATTGAGAGCGTTGAGATAATGAAGGTCGTGATTGGTTTCTTAGAGATGAACAATTAATTGTTGCATGAGTATATGTGCTTTAGTATTTTTTACCAACTTAAAAAAGATCTGCAAATCAACTATTATTTGTTTTTTGATAGCCATTTTAAAAAAGGTTATTATCAAATGTGACAGTCGTGAAGCCATGTAAGCCCTATTAGGTGGTTTGAAAATGTCAAACTACATACACACATACATATTCTATCCCAATTACACCAATTATTTAGTTCCAAGCTAAGTATCGTTAGGAACTTGTGTTATGGATACTAAATAACGGATAAACGTATTTAAATACTTTTTTTTTAAATATATACGTACATATATAAATTCATGCCTGTTTCTCCGAAGGAGGCAGAGGCATATTATAAGCCCACACTTTGCCAGTTATATAGTTGGTCCCACGTAATAGATGGCGAGTCTATTGCCGCTTACCGGGCACAAAGGGCCAAAAGGATGTCTTCTTGTGACCGCGCTTCATTTAGTACGCACTTTAAGTAGAAAAAAGTGACATGCTTGGTTTTCATACGATTGAGCTTACATGTGGCATCTGTTTAAATCTATATCTGTGTGATGATGATGACGGATTTTACCAGTACCAACAGTCTTCTGTATACTTCCGTGCTTCGGAAGGCACGTTAAGCCGTTGGTCCCGGTTATCACTAAATGTGGTAGTCGTTAAGCCATATTAGAGGCCTCATGGGCGGCTTGAAAAATTCTAACAGCAGGACGCCATACACCTGCCTCCGCCAATCCGCACTGGGTCAGCGTGGTGGTGTATGACCCAATACCCTCGCACCTTGATATGTGTGAGGAGGCTCGTGCTCAATAGTGGGACGTTAATGGGCTGTGATGATGAACAGTCTTCTGAGAACGTTTAAAGACCGACAGGCCTCTGCTGCGTCTCTGAGTGAAACTCCACACCGAGTAGACTTTGTTTTATATTCTTTTTTTTGTATACAACTGTATATTTTACTATCCCTATGGTACTGCTGTAAGTCACTTGTATATTATACTAACACTATAGAATTTTATTTTATGAAATAAATGAACGATTTGAATTGAATTGAATCTATGCGGTGGCGGAGGACTGCCAGCAGACAAGAAAAAAAATATTTTTAATTATGCCTGAATATTCAGCTTTAAATTTCCAGGTTTAGTTTTAGCGTCGTATGCCCAGTGTATTCTCACAGTGTTCAATTTGCACGAAAACCTACCACAAATTATATTGATTGATCAAAAGAAAATTTCATGGCGCTATACTTTTCAGACGATTTTCATCCTTTTCACTAACAGTAAAAGGCATAGTAATGCGTGCAACGATAATGTTAGTTAAACAGCTAATAAATTAGAACGAAAATGAAATTGGTAGGGGTGTTTTTAGCCGCTTTTGGGGTGGAACTATGGAGGTCACGCGATCATCAAAAACTTTTACTGTAGTATGCAATATTATGGTAAGCAGTTTGAGTTATAGAATCCAGCGTTTTTCAGGGGGCCTACCGCCGAATTCGATGGATTACCGGTAATCCATCTAGATCAAACTTTGTTTTGCGTTCATTAATCCGTACCGGGGAATCTGCCGACAGCCACCTCTCATTCATGACCTTCAGTCCGTGACAGACCAATAGGTAAATGGAGAACGCCATTTTGTTTCGATTTCCATGAGTTCGGCGGTTCGCAGAATCAATTCGAAATCTATTTTGCCTTATAATCGATTGCCATCGAACTCGGCGGTAGGCCCCCAGGACTTCGCAATGTATCTAATAGAAATAATTTTGTTGTCATAAAAAGTATTTGCAACTTAAAACAAGTACCTAGTCTAAGAGTCAGAACTGTCAAGATTCGCACTCGCAACACACATACATAAATATATGCAAACATACATACATACATTCACGCATGTTTTCCCGAAGGAGTAGGCAGAGACATATTATACGCCCACATTTCGTCAGTTATATTGTTAGTCCCACTTATTAGGTGGCAACTTGGCAAGACAGGCGAGCCTATTGCCGCTCAGCGTGAAATTTTATATTCGCCAGAGCCTCATCCGTGACACACGTAACAGGCGTGATATTTTGTATGTATTATCAAACAGTGGTATTTCACAAAACGCCCATAACACACTAATAATAATATTTTCAGAGAACTATTTAATCTTGTCATGTACCTATTTGAATCAGAATATGTAGAGATTCTAGTATATTCGTATTCCTAATTTAATTCCATTGATGTGTATGGCACCCAGACCAAGCCAACTAGATTTATAATATATATAATTTCAAGGCACAGATCTATTTAACCGACCGATTTGACGACCGATATGGCGTGGAGGTCAGTATACCTGCACTTCACTCGAGAGGTCGTGGGTTCGATTCCCACACAGGACAAATCTTTGTGTGCCTAAACATTTTGTTCTGGTCTGGGTGTTCTCCTATGTATCTTAAGTATGTATTTACAAAAAAAAAAGTATTTATGTATGTTTATCCGTTATTTAGTATCCATAACACAAGTTCTTAATGATACTTATCTTGGAACTAAATAATTGGTGTAATTGTAAGAGAATATTTATTTATATTTAAATATTTTAATTTAGTCATGTATATGAATCACAATATGTAGATCCTGTTATATTCGTATTCATTTATAACCTATAGAGATATGCGACTATTCGTAATTTAATTCCATTGATGATTATTACACCCAGAACAAGATAACTTTAGTTTTTCATGCACAGAACTATTGAATTTAGTAATATATGTTAATCATAATATGCATAAATCCTAGTATTATTCGTATTCATAATTTTGATGTCTATTGTTTTTGGCATGATGCCAGCCTGAAATGTTCGGATGCGGTCATAACTCTACCGATCATTATTCACTGGTTAAATGTGAAAAGATTAGTTTATTTGTCCATATAGTTTACTTATTTATGTAGCTTACATATTAAATATGTTTCAAATATACTTAAAATAGACGAGAGTTATTTTAGTTTCTAATGTTATAATAACGACGACTTATAATTATTACATTTGTAAATATAAAACAAGTGACGAGACGAACTTATCTCTAATATAGAAATCTTTCACCCAATATGAACTAAAGTTAAAACTAAAATACACGGATGATAAATATTTATCAACATGATTTATGTACAATACAAATCTTGTACAAAGCCCTCTGGAAGATAAGCACAGGATTACAATCATCGTCCATCAAACGATAGTTTCATATAAAGTTACTGGGTTAGCACAGTATCTTTTGAACTGCATTAGTATCGAGGACTGCACATTTGGTACGCACATTGAACATTTACACGCTTTGGTATATAGTTACACACCGCTCACATACTACTAAAGTTAAGTGATATTCCATTCCAAGAAGTTTAAAAAGAAAAGGTCTTGATAAAGCTAGGCTCTATGATAAATATTTTATTGTTTGAAATTTTGGTACATACTGTACCTCCCTTACTGATGAGTGCGAATACGCCTCTTTTTAGTCACACATTAAACGGTAAACGATTGATTTATATGAAAATTTGAGTAGTTAATTCGATAATTAAGCAGTTTACCAAAATAAAATAGTAAAATGATAAGTAACCTTGATAAAGAACAAACAGGACCCAAAGATCCTTCAATCCTCCAAAATGATTGTCACCCTTATCACCAATGAAAACACACGACTTTTGTATTCGAAACTTTTTAAACGCGTATACACCGTTTTCCGCAAAAAAAATATAAAAAAGAAAAACTAAAAAACTATTGCGGGTTTTTACGTCATGCGTACTTTTTTGTTAGTTTTGTTTTAGTGTTATTATTTCTAACGCGCTTTTTTTTGTTAGTACGCGGTTAACGGCGGGCGGACCGCGCGGAGTAGACGCCGAGACTGAATTCAGTGGATCAGTGGGCGGCGACCGCCCTGCCGAGCCGACCGCGTCATGCAAAAACGAACAAATAATGCTGCTATATTTGTAATTTTGGATGATTGTAATGATTAAATTTAAAATTCAAAAAAATCTTTTACCTTGACTATGCTCAGAGGTAACATAGGTCTATAATGACTAGAAAAAAATCTGATATTATAGTTTGCTTCTAAAGTCCTGATTTATATGAAGTTTATATGAAGTCCTGATTTATAGTTATATGAACAATAATTTAATTAATAATTAAAATTTGTCCCAAACGTGCATTATAGAAAAACAGTATAACTCACTAATTAATTAATTAATCTAATAGTATAAAAATAAAAGAATATTTAACCGAAAAAATAATATGAAATAACAATAAAGTTTAAATAAAACAAATATAACTAAGTATAGGTACCTAACATTTTATTACTAAGAAATTTAATGAGAATAACAAATAATAACTACTCGTAGTCAAAAATGAGCAAATATCTATGAATTATTTAATAAACAAATAGATTTAACTAACAAGTAATTAAACAGCGTCCTTCCTCCTCTCTCCTACACTATGCTGTGCCCGACAGGGTCCACAATTGATACTTTTGTACCTAAACTACCATCCTGTAACACATTGTTGGAACGCAATAAAGTATTGAGTATTGAGTATTTAGATTTCCAGACTAAAAATGTGTGTGAAGTAGATGTCGTTTCAGAATTATGTACAAATAAATATTTCTATTTAAAAAATTTCTATGTACATTCAGTTAACAAAGTATCGGTAATTATAACGTTAATGAACAACGTTAATAGTGTATAGTTTCAAATTATATTTTTTTGTTTTTTTGTTGTTGTTAAATTGACACAATTGTTTTCCATTTTGGCGTGGAGTTTAAGTTGCCTCTATAATTGATATTAAAAACAGTGCTGTTTTTAGTTTTATAACATCTAGTGTGTACCTATTGCAAATTTCATAATGAACAAAAACCTAGAACGAAGAGTTTGTCTTAAATTTTGCATCGCCAATGGAATTTTGATTTCGGAGACACTAAAAATGTTACAGAGGCCTACGGCATAAATTATCTAAACTTATTTTAATAACAGAAATTTTGTATATTATTGATTTTTTTCGGTAAACTTTACAACTTCAAAAACTTTTTATTCCATAAACTATAAGATTGTACTTAAAAACGTCAAATTTTATAATAAATATAAAAAAATAATTCATTGATTCAGGCGTTACTTTGCGGAAATCCATTATAAGCAAGTGATGGATTAAAAATATCTTTGTAACAATTCCCACGCTACTATAATTTCACTCACTCTCGTTTCAGCGTTGGTCGTGAAGACATCGTAGTTCTGAGGCTCCTATCTTACCTGAAAATACCCTGTGTAAGGGCGAAACACGTGTCGTGTTGAATAGTTTCTCGGTTTTTTTGGGAAATTATAGTAGCGCGGGAATTGTTACAAAGATGTTTTTAATCCATCACTTGCTTATAAAAAAACAATCAAAATATAATTATACTGAAATCACGAAGCTTAGATTTACTTACATGCAACCAAACAATTAAAAAAACAAAAATATCTAAGTGCTAGTTCCGAGCCACCGCTCTGTAAGAAGAACTAGCAAGAAACTCACAGGCTATGCTCTTTTAAATTATCAATTGGTACTTTCTTGACAGAGTAGTAGTAGTAGAATAGGAGTAGTAGATTTTTACAAAATAAAACGCATTTAAATTAATGTCTGCTGTGGTTAATACTTCGGTATTGGTTTGTTACCTTTCACTAGTGTAGGTACGTTTATAGCGCGTTATTATGCACACACATGTATGCATTCAAATGCTTATCCCAACAAATCTCTATTAGAGAATGAAATCAACCTCACAAGGCCAATTAAACAGCTAATAAAATTTAGTATCGTCATCCAAAATAATTTCTAGCATAATTATAGTTATAGTGAATTTATGCGTTTTCTTGGTGCGCGCGCGCATAAAGCGTGAACTCACATTGGTACAACTAAACCGATGAGCAAATTCATAAGCTATTGACCTAAAAATAACGCGCCAGAGAAAGAATTGTTTACTATCGCCGACAGAATGCAGCCCCCGCGCACTTGCAAAGAAAATAATATTTAGTGATGGGAAATTGTTTTTTGAGATCTTTGAACCTATCGAGACAAGACTAGGTGCTTGAGACCAATTACAGAATAACAGAAAAATACTTGCGATCAATTGCTAAGAGGTAATGGCGAAAAAAAAACCGAGACGCAACTTTACATATCGCATGCTTAAAGGAACTACTAACTCTACTGAGAATTATGACAATAATAGGCATATGTTTAATAAAATAGGTTACATTTCAAATATCATAGAGATATGAAAATCAATTTACAAGGCTGGACTCACGCATGCTTAAAGGAACAGGGACCCATTAATAGATAGGTCAGGTTTGAGTTACGTACTTATACAGTCTTTCTTACTGAGATCGAATCAATGTTAATCAAAACACAAGCAGAATTACTAATTATTAAATCAGTATTAATGTAATGCGCTTACAAGTAGTACAAGTATTCTTTAGAAGATCTTCTTTTGTGATGTCCCAAAAATCGTCTTTTTTGAGTTAAGTCACTATTCTATCAAGCATGCGATATGTAATATTGAGATGCTAAAGTAGTTATTTTATATTAAACACACGTTCTCATGTGTTATATAATTTAGATTTATGTCTATTTTTTTATAATTTTTCTTTTCAAGATGACAAAGAACAATCAATTTTAAAAAGCCCAATTTTAGCGATCTCACATTACTCCCCCCATCTTAAGTATTATTTCGATCACAATACAGTCGAAGCAAGGTAACCTTAGTAATATTCATTTAAAGACATATCTATTTACTGGCAAATTGACATATCTATCTACTGGCAAATTGAAGAACACGTCTTGAAAGGATTCTAAATTGAATAAACTGTGCTGGCTTTGACCTAATCTTAGACAGGATTGCACTAAGTGGCATTGGATCACACATTTAAGGATCGTACAAAATGGCGATGACGAAGTGTAACAGCAATCGGTTGAGTTTGTTTTATAACAACGAATCATAATATCTTGTTAAAAGAGAGAGTATAATTCTTGGCTTACACATAAAAAATATTACATACAATCACTCCTATTTCCCCGAAGGATAGGCAGAGGCATAATATACGCCCACACTTCGCCAATTGTGCTGTTAGTCCCACGTAATAGGTGGTGAGTCTATTGTTTACCGGGCACTTCTATGTTCGCCAGAGCCTCGTCTGTTAATCGGCAGGTGCACCACTTGCAAGTGAGGTTGGCATGGGCTCCAAAGATGATGGTAGGGTTCCCCGTACAAGATATTATATGTAGTTTTGTATGCGGCTTACCTGTCGGAAAGTGGTTACCGCAGCCAATTTTTTTATTTTTTTTAAAAGAGCCCTATGCTGTAATCTCTGAGAATGTGTAATTAAAACGCAAAAAGGCTTAGAAATATCAGCCACAAGGATTTCGTTGCTGAACATAGGCCCTCTCTAATTGTTTTCCACATCGATCGATCTTCAGCCTTCTGCACCCTTTCTCACTTTCTTTCTTTATCGATATATTTTGATAGGTTGAAAACATCTCTATAATTTTCAAAGCGATGAACTCTTCACTATAAAAACGAATCCGATGTGTTTTGGATTACATTTATGTAAAATTATTTAACAGCTCTTTAATAACTCGCTATGTTCACTATAAACCGTCTTTATTTCTTATGCTACAAAGATTACATTAGCTGTATACTCGTTGCAACGAAGAACATGCTTTGCGGAAGAAAGTTTAGGAAAATAAACATGTCTAATATAAATAGGAAAATACTGCATGGTTTCATCGAACGGTACACTAAAACAACTTCCACCTAATAACGACTGTCTGCGAAGTTTATTTAAGTTCTACGATTGATCACAGGTGAAAGTAAGTATAAGTAGCGAAGATTATCTATTAAAGCTCACATGTGATTCGTGTAACTGTTCTCTTAACGAGGCAACAGGATCAGTGTCTTTACTATGGATTAATTTTAAAAATTGATAGCAGCACTATTGATCCTTAATTTGTAATTATTTGTGACATGACATGTATTTCAATGTGCGCATACGCCCCCAGATTGGTCTCCGTCCGTGACGTGGAGGGAACTTAGTACCGCTAACGACACTTATAAGTTTTCGACACTGGGTGCTTTTAGTAATGACTACAGTGGAGGACGGCGCTGTTCACATCACTGCACAAGGAGTTGCAAAATAAGGAGGATAGCCTTGTGTAACTAGTGTTGGGTACTTCTGCAACCGTGTTTCATGATGGTTCGGTTTCCGCAGTGGCCGTTTCGTGGAGTTTTGTGGTTTCTCGCACGTAGCACGCTGACCTGCATTCAGCAGAGTGGCTGTGCCCATTTTAGAGCGAGTGGAATCTTACGCCAGGAGTGTTACAGCATAAAAATACTATAGGACAACAATAGCCCCAGTAGAGAGACCCAGAGACTTCAAGTTCAGAGGGTATCGAGTTAAGAACCTGGTCGCGCACATTTATACTTTTGGAAGTTAAATGATTTTCGCTTGCTCCGTGCTTTAGAAAACACGTTAAGCCGGTGGTTCCGGCTGTCATGAACATCTATAGCAGGCGTTATTACGAAGTCAGTGCCTTCTAACATCGTGACAGCTGGTTGAACCATTGGATGATATTTCCCTCTGGGTTGCGGTCAGACGGCAGTCGGTCCATGTAATAACTGAAATTCAACCAAATTTGGTTAGACAAGTGAAGTTAGCAGACCCCGAGCTCTAAGCTTAAGTCTTCTTTTTTTTTTTTGATTTACGTCGGTAATAAAATGCATTTACGCACTATCTCCCGGCCAAAAGGGGGAGACCGGGAGGGGGTGTGGGGCTCACTGCGGCAGACGCGACCGCCGCAGTCCTACCCACTAAAAATCTTCCGACGACTCCCACCGCTGTTGAAGAAGGGGCGGGGGGCCAGCGGGGCCGCGGTCGACGTTAGCCGCGGCCCTGCGTGAAGTGGCTCTCTCGCTGCCGACCATCATGCAAAAGATGGTCGACAGCGAGAAGGCGTGGGAGGCGATGGCCTCCTTCTGCGAAGTGGTGATGTCGCAGAAGGAGGCCGCGGAGCGGGAGAGGGAGCGGGATTCGCTCTCTCTCCGGCTACGCCGTTGGCGCAGCGGGCGGGCCAGGAGGGCCCGTCAGGCAGCGCCCGAGAGGTCTTAGGCGGCGGGGGCAGGGGGCCCCTTCCGTCTCGCCATAGACCCCCCCCCGAAGTCGGCCAGTTACGCCATGGCCGCACATAGAGGTAGGGGGGGCGCTGCAAATTGCGCCTTCCTGAGGAGGTCTCCCCGGTTCTGATCCGGGGGACGTTGGCCGCGGGCGGGTTACCAGAAGCTACAAACCCGGGCACCCGGTGCCTCGCCCCTTTTCAACAGCGGTGGGCGTCGTCTGAAGTTTTTTAGTGGGTAGGACTGCGGTGGTCGCGTCGGCCGCAGTGAGCCCCACACCCCCTCCCGGTCTCCCCCTTTTGGCCGGGAGTGCGTAAGCAGCATTTTTTTTACAGACGATAATAAAAAATAAAAGAAATAAAAAGGGGCGGGGGCCAGCACTAGGGGATTTGTAGTTTCTGGCACCCCGCCCGCGGCCAGCGTCCCCCGGATCAGAACCGGGAGGACCTCCTCAGAGAGCCGCAATGTGTCGCGCCCATCCTGCCCTCTTTTTGCGGCCATGACGTGACTGGCCGACTTCTGGGGGGGTCTATAGCTAGACGGAAGGGGCCCCCCGGCGGCGGGCCACCTAAGACCCCCCGGGCGCGGCCGGACAGGCCCTCCTGGCCCGCCCGCTGCGCCAACGGCGTAGCCGTAGAGAAAGCGGGTCCCGCTCCCTCTCCCGCTCCGCAGCCTCCTTCTGCGACATCACCACTTCGCAGAAGGAGGCCATCGCCCCCATGCCGTCTCGCTGTCGACCATCTTTTGCATGATGGTCGGCAGCGAAAGAGCCACTCCACCCAGGGCCGCGGCCAACGTCGACCGCGGCCCCGCCCACGCAGGGCACGCCACCAAAGTGTGCCGCGCAATGGCTTCCGCGCAGTCACAATGGTGGCAACACCGGGTCGACTCCCCCCCGGCGACGTCACACAGATACTTCCCGAAGCAACCGTGCCCGGAAAGTACTTGCGTGAGCCGGAAGGTCATCTACCCCCACCGACGGTCGACCCATCGCTCCAAGATGGGCCCGACCGCCTCGAGGATACGGCGCCTCGATCCGTCGGCACGAAACTCGGCGCTCCGATAAAGCTGCCGCCGCCATACGCCCAGAGCCTGCCTCTGAGCGTCTCTCCGCCACCGCACCACAGTGTCTGGTGCGGGACGGAGACCCTGGCTCCGGGATTGCGCGCCTCGCCAGAACACCGCCGAGAGAACCAAGGCGTCGAGATCCCGGCGAGCCCGCAAGCCACCTCCTCAGAGATGGTGCGATACCCCCTAACGACACGGTTCGCCATGACCCTCTGCGACTGTTGCAGGACCTGTCGATGGCGACCCGATACGGAGCTCGGCCAAATTGGGGCCCCATACAAGGCTATGGATCGCACACTAAGCTTAAGTCTAGGGCAACTGGGATAATACTAGAACCAAAATATATATTAATAGCATAATTCTATCATAAAGAATAAATCTATCTCTGTGCGTAAGAACTTTAAATTTTTACAGCATTTAAGTCCCGGCAAAAAAAATCCGATACGTAGGGTCCAGCATTTTAATAATTAGGAATTTATTTATTTATTAAAAATAATAGTATGTTTTGTGAACGAAACAACATCACATTTTCAATCATTCGGGCCCTGATTTATGTTTGCTTTATATCTCAAATTTTCTATTCTGTAACTGATATTCAAATAATTAATCACTTTAACCCACTAACTTAAAAGCTCAAGGCTGAAGTAGCTTTGAAATTACTTAAAGAAAATGTTTTTTATAGACATCGCAGAATATTTTGTTTCCGAAACTTGATATTTATTTATAATTTTTATACTACTTTTTTAAAATTGCAGACTGATTACTGGTGATTTAATGTTTGTTGTCATCTGTTTATTATATTATTTCATATTAAATTAGTGCCGTGTTGTTCCGGCCGAGAATACCCCCTCTTATTTCATGAAGAGTCGTAAGAGTCGACGAAGAGAAATCCTACCGGATGATGGGCAGCAATGCAGCGTCATTCTGCGTACTGGCTTGATCTGCGATCACCAACCCGTCTGTCCAGCGTGGTGATTATGTTCAGCAGTAGACTTTCAAAGGCTTATATGATGATGATAGAACGTTATGGCAATAAAGGATTATCTTATCTTATCGTGTTTTGTGTTTTTCACTACTACTGCAATATAGACTACATAAATGTAATTAAGCCGATTGTGTTTGTAAGTGCTGGGCCTTAATTAATATGATTCATTTGAAAAACCTATCTTACTGAAATCACACATACCAACATTTAGAAGAAAACGATCCATAAATGATGTAAGTGACAGTTGGTTTATAAATGACTCCATTTACTTGCTATAGAAATCAATATCAGCGGAAATAACATTTCTAATAAGCACAAACTTTATTTATGTGCAAAAAAACTGTACAAGAAACATTTAAATAATTTAATTTTTTGACAATAAAAATATATTTCTGGAAACGAAACGTTGACGTACAAATGATTCATCTATTGTCAGATTTTTGTTTTCATCTGACAATGACAGTTCTGGCTCGTCTCCCTTCTGCCTGTGGTGTGGTGATCCGTCCCTGATTAGAAACTTTATTAGCCCCTCCTAAATTGATAAGTGCCCTATGTATTCCCTAATAAAAGTTTTCGATCAAGAAATGTAGTATATTTTTATAGTTAGTGATTGTGAAATGGCCTAATTATTGCTCAAGAAAGATACAATAAGAATTATTCACGATGAGTGGTCGATCGGGTCGCGGAGTGTTTGGAAAACTCTTCTCCAAGAAACAAAACAACAGAGATGAGCGGGTAACGGAGATAGGTATGCCCACAAATGTGAAACAGCACATTCACGTCAGTAAAAATACTGAGACAGGCATGTTGGAGGGCCTCCCTGCATCGTGGCAGAGATTATTGAACGCACAGATTACGCCTGCTGAACAAAATGAGAACCTTGATGCAGCCATTCAAGCTGTCAAGCTGCACATGTACTTCATCAAGAAGGAGAAAGATCAAGATGAACCTTTCAAACCAATAGTAACTCAAGAGGAGATCAATAGGGAAGACTTAGAAATTGAAAAGTTGTTGGACCACAAAAATGCTCATCAGAGTCAAGACTCAGACTTATCTATCGGACAGAGTAGTGAGGAGGATGCCACTGTTGATATGTTTTCACATCGGCAGACTATGCCGGCTGCACCTATGAAACATGGGTTGAAAAAGAAAGATGCCGTTATGGACTTATCAGCTGTTGTTCAAGACTTGAGCCTAATTGGAGAGGAAAAAGATGATGAGAGTCCAATTTTAAGAAAGAAAGAAATGTACAATGCAACATTGACAGATGAGGAAATATATGAAGAGTTGGGTAGGATTTGTAATAAAGATGATCCTTACATAAGATTTGATCGTATCAAGCAACTTGGTGCTGGAGCCTCAGGTTTGATTTTATTATGAATAATAATAATATTTATGTTTATTCACTACATTTTTCATACACATATAAAAAATGGCATGCTGTAGTGTCGCTGTAGAAATGACCAAGATTATTATTTTACATATACACTTAATAGAATGGTGGATATAGTAAAAGTGACTGATTTCAACTTCTGTGCTTAATATTGTAGGTGATGAGAAAAAATAGTGCTATTGTATTACATATATATTTTGCTATGAGTTGTGACACTACGTCTATAGGCAATGTTTAAAATAAAGTACAGCGGACCCCCGGTAATTCGACAAACATGTTGCTGGGCAGTGTCAGACAATCGAATTTTATATCGATTACAGAGTACTAACCCAAATCCCTTGAAGCCTGGATTTTTTAATAAAGAGTACCTTGCAATTAGACAAATTACAGCTCAAAATTAAAAGATTATCATGAAGTGGCGCATACAAGTTGCAATCTGTTTAATCATGCATCAGCGAAGAAGATGTGTGTGTCAAGATTTTCCAAAACAATATTTGTGTTCCTACGTTCAACAGTGATAAGCACATCAGATAACAGGGGCTGGTTTACCAGGGGTCCACTGTAGTGACAAAGAAATAGCAATCGGTACAGTAGTAGTGTCCATCAACGTGTTAAACAATACTGTTTACATTCAGTATTTGATTACAAGTTTATATCTATTTATTATAAGTAATGTAATCAAAAGGTAGGTCTAAAAATTTACATGAACAAGGTAAAAACTATAAGTTTTGTCAAATGTTATTGGTTTACCTACCCCAGTAATCATGGCAATTTCAGCTTTTAAGGCTTTTGATGAAGAGGTACACCTGAGACAAAAAGTAGGTCCCATTCCAATTAAATCTGTGTCTCATCTTATCATTGTTAATGATGAATCGGCCATGTCATCATAGAGTAGCAGTAATATCTGTACTTCTTTAGCCTTCATTATGTTACTAAGAAGTTTATCAGATGTAGATAAAGTAAAGTAGATTAAAGATTGACTTATATTTAGACAGCGGCGGCCTTAGGGGGTGGCAAACGGGGCAATCGCCCGGGGCCTCGCTTTTGCAGGGGCCTCGCGTCAAGCAAAAAATAATAATTTAACTATATTTTTTTATTTTAAACTTTCTATTTTAATTGTACTCGAGACGTTTCTCGTGTTGAGCAACTTTCAATTATTATAAGATTTTTTAATTATTTAGCTGAAATTGAATAAAATTTTATTGGTTTCTTAGCCGTCAAAAAAACCACAGTTGAGAGTTTGACTAATTATATAATCAAAGAATTAGAAGAGTTAGGTATACCATTGCAGAACTGCAGAGGCCAAGGATATAATAATAGTGCCAATATGCGTGGTGAAAATAGTGGTGTCCAGAAACGTATTCTTGAAATTAATCCACTTGCTTATTTTTTTACCTTGTGGGTGTCATAGCTGAAATCTCATCCTAGGAGATGCAGCATCGTCTTGTGTCCAAGCAAAATCTTTTTTTGGTTTGCTACAAATATTGTACACTCTGTTTGCCGGCTCAAGTCAAAGGTGGGATTTTAAATGCACATGTAAAATCGTTATCGCTAAAACCGCTTTATGGGAGTGCAGGGTTGCATCGGTGAAGGCCGTTAAATATCAATTAAGCGATATATGTGATGCTTTAAGGGATTTAGCAGAAAATACGACAGATGGTCAGTTGGTCAGTGAATGTCATTCTAAAGAAAAGGAAATAACTACCTACGAGTTTGTAGTTTCACTTGTCATATGATATGACATTCTTACTGTGCGATAAATGTTATAAGTAAAATGTGTGCATGCACTTAGATGTGACTATACAACACTTAGATTAGATAGAACCATTTTCTAGATATGATTATCGAGAAAATGGTTTTCAGTCATCCCTTGTAACAGCGAGAGAAATAGCGGAGGAAAATAATATTGACAGACAGTTTAAAGAAGTCAAAAGACGATGTAAAAAAGACATTTTGATTATGAAGGGGAAGATAAAGCTCATGCATTGAATGCGGAAGAGATTTTCAAAACAAACTATTTTTATATCATTTTCGACAATGTGCGCGCAAGCTTCCTTCCTAGATTTAAGGCACTTAAACATCATGAGAGCATATTTGGTTTCATGTACAATATAAAAATATTAAAGGAAATTAGTGATAGTGAACTTTTGAAGCAATGTAGAGCAAATATCTATGACAGTGGGAGAATCATGTGATATTGATGGACATGAATTGTACGAAGAACTGAATAATATTCAGTTCATTCAATAAACATATTATGTTCATCCGTGTGTATGGAGGAAACGACGACATTATCTTGGTGCTAAAATACGTAATAGAAAAAAAATAACTGAAGTTTACCCCACTATCGCAGTAGTTCTGAGAATTATCGCCACCACACTGACGCGCAGTTACAATTGCGTCTGCTGAAAGGAGTTTTTCAAGGCTTAAAATTATTAAAACATATTTGAGGAATTCGATGACACAAGATCGGCTTTCAGCCCTTGCTATTCTTTCAATCGAAAATGACGTTGCGTATTTGTTAGAGTATTGTGCTTTAATTAAAGATTTTGGTCTTATGAAAAGCCGAAAACATCAATTTTAAAATGTATCATCTCTGTATTTGTTAATTTCGTAAATCTTTCTATTTAAAATAATTAAAAACTCTTTTTTTTTATTTGTCTCACTTTATCATTTCTCGTCAAACATGTCAAACTTCTAAACCAAACAACCAGACCTACTTTCGTATCACATACTTTCACGAAGTACAAAAGGCCTCGCAAAGACCTGCCGCCCGGGGGCCTCGCAATGCGTAAGGCCGCCGCTGTATTTAGATATTTAGTAACTGTTACTTATTTATACTTATCCTAGTTGTTAAAAGAGGCGACAGCCTAAGCTAGACACATAGTCTCAAATTCAAAGATCTTGGAGTCAAACCTTGTTGGCCCACATTTTGTTATCTTGACAGCTGGTTCAACCATACAATAATGTTTCTCTTTGGGTTGCAGAGGTCAAACGTCAGTTGCTCCATGTAATAACTGAATCCTGCTAATCTGGCTAGACCAGCATGCTGACCCTGAGCCCTAAGCTTAAGTCTTGGGTAAACAGAATAATGCTAGGATATGTATATACTAGTTCATTTATTAAACAATTAAGTTACTTTTAACATATATATGAATAAAAAAAATTTGACATTAGGTTATTTATGTAAAAGCCCATTACCATACTATAACCTGATGGCCTTTATAATAAATAGAACTTATTAGAATTAACCTTTATAATAAATAGAAATATGAAATCAGTAATTCTCTACCACTACCACTTCAATAAACACATATTTTTGTGTATCAAAAGACATTAAAATGGTTGCAATATTATAAAATTTTACTAAAGTGTGAGAAGACTTCATATTCATCTGTAAATCCTTACTATTAATCATTTTGCCTCTGTATGTTAATGTGCTAAGGTCATTGATCCTTCATGGTGAAAACCTTGTAACTGCCATTTATCATTGTGCTACAAAATATCAGATGCATAATATAATTAAGTACTGTACTATATTTTTTTTAACATCATGTGTGTGTTAAAATAATAATTATTTATTTATTGCTCTTAAAACTTACATTACTATTACAAATTTGTATATTTCCTGCGTTTCGGAATTCTACTTACAGCAGAAACATATTCAAACACAAATGACCATTAAATTTAGTACCTCTTTTTGAGGTAGAAATACAAGAAGTAATAGCAAAACGTGACAGCTACCCTCCGCGCTAGCTAAATATAATTATACTGTTTTGTTATATTGAAATGATTATTACACATTACACAAATTATCATCATCACTTCAGCTACATGAAGTCTACCGCTGAACATAAGCCTCTCGAATAACTGCCCACTTAGATCAATAAATCATTGTGATAAGATAGTAAAATAAATAACCTGTGGTATAAATCTAAAAAAAAGTATTTAATTTATAACAAAACTTAAAAATGTGCTTGAATATATTCTCAGGTAAAAACTTTTTTGCTAACTGTGGTGACTTCACATCACTCCAATGCTATATATACTGCTGCCTAATACTACCAAATTTAAATGTTCCATCTTTTAAAATTTCTGTTTATAACACTAATATCTGAGTGAGGAATGCAATTATTTTTATAAATTCCAACATTCATTTATCATATTGTTTGTCTCAGTATTACACTTATTTCAAAATTATTATACAATAGTTAAAAAGTACCATTTTGTTTGTTGATAATATATTTCCATAATGTATAAATCAATTACCTTAACATTTTCCTTATTGATTCCAAACTCTGTTCATTTGTTTCTGTGAAAGCATAACAGAAACTATTAAAGCAAGAAAGGTAGTAATGGTTATAAATGGTACAGTCAACATCTAACTGTACCATTGAGATGATAGGAAGTATGTGGTGGAAAGATATAAATAATATTAAAAGGTTTTTGTTTCATTCCAGGTGTTGTGTTCATCGCTATAGATAATAAGGATAATTCCAGAGTTGCAATCAAAGATATTGACTTAACCAAGCAAACAAAGAAAGATCTCATTCTTAATGAAATTAATGTGTTAAAGGACTTTAACCACAAAAACTTGGTCAACTTTCTCGATGCCTTTTTGAGCTACGACCATCTCTGGGTTGCAATGGAACTACTCGATGGAGGATCACTTACAGATGTAGTAACAGAAGTTGTTATGAAGGAAGGCCAAATAGCTGCAGTTTGTCGTGAAACTTTACAAGCTGTGGCCTTTCTACACTCCAAAGGCACTATACATAGAGACATTAAGTCTGACAATGTTCTACTCGGGATGGATGGTACAGTAAAAGTGACTGATTTTGGCTTCTGTGCTAATATTGTAGGTGATGAGAAAAGACAGACTATGGTTGGTACTCCTTATTGGATGGCGCCAGAAGTAGTTACTAGGAAGCAATATGGCAAGAAGGTGGATGTGTGGTCTCTAGGTATTATGGCAATTGAAATGATAGAAGGTGAGCCCCCTTACATGAAAGAGACACCATTGAGAGCCCTATATTTGATAGCGGCAGTTGGCCGGCCTAAAATACCGCGGTGGGATAATCTTTCGCCGAATTTCCAAGACTTTTTGGATAAGTGCCTTCAAGTTGATGTAGACTTAAGAGCAACTGCTGACGAGCTCTTGGCGCACCCGTTCCTTGAATGTGCAATGGAACTGAGAACCTTAACGCCATTAATAAAGGCTGCACACAAAATCCTTCACAAGACCCTGGATTGAAGCCATTACCTTCATTCCTATTTTTATACATTTTTTCTCTTTTATAGCTGTTTGCAATTTCGTATTTAAGTACAAGATGTATTCAGGTGCCAATATTGTGGATAATATGTTATACTACTGCTGTACAGCTTGGGAGTTAAGATGGAATTAATATAGTAGAGCCTAAGTTAAGTATACAAAATGTGCTATTTAGTTGCGAGATAGGCGAAAGTTAGCATTGTGATTCATGTATTTTTAAATAAAATTGAATGATATTTATTGGTCACCCACGCTATGCGCGTGCCTGCTTCAATCTTATCACAATACTCGCACAGATATCATATCTACTACTGATATAATGATTTTAGACATCACACCGTTTGTATGACGTGAAACGACAGGAATTATTGTATAATTGGATAAAATATAGTTTTGAAAAATGTTCAGTTACTTAATGAAATCTGTCCAAATTAAAAAAAAAATTATAAAAAAATTAATTTAATTAACCTGTGTATTGGCAAAATGTAATGTAGTATTCTGTATTATGCATTTATTTTTGTTTTAATATACATTTTTAATTGGTAATAATTATTTTAGGTTACCTTTATTTATATTTTATTTTTTAAAAAGATAATCAAGTACCTATGTTGTAAAAATGTTTTTTCAAAAAAAAAATAGTCATACCAATTAATTTACCAAAAAATGTACATAAATTATTTTTTAACTAGTCCACAAATTACACTTGTGTAAATTCATATTGACAATAATTGTTTACTATTTAAGGTTCTTTCAACTTTATTGAAGTAGTTTATAATGTCTCTTTTGCAAGAATCACGCCTTTTCGGCAGAGGCGTATTATATGCCCACATACACCAATTATATTTGTGGTCCCACGTAATGTGTGGCGAGCCTATTGTTGCTTACCGGGAACTTTTTTGCCAGAGCCTCGTCTGTTGAACGATGTTGCACCACTTGCAGGTGAGGGTGGCTTGTGCTCCTAAAATCTTGTTAGTAACCCTGCCAGAAAATGCGTATGATTCTAAAATAATACAAACTGAATGGCTTTCATTTGGTTGTACAAAAAATTCTTAACAGCAACTTAAAAAAGCTTAGTAGCTTCTTTTAGAATCTAACATAATGCGCAATAGACATTCTACGAATTACTTTTTTTTTATGAAACATCACTGCATAAATTGAAACGTAATTAATTACAAAGTGATTTTATCGCATTCCTTCATACCACCAGTTTTTTAGTTTTTTTAATTTCACGAAACGCAAAGACTGTGCCTAATTTTTATCTTTCAAACTAACAACTTTTATATATATTTTTCGCAATTAACATCAAGCATATCTAGAGACGTAATCTATGGAGAATCTTTTTATAAATATTCTTAGACATTTTACACATTGTAGAGGGCGCTGTGTTAAGTGATCAATTTGGTAACTAAGCAACCTGGTAAAAGCTAATAAAAAATACACCTTTTTTATTAAAGCCTTCGTTGAAAATATTAGAATTCCCTACAAATGATTTTTTTGTCAGATTCTGATAACAAATTAATTTATAATGTATCATACATATTTAAGTTTCTATGCTATAATGTCTATAAACAATGTGTGAGAATGAGGATTAAATATTCAAAATTTTAAGAGAAATTGAGATATTTCTTGTCCCAAAATTAATTCAATGTGTCGTTTTTGTAAATAACTCTTTAATTTTTTATCAATGAATACAGCAATTATGGCGTGATGACTAAATTAAGTATAAAAGGGGTCGCTACCTTGTTGCAAACAAAAAGTCTTACTACCCACCACCTCTGTGGTGGGAATCGAAAACGGATTTCAACCTGTACACCAGGAGGCTGTCTGTCCTAAGAATATTTTTTATACAAAATTCTACCATTTCGTAATTATATTATGCTTGATGGCAATGTAGTAATAGATAAGTGTCATTTTGAACAAACATTTAAGTGTAAGTTCATTACAAATAGTGTAATAATTGGTACAGTCAACCTGTGACAAGTGTAAAATTTCAGCGGTAATTAGTGACTCTTATTGCCAAGGTGTCAAGAAAAAAGGTGGGTGACTGTACCAAGAATTAAAAAACTATATTAAGAGGCCATATTTAAATATTTGTAAAATGTTAAAAATCAAATAATTATGTTTGTATTACTTTCAACCTGATTTATATTTAATTTTATACTAGCTTAGCTTCTCAAAAGGTACGATACATTTTGAGGATTTAAAGTTATCTATTTTCTTTTCATTCATCCCAGCTATTTTTGTCTAAAACGTTCAAGTGGCTCGGGTTTGAAAGCGTAACGGACAATAAAGCTCACTTTCACATATGAGGCCGTCAGAATAAAAGTGGCCTAACCCAATTTTTAAAATTTAATTAAAAAAATTAAAAACATATTTTCTTTATAAAATATTCTATAAGTACATAAAGTACTTAACTCATGAATTTTCTTATTTTTTTAAATGTTACTTGCTATCAGGACTATATCCTGATGGTCAGCAAAATTTTGAACGATGCAGTACAAAAAAAATTTGAACGCTTCATATCGTGGTACAAGCACGGTAACAAGCGGCGTCACGACGTTCTGCATAGTTCTGGACTTTGGGACTTAGAGTGCATAGCTAAAGCGTCTTACGCTGACGGCCTCATACTGAATAATACAGTAATTTATTTTGTTTCTTCTGCAATATTAGAGATGAAATATTATTAGTAGTCAGCCTAAAGTGTGAAGTGGAGATTATGCCAATCAACATCAATTAAATTCTCCAGCGAAGTTTGAATTACTCAACACAGTTTGCTTTGTAAAGTTATCATTAGAATACTGCTTTGAAAATGGTTTTTATTTATTTTCAAACGTTTTACATACTCTTGTGTATTTTACACTGTTTTTAGTAAGCTAGTAATGGTATATATTATTATAATGCTTACAATTGTAAGGTTTCATTTTATTGATTATATAGATAAGGATATTTTTTGTTACCGATAAAAGTTACAATGTTCATCAGTTTTGTGATATTTCATGATAATTTTTTGCAGTTATTTCAAAATGTTTTAAATTAATTGCTTAGGTTGAGGTTCTGATTATAATTATTACTAAAGGCCCTAAATGTAATTAATAATGTTACTCTTTGTAGCCCTGGCCTTTATGTTGATGTATTTGAAGTTTTATTTTTCCATAAACTATGCAAGTAGAAACTATACCGTAAACTTAGATAGATGCTCATTGATAACATGCAAAATGCTTAAATATATTTTCCTGCATTATAGCCAATATCCATCTAATTACCTTTCCCGTAAAAAAAAAGTTTGTGAATTAGTTCTATATCTTTTTTGAAGCACATATCGCGCTCAAATGAAGTTAGAATTAGCTTTATGGTCACAGAAACTAGTGCAAGGAGATACAATTTAAGTGTATTCATATTTTTTTACAAACGCATTTTAAAATAAGTTTCAAGCTTTGAGTGACAACTATTAAGAATAAAAAAAACTCTTTGAAATAGTTCAACAAGGTCACAAGTCTGAAAACATTTAAAAATATAGTCATAAAATTCACAAAACTTCACATCAAGTTAAACTGTTGCTCTTGTCGTCTCATTAACGTTTTATAGAAGACATTATAATAAACGTGTACTTATTATAATGTCGTTATTAATATGGGGGTAGAAGTAAAGAGATTGTCTGCTCTGTATGCGAAAGTATCAGTCAGAAAGCGTAAAAGGTGGCGCAGCAGTAGCAGGTAAATAAATTCCTCTTTGCACTCGCTCTTAAATTCATTTCAGACACTCATTCTACTCCAGTGCCGTTATTGAGGTATGTAGAGCCGCATTTACTTACAAGTAGCTTATAAGTTGAACACGGTAATATTCCTCTTTATTACTCCTTCATACAGTGGCTTGCACACAATACAAGTCAATAAGCACGAGCAAAGTTAAGTAAAAACTCTGGTAGCTTCAGATCCACCAGCTGGTGTCACGGAGCTACACACTCAGTACCCTACGCGAAGTCTGTGCACGCCCCTGTCACAGTTTATCTTCCTCGATATTAATATGCAACATACCGAGGATACACACTGCATACCCTACTCGAAGTCACTGTGCACGCCCTTGCCATGTGTAAGGTCGATCTTAATTAAGGGCCT
The DNA here is from genome assembly GCA_949126915.1 of Musotima nitidalis. NCBI lineage: Eukaryota > Metazoa > Arthropoda > Insecta > Lepidoptera > Crambidae > Musotima > Musotima nitidalis. Next base: position 3,878,973 of record OX421424.1, on the reverse strand, counting down.
CCATAGTTATTAATTTCATATTGGTGATATTTTCAAGTGTTCTCTCTTACGGGTTCTCTTAAACGCTTTTGCTTGATCTCTATAACTCTATGGAGGATTGCATGTAAATTTTATTGGTTACAAATTGTATCTTTCCAATCAACAGTGTAAACCTTATTACACTCTAACCAGAGTACAACTACTGCAGTGTATGTACTGTTTATTTAGTATTAATTCAGTATGGTTACGTTTAAGTATTGTTAAGTAATGATGGTTTCGATTAAAGTTTCATAATGATGTAAGTTTGGGCATTCACAAATTTATTATTGCCAAAAGTGCCTACTAATGTGTATTAGGTACGTAGGTACATCATCGATAGACTTTGTTAGTTGTATTTTAGTGTAAAGTTAATTGCTTATTGATAACGCAACGAAGTGTGTGTGACGGTGTATTGAAATAACGTTACTGCATCTAGTATTTAAGTTTATATACCAATGACAGTTTTTGAACATTTTATAATTATAGATTGGCCTATTAAATTATTTTTGTAAACTTTTGAGTGTGTTTCTTTTAAAACTTACCTTTTTTCATGTTTTTTGCTGCTCCTTATAGGCATGTCGCTGGCAGAATGTAAATGCGCTGTTTTATAGACAGACCAGCCGAAACGAAAGGAGATACGAGATTTTTTGTTTTCATAACATAAACTTATTTAGAAATCTAATTTTGTGGAGTTTTGATAATTTCGCAAAATTTTAATATGTTCTTCATATGCTGTAATTTTTTCCAAACGTTTTGTGAAATGGCGCATGCCACAATTTGGCTGCGGCAGACCTTAATAAAACTAATTAAGGTTAAAAGGTCGGCGCAGACCGAGAAAATTTATTAATGACACTAAAAAGTTAACATACCGTAAGCATTAGCGGTCATACTCGCGTGACTTCGAGATATTTAATTAAAAAATCCTTTTTTGTCTGCGTTGACCTTGACACTGCAATAGCTTATTATTATTACACACCTAATTACGCCAGTTTTACTGAAGAAGTAGGTAGAGGCATATTATACCTACGCTCATATTTCACCAATAATATTTTGGCCGACATAATTGTGAAGAGACTGGCGCTTAGCGAGAACTTCTTTGTATACCGGAGCCTTGTCTGCATCAGCAGATGCACCACTTCCAAAGTGCCTTAATTCAACGATAAACGAAACAACCATCCTTTTTACTCGCTACTGATATACTTACCTGGAGAGTGAAAGATATGTTTAACAAAGTTACGTTGAATTAAAGTAGGGCCTCAGGTAAAGTTGGCTTGGGTTCCTCTAAAGTCTTAGTAGGATCCCCATGAACCTCCAACTGTTCTTTATCATCATCTCAATTCTGGGTATCAGGCCTCCTCTGCAAAGCTGAAAGGGGTTAAAGTCCATACTAGACCTTTCAAAACCTGGAATTGCGTATTGAAAGAGACTTCGGATTTCGCTTTATATTTAGGAAACTTTTAGGACAGTAAAGCATTTTTATGTTTACAGTTCTGTCTTTAGTTTGTGGTAGGTACTGAAGGTCATATCGTCAGTCTAATTTATTTAAATACAAAGTTTGACTTTAAATGCCACCTAGTATAAAATTTCGAGATCTATCTCTTGAGTCCCATTAATTGATATGTAATTAGTTATGAACAAATTATAATACACCTATATTTCAAGCAAGTGGGAGGGGGTTGACGAAGTGTGACATGGTGTGACAAGGGGCTAGGAAGGATCCTACATTTCGTTACAATCACAATACAATCATCAAAATCTAAATACTATGATAATTTTGCTATACAATTGCGTAATATGTAACGTCACATTAAGAAGGGAGTCTCACACGTGTGACTGCCCAAGGACGGAGGGGGGAGGGGGGGTGTCAAAAGTAGTGACGTAATTTATGGATGACCCCTCATATAAATTTTACTTTCTCCTTTAGACACCTTCCTAGTTAGTGTATTTAGTGAATTTATTGTAAGTAATAAATTAAAACTTTAGGTAGTATCTTTAAGTTTCTAAGGGTATAATTTGATTTGTTATGTTTTGTTGTTTGTATATAATTAACTGTATTGTAATTTAAAGTCGTAATGTAGAATTTGTTGCAGATAGTTAACGTTCTCCTGGGAAAGTAAAGTTTAATTTTATATATGTTAATTGTTCAAATTATATTTTTTAAATTTTCTTGGTACTTTGCTGGCAAATTTTATATATTAGGAGTATTTGCCCATAATGATGCTGCTGCCCATTATCCCGTAGAATTTCTCTTCATCGACTCTTACGACTCCCCGTAAGATGAGATGGGGTGGCACTATAGAATTTCGGCGTCACATAGTAACAACCAAAGCGCCATAAGGATTAAGCGCTTTTGTTAAGCGCTTTAAGTCATGTGTTCATTGTAGCGCTTTGTATTACATAATGCAGCGCTGGCTGACAATCGCAATTTTTGTTCTAATTGCGTGCCTTCTAATGTCATAATCGTTAAAATTAAAAATTAAAAATCAATACTAATTATTAAGTACTATTAATATTTCAAGATCTATTTATTTTAAGTAATATACTTAAATTCTGTAAAAAATAATAATACATAATAAGTAAGTAGTACATAAGTACTTGCAAAATCTTCAAAACACATAAAATAATATTAATCACCGAATCAAAATAAAATACATGGCACTTAAATATTCATTTACACTAACCTATTAAATTGTATGTATAATTTTATCATAATATTATTTATCTTAACATTATTATAAAAGAAGACGTCTTTGATATACAAGGTGGTATAAACAATTCTATAACTATTTTAGTCTACTTCTTAGTTTTAAAGAAATTCCACATGTTTAGGATAGCAACGACATGAGCGAGAATTTTGTAAAATATTCAGTTACCAGCGATAAATATTTCATATTGGCATACAGATGTTGCTACATATGAATGCTATTTTCCATGTCTATCAATTGTTAAGATTTTTCGTTTACTTGAATTCGACATCAAAACTTAGTGCTTACTTACTTAGTTTTTACTTATTGATGTTTTGTTTTGATACCCGTGTGAACAATATAGAGCTGTTAATACTACTTTTTTTTTAAATGTCACTTGTGCGATATTTAGAGCCTTTTCACATAAGCGATTTTTGGGCGATTTAGTTCGCGACGTGCACGCACTCGCTCGGTGCGATATCGCCATGAGCCCGCATTAAATCCGAATCTTAAATTTGTTTCTGTTTTCTTCATTAGCCTGTGAGTTTCTTGCCAGTTCTTCTTACAGAGCGGTGGCTCGGAACTGGCACTTAGATTCACTTCCACTTAAATATTTTTTGTTTTATTAAATTGTTTGGTTGCAAGTGAATCTAAGCTTTGTGATTTTAGTATAATTATATTTTATTTGTTTTTGTTATTTTTTTATAATTTTGACGTTTTTAAGTACTATGTAATAGTTTATGAAATAAAAAGTATTTTGACTTTGACATTTACAAAATTGACTCCGACGAAGAAATAATTCTATAACCCTGATCTAATTTAAAATCAGGTAACATTTGTTTAATACGACTTACGTAACATAAAATATTGTGTTGTACTGTTATTCATTTGGAATTCAATATCGCAGCGAGCCCTCTCGCGACTAAATCGCCATGCCGTGAGATCGCCCAACAATCCTAGTGTGAAACGGCTCTTAACGTCGCGATTATAACGGTATCTTACCCTCAGTCGTAGCCCATCCTCTCAAATCTTTACACACCTTCAATTATTCTTACAACTCAAATTCAAACTCAATTCTTACACACTTACTTCAATAAAAAGTACAATCAAATATAATATTTCAGTAGCATACATTACAAAGCATAACATGATACAATATAAAGTTATGGCAATAAAAATATGTCACATAATACTCGTAAGTCTTATTCTAATACTGCTATTTTATGTCAGATCTACACAGCCATTCTACTTAGTATATAATATATTTGTAGGAATGTAAATATTTCTAATGTAACCCACCTAATATTATTATAATTAATTTAGGCTATGTTTTAATTACTTTATAAATCCCATCTAGCCAAGCTTCATTTCACAAATGCAATTCCAAAATTCAAAGAGAAATGCATGGAACTTTGACAGCTCATGTCAATTTCATAAATTATTATTCTAATAGAATAAGGGCGCCTTGCACAAAGGTCACTGATAAAAGCTAAACATTTTCAAAGATCGTTCTGTCCTTTTCAATTTTAGACAAATGACTGTAATGCAATGACATTTTAAATCAAATTTAGAACTGTTGTGCAAATTTCTTTACTGGCTATTAATATGATACATTTTGGTTAATATAACCTCTAATTCTATACAAGCCACCCTAGGAGTTGTGATATAAAGTCTGCTAGAGAGACAGTTTATTAATTTACAAATATTATAAACAGTCACAATTAATGTAATAAATATATTAAAACAAAAGGCCAATAAGCAAAATGTGAGCCATTTTTGCGCGTATTATTTTTATTAGAATCATTATTGCCTCAAAAAAGGCATTAGAACGAAAGTACTCATTTACCCATTATAATATAAGTACTAATTAGCAAACAATTCATTGTTACTAGCTTACGAGGTTTCATTTCATTAAGGCTCCATATAATTTGTATAAGTAATGTACTTAAATAAATATTTGCAGCTAGCTTGTAAAAAAACTAACTTAACAAGTGCACCGTTAACATTATACTAATCAATTACCAGATCATGAGTATGTAAGCACCTTAATATGTAGTAAAAAAAGAATCAATTGAAAACTACTAGTTACATATCGTCGTTGTCGAACCAAAATCTGCTATGTGGCCTCTTTTGTGAGTTTAAGATTGTGACATAGCGGTTTTATATCGTATAAAAGAACTGCTATGTGCTTATATACAATATTTGTAGAAATATGACCTCTCAATAAAATATGCTATGTGCAATAACTAAATTTATCGATGAATGTATGTGAATATGAATTAAAAATAAATATATAGCATATATTTGACTACAATCAATTTACAGGAGAATTTTTTTTTCCAATATCTTGAAAGCATACTTTAAGCACAGCAGATTTTAGTTTGACAAAGAAGATATAGCACAAGACCATCTTGACATTCAAAATAAACACTTATGTGGAGCAATACAATTATGAGCACAAGATTTATTAATATGTACCTGTATTTATATAATTACAAAAAACCCAAGTCCATTCATCATAAAGAGAGGGTAATTAATACAAGGGATTGAATGACTGTTATAATGAGGCGCCACTGTACAGTCAGCATTATATAGTTGGTAACGTCCAAAGCGCCATGAAGATCGACTCACGTCGCTATTGTCATGTCAAGCTTAAGAGTTAAGGAGTGTTCTGATATAACTCAAGATTCATTCAAGAACAACCAGATAAAAAAAAAACTTTATTGTCTTTAAGATCAACATGGGACTTCTTAGCGGGAAAGTGAAGCGTCATGTCTGCAGTTTTGTTTTATTTTCTAAAATTTGTGATATTTCTAACATTAATGTGTAATAACGGTGGATTATTCAGCGTTAAGTGTTTGTGAATATACATTAGTGTTGGTAAATCAAACAAAGCAGTGCAACATCACTTTTCATATTCTCTCAAGGAGTCCATGTGAGATCTCAGTATAGTCCCACATCTTTACTGAGGACTCAAGGGGCTTAGGGGAGGGTATCTCATTTACCATTTATCATCACTCATTCTTATTTACTATGAATTATATATTATTAATATATCACTTACTTGACACTGGCTAGATGTGCTAGACACACAAAGCTATTATTTAAAAGAAAAAAAAAAGATCAACATGATCATTTAGTTTCGTCAAACATTTATACAAAATGTAAATTCCATAATTTTTTTTTAACAACAATGAAAGAAATATGAGCAGTACCATAATAAAGAAGTACGTGCTGGACAAACACATGCAACCGGTTAAGAGGAACTAGATGCAGATGAATTGGATACAGGCGCAATCAGTTTTCAAACTGCCTGCCTGTTAATTAATAATAATAATAACTGTACAAGAGATGCATCACAAGTCCTAGCACGTCACTATAAAATTAATACCCAACCATCATTCTTGGGCAGCGGCTATCTATCCGCCCGGTGAAGATTTTCCATTTGGTGGTGAGCACAACTTACTACTGTACAATAACATTAAAAATTTACAATGCTTTTCAGTTTAAATGCAAATTTTAAGTTAATTAGTACTTTCAATAAAAAAAAAATTCGGATGGGAAATCATCAAATCACCATCTTCCGCTGTGGGTGAAGCAGAACAGTGTGTCATACTTTTACTGACAAAAACCATCCATGTTCCTTCTCTATCATTCTCACAATAGTACTTTAACACTATTTTGTGATGCCAGGTTTGATTTTTATAGTGGTAGTTTGTAATTGTAATGTTTGTGATACAGGGGCCAAGATTGCTAATTCTCTGGTAGCAAGATTTATGTAGTGGGAAGCACATGTCACCATTTAGTATTTACATTATTTTATTTCTACATTTTAAATTATTTTTGTAGTTTAAATGCAATTTAAAGTTACTTAATACTTTCAATACTAATATTTAACTTACACTTAGCTGAGATTTCATATTATCCACTTTAGCTGATATTTCTAGTAAGGTCTTGGATGCGTGTGGCATTGCACTGGCGGCAGTAGAGGTGATGATCCAGCGGGTAGCAACCCCTACCTTCCTGCCGAGAGCAGAGAGAGGCTCCACAGTCTTCGCAGGAGTAACAGGACATGTGAAAGCTCTTGTCCAGGGCCACGATGCGCACTGTCTCCTCGGCACCGCCTTCTGGGACTATGGGCTCACGACAACGAGCGCAGCGGGGCGCGTATCTGAATATAAGGAACAAAAGATTTAAAAAATAAAATTTATTATTTGCAACATCTGCCAAAGCAATAAGTGCGGCAATCGATTGTTAGAAATAATATCATCTGTTATAATTATGTATTTGTTCTTTTATTACAGGAAATATAAAAAAGTTTAAATTATACAATTACAAACTACTTTTGTTGTTAACTGCGAGTGCAAACTATTGAGATAAGATGCAGAAGAAGATTGAGTAGACAGTTTTGTTTGATATATTATATGTAATCTGCAAGTGAAATGTAATTTTTTCAACATATTGGCATTTTTATAACATAATGGCTAATGACAACAAATAATATATCATCCTTACTTACTCCTTAATAAAGTATCCTTTCCTTTTTTTTTAAATTGAATCAATATGTTGATATATTCAAATGAATTGTAAAATAAAAATTTTTGAATTATTTATAAAGATAAAATTTAATTAATACACCAATACACAGACACAAAGTACCAAATTATTGGTGTACTTAATTTAAATTACCTTTTATGAAAATCCTCAATGCAATGAATACGGTTTACAGCATCAACAGTGAAAGGGATCCCATCAAGACTCTTCTGGCAGACGACACATGTAAAGCACCGAGGATGGTATGGTTTGCCAGTGGCCCTCAGTATGCGGTCTAGAATAGGATCGCTGCAGACGCAGCATTTCTCCAACGTATCTAAGTAATCTCCTTCACAGAGAGGTCTTCCTTGAACAGCATAAAAGGGCCTGCCCTAGAAATGGGAAAACAGTTGAAGCTTAGTGTTGGTTTAATCTTTGAAAATATTAGGGTTAATTTAGCCACTGTCAGGTTTTCAACTTGGTACCTAATTTAACAAAAACTTTAATAGAAACAGAGTTATTATTATTGCCCATTTGGACTACTCATTAGATGCACAAGACATAATAAATTAAATAAACAACATTAATAAGACTACCATTAATTAGCAATTACCAACATTTATTATTTAAACTGGTTTCTGATAAATATTGAATATGCTTTTGAGGAAAGATATTTGTGAAGTTGTATTTTAATTAAAATTGAAGTAAATATTTACCTGTAAGTTTATACTACATTGTTGACAACAAAAACATTTGATGTGATAAATTCTTTCCATGGCAGTACAACCAGTAGTTTCACCCATAATTTTCTCTCCACATCTATAGCAATTGCCACAGTACAGCTCCTCGTCAGGTTCGGGCGTAGGCTCTGTTGTTGGCCCCACATAGCCACCATACAGACTAGTGCCAGACAACTGACTGCAAGGACGAGGGTTGATTGGTTCATACAATGACTCGTATGTTGAAGATGCCTGAGATCCTCCATACGTGGAAAAGTCCTGCGCGTTAACAGAAGCCGACGATGGCGGATAGGCTGAACCAGGGCGACGAAGCTCACTATAATTGGACTGTGCCCCTAAATCACTTATCCTCGACACTTCTGATCTAGTGTCCCCTCCTCCACCCCCATAAATACTCTCAGATACATTACACTGTACGGGAATATTGGAATACACGTGATTTGTACCTCCCGGGGGCAATAAGTTGCTATACAACAGCACATCGCCACTCCGAACTCTAGCTGTATTTCTAACAATACAACTCTTTACAGGCACCAAATTAGAGTATGTCGAGCTTGTGCGGCTACCGGACTCTAGTCTTGACGAATATGAAGGCTCACAGGCCGACTTTACTGTATAACTTTGAGGAATTTGAGGTAGCGGCGGCTTAGCTTTTTTGGGTGGTATGGACGGTTTCATCTTAGCTGCGTTAATGTCATCCTGCAATTTTGCGTCTAACTCGTTGGCGTAAATTCGAAGATCGGCTAATTGTTTATCAAGATTACTCATTTTTCCGACTTTAGTCTTTTAAAGATTATTTATAAAAAAAATAACACTAAATCGTTACACCCATTCCTACTTCTTGGATTTTTTTACGTCAAATCAAAATTGTCAAATGTCAAACTTGATTGTTAATCGTTTCATTCCATGCAGCAACTTGGTTCTTGTTTTAGTCATTGGATATTTTAAAATGAATATCAATACTGCAATAAGATTACAGAAGGAACGGATGTTTGAAGGAATAATGAATTATTTTCACCATTCCGACATAATTTAACCTGATGACTGAAAGGCTTTCTCAATTAAGTGCGACCTACCTACAAATATTGTATCCTATAAAAGTGTAATTCAAATCAAAAAATGTCACCACTGAATGGGTACCGCGAAAGGCAGGGCTTAAAAGGGAACCGCGCGACACATTCACTATCTGACTCGGATGGAAGAGATCTCTTATTTATTTATTTATTTATTTTATTTATTTATTTAAATCCTAATTACATTACTTTTACAGAAACTTAATCCTAAGGCAATAATGTAAATAATAAAAATAAAATATCAAATTAACTTAGCTTAACTATCTTATCCTAATAACAACTAACTACCTATAACATAATACCCTACAGATGACCCTTGTGAATTCACTCAAAGAACACGAAAACAAATCTATTTCTCCTGCTACTGCATTAAGTACACGCAGTGCCCGCGTGAGCGGCGCCAGGTGTAACAAGTTAGTGCGCGCACGCGGCAGAGCCAGCAGAGCCGGGCGCCGCCGCCGCGCCGCACACGCGTCCGGCGCCATCAGTCGCACCTCCGCTAGCACAGCAGGGTTGTGTATATTACCGCGGATCACTCTTAGTATGTACATGGCCGTAGCAGCTTCCCTTCTAATTTCTAGTTTAGTGTATCCTACCATACCCAAAATAAATAACGTAGGATATAAGAGCGGATATCCCGGATAAACTCCATATCTCTTCAGATAAATAAACCTAATAAACTTATTCTGGATACGCTCTATCATAAACTTGTATTTGTCCTCATGCGGAGACCAAACTACAGCGTTGCATTCTAAGTGGCTTTTTACAAGAGCCTCAAATAACGCCTTCAATGCCCCTATATTTGTAAAATCGTTCGCCTGCCTTAACACAAAACCCAAACTTCGATAAGCCTTCTTACATACGTCCACAATATGCTTACGGAAATTGAGGTCAGCGCTAAACCGAACTCCTAGATCTGTAACTTCGGTTACGCGCTGCATTGGCTCGCCATCCATGTGGTACTGGTGGTGAAGCGGGGCACGAGCTCGACTGAACGAGAGTACGGAACATTTAGCAACGTTGAAAAACAGTTTGTTTTCAATGCCCCAACTTACTACTTTGTCGATATCCTGCTGTAACGTGTCATAGTCCGTAGGCTGTTTTATTTCTAATACTAACTTGAGATCATCGGCAAATAACAAAGCGGTAGAGTTACTAACTACTTTGGGCAAGTCGTTCACCATCAAGATGAACAACATAGGACCTAGATTGCTACCTTGGCTTACCCCAGATCTTGTGAAGTAAGGCTCCGAATGATGCCCATTGCAGTCTACATACTGACTCCTATCACGCAAATAACTAGCGAAGAATGACAGTGTATTCGGCGTGCAGCCCACGCTGGCCAACTTTGTCAATAACACATCATTGTCGACCGTGTCGAATGCTTTTTTAAAATCAAAGTAGGCAACGTCTACCTGCCCGCCAGCATCCACCGCCGGTACCAGCTCCGTCATCAGGTGTAGCAGGTTTCCCGTCGTACTCCGTCCCGGCCGGAATCCATGCTGCGCATCCGACAGCTGACTGCTAAACTGTACGTATAGTGAGCTATAAATCGCAGCCTCAAAAACCTTAGCCGGAGCGCTGAGGACCGCTACCGGTCTGTAGTCGCTGGGTTGCGAACCTCCACTACTTTTAGGTACCGGCACCACTCTGGTCCGTTTCCAACCCTTATAGAGATAAGTTCGCCTTTGTATATGTCCTTTTTATTTGTAATGTTTTGTTTTTCTAGATTTATGTGCACTACAGAGTTTCAATAAATTCCGTCCGCACTGTCACGCGTACCTATCGTAGGGACCAATCGGGTACACCTATTATGGTAGAACTTTTTAAGTAATAATTTTATATTGCATAACAACTAATAGCATAAACTTCTTTTCGCAGAATATCGTTTGGCATAAACTCATTTAACATACATTGAAACCCATAATTTTGTAAGTCAGAATCATCTTACGCATAATTTTGGTATCCATAATAATCACAATGTATAATCATCACATCGCAGAAAGTTCAAAACCAGATTCATCTTTTGGCATATATTTCTTATCCATAACTATTTAAAAGTAGAACCATCATTTCACATAATTGTTTTTTTTTTAGTTATTGTAATAAATAAAAGTCGATTTAATGATAATTATTTGGTTTTTATATCCTTGCCCATGAGAGCATGTTCGTTTCTGGCGTTCGGTTTCGGTTTTAGGTCACAGTTCTAACCTAACCTAACCTACGCATTTTTAAAGAAGAAAGTAACCCAATCTATATTATTCTAATTGAAATTCTATGATCTTCATAGTATGCCTAGTCAAATTATGCCAAATAATCTGTACTCTAAATGAACGTTATGCTAAATGAAATTATACAAAATTTTAACTATGCCAAAGGTAATTATGCCAATTAAAATTCTACTATCTTAAATGTATGCCATTCTAAATTCGGTCATAAGCACATTATGCCTAAAAATATTTATGACAAATATTTTTTATGCCTAATAAATGATCGACTAAAGAAGTTTCTGCGAAGTCAGTTATCCCAAATAGGTTTCGGAGTATCAAGTTTCTACCAAATAGGGCGCACCCGGACCAATCTGTCAATGTGTTTTGATTTGTGTTTTCGCGTTAATTATTCTTCAAATATGCCTTCGTGTGTTGTCAAGTGGTGCAGAAACCGTACGGATATGAAAAACGCTGGAATCACCTTCCATAGGTGAGTAAATCTTCATTTTAAAAACACATACTTGGCGAAGTTAAAAAGTGATATGCAATATGAACGCAATTCCAAAATTAATTATTTTTAGGCAGTGTTCATAGTGTGTTAAGCACTAAGGTAATATTGTTTCCATGCTATTATATTATTAGGATAATAAAAGGAAATCCAAAGCGGAAATGTTGCCAGCGTTCTTGGCACCGTACCCATGGGCTCACAGTTGGAAGACATCTTCTATAAGTTTTACGTTGAGGTAGTTTATTTAAGTTGTATAAGTACTAATTATATTTTATTTAAGTAGTTAAGTTCTGTTGATTTAATTGATCAATTATGGAAATAAATTTCTTTGTATCCAGGATGATAATATGCATAGAAATTAAGTTATAATATAAATGTCACAGATTCCCTACAAATAAAATCCAGCGTGAAAAATGGTTGAATGCAGTTCGTTTGGAAATCGAATCGATGACTTTTCGATCAGAGTTGTGGGTTCGACAAGAGTGACAAGTAGTTGATTAGCAAGTAAAAAAATTACCTTTTTGTAAAACACCACTTTATATTTCAGCCATGCGCCCGCCAGCAGTGGCAGATTATATTTTTCTTGTAAGTCAATAATTGATTGTTAAAGTTGTTACTAAATAACTTAAAAGTCGTAAAATAGTTCTTGCGATAACTTTTTATGGCTAGTGATTAGTTTTATCCTGATAGAATATAGTGTAGTAGTTCTTTGATTCGAGAGTAAGAAATGCGTTTTCAAAAACACAAATTTGTGATTATATTCCTATGTCAGGTATGTTTGTTGGAATGCCTTGAACATGAATTTATAAATTTTGAATAAAATGTTAAGTGATTTGTTAAAGCTTAACCAATAACTTTATATTTAATCTGTGCTATGAATAGGTACACTTTATTTATAAGACACGACAGGACATAACATGGTCGGTTATTACCACCGAATTTAATACCGATACCGGTTGCATACTGGTACTATCTAAAAAAATCGAGGTTTCTTATTATAAATCGGTACCTATGATGATAAGTGTTTAAAATTATTAATTAATACGTTTTTGATGGTTAAAGTTGTTCAAAATAACACAAGAAATAAAAATTATGATCGTTATATTGAAATAGAAAGTATTACATAGAAAACCAATGATTTGATACGGAGTAGAATAAGAAATAACTTATCATATCAGTGTTATAAAGTCCACTGCTGAAAATTAGCCTCTCCAATAGATTTTGGATTTGCCCATAATCACCACGCTAGGAAGGCGCAGTTCAAGCCAGTACGCAGGATGACGCAGCTGCCCATCAACCGGTAGGATTTCTCTACGTCGCCCTTTACGACTTCCCATGAGATGAGACGGAGTGGCACTATTCTAAGCCGATATCGCATCCAAAATACCGGTATCAAATTCGGTGGTATAGTAACATACGTGATATACCCGTCGAGAATTTCAGGTATTTGTATTATATCTATCACTGTTTATAACGTATAATATATTTGTTTTAGATTTTACAGCAAGTGAAATCTGACGTCTTATTAAGCGATGATGATGGTAAGTTTAGATATTAACATACAGCGGCAGTCTCATTAAACCTATATCGTCGTTCTAGATGTGATTGGTCGTAACTAAATTTTTTTGGTAAAATTAGATTTTAACGCAAAAAGCTTGAAAGAGTAATTCCGGTAATAGCTCACAAATGTCTTAAGAATTAAAAACAATTTGACGGCAAAAACAACTTTGTGTGAGACCTCGTAATAAGCACTGGTACTAGTTTAAAAAAATTATTATCTCTCTTTTGTAAAGTTTATCAGCTTACATTTACGAGTTGTCACATCTAGACCGACGATATGGTCTTATTACAAAACGATATCTAAAGTTAGACTAGGCTTCAAACTGGTCCCCCCCGACTGGTCTCCACCTTGTCGTGGTGGGGGCGCAGGAGGCGCTAGGGAAAAGGTAACACCCAGAGATTGGCGACTCGGGTGCCCTTAATACTGACTACCGGGGGGGAAACTAAGAGGGACCTGTGGAGGGCGCAGCGTGCGGGCCAGAAGGGCCCGTCAAGCAGCGCCAGGAGGGTCATAGGCAGCGGGGGCAGGGGGCCCCTGCTGTCTCGCCATGGACCTCCGAGAAGTCGGCCACACACGCCATGGTCGCACAAGGAGGTAGGAGAGGCGCGTCCACTGCGTCTCTCTGAGGAGGTCCTCCCGGTTTTGGTCCCCCTTTAGAAGGCAGTGCGTAAAAGCATTTTGGTACCGACGTAAAACAATCAAAAAAAAAAGCTTACAACTAGTACTTTTATTTGATAAGATGGAGACAGTGACAGCACTAGTTTTAAACCTGGTCTACTTTAGATCTCGTTTTGTAATAAGCCCTATAAAACCGAGAATACGGTTCCATATCACACCAAACACGCGGAAGCGCTCGTAGCTCTGCGGTGCTCGGTGGTCGGAAACGATCGCCGAAGTACAGCAGAGTTTACAGAGGTCAGTCCTTGGATGGGTGACCGTTTGTGTGGCATTTGATATCGAGCGCTTCCGTGCTTCGGAAGGCACGTTAAGACGTTGGTCCCGGTTATCACTAAAATGTGGTAGTCGTTAAGCCATGTTAGAGGCCTAATGGGCGGCTTGAAAAATTCTAACAGCAGGACGCCACACACCTGCCTCCGCCAATCCGCACTGGGCCAGCGTGGTGGAGTATGACCCAATACCCTCACACCTTGATATGTGAGAGGAGGCTCGTGCTCAGTAGTGGGACGTTAATGGGCTGTGATGATGATGATGATGATGATCACACCAAAAAACATTAAAAAAATTTCTTGCGCATCCTCCCAATCCGCCTGAAGATTTGATGTCTCATCTCGTGCCGCCTCGCCGCTGCGCTTGGTGGAAAAACCGCTTTTTATGCGGACAAACAGAATAAGACGAAGTCTACAATGAATTTATACTATAAATTATTCTTATTATAATGGTTATTATGATATTTATGCGTACACAATTATTTGCTTGAATTTTTTTTGGGGTTATGTTTGGGGTTTTCGATTAGGTAAATAATTTATAAACATATTATGAACTTACTTACAGATGTAGTAACCACGGAACAGACAGAAGAAGAGGTAATTAAGCCGAACTTATTCAATATTTATAGTACTTAGCTCGAGTTCGAGTCTGTAATTTGTACGAGTACCTATAAATTATTGAATTTGATTAAATTGTATTGGAATTAAATAATAAATTATAGAAATAATGACTATTGCTTTTAACATCGGCCAAAACAATGATTTTTTGATATCTGCCTCGGAAAGCACATCAATGGCAGTTGTTATTAGAAAATTCCTTACCTTCTAATATTCTGACAGCTGGTTTGGCCATGTATCCTTCTGGGTTGCGAAGATCATTCAACAGTCGCTCCGTGATATAAATGAATAACTGAAAATGAGGTAAATCTGATTAGACCCGTAAGCAGACCCTGGGCCCTTAGCGTAAGTCTAAGCCATTTCTGATACTTATTTTGTAGGCAGCTGGTGGTGCGCGTTGTTTCTAGAGGGATGATCTTCCACCTGGCGGATGTATGTGCCTGGGGGCCGCGGCCCAACTGATTATGGTTGGGTGTTGTATATATATAGACAAGCCTGAGGAATTATTTTTGCGCGATTCTGAATTTCATTAATCTGTACGTTTTATTCATCGCTTCTACTATGGCGCTAATATTTAATATTCCTAAACACAATATTCGACATACAATTTTAAAACTTTTATATGCCTTTTATGTGCTTTTTTTCATATTTTTTTTTTTAATTTCAGTGGCACATGGATTTTATGCCGGTAGGTAAATAAAATATATTCTTGTAAACTTTCAAACCTTTAGTATGCATTCAGATATTTTGAGATTTTGGAGCGATATTCTACCTTATAATATCAACGTTTATAAATGCCTTTATAATCAACTGATAAGAAAGCAGATAGTGGTGATAAAATCTTAAGCTTCAGTCCTAAGGGAATTTCCCTTTTAAATTAAAATTAGAAGTTTATTGTCTATGGGTGGTGGGTATTGGTAAATGCAGTATGGATTTTCAGGAAGTTTTTACTACCTCCCTACCTGTAACTTTAGCTGCCTTGCCTTAAATTTTAGATAAACTAGGGCTCTTCTCTTATCAGCTATGAAGAGATTTTGGTAAAAAAATACCTAAACTGTTTCAGACGGGTTATTTACCAGACAGTGTGTACCGAGAGCTGGCTTGGTACGGCATCCTTCAAATCCAACCACTACATCACAGCTCCAAGCATAAGGTTGCCGCTCAACTAATATGGCAACACACTCTTGGTAGACCTCATGTAATTATGGAAAATCCACCGCAAGTAAGTTTAAAAAAAACTATTTTGTTGTACCTACTGTTTATGTGAAATGCGTATGAAGAAGGTCATTGATCTACATTGTCGCATCCTCCGTGCTTGAGGAAGCACGTTAAGCCGTTGGTCCCTGCTGTCATAAACATCTATGGCAGTCGTTATTAGGAATTCAGTGCCTTCGAACACCATGACAGCTGGTTTAACTATAGAATGATGTTTCCCTCTGGGTTGCGGAGGTCAGACGTCAGTAGCTCCATGTCATAACTGAAATTTGGCCAAATCTGTTTAAACCAGTGAGAAAACCCTGGGCCTCAAGCTTAAGTCTAGGGCAACCGGGGTATTGCTAGGAAAACATACATACCTAACATCACGCCCCTTTCCTGTAGGGGTAGGCAGAGCTCACTTATGTAGGGGTATTTGCCCATAACCGCCACGCTGGGCAGGCGAGTTGGTGATCGCAGTACAAGCCAGTACGCAGGATGACGCTGCTGCCCATCATCCGGTAGGATTTCTCGTCGTCTACTCCTACGACTCCCAGTGAGATAATAGGAAGTGGCTCTATTTTATGCCGGTACCAAACATGTCACATGCACGTCAAACACATATTTGAAAATTTGTTTGTATTTTTAGTCATCACAGTCAGCAGGCAAAGTTAGTCGTCAAATACTCGCGGAAGAAGCTGCCAAATGGTCTAGAGAACAACGAGCTGCTCAAGAAGTCCTCATGGAAAACATTAAGAGTGGTGGAAATGGGTTGACAGTCCGCACTGTAATCAGCGCTCACCAAAAAACTATTTATATAATACAAAATGGTAAGACCTTTCTTTTTACATACGAGCCATGATAAACCTTTTCCCAAAAGTGAACTTAAATCTATACGCACCGGTGAGTCGACAAAAGCTTGAGATTACTTAAACAATAATTAATGTGTAGGGTCACAGAGGCAACTTGTTCAGGTAAAGTGATAATTTGACTTTAATCGTTGGTATAATGCCGCTTGAAAATCCCCAAACTAATTGTAACACAATATCTGCCCCGCAAAATGAATAAGAAGCGCAGTAAATAACGCGCGCGTTAAACCATAACTTAAAACCAAAATCCAATTTTTTAAAAGGAAACTCAATTACAGCATATTTACCGAGAACCACACCTCATAAAAAATGTTTTTAGATAACTATATATTTTAATTACAGGAAACTATTACAAATGTCCAGATGGTTCCGAACCAGATTTAGATGCCTACCGTATTCAGGCTAACATGCACGAAAGAAAGTGCACATTCGGAAAACAGTCCATACCAGTGACGGTAGATCCTTGCATAGAGGCTGAAGTGGCACCAATAGAGTTCTCGTTCCACGAAGGTTGGATGTTCTGCTTAGGAAACGGCGAGAGAGAAAACAACTACTTCCAAAATGGTACTTTAGATTGTGGCAACAAAACAAAGGTAAAGCGAAATTTCAATATAAAAAACCATCTCTGTACATGCAAGTGTCCATCAAAATTTATATTAGTTTGGCACACTGTAGAGTAAACTACATTTTTAAACAAGCACCAAAACCTTCATTTACTCGGCGCGTTCTTGCAAGTCTAACGCCATTTTGGAGGGGTTTGGAACAGTTACTTACAGCTTACTGCTTGTAACTTTTGCAATAGTTCTTACATTTGAGATAATTCTCCTTATCTCTACTCTCTATAGAATCATTAAGAGCTGAAGCATCAGTTTAAATATATTTTTTTATTTTATTTTCAAGGTGGCAGTGAACGAATTTTTAGATCTATGTGCTATTGACAATAATATAGTCATCACATTCGATTATTTCGGAGATGAGCCGAGAAAAGACATGATGCACAATGCTACATTATGTACCTCGTGGGACCCTTGCCGTTTATCATATTTATACCGCTTAGAGGTTAGTAAATTATAGTTTTCCTATCTCTAATTGAAAGTTAAGTCTCAGAAAATCATGATTTTAATATCTTTAGAGCAGAGTGTTTATTAAAATAAAATCTAACAACGTCCTAACTTTTGTTTGTTAAGAACAGAATGATGTCATATGTACCTAAAAGTAAAAGGCGGGCATGACATTATTTGTGTAGACTTATCCATGTTATGATCTACGTAGCTACCTGTACTTACGTACTTTAAGTCTACCTTTTTCAATTATTGTTAAAGAACTAGATTTGTAATGTTTATTTTGTAATACTAATCAGATACTACCTTTTAAATATTATAGGCACTTCATTATTTTATTACTTTTCCAGCCACCACCAGTTGAGCTGATGCCCTCGTTTCCAACCACAACACCAAATCCCTGCGAAACCACAATATGTCCAGAATGTATTGAAGGATACACTGAAGACCCTGGCGTGCCGATTAATGGTATTGTTATACTCACACTTATACATTTTGAAGTGTTAGTAGGATCGTTAGTCTAGCAAAGTGGCCGTAAATCATCACTACAGTTAAGTAAAAATTACACGTTACATTTTTTGTCTTTTCAGTTCAGTCCGATGATGAGGAAACCACGAAACAACAGCAGTGACGTCAATAAACAAAATATAACCTTACTTGTACATGAAATTATAATAAGTAAATATAATATTTGTTTCGGATCTAGATTTTTATTTTATTTTTTATTATACTTATCCTACTATAATATTATAAACGTGAAAGTTAATAATATATGTGTGGATGAATGTTTGTTACTCTTTCACGTAAAAACTACTGGAGCGATTGTGATGAAACTTTGTACGTGTAGGTATAGCTGCAGTCTTAGACTAACATATAGGATACTCCTTATCCCGATATTTCCACGGGAACGGGGACCACGCGGATAAAACCGCAGGGCGCTGCTAGTCTTTAATATGGCTTAAATACATCAACATAAAAAATTAAATCATATCGTACATATTCTCAAACTCTAAGAAGTTGGTCGTGCCACCGATATTGTCGTGTTACAGATATTGTAAATACAATAACAAGTGCGTCACGATTTTATTTCACTGAGCAAACTAACGTGTTATAAATTCGTGGATATAAACTGAAGAAAGTACAAGAGGAAAGTGAAGAGTCATGTCTGCAGTTTTGTTGTATTTTCTAAAATTTGTGTTATTTCGAACATAAATGTGTAATAACGGTAGATTTTTAAGCGTTAAGTGTTAGTGAACATACATGAGTGATGGTAAATGAAAAAACACATGTGAGACCTCAGTATAGTCCCACATCTTTACTGAGGACTCAAGGGGTTTAGGGGGAGGGCAGCTTATTTACCATTTACCATCTTTATCACCTCTCATTCTCATTTACTATAATTTATATGTTATTAATATATCTCTTACTTGACACTGGCTAAATGTGCAAACCGCACGAAGCCATTATTTAAAATGACACTGTGAAAAAGTCAAAAGTCACCGTCTATGATGACAACTGGCACTCTGGCACATTAACTAAGTTTTAGGCAGTTCGAAAAAAAAAGCGCGGGAAAGGGTAAACTTCGCGGTCAACTTAAAATTTTCATAACTTTTATTTATTTTTTAAGTGAATGTAATAAGGCCAGATCACTGTTATTTTATTCTTACGTATTTGTTTATTTCATTTTACATATAAATTGTTCCTGAAACTGGTGAGTTATTTTCTTTTTCTAGTGGGTCTATGTTTGACCCCGAAGACCCTGGGGGCTCAGGCCCTCAGGTGTCTAATGTTATAACCATTGGTCATGGGCATGATGGATCGGAGATGGACACCGAAGGGTCACATATAGATACTGACTGTTCAGCTTCACAAGACAATGTAAAATCTAGCCGAAAAAGAGTTTCTGCACACAAAAAATGTAGGTTATGTAATAAAAAGAAGCGTAAACATAATAAAACATCTACAGAATCTTCATGCAATTGTGAAATAAATGAAAAAAATAAAGCAGAAAAAAATTCAAAATCTGAAGAATTTCTTGCTCCATTGCCACCTGCAGTCCTAGAATCAACACAGCCATCTGTTCAATCACCGGTACATATTGGTAGGACTCATTATGAGTCAACTGATGTGTCTCCATTTTTAATTCACATTCAGAAAGAACAATCAGTTTCAGAAAATATAAATATTCACCCAGTTGCTTTCGGACATTTTTTAAAGAAACATTCTTTCAAAAATATTGTAAATGGCAGCCTAAAAAAAATAGGTAGAAATAAACTGTGTATTTCATTTAATAAATTTGAAGATGCCAATGCTTTCTTAGAAAGTGAAGCCTTAAAAAGATTTTTCTATAAGGCATTTATTCCTAATTTTAATATAACCCGAATGGGAGTTGTAAGAGGAGTACCGGCTGATTGGGCAGATGATGTTGTGCTTGAAAACATTTCTGTACCAATAGGTTGTGGAAAAATTATAAAAGTCCGTAGAATTAATAGGAAAAATATGGTAGATGGTAAACCAACATATACACCGATTGAGACTGTTGTTCTCACATTTGATGGCCAAGTTCTGCCTAAACGTGTGTTTCTGTGTTATAATTCTTTGCCAGTTGATTTATATATATACCCAACTATACAATGTTTCAATTGCTGCAGATATGGGCATGTAAAAAGTCAATGTAGATCCACCCCTCGCTGTTATAAGTGTGGTCAAGGTCATAGTGCTGACAAATGCTCCATTGATGAAGATGATTTAATTTGCTGTTTATGTTCTGGACCTCACTATGCAACTAGCCATAAGTGCCCAGAATTTGCAAGACAAAAAGCAGTCAAAGAAACTATGGCAAAAAGCTGCATCTCATATGCTGAAGCCCTTAAACTACACCCTCCTGTATCAAAGTCCTATGCTGATGTTCTTTACACTCCCAAAAACTCCTTTGCTTCTTCACAGAAAATAATGCAAAACCAAAAATCTTTCATTTCATTATCAGAAACTATGCCAAATAAATCATCACATAAAAAAACTGTATTTTCAAAGCCCAGACAACTGCCATCACTTGGCAAGGGTTATGACAGAGAAACACATGCTTTATTAACTAGTGAATATGATATTCCCCTTCCCTCAGTTGGTACTGTATTTAAAAATAATATTCCCCATATGACAACTAGAGAATTAATCATAGCATTATTGAATCTACTTACTAATAATCAGACTTTGTCTGAACCGTCCAACGCTGCCACTCTTAATAAAGATAATTTAAATAAAAACGATTTTAATGGACAGTCATTCAATAATAGTCCAGTGGAATTGTCGTAGTGTTAATAGTAAAAAATCTGAACTTTTATACTTGATAAATAAATTTAATCCTTTTCTAATTGCCTTACAAGAGACCTGGCTTCGGCCAAGTTTTAATTTCAAAGTATCTAATTACTCTTGTGTTAGAGAAGATAGAAGTGATGGACATGGTGGAGTTGCATTACTTATAAGCAGCTCGGTTCCATATACACATGTCCCCTTACCAAGTCATAATATTGATTTTTCCATTATAGCTGTATCAATTCATAATATATGTTTTGTGTCAGTTTATATTCCTCATCCTTCGTCTGTTATATATGATGAAGTGGAACATATTCTCCTTCAACTCCCAAAACCTTATATATTGATGGGAGATTTTAATGCTCAACATCAATCTTGGGGCAGTTCCTCTTCAAATAGTTTTGGGTCGAGAATAATTGACATGGCGGATAGTGTTAATTTATGCATTTTAAACAATGGGGAAGCTACTCGCCGTTCTCAACCCTATGAAGGACTAAGCGCCCCTGATTTATCCTTATGTTCGCCGAATTTAGCATCCACATTAACATGGGCCGTTTTTTCTTCAACTCTTGGCAGCGACCATTATCCTATAATTATTACATTTCCCTCTAATTTCACCAAACCATACACACCCCGTCCTCCTAGATTAAAGTTTAGGATATCAAATAATAACACAAATTGGTCATTATACCGTACGTTAGTCGACGAAGAAATAATATTAATCCCACAATTTGACAACCAGACTGAATGTGCAGATGCTCTTGCCTCACTTCTGATTAGAGTTGCCGAAAGAGTTTTTCCTGTTAAAAGTAATTATCACAGAAAAATTCCCTCTCCACCTTGGTGGGACTCTGAATGTTCCGCCTCTATCAAAGAACGCAAATTGGCTGAAAATTTATACAAAAATTATTCCACCACAGAAAATTTTGATAACCTTTGTGAAGCTACAAAAAAAACTCGAAAACTATTTAAACAAAAAAAATGGGAAGGATGGAAATCTTTCTGTGAGTCTTTATCACCCGACGTGCCTTCCTCCACTGTGTGGCGTAACATACGTCGTTACAGGTCTGCTTACAGAGAAACAAACCCCCATATTCTGCCTGAGAGCTTTACAGAGATTTTGATGGATAATTTGGCACCACCTTCAGCCCCTCTAAATATTATTACGCCTTGTTCCATATCCCCGAATGAAACTCTTTCCCACCTTAATTCCCCTTTCAGTCTCCAAGAGCTAAAAGGCGTCTTGAGTTACGTTAAAGACTCTGCGCCTGGAATAGATGGAATTCCATATTCTTTTTTTATTAATCTTAGTGATCCTAGTCTTATATACTTTTTGAACATTGTAAATAAAATAATGATTTCAGGTGAAATTCCACCCTCTTGGAAAATTCAGGAAGTTATTCCCATACTAAAACATAATAAAGAATCTTCAGACCCAAGGTCTTATCGTCCCATAGCTTTAACTTCAATTCTTTGTAAACTAACGGAACATTTAGTAAAAAATAGACTGGAATGGTACGTAGAAAACCAAGGTTTGCTACATACTAGCCAGTACGGATTTAGGAAAGCCAAAAGCACCATGGACAACTTGGGTATTTTTATTACTGACATTAGATTAGCTTTTTCTAAAAATGAATCCTTACTTGCGGCATTTTTAGATATTCATTCTGCATACGATAATGTTGATATAACTATATTAAAGGAAAAATTTATCAAATTAAAAGTCCCACTAATATTATCCAATTTTATCATAAACCTTATCTCAGAAAGATACATACAGGTAAACTGCGATAACTCAACTGTTCGTCGAACTGTATGGAAAGGTCTTCCGCAAGGATCAGTTTTATCACCATTGATTTACAATATTTATACTTATGACCTGGTAGACTCTCTTCCAGGTTATATTAAGGTTTTACAATACGCTGATGACTTAGTATTTTACAAAGCTGGCCGATCAGTTGAAAACTTAATAAACTCCATAACAGTTTCTCTTGAGAACCTCAAGATATGGCTTGACTATAATTCACTTGAATTATCTGTTTCAAAAAGTTCAACAGTTTTATTTTCTAAAATGCGCACCCCTTATCCTATAGTGATATCATATAACTCAGTTTTCATTCCTCAATGTAAAGAAGTAAAATTTCTCGGCATTATTTTAGATAACAAATTAACTGGTCTTCCTCACTGCAATGCTATTGTTAATAAATGTGAACGAAATTTAAACATATTAAGATGTTTGACAGGTGTATGGTGGGGCGCTCATCCATCTACATTAAGACTGTTATATAATGCCCTTGTTCGTAGTGTGTTAGATTATGGAAGTTATTTTCTGGAGCCCTGTAGTTCAGCTGGGTTAAAAAAATTAAATAACATTCAGTCTAAAGCTTTGCGAATAGTGACGGGAGCGATGCGTTCTAGCCCAATTAATGCACTACAGGTGGAATGTTCAGAACCGCCTTTGAATTTACGACGCCAATATTTATGTGACAAGTATTTATTTCGAGCTTTTCAATTTTCAAAACACCCTCTTCGTAAAATGTTGCAAACTTTATCTGAAAATATTGAAAATGCGCCTTACTGGCGACATAAAAACAGCCCTTGTTTAATAATTAGCTTTCGTAAATTTACTTCCCTCCAAGCGCCCACCCATAGTTCTCAATATCTCCCTATTTTTGGTACTAATTATAATGCACTTATTCTTTTACCTACTGTAAAATTTGATTTAGATTTTAAAAAAAATGAATGTTCAGCTGTGTCTTTCTACACACAAATAGAGCAATTCTGGCCTGGCTGGCATTATATATTTAGCGATGCCTCTAAACAGTCTTCAATGGATTGCGTTGGTGTCGGAGTGTACCATCAGCAATTTAAAATAGTACAGAAAGTTAAACTTCCTCCCGAAAGTTCGGTGCACACCGGGGAGTGCTTCGGTCTTTTAAAATCATTAGAATATACTCTTCTCGCAAATCTTAAACAAACTATAATTTTCTCTGATTCTAAGAGCGCACTTCAGTCTTTAGTAAAGTTCCCGTTTAAAACAAATTCTAACAATTCAGTCATTATGGAATGTAGAACTTTGTTGGAAAAGTGTTATTCTAGAGGCCTACAGGTTGAATTTGCGTGGATCCCTAGCCATCAGAATATTCCTGGTAATGATTTTGCGGATAAGTTAGCCCACGAGGCCGTGACCTGTGGTGATAAATTTCCTTATGAAAACATGGTTCAAGATATTGTTTCCTTTCCAAGAGACCAGATGTATCATTCTTGGGAAGAAGTTTGGAGCATCAGTAAAGAACAGAAAGGAAGAAATTACTCGAAAATTCAGCCCCAAATTTCAAAAAAACCTTGGTTTTCTTCAATGAGATTTGATAAAGTGGGCACAACTATTCTTATTAGAATGCGCCTAGGCCATGTTTGTACACCTTCCCATTTAGCTCGCATAAATATTGTTGACAGTAGCGACTGCAGCTGTGGTAATGGAGTAGGTGATCTCAATCATATTTTCTTTAATTGCCTATCTCACGACTGCACATATTTTTTAAATAATCTGATTACCTTAGGTGTCTCATTGCCAACATCGATGCCTTGTCTTTTATACTCCATGGAATATGACATTTATAGACTAATAACGGATTTTATTCAAAAAAATAATATTAAATTATAGCCTAATACATTTTATATATCATCATTATAAATGTTCCACTCATTGTATACATTTCATCTCATTGATCACTTATTATAGAAATATCCAAAAATCATATCCTTATTTATTGTTATCCCTTGAATCCTGGTCCTATTGCTCCTTTTGTATTGTAATTTTCTCGTATTTTTCATGAACCTTAACCCTTATCCCAACCTTTAAACACTGTCGTGGCATACGCACAAGCCGTGCAAGCCAAAATAAAGAAGAAAAAAAAAAAAAACTAAGTTTTATTTTATTTCGTGTACTAAGTAAATTTGCATTTAATACGTTGCATCAAGGTTTAAATTGATTTTAATGAATTTTCTTGATTCTCTTTACGCATACACGTGTTCTGTCAGTCAGTTCAGGTCATCACTTTCTTGCGAATCGAATTTAAATTTATAAATTATATCAATTACAATAAAAACAATGAAAATTTTGCATGATTTGAAAGATGTGTCTGAAGCGTGCAGAAAGCTTTCTACTTATAGTCTGCCGACTTACAAAGAAAATTATTTAAGAATTTGTTTTTCGGATAATCATGTAACTAATGTAAGTATCTTCTTTGGTGTTTTTTAGAATTATAATTCAGATACCTATGTTTCATCATTAAAATACATGTAACTTGTTTTTAGGATGTCACCATAGAGTATATTGGACAAAAACCTCAGTTACCGTTTGCCTCTAGTGAACAATATTTTGCTGAAATTTGTGATTGGAGAAGGCTCACTGATGATAATGAGGACTGTAAAGCGGTGTATGAGCTCACATTGGATAATTCAGTACGTCTTTTTACTATTTTACATTTTCTTGTTAGCGGTATATATATATATTAACTTCATAAGTCAAAGACTCCACCTAGGTTATACTCATTACAACATAACAATCTAAGACCCGTATTTATAACAACAGGGAAGGAACACCTACATATAGTGATATTTTACTGTAAGTAACATGCATTCATTCACTTAAAACTGTGTCAAGTCTTTTTTCTCAATTCTTTATTACACTCTTAGCGGCTTATTACAAAACAAGATGAAAGTTAGTCCAGGTTTCAAACTACTGCTGTCACTGTCTTCATCTTTTTTATGAAATGAAAGTGACAGTATATGTTTAAGTAACATATTCGTTAGAATGTCCAAAGAGTCTAAAATGTTATAAAACAAAACATTGAATGTAAGTAAATACTTCAAAACAAAATTACCATAAATCTAGATATATACTTTAGGTACTACATTTAATAGTATCTAAAGTATATATCTGGTGTATAGGGAACCTACCAAGATCTAAAGAGCTCAAGACAAACTCACATGCAAGTGGTGCACCTGCCGAACAATGGACGAGACTCTGGCAAACATAAAAGTTCCCATTAAGTGGCAATAGGCATGCCACCTACAATTGACCAACAATACAATTGTCAAAGTGTGGGCACTTATATGCCTCTGCCTACCCCTTCGGCGAAATAGGCGTGAATTTATGTACTACACTATTCACTACTACATTTCATTGTATGGTGATATTGCTTTGAAACCAATAAATTTCCTTGTAAAGAGTCCAAGACACTTTGTTACACTCTAACAAATATATTAATTTAACATCACATCTCTTAAATACTTAAGAGTGCAGCTCCTGTTGAACTGCTATCTATAAAGTAAATAAAAAATATTTTCATAATTTTTTTTTAATTTTCAGGAAAGTAATTTTATTTTCAGACCTGGAGACACTATAGGTGTCATATCTCAAAATGTTGAAGTTGAAGTAGATGAAATAATTTCTCATTTAAAATTACAAAGACAAGCAGACATAGAGTATGAACTAAGTGTGGTCAGTGGTCAGAAGGGAGCCAAAGTTCCACCACATGTACCAGTGAAGTCTACTGTAAGACATGTCTTAAAATATTGTCTCGACATTAGGTGTGTTTTGAAAAAGGTAAAGAATTTTATGTAAAGTCATCTGTAAAGTGTCAGATAACAGAGTGTTTCGCCCCGTTAGAAGAACTGGCAAGAAACTCACATAAAGACATTATAAGTCTTAATGAATAGAGTGTCAAATTATTTTTAGCTTTTCAACCTTCATTTTACCTATGAGGTTTAATTTATGATATAAACATAATAAAAATGGTGGTCCTTTTAGTCTTGTGAAATAAATTACTAAGAATTTGAAAAGTTAGAACTGCTACTTTATCATCATATAATACCTATGACTTCATAATATCGCTTTAACAATTCTAATTAGTTTAAATCTCTTTCAGCTATTTATTTTAGCCCTATCAAGGCATACTGCAGATGACACTGAAAGAAGAAGTTTGGAATACCTATGCAGCAAAGAAGGATCTGAATTTTATTCTACACACATAGTTAACAAACATTTCTGCCTTTTAGACTTATTATCGTGTTTTCAGTCATGTAAACCGAACATAGAGACTTTGCTGTCACATCTACCAAGATTGTTACCCAGACCATATTCTATTGCAAATAGTTACGTAAGAAATAAAAACGTCATCAAAATATGTTTCTCTGTAATTAATGAAGAGAGAAATAGAAAAGGACTTGTCACAGGATGGTTAGAGAACATTATAACAAATATAGACACAATTGAAAACAAAATGGAGGCAATGAATCTTAAAAGCAAGCGTAATAACCTCAAAGTTCCAATATATCTTAGAAAAAATATGTCAGGTTTTGCACTGCCTAAAGATTTAGATAGTCCTATGATCCTGGTAGGCCCTGGAACAGGAGTTGCGCCTTTTATTGGATTCCTGGAAGAAATACAGGCCATTAAAGAAAAACATCTAGAGAAATGTAAAGGAGAGTTGTGGCTGGTTTTCGGTTGTAGAAATCCTGGATTAGATTATATTTACGAAAAAGAATTAAAGACGTTTTTGAGTGAAGGTGTGATAGATAATCTACTTACTACATTTTCAAGAGCTGGGAATGAATGTAAATATGTTCAGGTAATGAAAACAAGATGTCTTATTTTATATGTCTTATTTTCTTTTATACCTATTTATTAATTTAAATTCAGCCAAATCTTCAGCGAGCAGACCCCAGGCCCTAAGCTTAAGTCTAGGGCATCCTGGATAAAGCTATGATAATGGTGACCTATGTAATAAGATGTCTGAAAATTGTTAAAGAATCACTTCTTTAAATTCATAATCTAACTAAGGGGCTATCCATAAATGACGTCACACGTTGAGAGGGTGGGAGGGGGTTGACAAAGTGTGACAAGGGGAATGGGAGGGTTTCTTAATATCGTGACGTCACATTTCAAAATCCCGGTCCTTTTAAAAATTAAAGAACTGCTGTTTCAATGTAATTATTTCTTGCTGTATAATTGCAAAATATTTGACATCACACTGGAAGAGGGAGTCTGTGACGTAGTTTATGGATGACCCCTAAGGCATTATCCCTATTATTGATATTACTTTTGTGAGATTCTTATTTTCAAATATCGCCATAAGTAGCACTGATTTCTAAACATTAAAATATTTTTGTAGCTATTTTCATTACCAGACATTAACTTAATCGACTTTGTGATGTGATACATTTTACTTTGCACTACTGTTAATTGTGTCGTGTGGCGCCGGCCTAGAATTGTGCCACCCTCTCTCATCTCGCGGAAAGTCTTAAGAGTCGACAAAGATAAATTTTACCGGATGGGCAGCAGCGTCATCGTACGTACTGGCTTGAACTGCTTTCACCAACCTGCCTGCCCAGGGTGGTAATCATTTTATGGGTCTCGACAAACTAAAACCTATAAACTGTCGACTCAAACTCTTGATCTTATGAAAGCACAACGAGACATGCGATTGCAGTCTTCAGCGGTTGCGTCTTCTAACAATCAATAGAAAGATCTCGAAATCCTTGCGACTCGGTATACGCAAATTCAATACAAATTGTATTGAAGATGCGATATAGATGAACAAGGGTTCAAAAGTGTTCGCACGGGATCTGTCTATTGGCCAAAGTCAGTTCACGTAGCTGAAGACCAACGTAAGCAGTTTAGTCACGTCGAGACCTGAGATCATGAGGGAGATCAAAAGGTATTATGGCCAGTTGTATACCAGTACGCAAGATCCTGCTACTAGAGCCAAACTAACCCTACACCGAAGACATCCCGGACGTCAGCCTATACGAGAGTAGGATGGCTCTGAATTTGAAAGCGGGTGGTACACCAGTACTTAAGGACTCCAGAAGCTATTTGATACCGTTATCCTCGAGAAACGTTCGCAACAGGTGGGGCCGGTGGCGTGGTCGTCCTTTTCTACAAGAAAGGTCATAAATTGGCTTATGATTCTTTAGAAGAGCTAAAGAATCATCAGCCAATCACGCTACTGAGCCACGTCTTTAAGTTGTTTTCACGGGTCCTCACGAATCGTCTCGGTCAAAGGTTTGATGACTTCTAGCCTCCCGAACAGGCCGGTTTCCGAAAAGGTTTTTCAACTATATCCTGAGAAGGCTTTTGATTCGATGAAGAGCTGGGCAGTGTTTCAGTCACTGGTCACTGCAGCGATGCCGCATTGATTTATCGGTATAGCGAGATGCTGAGGAGCTTATACGCTACCATGTCCTGTGCACAAGTCCTATCCTCTTGCAGAAGGGCGTGAGACAGGGTGATGTCAAATCACCGAAACTGTTCACTGCTAGCAAGATGTTTTCAACCTGCTGAACTGACAACTACGGCATCAACATCAATGGCGAGTATATGACTCACCTTCGATTTGCCGACGACATAGTGGTCATAGCGAAATCGCTTGTGGATCTGGGCACAATGCTCAGAGACCTCGACAGAGCTTCCCGAAGGAATATAATAGGTTGGGGAAAAAGTCTTTTCGTATTTTTGTATGAAAAGTCAAGACATTTTTTTCAAAGTTTATTTACATTTATTTACAATATATATGTACCGTTTTGTTGAATAACTTTCTGCCATTTTGTGGGCAGAGACATTATCCCGTTACTGTAGAAACTTTGGGACTTCTGATCAAAAAAACGGGACAAATAGTTTTGGCAGTCCTCTCTTGAGGTCAACCTTATAGAACCTAAAGAATTCTGCAGAGACCGAAACAGGTGAAAATCTGAAGGCGCAAGGTCAGGGCTATATGGTGGATGCACTAGGACCTCCCAGTCGAACTCTCTTAATTTTTGCAGAGTGGCTAAAGATGTGTGTGGTCTAGCGTTATCGTGATGAAAGACCACACCCTTCCTGTTGATCAATTCCGGCCGTTTTCTCTCGACTGCTTCCTTTAATCTCATCAGTTGCTGGCAGTAAAGATCAGAATCGATGGTTTTGCCGGGCGGTAAAAGCTCATAATAAACAATGCCCTTCCAATCCCACCATACACACAGCATCACCTTATTTCGTGTTAGGCCAGGTTTGGCCACAGTCTGTGAAGCCTGGCCAACTTTCGACCACGACCTTTTTCGCACGTTCTTGTCGTACGTGATCCACTTTTCATCGCCAGTTATCAATCTCTTCAAAAACGGCTCGGTTTCATTACGTCTCAATAATGAATCGCAAATGAGTACACGGTTCATTAAGTTTCTTTGAGTGAGCTCGTGTGGCACCCAAATATCGAGCTTTTTTGTATAACCAGCTTTATCAAATGGGTCAAAACTGTTTTGTGGTTAATTCCCAGTTCTTCAGCTACATCGTAACTACTAATATGCCGATCTTGCTCCACTCTTTCAAAAATGGCGTCCATTTTATTCGTAACAGGGCGACCAGAGCGAGGTGCATCTTTAACATCAAAATTTCCGGACTGAAAACGTTTGAACCAAATTTGTGCTACTCTTACTGACACTGCATCAGGTCCATAAACATCACAAATTTTTTTCGCTGCTTGAGTTGCATTTTTGCCTTTTTTATAATAAAATTTTAAAATGTATCGAATTTCTTCATTAGATTCACTCATTTTTACGGAGAGAAAAACAAATGAAAAATAGCGGGAAACAACTTTTTTTTATTTTTTTCTTTTCTTTATAATGGAACCTTTTTAATGTTACCAAAACCAGCCAGACACAAATAGTACAGTCTAAAAAAAATTATAATAAGTTTATACCTACGTTATGCGAAAAGACTTTTTCCCCGACCTAATATATACATAGGAAACACCCAGACCAGAAAAATATTTGTATTTGAGGACACAAAGATTTTTTCTGTTTGGCAATCGAACCCACGACATCAGTAGCGGAGTGCGAGTATACTCGCCACCACGCCAAATCAGTCGTCAAAGACTAAAATCATGTCAAATATCCATGTTGTGCCTACCCCAGTAATAGCGGAAAGTCCTCGAAGTTGTCGACGAATACGTACCTACTCGTACGTATACCTGGGACAAAGAGTCTTCGAGAAAGAGGTAGATCGTCGAATCCAGTTCGGTTGGGTTGCGTTCGGGAAACTGCGCAATATCTTCTCGTTCAAAATACCTTAGTGTCGCAAGACGAAAATATTCGACCAGTGTGTACTGCCGGCGATGACGTATGGGACTGAGACGTGGTGCCTGACTATGGGCCTCATCAGGAAGCTCAAAGTCGCTCAGCGTGCAATGGAGAGAGCTATGCTCGGTGTGTCCCTACGTGATCTCGAGAAATCAGGAAATCCGTCGTAGAACTGGAATGACCGAATCGCATGCTGAAGTGGCAGTGGGCACATAGCTCGAAGAACCGACGACCGATCACCACGAATTAGCAAACACAGTAGAGAGGGGCCTCCCACCCGAATAACCGATGATCTGGTCAAGGCGGCGGGGAGCCGGTGGATGCGGCACAGGATTGATCAACGCGGAAAGCAATTGGGAAGGCCTATTTTCAGCAGTGGTCTTCAAATTACTGACAACAATTTATTTTGCACTACTTGTTTTTAAAATAAGTAGAATCTCGTATTAATTACTAGGTATTGTACAATAAATATTTACGAGATCCTATTTATGTATGTTTGTAAAAAAAATAGCTATTATTATTGTTTTAATAAGAAAGAATATTCTCTGTTAGGAAGTTCATACTTTTTTTTTCATTTTCAGGACGCTTTATTGCAAAATGGCAAAGATGTGATAAGATTAATAAAAAAAGGAGCCTTAATATATGTTTGCGGAGATTTAAAGAACATGGGAACTCAAGTCAGAGAAACATTTGTTAATTTACTAATTAAGTATGATAACAAATCTAAAAAGGAAGCTGAACAAATACTATCGGATATGCAATTAGACAAAAAATATTTGGTTGATATATGGAGTTGAATATATATTTGTAGCTATTTACCATTTGCCTTATTTATCGTTTTGACCTTTATGTGCCAATTCACATTGGATTTCTACCTTAATTCAATCAATCTGATATCATTTTTGGTCCTACCTAGAAATCCTAGCAATTTTCTGGTTATACCCTATCCTTACGCTGAGGGCCGAGGGTCTGCTTACCGATCTAGTCAGATATATCTGAATTCAGTTGAGGAGCAACTGCTTAATATGTCCTGACTGTCGTCCGTCTAACCTCTGCTATACAGAGGAAAATAACTGACTGTGACTTAACCAGCTGTCAGGTTATTGAAGGGCAGGCTTTCTAATAACGACTGCCATTGATGTTCATAACAGCCGAGACTAACTGCCTAACGTCCTTTCCGAGACACGGAGCAAGAGTAAATACACACATAACTGTGAAGTGATAGGTGCACGACCGGATTTAAACCCTAACCCTCTGAATTGCAGTTTATAATTATATTGGTATCGCCACTGGATTAGTGCTGCTTAAGAGCCCAGTTAAACGGCCCGAAAAATTTCTTGCGGTAGGCGCGTATTTGTTTCTTATTATAGCAATTAATAATTTGTAGACTAGTCCTCAACGTACAAATTCTTAGCAGTGACAAAATCGCGCGGCAGCCTTAGCGACGCGCGACGTTGCAGCTCTTTTTCCCTCTTCGTGTTGTCGATACAAAAACAGAAAAGGTCAGATTACGCATGATGCGAATATATGTAATATGTATATGTATGAATTTCAAGAAAAAATAAATAAATAAATATTTTCTGACAATTACGTCAATTATTTATGTACGTTTGCCCAGCACGGCCCTTCAGAATTTGCATTTATGGTGTACACCATTGCAATGTACTCGCCTCTAGCAGTATATGTACCGATTTCTTTTTCAATGTACCTCTATACTTTTGAAGAAATATGCAAAAAAAGGTGGCCGTGCCAGCCAAACGCTTTCAGCACGGCCCCCCATGTAACTTGAATAATACATACCGTATTAACAAATGTCTATAACTCAAGAAATGTACTCTATTAATACGTTATATGTGCCGCAACAGTTATTGTGAATTCATAATAACAAATAATATATAGATGTGGATAAGGGGCCGTGCTGGAAAAAATCATTTTAAGAAATATCTAAAAAAGACAAAACATACTTAGCCAAAAACTATTAAAAAATAATTGAAGTTTAGCAAGTAACATATGTACCGCATTGATTTCTCATACAACTTGTTATATTGTGTAAAATAAATCTATTTTAGTTCATTCAGCACGGCCCTCTATAGTTGCCTATATCTTTTTAAATAAGCCGTGTATGTTTACAAAATTCGACTTCCTGAATAATATATAGGAGTACATTCCTTTCAACTAAATTGCAATTCTGCTGTATCAATACTTTAGAAGATAAATTCAATCTAAAATATACATACATTAAAACTGATGGGGTGACCATGATTTCATATATTTGGTAGGTAGGTACATAAATGTTCTATATTTATGTACTTATATTAATTAAATTATGTGACTACATTGAAATAAACATTCTTTTTACCCGACTGTACCAGAAGGACGGTAAGGTTTTTCGAGTGAATGAATGTAGATATGTAGCAACCTTCATTTCTTTGGCACGCTTTGTAGTCTAAACGGCTTTATTAATTTCAACTTGAGAGATGTCGTTATATTCGTCTTAATTGTGAGAATGACACAGGGTAGGTATAGGTACCCATCAAAAACATTAAAAATAAAAATAACTGATTCTTGGCGTCTTGACGCAGTAATTAATCGTTTTCTTTTCCTCAAAGCCTATCTAGTGGGATAATATATTAAATAAACGAATTTCTAAGTGGACTAGCTTTAACTTACGGTTCGGCTCGCGTGGTAGAAATAAAAAATATATAAAGCGTGCTTATAACCTTCCCCTAGAAAAAACACAACTTATAATATGTTTAAATAAATGTTATTCAGAATGAGAAATGCTAAAAAAAAACAAAATATTCAATGTTTCTCAAAGTTTAAAATTTGTCCGCTTTTGGGTAATTTATTTAAATAATTATGTGTTTATTCATTACATCTTAAAAAATAATCATTAAGTATAATAATATATTATCAGTTAATTTTGTCGTGTGCGATCGCTATTAGTTCACTGACGCTACCGTAATTTTTAATGTGGCGCTGGTGTCGCGGTTACTTCATGTTGCGCTTGAGTGTTTATTGACAGTCACATCTCTACGCGCATAACAGACAGTAGTAAATATAAATACTGCTCAAATAATATGAATATTCATGGGTCGAGTGTTTGTGCAGTGAATTCTATTTCAAGGACGAAAATGGATTGTTAAAATAAACGGGTAAGTAAGTTTTAAGTTATAATATAATTTATTTGTATTTAATATTCGACCTATTATGTATAAGTACCTAGTTATCGTTTATATAGTTTACCATATTGTTGATTTCTTTATTTTAATAAAGATTTACTCAATTTAAGCAGTATTTTTTATCCTATTTTCATGTAGAATCATGGTCACCCCATCAGTTTTAATGTATGTATATTTTAGATTGAATTTATCTTCTAAAGTATTGATACAGCAGAATTGCAATTTAGTTGAAAGGAATGTACTCCTATATATTATTCAGGAAGTCGAATTTTGTAAACATACACGGCTTATTTAAAAAGATATAGGCAACTATAGAGGGCCGTGCTGAATGAACTAAAATAGATTTATTTTTCACAATATAACAAGTTGTATGAGAAATCAATGCGGTACATATGTTACTTGCTAAACTTCAATTATTTTTTAATAGTTTTTGGCTAAGTATGTTTTGTCATTTTTAGATATTTCTTAAAATGATTTTTTCCAGCACGGCCCCTTATCCACATCTATATATTATGAATTCACAATAACTGTTGCGGCACATATAACGTATTAATAGAGTACATTTCTTGAGTTATAGACATTTGTTAATACGGTATGTATTATTCAAGTTACATGGGGGGCCGTGCTGAAAGCGTTTGGCTGGCACGGCCACCTTTTTTTGCATATTTCTTCAAAAGTATGGAGGTACATTGAAAAAGAAATCGGTACATATACTGCTAGAGGCGAGTACATTGCAATGGTGTACACCATAAATGCAAATTCTGAGGGGCCGTGCTGGGCAAACGTACATAATTATTTAGTTCCAAGATAAGTATCATTAGCAACGGATAAACATACAAAAATACTTTTTTTGTAAATACATACTTAATATACATAGGAAAACACCCAGAACAGAAAAAATATTCATGTTCATGCACTCAAAGATTTGTCCTGTGTGGGAATCGAACCCATGACCTCTGGAGTGAAGTGTAGGTATACTGACCTCCACGCCATATCGGTCGTCAAATAAATAAAGCAACTGTTCCGCCACTATTGGCTGCGCGCCTCCGTGGTCTACGAGGACCCTTCCAAGTCGATCGAGTCGATAGTAGACTGTCGTGTCGGTGCGAAATATTTTCATGTCATATAAAATAAATAGTTCAAAGTTCTTGCTTATCCAGGCTTGTGGTAAATAGTATCGAGTGCTCCATGGTTCTCAGGGGGCCTACCGCCGAATTCGATGGATTACCGGTAATCCATCTAGATCAAACTTTGTTTTGCGTTCACTAATCCGTACCGGGGAATCTGCCGACAGCCACCTCTCATTCATGACCTTTAGTCCGTGACAGACCAATAGGTAAATGGAGAACGCCATTTGTTTCGATTTCCATGAGTTCGGCGGTACGACAGAATCAATTCGAAATCCATTTTGCCTTATAATCGATTGCCATCGAACTCGGCGGTAGGCCCCCTGGTCTATGTAATATGAGTCGAAGTACTAAGGCAAAGTAAGACTAATTAACGACTGATGATGCTACCAACATTCGCATAGACTCGCAACTGATTTCCTCTCACCTTAAGATTCTGTGAGGGTAGCCGGCTGAGGCTTGGGAATTCATTAGCAATGACCTAACGATGGGCACTTATTCTCGTGCACCTAATTTTGGTAACTAGGTATAGCCTTTTCAAGGATTTAAAATGTCAATGTCTCCCTTTGGGTTATCCCACCGTCAACCACCAGAAACTCCCCCTACTAGACCTTATGCATTTCCTCTTTACCAAGCAGTTGTCTTATGACCACCATAAATTGAACCTTATGTGGTTAACTTAGAGTGAAAAACCAACGAAGATTTTCAACGTGCTCTGCCTGTTTAAGGGTTAAGAACTGTACGTTTAAAAAAATATCTCCTGAATGCACTTTTTATTTCAATGCCTGTTTTCACAAACGTTAACAAATCAAAACAACATAGGTAACAATTTACAACTCCATAAATAAGCGTTTTATATGAAATCTAGCAAACGGCCAAACGTAACCGCAGCGGAAACTCGACTATCTTTAGCAGTTTAATGTGACACAAATTTCATTTTCACATACACAATTACCTCACGCCACACACTGATTTTTGAACCAAATTTTTTTCTCCTACATTCATAGAATAAATTCATCCATCCATGACCATAGTGGTCGACGTTGCGACAAAAACTTTAAAAAATGTCCTCTCAAGGTCCCAAAGGGGAGTGTTCAGGGAAACTTCCAGGGGCATTCTTTAATATCGTTTTAACCGCCTAGGTAGGTAGGATTGACTTGCCAATAAGTATTTCAAATTGCTATTTGGGTTTTTACCTCTGGTGTGGAAAATGAGATTAATTTATAATAAATATTTTAATTACATATAAAGGTGCTCCCTTACCAGGGGCGTTCGTAACGTTACAAATGAATTACATCGACAAGGAAAAAGAATCCGGTTAGTTGGAACCTGTAATGTTACAGATGTGAGCATTACATTGGTGAATAAGGCATAGCAAGTAATACTGCGCGACTTTGATACAATGCGCGATTTTTTCAATGCAACTGTATCATCAATCTACATTTGAGCTTGTCAAGTCAGCATTACATTACAATGATGTTCAGAATCGAATATGATATGTTACATTACAGGCGAATGCACCATAATATACTGTTTATTATAAAAGTACTGGGATTATTAAGGGTGTATTAAATAAAACAAATTAGTAACTTGTCAATTTTAACTTTTTATACACATTTCTTCAAGCAAATCTTAATCGGACACCATTAAATCTTTACTCTACCTAAAAATTACAAGAGAAGACTTTGGCTTCTTTTCAAATAGCAAAACAAAACACTAGATTACTTTGCATTACGTCGTGGCCCGATCATTAAATTGGGCAGATCATTATATGCCTGGGCTTTAAAATGTCGCTATCGATAGATTAATTCCCGACAGTCCATATTAAGACTGAGAAAACAGGATAGTTCAAAAAAATCTTGAACCAAAAATATTAATTGATTTGCCGTGACTTATACAATCTGACTAATTTAAGGATTGGGACACGACTTATGGTAATTCTCATTTTAGACAGGAAATATTTAATAAACTTGCTCAATACATTGACAGCTTGTCTTTTAATTATTGTTAGGCCAAATTTCTATTTATATTACAAAGAGAATATACAAATAAACAACTTATTAATTTGGTCTTTCATGTATGTTGAACAAGTTTGAATATCTCTTTTCAATGTTTCAAAAAAATATGAATGAACCAGTGTTCATTAGAAATTAAGCACTAATACTAATCAATGCCACATTTACAGATTTATAAGAAAATTAAAAATGCATAAAACCTACTTTTAGAGAGATTCGTTACACAAATACTCTTTACTAGTCTATTTCAAATACGACGATATGGGTGACAAATGCTAATTGCGCTAATTTAAGTGATCATTTTCGATTATTCCTTTGAACAAATTTTTATTGATTTCATAAAATAGTTACTATTGTATATTAAGTATTGCTACAACTTAAATTAGGAAAATAATATTTAATTTTGAAACATAAATATGGTGTTAAAATAAACAAAAATATTACTTTGTCTTACTCACTTAAAAAAAGCGTAATAGGTACTTTTGTTGTTATAAAATTTTAGAAAGCAATAATTCTATGGTGGAGTCTCCTTATTGTACATAAGCTTTATTTTATTTTGTTTTACTAGTTTAAAAAACTTAGAGAATTCCGGTAAGAATATTTACATTATTAAGAATTAAACAGTAACATTCCATTTATTTTTCAGCCATACCGTCACATGTGAAATAAACTAGGATGTTGTGACTGTCAAATCTAAGTTTGCTAATCGTAATTCATTTGTGTAGACTTTTTATATAACATATAATCGGATCTAAATGATAGTTCTGTGTAAACCAGCAATTTTTTTATCAAAAAACCAATTACTATTATAAGAGTGAGTTAATAATTTATTTAAATGCATAAGTAAGATTTGTCAGGCGCAACAATATTCTGCTAATATAGCCAGTCTATATGTTACTCTCTTTACAATCAACTGCTCTAATTAATATAATGTATTTACAAAACGCTATGCGACTTTGAAAACATCTTAGAATTAGTTGTATTTATAATTGAAATTAAATACTTATTACTGCATAATATATAAAAAGTTTTTTCACAGGTTTGATGAAAAGTGAAATTTGAAAGTTTTTTTTAACATCCTGTTTCAATATTAAGAAAACAGCTTCTCTTTATTGAGAAGAATAATGACAGACATATAATTATATTGCCTTATTACTGGTGATAGGAGTAGGTAGAGCAAACATTCATGTGAGTTTCATTATGCACGATTTCTACCGAAAATCCAGGTTGCAATTAATTACAAAAGTTTAATTTAAAGGTATATGTTATTTTAATAATTGTAATATATCTTATTTTTCTAATATTCGAACCCACTTCGATTCGAGCTCTTCACGAATTATTGTACTCACAACAATATTTTAAGCTATTTTGACTTGTCTAAATTCCAGCATTCAGGCATGTCCATATTACAATAAAGTTAATCTGCCTACTCCGCTATCACTACTTATAAAGAAGAATATGCATGGGTAAATCTTTAACATGAAACAGGATACTAACGAAATACCATATTAAAAATTAAAAATTTTAAACAATGTCTATAATTCACAAAATGAACTCATTTGGGAATGTAACAGTGACATTGTCAATAACTAAGTTTTTATCACCAGGTGCCTATATTAGTTGCAGTATACATTTATTTAATTTTAAACAAACTTCATTTGTTACCTATTAATATTATTTTAATTAAACATCTTAGTTCACTAGTTTTGCACTAATATTCTAAAACAATAAAGCTTCAAAATTGTTTTGACTTACAATAAATTTTACTATTGTAACTAAGTATAAAACAAAATAGCCTTATAAGTCATTGTCGTGTCTTATATACACAAAAAGAACTTAACTCATATGAAACTCAAGTACTTATAAAGGGGAAACCATTTACACATAAACTGTTCTCAAGTGAATTTGCCCATTCGATAATTTAAAACTTAAATATGGTAGGCCACATACTTCTTATTTTTATTGATAGAAAACAATTATAAATTTAATCTTTTGTGAGGCAAATGTTTCTTCTTAAAATAGATCCGATGGTAAAACCGACTGTTGACTAAAACACCAGAACATGCAAAAACGATTATAGCAAGACTTACTAATTACATTACATATTTGAATAAAATTAATACTTTGTACAATTAATAACATTATGCCTTACTTATATTAGACATGCTGTTTATTTACATGGAGATCTTAAAACATGTCAATAATTATGGGTCACCAATACATTTCTGTAAATTCTTCACCTCCTTTGTAATAATAAAAAAAATTTTTTTATTCCCATCACTTTCAGCATGTATTGTCTTGAGACAAATATATTTACAACAAATTTTTCATATAAAGTCAAATCAATTCATTTCTTTTCATAAAAGTAGATAAGAAAGCGCTCTGAGCTACGCAAAGGTAGATGGTGGAAATCAATCACAGATGTTGAGCAGAGTTCACAGCGTTACCCCACACATGCCTCCCACATATTAAAGTATGACCCACATTCCTCTCAACTTGTATTAGAAAAAGGACTGAGCGCAGTTGCCAGACAAACATAAGCAGAGATAATTAAGAAAACTTTATTACATCCATTGAAAGTGTATAAGAACATATTTCAGTATGAGTGAACTGAAATATCCTCTAGGATAATAAGTACTGTAAATATTAGAAGTGGGTCCACATTTCCAAGTATTCTAAATGTAGAACAAAAGTGACAAGACTATTCTTAAGCAAAAGCAATTGATAACCAAACACTTCACAGGTCACCAGAGAAATGGATTTGAGAATTGAACCTGTTTCCCAATGTCTAAAGTTCTTAATAGCATTTACTGGACTTTCTATACAAAACTGTCATTTGAACTTCCAACTATCTTCTAATCAGTTCTGTTATTCTTATGACCTATACCTATACTGACTGACACCCCTTAGGTTGTTGACAACAACCAGCTGATTTCCAGCAGGGGTAATTATACCAAGGTTCTAATTAGACATTATGAAACAGACCCTGCAAATGTTTAGTATTTCATTTGCATATCTTTTGTTAATTACATGCTTTCAGTAATAATTCTTCTCATTCAATTCTAATTTAACAATACTAAAAATATATAAAGATAACAAAAATGGACATGCTATACACACATGCTTTACAACATAATGAGTGGAGGTCACTTATAATATTATGTTCAAAAGATCGTTGACAATACATATAAAGTGAACTACAACATCATTTAAACATGAAATTAAAGTAAAAAAGGACACTGCTTGTTAGCAAAATTTTCCGCATAATTTCTTAGAAACTATGGATTGATATTTGAAAAAAGTGCTCCCACAATTGGTATCTACGGAAGACGCAAAGTCGTCGAGGCGTTTTCGTTACACCTCGCCTTTATGCTGAGTGGATACCTTTTCTGTGACACTCTTTAAGTAGTTACTTAAATATAATGTATCTGTTTTCTTTTGATGTTGTCACTGAATAAATTCTTTTTCTTTCTTTCTTTTAAAATCTCATACAAGATTTCATTTTCATAATCCAATCTGCTACTTTATTAGTCTAACAGTTATTGACATTTTTGTTTGGCATGTAATGTAAACATAATCGCTTCATCTTCAATAGAATATGCTCAAATTAAAACTACTAAACAAATTACTAAACAAAAGAATACACTTAAAAGGTAAAGTAACATAAATCTTTACGTAAGTCTGACATAATTATTTGAATAGAGTTGTTATTATTCTTTGGTTTGTAATAAAACCATAAACAGGACTATGTATTTAGCAAAATGAGTTGGTTTTAATAAATGTATGTATATCTATACAAACACTTCGGGTAAAACATTAAGAATCTATCTAGATTCTTAATTTTTTACTTGAAGTGTTTCAAATCGGAAAGATCGCATGGCAAGAATTACTACGAAGCTAACAAATGCTACTTTACATAAACTAACATGCATCAAGCTGTTCATAATTTTGGTAAGAGGAAAGATTGACGAGAAATAATCAAATGGACAGAGATTAAATATTTCGTATATTTTCACTTAAAAAATTGGAGGCACATAAACACATTAAATCAATTGTCATCTTGAAAACCTTTTTTTAGTACAACTAGTTATAGCAGAGTACTGTACAAAATTTGGTAATTTTAGAAGTTCTTGCTGTTTGAAAAAGGTAGCGGTAATCTTTTACTTTCATGTTTTAAGACTTTTAGACCCATATTTATAGCATGCGCTAACCTAAGGGTGCATGCTTCAGTTATCACATGATATGCTTTAACTTTCACTTTTTTGACTGGTTGAAAATCTCTTAAAGTTAGAAGTTAAAACTTACAACATCGACAGTTAAGAGTGAAAAGTACATCATTTTCAGTAAACCAACATGTCACAAATCAAACAAAACATTGTATTGATACAATAGACTTGAGTCTATTCTGTAGTGGCTGACTTATTTTTATATACTTCAAAACAATTTTAATATTATGTCATTATTTTAACATTATACTTCCTCTGTCACTTTTAGCACTTTCACATTTTCCACTACAAATTGAGTGGTCACTGTATAATTATCACTTATAAACACTTCACCTAAAAGAACTTTTTCTACGTTCACTCATTTCACTACTGGGGTTCCACTCAGCATCATCAGGGTCGTCCCCTTCAAACGCCGTAACGGAAAGAGGTGACATTGACGAAGAGTCAAGTGCTGCAGAATCTTCTGGTAGGAACGAGACATCTTCTAATCCTGGACTGGAGGGAGACTCTACCCGATGCCCCGGAGGCATATCCAGTACCATGCCACTGTAAGCGTCTTCTTGAAGTGGGAACTGTCGAGGAGAGTATGGACGTACCGCCTGTAATATACATTTTATCATGTTTTTTTTATACTATGACCACTACAGTAAAAAAAAAATTTTAGTATATTTACTGCTGGTAATGGTCACAAAACCTAGATTCAAGCTACGTATATATTAAATCTATAAGCGAATGAACGAAGCCACATACCTAGCTCCGTTAACTCGCACTGAATCCGCGTGGTAAAGTATGACCCGAATTCCTAGACCATCCAGGCTTGTGAGTAAAAGAGAATTGGGCCCATTACTTTCCTCATAGATGATGAACTAATGATATTCTACATATCAAAATGTCGGTAGGTGCGTGTATGTATGCCACAAAGTAATCATTTTAAAGAGTATTTATCATATTCATGACGGTGAGACTAAACTTTATAATTTTTCTAATGCTTACCTCATACTCAACTGGAGGAGATGAGTTGAAATAGCTAGTAGGATTACTACTGCGGTCCCTAGCACTATCCCTGCGCGCTAGTCTACTCAGTCCAGCATCGTTATGAGTCGTGTCTGGCCCGGTAACTGTGTGGTTGAGTCCCGGTTCTGCACTAACGCCGGTCTGGTCCGGACCAGACGCACCAGAGTCGTTGCGTCTGGTGCGCGGTTTGCGCGCGTATTTGTTCTTCTCTCTATGTTCAGCTCTCACGTGTCTCGCGTGTACTGCCGCTTCTGATATGTCTTCGTCCTGAAAGTTATTAAATTATTTTGTTATTCATTAATATTGTTAGAAAAATTTCTCAGCACATTTTAAGGTACACTTGGTGTCTGCTGTCTGTTAATGATGAAAGAACTAATTGATTTTTGACTATGCCTGTACACATAATTCCAAACACTGCTCCTGAGGTTGTGTGTTTGATTTCCACACACACAAATGTTTGTGAAACCATTTAATTTGGCAACTCAGTTCTTAAATAATAAAAATACAACAATAAATTTATTTGCTTAATTACATAAGAGGACTTGGTTAAATTTGATTTTGAACGCAAATTGATATTTATTCCAAAAACTAATCCCATTTCAAAAAGTTATATGAATCCACATTTCGCTGGCGTGCTCAGATATAACTTAATTAGCTGTAAAGTCATAAGACGAAATACGACAATGCATAATCTCGCAAATATAGTTTTTAACTACTTAATGATGATACTGGTCGCTTTGCAAAAGATTGCCGTAACCAAAAACTGATTTCCAAAAATGTCATCATCCTTTTTACTCCACAATGTTACGTTTGATAAGAAAGAGATAGTAATATTAATATTTGAGATATTGTTTGAAACTAACATAGGTCATGGTGAAGCTACGACGGTCAGCTATTATTACATACATACTCTCACGCCTGTTTCCCCGAAGGGGTAGGCAGAGGCATATTATACGCCCACACTTCGCCAATTATATTTATGGTCCCACGTAATAGGTGGCGAGCCTATTGCCGCTTATAATATGTATTTGCTTATATAAAGGACGACCGATATAGAGTGGAAGCGAGTATACCGCCCCTGAGGTTGTGGGTTGGATTACAACTCAGGTCAAATCTTTGAGTGCATAAACATGACTATTTGTTCTGGTCTAAGTATGTACATATATCTGTTATTTATTAATTATTATCCATAACACAAGTTCTTACTAATACTTATCTTGAAACTAAATAATTGGTGTAATTGTCAGAAAATATTTATTTAATTTATTTGTATATCACAAAATTTATTATATGAAAATTTGCTGGTCTGTATCCCCATAATAAAAACAATTGTATAGAGACCCTACCAAGATCTGATGAGCCAAGCCAACCTCACCTGCAAGTGGTGGACCTGCTGAACAACAAACGAGGCTCTATCAAACATAAAAGAACCCGGTAAGCGCCAACAGGCCCTATTAGGTGGGATCAACACAATGTGAACGTATAATACGCCTCTGCCTACTCCGGGGATAAAGGCATAATATTATTTATGTATAAAAACAATAATGCTAAGATACACACCTCGCTTTCAAACGACAAGAATTCTGTAGACTTCGACACGCCGTTATTGAGAGGCACTTCTGGTATATCCATTACTCTCCATCTGAAAATTATAACCGATATATCATTATACAATTATTAATTTAATTATTAATAATTTATCTTTAGCTGTGGATTTGAATAAATGAAAAATAAATTACTTTCAAACAGAGATACTTATGATCTATAAAGTTAAATGTCTAAAA
Source organism: Musotima nitidalis (assembly GCA_949126915.1). Classification (NCBI taxonomy): domain Eukaryota; kingdom Metazoa; phylum Arthropoda; class Insecta; order Lepidoptera; family Crambidae; genus Musotima; species Musotima nitidalis. The sequence goes on along the minus strand of OX421424.1, from coordinate 3,834,178 downwards.
CATTAGGCAATCTAACTATCGTAAGTAATAAAAAATTGCTTGTTTGTTAACTGCTACAAAAACTTTGCTATTTATTTGGGATATGGAAGGACTTTAAAATGCGTTTTCTGAATATTATAATATTTCTAGTAGCATTTATCAAATCAAATTAAATACTTTTTATTTCATAAACTATTACATAGTACTTGAAAACGTCAAAATTATAAAAAAGAACAAAAACAAATAAAATATAATTATAATTATACTAAAATCACGAAGCTTAGATTCACTTGCAACCAAACAATTTAAAAAAACGAAAAAATATTTAAGTGTAAGTGAATCTAAGTGCCAGTTTCGAGCCACCGCTCTGTAAGAAGAACTGGCAAGAAACTCACAGGCTATGCTCAATTTAAAAAGTTGGAATAGACATTTGGTATTAAGTTATGAACAATACTAATAATAAGAGTAGCAGCCTAATTCTGCTAACAAAAAAAATCTTTAAGCTATTAAGCTAAGTGTAAGGAAATTAAACCCATTAAATATATTGCGTATAGGGATCCTTAGGTCTTGGTAGGAACCAAGACCTAAGGAGCCCAAGCCAACCTATGTAAGTGGTGCACCTGCCGATCAACGGACGAGGCTCTGGCGAACATAACAGTGCCCGGTAAGCGGCAATAGGCTCGCCTATTACGTGGACCCAACTATATAATTTGCGAAGTGTGGGCGTATAATATGCCTCTGCCTACCCCTTCGGCGAAACAGGCGTGAATGTATGTAAGTATATTGCTGTAAAATGTTAAGTAATTGTTCTAACTTTTTTGTGAGAATAGGCCCGTTCACAGTAGTGAGCTTTATGAGCTGACATGATGACATAATACTGTCATAACGTGCTATGTGGTTGCGGCATCTTAAAACTTGTTTTGCCGTAGAAGGCTACTAAGGTAAACAAGTGAGAGGTTAACACGTTTCACCTAATGGTCTCTATTCGAGAAGTGATCTTTGCCAGAATTATGTAAATCCCTTTTATAAAGTCGTAAGCAAGGTTTCTTGCAGGGATATTTCAAATCAAATCATTTATTGTATATCACATTACAAATGCGCGGTGGTACAGAAACTACGGTAGGTATACATGTGACGCCCTGGGAGGGCACAGCAATTAAAGAGGGCTTACTACTAGTTATTATACAAACTTAACGTGTTACATTATTATAAAAAATATATCTTTATATTAATATTTGGGGCTTAGTAGACAAAGGACTTATTCGCAAAATGTCACCTGTTCTAAAAATCTTAGCCAAGCCATATTTGGGCATGAGATACAGTACCCTAAACCGACGGGCGTGTATAAAGAGTGTGTGCCAAGATCGTAGCAAGTGAAAGGATATGATCTCTTCCTACCCCTACGGGAAAGAGGCGTGACATTATGTATATATGATTATGTACGTATAGTATGTCACTATATGATAAAATTAAATAGCTACATACTTAGGTGTGATGATCTCCTTATAAGTAAGAATCTGCGGGCGAGTGTTGGCAGCTACACTCTGCGGGATCACAATGTTGTCGATGTCGTACGAAGCTCGCCGAAGACGGCTCTCGGTGCTGCTGCGGCCCCGGTTACTGAATATAGATTAACCAATGTTACGTGGAGAAGATTAAAACATTTTATTTTACATTATTGTTAACAGTCGTCATCATCATCATCATTTCAGCCATTTGAAGTCCACTGTTGAACATAGGCGTCCCCATTTGCTTTCCACATTGATAATAATAATACAATTTTACCTCGCGGTCTCAATTTTTTATATTTTTTACAGCATTGTATTTATTTTTGTGATGTAATAATTGTGAAAAATATAAATTATGTGTAAATGAAATAAATATATGTGAATAATAATAATAAATATTTCTGTCACTTACACCAATTATTTAGTTTCAAGATAAGTATCATAAGGAACTTGTGTTATGGATATTAAATGACGGATAAATATATTGTTTTTTCTTGTTGTAAATACATACCCAGACCAAAAAAAAAACATATTCCTGCGTGGGAATCGAACCCACGACTTTAGAAGCGGAGAGCGGGTATTCTCGCTACCACGCCATATCGGTCGTCGAATAATCGATCCCGTGCCGCCTGCAAGCACCGGCTTCCCGCCGCCCTGACCAGGTCGTCGTTCCTTCGCGTGGGGGGCCGCCCTCTACTACATTTGCTGATTCGTAGTCGCCATTCAAGAACCTTAACTCTCCATTATAACAGTAGTGGTGTATAATTATGTCGACGACCTTAAAATCGAACAGATCACGATTTCTGTTCTTATGCTTTATGTGTAAATAAAATATTATTTCATTTCAAACAACACCAAATCTGAAATAATAATAGTACTTACTCAAAATTAATAGACAACTCACCGTTCATGACTCGAAGTTGACGTCTCATCTTCCCTGTCTCTTTCTCTTATTTTCCTCGATAATGGAGGTCGTCCTCTTTTCAGTTCTAAAATAAGGATATAAAAGGAATTTTACATTATTGGGTGTATAGTTTTTCACATCATTATTGCCATTACCGCCAGTAGAAAACGCAAAAAACATCCAAATGCAGACATAACCCAAAATTCGCTAGTATGCTAGCGAACAAACAAAATGTGAAATCAGTTTGCAGGCATTTTTATGACGTACTTTCCGATGCACGGAACAAGTGGACGTAGTTATGCAAAACGGATCCAGCCACAAAAGCTTACTTTTGAGAAAACAGGACTTTTAGTAAATTTGATATAGCATAATATGAAAACTGTAGTTTGTTTTCGAATTCCTGTGAAATACTGGGTATTGTTATCTACTTCCTATCTAGTATTGTTTTAATAAGTTTCATGTTAATAAATATACTTTTATTCAGTAAAATTGACATTGGTTCTTTTTTACAATATGAAAAACGTCAGACGTGATAATGCCAGAGTTTGAACCCGGGACCCTCTGAATAGGTCTATTGGTCTCACCAATAGGCTAGCGCTGCTTATATGGTCTATAATATAACATTTTATCATCATCATCAGCCTACATTCGTCCACTACTTCGATCCTTAGCTCTTCGTCTCTAACCGCTGCCAGCCGTTTTGCGTATGTTCTCTCTGTCTAACTAGAGAGCATCCCACCACACTGCGCTTATCGAGCCGTGATCTCCACTGTAGGACACGTTTACCAGAGGGGTCAGTCTTATGGAAAATATGACCAGCCCACTACCACTTCACACCCAAAGAACTCACCACTCTCCACACTATGTTAAGTGTACACACAGCTTACTGATACTTTGAGCTATGTCTGTACAATTTGTTCTTTGTCGGATCACCTCATTCTTGATCCGATCTTTCAAATATAAGAAATACCAAGCACAGCCCTCTCCACAGCTCGCTGAGCGACTTATTGGTGGAAACATATAATAACGGTCACAGAATATTATTTTAGGATGGTACTAACTGATGGGTGGTCTTCTCGCATGTCTCGGATGATGCGCGTGCTTGGCGTGGGCGGGATGCCGCTGGTGGCGCGGCGGCGGGGGCGGCGGGGGCGCGCGGGGGGGACGTCGCGATCGCTGCCATACGCGACCACATAGAGCTGCCACGTGAATTGATGCTGTCGTATCTGGAATCAACAGTATAAACATACATATAATACATACATATACATATATTCACGCCTTTTTCCTTGAAGCGGTAGGCAGAAGCATATTATATGCACAGTTCGCCACTTAGGTCGGTGGTTCCACGTAATAGGTCGGGATAATCGGGATCGTTTTCTTCGCCAGAGACTCAGATACATATAATTATTATGTATTTAGGCTATAATTATACAAAAATATAAATTATTATTATTATAATATTCATTTTTCACAATAAAAACGAACGAACAATGAAAACGAACTTCAAAACGATCGAACGAACAACATAACGGCAGTGCTCTCATAAAAATATTCATTATCTACAGTAAAACTACAGCTATTGATTTTATTTCTATTGAAATTGTGTTCCTGAGTGATTATCTATTCCTGCGGGAAATGTACCTAGTGATAATTTTGCGACAAAGTGCTATTTTTAATCCAAGTAAACCAATTTAGTGCAAATACGATCACTTAATTTCTAAATTCATTCAGTGTTTGACGCAAACGCGTAAGCGACGAGGAATCCCTGGCGCTTACAACCTTTTTCTCGCGACATTCTTCTATATCGACGAACGGTGAGTGGGCTTCGCTAACGGCTGTGTACACTAACATTGCATACTGGAAGGTTATTACTCCGCTTGAGTCGTTTATTGCTTGGCTTACCTTCAGTTGTTTTAAATAAAATGCCACCGAAAACGAAAAGCTGTGCGGGTTGTTCGAAAAAAATAACTGGCCGCGAATTTTTATTTTGCTGCCTGTGCAATGACACCTATGATATTGAATGCGTCAACTACTCATACAAATTGTTTTCCCTTATGGATAAAGAAAAGAAGGACAACTGGAAATGCCCAACTTGCAAGAGTAAACAGAAAAAGTTTGATAATACAAATACCCCAGTACATGGCAGTCGTATGGACTCTTTTGTGTCTGTTTCTGATGGGGCCTCCATAGCGTCGGCTTCTTCTGCTAATGTGACTTCGAGGCGTAAGCCGACGGACTCTCAGCCTGAGGATGATGACGAACACACTGAAACTGTGTCTCGATCTGAGATACGCTTGATAGTGAAGGAAATAATGAAGGAATTGAATAAAAATATTACTAGGCAATTAAATGAAATACAGACTGAAATTGGCAGTTTCAAGGAATCTTTGAATTTCTATAACGAGCATTTCGAAGAAATGAAAGCCGAACTCAACACTCACAAATTGGAAGTTAAGCAGCTCAATGAAGAAAACACCAAGCTGCACGCGGAAGTCAATACCTTGACTACACGCATCAATCAAATTGACCAGATTTCCCGTTCCACTAATCTTGAATTGCAATGTGTTCCCGAGCACAAAAATGAAAACGTGATTAAAATCGTCCAGCAACTTGGCCGCGCGGTGAACTGTCCCATTGTCGAGAGCGAAATATCACACTGCACACGCACTGCCAAGATTAACCAGCAATCCTCAAGACCTAGGTCCATCTTAATCCGATTATCGACCCCACGCCTCCGTGATAAGTTGCTGGCTGCCTCCATTGAGTATAACAAGAAAAACCCCGGTAATAAATTAAATACTAGTCACTTGGGTCTCAGCGACGAAAAAAAGCCGGCGGTATACTTAGTAGAGAACTTGTCACCTGAAAATAAAGCTTTACATGCGGCTGCCCGTACACGCGCTCGTGAGCTTAACTATAAGTTTGTATGGGTGCGCGCGGGCAGAGTGTTTATGCGGAAAACGGAGTCGTCTGAGTTTGTGTGTGTGCGCAACATGCATATGTTGCGGGAAATCGTTTAGTTTTAAGTTTCTTTTTTTAAATATATTTAATGTGTTAGGCAAAATATCAATTACGTTCGTTAAGTTAAATTTAAAACTGTACTATCAAAATGTTAGAGGTCTCAGGAGTAAAACTTCAGAATTTTATAAACAATTACTGTTGCATAAATACGACATAATAGTGTTAACTGAAACATGGCTTAATTGTACGATTTACGATGGAGAGTTGTTTGGCAACTATTATAATGTATATAGAAGGGATCGCGAAAGTAGTGGTTATCATAGCACAAAGAACGGGGGGGGCGTGCTTATTGCAGTTGCAATGCAAAACATATCACATCGTATAGGCTGTCGGCATACGAAAGTCAGTGTGAGGATGTGTGGGTGGCATTGTTATTTAAAACAAAATCAGCGACAGAAATTTTACACATCTGCTCCGTTTACTTACCCCCTCCAGTACAAACTCATATGTTGACAGAGTTCACCAATAATACTAGTCGTAATATGGAGTCACATACTAACACAATTATTGTAGGCGACTTTAATATGAGTTCCCAAACATGGACGAATTTTATGCCTAGTAACTCGGGTACCAGTGGTGCTCTTAGCTGCATACTGTCAGATTTTATTAATTTAAATGGCTTAAAGCAATACAATGACATATGTAATTTTAAAAATAGAATTTTAGATTTGATATTGTCAAATTTCAAATTGGATCTAGCTACGAAAAGTCCTTATAGTCTTAGTATCGAGGATCCTTATCACCCTAGCTTGGAGATCTTAATTCCTATAAGCACTGATTCCAGACTGAGAGACAAGTGTAACAAGGCGAGGCATAACTTTTTTAAAGCAAACTACGAGGGAATTGTTTCTGATCTTGCGGGTATCTCTTGGGATCAAGAATTCTGTGGATGTGTAAGTTTAGACGATAAAGTTGAACGCTTCTATGGCATATTAAGGCAGGTGATATCCCGTTTTGTTCCATTGCGGAAACCCAAAAACAAAAAATATCCTATTTGGTACTCTAAGGGTTTGATACAACTTCTCCACGAGAAAAGTAAGTACCGAGTAAAATGCAAAATGTTCCATAACCCTCTAGACCTTATATACTTGCAATCATTAAAAAAAAGGTGCGACATCTTGGTTTCATTAAATTATAAAAAATATATATCGGATATCGAGAAATCGCTCGCTTGGAACCCCAAAGTATTCTGGTCCTTTTTGAAGCATAAAAAATCCAATAGCAGTAATTATCCATCTATAATGCACTTTGAGAATAGTACAGCTAGCACTGGGCGGGAAATTGCTAATTTGTTCGCAAACAATTTTATGAAGGCATACAACGTTCCTATAAAATCAGCTGGAAAAGTGACTGTCCCATCAGTATCCGCAAGTAATGGCTGTGTTGAAGTGATATCTTTCTCGCCACGTCAAATCGAAAATACTCTTGCTAAACTAGATCCTACAAAGGGCGCTGGAGCAGACGGAATCCCGTCGGTTTTTTTGTTTCACTGTTCTAAGTGTTTGGCATATCCGCTTTCATTGATTTTTAACGAATCCTTACACTCGGGACACTATCCCACATTTTGGAAAAAAACCGTCATAATACCCGTCTTCAAATCTGGTGATGAAAAACTAGTAAAAAATTACAGACATATTTCCCTTTTGCCCATAGTTGCCAAAGTTTTCGAATCCCTCCTCTGTCCTACTCTGGCATGGCACATTAAACATTCTATATCTACTCGTCAGTTTGGATTTATGAAGAGTCGTTCTACTGCATCCGGTCTCGCTGAGTTTGTTTCTGATGTTAGTCAGTCTGTTGATAGACGTCATCCAGTTGATGCAATCTACACAGATTTCAGCAAGGCTTTTGATAGGGTGGATCATGGCATTCTGCTGTCCAAGTTGATTAAATTCGGTTTTGGTGAAAGCTTGGTCAGGTGGTTCTCTTCTTATCTGGCAGACAGAGCGGCAAATGTTGTTGTGGAGGGTTTTGTTTCGGATTCATTTCCTGTGCTCTCAGGCGTACCTCAGGGGTCGCATCTCGGTCCTACCCTGTTCATTATTTTTATCAATGACATTGTGTCGGTTGTCAAGCACTCCAGGGCCTACCTCTTTGCAGATGACTTAAAAATCTGCAAGGAAATTAAGTCACCGGGTGATGAGGCACTTCTTCAGGAAGACTTGGACAGTCTAACGGTCTGGGTTGATAATAACTTAATGGATCTAAATGCTGATAAATGTCATTTTATTAGATTTACAAAAAGCAAGTCACCAGCATTATGCACATACCACATTAATGGGAGAACCCTTAAAGAAGTAGATGAAGTTCGTGATCTGGGCGTAATATTAGATAAAAAGCTATGTTTTCACAAACATATTGATCATATTGCCTGTAGGGCCTTCAAAATGCTAGGTTTTGTGATACGCAACTGCAAGGAGTTAAAACCCCCCACCAAGATACTACTATATAATGCATATGTTCGATCGACGCTAGAATATTGTAGCCCTGTATGGTCACCTCACTATGAAGTGCATGCTAAAAGATTAGAGAGTGTCCAAAAAAGATTTTTATGGCACATTTCATTTCAATCTGGTTTTGCCAAGCAATTGTCTTCGTATGATGCAAGACTTTCTAGATTTAAAATGTCAAGTCTTGCTGACAGGAGATTAATGTTGGACCTTTTGTTTTTATTTAAGATCTTGAGAGGTGGACTGGATTGCCCTAGGCTTTTGGAACAGCTTCAGTTCAACATACCTTTTAAACTACCTAGGCAAGGTAAATACCTACCCTTTAATATCAAAGTATCCAAAAGCAATCTAGGCCACCACTCAATCATAAACAGGTTGCAACGACAGTACAACGTACTTAATAATAAAATAATGGATATTGATATACATTCAAATAGTTTATATAACTTCAAAAAATATATATTAAAATTCTTTTCTTAAAATTCTTATCTTGTAACTAGAGTACTACCAGTATAGCAATATAGATTTACCTCACATTGCAAGTCGTGGCAACCTGTAATTGAATCTGCACTTAGATCTTACTCCTTGCTTACTTATTGTGGTTGTTTTAGTGTAAGATTTGTTGGTTGTCCTTAATAAATAAATAAATAAATAAATCTCCAAACGATGCTGTGTAACTAAGACCCTTGTTTCTCCTTCCTCCAACACTAAATATTTTCGTAACTCCTTTTCAGCCTGTGCTGTAAGAATGTGGAACAGTCTTCCCTCTCTGATTCGTGAGAGTCCATCACTTCAGTCGTTCAAAAGTAAACTAAAGAATCACTACTCGTCAAACTTGTCATTTTTTTTCTTCTTCAAGTGTTACATTCGTTATTTTACAATAATGTTAGCATAAGTTGTATGTATGTATATATTTCTAATATATTATTAGCATGTAAGAGATTTGCTTTATATTTTGTTTTTATTTAAAATAAATATTAGTAAAACTTTTCTTGGACAACATTTATCCCGTACAACTATTTAGTTCACAACTGCTAGGGTTGGCTAGTAGAGATCTCTTTTAGAGACAAGTCCACCTTTGCACATTTTATTTTATATACCTCATGCCATACTTAAAAAAAAATTTTGCAATAATGAATTATTCTTATAAAAAACTAGCAGTCGCCCGCGGCTCCGCCCGCGTGGATGTCGGCTACCGCTGTAAAATGCCTACCCAGAAAAGACACGGTCAGCAAAATGATTTCCAGATCAATTCACAGACACGGACACTAACATCGACGACGCAGTCATTATCCGCAGGCTGCATAGATTGTCTTTATGTGGATGTTGAAGTCGTTAATGATGAAAATATTTAAATCTAATTAATACTTAGTTTTTACTCTTACCGGCAGTCCCGGAGAGCAACCTGTTGTTTTGGGATAGATAACTAAAGCGATTATTGTAAATCTTCCCTTTGACATTTGACATTAAATTATTTTTAGGTGACAAAATAAACTGATGGTCGGGAGCCCCGACCCGTGATAGGGCGCTGTGCAGCAGAAATCGTAATAATTTAAGTTCGCCATAACTTCAAAAACAAACGTCCAATTTTGATCATTCCAAGACCAAATATTATCTACATAAACTGCACTTAGTGATGAAATTAATTTTGATAGGGACTAATAGCATAAGTAAAATAAATGCGTATAAATATAGTACAAAAAAAAAATCAAGATTTTTAAATAAAAAAAAGGGTTGTTGTGCCTCACTCGCCATATATAGGTATAGTGTGTCGCGGACTTTTTAGTAGGTGGTATAAGATCTTTAATTCATTCATACATTTTGTGGTTCTATCTTTTATAGTTTAGGCAGCGTACGCAACTGTTCTGGTTGATTTTTACACTTTGTGTCCGAAAAACCCAAATATTTTACGGAACCCTATTTTTTTCGAAATTATAATATAGCCTATGTTACTCAGTGATAATGTAGCTTTCCATTGAAAAAAGAATTATTAATATCGGTCCAGTAATTTTTGAGTTTATTCGTTACATACAAAAATACAAATCTTTCCTCTTTATAATATTAGTATAGATTACATTGACGCTTACTTGGAGCCTACATCGCATGCTGGCTAGCTGAGCGCGGTGAGCGGCACCACGCGACTTTTTTCTAATACTTGCATTTTTGAACTCGTGATATCTTCCTAATGAAATGTCCGAATTGAATAATTCAAAAAGTTATAAGAAGGTATTGAAGCCGTCTTGAATACAAAGTAATTTTTTTTGATAAGGATTAATACCAAGGTACAAATATAGAGCCTTTTCAAGCGGCGGCATATAAATTAAATTTTTAAAATAAAAAACCGCTTACTGTGACGTAACTATAATATTTAGACATATGCTGTAGCGACACTCTTTGTAGATAATGATGAGTACTGCAAAGTCGTAGTACATAATTTTGTTCTATCATCAATAGTTTTCGCTGCGCACGCTATGTAAGGAATTTTTCAGGTCATTTTTTTACACCTTGTGTTACATTATTGGATTTTTAGTAAAGATCCCTAATTTTTTTAAAAATATAATATAGCCTATGTTACTCGGGGATAATGTAGCTTTCCAAAGGTGAAAGAATTTTTGAAATCGGTCCAGTAGTTTCGGAGCCTATTCATTACAAACAAACAAACAAACAAACAAATCTTTCCTCTTTATAATATTATATATTAGTATAGAAAAGTAAAAATTTAGGTAATGGAGTATGACCTGATTCCATTTCACCATGGTTGGTAAGAGAAAGCTCATGCTCAGTAGTAAATGGACTTAGATGATAATTAAATATCACACCTTATTCCTGTAGGGTTAGGGTGCATCAGTGAAATTCAGTCAAACCTGCGATGCTTAACAATGACGTCACATGTCACGATAATGACGACGAAGCTTTTGACATTTTCTTTCATTTCATAGCAGAAGAGAAAGAAACTAACAATTCAAACACGCAATAACAATTTTTTTTCTTTACTTTACTTTCTTTACTCACGTACGAATTACGTCAGTAATCCACGGATATCCCTGCGGATTAGGTGGACAAATATTTTTTAAAAAATCTTTTGGTATGTTGCGTCTGATGCTTCATTAATTTTAACAATAACAGTTTCGAAAATAGTCTTGAATTTGAATAATTTTTTTATAAAATCAACATAAAATTCCTTTTTTTTAAAGTATCTAACCAAAATACTATGAATAAAAGATATCTTTAAATATTTCATGAAAGTTAGGATCTTTTCGAACTCATATTCACACTTCATCGACCCCTTTCTTTTTCATTAAAGTGTGACGCAACTTATAGATGACCCCAATCATCTTTTTATAGCGTCCTTTATGAATTATGACACAATACTGCATTATCTGCCTACCTAACCTCGCCCTCTACCACGAAACGCAGTGAAAGTTGCTATGTTATCGTTTACGTTATTTGTACATGTATGTTAATGACCTTAATTCCTTTTGCTTGTGACACTCATTTCAGCAGTGGAGAAGTGTCTTATTAACACTACTCAGATCGACTATCCAATTTAATAATTACATCTACTGATGATAATATTAAAAATTCGTAAATATTTACTTCATACTTTATTCATTTGCAGGTATATGAAGCAAAGGTACTTGTTTATATAAATAATTAAGACTATCTATATCAGCTTAACTATAATACATGTCAAAACTACATTTAAAAAATCCATGTAAATGTCAAAACTACAAAACAATGACCATCACTACAGTTTTTATATTTGAATATGATTATCTTGGAACTAAATGATTGATGTAATTGTTAGAAAATATTATTATTATTATATATTACTTAGAAAAGAATCTAAGAGTGGTTAAACCTGCTTTTGGTTTGTTGCACCAGATGGGTGAGATGAGTATTAAATGATAGAATGATGCATTAACAAGAGGAAGATGCTTTTGGGTGGATGTCACGATTTGATGGTGGGATAATGCTGGTTGGGATACAACAGATGGTAGGATTATGTTTTTTGTTAGATTTACCAGATTCCAGGATGCTTTTGTTTGTATGGACCAGAAAGAGGGGTAATGAGATGATACTAGTATTTCGTTGCTATGCTTTTGGTTGGATGCGCCTAGGGCTAGATGTTATCTATGAGGAATATGAGGTCGACTGGTCGTGCTTGCCTCTGGTTACGTATGATGGTACCGTTATACCTATTGCTGGTTTGATGCACCAGGAAATGTGATTTACAAAAATATTTGTATGGATTGAAAATCACCACAAGACTGTCTTCTGCTGTAAGTGGACCTGAAGGGCGTTTCAGACTTATAATGACCATAAAACCTTAACTGTTCCTTCTGTAGCCTATTTCGTTCTGGATCAGCGGTAGCCCTTTCGGGCAGTCCCGCAACATATTTAAGAAGACTTGGAGTTGACATTACGGATTTGTGGTGATATGACCCACTTACCCGCGGCAGTACTGAGTGTTGGATGGTACGAAGGCTGCAGCCTCGCGCGGCGCACGGCTGGAGGCAGCGTGGATGGCGGCGGCGCGGGCTGAAGGGGCTCCGCACGACCAGTGCAAACTCCGCAACTTTCCAGCGGATACTGGCAGCTACATCTAAAGACACAGAGATAATTATTTTTTTTTTAAACTCAAGAAATTACACAGAAGAGCTTCGGAGTGTCACTGACAATTGTCTCAGCTTCATTTTACAGAGTTGTACGATTCAGTTAACGAACAGACACACACAGATTGTATACATATTATATGAGGGCTGCACTAAAAGTATCGGGAATAGAATGTTTCCACTGTTCCTGTCATACTAAAATCTGTTTAATTGCTAACTACTTGATTTTAAATATCGAATACCATTTATTTATTTGAAAAAAGAATATCGGTCTTGTCAAACTCGTTTAGTTGTTGAGAAAATGTAATTGACTCAAGAAAATTCAAGAGCGATGATTTATTATGACTTTCGAAGCAGTTTAACACAAAAACAGTGTATTGACCAGATGATTTCTGCATTAGGTGATGAAGCCCCATCCAAAACCACAATTTATCGCTGGTTTCGCGGAGAATACTTCAATAAACACATTTTTAAATAGTAATGTTGTGTCACTTCCTTGATTCCCGAAATTTACAGTGCCGCCCTCGTAATAACGTTTAAATTTCAAAATCGACCTACTAAGTGTTAGTGTGCCACTACTGAGCAGTACACTCCACCATGTGAACCCAATTGGTGGAGGTAGGTAGACGCAACTCCTAGCTATTCTACTAACCTTGGAACCATAATCAATAATTTAATGCACTAGCACTGTGCAAGTAAACCACTAATGAATCTAACCTTCCACAATAGTCCCACGTTGATGGATCTTGTGCCTCTTGCATTCACCGGCTTCCCGCGTCTTTGACCATCCATAGAGTAGAAGGCTGTCAGTATAATAGGATAAGAAGAACGAAAATTTAACACCAACCTTATGTCTGATGGTTTAGCAGCTTTATTGGTAGCAATGTGCAAATTATGCATCTGCAACAGTTTTCTCTTTTTAAAGGTCTCTCGCTTCAATGGGCGAACTCTTGCGCAGGTTTCCGTAGCAGGATCATCAGGCACATCAGATCCAGGTAAGCTGCCCTCATAGGCCATTGGCTCTCCTTCAAATTCCACAGGTCCTTTAGCTTCTCGAACCTAAAATTAAAATTTCATTATAATAAATATATAAAATATTAATAAATAAATCTCTTACAATCACACCAATTATTCAGTCACAATAAGTATCATGAAGAACTTGTGTTAGGGCGCGTTCCCAACTGGTCGTGATGACAGATAATCGTGTAGTTTTATGTGTTATGGCTTATGATTAAATGAGTTTACATATAGAACGACACGACTTTTGTCTGCGGTGACGACAAATTGTCATGACAGTGGAAACGGCCTGCACGACAGTAGTAATTCAAAATCGTTTATTTGAGTTTGGCTCATAGAGCTCTTATGAAGGTCAGACTTAAATTTTAACGCGCCTATTTACTGCAGGCGGGAGCTTGATCGTAAAAGAAGGGCAAGAAAATTGTTTAGTTTGGTTTTTTCTCCCGCAGTAGAACGCATAAAAATCGACTAAATCGTGATGGATAATTATGTGTCTATCGTAGCTAGGATAAATAATTAATCGAAAAAATTTAAAACTTTACACCTAGTTATAATGGGAACAGCTAGAAACGATAGTCAACTGACGATAAATTAACCGTTACGACTGGGAACGCGCCCTTATGGATAAACATATAATAATACTTTTTTTTCGTACATACATACTTAATATACATAGGATATGCGCCGAAAGATTTGCCCTGTGTGGGAATAAAACACATGACACTAGAAGCGGAATGTATACTGACCTCCACACAATGTCGGTTGCCAGATAAATAATTGAGATATTAGATGAAACTCAATAGTAGCCATCAGAATACTAAGTGCTTTAAGAAATTAAGAGATAAATGTTCAATGGTAGCGAACAAGTTCAAACATTCATACATACATTCACGCCTGTTTCCCCGAAGGGGTAGGCAGAGGCATATTATACGCCTAAACTTCGCCAATCATATAGTTGGTCCCATGTAATAGGTGGCGAGCCTATTGCCGCTTACCGGGCACTGTTATGTTCGCCAGAGCCTCGTCTGTTGATCGGCATGTGCACCACTTCTGACGTGTCAAGGCAAAACACTGTATACTAGAATACAGTGTTTCTCCTTAACAACGCTTATTCGCCGTATTTTAAGGTCTACTTTAAGTGAAAATTTTACATTTTGTGTTGGAGTAAACAGCGTTTTGCCTTGACACGTCAGACTTGCAGGTGAGGTTGGCTTGGCCTCCTTGTTCTTAGTAGGATGTCTTCTTAAATTTGTACAGGTTGCTGAATTGTTTATTTGATTTCACATAAGTGTTTCAGAATAGTCATACATAATCCATTGCATATGGTTACTATGGTATGTGGTACTTGTTGAAGCAAGAGAAGCCAGCAGTGACGTTATTTATATCAAATTATTTAGACATTCATTAGTTCTACACTAAAACTCAAACTGCATACAACAAAAGTCTTACATTACAACCCAAATCTTTTTTAATGAATAACACATTATCAGGTCTCAGAAGTGGGCTGAGATGATATTTTAGTCCTTCCTAGAATATATTTATGTAACTTTGTCACATTGTGACTTTGGTAACGTAATTATTGTAGGCTAATTATATTTTCTGCAAAGTCAATGAATGAAGCCAACTAATTACCTGTTTATGCAAATCATTGTGTTGCCGTATCTTGTATTCAAGTTCTTGAACTTGAGCTTGTAGCCAGCACCACCTTGATGCTATTGATGCCCTAGCTTTCTGCCAAGACCACAGAGCTCTCTTTTCTCTGTGGAAAAAAAATTATTAATGTATCTCTTTGTAATTAGCAAAAGAAAGGAAATGTGAAGAGGGCCATGTAAGAATCAACAAAGTAATGAAGCAGGGGCACGCTAGCACCTTAACCCTTTACCAGGCAGTGGTCAATATATGACCACCATAATATGAAACCTTAAGCGGTTAACTGAAGGTGGAAAACCAATTAATATTTTCAACATGCTCTGCCTGTTAAAGGGTCAAACAAATAGGACTGTATGAGAAGGTTGGTGAATGCAGGTGAAGCTAATAGTGTGTTCTATATTTTTAGTAAGTGAAAGGTTGTGATTTCTGTTTACCTATGGGAATAAGGCGTGACCATGTGTATGAAAATAATATTTCTATGTGCAACAAATTGAGAGTAGATTTTAGTGATATTTCATTAATTTTAAACCTTATAACTAAAAGTACACAACCGGATAAATTTAGAAATAAAAGCTATTGTCCATAGATAATCTGAATCAAATATCAGCTTTATATTAATCAATGACTAATAAATTAAACTCTTAGCTCTGAACGTAATTCTAATCCAAATATCATTAAGTAGATTTTACAAAACCCATATTGAATGATGTGCAACAGCAATGTTATGCCTCCAGAGATATTCTCTATAGCACATTGTCTTTCTTTATCCTTATTAACCCCTCATATGTTGAAACACAGGCTCCCGGTATAAACATATCTTCGCCTAATCGGTTGACGTACCGGGAGCCGGTATGGTAAACTGTGTTGTCATATTCGCTCTAAAAAACGTCATTGTATATACCCTATCCTTTCTAACACGTTACAAATGCATAAAGAAGAAACAGGCTGACTAGTAAAGCCAAAATCTCGGCCAACTTTAGCGGAAAAAATTTAAACAAATGTCAAATGAGAAAATCCAGTTACAGTAAGAGTCTATCTCAAAAATGGGCTGTCTGTTGACCATACCGGCTCCCGGCACAACAGATAACGGAAAGTGGGCTAATGTCATTCAACATAAGAGAGGTTAATAAAACAATCACTGAAATTCAGCCAGCAGTAAGCAGACCATCTGAGGCACAACCAAGATAAATAAAATCCATATTCATTAATTTTAATGGAAGAAACTACTGGCAGCTTGAGCCCTTTTTAGTTTTAATATTAGAGTAAAGATAACAATTGCATTAATTGTTCGACATTTTTAATCAACGTTTACAGTCATAGGTTCACAGGCACAAATAAAATTCTGTTGTAATCACAGCACGGCACATCACCGCTAACATTAGTAATTACAATCTCTGAAACCAGTGATTTGATATATTTAATACATTCTAGTAGAAAGTCATCTTAAAAAGGGTAACTCATTATGCAAACCTAAAGAAAGGTAGCACAATATGTTTTTATAGAGAATAATACCCATATGGTCAATTGACCTTTAATAGAATATAGATAGTTATCATGAATAAAGTAATTTTTCAATCACTTATTTAAATGAACTGTGAATTCTGTGTAATACATGTATATTGCTGACTTCTCCATTGATAAACCATATATATTCTAGGAGAAAGTTAATCTGAGGTCTTCTAAAGGCTCATTAAGTATGTGTGAGCTGTCTTACTAATGTGAAATCAAAAACAACAATTTCTACACAAACCCCACTTGCTTAGCTCAAAATTACTAATACTATCAGATATAAATGCCTAAAATAATATTGTTTAAAGTTTTGGAGATAAGAATTCATAAAAAATACAATCACAATTTTTGTTTGTATTGCTTAAAAGAACTATACACTTTTGGTAGGAAGGCAAAAAAAATCCCCCTGCCAAACAAATAAACAGATTTAAATCTATTAATAAGTAATTGTTTCTTCCATATTGTTTTAAAGAGTACTGCAAAAAAATTATGAGCATGCAAATTTCTCACAATGTTTTAATCCATTTGTTTTTTTTGTGTTTTATTTATGTTTACTTATAAAATATAATCCTATGTATATTAAGTATGTATTTACAAAAAAAAAGTATTTAAGTATGTTTATCCGTTGTTTAGTATCCATAACACAAGTTCTTAATGATACTTATCTTGGAACTGAATAATTGGTGTAATTGTCTGAAAATATTTATTATTATATTATTTATTATAATAACTCATTAATGTCATCATGAAATGAATGGCTCAAAGGAAATTATTTTCTTATAGCAAGCAATTTATACACAAAGGCACAGGATCAATTTTATGAGCACTATTAAAATTAAAAATATGTAAGTACATACCTAATATTTTAGTATAAATATAAGATTATTTAACACTTAAAGCATAAATAAATTACTATAGTGCATTTTAATTACTGTATTTCTGTCATTCGAGTCTCTAACATCTCTATTTAATTTGGCATTTCATAATATATGTTGCAATAAAGATATATTGTGATGCAATACTTTAAAACACATTTAAACAAATTTGTCATTAGATTTTGAGAGTGATTTGAATCATTTGCAAGCATGAATATTAATGACCAAAAAGGTATGTTACAGGTCAAAGACCTGAGATAAGATAAAAGAATTCAGTACTTACATGGGCATGTGCTGTTGATGTGGGTTGTTGTATGTCACCGCCTCATCATTGCTCTCAGCTCCCGATGATGAGGCTGTGGCATCAGAGTCCAGCTCATTCTTCACCACTGACAAGTGAGACCTCAAAGCACCAGATGTATCTGCAAGACTTGTCAAAGTACCCGAGGATATTCCCACTGAGGCAGACTTTGATGCATCCACTGGGGTACTGCTTCCACGGTAATACTTAGGTCCTGACACAGATCTTGATACTGCATTCGCTTGCAATGCAGCTGTTGTTTCAATCCTTTTCAAGAAGGCTTTAAGCCCTATTGGTCTACCTCCTCCATCTTTACGGGCTCCCTTGATGCACTTTTCAAATGTTTGAGAGGCTTCCTCCGATATTCTCTTTCCAATACTTCTAGCTTGCAAAATCCTGAGACGTCTTTGCAGAAAAGCGCAACGACGCTCTAGGCGTGATTGTACTACTTTTATCTTCTCTTCAGCTGCATCACCCTCAGAGTCAACCGTTTCAGTCAAGTCAAAAGCGCTGAGTGGAAATATTGCATCAGCATCACTAGTGGACAATCCATCACCACCACTTTCAAACGTTTTAATAGCTTGAAACAAGTCAGCCTGAGCGAGGTCACTGCTGCCTAGGTCGACGAGAATCTGTTCCATTTCCTGAGAATCTTTAGCGAGACTAGGTTGGTTTTGCAGTCCCATGTCATCTTCCTCCATATGTGAATCTAGGTTATCGACAGACGCGAGCGCCCGTCTTCTGTACGACGTAACTTTATTGGTTTCTTCGCTGGAGTCGTATGTCTGGAGCTCTCTGTGTGCGACGGAGAGCGCCGGAGCCATGACACGCGCGTAGCCCGCCTCGGACGCCGGCGCCCAACGCGTCAGGGCGGGCTTTCAAACAAACACATCCCACCCTTATGTAACACTCTCCAATCTTGAAAATTCACAACACTGACACTGTTCCGCACTGAACTACACAATCCCAACACGTCATTCTTTGTGAGACTAGTCCCCTGCCGGCTCCATAGTGAGTAAGTCAACATAGACTGATACGATGCAGACGGGCACGCTTCTGAAAGACAAAGTACAATCCTTTTATTTGTAATGTCTTCATATAGTCACTCATTTCTTTAAACCTATACTCTTTCACACTATTTCATTTTTATTTGTACATCAATTCGAATATGTCCCACGTGATAACGAAAAAGAGGTAGGTACGCTAGAACACCGATCACATTTGCTTGTTTCTTTGCGATACAAAACAGGAAATAATTTATTACACTTCAGAAGCTTACGTATTGATAAATGCCCACAAGATCGGGTGCTTAATCTTTTTCAAAACCAACACTGATGCTATCAAACAAATACAAAAGACTAATGGCGGAATAAACCAACCAAATATCACTTTTCACATGAACTGGAACAACTAGGCACAAACTCGGCAACAAACTGCTGAAATGAAACGCACGCATCAGACAGGAGGCCACAGTTCATGAGTTGTGTCGTTTCTAATATCATACAAAGAAAAGAGATATCTATATATTAATGGCCTTGAAAAAGGTACTTGCGCGGCAAACTCAGAATAGAAAATTATTATCAGAATAGGTTTTATTTTACTTACATTTGAATATTTCAACAATAAACCTTTACATTATTAAAACTAATGAGAATTTCAATAAACATAGAACTAACTATTGGTCAAGTTTACAAGTACTTTATTTGAAATATAAGTATTGTATGCGATTATGATTAAGACTGAACCCCCACTCATCTTGTATGTACCCCGCCCCACAAAATTGTAACAATAAAAGTACTCAAGTAAAGCACTTTTAAGAAATGTTTATGTCGATTTATGCAAATATTACTGTTTGAATAGTTATATTTTTTGTACTATAAATTTAAGTAAAGTAAAAACCTAACTAGAAATTTCAAGAGTGAAGAAAATCAAATAAGAAAAATGTTTACTTCCGGGCGTGATAAGACTTTTAGGTTATCTGTGCAATATGTGGAAAAGCACATTAAATTTTTTGTATGCAATCTTTTTTCCGATATTAGTTTAAAATATATTTTACTTTTTTTGAACAATAAATATGCGCAATCCGAATGTTCTTCGCAAAACACAAAATTTAACATCCATATATGCAGCATATATATGCAGATACGTAAGTGAAACGGAACGTCGTCTAAAAACGTTTCATTTCAAGCAGCAAAAGAAACACGGAGCTTTAATATTAAAAATTATTTTGTTTTTTATTGTGCTTAACTTAATAAAGATTAAATTCGCAAAAATTTTGCTGACTACTCTTTTATGTACAGAAGGCCGCAGGCAGCCGCATTGTATACGCTGCTTTAAGGTTTATTACAAATAAATTTTAAGACGCCTAGCGCTGGTTACGTTTTACGTATGACCGATAGTACATAATTGTGAGTTAATTTTACAAAATAAATCGTCATGAAGGATACAAAAATATATAAATTAAATATTAACTAAGCTTAAATAAAATTGTGCTTCTTCTTACCTACCTTATGTATCTTCATTTAGCTATCGTCAAATTACCTATACCTATGTGTGTGAATTTTGTTAGTTAATAATAAACTGGTTAATAACTATTAATTTTAGAAACTTTTGTTGAAATAATCACCTACACTTCGTACCTACCTTAAACTAGCTACCTTGCTAGAAACTTATTTTTAGCAATAAATTGGGTACCAATGGTTTTAGTGCATATGAATATGTATGTATGCATGATTATAGAAATATTTATCGACCTCCAATTTTATTTTCAGTCATATCCTTAACTAAAAGCAAAGTTAGATATTAAGCAGAAACAAAAAAATATCTTTTGCAAGGCTTTAAATATACTTTGTCACCAAGTTACTATTCAGTTTTTTAATTAGAGACTTCTGAATTTACTTTCAGCTACACTTAACTTACTTACCTACGAAACAGTACATCAGATAGACAAAAACAAACAAGGTTCAATAACTTAAGAATAACAATAAAATATTACCTTTTAAGAATAGTGTGATGTCCATTTTCGCTGCCGAATTTTAGGAGCTAATATGTACGTGATCAAGATGATTCCGCACCTATAATTAATAAAATGTAATCGTTGTATTAAAATAACTCTCGGTTTAACAATAAGAAATTACATGCCTGCTTTAGCTCTGAATAAATCCAAGTAAGTGACAGATCAGTTGTTTGCTTGACAACAAAAGTTAGTAAATAATGACACTTAGTGTCAAAATGTAAAAAAGAATTTTGGCTCTGTGCAATTCTGAGTATTTTATTTACCCTTGTAGTACACAAACACACATACCTTGCTTCAAAACCCAAATCATTCAGAAATTCAAGGAATCCAATTTAACCTATAACATAAAATCTATGAACCCTAGAATATACTAACGAAACTTTTCAGAAACAATTGACTACTGAAATAGTTGCTATATTAAAACTAATAATCATAAGTTACCATAATGTAGCAATTATTAATACAAGGGATTTGATATTTCGTCTTATTTTATGTGGGTAGGGTTGACTTAAACTAAGTTTTAATGTTGTGATGCATAACAATTAAATGTTACCAAAGTTATATTTACCGTTTATACTATTATTTAACATGGTCCAGTCGGTAGTAATTATTATGTATAGTATTGACAAATAATGAAGTATTACTTAAAGATCTGGAGCGTTTACCTTGATTGTTAATAACTTAATATTTTACCCATCAACCAAACAGTTTAAGGATACAATTAAAATATTTTAGTTACTCGTCTACCACTGCATAAATTAAACTTAATATTAATTTAAATCTCTGAAGAAAACAATTGAAATCACCTTATAGTGGATAAATACTCGACTTATGAAAATAGTATAGCTTTTATCTGCATTAATAATAATATGTTTATATTTAATTGTAATTAGGAAAGCTCACCCCGCAAACCGGATAGCTAATCTAATTAATACTTACAATTTGTTTGTAAAAATACTAAAAAAGATATGTGAAAAAAAACGAACGAAGTTAATTTATCACAAAATAATACAAGTAATTATATACTTTTATTTATATACATATGTATATACATTTTATAATTAGCTCTTTATCTTTACATGTTAATTCAGTTGTTTTCCTAGGTCTAAGTTAATTATGTATTATACCATTTCACAATGAATAATAATTTTAATCACGCTTAAAATAGTTGTATCTGCATCATTATCTATGTTACAACAAAATAGTTTGTGAATAAGCAATATAATTTGATGCCTTTAATAAAAATCAAAGGTTTGAAACTTATATGCTGCATAAGTGAGAAACAAAGTACTCAAGTAAACTACAGCATGTAATAAAATATATCCCGTCTATCAATTTTTTACTTACAAATGAAAATTAATACAAAATTTTAGTGAGGATGCTATTCCTAAGCCTAACTTTTAATTATAGAAATAAAATAATATGGAATGGAATTAGGTAGGTAATGATAATAATACTAGTATAAATGGAAAACACAATTAACTCACCCATGATTAGCTTAAAAATTTATATTGTGAAATATTCACACAAAATGTGCTCATGCTTCCAGTACTTATCTACTTAATTTGATACAAATTCCAAACAAATGAATTTGCGAGGCAAATTTGTGAACCCATGAACATGGTTTTACAACTCCTGGACAGCACTGATAATTGTGGCTAGTGCCTGAAATGTTTTACGATTAAAGGACTGAGATAAAATTAGTTGAAACTACTGAAAGTCAATAGGTATCTAATCTAATACTATGATTTGTCGAATGAAGAGTGTCTATCTCAGCAAGAGAACATTAAAACTTTTTATGTTCTCTTAAAAGTTTTTAGAGATTTATTAGGAAATCTTGTTTAGGAGTTAAAAGTTTATAGTAGGAACTATCTGCGTAAGAGTTATAAAAGAGAAGCTGAGGAAACTTACTTAGCACCAGACACAGCAGAGATCAAAACTACGAATGAAGGAGATGGTCAATTAGAAAGACAGTCAGAGTCACCTGGTGTCAGATTGAGAAAAGAGAATGAGAAGACCGAAGACGGAAGTTGATTGCTAAACTTATGGTGGAGTAGGAGTATAGTTGTGCCGCAGTCTTACCCAGTTGGAGGAGAAGGTTTAGTGATGTTAGAATTGTGGCGAATCCTATTTTAAGCTCACTACTTAATATATATGTATATATTTTTTAATGTTTTATAAAAATATATTATTGTGTTAAAAAAATACATCACAAAACGTCTCTACAAAAATAAAAATATATAAATAAGCATATTATTTATTAGAAAAACTCGTACAATATTTCACCTGTTTCTAAACGTCTGTGATTTAAAACGAACCTATCTGTCACTGTCAAAGTCGAATGAAAAGCTTCTCTCGTTTGCGTGCGGTTTGTTTGATTCTCCTATACATTGTACCTGTAAAACCATTACTTTTGGCCGGAATTGAATCTGTTAACTATGAATGTGGAAAGAAGCATGTTGTTACATTCAACTCAACACACACCAACTACTCGGAATAAAAGGAATCGTCACTTATTACAAAGAGAAGATACGCTGAATCTGTCGCCTATTTGGAATGAAACCTCTATTTTCAAAACTCTTAACGACACAAGTTTACGACAAGTTTTGGATGAATCTTCGGTATTGGTAAGTGCCGGAAACGCCGGAGAAGAACTAAGTGAAGCATTCTTTGAAATAATTCAAGCTGGCCGAACCGGAGATGTTCTGGACACATTAGCGAGGTTAGGTCAAGTGTGTTGTGATTCTCTTGAATTGATAGAACCCTGGAATCGATACAACGTCCATAACTATTGGCTAGCTGAGGAAGCTAATACTTGGAAGTTGTTACATTGTCTATATGCTGATTCATTAGTGGAGCATCCAGAATCTTTGGACAGTTTAATTACAGAAACCACTTTGTCTCAACAGACATTAGTCAGTGCCCTTTTTCGAAGTGATTCGGAGTTAAGGCTATTACAACTCCTTGTAGATTGGTTAGAAGCTTCAGCAGCATATCAAGAAGAATCTACCAAGTCTTCTGCTCCAGTAATCGGGAATAATGTACATTGGGGAAACACTCTGCATCAACTATTGATTGGATCTAGTCTTTTTAATAAAGAAAAAAACAAAGCTATGGTTACTTGTATGGATCCTGATGCACCAAGACGTCAAAAGAGGTCACTTCATTCAGATGATCAAAAAGATGATACAGACTTGTGTAAAAGGGTATTTACTGAAGTTCGATGTGGAAAATTCAAAGAAGCTGTCTCTTTATGCATCAATGCTGGACAGGCTTGGAGAGGAGCTGCCTTACAGGGGTGGATACTCCTCCACTATCTACCAAGAGAAGACGAAAACGCACCTTTAGATATATCTGGGAACTCTTCAAGGGATTTGTGGAAGTGGTGTGCACTTGGTATTGCAAAATGTGTTACTGAAAACATTCATTACAAGGCTACCGCTGGTATTCTATGTGGCCACCTACCCAGTGCAATAGCTGCTTGCCAGGGAAATTGGGAAGATTTAATTTGGGCTCATTTAAGAGTGCAAATTGAAGCAAGAGTTGACAAATTCTTACATGAACATTACATTACAGTTGAAGCTAATACAACTCCAATAGATGTTCTAGAGTTGTTACAGTCAGAACTTCAGATTGAGGAGTATTCACTAGAACAGGTGTTTTGTGCTGTCAAAGCTCTGATGGATGGCAAGGAAGAGTCTCGTTACCAGACATGTCAAAGGCATCTCATGCTTGGAAACATCAAAGCCATCATGCAAGAGGCATTACAGTGGCTTCACACTTCTGAAGAAAGATTTATGAGATTTCTAGCTCATTTGATTCTGGTGTTAAGACAAATGGGCAAGGACCCACAGCATGATGTAGGGAACCAGATTCTAGAGAAATACATTAATCAACTCATTGAACAACGGATTGATGGCTCCATTGAATGTCCGCAGCTTATTGCATATTATACATCAACTGTGCCAGTTGATAAACAAATTGACCTCTATGCAGAACTAATGGATCGCATTCACAAAAGTGAGTATAGACAAGGTGTAGTTGAAGCTGGGAAAAGTGCAGGTATCGACGTTGCAGCATCTGCAAGAGTTGCCATCAAAAAAGCCATTACAGATATTCAACAAGGTTATGGAAATTTAGATCTTACACTCAATCAGACTACAGCAGTTGAAAAAGATAAGACTTTGATTGATAAAGTCATTGCCTCTTTGGAATGGTTATCTCTTATCCAAAATCAGCTGCAAGAAGCAATTTGGTTGTGTAATGCTATGATACGTACATTTATTTTCATAGGCAACACTGATGCTGCCTTAGCTTGTATTGTAAATCTTAACAAAATGTTCCCTGATTATGTAAACAAAATACCAGAAAACTCAGAAGAACTTCGGGAACACTTATGCCTCAAAGCTTATTTGGAGTCCATAGAAAGTTTTGCTAGCTGGCATAGGCATTATATCAGTGGGAAACCTAAGGATATGGAGCCATTGCTACCAGAGGCTTCCTTTACAGATAAGGTCCACCATGAACAGAAATGTGCTCAAGTAGAACAACAGAAAGCTAGATGGTTGAATACAATGCAATATCAGTCACGCCACACCAAAAAATTGCTATACAATGTGTTGCTATTTCCTGGTGGGTGGCTTCAATGTGAAAGTGATAGTGTGTCTTCAAATAAATTTGATGAAGATGAGAAACAGGAGAGATTAAAGCAATTAGAGACTCTGCGACGCCTATGTATACCTGAAGTTGTTATATTGATTTTGAAGATTCTACAAAGTGGTGATGACATTGAGAACCACAAGGAAGCACTGCAGTTATGTGATTTAATCGCTGCAGAGAATAGATGTTTGTATAAAATTTTCACAAAATCAAAACTGATAGAAGTATTGGATAGATTGAAGGAGTCATCTCTATTACTGATGGAGAAAGGGCGGGACATGTTTGGTTATGAAATTGAAGAGTAATTCATTGTTTAAATAATTTTTAATAAATTTTCATTTTGTACAATTATGTTTGTTTATGATTACTTAAATCTCTTGAAAACATGGTTTATATATATTTAAGCCTGGTATTCATTTGGTAACATTTTTTTTAGCATCATTTTGATAACATCCATTGGTAACATTTGTTTATAAACAAGTGGAACACATGGAAGTAGAGTGGTTCAATAATCAGATTTCTATGCTCATAGAGTTGTTAGGATAGCAACTGACAAGTTACAGGAACAGTGTAAACGTGTAATCTTCAAATTTGTTTATAAACTATGCAGAGATGATGAAACACTACCTATATAAACAAACGTTCCCAAATGAATACAGGGCTTTATATTATATATTTCAATATGAAACATTATAGTACAGTTACAGGATTTAAGTTAATCAAATCATTGCTACTTTCTGCTAGGTCTGTAATGGATACTCTTCCTCTCTGTTTTATGAACTTAGCCACATCTTCAAGTTCTTTCTGTGAGATGTAGATGAATTTTCCTCTGTCATCAATAACACCTGTGAGCTCTCCAGATTGCTGTAATTCTGTGATTCTGTCTATAGTTGCTTGTGTCTTTAGTTTGAAATGTGCAGCCAGGTCTTCAAGGAGCACTACTTTCTGATCCTATAAAAAAGGATATCGTAAGTACAGCATATGATTGGTATATTATTCAAGTCTAAAATTCTAAGTCTTTGATGAAGTTAAAAAAATTCTTAGGAAATCAATTAATTCTTTTAAAATTTCAATATATGTATTGTACTAGAGTTAGACTGAAATTTAGCAAGAGTGTTATGAATTAATAGTATACTTAGTAAGTGTTTGTTTAGAACCGATAGAATCGCATCGCTGTGCGAAGCTAGATTAATGTAGCGATTCTATTCTTTAAAAAAACATTTCTTGCAACACATCCTCGCACACCTCTGATGGAAAGGCACCATAACAGCTAGAAAATGTGTACTGAAAATAAAACATGCACTGCTTAATATTTTATATAAAATTCTGAGACTTACTTTGATGTAGTCAATGAAATCTCGAAGTAAACTGTCTTGGTTCTGGTCATCATTTTCGTCATACCCCTCGCTGTCGACAGAAAAAGCCGCCTTCATAGCTTCATACTCTTCCTGTTCGCGCTTTTTACGTTCTTCTTCTACTTTGCGTTCAGCCTCTTCACGCAAACGCTCTTCTTCCTAATAATTAAATTGTCAATTATAATACAAAAAACTAGATAAAAGAAATGAAATGGGTTTATAAAAGTAACAAACTAACTTACGCATTTCGAATATAAACAAGAATAAATATAGTTACCTATATAGTAAGAACAGAAAAGAATTAAAGCAATATAAATTGCCTTAGAACAGACTATTCGAAAAAGTGATATTTTTCTGTATTTAAATTTAAGTCAATTAACAAATAAACATCGGTTTTACGTCAGCCCAAAAACACAGTTCTAGGCCCATCATAGCTAGTTTTAGACTACTATTATAATTAGATCCCATTTGAGGCAAGACATGGGGAAACATTCAACTGTTAAAAAAAAGTATAAATATTTCACAGTTTATAGTTCCGCAATGACTAAGCGATATTTGGAAATATAATAATTAGCAAAAAATGGTTGCCTGTAAAGTCGTTTTTACGGGCGAAGATTTTACGTGACAACGTCTTTTTCTCGGTAGAATATTTATTGATATGAATATAATTAAATTGCACAATAGGAACAAGGAATTCTAGTGCTGCGCGCGCGGCAGACCGATCATAGTTGAGTGGGAGAGAGACGCAAGGCATTCGCCGGGCCTCTCTCTCGTTCGGTGACTCATCGTAACGTTACCGAGCGTTACACTTTTTCATAAGTGACTCCCAGCCGCAACCTAATTTAAGACGTTGTCACGTCAAAAACATTTAATATCTATTTTATATAAATATTATCATATCAGTTATCTAACCTCTTTCTTCTCTTCTACTTTTTTTCTTTCCTCTTCAAGTTCTTCATCTTTTTTCTTTCTCATTTCGCGCATTTGCTCTTCGGCTTCTCTTGCTTTTTTCTTTTCTAGCTTGGCTTCAAGCTTTGCCCTTTTCTGAAAAAACATAAAAAACATTTTAATGTAATTTATTTTCTTGTTTATTATAAATGAGTACATAGTTAGATTCTTTTTTCATAATTTTGAAAGTATGTACTGGTTTTATAAATACACATTTATTACAAAAAGAGAGTTTTGGGTATATCCTTGAGATCTTCTTGAGACTTCCTGACATTCAAATTTCACAAAATACAGTTTGGGATTTGGCTTGGTCTCTTGTTTATTTTTCTCGCGTATTTATCCATTGTCTAAAATTGATAAGCATATACTACATAAACACAGCCCAAGCACTGCTTAGTTTGGGATTAAAAGTGCTGTCTAAGAATATTTATTTATATAAGTAGTTTAAGAGGAGAGTAAACTAGTTTAAGAATTGTTTGAACAAATATTCCAACAACAATTAAAGTTTATCAGATAATAGGTAATTTATCTGTAAAATCTATTGCTTGTCTTTTAATTAATAGTAAAGTTACCTTGGCTCCCATCTTATCATCAATCTCCACTTTGGATGTAGGTTCCCTGTCATGATCTTCTTCAACATCGTCCACAACCTCTGGATCTTCTTCTAAAAGAGCAGCTTGCTGACGAACAGCTGAAATTATAACAAGGTAAGTGCTAAGTATGACAATAGAATTAAATCTGTTATAATCACTTTATATTTCCCTTTCTTGGGCGGGCATATTTTATTCTGTCACCAGGCTGTATCTCTTGAACCGTGATAGTTTACATTTTTACAAATTATGTATTTCTGTTGCCGCTTATTAAAAAATATTAAAGGAGAGCTCCCATGCAACAAATATGTTTTTTTTTTTGGTTGTTTAACTCAATATTGATAACAGCAATAGGTATATGCTTCAATAATTCACAGAATATTAAGTTATATACCCTCTTTAGTTACTAGAACCCTTTATCAATACAATTTCGAATTGATCATAAATTTTCACAACAAATAAAATTCAGTACCATTGTTACTTTTTATATCCCTGTTGTTTTCAAATAACTGATTATCATTCACATATAAGATTAAAATTATAAGAATAATTTATTGGAAGACCTTATACTTTTAATTGAAATTGTGCCTAGATGACTAGCTGAAAAGATTAAATTATAGTTATGATGTATAAAGGACCTTGCCCTCATCATACTGAGCTCAGTCTGTTTTAGTCTCACTACTGGAACTTCTCTTACAAACCAAGTGACAGGGATTTGCCCTACAGCATAACATCGGCCTCTAAAATAATAGCTAAAATATGTCTAGACAAACATATCATCTTATACTAGAATAAAATGTTAGGAAAATAAAATAACAGGAGGATATAAACACATCATCGTCATCAACCCAAAGCCGTCCACTGCTAAACATAGGCATCTCCTATTAGCTACCAATGTGACCGATTGCAGGCGGCTTGAGTCCAACGTGATCCTGCGGCTCTTATCAGATTGTCTGTCCTTCTTATAAGAACATACAGACAACACCTATGTTTACCTCAGGGTTTTAAAAGTTGCTAATAAATAAATATTTTCTGACAATTACACCAATTATTTAGTTCCAAGATAAGTATCATTAAGAACTTGTGGTATGGATACTAAACAACGGATAAACATACTTAAATACTTTTTTTTTGTAAATATATACTTAATATACATAGGAAAACACCCAGACCAGAACAAATATTCATGTTCATGCACACAAAGATTTGTCCTGTGTGGGAATCGAACCCACGACCTCTGGAGTGAAGTGTAGGTATACTGACCTCCACGCCATATCGGTCGTCAAATAAGTATTATCAAAATTATTACTAGTGATTCAAGTTAAGTTAAAAAGAAATAATTACCATTGGCTCTCATTCGAGCCCTTTGATTTCTAACAGCTTGCACTCTGCCGGGACCTCCATCTCTTTGAGCTACAGCTCGAGGTCGAGCAGCAGCTGTAAAGATAAAAAGATTAACTTTTTATATCAATATGCATGCGTGTAATAATTTTTCAAGCTGTCCATTTTGGCCTCTAACATGGCTTAACGACTTCCACTGTTTGTGATAACGGCTTAACGTGCCTGTTGAAGCACAGAAAAGCTTGATGACATATGCCACACAATTCACCTATCCTTGGACTGACCTCTGTAAACTGCTTTACCTTTGAGATCGTTTCCGACCACAGAGCACCGAGAAGCTACAAGCGCTTCTATTTATAATATGATATGATATATTAATAAAATCATAATGTGTGTAGCAGATGGTTCAGTTTCCTATTCATTATATTATTAAGACAAAACATGAGAAGGTAAGTGAGCATGAATAAAGCTAAAAGTGTGTGCCAGGATCGTAGCAAGTTGAAGAGATGCCATATCTCTGCCTGCCCCTAAAGGAATAAGGCGAATTTTTATATATGTAAGAATAACTATGATCTGTATAGAACTCTTGATACCTTGAGGTTTAACTTGGGAAACTTTTAAAAAGGCAACAGATAAAATCACTATAACTATTGCACTAATAATAGCTGCTATTATAAAAGGATCCATGGTAGCACTGGTCACCAGTGTTTTATGGCACAATGATGTTCACCAAATTACAAAATGTCTATTTATAGCGAATATGAACCACAATTGTACATATATATTTTACATTATGTAGATCACGGTATCTCATTCAAATATGAAAATATTTTTCTTTATAATTTAGTCTTAAGTTAGACGTCACGTCATCCAATCTGACCAAAACATGAAAACAGTCGAACACGTCTGTCACTGTCTGTCATTTTCTTTTTTCGATTGTATCACGCAAGAGCTAAGCTTGTGTATAAGCCAGGATTTTTGCCAGAAGATGATATAAAAACAAATGTAAAAGATCACATAAAGATTATTTTCTTGATGAACATTATGTATATATTAAGTAAATTCGTTAGATTCGTCACTACGTTTGACCTCGAGTACAATCTCACATTTGGGATAAACATTGGGATTTTTTGGGGGTACACTTTATCATAATCATTAATCTTTATTGCATCAAGTAAACAAGTAGGTACCTTAGTAATACAATGAATACTGATACCCCATAGGGGCACTGCAAATATTAATAGCGCGTCGGCTGACTTTGCTGATTCCTATCATTTTAAAAATCTTTTGCTAGATCAAGTCAGTGCACTTCGCACCCAATTAAGCGCATAATCTGTGTAATTTTAGAATTCTATCTTCTTTTTTGTTAATTATTATTGCCTGACGTTTTTTTATTAATTGGTTGTTAGGTGGAAAAATAACTGAACGACCGTTTCAATAAAATAATTATGACAGTTACTTCTTTCGATGACGTGTGGTGGCTCATGTCATTTTGTTGTCGAATTGAGCCGATTTTTATAGTTGCAGAAATATGGAGTTATTTAAGTTTTCGTCTGTAATTACGCTTTTTCTATTTCTAGATTTTACTTCAGCCTTATATTTTCATATAGCTGAAGGAGAACGAAAATGTTTCATTGAAGAAATACCTGATGACACTACGGTTTTTGGTAAAGCTTTCTTGACTTACAATTTTTACTTTTCTTTAAATATGTTTGTGATTTTTTTATTCATATTTTATCCAAATAACTAATAAGGTGTGCAAATGTTTTTTTACAGTAAACTACAAAGTAGAGTTATTTGATCCGCGTTCTGGTGGATTTATGCCCTCAACTCCTGGAATCGGCATGCATGTAGAGATTCGCGACAGTAATGACCGCGTAGTGTTGTCTCGCGTATACTCCTCCGAAGGAATGATATCATTCACCTCGAACGTTCCAGGGGAACACGTAATTTGCATGTATTCCAACAGTACATCTTGGTTCAGTGGATCCCAGTTACGGGTAAGTTTATAATAACAATAGTAGTGCTTCTATATTAGTGTTGATTCTTTCCGTACTTAGTCTAATCAGTGGAATGTGGTGCATTGACTTATGGCTGCTCCGCCTCCAGCCAGCCCACATCTTTACAGAAGCAGATCAGGACCCCCTAACTACTCTAATAGTAGTTATTTTCATTATACTGTTGTTCAGTTATAGCTTTTCGATCTTATCCCGCCCTCTCTTTTTCTCTCCCGAACAACATGTGCAGTCCTTAAAAACCAACCTCATACTGTGCAGACTATCAGCGCTCGAACCAAGAATTTTGGGAAGTCATTTCTGAGCAAGACCACTAAGTGTTGACACTCATGTGTTTCCTATTCCCTATGATCCCGGGTCTTTTAAGCAGCGTGTGAAACGTCATTTTAGCAGGCTATCATAAATGGATGTGCTTTATTCCATGCTTATTTCATGATTTAAAGCACTTTCATTTATTTTTGGACTGCATCAACTTTTTACCATCAGGCAGGCAGGATGTAGCCATTATGACGTGTCACATTAAAAAAAAATTGTATTATAGCTAGCATATACAACTTGTCCAACTACATGCCATTATAAATACAAAAACCAAAGTGTTATAACTGTCAGAATAGAAAATACAGAAAAATGCCTTTTAATATCATGGCTAATACTTAAAGATTTTCGAAAGAAATTAAAACAGTCACCTCAGATGTCACAGTTTCGAACTTTGTATCTGTGTTGCTAACATCAACTCCTATAAACAATTTTTTTGCTACAGAGTGGTAAAAGATTAAAAAAGGCTACCAGATAGGACTTCTTGGCAGGAAAGTGAACGGTCATATCTGCAGTTTGTTTATTTTCAATTTTTTGTAATATTTTGAACATTGATATTTAATATCAGTGGATTATTCACACAACTAAGCTGTTTTTTAGCTACTTGATTTAAACATTTATTTTCAAAATTTCATTAACATGTTCCGAATTTAAAATTAGATCCAGGGATTGCGCTCCCTTCTAGAGAATGCGTTTATAAAAATATTGCTTCCTCCCTATTGTCAATACTTCTTACTTTAAGGATCTACTCCTCGCTTCAGTCCTGAATATTTGCCTGTAGTTTATTGTGGAATCATGTATGGTAATGGTTACTGTCATATCTTTTTAATAGAACTGTTCATTATGTCCCATGTCTCAGGTTTGTTTTCCATGTTGAAAGCATAAAGTCTTTATTTATGTGCCATCTGTACAAACAATATGCTTTTGTCTGTAGTGTGTACAATAAAAACTTTTTGTTTGGATACTAGCCTAGCTGGATATGGCACACATTATCCTGAAAAAAAAAACATTTTCTGTATAAAAGATGGTTAGAGAATTGACGAATTATTGAATTTTAATTTGAAAAAAAGTTTGTTGGCAGATGTAGCTCCCACTTAATTACATTTTGTTACAAAAATATTAGTATGGATTACACTTTTTCGAAATAAAAAGTTTTAAGGGTTAATCAAAAATTTGGTCAGTACCCAACTATTACTTAGGTACTGACCAAATTTTCAATGGCATTGGCCTAAGGCCTAAAATTGCGTAAAAAGGGCGCCCGCGACGGGCTCCCGACGCGTGTTTGCATGCGTGAACACGCGGGCGGGCTTCGTGGGCATGCGACAGGCCCCGTCGCGGAGACCGGATTTCGCAGTGTCGCTAGTTCTATTTTATCGGTGTACAGTCGTGTTGATAAAAAGCTGAATACATTAATTATAACGTAGCAAAGCAAAGACTGGCGAAAAAATGTGAGGAATTCGTTTTAAAGTTCAGTGATTTAGGGGAAAATGAAAGCTTATTTTATAAATATTTGATGGTTTCGGTACAGGTATCTGTCGAATTATTTTAAAAACTGGAACCGTATTTAATGATTAACAATTCCTTACAAATTCCTAGCCGTGCTGCCATTCGTGCATCTCTGTCTTTATAAAGTTCATTCGCCTGGTCCCATATGTCCCGGCGGCACTATACTTTCACGATAATTCTTTCTGCATCAAAAGTTTTTTTTTTCTAAGCGTGAGGACCGTATCACATAGCGATACTGAGTGACCAAGCCCGTGCGTGTTACCGCTGGTGGGTGCGTGTCACTTCCCGCGACAGACGGAGCAGTTTTGTATGGAAACGCGCGGACGTCCGCTTAACGTAGCTTAAGCTGCTCAAATACATGTCTGAAAAAAGTATTTAGTGGAGTAGTAATATAGGATAACGTTAGCTATTTATTTAAATATCTAAATCTTACTTAAGTTTGTTGCCTGTCAGGCTACAATGAGAATAACAGACTTTAGTACAACACTGCTAAGAAACACTTTATTGTTCAGTTTAAATCCTTACAGAAAAAATAATTCTATTTAAGAGTTGTGATTTTTATTGTTTTATAATCCTTAAATGTATTGTAAAATCATAGACACATAAAATATTGTAAAATCCATTAATTAATCATTTTTACAAGTATTTTATTTAAAAATATTTCTCTTAACTGTGTAACTATAGCAATATGGTGACATTTAGATCGCACTAACTTTCTTTCTTTCTTTCATTTGTCTTACTATTTTAGTTGATAGTATTACTTTAACTTTAAAATAATTTTCTCATTTACATATTTCAGGTCCATTTAGATATTCAAGTGGGTGAGCATGCTGTCGACTATGCGAATATTGCACAAAAAGACAAGCTTTCGGAATTAAATCTAAGGATACGCCAGCTTTTAAACCAGGTTCACCAAATAACTAAGGAACAAAGCTATCAAAGGGTAAATAAATTATGCCTTTGTTTGTACAACTATCAGTAAATTAGTATCCAAACCAAGGTCAAATTGTGACATAGTTATGTAATTTATTTCTGCCACACCAGGGCACTGCTTTTCTTTCTTGAATACTATTTGTTACAATATAGTAGTTTATATTTAAGTTTGACCTTCATAAGAGCTCTATTGAGCCAAACTTGAATAAATTAGTTTGACTGGTATTGGGTTGGTATAGTTTACGGGTAAATTAAAATCAAATATTCCTCCATACTTAAGGATTATTTTTCTTTAACAAAAAGTATATAACATAGTAAAAGCGATTGCATTCTGTTGTTATTATTATGTGCTTAAATAATAAAAATTTCCTGACCATGATCAATATTGATGTACTATGCAGTTATAATGTATGAAATAGAAAAGCAATTATAAATAGTGTTGGATTTGGTATTAGTTATCAAATACATGAATTCTGTTACTTACGTGTGCTTGAATTATTTAGTCAGCTTCACCTGTTATTTTTTACCATTAAACTACCTGGCATCTTTTAACAATTAGTTGATGGCTTTTAATTCCCAATTTAACTAAAATGTTTACAATTGCTTCTTAATGAAATTATGGTAGGTGCGAATTGGCAGCCAGTTCTGATAAAATCAATAGATTGTCTTACATCAAATAGTGAATGCGTTAATAAACATTCTATTTAATTTCAGCATCGTGAAGAGAGGTTCAGACAAACTTCGGAGAGCACAAACCAGAGAGTGCTGTGGTGGAGTCTCCTTCAGACAGGAGTTCTCGTTGGTATAGGCTACTGGCAGATGAGGCATCTCAAGAGCTTCTTTGAGGCCAAGAAATTAGTGTAAACTAGTATTAATATTTTTAGAGAGTTGTAATATATCATCTGTTTATTGTTTCTAAATTCTGTTAAGGTTCAATAACAATAAAATTTTATTTATAAATCATTTCCAACTATCAGTTCTATTTCTTACCCCTAATGACTGTCTACTTGATGATCTGTGTTTATCAAAATAAAAATATTATAAATAATATAATGTCTTTTATTATGTACATAAATTACAATTTTATATTATAATTTAAAGCTATATGGCTTGAATCTTATAAAATAAAGTAATGGACCAATATTGCAGAGGAATTGTCACATGACTGAGCTATATAATGACAAGTAATTTCATGACAACAAGCAATTTTGCTCGACTATATATGAAATGATATCTTTTTTTGCCACAGTATGAGAATACCTTAAATAAGGATTTATTGATGTGCCAACATTATTTACACTACACTTTTTCTTTTAATAAAATCCAGTCAGTTCAACATTACATAGTGCTCAAAACACAAATAAAAAATAATGGACACTTTTCTTGCTTGCTTACTTACATATGCTATAAGTGCAATGATAGCAACTAATGGTGTAATCTGTACATCGTTATGGGTTTTGAACTAAATACCACAAAATACTTTACAGAGAATAGCTTTCTTATTTTATAGTTAAATACAATTGGATTTCAGGAAAACCTTTAAGCTATATTTCAAAATGACAATTACTTGAACATGTTACTAGCTCGCTTTACATTTCTCATTTTACAAACTTAATTAATAATTTTGCTAAGTAATAAAGTTGCATCTGATACAAATAGCTTTCGAGATTCACAATTTTGAATCTTTATTTTACTTTATATACATATAGAAATAAAAAATTTATTTTTGCTTTGTACAAATGCTTAATTATCTTTTGATTTTACTTTAAAAGTATCATCTAAATATCTTAAAAACAATGATGGATCAGGTTTCGGGAATGGTTTCAACATGCTGAAATCAAGCATTTCTAACGTGGAGTCTATAGTATAATAAGTACAGTAGAACAAGTGGCCGTCAATTTGAAGCTGTTCAGCTAGTTCAATTTGATGGTTGTCCATTAATTCTTCATTTATTACAACAAGTAAAGGCTTTCCTGCCTCTAGAACTTCAAGACAACTTCCTGCACCGGCATGGCTTATCACCAAGTCTGCATTACTTATATCATCCAATATAGAGTCCTTGAACCTGTAGATATTGATCTGAACTCCTTCTTTATCGTATATTCCTGGCTGGAAGTTGCTGTTGCCGATTTGAAAGGTTATAACTTTGCAACCAATTTTTTTTAGTGAATTGAGCACTCCGGCGGACATAACTGTTTCGACGAGTGAGTCGAATCTTGTTGTTCCTACTGTGATGAAACACCTTCGATATTCTTTGGTCATTGTTCTGTTTCTATTTAAAACTAGCAAATTTGAATATTAGCAAAACGTAAACAAATACGACTAGACTATTGTGTGACATGACACTTGTCTTCTTTTTTATATTAATGACACTATGTCGTCAAGGGTAGTAACGACAATTCAGCCAGACTCGTATAATGACTTCACATGTGAATAAAAAGAAAGAAACAAAAGAAATGTTAAAAGAGAATTAAAGTTAAGTTAGGTTACAAATTAAAGTTTGATATCATTATTTGCATTAAGCCCTTTTAAAAAGTTAAAATTTTATATAATTCTTTATCAAAGGATAAAGAATTATAAAAATTGTAACATAAAAATCTAAAAGAGTACCATCACCTAACCCACATTCACAAATTGAATTATCACGTATTCTGATTTTATTTAGAAAATGAGGAGTGCATCAATGGCCATTACGTAATCTGCACATGACAAAAACAACTGTCTTAAGATTTTTTAAATTATTTAAAAACCAAGATTTTGTAGGAATGGACGGCTGAAAATTATAGAAATAGTAGCGGGTCTTGAGCGTGGAGACCGAATCAAGAAATTCCGCAACGATAAAACCTAACACCCCCCCTCCGACTGGCACAGCGGTGATACTTTTTAGTTATTCCATCTATCGATAAATAGCAAAACTTCTACTGATTTTTTGAAATACCACGCTTGTCTCTTCAGTTCAGCAACCCGCCTTTAGGTGGCATTGGTTGTATCAGCGTTACTGCGCCCGTCCCTTCATCCCGCAATCTGGTGACTCATGCCTGCTTAGAGTTTCAAGTTTTGCTTAGAAAAAATACTGCATAAATAAAATGTATACATAAGCTTTATTACCGCGGCAGTCTCCGAGTGCCACACGTCTTTTTTTCTACAATTCTTGCCAATTAGTAAGTATTTTTCTTTTTGAATATTTAAAAGGTCATAGACAGTAGTGTCTCCAATCCACATTTAAATTTGCGCTAGCGCATCTGCTAAGCAGGCTGTGTCTAGACGTAGCCTGCTTAGCAGTCGAATCCGCACATTCATACTCGGAATTTACGCTAACTCGACTGTTAAACCATTATTAAAACACTTCAATACACATGATTTTATATTGAGAACGATGTTACTGTGTAATTCACATTTAAGAATTTTTATGTAAAGCTTCTAAGGCACTTACCGAGTCTGAGAAAATAATTGATTTTTTTATGTTATGAGAATTAATAAATAGGCAACCTTCAATGTGTCAATGCATTCTCCAGTGAACACAGAACATTGGGGAAGACATTTGAATTGTAAATATAAATTTGAATTTTGCAAGAACACTTATGCACCCACACTTCCCAAATCAGACAATTTAGAAGCATCGGTAATATCGGTATAAATTTTTTGCCAACATGACCAACGTTCAGAATCAATTTTATTTAAACTGATATTAGGACCTGGAGAATTTTTGAGTTGAGAGACACTGGAGAAGAGTTGAAGGATCATTTTTTTTGACAGACAGAGTTGAAAAAAGATTAAGTTTATGGAGACTTATGATGATTGGAGGCTTTGATTTGTGACGTCAATACGCATTATTCGAATAACACAAATTATACAAAGCGTTTAATTTTGGAATTAATATATGAGTTGCAGTCATATTAATTTGATATAAAAGACGATCAGACAAATATTGTCGATGTAAAGAAAAAGAGGGATCACAACATTCATTGAAGATGATTTCATACAACCGGTAAAAATTCTTAAGCGAGACGACTGGATTTGATCCAACAAATGTAATGCTGCTTTATTACTAGGCTCCAATAAAAATAAACCATAATCATGAACGCTACGAATAAAAGCGTTTAAAAAAATTCATACAATACCTAAGGATGAGCACCCCACCAAACACCACAGAAACATTTTAAAATAGGGTTAGACCTTTCACATTTACTAACCAGGTGATTAATGTGCAGCTTCCCAGAAAGCTTTAAATCTGAAAAAACCCTAAATATTTCTTACTTTTTCTAATGGGAACTGGACAGCTAGAAATATCAATTGAGACAGCAGAAATATTTTTTTTACGAGGGAAAATTACGACTATACTTTTGGGAGACAATAAATGAAGACCAAGATCGGAAAGGCAGTTATTTAAGGAATTAAGAGAAACTGATAATGAATCAGCAGCGTCCGCAATGGAGTTATGAGCTACATACAAAGCCATCAGCATACTGTAGGATTTGGAAATTATAATTTAAGGATGATTTTAAATGACCTGTATTAAGATTATATAAAATAGGGCTTAATATAAAACCTCGAGACAAACTTTTACATAAAATTCTATTTTCAAAAAATTTCCCTGGTATTTTCAAAGTAATTTGTCTTTTCAGGAACAAATTACAAATAATATGACATAACACTCTTCTTCTTCTTTTTTTAAATAAATGGCAATATATAACATCTCAACTCATAACAGGGGGCCTACCGC
The DNA here is from genome assembly GCA_949126915.1 of Musotima nitidalis. NCBI lineage: Eukaryota > Metazoa > Arthropoda > Insecta > Lepidoptera > Crambidae > Musotima > Musotima nitidalis. Next base: position 3,794,944 of record OX421424.1, on the reverse strand, counting down.
CGAATTCGATGGATTATCGGTAATCCATCTAGATCAAACTTTGTTTTGCGTTCATTAATCCGTTCCGGGGAATCTGCCGCCAGTCACCTCTCATTCATGACCTTCAGTCCGTGACAAACCAATAGGTAAATGGAGATGGAACGCCATTTTGTTTCGATTTCCATAAGTTCGGCGGTACGACAGAATCAATTCGAAATCCATTTTGCCTTATAATCGATTGCCATCGAACTCGGCGGTAGGCCCCCAGCGTTATTCGCCAAGTCAGCTGTCTGCATCTGCCTCTTCTGTCATTTTGTTTTAAATTTGCAAATGCGAAATATAATTTTACCTTAGCAGCCCAGTTTAAACCTGTCCTTCTAGTCAAGTTCCTGTAGTTAAGTAGAGACAACCAATATTGTTTCGAAATATAAAAATTTCGAGAAATAATTGGGAAAATTTATTAGAATACAGTGTCATGCTGAATATTAAACCGTTTTCATAGAAATTTACAGTTCTTTCAGGGAAAATAAGCACATATTTATATTTAAACATAAAATAAGAAAATAGTGCAATAAACCGCGACCTACCGTAAATGTAGTTTCTATTGTTTTAGAGAAGTTAAAATTTACTGGAATCAATACTTTTTACTTTACAATGCTATATATAGTTATGAGACGAAATAGTTACTACAAAAAACAACACGGTCGCCCTCACATACGGTGACGTATTAACGGCGAGCTTGATTCAGCGCGTTAATCGGAGTCCTCGAAAGCTCAGTGAACCGGTTATCCAAAGGTAAAACTACGATTCGGTTCCTACTCGAGGAACCGCAGACGAGTTGATTTTATGCTCTTAAAAATTTCGCCTCATAAGTCAACCATAATTTTTAAACACTCTGGTGAACTGCATATTTTTGTACCTACTTGAAATAGGTAATTTAAAATTTTAAACTGTACGCTCCAGAACATATTTGAGTGTGACTGAACGACTTTCAAGTATAAACAAAAAAAAAATCTTATAATCACACTAATTATCAAGTTCAAAGTTATCTATCATTAAAAACTTGTGTTATAAAATGCTTTGGAAAAGGTATCTGAAATACTAGATACAAAATACGTCTCTTGTAAATACTTCTGGAGATGAAAATACTTTTTTAGGAAAGAACATTTTATTTTAATGAATTTATTTTAATTATTGTAATTTATACAGAGATGGTTAATAAAAATTCTACTTAGCGAATGGAAAAAAAAATCAGGCTTGGCCCATTTTAGCCTAAATATAAAAAATCGAAAAAAAATTATATAAAGTACAAAACTAAAATTATTTTAACAGAAAAAGTATTTCAAAAATTCTAAGATACATAAAAAGGATTAAAATACAAGATACATCATATTTTACTTAAAAGTATTTTAGATCCAAGATAGAAGACGTACCTACGTATTTTGTATCTTGTAACAGTATTTACATACTAACTTTTTTATTTGATACAACACACAGGACATAAAAAAAAAAAATTTTAGGTAAATAAAACAAAACGGGCGGGAACAATAACGAAAGTACATTATAAGGTTTGGTTGGGTGTCCGTCCAGTTCAGCATTTAGTCAGCTGTAAGGCCGACGCTGATTTTCAACTGGATTCCTAAATTGACCTATGGACGTCGATGCGATACTAAACATTTTTATATAAATATGACTAAATATTAAATAGTGCCATTATGTAACCACCAACATGTCAAAATTGAAAAATACAAATGAATAATTTCAGTTAGTTGTATTTTAGATAAATAGATGTTTGGTGTTATGGATACTAAAGTCTGCTTTATTAAGTGGTTTTTTAAAGATTGCCATTATTTATTAGATAAGACATAGTGTAAGTCCTTAAGAAGACGAAGAAACCATTTAAAGATAATAGAAATTATATAAATATACATACATACATAATGTCACGCCTGGTTTCCAAAGAGCTAGGCAGAGGCGTATTGTACGCCCACAGTTATATTGTTGGTCTCACGTAATAGGGGGCGAGCCTATAGCCGCTTACCGGGAACTTTTACCAGTAGTATAAAAGTATTTAATAAATTGCCTTTGGAAATTAAAGAATTAAATCTACCAAAGTTTAAATACAAATTAAAAGCCTGGCTAATAAATAAACCATTTTACAATTTGAATGAATACTTTTTTACTAATAATTTTAAGTAACTAGTTGTAAGTTGTATAAATTGCACGCCCGCAACGGGTACACTGTTGTAACTAATGTAATGCATGAACACCAGCAAAATGTACACAGTCTTAGCAATAAAGACCTATTCTATTCTATTCTATTCTTTTATGTTTGCCAGAGCTTCAACAGGTGCAACACTTACAGGTGAGGTTGGCTTGGTGTGATTAAAGGTAGGCAAATCTTGGTAGGATACCTACACACCTATACCAATAAACATATATGATGTACCTATAAAAATATGTACAATATATAAAAATACTTAATCTGTGCGAGTGCGGACGACTGCCAGGAAATATAAAACAATAGAATTATAATTCTGTCTGGATATCCAGAGGTTTAGTAATATCCTTATTATCTCAGCAATTAGAAGTCCACTGTAGAACATAGGTCTCACCAATTGTTGATAATATTTTACGTGGAATTACGATCACCTATAACAATAAAACTAAATGCATCTCCCTAATCGCAGAAACAGGGGCGTGACGTGTAAGTGTATCTAATCAGGTTGCGCCAGGTATGGGTAATTAGCGTGAATTATTAAGAGGCTCCTGACCTTTTGCTTGTGTTTCAGGGGTGTCCTAAATAGCGTATAGAAGGAGAAGGTTTCTTGAATCAAATCTTAGAAGATTTTCTAATATATAATATGATTTTGTTCAAAAAGAGCAAAGATATTTCAAAGAGTAAACACAATTATTGAGCAATTCTGCTTTCTATACAAAATTATGAAATGTAATAATATTTACATTTTGGTAAATTGGTTAACATTTACCACAGACATACATGAAATAATAAATACACTTTATTAAGCACAATCAAATCGCGTAACTGTGCTTTTGATCCTAATAATTTTATAATTTACAGCCTTATAAAGTCCACTGCTGAACGTTAGCCTCCTTAATAGTTTGTTTTTGTTTTTGAGGTATTTGCCCATAACCACCTCGCTGGGCAGGCGGGTTGGTGATCGCAGTTCAAGCCAGTATGCAGGATGACGCTGCTGCCCATCCGGTAGGATTTCTCTTCGTCGACTCTTACGACCCCGTGAGATGAGAGGGGGTGCCACTATTCTAGGCCGGCACTACATAGCCTAATATTTCCTAATAATTTAGTGAAGAAAAAAAATTGTTGTGCTGTTAATTAGTTCCCGTTTATTTTATTTTAGAATTAATTCCAAATACCGTGCAGAACCGTAGGCATACTGGCATACTCAAAAGAAAATTTAATTCGCAACAAAATGGTGATTTTAAGACTTGCGACGTGCTTTGCGATGCATTTATAATACCTATTTTTTCAGTAGAGATTTATAATGTCTGTCTCGCGATTCCCACGTAAGTTAGTCAGACCATAACAATATCTCTTGATCTCAGTTTATCAAAGTCAAAATAGCGTATTCAAGTTTGGCCCAAATAAAGCTACACTTAATTTTAACGTATTTTCGAAAATATCAATGTTATATACACCCCGTATATTACCCTGTCTGAGTTCTTCCAACGTCCCATATTCGCCTCTATCGGCTACCATCGCCTGGACATCAATTGTTAACAGACCCCCAGCTGTGTTCGTAGACTTATTAGTTGCTTTTAATGAAACTTTCAATTATTAACTTTTGGTTCGACGATTTATTTTCCGTATCTTTCTGAATTATGATCGGAGTTAGTGTCAAACGGGCGAGTGGGTGGTTTGGTCCTAGTATCCCAAAATGCAGTTGTGGTTTTTACTGGTGTCCTGTGTCGCAGTTCGTATCTCGGGAGAAGAGTTTCCTTCGCTGATTACAGCTAACGCATCTATAGGTATGAGTTTTTAATGTGATTTAACAGTCACGTAGTCTACAAGATTTTTTATTTTAATGTGTTTAGTACAAATGTTTTGATTCATGTAAGACATTTCTGAGCTTATAAACCCAATAGAAACCCCATTATTGAACCTCCTCTCACTAATTAAGGTGACAGACAGGGACTTAGGCCATATTCCAGAACCCTTCATGTGCAGATTGGCGCAAACAACAGTGTGGTTAGCACTTGCTTTGCTTACAGTGGATTTCCGCAAAGTAACGCCTGAATCAATAAAAAACTGTGTCCCTCTGACTTGCTTAGCTCATTGACTACCTTAGTATACCATACCATACCAAAGACTCAGACATGCGTTTCGAACACGGAGAAAATACACAAACGGTTACATGTCCAAGGATTGATCTCTGTAAACTCTGCGTTACTTTTCCGAGCTTTTCCAACAATACAACAAACTTTCTAAACAAACTATGGTTAGCATTCTTTCTTTATTGCCGGAGCAAATTGAGCTCGCAAAAGCTGTCAAAGTATAAGCCAAGAATGATTGTGGTCGCAACAGGATACTGCAAAAGTCCATCAACGCGTGATTTAAACTAGAGCCTGAAAAGAAAATAAATTGAAAATAATACATAATTTTTATATGTTCCTTTTAGAAAACAACTGTATATAAATCGCATGCTTAATGGAAAAGTGACTTAACTCAAAAAAGACGATTTTTGGTACTTCACAAAAGAAGATCTTCTACAGAATACTTGTCCTACTTGTAAGCGCATTAAATTGATACTGATTTATCAATTAGTAATTCTGCTTGTGTTTTGAACGTTTGATTAACATTGATTCCATCTTAGTAAGAAATAGAAAGACTGCATAAGTACGTAACTCAAACCTGACCTATCTATAAATGGGTCGATGTTCTTTTAAGCATGCGAAATGTATCTACATTGATCTGGAATTTCCTTAGAAAAAATCGTGGCTAGCTTCTAGAGTAGCAATAAGTACAACAAAGCGCTGATTAAGGTCAATCTATTTATGTTGGTTCTTCAAGCAAAACGCAATTAAAGTTTTTTCAATAAACATTGTGTTGTTATAGCTGTAGTACTGGATCGTCACTTTTTGGGTGATCGCTATCAATCAGTGCTGGACGAATTGAAGGATTTCATCAAGGAGCTGGCGAGGGTCGAGCTGAAGCACGGCGGTGTAGTCGTCCACTACTTCTCCTGGACTACCATCAGTCTTAAAAAAGGTTTCGGTATCGGGTTCAGATAGAAGAAAATTAATATTTTTTAATGTGACCCGTCAAAATAACAACATCCCGCCTGATGGTAAGCAGTCGATCCAAGAAAAATAATATACTAGTGCTCCGTACGGTAGAACTATCACCGTTGCAAGCGCATCTACTCATGACGGCCTACATATAAATTGCCGTTTTAAATATTGAGCTTATACATCTTATCTTAGCGTTATCCCGGTTGCTGCCTTAAGGGCCCGGGGTCCGCAACCCTGGCTACGACGTATCAAATAGAAATGAGCTAGGAATCACATAAGGTGGGAGATAATTCCAAAGCTGAATTGTCTTACAGTCTTTTTTTGGGTCGAGTTTAGTTAGGGAGAGTGCAGGATTCAGTCGAGAAGTTCTTCAGTACACTTTCCGTAGTACCGATTGAACTTACGCTTTATGCCCGTAGGGGTAGGCAGAGATCACTTGCTTCCACTTGCGACGCCGATCAATAACTTTAGTGTTTTATTCAACTCCTTTCCCAGGATTCCTGGCAGTGTTTAGCATAGCATCATGCGAAGATACATGGTCCTTGTACTCGCGAACCGAGGAAGAAGAACTGCTTCTCTTCGCGCTGACAGAGGTGGATTGTCCGCGGTTACCCACAGACGCTGCTATCACTGTCACGTCAGTAGAGCCTGGGGAAGAGCTTCCACAGATTATCCTCGACATGAGGACCTCGAAGGCATTTAAGTGGAAATCTGCTATCATTTTACATGATGACACTTTGAGTGAGTATCGAGAGTAGAAAAACTGTGCTGCTCATTTATTTACATCCAAATACATCACGCCCATATATCGACGGTCGATATGGCGTGGTTGCGAGTATATCCGCACCCCGCTCCTGAGTGCATGAACATGAATATTTGTTCTGGTCTGGGTGTTTTTCTATATATATGTATTAAGTATGTAATTACAAACAAACAAAAAATGTTTATCCGTTATTTTTTACCCATAACACAAGTTCCAATTGATACTTATCGTGGCACTAAATAATTGGTCAGAAAATATTTATTGATTTCTATATTCTCGTTAGTGGTATGCTGATACTTCTTTACTTTAGTAAGTAAGTATGTTTTAACTTCACTTTTAGCAAAGCGATCTCTAGATGAATCTTGTCTAGCCCTACGTCCTCATCTGTTAATAAGAGTATGTTCACATATTGTTCTTTTTAAAAAAGTTTAAGACATTACTACACATGAAATTTTATTTCATTATCATCTCAGCCATCTGACGTCCACTGCTAAACATAGGCCTCCCCAATAGATTTACACATAGAGCGATCCTGAGTCGCCTGCATCCATCGGCTTCCCGCCGCCTTGACCAGATCATCGGTCCATCGCGTGGGAGGCCGTCCTCTACTACGTTTGCCGGTTCGCGGTCGCCATTGCAGAACCTTAACACCCTATCGGTCGTCGGTTCTTCGAGCTATGTGCCCCGCCCATTGCCACTTCAGCCCGCAAACTCGCCTCGCTATGTCGGTCACTCCAGTCCTCTAAATTTTATATGTACTAAAATATTGACTTATTAATTTATCACGTTAACTTGAAGTCAAATCTTCATAAATTTGCTAACTAATTTAATAATTATACATAATGTACTTAATAATACGAACGTTCTTCATTTTATCTTCAGGTTTAAAATTGTGAATAAAACACTTTATACGTATTTCGTTATTTGTTATAACATCCTAGGTGTACTCTGTCACACATTTTATAAAATTACATTAAAGTTCATGGGATACGCTTATGCAACATATAAATATTTTATAAATTGCATACCAAATACTAGCAATAACGTATATGATTAATTACTTAGTTAAATTACTTTCAAAATTGGTGACGTGTGGTACCGGCCTAGAAGCCACTCCCTCTCATCTCTCGGGGACTTATAAGAGTCAGGAAAGAGAAATCCTACCGGATGATGGGCAGCAGCGTCATCCTGCGTACTGACTTGAACTGCGATCACCGACCCGCCTATCCAGCGTAGTGATTATGGGCAAATACCCCCAATATAATGTTATTTATTGGGGAGGATAATTTTCAGCAGTGGAGTTTGTAAGGTTGATATTATGATGATGATAAATTACTAAGTGCTAAGAGGACGCAATATTATTTACGAGTCCAAAAAAAGCCTTTAATATTTTTTTGACAGTTTTTTAAAGTCGCGTTCCCACGGGATAATGAAAACTAGTCAAAGTTACTAATTTCATTACATCAGCTATCTTCCAGTGAGAGTCTCGTCGAAATCGGTTCAGCCGTTTTGTAGATTAGCCGAAACAGACAGACAATTTAAAGAAATCTAGTTTTGTTATTTATGTCGTAGGCAAATTGTAGAATGCGTCGTTACACAAAACGACAAGGTAAATTTTGAAGTCAGGTGATTTTTTTAAAAGTTTAATGAAAGCAAGTGGGTCCTGAAACAAATCGTGGGTTTGTTTGGTTACCTTGCGCAATTATACAATCCCCATCTCCAAGTTATGTGTCATAATACGTTGCATTGTATGCTATAAAAACAGAAACGTTTCCCATACATTCACAGTCAAAGTCGAAAGCTGACTGAGGAAATGCGGCAGAAATTGTGTAAAATGTCGCATTTCTTCAACCGCATTGCAATAACCATGTGAATTTTACTATTACAAACAGACACCAATTTAATGTATTTGTATAGACGAGCAATTAAGACGGCCACTCTACTTTTAGGTCGTGATATGGTATCTCGCGTCGTCCAATCCCTGACATCGCAAATAGCCGAGAGTTCCTCCATACTGCCTGTGTCGGTGTCAGTTTACAAGATGAAGCACGAGATTAACGAGTACCTGAGGCGCAAGGAGATCTACAGAGTTTTGTCTAAATTGCCGGTTAAGTATATTGGTAAGTGATATGATAGAGAGAAGAATTGCTAATATCAAACATTACAATGTGTTATAAGACATCATCCTAGCTCATTAGTATACGGACCTCCTCTCACAAATTAATATGAGATGGATTCAAGTTATACTTCACACTGCGGACCCAGTGCGAATTGGCGATGGCAAATTTGAGTAGTCTTGTCGTAAGAAAGAAAAACTATAAAACAAATCTGGCAATTGTTCCCAGTAGCCAGACGTTAAGGCGGGGATACACATGCCAGTAAATCGGGAAAGTAGCTGGCATGAAAGTTACTGGCATGTACAAGTAACTAGCACACTGCGGATACATTTGCAAGTAATACTGGCATCCAAGTTGTGCCCTTGCATGCCAGTATTACCATCGCGTATACACAGGCCAGTTCGTGAGAGTTACTCGTACCTATTCTTATGCGCTAAAAATGGATAACAACTGAATTAAACAAAATCGTGTTGTTACTAGCAATTGAATGTGTATAGCTAAATTAATGAGATATAAATAGAAAAAAAACGAAGACGGGATTGAGTCAGAGATTGGATTAGTAGAAGGGAAGATTTTGGAGCAAGTAGTTGCCTGCTTAAAGAAATGCGTCAAGAAGATCCTGATGGTTACAGAAACCATTTGAGAATGCTCCTAGAAACATTTTATGAATTGTTAGAAAAAATTGGGGACAACTGGCATGCCCGTCGCTGTCGCGTCTGTGCACACGTGCCAGTTTGGCTGCCCCCGCGAACCCTAACTCAACGGTCATGCGAGTAAATAAAATGTTGTGCTAGCTACATGTATGCCAGTTACAGGCATGCCAGTTAGCGTATACACGTGCAAGTAGCTGGTATGCTAGTGTGCAAGCTACGGGCATGTGATCCCCAGCTTAAGGTAGGTAAATAGGTTAGGACGGTAGTAGACTCTTAGTAAAATTGTCCGAGTGTTTTACTGCACCACTTCTATTATTTTAATCTAACATGTTTTATTTCAGGTGAAAACTTTTTAGCAATAGTGACGACTGAAGTGATGAACACATTGTCAGATATAGCGAGAGAGCTTCTTATGTCGCACACGTTGGCGCAGTGGCTGTATGTCATATCTGATACGAACATTCACAAGGGGAACCTCTCCGACTTGATTAACAAACTGTACGAGGGAGAGAATGTGGCCTACATGTACAACATCACGGACGACAGTCCTGATTGCAGGGTAATTGTGGATGTCTCGTAGTTTAAAAGCGGTGTATCTCTAGGTGTAAAATCCTAGAGACACACCTCAGACATAGTCAGCGGTCTGTTAAGTGATGACTTTACAATTAAGCGAATCGAGTTGTTTAAGAGGCGATCCAATTTTATTAAGAGGTCTTTGATTAGATCAGAGGAATACACATGAGCAATATGAGCATAATCAATTATAGGAATTATTAAAGTCTGAACTAAAATAACTTTTGTTAGAGACGCAATAGAGCACGCAATGTGACTTTTCGACTGACCTCTAGAATATAAGTGGACCAACTAAGAGTGGCGTCAATGTAAAGGCCGAGAGCCGTCACAATTGCGCTATAGGGTATACTGGAATCATTGTAGACAATAGGTTGTATCACAGCATAGTCTAATTTCACAGTTCATGCGAGCTACCTACAATAATGGTCTGGCATTTGGAAGAATTTACCGTGACACCGAAGCGATTAAAGCATTCTGAAATTTTGTTTGAGTTATATTCAGATTTTGTATTGCACTTTAGCTTTCGACAGAACTACAGTCACGGTACAATTGCAAGTCATCAGCATAAAAATAGGGATGGCAATCAAGGAATGTAGATGATGTGTTTATAAATAGAGAGAATAGAAGTGGCGACAAAATTCAACCCTGGGGCACTCCGCTTTATAACATACCTAAGCCTTTCCTTTTAAACACTTTCACGAATTAATATGGTGTTTGGTATACGAATAATGCTTCACGCTTTTGTTGTAGAATGGTTTAATGTGCTATTGCCAAGAAATGTTAGGTGCGTTTGTGTCGGCACTGGATGCGGCAGTTCAGGATGAGTTCGATGTGGCCGCACAAGTATCTGACGAAGAGTGGGAGGCAATCAGGCCTAGCAAACTACAAAGAAGGGCCATGCTGCTCAAACATATGCAGGTACGAGGCAGAACAGAAGTAATCACTGGATGAAATGTCAGGTCAAAGTCATTAGTTCACCACAAGTAGCTTTCGGTTTCTTCTTTTCTGCAGCTTTCTGACTACTTCTCAAGGAGTGTCAAGTTTTTAACATGTTCATCTTTTACTATAATATTACTTGATATGATAGTGATGTGTTTTCGTAGTATAATTTAAACTACTTCTATATCCAATATTACTTTACCTTCAGAAGTTTCCAGTGTAAGTTTAATTTGTTCGTCTTATACCATCTCAAGCATAGTCTAACGGCAGATGTTTTCTATCTCCGGTTAAATTTTATTCATCGTATATTTGAGTATCATACGAAGTGAAAATGCCATTTGTCATTCGCGTCTTTGCTTCTAACATTTCTTTTTGCTGGGTTTACAGTTTGTCCCAATAATAACTTTATTGATTGATTTGATTAACCAACAAAGATTAAAATATGGGCCCTAAATGACTAAAACGAATGCCCTAGAGCCAAACTAACTACCTAGAGCCAAACTGACTCGACACACCACCGAAGACATCCCAGACGTCAGCCTGTACGAGATTAGGATGGCCCTGAAACAACTAAAAACAGCAAGGCACCGGGTGAAGACGGGATGACAGCAGAGCTTCTGAGAACGGGTGGTACACCAGTACTTAAGGTACTCCAGAAGCTCTTTAATACCGTCATTCTCGAGGGACGTACGCCACAGGCGTGGTCTAGTGGTGTGGTTGTCCTTTTCTTCAAGAAAGGTGATAAATCCCTTTTGAAGAATTATAGGCCAATCACGCTACTGAGCCACGTCTATAAGTTGTTTTCACGGGTCATCGCGAACCGTCTTGGTTAAAGGTTAGACGACTTCCAGCCTCCCGAACAAGCCGGTTTCCGAAAAGGCTTTTTAACCATAGACCACCTACACACGCTGCGGCGGGTTATACAAAAGACCGAGGAGTATAACCAGTCACTTTGCTTAGCGTTTGTGGACTATGAGAAGGCCTTTGATTCGATCGAGAGCTGGGCAGTGTTTCAGTCCCTGCAGCGATGCCGCATTGATCATCGGTATATCGAAGTGCTGAGGAGTTTATACAGAAACGCCACCATGTGCGTACGAGTACTGGACCTGTGCGCGAATCCTATCCTCTTGCAGAAAGACGTGAGGCAGGGTGATTTCATTTCACCGAAACTGTTCACTGCTGCTCTGGAGGATGTTTTCAGGCTACTGGACTGGAAAAACTACGGCATCAACATCAATGGCGAGTATATGACTCACCTTCGATTTGCCGACGACATAGTGGTCATAGCGGAGTCGCTTGTGGATCTGGGCACAATGCTCGGAGAGCTCGACAGAGCTTCCCGCAGGGTAGGTCTTAAAATGAACATGGATAAGACGAAAATCATGTCAAATATCCATGTTGTGCCTACCTCAGTAATAGTGGGAAGCTTGGCCCTCGAAGTTGTCGACGGGTACGTATACCTGGGACAAAAAGTCCAATTAGGTAAGTCCAACTTCGAGAAAGAGGTCAATCGTCGAATCCAGCTCGGTTGGGCTGCGTTCGGGAAACTACGCAAAATCTTCTCGTCCAAAGTACTTCAGTGTCTCAAGACGAAAATCTTCGACCAGTGTGTGTTGCCAGTGTTGACGTATGGGACTGAGACGTGGTGCCTGACTATGGGCCTCATAAGGAAGCTCAAAGTCGCTCAGCGTGCAATGGAGAGAGCTATGCTCGGAGTGTCCCTACGTGATAGAATCAGAAATGAGGAAATCCGTAGGAGAACCAGAGTGACCGACATAGCGAAGCGCGTTTGCAGGCTGAAGTGGCAATGGGCGGGGCACATAGCTCGAAGAACCGACGACCGATGGGGCGTGAAGGTTCTTGAATGGCGACCACGAATCAGCAAACGTAGTAGAGGGCGGCCCCCAACGCGATGGACCGATGATCTGGTCATGGCGGCGGGGAGCCGGTGGATGCAGGCGGCAAAGAATCGACCTACGTGGAAAGCGATTGAGGAGGCCTATGTTCAGCAGTGGACTTCAAATGGTTGAAATGATGATGAATGCCATCGTATGCTTTGTAGCAACATATAGGGACAAAGAGCAGATGTGGCAACTGCAGCACATGGCGGGCGCTCGCCGGCGACACTTGGGGCGCTACTTATCGAGGGTTCAAGGAGTCCACGAAGGAACCAGCTGTCGTCACTAATACTACTGAAGGAGTCATCGAGAACGTCGACTTGCTTCATGTTAGTATCTAATAATTACCCTCGCCACACTATTTTAATGATTTTGACTGTACCTCTGCTCTCGCTAGGACTAATTTAGGTTTTAACTCACCTTTGAGCAGAATATGTCGTTATTATTATAGACAGTGTGCTCTATCGAGTGACCTCGATATTTTTAATGATTCACTCAGTAAATTTATTTTGGCTGTATCAGAACCTCCAAGATCAGTTAGTTTATTGAGGTTCTTTTAGGTTATAACAATTTAAAACATCTTCAACTGTCTCTTTTCAAAGTTTGTTATATTGATTATATATTAACGCTGTTGCACTAACATAAATTTAAGCTTATAATAATTGTCTGTTTTGTTCTGAATGCTGCATAATTGGTGTACATACTAGAACCTGTTCCATTGTATTGTAATTTCTTAATTTTAATCTTTAGTATGTCCACTGTTGGTATCTCTTTTAACTAAATAAGAGGAGGAGACGGAACTAATATATCTGCTATGAGTTTATAAGTATTTAATCTAGCATACAGTCAACCAACCAATCAAACAATTGCTGTCCACTGCTGAACATGGACCTCTCCCGCTGAGCGCAAATCAACCTAGACCTGCTAATCGCATCTGTATATCTATTATCAAAATTAAATTAAATAATATATCTAATATTGTACCTCCTGTATTTCGGCTTGAAGAAAATAAAAAAATATCAATTTTAGGTTGGTTTCTGGCGACCAATGGATGCGTTAAGGTTTGATGATGTGCTATTTCCGCATGTGGAACATGGGTTTCGAGGGAAGGATCTACCAATTGTAACCTACCATGTAAGTGTATTTTATTGTCTAAAGGACTCCACTATATCAATCATAAAGCAAATAAACTAATTACTTTTCTCGCCTAGATTCTAGAAGTTACGGATTTTCAAATCGAAAAACATTTAAAAGAAAATTGCTTTATGTTTTTGTCGACAGAGAGTGGTAATTAACTCTGACTGAACCGTTAGTAGGGAATCACAAATGACTTTCAAATTTAATATTAAAACCGTTTGTAATCTAAAAATTATGCCCTTATCGCAAAAAATGCTATGTATATTTGCGGAAAAATCCGTTGTTTGGAAATTTTGTGAGTTTGTTGTTTGAAAGTTTATTACAATATGGTTCATCTTAAAAAGGGCGTGAAAAAGCTCATCCAGGGTTTGGAACGCTATTTGCGCTCGTAAATTTGTTTTTGTAATACGTTGCAAACGTTTATTAGCAGCGGTAACTCAATTCCAATAATTGGCACCTTTCTTCAGATAAGCTCTATATTTCAAGTGCCATCTTATATAAAAATTGTTTTGGCTTTTGTGTGACCAATGTTTGTCGATTATTATCGAGAACTTAACTCGGTGCCATCAATATTTAAGCCAATTATAGCAAATACGCAATGAAATAAAAAGAAAGATAGAAAGTCTACTATGCCGACAAAGAACATAAATACTAGATCTGTGTTTGTGAACATACCTTAAAAAGATCGCCTAATTGTTTTTATTTTTATATAAGTAGTACCTATTTAATTAGATATGTTTGCTAGAGTCGTATGTGTACGAACGGTTTGATTTATATCTTTGTTTTTTATTTCAATTTGTAGAATCCTCCATGGACCATACTACAAACTAATGAATCTGGTTCGATCGTCAAGTTCGGCGGGCTTGTGTTCGACATCGTCAACCAACTTGCTAAAAACAAAAACTTTACGTAAGTAAATAGTAGAAGATTGTATAAATTTTTGGGTAGGTTATTTATGCAACCTGAAATCTGTCATATCCTTTTATTAATTTTTTTTAATCGTCGGTAAAAAAATGCTGTTTACACACTGCCTCCCGGCCAATGGGGGGACCGAGACCGATATGGTGGCAATATATTTGACAATGCCATTTTAAAACTACAATCTGCAAGGCTGCATCTATATAAACAAAGCCTATGTACTATAATACTAATAATTTATTTCCTGATTTTCAGAATGAAAGTTTTACTACCAAGCGACGTGAAGCGTCTTCTATCAAATGAAACATTAGACGTATGTATTCTTTTGAGGTATTTTGAAGTGCCACGTCAGTATCCAATTGCTTTTTGTGTATTCTGTAACTTCTTCATGCATTGTGTAGGAAGGCTGCAATAAATGCAAATTAATAGAGTGACCAGACAATGGGCAACATAAATAGTACCTGTAATTTATTGTGCTGATGTGTGCAGTCATGATTTCACATCAGTTTCCTTTATGTGTATTTTGTAAGTTCTTCACGAATAGTGTTAGAGCTGCAATAAATTCAAATATACTGAGTGATCAAGCAACCGAGACTTACCGAGACCAACAGACTGCAATGCAGAGGGTCTCGAGTTCAATTCCTGACTTTCCGAATACTATGCGAAGCCGGCTCCGAGCCTCCATATGCACGTTGCGTGGGTACCGGCTGTCGTGAACATTTATGGAACTCAACTCCAAGGCGACGGTTATCGCTCCGATTACGAACTAAAATTCAGCTACATCTGACTAGACTAAAAAGCAGAATCTGGGTCTTTAGCGTAAGACTAGGGTACAACCGAGACAGGTGCTAGGATGATGACGAATAAGAGTGATGAAGCTATGTGAAGCGACAGGTTTTTGTAGACTTGTGAAATTCTTTTGCTACTTAGTACATTTTCTCGATCTGGTCAAGGCGGCGGGAAGCCGATGGATGCAGGCGAATATGGCGGGAGAAAAACTAACCTTCACGATTTTGTTGCCCGTTCTTTTATTATCAAGCAGTGAATGGGCGCGCTAGTTTTTAAGTTTTGACTTTCATAAGAGCTCTTTTGAGCCAAACTTGAATAAATGATTTTGACTTTGAGTGATCAAGTGCACCATAAATAGCTGTTATTTTTTGTGCAAATGTCACGAAGTTAACATGACTTGTCAGCTTTCAATTGTGTA
The DNA here is from genome assembly GCA_949126915.1 of Musotima nitidalis. Taxonomy (NCBI): domain Eukaryota; kingdom Metazoa; phylum Arthropoda; class Insecta; order Lepidoptera; family Crambidae; genus Musotima; species Musotima nitidalis. The sequence goes on along the minus strand of OX421424.1, from coordinate 3,779,489 downwards.
TTATGTAGAAAAAGCTGCAATCACGCATGCATTTGCATCTAAACGATAAGAGTAATCAAGCAATAGGCACAATAAATAGTACTATTTAATGTTGTTGTATAGACGACGCGGAGTCATGATGCGACGCTCACATTATTGGCAGTTGCGAAGGGCCAGGCGGCCATTGCAGTAGCAGCATTCACTGTCCTTTCAGATCCACCTCCTGGTAATTACTATATTACAGTACATATTCGAATCCTAATACGCTCAAAGAATCGTCTGAATTCTTCTGGCAGCTAGGTAGGACTTAAATATTAAAATTTCTAAAACGAAATCAATTTCCTCGTCAAAAAATACCTGTCATTGTTCAAATTAAAATCTTTCAAAATTTACTTTTAGTTGGCATGTAGCACTTTACTATGCAGGAGTGGGAGCAAATTAAGTCTATCTACTTCTTGTAGAGGTAGTTTATGCTTATCATCAGGTAGAAAAAGTGTCAACTTCATTACCATAAAATAAAATAAACTATTACTATTGTTAATTATCCCTATAAATGCAGAATTGAAAATCAACGTCAGATATATACAGGGGTGTACAGGGATCCTACCAAGACCTAAGGAGTCCAAGCCAACCTCACCTGCAAGTGGTGCACCTGCCGATCAACGGACGAGGCTCTAGCGAACATAACAGTGCCCGACAAGCGACAATAGGCTCGCCACCTATTACGTGGGACCAGCTATATAATTGGCGAAGTGTGGGCGTATAATATGCCTCTGCCTACCCCTTCGGGGAAACAGGAGTGAATGTATGTATATAAGTCAGATATATGAATAACGTTAAACTATCATGTTCAAAGCAGTGTTGAGAGATTTAAAGTTAAACAATAAAAGTGCAGATCGAAACTCCGGATTTCAGTAAGTGCAGCTGTTTTGTTAAGGCGGGCTACATTTGCCCTTAATTAAATATAGGTATACTCCACAATGACGTTTTGTGAAGAGGAAGAAGATGCAACTAATTTATTATTTGAAACGATGGTTAAGGAGAATACTTAATAAGAAATTCAGTCGTAGAATAGACAAGATGACAAACACGTTTGTCTTTTTCCAGGTATAAACTATACAATACCAGTAAGCACGCAGCCGCATAGCTTTATGATAGCGCGACCTCGGGAGCTAAGCCGAGCTATGCTATTTCTCCTACCCTTCACCACTGATGTAAGTAATTCTTTTTTGCTTTGTGTGGACTCGCTCGTTTCGAGTAGGTATATATTTAGTCGACATCTTCATTTAGAAGTTAGGTAAATAGATTTTTGACAGCGTTATATTTTATAATGAACAATATCTTAACGTTTATCCGAGCGGTATGATTGTACTTGGAGTCAAACCTATTGTTAAGTTCTGCGAGACCATTTCTATCAGTTTTTGTAATACTCATGTATGTAATATTAATAAATAATAATATTGCTGGCCCCCCCACCCCATTCCACCCGCTGCTAAACTTAAGATACGGAGGTGTAGGTTTCTTTGCATGAACGTGAGTATTTAAAATAAATTTTTACGTAATAACAATTTTAACACAGAAAAATATTGTAAATTAAAAACTTAATGTTTGGAGCAAAATGATTTCATTGGGTTTTTATTTTGGATTTCAGACCTGGGTTTGTCTAGGCCTTGGGGTGGTTCTAATGGGTCCAACCCTGTTTATAATACACCGACTGAGTCCCTTTTACGAAGCCATGGAAATTACCCGCCAGGGTGGACTTTCCACCATACACAACTGCCTTTGGTACGTTTACGGAGCACTTCTTCAGCAAGGTAAGATAAATACCTCCGCTTTAATAACATCAATAATTGTTCTAAATTATGAGCACAATGTATGTACTTATTGAGAAATTATGCATAAAAACATATGTAGAAAGAACTAATGGGTTACAATACGCATAAAAGATATAAATATTAAGAGTACAACACGAATTGAAGGAGTACTCCTTTAGCTTTCCAACTAATAAGTTTTCTGTTAAGTAAATACTAAATTGGTACTTAACAATCCAATGGTCACTTCGCTGAATATAGCAAATCACATGGGAGTATAAAACCTCCATGTATATCTCCATATCTACCTCCATGTATAAGACCAAGGAAGTACATTATGTATCCGATATTACTGGTTGCCATTTAAGCATTTAAGCACTAACACGTATTTATTGAGAATACCTAAGACACAAGTAATTAAGTTTACTTAGTTTAGGTAGATAACACTTAAATTAATTGCATTACTAACCCAATTTATGTTCGTAAAATATTGTAATTAGGCTAGTTATTATACAGAAATAAATTATTATTATTATTATTAAATCCTTATCTCCTAAAACTTTATAATAATGTCTCTTTAATCAATTTTTTAAGAAAATAAACTATCACATATTTTCAGGTGGTATGTATCTACCTAGAGCAGACAGTGGGCGGCTTGTGGTGGGCACATGGTGGCTGGTGGTGTTAGTGGTGGTGACCACGTACTCCGGTAACCTGGTCGCCTTCCTTACGTTCCCTAAGCAAGAGATCCCCGTGACCACGGTCAATGAGTTGCTGGAGAATCATCTTACGTACACTTGGTCAATACAGAAAGGATCTTATTTGGAAATGGATTTAAAGGTATTTAAGAAGATTTTTTTTTAAATTAATTGACATGCATAGAATAGTGTCACCCTCTTTCATCTCAAGGGGACCCTACCTCGTCGAGGAAGAACAATTCTACCAGATGACGGGCAGCAGCGTCATCCTGCGTACTGGCTTGAACTGCGATCACCAGCCCGCCTGCCCAGCGTGGTGATTATGGCCAGATACCCCCAATAGATTGTAATCAATTGGGAAGGCTAATGTTCAGCAGTGGACTTTATAAGGCTGATATGATGATGATGAAAATGACAGCTTTATTTGAGTAACTCTCAAGTATTGGGAATTTACTTGGACTTTTTGAAACAGGCCCTAATTCAGTCGAGAAACTGCTGTCGAAGCTTTAACATAAGACAACCATTTGTCTTAGACATCATATAGGGCTTAGACAGAGTAATATTGTTTAGAAACGGAGACCAAGTTCGATAAGTATAAAATATATGGCCTTGACATAAGCCGCTGCTATAGGTCGCGTCATGTAAAAAGAACGCTGGCGGTCAAGCTGCGCATTAGGCGATTTATCGGTCTATTTGGTGGTATGAGGTGCGGCGCGGGGCGGGCGGGTCACGCGCCGCATGCTAGACGGCGCGCGATTGGTTCGTCAGTCGACCCATACGGCGCGCGATTAGTTCGTCAGTCGACCCATGCGCAAACACACCCCCTCCACTTTCTTCCAGCGTTCTTTTTACATGACGCGACCTGTAAATGACTTAGTAATTTAGATATGGCTTACGGCGTCAAGTCCATTCATATATATTTATCAAGGTTCCAGCGGTTTAATTCTATAAAGTTTGTAGTACTTGTCTTTGAAGTAGTTTAACAGTACGGTAATTTCAAGCAACAAGTTCATGGCAGTACGATTCTGTTGCAAATGACTGCCAACATACAGTTGCACTCCCATTACATATGATATAATGTCACGGGTATCAAAATCAAATCAAATCAAATCATTTATTGCATATCACAGTACATATAAAGGTGGTACATAGAAAATAAAGTACAATGTGACACCCTGCAAGGGCATAGCAATTTTTGAGAATTATAAATTTAGAACTACATGTATATAAAAAAGATAACAATTCATAATTAATAACAATTTGCAAGCAATAAACATAGGAAAACACAAAAATTCAATAACAATAAAATAATAATAATGGATGTGGGAAAACCGTGATTATCTTTAGTGATTAGCAGATGAATAAAGATTGTTCTTCTAACAATTTGTAAGTGTTCGACCACCTGGGTAAGGAAGATGATATACGGTATATGTATTTTACACTTTCCTTACAATATAATTAGTGCTCTATTTCAGAGTTCTGATGAGCCGAAGTACGTAGCGTTGCTGAAAGGAGCAATGTTAAGCGGTGGTTCTGGGGGACTGGAAGGCAATTTGACACTCAGTGAGTGATTCGTGGTGGATAATTACTTTACCCTTTGGTTTTTGAGAAAAGGCCCGTGTTCAGATTTGGGACTACATACATACATTAATACTCCAATTTCTTTTCCTATTCGTTTTCTGTGCATGCGGTTAGGCTGTGGAATGCGTTGACAGTCATTGTTCGCACTTCCAAAAGTATTTCCATTTTTAAGAAGGCAATAAAGGAACACTTCCTTGCTGCCTGCTAGCTGTACCTTTATGTTTAATTGTTTAATTTTAGTATGTTATTGTTTGATTTTAGTTTTTTATTATTGTTTTATTTTAGTTTGTTTTGTTTCGTATTTTGTGCACGTGTCTACTTTGTATGTTTTTTTCCTTTCATCGGTCTGCTGGAAGAAATTCCTTTTAGGGATAAGCAGTGCCGTTGTACATGTCTTTCATAACTTCTATCTTTGTGTATGTTCCTTATGTGCATAAATTGTTAAATAAATAAATATATACATAAATTCACGCCTGTTTCCCTAAAGAGGTAGGTGGCCAGAGGGAACAATATAAGCCTACATTTCGCCAATAATTGTGTTGGTCCCACGTAAACCGCCACCTAGGCGAGCCGATTGCCGTTTACCGGGAAATTTGATGTTCGCCAGAGTCTCGTCTGTTGATCGGCAGATGCACCACTTGCAGGTGAGATTGGCTTGGGCTCCAAAGACGATGGTAGGGCCCCGTCCTAACTTCTTAAATAAATATTTTCTTCCAAAAATTACACCAATTTTATAGTTCCAAGATAAGTATCATTAAGAACTTGTGTTATGGATACTAAATAACGAATAATCATACTTAAACACTTTTTTTTGTAAATGCAAACTTAATAGACATAGGACACATTTAGACCAGAACAAATATTCATTTTCATGCACACAAAGATTTGTCCTGTGTGGGAATCGAACCCACGACCTCAGGATCGGAGTGCGGGTATTTTGACCTCCACGGCATATCGGTCGTCAAACTCTTCGTCGTCGGCTTATCACTTGCATTTCGTGGTATGGTTCAAAATCATTAAAATGTGTGTGTGAATGTTATTTACATATATACAGGCACGTATGTTTCCCCGAAGGGGTAGGCAGAGGCATATTATACGCCCACACTTTGCCAATTATATAGATAGTCCCACGTAATAGGTGGCGGGCCTATTGCCGCTTTCCGGGCACTGTTATATTCGCCAGAGCCTAGTCCGTTGATCGGCAGGTGCACCACTTGGAGGTTGGCTCGGGCTCCTTTGGTCTCGGTAGGATCTTTTGCTAAACTGAAGACGTGTTTGTTAAATTGAATTGCATTATTCTGTCCAGTGAAGAAGCAGTTGAACCAAGTGCGGAATCAGCGGCACGCGCTGATCGACTGGAAGCTGCGTCTCGGACAGCTGATGCGCGACGACCAAATTATTACTGACACTTGCGACTTTGCACTCAGTCAGTATACTTTTATAGTTTAAGTACAATGAAAAACACCCTTAAAATAAGCCCTAATTTACCCTTGCTATAAGGGTAAATAAAACTTATCTGATACCTAAGATTATCATTTTAATTTTTTATTTACTAACACTTTTCTTTGACAATATTTATCCCGTACAACTATTTAGTTTGCTAAGGTTGCCTGGTAGAGATCTCTTCTAGTGATAAGCTCACCTTTGTATATGTTATTTTATATACCTTATATAATACTTAAAATTATTTTGTGCAATAAAGGATTTTTTTTTCTATGCTGGTATCAGGTAAATGCAAAAATAAAACATTACAAATAAACGGTGATTAAACAAAGATCAGCAATCGTAGTAGAGGGCGGCCCCCCACGCGATGGACCGCTGATCTGGTTAGGGCGGCGGGAAGCCGGTTTATGCCGGCGGCAAAGAATCGATCTACATGGAAAGCAATTGGCAGGCCTATGTTCAGCAGTGGGCTTTAAATAGCTGAAATGATGATGATGATGAAATAAAGTTAAAAAAAGAAGCTAATATAACACCCGATTTATTAGAAGTCGAAGTGGAGATTGCGTTTAAACAAATGTTTACTAGAGAGAAGGATAATTTGAAAGAAGTGGCTTGTATTGGACGGACCTGGTGTGCAGAAGACCGGGTTGTTTGGTGCTTTAAGGGGAGGCTAATGTTCAGCAGTAGATGGCAATTGGCGTTTTTGATTGATAATTGATACTAAACAGTCCGAAACTAAAATCTATAAGAAAGTAACCCCAATTTGCACCAATCGCAGAGATAGAAACAGAAGACAAAGCACATTTTGAAGCTCAAAAAAAACAACAACAGTTATTATTATAATAATGTAAGCACATTTTAAAAGTTAATGCAAATAATTATTAAGTATGTAAATGATTTTTGTGATTCGATTATTATTCTTATAGGCTCCGAAGAGTTTTTGGAAGAGCAGCTGGCAATGGTATTGCCGGCAGGGAGCCCATACTTAGCCGTCATTAATAAGGAGTAAGTAATACAAACAAGTTTTGGAAAATTTCTTTATAAACATTCGGTAAAGTTACACACACACATTCACGGCATATTATACGCCCAAACTTCGCCATTGGTGTTCTTGGTCCCACGTGATAGCGTAGCGAGCCTTTTGCCGCTTGCCGGGATCTGTTAAGATCGGTAAAGTTACGCTGAACAAAATATTAATTACAAAGTAGTGTAGGCTGATTTCTTTGTCGCGTACGAATCAATATAGTTGTAATACACAGCGTTGGATTGACCATATAGTCGTGATGGCATTTTCCAGCCCCAAGGGCCTTTTTTACCCGTTTGTAAAAAAATGCTTTTACGCACCCAAACAGTCGGGGGACCGGTTAGATATTGTAGGACTACTGCGGCGGCTTGAAAGATTTTGGCAGCCATTCCACTAAAAAATCAGACTAATAAGGCTTGTCGAAGAAGGGCGAGACCGTATTCACTGAGCCTACAGTCAACATCCGCCCCAGAAATGAAAAAAAGGGGCGGACCTCCTTAGAGGGGTGAGATGGCTTTACCCACTCTTACACTTCACGAATAGTAGGAAACACTCGTCAAAGTCCTGTCATTAGACAGTATGTGGGGCACCTTCCGAATAAGTGAGACTTTCCGTACCAAGAAATTTGGAAAATCGTTCTTGTGTAAGACCATTAAGCTCTAAAATTTTCTGCCGGCTCATGTGTTTACTAGTTCCTATATACCCGGGTCTTTTAAGCAGGCGTGAAACGGCATTTCAGCAGGCCATCACGAGTGGGTGCGCTTTGTATCGTGCTTATTCCACAGTAGGAATCGCCCTACTTTTTGAGGACTGCGTCGACTGCTTACCATAAGGATAATAAATAAATAATAATAATAAATAATAAATATTTTCTAACAATTACACCAATTATTTAGTTCCAAGATAAGTATTATTAAGAACTTGTGTTATGGATACTAAATAACGGATAAACACACATAAATACTTTTTTTTGTAAATAAATACTTAATATACATAGGGAAACACCCAGACCAGAACAAATATTCATGTTCATGCACACAAATATTTGTCCTGTGTGGGAATCGAACCCACGACCTTGGAGCGGAGAGCGGGTATACTCGCCACCACGCCATATCGGTCGTCAAAGGATAGATCTTATGAAAAAAAATGTTCGATGCAATGCTATTTCTAAATATTCATTTATGCAAGTTTGGTTTCAGGATCAACCGCATGCAAAAGGCTGGACTGATTACCAAGTGGTTGCAGGCTTACCTGCCGAAACGCGACCGGTGCTGGAAGTCCACTTCCATTGCGCAGGAGGTGGACAACCACACGGTCAACCTTAGCGATATGCAAGGTTCATTCTTCGTGCTCTTCTTGGGTAGGTTTTTTGTTACTTTGGATATGTATCTGGCTATTTTATAAGCCAAATATTACTTATATAACATTATTACTTTTATAACTTGACGACCGATATGGTGTGGAGGTCAGTATACCTGCACTTCACTCCAGAGGTCGTGGGTTCGATTCCCACACAGGACAAATCTTTGTGTGCATGAACATGAATATTTGTTCTGGTCTGGGTGTTTTCCTATGTATATTAAGTATGTATTTACAAAAAAAAAGTATTTAAGTATGTTTATCCGTTCTTTAGTATCCATAACACAAGTTCTTAGTGATACTTATCTTGGAACTGAAGAATTGGTGTGATTGTAAGAGAATATTATATTGAATTATTATATTATATTATAACAAACCGGTCTGGTATAAATATTTGAGAGGCAAGGTGATGTGAAATTGTTTTAAAGATTATCCCATGATAATTAATCTAATTATTAATTTACGTATATTAAAATTACCAAATAAGTTAATCTTTCGAAAGACAAAAAATATCATCATCATCTCAAGATAAGATATACATACCTAAACATACAATCACGCCTGTTTGGCCGAAGGGGTAGGCACATTATATGCCCATATTTCGCCCATATTTATATATTGTTGGTTCCCCGCAATAGGTGGCGAGCCTATTGTCGCTTACCGAGAACTTATATGTTCGCCAGAGCCTCGTTCGTTGATCAGCAGATGAGGTTGGCTTGAGCTCCTAAGATGATGATAAGATGATCCCTATGCACCCATTATTGTTTAAGGCCTATTACTTCACTCTGCAAAGCGCCATTCTGATTTAGATTCGCTAAACTGGCATGAAAGACGAAGAATTACTTCTGAGCTTTTTGTTGTTTATTGGGTAGATAGTCATCGCAGTTTTTCAATTAATGGATTATATCTTTCATATAAAAATAATTATCTTACAATAACACCAATTATTTTATTCTAAGTATCATTAGGAACTTGTGTTTTAGATACTTAATAACGAACAAACATACATTAATATTTTTTCAAAGATAATGGTACTTGCTAAGCATTTTCCACGGTTTTTTGGTGTTGTAACATCTTTACGAGAAACGAAATAATAAGATCAGTGAAGAGAAATTAAAAGTATTTTGGAAAAACTAAAAATAGTTCAATATATTTTTTAAACACTAAAGTTATGTATGTATGTTATGTAAAGTGAAGCGCTCGTAGCTCTGCGGTGTTTGGTGCTCGGAAACGATTACCGATGTACAGCAGAGTTTGCAGAGGTCAGTCCTTGGATGGGTGACCGTTTGTGGCATTTGATATCGAGCACTTCTGTGAAAATTTCTAACAGCAGGACGCCATACACCTGCGTCCGCCAATCCGCACTGGGTCAGCGTGGTGGAGTATGACCCAATACCCTCGCACCTTGGTATGTGAGAGGAGGCACGTCCTAAGTAGTGGGGCGTTAATGGGCTGAGATGATGGTGATGATGATGATAAATTATGTTATCAGTAGATTAATTTTGGAATAATATAAAATAAACTGCACCAAATTTTTATTCCCAGGATTCTTTTTGGCGTCTTTCGTGTTGCTGATCGAGTGGCTGTATAGAAGACGCAAGACCCGAAGCGATATCGATGTCATAAAGCCTTATATAGAATAATAGTAACCCTAATAAAAATATTTCAAATATAAACGACTTTATACATACGGGTCGGTACATATCTGAAGAAAAAATTGTGCGTATTATCAGTACGGACCAGACAAATACATAATATAACATTCAACATTTCACACCAAACCGGTAAGGGAGCGTCCAAAAATCACTTGAGCCTCCAAAGAAGGGGTTTAAGGGGGGACGGAGGGGTTAAAAGAAGCCACTTGACTAAAGGGTAGCTCCTAATAATAATAATAAATAAAAATAATAAATATTTTCTAACAATTACACCAATTATTTAGTTCCAACATAAGTATCGTTAAGAACTTTTTTTTTGTAAATACATATTTAATATACATAGGAAAACACCCAGACCAGAACAAATATTCATGTTCATGCACACAAAGATTTGTCCTGTGTGGGAATCGAACCCACGACCTCTGGAGTGAAGTGCAGGTATACTGACCTCCACGCCATATCGGTCTTCAAATAATGCGTTAGTTATTTTCCGTCAGATGTACCGATCCTTCATAGATAAAACAAGAGTTATACGAAAACTTCTAGAAAATCTTAAATAAAGTAGTTATTGAAACACACATGACTTTAACTTATGTCCTGCGCTTGTAGCTTTGCGGTACAAAACGGAAACGATCACCAAAGTAAAGCAGCGTTTATAAAGGTCATTTTTTGAGTGGGGAACGTTTGTGTGGCATTTAATATCAAGCGCTTACGTGCTTCTGAAAACACATTAAGCTACTGATCCCGGCTGACACCATAATTCGTTAAGCCACATGGCTAGAAAGGTAGGTCGGATAGATAGGATGGGATAGCCAGAGTGTTTCAACCTGCCCAATCAGAGGCCCTACTATTGGGCAGGATAAAAAACTGTAGCAGAGGACTTCACACACGACAATCCGCACTGGGTCTACGTGAAGCTATATGACCTGAATACCTCTCAACTTCGATTGTGGGAGGAGGCCCGTGTTCAGTTGTGGGACGTCAATAAACTAATATAATTATTGTGGATATCCCATTCATTGCTGTGCAATATCTGTTAAAGTAAGGTCAAGGTTTTGGTTGTAACAATATCGTTGCCGTGTAGTACCGGCCGTGTAGTATAGTCCCACCCCCTGTCATCTCACGGGGAGTTAAGAGTCGACGAATAGAAATCCTACTGGGTGATGGGCAGTCGCGTCATCCTGTGTATTGGCTTGAACTGCGATCACCAACCAGCCAGCCCAGAGTGGTGATTATGGGCAAATACCCCCAAAAAATTACATTCTAAGCTAATGTTCAGCAGTAGACTTTATGAGATTGATATGGTGATGATATCGTTGAGGTAGAGGATAAGGTGATGGAATTATGTGTGGACACACCTTGGTATTGGTAAATAAAAGGAAGGATATATAACATGTGTTGAAATGAATTAGAAAATAACTGCCGGACTTATATGGGTCCGGAAAACAAATAACGCTTGCGCGATCTAAACACGTTCAGTGACATCTTTGGATATACTTACGAACTAATATTTATATCAGTTTTGAACAATGTGGATTAGTACTCATGTATTTAAGACCTAACAATGAGTATATCAGGCCTTGACATTCAGAAAACTATAAGCATTTGTCTATGTTTTCTGCATCGCATTTAAAACTATAATTTATGGCAACTTCTCCAAGTTTAGCCAATCTGATGAAATGTCGAACACAGTCACGTAAAGAAGTCGTGATAATTTTATGTCTAGCTCAGATTTCGGTCTAAAAATATCTGACAGGTTCCTAACATCTATTTTACAACCTTTGCCTCGCAGTTTATCTTTTACTATATTTTGTATGTACGAAAAATTTTTGACATATTGTAAACACTGTGAACGTCACAGAACATTCTAAGAATTCAAGAAAAATTCGGGAATCTTTTATGGGGCAAGGTAGGTATGAAATACTACAGCAAAATTCCGCAGGATATTTTGGATTTTCCCCTTACACGAAATTATAAAATTAGTCATTAAAGTAAAAATGCTTAAGAAAGCATACTATTGTTCGCAAGATTATATAGATGATAAGACGGCATAGCTGTAAATTATATCTATAATAAGACAAACAATTTATAGGTCTACAGCTTATTTAATTTTTATAATATTGTTGTTATTTTTCATTTGTATAAATCTTGGTATGTTATGGCGTGGCTTGAGTATGTCATGCACACTTAAAATTAAATGTCTCTGGGGTGGTGGCATCATGCGTCGGGTCGTTACGTTCCCTAAAATATGGTTGAGTGAATTTATGGCTGGTTCGAGCGTCATACTCGTGAACGAGTGCTGTTGTGGGGACTAGTCTGCTCATGTCTACTATTTTTATTAGTAATTAAAAATTCAGCTAACTAAAAAAAGTTTTTTTTAAGATCTAATGACTGCACAACACGCCTTTTGTAGTCCTATCATTCTCCTAAATCATTACCTGTGTGTAATATGAAGTAAATTGTATACTGGTGGGAATTAGTTTTTGATTAGCAACGCATAGTACTGTCCGATTATATAGATGTTAAGACGGAATTGCTGTAAATTATATCTTTCATAAGACCAAAAATATTTGTGGTTTGCAGCAAATTTATCAATATAATGGTATTTTGTTAAACTTCTTTTATCCAGTAGCTTGAGTATGTCATGCTACACTTAAATGTCTTTGCGGTGGTGGCGTCATGCGTCGGGTCGTTGCGTTCCCTAAAATATCAATGAGCGAAACGATGGCTGGATCATGCGTCACACTCATGAACGGGTGCTGCCAGTGAAATTAATGAAATGCATAAATTATTTATTTAAACATCACACAACATAATAAAGACAAAGAAATTAAACAGAACACGTACAGGTTGCATGATATCGAAAAAGGCTCCTGCTCAGTATTTGCAGTAAGTCGGTGAACAAACCCACTGCACATATTTTAAGCAGGGGCCAGTGAGGACTGGTCTGCTCATGTGTACTATGTTTATTCGTAATTATGCTCGTATTTCTAAAAAAAATAGTTATTTTCTTCTTTTATTTGAAATCTTGTGACTGCCGAACACAGGTTTTTGTAGACTTGTGAAATTGTTTTACTATGAAGTACATTTTCTTGTAACTGGCGGGAGATAAAACTAACCTAGATGATTTTCTTGCCCGTTCTTTTACGATCAAGCTCACAGCAGCTGACAGCCGCAGTGAATGGGCGCGCTAGTTTTTATGTTTTGACTTTCATAAGAGCTATATTGAGCCCAATTTGAATAAATGATTTTGACTTACAGGGATCCTATTAAGATCTTTAGAGCCCAAGCCAACCTCACCTGCAAGTGGTACACTAGCCGATCTACCGACAAGGCTCTGGCATACATAAAACTTCCCGGTAAGCGGCAATAGCGGGAGCCTTATTGCGTGGTGAATAATAAAAGTAAAAAATATGAGATGCATCATAAAAAAAATCATTATGAAAAGGTGTCATTATCATCTCAGCCATATGGTCTCCCTCCCCAATAGATTTCGACATTGAGCGTTCCTGAGTCGCCTGCATCCACCGGATTCCCGCCGCCTTGACCAGATCAATTGCCCATATAATAAGCCTCTACATACGTGACTGGATGTCTGTATACATATATGTATACATAAAAAGCGGATCACGTGGTGACTTCATCCTAACTGTTAAAAAGCAGTGCATCACACGTGAGGAACATGCGACGAGCCCGTGTCACCTTCCATACAAAACCGGCTGCCATGTGAGTTACACTCAAAGTATCATTTTCGGAACGCATGCACCTCTCTGCTATTTTTGTTGATTGCCGTGGATAAGATGATTTGCATAAAGTATATATATAGGATATTTTTATTTTAACCTTTTTAAGGGTCGTTAGTTGATTTATATTTTCTTTCGATTAAAGTGAACTAACCCAACTTGCCTGGATTTTGGTAGGTTTTAAGATTTTGGTGCAAATGCCGTGAATGTGATGGAACACATTAGGGTTGTGAGCTGTGAGCTTTTACTTCACTAGCTGATTTACTCTAGTAGTGAATGAAGATTTAAAAATTAAAATGTCAGTCTTACAGACAATGAATTGTGGCAGGAGTATTTGGAGAGATGGGATCGACAATCAAGGTCAAGGTAGAATGTCATTTATTTTAAAAATCTCTGGGCTATCATAATAATCATCTCAACCTTATAACTCCTCACTAAAAAACTAAACTTTGAACCTAATTAAAAATAAGTGGGAAAACTTATGCATTACGCATGAAAAAAGTGACCCTCGACCTCGGTAAACTTAAACTCAGTACAACACATGTGCATAAATACAATTGGCATTATTACCTTCGCAAGACCTTCCATGACCAAATTCAGAAAATTTTAGAGAAAGAGCAGGTCAAAAGTACCCTAAACCCGACGGGCGTGTATGAGGAGGTTAATGAGTGTGAATGAAGCTAAAAGTGTGTGCCAAGATCGTAGCAAGTGGAAGGATGTGATCTCTGCCTACCCCTACGGGAAAGAGGCTTGACATTATATATGTATGATTACACATATACATAGCGACAGGCGTACAGCGTGCTTATACATATGTACACATATAGGGCGCAGAACCTCTTGATTGTTACACTTCCTGGTTTAAAGGTTTAATTACTTGAACTTTTTATTTATCTTTCAATGATATTTTATAAACCAAATTTATCGCTCTGTGTTTATGAGTTTTAAGTCATTTTGTAACGTCAACAATAAACAATATGAAGAAAACTCAAATGGCATAATATTTTACTGAAACTGAGTTATGAAGGAATTAAAATCGTCAGCAGTCCGGTAACGTATCACCTGCTTAAGCACGTGACTTTGTGTCGTAAGTCGCACATGCAGTTTTATGATAAAGATGAAGGAAAATTTTTGACTCCCCTTTTTTTCTCACCAAAGTGTTATGCAAGGGTAAAATACGAATTGCTAAGCACACGTCTGTCAGAACATATATATCCGACAGAATTCACACTTCTTTCAGAACAAAACGTAAATAGAAATGTTTTTATTGTAACTACAAAATTGTATATTTATTATCTTACACGTGTGTTTAGTATTCCGCGCTTTTAGTCGTCGTAATCGCCACACATTTTGATTTGTATTTTGAAATTTCTAACAGTATTCCGTTCGTCCCATATTCAACAGTCAGTGGGTTGGAACACGAGAAAATTTGACAGCTTCAGTTTTTATTCAATTGACACTTTATCTGTTTCCTTTTTACTTAAGTAATTCACAGCATTTAAGTTTTTTGTGTTGCTTACTAATTTCAAGTTTTTTGTAGTTATATAAAAAATTGAAATTATATATTATTTTTTTTGTTAGCTCGAGCTGTTTTATTATTATTTATCCAATTGGTAATAGTGGTCTGGAGTCTGCGATACAAGCCTAGCTTAGTGCAGAGCTCGCTAGATATAAGTTTTATGTATGTAAGCATTATGGCAAATAAATTATTATATTATTAAAATAGAAAAATGTCATAATTTTCACTGCTTAACAAATTTTCATTGCTTTGTCACGGTGTTCAATCGAATCTGAAGAAAAACTGTACATACATACATTCACGCCTGTTTCCCTGAAGAGGTAGGCAGAGGCATATTATACTCCCACACTTCGCCAATTATATAGTCCCACGTAATAGGTGGCGAGCCTATTGCCGCTAATCGGGCAGTGTTATGTTCGCCAGAGCCTCGTCCGTTGGTCGGCAGGTGCACTACTTGCAGCTTAGGTTGGCTTGGGCTCCTTAGGTCTTGATAGGATCCCTATACACCCGAAAATATAATAATATTAATATGATTACCACATAGTTTATAACCACTTTAGAACAAATAAAATATGACAGTATATCAGTAGACAGCTAGATTTAGAGCTAGTCCTAATAAAGTCTAATTAAACGCCCGCATCAATTTTGCCAGGACTTTACGATCTGATGAATAGATTGGATTTTAAAAAACTAGTCCCTCGTATCGCTTAATACAATCTCTTGTAGACAACCCTAAACACGGTGAGAACAAAATACAGCACGTTGTGTATCAAAGCTTCAGAAGAGAATTACACTTAGCTGATGCAAATCAATAGCGATATTTTTATGTTGATGAATATAAATGTTAACATCATCACCCTGGCATTATCCCGGCCCTTCAAGTTTAGCATCTGTTCATTTTTGGCTAAATTTCAGTTATTACACGAAGCAACTGCCGTTTGACCTCCGCAACCCAGAGGGAAACATCTCTCTATGGTTAAACCAGCTCAGGATATTACCTAGAAGGCACTGACTTCCTAATAACGACTGCCATAGATGTTCATGACAGACGGTACCGACAGCTTAACGTGCTATCTAAGCCACGGAGCAAGCGACAATTACGCATAAAAAACAGTAGCACGGGAATTGTTACAAAGATATTATGTTCTAGGTTATGTCGCGTACCCTTGCGTTGTGTAATGAGCTCCCTGGCGAGGTTTTCCCAAGAGATTACAGCATAGGACTCTTCAGCAAAGAGCGTGGAACTGTTTTCACAGGGTCGGCGACGCGTTAGTGTTGCCTCTGGTGCTGCAAACGTTCTTCAGATGAGGTGATCACTTTTCGTCAGGTGGGCCGCATGCTTGAGAAAAACGGATAGATGACACACATTCTCTCTATACCATGTAACTAGCGACCGCCCGCGACTTCGACCACCAATAGAAAGAAATAAAGGAAGACTGCCGCGGTAAAGCTATTGCATAGCATTTTTATTAACTTATGCAATTATAATTATTTATTTATTTTATTTATGCACTATTTTTTGTAAGCAAAACTTGAAACTCTAAGCAGGCATGAGTCACCAGATTGCGGGGCGAAGAAGGGGATTACGCATGCGCAGTAACGCCGATACAACCAATGCCACCGAAAGGCGGGTTGCTGAACTAAAGAGACAAGCGTGATATTTCAAAAAGTCATTAAAAGTTCTGCTTTTTATCATATGGAAATACTAAAAAGTATCACCGCTGTGCCGGTCGAGTGGGGGGTGTTAGGTTTTTTTCGTTACGGAATTTCTGGATTCGGTCTCAACGCTCAAGGCCCGCGATAGAAGCTATGCAATAGCTTAAAAATGTTTTATAACTAACACATAAAAGGATAAAATGTATGTGGGAAACAGGGCTATATGAAATATCTGAAATAGTAGGTACGTTATATGTATACTAGTTTAGTGCACTCACAGTTTTTTTTTCATACCACAAAGTCTAGGTCAAGGAAAGAAGTGTTAGTTCTAAAACATTTTCTTTATTTCTTTCTATTGGTGGTCAAAGTGGCGAGTGGTCGCAAGTTACATGGTATAGAGAGATATGTAAGTCATACATCCGTTTTTCGGGAATCTTTAAACAGCGCCATCTATCGGGTCCAATCAGAACTAAAGACAATCCTTACTTCAGATCATCCCAACAAGATATTGTGAATTGAAAAATCTGTCAAGAAAATACCATTCCTTTAAGGGAAAACACAAAATGCGATTTCTTGGAAAAATACCAATAATATATTTATTTGTGGTTGTATACCTATTCTGAATATGTAATAATCTGGTTATTCATGTCAGAAAACCGGTGTAGTCAGACGGGAATCTGGAGATCTTATTGTTATAGCAATAGAGTGTACAATGAGCGAGGAATCGGCCGAGTCTTAAACGCTAGCAACAACTACTTAAATACAGATAGTGAGAAAACCAGTCACAGTCGAGCTCGGCCCTCCAACCAATTGGCAGCTAAGTCGTCTTAATCGGAGTGTTATTTTTAAATTTTTATAAAAATCGTATGTGTCAATGACAAAATCGAAGAGAAAGTTCGCTATCACCGACAAATTTCTACCAAGGTCAGACATTTTTTATTTTATATACTCGTACGTAGGGTCTCTTTCACAATGCACAAATAAGCTCACATTAGCATTTGCTTGAAAGATAATCCACACTAAACCGTCTTTTTAACTGCCAAGTATCTCTTATTTGGTCTGGTGTAGTGAATAAGACCCTTAGATTACCTAGGAAACGCCTTATATCAACATTACATGTTAAATTTAAAATTATTTTGAAGATCTTATCTATTTATTATTATTTTTCTGAAGAATTATTTATCTATTCTCATACAAGACAAATATTTTAGTGTGCAGGTATTGTTTTACAAACGTATTTAAGTATGCTTATCCGTTCTCTAGTACCCATAGATCGAACTTTGGTTATTTGGTGCTAAAAGGCGCCGTGTGAGATGTCGAAGGATGTTGTGATATTTATTATTAGACGTGTTAATAAGTAGTTTTAAAAAAGATTAAGCAGAAAGAAAGTGGAGTGAGATACAGTTATGTTTATAAAGCCTACAATGCGACTTCAACTTATCATGGCTCATAACTTAAAGTTTTTTGCAATTAAATTAAATCTGCAATTTAACCTAAAATGTTTTATGTGACAAAAAGAAATGTGATATGCTTTGACAATTTGACTTATCGTTTTGTAAAACGGCGAAATTCTACAGATTAGGCAGATTCTATATCTGCATATGATATGCATATCAAAATCCATGTCTTTATTGGCTTTTAAAGGTGAGGAGTGATACTAGTGGTTGTGGTCTCCTATTTGTGCAATAAAGGTTTAAATATATTGTATTGGGATCCTACCAAGATCTTAGCCTCCCAAACCAACTGTGGTGTCTGCAAGTGGTGCAACTGCCGATCAACGGACGAGACTCTGGCAAAAATTAAAGTTTGAAATGAAATGAAAAAAATTTATTCACATAAAATAGAGAGTAACATGTGGTTGTTTTGTTATATAATAGAACATCTATTTTTCCAAACGCAGGGCGTGTGAATGTCAATATAAAATAAGTGGAATTAAAAGTCATTGTAATAATCATAATAAAATAAAATTGATGTCAAAATAACGAATTATATAATATCTAATTATATAATATCAATTTTGGTGTTAAAATATTCTGCGAGTGAATAAAAACATTTAGTTTTTAGCCATAGCTGTAGTTTTATTTTAAATATGGGTAAACTAAGCTCACTCATTGAGTTTGGTAACTTATTAAATATCTTAACACAATTTGAATAAAAATTCCTTTTTTATTATTGTGTGTGCGTATTTGGCAACATTAGCCCATGATGTTTCGCTATACTGCAGCTATTAGCATTTTTGAATTTAAAAATATAGGGATGAGTTTTCACAAACATACAACATTCTAGAATGTACATGGACGGAAGAGAAGGTACATCCACCATTACCCAGTAAGCGGCAATAGGCTCGCCACCTATTACGTGTCGCCAACAATATAATTGGCGAAATGTGGGCATATAATATGCCTTCGGAAAAAAACGTGATTATATGTATGTAGGTTTTAACATCTTCGATAACAGATAGACGCGAAGGTCAGTATTACTCATCTCTTCTCCCAAGGTCGAAGAGGCGATTCCTACACAGGAAAACCGGAGTCTTAATCATCATCATCTCAGCACATTAAAGTCTTAGGGCTAATATTAGGAGCATCCGCGCGTACAACGACCTACTTTCAGGATTCAGGTCTTACGCCACCACGTGGACACAGTGTGGGAAGGCATATGTGTAACATCCTACTGTTAGATTTTTAAGCCGATCAATAGGGTCTCCAATATGGCGTGATGACTCAAAATAAAAACAATAAAATAAACTTTAAGGTCAACAAGATCTTTTAGATTTTCTTTGACAATCATGAAAGAGATATGGGCGGTACCATAATCAAGAAAGTGAGAGAAATAAAAGAAAATTGATTCTTTGTCAGAGTTTGTCAAGGTTTGTCAGTTAATCTATCTGAACTGGTTTTTTTCATGATTTGTCAGTGTGTCAGTGACCCTAACCGGAGGATTTGTCAGTCAGCCTGTCGTGATTCTAAAGGGGAGTCTGTCGGTAACGAGGCTTCCAGACTAGCACACGTAGTAAAATAAAAAATACTTAGAAAGATCCTGTCATTTAGATTCGTCATATTTACAAAAAAAATGGAAATTCTAGAATTTTTTTCTTAACAACAATCAAAAAGATATGAGCGGTACCATAATCAAGAAATAAAAGCAAATGTATTCTTTGTCAGAATTTGTCAAGGTTTGTCTGTTTATCTGTCTGTTGTGGTTTTTTCTCAAGATTTGTCAGTCTGTCGGTGACTCTTATCGGAGGATCTGCCAGTCAGCCTGTCGTGATTTTAAAGGGGGAGAGGTTTGTCCGTCAGTCAGTCAGTCTGTCGGTGACTCTAACGATTGAGAAGAATGCCTCAAGAAACTTATCTCTGCTTTTGTCAAAATATGTAATAACCGAGACCGGGGAAAGCCGGGATAAACGACTTAAAGTGTCTTCCCAAGTAAGAAAGCGCTTGATATTAAATGCCTCACACACGGTCACCCATCCAAGGACTAACCTCTGTAAACTATGCTTTGAATCAAGCAAAACTACAACATGTTTATGATTACGCAAAATTCTTATAAAAACAAACAACTTTGGCGATCAACGACACTTTCCTCGTGCATTTTTCTAAATGCACTTTGTTAGTTCGGCTTGAGTCGCTCCATGAGACTGTGACCCACAGACAAACCAGTCAAACGGTTTTGTGGGATATGTTTTTATATAACTTGTATTATTTAAAGGAAATAAACGGTTTATCTATCTATGTAATAACTGACACTCAGTCAAATCTGCTTAAACCAATGAGCAGAACCTGGGCTCTAAGCGTAAGCATAGGAGCCATGTGAGCTCTTAAACTTTTATTCAATCAAAAACAGATGCTACCTTACTCATACCTTATTCATTATAGCTTTCAATGAATACTGGAGCATAAAATTGGTTGTGTAATCAGCAGTTCGTTGGCATGTAGCACCACTGTATTATCCCTTTTTTATTAATTATTCAATACTATTATGGACAATACTGATAATAAAACGAAACTGTCAAACATTGAGGTTAACATCACAATTGTTATTTATTTTTATTAGAATTTTTTTATAGTTTTAATAAATTATAAACAATTAAAAATGGTATTGGTCTCTTTTATTTACGCAATAATACATTGGAAATAAACCACATTTTACGGATTTAATCGCAGTTTATTATCCCTGCGGATATCAGACTTTGAAATAGGTTTTAGAAATTGCTATGAGAATATTTCTTAATGTCAGATGTAGATTATGACGTCACAGCGTTTGAAACTTTGATAAAATATTCTAAAACGTTGATAGGGTCCGAACTTGGAGGTTCTTCGGGTACGTAGCCAACGTTTCGTTTAGAAAACATTGACTCCATGAGAGGTCAATGAATCACGAGTTCAGAAACGCTAAGTATTCATAAAGCTATTTTGGGCACTTTTTGACTACTTAATTGATTAAGAAAAATAAAAGTTAAATTACAAATATCGTATTTCGAAATGATTTTTTGTAATTCTCATATTTTATTAGTCATATTAATGAAAAATTATTTATTTCAACATCACACAACATAATAAAGACATAAAACAATAGGTACATAGCACACGTACAGGTTGCATGATATCGAAAAAGGCCTCTGCTCAGTATTTGCAGTGAGTCTGTGCACAAACCCACTGCACTGATTTTCAGCAGGTTTTAGCAGGCATTAGTATTGTTTGTTTATGGAAACAGCATCGTGTTTCTTACACTATTAGTAGTGATAGATATATTACTAGGTTTATGACAAGCCAAACACAGGGTAGGGTAGATAGCACAGAAGAGAGATACTCAACAGAAGTAGCATGTTCAGAGTTTAATTCGAGAACGAGTGTCGCCACTTTCACACAGATGAACATTTGCTGTACTCAAAATCAAATAAAATTTTTTTTTTTTAATGTGACACATCATAATGACTACATCCGGCCTGATAGAAAGCAGTCGATGCAGTCCAAAAAACAAAAATGAAAGCGCTTTATATCGCGAAATAAGCACGGTACAAAGCGCACCCACTCATGACGGCCTGCTAAAATGCCGTTTCACGCCCCGCTTAAAAGAACCGGGATCATAGGAAATAGGAAACACAAGAGCCGGCATTATTCAAGTTTAGCTCAATAGAGCTCTTATGAATGTCAAACTTATAAACTAGCGCGCCCATTCGCTGCGAGCGGGAGCATGATCGTAAAAGAACGGGCAAGAAAATCGTCAAGGTTAGTTTTTTCTCCCGCCAGTTACAAGAAAATGTACTTTGACAAGTCTAAAAAAAACTGTGTTCTGCAGTCACAAGATTTAAAATAAAAGAAGAAAATAACTCTTTTTTTAGTTATACGAGCATAATTACGCTCTTCTTTCACATAGGCACTACACGAGAGCTCATTTCCTTGGTCGCCTAACGACACCCTGGGAGGTAGAATATTTTAAAGATACCGATACCACACGGTAGGTACTTCTTATTTGTTAATAAATATTATTAAAAAAAATACTGATACTGTCGTTTTCTTATTGAGTTCAAAGATAACGGGTGTATAGGGTTTCTGACAAGATCTAAGGAGACCAAACCAGCCCCCCCTGCAAGTGGTGCACCTGCCGTTCAACGGTCGAACTCTGGCGAACATAAAAGTACCCGGTAAGCGGCTACAGGTTCGCCACCTATTATGTAGGACCAACAATATAACTGACGAAATGTGGGCACAATATGCCATTGCTTCCACTTTGGGGAGACTGCTGCCGTGATATTATGTGTGTTCAAAGATAAAAACTGTGGATATTGTAATAAACTGTTTCTTAAGTCAGAATAGTTTACCGATGTGAACTATCAACATCTGTTTGAGCATAGTGTTGTCAACTCGACTCGCGGCCAGCATCAAGTGTTACCCAAAATGCACACATATTTCTATAGGAAAAGTATTTACCCCAATTGTATTGGAATATATAATAAGTTGCCTTCTACTTTTATTGACCTTAGCTTACTCGAATTAATTGTTAGTTGTTTCCCTGGCTCAAACTGAATTGCTTTTATTAAGTCTAGGAATATTTAGAAATTAATATAAAAAATAAGTTACATAACTCTCCTTATGATTACGTTTTAATCTGACATTTGAATGTGACCATAATTTTCAACATTTTTTGACATTCATACGCCCTGCGTTGGCAAGATTGATAGAACATTAAGAAATTGTTTTAAGATCCCGGCAACATTATTTATTATGAATAAACGTTTTTATTTAATTTTTCATTATGGTATCTACCAAGTGAGCG
Organism: Musotima nitidalis; assembly: GCA_949126915.1. Taxonomy (NCBI): domain Eukaryota; kingdom Metazoa; phylum Arthropoda; class Insecta; order Lepidoptera; family Crambidae; genus Musotima; species Musotima nitidalis. The sequence goes on along the minus strand of OX421424.1, from coordinate 3,756,742 downwards.
GAACGACGTTTTGACATTAAGTTTAAAAATAATTCTGTGGACATTGTACGTAACAGTTTCCTAGACTTCTTGGCGGGAAAGTGAAGCGTCATATCTGCAGTTTTGTTTTATATCCTAAAATTTGTGATATTTCTAAAATTAATGTGTAATAACGGTGGATTATTAACCTTTTAGTGTTTGTGAATATACATGAGTGTTGGTAAATCAAACAAAGCAGTGCAACATCACTTTTCAAATTCTCTCAAGGAGTCCATGTGAGATCTCAGTATAGTCCCACATCTTTACTGAGGACTCAAGGGGCTTAGGGGAGGGTATCTCATTTACCATTTATCATCTTTATCACCACTCATTTTCATTTACTATGAATTATATATTATTAATATATCACTTACTTGACACTGGCTAGATGTGCCAGACGCACGAAGCCTTTGTTTAAAAGAAAAAAAAAACAGTTTCCTAAGTTGGAATTGTTGACCAATGATATAGAGTGTGCTGAATGCACCGTAGCGTCGCCGAGGCTCGATCACTCGGTCGCCGCGTGCCGGGCTCGATTTGTATGCAAATGGACCCGCGTAGTAAACACCCGACCGGTCCGACCACTTCGACGACAACGTACACTCAGCTGCTTTAAAATGTATGCAAGTTTCTTACGTTCGTACACACTGGTGTATGGGGATTCTTTCCAGACAAGAAACCGAAACCAATCTGCAAGTGCTGCACTTGCCGATCAACAAATGAGGCTCTGGTGAACATATAAGTTCCTGGTAAGCAGCACAACATATAACGTGGGGCCATAAATATACTTATATAGCATGATATGCTTCCGCCTACCGCTTCGGGAAAACATACATTCACGCCTGTATCCCCGAAGGGCTAGGCAGACCATACCATACGCCCACACTTCGAAAATCACATAGTTATAGGTGGCGAGCCTATTGCCGCTTACCGGGCACTGTTATGTTCGCCAGAGTCTCGTCCGTTGATCGGCAGGTGCACCACTTGCAGGTGAGGTTGGCTTGGGGTTCTCAGGTCTTGGTAGGATCCCTATGTATTCGGGAAAACAGACGTGATAAGTATGTTTGTTCCAAGGTCCATGTAATAAGGTCTTTCGGCGCATTTGTTTACCAGCTCACAAGACCCGGGTCTTTATGGGACATTAAACTCGATCTGATTACTGAGCTCATTCTATAGTATAAAGCGCTCTTATTGTTTTGGATTGCTGCTGCGGATTGTTAAAAAGGAAGTGTCACAATGACGAGTCACAATTAAAAAATAAAATAACGCATATTTGTACTTGACTGTACCGCCCTGTGTCTATACGGTTCTATATATAATAACAAATGTTTTTATTCATAGCAGAGGTGACGCCAAAGCTATGTAACGTTATGGGGTTAATAAAACTAATGTTTATTAAAAAATCATTTTATCATACGTCTAACAATCATCAAAATCAATAAAAAAATATCAAACAGATCGGTTGTCGTTTTTTCAGGAAATGAATTCTTAAATTTTATTATTGTTGAAAATACTGCAGAAAATTTCGTGAGGTGTGTATATACGAAACCCTTGGGGGGGTTTCGGCGCGGGTTCGGCGCAGTGCCCCCTGGCAGCGGTTTCTTGCAGCGCCCGGGCGCGTCGTTGGGTGGGCTGTCTTCAGCCGATGGGTAAAATCCGGTGGTGTCACGTCCGGTAGTGCTGCGATCAAGCCCTGGGGCGATCAGCTAGCGAGGTGTCATGTTTAGGACAGCGTCAGGTCACTTCCTAGGTCTCGCGAGGGATTAGGCTTCGGGCATAGGCCTTGGCATCCGGTGCAGAAAATCATATAAAGACATCCCTCTTATGAAGACTGCATCATGACAGATCCCGGCAAGCGGCAATAAGCGCGCCACCTATTACGTGGGACCGACAATGTAATTGGCGAAGTGTGGGCGTATAATATGCCTCTGCCTACCCCTTCGGGGAATCATATGTATGCCTGCCATTGTGGCCTAAATTAAATAAAGCCCTGTAATTAATAATTGTATTATCACATAGCAAATAAATGGCGATTCTGTTTTTAATTTTCAATAAACAGAATCGAAATTTATTTAAAGCATCAAAGGCAAAGTCTATAAAACATCCTTGAAAGAGAAATCGAAAAACATTGTGGCAGCGGTTTAAGGTTTATGACCTCGCGGAAACGGAAACATACGAATTCATTTGACTCGAATATTTTATTTGACTTTGTTAAAAATACAATTTAAATGTTTTCGAACTTTGGACAATCGACATTTAATTATTTCTTAAGGTATTATCTTACTGTTACTGTTTATCGTTACGATAAATAATGGTAAATGGTATTTTTCAGGTTTAATAACAGAAAAACTATCTATTTCAAAATTACAATTCAACCTTAGGATCTTCACGGCAATCCCTTCCCTTTCATTTGGTATGTGTATACAATGCGGTTCGAAAATACTTTTTTAACTGACACCTCCTTGCTTCCGCGTTTGGGTCACAGAATTTCTTTATTTATTTAAACTTCATCGCACAAATTGAAAAAAATGTACAAAAGGCGAACTTAATGCTATAAGGCATTCTCTACCAGTTAACCTTTGGGTTAGTAGAATAGTATGAAGAATATGAAATATGTGTCATATTTCAAACTAATCAGTCCAGTAGATGTGAAGATATTTCTTTATTTTACTTTCTGTGTGAATGACGGCCACTGGGAATTCCATAAGGGTATGAATAAGTGTCAAGAAGTCATGTTCAGCTATCGACGTGCCAGGCTGTAATGAAAATGATAAAGATTATGAAGGTAACTAAGTCTACCCGATAGTATCAAAACGTTTTTTGCATCAAATCATGTATCAAAAATAAATAAATAAATATTTCTGACACTTACACCTATTATTTAGTTCCAAGATAAGTATCATTAAGAACTTTTGGTATGGATACTAAATAACGGATAAACATACATAAATACCTTTTTTTTAATGTAAACACATACTTAATATACATATGAAAACACCCAGACCAGAACAAATATTCATAATTATACTCACAAAGATTTGTCCTGTGCGGGAATCGAACCCACGACCTCAGGAGTGGAATGCGGGTATACTCGCCACCACGCCATATCGAACCAAAATTTTTAAAGGAATTAAAATAAATCTCTATTTACATAAAATAATCTTGAATTGGGACCAAACAAACATTGTTAGGTAATATTAAGGTTCACGACCTGACTGGTTCAAATCAGACATTCTTTGGTCAATAACAGTTAAATTAATCATGACGAAACCGGAAATAGTTCAGGTTATTTAAAGCTTTTTGCGAGATACCATAGTAAACAAAGTACAACGGTTAAGGTTGCCTGGAAGAAATCGCTCTAAGCGATAAGGCCGCCAATTGCATCGCTTTTTTTTTGCAATTGTTTTCATGTTTTATTTTAATTTTGTGTACAATTAAGCATTTTCTGTCTATCTATCTAACGAAAAACTCCAAAAATCATTTGATTTTTATCATCATTATCATATCTACAGTAGCAATTAACAATTTCATAAGTGAAAAGTCGTTACTTTTAACAATATTATAAGTGATAAGTCGTTACTTTTAACAATGTCATAAGTGATAAGTCGTTACTTTTCACTTACAACATTGTTAATTGCTACCGTCGATTTATATATGAATAGTGCAATAGAAAGGTATGAATGTGTGCGTGTATATCTTTATGTAAATTGTGTCCATAACAGTTTAATTGATTTAAATATTTTATAATTATTTGGTTGGTTCGAGGAAACTGGCGTGAATGTATGTTCTGTGTTTAAATGTTATATGATTAATAAAAGGGTAAAAGAACCCTTCCTATCAAAGTAAAATAAAATAAAAATATAGGTTTCCACGGTTATCATCTTTTTGCGGCTTTGAATAGATCATCGGTCTATCCAATGAGAGATCGCCCCACGTTTGCGGTCGCCCTTAAATAACCTTAACGCCTCATCAGTCGTCGGTTCTTCGAGCAATGTGTCCCGACCACTGCCACTCCAGTTTGCAAATCCGCCTAGCTATGTCGGTCACTTCAGTTCTTCTATGGAGTTCCTCATTTCTGCCATGTAGGAATACACCGAACGTAGCTCTTCCCATTGCAAGCTGAATGAGCGTTCTGTGTCGGTCGTTGAAACACAGCGAACTTTTTAATAAAAAATGACAGATGATGTCTAGCGGAATTTCGAAGGAATAGGATGTATATCAGATTCATTTTCTTACAGTGAATTGTCGAAAGGTTCTTGTGCCGGAGATTGCGGGGGCCTGTAACATCCCATTTGCCGTAGAGTTTGTTATATTGGGGTTTGTTATATTGGGGTTGTCTATGTTGTGGCTACATCACGCTATTAAAAGTTCTTAAGCTCCCTAATATCGATAATGTTTCATAATAGCCTCTAATAACCGGCACGAATGGTTCAACGTTCCAACCGAACCACAGATGCCCTCGATATTAAAGGCCGAACAAACAGCCACGCATTCAAAGACCTACCCTGTATACTCGGCTTTTATTTCGATGATCGTTCCAATTACCTAGTAGCGTTTTTAAGTGAATTTTATGATTACTGCTGCATTTATGGCTTATAAGCTAACATTAAAACCTAAAGAAGGTTTACAAGGAGCCACTTATTTATTTAAATGAATTTTCTTATATATTCAAGGTTAGTATGAACGAAGACATCAATATCAGGATTATTGCATCATCTAGTTTTTCCAGTATTCATATTGTTATCGCACGTTCAGTGTTAATGTATTTAAATTGATACGTACTTACATTATGCATTTAAGGACAAAAGAGGTCCTGCGAGTAAATATAGTGATATCATATTATGTTGTATGCAGATTTCATAAACAGGTATTTCTAGTTATTTTATATATGCTTATAACATGAAGCAACAGCAGCAGAAAAAATATATTCAAATATCCTTGATGAACCTCACACAGCGTAATCTAGACCCATAAAGCTTGTATAATATCAAACAGCGTATAAACGGATTTATCTCGATACCACTAAACTCGTGAAATATACGAAAGTTTCAAGTGGTCCAGCGATTTTAACCACAACTTTTGCTTTTGTTAGTAAATTTTTGTGGAAATCTTTTAAGGTCAACAATAAGTGTCGAAACATTTTAGTTGCGTAGTGCGTCGCAAAAGTTTATTAACGAAGTTATGTTTTGATGGTATACATTAATAAATAATACCACTGCATTTATGTATTTATATATTTCCTTCCTATTCTATTATATATTTTTTTATCAGTAATATATGAATCCCTGGAAAAAAGTACTAAAGGGAGACGGTTCATATTAATTTGTCTCTTTTTCTTTACTTCAAGCAATAAATAATAACAATGGACTCGTGACCTTTGAACGGAATACAGGTATACCGACCTCCGCGCTATATTAGTCATCCATATTGACCAATAAAGTGCCAAACTTTCCACAATTTCCATTTAGGAACGCGTGGTCAGTGCGTACGCGTGTCGTGTGTCACGTCCGCGGCGCGTTCATGGATTCACGCGCGTAAGTCGCGTGGGTCGCGTGACGTGTCGTTGTCAACAAGTTTATTTGGCTTATCATTAAATGAACTTACTTAAAGCCTATTCAGCCAAAGAGCTTATCTTTAAATAAACTTACTTAAAGTTCATTCAGACGAAGAGACAATAATTGATTCTTTCTGGTACTATAATCTACAAGTTAAAGATATATCGAACATCTTCCGTGCCGGTCCATGGAATCTGAAAGAATTGCAAAAAATGTTTTTGAAATTTATATTTTGTATGAAAGCGTTATTGTAAAATTAACGTAGCATCGATGCTTATCCTGATTTTAACGCCTCGCCACTGGTCCACGATTAGCAGTTCTGAAATTTTTGTAGAATTATTTGAACAATCAATTTATGAATTAAGTATAATTAATGAATTATTTAAAATCATAAGCATCAATATATATATTAGTGACTTAAGTAGGGATCCTATACTTTTTATCATCATAAGCGTTATACCGGTTGCCACCTTTTAGGCCCGGCGGTACGCTTTTTTGTCTCCATTTTCAACGGTCTTCAGCATCCTATGTGGGTAAACTATAAAGGTTGCTTAGTGCTTCTTCATTGGTTAATGTTTTTAAAAGAACTTTCCAAAACTTCAAACTTCAAATATTTATTGCGATCATGAGTAGACATAGGACGTTATAAAAAGTAAAGGTACATACATATGATACCCTGTTAGGGCGCAGCAACACAATTTTAATATAAAATTACTTACATACTATTTAAATAATCTTATATTATATTATTTATCTATTTATATATTATTATACTCATATATACCTCTATTATAATTTTTCGATATATTTTTACTATTTACTTTAACATTTAATAATTGAATTATTATTTATTTATTTATATTTTACACTGTGTTACAGTTTAGTTCTGTCCTCGAAAAACTCTTTTATATTGTAATAACATTTTTGGGTCAAGTATTTTTTCAATTTATTCTTGAATATATTGAAGCTGGAGGTTTCTTTTAGTTGTTGTGGTATTTTATTATATATCTTGATACACATTACATAGGGCCAAGAATGAAATATAGATAGCTTAGATGTCGGTAGAGCGAGTGAATTTTTATTTCTTAAGTTACGAGGTTGTGAGTAATGGTCTTTATTTAAAGAAAATAGATGAATATGATTTTAGACACATAGACAGATTTCAAAGATGTACATAGATGGTAATGTTAGTATGCCAAGTTCAATTAAATGTGGCCTGAAGCTATCCATTCCGTCGATGTTTGCGAGGATTCTTATACATCCAACCTAGTTATTTAATGCCTTGGTGGGAGGTAGTACCTTGCCGAGTTTTCTGACAACTTCTACTCCAAGTAGGCTTTCGCTTGAGAAAAGATCTCCTAGATTTAACGACGTTCACAGGTGCTTCGGAATGAAGGCAAGGTTGAATGAATGGTTTTATTTGTTCTCAATTTTATAATTTTAACAATATCCTTCATCTAATTTCCAGGCTCGCCAAGAACCTGTGCACCAGAAAAGGCAGCCGCCGCGCCAACACCGGTAACCGTCTGGAACACGCGGTGCTCACCCATATCCAACACGTGCCGTAGATCCGCCGCCATCTAGCCCCCCTCCGTCATCATCCATCTCGCTCCCACCGGCACCAGCAACCGCAGATAGAAAGAGACAAACATGGCACGCGGCGACGAATGCCAAACCACTTCTAAGGCTAACTACGCCTGCAAGAATTTGGATGTTACCGCACCAATACAGTAAGTTTTAAATTCTTTTTCTTAGTTGTTATGCTGTTGACAAAGAGGTTGGAATGGTAGGGTCGGATGATATGCGCTTGCCGATATTTTGCCATCTATCTCTTTTTACGGTCAACCCACATTACGTTACTTATACATTGGGTTCATGTGGTCGAGTCTGACGAGCTCAGTCCTGCGACGTTAATGGGCTGAGATGATGATCTAAGCTATAAAAAATATAAATAACAAAATATATTTTTTTCTTTTGCAGAAAAAATCAGGCAACAATCAAAACCAGCTTCCAGGCTCCGAAGAAACCTGAACCGAAGAAGGACTACGGAGCCTGGGGTGCGATCTACAAGGACAAGAAAACATTCACCGACATGCACTTCTGCTGAGCAGCTGAGCAGCTTCCACCGTGCCGGTCTCATCGCTTCTCATCATCATCATTTTCGTCGCAAGCATCGTCAAATGTCACCGCCATTTTGTAACTGTCTCCGCCATTTTGTAACTGTCTACGCCATTTTGTAACGATATTTCATAGGATCTTAAACCAAGAGCAGTTATAACTTTCCAATTATTTCAAATTGTTGTAGCTACATTGTATGTGTTAGAACAATGTATTTTACTTGTATCTCCATGAGCAGTTCTTAAATGTATCTTTCATCCTATAGATCTTTATTGTTGTTGTATTGGCTGCTGTATTGTTCGTTTTAATTATTTGTTTTGTGATAGTATTATGTGCACTGTCTTCCTTTTAATATGTTTTTGTTGTATGCCATTGGCGCAAATGACGACAAAAGACAAGCTAACAATTTGGCAAATTAAACAGACTTCAAAGAAGGTTCAAAATATTTTTTCTGTATTTAAAAAAAAAAAGTAAAAATGTTTATGTTTTACGCTACAATAGTTTCATATCAAATGCAAAATGAGCTACAATTGAAATTTAAGACTATGTAAAATAACAAAATTCATTACTCATTTTAGTTATAAAATTTTAGTTTTACTAATGAGACCAAATAAATCTGTATAACAATCACTAAATGTAATTATTTTGTTTGTGACGAATAGCTTATTTTCCGTCTATGGGGTAGGGTTCTTTTAACTAACATTGCTTTGTATCATGTAACATTAAAATGCATCCCATCAATGACAGGGTTTTTGTTACGGTTCCCATTGAATAAGAGATACGTTTGATTGCGTAAAAATATATCAATCAGCCTCCTCAAGTGGATTGGCAGAGGTTGCGGGAAGCCGATGGATAAGGGCTTATAATGTGCTGAAATATTTCGATCATACCGCCCTCCATTTGTTGGACTAATGACTTGATAAAAGTTGCGGGATAGATAGAGTCAGGGCAGACATACATACATACAGTCACGTCTGTTTCCCCAAAGGGGTAGACAAAGCCATATTATAAGGCCACATTTCACCAATTTTATACTGGTTCCACGTTATTATAGGTGGCTGACTTATTCCCGCTTATCAGGAACTTTCATCTACGCTGCACAAAGGCCGCCGGTATATAAAAAACAATAATATTTCAACCTTCTGTTAAGCCCCTTTTTTTGTTTTGCGTCGGTAACAAAATGCATGCACTGCCTTCCGGCCTAAGGGGGACTGAAAGGGGGTGTGGGGCTCACCACTGACAGACGCGACTGCCAGTAAAAATCTGCCGACGACTCCCGCCGCTTGTTGAGAAAAAGGCAGGGGCCAGTACCTGGGTTGCAGCGTCTGACACCCCGCCTGCGGCCAACGTCCCCGTACCAAAACCGTGAGGACCTCCTCAGAGAGGCGCAGTGAACGCGCTCCTTGTGCGACCATAGCGTGAGTGGCCGACTTCTCGGGGGTCCATGGTTAGACAGCTGGGGCCCCCGCTGCCTAAGACCCTCCCGGCGCTGCTTGACAGGCCCTCCTGGCCCTTGTTTTAATACAGGGAGAAACCACTTAAATTTGCATAAAATAAGATTTTGAATTACATGTGTTTTGTCACAGTATCACATACATTAACATCTTATTCAAGTAGTGTATACATTGGATAACGTCTAAAGCATACAATTCTGCAAAGATATAAATGGTACGCTGTAAATGCTGTAAATGGGACCAAAGAGATATTCAAGTTTCTCTTTGTACTAAGATTTATTGAAAGACCAGATGTACTGAGGTTTACTGATGTACTGGCGTTTTAGTTCATTAATATGATGTACCAGATGTACTGGCGTTTTAGTTTATTAATATTCGAATTAACTGAATTGAGTGGTTTAATTAAACACTTTAACGCATTAGACACAACGCTTTAGAATAATTTCATAAGTAATGTCTAAAAAAAAGGATATCTTGGCAGATTTTGGCATAGGGTTCTTAGAAAAAAATATTTATTTCTACCATCGCACCGTCGTCGCTCCAGCAGGGAGTTCATACTAAGATGTTACAGCATGGGGTTCTCCAAAAAGTGTAAAACGAGTTTGAAGGGGACTGCTACGCACTAGTGATAAATAAAAATAAATATTTTCTGACAATTACATCAATTATTTAGTTTCAAGATACGTATCATTAAGAACTTATGTTATGGGTACTAAACAACGGATAAACATATTTTTTCTGTAAACACATACTTAATATACCTACATAGAAAAAACCCAGACCACAACAAATATTCATGTTCATGCACACAAATATTTGACCTGTGTGGGAATCGAACCCACGAGCTCTGGAGTGAAGTTATGCCACTGGTGTGTTCTTGGGATGGATCACTTTCCAATAAGTAGGCATAAGTGTAACATACTAGTAGTAGTAGTTAAAAATTGGAAATTGGGTGTATAGAGATCCCACCAGCATCTAAGGAGTCCAAGCCAACCTCACCTGCATGGCATGTGGTGCACCTGCTAATAAACAGACGAGCCTCAGACGAACGTAACAGGATCCAGGTAAGCGGCAATAGGCTCGCCATCTATTACGTGGGACCAACCATGTTACTGGCGAAATTTGGGCGTATAATATGCCTCAGCCAACCCCTTCGGGGAAACAGGCGTAAATGTATGTATGTCAAATTAAGCAGTAATTTACTGGATTACCATGAGCTTTATAAAAAAGCAAGAGCTTCTTTTGAATGAAATTAAGATCTGTGTTTATAAGCCACTTTTATTTTGTTTTTTAGATATAGAAAGCAAAGATTAGTCTGCACTAGATACATTTGAAAACAAAAAACAATATACAAGAGGTAACCAAGAGGGAAAGATACAAGCTCGTATCAAAAACGTCACATCAAAACGTATCGCGGTTGAATAATTCATTTCGGCCGGCGCACTTGTCGCGGCTCCGACCCACAATCTAGAGTCCTTGTTTTGGTACTTCAGCAAGAGATGAATGTTGAATGCCTGTGAGATTTCCGCGTACAAATTCCCTCCAATCAAGCAGAAATGAAATACGTGAAACGTTTGTGCATGACGTCATTTTATTAAAGAAAGTCAAAGGGGAGAAAGTCGATGTTAAAATTGAATAATTTTTACTAAACATTATACTTTATGTAATTTTTTTTTTTAAATTTGTTTAAAACATAATTAACTTAAAATTAAAACACAGCAAAGGTTTGATGAGTTGCTAGTGGAGATTCGTGCTTAGAAATCAGATGTTCAAGGGCTGAGATTATATGATGAGAGAAAGCGAGCAGATTGACCACAAAATCCTCTCTGTGCATAGAGATCCTATAATCCCGGGTATTTTAAGCGGGGTGTGAAACGGCTTTGTTGCAGGCCGTCATGAGTGGTCGCGCTTTATACCATGCGTACTCCACGGTATGAAGCGCCTTTATTTTTTTGAACTGCTTACCATCAGCTAGCATGTAGTCCTAATGACTAGACACAGAAAAAGAAAAAAAAATTAAAACAACAAAAAATCAATGCCCTGAAATGCAAGCAGTTATAGATTCCGCATCTATTAAAAATAATCCTCTTTCTGTCGGGCTAACTGTCCGTCTGTCACAGATCGGCACAGAATTAATGCTATCGGTTTGAAATTTGGGAAAGTCTCGTCATATTGCAGATTAACATGTTTTTATTGCGATTGATACGTTTAAATAGCAAAGAAAAAAATTACTTATGTCTTCACATTTACTAATTTTATATTCATGGGATCCTTTTAAAATTATTTGCAAACTCCTCATTTTGTAGTGCAAAAACACACGTTTTGAGTTTTAAAAATATGTATCTAAAATCCAAACCGCAGCTAACAAACACGGCGGGCGGGAATGTTTGAAAGGGTTACCGCGGCCTCGAGACAGAGCAGGCTCAAGAAGGAACATGGATAGTTTTTAGTCAGTAAAAGTCTGACACAACCTCCCGCTCCATCCACAGCCAGAGAAAGTCATTAGTTGACTTTCGATCCGAAAAAAATAACCTTACAAACACAAATGATAACGATGAAATGCATAAAGAGATATTTAAAAACTGTAATTAGGTAAGAACCACAGAATAGAGGACCTATTGGAGTGAGGTTTATTCATACAAAACCCTGGTGGAGGTTTCGGCGCGGTCTCAGGGCAGTGCCCCTGACCCAGTGGCTGTGCGCTCGCGTCGCATCGTGGTGCGCCTGGCGCCTGGCCTGCACTGCACACGGAGCTGCTGCAGGCACCGGCCTGGGGCTGGAGGGCCCCCCGCGCCGTTTCTACATCAACGAGCGGCTGTCAAAGCACAACCGGCAGTTATTTTACCGCGTGAGAGAGGTCGCTGGGACTGCCGCCTGGACACGTCATGGGAGAATACATGTCAGGCAGGCCGATGGGAAACCAGCACATTTTATACGTAGTGAGGGCGACGTTGTGCGTGTTTTTGGCAATGAGGCGGTTTGTGCCACGGGTGCATGAGCGTTTATCTATGTACAATTTTTCTACTTTAAATGCTTTTAATTTAGTTTATGTATCAAATACCTTGGAGACTGTACTTACTTTGTTTCGTAGAATACACATCAACACACATTATTACCAGTGTTTAGCCAAATATTGCATACTATGTGTCTTATGCGGCTCTTACTACGGCTTAGCTTCATTGATGTGCTAATGTGTTGTGATGATGATGATGATGATGGTGAGTGAACTGCATTAATACATCCTACTTCATATTTATGTCATGAATGCGACAGCCTGAATAATCATACAAATTTTGCAGTTTAAGGAACAAACGTTTTCCAATTAAGTTTTAACGGCTGAAAGGCTTTTGCGGTCATTTGGCACACAGCTACATCGTATAACAGATTAACAATTATATACTTTTTGTTCAAATTGGAGCGGCGATACCCCAGTGGCGAGACCCCTTGCCTTTAAATTCAGAGGGTCTCGGGTTCAAACCCTAGTCATAAACTGAAAATGCATAATGTTGATTACAATACTCGTCACTTTATCGCGGTATGGCACGCTATAAAGCGTAACTTTATAACGCATAACATCATATCGCCGAATTTTCTAACGCAGAATCATTAAATGGCATAATTTAGAATGAGTGGTGATAAATATGAGAAAAGGTAAATGAGATGCCCTCCCATTTAAACCCCTGGAGTCCTCAATAAAGATTTGGGGCTATACTGAGATCTCAACTTCTTGAGACAATTTTAAAAGTGATTTTGCACTGATATGTTTCATTTACAAACACTTAACCGTTAATAATCCACCGTTATTACAGATTAATGTTCGAAATTTCACAAATTTTGGAAAATATAACAAAACGGCAAACATGCTGTTTCAATTTTCCGCCAAGAAGTCTAAAACCAGTTTTTATGTTAGATTTTTAATTATCTTTTTCTTATATAGATTTATATTTCTATATTATTGTTTGCGAGAAGGTAACTTTTTCATATGCAAAGGCAAGGGTGTTTTTGAATAGTTTGCGCAAAGAGTAGGGTAACTATGTTTTTCCACAATGGAAGATAGTTACAGTATGAATCTATGGTCTGAAGAAAATAATCAAATAATATTATTGCTTATTTTACACACTGCTGTCGACCAATATGGCGTGGAGGTTAGTATATCTGGACTCTGATTCTGAGGTCGTGGGTTTAATGCCCATACGGCACAAATATTTGTATGAATATTAATATTTCACGTGGCCTGGGTGTTATCTATATATAAGTATGTGTGAACTAATTATATAGTAAAAAGGATTTACGTAGATGTGTTCTTCCGTTGTAGCATATCGTACGCCGTATACTTCGAGCTCTGTTTAGTTGGGTTCTAGATGGCATTGTGTGGGAATTATGAATAGAGGAATATTTATTTACAGTTGGCATATATAGATGGTGCCGTTTGGTACCGGCCCTTTCTCATCTCACGGAAGACGTGACGTGATGACTATGGGCAAAACTCCCAATATAATAAAATACTGGGAAGGCCAAAGTTCACCATTGGACTTTATTTGGCTGAAATGGTGATATAAGACTATCTGCATTTATTTGTTTCTGCACATTTATTTGCAAAGCTTTTTATTTTGTCGATTTAACTGATAGTAAGTAATAGTAAAGGGCTACAGAATGACAGATAGTTAATCAGTATAGCAGTATAGATGTAGCTGAGCGCTCGCCACGATAGTGGCGGTAAGTCCTCTCTTTGAGGAGTGGCTAGAGTGGCGCCAAGGCGCGCTCACATATCGCCTGACGCAGGTTCTAACCGAGCATGCCTGCTTTGGTTGGTTCCTGCACAGAATCAGGCGGGAGGAAACGTACGGATGTCACCACTGTGAAGGCTGATCTTCACGAGGAGGAGGAGGAGAGGACACGGTGGAGCACACCACCGCGGTCTGCCCCGCTTGGGCGGGGCTCCGACGTGTCCTCGTAGCCGCGATCGGCGGCGGCGATCTCTCGCGTTCAGCCTTGGCGGGGGCCATGGTCCGGAGCAAGAGAGAATAGGGTGCTGTCGCCTCCTTTTGCAAAGCAGTCATGCTAGCAAAGGAGGCGGCGGACCGAGAGAGGCAGAATACCGATCGTCTCGGTCCCAGCCGCCGCAGTGGACGCCCGAGACGTCGGGAGCCGCGAGACGACTCTCAGCCACGGTAGGCGCTGGATTTTTGGCGGCGAGTAATGGGTAACTCGCCGCCCTTCCGTTTTCTCTAGGCGACAGGCCGCGTCGATGGCGCGTTCGTGTTCCACGCGCGACTCAAAGAGATGTCAGCACACTAAGGGACCCCCAGGGAGGGGGACAAACGGGGTTCGTAGCAGGCTCAAAAGAAGGAACATGGATGGTTTTTAGTCAGTAGAAGTCTGACACACCCTCCCGCTCCACCCATTGCGGGGAAAGGTCATTTGATGATTATCCGTTAAAAAAAATGTTTGTGGTAGCTTGTATATTTCAATGGATGGGTTCACATATGAATAACTGTCATCCACGCTGTCACAACAGATTATTAATGCAGTGGAAACACACGACAGGTTATAAAGAATAATAAGGAATCACAACACACGAACCGTTCGATAGTAAAATATATTTTACAAATATTGTTAGTCCTAGTTCAAAAAATTGTCAAGAAAATTAAACAAAAATGTGAAGCTATTTAAAAGTGTCAAGCCAGTCAAAAGTCAATTCGTTCACAACTGATATTGAGATTTAATTATTGAAATCGTTTCTTGAACCGATCCATAGTCAGTTTTATTTATTAAGTATCCCAGAAGTTTGTGAATGATGTAGACACTACAATGCCAGGGCGCACAAAGAAAATAATGTATTCCTGTGTTTTGCATCTCAGGAAAATACTGGATATTGAGTTTCTTTCTGCAGACACATAATACGAAGAGTTTAGGTGGGCCCGCTACTGCTCGCTTATGTTTCATTATGTACAAAACATATAAGGCTGTCGGCATACATTAGTGTCTGCCTATTTCCATGCAAACCATTTTTATTTCAACGATTTTACTGATTGTAATATGCTTGTCCTATATGCTTGTCCTTTATGCTTGGGCGCGTTTATCGTAAAGACAGATAGCAGTGGAGTTTAAGCCGTCGTACCTTCTTATTATTTAAATGAAGGTTTTTAATTTAAATTACATACAGAACAGTAGAGTAACTGTCATCCCCGACTTTTTTTTTGCTACAATTTTTGAATGCACTGGGTTCAGCTTTGACGCTAATCGTGAAACGGTTTCATGAGATAATAAATAATCGAGACGGAAAATCGTGAGTCTTTGTTTTGAAAATCTATTGTAGCCACGACAAACCTATAGCGTAGGGCACATAGAAGCGATTTATGTCAAAACACGACTGTCAGGAACCGATGAAAAAATTACTTAGTGTCATTTAATTTAATTCCCACATAGGACACATCCTAGTGTGCAATCATGAATATTTGTTCTGGTCTGGGTCTTAAGAATACTTAACTTGGAACTAAATAATTGGTGTAAGTGTCAGAAATATATATTTATTTATTTAATATGGAGCTTTCATGCTTTAGAAGGCACGATAAGATTTTCGTCCCGTTTATTATTAATGTTAGTCGTTTTAAAGGACGCCAACGCCGCACACCTCCAGACACCCTAGTAGTGACGAACAGTCCTTGTAACGGCTGTGGATGGTAAGAATCTTTTGCTGCCAATCTTTGTGCAAAAGGTGGTTGACGGCAAAGGGTCCTGGAAACCGCGGTTTGCGAAGAAGTCTTGTCGCTAAAGGTGGCCTGGAGAGGGATAGAGAGACAGATCCACCGTCTCTCCAGATCTGTCACGTGGGGCAGTAGGGCTTGTAAAGCTGCAGTCCAGGCTTTGGCATCCACGCGCGCCTCAAAAAGATGTCAGCACAGTGAGGGCCCCCAGGGAGCGGATCATACCGGGGCTGCGGGACTGTCGGAAACTGTTACGTCCGGACGTAGCAGACACAAGAAGGAACATGGATGGTTTTACCCTCCCGCTCCACCCACAGCGGGATAAGGTCATTACATGATTTTCCATCCGAAAAAAAAGGCTTTCTCATCTTCCAATCCGCTCTGAGTCCGCGTGATGGAGTATTTTCAGCCTCCAAGAAAGATCAAGCAAATGAGGACGCATACTGTGGTGGTTTCTATGGACTTCAACTGTAACACTGGGTCTCAAGCTAGTGTACATTTACCATTGTATGAGACCCCACAGTCCAGCTTGTGCATTCCAGCATACTCGAGGGGAAAGTGGTTTTAAAAATATATTGATCTTTACTGAAAGATGTAAAAGGTTTGACTGTAAGCAAACACAGCACAAATATATCTCTATAGTAAATTAAGAATTCAATTTAAATAAATGTCCGCAGTTTAATAATCCACCATCAATCCACCGGTTAATAATCCACTGTGACTACACATTCATGTTTGAAATATCACAAATTTTAGAAAATGAAACAACACTGCAGACATGGCGCTTCACTTTCCCACCAAGAAGTCAACCACTATTAAAAACCAATAACTATTCTTTGGCGGGAAAACAACCTTATATCCATCGAACCCGCTTTTTTTAATTTAGTGGAAAAAAATATTCCTATCGTATTGATAAAATATTAAGCAACGCCTTCATGGTTAAATGGTTTTAATCAGAGATTCGCGCGAGGCTCAGCTAAGATGCCGATTACCTATGCATTATTCAGGCCACCAGCACTTCCTTCGCCTGTCTGCCTTTTCCGTTTCGTTTCACTTTATATTTATTAGAAACAAGTCCATTTGGTACGAAACGCAAATTATATTAGAAATTGAAATGACATTCAAAATTATATTTTTAAAAAAACGGGCAGCTTATGGCAGTAGTTACGCAGAAGAAGAATGTAAAGATTTCTTTGTTTGCGACTTTTCCTGCAT
The DNA here is from genome assembly GCA_949126915.1 of Musotima nitidalis. Taxonomy (NCBI): domain Eukaryota; kingdom Metazoa; phylum Arthropoda; class Insecta; order Lepidoptera; family Crambidae; genus Musotima; species Musotima nitidalis. The sequence goes on along the minus strand of OX421424.1, from coordinate 3,739,678 downwards.
GGAAAACCAAAATATAATTATAATCTATTCCATGCAACGCAAGTATTTTATTTCATTATAGGCATATTTTGTGATATTTTCTATGAAAATCACTTTCAAAGTCAAATTGTTAATGTTATGTTATGACAAATACCATTTACCCACTATTTTCAATTGAGACCTATTAGAATATGGAATTTAATAAAAAAAAAATTTTTTTTCAATTTATCCCAATAGAGTTTGCAGCTTTAAATATAATTCGAACAAGGAGGCTGGAGTGTGCAGTGTCCTTGTGAAAGCATGCTGTACGCTATCGACCGCAGAGCAGAGCAGGCTGTGTGATGCACCGCGGCTGTACCGTGCGCGCGCAACGTTAGGGCATAGTGGAAACAAATAAGTAGGTCCTCTCAAGCAATGTTACTACAAAATAATTTCTGGATTCAGGCGTTACTTTGCGGACATCCATTGTAAGCAAGTGATGGATTAAACATATCTTAGTAACAATTCTCCCGCAACGCGACGTTCGTCAAAAAGCCTATGTCTTCACGACGGTTGTTCTGAGGCTCCTATCTTATCCGAAGATGCCCTGAGTAAGAGCGAAACACGTATCGTGTACACGTACACGTATTCATTGTTTCTCGATATTTCGGGAAATTATGTTTGCGCGGGAATTGTTACAAAGATATTTTTAATCCATCACTTGCTTAGAATTTAACTACTTACCATAAGGATATTAATATATGCAATACTGAATAGTGCCGAGATAAACGCCTAAGGCGAGACTCGATAAAGATAATAATATATGCAATAATGCTGAATAGTGCAATATGCAAGACTCTATGTGCCATACGTTGCACCTCGCCCCGCACCCATTGTTGCATTTTTCTCGTGATCTATATAAATGGGCGTGAATAATATTTCTGTGTGTTTGCAAGCAACGTCAGCACACGCATTCACGTGTCAATCACCTTAATGACGTAGATATAGCAGCGTAGCAACGACTGGCGCACTTTTAACAGAGATAAATTATGTCAGTCTGCGTGCGATGACGCATTCGTTTCGGCGCACTTACATAATACCGTGTTCATTTCCATATAAATAAAATAAATATTTCTGACACTTACACCAATTATTTAGTTCCAAGATAAGTATCATTAAGAACTTGTGTTATAGATACTAAATAACGGATAAACATAAAAACTTTTTTTTTGTAAATACATAATTAATATATATAGTAAAACACCTAGACCAGTACATATATTCATATTTATATACACAAATATTTGTGTCCTGTGTGGGAATCGAACCCACGACCTCAGGAGTGGAGTGCGAGTATACTCGCCACCACGCCATATCGGTCATCAATATGTATGAAATGATATGTATGAAGATATCGTACTAGTTGTTTTTTTTACTATGACGTGCCATGACTAGGGATGTGCCACGTGTGGCCTTGACATTGCACTACGCAACCACTGCGACTAGATCTGTAGTTCACGCATCAAGTTCACATCTCAAAATAAGTATGAATGCTAGATAGGTGTTTACTTCAATTCATATGTAACTGGCAGCTAAGAATAGCTTTAGAATAGCGAATAGGTAAAAAGAAATATTAAGCATTTCGTTTGTAAGCACGATATTTTAGTCATCATCTCAGCCCATAAACGTCCCACTACTGAGCACGAGCCTCCTCTCACATACCAAGGTGAGAGGGTATTGGGTCATACTCCACCACGCGGACCCAGTGCGGATTGGCGGAGGCAGGTGTATGGCGTCCTGCTGTTAGAATTTATCAAGCCGCCCATTAGGCCTCTAACATGGCTTAACGACTACCACATTTAGTGATAACCGGGACCAACGGCTTAACGTGCCTTCCGAAGCACGAAAGCGCTCGATATCAAATGCCACACAAACGGTCACCCATCCAAGGACTGGCCTCTGTAAACTCTGCTGTACTTCGGCGATCGTTTCCGACCACCGAGCACCGCAGAGCTACGAGCGATATTTTAGTAATGATCATGATTTACACGTCTCCGGAGTTCTCTTTCAAATTAAAAAAAGATAAAAGTTAAAACCAATGTCCTGTGCGATATTGAAAACACGGTGCAATTAATAATTCCAAATATAAAATGTATGTATTGCCAGAGTAAATCATGTCTTATTTGTAGCAATAATTATGTAAAAATATTTATATTAACGCAGCGTACGAGTACAAGTATGTAACGACGAGTCGAAATAAAGAGATGACGGGGAAGTCATAGGATTTACTTTAATTAAATAAATCCTATCACTTTCCATGGGGTTTAAGCTGTATATCCATAACACAAGTTCTTAATGATATTATATCTTTAAACACGTAATTTAATGAACAAACTGATAGTTTTTATCCTTTAAATGTTAGATTATCAATCCACATTTAACTGGCATGCTTAGTTTTTAATCTGGCAGGATTTGGTCACCATATCGAGGCACATGGTTCAAAAATAAATCAAAATAGATTTTTCCTTAAAACAGCTGGTTTGCAAGCATCATTAACCATTTTAATTAAGTATTTCTATCAAATTTCATCAAAATCAAGACGAAGGTTCTCGCTTGACTTAAATACGTAGAAAATAAAGTGCGAGTGTTAATGTGCGAGTGTTAGGTTCCAAAGTGAACCGGACTCTCGATCGTGTCGCTTAGTGGGGATCTGAATATCTGGTCGAGTTTAATGCCACCAAAACCCAGGTTTGTGCATTCTCGTCGAAGGTTACTCTCTTCCTTACTCTTCCCTCTATTCAGAACGCTCCGTTGCCCATTTTGGCGAATCTCAGCATCCTCGGCATGGACATCGGCCAGGACCTAAATCCGAAATGCTACATTGAGGGTGTTATTTTAACTGCCTCCCGTAAGTTGGGTATACTCAATAAGGTGAGGCGGTTTTTCACTCCCGAGCAGCGCTGTTTGTTGTACAAGACTCAAGTGAGAACGAGCGTAGGGTATTGTTCCCATCTTTGGGACAGTTCTGCTAAATACCTCCTCGATGCACCTGACAGACTGCAACGGCGAGCGGTTCGCATTATAGGGGATGCCTCAGTAACAGCCTAACTCGAGGATCTACAGCTGCGTAGAGACATTGCATGTCTTAGTGTTTTCTACCGGAACTACTATGGTGAGAGTTCTGAGGAGCTTTTCGATCTCATCCCGACCTCTCCTTTCCTATCCCAAACAACACGTGCTGGTCTTAGAAACCATCCTCATACTGTGCAGACTATCAGCACTCGAACCAAGAAATTTGGGAGGTCGTTTCTGAGCAAGACCACTAAGCTCTGGAATTCGCTGCCGGCTCATGTGTTTCCTATTTCCTATGATCCCGGGTCTTTTAAGCGGGGCGTGAAACGGCATTTTAGCAGACCGTCATGATAGCATCGACTGCTTACCATCAGGCAGGATGTAGTCAATATGACGTGTCACATTAAAAAAAAATTTTTTTGAGTTATTTTATTTAATTAATCTATAAAAAAATTAAAGGAAATAATTTCTAAACACAACTGAAAAGTTGTACCTAGAAATCGTTTGCATGTAGACAAAATAAAGAAGAATTTCTTAACGAAGGGGATAGGTACAATATATATGAAAAATAATTTTCCAGACAACATACTTTTTGAATTAAATATTTTTTCCAAAAATATATTTTTTATTTTTTTAATAATGGCTTCGTGCGTTTAGCACATTTAGCCTGAGTCAAGTAAAAGATATATTCATAATACATAAATCATAGTAAATGAGAATGAGTGGTGATAAAGATGATAAATGGTAAATGAGATACCCTCCCCCTAAACCCCTGAAGAGATGTTGCACTGTTTTGTTTAATTTCCCAACACTCATGTACGTTCACAAACACTTACCGGCTAATTACCCACTGTTATAACACATTCATGAAACGAAATATCACAATTTTTAGAAAATAAAACAAAACTGCAGACATCACGCTTCACTTTCCCGCCATGTAGTCAACCACTATTAAAAACAAATAATTACAACTAAAAACAGCGGGAAAACTACCAAAAATCCATCGACCCACTTTATCGATAGAACTTATTAGCTGGCAACTTCTAACCACAATTAAAAACTAAAAAAAACACCCTTTGGCGGGAAAACTTACAAACATTCGCGCTCTATTGGACCCTCCATTTAGCGATGGATCATCTGTTGCTGTCCATTAGCTAGAAGGCCGCTAAATGTCAGTGGATTATGTTTGCGATTAAAACTCTATTGTAAGTAGGGTATGTATATATCGTAGTGAGGGTTTTGGATATAAACCCTGGCGACGCATCAATGACATTTTCCCGCCGATAGTACCGGCCTTCATGAACATCTATGGCAGTCTTTCTTTCTTTATTTTAAATAATAGCTTCGTGCGTCTAGCACATTTAGCCAGTGTCAAGTAAGTGATATATTAATAATATATAATTCATAAATAGTAAATGAGAATGAGTGGTAATAAAGATGATAAATCGAAAATGAAATACCCTCCCCTAAACCCCTTGAGTCCTCAGTAAAGATGTGGGGCTATACTGAGATCTCACATGGACTCCTTGAGAGAAAATTTGAAAAGTGATGTTGCACTGTTTTGTTTGATTTACCAACACTCATGAATGTTCACAAACACTAAACGGCTAATAATCTACCGTTATTACACATTATTATTAGAAATATCACAAATTTTAGAAAATAAAACAAAACTGCAGACATGACGCTTCACTTTCCCGCCAAGAAGTCCATCTATGGCAGTCGTTATTAGGATGGTTCTAACACCCTGACAGCTGGTTAAACCATATAATTTTTTTTCCTCTTGGTTGCGAAGGATAGAAGGCAGTCGCTCCATGTAATAACTTAAATTCAGCCAAATCTGGTTTAAACATCCGCGTTCCATTGGAACAGCTTTATCGATAGAAAATCTGCGCTGGCCATACCTAACAACTATTAAAAATAAAAAATCTACCCTTGGCAGGAAAAATCTAAGCTTCATTGGAACCTCTTAATGGCGAGAACATCATCTGAGCTTTGTAGATTACTCCGAGCCCCTGTATTTTAGTGCAAGCAAGAATTTTTTCGACCACTTGCACATGCATCTGAACTGGCCACATCTTACAACTATTACAAACAAGCAACTACCCTTTGGCGGGAAACCATCCAAACATCGGAGCTCCGCTTTATCGATAAGCCGGCAGACGGGTCGCGGGCCGTCCGCGGCGCCAGACGCCGCATGGCCGAGCGCGGCAAACATCGCGTCGCGCCTCTGCCGGCGCTGACCAAGAAACAATACGCGTACATCCCCTGTCCCCGCTCCGAGGAGGTTGGCACAGATCAAGCACTACAATTAGTCAAACCCCATCGTCATGAGCCCGAAACTCCGGAGAAATCGCCGACAGGTCAGTCCCAACGCTATAAAATTTTCTCGCGCCATAAGTTATCTAAACTTTTTTTGGGATCATTTTACAAACTTTCGTTACATTTTATTAAACGTTATTTGGGTAACATACAACTTTAAAATGTCACTTTACTTGTGACACTACTTTTTTCGGTGAGTTAATAATTTATTCAACTGATATCTTTTATCAAACGATTGAAAAATCGGTCCTATTTTTGGTTTTTTAATCTCTAATATGTATCTGTACATAAGAAGTTTATCTTTAAAGTTTTTCCACCTCCTTGCTGGAGAAAAAATAGCGATTCTATTTTCAAAATTGATCAACAGCTGTAGGCAAAAATGTTATGAAAATATGTCGAGATAGCCACACGCTGTAAACATCTAAAAAAAGTTGTTACATTTATGATCTTGTTGCCAAAAACTTTAAAATCTAATATTTATTTAACCTTACTCCGGTGATTGCTTTTTAATTTCGTAATACTGAATGGTTCGCGTACGAGGTTGGTTAAAATTAGTGTGACATCTATGCGTTTGGCGCGCACTCATGATCTATTTATTGTGCCCTTATTAAACGTTAATTAAGTATAATACATTTATGTCCGCCTACAAAATCAGCTGAATACAAATTGTTCTTTATTCGTACGTTAAAAAGATTAAGTGTATTTTTAAAACCCTGAAAATAATACTTCTCATTTTTATTTAATTACAAAAACAATATAATCTTTCAGTTTTATTTAAACTTTTCAGGCTCATATGAGTAAAGAGTAATATACTGCATTTCAATATGTCTTTGCTGATTATTACGTGTAAGTTATCTAATTACGTTTTAAAACAGTCCAACTTTGTTATTTTTATTTATAAATATTTTCTATTTTTATCACAGTCTAAAAAAAGTTTATATAAGCGATAAGTTTGTTACTTATTTAAGTGTAACAGGTCGATCTTAATATTATCCAAAACAAACCGTTTATTTTAAGTTGTTGTATAATGGAAATGATGTTACCCTCTGTAGTAATGAGTTACGATTTTCCAAAAGAAAATTTGCTTAAAACTTCTTATAATGTCTATTTCACAGACAATTATTTAACTTTTCTTGTGATCTATAACTAAATATTGACATATCTATTGCTAATAAAATTCACAATAACATTACATATTAACAAAAATATCTTGAAAATAAATACATTTTAACAAAATACTGAAATGTTTCCGCGCCATGTTCTTACTGCTCATTTAGCACAGACTATAAAGGCATTGTCTATGAGCCGAAGCGCCAATTCTGTGCAGCCACTGAGCGTCAATTAGAAACGTGACTAGTGAGAGGCGTGCTGGGCATGTTCATGGGATGAGGCATCCGCAATGCGCCGAGCGGGACTGTGGTCAAATGCTACACTATGTTTATATTTGTAATTTCATTTAAAAATAGAAATGATTTTGACCAGAAAAAAAATACATGTGGACTTCTTGGCGGGACATGACGCGTCATGTCTGCAGTTTTGATTTATTTTCTAAAATTTGTGATATTTCGAACATGAATGTGTAATAACGGTGAATTATTAACCGTTCACTGTTTGTGAACGTACATAAGTATTGGTAAATGAAAAAATACAGTGCAACATCACTTTTCAAATTCTCACAAGAAGTCCATGAGAGATCTCAGTATAGCCCCACCTCTTTACTGAGGACTCAGGGGTTAGGGGAGGGCATCTTATTTACCATTTATCATCATTATCACCACTCATTTTATATATTATTGATATATCTCTTACATGACACTGGCTAAACCCACAAAGCCATTTGTGGTTCTGTGTCAAAAATCTTTGTATGCAAAATAAATCCGTTGATCGGCAGGTGCACCACTTGCAGGTGAGGTTGGCTTGGGCTCCTTAGGTCTTGGTAGGATCCGTATAAACCCGTGTTGTATATAGATATAGTTAAGAGCCTAAGGAATTTCGTTTGTACGATTCAGGATTTTCATTTATCTTTTACGTTCCGTTCATCGCTTGTACGGTGTCGCTACAATACTGATCTTGGAACTAAATAATTTGTGTAATTGTCAGAAAAATATTTATTTACCTACAAAAATATAGAAAGGAAACAACTATAAAAAGATAGATACAGTGGAGAGCAACATTAAATCCACTTTTTTATTATCTTAAATTTTAAAGCATATATTGTCCTCTCTCCTAATTGCCTTGCCCGACAGGGTCCACAACGATCATTAATATACACTTGAAAGGCTTTTTCCAAATATAAATAGAAGATATACTAAAAAATCATAAAATTTTTGTGTTGTTTGATTGCATTATGTTTGCTACAAAACAATATTTTTAAAAACATAACATTTATAAACTGGAAATCGCGAAAAAACATATTTTTTTAAAAAAAATATTTCTGTTCTGCGATATTTTATGCTCTCAAGTATATATTAACATTATATTGTTTGTGGAGAGCAATAATGAAATTGAGTATTGAGCTAATTCCATAGAGAAATATCTTTCAGCTGGCCCTCGAAAGGAAAGACGAAAAAAGAAGGTTGATTAAGAAATTAATTCTTCTTTATTACTTTTTATGCTCTATTTAGAGAAGAAGGAGATTATGCTCCTTAGGGATGTACTAATAGCTAAACGTCCTTAACCGATACGTACTTACCTAACTATGAAGCTACAATTTTATTCATGACCTCTCATACTTAAAAATAGCAAGAACACAAATTCATGACCATAAACCAGTTCTATACATTTTTAAAGACCATTGATGAATTAGCACACCTGTGTGGTTTCAATATAAATAATTTATGTATCCTTACCGGGTTGACTGCATGACAACTGCAGCGCCATCAAGAATTGGTTAAAGAAATATAATTTTGTTACATTTTTCGGCTGGTCGTCCAGGACGTCTCGTACCAAAAAATACGTGAAATATATCCCCTATTATAAAATATAAGTATTCATGGACTGAATATAAAAACACGTATATAAGATTTTCTTTTCTTTATTTTAAATAATGGATTCGTGCGTCTAGCACATTTAGCCAGTGTCAAGTAAGTGATATATTAATAATATATAATTCATAGTAAATGAGAATGAGTGGTGATAAAGATGATAAATGGTAAATGATATACCCTCCCCTAAGCCCCTTGAGTCCTCAGTAAAGATGTGGGACTATACTGAGATCTCACATGGACTCCTTGAGAGAAAATTTGAAAAGTGATGTTGCACTGTTTTTTTTGATTTACCAACACTCATGTATATTCACAAACACTTAACGGTTAATAATCCACCGTTATTACACATTAATATTAGAAATATCACAAATTTTAGAAAATAAAACAAAACTGCAGACATGACGCTTCACTTTCCCGCCAAGAAGTCATATAAGATTTTGTTAAATTATTCGTCCTTCCCTCCCAAATGTTTAGTAGCAGAATGTCCTATTTGAAAAAGGTGTGGTGTTCTAAAAACCATTCAAGGAGCCCAGTAAGTTATGGTTATTTTATAACCATGTAGAAGCAATTCCGTTGATATAGTACATTGATTTTCCACATAACGTTTTGAGAATAATATTGAAACTCTCAGATCCTGCTGGAAAGATGAAATCAATTATGCGAAGTCAACATTAAAGAGCTCTATAGGGATTATTATCAAACGAGATCTAAAGTTAGACCAGGTTTAAAACTAGTGCTGTCACTGTCTTCATCTTAGCAAATGAAAGTGACAGCACTAGTTTCAAACCTTTTTTTTATTTTTTTATTATCGTCTGTAAAAAATGCTGCTTACTGTCTCCCGGCCAAAAGGGGGAGACCGGGAGGGGGTGTGGGGCTCACTGCGGCCGACGCGACCACCGCAGTCCTACCCACTAAAAAACTTCAGACGACGCCCACCGCTGTTGAAAAGGGGCGAGGCACCAATGCCCGGGTTTGTAGCTTCTGGTGCCCACTAGTTTCAAACCTGGCCTAACTTTAGACGTTTTGCAATAAGGCCCTATTATATGTTTAAGTGGCGAAAGAACTTACATGACCTAAGACTGCAGTGAAGACACTTATTGTCGGAGCCCAAGGATTTACTAGAAATTTTCAGCCATCCTTGTTACATATATAACTTTTTTGCGCTATCCCGCCAGAGGAATCGGATGTATACGGTGCATGTATACGGCTCAAGATTAATCGACTCGGAAGACTATGGAGAAGGTTTATGTCTAGTTATGATGATTTGACCATTCGGATCAACTAAATATGAACGTGGTGTTAGTACATTCATCATCATATCTTAGGACTTAAGCTTTGTTAACGTTAAACGATCTGTTTACTGGTCTAACTAGATTTTGACGAAATTTAGTTATAACATCGAGCGACTGCCGTATGACCTCCGCAACCCAGAGGGAAACATCATTCTATAGTTAAACCAGCTGTCAGAATGTTAGAAGGCACTGACTTTCTAAAAACGACTGCTATAGATGTTCATGACTGCCGGGACTAACGGCTTAATGTGCTTTCCGAGGCGCGGAGCAGATAATTACGCACATAACTCCAAAAAGTCAGGTGCGCCACCATTGTTTGAACCCAAGACCTTTGCTACTGGATATATTAGAGTTTTAATTGTAAACATAATCCACTGGAATTTAGCGGCCTTCTAGCTAATGGACAGCAGCAGATGATCAATCGCTAAAGCGGTTCCCATAGAGCGCAGGTGTTTGTATGTTTTATACTTAATTGTTTTCTTGTTAAGTATAAAATTTAATAATTTATCCCGTACAACTTTAAAGTTTACAAGTGCTTGGTATTGATCTCTTCCAGCGATAAGCCAACCTTTGTAGATGTTATTTTTATACTGTTACGTTATGTAATACTTAAATATATTATGTGTAATAAATGTTAAAAATACATTATATATTTCAATGTCCTCTTGTTTTGATTCCCGCGTGAAAAACATAGCTGTAAAATCGATGTGCAAATTTATTGCCGGGCACTGTAAGCACATAAGTTTAGTATACTCCATTATTTTATTTATTATCTCAGCACAGTCTCGTTAAATTTAAAACAGTATTAAAAACTATTTTAAACTGATGTATTTAGTCACTCTCTAGTTTTTTAGTATTTAGTTTGCTATACCTTGTAATTTTTTAGTATTTAAATGTCGTGGCAACGGTTACATATTATTATAACTAAATACAGTTTAACTATTGTCGATATAACTACGGTCCACCCACATATGTTCATATTGTATATTGGTTGACTCAAGTACTGATTAACTTAAATAATTTTGATTAGACTATAATTAAAAGAACTATCGAACGATTGGTTACATATTATTATAACTAAATACAGTTTAACTATTGTCGATATAACTACGGTCCACCCACATATGTTCATATTGTATATTGGTTGACTCAAGTACTGATTAACTTAAATAATTTTGATTAGACTATAATTAAAAGAACTATCGAACGATTGATGTAATGGTTATGTCAACTATGGGATGTTTCAACTACGTTTGAAAAACCTAATGGACGACTCACCTACAGCACAGTTCTGCGCACCGCCACCGCGCTGGATTAATTGTTTACTAAAATGAGGGTATATTTAGCGCTATAATATTATTTAAGTGGTGGGTGAGTAATTACAATGTCTTCCTAGAAAACGTGTTGTCGTTCTGTGTTCGAGTACAAATCAAGTAATTATGGACGAAAATATTGTGAAATTATTGAAAACGCAAAGGGGAGGAGTGAAAGTTTTGACTTAAACTTAGTGACCTAATTACAATATGTATGATAAAACGTTTTTTCAAATATAAATTTACATTTTTTATTTAAGGAGTCCAGCCAGCTGTTGGGATTCACTATGTTCACTATAAAAGGAGGAGAATAACGTGACCAAAGTATTTTCTGGCACTTCGCCGGCCGCTGCCGCGGCACGCTCGCTTCGCTCGCTCGGCTCGTGCATTGTGGTCACGATATAACCTAACCGCTCGTCGCTTCGCTCCTCGCTACCTAATTTTTTTGCCAAAAATACCCACGAAAACAGGTGAGCGAGCGAAGCGAGCGAACAAGGTGGATTCTATACAGAAACGACATGGGTGGTTATAGGTTGAGAAGGCTGTGAGCTGTGAGCTCCCGTCACAGCCTTTTCGTTAGTTGCTATAGTGACCATAAACTGCACGCGAGCGAAGCAAGCGTGTAATACCCAGAAGGGTGTTATATAAATCAACAATAAGTGAATCGTCCAATACTTCAATCAACCTTAGATAAATCAACTGTAGGTATATCAACTGTAGGTGAACCGTCCATTAGGAATTTCGTCCATTATTTATTATAAACTTATGTGAATCGATCATTAGATTTTATTATTTTAAACGTTATTTATTTCAACCGTAGTTATTTCGACAATAGTCGATACAACTTTAGTTATTATGATACGTAACCGTGGCAACTTGTAATAGAAACTGCACTATTGTTTGAGCCATTAACTTCTGTGTTTGATCCATGTCTTTGTGTGTGTTTTATAAGTTGTCCTAATTATAAATAAATTATTGGTGCAATAAAGAATAATCGTTTTTACCCAACCGTGCATGCTTTACCCTCGACTACACATGTCCGAGCAATAAAAGTCTCAGTACTTTCAATGCCACCACTGGTTTTAGATAAAGCAACCTCATATTACCGCACTGCGCTTGGGACATACATTAGGTATATAGTCTTGGAATGGCAGTTTAAACTATGCAGAGTAACTTTGTTATTTAATTAACGAGTGCTCTTTGTTTTATTATTTTTATTTAGTACTAGCAGTCGCCCGCGGCTCCGCCCGCGTGGATGTCGGCTACCGCTGTAAAATGCCTACCCAGAAAAGACACGGTCAGCAAAATGATTTCCAGATCAAATCACAGACACGGACACTAACATCGACGACGCAGTCATTATCCGCAGGCTGCATAGATTGTCTTTATGTGGATGTTGAAGTTGTTAATGATGAAAATATTTAAATCTAATTAATACTTAGTCTGTACTCTTACCGGCAGTCCCGGAGAGCAACCTGTTGTTTTGGGATAGATAACTAAAGCGATTATTGTAAATCTTCCCCATTTTCCCCAACAACATTTGACATTAAATTATTTTTAGGTGACAAAATAAACTGATGGTCGGGAGCCCGGAAATCGTAATAATGTAGCTTTCTAATGAAAAAAGAATTATTAATACCGGTCCAGTAATTTTTGAGTTTATTCGTTACATACAAAAATACAAATCCTTCCTCTTTATAATATAGATTACATTGACTCCCCCCCCCCCCCCGTACCCCACTGACGCTTACATGGAGCCTACATCGCATGCTGGCTAGCTGAGCGCGGTGAGCGGCAACCACGCGACTTTTTTCTAATACTTGCATTTTTAAACTCGTGATATCTTCCGAATGAAATGTCCGAATTGAATAATTCAAAAAGTTATAAAAAGGTATTGAAACCGTCTTGAATACAAAGTAATTTTTTTTGATAAGGATTAATACCAAGGTACAAATATAGAGCCTTTTCAAGCGGCGGCATATAAATTAAATTTTTAGAATAAAAAACCGCTTACTGTGACGTAACTATAATATTTAGACATATGCTGTCGCGACACTTTTTGTAGATAATGATGAGTACTGCAAAGTCGTAGTACATAATTTTGTTCTATCATCAATAGTTTTCGCTGCGCACGCTATGTAAGGAATTTTTCAGGTCATTTTTTTACACCTTGGGTTACATTATTGGATTTTTAGTAAGGATCCCTAATTTTTTTAAAAATATAATATAGCCTATGTTACTCGGGGATAATGTAGCTTTCCAAAGGTAAAAGAATTTTTGAAATCGGTCCAGTAGTTTCGGAGCCTATTCATTACAAACAAACAAACAAACAAACAAACAAATCTTTCCTCTTTATATACAAAACAAACAAACAAACAAACAAACAAACAAATCTTTCCTCTTTATAATATTAGTATAGACAAACTCGCGATCAGTACATTGACATCTTCAGTTATTCATATAGCAAATATAAAACAAAAGTTGCAAACATGTTTAGAATCGGTTTAAGTTCCTAGTCCTAGAATAAGATTATTTTTGTAAATTCATGTTACTGAAATATAAATTTCTTGGTAGATTTCTTTTGTTTTTTCTTTTAATTTCTTATATTCTTAATAATTTTTTAGTGAATGTTATGTACACCGTAATTGTCGTACATATGAGGTGTAATTTATGTTGTGTCCTGTTTTATTTAAGATTGTGTTAATATATATGATGTGGTTGTACTATTTTAATAAATAAATAAATAGTAAGGTATTTAACAAAGAGATTTATATATTATTTTTTTTAATATGACTCGTCATAATCACCACACACTGTCTGGTGTTAAGCTGCAGATGCAGTTATAAATAAAAATTCACCGCTTCATACCGTGACCTGAACGTGTATACCGTGGTAACAAGCACATACACTCATGCGGGGCCTTTAAATAACTTTTTCGCGTCTCCATATCGTGGAACCAGCACGGTGAAGCACAAACAAGCACCCACTCATTGCGGCTGGATAATTGTCATACTAACGCACTGCGCTTCGAAAATATATTAGGTACAGTCCTAAAATAGCAGCTCAAACTGTGCACAGTAACTTGGTAAATTAACTAACGGGTGCTGTTTGTTTTAGTTAAGGTTTTTAACAAAGAGATTTGTGTTTATTTTACTTGACTTGGCATAATGACAATTTTTTGTATGATGGTTAGCAAAAAAAGTTTATGAAACAAGCACGGTAATGCACAAATAAGCGGGTGCTTCTCATGAGTGGGTACTCATGAGAAGCCCATATAAATACCGTTTCACTTAAAGGAAAAAACATATAATGCTTCATACCATGGAATAAACACGGTAAACAGCGCACTTTCGGTCTGCATAAATGAAAAATGCGGAGATACAAGCGATTACTAACCAATTGATAATTTAAAAGAGCATAGCCTGTGAGTTTCTTGCTAGCTCTTCTTACAGAGCAGTGGCTCGGAACTGGCACTTAGATTCACTTACATTTAAATATTTTTTGTTTTTTAATTGTTTTGTAAGTATAAGTGAATCTAAGCTTCGTGATGTCAGTGTAATCATATGTCGATTGTTTTTATATATTTATATTTAATTTTGACGTTTTCAAGCACTATGTAATAGTTTATGAAATAAAAAGATTTAGAATTAAATTGAATTGATATTATCTTTTACCTGCTGCTAACATAGCCGCCTGAAATATCTGTGTGTCTGTGTGCCTTTAGTAACGTGACATGCGCTCGGCTCGATTTCAAATGCCATTCAAACGCCAACCCAAGAAGATGATCATTTTCGTCTAGTAAATTAGAATAGACCACATAATGCGTTATGGCGTGGAGGTGAGTATAACCCGCACTCCGCTCCTGAGGTCGTGGGTTTGATTCCCACACAGGACAAATTTTTGTTAGCATAAACGTGAATATTTTTTCGTCTTCGCTTGGGTGTTTTCCTACGTATATTAAGTATGTATTTACAAAAAAAAACGTATTTAAGTACGTTTATTCGTTATTTAGTATCCATAACAAAAGTTCTTAATGATACTTATCTTGGAACTAACCTACCGACCGACCCAGCAGTATCTAAATTTTGTATAACAGAAGAATGTCAAAGAATATTTGCCATTTGACTGTCTAGTATCGAAAACATCAACAAGTTATGCTTAGTTTGCGGCTAGTTAATACTATGTAAAATTACACAGAAAAATTATTTAGTTTATATAATGTTGATAACAAGTGTTACACTTAAATCTGTATGCTTCATTTACGAGTCAAATGAATGGTAAGTTAATGTATATAAATTAGTATAAAGATATTTTATAACTATATCCTTTATGCTTGCAAAAAAATTTAAGTACTTTATAATATTCTTCTGCCGGGGTTAAAATCTGAAATCAATATGAAATATTTCTGCTATAAGAAAATAATATTTTATTACGTACTTAGTATGCATTAGTTTGCAAGCAATATATAACAATAAACGTAAATATTATTTGTAATAAACTCACCCATCTGAATCAACAAAAAGTTGCCAGGTCCGTAACGACTTTTACCCCAAATTAACGGATAAAATAGTGGTAATTTCCCGGATTCGCACGTGAGCCAGCTTTGTGTATGATTACGAGGCGAGGTATCCGCATTGCGCCTGGAGCGGGTCCCGTGGGAACAAGGAGCCTCGTTTCAAATCGGCGCCACTCTGGACGAAATGGATACGCAATATTTCAAATATCAACCTTACTTGCGGGAAAAGTATTAATTGTCACACATTTTTTTAACATTTTAGTTCCTATAAATAACGATAACTATACCTCCTTTTTAATTTGGGAGGCCTATGCTCAGCAGTGAAATTCTAGTGGCTAACAAGATAATGATCGTTATTTAGCAAAGATCACAAGAAGATAGATTAATGACTTTATAAAGTAATGAATTCTTTAGATTAATAATTTTAATTGTATTGTGTTATATGAAATTTAATTAAGTATGAATCTGAAATGACATTTTGCTTTATTTTAATTTACATATTTATTGACCGTTTATTTTTATTATTTGCATTTATATTTCCTAATTCAACTGTTGTTACATTTTTTTATTTTGACATTCTTAATAATATTATGATTAAATTAAATTTTAATAATTCTAATAATTAAGTATGTTTTCTTACTGTGACGTGTAATGTTGTATTACCAACAAATGAGTATTTCAGTATTTGACATACATGTGAGTGCAAGGACAGGAGTATTTATACTTGTATGTGTGGCTCTCCTGTTTAATAACTATGTACGAGTATTAAGGAATACGTGTAGCATTCCAAGTCTAGGAGTGTATGAGAAGGTTTATTACCATGAGTAAAGCTGAAATTGTGAGCTATGATCGTGGCAAGTGGAACGATGAGATTTCAGCCGAGCACTAAAATAATCTGGCGTGACTTCTAGAGGTTTAAATCTAGACTGCGCTGTGTGATGTGTCTTTTATTCTGTATGGAAAATCAAATGGTCGTTTCCCGCTGTGGGCACAGCGGGTCGGCCAGAGTTTTACTGACTAAGAACCATACATGTTTATTCTTGGGACTGCTATGTCTTTAGACCCGCAAACCGTGTGTGTAAATACAAATACAAATACAAATACAAATTATTTATTCAATATCTGTTTTTTACAATTTCTGTGTTATGATTGAGGTTTTCTTTTAAGTAAACAAATACTTGTGTCAGATATCCCCGTTCTCCATTGAAGTGATGTACTCAAAACAGATAATTATAAGAAAAAGAATATTTAAAAATAAAAAAAAATAAAATTAGAAAAAATAGAAATTTATAAGAATATTATTTATTTAGTGTAAGAATATTATTTATTTACATTTCGTTCAATAAACACGAGGAACTTTAGCGGATAAATATTTGGTTTAATTATAAGATATAAATCGGCTATTCCACAAAAATGTAAGTAGCTCCAGCTAGATGCCATAAACTATACGTGAAAAGTAGCGGCCGGAAGCTAGTAAAAGTTTAATAAATACTAAAGTAGTAATACTAACTTTACGTTATAATAAATACAACATTTTACTTCAGAACTCTTTTTTATAGTTTTCACTATGGTTAACCGATAATGGCGGCAATAAAGTACACTACAGTTAGGGTTGCCAAAGTTTAGAAAATTATTTTATTTATTAACTAGTCGCATATCTTTGTTTCGCTTCGGTCGCCATTTGTCAAATTATGTAATGTTATACTTAGTTTATGAAATAAATTATTTTTGATTGATTTATAATTTCAGAACAAGCTTAACCCAAGTCCAATGTTAAGATATTACTAAGAGAATATTAAATACATCTGCACTGCGTCAAGTACGACTTCACCTTCGTGATTGTTCTTTAAAAGCTAATTTCTTACGAGAGCTTTTAGTTGTGCAAGTCATTATACAAAGTTTTATAAAGTAAAGGGCAGTTGTTTACTTCGTCGTGGAAATATAAAAGCTTTGGATCTTTTCCAATATTTAGCTGATTATGTGAAAGAACGAATCTTTTTACCCATATTGTACACATTGGGTTACAGTATTGTAGTTTTCGTAAGAATGCAATAGGGAATTAATATCGCTCAAGGATAAAAACAAGGAAAATAGGGATCTAGCTAGCCTTCTAATTATTTATTTCTATTTTTCAATTCAGTAGTTTTTCAGTAAAATTGATAAATCATTACAAATATTTAATAATACAAACCGTTCTTCTTTATAATATGTGATGATAATAATCTTTTGGGTGTGTAGGGATCCTACCAAGATCTAAGGAGCCCAAACCAACCTTACCTGCCGATGAACTGACGAGGCTCTGGCAAACATGAAAGTTCTCGTTTAGCGGCAATGGGCTCGCCAGCTATTGAGAGCTTCGTCCGTTGATCGACAGGTGCACCACTTGCAGGTAAGGTTGGCTTGGGCTCCCTAGATCCTTGTAGGAACCCTACTTTACATAGTTTTAGCTAAGTAACAGGTGATGGTAAAAAAGCTACCTTTACCATTCTGTATTCTCACGCTATGTTGTTCCCACAAGTCTAGCCAGAGATAACAGACTTACAATACTATATCCGTTCTTTATATACTTTTTGTTTTTTTTTTATAACGAAACAAATATAAAAAATACACTTACAACTTTTAATGCCCTGTTTTTGCTCAAGTCCCGCCGTGGTAAAGTGGCGCTAAGAGATTTGATTGAAGTCTGAAGTTCTACGGAATAAAGCGTTACTTGAAAAAATACATGAAACCATTTATAAATATTATTTTTATTTCATAAATAAATACCCTTGGGCGGCATACTCAGACCCATCTATCCTCAAACTAAGCACTTTATATTTTGGTAATACCTACTTATAATTTAAAGAAAACACTCAGACCAGAACAAATACTAATGTGCCTCGTTAGAGTCACCGACAGACTAACTGATGGACAATCCCATCTCACTTTAGAATCACGACAGGCTAATGACAAATTATTCCCTAGTTAAAGTCACCGACAGACTGACAAATCTTGAGAAAAAACCACTGTAGAAAGATTCACTGACAAACTTTGACAAATTCTGACAAGCAATCCATTTTGCTTTCATTTCTCTCTCTTTCTCTTTCTTGATTATAATACCACCCATATCTCTTGCATTGTTAACATATTTTTTTGTATTTCCATTTTGCATGTTAAAATTTGACGCATCCAAATGATTTTGTTGATCTCAAAGATAATAAGGTATATTTTATTATGTTTACCGCCTACAGATATTTATCTTGTGTAGGAGTCGAAGCCACGACTTTAGGAGCGTAGTGCAGGTATACTGCCTTAAAAAAAAAGAAAAAAAAGGTACCCTGCCTTCACGCCACATTAGTTCTCAAATTTGCATCAGCAGTATAATTACAGAGCTTTCTTCAATCATTTTTCAATAATTAGATATTTTCTATAAGCTAGTGATTAAAGTAACTAACCAATTGATAACTTACAAGAGCAAAGCCTGTGAGTTTCTTCCTAGTTCTTCTTACAGAGCGGTGGCTTGGAACTAGCACTTAGATTTACTTACACTTAAATATTTTTTATTTTTTTATTGTTTTGTTGGATATCAGTGAATCCAAGCTTCGTGATTTCAGTGTTATCTTATTTCTCATGTTTTTTATATATACTTAGTTTATGAAATAAATGATGTTCGATTTGATTATTATTATTATTATTCATTTATTTCGAGTTCTACACTCATATTGTGTTAGTAAATACATATATCTTAATCCTAGGTGTTAGTAATTACATGTAGCGCACAACATTTATTTAGGTAAACACAATCTACGCGATCCGCGATCATCTTTAGGAGACAGTTGGAGCATGCCCTGACTCTGCGCACGAGGGACGCAGCGCGTTTCCGCATTGTAGCGTAGAAACAATCTACTCGCGCCTGTGCGAACATGCCATTTGACACGATTTGGACACGAAAGGCCCCGTACGCCCTTTGTGTGTAACTTGCCCACAGACTACACATATAAAACTATGTACAGTAAGCTCTGAACAAAGTCAAGTAAAGTGATTTATAATTTCAGAACAAGCTTAACTCAAGTCCAATGTTAAGATGTTACTAAGAGAATATTAAATACATCTGCACTGCGTCAAGTACGACTTGACCTTCGTGATTGTTCCTTAAAAAGCTAATTTCTTACGAGAGCTTTTAGTTGTGCAAGTCATTATACAAAGTTTTTTTAAGTAAAAGGCAGTTGTTTACTTCGTCGCGGAAATAAAAAAGCTTTGGATCTTTTCCAATAGTTAGCTGATTATGTGAAAGAACGATTCTTTTAACCGGTAATCGAGATTGAATAGGTGCTTTATGCTTAATAGAAAAAAGGTCGCATTATTTTGGAAGTAACTTCAAAACAGAGTACCAGGTGAAATGTTCAACTATTAATACGGGTTCTGTTTTCAAAAATCGAAAATTCGTAGGATTTTTTTTTGAGTTTATTGCCAGTTTTATTTAAAACTTACACACTTACTAAGGTTTTAAAAAAGAGCCGAACACCTTATGGTGTTCATCCTTGATTCAAATTAAATACTAAATATATTTGCTCCTACATTTTTTAATTATTTTATATTTTTGTACACAATTAATTACTTATATGACTCGACTAATATTTCCACGTCGAAAAGCGACAGAATATGTTGGAATAAGGAACCTGAACATGTATACGATAACCATATTCTATGAAATAAATGATTTATTATTATTATTATTTATACTTAGATAATGATATTTATTAGGCCTTTGTTGTTAACAAACCAATTGTTACATAATTGGCTGAAATCGAATCATATCCTAGCACTATCCCGGTTGCCCCAGACTAAACCCCTCGAAAACCCAAAGGATACATAATTCTATGGTTGAACCAGTTGTCAGAATTTTAGAAGTCACTGATTCCTAATAACGACTGCCATAGATGTTCATGACAGTGGGGACCAACGGCTTATAGAGCTTTCCGAGGCCTATTTACTCACATAACCTCGAAAGGTAATAGGGGCGCCACCAGGAGTTGAACCCTCGGGGTGCAAGAAACTATTAACCCAGGCACTGGCCCCCTTCCCCTTTTTCAACAGCGGTGGGCGTCGTCGGAAGTTTTTTAGTGAGTAGGACTGCAGTCGTCGCGTCTGCCGCAGTGAGCCCCTCACTCTCGGTCCCCCCATTGGCCGGGAGACAGTGCGTAAACAGCATTTTTTTTACCGAAAATAAAAAAAAAAGGGTTGAACCCTAAACCATCTGAATTAGAAGTCCATGGTTGCCGCCACTAGGCTATCGTCGCTCATTTTTGGCTGAAATACATGATTTTAGTACTATTATTATATTTATCGTTTTTCGAATTTCAAAGGACACACGACATTTTTCGGGTTTAAAAGTTCCTCCTAGGTCGGCTCAATAGTAGAATGGGTTACCGGTAAAGGGCCTCGGTACGTAGCAGGTTAAAGAAGAAACATAGATTTTCCTTCTGAACTCAACGGTAGCAAAAGACCAATTTTTCCGAAACTGGTCCAGCTGGTACGGAGATTAGCATAACTTAATTTCTTTAATTTGTTTTTGTTATAAGTTCCATATAAGAGTGCTCGCATAGTGGTAAAGACAAAAAAAATTGTGTACCAAATTGGACATAGTGTAAACTTCAGTTTTATATGACGACCGATATGGCGTGGAGGTCAGTATACCTACACTTCACTCCAGAGGTTGTGGGTTCGATTCCCACACAGGACAAAAAACATGAATATTTGTCCTGGTCTGGGTGTTTTCCTATGTATATTAAGTATGTATTTACAAAAAAAAAAGTATTTAAGTATGTTTATCCGTTGTTTAGTATCCATAACACAAGTTCTTAAGGATACTTATCTTGGAACTAAATATGTGGTGTAAGTGTCAGAAAATATTTATTATTATTATAGAACTTGTTTGAAAAACGGATCGTGCAATCAACTCTAGCTCTGTAAGCACTAAACAGAATTTATTACTGTAACATTACAAACAGACAATTCAATTTTATTTATTTGTTTAAAATAATTAGACTAATTTATAAAGCCCTGACTGGCGATAATATGAAGCATTCCACTAGGAAATATAATTAAACCGTAAGTGCATAACTCTGCTTTTAACTGCCGATAAATTAAATTTGATTACTCATTCATGCAGTTAGCATTCGGTTTGTATGGAATTATGGTACGTATACGGTAAGCTCAATAATAGCTAAATGCCGATCGTTGTTCTGAATCTTTATTGTTATTTATAATAATATAAAGTTTATTTGGGTGTTAATGAACAATCAACCGTAGTTTGATATTGTTTGTTCCATTTAACTGTAAATGGGGTTTAATTGTATTATTAATAATAAGGTTACTAACATAAATAATTTAATACAGTAAATATTCTCGGAATATCTCGAACAGCGTTATCTAGCCCTTAACTATACATTGCTAATACTAGTCATTTATTTATTCATCATGATAATGATTCATTTATCTCAGCCCATAAACCTCCCACTACTGAGCACGAGCCTCCTCCTATATACCGGGTGCGAGGGTTTTGGGTCATACTCCACCACGCGGACCCAGTGCGGATTGGCGGAGGCAGGTGTATGGCGTCCTGCTGTTAGAATTTATCAAGCCGCCAATTAGGCCTCTAACATGGCTTAACGACTATCACATTTAGTGATAACCGGGATCAACGGCTTAACGTGCCTTCCTAAGCACGGAAGCGCTCGATATCAAATGCCACACAAACGGTCACCCATCCAAGGTCTGACCTCTGTAAACTCTGCTTTACTTCGGTGTTTGTTTTCGACCACCGAGCACCGCAGAGCTACGAGCGCTTTATACTAGTCATACAGCCTCAAAATAAGCAGAGCTTAGGCCTATGGGTAGAAGATATTTTGTAATATCCAGCCTGTAGCCCCAAAGGGGTAGGCAGAGGCATATTATACGCCCACATTTCGACAGTTGTATCGCTGGTCTGACGTAAGATCATATTGTCGATTATCGAAAAATTTTGTGTTCACCAGAGCCTCTGATCTGGTCTGGGTGTTTTCCTATGTAAATTAAGTATGTATGTATTTACAAAAAAAAAATTATATTATTATTTAAGAATGAATGACTTAAATTTAAACCTGCGTGACTGCAATGAAAGTTTCACATAATCATAGAATATTACACTTACTCGTGCTACAAAGATTGCGGCAGATTTTGCGACACTCTTCCGGGTGTCGCAGACAGGACTCAGCAATATAAATTTAAACAAATGTTTTTTAAATTATTAATTAAGAAATGTTTTTATACGACTAAAGAATTCTTAGAATATATTCTTAAAATATTTAATATATTTAAAAATAGTTGTTATGAGGACATCTGTAAAATTTGATTTATTTATTAATTAATTGACTGTAATGTTAACCGGAATGTACACCCAACATTACTACGCCATCGGTGGCAGAATATGCCGATCATTGTAATTATTTATAACACCATATTGTATATAAATGAGTTGAATTAAATAAAGTTTGACAGCTCACGAATACGCTTATTTAAAGGTGAAGTAAATGCGACACAAAAACCTGCATAATTTCACAACAATATAATGATATCCCATTTGGGATGTTTATGTCGCAGGCAAATTATAGAATGCTTCCTTTTACTTGCATGAAGTGTGGCGAACATTTCCCGAAATCGTGGGTTCATTAGGTCACCTTGCAATTAAACAAACCCCCCAAAAGTTAATCGTATTAGTTGCATTGTATGCTATATAAACAAAAACGTTTCCCATACATTCACTATTGGCCTAGTCATTGTGTAAAATGCTGAATTACTTCAATCGGCCCTCGACAGTTATACTACTTTCCATGAAAAGTAATCAGAAACAGCCGATGACTGGGGCAAATAAAGGAATTCATAGAATGTGTTGTGATTGAGAATTTTCTTTATCCTTGCCCAGGCCCCTCTTCCCCACTGGGCACTATGGGCACGTGCCCAGGGCCCCGCGATCTAATGGGGCCCCCTAGTTCCTGCCAGATTACCAAATGATAACCGATATTTAGGTATTACCGAAAAACATTAATTTTGAAAAATCTCATGATAATGACTTACTCCAATACCTACTTGCTTATTAGCTTTAGCTTGCTGCCTGCGCATAACTATACCGTGTACAACATAGCTTGAACTTTTTGACAGATGGGAGTGAGTGAGCTTTCTCAAGGTCATAGAGGCCCCATGATCCTAACGTGCCCAGGGCCTCAAATAGTTTAAAGACGGCCCTGTCCTTGCCGTAGTATTAGCCGGCTGTAGTATTATCACTGGAACGAGTTAAAACGTGGTTAAGGGACTATACACATAGTGTGAATAGCGACAAAATATATTGTAAAAAGTAACTAAAGGGTTATGTATGTAAACACACTCTAAAAAAGAAATGATTTATCATTCAAAGAAGACTTAAATGGGTCCCGCAATGACTCGGCGTTAGCGTTTGAAACGAAAATCCCACACAAACCCACGGAGCAGTGTGCAAAATCATTTGTAATCACATTGAAAGTAAAATGAATGTTAATGTTTTAGAAAATATATATTGAAAATGTTGTCCTAATCAGACATTTAAAATATTGTCTGGAAGAAATCGCTATAAGCGATAAGGCCGCCAAATGTATCACTATTCTTATGCAATTGTTTCTTTGTTTTATTTTAATTTGGTGTACAATAAAGAATTTTCTATCTATCTAGGCCAATAAGAGATTCAAACCATGTGTAGTAGGTAAGTGTCGTAGACTTAATTAACATTCTATAGTGGAAATAATTAATATACTCCCCACAGTATTAATTTGAGTTTAATAATGTGTTAATAACTTAAATTAAAAAGTTAATTTCAAATATTTGACTCAACTCTTTTACCTTAAACAACATTGTTTTCTAGTTATGCTGTGGCTTCAGTAAGTGTTTCCATTTTGGGATTTCACTTTTTCTTTTGTCCACCCAGGATACAAATACCTACAGCTAAATTACTGGACGTAATTGGGATTACATGACTGGGGAACTTTTATCCCGAAAAATTGCACGGTTCCAGTGGAAAGCAATAAAGAATAGTTCGGACAGACGAAGCCGAGGTCGGAAGCAGGTCATTTCATGAAAAGGAAACGGGGTTTCCAATCAGAAAAGCACTCACAAAGTCCAGTCACAGGCATGGCGGACAATAGGCCAGAACTTTCACTGTGATTTAACTTTTATCCGTCTTTTTCCACAATTTTGACGCCGGCTGACTATTAATTAATTCATGTGGTATGTGTAACTGTAAATTTAATTTATTAAATATTGGATTGAAATTTTTCTATTTTAATGCATTTTCAATCGATTCATGAAGCAATTTAGTTTAATACGTTATGTAAAAAGGATTAAAAAGTTTGGCACGGTTTTTTATTTATTGCAAGAGAATTTATTAAAATAAGACAACAAAATGAATATCGGACTTCTTGGCGGGAAAGTGAAGCTGTCTGGTATGTCTGTAGTTTTGTTTAATTTTCTAAAATTTCTGATTTTTCGAACATTAATGTGTATAAACGGTGGATTATTAACCGTTCAGTGTTTGTGAACACACATGAGTTTTGGTAAATCAAACAAAGTAGTGCTACATCACTTTTCAAATTCTCTCAAGAAGTCCATGTGAGATCTCAGTATAGGCCCACATTCTTACAGGGGGCTGAGGGGATAATAAATAATAATAATAATAAATATTCTCTTACAATCACACCAATTATTTAGTTCCAAGATAAGTATCATTAAGAACTTGTGTTATAGATACTAAATAACGGATAAACATATATAAATACTTTTTTTTTTAAATATATACTTAAGATACATAGGAGAACACCCAGACCAGAACAAATATTCATGTTCATGCACACAAAGATTTGTCCTGTGTGGGAATCAAACCCACGACCTCTCGAGTGATGTGCAGGTATACTGACCTCCATGGGATGGCATCTCATTTGCCATTTATCTCTATATAACCACCCATTCTCATTTACTATGTTTTGCTTATAATTAATATATCTCTTATTTTACACTGGCTAAATGTGCTAAACGCACGGAGCCATTATTTAAAAGAAAAAAAAATATCCCGGCGCAGTGAAAAAAGCTTTGCAATTTTGAATTCAGTAAAAAGTGACTGTTGTATTTCTGCGCGTGTTTACATAATGTGACGTTTGTTAAGTGACGTTGACGTGACGTGGGACTGCGGTGTGTTGGTTGGTAACGGGGAGGGTCACGGCGGCGGGTGGATGCGACAAGCTTTTGTCGTAGTGCGTACCTATTGGGTATCATTGCGTTGCGTAAAACCATAGTAAACACAAATAAGTAGGCTAACCCGAGCTCTAAGCTAGCTATAGCCTAAGCCTAAATAGTCGTTATATTCGAAAAACCTGTTATTGGCCATGCTAGGTTTAATTTCTTATGTCAAATTATTTACTGGATACGCTGTTGGTTTTCTCAATAAACAAAATAAAACAGGGCTATCGTTTAAATCTTATTCAGTAGTCAAAATGCATAGTAATAAGTTTAGGAACAGTGTTTTTTTGTAAATATATATGTAAAATGTATACTTATATTTCTATGAAAAAAAGTCTTATAGGCTAAATAATGTTTTTAGCGTATTAGCAGAGCGAACGGCGGGTAAAATTACGTACGGCGGCGTAGCTACGCATAACGCACTTTTAGCAGCCATAAATATTGTCAGTGTGTGCGTTAAACGTACCGTGTGCTACCGGCCTAGAATAGTGCCACCCCTTACGGGGAGTCGTAAGAGACGATGATGGGCATCTTGACATCTTGTGTACTGGCTTAAACAACGATCACCAACCCGCCTGCCCAGCGTGGTGATTATGGGCAAATAACTCCAATCGAATGTAATCTATAGGGGACGCCAATGTTTAGTGGTGGACTCAGGCTGAAACAATGTGCGTCAAACGACGCATACTATTGGGCACGCTCACATACAAACAGTGTTTGGTGCGTAAGTATGAAGATTACGTACTTATTTGCTTCTACTATGGTAAAACGCTTTGAATTAATTCCCGACCTACATTTCTTTGTTTACCTACTTACCTGTTTTTAAGCAGTTTGTTTAATATTGATTTTACACTATTTGTAGATTATGAAATTAAGTATTTTTCTTAGCTTTTGGTGAAATTTTATAGTGCACGTATGTACTGTAAAAAAGTAAGTCATTTTATAAATTTGTTTTTTACTAAAAAGTCATCATCATTGATCCAGGTGGTAAGCTAGACTTAGACTAAACACAGGGTATGCTCACTGGTCTAATCTAATTTAAGAACATTTTAGTAATTCATTAAAGAGTCAATTGGTCCAAAATAAAAGGCAAAAAAAAAAAAATTTATGTAAAAAAAAATTGACATTGACTGTTTTACTTATAATAAACATTATTGGACGTCTCATACAGCTTAATAACGAATTAATGATACAACCTAATCACCTAATGTTACTCTCAGTTGTGGTATTACAAGCATACGAAGTAAAGATAATATTAGATGACCAAAGTTTGTTCAGCTCCACCTGACACGACGCTAATGTGAGCTTAGACAGACTTGGCTGTTTTTAGACGTTGTTTGTAGACATTGGAAGAATCAAATACTATTTTATTTCGTAGGTAAAGTATATAGTGTTGGCCTAAAATTGGTTCCAGAGTCAACCATGTAATCATAATATTTATTTTTTGTTAACTAAAAAAAAATATGTACACAACAAAACGTACACTGAAAAGAGGAATATAGGAAATATGTATTATATTAGGTCTGGGAAAAAGTCTTTTCGCATAACGTAGGTATAAAGTTATTATAAATTTTTTTTGACTGTACTATTTGTGTCTGGCTGGTTTTGGTAACATTAAAAAGGTTCCATTATAAAGAAAAGAAAAAAATAAAAAAAAGTTGTTTCCCGCTATTTTTCATTTGTTTTTCTCTCCGTTAAAATGAGTGAATCTAATGAAGAAATTCGATACATTTTAAAATTTTATTATAAAAAAGGCAAAAATGCAACTCAAGCAGTGTAAAAAATATGTGATGTTTATGGACCTGATGCAGTGTCAGTAAGAGTAGCACAAATTTGGTTCAAACGTTTTCAGTACGGAAATTTTGATGTTAAAGATGCACCTCGCTCTGGTCGCCCTGTTACGAATAAAATGGACGCCATTTTTGAAAGAGTGGAGCAAGATCGGCATATTAGTAGTTACGATGCAGCTGAAGAACTGGGAATTGACCACAAAACAGTTTTGACCCATTTGAAGAAAGCTGGTTATACAAAAAAGCTCGATATTTGGGTGCCACACGAGCTCACTCAAAGAAACTTAATGAACCGTGTACTCATTTGCGATTCATTATTGAGACGTAATGAAACCGAGCCGTTTTTGAAGAGATTGATAACTGGCGATGAAAAGTGGATCACGTACGACAAGAACGTGCGAAAAAGGTCGTGGTCGAAAGTTGGCCAGGCTTCACAGACTGTGGCCAAACCTTTTTTTTTTTTTTTTTGATTTACGTCGGTAACAAAATGCGTTTACGCACTGTCTCCCAGCCAAAGGGGGACCGAGAGAGGTGTGTGGGACTCACCACCGGCAGACACGACCGCCCGCAGTAATACCCACTAAAAATCTTCCGACGACGCCCGCCGCTTGTTGAGAAAGAGGCGGGGGGCCAGTACCTGGGTTGCAGCTCTGACACCCCGCCCGCGGCCAACGTCCCCCGGACCAAAACCGGGAGGACCTCCTCAGAGAGACGCAGTGGACGCGCCCCTCCTACCTCCTTGTGCGACCATAGCGTGTGTGGCCGACTTCTCGGAGGGTCCATGGTTAGACAGTAGGGGCCCCCTGCCCCCGCTGCCTAAGACCCTCCTGGCGCTGCTTGATGGGCCCTCCTGGCCCACCCGCTGCGCCCTCCACAGGTCCCTCTTAGTTTCCCCCCCGGTAGTCAGTACTAAGGGCACCCAGAGTCGCCAATCTCTGGGTGTTACCTTTTCCCTAGCGCCTCCTACGCCCTACCGGGAGGTACTCAGCCCCCCCACCACGACAAGGTGGAGACCAGTCGGGGGGGTCTGTGGCCAAACCTGGCCTAACACGAAATAAGGTGATGCTGTGTGTATGGTGGGATTGGAAGGGCATTGTTTATTATGAGCTTTTACCGCCCGGCAAAACCATCGATTCTGATCTTTACTGCCAGCAACTGATGAGATTAAAGGAAGCAGTCGAGAGAAAACGGCCGGTATTGATCAACAGGAAGGGTGTGGTCTTTCATCACGATAACGCTAGACCACACACATCTTTAGCCACTCAGCAAAAATTAAGAGAGTTCGACTGGGAGGTCCTAGTGCATCCACCATATAGCCCTGACCTTGCGCCTTCAGATTTTCACCTGTTTCGATCTCTGCAGAATTCTAGGTTCTGTAAGGTTGACCTCAAGAGAGGACTGCCAAAACTATTTGTCCCGTTTTTTTTAATCAGAAGTCCCAAAGTTTCTACAGTAACGGGATAATGTCTCTGCCCACAAAATGGCAGAAAGTTATTTAACAAAACGGTACATATATATTGTAAATAAATGTAAATAAACTTTGAAAAAAACGTCTTGACTTTTTATACAAAAATACGAAAAGACTTTTTCCCCAACCTATTATAAAGCTGCTTATTCCTACTAAAATTTATTTGAAAATTTTGCTAAGTTTTGAATAAACTTTTGATATTTTGTAAATATAATTTTTTTGTGTATTCAATACACAGTATATTTAAGGTTTATATTTGTTTAAGATACACTCGAACTGTGGCACCTAAATAGAAATAAAATTTATTTTCACCGAATCATAAAATATTACGTTTCTTTTTAAATTTATGTCTGTTTCTGAAGCACAGGTAAAGCCCCTTTTTAAAGCCGCGTTGAGATAAGAGCATTTGGGATAAGACAAACTAAGCTTATACCGCTTATATTTCATAAAGCTTATAAGATCGCTTTCATTTAGGCCGAATTATAACGCGTTCTGTAAGCGTTGACAAATACGAAACTCATAGCAATTGCAGAAAATAATTACAGTATATAAAAATAAAAATTGATATTTATTGTCACACAAAACAAAAAATATATTAAGAATAACAAGAAAAGTCAATCTCATCATATCTCGGGCACAATGGGTGGACCCGGCGCTGGTAAGTTTTTAGATAATCTTTATGCTGACAAGCGTGTATCAATATATAAAACAAAGCTAATACCAAACAAAGTAATTTTTTAGACTACATAGTCCAGAACAAAGTAACTTTCCTCTGTCTGTCCCTATGTATGCTTAGATTTTTAAAACTACGCAACGGATTTTGATGTGGTTATTTTTAGTTTAAACAGATTTAAGAGGAAGGTTTATGTGTAGGTATGCTAGTTAAACAATGAAATTACAATTGATGTAATTAAAATTATATTTAAAAAAAAACTATTAAGTATTGTGAAAAATAATAATTTTCGTCATGTTATTTCATGACAAATTATTCGATTACAATACACACAAAAAAGTACCACAATTATAAATAAACTTGCCTTAAAACTCCTAACCATTGTTAAAAGGCTATCTAATGAGATGGCTAAAGATAAAAGCGCTGACGAAGTTAAGTTCTTTCTCATTTTTTAGCACTTAAGTGGGCTACGAAGCCTTTGTCTAGCTAATACTTATCTAGATAGTTCAGCTTCTGGCACGTTCGATAGCAATGAGTGCCAGGTCAATCTAAAGATTAAATGTGCAGCTTAAATCATTTGGGGCTTTAGTACGCTAGAGTTTCTTAAGTTATAAGTAAGATAGATAGATAAAACGTTTATTTCCTTTAAATAATACAAGTTACATAAAAACGTATCCCACAAAACCGTGTGACTGGTTTGTCTGTGGATCACAGCCTCTTTTATACTAATTACAAATTATTATATACTAATTACAAAAGTTAGTAAGAATAGAGAAGACAAAAAAGATGAATTACAATTTTGCACATACACCAATACAGTGTTTAGAATAAATGAACAAATAAACAACAAGAATACATAAACCCAATTTTTTTTTGATCGCTAATTATTTGATAACATTATGAGTAACGAATTTGTGACTGCAGAACACAGGTTTTTGTAGACTTGTTAAATTGTTTTAGTATTAAGTACATTTTCTTGTAACTGGCGGGAGAATAAACTAACCTTGACGCCCATTCTTTTGCAGTGAATGGGCGCGCAAATTTTTTCTTGCTAGACTTTCATAAGAGCTCTATGGAGTCATAGTTAAATAATGATTTTGACTTAGTTGTCTGCAGGTCGCCTGCGATCGGTCTCATTGGAAGCTAAAATTTCTGATGATAATTGTCAGTAATATGAAGCCTTGAGCTAGGAGTTGGAAATGGTCCCCCCCGACTGGTCTCCACCTTGTCGTGGTGGGGGGGCTGAGTACCTCCCGGTAGGGCGCAGGAGGCGCAAGGGAAAAGGTAACACCCAGAGATTGGCGACTCTGGGTGCCCTTAGTACTGACTACTGGGGGGGAAACTAAGAGGGACCTGTGGAGGGCGTAGCGGGCGGGCCAGGAGGGCCCGCTCAGCAGCGCCAGGAGGGTCTAGGCAGTGGGGGCAGGGGGCCCTGCCCTGGGGGTGCTGTCTCACGTTGGACCCTCCGGGAAGTCGGCCACACACGCTATGGTCGCACGGGGAGGTAGGAGGGGCGCGTCCACTGCGCCTCTCTGAGGAGGTCCTTCCGGTTTTGGTCCGGGGGACGTTGGCCGCAGGCGGGGTGTCAGAAGCTGCAACCCAGGTGCTGGCCCCCGCCTCTTTCTCAACAAGCGGCGGGCGTCGTCGGAAGATTTTTAGTGGGTATTACTGCTGGAAGTCGTGTCTGCCGGTGGTGAGTCCCACACCCCCCTTTCGGTCCCCCTTTGGCCGGAAGGCAGTGCGTAAATGCATTTTGTTACCGACGTAAAACAAAAAAAAAAAAAAGGAGTTGGAAATGGTGCGTTAGGGAAAAGGCAACACCCAGAGACCGACGACTCTGGGTGCCCTTAGTACTGACTACCGGGGGGGAAACTAAGTGGGACCTGTGGAGGGCGCAGTGGGCGGGCCAGGAGGGCCCGCTCAGCAGCGCCAGGAGGGTCTAGGCAGTGGGGGCAGGGGGCCCCTGCTGTCTAACCATGGACCCTCCGGGATGTCGGCCACACACGCTATGGTCGCAAGGGGAGGTAGGAGGGGCGCGTTTACTGCGCCTCTCTGAGGAGGTCCTCCCGGTTTTGATCCGGGGGACGTTGGCCGCAGGCGGGGTGTCAGAAGCTGCAACCCAGGTACTGGCCCTCGCCTCTTTCTCAACAAGCGGCGGGCGTCGTCGGAAGATTTTTAGTGGGTATTACTTGGCGGTCGTGTCTGCCGGTGGTGAGTCCCACACACCTCTCTCGGTCCCCCTTTGGCCGAGAGACAGTGCGTAAATGCATTTTGTTACCGACGTAAATCAAAAAAAAAAAAAAGTAGTTGGAAATGGTTACTGAAACCTACGAATGTCATTTCTTGGATGATTTTGCGTGTTTCTTTTGAAAATAACGCGATCGAACGAACTTAGTAGTGACACTTACGCATACTATTTATTACCATAATTTCAAGAGGCATATAGCATAAAAATCCAAAAGCATAATATCATTTGGAATAATATAACCGTAATAATGCAGAATTGTTGAAAGGCATAATTATAAACGGCATAATCATACAAATCTATATTTTCATTTGCCATATTTTTATAAAGCATACATTGAAATGCAGCTTACTTCTCTTTTTGGGTTAGGTTGAGGTTTTTTTTTCATACCATTAAAAAGTATTTTCTAATAATAGTCTTTTACAATATGCCCACCTTTCTATTATTATTGTTAATTTTTAAAAATAATAATAAGTATCATTCAGTATAACTATGTCCAACAAAAAATATGCCTTTTATTACCTATGCTTGTCTAAATTATGCCTTTTAATGATTTTGCGTTTCAAGATTCGGTGATATGATGTTATGCGTTATGCTTTATAGCGGTATGGCAAGTGACGATTATGGTAATCAACATTATGCACATTCAGTTTATGGCCAAAAACGTTATGCGTTTCAATAGGTAACCGAACTTAGTTTTAGCAAAAATATCTAAAATATACAGATAACTGACTAATAACTGTCAGGATAATGTACTACTTAATTTTATAAATTAATACAGGCATGGAATTTTATAAGGTTTAAATTGTTCAAAAACACTTTTATTTTCTCTGTGTTTTCGTTTTAGCAGACATGTCATGGCCGTGTTTTAATTAGGGGTCGTGTTCATATGAAAAACGACACGTTTGCCGCGGCTCGTACCGTTTTGAAGACAAATTTCAGTATATTTGATGTGTCTATTCAATAGGGACTTCATACTGTAAAAATAAGTATTATTCTCTCATTAGCTTTTAGTATTCTACTCATTGGAAAATGTAAATAAGTAACATATTATATAATTTTAGCGACATACACATGTAATTTAATTTCACAGAGATTCCTATAATACGAATTATTGCTATAATAAAAAAATATTTCATGCATAGCCCAAAACTTAGCAAATTTTGTGCTACGGGTGGAAGACAAAAAATTTAATTAAATTAAATATTACATATTATTAATTATTATTTTTTGTACATACATACTTATACTTTTGACGACCGATATGGCGTGGAGGTCAGCATACCTACATTTCACTTCAGAGGTCGTGGGTTCGATTCCCACACAGGACAAATCTTTGTGTACATGAACATGAATATTTATCCTGGTCTGGGTGTTTTCCTATGTATATTAAATAAAAAAAAAGGATATAAGTATGTTTATCCGTTGTTTAGTATCCATAACACAAGTTCTTAATTATACTTATCTTGGAACTAAATAATTGGTGTAATTGTTAGGAAATATTTATTTTATTTTATTTATTTATACTTAGGAGCCGCGATAGCCCAGTGGCGACGGCCGTCGACTTCATATTCAGAGGGTATCGGGTTCAAACTCTAGTGCACCTATGAATTTTTGATGGTATGTGCGTAATTATAGCTTGCTCCTAATCTCCGAAAGCACGTTAAGCCGTTGTTCCCGGCTGTCATAAACATCTATAGCAGTCGTTATTAGGAAGTAAGGGCCTTCTTATAACCTGAACGCTGTTTTAACCATATATATTTTTGTTTCCCTTTGGGTTGCTCCACGTAAAAACTGAATTTAGCCAAATCTGGTTAGACCAGCAGACCCTGGCTCTAAGCTAAAGTGTAGAACAACCGGGAAAATGTCAGAATATGAAGATGACATCGAGGGTTCCGTGCTCAAACCCGATAAGTGACAAAATTTGCGTTTTTGGGCTTAAAACAATACTTAAAAGAATTTATCGGTTAATTAAAAAAAATGAAACTTAAAAGGTTTACTTATTGGATTATGAAGTCCTCAATTTTCAGTCTTCTTTTCTGAAATCGACTTATCTGATAATATAACAAGAAAAAGCGGCAGAATTATGTATCTGATGTTGCCAATTATCGGGTTTGAGCACGGAACCCTCGACATACTTATAATACTTGGGAAACCCCTAAACTAAAACGAATAAACGTATTTATGCGCACTAATATTTGTTTCGAGTGGGAATCGAACCCAGGACCTCCCTACGAGTTGAGGTGGCACACTAACCTCCCATATCAATCAGTAATTATGATTAATAAATCCATGTTTAGTTTCCCTCAAAGTGGTAAAATATTAAAAGCTAGCATCCTCCTCTCTTCTAAGTTGCCATACCCTACAGGGTCCATATTGTATCTGTGATATTATATAATAACATCTTTGTAACATATGGAGTACAATAAAGACATTGAGTATTGACTATACAAAACTTTTAAATGTAAAATTTAATTTTGAATCTGTCTGTAATCAGAAAGATACTAGTGTCGTTTATATATATTACCAAAACACTTTAAGTAAAATTTAAATTCCATGTCTCGCAAACTCAAGTAAAAAGTAAATAAATTCCATGTGGCACTTAAAATGCAAGTCGGGGTTCCACGCGAAACTTGTAAAAACTGCCCCATATATCATTTGAGTCGCACAAGTAAATCAAGAGACCACATTAAACCGCAAAATGTTAACGCTAGAATAACTTAATCCAACACTTCGTAGGAATGAAGGTTATATTCAAATTTTAAACATTTATTACATGCAGTACGTAAGAAACCAAAGAGTTAAAACTTATTTACTGTTGTATATTTTTTGTGTAAATAATTAGAAAATTCCTAATAGTTTTGAATTTTAATAATAATTTCTTGTCTTCGCAGGAAGTGTTGAAAACTTTCAGACTAAACCAATGGATGTTCGACTAAAAAGTTCGTGTATGAAATTGGAGTTTTATTATCAATTACTTAAGATAATTTATTTAAACGGAAATTCGATAGATGTAATTTTATATATTAGGTATTTATTCAAAAAAGGGTTTAAGAATGTTAATCCGTTATTTAGTAAACATTACAGAAGTTCTTAATGATCATTATCAGCCTATCTTCATCCACTGCTGGACTGCTCTACAAGGCACTAAACTCGATCCTCAGCTCAGCTCTTTGTAGTATCCTTTATTGCACATAAACATTCATAAAAAAAAACATAGTAACAAAATACATGTACAAAAGTGAGCTTATTTCTATAAGAAATCTCTAGCAGAAGTGGCGGAGATTAGTGTGTGGGATCACAATATGAAATCGACGACCGATTTGGCGTGGAGGTCAGTATACCTGCACTTAACCCACGACGGGTTCGATTCCCACACAGGACAAATATTTGTGTGCATGAACATGAATATTTGTTCTGGTCTGGGTGTATCTCTATGTATATTAAGTATGTATTTACAAAAAAAAAAGTATTTAAGTATATTTATCTGTTCTTTAGTATCCATAACACAAGTTCTTAGTGATACGTATCTTGGAACTAAAGAATTGGTGTGATTGTAAGAGAATATTTATTTATTTAATAGTTTTAAACCTGGTCTAACAGTAGAGCTTGTTTTGTAATAAGCTTCTAATGTTTTAGTGACGGTAGTTAACAAATTCTTAACCATGAATATGGAGACACCTGTCAGATCTCCCGGTCATACACCCATTAATTTAATTATATTGCTATATATAGTATTTGACGGTATGTCTATCGGACCGTGGAAGCTTGTCAGGCCGGTGGTGTGGGAAGCGACCTATGCAGATACCGTGGCTCCCTCGCGTGTACGCGCGACATCCCTTCGTGTCGGGACTGCTGCGGTGAGTGCTAAAAGCCGCAAACGGAACACATATACGAACCTGGGAACTAATTATTTATTTGTTCCGTTTGCGGTGGAGACAATGGGTCCATAGGGGCGGAGGCAAAGCAGCTTGTCAGGCATTTAAGTACTCGGCATAATGATGCGTTCAGTGATAAGAAGGCCTGCAGCTACTTCTGCCAGCGTATTAGCCTGGCAATCCAAAGAGGAAATGTTGCCAGCGTTCTTGTAACCGTAATCATGGGCCCACAGTTGGAAGACATCTTCTATTTATAGTTTAGGTTAAGGTAGTTTATTTAACTTTAAGGTACTAATTATATTTTATTTAAGTAGTTGAGTTGTGTTGATTTCATTGATCTATTATGGAAATAAAAATTAAATATTCGTTAATATTATATAAGAATATTCTATCGATAATGTAGGTGTAGGTGTGTAAATGTCAATATAAAATAAGTGGAATTAAAAGTCATTGTAATAATCATAATAAATAAAGTTCATGTCAAAATAACGTAATAAACATATAATGTAATGTAATCGGGGAGGCTAATGTTTAACAATGGAGTTTATAAGGCTGGCTGATATGATAATCTTGGAACTATATACTAGATGTGATTGTAAGAGAATATTTTTTTTATTTTAGAAATAAACTCAAATCGGTAAATATTTCTTTTCAAATGCTGCAATCAAAACAAATATTGTTGTACGTCCAGCTAGAACTATGCACCATATACGACCAAGTTGAAGCGAAGCATTATGTAGAACAGTTAAGGTCTTAAATTTACATGAAGCTGTTTTTGCTTAAATTGCGGACATTTCACGGCCGCGTATCATAACGAGTCTTCACGTTAACATGACAAACGAAAAGTTCGCCTCCTTGGGGAACATTATGGAGGCTAAGTTTGGAACACTTTATATATCTTATCATATCCTAGCATTATCCCGGTTGCCCTAGACTTAAGCTTAGGGCTTACACTGGTTTAACCAGATTTGTTACGTGGAGCCGTAAGTCGTTTGCCGTCTGACCTCCGCAACCCAGAGGGAAACACGATTCTATGGTTAAACCTGCTGTCAGTCTGTTAGAAGGCACTGACTTCCTAATAACGACTGCCTAGATGTTCATGACGGCCGGGATCAACGGCTTAACATGCTTTCCGAGGCACGGAGCATGCGATAATTACGCACATAACTTTGAAAAGTCAAACCATATTCTATGAAATAAATGATTTATTATTATTATTATTATTATTTAAGTCAGGGTTTGAACCCGAGACCCTCTGAATATAAAGGCAAGGGGTCTCGCCACTGGACTTTAGCCTCTGTGGAATACTTTATATGTCTGATCGAGAACTTATCCCCCCTTTACTTTTCTCTTTTGATCTTTAAGTGCTGTGTGTTTATTCGTATGGAAAATCATCCAATATCCTTCTCCCACTGTGGTTGGAGCGGAACGGTGTGTAATTCTTGAGCATGTTAATTCTGCTATGTCACAGGACGCGGTAACCCTTTGGAACAGTCCCGCAAATAAATGTAAAAAAATGCAAGAAAATATAAACGAGCGTATCTCGCCCACAAGCTTTGTAGCTTGGCGAGAAATATATTTAATGAAATGAAATAAAATTTTATTTAGACATAAATACACATAAACAAAAAACAGTATTCAAATCAGTAAACAATTTTTACACAGTTTACATATAGTATGCCTAAAAAGGACTCCACTCAGCATGTGCTGCAGTGGAGGGCCACAACAGCGGTGGTCTTCCGTGGAGACCTTATAACTTACGTGTGCAACAGCCACACAAAAGGCAGAAACTTAACAATAAAACAAAATATTCAAACCACAAAATACAATTAAATGAAAAGTTAAAGTAGTAAAAGTAATAAAAGTAGTGAGTTACATCAGAATCACACTTACTTATGTATATCATATGAAATTTTCTAACTTAAGATTAAATAACATAGAACAAACACAGTTTGATTTGAGTTGAAAAGATTTTTAATTTTTATGAAAGATAATAGAGAGATCGACAGCATTAAGTAATACGTAAATATTTTTTTAATTTATATTTAAAAGCACCAATAGATTAATGTCATTACTGCAAATTTTAAAATGAATAAATAATTTTAAAAAAAAATACACTTGCTGGATCTTCATCAGAATTCGAATCAAACATTTTGGTAAATCCATCCCAAGGAAAGGGCCTAGAAAGTGGATGATCCTGCTTAAAAACTCTTTTTTGGTGGTCATAAAAGGGTGTACTTTTTAAATAAACTGTATTTAGCGTATTTATTTTTTGAATGACATCATCAACTTACTACTATATCCAAAAACAATGAAAGCGTGGTACTTATTATAATGTTCTTTATCAATGAAATCAACATCCATTTCTAACCCTGAAAAAATCAAATAGAATAAACAAGGTAGAGACTAAAAATGACGACCGATTTGGCGTGGTGGCCAGAATACCCGCTCTCCGCTCCCGAGATCGTGGGTTCGATTCCCATGGAGGACAAATCTTTGTGTGCATGATCATGAATATTTGTTCTGGTCTGGGTATTTCCTTTGTATATTAAGTATGTATTTACAAAAAAATATATATTTATGTATGTTTATCCTTTATTTAGTATCCATAACACAAGTTTTTAGTGATACTTATCTTCGAACTAAATAATTGGTGTAATTGTAAGAAAATATTTATTTAAAATAAACACAATTAGAATAACAAGATTGCAGATTAAAATAGGTAATAAAAAGCTTAAGAGCGCTCTTAGTGCGAGTGTTTTGCAATGAACTTTGTAAAGTTTGGTCTTAATTGAAGATTATATTAATCAAAGTCAAAGTCAAAATACTTTTTATTTTATAAACTATTACATAGTACTTGAAAACGTCAAAATTATAAAAAAATAACAAAAATACATATACTAGGTTTTCATAAACAAACTGACCCGCCACTGTCAAAATACCAATTTCTTTAAATTTATCACTTAGTGAAGGTAGATTATAAATTGCTCGTATGGCCCTCTTCTGCAGTACAAAAATATTTTGAATATCTGCGGCACAACCCCACAGAAGAATACCATACGACATAACACTATGAAAATAGCAATGATAAACAAGCCTAGCTGTTTCAACGTCTGTTAATTGGCGAATTTTCTTTACCGCGTATGCTGCAGAGCTGAGTCTATTCGACAAGTCACCAATATCTTATTGTATATAATCTTTTTTTATTTTAATCTTTATATATTAATCTTATCTTACTTCTTGTGTTATCGTACAGAAGTCTAGCTATTTGATACCTAAACACGCATTAGGGAAGAAGTAAGCTAATTATTACTGATATGTGGCTTAACTACTTTGGCGTGAGTCACAGAAAGTTTAGTATTTTTTGGGACCAAATTTGTTCTTTTTCATACCTATGTCGTAAAAATAGGACCAATGGTAAACGCATGACACCGCTCGGACAGACGGATTTATAATATTAGTATGGCTTTGTCTGATATATAGGATTCAATCTTATTTTCTTTCATAACTCCCTTGGTTTGTTAGTTTATTTTACGGAGACAAACCTTAAGTAATTTATTGATTCAGGCGTTACTTTGCGGAAATCCATTGTAAGCAAGTGATGGATGAAAAATATCTTTTTAATAATTCCCATGCTACTATAATTTCCCGAAAAATCGAGAATCTATTCAACACGACACGTGCTGAAACGAGAGCGTTAGTCGTAAAGACATCGTTGTTCTGAGGCTCCTATCTTACCTGAAGATGCCCTGTGTAAGGGCGAAACACGTGTCATGTGAAAATTTTTCACGATTTTTCGGAAATTTATAGTAGCGCGGAATTTGTTACAAAGATATTTTAAATCCAACACTTGTTCAACTGCTGAGCATTAGCCTCCCCAATAGATAACATTCTGATAGGGTATTTGCCTATAGTCACCACGCTGGGCAGGCGGGTTGGTGATCGCTTTTCAAGCCAGTACGCAGGATGATGCTGCTGCCCATGCCCATTATGCTTTTCGTCGACTCTCACACAGCACTACGGTCTAGATATACAGATCTAATTTATCATCATCTCAGCCCATTTACGTCCCACTACTGAGCACGGGCCTCCTCTCACATATCAAGGTGTGAGGGTATTAGGTCATACTCCACCACGCTGACCCAGTGCGGATTGGCGGAGGCAGGTGTATGGTGTCCTGCTGTTAGAATATTTCAAACTGCCCATTAGGCCTCTAACATGGCTTAACGACTACCACATTTTGTGATAACCAGGACCAACGGCTTAACGTGCCTTCCGAAGCACGGAGATCTAATATATAAAATAAGGATTCCAAAACCGTAACTTCAAAGCTAACATTAAATCTATTCCCTGGTTAAGTTGCAACTTTGCACCGCGGCAACCGGCAACTGATACGTTATGCATAATATTTTATATTCCAACTTTTAACTTGCCGTTTTTCATTGAAACTTTCGTATTCTGAAGTAGGTCGTTCGTTGGTAGTGGAATCGCTTTGAGAGTACCTACAGCCGTTACAAAATGGTACGACAGCACCTACGTACTTAGCTGTACGTGGATTTTAACTGTATATGTCAAAGTTAAAATACAACAATATGTGACATACCTGTAACATTATGTGTACTCACTCAATTATAGGAGACCATAGCATGCATTAATTAGTTTAGTTAGTCCTTATATTCTCTTTAATTGTTTGAATCATTACTCGTGGTTTCGCTTACTATATAAAATAATGTCTAATATGTATATTAATGCAATCGTTATCATGATTAGCCCAGAGACGTCCACTGCTGAACATTAGCCTCCCCCATAAGCTTTCAAAGAGATTGGTTTTAGATCAAAAAATTCTACTGCAACATTATATCAAGTCGTTCGTACATCTTGCAGTCCATCCGCTTATGCAATAAATGAATCTATTTTTGAAAGCGTATCTTACTGTAATTCTATTGGTCTATGCTCGAAACTGAAATATGTATAAGAACTATTACAATAAACTTAGTTTTGGCAGTAAACAATTTGTCTTTGACCTTGAATTCTAATTTTGCGTCAGTCGCGCTATGGTTGACCTTATATTTTTATCCATTAGTGGCGTTACGGTATCTTTATTATCTTTGGCTACTCGACTATCTCAAACCTACGCTATAGGTCATTATCTCTCATCGGCGCTAGGATCAGCCTTAATTACAATAACTTAATATAAAATGTACGTACCTCAAAAGCGAACTAACCTCGGTAGACATGCCCCATTGCCGAGAATGCTTAGCCATTACAACAAAGAGAGAAGCGTAAGCGATTTAGATATTTATCACGACTCTCTTGGGAAACTTAAATCTAAAATTCAGTCATCCTGTCACTGAAACAGTTTTTGGGATTTCATTGCGTCGTCTTTGTTTGTTATTTGTCTTTAATATTATATTTCATACTTTTCTGTTATCTTTTGTTTTAATGTTATGTTCACCTGTAATTGGGTTGCTTTTTTTACTCGTACAATGTGGGTGGGTGGGTAAGTTTATTGCCTTTGTGACAGTGAGTGAGTGCTCGTGTTTTAATTAAAAATGTCCATTTTAAATACTAGCACGTTTAATTTTTAATTAGTTTACAGTATAATTAGTTTAATTAACAAGGAATATGTCCTATAAAACATTGTTTCTGGCGCTTCGCCGGCCGTTGCCGCGGCACGCTCGCTTCGCTCGCTCGGCTCGCGCTGCGTTTGGTCGCAATTCTTACTTAACCTTGATTTGTGAGAAACCTTACCGAACCTAACCTAATTCGCCCTACAATGGAAACATAAGCTGAGTTTTTATAACAAATGATTATGATATCTAATAACCGTTATATCATTTAAGCATTATACAAAATGATTTTTATATTTCATGAGTGATTTATAAAATGTTATTATAGCATCTGTATTTTATATTAAACAATAATTACATGAAATGAAATTTTAGGAACTGTATATATGACAAGTAAAAATTATATCAAATGAGTGATATACCAATTAAAATTAGTTCATTTGATATTCGATCAAATGAAGCGCACCCCAAAAGAGGTTTTAACTAAAAAACTTTTGCTTGGTTTTTGATATCATTAGTTATATTGAACGGTTATGTGTTTTATATCATATTTAAGTAAGAACTGAAAGCTGAGAAGACTTTTACAGCAAACCAAATATTAGTACAAGTAAGTATGTGATTAAACATTACCTCTATCCTGTACTATCGCAGTGCAGACAACCAGCAGTAACCATACCTTATGCATTTAATGGAATTCCAGGATATCTAATGTAAGTCCGCTCGCTTCGATTTGAACTGAATCCCAATTTGAAACTCTGATTGGTTTTTCTTCGCTAATGCAAGAATTGCGATTTTCAACTAGATGACTTTACTGTTACAAGAACGTTTTTGTCGTGTATAAATGATACTTTTAACAGTCAATATGACGCTGAGATCCTGTTACTAAGTACTGTTACTACTACAAAAAGTTAAATTTTAAAACAGGTCTCAGGTAGGGACAATTGTTTGAGTGTAGGTATTTTCTCTGTATTTTTATGTATGATCCAAAAAAAAATCAGACGGAAGTCGCTACATGTAATAACTGAAATTCAGCCTCTGGTTAGACCAGTGAGCAGGTTTTTAAAGCTTATGTCTAAGGCAACCGGGATAATGCTAAGATGGTGATAACGAGCCATACTCTCTATACTTACCTGAACAATTTTGAACTCTGTCCTATCTATTAACCCACGGACTTCTTGGCGGGAAAGTGAAGCGTCATGTTTGCATTTTTGTTCTATTTTCAAAAATTTGTGATATTTCTAACATTAATGTGTAATAACAGTGGATTATTAACCGTTAAGTGTTTGTGAAAATACATGAGAGTTGTTAAATCAAACAAAGCAGTGCAACATCACTTTTCAAATTCTCTCAAGGAGTCCATGTCCATCTTTACTGAGGACTCAAGGGGCTTAGGGGAGGGTATCTCATTTACCATTTATCATCACTCATTCTCATTTACTATGAATTATATATTATTAATATATCTATTACTTCACACTGGCTAAACGTGCTAAACGCGCTAAACGCACGAAGCTATTATTAAAAAGAAAAAATAATAATTACCCGCTATAAATTGGCCACCAAGAGGACAACTGCTGGCTGAAAGGAAAAAATATAATGAAAATAGTTACTGTGTAGTTGCGTACCCGAGTCTTAAAAGAAAAAAGAAAATATAAGACCAAATTAAGTAATTTATTTACAGTTACGTGTTAAAACAACAAAAGAAATACAGAATGCAAATTGTGGCATTTAAATACAATAGCTACGGCTTTGCGCACTTCAAGAGCTGGTAAAATAAAAGCATTGTGCCACTGGTGCATTGTAACTGCAATGGCCGCGGAGTATACGCGACCCGAGCTGAATGTCAGCTTTGACAACTCACGAATACGCTTTTTATTTGCTAAAAATAAAACGTCAGGCTTACTGTTGTAGCCAATTTATGGTATGGAACTAGTCGATTAGGTACGGATACTTTATTTATTGTTTTTTTGACGTGACAACGTCTTAAATT
Organism: Musotima nitidalis; assembly: GCA_949126915.1. Lineage (NCBI taxonomy): Eukaryota > Metazoa > Arthropoda > Insecta > Lepidoptera > Crambidae > Musotima > Musotima nitidalis. The sequence goes on along the minus strand of OX421424.1, from coordinate 3,696,326 downwards.
AGGTTGCGGCTGGGAGTCACTTATGAAAAAGTGTAACGCTCGGTAACGTTACGATGAGTCACCGAACGAGAGAGAGGCCCGGCGAATGCCTTGCGTCTCTCTCCCACTCAACTATGATCGGTCTGCCGCGCGCGCAGTTTTAGTAAACAAAATATATTTCTATAGTTAAAATTTGTGCAATTCTTATTTTCATTCAATTCCTTGTTCCTATTGTGCAATTTAATTATATTCATATCAATAAATATTCTACCGAGAAAAAGACGTTGTCACGTAAAATCTTCGCCCGTAAAAACGACTTTACAGGCAACCATTTTTTTTTTATTAACTTATGCGATCGATACTTATCCTATAGCTGTATAGGGTTCCCAGATGTAAGGAGCCTAAACCAACCTCACAACAGGCTTGGCAGGTGCACCACTTGCAGGCTCTGGCGAACATGAAAGTTCCCGGTAAGCGGCAATAGGCTCGCCACCTATTACGTGGGACCAACTAAATAGTTGGCGAAGTGTGGGCGTATAATATGCCTCTGCCTACCCCTTCAGGGAAACAGGCGTGAATGTATGTATGTATGTATGACTTTCATTTAGTTTACCGAATTTCTGTATCAACTATAGTAAACACATAGTTAGCTATACGTTAGTAGTACATTCGTTGCCACATTCAATTTAACTTAATTTTTCTTTAAAGTTTATGTTAAAGCCCGTTAAATAGCCTTAGGCCCTTATTAATTCTTAGGTCTAGGTAAGATCAATACAGTATATAGTTTATTATAAATGAAAGTCGACTAATAGTAAATGAAAAACTTTCAAGGATATTCTCGTTGAAATCTCTACATAAAACAGTATAATTATTTATTAATTTTAGTTTCTTTAATGTGTGCATTTTTATTATTTTTTGACTATAGTTTGTCGCCCTATGTCGTTGGTATACGGTTATTACGCTCCAAGGGTTGTGAATTCGATTCCCACACCATTGTCTTGGTCTGGATATATTATTTTTGTTGCAAGTATTTATTAACACAAGTATTTCAGTATTTTAATCCGTTATTTTGTACCCATGAAGCTCTGCGTAGTTTGGTGCTAGATGACGTTGCGTGAAATGTGTAATAAAATTATGTTATTATTTAACCAAAGGGGATAATCATAACAAAGAGATACGTTACAAATTTACGATACTAATATTTTTTATAAAAAATATTTTTTATTAGAATAGAATAGAATAGAATTCATTAATTTGTGAAATGCAGGTTCACACAATACAGGCACACATAATTGGATGTTGTTTACAGATAAAATAAGAGTATCACTATGTTTCCACCTTTTACAAGGTACAAAAATGTCATAGTGGAGTATGAGGTATATAAAATTATTCATCATGGATTAAGTCAAAAATAAAAATAGAACATATAAAAATATGATTAGTCACTATATGGTACAACTGAGTCTGGAAAAACAATGCAATTAAAATATTGATTCTTAGATATTAGGAAAAAATTTTGTTCAAAAATTATTACTATATACATATATAAAAATTAATATGTAGATAATAGTTTTTATCACATATTTATTTATAAACTGTCAGTATAGAATACAGCTGTAATACAGAGTTCTACAACCAAGCGAGCTGATGCAATTATATAATATTTAGAGCTATTGCTAGGTGCAAGCTGCGCCTTCAGCTTAAATATTTAATTTTCGATTATAATTTTTTTAATAATTACTGGCCGCCGCCCGCGTCTTCGTTCGCATGACCTACATATAAACCTTTCTCTTGAATCACTCTATCTAATTAAAAAAACCGCAACAAAATCCATAGCATAATTTTAAATATCTAAGCATATATAAGGACTTTGTTTTATACTATGTAGTAATATTGCAGATTGTTTTAATCTTTTTTGAAATTTTCAATTATTTAAAAAGTTATGTATGATCGCCCGCTTTCGTGCTTCTGAACACAGGTAAATCCGTTGGTGCTGGTTATCAATTTATGTGGTAGCCGTTAATCCAAAAGGCAAAATTTATGTTCATGGACATAACTATTCGAATAGAAAATAAGAAAAACATTTCTAGGGACGAAAAAATGGGTTAATTTGTCCAAATTGTTTGGGGGAATCGAACCTTTAAAGCATTCAACTGATACGCTAATCTCCGCGCCAATCAGTCATCGATATAACCGATGTCATCTATATAGCAGTGGAGCTGAACAATAGCCTTCCCAATAGATTACAATCGTTGGCCATAATCACCACACTGGGCAGGCGGGTTAGTGATCGCAGTTTAAAACAGTACGCAAGATGACGCTGCTGCCCATCATCCGGTAGGATTTATCTTCGTCGACTATTACGACTTACCCCTACTTTAAGAGGGGGTGGCACTATTCTAGGCTGCTACCACTCGCCCATCGCATCCTTACTTGGATACTATGTATTTTATGGGTGTATGGGAATTCTACCAAGATCGGAGGAGCAAAAGCAAACCTCACCTGCACCTGCTGATCAACAGACAATGCTCTGGGAAACGTAACAGATCCCGGTTAGCGGCAATAGGCTCGCCACCTATAATGTGGGACTAACAATATAATTGGCGAAATATGGGCACATAATATGCCTCTGCTTACCACTTTGGGGAAACGGGCGTAATATTAAATATGTATGCATGTATGTATATACAGGAGATATTTAATTGTCTGTTTACATTGAATAGGTTTTTATCTACTGGACCGATTCGTTAAGATTCTTCACTCATAGAAAGCTATATTCTTTATGAATAACATAAGATATATACATACATATATACATACATGCCTGTTTCTCCGAAGGCAGGCAGGCAGAGGCATATTATACGCCCACACTTCGCCAATTATGTAGATGGTCCCACATAATAGGTGGCGACCCTTTTGCCGCTTACTACTGGGCACTGTTATGTTCGCCAAAGCCTCGTCCGTTGATCGGCAGGTGCACCACTTGCAGGTGAGGTTGGCTTGGGCTTCTTTGCCCCCCCCCCCTCCCCCGCGACTAGTCTCCACCGTGCCGTGGGCTGAGTACCTCCCGGTAGGGCGCAGAGGGCGTTAGGGAAAAGGCAACAACAAAAGATTGGCGACTCTGGGTGCCCTTAGTACTGACTACCGGGGGGAAACTAAGAGGGCCCTGTAGAGGGCGCAGCGGGCGTGCCAGGAGGGCCCGTCAAGCAGCGAAAGGAGGGTCTTAGGCAGCGGGGGCTGTCTAACCATGGACCCTCCAAGAAGTCGGCCACACACGCTATGGTCGCACACATTGGACCGGGGGACGTTGGACGCAGGTGGGGTGTCAGACGTTGCAACCCAGGTACTGGCCCCCGCCTCTTTCTCAACAAGCGGCGGGCGTCGTTGGAAAAATTTTAGTGGGTATTATTGCAGTCAGTCGCGTCTCCCGGTAGTGAGTCCCACACCCCCTTTCGGTTCCCCTTTGGCCGGAAGGCAGTGCGTACATGCATTTTGTTACCGACGTAAAACAAAAGAAAAAAGGCTCCTTAGGTCTTGGTAGGATCCCTATACACCCATGTAATATTAGCAACAACTAAAACCATGTCAGTAAAAATATAGGTTATACACGGACAAAGCCGTGGTCTGAAGGTAGTTCTGTTTATAGAAGTCGTCGATTGCGTATTTATGGGCGGATGTCATGTACCCATTCAATTCCGTCAATAATTGATTTTGAACAACGAAATACCACGACCTGGGCTTATGCGTTTTCACTAAGTCCTGCCTTGTGAAACTTTAAGAATTTTGAATCATACTTTTAGAATTTTAGTACACTTTATCGTATTATTTTATTAACTTTATTAGCAAGTGATGGATTAAAAATATCTTTGTAACAGTTCCCGTGCTACTATAATTTCCCGAAAAATCGAGAAGCTATTCAACACGACACGTGTTTCGCCCTTACACAGAGCATCTTCAGGTAAGATAGGAGCCTCAGAACAACGATGTCTTCACGACCAACGCTGAAACGAGACATACTTTATTAGTTTACACACAAAATAAGAAACATTTTTCTTGTTTATAACAGTCGGAATTGCATTAAAAGTATTTTATTGATATTTAAATACACAAACATTATCAAAAGTAAAAACCTACTGAAGATATATATGTCTAAATATGTTCATATTTTTCTACAACACTATTCTACATTAAGTAGGTTTTTACTATAATATCCGTATACATATCCGGATCCGGTATGATATATCCATAACTTCCCTGATTATTGTTACATAATTTAGCAGTAACAACGAAATATCACACTACAAATTAAACCCTATGTACTATTCAAATAGTAAGAAAACAGATTAAATTGCAATGTAAAAGATATCTAAGAATCGCTTGTTCAAAGCTCCTGGCAGCAGTGAATGGGCACATTAAGAACTTATCTTGACATAAGAATATTTTGTTCATTCATTTCGTTTACAAAAACACCATAAAATCTTCTGTAAAGAATTCTAATTAATATTTAAATGCGAAAGTTTGTATGTATGGTCCTCAGACAGGCTTTATCGGCTGGACGGTTATGTTTTTGATTTGACTCAAAGTATTACAGTATAATGATTTTTCTTTGCGCCAGAGATTGCTACGGTATGATGGTCTATAAGCGATTCATTATTTAAGCTGTGTTTGATATCCAGAAATCATATTCATTGGTCCACATTACTCCATTTATACTGAATACGCCTGGTGGAGTGTGTAATACCTCTAGTTTTGACTTGGGAAAGAAAACTCATATTTGGCAGTGTCGCATTAGTGGCCTGATAATGAAGACAGAGCTATGCATTGGTGAACTAGTTAATTAATACGTCAAAATCATATATCTTGGCACAATAAAGATCTTCTAAACGTTAACTTAAAAACTGACGTGCCTATTTACTGCGGGCGGGAGCTTGAACGTAACAGAATCAGGCAAGAAACACGTCCACGTTGATTTTTTCTCTCGCCAGTTATAACAAAAATAAAATAAGCACACAGTTTTAACATATGATAATCTCATAATCTCGCTAAGATACCGAGCTTATTATCTTAGAGAGCGGCGATAGCCCAGTGGCGGGACCCCTTGCCTTTAAATTCAGAGGGTCTCGGGTTCAAACCCTGGCGCACCTATGACTTTTCGAAGTTATGTGCGTAATTGTAGCTTGCTCCGTGCCTCGGAAAGCACGTTAAACCGTTGGTCCTGGCTGTCATTAACATCTATGGCAGTTGTTATTAAGAAGTCAGTGCCTTCTAACAGACTGACAGCTGGTTTAACCATAGAACGATGTTTCCCTCTGGGTTGCGGAGGTCAGACGGCAGTCGCTCCACGTAATAACTGAAATTCAGTCAAATCCGGTTGAACAGTGAGCAGACCCTGGGCCCTAAGCTTAAGTCTAGGGCAACCGGAATAATGCTAGGATATGATAATAATCTTACATCTTACGAATGTGTTTATGTTACATATATGTCAATAGTAATTTTTAATTTTAATGTTCGCAAGCTTTCAATTTGGATAAATTGTTTAATTGTTCGAACCCACGTTCTCAGGAACGGGATGCAGTGTGCATGAACATTGTATATTTGTTCTAGGCATTTTTTATGTATACGAAGTATTATTTTATAAAAAAAAATAAAGTTTAGCTGTAATTTTGTATCCATGACTCAAGTTCTTAATAATACTTATGTTGGAAATACATAATTGGTGTCTATGTAAGAGCATTACGTACTATATTTATAAATATGGATGGATGCGTACTACAGATGGTCAGGAATGGAGTAGCTATCGCATAGCTGGACTTGAGAATCTTGTGCACATCTTTCTAGCTTTGCTTCACAGTATCAGTGGATACAGTCATATAGATTCTTAGCTTAGTTTTCACAACCTTACGTCATAACTGCCTACCATTATTTCAGAAAAAAATAATATGTACGTTAACATTTATAAGAATCCGCTCCTGTTAACAACAAACACAACAAAAGAAACCTTTGTCTTAGAAGCCCAAGCCAACCTCACCTGCAAGTGATGCACCTGCCGATTAACGGACGAGGCTCTGGCGAACATAAAAGTACCCGGCAAGCGGCAATAGGTTCGCCACCTATTACGTGGGACCTACAATATAATTGGCAAAATGTGGGCGTGTAATATGCCTCTGCCCACTCCTTCGGGGCAACAGGCGTGATTGTATGTGATCTATTTATGTACAAAAACAACCAATTTCATGCAGTTAGGAAGTTATATGTGAATACATTTCGGCAATATTTTGAAATTTACTTACATGAATTAATCTAAGTGGTCCAATTATTTTAGTTTCTTGAATTAAAAACTTCTAAGTCGACAATAGTATGAGAAAATATACTCGAATAGTATGGCATGTTAATCTTTTTAGACTCGTATACTGCCAAAACGCCTCCGGTCCCTGGTACCAGCCAGGACACCAAGGTTACCATGAAGGCTAATTTCACCACAATTACTATTAAACAAATTCGTCAAACTCGTTAAACTGAAACTTTCCTGTTTTGGATAATGTATTTGCCCTAATAACTGTTACTAGGTCATAAACACATATTAAACTTAATATATAACTTTTGACAGCGCTTTTCATGCGATTACTCCTTAGCACCGTTCCGTGTGGTACCAGCGTAGTTTAGTCCCACCCGCTCTCATCTCACGGGGAGTCGTAAGCGTCGACGAAGAGAATCCTACCGGATGATGGGCAGCAGCGTCATCCCACGTACTGGCTTAAACTGCGATCACCAACCCGCCTACCCAGCGTGGTGATTATGGACAGATACCCCCAATATAATGTAATCTATTATTCCTGCGCTCTGCTTGTCAAGGTCGATTTCCGCACATGACAAATCTTTGTGTGCATGACTATAATTTTTTGTTCTGGTCTGAATGTTTTTTATGTAGGTATTTTTTATATTAAGTAAGTATTTACAAAAAAAAGTATGTATATATGTTTATCCGTTGTTTAGTATCCATAACACAAGTTCTTAAAGATACTATCTTAAACCTAAATAAGTCGTGTGATTAGAATTATAAGAATAAATTATATTGTATATGTATAAATGTTAATTTAATTAACAAGCTAAAACATTTATTTTAAAGGTCCTAACAAGCTGTAGCACAAGCGTGGCTTAAAGGCTATCTGTTGCGGAATGTAGAACAGTTATTGGCCATTTGGGATTGCATTGCAGTGCCCTACTATTGCCGCAGTCCTCATTAATTTTGACGTCGATTGAGTACACATATAGGTTAATTAGGATTATTGGATTACAGTTGATTAAACTGATATTCGCTTTATCAGACTGTAGTCTTTTTGTTAACTTTTTATAACGCTGTATGTGAAATAAATGGTTAAGTGAACTTTAGAAAATATTCTGTAATGAATACTAGTATATTTAAATAAAATTTCACCAAAAGACCTTATCCTATCTCTATATAATTATTATAAAATAAAGTCCGTCTGTTCTCGATAATTCGAAATGGATTTTTATGAAGTTTTCACCAATAGATGAAGTGATTCTTATGTAGTTAGTACGAAGTTTGTCAAGGTTTTGTGTAAATTGGTGATAATATAATGATGATTGTTAAAAATGGCGGAAGAAATCATACGTTTGCCAAAGTGTCAAGGCGGCCACAAATGTGATAATGTGAATGTATATTCCGCATTTCCGAGAGATCGATTGACGAGATTATAAGGCAGATATATATGCTTGAGATAAAAGTGCCTTTTCTGCAGGCTTTTCTAATATGAATGACTTAAAACATGAATATTGTAAATGTTATATTTTATTGCATTCTATAGCGTCACAGACAAATGAAGTTTGTTACCTAATCAACTGATAATTAAAATGAGCATATAGCCTGTGAGTTTCTTCTTAAAGTAAACAATTGGGGGGGGGGGGCATGTTCCTCTGGCGATCGTAACAGATCCCGGTAAGCGTCAATGGGCTCGCCATCTATTACGTGGGATCAAAAATAGCAAATTTTTTCGACACACATAAGTAATATATACATAATAGACATACATAATTGTGTATGTCGAAAAAATGTAATGGAACACGCTGTAACACTTGTGTATGCAACAGCATATTTCAGTGAATTGTAATATTCCTTATTGATTTTAAAACTCCATGGAACCTTCAGTAAAGTCTTCACTACTTCACTGGGGTAGGACTTTTTCAGACCTGACTGTGACGTACTTCACCAGACTTTGACTGTCACTAAATGACGAAATGTCTTGTTCTCAATCAAATTACTCGACACTGGTAACATTACAGTGATTTGCAAAAAATAAATAGAATTTAAGGGGCTTATTAAAAAACAACTGTCTTTATTTTATCCAATAAAACTTACAGCCCTAGTTTTAAACATGGTTTAACTTTAATCTTGTTTTGTAACAAGCAATCGTTTGTAATTTCAAAATAAGAGCTTTTTGTTAAACGCATATAAAATATAAACATACGGCTCTTATATAAAAAAGAAGACGGGAGTTTAGCTATAGGTGTATATTTATCTAAGTATGCATGTTTATAAGAATACGAAATAAATATAATTGATGTTTTGAGCACAAGTTTTTTTATTTAAAATGCATTAAAGTTTAATCAAGACTCCATTAAATTTCATCAGAATATATTTAAAGAAAATTTGTTCACCATTTAATTTAACGTCATAAACTTTGAAGACATTAAAAAAACATTTATGCAATACGCTCGGTACATTAAGCGACGTTCGCGATGCCGGTTACGATATTTTCGTAAATATCGATACCGCGCAGGAAAGTGTCTGCGCGCAGTCGCTCGTCGTGCTCGTGTAACGCTCGCGGAGTGTTCGCGAGCGGCGAGAAGCCGAGCACGCGAACGCCCACAATTCGCATGAAACGCCCGTCTGTACCGCCCGGGAACGTGCGCACGGATAACGGCAGTTTTCTGGAAATAATAATTATGTAATTTATTGATTCAGGCGTTACTTTGAGGAATTTAAATGTAAGCAAACGATAGTGAATAAAATATATTTGTGACAATTCCCGCTCAACTGTAAAACTTACTGCTAGGAGCGTGGTATCGTATAGTATGTGGGAGATGTTTTCATTGCGACATTAATTCTTTTACCAAAAGCTCAACTTTTCAATATGGTGTATTGCCATTTATTATTCTTATATTTTCTTTCTAGAAGAGTTCACCTATTTAAAGTAGGATTAATGTCGTTAGTAGAACGACCATCTAGTCTCTCGCACCTATTACAAGCTTGCCATTGAAATCTGAATAATTATTACAATTTCTATGAAACTTGCTCCCTATAAAGTGGTTATTAAAATTCTCACCATCATCTCAGCTCATTAACTTTCCACTACTGAGCACGAGCCTCCTCTCTCCACTAAAGTTGAGAGGGTATTGGGTCATACTCCACCCGCGAACCCAAAAGGATTGGTGGAGGCATGTGAGTGGCGTCCTGCTCTTAAGTTTTCTTAACGATTACCACATATACTGGTAACAGGAGATAACGGCTTAACGTGCCTTCCGAAGCACGTAAGCGCTCAATATTAAATGCTTATTGAAGGATTGATTTCTGTGAACTTTGTTTTACTTCGGAGATAGTTTTCGATCATATTTTCTTATACACCTGTTGCAAGCTTCCTGACTATACAGTGCTAATTAAATGCTTAATAAGGTAAAATTGGCTTCATAACTAGACTTACAGTTGGTCAGCTGCTTGCTTGAAGGCGACCCAGAAGGCGTTGGAGTCATCAACAGGCGTGGCGGGGGCGTCCTCGTCTTTTTGTTCAAACTCGTAATACACACCAGCGCCTGCCTCTTCGCACCACTTCTTGACCTGGGATGTGAATATTCGATGTCAATCACAAATAAAATAAAATATACTTTATTGTCTTTAAGATCAACATGACCATTTAGATTCGTCAAACATTCACAAACAAAATGGAAATTCGATATATTTTTATAACAACAATGAAAGAGATATGAGCGGTACCATAATAAAGAAATAAAAGTAATTGGGTATTTTGTTAGAATTTGTCAAGGTTTGTCAGTTTATCTGTCTGTTGTGGATTTTTTCTCAAGATTTGTCAGTCTGCCGGATACTCTTATAGAGGGGGAAATGATCATAGTGTTGGAAGGGATATTTGATATCGAGTGCTTCAGTGTTTCGGAAAGCACGTTATGCCGTTGGTCCTAATTATAACTGTAGTCAGTAGTCATTTAACAAAATACCTTGCCTTATTGCCTATATATTAATTGCCTATATATAAGCCTATCACGCAAAAACTACTAAACGGATTTAAATAAAATTTGGCGCACAGGTAGTTTGTAAGCTGGATTATCACATACGTCACTTTTTATCATGCTACTCCTCTATTCTCCCTCCTTTTATGCTACTACAAGATTTGTCAGTCTGTCGGTGACTCTTATCGGGGGTATCTGTCAGTCAGCCTGTCGTGATTCTAAAGGAGACTCGTGACTTTACAGACAGCTTCTAATAACCCAGCGGCGAGACTTCAAATTCAAAGGGTCACGAGTTCAATCCGTGGTGGCGCATTATGACTTTTCGAAATTATTATTTTGATTTATTTGTTTCCAAACTTAAATCTATTTTTACAGGTTAATGACCCAATACAATAGTAATTATGTGCGTAATTATCACTTGCTCCGTGTTTCGGAAAGCACGTTTAGCCGTTGGTCCCCGCTGTCATAAACTTCTATAGCAGTCGTTATTAGAAAGTCAGTGCCTTCTAACATCCTGACAGCTGGTTTAGCCATAGAATGGTGTTTATTGATTTATTTAATCTTTATTGCACACTTAAAAGTATTACAAAAGGCGAACTTAATGCCATAAGTCATTCTCTGCCAGTTAACCTTAGAGTTACAGGAAACTTTAAAGGCAATGCGGTAGTTAATAAACTTACATAAATTAACATAAAAACCAGACTGAAAAGGGGACAAGATTGAATTTCCATAAACAAATTGAGAGAACTGTGTTTCCCTCTGGGTTGCGGTGGTCAGACGGCAGTCGCTCATAAAGAACTTTTAAAGCTTTACGTTTACCAAACAAGCAGTTACATAACGCACTTTCATATTTTAAAAGCAGTTACGTTACTTCTAGAATGTACAAATCCAAATAAAACCCAATATTTAGAGAAAACTCCCAACATCATTAAACGCCTCATGTTGTTTATATATCCCTAAAGTAACATAAACGATCCAATATATTAGTGTTACAAGACGAAACTTTACAGAAATATCTTTGAAATTCAGCTATAAAAATGGGACATCTCCGTGATATACACCCCGCTTCCTGCTGGGCTGGTCTCGGTTGAAACGACCTCTAGAAGCTGCCTTTTACGTAATTACGAAAATGATATACTGATATTTAGACACTAAATTGTACAATATATTAAAGAGTGAACTTAATGAAACTTGTTGATCTAGAATTTTATAGCGATAGGACAGCCAAGTTTTTGTTTTTAATTAATTGTACACATAGTTTTCAGTTTTTTCAACCGTTTGGGGCGGTTTTTAATATTTAATGCTTTCATGCCGCGAAAAGCGTGTTAAGATTTTAGCCCGGCTATGTATAATATGTCGTTTCCCGATTGTTTGATGAGCGATTGGCGTTTTATACATTGTTGCTTTTTATAAATCAAATCTCTCAGTCCATGTTAGTCCTTAGCGCCTAAATATTATTTAGGTAGTATTTTAGGGGAAAAATACTGGTTGTTTTTTTTTGCGACTTTTATAGGCATATTAAACGATCGGGCAACGATATTTCAACCCCTCTCGCTTAAAAATAAGAAAAGCTGATTCTATGGATACTAGGCATCGGATTAACATAATAAAATAAATATACAAAAGTATGTAATTATTGGTTACACCCAGACCTATGCAAATATTTGTATCTATTGGCATGTATATATATATATATATATATTTGTCCTGTATAAAAGATGTATCAAACTCACGACCTCAAGAGCAGTGTACAGGAATAATGACCTCTAAGCAGCCGTATCAGCTGTCTAAAAAAGTGACAAAGCACTAAAGTGACAAAGCTCTAAAGTGACAAAGCACTAAAGTGACAAAGCACCAAAGTGACAAAGCACCAAAGTGACAAAGCACCAAAGTGACAAAGCACTAAAGTGACAAAGCACTAAAGTGACAAAGCACTAAAGTGACAAAGCACTAAAGTGACAAAGCACTAAAGTGACAAAGCACTAAATTGACAAAGCACTAAATTGACAAAGCACTAAAGTGACAAAGCACTAAAGTGACAAAGCACTAAAGTGACAAAGCACTAAAGTGACAAAGCACTAAAGTGACAAAGCACTAAAGTGACAAAGCACTAAAGTGACAAAGCACTAAAGTGACAAAGCACTAAAGTGACAAAGCACTAAAGTGACAAAGCACTAAAGTGACAAAGCACTAAATTGACAAAGCACTAAAGTGACAAAGCACTAAAGTGACAAAGCACTAAAGTGACAAAGCACTAAAGTGACAAAGCACTAAATTGACAAAGCACTAAAGTGACAAAGCACTAAAGTGACAAAGCACTAAAGTGACAAAGCACTAAAGTGACAAAGCACTAAAGTGACAAAGCACTAAAGTGACAAAGCACTAAATTGACAAAGCACTAAAGTGACAAAATATTTCTGGGGCCGACTGTTAATCGTCTGCTTTTTGTCATTATCTCAGTAATTGTTCGTAATATATTCAACGAACGAACATTATACTATACGAACAACATAACTGTATCGTGTGGTATCGGCCTAGAATAGTGCCACCCCTCTCATCTCACGGGGAGTCGTAAGAGTCGACAAAGAGTAATCCTACCGGATGATGGGCAGCAGCGTCATCCTGCGAACTTTCATGAACTGCGATCACTAACCCACTTTTTTTTTATCGTCGGAAAAAAACTGCTGTTTACGCACTGTCTCCCGGCCAAAGGGGGAGACCGGGAGGGGGTGTGGGTCTAACTGCGGCAGACGCGACCACCGCAGCCCTACCTACTAAAACACTTCCGACGACGCCCACCGCTGTTGAAAAAGGGGCGGAGCACCAGTGCCTTGGTTTATAGCTTCTGTTACACCGCCCGCGGCCAACGTGCCCCGGATCAGAACCGGGGGGACCTCCTCAGGGAATCACTAACCTGCCTGCCCAGCGTGGTAATTATGGGCAAATACCCCTAATATGTAATCTGACGGGGAGGCTAACGTTCAAGGCTAATTTGATGAATGTAACTTAGCTTATTTATTTTTTCTGATATAAAACCAAGAAAATGAAAATATCTCGTACCAAAGCCGAGTGTTAGTGACTTTTTGCTCATATACGACGGTATACCATACGGTTCTAAATTACCACTTTCAAGTTTTGGCGCCAACGCGAATAAAGAAAAACGGAAACGTTTTATTTTCCATAACTAGTGTAAATTCGATGTTTTATGTGTAAATATAGTGGATTTTTAGACATAGCTTCATCTGAAATCTACTCAAGTATAGGAAAGTAATACATTTCAGTGAATTGGGATTTACAGTACTGATTCCAAAACTCCATAGAAACCTCTAGTCAAGTCTCCATAAAGTATTGGGTTAAGACTTTGACTTTGCTTGGTTTTAACTGTCACTAAATGACGAAAACGCTGCACATTGTTGCAAATAACTCGACTTATCAAATTATTTGTCTTTCTTTCTTTATTTTAAATAATGGCTTCGTGCGTCTAGCACATTTAGCCAGTGTCAAGTAAGTAATATATAAATAATATATAATTCATAGTAAATGAGAATGAGAGGTGATAAAGATGATAAATGGTAAATGAGATACCCTCCCCTAAGACCCTTGAGTCCTCAGTAAAGATGTGGGACTATACTAAGATCTCACATGGACTCCTTGAGAGAAAATTTGAAAAGTGATGTTGCACTGTTTTGTTTGATTTACCAACACTCATGTATGTTCACAAACACTTACCGGTTAATAATCCACCGTTATTACACATTAATATTAGAAATAACACAAATTTTAGAACATAAAACAAAACTGCAGACATGACGCTTCACTTCTTCTTCTTCCATTTAAATAATGGCTTCGTGCGTCTAGCACATTTAGCCAGTGTCAAGTAAGTGATATATTAATTAAATATAATTTATAGTAAATGAGAATGAGTGGTGATCAAGATGATAAATCGAAGATGAAATACCCTCCCTCCTTGAGTCCTCAGTTAAGATGTGGGACTATACTGAGATCTCACATGGACTCCTTGAGAGAAAATTTGAAAAGTGATGTTGCACTGTTTTGTTTGATTTACCAACACTCATGTATATTCACAAACACTTGACGGTTAATAATCCACCGTTATTACACATTAATGTTAGAAATATCACAAATTTTAGAAAATAAAACAAAACTGCAGACATGACGCTTCACTTTCCCGCCAAGAAGTCTATCGAGGGAGTTTTTTTTTTCTTTTAAATAATGGCTTCGTGCGTATAGCACATCTAGCCAATGTCAAGTAATTGATATATAAATAATATATAATTCATATTAAATGAGAATGAATGGTGATAAAGATGATAAATGGTAAATGAGATACCCTCCCCTAAGTCTCTTGAGTCCTCAGTAAAGATGTGGGACTATACTGAGATCTCACATGGACTCCTTGAGAGAATTTAAAAAGTGATGTTGCTCTGCTTTGTTTGATTTACCAACACTCATGTATATTCACAAACACTTAACGGTTAATAATCCACCGTTATTACACATTAATGTTAGAAATATCACAAATTTTAGAAAATAAAACAAAACTGCAGACATGACGCTTCACTTTCCCGCCAAGAAGTCCTATCGAGGGAGTTTATACATAACGATTTTTTTTTCTTTTAAATAATGGCTTCGTGCGGTTTGCACATTTAGCCAGTGTCAAGTAAGTGATATCTTAATAACATATAAATTATAGTACCTAAATGAAAATGATTGGTGATAAAAATGATAAATGGCAAATGAGATGCCCTCCCCTTAAACCCCTTGAGTCCTCAGTAAAGATGTGGGACTATTTTGAGATCTCACATGGACTTCTTGAGAGAATTTGAAAAGTGATGTTGCACTGTTTTGATTCATTTACCAACACTTAACGGTTCATAACCAACCGTTATTACACATTCATGTTCGAAATATCACATATTTTAGAAAATAAAACAAAATTACAGTCATGACGCTACACTTTCCCGCCAAGAAGTCCATAATTAGTATTAAAAATAGCCCTTCTTCAGTTTTAAATTAATGGCACTATGTCATCAAGGGTAGTGACGACAATTCAGCCAGACTCGTATAATGCCTTCACATTTGAATAAAAGGAAAGAAACAAAAGAGAAGCGTTGCTAAATGTTAAAAGAGGATTAAAGTTAAGTTAAAAATTTAAGTTTGATATCATTATGTCTAGTAAATTTTATAACTTCCAAAAAAACTTTACGAGAAGAAATTGTAATTTCAAAATCTGGGACATTCAAAAAATATGTGATCTAGAAAAATAGCCCTTACCTTTTCCTCAAACTCATTCTGATTTACTGTGACAGCTAAACGAATGTCAAAGCTGACAGCAAGCTTCTCCGGCACGATGTTGTTCTGTAAGCCACCCTGCGAAACGACATTTTTACAAGTCAATTGTAATAATCTTCCGATTTAACGACATTTTGTTGAAGGCAAGCGAAACGCACGGTAGAATATAAATCTTGACATAAAAATCTTTGTTTCATGGTTGTTCAGGTTTTTGTTATTCGCCTCGATGTAACGTGTTTTCATTGACAACATATGTAACTACTTAAGGGTCACGGCTAACTTTTAGATTCTGAGAATTAAAAAATCTGCAAATTTATAATTATGTCTTCATTTTGTTCTAGATGTGTTTTTAATTACGCTTTCGGGCATCCGGTCGTAAGTTTAATGTGGCTTTTCGCTGCAGATAGGGCAGGTTCTTTGTACTTGTACAACTTTGTGTTTTATATAGCTTAGGATATATCTACGTCGGATTAAAACACACTATAGCACTGAAAACCACTTTTTAATTTAGCAACAGTGGTGTATCTATGGGTATTTTATTATATTATTTAAGTAGCTTACGATATCAATTTATTTTACAGTATAAAGATGAAACAACTCGTTGCCAATAAAAAAACATTGCGGTTTCCTTGGCATGACTCTTTCAAGTGGCCTATACTATACTGCCGTCCAATAGCTAAAATGCGGCTAACGTTCAATAAGTAGTTTTTGGAATTTAAGCGCTGCTGTAATACAATAAAGTTTTTATTTCAGAAATTACCCTCTGATAGTTAGGGGCTTTCTAGCTAAAGGACGTCAGTATAGTGTTAACCAAGTTCGCTTTTAGCACAGAGACGAAATTAGGGGAATTGTATCAAGTAATGAGAGGTTGCTAGCCCTTTAGCTAGGTCACATTAATACTAGACGAGTTTAATTCCTCGGGTGTATAGGGATCCTACCAATATTTTCGGAGCCCAAGCCAACCTCAGCTGCAAGTGGTGCACCTTTTTTTTTTTTTTTTGTTTACGTCGGTAACAAAATGCATTTACGCACTGTCTCCCGGCCAAAGGGGGACCGAGAGAGGTGTGTGGGACTCACCACCGGCAGACACGACCGCCAGCAGTAATACCCACTAAAAATCTTCCGACGACGCCCGCCGCTTGTTGATAAAGAGGCGGGGGGCCAGTACCTGGGTTGCAACTCTGACACCCCGCCCGCGGCCAACGTCCCCCGGACCAAAACCAGGAGGACCTCCTCAGAGAGACGCAGTGAACGCGCCCCTCCTACCTCCTTGTGCGACCATAGCGTGTGTGGCCGACTTCTCGGAGGGTCCATGGTTAGACAGCAGGGGCCCCCTGCCCCCGCTGCCTAAGACCCACCTGGCGCTGCTTGACGGCCCTCCTGGCCCGCCTGTTGCGCCCTCCACAGGTCCCTCTTAGTTTCCCCCCCGGTAGTCAGTACTAAGGGCACCCAGAGTCGCCAATCTCTGGGTGTTACCTTTTCTCTAGCGCCTCCTGCGCCCTACCGAGAGGTACTCAGCCCCCCCACCACGACAAGGTGGAGACCAGTCGGGGGGGTGCAAGTGGTGCACCTGCCGATCAACGGACGAGGCTCTGGCGAAAATAAAAGGCTCGCCACCTATTACCAACAAAGTAATTGGCAAAGTTTGGGCTTATAATATTCTTCTGCCTACCCTCTTCTACCCTACCTACCCTACCCTACCCTATTCTTCTGCCTTCGGTAAAACAGGCGTGAATGTGTGTATGTATTATGAGTTCCATTCCCTTAGTTACCCTCTACGACACCATCGAGCAAGACATAGGGGGATAGAGACATTTTGGAGGTGCCGCCATCACGCAACAATAATACTGACCTGGAGCATGGTAAGGTTGACGGATGTGACGTCACCGATGGTCAAGGCCGGGTTGTCTTCCAGCTTCTTCTTAGACTCGGCTCGAAGGTCCATGAACTTGTCGACGATGTAGCGTAGCTGGAATTTAGAAATAAAACAATATTTTATAAGAATTATGTAAATAAAATTTGTTCAGATCTTCACTATAATCTGTGAACGTCTGCGCCAGTTAAATTCTTCGTTATTAAGTAACTAGAAAAAATATTTGAAGAAATACATGTAAGTAATTTTATTATTTGTGTTATTATTATTACAGTAATAATTGTAATATTAATATTATTACCTTTCGCTCTAAGCTGAGCAGTTCCTGATTCTATAATTACATTAAATAATATATGTTTGTTTCATCATTATATTTGAATTAAGGGCAAATGTAAAATTTATATTAATAACGCATAATTTGATTTCCTGTAACTAAGAAAACACAGGGCCAGTTAACATTATGATTGATTTTATGTATTGTGTATTTCTTGTTGGAGATCGAAAAATAAATAAAGAAACTTATTCAGTCAGTGTGTCTGTCAATATAAATGTATGATAAACACAAGATTTCAAGTAAATCACTTCAAAGCAAATAGTATAAATCTTCTGTGTAAATGTATTATATTGATAACTGTAGCGCCTATAAATTGGAAAAATGCACAAATTGTAAACATTCTCTTTGGGAAACTTTTAATATTAGAAACTAATAAAACAAACTTATAATTAACACAAAAATATCTGTCAGAAGTGGGATTCGAACCCACGCCCACAGAAGTGGACTGCGACCTGAACGCAGCGCCTTAGACCGCTCGGCCATCCTGACATATTAACTGAGCATTAAAATAGACATCGCATTGCCTGCGTCATTTAAACTATGCAGCTACTGGGAGGACATAAAAATAACTTTTTATCTCCATGATTATCATCTCAAATTAAATATATTCACTTTACGTACAATGTTTACTGCTTATATATCTTAAATATTATTCTCCTGTTATTAATAACGAGATTTACATATGCCAACAATTATAGGTATTTAATTTATATTAAATTAATTTAAACTAAAAATTACAAAATTATTGTTATTATTGGACTGGTAGATAGATAGATAGAAAATTCTTTATTGTACACCAAATTAAAATAAAACAAGAAAAGGGATACAATTGGCGGCCTTATCGCTTACAGCGATTTCTTCCAGGCAACCTTAATAATTCTTTATTGGTAATTCTTTTTGTCTTTGCATTGCTCTTGGTAATTTTGTTGATTTTAGAATATGGGGAATAAATACTTATTGGAAATAGGATAATGATTGCTGTTGAGAACATTTTTAACAAACTTAAAAGCATTTTTTTGAGAAAAAATCAAAAGTCATCAGACCCAACTGTTTATTTTCTATAGAAGTTTTGACAGATTTTTGGTTTTGCCTGACGGTTCTGCTTATTACGTAAGTTATTTGTCATCAAATTAATTAAAAAACTTTTACGGACTAGACAACGATTGTCCACCATTTTTTAATATTATGAAGAAGTTTAACTTTAAGGCTGACTTTAAGGCTGACATGGCGTGATGGCAAATATACCCGCGCTCCTGAGGTAGGGTTCGATTCCCACATAAGACAAATCTTTGTGTGCGTAAACATGAATATATGTTTTGGTCTGGGTGTTCTAATGTATATTAGGTATGAATTAAAAAAAAAGTATTTATCCACTGCAGCTTCTAACATTTTGCGCACTGTCATTGAGGAAATCTCTTCATACTTAAACGTCAACGATTGTTAACATTGGAACATATTGTTAGATTGATTTATAAAAACTTTAAACTTATCATGCGCATTTTGCTTTTAAATTAACACAGATTTTACGGACCCTTTTGAGCACGGCCATTGGAATAATTTTACGAACGTTGATAAAACATATAAAACTTTTTTTAAGTTAAGTTGTTTTTCTACTGATTAGCTGTGATAAGATATTTCCGGGAAGACATAATTTACTTACATCAAAAGCAATTTATTTCGTGTATGACAGCCAAATTATAATAACATTAATAATGATCTACTTTAATCGTGTTACTTCTGGACGAACGCCAGTTGAGAGAAAAGTCGTCGCCGGCTCTGGCGATCAGATTCTTACATACGGAATTACTAATATTATAAAAGCGAAAGTGTTAGTATTCACGAGTTAGTAATTAATATTGGTAAATAGTTAAGGGGGTTATTTAGTAAACATCTTCTTTTTTTTTCAAACGATTTGTGTCTGTTACTTGTGTGTGTTATGTAATGGTGGAAACTTTATTGATATATGTATTGTATTCTAAGATAAGCATAGATAAGTAATAATACATTGTATGTTTCCCAAATAATAAATAAATAAAAGATAGGTTGTTTGTTTACTGGCCATTCATCCATAAACTAGTAAACACGGAAGCAGGAATGATAAACTGCAGGTAACGCGGGCGAAATCGCGGGCTCGAACTAGTTATTTGCGTGATTCAAATTCCTAGCATCATCTTTGTAAAAAAAAGTATATTTCTTTATTTTATTTAACATTTTTAGGAAGATCAACAGCTGAATAACATATGTTAATATATATATATATATACACATACATATATATATATACATACATACATTCACTCCTGTTTCCCGAAGGGGTAGGCAGGTAATGTTAGCTATGAACTAAGTCTTTTATGTTCCCCAAAATTTCATTTCAAAGAAAAACACACATAATGTAAGTAAAATTCAATAAACTATGCTGCAAAGTAGAAAACAAACAAATAATTAACATAGTTAATTAGCCATAAATGTTCTCCAGAGACGAGTGTAAGCGCGTTATGGCTGGCCGCGCGCCAGAGATGCGTATTAACTCCATTCCTACTTAGCATGCTGTATTAACTATAGCATGCTGAATAGACTTATTTTTTTTGATGGAGAATCATCATATGACCTTCTGCCGCTGCGGGTGGAGCGGGAGGGTGTGTCAGACTTCTACCGACTAAAAACCATCAATGTTCCTTCTTTTGAGCCTGCCACGTACCGAGGCCGCGGTAACCCTTTCGAACAGTCCCGCAATCCTGGCAGGATGCTAAATAGACCCATTGGCATGTTATATTAATATCTCAGTTTACATTTTTTACAAAGCAATTGTCTAAGTAACAATAAAAAATAATTTATTTTTTTCATTTATTAGAAAATAGATAACATTTATAGGCGAATCAGAAAATGCAATTAAATTACCTAAAGTTAGAAATTAACACAGTATCGTATAATATAGTTCATTAGATATGAATTTTCTGTAGAGATGCGGATACAGCATGTGAAGTGAATTTTTGAAACATTTATTTTTAGTTACTAAATCGAGCTTCGGGCAGTCTTTAATGGTTTACACTATGTAGGTAAGCATAAAAATGTTATTAAATTACTTTAAGTAAGAAATTAACACAATATCGAATAACATACCTAGTTAATTAGAAATGAATGTTCTCTGGAAACTGCTGTAATCGCGTTCCGGCTGGCCGCGCGCCAGAGATACGAAATGAAGTTTACTAGCGCCGCGGTCAGACTCAGTTAATACAGCATGCTAAATAGACCCAGCGGCATTTTTAAACATTTGTTTTCAATTATTAAATCGAGCTTCGGGCACAGTCTTTAATGGTTTACACTAGAGATAGGTAAGAATAAAAATGTCGTTAAATGACCTTCAATAAGAAATTAACACAGTATCGAATAACATAGTTAATTCAACATGAATGTTCTCTAGAAACTGCTGTAATCGAGTTCCGGCTGGCCGCGCGCCAGAGATACGGAATGAAGTTACTAGCGCCGCGGTCAGACTCAGTTAATACAGCATGCTAAATAGACACAGCGGCATTTTTAAACATTTGTTTTCAGTTATTAAATCGAGCTTCGGGCACAATCTTTAATGGTTTACACTAGAGATAGGTAAGAATAAAAATGTCGTTAAATGACCTTCAATAAGAAATTAACACAGTATCGAATAACATAGTTAATTCAACATGAATGTTCTCTAGAAACTGCTGTAATCGCGTTCCGGCTGGCCGCTAGCCAGGGATGCGGAATGAAGTTACAAGCGCCGCGGTCAGACTCAGTTAATATAGCATGCTAAATAGACCCAACGGCATTTTAATAACATTTATTTTCAGTTATCAAATTAATCTTCAAGCACAGTCTTTAATGGTTTACACTAGGTTACTGCTCACCATAAAAATGTCATTAAATTACTTTAAGTAAGAAGTAACACGATATCGAATAACATAGTTAATAAGACATAATGTTCTATAAAAACTGTGCAGCTGCTGTAATCGCGTTCCGGCTGGCCTCTCGCCAGAGATGCAAAATGAAGTTACAAGCGCTGCGGTCAGACTCAGTTAATACAGCATGCTAAATAGACACAGCGGCATTTTAATAAAATTATTGTCCCAATTTTCGTACTGTCTGGAATATTCAATATTTACAGCTACATTACTTCAATTTTTATTGGACAATTCTATGTTGCTTCAGGCACAAACTTTGCGCTTTACAATAGGCAGATAAGAATTAAAGTGTAATTAAATTTCCTAAAGTAACAAATGAACACTGTATTAGTTAATTAGGCAGATGCTCTTCAGGCTGTAATCGCTTTACGGCTGGCCGCGCGCCAGAGTTGCGGATTGAAGCTACTAGCGCCGCGGTCAATTCATTTTTTTTAATGTGACACGTCATAATGACTACATCCTGCCAGATGTTAAGCAGTCGATGCAGTCCAACAAAATGAAAGCGCTTCATAACGTGAAATAAGCACGGTATAAAGCGCATCCACTCATGACGGCCTGCTAAAATGCCGTTTCACGCCCCGCTTAAAAGACCCGGGGTCTTAGGAAATAGGAAAAATTTGAGCCGGCAGCGAATTCCAGAGCTTAATGGTCTTGTTCAGAAACGTCTTCCCAAAGTTCTTGGTTCGAGTGCTGATAGTCTGCACAGTATGAGGATGGTTTCTAAGACCAGCACGTGTTGTTCGGGAGACGAAAGGAGAGGGCGGGGTGAGATCGAAAAGCTCCTCAGAACACTCGCTATGGCGACTATATACTACTGTACTGTATTTTACTACTGTATAATAAATAAATAAATTGGCATAAGCAAACAAACAGTCTCTTCGGTTTCTAATGTACTAATAACCTGGAGTCATTAAAAATACTTGCGATTAATAGCTTAAAAGTAAAATTACCGAAAAAAAGACGAGACGCAACTTTAAATATATCATATTGAGAAACTAAACGGGTTAATTTTTTTTAACCACACGTTCTCTATATAAATCTATTTTGTCATATTTTTTCCATACATGATGACCAGAGGTCGGAATTAGGTAGAGTTATTTATGTACTTGCATCGAAATGTTGATATTAATGTGGACCTTCCCGGGATTTCAAATGCAAAATTTTGCAACTTCGGTCATCCAATATCATTGATGTAAGTTTGGCAACGTCGCGCGTGCAGTAGTCTAAATTAAAAAAGTAAAAGTAAATAACTTTTTATTAAAAAGTAACGGGATTTTTTCTATTCTTTAAAATTAATCCCGGGATTTGAGGCATATCCACTATATTCTTTCGCTGTGTGAAATCAGTGTAAGTACATGAATAACTCTACCTAATTCCGACCTCTGATGATGACAAAGAACAATCCAATTAAAAAAAGGCTATTTCAAACCGTACTCACGGTTTTGTGGGACTATGTTATAAATAAGTTGTTATAACTTGTTCTTACTGAATAAATAATAAAAATGATAACAAGCGATCTCATATAAGTCCTTAATAACCAGCATCTCATTTCCTATTTACCGTAGACTTAAGCTTAGGGCTCTCACTGATCACTGATCTAACCAGATTTGGCTGAATTGCAGTTATTAAATGAAGCGACAGCGATCTGATTTCCGCTACCGGAAAAATGCTAGCGTTTAATAATACTCTAAATAAATGAATAGTGCATAGACAAGGAGTGCCCTCTATAGTTGACAGCTGTGTCTATGGCCTGTCAGCCGGTGGGCGCGCGTACTCTTGAGCTGTGTATTTACTTACTGAAATTGGTTGTTTTAATTGTATATTAAAGAGAAATAAACAGAACATAACACTCATCATAATATCTTTTACCTTCTCTCCGTTGTTGTCGGGCAATAGCAAAGAGCCGTGTCCCGATTTTCCCGGGAAAATCACTTTCAGATCTGAAAAAAAAAATTACGAAATATATTGACTGGTTTTTATTTCCGTATGAGCAATTATCAATCTAAATATTTATACGCTACTAGATGGGAAATATGCGTTGTTAACATAATTTCGTGTGAATAAATACGATACAGATGCTAAAATTAAAGAGGCAGGCGCATCACTTGCAGGTGAGTTTAGCTTGGGCTCCTTAGGTTTTGGTAGCATCCCTAAACACCTTATAATCATAGTTACAGAAACGGTTAGGAATGAATCACTTACGCCAAATGGTCCTCTCAGCGTTGAACACCAGGTATTCGCTGTCTGGATTGGCGATGCCTTCGTCGAGAGCAAATCCGACGTTCAGCTTCTTAAAGTCATCAGTCCGGACAAACGTCTTCATGCCTTTGCTTCCACCAATTTCCTCATCTGCAACCAAATATATAATCATACCTTAAGGGTTTAGTACTAATCTCGGATTAATATTTATTTGTCTAAAATAGAGGCCTTCATAGTTTGAGAAAGGCCTCCCTTAAGTCTCCACTTTCTTCACCACCACCTGCCAAATATTCCAAAGTCTTGCGGCTGAGCAGTTCGAAATGTCTCTTGGATTTGTACGTTTAGTCACCTGCATGACTAGAGGACCGATAAGGTGTCGAGTGGCGAGTATACCCTCACTCCACTCCTGAGGTCGTGGGTTCGATTCCCATATATAACAAATATTTCTGTGTATAAATATTAATATTTGTTGTGGTCTGGGTGTTTTGCTATGTATATCAAGTACGTATGTACAAAAAGAAAGTATTCAATTATGTTTATCCGTTATTTAGTATCTATAGCACAAGTTCTTAATGATACTTATCTTGAAACTAAATAATTGGTGTAAGTGTTAGAAATATTTAATTATTTATTTACCATGATAAAAAATACACATATAAACTCTTTGTACCTAAAAATCTTTAAATCTTTAAATGACTATTGTTTATGTACTATTTTATGGTAGAATTATCTTGATCAAAACCCTAATAAGTTTTGTATTGATTTCGTGCTTCGGGAGACGCCTACCTCCGCACACCCGAATTGGATCCGCGTAGTAAAGTGTGACCTGACCTTAGTTTGCGTTAATATACTGAGATAAATCATAAAATAGCATTGAACTTACCAGGAACAAATGAGAGATGAACAGTTCTCTTCAGCTTAATGCCTTTCTCCTTAAGCCTCCTTACCGCCTCGATGTACTGGATGCCCACCGACTTCATATCCTGGATCCCTCGAGCATATATCACTCCGTCTACCAGCCGAGCCTCGAACGGGGGGTATGTCCAGCTTTTCTTTAGTTTAAGAAGAAAGAATAAAGTCAGTATAACTTAATATATATAAATATTTCTTAGTCATTTATTTCTTTAATCTTTGTACACGCATAAACATACAATGTACAAATGGCAAACTGAATGGCATTAGGCATTCTCTACCATTTAACCTTGGGGTTAGAAGAGATATTAAGGTGTTCCCTCACCGGGAGCATTCTCCTGTAATGTAACGTTACAAGTTCAAGCATTACATCAGTGAGGGAGGAGAACCGAGCTTTACAGTGCTCAACCTGTAATGATACATCCTGTAATATTTTGATACAATATATGACATCAATGCGAAGAATCTACTTAACTAAATGCTCAAAATAAAGACTGAAATGTTATTTTACATGCGAATGCTCTTCAGTCCGGGAGACAGTGTTGTAATGTACCTAATGCTCGAAATCGAATCTGAAATGTTCCAATACAGGCGAATGCTCCTGGTGAGGGAGCACCTTTAAAAGCGGTCATTAGTTTGTGGATAAAAGAAGTACTCGTAAAATTCTTAGCAGGAAAAGCAGTCGTGGCTCCGCGGCACTAAGTGATCGGTTACGATCGCCGTACTGCCGTCAGCATACTTAGTTACAGTAAATGCGCTCTCGACGGTGTCGAGAAAAACGCAGTAAAAGTTTTGGTGTGAAAATCGTTCCTAAATCCCTTGTTATTCATCAAATCAAGGTTTTTAATACCTTAAATGGAAGAGGCACCTTTTCGCGACATCACCACTTTGTAGAAGGAGGCCACTGGGCTCAAGTCTGGGGCAACCTGGATAATGCTAGGATATGACTTATCTACCTTTAGTTTGAAAGCGAATTACTTGGGCGAATCTGACGTTGAGTTTACTAACAATATTGTAGCAACTTCGATAACCGAATCCGGTTGAAACGCTCTATTATTTAGGCATTCAGCTCACTGGCAGCTAACATTGAAGTAATGGCGGAATCATAATTCGATTTTTTATACCAAAACAAAACAGAAAATTAGATCATTCTCCTCTACGCGAACCCTGTACGGATTAGTGGAGGCAGCTGTGTGGCGTTCTGCTGTTAAAAATTACATGGCTAAGATAAGATAAGATAATGGTCATTCAGAAACAATTTACATTGTGCTTAAAATATTGAGTACATTGCACAAATAAAAATGAATAATAATAATAATCATGTCAAAATAAAATAAATTGAATTATTAAATTAAAATATGAAAGAGAACCGATACACTGCTCTATCAAGTATGTCAAAAAATGTCACACCATTTCCTAGACTAACAAACACTTAAGGTTGACTGGAAGAGATTTCTGTTAGAAATAAGTCCACCTTTGTACATCGTCTTTTTCACATAAGGCTTTCTTTTGTTATTGTTTTTTTGTGCAATAAAGAATATATATAAACACATGAAGAATTAAAAAGATTAGATAAACATGTCAAGAAAACATGTAAACTAATGTAGGTATACCTCAAAGACAGGCACGACGTCCATATGCGAGTTGAGGAGTATGCTGGGCAGGGCTGGGTCGGTGCCGAGCCAGCTCATCACCACTACTGGCTTCTTGGCCACCGGCTCGTACACCTGTACTGGAAGGCCCAGTTCGACGGCCTGACCGCGGAGGTAGGCTACACATTCATCTAGGGAGGAATAAAGGAAGTATTTAGATAGATATACTCTTTATTGACCAAAAAAATTTAAAACTACAGATTATAACATCTTGTAACTGGCGGGAGAAAAAACTAACCTTGACGATTTTCTTGCCCGTTCTTTTACGATCAAGCTCCCGCCCGCAGTGAATGGGCGCGCTAGTTTTTAAGTTTTGACCTTCATAAGAGCTCTTTTGAGCCAAACTTGAATATAATAGGTTGGGGAAAAAGTCTTTTCGTATTTTTGTATGAAAAGTCAAGACATTTTTTCAAAGTTTATTTACATTTATTTACAATATATATGTACCGTTTTGTTGAATAACTTTCTGCCATTTTGTGGGCAGAGACATTATCCCGTTACTGTAGAAACTTTGGGACTTCTGATCAAAAAAACGGGACAAATAGTTTTGGCAGTCCTCTCTTGAGGTCAACCTTACAGAACCTAAAAAATTCTGCAGAGACCGAAACAGGTGAAAATCTGAAGGCGCAAGGTCAGGGCTATATGGTGGATGCACTAGGACCTCCCAGTCGAACTCTCTTAATTTTTGCTGAGTGGCTAAAGATGTGTGTGGTCTAGCGTTATCGTGATGAAAGACCACACCCTTCCTGTTGATCAATTCCGGCCGTTTTCTCTCGACTGCTTCCTTTAATCTCATCAGTTGCTGGCAGTAAAGATCAGAATCGATGGTTTTGCCGGGCGGTAAAAGCTCATAATAAACAATGCCCTTCCAATCCCACCATACACACAGCATCACCTTATTTCGTGTTAGGCCAGGTTTGGCCACAGTCTGTGAAGCCTGGCCAACTTTCGACCACGACCTTTTTCGCACGTTCTTGTCGTACGTGATTCACTTTTCATCGCCATTTATCAATCTCTTCAAAAACGGCTCGGTTTCATTACGTCTCAATAATGAATCGCAAATGAGTACACGGTTCATTAAGTTTCTTTGAGTGAGCTCGTGTGGCACCCAAATATCGAGCTTTTTTGTATAACCAGCTTTCTTCAAATGGGTCAAAACTGTTTTGTGGTCAATTCCCAGTTCTTCAGCTACATCGTAACTACTAATATGCCGATCTTGCTCCACTCTTTCAAAAATGGCGTCCATTTTATTCGTAACAGGGCGACCAGAGCGAGGTGCATCTTTAACATCAAAATTTCCGGACTGAAAACGTTTGAACCAAATTTGTGCTACTCTTACTGACACTGCATCAGGTCCATAAACATCACAAATTTTTTTCACTGCTTGAGTTGCATTTTTGCCTTTTTTATAATAAAATTTTAAAATGTATCGAATTTCTTCATTAGATTCACTCATTTTAACGGAGAGAAAAACAAATGAAAAATAGCGGGAAACAACTTTTTTTTATTTTTTTCTTTTCTTTATAATGGAACCTTTTTAATGTTACCAAAACCAGCCAGACACAAATAGTACAGTCAAAAAAATTTTATAATAAGTTTATACCTACGTTATGCGAAAAGACTTTTTCCCCGACCTAATATGATTTTGAATTTTTGAAAAAATATTTTTTTAAAGCCAATCCAGGCGGTTTTATCGCTAAAAGCCGACTCAAAGGAGAGAACAGAAAAGCAGTACGCAGAGCATATAAACTTTAAAAAGAATAAACACTAAAAGTATGTGTTAAATATGAATAAAATACACATAATGAAATATTTAAAAAAAACTGATACAAACAACTAATCAGATATATTCAAAAAGTAAGACTTCACCCGCTCCTTCACCCGAAGATATGTTTAATCCATCACTTGCTTAGTATGTACGTACAAAAAGAACACAAGATTTGACGACCGATATGGCGCAGAGGTCAATATATCTGCACTCCGCTCCTCAGGTCTTGGGTTCGATTTCTACACGAGAAATATCTTTTCTTTTTTTAGTCATACATACACACAGTCAGTGGCATATTATATGCCTACACCTTGCCAATTATATAGTTGGTCCAACGTAATAGGTGGCGAGCCTATTGCCGCTTACCGGGCACTGTTATATTCGCCACAGCCTCGTTCTTTGACCGGCAGGTGCACCTCTTGCAGGTGAAGTTGGCTTGGGCTCCTTAGGTCTTGGTAGGATCCCTATACAAGTTTTTTTTAGAAGAGTATATTTATTTTTATTTATTTATCCATTGTCTAGTATCCGTAGCACAAACTCTACTTATATTTATAATTTATAGTATAAAATGTTACTGTTCGAGTATATTATAACGGTGCCATAAATAAGCACTTAGCTGACACAAAAGCTGCTGGGAGCGGTTGGAGACAAGGAGCTGAAAATCTCGCTCTTGAGGCGTGCCATTGGAGAGACCATGTCCAGCAGTGGATGAATGTAAGCTGATCATGATGGTGATGATGATGATGATTACGGTGATGGTGATGATGATGGTAATGATCATGATGATATTCACGCCGACAGAACAGCTTTCAAAGAAGCGCTCGTAGCTCTGCGATGCTAGGTGGTCGGAAACGATCACCGAAGTAAAGCAGAGTTTATAGAGGTCAGTCCTTGGATGGGTGACCGTTTGTGTGGCATTTGATATCGAGCGCTTCCGTGCTTCGGAAGGCACGTTAAGCCGTTGGTCCCGGTTATCACTAAATGTGGTAGTCGTTAATTCATGTTAGAGGCCTAATTATTTCTAACAGCAGGACGCCATACACCTGCCTCCACCAATCCGCACTGGGTCAGCGTGGTGGAGTATGACCCAATCTGATATGTGAGAGGCTCGTGCTCAGTAGTGGGACGTATATGGGCTGAGATGATGATGATGATGATGAACAGCTTTTCAATGACAGGATTAATGTGAATCGGGCATAAAATACATTATTAATATGAATAACATAAAAAACAAAAATTACCGTAATTGACATTAGGGTGTACACTTCGTATCCTCAGATACCTCCTTAAGTTGGTGACAGCTGGGTCTTTTTCGTAATCAACCGACATTTTCAGGACTCGCGGCAGTTAACACTTATGTTAAACACACACTAACTGTAATAGTTGGAGTCAAGACTATTTATATATTTTTACTATTTTAACCGCAAAGTTCCGTGTGAAATCAATGATAATATATTTTTATACTATATGGATTTTATACTACACTCAGGCATGCTGCTGAAAAGTGGTCACCTTAGTGTACGGAAGCCTCTCTCCTGTACAAGTCCCCACCTTGACGTGGTGGGGGGCTGAATATCTCACGGTAGGGCGGAGGAGGCCATTAGGAAAATGATAACACCCAGAGACCGACGATTCCAGGTGCCCTTAATGGGTTTTTTTTCTTACCATTAACCTCTTCTTCTACGTGTTCCCCTGTTGGGGGAGCACGGCGCGGAATCGGGGCTGGGCCCCCTGGCCACGGTGTCGTACAGCGTCCGTGGCTACGGACGCGGCGTTGGGGTGGCTGTGTAGCCAATGTCTTACCATTAAAAAACATTTTATTATAATAGTTGCAGCCCACCTAAATTAGTTTGTACTAGGCTATACTAGTTTGTCCTAAAATCGGGTTCGGCCGGTAACATATACATACTTCATATACTTACATAGGAAAACACCCAGACCAGAACAAATATTTTTACTAAGTGGGAATCGAACCCACGACCTCAGTAGCAGAATGCGGGTATACTCGCCCCCACGCCATATCGGTCGTCAACCGTATCTTATGTCAATATATAAATGCGAAAGTTTGTGAGTATGGATGTTTGTTACTCTTCCATGGATTTTAATGAAATTTATTTATAAGTATGAAATAATTTGGCACACAGATAGTTTTTAACCTAGATTAACAAATATAATAATATGATACTTCGTATCCCGGCATTCCTTCGGGAATAGGGACCACGCGAATGAAACCACGGGGCGCTGCTAGTTAAAGATAATAATAATAAAAAACATACAACAAACAGGTCAACTATAGGTACATTATTCAAAACCGCAACCACAACCTCATTCGTCATTTTAAGATAACTGACCTATCAAGCGACCGTATGACGCAGTGACATGTTGTGGACGATAAAATGTCACTGATATATTCACAGTATCAGCGAGATTGAACTGGCACAACAAAATAACATTTTTTTTCTGCTTTTAAATAATGGCTTCGTGCGTTTATCACATTTAGCCAGCGTTAAGTTAGAGATATATTAATAATATATAAGTCATAGTAAATGAGAATGAGCGGTGATAAAGATGATAAATGGTTAATGAAATTCCCTCCCCCTAAACCCGTTGTAACCCGTTGTTGAGTCCTCAGTAAAGATGTGGAAATATACTGAGATCTCACATGGACTTCTTGAGAGAATTTAAAAAGTGATGTGGCACTGTTTTGTTTCATTTACCAACACTTGTCCACAATCATTTAACGGTTAATAATCCACCGTTATTACACATTAATTTACGCAATATCACAAATTTTAGAAAATAAAACAAAACTGCAAACATGACGCTTAACTTTCCCGCCAATAAGTCATAAGTTATTGAACCTTCTACCGTATCTATCGTGAATTTGTAATTTAATCTATGGGATTGATCTCGTCGAGTGACATTGTAGGCAGTGCATACTTACATTTACATTGCGCCTCCCTGAGGAGGTCTCCCCGGTTCTGATCCGGGGGACGTTGACCGCGGGCGGGGTACCAGAAGCTACAAATCCAGGCACTGGTACCTCGCCCCTTTTCAACAGCGGTGGGCGTCGTCTGAAGTTTTTTAGTGGGAAGGACTGCGGTGGTCGCGTCTGCCGCAGTGAGCCCCACACCCCCTCCCGGTCTCCCCCTTTTGGCCGGGAGACAGTGCGTAAGCAGCATTTTTTTTACAGACGATAATAAAAAAAATAAATAAAAAAAAGTGCATACTTACATTCAGTATTAAATACAGCACATGGTGTCATATCCATTCATAATAATATTGCTTGAAACGGCAGCAATATTATTATGAACAGACTTTTCTAATTTGAATGACTTAAAACATGAATACTGTTAATGTTATATTATAATGCATTGTACTTATAGCTTCACAGACAAATGAAGATTCTAAGTAAAGTACCAAACCAATTGGTAATTTTAAAAGAGCATAGCCTGTGAGATTTTTGCCAGTTCTTCTTACAGAGCGGTGGCTCGGAACTGGCACTTAGATTCACTTACACTTAAATATTATTTGTTTTTTAATTGTTTTGTTGCATGAAAGTGAATCTTAGCTTCGTGATTTCAGTGTTATCGTATTCGATTGTTTCAAGTACTATGTAATAGTTTATGAAATAAATGACTTTTGATCAATTGATTATTACAAATGCAGAACTTTTTTATTCACCTCACCAATATAAAATATCGCCATCTCTCTTTTACTAATAGCATCAGACTACTCGAATAAATTTCAGGGCGACGCTTTTCTGCTCTAAAGCTAGTTAATAGAGTTTTTCACTAGATGGCGTTAATAAACTCACTGAACTTTTCCGGGTAGTAAGCCAAGAGCTTGCTGTGAAGCTTTCACGAAGCTTTCATAGATGGCGCTTTTCACATAGCTTGTTTTAGTAAGTTTATTTAGAAACAGAATAGGCACATAATTTTTCGAATTGAAAGAACATAGATAAGCCCTATGTCATTTAAATTCGATTTTCAGTTGCCAGTTAAAATTTGTTATTAATCAAATTTCAGGAAGACTTAACATAAAATATAATTCGTCATTGATCAAATCTAAATAGTTCATATATTTTATGTGATGATTAAATATTCAGACGCTTTAGAAATCGAATGTCACAAAACTTTTTGATTTTTCATTATACTTCTTTAAATATACATAGAAACACACATACCATCAGTACAAAATGTAGACTCCATATAATACTGCATTTAAAATGTCGCACTCAAAGATTTGTCCTGAGTGGGAATCGAACCCACAAACTTATGAGCAGAGTGCGGGTATACTGAGTACCACGCCATATCGGTCGTCAAATGTCTACGTCATGAAGTTATGTGAAGTACCTTAACTTTTTAGATATAATTATAAAACGTAAATAGGGTGTATAGGGCTCCTACGAAGATCTGAGGAGCCCTTTTTTTATCGTCGTTAACTGGCCGACTTCTGGGAGAGTCTAAAGCTAGACGGAAGGGGCCCCCTGCCCCCGCCGCCTAAGACTCCCCGGGCGCCAAGAAGGAGGCCATCATCAACATCACCTGCAAGTGGTGCACCTGCTGATTAACGGACGAGGCTCCGACGAACCTGGGACCAAAAAAATGATTGGCGAAATGTGGGCGTGTAATATCCCTCTGCCTACCCCTTCAGGAAAACAGGCGTGATTATTTGTATGTATAAATTAAGTTAAGCTTAACTGTAGAGTTAGGCTTTTGCTGTTAGGCGGTACGTAGTTCGCTAGGTCAGCTAGTAAAAGTTGAATTATAGGACCACTAATTTTAAAATTAATCTGTTAACGCTCTTTTATGGAGCATACTTAATTGAAATAGAAGGATAAGTAATAGAAAATAAAAAAAAGTCTGAAAATCTACTAACAATAGAAACAAACAATATTTCGACAATCGTTTAGCCTAAAATTGAACTCCATGCCACAGCAGCCATAGAAAGTTGCCTAATATTAGTAACCTAAATGATATTCTTAAGTCTCTAGTTTAGTCAGAGCTTTAACTAACATTAATTTGTATTTGTATTAATCCCACTAAATACGGAAACAGCAGTTGATGGGGCCGAAATAGTCGGAATGCTTACACGTTTTGACGAAAAAGTATTTTTATTGTATGCGATGCGTTCTTTTCCTTTCGCATTGATGATGGTTTTAGGAAATCCTTGTAAATCCATTTTGGGAAGTGATTTAATTTGCAAGACCTAATAAAATATTTAGCATTTATTTGAAGAGAAAATAAGGCACCGATGTCCTGTTACTTACAAAAAAGATTTTAAAAATCCTGTCCTGCGCTGGGCCTCTTAAGAAGGTCCACAATTAAACTGCAATATTTTTGGCGTTGTATATCAGAAAAAACGTATCTTTAAAAAGGAATACTATTGAATTCGTGATTTTTTAATAATGAGTAGAAAATTATAATAAATTTGTGTCGTGCGTATCTTCTATCTAAGTCTGAGGAAATGTATTTAAAGTTATAAATGACATATTTTATAGTTATGACAAAAAGAAATTGTAAATTTATGTTAATATCTGTAGTAACTCGGTTACTGGTCCTGGGCCGCGATCATTTATTTAGGATTTAAGTTTTAAATGCGGAGCGTTTGAAAAGATGGACCTTATTTGGTACCAGCCCTATTTAGGCGCACATATCTTATTTGGTGCCCGTTTGTATATATAATAATAACATAATATGCTCTTGATATGAGAAAAGTAAAAGTTGAGTAGTGACTGCAGGCTAGTTTTAAAAGATTTTACATGATTAACTTAAAATATAATATTGGTATACGGTATAGATTTAATGCATCATTGCAACTCAATTAAGTTACCTCTAGTAAGTTACATTGTAATATATCGTGTGGTCGTAAAGCTAGTCGTAAACTAGTAAGTAGCAGTCTCTGGACACTGCGCTTCAATATCTCAAGATGTGTCGCGGCGGCGCTTGAAAACGTCCAATAAAACGAAATTGGGTCCCTTTAAATTTGTAAATTCTTAGTTGTAGACAGTGGACCTCGTAAATTGGTATTCTCTTAGTTGTAAATATTTCTTTATTATACATAGGTGATCATTTGCTTATGATATGGGCATTTAAAGAGAAGATACAAAGAGCATGGTACGAAAAGAGTAATTAATAAGAATGTGACCGGCTTAGTTAAGTTTGACTCCGTAAAGCTCTTATGAGTAACAATCAAAATCAAAATAATTTAAACTTGGCTCAATAGAGCTCTTACGAAAGTCAAACTTATAAACTAACGCGCCCATTCACTGCGGACGGGAGCTTGATCGTTAAGGAAAATCGTCAAGGTTCGATTTTTCTCCCGCCAGTACTTAAAATTAAAACAATTAGATAAGTCTACAAAAATTTGTGTCTGCAGTCACAAGATTTATAAGAAAATAATATTTTCTTTCTTCCTTTAAATAATGGCTTCGTGCGTTTAGCACTATTAGCCAGTGACAAGTACGAGATATATAAAGAATACATAAATCATAGTAAATGAGAATAAGTGGTGATAAAGATGGTAAATGGTAAACGAGAAGCCCTCCTCTAAACCCCGTGAGTCGTCAGTAAAGATGTGGGACTATACTGAGATCTCACATGGACTTCTTGAGAGAATTTGAAAAGTGATGTTGCACTTTTTTGTTTCATTTACCAACACTCATGTATGTTCAAAATCACCTAACGGTTAATAATCCACCGCTATTACACATTAATGTTTGAAATATCACAAATTTTATTAACCCTTTACCAGGCAGTGGTCAATATATGACCACCATAAATTAAACCTTATGCGGTTAACTTAAGGTAGAAAATCAATGAATATTTTCCATGTGCTCTGCCTGTTGAAGGGTTAAATAAAACAAAACTGCAGACATGACGCTTCACTGTCCCGCTAAGAAGTCCGAAAAGAATGATATTAATGTTAGCGGATGGAGAGAGAGTTGGATTTTGTGTGCGAAGTGATTAATAAGTTCGGGAAGGCTGTGCATGAATGAGTCTATGACAAAGTATAATAGAAAGAATAGAAGGTGAAAAAAAAAACATTCTGTGCCGACCTCTGGACAAACTAGAGCACAATGATTATGATAATTACGTGACTGTTTGTGTGTAAGAGAGTTAAGCATTTTTTTATATATAAAGCGAACGAGAATTTCGAATCAGAAATAATGTTTGCTGTGTTAATCCGGCCTGTCAGTAATTCTAGTATTCACGAATAGAACAAATAGGTGTATTTATATCAAACATAATTCTCAACGCTACTAGTGATGGAGTAAACTCGAAAATATTTATATAGAAAGGAATATATAAACTTAAAAACTTCTAGTCCAATTGATATACTTACTTGCGACATTTATATTATCACACATGAAAATAAAGGTTACCTTCTTATAAAATAAATATTTAAATAAGTTTTACTTAAAAACTTTATCAAACCGTAGCAAATGAAATCAATAACCACCTGATAAAATGCCACACAAAAAACCAAATCATGTTACTTCATCGCGCTCTTGTATTAAGGGTGGCTCGGCAGATTTAAGTTAAGCCCTGACCCGTTTTGTTACGGTTTATTATCAAGATTGGAATCATCGATAGTGTAGTGACCAAGAGCATTCGCGGCCCTGAGACGCCATGCTATCGTCAGTCTGCCATACGAGCGCGACGGGGAGCTACACGCGCAATTTCCAAAAACTTACTACGCGACCGTGCTTGTCGTTAAAAGTGAAAAAATACTAACCACTTACCGATAATGCACAACCCTGTCCACGCAGAAACAAAGAAATTTCCGAGTGACAGTTTTAGAATTCTAAATTTGAGTTCCCGCGCGAAACGCGATGCGCTCGGACGACCAGCCCGCGACTAATTCGAAATTTAAAAAAGTTATTACAATTAAAGTCACATACACAAAAAGTTATTAATTTCAAGTTAATATATAAAAAACACAGTATTGAAAAATTGTTACCTCAACAATATTTGCTTTTAATAGTGTTCAGAAAAGTGTAATATTAAATAGTGTACTTGTTAAATAATAGTTTTTGCGTTATGGTAAGATTAACTATGCGAGAAAAGATTAATTGCGAATTTTCACCAAGTAGGTAATTAAGAAAAAGTATGCTGACAAAAAGGTATCACGAAAATAAAATTAATTGTTTTTGGAAAAAGGATGTAACTTATGTTTCGTCAAGTCCTACGTACAATAAATCATAATTCTCTTACCCGGCTTATAAACATAGTGGATTTCATTGTATCCTATCAGAAACCAAAACAAATACAACCTACAATTGCTTGGAACTTTTTGTAACAAATATATTAAGCATCCAACCTTATTTTCTCGAACTCTACACACACAGTATTACACACTGATATTTTATTTATTTAATATTTATTCGTAACTTTAATATATTGTACATTTATTTAATTTAAACTGTTTTGCTCATATGCAAATGAAATGAAATTTATATGTCACTTTACCATTCTCCATTCACTATATACTTATATTTACGCACCATACTTTATTACACTTTACTCTGTTATACCAGGATAGGTAGCTAATTCATTTAATTATAAAGAAAAAATTCTCTAACTCGACCTTCATCCCACACAATAAGAAAACAATTGTCAATAGACTTAAAATTTGCATTCGAAGTTCAAAACAGCTAAGACATCGAACAACATTAATTATTGTGAAGTATAACAATTTCTTTTTTATATTAAATATCTATTTTACCTATCTGGTGACGTTACCAAGTATTTTCTTCTACTACAAACCAAATAAAAAAATACTTATCATTTACTTGTGGCTTGAGTGAGTAACTAACCGGAACCTATAAAGACTACCTACATTTTTATCACTATACAACCGCTTAATGTATGTAAAAATATTTTTTCTACGAATATTTGGGGTGCGCCCTATTTGGTAGAAACTTGATACTCCGAAACCTATTTGGGATAACTGACTTCGCAGAAACTTCTTTAGTCGATCATTTATTAGGCATAAAAAATATTTGACATAAATATTTTTAGGCATAATGTGCTTATGACCGAATTTAGAATGGCATACATTTAAGATAGTAGAATTTTTATTGGCATAATTACCTTTGGCATAGTTAAAATTTTGTATAATTTCATTTAGCATAACGTTCATTTAGAGTACAGATTATTTGGCATAATTTGCTAGCTAGGCAGACTAGGCATACTATGAAGATCATAGAATTTCAATTAGAATAATATAGATTGGGTTACTTTCTTCTTTAAAAATGCGTAGGTTAGGTTAGGTTAGAACTGTGACCTCTTATGCACGAGCCGAGCGAGCGAAGCGAGCGTGCCGCGGCAGCGGCCGGCGAGTGTCAGAAACGAACATGCTCTCATGGGCAAGCCATATTTAATATACTTTAACTTGTTTTGATCAACACAATAACACAATATCGATATGACAACTAAGGGTACCCGACAACTAATAATGATTCATGTGATTACTACCTCCAACAAATAGCAATAGTAAAAATGATAACGCCTGATTAGAAAAGTGTTGCAATAATCATAAAAGATGATTCTTGCTGTAAGCATTATGTGAAATGATGGTTCTACTTTTAAATAGTTATGGATAAGAAATATATGCCAAAAGGTGAATCTGGTTTTGAACTTTCTGCGATGTGATGATTATACATTGTGATTATTATGGATACCAAAATTATGCGTACAGATGATTCTGACTTACAAAATTATGGGTTTCAATGTATGCTAAATGAGTTTATGCCAAATGATATTCTGCGAAAAGAGGTTTATGCTATTAGTTGTTATGCAATATAAAATTATTACTTAAAAAGTTCTACCATAATAGGTGTACCCGAATATTTGTCCTGTATGAGAATCGAACCCAAGGCACTTGAAGTTCAGAACGGATAAACTAACCTCTATGTCATATCAGTAGTCTCCCAAGCTGCATGACTCTAACGCGCCAATTCGCTGCGGGCAACAGCATGAGAGAGTGGAGAAGATTATATACCAAGAAGCTCCTCAAGGGTTAAGAGCATGGCATACATACATACATTCACGCCTGTTTCCCCGAAGGGTTAGGCTATATTATACGCCCACACTTCGCCAATTATGTAGTTGGTCCTACTTCGCCAATTATGTAGTTGGTCCCACGTAATGTGGCTAGCCTATTGCCGTTTACCGGGCACTGTTATGTTCGCCAGAGCCTCGTCCGTGTATCGGCGGGTGCACCACTTGCAGGTGAGGTTGGCTTAAGCTCTTTAGGCCTTGATAGGATCCCTACATTTATATTAAGAGCATCAGTAGGGAAGGATTGAGCAAGAAACTTATTTAGTTTTTTTATACCACAACGTGGCACTTGAACATATATGTCAACGCAGCTTACCATAAATACGCTTATACGTTTCATACCTCTAATGTTAAGCAACGTGCTGAAACCTCGCTACGTGTACGTAGCTGATTCCACAGGCCAGAAAGATTGTTCTCCCGCCATTCATATAGTTGCAAAATTATACATCAACTCGAATTATTTTTAGACATATAAATATATTGAGTGTAAGGGAAACGTTTGAAGTCCCTGATTTATGTTAATTACGCTTGCGTTGCGTAAGTTACACGTCAAGGCGAAGCGTCTCAAGACTCACGTATAATTCGGAGCAGTTATTATTTGTCGAGTTTACATTGTTGTGTACAGCTCATGTTTAATTGTGAACGTACGCAACGTTTGTGATTTATATTATTGCCGTATTAAAATGATACAAATTTATTATAAGTAGTGAGTATTTGTTTTGTTGAATAGTTTCTTTGTAAAGATTAAATTAAAATTCAAAATATATTCGCTATATTTTTATTGGCTTCTAGCTGAAGCACCCATGACAAATAGTAAAATTTACTTAAACTCAAATTTAGGTATTTATCAACAAAAAGAAAGTTTATACGTTGTGCAACAGACCTACACAAGCTATGCTATGTGGGTCTAGGGCTAGAGCTAGGGGCTCTGTGTAAAAATACAAAAAATAATTCTCTTGTAATCACATCAATTATTTAGTTAAGTATAATTAATAATTTGTGTTATAGGTACTAAAGAATGTATCTATCTATATCAGCCCGTTTTGCGCCCGTCTTCGGACATGGGCCTCCTATCCAGCTCTCCACGTGTGTCGATCTATCGCCTTCTGCGAAAGAATGTATAAAAATATTAAAATCATTATTGTTTTGTAAGAAAATACACGATATCAGGAGCAGAGTATACAGACTTTCACGCCATATCGGTCGTCGAAATGGACTGCCATTATTGCCTAAAGCCCGAAATTCCACCTTACCAACATACCTTTAAGCCTATTGGTATTCAGACACAATTATTATACTATTGTCTATGTCGCAAGGCAGTCTTCCGCCTACTTACAGACTAAAACAATAACTCAATTTCCTAAAGAAGCTAGTAGATATTATTAGTGATAAGAGATTCGTTTTTCCGACATCTTTATATATAAATTTTATTAATATGTAGTAAATATTCTTATTACTAAAATCAGGGACATCACAGTAAATAATTAATATAGCCGCTGCTATAAAACGTCGATTTATATTTGTACTAGAAAATTTAAAATATGCGGAAAAAAGAGATGAACAATTTCTACTTTGATTGTTTAAAAAATATGCAAGACAAATGTTTCTGGACGCAGTCTTTTATATTGTGTAAAAAACATTCACGGGTTTTGTTTTTATCCAATTGTTAATTAATATGCTAACATGAAGACATGATGAATGTAGAAGAACCATTAGGTTAGCATTTAGTTTCGCTAGCATCGAAACTATTAATTATAATAATTGTAGCATAATGAAGTACAGAAGGTTGAAGCCACTGGTAAATTTAATAAATTATTCAATAACATTTATGAAAAGGTGGCTTGTGGTCAGTTGTCGTTTACAGAATTATTGCGACAGAAGCACAAAGAAGATGATTGACTGAAAAGTTTTGCTTGCAACATTTTATGTAATGAACAATTAGAATTTATAAGTAAAGAAGGAAAACAATTAATATGGCT
This sequence comes from Musotima nitidalis, assembly GCA_949126915.1. Classification (NCBI taxonomy): domain Eukaryota; kingdom Metazoa; phylum Arthropoda; class Insecta; order Lepidoptera; family Crambidae; genus Musotima; species Musotima nitidalis. Next base: position 3,656,055 of record OX421424.1, on the reverse strand, counting down.
ATCTTTAAACTGCTTTATACGATTATGAACAATGTTTATGCAAGGAAACCAGTGTGTGCAATATACACTGATATGACTAAGGCTTTTGATTTAGTCCATCACGATAGGTTATTAAATAAACTTGAATGTTATGGGATAAGAGGAAATATATTGAATTTAAAACTCTTGTGTAAGGGATAGAGTATACATCCATCAGTCTAGTAATATATATGTCCAAAATAAAAAATATTTACCGCAGGGCTGCGTTCTTGGACCAATGTTATGTCTGCTATGCTCAGGACTAATCTTTTATCGCCAAAAAAATGTTATTCTCTCTTTCTTGACTTAGCGACTATCACATTGTTTGCGGCCGAGCCGTTTTTAAATTTACTTTGACAAACAGACAGTCATAAGTGATCTTATAAGGTTCATCGCTAACTAAATGCTGAACTGGACACCCATCTTGTACAATAGTGGGACACATAACCAAAAAAGATTGTACTTGCATTATTCTAAAAGGCTATGTAGCTATCTACTGCTTGTTTTGTCGTTTTATACCAACCTAATGTTAATTGTAATGCTCAGTGTTTATAATAAAACATAAAAAGTATTTGTTTTCATGTCGTCACTCCAACAAAGGAAATCTATGAATAACTCATGTGTCAATTCGATAATGACACCTATATGCAGTTAAAGTGGATGGAGAACTGCATAGTTAATATTTGATTTGATACTTCTGTGTATGTGTTTACCGCATTTATATTGATTTAAAGTGACATGCAATTGCCACAATTCGGAAGGACACGAGTGAATGCAATGGAATGTACTTTTCATAGTTTTGACGAACTATGTACCAAAAATTATTACAGTTAAGTATTATTCAAGGTAATTTTTATACTTTGCATTTTGGATTTATAATGCTATGTAGGTATAAGACGCAATTTTAAATGGAAGTTAACAATGCAATGTTGGTATCACGGGATTAATAGCATATTTGTTATTTAAATACTCACTGCCTATAATAAATTTGTGTCATTTTAATTCGACTATAATATAAATGTCAAACGTACGAATATTGCACGCTGAGAACGAAAATGACCGATTTCACAATTTGGGGAAATGAGTTATTATATAAAATGACACAAAAAAGTATCCTGTATTTAAGGTAGAAAAGTCCAATAATGTTATACAAACGATTTGTTTATCTTAATGTTGACATAATAAAATATGATTGAAGAATAAGAAGAATGAGAATATCGTCAATGAGACCGACACATTTTCGTCTCTATCCAAAAATTTTCAATTTTGAAATGGGTCACTTTCTTTCTAATTTGACATGAGGTTTACACAAAAATGTAACCTCGACAAATAATAACTGCTCTAAAAGTTATTATTTAAACAAACATACAATCACGCCTGTAATCCTGTAGCTGGCAGAGGCATATTATACGCCAACATTTCGCCAGTTATATTTTTAGTCTCACGTAAAGGTTGCGACTCCGAGCCTATTACCGCTTACCTGGGCTTTTGTTTGCCAGAGCCTCGTCCGTTGATCAGCAGGTGCACCACTTGCACGAGAACTTCTTGATAGGATCCTCGTATACACATATTTTTTCTAAATCTCCACTATACCTATAATTTTAATCATCATACGCTATGTAAATGTTGAGGTTATCAAGCTACTCGACAACACAGACCTAGTGAAAAGACTGAGAAGGACAAAACCTTTTGAGTTAGTTTAGTGTAGTGTAATACTGTGACTAATAACACATTACTAAAGTGTATTCGCCCTAATAGAAACAATAAGAATAGTGTTTTTGGACATGAACAAATTCTTTCTTTTAAAATATGTAGGTAGTAGTTTATGATAAAAAAGTTACTAATTAGTCTTTAGATAGGCTAGATTGTAGTGGATATAAGATACCTCCTTTCAAAAAGGAAAGTATTTTGTATAGATTAAAAAAAAATCATACGCTACCGGGCACAGGCAGGAGTAGGGCACAGGTAAAACCAACCACGCACTCACAGTTTCTTGGTAGAACCATCCATAGTTATGAAAGCTACCGATCAAAATACAAAACTATGTCTAAATAAAATTTTATGTTATGTCATAAATAAGATTTCTCAAAAAATAGATAAAAACAAATTTCTTACAGCACCGCCAAAAATTATACAATCGTCGCGGTCGTTAAAACTTAAATGAATAATACTGGCCATGAATATCAAATAAGATCATGTTTTATGTAAGAAGATGACCTATCCGCAACGAGAAAATCTAAGTGGTCGTTTGCCTAACGTACCGAATGGTTAAAAATCCCGAGTTCACGGCAACCGGGAATAATATGCTGTAAACTCGGAGAGAGCTATTATGTAGGGAAGACGATTCGTACAATAATGAACGATTGTGTCCGATTGTACAGGGTCGTATCTACAAGAGAAGGTAAAAAATAGATATTCTTGTTCACGGACCGCTGGTTACTACGGGTAACCTACATAAATAACAGCTTGAAAAGGGAAAAATAAATATCTTTTTTTTTATTAGCAAGCGAGCGTTAGATGAGCGAATGAAAAGAAAATAAAATAATTCTACCTAGGATAAGTCGCTGTATGTTCATGAACTAGCTTTGATCAGCGACGTGATCTGTGGTGTCCGACAGTGTGCTGAGGGGACATCGTTTCAGTACGTAGTAATGTTTTAATTTTGTTTTTTTCATGTGTAAATTGAACCGTTTACTAAACCGTTAAACTAAGTTTGTTTGTACTGAAGAAATCTATTTTCTTTCTTTCTTTAAAACAAGGCGAATGTTATGAGATTCTATCATAGAATACCAAAGCATTTTTGATCTCCCATCACACTAATTCAGAGCTGTACCTAGTAATGAAGCAACTAATTAAGTACTTCTGATGTTGCATGAATGCATTAGAAGCATCAAAAACAGAGGGAGATGGCGTAATGTTGTAAGGCGAGTCACATCTGCCCATAATTAAATTACCACTCCAAAATGACCACGACCGCTCTGATAAGAGCGTTGCGAAAAAGGACATACATAATGACAACCGATATGGCGTGGAGGTCAGTATACCTGCTCTTCTCTCCAGAGGTCGTGGACAAATCTTTGTGTGCATGAACATTAATATTTGTTCTGGTCTGGGTGTTATCCTATGTATATTAAGTATGTATATACAAAAAAAAAAATATTTAAGTATGTTCATCCGTTCTTTAGAATCCATAACACAAGTTCTTAGTGGTACTTATCTTGGAACGAAATAATTGGTGTGATTGTAAGAGAATATTTATTTATTTATAATATCACACCTGTTTTCCCAAAGGGCAGAGGCTGAGATATGCGCTAATTATATTATTGGTCCCACGTAATAGGTGGCGAGCCTATTGCCGCTTATCGGGAACTGTAGTGTTCGCCAGAGCCTTGTCTGTTGTTCGGCAGGTGCACCACTTACAGGTGAGGTTGGCTTGGGCTCCTTAGATCTTGGTAGGATCCCTATACAACCGAAAAAGAAGAAGATGTTAATGATTACTTGTCAGACAAACATTCTTAATATTCTATTCCTGTTTATAAAATATATGGAATACTAGAAGGCTATTATAGTGACAACCTCTTCTTTGAATCTTGTTACTTTATTGACTATGGAAGAAAGTTTCCTTAGTGCCACTTTATTGCTTACGGTTACTAAGAGAACATTTTAACTACAATTTAATTCAAGTACTAAAACAATGGATATATTTAAAAGAGCATAGCCTGTAAGTATCTTGTCAGTTCTTCTTATAGTGCGGTGGCTCAGAACTGGCACTTAGATTCACTTACACTTAATTATTTTTTGTTTTTAAATTGTTTTGTTGCATGTAAGTGAATATTTCGATTGTTTTCAATATGTAATTATGACGTTTTCAAGTACTATGTATAATAGTTTATGAAATAAATAATTTTTACTTTTTTTTTACTTTTAACTGATTCATCTAAATCTCTTGGCGGGAGAACTTTGTCGAGTTTCTGGCCAACTTCTCGTATGAAGCTCCTTGAAGAAGATTTAAGCGACAAGATGTATGTACCGTTTGAGTGTACGAATTTGAAATTGACAGTATGGGCATGATTTAAAAAATCTGATTTCGAGTTAGAGATGTGAGAAGATAGTCAAACATATAAGAGGCGTATTAATAATGATTTAGACGCAAGGGATCTTACAAACAAAGCAATCTATAAAAAACATAAGATAATACTCGTAAGTTGTTATATTTGATTACGTTTAGTTATGATTATGACCACAGCCCAATGCCGCGACTGGTCTAGTTGTTTGTAAACAGGCTGAAGGTCAGACATTTCTATTGTATGTGATGAGCCTTAAAAAGAAAAAAAAAGTAACCAGCACGTATCCAGATATCTGACATTTATTAGCATCATCTCATCATCTCAGCTCATTAACGTCCCACTACTGAGCACGAGCCTCCTCTCACATATAAGGGTGCGAGGGTATTGGGTCATACTCCACCACGCTGACCCAGTGCGTATTGGCGGAGGCAGGTGTATGGCATCCTGCTGTTAGAATTTATCAAGCCGCCCATTAGGCCTCTAACGTGTCTTAACGACTACCAAATTTAGTTATAACCGGGACCAACGGCTTAACGTGCCTTCCGAAGCACGGAAGCGCTCGACATCAAATGCCACACAAACGGTCACCCATCCAAGGACTGACCTCTGTAAACTCTGCTTTGCCTTGGTAATCGTTTCCGACCACCGAGCACCGCGGAGCTACGAGCACTTCACAACATTTATTATATGTAGATCTATATCACATAGGTAACATAAAAAGTACATTTATTTGATGTAATTAGGGTTCCCAACGTTTTGTGCTATATGATGTATAAGTATATTATATTAAAGGTCGAAGAAAAAAAAAAGGAAAAAAGGTAAATAGTATTTTAAGGAAACCAGAGATAGGGAAGTAGACTCTTCAGATTCCTAATGTATAGGCAAAATCTGTTTCGCAAAGTATCATATTGCAAATATTTGTTCCCAAACTTTCGTACGGCAAAAACCTATTTTGATTTTTTTTTAATTTTACAAAAAAAAAGGGCAGTGTGCAATTTGTTAAAGATTCATCTGGGAAATAAAATTAGTGAGATAAGTTTTTTTGGGAAGTGAAATCTGACGAAAATTTCTTTGGCCCCTCCCCATAGCCAAAAAAGTTACATCAACTATTATTTTCTTCCTTATTTAAAATAATATCCAGCACTCAGATATTAAACGAAGTATACTAAAAGCTGTATGATGGAAAATATAAAAATGTCATGCATATCAGAATGTCCCTAAAAATAACTCCCATACATTTTCATTTAACTATCGTAGGCCATTCATGCAAGGAGTTCGTTATACGTGTAGAGCCTGGTAACGCCTCTAAGCTTTTCTTTTTCAATATTTTTATCTAAGAACCCTCTACTTAGTCAAGTTTTTTCAGGCGTGTGATAAATAGCTAGTCATAACTTTATAAGGCCCTGAATAAAGCTTATCAGTTGCTAATGAGTGTTTTGTTTTAGTTTTTATTGAAAATATTGTGCGTAATCGCGTTGATCATTTTGTTTAACTAATAAAGTGTTGTTTTTAGAGATGATTTACTGACGGGTGCCGCCTTTATGAATAGTTGTCATCAACTAAATCCCTGCCTGCCAGACCTTAATAATATTTCACAATGTTTCATCGGACTTCTTGGCGGGAAAGTGAATCGTAATGTCTGCAGTTTTGTTTCATTTTCTAAAATTTGTGATATTTCTAACATTAATGTGTAATAGCAGTGGATTATTATCCGTTACGTGCTTGTATATATGAGTGTTGATAAATCAAAAAAAGCAGTACAACATCATTTTTCAAATTCTCTCAAAAAGTCCATGTGAGATATCTAAGAGATATTTATAAATATAAATCATAGTATAATTGTAGTATATATAGTATAATTATATTTGTAGTATAATATATTAATATATCACTTACTTGACACTGGCTAAATGTGCTAAATGCACGAAGCCATTATTTAAAACAAAAATATATGTATATGTTTCATGGACGCAGGTCTATAGCAGGCAGCTACTCAATGCTGACTTTCCTCCAAATGTTTCAAGTCAAAATAGTGTTGTTTAAGTTGGGCTCAATAAACGTCTTAAAAATTTCAACTAACATACTAACAGGTCCATTCCTTTAGGATAGGTACTTGATTTACTTGAATAGATAAAACAATTGCAAAAAAATAGGTATTGTTCTCCTGCCGAAAAATGTTCGCTTTTAATGCAAATACATATATACATATCATAATAGGCAGTACAAATCCACAATCTTTACACAAAAAACTCAAATGTATAGTAGTTTTGGAAAATAAAACATTGCTGCAATGTATCTTTTTCGGTGTTGGTTTTCGATGCCATGATAAATGTAAATCTTTTCATTAGAGGGGCCAAACCACTTCCTCGTATAATATCCTACAGACCTTTGAAGAGGATAAAGTTTGATGAATTTAATCGGGACCTGGACATACTGGACTGGGATACTGTTTCTCAGATGCCTACGGTTGACCAAATGGTTGACGGATTTAATACTCATATTTTGTCTCTTCTCGATAAGCACGCTCCGGTCACAGTGTCTCGGGTAAAACCTGAAAAGTCTCTTCCCTGGATAACTGATACGATCAGGTACATGATGGAGTTACGTAACAAAGCCCAGGAAATTTATAGAAATTCTAAATCAGAGGCTCATAAACAATATTATAAAAATTTGAAAAACACAGTTATTGATGCCATTAAAAACGAGAAACGTGCTTATTTTAATCATATCGTTAACTCCAATATAAGTAACAATAAAGCGTTTTGGAAGAACATCAAGAGTAAAATTCTCATTGATCCGAGTAACAGCGAAAGTATACCGGAAGCGATCAGCAACCCTGACGAGATCAATGACCACTTCCTGTCGATTCCGGGCTCCGATGTTATGCCCATCTCCAAGATATCTTACTTTGTGAACAGTCGTTTCGATTCATCTATCCCTCTTTTCAAATTACACCCTGTTTCTGAAGTAGAGGTCTCTAGATATATTATTTCTTTAAAATCAAATGTGGCTGGAATAGATGGCATCAATAGGGATATGATTATTCTCACTCTGCCAAGAACCATTACACTAATTACTTCTATGGTTAATAAATCTATTGTTTCTGGTATAGTCCCCTATCATTGGAAGAGTGCTATAGTAAATCCCCTTCCAAAAGTGAATCCGCCCAGTAGAATTGAGGACCTGAGGCCTATAAGCATTCTACCATATCTCTCTAAAATACTAGAGAGAGCCGTTTACGACCAGGTAATTAAATTTGTCGAGATAAATGGTATATTGCCGTCGCATCAGTCAGGGTTCCGTAAAGGACGTGGTACTGTCACCGCCTTGCTGGACGTCACTGATAATGTGCTAGTGGATCAAGACAAGGGACTCGGGACCTTGCTTGTTCTTCTGGATTTCTCCCGCGCCTTCGATAGTATTAGTATCCCTCTTCTCTTGGCCAAGCTGTCTTACTACGGATTTGATTCTAATACGGTTAGTTGGTTTGATAGCTATCTTAGTGGTAGATATCAATCTGTTAGGGTTCAAAAAGTAGACGGTCGGTATGAATCCTCGCTCTTAAAGCCGATCAGCCGAGGTGTGCCCCAGGGATCTATTCTGGGTCCGCTTCTCTTCATTATTTATTGTGCGGATCTCCCTAGGGTCGTTAAGAACTGCAGATATCATTGCTACGCTGACGATCTTCAGTTGTATTTGTCCGTCAAACCAAATAATCCTGGTGCCGCCGTGAAGGCGATGAACCAGGACTTGGATAATGTCGCTGAGTGGTCATTGAATAACTGTCTGGTGCTTAACCCGTCCAAATCTAAGCTGATGGTTTTAGGTACAAAGCATCAAATTTCGAAAATTATGACCAGTTCCGTAGACATAAAAATTTTAGGCACCAAGATTTCTATGGTTACCGAAGCGAGGAATCTGGGTTTGGTATTTGACAATCAGCTACGTTTTGATACACACGTCTTAAACCTGGCCAGGAATTGCTTTTATAGGCTAAAAATACTGTACAAAATTCGTGACCAATTATGCGAGAAAGCTAGAATTACTCTTTGCGAGTCACTTGTGCTGTCGAGGCTTAACTATGCCGACTTAGTTTATGGCCCTCGTCTTCTGGGTAGGTCTCGACGTCTAATTCAGCGTGTTCAAAATGCTTGTTGCCGATTTTGCTTCAGCGTTCCAACCCGTAGTCACGTGTCACCTTTTTTGAATAGGGCTCACATGCTGAATATGGAGTCACGTCGAAGACTGCATCTTGCTTGTCTGATGTTTGATCTGACAACATTTCAAAACCCGCAGTATTTGTATCAAAAATTAAATCTAGTAAGGTGTAAATACAAATATGGGTCGGGTTCTCTCAGAGCTGCACGCGCTCCACTGGCGACACATAATCATAGAACGGTCGGGTTCACTGGCAGTTTCCGTCACCAGGCGACCAAGTGCTGGAACAATATCCCCCCTCCAGTAAGAAATATTCAAACAAAGGCCAACTTTAAAAAACAACTTAAAATTTTACTACTGGATAGGCAAAAGTCGGATCTTCTGCATGGTCACTTTGGGGACGGTGTCTCAGTGCTCGGACCGCCATAATGTCTTATTTTGTGGTAGAATTGACTTTGCTAGTGTTGGCAATATTGACTTTGGTAGTGTTGATAATATTGACTTTGTTTATTATATATGTAGGATCAATGGTTTAATTAACTGTCTAATAGTGTTTTCTTTTAAATGTTTTTATTTTTATATAACTCTTTACCTATTTATAAACTTGTACTTTATATTATAAATTATACACGGTATTTTGGGGGCGTCTCGTGTTACTGTTTCGGCAAAAGCTGAAAATCAGTGTTTTGCTCTCTCAGAGCAAAAAACCCACTGAGCCGTAGCCATTCTGCAGCGCTGCGACACACATGCACACTATGTGAATGCTTTAATTTTAGTTTTTTTGTTGTTATTTATATTTTTTTTTTTTAATTATTGTAATTTTGTTTTTATTGTTTTATATGTATGTGTGTCTTTCGTTGCAATAAAAAGTTTATCTATCTATCTATCTATCTATCTGTTGGCGCCAAAACTTCAGTTACAACGAATGGATCACGAAAATAACGTTTTCTTCTTATGATTGCGTGACAAGATGGCGACTACAAAGCCGCGAAAATTAATGTTTGAAAATAAAATATCCGGTCCACGCGTAACTGAAATCAATCATCCGCGTATTGTACCGTTAAGTGAGGACACTTTCGAAACACACTAAGTATTTTTTTATGCAAATTGAAGTTTTTTTCATTTCAAAAATTACATACATACTTTTACGTCTGTTTCCCCGGATGGGGTAGGCAGATGCATAATAAAGGGAAACATCATTATATGTTTAAACCAGAATGTAAGTAAGATATATTGCAAAGATATTCTTAGAAATAACAGTACTTAATAACACGAAAAAAGTAAATTATCTTCCAATGCAAATACCTCGTATCTTACAATAAAGATTTGGTGTAAACAAGATTCGTTGCCAAATTCGCGATCCTGGCCAAAGCTATAAGTAATTTAACTGCACTTAAGACTTGTACGCTATGTCAATGAGTGCATTTGTTATTTTTTGGTTTTAATGTAAGCCAATTTTATAAATGGGGGGTGTATATATCCTACCAAGACTTAAGGAGCCAAAGCCAACCTCACCTGCAAGTAGTGCACCTGCCGACCAACGGACGAGGCTCTGGCAACATAACAGTGCCCGATAAGCGGCAATAGGCTCGCCATATTACGTGGGACTATATAACTGGCGAAGTGTGGGCGTATAATTTGCCTCTGCCTACCCCTTCGGAGAAACAGGCATAAATGTATGAATGTATGCAATTTTATAAATTCATGTCGCGGAAGTTGGTTAATATGGATACAGACAAACTCTTCGCTCCGAAAGTCAAGGGTTCGATCCCCTAAAATATTGGTCTACATGATTGAATTTTCGGAGATTTTTCTATGTGTATGATTAGTCAGCGTCACATATTTAATAACATTCAAAGCGCTTTAAAGATCGACAAACGACTCTATTGTCAAGAGCTTTAGGGTGTGTTTCGATAAAGACCTTTGGGTGCTTACAACTATTTGATGTTGACTGGATATGTGTAAAGATATTATTATTGCTGTTTATGTGTATTTGAGCATATTAAATGTTAAAGATTTTTTTTAAATTTTTTATACAAAAACAAAATCTTCCCAGCAGTTTTTAATACTTTATTTCTTATAGATATGAATCAATTTATTCGCATATAAAAAAGCTTCACAAAGGTTGTTTTGACCATTTATATGTCTGCCTAATTAAATCCTAGAGAAGGTAAAAGAAAAGAGGTAGACCAACAAAAAGATAAGATGACGACATAAGACAAGTAGCGGGCGTCACATGGAACAGAGTGGCTTAGGAAAGTCATGAGTGGAAAAGGTTTGGAGGAGGCCTTTGCCGACTGGCAAACAGATTAAGATTTATATTAAATTTAAGTTTTCTATATATTGTTTTCATATAACTGTAATAATTATAGATCTGAATAAAAAAGGCTATTGATTGTAGATTGATTGAATTAAGGGCCAGCTCGACCAGGAAATATATTAGAACACACGACTTTTTTTTGCTTAAGTGCAAGTAAGTGCTCATAACACCAGGAAGCGGTTAAAATTCTCATTCAAGCGGTTTCCTTCATATCATTTACATTTTGGCGGCAAGACTATAAAACCTGGCCGATATCCAACACGGCTTGTCACCGCGTTTTCTGCGCTTTTCAACGTTGGATATATTTCTGTCATTCTGTTCCAACGAAGGTTACACAGAGAGGCATATATCTAGAAACCGTAGCGAGAAGCATACGTCCGTAACAGCCTAATAGCTTTACACCATCACTGTGTCAAAAAAGTAATTTTCTCTTCAATTTCATTTGCAATATATGTCGAATAGTTGATTGTAAGATAAAAAGACTAAAAAACAAATGCGAAACCCTTTTTTAAGCAACCATAAGCAGTAAGACATGTAGAACGCCAAAATTTTTAAGAGTTTATTACCAATTTGTTTAATGTGCGGTTAGCTTACAGCGCTTGTTACAAGTCGTTCCATATTCGTAGTATATCGACGAGGATTAAACTCAGTTTCAACTGGCTATGCCTTAAGAGTTTTATGCATAGCCAATTGACATATCCTACGACTTGAAACAAGCGTTACTCAATAACACATGGTACTTAAATATTATAAGCTAATAATTACGATTACCAAGGGAAAGTAAGTAAGTAACGGTGTGTATGAAAACTATTTGCTATCTGAAGTACTATACCACCTCCTTATACTACGCTGATGAATACCTAGTAATAAAAAGTTGATATAATTTATTGTCTACAAAAAAGAGGTTTGGTACTGAATATCATTTCAAGTCTTAATATACATAACCGTATATCCGCTCTCGATATTTCCCAATCCCCACAAACTTATAGCTTAACTTGCTCTAAGCATTTCTAGGAAATAAAAGCTCTTCGTCCATTTTAATTGGTATATGGTCCCATTTAAATTACATCATAATCAGTCTAGTTGAAGGCGTTTGTTACTTTTGAAGGAACCTATATCTAGTTTCTATATCTTGGATAAATATCAACAAATGTTTCGAAACAAAAATAATTTCAGTAATAATTAGATATTAAGAAAAATACCACAAAAATGTTAGAGTCAGTTCAGGACGTTGTCAATGTGACGGCGTAAGTCCCTCCAGCCACACCTGAACTGAGCACATATTGTAGCAATTAATAAATCGTCTCAAATTAGCGCGGGGAATGGGGTCAAAAAATTTGCTTTTACATAATCATGGCGAAATTTTATTTCTTTTGTTTTATGTAATGTTTTAATGTCTATCGTTGAGGGACAGTCAAAAGCTGACCCAAATCATAATAAAATTCGTCGTGATTTCAATTGCATAATGCTGTTTGTAGTATTTTGGTAATCATTTATTTTGTACTTTAAAATATAAAGACTAAGTAATACCATATGAATCAAACCCGCAAGACTTAATGCTTATAATTTTGTTAGTATCAGCGATAACTGTGTTGCGTCTCTGAAAAAATATTTACAGAAGCTTTTTTGTGCGGGAACTATTTTGTGCGGGTGAAATCAATAATACATATAGCTACATCAAATGTCACTAAAAAAAATACATACATACATACATTTACGCCTGTTTTCCCAAAGGGGTAGGCAGAGGCACATTAATCGCCCACAGCATACTTCGCCAATTACATAGTTGGTCCCACGTAATCGATGGCGAGCCTATTGCCGCTTATCGGGCACTGTTATATATAACAGTTTCGTATATACAAAAATAGCTAGATAAAACTAAGTGTTAATAAGCTTACGCATTAGTAATGTAGTAAGAAAGGGATTAAAATTACCTTCTTCAAGGTCATACCGGATATTATTCAAAATTTCTTTAAAAAAATGTTACCTACAAAGAAACTTAAAATTCGAATTTAATCAATAAAGCAAATATTCTTAGACTTCATACATATCCCCTCTAGTCTGATACTAAGCATATGTCGTACAATGGGTACGAAACCACAGATAAACATAATATTAATATTTTTTTTTATATACAGGTCTTATTACAAAAGGAGATCTAAAGTTAGACCAGGTTTAAAACTAGTGCTGTCACTTTCATTTGAGAAGATGAAGACAGTGACAGCACTAAGTTTAAACCTGTTTTGACAAGATCTAACTTGCCTTTTAATAGGCCCCATACTTTTGTAATTCATAGGAAAACAGCCAGACTAAACAAAATATTTTTATTCTTTTAATTATGTACAAAAATAAGAAACGAAACCCAAATCACAAGAACGAAGTTCAGGTATCCCTCAGGCCATGACGATTGTCAGACTTACAATATTAGTATGTTTTATTTAAAAGGTGTCATCAAATGGACGCCAGGTCGAAGCTCTTTGGAATCTGTCCAATCGGGAAACTCCGAACAAACAAACACAACTGTACTTTCATTTTTCTTCAGAAAATACGAATTTTAAATGGATATTTGATCTATTCCTTACGATTCAGTCGGGGCTTGCCAAAAACCATTTAAATGAAGTCTGACCTTAGCGCTATTTCAGTTCTCAGTATATATCACTTGAAAATGTTTGATAAATCAGTATCGTTGGGATTTTAATGAATATAGGAGCCATTCTATCCTTCTTCAATACCAATGATTAAGTAATATCTTTTGTAACTGGCGCGACAGTGTACTTAATGTTTGTTGTACGTTGATCTAGAAAGGATTTTGGATCAACGTATGAAGAAACCATAGAAATCTTTATAAAATCGTCTTATCATTCAGATTTTGTATGAATAAAACACACAATTTGATACACAATTAATACCTACATACAACAAACTGATAAAAAAGTAAACGACATATGAATAAGATCACAAAAATAGAACACCCACTCTAAATGCATTTTTCAAGTTTATTGCAATATGACGAAAACAAAAAATCATCGTTCACCATATTACAGGCGTTTGCATGCAATATAGTAATTTTGCTTTTTACGTCATGATGGGAAAGTAAATCCTAAAAAACAGCAATTTGTAGGTTAGTCCATTATTTTGTTGCCGCCATTAAGTGCTCATTACGTAATTTGTACTACTGGGCCGCTGATCCTTGGCAATAATCGTAGAATAATAAACACTTAAAAAACTAATCTTTGAATTAATGACACCTAATGACGACTACGGGTTCTTGTACAGCATTTTGATTTCTTATGTTTATAGAATAAAATTTACTAGAAAAAATCAACTTAACTCTAGGTGGCTCATGCTCTAACCACTGAGCCATCGGCAATCAGATGGTTTCGCTTTTTTCCAGTACTTTGTGATTTGAGTTCCAAGCACGTAACGAATAAAAAAAACATTCGAACTATTTGTTTTTTTCTGGTACAAAAATCGTCTTACAAAATTCAAATTATAATAAGAGTCGGTCTTCTTGGCGGGAAAGTGAAGAGTAATTTTTGTCCGCAGTTCTGTTTTATTTTTAAAAAATTGTGATATTTCGAACATTAATGTATAATAACAGTGGATTATTAACTGTTAAGTATTTGTAAACGTACATGAGTGTTGGTAACTGAAACAAAAGAGTGCAACATCACTTTTCAAATTCTCTCCAGAAGTCCATGTGAGATCTCAGTATAGGCTCACATCTTTACTGAGGACTCAAGAGGTTTAGGGGAGGGCATCTCATTAACCATTTATCATCTTTATCACCACTCATTCGCATTTCCTATAATTTATATGTTATTAAAATATCTCTTACATAACGAGCAAACCGCACGAAGCCATTATTTAAAAGGAAAAAAAATGTCTTATGGAGATGATATCAGTTACAAAAAAAATGGTTGCCTGTAAAGTCGTTTTTACGGGCGAAGATTTTACGTGACAACGTCTTTTTCTCGGTAGAATATTTATTGATATGAATATAATTAAATTGCACAATAGGAACAAGGAATTGAATGAAAATAAGAATTGCACAAATTTTAACTATAGAAATATATTTTGTTTACTAAAACTGCGCGCGCGGCAGACCGATCATAGTTGAGTGGGAGAGAGACGCAAGGCATTCGCCGGGCCTCTCTCTCGTTCGGTGACTCATCGTAACGTTACCGAGCGTTACACTTTTTCATAAGTGACTCCCAGCCGCAACCTAATTTAAGACGTTGTCACGTCAAAAACGTTACAAATAATGATCAACTTTGTAAACATGAATGCGTAACACGGACGAGGTCAAGGAATATACTTGGACAATCAGTTAAAGTCAAGGACACGCCGAATGGAAAGGTTACGAACTCTAACCAAATACGTAGCGGTAACGTGACTGTTACTAGGCGATTGTGTTACACACAGTGCGTCGTAGGTGGGTAAAGAAGGTTTTATTCCAAAGTTAGTAACCACTTCTAGTAAAATCAGCGTCAAATAGTTGGTGGTACCCAAATCGTTATATAAATAAATATTTTCTGACAATTACACCAATTATTTAGTTCCAAGATAAGTGTAATTAAGAACTTATGTTATGGACTAAGCAACGGATGAACATACGTAAATTTACATAGGAAAAGTTTAAGTTAAGCGGTGGCTCGGAACTGGCACTTAGATTCACTTACTCTTAATTTATTTATTTATTTATTAAGGACAACCAACAAAACATTACTTACTTCTATTTAGTCACACTTCAAAAGGATACATTCTATAGTAATGCCTTAATTACAGGCTGCCACGACATGCAAAATATTAAACAGTTTACAAAATTACAATTAATCTTAAACTTATAGTAAAAAATATATGTATAAAAAAATATATATACCGTTACAATATGAAATGTTCTGCCACGACAACTGTAAAGCCCTACGATTTGTGTCTTGGGATCAAGGTAAACTTACTTCTACAGTTGCCGTGGTCATAGTGCGCCATAGCTATCTATAACTTTGACACAGACCTGGCAAAGATTCCCGGTCTGCAAAACAAATCAATATCTGAAGTTTTTGGAATTTTATTAAAGGTCATGGCCCATAATCCGACCCGGTTCAAAAATATTTTTGTACAAAAACGAAAATGGTGGTAAATAATGCAAGCATAATCCACTTTTCATTATATGTAAAAAGAAAAAAATAATTCGTTGGAGAAATCTTGCAGCAGACCAATACAAATTGGATAATAATTAGCGGTTTCGCCTGTCTGTAAATTATTTTATCCATGAAAACATGTCACTTGGGTAAAAAGTATACTATGTCTGACTCCAAATCAAAAAATATATCTATACACGGCAATTTAATCAAAATCGGTTCAGTGGTTTAGACTTGAAAATGAAACAAACAAACTTATTTTGCCATTGTTTTGTTAAATAAAAATATCATCACACATAAAGCAAACTCGTTCGGTCAGGTAATATAATACACGTATATTGCTGTCTCTGTCTTACCCAAGCTATAAGTTAAGTTTTCATACTAGGTAGATTACATTTTTTTATTATTATTCTTTCATGATCCCCATGAGCCACAGTAATGCGCCACTTATCATTGAAAAGTATAATCATTTGTCTTTGATTCCCGCCGTATTTTATTTCTGTACGCCGTGGGTATATTTTTCACACTAAATGGGCCATTACCTTTGTTTTGTAATCTATTAACTGTTGAGAAGTGACCCAAATTACTCTTGAAAGTTCTGATATTAAACAAATTATATCTAGAGCCGCGTGGCAGTTTATAAGGAGTGTTAAATCTGAGATCACTTAAAAGTATGGGGCAGTCTAGGTGACCATTACTTAGCTTATATAGAAATTTCAAATCCGCGATCTCTCTGCGTTTTTCTAAGCTTTGAAGTTTAAGGTAGTCCAAGCGTTGCTTGTATGAAGTTAGCTCTTTGGCCTTGTGACATTGAAAGGTTAAGTGCCAGGGAAATCTTCTGTTTACAGATTCAATTCGTTTTTTATGAACATCATACAGAGGTGACCAAACCGAGCTACAATATTCAAGTATTGATCTTACAAGGCAATTAAAAACACAAATTTTACTTAAAACAGATTTAAACTCCTTACAATTTCGCAACACAAATCCAAGCATCTTGAAACTCCTAGTGACAATTTTATCTATATGAGCATTAAACCGCAGTTTATTGTCGACAACAACGCCCAAGTCACGAACGGTATCAACCTCCCTAAGAACTGAACCGCACAATTTGTAGGACGAGAAATGTGGCAATTTCTTTTTCGAGATGTGCATATAAAAGCATTTCTCGGGATTCAATTTCAATAAATTATCCTTACACCATCCGGCAAATCGATCTAGGTCTTCCTGTAGCAACTTAACATCCACCCTACTAGAGATATGTTTAACAATCTTAAGATCGTCCGCATACAAATAGCATTGAGAATGATGGAAGCAAGATATAACATCGTTAATAAATAAGTTAAAGAAAAGAGGCCCGAGATGTGAGCCCTGTGGAACTCCTGATGGTGTCATATACACATTAGACTCATACCCATTGACTACAATTTTTGATGTTCTGCCGGAAAGGTATGATTTGCACCATTTTAATAACAGTCCTGTTATGCCGTATAAAGATAATTTTTTTTTTAGTTTGTTTAAATTTACTAGATCGAATGCTTTACTAAAATCTGTGTATATGACATCAGCAGAAGCCCGAGAGTCAACTGCATCCACGACATTTGATATGAAACTGACTAAGTTGGTTGTAGTAGAGCGAGCTTTGACAAAACCGTGTTGTTGCGGTGTAATTAAACGTTTGACGTGCCAGTTAATTGCTGTGTATATCAAGGATTCGAATAGCTTACCAAAAACTGGGAGAATAGATATGGGTCTATAATTTTCAATGTCCGACTTATCCCCAGATTTATGAATTGGCACGATACGTGCCTCCTTCCAAAATACCGGAAAAACTCCCATTGATAGTGATTTGTTAAATATGAGGGAAAGAGGCAAGGCCAGGACATCAGCACATTTTACCACAAACAGGGATGGTACGCAATCAGAACCAGCTCCTTTAGTAGTTTTGAGTTTTTTAAGAGCCTGTTTGATTTCGTCTGAAGTAAATACAATTTTATCTAGATAGTTGGATGTGCAGTCAATCGCCGCAGCGCATATACTCGTATCTGTATCTGCTTCGGTGGATGGTGCGTAAACAGAAGAAAAGTATTGAGAAAAAAGATTGCATATATCAGAACCATTTGTCGTGGAGCTGTTCTTATAAAACATTTTTGAAGGATATCCGTTTATATTTTTGTGTTTTTGTTTTATGAAAGACCAAAAGACCTTTGGGTTACCTTTAATAGTTGATTCAATAGCTGATAGGTATCTTTTATAGCTATTATTTATCATGACAAGACATCTCTCTTTGAGAAGCTGAAAAGAAATTCTATCAAGTGGATTCTTAAATTTTGAATACAGCTTTCTTAGTTTATATTTTTCTTTCAACATTCTAATAATAGGTTTTGTGAACCACGCCGGATAGCGACTAGAAGAATTGGGTCGAGATTGGGGTACATGAAGCCTTATTGTTTCCCGGATAATAGCGTAAAACCTTTCAACCATAGCATCCACTGTCAGACAACCATGAAACTCCTCACCCCAGACAATAGAGCTAAGATGGTTAATAATTTTATCGTAGTCGCCCTTATAAAATTTATATACGCGATGAGAGTATGGCTGTAAGTAGCTATCATTTATATCATATTTTAAATTAAATTCTAAGGGAGGATGATACTCGTCTGCTTTAACTACAGGCGATAGGGAACGTTGTACATTCTCGACTGGGGCAGTTGTTAGAATTAAATCGAGTATTCCATCTTTATGATTCAAAATATTATTATATTGACCTAAACTGTTACAAGATATAAAGTCGAGTATTAAAGTGCTATAAGCACTATTTTTATTACACGTTCCGGTTAGTGGCGAGTCGGGAGTACCAGACCAGTGTATGCAGCTCTGATTAAAGTCTCCCACTATCAACGAATGGCTATTATTTTCAAGAATGCGGTCGGTATTACTTATAAAGTGTTCTAAAATATGCCTTTGCAAAGGGGACGGCAAATATATTCCACATATTAAAAGTCTCTGAATTTTATGATGTATTTTGATATCTATTCCCACCCAAACATCCTCACACATGCTTTCAAAATTATGTAACCGGTATGATACCAATCGCTTGGATACTGCAATCAAAACTCCTCCTCCCGACTTACCACCATGAAAACTGCTCGATTCTCGATCACGCCGATACCGGCGGTATACACCGAATAACGATCATCAAACAATTCGGAATCCTGTACGCTATTGCTAAGCCATGTCTCAGACAGAACAAGTACATCGTAATTACTGATTACAATATTGTTAAAGAATTCTATAGTCTTTCCTCTAATTGATCTTACATTTTGATAGTAAATTTGCAAATAATTGTGATTGGAGAATTTTATGTAAAAAAAAAATCATCACTTTTAAACATATAAACATAAGACTAAAAAAAAAGCCAGTACCTTAAACAATTTTTTTTAGAGATTCCGTATTTCGTACAAATATTACTTCGGTGGATTCCGACTTACGTGCATATACACGGCCGCTGCGCACCCATACAAACTTATAGTTCAACTCTTTCGCACGGAGCCGGGCAGCAGCGTGAAGCGATTTGTTTTCGGACGACAAGTTTTCCACGACGTATATAGGTATCTTCTTGTCATCAATTCCAAGGTCGCTGCTGGTCAATTTAATTTTTTTTTTTGCTTGTAAGTGATTTTATTTTCGTGATTTAATTGTAGTAATATTTAATTTTTTTAATTTATATTTTGTTTTGACGTTTTCAAGTGCTATATACTCAATAGTTTATGAAATGAAGAACTTTTTACTTTACTTTACTTTACTTTACTTTACTCAAATATTATGGCAAAAAGTCACCGCACACCTTATCACAGCCTGTGACATGCAATAGAGTAATTTTGTCTACTAAACTTCATAGTGGTAAAATAAATCAGCTACAGACGCTTTGATAGATCAAAAATGCGCGCATGATAGCGCTACAGACTTTGATAGATCAAAAATGCGCGCTAGATAGCGCTACAGACTTTGTTGCACTGGTACAAAAAGTGGTTGAAGATCATAATTTCAATGCACTTTTGTAAAATTCTAAGTTATACTACTGTCTGACGTTGTGTTCATCACCCACTCCATTAACGGTTTTGATGCCGTCATACGCAAAAAAACGAGTTCCCTGATCTCTAGAGTGAGAAACAGTCCAAATAGCATCCTGAAGACATTAGCGGACCGATTCACATCGCCGCTCTGGAAGTGCTTTGTGCAGAGAGTGATGAATATGGGAACATACCCTCTCACGTGATCATCACCCTTAGCACTTTGCATATAATTTTTATTTTTTATGTTTATTTTTAATTTAAATGCCTATCTTGTTACTAACTATAGATATTAAGCAACCTTACTAACACAATATGGATTTATGGTCTGAAATAAAGAATATTTAATTTAATTTAATTTAATTAACGTCCCACTGCTGAGCACGGGCCTCCTTAACCAAGGATAGTGGAATTCAAATCATACTTCACGAAGAGTATTTTTTTTTTTTTTTTTAGTTATAGGTCTTATGTTGATGTTAAGCCTTGCCCATACATTAAGGGCGGCTTTCAAAACAGTTCTTAATTTGATGAAGCTAAATTTGATTTGAAGTATCATTGCATTTCACTCATTTGTTTGAAGTTGAAAGGGACGGAACGATGATTTAAATAGCTCTAAACATGATTAGTGACCGTTTTGCAAGACACTCTAAATGCATGTCAATAAAGGTTAATCTTTTGAAAAAGTATCATCAACTTCCTATAAAATTTCTCTTATAAGTTTGTTAGTTGTTAATAATTGTACCTTTTTAGGTAGGCATAAAAGGGAGCAGATTGATATATACAGTAGCGATGGTGTTGTATACCCGCGATGGCCTTGCGAAAGGGCCCCACTTCCTGTGGGAGGGGCCCGGGGCCCTACTAACCTACAACACCTCGCTGAACCACTTCGCTAATGCATTGGAACTGTTTTGGAAACGAATGTACATACTCATGTAGATGTATATATAAGTTTATATAATTTCTGACTAAATACTTTTACATCAGGTAACTGAATGTCTATTTGCACATGCGATCGATAGAATATACGGAACAATTTAATTTTTAAGTACTAGCAAATTAGATATCTAGCAAATAAAAAAATACATACATAAATACATTCAATCCCCGAAGGGGTAAACAGAGGCATAGTATATTATGCGCTCACACTTCGCCAGTTATATAATTGGTCCAAAGTAATAAGCTTACCGGGCACTGTTATATTCGCCAGACCCTCATCCGTTGATCGGCAGGTCCACCACTTGCAGTTAAGGTTGGTTTGGGCTCCTTAGGACTTAATAGGATCCCTATACACCCGAATCACTCGAAATTAAATGCTACTGCGGGTAGTGCAATCAAGGACTGGCCCCTGTGAACTCTGTTCAACTCGTTTCCAGCAACCCACATGAAACACCATTGATTACTTATCCATGGCATACTTTCCTTCAGTAATCGTTTCCCTCGACCTAATATCGCAGGCTGACCAAGTATCACATATGCCTTCTGTAACTTAAGAAAGCTTGAAATCTTCCTATCTACAATCATCTACATCATCTTTTCTCGAAGCGATTCGCAGCTGTTTCGCCCCCCCCCCCCCCCCCTATATCTTCGACGTGGACAAAGCTATGAGTTTAGGTTTTCGGAGAATAATAGTAGGCATTAGAACAAGCTTAAGTTCGAAATTACATGCCAATTGAATTAATAGTTTAGCAGGGTCGATCAAAGTTACACCATTTTGTCACTCACTGACTCACTGCCCAAATCATCAAAAATCTAAGGTACTTCTAGCAGACTTAGAAACTTCCAATTTTGCACCAAAATTGATACAATTACTAAAGAAAACTATTGATACAATTACTAAATGTTGATTTATAACTACAAAATAATTTGAATAGGACTTGGCTTCTATAAGATCTCAAAACTTTTTACGATGGAAAGACCGCATCGAGAGACTTGTAATTTTTTTACATTTAATTTTTTTGGTGGGATATTATTGTTACCGAAGAACAGCTTAGCATAAAGCGCTACAATCCAGCGACAAGGGCCTTGCGCTCGTAGGTCAGTGCGCAGTGCTCGGTGGTCGGAATCGATCACCGAAGTAAAGCAGAGTTTACAGAGGTCAGTCCTTGGATGGGTGACCGTTTGTGTGGCATTTGAGATCTAGCGCTACCGTGCTTCGAAAGGCACAGGTCCTAGTTGTCACTAAATGTGGTAGCCGTTAAGCCATGTTAGAGACCTAATTGAGCGGCTTAAATTCTAAATTCTAACAGCATACACCTGCCTCCGCCAATTCGCACTGGGTCCGCGTGGTGGAGTATGACCCAATACCCTCGCATCTAAGTACGTGGGAGGAGGCTAGTACTCAGTAGTGGGACGTTTAATGGGCTGAAATGATAATGACATCTATGAAACGGGGTTATAAATCGATTATAACAATTACAGCTTCAAGTAGGTTAGCCGAAAGATAAAATATATCAACGCGTAAGTAATTTATCATATCTTATGAGCGTGTAAGATTTTTTTCTCGAATACGCATATTGATCAGAAAACTGGCACCGCGACGCCTAGCGTCCATCAATCACTCTAAGCAACGTTGCTATAGCTGTTATTTTACTTAAAAATATTCTATTGCATTTTAATTATACATACACTCACGTAATAGATACTGTGTATACAATAGAAATGTAAAATAATAACAATTTACTTTAAAATGATTTAATACTTTAAAATATAACTTAAGAAATGTTGTATTAGTAAAAAGTTGAAATAAATCAGTACGAGTTATGACTAGCTTACTCAGTGACGTCACTTGTTTTCGCATCGGTATAAAAGAGCAGGGGACGGCAAGCACAGACAGTTGCCGCCTGACTCGCGAGGGGTTCACTACTAAGTAATATTTAAGGTATGATGCATTTCTGTATTTATATACTATTTCAGATACTGTTTCACAAGTAATCTTTAATGGCTCAATGTTGCTGCCTAAATTAGTATAAGGCCATTTCTATAGATAGTATATTATGACCTATTTCGTTGCCAAATAATTTAACATTATATAATTATAATGAATATAATCAATGTTGAATATTACTGTTATGAATTATAAATATTGCTGTTTAAATTATCTTTAATTATTTCCACACATAAGCTATTTAGCATATTTTATAAATATTCTTCTTGATCTAAAGATAAAATGAATTATTGCTTAGTCTAAATTAAAGCATATTGAAATCCAATCTTAAATCGGTCTTTTATTTACTTATTCTTATATATCTTACCATATTTGATTAAATAGGTAAGTCTATTTGCTTCAGCCTTATATATTTATATATAATTTATCTATGTATCTAACACACGCCTGTTTCCCCGAAGGGTAGGGCAGATGCATATTACACGATTAGACTTCGCCAATTATATAGTTGGTCCCACGTAATAGGTGGCGAGCCTATTGCCGCTGACCGGGCACTGTTATTATCGCCAGAGCCTCGTCCGTTGATCAGAAGGTGCACCACTTGCAAGTGAGGTTGGCTTGGGCTTTAGCTTGGGCTTTGGTAGGATCCCTATACACCCATCCAATTTAGTTATCTTGGCCTATTTATGTCCAACTTGTCATCCTAGCATTATTCTGGTTTTGGCTGAACTTCAATTATTACATAGAGCCGTCTGACCTCCACAACCCTGAGAGAAACCTCTTTCTATTTTTTTTATTTTTTTTTTGGGATAACAAACAACGGTCACAATAAAATCTTAAAAAACTAGTTATACATATGTAAAAGGTAATATTAATTATCGTGATGCCCACACCGTAATCCTCGAACTTATTAATTGTGACGGTATTGCTAATTAGGATCAGTAAGGTATCTTAACTAAGCAAAAAAAAAGGTTTTTAAGCAAAAACATAAGATTGTGAGATGTTCCTAGTTACAAAAATATATCTGGGCATATCTACACTACAAATTTATCTGGGCTTATTAAACAAGTTATTAATTATCTGTTTCTTAAAATTGGACTCCGAGTCTGCAAATATATCTAGGTCCGAAAAAAGATTATTGTATGTGTTAGCGAGTCGGGGAGAGGAGCGCGCGCTATGGTTAAACTAGTTTTTAGAATATTAGAAGGCACTGACTTCCTAATAACGACTGTCATAGATGTGCAAAACAGCCGTCACTTGCTTGCTTTCCGAGGCACAGAGCTAGTGATAATTTGGAAAAGTCAGGGTGTGAACCCCTCTGGATTAATTTTATGGACTCGCCATTGGGCTACCGTCGTGCTTGTCCTTCTACTGAACCAATTCCTGTCCACCCAAGCCCTTACTAAATAAACTGGTTGTAGCGACACTATACAAGCAATGAACGGAACGTAAAAGATGAATAAAAAATCCTGAATCGCGCAAACGAAATTCCTCAAGCTCGTATCTATATATACAACACCCAACCGTCATCGGTTGGGCCTTTAGAAACCGCGGTCAGGGGGCTCAGCCCCGACGTCGCGCCGTGTCCTCCCAGCAGGGGGTACATGTATAAGAAGAAGTTGATCGGTTGGGCCGTGGCCCCCGGGCACATCCCTGCGCCCGGTAGGTGTTAAGATCTTCTCTTTAGTGGGGAGCACGTCATCCGCTCCTTACACTGATTAATCCAAGGGCTTATATAAAGAGGTCCAAATAAGTTCCCAATAGCGTTTACTTGACAGGTTTGTAACCTACAAAACTGTCATTTTATCTGCCGAGTGTCTCCTATTCAGATAATGTAAAATCTTGTTAAATTATTATTACATACATAAAGGATGTGTGTATTAGTAGTATTGTAAAAAAGACATGTTCCGATTAAATATAGAATTAAATATCCGTCTAATGACCTTCACGGCTCCGATGGGAGGCCATTACTCTTTTCATGAGTTTTTTCGCATAAACCCGTGCTTTCACAAAACCCTAAAGAAAAAAATCGCACGGCGTTGGCCGACCGGGCCGATCTTGGGGGCCAGTTGACATCAGAATTATATAGTTATATAGCCAATTATATAGTTGGTCCCACGTAATAGGTGGCGACCCTATTTGTTATATAATTATTATTTTACTTACAAATATCTAAATGCTGAATTTTTCATCACCTTAAACCATTTATTTCCTACAACTGGGTCATTTCTTGTCCACCCAAGCTCCTGCCTGTAATATATGGGCGCGTTAGTACTGAGTTATCTTGATATTCATAATTTAATAAAGCATTTTGACGACCGATATGGCGTGGAGGAGTATACCCGCACTCCGCTCCTGAGGTCGTGGGTTCGATTCCCACACAGGACAAGTCTTTAATCTTCTTCTTTAGTCAAAATAGTATTTATATATTTTTATGTATTATTTAATATCTATAGCACAAGTTTTTAATGATACCTATCTTGGAACTAAATAATTGGTGTAATTGTCAGCAAATATTTATTTATTCTTTTTTTATTTATTTATTTATCATTTTTCCTAATAATTTTTTTTATTAGATTCTCTATTGATAGATAGGTACTCTATTGATATATAACAGGCACGCGCCTCCTCTACTTACGAAGGATCGATTCAGAATATACCCCACAACGCCCAACCAATCAACCAAAAACCCAAACTATCAGTTTAAAATAGTAGCTTACAAGACTAATAGCAAATAAATTTTACCTGTACTATAAGAAGGCTACAAGCTACGGAACCACTGCTACGGCTTAGCTACGTCGTAGCACATTCGTAGCATTTACTTACTAACTTGAAATTAAGGTTGTATATACGGAGATGGACTGACGAATAATAAAGGTAGGATTACGATGGATGCAGACCGCCTACAGTAGGTCACGCAGGACATTTATGGTGGAGGCCTATGGTCAGCTGAGGACTTCCTTGGCCCGATGATGATTGGACGGAAATATACTCCTATTATAGAGAAAATATAGTAGCAGGTTGTGTATCCTATGAAGACCTAAGGAGCCTATTTTTTTTGTTTTACGTCGGTAACAGCCAATAATATGTTAGTTCCACTTAATAGGTAGCGAGCCTATTGCCGATTTCCGGGCACTATTATGTTCGCCAGAGCCTCGTCCGTTGATCGCCAGTTGCACCACTTGCAGGTGAGGTTGGCTAGAGCTCCTCAGGCGGTCCCTATCGAAACGCCAAATTTTTTGTACGCCTAATTTGTAATGGCACCCAAACGAAAATCCTAAAATTTTTTCGCCTAATTCCACTCTTCAGAATCGTGTTTGCCCTAATTTCACTTCGCTAACTTTTTATCGCCACATTGTCATTTACCAAATGCGTCATTTGGCAGAACAATTCGTAATCCCTAAAGTTTACAATTTCTAAATATTAATTCGCACAAAATTAAAAATCATAAAGTACAAAACTTGATGATGCAGCATAACATGCAGCGTGCATGCAAACATGCAGCATGCAAGCAGGCATGCATCATGCATGCAGACTTGCAGCATGCGTGCAGTCATGCAGCATGTAAGCGTGCAAGCAGGCATGCAGCATGCATAGTTTCCGTCACGGCTTCGGCGCTGCGGGGCTCCGGCGGTCCCACGCGAGCTTTGCGTCGCAGATGGTTTTCGCTCACCACAGCCCAACCCACCTGCTCCTTAGCTCGCGGGCCGCCTCGCCCCTCCGCGCCTACGCGGGCTCATATTGCACTCTAGGGTAGGGCAGACAACACTACGTGGAGTCGGGTTTGCAGCGATTCGCTTCTGTCAATTTATTTTCTCAATTAAATTCCAATATGCTTAAATTTTTACATTACAATATGCTTTTATTCCAATACAATATTGGCACATTTCATTTTAGATATGCTAAAATTAGAGCTTTTATAAATTTGCGAAATAATCGTTATGCCAAAATAAAGTTATGCCAATATACTTAAGGCTATTTTACAGATATTCTAAAATTAGGCCTTTCAATTCTTAGGCCAAACTATAATGGTGGCAAAACTATTTTTAGGCGAATCAATAATTGTACGTTTTAAGTTTAAGCCAAAACGGTTTGGCCAAACCATATTAGGACAAACAATTTTAGGCGAACCAAAGGGCACCCCTCCTCAGGCCTTAGTAGAATCCCCTTACATTTTTTGCGTTATCTGTTGTTTATTTATGTAAGTATAATATAATAGCTAGTATATAATAAACACAAAACTCGCCCTGGCATCAGTCAGATCACCGCCTCGTATCTTGCACAGGCTGTACAACATTAAATGTATTAATGAGAACAACACACGCCTGTGTTTAATAACGCCACGAAATTCCGGTGTCCAGTTGATGGCCGGCACGCATGCAATCCGATTTAATTACGTAAAACCGCACCCTAAGGTAACTTTCGTCTAATAAATTATGAATGAGGCCGCCGTAAATAGAGATAACTTTTTCAGGGGCAAAACATTTTCAAAAATATCACATAACAAACTATTCGTATATGACGCAAAATTTCAAATGCGAAATTGTTTTTTGGCAAGTTATAAAATAATTATATACAAACTTGTACAATAAAATCTTTTTTTAAATGAACGATTGTCTTATGATAGAATATAATCTGAACGTCACTTTAAATTTAAGCAAGTATTAAACACCTTATTAATTATGCCAGTTTGTTATCATATAATTAGAAATTGAAACAAATGAATAAATTGTACGTGCATCGTATCAGATACGATCAACTCCTAACTGCTAATTCTTCGTTACTCATTTTACACCAAATTTTTATTTATGTACTAGCGGACCCGACAGACTTCGTCCTGTCAAACAGATTTGTAAAGTGAACTATTACATTTTGTAACTATTCAATTTTGGAACGTGACATTAAATCCTTCAACGATGTACTCTGTACTCCAATGCACACACGCACACTATTTTTGATAGATATGATGGAATTTTAACTTTACATAGCGTTAATAAAGCGCAAATTGACTCTTTGACGTTAGTAACACACCTACATTGCTTAAACAACAGTGAGTGCTTGCAATATGAACTATTATACAATGACAATAAAGCTAAAATTGACTGTACGTTTTGGTTAGAAAACGTTTGTATGGGAAAAAGAAAAGGGCTGTTTTTAGGGTTTCCATCCTTAAACTTCAACGAACATTTAAAAAAAGAATTGGCCGAATTGTTCCAGGCGCTGTTGAGTTATGCGCTTACCAACACATTTTGCGATTTATTTTTATATATAAGATAAAAGTATATTAATGACGTTTCGTGCGTCTGAAGAAGCATGAATGTGTTAGAGTTGGACATGTGCCAAGCGGACGTTCACACGCGCTCAAACACAAGTTCAAGTTTATCTGACACTCCCAAACTTCTTCCTTGGCCATTTCCCTTTACATGCTACTTACATTTGTATGATTTATATACATATAGGACGACCGAAATGGCGTGGAGGTCAAATAAAATATTATTAATATACTTGCACTCCGATCCTGAGGTCATGGGATCGATTCTCACACAGGACAAATCCCTGTATGCATGAACATGAATATTTGTTACAAAACACATGTATGTAAGTATGTTTATCCGTTATTTAGTATCCATAACACAAGTTTTTAATGATACTTATCTTGGAACTAAATAATTGTAGGAAAATGTTTATTTAAATAGGATACAATAATTTACTTTTTGTTAGACCAAAAAGCATTTAAGCATGCGGGCTACCTGGTAGAATGGTCACCGCAAACAGTGGACACTTCAAATGCTAGGGTCATTATATAGCAAGGGACTAGACTTTTAGACTAGACTTTTTTAAACAGATTCATGCTATACATATAAATGTCATATAAATGACCAGTGCGAACTCTGGCTCTTTAAAAAGGGCGCCAAAAGATTTAGTGGGACTTCTTGGCGGGAAAGTGAAGTGACATGTCTGTAGTTTTGTTTTATTTTCTAAAATTTGTGATTTTTAATCATTAATGTGTAATAACGGTGGATTATTAACCGTTAAGTGTTTGAGAACATTCATGAGTTTTGGTAAATCAAACAAAGTTCTGCAACATCACTTTTCAAATTATCTTAAGAAGTCAATGTGAGATCTCAGTATAGTCCCACATCTTTCCTGAGGACTCAAGGGGGATGGCATCTCATTTGGCATTTATCATCTTTATCACCACACATTCTCATTTACTATGATTTATGTATAATTAATATATATCTTACTTGACACTGGCTAAATGTGCTAAGCGTACGAAGCTATTATGTAAAAGAGAAAAAAAAAAGATGTATTGCAAGCTTCAGTGACCACTCCATGAAGTTGACCGCATGCTCAGCGCCACCTTGTGATATAAAATAAAAGTGGTATATAAAACACATCACCACGAGGTCTATGTGCCAAATTTCAATTACCTGATTGAATTATCAATGGTAGGCATCGAATCGAATGTTTCAAGTTTCATGAGCTCTTTGTATTTTATGTGGGTCCGGCCGCGGTCCCACGGGAACGTATCCAGGTATAAATCACCAAGTTTATGTGTCCACCTGATTCTGGTCATTGTAACTTGATTTTATATTGTATACTTAATATAATATTGGTGAAACTTTAGGTATTTAACCACCATAATATTATCAATAGTTTATACAATCGAATACAATTAAAGACACATAATTTACGATATTATAGTTTAAAAGTGGTTCTCAAAGTAAAAATGGCCGACTGTCAATATTTACTACAATAAACGTTAAATATTAAAAAAGTATAAGCCTTATTTAAATACCTCCGCAGCTTTCCGACGACACTTACAATTGTTTGTAACTTTATATTCTTATCTAGACTTCTTGGCGGCAAAGTAAAGCTTAATGTGTGCAGTTTTGTTTTATTTTCTAAAATTTTTGATATTTTGAACATTAATATGACGGTGACTTATTAACCGTTAAGTGTTTGTGAACGTACATGACTGTTGGTAAATGAAAGAAAAGAGTGCAATATTGACTTCTTGGCGGGAAAGTGAAGCGTCATGTCTGCAGTTTTGTTTTATTTTCTAAAATTTGTGATATTTCTAACATTAATGTGTAATAACGGTTTTACGGATTATTAATCGTTAAGTGTTTGTGAACATACATAAGTGTTGGTGAATCAATCAAAACAGTGCAACATTACTTTTCAAATTTTCTCTCAAGTAGTCTCTCAGTATAGTCCCACATCTTTACTAAGGACTGAAGGGGTTTAGGGGAGGGTATTTCATCTTCGTTTTATCATCTTTATCACCACTCATTCTCATTTACTAAAAATTATATACCACTTACTTGACACTGGCTAAATTTGCTAGCCGCACGAAGCCATTATTTAAAAGAAAGAGGAAAGCGTGCAATATTACTTTTCAAATTGTCTCAAAAAGTCCATATGAGATCTCAGTATTGTCGTACAATGTACTGAGGACTCAAGGGGCTTAGGCGAAGGGCATCTCATTTACCATTCATCATCTTAATCACCACTTATTCTCATTTACTATGAATAATATGACATACTATTTAGAATTTTTTTTTTTAGAACAGACAAGGCTCTGGCAAACATAAAAATTCCAGGTAAGGAGCAAAAGACTCGCCACCTATTACGTGG
This sequence comes from Musotima nitidalis, assembly GCA_949126915.1. Lineage (NCBI taxonomy): Eukaryota > Metazoa > Arthropoda > Insecta > Lepidoptera > Crambidae > Musotima > Musotima nitidalis. The sequence continues at coordinate 3,625,750 of OX421424.1, read as the reverse complement.
GAACAACAATATAATTGACGAAAGGTGGGCACATAATATGACTCCGTCGATATCGTTAATCGTTATTCAATCAATATCGTTATTTTTGAAACAATTTTTGAATTGAAAAAACCCCTATCAGATAAAATCAAAGCTCTATGTACAAGTTAAGTGTAACAGTAATAAATGGTTATGAGCCGCTTCAATATCACGATGCGATTAAATTTGCTAAGCGGATATTTAAACTCGCTCAAAAGTCACTTAAGCACCATCTCAAGATTGCACTGAAATTGCTTAAATATGAGCTGCTTGAAAGCTTAATGCATCCTTCTATATTGAATAGAATTGAAGTAAATTCGGGTTTGGGATCAAGCTGTTCACTTATAAAATGTTAAACTTATTATTTCCGAACAGTTTCGTATTTTCGTGGGACATATGTCTTATTAATTCAGGCTGTATACATTAAGATCTTAGTCATTTGTTTGTGAATTTTACGATTTCTACAGCCTAGTCGGTCGTTAATTGTGCTTCGTAAACTTTGCTTATCTAAGAAATTTATTTATTTAAGTTATTAACTTTTTCATCAAACCGTTTTTTTGTAAATGCGGAATAAACATTTAACTTTATCCTTTTAATTGTAACACAATTCTGTTAACCTTTCGTGGTAAGTTCGAGGCGCTTGTGTAACAAGTGTATATAATATCAGATCCTTACATATGAAACTGTCGTATAATCGAACTGGCCACTTTGATCTCAAAAATTCGGCGTAATGCTAGTAATTCCAAATTCAAATTTATTTCATTATGAAACCTGTCTATTTGTGTACGTGCTCTGAATGTGATAATTCATTCATTTGTTTTCGCGCCATTTAATTTTGTTTGCTTTGCACATCGTTCTGTGCTCAATATGGAAAATTTATATTATAGCACAATATGTTTTGTTTATTTTTTTTGAATACGAGTTCCATCGTGGCACGACCGCTGTAGAAACATTTCAAACTTCGACTTCGAGCCTCGAAGGATTCATTATTATGTCAGCCTTGTGCTACTCTGTTAACTTGATATTCTTTTTAATACATTTTACTATTCCCACGGAAAATTACAAATGACCGGACGCCTACAAAATTGTAATACAGCGATATTCAGGAATAACTTGTCTTTCAAAGGACAAAAGTGCTCGAAATCAGAGAAATTTGCTTAATTTCATTAGTCGTTTACACCCACCTACGGAAAGCTTCGTAAAAATATCACTACATAATAAACTCATAAGATTCATGAAATAACCTAACATTTAAGAGCACATTAACCATAACAAAAATAATAGCCGTCCATGAAACGTAACATGAAAGCTTAAGTATCCCATAATTGTCTATATAGTCTGCCATTTAAGCAGACTATTACATGGACCCACTTGGACAAATACCAACTTGAGGGCTAAAGAATCCGGCCGCCTGCTTGGCGCTATGTACTGTTACTGTATATTTTATGATGCCGTTGGTTAGCTTCGATTCATACTACGATCAAATGGTATTCTTTGTAAATGGCCGTGAAACATACAAAATAGATCATATAAGGATTGAAGTAAGGTATGCTTTGATCGTTTGGTTAGGATAGGAGGATGAATGAAAGTAGACTAACGAAAGTGATTTATGATGGACAAGTGATTGGAAGTGTTGGGAGGGGAAGACCACGTAAGACCTTCAATGACCAAATACAGAAAATTTTAGAGAAAGGGTAGGTCAAAAGTACCCTTAACCGACGGGCGGGTATGAGAGGTTAATGAGTGTGAATGAAGCTAAAAGTGTGTGCCAAGATCGTAGCAAGTGGAAGGATGTGATCTCTGCCTACCCCTACGGGAAAGAGGCGTGACATTATGTGTGTATGTATGTATGTTTAAAGATTTAACAGGCAGTTATAATTAATGGGGAACCTGTGGTGCCTTTAATCGTTTTTTTTTGGACTCACATAATCAGATTGTATGCCAATGCCATGTATTATGATAAATCAAATTGATTGCTTAAACAGCTCTTTCGTTATTTACCCACAGTTGACGTCAAGTAAAGTCCACTTGTGATGGACATCACAGTAAAGTTAAGTGAAAGTCCTACCCCAGTTAAGGTGGGAAGAATTCACTTTATGTGCACATAAAACTTTTTGCTGAGCGGATACCATTTCAGTACTTACGTACTCATATCATATCCTAGCATTATCCCGGTTGCCCTAGACTTAAGCTTAGGGCCCAGGGTCTGCTCACTTTTTTTTTATTTACGTCGGTAACAAAATGAATTTACGCACTGTCTCCCGGCCAAAGAGGGACCGAGAGAGGTGTGTGGGACTCACCACCGGCAGACACGACCGCCAGCAGTAATACCCACTAAAAATCTTCTGACGACGCCCGCCGCTTGTTGAGAAGGAGGCGGGGGGCCAGTACCTGGGTTGCAGCTTTGACACCCCGCCCGCGGCCAACGTCCCCCGGACCAAAACCGGGAGGACCTCCTCAGAGAGGCGCAGTGGACGCGCCTCTCCTACCTCCTTGTGCGACCATAGCGTGTGTGGCCGACTTCTCGGAGGGTCCATGGTTAGACAGCAGGGGCCCTCTGCCCCCGATGCCTAAGACCCTCCTGGCGCTGCTTGACGAGCCCTCCTGGCCCGCCCGCTGCGCCCTCAACAGGTCCCTCTTAGTAGTACGTAGTAGTAGTAGTTACTTCCCCCGGGTAGTCAGTACTAAGGGCACCCAGAGTCGCCAATCTCTGGGTGTTACCTTTTCCCTAGCGCCTCCTGCGCCCTACCGGGAGGTACTCAGCCCCCCCACCACGACAAGGTGAAGACCAGTCAGGGGGGGAGAGTCTGTTTACTGGTTCAACCAGATTCGACTGAATTTCAGTTATTACGTGGAGCGACTGCCGTTAACGAGCGTTAACGGCAGTCGTTAACGTTAATGGGTTAACCAGCTTTCAGTCTGTTAGAAGGCACTGACTTCCTAATAACAACTGCCATAGATGTTCATGGCAGCCGAGACCAACGGCTTAACGTGCTTTCCGAGGCACGAAGCAAGCGATTATTACGCACATAACTTCGAAAAGTCATTGGTGCATACTTAAGTCTTATACATACATAAAATCACGTCTGTCTTCCCGAAGGGGTAGGCAGAGGCATATTATACGCCCACACTTCGCCAATTGTGTTATTGGTCCCACGTACTGGGTGTAGCCTATTGCCGCTTACAGGGAACTTCTGTTTGTCAGAGCCTGGTCAGTTAATCGGCAGGTGCACCACTTGCAGGTGAGGTTGGATTGGGCTTAAAAGATGATATATTATAAAGTCTTATATGTTATAAAATAACTATGATATGTATTTTTTGAAGTGCTGAATAAATTTATTTATTTCTTTTTAAAAAATCGAATTTACATCGGTTTTGGAAAAAAAATTACTGCCGCGATTTTTCGCGTTGGCGCCAAAGCTCTTTTGAACGTTGCACCTAGGCCAATCATTGTGTCATCATCGTTGTGTATTTGAAAAAACTGATATTTCACTTGAAGGTGCTCGTAATTTTTGAACTTTCAAAATGACAGTAGATTTTAAATGTAATTTTTTTTTAATTATAGCTGTTTTAAGTCATAGAAATTGGTTGATGTCGATAATATTGGTAAACTTAGGGAAACCTATAATTAGCTAGCTTACAATACAAAACGATTTAAAATGTGTTATTTATAACAGCTGTTGGATTTTTTAATAAATAAATAAATGTAAGAGACCGTAGTTACTGCCTCTATAATTATTGGTGTATTGATTACGACGCTCATCATTAAAACGTCACTTCTGCCAGCTCGAAGAGCACAAAACAGAAAATGCGTAATTATTTGTACTAACTTTTTTATATTATTATACAACATAAAATTTGATTGACTTACCCAAACACATTGTATCATATAAATCTCTGAACATTATTTACATGTACTTTTTCATTTTAAAAACAATCAAACTTCAACGTCAGCTTTATTCACTTACCCCAGATTCTTTCAAATAATTCACTGCAAATTGAACTAACTATTTGAACCTGTAAAAACTTCAAACTGGCGTAGTGCTAGGCCAATTATGACCTTATCCAGTAACTCATAACGTACTTTAGTTTGTTCCGAGGTCTTATGACATTTGGTTGTGACGATGTCTATGTCTATGAAGTACGTGTTTCTAACAAACAAATTTCAACGTAAGTTTCAATTAACTTACCCGAGATTTTATCAAATGATTGCTGCAAATTGAACTCTATTTGAACCTGTAAATACTTCAATTTGGCATTGATAATAACAACATTATATACCACGAAGTAATAACCACGACCTTTTCGAATAACTCATAACGTAACTTCATTTGTTCCGAGGTCGTATGACATTTCCTTGTGACGATGTCGTAGCCCTATGATTTTTTACCTAACAGACTTGACTACGTTAACAAACATTTGGCATTCAATGTCTCACATACTAATACAAGTTATTTTCAATTGTCCATGTAAGTTATATGTATTAAAATATCTATTTATTTATTTAATCAGAACGGAATACACCAATTACACTAATTATTAAAAACAGTAAAAGTTAAATATAATATTAAAATCCTCTTTCTCTCACAATACCTCAGACACACTGACAAAATCTGAGGCCATCCATCCGCAAACAAATCACAGTCGGGTGCTGCATCCAGAATGGCATTAAGTGCGTTGAGTGTCCGCGGAATGGGTGACTTTGAGCGTGCAACGGTTCGGCAGGTTCTCCTATAATAATTATCGGGTGCATAAAGTCGACACAGCTCACCATGAAGATCAGGAGAGTCTATTCTACCACGTAAAATTTTAATTATAGTGATGATTTGATCACAGGCACTTCTCACCTCTAATGAATTGTATTCTAATTGGCCAAGGTGAAACTTGGTAGGATACATATAAGGGTAGTAACGTTAATATGTTAATGTTATATGTTAATTAAAATCATCAGTAAGTCTTTATAAAGTCGACTGCTAAACATTGGCCTCTTCAATAGATTCTATTGGGGGTATTTGCCCATAATCACCACGCTGTGCAAGCGGGTTATTATTTATTTACAAAGTATATTCTATTACATATAAGTAAAAAAAAAATCCATCAGAACTGTTCAAACAGTTTGACTGAAGGATCAATTACTATAAACTGTTGGTTGGTTATCGCAGTTCAAGCCAGTCCGCAGAATGACGCTGCTGCCCATCATCCGATAGGATATCTCTTTGTCGACTCTAACGACCCCCATAGATGAAAGAGGGTGCCGCTATTCTAGGCCGGCATTACACGGCACAATAATAATTAAAATAGGGTGTTATTTAACGTGTCTTCAAAATTAATAAATTGCCAACCTAACCTAACCCTTTTGTACATCAAAAATACTGATTGAGCACCTAATCACCTCATTAGATGCTCACTCAGTATTTTTGATGATCAAAAAAGCTTTTTTTAGAGGTTTAGTTTATTATATTCCATTAAAATATTATATCGCAATTTACGCTAAAGTTTGGTGTGACTGTGGGAATTTACCAAATCTTTTGCTTTGCATTTGAAAAATTTATAAGCCACGCCTGGTATTGTTCTGATAATAAAAATCATAATGATCCCATGTTTTTATGCAATTAAAAAAAATCATTGAATAAATGCATAGTATTGTTTTATTATAATACAAAGAAAACACCCAGATCGTGACAAATATTTGTAGGGTACACATATTTGTCCCGTGCGAGAATCTAACCCATGATCCCAGGAGTGATCGCATGCTGGTCTACGGTCCTATGCCGTATCGATCCTCAAAGCATACCATAAGAAATCAAAAAATAAAATTGTAAGCGGCAATAGGCTCGCCACCTATTATGTGGGACCAAAAATATAAGTGGTGAAACGTGGGGCCGTGGGCGTATAATATCATATAATATGTCTCTGCCTCCCCCTTCGGAGAAATATGCGTGATTTTATGTATGTATGTTTAAATAAAATTACATAATACATTTTGGATAAATTCAATTTTAATACTAATCATATAAGTAAAATTCAGTTCTATTCCACTACAATATACTAATGAACTACTATGGTGAATATTCTTAGGAGCTTTTCAATCTCATTATGCTCTCTCCTTTCCTCTCGCATGTTTGCAGGACGTCATGAGTGGGTGCGCTTTTTAGCGCGCTAACTTCATGATATGAAGCATTTTGATGGGCTATATCGACTGTTGTCCATCAGACAGGATGTGACATAAATAAACCAAGAACAATTCAAATTAAACCAAAAACAATTCAAATTAAACCAAGAACAATTCAAATTAAACCAAGAACAATTCAAATTAAACCAAGAAAAATTCAAATTAAACCAAGAACAATTCAAATTATCTGTGTTGCTTAGACCTATTCTATAATTCTGACCTTATTGGAAAACCTTCGTCTGTAAGTACATAACAGCTCGCCACAAAACTCGATAAATGTTAAATTGTTAAACGTCATTTCAGTACGTTTCCATTGATAAATCTATCTGAAGAGCCATTATTTTTTATTCATTACACAGGTAAGTTAAAAATGATATATACGAGGATTATCCACACGCAACGTAAACTATTATCGTAAACAAATTTAGTTTTCTATTTTATTATTTGAAGCGCTTGTGGCTCCGCGGTGCTCGGTGGTCGAAAACGATTACCGAAGTAAAGCAGAGTTTATAGAGGTCAGTCCTCGGATGGGTGACCGTTTTTGTGTCATTTGATTTCGAGCGCTTCCGTGGTTCGGAAGGCACGTAAAGCCGTTGGAACCCGATCCTCATTCAATTTGGTGGTCTTTAAGCCATGTGAGAGGCCTAATTTCGTGTCCGTTTAATTTGCTATTTTTATGGTGAAGAAGTATACATACATATATAATGATTCTTGAGGTAATCTAGCAGATCTAGTATGTGTTACTGAACCAGTTATGCTCTTTATAACCCTTACCTTAGCTGATTAAAATTTTCACTCGATAAATTGCACACCAAAATATCTAGAAACACCACAACATACTTTAACCCAGTTAGTAAATACAGTAAGACTAATATAAGAGCACTATTTCATAATGGGTGTATGGGGGATCCTATCAAGATATGAGGAGCCCAAGCCAACCTCACCCGCAAGTGGTGCACCTACCGAACAACGGACGAGACTGGCGAATATAAAAGTTCCCGGTAATTGGCACAAGCCACTCGCCACCTATTACGTGGGACCAACAATGTAATTAGCGAAAAGTGTGCATATAAAGTGTATGAAGACAGTTAATTGAAAAAAAAACCGCCACCGAAGGGTTCCTGCGTTAAAGACATACCTACTAACTACTAAGTTATCATCAATATGCTAATGAAATGTAATTATTTATTTTCGTGCTTACTAAAGGTCTTATAAAGGTTAATTGTATCGTCAAAATCTACTCACATTTAAGTGTGCAAATGTTAAAAAATATTGTGATTGAATTTAAAGAAAGAATTATTCAATTTACTAAATTGTCATTTTTATGTCATTATTATTACATAAAATTATCATTTCTACATTTCAAAACCTGAAGATTAATTTAGATCTAGTAAATACAACTAAATATATATTAAATATTTCTGACACTTACACCAATTATTTAGGTCCAAGATAAGTATCATTAAGAACTTGTGTTATGGATACTAAATAACGGATAAACATACATAAATACTTTTTTTTTGTAAATACATACTTATTATACATAGAAAAACACCCAGACCAGAACAAATATTTATATTTATACACACAAATATTAGTCCTGTGTGGGAATCGAACCCACGACCTCAGGAGTGGAATGCGGGTATACTCGCCACCACGCCATATCGGTCGTCTACAAAACTACATATTCTTTCTACGTGTTATTCTTCAGAACCTCTGACTACACAAATATTCATGTTGTACACAAAAAGCAAGTCATTACAGAGTTTGCCGGCAAATCGATCATACACTCCTGAATATTTCATGGAAAAGATACCGGGCAGTGCCCCTCGATCACTCATTTAGGTCGCGGTACATTTCTTCTGAGAATGCAATGGGAATAAATATTTTCTAACAATTACACCATTTATTTAGTTCTAAGATAAGTATCATTAAGAACTTGTGTTATGGATACTAAATAACGGGTAAACATACATACATACGCGATCGATCGAAGGCGCGGAAGCGCTCGTAGCCGAAGTACAGCAGAGTTTACAGAGGTCAGTCCTTGGATGGGTGACCATTTGTGTGGCATTTAATATCGAGCGCTTCCGTGCTTCGGAAGGCACGTTAAGCCGTTGGTCCCGGTTGTCCCAGTTGGGACGTTAATGGACTGAGATGATGACTGGGCTCAGGACAGGCCGACAGGAGCGAAGGCTCTTACAAAGCTTCCTCGGTCAGAGGTGTAGAGAGGGCTTTCGCCCCCTGGGTCCGACTGGAAAGCTTAACCGCCAACCTTTAATCATAATGTATGTGTTACACTACCTAACTTACCAAATCGGACAAACTGCTGCGAGAACACTGATACAAGTATACCTACTACCGTATCGTTTTACTACTGCATTTCTACATGTATTAATAGTCAGTTCATGATTTATAGATTTCCAAAACTGAAAACGGTTTCCACAAAGTAAGTCCTTTTCATTATAATCATTTAGCATAACATACCTATTATTTAGTTCCAAGTTAAGTATCTTTAAAAACTGGGTACTAAATGACGGACAAACATACTTAAATATTTTTTTTCATAAATTGTAAATACGTGCTTATTATAGGATATACCTAGGAAACACCTACACCAGAACAAATATTTTATGTTCATACACACAACAATTTGTCCTGTCGGGAATCGAACCCACGACCTCAGGAGCGGAGTGCATGTATACTGACCTCCACGGCATATCGGTCGTTATTATAATATCTTATTGTCTAACTACCTTGTGTCTACATGTAGTAAAAGTCCTAGATTAAGGGCTGTGTTAGATATATATGTCATTAAAGAGACGTAGCTAAATGACATTGATCGTTAAATGCGGCGTATCGCAGCAGACGATTACTGTTATCTAACATCAAGGGATGTTTAAGGGAAGCAGGGTAAACATATTCAAAATTAGAAGGTACAAAATACGTACCCATTTTTGCACCTTACAGAGCAGCGCATGAATTGGAAAACTGTAATAGATTTTCCTAAAGACGTGTCATTCTAGGATTATTGGTCCGTCCATCATCCGGTTGCCCTAGACTGGAGTTTGAGGGCTCATGGTCTGCTCACTGGTGTTACCAGATTTAGCTGAATTTCAGTTACTACACGGAGCGACTGCCATCTGACCTCCGCAACCCAGAGCGAAACTTAAATATATGGTTAAACCAGCTCTCAGGATGATAGAAGGCAAGACGGGCATAGATTTTCATGACAGCACGGACCTATGGCTTAACGAGTTTTCGAGTCCCTAATTTCAAAAAATCATAGGTTTAGGGTTTGAACCCAATACTCTTTGAATTTCATACTATTGGTCTCGCCACTATGTGATAGACGTTCCCACAGTCTAATCAGGATAATATCAAACCTTAATTTAAAATAAATACATTCACGCAAATTTTCCACTTGGAGTAGGCAAAGGCATATTATACGCCCACACTGCGCCAATTATATAGTTGGTCCCACGTAATAGGTGGCGAGCCTATTGCCGCTTACCGGGCACTGTTATGTTCGCCAGAGCCTCGTAAGTTGGTCGGCAGGTGCACCATTTGTAGGTGAGGTTAGCTTGGGCTCCTTAGGTCTTGGTAGGATCCCTATATACCCAAATTTAAAATGGATTGTTCTTATGCTTCTGTACCTAATAATACTTCATGCAGCAAATATTACACATCACAGTTCGTCACATACACGACCACTTTACCAGATACCGACCAAAACAATATAATTGTATAAACGGATTAACCACTACACTTTAATATCCTCATATCGTTCAAATCTCGCATTAGTCAATCTTATCGTCAGCTGTTCAAGCCAAACAACCTGAAACAGCACTAAAACAACTCCCAATCCGACTCATTAGGTGAAAAGGGACGGAAAACATCTGAATATAGCAGGGCTTAGTGTCTTGGCGGGCCACATGGACTAATTAGCGCGTCAGACATAACATTAGAGCGGTGCGGAGAGATATACGTTTGAGGAGTGCAAGTGAGAAAGAAGTGGCAATCTTCCAAGATGAATTTGATGTTTCGGAAGAACTTCAGCGGGGAGAAGACCATCAGCGGGGGTGGCGGTGGGGGGGGCAAGGCGCGAGGGGCTCTCGGGGCAGGAAGGAATGCCAAGCGCCGCGAGCGAGACCGGTACTCGTTCATGGAGGATAACCACTACAAGACCCTGAAGACTCACCTGTTCCTGTCAGCGGCCCCGAGGGCTAGCGCCCAGTACAACGATGGCTCAGGTAAAGCGGAGTCAGACAGTGCTAACCAAAACAGAAACCTAACAAAACAAAGACCTTTGTTTGTTTTGAAGCTTACCGGCTGCTTTTAAGTTTACCGCCAAAAAGTTTTACTTACCGTGTTATCTAGAGAAATGTCAGCGGTGTAATTGTGAACGTAGCTAAATGTAAAATGTCTGTCCTCATTAATTTCTTTAGAAATAACTCAGGTGCGACACGGTCTTAGTTATAAATACTTAACATGACAGGTGACTGACGGGCCTGTGCGTGAAACTGTTTCAAAGTTTGGTAACTACTATTACATATGATTCCATTAAAATGTTGTAGAATTAAATAAACTAACTAGTTCAAGCCGGTGTTAACCGCTTTCGTTGATTTGGCGCTAATATCTCGAGCAAGATTCTATTTTAGTAATAGTGTATGTCGCAAGAGGACGTAAATATGTAATTTTATTGCGTACTTCAACTATTTGAAAGTAACTAAATATTACCCTGTATTTTTCTGGAGTGTTATGAAAGATTCTATTTTATACTGCCAAATCTTATATAACATAGTTTCACACTAATTGTATACAATGTAATAACTAGCGCAGTACACGAATGCCAATAAACAGAGGCGTGCAGAAGGAGGAGTTCATAGTATGTATAATCAACTTAACGAATTACAATCAGTTTCAATAAACATAAAACTAGTGGTTTTTATCATTAATGATCACCTGATGATTAATGATGACTTTAAAAATGGTTTCACACTTCTCTATAAAATTAATGATAAAAAAACACTAGGTTAATGCTTTTTTAAACTAGTTGTTATTAATTATGTTATTATATATAATATGAGAGTCCGCGCTAACACAATTCACGTTAATAATATTTTATAGTAATTATATTGAGATACAATGTTCTGTCTCTTAAAAAAACTCTGAGTTACTCTTGGTGTGTAACCTATCATTAAAGATCAGCTTTGACAATAAAAAATCCTTCTCACTTTCTTTACTATGTAATTAAATATAAGTGGAAACGGTTCAGCGACCGAAAGTATGTCTTTGCCTTCAATACAAGATGTTGCATTTGTCCTAAAGGCCTACCCTAATTCAACGAAAACGAAACTTCGTTATACCTGTCTCTTTCAAACTCTAGGTATATCATTATCGAGTGAAAGAGATGGGTATAACGAAGTTTCGTTTTCGTTGAATTAGAGTAGACCTACTGGTCTTGTACAGTTCCCGCCAGTCGCCCGAATATTCGCGTCCACTGCATCACCCGTTTAAGGTTAAGTACTTTATAAGACATTGGCATGTTCATGGCACCATAGATGGAGACTGCGTACTTGAAACATGATGAACTATTAACAGTCAGAGAGTCTCCCAAAAAGCACGTTTGGCAGGTATGGCTGAAGAAAGATGAAAGTAAGATTAATGCAGTAAAAATGAGCACTTACTTAGAAAGGAGTCAAATTGAGGGATAGTCTAAGAATTGAAGTGAGATGAAATAAAGGGCAAATGCTGATGTGAAAGAAGACAAAGTGACAAGGATTCAGAAAGGTATTCTTAGATGGTTTGTTCATGATGAGTCGATGAATGAAAATAAATTTACGAAAGCAATTCATGATGGACTGATTGATGGAAATATTGAGACAAGAAGACCGCTCAAGGCCTAGTATGACCAAATACAGAATCATTTGGAGAAATCTCAGAACAAAAGTCCCATAAGCCAACGAGAATGTGTAAGGAGATTAAAAAATAAAGCTAAGAGTGTGTGCGAGGATCGTAAAAAGTAGAAGATTGTGTTCTTTGCCTATCAGTACGCAAAAAGGGGTGACAATGTAAATGTACGGTACAATGGAGCTCTGTGTAAAGTTTTACTATTTGGAGGCGATATATATGTCAATATTTACAGAGGTGTCTTTAAAAACACCACCTAGTGTTGCGAAGGTTGTTAATCTGTGTTATTGTTTCAATTGCAGAGCGTTGCGGCCCTGTGCTGGGCGGCGGCACCGGGACGGACCCGGAGCCGCCGCAGCCGCTGGTAACACGCGAGCCCTCGGTGTCGCTGCTGCGCTGGGACCGCCCGACCCCTGCCACCACCGGGAGACGCCGCACTGAACCCGTCTCTCTCGCCACCCTTGAAAGGGACTGCTTCGTTATTCCTGCTCATGCGCTCGAGAGGTTCCTGCCTGATGGAGTACCGGTACGTTTTTGCACTTAATATTTTACATACTGTATACTAATGGGTTTAATTCCAACAGTCAACACAGGCATATAAGGCACGAATCCAGACAAAACGCCCAGGCGTTAGTCACTTTTCGAGAATATTTTCATCATCATCATCATTTCAGCCATTCGAAGTCCACTGCTGAACATAGGCCTCCCCAATTGCTTTCCACGTAGATCGATTCTTTGCCGCCTGCATCCACCGGCTCCCCGCCGCCCTGACCAGATCATCGGTCCATCGCGTTGGGGGCCGCCCTCTACTACGTTTGCTGATTCGTGGTCGCCATTCAAGAACCTTAACGCCCCATCGGTCGTCGGTTCTTCGAGCTATGTGCCCCGCCCATTGCCACTTCAGCCTGCAAACGCGCTTCGCTATGTCGGTCACTCTGGTTCTGGTTCTGGTTGAGAATATTTTATCATGTCCTAAAGTGCTTTCGGGCTCAAGGAGTGCTCACTGTGGTTCGTACTTATTAAGTTGCTGCACTATCGGCACAGTTTTTGGGAAGACGGAAAATCTTTTCTTCCAGCTTTATGAAATTTAAAAATTTCTTATATAATTAGGGCACTGACATTGAGCACTGAATTCTGATACAGCATTTATAAATGCCAAGTTAGTAGTATGTAGAGGAGCTTGAGCACGTACATTTTGATCTTTCTTCAGATTACATCGATATTCATAACAAATTTCCTAAAGATCACCCAGACTACGTCTAGAGGTCACTAGGTTCCTATTTGTTACACAATCTTTAAAAAGGTCTTTCAAAAAAATCTTGTGATAATTGTGCTGGATGTCTGATTCGAAGATTTACGTTATTACGCGGCAACCACTTCTACCACTAATAGCTCGTTGTAACTGTTGTGATTTCCAGCTCCCAGTACCACCACCGACCCCGGAAAAAGGAGCACTGACAAAAACTGCACAAGGCTCATTGAGCATACTCGAAATAGCTGATCCTAAACTATGCATCTTAGCACATCTCATGAGCCCTTTGGAACCAATAGAGCCAATATTGGAATCACCACTAGCCAAACCTTTGATCAGACAAAGAGCAGCTGCTGGGGAATTGCTCAGCGATGTGGCGCAAGCGAACACTGCTGTAGGTGGAATGTTGCTGGCGAACATGGAGAAAAGCGCAGAATTTCCATTCATATCATACTATGTGATAAACACAACACAATCAGATCCTTTGCTTTTCTACAATAACATGAGAAGTGCTTCCCTGAGCAAATTTGACCCGAAGACTATTAGATACTCCGCCGCGCATACTTTAGATTTGTATAGTGAAGTAGCGATGATATGCAGGCCGCCCTTCACTGATCTTGCTGGAGGGCCGAAGAAGTCGCACACGTCTACAACTGGATTCATCATAAGTGTTTACAAGGTTAGTAGACGTTTAATTTAAGCACTCCTAGCTCAGGGCACTTGGTAGTCTAAAATAGCCACAAAATTCAAGCAGTGCATTAAAAGCTCAGTCAAAGAACTACAGATGGTACAGATGTGTAGCATTAAACAGATCAATAACAGATAAGCTGTGTGTCAGTGAGAATGGTCGTTATACCATGTCTCTGTGTGTCGCGATACCAGGCTGTATTTTGTTAATAAAATATAGAAGAGCCGGAACATTTTCTATTTTCTCGATATACTAGTTACTGTATTTAATTAGAATTATTTGATATTCAGCATTAAATATAAAATAAAAAGCCTTTATTGCTGTTCGTAGTTTTACAAACTATTTCTAAATACTTAAACATGTCAAAATGCTAAGTCCCTTATTGAATTAAATTAAATATCAACAAACGGTGGTTGTGGTATCGCATGTTGTCCTTCGACAAAGGCCTCCTCTAAATATTTCCACTGTGTCCTATCCTTTGCTGTACGCATATTCATTTACGCAAATGTAATTGCGTAAATTCATCTTATTTATTATAAATTTTAATGATGCATCTTTAATTTGACATATTCATTTTCATCTTCTACAATGTCATTATTTTTATGTCTGAAATAATATAAAGAAACGGACTATTCTTTCTTTGCATCTTTACAGGTATTCGAAGGCGACGACGGCGAACGCTTCGAGAGGAACTGGCTGTACTGGACTGGAGCCCGTATGCTCTACAGGCACCTGCCTCACTCAGTTGGTATGAGGAAGATCGCCCTACACAAGTCAGTGGCGGCCCACGGCGACAAGATGTACCTTCTGGTGTGCGAGTGTGCCAACTTGCTGGATGATCTCTCAGGAGCTGCCATGCTGATCACTGCACTCAGAGCTCGACTATGCGGGTACACTGGGCTGTATAGGCCCATACAGACTTTCTAGTAAATAGCTATGGCTCAGCTACATTTTTAAGAGTTGTTGTAAACAAACTATGTCACTTATACATTGCTCAGTTAACTGGAAAATCTTATATGACTTCTCTTTTCTTTATACGGCAGTGGTTAATATATTGCCACCATAAAATTAACCTCATGCAGTAAACTTAAGGAAGAAAAATAATAAAACCAGCTCTGCCCGTTTAAGAGTTACAAGTTAGAAATATCGTTGTACAACGAACAGCTATAATTGTAATCTATATATATGTATATAAGTGTAAATTCACAATAATTTTAATCCGAAATATTTTTCCTCTTAAGTGGTTTGTTTACATAAATACTCTTTACTTTTGACTGAAGCATAATTTATCGAGGTAAAACCAGTAGTATATTTATTTAAGAAAATTGTGTTCATAAAGATCTCCATAATAACATGTCGATTGAAGTTGTTTTTAAGATCTATAATTTTTAAACTATGGACGATAGGAATGGTTAGTTTATAAAATAACACTAGTAAGGTTATAAAATGGCGGTATATTGTCAACGGACATTTAAATTTGTAATAATTACTCACTAACGAAAGTTTTTAAAATGTTTCCAAATATTGGGACATTGGCATTCCTGTATGATCCCAGTTTTACAAACAGATAATACACAGCTGTGACCTATAAGATCCATCGTGTCATGTCAATAGACAATGCCTTATTTATTTTCAAATATTAACACATGTCACAATATCCGTTTACAATATTAAATAACGTTATTTAATTTTTTTACTAACATAATTATTTCTTAAAATTTAAGTTGAAACAATACTTGTTCCAAGATCCTTAAAAATAAAATTAGTGCATTAAAATAGAAGTGTGTGTTACATGCTTAACGGAATTACTTTCCAAGAAAAGTTAAGTCAATTGTACAATCATTAGTACTGCACATATTCAAAAAAACTTATTAACACATCGAATGTTTAGCTTCGTAAAGATATCTGACTCTTATTCGGTTTTTTTAAGGTGGCAACACATAATTTCTGTCATAATAGCGTACCTATTCAAAAATGATGGCCGTCTTCCAGACTTTATCGATACTTGCTTTGCCGCCCCCGGTTTGTAAGTTTTTCAGTAGTGTTATGACTATTGTAGAAGTTAGTGGTACCTATACGTAGGAAGCATTAATTTGATTGTAATATAATTATGTGTAATACCGTATTTTTGTATTTCACAATTCGTAAAAATCGATGAAAAATTATTAGAAACATTTTTGACACCGAGAAAAGTGTGCACGCGCCAATGTTACATTTACAATAGATTGCATAACCTTAGAACGTCAAACGTTTTTTTCTTAATTATGGACTCACTCGTTTAAAGTATTTGCTAGTGTCAAGTAAATGCATCATTTTCATTATTCAGTACAGTCAAAGTCAAGTAAAGTCCGTTGTAGTCGAGTCAAGTCATAGTTGTACCCCAGTTAAATAGTGGAAACTTGACTAGATGCTTCTCGGGAGTTCTGGTATCAACACGGGAAATCACAATTAATTGCGATCTGCCACTTTCCTACATTCGTGTACATTGCCAATGAAGTTATGTCTAAAATTCCACTATACTTATATATAAAACATCGAATTTACACTAGTTTAGGAATATTATTGTATTCTTAAACTATAATAATATTTGTAAACTAGCGGAAATTCGAGTTTACTGCCGCGGTGTGTCTTTTTTCCCGTTGGCGCCAAAACTCCACGTCAAACGTTAAGTTAAGAGGATGTTACTATTAAAACGCATTCTAAGGTTTTTTATGCAGTGGTGCTGCTTTCTATCGTATGCTGCTCCATTTTAAATTGACATTCAATGTGTTAATTTAATTAAGTCTTAACTTACTGGGAATATTTTATTACGTATCTACATAAATAGTTTAACAAGAACCAAAATGAATCTGTACATAAAATCACTTGAAATCAGCTGTGAACGAATTGGACCAAATTAATAATGTTTAAATTGGTAGTGCAGGTGAATACTGTTGAGCTGAATGCATCTATAACACTTAAAGCTAGCAACTGGCTCATTACATTTAAGTATAATGTAACGCGTAACAGAGCCAGCAAAAGAGTAAATTGTGACTGTACAGTTCCCGGCATGTTTATGTGGCGATACATACTTCACCATGTGAACTCAGAGTGGGGTGGCGTTGGTGTGTGGCATTAAATCTCGTGTGGAAATTAATCATCTCGTAAAAAGTTACTTGAGTTAATTTCCACACGAGATTCCAAAGGGACGAGTATGCCAACGAGTCGGACCATGTGTGAAGCCATCTGGCTCTAAGTGCAAATCATAAGTATGCGTCTCTTAATGTCAACTTCTCAAAATGATAACGGGATGTAATTTTTTTTTAATAGGTTAAATATTTTGAAAGTACAAGAATTGCATTTTACATAGTTAACCGATTTTATCGTAATTCTGCGTTTAAAGGGCGGTTGTTAATTTGAGAAATTGTTATTATGAGCTGGAACATAGCGTAACTTGTTCTTAGCTCACTTCGTATGTTACAGTCGAGTTTTTCATCAGTCTCCCACTTAATGTGTGTGTATGTCATCATTAAACCATGATTAGATTCAGCGCAGACCAAGAGTAGCTAAACTGCCAGATTCTGATGAGATTGTAGGGAGCCAGGCGTTATGTACCCCCTACCCCCTAACAAAGGGAAAATCTTCCACCTGGCGGATGGATGTGCCCGAGGGCCGCGGCCCAACCGATGATGGTTGGGTGTTGTATATGTTACCGGCCAAACCCGATTTTAGGACAAACTAGTATGGCCTAGTCCAAACTTATTTAGGTGGGCTGCAGCTATTATAATAAAATGTTTTTTAATGGTAAGAAAAAAAATTACCTCAACCTAACCGAAAAGAGAAGTATAAGTATAAGTTAATCCATCACTTGCTTAGAAGTATAAGTATCTCTTTTTGTATAAGTATCTCGTTAGGCTGAGGTTATTTTTTTTCTTACCATTAAAGAATCATTTTATTCAGCCCACCTAAATTAGTTTGGACTAGGCTATAGTTTGTCCTAAAATCGGGTTTGGCCGGTAACATATATAATAAATATCGACGAGCCCGAGGAATTCTAATCGCGCGATCCAAAATTCCATACATCGCTTGTACGGTGGTGGGTTCTATAGTAAACGTTTAATTAAGAGCAAGAATGTTTGTTTGCTCGTTTATGAACTTAATGCTAGTAGCTTTAAATTCTAATTTTCAGCCTCATTAGGTATAAAATCCTTTCCACTAAACTCCACTCGGTCTGCGCTACCTCTTAATGCGTGATCATAGCTCAAAGTGTATCTTGTATGTATCTCGACAGCTCAGAGGAAAACCTCTGCGGCTCAGAAATAGTTTCTATAGCTCAGGGTTCTCTAATTAAATTTAGCGTTAGTACTGCTATTTTCTTATTAAATAATAAAATTTTTAGACTTAACTAACAAAGTAGCAACGCCTGCTATCTTATAATTAAATCGCCACAACTGTCTTATATTGTAAGAATTTAAAATATAAGTCAATTCATTTTGTTTTTTTGTACAGTCAGCACCAATAAAGTGTTAATTATACATAAATACTTTACGTACCTTGCCAGCTAAGTTAGTAGTAAATATTAATTTAAGCCACTTCAGATGTCAGTTGTGATCCTTGTAATTTAACGACATAATTCGAAGCAGTGTCTATTTTTTTGGCATAATTCTACCCACTGTCTTGAAAAATTCGATGTTCTTTGTCTCCTATGATATATTCCTAATTCTATACTGCCAAATCCTCTTTATTCACAGTCTATTTTGAAAAGACAATTATTTAATCCTATTTCTAACCAATAAACCCCCATAAGTTCCATTAAATATTCATCCGGTAGGGCATAAAATATGCAATACTTAAATTAAAAATATACTCTCACAAAATATCATGGTATTTGAAGTATAGGTACCGCGTGAGTGTACACTCACCTGTAATTTGAAATCATTTTTACTTTTTTGTTTTATATTTATTGTTTTTGTTTTATTTACAAGGATCATAAATGTACCTACACATTTTAATTCAAATGTGACTGAGGGATACCGTTTGTACCGTAAAAGTTGCGTTCCCTAGATCTAGTACCCCTTTACATATCCTGTGATACATATCACGAGTTAAGCAATTTTGGCATCAAATATAGGAGAATCCTATACTTCTACTTGTGTTAGATACAACTTTGTAATAACTAAGTATAAAACTTTATGGTCTGTATTTAAGTATAACATAGGTACTTATTATATTAATGGATAAAAATTTTGTTTTCTAAAAGCCACGATTAAAAAATATCATGAAAGAATTCCCAGTGATATTTAATTAAAATAATTCTCAAAGAGTGTGATCAGTTCAAAAAAAATGTTTGTATATGAAATTATTGTTTTGTTTTTTTATATAAGAACATCATCTCTTGGAAATTATGTAACCGTATTTTCGTAAGTTAATTTATGTTATCAAAATATAAAACAAAGTTCACTTAATTATGTAATGGTTACTTTAACTCCGCTTATTTAGGATCAATTGATGTCTGGAACGTACGGAAAGTAATTGAACGTTTTAAAGTCTTACAAAAGGCTTTATACAAAATTTCATAGAGATTATTCATATAATAAATATTTCAAAAGTAAATTAATTAATAACTTTAAAATTCTGTTTACTTACAAAGTTCATCTAATAATACTACCCAGAACATGTGGCTGACTGTACTAGGTAAATTAAAGCTGGACTTAATAAACAAAACACTAACTATGAGTATATATTAATAAGAGGTTTAATACTTACCTATTGCACATTTTTAATAATAAGAGTACTTTATTAGATTTAAATAACATTAATGAAATTGTGATGTTTAAAATATTTACGAGTCTACCATAATGCCTACTTGTAATTATCAGCACTGTTTTCGCTTAATGCAATAATGTTATAGTAATAAACATTTTTTCATAAAAAAGCCGGCGATAAATTGCACATGCAAAAGTATCTATAAAAATTTGTTTGTAAATTTTGCAAATTGAAATAGACTTTCGAATAAAATATATTTTTGATTTGTAAAGGTATATTTTTATGACCTACAAAAATATGTCTATCACCTATGTTTATTGTGTAGCGAATAACGAAAGTATTACAAATACATCGAACTACTAATATAATTGTCCAATGATTGTTATTTTTATCATCGCAAAATATGCAGCTATATTGCGTACTGGTAAAATGTTAATTCTAAGGATGATATGATAAAAACCATGAAAGTTGGTAAGTAAAGGCATCTAGAATACTTTTATTTTTGATGTGACTCGCCATTATCACTGATGGTAAGCAGTTGATGCAGTACAGAAAAAAGGGGGGCTCTCCACTGCGTGCCATGGCAACAGTACCTATTTTCTTATTACCTGTGTTGGCAAAGAAAAAAAATATTTGATTTGACCGTGGTATATCACGTCACGGTAACAACCGCCTCCACTTGTGACGGTCTGCATAAAAGCCGTTTGACGGACTAGAATGACCCCAGACTATAAAGGGTGCGAAAGGACCTTGATCAGAGCCTAATAACAAGAGTCATTACCTAAAAATTATCGTTGGGAAAGGATTTTCATTTTCGGTGTTAAAAAACGTGCAAAAAATAGCATACAATGAAATGCGTGAAACAGACCGCGTTTCAGTTTAGCTTAAGCGCGTGACGTTATTTTAAGATAAAAAAAACGCTTAATTTTTTTTTTAAATTGAGGAATTGACTTTTAATAACTATAAGGTTACTAATTTCCCAGGTATAGTCTCAAACAAACAAAAATCCTCATGCTGGGCAGAATACGGAGCTCTCGGCTTTGATCAGGGTCTTTTACAACCTTGATTATAGCAGGAAAGCATAATATTATGAACTATACGAAATTATTAAAATGTTCATAAGTAATATAATATGTTCAAAAGTCAATTTAACCGAGTCCCGAAGCAAGATAATTCTTACACAAATCGTGTCAACATTAGTTAGTAATAATTTATTGATTCAGGCAGGTTGCGGAAATCCATTGTAAGCAAGTAATAGATTAAAAATATATTTGTCCCAATACTCGCGCTATAATAATTTCCCGAAAAATCGAGAAACTATTCAACACGGCACGTGTTTCGACCTTACACAGGGCATCTTGAAGTAAGATAAAACGAGAGAAAACTCACTCCCACTAAAGATATTTTTAATCCATCACTTGATTAGTAAGTAAACACAATGACCAAATGTTCATAAAAAAGCTACATAGCTACTTATTACCTTTCTACTATAAATATTAAATAATACATTAAAGATACGCACATAAAATTTAAGCATTTGCTTGTAATATCACTAAGTAACAATTAAAAGATACTAAATTTATATTGAATACCTAGTTGTTTTAAAAATAAGTAGTTATTTAAATAAAAAATGTACAGCAAGTGCCACGGTATTACCTACACAAATAATGTGCCTATATTTTTTTAGCTTAGTCATAGATGTGTTGTTTGGTTGCTGTGAGAATTATAGGTACAGTCACATTCCTAATAACATCTTCATATTGATGCCCTAGCCCAATGACAACTTTTTTTTTGGAAATTTTCTTCAAATCTAAACGACCTACATATTGTAAAGAATGAAATATAAGCTTCTTTTTATCTAACATAGCTGATTAGTTGCATTACTTAATAACAAACAATGTAACTTCATACTCAGGACAGATTAAAAAAAATCTTATATACCTAACCATTACTGTTAATTTTTTTACTGTCCAAATCAGAAAGGGCTCCATCGATATAATGTCTAATGCAAACGACATAAAATATGAAGAAATTATATCTGCCGTGTTAAGTTGATATTATTTAATATTGTATTGTTTAATATAATTGTACCTAATATAGATTGAATTTGTTACTTCGTATGCCATTTAACTAATTCGTAACTTAGATTGATTACTAAATAGGTAATATAGTACCTACTAAATAGGTTCAATTATTATTAAATAGTAGGTAAGCGTTAGGCGTCTGTAGACTGTTTTTTTTCATAGATACTACATTTTTGGATAGAGTAATAGATTTATTGTTCTTAGCAAATACTACTTTTTCCAACAACATTTGCTAGTCAATTTGGCTATGGTGCTACTCCTAGTCAATATTCACAAATAAATAAATTAAAAAATTGCAATTTTTGTTTTTGTTTAATTTTTTAATTGACAAATATATATAACTTTACTACGGACTTTATCTTAAAGCCTTTTTTGTGTTTGACTGTACTTCTGGTAATATTGTAACAACTTCGTACATATTTCTTATGATACCAAATTAATCACTTATTGACTACAATTTGGTATACTTTCTAAACAGCCTATATACTAGACAACCTAGTAATTTGGACTGGAGAGGTGTGTCAAGAATTAGGGCAGGCAAATGATAAAAGCGAACTTAGAACGCTTGTGTTTGGGAGACGAAAAAACCTCGTAAAGCTTTTCTGGAGCTGTAAAAGAATATTATTAATCGCCTGGCTGATAACTTACTTTTTTTAAATATATTTTATCTATTTATGTATCCCCACTCACTCTTAACGAAAATGATTCGGGTTAATTATATGATAATGAAAGTCAATTTCTCGATTATATACAAACATTTAAAAAAAATTGCAACCTCAACTTTCTCGATTATATCAAAACAATGCATCAAACATTAATTAATAGTACAGTACTTATCCCGTACCTGTACTATGGATATATGTATATATATTTGACGACCGATATGGCGTGTAGGTCTGTATACCTGCACATCACTCCAGAGGTCGTTGGTTCGATTCCCACACAGGACAAATCTTTGTGTGCATAAACAACACATGTCTGGGTGTTTTCCTATGTATGTAAGTAGTAGGGATTCGTTCATTCTGGCTCACTTCTTTCATTGGGTTCATTGATGTTTAAATCACAAAATAAATTTGCATCCGCCTAAAAAAAAAAAAAAAAAAGTTTGGTGTCAAATTGGGGGTTTTGAGGTGTGCTGATTCCAAATCTGTGGTCCTTTTTAACGTGTGACATGTATTTTCAAAGTTACAAAAACAAACGACACCACCCTACTTCATTAGTAATGATCGCATTAGTGTAGACTTACTCCATTAACTCGTACTCATTAGAAAATTAGCCTTCATTAAAACAAATTTATAGTCGAAGAGACAAGTATCTAGTAGAAGACGAATGTCTATGAATATTCATTCTGAATCAAAGTGAGCATTCGTTCTGGCTCGTAGTAGTAGAGATTCGATCATTCTGACTCAAAATACTAACCTAACCTCTAACCTAACCTAACCCACCTATAGTGTAACCCACCCATAGTACTAACCTAACCTGACCTAACCCACCTATAGTGTAACCCACCCATAACCTAACCCACCTATAACCTAACCCACCTATAACCTAACCCACCTATAACCTAACGCACCCATAACCTAACCCACCTATAACCTAACGCACCCATAACCTAACCCACCTATAACCTAACCCACCTATAACTTAACCTACCTATAACCTAACCCACCTATAACCTAACCCACCTATAACCTAACCCACCTATTACCTAACCCACCTATAACTTAACCCACCTATAACCTAGTGTAAAGTGTACAATCATAATGGTATGCCCAATGTAGCTTTTCATATTACCTTTACTGTTGTATTGAAGTAGTTACAAGACAAATATGACCTCCAAGTTCTTAAACACTAAAAAAGCTTTATAAGCTACTAGCTATAGTACAATAATATATGCCAAAAATTCTTCGAAAGGCTTCGATATAAAAATAGAATTTATATAACCACCGAAAAGTGGGAAAATATTAGTAAAGTAAGTTGTAAAATAATTGATTTTAATTCAGAAATTTGAAAGATTCCTCAAAGAAAGAAAGTAGAAGCAGTTCAAATGATAGTAAGCGAACACAAACTAAAACTCTTTAAATTTCTAGTTAATATAAATGCCCCTTGCTAACGTTTTTGAAACATTAACTATATTGATTTATGTATTGTATTCTAAGATAAGTAATATTATTCAACAGCGATTTGTTTCCCAAAAAATAAATATATAAAATGAATCAATTCTTGAACCTAAGCTACCCATAACCTAACCTTGTAATAATATATAATTTTAGGGTATTGATTATAAATTCCACCAAAGGCTTATATTATTAATCTTTTGAAGCAAGTACATTAAACAATACTTGTCACAGATAGAAGTTAAATTAACTATACATCAACAACGCCTAAACCCATCAAAAGAAAACCAATAGATGAACTGTTTAAAGTTACAACAAAGAACAAGAAAAAAAAGCTATCGAATTCACTGCCACGAGCTCAAGATTGTGGCATTACAATGCTAACTTCAAACTTGGATGATGCTAGCAACGCAACCCACTACATAAAAATAGAGATCTTTGATATGAAAAAGATATCAAAAGTATCACTCATCGAACATTGGAAACATTCTGAAATGCGTGTAAAGCTGTACACCAAAAACCATACCTACATCAAACTATGAAAATGTGCAAATAGTAATTTACGATATTGCAAAAGAAATAACAAGTAAAGTAAAGTAAAGTAAAGTAAATGTTTATTCGGAGCAATTTTACACCATGAATATTACAAAAAAAAGAAACTAAAACTAAAAGAGCACATTGCTACCGAAATGGATGCCACTCAGCTCATGCCCTGACAAAGAAATGTCAAGACGCTGATTTTCAGTGGCTCCAATCAGACCACAAAAACAAAATTATTAGGCAAACAACAGGTAAATTAAATTCGACAGTAAAACCAAATGACAACACAAAAAAACAAAAAAAAATTAAATAAAAACAGAACATACACAAAATTCACAATACGCCACCTCAAAGGTGCTGTGCGTTATATAATTGTTCTTTCATAAGGTACTGTTTTAGATTTGACTTAAAAGTTAGGATACAAGTGATAATAATTGTAAAAAATATCATTTATAAATGACTTTTGAGTATTATTTTATGCAATTAGTTAATATATCATTCCTCAGTTTATTATAAGATCTCATTATCTTAATTTCCTCTATATTATACTTAAAAACTCAAACATTATATCCGATGGTCGTATAGTTGATATATTCACTATTAACCAAGTATTTTTATATAACTCAAAATTTGTTTTATCTGGAGAAAGACATTTCTTTAAGTTCAAGTTACATATTTTTTATCAAAAACCCTCGTGATAAAGCACAGATTCGCTATTTAGCACGTCAAGTAGTACCCGAAAATCCTAAATAGTCCAACAATGATATAAACAACTTTTTTATATTTACATTTTAAAACTATATGTAACAATTATACACCTTCTTAAAAATACATTCTTTAATACATACAATAAATAAATAGAAGCTACAAATATAATTCTGTTACAAATTTTATAGTAAACAAAACTATCATTTTATCTTAATAAATAATGACCCCACGCCAAAGTATCAATTAAATTAGGTAAAATATGACGCTTTGTATCATTATGTTATGATAATGAAATTTTATTAATTTTTTGAGTGAATATTTTGTGTTTTATTGATTTGAATCTATACATGTCATGATAATGAATGTTTTGATCGAATAGATATGATTTATAATTTTGTAAACTTAATTGTTTCGTAACAGTTTTATTTACATTAAATGCATACATTTTTGATCGTAAACTAACAAATTCTTCAAACATTTTACCATTATTTTTGTCTTTGAAAAATCTTAATATTTTTTTATTTATTTTGAATTTTATTTATTATATAATTTTTTTTTAACATAAATTCATAATGAAATTCATACATTAGAGTTTTGGAAATATCTTAAATGCAAAGTCCTAGGTAAATTTGTTTATTATAAATATTATATTATGGGTCCATATCGGCTCTCATAAAATTTGTATTCATATTTACGATTTTACTACGAATTGGAGTTCATAATAATCACTCTTCATAATTTTTTTCTTCATAAAATTTATGTTCATACATTAATATTCCTATAATCGGAACTCATTACACCCCGTCATCATATTTTTTTATTTCATAATGTTTTCATTAAGAAGGTGTTTAATTAATATTTTTTTTATTCAGAATAGTTTTCTTCATAAGAGACAATGTTCATATTATTTGTGTACAGGTATGTATCTACTGATTTACACTTATTATTATTATTATTATTTATTATAATTAACAATAATAATTAGTTTAGTTAAGTGGGCTACTGTTGTAATAAAATACTTTTGGTTTATTACTTAACTACTAATGGTAAGAAAAAAAAAATAACCTCAACCTAACCCAAAAAGGGAAGTAAGTAAGTAAGTAAGTAAGTAAGTAAGTAAGTAAGTAAGTAAGTAAGTTAGTAAGTAAGTAAGTAAGTAAATAAATAAATAAATAAATAATAATAATATAATTTATATGATTTTTGATGTATAGGATAAATAGCACTTCTGATTAAGAAATATATGAAAGCAAAAATGAGTACAAATAAATGTATGAACAATAAAATTATGAAGTAGATTTATTTGGCGTTTTAATATTTATTGAAATAAAATTATGAAGAGTGATCAGTATGAAATAAAATTGTATGAAACATATTTTCGGACTTTCGATGTTAGGAGTTAAAAAGTTATGTAAGAAAAAGCGCCCCCTTATATTATAAATCATTATTATTTTGTGTCATTGAACTACGGCTAAATTCTCTCAAAATATTGAAAGACTGTGAAATTCCGGTCGAGCGATTTAGTCTTGTACACCTAAAGATTTACCACGATTTTCCCAATGAGTTAAAAGTTTTACGTTTACTCTCTTTTCTATATTCTTCATTGTTTTACCGAAAACTGAATTATTCATTAGCTTATAAAAATCCTTTTCAAAATCAGATGTTGCTTTTGTCCTCAAAATAGTATTTAAATCTACATATTTTTGAAGCCAAGGACTTTGATTACATTTTAGTACTCGATGAGCTTTTTTTAATCTTATACTTAATTTAATATATTGCTTTAGATTTCTATACTGAATTATGTATTTATTTTTATCATTAAGATTAGGAATTATTTTTTTATATTTAGAACCTCCAACACAAATGTTTTCTGGACAAAGAGGTAAATCCCAATGTAAGTTATGAAGCTCATCAGGGTACGTTAAATCTTCTCTAAAATTAAACCATATTCGGAGGTATCCGATATATCAAAATTGGTCTTCGGATGTAACCGTTCAAATCCTCTTTCGGGGAGATATTGTGACATAGCCCATCCGTTTAAATTATTGGCATCAAAATATGCCAGATAAGATTTATCTGTAGTGTTATCATAATTGTTTAAGTATTCATTATTAGCATACTTACTACTACATTGAGATACACCACCACGAATACCACCTCTTATAAAAGCAATTTTGTCCGTTAATAGTTCTAATTGTATTTTGGTGTACTTTAACATAGCATCTCAACTTAAGCCCGGTGCCGTATAATAGTGCGCAGGGTCAAGATTATAAGTAGCAATACAAAGGTCTCTAAAATTCTTCAAATATATCAGTTAGAAGTAGAATATCAGTTTTTTGATATAAATTGGAATAATCACACATATTTACACACTTAAAGCGATTCCAAGCATCTTGCACATGGCTATAATCATTGTCAGATACGTTTGAATTTGTTAAGGTGTTGTAAAAATCATGTTGATCAGGTAAATATGTTACCTACTATTAAACTATCAAAAGAAGTCATAAACTCATAAGGAAAAATACTTTTTTTTTCTAAGACGTATAAAATCTTCACTAATGGGAAAATTCTTTTTAAGAGTGTAAAATTGATTATCTTCAATATTTTTAGCTAATTGGTCAAGACTACACGGAAAACATTTTAATGAATCTTGAAATTTATTCTTTGTCTGTTAATATGTAATGTTTTTGAAAAAGATATATATTTTTCTTTATTATGAGATATTATTTGCACTGGCCTATCTATCAAATTTAGAGTATGAACAATAAAATGTGAATCATAATGACTTAAGTTATGTAGAAGCACGGGAATTAAATTTGGGGCTCTAAATTTCTTTGCACATATTTCATGTGAAACCCCTATAATTACCTATGTACCAGTCAAAATCTAACACTTTTTAATTGTTTAAATTAGTTTCACAACCATGACAAACTTTGCAATTACTAATAATATTTTCATCTTCTACAGTCAATGATTCACACTTCTTATAACACCAAGATATCTTGTTTAAAATGTATTATTATTCTAAACTAACAATTTCGTATTATCGCTTTATCTGAAATTGTTTATTTTAAAAATTTCCTTTAAATATAATTAGACTATCACATAGATACTATCGTATTCTTTTTTTTATAAAACAATATTCTAAAATATAAAAAATATATATATCTATACTTCAAAATTTTATTCAACTAATTTTATTTGAAAAAAAAAATATCTGTAAGTACTTCAAAATTTTATTCAACTAATCTGATTTGAATAAATTATTTAAATAAAATTTTTATTCGATTTGAATAATATTTGTAAAGAAGTTGAGCAATGTGAGTTGTATGATTCATGTTTGATGAAGATTTCGTATATGCTTCGGGTGAAAATCACACTTCTTATAACACCAAGAAATCTTGTTTAAAATGTAGTATTATTATTATAAACTAACAATATCGTATTATCGTTATCTCTGAAATTGTTTATTTTGAATTTTAATTTTGAAGTATAGATATATATATTTTTTATATTTTAGAAGATTGTTTTTTAGTCAAAATTCACTATATTCACAAAAATATCACATAGACGTTATTGTATTATTTTTTTCATTTATTTTAATCAACGACTAGTTTGAAAATCAAATGAATTTACAGCATCGTTTTTACTTTGTTTGTATTCAACAAAGTAAAAATCAGTATGTAACATGAAATTAACTTTAAAAATAGAATATTTTTCGATAGACTCTTCAACTAAAAATAATATATCTTCTATAATTGAACTCATAAACGATTCGGGAGTTTCAAATATTGGTATTAGAGATAGATTTGACGTATCACAAATTTTATACGCTACAATTCTTTGTCTAAAAGCTGTTTCAATAACTGATACGTTTTCAAACGTACCATGTAATTTTAAAGTGTTGTTTTTATGCATGTTACTTTTTAAATGATTTGCAAAATATCGTTTATTAACTGTTTTTTGACAAGCGTCACAATTCACTTTATTTAAATGATTACCTATGTTGGATCCTCCTGATGCACTAGATAACGGTAAAACTACGTTGGGTCCTCCGGATACGCTAGAAGAAGATGGAACTGTTTCTTCAGTTCTATAAAGCTTGACATCGCGATCTGAACTGTCAATAAAAGTTCGTTTCAGGAAACCTCCTTTTTGCTGTCGTTGATTAAAATAAATGAAAAAAATAATACAATAACGTCTATGTGATATTTTTGTGAATATAGTGAATTTTGACTAAAAAACAATCTTCTAAAATATAAAAAATATATATATCTATACTTCAAAATTAAAATTCAAAATAAACAATTTCAGAGATAACGATAATACGATATTGTTAGTTTATAATAATAATACTACATTTTAAACAAGATTTCTTGGTGTTATAAGAAGTGTGATTTTCACCCGAAGCATATACGAAATCTTCATCAAACATGAATCATACAACTCACATTGCTCAACTTCTTTACAAATATTATTCAAATCGAATAAAAATTTTATTTAAATAATTTATTCAAATCAGATTAGTTGAATAAAATTTTGAAGTACTTACAGATATTTTTTTTTTCAAATAAAATTAGTTGAATAAAATTTTGAAGTATAGATATATATATTTTTTATATTTTAGAATATTGTTTTATAAAAAAAGAATACGATAGTATCTATGTGATAGTCTAATTATATTTAAAGGAAATTTTTAAAATAAACAATTTCAGATAAAGCGATAATACGAAATTGTTAGTTTAGAATAATAATACATTTTAAACAAGATATCTTGGTGTTATAAGAAGTGTGAATCATTGACTGTAGAAGATGAAAATATTATTAGTAATTGCAAAGTTTGTCATGGTTGTGAAACTAATTTAAACAATTAAAAAGTGTTAGATTTTGACTGGTACATAGGTAATTATAGGGGTTTCACATGAAATATGTGCAAAGAAATTTAGAGCCCCAAATTTAATTCCCGTGCTTCTACATAACTTAAGTCATTATGATTCACATTTTATTGTTCATACTCTAAATTTGATAGATAGGCCAGTGCAAATAATATCTCATAATAAAGAAAAATATATATCTTTTTCAAAAACATTACATATTAACAGACAAAGAATAAATTTCAAGATTCATTAAAATGTTTTCCGTGTAGTCTTGACCAATTAGCTAAAAATATTGAAGATAATCAATTTTACACTCTTAAAAAGAATTTTCCCATTAGTGAAGATTTTATACGTCTTAGAAAAAAAAGTATTTTTCCTTATGAGTTTATGACTTCTTTTGATAGTTTAATAGTAGGTAACATATTTACCTGATCAACATGATTTTTACAACACCTTAACAAATTCAAACGTATCTGACAATGATTATAGCCATGTGCAAGATGCTTGGAATCGCTTTAAGTGTGTAAATATGTGTGATTATTCCAATTTATATCAAAAAACTGATATTCTACTTCTAACTGATATATTTGAAGAATTTTAGAGACCTTTGTATTGCTACTTATAATCTTGACCCTGCGCACTATTATACGGCACCGGGCTTAAGTTGAGATGCTATGTTAAAGTACACCAAAATACAATTAGAACTATTAACGGACAAAATTGCTTTTATAAGAGGTGGTATTCGTGGTGGTGTATCTCAATGTAGTAGTAAGTATGCTAATAATGAATACTTAAACAATTATGATAACACTACAGATAAATCTTATCTGGCATATTTTGATGCCAATAATTTAAACGGATGGGCTATGTCACAATATCTCCCCGAAAGAGGATTTGAACGGTTACATCCGAAGACCAATTTTGATATATCGGATACCTCCGAATATGGTTTAATTTTAGAGAAGATTTAACGTACCCTGATGAGCTTCATAACTTACATTGGGATTTACCTCTTTGTCCAGAAAACATTTGTGTTGGAGGTTCTAAATATAAAAAAATAATTCCTAATCTTAATGATAAAAATAAATACATAATTCAGTATAGAAATCTAAAGCAATATATTAAATTAAGTATAAGATTAAAAAAAGCTCATCGAGTACTAAAATGTAATCAAAGTCCTTGGCTTCAAAAATATGTAGATTTAAATACTATTTTGAGGACAAAAGCAACATCTGATTTTGAAAAGGATTTTTATAAGCTAATGAATAATTCAGTTTTCGGTAAAACAATGAAGAATATAGAAAAGAGAGTAAACGTAAAACTTTTAACTCATTGGGAAAATCGTGGTAAATCTTTAGGTGTACAAGACTAAATCGCTCGACCGGAATTTCACAGTCTTTCAATATTTTGAGAGAATTTAGCCGTAGTTCAATGACACAAAATAATAATGATTTATAATATAAGGGGGCGCTTTTTCTTACATAACTTTTTAACTCCTAACATCGAAAGTCCGAAAATATGTTTCATACAATTTTATTTCATACTGATCACTCTTCATAATTTTATTTCAATAAATATTAAAACGCCAAATAAATCTACTTCATAATTTTATTGTTCATACATTTATTTGTACTCATTTTTGCTTTCATATATTTCTTAATCAGAAGTGCTATTTATCCTATACATCAAAAATCATATAAATTATATTATTATTATTTATTTATTTATTTATTTACTTACTTACTTACTTACTAACTTACTTACTTACTTACTTACTTACTTACTTACTTACTTACTTACTTACTTCCCTTTTTGGGTTAGGTTGAGGTTATTTTTTTTTTCTTACCATTAGTAGTTAAGTAATAAACCAAAAGTATTTTATTACAACAGTAGCCCACTTAACTAAACTAATTATTATTGTTAATTATAATAAATAATAATAATAATAATAAGTGTAAATCAGTAGATACATACCTGTACACAAATAATATGAACATTGTCTCTTATGAAGAAAACTATTCTGAATAAAAAAAATATTAATTAAACACCTTCTTAATGAAAACATTATGAAATAAAAAAATATGATGACGGGGTGTAATGAGTTCCGATTATAGGAATATTAATGTATGAACATAAATTTTATGAAGAAAAAAATTATGAAGAGTGATTATTATGAACTCCAATTCGTAGTAAAATCGTAAATATGAATACAAATTTTATGAGAGCCGATATGGACCCATAATATAATATTTATAATAAACAAATTTACCTAGGACTTTGCATTTAAGATATTTCCAAAACTCTAATGTATGAATTTCATTATGAATTTATGTTAAAAAAAAATTATATAATAAATAAAATTCAAAATAAATAAAAAAATATTAAGATTTTTCAAAGACAAAAATAATGGTAAAATGTTTGAAGAATTTGTTAGTTTACGATCAAAAATGTATGCATTTAATGTAAATAAAACTGTTACGAAACAATTAAGTTTACAAAATTATAAATCATATCTATTCGATCAAAACATTCATTATCATGACATGTATAGATTCAAATCAATAAAACACAAAATATTCACTCAAAAAATTAATAAAATTTCATTATCATAACATAATGATACAAAGCGTCATATTTTACCTAATTTAATTGATACTTTGGCGTGGGGTCATTATTTATTAAGATAAAATGATAGTTTTGTTTACTATAAAATTTGTAACAGAATTATATTTGTAGCTTCTATTTATTTATTGTATGTATTAAAGAATGTATTTTTAAGAAGGTGTATAATTGTTACATATAGTTTTAAAATGTAAATATAAAAAAGTTGTTTATATCATTGTTGGACTATTTAGGATTTTCGGGTACTACTTGACGTGCTAAATAGCGAATCTGTGCTTTATCACGAGGGTTTTTGATAAAAAATATGTAACTTGAACTTAAAGAAATGTCTTTCTCCAGATAAAACAAATTTTGAGTTATATAAAAATACTTGGTTAATAGTGAATATATCAACTATACGACCATCGGATATAATGTTTGAGTTTTTAAGTATAATATAGAGGAAATTAAGATAATGAGATCTTATAATAAACTGAGGAATGATATATTAACTAATTGCATAAAATAATACTCAAAAGTCATTTATAAATGATATTTTTTACAATTATTATCACTTGTATCCTAACTTTTAAGTCAAATCTAAAACAGTACCTTATGAAAGAACAATTATATAACGCACAGCACCTTTGAGGTGGCGTATTGTGAATTTTGTGTATGTTCTGTTTTTATTTAATTTTTTTTTGTTTTTTTGTGTTGTCATTTGGTTTTACTGTCGAATTTAATTTACCTGTTGTTTGCCTAATAATTTTGTTTTTGTGGTCTGATTGGAGCCACTGAAAATCAGCGTCTTGACATTTCTTTGTCAGGGCATGAGCTGAGTGGCATCCATTTCGGTAGCAATGTGCTCTTTTAGTTTTAGTTTCTTTTTTTTGTAATATTCATGGTGTAAAATTGCTCCGAATAAACATTTACTTTACTTTACTTTACTTTACTTGTTATTTCTTTTGCAATATCGTAAATTACTATTTGCACATTTTCATAGTTTGATGTAGGTATGGTTTTTGGTGTACAGCTTTACACGCATTTCAGAATGTTTCCAATGTTCGATGAGTGATACTTTTGATATCTTTTTCATATCAAAGATCTCTATTTTTATGTAGTGGGTTGCGTTGCTAGCATCATCCAAGTTTGAAGTTAGCATTGTAATGCCACAATCTTGAGCTCGTGGCAGTGAATTCGATAGCTTTTTTTTCTTGTTCTTTGTTGTAACTTTAAACAGTTCATCTATTGGTTTTCTTTTGATGGGTTTAGGCGTTGTTGATGTATAGTTAATTTAACTTCTATCTGTGACAAGTATTGTTTAATGTACTTGCTTCAAAAGATTAATAATATAAGCCTTTGGTGGAATTTATAATCAATACCCTAAAATTATATATTATTACAAGGTTAGGTTATGGGTAGCTTAGGTTCAAGAATTGATTCATTTTATATATTTATTTTTTGGGAAACAAATCGCTGTTGAATAATATTACTTATCTTAGAATACAATACATAAATCAATATAGTTAATGTTTCAAAAACGTTAGCAAGGGGCATTTATATTAACTAGAAATTTAAAGAGTTTTAGTTTGTGTTCGCTTACTATCATTTGAACTGCTTCTACTTTCTTTCTTTGAGGAATCTTTCAAATTTCTGAATTAAAATCAATTATTTTACAACTTACTTTACTAATATTTTCCCACTTTTCGGTGGTTATATAAATTCTATTTTTATATCGAAGCCTTTCGAAGAATTTTTGGCATATATTATTGTACTATAGCTAGTAGCTTATAAAGCTTTTTTAGTGTTTAAGAACTTGGAGGTCATATTTGTCTTGTAACTACTTCAATACAACAGTAAAGGTAATATGAAAAGCTACATTGGGCATACCATTATGATTGTACACTTTACACTAGGTTATAGGTGGGTTAAGTTATAGGTGGGTTAGGTAATAGGTGGGTTAGGTTATAGGTGGGTTAGGTTATAGGTGGGTTAGGTTATAGGTAGGTTAAGTTATAGGTGGGTTAGGTTATAGGTGGGTTAGGTTATGGGTGCGTTAGGTTATAGGTGGGTTAGGTTATGGGTGCGTTAGGTTATAGGTGGGTTAGGTTATAGGTGGGTTAGGTTATAGGTGGGTTAGGTTATGGGTGGGTTACACTATAGGTGGGTTAGGTCAGGTTAGGTTAGTACTATGGGTGGGTTACACTATAGGTGGGTTAGGTTAGGTTAGAGGTTAGGTTAGTATTTTGAGTCAGAATGATCGAATCTCTACTACTACGAGCCAGAACGAATGCTCACTTTGATTCAGAATGAATATTCATAGACATTCGTCTTCTACTAGATACTTGTCTCTTCGACTATAAATTTGTTTTAATGAAGGCTAATTTTCTAATGAGTACGAGTTAATGGAGTAAGTCTACACTAATGCGATCATTACTAATGAAGTAGGGTGGTGTCGTTTGTTTTTGTAACTTTGAAAATACATGTCACACGTTAAAAAGGACCACAGATTTGGAATCAGCACACCTCAAAACCCCCAATTTGACACCAAACTTTTTTTTTTTTTTTTTTAGGCGGATGCAAATTTATTTTGTGATTTAAACATCAATGAACCCAATGAAAGAAGTGAGCCAGAATGAACGAATCCCTACTACTTATGTATTTACAAAAAAAAAAGTTATTTCAGTATGTTTATCCGATCTTTAGTATCCATAACAAGTTCTTAGTGATACTTGTCCTGGAACTGGTGTGATTGAAAGAAAATATTTATTATTTAAGATATATCCATATTACAGGTACCAAATAAAACCTTCAAATATAATAACAAAAAAACTTTGAAATCTCACACAGCTCATAACTAATCCAAGCATGTATCAGACAAAAAAAACAATTGTCATGAGTAGGAATCGAACCCAGAACCATAGCAGCGTAAGAAGTGGTTTACTGACATGTGCGCCAAGTCAATCGTCATTTGTCAATAATCTGTTTGATTGGAATTGCTTCGATACATTCGAAGAGTACTATAAAACATAGGGCTTAAAATGTGAGTGAATATTACATTATTTTACCTACATGTGCAAAAGTATGAAAAACATTAATTAGTTAAGCTTTATTATATTATACTAAAGTGTGTACCTAGAATAAATAAAATAATTCATTGTTAAGCTTTAAAAGCTATATAGTTTTCAGTGAGCTAAGCTCATGTGCGCAGATTATAGAAAGTTTAATTATTGTATTTCAAATATTTTTATAATAAAAATACTAAAATAGCTTTTGTGATTTTTATTATGCATCCTTATATTTGATTTTACTTTTTTTACTAAACGGATTACGTCAAAAGCTACATCAAGTAAAGTCAAGTCAAAATCGTTTTTTCAAGTTGGGCCGACGTTCGGGTCTACTAGAGACCGCCCTTAGTATGTCGCTCTTCAATTGAAATACTTTTAGTATTTAATCTAGGTTTGAGGTCCTCATTCTCGCCTTCCCCAAATCCATAATCCATTTCGGTTGCGCTGTATCGGCCATCAGAGGCATGCAGCATTCACAAACATGGAGTTTAGCCGGTCGGCCCCTTATGGGTCATCCCGGTATCATCCCCAATAAGGTATCTGGGAGTTAGCCGGCTAGCTTGGGCCACCGCCACGGCGGTGAACCAAAATAGCTAGCGTGAAGTATACGCATCTTCTTCAAAGATGCGCATACAAGAAGCGCACGCCGTGCATGCGTGGATTGCAGATTCTCCATGTATAAAAAAAAAAATCGGTTGGGCCGCGCACTGCCATTCGCCCTGTGGAAGATCTTCCCTTTGGTAGGGAGTACCATCCGCTCCCTACAAGCATAACGCTGTTATAACAATACCGTGTAAGTAAAATTTTACAAGTTTTCTCGAGAGACAATAACTAGAACTTTTTTATACGAGATTGTATGGAGAGCTGATGACTTGTACGGTTGTCACGCTAGAACTAATCGTATTATTCCTTGAGTTTGAATAATTTGGAAATTCATTTAATAGCATTTGACGCGCACCCAGCTACAAAACAAAAACAAAAAGAAACTATTAGCGCACCTATGATTTTGCGAAGTTATGTGCGTAATTATCGCTTGCTCACTACCACGGGAAGTACGTTAAGCTGTTGGTCCTGGCTGTCATGAACATCTATGGCAGTCGTCATTAGAAAGTCAGTGTTTTCTGATATCCTGACAGCTGGTCAGGTGCGGAGGTCAGCCGGGAGTCGGTCCATGTAATATATGTAATAACTAAAATTCTGCCAAAGCTGGTTGGACCAGTAAGCAGATCCTGGGCCCTGGGCTTAAGACAAGAGACATATCTGGGACAAGAGAAATAGTTTTATATATCAATATTTTTTTTAACTAAAGTTTAAACTTTGGTGTGAAATAAAGTCTTTGGTTATTTAAATTATGCAATTTATTTGAAACAACATTATTTACACTAAATATAACAACATAAATCTAATAGTTTAGAAAAATCCAATTGAAATATACACTACTTAAAATCTAATCTCCTTTATGGCCCCGGAACCTTCTTCGGTTATCCAGCTGAAAAGAACAAATAT
This sequence comes from Musotima nitidalis, assembly GCA_949126915.1. Lineage (NCBI taxonomy): Eukaryota > Metazoa > Arthropoda > Insecta > Lepidoptera > Crambidae > Musotima > Musotima nitidalis. The sequence continues at coordinate 3,588,461 of OX421424.1, read as the reverse complement.
ATTATTTAAAAACACCGATGAATATGAAGAAAAAGTTGTTCCTTAGGTTGGTAGCTCGATATATAAATAACCTACTAATTCTTTGTCATAAAATTAAAATATAGGGGTGTATAGGGGTCCTACCAAGACCGTAAGAGCCCAAGTCAACCTAACCTGCAAGTGGTGCACCTGCAGATCAACCGACGAGGCTCTGGAAACCTTGAAAGTTCCCGGTAAGCAATAGTGTCTGCCTATTACAAAACTATTTGAAGATCTTTTTGATTGGCAGAAGTGAAGGCATATATCAGAGGGTGCTCGAGTGCGTACAAATAGAGAAGCTACCAATCTAGCATACTCAGCAGGTGCTGCATTTAAAACAACTAGGATCAAGGGAATTACTGAAGTATTAGAACATATGCATAGGCTTCGGGGTACTCTTTCAGTATCTTCAAATATTCACTGTGTGTTTTGTATTGTTACATTTGATTGATAATTTAAAACAGCATAGCCTGTGAGTTTTTTTTTATTCTTCTTCTTACAGAGCGGAGTTTGTCAGTGCTTCTTACAGGCTCAGAACTGGCACTTAGATTCAATTACATCAAATTTTTTAGTTTAGTTTCTTTTTTAGTTTCTTTTTTATTTATATTTTGTTTTGACGTTTTCAAGTGCTATTTAATAGTTTATGAAATAAAGAAACTTTTACTTTTACTAATAATTATTTATTGATGAGCAGTTACATAATTCAGTAACAGAAGTTCCGGCAATTATGAGCATATAACAGGCAGCTTAAAAGCATATAACAGTATATGTTCGGCAGTGGACTTTTAAAGACTGATATGATGGTCCTGATGACTACCCAACAATTTAATTTAAGATAAAATGTTTATAGACAAACTTACCAAGGATCTTTTACATTCAAAAAAGGTCTGACGTAACTGAAGACATTCCATTGGGACCTGTCCATCCCGGAGACACTCACGAGGAGTCATTTTTCTCTGAAATGTATATAAACAAACTTAGTAATTTTAAGTTAAAATATTACTAAATGTAAACTTAGTAATTTAAAATTAAAATGTTATTACAAAAGTCCATACTCTATAAAGACTTGAATTTTTGATTACTACAATATTTGATTAAATAATTGCACCAATTGTTTAGTTTCAAGATAAGTATCAAGAACCTGTGTTAGGGATACTAATGAATATACTTACATAAATACTTTTATATTTTTTAACACAGTCATACTGATTATAAATAGAAAATACCCAGACCTAGGTAGTGCTGTAAAAGTCCCGCATACATGCAGGCATATTTGTGTATGCAACTATTTGTCTTGTGTGGGAGTTGAACCCACAACCATAGGAGCGTAACCATAGGAGCGTATAGTTCCTAATATTGGAAATCTCTCCAGGAATATAACCTTCTTTACAATGAAACAGTTTAATGTTTAAACAATTTACAGTTTAAACAGTTTAATGTTTGATAATTCACATTTCTTACACCGAAAAACTACTTAACTGATTTCAATATAATAATATGTCATAAATAGAAGCCAGTAATGTAAAATGTTCTACAATAACTTGGGTTCCTCTATACAACCACACCTGAACTGAAATTACGACTTCTCTATTACTTATTGTCAAAACACATAAACATAATGCGTAAACACAGTAACAGAGTTGCAGTGATATAATTGTCAACTGACTGATTGGGTGGTCGCTGAATTCCTATGCAGCCAATCATGAACTGACACCACTAACTAGAACTTTCCATAGTAGATTTAGCATATCAAACTACTTGTGAGCGACTTTCGGTGATTCAGGAAGCCATAGAATTCTAATGGTCTGGATATCCAAGACAAGATCAGCTACTGATCTTTTGAAGAACTTTTTAGAATTTATAGCAGTTCTCGTTTACTGGAGAAAACTCTATTAGCTAAAGTATTACTTTTCTCTAACTTTATACAGAATAAACAAACAGAACGTGAATTTAACAGGATTATAAAAAGTTAAACAGTCTAACCTCTTTGCAGCAATCACTGGTCAATAAGCAAATCTTGAGATCTGCTCTTATGTTCGCGCATGGTGTTTTATCAACCAATCCAATCTCATCTGGTGCATAAGTAACCATGTTATTTTATGGCGAACTTTGTTAAAAAGTAAAATATGAGAATCTGTTTACAAAATAAAATCGTAGGTCAGATTTTTATGTTTGTCAAGTTCATGACACTGACACTTGACAGTGATAAAAAAATTGTTCCGTAAATGCAGTTTGAAAAGCAGTATAATTTACGACAATAAATATTTAAAATAGCTGTGATGGCTTGCTATTTTATATAAAATATTATATACTTACAGGACATTTTTGTTTTCCGAAATAAATAGAAATGAAATCTTTACTTATTGATAGATTCGGAATACATGAGAGTAACAGATATCAGCTGTTCACTCCTATTCTTCGCTGTCATCTGTCATGCCATTCCATTATTTCGCCCTACTGTCATTGTCAAGTAGCTATTTTTCAAAAGTTTATAATGCAATTTTATTGCTCTAAGTATCTACTGAAGCCTCCAAAATGATAAAATCATTCACAAGTTTCAATAGAAAGATCTCTCATGTGTGTAAATTAAAACCATTCAAAGAAACCAGATGGCTAATGCCAAACGGAAACCCAACTGGATTGTTTGTGTACAACTGTGTGGCCGATCAGAAGGTTCCGGTAATTCTTAATGATCCCCACATTGCTACGTGGTACTCCTGCGGGCCTACTGTCTACGATTCCGCCCATATCGGCCATGCCAGCTGCTACGTGAAACTAGACATCGTTCAAAGAATCCTGAAGGCATTCTTTAACATAAACCTTGTAACAGCCATGGGTGTAACTGATATCGATGATAAGATCATCAAAAAAGGCAAGGAGACCAATACAGATTTCAAAACAGTTGCTAAACAGTATGAACATGAGTTTTGGCTTGATATGGCTAGTCTTAACATTGAGAAACCATCAATAATCACTAGGGTCTCAGATCATATTGGTACAATAGAGCAATTTATAAAAAAGATTATTGATTCCGAAATGGCTTATGTCACTTCAGATGGATCAGTGTACTTTGACACAAGCAAATTTCTAGATTATGGTAAGCTACAGAAAATGAAGGAATCAGGTGAGCCGTTGACTGAATTAAAAAGAAATAATATGGATTTTGCGCTCTGGAAGGGACCTAAGCCTGGTGAGCCCTCGTGGACTGCTTCATGGGGTGAAGGCAGGCCTGGGTGGCATATTGAATGCTCAGCAATGGTCAGCAAAGTCTTTGGTTCTCAGCTGGACTTCCATGCAGGTGGTATTGACTTGCAATTTCCACATCATGAAAACGAAGAGGCTCAGTCTTGTGCCTTCCACAATACATTACAATGGGCCAACTATTGGATACATGTTGGACATTTGCATGTTAAAGGAGACATGAAAATGTCCAAGTCCTTGAAAAACACCATCTCCATACCTAGTCTTCTAGACACATACAGTGCTGACACATTTAGAATGGCATGTCTGACATCAAATTACAGATATCCAATAGAATATAGTGATGAAGTTATGAAAACAGCTGAAGTAACATATAATAAAATTAAATTTTTCCTAAAAGATGTATATAACTATTGCAATAATAATGACACATTCAAATGTGGAGAATATCATGACAAACTACTAAATACTTTACAAAAAATGGAAGAAGAGAACTTAGAATTCTTAAAATCCGATTTTGATACAGCTTCATGCGTAAATAACCTACTCAGTTTAATTACAGCTACAAATAAGTTAATAAAATCGGACACCAGCAGTTACTATCCGGTGCCTGTCATATTAGTTGCTGATTACGTCACAAAAACATTTCAAAAATTTGGTCTAACATTCAAAGAAAAAGATCAGAGTGATGTGTCAAACTCAATGATAGATACACTTGTGGAGTTCAGACATATTGTAAGGTCAAACGCCTTAACAAGGAAAGACAAGGATATTCTCAATGCATGTGACATTGTAAGAGACAAATTAAAGGCGTCCAAAGTTCAAATCAACGACAGTAATAAGGCAGCTTCATGGGTGTTTACCAAATAGGTATAAACAAAATATATATATAGACATATTATATCAGTAGGTATATTGTAAATATTGATATATCTTTACCTATGTTACAAGTTCTCTTTTTGCCTCTTGCTTCTTGAAAGTAAGCAAGTGATGGAAGTGATTTATTATCTTAAGACTCACTTCTTATAAGCCTGTCAATTTCCCTACTGTGTAAGGATGTCTTAATTATTTCCTTATAACATGTTTTTGATAAAGGTCATCTATGGGTGTGCCTAGGTATTTCTGACAGTAATCAGTATATTTCACACCTTGATACCACAGTAAATTATCATTATGCCAAAGTTAGGAAAAGAATAAAAATAAAAGCAAAAAAATTATGGCAAGTTTTTTTTATTATGTTTTATAAAGTCCATATATTATTATACTTAACTGTCGATCTGCAATGAACTGAATTAAAAATCCACTAAAAAAAGTACAACTTTAAATTGAACTACTCACAGGGCGCTTAAAATAAACCGATGCCTTAGTTAATGTCAGTCTTATATAATTTCACAATTAATATTTAGAATTACCATTGTTCGGATGCTTTACAACTCGCTTGATTGAAACATTTAAGTACCTACACCAAAATGGACTCCTTTTTAAAAATAGGGAATGTACTTATTCGAAATAATTAATATAGAATGCGATTATCAGACGACTAGATTGAGAGGTTAAGTTTGAAGTTTGTGCCTAGATTTTTATTGTCTTGACAAGTTCTCGACACAGAATCCATTTTGCTTTTTTTTCTCTCTATTTATTGATTGTAGTACCGTTCATATCTCTTTCATTGTTGTTAAAAAAATTATTGACTTCCATTTTGTTTGTAAGTTTGACAAATCTCGTTCCTGTTGATCTTAAAGACAATAAAGTATAATTTATTTCAGAAATAACTTAAACCATATTAATTTAACAGTAAAGTAATTAAGTTTTGATTTTATAATAAGAAAGCAATTTCGCATGATATTAATCTACAGAATTCATATTATAAAGAAATCAACTATAGCCAAAAAATTATATTTTTTTTATCCGGTTTTTGTTTTGATAATTTTTATATATTTTATTTTTATTTTTTATTTTTATATTTTTATATATAAGGATTCATATATAGATTCTTTTAAGTATCTAGACACAAACATCACAACACTTTTCATAGTAACATACAAAAGCTAGCAAAACCATGTTTTGTGCGCGGGATCTTTAATAAACTTTTAAGGGTTACATACATATAGATTAGTTAGCTAATTGCGCATTATTCTTATCCTGTATCATATGTTCCGCTTTGTATACTTTCCACGCTACTAGATAATCGCGCATTACTTTGAACATTGTGTAATAATTGATGAACAATAGTATTACTATTGATATAAAGTTATGCCACGCTATTGAACTGAATAGCAAGCACAGTTCTAGGACTATGAGGGCGAGCTGTGCGCATAGGAGGAGGCACAGCATCGTTGAAGGATTTATGAACACAGCCTGTGGACAATAAAAATACATATTAGTTAATATACAAAAGTACCCAAGTGATGGATTAAAAATATCTTTGTAACAATTCCCGCGCTACTATAATTTCCCGAAAAATCGAGAACCTATTCAACACGACACGTGTTTCACCCTTACACAGGGCATCTTCAGGTAAGATAGGAGCCTCAGAACAACGATGTCTTCACGACCAACGCTGAAACGAGAGTTTGACTCTCGTTTCAGAGTTTGAGTTTGCTTAGTAGCGCGGGAATTGTTACAAAGATATTTTTAATCCATCACTTCCTTACAATGGATTTCCGCAAAGTAACGCCTGAATCAATAAATTATATAAAAGTACCCGATAAGCGGCAATAGGCTTACGACCTATTACGTGGGACCAACAATATAACTGGCGAAATGTGGGCGTATAGTATGCATCTGCCTACCCCTTCGGGGAAACAGGCGTGATTGTATGTATGTATTAGTTAATATTCAGGCAGTAAACTGCTCATGTGCCAAGAAAAGAGTCGACGAAGAGAAATTCTATGGGATGATGGGCAGTCATTATGCGTAATGGCTTAAACTGCAATAAAATAAATAAATATTTTCTGACAATTACACCAATTATTTAGTTCCAAAATAACTATCATTAAGAACTTGTGTTATGGATACTAAACAACGGATAAACATACTTTAATTTTTTTTTTTTTGTAAATACATACTTAATATAAATAAGAAAACACCCAGACCTGAACAAATATTCATGTTCATGCACACAAAGATTTGTCCTGGGTGGGAAGTGCAGGTATACTGACCTCCACGCCGTATCGGTCATCATATGATATGTTATATTATGTATGTAACTTTAAATTATATATTTCATGTAATAATATGTATGTGTGAATTTATTATTTACTTATAAGTAAGCAAGAGCACTCTGTTGTGCCTACTCTATACCATTATTATTTATTCATTGTTTCCTGTCCATCCTAAGGTTGCCTGGAAGAAATTTATGTTAGCAATAAGGCCGCCCATTGTACCATATATTTGTTTATGTGATTTGATTACTTTTATTATATTTAGTGTACAATAAAGTGTTCATTTATTCATTATGTGTGAAATTTCCCCCCTTATCATACATTTATAAATATGTATTTGTGTTTATATATGTGTATGTATTTTATGTAGATCAGCGTACTATTTCATGTAAGTATATCATAACTATAAATTATCACTTACTCGCACCGCCTTTAATGTCTCTGCTAACCCCAAGGTTGACTGGTAGAGAATGCCTAATGGCATTAAGTTCGCCTTTTGTACATTGTATTTTTATGTGTGTGCAATAAAGATTAAATATCTAATTGAAACATACAAGATTCTACATAAACACTATAACATTGAAGACCTTGATGCCAAACTATTCACATATAGCGACAATACCCACCTAAGAGGCCATCACCTCAAACTTTGCACTAGCTTATCTACCAACAACCCACATAAGCACTTCTTAGGCAACCGCGTAGTGAGACAGTGGAACGAGCTGCCGGCAGATGTAGTGTCAGCTCCCACTGACAATTCATTTAAGAACAAGCTGGACAAACACATGCAACCGGTTAAGAGGAACTAGATGCCGATAAATTGGATTCAGGCGCAATCAGTTTTCAAACTGCCTGCCTGTTAATTAATAATAATATGTACTAAGGCTGTGTGTGTGTATTTGTCAGTAGGCAAACTGTTAGCGGCCGACTGAGATTGCGGCGTACCGATTTAGTACGCCCTTCCATATATTTGAAATGGAGTGTCCACAGTCTGCTAGTTTCGCGCTCACAATACGCAGTTTGCAGCGTCGGTCTCTCAGTCTTGCAACTCAGTCGGCCGCTAACAGTTTGCCTACTGGGGACACGGCCCAATACTCACATGGAAGCGTCGATGCGTGGGGTCCCCCGGCTCGGCGGCGGCGGCCCCCCTCGCGGCGTGTAGCGTGCCGCGCCACGTTACGCGCGAGCCCCCCGCCCACACGACACGCTCGTTCCAAACTGGCACGCTACCAGAGTTCTCTGCACAAACGAGCATCGATTAGACCGAGACGAAAGTCTTCGACCAGTGATGACCACGCTTCCTAGCTTGAGCGTTTTGTATTGATCTTAGCTCTTCGCTATTAATAAATAAAAACGCATTGAACGTTCATTATTTCCTGACAAATCAACCTGTATCCAAAGGCACATCGTTACGGCGCTCCTAAGTGACGTTTACAAGTGCTCTGAAATAAAACTTGTATATATGTATCTGAATTTTGAAGCTGCCTTTTTATCTCTAGCACTTAACTCAGCTATCAAGTTCGACTTTTTAAGAGGGAGGAGATATAAGCTCTTACCTAAGCAAGTGTTGTCAACCCGCCACCTCCCCAGATGCAAGGCAGCCCGATGTAGTACGTCGCAGTACGCCGCGCTTAGCATCTGGCTCGCCAGTCGACCGAACAACGCGCCCCAAACGAACGCCACTTGTTGGGCCGCGGCGTAGACATCATACTGGAGGTACGACTGCGAAAACACATTAATAATAAGAGAATAAAATCAAATAATCTTCTTAAAGACTTCATTGTGCATTGCTTTTAGAAGGAATATTTCGAGGGTTCCGTGCTCAAACCCGATAAGTGACAACATCAGATACATAATTTCTGCCGCTTTTTCTTGTGATATTATCAGATAAGTCGATTTCAGAAAAGAAGACTAAAAACTGAGGACTTCATAATCCAATAAGTAAACCTTTTAAGTTTCATTTTTTTTAATTAACCGATAAATTCTTTTCAGTACTGTTTTAAGCCCAAAAACGCAAATTTTGTCACTTATCGGGTTTAAGCACGGAACCCTCGATTTCATCATAAATCCCTCAGTCCATGATGATCAGTTATTGGCATTTCCAACACGTAATAAGACACACTGCGGCAATATTAATTGAAATAGGGGCCTATTGCCGCTTACCGGAAATTTTTCACCAGAGCCTCGTCTGTTAATCGGCAGGTGCACCGCTTGCAGGTGAGGTTAGCTTGGGCTCCTCAGATCTTGGTAGGAGCCCTATTTGCAATAGGCTAGCCACCTATTACCTGGGACCAACTATATAATTGGCGAAGTGCGGGCGTATAATATACCTCTGCCTACCCCTTCGGGGGAACAGGCGTGACGGTATGTATGTATTCGTGGAGAAACTAATAAATTTAATCAGCTGCCCATTCGTCCTACCTTCCACACATCCAAATGCTTCATAATGTTTAATTATAAACATATTTTGTATTACTAATAACTTTTAAACTACTGATAAGTTCGTACTTCACAGGAAGTTAAGTACATTGTAGCGGTTATTTTACATGACCTTATGACCTTTTATTATGTTATCTGTAAGCTATTTATTAATTCATAATTCATTTATTCATTGTTCTATGTGGTTATTAAGATGTTTACATAAAATTATCCGACAAATGAACCCTGGAAGGGAACTATAATAATAACAAAAACACATAATAGCATAAATTTATATATTTGTCAACATATTAACCTTTATAAGTCGGCCTGAGTACAAAAGATGTCAACCAGTTATTACGTTAACCATATGTTAACAGTTTTCTGAAATTATGTAGTAAAAAAAAAATGTGACAAAACGGAAAGACAAGTTCTATATTGTTCAGGCGTTTTCATTGATAAAAATTATCAACTAGCGATACCCGCAGTTTTATCCACGTTAATTTGAAGAAAACTTGTCTATGGTGAGACTTTGTGCCTGACTATGTCCGTAATAAGAATGCTTAGGGTCGCTCACGATGCAAATGGAGAGACCTATGCTAAAGGCCCTATGTGGTAGAATTACTGATAAAAAAATCACATCAAAACGTTATAAATTACAAATATCAATTATTATGATATATATTGTTATCGAATTTATGAAACTTTATCTAATATGGAGCTTTGACAACCGATATGGCGTCGAGGTCAGTATACCTACATTATGCTTCTGAAGTCGTGGGTTTGATTTCCACATAGAGAAATCTATGCCTGCATTATGAATATTTGTTCTGGTCTGGGTGTCTGCTACGTGTATTAAGTATGTATTTATGAAATACAAAAAAAAAGTATTTAAGTTTGTTTATTAGTATCCATTACATAAGTTCGTAATGATACTTGTCTTGGAACTAAGAAATAAGTATAGTTGTTAGAAATTATTTATATATTACATAAGTGTTATTATGATGAAGATTGACAATACAATGCACCCCCGGTAAAGCGGCCCTTGTCTAATCAACCACCCCCTGTAATCCGACGTGCTTATCACTGTTGAATGTAGGAACACAAACATTGTTTTGGAAAATGATCACAAATAAAGCTGATTCATGATTAAACAGATTGCAACTTGTACGCGCCACTTCATGATAATCTTTAAATTTTGAGCTGTATTTTGTCGAATTGCAAGGTACTCTATATCAAAAAATCCGGACTATAAGGGATTTGGGGTAGTACTCTGTAATCCGACAAATTCGATAGTCCGACACTACCCAGTAACACGTTTGTCGGATTACCGAGGGTCCACTGTAATTTAGTTTATAATATAACTAGCAGCCTCCAGCGACTTCGCCCGCATGACCAACATATTTACCTTCCTCTTTCTATTAAAGAAAACCGCATCAAAATTCGTTGCGTAGTTATTAAAGATCTAATATATGTAATACATAAGAACAGGCAGATGAAAGCGACTTTGTTTCATAATATTTAGTAATTATTGTCAAGTTTCAATAAAATCCGTTCAGAAGTTTTTGCATGAAAAAGTAACAAACATTTAGACAAACTTTCGCATTCTATATAATAATATCAGTAACTTTCTTTTAATTTACATCACTCTCCATCCTAAGGTTGCCTGGAAGAAATCGCTGTAAGCGATAAGGCCGCCAATTATAGTATTTTTCTTTTTCAATTGTTTTCAATTTATCTATCTACACATACATTTACGCCTTTTTCCCTGAAAAGGGATGTTATATGACCACAATTCGCCAACAATGTTGTCGGTCCCACGTAATAGGTGGCGACCCTATTGCCGCTTACCGGGAGCTTTTATATTCGCCAGAGCTGATACGTTGATCAGTAGCGGCACCACTTGCAGGTGAGGTTGGCTTGACTCTTGAGATATCGATAAGAGTCCTATACACTCTATCTATCAGTAAAGATTATTTATGATTTTACTAGGTTTAAATTACAATTGTGTTATTATGTTAGTACTTGAAGCATCGTCGTATTTTTAGTTAACACATAGGTTTTTAATTAAATATTTTCAAAACATTTTTTTCTAACCAATTAACACATAAACTTAAGTTTTAAATCACACTGCTTTACTTCAGCCACCTACTACACTACAAACGCTTCATAATTATATTAATATTAGTGATTGAATTTCTCACCTGTGCAAAACAGCAAGGTATAAAACTTGTATAGTAAGCCCCAACAACAGAATTGAAGAGAATCTTCTTTATCCGCATGTTAAAGTCTTTCCTGAGCACATCTACCTCGTCCCTCACTTGCTGCGGGTCGTGGGAGCAGCAGTGGAGAGGAGGAGTTTCCGAGTTGCTGAGCTCCAGGAATGGACTGGATTGCACACCAAAGAGCATGAAGTATATCACTGCACTGGAAGTAATAAGAGTAAAATTGTAATTATTTTTCGACATCTGACAGCGCCTCATATAAGGTTGTGCAATGGGTACTAGACCACTGATTACCATCAGAAATACTTATATTTGTAAACATATACTTGTAACTACTTCTAGATAGATAATTGTTTATAAGACTTAAAAGCAAGTTGAATCCATCAAGCCACAAACTTAGCAGGGAGAGAACTCAAAACAACTGACCTCCACAAAGATAAAAGTAAAATAATTGTATTACGCATATTATTATTGTGTCGTGTCATTAGTAAGTAGTTAGTGCCGTGTGGTTTCGGCTCAGAATAGTGCCACCCCTTCTCAACTCATGGGCAGTCGTAAGAGTCGACAAAGAGATATCCTACTGCATGATGGGCAGCAGCATAAATACTGGCTGGAACTGCAATCACCAACCCGCTTTCCCAGCGTGGTGATTTTGGGCCATATTATCAATTGGGGACACCAATGTTCAGCAGTGGACTTGATAAGAGTAATATGATGATGATATTATTATTGTTGCAATCAATAAACTGATTTGAAATACATACATACACACATAATGTCACACCTCTTTCCCGTAGGGGTAGGCAGTGATCACATCCTTCGACTTGCTACGATTTTGGCACACAACTTTTAGCTTCATTTACACTCATTAACCTCCTCATACACGCCCGTTGGTTAAGGGTACTTTTGACCTGCCCTTTCTCCAAAATTTTCTGAATTTGGTCATGGAAGGTCTTACATGGTCTTCCCCTTCCAACACTTCCAATCACTTATCCATCATAAATTTTATGAAATGTACTTCTCATTTGCATTTGTGGGCAGATCCATGAATATAAAATGTCATTCTCTCAAACGCGCCATAAAAAATCTTTTTACTTACGGGTAACACAGGTAGAATATCTTGACTATTGGATATTTAAGGAATATAAAATATATACACCAGTTGAGAGACCCAAGCACCACTCCAAGTATGAACATTCTGTAAAGAAGTTTTTAGTATTATTTATATCAAAAAATTATCACAGCTTCGAACTATTCTTTATCAACTCAGATCAATGAAAACCCAATAAGAAGCTAGGACATCCTTTATATATGTAATTAGCAGAGGTCGGAATTAGGTAGAGTTATTCATGTACTTGCATCGAAATGTTGATATTAATGTGGACCTTCCCGGGATTTCAATATTATATTTCAATCCAATATCATTGATGTAAGTTTGGCAACGTCGCGCGTGCAGTAGTCTAAATTAAAAAAGTAAAAGTAAATAACTTTTTATTAAAAAGTAAGGGGATTTTTTCTATTCTTTAAAATTAATCCCGGGTTTTGAGGCATATCCACTATATTCTTTCGCTGTGTGAAATCAGTGTAAGTACATGAATAACTCTACCTAATTCCGACCTCTGGTAATTAGGTATGCTAAAATATAAACAAGACAACCACAAAATTACATATACCTACCTCCTTTCACAAACTATTGTGATAGGGAAACATAAATATTTCACCTCAGAACTATAAATTTATATATAATAATATATTATTAGCATGTAAGAGATTTGCTTTATATTTTGATCTTATTTTTATTAAAAAAAAATTATTAGTAATACTTTTCTCGGACAACATTTATCCCACACAACTACATAGTTTACAACTGCTAGGGTTGGCTGGTAGAGATCTTTTCTAGAGATAAGTCCACCTTTGTACATGTTATTTTATATACCTCATATAATACTTAAAATTATTTGTTTTGCAATAAAGGATTATTATTAATTCTGTTAAATAAATATTATTTGAAAGCCACACTAACCTGGTGGCAATGGTAGCATGGGGCATCAATTTTGGTGCCACAAAGTACCGCACTATCGCCAGAGATACCGAGAACAGGAACCTCCTGCAGACTATAGCAATTATGAAAGCCACCAAGTGAGGGTCTATTAAATAGAAATGCTGAAAAAAAAGTTTTATTATATTACTAGCAGCCAAGTTCAAATTTGCACACATGACTCATAGATACATTTTTTAATTTAGTTTGAGCAAGAATTTTAAAAGTAGTTAGTAACTTTATCTATCTGTTGATTAAAGTGTTAATTTGCGTCTTTATATGTCATGCTACACAGGAACAGGATAAAAATTTCCATTTCCTAGTTCTGAGCTACCTCTCCACCAATTTTCAGCCAAATCAGTTTAGCTGTTCTTGAGTTATAACTAGTGTAACTAACATGACTTTCCTTTAAATTATATAGATAATACATTCACTGTACTTGCTCCAGCAGCTCAGCATAACAAGTTACATACTGTATAGTAAGGCTTGAAACTTTACACACAAGTGATATTCTTCACTTTTATAGCTTATATTTTACAGTTAGCGTGTTAAGTAAGGTGGTTGTAGCCAAATGGTTAACTGGTTGTTATGGTCCAGATGGATAAACATAATTCCATTTTATATTCAGCTTAGTTATGTTTTTTAATCACCTTTACATAAAATAGAAAGCTTTATTTTACACTTACATTTTATTTATATTATAATTACTAGTATAAAGACTAAGTAAATTCCAAATATGCTTACCATTGCCTGGTTTGTGTAAGAGTGCGGAAGCCACCATGCTGTCCTATAGAGATTCAGAAACTGCAAGCCCGTGACCACCAGGTAAAAAACAAAGGACATTGCCTCAAAAAGCAGTGTGCCATCTTGTGGTATGAATGGGAAGGGAATATGCTTTGGAGGAGCTGGACCTTCTGGAAGTTTAACCTCGTTTACTCCAACTGCTGGAGTTGGGGACGTGGAAGCCCGGGCGAGACGACCTACGCGTTTTCCACCATTGACTTCCTCATCAGGCAGTACGGCTCCCTGAAAACACTTGCAAATTCGTACTACAGTTGACAAAAAACGAGAAATTTTCAAAGAAAAACTTACTATTTACCTTCTTGCTTACGCCCGAGGCTTTCTTAGATCCTGGAGCTACCATTTTACAAGCAATAGCGGGCAAAGGCCGCTTGATGAGAGGGTCTTTAATGATCTTTCGACGCCGAGATACGGCTGTCGAAGAAGTACTGGTAACTTGGGAATTGGCCCAGCGCCTTGCCAAGAGGATGGTCAGACAGCCAACCACGGCTGGTAAGAAGAATACGACAAAAGGGCCACTTTCATTTTCCGTACAACTCATCACTTACATGTTAAATTATTTAATAATTTGTTACAGAATTTAATTCGGATTTCAAAATAATGAAACACCACACAAGCAAAATACTTACTACCCGTCACTGTCAGTTGACCTCGGTTGAACGAAATAGTGTTATATTATTTTACTAGGTCGAATTATAAAATGGTTTACCTTAACATGCAATATTGTAGACTGCGAATTTAAATTAATAATAATAAAAAATTTATTTTTCTTTAGAATTATTAAATAATGCCGACGATCATCTATAAATTTTAAATTATTTGAAGGGCTAACAATCTATTATTTTGAGACTAAAGTAACTTGAGTACTCTATTTGTGTCCCTGTGACTTGACCAAAATCCATAATTCTTTTAAAATGTTTCATATTGCATGTACTACCTACTTGTAGCACTTAATAAAATTGGTAATAATAATGAAACGAATATTCTAAGTGAGACCTTGCAGATACTGAAATTTAGATTTAGAATATTATGGTAAACATTCTAACTAAAGAAAGAATTATTTGAATACAAGAGAAATGAAAAGGAAGCTGAATGGGAGCTTTATTTAACTGTAAGGTAAGCTATAGCAAAAGAAGACTAATGTCAAAACATAACTAAAATGTCAAATTTATCGACCTATTGAAAAAGAATCAGGCACCGGTAAAATTAAACCAATTTAATAGAAAATATAGTTTTGTTTATCATCAAATTCTCCAAAATGTCGTTTATGATACTATGTTCCTTCGCTTTGGCCTTTTATGTCGTTATTTGGTTCTTTGACTCATTTTTCAAGGTATGCAAACTTGTTGATGTAACTTAAGCCGAATGTATTTCTGTTGGTTTTATGGAATGCTGTATAAATTATTACTATTTCAGAGTTGTATGCACTACCCTTACTATGCATTCTTGGAAGGAACCGGGCTGAAAGTGGGAATTCTCAACTTTACATGGACATCTACAGCATTCAATAGGTTTATCTACAGATGGAGTAAAAATTTGTCCAGAATCCTCAAAAAGTGGTTTACTTGCGGATATTTAATAACCATATTTGTTATTTTACCATTTTCACTATGGACTCTAGTTTCGTTTATATTTGAACACTTCTATGAAACTATTCAATTTAACAGCGTTCCTGAAGTAAAGGCTATGTTGCCAGGAGTTAATATTCCTATGTCTGACTTTTGGGTGTATTTTTTGTCCATTGCATTCACTAGCATTGTTCACGAAATCGGCCATGCAATGGCTGCTGCTCAAGAAGACGTGCAAGTACTGTCTGTAGGAGTACAAGTCATAACTATAATTCCTGCCGCCTTTGTTAAACTGAACTCTGACCATGTGAACAGTTTAGCAGTAACAAAAAGACTGAGAATCTATTGCGCAGGTGTGTGGCATAATTTTGCTACAGCTTTAATTGCATTAATACTATTCTTTTCTGCACCAATTTTGTTCAATATTGCATATGAAACTGGTATAGGAGTTAGAGTAACAGGTTTCACTGATGATTCCCCTCTTAAAGATGTTAGAGGTTTAGAACATAGTGATGTAATTACTACTATAAACGGTTGTGAAATTAAATCATACAATGACTGGTCAAACTGCCTCCACAAAGCCTATGATAGATTTGGAATATGCACAAGTGCTGAGTTCATAGCACAAAATGATGAAATCATGATGGAATCTGTCAAAGAGAATGATGTTGTAGAGTGCTGTAGAAAAGATGATATTTTTAGTTTCTGCTTTGAGTATATGGAGCCAAAAATTGCAGCAGACTCAGTGCTACCGGGCCAGTATTCATGTCTGAAGCCAAGAGATATGATAAAAAATAAATTTACGAAATGCACTGATGCAGGAGGTTTTTCATGTCCGAGGTTTAGTCACTGTCTGAAGCCATCACTAAATAATCATACATATTTGTTGATAATCGAAAGACAAGACAATAATCCAGTTTTGTATTTAGGGTTGCCATATGACGTACAAAAGACTGTTTTTGTTGATCAATACTTTCCTAGAATTTCTTTATTTTCTTTTTTCTCACCATCACAGTTTGAGAAGCTTTTGCAATATATTTTTATATTTTCAATGGGCATCGGGTTCCTAAATGTAGTACCATGTTATGGAACTGATGGTCATCATATCGCAAGAAGCCTTATACAAATATTAGCAAAATATTTGAACAAACAAGGTGACTTTGTGACGTTTTTTACAGTTTTCACAGTAGTTGTTTGTACAGGAATTACTGTTCCCATGTTAGTGTACATGTTTTATAAAGCAATTGTTGATAACTGATGGCAATAACAACTATTGTATATATTTTTTAAGTGTTTTTTGTTTTATTGTGTTG
Organism: Musotima nitidalis; assembly: GCA_949126915.1. Taxonomy (NCBI): domain Eukaryota; kingdom Metazoa; phylum Arthropoda; class Insecta; order Lepidoptera; family Crambidae; genus Musotima; species Musotima nitidalis. Next base: position 3,571,715 of record OX421424.1, on the reverse strand, counting down.
GCACACATATTCTGTGTAATCACAGATAATATAATAGTATACTAGTGTGAAATGGTTAGGAGAAAAACGGATTATTCTAAAACAATTCCTTTGATGTAGGCTTAATGTGCTGTGATATGTTGGAGTCCTTTAATGTGATAGCCTAGCACAATGGGATCATAAATAGCCATTATGTTTATAGTCCTATCCTATGAAAGTCAGAATAGCCATATTATGAAGATGTAGAAAGAAAACGTGTCTCTTGTGTCCACCAAAGAAAAGAGCTTTCATTGAGCAAGTGGCCCAACTTGTAGCTGGTACTCAAAATTGAACCCTCAACTAGTACCTACTCCTGTCTAACCCTGGGGCTGTTTGTTTTATAACTTAAGATCTCCAAGTGTTTTATTCATTTCATTGGTGTTACAGTAGATAACCTGGGAAGCTATATATAGTCATGTCTACCTACTTATTTCTTTTGATTTCTGGTTATTCATTTATTTTGAACAACATAATATGTACTGATCCAGAAACGGCATGTTTCACGAAGTCCAAGTAAGTTCCCGTTAACATTTACTTGTCAAATACACAAATAGTCCATATAATATTGTAATTTTAGCTGCTGAGCATTTCTTAAGCAGACATTGTAAAACAGGCCCCATTATTTAAACAATATTCAGATTTCTAGTAAGTTCAATAAGCCTGGATTAGTATTTAAAACTAAAATTTATTTTATAAACAATGAGTTTTAGTATAACTAATGTATTTATAACAAATAAATAAAAATTTACAATAAAGGTGTCATGTTATTTTACCCTTTACTTAATGCTACAGAACTTTGTAAATCTTTCAAAGATTTTCTTCCGTGATGTAACATTGCTTTAATAGTTGGCTCATCCTTATGATGCATGTTGTTTCTGAAGTCTGTTCGAGCCCATTCTCGCATTTCTTTGCGAGTTACTTCATCTGGTACCAGCTTAATGGTTCGAAATATTTGTCTGTATAATTTTAATACTTCTTGTCGCAGCATAAACTGTAAATAACAATGAAAATGTCACCATGTCATCAGCCTGTTTGCATCCAATACTGGTGAGAAGCGAATCTTAAGGCACACTATTACGCATGACCTTCAGCTTATCGCATTGACTCCTAGCATCATCATATCCTAAGCATTATAAAGTCCAACTGCTGCTGCTGCTGAACATTAGCCTCCCCAATAGATTACATTCTATTATGGTTATCTGCCCATAATCACCACACTGGGCAGGCAGATTGGTAATCACAGTTTAAGCCACTACACAGGACGACACTGCTGCCCAAGATCATCTTCTCTTGGTGGACTCTTACGACTCTCTGTGAAATGAGAGGCAGTGGCACTATTCTAGACCGGTACCACACTGCGACCTAGCATAGTCCAATCAAATTACAGTGCTTTAACCAAATTAATAGGTAGACGAAAACCATTACTGACTTAAAGCAGAGTTCACTTTACCAAGATGAGTCCTTGTATAGGTGACGGATTGTGGCATTTAATATCTTTGAAAGCCACGTTAAGATGTTGGGCCCGGATATCACTTAATATGATAGTCGTAAAACATATTGAAAGCACCTTTTGGGCGGTATCAAAAGTTCTACAGCAAGACGCCACACTCCTGCCTCTGCTAATCCCCGAGGTGGAGTATAACCTGTATTCCTCTCAACTTGGTTCGTGAGAGGAACCCCGTGATCAGTAGTAAAACGGTAATGAGCTCAGTAGTGGAACGGTAATGACGATGAACCATAACGATACCTGCTTTAAATTCAATGTTGTTCTAGTAATCTTTGTGGCCATTTTACTGGATTGATATTTCTACTAATGTCATGACATTTGTCGTATTATATACATTTATAAAGCGCGTAAGAACGATAAAAATCACAAACTAAGAGGCAAAAAGAAAGGTTGTTTTGTGTCAAATTGTCAATCATAATAAAAAATAGCGATTTTGACATTCAGTGACATGACTTTGTTTGGACTATCAGCTGATTGCAATTGTTTTTAAATTATTGATGTTGGAAAAGGTTAAAGTGAACACACATACTGTGTATCTGAAATTTTCAATATTTTGAGTTACTATGCACGAAAATAATAATATAAAAATAGGATTTCAATTTCTCTATGTATTTTTACATAAAAAAAATGTGTTACTTGCTAACCTATCAAAAAATATTTATTTTCCTACCCTGATTTATCAGCGTTTATTTCACATAACATAATGTGGCACATATTAGTTAATACTTAACCTAAACACAAGAAATAAGCATAAACTAGTTGTACCTGCTACTAGGCAAAAGTTAACAAATCATTTTTAGGTCAATGCGTGCGATTCTACAACAGAATCCCAAGCGGTATACAGCAATTAAGCGTAAATAAATTTATATTAACAATAAAAGGGAAGCTTCAAAGGAATTTTATTTGATCAAAGATTATATGGCAGAATGCTGGGGATTAAACTGTCGTAGTGCCAAAAAAGTAAAGATTTAACGCCATTAGTTTTTTTTTCTATGCGGTTTTGTGAAATCACGTTGTTATGTAAACCCGAAACAATTCCTGAGCTCAAATCGGATATCCAACGCGTTTTCGGTGAGATACAGCCACATCTCTGAGCAAAAGTCATGGAAAATTTCATGTAAAAGTAAAAGTAAAAAAAATATTTATTTCATAAACTATTATACATAGTACCTACTTGAAAACGTCATAATTAAAATATTTAAAAAAATCGAAATATTATTACACTAAATCACGAAGCTTAGATTCACTTACATGCAACAAAACAATTTAAAAACAAAAAAAAATTAAGTGTAAGTGAATTTAAGTGCCAAATCCGAGCCTGTGAGCCTGACCCACGGAACTGTTCCGTGGCCTGACCGCTATGTAAGAAGAACTGGCAAGAAACTCACAGGCTATGCTATTTTAAATATATCCATTGGTTTGGTACTTTTAATACCGTATAGAAATTAATGAAACTGGCATAGGTATGGAGATTTTCCGTGTTGATTTCAAAACCCTGTAGAAGCTACAAGTAAAGTATAGTAGTGGTATATTGTAATATTATGGTACAACTTTGACTTGACTGAAACTATTTATTATACTACTTGCCACTGGGAAATACTCTTAATAACACTAGTCCTTTAATAGAAAATACGAACAGAAGACGGTAGCCGTTACGTTCGATGCATTGTTTCCAAAACTTGAAGCATGCTATAATGAGAGATTTTGCTAGAAAACTCATGTCGTGTATAAATAGACTAGTAGTTTACCTGCCACTTCGTACGCGTAAAACTCAATTATATCGCGCCTCTTTTTTAAGTAACTTAAAATATAATATTTATCATCTAGTAATAAAACAAACGAAATAGTTTCACGCTCCTGGCTTTAAAAATGAAGACTGTCCGTACAAACTTTGATCCCCGTTTTTCTTCTTTTTTTTTTTGGTTTACGTCGGTAACGAAATGCATGTACATGCAGTGTCTCCTGGCCAGAGAGAAGGTGGGGGGAGAGGTCCACCAGCAGACACGACCGCCAGCAGTAATACTCACTAAAAATAAGCCCCGCCGCTTGTTGAGAAAGAGGCGGGGGCCAACGTCCCCCGGACCAAAACCGGGAGGACCTCCTCAGAGAGACGCAGTGGATGCGCCCCTCCTACCTCCTTGTGCAACCATAGCGTGTGTGGCCGACTTCTCGGAGGGTCTATGGTTAGACAGCAGGGGCCCCCTGCCCCCGCTGCCTAAGATCCTCCTGGCGCTGCTTGACGGGCCCTCCTGGCCCGCCCGTTGCGCCCTCCACAGGTTTCCCCCCCGGTAGTCAGTACTAAGGGCACCCAGAGTCGCCAATCTCTGGATGTTACCTTTTCCCTAGCGGCCTCTGCGCCCTACCGGGAGGTAGTCAGCCCCCCCACCACGACAAGGTGGAGACCAGTTCGGGGGGAAACTTTGATCCTTTTTTTTTTTTTTGATTTACGTCGGTAACAATATGCATTTACGCACTGTCTCCCGGCCAAAGGGGGACCGAGAGAGGTGTGTGGGGCTCACCACCGGCAGACACGACCGCCAGCAGTAATACCCACTAAAAATCTTCCGACGACGCCCGCCGCTTGTTGAGAAAGAGGCGGGGTGCCAGTACCTGGGTTGCAGCTCTGACACCCCGCCCGCGGCCAACGTCCCCCGGACCAAAACCGGGAGGACCTCCTCAGAGAGACGCAGTGGACGCGCCCCTCCTACCTCCTTGTGCGACCATAGCGTGTGTGGCCGACTTCTCGAAGGGTCCATGGTTAGACAGCAGGGCCCCCCTGCCCCCGCTGCCTAAGACCCTCCTGGCGCTGCTTGACGGGCCCTCCTGGCCCGCCCGCTGCGCCTTCCACAGGTCCCTCTTAGTTTCCCCCCCGGTAGTCAGTACTAAGGGTACCCAGAGTCGCCAATCTCTGGGTGTTACCTTTTCCCTGGCGCCCCCTGCGCCCTACCGGGAGGTACTCAGCCCCCCCACCACGACAAGGTGGAGACCAGTCGGGGGGGGACTTTGATCCTCTATTTGTACCCTTTACAACCTTTTATCCGCAATAATTTTTGCCTATGTCCTTTCTCAGGCCCTAGAATACCTGTGTGCCAAATTGAATTTACATTAGTTCAGTAATTTTTGCGTGAAAGCGAGTCAGACAGACAGAGTAACTTTAGCGTTTATAATAATAGTATGGATTACGTAATGTGTATTTTAGTGGATTCTTCTTGCAACATTATCAAGGAGCATTACAATCATTCAAAGGAGCATTAGAAACATTCATGAAAAAATAATAAAATTAACTTGTTATCACTACTTGTCAAAACAATTTAAAAACCACATTTTTAGACTTTACAACAGAAAACCAGAAACAAAGATTTTTCCCAAAAACGCTATTTCAAACGGCTCCTAAATTGTGACTTCACATTTCTCTATTTTATATTCTTCGATCGATCTTTGTTCTAAAGCTATATTAAAAATTAAATAAACAGTAAATAAAAATAAATTGTTTGAGTTTTCGGATCGTAATATTATCTTTGCCATTCAATTTTAAGGTCAAATTGTAGAGGTGTATTTTTTTCAAAAATTTTAACTGTAGGTCACAAATTTGTGTGATTTTAATAATTTATTTCTGATGAATATGGAAGAACATGCAATAGGAAACTTTCTTTCTTTTAAATAATGGCTTCGTGCGTCTAGCACATTTAGCCAGTGTCAAGTAAGCGATATATTAATTATAGCGGTCGCCCGCGGCTCCGCCCGTGTGGATGTCGTTTACCGCTGCAAAATGCCTGCCAAGAAAAGACACGGTCAGCAAAATGACTCCCAGGTCAATTCACAGACACCGACACTACGACGACGCAGTCATTATCCGCAGGCTGCATAGATTGTCTTTATGTGGATGTTAAAGTTGTTAATGATGAAAATATTTAAATGTAATTCATACTAAGTTTTCACTCCTAACGGAGTGCAACCCGTTGTTTTGGGATAGATAACTAAAGCGATTATTGTAAAGCTTCTCTATAAACAACATTTGACGTAAAATTATTTTCAGGTAACAAAATAAACTGATGGTCGGGAGCCCCGACCCGTGATAGGGCGCCGTGCAGCAGAAATCGTAATAATTTAATTTCGCCATAACTTCAAAACCAAACGTAAAATTTTGATCATTCAAAGACTAAATATTATCTACATGCTGCAACTGCACTTAGTGATGAAATAGATTATTTTGATAAGGATTAATATCATAAGTAAATTAAATTCGTTTAAATGTAGTACAATAAAAAAATGGTTGTTATGCCTCACTCGACATAGATAGGTATAGTGTGTCGCGGACTTTTTAGTAGATATTTATAAGATCTACAATTAATTAGCACATTTTGTGGTTCTATCTAATGTAAAAGAATATTTATTTATTTATTTTATCTTTTATAGTTTAGGCTGCGTACGCAAAATGAGTAACTGTCCTGGTTGATTTTTTACACTTTGTGTCCGAAAAACCCATACTTATATCTTACAAAACCCTATTTTATACAAATTAAAATTTTGCCTATGTTACTCACTAATAATGAAGCTTTGTAATGAAAAAAAAGTCCAGTACTTTTTGAGTTTATTCGTTACATACAAAAATACAAATCTTTCCTCTTTATAATATTATTACATTGACTCCCCCCCCCCGTACCCCAGTGACGTATACATGGAGCCTACTGGCATGCTGGCTAGTTGAGCGCGGTGAGCGGCAACCACGCGACTTTTTTCTAATACTTGCATTTTTAAACTCGTGATATCTTCCGAATGAAATATCCGAATTTTTGTTGATAAGGATTAATACCAAGGTACAAATATAGAGCCTTTTCAAGCGGCGGCATATAAATTAAATTTTTAGAATAAAAAACCGCTTACTGTGACGTAACTATAATATTGAGACATATGCTGTCGCGACACTTTTTGTAGATAATGATGAGTTATTCAATTCGGACATTTCATTAAGAAGATATCCCGATTTAAAAAATGCAAGTATTAGAAAAAAGTCGCGTGGTGCCGGTCACCGCGCTCAGCTAGCCAGCATGCGATATAGGCTCCATGTAAGCGTCACTGGGGTGGTACGGGGGGGGGGGGAGTCAATGTAATCTATACTAATATTATAAAGAGGAAAGATTTGTATTTTTGTATGTAACGAATAAACTCAAAAATTACTGGACCGATATTAATAATTCTTTTATCAATAGAAAGCTACATTATCACTGAGTAACATAGGCTATATTATAATTTCGAAAAAAATAGGGTTCCGTAAAATATTTGGGTTTTTCGAACACAAAGTGTAAAAATCAACCAGAACAGTTGCGTACGCTGCCTAAACTATAAAAGATAGAACCACAAAATGTATGAATGAATTAAAGATCTTATACCACCTACTAAAAAGTCCGCGACACACTATACCTATATATGGCGAGTGAGGCACAACAACCATAATTTTTTTTATTTAAAAATCTTGATTTTTTTTTGTACTATGTTTATACGCATTTATTTTACTTATGCTAATAATCCCTATCAAAATTAATTATTTCATCACTAAGTGCAGTTTATGTAGATAATATTTGGTCTTGGAATGATCAAAATTGGACGTTTGTTTTTGAAGTTATGGCGAACTTAAATTATTACGATTTCTGCTGCATGGCGCCCTATCACGGGTCGGGGCTCCCGACCATCAGTTTATTTTGTCACCTAAAAATAATTTAATGTCAAATGTTGTTTATGGGGAAGATTTACAATAATCGCTTTAGTTATCTATCCCAAAACAACAGGTTGCTCTCCGGGACTGCCGGTAAGAGTAAAAACTAAGTATTAATTAGATTTAAATATTTTCATCATTAACAACTTCAACATCCACATAAAGACAATCTATGCAGCCTGCGGATAATGACTGCGTCGTCGATGTTAGTGTCCGTGTCTGTGAATTGATCTGGAAATTATTTTGCTGACCGTGTCTTTTCTGGGTAGGCATTTTACAGCGGTAGCCGACATCCACGCGGGCGGAGCCGCGGGCGACTGCTAGTAGTACATTATTTTGTTCTATCATCAATAGTTTTCGCTGCGCACGCTACGTAAGGAATTTTTCAGGTCATTTTTTTACACCTTGTTGTTGTTGTTACTCGAGGATAATGTAGCTTTCCAAAGGTGAAAGAATTTTTGAAATCGGTCCAGTAGTTTCGGAGCCTATTCATTACAAACAAACAAACAAACAAACAAATCTTTCCTCTTTATAATATTAGTATAGATATATAATTTATAGTAAATGAGAATGAGTGGTGATAAAGATGATAAATCGAAGATGAAATACCCTCCCCTAAACCCCTTGAGTCCTCAGTAAAGATGTGGGACTATACTGAGATCTCACATGGACTCCTTGAGAGAAAATTTGAAAAGTGATGTTGTACTGTTTTGTTTGATTTACCAACATTTATGTATGTTTACAAACACTTAACGGTTAATAATCCACCGTTATTACACATTAATGTTAGAAATATCACAAATTTTAGAAAATAAAACAAAACTGCAGACATGACGCTTTACTTTCCCGCCAAGAAGTCCAATAGGAAACTTCTTCTTCCTCCATTTAAACATCTTTTTTTTTCCCCTTTCTTTTAAATAATGGCTTCGTGCGTCCAGCACATTTAGCCAGTGTCAAGTAAGTTATATATGAATATTAAAAGAGTAATTCATAGTATATGAGAATGAGTGATGATAAAGATGATAAATGGCAAATGAGATACCCTCCCCTAAACCCCTTGAGTCCTCAGTAAAGATGTGGGACTATACTGAGATCTCACATGGACTTCTTGAGAGAATTTAAAAAGTGATGTTGCACTGTTTTGTTTCATTCACCAACACTCATGTACGTTCATAAACACTTAACGGTTAATAATCCACCGTTATTACACATTAATGTTCGAAATATCACAAATTTTAGAAAATGAAACAAAACTGCAGACATGACAAGAAGTCTTCAAACATCCAATTGAAGTTACAGCTTTCGCGAAAAAGTAACTTGGGGGGGACTATACTGAGATCTCACATGGACTTCTTGAGAGAATTTGAAAAGTGATGTTGCACTATTTTATTTCATTTACCTCATGTACGTTCACAGACACTTAACAGTTAATCATCCACCGTTATCACACATTAATGTTCGAAATATCACAAATTTTAGAAAATGAAACAAAACTGCCTACAGACATGACGCTTCACTTTTAATCCTTATCCTTTCCAAGAAATAATAATTTGTATTATTATTTAGACGTCTTTTAATTCTGCAAACATAATAATATATATATGATGATTAGTGTCATACTTGTAATTTTCCGACTTTGATTTGATTCACTTGACTCATGAAAGTCATGAACCACAAACTATCGTAATAACTACATATTTGCAGATTGAATAGGCAATGGGCGGGCACATAGCCCGAAGAACCTACGGCGAAAGTACTTAATAAATAGTTTGAGTTTGAGTTTATAAATAAAAATGTATATAATTTTATAATGTACTAGCGGCCCGTCCCGGCTTCGCACGGGTAGACATAAATAGGTACAGATATTTAAGTTATAAGCAAAGACATTCACCTATAATCTCTTTGGTTATAAGCATGCTAATTAAAACGACCATGAATCACTAAATTAGAAAAAAAATTTATGCTCACCTTAGTCTCCCTGTACACTACTTTGGCTGTGGTATTTGTAGGTGGCAACAAAACGTATTGATTTTCAGGAGATCCTACTCGAGAAAGTGCCACATACAATTGCCCGTAGGAAAAGCACTTTTTTCCTATGTCGATACCAACTATGGAAATAGTTTGTCCCTGGGATTTATTTATTGTTAGGGCAAAGGATGGCCGTGTGGCGCCGGCCTAGAATAGCGTCACCCCTTCTCATCTCATGGGGAGTCGTAAAAATCGACGAAGAGAAATGCTACCGGATGATGGGCAGCAGCGTCATCCTGCGTACTGGCTGGAACTGCGATCACCAACCCGTCTGCCCAGCGTGGTGATTATGGGCAAATACCCCCAAATGGAAAATGGCACACACGCGTATACGGCCCCCAGTCCCCGGCGGCCCCGCTATTCCAGATTACGGTAGCGGTCTTGGTAACGGCGGGGCAGGGGGTGCTAAGAATCACCGGCAGAGATCCGGCTACCACCCAAAACGACGACTTCTGCACCTGGCAACTTATAACACGCGCACACTGAGGACCGACGAGAAGATTGACGAGCTGGAGGAGGAAATAGAGCGGTTGCACTGGGACATTATCGGGTTATCCGAAGTCCGTAGACAGGGAGAGGATACGGTAATCCTTAAGTACGGCAACTTGCTATACCACCGGGAGGGCGATCGCCTGTCCCAAGGTGGTGTCGGTTTTATCGTCCGGAAGTCTATCCGTAACAACGTCGTGTCTATTCGGAGTGTGTCGACCAGGGTAGCGTACCTAATACTCAGAATCACCAAACGGTATTCGTTGAAGGTAATTCAGGTTTACGCACCGACCTCGGCACACCCTGACGAGGACGTGGAGATATTGTATGATGACATTTCTGCCGCCATTCATACTTCACCGACTCACTACACGGTTGTTATGGGAGACTTTAACGCAAGGCTAGGCCAACGAAGCGGTGACGAGCAGAAAGTGGGGCAATTTGGAATAGGGCGAAGGAACCATAGGGGACAGCGGTTGGCTGACTTCATGGAGAAGGAGGGCCTCTTTATGATGAACTCCTTCTTCAAGAAGCCACCACACAGGAAATGGACCTGGCTGAGCCCCGATGGTTTCACGAGGAATGAGATAGACTTCATCATGACCACTAAGCGACAAATATTCAATGATGTCTCTGTGATCGCCAGGGTGAAAACCGGTAGCGATCACCGAATGGTAAGGGGCACATTGAATATTAATATAAAGCTTGAAAGGTCCCGTTTGATGAGGTCTACGCTCCGACCCTCAGCTGCCCATATTCAAAACCCCGAGAACTTTCAGCTCGAGCTTCAAAATCGCTTCGCAGGTCTGGAGAACTGCGTAACCGTTGACGATATAAGCGGCGGGCTGGTTGAGACTGTCCACGTTGTCGGGTCCAAACATTATAAGACCCGACAAACTAAAACCAATAAACTGTCGACTCAAACTCTTAATCTCATGGAAGCGCGACGAGACATGCGATTGCAGTCTTCAGCGGAAGCGTCTTCTTACCGGCTCATCAATAGACAGATCTCGAAATCCTTGCGACTCGATATTCGCAAATTCAATACAAATTGTATTGAAGATGCAATAGAGAGGAACAGGGGTTCAAAAGTGTTCGCACGGGATCTGTCTATTGGTCAGAGTCAGTTGACACAGCTGAAGACCAACGAAGGCAGTCTAGTCACGTCGAGACCTGAGATTATGAGGGAGATCGAAAGGTTTTATGGACAGTTGTATACCAGTACGCAAGATCCCGCTACTTGTTTGGCTAAAGACCCTAGAGCCAAACTAACCCGACATACCACCGAAGACATCCCGGACGTCAGCCTGTACGAGATTAGGATGGCCCTGAAACAACTAAAAAACAACAAGGCACCGGGGAAAGACGGGATGACAGCAGAGCTTCTGAGAGCGGGTGGTACACCAGTACTTAAGGTACTCCAGAAGCTCTTTAATACCGTCATTCTCGAGGGACGTACGCCACAGGCGTGGTCCAGTGGTGTGGTTGTCCTTTTCTTCAAGAAAGGTGACAAATCCCTTTTGAAGAATTATAGGCCAATCACGCTACTGAGCCACGTCTATAAGTTGTTTTCACGGGTCATCACGAACCGTCTCGGTCAAAGGTTTGACGACTTCCAGCCTCCCGAACAAGCCGGTTTCCGAAAAGGCTTTTCAACCATAGACCACATTCACACGCTGCGGCAGGTTATACAGAAGACCGAGGAGTATAACCAGCCACTTTGCTTAGCGTTTGTGGACTATGAGAAAGCCTTTGATTCGATCGAGAGCTGGGCAGTGTTTCAGTCCCTGCAGCGATGCCGCATTGATCATCGGTATATCGAAGTTCTGAGGAGTTTATACAGAAACGCCACCATGTCCGTACGAGTACTGGACCAGTGCACAAATCCTATCCTCTTGCAGAAAGGCGTGAGACAGGGTGATGTCATTTCACCGAAACTGTTCACTGCTGCACTGGAGGATGTTTTCAAGCTACTGGACTGGGAAAACTACGGCATCAACATAAATGGCGAGTATATGACTCACCTTCGATTTGCCGACGACATAGTGGTCATAGCGGAGTCGCTTGTGGATCTGGGCACAATGCTCGGAGACCTCGACAGAGCTTCCCGAAGGGTAGGTCTTAAAATGAACATGGATAAGACCAAAATCATGTCAAATATCCATGTTGTGCCTACCCCAGTAATAGTGGGAAGCTCGGCCCTCGAAGTTGTCGACGAGTACGTATACCTGGGACAAAAAGTCCAATTAGGTAAGTCCAACTTCGAGAAAGAGGTCAATCGTCGAATCCAGCTCGGTTGGGCTGCGTTCGGGAAACTACGCAAAATCTTCTCGTCCAAAGTACCTCAGTGTCTCAAGACGAAAGTCTTCGACCAGTGTGTGTTGCCAGCGATGACGTATGGGACTGAGACGTGGTGCCTGACTATGGGCCTCATAAGAAAGCTCAAAGTCGCTCAGCGTGCAATGGAGAGAGCTATGCTCGGAGTGTCCCTACGTGATAGAATCAGAAATGAGGAAATCCGTAGGAGAACCAGAGTGACCGACATAGCGAAGCGCGTTTGCAGGCTGAAGTGGCAATGGGCGGGGCACATAGCTCGAAGAACCGACGACCGATGGGGCGTTAAGGTTCTTGAATGGCGACCACGAATCAGCAAACGTAGTAGAGGGCGGCCCCCAACGCGATGGACCGACGATCTGGTCAGGGCGGGGGGGAGCCGGTGGATGCAGGCGGCAAAGAATCGATCTACGTGGAAAGCAATTGGGGAGGCCTATGTTCAGCAGTGGACTTCGAATGGCTGAAATGATGATGATGATGAGGGCAAAGGATATTTTTAAAGGGAACTGTAACCTTTTAATAGATATGGGCAAATCAGTTGATATCATCGGGATCCACGGAACATGTGCGAGCTGACCGGCCGTGGGTCCCGTAATGATAGTACAATAACAATCACATAATTTCTTAATTCTTCAGTTACTCGATGCGCTGCGTGGCGGCATGCATATGCTGCGAAGAGTATTAATCGGTTTTTTATTTTTAAAGATTTCTATAGTAATCTAGTACTAAATATAGCCTATGTTACTCAGTGATGATGTAGCTTCCTAATGAAAAAAGAATTATTAAAATCGGTCCAGTATTTTTTGAGATTATTCGTTACATACAAATATATAAATCTTTCATCTTTTTAAAATTAGTATAGATAATTATAGTTTATAGTCAATTGATCCTTCAGTCATACTGTTTGATCATTTTTGTTGGACATCTTTTTTATCTTATATGTAATACAATGTACTTTGTAAATAAATAAATAAGGGTTACTACCCTGCCCAGCTGCAGTTTATTGTTCCAAGAAGGTGATTACATATTTTTGTGTCTATATTTTTAGAGTTTTAGAGACCCTGAGCCCTAAGCTTAAGTATAGGGCAAGGGGAATCAAATTCTTTTGCGGGGAACAGTATTCGCATGTAGGTACAATACGCTGCCAGACGATGTGGCTAAGTTATCTATAAATAAATTTGAAAATTACATAAAGTGTAAATTGTGCCAGAAGGCTTATTATATGTGCAAGATTTCATAACCTGGAAGTGACATGAATTGCTCCTTTTTTTCTTATGATAAGATGAGATATGATCTTTCGATATTAGATTTTGTTAGTTTTAAAAATAGCGGTAATCTTAATATTTTTTTGCTTTAATTGTATTAGATCTTAAGACATAATTTTAAAAAAGCCGAGATGATTTTCTTGCGGCATTCTTCTCAATCTCGTTGCCTTTTTGGAAGCCTCGTTAGAGTCTCCGACAGACTGACTGCCTCACTGACGGACAATCCCCTCCGTCCTTTAGAATCACGACAGATTCCCTCCGATAAAAGTCACCGACAGACTGACAAATCTTGAGAAAAACCACAACAGACAGATAAACGGACAAACCTTGACAAATTCTGACAAAGAATCCATTTGCTTTTATTTCTTTACTATGGTACCGCTTATATCTCTTTCTGTTGTTAAAAAAATATATCGAATTTCAATTTTGTGAATGTTTGACGAATCTGAATGATCTTGTTGATCTTAAAGACAATAAAGTATATTTTATTTTTTATCATGTTAGGATATGATCTTGATAAATATTTTAGAGTTTCGTACAAAAACGAATAACGAAACTCCTTTATGGTCACATGATATATGACCACTTAGTTGCTCGTCTGTCAAAACCTTTCACTCGGCAACGCAAGGAGGTCTCAAGTTTTTTTTGTCATTCAGTAGTTACAAACTTTTTTGCAGTCGATACACAACAGTCATCATATCCTAGCTTTATCCCGGTGGCCCTAGACTTAAGCTTAGGGCCCAGGGTTTGCTTACTGGTGTAACCAGATTTGGCTGAATTGCAGTCATAGTTTTCAGTTGATAAATAACAGAGTCTCCATGTAAAGAGACTTATTGGTTAACAAAAAATGTTTTTCTAGAACCCAGGCTCTTAAAGATAAAATTACAGAGAAAAAAGTATTTCCAAATAAAAACTTAACCCAATAGGTCTAAATACACGTGAAGAACTTATGTTATGGATACTAAATAACGGATAAACATATATAAATACTTTTATTTTGTAAATAAATACTTAATATAGATAGGAAAATACCCGGACCAGAACAAATACTCATGTGTATTTTTTTTAAATAAAGTTTATTTTTGTGGGAATAGAACCCACGACCTCAGTAGCAGAGTACTGGTATAGTCGCCTCCACACCCTATCGGTCTTTAATGTTTTACACTTTTAAAATATTATTTAAATATTCCATCAAAAAATTTGGTCAACTTATTAGTAGAATTTGTGTTAAGTTGTCTAGTCTGTGGTAACATTATGAAGGTATTTTATAGTCAATAAACTTTTTCTTTCATGGAATCACATTATATTACTACTAGTGGACTACTAAATGCCGTTATTGAGAAGGTACATTACAATATTGATAAATTAAGCCTATTTTAATCACATTGACATTGGTAAATTTGTTGTTCAAATCAAAGTACGATTTTAATCTATTTTGTGTGTGAGAGTCTTTATTTATTACATTAAATTTTCATACCTGCTACTAAGAATAAAATAAATTGACAAATATTATACTATGCTTCATTATCCGTTTGTTAGTTTGTAATTTTACCGACTTTTATGAAAGACAATAACTTCCTGAAATTACCAAATATATTTCCACACAACAATATGCGTAAAAGTAGATTCTAATTACAAAAACACTTTTGTATGTATAATTCGATACAAAGAATTACTGCATTCAAAGTAATGCAATGCAGTTTCAGTAACGCCCAAGCTCCGCCCAAAAGCGCGCGGGAAAACTGAGCTTTTCACACGCGCGGAGCGGCCCGACCAATAGCGGCCGCAGTCGCGATGCGATCGTCGCGCGGGAAGCACGTGTGTGTGAACGGTATTCTCGTACGTCATTATTGTTTACGTGAACATCAAACTTGATTTGCGCGAATGTAAAACTTTCAGAACATTACATTAGCCAGTGAAATAAGTTTTATTATACATAATGGACAACAAAATACCTAGAGATCCATCACCAACCCTGAAAGCTCCCGTGAAAAAGGAGAACGAAGAAGAAATCAAGGTAAGACATTTTCTGACGCGAATTTCCGCCGGCATCATCGAGTTACGACTCACGTCTTATTGGCAACAGGCCGGTTTCCTCTCGTCTCGTAATATTACACTACGGAGTCGTATTTTTAAATTCGATATTCAATACTCCTCCCTATGAGGGGCCTCTACAAAAGCCAGTGCGGCAGGGTTCCGACTTGCGCCGAATAAATTATAAAGTAAGTTTACGGTTACAATATTAATTACATTTCGCGATATACAATAAAACGCGTGTAATATCACGTTTTCGAGGCCTTTTCCAGCCATTAAAGTGTGTAATGCGATATCAGAAGCGCGCTCGGATCGCTGTAACCAGAGTCGCTGGATGTTTTGATAATAGATATAGGCGGCGCTGCTGTGCGCGTGTGCACAGACACGGCGCCGCGCCTGTGTGCGTGCGGGTAATTTTAGACGTTCCTTTGCTCAAAACGTAACACGAGACCGTCCCAGGCCACAAGCCGACGCTTCAATTTATTGTTTTCATGTGATTATCTTTGTAGTTAGAATCGTCTTGTATCTAAAGTGATTATTATTGTGTCCGCCCGCGATTGTCATCTGTTAACTCGCGCGCATTATATTAGCGCCTCGGAAATAGTTTCACGTGTCAATAACCCCATTGGCGGTGTCCACGCGTCGGCCGTGACGTCACGGGACACCCGCGGATTATGCGCGAGAGTTTGAGGTTGATTTAATTTATTGCTATAGCCCACGTAGTTGACCCAGATTGCTAAGTACTTACGTATTATTTTGAAATTTTTACGCTTGGTAGAAACACTTTCTAGAAAACTTTATTGTAATGGTTTCCTGAAGACATATATATTATTTTAATTGTACGTTCTCTATTCTGCTTTCACAAAACAGGTCGTTTTTGAAGAAATGTAATTTTTATATTTATAGTATCCGAAATAATGTTTTTCTTGTACCATACCACACTTGAAATACTTTCTTTCCTTTAAATACTTAAATTGGTTCGATATTAGTCATTAACAAAATATGTTCATGACGTATTTTTATTTATATAATTATAATGTCGCATCAAAATCGTATCAAATAGTCATATCACATAATAATATAATAAAACCACAATACTCACTGACAGGTAATCGCTATAAAGATTTCGTTACGTTGATGAAATATCGAACTGTAAAGTGAGTTTCATCTTGTATGTTCTTATAAGAATAGGAATATTTTTTATTGACAAAATAACATTACATAACAATTAGATTAAACAGTTACAAAAAAAACGTAGAGAAAAACAAAACAAAAATATTTAAAAAAAAAATAACAACAACTTATGATAATGTTACCTGTCAAAAGGGCGATACATCAGCATAATGCTGCTGCATCTAATAATACAGCAGCGCTGGTGTTCCTGCACCGCCCTAAAAAATAAATAAGAGAAAAAATAACACAATCCAATTGAAAAGTCATAGCAGATATATAATTTTAGCTTAAATAAAAAGAAAGCTAAAGAAATATAACACAATCGAATTATAAAGTCTTTAAGTAAGGTGAGTCCAATAATATTGATTCTGCAATATGAATATTCCCCAGTCCGTCATAAGGCGACCACAAATAGCTCGCATCGCAAAACCTGTGCAGCGAGCACGGAAGTTGTGAGTGCCGATTCACCGGCAACCCGCTCTCTAGCGTTATAAACAAACAACGGTGCCTCAGCTATCATCGTGATATTAAATAACACAATAGGTGTATTATAAATAAATTTTAATGACTAATATATTTTAATGTTACCTCTAAAATTATGGTTACACTACAATTACAAAGAATACCAACTATAGCCATAAAAGTTACATAACTTTGTTCGCCCACCAGCAAATTATATATTATATTTATACTTTTATTTATTTTATTTTTATTTTTTATACTTTTATTCAGCTTGAGTATATCACGCTCACTTATATGTTTCCGCGGTGGTAGCGTCATGCGTCGGATCGTTGCGCTCCCTAAAATATGGTTGAGCGTAACGCGTTTGCTCATGTCTACTATGTTTATCCGTAATTATGTTAATATTGGTAAAAAAAGAGTTCTGTCTCCCTTTTTTTTTTTCAAATCTTGTGACTGCAGAACACAATTGTTTTAATATTATGTATTTTAATTGTAACTGGCGGGAGAAAAAACCAACCTTGACGATTTTCTTGCCCGTTCTTTTACGATCAAGCTCCCGCCCGCAGCGAATGGGCGCGTTAGTTTATAAGTATGACATTCATAAGAGCTCTATTGAGCCAAACTTGAATAAATGAATTTTTAATTTTTTTAATTTTAATTTTTAATAATTATTGTATAGACGAATATCAATAATTGGGCTTAGGCGCAAATATTCGAAAGCGCAAAATGTCACATAAATACATTTTTTCCAGAAATCTATTACAACATCTGCGAAAGTGCGCATTTATAATTAACTAGCGGTCGCCCGCGGCTTCGCCCGCGTGGATGTCGGTTACCGCTGCAAAATGCCTACCCAGGAAAAACACTCCCAAATTTCTTGGTTCGAGTGCTGATATTCTGCACAGTATGAGGATGGTTTCGAAGACCAGCACGTGTTGTTCGGGAGAGGAAAGGAGAGGGCGGGATGAGATCGAAAAGCTCCTCAGAACACTCGCCGTAGTAGTTCCGATAAAAAACACTGAGAGATGCAATGTCTCTACGCAGCTGTAGATCCTCGAGTGAGGCTGTTACCTCAGCATCCCTTATAATGCGAACCGCTCGCCGTTGCAGTCTGTCAGGTGCGTCGAGGAGGTACTTAGCAGAACCGTCCCAAAGATGGGAACAATACTCTACACTCGATCGCACTTGAGTCTTGTACAACAAACAGCACTGCTCGGGAGTGAAAAACCGCCTCACCTTATTGAGTATACCCAACTTACGGGAGGCAGTTAAAATAACACCCTCGATGTAGCATTTTGGATTTAGGTCCTGGCACCGATGTCCATGCCGAGAATGCTGAGATCCGCCGAAATGGGCAACGGAGCGTTCTGAAGAGAGGAAGGACTAAGGAAAGAAGTAACCTTCGACGAGAATGCACAAACCTCGGTTTTGGTGGCATTAAACTCGACCAGGTTTTCAGATCCCCACTGAGTGACACGATCGAGAGTCCGGTTCACTTTGGCAACCAGGTCTTGCCTTTGCACCAGGATATCGGCTTGCTTTGCCGCAGGATGTCCCAAGTACCGCTCATGTACCGTACTGTCATCCGCATAACAATGAATATTGCCCAAGGACAACATGTCATTAATATGCAGAAGAAATAGGGTAGGCGAGAGTACCGATCCCTGCGGCACTCCGGCATTGACTTTGTAGAACTCGGAGGAACTGCCCTCACACAAGACACGAATCCTCCGACCTTCATCACTATCTAAATCAAAAAAAATCTACTGCTGAAGACCCTCAATTGTTTACCAGTTTGAATCGATCTAAAGCCGCTTCCCTCCACCTTGTCTAAGATCATTGGTCTGTTTATTATACTGCTGGAAGCAGTCCTTTACTCTACATTCGTCTACTGGAGCACGGTTCCTATTGAAGAAGTTAAGGCCCCATCGCTTGTCGGTTCTTAAAGCCACCCATAGCTTTACACACCTAACATATTTATTTGCAATAGTACTTCAAGGTTCATGGTCACCCCCCAAAAAATAACGTAAAAATTTTCGATGTAGAATACTTATATTATAAATATTAATACATACATTCGCGCCTGTTTCCCCGAAGGGGTAGGCAGAGGCATATTATACGCCCACGCTTCGCCAATTATACAGTTGGTCCCACGTAATAGGTGGTGAGCCTATTGCCGCTTACAGGGCACTGTTATGTTCGCCAGAGCCTCATCCGTTGATTGGCAGGTGCACCACATGCAGGTGAGGTTGGCTTTGGCTCCTTAGGTCTTGGTAGGATCCCCTATACCCCCATATAAATAAACATTACAATTCCATAACTTTTCGAAGCTATCTATGCATAATAATGCAGCTATAAATTCCTAAGGATATTAGACAACACAAACTCGATAATAGTAAGTATGCATTTATAAATTTATCCAGATTACTTTCAAAAACCCGACATGCTTATTTTTAACATGCACAGTCGCCAAAACGTTTTCGATCTAAATGCAAATGTGTCTTTATCGAAATGCATTTGACGTTCCATCATTCACCGATGACGGGAATCTAACAGCGACTCAATTCGGGGGAAGAGCGACACGCAAACCACCTCATACCCTGTGCCAAGTACTCCGGTCACGGTTATATACCAGACGGGCTGTCTAATTAATAACTCTGGCTGTTTCCTAGATTTGGTGAACATTATGACTTTCATACACAATGTAGAGATTAGCTTACATTTTAATATTGCTTTTATTACATTTATTTTTACTACCATCTTGCGTACTGGGTTAAACATTATAAGTGGCATAATATGTCTAAGATTCCATTTATATTTAGACTACATTGGTGTATTGGGATCCTAACGTAACTGTAAGTACAACATATACAAATTAATATTATGGAAACACTAGACTAGTTAAGGTTTTAATTATTTTCTGTTATTTGTTTTTTTCGTAACAAGACATATTTTGTTTCTATATCCTTAAACACGTCAGATTGATAACCACGATACAGGCTGCGCCTAGTGTGGTTGTCACCGAAATGTGTATATAGATATAAGTGGACTTTGAATAAACTTATTATTATTATGTGGAGCACCTGCCGATCAACGGTCGAGGCTCTGGTTCACAGTAAGCGTGTAGTGTGCCCCTGCTTGCCCCATCGGGGAGATAGGCGTGATATAATGTATGTACATACTCCCTAATTAGCAGCGATGACATAAATTTAAAGATGAACGTTCATAAATGACATTTAATATCTTCGGTCGTCTTATGTTTTAATCAACTGTTTTTTTAAACTTTTTTACATGGTGTAGTGTGATTTAAATCTGAGGAGGAGACCTGAGCACAGAGGGCCGTTAATGGCTTGTAATGATGAATTATACATTCTTGTCCATATATACATATGTTTTCTTTAGTTTAAAGCCGACATCTCTTGAACTGATACAAAAAAAAAGAATTTCCATTTAGATTGCTTAAATTTAGCAAATCTAAATACATACATAATATCACGCCTGTTTCAGGAAGGTAGGCAAAGGCATATTATACGCCCACACTTCGCTAATAAGTCTTGGTAGGATCCCTATACACGAATCTAAATAGTCATATTGATCTCAAAGACAATAAAGTATATTTTATTTTACTGCGCAACGGATTTTGATGCGAATTTTTGAATAGATAGTGATTCAAGAGGAAGGTTGTATATTTAGTTCACGCGGGCGAAGTCGCGGGCGGTCGCTAATATTTAAATTTAGAATGTTTTATATAGGCAGTAAGTATTTAATTTCAATGCAACCATATTTTATTTCCGTGTAATGTTTATAAATCCTATGCTCTTGTGTGATGGAGAGATTATTGGGCCAAGGCTTCAAACCTTAACATTATATATGATTAACGCTTGACAACTGTGTGCCTTATACCCTGTACATAACTGTTATATTTGAATAACACACGATGTGTTTTGGCGTACGTCTGAACATCGTTTTATTTACGGTTGTGTACTCAGTAACGTCTGGTTTAATGAGATGGTCGTTTAAATCCAATGCTTGTATTGCAAATGGTCAAGGGAACTCTTTGTAAATACGGTTTTATACTCGCTTAGATTAATATTTTGTTACATATTAATTGTACGGTGGTCCGCTTGCGGTTGTAAGCCGCCACTCGTACAGTAAGAGTAAGGAGGGATAAGATGCTGTACCATGGGGTACCCTGGCCACCAGTGGAGGGGAAAGGAGTGCTGTACCAAGGGGTCGCCCTGGCCACCAGCGGATGGAAAGGGAAGGGAGTGCTGTACCAGGGGGTAGATAGATAGATAGATAGAAAATTCTTTATTGTACACCAAATTAAAATAAAATAAGAAAACAATTGCATAAGAAAAGTGATACAATTGGCGGCCTTATCGCTTACAGCGATTTCTTCCAGGCAACCTTAGGATGGAGAGTGATTAAAATTAAAAGAAAACCGGCGGTGTAATATAAATATGTACATTCCTAACATTGAGCAGCAGGACATTACTTCTGTGAAAGGAAAAGCTTCTCTACTTCAATTTTGAAAACATTACCCCGGCACCCCAGCCACCAGCAGGAAGGGAAGGAACTGTACCGGGCTGTAGCCCCGGCCGACAGTAGGAGATGTAGAGAGACGAATGAGACCCAACACGGATGGTTGAAATCTATTTTTTTGCATATAATTGTAAGGTTTATATATGAATTTTACGTTGTGTACACATTTAAAGAAATAAAGAAGTTCAACGTCTGTGTAAAGTGTTGACGCTGCACGTGGATGTTGCAACTGGGCCGACTCGCCGCTGACCACGCTGACGCCAAGTCCAATGTACAAGATGTAGACTTGTACATTAATTTTTGTATTGTTTTTTTCTTATACCACAAGGCGGCGCTTAAGCATACGGGCCCACCTGATCGAAAGTGTTTACCGCAGACTATTGACGCTTACCCCCCGAACAGGTCTCCACCTTGGCGTGGTGGGGGCTGAGTACCTCCCGGAGGCCGGGAAAAGGGAACACCCAGAGACCGGCGACTCTGGGTGCCCTTAGTACTAAGTACCGGGGGAGAAACTTAGAGGGACCTGTGGAGGGCGCAGCGGGCGGGCCAGGAGGGCCCGTCAAGCAGCGCCAGGAGGGTCTTAGGCAGTGGGGCCAGTGGCACCTGCTGTCTAACCATAGACCCTCCGAGAAGTCGGCCACACACGCTATGGTCGCACAGGGAGGTAGGAGGGGCGCGTCCACTGCGCCTCTCTGAGGAGGTCCTCCCGGTTTTGGTCCGGGGGACGTTGGCCGCAGGCGGGGTGTCAGACGCTGCAACCCAGGTACTGGCCCCCGCTTTTTTCTCAATAAGCGGCGGGCGTCGTCGAAAGATTTTTAGTGGGTATTACTGCTGGCAGTCGCGTCTGCCGGTGGTGAGTCCCACACACCCTTTCGGTCCCCCTTTGGCCGGAAGGTAGTGCGTAAAAGCATTTTGTTACCGACGTAAAAAAAAAAAGACTATTGACGCTTGCAACAACAATAATTACTAGCGCATTGCCGATCCAATTAAAACCGTTTCACGCCCTTTTTGAAAAGCCTCATGCTGTATCAGGGACAATGTCGCCATGGAACTCATTCCACAACGCAATGTTAAGCAGCAGATTTATTTCAAACGCATCGTCCGCGTAGCCTTATTTCTAAGATGTGAGGATGAACTTCCTGCTGATTGCGAGCAGTGCGATGTTAAAAAGACGCCGTTGGCATCATTTCAAACAGTTTATCAGAATACACCCCATTATATAAGCGGAAGCACACACACAAGGAGGCCAAATCTGTACTCAGACTTAATGGTTCAATACCGCTTGTAAGTCTGGGATCCTAGACAATTCTCATAGCTCGTCTTTGAACCGCGTCAAAAGGTCCAAGCTGATATCCAGACACTCCTGCCCGGTGTAAAGTACTGCGTTGCCTTGTTGGGCACCCCGAGCTTTTTGGATGCCAGCTTGACCTTGTGTTCTAGATGACTGCGGAACTGAACGTCGCTAGAGATGTCCATAACAAGGTCCCAATGCTATTGTGATGGTAAGGGGTGTATCGAGGACCCGAGGAGCCACAGCAAATGGGGCTTTCTTAGCGGTGAACTTGTGTCTGTGCTGGGTTGAAAGGAACTAAATGGCGCTAGAGATGTCTATACCAAGGATCTCAATGCTATTGTGATGGTAAGGGGTGTATCGAGGACCCGAGGAGCCACAGCAAATGGGGCTTTCTTAGCGGTGAACTTGTGTCTGTGCTGGGTTGAAAGGAACTAAATGGCGCTAGAGATGTCTATACCAAGGATCTCAATGCTATTGTGATGGTAAGGGGTGTATCGAGGACCCGAGGAGCCACAGCAAATGGGGCTTTCTTAGCGGTGAACTTGTGTCTTTGCTGGGTTGAAATTGACTAAATTTTGTCGAGCCCAGTCGGGTACTTTCGCTAAAGTACCCTCGACACAATTATTTCACGGATTTCTTCCACAGCACGCCGGGTAGTACGCGTTTCCGATACTATCATCCGTCATCATTCTATTTGTTTCTTCTAAATATGAATTAACAAACATACATGCATAATGCCTTTTTCCCGTAGGGGTAGGCAGAGATCACATCCTTCCACTGTGTAGCAAGTCTTAGCATCATTTACACTTAATAACATTCTCATGCATAAATAAATAATAATAAATATTTTCTGACAATTACACTAATTATTTTGTTCCAAGATAAGTATCATTAAACTTGTGTTATGAATACTAAGTAACGGATAATCATACATAAATACTTTTTTTTGTACATACATACTTAATATATGTATATAGAAAAACACCCAATCTAGAACAAAAATTCATGTTTATACATATAAAGATTTTGTTAACAACCCACAAAAATCGAACCCACGACCTTAGGAGCGGAGTGCGGGTATATTCGTCACCACGCCAGATCAGTCGGATATTTTGGTGCATTAACATTAATCAATCATCATGTTTCAAAATATAACTTTAAAGTCCTAAAGACTAGAAATGACACAAGTTTTAGAAAATGGAACAATGCCTTAATGTGCCTATTTCCACGTTTTCTCCAAAAACAAATAATGACAGTTGTCCAATACATTTAAATTTTTTTAAAACCAAGAACTTCAAAAGCAACCACTCTATTCGAAACGAAATAGACCTCTTTAGTTTAATTTTAATTTGATTGAAACATAAAACTCCGCGAGCCGAAGAAGCCGAACGGGAATAATAATAATATTTTTTTTTTATAATAATTTATTGATTGCTCATCAAACTTACATGACGGCAGATCGAAACACAAAACGTATGTAAAGTATTTCTGAAAACAACCCCAAATCAAATAGCCGACTCTTACGATATTACAATAATTACAACAACAATGTAATGATAAAGGTGCTTCCTCACCGAGACCATTTGCCTGTAATTTATCGTTACAGATTCGAGCATTACATCAGTGAGGAAATAAAACCGAGCATTACACTTCGCATCCTTTGCTGATATCGATACATATAAATAAAATAGGTGTGTCTGTTTGTACATACATAAAATTACGCCTGATTTCCCGAAGGGATAAGCAGAGGCATAATATACGCGCATATTTCGTCAATTACATTGTTGGTCCCGCAAGCCTATTGCCGCTTACCGGGAACTTTTTGGTCGCCAGAGTCCGTCTGTTAATCGGCAGGTGCACCAACTGCAGGTGAGGTTGGCTTGTGGTCCTAAGATGTTGGTAGGGTAAGCACCCTATACACAGTTTGTCTTTTTGTGATACTTAAATAACCGCTTTTTACTGAAGGGGCTGTACCGATTTTGACAGGATTTTCATACACAGATAGATGATGACATAAGGAGGAACTTAGGTGTGGCAGTAAAAGTAGATCACGCGGCCGCTAGTCTGTAATATATTGCAATTCAACTTGCAAGATCAATGCGCAGTATCAACTAATATAAATATACGAGTATATACTCAAAAATCGCATCTTAAACAGGCATTACAGGCGAATGCTTGTCAGTCAAGTAGGCAGTGTTGTAACACTTGTAACGTAATGCTCAAAATCAAGGCCGTGTTGTAAGGTAATGCGCAAAATCGAATCCAAAACGTTACATTACAGCTAATTGTTGATGAGGGATCACCTTAATGGTAACACGAACAAACATGAAAGCGAGTACGGGCGGGTGTGATGGGAGCGACACGCGATACCCCGTCGTAACCGACACCGCGTACTGCGCGCGGCATTGTACCTACGTCTTTGTGCAAAGAGTTTCGAGCTGAGCAGACCGGTCGCTTAGCTGATAATGCGACATTATGATCAGCTATTATACGGCTTTAATATACATGATTGAGAATTTTCGGGTCTTGAAGGGAGGGGAAGTTTTTTTTGTACTTAGATGAGATACTTGTAACAAGAATTTCCCACAGTACCACTAAGCCCCAAGGGGAGATAGATCCTGGTTTTACGATGCGGACCGCTTTTAGATCCGCGGGGTGGTCGGATCAAGCACTAAGCGCCTCCTCGAGCCTCGAACCTACATCCCTTAAACTTTTCGACAGTCCCTACGTATAAAAGGACATGTCATACTGCGACACATGCTGAGCGGTGACCTTTTTGGTACAGTCCAGTTAGTATATAAGTTTAGTTGGTAATTGTGAATTGTTTGTGTACCAAATAAATATATTTTCTTTTTTTCTAAAACTAAGGTTTACAGGAGAGTAAAATAAAAGTTAAAATGGCTCTAAAATAAAAACAAATTGTAAATAGAACAAAACATTACGTGAATAATACTTATATTTATTTATTATAACTGAACGGTTTTTTTTCTAGAGCGATTTAAACTTTCATTTCACTCTCCTGTAAACCTTAGTTTTAGACATGTCCTTTCATACGAAGGGACCGTCGCTTTGTTATCATTATCATACCATTCATATCATCATATTATAATTATTTCAGCCATATAATTTCCACTGCTGAACATTGTGTTTTTTGGATGGAAAATAACAAATTTCTCGCTGTGGGTGAAGCGGAAGGGTGTGTCAGACTTATATTGACTTAAAACCATCTGCTATGTCCTGGGTCCGCAACATCATCACACCCCTGGGAAAGCCTTATTGGTAATAGCAGATCAAGCCAGTACGCAAAATGACGCGTCACTTAAATGGGCTGAGATGATACTGATTACTAAGAGGTCATCCATAAATAACGTCACACGAATTCCGTAATTTTTTGACTCCTCTCCGTCCTTGTCCCAGCTGGTCACACTTGTGAGACTCCCTCCTCCATAGTGTGATGTTACATATTTTGCAATTGTACAGCAAGAAATAATTACATCAAAACAGCAGTTACAAAATTTTCATAGGACCTGGATTTTGAAATGTGACGTCAAGAAAATTTTGGATCCCTCCCATCCCCTTGTCACACCATGTCACCCCCCTTCCACCCCTAAACGTGTGACGTCATTTATGTATAGCCCCTTATAACTATTTAATCATAAATAAACACTGTTTTTATACCTATCGATATAGGAACTTCTTTTTGACGTAGCCCTAGGCTCTCATTAGTCTATGCCAAAGGGGGTGTGCACACACCACCTCACGGCCGCGGAGGCGAGTGTGGCAATATCAAATGTACACATCCAGGACGATGCAATATGAACTCTGTGAGCTAAATAAGAAGAGCTATTTTACTTACCGTACGGGATAAATCTAGACAAGATAGATTTGAGGGTTTGAATATTATGTTCCTGCTAAAATGTATGTGGAGATTAGTTGCTGATTTATTTTAGGGTTCCGTATGTCCATGTAGAATATCACTTGTGTTCTGTCCGTCTATTAGAGTCGATTTTCTTGACTTAACTTGCACGCAGGGCCTACTGTCGCCAAACTAAGCTACTATTGTTCATACACTACATTTAACATGTTAATTCAAAATTCTAATTTGAGCTAGGCTTAATGATGGGTACTATGAGTGTAGAGGTTCCTGCCAAGATCCAAGGAGTCCAAGCCAACCCCACCTGCAAGTGGTGCACCTACCGATCAACGGACGAGGCTCTGGCGAACATAACAGTTCCCTATAAGTGGCAATGGACTCGCCACCTATTACGTGGTACCAACAATATAAATGGCGTAATGTGGGCGTATAATATGCCTCTGCCTACCCCTTCGGGGGAACAGGCGTGATATTATGTAGGAAAGTATGTATTTCATGACTAAAAACTTACAAATGTCAGTAAGTGATGGTCAGGATGGGGTGAAATTTTCACAAAGTTATCACTTGCTTAAAATAAATTATTATTGAACGTCATTTAAATCTGAAAGTGCCAGCTTTACTAGAGCGGAAGCTTGCTATGGGAAAAGTTTTTTTTTTTCTTTTAAATAATGGCTTCGTGCGTCTAGCACATCTAGCCAGTGTCAAGTAAGTGATATATTAATAATATATAATTCATAGTAAATGAGAATGAATGGTGATAAAGATGATAAATGGTAAATGAGATACCCTCCCCTAAGTCCCTTGAGTCCTCAGTAAAGATATGGGACTATACTGAGATCTCACATAGACTCCTTGAGAGAATTTGAAAAGTGATGTTGCACTGCTTTATTTGATTTACCAACACTCATGTATATTCACAAACACTTAACGGTTAATAATCCACCGTTATTACACATTAATGTTAGAAATGTCACAAATTTTAGAAAATAAAACAAAACTGCAGTCATGACGCTTCACTTTCCCGCCTATGGGAAAAGTTGGCATGAAACTCGGCAAGGTTCTGTTCGCGCCATTCCTTATCTTTTTTATTTTTTTTCTTATAAATAATGGGTTCGTGCGTTTAGCACATTTAGCCAGTGTAAAGTTAAAGATTTATTGTTAATAGTTATTTAATAGTGATAGTGAGAATGAGTGGTGTTAAGATGATAAATAGTAAATGAGATTTCCTTCCTCTAAACCCCTTGAGTCCTCAGTACAAATGTGGGATAATACTGAGATCTCACATGGACTTCCTGAAAGAATTTGAAAAGTGATGTTGCACTGTTTTGTTCCATTTACATACACTCATGTACGTTCTCAAACACTTGACGGTTAATTATCTACCTTAATTAGAAATTAAAACAAAACTGGAAACATTACGCTTCACTTTCCCGCCAAGAAGTCTTGTTCCTCTTTATTTCCATCTCTACATTTTCATTTCCGTTGCATGCAATTTTTTTTCATCTGCCATCTTAATTCATCAATCATTTTACAGTGGCAGGGAAAAAAAATTACCATGACTATTTTCTTGCCCTTTCTTTTAAGATCAAGTTCTCACCCGCAGTAAATGTGCGAGTTAGTTTCTAAGTTAACTTTTATAAATGCTCTATTGAGCCAAACTTGAATAAATGATTTCAACTTGTATCGCAAAGTATGGTTAAGGTTTCGTTTAGTAGATTTAATAAATATTCTCTTATAATCACACCAATTATTTATCTCCAGTATGGTTTCTAAATAAAGTATAAACATATGTTAATAATATAAAGATATAGTTATAAAGAAGCGCTCGTAGTTCTGCGGTGCTCGGTGGACGGAAACGATCACCGAAGTACAGCAGAGTTTACAGAGGTCAGTCCTTGGATGGGTGACCGGTGACCGTTTGTGTGACATTTGATATCGAGCGCTTCCGTGTTTCGGAAGGCACGTTAAGCCGTTGGTCCCGGTTATCACTAAATGTGGTAGTCGTTAAGCCATGTTAGAGGCCTAATGGGCGGCTTGATAAATTCTAACAGCAGGACGCCATACACCTGCCTCCGCCAATCCGCACTGGGTCCGCGTGCTGGAGTATGACCCAATACCCTCGCACCTTGGTATGTGAGAGGAGGCTCGTGCTCAGTAGTGGGACGTTTATGGACTGAGATGATGATATGTTAAAACTTTTTTATTGTAAATACATACTTTACATAGGAAACACCCAGACCAGAACAAATGTTCATGTTCAAGCACACAAAGATTTGTCTTGTGTGGGAATCGAGTTTAGCCTTAGGAGTGGAGAGCGGATATACTCGCCACTACGCCTTATCGGTCGTCAAATGGTATTATTTAATTTTAAAAATTAGCGCAATCACGCGGTTTTTCAATAGTCATTGAATTATTTGTGTAGTCAGGTAGGTACTTTAGTTACCTATAACATGGTATACCCTTTCACACTACAAAACGCACTGTAATACAATATGGCTGGATGATGTATGAAGGTATCTACTAGTACAAAAATTTTGGACGTTCGGCTTTTAGGCGAGTGTCGAGTTACACCCGTGTCGAATTCCGAGTTGACCGGTGCCCGCCGACTAACAGACATTAATTTGTGACATACTATGTATATTAAACTGGAATCGAAAGGCTGTGTTGTATTGAATATTAATGTATTGTTATTGATCCAATGAAACCATGATCTGGTCAAAAAGGTGATGCGATTAGAGATCGATTGACGTTGAAATAAATGGGGAGTTCTAAGTTCAGTATCCTGTATCCCCAATTAAAAGACTGGTGGCTGAAATGATTATCATAATTAAACCAATATTTGTTGTTTTTAAACATTATCCTCCTTCTGCTCCCAGTTTTAAGTAGACAAACAAAAGTGATTTATGATGGACAAGTGAATGGAAGTGTTGGGAGGGGAAGACCTTCCATGACCAAATCCAGAAAATTTTGAAGAAATGGCAGGTCAAAAGTATCCTAAACCGACAGGCGTGTATGAGAAGGTTATTGAGTGTAAATGAAGCTAAAAGTTTGTGCCAAGATCGTAGCAAGTGAAAAGATGTGTTCACTGCCTACACCTACGGGAAAGAGGCGTGACATTATGTATGTATGTATGCTCCCAGTTTATCTGGGGTCGGTGTAAAAGACATTAGTTTGTAACATACTATGTATATTTAAAAAAAAACATTGAAAGGCTGTTTTGTATTGAATATGAATGTCTTGTTATTTGACCCTTTATTTTGTTGTTTTTTAATCATCATATTCATCATCTTCTGCGCGACGTGTCTTCCCCATCCATTTATCTTGATCATTTGCCATCAATGTCAAATTCTTTTATTCAATAAACTATTGAATAGTACTTAAAAACGTCAAAATTAAGTATAAAAAATAATCGAAATATCATTATACTGAAATCACGAAGCTTAGATTCACTTACAAGCAACAAAACAATTAAAAAACAAAAAATATTTAAGTGTAAGTGAATCTAAGTGCCAGTTCCGAGCCACCGCTCTGTAAGAAGAACTAGCAAGAAACTCACAGGCTATGCTTTTTTAAATTATCATCTGGTAAGGTACATTAATTACAATCTTCATTTGTCTGTGAAGGTATACAATGCAATATTATATAACAGTAACAATATTCATGTTCTAAGTTATTCATATTCGAATAGCCTGTACGAAACGGCAGTTTAGTCCCAAGCATTTTTATTTTATAACATACTAGCGACCCGCCCCAGCTTCGCTCGGGTGGCATGCTCATATGAATAGTTACCCATATTACATAATGTCTCTATATAGGCCGCCCGTACCTACGACCGCAGCAGCCATAATTTTTCGATTTAGCTTTATCATCAATTTTTAGATTTATCATATATCCTAAAGTACTGATCGAAATTACATGATGTAAACGACAAATTTAATCTATGTTACTAACATGTTTATTTGAATAAGAATTAATGTTATACATACTTAAAATGGCTTTAATTATTTCTAGTAAAAGATACATCACATTAGAAATCTCAAAAATTGACTGTGTTCCACTTGAATATATCTATAGTTCCTCTTGAACTATTTAAGAAAGCCGCATCAAAATCCGTAGTTTTAAAGATTTAAGCATACATACAAACATACAGACACCGGAGTGCGACTTTGTTTTATGCTATGTAGTGATGAATATATATAAATAATAATAAATATTTCTGACTCTTAGGTACACCAATTATTTAGTTCCAAAATAAGTATCGTCATTAAGCACTTGTATTATGGATACTAAATGACGGATAAACATACATAACTACTTTTTTTTTGTAAATACATACTTAATATACATAGGAGAACACCCTGACCAGAACAAATATTCATGTTTATGTATCTACACGAAGATTTGTCCTGCGTGGGAATCGAACCCACGACCTCAGGAGTGGAGTGCGGGTATACTCGCCACCACGCCATATCGGTCGTCAAAGTATATAAGGTCGTAAAATATAGTTATTCCCTTCAACTTCAGGAGACGTTGAACCTGCCAGTAAGAAAAATCAACATAAAAATTAATTATATTCTCACGTACATACAATATCAGTTACCTATAATATTAACAACAACATTTTTCCTAGAATTATTTAGCTAAGAAAATACTTGAATAATTGATAATAAAATATTAAATATTTTCGCATTTTGTATAGAAGAAGCGAACATCAAAGAAGCCTAAAAAGTTTTCATCTATCACGCGCCATTTTGAACGCGATATCGTACACTCTCGCCCCGAATATTGGGTGATTTTTTTACTCCGGTGTAATTTAAATATACTTTAATTATATGCCTATAAATTTGAGAAGCTGAACTGGCATCTCTGACGAGGTTAAGATCGCGTTTTAATTATTGTAAGTCGACATCCGAAGCGGTAGGTATCTTGTACATTAATTTCTGTGTAAGCGGACACTGGGGTTATTTATTTATATTGAATTAAAACGTTTCAGCGTTTATTTTAAAATGCTTTTGATATCATACCGCGTCTTAACACGTAAATTTAAGTCTAAATACGGAAATATAGACGAAATGCACTTCAGTATTCTTTTTAATGTACTTAGCTATAATTGTATTAAGTTTATTCATCAAAATCTAAGCGATAACCCAGGTTGCGACTTTTCGTGTCACCTTCGGCACCTAGGCCCGAGGTTGGTGAGCACGGCGGGAGCTCTATCTCGCCTGCTCCCCAATCTCGGAGGGAGTGGCGGCAGTTGCCGCCGCCTTTACACGGAAGTGGTGCGGTCCATAGCCCTGTATGGAGCCCCAATTTGGGCGAGCTCCATATCGGGTCGCCATCGACAGATCCTGCAGCAGTCGCAGAGGGTCATGGCGACCCGTGTCGTTAGGGGGTATCGCACCATCTCCCATGAGGTGGCATGCGCGCTCGCCGGGTCCCTGCCGTGGGACCTCGACGCCGAGGTTCTCTCGGCGGTCTACTGGCGTGGCGCGCAATCCCGGAGCCAGGGTCTCCGCCCCACACCGGACACTGTGGTGCGGTGGCGTAGAGACGCTCAGACACAGGCTCTGGGCGCATGGCGGCGGCAGCTACACAGGAGCGCCGAACTACGTGCCGAAGGATCGAGGCGCCGTATCCTCGAGGCGGTCGGGCCCATCTTAGAGCGTTGGGTCGGCCGTCGGTGGGGGTCGATGACTTTCCGGCTCACACAGGTACTTTCCGGGCACGGGTGCTTTGGGAAGTATCTGTGTGACGTCGCCGGGGGGGAGTCGAGCCGGTGTTGCCACCACTGTGACTGCGCGATGGATGATGCGCAGCACACTCTGGTGGCGTGCCCTGCGTGGGCAAGGCCGCGGTCGACGTTAGCCGCGGCCCTGGGTGGAGTGGCTCTCTCGCTGCCGACCATCATTCAAAAGATGGTCGACGGCGTGGGAGGCGATGGCCTCCTTCTGCGAAGTGGTGATGTCGCAGAAGGAGGCCGCGGAGCGGGAAAGGGAGCGGGATCCGCTCTCTCTCCGGCTACGCCGTTGGCGCAGCGGGCGGGCCAGGAGGGCCCGTCAGGCAGCGCCCGGGGGGTCTTAGGCGGCGGGGGCAGGGGGCCCCTTCCGTCTCGCCATAGACCCCCCCCCGAAGTCGGCCAGTTACGCCATGGCCGCACATAGAGGTAGGGGGGGCGCTGCAAATTGCGCCTTCCTGAGGAGGTCTCCCCGGTTCTGATCCGGGGGACGTTGGCCGCGGGCGGGGTTCCAGAAGCTACAAACCCGGGCACTGGTGCCTCGCCCCTTTTCAACAGCGGTGGGCGTCGTCTGAAGTTTTTTAGTGGGTAGGACTGCGGTGGTCGCGTCGGCCGCAGTGAGCCCCACACCCCCCGGTCTCCCCCTTTTGGCCAGGAGACAGTGCGTAAGCAGCATTTTTTACAGACGATAATAAAAAAAAAAAAAAAAAAACAAAACGTTGTTTAAATGTTTGTAACTTCACCTTATATTCGAGTTTATTTAGAAATATTTGTACATAGAGCGTAGACACTTTACAAGTATAATTTCTTTACTTCTGTAGAAATGAATTTATTTTTTAAGGTTTTAAATGTAAGCCCCCCAACATTTATTAAATAGGTGTTTTTTATGTTTTCTACCTATCTTCGTATCTCGGAGAATAACAAGTAAGACTTTTAGCCACTTTTGCTCCGTTTCTGTTCATCATGCACGACCATTTACATGCTGCCGCCGGCGTTGTTCAGTTAACTATTACATAAATAAAATAAATATCCTCTTACAATCACACTAACTATTAGGCTCCAAGATTTTTGAACTTTTGAGAACTTTTTGGAAATAAATACTTAATATACATAGGAAAATACCCAGACCCGAACAAATATAAATGTTAATGCTTAGAAATATTTTTGTCCTGAGTGGGAATAGAGCTTACGACCTCAGGAGAAGAATCATTGGCACAACATAATTCAAAAGTGTTCAGCTACTTCAGAGCTCGACTGTACTTAACTAAGCGTCAATTGTCACAAAGAAAACTCCACTTCTCGTAACTACCGTTAGTACGCTTTTATCACCAAATCCAAATAATATACAATGGCATGAGAAACTAAAATTGTGTTAAGTAAAATTGTATTAAGTGTACTTATATATACTATGTGTTTTTGTTCAATCTCATGGTCTAAGACCCCGTAATAAGTTGGCCACACCTTTCACAAAGTTGCACATAGTGAGCTCGGGTACCGAGCACATGTCAATAAAAATATATAATAAGTTACCCAAAAATATTAAATGCATATCTAAAGATTCCATATTTTATATTAATCTAAAGGAACATCTATTGCAAAATGCTTACTACAGTCTGAACGAATACCTACATTCTTAAACATATAATTGGACATTTAATATAATTAGTAAAAACATAATGTATATATAGTTTATTGATTTTTATGGTTGTTTAATTTATAATGTATTTAATTTCTATAAATAATATAAGGAAGAAATGTATTCCTATTTTAAATTGTGACACCCTTGCAGGGTTCATTTGAGGACAAAATATTATTTTTAGACCTAAGTGTACACCAAATGAAACAATAAAGAATTATGATTATGATTATCATTATGATTGTTGTTTTATGTTAAAAGTGTTACTAATGTATAGTTTACTACTTTAAAATAAGCTGATAATGTTTTCTACATTATTTTGAATTAAAAACTCAAACATAGTTCAAAAAAATATTTTTAATAAATTTAAAATGTATAGGGATCCTACCAAGACCTAAGGAGCCTAAGCCATCCTCACCTGCAAGTGGTGCACCTGCCGATCAACGGACGAGGCTCTGGCGACCATAACAGTGCCCGGCAAGCGGCAATAGGCTCGCCACGTGGGACCAACCATCTGATTGGCGAAGTGTGGGCGTATGGTATGCCTCTGCCTACCCCTTCGGGAAACGGGCGTGAATGTATGTATGTTTGTTAAAAACGTCATACTCAATTTTGCAGTCAAGTGTTGTTTTAGAACGAGAGGACTGAAACATTTTCGAGCTTTGAAAATTGTATTTAAAAGAGACGAATTATGACCAGTTTACATCGCTTAACCCCTCAAGTAAATAAATTATATCATTTGGTTATCAGAATGATCTCTCAATGGTTCCTCTACTAATATTTTTTCGGCATCTACAGAAAATGAATCTCTGTTCGGCCGGAGCCGCTAGCCGGTTCGGTAGCGAACACGACGCCGTGTAATTACCGCTCGCCCCGTCTCGACCGGTGCCGTCATCCGACCCCTGTACGTCACTCGCGGACGTTCATTTTCATGCAACAAGAGATGTCTGGCGCTGTATAAATTACGTATATTCAATTAGTTGAATAATAAAATTTTATTTTAACTTAAATTTTTATATTTTCGAATACTCGCAGCATTTCGATTCTCATGCTCATTTCACAACCCATTTTTCTTTTACTTTAAAAATAATTTGTGCCACTACGGTTGAATAGTTTTAGAACTTTGGTGCTAGCTGAAGTGTTTATTCTTACATTTTTAAGGGTCTGTAAGTGACGATATCAATTCATGTCTGACAAACCGGCTAAAGTGTCCACGATGGAGAGATTCAGGTGTAGGTACAGACCCTGTGCAGATTGGCAGATGTTTTTTAACAAAAGCAGTTCGAAAACTTCAAGGCCATTATTGGCAATTTGAACTTAGCTTAATGGCACGTTTAAAGTGTCATTTATGCATGACACTTTAAACGTGCCATTCGAGCGCATAAAGTATGAAATTCGCTATAAGACTAGGGTGTGATGCGATTAATTTTTTCAGCAAGCAACTATGTAAAAGTGGAAATCGTTTAAAGAGGCCGTTTCAGTAGCATACGCGGCGTCGAGTAATTATAGCTCGATTTGTTTCTACCGGTGCTGTTATTCGTTACCGGTATGTCATTAGCGGACGTTCATATTCGTGGATGGTTAGTATCATACAGATTTATCATCCATACTTCATCTTTTTCGTGTCCCTGCATATGAAATGACCCTAGTCCAGTGCTCATCAATATGTATTGTTATTCTCTGCAACGTGCCGGCTAGGCCATGCGGGCATGCAAAAAATTTACAAATGTCATTAATTATCATAATCATCTTCACCACGATTAAACCCCATGTGAATTGATTTACACTGATCTTTAAGGTGGTCCTGAGTCCGTAGTCGATATGCTATTTTTCGTAATGGATGTACAATGTGTGTCAACACGAATACGTTATCAAATGTTTACTGGTTTAATCAGATTGGTAAAAGTAAAGATAAACCCCTATGGCAGGACATATTGCAACTTTTACAGTAGTTCATTTCAAATTTAGAAACCGATCAAAAAAATTTACATTGTCATTAATCTATGTATATGAAAAAAAACTCCAGTTAGTACTCTAACTGAAGTTTATTCTACATAGTTAATAAGTTAGCACTCACAACATATTTTTGAACAATAAAACAAACAACAGACGTTTTATATTATCCAAAATCCATTCAAACAGTATTTCTATGACAGAAATTTAAATAAATTAATCCCCATCCCGAACATAGCCCAGCTAGTCGCTGTAGAACATGACCCGGGCGTAATTAATGCTCGTCTCGAACAGTCCCGTCATCCGACCCCGTTGACGTCATCTGACGTTAATTATAGTGTAAGTCTTTGTCAGTTGAGGAGATCGTGGCGCCCGCGAGGCTAGGCGATCAGAGTAACGCAGCGATAATAGAGGTTTGACATTTAGATGGGTGACCGTTTGTGTGGCATTTGGTATCAAGAGTTTTCGTGCCTTGGTCAGTCCCAGTTATGACTGTTTGTGTCCTTTAACTACTAGTTGTGGCAAGTTATGTCTTATGGAGTAGCTTGAATTATTCTGACAGAAGCCACACACCTGTCGCTGCCTGTCCGCATTAGGACTTGCGTGGTGGAGTATGACCTGAACTCCTCTCAGCTGATTGTAAAGCTGAGAATGATGATTATCTGAAAAAAAATTGTCAATATTTGTATTAATTAAAACATTATTTACAAATCACCAAAAACTTTCATTCACCAACTTATGATGAAAATAGGTTATATAGAAAAATATTTACGTTGAAACTTAAGAGGTAACTAGCTGTAGGTAAGGTCAGTTGGACATTAAATACCACCAAAATACCAGAATAATGCGTATGAAATGCGTCGATTGGTATTGTAGAATACGATACGAAGCGCATAATTTTTTAATGTAATAATAATCTTTGTATTATTTTTTTTGGATGTAAAAAATTACTATATTTTATTCAATCACTACATCTTAATCGTACCTGTAAATTAAGGCCACGTTGCTGTGACACTCACCACTACACTAAAGTACCATTACATAAGTTAAAATATAAACTAAACTACAACAGCTTAGCTTTAATTCGTAATTAAGTGTAAAAAATACAAATACACAAACTTACACATGTCTAATACTAATATTAAGCATTAATGCTTTGTCAATTTCCAACTCGAACATAATCAAAGTATAAAAATTTTCATGTTTCTAATACTAATAAAACATTATAAACTTTGTCATTTCCCCACCTGACTGAAGCACAGCTTAGCTAGCGACTGTAGAACACTATCCAGTGGTTTTATGCTCGTATCGGACGGTGCCGTCATCCTTCCCCCCTGACGTCACTTGACGTTAATTTTTATGTAAGCTGATCCAGCTGTCGTGCTCTCGCAACGTCGATAGCCTATACATACATAATTTTACATGTTAAGCTAGATCATTAATATTTTTTATTAATTTCATTTCTGAAGATTCATTGACCTAATTCAAAATACACAAACTTGTGCATTTTTAACACAAGTAAAACAGTAATGCTTTGACAATTTTCAACCCGATTGAAGCACAGCTAGGCTGGCTACTGTAGAACACTATCCAGTGTACCCAGTGGTAATTAATGCTCGTATCGAACAGTGCCGTCATCCTACCCCGCTGACGTCACCTGACGTTAATTTTAATGTAAGCTGACCCGTCTGTCGTGCTCTCGCAGCGTGTATAGCCGCTACACACATAATCTCTGCTTTGACCATTACGGTACAGTCTCGTGTTATGGACTTATGATACTGATCGCGCCTTTAATTTAGCATGTTAATGAGTTGATATGTGTACATAGATCAATCATCGTTATGAAATTAATATATTATGTATAAACTTTTTCTTGTTTTAAATCACACGACTCGCCATGAGATTAGCGAGTTATAATGATAGAACTTCTAATATCTTGACGGAACTCCTTCTTGCAGAATCCTCCTGCTAGATTTAAGTGAAGTCTATAAAAGCTTCGGAATGAAGCCATGCTTAAATAAATGAATTTAAGAACTAACATCTTAGGAGCCCAAGCTAACCTCACCTGAAAGTGGTGCACCTGCCGATCAAATCGAACGAGGCAAGCGATAATTGTCTCGCCACAGTCGCCACCTAATACGTGGGATCAACGATATAAGTAGCGCAATGTAGGCGTATAATACGCCTCTGCCTACCTTTTCGGGGAAACAGGCGTGATTGTATGTATCCATAAAATTTAATAATATGAACAATTAAATATAATATCACTTGATTTAATGGCGTCGTATAAAATAATAAAACACGGCATATAAAATAATGAAAAGTACAAAAAAAGCTTTTACAAGCCAAAAAAAAGAAAGGAATTGAATACCACATTTTTAGTGACGAAAAGCGCAGAATAAAAACAAGATGGCATAACTTTACTTTTTAGGGTACCGTTGGAAGATTAGTCGACGTCTGTCGTACGGATAAATTTACTGGTACTCATAAACTATTCGTATATATGAGTCCTTAAGGCATTCTTCTCAATCTCGTTGCTTTTTGGAAGCCTCGCTAGAGTCCCGACAGACTGACTGACTGACGGACAAACCCCTCTGCCCTTTAGAATCATGACAGGCCGACTGACAGATCCCCCCAATAAGAGTCACCGACAGGCTGACAAATCTTGAGATAAAACCACAATAGACAGAAAAACTGACAAACCTTGATAAAGAATCCATTTGCTTTTGTTTCTTGGTTATGGTACCGCTCATATCTCTTTCATTGTCGTTATAAAAAATATCGAATTCCCAATTTGTGTGTCATTATTTGGCGAATCTAAATGATCCTGTTAATCTTTAAGATAATAAAGTGTATTTTATTCTACAAACTTAAAAATTGGTCGAATAGAGAATGTGGCCATCGGTCGAATTTCTTTTTTTAACAAATAATAATAAAAACGAAACGTGTGGAACCAATCTGTCAAATGTGGTCAATATATAATTGTTACATATTTTTCCTATACGTTATTATAACAATATAGCAGTTGTATTTTAGCGTTGTAAAATAAAATTTTATCACTCCGTTAAAGTGGTATATTTAAATAGAAGTAAAAATAGCTTCATTTTAATTCTGTATATTTATTTATTGTTTATTTAACTATTTATGCACGAATGAAATATAGACAAATACATAAATTACAACAGACATGTACAACGGTACTGCGGTCAACTACGGAACCGTAAATACGTCTTTTCAAATTGTGAAGTCCAAAAAAAACCTATTAAAAATCCCCAGTTGTGTGGGACACCTACAGAATCCTACACAGTGACTCAAATGAAAGCGACTTAAGTAAAATAGGCCCTTTTCCATACCGCGTCGTGTAATTCTGCATTTTAACTATTAGTAGCAAAATATGCGTATGGTACGCAGCTTTTTAAATTGTAAGAAAGTCGTCAATAAAATCTGTTATAAAGCCCGATTCTAAATCTGCATGATATATTAATTGTTTGGTGCAACTACGGAATCCTATACAGCCAATGGACCCAAAACGCACTTGACAGTCTTTAAAAATTGCTCTCAAATTGAAATCTGTAAAAAATGTTGTTTTCTAAATTTGTATATTTGCATTGCATATTAATTTTTTGGGCGCAAATACGGGACCATTCACAGCGCATGCCGACACGCACTTGACCAGAATTTTAAATTGTAAAATTGCCACGCGGTGTCGGGCGCGCTTGTAACATGAGCCGCGCTCGGATACGAACCCCGTATCTCCCAAATCTGGTAATCTGACACCACCGCTGCGCTTGGCTTTATTTTTATTTCGGACGTCAAGTATGTTTGTGTCTGTCGCCATTTAAATGTGCTTCTTTTTTTAAGTCGGTAGCTGAAATGATAAGGGTTAAGTAGGCGCTTTGAAATGTTTTATATTTTGTTTTTTTTTTATACATGAACCTGAATTATAATTAAGTTTAGTCAACCTCTAACCTTTTCTTGAAAATATTGCAGTTAAGAAATAATAATGAAGTATATATGAACTCAATAATAA
Organism: Musotima nitidalis; assembly: GCA_949126915.1. NCBI lineage: Eukaryota > Metazoa > Arthropoda > Insecta > Lepidoptera > Crambidae > Musotima > Musotima nitidalis. The sequence continues at coordinate 3,531,626 of OX421424.1, read as the reverse complement.
CTTACATATTATATTTTTATCAAACTCTCGATTATTCGTAATTTTTTTGATGCATACGTTGCTAATTTACATTTCTTCTTCTTTCAATTGAATGATGTCAAAATAAAAAAAACAATCATTTATTCAAGCTTGGCTCAAGAGCGCTCTTATGAAAGTCAAACTTATAAACTAACGGGCCCATTCACTGTGGGCGTATGTCGGAGCTTGATCGTAAAAGAAAGGACATGATGAGTTGATGGGCCCAGGTAATTGCAAGCAGTGCAATGATAGAACGACGCTGGTTGGCATCATTTTTAAAAGTATCTTAGAACCTTCCTTTTAATTAAAGTTTTCAAATAAATAAAAAATATAAAATAAAATATACTTTATTGTCTTTAAGATCAACATGATCATTTAGATTCGTCAAACATTTACACAAAATGGAAATTCCATATATTTTTTTAACAACAATGAAAGAAATATGAGCGGTACCATAATAAAAGAGTAAAAAGCAAATGGGTTCTTTGTCAGAATTTGTCAGTTTGTCTGTCTGTTGTGGTTTTCTCAAGATTTGTCAGTTTGTATCTGTCAGTCAGCCTGTCGTGATTTTAAAGGAGGGAGGGGATTGTCCGTCAGTCAGTCTGTCGGTGACTCTAACGAGGCTTCCAAAAGGCAACGAGATTGAGAAGAAGGCCCCAAGAAACTCATCTCGGCTTTTTTGAAATATGTTATTGAACTAAGTATTTTGAAAAAGCCAAGTTCATAAATGGACCACGTAGATTTGTGACACATAGTGTACATACATACCTTACTAATTAACTTCACACGGGTATCATATCACTTACGATGACCACGCATACTGTTATGAGTACACTACCGGCACCGGCTACAGGATAGTATTACAAATGAAATTGCGTGTCGGATTACAAAGAAATTTTTATTTGAAGTCATCAAATTAGGTATGGTATATTAAGTGCATATAAGTAAAATATATAGGATATATAACTTATATACACTTTATATGTAAAATGCCTACATAATGTTTACTAATAATAAAAACGCGAAAATTAGTATGTATGGGTGTTTGTTACATTTTTTACGCAAATCTACTGAATGGATTTTAATATAACCTTACAATAATGTAGCTTGTAAACCAGAATAACACATACTTATGCTATAATTTATAAAGATATTGTTTGAAGTACTAATCCTACTCAGTTGACAGCTAGTACAATACATTACTGGTAAAAAATAGACTACAACGGCTGATTGGTTTGTTTTTTATTTTGCGTACATTTATCTTTCTTTTAAATAATGGCTTCGTGCGTTTAGCACATTTAGCCAGTGTCAAGTTTATGAGTGGTGATAAAGATGATAAATGGTAAATAAGATGCCCCCCCCTAAAACCCTTGAGTCCTCAAAGATGTGGACTATACTGAGATCTCACATGGACTTCTTGAGAGAATTTGAAAAGTGATGTTGCACTGTTTTGTTTGATTTACCAACACTCATGTACGGTGCAAAAACAGTAAACGGTTAATAATCCACCATTAAAGGTCGAAAAATTACAAATTTTAGAAAATAAAACAAAAATGCAGAGATGACGCTTCACTTTTTCGCCATGAAGTCAATACATTTAGTGAATGTCATCAAAATTCCATTATAAACTTTTTTTGTAAGTAACTGGCCACCTTATTTTCGTACAGAATTTTCTCATTACACAAAAACCATTTTTTTATTATAAGGTCTTACAAATTAAATCTCTTCCCAAAATGGATTTACAAGGATTTCCTACAACCCGGCCAATATTAGTCGCAATTACCAAATAATAATTTATATAATATAGAAACGTTTAAAACTAATAGCTAGATAACAATTTGAGGGGTCCATTTAAATGTTGTAGTAAGCACGCAATTCCTTTAATTGGCCATTTATTATTTTTACACTATAGAATCGTATATAACTAAGAGTTAACCAATTAAAGGGGTCCATGAAAATATTGGAGCGCAGAATCCAGAGGCCGCTACTTACTATAATTATATATTATACTAGCTGTTACCCGCGACTTCGTCCGCGTGGAATAGTATCTTGGGGTAGCATTTTTATTATTTAATAAGAATCATTAGTAGGTATAGTAGATATCAGCGGCGGCGATGCAGAGAATTCGTTAAAAGGAACTTTAAAAGCCAAATTATTTTTTAAACTTGATACACCCAAAATTTTTAAATATCATGTTCCTAGAATAGTTTGGCGTCGTAGTTTCCGTGCCGAATCCGTTCCGTTCCGCTCGAATTTCGAGAATTCCGTTTGTAGAAAATCTCTGCACATCCTAAGAGACCTACGTACCAAGTTTCATGGTTTTATCTTCAAAAATGAAGAACACCCATAAAAACATTCAACCCCTATTTCACCCCCATATTGGTAAAAATTTCAAAATGCTAGAACAAATGATTTTTTGTTTATTATTTAGTGCCTAAATACAAAATGTTATATTTTTAATTTCAAAAATTTCGAACTTCATACAAACTTTCAACCCCTATTTCATCTCTCACAGGACGAAATTTCAAAAACGCTAGAACAAATGTTTATTTATTTCCTATCAAGTGCTTAAATATTAAGTTTCATGGTTTTATCTTTTAAAATTAAGAAATCCCATACAACTTTTCACTCCCTCCCCTTTTTAACCCTTTACAACCCCCTTTTCGAAATAAAAAGTAGCCTATGTTCTTTCTCAGGGTCTAGACCATCTGTATGCCAAATTTCATTCAAATCCGTTCAGTAGTTTTGGCGTGAAAGAGTAACAGACAGACAGACAGACAGACAGACAGACAGAGTTACTTTCGCATTTATAATATTAGTAAGGATTTCCTATCAAGTGCTTAAATATTAAGTTTCATAGTTTTATCTTTTTCAAATTAAGAAATCCCATACAACTTTTCACTCCCTCCCCTTTTTTAACCCTTTACAACCCCCTTTTCAAAATAAAAAGTAGCCTATGTTCTTTCTCAGGGTCTAGACCATCTGTATGCCAAATTTCATTCAAATCCGTTCAGTAGTTTTGGCGTGAAAGAGTAACAGACAGACAGACAGACAGACAGACAGACAGACAGAGTTACTTTCGCATTTATAATATTATAAGTATATAAGTATAAGTAAATAAGTAATAAGTAATAAGTAAATAAGTAATAAGTAATATAAGTAATAAGTATAAGTAAGGATATATTATAGTTTACGACCACACGGTAAATTACAATGTAACCTATAATGTTACTTAATATAACCAGAGGTAACGTAATTAAGCTATTATGTATTAAATATAACTAAACTATGTATTTCATAGGCAGATTAAAGAAATGCAGCATTTTATAAACGGACAAGGAAAATTGTATATAATAGGTTGGGGAAAAAGTCTTTTCGTATTTTTGTATGAAAAGTCAAGACATTTTTTTCAAAGTTTATTTACATTTATTTACAATATATAATATGTACCGTTTTGTTGAATAACTTTCTACCATTTTGTGGGCAGAGACATTATCCCGTTACTGTAGAAACTTTGGGACTTCTGATCAAAAAAACGGGACAAATAGTTTTGGCAGTCCTCTCTTGAGGTCAACCTTACAGAACCTAAAGAATTCTGCAGAGACCGAAACAGGTGAAAATCTGAAGGCGCAAGGTCAGGGCTATATGGTGGATGCACTAGGACCTCCCAGTCGAACTCTCTTAATTTTTGCTGAGTGGCTAAAGATGTGTGTGGTCTAGCGTTATCGTGATGAAAGACCACACCCTTCCTGTTGATCAATTCCGGCCGTTTTCTCTCGACTGCTTCCTTTAATCTCATCAGTTGCTGGCAGTAAAGATCAGAATCGATGGTTTTGCCGGGCGGTAAAAGCTCATAATAAACAATGCCCTTCCAATCCCACCATACACACAGCATCACCTTATTTCGTGTTAGGCCAGGTTTGGCCACAGTCTGTGAAGCCTGGCCAACTTTCGACCACGACCTTTTTCGCACGTTCTAGTCGTACGTGATCCACTTTTCATCGCCAGTTATTAATCTCTTCAAAAACGGCTCGGTTTCATTACGTCTCAATAATGAATCGCAAATGAGAACACGGTTCATTAAGTTTCTTTGAGTGAGCTCGTGTGGCACCCAAATATCGAGCTTTTTTGTATAACCAGCTTTCTTCAAATGGGTCAAAACTGTTTTGTGGTCAATTCCCAGTTCTTCAGCTACATCGTAACTACTAATATGCCGATCTTGCTCCACAAAAATGGCGTCCATTTTATTCGTAACAGGGCGACCGAGCGAGGTGCATCTTTAACATCAAAATTTCCGGACTGAAAACGTTTGAACCAAATTTGTGCTACTCTTACTGAAACTGCATCAGGTCCATAAACATCACAAATTTTTTTCACTGCTTGAGTTGCATTTTTGCCTTTTTTATAATAAAATTTTAAAATGTATCGAATTTCTTCATTAGATTCACTCATTTTTACGGAGAGAAAAACAAATGAAAAATAGCAGGAAACAACTTTTTTTTATTTTTTTATTTTCTTTATAATGCAACCTTTTTAATGTTACCAAAACCAGCCAGACACAAATAGTACAGTCAAAAAAAAATTATAATAAGTTTATACCTACGTTATGCGAAAAGACTTTTTCCCCGACCTAATATATTAATTAACATACATACATAATGTCTTTCATACACGCCCGTCGATTAAGGGTACGTTTGACTTGCCCTTTCTCCAAAATTTTCTGGAATTGGTCATGGAAGGGTTACGTGGCCTATAAATTACTTGTAGTATACTTTCATTCATCCTCTCAACATGACCAAACCATCTAAGCATAACTTTCACAATATCATTAATGAAAGAGATATAAAAGTAATAATATGATTCTTATAGCATGATTGTATTCTGTCATTTTCCCGGTTGCCCTAGACTTCAGCTTAGAGGCCAGGGTCTGCTCACTGCTCTAACGAATTTTCTTTATTAGCAGAAAAATAAATGTGACAAGGATATTTGTAAACTATGGCTTCTGCACTAGGCTCGCAGGCCTGTGTTGCAGCAGTCAAAAAGAGAAAACAATTTAAGTTACGTAATGTAGTTTAAGAGCTCCGGTTCTACTGAGACTATGAAGTAGTTCGAACAATAAACTAACAAATAATAGAAAAGAAAACACTTAAATAACGAAATTTAAAAACATAACAAAATGTGTCGTTTGTGTGTGTGCGTGTGTGTGCGCGTGTGCGTGCGTGTGTGCGTGCGTGTGTGTATGTGTGTGTTTTAGATATTTATGTTAACGTAACTCGTCATAATAACTAAATATGCTTAAAGGAAAGCATCGATGCAGTCTAAATAGTGAAAGCGCTTTATACCGTGGTATAAGCACGAAAACAAGCGCTCCCACTCATGGCGGCTTAAAGTCCCCGGGAACACAGGAGTTGGAAAACACATACGACGGCACAAATAGTATTCCATCCATCGACTTAGGAGTTTGCTGCCATCGCAGGTCTTACACAGAAACGACTTACTTAATTTCTTAGTTCGATTACAATGTGACTATAAACGTGTTTTTTAAGACCAGCGGTACCCGAAGCCTCTTTATATACGCCAAGCATTTAGTTCGTCAAACAGAAAGCGGCGATAGCCCAGTGGCGAGGCCCCTCGCCTTTAATTCAGAGGGTCTCGAGTTCAAATACTGGTGGCGCACCAATGACTTTTCGAAGTTATGTGCGTAATTGTCGCTTGCTCCGTGCTTCGGAAAGCACGTTAAGCCGTTGGTCCCAGCTGTCATGCAGTCGTTATTAGGAAGTTAGTGCCTTCTAGCCAGCTGGTTTAACCATAGAATGAAGTTTCCCTCTGGGTTGCAGAGGTCAGACGGCAGTTGCTCCACATAATAACTGAAATTCAGTCAAATCTGGTTGAACCAGTGAGCAGACCCTGGGCCCTAAGCTTAAGTCTAGGGCAATCGGGATAATGCTAGGATATGATTTAGTTCGTCAAACAGTATTAACTACAGAATATTTTCTGAGCAAGTAGGTAATTAGTAAGTAGGTAAGTTGGTAACTTGTTATATTTCACGCAGCTTTAATGTAAACAAACATAGTGTTAAAGTTACAAGTTCTCAAGCAGGCGCGGCGCGGCCGTATCGGGTGACCGGCTCGGGTTTCGTAGTCATAACTTCCAACGCCTACTGCACCATCAGTTACACTAGTTCATAAATGTGTTTAAATCTTTTTAGATTCATATTTTTGTACTCATTCGTAAATATTAAATAGAGCCAGCATGAGGAAGAGACAAGGGATAAAAACGCTTTACAATTGCTTAAACAAACATAAACAGCCATTAACGCCCCACTACTGAGCACGGCTTTCTCTCAAGATTCAAGGTGAGAGGGTATTGGGTCATACTTCACCATGCGAGCCCCGTGCGAATAAGGGCAGTACCGCCGAATTCGATGAATTTCAGCTATTTCATCTAGATCTAAATTTTCTGAGGTTCATCAATCCGTACCGGGGAATCTGCCGAAAGCCATAGATTATTCATAACCTTGGCAGACTAGTGAAGCGACTAATTAATTAAATGATTATTATTTGCGTTTCGATGACACATTTTTACCTAAACATTAATAATTTGTAATATAATTAAAAAAAATACACAGATACAGACTGTCAAATATTTCGTCAATCCTTCAAAATTTATGTCTAAATGGAGAACGCCATCTTGTATCGAGTTCCATGTGTTCGGCGGTACGACAGAATCAATTCGAAATCGATTTTGCCTAATAATCGATTACCAGCAAGTTCGGCGGTAGGCCCCCAGGTGTGTGTCGCCTCGATGTTAAAAGTTTTCAAGCCGCTCAATATAGGGCGTTTAAAGTGACGTAACGACTACTGCATATAGACCAACACCTTACCGTGCATTTCGAAACACACAAGCGCTCGATATTAAATGCCACACAAACGGTTACCCTTTCAAGACCCGATCTTTGTGACATATTCTTTACTGCGGTGATCATTTTGGCAACGTGTAGCGCCTTAAAAACTAAATACCCATTTTGATCAGAACACATTATATAGCCTCATATAAATCACCTGGACTAAATAGCATGAACTTTTATGCAAAAACATACTTGGCTAGTATGGGAATCAGTCAAGAGCACATATCGCATGCTTAATAGAATATAGACATAACTCAGAAACACTACATTTGGGGCATCACAAAAAAAGATCTTCTAAAGACTACTTGTCCTACTTCTAAGCGCATTAAATTGATACTGATTTATTAATTAGTATTCTGCTTTGAACGTTTGATTAACATTGATTCGATCTCAGTAACAAATAGAAAGACTGTATAAGTACGTAACTTAAACCAGGGGGCCTAGCGCCGAGTTCGATGGCAATCGATTATAAGGCAAAATGGATTTCGAATTGATTCTGTCGTACCGCCGAACTCATGGAAATCGAAACAAAATAGCGTTCTCCATTTACCTATTGGTCTGTCACGGACTGAAGGTCATGAATGAGAGGTGGCTGTCGGCAGATTCCCCGATACGGATTAATGAACGTAAACAAAGTTTGATCTAGATGGATTACCGGTAATCCATCGAATTCGGCGGTAGGCCCCCTGACCTATCTATTAATGGGTCGATGTTCCTTTAAGCATGCGATATATCGATATTACCAACCTTATCACATTGAAAGTAATTCTCAACTTTCCCTAGCTACGACTAGTTTCTGAAGCAAAGACGTTAACAAAACGAGTTACTTCTACACTTTACCCTCAAAATACGCTTACAAAGCATGCAACATAATAGAGATATTCTGATTTCAAAGTGTCATGTGACCATATAAATCACCACGAACATAACACCGTACAGAACCGAATGCGCGTGAGCTGGGGGTCCAAAACTCCAAACAAAAAGCAAAACTGCGCGTCACATTACAATCTCTCGATGCGAGCTGAGTCTCGGAGTCTCGGGGTCTCGAGTAACCGTCAATCGATTGTGCTGCACATGTTTCTCATTACGTTATTCGATAACCGTCTCGTCTGGTATGAAACAAAGAGAGTGTCGAGTGGCCGCGTCGCGTCTAGCGACTACCACGTCGCTTTTGCCACAGAATAGATCAGTGCAGAATAGATACATTCATTCAAAATTGTTATGCATAAAATAAAAATAAAATAAAATATAATTTATTGTCTTTAAGATCAATATGATCATTTAGATTCGGCAAACATTTACACGCATTATGCGTTATTCATTATTGACGACCGATAAGGCGTGGAGGTCAGTATACCTGCACTCCGCTCCTGAGGTCGTGGGTTCGAATCCCACGCAGGACAGTCTTTGTGTGCTTGAACATGAATATTTGTTCTGGTCTGGGTGTTTTCTATGTATATTCAGTATTTATTTACCAAAAAATATATATAAGTATGTTAATCCGTTCTTTAGTATCCATAACACAAGTTCTTAATGATATTTATCTTGGAGCTAAATAATTGGTGTTAAGAGACTATTAAATTTATTATTTATTGGATGGAAAATCATCGATTGACTGCCTCCCGCTAGAAGTGTCGTGGAATGATGTCTCTGACTGAAACTGAAGAAGACTTTTACTGACTAAAAACCATCCATGTTCTTTCTTGATCCCGTTATGATCCAGGGCTTTTTTTTATTATTTTGATTTACGTCGGTAACAAAGTGCATTTACGCACTGTCTCCCGGCCAAAGGGGGAACAAGAGAGATGTGTGGGACTCACCACCAGCAGACACGGCTGCCAGCAGTAATACTTACTAAAAATCTTCCGACGACGCCCGCCGCTTGTTGAGAAAGAGGCGAGGGGCCAGTACCATTAGTCACCAACGATTATGTCAAGCTATAATTGTGACTCTATACAAAATCTCATAGGATATTAAGGCTAGTATTCATAACTGAATCACCATAAGCTCAGCCATTTAACATCCCACTTCTGAGCAAGGGCCTCATTTCATGAATCAAGGTGACTAGGATTCCGGTTCAGGTTTTACTACACCACGCGAAGATAGTGCGAATTGAGGGAGACAGGTTTGTGGCGTCCTGCTATTAGAATTTCTCAAGTCACCCAGTGAGACCTTTGCTCGGCTTCTTTACTGCCAGAGCATGTTAATATTTTTATTGGTTTTGCACCTTAAGTTAACTACGTAAGGTTCAAATTATGGTGGAAATATGTTCACCACTGTCTTGAAAGAGTTAACGCCTACCACATAACTAGTGATAACTTTTCTTCCTAATATTAAATGCCACACTTTACCCATCTGAACACTGAGTTTGAACTCTTTACTTCGGTAATGGTAATGTATAAATGGATTTAAAAGTTATTATTACTAATTTGCAATAATAGTTGTCAGAGTTCAAGGGCATGTGGTTGGTTCCCGCGGCCCGCCGTGCGTCCAGATCGCCGGATCATGTTCGAACAGCTAAAAATACGACGGAAAGCGTCCGCGCGTCGGGTTACATCGATAATTATGACGGCGCTGGTGCAACACTACAAAACCATCGACTAAAATAATAGAGTTTATGGAAATGTGCATGAGGGGTTAAATTACTAAATAATTTGGTAAATATCGTCTGTTTAATTTTCGATTTGCGTAATTCCAAAAAAATACAAAATTTTACTTTTAATTAAATATCTCTCAAGTCCCATAAATTAATATTTAATTGGTATTTGGTTATGAACGAATTGGAATAACACCTCTTTCAATTAGTGTCTTTACTATGAAAAATAAACAGATTTTACTTATTCCTATAAAGTTTGTTAAAAACGACATAAGCAGTTTGAATTTTATTTTATGTTTGTTATTGATGGAACAAGCCATTTTCAATGATGCAAGCACTTATTTTAGAATCTATTCGATATAAAATTATACGATACAAAGAAACATTGTATTTAGTTTACAAAATGTATAATCGCGGAGGTCGCAGAAAACAATATAATTTTACCGTAAACGAAATCATTTTATTTATATACACTCATACAACTGTTCGTAGGTATAACAATATTAATTATAAATTTATAACTCATTATCAGGGTGAATCCTACTACAATATTATAAACGTGAAAGTTTGTATGTGTGGATGGATGTTTGTTACTCTTTCACGCAAAAACTACTGGAGCGATTGTGATGAAACTTTGTACGTGTATAGCTGCAGTCCTGGACTAACATATAGAACACTCCTTATCCCGATATTTCCACGGAACGGGGACCACGCGGGTAAAACCGCAGGGCGCTGCTAGAAGGAAATAAGCCCGATATACCTCGAGTGGCGCACGGTTAAGTGCTAAATATAAGCCATTTCGTTCGAAACTTTACCTGTGTACGACTTAGGGATAGTTTACGTTACATATACGTGAACAGGTCTTCACCTTGGCGTGGGGGGGGCTGAGTACCTCCCGGAGGCCGGGAAAAGGTAACACCCAGAGACCGACGACTCTGGGTGCCCTTAGTACTGACTACCGGGGGAGAAACTAAGAGGGACCTGTGGAGGGCGCAGCGGGCGGGCCAGGAGAGCCCGCTCAGCAGTGCCGGGAGGGTCTAGGCAGTGGGGGCAGGGGGCCCCTGCTGTCTCACTATGGACACTCCGGGAAGTCGGCCACACACGCTATGGTCGCACGGGGAGGTAGGAGGGGCGCGTCCACTGCGCCTCTCTGAGGAGGTCCTCCCGGTTTTGGTCCGGGGGACGTTGGCCGCAGGCGGGGTGTCAGACGCTGCAACCCAGGTACTGGCCCCCGCCTCTTTCTCAACAAGCGGCGGGCGTCGTCGGAAGATTTTTAGTGGGTATTACTGCTGGCAGTTGTGTCTGCCGGTGGTGAGTCCCACACCACCCTTTCGGTCCCCCTTTGGCCGGAAGGCAGTGCGTAAATGCATTTTGTTACCGACGTAAAACAAAAAAAAAAAGGCTCTTTAGGTCTTGGTAGGATCCCTATACACCCTGAAATCATTAAGTATTTAATCTCCGATTCAAGACTCAGCACAAGTAATTTGATGTTCATTGTTAGCTCAGTTTGACATACTAAGCCTAATCATGCTCGCTAATTGATTTGAGCACTAATCCATTATTACGAAACAGAATGCGCAGTGTCATCTGGATTCCGAGAACAATGAAAGGTTATGTAATATTAACTTACGTACATACCTACCTTAATTCTAATTGAATGTTTTTATGAGATTTAGCTATTTCGAGAGAAATTATTTCTTTTCCAGCATAAATGTTATAAATAATAATAATAATAATGTTTTGACAATTACACCAATTATTTCGTTCCATTATAAGTATCATTACGAACGTGTGTTATCAATACTAAATAACAGATAAACATACATAAATACTTTTATTTTTGTAATTACATACTAAATATACAAAGGGTTCCCCGATCAGGACAAAAATTCATGTTCATGCACAAAAAGATTTGTCCTGTGTGGGAATCGAACCCACAACCATAGGATCGGAATGCTACTGCATGTATATTCGCCACCACGCCATATCAGTCGTCATCATTATATTGTATATAGGATGTATAGGGATCCTACCTTCATCTTTGGAGTCCAAGCCAACCTCACCTGCAAGTGGTACACCTGCCGATTAACGGACGAGGCTCTGGCAAACATAGAAGTTTCCAGCAATAGGCTCGCCATCTATTATGTAGGACCAATAACACAAATGGCGAGGTGTTGGCGTATAATATATGCCTCTTCCTGCCTACCCCTCCGGGGAAACGTACGTGATTGGATGTATGTATGTATATTTGAACTAATTTTATTTGAGTGATTATCACGGTTTGCTATAATCCACCACGAATTCATATATTATGAGCATTACTGTATCACACAAACGTTTTGAAACTCCACATTTGTTTTCGTACATTAGCACATTCTATCCATATAAAACACAAAGCCACTATTTATAAAGCACAACATTCTTACAGTTCCATCTCTGTATATACTGGAAGTAGCTGTATTTATTAGAAGCAACCCATACTTGTTTAATCAGTCAAACAATACTTAGTAATTATATTTTGTATAATTATATTATAAAGATTCATTTATTTGTCAAAGCATGAGTTGGTAATAATAAAACATACATATTAATGCTTATATTAGGATGTTAAGATATAAAGTACATAGTTTCAACATGTTTTAACATAACTGGTGTACAAATATGACAATAATGTTGCAGTTAGTGAGTGGGTACATAATACATCAAAATCATGTCAACAATTATTAAACGTTCAAAAAATAAAAAATTAACAAAAATAAAACAAATTTAAACAATACAATGTCATTAATTTAAGCCATAATCATAATATAAAATAAATAAATAATAATAATAATATTCATTTATATAACACTCACAAAGAGTTGTCGTCAAGATATTCATAATTATTAAACATTATTATTATTATACTTGTTTAATCGCATTTCCGATAATGTACAACGTAGTCAACGAGACAATGATAGATTATGTGTTAATTCATCTAAAACAGCACTGTTGCATAAAAGTATCATATGCAGGGCTCCATTAATATATAACAAAATTCCCAAAAGCTTTAAAACCCTAAATTCGACGTTATTCAAAAAAGCTTTAAAAAAAAATGTTGACTCTAAGATGTTACAGTTACTACAGTTTAAATGAATATCTTGACGACAAATCTTTGTGAGTGTTATATAAATGACTATTATGATTATGGCTTAAATTAATGAAATTGTATTGTTTAAATTTGTTTTAATTTTGTTTAATTTTTATTTTTTTAACGTTTAATAATTGTTGACATGATTTTGATGTATTATGTACCCACTCACTAACTGCAACATTATTGCCATATTTGTACACCAGTTATGGTAAAATATGTTGAAACTATGTACTTTATATCTTAACATCCTAATATAAGCATTAATATGTATGTTTTATTATTACCAACTCATGTTTTGACAAATAAATTAATTTTTATCTTTATAATATAATTACTAAGTATTGTTTGACTGATTATCTCGGTTCTATATAAATCAATGAATTATGAGCATTAGTGTATCACGCCAAATGTTTTGAAACTCCATATTTGTTTCCGTACATTAGCACAGGTATCGGTTTTCACAGCATTAGGTAAATTATAAGCTCCACTAGTCTGCAACTTGATATGTTTGCAGTGGGGGCCGTCTCGGCATCGCCCTGCCACAGACAACTCACTACAGTAGAAGAAATATATTTTTTAACACATTGAAACCAGTCGTGGATCAGACACAATAGAAGATATGGGGCCTTATACAAAACGATGTCTAAAGTTAGACCAGGTTTAAAACTAGTGCTATCACTGTCTTTATCTTATCAAATGAAAGTGACAGCACCAGTTTAAAACCTAATCTAACTTTAGATCTCGTTTTGTAAAATAAGCTCCATATTATTTGTCGACCAGAAGGCTTTCCAAAATAAGTTGCCCCGCAACACCGAATTCTATACAGTAGGAGAACTAGGTACTAATTTCCTTAACAATTTGAACGCTGTCAGTCTCAGAAACAATAAAAAATCTATTGTGTGTCGATCGCTCTCAAAGACTTCTTCACGAAGGAAAACGGGTTATATGTAAAGTACACGTTGAAAGCAGTCGCGCGTCGTTCACCCGCCACGTCGGTCAGAAATCTATTAATTGTCGGTCATTTGGCTTTCATAGACATAAGTACACGGAGGAAAAAAAAATTTGTATTTTAAAGTGATAACGGCTTACTGCAGGATAAAGTATCTTAGAAAATCAATTCGTAATATTCAGCAAGAATATAACCTAAATTATAATTTTATCTTGTTTGTAACTTTTAGGGGTTTATTACAAAACGAGATCTAAAGTTAGAACAGGCTTAAAACAAGTGCTGTCACTGTCTTCATCTTATCTTATCTTATCAAATGAAAGTGACAGCACTAGTTATAAACCTGATCGAACTTAAGATCTCGTTTTTGAATAAGGCCTAAAGTGTTTACACGACACACTGTATTTTAACTGCTAATTTGCTGTCATCAAGATGTTTCTTTTAAACATTACAAAATGTAAACAATTTTAGTGTGAGCTTAGTAAACTTTATGGAAAACACGCTAAAACTCCTTAGTTACAAACTTTTAGATAGAGTAGGACGCTTATTTAAAATTGTACCTTTTAGAGTCCTATACGAATATTTCTCAGTGTCAAGTAAATTAACATATCGAGTTATTTAATTCAACAATTCGTCTTAGTCAAGTGAAAGTCATTCCCCAGTGAAATAGGGGAGGCTTTACTGTATTGGATGGAGTTTTGAACTCAACACGGAAAATTACAATTCACAGTAATGATGATGTTCATGCACACAAAGATTAGTCCTGTGTGGGAATCGAACCCACGACCTTGGAGCGGAGTGCGGGTATACTCTCCACCACGCTACATCGGTCGTCTTCATGTTTTCTAATATTAACTCGAAATTACACCAGCTTTGAAAAAAATATGGAAGCCTCGATGTGTCTGTTTACGCGTGGGCGCCAATACTCCATACTGCTGTTATTTATTCTGTGTACCGAAAGTTATGTAGTAATGAATGCGAGGTCGTATCGGGGTGCCCCCGTGCTCGACTAAGGACCGCCATTGAATTTGTCCAGCGGTCATTGGGTCATCTTCTTACCGACTTTATAATGAGCTTACATTAAGGTTTTAGTGATAAACTATTGTATATAGGGGTTCTTCTCAATCTCGTTGCCTCTGACGGACAATACCCTCGCCCTTTAGAATAAACGAAAACGACGGGCTGACTGACAGATAAGAGTCACCGACAGACTGACAAATCTTGAGAAAAAACCACAACAGACAAATAAACTGACAAACCTTGACAAATTCTGACAAAGAATTTATTTTGCTTTTATTTCTTGATTATTGTACCGCTCATACCTCTTTTATTGTTGTTAAGAAAAAAAATCTCAAATTCCCAATTTGTATGTAAAAGTTGACGAATCTAAATGATCCTGTTGATCTTACAGACAAAAAAGTATATTTTATTTTAATTTACTCCATCTGAATCCATTTCACGTTGGATTCTGAGTGAAATCCCAACAACAGTAGAACATTAACTGGCTAAGATGTAAATGACGTAACTGCAACATGATACAGCTATCAATAGTTAAACAGCAGTAAACCGAAAAGGCTATAAAGTCGTTAACTTTGCAACATCAGATAATTACGCAATGCTGTTATCTTATGACACGGAACAGTGTCACATTTGAAGCATTAAATATGACCCGTATTAAGTTACGATCTTAAGCATACGGCGGGATAGGTCCGACCATATCTCTCTGCTACTGGTTTTACCGTGTAACCTAAGTAAATCTTTACTAAAATTGTAAACGACGTAATTGCAACCGTGTATGTTAATATGAACATCAATATTTACGGACATCCGACATAGCGCTAGCCCCTTCTTCTGTTTTTTGTTTTACGTCGGTAATAAAATACATTTACGCACTGTCTTCCGGCCAAAGGGGGACCGAAAGGGGGTGTGGGACTTACCACAGGCGGACGCGACTGCCAGCAGTCATACATACTAAAAATCTTCCGACGACGCCCGCCGCTTGTTGAGAAACATGCGGGGGCCAGTACCTGGGATGCTGCGTCTGACACCCCGCTTGCGACCAACATCCCCCGGACCAAAACCGGGAGGACCTTCTCAGAGAGGCGCAGTGAACGCCTCTTTCTCAACAAGCGGCGGGCGTCGTCGGAATATTTTTAGTGGGTATTACTGCTGGCAGTCGCGTCTGCCGGTGGTGAGTCCCACACCCCCTTTCGGTCCCCCTTTGGCCGGAAGGTAGTGCGTAAAAGAATTTTGTTACCGACATAAAACAAAAAAAAAAGGGTCCTCAAATCTTCGGGGCCGCGGTCGACGTTGGCCGCGGCCCTGGGTGTAGTGGCTCTCTCGCTGCCGACCATCATGCAAAAGATGGTCGACAGCGAGACGGCGTGAGGCGATGGCCTCCTTCTACGAAGTGGTGATGTCGCAGAAGGAGGCCGCGTAGCGGGAGAGGGAGCGGGATCCGCTCTCTCTCCGGCTACGCCGTTGGCGCAGTGGGCGGTTCAGGAGGGCCCGTTCGGCCGCGCCTGGGGGGTCTTAGGCGGCGGGGGCCCCTTTCGTCTAGCTATAGACTCCCCAGAAGTCGGCCAGTCACGTCATGGCCGCACAAGGAGGTAGGAGGAGCGCGACACACTGCGGCTCTCTGAGGAGGTCCTCCCGGTTCTGATCCGGGGGACGTTGGCCGTGAGCGGGGTGCCAGAAACTACAACCTAGGCACTGGCGCTTCGCCCCTTTTTCAACAGCGGCGGACGTCGTCGGTAGTTTTTTAGTGGGTAGGACTGCGGTGGTCGCGTCTGCCGCAGTGAGCCCCACACCCCCTTAGGCCGGGAGACAGTGGGTAAATGCATTTTGTTACCGACGTAAATCAAAAAGAAAATAAAAAAAGGGTCCTTAAATCTTGGTAGGAGCCCTATTCACCTCAACTAATTCTAACTAATAATAATATATAAATCTAGGAATAGCTATTATTTATATAATATTTATATCTTATTAATGAGAGCGTTAAAACATTCAAGTACTTGGGTTGAAATTGTTATTATCATTAAAAGATATAAAAGATGTAAATATATATAATATTTGTATAGTAGTAAAATTTTTATATATGAGTAGAAATTTAAGTTACCTCTCACATCATACAGCACAATCCATTAGAAATAAGTATTCTGAAACACATATTACAGGGAAATGGTAGGAAGGTGCCGGGTTTCCAGCGCTCTATTAGTTTTCCCGTGTAACCCAATTCATACACATGCACATTCCTTCAAAACAGCACTTTGTGCATGATAGTTTTATATGAACATTAAAAGCAAACAATACACTGTAGTTTAATTTGAGTTTTTATTGCTTTGCTGGTAGGTATGTTATTAGACAGACAGATATCGCACGCGAATCGATTGAGAGTAAATGGGCTTATTTCCCACATAGAGCACATATTTGTATGCAATTATGTCTATTTTCTAAAGATCGATAACATAATCAAATTCTTCTTTCCAAAGGTCGTTAGTGGCCAGTCACATGTGCACTTTTGAAAAACTATATTGCGCAAATTAATTTTATTTAATTAATTCATTATGTTCATCATTGTCATTTAGGTATGTTTACAGCAAATATATGCATGCTTTAATTTTATATTTGAAATTCCAATTTGATAAAGCATTCAAGCGATCAAAATTGACTCATATGACATGGTATTAAGATACTTATAGAAACCTACATAAATTTTTCACACTTAACCCGACGCTAACTGTACCATCAATCATATCTGGACATGCACTTTTGATGTCACAAAGTGTAAAATTTTCTACTGCGATATGGTAGAAAGTTTGCACTGGCAACACCGACGTGCGTAGGACGGCGTTCCGCTCAGCGGTGTCAGGTTGCGAACGCTCCTAAATTTACCTTAGCCGAGCATGCCATTAAAAGCATTTATCGACATGGCTAGCATCACTATCGCTTGGCTGTCTTTGTTCTGTTCGTGTAAAGAATATATAATAAATCATTCTTAGCTCACCTCCTCAGTCAATTAAAGTCCCAAAACAGGGCTCAGACCTACTCTCACACACCAAGATTAAGATCACTCCAAGGATAGAAAATCATTCTAACCATAACCTTTTCAGCCAATTAATGTCCCGCTACTACTGTCACAAACCAAAGTAAAAAGAATTCAGATATTTTTTCTTTTTTAATGTGACACGTCATAATGACTTCATCCTGCCTAATGGTAAGCAGTCGATGCAGTCCAAAAAAAAATGAAAGCGCTTCATACCGTGAAATAAGCACGGTACAAAGCGCATCCACTCATGATGCCTGCTAAAATGCCGTTTCACGCCCCGCTTAAAAGACCCGGGATCAAAGGAAATAGGAAACACATGAGCCGGCAGCGCATTCCAGAGCTTAGTGGTCTTGCTCAGAAACGACTTCCCAAATTTCTTGGTTCGAGTGCTGATAGTCTGCACAGTATGAGGATTGACTTGGATCATACTTAAAAGGCGGGAAAATCAGTTTAAACCGTTAAAGTTTTCTGCATCATCACAGCCTATTTCTAGCTTCCGATTCCTGAGCTCAAACCTTCTCCAAAAAATCAAGATTCAGGCTATATTTTAAAGAAGGGAGAATAAATCCAATCTCTTAAAATTTTCATCATCAGCTCAGCCTATTAACGCCCCACACCTCAGCTCAGGTCTGCTCTTGTAAAAAAAGGATCCAGATTGTATCCTCCATGCGGACATGCTGTTAGACATTTTTAAGAAGTCCATAGATCTAATTTGACTTAACGACTTTGAATCCCGTATTTACAACCGATATCAACGGCCCAACATGCCTTCCAAATTACGGTAATTGTAACCAAGTACTTGATATTAAATGCAATTCAAATGACCTCCAAACCAATATGTAATGTAATAATGTAACCGTTTTGTTAAAATTTCATAAGCAGATAACAAAATGAAGACAAAAACTAGTTTGTTGAAATTTAAAAATAAAAACATAATGTGCTGTACGTTTATTAGATTGTGGTATGAACTCAAAACGCTGTCAAAGATTTCTATGGTTTTTCTTTTAAATAATGGCTTTGTGCGGTTTTCACATTTGGCCAGTGTCAAGTAAGAGATATATTAATAATATATAAATTGTAGATTGTAGTGAATGAGAACGAGTGGTGATAAAGATGATAAATGGTAAATGATGCCCTCCTCCTACCCTCCCCCCCTTGAGTTTTCAGTAAAGATGTGGGACTATACTGAGATCTCACATGGATTTCTTGAGAAATTTGAAAAGTGATATTGCACTGTTTTCTTTCATTTACCAACACTCATGTACTTTTACAAACACTTAACGGTTAATAATCCACTGTTATTACACATTAATGTTCGAAATATCACAAATTTTACAAAAAATAAAACATCACTGCAGTCATGTCGCTTCACTTTCCCGCCTAGAAGCTCATTTCTATGGTTACAAAAATGAGATTAAGTTTTCATTTATGCTTATACGTCACCGTTGACTCTGACATTTAATATTAATCAAAACTATTGCCAGATCTAAAAATAACATCTTGTAATTTTCATGAAACAACTACCCTACTTTTGCCAATCACTTATCAAAGTTTAAATTCAATTCTGTATTGCAAATCGAATGTACTCTATTGTACACATAATAAAAAACAAATATATCTGAATTCTCCAAAGTAAGTTATATAAACAAAAATACAGAATGTTTAAAATTAAGTGTATCACGAAAACGAACACTGACTGATATCGAACAGAAATATAAAGCACCTAAAATAATTAATCTCGGACATTCATATTTCTCAGAACCATATAAGTTAGAAAATAAGCTTTGATTTGTTTCACCTCCATTACAGAATACATTATTAATTACTCGAAAACACCAGAAACTAATAAATTGATATGCAGTATAAAATACTTGATATTCCGTGTTCCGAATGCATCATTTTGGCGAAAGGTTTGATAGCAAAAGCAGAATAATGGCTGCCCGTTTTACGTTACCTAACCTTCTACGGCACTTTCGGAGTACGCTCTCTCGACATATCGAGTTTTCAGTGATAATTATTAAGCAACATTACACTGGCAACACTGCTGGTAAATTGAAACGAAGGATCGCGAGGGGTTTCGAACGCAACGTTAATTTTGCATTAGAGATTCGACGGACTTACGTTTATATGTATTTTGCTACGAACAAATATGTTTTATTGGTTATAGGTAGGTATTTTGGTATCGGTTTAGTTTGATGCGGATTCCTATTATTGTCATGTGGTACCTGTCTTAGAATAGGACCTAGAGTGTTATTCATTCTAGGATAAAAAAGGATTGATTCCCACTTTCGTTTCTGTGTAAGTCGTCTCGATTTTGGATATTATTTCCGGTATTTTCCAGCTCCTTGTATCCCCGGGCTTAAAGGGCGTAAATCGGCGTTTCAGGTCATCCCAATATAAGCCATATGACAAAGAAAGAACTGAGGAAATGCTACTTTCCTGCCTCAGAGTTAAAGCTTTAGAACGCAATAAACTAGAGGTCAGAACCACGGGCGAAAACGACCTTATAACCTATCAAAAATACCAAAACTATGATAAAGTGACCAACAAAACATTACAAACACAATCTGACAGTTTGAACGCTTTCAGTAACTGGAGTCCAATTATGAAGCGTCGCAACTGGTCATCTCCCTGAAACCTGACCTGCTGGTACATCGCCATCGTAGATCCTTGTGCCACCAGCTTAATTAAATCGGGTTATTTAGACGATCGTGTGTCAAAGAGATACAGTTTCTGATATAATGAAGGTATCTTTAGTCTTGTTTTGTTACATATTATTACACTCTCGTGACGTTCCAAACTATATACTCTTTGAAGGCTGCTGGATATTTAGTTTTGTTTGTAGGCATATTGTATATAAACATTTTCCATAATGAGTTGCTTTGTTAAGATTTTCTATACTTTGAGTCTGATAGTCTGTCTGATACGTATCATAATACACAGATGAATGGGATACAATTTTAGAATATAATGAGATTCTTATTTGTTTGTTTATGGAATTTAATGAGAGTGTAATGAATGAATATGAATGCGAGCAGATTGTAGTAATTTTCTGAAAATTAAAATTAGACAAATACCACACAAACGGTCATTCAAATATTGACCTCCATAAACTCTACCTGTCTTCCTAGACCAGCGGAGCTAGAAGCGCTTCAAGAATCATTATTTTCATACCAGTCTCATAAAGTCCACTGCTGAACATTAGCCTTCCCAATAGATTACATTTTAGTGAAGGTTTGCCCATTACCACCACGCTGGGCAGGCGGGTTGGTTATCGCAGTTCAAGCCAGTACGCCCAATTATTCGGTAGTATTTCTCTTCGTCGGCTCTTACGACTCCCCACGAGAATTTTAGATAAGTACAGTATCGCATTGGAAACTTACCTGTAATGATTGTACAAATCTATATAATAAATAATTAAATGAGAAAGGGGCTTTAACAATATAATATTAAAACTATTTTCTTGGCAAAAAAAAACAATAAGATATTTTCATGACACAGATTAAATAGGATTTAACGTATTGTGAATTAAAAGCGTTATAAAATATACTTGTGAGAATTTATACGTAATCGTCGGCAATAAAATGTCAGCATAAAAGAGGTCAATCGACGCCATTTATTCACTGTCGTGTTTTATTTTCGAATGTTATGCCCACGTATTTTGTTTGACGTAGACTGGCCATATTATATATCCATTGCACACAGCGCCTTCTAGCCCCAAACTAAGAGCTATGCTATGGGTACTTACTAGACAACAGTTAAACATTCCAGCTGTAAGGAGATGGTAGCTACTCCTTATCAAAGGGACGACCTTCCACCGGGCAGATGCAGAGATGTACAAAATATCTTTTACAAAGTTTGACTCTCGTTTCAGCATTGGTCGTTGTTCTGAGGCTCCTACCTTACCTGAAGATGCCCTGTGTAAGGGCGAAACACGTGTCGTGTTGAATTGTTTCTCGATTTTTTGGGAAATTATAGTAGCGCGGGAATTGTTACAAAGATATATTTAATCCATTACTTCCTTGACTAAGTATTTGGAATTCAAAATGTAAGATACTTTTAAATTAAGTATTTCAGAGACATACATAAATTCACGCCTGTTTCTCCGAAGGGCCAAACCCTTAGAGGCATATTATACGCCCACACTTCGCCAATTATATATTTGGTCCTACGTAATAGGTGGCGAGCCTATTGCCGCTTACCGGCACAGATATTATCGCCAGAGCCTCGTCCGTTGATCGGCAGGTGTACTTGCAGGGGATGGTGGCTTGGGCTCCTTAGGTCTTGGTAGGATCCCTATACAGATACCAGGCCTACTCTAATTCAACGAAAACGAAACTTCGTTATACCCATCCCTTACACTCGATAATGATAAACCCAGAGAGTGAAAGAGACATAAAATAAAAGAGATATAAAACACTTTCGAAAAGGATCTGCATCAACATGTGAGAGCACCGTGGCACTTCTCCAGCCACTCCTCAAAGAGAGGACGTGCCATTGCTTACTTAAAAATTCCATTGCGAGCCTTTGGTGCACTTTGCTTCCATTGTCAATGAACTGAATTACAAAACCTTATTTCATTGGTTCCAGGAGTTTGCGGAGACGGCGATGAACGAGCTGCTGGGCTGGTACGGGTACGAAAGGCTGGAGCTACGGCGGTGGGCTGCCTCCAGGGCCAAGGACGCCTCCAGCCCTGAACAGGGAACTGATAAAAACAAAGGTCATTATCATTAAATTTTAATTCAGATGTAAATTTCTCAACGATAGAATGCAACACTAAGATTATAGAATTAAATTTGCTGGTCATTTTAGTACACTGTAAATTGGACCCTATTTTTTTCTTTTCTTTACATCATCATCTCAGCACATTAACGTCCCACTACTGAGCACGAGCCTCTTCTCACATAACAAGGTGTGAGGGTATTCCACGCTGACCCAGTGCGGTTTCTTTACATACATACATATAATCAACTCTAGCTTTCAAATTACATATTGTTTTTACTTAAAACAATGTTTGAATCTATAGTTAGCGGTTGAGTCGATTTGTTTGCTCGCGAGTGACTATAGCGTTCTGCTACTTCTAAGTATAGTAAAAAAACAAAAAACTTACTAATAAAATCTCCCCACCCCCGTAATATTCCCGGAACCGCTTTATCTTATAGAGATCATTCCGTTAAACCGATAGGGCCCGGTATCCCTTGATGACGAGTCAATTTAATGCCTATAAAATTACCTGGAGTCATATCAGTGATGAAGATTTCGTAGTATAGTGTCCCGTTTGAGGGGAGCACACTCTTTTCGGAGAAGTTTAATACACATCATGTATGATTCATTATGATTACAGTAAGATTTGTTGCGTTAAATTATACGCATAATTATGTTAGATTTTTTTGGTTATTTTGTGTCTAACTTTTAAATGTGTATGATTCATTATGATTATAGTAAGATTTGTTGCGTTTAATTATACGCATAATAATGTTAGATTTTTTTGGTTATTTTGTGTCTATCTTTTACTAATACACCAAGTATTATATATATTAGGCTTAGATATTTTGATACCACGACTTCAAATAAGGAGAAAGTGTTCGTTGAGAATCTTTTTCTTATGAATTTATCTATATATAAAGTAATTTATTGTATTACCTACATATAAGTATGAAGAATATATACTTACAAGAAACGTCATCAATCCCAGGTTTTAACCAATGAAAGCCTACTCATATTTCTTAACAAAATCACCCAGTACAAATAAAAATAACTTACTTAATAATCTACTTTCTTATATAATTATTAAAAATAAAAACTATAAATAAAATATGTCTTCCAACATTGTTTGTTGTTCACCGATTCCTTTATAAATTAATCATTGATTGCTAGTGTTATTGTTGGATTATGAGTGGTGAATAAATATTTATTTTATTCTATTGTTAACGAGATCACTCCGTTGTTTTAATCAGGGCCCGATCACTCCCCTAATCAGTTGTAAATTTGAAGCATTTCCCTATAAAATTGCCCGGTGTAATATCAATGGTGAAGATTTCGTAGAATACTGTCCTATTCGAGGGGAGCTCAAACTTTTCGGAGAAGATTAATATTCATCAAGTTCCTAGTCGTTTCATTTTGTTTTTGTTTCCTTTTTTTTATTTATTCCAATACTGCTTAACTATGATATATTATGATTTACAAATGCATTATTGAATATGAATAATAGCTAGTACCTAACTCATAATTATTAGAAATTGAAATATTTATCCTTACTATCCTTACTATATATAATATAATAAATGCGAAAGTAACTCTGTCTGTCTGTCTGTCTGTCTGTCTGTCTGTCTGTCTGTTACTCTTTCACGCCAAAACTACTGAACGGATTTGAATGAAATTTGGTATACAGATGGTCTAGACCCTGAGAAATAACATAGGCTACTTTTTATTTCGAAAAGGGGGTTGTAAAGGGTTAAAAAGGGGAAGGAGTGAAAAGTTGTATGGGATTTCATAATTTTAAAAGATAAAACCATGAAACTTAATATTTAAGCACTTGATAGGAAATAATTAAACATTTGTTCTAGCGTTTTTGAAATTTCGTCCTGTGAGAGATGAAATAGGGGTTGAAAGTTTGTATGAAGTTCGTCATTTTTGAAAATAAAAATATAACATTTTGTATTTAGGCACTAAATAATAAACAAAAAATCGTTTGTTCTAGCATTTTGAAATTTTTACCAGTATGGGGGTGAAATAGGGGTTGAATGTTTTTATGGGTGTTCTTTATTTTTGAAGATAAAACCATGAAAGTTGGTACGTAGGTCTCTTAGGATGTGCAGAGTTTTTCTACAAACGGAATTCTTGAAATTCGAACGGAACGGAACGGATTCGGCACGGGAACTACGACGCCAAACTATTCTAGGAACATGATATTTAAAAATTTTGGGTGTATCAAGTTTATAAAGTTTTGAAGTTAAAATTCCTTTTAACGAATTCTCTGCATCGCCGCCACTGATATCTACTATACCTACTAATGATTCTTATTAAACCCAAAGATACTATTCCACGCGGACGAAGTCGCGGGTAACAGCTAGTTGGATATAAAGAGTTCAATAAAGTAAATGCTTAGAATAGGCAAGTTATTAAAATAGACCTAAAAATAGATAATCATAAATAGATTCTGAATTATTGGCGTGCTCTATCCCCCGGCAGTCATTGAAGTTAAACAGAGGTCAGTCCGTAAATGGGTGACCATAGTGTGGAAAGCCTCGTTAAGCAACGGTCCCAGTGATTTCCATATGTAATAGACATGCCTAGTTTTGTCGGCTTGAAAAATTCTAGCAGCAGGACGCCACACATCTGTAGGGGCTGTTCTCAAGGTTTACTGCGGCCCGGGACAAAGCAGGCTCAAGAATGGTTTTTAATCAGTAGAAGTCTAACGCACCCTCCTGCTTCACCCATAGCGGGAGCGGTAATTTGACAGTAAAAATAACATACATACATACATAAATCACGCCTGTTTCCCCGAACGGATAGGCATAAAATAAAGAATTGGCGAAACGTGGGCAGTTTCGCCAATTATCTTGCTGGTCCCACGTAAGGTGGCGAGCCTATTGCCACTTATCGGGAACTTGTATGTTCGTTCGCCAGAGCCTCGTCCGTTGATCAGCAGGTGCACCACTTGCAGGTGAGGTTGGCTTGGGCTCCTTAGATGTTGGTAAGAAACCAAACAAACCAGACAAAAATTAAACCCAGACCATAGAGTTACGTCGATTATTTATAGCGTATATCTAACTATAAAATATAATGTAATATTTAAATGTATAAATAAATAATTATTTATTTTTATCTACATTATTTAATTAAATACAAGCATCATTTAACAAAACTCTGAAACTACAAAGAAATAACGGTGTTAATTAACAAAATGAGAATGAAATAAATCATGAGCCATGAGCCGCGTCTCAAGTGTCCATCGCCAATTAGTTTGTGAATGATATTGAATAAAACGAAAAAAAATATGCTGAAATCCAATACAGCCCTTATTATCGTTGGTAGATCCATTTACCCACAGGCCACTGTCGGTCTACCAACCAATAGCTCGTTACTCTTAACAAACCTTATTAATGCCGTTCATGTTGGCGAACTAATGATTTCGTGAAATTTATCAGAAATTTGAACATGTTGGCGAAACATTGAAACTAATATTGCAATATCGTGTCCAAGAATATACCTACTATATGATTCTATTGTTCTTATTATGTTGTTTGCGTTTTACGAATTGTTTTTTATAAAATATAACAGATTTAATGTGTTAAAGTATTATTTTACGGGTGACGATCTGTAAATTGACAAATATATAACGGAATAATTTTTTTAAAATAATTTCTGAATTAAATAAAAAAGTAATAAGTATAAGTGAGCCGGTTGCCCTATAGTTAAGCTTAGAGCCCAGGGTCTGCTCACTGGTTTAACCAAATTTGGCTGAATTTCAGTTATTACAAGGAGCGACTGCCGTCTGACTTCTGCAACCCAGAAGGAAACATCATTCTATGGTTAAACCAGCTGTCAGGATGTTAGATAGCTCTGACTTCCTAATAACGACTGCCATTGATGTTCATGACAGCGGGACCAACGGCCTAACGTGCTTTACGAGGCACGGAGCATGCTATAAGTACGCACATAACTTCAAAAAGTAATCGGTGCGCCACCAGGGTTTGAACACGAGACCCTCTGAGTATGAAGGCATTGGGTCTCACCAATGGGCTATTGCCGCCTGCAATAGATGATATTCAGTGTGTCAATCATAAGCTAAGCTGATGATGATGACGACGATGGTGATGATAAACAAAGTAATATTAGTAGTAGATAAACAAGACAGTGTGCTAAGTGTGGCAATATTTGCGACTGGTGCAGGCACGTTAGGCATACTGTAACCTACGCGGACATTTATATGAGATTTTTTATAAGTCATTATAAATCATCATATGAAATTCAGCCAAATGTATTTTGTTTTTTTAATGTGACACGTCATAATGACCACATCCTGCCTGATGGTAAGCAGATGATGCAGTCCCAAAAAATTATGGAGCTGCATACCGTGGAGTAAGCACGGTAAAATGACGGACTGCAAATATGCTGTTTCACGCACGCACGCTTAAAAGACTCGGGGTTATAAGATCCCGGAAACACAAGAGCCGGCAAAGAATTCCAAATCTTAATAGTCTTACACAGGAACGACTTACCAAATTTCGTTGTTCGAGTGCTGATAGTCTTCAGCAGACCCTGGCTCCTTAGCATTCGTGTAGGGCACCACCGGGATTAATGCTAGGATATACATTTTTTTTAAATCATATTCGAATATTTCCTTTTAACTTTCAGATGAATGCTCGTGGTGCAACAAAAGTATCACCAGCGACAGTGGCGCCCTCCAGCAGGCCGGCGCCACCTTCTGTTCGGAGCTGTGCTTCAGCCAGTCGCGGCGCGCCAATTTCAAGCGTGCTAAGACCTGCGACTGGTGCCGGCACGTTAGACATACTGTGGCCTACGTGGACTTTCAGGTAAGCTTTCACATTTTAGAATGAAAGAAAATTCTGAGTGGTGTTTGGATGCAAGAAGCTAAAGATGAAGCTCAGTTGCGTGCTATCGGAGCTATGGACATAGGCTGGTGGTGATGATGACAATAATAAAGATGAACAAAGTAATATAAGTATGAAATAGACGAGACAGTGTGCCAGCGTGGCAATAGTTGCGAATGGTTCAGGCACGTTAGGCATTCAATCGATTTTGGGTTCAACTCTTCAAGTAATATGAGTAATGATCGCTTAATTCGTGCCTTGGAAAGCACGTATAGCCGTCGGACCCGACTGCCGCGAACATCTATAGCAGTATTTATTAGAAAGTCAGTATATCAATATAAACCAGCTGTCAGAAGTAATATCCTTACAGCAGGATGTGACTATAGAATGATGTTTTCCTCTGGGTTCCATGTACCAAAATTCAGCCGATACTGGTTAGACCACTGTGCTGCAATAACAACCGGACTAATGCTGATTTCACATTTTAGAAAGAAATATAAAGAATTATCAGAGTAAAAGCTACAGCCATTGCCATATAAGTAACTAGAGCTCTGTAACATATATAACATAAAAAGCGATTTTTATTTAAAATTTTAACTCGTAAAATATATATGGATTTTTTTGTAAAAAAATTGTTCTTCTTGGTATAAATATAATATATCGTCACAAGTAACTTAAAATAAAATTCCAAAGTATTAAAATGGTTTGTTGTCTCATTCCAGGATGGTGCCACACAGCTGCAGTTCTGCTCAGACAAATGCCTCAACCAGTACAAGATGCACATCTTCTGCCGAGAGACGCAGGCGCACCTCGATCTCAATCCCCATCTGGTCAACGCCTCGTCTTCCTCCAACCTTATCACTCCTGAACTGTGGCTGAAGAACTGTAAAAGCAGATCCACATCTCCTACCTCCGAAAAATCTGGATCACCGATACACGAGAATGCACCTCCTAAAGCAAATTTAGATAAGACGGAACTTACAAAACCACATGGAAAAAAGTCCCCGTTACCACTTATAACAATAGCACCAACATCAAAATTGATGAAGCCTAAACGACCATCTGAGGAAAGGATAATAGTTCAAAAGTCACCAGAAACGAGAAAGGAGCTGAAGAACAGCAAAATGAATTTAAGGAAGCGAAGAACGTCAAAATGTTCGTCGACAGTTACATCACAGACGGTCAGGCAACGGACATCGACGCCTAAAGCTCAAGATTTGCGAATGTGTAGTCCATCAGTAGATGGATCTTCGCCAGCTTCTACTGTGGGCAATGGCACTATTCATTCTCCTCCACACCCCATTAACCCTCACGCTGTCCCGCCCCCACAATTCTCAAGCCCTATGTTTGCAATGCCACCACCTATGTATATGAACAACGGCCCAGGTCATCAAGATCTCAGACATCCCAATATGTTTCCACCGAGATTCAACTTTCTTCCTCGCCCTGGAATCCCCTTACACCAAGAAAGACCTTACCTTCAGCCGCCTATCGACTTTCCTGCAATGTTAGGCCAAGCTCCACCCGTAACTGTAATGGTGCCATACCCCGTAGTCATACCCATACCTCTTCCAATACCTATTCCGATACCTATAACATCATTTTTACAAGCTTATTGTGCAAGTAAAGTAAAAACCGAAGTCAAAAACGATGATAACGAAGGACCATTAGACTTTACGATTAATAATGACAAAAACAAAGATGTTAACGAAGTTTCTAATGAAGAAGTTGAAGCGGACAATCTGGTTAGTGATCTGGCTAATGAAACCAATGAAAGAATAGATGATGATGATAAAACTGAAGATTCGATTGTAGATACAGGCAGCCCCGAGCAGACGTTACCAAAGTTTAAAATAACTAGGCTAGGAAATAAAATGGCTAAGATAGTCACAAAACCACGGGATCCTTCAGAATCTAACAGACCCCTGAGAAAACGACGGAGACTCGTAGAGGTCGCTACTGACGATGACGCTCTCATTCCAAAGACAAGAAAAATTGTGCAAGTTTAAAACTTCAATAATAAATTACATATTGTAGCTTTAGAATAAGTTTAACGTAAAACGATTATCTCAAATAATATAATGCAAGAAATAGATGAATTTGGTATAAGACATATCACAAGCGCAAGATGATTCGAACGGAGTTCAATTTTATTGATTTGCTAGTCTTTTAACTTTAAGATTAACTACGGAAATGTCTACATAATCGTACTAACTTTTCGTAGCACAAATAACTTGATGTATAATCGCTGGCTTAATGGAATTTAGACCCATTCGTAGTCAAGTCAGATTTAAGTTACGCACAGACAGTCTTTTTATTTTTCACTGAGATCTCATCAATGTCAATCAAACGTTTCAACGTCAATATCATTTATTCAAGTTTGGCTCAATAGAGCTCTTATGAAAGTCAAAATAACAAAACTTAAAAACTAGCGCGCCTAGTCACTGCGGGCGGGAGCTTGATTGTAAAAGAACGGGCAAGAAAATTGTCAAGTTTTGTTTTTCTCCCGTCAAAACTTTTTGCTCCCGTTCGAAAGACAAGAAGCATGATTTAATAATATATCGCCTTTACATGAAATGCGTCAACAAATATGACAAGATCTTTTATGATGTCCCAAAAATCATGTCTTTGAGTTAACTCAGTATTCCATTAAGCCAGCGATTACTTTTTTAGATATTGTCTATTTTAAGCTACTTACAAGTTAGTGACATTGTTCAATAAATAAAAGCACCCACTATAAATGTGATATTAGTAACTTATTATAAAATTTTAATTTACGTGGTAATAAATTTAATAATTGAACAAACTTACACTATTTTTTATTACTTCTTGTTATTCTATAATATTTACCTAAATTTATTTTGTTGTCTGCGGAATGATTTTATGTATTGCATTTGAAACACACCGTTAAGGAAATGTATAAAAATCAACTAATTTTTATTAGAAATCTCTTTCAGCTATATTATTCGATATTTGTTAGCAGGATCATTTCTGTAAAATAATGTCAAACTTCAAAAAAAAATATTTCATAAACTATTACATAGTACTTAAAATGTGCAAATTCAATATAAATATAAAAAAAACAATTTATTTATTTAATTATGGACAACCAGTAGCTGTTACATTATTTCTTACATCTAAACATCAAAATACACTATATAAAAGTTAAATGTACAGCATTTTAAGGTGTCACAACATGCACCAAATAATTTAAAATAATAGAGAAAAAAAAACCCTAAAAGTTGCCAAAATTACCATTCAAAACTAAATTAAAATAAAATAAGTAATTACAGATTACACACACAAACATTACTTAACCAAATATCACAAAATATTACAAAATCAAAATTAAAATTCAGTTCTCTTAAAAATCTCTAACACATCTTTTTTAAATACAGGTAATGTATCTTTGAAGATATCCACTTCCTCACTAATACTGTTATAAGTTTTTGCAAGTCGAGATATGGCAGAGAATTGTTTAAGGTTTGTCCTGGCAGATGGCTGGTGCAACAATCCTAATCCAAGCTGAGCACGCCTAGGTACGCGGCGTGGAACACGAAAGCCGAAAGAATTTAGTAGCGATGGACTATCAAATTCATTTCTAAGCAATTTATAAAGAAATGTCATGTCCTGTAATCTTCTGCGAGTAGACAAACTAACCATGGTGAAATGCTTCAGTTTGTCATTATACGAGCGAAGTTGTTTGTGTAGTCTACATGAATAAGCAAGGTGCCTCAAGAATCGTTTCTGAATGCGTTCTATTCTGAGCTGATGAACATTATATTGTGGTGACCAGACCACGCTACAATACTCCAAGTTACTGCGTACGTAAGCATTGTAGATCGATATTTTTGTGGCTGGCCTGCGGAATAATTTACCATTTCTAATGACAAAGCCTAACATTTTGGAGGACTTTTTAATTATGCTGTCTAAGTGTGGTAAGAATGTTAATTTGGAATCTAATATAACACCTAAATCCCTTAGTTCCGCTTTTTCCTTAAGTAGTATTCCATCGATATAATACTGAGTCTCAATTATATTGTGGTTACGCGTAAACGCGACAGAGAAGCATTTATTGGCATTCAGGGACATTTTGTTGATGACGCACCAGTTACTAATTGAGTCAAGGTCTTTTTGTAGCAAATTGCAATCCAAAGCACCTGTTATAGTTTTACATAGCTTTAAATCGTCAGCAAAGAGGTAAGCGCTGCTATTTTTAACGCAGGAGACAATATCGTTAATAAATACATTGAAAAGCCAGGGACTCAAATGGGAACCCTGGGGTACACCTGATAACGCCGTAAACGTCTCAGATTTAAAGCCCTTGACTACTACATATAGATTTCTATCGGATAAGTAGGACTGAAACCATTTTAAAAGTGAACCGCTTACGCCGTATAAGTCTAACTTCTTTAGTAACACCCTGTGACACACTCTGTAAGTGTAATTGAATTATGATTACACTGAAATCACGAAGCTTAGATTCACTTACACGCAACAAAACAATTTAAAAACAAAAAATATTTAAGTGTAAATTGGGGAGGAAAAAAAAGTGAATCTAAGCTCCAGTTCCGAGCCACCGCTCTGTAAGAAGAACTAGAACGAAATTTACGGGCAGAACTTACAGAATTTTAAATTCATCAACTAGTTCATTCAATTTTCTCCCGTATATGCCTCTGCCTACCCCTCCGGGGAAACAGACATGAATGTATGTATTACTATGTATATATCTTCATCAAAGACAAAGACAGACAAAGACAAAGACTTTTTATTTCGCATAAAATATGGTACATAAGTGGTCTTAAAATTTAATACAGTCCGCATATTTCACCAGTAACTGGTATAAAGCTTTTTCATGAAGGCCTTTTCTTTAATGAAATTAAAAAGCAGCTCAACTGTATACCTACCAACATGTGTTTTCAAACTCATGTAGTCTCGGGTATTTTAAGTGGGCATCATTAGTGGGTCCGTTTGTTAGCTTGGTTTTGGTCTGCATCGACTGCTTACCATCAGGCAGGATATGGCCAATATGACGAGACACATAAAAAATATTATGAAGAAACATACATAAATATCAGCCCTGGATTGTCCACAGCTGAACATAAGCCTCCTCCATAAACTTCCAATGTGGACAATTGCAGGCGGCTGGCAAACATCATGATCCTACGAACATATATCTTGCAGGTGGAAATATAGTGCAAACGTAGAACGATTTAGCAAACGTAGTGTCGTGTCGACGTCCACTCGCCAGGTGGGGTGACGATTTGCGAGCGGTCGCTGGCAGATGCTGGATGCGTCAAGCCGAAGACAGGGGAAAATGGCGCGATTTGGGGGAGGCCTATGTCCAGCAGTGGACTAGTATAGGCTGATGATGATGATGATATCGATTTAGTTACAATGATCGTTAACTGTATTATTTTTAACTTATTTCTTATTTTCCCTTTATTTAATTAATTACTGCATTTATTCAGTAACACATTCAACAACTAAGTTGAAATGAATCAAATTAATTTAAGCTGAATCATTCACTTAACAATTAACACTCTATGTAAGAGTTAGAGCTATAAAATTAAGGCTTTAATGAGATTCAACATTATGTTGATAACTTTGACTCATAACATCCAAATTTATGTCATGAAATGGTTTCTTTAAACGAAAATAGCAGCAACAGAATACACATATTGACTTAGCTGTTACTAGAAAGATAAAATGTTTGCTAACTCATTTATATAACAGGTGTAAAAGAAACAAAATTGTTAAGTTTCACAGGATTTTATTGCATTGACTCATGAAAAACATTGCTAGAAATTATTAATGGAAAATATAAATTGTTCCAATTATCAACAAGTTCATTATAACTAAGATCTGCCACACTACAGTGGGAAATTTTATGCCTCTATTTTCAACATTTGTACATTACTTGAGATCCAATAAAATTTACAATTACAATGGCATAATTATTGCATTCTATAAAATTATATCTTCAAATTAATTAAAGCGTCATTGGATGATAAATTACTTGTAGTATCTAATTATTAATTTTTTTAAGTAAAAGGCAATACTGGCAAGATTTTATTCACATTGTTCATTCGTATTTGAAACAAATTATCTTGTTTTGTCGATTTGTACTACATCTATAATGTCGCTTATAATAATTAAATGCATTTTAGTTCTTATTATTGTATAAATCCCAAAGGGTAATAGCACCATCAAGCCCCCCAGCAGCCATGATGTTGGCCTTCCAGAGGGAAACCTTCTCCGTGGAGTATGCAACATCTTGTATAGCTTGCTTATGTTCCGTAAGCACCACAAGAGGTCTCAGAGAAAACCACGAAAATATGCGGATGTGACCGTCCCATCCTCCCGTTGCAAATACTTTCCCATCAATGCGAGATCGAACTCTATTTGTTCCAGGATTCTTAATTGTGACATCCGTTCTGAGCGTAAGGCTATAGTCTTTTCTATTTATGTTAAAGATCTGTATCATGTTAGATACATTGCCGATTATACCCCGCTGCTGTTCGAGGTGATATTCCACAGACATGGGGCATTCTTTTGTTTCCAGTTTACTGATGCACTGACTAGAGTTGAGATCCCACAAAAGCAGCCACCCACCTTCATACCCAGCCAGGAGCATCGGCCTGTCACAGGTAAACTCAATAAATTTGAAACACATAGGGTCCCCCAGTTTTAATGTTTCGTCATCCATTTCAAGTGTGCTCATTTTGTCACCACAAAAATTATAAATAGATATTTTTGATTCTTTGTCAGGTACATAAAGTGTCTCGAGTTTTGTGTTGGCTTCAAAGCGACAGAAGCCGGGGTAGTCGATGTTGATGACGGCTTCTTCTTTGTATCCTTTGTTTGTAAGTTCAAAGATCTTAAAGTTTCCTCCCTTCTCTTGTGTTACCATATGACTTTCGGTGTGAATAAGATGTATGATTGGTGCCTGACCCACCTGGATCTTTTGCTGCACTCTGTTCGTCTAAAAAAGACATTCTTAATTAATAAATAATTTAGTGTATTGTCAGTAAAGTATTAAAGACAAAAACAAAATTTCACATGAAATATGACTAAGAACACACTGTGTGCCCTAATGAAAACAATAATAAGTGTGTTATTGGACAAACTCTTATAACAAATATTCTCTTACAATCACACCAATTATTTAGTTCTAAGATAAGTATCACTAAGAACTTGTGTTATGGATACTAAAGAACGGATAAACATACTTAAATACCTTTTTTTTTTTGTAAATACATACTTAATATACATAGAAAAACACCCAGACCAGAACAAATATTCATATTTATGTACACAAAGATTTGTCCTGTGTGGGAATCGAACCCACAACCTCTGGAGTGAAGTGCAGGCATACTGACCTCCACGCCTATTAGTATTAGTAGTATTTAGTATTTTGTAAAAATTAATGGTAAAAGAAAATTAATAATTAGTCTATATTCGGGCTAGATTGTAATTGAAATAAGGTAGACATTAAAAATAACTTTATACATAGTTACAGGTATAACAACATATTGAATTAGTATGATTACAAAGTAAAGAAAAATATTACTGGGCTTGTGACACATAATCTGATGACATACATCTGATGCTGCAGGGTAACAAATGCAATCTAGCTCTAATAAGAATGTTCCTTATGCACACACTGTATATGGCAGGCACATTACCTAACAAACCAATGTATTTCCCATCAGGGTGTATAGGGATCCAACCAAGACCTAAGGAGCCCAAGCCAGTAGGCTCACACCTATTCTGCCCTACTAAGCGCAAAAGCGGTATCTCAAAAAAATCCGTAAATTTGATTTTTATGGCATCGAATAACTCAGAAAAATGTTGTTTATAAGGTATAAAAAAATGTTAAGAAAGTTTTCTCTATCTCAGTTTTACCTTAAATTACTAAGGAGATTAGAGGTATATCAATTTAACGTAGGCAACCAGCCGTATAGTTGAATACCGCCAAATATACCTAATAATATATATAAATTATGTTTAATAAAAAAAAATAACAATCTGTAAATTAACGAAAAAACTAATTTTACATAATGTCAATTATCTCGAAACTAGCTTTCGCTGAGACCGCTTTTGTGCTTAGTAGGGCAGTATTACATGGGACCAACTATGTAATTGGCAAAGTGTGGGCGTATAATGCGCCTCTGCCTGCCCCTTTGGGGAAACAGGCGTAAATGTATGCATATTTGTCATTCGCAGATCAGTCAATTAAAAATAAAGTCAGAATAAAGACTTAAATAAAGTAATAATATAGTACTTAATTGAAACGTAATTCATATATATTACATTTGTATCAACAACCGACATGTTTATAATTGTTCCAGAAGGCGGTTATTTTTCTGGGTCATAAAATGGGGGTAGTAAACAAAGAAAAACGACGCTCATAACGGAAGTCATGAGACACGTCAGACACGTATTTTCTACGCATTTCATCACCAATTCAACGCAAAATATGCCAAAAATTTAGTTATAGATCTCACCTGAAGGTTGTATGCATAAACATATCCATTTTTCGAACCGGCTAGTAACCTCTCTAGACCGCCAGGCAAAAAGCTAAATGCCAACGAATAAACGGGCACATTATCGACATTTCTAATAGTGAAAACTGGATCAGGGGGTAGCAGTGCCATTATGGAGTAAGCTAAGCCGGATTGTAAAATCGGTCAAGAAAAATTAAATAAATAATAAAACTAATTAAGCCATCAGAAACCTAATCTTAACTACGCACAACACAAAACTGACAGAAAAACAAGAAAGTTTTCCGTTGTTTTTTTATTCACGAGAAACGATTATAATGTAGTTTTAATTTTTGAGATGTATTCGCAGTTGTTTAAATCTTTACCTGCGCGTACTGATTTGATGTTTTTAATTTATGGCAATTATACGTATAAGTACTTTAATTTACGTAAATTGTTTTTTTTCTGGTCAATAATTAGATTTACATTACATTACATTACAGTAAAACTACACAAAGTATAAAAAATAACTAGTTTTCAGTTATCGCTATAAATTCCAAACGAAAATGTCATAGTGTTGTTACATATTTCGGAATGGACATTCAATTGAACACCCAAGCAAATGGTTCTGATATAACTGTATTTTTTTCACTTCATTCTTTAAAGTTTTAACCAATCCTTGCAGAAAATGATGATTTTGACAAAATGGAATCGTACAAATTTTATATTATTGCTGGTGTAATATTTATTTGTCGTGTACTAATCCATAGAATTCGGAATTTTAAATTGTATGTATATTTCCATAGAAATTTAATTTAAAAAAATTTATAAGAGCTCCAAGAAGGTAATTTACGGATATCAGTACATACTTTTTGTTTGATTTTGAGCAATTATAATTCAAGCAAACGCTGCGGCTCAAGACCAAAAAAAATGATCATATTCGGTACGGTCATCGAAAATTCCATCTCTTTTACCGAATGTAAAAATGGAGATGTATTTATTATGTGTTTAATCTTTCAAACAACAGGACTAGACTAAGAGTACAACGAGGTCGTCATTCACTACCGAAGAAACTAAGTACATAGCTTGCACATATTTTAGATGGAACTTTGTATTTAAGTAATGAGACTCAAAGATATGAGAGACTGATTAGAGACAGTTAATTTTGACGACCGATATGAACTCCGCTCTTGGGGTCGTGGGTTCGATTCCCACTTATCATAAATATTTGTGTGAACATTTTTGTTTGTTATGGTCTGGGTGTTTTTTATGAGGGTATATTGAGTATGTATTTACAAAAAAAATGGTTGCCTGTAAAGTCGTTTTTACGGGCGAAGATTTTACGTGACAACGTCTTTTTCTCGGTAGAATATTTATTGATATGAATATAATTAAATTGCACAATAGGAACAAGGAATTCTAGTGCTGCGCGCGCGGCAGACCGATCATAGTTGAGTGGGAGAGAGACGCAAGGCATTCGCCGGGCCTCTCTCTCGTTCGGTGACTCATCGTAACGTTACCGAGCGTTACACTTTTTCATAAGTGACTCCCAGCCGCAACCTAATTTAAGACGTTGTCACGTCAAAAATTATGTTTGTTATTTAGTATCCATAGCACCATTTCTTAATGATACATAACTTTATGGCAATTAATTGATGTTCATATATTTAATTTTTATTTTTTGCAGCATAAATAGATTTCCTCAAAAAAAAGTATTAAATAATAGAGTATTAGATGATAGATAATAAAGGGCAAATAGCGGTCCATTAATTGAAAAATGGTCCGATCATTCAATTGCTGAATCTTGTTATCTGTGGGTTTTGTTTGTTTTCATCGTATCTATTGTTTTTGTGGCTTGTCACTTATGTCATGAAACGTCAAGTATGACCGTCACTAATGTCACTTTGTATCGTTGCGTCAGTTTCAGTTTCTCAAGAGTACCAGTATTATCGTCTTCGCAATTTTTAAAACTAGAAATCAATGACTTTGCTCAATAATGGGTGCCATAAGTAAATTAAAAAAGCCTAGTTAATCTTCGAAATCACAAATGGCTGCGGACTCACTTCTAAAAACGAGCAAGCAAATAAAATATACATCGTACAGAAATATTTTGTATCATAGGTTTTTCGTGGGCCTATTATTGTTTATTGTGTTATCTTTAGTGTTTATAGTGTTGTATAATGTTCTTACGAGTAGTTCGCCACGTTCAGATTTCCATGATCCAGTGAATTTGGATCTGTCAAGTTTAAAAGTGCTGGAGCTAAGTAGAGATTTGCCAAAGTCTGAACCTCACTATTCGAACTGCAGCTACTGGGATTGCTTTAACGTGTACAAGTGTGGTAGAGGAGGACACAACAACATAACAATATACATATACCCATTGAAAGACTACCAGACTGAGAATGGGAAAGCTGTATCACAGATTTCTAAGGAATTTTACTTTTTACTAGAAACAATTAGACATAGTGAATATTACACATCTAACCCTGAAGAGGCGTGCTTGTTTGTGCCTAGTATAGATACATTGAATCAGAAGAGTTTCTCCAGTGAATATGTCTCGAGAGCATTGCAGTCGCTGGAATAGTAAGTAATCTACCACTTGTTTACTGACTGAAAAAAACATAATTTTATTATCATACACAATTCATTAGTAGGCAAATGTAGTTGTATTGACCAGCACTTGTGTCAATATGTATGATTAAATGTTCTAAATTTGAATAAACTAACTAGTTCAACCCAATTGATGGTATTTGTTATTAACCAACTAAAAATTTTACATTATACATGAAGCTATTGAAACGCTTCTATTGCTTTTAATGTCATTTCCAAACAACTAAAAATACCTGGGTATAGATTTTTTTTTTCAGTATACATAATATATAGCTAGCCTATGTATCATAGTGTACCTACCTAGTTATGGTATGTAATGTATATAAGTAACTTACAAATTTTATAATTGTGAAAGTTTATGTGGATATATCGCG
Source organism: Musotima nitidalis (assembly GCA_949126915.1). Classification (NCBI taxonomy): domain Eukaryota; kingdom Metazoa; phylum Arthropoda; class Insecta; order Lepidoptera; family Crambidae; genus Musotima; species Musotima nitidalis. The sequence continues at coordinate 3,492,951 of OX421424.1, read as the reverse complement.
GGCTTCAAGCCAGAGGGGCGTATGAAAAAAAAAATTTTTTTTTTATTACGTCAATCTTTTGGAACTTTATCGATATAAACAACCTCATTTTTTTTTAATTATAGGTAAATTACCTTAAAACATACTTATTACTAAGCACATACATTAGAAAAAAAGTTATTAAGTTTTTTGCTATTCCTGAAAAGTAAGGGTATAGCTTATACGCCCCTCTGGCTTGAAGCCCGCGATATGTCATACCTACTGTCTAGACTTTAATGAAATTTTACATTAATTTATTATTCATCATAATAACATAAGGGCCATAATTCATCAAGATATTATTGGAAAATACTAATGATATGCAGACAAAGTAGTGAGCACCAACTAAGTATCCATAAAAAAATATAAACACTTCTGTGTTTTGTTTTGGTTCTGAATTTCAAAAGGTTATTATTGCCAGTGCTTATAAAACAGCATTATCCTGGTTGCCTTAGACTTAAAGCTCAGGGCCTAGGGTTTGCTTACAGGGGCCCTACCACCTAAATTGCTGGTAATCGATTATTAGACAAAATGGATTTTGAATTGATTCCGTCATACACATGGAACTCAATACAAGATAGTGTTCTCCATTTAAAAACAAATTTTGAATGATTGACATGATATTTAATCTGTCCCTGTCTCTATTTGTGTTTTCATCATAATACAAATTATTTATATTTACATAAAAATGTGTCTTCGAAATGCAAAACATAATCTTTCTTCAATTAGTCGCTTCACTAGTCTGCCTATTGGTTTGTCATTGATTATATGGCTTTCGGCAGATTCCCCAGTATGGATTGATGAACCTCAGATAAATTTGATCTTGATGAAATATCCGTTATTCATCAAAATTAGAAAGTAGGGCCCTAGGTTGTTGATCCTCAACTCATATTTCTTCTAAAGTAAAAAACTTATGTGTCTAACAACTACTAAAATGCATTAACTTTATTCAGCTGGAACAATGGAGAGAATCATCTCATATTCAACATGCTACCAGGAAAGCCACCGAACTATGATACGGTGGTCTCACTCGACACCGGTAAAGCTATTATAGCAGGAGGATCCTTTGACACTTGGACGTTTAGATACGGCTTTGACGTATCAATACCAGTGTACAGTCCACTTGCTGAGAAAATAGACAGCACCCAACCGGAACAAAAGAACTATTTGATAATTTCAACACAAACCAATATACCTCAGAATTACCTGGAGCATCTGCAGAATATAGCATCCTCCTCCAACGATTTACTTTTACTAGATAAATGTGAAACAGAATCCGGCAACGCAGATTATACAAAGCGTTGCGAATATTCTACTGGAAGGGTATTTGATTATCCTGAAATATTGAAAGAAGGCATGTTCTGCCTTGTTATACGTAGTGCAAGACTGACACAAGCAGTAGTTATGGATGTCCTAGCATCACAATGTATCCCTATAGTTATTGCAGACTCAGTAGTCATGCCCTTCAACTCCCACTTGGATTGGAACAGACTATCCTTATTCATTCCTGAAGATAATGTTAAGAATATACTGAAGATAGTTCATTCCGTAAGCAATGAAAGACGTGGGGAACTGTACTGGCAACTCAGATGGGCTTACGATAGATATTTCGCCAGTATACGAAAGATAACATTAACAACACTTGAAATTATAAATGAGAAACTATTTCCGCTAGCAGCTAGAATGTATGAAGATTGGAACATGCCTGAACATTTGGTGAGTACAATTGGAAGTGTTATTTTTGTGCATGAGAGTATTTATGGTAACATATGTGCACAGTTACTAAAATGGCACATAAAAATATGTAAAAATTTAATTACGCGTCTTTTGAAGGTTTTTTGTATTGTCCTTTACGTAAGCCCAGAGCTGTTTAAAATGAAATTGTTTGAAAATTTTGCCTGTAAACCAACAGGAATTTTCTTATAAATTTGTATGACGATATTTTCAATGGTATCAGAAAATTTGATCTTCCAAATTTATGGTTAAAGTCAAGTTTTGAATGTTGGTATTCATAAATAATCTATCAAAAGATAAAGGCTTTTTAGACAATGTTTCTATGATCACGTTCCAATTAAAAATATCTCATTCGAAACTGTCTATTTTGAGTCAAAACGGAGATCGAGGCAATCAACGCTCTTAAACAGAATTAAAAAAGAGGTCCGGCCTTTGATGCTGCCAGTGTATGCAATGCTTATTTGCATGTATCTTATGCACTCCACTGTTTATGGGTTTATTACTCATATTGGGATTGGGTATTATCCCAACGTGGTCTGTGACAGGAGGCCCGTGCCCAGTAGAGAATCGTTAATAGCCTTAGTAAATTAAATCACTTACAAACATTTATGAAGATGATTGATGAAGATGATTTTAGAAGCTTTAAAGTTCAAAATTCAAATTCATTTATTCAAGTTTGGCTCAAAAGAGCTCTTATTAACGTTAAAACTTAAAAACTAGCGCGCCCATTCACTGCGGGCGGGAGCTTGATCGTAAAAAAACGGGCAAGAAAATCGTCAAGGTTAGTTTTTTCTCCCGCCAGTTACTTGTTGCAGTGTATTAAATTACTGAAGGAAGCGGGATTTTACTGTTCTCCTTATAAAACGGGATATGCCCACCGGGCTGTCCAATATATTCGTATGCTCGTAGCAAGAGTGTTATCTTATTAAAAAGAATATCTCGCTCTAATGAATCGCCCTGCGTTTGGCAAAATAGATGTTCTATTATATACGAAAACCACCACATGTTACTCTATTTTATGTGAATAAATTATTTCATTTCATTTCATAATGGCTGGTTTACATTTGCTAAATTTCCGTGCTATTTAAGCATTGATTTTTAAGCATGCTAAATAAAAGAGTGCTAAAAAAAGACGCCAATTTACATTTGCTATTCTTTTTTCATCATTAAAAGATAGATAATGCAAAGAAAGCACTCGCATTGCAAGTCGAAAATATGGAATCTCTAATAATTTTGCAAGCTGTTGAAATAATTTTAGCTTTACCTTTTACCTAAAGCTTTACCTTTTTCAGCTCTTTGATTACAGATTTTTGATTTTACATCATTCAAGTTAATGTTTAAAGATTTTTCAATATCTGCATACGCATTGTCTTTTAGAATTTAGTTTTTATAGCTTTCACTGTAGGAATCCCACAGGCACTCATGTTTTTCATATTCGTTTATTAGTTTAATTCAAAAATTAAATTAAATCGCGTGTCCATTTTACATGCGACGCCATTTTTGTTGCTTTTTTTAAAGCACAGATCATGGATAAAAAATCTGACCATCAGTCAGATTCTTTTGCCTGCTAAAAAGCAAAACGTATTTACATTTGCTAAATGCATGCTTTTTTAGTATTAAATGGTCTAAAAAAGCGTGCTAAAAAAGTATAAAAAAATAGCAAATGTAAACCAGCCATAAGGCGCAACTCGTTCTAAATCAAACTCGTCTTAATATTTTATTTCTTTTTGCTGGTGTAAATATTTGTTTATGATAAGTTAAAACTGTAACTCAACCTAACCAAATGTTTAATATTTAGATTTTGTTAGTATTAATACGAACAAAAAGATTAAATTCTGTGTAGATAAATAAATCTAAATATTGCACCAATTTTTATGTGAAACAAGGGGGGGGGCTATATAATACCGGATTGTCCATAAGCCGCGGTAGTTAGGTGTCAGATGTTATATCTGTGCTTAAAAATGTTATGCTAGCGCGATTCAGGACTACCATATGATGTGACGCGTCACTTGTATGGTACCGCCATTTTTTTTGTGACGTAATAGTAGCTGCGTAAAGTTTCCAAAAGCCACGGCAACTGGTGATGGTTGGATATCGTATATTTATCGCCCTGCTAGAACTTTGTGCTAGCGCGATTCAGGACTGTCATGTGACGCGTCACTTGTATGCTTCGACCACATTTCATTTCTCGTGACGTCATACCTACGTAAAGTTTGTCACGCTACCCTTCGTGTGTCTGCTATTCAATTACGGGCCGTCTGTGCGGTGTCGCTGGGAAAGCGATTAGAATCGTTATTTATTATTACAAACAGTGTATTTGCGTTTAAAAATTTAATTAACTCTGGTAACGAAATGTGGAAAGAATGAATGAAAAATCTTTAATTTGATAGGCAGGATGCAGTCAGTATGACCAGTCTCTTTGCAAAAAATAAAAAAAAATTGGGTGATCAATGACGGCTGTTGCCGAAGAGTCAGAACCAAGATAATATGGTGCGAGAATTTGGTTGAAATAAAGTTTTATCTTTGGCATCACATTAAGAACAGTGTAGAAATTTCGGGTAGATATTTTCCCTGCAGTTCGTTCCATATCGGCCTCTTCTTCACCGGTATCTACCTCGCTAGGTATCTGCAATCTACCTCGCTGACCTAGTGCAGTGGTGAAGGTAATGTAGCTTTTATAAGTGACAAAAGTTTATCACTTAGTGTCTGCATGTTTGAATGTCCATTTGTTTAAATAGCAAATTCCAAAAGATATTCTGTTCTATTCTCATTTCAACCGTGCAGCCATTTTAAAAACATTTGTTAACGTCTTAGAAGGAGAATATATCGAGATGACATTAGCGTCTTGAGACAAAAATAGTGTCCAACAATTTGGATATGCATTTAATATTATTTAGATGTCAAACACAATATAAATATGCATGTGATAGAAAATAAAATTCAATTAGATTTCAAATCTTTGGATTTACATATTGTATCAATAAAAAAAATCTGCTTATGAAAAGTTTTTTCTCTCAAAAAGATCTCGCTCACTAGTTAATTAAGCCAGAATTAACTATTACTGTTTATTTCGACCAATAAACCCTTAACGATCAGAAAATGTTATTTTTTTTTAATTCGTTTTCTACCTTAATTCAACCTCATAAAGTTCATTTAATGATAGCAAAAATATTCCCTCTAACCGTAAAAGGGTAGTAAATCAATTACGCTCTAACACAAAAAATAAATTAAGAGATTCGCTCTTTCTCACTATTAATTATAAGGGTGTATGGGATTGATTCCTACCAAGAGCCACCCTACTTAGAACTTTTTTTTTTGTTTTACGTCGGTAACAAAATCTGTTAACGCACTGCCCTCCGGCCAAAGGGGGACTGAAAGGGGGTGTGGGACTCACCACCGGCAGACGCGACTGCCAGCAGTAATGCCCACTAAAAATCTTCCGACGACGCCCGCCGCTCGTTGAGAAAAAGGCGGGGGCCAGTAGCTGGGTTGCAGCTCTGACACCCCGCCTGCGGCCAACGTCCCCCGTACCAAAACCGGGAGGACCTCCTCAAAGAGGTCCTACCTTCCTGTGCGACCATAGCGTACGTGACCGACTTCCCGGAGGGTCCATGATTAGACAGAAGGGGCCCCCTGCCCCTGCCGCCTAAGACCCTCCTGGCGCTGCTTGACGGGCCTTCCTGCGCTGCGCTGCGCCCTCCACAGGTCCCTCTTAGTTTCCCCCCCGGTAGTCAGTACTAAGGGCACCCAGAGTCGCCAATCTACAACCTTTTGCCTAGCGGCTTCTCCGCCCTACCGGGAGGTACTCAGTCCCGCCACCACGACAAGGTGGAGACCAGTCGGGGGACCCTACTTTGAAGCCCAAGCCAACCTCACCAGCAAGTGACGAGACGAGGTACTGAAAAAAATTTCCGGTAAGCATGTATAATGCGGGACCAACAAATAATGTGGGCGTAAAATATGCCTCTGCTTAGCCTTTTATCAGCTCGTTGTTGATTACTATAGGTTATTAATATCCATACCTCCGACGTATAATATGTTAACTAAGAAAATGGCAAAAATATCTCTACGTATTTCATAACATAACATATTACACGTAGAAGGTATCGATATGTGTGATTAAGAAAGCAAGCAATGCCTTCTTTTCTTAAAAAGATATGTGTGGTTTTAGTTTACCAAAGCCAATAGACTGCTATTCGGTGGGTCTCCGGTTAAAATTCTAGTCTTTTCGAAGTTATATGCGTAATTGTCGCTGGTTCCGTGCTTCGAAAAGCACGTTAAGCAGTTGGTCCCGGCTGTTATAAACATCTATGGCAGTTTTTATTAGATAGTAAGTGCCGTCTAACTGTCTGGTTTAACTATAGAATGACGTTTGCCAACTGGGTAGCAGAGGCGGCAGTCGCCCTATGTAATAAATAAAATTCAGTTGGTCGTGAACGTGAAGACATCGTTGTTCTGAGGCTCCTGTCTTACCTGAAGATGCCCTGAGTAAGGGCGAAACACGTGTCGTGTTGAATAGTTTCTCGATTTTTCGGGAAATTATAGTAGCGCGGGAATTTTTACAAAGATTTTTTTAATCCATCACTTGCAGACACAGGGCCTTAAGTTTAAGTCTAGGGCATAACCGGGACAATGCTAGTATGATTTGATGATTCTTTTGTGGTTTTAGTACGGGCCCGTGAACCCGTTGTTCCTGCCCGTGACGGCTCCCAAGGCGCCGGGCTTCACCGCCGTCATCCTGACGTATGACCGCGTGGACAGCCTGTTCGCGCTAGTCGCGAAGCTGGTGCGCACGCCGAGCCTCGCCAAGATCCTGGTCGTGTGGAATAATCAGAAGAAGCACCCGCCTCCTTGTGAGTATTTCTTATTCTTCCTTTGTTATTTTTGGTGACCTATCTTTTTTTTCTTGTGAATAATGGCTTCGTGCGTCTAGCACATCTAGCCAGTGTCAAGTAAGTGATATATTAATAATAATATAATTCATAGTAAATGAGAATAAGTGATGATAAAGATGATACATGAAATACCCTCCCCTAAGCCCCTCAGATGTGGGACTGTACTGAGATCTCATATGGACTTCTTGAGAGAATATGAAAAGTAATGTTGCACTGCTTTGTTTGATTTACCAACACTTATGTATATTCACAAACACGTAACGGTTAATAATCCACCGTTATTACACATTAATGTTAGAAATATCACAAATTTTAGAAAATTAAACAAAACTGCAGACATGACGCTTCACTTTCCCGCCAAGGAGCCCTCAGAGACCTATCTATGATTCGCCATTTTTCTTTACTTTTTAATGGTGGTTCTGGTATAATATATATCAGTAATATATATATCATCATCATCCTCTATACCGGTTGCGACCTTACGGGTGCATCTACTCACATCGCTTACCTACTGTTTCTTGAGCATCGTTTCCAATAGTTACTCAGCAACTTCTGACAACAATAAATTATATATAGTTAGTACAGTCAAAACAGAGTAAAAGTTACAGTACGTTACCAAATGTTAGCGTGTTGCAGAGTGTTGCTTAACGGACCCGGGGAAGGAATGACTAGACGCATGATGGCTTATAATCCTTAGCGGTTAAGATAAACAATGCCCTTCAATAAGCTGTAACACGCTATCTGAAATCAATCGAAGTGCGGCATGGGGGAGGGGGGGTGGAGCGTTAATATAGCAACGCGGCAACATCGCTATAGGCTCTCGCGCATGCGTTTAGGTAGTTGCCAGCCCATCATTAAGTATTTAGAAAACCCCGACAGTAATTGTTTTTTGTTATTGTTACTAGATAAGGGATAAACAGACTTCCATACTTTTTTTGTAAATTTTTACGAAACACTCAGATCAATACAAGTTATTTTTAGCTTTTATATATTTTGTCTTGTTTCGAGAATCGGAACCACGATCTTAAAAGCAAGTGCAGGTATAATATAGAACACTTCCACTCCATATTAGTCGTCAAACCTATGAAGGGTCGGTTGGGTGGATCAAACTTTTTCTTTTTCCCTTGCTAATTCACTCCCTCACACACTCACAGATACTTGGGTGTTGAAAGGACATGACAGGGTGGGGTATGAAACAAAGGGTTGTCTAGCCAACTAGCTCAACTTCTACTTATCGCAACACTCTGATTAGGGTGCTTTCTGAGGATGACGTACAGACATTAGTAGCTACAGTATCTAAAATAACTATTTGTACAATATTTCTATGTGGGGTATGCGATGTAGTCGGTCGGTCGACGTGGTCTTAATATCAAAGTTTATCGAATATGTATGTTTTTAAGCAATTGTAAGACGTAAATATCACATACATACATTTTTTTTATCCTTACTTATTACCTTACCTTACCTTTACAAATGTTACATACCTAATAAAATAAGCATAAACATTAATTACATAAATTTATATACATGAACAATAACTAATAACATATAAAGGAGTCCTTGTGAGCTCACTCAGAGAACAACTACAAACATCTCCGAAATCTGCAAGTCGGTTGATATACATAATATATATCGGTGTATATGTCGGTGTATATATCGGTGTATATATCGGTGTATATATCGGTGTATATACATAACATTACGCCCATTTTCCCGAAGAGATAAGCAGAGGCATATTATGTGCTCACATTTCGCCATTATATAGTTAGTCCCACGTAATAGGTGGCGAGCCTATTGCCGCTTACCGGGAACAGTTATGTTCGCCAGAGCCTCGTCCGTTGATCGGCAGGGGCACCACTTGCAGGTGAGGTTAGCTTGGGATCCTCAGAACTTATTAAGATCCCTGTACACCCTTATATATCATAAGTTGCCTCCTGATTCTCCGTATATGGACATGACAAAGGCATTCGACCGTGTGGATAAGAATATTCTATTGAATAAACTTTCCAGCTATGGAGTAAGAGGTAATGCGCTTGAGTTGTTTGAATCATATTTGAGCGATAGGCAACAAGCTACTGAAATAGTAAAAATATGTTTGAAAACCAAAGAGGAAAAAGTACACCAATCTAAATTTAGAAAAATCAAATATGGCGTACCGCAGGGCAGCGTTTTAGGACCCCTGCTCTTTCTTATCTATATTAATGATATAACTACATTGACTGACAATCATATGACTTTATTTGCAGATGACAATACAGTGCTATTTAGTAATAAGAATATAAATAATTTGGAAAATGACATTAATTCGACATTAAACTGTATTATAGACTGGTTACATACAAATAATTTAAAAATAAATCTAGACAAAACTAAACTTATGATATTTAAAAATGACATTATTAATTTGAACATAAATTATCTTGGAAAAATAGTCACCAAATGTGACTCCACGAAATTTTTAGGTTTAGTAATTGACAAAGAATTAAATTGGAAATGGCACATTGACCATATTCGTAAGAAACTTAATCAATACTCTTATGTACAATTCTCGTTGCGGCAGACGGTAAGTCAGGAGACTTTACTGACAGCATATCACGGTTTTGTAGCCTCATCTTTAAGGTACGCAATAATATTTTGGGGTAACTCTACTGATAAAGAGTTCGCATTTAGAGCCCAGAAGAGGTGCATACGTGCTATGTTTAAGCTTGACAAAACTGATTCCTGTAAACCTTTTTTAAACAATTTGCATTAATGACATTACCATGCTTATACCTTTTTGAATGTGCAGTTTTTATTAAATCTAATGTAGACCTATTTAAATTCAAAACCCTTGATCGTCATAAAGATAAATTAAGTGCCATTCCACACAATACTGCCTTATTAAAAAAATCGATCATTGGAAGTGCTACTCATATCTATAACAAAATTCCTAAGCAAATTCGTCTGCTGCCTTCCCAAAATCTCTTTAAGTTGAAATTACGTGAACTATTGATAGAAAAATGCTATTATAATGTCAAAGAATTTTTAAACGACTTATCACTATAAACTTTTGACAAAGTCCGACTTGTTAGTATTACTTTTAAAATCCATAAAATCTGATTTCGTGTTATATGAAATCGCAACTATTGTACGCCCAAGAGGCAGACCGCAGCTAGATCTAAACCTATACTGTAACACCTATCCTGTAACCTGTGTTCGCAATAAACTATTTTGATTGATTGATTGATTGATTTATATGAAATTTTTATTTGCAAAAAACACAACTAATAAGATTGATAATGTTAAAAACAGAGCCAGGCGTGACCAAATACTCGTCAACTTTGACATGCAAAAGTTTTAATAAATTCATAAATAAACAGTCACAACATTTTTTTTTCTTTTAAATGATGGCTTCGTGCCCTTTGCACATTTAGCCAGTGTCAAGTAAGATATATGTTAATAACATATAAATTATAGTAAAAAAGAATGAGTGGTGATAAAGATGATAAATGGTAAATGAGATGGCCTCCCCCTAAACCTCTTGAGTCCTCAGTAAAGATGTGGGACTATACTGAGATCTCACATGGACTTCTTGAGAGAATTGGAAAAGTGATGTTGCACTGCTTTGTTTGATTTACCAAAACTCATGTATATTCACAAACACTTAACGGTTAATAATCCACCTTTATTACACATAGCAGTCGCCCGCGGCTCCGCCCGCGTGGATGTCGGCTACCGCTGTAAAATGCCTACCCAGAAAAGACACGGTCAGCAAAATGATTTCCAGATCAATTCACAGACACGGACACCTAACATCGACGACGCAGTCATTATCCGCAGGCTGCATAGATTGTCTTTATTTGAATTTGTTAATGATGAAAATATTTAAATCTAATTAATACTTAGTTTTTTCTCTTACCGGCAGTCCCGGAGAGCAACCTGTTGTTTTGGGATAGAAAACTAAAGCGATTATTGTAAATCTTCCCCATAAACAACATTTGACATTAAATTATTTTTATGTTACAAAATAAACTGATGGTCGGGAGCCCCGACCCGTGATAGGGCGCTGTGCAGCAGAAATCGTAATAATTTAAGTTCGCCATAACTTCAAAAACAAACGTCCAATTTTGATCATTCCAAGACCAAATATTATCTACATAAACTGCACTTAGTGATGAATTAATTTTGATAGGGATTAATAGCATAAGTAAAATAAATGCGTATAAATATAGTACAAAAAAAAAATCAAGATTTTTAAATAAAAAAAGGGTTGTTGTGCCTCACTCGCCATTATATAGGTATAGTGTGTCGCGGACTTTTTAGTAGGTGGTATAAGATCTTTAATTCATTCATACATTTTGTGGTTCTATCTTTTATAGTTTACTCAGCGTACGCAACTGTTCTGGTTGATTTTCACTTTGTGTTCGAAAAACCCAAATATTTTACGGAACCCTATTTTTTTCGAAATTTTAATATAGCCTATGTTACTCAGTGATAATGTAGCTTTCTATTGAAAAAAGAATTATTAATATCGGAGTTTATTCGTTACATACAAAAATACAAATCTTTCCTCTTTATAATATTAGTATAGATTATATTGACTCCCCCCCCCCGTACCACCCCAGTGACGCTTACATTGAGCCTACATCACATGCTGGCTAGCTGAGCGCGGTGAGCGGCAATCACGCGACTTTTTTCTAATACTTGCATTTTTAAACTCGTGATATCTTCCGAATGAAATGTCCGAATTGAATAATTCAAAAAGTTATAAAAAGGTATTGAAGCCGTCTTGATACAAAGTAATTTTTTTTGATAAGGATTAATACCAAGGTACAAATATAGAGCCTTTTCAAGCGGCGGCATATAAATTAAATTTTTAGAATAAAAAACCGCTTACTGTGACGTAACTATGATATTTAGACATAATTATGCTGTCGCGACACTTTTTGTAGATAATGATAAGTACTGCAAAGTCGTAGTACATAATTTTGTTCTATCATCAATAGTTTTCGCTGCGCACGCTATGTAAGGAATTTTTCAGGTCATTTTTTTACACCTTGGGTTACATTATTGGATTTTTAGTAAGGATCCCTAATTGTTTTAAAAATATAATATATCCTATGTTACTCGGGGATAATGTAGCTTTCCAAAGGTGAAAGAATTTTTGAAATCGGTCCAGTAGTTTCGGAGCCTATTCATTACAAACAAACAAACAAACAAACAAATCTTTCCTCTTTATAATATTAGTATAGATATTAGTATAGATTAATGTTCGAAATATCACAAATTTTAGAAAATAAAACAAAACTACAGACATGACGCTTAACTTTCCCGCCAAGAAGTCCCACAACAAATTGATGTGTTCATATATTTAAATTTCTTTTATAATGTCCAGATCAAATAATTCCTGATTGCAAAGACAAATACAAGACATCAATAAATATCAAGATAAATATTATATATTTATTTTGTTTGGGAATTGAACCCAAGAACCCAGTAGCGGAGTCCCGGGACGCTGATATCTATTCGTTCTGATGTTTGTAGCAAGACACGACATTTTCGTCAAATTAATGTTCATTATGTGTATAGGAACCGCGTAAATAAAATAAAAAACAAGTATAAATAACAATAAAATATATAGAAAGCTATCACATAATATTTCATCAAACCAATTTGCCGTATATCATTAAAACAATCAAATCCACGTGAAATGAAACGAGTTTCAGTCAATCAAGCTAAGTGCCCGCCCGGGGGAGTAACATGTGTCGTGACTTCTTGGCGGGAAAGTGATGCGTCATGTCTGCAGTTTTGTTTTATTTTCTAAAATTAGTGATATTTCGAACATAAATGTGTAATAACCGTTAAGTGTTTGTGAACGTACATGAGTGTTGGTAAATTGCAACAAAGAGTGCAACATCACTTTTCAAATTCTCTCAAGAAGTCCATGTGAGATCTCAGTATAGTCCCACATCTATACTAAGGACTCAAGAAGTTTAGGGGGAGGGCATCTCATTTACTATTTATCATCTTTATCACCACTTATTCTCATTTACTATAATTTATATATTATTAATTTATCTCTTACTTGACACTAGCTAAATGTGCAAACCGCACGATGTCATTATTTGAAAGAAAATAAAAGAAGTTTTTCTCTGTTTTATTATCGCCCGCATAGACATAATGTACATGTTAGGTATTGTAAAAGCTCCTACTACGGTAAATTCCTGCGGGAGATCTATGCTCGGAGTGTTCCTACGTTATAGAATCAGAAATGAGGAAATCCATAGGAGAACCAGAGTGACCGACATAGCAAAGCGAGTTTGCAAGTTGAAGTGGCAGTGGGCGGGGCACATAGCTAGAAGAACCAACGACCGATCAGGCGTTACGGTTCTTGAATGGCGACCACGAATCAACAAACGTAGTAGAAGGCAGCCCCTCGCCCGATGGTCAGGTGATCTGGTCAGGGCGGCGGGAAGCCGGTGTATGCAGGCGGTGCAGAATCGATCAACGTGGAAAGCAATTGGGGAGGCCTATATTCAGCAGTGGACTTCAAATGGCTGAAATTATGATGATGATGACGGTAAATTCCAAGATTTGCCTACTATAGTCCGCTAACTACTACAAGTCGGCTTAATTCATTTTATAGTAATCGAGTTCATGTTATATTTGCGTGTATGCCGAGTGAATCAGACACAACACGACATTCTGATAAATTATAAAAACATTCGATGTAAAGCAATCCCGTAAATAAAAGAAAAAACATTAAAAATCAAGTATAGAACATTAAAATGTAAAGAAAGTTATTAAATTTTATTTCATTACACCAATTTGCCGTATAGTATTAGGACAATCAAATCCACGTGAAATGAAACGAGTTTCAGTCAATCAAGCTAAGTGCCCGCCCGGGGGAGTAACATGTGTCGTTTTCCTGTGTTTCATTATCGAGGGCATTCCCCATGTCTGTTTGCATGTATGTACAATGTTACTGTAAAAGCCCGTACTAGATATACTGGTAAAATCTAAGATCTATGTGGTTTTAATTATTACCCAATATAAACGGTGACTAAATGCAATAAATTGCTAATGAGCTAATCATGACCATGATTTTTCATTTATTCATACATATAATATAATCGTTACAAAAAAAAACTATACACACAGTTTGTATGCGTTACGCTATTATTCTTAATTAGCAATAATTTGAACTTATTATCTAGTATTCTTACACAATATTTTCTTTGTAAATCAAGATATATAAAAAAAAAATATTTTACACTTTATTTTGTTTTTATTCTACAACAATTCGAGGTATTAGTTACATAATATATTTTCGAGTGCATTTCCCATAGTAATTTGCCCATATTTCTACGAATCTCCCTTTAGCATTAGACCTAGTATTAGGTCCTTACTTAAGAAATTGGCGTTTTATCCAACTGGCCACATTGATCCCAATAAATCGGCGTTTGGCTAGGAATTCCAAATTTAAATTTATTTCAATTTAAAGCTTGTCTATTCGTGTTCTGAATGTCGTAATTCATTTGTTTTCGCGCCATTAAATTTTGTTTTGACATCGTTCTGTGCTCAATATTACTAGAATTAGTATCGATCGCCAAGTAATTTATTTTATCGCCTACCGCCAACACGTTACAATGATCGAACAGTTTGTCGTATATTTATACTTCTGTATAATTTGAATTAAAACTAACAACAGTCAACGGTTTCTCTCGTGTAAAATACAGTTTACCGCATCCCATGTACCGAATACATTTTTTATTACAACAGCCTTATATGTTGCTATATATGTGCTATATGTATATATTAGGTCGGGGAAAAAGTCTTTTCGCATAACGTAGGTATAAACTTATTATAATTTTTTTTTGACTGTACTATTTGTGTCTGGCTGGTTTTGGTAACATTAAAAAGGTTCCATTATAAAGAAAAGAAAAAAATAAAAAAAAGTTGTTTCCCGCTATTTTTCATTTGTTTTTCTCTGCGTTAAAATGAGTGAATCTAATGAAGAAATTCGATACATTTTAAAATTTTATTATAAAAAAGGCAAAAATGCAACTCAAGCAGTGAAAAAAATTTGTAATGTTTATGGACCTGATGCAGTGTCAGTAAGAGTAGCACAAATTTGGTTCAAACGTTTTCAGTCCGGAAATTTTGATGTTAAAGATGCACCTCGCTCTGGTCGCCCTGTTACGAATAAAATGGACGCCATTTTTGAAAGAGTGGAGCAAGATCGGCATATTAGTAGTTACGATGCAGCTGAAGAACTGGGAATTGGCCACAAAACAGTTTTGACCCATTTGAAGAAAGCTGGTTATACAAAAAAGCTCGATATTTGGGTGCCACACGAGCTCACTCAAAGAAACTTAATGAACCGTGTACTCATTTGCGATTCATTATTGAGACGTAATGAAACCGAGCCGTTTTTGAAGAGATTGATAACTGGCGATGAAAAGTGGATCACGTACGACAAGAACGTGCGAAAAAGGTCGTGGTCGAAAGTTGGCCAGGCTTCACAGACTGTGGCCAAACCTGGCCTAACACGAAATAAGGTGATGCTGTGTGTATGGTGGGATTGGAAGGGCATTGTTTATTATGAGCTTTTACCGCCCGGCAAAACCATCGATTCTGATCTTTACTGCCAGCAACTGATGAGATTAAAGGAAGCAGTCGAGAGAAAACGGCCGGAATTGATCAACAGGAAGGGTGTGGTCTTTCATCACGATAACGCTAGACCACACACATCTTTAGCCACTCAGCAAAAATTAAGAGAGTTCGACTGGGAGGTCCTAGTGCATCCACCATATAGCCCTGACCTTGCGCCTTCAGATTTTCACCTGTTTCGGTCTCTGCAGAATTCTTTAGGTTCTGTAAGGTTGACCTCAAGAGAGGACTGCCAAAACTATTTGTCCCGTTTTTTTGATCAGAAGTCCCAAAGTTTCTACAGTAACGGGATAATGTCTCTGCCCACAAAATGGCAGAAAGTTATTCAACAAAACGGTACATATATATTGTAAATAAATTATGTAAATAAACTTTGAAAAAAATGTCTTGACTTTTCATACAAAAATACGAAAAGACTTTTTCCCCAACCTATTATATATGCTATGTGTATATAAAAATGTATAAATGATATCACAGAAATCGCCTTACCAGGTAGTTTATACGTGAAAGTGTACCAAACTTGCTGTCGTGTTATTGATAGGAAAGTAGGAATTACAACAAAAAATACATCAGAAATCAATTAATTAATTACACAATAGTAACGGTGTTTTTTGTAAACGTTAGGAAATTAATAGATGTCTTTATGAAAACTGTCACAATTTATCCGTCATCATTTCCCTTTTAATTATTATTTGTTTTGATAGCAGTGACGCCATTGGGGATAAATGAAAGCAACAAACGTTTTCGTTCACGTGATTCGAAAAGAAAAAATAATATTTAATTTTTACAGGTTTCAAGGAAAATAACGCGTGTTTTTTTTCTGAAACCGGTGTCATAACATTATAAGAGTTCTATGTTTTTATACAGGAATGTACCTTTTTTATCCTTAGTGCCACCACACGCTCTCGCTTCGCTTTGGTGACTATTTTTGCTTCTTTTTATTTACGTTATTGAAGTTTCAGTATGAATCCCTAATGTTTTTCTAAATTTAATGTAACTGGAAAGAGAAAAATCAACTAATTTATTGATTTAGGCGTTACTTTGCGGAAATCCATTGTAAGCAAGTGATGGATTAAAAATATCTTTGTAACAATTCCCGCGCTACTATAATTTCCAGAAAAATCGAGAAACTATTCAACACGACACGTGTTTCGCCCTTACACAGGGCATCTTCAGGTACGATAGGAGCCTCAGAACAACGATGTCTTCACGACCAATTCTCTCGTTTCAGCGTTGGTGTTGTGCGGGAATTGTTTTAAAGATATTTTTAGAAAAATCAACCTTTCTTGCCAATTTCTTCTGGGATCAAGCTCCTGCCCGCAGTGAATGGGCGCATTACGTTTAAAGACACGGCTTTTAAGTTCAGTTGAGCTTTATTGAGCTTAACTTAAATAAATTATTATTGACTTTGATTAATATCTATGTTCCTCAGGGATAATGTAGCATTGCAATGGCTTAGAAATTAAGTAAATATGCCCAGTAATTTTTCAGTTTATTCCGAAACAATAGGTACATGCAAAAATACAAATCTATCCTCTTTATAATACAATTATGTGGGTTTTTTTTTTCGAACATTTCAAATACTTGAGAAGCGTTCGTAGCTCCGCTGTACTAGGCGGTCGGAAACGGTTCAGTTTAAGAAGGTCAGTCCTAGGATGGATAAACATTTGAGTGGCATTTAATACTGAGTGTTTCCGTGCCTCGGTCCGTCCGTCCTAGCTATCATAGCATGTTTTATTTGGATAAATAAATAATAAATATTTTCTGACAATTACACCAATTACTTAGTTCCAAGATAAGTATCATTAAGAACTTGTGTCAGGGATACTAAACAACGGATAAACATACTTAATAACATTTTTTTTAATACATACTTAATATACATAGAACAACACCCATACCGGAACAAATATTCAAGTTCATGCACACAAAGATTTGTCCTGTGTGGATACCAATTGAAAATTCCAATTGAGCGGCTTGAAAGGCTTCAAGCAGAACACATACCTGTCTTCTCCAATCCGCACTAGGTCTGCTTGGTGCATAAAACCAGAATCCCTCTCACATTGGTTTTAAGAGGTATGCTCAGTATTAGGGGACGTCAATTAAACTTCTTATTAAAATAAAAAAGAACCCAACTAAATAACATTTTATTTAATGCTATTAGTGCTATTACATATACCAACTGTTTTAATATTGTTAATATCTACTGACATCCTTTGATACATAATCAATAAATATATATTAATTTAATAACAGTAATTTAATAATAGTAATTTATTGAAAATAATTTGATAATAGTAATTTATTAAAAATAATTTGATAATAGTAATTTATTAAAAATAATTTGATAATAATAATTTATTAAAAATAATTTGATAATAGTAATTTGATAAAAAATAATTTGATAATAGTAATTTAATGGTGATACTGATAATTTATAAACAAAAAATAAGCGAATAAACAGAATAATAATAACCACTCCCAGGCGTGCGGTATAACAATAGGTAGGTACTTTAATACACATAGACATGTAGGTACACGATTGACACTTTATCAAGAGAATACTCCTTGAAGATAACTTTTTCATTGAATTATACGGCGCCCTTCCCCCTCTCTCCTACACTACGCTTTGCCCGACAGGGTCCACAAATGTACCAAATTGTAATATTCACCACCTTGTTAAACCATTGTGGAACGCAATAAAGTATAGAGTAAAGACCACAGTTCACTTGACCACAGCTAATTGTACTTATTAGTTATTCATAGCAAGATAACGGAAGTTCTGTGATCAAAAAAGTCCTTTTGCCTTGATCTTGTAAGTAATTGCTAAGGTACTACCAGCCTCATAAACTATAGTGTAACAGGTAGATTCTTAAATGACTCTTATCACTAGATATTAAGGTGCGTGCGAACATCAATAAGTCACGTTTGAAATGTGACCGATTGTACAGACGAAAAGCAATTAATTTGAAACAGTATCACGTTTTTAGCGGTAAAAGAATATAAAGGAATGCGTGTCCAACTCACGTTAAAATAAATTATAAAAGCTTACAAAATCACCTTAGTTTTTGGGTGGTTTAAATTGGTTATTTAAAGGGGGTTTCTTTTGATCGTTACTTTCTTCTTTAGAACTCCCCAATAATAAAACGTCCAATATTATTTATTGTTAGAGTTGGGGTTTATTAATATTCACCTTCACAACAATCTTTAAACTCAAAACTTCTTGTTTGGCGGTTCAGTCCTCCATTACTTTTTTATTTTGTTTCTTTTTCAAACGCACAAATGATAAGAGTGTTAACAAATCGGTCATATACAGCGAAACATAACTTTAACAATATCTTTACATAAATAAAACTGATTTCTTTCAGTATATTTTATTACTATACTTAATTAAACAAGTAACAACACTTAGTTAATATATACAATAATTACCTAGTAATAATACTTAGTTCTTTTACGATCAAGCTCCCTCCCGCTGTGAATGGGCGCGTTAGTTTATAAGTATGACATTCAAAAGCCCAACTTGAATGAATGAATTTTGATGTTGATAAATAATAAATATCTAAATATCAATTAACAAATTAAACATATTCTTCTAAATAATCTAACCCTTGCTTTTATATATTCTTTTTTTACGGTTTTATTGCTGAATCAATTTAGACTAAACTAGTCGGCCCTATCTCTTTAATAAAGAAAGCGGCTCTTTGGTATCTAAAAAGTTCAATAGCTAATTATACACGAAGCCTTCGTAGCTCGCGAAAGACGACGAGAAACCGCGAGAAGCCAAGAGTGGGCGCGAAAGACCGCGGGAGACCACGTTAGACCGCGATAGACCGCGAAAGACGCTACACACCGCGAAGTGGCCGGAAATGGATACCGAGATTACGCAAAATTGTGATCGAGCGGTCCCTTAATGGTCGGAAGGCAGTTTAAGCCATTTGTTCTGGTTATTATTAAGTATGTACCGGCCTAGTATAGTGCCACCCCCTCTCATCTCACGGGGAGACGTAAGAGTCGACGAAGATAAATTCTACCGGATCATGGGCAGCAGCGTCTTCTTGCATACTGGCGTGAACTGCGATAACCAACCCGCCTGCCCAGCGTGGTGGGCCGATACCCCCAATAGATTGTAATATTTATCAGACTGGTATGATGATCTTGCTTCCGCCATCTGTACTTGATCCGCTTTTTTAAGAAAGACCTAAATCCATCTCACTTTAGTTTGCAAAGAGGCCTGAGGCCTGTAATTTAATCTGATTGATAACCGTAGATCATTTTATATTCGGGAACATACTCGTTTTATCTAATGGTCATGCGAAACCGCAGGCTACTATTAGTCTATACTGTCTATCTTCATATTGATTACTGTGTGTACAAATACTCAAAGCGCAAGTCTCGCAAACTGTATTATTGTGTGTGAGTTTTAATACCTGATATTAAAAACAGATGTTTTCTATGGCACGCGATGGCGAATGCGTGCAGGCAACTGGTAATGTTACTAACAAATATCGATTAAACTGAGGTGTATATGTTTCTACATTTAGACGATGGTATTTTTTTCCATTTTACGAAATCCTGAGTCACCTGAATATTTACGCTTCAAATTCAGAACTCTTTCTTCTACTCATTCTAGGCAGCTTCGCTCGTGTGACAACTTTCTCCTTGCCACTCCACAACACAGTTCAGGTTTTATGTCGAACTCTTTCTGCATAAAAGCTGTTCAACTTTGGAACTACCTCCCTATTAATATTAGGTTGGCGGAAAGCAAGCCTACTTTTAAAGGGTTGCTTAAAAATACTTTCTTGAGGAGTTATCATCTGATTGAGTCTACATATCATAATTACTATTAATTTTGTTCATGGGTATATGTAGTTTATTAATAACACATATTTTTATTCTATGTAAGTTTATATGTTTTCTTATTCGTACTGCCTCATACTTTTCTGCTAACCCAAAGGTTAACTGGTAGAGAATGCCTTGCAGCATTAAGTTCGCCTTTTGTACATTTTAATTTTAATTTGTGCGATAAAGTTTAAATAAATAAATAAATATTTCTCCCGTTTTAATGGAGAGTTCCATTTGTTATATATTTTTACATGTGTTTAAAGAATCAATTTAATAAGAATTTTGTAAATTAAATAAATATTTACATATTAAGTTGAGAATTCAAAAGCAGTAAAACAAAAATTAAAGTAATGCAATTTGATTTAAAAAATATATTTATTTATTTATTTAACAATTTATACACATAAGGCACATACACAAAGATAAAAGTTATGAAAGACATGTACAACGGCACTGCTTATCCCTAAAAGGAATTTCTTCCAGCAGACCATAAATTGTCCATAAATTATAAGATTAATTAATTTAATTACACAATCCAAAAAACATAAATAAACGAATACAATGTCAGAAATAAAATCCAAAGAACATAAATTAAACTAGATACGTACGAACGAAATATACATATAATGAAACTAACACTAGAATCTCTAAGTGATATCTACTACATATTCTGTACCATTCATTTCTAATGTCAAAGTCATCATCATTTATTCAAGTTTGGCTCAATAGAGCTCTCATGAAATAATAAGTTCTGACAACTTAAAAAACTAGCGCGCCCATTTACTGCGGGCGGGAGCTTGATCGTAAAAGAGCGGGCAAGAAAATTTTCAAAGTTAGTTTTTCTCCCGTCAGTTACAAGAAAATATACTTAATAGTAAAATAATTTGACAAGTCTACAAAAACCTGTGTTCTGCAGGTATACGAGCATAATTACGAATAAACATAGTAAACATGAGCAGACCAGTCCCCACTGGCGGCACCCATTCACGAGTATGACGCATGAACCAGCCATCGTTTCGCTCAACCAACGACCAAAAGCAGGACGCCCACCACCGCAGAGACATTTAAGTGTACATGACTTACTCAAGCTTAAGGATACAATAATTTTAACAAAATAAATGTTATTTTTATTATATAAATGCAATGTGCTTCAAACCACATATATTTTTGGTCTTATGAAAGATATACAGCAACTCAGTCTTAACATCTATATAATTATGCGGACAATACTATGCGTTCCTATAATGAACACTAGAACCTAAATAATTAGTACCAGAATGTCTGTAATATTCTGGTAAATGACAACCGGTTGTTTTTGCATCCCGTGAAAATAAACACGCGTTCAACGCCCAAACGGAAACACGCGTTCGTGTACTGTGTTCACTTTTTCAGTACGTCTCGTCGATTCGTTGAATAATAGATGTCCAATCCAGAAACACTATACAGATACAAAGAGTTTACTAATGTTTAACCAAAAAACTGTTGCCTATTTTTTATTTTACATTACTCTTAAAACGTTACAAATATTGATTTGACATATCCCTTAAGAGTTATGTATGACAAAATTCAGTTATGAAAAGACACAATTCAGCCAATTACAAATATCCATTTGGCAAGTACTCTTTAAAAATGTTTTGCAATATATTTTGTTGTTTGATTAGCAACCTATGATTAGCAACAATAAGTATTGTCAAACATAACAACACCTAAATTAATGTATTACTAACTGTTTGTGAAATAATACATTGGACATAATCATTGTTTTTTTAAGTGAATCAAATGTTGAAATTAAATTTAAATGCCTGGATGCAGTCTCTAGAAGACCGGAATGGTAGTTGCTTTTTCGTGGAGGCCTACTTTCAACAGCAGATTGATGCGAATTCACTTTTTGTTCAGTATAAATAAAATTATTATTTCGAATCGTTGGTTGTAATGTGAATTTTTTTTGTAAAGTAATTTTCGATAAAATAGAAGAAACCCATCCAATCCAGAAACACTGCCTATACAGTTACAAAAACAGACTCACTGGCGGCCAGATGCGCACGCGACTCATCAAGTGACGAAAGTGATTTATGCATCGCTTAACATTAATATAGACGCTCTATAAACGCAATAAGACTGATATTTGCCTTTAGAAAGTTTAAACAACATAAAATACTATCTATAACATAACATTAACGCTTTATAAACGCAATATGACTGTTGCTTGCCTTTAGAAAGTTTATTATTCTTAAAACGATTAACTGAATATACAATTTACTTTAATATGACTCTTTATAGTACTGTTTAATTCTACATAATAATATGTTAACACCCATCTATATCATCTTTAAATTAAAATCACAATTGACTTAAGTATAAGACTTTTTAATTCTACATAAATAAACTCTCTAGATACTCAATAAGACTGATATTTGCCCAAGAAAGTAAGAAAACAAACAGAATCTTAAAACGCTAAACTAAAAACACAATTTACTTTAATATGACTATTTCTCGTTACTTTTTAATTCTACAATAATTTAATTTAATTTAATTCTAATACAAAAGCAATAAGACCGATATTTGCCTTTCGAAAGTAAATACAACATAAAATATTATATTTCTATCTATTTACAACAAAACTAAAAATAATCTTAAAACTTTGAACTAAAGACATAGTTTACTTCAATTGAACTATTTCTAGTTACTTTTTAAAATGACTTCATACAGACGCTCTATAAACGCAATTATACTTTATTTGCCTTTAGATAGTTTATTCTTTCTATTCATCTATGAAAATAAAAATAATATCTTAAATTATTAAACTGCATTTATAATAGGACTAATACAGTGGACCCCCGGTAAACCGGCCCCTGTCTAATCCGCCGCCCCCTGTAATCCGACGTGCTTATAACTGCTGAATGTAGGAACACAAACACAGACGACCGATATGGCGTGGTGGCGAGTATACCCGCACTCCATTCCTGAGGTCGCGGGTTCGATTCCCACACAGGACAAATATTTGTGTGTATAAATATGAATATTTGTTCTGGTCTGGGTGTTTTTCTTATGTATATTAAGTATGTGTTTCTAAAAAAAAAAGTATTCATCCGTTATTTAGTATCCATAACACAAGTTCTTAATGATACTTATCTTGAAACTAAATAATTGGTGTAAGTGTCCGAAATATTTATTCATTTATTGTTTTGGAAAATCTTCACAAATAAAGCTGATGCATGATTAAACAGATTGCAACTTGCAAGCGCCACTTCATAATAATCTTTTAATTTTGAGCTGTAATTTGTCGAATTGCAAGGTTTTTTTTATCAAAAAAATCCGGACTATAAGAGATTTGTGGTAGTACTCTGTAATCCGACAAATTCAATAGTGCGACACTGCCTAGCAACACGTTTGTCGGATCACCGGGGGTCCACTGTACTTTATTTTAGGGTTTCGTAAAGGGTAAAAAACGGGACCCTATTACTAAGACTCCGCTGTCCGTCCGTCCGTCTGTCACCACTCATGAACCGTAAAAGTCAGATCGTTAATTATTTTTAATGATGATGTATTTTTGTTGCCGCTATAACAAATAATACTAAAAAACAGAATAAAATAATGATTTAAGGGGGGTCCCATACAACAATCGTCATTTTATTTTGCTCGTTTTCGCTCAATATTGATTACGCCAACAGGAAGGCGCTTGAAATATGTAGTTAAACGCCCTCTTTAGTTACCCTTTACGGATACAATTTCTAATTGAGCATTTGATTAAACAACAAATGAAACTCAGTCCAATTGTTATACATAATGGTACGAAACCCTTCGTGAGCGAGTCCGACTCGCACTTGGCGGGTATTTAAAAGTTTGCGATTAGAAATTAGGATTTAAAAAAACACGAGAAAATTATAATACAAAAGGAGTAATAGGTTGTTCAATCCTGTATGAAGTAATGATAATAAATAAGGATACGTCTATTTAAATAAGGATCTAAATAAGGATTGTCTATACATTTTTGAAATTTCAATATTCGTTAGGAGATATATGAATTTATTTTGTACTAATAAGAATAATGCTGATTATCGAGGCAGAAATGGAAACAACATTATGGTTCCAAATCAAAAATTAGCTTTATACTCAAAAAAATGTATATTGTATGTTCGTAAAATTTCAATAAATTACCAAAAGACATTAAAAAAAGGCCACATAATGAATTTAAAACAATATTATTTAAACTTTTAATTGATAAACTGTATTATAACATTAATGACTTTTTTACTGATATATTTTGAATACTTGTATATATATTATTAATAACATTATAAAATTGCTTGACATTGAATCTTATTTGTGAACGTCAACTATAATTATCTTGTTGGATTTGTGTTTGTGTTATAATTATGATTATTCTTATTTTATATATAATTTTTGAATTTTTGTTCTAATTTTGTATGTTGTAATTTTGCTCCTAGATTTTTAATTATTTTATATATTTTGTACGCAATTAATTACCAATACGACTTGACTAATATTTCCACGTCGAAAAGCGACAGAATATGTTGTAATAAGAAACCTGAACATGTATACGATAACCATATTCTATGAAATAAATGATTTATTATTATTATTACGAGTTTAAGATATTTCGATAATAAGTCATCAATGAGATGAACATTTATTGTGATGATATGAAAAATTAATTAGGTTACTTTTTAATTCTGCATGATTACTGTTTCATTTTTATTACAATGTTTCTTTTCTTTTGCAGCGTCGGAGTGGCCAGTGATAAACAAGCCGTTAAAAGTGATACGAACCAAAGAGAACAAATTATCGAATAGATTCTTTCCGTATGATGAGATCGAGACTGAATGTCAGTTAACCATAGACGACGATATAGTTATGTTAACGCCGGATGAATTGGAGTTTGGGTGAGTACATTTTTATATCAGAAATGGTGGCCTTTCGTGGGTCCTAAACTGGTGTTAATATTGGTCCAAAAATGAGGTGCAGAAATAAAAATCCTTGGATATAAAATGAAAATGTCCTAAAATTTCTACTTAACTTTACATCTACGGTAATCATTTCTAAACCTTATCGACCCGCGAATGGCCTATAAGCTTATCTTATAACTTTTTTTCAAGCAGTGTTTTGTGGTCTACGTGACAGTTTAAAAGACAATAAACAAATTATGGTTGATATGTCATTTTGGAGATTTTGCAGCTAAGTATCTGAGAAAACTACAGATACTGATTTTTTCAGACTCGTTAATTATTGGAACTTTTGTATTGAAGATTTCAGCATGAATGATAAAAAAAATAGAATAATTATAAAACTAAACATAGGTAGAAAAATAAACAAAAACATTGGGCTCTACAGCAAAGTTTGTGTAATATTTAAAAAGCGTTTTTCGCGTATATCTTATGTTTCAGTGCCACATTGTAGTGATAAAAAGTCTTGAAATGTTTAATACTTTTCAGTGCAACTTCAACTTAGAAAAAGTTTATATTTTTCCAAAAAGTTCTTAAGTACGCTTTAACGCCATACCGTAGGTATGTTTCAGTGCCACATTGTAGTGAAAAAAAAGCCTTGAAATGGTTAATACTTTTCAGTGCAACTTCAATTTAGAAAAAGTTTATATTTTTCCAAAAAGTTCTTAAGTACGCTTTAGAATCTCTTTACCTAATACCATAAACTAAAACATATTCAAACAACTTCCATAGAAAGTAATCAAAGAGAATGAACCCCATTTCACATTCCGACAAACAGAAACGATGAAGCGATTTGTTCCATGCGTAATCTCGGCGATTCCATCATTGTTTAGAATGTATTCGGATCACGCGACGTCTTTCGGAGATGTTTATGTATTAGCCGATCGCCTTTGGCCACAGTTCTTGGGTAAAACGGACATCGGTGAGCTGTTTTTACCCGTTTTGCTTGACTCTTAGGCGATTTGGTGGGAAAACCTGAATAGGTGACCGCTTAAGTAGAATTAAAATTACAGCGCTTTCGGAAGGCACGTTTGGCTTATGATTACGGTTAATATAAACTATTTCAGTTGATATAAGACACAGGAAATTATAGTTAGCATACAGGTATATAATGTGATCAAAAGTACCCTAAACCGACTGACTGACGACTGAGGCTGACGTTGATTTTCAAGTAGATCCCTATGGAAAAAAATATTTAAATCTAATAAAATACCATAGTTAAATAGTTATATATTTAACACAATTACACACACACACATTCATACATACAGACGCACACACAATCACACGCATCCAACACGGTTTTCCTTTGCGAAATAGTGCGAAAAGAGCGACAGCATAAGAGATGGATTAAGTGCGAGAAGAATTTCACTAAACGCCCAGGCCTATCATAATCTGCCCGAAATGATGATTGGGCCACGAATTAAAAAAGTTTTGAAAATATGAAGCGATAACTAACTTTCAAAGGGAGTGTCCACACGAAAAATTCTTTCGATAAATTTGTTTTAAACTTATTGTTCTAAAAGTTTCAGTTGCAATTAAATATGAAACAACAAAAGTCTCTACAAACAAAACTAAGCTTAACTTTGAAGCGGCATTTGTTTTATATCTCTGAGGCTTTACTCTTATGACAAACTTTTAAATTACCTCCTTTGTACCTCATTTAAAATTTGTTGTAAGAGGTTGACTATGGTGAGTTATAAAGTTGTAACAACATTAAACCTACTTTTTTCTTGTAATTTTAAGCATATATCGCCATTTCTCTCCTTGCCGTGCCTGAAAGGGTCCACAACGATCTGTAATATATATTAAAATCCTATTGTAACTGTTTGTGGAGAGCAATAAAGATGTTGAGTATTGAGAATTAGTATAATATACAGTAGTCTGCCAAGGTCATGATGAATCTATGGCTTGCGGCAGATTCCGCGGTACGGATTGATGAACCTCAGAAAATTTTGATCTAGAGGAAATAGCTGAAATTCACCGAATTCGGCGGTACGGCCACTTCAAATAGCTTAGAACGCCTGCTTATTTTTGTATTTCGATCTAGCAGAGTAATGCAGAGCATTTGCCTTGTGCCACTTGAAGGTCGCGCACATGTTGCCTGGTCAAACCAATGTAATTTCTATTTATTCAAGTTTGGCCCAATAAAGCGCTTATAAACATTATTAACTTATCATTGTCCTGGTTGCTCTAGGCCCCAGAGTCTCCCGGAGCCAGGTCTCCGCCCCGCACCGGACACTGTGGTGCGGTGGCGTAGAGACGCTCAGAGGCAGGCTCTGGGCGCATGGCGGCGGCAGCTTTTTAGGAGCGCCGAGTTTCGTGCCGAAGGATCGAGGCGCCGTATCCTCGAGGCGGTCGGGCCCATCTTGGAGCGATGGGTCGGCCGTCGGTGGGGGTCGATGACCTTCCGGCTCACGCAGGTACTTTCCGGGCACGGGTGCTTCGGGAAGTATCTGTGTGACGTCGCCGGGGGGGAGTCGACCCGGTGTTGCCACCATTGTGACTGCGCGGAAGACACCGCGCAGCACACTTTGGTGGCGTGCCCTGCGTGGGCGGGGCCGCGGTCGACGTTGGCCGCGGCCCTGGGTGGAGTGGCTCTCTCGCTGCCGACCATTATGCAAAAGATGGTCGACAGCGAGACGGCATGGGAGGCGATGGCCTCCTTCTGCGAAGCGGTGATGTCGCAGAAGGAGGCCGCGGAGCGGGAGAGGGAGCGGGACCCGCTCTCTCTCCGGCTACGCCGTTGGCGCAGCGGGCGGGCAAGGAGGGCCCGCCCGGCCGCGCCTGGGGGTCTTAGGCGGCGGGGGCAGGGGGCCCCTTCCGTCTAGCTATAGACCCCCCAGAAGTCGGCCAGTCACGTCATGGCCGCAAAAAGAGGTAGGAGGGGCGCGACACACTGCGCCTCTCTGAGGAGGTCCTCCCGGTTCTGATCCGGGGGACGTTGGCCGCGGGCGGGGTGCCAGAAACTACAAATCCCCTGGTGCTGGCCCCCCGCCCCTTCTTCAACAGCGGTGGGCGTCGTCGGAAGATTTTTAGTGGGTAGGACTGCGGCGGTCGCGTCTGCCGCAGTGAGCCCCACACTCCCTCCCGGTCTCCCCCTTTTGGCCGGGTGACAGTGCGTAAATGCATTTTGTTACCGACGTAAATCAAAAAAAAAAAAAAAAAAGGCCCCAGAGTCTGCTCACTGGTCTAACCAGGGTTCCTACCGCCGAATTCGATGGATTACCGGAAATCCATCTAGATCAAACTTTGTTTTGCGTTCATTAATCCGTACCGGGGAATCTGCCGACAGCCACCTCTCATTCATGACCTTCAGTCCGTGACAGACCAATAGGTAAATGGAGAACGCCGTTTTGTTTCGATTTCCATGAGTTCGGCGGTACGATAGTATCAATTCGAAATCCATTTTGCCTTATAATCGATTGCCTTCGAACTCGGCGGTAGGCCCCCTGATTTGGATGAATTTCAGTTATTACACGGAGCAACTGAAGTCTGACCCCCGCAACCCAGAGGAAAACATCATACTGTGGCTAAACCAGCTGTCAGGATGCTAGAAGGCACTGACCCGACTGCCATAGATGTTCATGACAGCCGGCAATTTTTAAAAAATGAACACATTTAAAAAAAAAAAAAAATCTATCGTAATAATTCTAAAAAAACATGAGACCTAGTTTCAGTGAGGTGTGAGACAGATATAATAGAAATTAGATACACATAGCATTTTTTAAATTATTATTATTACATAAAAGTTATTTAAATACCTACCTAAAAATGTCTACCATCCCTCCAACTAATACCCCGGAGAGCCTCTGTTATTTTTCTTGTTTCACCTCCGAAATAGTTTCAGTTATATAATGCGCCCTCATTTATTGTAGGCTGCATACACAAAGAAATATATCATTTTGGCTCCAATCCCTTTTATTTGTTCGCAAATATAAAATGTTTCGATAAGGATTTATAAAGAAAGTATAGACAGCAATAAAAAATATCTTTTCATAAGAAACGATGCCCTAATGTTGGACAGTGTTGGTACAATGTACTGTCGGCAATAGAATTACATTAATTTTATTGAGTTCTTTTTTCCTTTGTGATTGGTAATCATCATCTCAGCCCATAAACGTCCCACTACTAAGCACGAGCCTCCCCTAACATACCAAGGTGCGAGGGTATTGGGTCATACTCCACCACGCTGACCCAGTGCGGATTGATGGAGGCAGGTGTATGGCGTGCTGCTGGTAGAAATTTTCAAGCCGCCCATTAGACCTCTAACATGGCTTAACGACTACCACATTTAGTGATAACCGGGACCAACGGCTTAACGCGCCTTTCGAAGCACGGAAGCGCTCGATATCAAATGCTACACAAACGGTCACCCATCCAAGGACTGACCTCTGTAACCTCTGCTGTACTTCGGTGATCATTTCCGACCACCGAGCACCGCAGAGCTACGAGCGCTTCGTAATCAATTCGTAATCACCCGTCAGAAAATAAAATCATCATATCACCCCTTTGAGTCCACTGCTGAACATTATTTATTTATTTAAACTCTTTATTGCACACAAATCAAAAAAAATATTAAAACATTGCATGAAAAAGGACTTATCTCGTCCAGCCAACCTTATGAGGAGTCATATAGATATAACAAGGATAGGTCAGATACATATGCAAACATTAGCCTCCCCATTAGATTACATTCTTATGGTGTTATTATTGTGTTATTTTTTTTTAATTTTTTTTTAATTGTGACACGTCATAATGACTACATCCTGCCTGATGATAAGCAGTCAATGCAGTCCAATAGGAAAATGAAAGCGCTTTATAACGTGAAATAAGCACGCTATAAAGCGCATCCACTCATGACGGCCTGCTAAAATGCCGTTTCACGCCCCGCTTAAAAGACCCGGGATCATAGGAAACAGGAAACACATGAGCCGGCAGCGAATTCCAGAGCTTAGTGGTCTTGCTCAGAAACGACCTCCCAAATTTCTTGGTTCGAGTGCTGATATTCTGCACAGTATGAGGATGGTTTCGAAGACCAGCACGTGTTGTTCGGGAGAGGAAAGGAGAGGGCGGGATGAGATCGAAAAGCTCCTCAGAACACTCGCCGTAGTAGTTCCGGTAAAATATAAGTTATTTGCCCATAATTACCACGCTGGGACGGCGGGTTGGCGATCTCAGTTGAAGCCAGCCGTTCTAGGCCGGTGACACACGATAGTACGATAATTCGAAATAAACCCTGCTATTTGTTACAAATATTATTTTTAAATTCTTCATTACAAATTTTATTTTTTATATTTGATAAATTACATCAGAAGTATTAAAATATTCAGTTGGTAGAACTCATTTCTAAATAAATACATAATAATAATTTAATTAATTTTATTTCAGCGCCAATATTGAAAGTTTTTGATACCTAGCGTTGTGTGTTCAAAATTGTATGTGTAACTATATGTTCTTAGTGTAAATAATAGTGCTTAAGTTAGCCCAAAAGATGGCAGTGTACATAATTAGATCGCGCAAGCGTTGATTCTTTTCCGGACCCATATAGGTCCGTCTGTTGTATATGTATATTGCCTTATATGTATTATATTGCTTCTCTGCTCCCGCCTTTGTTCAGCAGAGAAGCTCTTTGTAATATTAGTAATACTCAAGCGAAAACTTGTATTTAGTGCATATTATTTATTTATTATTAATACATACATTCACGCCTGTTACCCCTAAGGGTTGGCAGACACTTATACGCCCACACTTCGCCAATTATGTTGTTGGTCCAACGTTATAGTTGGCAAGCATATTGCCGCTTACCGGTAATTTCTATGTTTGCCAGAGCCTGGTTCGTTGCAGGTCAGGGGGCCTACCGCCGAGTTCGATGGCAATCGATTATAAGGCAAAATGGATTTCAAATTGATTCTGTCGTACCGCCGAACTCATGGAAATCGAAACAAAATGGCGTTCTCCATTTACCTATTGGTCTGTCACGGACTGAAGGTCATGAATGAGAGGTGGCTGTCGGCAGATTCCCCGGTACGGATTTATGAACGCAAAACAATTTTTGATCAAGATGGATTACCGGTAATCCATCGAATTCGGCGGTAGGCCTCCAGGTTGACCTGGACTCCAAAGAAGATCGTAGGATCCATGTATACCCTGTACTGTGTGTTTTACTAATTGTTTAGTGAAATTGCCGTTGTATGTAATCTGTTTTCCCAAAAATAAAATGGTGATGACGAATCTCATAAAAAAATGGATTACAAACTATTACCCATTCAAATAGTGACTGTAAACGGCCCTTAGCTTTAATTATCATTTTCTACCGTCTAATCTAGCGGCGTCATGAGCGTATGCAAATCATATTAATTAGGTTTGCCTGCCATAGGATAAAATTAGTCCTAACAATAACTCGGAATGTTATTTTAGACTGTTTCATGTTTCATTGTAATCAACTAGGTGGTTTTAGCACGTACAATAAACAATGATAAATGTGCCAATAATAAAACTATATCTTGTAGGGCACCTGCTAGTGTGACATTACAGTGTGCTAATTAATTAAGTTTATAAGTGTTTGCTATTTTATAATAATGCATACATACGTATCACGCCTGTTTCCTGGAAGGGGTAGGCAGAGGCATACCACACGCCCTCACTCGCCAATTATGTTATTGGTCCCACGTAATAGGTGGCGAGCCTATTGACGCTTACCGCTTACTTAAACGCTCCAATCGGCGCCTCGAAAATTTGAACAGCAAGATGCCACTCCTGCCTCCGCCAATCACGTGGTTTCGCGCGGTTGAGATGAACTGAATTCCTCTCACCTTAATTTGTGTAAGGAGACTCTTGCCCAGTAGTGAAAAGATTATTTAGTTGCTTAACAATTCTTGATATAATTTTTGCATTTACATTGTTATACTATATAAAGATATAAGACGAATTTTTTACTAAAAAATATCGAACCTCAGGAACCTTTTCGACTCCGATGGATGCGTTGAATCTTTCTAGTAACGTATAGTGTGACAGTTGTTTAACAGTTTATATACACACACTATACTACATATATAAATGGAATAAGTAAAACTAGAATGTGTTATGGAGCTGCTGAATCTGCTGAATCCCAATTCTTCCAGCAGTCCGAAATAAGGAAGAGAATCGCTTAACCGTAACCGCTAAGCAGCGATGAACACATTTCCACTATAAATTGAACCTTATATAGTTGATTTAAGGTAGAATAGCAATGAAAATCTCAAAACATGTTCTACCCGTAAAAGTACTTAAAAAAAACATATTTCGAAAAAGCTACGAAAGTATGATAATGTTCCCTAGAAGTCACTCAAGCACAACGTTTGGGCTCATAAAGTTTGATAGGTTACCTTACAAATCATAATGTGCAATAATTCAAAGCGATTTTCGCAACGGGATCATCGGAATGTGATAAACAACATAAAATGCCCTTGATTCTGTACTAACATTACCAGCGAGCAAAGATCGATCTGCGTATACGCATCGTAAATTGGGGCCACGCATTCGATTTATAAAGTGTACCACAGTCTAACTTGTTTTCCAGCAGGGCTGTGGTAGCACAGATATTGCTGCAAGGTAGAATCTTTTTAAATTTTATTAAGAATTGTTTTTACAGATAGTGTTTACATTAAAAGAATACTTAACTTACAAAATCCTTTAAAAAAATTATATTTAACAATAAATAAGTAAAATAGGCCAGTGTGAGTAATGTAAAATTATTACAATGTTCGTACTTTTAAAGGCAATAATTATTCATCACCGACCAAAAGACATCCATTGCTAATTTGTTTAACAAACAAATTAATAAATTCTATTCTATTCTATTCTATTCTATGCTAAACATAGACCTTTCCCCACTGTACTTCCAATGTGACCAATTACAATCGGCCTGCATCTGCAGCCGCGACATTAAATCAGTTATGTATTAGGTCGGGGAAAAAGTCTTTTCGCATAACGTAGGTATAAACTTATTATAAATTTTTTTTGACTGTACTATTTGTGTCTGGCTGGTTTTGGTAACATTAAAAAGGTTCCATTATAAAGAAAAGTAAAAAATAAAAAAAAGTTGTTTCCCGATATTTTTCATTTGTTTTTCTCTCCGTAAAAATGAGTGAATCTAATGAAGAAATTCGATACATTTTAAAATTTTATTATAAAAAAGGCAAAAATGCAACTCAAGCAGTGAAAAAAATTTGTGATGTTTATGGACCTAATGCAGTGTCAGTAAGAGTAGCACAAATTTGGTTCAAACGTTTTCAGTCCGGAAATTTTGATGTTAAAGATGCACCTCGCTCTGGTCGCCCTGTTACGAATAAAATGGACGCCATTTTTGAAAGAGTGGAGCAATATTAGTAGTTACGATGTAGCTGAAGAACTGGGAATTGACCACAAAACAGTTTTGACCCATTTGAAGAAAGCTGGTTATACAAAAAAGCTCGATATTTGGGTGCCACACGAGCTCACTCAAAGAAACTTAATGAACCGTGTACTCATTTGCGATTCATTATTGAGACGTAATGAAACCGAGCCGTTTTTGAAGAGATTGATAACTGGCGATGAAAAGTGGATCACGTACGACAAGAACGTGCGAAAAAGGTCGTGGTCGAAAGTTGGCCAGGCTTCACAGACTGTGGCCAAACCTGGCCTAACACGAAATAAGGTGATGCTGTGTGTATGGTGGGATTGGAAGGGCATTGTTTATTATGAGCTTTTACCGCCCGGCAAAACCATCGATTCTGATCTTTACTGCCAGCAACTGATGAGATTAAAGGAAGCAGTCGAGAGAAAACGGCCGGAATTGATCAACAGGAAGGGTGTGGTCTTTCATCACGATAACGCTAGACCACACACATCTTTAGCCACTCAGCAAAAATTAAGAGAGTTCGACTGGGAGGTCCTAGTGCATCCACCATATAGCCCTGACCTTGCGCCTTCAGATTTTCACCTGTTTCGGTCTCTGCAGAATTTTTTAGGTTCTGTGAGGTTGACCTCAAGAGAGGACTGCCAAAACTATTTGTCCCGTTTTTTTGATCAGAAGTCCCAAAGTTTCTACAGTAACGGGATAATGTCTCTGCCCACAAAATGGCAGAAAGTTATTCAACAAAACGGTACATATATATTGTAAATAAATGTAAATAAACTTTGAAAAAAATGTCTTGACTTTTCATACAAAAATACGAAAAGACTTTTTCCCCAACCTATTATTTACTTTCGATATACTACTTACTCGAGTTATGTTTGTAGTTAAATATTGCATAGTTAAAATCTCATAATAATAAACATAATTTAATAGAGCAGTGATAATTTTTTTTTTTTATCAATCACACCAACTATTTATTTCCAAGATAAGTATTATTTAGAGCTTGTGTTATGGATACTAAACAACGGATAAACATACTTACATTTTTTTTTTGTTAATACATACCTACGTAATATACAAAGGAAAACACCCAGAAAAATATAATATGGTCACAATATAAATAAATATTCTTGGATATATAGCACACAGAGTTTCAAATCCCAAACTTAAGAACAGAACAGAGCTTGTACTATGTGTTCTGTACAATGGATAAACAGACATAGGAAACACCCAATCAATATTTGTATTCATATACATTTTTATTTACGTCGTGTAGGGGAATTTAACTTACGACCTCAGAAGCGGACTGCAGGTATACAGACCTCCACGCTATATCGTTCGTCAATGTCGTCATATAGAAAACCAATAAAAAAAGAAACTTGCTCGGCCCGTTAAAGGATTAACGACTATTTTACGATGAGCTACTGCGAGTTAACATTAAATATACTGTGACACTACGTTCCGTTTATTGGAATGCTTTGAGCAATTTATTGGTTCATCGTTTTGATTAACTAGGCACTTACCCATCTGACTCCTCTTATTAAGTTTTGTGTCAATATTTGCTTTTGAAATGCTTAATGGCTGACGTATTTTAGATCGAAATGTTCATATTTAGTTGTATTTTAAGCAGCAATCTTACCTTGAATGCATTTTGATTTTATTTCTTGATTATGGTACCGTTCATTGCATATATCTCTTTATATCAATATCATTTATATCAATATCATTTACATCAATATCATTTATATCAATATCATTTATATCAATATCATTTATATCAATATTATTTATTATCAATATCATGCATATCAATATTGTATTTCCTTTCTGTTTATACAAATTTGTCGAAAAAAAAAATCCTGTTGATCTTGAAGACAATAAGTATTTTTTATTTTTAGTTTATTAATTTCCTTGCTATAGGTGTATAGGGTGGTAGGATACCAAGACCTAAGGAGCCCAAGCCAACCTCACCTGCAAGTGGTGCACCTGCCGATCAACGGACGAGGCTCTGGCGAACATAACAGTGCCCGGTAAGCGGCAATAGGCTCGCTATCTATTACGTGAGACTATACAATTGGCAAAGTGTGGGCGTATAATATGGCTCTGCCTACTCTTTGGGGGAACTGGCGTGAATGTAATAGGTTGGGGAAAAAGTCTTTTCGTATTTTTGTATGAAAAGTCAAGACATTTTTTTTCAAAGTTTATTTACAATATATATGTACCGTTTTGTTGAATAACTTTCTGCCATTTTGTGGGCAGAGACATTATCCCGTTACTGTAGAAACTTTGGGACTTCTGATCAAAAAAACGGGACAAATAGTTTTGGCAGTCCTCTCTTGAGGTCAACCTTACAGAACCTAAAGAATTCTGCAGAGACCGAAACAGGTGAAAATCTGAAGGCGCAAGGTCAGGGCCTGCCAACTTTCGACCACGACCTTTTTCGCACGTTCTTGTCGTACGTGATCCACTTTTCATCGCCAGTTATCAATCTCTTCAAAAACGGCTCGGTTTCATTACGTCTCAATAATGAATCGCAAATGAGTACACGGTTCATTAAGTTTCTTTGAGTGAGCTCGTGTGGCACCCAAATATCGAGCTTTTTTGTATAACCAGCTTTCTTCAAATGGGTCAAAACTGTTTTGTGGTCAATTCCCAGTTCTTCAGCT
The DNA here is from genome assembly GCA_949126915.1 of Musotima nitidalis. NCBI lineage: Eukaryota > Metazoa > Arthropoda > Insecta > Lepidoptera > Crambidae > Musotima > Musotima nitidalis. Next base: position 3,456,800 of record OX421424.1, on the reverse strand, counting down.
ACATCGTAACTACTAATATGCCGATCTTGCTCCACTCTTTCAAAAATGGCGTCCATTTTATTCGTAACAGGGCGACCAGAGCGAGGTGCATCTTTAACATCAAAATTTCCGGACTGAAAACGTTTGAACCAAATTTGTGCTACTCTTACTGACACTGCATCAGGTCCATAAAAATCACAATTTTTTTTCACTGCTTGAGTAGCATTTTTGCCTTTTTTATAATAAAATTTTAAAATGTATCGAATTTCTTCATTAGATTCACTCATTTTAACGGAGAGAAAAACAAATGAAAAATAGCGGGAAACAACTTTTTTTTATTTTTTTCTTTATGGAACCTTTTTAATGTTACCAAAACCAGCCAGACACAAATAGTACAGTCAAAAAAATTTTATAAAAAGTTTATACCTACGTTATGCGAAAAGACTTTTTCCCCGACCTAATATGTATGTATGTATTTCCTTGCTTCGGTAGAGGAGACTCGGGCTCAAACCTCTGTTCTGGGACATTAATGGGCTGGTGATAGTTGTATTACAAAACTTTACGTTATTTTGTACTACAGACCCAATGATATAAAAAATAATGCATTGGAAGATCCCGTTACATTGACGTTTCGTTTCGTTAAAAAGCGTATTAAAAATATACCATATGAATTAAACTATATTATGCCAGCTGATTACATCATTACAACGCATGTCATTGCGCGACGCGGCATTTAAACAAATTAATTCACATAACATCAGCATAATGTGTCGCGGAACACGTTTCATTATTGTAACTATCCTTTGGGATAAATTAAGGGTTGTATTTAAAGCGATATTAAAATTAATCAAAGGAAATAAGTTTATAGTGTACCTTAGGAGCCCAAGCCAACCTTACCTGCAAGTGGTGCACCTGCCGAACAACGGACGGATAAAAGTTCCTGGTGAGCGGCAATAGACTCGCCACTTATTACGTGGGACCAAAAATATAACTAGCAAAATGTGGGCGTGTAATATACCTCGGCCTACGCTCTCGGGCGTGATAACATGTATGTAAAAAATATTTTTTCATAAGATCAGATTGTAAAAAAGATTTTTATCTGACAATTACACCAATTATTTAGTTCCAAGATAAGAATCATTAAGAACTTGTGTTATGTATACTAAATAATGGATAAACATACATAAATACTTCTTTTTTTGTAATTACATACTTAATATACATAGAAAGACACCCAGGCCATAACAAATATTCATGTTCATGCATACAAAAATTTGTCCTGCGTGGGTATCGAACCTACGACCTTAGGAGCGGAGAGCGGTTATTCTCGTCACCACGCCATATCGGTCGACATTTTTTTATATTCCATAAATTAATTCGATGATACGTATACAGATAGCGTTGCAAATCATCATTATCAGTCCAAGGACTTCCACCTCTAAATGTAGGCCTCCCCCAAAACTTCAAATGTGACAGATTGAATACAGACTGCTTCCAACGTAATTCTGCGACCTTTATGTGGTCCTCGATCCATCTTGCAGGTGGACGGGACAGCTCACGCTACGTTTCCTATCAAAGAGTCTTCATTCCAGAACTTGTTTCATCATCATCTCAGCTATCTGATGTCCACTGCTGAACATAAGCCTCCCCAATAGATTTCCACATTGAGAGATCCTGAATCGCCTGCATCCATCGGCTTCCCGCCGCCCTGAACAAATCATCGGTCCGTCGCGTGGGAGGCCATCCTCTACTACGTTTAACGGTTCGCGGTCGCCATTGAAGAACCTTAACGCCCCATCAGTCGTCGGTTCTTCGAGCTATGTGCCCCGCCCATTGCCACTGAAGTGGCTGAAGCCTGCAAACTCGCCTCGCTATGTCGGTCACTCCAGTCCTCCTACGGATTTCCTCATTTCAAGATCTCGAACTTGTTTACCTTAAGCCATCAGTTCTACATGCAATGGGTTCACTGCCACTTCAGCTTGCTAAAGCTTTAATTAACAATGTTTATAATTATCACTATCCTTTGGGATAAATTAACAATAGGCATACAGATAGTATATGGCACCCCCATTCCCCCTTCAAATGCGACAGCTGCGTTGCACAAACAGAAGTAATTAAAAACTGAATAATGCAGTAAAGCTGGCCCCACGAGGGTGTGGGTTGAACAAAACAAACAAATATGTCTCCTGTAGGGTTCCGTGTGTTGGTTTCACACGTGGTGGATTTCGCGAATATAGTTTTTTTTTACATATCAAAACTTTTTTAGTAATCGATAATCTCTGTCTGACTTAGTAAATGTATGTATGTAAGATATTAATTGCATTCCTCTTAACATGACCTTTGATGGAAGGCTCTTTGTTAATGAGAGGTTTTAAATGTACTATGCAAGCCAATACAAATCTGTAGCTGAGAGGTAAAGGATAATAAGTCTACTTTTTTTTAATTCGTTACTGTTTACCACGTACAATATAGTACATAGTCAGATATCCAAAACCATGATAATAACAATTTAATAAAAAGTGGACTTATTATTCTTTACCTCTCAGCTACAGAAATATTGTGTGCACTAAAAAAACGAACATAATAGCAAGCAGATAGAAACCATATTCGCATTTATAACATTTGCATGTGTTTGTTGATACGGACGGAACCCACAAGCGTGTCGGAAACGCACTTGACCGGTTTTTTTCTTTTGTCTGGTGACGTCACGGTTTAGTGTATCCTGCTAGTCTGCCGTTTATGATTGCCGCGATTCTTTTGGATGCATTTATAATAAAACTTAAAATAAAACAATGGTAACTGTGCCAAAATTGATACATAAAAAAAAAAATCACGCTCAATTTAATAAAGAAATCTAATTGTATGTAATATAAACATTTTATTAGAATAGAATTTGAAAGATTTCTTTTGAAGACTCCTACTGCCTGATGCATAATTCAAAAACAACAACATTATTTTGCATTCATCATCTTTTTTTTTTTTTTTTTATTATCGTCTGTAAAAAAATGCTGCTTACGCACTGTCTCCCGGCCAAAAAAGGGAGACCGGGAGGGGGTGTGGGGCTCACTGCGGCAGACGCGACCACCGCAGTCCTACCCACTAAAAAACTTCAGACGACGCCCACCGCTGTTGAAAAGGGGCGAGGTACCAGTGCCTGGATTTGTAGCTTCTGGTACCCCGCCCGCGGCCAACGTCCCCCGGATCAGAAGCGGGGAGACCTCCTCAGGGAGGCGCAATGTGCAGCGCCCCCCCTACCTCTATGTGCGGCCATGGCGTAACTGGCCGACGTCGGGGGGGGTCTATGGCGAGACGGAAGGGGCCCCCTGCCCCCGCCGCCTAAGACCCCCCGGGCGCTTGCATTCATCATCTAAGCCCATTAAAGTCCCACTACTGAGTGAAGCGCTCGTAGCTCTGCGGTGCTCGGTGGTCGGAAACGATCACCGAAGTACAGCAGAGTTTACATAGGTCAGTCCTTGGATGGGTGACCGTTTGTGTGCCATTTGATATCGAGCGCTTCCGTGCTTCGGAAGGCACGTTAAGCCGTTGGTCCCGGTTGTCACTAAATGTGGTAGTCGTTAAGCGATGTTAGAGGTCTATGGGCGGCTTGATAAATTCTAACAGCAGGACGCCATACACCTGCCTCCATCAATCCGCACTGGGTCAGCGTGGTGGAGTATGACCCAATACCCTCACACCTTGGTATGGGAAAGGAGGCTCGTGCTCAGTAGTGGGACGTTAATGGGCTGAGTTGATGATGATGATAAATAATAATAATAAATAAATAAAAAAAATCTGACAATTACACTAATTACACTTATTTTTAATTTGGTGTACAATAAAGAATTTTCTATCTATCTATCTACATAGTATAAAACAAACGCAACAAACTACGCAACGGATTTTGATGCGGTTTCTTTTAATAGATAGAGTGATTCAGGAAGAAGGTTTATAAGGTCACGCGGACGAAGTCGCGAAGTACAATCGACCTCATGACATGTCGAAAATGACAGATCCAAATCAGCTCCTATTTCAAGGCGTTACAGTGCAGACCACTATCTAAGTGTTACCTTAAACCTGTAGCTGACTGTACCTACAATATTTTACGAGCAATAAAAAATAAATCAGCGAATACTACGTATTCACGTATTCTACGTAGACTGTACCAAAAGGTATATAAATCTTTATAACGAAAGGTAGCCAAAGCCTAATAGTTTGTGAGAAAAGTTATTGTTTTCTGTTTGGGACTTGACGTCCGAATTTCGGGACTTAGGAGCTTAATTTCCGATAGAGGCCGAGCTTTAAACGTCGGCGGGAGGGATTACGTAGGGATGTGCCAAATTGGTATAAATGCGAGTTAACTTCGAGTTGCGCAACTCGATTTTAATGGGACGAATAATTATTACAAAGGCTTTTGAATAACTTTCAAATACTTACAAAACAGTCGTGGATTTACGCGGTAATAATATACCTGGTATTGCCTGGTAAAAAGATCGAGTAACTGAAACCGTTGTTTACTGTAATTGTGAAGGCATCTTAAATTTCTTTTACTTAGCGTTGCAAAATAATGATTCTAAAAAATACTTTTTAAGATAAGTGCAATCCGATTCAAGTGAATAAAATTCAACATTTTTTTTACGTCGGTAACAAAATGTCAAAATGGGACCAAGAGTTGTGTGTGTGAAGAGTTGTGTGTGCCCCACACACAATCGCCACACAAAATCACCACCGGCAGACACGACCGCCAGCAGTAATACCCACTAATAATCGTCCGACGATGCCCGCCGCTTGTTGAGAAAAGGGCGGGGGCCAGTACCTGCCAGGATCTAAAAAATAAATCTCCTTTTACTCCTGAAATTCCCCTCTCATAACTCCGATTTCTTTTCCTATTCGTATTCTGTGCATTCGGTTAGACTGTGGAATGCGTTGCCAGTCATTATTCGCACTTCCAAAAGTATTTCCATTTTTCAGAAGGCAATAAAGGAACATTTCCTTGCTGCCTGCTAGCTGTAAATTTTTGTCTAATTGCTTAATTTTAATATGTTATTGTTTGATTTTAGTTTTTATTGTAGTTGTTGTTGCTATTTTGTGCACGTGTCTACTTTGTATATGTTTTTTTTCCTTTTTTCGGTCTGCTGGAAGAAATTCCTTTTAGGGATAAGCAGTGCCGTTGTACATGTCTTTCTTAACTTTTATCTTTGTGTTTGTTCCTTATGTGCATAAATTGTTAAATAAATAAATGTCACTCAGTCTTGTAATACTCTTTATCATTGCATCTCAAGTTAACAACAACCCGATTCGAGCAAGGACAATCTGTGTAGAGTTTACTCCAACACAACCGAAAGTCGAATCGAAATAAGTGCAACTCAAGTCGAGTTAATAGATTTGTGATGACCCATCGCTAGAATTTCTCGTGGAAATTTCCCGAATATTTTATTGTTAACCAACAAAAGGCGCGGAGCTCTGAAGCGCACTTACGTGATGGCTTTCTGCTTTAATTATGTAGATGGTATTTTAGATATAAATGTTTAAGATCGGAGCTTCTAAAACGTTTGTATACTTAACAGATTGTTGTTCCCAAGGCTAAGGCATCTTAAATTGATTTCTCTAAGCCTTGAGGAGTAATGTTTCTTAAAAATTAATAGATTCAAGACTAAATTGTGAAAGCAAGGTCCAATTAACATATTAGGTCGGGGAAAAAGTCTTTTCGCATAACGTAGGTATAAACTTATTATAAAATTTTTTTGACTGTACTATTTGTGTCTGGCTGGTTTTGGTAACATTAAAAAGGTTCCATTATAAAGAAAAGAAAAAAATAAAAAAAAGTTGTTTCCCGCTATTTTTCATTTGTTTTTCTCTCCGTTAAAATGAGTGAATCTAATGAAGAAATTCGATACATTTTAAAATTTTATTATAAAAAAGGCAAAAATGCAACTCAAGCAGTGAAAAAAATTTGTGATGTTTATGGACCTGATGCAGTTTCAGTAAGAGGAGCACAAATTTGGTTCAAACGTTTTCAGTCCGGAAATTTTGATGTTAAAGATGCACCTCGCTCTGGTCGCCCTGTTACGAATAAAATGGACGCCATTTTTGAAAGAGTGGAGCAAGATCGGCATATTAGTAGTTACGATGTAGCTGAAGAACTGGGAATTGACCACAAAACAGTTTTGACCCATTTGAAGAAAGCTGGTTATACAAAAAAGCTCGATATTTGGGTGCCACACGAGCTCACTCAAAGAAACTTAATGAACCGTGTACTCATTTGTGATTCATTATTGAGACGTAATGAAACCGAGCCGTTTTTGAAGAGATTGATAACTGGCGATGAAAAGTGGATCACGTACGACAAGAACGTGCGAAAAAGGTCGTGGTCGAAAGTTGGCCAGGCTTCACAGACTGTGGCCAAACCTGGCCTAACACGAAATAAGGTGATGCTGTGTGTAGGGTGGGATTGGAAGGGCATTGTTTATTATGAGCTTTTACCGCCCGGCAAAACCATCGATTCTGATCTTTACTGCCAGCAACTGATGAGATTAAAGGAAGCAGTCGAGAGAAAACGGCCGGAATTAATCAACAGGAAGGGTGTGGTCTTTCATCACGATAACGCTAGACCACACACATCTTTAGCCACTCAGCAAAAATTAAGAGAGTTCGACTGGGAGGTCCTAGTGCATCCACCATATAGCCCTGACCTTGCGCCTTCAGATTTTCACCTGTTTCGGTCTCTGCAGAATTCTTTAGGTTCTGTAAGGTTGACCTCAAGAGAGGACTGCCAAAACTATTTGTCCCGTTTTTTTGATCAGAAGTCCCAAAGTTTCTACAGTAACGGGATAATGTCTCTGCCCACAAAATGGCAGAAAGTTATTCAACAAAACGGTACATATATATTGTAAATAAATGTAAATAAACTTTGAAAAAAATGTCTTGACTTTTCATACAAAAATACGAAAAGACTTTTTCCCCAACCTATTATATTCTGTTTAAGAAGGAAACAGTATTTTTATTGAAGTGAGAGTAAGAGAAACAGTGCAAGTAATTAACAATATAAGTTATTGGAAAATCTAGAAATAATAAAATAAAATACAGTGATAAAAACGAGCTGAACGAGCAAAATACCTTTATTACGTGTGGTTCAGAAATTTATGAACCATACGCCAGCCCTCCGCTACTCAGTCGTGGGTTCGATTCCCACACGGACAAATCTTTATGTGCATGAACTTGAATATTTGTTTTGGTCTGGGTGTTCTCTATGTATATTAAGTAAGTATTTACAAAAAAAAAATATTCATGTTTATTCTTTATGTAGTATACGAGTATATAAAACAAGTTCTTCATGATACTCATCGTGGGACTAAATAATTGGTGTAATTGTAAGAAAAATTCTTAAAAAATTTAATAAGAAGCAATTGCATTGTCTTTGACGACCGATATGGCGTGGTGGCGAGTATACCCGCTCTCCGCTCAGGAGCGGAGTGCAAGTATACCGACCTCCAAGCTATGTCGGCTGTTGTGGGTATTAAACAGTCGTTAATGTTTTTATTTTATAATGGTTACTTTTTAAGCGGGGCGTGAAACAGCATAAATGCGGGCTGTCATGAGTGGGTGTGCTTGTTACCTTGCTCGTTACACGGTACGGAGCGTTCATACTTTTCTTCGCGTTTATTAGCAATGCGCTGCTAACCTGGTATATTACAAGCGTACAAAGGCTGCGGGAGCGTGGGAATACCAGGATATAAAGTATTCTATGTGTTAAGCCTAGTTATAAATTACCTGTGTGCCAAAGTTCATCCGAATCCGATCAGTAGAATCAAATATTCATTCATTCATACTCACAAACTTTCACATGTATAATTTTAGTAGGATATAGACATGAATGAATGAATATTTCTGACAATTACACCACTTATTTAGTTCCAAGATAAATATCATTAAGAACTTGTGTTATGGATACTGATTAACGGATAAACATATATATATATATATATATACTTTTTTTTCTGTAAATACATACTTCATAAACATAGGAAAACACTCAAGAAATATATACATTTTAAATTCACACAAAGATTTGTCCTGTATGGGAATCGAACCTACGCCCTCAGGAGCGGAGAGCGGGTATACTCGCCACCACGCCATATCGGTCGTCTGATATGATGTAGGTCGGCCAAAATGCAAAACCCCTGATTCCTGTGGTCCGTGGTAAGCGAAGACGGAGACAGAATCTAGTAATATTATAAACTCTAAACTTTCTTAAGATTTATCGTTGTTTGTTACTCTCTAACGCAAGAAGTAATTAAAGGGTTTAATGAAATAAGTAATGAAGATAGATGGCTCATGATAGTATCTAGAGCGGATTAACATTACATATATTTCGTTTAATCTTCCTTTTTCTTGATGTTAAAAAACGTATGCTCTCTTTCTTAAACCCAGAAAATTTTCATTTTTTTTTATTAATTATGTCACGTAAAGTGCACAATACAATATTTATAAGTTTCATAGTACATACTAGGGAACAGGATGCTGATTTTTTCACATCCGCGGATGCGAATGCGGATGCGGAGTTATGAAGGCTCACATCCGCGGATGTTCATGCGGATGCGGATGTTTAAGATATTATGTAAATTAAGTCTATTAATGAAGAATTAAAACAGTTGTAACTTAATTATTAATATTTAAATTGTTATGAAATCAAACGTAAGTACTTATTTTGTAACGTGTCGAATCTTGTCACCAATTTCTTTTCTCCCATTGGACATTTTCACGTGCGACCGGCACGCGCCCCATGATTTTTGGCAATTTAAGCCCGGCGGCTCTGCCCAATTCTTTTTGACGCTACTTGCATGGTATTCGCATCCGCATGAACATCCGCACTAATAAATGCGAATGCGGATGCAGATGCAGATCCCTGCATCATCCCTGGTACATACTATTAAGAATCTACATATGCCGTGTTCAGCTCTCTTTTTCTCTAGCATAATAATATTGTTTAAAAAATTACGTAAGTAACATATTATCCTGAAAAATAAAATCAACTACTTATTGTTATTATTAGTACTAACATAGGATAAGTTTAAATTGTTACTAACGAAAAAGAGTCATGTTACTTGAAAATAAATATTTATTATTATTATTACCAGAACGACAAGCAAAAAAAGTCGCGGACAACGCCTAGCCCCGTCATATTTAATATTATAAAGAGAAAAGGTTTGATTGTTTGTTTGTATGCATTAAGGGTTCCCGCACACGGGCCACCGGCCACAACCACAATACGACGCCACGGGCATATTTTCTGCAGTTTTCATACATTTTATAAGGACTCGCCGCACACGGTTGACGCCGGTGGCCGCCACACGCTACAAATCAAAATGTATGAAAACTGCAGGAAATATGCCGGAGGCTTCGTTTTGTGGTTGTGGCTGGTGGCTCGTGTGCGGGAACCCTAAATAGGCTTCGAAAGTACAGGACTGATTCGAAAAAATCTTTCAGTAATTAATAGCTACTTATTTGTTAGTGACATCGGCTATGTTATTACACAATTAGGGATCCCTACGAAAACTTAATAACATGTAAAATATTTAATTAATAGCTAATGAAGTGCCACTAGTTTGAAATAAATGCCAATTACGTCACATAAAGTGCACATTTGGTTTTGTAATGAAATTTTTAGATACGGGTTCCATTCAGGGAAGTACTTCAGAACTGGAGGACTTTAACCTGAATACGAAGTGCCTATAAGCAGATCGAACGCCGCCATAAAGGATCCACTTTAAAACTTCCACATTTTGGTATAAGTGTCGCTGGCATATAGTAGAATACGCCTTTCATGTAAAAATCCTGGAAAGTGGATTAAAAATGGTAATTGTAAATATTTTTTTTTGTATTTTGTTTGACGATTCATATGACTCGTTGATAGGTACAACAATTATAGCACATGAACATGATCGTCTGGGTCTTAATGTTGTCAATGTATTACGAGTATGTATTTAAGTATGTATTTAAGTATGTATTTAAGTATGTATTTAAGTATGTATTTAAGTATGTATTTAAGTATGTATTTAAGTATGTATTTAAGTATGTATTTAAGTATGTATTTAAGTATGTATTTAAGTATGTATTTAAGTATGTATTTAAGTATGTATTTAAGTATGTATTTAAGTATGTATTTAAGTATGTATTTAAGTATGTATTTAAGTATGTATTTAAGTATGTATTTAAGTATGTATTTAAGTATGTATTTAAGTATGTATTTAAGTATGTATTTAAGTATGTATTTAAGTATGTTTTATGTAACTATGAGATCGTGAACTACTTCAGAACTGGAGGACTTTAACCTGAATACGAAGTGCCTGTAAGCAGATCGAACGTTGCCAGAAAGGATCCACTTTAAAGCTTCCAGATTTTGGTATAAGTGTCGCAGGCATATAATAAAATCTGACGTTTTAATATAAACTACACTGTGGTGTACCAAACGACCCTAAGGGTAAAAAACGGGACCCTATTACTAAGACTCCGCTGTCTGTCTGTCTGTCCGTATATTATAAACCATGATAGCCAGATAGTTGATTTTTACAAATGATGTATTTTCATTGCCGCTATAACAAAAAATACTAAAAAACAGAATAAAATAAGTAAATTAAAATTAAAAATTTAATTAAAAATTCATTTATTCAAGTTTGGCTCAATAGAGCTCTTATGAATGTCATACTTATAAACTACCGCGCCCATTCACTGCGGGCGGGAGCTTGATCGTAAAAGAACGGGCAAGAAAATCGTCAAGGTTGGTTTTTTCTTCCGCCAGTTACAATTAAAATACATAATATTAAAACAATTGTGTTCTGCAGTCACAAGATTTGAAAAAAAAAGAAAAGGAAGACAAAACTCTTTTTAGCAATATTAATAACTTTAAGTAAAGTTTTTGAAATAATTATCTTAGATCAGTTATCTGCATACTTTTATGTAAATGAACTTTTGCACAGTCAACAATATGGTTTCATGAAGGGTCGTTCTACAGCTGATGCTGGTGCTGCGTTACTACAGCATATTTATGATGCCTGGGAGAGGTCGCAAAACGCCATAGGAGTGTTTTGTGACTTATCGAAGGCTTTTGACTGCGTTGACCACGGTACCCTTATTCTTAAGCTTAATTTCTATGGCGTGTGTGATTTGGCTCAGAAGTTGATAGTTTCATATCTTACATCTAGATTTCAAAAAGTAGATATTAATGGCGCTAAATCATCTGGTTCGTGTATACAGATGGGCGTTCCTCAAGGCTCAATCTTAGGCCCATTTTTGTTTCTGGTGTATATAAATGATCTTCCTTTCTTTATTAGTAGAAAGTGTGAAATGGTGTTATTTGCAGATGACACATCAATAATATTTAAAACTAACAGAAATAAAAATAATTATGACGATGTAAATAGTGCACTTTCAGAGTTGCTTCACTGGTTTACTGTTAATAATCTTCAGTTGAATGCTAAAAAAACTAAATGTGTTAATTTTTCACTACCCAATGTAAGAGATGTTGAAACCAATATAGAATTGAATGGTCAGAGGTTGGAAATGGTCGATTCAACCTTATTTCTAGGTGTAACACTAGATAAACACCTTCAATGGGGCCCACATATCGAAAGCCTTTCTGGTAAACTGAGTTCTGCCGCATATGCGATTCGAAAAATTCGTGAGATAACGGATGTCGAAACTGCTAGAATTGTTTATTTTAGCTATTTTCACAGTTTGATGTCCTACGGTATTTTATTGTGGGGATCTGCCGCTGAAATTGAGACTATTTTCATTTTACAGAAACGAGCTATACGTTTTATTTATAAACTACGGTCTAGATCATCCCTTAGAGAGTTGTTTCGGGAAATTGGTATTTTAACTACTGCCTCGCAGTTTATCTTTAACTGTATTTTGTTTGTGCGGAAAAATATAAATAATTATTCTAAGCGCTGTGAACGTCACAGCTTTAACACACAAAATAAAAATAAACTGTTAAATCCATTTCTAAGACTCCAAAAAATTCGGAAGTCTTTTATGGGGCAAGGTATGAAATACTACAACAAAATTCCGCATGATATATTGGATTTGCCCTTAAACAAATTTAAAGTAGCTATTAAAGAAACATTGATTAAGAAAGCATACTATTGTACGCAAGATTATATAAATGATAAGACGGCATGGCTGTAAATTGTATCTATCATAGAACAAACAATTTTGTGATCTGCGGCTGTTTGATTTTTATAATATTATTGTTATTTCTGCTATTTTAATAGTACAAATGTGTACAAATCTTTTTATTTTGTGGCTTGAGTATGTCATGCACACTTAAATGTCTCTGGGGTGGCGGCGTTATGCGTCGGGTCGTTACATTCCCTAAAATATGGTTGAGTGAAACGATGGCTGGTTCATTCGTCATACTCGTGAACGAGTGCTGCTTGTGGGGACTGGTCTGCTCTTGTCTACTATTTTTATTTGTAATTAAAGATTTAGCTAACTGAGAAAAGTTAATATTATTTTTAATCTGATAGCTGCACACACAATTTTTGTTGTCCTATCATTCTCCTAAATGATGTTTTTGATTAGGAACGCATAGTATTGTTCAAATGATTATATAGATATTAAGTCTGAATTGCTGTAAATGATATCTTTCATAAGACCAAAAATATTTGTGGTTTGCAGCACTTTTAATTAATATAATGTTATTTTTGTTAAAATTTGTTTATCCTGTAGCTTGAGTATGTCATGCTCACTCAAATGTCTTTGCGGTGGTGGCGTCATGCGTCGGGTCGTTGCGTTCCCTAAAATATGGTTGAGCGAAACGATGGCTGGTTCATGCGTCATACTCGTGAACGGGTGCCGCCAGTGGGGACTGGTCTGCTCATGTCTACTATGTTTATTCGTACTCATACTCGTATAACTTAAAATAAAAAGTTATTTTCTTCTTTTATTTTAAATCATGTGACTGCAGAACACATGTTTTTGTAGATTTGTCAAATTGTTTTACTATTAAGTACATATTCTTGTAACTGGCGGGAGAAAAAACTAACCTTGACGATTTTCTTGCCCGTTCTTTTACGATCAAGCTCCCGCCCGCAGTGAATGGGCGCGCTAGTTTTTAAGTTTTGACGTTCATAAGAGCTCTTTTGAGCCAAACTTGAATAAATGAATATGAATTTATATGAATTTGAATAAATAATGAAGGGGGCTCCCATACAACAAACGTAATTTTTTCCTTCGTTTTGGCTCGATATTGATACGCCCTCTTTAGTTACCATAACCCGTTATGGATACAATTTTATTTAGATTTAACAACAAAAATAATTCAGTACCATTGTTATAGATAATGGTACAGAATCCTTCGTGCGCGAGTTCGACTCGCACTTGGCCGGTTTTTTTTATTTTTTTTGTTTAGAGATCGCTATAATTTGAAGATTCATACAACATTTAACTTTAAAGTCATTGGTTCTATTTGTGTGCATGAAGCTATGTATAAGGACGTCATGTTTTTATTAAAAGTAGGTACTTACAAAAAAACTAGTAATTATGGTGCGTTATATAATCCACGCTAAAATGTTTTTCTTTGGTTTTATTTGTAAGTTATATTGTTTCTAGATTTGTATAAAGTCTTTGTGTCGCACTGTACGAATAATTTATTGATTCAGGCGTTACTTTACAGAAATCAATTGTAAGCAAATGATGGGTTGAAAATAATACACGCAATTGTTACGCGGGATTCACAAAGATATTTTTAATCCATCACTTGCTTTTATTTGCTCCCTCTTTATCACAGTTACTTAAAAAAACGGCGAATTCAACAACATGCCGGCGGCATATGCTTCCCATACCGAACTTCAAGCTTCCATCTTTGTATAAGATATTCGTGTAAAGCGATTCTCAATAACGATATGGTTTTGGAATAGTTCTTTTAGTTGTACTTTGAAGGCGGCCATTGTTGACGGTCATGTCTGCTTTTATATTAATTGTATACTATATGTACGCGATTATACATACATACATAATATCACGCCTGTTTCCCCGAAAGGGTAGGCAGAGGCATACTATACGCTCACACTTCGCCATTTATATTGTTGGTCCCACGTCAAAGATGGCGAGCCTATTGCCGCTTTCCGATCAGTTTTATGTTCGCCACAGTATATAATGCCACCCCCTCTCATCTAACCTAAATCCTACCGGATGATGGGCAGTAGCGTCATCCTGCGTACTGGCTTGAACTGCGATTACCAACCCGCCTGCTCAGCGTGCTGATTATAGGCAGATACCCCCAATATAATGTAATCTATTGGGGAGGCTAATGTTGAGCAGTGGATTTTATAAGGTTGATATGATGACATACTAAACGTGGTGGTCGATTTCTACACAGTAAACCAGTCTTTAAGGGACTGTACAAAATCCTTAACGCCTAATGTATCTGTTAACACGTTTTCTTTCTATGTGTGTTCTCATCCATAAATAAACAGATTTATTATACTATTTTTATCCCGATATTTCTGTGTTTTGCACACGTTCAGAGTTAAACTAATTAAACAATATTTTCTTCATCTATAGCTTTTTTTTAGTACACTGTTGGACAAGTGCCTCTTCAATATGTCTCTGCCTAGCACAGTCGCTAGTGAGCCAATCATAGTATCATAATTCAACAATACACTGAAAATGTGAAATAACGGCTACCTGAAGTTGAACCAAAGCATAGTGGAAACAAATAAGTACGATATCTTTATACCGACGCACCGAACACGGTTTATATGTGCGCACGCCCAAACGTATGCGACATCGCACGCAAACATAGACAAAATGAATCGCTGCTAAGCTATGTATTTATTAATATTAACATATTCTGTTGCATTTGTGAACTTAAATCTGCTAGTGCTGGAGCATGCCACTGGCAAGAAACTTGGCAAGGATCTGTCTCCCACAAAGACATTTAAATAAATTGAGTAAACTATACGAGACAGCCCTACGTGGTTAGGCTTTTATTGCTCGCTCGAGACTCGAACTGGCCTAATTTGCAGTTTTACTATGGAACAAGGTTCGCCCCCAGGCCACACATAACCCGATAACACCGATATCCGGGCCACATTAGGCCACACTGCCTTTATAACTGGACATGATAGCGTGTCGATTTGCATCGTATGATCGGGCTGTGCTAAATGCACAACAGCACATTCAGTTTTAATAAACTCTAAGTGACAGCCCTACTGTGTGCTACTATGTTAAGGCTGATATCGCTCGCTTGGAGTTCGAATTAACCTACTCATTTGTATCTATTATGATACAAGCCCCAGGTCATAACGTCGATAACACCGTGATCTGGGCCTCATAAGGCCACATTCGTTATGCATCGTACATGCAATTGAATAAACTATAAGCGACAGCCCTACGTGTTTAGGCTATTATTGCTAGCTCGAGGCTCGAGCCGGCATACTTCTTTGTGTCTACTAGGACACAAGCCCCAGGTCACCGAGATATAGTATATATATATATATATATATATATATATATATATAATTATAGTATAAAAATAAAAGAATATTTAACCGAAAAAATAATATAAAATAACAATAAAGTTTAAATAAAAACAAATATAACTAAGTATAGGTACCTAACATTTTATTACTAAGAAATTTAATGAGAATAACAAATAATAACATCGTAGTCAAAAATGAGCAAATATCTATGAATTATTTAATAAACAAATAGATTTAACTAACAAGTAATTAAACAGCGTCCTTCCTCCTCTCTCCTACACTATGCTGTGCCCGACAGGGTCCACAATTGATACTTTTGTACCTAAACTACCATCCTGTAACACATTGTTGGAACGCAATAAAGTATTGAGTATTGAGATCTGGGCCGCAGAAGGCCGCACAGCCTTTATAACTGATACTGATATGACGTTTGGCATTCGATTTGCATCGTATGATCGAGCTGTGCTAAGGGCATATTTGCACATGCAATTGAATAAAGCTTAAGCGACAGCCCTACGTGTTTAGGAATTTATTGTTCGCTCGAAGCTCGACCTGGCATACTTCTTTGTGTCTACTATGACAAAAGGCTCGCCCCAGGCCATAGCCCCGATAACACTGTGATCCGGGCCACATAAGGCCACGCTGCCTTTATAACTGGACATGTTTGGCAGCCTTTGTGTCTGAGCAACACGTACGATTATAGCGTGTCGATTTTGCATCGTATGATCGAGCTGTACTAAGGGCCTATTCACACATCCAATTCTGGTTGATTCCGCTAATGTTTTGCCGTTGTAGCTGAAAAAATTATTTACGTTATATATGTACAAAAAGGACTGTAATTTTATGGAAGACAGTTCGCTTTTTTATAGTTTTTATTATGTATTATTTATTTTTATGTTATTTGTATGGTGTATAGCTCAAAGAATCAGCAAACTAAAGTGGCAGTGGGCAGGGCCTATTGGACGAAGAACTGACTATCGTTGGGGAAGAAAAGTAGTTACGGAGATATTAAATTCATAAATATA
This sequence comes from Musotima nitidalis, assembly GCA_949126915.1. Taxonomy (NCBI): domain Eukaryota; kingdom Metazoa; phylum Arthropoda; class Insecta; order Lepidoptera; family Crambidae; genus Musotima; species Musotima nitidalis. Next base: position 3,440,314 of record OX421424.1, on the reverse strand, counting down.
AACTTGACTTGAAAGCTTGCGCTTACACGCGAGCTCTTTTGATGGTTCGAGCTCTTTTGATGGTTCGAGCTCTTTTGATGGTTCGAGCTCTTTTGATGGTTCGAGCTCTTTTGATGGTTCGAGCTCTTTTGATGGTTCGAGCTCTTTTGAAAGCTGAAATTCTTTTAAAGTCTTGAAGCATTAAATAGAGAGCTCGCGGCTTGGCTAACCTCGGCACTCCGAGCCTACTGAGTTCACAGAACCTTGAACCATTTTTTTTATTTTTTTTATTTGGCTTATAAAATTGGGTACAATTAGTATCATACATTTGTGTAAGCTTAATTTATAACACGTACTTCAAATTGCCCCTACTAGTTATAAGCACAGCATGCAATAATTATATTCTAATAATCGACAATTACTTATACTAAAACTGCAATAAGTTACAATTGTAATAACCAGAGGTCGGAATTAGGTAGAGTTATTTATGTACTTGCATCGAAATGTTGATATTAATGTGGACCTTCCCGGGATTTCAAATGGATTTCAAATGGGAGTGCTCCGCATTTTCGCTATTGTATTCTTTTGTTCTCACAAGCTATGTAGTGCGAACAATAAACGTGGCAACATCGCGCGTGTGCGTATTGGAATTTTGCAACTTCGGTCATCCAATATCATTGATGTAAGTTTGGCAACGTCGCGCGTGCAGTAGTCTAAATTAAAAAAGTAAAAGTAAATAACTTTTTATTAAAAAGTAACGGGATTTTTTCTATTCTTTAAAATTAATCCCGGGATTTGAGGCATATCCACTATATTCTTTCGCTGTGTGAAATCAGTGTAAGTACATGAATAACTCTACCTAATTCCGACCTCTGGTAATAACACATAAGCACCATTAAGAATTAAATAAGTCTCGTGTTACTGTTTCGGCAAAAGCTGAAAATCAGTGTTTTGGTCTCTCAGAGCAAAAAACCCACTGAGCCGTAGCCATTCTGCAGCGCTGCGACACACATGCACACTATGCGAATGTTTTACTTTTAGTTTTTTTTGTTTTTTTTTTAATTATTGTAATTTTGTTTTTTTTGTTTTTATTGTTTTATATGTATGTGTGTCTTTCGTTGCAATAAAAAGTTTATCTTTCTATCTATCTAAATAACCTTTTGAGAAATAATGCTATTAATGCGTTTTTTTGCCGAGGCCAGAGAACCGTTAAAGATATCATAATAGAAGGGCATTGAGTTATAAAATGAGCAAATATATCAATTTATATGGAAAATAAGTGGAATTGCCCACTAAGTGCGGATATTGGGTCGCTTACATGTCGTATTGTGGTGGATGGTAGACTACATTTCACGGTGATCTACTTGATGTATAGGCGAATTCATTATAACCTGCTGTATGCGTTGCTCGCAGTTATAGGCACAGTGAGTTAGGATATCAAAGCTACAACGATATATTACATACATACATATTGTCACGCCTTTTCGACATCACATCTTTCCACTTGCTACTATTATTGAAAAGAAAAGCACTAGCTAGTTCTTTAAGTAAATAGAGACATTTTCTATATTAAATTAACAAAATTGTGTTACATATATTTTTTATCGTTTTTCTTTAAGGGTAGGCGGAGATCACATCCTTCCTTTTAATAAACTTCTCATGCATTATAATACCGCCGGTTTAGGGTGATTTTAATGCTTTTAAATTAATTTAGGCTGACCTTTCTACAAAATCTTATACATTTAGTCTAGGAACATTACGTGGTTTTCCCCTTTTAACATAAATTAATTAGCAACATCAAAATTTATGTAGATACAATCTTAGGAACTAAATAATTCACAAAGCCATGGCTCTAATTCTACTAACTGAGGCAGACGTCTTTGTAGCTGTTGAGAATAGCGTTATTCTAAATCATATCATATTAGTCTATTACTGTTAGATGCAAAGCTGTTTGATGAGGTACGATGGAAAGCTGAAACAAAGCAAGAACAAATGTAGTAATATTGAATTAACGAACTGGCTACTTTAAGCATATGGTAAACAAAAACATTTAATAAAACAAGCTTTTATTTAATAAATAAATATTCTCTTACAATCACACCAATTCTTTAGTTCCAAGATAAGTATCACTAGGAACTTGTGTTATGGATACTAAAGAACGGATAAACATACTTAAATACTTTTTTTAATATAATTAATAAACATATGAAAAAACCTAGACCAGAACAAATATTCATGTTCATGCACACAAAGATTTGTCCTGTGTGAGAATCGAACCCACGACCTCTGGAGTGAAGTGCAGGTATACTGACCTCCACGCCAAATCGGTCGTCAAAATGTTAAATATTTAAATGCTCTAAAAATTAAATGAAATATACTTTATTGTCTTTAGCCTATTTTATATACGTAGATTATATAATAGGTTGGGGAAAAAGTCTTTTCGTATTTTTGTATGAAAAGTCAAGACATTTTTTTCAAAGTTTATTTACATTTATTTACAATATATATGTACCGTTTTGTTGAATAACTTTCTGCCATTTTGTGGGCAGAGACATTATCCCGTTACTGTAGAAACTTTGGGACTTCTGATCAAAAAAACGGGACAAATAGTTTTGGCAGTCCTCACTTGAGGTCAACCTTACGGAACCTAAAGAATTCTGCAGAGACCGAAACAGGTGAAAATCTGAAGGCGCAAGGTCAGGGCTATATGGTGGATGCACTAGGACCTCACAGTCGAACTCTCTTAATTTTTGCTGAGTGGCTAAAGATGTGTGTGGTCTAGCGTTATCGTGATGAAAGACCACACCCTTCCTGTTGATCAATTCCGGCCGTTTTCTCTCGACTGCTTCCTTTAATCTCATCAGTTGCTGGCAGTAAAGATCAGAATCGATGGTTTTGCCGGGCGGTAAAAGCTCATAATAAACAATGCCCTTCCAATCCCACCATACACACAGCATTACCTTATTTCGTGTTAGGCCAGGTTTGGCCACAGTCTGTGAAGCCTGGCCAACTTTCGACCACGACCTTTTTCGCACGTTCTTGTCGTACGTGATCCACTTTTCATCGCCAGTTATCAATCTCTTCAAAAACGGCTCGGTTTCATTACGTCTCAATAATGAATCGCAAATGAGTACACGGTTCATTAAGTTTCTTTGAGTGAGCTCGTGTGGCACCCAAATATCGAGCTTTTTTGTATAACCAGCTTTCTTCAAATGGGTCAAAACTGTTTTGTGGTCAATTCCCAGTTCTTCAGCTACATCGTAACTACTAATATGCCGATCTTGCTCCACTCTTTCAAAAATGGCGTCCATTTTATTCGTAACAGGGCGACCAGAGCGAGGTGCATCTTTAACATCAAAATTTCCGGACTGAAAACGTTTGAACCAAATTTGTGCTACTCTTACTGACACTGCATCAGGTCCATAAACATCACAAATTTTTTTCACTGCTTGAGTTGCATTTTTGCCATTTTTATAATAAAATTTTAAAATGTATCGAATTTCTTCATTAGATTCACTCATTTTTACGGAGAGAAAAACAAATGAAAAATAGCGGGAAACAACTTTTTTTTTATTTTTTTCTTTTCTTTATAATGGAACCTTTTTAATGTTACCAAAACCAGCCACACACAAATAGTACAGTCAAAAAATTTTTATAATAAGTTTATACCTACGTTATGCGAAAAGACTTTTTCCCCGACCTAATACGTAGGTAGATTATGAACATCGGGCGTTAGACCATGTCGGGAATGGAAAAACAGAGAGTATGTTTGATACTAAACAGGAATCAGCGACTGAAATAGAACACAAAAGCAAGGACTGAGTTGGCGCGTTTATCGATAGGGACTTGACTGATCGCTCGTAATATGACTCAACATATTGAACACATTGTCCCTATGCAAAGTTATAAATCGTTTATTGCTTCACTAGGTTCCGCCCGCGGCCTAACTGGAGTCAAAACTGTTTTCATATTAAAATCGTTCCAGTCGTTCGTTTAAGGTGGGGAGTTATGTGATGTGAGATCGCTAAAATTAGGCTTTTTCAATTTGATTGTTCTTTGTCATTAAGAAATAGACATAAATCTACATCATATAACACTTGAGAACGTGTGGTTAAAAAAATATAAGTTTCTCAATATTACATATGTAAAGTTGCGTCTCGTTTTTTTTCCCGCCTATTTTACTTCTAAGCTATTAATCGCAAGTATTTTTAATGACTTCATGTTATTATAGAATACTAATAATAGTAGATTAAATACCGAAGAGACAGTTTGGTTGTTTTTGCCAATTTCTTTTTTTATTATTTTTGATGAATTTTTATATGCAACCGATGCACGAAATCCATCTGGAATCCCCTCTACCGCAGGTGCGACGACGCCTTGCTAGGCTTCTAAAAGTTAATGACATCCACCGTCCCCTTAAGCGGACCCCGGACCCGTAAGGCAGCAACCGGGATATGGCAAAGATAAAGAAACAGAAGATTACAGTCGTTTTTAGTAATCTATCATTATTGATGTTATGGAATTTCCGCTCTAATGGCTATCATCGTCATCATCAGCCTCATCATCTCATCATCTTACATACCTGGGTGAGAGGGAATCAGAGGGCCTACTCTAATTCCACTTAAACGAAACTTTGTTATACCTATCTCTTTCACTCTTAAGGTATGTCATTATCGAGTGAAAGGGATGGGTATAACGAATTTTCAAGGCAATTGTGTAATGTACTGTGGTAAAGTATCTAGTTCATACGCCTGTTTGAAATAACCAAAATTTATTAAGTTGTCTATGAAATGTCTGTAATTTTGCTATCCCTGAATTCCGTGATAGCTTTTTATGATAAAGTTTTTTTATTGTATCATAAAGTTGAGTGGCGTAACTGATAGAGGGATTTAGGTTGTAGGCGCTTTTTATGATAAAGTTTTTTTATTGTATCATAAAGTTGAGTGGCGTAACTGATAGAGGGATTTAGGTTGTAGGCGCTGTTGGGTTAAGGGTGTTCAGTTATATCATTCTGAATGGGAACATTACAGCGTAAAATGTTGTTTTACTGGCTTCTTCCTGCGGCTTTCTTTGCTAAACTTACTGTTTAAAGGTCCCAAAATACCACGTCTATTGGGACCTAGTAAACTTCTGTAAGCTTGACTTACGTTTATAAAGCTCTGCATCTGCAGACCCACGCTTTTATGAGGATGAAAAGTAACTTTAAAATAAGTATTTTTCCATCTTAGCAGAAATACTCATAGTAAAGTCAAACTAAAATCATTTTTTCCAGCTTAGCTCAATAGAGCTCTTATAAATAAATACTTAAATATTTTCTTACAATCACACCAATTGTTTAGTTCCAAGATAAGTATCATTAAGATCTTGTGTTATGGATACTAAAGAACATATGAACATTTTTTTTGAATATATTCTTAATATAAATAGAAAAACATCCAGACCCAAACAAATATTCATGTTCATGCACACAAAGATTTGACCTGTGCGGGAATCGAACCCACGTCTTCTGGAGTGAAGTGCATGTATACTGACCTCCACGCCATATCGGTCGGCTTACGAAACTCAAAATTACAAAACTTAAAAATAAGAAAATTTTCAAGGTTAGTCTTTTCTCCCTGTGTTCTGCTGTCACAAGCTTTAAAATAGAACTATGGGTACTTGTGTTATGGATTGTGGTAAAACACCGGGCTTTAAACTCGTGACAGCATTAGTTTTGTCCAGTTTTGACCAGTGTATGTTGCCAGCCATGACTTATGGGACTGAGACTTGGTGCCTGACTATGGGCTTCATAAGAAAGCTCAAAGCCGCTCAGCGTGCAAGGGAGAGATCTATGCTAGGAGTGTCCCTACGTGATAGAATCAGAAATGAGGAAATCTGTAGGAGAACTAGAGTGACCGACATAGCGAAGCGCGTTTGCAAGCTGAAGTGCCAGTGGGCGGGGCACATAGCTCGAAGAACATAGGGCGTTAAGGTAAACGTAGTACAGGGCGGTCCCCCACGCGATGAACCGAGTTACTGGTCAGGGCGGCGGGGAGCTGGTGTATGCAGGTGTCACAGGATCGATCAACGTGGAAAGCAAGAAGGGAAGGCTTATGTTCAGCAGTGGACTTCAAAAGGCTGAAATGATGATAGGCTTCTTAATTATCTTTAGGAAAAAGACTCCTTCGTTTCTTTCTTCAAAGATATTATATAAATAATAAGTACTTTCCTGTAAATTTCTGTAATCGCCCTGTTGGCTTGTGCCTGGTTTTTAACTGATTATATTAGGCTTCTTACTTAACTTTAGGGAAAAGACTCCTTCGTGTCTTCCTTCAAAGATATTACGTAGCATAATTAAGTACAATATAATCCTTTCTAAATATAACAAAGATAGTAAAACTTACTTGTAAGGCTTTCGGCATCAAAAATTCTCTTAGGGCATTTTAAATTATTAGTAACAAGCTCTTTGTCCGGCGCCCCATTCACGCGCCCGCCTCTCCAGTTTGCAGTCTTAGGGTTGTCTATACTAACAATACAATGCCGAATTTCCCTCACATAGTTATGTTGATGCCTGTTTCTCCGAAGGGGTAGGCAGATGCTTCTGTAGTATATAGGGTGGCAAGCCTATTGCCGCTTATGGGAACCTTTTATGTTCGCCAGAGCCTCGTTTGTTGATCGTCAGGTGCACCACTTGCAGATAAGGATAGCTTGGGTTCCTTAGTTTTGGTAGGATCCCCATACACCCATACGTTTATGTTAATGTGAGGAATTTATTCGCAAAATTTCTGTATAATAAATTTCATTTCTGCAGTTTTTAGTGATTCAAATTTAGAAGAAAGCTGATTACTGTAGGCACTAATGACATTGGCTTAAAGTATTAATTGATTTCCTTTACATAAATTCTTAACCCGATAGTGGATTGTACAAAATGTCCTAATCTAAACGAATTTGATTGTATTTTTATCCTTTCTTATAAGATCTGAATAATCTTTTAGAAAGTAAATTTCCATATGTTACTTAAATCATAAATCTTTATTGCATCAAGTAAACAGTAGGTACCTAAGTAATACAATGAATACTGATACCCAGATACTGCAAATTGAGAGGGAACTTAAACATATTACAAAACTACAGACTTAATTATTCTATAAACTAACAAACTCACTAAAACACAAATATGAAATCAACAAAAAACAATATTTATACAGTATTATTATTATATTTAACATTAACTCATAATTTATATAATAAATCACTATAGGCTTTTAATATTAGTACCCAGTTAATATTAGTATTAGTAATTTTATCAGAACCCAGACGATGTAAACAATGCGATCTCAAAGGTGGTGCACTGGTTTGACGTTAACAATTTATTATTAAATGGGGCTAAAACGAAATGCATTAAATTCGTGACGCCTAACGTCAGACAAGTAAACACCACTATTAAAATAAAGGAAGATGAGTTGACCCTTGTGGATACCACCAAATTTTTGGGTGTTATATTAGATTCTAAGTTACAGTGGGGCCCACATATTGGTGAATTGTCGAATAGACTCAGCTCTGCTGCATACGCGGTAAAGAAAATTCGCCAATTAACAGACGTTGAAACAGCTAGGCTTGTTTATCATTGCTATTTTCATAGTGTTATGTCGTATGGTATTCTTCTGTGGGGTTGTGCCGCAGATATTCAAAATATTTTTGTACTGCAGAAGAGGGCCATACGAGCAATTTATAATCTACCGTGTAGACATTCACTAAGGGATAAATTTAAAGAAATTGGTATTTTGACAGTGGCGGGTCAGTTTGTTTATGAAAACCTAGTATATGTACACAAAAATTTTGATAAATTGAGTAAGAAAAGTGATATACATAACCTAAACACAAGAAATAAGCATAAACTAGTTGTACCTGCCACTAGGCTCCAAAAAATTAACAAATCTTTTAAAGGTCAATGTGTGCGATTCTATAATAAAATCCCAAGCAATATACAGCAATTAAGCCTAAATAAATTTAAATTAACAATAAAACGCAAGCTGTCTTCAAAGGGATATTATTCTATTAAAGACTATATGGCTGATAAAAATGCTTGGGATTAAGCCGCCGTTTCATACAGGCTATTCTAATATGAATGGCTTAAAGCATGAATATTGTTATATTATGTTGCATTGTATAGCGTCACAGACAAATGAAGATTGTTACTAACCAATCGATAATTTAAAAGAGCATAGCCTGTGAGTTTCTTGCCAGTTCTTCTTACAGAGCGGTGGCTCGGAACTGGCACTTAGATTCGCTTGCACTTAAATGTTTTTTGTTTTTTTAAATTATTTGGTTGCAAGTGAATCTAAGCTTCGTGATTTTAGTATAGTTATATTTTATTTGTTTTTGTTATTTTTTTATAATTTTGACGTTTTCAAGTATTATGTAATAGTTTATGAAATAAAGTATTTTTGACTTTTTTTGACTTTGACTTTAATAGTTTGTCGTCAAAATATTCGTGAAGTGTGTAATAACGTTTCGCAATCAGTAAGTTTTTTAATTGTTTAGTAAATTGTTTTATGTTATCTTCATTTTTTAGGGACTCAGGCAAGTGATTATAAATTTTTATGAACATTTGTAGAGGGCCGGATGATACAAGTTTTAAACAAGATGAAGGAGCTATTAATTGTTGTCTACGTACTACTTTGTGTATTATTGTGTCTTGAAACAAAGCCATAATAGGCACTCATCACTGCCAATAAACGTCCCACTACTGAGCCCAAGCCTCATGCGAAAGAAGAAGGGGGGGGGTATTAAAGATTTTTTTAAAATATTATTTAGGGACTTTATTCGACCATGCCAGTCTCATCGTAACTATTATATGTACCAAACACATAAAACATATCTTTGTTGTCGGTTTTGCTAGGATTGGGGACATGCCTATAACCCACCGATTAGTCTTATACTGTATACAAAAGCTTAATTTAACTTAAAAGTAAGTAATGATAATAAACTGATACGGCCACGTTCTAAGAAAACCGGCAAACTACGTGGGGAACAAATGTCTGGCCATGGCACCGCCACCAGGTCGAGGTAGATTGGGCAGGCCCAGGAAATGGCTTGACGTCGTAAGGGATGACATGCGTGCCAATAACATATCGACCAAAGATGCCGAAGACCGTGCGAAGTGGAGAAGAAGATGTAGGAAAGCGGACCTCGGGCCCGTAAGGCAGCAACCGGGATAACGCTAAGTTGAAGAAGAAGTAATTATAATAAACTAAGCAGGAGCATAAAAAATAGCTGGCAGCCCTGTGTTAGAGCGAGCCGGTCGGCACAATTTCGCAGACGAGTCGCTCTCATCTTGTGATGCATCTCAGCGCTTCACGGCACCATGTCTAAGAGAGCACGGGTTGTTTCTATACACGGTCAGGACTTTTCACGTTCATATAACATCTCATACTTTTCAAGACTCGTCCTACGTTAGGAGAAGCGTTTTTTTATAGTAGCCACGTTGGAAATCATAATACAAATAACTAATTTAAACATTAACAGTGTTATTGTTTAAATTAATTAAAAATTCAATAGACGATGAACACGCGTTTAAAAAAACGCTATTAAAAACCTTGTCTCTTCTCAACTCTTCAACACTTCTTAGACATAGTTTAAATTTAAACACGGACTGGCGTTTGTTTAGGACGCGTTTAACGGTTTACGTTGACATTTTTGTGTATCGCTGCTGCTTTTTAATCATTTTTTTTTGCTTTTAAGATATTTTTAATCCGTCACTTACGTTACCGAAGCCAAGCCAACTTTCAGTACAACGAGCTCCAAAATATCGCACGGAGCTTATGCAACCTCTAAAACAGGCCTGGATATTAGAAGTTGCGTTTTCCAAAATGCAAAACGTAAATTATTTATCAAATGCTATGCCCGCAGGCTGATTATATCACTCTAAACCACTTAGTTCCCGGCGATTATCGCTAAGTAGTCGCTGTCACACTAAAATTTTGCCGCTCTTGCATTGGTAGTATAATTTCTTACTTTACGATAAGTATTGTTAATATATCATTTTGCGTCGAATAACGAAACGTGAATGCATTTTCTTCACCACTTCGTACGGTCTTCTGCACCTTCTGCTGATATACTATTTGAAAGATCATACGGTACAGAAACCGAATTGTACAGTAGCATTTGTCGGTCTCAAACTATTTTACTAGTAGAGATGTGCCGACTAGTCGGCGCCCGCTGCGCCTTCCTCTGGTCCCTCTTAGGCTGTGTCCCCAGTAGGCAAACTGTTAGCGGCCGACTGAGTTTGCGGCGTACCGATTTAGTACACCCTTCCATATATTTGAAATGGAGTGTCCATAGTCTGCTAATTTTGCGCTCACTATACGCAGTTTGCAGCGTCGGTCTCTCAGTCTTGCAACTCAGTCGGCCGCTAACAGTTTGCCTACTGGGGACACGGCCTTAGTGTCACCCCCGGTAGTACTAAGGGCACCCAGAGTCGCCGGCCTCTAGGTGTACCTCTAGGTGTACCGAGAGGTACTCAGCCTCCGCCCTCCAATTACTATTCGTTCTTCTTCTTTCTCATTATATTCATATGTATACTCAATACTTTTATTTAAACTTTTTATTATAATATTCCATTCTTTACACAAACTACTATATAATTATATTTATGATAATTTATTTTTAATTATTTAAATAGATGCATTTCACAAATACTGCGCGTAGTAACACTTCATGCCTAGGTGTTCACGGAAGATCAGCGTCGTGACATCCTATGGTGTCCGACAGTGTGCTGAGTGGACACCGTTTCAGTACATGGTTTAATGTTGTATTTTGCTTGTGTAAATTTAATCGTTGCTTTTTTGTGTACTTAATTTCTATGTTTATTTGTACTGAATAAATTTATTTTCTTTCTTCTTTCTTTCTTTCTTTCTTTCAATCACTGATCTCCCTTAAGGCGTGGAAAGACACCAATGATCTTTCGCCTAAAAGGCGACTGATTGGCCTTTTTTTTTTATAAATGACTTAGATAATTGGATTTAAATGAGCCCAGTTGTTCAGACCAGCTTCCAACACTTTTTGAAAAGACATAGTACCGCACTACCGCGTAGCCACGAGCGCTTTAGTTATACATACTCTTGTAATACATTAGTATTTTACCAGCAGTGAAACGTAAAAGGTAGAGGTATACATTCTACGTTTGGAATAAAGAGTTGTTTTGTATTTGGTGCAAACGAATGTTCCCATTTATCTCTAAAACGGTTTGACCGATTTAGATACGGTTTTATGTAAAGGTTTCGAGATTTATCGACGATGGTTCCTGGATAAGTGTCACTACTCGCCACGGGGGGTGCTGCAATTCGTATCGTTGTATAAATTGTTTTTTCCCTTTCAGTCTTGAGAGAAAAATGTGCCGTACTTTTACTCTATACCTACATTTTTACCATTTATAAATTATAATAATAATAAATATTCTCTGGCTATTGGTGTAATTGACCAATTATTTAGTTCCATGATAAGTATCACTAAGAACTTGTGTTATGAATACTAAAGAACGGATAAACATACTTAAATACCTCTTTTCTTTTTTTTTTTGTAAATACATACTTGATATACATAGGAAAACACCCAGACCAGAACAAATATTCATGTTCATGCACACAAAGAGTTGTCTCGTGTGGCAATCGAACCTACGTCCTCTGGAGTGAAGTGCAGGTATTTTGACCTCCACGCCATATCGGTCGTCAATTATATCGTCGAAAACGCTAAAAAAGGCGTAAGTATGTTACTTACAGGAAATGTATTTTAGTAATCATTGAACAATACATCGTTGAGACTTCCCTTTGAGTAATCTGAGGACTTACAGGTTCAAAAGTAGGCTAAGTTATTCCTATAACGTTAGTAATATGCCAGTGAAAATCTCGTCAGTATCGCAACACTATTATTTTTTACTTTCATATGAAATGCATTACATTGAGCATTGAATAAAACTTATGTGTTGATATAACAAACAGACACTTAAATTGTATTTGTTTGTACAGATGCATAGATGATTGTCTCTCTGAAATCTGGCACAGCGCCATCTAGTCCCCAAACTAAGCAATATTGGATGGGTATGCCATAGGCATTTAATGGCATTGCAAATTCAAATTGTTTATGGCTAGACAAAACTAACGAGGTTATCGAACTGCCAAAGTCGGCTTACGACAGAAGACGTTTAATAGACCACATAATAATATGCTAATTATAATATAATTTAAATACATACATACATTCACGCCTGTGTCCCCAAAGGGGTAGTCAGAGGCATATTATACGCCCACTCATCGCCAATTACACAGTTGGTCCCACGTAATAGGTTGCGAGCCTATTGCCGCTTATCGGGCACTGTTATGTTCGCCAGAGCCTCGTCCGTTAATCAGCAGGTGCACCACTTGCAGGTGAGGTTGGCTTGGGTTCCTTAGGTCTTGATAGGATCCCTATACACCCTATGTAATTTAAAAATAACAAAATAACTAAAATTAAAACTTTACTGACTGAAAGAAACTATGAGGTTTAAAATAAATTGGATCATGAACTTCATTAAAATTCAACAAGAATACAAATAAGAAGTATAACTAATGTGAACTTGTTCGTCGGTTTAAGCGGCCCTGATAAAGGATCTTAAAAATTATTAATAACTAGGCCACTGTAATGAAGTTAAAAGACCGGAAAAAATATATATGTTTTTTTTACTTTTAAGTTTAAGAAACATTGAACCAATCGCAGATGGGACTACACTAAGCGACTAAGGGCTCGTAAACATAAGCACAATGCGACGTCGTGTCGTGGATATCTACGACGAACTTCATACAAAGTTACGAGTATTTATATAAAGCTCATCGTACATTGAAATGAGCTTAAAATGATATAAATATGAGGCCTAAAATCTTCAGCGTTAATGAGCTTATGATAATGTCTGTTTCAGCGTTAATGACGTTATGATAATGTCTGTTTCAGCGTTAATGAGGTTATGATAATGTCTGTTTTAGCGTTAATGACGTTATGATAATGTCTGTTTCAGCCTTAATGAGGTTATGATAATGTCTGTTTCAGCATTAATGACGTTATGATAATGGCTGTTTCAGCGTTAATGACATTATGATATTGTCTGTTTCAGCGTTAATGACGTTATGATAATGTCTGTTTCAGCGTTAATGAGGTTATGATAATGTCTGTTTCAGCGTTAATGACGTTATGATAATGTCTGTTTCAGCGTTAATGAGGTTATGATAATGTCTGTTTCAGTGTTAATGACGTTATGATAATGTCTGTTTCAGCTTCGACGTGTGGAGAGAGTTCCCCGACCGGATAGTAGGGTTTCCGTCTAGACTGCACGTCTGGGACAACACCACCCACTCTTGGCGGTACAACAGCGAGTGGACCAACGAGATATCTATGGTATGTATCACCTTGGTACCAAATATCTATGATATTAGGCCCCGAAACGTAAGTCTAAGTAAATTGTATATTGCATTGGAACTGACTCCTATACCACAGCGAAACCTAACATAGGGTTCAGTGTCTGTATTTTAAAGTGATTGCGAAAATATCAATAAAGTATTATTATTATGTTTGTCTTTTTTCCGATCTCGGGCCGATGTTGACCCGGACATTTGGAAGGCATGCGAGGGGCCGAAGCCAACACGTAGAAGTCCCTTAGGAAATTTTAATCTACTGGCTATGTGACACCAACCGGCGATTATCCTTATGTGCATTATAGAAATGCACCTAAGGATAATCCCAGGTTGGTGCAGTACTATAAGGATAGGAGGGAATCTACTTTGGGTTGAAAAGCTGAAGGACTGGTTAAATTGTAATATGGATAGAGGAGACTACCGGGCACCTGCCGTCATCATCAGTATCAAATGATTGTAAATGGCAGGCGGTGATTAGCCAAAAGATTGAAAACTCTAAATAGCCGTAGTGCAACGGTAGGAGAGCAACATCGCCTTCAGGGTGTCGAGAGGTGTACACCGTTTTCTTCTCACTGCTCAAGAGGATAGTGCGCCAACTCACGACTAATGCATCTTTCACTTCCACCCTGCGAGCATGTAGCTCTTGCGACTCCACTCTGTACTGCCAATGAAGGCAAGCCAGGGGCGAGAGTCTTGCTAGTCTCTTGGGGCCCACTCCGGCGAACCGGACACGAGACCGCAGTCCGACCCTCTGGAGCACTCGGATTTACGCCCTCGGTGTCGCTACTCACCAACAGCTCGCCACAAACTGCCCTGCGGGCTTATTACTATTATTATTATTCATGAATGTGTTAATTAGGATCTTACAACATGTTTGCATCCAGTACATCATGATCCCTTTGGAGATAGCCAAAGTTAACGTAATAAAATATTTAATTTCAGTGCTATCATGTAGAACGTGAGATGGATGCAAATTGTTATTAGTATACTATACATAAATTGTAATAATTGACAAAAATAGATTATTTTATTGAATTTAATCATCATCATCTCAGCCATCTGACGTCCACTGCTGAACATAGGCCTCCCCAATAGATTTCCACACTGAGCAATCCTGAGTCGCCTGCATCCATCGGCTTTCCGCCGCCTTGACCAGATCATCGGTCCATCGCGCTACTTCAGACTGCAAACTCGTCTCGCTATGTCGGTCACTCCAGTCCTCCTACGGATTTCCTCGTTGACTTTAATAGTTATCTTTAATTTGTCATTAAAGTATTCGTTTAGGACACCACAGTGATAAGTTTCTAAACGTGGTATCTGCATTGGCGTCCATTGTCTAAAAGAGAAATAAACAACGAGAGCACAGAAGTAAAGTTCATCATCGCGGTTTTGGCTTACAACTCAAGCTTGATATTCATCTTGGGACGTCCAGTTCGCAGACATTTGCTCTATTTCCAATAATTATTATTATTATTGTCGTAAGTGTGCTGTGAAGGTAGCTAACTATGGGAAAATTCTCTTATCTGCTTAGTCCACTAATTAAACTTAATTTCTTATTTCTACTGCATAAAAACATGAAATGCTTTCAGGTGTTGACCGGAGCAGCGTTCCACCACAAAATCTGGTCGTGGTACTACACGTACAAGCTGCCGGCTGATGTAAGGAACTGGGTTGACGACAACTTCAACTGTGAAGACATCGCCATGAACTTCCTTGTCGCCAACATTACCAGGAAACCTCCGATTAAGGTAAAACAGATACATTTCACGCACATATCGATGGTAGCAATTAACAATGTCGTAAGTGAAAAGCCGTTACTTTAAACAATGTCGTAAGTGAAAAGTCGTTACTATAAACAATGTCGTAAGGGGGCAACCATTAATTACGTCAGTCTAAAATAGGAGAGGGGGAGTCTGGCCACATCTCACCAAAACTTACGAAGGGGGAGGCGGGGGACAATAAAAATGTCACGTCAACTTTTTAATTCAGAGAATATACATACATTTTTATTAGTCATTTTTAAATTTTGTATGACATTATACAAAATTTTATGAATACATTGCCACCATCAATATATCCAATTTGGGGTAGGTAACAATTTATAAGAAATTTTTGGAGTACAAATCTTACTTTTAGCTAACAGATCTTTAGATGAAACGTTTCAAATGGTATAAGGTTGAACCACATTGAACTAGACTAGTCTAGTTTTGTTTGTGCAGTCCTTAATTATACCCATTATTGATTATGCCGATGTATGCTTTCCTGATTTAAACAAAGACCTTTTACTAAAATTGGACCGTCTACAAAATAGTACTATTCGCTTTATTTTCGGGGTCCGTAAGTATGATCACATTTTTCCCTATCGTTTTCAACTAAAATAAATAAATAAATAATAAATTCAGAACTCTCTCTTCTACTCATTCAAGGCAGCTTCGCTCGTGTGACAACTTTCTCCTTGCCACTCCACAACACAGTTCAGGTTTTATGTCAAACTCTTTCTGCATAAAAGCTATTCAACTTTGGAACTCCCTCCCTATTGATATAAGGTTGGCAGAAAGCAAACGTACTTTTAAAGGGTTGCTTAAAAATACTTTCTTAAGGAGTTATCGTTTGATACACATATCATAATTACTATTATTTTTGTGTATAGGTATATGTAGTTTATTAATAACACATATTTAATTCTATGTAAGTTTCTATGTTTTCTTATTCGTACTGCCTCATACTTTTCTGCTAACCCTAAGGTTAACTGGTAGAGAATGCCTTGCAGCAATAAGTTCGCCTTTTGTACACTTTTTTTAAATTTGTGCGATAAAGTTTTAATAAATAAATATCCCTTAGTCACCTTTTACGACACCATTCGGCAAGAAATGTGGTACCACACGGGACCTGGTCAGCTTATACATAATATACGCCGTAGGTCTCCTAGGAAACGTTCGATTAAAGCTTCAGTATGTAATATTCAAATTAAATATAAGTTAGCAACGTTTCACTGCTGGGCTCGTATTTCTTCTAACAAATCAAGATGAGACGCAAGTGAGAGTCTCTCGTTTCAGCGTTGGTCGTGAAGACATCGTTGTTCTGAGGCTCCTATCTTACCTGAAGATGCCCTGTGTAAGAACGAAACACGTGTCGTGTTGAATAGTTTCTCAACTTTTCGGGAAATTATAGTAGCGCGGGAATTGTTACAAAGATATTTTTAATCCATCACTTGCTTACAATGGATTTCCGCAAAGTAACGCCTGAATCAATAAATTATTCAAGATGAGACGGTTTCATCATCGTCATCTCAGTTAAACGATGGATAATTTTAGAAATACTTTACATCGGCGAAGTTTCACGTCGATACAAGCATTTCAATATGTTCAGTTATTAAACTAAACAAATTTAAATGTAAGTTATGATAGGTATGTTCAGTAATAGGGTCGATTGCAACTTCAACTGTGTAAATAGTGAAATGACGAGTCACTAAATAAAGTTACGTAATTAAGCGAATTTAATCATTTTAATCGCCTATATCTTAGTCTATTTCTTAATTTGTATCTAAATACAGGATGCTAGATAGAGCAACATCATTTATAAACCCTTCAAAGGAGTGCACAACAATTTACAACAGGCTTAATAAATATATTTGTCATAACAGATTACAGTCCTCTTCAAATGAGGCTAGTAATATTTCATCCATAAGCAACAGGTCTTGGAGACGTTATTAATTATTGCCCTGACATTGAGGTAAGCCCTCTGTCTTTAGTTATACTACTTTATCAGGGCATTGGCGTTCCTGAACACATAATGTGATAAAACCAAGGATACCAATTTGCATAAGCCGACTTATCACTCTTTTTGGGTCAGAGCTGATTAGGCCGAGCTTGCTATCTCTATTTGCGATGATAATAATTGCCAGGCATTTGGTTAGCTAGCGCCGCCCGTCCTGATTCTAACATGCATTGTTCCTACATTTCACGCAACGTCCCGGTTTTTATGTTGGTTGGTTTAAATTTGTATGTCTATGTTAATGTCGTCGTCGCCGACAATCGTCTCTTGAAATTTGCGATTTGAATAGTATGAAATGTATATTCAGTAATTGTTCATTAAAACGTAAAGTCTATGCAATAAACATCTTATCGTGGATGCTTGTGTACTTTATAGAAGAAAAGTGGTAAAAATTGTATTAAAAGCATTGAAGGCATAAAAAAATTACATTCATCAGATTCAACACATTATTTAATATGTATTTGCCACAATTTTATAGCCATAAATACCGATATGGCGTGGAGGTCAGTATACCTACACTTCACTCCAGAGGTCGGGGGTTCGATTCCCACACAGGACAAATCTATGTGTGCATGAACATAAATATTTGTTCTGGTCTGGGTGTTTTCCTATGTATATTAAGTATGTATTTACAAAAAAAGTATTTAAGTATGTTTATCCGTTGTTTAGTATCCATAACACAAGTTCTTAATGATACTTATCTTGGAACTAAATAATTGGTGTAATTGTCAGAAAATATTTATTCTATTTATATTGGATCATTGCTTAACACAAAAATAACACTTAATTTTCAGGTGACACCACGAAAAAAGTTTAAATGTCCCGAGTGCACAAACACCGAGATGTTATCAGCTGACGCTCGTCATATGACTCAGCGATCAGCGTGCGTTCGGCGCCTGGCTGAAGCATTTGGGCACGTGCCTCTCGTACCGGTGGAATTCCGCGCGGATCCACTGCAATATCGAGAGACGCCACATTCACGTACCCTCTATCCTGATATTGGGGCGCTTTGAACTTTTTATAAAACTTTAAGGAACTATTTAAAGAGATCAGCGAGCTAGAAGACTTCGTAGCGCTGTAAGTAGACAGTCATTTGAATACAGTAGGTAGAACATTGTTAACACAGTTTACGAATTTCTGAACCAGTTAAAGCCGGTGTATTCGACCCTTAAAAGAGTAGTAGGTAAGAGATTCAATTTTGTTGTTAATATAGTAATTGCTGAAACAAAATATATCATTGAATATAGAAATACAAGACTGCTTCAAGAAGAAACGGAATAAGAAAATATCCAAAAGCTTTTATATTAGCGAGTAATGTTCTCAGCATTTGTAAAAAATAGGACGTAGTTTACCAGTAAAATTATTGTAGATAATGACAGTTTCAAGAACGAAACTTACAAGAGTGAATGCCATGTCATCTCACTAAAGAAAGTGTTTTACGAATGTCTCGAAAGTGAAATTCGTAGAACTACTTCGCTATGAATTTGTTTTCGTTTATGTTAGCTTAAAATAAGCTTAGAACACCAAAAAGGGTCATTGGATTAAATATTTAAAATTAGAGAATGTATAAATTATCTGGCGTAAAAACAATAGGAAAATGTTTTGACAAAGTGAGTAAAGTGAGTGACGTTGGTTTCTTAATTCATAAAAAAATGTCCATTTATACATAGTAAAATATGTATGTACTAAATAATATTTAATTCTAAGAATCTGTTTCCGATCTCAGCTTAAGTCAAAACGTTAGGCTTATTGGCTTAGATAGATTAATCTATTCCTGTAATAATTTTTATACATCCCTATATCTTTAAATTTCAAACTTATCACCCAAATTCTATGTTCTATAATTGTCTGATATATCTTGTAATACTTGAAGACAATTCCTTCTGCGTTGACTCTCAGGATTTGATTGCTGTAAGACTGAAAGCCATTTTATGCCCTACATCTTAAGTACATTTTTTATTGATAAGCAAAAGAATATGTCTTATTAACTCACAGACCTATATACCTGTTTTATTCTACGAAAGTGGATGTGAAAGCTTTTGCTAGATATTATGATGTCGTCAAGATATAAAATAAAAATACCTTATTGATGACGCTGTGTAGTTCATTTGTGTGGTATGTTTACTACTATGTATTTCACGGCATTTTCCTTTCTGTCTGTCACTTATTGCGAAGTGAAGCGGACTAACGATGCATGAATTCAATTGGATAAAACTTCAACAGAAGTTGTTCAAAAAGCTGCGAAATCCTAATCATTATTAGTACACATTAGTTTAGGTCTGTGAATGAACATACATTTTTCGGCTATATCAATATGTTATCCTATATGAATATGTACAGCTTAACTAATATATAAAGCTATAGAATTTACAACTTAACAGTATTCTTATAGGAAAATATCATGTGTCAATTAAATTTAATAATGAGATTACATGGAATGTTACATAGCAGAATTTGAAGGCACGGACAATAAGTAATGAATGAAGGCTGTAAATGAGTTATATTTGGGAATATGTCCCCAATACCAGGGTATGTAGTCGTAACTGCCATTTGATATTGTTTCCCACGCAATTAGTTAATTATTATTAACTTTATTTGTAAAATGAGGTACAGTGAAAGGTTTGTTTAAATTAAACTTTTATTTGTTAACGAATCCCAAGTATGTTAAACGAGATATATCTTGTGAGGAATGTCATAAGGCATTCTATAATAAAGTGTTAACAATGAACAAAAATAAATATAAAGATAAAAGATAATTTTATATTTTAATTTACATATAAATCAATGTTTTTAACTTATAATGAAATATAATCTTATTGATTTGCGATCATACAATTATTTTATTAACAATTTTTATGCATTTTACTCTTGTTTTAAATTTTATTATTTCATATGCTATGTGAATATGTTTAATCGCGGCAAGTACATACAATTACATATAGATTATTAATTTATATGGTTTTTATCCAATTTATTTTTAATAACCACCAGTTAAGTTTAAATTGGGATTATGAAATTTTTATTCTAGTAATATCTAATCTGTGCCATGGATTTAATTAAACCTTTCTTATATTCCATTATTTCCAAATATTTAGTTGTAAGTGAATTATTATTACTTATACTCTCACTGTACCATATTATTTGAATTTTACACCTTATATAATATCGAGGTCATATAGAGGTACTACAAAAGATTTTTTGACCTTTAATGTTCATGGCTTAAATGTTCATGACCTTTAAGGTCTTATTACAAAACGATGTCTAAAGTTAGACCAGGTTTAAAACTAGTGCTGTCACTTTCATTTGATAAGGTGAAGACAGTGACAGCACTCGTTTTAAACCTAGTCTAACTTTAGACATCGTTTTGTAATAAGCCCTTAATGTCCATGATTATATAGCCTCCATGTTACATAGTTGTATTTTAATGAAATTAAGAATAAATTTCGTTGTATACGTTAATTGTATAATTAATTTGTAATATATTTTTGTGTTGTGAGCTTATAAATACGCCTTTGGATATATTTATACCATTTTTATTTTGACAATTTACAATGTCAGTTCTAGGTGTATAAAAAACAATTATTATTCTTTATTTTTTACACATCTGACGAGCTTCGAAGTTTTACGTGTGTATAGGGAGCGTAATTGTTTACATTCGTATTGATATTAATTATGGGCCTAATAGGGTTTATGCATGATTATGTTAAGATAGTTTTTCAAATTCGACCCCTCGTCTTGCGCCACGTGTGTTTCTCAGCACCTACCTACTCCTGAATCTTTGAGTGGGATATAAAACGGCAGTTTTGTAAATCATGAGTTTTTGTGCTTGCTTCCATGCTTATTTTACGGTATGGACAGCTCCTTTCTTTTTGAACAACATCAACTGCTTATGTGGCAAGATGTGGTAATTATGGCGAGTCAGAATAATATCATTATATAAGGCAAACACATTTATTTTGTTTTAATTTACCGGATAATTATATCAAATTAATTGATTATATCTAAATATACATTATATGCATATTCCCTACAGCCGTTCGTCGGCATACCTGCATCGAAGTTGTTTTATATTAGTTACCTAATAAAAATCTTAACAATAAAAGAAATTGAAATTTTGCTAAGAAAATTTAAATGTTCTTTTACACTGATGCAATGTTAAAAGACAAAAGCCAACGATGATAAATAAATAAAAGTTTCTATAGGATATGAAACAATAAGTAAATGCGGTAGAGAATTTAGATTTTGTCTCTCTCTATAATAATGTCGTAAGTGACCGCTACTCTCTTTTTTGAGGTACTGGTGTTTAATAACTCTTGGATCTATGGGTCGGCAAAACCTTGAGACCGTTCATCTGAATTCTCATTTTGAGGCTGTAATTACACTAAAAGGGATATTGGTTAAGAAACGTTATCTTGTAAAGTTTGTTTACAAAATTTATCTTGTCTCGTTGGCTTCACAATAATATAGTTTTGTCTTGTTTTAATATACTACGTTGCAGTATCTAAAGATATATAATAATATTTATATTAATTAATTGGCAACTGAACTAAGTTATATTCGTTATTTACTTTCTATTGATACAATTCATTCGTTGGATGATAAATAACGTATCTTCTTATATTTGTTTGCGATTGAGCCTAACAAGCATTATTCATTTTAGAAAGAATATAGAAAGTGTCACGGCTATCATAAATTAAGCTAAATTGCAACGCATTTATTACAGATGCCTGGTTTAAATTATTTTTGTTATATGTAAATGTGTTTCTTATTTATGTTTCATTTTATATATTTAGGAAACTTTTATAAATCAAAGACACAGACAATAAAAAAAAATAGTTTTCCTTTATATCTTGAAGACTCATTTCGTTTGTAAAAAAATATAATTAATTTTTAACAATTAAACTCAATCGCAAATCACTTGCCATTCCCCAATATCGGTAAAAAATTTATTTAATTAAAATTATGACAATAAGTTTGAAAAGTGAAATCTATAATTGATTTTACACGTCAATTTCTAAATAATAAATACTGTAATATTTATCGAAATGTGGTAATTAATTTAATTGCATATTCATTTAAACGTGTTACATTTTACACGCAATTATTAAATTAAGAATTAAGGGGGCTCAAACAAAGTAACTTTTTGATTCACGAAGACAAAGTTCTTAAAGTTAATTATGTGTGGACTTGATTAACACATTATGGCGTAATTTTTTTTTTTTTGTTAAAAATCATTAAATACCGTCTTCCGCTGTGGGTGAAGTGTGTGTCAGACTTTTACTGGCTAAAAACCATCCATGTTCTATCTTGAGCCTGCAATTTTCCAAGGCCGCTGTCACCCTTTCGAATAGTCCCGCAGCCTCGGGCATAAAATTATCATGCCTCAGCTAATGAGGTTGTACTATTCGCACATAGGACAACTCATTGGAAACATGAATATTTGGGTTCTGGTTGGGTGTTCTTTAATTATACATACATCACGCTTGTTTCCCCGAAGGGGTAGGCAGAGGCATACTATACGCCCACACTTCGCCATTTATATTGTTGGTCCCACGTAATAGGTGGCGAGCCTATTGCCGCTTTCAGGGCACTTTTATGTTCGCTAGAGCCTCGTCCGTTGAGCGGCAGGTGCACCACTTGCAGGTGAGGTTGGTTTGGGCTCCACAGATCTTGGTAGGAGCCCTATACACATCCTTAATTATTAAGTATGTATTTACAAAAAGTAAAAAGTATTTATGACTTTTTATCCGTTATTTAGTAACCATAACACAAGTTCTTAATAATGCTTAATAAAATAATTGATGTGGGCTTAAAAGAGTTATTTCTATTTATACACATAAGTGTTCGTTAAATTGCCATATTTTTTACTGTACGCTTATGTCAAGTCGATACATTTTATACATACTGAACTTTGCTCTTTTGTTAATATATTACTTTGTCCAAGCCAACAGTTAAGTATTAATGTACCTAATATATTATTGCCATCTGTCCTTAGAATTATAAAAATAAGAAGATATTCTAAAGAAAATGTAGAAATAGATTTAAATATAGATGAATAGTTCAACATTAGTCCATTTCGACATATCGGTGCTTGTGTGAGGATAAGAATTCCTAATAATATTGAAATATATGTAAATGGGATTATATGTGTATGTATTTAAGTCACATTTTACATGTTCGTATGTAGGCGTGTAGAAAATATTTTTTGTATACTTCATAAAATGGTGACTTTTCCAAGTCTTGTGTTAAAAAATGTCATGTTATATTTGGTGATGACAAATGCGGCTGTCTGTGTCTCCACGCCTCGCTTCAAAGGTCGTGGGTTTGATTCCCACACAGGATAATTGTAGAAGTGTATGTCGGAGGCAGATTGTAGACTGCGTCGTTTTACAAAACGGTTATGGTAATTATTTATTTAATATCTCTGAAAGCAATTGGCTTCCAAAGGAATCTGTGGGTTTGTTAGGTTACTATACGCGTTATCTAAAAGTTCCCCCAAGTTAGAAAGAAAGAAAGAAAATAATTTATTCCATGACACATGATACATTGAAAAGGCTTATACTCAGCATATGCCGAGGAGTCACTATGGCACCGCTTAGTTAGGTCACATAATAAGTTGTATTGTATGCTCTATAAACAAAAACGTTTCGCATATATTACAGTTTGCCTAGTAGTTATGTAAAATGCCGCATTGCTTAGTTTGCGGCGAGAGCCATAAAATTCACATTTAGAGGGTTTCGGGTTCAAATCCTGGTCGCGCAACTATGACTTCTCGATCTGCCTGCGACATACAGTCATATTGCTAACAACCAATGCTTCGTAAAGATCGACTCTTTGGCTTCTTGGCGGGAAAGTGAAGCGTAATGTCTGTAGTTTTGTTTTAGTTTATAAAATTTGTGATATTCCGAACATTAATGAGTAATAACGGAGAATTATTAACCGTTAAGTGTTTGTGAACGTACATAAGTGTTGGTAAATAAAACAAACCAGTGCAACATCACTTTTCAATTTCTTTCAAGAAGTCCATGTGAGATCTCAGTATAGTCCCACATCTTTACTGAGGACTCAAGGGGCTTAGGGGGAGGGCATCTTATTTACCATTTATCATCTTTATTACCACTCATTCTCATTTACTATGATTTATATGTTATTAATATATCACTTACTCGGCACTGGCTAAATGTGCTAAACGCACGAAGCCATTATATAAACAAACTAACAAAACAAACAAAAAGATCGACTTACGTCATTGTCAAGGCATTGGGACGTGTTCCGATATGTGCTTTTAATGGTACCAATTCTTTGACATGAATATTTGTGTCAGGCGTTAGTCTCTCGGTAGTCTAATACCTTAAGCTTGGCTTAATTTGAGACTATGTTAGATGTCTGAGTATATTTATTATTATTACAATATTTTTTATCTTTTTGTGAGTTAATGGTTGAAATGCCCAATGTTTTACAATTATGCCATTAGTTTTTCTTTATATTTTATTTATAAGTAAATGAAAAAATCATATCATAATAAATTTGAATTATAATTAAATATTTAATGTGGCGAATCAAAGTACAGTAATGCACTAATAATTATATAAACTTATTGTTAATTTTAAATGAGAATTATTTTTGCTATTTTACGATTCTATTTACGTTGATATATTTTACGATTTTCAAGATTTTAGCATATACGTTTTTTAGATATATTCTATCGGCGTTTTAGCTTTGTTTAGTATCTATGCAAAGGTTGAATCTTAATGCTGCTCACCTTTCACCTAAATAACGTGATTAACTAATAATATCTCACAGAGTAACATAATATTTATCTACATGCAATATGTATTAAGCAATCAAATAAATATATCACAGGTTTAACTAAATTCGACAGTAAATACCAGCTTCATTGAGCTAACATTTTATTTAACGGTCTGTAAAAAAACTAAAATAGTGTAACTTTAACAAATATATACATTCGTATTAGCAATAAATATTCCACATGTCGATAAAGCAATCAAGCGTAATGATTCGCTATAAATCCAATAGTGGAGATTTCAATATTGCAACCATACGCAAAAATACGCTAAACTGCGACGTTTACGCTGAATCGCCAATCGCCTTCGCTAAAAAACGTATCTGCTAGAATCCATAGAGCAGATATTATGACATTTCTTTTATAACAATAACCAAAGAGTTTGTCGACTAGTCTAAGATGTGTATTTATTGTTTAAAGCATTTAATTAAATTTAAAAATTTATAAAAAGAACAATAATGAGATGCGCGTCCGATTAGGGAAGTTACCAGCTTTTATTAAAATGACAGACTGAGAAATATGAACGATTTCAATTTTATCGTTAGATTATTGCTAGATGTTAGATATAAAGAGTGTTGAACGAATGTTTATAAGATATATGTAAAGAAAACTAACAGTAAAGTCTTCGTGTTTGTAGGTGTAAAATTAAGTCAAATAGTACATCGTTATGTTAATTTCCAATCATTATTTATAAGTTTAAAGAACTGACGTTAATTGGGGCGTTAAGGTACAATGGCAACCGTGAACAAGCAAACATCTAGAGTACATACAGTCCGATCTGGTCTACAGGGTGGTTTGATTGGTGTGGATTGGTTAAGATTGATTGATATAGAAAGCCTATGTTCGGAAGTGAACTTTATGTGACTGATAATCCAAATTTAATCGACCATATTTGTCATAAATGAGCTGTAAAGAGTTGATAGTTATTGTTTTTTCTTTTAGGCAATTATGGTGCATTGTAAATAAAACGTATTTAAAACGGACTTCATATAAAAGTAGTCTGTTTAATCCAAGGCATAACCTTAATGTCTAAATTTCTTCAACAATAATTCATACTGCTCCACAAATTTTTGCATTTATAATTTTATTACTTTAGGTTGTAATGTTCAACAGTAATTTAAAGTTAGTGGGTAGTTTTCCAGAATTCCTTGGTTATATTAAACTGTCAAAGGATTGAATAAAAATCCATTTGACTGATTATAAGCATGCTCACTCTCATAGCAAGCGGTAATCTAAATTATTTCCATACATGTAACGACCTTTTGACGACCGATTTGGCGTGGAGGTCAGTATACCTGCACTTTACTCCAGAGGTCGTGGGTTCGATTCCCACACAGGACAAATCTTTGTGTGCATGAACATGAATATTTGTTCTGGTCTGGGTGTTTTCCTATGTATATTAAGTATGTATTTAAAAAAAGAAAAAAAGTATTTAAGTATGTTTATCCGTTCTTTAGTATCCATAACACAAGTTCTTAATGATACTTATCTTGGAACTAAAGAATTGGTGTGATTGTAAGAGAATATTTATTATTTATTTATTTATGTAACAATACAGACACTATATTCTGTGTATATTTGCGCTTCCACTATTCACTACCCGCTTGTCTGGCATACATACATTAAATCACGCCTGTTTCCCCGAAGGGATTGGCAGAAGCATATCATACGCCTATACTTTTTCAAAAGATTATTGGTCTACGTATGTGGCGAGCTTCTTGCGCCTTACCGGGAAGTATTATATTCGCCAGAGCCTTGTCCGTTAATCGGCAGATGTACACCTGCAGGTAAGTGTAGCTTGGGCCCCCTTGAAGATCTTGGGAGGATCCCTATTGTCTAACATTGTGACTAGAAATTCATGTATACCAACTTCGGCAATCCCAATTTAGTATGAACTGAATCCATCTGACCTTGATTTTGGTACCAACTCTTTATAAAAGGGTTGTATTTAACATGTCATCAAAGTTTATCAATTTCCAACCTAACCAAACCTAGGATAAGGTGCATCAAACAATACTAAACCGACTTATACTTTTTGATTTAGTATTAATTATTTTTAAACGGTCAGTTTATTATTTATACACCATGATTAAATATTTAAACAATTACCGAAATTAGCTATTTCTCTTAACACTATAAGGTTTTTAGTAAGGTGAACAAAACCGTCCTTAGATAGTTCGAAAAAAAGAATCATTTACATTTTTCAGGTTTTTTAGGTTTCTATGCAAACGATAATTATCAAACTCTGGAACAGCTACTTTAATAGTCAGTAAATGTAATTTATATCATTTGTAAAGGCTTTGTTTAATATTTAAATACATACTATGATCGATTTTACTCCGTTTAAAATGCCACATATACGCAAATCTCACCAACTTTTTTTTGCATAAGGCTACAAAATTAAAGTCTTGTTTGAAATATATTTTTAAAAAGCTAATGAATAATTGTTATTGTCGTCATAGCACAAACCATAAACAATTATAAGAAAAAGATATAATATTAAAAAAAAAATACTTTGGTTTATATTATTATGATTTTATAAGCGTCTGTTATTCTCCGATATGAATTTAATGTTGTATGTAAGTAGTAAATAATTGTGTGTAGATAGATGTTAATTTTAAGTACTTAAAAGAGGTCTGTTCAGGTATTGTACAGTTTGTAAATAAATAGTAATCCGATATACTGTGAATAAAAGGAGACATATCAGTTTGTATTTATGCAGTTTTATTTATATTAACCCATATTAGCCAAACTTGGCGATAACTAGTACTTAAGTGTTTTTATAGGTCAGTTCTTAAATGGGTGACCGTTTGTGTGGTAATTCATATCAAGCGCTTCCATGTTTCTAATGTCCATGTTTGAAATAATGATCTAGATTTTCATTAATAATGACAGTCGTTAACTTAGTTAAGGGTTTTAGAATGTGGCTTGAAATATTGTAATAAGATTGCACACAAATGTGGCCAATTATTCTACCTTACAATCTCCCTTTTTTTACAAATACTCCAGCTGAAGTCCAGTTTTCGAATTGGTTAAGTGAGCGTCATATAGTTTTTATCATCAAAGAGCCATATAATTCAATACACGGCTCTATTACCAAGAGCCTTAGCACTAAGGGGCTATCCATATATGACGTCACACGTTCAGGGGGTGGGAGGGGGTTGACGAAGTGTGACATGGTGTGACAAAATCCTATATTTCGGGACGTCACATTTCAAAGTTCCAGGTACTATGAAAACTTTGGAACTGCTGTTTTGATGTAATTATTATTTGCTTTACAATTGCAAAATATGTGACATCACGCTAAGGAGGGAGTCTCCCAAGTGTGAACAGCTGTTACAATGACGGAGGGGGGTCAAACGATCACGAAATTTGTGTGACGTCATAAGAATTTTGTCTGAATCTTTTGACAACCCCTCCCCCCCTTTCCCCATCCGTAATTGTCACAGCTGGTCACACTTGTGAGACTCCCTCCATAGTGTGATGTCACGTATTTTGCAATTGTACAGCAAATAATAATGACATCAAAACAGCAGCAAATCTTTCACAGTATATGGATTTGTATATGGAGGGAGTGGGAGGAGTACTATATTCACAAAATATAGTATTCCTTTCACCCCCTTGTCACACCATGTCACACGTCGCCTACTCCCCCCAAGTGTGACGTAATTTGTGGATAGCCCCTAATGATCGTGACAGCCAGTACCAACAGCTTACCGTGCTTTCCGAGGCACGGAGCAAGCGACAATTATGCACATTACTTAAAAACTTCATATATGCGCGACCAGGTTTTGAACCCGATACCATCTAAATTGGTACTAGACTATCGCTGCTTATTGATAAAACACAACACTGTTAATAAACTTCCCAAAAAAAGTAATTACAGTGATCTATTTGTTTACCACCTAAATAAAAGTTACAGTTCATACTGCAGTAGGTACATGCTAAGTGGAGTCCTTTGATTTCATTTCATTCCATTTTCATAATTTTGGGGACAAACTGTTAATAATTTAGCTAGCTCATCATATCCTAGCATTATCCCGGGTGCCCTAGACTTAGGCGATTCTCACACTGCCCCGCATGATGCAGCGTTGCGCGTGGATGCGTGTTCTTCCGTTGCTTGTAAGTATCTCCGTTTGTATGGAAAACACGCACAGTCTAACACACAGAAAATGCATCCACGCGCGTTCATGCGGATCACGCGCATACACGCTGAGAAACATGCACCCCCGCGCGTAGTTGCGGGGCGAGACGCAAGGTATGGCACACCGAATCCCGCAGTGCCGCGCGTAATTTTAAATGGGCGTGATGTGTGTGTTTGAAAATGGATCTCGATATCGATCGATTTATAATCGAAAACCACCCAGCTATCTGGAATATGAAGAAGTGTAGTTCGTGTAGTTGAAGAATTTCTCTTCATATTTTCTAAGATCCCAATAATTTTGAACAAATGACCCATTAAAGATCTTGTTTGTAAATAAAGTTGTACCCAGCATCTTCTATAGGCACGATTTCTTTTAATTTGACCATACAAAAACCAAACAGTTAATATAATGGCAGCGTCTTGAATGAGTTTCACAACATTAACCATTTTTATCAAAACTATCGTGATGCTCAGTACTGCACGACCACCACAGAACGGCGCCGTGCGTGAATCTACAAAACGCACCTACGCGCGTGAGTGCGCAAAAAACCCGCACGATAATGCAGATCTGCACTCCCGCAGGAACGCGCGTAGGTGCGTCGACACGCAATATGCAGCATGATGCGGGGCAGTGTGAAAATCGCCTTAAGCTTAGGGCCCAGGGTCTGCTCACTGGTTCAACCAGCTTTGACTGAATTTCAGTTATTACGTGGAGCGACTACCTTCTGATCTCCGCAACCCAGAGGGAATCATCATTCTATGGTTAAACCAGCTGTCAGGATGTTAGAAGGCACTGATTTCCTAATAACGACTGCCATAGATGTTCATGACAACCGGGACCAACGGCTTAACGTGCTTTCCGAGGCACGGAGCAAGCTATAAATACGCACATAACTTCGAAGTCACTGGTGCGGGCCACCAGAGTTTGAACCCGAGACCCTCTGAATTTAAAGGCAAGGGATCTCGCTACTGGGCTATCTCCGCTTAATAATTCAGGTAGCTATACTAAAATAACGTGTGTAATAATCTTTAAATTTGAAACCGCTGCTAAAATGTTTGCAAGGAGCTGCCTAAATCTAAACTACTAGGTATCGCACCTGAGCTATAGAACTCAGCACGCTCGATTAGCGACGCAATAATTATAACACTTTCGGTAACTCACCGAAGTCGACATGACATAGCATGCTTAAAGGAACATCGACCCATTAATAGATAGGTCAGGTTTGAGTTACGTACTTATACAGTCTTTCTATTTCTTACTGAGATCGAATCAATGTTAATCAAACGTTAAAAACACTAAAGGAATTACTAATTAATATATCAGTAGATATCAATTTAATGCGCTTACAAGTATTCTTTAGACGATCTTTTTTTGTGATGTCCTGAAAATCGTCTTTTTTGAGTTAAGTCACTTTTCCTATAAGCATGCGGTATGCGCCACCAAAGTAGTTTCGTCCTTAGCGTCACACATCAACTGTCTTCGTATGGTTACCTATTCCTCATTACTCGCAACTGTATGGTGGCAGAATAGACACCAGAGGACCTACACTAATTCAGCGAAAACTAAACTTCTTTATACCCATCCCTTCCACTGGATAATGATATACCTAAAGTAAGAGAGATAGATGTAACGAAGTTTCGTTTTCGTTGAATTAGAGCAGGTCCTCAGGTACGGTAATTCAGGCCCCATATGCACAGGCAAGTCTTATTTTTATTTCATTTGATTTTGATTCGACTGTATTTGACCGGTTTTTTTAATAGGAATCAAAGGATAGGTTTTTATACATACATACAATCACGCCTGTTTCCCTGAAGGAGTAGGCATAGACATATACGCCCACACTTCGCCAATTGTGTTGTTGCTCCCACGTAATAGGTGGCGAGCCTATTGCCGCTTACCGCGAACTTTTATGTTTGACAGAGCCTCGTCCGTTAATCGGCAGATGTACCACTTGCAGGTGAGGTTGACTTGGGATCCAAAGATGATGATAGAAGCCAATACTCAATACTCAATACTTTGCCCTGTTTACCATCTCGACGCCTCAAAAACAAATAAGAAGGCGCCCTGAAACTTCAATGTAATAAATATAGAGTATTGAAAAACACATAATCATACATTTAAATGTAATCCGACAAACGATCAATGAATGTCATCCTTCAATTAACTTGTGCATGGTATGAGTCATACACGTTTTTATTTTGGCTGTAAAATACTAATTTGATGTCATCAAATTACAGATACGATACGCCCCGCGGTGTTCCATCGATACCTTTCAATAATAAAAGGTCATTCTTAATTTATTGAAAATTATCTGAAATATTAATTGGTTGCATTGTAACCTCTTTTCAACTTAAATGTATGCGCGTGCAGAAAAAGCGCGGGCATGTGGCAGTGACCCACAGGAGCAAAAAGGCATTCTTTAAAATGGTTCTATCTTTGCCAAATTCATCAAAATAAAATAATGTATCGCTTTTGACGTGACAACGTCTTATAAATTGGTTTGCCGGGTGACACTTCAAGAAACTGCGTTACGCTCCGCTCACGTTATGCGCTCACAATGAGAGCGAGTGAGAGGCACGCGTCCCTTCCACTCGGGCATGGTTATAATTCTCAAATATAATTCTTTGTATAAATAAATGTTTTAAATTGTTACTATTATTTCATCCTTCTTCCTACTATACGAATGAATATTCACATTAAAATTATTTTACCACTCAAAGTCGTTGTCACGTAAAACTTTCGCCCGTATACCGACTTTACAGGCAACCAATTTTTATTAATATTTATCTTATGACAATTATTCTTGGTCTCGTCACAGCGCTTTAGTCTCTAACTTAGTAAGTAGAGCTTGAATACTGTGGGAAGGTACTAGTTATGGACAAATGAATGAATGAAATGAATATATTTACGATCGGAGTCCACTTGTTAGTAACAATTTGCACTTAAAGTAAGCGCCACTGCCACGCCACCGTACAAGCGATTAATGAAACATATAGATGAATAAAATCCTGAATCGCGCGCACAGAATTTCTCAGGGTTGACATCCAACCATTAGCAGTTGGCTGCGGCCCCATCGGGCACATCCATCTGCTCGGTGAAGGATCTTTCCTTTAGTGGGGACACTTGTAGAACATCAGCAGTCTGCAACCTCGTCGCTCCCTCGCCTCTCATCCGTCTCGTACGTCTCGACTTACTGCAGGCATAAAGCTCTCGTACCTCCATCTCGACTTACCGCAGACCGCAGAAAATAACTTACTGGCACCTTACCGCACAACTGATGAATGAAACGTACAGATAAATAAAATCCTAAATCGCTCAAACAGAATTACTCAGGCTCGTCGCTATAAATACAAAACCCAACCATCGTCGGTTGGTTTGCCCGGTGGAAGAGGTTTCATTTGTTATGGAATATCACCCTCTCCGTACATAAGTAAGTGAAAGAAAGGAAACATCAAATGAGGATTAGCCGTTACAATACCTACTAAGGAAACTGCTGTGAATATTTTTGTTGACCTGTAACACACATCTCCGTTTTCATGAGTTTCCTAGTATATTCTCCCATCAAAAACGGTATCTACGGAAGACCAGCGTCGAGGCGTTTTCGTGACACCTCGGCTTTATGCTGAGTGGATACCTTTTCTGTGACACTCTTCAAATAGTTACTTAAATATAATGTACCTGTTTTCTTTTGATGTTGTCACAGAATAAATTATTTTTCTTTCTTTCAAAAAATGTCTTTCTCTCTGTATATTTTTGAATGTAAGTTACTGCCATACGTTACATACATACAAAGCAACGTTCTGATTTCTGATTTCTACTGCTCCTTAATAATAATAAGTAAACCGTAGGTACTTACACAAGGAGTTACTTTACAACACATTAAAGTTATAAGTCAAACATTTCCGTACCTTAATAAAATGATATGTAAATGAAGCCACTAGGTGATAAATCCGATGGTCGCTTAATTAGCGGACGGTGTTTCATTACAAAAGCGCCGAAAATTGGCTTCTGTTTTTTAAAACATTTTTTTTATTTCGGTTGTCAGGTTTTTCTGAGTTTTCTACCGAAAATCATGCAGATATTTAAGTAGCTACTGAGTTATTATATTTAAGGCTCCTCATGTAGTTTTAAGAAGATTGGATGATGGAAGATGTGTACTGAGTTCAAACCTCGTGATAAAAATAACACTGGTATAAGTCTATAATTAAGGTTCTTCTAGAAAAAACGATGCTGAAATATGCCCACTATATAACTCAATATCGAAATACGCGCCCATTTACTGCAAGCAGAAGCTCAAACTTTGAAATTTGAAAAGAAATTGTGTCATAAATCTAGTCTGTATATTTACCCGCCAGTTAAGATTAAAATTAGAAAAATAGGAGAGCCGAATTCCATTGAATCAGTGAAAAATGGAAACAAAATAATACCTACCTTATTAATGTTAAGCAGCCAATTAATTAATAATCAAGAATTTGCTTGCCAAAAGCTTTTAAGTTAATTAAAAATTCGACCATAAACAACCTTTCAGCTTCTAACAAAATTAAACTAAAGTTAAATTTCACCAACATCGACAAGTATACGTATGTGCGTTAACTGCCATAATGTAGGCGATAAACCGCGTAACATAGGAACCGCGAGCCGCCTGCGTAACTCCATAGACAAAACGAACTTCTATTAGCAGGAAAAGATGTAATCTCGAGCAAACAAAGCTCTCGGCCAGCCATATATCGGACGCTGCTTACTTACGACTGTACTATCACATTGTGCCCACCGCGATATATTTAAAGCTTGTTGCTCGCAAATCGTTTCAACACTCACTGAGTCCTTTGTGCTCCCCGACAACCAACGCATTGTAAACTCCAGCGAGGTGTCGATGTCCAAGTTCCAACCGCAAATATGTAACAAGCGAAAAACGACCGGAGAACAGCTACAAGCACCCGTGGCTCGCGCGATTTATTTAACTGGTAACAAAGCTGAAACAATTTTAATTAGTACGGTCGGCTTTTAATGAATAGAGACATAAAACGTGTCGTTGGATTCCAAAAGTCTCGGATTCCCTATTGCTGCGTTCCTCAATAATTGGCAACGAGATGACGACGGCCCCGCGATTGTTGGACATTCTCCAGTGCGCGTTTGCCAATTGTTCTGCAGTTCCGTAAAGATTTACGATATTCTAGTTGTACGCTGGAGCGTGTAAATGTCTAGAGACTGGCTTGGTATGGTGTGGCACTGGTGGTGTCGATGTATGAACTGCAATGGATGCCACGACGTAGATATATAGTTCAACATATTCTTACGGCCGTACATCATATTTGGGGGGTAGAAAACTTGCTACAACCATTTAAAAGGGATCGATAGTTGTGGCAGGATTCACTTTCATCATCATATTGTAGCATTATCCTGGTTGCCCCAGACTTAAGCTCACTCCAGTTGCTTTTAAGATTATTACTATTTTTAATTTTGTATTTTGTCATGTTTATGTATCCCTTAAAAGCAATAAAGGATTTTATATTAATTTATTTAAATAAAAGCCCCTTCATCTATTTAATTTTAACGGTCACTTTTGGTAGATCTTTCCGGCTTCCGCGTAGTATGGATGGAGTAGTCGTTTTCCGGGTTCATGTTACTATGTCTGTCTGTCACGTTTCAGACTCAAGAGTCTTAAAAAATACTAGTAGGGTACCTACAGCAAATTTCATAATTTATTACAAATAATTAATTATTTGTTAATAATAATAATAAATAATTTATTTCAGACTAAGTCCATAATACCACATTCATACCAACATTAAATTAAATTACAAATTACACAAAATAATACAAATTAATAATAAAAAGTGAAAGAGAATAATCAGATAAATAAAATTAAAATTCAAAATTTATTTAAAATTTAATACTACTTTATAAAAGGTGATGAGCTAGAATGTAGACTCATCCACCTCTGCAATATAGGGGAGTCCCACCGTTCAGCCAATACGCTCAGGATGCCGTTAGAACTACTCCGAAAGCGGTTCAGCAGCGATGCGCTTCTTTTTCTGATAATGGAGTAAAAATCATCTATATGCGCCTGCGCGAACATTGCAAATGCGCTGCAGAACCGTGGCAGACCCATCAACGCCCTTAAGCCTATGTATTCTATTATTATATAGAATACATAGAGGCTTAACCAATTTGATGAATTTTATTGTACGTACATACCTGCCTACATCAAACTTTAGCAAATAATATATAATAAGCCATTTTATAAAAGCGTAGGGATCCTAACAAGACCTAAGGAGCCCAAGCCAACCTCACCTGCAAGTGGTGCACCTTTTTTTTTTTTTTTTTATTATCGTCTGTTAAAAAATGCTGCTTACGCACTGTCTCCCGGCCAAAAGGGGAAGACCGGGAGGGGGTGTGGGGCTCACTGCAGCAGACGCGACCACCGCAGTCCTACCCACTAAAAAACTTCAGACGACGCCCACCGCTGTTGAAAAGGGGCGAGGCACCAGTGCCCGGGTTTGTAGCTTCTGGTACCCCGCCCGCGGCCAACGTCCCCCGGATCAGAGCCGGGGAGACCTCCTCAGGGAGGCGCAATGTGCAGCGCCCCCCCTACCTCTATGTGCGGCCATGGCGTAACTGGCCGACTTCGGGGGGGGTCTATGGCGAGACGGAAGGGGCCCCCCTGCCCCCGCCGCCTAAGACCCCCCGGGCGCTGCCGGACGGGCCCTCCTGGCCCGCCCGCTGCGCCAACGGCGTAGCCGGAGAGAGAGCGGATCCCGCTCCCTCTCCCGCTCCGCGGCCTCCTTCTGCGACATCACCACTTCGCAGAAGGAGGCCATCGCCTCCCACGCCGTCTCGCTGTCGACCATCTTTTGCATGATGGTCGGCAGCGAGAGAGCCACTCCACCCAGGGCCGCGGCTAACGTCGACCGCGGCCCCGCCCACGCAGGGCACGCCACCAAAGTGTGCTGCGCGGTGTCTTCCGCGCAGTCACAGTGGTGGCAACACCGGGTCGACTCCCCCCCGGCGACGTCACACAGATACTTCCCAAAGCACCCGTGCCCGGAAAGTACCTGCGTGAGCCGGAAGGACATCGACCCCCACCGACGGCCGACCCATCCCTCCAAGATGGGCCCAACCGCCTCGAGGATACGGCGCCTCGAACCTTCAGCACCCTCGGCACTCCTCAAGAGCTGCCGCCGCCATGTGCCCAGAGCCTGCGTCTGAGCGTCTCTACGCCACCGCACCACAGTGTCCGGTGCAGGGCGGAGACCCTGGCTCCGGGATTGCGCGCCACGCCAGAACACCGCCGAGAGAACCTCAGCGTCGAGGTCCCAGGGAAGAGAACCGGCGAGCGCGCATGCCACCTCATGGGAGATGGTGCGATACCCCCTAGCGACACGGGTCGCCATGATCCTCTGCGGCCGCCGCAGGATCCGTCGATGGCGACCCGATACGGAGCTCGCCCAAATTGGGGCCCCGTACAAGGCTTTGGACCGCACCACTCCCATGTAAAGGCGACGGCAAGTGCCGCCACCCCCCCCGAGATTGGGG
This sequence comes from Musotima nitidalis, assembly GCA_949126915.1. Lineage (NCBI taxonomy): Eukaryota > Metazoa > Arthropoda > Insecta > Lepidoptera > Crambidae > Musotima > Musotima nitidalis. The sequence continues at coordinate 3,403,655 of OX421424.1, read as the reverse complement.
AGCAGGCGAGATAGAGCTCCCGCCGTGCTTACCAACCTTGGTCCTAGGTGCCGAAGGTGAGCTTCGAAGTCCCATCTGCTGTCGAGAAGGACGCCGAGATACTTCAGCGTGTTCCCGACAGGGATGGGAGTTCCTCCAATCACAATGCTGGAGCCTGAAGGCGGCGGCCTCCGGGGACCATGAAAAACGATAGCCCCGGATTTGTGCAGTGCCACCTCGAGCCCCAGCCGCCGTATCCTCTGGACCACCGTCGCGACGCCGGCGGTGGCCAAAACTCTCGCATCCCGGAGGTCAGAACCCCGGGATGTTACGAGAGTGTCGTCGGCGTAACAGACCACGTCCACGCCGTGCAGGTTCACACAGCGCAGAACGTAATCATATCCGATGTTCCACAGGAGTGGTCCCAGGACAGACCCCTGTGGAACACCGCACACCATACGCCGACTACAGCCTCCTCCGCCCATCGTTGGGAAGACTACCGCTCTCTCCGACAGGTAGCTCCCCAACAATCTCCGCAGATATGGAGGCACCCCGTGGAATCGGAGCGCCTCCATTATCGTTGGGCAGGGCAGGGTGTTGAAGGCGTTTGCGATATCGAGCGACACCGCAATCAACACCCCACCCCGGGAAACCGCCCTCTCAGACAGGTCCCGCAAGCGGCTGATCGCGTCAATCGTCGATCGGCCGCGGCGGAACCCGAACTGGAGGTCGGACAAATCCGGTCCGACCTCCTCTAGGTGCTCGACGAGGCGGTTGGCGATGACACGCTCCAGGAGCTTACCTGCCTCGTCGAGCAGCACGATGGGCCGATAACCAGAAGGGTCATCGGCCGGACGTCCCTCTTTGGGAAGGAGTACCAAGCGGCCCTCCTTCCAGCGCCGCGGAAAAACCCCATCCCGCAGACACCTAGCAAAGAGGGAGGTCACGCGGGGCAGAAAAGGCGCTTCCTCCCCGCTCAACACCAGGTCCCACGCCCTCGTCGGAATGCCGTCGGGACCTGGGGCCGTGCTCTTGCCCCTCAGGCGTAGCACGGCCCTTTCTACCTCCTCCTGGGTGAGCTCGGGCACATCCTCAGTACCCGAGTCACCATGGGTGACGTGTGGCGCCGCCATGGCGGGAGGCACAAAGTCGGTTCCCCTGTCTGGGAACAGTGCCTCAACCACCCTACCGAGTACCGCCGGTTCGAGGCTGCTGGAGACGGGAGGGGTCCACGCTCGGAGCTTTTGCCGTACTATCTTGTACGGCCTGCCCCATGGATCCGCCTCAACGGCCTCCAGCAGCTCGTCCCACGCTGCGTCTTTGGACCGGCTGATGGCCCCGCGAAGGGCCCTCACCGCCTCTCTATAGGCGGCGTAGAGCCGGTCCACCTCGGCTTCGTCGCGGATTCTCCTTCCGCGACACCTCTGGTAGCGACGCCGCTCCACCGCACAGGTTCGGCGGAGCTGGGCGATCTCCGGCGACCACCAATAGACCTGAGTTCTGCGAGGGGGGGCGCGAACACGGGGCATGGCCACGTTGCAAATTCGCGTCATGGCCTCGCACACCCTCACAGCCTCCCCCTCCACGTCCACCAGCGGTGGCTCCCGTGGCCACGCCTCGACCAGGGCTGCCTCCCGCAGCAAAGACCTGTCGAGGCGCTTGATCGCCCATCGTGGGCCGTCCAATCGCGGCTCCCCCCCATCTCCGTAGGGCGCTGGCACCGATGCGGAGACACTGAATCTGATGTAACGGTGATCAGACAATGTCTCCACATCCTCCAGCACCCTCCAATCGTGAACACGATGCGCGAGAGAGGGCGTCGCAAACGAGACGTCGATGACAGACCCCCCGTTGTGACGCACGCACGTGTTCACCGAACCGCGATTGAGGATAGACAGCCCACACTCTGTCACCCATTCCTCCAGGGCTGTCCCCCTACCGTCAGTCGTCCGGGAGCCCCACGCCGAGGATTTGGCGTTCGGATCCCCCACGACAATGACGGGATGAGAAGGGCCCTGGACTATTGCGCCCAGCCTAACTAAAAACTGCTCAAAGTCGACGAGGGGGCGATTGGGGGAGAAATACACTCCCACAACCACCACCGCACCGACCCGAGCAGCTACAAACCCACTCCCTCTCCCGACGAGGACGAGAGGGGGGGTGCAAGCCGCTGCACGCTGGATTATGGCCACTGAGCCGTCCGCGTCGCAGACCCAATCTGAACGGATCGGGACGCGGTAGGGTTCAGCGGCCACCGCGAGATCGACTTGCCACTCCGCCATGGCCTGAAGAACGAGGTCTTGGGCCGCGGCGCAGTGGTTAAGGTTCGCCTGTAGGAAGCTGAGCTGGAGAGCCATTAATTAATGAGTCTCCATATCAACCTCCTCCGGCCGATCGGCAGCGACGGTAGGGCCCTGTGCAGTAACGCCTCTGCTAGGGCCCTTCTTTTTTGCCTTGGGGGACCGGGCGCAAGCCTTACCCCCAGGGCGATGGTCGGCCACCTTTCCAACAGCCTCACAGAGGGGGCAGTGGGGGGGGGCCGAGCAGTCACGGGCTCGGTGCCCTGGTCGAGCGCAGCGGAAACAATTTTCACTGCGATCGACAGACGACTTGCACTGGGCCCCCAGGTGGCCCAGTGCAAAACACCGATAGCACCGACTGGGGCGAGGCTCTAAAAGGCTTGTCCCGGCCGACACCCAGCCCACTAACAGCCGCCCGCTGGCGACTTTCTTCGCCACCGCCACGGGGCAGGAGACCACAATGGCCCCCAGCCCCGCAGAGGTAGCCCTCCCGATTTCACCCGGCTTGATGAGGTCGGGGGCGCAGCCGCCCACCGCTGCCACTGCCGACACTACTTCCTCTCTAGAGACAGAGTCATCCAGACCCGAGACGCGGACATCTGCCCGCATCACCGGTCTGGAGACTCTGACCTCCTCCGGCTCGTAAATAGCGCGGAGGCGCTCTGCGAGCCTATCGGCCTTGTCTTCCCGGGCCTCCCCTGCCAACTCCAGAACCCGGGCCCCCGTAGCCGCCTTGCGGAACCGCACTGAGGCAATGCCGAGATCGGCAAGGCGTATTTTCGCCTTGGCCTCAGCGATCACCGTCTCGTAGGTACGGCCCCGCTCCACTGCGCCTGGCAGCAGCGTCATTACGACCGCTGCTGATGATGGCGGGCGCAGTGCCTTCTTCTTGGCTGGGGCTGCCGATCGGCCGGATTGTGGTGCTGGCCTGGCAGGAGCAGCGCTCCGCGACACTTTTGCCTGCGCCGCCACTCTCCCTTTGGGGCGGCGCGAGACGACCGTAGTCCACGATTCCCGCCCCTGCCCACCCGACTGGGACGAGGTGGCAATGGGAGCCGGGACGACATGGCGAACTTCAGGGGAGGAAGGGGCAACAGGTGCAGACGCCGAAAATGGCACCGGCTGCTTCCCCCCCTTTCCCTTCCCCTTTCCCTTCCCCTTATTGGTAGGAGGAGGAGGAAGCTGCGTTGCGGCCATAGCAGGAGCCGACGAAGGGCCCGGCTGAGGCGAAAGGGCCGCCCGGTCGGCTCGCAACGGGGGACGGAACGATTTCCCGGGCAGAAAGCGGCCAGACACCTCGAGGCCCTCTATGCGCGCGTCCAGGACTCTCATGACCTGCGCCAGGTCGACAGGCGCAGGCCTCTCCACTCTCCGCATCTCCTCGCGGAGAGAAGAGACCTCCCTCAACATTTCTGCATGCTGTGAGAGAAGGCGGGCGTTCTCCTGCCTCAGAGCCTTGTCGCTTGCTCTGAGGCGCTCCAACTCCTGCCGCAGCATGTCATCCTCCGAAAAGAGGAGAGGCCGAGTGCAGGCCAGCGCCCGGCCAGCACTCAGCGCCCTTCTGGCCTCGCCGAGACCGGCCGATAGGCCTTGGGAACAACCGCGGCCACGGGCGCGGCCGCGCTTCGTTGTCGCCCTGGTTGCTGGAGGCTCCTCCGTAGCCAGCTCAGCCTCACTGGATGAGCTCGCTCCGGAGGGCCTCTTTCTCTTCTGGCGAAGGCAGCGGGGCTGAAGCGCAGAAGAGCTGCTCTCTTCCACCTCCGATATCTCCAACGATTCTGCGGGGCCTACGGTGTCCATATTTCCCGCAGAGCTGTCGGAAAGAACCTCCTCCGGCGCCGGCGACGAGACAAACTTGCTACGTTCACCTCTCGTCCTCGGTCCTCCACCGCCCCTCAGGCGCAAAACCTCTAATCGCTCGGCAAAATCGACATCCATGTTTACAAAAGCAGTGGTCGTTGTGGCGGGAGCCAGCAGCCTGCTGACCCCCGAAGCAGCTTGTGCCCCCTCCGTATACACGGGGCAGACACCCGCCGAGGCGGGTGTGCAGGATTCCCCCTTTCGGGGACCTGCCCGGAGAATCTTTATCAAACTACTTTGTATCATAATGATTCCTCTCCATCTCTTTTTTCAGGGGTGAGCTCCCCTGCACGCTAGCGACTGGACTCCCTCCAGCCATGCATCCCTTCGGCACGATCCGCTCACCTTGGGATTGGGGTAATTTATTATAGTGGTGTTCTTCCACGCGGCACCACTCTCAATGAGCAGCACCTCCGTTCCGCAGACTGCGGGTTACGGATCGCCCGACGGGGAGTCAAGAGACCCACCCAACAGTCACAGCAATGTGACTGCCGTACCCGCCGCGCCGCAGACCTTGCAGGTCTGCCACCCACCGCCGCCTGAAAGCGGCCACTGCCCTCGAAAGGGCGAAACAAGAGGCGCTAGAAACGCCTCGCCACCACTGGGAAAAGGCTGCATCCCCTGCCACCTCAGATGAGCTGAGGCGTGCTGGGAGCAGCCGAAACCCTTCGACCGTAAGGTACAGCCCTCACCCTTTGTAGGCCGCTTTCCGATTGCGAAACGAACAAAGCGAAACGCAACCGGGGGTGCGCCCTGGACCCACCAGTTTTGGTCCGCGCCGAACAAGCTGGTACCACTCATATCTGAGTGGCGTTCCCCTATCCGCCACCTTGGGGACGCGCCCGATGGAAGTCTGGCAACTCCACACGGGCAAGTGGTGCACCTGCCGATTAACTAACGTTGCTCTGGCAACCTTAAAAATCCTGATAATAGGCAATATGCTCGTCTGTTACGTGGGACTTGAATATAGTTGTTGACATATTGGAGTATAGTATGCCTCTGCCTACCCCTTCGGGAAACAGGCGTAAATGTATGTTTATAAACTGCTGTGGCATGTTCGTTAATTTAGGTCGTAGGTTTAATTTCCTTATAGAAAAAAATATGCGATACCTACCAGAAGATGGGAGCAGAGTTCTGTGAGTACTGGCTTGAACTCCGATCACCAACCTTAGTGATTATGGGAAAATACTCCCAATACGAGGTCTGCACTAAAAGTAAAAAGTTAGCACTAAAAGTGTGTCAAATTTCGCGAAGAATACTTCGAAAAGCAATAAATACATTTTTAAACACCGATATGGCGACATTTTTGACGACCGATATGGCGTGGAGGTCAGAATACCTGCACTTCACTCCAAAGGTCGTGGGTTCGATTCCCACACAGGACAAATCTTATTGTGAATGAATATGAATATTTGTTATGGTCTGGGTGTTTTCCTATGTATATTAAGTATGTATTTAAAAAAAATATATTTAAGTATGTTTATCCGTTCTTTAGTATCCATAACACAAGTTCTTAATGATACTTATCTTGGAACTAAATAATTGGTGTGATTGTAAGAGAATATTTGTTTATTTAAACAGGAATGTTGTGTCACTTCCTTGATTCCTGAAATGTTCAGTGCCGCGTGGCATGTTGGTTAGTTTAGGTCTTGGGTTCGATTCCCAAAGAAATTATATTTAATATTAACCGGATGATGGGAGCAGCGTTATCTGTGTACTGGTTTGAACTCCGATCACCAACCACTTACCCATCGTAGTGATTATGGGACATACTCCCAATATAATGTAATCTATTAGTAAAGCCAATGTTCTGGGGGCCTACCGCCGAATTCGATGGATTACCGGTAATCCATCTAGATCAAACTTTGTTTACGTTTATTAATCCGTACCGGGGAATCTGCCGACAGCCACCTCTCATTCATGACCTTCAGTCCGTGACAGACCAATAGGTAAATGGAGAACGCCATTTTGTTTCGATTTCCATGAGTTCGGCGGTACGACAGAATCAATTCGAAATCCATTTTGCCTTATAATCGATTGCCATCGAACTCGGCGGTAGGCCCCCAGAACATTCGCTTTACTAATAGGCAAAGACATTTAACTATTACTATATTAAATCTCTTTGCTAATAGGTAACATTCTATTGGGAGTATGTCCCAGCAGTGGACTTTATAAAGCTAATATCATGATTACTTAATATTCTTCCACAGTTCCTAGTGCTGAATCACACGGACAAAACCGAACTGTAAAACATAATAGGTTGGGGAAAAAGTCTTTTCGTATTTTTGTATGAAAAGTCAAGACATTTTTTTCAAAGTTTATTTACATTTATTTACAATATATATGTACCGTTTTGTTAAATAACTTTCTGCCATTTTGTGGGCAGAGACATTATCCCGTTACTGTAGAAACTTTGGGACTTCTGATCAAAAAAACGGGACAAATAGTTTTGGCAGTCCTCTCTTGAGGTCAACCTTACAGAACCTAAAGAATTCTGCAGAGACCGAAACAGGTGAAAATCTTAAGGCGCAAGGTCAGGGCTATATGGTGGATGCACTAGGACCTCCCAGTCGAACTCTCTTAATTTTTGCTGAGTGGCTAAAGATGTGTGTGGTCTAGCGTTATCGTGATGAAAGACCACACCCTTCCTGTTGATCAATTCCGGCCGTTTTCTCTCGACTGCTTCCTTTAATCTCATCAGTTGCTGGCAGTAAAGATCAGAATCGATGGTTTTGCCGGGCGGTAAAAGCTCATAATAAACAATGCCCTTCCAATCCCACCATACACACAGCATCACCTTATTTCGTGTTAGGCCAGGTTTGGCCACAGTCTGTGAAGCCTGGCCAACTTTCGACCACGACCTTTTTCGCACGTTCTTGTCGTACGTGATCCACTTTTCATCGCCAGTTATCAATCTCTTCAAAAACGGCTCGGTTTCATTACGTCTCAATCATCATCATCATTTCAGCCATTCGAAGTCCACTGCTGAACATAGGCCTCCCCAATTGCTTTCCACGTAGATCGATTCTTTGCCGCCTGCATCCACCGGCTCCCCGCCGCCCTGACCAGATCGTCGGTCCATCGCGTTGGGGGCCGCCCTCTACTACGTTTGCTGATTCGTGGTCGCCATTCAAGAACCTTAACGCCCCATCGGTCGTCGGTTCTTCGAGCTATGTGCCCCGCCCATTGCCACTTCAGCCTGCAAACGCGCTTCGCTATGTCGGTCACTCTGGTTCTCCTACGGATTTCCTCATTTCTGATTCTATCACGTAGGGACACTCCGAGCATAGCTCTCTCCATTGCACGCTGAGCGACTTTGAGCTTCCTTATGAGGCCCATAGTCAGGCACCACGTCTCAGTCCCATACGTCATCGCTGGCAACACACACTGGTCGAAGACTTTCGTCTTGAGACACTGAGGTACTTTGGACGAGAAGATTTTGCGTAGTTTCCCGAACGCAGCCCAACCGAGCTGGATTCGACGATTGACCTCTTTCTCGAAGTTGGACTTACCTAATTGGACTTTTTGTCCCAGGTATACGTACTCGTCGACAACTTCGAGGGCCGAGCTTCCCACTATTACTGGGGTAGGCACAACATGGATATTTGACATGATTTTGGTCTTATCCATGTTCATTTTAAGACCTACCCTTCGGGAAGCTCTGTCGAGGTCTCCGAGCATTGTGCCCAGATCCACAAGCGACTCCGCTATGACCACTATGTCGTCGGCAAATCGAAGGTGAGTCATATACTCGCCATTAATGTTGATGCCGTAGTTTTCCCAGTCCAGTAGCTTGAAAACATCCTCCAGAGCAGCAGTGAACAGTTTCGGTGAAATGACATCACCCTGTCTCACGCCTTTCTGCAAGAGGATAGGATTCGTGCACTGGTCCAGTACTCGTACGGACATGGTGGCGTTTCTGTATAAACTCCTCAGAACTTCGATATACCGATGATCAATGCGGCATCGCTGCAGGGACTGAAACACTGCCCAGCTCTCGATCGAATCAAAGGCTTTCTCATAGTCCACAAACGCTAAGCAAAGTGGCTGGTTATACTCCTCGGTCTTCTGTATAACCTGCCGCAGCGTGTGAATGTGGTCTATGGTTGAAAAGCCTTTTCGGAAACCGGCTTGTTCGGGAGGCTGGAAGTCGTCAAACCTTTGACCGAGACGGTTCGTGATGACCCGTGAAAACAACTTATAGACGTGGCTCAGTAGCGTGATTGGCCTATAATTCTTCAAAAGGGATTTGTCACCTTTCTTGAAGAAAAGGACAACCACACCACTGGACCACGCCTGTGGCGTACGTCCCTCGAGAATGACGGTATTGAAGAGCTTCTGGAGTACCTTAAGTACTGGTGTACCACCCGCTCTCAGAAGCTCTGCTGTCATCCCGTCTTCCCCCGGTGCCTTGTTGTTTTTTAGTTGTTTCAGGGCCATCCTAATCTCGTACAGGCTGACGTCCGGGATGTCTTCGGTGGTATGTCGAGTTAGTTTGGCTCTAGGGTCTTTAGCCAAACAAGTAGCGGGATCTTGCGTACTGGTATACAACTGTCCATAAAACCTTTCGATCTCCCTCATAATCTCAGGTCTCGACGTGACTAGACTGCCTTCGTTGGTCTTCAGCTGTGTCAACTGACTCTGACCAATAGACAGATCCCGTGCGAACACTTTTGAACCCCTGTTCCTCTCTATTGCATCTTCAATACAATTTGTATTGAATTTGCGAATATCGAGTCGCAAGGATTTCGAGATCTGTCTATTGATGAGCCGGTAAGAAGACGCTTCCGCTGAAGACTGCAATCGTATGTCTCGTCGCGCTTCCATGAGATTAAGAGTTTGAGTCGACAGTTTATTGGTTTTAGTTTGTCGGGTCTTATAATGTTTGGACCCGACAACGTGGACAGTCTCAACCAGCCCGCCGCTTATATCGTCAACGGTTACGCAGTTCTCCAGACCTGCGAAGCGATTTTGAAGCTCGAGCTGAAAGTTCTCGGGGTTTTGAATATGGGCAGCTGAGGGTCGGAGCGTAGACCTCATCAAACGGGACCTTTCAAGCTTTATATTAATATTCAATGTGCCCCTTACCATTCGGTGATCGCTACCGGTTTTCACCCTGGCGATCACAGAGACATCATTGAATATTTGTCGCTTAGTGGTCATGATGAAGTCTATCTCATTCCTCGTGAAACCATCGGGGCTCAGCCAGGTCCATTTCCTGTGTGGTGGCTTCTTGAAGAAGGAGTTCATCATAAAGAGGCCCTCCTTCTCCATGAAGTCAGCCAACCGCTGTCCCCTATGGTTCCTTCGCCCTAATCCAAATTGCCCCACTTTCTGCTCGTCACCGCTTCGTTGGCCTAGCCTTGCGTTAAAGTCTCCCATAACAACCGTGTAGTGAGTCGGTGAAGTATGAATGGCGGCAGAAATGTCATCATACAATATCTCCACGTCCTCGTCAGGGTGTGCCGAGGTCGGTGCGTAAACCTGAATTACCTTCAACGAATACCGTTTGGTGATTCTGAGTATTAGGTACGCTACCCTGGTCGACACACTCCGAATAGACACGACGTTGTTACGGATAGACTTCCGGACGATAAAACCGACACCACCTTGGGACAGGCGATCGCCCTCCCGGTGGTAGAGCAAGTTGCCGGACTTAAGGATTACCGTATCCTCTCCCTGTCTACGGACTTCGGATAACCCGATAATGTCCCAGTGCAACCGCTCTATTTCCTCCTCCAGCTCGTCAATCTTCTCGTCGGTCCTCAGTGTGCGCGTGTTATAAGTTGCCAGGTGCAGAAGTCGTCGTTTTGGGTGGTAGCCGGATCTCTGCCGGTGATTCTTAGCACCCCCCGTCTCAATAATGAATCGCAAATGAGTACACGGTTCATTAAGTTTCTTTGAGTAAGCTCGTGTGGCACCCAAATATCGAGCTTTTTTGTATAACCAGCTTTCTTCAAATGGGTCAAAACTGTTTTGTGGTCAATTCCCAGTTCTTCAGCTACATCGTAACTACTAATATGCCGATCTTGCTCCACTCTTTCAAAAATGGCGTCCATTTTATTCGTAACAGGGCGACCAGAGCGAGGTGCATCTTTAACATCAAAATTTCCGGACTGAAAACGTTTGAACCAAATTTGTGCTACTCTTACTGACACTGCATCAGGTCCATAAACATCACAAATTTTGTTCACTGCTTGAGTTGCATTTTTGCCTTTTTTATAATAAAATTTTAAAATGTATCGAATTTCTTCATTAGATTCACTCATTTTTACGGAGAGAAAAACAAATGAAAAATAGCGGGAAACAACTTTTTTTAATTTTTTTCTTTTCTTTATAATGGAACCTTTTTAATGTTACCAAAACCAGCCAGACACAAATAGTACAGTCAAAAAATTTTTATAATAAGTTTATACCTACGTTATGCGAAAAGACTTTTTCCCCGACCTAATATTATATAATAAGCATGACGATACATAAGCCTATTAAATATTAATATTTGCAACTCATTGTTAAATAGATAGTCATCTATATAGAGTTAAGACAATAGATTGACGACGTTTGATGACTCTTGATGACACGAAATATAGTCGTAAACAAAACCTGCCAATCAATCGGTACAGAAATGGAAAGTTCAACGAACTGGGCTTTGCGTGGTCACCATGATTTCTTGCTTTACCCGGAAAGATTAAGATAGAAGATATTAATTTTTTTAAGAAATACAGACATAAACTATATATTTTATTTGATACAATATAAATGACATTACTATAAACATCATCATCTGAACGTTATCCCAGTTGACACCTTACTGGCCCGGGGTCCGACATTACTATAAACATACAGGTATATAATACAATACAAGCAACCACAACAATAAATGTTCCATGGACTAAAATAAAAGAATTGAATGGAATGGAAGCATAAAATGCATCATGTACTCCCTAACTAAGCAAAGCTTGTACCGTTGACGAGACAATAGATAAAAATACATAGTAAGTATTTTTTTCTGATAATAAATACATAGGAAACACCTTTTTTGTTTTTTTTGTTTTACGTCGGTAACAAAATGCATTTACGCACTGCCTTCCGGCCAAAGGGGGACCGAAAGGGGGTGTGGGACTCACCACCGGCAGACACGACCGCCGGCAGCAATACCCACTAAAAATCTTCCGACGACGCCCGCCGCTTGTTGAGAAAGAGGCGGGGGCCAGTACCTGGGTTGCAGCTTCTGACACCCCGCCTGCGGCCAACGTCCCCCGGACCAAAACCGGGAGGACCTCCTCAGAGAGGCGCAGTGGACGCGCCCCTCCTACCTCCCCCTGCGACCATAGCGTGTGTGGCCGACTTCCCGGAGGGTCCATGGTTAGACAGCAGAGGCCCCCTGCCCCCGCTGCCTAGACCCTCCTGGCGCTGCTGAGCGGGCCCTCCTGGCCTACCCGCAGCGCCCTCCATAGGTCCCTCTTAGTTTCCCCCCCGGTAGTCAGTACTAAGGGCACCCAGAGTCGTCGGTCTCTGGGTGTTACCGTTTCCCTAGCGCCTCCTGCGCCCTACCGGGAGGTACTCAGCCCCCCCACCACGACAAGGTGGAGACCAGTCGGGGGGGACATAGGAAACACCTACACCAAGACATATATTTCTATCGACGCACTATGTGTGGTGGTATTTCTATCTTGGGGTGTGGGGAAACCTACGACCCTAGGAGCTGGGAACAGGTGCTTATCTGTCGCCGGTTTTGTATACTATTCTTTTATAAGTATAAGCTGAAGTGGCAGGGGACGGTGCTGTTAATATGTTGAATTACCAGCTAAAATGTTCTTCAATGGAGATACATCCAATTCTAGAAGAACAAAACATTGTCCCAGAAAAAAATTACTTTACAGTGCCCAAAAATCCCAAAACATATCAATTTTAATAAGCATTTTAATAGTTTCAAAAAACACGCGTTATACTACGCTATCGTCATGTCTGCATTGCAACCATGAGTGGTGTTTTCGAATTTCTTTTCAATTATTAAAACGGAGAACTATAAAATTTACAAAATTATAATATTCAGGCTATATACTGCTGGAAGATTTATATAAGTATTAAGGTAGATAACTTGTTAATATTTAAAGCTACTAAACCGAAATAAGATGGTGTGTAAACTTTATCCTATAAAAGTGTTAGCGTGTGTCCACCCCGGCGACGGTGCTGAATGACGTTGCGTCAGCGTCCATCCCAGTTCTCTGCTTTAGGCGAGGTATTCGCTACAGGTCACCACGGGCAGGTACCGTACCTGCTCGCACATTTTCCTTGTCAAACTTCCTGGCAGCCTTTCATTTATACCTAATATCGTAAATTATTAAAAAACTGCACTCACACAGGAAATGTCCAAAATAATAGGTTGGGGAAAAAGTCTTTTCGTATTTTTGTATGAAAAGTCAAGACATTTTTTTCAAAGTTTATTTACATTTATTTACAATATATATGTACCGTTTGGTTGAATAACTTTCTGCCATTTTGTGGGCAGAGACATTATCCCGTTACTGTAGAAACTTTGGGACTTCTGATCAAAAAAACGGGACAAATAGTTTTGGCAGTCCTCTCTTGAGGTCAACCTTACAGAACCTAAAGAATTCTGCAGAGACCGAAACAGGTGAAAATCTGAAGGCGCAAGGTCAGGGCTATATGGTGGATGCACTAGGACCTCCCAGTCGAACTCTCTTAATTTTTGCTGAGTGGCTAAAGATGTGTGTGGTCTAGCGTTATCGTGATGAAAGACCACACCCTTCCTGTTGATCAATTCCGGCCGTTTTCTCTCGACTGCTTCCTTTAATCTCATCAGTTGCTGGCAGTAAAGATCAGAATCGATGGTTTTGCCGGGCGGTAAAAGCTCATAATAAACAATGCCCTTCCAATCCCACCATACACACAGCATCACCTTATTTCGTGTTAGGCCAGGTTTGGCCACAGTCTGTGAAGCCTGGCCAACTTTCGACCACGACCTTTTTCGCACGTTCTTGTCGTACGTGATCCACTTTTCATCGCCAGTTATCAATCTCTTCAAAAACGGCTCGGTTTCATTACGTCTCAATAATGAATCGCAAATGAGTACACGGTTCATTAAGTTTCTTTGAGTGAGCTCGTGTGGCACCCAAATATCGAGCTTTTTTGTATAACCAGCTTTCTTCAAATGGGTCAAAACTGTTTTGTGGTCAATTCCCAGTTCTTCAGCTACATCGTAACTACTAATATGCCGATCTTGCTCCACTCTTTCAAAAATGGCGTCCATTTTATTCGTAACAGGGCGACCAGAGCTGGGTGCATCTTTAACATCAAAATTTCCGGACTGAAAACGTTTGAACCAAATTTGTGCTACTCTTACTGACACTGCATCAGGTCCATAAACATCACAAATTTTTTTACCTGACCTAATATAATGCCCATAGACATTTTAACAATTAAAAATATGCATTTATACGAAAAGTAACGACACTGAGCATCATTTAAAACGCTCTTCTGTTAAATTGACAAACTAACAGTTCTGACTTTGTTATAATGAAAGTTTGAAGCCAAATTCTCTGCTTAAGGCCAGACCTCCTCACACAACTTCCTGGCAGCCATTTATTAAATTAATATAGAAAGTAATTAATAAACTTTCCTGGACATCTCACATAGTGTGTTAAGAACAAAAATCTCAATAGATAGTTTAATAGTTTAAGAAATGCGCGTTAGATGGCGCAACTGTCATTGTTGCACTAACATGAAAAGAGGCGCGCGGCGTTAAAATAAAGATACCTATTTGAAACATAGAGCTGTTATGTAAAATATAAATTGCAATCAATGGTATCTCTTTTTTATTTTTGAGTTATATTTCGAATTTATACAACAATTAAACAATGCTTTCATTAAAAATACTAGAGACATTAAAATAAATAAAAAAGATTGTACAAAATTTGTTTCAAGCGAGATAGATTTTCTCTCCTTTTTTATGTAACAATTTATTTTATAATGATAACACTGACTGAAACCATCCTAGTCGGTGATTACACCGTTAAAAATATTTATTTTTCATTTTGAAATGTGTATTAAGATAAAGTATAGTCCTTCACATTTCTACCAACTGTATCCTGTATCTATAGCCACTAATCATAAAAATAATGCTAAACTGACACTCGCAAATTTGTCGTAGATTGTAAGTAAAAAAAGGACTTCTTGGCGGATTATTAACTGTTAAGTGTTTGTGAGTGAACGTACATGAGCGTTGGTAATTGAAAAAACCAGTGCACCATCACTTTTAAAATTCTTTTAAGAAGTCCAAGTAAGATCTCAGTAGGGTCCCACATCTTGACTGAGGACTCATGGGGCTTAGGGGGATGACATCTTATTTATCATTTTTATCTGCACTTATTCACATTTACTATGATTTCCATATTATTCATATATCTCTTACTTGACACAGGCTAAATGTGCTAAACGCACGAAGCTATTGTTTAAAAGAACTCGAGCAACCAAATCGACTGAACCGCTAATTCTACATTCAAACATTGTTTTAAGTAAAAATATACAACTTTGAAATAAAAACAATATGTCATTTTAAAGCTGGAAACTTAAACGCTTTAGTAGAGTTGGTTACTCGCGAGTGTAGTAGATTTTTATTTATTTGTACTATTTTTATTATATTGGTACTATTTTTGATTAAAAATTTATAAGGTGTCGAGATTTTTTATCACGGTCAAATCAAATCAAATATTGTTTATTTTATAACCTATTACATAGTACTTGAAAACTAGGCTTTTAGTAGTGCTGATTACATTAAATATTTTATATCTATGTTATAAATTTATCGTAATTAATTTATTCATATGTTTTCCTTCCTAATCACCATGCATAAAATAAACTAATTTAACATCCCGAAATAACCTTGGTAATATTTATTAGGTACTTTTTTATTTAATTTAAAAAAATTGATTGAAAATTGTAGAATTAACATAATATACGTTTTTTCAGGACCCGTCATAATGTATAAATCCTGCCATATGATAAGCAGTCGATGCTGTTTGCAAAAAAAAAGTTACTAGTAAGAAGCACTAGAGGATGGCCCTTTTACTAGGGGAAAAAGATGCTTGTTAAACTTTGGCCCCCCGCTATTAAAATAACCCACTGCTGAACATAAGCTTCCCCCCCTTAGCTTCCAATGTGATCGATGCCGACGGCCTGCAGCTAGCGTAATCCTGCGACCTTTGTCACCATTGCAGGTTGTAATAACATGTAATTCCAAAAATCGCTTTGACATGAGTTTTGTCTCATTTATTTTAAATCTTGTGATTGCAGAACGCATGTTTTTGTAGACTTTGTTTTAATATTAAGTACTTTTATCGTAACTGGCGGGCGGAAAAACCAACATTGACCTTTTTTCTTGCCCTTTCTTGAATAAATGTTTTTGAGTTTTTCAATGCCACACAAACGGCCACCCATTCAAGTATTGACCTCTGTGAGATTTGCTTAACTTTTGAGATCGTGGCCGACCAATGAGTTATACAAGCTCACGTAGGACGTAGGTATATGTTTAATTTTGATATAAAATAAAACAAACAGAATATATAAACCAAGCATTAGAGGGCATTTCGGTTTGTGCCCAAAAGTCATTGCACTGTGACTAAGAACAATAAAATAATCTCGAAAAGGTAAAAACGCCCAAGTCCAGCGTAAGCCGGGCGCAGTGGGCGGCTACTGTTAGTTGCGTTAGGCATTTTACTGAGTACGCGACCGCGGTGATATTTGACGCGTATTACGTAGGTACGCGTTAGCCGTTGATTGTTGGCAGTGTAACATTTAGTTCTATGTATATTAAGTATTATTTTACAATAAAAAAGTATTTATGTATGTTTATCCGTTATTTAGTATCCATAACACAAGTTCTTATTAGCTTGGAACTAAATAATTGGTGTACTTGTCAGAAAATATTTATTTATTTATTTAGTAGTTTCAATAGTAGAGGCCGCGTTAAAAATAAATTATAGTCAGCAAGCAGTCATTACACTCAATTGTTTTGTAAAGTAGTGTTCTCTTTTAAAACAAATATATACTCAGCCATTGAATGTTAGCCGGCTAATGTACGGAAGAGCGAGACCCTCTAACACAGGTATCTTCATACTTAAAAGGGAGCCTTGAACCAATGAGATTTAAATTAAGTTAAAGAAATAAATATTTTGTATTTTTGTATAACATTCACTTGTTTCCATGGTAGTAGACGCTTTCCGTACAAACAGTAATTTTCAAAATTAGTAAACGCTTTCAAGACAAACGAATAGTCAGCCATTGATTGTTAGCCGTCTAAAATTCCCTTGTTTTTATAGTAGTACAACACTTTCGAAATTAGTGCACGCTTTTAAAACGAACGTCATAGTAAGTCGTTGATTATATTAGCAGTCTAACATTTAGTAGTTTCTATATTAGTGGTAGCGTCCAAAACAAATGATAGTCGGCAGGCTGACTATGTCAATTGTTTTCTACAGTAGGGTTTTCTTTCAAAACAAATGTATAGTCAGTCGTAAATTGGTAACAGACGCGATCTACACAAACTTATAGTCTGCCGTTGATGTGCATAACGATAACGCTCATGATTAAAGATATGCTAAAATACTTATATATAACGTCGCGCATCGAAATTGTAAAAGATTAAAGTTTATTCTTTTTAAATTATTATTGCCTCGTGTTCTAAGCGATGGAATATGATTTTCTATGAGGAAAGTTTCTGATTCTGGGACAGTACATTTTAGGGCTTGGTACATTACCAATAAAATTCGTTGTTAATTTGAAGGCTTTTTCCAGGACTTACCACAAACATAACTAATTAGTTACTTTTTAGTTTTTTTTTGTTAATATTCATGAAATAGAAGATATGATATGTATCATCATCATCATCATCATCATATCAGCTATTTGAAGTCTACTGCTGAACATAAGCCTCCCCAATTGGAACGTGAACATATATGATGAAAAATATTTTAGTTTCTCGTTTTGCATTTAATTTATTTAATGATGAATTAAAATATTGCACAATTTTCGTTGCATACGTCGCGTCATGTCGCGTTATCAGTAAAATACCTTAGTTTAGTTTAAAAGGTATTTGTTTTGATGTGACTGGCAATAAAACTAGAAAATCACAGTGATAAGATGTGTAATTTATTCTTTGACTTGTCCAGCCTTGTATGGTGTTGCTAAAACACAGGTTTATATTTTTGTTAGTATCTAAGGACCGTTTTAATAATTATCTAGTTCTTAACTGTGGAAGCGTAGTGGACATATTATTTGCTTATATAAGTAAATAAATAAAATAAATAAATATTCTCTTACAATCACACCAATTATTTAGTTCCAAGATAAGTATCATTAAGAACTTGTGTTATGGATACTAAAGAACGGATAAACATACTTAAATACTATTTTTTTTGTAAATACATACTTAATATACATAGGAAAACATCCAGACCAGAACAAATATTCATGTGTATGCGCACAAAGATTTGTCCTGTGTGGGAATCGAACATTCGAACATTATATAAGTGATGTAGATGAATTTCGCCGTGTGGTAGCGGCTTAGAATAGATCGCCCTCTCTCATTCTCAAGGGTAGTCGTAAATCGACGAAGAGAAATCCTACCGGATGATGCACCCCTATGTGGAATCCACCCCTAGGTGGAACTGGGATCAACAACCCGCCTGCCCAGCGAGGTTATTATGGGCAAATACCTCCAATAAAATCATCATCATCTGATTGAGTCTACATATCATAATTACTTTTATTTTTGTTGGTATATGTAGTTTATTAATAGCACATATTTAATTCTATGTAAGTGTTATCTATGTATGTTTTCTTGTTCGTACTGCCTACTTTTCTGCCAACCCAAAGGTTAACTGGTAGAGAATGCCTTGTAGCATTAAGTACGCCTTTTGTACAATTTTTTTAATGTGTGCGATAAAGTTTAAATAAATAAGTAAATAAATATAATGAAAATTATTAAGGTAGCCAATGTTCAACGGTGGACTTTATATGGCTGAACTGATGATGAGATACCCTGAAACACCACAACTTGTGAAAGGATATTTAAGTACTGTAATAAAGCGTCCTAAAAAAGTATACAGCATTAATTAAAAATGTAAATGAGCAAAATTGTATTATTTCTATATTTTTTGAAAATTATTAAGGAAGCCAATGTTCAACGGTGGACTTTATATGGCTGAACTGATGATGAGATACCCTGAAACACCACTGCTTGTGAAAGGATATTTAAGTACTGTAATAAAGCGTCCTAAAAAAGTATACAGCATTAATTAAAAATGTAAATGAGCAAAATTGTATTATTTCTATATTTTTTGAAAATTATTAAGGAAGCCAATGTTCAACGGTGGACTTTATATGGCTGAACTGATGATGAGATACCCTGAAACACCACTGCTTGTGAAAGGATATTTAAGTACTGTAATAAAGCGTCCTAAATAAGTATACCTACAGCATTAATATAAAGTGTAAGTGAGCAAAATTGTATTATTACTAGATTTTTCATAATTCTCCATATTTTGTGCAATTTTTCTTACCTTCTGCTATCTTAGAGGAATATATTTTAGCGCAGCGCTATGGCAGAGACTAGCTATCAGAAGCTAGCTATGAAGCTGCTTAAGGTAAAGTACCTACTAGGCCTCTCCCACATACTTCTAATATCCATATATCTAATTTCAGCGTTCGTCTTCTCTTCTTATTCTCTTCTTTGTCACAGACACAGGATTTACCAAGTTTGGGCACCAGTCTCCCATATTATATCAAGCTTTCGCACAATTGTACACCTCTTATTTCAAGTTGTCTTTTAATATGTGTAAGTAAGTAGCTTTAAATTTATTTTCTTTGTATAGTAGAAAATAACTAAATATTAAAAATAAATATTATTATTAATAACTTGTTTAATATAGCTTGATTTAAGATTTATTTTTTATAAATTGTGGGGTCTTGTGTTAGTGTAAAAATGATGACGCGAGCTAAATGTACGTGTGTGAGTATGTGTAATTAGTTTGCGAATTGAACACGCAACAATAAACATCACATCACATATCCTAGCATTATCCCGGTTAGACTTAAGCTTAGGACCCAGGGTCTGCTCATTGGTTCAACCAGATTTAACTGAATTTCAGTTATTACGTGGAGAGACTGCCGTCTGACCTCCGCAACCTAGAGGGAAACATCACTCTATGGTTAAACCAGCTATCAGTCTATTAGATGGCACTGACTTCCCTATAACGACTGCCATAGATGTTCATGAGAGCCGGGACCAACGGCTTAACGTGGTCTCCGAGGCACGGAGCAAGCAATAATTTACGCACCTAACTTCGAAAAGTCATAGGGTTTGAACACGCAACAATAAACAGTTGGCATTTAACATCCGAGCGTTTCACTTGTCTCCAACCCTGCCCACAGTAATACATAGGAGTCTTACATAAATCTTAAGCCATATAAATTAAGTACTTAGTAATATTGCCCACAGTGTGCATAGCCCGGCCTGTATCCAATGCAATCCCGCAACATAGACAATAATGTTTAGATCTACCTGGTTACAACAATAGTAAAGCAGAAAATAAGTACATACTTTAAAACAGATATAATTACACTATCAATAATTATTTACTTGTCAGAGGCTTAAGCCTGCTTGAATTTATATTCTTTGTAATGTATTTTTCTCAAATTTTGATAAAATACTTTCAGGTTTTTATTGTAACAACATCCATATTTAGTTCTGTGATGGAAGGTTTAATTAGTGATACTTTATTAGTTACAGTTTCTAAGAGAACACTCTAATTTATTTGTCCACAGTTTTTGGCGGAGGACAGAACTTTGAAGAGTTGCAGTTCTCAAGCTCCCGCCCTTGTGAAGTTTCTTTTTAGATTTAACTGACGTTTGCAAGTGCTTCGGAATAAAGCCTAGATAGATAAATTTAATTGTATTTTGATGTTTATATGGACGTGTATCAAATATATGAAGGTGAAACTTGAAATCCGCAAGTACAGGGCGCTGTTCACAGACTCATAATGAGCATTTTTATGCCACAAAGATAATTGAGAGAAGACAATGTGCACTTATAGCATTAGTTAAGTACGTACACATACAAGAAGTAACGTGACAAAGTTTTTAATTATTAGACGTGAAAATCGCCAGGTGCGAGTAGGAGGGATTTCAGAGGCCCCCATTTGGCCGTCGCCTGCCGTATTTGGCACGGCTCCGGTCTAAATATGGCCACGGCCTGCCCACCGCCCCGCAGCCGCCGCTCGCGCTCCACTTCCGACTCTATTATTTCTATTTACGAAATAAACTCAAAATAAAAGCTCTATTTTAATACAGATTTCGGGCACTGAAATGTTCGCGGTTCCCGGCGCTTTCCCTACGGATGTGTCGGGTTACGCCAGTCCGCGATAGCCCCGTCCCGCTCGCAGGGGCACTGGTCCGCCCGCGCCAGAGCGAGACGGCTAGATATGGAGGTGCGCGGGACGGAACCGTGCGAAGTCAGTCGCGGTCCGACCGAGCGGCCGAGTTGTCAGTCCCGCCCTCGGTTCTTTCGCGTTTTCGGGCAGTCTCCGTTCGTCGTTCGGACGGTGTGGTGTATAAAGCGCTCGTGCGCACCGGTTACTGTGGCGTACTGCGAGGTTATTATGGACGCGCCCGGCGGAGCGCGGGAGCCCCGCTTCGGGTCACCTTATGGTATGGGTCTCCTGGGGGAGATGCCGGACATGTATGGCACCGGCCGGCCGCCCAGCTCTCTGAGCGGTGGTGGAGGCCTGAGGCCGGGCATGCAGGCCTGCCCCATGCCCCGGTCGGGCCTCAAGAGGCCGTCAGACCAGTGCTACGACGAGCGACCCTCGCAGAGCGTCGGCCTGGAGCATTGCCCCATGCCTGACATTGCAGATGATGGCTACGCTTCCCTCCAACCCAAGAAGTCACCTCCGTCCAATGGCAAAAAGACCAAGGGTCGTGTAAAGATCAAAATGGAGTACATAGACAATAAACTACGGCGTTACACGACTTTCTCCAAGCGGAAGACTGGGATAATGAAGAAGGTGGGTTGCGGAAACTTCTTTTGGCAATATTCCATATGGGACACTCGTAGAACATTAGTTGTGAATGGCTTCCAACAAGTGTAATAGTGAATACCATCTGTATGTACAGCAATAAGACCAGTGAATGTTCTTTAGTCCTGCGATTTAGAATTTTTCTTTTACTCGCAGAGATAGGATTTGTGTTACTTACTAGTGCAAATACATCTAGAATAGAAGATTTTAATTATAAATTCAATTACTAGTCAGAGCCTTGATAATAAGACTAGATATAACTTATTACTAAAGCAATTCTTAATCCTAATCCCAAGGGTAAGTTCAAAAAATAACAATTAAAAATTTAAGTTCCCTCGTTTCACTATTATCATTTGAGTTAATATTTTTATTTTAACTTCCTTGTAACAGAAGGAGTTAAAAAATATAAGTATTAACAAGAAGCAATACATTAAAGTTAAGATTTATTAAATATTTTGTATCACTAAATGTGACAAAAGTATTGATAAATCCCTGGAGCTAAAAACAAATTTATGCAAAAAAAAATCCTATGTAAAGATAATGCTTTCTTTCTGATTTATTGCTGGTATTTATAACTGAATACTATTTACACGGTTATTTCATTTATTAGATAAAAGTATTCATGAAATAGCTAGTAATTTTGTGAAAACTCATAAGTTTGTATTGTGAGAGGTTATGTTTTGTTGATTCAAGAAAACATATGGAATATTGCCAAAAACTAGTTATAATGACATATTTATTAAGTAATCAAGTGGTTTATACTTAGAGTAACTCGTACTAGTGAGATTTTTGTAAATTTTTTGTGTTTTGGGTAGCATTTGTGATGAAAGTTTTGACAGGTGTCAGCTGATATTGTGTATCAAATTTTGCTGTGATATTTTAAGTGAAATAAGGTTTTTCTAAAAATAATACAATTATAACACTACATTTCTATGTGAATTCTAATTTCAAGCAGTAAAATTGTGGATAAAAACAATATTTTTTAGAACAAAACATTAAATCGGCATACAGAAACGTCATTATTAGTTCTCAAGTTTCTTAATAGATGGCGCTGTGTGTATGATTTGCAAACAGGTTGTACCAGAGATAGTTTTTATTTCACGCTAGCTGTTGCAGCTGAAGTATTTTGAGTATCAAAATAGAAAAGTTATTTGTATTTGTAGAATTATATGTACTTACTTATTATTATACATTACAATCGATGTGATAATATTTCCTACGCAAATTCGTTACCGCGAAATATAGGCTAGATTAGAGATTTATTAACTTATGTATTGAATCATTTTTTATTAAATTTTTTGATCACTTACTAAGTTTTATGAGAGACCAGCAATTACTTGCGACTGCCTGACCTTATTCATCATACCATCCACGTCACGTGCACATATTTTTTGTATGTACAATGTACATAGATGGAATTAAAATGCACTAAGAACATACATAAAAACGTTAAAGACTATTGTATACATGATAATAATATTTACACGTATAAAAGGACTGTGGTAGACGGATGTAAAAGAGAATTAAGAAAAGTATGGAACCTTTCTGAACTCGTTATTAATGGATATTAAAAATTACTAAATATAATGTAGAAAGTCAGAAATCCGTCTTTAGTTTTATCGATATGTAAATAATTACGGAATATTTTATAAATTTAATGTCTTTAAATCATATACTTAGTATGTACCTACTGTTTTTCCCATTTGAAACAGAGATTGAAGTACAATCCCTAAGTCAAATATTTTGCCACCAAATACCGCTTGCGCAATAATTACGATGTTCCGATGTGAAGGGTGCTGTAGATATTGAAATTACTAGGCGTATATAAGCAAATAATTTATGCTGCAATTATTTTTTCTTTTATAAAATGGTTTGTTGACAAGGCGCTTCACGTTTAGTCCGTCCAGCGACATTTTGAAATAATAAAAATCTGTGACTTTATAATTATTTTTTATATGAGAATAAAATATATAACTTCACATGTAGAGTATACGTTGCAATGCTAACAAGCAGCCCGAATGTACCAAAAATTAATATTTTGAAAAAGGCACTATAAATTTACCAACTACAAGGACGATGTTGCGATATTTTTCCAAAATAATAAGTTTCTGTCAAACGTCATACTTATACATTTTTTGCACATATTTAAACTAATAACAATTATATATTTCCTATGCGCATGGCATTTATGTTTTTTCGAAGATCAAAAGGGAACAGAACTCCCACATACCTATTTACGGCTCGAAGGACCAAATTTTTTGCCCAACAAATTAAAAAAATATGTTATGTAAAAAGGCACTTATTTTAATACATTAAATTGTTAAAAGTATTGACTATAATAATATACAAAACAATTGCCATAGCGGAATCTGCTATCTAAACACGATGTAGGTAGGTACTCTAAATTACAGACTTTCATACAATTCCTATCAATAGACGAAAAAGATTCGTGAGAAAGGTTTTGGTGTAAAATTTACTAAATTATTATATTAATTGGCTGAAAAAAGGCAATGTTCCTTAAAATTTATGGAAAAAACACAGATATACAATATATAACACAAGTAATTAGGTATTACAATTTGTATTAAATGTAATGTAAAGCGTGCAGACATTTTAACACCGAATGGGATGTCACTGCCGATATTTAGTGATGGGAAATCCTAACTGATTTATCGACACTGATGCCGCTGTATTCATATTCATGACGCCAGTTTCCCCGAAGGGGTAGGCAGAGGCATATTATACGCCCATACTTCGCCAATTATAAAGTTGGTCCCACGTAATAGGTGGCGAGCCTATTGCACTTACCGGGCACTGTTATATTCGCCCGAGCCTCGTCCGTTGATCTGCAGGTGCACCACTTGCGGATGAGGTTGGCTTGGGCTCCTTAGGTCCTGGTAGGATCCCTACACACCTGTAAATTTATGTCTGTGGAAAAAATCATAATTCAAATAAACTATTAAGCACGCAGGCAAGAGTACGTAAGTAAGTAAGCTAGTTAAATGTCGTTAATTTAATTACCGTTCATAGAGCTCAGTCTTGTAATGTGGGACTGTTTGTGTGCCTAATTCTATCGAATTCTTCGAAAGGTACTTTAAGCTGTTCGTTCTGGTTTCATTTTAACCAGGTAGAAGTTGTCAATATTAACGTCCGCGTAGTGACGTCCTGTGTCAGTTAAAAGAGGGCCTATTAGTATTTTCGCCGAGGCGCGCCTCAAGATTACAATAAGGGTCGACTAAGGCCCTATTTATAAGTAATACATTAGTTATTCATAAATTTCTTTTAAAAATTGCAGCAAACGCATTTCTGATTTGTATAAAGGTGTTATTTTGCTATCAGTTACGCGGTGTGTATGTCTATTGTATTTCGACAGGTCAGCTTAAAAAAGTATGTTAGACTTCTTGGCGGAAAAGTGAAGCGTCTTTATTTTCTACTAAAATTTGTGATATTTCGAACAGTAATGTTTAATAACGGTGGATTATTAACCGTTAACTGTTTGTGAACGTACATGAGTGCTGGTAAATGACACAAAACAGTGCAAAATCACTTTTTAAATTCTCTTAAGAAGTCAATCCAAGAGATCTCAATATAGTTCACCATCTTTACTGAGGACTCAAAGGGTTTAGGGGGGATGGCGTCTTATTTACTATTTACCCTCTTTATCACCTCTTATTCATTTACTATATATTAAATATTAATAATATATATTTTACTTGACAATGGCTAAATGTGCTAGAGACACGAAGCCATTATTTAAAAGACCAAAAAACAGTATGTTATTCCTAGACTTTTAGTGTGACGCTTGCTTCACCAGTAGCTGATTGTGCGGTAGACAGACACCTTCCTAAGAATCTGATTCTATAACTACTACGAACAATTTTCAATAATAATAATAATAAATATATTACTATAACGTGCACCTTTTTTTTTTCAATATGATATAGCGATAATTGCCCATAATTGGCAAAGATAAATACATTTCTTGTGTAAAGTTTAAGAACTTGCAGAAAGTATATTAAAGAGTAACTTACTTCAGTTACGCAATAAGCAATTTTGCTGGCTAGTTAAGTGTGATTTTCCACATCGCTGGTTTGTTTCAGACTCTTCTATTTTTCTTTTATGTGAGTTATGAAAACATAATTAGGTTTACGAATTACCTATTACTCAAATGAATTTAGA
Organism: Musotima nitidalis; assembly: GCA_949126915.1. Taxonomy (NCBI): domain Eukaryota; kingdom Metazoa; phylum Arthropoda; class Insecta; order Lepidoptera; family Crambidae; genus Musotima; species Musotima nitidalis. Next base: position 3,378,241 of record OX421424.1, on the reverse strand, counting down.
AATCGTAATGTTTAAGATTATTATTTACACGCCAGATTCTACAATGTAGTTACCTTATAAACCTATTCTTCAGACGGATTTAGCATTTTAGCTTATTTATTTTAATATTTAAGATTATTATTTAGGAGCCAGATTCTACAATTTAGCCCGTTAGCAAAAGGAGATGTTATAAATGTGCCTTCCTTGTAAACCTAATTCTCAAACGGATTTAGAATTTTAGCTAATTAGACTATAATACGTAAGGGGCCATCCATAAATTACGTCACACAAAATTCGTGATCTTTTGACCCCTTCTCCGTCCTTGTTACAGCTGGTTACACTTGTGAGAGTACCTCCTTTTAAGTGGGATGTCACATTTTTTGCAACTGTACAGTAAGAAACAATGACATTAAAACAGCAGTAACAAAATTTTACAGGACCTGGATTTTGAAATGTGACGCCACGAAATTTAGGATCCCTTCCATCCCCTTGTCACACTTCGTCAACCACCCCTTAACGAGTGACGTAATTTATGGATAGCCCCTAAGATTATTTAATATTAAATTCTACAATTTAGCCTATTAGCAAAGGAGACGGTATAAATGTCCCTTCCAATTTCCATGCGAAGATCGGCCGCAAGTAGCTTCATTAACCAACTAGACATTGTCAACGTATGCGACCAGTGACAGTGACGTTCCGTCCGTTGTCCGTCAAAAACGACCATTAAATCTCGCTGGAGCGGTTAACGAACGGTTGGGGGCAGTGAATAGGTGTTCATATGTCTCCCATCTTCAGCATTCTTATCTTACAGAAACTGATGGGGGTTTTAAAGCTAATTATTTCCTTGTAGTGGTATGTGGATGTCTTCGTATCGCTCCGGTAGCTATTTATATTTTTACAACTTAGGTTACATTATTGGACTTTTCGTAGGGATCTCTAATTGAAATCGCTACCATACATACCTATACATACATACATACATACCTATTTCCCCGAAGGGAGATGCGGAGGCATGTTACACGCCCACACTTCTCCAATTATACAGTTAGGTGGCAAACCTATTGCCGCTGACCGGGCACTGTTATATTCGCCAGAGCCTCGTCTGTTGATCGGCAGGTGCACCACTTGCAGTTGAGGTTGGCTTGGGCTCCTTAGGTCTTTGTAGGATCCCTATACACCCTTAATGCTTAATAATATAGCCTATGTTAAACACAAATGTGTCTTCATATTCATCATATCAGCCTTTTAAAGTCCACTGCTGAACATTAGCCTCCCCAATAGATTACATTATATTGGAGGTATCTGTCAAATGCCCCTCTTAATAGTTATCACTATCATCATGCGAGCGTTATACCGGTTGCCACCTTATGTGTCCAGGGTCCGCCTTCATGTTCTTTTGCCTCCACTTCGCATCGTCTTCAGCACCCCTTGTATCTACACAAAACAACGTAGTTTCTTAACATTCATCATCATATCAGCCTTATAAAGTCCACTGCTGAACATTAGCCTCCCCAATAGATTACATTATATTGGAGGTATCTGCCCATAATCAGCACGCTGGGCAGGCGGGTTGGTGATCGCAGTTCAAGCCAGTACGCAGGATGTCGCTGCTGCCCATAGTCCAGTAGGATTTCTCTTCGTCGACTCTTAAGACTTCTCGTGAAATCAGAGGGGGTGGCACAGGGTATACGGATTTTTTTATAGACTGACACAAAAATTTTAAGAAACATGTATTGTAAATTCTTAAATGATTTTATGATTTAAGCGTTTCTTTGCGGAAATTTATTATAAGCAACTTAAGGTTCAAGATAACTGTTTTACAGTATTTAAAATACAACAAAAAACGCGCGCGGACTGTAAGTAGGTAAATAATAAGTAATAAATATTTCTGACACTTACACCAATTAGTTAGTTTCAAGATAAGTATCATTAAGAACTTGTGTTATGGATACTAAATAACGGATAAACAACATAAATACTTTTTTTTTGTAAATACATACTTAATATACATAGAAAAACACCCAGAACAGAACAAATATTCATATTTATGCACACAAATATTTGTCCTGTGTGGGAATCGAACCCACGACCTCAGGAGTGGAATGCGGGTATACTCGCCACCACGCCATATCGGTCGTCAGTAGCGGCAGCTAACCCGACGATTGATCGGGGTTTGCGCAAATCACATGCATTTGCGTTATCTATGATATATAAATCTGTGAAATGGACACTACTTTTCCATCGAAGTAACGTTTGCCAGAATTCGTATAAATAGTATTGTACCACCGTATGCCCACTGGGATAATTATAAAAAATTGCGACGGTTTGGGTGCTTTGGTCACTGACCTTTGTTTACAGTTACGGGCCTCACTTCAGGTTTACAAAATTGCAATTAATTAAACGAGTGTTAGTTTTTTAACAAATGGCTATCTATCATTTAAATAATAGTACTTACCTACTATAAGGGTAGCTCTATGTTAGAGTAAGATCAATTAACTTATTATTAGATATTGTCAGCCTAATTTTCAAACTGCTTATGTCCTTTGTGCAAGCTTTATAGTTAGGAACTAAGAATTGGTTATTTTTCATAGTTAAGGCACTAATTGAACATAGATATTATTCCAATTCGTTCATAACTAATTAAATATTTATTTACGGGACATGCGAGATATTCCAGTCGATAGATCTCGATATTTGAGAGTAAATGGTATTCAAAGTAATTTTTTAATTTTTTGGAGTTACGCAGTTTAAAAATTAGACTGACAAAATACTATGTTTTATGTGTAAACTGTTATTATCATAAATTCGAAAAAAAAACAGGAAGAGATTGTTGTTGCTACATCTAGGTATATTCTACGCAACGCAATACGCAGATGATTAAAAAAAACCGGTATGTTACAATAATTATTGTTCTGAGCCGTATTTTGTGATACAGAAAATAACTAGTTATTAAATATATAATTATTAATTTACCGAATATAGGGTTAACAAAAAAATGCCTGATTGACAAAATAACAATTTTGTAGATTTTCATCGAAATAGCCCAAAAAACTTAAAATTGAATCTAACTGAATATATATAATTTGCTAAATCATTCCATTCACATCGTGTTGTGTTCACTAAAACATTTCTTATTTTCAAGTGAGCGTTTAATGTTAATTGCACCCATTGCAACAAACTTTAATACCAACTACCTATGTTGCGGAAATTATTGCGATCTTTATTTTCTTGTTCTCCATTTAGGTTGTAAATAATCATTAGAAATTAACAGAAATTATCATCGGTGAAATTTAAGTCTGATAGTACTTTTGTACTTGAATGTGATATAATCACAAATGGTTTTCACCTTTAAGAGCAGTTTAAAACTGACTAAATATTTTATGAGATTAGATGTTCCTAAAAGTAAGTTAACTCAATAATTATAAGTTATTTCATAAAACATCAGCTCGAGGAATTGGCCGTTTTGAAGATAAGCCTAAACTATTTTTGTTATATTGCTATATTTGGCTTATACCAATTTTTGTTTCTTGTTAAATTTAATTAAATTACAACTTTGATAAAATTTTAGTCATAATGAAATCTGAAAAAGTAATACCTACCTGACATCGCCTCCTCTCAAACAATAATTACAATTACGAATGCTAATAAACTCGTCACAAATTCAAAGTAGCCAGTTGGTTTATTATGCAAATGAGTTAATAAGAAACACCGTGGACGTATTTCAACAACACTTTGTATTCTAATAATCGGTTTTATCTTGCACCACATCGCCGGGTCGGGGCGCAGTGCGCGGTCCTGTCGCGCAGCGGGTATCAAAGTGGCCGGCGCTGCGCGGGCGCACTCCGATGTACTTGTTAGCCGCTTTCTGCGCAACAGCATCCGTCCCGCCTTGTTATGCCGTACTTTTTTTCTCAACCCGCTGACTTTACTCGCTCGTAATTAAACCTGGGCTTTCTCGATTTTTCAGTTAATCCCAAATTAATTAAAGTTTTCGTTGCTCGTTATTTTTGGGCTGGTGCGGTCGCGCTCATCGAATTCATTTGCGGACTTGTTCGTCCACTTTCCAAGAAGCTACTGTATTGTGTAATTGAAATTCATTTAAATGAATAAACTCTGTTGGCCCCGGTGCAATTTCTGAATTTGTATTTATTAAAATACTGTACTTTTATGTTGCAAAGTTTTGCACAGTTCATTAAAATTTGGTAAATGAGTTACTTATTTCAAAACAAAACTAGATAATTATAAAAATATATCCTTTCCAATAATATAAAAGCTAATATAAAAAAAATCTAAATCCTTTAAATGCTCAACTTTACTTTGTACCAACGTCCAGTAGAATCGGCTTATACGCATAAACAACACGCATCTTTCTTTGCTAAGTTGTCCAATCCCTAAGTTCAGAAAAAAGAAGGACAGATCATTTAATTATAATTTCAGCATAGCTCCTGGCAAGGTTTCATCGCTTCTGTTCAAAGTTTGAACTCCATGTTAAATAGGTCATAACCGGACATTCAGCTAAAGGATTACGACTGCCCTATGCATTTTATTATTCCCTAAACTCATTTAACTCCTATTTGAAGACATATACTGCACAGATCTAGTACTGAAAAGTAAAATATACTTCCTATATGTAGAACTGTGTGGGTATCAACCCGATCCCATAAAATTTGGTTTTCTTGAAATTATTCACATTTAAGTTCATCATAAAAAGGGTCTTTGTCTGCTCAACATTTACTTAACCAGTTTAGTCTGGTTACCAAATCAGTTGTTATATGAATTGACACAAAACAGTACCTTAGCGAATCGCTTACCCTGTGTTCCCGGAGTTTAATTGCGACGCCCCGGGGGCCGTCGGGCCGACACGACCGCATTTGTTGCCGACGACGGCGACTTTGTCGTATTCCGCCGACAATATGTTGGCTCGCCCTTTGATCTACTAGTGAACCGTCTGGTCCGGACACCGAAAGCCTTTAGTGGCGAACGCTTTTGGTCGGACCACGGATAGCCTCTCAATAATGCCTCGCAGATGTTGATTTATCGTTTCCTCGTTAAGTGTAGATTCATTTGCAGTTGTTATTTACATATTAAGAGCTTGTTGCTCCAGTGCAAAGGTTAAACTCCTTTTGTTTCGCTTCATCTCTTTGTTCGTGTGGTTCGTTGTCAATATAGACATTGCGAACCCGAGGGAAAATGTAACACGTGATAATTGTATATTTTCTTTACTTGAACAACAAACGAGACACGCATCAATAATTTTTGTATCTGTCATGGTACAAACAAAATGTTCTTATACTGATAGAGATATGTTAAAATAAGAAAAAGCAGTATCAAAAATGCGCTATGTTTTTTAGAAATAGAATCATCTATTGCCGAAAATATTATCTTAAGGCTTCAATATCCTAAAGTGATAATTTTATCAAATAATGTTTTTATGACAGTCTGCAGTCCCATAATATATCATCCTATTCCCGGTTTTATTATTATCTCAGAATACTTTATACCACCTACGGATTACCATTGTGTGTATTCAATATTCTTACTAAGTATTTATCTCCAGTAGAATATTGTTTAGCGCACTTCTCTAAAGCAGGAGAATAAATTATACAGTCCGATATTGGCGTACCGATATAGTCCTTAAAGAGGACATTTTAATAAATTTAAAATAACGATTATCGCTGTCTGGCGGAGTCGTGATTTCGTTAGGTTCGTGGTTCGGTCTAGGTTCGGAATAAGTCGTCACGAGCGATTACTAAATTAATTAGGACCTAGCTCGGATGTAGATTGCGGTTCAGATTATTTTCCCACACGACCCTATGGAGTTTAGATCTTGTGATTTTGTTTGTATTGTTTTATGTTTGTATCACACGAGTTCGTATGTTTGAAGCCTTATTGTTTTCTACGTCAGAGGATGCTTGAACACTACTTTCGTAAAATATAGTTTAATATAGTTTATATAAACTATCCCCATTGTACTTTATCATCACTACATTTAAAAAGGAACTTTGTATTTATTTATCGATCGTCGCTGAAAACAATTCGAAAGACCTATGTTTAGCTTCAGACTTTAGTTCACCTTTGCACTTGTTTTGGGTGAGTATGTTTTAAATTGTTATATGGGGAACTACGAGTATCCTTATATAAGGATACATGCAGGGTATAGCTCAATCAAAGTTTTTGATTATTTAATTACACTACTATTACTTATTTAGGCCAGGTATTTGTTTTCGCAATAATAAATCTAACTTTTATTTTAAAATATTCTAATTTCAATTAAATTAGCCCTTTTTTACAAGGCCCAGAAATGAATTTGTATGCAGTTCTTTTTTCTTAGCTCAAGCAGTAAAATTTCGAAATAAAAGTAAGCTACCGGATTACCAGCAGCCTTAACAATAAGACAGATCAAACATTCAATTAAGCACTTCACCCGAAAGAAATTGCAAATTTAAAGTGGGCGTTGATGTTATGAACAACAATACCTCAATCTCATTAATCCTCAGATGATTCGGAGTGAGTCAGTGCAAGTTTAGTTCTGTAATGGAACAATTATATATTGCGCGTTCGCTAATTACGAGGCGGCGAGGCGGCGCAAGCGCATCTGCGACCCATATCTCACGGTCCGCAGTTTTGTAATGCTAATACGGGCGACCTGTGTGGCGCTAGTTTGTATTTCGGTGGCTCCAACACCACTTTAGATTCCAGATAGCTTTTAATGCTTTTCCATGTTTTCTTATAATTTATCTCGGTAATAGATAGTTGTAGTTTCGCTGTTATTAAGGTGTTGAATATTTCTATTTTAACTAGCATTTCTTCGTTTCGGCTTTCACTACACTGAGTATCTAAATTATATTCTAGTGTTTCTTGTTTTCCACAGAGTAGACTAGAGTTCGACACCTAGTATTTTTTTTATTTGAGTCGTTCTTTGCTAGAGATTAATTTTCTACTGCCTAACACCTAGTAGATTGTTCTCAAGATCATTTGTTTATGCAAATGCGTTCGATCGATCCTACGACGATTGATATTTATTTGTGAATCGTCTAGATTTAGTTCTGAAATGTTCTTATTTAATTTCAAATTTCATCATAAATCGTAATGCACTTTCTCAAATTTATACGGCGTAAAAATGTGAGTAGAGATGAATGATTTTACAATTATTTCATTTACTTTTTAACTTTCTTCTTATTTTCTGTCCATCCCTTTTAAATAGGTACCTATCAAATAACACGACTTGAAGACAAAGTCAATAATAAATAGATATCAAAATGTTAAGGGTGTTTTCCTATGTATTTAAAAAAAGAAGTATCTTTGTAAGTTTATCCGCTATTAAGAATCTACAACCCAAGTTCTTAATGATACTTATCTTAGAACCAAATAACTGGAGCAATCGTTAAGTGTATTTCTTTTAAACCATAAGCATTGGTGGAAATCTATTGGGGAGGCCTATGTTCAGCAGTGGACGTCGGATGGCTGAGATGATGATGATGATGAAGTATTTGTTTCGTAAAATCACATGAATTTATTTTGATTATAGGTACATACAGACTTAACATAACTTTGCCTATAAGTAATTATCCCATTTGAGGTCGGACGAACCCTTATAAAACTCTTTAAAAGAGATTTAATAGTTGCAGAAAATTTATGAGGCATAGAGATCTCTGGGTGAATCCTTCCCTTCTTCTATGGCACCCTCGAGCAAGATATATGTGGTATAATTTATTTGACCTTTGGCTGTTATTAAAATTCCTTAGTTTTTGTCAACCGTTTCAGATCACCTAGTCTAGCGAAGCTCCGGGCCCTTCATAATTGTAGCTATAACCATAAAATGTTATAGCTATATTGAAATATTTCAACTTGATACTCCTATTATGATACTTATTGACATACGAAGTATTCCAAATAAGAAATTAATTACTATTTAACTGTTTTGTGTGTAATTATTTTCATTTGGAAAAGTTAAATTGAAACAATTGTAAAGGTGTTAGTTAATTTGATTTTTTTTATATTAGAAAATTGCTAGGGATTCCAAAATCTATGGCAAGATTAATATTTTTTTTTTTGTAACAGAAACCGCTCCATTTTATACCCTTTATGTGGAATCTGATTCATTAACAATAGATTATTCAATACAATTGAGCATAGGTGGTAAAAATTAATAATAATTTTACTCAAAACAGCCAGGAAAGGCAATTTATTTCATGCTGATAAATTAATTTGTTGCGTCAATTCTAAAGTTAAGGAAAAGCATTAATTTTTTGATCACGAGAAAATAGACATATTCATAAACATTCTAAATGAGGATGATAAGTTAGGAAATTTCAATGTGACATTGAAATCGAATTTATTTTAATTGTTTTAATGCGCTGGAAAACGAAAGTGCCAAATATGGCCACCAAAGTACCAGGGAGGCATGATTTCCAAAGAGCGGAACTTGATTTGTTCGTTGGTTGGACACATTTTACGTATCGGCGCCATCTTACGGAACACGTTTGAACTTAAATAATTCAATTTCGAAAGTGGACGCCTGCTTTTCTTTGTGCTTCACATGCTTTCTGATATCTCCATTATTTGTTAGCATATAAAATGTTACTCTGTTGCTTGGTATGAATTGATTCGCTTTTTAAATTATTCGAGTTCTATAGTAAATTTATTGATTTTGGTCATTTCCAATTAAACGTGCCAGCCACATCATTTTCAGATGATAATTTAATTTCTTATAATTATTTTGTAACTATTAAAATTATGAGACTGATAGACAGTTTTTCTGAGATATCCTCTATTAATCAATAAGCACTTTGTTTTATCTAATTGATTTGTATCTAAGTAATTACATGTAATCGATGATATGTCAGAAGTGACCCAGAAATGATTTCTTCCATAAAATGATCATAATTAATTGTGCAGTAGATTATACAAATCAAAATATTTATTCTCAAACATTGGTTATATCAATATTTTAATACTTCTGTTTTCTTATATGAAGTTATGTATTTGAATAATATATATTGTAATCTTCATTTTATATTTATAACTGTGGTGTCATGAGCTATACAAATCTAATCCTAGATAAGATTATGAAAAAGTTGCGTGTAACATTCATTATGTGAGGAGAGCTCTGTAATTATGAAAATGAGCAACCCTCACCACCGCTGTGATACCGCCTGCGCTTTACCGAATGGTCTACAAGGAGTACAGAACTAACGTAAAGCTTGTGCAACATTGCCAAAACACAAAAGCCACAGCGCGCTCTGTTACTTCCCTTCCGAGAAGCATAACAGTACTGAATGCGACAGGCAGGGGAGGTCAATTCAAATTGGACGGCTTGGAGGGAATGTCTGGCGTGCCGGCCCGCCTCCCAGACACCTAGCGCGAACGCCTTGTTGTCATGTGCGCCTAGTACTCGGGTGCCATTAAATGGCAGCCACGAGGCTACCAGTTGAATTGATTGATTCGTTTTTTGTTCTACTGTCGTTGTTTGCAAATGGATAGCGAATTGCCCGTGCCTCGCTATTTGAATGGAGTTTTACAAGATGGATTGGATTAAAAATGAATCGAATGCTGTTTCGATTATTGGGCCAGTTGTCATTCTACTGAGCTGATTAGTCGGGAGACGTTTGTCTCTCATGGAACGACTAATCGTTGGATTTATCGGTCAGACACCACTTCGTTAGTCGTCGGTTCATATCAAAGGAACTTCCACTCACGACTGAACTGTTCACGATGCTAGTTTTCGAGAAAACTCTTCAAGTTATGTGCACGAATTATGAAGTAGTGGCCATTAATGATGAACAGATACGTTTATAAGTTATTGTTGACAGGCGTACCACTTTATTTGAATCTCATTTGAATACGAATAGCTTCACGAAACTTTTGGTCATTTTTTTAGTAAACGTGTTATTTTGGGAACTTCGTAACTATGATCTGGTTTAAATTCATGTGTTACGATTTTCTTCTGCCGTAAAGTACCCAGATCTCTAGGGTTTGATAATTATAAATATGGGACAAAATATATTATTCTTATGAGGTAGAAAATCTTACATTAGACACAATTGAAGATCATGACGACAAAAGCTAAAAGTTAATATTTTCGAAATAGGATAACTTACTTATGAAAAAATAAATACCTAACATGCAAAATAAGTGATAAGCGATTAACGCGAAAATTATTCGTAAAAGATTTTAGTAGTTTCAAATGAATTATTTCTGATTACTGTTGAATAGATAAATTTGAATTCTATAAATAAATCCTTGTCCACATTATCCATTTTTAGTTTAAATAAGTTTTTAAGCTGCGGTTGGACTGATATCATTGAATATCAATAAAACGACAACGATGAAGACAATATTGATACTGATAATATTTTTTTTTTGTTTCTTAACTCTTTTAAAATACACAATTTCATACTTAAAGCAACTTTTGATCCCGTACCAACTATACAGACTAATGTGGACAACTTGCCATACAAGTATAACATACTTCATTAACGAAATATGAGCAACGAATTTAATTAACAGAAGTGACAGTTTACTCGCTAGCACAATGAGGCGGTATCATTCCACATCTGCGGATAGATGTGGTCATTATCGTTACACCATGTAATGAGCGCTGCTGAAAAAACAAACTGCTATGGATGTAAGATATAAGCTGAAGCGACCAAAACCGAAAAACTAACCGAGTAACATGATATGAAGCTCAATTAGAACAAACGACTACATTCGATTCTGCACGTCGCCAGATTAAAGCCTTATTCAAAAAGTATTAATAAGTCTTCTGTAATAAGAGTTCTGTAAGTGTTAATCGAAATTCACAAAATATTTTAAGTAATTCTATAGACGATATGGCCGCATATTTTAAAACTGTCGCTATAAAAGAACTGTTGTGTTTTATTAACAAAAAGTTTAGGTACCTAAATTTGTTCTGTTTGAGAGTCGTGTTCTGTGTTTGAAATTAAAAACAAATTACAGATCAGAACATTTGTTTCGTTGATAGGCTTGCAAAATCAGCTCAGACTTTGTCATTTTTGAACTTCATTGAACAAGGATAAGTTTGATATTAATTTGATGCTTTTTTAATGCAAATGGCCGAAATCTAGAACAGGTGATTTTTATGTTTCTCACATATAAATTGAGATATCCTTAGCATGTGCAATACTAAATAGGGTAGATATCTACATTCTATTGGTTGGTCATCCTAATTGTTAGTGCTTAAGCCTATTAGCCATCTCATCATCAGAAAATCTGAGAACAGTGTAAGTTACTATAAACCGCTATAAACAGATAAAATCGCCATCTGCCGTGACTTAAATGTTAATAACACGTTACTTAGTGCCAGATCCGGTTTTATTGGAAAACATATCTCCCGTGGGATTAGTCTAGGCACGATAACGGACGCACTCGTGTGCGATCGCTAGGAATTAATTCCTGGATATCAATTAATCTTAAAATATTCGAGATATGTTACCAGGGAGGTAAATCAATATATTTTAAAATTGCACGTGGATGTTGCTAATGGTTAACAACACTTTCATACATTGGAAGAACTCTACTTTATATGGTGTTCAAAAATGTTCCGTTAATATTTTGACTCATTTTGTTTAGTCATCATATCCTAGCATTATCCCGGTTGCCCTAGACTTAAGCTTAGAGCCCAGGGTCTGCTCACTCGTTCAACCAGATTTGACTAAATTTCAGTTATGTTTAGTATTTAATATAAAGAGTGAAAACTTAACGATACTAAATAATTTATTGATTCAGGCGTTACTTTGCGGAAATACGTTGTAAGCAAGTGATGGATTTAAAATATCCTTGTAACTATTCCCGCGCAACTATAATTTCTCAAAAAATCGAGAAACAATTCAACAGGACACGTGTTTCGCCCTTACACAGGGCAACTTCAGGTAAGATGACCAACGATGTCTTCACGACCAACGCTGAAACGAGAGTCAAGTTGCTTGTTGCTTAAGAGACTATCAGACTATGTGTAATTCCGTTATATTCTCTTGTATTTCGATAGATTCTGCGTCATTAGAGTGAAGGGTCGCTTCTATTGTGCGTACTTTTTGTAGTTCTTTATTTGCTTATGAATTTCGAAAGATCGTAATTATATCACGTTGACGTTGCCTTCACGTTGATATGTCTTATTCTTTAAAAAGTGGTCCTCTTATAATATCTTGAGTGTAATCTGTAATTTTTCCTAAATAACTAATCGCACGGATTCTCTAAAGAATTGTGAGACTCGTAGCATCTTTGTTGTGAAATGAAAAGACTAGTTGTAGGGAGCAGCCTCAACGAACCTTCCGTTTTGGAGCCGAGGCCAGTAAGTATTCCACTCTAGATTACTAGATCTCGGTTTTTGGTGAAGGATAATACCTAAAGAATGCTGTAATTGCGTTATATTTTGCAATTGCTGAAATTATCATAAAAAGACCAAGCCTCAACTATATCTGAAGCACTTACCATATCATACCACCACCGTACTATAAATTCGCTTAATTTCTATCGTAGCAGTTTTCGCGTGTGTGAATTAATTGTATGTAAATGATCCTCTTGTACCTCTTCTTTGTAATTCATATAATTGGCACTACTGGTTTCAGTCAATTATGAGTCTGTCCGATAATAAATTTATTATAATTTTACAACCATTATAATATTTACTCTAAATTTGATTATTCTCGAGTCCAATGTGTTTTGAACTGGTATTTAATTTAGCTGACAATTATTTTAAATAGTTATCTGGATAGAGATAAATGAAGACAATTATAAACAGATCATACTGCTGCGAAATGTGTAAAAGGGTTATTATTACTAATGTAACGTAAAATTCCATTACACTGCCAGTTTTCGCACCTGCGTTAACGATGCGCCCGCGCTACTCGAGTTTAAGAAAAAGATAATCTAAATTTTATATGCTTAAACCGTTAGCTGTCATGGTCTTGCCTCGAGACAATGTTGCCCAGGCCTAAATTGATTATGCCTACTTTATAGAACAATTATTTTTTATATTTTCATTTTACTTCGCGTACAAGACTCATTTACCTTAAAGTGCTAAATCCATTAATGTTTGGATATCCAAAGAAATGTTACCTCCTTACTACATTAATTTCTTACTTTAATTTCTTTTTACATTGTCTATATAGATATTGTAAAAAGAATACAGCTTATTATTGAGATTGTCATAATTACGTTTTAGGTAGTCTTAGTAACTTTTATGGCGGTTTAATAAGAAATATATTATCATCTAATTTCATTAAAAACGATTTTTGCGGACCTAAGATTTTTTAATACTAAACCATTAACTTTGCCATAAGCAACCATGTGCTTTAAGAAGTCTAATCAGCTTTAAAAGAAAGTGATTTCCATCACTCTAACTCGTCTCCTTTAAATTCAACTACTATTTATAAGCCACTGTATAAATAATTAATTGTGTATGCTAATTATTCTGTTTGGCTTTTCTTCACTTTGATTATTTACTTTCTTCGCCCTTGATGTAGCAGATTTTCGACTTTGTGCAGCAGATATTTTTGCGCCATTAGGACCCAAACAAAACAAATTTATTGGAATTACTGGGATATTTGAATAAATCCAGTGTTCTTGATCGGTTTTAAATGTTAAATGGTCAGATTCCTCTTTTAGAATGCGCAGTTCAATTTACGACTGACTTTTATGACGGCTTGGTGAATTTTGGGAGCCATTTTTTGGTGAATTGCATAATTATTGTCGTCTTTGATTAGGGTTGATTCTGGCTTTAGTTATTCCAATGTTAAATATATTTTTAAATGTATAATAAATGTATAAAAAAGGAAAGTTCAGATTATATTAATATTTTAATGTTGTTATCCTTAAATCAAGGCTATATACAAAAGACTCCAGTCCAATGCGGTTGGTAACTCTGTATTATTACCTCTTTTTGGCCTCTACACGGTCATTATTCGGCCAAAGATGTTATCGGTCGTCAGACGTCGCGAAAAAACACCAAAAGAGATACGTAACTACCATAGAGATCGGTGATATCTGTCCTTGTACCGAAATTTCCGAAAGCACCGACCAGCGGGACTCCATCCATAATGTATTGGAATCGGGACTTTTCATACATAAAACATTAACGAGTAGGTTTTTATTTGATTGCTCGGCTCGGAAGCACGACGACTGATCCTTTTTATGATATTAATTAAAAAAAACTCGAAACTGTCCGATTTCGGTGGGAAAGCTACTGTTTCGCCATTGTTAGCGTGCAATTGAACATTTCTAAGTTTTTATATTCTTACTTTTTTTATAAAGGTTCCTCGTTATTTTCAAGGGGTATCATTGTGTTGAATAATTTTTTGTAGTGATCGTTGAAAATATACCATTTTGGTATATTTTTATGAAAACACAATAATTACGTGGGAATATGATGCACCACAAAATAACTTGAGTGCAATCGACAGTTTGACGAGCTGTCAAAACACCATAGACAAAATCGTCAGGTTGTATGTGTCGAGCGCACCTATCCGTGTCAGTGTTGCGGCTGCCGCCCACACAAGAGGTCGTGCGGTGGCACGCCGCCGCTAAGTCACATATTCGTCACGTGCGCCACCCACCTGACGCCTACCGACAAATAACATTGCGAAAAAACTAAAATCTCTTAACGTAATTCCTGTTTTAACCTTGAGATTTAAGGCCTTCGTTAAATTACTGTATGTGGGTTCTTAGGATCGTATCATAAGTTTCCTTCAGTCGCTTTTGTTCATTGTATTCGAGCGCATTAAAGTCACCATTGAATTGCTTTACGGAATTAAAACTCCGTCTCCAGTAGTGGCCCTGCGCCGCAATGTCATTTAAAGGAATTATTGCTGAGATCTCCGCTCTCTATTAAGCATAATTAAACTGAGACGGATTCTAGAACAAGCTATTAACACATTAAAACAAGTACTCGGGTCGTTCATAATTGTTTGAAGCGCCATATTGTAAAGAATGCTTCTGGAATGAGCGACATGGATAAATCGCAGTGACTCCTGAGTCGCGTGTTTGTCGTTAATTAAGCTATTTGTCAGGTGCCGGGGGGATTTACATTTCTCCCGGAGTCCTAGAAATCCTGAGCAGTCGATGCTCGGAAACGACGTATTATTATCCTTTTAGGGAAAGGCGGCATCTCCACTCACAGGCGCATCGGCTTCCACCGAACCTTTTATTGGGACCACCTGTGTTTGTTTGCTGTGGACGTCTGAATTGTCCCGTAAATAAGGTTAGCGGAATATTTGCCTGTTCGGTCTTAATGCTATTTAGTGGCAATGTTGTTAATTTGCATACGGCTGGGACGTGAATTAGCATTTAACACGGTATTTTCTCCGATCTAAATTCTCGATTGTTCGTAATTGACAACGTTAATTTAGAATTAGAAACCCGATTGATTGTCACAAATGGTCTGATATCAAATGTGCGAATAGGCTTGCGCTCCCTAAGATCGATATAAAAATGTCTCGCCGTTAACACAATTCATCAAAACCTGTTCTGCGGCTGACAGGCCATCAAGTCTGTTCTGCTCTGGTCGCAGGTGAAATGTATTGACAAGTGGTCTTCCTTGATGCCTATCGGCGTGATGGTATCGTCTGGCGGCGCTTCAATCGGCTGCAGTAACCCTCGGACCTGTTGCATTGTGGAGATCACCGATAAAGCTTGTTTATTTAGCGCTAAAATTTATTCAGCCATGAGAGGCCATTAAGAAGAGAATTATTAACAGTCGGACAGGTTTACGTTCATAAGCTCAGGTAATAGCGTGCTGACTTATCTTTTTTTCATGTATAGCAGTAATTAATTGATGTTAATTTTTATAAATAAAACAGTGTAATGATCATCTTTATAACCACAAATTTAACACTGAGAAAGATTTAATAAATAATTTGTTTTGATACGTTGTAATGAAACGAGCTATAATTGGAGGTGATAATGCATTGAAGTTTAATATGTCCTGAGTTGTTGCATGCAAAATAAGTTGGCAATTGACTACGTTTGATGCAAATTGACTCTGGTCTATTTATGAATGAACTTCATGAATCAAGGTCAAGTTGGTGTCGACAAAATTATAGCGTGCAGACAACATTCGATAAAAGGCAATAGGCAAACAGGAAACTTATGGAAGTCAGGCGACACAATATATTAAGGACACGGCCGACCCGCCATTCATAAAGCAATCTCGCTTGTTTATGAATGAAACCAGCAGCGAGACTATAAACCTGTAATTATAGTCGCCATTACTATTGATAACAGCGCCATCTACATTTGCATATAGCCCCAAGGCTCATTTAATATCTGCCGAACACGTATCTCAGAGCTCGCTTCCATTAATTCTCGTATCGCCTATTGTGCTGGAAATCGGGTATTGTTTGCCTCTTAGTTTTATTAAAAGATAAATGCCATTATGTCTGCCTTATACATTTAATTGACAATTTAGAAAATTATATTCATTGCTTTATAAAATCAATTAAAAGATTTTATTTATTATTCGACTGTAATAGTACCTCCTATAGTAGAAATTGTGGGCACCGCTGCGTTATTAATATTTATAACAAACCATCTGATGGTTGTGCATTCAAGATCGTTTTCTTTACATTTAATTTTCCTCTGTGGACAAGTTGATTGTATGGCTTGTGTGACACGGAACATAACTTCAGAGTGGCGCCTTTTTGTTATAATTATCGTCAAGTATATTTTCAACGTTTAAAAGCGATTTATCTAAGGAATGATATTAGTTCGTTGAGCGTCGACGCAGGTTCTTGTAATCGATAATTATTGTTTAAGCGCCGTTTAAACTAATCGCTCTGGGTTCTGTTGACTCGCCGATTGGCACTTTGACGCCAGTAACGGGTAGTGTGCAATCTCGGACTATGTACAGAATGACAATTTCAATGTTGTCGATACAGATTTTTGCTTAATGAACAAGCCTGACAACATTCACTTCTCCCTTATTTATTAGTTATTATTATAAGGCCACTTAACAGATACATGGTAATTAATTGAGTTCGCTGCTCTGAGCTGACGCATTTTGTTATGACATTAGCTTATTTAGCTTTCCTTAAGAATACTTTTTGCGTAGAAGTATTGCTATGCTACTTTTGTATTTCCAATTTGACCGTACAAATCTCCATACAATTGCCGAATATGCTGGAAAGTTAGTATAGCTGTTGTCTTTAATAACACAACTTCACATGTGCCGGTTGTCAGTTCAGAATTCATCTCTGTATCATCCCCGTTTTCATTTACATATTATTGTACCGCTATCCGAAGAAGCGTCTGTCGACTGGTTCGTACTGAATCATTAAGTGCATTTTTTTCTGTGGTAATCAAGTTTTCGGCTCCGAACCCAACACTAAAAACAAACATGCCGAATCGACAGAATATTCCCTGGGTAAACTTACTTACTATACTTGTTTAAGAATATTGCAACGTAAATTCTCCGCCAACTTATTCGTGACAGCAAAAGTAAATTTGTAAAAGTTTTTTCGTAGTTTTAAACGTGATTAAACGTGTGGCTTCTGATTTGGGAGTAAGTGATAATGAAGCATGTCATACTTTCACTTCGTGATGATTATAGCAGGCACAATTATAGTAACGGGGAAACAACGGTTAATCCCTTAATTCATAGATTCAATTGGCCTAGAAAACTACAGTATATTCACACGCATGTCCTAAGCTGCGTAGGCTGTCTACGAACTTGATCCTAAGACTTTAGTCTTTGTTAGAAAGTTTGTAGAAACTGGTTAGTAAGTTAGACGTTCACCTCGATATTTACATCGTAAGTAGAAATAATGGCATTGTTTTGATTAAATCTACAATGATTATAAATGATCCAAGTTGTTTGATCGATTTCAGAAAGGTCAGTCAACTCGCACCGTAATGGAAGTTAAGACATCTTTGCCATACAGAGTGTAATGACGTAGAATCGCCGAGATGCAAACAAATACAGCCACGTGGTGCCTCGCGTCTGTAGGCAAAAGACGAGAACAGCCCGTTTAAACCTTTTACGACTAATCCAGTCGAGAGCTGCCCACAAATATGGCAACCTGGCCTTCTCATAACCTGTTTTTGGGGTTTCCTTAGCCCTTACTTTGAGGCATGCCATTTTTTATATGGATCGCACGTGGCATGTGAGGCTCGTAGAAATCGCTGTAGTCGATTTTTGGATATCCCCAAAGGTCGGTGACCTAACCATTTATGAAGAGAGACATATTTGCATTCAAATTGAGTGATAAACATCATAGTTGCTTTACCCATGCTAGTAAATGCAAGAGTTACTTTGCCGGCTTGTTATATTTTCACGTCTAAACTGTAAAACCATTTTTTATAAAGTATTAATATAATATGAACCACTGCTAGTGCTGCTACTAACTACACAATAATAGATCTGTTCGACAAGATCGATCAGGTGTGATGCGATATCTCTAATTAAATCTCTCAATGCACTATTTAATAATGTGCATGTGCATGAAGTTGACGAAGCGTCTTTTTCTCATAGAACCGGACTTCCCTGAAGACTAATAAATGTTAATGATTAGTGTTTAGGCTTGCTCGGGCGTTGGTAGCAACCTGTACTATAACCCAGCTGGACGCACATTGCTTCATTACCATAGGAATTGCTGCTGTCTAGTCTCAGCACCTGGGTAATGGGTTCACACCTCCAGGTCTAGTGAAAGTGGTTAAAGGACTAACATTTTAAAATAGAAAATTGATATAGTAAAAGAAACTTTGGATGATGCACAAAATAATAAATCAATTGCTTCATTGTCTGTTTATTCTATCTTTGTAATGCTATTATGTTTCCTCTCGTTATGTGGTAGTATGACGCCTAGATAGTCAATTACCTAAAAGTTGATATTCATATCACAATTCTAATTATAATCACTGTCAGCAACTAGTATATACTAATTGAGAGAATTTATTATTAGGCCTTGGATAGCTGCACTTGAAAAAATGACGCGTGGCACTCGGAGACTGCCGCGGTAAAGCTATTTCATAGCATTTTTTATCAACTTATGCAATTATAATTATTTATTTATTTTATTTATGCAGTATTTTTTCTAAGCAAAACTTGAAACTCTAAGCAGTTTGCGGGGCAAAGAAGGGTGGTTGCTGAACTAAAGAGACAAGCTTGGTATTTCAAAAAGTCACTAAAAGTTCTTCTATTTATCAACAGATGGAAAAACTTAAAGTATCACCTCTGTGCCGGTCGGAGTGGGGGCTGTTAGGTTTTTTCGTTACGGAATTTCTGGATTCGGTCTCCACGTTCAAGGTCCGCGATAGAAGCTATGCAATAGCTTAAAATCATTTTATACTGCAGGTCAAATAACCATTATTAGGATAGGATATTGCGTATGTTTTAATCTTTGAAAGTTATCTGGCTGTACAAAACCATGTAAAGAGTTTTGGAGGTCGTCTTCTGTATAAAAAATGTATTTATTGCTGATAAACAACTATATGTAATTAACGCATTCATTATAAAGTTTGAGACTTTTTAAAAAGCATGTCTTACAAAACTTACGAGTAAAGTGAAAGTTGTTTTTGACAGTTCTTTACTTTAAACTGTATCTATTAAATAGATATTGACTCGAAATGTCTACTATTTACATGTAAAGCCTTTTTTCGCTTAAAATTGAATAGACAAAAGACTGCTAGCAAAAAACACAGACTAAAGAACATACTGTGATGCCGAAAAATTAAAATGTGATTTCTATATTCGTATTGTAGTTGTTTGATTGAAAAGAAAGAAAAACAAAGAATATTAAAACACGAGCAATAGGAATCGATTTTAATCTTCTCGATAAATCAATTTCTACCCTCGATGTTTGCGTGAAGAATGAACTGAAAATTTATATGCGTAAATAAAATAGAGCAATTATGTTTGAATTTCCCTATTTCTAAACCAAATTATGCAGCAGTATGATGCCTAACTTTTGTAGTTACTGCAGGTGTTTTGTGCTACTAGACCCCATTGATATCTACTGCTATCAAGACATAGAAATATGTAAATAAGTTCAACTAACAAAGTAAGAAAACTCTTAAAAGTGAGTCAATAAATCAACGTTGACTCGTCGGAATTATAAGTACAACGTTCTATATGCTCAGTTGCAAGTTAATGGAAGCGGAATATAAAAGTCAATTAGGCAAAAATACTGACTTTTAAAGAGATACTTTTGTGCACTTGTACTTTGCCGCCGCCGACACTCAGCTATGAAGTTGTTAAATAAAATTATACAATATCCGAAGAAATTGGTGAAAATATAGCATTAACCAATAAAATTAAAATGTCATAAAACGACCATTGTGCACCAAAATCGACACGAGTCAGTGGTTACCAGTGATATTACATTATTATTAGTCGGTTACTGCGAGTTTTATGCGTTTTCTGGTTCAGGTTTTGTTAAAATGTGAGTGCGACGTTCGGTCACCAGTCAGCGCAGTCCTTTGGGTACTGAGCATAACAAGACTGGCTTGCAATTAAGAACTGTTTACTGGGCATTAATTTTTGGCAATAAAAGACGAGCATGCCCGCAATGATCGGTACGCGGGCTCTCTCGGATGCTCCGTGGGAATCGCGGTCGCTTTGTGCACCATTGTACTCGTAATTAGCAGTTTTTTCAGAGACCATGTCGCAAGTCGAACTTGTAAGAGAAATGTCCCATCTCGTAATGTACTGTCCCAAATGTTTTCCATTAATTTGTGACTTACGGGCCGCTCATTTTAACATCGACCGCTTTTTTCCCGTTAGCGCGAGTGATTTTTGTTGCATAACGTAATGCAGAGACAATTTTTTGTTTCGTTTCGCGAAGATCAAATGTGTTTTTTGTGAATCATAAGTGGTTATTCACATGCGAGTGAATTGACTGGTAGCTTCCATCGGATTGGTCGTTTCTTTACTTTTTTTTATAAAGTTTATTTTATTGTGGACATAGGTATGAATGTTCTGAGTCTATGTTTGTTTTTTTAAATTGGAGTCTTTAGAAAAATCTACAACTGTAAATTTATACTCTTCTATACTTAGTTAGTTTTTATCAAACACATTGATATCGTATGTATTAGCAAGTAAACCTTGAACTAGTTTTGTTACTGCATATATATTACGTTTTGCAACTTGATCACGCTTATTTATCACAAGTCCAAAATCCAGTATTTTTTCACATTTGCCAAGTAAATTCCCAGCGCTAACAGGGCGATTATCTTGTTTATAGAGCTATTAGTTGCTGCTATCTCATTCTGTATCTACCTCGTCGAAGAGTGCCGTTTTCATCGCCCGACGTGGACGAAGCCTGGATGTTTTGCTAGGGCTTGTTAAGGATTATTAATAGTTTGCTTGTACTTCGGTAATCATGCTGGTGTTAAATTATACGGCAATGTGCACAGTTAATTACAAATTGATTTCTTAAGTAGAGCCATGCTATACGCTCATAATTATGATTTTAATCTATATTAATATCGAATGTTTCAGTCTCAAATAATAATTGATACATTATTTGGTGGTGGTTCTGAAATACAATTTAAACTGCATCTCATCTCTGTATTTTACACCTTAAGACAAGTTTATTGCTCGATCATAAAGTATTCTTAAAACCTTTCGAATAAGTTGTAGTTGCACTTTACGGACTCTCGATTTGCTTTATTTATTCTCTTGTTAACTGTCGTATTAGCCGTAATCCTTAAAAACCACACCATTTAAAATGTACGATGACGTTTACATTCCTTTTCGAACCGTAAATAGTACCACGATGATTTGTGTGTGAAGCTGTCTCATCCTACAAATGGCGTGTTTTTAAATTGTCAGCTTGTTTAATCTTGTTTTTGGCGAAATAATTTGTTTGTTTCCTGTAAACGCTATCTACAGTCATATCAATGTCACATAAATTACTATTAATAACACTCACGGATAGCGTGTTCTTTTGCAACTTCATTCATACCTTGTCGTCTGTCGCATGTTCATAAGTGTTTGACAGTTAAGGCGGTTACCCAACACGCAGATAAATTAATTCCGTAAAAGAGATCGTCACTCCGCAGGTATTATTGAGATCGATTTGACAGTTAAGCTTTCGATTTCGAAAATTTCGCGGGCGGCACCTGCCTGTTGGCTTTCGTCCAATTTCAGTGGCTGTACAGCCTAGGATCGATGACTGAAAACTTGTTTCTCTGATTTTGCTCCAAAAGTTTCTGCAATCGGAAACAAGTGACTTAAGTGGAGCATTTATCCGTTTTTGCAACGTATTGTACGTGTGACTGTGCCTACATTACCGCTTCCGCCGAATATATTCATTAAAATGTAGTCTTGTTTAAATTTTGTCACTCAACAGATTAGATGGCGTCACTTATTAAATCAATCTAATGACTGGAAAGTTTTAAAGGGATTATGGTGAAAGTGTTTCCTTATTTATTGTGATGGAATGAAGATTGCTTTTTACCGAGTTCATCTTAGGTTAGTAAACCTTGATAATTGTTAACTGAAATAATGTTATCAAATAATAAATACGTTGTTACGTGTTCGATCGAATTAGTCGTTATTATTATTTCATATTAATATTAAAATGGTGAATACACTTGTTAGTCTTTGTTGACATTACCGGAGCTTTATGAAACAAAATTTGTAAAAACTAATTTGTTTGCTAAATAGTAATTGCTAAATTTCTAATTTGGAATTTAAATATTATGCTTAAGTATAATATGTATGTTAATATGACTATGACTAAATGCACAAAGTTTTAATTACATACTTATATCGCAGATAAACGATAATTGTTTTTTTGTTTGTCATTCTTAAAACCATTCACTCATCATTACATCATTTCTAGATTTATTATATCACTTATTTACAGGATATTTATATTGCATTCATTGAATAAATGTTTGTTGAGGACTAGTATTTTATAAGAGCTAGTCATTAGTCGTCCTGGATATTGCTAATCTGACTGGTTGAATAAATTACAGCCGTGTTTTTTTAATTGATTTTATGTAACATTTTGACAACTTCTTGACAGTAGGTACCCAGTTAAAATAATTTATAAGCGTTGTTAATTAACTCCTATCGGTTTTAAAACGACCGTAAAATTATAATGATGACCAATAAAAGAAAATGATGTACTGGCGATAGCTTTATATAATACCTTTAATATCATGAAATAGAATTACTTCTTTTTGATTATTTTGTGAACCTGTTTCTTTTGCATATCAATTTTGATAAAATAATGCGTATGAAATGAGATACAATTACGGCAGATTTTAATACGAAATTGCAAAGCACATATTTCTACTTTTACAAAGTATTTACAAATATAAAGAGTGGCAGGCCTCTTTGTCACAGAGGCGCTTATGTTGGTAACCTTACCTACCGCTAAACAGTAGCACTTCATGCTATACTGTGTTCCTATTTGAAGGGTGTTAGCAATAGTATTGGGTATACAACTGATGTTTTGGGGTGACAATTTCAGGATCAGATAAGATTTTCCCTAAATCGGGAGTCGTGTTATATTTATTGATCGAAATTCTTGTTCATCTCTAATTATGGCCTAGATTGTCTAGGCCGCCTAGGTTACAGGGTGAAATTGAAAAATATATTCAATTATATATTTTCAATGCATATTTATTCCAAAATACCTGTTATGTGCATTAAATTCATATCAGAGTCAATCTTAACCACATAACAGCATAAAAATTACGCTCTTGACTCCGTATAACTGTTGCGCCATTCTTTCGAAAATTATACCTTAGGACTTCAAGACCACTGAAATTTACTTCATTAATCACATTTAACAACGAATCTCATTAAGGCAACATTTGTAATTGTCAATTTCGGCAATGTTTTTCAGTGACACGAACTTGATTGTGCTGTCAATGATAATCTTGTTAAGTTTGATGTGAGGGTGATTTCGCAGTGACCCATTTATGGTGTCGGTGTCACAGATGCAGTAGACTCGCTAATTACCGCCTTATCATCAATCATATGGGCGAATCGGAAGGGTGCAGGCTCCGAGCAGATGACGAGGCTACTTCTGAAAATTTAACTTAAAATGTATCTTATGTTTCACAGTTTGAGTCCAAAATTGCAAACGACAGCCAATCAATTAAACATGTTTGTGACCTCTGTTGGGTTTTTTCTTCAATCGTTTAATGTTTTTTAGGCCTTGCACATTATAATATATTTTTGATTGTGTATGTTTGTAGAATAGCTGTTTTGATTAGAATTATAAAATCCAGTAGGATTTGGGGAAGCCTTACAAATTATTTATTTTTAAAATAACATAAATTTTAAAACGCTTTTTAGTTTTTTGATACCTCTAATTTCTTTCTATCCGTCCCAAAACAAATACACAAATCAGAAACTATCTGTTAACAATATTATTTCTCAACACATATCTGTGTTGTTTATCAACAAATTAAACCGTAACATCGCTACTGAAGTTTGGTCAACTGGCTGTGACAAATTGTGATTTTAATAGCTATTGTCAAAGTGGTTCTAACTCATGTGTGCTTAGGTCCACGTTGGAATGTTTAATGTTGTCGACGGTAGGAGGTGTAGGTGTTTGGCCACTGGTGGGTGTGATAATTCGTCTCGCATACACAAAGAGTGCCGTGAGAGTGATGGTGCTCCCGAAATGCCGAGGTTTGCTTTTGAATTAGGGGCGTGGGATAGGCGAAAGGTCATGCAGGCCTTTGGGACGCCGCTGTTGCAATCACATTTGAAAGAGGACATAAAAAGGCGCCGTCACGAACTTTCACAACAACCACTTACTTATCAACAATATTTCCTTTTTATGTCAAGTTTGACATTCGTTGTATCTACTTTTATATTACACGAATGAATTAAGAAATATCCGGGCTTCAATAAAATATTTACTACTAACTTTACATGCAATGTAATGTAGTAATGATATAACGGTGACTAGATAGGCCTATGCGGATCTATAAACATTCTGATTCGTAAAACAACATTAATAGACCTGTTATTTTTCTGTCGTTATTTTTCGAAATTCGTCTCGTAACTGTGGTTATTTATTTGTTTGCAGGCATATGAACTGTCGACGTTAACTGGGACACAAGTGATGTTATTAGTCGCCTCTGAAACCGGACACGTGTACACATTCGCGACGAGGAAACTACAGCCGATGATCACTTCGGACGCGGGCAAACGGCTCATACAGACGTGCCTCAACTCGCCGGACCCGCCGACCACCAGCGAGCAGCGAATGGCGGCCACCGGCTTCGAGGAAACTGAGCTCACCTATAACATAGTTGACGACGACATGAAGGTGAGACAATTGGCGTATGCGAGCTCCGCGCAGTACCCTATAGAGCACCACCCGGGACTCGCCCCCTCGCCACTGCAGCAGTATCACCAGCATCCGCCCTGCCCCTCACCTCTCCCCCTAAGCTCATTAGGACAACCATACTCCCACGCTCATTTATCGCATCCTCACATGTCTCATCACCCTCAACGGTAGTTCTGATGGCACTAGATTAGAGTCCTATCGGAAATCGATCGCTCCTATCAATGGGAGACTTCGACTGGATTATCGAGATAGTCACGTTCTAGATAAGTTTGTCCCGCCTTTTATACCCATACAACTTCGGTATGCTGTAAGAGTAGCCCAAGTTCTCAACGTAGCAAATTTATTTTATTATGAAAACAACAAAATGTTTAGGAAGATCATAGATTATATTTATGTTTAAAAAACAGGGCAATTAATCTACATCTACAGGACTGTTGTTGTTGAATACGTAGTACATTTTAACGGACGATTTGTTTAATATTGTCTAAACGACGTTTTAGTAGAAGGCGCGGTTTGTGAAATAAGAGAAGATAATATAGAGACAGTAAACTATTTTGTTAATTTTATTGTTGTAAATATAAAAACGGTTATTAGAGTAAATTTTAAAATAATACGTACCGATTTTTGAGGATAATTGTGATGGAAAGGTCTTATTAGCGTTAGCACCCGTTGAACATTCTACATTTTAGTTGGAAGTACCTGATGTTACCTCATGTGATAAGGAACACAGGGATCAGATTGCGCGACGTAATTGACAGTTCCATTCAGATGGCCGGGATATACGAGCCCTCCGCTGACGGCTGCGATGAATAATTATGTGTCAAAAATCTCGCTTCTGTGAAAGAAAAAAACGTTTCATGTTAAACAGTTTCATAATCATAAGAACACCGTGAGACAAAATAAATAGAGACGTTAGGCTCTAGTTTGACCGCTCACTTGCCTTAAAATTAATTTCAAAGTGATCTTTTAATTAATCATCCGCCTAAAATCCTATCAGTAAAATTGATGATAGCCGTACGTATGTCGAAAGCGATAGAGGATCATTCGGTAGCGAAATAATCAGATGTAAAATTGGTTTATAATTAACGCTAGAAACCGGTTGCTCGTCGTATAGTGACGCCTCGCAAGCGGCAGAGGTTGCCCCTTGCTACCGATTCATTATGATCAATGAATCGGCCTTTCATTCTTGCCCCTTCGGCCTCTGTAAAATATAAGACAGAAATGGAGCACTAATAATTTTGATTATCCACAAATTGACGGAAGTCGTTTGATTGATATAAGAACATCATTCCTATGCACACTTTAAGATTTTTTACCTATTGAATGGTTTAATGAGGATAACCCACAATGTGTAATTATTTCACACCCAATTTCTGTACCACTTTGTAGTAAAGAAGCAAAAGTATTGAATTCTAATAGAGACAGGTTTTAAATACCTACTAGACAGATTCCAATTATCAAGGGAGCCAGCGCTGTCGCCTCGGGTTCTAAGTCCTCAGCCGGCTCTGCGTGATCCGGATTATTAAGAAACTTAATTGAAAATTACTTTCGGAGGTACGGAGGCCGACTATTATAAATTCTCCTGTCAGTTCCGACACTCGATCTGCTCACGCTGTTGTGCTACTAGGGAAATCAATCGGTGTAACCCAGTAGCTTTCACATATTAATTCATAACCGTCTTTATCGAATGCACGCATTGCCACTGACTATATAAATAGCTGTCTAAATTTGAACACTATCTTCGTAATTTTGTTTGTATTGCCGCTCTTACTCGAATAGTTAATCAATGAAAATTACTATTGAACTGTGTTTACCAAATACGGAAAGTCCGACGCGTCGACTCATTGAGCAGCTCAAATTCGATTCGATTCATCCATTAAACACTGAACACACCTTGCGTCGCTAATCGGACACTATTTATTCATCGATTTGTACCCAGTAGCTGCACTCGCTGCCGTCGCATCGATTGCACCGAACGATTAATTCTCACTTCTCATTTGCATATCGTTTTAATTTCGGACTCATCCGGCGCCCACTGCACCTTCGCCCCCGACCTCGAATGCCTCTTGACAACTTTTGATATGTTGAAATCGATTGCGTCGATTCCTGCATTTGGCATCGATAAAAATCTCTCCTCTTTAGACTTCAGGTGGGTTGACCCGTAGTGGACGAGTTTGACGTACGGAAATAATACGTCGGCACGGATTTCGATCTTTATTGTTCATGCACCATCGATAAGTCCATGGGATTGAAATATTCTTTCGGTAATTACGATTCTAAGCGATAAGACTAAAGTTTTATCTCGGATCTTAGATTTTATTTATTTCGTTTTGTGATTTAACATACCTTGTTGGTGTGCAGTTTTGTTAGCTTTGTTCATTGTCCTTAACGTAACTTAGTGTTGTAACATATTCACTCTATAAATTTAAAAGTAGAAATCCTGTCTTTCTTGGGTTACGGTACATGCGGTGTCACTTGACGTCGCTATTATGCTATTTGTCGTTTACATTCAAACATATTTTCATTCGTGTCATGTAACGTTACAGAATAGCATTTCTGTTTCATGAATATAAACTGTATTAGCGGTTTGTTTGGCATAAAATCATTTCGTAGGATGCAGATGCTCTTATGCATGATTTTAGCTTTATAAATGTGGAAGTCGGTCAGTGCCCTCGGTTCGTATGTATCCCTAATCGCACTCTCATTTCGTAAGATCTCGCAGAACTCTTGAGATTTCGCTTTCAGTGCACGCGTGTTTCTTCCGTGGATTCCGGGCCAGATTCTTTAGTTCTGTTTCCAGACACGTATGTTCGCTCTCTGGGGAATATCGGATCGTTTAAAAAAGAATCGTCGTTCCTATAGAAGCCGTCGACACGAGTCGTAATTGTTGATCTTTTTTAGACGTCGACAATCAGGCTTGGGCCGCCTCCCCGACAGTGACTCACGCCTCCATAACGTATTCCTGTCGCATGAGACGCGTGCGTCTATTCTCGACAACGTTCTGTAATCGCTCGTTAGTCTCGCACCTCGCTTTATTAACTTATCAATACTATTGTTTTGATAAACGCCCGAGACGCAATTTCTGCTGACTCATCGTATTGTACTAGCTAATGTGCCTACATAATTGTCTGCCTCTAAGCCGATCGGTCGACTTGTGCAAGCCTGACGGGCCCCAACAATAAAGCTAATTTGACTAATAGGTGCGTTGTAATCGTCACCGCGTGTGGTTTAGGGATTACAAGATTATCGAGCGGACTCTCCTCTAAGATCACCTCCTAATGAACCCAGCTTTGTGAGTATTGTTCTAGTCGTTGTTGTTTTCCTATCTATTGTTCAGTGTTTATATCTCGCTGCGAGTGTATTTTCTCGTAAGTGTGTCGACATTAGCTTGCG
Organism: Musotima nitidalis; assembly: GCA_949126915.1. Taxonomy (NCBI): domain Eukaryota; kingdom Metazoa; phylum Arthropoda; class Insecta; order Lepidoptera; family Crambidae; genus Musotima; species Musotima nitidalis. The sequence continues at coordinate 3,349,595 of OX421424.1, read as the reverse complement.
GCGCATCTTGTGAAGGTATCCCCAAATTGTTGTCGGCGTAGAGCGTTGCGGCTGGTGCGATCATTAATTTATTATTCCGCGCGTGAACGCACCGCCGGTTCGATTTTTTTGTAAATTATTTAATGTTTGCGAAATTCACATTAAATGATCGGTTCTGCCCTGTAATTAACATCGAACCGACCGACCACCCGTGCGCAAGATGGATGGACCTACAGTCAAAATAACATAAGGGCAATATTCGCAAACCGCCTTTGTCGTGTCGGAGGACAAATGAAGAGATTCGTCCATTCGTCTCATCCGCGGAAGCAGTTTTGATGTTGAGAATTTTTCGTGAAATTGATGACCACCATATAACAATTTGCGGTATTTGGGTAATGAATCAGTCGATTTCGAATTAAACTCGGAGTCTTTCGGAGATCGGCTACGGCGTGTTGGCGGTGATGTGCGGCGTATTATTTTAGGAGTTGCGTTCGGTCACTCCGTGCACTATTACGGCAGGCCCGCGCCCGCGCAGTTCTGTTGCATAATTCAGACACGAGCCCCGCCGTTTGCATTCCGATACTTGATATGTGCTTTCACATGTATTTATGGACAAGATTTTGTGTCTCCGTAATGTTTGCCGAATAAATAAATTGTGTTTAAGGCATAAATACAATGGGCGAGTCGGCGGCTCCCCTCGTTACGTCGGCGAATGTAAAGTCCGAGTTAGCTTCTTGGGTTGTCGGCATGTCAACCGTTGAGATATTTCGCGGGGCTCGACTTGATGCGGCCGCTTATTTCGTTGTTTAGGAGCTTCGTTACACCGCCGGTTTATGTCCGCGCTTACAAATTGGCGTGCTCAGGAGCATTTGAGAGCATCACATAACATTCGAGGAAATTATATGCTTGGCGCACTATGTTGTAAGCCATTACAAAAAAAGTCATGATTAGACTTACAATATTTTCCGTTCCAGTAAACTCTATAAACTTTTCTTTTCCGAAATGTTGTATGAATTCTGGGAAAGCTATTCCGCTCACATCCCACCTAATGCAAACCTAATGATTTGCAGCGGAGTACCGTTTTGTATGCAGCGGGCGTGACGTGTTTGTATGCAAGGTGCTACGCCATTATCCCGGGCCGATCGACTCCAGAGGCTTCCGCGACCGCGCGTCCTGATTGCTCTAATTGAAATTTATCCGCGCTCCTCCCGGACGCGTCCCGATTACCCAATGCCGCTTTTAATTCGATTACGGTAATGAATAGGGCATCGATTGTTCAGGGTTGTTTAGTTATGTATGCGCCAGCGTTTATGCGATCTCGTTTACTGGATTGACGCGCCTCATCCATTATAGATTTAGCCGGGAGTGTATCGTCCGGCTCGATATGGTGGACGTCTGTGTCATTTCGATAATTGGACCCGCGATTATCCAGTTGCGCAATTTACAAACATCTGCGATAGATCCGTTGATTGACGGCCAGATACTTGCGTCATTATGATTTAATCTTGTACCAATTAGGCGTTTTGTTTGTACGGCACACAGCCTCGTAAATAAAATATGAACGATTTCTTAATTTTTTTAATCAACTCTCAAGAATTCCGATAAATCAAAAGGCAGTGTTTTAATTTGTAGTGCAGAACTATTTAGTTGAATGGTATAACATATACAGGGTAAATAAATTACATTATTTTGTTTGCAATACCCTTATACGGTTCAAGTTTTAAACAACGTGATCGATAACGTTACGATCTTTATGTTTTTACAAAGCAAATAATTATAAAAGAAATTAAATTTTCTTCGAATGCCAAAATAACTCTTTTTTTGATAAGGAAGTTTGATAGTGATTAAACGTGAGTTGCGTTTGCGCTACTGATTCGGCGAATACGAGCGGCCCACTTCCTAAAACTAGACTGGGAGACGCACATGGTTAAAATTAGGCTCACCAAGAATAGCGTAAACTGCGGCCTCGTCACACAGCAGCAACGCGATATTGTGTTACAGAACATGCCATGCCGGCTGGATCTACTTCATATTAGTACCACGATTTTCTTTCATATCTATTTCATCTGAATATGGTAATTTCGTTGTAGTTGTTATAAAACAATCAACTTTTGCAAATTAAGTATTGACAGGCTTAAAAAAATTACTGAAGACATGATGAAGACATGATACAATCAAGATTATAAGTGTCTCAAATATTATAATTAAAAATAGATTAGTACACAATAAAGTTACAATGAATACGTCCCACAGAATGGAGTTCAAAGTTTACGTTATCTACAAAAACATGACATGAAATTTTTAACATTATTGTCTGCAAACTCAAACAATGTTACCTTCTGTTATTGAAAGAGTACAAGTTATCGGTCATGCTTTTGTGTCGCCATCTCTACGTTGTTTGGATGTTTAACTGTTCTCTATTGTATCGGAAGTTCGGATTACATTTCTGGTTTAGTGAGCAGTGCGACTGTTACTTATTGGGTGGAAGAGGAATTGGTTGCGTTTCCTAGCGTACGTTCGGTATCCATAAATTCAAACTAGCGTCTTAGGTGGAGCTCGACCGTTACCGCGTGGGAAATGATTGGGCTCCGGCTGTGGTCGGTGAGCCTTTGTTAGGACGATTGTCCACTGCGGCGTAGATGCGCCGATACGCCGCGTACTGAGGCTGCGCCCGCGGTGACAGCTACGTGGGAACGCCGACCGGGATTGTGTGTAAACACCACGCTCATTTGTGTGATAATGTCAACTATGTAAACCAAAGGAAATGTACTTCTAATGACCCACTAATTAAATCAATTAAGGTGCAAAATCATAATGGCACTTTCAGATGCGGTTTTCTTTACGGAGGTTTCTTAAAAACGACGTGTAACTGTGCACCTGCGAAAGGCATAAAGAATCTATTTGCTAGACGAGTATGGTGCTAGTAGAAATGTTACGTCTCGTATATCCTATACGTGTTGTAACTCGTTTTCCCAACATACCTGTACTTATACTAGCGAGAACCGTGGAAATGGACATCGTCGCTATAATGTATTCTACACGCGTGCAGCACTAACTCGACGGCTATTCAGTTCTGAAAACAAATCCTTAGCTTTTGTGACTGTGCCAATCCATCATGTGTGAGTTTTTCTATTGACCATTAGTATCAACGAGCTTCGTACAAACAAAGAGCTTTCAAATGGAAATGTGGAGTACGTGTCGAGGATTAGTTCCGGCGGCGGTGGACTTTTACGTGGGAATTTTAGTGAACATAAAGGTAAAGCCGATTGTTTTTGAACGTTAACCTTATACGGCCACCTACATAAACGGTGATATAATCGCCAGATCGGCGTATTGGCTCATATCGCGGCAGGGCGAGCGTGCGTGGGCGGCGTCCTTCCGCGGTGAGCGCCGAGCGTCTAATGCGTGCGTTTGTTACACTTACGAGCGCGTGCGCAGTGCTCCGTACTCCCGCGCATGATTTATGTATGACCGGTATTCCTCGTGTTGGTTCATTTAACTAGATATATTCCGGAATTATTGTGTTCGCAACACAGCTCTCGTAGCGGCCGATCCGTGTTGTGAATCTAAAGTCGGCCATAATGATACATCTCTCGTCATCTCCGTATCTCGCAGCGCGGAGGTTCGTTCTCTCAATTCGCAATCGATGCCCGTCACCGTCTACTTAATCAGTCCAGTTACCGAAATTGCCTTCATTAACAATTATGCGAGCCTTTCTTTTAAAAAAACTGTATCACCGAAACCAGTTTGCTTTTTCTCTACAATATAATCGAATCGCTTTCGTCGGAATTTCTGTGGAAAGGTCCAAATTAGTGACCGCTTCAGGAAAGTAAATTGACATCGTTGAATCGGTTCTGCGGGTCTATTTCTTTCTAGGAATACATTGTGGACAGAAGCGTAGATAAAGAGAATATAAATTTAATCGGTATGGGGTTTTAATTAAAGGTGTATGTAATAAAGTAGAGCTGTACAAGAGATAGGAAGTCGGAGGTGAATTCCGTGCATTCTGGCGCGTCGCGTCAGGCGGTCAGGCCAGACGCTTCATCGGCAATCAGCCAGCAAACTTGCTCCGATCTCCGCATATTTCGTTCTAACTTGATAAGGGCTCAAGTCGTAGAAACCACTTTGGAATCTTTAAAAACAAGGAGAATTGAAAGGCCTGGGTACGTAATGAAAAATATAAACTATCGGCGATTTCCTTTCGTTCGGAGCGTAATATTTTCTAAACTAACATTGTGTTCGCTATATCGGACCATGCTCTGTGAAATTCTATTAGTTTCGCCGCTATATGCTTACAAAGAACATGATACTAGCTGTTATACTTTATTGCTGTGCTGAAGATTTAGTATCTCATCACTGGCTTCGAGTTTCCGATATATCTGCACTTACCTCTTGAGAACTGTCTAAAAGAAATGTATTACTAGGCTCATCGTTCATGTTTTCAAATCAAGTCCAAAATCTTTATTGATTATTCAAATATCAATTACAACAACAAAGTTGATCGTCAGGCGTAGTATATGTTCATACCTATAGTTGGGTATCCAAATTACCGAGATGCTTCAGTGAAACCAAGTAGACTTCATGTGATATTATATAGAAAAGAAACAACAAAAATAAATTCTCTCAATCCATTTATTTTTTGCACTCTCAATAAATATTCGATGCAAAATTAAAAGTCCCGTGCAGTCGATAACTCGCCAATTCATTTAAACCATATTAATTTCAAAGTAATAAGACTTACCTTATATTTATAACAATATTTTATGCGAGCATTCGCGGTGGAACGTGACTGGAATATTGTAATTTTTGCAATAAGCACTTGCACAAAGTAATGACCATATTTTTCTGAATGAAAGGTGCACGTGTAGCAACATAAACTCGTATGAGACTACCAATCGCCGATTGCATCACATCGAGAACCGAAAGTGGTCGTAAACTGAAGAGCCTTGGTAATGTTGTATCGTGTTCTGTGACATTGTAGGATTGTTCGATCGACTGTTCCGTTTTTGCTAATGCCCGTTCGCGAACGCTAGACAAAGACATACAAGTTGTAAGCTGAGGCTCTTACTTCCGCCCGCCCACGTTATCGAACACCGCCTACGTGAGATCTCTCAAAAATCGCAAGTTGGTGGTCTTTTGCGGCAATTGTCACTGTTATTCTTCTTACAAAGTTGTTATTTAGCTGGAAATTGTTTTGTTTTTTATATTTAGCTCTCTTTTAAGGTTAAGTGTGACAAGAATGACATCAGTCCGTAGGTGGCGCGTGCGATAAAATGTGTTCGCGGATACTCGGCGCTGCTCGAGCTTTCGAAATTGCCGTCTACCTTAATTTATAACTTAATTCTGAACGTCTTTCTTTTGTGTTCTGATACCATAATATGAAAACGGTATTTCGTAGTAACGGTATGTTCAGTACCGGCTTTATTCAACGATTAGGTGGTACACGTTTTTGTACTTGAAAAAGTTTTATCAACGTAAAATGTTCAACATTACCTATATCCATTTAACGATCCTCAAAAATCGGGCAATACAGTAAAAGTTACTAATACATAATACTATCATGCATAATTTATATCCGTAAAGGACAAAGGTAGCGAACTAGTAAATATAAACAAACAAATATTGCACGAGAAGGGACGTGACTCGATTTACCAAATGAGACGAGACGCGAGGCTTAGAATAATAAAAGTTTACGTTCGCTATGTAAATTTTGTTAATATTGTCGCGTTATTTTTTTTATTATATACTTGTAAGGTTATACTCTAATGCATTTTACTCAATCGATTCTCAGGCCATTAAGCAAGTGCCATCGTCTGTATAGTTTATAAGTACAACGAGGTTGATATTTCTGGAAACATCGATTAGAAATTAGGTATCGACACGCCATCCACACCTTTGCATAAATCCTTCATTGAAAATGTTATAATTGGTGCTATGATGCTGGTGCTACTGCAGTGACGCCGGAATAAATCTATTAGGTGATCTCTATTTCTATAAAATTGTTCTTATTATAGTAAATATTAATATATTCGTATACTGTAGTTGGTATATTAGTCGTTTCATTAAGTGGGACCAAGTCCTAGACAAAACTATTGATACCTGTATAGAAACGTAACATTCCCAGTTTGCGCTTTAGTGCCCGTAACATGTTTGTGATCCATCCAACATAATGAGTATATTAGTTGTAAGGCATGATGTGTGTATACTGAACGATTGATACATGACGTGTTATTGGCTGACACTTTATTGAACTCATTCTTCTTCATTTTCAGTTTCTAGAATTCACCATTTTCAAACAATATCATAAGTATTAACTAAGTCAATGAAGTTTCAGTCGATATCCTTTTAGTTCAATTTTACTAGTAACCAAATTCTAAAACCTAACTAGATGTAGGATAGCTTCATTAAAATTACTAGTAAAATTGGATCTCGATTTTTACGTTATAACGTAATAATAAATTAATATATGAAGTGTTAAGTAACGAATGATGTATCTTTACTTATAAGATGGTGATACCTGCGAGAAGATATGTGAAATAGTGTCTTTTTAAAGTGCCTTATGGACAAACTTGTGTGATTCTGAAGATAAAAATCTAAATTGACTATAGAAGTTCAGTATTATTCTGTAAGATCCCTGAATCATTCCATTTACTTATTAGACTAAGCCAGTAGATCCTATGTCCCTCAGAACTTAACTCAATGATTGTTCAGTACTTGTTTTGAGGGTTATATAATATGGAGGCTAAATTCTCAAGTACTTAAGTTAACCAGTCACTAGTCTCCGCAGTTTGCGAAGATCTCATAATTGACTTAAATTCCGAAGGGTCTAGAATCAATTTTATAAAATCTCCCTATAATAATAAATAATTCTTAGTGTCATACATAAATGTTGGAAATCGCCACTATGCGGCCGTCACTTTTTCCGTTCCAAAACATGTAAAAAGTTATAAACATATATTTAAATTCGAAATTAAGTTTTCCGACGGGCTTTCATTGCTTTTTGAGACGATTATTCATGGTCCGCAGATAAATGGGCGACGCGCAATAATTCAATTCTCGTTTAAAAGCTTGTCCGTGTTAAGGTCTGTGCACACACGGTTAGCAACATTTTGTAGAAGCTGTTTTCGCTTTAAATTTATAGCGACCATTAAATTGTATCATAACATTAACACTACTCGAGTCTTGTGTGTGCTCGCTTGTGGTGACGTCTCGTGATAAACGTTTACAAATTATTTTTCTTATTAAATGGACTTTTGTCCTAGATTGTTGTGAAATTAGTTTTGAGGTCTGTTTTTAAATGGTTGTGACATCATCAGATTTTCAATAGTTTTTAAATATTTATCACAGAGATACTTAAATTGTACTTAAAACATACGTCACTTACATGGGAGCATTGTTGAACTATACCCCCAGAGGTGACCATGACAATGTGATAGAAACAATACCTAAAGACGCTAGATCATTTGTTACTGTAAAATACATTTGTGTAAATATGTACAATAAAATAACAAAGTAAGCGATAATGAATTTAATACTAGATGCAAAGTTGTACAAGTTTTTGTCTATTTAAATATTTTTGAAAGATTTAATCTACTCTATTTTTAATAATGACTTATTTTTATCGTTTCGAATAATTTATATTATGTGTTTGTACAATGTCGTAATTGAAATTGGAGGAGACATAAAAAAAATTATAAAAAATAAAATGTTAAAAAATCTTTTGAAAGTTTTGTATTGTATTTTGTGTACAAAATACACCTGCCCTGCCATCCATTATCGGACAGTCCCCGGGAACGTGGTCCTCCGAAGTCCTATGTCGAAGGTTGAAGTTCCAACGACATCGGTTAAAGCAATATTTTTTTGTGATTACTTCTCGAACGCAGTTTGCATATTATACTTTGACCGCAATTTTGGAACTTGAACTGAGACATCTTACCCGTTATTTTTGTGTTAGGGCGACGACCAAAGGGCCCTAGCTATGATACTCCACTTTTCCTACGACATTCAGCACATGTCTTAAAGGCCTAAAGCCATGTGCCAGAATACGTTGGAACTCTGTAGTATTTTAGCTTGGTCGTCGCCATCGGACCGCAGGATCGCTCTCCCGGCTGCGGTCATATTAATTTTATAACCAACATTGTCGTAAAACATCCAATTTGACGTTTTTAATTACATCACGATATTAATACCGATGGTTTCGAGGGGTGTGTCCGATAGTGTTTGGTTGTTATCGACGACTGAAACCGATCTCTCGAGAAGGCGTCTCGGCACATTTTGCGATGATGCATCTTCAAAGAGGACGGTTAATAGTTTTTAATATGCGTCGAAGCCAAAAGTTGTACCGCTGTCCCCATAATTACTTTCTCCGGAGAGCGAATATTACAATCATAAACATGCAATAATTGCTCAATGATCCTCCTCCGTGTATTTTGGGGAGCAACTTTCTTCTGGCTTCGATTAATTTCGCATCTAGAATATAAGATTGGCCAATCGTTCCGCGAATCCTTGTGAGTATTGAAGACGCCGAATAAATATAGAAGACTTCACAAAGGTAAGTGTCCGTTTTTTATAACTCTAACCATTGTTTTTATACTAACTACTAATTTGACTTGATTTTGTTGTTGTTTGTTTTGAATGTGCTTTTCAGGTGTGCCATGTACAGGTATCAATATTACATTACATTTAAATGTTACCTTTTTAGTGTATTTTTTAGATCATTGCGTATTGTTATTGTTGATACAGCCAGTGCTGGAGTATTATTTAAAAGTACTCGTGTATTTGGTTATCGTATAAGATCATTCACAAATTCTTATAGCTTCAATTCGTTAATTAGCTGTGAACGCCGCTGCATAAATAAGCTGTACAATATTCTTTTAGAAAGGTGCCTGTTTCTTACTTAGTGAGCCTTTATTTTTCCACATTCATTAAATCATATTTTAATGCCGACACGAATATTATCAGCGAGGGGTCAGAACTTAATGTTTCTGTTTAAAATATTGTGACGTTTCGTGAATAATATTTGCTACGTGAGCCGGTTACTACTTTATTGCGTCCATTTTGTAAAGAGCCACGAGTTAGTTTGCAATATCCCCGTTTATTAGCGGTTTCCTATGGTCACAAGGGGGTGGGAATGTCTTATTGTGGTAGTTTGGTAATTTCTCCAGATGATGGTCGTTTCAATGGCGCGGATTTATAGCCCAACGTGAGGCTGTAGTTCATCTGTTTACTGACTTTATTTGACCGTCAATCTGGTTGTCCTAATGCTTATAATATGGAGATGAAACAGTCACACAATGGAGCCACTGATGTTTCTATGTGGGTATTAATTTCAGTCGGATACAGCTTTGATGCGCACGTTTTCATTTATAATTCTGACAGTCTTCGTTATTGAAATTGGACTTTGTGATTATTGAACGCATTAAATATATTCATTAAGTGTATTTGCTTATAACGTTATTATTCAATAACTAGATTTTATAATGCGTGCCCAAATATAATATAAATTAATTATTTTAATACATTTTGCGTGTTTTGTTAAATTTAATTAGAGTCGAGAAGGACGGATTTCATAATTAAGTGGCCGTTTTAGAAATTTATGTCTTAAAATTTAAGACTTATTAGACCTTTTAACGTTGGGTAACAGTTACATTATAGTAATATATAACGTCTATAATTTCTAATCCTTGTCATTACTGTATCTAAGTATTACTGGAAAGCGGATGCAGACAGTTTTTTTTTCAAATTCGTGTTTTAAATGAAATTTCGAAAAAGTACGTTAACACTTCCTAATTCGTTATGTAGTCATATTTCTCGCTTGGCAATTTAAATTATTTGCTTGGAATATTATCGTGATTTATTTGACCGCTCCAATGCGTTTTCTTCATTCTATTCGTCTGTCGTAGAGAATATTGACAAGATATATGCGTAGACGCATCGTGATGTTACTTTGTAGTGTTGTTTGTCGTGACAAATGACAATTTGTTCATTCAAACCGCTATTCGTCGGAGTTATTAATAACCAAAACGGAATCATGATACGTTTACGCAAAAAGTTTCTTATTTTTTTTGAAACATTACGATTCAAACCTATTCTTTCAAAACTTTAAACATAACTTGCAGTATTGCGAACATTTTTAAATATAATAAATAGTCTTACTATATGATACAATAATTATAGGTACCTACCCTACCTGTTAGGGCTACCCTAAATTCAAATTCAAATTCAAATTCATATTCATTTATTCAAGTTTGGCTCAAAAGAGCTCTTATGAACGTCAAAACTTAAAAACTAGCGCGCCCATTCACTGCGGGCGGGAGCTTGATCGTAAAAGAACGGGCAAGAAAATCGTCAAGGTTAGTTTTTTCTCCCGCCAGTTACAAGAATATGTACTTAATAGTAAAACAATTTGACAAATCTACAAAAACATGTGTTCTGCAGTCACATGATTTAAAATAAAAGAAGAAAATAACTTTTTATTTTAAGTTATACGAGTATGTAACTAAGTAACTCACGTAAGTAACACACTAATCAACGTACAGGCATTACACACACATTATCAACTTATGTAGATCATATCATCATCATCATCATATCAGCCTTATAAGAGTCCACTAGTGAATATTGACCTCCCCAAGAGATTATACTCTATTGGAGGGAACTGCCCATAATCACCACCCTGGGCAGGTAGGTTGGTGATCGCAGTTTAAGCCATTACGCAGAATCGAGTACCTACTCTTCATCTACGTGAACCCCTGGTGGGGGTCACGGCGTGGTTCCGGGGCGTGTGCCTCCTGGCCGCAGTCTTTGAAGGCGTTGGGGCGGCTTTTCAGCCTGGTCTTCGTCCGGGGGTGTCAAGTCCGGTGTATGCGCCGCGATCAAGCCCTGGGCGATCAGCGCCCTGAAGCGATCAGCGACGACAATTATTACGCATAATGACGCTGCTGCCCATCATCCGGTAGGATTTCTCTTCGTCGACTCTTACGACTCCCCGTCAGATTAGAGGGGATGGCATTTCTAGGCCGGTACCACAAGGCACTTATGGAGATAAGTAAAAATAAATGCTTTACTAGGGTTTAAAAGGAATTATAGAGTTGAACTTCCGAATGCGTGTACCAGCATAATCAGATTCTAGGTGTGCTATTTAAATCAACTAGTCACTAGAATATATTTTGTGTAGAAAAATAGAACGCTTTTTGAGAGATCTAATTTAAGTAAGAAAAATCAGATTAATGCATAAAGTATCGAGAGTTCTGAGAAGCATTTCAGAAGTCGAATAGGTAACAGCTCAAGCTTGGAACTAACTTCAGATACGTGATTATATTTATTTAAGCCTAACACGAATCTGAGTATCGTGAAGCCGCTCCAAGTTATTAAACTGGTCCTGGGTGATATCTTGATGTCGTCTACGTCCGCATAACCAAGAATGGGAATGAGTAGAGATTGCGTAAGTGCTGTTTTGGTTTCAATAGGCAGGTAATTGCTTTCATTTTAAAACTCTTGATTGTTTTTATTGTAGTCTTAGGGATCTGGAGAAGTTCTTGTTAATGAAGACCTGTGCAGGTTGCCACTCGTACTCTAAAATTCCTTATAGGTATAATAAAAATATGCTTTATTTTTCTAGCCCTAAAAAAAAAAAGAATTCCTTATAAAGGTGGCACTAAGTAAAAATATACTGTTGGGCTGTGGATCGGCGCTTCGCAGCCGGGTTTTATTTCTGAGGATGGACTTGCTCGTTTACACTGCTTTCATAGATACATGCTTCCCCGAAGGGGTAGGTAGAGGCATAATATACGCTCACACCTCGCTAATTGTGTTGTTGTTTCCACGTAATAGGTGGCGAGCCTATTGCCGTTTCCGGGAACTTCTATGTTTGCCAGAGCCTCGTCCGTTAATCGGCATGTGTACCACTTGCAGATGAGGTTGGCTTGTGCTCCAAATATGATGGTAGGCCCCACACCCAAACTAGTTTACAGTGTTTGACAGTGTCAATTAACAGTGTTAATTGAATAGATCAAGCTATTTGCATTTTCGTTATTTTGGCACAGTCAAAGCCGAGGAAAGTCCATCTTAGTCCTACTCTAGGCAAGTGGTGGAGGCAGACTTTACTATAACTTCTAAGGAGTTTTAGAATCAAAAGGAAAATCCCAATTCACGGCAATATCCTACTTTCCTACATGCTGAACTTACACCAGTTTTGGAAAATAAAGTACTGCCGCGATGGCTCCTTTTCCGAGTTAACCCATGTAATTTGTTATAGACTTCATCTTCTTCATCACAGCCCATTAACGTCCCACTACTGAGCACGAGCCTCCTCTCACATATCAAGGTTTGAGGGTATTGGGTCATATTCCACCACGCAGACCCAGTGCGAATTGGCGGAGGCAGGTGTATGGCGTCCTGCTGTTAGAATTTTTCAAGCCGCCCATTAGGCCTCTAACATAGCTTAACGACTACCACATTTAGTGATAACCGGGACCAACGTGTCTTCCGAAGCACGGAAGCGCTCGATATCAAATGCCACACAAACGGTCACCCATCCAAGGACTGACCTCTGTAAACTGATTCACTCTTTTCTCGATTATACTAAAATCACAACATTCTTCACATACTCATCCATCTCTATTCTTATTATTTGATTAATTATCAAATGAACTAACCCATCCAGTGTCGATAATTTCAAATTTTACCCTCAGATGCGAGCGTACGTTATATTAATGCAAATTGCCGGCATGCGGTGCTGTTACCGTACATTTTTATACCTTGCGACGAGAAATACCTCGCCACCATTATATAAAATAAAGATTGCACACTGTTCACACGGCAACGGCAGATTGCAAGAGGTGGCAGGATAAAATATTGACCAGCTATTCCCTTTTTTATGAGGATGAAACCGCTTCTACAAATTCAATAAGCGTTTGTTGAAGGTAAAGTGCTTAGTAGCCGATTATGAAGAGTGTACTGTTCTGTTTTTTTGTGTTCAATGCAGATCTATGATCTTAAAAGGTTTTACAGAAGAACTTTCTGAAATCGATGTAATTTTGCGCCAGCTTAAGAAGGTATTTAAAGAATTATAATAATAATAAATATAAATAATAAATATTCTCTTACAATCACACCAATTATTTAGTTCCAAGATAAGTATCATTAAGAACTTGTGTTATGGATACTAAATAACGGATAAACATACATAAATACATTTTTTTTTTGTAAATACATACTTAAGATACGTAGGAGAACACCCAGACCAGAACAAATATTCATGTTCATGCACACAAAGATTTGTCCTGAGTGGGAATCGAACCCACGACCTCTCGAGTGAAGTGCAGGTATACTGACCTCCACGCCATATCGGTCGTCAAACTATTAAAACTAACAATTATTCAAAGTTAATGATAATTTATAAAAGGGACATTAACAGCGATTCGGATATTAGTTACAATTACTTGCGCAGTGATTGGTACCAAGCACAGAAACTCTATAGAGACAAAGCTAACACTGGATCAACAGACGAGGCTCTGGCGAACATAAAAGTTCCCGGTAAGCGGCAATAGACTCGCCACCTATTACGTGGGACCAAAAATACAATTGGCGAAATGTGGGCGTAAATTATATGCCTCTGCTTACTCCTTCGGGGAAACAGGCTTGTTAGTATGTATGCAATAAGTAAGTGAGTACTGAACTTGTTGAATTATAATTAGATTTAACGCAATAAAATCCGTTGATTGAAGGGGGGCTTTAATTTCTTATTATAGCTCGTAATAAGTAAGTAAGTCTTGTTTAATATCTAAAGAAAATACCACCGGTTATTAGAAGGTCGAGGTAGTTAAAGTCAATGTTTATTTCTCATAAACACACACCGAAAATTACATAAATATCGAAGTGGTCAAAAAACCAGTTGTCTCCAACAATATGTTCCGAGAACAACGGAGGCCCATAATTTGTGTGCCGCCGTTTCCTTAACCTGTACGATTTCGCGCCTGCGCAGTCGCCTGAACCCTTAATTGCTGTGTTAGGGTTGTGTTTGTCTTATTCTTTTTATTTCATTTAACAAATAGAGTCATAAACACGTCTGATTGACCCAAAGCCATATAGCCGCCAGAAACATTGAAGTTATGTTACTCAGTATAGTACAGTGAATGAATACTAAGTTAAATTAATAAATTAATGTATACATCTCACAAAGCGCCGTCTAGCTGTAAACCATGTGAAGCATGTAGTAAGCAGAGCTAATACTAGAGGACGAAAAAGCTATCTAAAATATAATATATCTTATTGGAGCGCTCGTAGCTCCACGGTGCTAGGCGATTGGAAACAATCACTAAAATTAAGCAAAGTTCACAGAAGACAGTTCTTTGATGGGTGGTTGTGTGGCATTGAATAATGAGCGCTTCCGTACTTCAGAAGGCACGTTAGTATATATGTCTCGGTTATTATCACATGTTGTAGGCGTTAAACCATGGCAGAGCCCTATTTGGTTTATAAAATTCTAACAGCAGGACGCAAGAGGTCAATCTGCACTAGGTCTGCGTGATGGAGTATGATCCGGTTCCCTCTTGACATGGTCGGTGAGAGGAGACCCATTCTCAGTACATACACACATTCACGCCTGTTTCCCCGAAGGGGTAGGCAGAGGAATATTATACGCCCATTCTTCACCATCATAAAGTCAGTCCCCCGTAATAGGTGGCGAGCCTATCGCCGCTTACCGGGAACTGTTATGTTCGCCAGAGCCTCGTCCATTGGTCGGCTGGCACCACTTGCAGGTGAGGTAATTTGTGGTCTCGGGGAAACTGAGATGTCATGTCAGTTGTCATAGACAAATTAAAAACTACCGTCAAATATTACATAAGTTTAAAGCTTGAGTTAAATTTCCTAAAGTGTTTAGTAAATAAAGTTAAATTTTAGTATATTTTAGTTAGGCCTTATCCATCAGTATTTATAGCGCAAGTTTGGTTTTGTTTCGCTGTGGATTTCATGGTAGTGTGATATGTCTGGGGACGTTGATATTTATTTTAAACTTGTTGTAACCCATTCGATTTCCAGCAGCTGTTAGCTTTGTTATTTTTAGGGGTTAATAGTATGTCTATATCCTAACCTAGCATTCAAGCTTTCTTTTCACCAAATTTCTTTATATTTGGTCTAGAAGATTTTTTATGCAATAGGATTCTACATCAATTAAGGAAACCGTCATGCTTTGGAAGGCACTTAAACCCGTCTTTCAATTTTCTAAGGATGGAAGCTGGGCTTCGAATGGGTTACAACTAAGGTTAAAATAAATATCAACGTCCCCAGACATATTACACAACACCATGAAATCCTCAACGACACATAACTTGCTTAATGTATACTGATGGATAACAGGCGGTAGTCGTTAAGACAAGTGAAATTACCTATACGGACGGCCTAAAAAAATATATCAGCAAGACGCCACACTCCTGTTCCGCTAATCCGCACTAGGTTCGCGTGGCGGAATACTCTTACAGCGGTTTTTAAGAAAAGGACCGAGGCTTGTAGTTTATTCACAATAAATAATAATGAAATAATGATCCTGATGATGTCATCATCTCAGTATCAGCACAAGCCTCCTCTCACATATTAAGGTGTGAGGTTGTTGGGTCATACTCCACCACGCTGAGCCAGTGCAGATTGGCGGAGGCAGGTGTATGGCGTCCAGCTTTTAGAATTTATCAAGCCGCCCATTAGGCCTCTAATATGGCTTAACGACTACCACATTTAGTGATAACCGGGACCAACGGCTTAGCGTGCCTTCCAAAGCACGGAAGCGCTCGATATCAAATGCCACATAAACGTTCACCCATCCAAGGACGGTCCTCTGTAAACTCAACTGTACTTCGGTGATCGTTTTTGACCACCTAGCACCGCAGAGCTACGAGCGGTTCCTGATGATGTACATTGAGAAAATTATGTTCCTGTCAGTTACGCAGTGGAAGTCAACTATAAGTTTATCAGTCACTTTACGTATAATCCATTTTTAGGCTTCAGTCAGGTTTTAAAGGAGCCAAACGATCGGGTTTGTTAAATGTCCGCAAATGGTAGGCTTGCAGCCCTACACAGAACAAATACTACGGTATCTTGTGAGCACTTATCACTTAAATACTGCCCCAAGACCATCAATTTGCCGACCATGTAATTGAAACGGAACGGCTGGGCGGTAATTGAAAAAATGTGTATTGATTTTTTTAAGTTTCGAAAGTAGCTGAAGCGCCAGCCTTTACGGTCGGTAATTTCTAGGTAGCTTTTTTCTTAAAGGAAGGTGTAAATGATTACCATCTTGTTATTAACCTTGTCAGGACTTTTTTTTGTGTTTCACTTACAGTAGGGAGCTAGCCTCCAATGTGGAAGGAAGCCCTAGTATGAAACTCTTTTCTCAGGGCTAGTCTTAGTCTTAAGCCAATTACCAAACGACTGACGAAGACAAAAGAGAAGCTCTTCAAGATACATTTGGAGTAGAAATCGATATGTACGCTCCAAAGATTATCATCATATCCTAGCATTATCCCGGGTGCCCTAGACTTAAGCTTAGGGCCCAGGGTCTGCTCACTGGTTAAACCAGATTGGCTGAATTTCAGTTATTACGTGGAGCGACTGCCGTCTGAACTCTGCAACCCAGAGGGAAACATCATTTTAATGTTAAACCAGCTGTCAGTCTGTAAGAAGGCACCGACTTCCTAATAACGATCCCGAGAACCTCTGAATTTGAAGGAAAGAGGTCACGCAATCGTACGCTCCAAAGATTCGGAATCAAATATTTGTGTTCATAAATAAAACATACTTTATTGCCTTTAAGATCAATAGGATCATTTAGATTCTTCAAATATTCACACAAATTCGTGTTCATCGAAATTAGATATATTTTTTTTTAACAACAATGAAAGAGATATGAGCAGTACCATAACAAAGAAATAAAAGCAAATGGGTTCGTTGTCAGAATTTGTCAAGGTTTGTCAGTTTATCTGTCTGTTGTGGTTTTTCTCAAGATTTGTCAGTCTGTCGGTGACATTTATCAGGGGATCTGTCAGTCAGCCTGTTGTGACGAAAGGACAATAAAGTATATTTTATTTTATTTTAAAATTGTAACTTAAATAATCCAGCTTTTAAAGAATAATACCCGTAGATTACAAGTTACGATTCAGTTATTTCATATTATGTTATTAAAATACTCAAAAGATACTAAACCCCAGAAGATAAAAATGGTTACACATGTTAGCGAGAAAATTATAAATATAAAAATCATGAAATACATATAATTTCATTAATAATTTACTAAACATTTTGTGGCTAGTGAATCCGTAATAAAGATGAGGCAATATCGAAATAATGTTGTATAATATTTACGATATTTTTCTGCATTACTGAGCAGGTGTAATGGCTTACAGAAATCACAAGATGTTAGCAAAAAACGAAAAGAGAAACTCGTATTAATAAAAATTACATCAAATCCCCGCATTATTACGATATATAATTAAACTTTGTCGGAGGATTAATTTCGTACTTTCATTACCCTTGCAAAATGTAAGAGATATAAAAACTTGACGTTCATTAAATACTTAATTAATAGCTATTTTTAAGTTTCCAATAAACATGGCGAATTGTATGTGTTATCAAAATATATTTGAATTTGTCGATTTTATCTTATAAAGTATGATTCTTTCTAAATATTTATCGTGTTGTTCGGTGTGGTATGAGGATATATCTTTATACTGTGCTTATTAGACACTAAAACCTAGAAATTTGTTAGGTCGTCTTTTGTTCCTTGTAATACCATTCGGTTTTCTGAATTCTCTGTCGGCACATGCTTTCTGGGGCTTTTAAGTGGTGCGTGAAACAGTATTAGTGCCGCCATGAGTGACAATATAAAGTGCCCTAATGTTTTTGGACGGCGTTAACCAACATTCATAAAAGTTTCTTTCATTCAAGACCGTTTGTGTGGCATTTAATATTGGGCGCTCCCGAGCTTCGGAAGGTAAAGTTATTGATCCCGGTTTTCCACTATATGTGGTAGTCATTTATCCATGTTAGATTCCCTATAGAACGGCTTAAAGAGCCACACACCTGCCTCCGCCAACCCGCGCTGGGCCGTTGTGGAGTAACTTTGACCTGAATACTTCTCCCTTGGTTCTCGAGAAGAGATGCGTGCTTAGTAGGGTACATTAAGGGGCTGAGTTGGTGATTAAGAGTATATACTAAATAATCCCTTTATAATGTAAATATGGTGACATTTCTCTCTTGAATCCACTATAAGTAATATTTCTTTTTAATTTTATTCAGAAATTTATTTTAGCACCTGTTTCCAAGTGTGTGTTATTTTTAAAACTTTTAATTTGTCGCGTCGGATGCATGGATACACTCTAACAGCTGCCTCGGTGTGCCCAAGATTTATTGGTATAATTACTGGCTACACTGTCTCGCAGGACCCAGTGTTGCCATCCTCGCGACGACGGGAAAATGTATAATAAAGTGAATAAAAAAAAATATACGAGGTTCAATACGTTGATCTGTGCGTAGGAATATTTCAAATTAACTAGAATTGTGGGTATGTAAATGTTCAGGTGTCTAGAATATGTTATACGAAACCTTGCGTGCTAAAATCAGACTTATGGCGATAGTACGTAATAGACATATGGGTGAAGTTGTCATAATTGATAAAAAGATTTTAGAAAGTTTCAAGTATGAAGTTTGAAAGTTTGAGTTTGTTATCTGAGACTCTTCAAAATACTCTCTGAATACTATTTCTATTGTTAAATGTACTGACGTATTCTAAATTCAATGATTCGCTTATATGCTGCTACTGGAGACGAGGTGAAGAAAAGATTATTTTAAATAATCTCCTGAATTGCGAGAAAAGTAGCTGCACATGCAATTCCCGAATAGCATGACTAGATTATAAATATATAAACTTTTTAAAATAGTATATTTATGGTCATCTACCGGACCTCATCATAAACCAAAACAGTTTTCACTAAAAATTCCTCGTCAGTCAGGCGTTCGGGTCAATTTTCTCGATACTCGGAAGAGATGCGCAAAACAATTTGTTCAGAGATAATTTTCGGGCGTTAACTCGCGGCCTGTCGTCGATAAAGATTGACAGTTCCCATCGGCAGCAAGCCTTTGAGGGTAAGGAGGTGTCCGCGTGTGATCGAAGACCCTTTCTCTCCAAGATAATAACTTTGACGACACGTGTATTCCAACTTGACTTTAACTCGAAGCGTTAAAATCTGCTTTACCACAGCGTGGCATCTTCCCAAAATTTCAGACGAAGAGACTTTTAAAAACAATATACAGTGTATAACAGATAGTGAAATTTAAGTGATGTATTTTTATTATAAAATTAATAAATAAGCCTTACAGTAAATAACTTTTGGGCAATCTATTGGAGGACATGAAATCGTGACTCTAGCAATAAGACTAAAATTAGTTATGAGACTGTACACACACATACATTCACGCCTGTTTCCCCGAAGAGGTAGGCAGAGGCATATTATACGTCCAAACTTTGCCAATTATATAGTAGGTCCCTCGTAATAGGTGGCGAGCCTATTGCCGTTTACCGGGAACTGTTATGTTCGCCAGAGCCTCTTCCGTTGATCAGCAGATGCACCACTTGCAGGTGTGGTTGGCTTGGGTTCCTTAGGTCTTGGTAGGCCCTGTACACCTTATTAGACTGTTTTCAGCGATAAATACCAAATGATGAGTGCTAAGTTGCTAAAGCAATTTTGTAGCTTTATTATATTAGTATATTAGAGTCCAAGTCTTTAGCTGTAATAATGTTGTAACGCACGATAGAGTTTCAATTCATGAGGTTTGTTTGTACGCAAGATCAGTATCGTTTGATTCGTGAAAGTCCATCACTTCAGTCGTTCAAAAGTAAACTGAAGAATCACTACTTGTCAAATTCGGCACATAATTAGCACTTTTTTTTCCCCCTTGAAATGTTCCATTCGTTATCTTACAATAATGTTAGCATAAGTTGTATGTATGTATCTATGTATATATTTTAATATAATATTAGCATATAAGAGATTTGCTTCATATTTTGTTCTTATTTTTTTTTTTTTATTAGTAACACTTTTCTTGGACAACATTTATCCCGTACAACTATTTAGTTTACAACTGCTAGGGTTGGCTGGTAGAGATCTCTTCTAGAGATAAGTCCACCTTTGTACATGTTATTTTATATACCTCATGTAATATTTAAAATTAATTTTGTGCAATAAAGGATTATTATATCGGTGGCACGTGATATCTCCACAGATGTCGAGTACAAGCCTATATATACTCTAATGTTTATGTATAACTTTATGACTAACTAAAAAAGCTTCTTTCTCTAAAAGTGTCGTATAAAATGATAACATAAAGTACTGACACGTGTGATGAAACGAAATTTGAGTAAACGTGTAAGCAATGAACTATATTCAGCTATTATTTTGTCGAACACAATTGTGTATCGTTTTTGCGATTATTTTGTCAAACACTATTGTGTATCGTTATTGCGATTATTTTGTCGAACACTGTTGTGTATCTTTTTTGCGATTATTTTGTCAAACACGGTTGTGTATCGTTTTTGCGATTATTTTGTCGAACACTATTGTGTATCGTTTTTGCAATTATTTTGTCGAAAACTATTGTGTATCGTTTTTGCAATTATTTTGTCGAACACTATTGTGTATTCTTTTTGTCGAGTAATGTTATCGATCATCCAAATTGTCTGTTTATGCAAATTTACCTACCAACATCTTCGTGATCGATTCAGAAATTTTCCAGCTATAATAGTAGTAATACCTATTGGTCTTCGCCAATAATTTTGGATAATTCTAAACAGATATTGTCGTGTAACGATCGTTGTAACTTTGGCGTGGGTGCTGTCAATTTTATCCTCGATATTATTTATCAAGCAAATCAGTGAATACTTAACGGATCTTATTGATTTAATTAAACAACAAAATCGGACGTCTAAAATCTATTGAAAAATTCAAAATAGCAAACTTTAGTTACAAAACATCACCATCAAAAAAGTTTAGACTCTGTCTTTAAACTCAAGAACATCAACTAGCTCTTGAACTATTAAACTGTTAATGGGAAGATGGTCCCAGCAATAAAATTTCAGTTTTCATCGCTCAAACTGTTATCGGTACGGTTCATTCCAATTTTCCCATGAGATAATTTGAGGGTGATTTCTCAAAAGCAAATAGTGTACATCTTGTCGAGATTTAACACGATAATGGTGGGTTGAATCGCCGATTAAAATTGCAGGTCAACCGTTGTTGAACCTCTGCGATTGGGTGTACTGAGCTGTTGTCCTCGCCACTTATAACTAACGGGCTTTGTTAAGAACACCGAGATCATTTCACAAATCTTAAGATGAAGCTAAAGTGATGGATACATTGTGAAGTGACAGATTAGTATGAACTACTGGTAGGTAATGTTATAGCAGTTATAGCGCATTGTTGCTAGATATTTAAATGAATATACTCTTTATTCCACTTTGGCTTTTATATATTACAACTGACTTGCTTTTTGTTTTTACGGCATTGCTTTACAATAAAACTAGCAGTCGCTTGGGACATAGTCAGTATGACCTACAATAAACCTTCCTCTTGAATCACTATATCTATTTATAGAACCCTCTTTAATATCCGTTGCGTAGTTTTAAAGATCTAAGCATATGGGGACAGACAGAGGAAAGAGAATCTATTTTATACTATGTAATGATAGCGAATTATAGAAATATCGTAAACAAATATTGGAGGAGGCCTAAACTACTACCTTGGAGGAGTACTAATGTATGATGCTTATAATCATAACTCCAAAGTAGAAATCATGAATCTACGGTTTTTAAGTCATGTTGAGAGGATGAATGAAAGTAGACTAACGATGTGTAACTAAGTGATTTATGATGGACAGGTGATTGGAAGTGTTGGGATTCGAAGACCACATAAGACCTTCCAAGACCAATTCAGAAAATTTTGGAGAAAAGGCAGGTCAAAAGTACCCTAAACCGACGGGCGTGTATAAGAAGGTATCACGATCGTAGCAAGTGGCAGGATGTATTCTCTACGGGAAAGAGGCGTGACATTATGTATGTGTGTATATATGTTTATTGAAGTCCTATAAAATAAGATGGCTCTCGGTAAAAGACATAGTCTACTGTACTGAATTTATTATAAATGTTATTTTTGAAAATGTTAATCCTGCTGATAATGTATCACTTAATATGGTGACAAAATATAAGTGAATGTAAAGATGGATAAATACAAATACGAAGATAAACCAACAGAAAATCATTAACAAATTGCAGTTTCAGAAAGTCACTCAAACACCTGCGATCGCTATCAATGAAATTGTCATCGCCCTGTCCTCTCCCAAATTGGCAATTGGTTGAATTTATGTGGCGTGCCAATTGGTTTTACATTTACTTCAGATATTAATACATTCATTATAAAAGTATCAGACGTAGGTCGATTTCTAAACTAAGTATTTTAAAACTCTAGGTAAGTCTGAATTGTAATCAAATGTTTTTATTGCGCTCCGAAATATCTTAATAATAAGTAGCTGCATCTGTTGTTTTATATAGTATTAAGTGACACGCTTGATATAGACATTCAAGTTTATTTGTTTGCGGAAGCTAACGTAGATAGCTTTTCTGCAATAATGCGTAAACGTTGCGCCTCGATGCTTGGAAGGATGCGGGGCAGCACCAACAGCATCCTGTGCGTATTGGCGGACCGATGGGACTCGCCGCTGCTAGAGCGTTGGGTGCATCTACATGCGGTGAAGTAACTATCGGTACGTTATATTATATTAGCTAAGATAAAATTTTTACTAAACTAGATAAGTCTTTCACTGTTACTAATAAACTTTTATGGATGTTAATCCGAAATAAAGATTTTTATTATTATTATTATTAATGAAACATTAACACCAAACACAATATAGAACATGCTCACGTATGATCGTTTTCTAGAAAATCATAGATATGTAAAAATATTACATACATACATAATGTCAAGCCTCTTTCCCGTAGGGGTAGGCCGAGGCATATTATACGCCCACACTTCGCCAATTATATATAGTTGGTCCCACGTAATACGTGGCGAGCCTTTTGCCGCTTTTCAGGAACTATTATGTTCGCCAGAGCCTCGTCCGTTGATCGGCAGGTGCACCACTGGCAGGTGAGGTTGGCTTGGGCTCCTTAGTTCTTTGTAAGATATATCTAGACATATATACAACATCTAGACATATATACATATATACAAACAGTGAAATAACAGTAAAGTGAACCCCACGGTAACCAGAAGCCAATCAATCTGTCAGGAAAGTCTCCGAATAAGACGAAAAATATCAGAATATGCCTTTTTAACTTGTCTCAAAGGTCTCAGGAAGAGTTTAGCAAACATACATAAAGTTTTTGTGAAAAAATAAGACATTTCTCACATTTGTGTACTTGTGCGGTGATTCGGTTAACTTAGTTTATTTATTTATATTGCTACCCTCATAAAGGCAAACTTATGTGGCCTGACATAAGTTAATATCGTATCTTATTTTCGACTACATACTCTGACTGAAATTGGTGTGGCGGTATATGAGGTAGAATGCGAGTAATCGTCAAGCTGACGGGTCACTAGTTCGAACCCCACTGGGACAGTTTCACAAATTGTCTTTTTGAATGTTTCGAGAAAATGTTGGGCTGATAGTATTCGATTTTACATGATTTAAGTGTATTAAGGTAAATGCAGGACATAGAAAATTAAAATATTGTACTGTTTCTCACAATATGCAATGTACTGCATGCCATACAAAAATAGTCGAAGATTTATTTCTCCAGTGTCAATCGTGTTTTCTGCATTACCATGATGCGTGTTTGAATAATATTTCTCAGAGTTTTACCAAAGAGGCTAAAAAAAGCTGGCTGTGTCCCAGTTGTCGAAACAGGTTACCTAGAAGGGATAACTCTAATACTCCCGTGCAAAGCTTAATCTCGTCCGAAACAATCTACCCGTCAAATATGAGCAATACTAATGCAACCCGACGAGGGGGAAAGCGCGAACAGGCAGCCGCTAAGGACAAGGAAAATATCGCTAGTGGATCAGGTGATTCTTTGTCACTTTCAAACTTGCGGGATATTATTCATGAGGAGATTCGCACTGCTATGGGCGACTGTATCATTGACCTAAAGCGCGAATTCAATAAGGAATTAAAAACAGTACGCGATGATATTAACCATTTCCGCGAATCGATGAAATTTATGAATATAACTTTTGAAAACTTGAGCGCGGAAGTAGGTAGTTGCAAGAACGAATTGAAACGCATGAAGGAGGAACACGATTGTCTTCATAAAGATTTTGTAACTCTCTCTACCCGTTATAATCAATTGGAGCAGTTGTCTCGTTCGTCAAACATCGAATTGCAATGTGTACCGGAGCAAAAAACAGAGAACCTTATAAATATAGTAAAACAGCTGGGAAAAGTAGTAACATGTCCTGTTAATGATGCTGACGTTTTATATTGTTCAAGAGTTGCAAAAATTAATCCCGAGTCTCCGCGTCCTCGTGCAATTTTGGTCAAGTTGAGTAGCCCGCGTCTACGAGATACATTACTGGCAGCTACTGTAAAATTCAACAGACAACACCAACACCGCGACGAGAAAATTAATTCAGTTCACCTTGGTCTAGGAGGAAGTAAAAAAACTGCAGTATATGTCACTGAAAACTTATCGCCTTTGGCTAAGATGCTGCATGCATCAGCCCGTGCAAAGGCCAAGCAACTGGGCTACAAGTATGTGTGGGTGCGTAGTGGTCGCATTTATATGCGTAAAACTGACACTTCTGAATACGTACACATCCGAGATGCGACAACTCTTGATAAACTTACATAGTTTTTGTTTTAATTGTTTTGTTTAATGCTCTTGTTTTAATTTATTTGCTTTAAAATTCTCATGCCTTAATGTTTACTTTCAAAATGTTAGAGGACTACGTACTAAAACGTTAGATTTTTATAGGAACGTTTTGTGTTGCGATTATGATGTGATTGTATTATGCGAAACTTGGTTAAGCGGAACTTTATTTGATTCAGAATTGTTTAGCGATCGCTTCGCGGTGTATCGACGTGACCGAGAGACCACCAGCTTTCATAATAATAAATCTGGAGGAGGTGTCCTTATCGCGGTTTCCCGCCGTTTCGAGTCGCGCAGAGTATCACAGCTTGAGAGCGGTTGCGAGGACGTGTGGGTTGAGGTAGATATTTTTGTTGATAGTAATTCTACGGATAGGTTATATTTGTGTTGTGTGTATTTGCCCCCGCCGGTTCAGCAAAATATTTTAGAGGAATTTGTTAACAAAACCACTCGTAACTTGTCTGTACATAGCAACGTGGTAATTTTGGGAGATTTTAACTTGAGTTCGTTGTCGTGGCATAATAACGATTCTGCCTCTCAGGTATCTGTCAGTAAGGTTGCTAATATGCTACTTGACTTTATCGCATTCAATAATCTTACCCAGCATAATGCAATTCGAAATCATAAAGATAGGATACTCGATCTTATCTTTTCCAATAATATCATTGATTGCGTGATGGAAAGCCGGGATTGTCTCAGCGTTGTCGACCTATATCACCCACCATTGGAGATTGCTATTCGTCACATTGATACGCAGGTATTGGCTACGAACACAGGGTGTGAGAAGCTTAACTTTTACAAGACAGACTTTGAAAAACTTATAATTCACCTTAAAAAAGTTGACTGGGTTGCTGAATTCACTTCTCTTGCAAATGTAAATTTAATGGTCGAAAGGTTTAACGAAATTATACGAAATGCTGTTATGATTTTCGTTCCTAGGACAAAACTAAGATCTTACAAATTCCCTGTGTGGTACACTAAAGAGCTGATTCGTCTATTAAATAATAAGAATAGAACTCGAATCAGGTTTCATAAATATAAAAACCCAATGGATCGTCTGGCCCTTGATTCCTTGAAAAAGTTATGCACAACCATGTCCCACACTTGCTATAGACGATATATTGAAGTTATAGAAAAATCTTTACGCAAAAATCCCAAACTTTTCTGGACACATATTAAAAATAAAAGAAGTGGCAATAGCTCTTATCCATCAACAATGTCTCAGGGTGATAGATCAGCCGAGAGTGGATCGGACATATGTAATTTATTCGCCTCTTATTTCGCGTCAGTTTACAAAGATGCGCAGAAAGATGCGCAGCCTTATGATTCCTATGGACCACTGGATGATTCAATCTCAGGTATGACTGCATCCATGTCTACAATCTCGATTTCAAGTGATGAGATACTTCAAACACTGAAACGATTGGACGACACCAAAGGAGCTGGATCAGACGGTTTGCCTTCTCTTTTTGCTTGCAAATGTAGTGAAGCTCTCGTTACACCCCTCATGCTAATATATAATAAATCACTTACAAGTGGCTTATTTCCTAGTGCCTGGAAAGAGTCTAGAATTATTCCTATTCATAAATCTGGTGTCAAAACTCTAATAAACAATTATAGGCCTATATCGATTATTTCTACGTTTGGCAAGGTCTTCGAACTTCTATTGAGACCGAAGCTTTGCTGGCATATTAAACGCAAGATTTCACAGCAGCAGTTCGGATTCCATGAGTCTCGTTCCACTGCGACAAATCTTATTTCGTTCGTTTCTTTTCTGACAGACTCTCTCGATTCTAGGATACCTGTTGACGCCATTTATACTGATATTAGCAAGGCCTTTGACACAGTGGATCATAAAATCCTTATTCATAAACTTTTACAATTCGGTTTGGACGGGAGCCTACTTAAGTGGTTTTCCTCATACCTCACTGCTCGAACGTCTAGAGTTGTAGTTGGAGGGTATATATCTGAATCGTTTGTGAACCCTACAGGGGTTCCCCAGGGTTCAGTGCTGGGGCCAATACTGTTTAATATTTTTGTCAATGACATTACGACAGTATTTAAGGACTCTTTGTGTTGGTTATACGCAGATGATCTGAAACTAGCTAGACCAATAAAAACGAAAGAAGACGCTGCGTTGCTTCAAGCAGATTTGGATAGGTTGGTTGTGTGGTGCGAGAAAAACCACTTAAAGTTGAATGTAGATAAATGTAAATACATCAGGTTCACACGCAGCACTATCCTCGCTACACAGTATTACCGCATTCAGGATACTGTTTTGGAAGAAGTAAACGTAATCCGCGATTTGGGCGTGCTTCTAGATAAAAAATTGAGATTTCACGTACACATTGATGCGATTGCTACAAAGGGGTTCCAAACGTTGGGCTTTGTCCTTAGAAATTGTAAGGATTTCAAAAACGCTGACAGTAAGATTTCTTTGTTTGCAAGTCTAGTTCGCTCTGGACTTGAATATTGCTCCCAGGTGTGGTCAACACATTACGAGGTACATATTAAACGCCTGGAAAGAGTTCAAAAAATATTTTTATGGCATCTGACGTACCAAAGTCTAAAGGCGAAAGAGCTTCCATCCTACTTAGAAAGATTAGTGTTCTTCAAACTTCAAAGCCTGGAAGACCGTAGACTTTTATTAGATCAAGTATTCTTTTACAAGTTAGTTGGCGGAGTTCTAGACTGCCCATTTTTGTTGCATCAAATAAATATTAGCGCACCCTATAACTTACCACGTCCAAGCAAATACACTCCTTTTGTGGCTAAAGGGTCTAAAAGTAATTTGGGTCATTATGCTACTTTAAACCGGCTTCAGTTTGGGTATAATGATCTAGTCAAAAAATTAGACATTGATATTTTCTCTGATGGCTTGCCGAGATTTCGGAAAACCATTATTGACTCCTTTAATAATAGAATATGAGGTCAATCGGTCATGTCATACGAGTATAGCTTTGGTGTTTTTTTATTTGTGTTTTTATAAGTAATTTTTTTTGTATGTGTCTTCTTATTTTTGTGTCAATGCATGCCGTGGTGACTTGTTAATAAAACAGCACTTAGCTTTTAAGTATTAACTGTATTTGTTATGTTCATTTTTGGTGTATGTTTTGTTAGTCGCCCTAAATGTAATAAATAAATAAATAAATATATATAGACCCTATACACCCTAATTTTTTATCGCCTTGACTGTCAAATGGTTCTGAAAATGTCTAACCCCGTAAAGTGCCAAGTAAAGAAATCAAGTTATTTGCTATAATATACATGATTCACTACATTTACTTTATTTACATGAAACATATAAATATAATCTCTTTATTATTCATTTTAATTACCTACATACTTATATAATAAAAATAAAAACTATAAGTAAAAGATGTCTTCCAATTATGAGCACATGGGTATAGAGCCGAAAATGCTGGCTCTTGTAAATGTTTTTAAAATTTCAAGTTCCAGCGGCTACCGCTTTAAAAAGATCATCAGCCCATCTCTAAAACAAGTAAATACTTAGCAAGCAAAAATATCGCTGAACTCGTTTGGCGTTCGATAATCGACATATTTTTCTCTTATATCGACGTTTCATTTATAGAAATTGAAATGCCAACAATAAAAAAGTCGTGCAACATCATTTGCAATGAAATAAATGTACGTGTTACTCAGATAACACTCAGCGAATGTGCTCTCGGTCTCGTAAAATGCTAAAAGTATTAACCCCACATATGCGGGGTCATGTTATGATAAAGAAAATATATTACATTTAGAGTTGCTTGAATTTTCAACTCGAACGGACATTCATATGTGGTCGAGTGATCGAAAAATAGAATCGTTTTGCCTTTCACCTGTCATGGATCTGTACTGTTAAATTGGTAATCGATGGTGTCTGTCGGAGCGAATCATCCACGTTAGGGATGCGATAACCCCTTTTCAAATGCGATTGGGATTATACAACCACTTGATCTATATGAATTCGTTTGCAAGGCTTGTAGGAACTTATTGCTTGAGTCAAAAAGTGCGCTTTGTTTATTTTTTGGAAGCATGCTCCTACGTGTCGTGGCTCCTGTAAATCTACGACAGAACGTTCACAAGGGCGGCGGAATGAATGAATTTCGAAAATTTAGCTTTCTTCATACCAAAATCTTAACTAAATCCTATTAGTTTTGACATATAAACGCAAACATGGACATGTAAATTTAGAGTAGCTATCGTAAATAATATTAGAATTATAAAATTAACTGATCTTCTAAAAAAATATTGATTATGCTTCTATACTATTAATTGATCATTCTGACATTATTTTGGATTTGCAATATAGGGTAGGGTTAGTTGGGCAATTCAGTACATTATATGACACTTAATATATGTGACCTACTATCCGTAAGGAAGCTTTATATCCTATATGCGATACTAAAACTTCATAAAAAACTACCTTTTAAAAACGCAAAAAATACTAAAAGAAGACGTCCCAAAGCTGCACATGTACCCACCGTTAAAACAGCTTATGCTAAAAGACAATTCTCACGATTATCAGCACATATTTATAATAATATAAATAAAACCCTTAACATCCACCCTTCGACAAAATATAAATGCAAGAAAATATTGATCAAGTGGCTTCTAAGTAAAAAATATGATGAAATAGAGAACATAATAATAAATAAATAGATATTACTTTATGGCACGAAAAATAAACTTAAATATAACACTTTCCTCGTAAACATGCACAAACAAATACACACATGCATCGACAAACATTACTCACAATATTACACACACACAATCTTATACACAAATACATATTACAATATCACATTTTTATTCACACATTCACTTGTAAATACCATATACTTCCTTATATTTTATTTGTTTTTTATTTTTACTGTTGTCACGCCATGGTATCACCACACATTCTATTCACTTTATTTTTAATAAGTATCCTATGTAATTATATGGAAGAGCGGGGTCTCCTAACACAGGTATTCCATACTTAAAAGGAGATTCCAGCCATTTGTTATTTGTATTGTTAAGGATACCGAATAAAGAATTTTTCATTTTCATTTTTCATTTTTTTCATTTTTCATATATGATGTGTAATACTGTATTAGTCGGCAAGTAGGTAATAATAGCATTTAAACTTTATTTAGTACAATGAACTACTATATACATGCTGTCTTGTAAGGTTAATAAAGATAAGATCTTAAATATATACGTTGTTGTAAATCGAAAAGGAATCCAATTTATCATCGACAACCTTGTTTGTGGATTTGTGCCATTTCTCATGCGCCGGCGCATCCTCTCCCGGTAAAGTGTACAAATTGTGGCGCAGTTAGGCGCTTTTTGCGACGCGTCATAAATTTTGCGGCGTGTCTCGATTTTTCTCCGGTTTTCGAGTTTGCGCCAAATTGTACCGCCTCTTAATGACGGAACCGAGACACATTTGCATACGTTTCAGAATTAAAAAATGTGACGTTTTGCCTTTTGCATAAACGGTTTTATATGAACATTAGACGGTTTTATATAAGAATTCTAAAAACGGTTTTGTATCGAGAAGATACTTTCCTCATCATCAGCTAAACCACACCCATTAAAGTTTGACTACTGAGCACAGGCCTGGTTCCATAAAAGAAGATAAAGGGGATTGAGGTCGTACTCCACCAAGAAGAATCAGTCCGGATTAGAGTCGTTTTTGACCTTCCCCCGCTGTGGGTGGAGCGGAAGGGTGTGTTAGACTTGTACTGACTAAAATCCATCCATGTTCCTTCTTTTGAGCCTGCTCCGTACCGAGGCCGCGGTAACCCTTGCTAACAGCGGATTGGCGTCCTGCTGTTCGAATTTTTCATGCCGCCTAATAGAGCTTTAACATGGCTTAGCGACTACCTTAGCCATAACCGGAATTGACATCTCAACGTGCCTTCCGAAGCACGGGAAGCTAAGTATCACTTAATATACAGATATTAAATGCTACATAAACGGTCACCATTCCAAATACTGACCTTTATGAACTCTGCTTTACTTCGTTGCTTGATTCCGATCACTTAGTACAGCTATAAGCGCTTTCACTTCGATTTAAACGAAATGTTTGTCCTTCATCATCAGCGTGAGATCTTCCATGACCAAATCCAGAAGGTTTTGAAAAGAAAAGTGTAAAAATATACCCTAAACTAAACTGACTAGATGCGAGAGTAGATAAGCGTGAATTAAGATAATGTGTCGGCTAGGATCGTAGCAACTGGAAGGATTTAAGACTGACTAACTATTACATACAATATTTTTTTTCGCATTAGCAGAGTTACACGTAAGTTGGTAGAAGACTAATATCCAGTGGAGACTTAGACCAGCTCTCTCCTAATGGCGGGTGCCAGAAGCTATAAACCCAGGCACTGGCCCCTCGCCCCTATTCAACAGCGGTGGGCGTCGTCGGAAGTTTTTTAGTGGGTAGGACTGCGGTGGTCGCGTCTGCCGCAGTGAGCCCCACACTCCCCTCCCGGTCCACCCATTAGCCGAGAGCCAGTGCGCAAACAAAAATTTTTTAGCAATGAAAAAAAAAAGGTCTCTGCAACTGGCCTTTCAATTTCCATTGCTGGACATAGGCCTCTGCAATGGCACTCCAGCTCATACCAACCAACCGACCTTATTTTATTTGTCCTTAATTGATGTAAAAATTACTTAATATAGACAGCGTGTTGAATGCGTGTCAACTGCTAACGAGACAACCGATACGTTCTTCTGATGGTAACTGACACGCCTTCAATTGGCACTTCTCGCCACCTCGAGACATCAGTTGTTGATTCCCATATTATGATTATGCCCAAATATTACGCTAGCTGCAGTACTTAAAAAAATAAGTTAATATTTATTTTCACTTGCAGCTTGCCATACATAAATACTCTAACTAAACACTTCCCTTTGGATGAGCAACCTTGTGACACATATTTATATTTAAATAAAAAGAAAAATATAGTCTATAAAGTTGTAGCAAAGTTCATTATAGGACTTCTTGGCGGGAAAGTAAAGCGTCACGTCTGCAGTTTTGTTTTATTTTCTAAAATTTGTGATATGTCGAATATTAATGTATAATAACGGTAGATTATTAGCAATTAAGTGTTTGTGAACGTACATTTTTTAAAGGAAGCGCTCGTAGCTCTGCGGTGCTCGGTGGTCGGAAACGATCGCCGAAGTACAGCAGAGTTTACAGAGGTCAGTCCTTGGATGGGTGACCGTTTGTGTGGCATTTGATATCGAGCGCTTCCGTGCTTCGGAAGGCACTTTAAGCCGTTGGTCCCGGTTATCACTAAATGTGGTAGTCGTTAAGCCATGTTAGAGGCCTAATGGGCGGCTTGATAAATTCTAACAGCAGGACGCCACACACCTGCCTCCGCCAATCCGCACTGGGTCAGCGTGGTGGAGTATGACCCAATACCCTCACACCTTGATATGTGAGAGGAGGCTCGTGCTCAGTAGTGGGACGTTAATGGGCTTTTATGATGATGATGATGATGATGAACGTACATGAGTGTTCGTAAATGAAACAAAACAGTGTAACATCACATCAAATTCTCTCAAGAAGTCCATGTGAGATCTCAATATAGTCCCCCATCTTACTGAGGACTTAAGGGGCTTAGGGGAAGGAATCTCATTCACCATCCTATATATATAATATAAGTACTTAATCTACCGGCACACTTTTCTATCATGTAGAAATTTATTGAAATTGCACAAATCACATTCTTGGGTATACATAAACTTGCTTACAAACTAAGCCTACTGTTGGTTTTCATATACTGTGAAATCATGTATTAAAAATTTATAACAATTCTAAGCAATTCTAAGGTACAGCTGGCAGTATTAAAAGCAAATCAATCCGCAATAAATTACGTTATTTGCTGAACAATTACGCTTTCGCTTCATCATGCACCATTACATGTACTATTTGCTTGTCTGCGGTCGTTCACAATCAACTTGTCGCCTTTGATAAAGAGGAGGTGAGCAGGTGCCCGCAAGTGCCGCATGAATGCGAGAGCAGTACCTTTAGTACAAGTTTTTCGTATAGACTTTTTTTGATAAATCTTATGTTAATTTTAATATTTTAGTAATATACGAGGGCGGCACTAAAAATTCTTTTTTTAAATAAATAAATGGTATTCGATATTTATAAACAAGTAGTTTTCAATTAAAAAGATTTTAATATGACAGGAGCAGTGGAAATAATTATTCCATTCCCGATACTTTTAGTGCAGCTCTCGTAAGTTCAAAACATTGTTCGTCATCATCATGGTCAATACGTCCACTGTAAAAATTGTAGCTACAAAAACACTAGTGTTTAAGAGAAGTACGAAAAACCATACAGAATATATGAAATAAACATTTTATGACTTGAATACACCAATTTTTTAGGACCAAGATAAGTATTATTAAGGACTTGTGTTATGGATACTAAATAACGGATAAATATATATAGGGAAACATCCAGACGAGAACAAATATCCATCTTCATGCACACAAAGATTTGTCTTGTGAGCGAATTAAACCCACGACCTCAGGAGCGGAGTGCGAATATACTATAATATTTATATATTCTTTTGCTTTTTTTTAAGTTTTGTGACTGCACAACACAAGTTTTTTTTTGTAAACTATGTTTTTTGTTTAAGCACATTTATAACTGGCGGGAGAAAAAACCAAACTTGATGATTTTCTTGCCCCTTCTTTTACGATCAAGCTCCCGCCCGCAGTGAATGGGCGCGTTAAATTTTAAGTTTGACCTTCATAAGGGGTATATTGAGCCAAACTGGTATAAATGATTCTGACTTTGACTTTTACTCGCCACCACGCCATATCGGTCGCCAAAATATTATCAAGTAATATACATACACGCAAACGTATGTGGTACACACACGCACCGGTATAATAATATAATAATAATAATAAATATTTCTGACACTTACACCAATTATTTAGTTCCAAGATAAGTATCATTAAGAACTTGTGTTATGGATACTAAATAACGGATAAGCATACATAAATACTTTTTTTTTTTTGTAAATACATACTCAATATACATAGAAAAACACCCAGACCAGAACAAATATTCATATTTATTACACACAAATATTTGTCCTGTGTGGGAATCGAACCCACGACCTCAGGAGTGGAATGCGGGCATACTCGCCACCACGCCATATCGGTCGTAAATATAAATTATCTCGAAACCGAGGTCTGAAACCGGTGTTCAATGAAAAACTGGAAGCTCAACCAATAGACTACATTCGCGAGCTATTATTTTACTTACCTACTGAGTTATAGCAATAGTCAGCAGACGTGACAAAATGGGTGAAGCGTTCAACTGAAGGTTAAGAATAAGTCTTTCATAATCGTTGCAGTGCCATTTGAAATTTTAAGGAAGGTAAAATAAGGATCATTATACTTAAGGAGCCCAAGCCAACCTCACCTGCAAGTGGTGCACCTACCGATCAACGGACGAGGCTCTGGCGAACGTAACAGTTCCCGATAAGCGGCAATAGACTCACCACATATTACGTGGGACTAACTTAAAAATTGGCGAAGTGTGGGCGTATCTATAATATGCCTCTGCTTACCCCGGGAAACAGTATGTATAATTTAATCCGTCGAGAAATAAAAAATCATGAAGAGTGACCTTCTGTACCTTTATATTTTTTTCCAATACATATAATGTCTTCATCAAGATATCAATTTTATATAGTTATAAAAATTTTACTACTCTCTGTTATATGATCGACCGCTGCGTTTTTTGTACTTCATACTCGTCGCAATTCGACTTTTCCAATATCGCGTAATTTACGCTTAGTTATTACTTTACTGTAGTAATAAAATGATGGGTGTATAGGGATCCTACCTAGACCTAAGGAGCCAAAGCCAACCTCACCTGCAAGTGGTGCAGCTGTCGATCAACGGACGAGGCTCTGGCGAACATAACAGTGTCCAGTAAGCGGCAATAGGCTCGCCACTTATTACGTGGGACCAACTATGTGATTTGCGAAGTGTGGGCGTAAAATATGCCCTTTGAGGAAACAGGCGTGAATGTGTGTATGTATCTCTGTGCTAAAAGAAAACTATGCTACAACTTTATAGATCTCTTGTAAATAGACGTAGCGAGGTTCTAAGCTGAGCTAGCTAAGAGATCTCTGTTAGAGATAAGTCCACCTTTGTAGTTGTTTGATTTTTATAAGGGGTGCCTCTTTGTACTGTTGAATTATTGTTATTGAGGCTAATGTTCAGCAGTGGACTTATACGGCTGATATAACAAATAAAAAATAAAAGAAATATTCCTTTTACAATCGCACCAATGACTTTACTTTCATGATAAGTGTCTCAAGTAAAGTAGTAAGTAATTAAGAACTTGTGTTATTGATACAAAATAACTGATAAACATACATAATATTGATATTAGACGAAATCCTATTCCCCTAGTCATTCTGTTACACCCTCAGACAATGGGTTGGTAGAATTCTTTGGAATTGCCGCTACTAGCTACGTAATTAAAGCATGTGGTCAAAATTGTATACACTAATTCTAATTTTTTTATTACCTATTATAATGTAGTATTGGATAAGTCATATCCAAAAGCCTATGTTAGGTTTATCTATTTAGTACAATATACAGTTGCGTTAACGTCGAGACTGTTTAATTTAGTAGAATTGGGCTCCAGTTCCTTTTGTACACAGTGCGGGGTCTTGATTAATAGCGTTCGTAAGTTATTAAAAAAGTTTCTTCTCTTTAATAAAAGTAACTGTTTTTGTTTGAGCTACCAAAATTCGGTCGCACAACAGGAGACTAAATTAATTAATAACCGAATACCGATTTTATCGGTATCGATGTAGTTTAAGTACTTATCGATATTTGATATATCCGTATTACAGAGGATGCTGTTGCAGTTGAAGATATTTAAATTTAATAATACATATTGTAATGTGAATTTCCAAATCTACTGCGCCAATTCTAAAGAAATTGTGTACGAAAAAAGTTTGATTTACAAAGAAGATTTAACTAAGTACTTTTTATCTCGTTCATTGTGCTTTTCTCTCTCTTTCTCTTTTTTGATTATGGTGTCGCCAATGTATTTTGTATTGTTGTTAACATCTTTTTCTGTATTTCCATTTTGCATGTTAATATTTGACGAATCTAAATGATCTTGATGCATCCACTTCTACAACTTCACCAAGCCGGACTCTGAGGACGCGTAGTGGAGTAAGACCTGAAATTCCTCTAACCCAGCATCCTCAGAGGAAGCCCATGCTCAGTATTGGAAGATTTGGGAGGTTAATGGACTGGGATAATACATACGTACATAATGTCACGCCTCTTTCCCGTAGGGGTATGCAGAGATAACATCTTTCCACTTGCTACTATCTTGGCACACACTTTTAGCTTCATTTACACTCTTTAACCTTCTCATACACGCTCGTTGGTTTAGGGTACTTTTGATCTGCCCTTTCTCCAAAACTTTCTGGATTTGGCCGTGGAATGTCTTACGTGGTCTTCCCCTCCCAACACTTGCATTCACTTGTCCATCATAAATCACTTTCGATGGTCTACTTTCATTCATCCGCTCAACATGACCAAACCTTCTAAGCATAGTTTTCTCAATTCTTATCACTATATTTTCTTTAACACCATATTCGGCCCTTATCACTTCATTCCTTATCCTATCACTTATTTTCACATGGATAGTGAAGATACGACGTCTCAGTTTAAGGCGGTACGAGCCCAAAATTTAAGGAAGACTTTACATGATAAATTAGTTACTTTACTTAAGCGTCTTATTTCAATATTGACCTTTAGGCTATGTGTCTGAGTTATCACGTAATTAAATTATCATACTTACCAAAGTTTGATGTAGGCGCGACATTAATTGAACCGTAAGATATAAGAGAGTAGCGGAATAAAAATAAAAATCAATTTATAAATTTGACCGACAAAAATATTAACTTTGACTAAAATGAATTTAACTCTAAAAGACTTCTATAACATGATTGGAAACGATTACCAAAGTAAGGTAAAGTTAAAAGAGGTTCTATTGCTTTCTTACTTCGCAATGCACGTAAATGACGACGATGACGACGATATGGCGTGGAGGCGAGTATACCCGCACTCCATTCCTGAGGTCGTGGGTTCGATTCCCACACAGAACAAATAATTGTGCGTATAAATATGAATATTTGTTCTGGTCTGGGTGTTTTCCTATGTATATTAAGTATGTATTTACAAAAAAAAATGTATGTTTTTCCGTTATTTAGTATCCATAACACAAGTTCTTAATGATACTTATCTTGGGACTAAACAATTGGTGTAAGTGTCAGAAATATTTATTGATTTATTATTTATTTATTTAAATATCTGGCTTAGCGCTGCTGTAAGGTAACCTCTCCTGGCAGCGTCACCTAAATGTATGATGTATTTCGGTAATATTTCGGTAAATTCGATTAAAAATTTTTTTGTCGAGGTATAATTTAAGAAAATAAAATACATCTTTAAAGTTAAATATTTTCCGCTGCTGGGTGGCATTTTTAGAAACGGAACCAATAGGTTTCATTTATTACTATATCTAGTTCTTATTGCCAAGCCAAGTGAGAGGACCTATTGGGAACTCATTAATAAAGATGATTAAGACCTAATCAATTATCCAGAAAAGTTGCATTAAACTTCAAGTCAAGTCAAAAAATATTTATTTCATAAATACATTATACATAGTACTTGAAAACACTGAAATCACGAAGCTTATGTTTTCCTTATGTCTTTCTGTATTGCGGGAATTCTTGTATATTCACTTTTTTTTTTCACCAATTATCCAAGATCATAAAGATGCTACGGATACTAAAAAACAGACACTTAAATACTTTTGTTTTTGTAAATACATACTAAATATACATACATAAAAAACACCCAGAGCAGAACAAATATTCATGTTCATGCACACAAATATTTATCTCTGACTCGCCACCAATTACGTGGGACCAACAATGTATAATATGCCTCCGCCTTCCCCCTTCGGGTAAAACATGCATATGCTTGTATATTTGTCCTGTGTGGGAATCGAACCAACGACCTTAGGAGCGGAGTGCAGATATAACGCCATATCGGTCGCCTAACTTACTTAGGCACAACACCAACTTGTGACTTGCACCACCAGCCAAATCCAGTGATTTAAGCCGATTGTGGGCGACATCTAAGTTTTTATGACATAAGTAGATTTATAACAATTCCCTTATAGTTTTATCGCGCATCATATTCATTAGAAGTATTAATGTAATTCTTTATTAAAACAACTACCATTATTCTGCGTATCATTGGTTTCAAACGACGATACTTACACTTTAACAACATGTATAGCGATTCTACCAAGACCTAAGGAGCCCAAGCGAACCTCACCTGCAACCTGCCGATCAACGGACGAGGCTCTGGCAAAAATAACACTGCCCGGTAAGTGGTTATAGGCTCGCCACCTATTACGTCGGACTAACTATATAATTGGCAAAGTGTGGGCGTATATTGTGCCTCTGCCTACCCTTTTGGGGAAACAGGCGTGAATGTATGTATGTACATTGTACATACATACATTCACGCCGTACAATACAAGGGCTATCTTCATTTTATCAAATAAAAGTGACAGCACTAGTTTTAAACCTAGTTTAACTTTAGAATCGTTATTGGGTTAATGTTTTAAGCTGTTAGTAAGCTTAGAATTTTTTTTCCTACTTTGTCAGCGGTAGACAGGCATGAAAGGTACGCAGGCATGAAAGGTAGGCAGGCATGTAAGGCAGGCAGGCATGAAAGGTACGCAGGCAAGCAAGGTAGGCAGTCATGAAAGGTACGCGGGCAAGAAAGGTAGGCAGGCATGAAAGGTAGGCAGGCATGAAAGGTAGGCAGGCATGAAAGATAGGTAGGTATGAAAGATAGGAAAGTGTGAAAAAACGTACCTCTTTGAACTCCTTATAGCCAAGCGCAAACCCAGGACTTTCTATATCGCTCAACTCCTCAACCTCAGGGAACTGCTCTATCAAATTCTTCCATTTCTTCTGCAAGTCAGAACGCATCCTGGCATACGACTGAGCTCGTGTTTAATCAGCCCGTGTTAATCTTTACAGTTGCAGGTAAACCTAAGAGTATTTTTTCTAGTTCTTTCTATGTCCTCAAATAAGATACTTACTTAATAATTAAGTGAATCAAGCTCGTGGGTTAGAATGAGTGATTTGTCACCATTGCACGTAGTTACGAGTGGTAATTATTGCAACGGTCTTGAACGCCCTGATCGAGGAAACTCGTTCGCACTGTGCCTACATTATATTCTACAAATAGATTATTCACTTTAACTTGAGTTTTTATTTCAATTTCCAGATATTAAAGACTTGGGAGTGATATCCCTGCATATTGTCTGTCTAATTTTCAAACTGTATATCTCCAAAAAACACAAAATTTTACTTTTAATTCCATCTAGTATACAATTTCGAGATCTATCGATTGGAATATCTCTCAAGTCGAATAAATTAATATGTAATTAGGTATGAACAAAATGGAATAAGACCTGTATTCAATAAATGCCTTACCTATTAAAAATAAACAGTTTTTACTTCCTCCTATATCCTCGTTTCAGCGTTGGTCGTGAAGACATCGTTGTTCTGAGGCTCCTATCTTACCTGAAGATGCCCTGTGTAAGGGCGAAACACGTGTCGTGTTGAATAGTTTCTCGATTTTTCGGGAAATTATAGTAGCGCGGGAATTGTTACAAAGATATTTTTAATCCATCACTTGCTTACAATGGATTTCCGCAAAGTAACGCCTGAATCAATAAATTATCCTCCTATAATGTTTGGTAAAATGGACAAAAGCAGTTTGAAAATTATACTGACGATATACTTTTCTAGTACTTATTTTTCCTTTCCGGAGAGTCTTCTTTGAGTTTTGGTTTCGCACTATGAAAGAGCACTAATCAAAGATTTCGTTTCACCATCATGGTCACAGTCTATTTACGGCCCACTACTGAATCCAGACCTCTTCTCAAAAACTATGGTGAG
This sequence comes from Musotima nitidalis, assembly GCA_949126915.1. NCBI lineage: Eukaryota > Metazoa > Arthropoda > Insecta > Lepidoptera > Crambidae > Musotima > Musotima nitidalis. Next base: position 3,309,659 of record OX421424.1, on the reverse strand, counting down.
TAGAACTCAGATCTATATCGCGGCTGTAGTACGGATTGGTGGAGGAGTATTTCACTTCAATCTCAAATATACGTAGAAAAATAGACTGTCCTTGTCTGTTATAATTAGTTATTTATGTCCTAGCCAGATTTTATATTTAATCACTTTACTACCGGTAAATGAAATTGTTAGGTATATTTAAAATCCAAGGCTCATTTTTGTTATCCCAGGAAAGCGGAGCAGAAAAGAGGACCAGAAAAGATTTACAGATTAACAGGAACAATAAATCTTGTACCTATAGTGGATTTCCCCCGACTATCAACAATTAAATAGCATACGACCTGGTTAAGTCAAAGTTTTGGCGACATTACACTAAAAAGATTACTTAAAGATGCCAATGTCAGTTGCGAATTGCGACTAGGGAGCCTTATAAATCAAATAAATTGGTTAATGTGTCCACCTTTTGTAGACTTTTTGTGATGGAAAATCATCAAATGACCTTCTCCCGCTGTGGGTGAAGCGGAAGGATATGTCAGACTTTTACTGACTAAAAACCATCCATGTTCCTTCTTGAGCCTGTAAACACCAAGACCGCGACGAACACCAACAATTATCATTGACTGAGGTCACCTTGTTACATATATTGATGTTAGTCATAAATAGACTGTATGAGCATAAATGAGAGAAGTAGATCCTTGGCAAGTACTTAGCCTAAATGATCTCGGACGGAACTGCTGTCCTAATGAATTTTAGTTTTCACAACTAGATAATATTGATGAAAAGTTGGTCTTGAAAACAAATTTTTCAATAATACTTTAATATTAGTTAACTGCTGTCTGTTAGATGCAGAAGATTACTCTCAATCCTCAAGATCATCCTGCACCTTTTCTCTCCTATATCACACACATTATTGCCGCAATCAATAATAGATTATCATATTATCTCAAATCTCTATAAATGCCCAATAAATATGTCAACACGTTGACAATCAAAAATAAAGTGACCAGGAAAACAATAGCATAATTTGACGTCACATCAAAATACCGAGGCTTGCAGCCACCTATCTGGTCCATCGCTGGCCAAGTCCTGAGCCACATGTAATAAAGATCTAAGAGAACCTCCCATGAGCCGATCCGACAGATAACGGATTTCAGATCATCACTATAGATAAAGCACTGAGGATTTGAAAGTATAAAATGTTTGGACAGTTCTCGTATGGAATCTTTCACGTCTGTAACCGCACGAATATGACGCGTTGCCTTTCGCACCTGTCAAGACAAAAACGCTCTTAATTCATAAGGATAGAGCGGGGATCTGCCTGTTGTCTCATAGAATTGGTATGTAGCGGTGCCCTTTGTCGTGGAACAATGAGAAATATATCTTAAATCTTGTACAAGAAAGTTGGGAATCCAGCAGGCTGTGCGTTATCGACTCCCATCTCTTGACTTTCGCACGATTGATCGATAGTATTTTTTGCGGGTGCTTATTTATAAAACAATCGGACGTCTTCGGTGCAATAAATGTGGGCGCCCGTACCATCGGCTCGCGGTGCCATCTCCGCGTAACTAGTATTTCACCGAGGGCAAAAAACGTTATTTGTGGCGTCACAGTAGACACTACGTCGATTTTCCTTTGAGAATGTCCTTACGATGAACGCTGCAATGGATTTATGAAACGTTTAAGCTTGTAATGTAGCTTCTTCAGATAAACTAAAAAAGGTTAATAGTTTTGTGTTAATTCTCTTAGGCTTTGATGAGAAAGTAACGAAGGTAAAGATAATATTTTCTCTAGTCTATGTAGCTATTATTTCACAATTTGTCGTTTATTAGTCAAGCTTATCTTCGTTTTAATTATGCTTTTTAATAATTTTTTCTAATATAATAGGTACATGTTGAACATATTGACGTCATCCCCCATGACAAGGACTCATCATCATGGTTTAATTCGAAAAGAGTAATAACTCTGATGTTCCCACCAAAATTTTGTTAAATCACATAACTTGTATGTTTCCAAGTGATATATTATTATGTCATACTCAAACGAGAACCGTTAGTAGCAGTTTCAGGAATCGTTTCACAGTTACGTAAGATCCCAAAGAATCCCCTGGCTTGTCGTAGGTAATTGTCATTTCATTATAGAAGTATTTTCTGGCTCAGCAGCGGCATCTCGACCAGTTTTTGGACGAAATGAAATTACCGATAATCGAACCGCTCGATTCGCGTCGGAAAACTCGATGCGGAATCGATGGATGCTTGCCGATTTTCGACTTTTTTGTCACTACTCCTGTCGAGTTATTATAGGTGTGGATAATTTGAGTTATTAATGGTAGACATTAAAAAGCCTGCAAACAGAACAATCGATTTATCAAAACGTTTAATTTAGGTTTTTGGCTTGGAGACGGCCTTTTCACAAGCTTTACAGGTCATGTCGAAAATTACTCTTATAATAAGGCTTTTAGGCGCGTACAAACGTGAAAGTGTTATGTTGATGACATTCATTAACAAAATCAATAATCACTAAAAGAATTTAAAAAAAAATTATAAGGTTTTTAAAAAAAATATATATCAAGAAGTTGAGATATTAAAAAAAAATTGTTTTTCATCAAAAAGTTGCGTTTTTTTAATATATTTGTTTGTAGTTTCATTACAAATGTGATTGTATGTATGACATCCAGATATTTTTGTGTTAAAAACTTCAACTATATAGAAAAATATTAATAGTTACAGTAAGGTTTTTCCCCACCCCAAATAGGAAATATAGGCGTGAAATTATGCATGTATATATGTAATTTTTTATCAAGATACATACCCACGCAACTCCAGGTAGCTCATGCAAAAGAAAACACAATTACGCATTCATTCGCTACTTGACTGATAGCTATTTCTTCGCATCAATCCAGGTTGTATGTGCTTTGTACCGGTCACTATTCAATCATCCAACCAATAAATATTTCACCTCATGTTTTCATAATATACTCCATTTCAGTTATAATGTAACATTATGACATGGGGGCGGCAGTAAAAAGTTTTAAACGATCGATGCGCCTGCGCCGATTCCGCGCAATGACTGACGTCGGCGGCTATTCGTCTTTTAGATGCTTCCGATGCGAATATGTTGAGATCTAGAACGGGCTGGCCCTTTATATTTTAAAGTGATTCTGCTATTAAAAGATGACAGATATCATGAAATCAGTTTTATGGCCAAGCTTTTCTTAATAGAGGGTTTTTGATGGGGTTTTATGACTGAGATTATTTTCAGCATTGCATGTGTGATTGCTATAAAATTCTGATATAAAGATCAGTCCTAAAATGGGTGATTATATGGATAATTTTTAAGCTTTCTATCAGGGATGAGTCCTGGGATAAGTGGAACACTTGCGTGATAAATGAGGTTTTATGCCAGACACAATATTTGAATTGGTGGTGGTATTGTGTGGGCTGCCGTGCTCGGAAGAGACGATAAGGTCGTTACCAGACAAATGCTTACTGTGAAACACCATACAACTTCCTTCTACAATTCACATTGAGACCGATATGGTATTATTGTCTACTTTTCTTTTAACTTTTGCTACAGGAGACTTGTCGGTATACTGGGTTATCTCAGTATCCAGGTCAATAATATTCATAATGGCTAAGGTGGTAAGGTCTTTAATACAGATAGATCAAATTGTAGTACCACCTAGACGGATTTGGTTAAACAAACTTAATGACTTTAGTACTATGTTTTATTGACATGCAGAAGAGTACCTACTTTAGCGGTGCCCAAGCCCAATTAAGCATTTTCTAAAGTAAAAGTAGTTAAGGATAAAAAATTTACAAGATAATCATTCTGACTTTGTAGTATGGAGGTGCGAAGTGGCGATATCAGACGGTATGATGTAATGAATGTTAATGCAATAAAAATATAGCATTGAGGAAGATAACATATTATCTAGTTAAACTGTACGCGTAGCGCTAACTAACCGTTTGCGTGGTAATCAACGCCAATTTGCGCCAGCTAATTGAAGGCTTCAAACAATTTGTACGGTAGATAATTATTTTCATTTACATTTTACATCTTGTACTACTAAGTGAATATGATATTGTGTTACTTTAATATACCTCGATAACGTACTTTTTTGTGTTGCACCTATTTTTTTACCCATCTCAACCTATTAACGTCCAATACTAGCCTCGGGCCTGTTTTTGCAAACCATTTTTTTACGTCGGCTACAAAATGCATTTACGCACTCCTTCCAGAGGCCGAGAGGGAAGTGTGAGGCTCAAAAATCTTCCGACGACGCCAACCACTGTGGAAAAGGGGCGGGGGGCCAATGCGTGGGTTCAGTTCATAGGCGGACCCAGTGCGGAATGGCAGAGGTAGGTTTGTGGCGTAATACCTTGAAATATCTTCTAGCTGCGGAACGAGACGTCTAACTTGTTATGTCAATTTCTGCTTTGGTTATAACCAGTACCAACCGTTTCACCTGCCTTCCGAAGCACCCCACGATGTATTTTTTAAACAAAGTACAATTTTTGACTTTAAAAAGATACATTACATATTATCACGCCGTTTACCAGTAGGGTAGGCCAAGATCACATCCTTTCAACTCCTACGATCCCGGCATTGAATTAACCTACTCACACTTAATAACTTTATAAATGCAATTTTGTCGGTCTAAATTTGTTAAATATATGTTATTATGAACTAGGGACCACCTGAGAGTTCTTCCATTGACGATTAGAAGAGACTTAGCAGTCAAATTAAAAAAAAAATGCTTTCTGTCAAGTAAACGCCAGTAATTAGATAATTGAACATTGTTTAATATTCCCTAAAAGATAAAATGAAACTATGTCGTTATTTCTTTTTGTTATGCCACGGCTGCCACCCCACTGGCCCGCTGTCTGCCATCGTTCTCTTTTGCCTCCACTTTAGACGGTTGTAACTGATGATCAAACGTGAACGTGCTTGGGATTAAACTGCCGTTTCATACAGGCTATTCTAATATGAATGACTTGAAAACATAAATATTGTTAAGGTTATGTTATATTGCATTGTATAGCTTCACAGACAAATGAAGATTGTAATTCTAGTACCAAACTAATGGACATATTTAAAAGAGCATAGCCTGTGAGTTTCTTGCCATTTCTTCTTACAGAGCGGTGGCTCGGAACTGGCACTTAGATTCACTTACACTTAATTATTTTTTATTTTTAAATTGTTTTGTTGCATGTAAGTGAATCTAAGCTTCGTGATTTAGTGTAATATTATTTCGATTGTTTTTTTTTTTCATTTGTGATCATGACGTTTTCAAGTACTATGTATAATAGTTTATGAAATAAATAATTTTTTTACTTTTACTTTACTTTTAACCTTTTTTTTTTTTGTTTTACGTCGGTAACAAAATGCATTTACGCACTGCCTTCCGGCCAAAGGGGGACTGAAAGGAGGGTGTGGGACTCACCACCGGCAGACACGACTGCCAGCAGTAATACCCACTAAAAATCTTCCGACGACGCCCGCCGCTTGTTGAGAAAGAGGCGGGGGCCAGTACCTGGGTTGCAGCTTCTGACATCCCGCCTGCGGCCAACGTCCCCCGGACCAAAACCGGGAGGACCTCCTCAGAGAGGCGCAGTGGACGCGCCCCTCCTTCCTCCCCGTGCGACCATAGCGTGTGTGGCCGACTTCCCGGAGGGTCCATGGTGAGACAGCAGGGGCCCTCTGCCCCCACTGCCTAGACCCTCCTGTTGCTGCTGAGCGGGCCCCCCTGGCCCACCCGCTGCGCCCTCCACAGGTCACACTTAGTTTCTTCCCCGGTAGTCAGTACTAAGGGCACCCAGAGTCGTCGGTCTCTGGGTGTTACCTTTTCCCGGCCCCCGGGAGGTACTCAGCCCCCCCACCACGCCAAGGTAGAGACCTGTTCGGGGGGGGAAACGTGAACCCCCTGGTGGAACTGCGCGGAATCGGGGATGGGCCTCCTGGCCGCGGTTTCTGGCGGCGTTCGTGGCAACGCGTCGTTTGGTTGGCTTGGAGCCTGGTCAAGTCCGGGGTGGTGGCTGCGATCGTGAGGGAAGATCTTCCACCGGGCGGAAGGATGTGCCCATCACGGTCACACGGTCTTCAGCAACTTTGTAGATCAACCATTTGAATACCGATATGGCGTGGTGGCGAGTATCCTGCACTCCACTCCTGACGTCGTGGGTTCGATTCCCACACAGAACAAATATTTGTGTGTATAAATATGAGTATTAGTTCTGGTCTGGGTGTTTTCCTATGTATAATAAGTATGTATTTTCCAAAAAAAAGTATTTATGTATGTTTATCCGTTGTGTAGTATTAATAACACAAGTTCTTAATGATACTTATCTTGGAACTAAATAACTGGTGTAAATTTTACTAATACTTATTATTTATTGATTGGCACGCATGACTACTAATGCATGTATGTTTACCGTTACGACGTCAAGCCAGTTTTTCCTGGACCTGCCCAATCTGCATCGGCCGAGTGGAGATGCCATGGCCAAGATCACAATCTTACAGGTACTATTTTTAAATCGAGTTCCCGCGGGGAAATGAAAAGTAGCTTGTAACTTTAGCTATTTGTTGAATAAAGTTCCGTTTGCGTTTGCATTTTGCATTTGTCACGTCCCACGGGAAGGGGTAAAAAGTAATCTATGTCCGTCGCCTAGCTCTAAGTTACCACCCCACTAAGTTTCAGCTTGATCGGTTTAGCCGTTTTTAAATTATAAATAGTGTAACTAACAGAACTTTCTTTTGTATACCCAGATATCAGAAAAGAAAGAAAATCCTTTTTACAAAATGTAGAATTACAAATAAGTAGTTCATACAGAGGCAGATAAAACTAAAATTGATTTCAGATTAACCGAGACACAATTTTGTCGAGTCGTGTATACATCTTCCATACATTCAAATACGTTAGTAAGCGAGTTCCCAAACTTATCTCATACATATTTATGAAGGGTGTTATGCCCCCGTCTTCTCTCGCTGTCAGCGGAATTGAATCATACGTAAATAACATTATTGGTCATATATCAGATTATGTAGGAACGTTTTATTTTTTACTTATTGACTGACTGGTGTGATTCAGTACCTGGCTGTGAGTATTGCACATAGACCTTGAAAATGGACGTAGTATTGCAGATATCATCAGGCATCAGGTTGTACTTGCTTGTAAATTCGATGAATGCCGATGTGCAATATTTACCACCAGGTGCTGTTCAATAGTCGGTAAGATTCTCAAACATCACTACATAGTATAAAATAAAGTCGCTTCCCGTTGTCTGTTTGTGTGTATGTTATGTATGCTTAAATCTTTGAAACTACGGATTTTGATGCGGTTTTCTGAAATAAATAGATATATTCAAGAGGAAAGTTCATATGTATAAAACATGCACAATGTAGTAGTGGAACACAAACATTTTGAGATTTCTAATATGATTTAGTAAATCAACTCACTTTTTTGCGCTTAAATTGCATTCATATTAGCATGCGACCCGTGCGAAGCTGGGGCGGGTCGCTAGTAACATACATTTGTGTGTGTGTGGACTTGGATCGTTGTCTTGGTCTGAGTGTTATGCTTAAATGGTCTTAGCATATTATATTCAGATATATATATTCAGATTTTATAATAAAATACCGCAGGAAATAATTGATCTACCATTGGCAACTTTTAAAACTGTAGTTAAAAAGCAGTTTCTTCAAAAGGGGTATTATGCTGTTAATGATTACTTATCGGATAAACATGCTTGGGCTTAACATTTTTAACTTGTTGTGTATATTAGAATAAAAAGTCAACCAGATCATTGTCGTGACCATCCCCTATTATTATCCCCTGTACAGGCTCAGCTCATATTCACAATACGTACTTACTTTCAATATCTTCAAATATTCACTGTGTGTATTTTGTATTGTTATATTTGATAAAAATAATTTAAAAGAGCCTGTGAGTTTTTTGTCAGTTCTTCTCACAGAACGGGGGCTCGGAACTGGCACTTAGATTCACTTACACCTAACTTTAATATATTTGTATGTAAGTAAATCTAAGCTTCGTGAGTTCAGTGTAGTAATATTTAGTTTTTTTTATATACATTTTGTTTTGGCGTTTTCAAGTGCTATGTAATAGTTTATGAAATAAAGAACTTTTTACTTTACTTTATATGAGCGTTCGGCTTAGAACTTTACAGTAAGCACAACAACAGTGGGCACTAAGTTCTAACCTCGTCGATATACTAATGGGTTATAACGCTTTTTAGTGGTTAGGATTGCGGTGGTCGCGTCTACCGCAGTGAGCCACACATTTTTTTTTTACCGACGATAAAAAAAGGATCCCTATACACCCATAATTTTTTTTTAGGAAATACTTTAATATACATTTAATAACAAACATCTATCTCCAAAGCTTCTATTATTTACTTACCGAAGCTTTGAAGCTTTCTTTATCCCTTTCAGAACCAGTTATTCTCTTACAGAAAATTGCCCCGTAAGCAACACGTGACTTGGAAAATAAACGCGCTATCAATCGATAAACAGCTCGAATAAATCATATTATGATTTAGAGTCCACTTTATGGGACCCAGTGCCGACATAAGCCGGGACACACACGATCAGAACGCACGAAAGTGCCCACAAAATGCACCAACTTTAATGTGATTGTGTATCCACAAAAATAATCAGACGTTTAATTGATCCATCGAGTTCCCAAAAATGACTGCACCATTACCTAACAAACCGTAAACAAAATTCAATAACCTTCGTTAATGAAATATTAATCAGCAACATTTCGCGGCAGATATTCGAGAAATCACTATCAAAGAAAATATCTTACCTGATTATTTAAAGGATACTCGTGTTAGGCGCGGCTCGTGTGCCTGCCTCTTTATCCAGCTTTCTACGCAGGCTCTTATTCAATTTACGTTCTCGGACAAGAGCGGTAACAATAAACAGGAGCTACACGAGTGAGCACTACCGACCATTACGTATTCGAACCACGATCGTATCTCAAACTCGGTCTCCGTGCAAACCAAGCTCCGCGTAATCCTTGCTACGCTTCTATTGCTGCTCCGCTACCTATCTACACAAGCACAGCTGATATCGAACTGGAAGTGGATGCTTCAAAGTTAAGGTGGGACGTTGGACGCTACCATTGCGCGTCGGCAACAAAAACGCACCACGCAAACGTCATTGGCTGATAATTGTCGCTCCTACCGCCATTCCAGTCGTATCGCCCTAGATAAAACCGCTTCCATCTTATTGTCCGTACCGAGATAGCTACCACAATGCACACGGAATATTACTAATTAGGCTCTTTATGAGCCCAGCGGCCATTGTTGAAAGAATGAGATAGTTATCTGTTTGTTGTCTGCAAATGAGATTTGCGATGCCGCTTTGTCGGTTGGCGAAGTTGTATGAGCTTTGTTTCATCTGAAATATAATCTGTAAATGCACTGGACATTGTTTTTGTGAGCGAGAATGAGGTTGTTTATTCGTTCTTCTGGTATCAGATGGGGTAAAAGAATTCTCCAAGTATTCCAAGACTAACTTCATCGCAAAAGTGCTGTTTTCTATGTGCTTTTAATGTTCCGTTTTTCTAACTAAATAAATATAAAATAAATAAATAAATATTTTTCTAACAATTACACCAATTATTTAGTTCTGAGATAAGTATCATTAAGAACTTGTGTTATGGATACTAAATAACGGATAAACATACATAAATACTTTTTTTTTGTAAATAAATACTTAATATACAAAGGAAAACACCCAGACCAGAACAAATATTCATGTTCATGCACACAAATATTTGTCCTGTGTGGGAATCGAACCCACGACCTTGGAGCAAAGAGCGGGTATACTCGCCACCACGCCATATCGGTCGTCATACATTTGGATATACATTGGTACAAAAAACATTGAAACAAGGGAACTTCAAGATAAATGTCATTTTAATTAAAGGTTGACAAGGCATGCAATGTGGATGAGTATGGTGCATAAAATATGACTCACAATGTTACCTTCGGAAAATAAAAGAAATAATTAAAAATAAATAACTTTTATTAATAAGACAATAGGAAAGTAGTAGTCTTCTTCCCTAAGCTGGTATTACCTGTAAACAAAAACATTTAATTTCAAAACAGTCGTAACAAACATATGGCTATTGGCATCACTCGTAAAAGTCAACGTGAGGGGGTGTGAATGTTCACTATGAAGTTGAAACCTAAAATATAGTTTCGTTTTATTCTTGTGCAAACTATTGGGTCCAAGAAGCATTGCGTTGGGGTCAATGTTTGGCCAAACAACTTTAAGTTTACCAAGCATAGATTTTGCACTAAGAACTGGATACACATACATAAATTACATTTTGAAACGTCCTTGTCTCGTCTGTAAGTAAATATTGTTATCATATATATATGACCATGTTTTAATGTGGCATTCCACAATTAAATATTTTATTGATTCAGGCGTTACTTCAATCGGAAATCCATTGTAAGCAAGTGATGGATTAAAAATATCTTTGTAACAATTCCCGCGCTACTATAATTTCCCGAAAAATCGAGAAACTATTCAACACGACACGTGTTTCGCCCTTGCACAGGGCATCTTCAGGTAAGATAGGAGCCTCAGAACAACGATGTCTTCACGACCAACGCTGAAACGATTCTCTATTTTTCGGGAATTTATAGTTGCGCGGGAATTGTTACAAATATATTTTTAATCCATCACTTGCTTACAATGAATTTCCGCAAAGTAACGCCTGAATCAATAAATTATTTAATTGTGGAATGCCACATTAAAACATGGCTTGTGTGTGAATGAGGCAATTGTGGAAACAATTAAACCTGGATACGACGGCTAGAATTACACAAATTTGAAAGAGTGCCCAAATGTTTAATTACGTTTTTTGTCGCTGATTGCGTGTTTAGTTCTTTATTGTACAACTATAATACCAATTTAAAATCGATCTCTGTATTGGTTGGCGCTTGGTCTCCAAGTTACTGGCCAATGTTGTCACTATAAAAAAATAATAAGTCGCAAAATTTTACACCTTCATTCTGTCGCTAGATAAAATCGCGTTTCGCGTTTATTGCACAATGAATTGTAGCATTTTATGTTAATAACCATGTGCACGTGGGCAGGGAATGTCGAAATACTGACTAATCGGACCGTGGGTTGCCAGTGAAAAAATGGCAATTTTAAATTATTCATGCTACCCACATTTTAGGCGTCCGATATAAGTTTATTTAATGCTCCTAGATTGTTAATTACTTAATTATTTATGACGTACAGTCGGTCTTGTGCGTATGTTTGCGCCCACAACATATAAACAAGTATGTTTTTATTACTTTTTAATAAATGTTAAAAATGAGGCACTGTCGTGTTTAGGGTTGTATTTGGTAAAGGCTTGTTAGCAGTTTTGTAGCTATTTATCAAGTAACTGTTTAAGTTGTTTCTGAACTTCTGGACCATTAATTTATTCAAATTATCCGTAATCGGTGTCGTTTCGTGTTTTATATAAATTGGCACGTTTTTCATTTCGGATTTAAAGTGAAGGCATATTTTATTTACTGATTTAGCACGAAGAACAGTATCCCATAGACTAATATTTATTTGCATGAACACGAATATTAATGTATAAATAAATATTCTCTTACAATCACACCAATTATTTAGTTCCAAGATAAGTATCACTAGGAACTTGTGTTATGGATACTAAAGAATGGATAAACATACCAAAATACCTTTTTTTTTTAAATACATATTCAATTCAATGTTTAATGCATTCCATTATGTTTTACATAAGGTCTTACATCTACACAAGTTACAATTATGGACCCTGTTGGGCACGGCAAACTTAGGAGAGAGGAAGCATACTAGGTCCATACATACATATATACATACTTAATATACGTCGGAAAACACTCAGACCAGAATAAATATCACGTTCATGCACACAAATATTTGGTGTGGGAATCGAACTCACGACCTATGGAGTGGAGTGCAGGTATTGACCTTCACGCCATATCGGTCGTCGGTGTGTATATATGTTCTGATTGTTTCCTTTAAATTACATTTATCGAACCCACACCCATATTACTAGCATAGTTTGAGCCTAGATAGCACTGTGCGAGAAGTTTTTAAAGTAATACCACAAGAGGCACTCTATCTGTTTAAATCTAAAAGTAGATAATATAGCTCAAATCGAAATGTGTCTATGTACAGAATGAATATTTATTTTATTGTATATCCCTACAGCAAGTACGTTTACGAGAGTTATTTTTATTTAAATTGGATGTAATGAGTTACAGACAGTATGTGGAATGAGATGTTTAGCTGATTTCTGTACCACAAACGCTGGAACACTTCGGCCCTTTATTGCCAACGATTTCAGCAACGACTCTCGGCCGAGCCCAACGAGGCGCAAATTACTTTTCCTTCACACCTATCGCATCGAAAGTGAGACATCGAGAATTACAATCGATTACTCGTGCCGAGGTGAGCATCGGGAATTACAATCGATTACGGAAGGTGAAATCACTAGTCGAGGCCCCTGGTCTCCCCGCCCACGGTCTGAGGAGTTTCTTATTAAGTCATTACGGTGGTTTTCTCTTTTTATACAGAAATCTGTTTCTGTTTTAGAAAATATCTGATTCTATCGATTTATTTTTTTAATTTATTAAGTTTGTATACTAAACAGATAAAAAGATATATAACTCAAAAATTAGTAATCTAAAGCCAATTAACAGGTACAAAATTATATTCAATTCAAACTCTTGTTATTCCATAAACTGTTACATAGTACTTGAAAACTTCAAAATTAAACACAAATATAAAAAAACAATCGACATATTATTACACTGAAATCATGAAGCTTAGATTAGAGACTTAGGGTCCCCGCACACGGGCCACCGGCCACAACTAAACTGCAGGAAATATGCCAGTGTCGTCGTTTTGTGGTTGTGGCCGGTGGCCCGTGTGCGGAAGCCCTTACTTGCAACAAAATAAGTTTCGAGCCACCGCTCTGTAAGAAGAACTAGCAAGTAATTTTTACTAGTATTTTTTTTTTTAATAAACTACAACTGGTAATATGTCTTAGTGGGAGCCAAAACATTGCTGTCTTCTTACCAACTTAAGGACTGGTTTCAACATCAAATAAAGTTGAAATTAGTCCACTCATTGATAAATTCATATTAACTTCAATTTAGGATAATTTCAACGCGATTGTTTATTATTAGTACATCTTTATTATACATGACTTCACAACTTAAAAATCTAGTTACGATAAATTCAAAAAATACTGTATTTGTTGCCAACGGTTTTTATCTTACTTATGTAAAGTTTTGAATTATAAGTACTTTGAGTAGATATTATACAAAAATAAATCCAATACCTTTTACTATAAACAATTGGCAAATTGTTTATATAATGCATTTCCTAAGAGTTATCACTTATCACACATTAATTAATAATTGGATATTTTTAGAAAGATAATTGCGACCGCAAGTAGGTACGTATTATACATTCAACAGTTAAGGGCACCCTATATAAATGCAAAAAGAATAAAGTTTTGGACAACAAGGCCACCGCTATACGAGAAAACCCGTAGAAATTTTTCATCAGAAATATGTCTAAAAAGTGTCGTCCAACCGTAGAAAGCTGCGCCGGCGCCTATGTTCTGTCTACTACTCTGGCCGCAATGCAACCGCAAAACCTTTATGTTCAATATACATTGCGCCTAAAATTCGCAGAACTTTATACAAGATCTGATAGAAGACCGCAATGTACGACAAATAATACTTATAGAATGAAATGAAAATGAGTTGCTTAGTAAGGTCATGTCGAGCGAATCGAGTGCCGATGTAGTTTGAAATGTTGAGTGAAATAAATATCTTAAAACGTCAGTTTCACTTTAATTTCCCTATATATCTATACAGACTTGTTTTAAGGCAGTTCAGGTCAGCGTTCCTATATAATTATAAGTTTGCATCTAAATCCGTAATTATACAAAATCCTATGCATACACGCCTGTTTCGGCGAAGAGGCATATTATAAGCAGACATTTCGCCAATTATATTGTTTGTCCCACATAATAGATGGTAAGCTTATTGCCGTTTACTGGTAACGATAATCTATGCCAGACCCTCGTCCATTGTTCGGCAGGTCAACCAATTGCAGGTTGGCTTGGGCACCTCAGATCTTGATAGGATGCCTGTACAGAAGATCCAACTGTATTAATTATGTATAATGAATCGATGGTCGTTTCACAAAGTTCATAGTGCCTGTTTTTGGATGGGTGGCGCTTCTGTGTTACAGGAGGCACGTTAAAATGCGGGTCTCAGTTACCAAATAGTACTCGTTACAAATCTCAGTTACCAAATAGACCAGTTAGAGGCCAGTTGGGCGGCTTCAATTTTATACAGCAGAAAACCACACATCTTTAGCCAATCTGCAATGGGTCAACCGTGGTGATGTATGACCTAGATAACTTAAATTCCTCTCACTTAGGTTAGTACCAGAAGGCTTGGGGCCAGCTGTGGAAAGTTGTGTCAATGGCAAAGTCAAAATCATTTATTCAAGTTTGGCTCAATAGAGTTCTTATGAAAGTCAAAATTATAAACTAACGAGCCCATTCACTGCGGGCGGGATCGATCGTAAAAGAACGGGCAAGAAAATCTTCAAGGTTGGTTTCTTTTCCCGCCAGTTACAATAAAAGTGCTTAGTATTAAAACAAAGTCTACACAAAATTTTGTTCTGCAGTCACAAGATTTAAATGAAAAGAAGACAAAACTCTCATTAAAATAATTACGGATAAATATTGTAGACGTGAGCAAACCAGTCCCCACTAACGGCACCCGTTCACGAGTATGACGCATGAACCAGCCATCGTTTCGCTCAACTATATTTTAGCGAACGTGGTCCCTACTCATGACGCCACCACCGTAGAAATGTTTAAGTAGGCATGACATACTCGAGCTATATGATAACAGGATTTTAACAAAAAATACATTATTATTAAAATAATGAAATGTGCTGCAAACCACAAATATTTTTACTGTTTTGACTCTATAACAAAATAAAATTTCTCTAATGAATTCAAAACACATTTTGTGAAATAATGGGCATATTATTATGTGATTTATATAATACTAAGGTTTGTCTGTGTAATATGTGCAGTGCGGTTCTAGTCAAGATTTTCCTTAATTCGCATCTTTACAGCTTTAGGCAGGTGTATCACATACCGTTCAGGTGGATATCCCACGCGTTTGTCATTCGGAGCAATAAAATTATCTCTCTATCATAACCTGCCTGTACTCTCACCTACTCAAGCGTTGAGCATTCATACATACATACCTAATATCACGCCTGTTGCCCCGAAGGGGTAGGCAGAGGCATATTTTATGCCCGCATTTCGCCAATTATATTGTTGATCCCACGTCATAGGTGAGGTTGGCTTGGGCTCCTCAGATCTAGGTAGGATCCCTATAAACCCTCATTGATCCTCTGCAGTAGTGTTAAAGTTATTAGATCACAAAGGACCGATGCAACTTTTTTCCCAGTCTTGGGTCAAAGTAGAATAGTAAAAGACAGCCTTTTATCGTTAAGACCGATGCTCTTGACCACACAGAGGGCAGCTGGTGGATCCAGCAGGCGATCTTCGATTGTTTAATCGACATGGAGAAATGTTATTACATTTTCGTTTCATTTGTTCAAGTTTGGCTCAAAAGAGCTCTTATGAAGGTCAAAACTTAAAAACTAGCGTTAACTAACTTAAAAATTAGAAAGACTTATGTTGTGGAGTGACTTCATTGTGGCTGAGATTGTAATCAAAGAGTGAATTTGTCATTATTTTGAATATTTATACTTATAAAAATAACTGTTTCAAATCTGTCTTAGAAGTTTTTTAGATTTTTAATTAAAAAGGAATTGTTTTTTTATTAAAACCTTGTCCAAAAGCAGCAATGTATTACTTACAATCAAACGCCATCTGTGACATTTACGAGAAATTTCCATAGCAATAGTTTGCCTGAAAGTGAGTAAATAGTATGAAAGGCTCACAAACACCACCAGGAGTGCCTCTCGAGGTCTTCAATAAGCCCCGGGCTCAAGCGGGGCTCGAGACACCTTAAAGGTCTCTTTGAAGCCGAGTGCTTACTGCTATTTACAACGTTTCTTATGATTTGTGAAAAATGTTTCCGATCTTTGATGCCGTTTGGAAAGAAAAGGTTTGTGCTTTTGTATTTCCTGTCGATGTTTTTATAGAAAATTTGCTTACGCTATATTTCATGCATGTAGACCCTCCGTCTAGGAAAATGGAAGCCTAATTATAAATAAATATTTTCTGACAATTACACTAATTAATAAGTTCCAAGATAAGTATCACTGAGAACTTGGAAATAGCGGATAAACATACATAAATACGTGTTGTTTTTTTAAATACATACTTAATATACATAGGAAAACACCTAGATCAGAACAAATATTCATATTCGTGCACACTAAAATTTGTCCGGTGTGGGAATGGGACCTCGTGGGTCCAATTCCCACAGCGAACACCGGACCGGACGGATCGGAGTGCGGGTATACTCGCCACCATGCCATATCGGTCGTCAGAGATTAGTTTTGAAAATTGCCCAAAAACTAAATAGTATATACTATAAAATTATATTAATATAGGGTAACAGAAATTGAGTCATAATCTCAACGCTCATAATCAATTCTGTTCATTTAAAAGTGTCTCTGGACTAACATTATTTTCTTAATTGAAGACCGCGCGGAGTTTATTAAGCAGTTCGTCTGCTTAATCAACTCCACGCGGAAGAAAAGAAGAAAAACAGTTTCGGGAAAAGTAAGATTTTCTAGTCGGCGCTATAATGGAGGTTCTCCCTCTTTTTATTTATTGTGGTATCAAGCCTCTACTTAGGCGACTTTAATAAATGTGTTATCGAAATAAATAATACTAGGAAGAAGGTATGTTCTAGTATATGATTGCACACCAAAAATGTCCGACATTAAAAGCACAAAATTTTAAGTACACATTGTCATATTGCACCATAATGTTTCTTGGAAAATGCATGCAGAGTTCTGAACGAAATTCGCACAATATTGCAATTAACTTGGTGGGAAAGAGTAATTGTGGTACGTAGGACAGACGCAGCGCTTCTAAAATAAGGTGAATTTATCATACGGTAAGCATAACTATGTGGGGAACGAATGAGTGATCCCCACATATTAAAAGAACCAATAGCTAGAGAAAAGTATGCCCGGGAATCGCAAACAGTCCTATTACGTTTTAAATTTTGAAGTCGTTTATAACCGGTTTGACGACTGATATGGCGCGGAGGTCAGTATACCTGCACTTCACTCTAGAAGTCGTGTGTTCGATTCCCCCACAGGACAAATCTTTGTGTGCATGAACATGATTATTTGTTCTGGTCTGGGTGTTTTTCTATGTATATTAAGTATGTATTTACAAAAAAAAAGTATTTAAGTATGTTTATCCGTTCTTTAGTATCCATAACACAAGTATAGCATCTTAGTGATAATTATCTTGGAACTAAATAATTGGTGTGATTGGTAAGAGAATATTTATTATTTATAACCTTTTACTTGAGATGTTCTGTCAGATGTCAGAGCGATTCTGAATTGTAAAGAGGAATTATAAGGAGGATTCTTTTAAATAATCCACTAATTTGTGCTAGTTTTTTAGTGGGTAGGCTGAAAAGTTCCTGCAGGAGCCCCACATAACCGCTGTCCGGACCCCCGACCGGCTGGGTATGCGTAAATGCATTTTTCTGATGTTTACAAAAAAAAGGGTAGGCGAACCTTAATGATCAAAGTATATGCTATGCTAACGGAAGCAAAACGGGTTCAGAAAAATGCCAAAATCTAGAAACTTGTAAACCATCGGGGAGACTAAAGCTCGCTGATTTCGATGTCGCCACTTTGGTTATAGCATCAGAAAAGCTTATCGAGGCCGACCTACTGGTCGTCGATTGTATTATTATAACCCTTTAGGTTGCTATGGCCATGGGACGGACGATGGAATGTCGTCCAGGGTATAGCTTGAGCGATACTGTAGGAATCGTCTCCGAGAGTTGCAATCAAATAACTGGAGGGAAGCACACAGTGTCGACAAGGATGATGTTATTTATTGTACGAAGTCACATTTTGGGTCATCACGCATCTCAGTAAGTAAGGATTGTTATTCAAGCAAAGACGCTACGTGTCGCCCTGGTTGCAAATGATCTCGACTCGGATTAAAGATCGAGCAGTCCATTAACGATGACATGAAAGGGCGCTTCTTACACTTTTCTTAATTAACGCAGTTGCACAATGCACTTTCGAATGTTTCGTGGAAATTAAATTTCGCGCCTAATTATCGCCTTTGTCCGTGATATTTTTCGGTGGTATACGTGTCAACGCCATAACTCATGGGGTAATAACATGGCGGCGTCCATCTACATTATTCTTAAGCGAGGATGCGCGGGAGTGCAATATTTTAGTGTATGGTGCAAGGTGTGACCTATGTTCTTTTTGCGTTTGGAGATCAAAAAAGTTTTTTCACATAGTATTTATTTGTAATGCCTTTATAGTTCCATAATTCGGTTTTGTTAATAGGGTATAGAATCGAGAGGGTTTTCGAGTTGGAATTAAAGATTTTACCAAGATAAAAAGTACCATGTTTAACAAGGTCATTGTCTATATATGTGCCAAATAGCAGCTATTCTGTTTAAACTTTTTTAAATTGATTAAAATGCTTCATTGAGGAACTAAATCTAGTTATTTGTTTACACTCGCAAAGAAAGTGGAATTTATTTCAAGTAGTTAGGACTATAGATGTTTACTTTATTGGCTTATTACTTGAAAACAGTCTTTGCAAAAATTAGAAAAATAACTAACAAAGTACATATAAACATAACATCTAATCATATAGTACAATTCAAATTATTTCATTTATATAATGATAGAATAAAAGCAGATAAATATGTATTAACATAGGTACAGATAATGCTTCCGCGTCTGATTTTAAAAGCTTCTGTGGACTTTGACTTTATAGTACATTAAGGCATTCGTTACATACCTCAAATGACGAAGTATCGTATACGTATAGTTTTCTTAAAGGTCTCATATCACAGAAACGCTTATCGCCCATCCCTCATACCCAAGAGTAACATCGCAACCGTCCATTAACTCGCGAGTTTCGGATAATTACGTACTGATAAACCAAGCAAATTGTCCGCGAATTATCCAGCGCGTGATGAATATCATCGTGCGTCCCACAAAACGCCTTTTATCGGCCGACTGTCATTCTCATTGTGTCTCGCTAATTGATCGAAAGTTCCCCCGGGTTTAATTAGCTTGTCAAATTAACAGTTCGGTTTTGATGTCTTCGGTTTCTGGTTACGTGAATTGAGAGTTATTGTGCATTCAACGTCTGAATTTGAAAGGTTTACTATAAAATATTGGATATTCCTCTTATGAGACAAAGTCAACATGGTTTACACTGAAGCCTTGTGGGTGGAAAGGAATGCGACCAAATAGCAATGTGACACGTTACGAAAATATCAAACCGTTGCTGTATCAACAATAATGGTAATAACTTCTACTAGCATCGCATCTCGTCCCTTTTATTCTTCATTTATCAGCCTCAATAAATCGACTCCTGAAAGCAATACACCTCTACGTTGTACAAAAGACCAAAAAACGCCAGACCTGCCAAAATCAGAGCTGGTGGTTTGCGATCGTTTCGGCACCATGCCTTTTTTTTTTGGATGGAAAATCTTAAAGTAACCTTCCCCCGCTGTGGGTGGAGCGGGAGGGTGTGTCAGACTTCTACTGACTAAAAACCATCCATTTTCCTTCTTTTGAGCCTGCTACGTTCCGAGGCCGCGGTAACCCTTGCGAACAGTCCCGCAACTTCGGCACCATGCCTAGATTCGTCTTTCGCTCGTATTGCAAACAGTAGTACATATTGGAATATAGACAGTCTTCTGTAATTTGACGGACTCATGGTGAAATCTTTTGACACTGCTCTTAGACCTGATCAGTCTGAACTGCCTATAGGCAGATAGATACTATTCTGGTTAGGCAGGCTGCCTATTGGAGTAGTAGTACTGATGCTGTTTTTAGTATCGATGTTCCGAAGAATGTAATCTACACTATGTGCAATTTGCTGACTGGAAATTTGTATGAAGCTCGTTGTAGATTTTGACAGCACGACGTAATATATGTGTTATAGTCCTTTTCTTTCTTTATTTTAAATAATGGTTTATAGTCCTTTTCACTTATGAGGAGTTCTATGACAGATCGGTAAACGGTATATTTTGCACAGATAACTGTGCTATATATATAAATTAAGGTAAAATACAACAGAATTTTAAAAGACCTAATTCTTTGATCACTTTCTAAAAAATCACTGTCAGAATCTCTTGAAGGGTCGCTTTCGCCGAAAATTATTATAAGTTCGTCTTTCCACCTGTCTATTCTGACGTACCGCTCTCAGTCCTCTAATATAATCTCTGCATTTTCGAGCGATTGTCGAGCGATCACAAGATGACCGCCGATTATGTGATTTCGCAGCTCTATGTTCTTTCTACGTTCCGTTCCACGGCCAAGAATTGCACAGGTATTTTATTTATGTGCTATTTTATTTTATATTTTATTAAATTAAACTAAGCGAGACTGTTTTTGTTTTATAAGTTTAAGGTTTTAAATTTTTAAATTTTTCGTAATAACGTTACCATAAAATAAAAATATTATACAGTAAAATTATCTTTATTTTTCAAAAAAATAAACGCATTATTCGGAACACGGTGGAGTGGCACAGAAATCATCCAAGGTGAAAAGGACTATAGTAGGTATGCAAAAGACCTAAGCACGTGGTATCAAAGCATGGTGACTTACCCATTAAGTTTAAATTTGCCAGGTTTGTAGTTGATAGGTAGCAGACGCAGTTATGATGGGGTCTTAAGAAAGACAAGAGCAAAGCCCTTAGATTGTCAGTCTAATTTTTTAACTGGGTAACTGAATAAAATATTAAATTTTATTATGACTTTTAATACCATCTAGTGTAAACGTTCGAGATCTTGGAATATCTCTCAAGACCCATAAATTATTATTTTATCAGTTATAAACGAATTGGCATACTACCTATATTCAATTAGCGCCTAAAATATAATAAATAAACAGTTTTCACTTATTCCTTTAAAATTTACTCAAAAGGAAATAAGCAGTTCAAAATTAAGGAGTTGAAAACGTCAAGTGGTAACATTGGTTACGCAAAGTCGCATGCTAGTTATAAAAAAAACCAATTCTGTTTTTTTTTTTACAGAAGCTGGAAAGTGTACCTATAAACGTAGGTGCAATTTTAATACTTAAATTTTGAAGACGACGCCTGCCGATAATATCGTGGCCTAAATAATTACGGCCCGTAACGATTACTCTTCGAAATCCAATTATGAAAACGTGTAAAAATCAGGTTACGCATACAAAATTACTTGTCCCGCAAAATGGACCTTATTATCCATGTTTCCATGAATTATTTTCGAGATCGAATCAGCTTTGAATTGGGCATATTTAATTTTATGTTACATGTTGCTGATTTATTGCGGAATCGGTAATGGTGTAACGTTGCTAGTATTAATTATCAAAATTATGTTTATTAATATTTATAACTTTTTTGCAGCTGTTTTTAAGTACATACTGTTGCCTGCGTCTTTGTTTTCTATGAGTGACAGTGAATAACATCTTAAAAAATTGCGGTAGCGGTTTAAAACGGTGCGCCGTTATTTCTCATAATATTTAAATTCATAATTTGAGTAAATTTTAAACCACATGAATATTCTGACGTGAACGCAGTAGTAACACTAGCGCCTTGAGGTCACTGCGAGGGGTTAACGGGGCTATTACGAATATGAAATCTATTGGCAACATTGCAAAATTACGAATTTACAATACAGCTACCACATACACCTGAAAACTACAGTCTCAGGCTTGATCAAACAGACGAACATTAACATCGAAGTGTTGTCCGTCTTTATGCGGTCATCTGATTGTTCGCTGTCTCCCTCGCACCACGCCAAAGGTGTGAAAGAGACAGCCGTAACATAAACAGATATTGTAAAATTTAACGATACAAACGCCCCGCGGGTGTTTCGCACTTGATGATGTGTGGACATGCAAAATGAACGAAGCAATAAAATTTTATTCATTGTTACAATTGTCAGAGATATCAATTGTACGATATATTATTATTGGCGTGAAATAAAGAAAGTTCATTTTTATTTGTGTGAATCTGAAAGTTTTGGTGATTTACATGTTTGGGTCGATGGCAGTGGCTGATAAGGTTTGGAGGTCGGTCTGTTACGATGGGTTAATTCAACCCCTTGTTAAATAATAACATACATACATACTATCACGCCTGTTTCCCCGAAGGGTAGCGTACCCGTAAAGGTTGTAATTAAATTTGCAGGTAATTGAACAATTCTTGAATTCGTTCTGTTTAGTTTACAGTTATTAATACATGGTCACGGGGAGACTGAGGTGAAAGGGTCTTCAAAGACATAGATGCAAAACAAGCTAACAGTGTTTTGAAGTTCTGTAGGGAGAGGTTTAGCTCTGGACTTAATTAATTCGACGACCGATATGGCATGGTGGCGAGTATACTCGCCCTCCACTCCTGAGGTCGTGGGTTCGATTTCCACCCAGGACAAATATTTGTTTGTATAAATATGAATATTTTTACTGGTCAGGGTGTTTTCCTATGTATATTAAGTATGTATTTACAAAAAAAAAAAGTTTTATTTATGTTTATCTGTTATTTAGTATCCATAACACAAGTTCTAAATTATACTTATCTTGGAACTAAATAATTGGTGTAAGTATCACAAATATTTATTTATTAATTTTTTTTATAGACAGATTACAGATTTACGGATTTTCTCTCCAAGAATTTGAAGTTGTACTGAAGCTTCTGCTTTGTTTTTTTTGTTTTTTAAATAATGGCTTCGTGCGTCTAGCACATTTAGCCAGTGTCAAGTAAGTGATATATTCATAACATATAAATCATAGTAAAGGAGAATGAGTGGTGATAAAGATGATAAATCGAAGATGTAATACCCTCCCCTAAACCCTTTGAGTCCTCAGTAAAGATGTGGGACTATACTGAGATCTCACATGGACTCCTTGAGAGAAAATTTGAAAAGTGAAGTTGCACTGTTTTGTTTGATTTACCAACACTCATGTATGTTCACAAACACTTAACGGTTAATAATCCACCGTTATTACACATAAATGTTAGAAATATCACAAATTTTAGAAAATAAAACAAAGCTGCAGACATGACGCTTCACTTTCCCGCCAAGAAGTCTCAAGCTTCTGCTTGTTGCAAATAAAGGCACTTTTTTTTGTTTTAATTAATGGCTTCGTGCGTTTAGCACATTTAGC
The DNA here is from genome assembly GCA_949126915.1 of Musotima nitidalis. Taxonomy (NCBI): domain Eukaryota; kingdom Metazoa; phylum Arthropoda; class Insecta; order Lepidoptera; family Crambidae; genus Musotima; species Musotima nitidalis. The sequence continues at coordinate 3,286,241 of OX421424.1, read as the reverse complement.
CAATGTCAAGTAAGAGATATATTAATAATATATAAATCATAGTAAATGAGAATGAGTGGTGATAATGACGATAAATGGTAAATGAGATGCCCTCCCCTAAGCCCCTTGAGTCCTCAGTAAAGTTGTGGGGCTATACTGAGATCTCACATGGACTTCTTAAAAGAATTTGAAAAGTGATGTTGCACTGTTTTGTTTAATTTACCAAAACTTGTGTACGTTCACAAACATTAACTAAATTATTTAACCGCTAAGCGGTTAATAATCCACCGTTATTACACATTAATGTTCGAAATATCACAAATTTTAGAAAATAAAACAAAAATGCAGACATGAAGCTTCTCATTTTCCTGCCAAGAAGTCAAGGCACCTTGATATTTAAAAGTGTTTAATAAAAATATTGTAGGTTTTTTTGTGTGTCTTTGAATGTTGCAACAATTGACCACCACATGTGATGCAGTTCATGCAGTGCACATAATGCTGGACGCCGGCTATTGTAGTGCGGGTAGCGCGACAATGCGCTCCGGTTCACAGTGGGTCGAAACTGCTATATGAGGGACATAGGATTTTTTTTTACACATTCGATTAAAAAAAAATACCAATCGATAGATGTCGTCATTTTGACGAATAATTATTATGACAATTTTTTCCTAAAACGAATAGTTTCCCTGAAAAAAAATAATAATATTTTTTTTGTATGGAGTGACATTAAAAATGTTGAATTGTGGCCGAGTCTTCACAGGTCTTGCGTCGAAACTGCTTAAGTCTTGTTTTTTGGCTTATTAGCTATAATTTTACATTGTCAGCGCGTACCCATACTTGCCCGTTCAAGAGTTGTGAGGTTCAATAAAAAGCATAAAATGTAAGTATAAAGTACTTCTTTATTAGCAATTTCACAGAAAATTTACAGAAAATATAATTTAAATACTATTAATTAAGTAATAATAACAATTTAAAAACTGTATTAATCTAAAAAAGTATAATAAATATTTTTAAAACTAAGGAAAATATTAAAAATAATTACAATTAAAAACAAGAAATATATTATAAATTTTAAAGAACAAAAACTATAAATACATTAATCACTATCACTATCTTGTAATGTATTTAAATCTATAAATTCAATTTCGGTTTCTGTCGGAAGTGACACCAGAAGCTCGACTGCTCTTGGTGAGAGTACCATTCTACGTTGTTTGGTCATACTTGGCCTCAGAAAGGTCAGTTTGGGATCAGACGACAAAAGAAGATTATGCAATATATCTTCATTTGTCGCTGTCCTACTGACTTTTCTAGAGTGGTCCTCTCTATATCTCCGAAAATCTTTATTTTGAGCTTCTGATGCTTCTTCAGAAAGTTTTCCGATTGGTATAAGTCCAAAATATTTAATTATATCCGTACCATGCATTAGCAACTTATGTACGCTAGAAGGCATGTAGTACCAAGGATATAACTGTACATACAAAGAGGCAGTTTCCTTGCAAAATTGGGAGAATTTATTTTGGTCCACTTGCTCACCCGAGGCCACTGTCTGCAAAATTATGTGGAATCTTTTGATTAGCTCTTCATCAATTCCTGTGATGCGAGCAGATGTTGTTGCATCACTAAAAAATCTTCGAGCAGTGTTTCCGTCATTTGTAGTTCCTGCGCCTTGTTTCACAACGTCCACCAGCAGGCCGTTTTCATCTTTGAAAGCTTGTTGTATTTGCCTTTTTCTTTCCGCCAACTTTTCTTTATCTTCACCCCTTGAGCTCCATTTTTTAAAGTCCATCCGGTAAGCTGAAATAAAGATATCACTTATTAGTATTCAAAAGTTAATATTAGTTACCTATATGAAGTAAACATTCCATGCACCGAATCCACGCATGTAATGAAGACAGTCCGTATTTGTACATATCTTCATTATCCGGTCTACTGTAGTCTAGCTTGTTCATCTCTGATGGTTTCGCCTTACAGATGTCACACAGCTGTCGAAGTTTCCGATAAGTACGAAGTAATCTTCCCGTCGATCATTGTCATCAATAGCTCATATTTTACAGTCACTTCGTGTATTGAGAACGTTTGTAGTCCTTCTATCTGCATTTCTATGGCTTCTTTTTCACGTTGGACTGTACTTTCACACTCCTTCGTGAACTTGAACTGTATCGGGCGGCAGTAAAACGTTGAAGATGGGCGATCATTTTCCCATAAAATATCTTCGTCACCCAGCAACCTTATAGGTACTAAGCTGACCATAAAAACACTGGAATCGTCAAAATCCGAACTGCTAGCCTTCTGCTTATAATTACTTTGACTTGATGCTCCATCGAAACCCCATTTACATATGAGCTTTAAATTAGCTGTAGAAGATAAATCAAAGTCCATTCCGTCGAGTAATCTGGAGATTGTCAAGTCAAGCAAAGCCTGCAGTTTAATAGATGCTCCATCTTCCGTTATGGCAATATCCTTTTTTGCAGGGTAACAATTTAATTTAGCTTGTTTAAGTTTATAGTAGGAGGGATACATACAAGTTGCACCCTGTTCAATTGCAGAATCTCGTAGGTTAATATATTGCCACTTTGATAAGTTAAGGGATATCGAGAGAGCTAGGGCTTTTTCGGGAGTATATAAACATTTATCTTTTTTGTGACTTACGCAAGTCTTCACCATATCAACATCTTCAGGATGGTTAAGTAAATGTTCCATTATTTTACTTACTTCAGAATTCCCGCTACTTTCTAGATTTTTCATGGCAGCACACTGTAACTCTTGTGGAGACACTGAGTTGCTCAAGTGCTCTACGCGTCTTCTTTTTTGTTTGTTAGACAACTCTTCAAAGGGTTTTCTTGGTGTAAATTGTGATGATGACGTTGAAGCTATTGGCGAAGATGGCACCAAAGCTTCTACGTCTTCACTGACATCAGCGGGTTGAATATTTTCTGTTTGGGAGATAAAGTCAGGCCAATTTATGGCAGATTCCAACCAATCTCCATTTCTCTTCAAAAAATTACTAAGAGTCCTATTCGATTTGACCCATCTACTCGAAACATTTGAACAATACTTCGCACAATATTTCCTAAGTTTGGCACTTGTTTCTTCATTCCAGTTAATGTTCAGAACCTGCTTGAGATATTCACAAAACTTGTTACTGTCCGTCAAAGAACCTAACTGTTCTCGTAACACCATGAATAAATCCAAATTATTGACTAAGCCTTCCATACTGGTCACAAAATTATTTAGTTACACGGCAAGTTATTTTGATAGTAGTAAAAATGCGTATGAATTGATTTAAATGATACCCCTATTTATATAGGTTGGAATAACTTCATTCTATCCTTATTATTAATGTGTACTATTAGGGTAATTATTTAATTACTTCACGTTTAAAGTTATTAGCAAATAGAAAAGATAATTCTTGGAGACAATTAGACAATTACCAATAATGCAGCCGATATGATTACCGAAACGAAGATAATAACTTCGAGAAACATGCAATATAATTAATAGTATTAATTCTTTAAAAAAATAACGAAGAATTTTGGATAAAGGCGCTCTTTCGTGGAACTAATTTTGTTGCTAATTTCAATTGTTGGAATTCACTTCAAGTTAAGTACAATTTTTGATTTCATTCGTTAATATATATATTTTTATAATTCTTAACTTATAACTTTCTCATTTAAAAACTAGTATTTCGTAGTTAATTACATCCTTTATTCATAGAGTATTTATCTAACACATTATTTTGTTTAAATACTGACATGATAAAATTAATAAATTAATGATTTTATTGAAATTTCTGATGCTTGTAACTTTTGAACGGGCAAGTATGGGTACGCGCTGACAATGTAAAATTATAGCTAATAAGCCAAAAAACAAGACTTAAGCAGTTTCGACGCAAGACCTGTGAAGACTCGGCCACAATTCAACATTTTTAATGTCACTCCATACAAAAAAAATATAATTTTTTTTTTTCAGGGAAACTATTCGTTTTAGGAAAAAAATGTCATAATAATTATTCGTCAAAATGACGACATCTATCGATTGGTATTTTTTTTTAATCGAATGTGTAAAAAAAAATCCTATGTCCCTCATATAGCAGTTTCGACCCACTGTGCGGTTGCGCGATGATTAATGCGCGCCGACATATTGTTGTACATGTCGCGTGTAGGGATAGCGAAACAAACAATTCTGATATTTTATCAGTAAATAAACAAAAGAAGTAAATCTCGATCTCGTACTTTATGGATATTACTTTTAGTATAACAATACTGTGTATACCATGTTTGTGCAAATAAAAAGTTATTATTATTATTATTAATAAAAATGCTGTATTTCATTTGGGCTCCGATATAGCAGTTATGACTGCTGAGGTAACTAAATCAAATCAAACGGTAGATTTATACGGTAGTGATTTTTTTATTACGTTTCTAAAATTTACTATTTATTTGTTAATATTTTTTTACCTATCCTTATATTGAATCATATTATTATGACTATTCTTGAGGTTGCTGGTCGTCTAATATTTCTCTGTTCTATTTTGTAGCTTATGGATATTATTGTTACGGTAAGTATAAAAATGCTTTGTTCAATTTGTATTTCGATATAGCACTTATGGAAGACAGAATTATTATATCAGCCTTATAAAATCCACTGCTGAACATTGACCTCCCCAAAAGATTACATTGTAGTAATTATAACTGACCATAATTACCAGGCGGGTTGGTGATCGCAGTTCAAGCCCAGGACGACGCTGCTGCCCATCATCCGGTAGGGTTTCTCTTCGTCGAATCTTACGACTCCCCGTGAGATGAGAGAGGGTGGCACTATGCTATGCCAGTACCATACGGAAATTGAACTAAATATTAAATAAAAATGCGATACCTTACTTATAATAGTTTTTAAACTTAAAGCGGCTGTTTCAAACTGTAAGACAATATACAACATGGCACAGAATTAACGCACACCCTCAGACACCCCAATTAGAATATTTAATTATAATTAAAAACCATGCAAAATAATTTTACTTTTATTTAATTAATAACTAAAGTCAATAACTTTACTAACTCTTCTGAATTGTGGCTATTCTAAAAAAATAAAAAAGAATATTAATTTATTAATGTTTCAACAACACTTTTTTTCTGACGCTCCCCACGTGTGAATCATTTTTTAAAAACATGTCGCACTATTTTTTCGATGTGTCGTCCAAAGACCGTCCATTTCCCGGGGGACCGCTTTATGCCACACACCTTGGGGCATAACACCACTGGCAGAAGCCTTTTTTGTATTATACGCTTGTTTGTTTATATATCACTCAAATTTATAGCGCGCAATGAAACACAATATACGATTGTTATATGTATATTATACAAATTGTTCTTCACACCTGTCTATGAGTTACGAAATAGTGCGTTGAATAGTACACTAGAAAAAATTGGTCTACGATAAAGGTCTATTATTAGCCACATATCTATTACATAGCCACAACGTTTACTTTTTATTCTGCTGTGTGGCTATAAAATGACGTTTTAAATCGCTTTGTAGGATAATGTGTATAATATTAGGGTTCTGTTTTTTCGCGGGGTATGTCGATTTTTGTTTTTTTTTTGGTATAGTATATGGTAGGTAAACTCTTATCATCGTTTTAGACTTTAATCACCAACTTCTGGACACAGGGAAAATTCTTACGTCACATTCTTCTATTGCAGATTGCTTTAGGGAGGTGTGTGGCGTAGTGCAGCTAAAAATTGTAGGCCGCCCTAGAAGTTCATTCAGCGTCATTTTATGACTCCACATATTGTAATAATCTAGATCAACGGCTCAGCGTGCTTTTCGAAGCACATACGCGTGCCGATAGTTAATGTCACACAAACAGTCACCTATCGTTATTGACTTATAAGCGACTTAAAAAAAATTAAAGAAATTCTTAGTTCGGTTGTATATTAATATATTTGTATTGTTAAAGTAAATATAGTATGATAATAACAGGTAAATTATAATTATTTTTATCATTTCAGGTCAGTGAAAGCTCCATGAGGTTGGTCTTAACTTGTGTGTGTGTTTGTGTGGAACTAACAATTTTATTTTTGTAGTTTTGTACTCGTTTGAGATCTCCATGCTGTTGCCAGTGCGCCTGCTCTGAATCCAGAAGGACGCAGGTTTGGGAAAGCTCAGTGATACTAGGAGGAGGAGGGATGTTCACCATTTAAAGGAACTGCTTATTGTCTATTTTCTGATAGTAATTTATAGATCAATGCCCTATCAAAGCTAAGCTAAGCATTTCCAAAACTTATTTTGCATACATACATACATTCACGCCAGTTTCCCCGAGAAGGTAGGCAAAGGCATATTATACGCCCACCTCGCCAATTATATATTTAGTCCCATGTAATAGGTGGCGAGCCTATTGCCGCTTAACGGGCACTATTATGTTCGCCAGAGCCTCGTCCGTTGATCGCCAGGTGTTCCACTTGTAGGTGAGGTTGGCTTGGGCTCCCCAGGTTCAGTAGAATCCCTAAACACCCCTATCTCTATTTTGGTTAATAATTATGTTTTGATAACTGCATCAGGTTTGTTTCTTGGCGGCAATTTACTATTCATCACTGATCTGGTTTGTGATAGAATATTTTCTGCGTTATCGACTGGCTGGCGACTTAAGTCTGTCACTTGACTTGCTGTTTCTAAAGATTGAACATTCTCATACTTTACCTTCTTTTGGGGTTATATTTGACACAAGCATAAAGATATTTGTTTTTATATTTTAATTGATCTAAGAGGTTCTCAATTAATTCAAATCACGATTCTCTGCGTGCATGGAGTTAAGCGTTACTTATCGTATGTTTACCAATGATAATTGGACATTTTTAGACATCGTTCTACCATAATTACGATATGTCTAAGTCACAATTCTATATAAGTATAGCGTGTTTAGTAATAAATATTTGATTAAACAAACTTTCACAATTATAACATTAATAGCATATTAATGATAAAGACAAGTATGTAGGCAAAAGAAAAAAAACTAGGTTACACACTTCAACAAACTTGAAATCGTCTCGTAACAAATATCTGTGCGATTGTGTGTACATCATTTGTGCGCCGATAAAACTTAAAATCACGCTACCGCCGGAAGTTACCAGCGTAAAATGGCGCCTAAAAATTAATATAAAAAACCACTTGTCAATTTATTAGACAAGCGGGCTGCTGTAAATACATTGACAACTGGTTTTTGTCCACATATTCTAGTTTCACCATAGTAAATTAAAGCATAGTAGCGGCGTTAGTGAATTGAGGGTGATCTTTCAAACATAAATTAAAAAGTCACGACTTGTCGATTTTAAAACAGAGCCGACACTTATTAGGAATTTATGTATACGTTATATCTTACGCTGATATTTATTTACTTTGAATTAGTTTCTTTAATTGTTTTTAAATTTATTATTTAATTAATCCTTCTCTATATACAAATTTCAAATACTATTGCTAGCGTTCGACACTTTTTATCGATTTACGATCGATTACATTATCTTCTTCCTAGGACTTAGTACATGTAGGCTCCTAAATTAGTGCATCATGTAATTACCTTTAATAAATCTTGGTGCAGTATTGCATAACAGCGTCGTTGCCACAATTTCTCGAGAGCTCGCACCGCGGCGGCCCACGTGCTCATTGTCCGGCCGCTTGTACCCGGTGATGTATTCCCCAAATGAACCACTTTATATGAATTGTGTTTAGTTACACTGTGACACAGACGATTGATTGCATTGTTGGGTAGGTATTTTGAAATTTCTATAATTTTTATTTTAATATTTTTGACCATATTACAAGACGAGGGCTAAAAAGCACGAAACTGAGCAGAGTCTCGTACTTTGGGTATCAAACTACGGACAAACATACATTAATACTTTTAACTTTGCCGTACGCTAACTGAGCAAATGAGAAAATATTTATGAATTATTTAATAAACAAATAGATGTAACCAACAAGTAATTAAACAGCGTCCTTCCTCCTCTATCCTACACTATGCTGTGCCCGACAGGGTCCACAATTGATACTTTTGTACCTACACTACCATCCTGTAACACATTATTGGAACGCAATAAAGTATGGAGTATTAACTACAACAAAACCATGCGCCTTACCTTTTTGCAAATACATAGCTATAAAACACTTGAAACACCAAAACAAATATTCACTAAAAATATTAACATTATGAAATTGTAGTTTTTTTTTAATTAGATAATGGTCAAAAATATTACTGATTGAACTAAAACAAAAACAATACAGTTAAATATATGTAAAATAATAAGAAAAAGGACATTCGATTCTACATCTATTCGATTGACGAATTCATTAACTATAAACACATCTCATGATGTGCAAATGTATTTGACTTTGACTGTTAGTAATTTGAATAATAATTTTAACCCTTAACCATAATATTGAACTTTAACAATAAAATTAAATTTTAACAATAATTTTAAATTTAACAATTAAATTTAATTTTACCAATGATATTGTAATGATAACAATGATATTTTAATTTTAATAATAATAATCTAATTATGTTTAAGGTTTGCATGCCTTTTTATAAGGCTAAATAGGTTAAGCTCCTGGAATTTTAATTTTAAGACCAAATTTGTATAACTACCCTATTTAAAACAAACAAATAAAGATATTTGAAATTTTCGTATACATATACTTGGATAAAATTAAGATAGTGACGGCACTAGTTATAAATCTGGTTTAACTTTAAATCTTATTTTGTAGTAAGTCTAATTTTCTTTTAAAAATATTCTTATTAATAGACAAATGTTCTTTAAAATAAAGCTTATGTCTATCTATTTCAAAAATTACATGTGTCATACAAGCAAAAGTCCTTTTAGACAAAGGTTTAAAAATCGCTCGCGGTCCTGTCCCAGATATCAGCGTAATATGTTGAACCTTGGCGGCGCCTGAGTCGCTAGCATACCGAGCACATAGCGCGCGTCTCAACATATAATATATATATGTTTATATATGTCGCAGGCCGAATGTAGAATCTGACGTTTCACAAAACGACAAAACAGACTGTTAAGTTTGGTGATCACAAGCGTCTCTATATATATGTATGTTTATATATGTCGTAGGCCGATTGTAGAACACGACGTTTCACTAAACGAGAAAACAAACTGTTAAGTTTGGTGGACAGCGCGCGTCTCAACATATATGTATATATATATGTATGTATATATATGTCGCAGGCCAAATGTAGAATGCTACGTTTCACAAAACGACAAAACAGACTGTTAAGTTTGGTGGACCCGCGCGTCTCCACATATATGTATATATGCGTATGTATATATATGTCGCAGGCCGAATGAAGAATGCTACGTTTCACAAAACGACAAAACAGACTGTTAAGTTTGGTGGACCCGCGCGTCTCCACATATATGTATATATGCGTATGTATATATATGTCGCAGGCCGAATGAAGAATGCTACGTTTCACAAAACGACAAAGCAGACTGTTAAATTTGGTGGAAAGCGCGCGTCTCAACATATATTTATATAGTATGTAAACAAACATATATGTCGCAGGCCGATTGTAGAATACGAAGTTTCGCAAAACTACAAAGCAAACTCTGAGGTATGGTAGACACATGTATGAAAATTTACTGAAAGTAATTGTCTCCTAATAAAATTCGTGGATCTGTTAAGTCTTGCACAATTATCCAATAGCAAAACCCTGAGTTAAAGCAAATTGTTATTTATGGAAAATAATTTTGTTGATATACCATACAATGCAACTTTAAATGACTAACGAACCCACTTATTGATTTGGGTGCCACTTGTATTCAATGAAATAAAAAATATATTATTTATTCAATATTTCACAATTTGTCTTGTCGTTTTGTAAAACCACGCATTTTACAATCTGCCTGTGACCTTTTGACTAACGTACTCATAGATGAACATGTTTCTATGTACGAGTGTATGGGAAAATAAAATCATACTAATATTAGAACATTAATTATATAATTAATGTAATAAGTACGTAAATTTGTACTTCTTGGCGGGAAAGTGAAGCGTCATGTTTGCAGTTTTGTTCAACATTACTTTTCAAATTCTCCCAAGAAGTCTAAGTGAGATCAGTATAGTCCCACATCTTTACGAGGAATATGATTTACTATAATTAATGTATTATTAATATATCTCTTACTTGACACTGGCTAAACGTGCTAAACACACGAAGCCATTATTTAAAAGAAAAAAAGTACATAAATTACAATACTATTTCATTAATACTTTTATGTTGAATTAAATGATTACTTGTTAGATAAATAAGCTTGGGTTTCACATTTTTAACTTGCATTTGTGTAAATTAGAATAAAAAGTCAACCAATCATCGTTGTGACCATTCCCTATTGAACTTCAACTCAGTTTCACATTACATACTTACTTGACTGTGATGGCTTAGTGTTAGCACTAAGTACTTAGTACTTTATTGGTTACTCCTTCAATATCTTCAATATCCCTTTCAATATCTTTAAATATTGTGTGTATTCTGTATTGTTATATTTAATTAATAAGTTCGTAACAGGTACTTAGATTCACTTATACAAATTTTATTAATTTTTCTGCTTTTAAATGAATATAAGCTTTGTGATTTCGGTGTAGTAATATTTAGTATTTTTTGTATATATCTTAATTTGACGTTCGCAAGTGCTACTTAATAGTTTATAAAAATAAAGAATTGCTTACTTAACGGTTACGTTGTACTTACCAAATTTCTTGAATGGAGTGCTGATATTCCCGGTTGTTCGGGAGAGAAAAGAAGAGGGCGGGTTGAGGTTGCATTGCTCCTCAGAAAACTTTACATTATAGTTCCAAAGACCTTGAGAGGCTTGCCACCTATTGGGACCAACAATATAATTAGCTAAATGTGGGCGTAAATTATGCCTCTGCCTACCCCTTCGGGGAAACAGGCGTGGTTGTGTATGTGTGACCTAGAGAGGCAATGAGCCTACGTAGCTGGAGGTTCTCAAGAGAGGCTGTAACCTCAGCATCCCCAATACGTACTGAATAAAAATACGTAGAAAAATGCCCCATAATCGATCGTACGTGTATGAAATTGGTAATAATTCAATATACATATAGTGAATGAAAGAGGTCGCACATCTGAGGTTTAGTTTCCCATGCATCTCCATTAGTCTGTGTCGTCGCCTCCTCTTAACGTGCACTTACTGCTGAAATAACAAATTGGTATCCATTTGTGCAATAATTGAAATCGCACGCAATCCGATTGATGTAAAACAATTCACATAAGTATTTATTAATTTTGCGAATTTAATTTATGAAACAGCGATTTATTCGGCGTGTTTCATCGACTTTTAACAGCTTTATTATTTAATTTTGATAGCTGCGCTTGATGTGGCCAGCCATTTTATTTTTACCGCTTTCCAATTTGCTTTTTGGTGGGAAATATTAATAATAATTGTTGTTGACATCACAGTTCCACATGACGAAAATCTCGTGAAGGCCGAAAAGGGAAAATTAAGTAAATATCTGGATTTGGCCCACGAGATTTCTGTCATGTGGGATGTGGACTCAGCGACGATTGTTCCGATAGTGGTTACGGTCAACGGGTTGATAGCGAAGAGCTTCGACCAATATCTTAAGAAGCTCAAGCTAGGTAGCTGGGTTAAGGGTCAGATACAAAAGGCAGTGCTTCTCGATACGGCGCGCATTGTCAGGAGGTTTCTCTCTCTGCAGCCCCAGCCGCCAGTCGTTTGGGCTGTACCTCGCGGCCGGCGGTCTCCGTTTTTTATATTTTTTACAGTATTGTTTTTTTTTTTGTTATATAGTAATTGTAAAAAATATAAATTATGTGTAAATTTAATAAATATATGTAAATAATAATTAATATTTTCTGACAATTACACTAAATATTTAGTTCCAAGAAAAGTATCATTAAGAACTTGTGTGTGTGAACCTAGTAACGGATAAACGTACATAAATACTGTTTTTTGTAAATACATACTTAATATACATAGGAAAACACCCAGACCAGATCAACTATTCATGTTTATGCACACAAAGATTTGTCGAATCGAATGTCGAAAGTTGAATCGAATTCACGACCGTAGGAGCGGAGTGCGGGTATTCACAACACAAGTTCTTAATGATACTTATTTTGGAACTAAATAATTGGTGTAAGTGTTAGAAATATTTATTAATATTTATTATTATTATTTATTTGCTAAGATGACGACAGTGACAGCACTAGTTTTAAACCTGGTCTTACTTTAGATCTTGTTTTAAATAAGCACCAAGATTAATTTAAAAATTTACATATAATATGTTGACTAAGAAAATGGCAGTTTTGCTTTTTTCCATATAAATACCTCTTTTTAATAATCCGATAATATTATTATAAAGAGGTGTTTTTATGGAAAAAAGCAAAAATGCCATTTTCTTAGTTAACATTTATACGTAGGAGGTATCGAGATAAGTAGAAAAATAATTAAAAATATTGTGTTCTCGTTTTGGAACTAACATATTATTAGGTACTCCTTTAATAAAAAGCTCTTAAGTTGCAATTACAAACAGATATTTGAATTTTATTAATGTGAATAGAGATGTTGGCTAATTATATTGTTATCTGTTTAATCACATTATTTATGTAAATAAATACATCAGTTCTAATGTTTCATACATTCATACATACTTATACATACTTATACGTACTATGTACGCTATTATATATACTAATATTCGTTGCGTTAATTACGAGTGATCCTTCGACTTTTATCAGTAGGTACGTCCGATCATCTTGAGGGTTGAAAACAAAAATTTCTGTGGGTATCAGCATTATTTTAAGTAAAGTCAAAACCATTTATTTAAGTCTGGCTCAATAAAGCTGTTTAGACCGACAACTTAAAAACTAACGCGTCAAATCTTATAAGATTATTTTTTTAAAAACGCATTATCATCATCTTTATCTAAGTCTCCACTTCTGAACATAGGCCTTCCCAATAGATTGCCACATTGAGCGAACCTGAGTCGCCTGCATCCATCGGCTTCCCGCCGCCTTGACCACATCATCGGTCCATCGCGTGGGAGGCCGTCCTCTAATACATTTGCCGGCTCGCGGTCGCCATTGAAGAACCTTAACGCCCCATCGATCGTACAACGGATGCTTATAGAACATACACAACTTTTTTTTTATTAAAGACAAAAATAGTAGAAATGAGCTGACCAGTCCTTACTGGCGGCACCCGTTCACGAGTATGACGCATGAACTAGCCATCGTTTCGCTCAAACAAATTTTGGGGAACGTAACGACCCGACGCATGGCGCCGCCACCCCAGAGACATATAAGTGTGCATGACATAGGTACTTAACTCAAGCCATATAATAAAAATATGCATACAAATAAAAAACAACAACAATATTATGACGACCGATATGGCGTGAAAGTCAGTATACTTGCACTCCACATCAGAGGTCGTGGGTTCGATTCCCACACAGGACAAATCTTTGTGTGCATGGACATGAATATTTGTTCTGGTCTGGGTGTTTTCCTATGTATATTAATAAGTATGTAATTACAAAAAAAAAGTATAAAGTAAAGTAAAGTAAGTAAAGTAAAAAATTATTTATTTCATAAACTATTATACATAGTACTTGAAAACGTCATGATTACAAATGAAAAAAAAAACAATTGAAATTATATTACACTAAATCACGAAGCTTAGATTCACTTACATGCAACAAAACAATTTAAAAACAAAAAATAATTAAGTGTAAGTGAATCTAAGTGCCAGTTCCGAGCCACCGCTCTGTAAGAAGAACTGGCAAGAAACTCACAGGCTTTGCTCTTTTAAATATGTCCATTAGTTTGGTACTAGAAATACAATCTTCATTTGTCTGTGAAACTATACAATGCAATAAGTTAAGGTTATGTACTTTAACAATATTTATGTTTTCAAGTCATTCATATTAGAATAGCCTGTATGAAACGGCAGCTTAATCCCAAGCATTTTTATCTGCCATATAGTCTTTAATAGAATAGTATCCCTTTGAAGACAGCTTGTGTTTTATTGTTAATTTATATTTATTTAGGCTCAATTGCTGTATGTTGCTTGGGATTTTATTGTATTATGTTTATCCGTTCTTTAGTATCCATAACACAAGTTCTTAGTCATACTTATCTTGGAACTAAATAATTGGTGTGATTGTAAGAGAATATTTATATATTTATTATAAATAAAAGCTTTTAAAAATTAACAGCTACATACCACAAATTTGTTTGTTTGTTACTGACAACGCATGGAATTTAGCATCAACTGCCGTCTCTATATTGGGCTCTGGATCCACAAACCATGTTTAAGGGTTCAGGTCGTTCTCTACCATGCGGACCCAGCGCTTCGGATCAGCGGAGCCAGGCAAGTAGCGCTGTTAGCATTTACCATGGTAAGTAGGTAACCAACAAGTATTGGAAACGTGTAGATTATAACTTATTTTTAATGGTTTTCTTATAATTATATTAATTACTACCAAGATACGATATTGATGTTAATGCTTTTTAATAATAATATATTATATCTACCTAATATGTTAACGAATTCAGTTTTTACATGTAATGCAGTTGATTGATGTTTCTTTTTCAGTGTATTTTTAAAAACGAATAAATGCTTCTAGTATTATTTGAATATTAAAATAATCTTTTTATCGCATGTATTTTTTTTGTTTTTTATAAGTTTTTTGTTATATTAGGTTAGGTACTGGTACCTTACCTCATAAAGAATCAGTCACATTTAATTAATAATGTTTTGATTAACAGCGAAAGAATAAAACATTTGTAAATTAAAAGAGTTTGTATAATTAATAATAATATTATCAACACGCATTTAATGTTCCAATTAACTCTTAGTGGTGAACTTAAAACGGCTGTGACACGAGTGGGTATATCAAAGAGGTTTAAACGGGAACTTTTTCAAACTTAACTTAACTTTTCAAACTTCAAAAAAATTCATACTTACCATTTATAATATTAGTTTAAATAAAGGTTTTATATGTAATCTTTTATATCCTTATATCGAACGCTTAACCGTGAGGCTACGATCGCTTTAAACTGTCAAAAAATTAAACAACTCATCCCTTATATTCCAAAAATACTGATTTGGTGATGGAAAGCGTTACATACAGTTAATTAAAACGTTTTTTTGCATGTACTAATTTGGATGGATCGCAAACAATTTCTATTATAACACATTATTTTTAATTTAACTATACTTATCTTCTTAGACAAATTTTTTTGATTTTCATTGCTTTTTTCTAACATTTTAACATTTTATGTGTTTTCTTTTATTTTTTAACAGGAAGGAGAGGAAAAACATGCGTCTACAAAGAGACATAAGGTATGTAATATCTTCTTTAATTTTATTAACAATTATTCATATTTTCAAGGGAAAGCTTTATTTAAAAAAAACTAGCAGCGCCCCGCGGTGACACCCGAATGGTCCCCGTTCCTTTCGGAATATCAGGATGATAATTACCATATGTGTGAATCTAGGTGATATACTACCTGTGTGCCAAATTTTATCCTAATACGTTAAGTAGTTTTGGGGTGAAAGAGTAACAAACATACATACTCACATACTTTCTCATTTATGGGATCAGAAGTACAATTCAGAAATCAAAAAAATCTACTCACTTTTTATTGTTTTTAGTGTTGTTTAAGCCAACTCTAAACACTTTTTTTTTTTTAGTGTTGTTTAAGTCAACTCTTAACACTTTTATTTTTTTTAGTGTTGTTTAAGTCAACTCTAAACACTTTTATTTTTTTAGTGTTGTTTAAGTCAACTCTAAACACTTTTATTTTTTTAGTGTTGTTTAAGTCAAAAATTCTACACACTTTATTTTTCATAGTGTTCTTTATGTCAAAAATTCTAAAAAGTTCAGAAAAAACAGCATAACTCGGAAACTATAAGGGGCTTATCACAAAACAAAATCTAAAGACAAAATAGGTTTAAAACTAGTGCTGTTACTTTTATTTGATAAAATGAAGTGGGTGACAGCTCTAGTTTTAAACCTGGTTTAACTTAAGATCTTGTTTCGTAATAAGCCCCTAAGAGCTATTCATACTATTAATATTTCTATACTATTGGGAGTTTGAATATCGCTATACTGCACTGATTATTATTATTTTATGTGTTATACTATAATAATCAAAAAGTTTCTCGTGGTAAGGCCCATGGTACACGGCGTATTTTAAACGCGCCGACGACGCGCGTTTCAGGAACGCGCGACTTCGGCGGCGTGGACGCTATTTGTCGCGTTTACATTGAAACAAGCGCGCGCATGAAGCGCGTAGACGCGCGCATGAAGCTCGTCATATCACTGTAGGAAATCTTGTTATATTTTTTTCAACGCTTCATTAGTCTAAGATAAACCTTGTTTGCCTAGAAAATGCTCATTAATTCCTGACTTGTTGTCACCAACATTGTAATGCTCTGTAAAAAAGGCCTCATGCTATAAATTCCACTCCCATATGCTAGGTATAAGAAGTAACTGAACACTTTAGTACTATATCGCACCAATCATTGCAAACCAATTAAGGTTGGAACTCACTGAAATAACCTTCATGTTGGAGTGACAAAGTGCTAAAGTTATCAGCTACTTTTATATCCGTCTGTAGCTACACATAAGAAAAGACAAAGCGAAAGATTCTGTGTAAATATAATATATCGTCTTCTTGGCTGGAAAGTGAAGCGTCATGTCTGCAGTTTTGTTTAATTTTCTAAGATTTGTGATATTTCTTACATTAATGTGTAATAACGGTGGATTAATAAACCGTCAAGTGTTTGTAAATATACATGAGTGTTGGTAAATCAAACAAAACGGTGCAACATCACTTTTAAAATTTTCCCTCAAGGAGTTCATATGAGATCTCAGTATAGTCCCACATCTTTACTGAGGTCTCAAGGGGCTTAGGGGAGGGTATCTCATTTACTTATTTATTTAAAGGAGTAGGCAGAGGCATATTATACGCCTACATATCGCAAAAAATAACTAAGGTCCCACGTAATAGGTGGCGGACCTATTGCCGCTTACCGGTTCGCCAGTGCCTCGTCTGTTGGTCGGCAGGCACCACTTGCAGCTGAGGTTGGCTTGGGATCCTTCGGTGTTGTCAGGTCTGAGGAGATATAGTGTGTGTTTGGTGTTCTCAGTTCCTAGGAACCCTTAGATATCTAAAAATGGGCTAAATGACATACGGGACCTTTTATGATTGCTGGTTTGTGTCTATTCAATGTATGTTTCATTTTAATGTACCAACTAGTTGGTGTAATAAACATCTTGTCTAATTATACTAGCCCATTTAGGTCTAAGAACTGGGCTCGCAGAATGCCAGACGGTCTAATAATCAAAAAGAGGCTAGTAAGTTGAAATTTTATACGCCCTACCCCCTTTTACCCGCGTTAATAAAATTTCCACAAAAAAAATGGAAATACCCACAATGCGGTACTATAATCAAGGAAGAGATAGAAAATAAATCATAATAGATATACAGCAGTGCTTTACAATGGATTACCCATACAAATACCGATCTATGTGAAATCTGCTTAATTTCGAATATAATTTCTCACCACCTAGTCTCAGTTATAAGCGCTATTTGCTTATGTACATTCATCATCTCATCATCTCAGCCCATAAACGTCCCACTACTGAGCACGAGCCTCCTCTCACATACCAAGGTGCGAGGGTATTGGGTCATACTCCACCACGCGGACCCGGTGCGGATTGGCGGAGGCAGGTGTATGGCGTCCTGCTGTTAGAATTTATCAAGCCGCCCATAAGGCCTCTAACATGGCTTAACGACTACCACATTTAGTGATAACCGGGACCAACGGCTTAACGTGCCTTCAGAAGCACGGAAGCGCTCGATATCAAATCTCACACAAACGGTCACCCATCCAAGGACTGACCTCTGTTAACTCTGCTGTACTTCGGTGATTGTTTCCGACCAGCGAGCACCGCAGAGCTACGAGCGCTTTTTATGTACATTAATCATCATAATATACAAATAAAATGATACCAAGTAATGTTGTAATCAATAAATCAAATACTATAAGACAGTCAGTAAACTGCATGTCAATGATCGTCGACTTCGAGGCGTCATAATCGCGCGACTATACTACTCACCTTATAGGGTTGTCAGCAACAATATTATTAAATCATTAAAAAAATTACAAATATAAGTTGTCTTTTTGCTTGAGGAGCTCAAATCGTTTCGTTTTATTTGTTGTTATAGAATGCACTTTATAAAGTTTAAATTAAATAGTTAAGTATATGATTCCCACTCGCCGCTAGAATTTCAGCCCACGTAGAGTATTTTTTGTTTAAATCGGTTTTGTTTCGGAAATTAGTAATTTTAAAACAGTATAAAGTATTCTAATTCAGATTAAAAACAATATATTGGTAATTAAATCTTAAGACGTAATTATTTGTACACAACGTATAATTTTAGTGAGTTCTCCGAACCAAATTGATCGTAAATAGGTCCTACAGATTTACTTCCGCATTTATATGATTATAATTGATAATTTGTTATATCAATACACTACGTAAGTCTATAATCAAAATATATTTAAGCATATAATTTTTATTTATGTAGTTAAATAAATTGTTGAATAATTAAGTAGTAACTTGTTGGTGACAGCCCTAAACGTGTCGCGTCTGAATGCAGTGATTTATGCAGGGCTAAGCAGCGGCAATTTAATTATTATCGCAGTTATTCTTAGCCATTAACTTCTCTCGGCCAACTTAAATATTCGCTCAGATACTAGATTAACTTAAACGCTGCTTGCATAACCGTGCTGGGCCACGTGGCTCTCGGATATTTCTTGGAGAGACATTTTATCTTTAAAATGTCATCTTATTAAGTGTAGTTTTAGTTAATTCTTAATATTAAATTGTCGGCTATTTAATTAACATTTTTTTTATGTGACACGTCAATGACTACGCTCTGCCTGATGGTTAGCAATTGATGCCGAAAAAACGAAGCGCCTCATACCGTGAAATAAGCATGGTACAAAGCGCACAATCTATTTTGCTTAGTTATATCAGACATAATAGAAACCGTAAAATAAAATATATTATGGATATTTTTAGCTTGTATGCACATTTTTTTTAGCGGGTTTAAAAAATACTTTTACCTGTAGTATGTGTATATATAGCATAGTATGCAAGTGATGGATTAAAAATATCTTTGTAACAATTCCCGCGCTACTATAATTTCCCGAAAAATCGAGAAACTATTCAACACGACACGTGTTGTATCCGCTGCCCCCTGTAATCCGACGTGCTTAGCACTGTTGAATGTAGGAACACAAACATTGTTTTGGAAAATCTTTACAAATAAAGCTTGATTAAACAGATTGCAACTTGTACGCGTCACTTCGTGATATTCTTTTAATTTTGAGCTGTATTTTGTCGAATTGCAATGTATTCTTCTTATTCTTCGTCGTGCAGGCTTTTTCCGCAATTAGACGTCCCATGCGTCCTTTTTGCGTAGGAGGGTGAGAGCTGGATTACTCCAGCCATCCCAGTTCCTCCAGGAATCCTATCAGCGCCTTAACGTCGCTGAAGGCTTCCGGAAGGCTGCCTGGTGTCAAATTGCAAAGTATTATTTATCATAAAAATCCGGACTATAAGGGATTTGGGGTAGTACTCTGTCCGACAAATTATATAGTCCGACACAGCTTTGCAACACGTTTGTCGGGTTACTGGGGGTCCGATGTACTTTAAAAAAGCAATTATGCTGATAATAATAACTTCTTTTGAAATAAACATGCTTGGACTTCATATTCTCTTTCATTTATTTGTTTAATTTGGCAAAAAATACTATTGGGTTATTTTTGTTAACCCTTATGAATTGTGCTCAGTTTCATGTTAGATACTTCTTGATTGTGTTTTTAGATATCCTTATTTATTTATCTAAATAATCTGCCAATTTTCAACTGTTTTGCATAGATTTGGGGACATTTGCAACATTCGTACAAAAAAACGAGAATAACGTAAATAAACTTCTGCCGCGTAGCATTGCGTTGTGGGGTGAGCTCCCTAGCGAGTTTTTCCTAGATTTGGGTAAATTTGCAAGTATCGTACCAAAAAAACCAGGAATAACGATAGTTTCTGTCGCGTAGCCCTGTGGCATGAGCGAAGTTCTCCTTAAAGATTACAGCTTGGGGCTTTTCAAAAAGGGCGTGAAACGGTTTTTGATGGGTCAGCATCGCGCTGGTGATTCCCCTGTCGTCCACAGGCTGGGGAGACCACTTTGCTTAAGGTGGGCCGTATGGTTAATTATAAGTGCCACCTTGTAGTATAAAAAAAAATCCTCTAAACCGGGCCCCTGCTTTAAGAGCATCACCTTCGCACATTTTGACAAAAGTAACATGTGCTCCTAATCTCGCTTTGTACGAAGAGGCTTGTGCCTACTAGTGTGACGTTAATAGAACAAGATGATAAAAGAAAGAAAGAAGAACGTTTATTCGTAACCATATACAGTTACGATCTACCACTTTTTCTCATCTCTCATGTGGGGTATCATAAAGTTCTCAATAAGGACCTGAAGGCATGCTATTTGCATCAACGTTCGATTCGCTATAAGCTACTATGTTGCAGGGAAAATCCAGACATTACCACACCACAGCCTATAAACATGCACTTAATTTTTTTTTATGTGACACGTCATTATGACTACAGACTGCTTGATTGTAAGCAGTCGATGAATTTCAATAAAAAAATGAAAGCGCTTTATAACGTGAAATAAGCACGGTATAAAGCGCATCCACTCATGACAGCCTGCTAAAATGCCGTTTCACGCCCCGCTTAAAAGACCCGGGATCATAGGAAATAGGAAACACATGAGCCGGCAGCGAATTCCAGAGCTTAGTGGTCTTGCTCAGAAACGACCTTCCAAATTTCTTGGTTCGAGTGCTGATAGTCTTCACAGTATGAGGATGGTTTAAATGTAATATTGTTGTAAAAAGTGTTATTTTTAAATTAGCTATGGAAGATCGGAGCCTACTAAAACAGGCATTTTTTTGTCTAAAAGGATGCTAAACACATTTGTTCATTGAAATTTTAGATAAAACAAATACTATGTTGACGACTGATATGGCGTGGACGTTAGTATACCTGCACTTCACTCCAGAGGTCGTGGGTTCGATTTCCACACAGGACAAATCTTGTGTGCATGAACATGAATATTTTGTTCTGTACTGGGTGTTTTCCTATGTATATTAAGTATGTATTTACAAAGATAAAAAGTATGTAAGTATGTTTATCCGTTCTTTAGTATCCATAACAAAAGTTCTTAGTGATACTTTTCTTGGAACTAAAATATTGGTGTGATTGTAAGAAAATATATTTTTAAAAAAATGGGATGAGATGATAATAATTAAAAAAAAAAGATCTTGCCTTACACTTTTCTTGCTAATCCCCTACGACTGAAACATAAAAGTGAATATTAATATCACACTTAACGAGCCCGTCTGAATGATTGGACACATCAGTTAACTGGGACAACTAGAGTCAGTTAGCCCGTGTCGCCCGCGGCCAAACCTAGCCCTTGCTTGACTAATGTTTCGTAATTCAGCTGGACATCAACCAGGGCGGGGCGAATATGATACAAATTGTTGTGGGTAGTTACGCGCCGAGCTTTCTATGTGGTGTCGAGTGTTTGGGTTGTTTGGTGCTGCTCTTTGCGGAATAGTCGTTGGTTTTTGTTGCCGTCTTTGTAGTATAATATTTATAGTCGTATATGAAGTCTTAGAACTGACCAACATAGTTTTTCTATTATTTCTGGGACCGACGGCGTTAAACGTAACGTAAAAAGCCAGTTTGGACATCCACGTACTTAAAAACAAAAAATATTTATGTGCTACAGGTGAGACACACAAAACAAAAGAACCTTAAAACTCAAAAAACGTGTGGCCCGGATTGCGGGGCGAAGAAGGGGATTACGCATGCGCAGTAACATCGGCGTTACAACCAATGCCACCTAAAGGCGGGTTGCTGATCTAAAGAGACAAGCGTGATATTTCAAAAATTATTAAAAGTTCTGCTATTTATCGATAGATGGAAAAACTAAAAAGTATCATCGCTGTGCCGGTGAAGTGGGGGGTGTTAGGTTTTTTTCGTTACGGAATTTCTGGATTCGGTCTCCACGCTCAAGGCCCGCGATAGAAGCTATGCAATAGCTTAAAAAGTAAATATAAAACACTGAGGTGTCTCAGCTGCACCATAAGGGATCTAGTTCAGCATGTGCCAGTGGCCACATGCACCAATTGGTTCGATTGCTGATAGCCCGCATAGCGTGAAAGTTATTCTTAATACCAGAACATGCAGTTCGGAGGATAAGATCAATTAGTTATTTAGAACAAATAAATTACATTCTCATAAGATTCCTAAAATGAAAATGAAAATATCAATGATGAAATTATATAACATTTCAAGGCACTGGTGGTTAGATACATACGTACAATTTTCTATAGTTTTCTATTTCTGGGCAAACTTCTGCCACCTTCCAGATAAATCAGCTTTTGATAAAAACAAGACGCCATTATTTTTAATTACTTGTTTGCATAAATAATTGAAGTTACTTAGTTTTTAACTTACTCGGTTTACTTAAAACATATGAGTTGTGAGATATTTTTCACCTGCCTGTGGCTAAGCAGCAAGGCTTAGTCTAACACAGCCTACTATGTAAAAGCTTGTTCACTTATTATAGGATATATAAATAAATAAAAATAAATAAAATAAAAAATCATTTATTGCTTCCCTTTACTTAACGCGGTTAAAAAAAGTTTTTACATATTAAAATTGCAATTGCATAATTTAATTTAATTATAATTAAAAAGGTCCAGAGAGCAAAAGGTGATGGCTCAGCTTGTGCTGTCCAGCGTATACACACTAGACGGCGCTGGTTTTCAGCCACCCCTGTTCCCTGAGATGTATTTTTGGGAAATATGTGCTAGGGGGCCACGCTTAGTTTACAATTCTACTTATCAAATACATTATTTTAAAAAGGACCAGTATATATTTATTTCTCTTTTCGTAGTTTTTTTGAATGATTATAACAAAATAGGGATACTGTTGCCATCTATTGTAAGAGTTGTCATGTATTAATGTTTTCTTTAATAAATTCAGTTTGATGACAGCAACTGTGTGTTTCTATTCAATAGATTCCTCACTTCTGAAGGTTGTCTGTCAGCTGTTTATATCCCTCCCTGTCCTTAGCGACACGGAACAGTGTCTCAACAGAGATGAGACTGCTCCACTCCTGTGATTTATCTGTGTGCCAAATTTCATTAAGTACTTTTTACAAAAGAGTACCTTCTTAACAAACACCATTCCTCAAACAACCGGAACATAAACGGAATAACGCAATGAGCTAGCCATTTTCTACTGGCTACGGTTAATGCCAGCCGCACTTGCTTAGTGTGACTAATTGAGTAACCTTCTTGCATTAGACGTCCCGGTTATCATAGGATGTTAAGCAGTACCTAAGGAAAGTAAGAGACCCTCATCAAATCAGACTGGTAACGTCCACTGCTGTATATTAGCCTCCTCAATAGACACATACATACATTCACGCCTGTTTCCCTAAAGGGGTATGCAGAGGGATATAATACGCCCACACTTCGCCAATTATACAGTTGGCCCCACGTGATAGGTGGCGAGCCTATTGCCGCTTACCGGGCACTGTTATGTTCGCCAGAGCCTGGTTCGTTGATCGGCAGGTGCAGGCATCAGGTGCAGATTGCAGGTGAGATTGGCTTGGGCTTCTTAGGTCTTGGTAAATAAACAGTTTCTGACGATTACACCATTTTTTTAGTTCCAAGTTAAGTATCATTAAGAACTTTTGTTATGGATACTAAATAACGGATAAACATACAATACTTTTTTTTTGAAAATACATACTTAATTAACATATACAAACACCCAGACCAGAACAAATATTAATGTTTGTGCACTCAAAGATTTGTCCTGTGTACCCGAAACCTCCGGATCGGAGTGCGTGTATAATATAATTCTATTTTGCTCATAATCAGCAAGCTGGTCAAGCGGTTTGGTGATCACAGTTCAAGCCAGTCCGCAGGATTACGCTGCTTTACTTTTCTGGATTACTTTTCTCCGTCGACCCTTATGACCACCCAAGTGATGAGAGGAGGTGGTACTATTCTAGGCCAATACCACGAACCATTAAGCCCTATAGTTTTAAAAATTCTAACAGCAGGGCGACTATTCATATTATCGGTAATAGGTCCACGTGTTGGAGAATAGCTGGAATTTCTCTTACCTTCATTTATGAAAAGAGGTCTTGCCTGGTAATGCTGCCGAGTATTGGAATATGACCTGATTCCTTACCTTGATTTATAGAAGGAAGTCAATACTTAGTGGGACGTTAATGAGCTGGAAAGATAAAAAGGGCCGTTTACGGTGGTCCGCTTTCAGTTGTAAGCCGCCACTCGCACAGTAAGAGGAAGGAGGGATAAGATGCTGTACCAGGGGGTACCCTGGCCACCAGCGGAGGGGAAAGGAGTGCTGTACCAGGGGGTACCCTGGCCACCAGCGGAGGGGAAAGGAGTGCTGTACCAGGGGTACCCTGGCCACCAGCGGAGGGGAAAGGGTGTAACCCCGGCCGACAGTAGGAGATGTAGATAGAGGAATAAAACGCAACACGGACGGTGCAAATCTAATTTATTGCAGATAATTGTAAGGTTTTTGAATTACATGTAATGTACACATATAAAGATAACGTCTGTGTTAAGTGTCGACGCTGCACGTGGACATTGCAACTGGGCCAAATCGCCGCTGACCACGCGAACGCTAAGTCCAATGTACAAGATGTAGACTTGTACAGGACGAATGCTACAGTGCCATCTAGTGGTAAACACATATCGCCGCTTCTCATGAATAGTGTACAATCTCAAAGTTAGCTAACTTTACAGGAGAGCCTTTTGAAAATTGAACCGTTAATAAAAGCGTTATTTATAAAGTTCGACAGTCGCTCTTATTTACTAAAAATAGTTCAATCCTTTAGGTCATAAAATAAATTTGTTTAAGTAAGTATAAAAAGAGCGAAGTCAAGAAAAAAAAATTCAAAATTAAGTTGTTTTGACTTTAGCTACTTTTTTAGAAAAAAAATGTTTATAATTTAGATATTCGATAGTTTTGTTGAAATATTAAAGTAGAATAAATGGTGTTTTTTCAATAAAAGAATTATTCATTATAACAATTTTTATTGGAATATCACAGTATCATGATAACGGACTGTTTCAGTCGGGTTTTATAAAATAAAATAAAAAAAATTATCCTGTCAAACTCCTCATCAAAATCTTATTTAACCAAACTTGAAAAGAATCAATACCATAAAAAACTATTAAAACTATAATTCCTATCTTTTACTTTTTAATTAATATAAATTCTTTACTTTCTTTATCTTTTTACTTTTACTTTTTAATTAATATAAATTCTTTACTTTCTCTTTTTTATCTTTCTCTTTTTCTAGACGAGACATTTCTTTTTCTTTTAGGTGATTATCGTACTTTTCTTTAATTTCTTCTTTTTCATTGTCATTTGCATTAATATAAGCAGTACAATCTTCACACACATATTAAACTAAAAAAAAAATATTAAACTCATTATTAAATATTTTGTTAAACATCACGTAGTTTATGTATCCCTCTCCTCTCTCTTCGCATAATGTTACATAGTCCCTATAAATGTCGGAGAGATTTCTGCCACCATCAATATATTCTCTCGTTGAATCAGCACGTATATAATGGCTTTCTACTCGCGGAATTGACCTAATGAAGTTTCTGGCACTATTTTTTATGCGATCATCAACATGACGGTGGTTTTCATGTTTTCCTCTTTTGTCATCCAGTATTGGCACCGGGTTTTGGGTTTCAAATACTCTATTGCGTACTGTTTTTATTATTGATATAGAGACATCAAGGGTGTTCAAGAAAAACTTTTGACAGACACGAATTTTGCTGTGTTCACTATCAGTAAAAAAAAATGCTAAATTGTTTTTTCTTGGCCTGTCACTAGATTTATATTTGTATCTTGGCTTTATTTCTTCTATGCAATGTGCTATGAAGTTACGTTTGTGTAGTGCGTCAGGTAAAAGATAGTATGCATCAAAAATATCTTTCCGTTGTTCTTCAGAAAATTTTGACACACATTTCTGTCTACATTTTTCGTCACAAGGTGGTTTAATTGACCTTTCTCTTACAACCTTTCCTTTTGTTGAAAAGCTCTTGCCAGCATGTCTCAGCCGTTTTAAGACGTTTGTTCTCCATTTAATAGGATTAGGTTTTCGTTTGCGTGATTTTTTTATAGGTGAATTTATTTGATCTGCTTGTAATGGCCCAATTTGGAGTGTCTCTGATTGAAATGGCCCTACCTCAGAATCACTTGGAGAATTTTCAACTGGAATGCTGTGGTTTGGATCTGCTACACTGTCATCTGACGAAAAATCCTTCGCACTAGATGAGCTTGTCGAAGACGAACTATTTGCAGAAGTACTTGAATCGGAGTCACTGTCAGATGAAGAAGAGTCTAAAACAAAAACAAGCAATTAGTTTGAGTAAATGGCAACTTACTATCGTATGTAACAAAAATACAAGCATGAAACTGTCACTTAAGGGGTGAATTGTTAAAGAAAATATTATTATTCTGTTAAAACTTGGCTAAATCAAAGTATTTATACTACCTGGTATAAGTGCTTTTATCTGAGCATTCTGATTGGAAGAGCTCTGACCATCATTTAATTTTGTTAAAAGTATATTCGGTTGAGCTATGGCAGGCTCTTCAGAACTGAGTGAATTATGCATGTCAGATATTGTAGATTGTTGCTTTGAATTAATAGCATTGTCAGGAACATCAAAATCATAATTTCGCAAATCTGAAAGAAACAAACATAATAACTAATAATGCTTTATAAGGAAAAAGCAAACTTAACAATGTATTTAAAAACAATTACATAAAGTAATAAAAAACTACCTGACATTTCACCTGTCCCACTTTTATTGTCAGTTTCTGTTAAATCATTAGAAATTATCATCGATTCATGTTCAATGGTGGGCGTATTATTACTTTCTTTCGAACCCTTTTTCCTTTCGCAAACTGTCTTTTAGGTTTTGTAAAAAGAGGATTCTTTTTGCCATTTTTTACGTGCAATTTCATTTATTTCTCTAAGAAAAAAAAGGAATAATGCCTTAATAAACGAGTTATCATCCAAACATATATCGCAAGTAAGATTATACAATTAACTTTAAGTAATTAACTTTTTCAAATCTAAACGACTTTTAGACACCAATGTGTCTAAAAGTCGTTTTTAAACATTGGTTTATGAAGGTAAAATACGATAAAAACGTGAATAATTCAAATTTCCCGCCATTGGCGCAACGATCCACCATAAACACACACACAATTACTCAGTATAAAATTAGAATTCGTTAAAAATCCAATAATCATCGCAATAAAAAGAGCTAAATAAATAATTATAAAGTATTTAAGAAACATTACGCTTTTATTGTTTCTAACCTAAAAGTTGAAAAGAAAGCAATTGTGAAATAAAACATTTTATTTTGCCAATTTTCTCATTAAAACTATACAATCAAAAATTTAAACTTTAATTATTACTTAATGTACCGTTAAAAACAAACAATTAAGAAATAATATGGTTATGATAAATAAGTTTACGTTTCAAGGGAAATAAATTACTCGACAAAACTGTTCAATTTTGAGATTATACAGTATTTTAGGAAAGAATTTGTTAAGTATTTGGTCATCCTTTTGTCAAAAACAATATAAATTTGATTTAATACAATATTACAGAGAAATCGAACTTACCTTTACGTCGTTTTTTCGTTTTTGTGCACTTTTGACGAGAAACACTAAGTGTATGCAGCGAAATCTTTGACACAACTAAAGATTGTAACGTTTTTGTGCGAAAGGGACGCAAAATCGCGCCAATTTAAAACTGAACATTAGCTCCCCTGGCGGCAATTTTGGACAGTAGCCTTTTTGTTCCTTTTTCAAGAGAAAGAGCAGGTGATTCTTGGTATTTCTGTATATTTAACTTGATTTCACATTTTTTTTGAGTTTGTACACTTTTCATGAGAAGCGGCGATATGTTAATGAGCTTAGAATATAAAGAAAAGCCAAAAGTTTCAGCGAGTCTTATGAAAAAAAACCCACAGATATCTCACACTTCTGGTACCTTACTCGCAAACCAAGCAGATCTTATACTGTCGATACCAGACAGCGGATAAACATAATTAAATAAATCATGAATACATTTTAATAACATCCAGTACGTACACGATAAAATCAATCACACATTCGAATACATTACTTTTTTCACATTCATGTGGAAATCACATTCTGCATTTAACATTGCACACACATGGTGTTAAATTTTTTGTATTTTATTTTATATATTTTAGTCACGATTGACCTAAAAATGTAATAGGCTTTAGTCTTATTAAATAAAATAATAAAAAATTAAATAAAATATTTTTTCAAACCAACGAGAACAGGATTCATAGATTGTAAGTAACAATAAAACTTATAGACTATGTTAGTAGGTATCAAAACAATAACATAAAGGAATATTTATTTGTCCCTGATAGACAGGCTCACCGGTACTTAGTTGTACCGTGCAGTTCAGTGAAACTGCCAATCAAGGGGCCTACCGCCGAATTCGATGGATTACCGTTAATCCATCTAGATCAAACTTTGTTTTGCGTTCATTAATCCGTACCGGGGAATTTGCCGACAGCCACCTCTCATTCATGACCTTCAGTCCGTGACAGACCAATAGGTTAATGGAGAACGCCATTTTGTTTCGATTTACATGAGTTCGGCGGTACGAGAGAATCAATTCGAAATCCATTTTGCCTTATAATCGATTGCCATCGAACTCGGCGGTAGGCCCCCAGGGTCGAATCGAGTCGCTCACCCACCATCCTCAGGACTCGTTTCGGGTAAATAATCTAAAAATAATTATTTTGTTGTATATTTCCATTTACAAAATATTATCATAGTGAATTAAATTAACATAACTGAACAACTAGATTTAACTAACAAGTAATTAAGCAGCGTCCTTCCTCCTCTCTCCTACACTATGCTGTGCCCGACAGGGTCCACAATTGATACTTTTCTACCTAAACTACCATCTTGTAAAACACATTGTTGGAACGCAATAAAGTATTGAGTATTAGATGTATGTTGTGTATTTCGGATATGTCTAATATGATATATTTATACCAGCAGTGCACACGGTTTTAGCCTACTTTACTGTACTTACTTTATTCTACTAAAACAAATTCTATTGCTTTTAGAAGCTATTGACAGAAAATCTTCTTCTTTATTTTAAATAATGGCTTCGTGCGTCTAGCACATTTAGCCAGTGTCAAGTAAGTGATATATTAATAATATATAATTCATATTAAATGAGAATGAGTGGTGATAAAGATGATAAATGGTAAATGAGATACCCTCCCCTAAGCCCCTTGAGTCCTCAGTAAAGATGTGGGACTATACTGAGATCTCACATGGACTCCTTGAGAGAAAATTTGAAAAGTGATGTTGCACTGTTTTGTTTGATTTACCAACACACATGTATGTTCACAAACACTTAACGGTTAATAATCCACCGTTATTACACATTAATGTTAGAAATATCACAAATTTTTGAAAATAAAACAAAACTGCAGACATGACGCTTCACTTTCCCGCCAAGAAGTGGACAGAAAATCTTACATCTTATTCTTTTTTTTTCCTTTTTTTTTTGTTATGGCTTGCTCGTCTTTTGTTTAGTTGTAGGTACCTAATGTGCCAGTCATATTAGTTATAAGTTTTTATGTTGTAAGTTATTATATTTATTTTTTGCTTTCATTTTAATGTTAGTTTTTTTTTTCTCCTCAAAACCTCAAAAGGGCGGTGCAGGAACACCAGCGCTGATGTATTATTAGATGCAGCAGCATTACGCTGATGTATCGCCCTTTTGACTGGTAACATTACCTGTCGTTGTTGTTATTATTGTTTTTTTTTTATTTTGTTTTGATTTTTGTTTATGTGATACTGTTTGATCTAATTGTAAATAAATCAACCGGGAACCAGAAAACGTAGCTGAGAACGGCCGTTTACGAATACGTTAGGTCGACAATTTATTTTGGCATTCTTCTCAATTTCGTTGTCTTTTGGAAACCTCGTTATAGTGACCGACCGACAGACTGACTGACTGACTGATAATTCCCCCAGACAAGAGTCAACGACAGACTGACAAATCAAAAAAACCACAGCATACAGATTCTTTGACAGGATTTGTTAAAGTTTGTCATTACCTTGATAAATTCCGAAAAAGAATCCATTTTGCTTTTTTTTCTTGATTGACCACTCATATCTCTTGCATTGTTGTTAAAAATATTATTAAATTTCCATTTTGTTTGTAAACATTTTACGAATCTAAATGACCCTGTTGATCTAAAAAACAATGAAGTATATTTTATTTTTATTCTAACCAAGAAAATAAACCGTTAGACGCAAGTGGGTCCAGATCGATTTACGTGGAAACAATTGGGGTGGCCTGTGTTCAGTAATAGAGTACTTGTGACTGAGATGATGATGCTGGGAACCAAAGCTACCGCCGTGAAATAGCAGATCCTAATTACATGAAATTAAAAGCCTAGACAGATGCATTACAAGTCCCTCAGGCTATAATTCTTAAGCCGCCCAAGGCTTCTACTGGCATAAGTACATAGTAATCTTAGAAAAAAAACCACAATTGTTTACACTGTACTGTAAAGTCAATAAATTAAACAGCTAGTTACTTAACAAGTGGTGTTCCGGTAGTGAACAGTAACGGCATGTATATTAATTAGTGCCACCCCGCTAAGATCGCCATGTACGGGTCGCTGAAAGAAAAAAACCATATGTGACGTCACCTTATAAGGGCCCTTATAATGTCCTTTACGCCAAGAATAAATTAAATGGCTCCGCGGGACTCCATGTGTTTTTAGTCACATTTCATTACAATTTTTACCTAGAATTAGCCAGTGATGATATCTATACCATGTTTTGTTAACGAGACCAATTAAAATTAAGCTTTTCATTCACATTCTATCTAGGTCGTGTTAATTACTTTAGTATGGAATAACTGAGCATTATACTTTCTATTTTTGGGATGAAATAACGTTTCCGAAGGTATTTGGCTTTTTGTGAAAAAGTATGTTTTTTATTTATTTTTTGACATCTTTGAAGAATTCTTTGCGTGTAGCCTACATGACAAACTAATTAAAGTCAAGTAATTTTATGTATGTATTTAATGACTAAACAACACATTTTCTAGTCAACACGATATGCAGTGAATGTTACAGATATTTGAACTATTTCTATTATTCCTATATTTTGTATTGTTTGTGAACTTGCACATAATACGTAGGGTGGTTGTTTAATTGAAGTTCAAAGCATAAATGCATAAATATTTTATCAGATGTCATAAGCTACTTTAACATTTTTTTTAAATATTTTATGAGATGTCATTATTTTTATTAACGACCTTACCTCTATTTCTATCTCTCTGTTTCACGATTATCTTATCTCGAGTCGCTGCGCTATCTTAGATGATAACTATTTTTTATTTAAGTTATAAATGATCTGATTTTATTACAGAAGAGTACAGTTAGGTCTACCATTCGTTTATTTCTGTTTGCAAAATTTCTTAAAAGTTTTCAAGGCACTTGTATAATATCTTATTTTATTTAAACATTATTGGCCACTTATTTACTTTAACAATATTTTTCACACGCGTTAAGTTTTTTCAATGTTGACCGCGAATGGATTGTCTGTCAGTCGGTCTGTCGGTCTGTCGGTGACTCTAACGAGGCTTCCAAAAGGCAACGAGATTGAGAAGAATGCCTCAAGAAACTCATCTCGGCTTTTTTTTAAATAATAGAATAGAACAATGAATATTCTATTCCTGGCACTAATTTCTTATCCATAACGAATAAAGTTGACTTTAAGCAGCAATTTAATTGATATCACCGGCTCTTAAATACTGTCTCGATAAACAACAAGAGTTATATAAAATGATCATATTTTAGCATACTAAATACAATGTTTTTATTCGTTCTAACCTTTCTTTATCGGCATACCCTTTCAATTAAACGCGTTGGCCGAGGACTTTAGACAAATTGGGTGCAAGCAAGCTCATGCAAGTCCATCAGCATCTATAATGAGCAATTAGCCCTTACTATTAGTCTTGAAGTAGCTACTTGTTAAATCGTTGTATTTGTTATGAGACACCTGCATTGCGGCGTCTTTTGTTTGATTATAAATTGTAATCAAGTGATGCCAATTAAAACGTTAGAATTGAAAATTAGCAAAGTGGTGTCGTGGGCATGACGGTGCGGCGTCACACTCCGCGGCGCAGGTGATTGTCATTCAGAATGCTGGTCACACTGTCTAGTGTTGATTGTTCGGACGTGTTGAAACGTTGGTTGCTCTCCGAAATTACTCTATCCTGTCTGATGAAGCTATCATTGATCAGTGCGCTGTTCGTCCCTTGTTTAGAATCCATATGTTCGAGTACCTACAGTGCGTTTCAAACACTCCGCGTCAAATTGGTTCTCATTGAACTGGTCACACTATCTATGTTGCATTGATCGTCTGAGCGTGGTGAAACGTTGGTTTCTGTCTGAAATTCTGGCTGATGACAATCGTTCATGATCCCGTTTGGGCGTTCGCCATAAGCATGAATCGGAGTTCGATAACCTACTGTGCGTTTCAAATACTCCGCGGCACAGGTTAAGTTGGTTCTCATTCAACTGGTCACACTATCTATGTTGCATTGATCGTCTGAGCGTGGTGAAACGTTGGTTTCTGTCTAAAATTCTGGCTGATGACAATCGTTCATGATCCTACCGTTCGGGCGTTCGCCATTAGCATGAATCCGAGTTCGATAACCTACTGTGCGTTTCAAATACTCCGCGGCACAGGTTAAGTTGGTTCTCATTCAACTGGTCACACTATCTATGTTGTATTGATCGTCTGAGCGTGGTGAAACGTTGGTTTCTGTCTGAAATTCTGGCTGATGGCGACCATTCATGATCGTACCGTTCGTCATTAGCATGTAAACCCTTTGGAACCCAATAGATTGGTCACTTACTATGTCCATTGTCCACGGCTTATGTGTGGTTGTGGTGATTGTCATTTATGGGGATGGATAAGGAAGGTGTATAAGGATTCTAACAACATCTAGAGAGCCCAAGTCAACCTCACCTGCAAGTCTTGCACCTGCAGATCAACGGACGAGGCCCTGGCGAACATAACAGTGCCCAGTAAGCGGCAATAGGCTCACCACCTATTACGTGTGACCAACTTTATAATGGGCGAATTGTGGGCGTATAATATGCCTCTGCCTACCCCTTCGGGGAAACAGGCGTGAATGTATATATGTATGTATCAATAGTACATCTAGACACACGGCAGCGTGTCAAGCCAAGTTCAAATAAATTACTTATAATATATGGAAAACATTCAGATAAGGAAAAAACCCATGGCCACTTAGTGTGGAAACCATTACCTATGAAGCGGGTGTATGGGTGTAGGTACCCCTCAGAATCATAACGATTACCAATCAATGTGATGGCGATTATGAGAATAATCGGAAGTAAACTCAAACTGAACCTAAATTCCAAATTAACTCATCACAAAGATGCATCCAATTGTCTATTAACTCAACGACATAATGAATCATAAACACATCAAAGTTTTAGTTAATTTCGAAGTTAATTAACTCTTAAACGTGCAATAATTTGACGTCATCTAAATGTGGATTAACGCAGGTGTTCTATAACTTTGCATATATGAATGCAAACGACATATTAGTACAGCGGCCGAGTAAACAACTTGTACACACTTCACTTGTTTTAATGATTATCCCGCATTTGTTTGTATGTATCATTATTTTGTATTACGAGAATAAGGTAGTGCGTGTCCGGGTGTTATGGCATTTCTTGTATTAAACTCATTTATACTGCCTAGCTATGCACAAAAGCGGTATCTTAAAAAATATCGAATGGCTGAAGTTTATAGCATCGGATAGCTTAAAAATTACGCATCCAATTAACTACTAAAACTACTCATAATTCACAAAGCAGTATCTTATGTCAAACATAAAAAAAACCTTAACTAAATATTTTCTTTATCATTTTACCTCCAATCTCTATTTGCGAAACTTTGAATTTCGTATGTAACTTAATTTAACTTTTTTTTTATCGTCGGTAAAAAAATGTTGTTTACGCACTGTCTCCCGGCCGATGGGGGGACCGAAAGGGGAGTGTGGGGCTCACTGCGGCAGACGCGACCACCGCAGACCTACCCACTAAAAAACTCCCGACGACGCCCACCGCTGTTGAAAAAGGGGCAGGGGGCCAGTGCCTGAGTTTGTAGCTTCTGGCACCCCGCCCGCGGCCAACGTCCCCCGGATCAGAACCGGGAGGACCTCCTCAGAGAGGCGCGCTGTAATGCGCCACCCTACCTCCTTGTGAGACCATGGCGTAACTAGCCGACTTCTGGGAGGGTCTATAGCTAGACGGAAAGGGCCCCCTGCCCCTGCCGGCTAAGACCCCCCAAGCGTGGCTAGATGGGTCCTCCTTGCCCGCCAGCTGCGCTAACGGCGTAGCCGGAGAGAGAGCGGATCCCGCTTCCTCTCCCGCTCCGCGGCCTCCTTCTGCGACATCACCACTTCGCAGAAGGAGGCCATCGCCTCGCACGCCGTCTCGCTATCGACCATCTTTCGCATGATGGTCGGCAGCGAGAGAGCGGCTCAACCCAGACCCGCGGTAAGCGTCGCCCGCGGCCCATGTAACTTTACCTGAGATATCGCTTTTGCGCTCAAGGCAGCATAGTGGCTAAAAGCTCAAAGCTAAATCATACTTAATGGTCGGGGAAACAAAAAATGAAAAAGACAAATTAAAGCTGGCAGGAAAATATTTATGAGACTTATTCTCGAATCTTCTCTACTAAAGCTCCTGCCCTAAATAAATAGATGTAGATATAATGTGATTCATAAACGTTTCAAGGTTGAGAAGAGAGAGGCTTTTTTGGGGTTACATGCTGAATGTACATTTCTCATAGAACTTTTAGACTAGTGGGTAATGCAACTAGTCTAAAAATTCATACTTAATATTATAAATGCAAAAGTAACTCTGCCTGTCTGTCTTGCTTTCACGCCTAAACTAATGAAGCAATTAAAATGAAATTTGGTACACAGATAGTCTAAAGCTTAAGGAAGGACATAAGCTACTTTTTTATTGCGAAAATTAGATTGAAAAGGGTAAAAATAAGAAATCAAAGTTTGTATAAAAAGTCTTAATTTTTGAATCTAGACGCGTGATACTATTTTGTTTGGTTTATTATTATCAGATATAGAAGTAAAAGTAAAGTAAAAAGTTCTTTATATCATAAATTATTATATAGCACTTGAAAACGTTAAAACAAAATATGAATAAAAAAAACTAAACAGTACTACAATGATATGATGTTTAAAGTTACTTAAATAAGATGCGCAGTATAATAAATTCACCTGGACGAAGTCGCGGGCGAACCAATAGTATGTATAAAACGTAGGTACTGGTATCACGCTTACAGATGCTTATTTTTGATATGAAAAAAAATCTATTGTTTGTTTTTTTTTTGTTTATTAGATATAGTAAAATTTATGCAAAATAAAAATGAAAATCGTTCCTGTGCGAACCCGACTCGCACCTGGCCGGTTTTTTATACGACCGTAAATTGTCCATCAAGCAAATAAATAACTTTAAAAGCCAAGTTAGCGGCCGAAACTTTCTCGGTTCAAAAAATCTGAAGTTACACTTTATGGATTGAGGTTAACAAAACACAAAAGGCCATCTTAAATTTTGATATCGGAATAATAACTGTCGATAAAGTTGAGAAAGAACTTTCAGGGAAATACGATCTCGGAGGTACTGTGGTACAGCCATCAGATGTTGCAACTTTGTCGATTACTTACGACGAATGATAATAAAGTTACCAAGTAGAGAAAAAGACGAAATTTTTTTTTCTTTTAAACAACGGCTTCGTGCGTCTAGCACATTTAGCCAGTGTCAAGTAAAGTATATATAAAAAAATACTTAATTCGTGGTAAATGAGAATGAGTGGTGATAAAGATAATAAATGAGATGACCTACACCCCTTGAGTCCTCAATATAGATGGGTGAGAACTCACGTGGGCTTCTTGAGAGAATTTAAAAAGTGATGTTGCACTGTTTTGTTTCATTAACCAACACTCATATACGTTAACAAGCACTTATCGGTTAAGAATCTACCGTAATTACACATTAATGTTTGAAATATCACAAATTTTAGAAAATAAAACAAAACTGCATTCTGACGGTTCACTTTCCCGCCAAGAAGTCCGACAATTAATTAAAAGGTGGATTATCGAAAAGGGGGTGAATGAGTCGACGAATTCCCGAGTAAATTAAAATTATGCAACTTAATTACTTTGCTAACTGAGAAATATAAATAAAAGATGTCTTCAAGCTGTGGGCCCATGGATCCCACTTACATCTTAGGAGGCAACTGATCAACGGACGAGGCTTTAGCGAACGTAACAGATCCCGGTAAGCGGCAATAGGCTCGCCACCTAATTATCCCTTCAATAAACAGGAGTGATGGTACGTATTTAGAAGTAGCTTCGCTTTTAAGCAATTCCAACAATTTATGCTGGCATATGTAAAAAAAAGTGATAATTTATGAAGATCAATTCGATGTTCTAGTTCTGCTCGGTTTTTGGTAACCTAATAGTCCGGTCAATTTAGACATTCGAAGTTACATAAAGTTTATAACTTTTTGAATCGTTATATCTCAGAAACGGTGGCTCGTAAGAATAAAGTATTGGTACATTTTTTATAGATAAATTTATGATCTACAATTTTTGTCTGAAGTACTTTTATGATAAAACTTACCGTTTTGCTGAAAATCGCGAAAAACTCATTTTTTTGACCTTTGACCTTGAATTAAATTTTTTTCTTACAGGGGAATGATGGGGAACTTCTACACATTGTTTATAATTATGTTTTGAACAACTTCATAGAAATTCAGCTTGTTGGGACTTTATGTAACTTCAATCTCATTTTTGGTCTAATATATATATAACCCACACACCATGCTCTTAAAGACCGTACAATATTAGTCGTCTAAAAAATTGTATACAAAGAATAAAAGTTAGATAATTTATAAATTCAGGCGATACTTGGCGTAAAATATCTTCATAATCAACGCTGAAAAGCCAGTTTCTCGTTTCAGCTTTGGTCGTGAAGACATCGTTGTTCTGAGGCTGTCTGTTATGTTATATTACCTGAAGATGCCATTTGCAGGGACGAAACACGTGTCGTGTTGAATCGTTTCTCGATTTTTCTGTAAATAACAGTTGCGCGGGAATTGGAAAAACGTAATTGTACGGTTACGTATCATAATAACTAAAGTTGTATCGACTATTGTCGAAATAACTACGGTTGAAATAAATAACGTTTAAAATATCTAATGATCGATTCACATAAGTTTATAATAAATAATGGATGAAATTCCTAATGGACGGTTCACCTACAGTTGATATACCTACAGTTGATTTATCTAAGGTTGATTGAAGTAATGGACGATTCACTTATTGTTGATTTATATAACACCCTTCTGGGTATTACACGCTTGCTTCGCTCGCGTGCAGTTTATGGTCACTATAGCAACTAACGAAAAGGCTGTGACGGGAGCTCACAGCTCACCGCCTTCTCAACCTATAACCACCCATGTCGTTTCTGTATAGAATCCACCTTGTTCGCTCGCTTCGCTCGCTCACCTGTTTTCGTTGGTATTTTTGGCAAAAAAATTAGGTAGCGAGGAGCGAAGCGACGAGCGGTTAGGTTATATCGTGACCACAATGCACGAGCCGAGCGAGCGAAGCGAGCGTGCCGCGGCAGCGGCCGGCGAAGTGCCAGAAAATACTTTGGTCACGTTATTCATAACCCATTTCGATACACTTTCACTCCTCCCCTTTGCGTTTTCAATAATTTCACAATATTTTCGTCCATAATTACTTGATTTGTACTCGAACACAGAACGACAACACGTTTTCTAGGAAGACATTGTAATTACTCACCCACCACTTAAATAATATTATAGCGCTAAATATACCCTCATTTTAGTAAACAATTAATCCAGCGCGGTGGCGGTGCGCAGAACTGTGCTGTAGGTGAGTCGTCCATTAGGTTTTTCAAACGTAGTTGAAACATCCCATAGTTGACATAACCATTACATCAATCGTTCGATAGTTCTTTTAATTATAGTCTAATCAAAATTATTTAAGTTAATCAGTACTTGAGTCAACCAATATACAATATGAACATATGTGGGTGGACCGTAGTTATATCGACAATAGTTAAACTGTATTTAGTTATAATAATATGTAACCAATTGTACAAACCATTAGTTGCTTGGAAGTTAGATTAGACAATTGTCCCTATTTTGATTCATATGATCAAATCATCATCATCATTATATAATAAAGTTCATTGTTAGCGGTTAGTGAAGAGCGAAGTTAATCTAGTACGGGCATATATTTGCCTAAAAGTAGACTTCATCAACTTGTTTTTTGTAAAAATACTTCTGTGTGTATGAAATAAATAAATATTGTTATTATTATATACCGCAAGTAAACTACCTTCATCAGTCTGTGGGAGGAGGCAGTTTTCCGACCCCTGTTTCACAGCATCGCCATGAAAAAAATATGAAATTCCTTTTTTTCTCTTTGCAAATTGATATGAAAGCTTATCAGCTAATTGATATGAAAGCTTATCAGCTAGTATCAGTGGGAGGCGGTAGTTTACCGACCCCTGTTTCACAGCCATGAACAAAGTAGGTATGAAAGTAGGCTCAACAATTTACGAGGCAAGCGTCATTGCATATCGTAAACTGATCAGATTGATTACGTACCCCTCAGAGAACAGGTGGAATATTTATCAGTGTTGTCGATCGCGTATGAGAAATATTTATGAATGAAGTGTACGCGACTGCTTACTGAAGTGTTTAAGACAACGGAGTGTATCTGACAGGAGTATTATAAATCATATTAGCTTCCAATCGCGCCAAGGAGTTTAGTTTTGTGTTATATGACTGATCTGGCGTGGAGATCAGTATACCTACACTCCGCTCGTGGGCTCGATTTCCCTACGTATATTAAGTATGTATTTACATTAAAGAAATATATTTATTCGTTATTTTGTATTAAAAAAAAAAACATTTATTCAAGTTTGGCTCAATAGAGCTCTTATGAATGTCATACTAACACAATTCGATAACACAATTCTATAACACAATTCGAATCGAAGTCGATATTTTTTTCAGTAAATCTAGTTATCATGTTACTTATGTTAAGGTACACGCGAGCAAAGATGCGGCTAGAAGCTAGGTTATAAAAATTAAGTAATAATGTTTTTTTGTGCTGTTGTGTATAGGCATCGTGCAGATTCGACAGCCTTGTTGACACGTGTTCAATATTCTAATTCATTTGTTTACACTAGGCTTCCGAAGCATTTATAAACGTCACTTTTATCTCACTTGTGATCGTCACTATACTTCGGGGCTCGGTACTCGGTACTCGGGCTTCGGAGCTTGGTAAAAGATATTGGCAAGAAACTTGGTAAGGTTCTATCTACCGGCAAGACATTTAATTTGTGCTAAGTACACTTAAACTACTACTGAAAAATAATTTAGTAATTTCAGCTTTTTGAACTCTTTGACACTGCGAAAAACATGGCGCATTAGTTTTAAGTGAAATCGACAGTCAAAGTGATCAATAAATAATATCCAAAGAGTTCGGAGCCCAAATTAATTTTTTTTTAATTGCAAACTCTGTAGTTTAGATAATAACTTAAAAAAAAACTGAAAAGTAGCACTATGAAAACGTCCCATCGCAGTGTTTTCATGGTTTAAGACATTTAAGAAGGTTACTTAAATCTATCAGCAGCTTCAGTGGTGCATCAGCTTGCTAAGTTAAAAAGTAAAGAAGAAACTTGGCAAGGTTTGGTATTTTGGTAGAAGTGTTTCACAACGTTATACTAAGGGAGATTCCCTGGTTAATCACAGTTTACCTGTGTAATAGTGTTAAGTTGACCTGTTTTATAGCAAAAGATAATTTTTTACTAACATAGTTTGAGACCTTTCTAATATTCGCTTTACAAGGTCAGGTGACAGGTCAGCTGACTGTAGAACAAAACTTGACGAATTGCAATGAATGAGCGTATTAGTTTCTAAATTAACTTATATAAGAGCTTTTCGAGCCACACTTGAATGAACTATAAGACTTTTACCATCATGAATATTGCACATCTGAATAATTTACACAAAAAAAAAAAACAGTTAATACCAGGAACAGACTAGTGATGGACCGAAAATGAGACAGGCTCATCTCCGCCAGTTCCTCGAATTGTTTTATTAATAACATTAAATTTACATATTTCCCGCAAAACTTAACACCGGGTGTTGACATAACGGTACTATTAGGGCTGACAAAAAAGTTATTTTATAGCAGTTTGTATTTTTTTAATTTAGGTTATTTTATTTAAATTTGGCTGTAATCCAATTATGAGGTAAATGGGCTGTCTGTCATTTTTGCTCGATTCCACTTCTAAACTCAAACTTTCTCCACGCTACACAGTTCGGATTGGCGAAAGCAAGAGTTTGACATCCTTCTGTTAGAATATCTCACGGGGAGTCGTAAGACTCGTAAGAGCCGACGTAGAGTAATTGTGTGGGCAGCGTCATCCTGCGTACTGGTTTCAAATGCAATCACCAGCCCGCCTGCCCAGGGTGGTGATTATGGGCAAATGCCCCCAGTGTAATGGCTGTTACGATGACGATGATCAAGACTGCCCATGTTATTTCCACAATGTTTAGACCCTCCATGTTTTTTAAAAGTTTTTAAGAGAAAAGTGCCAACCCTATTAAGCAAACTCAACCTGTTCGTCAACATGCATGAAGATGCATCTCGGTAATTAATACACTTGTTATCGCTTAGATATAAAAACCAAATTATGCTTAGCCTTTTAGTGTACACACCGTATTTCGGATCTACATGCATTTTAAAGCTCAAGTTATACCATATGCAAACCCAGGTTATGGAGAAAAGGTTGGTCAAAAGTTTCTTAAGCCAGTGGAATAAGAAGAAGAAAGTTTTGTCGTTCTGTCTCTCGTCTTCTGTTATTTATGCAGGCTGCTATAAGTGGGTACGATTGTTACCTAGCTTACTCCATGGAGCGCCTTCATTTTGCTGTACTGCCTCGGCTGCTCTTCATCAGACAAGATGCAATCATTACGACGTATTTTTTTAAAAATTGGATGGATATACTCTCTGCCTCCCCTTTACTGAAACAAGTCGTGGGAATATATTTGCATGTTATGCAGTTCCATGAATTAAAAAGAGGTTGAAATCTTGTCTGGATGATGGGCAGCAGCGTCACGGCATACTGGCTTGAACTGCGAGCACCAACCCTCCTGCCTAGCGTGGTGATTGTGGGCAGGTACCCTTAAAAGAATGTAATCTATTGGGGAGGCTAATGTTCAGCAGTGGACTCTGTATAACTGATATGATGAAGACCACTACTGGATCGCGCAAAATTAATCACAATGAAGGCTCCTAGTACTTTTAACGCTTTAAGATGCTCTCAGTTTAAAGATAACACTAAAGCCAATCCACTATAAAATTTATAAAATATGTAAGTGCAATTTTTATTGAATGAA
The DNA here is from genome assembly GCA_949126915.1 of Musotima nitidalis. Taxonomy (NCBI): domain Eukaryota; kingdom Metazoa; phylum Arthropoda; class Insecta; order Lepidoptera; family Crambidae; genus Musotima; species Musotima nitidalis. Next base: position 3,244,385 of record OX421424.1, on the reverse strand, counting down.
TTTTGTTTATGAATGAATGGGTGATGTGAAAAGAATCGAAATGACAGCTCGTCGCCCTTAAACGTTAACTAAAGTGCATCTCATATCATATCATATGGCGCTCGATATCGCGTGAGTCGTACATGTCACGCGATATTACTATAACTGATATACTTAAATACAATTTTTTCTAGCTCGGAATTTGCACGCGTGACAAATACAAACTAAGCAAAATTTCATGGGAGTGAATTGCTCGGAATGCAAAAAGTCTGAATTTTATCAACGGTCGATTCTCTGGCGAACCTAACGGTTCCCGGTATGCGGCAATAGGCTCTCCACCTATTACGTGGGACCAACATATTAATTGGCGAAGCGTGGGAGTATAATATGCCTTTGCCGACCCCTTCAGGGAAACAGGCGTGAATGTATATATTTATATATAAATAACACTTTATAACATAACGAGCAGATATGACTAAGTATATAAGAGCTCGAAGAGACGAGGCTCTGGCGAACATAACAGTGCCCAGTAAGCGGCAATAGGCCACCTATTACGTGGGACCATCTATGTAATTAGCGAAGTGTGGGCGTATAATATGCCTCTGGCTACCCCTTCAGGGAAACAGGCGTGAATGTATGTATGTATATAAGAGCACGATTTTGAAATATAGTTCAGAAAACGTGTCATTCACATGTCAGCCTAAAACTATAATGCAAAACGCATCATAAAATAAAAATCTTAAATAGGTTAGCTACCAGAGTAGCTCCAAAACCTTGAAGAACATATTTTGTCTGTATGAATATTGACATTTGCCTCTGTGTGGGTGTTTTGTAATGTACATGTATAATAAAATATAAAAGTTCATTTGACCCGTTTCGGTTTATTTGGCATTTTAATATCTTGCTTGTTATAATAAAAAAACAAAAAAGAAAGTAAATCAACAAAATTAATATGAAACTGTCCGAAGATATTTGTTTTATAGAGGTGGCCTATGATTCTCTGGGTAACCCATAGAAAATAAATTTCAATAAAAAATGCCTTGCAACCTTAGTGTTAACTTGGCCTAATTCATAAGTAAGGGTTGGTTGAATGTATATTAGATGCTTAATTCCTCATACATGCACTCAATGATATCAATTAATCAATCATATCATTTATGTGCTATAAAATATAGTAGTTATATACAAATGGTCTTGAGTTAAGAAAGCTGGATCAGTATGTTTTGTCCCAAGGGACATGCAAAAATTACATGCAAGTACACATATTAATGTAGTGTAATTATAATAACAATAAGCCCGCAGGGCAGCTTGTGGCAAGCTGTTGGTCAGTGGCGACACTACGAGCGCTATCCGAGTGCTCCAGAGGGTCGGACTGCGGTCTCATCTCCGGTTTGCCGGAGTGGGCCCCAAGAGGCTAGCAGGACTCTCGCCCCCTACTTGCCTTCATTGGCTGTCCTGGGTGGAGTCGCTACATGCTCGCAGGGTGGAAGTGAAAGGTGCTTAAGTCGTGAGTTGGTGCACTATCCTCTTGAGCAGTGAGAAGAAAACGGTGTACACCTCTCGACACCCTGAAGCCGAGGATATCTATGTTGCGCTCCTGCCGTTGCACTACGGCTATTTTGGAGTGCCCATTTAATTCTTTGGCTAGTCACCGCCTGCCATTAACAATCATTTGAGACTGATGATGATGGCAGGTAGTAGTCTCCTCTATCCATAGTCCAATTTACCCAACCTTCAGTTTTTTAACCCAATATCCCGGCCATAGCAGATTCCATCTTATTCTAATAGTACTGGCTTCGGCCCCACACATGCCTTCCAAATGTCCAGGTCACCATTGGTCCGAGATCGGAAAAAAGATAAACATAACAATAATTGACGACCGTTATGGAGTGATGGCGAGTATACCCGCTCTTCGCTCCTAAGGTCGTGGGTTCGATTCCCACACAGGACAAATCTTTGTGTGCATGAACATGAATATTTGTTCTGGTCTGGGTGTTTTTCTATGTATATTAAGTATTTATTTACAAAAAAAAAAAAAAGTATTTATGTATGTTTATCCGTTATTTAGTATCCATAACACAAGTTCTTAATGATACTTATCTTGGATAGTTCCAATTAAATCCTAATTCCATAATTGGTGTGAATGTCAGAAAATATTTATTTATTTATTTATAGCATCATTAGTAATTAATATAAAGTAAATACAAAGCACGTAGAACGTAAAGAGCACTATTCACGTGTATCACTCGGATACTCGTCTGTGTATGAGTTTTAGTTTATGTTAGTGAGTGTTTTCCAGTATGTCACACGGAATGTATAAGAGATAGGATTACTTCAGCATTTATAACATGATTATGAATTTCAATCAAAGAGATTCGTCATAAATAAGATCTCCACCAAGCATGAAATCTGCTCCTGCATTTTCATATCACGTTTCATTTACATAAGTAATTTTGATGTTTTTTATGTAAATTTAAGCTTAAAAGCAAATTGTTATTTTAACATATTTTGACGATGAGTATCTGTAGATTTACGCTGTTATGGCATCGGGGAAGCGTGTCGTAATGTGTTGTGGGTCATATTTAAAAGTTAATGGTTTATTATATTACATGTTATAAGAACAGTTAATTTTTTGACACGTCTGTTTGCAAATATTTCTCCGTAAATAATGTTGTGCCGTTTGATATCGGCGTAGTGCCACCCCCTCTCATCTCACAGGGAGTCGTAAGAGTCGACGAAGAGAAATCCTACTGGATGATGGGCAGCAGCGTCTTTCTGCGTACTGGCTTGAACTGCGATCACCAACCCGCCTGCCCAGCGTGGTGATTATGAGCAGATACCACCAATTGAATGTAATCTATTGGGGAGGCTAATGTTCAGCAGTGGACTTTAAAAGGCTGATATGATGATGAATGTTAAGAGACTACGTTGTTTTATGTAGATACAAGGGATGCTGAAGACGATGCGAAGTGGAGGCAAAAGAACATGAAGGCGGACCCTGGACACATAAGATGGCAACCGGTATAACGCTCGCATGATTATAGTGATAACTATTAAGAGGGGTATTTGACGTGAAGATTTGTTAATATTAATATGTATTTGAGATGGTCGGGGGAAAGAGGAATAGTAATGGGTTGAGTGTGCGAAGGATGGAACATTCAAGTAGATGAGTCGATGAAGAAAGACCAAAGTATTGTTTATTTCATTAACTAAGGAACGCCATTGTAAGTATAAGTATGATTATTGATAATTGAGCTTTGTTGCAGTTTATTGTTTTCGCCTGCATAATATTTTTAAACTCAAACTCATATTTTTGAAACAATAACTCAATACCAACCAAAGACTTTGGTATACGTCCAAGGAATACAAAAGTTAAGCCTCATCTGTACAGGTTTTGTCGATAGTCCCTGCTGAGTTATCGCCGGGCCGGTTGTACCGCAGGACAAAAAATGTATGCGCAGTCGTGGACACGTCAACGCCTAGTTAACGAGCGGACTAGCCGCTAGTGAGGCGACTCTTATCGATATCTCGTATCTGGACCATCTGTGTAGGCTTTGCTTTACTTATGGGGAGCTGGTATGATTTCAATATGGAACTGGTTAGTGTTTGTTGTTATTTTAATCTCTCTCGCTAATTAGTTATGCAAAAAAATATATAAGAGATTGAAAGTCTTCTTATTAATTAATTTAGGTGTATCATTTTCCGATTTCTCTAAGGTTTTTCACCAAGCAATTTCATGTCTACAAAAGAGGGGTTTTGGATTAAAATAAATACTATAAGATAAGATTATGACAGTAATTAAAATTCAAGCTCAGATTATACCACCATCCAATAACTCATACATCCATTTTTCACTCCCTATTTGCAGGATAAAAACTAATCTATGTTATAACCAGGGTCTACATTAACTCTTTATCTAAACTCAACTAACATGTAAACCGAGGAACGTGACAGGCCGACAGAGTTACATTTGCATTATTGATATAATTTTGGATTACGTCAGACTTTACAGCGCAATGAAGATTACTATCTTAATAAAATCATGCACCGCGCCGGTTTCCAGTTTAAAATGAATGATCAGAGCAGTATCCGGCGATCCGCTCGTAAGCCCCTAAAACTGAGACAATCTTGTTAATGTCACCACGTAAAGAATCCTACGGTTATCACCTCCACCAATCACATTACGCGGAGGGCGAATAAAAGTTTTATCGGCGGAACCCGACTCGCGGGACGCTAACAAATTGGCTCGTTATCATTGCATCTGCGGCAATAAGTCGCGGCGTTACGTCGATAAATATCGATATAACGTATCGACAGCTACCGGCACGCGAGGGCGTACAACACTAATTCAGCTAGTGACACGCGACTGAGGGATTGCTTGTCGATGTTTACGTATTATCTATAGAAACATTATGGAACCGTTTTGTGTTGGATTTATTTTATATTTGAGTGGAGAGAGAGTTATTGCTGTTATTTTCGTGCTTTTCATGAGTTCTATTTCTCTGTTAGCCGTTTGAAGTTTCTTTTTTCAATGTTTGTTTTTGCTTACTAGTTGGGTACACTTTAGTCTAGTGCCATTTATGGGAAATACCAATCGGCACTAGATGGCCCTTGCTAAGCCAAGATATTATTTCGTCGAGTACAGCTTTTATTTAGCTACAGCAAACTCAAATGAGGTCTGTATTGGCATTGTTGTGCTCCCCCATATGGAGGATATGACAAAGACTACCAATTACCACCAAACAAATCTTTATTTTTATATTTACATACATACGTTCATAATACTACGCCTGTTTCCCCGAAGGAGTTGGCAGAGGCATATTATACGTCCACATTTCGCCAGTTATATTGTTGGTTCCACGTAATAGGTGGCGAGCCTATTGCCGCTTACCGGGAACATTTATGTTCGCCAGAGCCTAGATCTTGGTAGGAGCCCTATACACCCATTTTTATACTTCACCTATTCGAATTATTTTTGTCCCAAAAATACCCCTCTCTGTCAAATAAAATAATTGTCCTGAGACATCTCAAACAGCATCACTTAGGCCCAATCTAATAATAGCTTTTAATATGTAAAGACAATGGATATGACACTAAATAAGCTAAATTCCCAAAACTGCTCCACTTACTATGTGAGGTGCATATTTCTGAAAATTGCATGGAAATTAAATTTTACCCTTAAATGGACGATTATTTTTACATTTGCATAAAATACATCTGATAAAGGACGCGTAGGAAAGATAATTTAAAAAAAAACTCTCAGAAAAAGGTCAGTTTTATCTGTCGTTTAAAAACAATACTGCTCGTTTAAGGGTTCAATAAATAACTAAAACTCAGCCAAGTCTGGTTAGACAAGTAAGCAGATCCTGGCCCTAAGCTTAAGTCTAGGGCAGCCGGGATAATACGAAGATGTGATGATTTTTTTTTATGAATATAAAAATAGAAGAGGAATGACCAAAGAGAACTTATTCCAATTAAAATGGTTGTAGTTAAAAGGGCTTATGATGAAATAAGACTTATTCTTATCTGACTGTACAAAATAATAGCATGATAACCAACCAAAAAGTATTTATACCTGCGATAGAATGCAGATTGCCTTAACCAACCTCCTTTGCTTAAATACCTACAACATTCAATTGAAATCGGGACATCTCTAGCGTTCAATTGTTCAGTTGCTCAACACGTTATCAGATTAATCACTTAGCCCGCCATTACTAAAACGAACAGCCGTAGAAGCCTAATTATATTGTTACGAATGATTTACGGCGTCTGATTGACGGCATAGCTTAATTCCTTGGAACAAAGTGAGAATTAATCCGATAATATCTATCTGGTCAGCGTACTACTGTTACAATGACGTCAGTAGAGCGAGATAGCGTATAAGTACTTGATGAGAGAAAAGGATAGATGACGAGTAAAAACAAGATACCAAATATGGTTGTCACATGTGACTAAATATCGAAATAGGACCCGATTTTCGACAGATATAGCTGTGAAATTTTCGCAGGTCGTTCGTTTATCCATTAGTTTTTCGTTTGTTAGAGGTGGTCGCGTAATTTCGTTAAGGGGTCCGTGTAAATTATAGTTCTGTTTACATATGGCGTTTACGTGTCGTTATGAAAGTTACGCGGCGCATGTAGTTTTTTATTCGCCCGTGCACTAATGACAATTGTATGTATTAACTGTTAAGACGCAACGAGTGCTGTGATTTAGAAACGTTATTTTAAAATTTATAATTAGATTCTTGTGGTTTAATAGATAAAGTCTTTTGATGTTTTTTTGATTGATTGATTAAATGGATTGTAAGGTAGAATATTTCTAATTTACAAATAATCTGTATTTAATTCATTATAATTATCATTTCAGTCAATTAAAGCCCACTGCTGAACGTTGGCCTCCCCAAAAGGTTATTATAGGTATTTAATCACAACGCTGGGCAAGCGGTTTGTTGATCGTAGTTGAAGCCAGTACGCAAAATGACGCTGCTGCCCATCATCCGGTAGGAATTCTCTCGTCGACTCTTACGACTCCCCGTGAGATGAGAGGGGGTTAAATTTCCGTTAATATTTTCCTATTCTGATAGAAATTCAATGAACAATAATATTATTTAAAAACATCACTATTTATTAATTTTAAGTTACAATGATGCACGCGACAATGATGCCCTGGTATTTGTAATTACTTGCTAGTACACAAATATTTTTCGAAGTCAAAAAGTCAAACGTTCAAGTTAGGCTCAATAGAGTTCTTATGAATGTCATGCTTATAACCAACGCTATCCTCTATGAGAAACGAACCCACTTCAGAGTGAAGTGCAGACACACTGACTTCCACAACAAATCGCTCGTCAAAGGCTAGCAATAAAAATATAGCAAAAAATAAATATAACAAAAAGTAATATGCCTCTGCCTACCCCTTTGGGGAAACAGACGTAATTGTATGTATGTAAGCAATATTTTATTAAGCTATTTATTTATTACATTATGGATTCTTACGAAATCTCCAATATTTAATAAATAGTTACCAAAGTGTGGTGAAGTCTGTTCTAGTAGCAGAAGATAAATTAATAAAAACAACATAAAATTTCTCAAAATAAAGATTTAAACTAAAGTCATCCGCCGCAAAAATCAGGTTAAGTATATTAATAGTAGAAAGCAGTATCATAACACTAGTAATTTCGTCAGTTAATTCCATAAATTGTGGTAAATTACTCAAGAGAGCCGCTTAGAACCGATGTTAAAACTAACCGGCGAGTTATCTGCGGCGATCATCGACAGCGACAGCGCGCGGCCATAAATTGAGATTTTAACTCTAACTTTAACCTGATTGTTAGATAGCGCTCTGTTATATTGTTTAGGTTGTTAACAAATATGTTAACTGTTTATTTCGCGCTTTCATATTGGTTATTGTGGCATATATCAGTATTAAGAATTATATATGTGGGTACATGTTATACAGACTTTATGTACAATGTACAGGAGACGGTTCAGAGTCCTAATCTAGATAATAATCAAAGAAGTAAGCGCACGCGCAACCCTGTGAAAAGGTTTGTGACGACCTATTTTTTTGTCTATAAGACTATATAATATGTGTTCTCATTGTGTGATTGTTTTTTTAAGGGGAAGTGTATAGACAGTAAATTCATAGAAATATGTAAACTTTAAGTAATTAAGAGGTTAATAATTTAAGGATGAAGGCGTTGCATATCTTAGTATTAAGAATTATATATGTGGGTACATTTTATACAGTCGTGCCGACCGACGGCGGTTATATTGTAAGACAGTCTTAATATACGTTTGAAAATTTGTGTATTATTTATCAATTATATTATTAAGTTTTGTTATTAACATTAGCGAAGCGATTACTCGAAGCGGTGGTCGGAATAGCATAATAACGAATCAACATACTTAAATACTTTTCTGTAAATACATACTTAATATACATATGAAACACCCAGACTAGAACAAATACATACGTCCATGCACACAAAGATTTGTCCCGTGTGGGAATCGAACCAAGACCTCAGGAGCGGAGTGCAGGCACCTCTACGCCATATCGGTCGACTAAAAACATATTGTAACATCACTGTCATCATAGAAACACAAGATATTACAAATTCAGGGCCAGGTCGTCAATAACAGACTTTATTCCAAGGTTCTTAAGCTCAGTCGCTAAAGGGCTTTGTTGACGAGACGCGTTTAACAGGCTTATTGTCACTGTCCAGGCTGTTGTGTTGGGAATTATTTATACTAAGCAAACTTCAAACTCATTTATTTCATAAACTATAACATAGTACTTGAAAACGTCAAAATTGAATATATATATAAAAACAATTATAATATAATCGAAAATATTATTTACCCAACCTTACCTAAGGCAGGATGTCATGTTTAAAAATATGTTTATATATGTGGCTTCTATTAAGGTTTAACAACTATCACATGAGATTGTATTGTATAGATAAAGTTTCAGGACCTAAAATAGGACCTAGGGTAGTTTTTATCCCAATAATTATCTCAAGTCTGTATCAGGAAACAATCGAACATTTCTCAAGTAATGATATAAAACATATTACTTTGAAAAATGCAAGGTTCTTTATTTCTCGATAAACTGCAGGTCAACCGACCGAAGCAGCAGGCGATACATAGTAAACAAGCATCAGGTAAAATAGTTGTAGATAAAATAATTAACTTTTTTTTAAAGAGACCACCTGGGTGACATGTCTATTACATGTATTCCTACAATTATAGCGACTTAATTCCGCAAATTTCTTAATAAGCACTTTTTGCCATGAGTTCGGGGAAACAGGCGTGAATGTATGTATATGTGAGTGCCACGAGCTCACTTACAAGTTACTAGTGCAATTATATATTTGTACGTAATACTGAACAGATAGCCTTACTGGAAAATTAACTACTTCCAGATGCCTCGCCGAGAATCGAACCCGCGACCTCTTGGGAATTCTTTACACGAAACGACTGCCTTGTACGTTGCAGATAATTATCGCTAATTAATCCTTTCATCAATTGACTATTTAATAATTGATAGTTAACAGAATAATTGTTACAAGATATTTGTTATATACTAAGAAATATGGATTACTAGAATAATTTCTTGGACTTTTTTATCAGTCGATTTGTGTAAATAGTGGTTGTCTGGTAATTGTGTATTCTAGTAGGTTAATTGTTGTTTACAAACTAGACGATCCGCGGAAGTTATTTCATATTGATGACGTTATTAACTATTAATTCTGTTATTAGAGCAAGTTACCTATTAGGGGTTGTATTGAATGTATCATCAATATACATTAATTGCTAATCTCACTTACTTTCATGTATAATTATATTGCATATAATTGCGAAACTTTTTACTGCATTTTATACTTGTTGTATAACAACCCATTGCTGGGCAAGAGTTTTTTTTTTTTAAATAATGGCTTAGGTAAGCACATTTAGCCAGTGTCAAGTTATACATAATATATATTAATAATATTTTATTGATAGAAAATGAGAATAAGTGGATAAATTTTAAATGGTAAATAAAGCATCACCCCTTAACCCCTTGATCTGTTCGTACGCGAGTGTACGTTTGTTATTTAGAAAGAAAGAAATAAATTTATTCAGTACAAATAAACATAGTAATTAAGTACACAGAAAAAGAAACGATTAAATTTACACAATCAAAATACAACATTAAACCATGTACTGAAACGGTGTCCACTCAGCACACTGTCGGACACCATAGGCTGTCACGACGCTGATCTTCCGTGGACACTTGAAGAAATGAAATGCATCTATTTAAATAATTAAAAATAAATATATAAAGTAGTTTGTGTATTTAGCTATTTCATGTATATTATGTAGATAATATTATTGGTCGACTATATTCGCTAATTCCATTGTTGGTCCTCTGCAGTTCTGTCTTCGGGGACACACGTATGTATGTATGTAAATTAATATCTACAAACATGAAATAGCTAAATAACAAACGTACACTCGCGTATGAACCGATCGCACAGATTGGCGCATGCGGCGAAGTGACGTCAGCATAAAGCTTCAAGCTACGAGAATTTTCCACATTGCGTTTCGTTATCTGTACGTCAAATGCTTAAGATAGTTTTGGCGGGATTTCACCTTATAACTGTAATTTTGTTGGCGGGAAAATGAAGCGTCATGACTGCAGTTATGTTTCATTTTCTAAAATTTGTGATATTTCGGACATTAATGTGTGATATCGGTGGATTTTTGACCTTTGAAGTGTTTGTAGTGCAACATTACTTTTCAAATTCTCTCCAGAAGTCCATGTGAGATTTCAGTATAGTCCAGTATATCTTTACTGATGATGAGGGGCTTACGGGAGGGATCTCATTGCCATATATCATCTATATTATATCACCACTCATTCTCATTTACTATGATTTATGTATGACTAATAGGTATAATTCTGACTTTGGCTAAATGTGCTAATCGCACCAAGCCATAATTAAAAAACAACAAACTGTAATTTGTGTTGTTATACTTAAAACTTAGTTCTTTTATAAAACGTTAGCGTAAAATGTATGTGGAAGATGCTATGAAGAATTTATTCTATGAATATACTTCATTTATATATCTGTTTTTGTGAGTGTAAAACATTAGCTTAACATATTTCACTTTATACAAATTAATAGTTCGCTTTTGGTAGCTATAACAATTATTAATTATGTGATTTTGGTATGAAATGTATATTGAGCTAAAATAATCGATAGGATTGTAGCAAGTGGAGTAGTTTTTTTATCCATAGTCCAAGCTCTGCTTAGTTTGAAGCTAGACGACTATGTGTGAAATGTCTAAAGAACGACGAAAGCAACCATTTTAATTTAAGAAAAGAAGTACTCGGAATAAATTGAACTCGTTTTACATATGTTTATCGAATTTGTTTCAGACAAAACGAAAGTAACAAAACTTAAATAATGTTTTCGGATTCTCACCACGATGGCTACATTGTATGAATTTTATTACACTGTCCGGCTGGTATATTGAAATGGTAACAAGTATACAAATCCGGACAACTATAGTGTCCGAACTGCTGGGAATCGATCACCAGAACAATATCGCCGTATATTGTGGCGATCGAAACCACTCGATGCGACGAATCGCATTAAAATTCATGCAAACCGCGATGCCTGCAAGTTTTTGGATGGTTACTATTGGAATTATTTTTACCTTAGATAATACTTTAGGATTCTCAAACTAGTTGTCATATGGAGAGGCATTTCCTTAGCCCATTACATTACAGGTTACCATTGGAATTTATTTATAATTTAACAATTTATGTACACACAAAACATAAAGGAAACAAAAATTATACAACAATGTACAATGGAATATAGAACATGAACGTTTTTGTTGAGATATTTCACTATGCCAGACTGTTAACCGTTGGAATCCGATCATAATAGGTAAATATTTTCTTGTGTAATTAATGATATAGAATAGCTGTTTGAGTTACCAACATCCTTATGCATTGTCGCCTACTGATAAGGACCCAATGATGTCAAAATTTCTCATACTTTTCAGCGTTTGTTTAGTTCGCGACTTCGTGTTCCTGTCCCCAAAGGATGTGCATAAATTTCCGTCTATATTCTTCTCTATACAAATTCATAAATATTGGTCCAGTGGTTAAGACGTCTTAACATTATAGATCCACAAAATTATTGTTTTTTCATATAGTTATGAGACAGCTGTGCAAGAATCGCCTTGCTCAGCACCACCCACAAACTTCTTTTAGAATACCTTATCATTTTGAGGATACACGTAAGCCTGTAAAAGTCAATATTGGTCATTTGCAAAACATTGTAGGCAAAGTTAAAATGATTTATGTAAGTCTGGCTCAATAGAGCTCTTATGAAAGTCAAAGTTATACCTTAACGCTCCTATTCAATTTGTACGGGAGCTTGATCGTAACAGAACGGGCAAATTGTCAAGGCTGGTTTTTTATTCCGCCATTCTAGGGATTATTTCATCATAATAAATTTAATATAAAGTATTACAGTAGTAACCCTACAGAGCAGTGTTTACGAAGTAGTCAACACGCGGCGATTTCGGTGCACAGTGTGGATGCGATGGATCCGATATTCAGATGGTTTGATGTACCCGGCCGGTGGACACTTAATTCGTCAGTCGCATACGGAATTCACGCCCAGTGTCTCTCCGACAATAAACACTGGCGCATTCAGCCTCTTACTTACTACAAGATAGGTTTACTGAAGAACCAGCACACTGCAGACACATATTTCTTCAAAATATTTTTTTTTATAAATATTCCTTTTTACGTGCTGTCAAGTCGGTTCGTAAAACATGGTCCCCGCCAGTGGGGACTGGTGTGCTCATATCTACTACTTTCATCTTTAATTATGCTCATCTTGCTAAGGATTGAAAGATTAATATATTTTTTTTCTTTTCTTAAAATTTTGTGACTGCAAAACACAAGTTTTTTTTTGTGAACTATATTTTTAGCTTAAGTCCATTTGTAACTGGCGGGAGAAAGAAACCAAACTTGACGATTTTCTTGTCCGTTCTTTTACGATCAAGCTCCTGCCCGCAGTAAATGGGCGCGTTAAATTTTAAGTTTGACCTTCATACCTAAGAGCTCTATTGAGCCATACTTGAATAAATGATTTAGAATTTTGGATTATATGAATTATTTTGAATTATATCTCAAGGCTGGACTTACACTCACGCCACATTTGACGGAAAGTGATGATTGCAGCTCAAGCAATACCGAGAGCAACCCTAACGCATTGTCGATCCTTAAAAAACCTGTTTGCGTCCATTTTAAAAAGAACGGGCACTAACGTTAGCTCTGACAGTTCTCCATTGGAGCCTATATTAAATAAATTTTCAACAGATGTATTGGTCTACAAGTGTTTAATTTAAATTTTTTTGCATATTTCAATTGCGTTTATTATAAATAAAGTCAAAAATACCTGGAACCTATGGTCAATAGACATGCACTGGTGAGATTTAATCATAAATCTCTCCGTCTTGCTGATTTTTATATTGCCTATCAGAATTTGTTTCAGAATTGAACCTTACTACTAAACGTTTTTAAAAGGGCGTTCAATTATTGTTAATCGATCTACAATTTGTAAGTAAAATACCCTAATGGACCTTTCTTCGAATGCTATGACCTACATTGTTACAAGTAAAAGCCGGAGTCGGCTCACATTTCATATAAATTATTAGACTAGCAATTTGTACTTGTAACTGGGTCCAAGTATTGTTATGTCAGTCTAACTTATAAAATGCATGCTTTTGGAAAGTTACTACTTTTCATGTAGACATTCTATTCTAAGACATGCTGTGGAATTATTTCTCTATTATGGCTATATTTAATCAAATTTGGCTGGACAAAGCTCCTGAGAGGGTAAACATAAAATAAATCTATGCCCATTCACTTGGCGCAGGAGTTTGGGTAGACCAACTCTGGGCCCTCATGTCAGGTCTCCACCTTGGTGTGGTGGGGGGCTGGGTACCTGCCGTAGGCCGGGAAAAAATTAACACCCAGAGGTTGGCGACTCTTTGTGCCCTTAGTACTGACTACCGGGGAAGAAACTAAGAGGGACCTATGGAAGGCGCAGCGGCGTGCCAGGAGGGCCCGTCCAGCAGCGCCAGGAGGGTCTTAGGCGGCAGGGGGCCCCGGGGAGTCGGCCACGCGCGCTATGGTCGCACGAAGGAGACTCACTTCTGAGATACAAACAAACAGACAGTCAAATAAAACATTCCACTAAGATAAGGCCTTATTTATTGTACTGATATACCTGATGATTATTATGAGCAAGCCGTACATTTCTCTTAATCTCCTCTCACTTAACCTACTTTCAACTTCACGTCATATGATTTTAATAAATGTGTTGTTCTTGTGTCATGTTTCGTGCGTTGCCGTGTTGCCTGTCAGTTTGACACCTGTCATTGAGTGACCGATTAAACATAATCGGCAAACTGGTCGACTTCCGATTAAGCTTACTGTTCAATATTTTAGAAATAACACGTTTATTAAGCTCGTTGGTACGTGTGTCTGTATGTAAATATAGCAGTTTGTTTAATGAAATTTCGGGGTTCTGTAGTCGGTTGTAGATATTTTGTTTCTTTTTTTGTTTGTTTAGTGTAGGTTATAAATAAGCGGAGGCAGGTGTGTCTTTATTAAGCCTAATAAGGCCTCTTACTTATCTTTATGACTACTTACCAAATATAATAACAGCCAGGACCTACGTCTTATTTCCGAGCACGAAAGCGCTCGATATTAGTTGCCACATCACATCACCTATTCAACGATCACCCATCCGAGCACTAACCTATATAAACTCGTCTTAACTTCGCTAATCATTTACGTTACGAGCGTTTCAAAACATAGCGTGCATGTGTGCGTGTGCGTGTTACAGTCTCTCTTGAGAACCACAATTACGGAGGGAATTTGCCTCTCTCAGTGTCTTCTACCGGCACTACTATGGTGAGTGTTCTGAGGAGTTTTTGATACCACCCTCTTCTTTCCTATCCTGAACAACACGTGCGGATCTTAGGAACCATCCACATACTGTGCGCTATCAGCACTCAAACGAAGAAATTTTTGGTAAGTCGTTCCTGTGGAAGACTATGAAGCTCTGGAATTCTCTGCTGGCTCATGTGTTTCCTAGATCCTATAATCCTGGATCTTATAAGCAGGCACGACCTGCTTATAAGATCCAGGATTTTGCAGGTTTTCATGGATGCGCTTTTTACCGCGCGTACTCCACGGTATAAAGCGTTACACTTTTTTGGACTGCACCGACTACTTACCATCAGCCAGGGTGTAGTCATTATGACTTGTCACATTAAAAAAGCTTAAACATGCAAAAATACTTTCAAAAATTAAACTAACATTTTTAGTTGGTTCCACAATAAAACGTAAACCGATGGGAATACATGGAAAGGTTAAAGGGGTCCAATTATGCTTAAAACGTGGCTTAGGATTGATCGTAACATATGGAAAGATGTAATCTCTTCCTACGCCTATGGGATCAAACCGTGATAATATATATGTATGCTTATTCCATATCAAAATAACAAATTGGCAAATAAATCTTAAAAAACTTACATAGCAAAATAATTTGAAACCACTTCAAGTTTCAAATCCATACGTCAGATAAATTCCTAAGTGAAAAATAAGCAGGTGCAACATCAATCACTTAAAGTGATAGTGCTGATAGACTTTTTCATACGCATCTAGTAAGGCAATAGTATTCGCGAAGGTATCCCGGACACCGGACGACGGAGGTTGCATAGTATAGGCTGTATGCCATAAAAAAGTAATGGCCGCTGACCTGTAACCGGAAAACGCCGGATAAATAGAGCACGCGGCCGAGATGGCGGACGGGCGCGCCGTGACGTCATTTCCTGGTCGGCGCGTGCGACGCTCCACTAACGTGATTTCTCTGTGGTGTAAGCTGAAGCGGTTTTCTGTTTCACATAATAATATAAAGCTGTTTCATTGTCATTTGAATTCCGCAAACAGGATGTTCTAGGACATGTTAAACAGCACTATCTATAACGGAGTTGGTTACCAAACAAATATAGATTTTACTACTTTTTTTTTTAATCTAGTCTAATTCAACAATTTTTGAACAATACACGATGTGATTTTATGGTATGTTTATCTCGATAACTCACATAAAAGCAACCTACATTTATGCGTAAGCTTTGCGAAGCGCAGGCTCCTGCACTCAGCCTGTTCGACAGTTGACGAAATGGTTTTAAAAGGAAAATGCTTCAAGCAATAACACTTTAGATTTTGGTCTAAAAAACAAAACGATATAAATACTTTTCTTTGAATTATGTGTCAAGTCTCCGCTATCTTGTAACTTGGACCAAACCAAAATGCTAGGCCGTGTCGCTTCCGTCAGAAAAGCACACATCTTTGTCATCTCTATTTAGACCTTATCTGCAACTCATCAAAGTTTATTATCCAACATCAAAGGAAACTGAGGTTTTTTCTTTGTAAATAATACTTTTGAAGAGTTCAACGAGGTATGGAGG
The DNA here is from genome assembly GCA_949126915.1 of Musotima nitidalis. NCBI lineage: Eukaryota > Metazoa > Arthropoda > Insecta > Lepidoptera > Crambidae > Musotima > Musotima nitidalis. The sequence continues at coordinate 3,228,354 of OX421424.1, read as the reverse complement.
ATGTCCGTAAGACCTGCCCTCTGTTTATATCTAGATTGTCGCAGGATTATTTAAGACTAGTTTTTAAGAATCTTGAGTATCGTATTTATCCTAATACATACATTCATTCACGCCTGCTCCCCCGAAGGGGTAGGCAATGGAATATTATACGCCCACACTTCGCCAATTATATAGTTGGTCCCACGTAATAGGTGGCGAGCCTCTTGCCGTTTACCGGGCACTATTATGTTCGCCAAAGCCTTGTCCGTTAATCGGCAGGTGCACCACTTGCAGGTGAGGTTGGCTTGGGCTCCTTAGGTCTTGGTAGGATCCCTATACAACGCCACACAACAGCGTCTGCTAATACACACTGGGTTCGCGTGGTGGATATGACCTAAAACCTTTTCTCCTCTTATTGTACGTTTATATGCTGACTATGTATATAATTGGCGAAGTGTGGGCGCAGCCTACCCCTTTGGGGAAACAGGCGTGACGTATGAGCGTAAACTATATAAATCCAAACAATTATAATATAGCATAACGAAGCAAAATACCGCTACGTGCCATCATTTCGCTAAACGAGTTCAATTAATACTAAATAGTTATTAATAAGATCTATGAAGAGGCCGACAGTAAGTTTCTTAGAAATCACTTAAACCGCTATGCGAAGCAAAAGTCTGCTAAAATATTTATCATAATTATAATATGACACTTTTCATGAGAGCACATTCCTCATTTAATTTCTACTTAAAGAATTTGCTTCTAAATATGTAATTTGATAAGTTAAAGCTCCCTTTGATTTATATTTAAACAAATAAATAGGTATGTCACATATTTATTTATTTCGTCCCGTAAATTTTTATGTTTGCCAAACTGGAATGAGTGATTTTGATATGTGTTTAGAATTTCATTATATGTATCCGTTCTTTAGTAGTACTTGCTTTAATACGTGAGGCTAAAAGCACCATGTAAGATTACCTTAATTTTATAATAGAAAACAAAGTAAATGCTCATCTATTATTTTTAATTTTATTGTCACGAAACACCAGTCTGCAGTCATTTATCATAATATTGTACACCTTATAGTAGCTAATTGTTATTATTATAAAGGTGACTGTTACACCCTGTCAGAGAACACCTTCTGTCAGTGATTGTCATGATCATGATGACCAGTTGACACGTTGGCAGCGGTCATCATCGCCGTACGTACCTAAATTAGGGTATCGGATTACGATCGACTGTTTCGGAGAATACCGATGACACCCCAGATTTCAGCAATATATCATTCGCGTAGAGATTGACAACATTTTAATTTTGAATTTTTTAGAGTAGGTAATTAATTAGAGTTCACATTATATGTGTGACCATGACTATTTTAAAGCTGTAAAATATAGTTCATATTACTTCATTTTAGAAGTTTGGAATTCTTTGTGAATTAATTTATTGATAAGACATAATATTTTACATAGTGTACCGTATAAGCAGTTCGACTTTAAACTAAGGTATCTGCTTAAAACTAAGTATAAATAGTTAACTATACAATATTGCCGTGCCCTAACATGGTCTATGTTTAAGACTACCATTTTTATTAAGACCTAATTGTACAACATAGCTGCAATATAGAAACTGAAATTGACTTGAATAAGTCAAACTGCTTATACCATTTCATACAATAAAAAGCGAAGATATATGAGAATTTTAAATGGTTGACCACCCCTGCGCACAAGAGAAATGAGACCGTATCGAATCGCATTACCGTCACCGATCATTATTTTTAATATATTTATTTTCCTGAACCAAAGTGAGATGAAACAGCTCATGTAATTATGAATGTATGGTAGGTATTTGTTCATGTACTAATTTATTTAAAAGTATTTTAAAAAAAAATTAAAGCTGTATTGCGTTAGCGTATTGAATACGAGTATTATTTATGGACTAATAGGTCACAACTTAAGTGTACTCTTAACACTTATGAACACTTCTAGCTAAATCTGTGTTTGCTTGATCGTCCAACATTTTGACACACAGGTAGCCATTTTAACGTAAGCATTCGCTTCAAAATTAACGCAGACAATGTTAGCGGTGGCTAGAAAATTACACAATTTGAGATCACACAAAAAGCTGGCGAACTTCTAAAAATGCTTTTAATAGGATAGGCTATATTTGAGGAGACAAGACAAGCAAACAAGAGACTTAACTTTAAAAACAATATCGGGCCGGACCCCCGCTAAGCCCCACATCTCGGCGTTTTCAAATTAAACATTAACTAAATTATTCTTCAAGTGTTTTTTACCCAAGAAATAAACCACTTTCGTCTTAGTCCCGTACATACAAATTATTACAGGCTGAATCGGTTTTTGTTGGACGCAATATTTAATCGGTGTCGTCAATTAAAATGGTGTTTATAATTCATGAGTCCCCAGGGTGCTTCCGTTGATGTCCCTCAAGTATTTATTGTAAAATTAAACTGATGTAAAATGAAAAAGAACCAATTTAGTATGTGAACGACAATTTGTTCAGTCGCTTTGTAACTTTATACAATTTGTTTTGATTATATACATGAATAAATATATTTTATGTAAGTATCTCACGCAGTGCTATCTAATCCTTGAATAAATAGAGCTGGTACTATGGGAACTTGAGAACGGATAAATATTAAATATGTACTACATATTGTCTTCTTCTGTCGTGTTGATGACAAATTATTTTAACCCTGATACCTAAACTTTGTCAGCTCAACATGCAGCCACAGTAACAGCACGGGAAGAAGTGCAAAATAATATTATTATTGTTTTAGTTAGTATAGTTAGTTATGAATAATCTTAACATAGTAATTCTTATTTAAACGTAAAATTATGCTTAGGGCATTTAACGCTGTGCAATAAAAAGTATAGTCAACCTGCATTAAGTAAGCTTAATTATTTATATATCAATGTTTAATATGAGAAAGTAGACACATTTTCTTGTAAATCAGTATATATGGTAAACCCCAAAACAAATAAATGTTCATGCACAAAAATATTATCATTTATAAGAATCGATACTACAAACTATGTAGCGATGTTCGTGTCTGCCGACTTATTTGCTTTCAAAAGACGGATATGAGATCTGTTTCATAATGAGATGAAATACGCTACTCATAATGTAAAAACAAATTAAATTTAACTTCGTGGCAAATGTTTGACCACCCCTGGCTTGAGCGTTAAATTCCCCACATTCACACATCAAACGACCAGCCAATTTAGTAAATGAAAACATACTTATAATATGGTAATTGCAGTTCAAAAAGCTGACGAAACAAAAACTTGCACCTCATTTGTTAAAATACATTACGCGCTTAACTCTTCTTATTGACATAGTCGTCTTTGGTCATCACGCTGTGTACCTACGTCATATGTTGTGAACATAAAATACACCTCGTCATTTATTTTATTACTACCCGTTTACATTGTGAAGGGGCATTTAATAAATTTTTAAATTTAAATATGTATGAATTCGGTTTGCTTGTTTATTATTATTAGTAATGTTAAAATAAATTAATTTGGCCGGTGAATTTATTTTGCGTATTGGCAATATTCAATCAATTTGTTGCGGGTTTGTTTCGGACTTTCCAAAGTGTACGAAAATAAGCAGCATTCACAGAGGTCAGCCTTTGGATGGGTGACCCTCTTATGGCACTTTATAACGAACTGTTTAATAAAGTTAAGCCGTTAGTCTTAGTTAGAAATCTTCTTGTAACAACAGAACTTGTAGTCTAACCGCCAATCTCCGTTATATGAGATTTTTGAAATGAAATAAATGAAATTAAATATTATCAATTTGCCAGAACTTATGGATTGGATAAACATTTTCAGTGCTTTATTTGTAACATACCACGTTACAAATAAAGCACTGAAAATGTTCGCCTTAAAGGCAAAGGTATGCAAATTTTAAGACATTTCAATAAAATTTTGGTCAGTTATATTCAATAATTAAAAATTGTTCATTAAAAAAAAAAAAATACTTTTACATTACTAATACGCGGGCACACTACTTTTAAATACTCGCAAATAATAAAAACATTCATTAATGAGCCACATAACGCATTCTTTATTTAATTTGATTTAATTTGCCGTTAGTGTTAGTAATTAATTTACTGGTAACAACAAAACTTGCAATCCAACCATCAATAAAGTTGTAGTAAGTATCTGTTCGGTATAAATCAGTATAAATCTTGTGGAGTATGTCCGAGTATGTTATAAAACCTAAATGATAATGGACTTTACTAAATTAATGTATTAATTATATACTAAATAAATTACTATTTTCACTCATGTTTTACTATTTTCGCAAGGTTTTTTAAGTTTGCAACTATTTGAAATGAGTAATTTTTATGTTACCGTCCAGCAATCTGAAAAGCACTCTACGGATCTTGTTTAAGTATGCTAAGTTACGTATGTACAAAAAAAATGAACTGTATTCATATCCGTTGTTTAGTAACCATAGGACTAAATGTTCTCAATAATACTTATCTTTGAACTTAATAATTGGTGTGATTTTAAGGATAATTTTTTATAGGTTATGCTTTCTTTAAGTTGGAGCTGGTTAGCGCTTTGTGGGGTTACTTAGGATCATTCGTATATTTTAGCCAGCATCGCCAGCCCCAGGCGCGCGTTATACAATCATGTTATCGATTCAATTTGGAGAGTGCGCCAGAAAACACTGCGCTCGCTTCCGAAGTCGAATTTCGGACTACGAGGTGCAGGCACAGACTAATGAAAGCCACAGAATTAATAATAAAAGTTGAAACAATATTGTATATTTATTTCTGAAAAGTGTCATGATTTTATATTACCATAAGATTTTGAATTTCTTATCGTGCTGAAAATCAGTATATAGAGGGTGTATAGAGTTCCTACTAAGATCTAAGGAGCCCAAGCCAACCTCACCTGGAAGTGGTGCACCTGCCGATCAACGGAAGAGGCTCTGGCGAACATATCGGTGCCCGGTAAGCGGCAATAGGCTCGCCACCTATTGCGTGGGACCAACTATATAATTGGCGAAGTGTGGGCGTATAACATGCCTCTGCGTACCCCTGCGGGGCAGCAGGCTTGAATGTATGTATTTATGTGAAAATCAGTCCAGTGTGTTTGTTCAGTCTGTGAACTGCAAATACTGAGCAGGGTCCTTTTTCGATTAATTATTAAGTGTTACATTAAACATTCATTAAGGTGATATACTTGTAAGAAATCAGAATGTACTACATTCTGATTTCTTACTATGTAATACTTACTTATGTAAGAAATCAGATGTAGTACCGCGGAGATACCTTTTTTAGAAGTCTATTTCTTCTACAAAGAATAAAGTATTAGATTTTAACTAGTAAAAATATTAGTTTATCTATATTTTTCTGTTATTTTCGAGTTAATTTTCTCTCATTGATCATCTGACGGGATTGTACTTTATTCAGGCACACAATGTATACATTGTCCTAAGCCGTGTTCGGTGGTCCACTTTATGACGCGTTAATTGAGCGACAGAAAAATATGGTTGAGGTCTCTTTTCTAGATTTTGTGCCGCTGAAATTTTATCTAAAATCGTTGCATTTCTTATTTTAAGTTTTTAAGCGAGCAAGTAAAGAAAAGGTTGGTTAAAATCAATCCGTACTCCTTAGTCTGTGGTGTAGTTTTAATAAAGGCCGCTGTCAGTGGGTGAAAGTTTACAGATTTATACCGCGATGGTGCGGTACCATCCTTATGTAAGCACTCGGGGGTTAATGGAATTTATTTACATAAATTACAACTAGCGGCTACGGCTGTGACGGATCGGCCGCTACCGAAACTGGGATGGATTCATATTTGGCTCAATATAGCTTTTATGAACGTCAACTCAGAAACTAACGCATCTAATTACTGCGCTCAGGAACTTGAAGGTCTAAGGAGCCCTTTTTTTACTATGGTAACGAAATGCATTTACGCACTGCCTGCCGGCCAAGGGGGGACCGAAAAGGGGGTGTGGTCAGTACTAAAGGCACCCAGAGTCGTCGGTCTCTGGGTGCTACCTTTTCCCGGTAGGTACTCAGCCCCCCCACGCCAAGGTGGAGACCTTTTTGGGGGGGGGGGAAGTAAGATCTAAGGAGCCCAAGCCAACCTCACCTGCAAGTGGTGCACCTGCCAATCAACGGATGAGGCTCTGGCGAATATAACAGTGCCCGGTAAGCGGCTATAGGCTCGCCACCTATCACGTGGGACCAACAATGTAACTGGCGAAATGTGGGCGTATAATTTGCTTCTGGCTACCCCTTCGGAGAAACAGGCATGATAGTATATAGGCGCTTGAATAGTAAAGAATCGGGAAAGTAGCTCGTAAAGTTTGGTAGTCCCGCCAGTACAAAAGGTTATCAGCACCGTCTTATCCTGTTAACGTCGCAGTACTGTTCATTAGTGTACTCTCTCATACCAAGGAGTGCGGGCTAAAAATTTTTGATTAGAAGAGTCTTAGACGATGATCTGGGCAAGATGGCGGGGACTATTGTGAGGCCTTTGTTTAGCAGTGGATTGAGGTAACTATGATGACAGACTCTAAGTCTCTAACCTATTTGACGACCGATATGGCGTGGAGGTCAGTATACCTACACTTCTCTCCAGAGGTCGTAGGCTCGATTCTCAGACAGGACAAATCTTTGTGTGCATGAACATGAATATTTTTTCTGGTCTGGGTGTTGTATGTAGTATGTATTTACCCAAAAAAAGTTTTAAGTATTCTTATCCGTTGTTTAGTATCCATAACACAAGTTCTTAATGAAACTTATCTTGGAACTAAATAATTGGTGTAATTGTCAAAAAATATTTATTATTTATTTATTGTAATGACTACCACAAATGTATGAATGATGAAGCGCCAATCCAAGGCCTGATCTTTGTAGTATTCATTTTACTTCAGTGATCCAATCACCTTTTTCCTTCTGATGGATAATTAGGGGGGAGTTTCCTCTCCAGAAGGGTGTGTCAGACTTTCAATAACTAAAAATCACCCATGTTCCTTCTTGAGCCTGGTATGTCCCGGCGCCGCGGTAACCCTTTTGAACATTTAGCTATTAGCACTTCAACATTAAACATACTTAAAGACCCTTACATATGTTATTTATATCATATGCCACTAGGCTCCAAAAGATAAACAAATCTTTTAAAGGTCAAATCCCAAGCAACATACAGCAATTGAGCCTAAATAAATTTAAATTAACAATAAAACACAAGCTGTCTTCAAAGGGATACTATTCTATTAAAGACTATATGGCAGATAAAAATGCTTGGGATTAAACTGCCGTTTCATACAGGCTATTCTAATATGAATGACTTGAAAACATAAATATTGTTAATGTTATGTTATATTGCATTGTATAGCTTCACAGACAAATGAAGATTGTAATTCTAGTACCAAACTAATGGACATATTTAAAAGAGCATAGCCTGTGAGTTTCTTGCCAGTTCTTCTTACAGAGCGGTGGCTCGGAACTGGCAGATTCACTTACACTTAATTATTTTTTGTTTTTAAATTGTTTTGTTGCATGTAAGTGAATCTAAGCTTCGTGATTTAGAGTAATATTTTATAGTATATAGTTTTTTTTCATTTGTAATCATGACGTTTTCAAGTACTATGTATAATAGTTTATGAAATAAATAATTTTTACTTTACTTTTACTTTTACTTTTATAGTTTTTATTTTTAATAATTATGTAAGAAAGTAGATTATTAAGAGTTATTTGTAATTTATTATAATTCGATTGTATCCTTAAAGACCTTATACATTTTGAGTTAATAAAACTTTAGTAACACGTAGTTGTACTTTAATTTTTAAATTCTAGCCAGACTGGAATTGATGCGTTCTGAATGTCATGTACTGACATTTCAAAGGTTACGCCAGGTTGTTGCGTCATTGGGGTGTCATCCGATGCGGCGTAATGTAATGTAACGTAACACGTAACGTCGTTACGGTCACTGCGAACTATTAAGAGGGCATGATACCGTACGACCACTGCAAACTATAATAAATAATTAAAAGGGTAGTTTTTGTTAAAAAATGACAATTTTACGGTCACTGTTAAATTCTAAATATTATGATACCTTATAAAGTGGATTGTTATTACAATTTTTTTTTAATAATTATAATATTAAGGTAACTGTGCAAACTATGATACCTTATTAAGACGGTATTTTGTTTGCGTACTTTGTAGTTTATTCACAGAATGTTGACTTTATAATCACTGAATTTTGTATTATGACTAGTCGCCAGGTACTTGCCTAACGTATTCTTTATAATATAGCTATCTGCCAGAGAAATTTCTGTCATAATTGGTCAAGCTGTTTCGGAGATCAGCCTGAACAAATAGATTTATTTAAAAATAACATGTCAATTTATTCTAAAAGTAATCAACTGCGTGTTACCGATATTTGTAACAAATAAAAAAATTGTCAACGCAGTAGAAACAATTTTGAATCAACCAAAGATTATATGTTTAATGCCATGTGTTTAACATCATCATCAAGTCTACATACTAAGTTTGTTTTAATGGACATACATTATGCGCTCCTGACATTTAATGTCATGCTAACGTGCCCTTTCTCTGCATTCAGGAGCTTGAGTAAGGAAGAGTTGGGTTTGGGCATGAAACTCGCAAAGAGCCCGATAGCAAAGAGCCTCACACCCCCTCTGTCTCCCGGCCAAAGGGGGAGACCGGGGGTAAACAGAATTTTTACCGACGATAAGAAAAATGGGCCAGAAACTCATTAAATATGATATTTATCACAATCCACCACCATCCTAGCATAATCCTTTTCTGCCCTGGTCTTAGGCTTAGGGCCCAGAGTCTCCACGCAGGTCTAACTAGATATGGCTCAGTTTCAGTTATTACATAGAGCGACTGCCGTCTGACCTCCGCAACCCAAGGGGAAATTTATCCTACGGTTAAATTAACTGCTAGAATACTAGCAGGCACTTACATCCTAAAACTAGTGCCATATATATTTATAACTAGCTTTTGCCCGCGACTTCGTTCTGATTTTTCGGATTTGCCCACATAGTTCCCGATCTCGCGGGATTTTTGAGAAGTTCCAAACTATGCTGTACCAAATTTCACACAAATCGGTTCAGTAGTTTAGGCGTGAAGAAAAGACAGACAGACAGATTTATTTACTTTCGCATTTATAATATTAGTAGGATTTATAATAGCCGTGACCGGGCTCGACATGCTTTTCGGGGTACGGAGCAAGCGAACATTACCCACATATCTACAAAAAGTCATAATTGCGCCAGGGTTCGAACCCTAGAGCCTTTGAATGTCATTCTATATGTCTCGCCTCCGGGCTATCACTAGAATTCCATTACAAACTTGAAATTTATATTTAAATAAATCAATCAATATTTTCTGACAATTACACCAATTATTTAGTTCCAAGATAAGTATCATTAAGAAATTGTGTTATGGATACTAAACAACGGATAAACATACATTAATACTTTTTTTTCTAAACACATATTTAATATACATAGGAAAACACCCAGACCAGAACAAACATTCATGTTCATTCACACAAAGATTTGTTCTGTATGGGAATCGAACCCACGACCTCTTGAGTGAAGTGTAGGCATACTGACCTCCACGCTATATCGGTCGTCAGTAGTATTATCAGTAGATTTATTTCATAAATCAAATTATATTTCTTAACGTAAAAAAATTATAAATAGGTGTATTAAATTCCTAACTTAAGTTCAATGATTCAACATTGTACATTCATCCCGTCACAAAGGCATTTCAAGATACATCTAATCAAAGCGTGGATACGTGTCGCAGATGTAAATATGGTATGAATCAAAATGTGATTCCTGGTAGAGCTGAATCTCAGTATCGGGTTCCTATGACGACTTCTAGATTACACTGGGTTTCTTTGTTTTATAGATAAGATTTTTGTTAATGTTTGACGCAGAACTTAATAAACTGGTCTTATTCAAGAGTAAACTTTATGATTGGTTGCTGGACAAATGCTTCTACTCTATTAATGAATTTTATGACTGGAATTATAATAGAATAGTTAATTAGACTGTTTGACATTGTTTTAAAATTTTATTCTTAGACATATATTTGTAAAACGCTATTTTGGCAGCCTATATACATAAATGTAACAACAACTATTATACCATGTTTTATGCAAATAGATATAACTTTAATAACTTTTTAATCAATAAATAATTTACAGCAAAAATATATAGTACCTAAACAACTTAAATAAACTACCTTAACTTAAATAGATTATTTTTATTTATTAATTAATTTTATAAACTATTTGGTATCTATATATACATACATAATATCACGCCAATTTATTTATTTATTTATATTTAGGTACACGGACAGATTATCGTCATTAAAAATTAACTACGACTAATAAAAAAAAAAAAGGCTAGATAATAATCCACAATTAGTGTACACAGACTTGTCTGTGATGTCTGTCAATGACTTAAAAATTAACAATAATAAAAAAATAATGCTAATATCTAACAATTAAATACTAACGGGAAAATATAACAAACAACATACTACACACGAAAATAAAAACAATATCAGGAAAAAACTATATTAGAAATTACCCCGAAGGAGTAAAGAAAGAAAAATAAAGGAATGTTTTCTTTGAGTAAAATTTTCTATCTACAGTATTAAGAGTAGTAATTAAGAGTTCAGGTGGCATTACAAAATTCCACCCTGTATAATCATTTGGATCATTAGCGAGCTTTCTTCATACAAACGTGATCACCTAGATCTTGCGTGGCCTTGCGAGTCTGAGTCACTGGTCAGGCTGTGGCGGTCACCATCACCGGTCAAGGCGACTGAGGACACGTTCGTGTCATGCTGCTAATTCGTTGCCACGATATACAACATTTTATCATAGTATAATATTATAAAGAGATAAGCGCTCGTAGCTCTGCGGTGTTCGGTGGTTGGAAACGATCACCAAAGTACAGCAGCGTTTACAGAGGTCAGTCCTTGGATGGGTGACCGTTTGTGTGGCATTTGATATTGAGCGCTTCCGTGCTTCGGAAGGCACGTTAAGCCGTTGGTCCCGGTTATCACTAAATGTGGTAGTCGTTAAGCCATGTTAGAGGCCTCATGGGCGGCTTGAAAAATTCTAACAGCAGGACGCCATACACCTGCCTCCGCCAATCCGCACTGGGTCAGCGTGGTGGAGTATGACCCAATACCCTCACACCTTGATTTGTGTGAGGAGGCTCGTGCTCAGTAGTGGGACGTTAATGGGCTGTGATGATGATGATAAAGAGATAATATCATGTTGAGAGGATGAATGAAAGTATACTAACAAAAGTGATTTATGGCGGACAAGTAAAAGTGTTGGGAGGGGAAGACCACGTAAGAACTTCAATGACCAGAAAATTTTGGAGAAAGGGCTGGTCAAAAGTACCCTAAATCGACGGGCGTTTTTGAGAAGATTAATGAGTGTAAATGAAGCTAAAAGTGTGTGCCAAGATCGTAGCAAGTGGAAGGATGTGATCTTTGCCTACCCCTACGGGAAAGAGGCGTGACATTATGTATGTGTGTATGTAAAAGGTGGTCGAGAACAATCGCAAAAACGGCACAATTGAAAATCTCACAATTAAAAAACTTAAGGGACATCTTACAATGATTCCAGCGTAAAAATAAAATAATTTACAGAAATAAAATTATTTTTTAAAAACAACGGCAAACACTAGTAAGCCTCCCACAAAAAGGGCCCAACTAAAAATCTCAGAATTAAAAACGACCAATAGGCCGGCGCCGCCAATGCGCTAAGCAATCGTTTTAACACACAAACTCACCTCTGTTACGCATACAATATAAAACAATTACTTTTCTCGTTCGCCACTTAACTCGGTTTACCATGCAATTAACGTTTAACTTGTCCGAGTATGGCGCAAGTTAGAAACTGAAATGGTTTGAGCATGTCATTTACATAACACTTTCTTCCGCGCGTGGACTTACATTTTGTGTAGTTTAGGATTATCGCGGGTATAAAGATGGAAAGATGATATAATACTCCGTCGTTTTTTAAAAAGAGGCATCAAAATTTCGGCTTTATTTATTTATCTTTACTAAAATACGGTGGGTTGGGGGGTGGGTGTATAGGGATCGTATCTAGAGCTAAGGAGATCCGACCTTCCGATCAACGGACGAGGCTCTGGCGAACATAACAGTGCCCGATAAGCGGTAATAGGCTCGCCACCTATTACGTGGAACCAACTATGTATTTGGCGAAGTGTGGGCGTATAATATGCCGTTATAGGTAGGTCCTTCCTGTGTCCCCAGGCGTGTATGTATGTATGTAAAATACGGTTCCACAATTCGGATTTAACCAATGCAAATTACATACATACAGTGCAATATAAGAAAAGTATTTTGTTTAGACTGGTGTCCACCACACATATAATTTTGAGATAAGTTCTTCAATGAGAGGCAAAACACAAGCAGAACCTTTTTGCAAATCAAATAAATTTGAAACGATCAATCGTTAGAAGCAATCAACAACCGCTGACCGCTTATGTCTAGTGACGTGAAAAACATTACGTCTGCTACTTAGGCAGTACTTTCTTGGTTCTCATGCTCCGCCCACGGTGCGCGTTGTGAGCAGCGAGTGCTTACAACAACAAGGGGACAGCCAATCGGCTTCTTGTACGCTGTAGAAGCATTATACCACTACGAGCTGTGAACTCAAGTGTTACACTCGTTATTACTTTGTTTCATAACAAGCTGACCCGCGCTATGCTCTTTATGAAAACTGGGAAGTATTTAATGCGATAAAATTTACTCGTTCCTTTGGTATAAACATCGTACTTTTTAAATAGCGGACATGCAGTTTTGTTTTTTAAGGTGTTGTTTGTGACTCCGCTTCGGTGCACAGCGTTTGTTATTGAAGGGCTAAATGCAACATTGTATTAGTGGTTGTTTGCTGATTGCTTGAACCCATTAGTGGAACGTAACTATTTGTTTCTTCTGTTTATTAGTCTTACATTACATGCGACATAACCACTGAGTGAAAGTAGATGTAATCGCATGTATCTTGACAGGTACAGCTGTGTAGAAGAGGGGACATATGTTTCACTTTGACAAACACTAATTGTTCAATGAATAGCAGGATAATGCTCCGATTACCTAATTAAAGGTTAAGGTTTTAGAGGTGATATTGACGCTGGAAAGGCAACCTTGCTTATGCACCATTTGGCTACTTCACAGGAGAGCAATTTAAAGAATGACAATTTCCAAAAAAAATATAAATAAATTTGTTTTTTGGCAGAATGTCAGTCAAATGAATGTCAAAAATGGTCAGAGTTGGATGAAACATAACTAATAAATGATAAATGATATACATAACTAATTATCGCAAATTTGGCGCATAAGCAAGGTTGCCTTTGCAGCGTCGATATGTTAGGTGTGACCCGGTACAGCTACACAGTAATAACATGGATCAGTTTACCTTACGATGCCGTTCAGAGGGGCAAAAGTTGCATCGTATTGGATTTTTAAATAGCTGCAGGTGAAAAGGCAAAAATTGAGACGACATGAACTGAAGAGTTCCAAGAGCAAGAAGCAGACTGTAATCAGTTCAACCTCAGACAGTCAATTGTTTTTATCAAAAAATATATATGTCGAATCGTTTGTATATTTTTATTTATTGGTCATTACAAGATGACTCTGAAATCTCTGACTGTACTCTCACATTTTTTTTAGGACAGTAGTTACTTAAAATTTGGCAAGCACTGCAATAAATATAATGACAAGAATAGAAAGTTATGCTTAGATGGTTTGGTCATGTTGAGAGGACGAATGAAAGTAGACTATCGATAGTGATTTATGATGAACTAGTGAATGGAAGTAGGTGGGGAAGACCACGCAAGACCTTCCATGACCAAATCCAGAATATTTTAGAGAAAGGGCAGGTCCAAAGTACCCTAAACCGACGGGCGTGTATGAGAAGGTTACTGAGTGTGAATGAAGCTAAGAGTGTGTGCCAAGTGGAAGGATATTTGCCTACCCCTTTTTTTGGATGGAAAATCATCTAATGACCTTCTCCCGCTGTGGGTGGAGTGGGAGGGTGTTTCAGACTTTTACTGACTAAAAACCATCTATGTTACTTCTTGTGCCTGCTACGTCTCGAGTCCCCGGTAACCCCTTCGGACAGTCCCGCAGCCCCGGCAGACTTGACCCCTCCTTGAGGGCCCTCACTGTGCTGACATCTCTTTGAGGCGCGCGTGGAACACAAACGCGCCGTTACGCGGCCTGTCGCCTATAGAATCTCTGCCTACCCCTACGGGAAAAAGGAGTGACATTATGTATGTATGTATGCATGCAAGGAATTGCTGCCAGCAATGAGGTTGCATATTGTACTATTTAGTTACATGTATTCTTTTTCATTGCTAAGATTTTTCTTTTCTGGTGCTCAATAAATTGTTCATAAGATATAAAAATCTAACTGTGACTCATTTGATGATCCAAAGGTTACACCTTCATATCTCAACATTGTCTGATCGTTAGTGACAAATAGACAGATGTACAAACAATAGACTTTCGCTACCGCCGATTAGTGGGACAATCAGTTACAATGTACCGGCGACGTCAAAGCACCGAATGTACACCTACAGCAGCCGCTGATAACATCGACACCGAATAATGCGTTTGGCTACTGCGTACCACTATTCGTGTAAAACGACGTATCTAGAATTGAGACCTTTTTCTACAATATTAAAATTTAGACCTTTTAGTACAATATTCAAATTGAGATCTTTTAGTACAATATTACAATTTAAGACCTTTTAGTACAATATTACAATTTAAGACCTTTTAGTACAATATTAAAATTGAGACCTTTAGTAAAATTTTGGAATTGATCCCTTTTACCTACACTATTAGACAGTTAGATATCTGTTTATATGATACGTTTCCTATAGATCTTCGTCGGTCGTAGGTCTGGTACATCCACTGGCAAAACAATCCTATTGATTTTGATCTCTATTTTGTCAATCGTGTAATTAGAGGATTAAAATAAGATGTCATCATCTCGGCCCATAAACAATGCATTAGCTAAGGCAGGTGGACCGTCCCATGGTGTAATGATTTTGAGTGTGAATAGGAATCTAAAACCAGTATATTCTCCAATAATATTATATGAGTCACTTACATAAATAATATAAAATACCCTGCAGAATTAAATAAAACAACCAGCCAAAATATATGTTATTGAACCTAAGTAATTTCCCGACGTAGGAATCAAATCTCTAGTATTAAGTGTGAAGCGATAGACTTCTGAAATCAGAAGTCAAATCACCTATGTTACATAACACCGAAGCCAGCCCTTTCTTCTAGGAAACAAGTGAATGATAAATAATAAAAAGTGCTGCAATTTGAACGAAAAAAAAACGACTTTCTAAAGCAATACTCTGGAAAAACTACTTTCAAAATTATTGCATAAAAAATAATTGCTTAATAATTAATGTCATATGAAGCCTATCTATGTTATTAAATGATTCAATTTAAGAAACGAATGTCGTTTATCTGTATTGTTAAGTGCGTCTATTAATCTATGAAACATATTAATATCTTTACAAACTACTCCAATTACTTAATACTGGCTAGACAGACAAAAAGCGACGACAAAAAAAATCCTGTATAATAGTTAGGTCGTTTTTCCGCGGAGCCGTCGCCCACGCGTCCCTCGTTTAATGCCGCTACTAATACGACGTTATTTATTAAAGCACAGTGTGCGGCGTACCTTATCTGGGTTACGCTTTGTTGTCGCACTTTACTACGAATAAATATCAAGTTGAATTAGTTAATGTGGACCTAAGATGGATTGGGTTATTGTGAATGGGTCAGTTTGGTCCAGATACTCCTAGTGCGTTAAATCTTCGTAGGAAATGGACTTCCTATTATTAGTTTTAATAAAAGTGTATGTTTGTGAGTCAGAAAAACTTATTAAACAATTGATAAGTTTTAAAAAAAAATAAAGTAGATTATGTTTATTTGCTTAACATTTCATTAACTTTATAGAGTTTAAACATCGCGGATGTATATTCTGCAGATTTTCGTTGTCAATGAGCTTTGCCCTTAATTAAAAAACAAAGAAATTCATAGGTAATGCAAACAAATATTTGTTGATTGTAGTGATAACAAATAAGATATTTAATCTAAAAAAAAGTTAAACTTTCGAAGGCGATCATTAGTTATTCATTAACTGAATTCAAAATTAATAGATATACATTTAAAATCGAACGCCAAATTAATGAAACATAATTCTACAAGCGTATCTAACGAGCCAATACATCATCACATCTTATTAAACACGCGTAAAACTGATTCATCGCTATATAAATAAGCAATTTTGTAACAAAACAAGAAAACCAACCGAGTACCAGGTCACGGCGACTCTTTGATTTATCACAAAAACAGTAATTTAAAAGTTGAACCTTTTTGCGGCGACACACCCACGTGACGCCTACGAGTCACCCAGTCTTAACAATGTCGAAAAAACCAGTTTTGTTATATGAATTTGCTCCGCAGTATAATGTTGTGCAAATTAAAGTGCGTTATCAATGATCAAAAACGCACTATTCTTGCTTTGTGCTACTTTAATGTGTTACGAGCGGGTAATGTTACGTTGAGATCATTCGTATATTATGTTATACTTGATGGCGTAATAGCAACAATAAACAGATTATATATGAAACAAATAATTGTTATAAGTAATAAGGCAATTTTATGACATATCTTTTTTTAGTTTCGACATTTATTACACTTAGGATCTTTATGTCTTTAAAATGTAATCCTTGCCAAGAGACTATGACTTCGCAGTCGAAACGCCTCTTCCTTAAGACCTATTTTCGATTTTATACTATTATTGTGTGATTAATAATTAAATATAATAAAAGATTGAACCTCTGTTTAATTAAACATTAACTATATTTTATTTTACAATAGTCTTCTGAAAATTAATCATCTTGTGCCAGTTATCATTGATCAAAAACTTACTTATATTGCTTTGTGCAACTTTAATGCGAGCGGGTCGTGTTACATTGTAATGAGATCATTCTGATATCCGTTTAATGATTTAAGCTATATCATGCTTTATTTAATGAAGCATAGAGCATTAGAGAGCTATATCATTTGCGTTATATTAGCGTTTGTGGCTTCGTCACGTTTGACTAAAGTAACGCATAGTTTACAGTGGTCAGTTCTTAGATGGGTGATTGTTTGTGTGGACACATGTCCAGCGCTTCAGTGCTTCGGCAGGATCAGCCTTCCCTACCATCAATATTAGTAACAACCATTTCGTCAGTATAATAATAATAAAAAAAAAAATTATGATTAAGAACACTTTAAGAAGAAGTCCATGTGAGATCTCAGTATAGTCCCACATCTTTACTGATGACTCAAGGGGCTTAGGGGAGGGCATCTCATTTACCATTTATCATTTTTATCACTACTCATTCTCATTAACTATGATTTTATGTATAATTAATATATCTCTTACTTGACACTGTAGTCCGGTCAAATTAGACCGAAAAATCTGTGTGAAGATACGTAAATTTCCATAAAGCTGAAAATAGGTATTCAAAATATAATATAAGGTTCAAAATATAATCAAAAACAAAATTTCAAAATTCCGAATCTTTCCGGACCTCGGAAAAAAATTACACCAAAAAACGGTCAGCTTTATAGAAATTTACGTATCTGTGAATGTATAGATTGACCGGACTAACTGGCTAAATATGCTAAACGCACGAAGCCATTTTTTAAAAGAAAAAAAAAGTGAATTGTGTAGTATATTGGATTTAATGAGATAGAACAAATTATTATAATAATATTTTCACGTCTATAATACATAGCATTAGAGATATAACAACTTGTATAAATTTGTGCTCTGTCATAACATGTATTTTACTTACATACATACAATCACGCCTGTTTCCCCAAAGGGGTAGGCAGAGACATATTATACGCCCACATTTCGCCAATTATATTTTTGGTCCCACGTAATATGTGCTGAGCCTAATGCTATTGCTTGTATTTTCGCAAATAAACATTTGACTTTGAAATAAGTATTACCTGTGTAGAAAAAAAAAACGCTCCAAAAGGAAATACAGTTCATATTTTACCAAAGAAAACCGTGAAAATACTCAGCAAATTTTAGCAAGAAAAACAGCTTTTATATGTAAGAATCATCATCATCTCAGCCCATATACGTCCCAATACTGAGCACGAGCCTCCTCTCACATATCAAGGTGTGAGGGTATTGGGTCATACTCCACCACGCTGACCCAGTGCGGATTGGCGGAGGCAGGTGTGTGGCGTCCTGCTGTTAGAATTTATCAAGCCGCCCATTAGGACTCTAACATGGCTTAACGACTACCACATTTAGTGATAATCGAGAGCAACGGCTTAACGTGCCTTCCAAAGCACGGAAGCGCTCGATATCAAATGCCACACAAACGGTCACCCATCCAAGGACTGACCTCTGTAAATTCTGCTTTACTTTGGTGATCGTTTCCGACCACCTAGCATCGCAGAGCTACGAGCGCTTATGTAAGAATATATTTATTATTATTATTATTAAAAAAAAAAAAATAGTACAACCACATCATACATATTAGCACAATCTTAAATTAAAAAGCACACAACATAAATTACATCTGATATGTACGACAATTACGGTGTACATAACATTCACTATAAATTTGCGGAAAGGTTATGATAAGAAATTTATTAAAAATACAAGATATTAAAAAAAGAAACAAAAGAAATCTACAAAGAAATTAATAATTCAGTAACATGAATTTACAAAAATATAAAAATAATCTTATTCTAGGACTAAGGACTTAAACCGATTCTAAATATGTTTATAAGTTTTGTTTTATATTTGCTATATGAATAACTGAAGATGTCAATGTCCTGGTCGCGAGTTTGTACACTATTATATTCATTCAAAATTCTATTTATTGGTGATTGACGGCCTAAATTGGTTTTGGAAAATTCTATGTGGAATATTTTATTTATTTTATGTCTTGGATAGGAGTGAGGAACAGTCAAATGTATACTTTCTAGTAGATTGTTGCATTGTATCTTATTACTAATTATCTTATATAGGAAACAGAGGTCAGAAATACGTCTACGATTTGACAGAGTTATCATATTAAATTTACATAGGCGTTGGTCATATGGCCTCCTATGTGAAAAACCACTATAAGAGTAAGCAAGATATCTGGTAAATGCTCGTTGTATACTTTCAACCCTTTGTGAGTGAATTGTATAATATGGTGACCATATAGTACTTGCATACTCGAGATTAGAGCGTACAAGAGAATTATACAATAGTATTTTTGTGCTGAAAGTCTTAAACCCTACCATATTTCTCCTAAGAAAACCGAGCATTTGGGCAGACTTAGTTACAGTTTTATTAATGTGTGGTATAAACGTGAGCTTTCTATCAATAATCACGCCCAGGTCCCGAACTTCATTGACCTCTGACAAATAAACTCCATTAATCTCGTATTTAGTGTCAAGTGGTATTTTTTTGCGGGTATACTTAATATGAGAGCACTTATCAATGTTCAAGGTCATATGATTTTCATTACACCAACCTAAAATACTATTAAGGTCATCTTGAACTAGTTTCGAATCATTTGTTGTTTTGACTGAATAGTATATTTTCAGGTCATCGGCAAAAAGCGACGCATTACAGTGCTTAATTCTAGAATTTATATCATTAATGAATACTAGGAACAGGACTGGGCCTAGGTGGGATCCCTGTGGCACACCAGATGCAGCATAATATGATTGGGATTCAAAGCCATTAATAACCACACTTTGTGGTCTTTTGTGCAAGTATGATTTGAACCAGTTCAGTAGCGATCCTCCCACGCCGTGAGCACATAGCTTACGCAAAAGTATAAAATGATTGACCCTGTCAAAAGCACAACTGAAATCTGTGTATATTGCATCAACCTGCGTTCCAATATCCACTTCCCGAATTACGTCCGAAACAAAGGTAGCTAAGTTTGTCAAAATTGAGCGTCCACTTCTAAAACCATGCTGAATGTCAGTAAAACTGCTGTTGACTAAAGTTGATATGGCAGGATATAGAACCGACTCAAATAACTTTGAAAAACACGAGAGAATCGATATTGGCCGGTAATTTTTTACGTTAGCATGATCTCCTTTTTTGTAAACTGGAACAATACGAGCTTTTTTCCACTCATGTGGAAATTTCCCTTCAGCAATAGAACGATTGTAAATTATCGAAAGCGGTAACGTAAGCGATCGGCCACAAGATTTTACGAAAATTGGTGGAATCGAGTCAGGTCCCGCACTCTTTGATACGTCTAGTTTTCTTATTGCATTTGAAACATTGTGTTCTGTAATTGATAATTTTGATATATATTTATTATTATTATTGGAAACTATTAATGTGTCAGGAGCAAGAGGGCTATCTAAGTAAACTGAGCCAAACTGTTCAGCGAATAAATTTGCTATGTCAGTACCACTTTGTGCAATCGAGTTATCGTTGTACATTTTGGATGGTAATGAAGATTGTCTTCCGCGCTTTTGTTTGACGTAACTCCAGAAAAGCTTAGGATTGGACGCAATATTCAATTCTATGGTGTTTTTATAATTTTGGTAACATGTGTCGATCAGTTTGTGACAGCGATTACGAAGAATATGAAACTCTATTTCGTCACGAGGATTACCATACTTTTTGAAATTTTTGTGCAGTTTTTCCTTTTCACGTAGAAGTTTGATTAATGCGTTACTGAACCAAGGGGGATAACGTACATTTGCAGCTTTCTTGATAGGTACATATTTACAAATTGCTGTTCTTAATATAATATAAAAATCGTTCACCATTTCATTGACATCTTTACATTTACTTGAAATATTTAACCAGTTAACACTACTCAATTCAATACAAATATTTTCATAGTCGGCTTTATAGAAGTTATGTTTGTCCACTGGATTCGGGGTAAGATATTTAACAGTATCATCACAAGGAATATTCACAAGTAAACATGGATGTATTTTATAAGTTTTGCTTAAAGAGTGTAAGGGTGTTGTTACACTTATCTTAGGTATATTTCCAAGGACTAAATCTAACAGACGACTATCACTATTCTTAACTCTATTAAATTGTAGTAAATTATTTAATAACATAAAATCAATAAGAGAATATCCCAAACTTACATTATAATTATACGGAGTCATATGCGTGGAAATATTATCACAACGCCAGTCGATAAAGCCCAGATTGAAATCACCAAGTATAACTACATCATTACTATTATTGACAGCATTATCAAAAGACTCCAATATTTTAGATAGTTGTGGTAGCTTAACTGGTGGTGGTAAATAAACCACACCTATTGAAAGTTTTTTAACAGTATGATTTTTAGTAGGGATTTCTACTGTAACCCACATATCCTCGGCATCGTTTGTCTCCCAATTTTGAACTCGAACAGAAAAGAGTTCTCGCGACACTGCAATCAATACACCGCCACCATCCTTTTTAGTGTTTTGAGAACAGATACGGTCTTTACGATACACAACATACCGACCATCAAACAACTCAGCGTTGGATATACTTAAGTTTAACCATGTTTCAGTGAAAACAATAATCTTATAATTACAA
Source organism: Musotima nitidalis (assembly GCA_949126915.1). Classification (NCBI taxonomy): domain Eukaryota; kingdom Metazoa; phylum Arthropoda; class Insecta; order Lepidoptera; family Crambidae; genus Musotima; species Musotima nitidalis. The sequence goes on along the minus strand of OX421424.1, from coordinate 3,206,680 downwards.
TTTATAATATTTTTATAGACATCATTAATCTTCGTTCTTAGTCCCTGTACATTTTGATAGTAAATATCAAGCTCTTCTATAAGGTATCTATAACTACACTCACTGTAAAACATTAGGGTTTCGACTTATTTCATAAGGTTAAGGCTGTCCTCACTCTTAATTAATATAGCCTGGTGATTTTCGTCCTTACGCACATAAACTCGTCCATTGCGGACCCACACGAACCTAAACGATAAGTCTTTAGCTTTTTTACGTGCCATGGCATGCAGGTGCTTATTGCTCGGGGTCAGGTGTTCGCTGACAAAGACCGCCGACCGACTACCGCCTATTCCTAGATGGCTGGTGCTGAGTTTCTCCTGAGGGTTCTTCTTGTTGAACTTAGTCACTGCAGCCAGTACTATGTCTCGGGTACGGGGGTTACGTAACTTTGCGACTATTGCGCGGGGCCTGTCACTGTCTCTAGAGATTTTAGCTACCCTAGTAACCGAGTGTATATCGTCGGGGGTTAGTGGACTTTCTGTCACTTTTGTCAACTGGACTATGGTGTTCACAAGATTTTCAGATCTATTTTCGGGGATACCATTAACCTCTATATTACATTCCCTCATATGTAACTCAGTTGAACAAAGACGTCCTGTTAGGTCACTAACAGTAGCTTTCAACCTTTCATTATCCTTCTTCAGATCATTCATGCAATCAATTGTGTCATTCATTCGTACCTTCATCTCCTCGTACTGCTTATTTAGGAAAGACATCGATTCTTGGTAACCATTTATTTTATCATATATAATCTTCAACTCGGAAGATATTAACTGCTTAATGGAAGACTTGACCGCTGAAGAGATCTCTTGCTTTAATATTTCACGTAGTTTATCTTCAGTGACAAAATTAGGCAGTGGATGGGAGGATTGCGCCGATTCCGTTCGCAAGGTAATATTCGCCCGGTCATCAGTTGATACTGGAATACCGGGTACAGTTTTATTCTTATCATCGTAATTGACTTGACGCGCCGGGGTGTTGGCATTGTCACTCTTTGGCATTCGATTACAACATTCTGGGCATTTCCAATGTTCCCTCAGCTCAGCATTCATTGATCGGTAACGCCTTTCCGATATATTTGCGCAGAGTAGGTCGAACAAAGAGTGACAAGTAATGCATTGCAATCGATCTTTGCTTTTAATAGGGAATATAATAAACTAAACCTCTAAAAAATGCTTTTTTGATCATCAAAAATACTGAGTGAGCATCTAATAGGTGATTAGGTGCTCAATCAGTATTTTTGATGTACAAAAAGGTTAGGTTAGGTTGGCAATTTATTAATTTTGAAGACACGTTAAATAACACCCTTTTAATAGGTGCCAAACACCCGGCGCAATTTTTAATAGGCATTATTTTGAAGTTTGACGAGTAAGTATCTCGATTTCTACACTATTCCAAGTAAATAAAATACGTTATTGCGAATTTATAACGTTCAGAGCTGGTATCTTATGCTATATTCGCACTAGAGTCAATTAGTTAAAGTAGACTTTCCTGTGTAATAGAGTGTGGCGCTGTCTCGGATTCCACGCCAGCGCGCTGTGTGGTCGCGTCCAAAAGGTCGTAGGCGCCGTGGATTTCGCGGCGCTTACGTGTTCTTGCCGATGCACAATGCTGTCACTAAATCACTTTTCGTTTATGTTGTTTTTCGAATCTTAGTTATTGTTTATTGTGTTATTATCAACTCAAAACTATGATATTGATCGGTATTATGATAATGTAGACGATTAAAAATATATATCACTATTTTAATTTTTGAAAAACGTATTTTAAACTTGCAAATAGAATTATTTTTACGGAACAATCACAAAATACACTTTCTTTCACGCCTACCGTTTTTTTTTGATATTTGAAATAAATTATTCTATTCATGCCTCTACTTGAAAGAGTATATTAGAATAATTTACTTACCTAGTAAAATATTTCCTTTCGTTGCTGAGAAATTGTTTTATGAATATTGAAAAGCTGCTTGGGTGTTCTTCAATACTGAACTCATTTATTCCAGCCCTATATTATTACGCAATGGCTCAAAGGTTTTAAATAGTTATAAGTTATTCATTTATACGTTTAACGTCATCGGTTCTAGATACAATAGAACATTGTTTATCGGTCATTTGGCGTTTGAACACAAAGGGGCTTACGAGGGCGGCACTGAAAATTTCGGGAATCAAGGAAGTGACACAACATTACTATTTAAAAATGTATTTATTGCTTTTCGAAGTATTCTCCGCGAAATTTTACACATTTCTCCGGTCATCAAATCCGGTCAATACACTGTTTTTGTTAAACCACTTCGAATAAAATATAAATCATTGCTCTTGAATTTTCTCGAGTCAATTGCATTTTCTCATCGACTAAATAAGTTTGACAAGACCGAGATTCTTTCTTTCTTTATTTTAAATAATGGCTTCGTGCGTCTAGCACATTTAGCCAGTGTCAAGTAAGTGATATATTAATAATATATAATTTATAGTAAATGAGAATGAGTAGTGATAAAGATGATAAATGGTAAATGAGATACCCTCCCCTAAGCCCCTTGAGTCCTCAGTCAAGATGTGGGACTATACTGAGATCTCACATGGACTCCTTGAGAAAATTTGAAAAGTGATGTTGCACTGTTTTGTTTGATTTACCAACACTCATGTATGTTCACAAACACTTAACGGTTAATAATCCACCGTTATTACACATTAATGTTAGAAATATCACAAAGTTTAGAAAATAAAACAAAACTGCAGACATGACGCTTCACTTTCCCGCCAAGAAGTCCGAGATTCTTTTTAAATAAATAAATGGTGTTCGATATTTAAAACCAAGTAGTTTTCAATTAAACAGATTTTAATATGACAGGAACAGTGGAAATATTCAATTCCCGATACTTTTATTGCAGCCCTCGTATTACAACTTTCATTCGATAAAATTAAAACAGTGACAGCACTAGTTTTAAACCTGGTTCAACTTTAAATCTTGTTTTGTAATAAGACCCTTAATGAGCAATAATATAAACAAGTCTTTCGCGTGAAGAAAAGCGACACGTATGCCCATTGTCGTTTCAGTTATATTTATTTAATTTTATCTTATCTTTGGGGAAGCAGGTGCACTTGGACTTAAGTCCGATCTTTGGTCCAAGTGACTCGTTATATCGAATACATCCTGCCTGATGATAAGCAGTTCAGAAAACCGTCTTACAGTGGAATAATCACAGTAACAAACGCAATCATGAGCCAGTATAAATTCCATTTCACGTTCCGCTTAAAATTGAAGCTATAAAAGCTAAGAAACACATGCGCAGGCAAAACAGTCTTTCACAGGAACGGCTTACCAAATTTCTTGGTTCGAATAGGTATGGAATCTATCAGCTGCGGTATATTGATGGTTTTAAAGACCAGCATACTGCATCAAATAAAATAAAAATAATAATAAAAATAAATATTTCTGACACTTACACCAATTATTTAGTTCCAAGTATCATTAAGAACTTGTGTTATGGATACTAAATAACGGATAAACATACATAGATACTTTTTTTTTTGTAAATACATACTTAATATACATAGAAAAACACCCAGACCAGAACAAATATTCATATTTATACACACAAATATTAGTCCTGTGTGGGAATCGAACCCACGACCTCAGGAGTGGAATGCGGGTATACTCGCCACCACGCCATATCGGTCGTCAAATAAAATGAAATAAAAGTATATTTACAAAAAGAATTAGCAAGAAGCATTCAAACTAACAAGATAAGACTATTTGTTGAAAATAAATCAAAAAAGGGATTAACAAAGCGTTTACAAACAACACAGTCGTAAGATATTACGATATAAGTCGCGACCGTGCCTCATCGCGATGCTATCTCCCAGTTTTGTCTCTCGTGGCGCAGTGGTTGCGAGTACATCCTGTAAACAGCTGTCTTGTTGTCCCGACCGAGGCATTGTACTGTCATAATAATTATGTATCTCGAAGCGTTAAATATCGGCGCGATTCTGCAGTTACAACGTTATTCCTCGTGCGCCCGAGTTTATTTTGATAGATTGTAATGATATCCGCCGCTATTAACTATGCTCCTGAATAATTTAATACTGTTTGTATGCAGATCGGTAATAGAGTGGTGCTATTTTAGTTTCTTGGTTTTTAGGGTTCCGTCTGTTTGATTAGAAAAAGAAGTCTTTTTAGAATCACACGCCTGTGAATTCTTTCTTAAAATAAATGGTACCTGTATAGAATCATTTCTCTATCCATCTGACAGCCAATTTTATTTATTTATTTTTTGGTAACGGTCAAGATAAAATTTGACACTGAATTTTTCGTGCGCAAAACGCGGAGGTGTAACGGGAATAGACGAAATTTTAAATATGGGAGTGAGATGAAAAATAAAAAATTACCAAGCCGCATTGGATAACATATCAAATAAAAGAACTTAGAATGAATTAAACTGAATTTAGAATGAGGATATAGAAATTGTTTTAGTAATTTTAAAATTAATACATAGTAAAGAAAATTTACGAAAAAATTACCAATCCCGTCCCACTTATCTCTGACATAATACAGAAATTGATCTTACTTAGGTATTACGGAAAATTAATAAGAAGTCACAATAACGGACGGAACCCTATTCAGGCGGGTCCAACTCGCCCTTCCCCCGTATTTATTTGTATGAATATTCTTATTGCAATACATCTTATCGCTTTATTACTGGTATTATGTAGTTATTAATGATATTTAACCAATATTTTATGTTAATAATATGTTAAAAAGGCGCGGTTTGTAATACCTATCATCTTAGTTCTGGGATTTTATTAATATTAATTGTTTTAATTAAATTTTAATCTGAATTTGCATTGGTTTAATAATGTAATATTTTAATAGTCTAAGCCTTCAAGACTTAATTTTGTCGTTTTATTTTAATTATAGACATACTTCTGTGTGACAAAATACTTATTTTTAAAATTTATAGAAAAATAATTGTTTTCAATTGAATTTAAAATACATATAATAGATACATTTAATAATTGTCGTAGGTAGGTAAAAGTAGGACAGTATTTATAATGAATTTGATGCAATTTAAATAATGACTTCGTTCTTTCGGCTCTAAAACCTGTTTGTTTCATTCATAGGGACTTCACTCGTATAATGTAAAGCGAAAAACCCTTGTAAGAAATGTACGGCGGTTGTGCAGCGAGAATCAAACTCCTAGGGCTTATAACAATATAAGATCTAAATTTAAACCAGGTTTAAAACTAGTGCTGTTACTTTCATTTGATAAGATAAAGACAGTGATAGCACTAGTTTTAAACCTGGTCTAACTTTAGATCTCTTTTTGTAATAAGCCCCCTTTTTTTCTGGCTGTAAAGCAGATGCAAGAACAATTATGGCAATATTAGAGGTAGATGCAGACTACGTCGACTTCTATATGATAAATAGTAATAATAATAAATATTCTCTTACAATCACACCAATTATTTAGTTTCAAGATAAGTATCACTAAGAACTTGTGGTATGGATACTAAATAACGGATAAACATACTTAAATTCTTTTTTTTTTTTATAAATACATACTTAATATACATAGGAAAACACCCAGACCAGAACAAATATTCATGCACACAAAGATTTGTCCTATATGGGAATCGAACCCACGACCTCTGGAGTGAAGTGCAGGGGACTAAGGGAATGTTTATATCGGTCGTCAATAAACGTCAAATAATTCGCTATATTAAGTTGCAGTGGTGGCGGCTCCTTTTAATATTTCTTATCACCCCATGTTTTACCTGAGGGTGTCATAGCTCTGCGGTGCTCGGTGGTCGGAAACGATCTCCAAAGTACAGCAGAGTTTACAGAGGTCAGTCCTTGGATGGGTGACCGTTTGTGTGGCATTTGATATCGAGCGCTTCCGTGCTTCGGATGACACGCTAAGCCGTTGGTCCTGGTTATCACTAAATGTGGTAGTCGTTAAGCCATGTTAAAGGCCTAATGGGCGGCTTGAAAAATTCTAACAGCAGGACGCCATACATCTGCCTCCGCCAATCCGCACTGGGTCTGCGTGGTGGAGTATGAGGAGGACAAGTTCTTAATGATACTTATTTTGGAACAAAATAATTGGTGTAATTGTCAGAAAATATTTATTTAAAAACATAACGGATAAAAGGATGTAAGATGTCCTGTGACGGTCTATTGTGTTTAGTGTCGGTGTTTATGACAAAAGTGTTGCGAGATGCGACATGAAAGAGTACCTACGAGTATCTATTGGTTGCGCACACAACGCCGCCTGTCAAATATTTGACATCCGCACACTTGCGGCCGGCACTTCCTTCATTCGTCATGTAGATGGGTTCCGTACAGTTCCGTCTGTCGGCTAAAGAACCTCTTGAATCCTGGAGACTCATTAAATATCAATATGTGAAATTGATATATGTATTTACTAACAAGTAATGCAAGCAGTATGCTAACGACATACGAAACATGTGATACCTACCTGCAAAATTGTATTCTTTCAAATAAACGATTCATTAGGATTCATATGGATGTCAGGTTAACAAAATGCTTGGGCTGCAAACTGCCGTTTCATACAGGCTATTCTAATATGAATGACTTAAAACGTGAATATTGTTAATGTTATATTATATTGCATTGTATAGCTTCACAGACAAATGAAGATTGTAACTAACCAATTGATAATTTAAAAGAGCATAGCCTATGAGTTTCTTTCTAGTTCTTCTTACAGAGCGGTGGCTCGAAACTAGCACTTAGATTCACTTACACTTAAATGTTTTTTTAATTGTTTAATTGCATGTAAGTGAATCTAAGCTTCGTGATTTCAGTATAATTATGTTTTGATTGTGTTTTATGTTTATATTAAATTTTGACGTTTTCAAGTACTATGTAATAATTTATGGAATCAAAAGTTTTTGAAGTTTTAAAGTTGAACTACATTGCGCTCTATTCAACAAATATGATCACATAGACAAGACATCTTGACTGCCCCTCAGGCAGTTTAGTTTTGTGAAATGTTTGTAATAAAAGAAAGATAGGACAATTTTTCTTCTGGTCTCAAAGACACACCTAAAAATCTATAACAGAAATCCTACTATTACAAGCACTAATGATATGTAATTATTATTAATATATACAGTTCCCAAAAACGTGTGTCAAGCGAAAACCCAGTGATAGAGCATTCATGGGGGTACTCTAATCACCCTCATGCGATTTTTAATAATTTTGAAGTTAAGATTTGTTTATATTTCCGATCTGATTCTTCGTTAAAAGTGATTTATAAAAAAATGTTGATTTCTTTTTAGAAGTTTATATTTTTCAACTAAATAAAAATAACGGCGATAGCCCAATGGCGAGACCCCTTTGCCTTTAAATTAAGAGGGTCTCAGGTTCAAACCCTGGTGGCGCACCTATGACTTTTCGAAGTTATGTGCGTATTTATCGCTTGCTCCGTGCCTCGGAAAGCACATTAAGCCGTTGGTTCCGGCTGTCATGAACATCTATGGCAGTCGTTATTAGGAAGTCAGTGCCTTCTAACAGACTGATAGCTGGTTTAAACAAAGAATGATGTTTCCCTCTGGGCTGCGGAGGTCAGACGGCAGCCGCTCTGCGTAATTACTAAAATTCAGTCAAATCTGGTGAACCAGTGAGCAGACCCTGGGCCCTAAGCTTAAGTCTAGGGCACCGGGATAATGCTAGGATATGATAATATTTTGCAACTGAATCTTCGTACACTGTTAAAGTCAAAATGCTTTATTTAAGTTCGGCTCAATAGAGCTCTAATGAAAGTCAAACTTAAAACTAACTATTATTTTATGATTCGAATTATCAGTGAATAGTTATATTGTGTATAGGGTTCCTATCAAGATCTAAGGAGCCCAAACCAACCTCACCTGCAAGTGGTGCACCTGTCGGTCAGCGGACGAAGCTTCGGCGAACATTAAAGTTCCCGGTAAGCGGCAATAAGCTCGCCACCTATTACGTTGGGACAACAATTTAACTGGCGAAATGTGGGCTTATATTATGCCTCTGCCTACCCCTTTGGGGATACAGGCGTGAATGTATGTATGTTATTTTATGATTCGAGTTATCAGCGCATAGTTTGTATTATACAGAACCCATTAGGAGGTGACGACAGCCTGGCCATGACCTGTCAGCACCTTTGTCACAGTATCGAGTCACCGCCCGTAGACAATATTTGCGTTTATTCATCTCTTTGTACTTGCGAATGTATTTATTTCGTTTGAAAATGTTATTGCTATATCTTCCTTGAACATTTTCGTAGTAAAATTTTGCTGGAAAATCCGTTGAAACATTTCCGTTGTTCTAATTATTAGCATAGAATATTGGGTTCTATGTGACAATTTAAGACAAATATTACATGAGTGCCTTACAGTACAACGGAACAGAACTAACATTAATTTGCTCAATCATGTGAGCTTTAATAGAGACAATAAGAATAGTGTTATTGTAAATATTCTTACTTTAAAAATATATAGAAGTTCAAGTTGAAAGAAAATTACTTATTATTCTAAGTAGATTGTATTTGACATGGGGTACTTTCTTTAGTAAAAAATTAAATTAAAAATTCATTTATTCAAGTTTGGCTCAATAGAGCTCTTATGAATGACATACTTATAAACTAACGCGCCCATTCACTGCGGGCGGGAGCTTGATCGTAAAAGAACGGGCAAGAAAATCGTCAAGGTTGGTTTTTTCTCCCGCCAGTTACAATTAAAATACATAATATTAAAACAATTGTGTTCTGCAGTCACAAGATTTGAAAAAAAAAGGGTAAAGGAAGGTATGACTAACAAATTTAAAATAAAAAAACTTATGAGAATTAACAACTGATGTCTTGAGAAGAGCCGAGTTGGAAAGAGAGAGAGAGTGGGTGTGCTTCGGACCGTGCTTATTCCACTAAAAGAAGCTTCTTCATTTTGGACTGCGTCTACTGTATACTGTCGTCTTTTTCTTTCTTTTTTTCTTTACTACTGTCGTCTTTTTTTCCCGGCTATTTTACTTCTAAGCTATTAATTGCAAGTATTTTTAATGACTCCAGGTTGTTAGTAGATTTGCTACCGAAGAGACTGTTTGGTTGTTTTAGCCAATTTATTTATTATTTTTGATGAATTTTTATATGCAATCGATGCAGGAAATCCTTCTGGAATCCCCACTGCAGAGGGCGCAGAAACGCCTTTATAGGCTTCTGAAAGTCAACGACATCCACCGTCTCTTTGAATTGCTTTTCTTGCGCTCGCAATATCCTTATCCAATCGGCTGAACGCACCTTTCAAAGCACGAAAGCACCCTATATTAAATGTCATACAAAGCGTCGCTTATCCTGGGATCAGTCCTTGGTTGTAGCTGCCCCCAATAAACTGCTAGCTACTTAGCATCAGTGATTGTTCCCGACCACCTTTTACATGCATACATACATAATGTCACGCCTCTTTCCCGTAGGGGTAGGCAGAGATTACATCCTTCCACCTGCCACGATCCCGGCACACACTTTTGGCTTCATTCACACTCATTAACCTCCTCATATACGCTCGTCGGTTTAGGGTACTTTTGACCTGCCCTTTCTCTATTTTTTTTTTAATATGGTCATAGAACGTGGTCTTCCCCTTTCAACACTTCCAATCACTTGCCCATAAAAAATCACTTTCGTTAATCTACTTTCATTCATCTTTTTAACATGACCAAATCATCTAAGCATACATTTCTCAATTCTTGTCACTATATCTTCTTGTCACTATATCTTTCTTACACCACATTTTACCCCGAATTTACAGGCGCTTAGGTATTTGAATATACGAGTATGCGTGCATAGATACCGTTAATAAGATCGGACGCCAAACAAACAGTGAGAATTCGCCGCGAATACGCAATAAAGGGGACTATCCAGTTCTCGCTTACGAACTCAAAACCCATCCGTGAGTGTTATCAGGGCGCTGAGCGTTTCGTGCTCGCGGCGTCTTTGTCCCAATCGCGACATCGCACTACACGTAGCGATAGTGCGATATGATCACGGCGAGTGCGTTTGTTGCCCTGACCGACCCCGCCTGAGTTGCATCGTTGAGTTGCCGTCATTATGAGCTTAGAAAGTGGTTCTTCGCTTGTAAAAGGATATCAGTGAGATTTAAACTATGTCCAGTTTGAAATATTCAAATCAGTTATTATTGTTGTCAGGATGTTTATTGAATAGTAGCTTAGCTACGAGTTCAAATATCGCCGATATACAAAAGTTCGTACTGCCAAATGTACCCAAAACCGACGGGAGTGCATGAGAAGGTTACTGAGAGTAAGTGAAGCTAAAAGTGTGTCGAGTGGAAGGATGTTAACAGGACATGATGATGTTTATTCATATATAAATAATGTACAAAAAGTATGTACAAAAATATCATTACATAAAATATAGGCCGAAAACCAAACCCGCGGGCGGTAGCTTGTGCATTAATGAAACCAAAGACAAACATTACAATCCCAACCTTTCAATAAGCCCTATTGAAACTCTAAGTACAGCCAAAGTGAACAACTCCCTTATTCAATTTAGCTCCACGAAACGATATAGTAACCTATCATTACGGCCCATTGATAACCGTGGTTCATTTTATTTTGCTACAAAAACCCGCTGAATTTACCATCTGAACATGGCCATAGACCATTCGCCACCCAGATGAGCTACCGCGTGGACAATTTATAAAAGCTGGGCCCTATCCCGCCCACCCATTCAGTGAAATAGGGTTGGGCTATCGCTAAGCCTGACGGATCCAGATCCGAACTGGTATGGTTGTGTTTATGAGTATCATACGAAAGTTCTGTTTTATAACACCCATTGCAGAATCTGGTATCAACAAAAGTTCTGAATTATAACTACACATATAGCTAAATCTGGTATCAGTGTATTATGGAAAGAGGTGACGCTAGGCCAGCCGATATCGATACTGGTTCTCTGGTATCGATAGAAAGTTCTGATTTATAATTACATCCATTTCTGTATGATTTTTTATTAACTGCACGATATTGTTAATATAAATTAATGTCATTAGGTACCCATTATGAATTAATTACAAAAAAATTATATAAAAAAATGGACTTTAATATTTTATTTGATTATTTTTAAAACAGGTCAAAATGTTAATAAATAATTTTTTATACATCGCACACGGCGATTTCAGTCCCGAACTAAACAGATCTTGTATAATTTCTTCATTTTCGTTTGATAGTTTATAATTTTTTCCTTGACGTGTGCAATTTATATTAATATTCCCGTTAACCTAAAGTAAAAATTCAAGCATCACCTACGGTATTAGTAAAAGAGAGGTTTGAATTGTGTCTTTGACCCAACTCTCAAAAAAGGTTTGCATAACTCTTATACTTTTTGACACTACACAATTTAACTTAAACGGTCAAGCAAGCTATGTCTGTTTTTAACTTTTTTATTATACAAATTTCACCTAACCTTGTTCGCCTTGTTATATTCTAGATACCAAGAAGAATAAGATACTGATACCATACCGAGAAACTATTCCCATCACTATCCAGAGTCGAACTCTGCAATTAAACGACGCCTCGGGACCTCTCGGTCATCCGATACTATCTGCGTGACCCGGCTTCGGCCGTGCTTGAAGCTCTCTTGGCCTCGGAACACCCGCCGTTATTAAGCAAATCGCCACTTTATCATATTAAAGGTTTACCTTTAATTTAGAATATCCATCTTTAGTTTATTGGTTGATATAGATGTTTTAGTTTCAACTTGTATATTATTAGATTATTTATTTTTAGTCAAAATAAAATATGCTTTACTGTCTGATCAACAGGATCATTCAGATTCGTCAAATTTTTCGTCAAAAAATTGAAGTTTGATATTTTTTTTACAACAATGAAAGAGAGTCAAAATATGTGTTTTATATAGGTATCTCCTTATTAGTTGTCTATGTGTTTTTGCCTAATAATGTTAACTGTCATGTCTTGTGTTTTTTATCAAATAAAAATATATGTAATTACATATAAATAAATAAATATTTTCTCACAATTAGACCTATTATTTAGTTCCAAGATAGGTATTATTAAGCACTTGTGTTATTTTTACTAAATAACGGATAAACATACATAAACTTTTTTTTTGTAAATACATACTTAATACACCCAGACTAGTACAAATAATTATGTTCATGCACCCAAAGTTTTGTACTGTCTGGAACGCTATATTGGTCGTCGAAATAATAATTCACAAAATATTAGCAAAGCATTTATTAATTAACACTTACGATGAATAATGTTAAGCTATCAGCACGTTTACAAAAAAGCGCGTAAAAAAAATTTTTTTTGTATCTTATCTTTAGCCTCATTTTTTTGCACTCTACACACAATCCTATTGTATCCTGTATCCCGACAGACCTCGCCTCCACATTAAACAAATTACAGAAAATATGATATTTGCGGAAAGGGGCGGATGAAGCAATAAAAATATTTATTGCTTTTTTAAATTGATTTATAGCACGAAGATGGTGATGATCGCTAGACGTTATAACTACTTATAACAATTAAAAAACTAATTTAAAGTGCAATTCATTATGAAACTAGTGCTTTACATCGTTAGCTATGTATTAAATATTTTACACATTGAGTAACATTATTGGAGATTTAATTTAAATCGCTTATGAATAATATATAGCTAATATTACTCACAAAGAATATTGCTTTCTTTTAGTGAAACAAAATTTTAAATCAGTCGGTTTCAATTAAAATCAATCAAACAATTAAAACTATCTTTTGTGTAACGTTACTATGATAAATTTAAATCGAGTAAAAACTATTATTACAATTAAATTACAACACGATCGTTATAAAAAAATAAGAAATAAAGGTTTTTAAATTCGCATGGAGCGCTCTTGTCGGGCAATAAAGCGGCTCGGTGGCGACATCTGCATAAATCCTGCGCGTGCGCATCCCATAATTATTCAAAATCCAGTGGCCGCTGAGGCTGTATAAATCGGTCGGTTAATACCGCGGACAAGGAACAATGACTCTCTATGTGCATATTGCGGATCGCCCCGGCTTTGTGACTCGGTACAATTTCAAAGTAATTACTTCTTCATATTTTAAGTAGATATGTAATAGTTTGACAAATTATAGTTATCACTAATCCTAATATCAAAGAATCAATATTTTATTTACAATGTTTTCTAGACTCAGTTGTACTATAAAGTGACTAATAAATTTTCCTATTTTTATTTTTGACTTTATCCTTGATGAATAATTTAATATATCTATCGAATACTCCAATATTTGTGAAACCTGTAAAAGGTAGAAATATAGTGATACTCTAATTTTATCTGTTGACAACATCCAATTATGTAACCTATATTTTTATAAATGACTAAAGATTATTTTAAAATTAATAATTCATTATATGTGTATTAATACACAATTGAATATTTTTGTTAGTAAACACACATACTCATTATACTTTTAGGAATTTTGTGAAATAAGCACAAACAAATATTTATTGTGAATACCTATGACACAGTGATTAAGTTTACTTAGTTTAGGTAGACAACACTTTAATTAACTGCATTACTAACCCAATTTATATTTTAATATAATTTATAAAAAAAAAAAAAAAAAATGTTCGTAAAATAATGTAAGTACGCTAGTTATTATACAGATATAAATTATTATTATTTATTTATACTATAGACGTACAATTGTTTTTTAAACATTTCTTTAGATGAGGGGAATTATTTCGTCATAACATATACCTCTGTACCATGCAGTAGGACAATACAGGTTATTAATAAAATCTAAATATGTTTTTATAAAAAAGATATCTGTAGGTATGAGCTCCTTTAACTTTGGAGCTAGATGGCACTGTATGCTGAGTCCAAGTCTTGGACAAGATAAGAGAGAGCTTGAGTCATGTCGTCAATTGATAGGGACACTCACTATATTCACCATCAAGATATTGTTAATGTTATATTAAATTGCATTGTATAGCCTCACAGACAAATGAGGATTGTAGCCTAACCAATTGATAATTTAAATGAGCAGAGCCTGTGAGTTTCTTGCCAGTTCTTCTTACAGAGCGGTGGCTCGGAACTGGCACTTAGATTCACTTACACTTGAATATTGTTTGTTTTTTGAATTGTTTGATGCATGTAAGTGAATCTAAGCTTCTTGATTTCAGTGTAATCATATTTCGATTGTTTTTTATATTTCATTTTGACCTAGGGATCCTACCAAGACCAAAGGAGCCCAAGCCAACCTTACCTGCAAGTGGTGCACCTACCGATCAACGGAAGAGGCTCTGGTAAACATAACAGTGGCCGAAAAGCGGCTCGCAACCTATTACGTGGGACCAAATATATAATTGGCGAAGTTTAGGCGTATAATATGCCTGCGTATGTATGTATGTCATATTTTTTTTTAGAGTATGAGCTATTTAAAATCACCAAAAAAAAAATGGTTGCCTGTAAAGTCGTTTTTACGGGCGAAGATTTTACGTGACAACGTCTTTTTCTCGGTAGAATATTTATTGATATGAATATAATTAAATTGCACAATAGGAACAAGGAATTGAATGAAAATAAGAATTGCACAAATTTTAACTATAGAAATATATTTTGTTTACTAAAACATTGTACACTAGTGCTGCGCGCGCGGCAGACCGATCATAGTTGAGTGGGAGAGAGACGCAAGGCATTCGCCGGGCCTCTCTCTCGTTCGGTGACTCATCGTAACGTTACCGAGCGTTACACTTTTTCATAAGTGACTCCCAGCCGCAACCTAATTTAAGACGTTGTCACGTCAAAAATCTCATTGGCACTGGTTTTTCAGCCCGGTAGCTAAGTTATGAGCTAGAGATTTTATTAGTCCAAGTATCCTCAAAACCAACAACAAGCTAATTACGAATTATCATTTAATATGACGTACTTTCAGCTCGTCTAGTCACGACATAACAATAAATGATGAAATGCCTGTCTATAACAAAAACACAGTCACTTTAATTTAATGACAATGATGAACTCTTTTTGTTACAACGCCAATAACTATGAATATGAATAGTGTCGTCACTAAACAAAAAAACCTGAATAGTTTCCAATAATCTTTAAAAGGTATGAATTTCAATACCCTTTCTATGGAGCCAATGAATGATGCATATTAAGTGATACCTTTTGCTAAGTGGTCGACGATAACTTACAGTGAAGTAGCACAATAAAGCCACATTTCATGTACCGCGTTGCACCTGCGAGCTTGCTGGACCGTCGTAAATAGAGTAGTGTCACGCGTGGTACATTGTACAAGCCACCCCTGGAGTTAAAAAGTCGTTGTTGAATCAGTACACTCACTGTCCGCTCTTTATTGCTTTACGAAAATCAAATCTGAGCCTTTCAGATAAGATTCCCATCTAAAATGTCGTATCTATGAGATATGACATTGTTGCTGATATTGAAATATTAGATTGGAATAAAGACGTAAGAACAAATATTGAAATTTGAATAATGGATTTTCATTTAAATTGTAAGAAGGAGGATAATTCTTTGTATTTGTAGATAGATAGTATGATAAGTAATTATAATTGTAAGTTGTTTATGCAAGACCAGTGGAAAAGATGAGTCATTTCAAGAAATGGGATGCTTATGAAAATCTATCTATTGTTTTAATATTAATGAGATTAGCTTCGACGTGGGTAATATGATGTTTTGTTTTTGTAAATTAATATATCACGATTTGCATTTGATTATTGGAATTATTCAATGTATTCGTTACTGGGTATTGTTGATATTGTAGTCCTATTTATGTTTGGTAAATTGTTGGTTATTTAGCATAGTGTTGTATACCTATTTTTATAATATTAGGTTTAATGAACATATTATAAATATACGAACTTTATAATGATATATGACGAGTCTATATAACTGTTAGCGCAAAACTAAACTGTAATATTTTCGCTACTAAAATACGCTCAATGTACACTCATACTTTGGAATTATCTGATGTATCTGACTTATCTGACAGCCCCAACTGAAAATTCATGGACATTCTCATACTTTTGTGTCGTAATATAGCAAGTTTCTAATGAAGACATACATACGTAATGTCACGTCTCTTTCCCGTAGGGGAATACAGAGATTACATCCTTCCACTTGCTGTGATCTTGGCACACACCCTTAGCTTCATTCACACTCATTAACCTTCTCATACAGTCGCCCATCAGTTTAGGGTACTTTTGACCTGTCCTTTCTCCAAAGTCTTCTGGATTTGCTCATGGACGAAAGACGAATTAAGACAATGACAAATAAAGACGATATTTGTAACTTCGAATAAATAAATATTCTGGAGTAAAATGATGAAATATTCTTAGAAATGCATAATACAGCGCTTCTAGTCCCTAGCTCAGAAAATCTTTTACATAATAAATGCTTTACTTGCATATATATTTTTTCAAATGCTCTCTCTTTTTTAACTTGTTTTTTAACAAACAAAATCATTAAGTACCTGCGGATATTTTTCGTAATATTGATTTAAGGTCCAATCTGACCCCACATAGGTAGGGTGCATCATTAATAAAATTTCTTAAACATTCAACATTTCTTACCCGACTAATGGAATATTTCATACCAAGTTTACGGCGCAGAATCGTGACTTTTTGTATAAACAAAAATTAATTGCAATACTCTTGCGCCGCCCGGATGAAACACGAAAAATCCGCGCATCTTAAATCCCAAAAGCCATCGGTCGTGACATTTTTCAATGGAAAAAGACAACATTAATACGTTTTTAATTTCGCCTAAAATACGATGCTAAATTAGCGAATTAAATGCACATTAATTTTAAGATTCTCGAATTAAAATAGCCTACAGTGGTACGAAACGCTGTGATTTGACATACGACCTTCTACCTCGGAGATAGGGCTTTTTATACATTGGTGTTTTTCGGTAGTGAAATTTGCTGGTGGTCCGAATGCGATGATGTAATTGTAAGAAAGCTTTTCGCATTAAATGAAAAGGTGCAGAAGGTTGGTGTTACGAAACGAACGATCGTCCGTTTTTTGCTTCTGAAGTCGTGGTTATTTGTTATGAATTGAGTGTCCATTAGTAAAAAATATGAATAAACGTTTTCGATACATACACCACTGTAAGTATCCATAATATAAGCTTAGCTTAGATTGGGGGATGATGTAAATATATTATGATAATTAGATAATTTTTAAGAGGTATGAAAGACGAAATGTGGGATCCTACCAAGATCTGAGGAGTCCAAGCAACCAAGTTTACCTGCAAGTGGTGCTCCTTCTGATGAACGGACGAGGCTCTGGCGAACATAAAAGTTCCCGGTAAGCGGCAATAGGCTTATATGCCTCTGCCTACCCCTTTGGAAAACAGGCGTGAAATTATGTATTTATGTAATTACTGTCAATTATATTTCACTTTAATAGTGTCAGACGCGTCTTTTTTATGTAGGTAAGCTCAGAAATCCCTATTCTCCGTTTTTATTACTTTACGCCACAAGAATAACAGTTTAGTTTTTTTGATATAACCAAGTGAAAGCAATTCAGTATTAAAAATTTACTGATATTTCTCGTAAAATTTGAAAAATAGACGGGCTTTCTTACGTTTTACATTTTGCGAAAAGGACATTCTGCGACTGAATGGTGGTTGTTAAGAGAATAAGTTTAATTTTATATGCTTATATAGGGCAGGTTAGCAGGCCTTCTGTACGTATTATTTGGGCGTGTAAAGTGATGCACCGACTGTGGGTGCTGCGGTAACGGTACCGAATGTCTCGGATACCTACTGTACTACATTGTACATTGTCAGTGCTCGATTTTCGGTGCGCAATTTACGAAATTTTGTGTTCTGTAATCATAATTGATAGAATCTTTAGGCTTTTATGTGATTTCAACTTAAGTTACGGGTATGGCAGACATATTTCATATTTTAACCCAATATTTTTTAATGTATTCATAGTTAGTATATATATCATAATTTTTGCAATATTTTTGCAATATATGCAAACATATTACGATGTGAAAAATTACTCATCTGCTCTAACTAAAATTACTCATTATTAAAGATACTCGTCTGCAATAATTCAAATTAATTTAAATATATAAATATTCTTGGATAGCTCACATAATTCTTCTAGTTCCAAACTCAGCAGAAGCATTATATTATTATTATACTTAATAAGCATAGCTAACACCCAGATAAAGAAACAGTTGAAAAGTAGACGGGTTAACTTTCAAGTTACATTTTGCAAAAAAGACATTCTGCGACTAGATGAAAAAAATAATGTATGCTAACTAATATTTGTTACAGATGGGAATCGATCCCATATGGAAGGTCGTGCCTTAGGTGCGAACTGCAGGTGTACTGACTTCCCCCGCCACTGAGGTCGTTGGTTTTAAAACCGATATGGGTTTCGATAAATATTTTCGGTTAAGCCATTCTTTATGTCTAAACTTATAACCTCTTTCACAGAAGCTACAAAAGCCATAGACAATTCTATTTCCCAAAGGAATCACGTTTACTACTAGATTGATTGTTAGTAAAGAGGTTTCCAAGAATATGTAGCAAATAAGCAACTAGAATGTTCTATTACGCATAAAACACAGTCAAATCAGTAATGTTGGTGACATTACATGTTTTATTGCAAACCTCTTTCCACCGACAAAGCTAGACTAATTCCCGCGCGAACTGCGCCCGCCATTTTGTTGCGTTGACAGCTTCCGCCATTTTGTGTTTACGACGCTTCGGATAGTTAAGGAATGGTTTTGCGGACTAGCAGTGTATTAAATTTATGCATTGTTTTAATACTGGTAGCAGCATTGTTTAGTGTTCTAGGGAACACGGTATTGGGCGGTTAAAAATAATTACCTTACACTCAGTGTGAGGATCAGAAATTGGCTAAAAGCATGAGCGCGAGTCAAGTGTCGCCGCATTGCTCCTTTTTAGTTACGCGCCCCCCCCCATCTGGCGTCCCTGCCTCCGATAATATGTTTCTGCGCATCCAAAGCAATTGTGTTGCAAGTGGATTTATATACGTAGTGTATGCAAAGTTTGAACTCTGTGACATGTTGATTGCGACAAAGACTTTTATACCAGTTTAAACTGGATAAGAACATAAAAGCTGTTTTTTTAAAGTGAGATTGAGAATTACGCCTAATAGAAACACGACCCCATGCGATCAAAGTCGCCGGCAGAAGCTGGTTGTTCATAATGAATGGCTCTAAAACATTTTCAGTCACGGTATACAGACACAAATGGAAATCAATTCAACAAATATTCTTGGACATCATCATCATGCGCCATATTGCCCTAAACTAAGCAGAGCTTCAAATATGTGTACCTTCAAGACATCGGATTCATATGTATTTTTTTTTAATTTTTAAAATATACAATACACGTAACAGAACAAGACGGTTATTCATGTTTATGCACACAAATATATATCCTGTGTGGGAATCGGATCCTTAGGCCGGTTTATACAAAAGTTCTTATTTTGACATGGGCTAAATTTAATTTTGTATGTCATTGCATCTCAATAATTTGTTTGAACAGGTCACAAATTAGTGACCGTTATTAAATACACCCTCAATCTCTCAGAGCAGAAAATATAAGTAAGTAAAATAAAATTCTAAATTATATTTTCTGCTCTTTATATTATAGGTATACCAACAACACCTATGTTACTATATACTAAGGAATATTATTATACATTACTACAATTAACTAAATGTGGATTAAATAAAAGAAGATATACGTCTAACTTTCCAACATAAATATATCCAATATCTCAAATACAAAATAAAAAATCAAGAATACCAATAGCAACAATGACACATTATATTTAAATACCATCTCATTGAAATTGCACATTTGAAAATACAGTCGGCATAGACCACCGCGATCCGGCGTGATCCGGCCTCCAATTAAATGGCTTCAAGCCCTAAGCCTGCCTCCTTTACGCTAACAGCCCATTGTGTGACCACAGCGGCCGCGCGACCATTTACCGGCAGTTTTTCGACAACATCTTTATCGAAATCAATGGGTCGTTTCGGCGTTTCGTTTCGCAAGGTGAGAATTTAATGTGACGTTATTTCGTTTGGTTCGGATTGGGGTAATTAAGAGATGGTTTTGAGTTGGATCGGTTGCTTCTAATGTTATGGGCAAGAGTGTCATGTTTTAATAAGTTAATGATATAAATATTTTTGAAGTTTTAGCAGCATACGAAACAAAGCTCTGTTCTACAAGTTCTACAAAATTAATCGTTTTTTCGTAAATCCAAACCTATTCGTATTATGTATCAAACATTCGCATTCATGCACAAAGAATAATATAATATTAGCATATAAGAGATTTGCTTTATATTTTGTTCCTATTTTTATTTAATTATTTTTTTTATTAGTAACACTTTTCTTGGACAACATTTATCCCGTACAACTATTTAGTTTACAACTGCTAGGGTTGGCTGGTAGAGATCTCTTCTAGAGATAAGTCCACCTTTGTACATGTTATTTGATATACCTCATGTAATATTTAAAATTATTTTTGTGCAATAGGATTATTATAAGAATATTTTCCATTTGTGGGACTCGAACTTTTGACTATAGGAGCGGTGCCGGTATTCTGACCTCCACTTCATATTGGTTATCAACGTTATTTTATATTTCAAGAACTATAAATAAGGTCCAACTTTAAAGCAATGAAAGTAGTTCATAAAAAAGAAAGAAGTGCATAAGAAACTTACTTTCGAGC
The DNA here is from genome assembly GCA_949126915.1 of Musotima nitidalis. Classification (NCBI taxonomy): domain Eukaryota; kingdom Metazoa; phylum Arthropoda; class Insecta; order Lepidoptera; family Crambidae; genus Musotima; species Musotima nitidalis. Next base: position 3,185,882 of record OX421424.1, on the reverse strand, counting down.
TACATTTTCGATTGAAACTGAAGCACACAAAGTATAGGTAGTCTGTTTTTCGAAAATTGATTACGTAGTCGGCAAAAACATGCCGGCGAGCGACCGAACGCGCACGCGTTATATGCGCACGCGCAAAAAGCGACGCGTGAATTCGCGCCGATTCTGCGCGAGCAAAAACGCATAGGATTCTCGTGGAATTTAGAAATTAAAATGCAACGCCCGGTGTACGCGACCGGTTGAATGGTGGATCGACCGGAGATTTTTTCTCAAAACCGCGTTTGGGAAAGTGGCGGATTTTTTCTCAGTTAAAATGTTGGTGTTGGCTTAAAAAGTCAGGGAATATTGATCTCTTATTTGTATTTTGTTTCTTTGCTTTATTGCTTCTTTTTTAACATGTCTATAAAACAAAACAGAATTTAAAAAAAAATTCATACATATATACATTTACGCCTGTTTCCCCGAAGGGGTAGGCAGAGGCATGTTATACGCCCACACTTCGCCAAATACATAGTTGGTCCCACGTAACAGGTGGCTAGCCTATTGCTGCTTAGCGGTCACTGTTATATTCGCTAGAGCCTCGTCCGTTGATCGGCAGGTGCACTACTTGCAGGTGATGTTGGCTTGGGCTCCTTAAGTCTTAGGATCCCTATAATACACCAGCTATGTGCTCCTGAGCCAGAAAGATTCCTTTTTTCATAACAAACATTAAGGTATTATTCAGTAAGTTTAATTATCTGTAAAAAAATAAGTACAAAGGAGGCCTCCATTAAATAAAAAAAAAATTGTTTGCTGAAACTGACATGCCCATAAAATAACATTTTAAAATGATGGTTTTAAAAACCAAAAATATTAGAGTATTAATTTCTTATAATATTAAAGTTTTACAAGTTATCAAATTTATATAACCTAAATACTGGTATGCTATTATTATAATAAAACAATATCGGCTTTTTTGGTGATACAAAAACCAATATGTATGATTACTAATGAGTCTCAAGGCCAAGTTATGCAAGACCTTAGAAATCAGGTACTAATTTTGTGGAAATCTCGTACTTATATGTGTGTTCGTGCGTGTGTGTATGTATGTATGTAGGATGCGTGGTTTCATGGTATGGGTGATTATGTGTATGTATATTTTTTTTTCTTCATATTTTTAGTTTGTAAAGATGTGTTTGTTGTTAACCTAGCTCTTAATTTGTACTTTTCTTTTCAATGTTTTACTCGGCACTCGTTGTCCTTCACATGTTTAATATTCTTTAATGTACTTTTTTTTGTAATGACTGTTTGTGCCAGAATAAATAAAAATAAAATACCCACCGTTAAATACTATGGCATTATATAAAACCAAAATTACAATATTAGTAAAATTATTCAATTAGTTTTAGATTTTTACTTTTACTAATAACTTGTGAGTATTTGTTTATTTTTTCATAGTACTTGTAAATTTAAGTATGTTAATTAAAAAAATTGCGTGTTTGCTAATGGTACCCGAGGTCCGATACCGTACTCACTAGAAACTATTCCGATGCAATTCCGCGTTGCGTTCGCTAGACGTGCGACTGTCGTGATATCGATCACACACTTTTGCGCTCCCACGCCTGTCGCATCGCTGTCACAGTCCACTACCGTAAGCTTGTTCACATTATAAAACTTATTATTTTTACATTATTACTAGACATTTGTGAGCAGAGGTATTACCAGGTAAAAAAAAAAATATTGGTACAGCTCGGCCGAACCCAAATAAACTGGTAACAGGGCAGGAGGAAGTAATAAATAGGTAATAATTAAAATCGTGGTTATGTTTTCAAAGATATTGAACTTAACATACCCGAATTCAAGGCATATTTTTATTTGTGTAAGATCGAAAGTAGCTAAACGAAAAGCAGCAATATTGTTGCAGTTAACTGGTAAAAAACAGTTGCATTGTTATTTAACTAACTAACTATAGGTCAGTTAAAATTGTACTTGTACTAGGGAATGGTCCAAAAATATCTATTTATTTTAGCATAATTGAGAAAATTATGTACACTGGAATACAATTGAGGCGGTTAATTTACAGTAGTATACTTCTAACAGCGGATAAAGATGAATTTTGGAAATGTGACTCATAGTATATTATATAGTATAGAAAAGTGACTTATAATATAGTAATAATTCTATAAATTTAATCTTTTTATCTCTCTATAAACTGTGAACAGTTAGCAGCCTGTTCGCCACAGACTGTGCCACAACGCTGCGCCTTGCGACAAAAACCACCCACATTAGAATGCGGTGCGCGACACGAGTGACGACGCGCAAAATTGCCTTTTAAATGCGACCCGCTGATTTTTAATACCCCATTGCGATGCCCAGCCAAAATAATCACTTACTTATGAACGGGAAATCATTTTTATTAACGTTAATTAAAATCATCGCGTGAGAACTCTGCCCCGATCCGTGATTTAATGTCGCTCTCGTTGAAATTTATTCGAAATTTATTTTATGGTTATCTTTACTAATAATATAGGAATAATTGATTTTTTTAATGGTGGTAGCTATAGGATTCTGTGTGGTCGGAATTGATAACCGAAGTGAAGCAGAGTACATACAGATCAGGTCCTGGCGCTCTCGCAGCAGGCTAGCTGCACGGTCCTCTGTGGTATTAAAAATCGAGAGTCTTCTTGCTTAGAATAGTTATTCGTGTTAATAATCGTGAGATATTTGCTTAGATATAATATTTGTAAGAGTAATATAAAGTTATGGTATCTACAGTAAAAGTTCTGCATAGCTCGAAACTAAATGACTTTTATAAAATATCACGACCAAATTCCCATGATAAACCGATTTACAATTCCCATACCTAATCGTTTTCGAGGAATAATATCTATGGTATGTAACCATTGCGGGCTCTGGTCGGGCACGAACGGGATAGCGAGACTGAGGGGCGCCATGGTTCCTGGAAACAGGCTTGTTAGCAACACGGTCACAGCAGCTACGTTGACAGACCAACATTTTATTGCTAACGCCGCGAGTAATATATTTAGCTGACAAGACCTATATTTTTGCTAAACAACTATTCAAAATATTAGGTACATGTTAAAAAAGCAAGTACAAAGGTGGACTCATTACTAAAAGAATATTCTTCCAGACAACCTTATCGAAAGTGAGGTAAATAGTATACAGATAAATAGATCATAATTATTATATGCACGACATAATAATGATTAATCGATCCCTAACTTTCAAGGCTCATCTTAACTCAACTTCTATTAAATGTTTTTTAGCTAAGTGAATGTTTTTATCCCACTTAAAGTTAAAATACTTAATATTATGGCCACGAACAGCCCTATATAAAGTTTTTTGAAAAGAATTAAAGCGAGAGAATGACGCTGGTGTGCCCAATATATGCTCAGACTCTGCTTAACGATTTCAATCAATCAATCAAAAAATTATTTATTTCGTAAACTACTACATAGTACTAGAAAACGTCAACATTAAATATAAATATAAAAAACAAACGAAATATTATTACACTGAATCACGAAGCTTAGATTCACTTATATGCAATAAAACAATTTAAAAACAAAAACCGGCCAAGTGCGTGTCGGGCCACGCGCAATATAGGGTTCCGTAGTCACCCTTTGCCATAATGTCGCTATATGAACAGGTTCAGCTATTCCCCGATAGATATCACTACTACGGTATGAATGAAATTTTAATACATATAATACAAAAATTTATTTGATTGTCGTCCATTACTCGAAAACCAGTAAAGCCTACTTAGCCGTGATAGTTTTCCTTTTAACTTCATTATATATACTACTATTGTGAATTTTTTCAGCCACTCTGAAAGTACCGTTTACCTGGTGGGGGGGGGCGGATACTAAACTCTATCAATTTTTGCCACTTTAAAGCTTAATGTTTCGAAAACGGATCCCTAAATCGAAAAATGGTTTTAAGAAACTCGTATTACTTTTGAAAGACCTTTCTAACGATACCCAACATGATAAGATAGACTCGAGAAAAAAAAATCATTCCTACTTTACGTGTAGGGGAGGTACGTTACAAAACAATATTTTTAAAAATTTTATTCTACAGGTTTGTCGACGTGATTAATATGTATACCCACACCAATTTTCAGCTGTCTAATGTTAATAGTCTCTGCGCTAACCCGCGGACGGACGGACGGACGGACGGACATGGCGAAACTATAAGGGTTCCTTGTTTACTACGGAACCCTAAAAAGTAATTAAGTGTAAGTGAATCTAAGTGCCAGTTCCGAGCCACCGCTCTGTAAGAAGAACTGACAAGAAACTCACAGGCTATGCTCTTTTAAATTGATCCATTGGTTTGGTACTTGAATTATAATCTTCATTTGTCTGTGAAGCTATACAATGCAATATAATATAACATTAACAATATTTATGTTCTAAGTCATTCGTATTAGAATAGCTTATATAAAACGGCAGTTTAATCCCTAGTTGATTGCTTGTGATAACTTGTGATACTATCAACGAACTTTCAAAGCGAGAGTTATTAAACACTACTCTAACGTTGTTAACGTTTTCCTAGGCAATAATTTTAACAGAAATATCTCAGGACACATACTCATCTCCAGGCAAAGGCTTTCACGTACAAATACTTTTCTTCCCCTTGGAATAACTGCCTCCCGGAGAGCACCTATTAACTTTTAATTTAACCCTTTTTGTCCCCACAGTTTTCTCATTAAAAGTATAATAATTAGATGGTTCTAAGTACTATGATTGTAGATCACTGTTCGATCGTCCAATCAAGCCTTGTTAGAGGGAATTCTTATGCTATTAGTTTTTATTTTACTGTTTCTATCAGTTTTATAGTAAGTGATTTTTTTAAACTTTTTTCTGGCGTGCCGCGGTAGCGGCCGGCGAAGCGCCAAAATTGATTTGTATATCTTAAACAATACAATTATTATTGATTACTGTTAGTGTATATTTGCCAAACCATATTTGACTACATAATATTCGGTAAAATGAAACATTGCCATGTATTTATTTGCTAAACAATAAATTGCTAAAAATAGTTTTGCTTACTGTAAAATTGCGAAAAGATGGTTTTGCCTAATGAAAATTTGGGAAACATTCTTTGGCAAGTGTCACTTTGGGAAACGTCAGTATACCATTTAAAACACATGTAAGTGTTAAAATAATCAGTTGGCACTTAATTCAAACCTCGACGTTATGTTAAAATTAAAACACTACTTCGCACACATGGGGTGAGAGACAATTAATCATGTGATTCTAAAGTTTAAGTCAAAATTGTATAATAAAATCAGTTACATACATACATAATATCAGGCCTGTTTTCCCGACGAGTTATACTGTTGGTCCCACGTAATAAGTGGCGAGCCTATTGCCGCTTACCGGAAACTTTCATGTTCGCCAGAGCTTCGTCCGTTAATCGGCAGGTGCACCACATGCAGGTGAGGTTGGCTTGGGCTCCTCAGAACTTGATAGGAGCCCTGTACACCTATACATTATAAGCTTTTACGATCGTCAATTAAATCATACGCTCTCTAACTAAAACAAAGAGATTAACTTTAATTTCTAAATAACGCACACGATTACGATAAAATTAGTCATTTAGCGAACCGTTATTTCTAAAATTTACCCGATTTCGAGATAGACTACTGTTAATTTCACCCTCGTTTGGTTTGTTACTCAATGGTAATATTAATCAAACCCGTAATATCCTCAAGTGGGTTTAATACCCATACTAACATCGGTAATGCGGAGATCAGCATTATTAAATAAATCAGTGGGCAGACCAGGAGCCCAATTCTTCTAAATTAAATAGTTTCAGCGTAAACGTGATCAAAAGGTGATAGAACTAACTCAGAGTTACAGTTGTTAGAATTATTGATATTTATTTTAAATATAACTGATTATTACTAAGCAACGGTTATTTTAAGACTTATACCTTTAAAATTAAATGTATAAAACGGAAGTAGTAATCATAAATTACTACTTCCGGTAAATCTATTGTTTCCAAATAATTGCTATTCGGAAACGGAAGTTATATTTTGTTAACAAGTTTTGAGATTTGATGATGAAAGAGGAAAGGGGGAGAATTAGTTTATAAGGGGGAGTTTGTGCATTTAGGAGCACAACTGTACTAGCCACTAGACAGGCAGTAACTCTGCCCGGTTGTAAAATTAAATAAATCAAATAATGTCGTGAACAATTAAATTCGTATCGTTTATCACCTGGTTCCTTATACAGTGGAACTGTCTTCTAACACTTAAATGCAAAAACTGCTTTTATTGGTATTATTATTATACGCCCACATTTCGCGGATAGCATTTTTGGTCCTTCGTGATACATGCTGCTTACCGGGAACTTTTGTGTTCGCAAGAGCCTTGACCGTTGATTTGCAGATGCCGTTGGCTTGGGTTTCTTAGGTCTTGAACAGCGGTGGGCGTCGTCCGAAGATTTATAGTGGGTAGGCTGGCCAGTTTTACTGCTGGCGGTCGCGTCTGCCGCAGTGAGCCTAACACTCCCCTCTCCCCCCTTTGGCCGGGAGGCAGTGCGTAAGGGCATTTCGTTACCGACGTAAATAAATAAAAAAAAGGGTTTCTTAGGTCTTCACCTTAACAACCTTTTTAGTTCACTGCTGAACATTAGCCTCCCAACAGATTACATTATATTGGGAGTATTGGCCTATAATGATAACCCTGGGCAGGCGGGTTGGTGATCGCAGTTCAAGCCAGTACGCAGGATGACGCTGCTGCCCATCATCCGATAAAATTTCTCTGCGTCGACTCTTACGTCCCCCGTGAGATGAAAGGGGTAGCACTGTTCTAGGCTGGTACCACACGACACTTCCACGTCGTTAGGTCTTGGTCACACTCATCATCATCACAAATCATTAAATTTAATGTCCCCCATTAAAGTCCCATTACTGAGCACGAGCCTCCTCTCACATATCAAGGTGTAAGGGTACTGGGTCATACTCCACCACGCTGACCCAGTGCGGATTGGCGGAGGCAGGTATATGGCGTCCAGCTTTTAGAATTTATCAAGCCGCCCATTAGGCCTCTAACATGGCTTAACGACTATCACATTTAGTGATAACCGGGACCAACGACTTAACGTGCCATCCGAAGCACGGAAGCGCTCGATATTAAATGCTACACAAACGGTCACCCATCTAAGGACTGACCTCTGTAAACTCTGCTGTACTTCGGTGATCGTTTCCGACCACCGAGCACCGCAGAGCTACGAGCGCTTCACACTATAATCCGTAAAATATGTTTAATTTTGACGTCACCACTGTCTGAGTAAGTAGAATGAGCCAGCATCTCGTGCGCTTGTGGATTTGCGATCTCTTTTTAGTGGCTACTTTTTTTTTTTTTTTACATGCTCCAATTGTGAGTACGGATTGCATGCGTTGGCGTTGTTGGGCAGATAATATCTGTAATGCGATACTGGTTTTTAGGAGGTTTCTCGTGATTTTTGAATATTTTCTTCTTCTTCTAAGACCTTTTGTTGGTTTTTTTATGTAGATTAAAGTATATATCCTCCCTTCTTCTTCTTATGTGCTTCTCGCCTTTAAACGAAATGTTTTTGGCGAGGATCTTAATTACAAAAACGAAATGTTTTTTTTAATTGTACTTTTTGTTAAATAAATAAATAAATATTTCATATATACACCAATTATTAAGTTCCAAGATAAGTATCATTAAGAACTTGTGTTATGGACACTAAATAACGGATATACATACATCAATACTTTTTTTTTGTAAATACATACTTAATATACTTAGAAAAACACCCAGACCAGAACAAATACTCATATTTATACACACAAATATTTGTCCTGTCTGGAAATCGAACCCACGACCTCAGGAGTGGAATGCAGGTATACTCGCCACCACGCCATATCGGTCGTCAATTCAAATAAATAAAATAAATGATTGAAAAAAATAAAAATGTATATATATATATATATATATATATATATCTTCTCGTATATTGTTGATCCAATACGCATCCCAAACATATGTTGATCCACCTTTAGGTTGCGATTTCTTGGTTCCGTTACATCAGATTGTCATGAAATCGGAATACGTTAGATCCGGGTACTATGACGGCGAATCAGGTAAAGCCGAAAATTGAAATACTCGCCACAAAATGTTTGGAAGTATGTTGATCCGTAACGGCTAAATATTTTACATGAATCCGGCATTTGTTAATCCATTTTATATTCGATTGCTCTATAGACATAGTTGATCCGGAGCCACAAATTACGGAAATGATAGAGCTACGGAATGGCAACAGGGTGCGTATATGTAACAGACAAGTTTAACGCTATATGATATGATGCAGTTGGAAAGAGAACGCGCTAAACGTACTGCGCAGGCGGGCGCGCGGCGCACAGTATACGATTTGACCAATCTAGGTAGACAAAACTCAAAAACTTAAGATATGGGGAAAAAAGTATCATGTCTTGTGATGATAAGAGTTTTTTAGTGAATAAAAGGAATAACTATTAAATATACTCTATTTATTAATTATCCAACAAATATTTTAAATCATTATTATGCTTATAAATTTGTTTCCGAGGAAGTTTTCGCAATAAAGATATATAAGGATCTGAAGACATTAACAAATATTTTATCAGATCGTAATTAGTCTTGAAGTTTTCATTGTGTGTCCTAATCTGGCTTTCCTTATCTCTTTGTTCTTTGCCTCTGAAGCTTCCCCGGACATATTTTGCCCGATAGGTAAAATAGAATTTTTTATTATTTGTGCTCCATGCACCAATATTTTGTGAATGGTTACTGGCATATTGTACCATTTGTAGTAATCTAAATAAATTTTCCTTGTCTCCTCACAATAGCTGTGAAATTTTTTACAATCCATTTCATAGCCAGACGTAATAGCTGCTGGGATTGTCCCAAAACGACGAATTAGACTTTCATTTAGTCCGGTAATGCGTGCTGTAGTAGCATAATTGGAAAAAAATACTCGTGCAGTATTCCCGTCGTTACTGGTTCCGAATCCTGGTTTTACTTTATCTATGATAAGACCGTAAGCGAAGCGCTCGTAGCTCTGCGGTGTTCGGTGGTCGGAAACGATCACCAAAGTACAGCAGAGTTTACAGAGGTCAGTCCTTTGATGGGTGACCGTTTGTGTGGCATTTGATATCGAGCGCTTCCGTGCTTCGGAAGGCGCGTTAAGCCGTTGGTCCCGGTTATCACCAAATGTGGTAGTCGTTAAGCTAGAGCCTCCATGCCAGGGGCGGCTTGAAAAATTCTAACAGCAGGGCGCCATACACCTGCCTCCGCCAATCCGCACTGGGTCAGCGTGGTGGAGTATGACCCAATACCCTCACACCTTGATATGTGTGAGGAGGCTCGTGCTCAGTAGTGGGACGTTAATGGGCTGTGATGTGTGATGATAAGACCAACTTCTTTAAATTGCTTCATTTTTTCGTCTTTACTTTTCTTAAAAAAAAATTGTCTTTGTCTCCTGTGACTTGCCACTCACAAATTTTTAAGCGGTAACTAATATCTAAAAGACATTCCAAATGGCATGTAAACTAGAGATACAAAATTGGTACTTACTCTCATCTGACTCCCTGAGTATTGATATTGAATTCATCTCCTTTGATGTTGCCTTGCAAATGTAACACTTTTGAGTAGATTTTTATTCTCATTTAAAACATTTACGTCGTGAACTTTGAGTAATTATAAAAGGAGCAAGCATCTGGGATGTACCGCCTCTGCCGAGGTACAAGACCTAAAATTCTAGCTCGTTGTTAAAAACTACTTTCAAATCGATTATTTGACACTTTTAATATCGGCGTTCAAGTGAAACGTTCTCGTACAAAAATGCCTACTTGTGCAGTATATTCACTATATAGCATGTATTTTTATTACGTGAAATCGTTTAAGGAAATAATAGGTAGGTAGATGTACTATCCAGGAAAAATAGTATAAAATTTCGGAAGAGCATATGCTCCAAGTTATTAGCAAATCACTTTATCGAAATGAGCTTCTAGTAGATAGTGACCCGCGGGGTAGGAGAACGGCCACGCGACATAGGTAAGTAAACATTTTACGCTGTTTCGCTGTAAACATTTTATGCTCTTTCGCTCGCACACGTTCTGCCTCATTGTGTCTCTCTCACTCTCTCCCTTTAATTTAAGTTTCCGTCAGCCGTAGCACGTGTTCGCCCATCCTGTTGCCGTTTTTAATAATTTCTTAAATTTTAATTTATTTAATACGAATAAATGCAATTTAAAAATAATAACAGAATAAACTACATAAACGGACACTAAAAACCAAAACTGCAAAGTTATAGATCATGTCATTAAACCAACGCGGTTAAAGTAGGCTCCGGGTCCGACCCTTCCGACTGATCTCCACCTTGTCGTGGTGGGGGGGCTGAGTACCTCCCGGTAGGGCGCAGGAGGCGCTAGGAAAAAGGTACCGGGGGGGAAACTAAGAGGGGCCCCTGCTGTCTAACCATGGTCCCTCCGGGGAGTCGGCCACACACACTATGGTCGCACGGGGAGATAGGAGGGGCGCGTCCACTGCGCTTCTCTGAGGAGGTCCTCCCGGTTTTGGTCCGGGGGACGTTAGCCGCAGGCGGGGTGTCAGAAGCTGCAACCTAGGTACTGGCCCCCGCCTCTTTCTCAACAAGCGGCAGGCGTCGTCGGAAGATTTTTAGTGGGTAGGACTGCGGTGGTCGTGTCTGAAGCAGTGAGCCCCACACTCCCCTCTCGGTCCCCCCATTGGCCGGGAGACAGTGCGTAAACAGCATTTTTTACCGACGATAAAAGAAAAAAAAAAGGCGTCGTCGGAAGATTTTTAATGGGTATTACTTGGCGGTCGTGTCTGCCGGTGGTGAGTCCCACACCCCCTTTCGGTCCCCCTTTGGCCGGAAGGCAGTGCGTAAATGCATTTTGTTACCGACGTAAAACAAAAAAAAAAAATTGGCTCCGTGTTCGATACCAGGGAAAATCTATTCGAAATGTTTCTTTTTGAAATACCTAATAAGAATAAGTAAATAATTATCAGACAACACCACATATAGTGCTCTGATCCTACATTAGTAGATTAAAGCACTTGGTACGTATGTACACCAACTGTAGCTGTCGCGATTATTCAGAAGCATACGTTGCCAGGCCGGGAATGGAACCCAGGATCCTAAACGCCTAGCCCAGTAATCTAACCACTCGGCACTGAAGCGGTAAATAACTGAATTACGTAAATATCTACTAACTTAAACAGAATCCTTTTGTAGGAAACTTGCGATTATGACTGTCTATTACATAAACTAAGTTAGCTACCTATTGTATTAAGTGCGTATCAGTAACAGCTGACGGGCGTAGGTACTTACACCAACTATAGCTGTCGCGATTATTCCGAAGCATACTTTGCTGGGCCGGGAATGGAACCCAGGATAACAGCCATTAATCTAACCACTCGTCTCTGAGGCGTTAAATAACTGAATAACATGAATATCGACTAACTTAAACAAAAGCCTTCCGTAGGAAACTTGCGATAGTGACTGTTAATTACAAAAAATAAATTTACTTAAGAAAGTATTTCATAAAGTACGTATCAATAGCGGCTGCGTAGGTACACCATCTATGGCTATTGCCGGGGCGGAGAATCGAACCCAGGACCCCGAGCGTCTAGCTCAGTAATCTAACCACTGAGGCATTCAATAACAAAGACTGCCTATTACTTAAACTAACATACGAAGGTATTTCGTAAATTGCGTATTAACTGTTTTGTCACTGCGGTGCGAGACTGCGAAGTGCGAGGACTAACGAAACGCTAGCCCTGCTGGCCCCCACTTGCAAGTTAGAAGTCGTAGTGGGGCGCGCTGGGCGACAATTGTCAAAGGAACGATCCTTTGACAAATCCTGCCTGCGCCGCGGCGCAAGTCAATATCATAGGTGCCGCGCGGCGTCTTTAGCTCTTACCTATCCACATTAGTGCGAAAGTTCGTTATTTACTTAAATGCTAGCTAATAGTAGCGATAACTTGATTCCAATGATGGAGACCCATGTTCAGCAGTGGACTATTACGGGCTGTTATGATGATGATGATGATTACTCCTAAGCGAGTCGAGTAAAATGAGCACAACCATAGCCGGCCCACTGTTAACCATCAAGTGTATGCACCTTCTTCTTAGCGAGTGGGTCAAGGGATTGAACAGTCAACCCGATGAACCCTGGTGACAGAGTTTTTAAACCGCCTTATAGGCCTCTGACATGGTTTGAGTAACGATTACTGTGATAGACAGCGACCGGGACCGACGGCTTGACGTGCCCTCCGAAGCACGGAATCATCTTTATTTTCAGAAAATCAGGTGATTAAGCCTGCATTGTCCTAACCAAACTGGGAACAATCTCACAAAGTGAAAATATCAACATTGTGTGCCTCCCCCTCAGGATTCAAACCCAGGACCTCCGGACGACGTACAGATCCGCGCCATTTATCTACCGTAAAAAATTCTTGCTCATAATTGTATTTGAAATTACAAAAATAAGAACGGCACCGTCGCTTTCACCATCAGCCAATCATAGTGAGTGGTGCCCTGTGATTGGTCCATTCAAATTTTTAAGGTGGATCAACAATTTGGTTTTGGCGGATTCGTATATGTGATCAACAATAGTCGTTTTTTACAAAAGATACCAACCCGCACATAGTGGCTCCGGGAAAATCCGACCCGGAGCCACATATGTACTCACTCATTACAAACGGATCAACAAAAGCGGTTCGGATCAACAATTGTCATCGGATCAACTAAGTGCTGATGGGACACCGCGCATGATCAACAAAGTACGGTGAGCTATCTCTATATATATATATATATATATATATATGAGAGTTTTGAGTATATAACGCAACTATTTCTAGTATATCACCAAAATCAAATCACCAAAATAATTGGTAAGTCGTTGTGGCTGTGTGAGATCATTCGACATTGAAATTCTCTACGACATGTGATTCCCTACTAGTCCCGGGTCTTTTAATTAATTTTAAAGACTTCTGGTTATAAAAATACACCTACGTACAAATATACAGTTCAGTCAAAAAAGTGGTGCTTCAGCTTATAAGCCAGTGATCCCAAAAGCTGTTGTTCTTGCAGCACTCTGGCCAAAGATATTAAAAATAATATACTAGATACAAAATAATTTAATAAAAGCCCTCCAAATAGTGCCTATCACATTTTTGTAAAATATTAACTTTAAAAAATTGTGTACCTACCAATTTATACAATGAGTTTGTAATTAAATGAACAGTATTCATAAATAAGCGTAAAAAAATCTTAATGATAAAAGTTTTAAAACAATTGAATTAATGTATTGTTACGTTAAAATATTTCTAATTCACCACGTAATCCTACAAATAGTAATATCACATTTTGCAAAAAAGTTACTTAAAAAATAGTGCACCTACCAGTTCGAACAATGGGATTGTAATTAAATGAACAGTATTCATAAATAAACAAAATAAATATTCCTTATGAAATAGTTGTCACACAATCGAATTAATGTATTATTACGTTGAATAACTTTTAATTCACCACGTTTCAACCTTAATAAACGAGTCGCATCAATTCACCGTTAAAATCTTATTGTGATTACTAGTTGCAGTTAAAAGACTAAATCCTTATTACATAACATTTGGTTAACATTTACTGTGCATTCATCACCGAAAAACTGCACGAGCCTCAAGAATTGTTGATCATAAAATTATCCATTTATGTCTGGGTTATGGCAACTTTATATCTCGGTTTTGGCAACTTTATATCTCGGTTATGGCAATTTGCAAAGTGCTTGTGTGGAATTATCTTGATGCGTCAAATGTAATGAATTAATGATAAAGATTTAAGTAATTACTCATAAGCGTTAATATGAGATGAGATGCTGAGTGATGGTCGGATGTTGAGGTGATTTGGGATGGTGTAATGGGGTGTCGGTAGCGTGGTGTAGTGGTTATTTTTTGTGTTATTTAATTTGACGAATGTAGCACATGAGTGCGTACTGTATTGGTACACCAAGAGATTAAATGTAGACATGACTCGTGGATATGGGTACTGTTAGAGCTTTTTATGCAATAGGGTAAAACAAAATATGCTTTGTCGTCTTTAAGATCAACATGCACAAAAGATCCGACATAAGGGTCAAAGTGCGCCACGAACAGTCTGTGGCCCCCGTGATAAGATAAGATAGATATAAGACTATCAACATGATAATTTATATTCGTCAAATATAATCAAACAAAATGGACACACACATACATACATAAATTTAGCCTGTTTCCCCGAAGGGGTAGGCATAGGCATATTATACGCCCACACTTCTCCAATTATAAAGTTGGTCCCACGTAATAGGTGGCGAGCTTATTTGCGCTTACCGGTACTGTTAAGTTCGCCAGAGCCTCGTCCGTTGATCAGCAGGTGTACCACTTGCAGGTGAGGTTAGCTTGGGCTCCTTAGGTATTGGTAGGATCCTTATACATCAAAATAACATAAAATATACTTTATTGTCTTTAAGATCAACATGATCATTTAGATTCGTAAAATCTAAGCAAACAAAATGAAAATATAGAAGCAGTGTTAATAACAATGCAAAAGATATGAGCGTTACCATAATCAAGAAAGAGAGAGAAATAAAAGCAACGTGGATTCTTTGTCAGAATCTGTCAAGGTTTTCTAGTTAATCTGTCTGTTGTGGGTTTTTTTCAAGATTTATCAGTCTGTCAGTGACTTTAATTGGGGCATTAGTCTGTTAGCCTGTCGTGATTCTCAATAGGGGAAGGGATTGTCCGTCAGTCTGTCGGTGACTTTAACGAGCCTCCTAAAAGGCAACGACATTGAGAAAAATGCCTCAATAAGCCATCTTGACTTTATTCAGATTATTAAAATCTAAAAAAATTACAAAAAGAAAATTACCACCCAGTTGTTCTCAAAACTACCAACAGCTAATACTGAAGAAAAAACGGAGCAACTCGCTCTCATGTTTAGTGATAGCGTAAACTAACAGCTAACGTAGCAAAACGACGAGATAGATATTGCTATAGCCACAGAGATAAGAAAAGCTGGGTACTCACCTGCGTGGGTAATGGGTAACTCGCCGCCCGTTAAGGGTTACCGCGGCCTTGGTGTTACAGGCTCAAGAAGGAACATGGATGGTTTTTAGTCAGTAAAAGTCTGACACACCCTTCCGCTTCACCCACAGCGGAAGACGGTCATTTGATGATTTTCCATCCGAAAAAAAAAAAGGTACTTACTTGCCATGTAACACGTAACGTAACGCATGTTACGTATACAACCTTCAAGTGAGTACGGCTCGTCCACGGTATTGCGTATCTAACTGCGAGCTCCGACGCGCATACTGCGACCAGCCTTTGTGCTCGTAGTGATTCCGCCATTCGGCAGTTCGTTACGATCTCCCTGCGAACCACGGCGAGCGGCTCGCAGCGCGCTCGTGCCTATGTACTCACATGAAGTATCTGATACATTACATGATACACGGCGAAATGAGTACACTGCTTAATGCTTTTGGTATTGCTCGTACAGTGCGATGACTACTCTCCATCAGGTAGTTCCGTATGCTTGAGTGAGAAGACAAGAAGCAACTACCAGAAAAGCTGTTTTAAATCCCGGTCGAGTCTGGTAAGTGGTAGGACTTTCTGCGTCTGTCTATATTCTACTTTAAAAATGTTTCTAATAAAAATAATAATTCTTAACTATTCCACCAATTATTTAGTTCCAACATAGGTATTATTAGGAACTTGTGTTATGGATACAAAATTAAGGATAAACATACTTAAATACCTTTTTTTTAAATTTATTGATTCAGGCGTTACTTTGCGGAAATCCATTGTAAGCAAGTGATGGATTAAAAATATCTTTGTAACAATTCCCGCGCTACTTTCCCGAAAAATCGAGAAACTATTCAACACGACACGTGTTTCGCCCTTACACAGGGCATCTTCAGGTAAGATAGGAGCCTCAGAACAACGATGTCTTCACGACCAACGCTGAAACGAGAGTCTCGAGTTTTGACTCTTGTCGTGTTGAATAGTTTCTCGATTTTTCGGGAAATAATAGTAGCGCGGGAATTGTTACAAAGATATTTTTAATCCATTACCTTTTTTTTTGTAAATACATACCCAATATACATAGGACACACCCAAACTAGAACAAATATTCACATTCATGCACACAAAGATCCTTGTCTTGTTAAGAAGTTTTGTCCTGTGTGGGAATCGAACCCACTACCTCAGAAGTGGAGTACAGGTATACTGACCTTCACGCCATATCGGTCGTCGTCGGTTTTTGAAGAGGAATGGCGAACAATTGTTAACATAATATATGTCTCAGAGTAAAGAATAGCATAAATTTAATGCATGCAAAACAGGAACTTTCTGACTTCTTTTCTGTCTGTACACATGTTATAATTAAAACAATATTAACGTGACTCCGCTTGGTCAAAGACACCGCCCTTGTACCGCTGGGTCCACGAGTCGCCCCTTGTACTACACTGGGCCCACAACTATAAGAATACAATGTCAGACACAATTCATATAAAATATTCGATTTCTAATATTTATGTGCTTTTAATGAAGGCTTGGACTGTCGTGGTGTAAAACGGGAAGCGAGAGAAATTTTTATTTGTTTTACGATAGATTTTTTTAACGTAAAGTTTGTTTAGTTATATAAATTAATAAATTGAGTAATTGTTTATTTCATTAGCAATTTAACTAGACGAAATTACTATAGCATAGCATAAAGTTAGATATTAGATCTACTAGTTATCATTCCTGCCAATATTATTTACTAAATGCTTCTTACTACTTATAGTTTGCCTTATAGCCAGCCCACAGACTAAGTTTGTAATGACATTTAGCTGCCAAATGAAAGATAACTTAACCAGTTAATGACAGAATTATTTTAGATTTGATTTTATTCATTTTGTTTAGTTTTAAGAGCTTGTTAGGGTTTAAAATATAAGTAAACAATGTTTAAAAAAATCAATTTATGTCAATTGTTGAGTTTTGAGCAGTTGCCACTTGGCAACGCTAGGCTAAAAAGAGTGCAAAAAAACGAATAATAGGTACACAAAAAACTTAACTACATAAACTTGTTATGTAGACGAAATAAAACAATAATAATGATTTAATAATAAAAAAAATCAAAAACTTATCCTTAGATATTGTCTTGAGTATAATTGAACCGGGCCGTGTAGTACTGGCCTAGGTTAATGCTACCCCTTTCTCATCTCGAGGGGGGGTCGTAAGAGTCGACGTAGAAAATTCTTACCGGATGAGCAGTAGCGTAATCCCGCGTACTTGCTGCAACTGCGATCACCAACCCGCCTGCCGAGTGTGGTGATTATGGCGCATACCCCAAATGTTCAGCAGTGGACTCATAAGGGGGCTGCGGGACTGTCCGAAAGGGTTACCGCGGCCTCTGGACGTAGCAGGCACAAGAAGGAACATGGATGGTTTTTAGTCAGTAAAAGTCTGAGTTAGATATTTTTCCATCCGAAAAAAAAAAAAGTGGACTCATAAGGCTGATATGATGATGATGATAATTGATGCTGTAATTGAAGGAGTTAACTAACTGTTAAAGTTATCAAATATGCTTATAATATATAATCTTTATTTATTTATTTTCAAATACATATAGGGTCTTTATATTTCATGAAATAAATAATATGAATTTGTTAATTTAAATATTAAGATGATGAATTTAAACTAAATTAAGCAAACAAATACAAGTTATCCTCTACACCAAATCCAGTCAGGCTGTCTCATCAGGCTATCTTTAAGGTCATAATTGTTTGTTTTTTGTGTTACTTTAAATAAGTAGTAACTTATAGATTATTTATTTACTTATCTTACTATAGTATGTACCCATGTCACTAAATTTAAATAACTAGGTATAATATGTACAAGTACTTTTCTATTCTCTTAGTCTTTATAATAAGCATTGTATTTCATGTAACACGTCTTTTATCCTGTTTTGCTTATTACACACAAATTTGAATTACAATCTAGATTCTATACCTTAGTTCTTAAGATTTTTATTTGTAAAATTGTAATTTGTCGTGTGTATTAATAAATAAATATATCACGAGCGAAATTCACAAGCTATGCGTTTCCCGTTTAATTTAAATTAGAAAGTGAGACAACGGGGGTATTGCGTGAGTGTCCGGCACCGTTACACCAATGTTTCTGTACGTCAGTGCCTAAATAATGCGATGTGACAGCCCCCAGGGTAGGGTAATGAGGATGGGCCGCAGCGTGACGCAAGCTCGTAAACCTGCCCTTAAACCACAGTGGATTATCAGCAGTAGTCGCAAGTTCTTTTGGCTTGAAACATTTCTAATAACTGGACGTTTTCTCACTCCGCTAATTCGCACAAAGTCCGCGTGTGAAGTATAATTTGAATCGTTCTTAACTTTGTATAATAAAATGAGGACCTTGCTAAGATAATGATGATGATGATGATTGGAAAAGCTAAGTCAGAACCGTTATGTCCACAAACATAAATATACAATTGATAACGCTAATGCGTGTACTTCGCGTGTTCGAACCCCGACCTATGGTCGAGGTTGGCCGCGATAGATTTAAATTACTCTATTATTTTTTATTTATTCTGGCACAAACAGTAATTACAAAAAAAAGTACATTAAATAATTTTAAACATGTGAAGGACGAAAAGAAAAGTACAAATTAAGAGCTAGGTTAACAACAAACATTTAAAAAAAAAGTAAAATATGAAAAAATAACATTTACATACACATAATCACCCATACCGTGAAACCACGCAATGTATGCAACATTACATTAGATTAGCCCCAATAGATTAAATTTTATTGTGGGTATCTGCCTATTTTTATAACGCTAGGCAGGCGGGTTGGTGATCAAAGTTCAATCCAGTACGCAAGATGACGCTGCTGCCCATCATCCGGTAAGATTTCTCTTCGTCGACTCTCACGTCTCCCTGGGAGACGACGGGAGGTGGGACTATTCTAGGCCGGTACCACACGGCACAATTGTGTCAAAACCTATATGGTTTTCTTTCTTTCTTTATGGCACTAATATAGTCCGAGTCGTCATACATCCATTGTGGTACTTAGTATAGTGTCAATTATTGTGCTACTGTCTCAAAATCAACCTGTTACACAAAGCGATCCGAGGTTTTTGGGAGCCTGATGACCTGTAAAACAGGTATGTACTCATACCTATCTCAGGCATCAGTCTCAAACAAACAAACTGTTACGTTCGTAATAATTATAATCATCTGCATACTGCTAATGTATCAATTGTTTGTATTGAGATAAATAAATATTATTATTATTATATCCAAATTTCGGTCACAACATATTGACGTTCACCCACTGCGATAAGGCTTTAAATAATGATTGGCTTTCCAGTAGACACAGTGCGTCTCATTTTCAACACTATCAGATATAATAAAGGCGTTTCAATCTAGCTCCCGCGCTTGTTTATTTGTGTTGTGGCAATACATATAATATATTTTTTTTAAGCTATTGCATAGCTTCTATCGCGGGCCTTGAGCGTGGAGACCGAATCCAGAAATTCCGTAACGAAAAAAGCCTAACACCCCCCACTCCGAACAACACAGCGGTGATACTTATTAGTTTTTCCATCTATCGATAAATTATTATTAATTGTTGTTACTAACATAGTCTTTTAAGTTTTGTAATACTAACACGCTATGGGTCGTCGATGCCCGAAAATAAAAGATTTTTTTTATTTTTTTTTTTTATTTATAAATAGCAGAACATTTAATGACTTTTTTAAATATCACGCTTGTCTCTTTAGTTCAGCAACCCGCCTTTAGGTGGTTAGGTTGTATCGGGTGGCTAAAATTTGTTTTCTTATCGGTCACCACGTACGTGTAACTAAAATTTATATCCAAGAAAAAAAGCATAAATAAATATAATTGCATAAGTTGATAAAACATGCTATGTAATAAATAGCTTTACCGCGGCAGTCTCCGAGTGCCACAAGTTTTATTTCTTTCTTTCTTTATGCCACCGATATAGTCCCAGTCGTTAAACACCCAAACTTCGCTGGCAACATACTGACGTCCACCCACTGTGATAAGGCTTTCAAAATGGTTATCTGCCCCGCAGATACCGTCCGATTCGCGACCTGAATATTAATAACGCGCATTGTCTCGCTGCCGGCCCGCGAAGCCTTTTATACCTCTTTGTAATGCCTTTAAGTCAATTCCTTATTATCTTGTTCAGTTTAGGGCATGTTCATATTTAATATTGTAGTAAATTATTTGTATGATTGATAAATTTTGGCCGATATACCCAATCGGCAATAGGCTCGCCACCTATTACGTGGGACCAACTATATAATTGGCGAAGTGTGGGCGTATAATATGCCTCTGCCTACCCTTTTGGGGAAACAGGCGTGAATGTATGTATGATATACCCAATCAATTTTTTTGTGCGAAAATTTATACGAGTATATTTTTAATATGTAAATTTTTTAAGTATTTCAAATTGAATTGTGTTATTGTCTCGGTGTTGCGTTTATTATATATATATTTATATTTAAAAACGAAAAAAGGGTTATCGTATGTTTGTCTGTTATTAAGTGTTTATAACATAAGTTTCTAATGGAGCTAAATGATTGAATTGATTGTAACAGACATACATTACATACTTTCACGCCTGTTTCCCCGAAGGGGTAGGCAGAGGCCATTATACGCCCACACTTCTTAATTATTTATTTGTAATTTTAATTATGAATTTATTATTTTATTTATTTATTTATAATTTTAATTATGAATTTATTTTTTTATTTATTAATTTATTTATTTATTATTATTACTTTTTTATTTTTTATTAATTTATTTATTTTATTACTTTTTTATATGTTATTATTTTATTTATTTATTTATTATTTTATTTATTTATTTATTACTGCTAACCGGGATCTGTTACGTTCGCCAGAGCCTCGTCCGTTGATCAGCAGGTGCACCACTTGCAGTTGAGGTTGGCTTGGGCTTCTTGTGGTAAGGATCCCTATACAGCCTTGATTGTAACAGATTATTACTTGTTGTATTACACATGAGTTCAAAAAACTGACCAACAAAACTGTTCAAACAGTTTAACTGAAGGATCTATTACTATAAACTGTATGTATATAAAGAAGTATTGAAATTTTATAAAAGGCTCAAAGACTTCCTAGTAGAAAAATGTTTTTATGACTTATGTGAATATTTACCTAATTGACATAGTAACTTTTAATTTGTATAATTATTGTATTTAATGTGATTTGATTTTAATTGGAACTATATTTTTATTGTAATTTTGTTTTTTATACATACATAAATACACACATAATGTCACGCCTCTCTCCCGTGGGGGTAGGCAGAGATCACATCCTTCCACTTGCTACGATCTTGGCACACACTTTTAGCTTCATTTACACTCATTAACCTCCTCATACACGCCCGTCGGCTTAGGGTACTTTTGACCTGCCCTTTCTCTAACATTTTTTGTATTTGGTCATGGAAGGTCTTGCGTGGTCTTCCCCTTCCAACACTTCCATCCACTTGTCCATCATAAATCACTTTCATTAATCTACTTTCATTTGTTTTTCATATTGTGTGTATAGGATAGGATTTAATGATAATAATTTCAACTATTTTATAATGTTTTTTGCAATCCCCTTGCAGGGTTCATGTTTTAGAACCATTATTTATATGTAACATTAAGATCTTTATGTACAACATGACGCAAATAAAGAATTATGAACTATTAACTATGAAACATCGTAATGCGAGTTTTAAAAGTTTTTTAGAGATAGGCTGATCATTAGAAAACCCAATAGGTTACTTATAAAGAAAAATATATATTTAGGTTCTGCGATAAACGGTTTGGCCACGGAGTCACGCATAGCTGCCGGAATAAGCTAGTGTCTAAAAGTAAATTTTACTTTCGTATGTGATACAAAAACAAGCGCCTTATTTATTTATTTATTTATTTAGTACACACACAGAAATATATATACAGAAATACTTTAAAACTTTGAAACATTGGGTACAGGGCACAGCTTATTCCAAATAGAAATATCTTCCAGCTGGCCCGCGATAGGAAAAACTTAAGATAAAACAGGCTAGTCTGTGCGTTGTAATATACTAAATACAGAGAACAAAAAATTGATAATACCTATAAATAATAATATATTAATTAATTTAATTGTAATGCTGAATTATGATGTATAGTTATTAATCTTATTGCTTTAAAATTAAAATTTTTTTTTAGGTCATTTGTCATTTATTATTATTACTTCGTTATCATTATATTTCACTTTTTATTTTCTTTGGTTTGTGTTCAGTAGCTTAAAAATCTTATGTTATGGGAGAGCGAAGTTTCCCAACACAAGCATCTCTATGCTTAAAGGGAAGTTACAAATAAAATGTCAAATATGTTTTAAGTTATTGAAATAAATAAATTATAAATAAAACTATAAATAAAATAAATACCGTCTTAAATAATACAATATGAAACTGAGCTCGCGTCTTGTAGCTATGCTTTCAAAAGACATCAACGCGTCCTGGATATTGGTTTTTTTTAAATTCTCGAACAAATATATCTAGTTGATTAAATAATTTAATTATTTAGTATACCAATTGATTTACATACACATTTTTAATTACACTTTTTATTTTCACAACCAAAAAGTATATTTTAGTCGTTAATACGTTAAAGCATGCAAACTAATTACTAAAAACTAAACACAACATTAATCATTAGACGACCGATATGGCGTGGTGGCGAGTATACCCGCACTCCAGTCCTGAGGTCGTGAGTTCGATTCCCACACACAACAAATCTTTGGGTATATAAACATAAATAATTGTTCTGGTCTGGGTGTCTTTCTATGTATATTAATTGAGTGCATACAAAAAAAGAGTATTTATGTATGTTTATCCGTTATTTAGCATCCATAACACAAGTTCTTAATGATATTTATCATGGAACTAAATAATTGGTGTAAGTGTCAGAAATATTTATTTATTTATTCATTGCGCTTCAACTAAACTAATTTAAATAAAAGGTAACAGAAAATTACAAAATAATAGTAAATAGAAATATTTCAGAGGCATGGACATCCCATAATTTGGAAATAAATTTCTTAAAAGAGTCGTGGTAAATGTCTAAAGCGCTTTCGCTTGTACTAGCAGGAGTATGAACTGAATGCTCTAACCATTTTTGTAAGAGGTGGCCTATGCATGAGTGTAAATCAAATCAAAAATATCTATGACATAAACTCTTAGTCGCCCTCATCATCATCATCATCATTTCAGCCATCTAAAGCCAGTGACTTTCCACGTAGATCGATTCTTTGCCGCCTGCATCCACCGGCTCCTCGCCGCCCTGACCAGATCATCGGTCCATCGCGTTGGTCGTGGTCGCCATTCAAGAACCTTAACGCCCCATCGGTCGTCGGTTAGTCGCCCTAAATTGCAATAAATAAAGAAATAAACTATTAACCCACCAAGACTTAAGGAGACCTTTGGAGAGAGGCGCAGTAGACGCGCCCTTCCTACCTCCCCGTGCGACAAGACCTAAGGAGCCCAAGCCAACCTCACCTGTAAGTAGTGCACCTGTCGATTAACGGACGAGGCTCTGGCAAACATAACAGTGCCCACAGGGACCATCTATATAATTGGCGAAGTGTGGGCGTATAATATGCCTCTGCCTACCCTTTCGGGGAAACAGGCGTGATTGTATATATGTATAAACTATTAAAAATGTTGAATTAACCTCGTGAAAGTGTTCCTTTGATCGACGTAATGCCCCAATCGCGGCGCTGTTGCACTCAATGTCAATAAATATCAATTACTGCTCTTAATTCCCTTGTTTCCAAACTGTCATGCGGATTATGTGTGGTGCTGGTTATAAGAGGAAGCGGCAGCGGGGGCTGCAGCGATTTTTATATAGAGACAAAACTTGCACGTCCAAAATATAACTTGAAAGTAATTATAGATATGAGGAAGTATTAAAATTCGACTCAACCTACAAACTTCTGATTATTTTATTTTATAAAAAAAACTAATTTTCTTATGTATTTAGAATAAGTTAATGATTTCTGAGAAAAATAAAATAATCAATTATATTTATATAACTCAAAACTTAAGTAACAGTGTAGACGTTATTCTATGGATTTTGGTCCGAAATAAACGAATTTAATTTTATTTTATTTTCTTTTATTTATTTATTCTAAAAACAAATTTTCTTAGGTATTTTGAATAAGTTGAAGATTCGGAAAAATAGAAAACATCAACTATATTTATATAACTAATAACTTAAGTAACAGCGTAGACGTTATTCTAGAATTAATTGACAATCAGATACAACTGCACAATGACATTATAATTCATACATACGTACATAATGTCACGCCTCTTTCCCGTAGGGGTAGTCAGAGATCACATCCTTCCACTTGCTACGGTCTTGGCACACACTCTTAGCTTTATTAACACTCATTACCAGAGGTCGGAATTAGGTAGAGTTATTCATGTACTTACACTGATTTCACACAGCGAAAGAATATAGTGGATATGCCTCAAATCCCGGGATTAATTTTAAAGAATAGAAAAAATCCCGTTACTTTTTAATAAAAAGTTATTTACTTTTACTTTTTTAATTTAGACTACTGCACGCGCGACGTTGCCAAACTTACATCAATGATATTGGATGACCGAAATTGTTGGCCACACGGGATTGTCCATTTGAAATCCCGGGAAGGTCCACATTAATATCAACATTTCGATGCAAGTACATAAATAACTCTACCTAATTCCGACCTCTGCTCATTACCCTTCTCTTACACGCCCGTCGGTTTAGGGTACTTTTGACGTGCCCCTTCTTTATTTTGTTTACATTATAGAAATTTACCCCTTTTAAGACGCTGAAATTATTCAATGGATTATATTTTTTATAGCCGAACAATCTTACAAGGAAAACTACTTAAGTATATGCCCACAAAAATATTTGGCCTGCGGTTAATACACGTACATCCTCTAGAATAAAAACTCCACTTCAATGGGATCGACCTTCCAAATACATTTGGACGACCGATATGGCGTGGAGGTCAGTATACCTGCACTTCACTCCAGAGGTCGTGGGTTCGATTTCCACACAGGCCAAATCTTTGTGTGCATGAACATGAATATTTGTTCTGATCTGGGTGTTTTTCTATGTATATTCCTATATTTATAACAAAAAAAAAGGTATTTAAGTATGTTTATCCGTTGTTTAGTATCCATAACACAAGTTCTTAGTGATACTTATCTTGGAACTAAATATTTGGTGTGAGTTTGAGAGAATACTTTTTTTTTATATTCAGATCAGGATTCCGACCCCTGCTCTTTAAAATAAAAAAATAAATGTAATTAGGATTTAAAATAAAAAAATAAAAAATAAAAAAAAATGTATAATTATTGACCATATAAACTACCATCCGATTTCCCGTGACTTGCGCCACCGTCTAGTCGGTCCACATAAGAGCGGCGTTTTGTTACAATTAACGTTTTTAATTAACAAAAATATCGCGACGACGCCGCTCGCAATATCGCGGCTAATGTGACCTGAGAGGTGTGTCTGAGTCGTTTTCTCCAAAATATTTTTTGAATATAGTTTCGTTGAATTATCGGATATATGTCAAGGTAACTTTCGCCTGTAAGCTTTCAACGTTCAAATCTTTTTATTCCATAAATTATTACATAGTACTTGAAAACGTCAAAATTAAATATAAATACAAAAAACAATTGAAATATGATTACAACAACAACTGAAATCACGAAGCCTAGATTCACTTACATGCAACAAAACAATTAAAAAACAAAAAATATTTAAGTATAAGTGAACCTAAGTGCCAGCTCCCAGCCACCGCTCTGTAAGAAGAACTAGCCAGAAACTCACAGGTTATCCTTTTTTAAATTATCTATTGGTTAGTTGCAATCTTCATTTGGTATCTTGGGGTATTAGCTTTTGCTTAGTTTGGGAACCCCTGGAAACAATGTGATGTGATTTTATATTTTTACATGTATAACTTAGTGGTCTTAAAATTGACTACACCTGTGGCATTTGTTAGGCACTTACCCTCAGAGATTTATTTATTTATTTAATATAGTTATACAAGTCGGCTTACAGAGCAATGCATCCAACACACCGGCATGCTAGTTCTTACAATAAAATAACAATTATGAAAATTAATTAATATTACAATGTCAGATCATACAATAAAACACTAAAAACATAAATCAATTCTATGAAATATTAATTACAATTGATAAAAATAACATAGGGATCTTAATTACATAAAAATGAAAAAGAATGAGATGAATTTAACTGGTCGCATGGGGTCAACGGTCAAGAGAGCACGTGCGGTCCCGCAGATTTGCCAACGTCGACTGATATGCGTACTCCGCGGGTAGGCAGAAAGCTAGAGAGGGCGCGGACACATTTTAAACACAATAACTTTTCTTTTTTAATTTGAAATTGTCTTTACCCCATGCGCCTAATTAAGTTTAAGCGTCGAAGGAGTGATCTTTGTGAACTTTTTGCTTTACATCCGTGATCGTTTTAGACCATCTAGTAATCGCACACGAACGCTTGAATATTTTATGATTTTAGTATGTAACGAAATGTTGGCCGTGTGACCGGCCTAGAATAGCCTCTTACCTCACGGGGAGTACCGGATGATGGGCAGCAGCGTCATCCTGC
Source organism: Musotima nitidalis (assembly GCA_949126915.1). Lineage (NCBI taxonomy): Eukaryota > Metazoa > Arthropoda > Insecta > Lepidoptera > Crambidae > Musotima > Musotima nitidalis. The sequence continues at coordinate 3,159,113 of OX421424.1, read as the reverse complement.
GTACTGGCTGGAACTGCGATCACCAACCCGCCTGCCGGGCTTGGTGATTATGGGAGAATACCCCCAATACAATGTAATCTATTGGGGAGGCTAATGTTCAGCAGTGGACTTAATAAATCTGATTATGATTTATGATGTAACAAAAACGATTGCCCACAATTGGATAGATATTATCGACTACAAAAAAAAAAAAAAAAATTGACATACTTCTTTTTTTGTAAATACATACTTAATAGGAAAACACCGAGAGCAGAACAAATATACATATTTATAAACTCAAAGATTTGTCCTGTGTGGGAATCGAACCCACGACCTCAGGAGTGGAGTGCGGGTATACTCACCACCACGCCATATTGTCGGCAATATTAGAATAGTTATTAGAACAGCAATTAACTGCTATTAACCTGTTAAAGCACCATCCTATTTATAATCGTTCAGTTGTCTCTAATAGAACATAGTAAAATTTTAATAGTATAACATCTATAACCGGTGGTAGAATGTTCACCCACACTAGGTTTGACATTTATACTACTCTATAAATAGTTCAATCAACGATGACGCATGGCGAAGCTCTTAACACCAATCTATAGAGTTCAATATTGCTCAATTCATGCGTCATCGTCGATTGAACTATATATACTTCGTTGAACGTTTTCGATCAGCTAATCTTACTAACATTTTCTTAATAATTGGATAATAAATAAACTTTTAAAAATAAACGTTATCTACGTTATATTTGATAAAAATTATCAGCTCAATAATTAAGTGTAAGTGAATCTAAGTGCCAGTTCCGAGCCACCGCTTTGTAAGAACTGGCAAGAAACTCACAGGCTATGCTCTTTTAAATATGTCCATTAGTTTGGCAATGAAACTTAATTAAAACTCAAATAAATACAGAAGTATTTTGGATTAGAGACTCCTTGATAAAATTACCTGATTGTTAATTGTAATGTCTTGTGTCAAGTAAAATAAGATTGTTTTTAAATATATTTTTTTCTTACAGTTACACCAATTACTTAGTTTTATAAGTATCATTAACTTTTGTTAAAAATGCTAAATATCGGATAAAAATATACAAACTCCTTATTTTGTAAATACATACTTAATATACATGGGAAAATACCCAGAACAGAACAAATACTCATATTCAAGCACAAAACGATTTGTCCTATGTGGGAATCGAACCAGTGACCTTGTGAGCGGAGTGCAGGCATACTGACCTCCACGCCATATCGGTCTTCAAATTTGTATGGCAGGCCAGTGTAATTAAATTTCAATAACTGAATTAATGAAACCTTACATGTTCTACTATAGCAATTTGACTATGCCCCCGGGCAAGAAGCCCAGTACACGTCATTTATACCGTTCCGATTGACAAAATCTGCCTATATATCAACGGTCATCTTTGCGATCTAACCGGAAATCGAACCTGTGATCTCGCCGGTTTGGACCGAGAATAATTCGGTTAGTGTCGGGGTCACGGTGGATTTTTAGAGGATCGATTACGCGCGTGGTTGCCAACGGCGGGGTAGTGATGTGCTTGGAGTTATCGATGTTTGCTATTGTTGTTGGGTTTGTTAGAATTATTTTTGTAAGTATTGCTATGTGTATTCTCTTGAATTTAGTCTGGTTTGAAGTTTGTTAGGTTTATTCTTGTTTTGTATTTGTGTTCCGCTAGATACTTAAACATATTGTAAATGTTCAAATAATCTATAATTATATAGGTGTATAGAGATCCTGCCAAGATTTTAGGAGCCCAAGCTAACCTTACCTGCAAGTGGTGCACCTGCCGTCAGTGGTGCCACAAACGGGGCTCTAGCTTAAAACAATACAAGCTCCCGGTAAGCGGTAATAGGCTCGTCGCCTATTATGTGGGACCAAAATTATTATTGGCAAAATGTGGTCGCATAATATGTCTCTGCGTTACCCTTCAGGGAAACAGGCATCATTGTATGTATGTGTGTAGCCTATTGGTTGAGAAACCGTATGGCACAGAATTCAAACCTTACCAATGTAATACGTACGCTAATAATAAAATATTATATTTTCTTTACTATCCATTTATGATTTTTAGGCTAAAGCATCTTTACGACTGTTTGCAATGTCAGTACATGAGGTCCTCTAAGTTATACTTTTATACAAATAAAATCGATAAGTACTCCATGAACATCACTAGCACAACAAAAGACGCGCGTAAATCGGTGCGCGTGCGCGCCTAAGGGCGATTCTAGGTCGTAACTCGCCAGCCCCCTCCCTTTACCCCTCCCCACTTAGACCCTAGCCACAACTAGCTCGTCATGCTTATATTTCATACTATTGACCCACCGAAATCATAATTTACAAAGTCTACTCCATTCAGTTTATAGTCCTACCATAAATTTGTATGACTCAACCTAGAAGATTAGTTATTTAGTTATTGATCCTGGAGTTAAACTGCTTGAACGGTTTTGTGGGACATTGTTTAATTTTGCATGTGAAACAATGTATTTTATAAATAATTTATAATAAGTACTCGTACTTATACTACAGCATAGACCGATATAGAGTGGAGGTGAGTATACCCGCACTCCGCTCCTGAGGTAGTGGGTTCGATTTCTACTCAGGAAAAATCTTTGAGTTGCATGAACATGAATATTTGTTCTGGACTGGGTGTTTTCTATGTATATTATGTATGTATTTACAAAAAAAAGTATTTGTGTATGTTTATCCTTTGTTAGTATCCATAGCACAAGTTCTAAAAAATAGACCCCCACGACATATCGGACGTCAAGTTACACATAAGTCATTTACTTATGTAAATAGGATAGGGTGTATAGGGTTCCTACCAAGACCTAAGGAGCCCAAGCCAACCTCACCTCGATCAATGGACGAGGCTCTGGCGAACATAACAGTGCTGTAAGGCCGTGCCGTGGTAAGCGGCAATAGGCTCGCCACCTATTACGTGGGACTAACTATATAACTGGCGAAGTGTGGGCGTATAATATGCCTCTGCCTACCCTTTCGGGGAAACAGGCGTGAATGTATGTATGTCGCAGAAAACAATGTGTGTATGTATTGCTTACCTATTAGGAAATGAAAATCTTTTCAATAGTTATGCGCTCGTGGCTATGCAGTAGAAGGTCGAAAACGATCGTTGAAGTTAAGCTAAGTACAGAGGTCAATTCTCGGATGGTTGACCGTATGTTGTAATATTGAGCGCTTTCTGTGCATCGGAAGATATACTTAGCCGTTTCACTATGTGTGTTAAGTTGTGAGTAGTGTGTGGCACACATACCTCCGCTAATCCGCACTGGTTCAGTGTGATGAATCCGCTAAAAAAATTATGTATTTTTTGAAAAAGCATTATTTTGGTATGTATCCTTTGTTATTTCCGAAATGAAGTAAAAGCACATACAAGTGGTCTAATTAGTTAGACAAAGTACTAAAGTGTGAAGCTACTTTTATTTAGTTTGAAGAAATATGCTACCATAACCTCAACCTCAACCTACATAGTACACGGAATCGAAAATGATTTCAATTAACTTTAAACAAAACTTAAAATATTTTATCATTGAATACCAATACCAATACATTCAACATCGTAAAATACCAATAAGTATCAGTTCAAAGGAACGAAACCTTCACCGTGTCTCATTAACCGGGAAATAAATAGCATAAACGAAACAAAGAAAGCAAAATTATCCATTTTAAAAATCGAACGCATAAATAATACTTTTAATTCAGCTAAACCGTGGCCAGCGACAATGCCGCATTATTTTTTCAACCGCTCATTGTAAGGCACGCCTCGGTACGCCCTTTCGAGTAAAAAAAGAAAATTAAAAAAGTCCGCATATGATTACAGCGAGCAATATCCGAAAAGATTACGATCTTATCTGGCGATCGGACATGAGCACTTCTGAGGGCCTTTTGACCTTACGATCCTTTCAGCCTACACGATTTCTAGGTTGCACTTTCCACTGATAATCTAGGGGCTTAAGGTGAAATTGTGTACTAGCTCTATTGTTTGTTTTTAGATTATGTTCAACGAATAGGTGCTGTTCAGTTATTTTGAATGGACTGCTAATTAGTCGCAAGAGTTCATTCCATTATTTAAAAAAAACATTGAGACCTCTACGGTTCTTACAGCCTACACTATATCTAGGTTGCACTTTCCTCAATTAAGTATATGGTTTAAGAAGTACATTATAACCATTATTATGTTGAATAATTGAAGACAAATAAATCGATTTTATTATTGATTTTTAATCTTCCATGCAAAAACTACGAGAAAGAAAATAAAAATTTCGGAACAAAATATTATACTCTACTTTTATATGTTATTATTGTTTTTATTAATCAGTATGAGGGAAAATTATGTCCTGGTTCTATTGTGTTGTATTCTTTGTTATTTAGATTATGTACAACGATAAGAAATTTTAGAGTTATTTTGGATAAATATACATACTTTTTTTGTAAATACATACTTCATATACAAAGGATAAATGCACCATCAGAAAATGCATCCATCCATCCAAATTGAACTTGCGTATATTAATTGCAAAAAACAGTTATAGCTAGGACTATATTGATTTATTGGTACGTGGTCGTGACGATATATCCGTCGCATCGTAGTCGAATCGCTACATGTAAACGTCATCTTATTAATGCGCTCCTCTGTAATCTGTCTTGTGAAATCCCGAATTGTGTCCACTTTCCTCGGGCTCTGTGGCTGTTTGTGAAACGAACGAGCTTTCGGCGGAACGGTTCTGTTCTTTCTGATAAAAAAAAAAATTAAGCTTTATTGACAAACAAAAGCTTGGAATATTACCGTTAACTACATGATTTATATGTGGTGAAAAAAATCAGTAAGAGTAAGAGAGTCAGTGAGAGTAGGTGAGTATTTCTTGGACATAATTCTTCAGAATACACGTTAAGGTGTCTTTCCTGGTCACAATGTGACTCTGACTGTAGTCAGATTAGAGAGTCCAACAGGAGGGCAACTGGAAAATATGAACAAAACAACGCCAAAGTCTTGTCATTGCCATTGTGATAAAAGTTGAGGACTAAGATTGGTTGGTGAACTAACTACCAGAAGACTGTAAAGCAAAGGCAGTTCACTTTTAGCTCATAGATCTTTGGGTGACCAAGTCTTTCGCCCACATTAACACTGGACGTAATCCTATTCCATTACTCTCCGATACCCTGAGTCGAGACAAGGGGTGGTAGATTTCTTTAGAGGTGTCGCGACCTCCAAGGAATACAAATCGAAAAACATTTTCAAAACAAAAATTTTCAGCACTTAATGTTATATTAAATTGCATTGTATGTCGAAGATTGTAATTAAAGTATCTAACCAATTGATAATTTTAAAGAGCATAGTCTGTGAGTTTCTTGCTAATTCTTCTTACAGAGCGGTGGCTCGTAACTGGCACTTAGATTCATTTACAATTAAATATTTTAGTTTATTGATTGTTTTGTTGCATTTTAGTGAATCTAAGCTTCGTGATTTCAGTGTCACGTGACGTTTCAAGTACTATGTAATAGTTTATGGAATAAAAAGATTTGAAGTTTGATAATATTAATTTCTTGACATCATTCAAAAGTTCCGGAAATATATATAATGGAGTATACACTGTATTGCAGTGGACAGTTAGTTCTCGCCAAAGATATGCCACAATTAGGTATTACTTTGAAATATTACATTTTCTAAGAAGCGTCTTTAAGTTTAATGAAAATTGTTAAAAGATAGTTCTTTCCTCCTATTGTTATTAAAACAAATGGGAATCCTATCCCATTTAATTAAGCCGCATCTTCGGCAAGATATTTCCCCGGGGAATTTAGCGCGAAGTGCGCAGTGGCGGCGTCGACTCTGCTTGTCAATAAACTCCATATATATTGCCTTTACCCGGCACAATTTGAATATAATAGCCGGGCTCTTGGCTCCTTTTTACCACCGCACGGAGACGCAATAGCTGTCCGATTATATTGTAAGCAAATTATCTGCGACGATCTGGCAAGGGGATTGAAGCGGTTTTTTGAAAAAATATATTTTTTATATTTTGATTTATAGTTTTGTTATTGTATAGCTTTTATATTGAATGTTAATTGTCTGTGAAATTGATAATAGTCAAATGTATAATGCTATTTTTTTTTTACTAGCTTTATTTCGTCCGCGACTTCGTTTGCGTGGAATAGTGACTTCCGACAGATTTTTGGTTTTACCCACATAGTTCCCGATCTCGCGGGATTTTTGAGAAGTTACCGCTACCGCCGTAATTTTGAGATAAAAACTATCCTAAGTCAGTTCTCAAGTTCCAAACTATATCTATACCAAACGACACACAATTCGGTTCAGTAGCTTAGGCGTGAAGAAAAGACAGACAGACAGAATTACTTTCGCATTTATAATATTAGTAGGATTAGGAGTGTGAGTTATTTATACTCAAATAAAGACATGGTTATAAGTTTTATGGTACAGTAGTAAAAGCACCTTTTTTCTTGGCATAGGGCTAGAAGTTGCTGTGTAAAATGTCCAAGGATATTTATTTTATTTATTTTTAATCAGCCTTTTATAAAAATAAGTTTCAATAGAGAAACATCAAAACTTCAATTATTCCTACACAGCGTATATTGCAATCTCAATACGAAATTATATGGAACAAATAAAAATCGGCCTTAGTTATGAAAATGGTTAAAACAGCTTCATCCGCCATCATCGCGTCAACTGACAGCTATTTTGGAACGAAGTAAAATTGCCAGCACACAAAATTACGAGAGAATTTACGCGTCGACAACTTGACAATCCCTGACTTGCTAACGTTTTATACCAAACAAAAATTAACTTTTAGTAGATACCTATTTATAAATGTACTAACATGAATATGATTATGGATATCCAATTTATACAATAAGATATCAATTACTATAATAAATTATTGATTGTGATTTGACGATTAAATAATTGTTATATGTAATTAAGATTCAATTATGGTTGATTTTATAACCATGACGCTAAAATTAATATGTCTATTTTCATAAAACTATTAGTAGTCATATTTATACAGATAGTATATTTTTACTTGGATAGCGTGCAAATTTTTTACAATGTAATGTCAAAGGTCAATAATGCACTTAGATTCACTTACACTTAATTATGTTTTGTTTTCAAATTGTTTTGTTGCATGTTAGTGAATCTAAGCTTCGTGATTTCAGTGTAATAATGTTTCGATTGTTTTTTATGTTTAATTATGACGTTTTCAAGTACAATGTTTATGAAAGAAATAATTTTTGACTTTTGTCTTTGACTTTTAAATTATTGACTGGATGAAACTGATCATGATAACAGCAAAAAAAGAGTTACAAGTAATCTGCCCTATTTCTTTCCCTCCAGGTATATTACCTTCTCTGATAAAAACTCTATTTTATGGTTTGTCTGGGGCTGGAAAGCGCTTTGCGAGAAGTCTAATGCTATTTAAAAATATATTGTTGTGTTAGTTAGGTACCCGTCACCAATAAATAAATCTTCGGCAATAATAGAAAATCATTGACATTATTGAGCCAAACTTGATTTAAATATATTCATTTATTGGTGGGATATTGTGCAGATGATTTGCATAAGGTTTATACCTTATGCTAACTCAAATGTCGATGCTATAAGATAATTTATAAATTACTTGAAGTTGAACATTTCTGATATTTCAAATAACATTTCTTATTTATTTTTGAGAGCAATAGCAAATGTTTTCTGTTTTAACCTGTTTGCTATGGCTTTATCCTCGTGTTAGTCTAAGTTATTTTTTGCAAGTGATGGATTAAAAATATCTTTGTAACAATTCCCGCGCTACTATAATTTCCCGAAAAATCGAGAAACTATTCAACACGACACGTGTTTCGCCCTTACACAGGGCATCTTCAGGTAAAATAGAAGCCTCAGAACAACGATGTCTTCACGACCAACGCTGAAACGAGGGTGGAAACACTACGTAGTGGTAGGTAAGAAGCTTACAATGGATTTCCGCAAAGTAACGCCTGAATCAATAAATTATTTAAGTTATTTTTTGTCTTGTGTTTAATTCTTTGTTTTCAATTATTATTGCACATTACGATGTACCTTTCTGTGTCCTTCACTTTTCTGTCCATTTAAGGTTGCCTGGAAAAAATTGCTTTAAGGCCGCCCATTGTATATACCTACCTAATTAATTTTCTTAGTTTTTATGTGTAATCTTTATCATGGTGTACAATAAAGAGTAAATTATTGTTATTATTAATACAAAAGTCTATTTAGGCGAAGACGCGAGTAAACGCCGAAAAGTAAACAAAGAAATATAATAATAAGTTTTACTGACACGCAAAATGGCGGCACCCTAATATAAAACAAAACAATATTACCAGTTATCTTGGCGCCAACGCGGGAAAAGACGCATCGTGGCCATATTTTATTTCCCTAAACTAGTGTAAATTGGAGTTTTTATGTGTAAATATAGTGGATTTTTAGACAGAACTTCTTTGACAATGTACACAAAAGTAGGAAAGTGATATAAATAAATAAATATATAAATATTTCTGACATTTACACCAATTCTTTAGTTCCAAGATAAGTATCATCAAGAACTTGTGTTATGGATACTAAAGAACGGATAAACATACTTAAATACTTTTTTTTTGTAAATATATACTTAATATACATAGGAAAACACCCAGACCAGAACAAATATTCATATTCATGCACACAAAGATTTGTCCTGTGTGGGAATCGAACCCACGACCTGTGGAGTGAAGTGCAGGTATACTGACCTCCACGCCATATCGGTCGTCAAATCGGTCAAATCGGTGATATATTGCAGTGAATTGTGATTTTCCGTGTTGATTCCAAAACCCCCTAGATGCCTCTGGTAAAGTGTCTACTTTATTACTATATACATACATACATTCACGCCTGTTTCCCCAAAGGGGTAGGTAGAGGCATATTATACGCCCACACTTCGCCAATTTTGCTGGTCCCACGTAATAGGTGGCGAGCCTATTGCCGCTTACCTCGTAAGCCTTAAGCCTCGTCTGTTAATCAGCAGGTGCACCACTTGCAGGTGAGGTTGGCTTGGGCTCCTTAGACGGTGACAGGATACACTTACTATACTAGATTACTATATAACTTGATTAAATATATTACTTGACACTGGCAAATACTCTAAACCAGTGAGTCTGTATCTAAGAGCAAAAATGTAAGCGATATTGCCTTCACGCAAAAATATATTCGATGCGTCGACAAAAAAGACGCGCGCGAATAATGCAGTTAAAATTAAGCACATTCAAAAGTCTTTGACAGAATTATTCCTAATCGTTTCGGAGAATATCCTATGAAATATCCTATGAGGCTTAAGTTAAAGGTGTGTCATAACAGACGAAGACGCTAATAGCAGCCAGTAAATAGTTATAAGGTCTCCACGGAAGACCAGCGCTGTTGTGGTCCTCCACTGCAGCACATGCTGAGTGGAGTCTTTTTTAGGCATACTATATGTAAACTTATGTGTAAAATTGTTTACTGTTTTGAATTCTGTTCTTTGTTTATATGTATTGATGTCTAAATAAATTTTATTGAATTTCATTTTAATAAATAAATACTATAATACAAATTACTATTCACAAGTTCAACAAGAAGATTGCGAAATAGCGACACCCTATTATGAAACAAAATAATATTGCCAGCACGCAAAATTACGAGAAAATTAAATTCGACGCGTCGACAACTGGACACGGTGACGCGCGTGAATTACGACTGAATAAATATTTAATTTAAACGTAAGCTTTGTCCAGTCGCCTCTTGATTTTCTTGGCGCCATTGAAGTGTCAAAATTGCCAATTTAAAAAGTCTGTATACCGATGACGGAACTATTATAGTATCGGGACTTTTTTATTTTTGTTGTGACAACATTATTTTGTGGGCGTAAGATCTCATTCTGTTTATTTTAATGTATCGCATGCTTGAAAGAACATCGACCCATTAATCGATAGGTCAGGTTTGAGTTACGTACTTAAACAGTCTTTCTATTTCTTACTGAGATCGAATCAATGTTAATCAAACGTTCAACACACAATCAGAATTACTAATTAATAAATCAGTATCAATTTAATACGCTTACAAGTAGGACTAGTATTCTTTAGAAGATCTTCTTTTGTGATGTCCCAAAAATCGTCTTTTTTGAGTTAAGTCACTATTACATTAAGCATGCGGTATGTATGTTTTAAGGAAAAGTACAAATATAGACATAAAATATTTTAAATCGGATTGACAATTAATATTTATGATTTTAATAACATTTTCTTAGTTATGAACTAGACAGATGAATTAATTATTTATTATATGAACTACATGAATTACACAAAGGTTATCTGCAGAGCATACTTAACTAGCTAACATACTTGCAAGGTTCCAAACTTTTCTTGGTTTTCTTCCTTGACATAGAGTTAATTTTATATCAGCAATCTTAACGCTAGTTTTAAATGGTTAAGATTTTTAAAATTAAATGATATTCAAGTATTACTCAATCAAATCAGATTTAAAAAATACGATCATTATAATTATATATACATTATAAGATCTTATTTGTCGAAATAAGAAAAGTTACTGCATTTCTGAACGAAATATCATATACCCTACAATACTTGTACTATTTCTGTCCTATTGATCGTGACACAACTAATACTTTACAGTAACCGAGAGTACAAAGACAGGTGTCTCCATATATATTAGAAAGCCCATTATTTTTCTAATTTGTTGAAATGAGAAAAGGTACTGTATTTTTGAATGAAATAGACTACACTCTTATAAGTATCATTAAGAACTTGTGTTATAGATACTAAACAACGGATAAACATATTTAAATACTTTTTTTTTGTAAATATATAATTAATATACATAGGCAAACACCCAGACCGGGACAAATATTCATGTTCATGCACACAAAGATTTGTCCTGTGTGGGAATCGAACCCACGACCTATGGAGTGAAGTGTAGGTATACTGACCTCCACGCCATATCGGTCGTCCAAGATAGATAAGTTAGTTTAGTATTTAAGTTCTTGTGCCATGCTTGTCACTGAATGTTGTGAATTGACGTGTCAACATATGTAGGATAGTAATCTAGTACAGGACTGTGTTATTCATTATTATAATATTTTATGGTAGTTATCTGTTTTGCTGTACGCATAATAAGTAAAAAGTAAGTGAAGCGCTCGTAGCTCTGCGGTGCTCGGTGGTTGGAAACGATCACCGAAGTACAGCAGAGTTTACAGAGGTCAGTCCTTGGATGGGTGACCGTTTGTGTGGCATTTGATATCGCGCGCTTCCGTGCTTCGGAAAGCACGTTAAGCCGTTGGTCCCGGTTATCACTAAATGTGGTACTCGTTAAGCCATGTTAGAGGCGGCTTGATAAATTCTAACAGCAGGACGCCATACACCTGCCTCCGCCAATCCGCACTGGGTCAGCGTGGTAGAGAATGACCTATTACCCTCACACCTTGATATGTGAGAGGAGGCTCGTGCTCAGTAGTAGGACGTTAATAGGCTGAAATGATGATGATGATAATAAGTAAATATAAACTACCGTCACCAATACAAAAATATTGCAAACGATCCGGTCTACTTTTGATCTCACTTTGTCGTGAGATCTTGCACTGGTTGATTTAGCTTTATATTTCATTAACAATTACTTCAACTTCAAAAATAATTTATTTCATAAACTACTAGCTGTTACCCGCGACTTCGTCCGCGTGGAATAGTATTTTTGGGTAGCATTTACAACCCCCTTTTCGCAATAAAAAGTAGCCTATATCCTTTCTCAGGGTCTAGACTATCTGTATACCAAATTTCATTTAAATCCGTTCAGTAGTTTTGGCGTGAAAGAGTAACAGACAGACAGATAGACAGACAGAGTTACTTTCGCATTTATAATATTAGTAAGGATTACTTAATACTTAAAAACGTCAAAGTAAGACAGGGTATCAAGCAGGTGGTACATTCCTATCAACGGTGATAGCACGGAGGTAGCAGGTAGGTTGAACATACCAATAAAGTAACCAAAGTAGACGCTGATTTTGGTCCATATCGGTGTTTTATTTATGTATGAACAAATCGCTCAGGAAATTGACTAAATATTTGTTTTTATCATATCCAGGATTTTTATTATGTCGCAGGACACAGATAAACAGCGCCTCTCTGAGGAGGTCCTCCCGGTTTTGGTCCGGGGGACGTTGGCCGCAGGCGGGGTGTCAGAAGCTGCAACCCAGGTACTGGCCCCCGCCTCTTTCGCAACAAGCAGCGGGCGTCGTCGGAAGATTTTTAGTGGGGATTACCGCTGGTAGTCGTGTCTGCCGGTGGTGAGTCCCACACCCCCTTTCGGTCCCCCTTTGGCCGGCAGGCAGAGCGTAAATGCATGCACCGACGTAAAACAAAAAAAAAAAAAGGACACAGATAAACATGAAAAGAAATTCGCACTCAGCTAATTAAAACTTAAGTGTTCGTTAATTAAATTTCAATTTATCATAACCAACTGCTTTCCTCGTATGTATTACAAGTGTAATCTTTAAAAATTTACAAATTATCAATATTTTTATATCGAACCACTCCCTTTGTGCTCATATTGATTTCAATTTACATTTATCTTAATGCCCACCGACATTATTGTATCAATAATCCACATACAAACAACCCCGCTTATTAAAACCTCAATCACTATATTATCGCCGTTTTAAAAGCATTAAAGAACTGTACGCTTTTAATACAACATAAAATCGCCGATATACGATTAAAGAGAGCAACTATAGTCTGATTTACAATTTCGCGAGCAAAAGGAGCAATTAATGCTCTTTTTATTACATTTAAAACGGTAGCGCTGAGAGTTGCGCAAGAGACGCAACTCGCAATTAACTGACAAATTTACGCAACGCGATCGCGGGTGATAACGGACTTGGCTTGTGGTGCAAGTTGTTTGCGCTTCTTTGGTGAAGTTCAGCGCTTTACCTGATTTTGTTATACCAGGGGGCCTACCGCCGAATTCGATGGATTACCGGTAATCCATCTAGATCAAACTTTGTTTACGTTCATTAATCCGTACCGGGGAATCTGCCGACAGCCACCTCTCATTCATGACCTTCAGTCCGTGACAGACCAATAGGTAAATGGAGAACGCCATTTTGTTTTGATTTCCATGAGTTCGGCGGTACGACAGAAGAAATTCGAAATCCATTTTGCCTTATAATCGATTGCCATCGAACTCGGCGGTAGGCCCCCAGAAGGTACTGTAGCATATGGCCCACTAATAGAAAGTTGTAACTGAATTCTCCCATCTTCACGCTTTTTTTTTTGTTGTAGTCAGCGGTTTAAATGCTCTTTAATACCTACCACAATATGCCATGAAGTATACAGCTCATCTGTAAGGAGTTGGTTACCACAGCCAGCGTCTTCACGCTTTTTTTTTGTAGCGGATTTTAGCTATTATTTTTGACACAAGGTACTTCAGCATACAGATTGCCAGTAAGGAAGGAAGGACGTAACGCGTGAGCATTACTCATAGCACCTGAAATACTAATTAAGCAGCTTTATGGGCGCTCGAAGTAGCGATGACCCGCCACACTGACTGATCTTAGATATTTCCGAAGAAGTTTAAGGAAGTACAAATATACAAATACAAATATTTTTATTCAGAAAATGCTTACAATGTACATATACAATTTTTTAAATCAAGCGTAGAATAAGCAATATGTGGCATGAGGCAGCGATTACTATTAACCCCACACTAGGCACTGCCTAGGAAGTGCCTCTTGGCAACAATGAAAGGATTTTTCGGTGTTGTAATTTACTTCAGCGGCATTTATGCCGGCTGTTATAAGTAAGGATGCTAGTTACTGTGCATATACCATAGCGCTCTCACTTTATTGAATTTCATCGACAGCTTAATAGGCAGGATGTGGTCGTTTTAACAAGTCATATAAGAAGAAATAGGTATCTTCTAATTACAATATGTCCAAATTGTCCAACGCAGATCACGAATGATTAATTGACAGACGCTGTCAAGTTGTAACAAGGTAGCGATTCGTGATGCCTTCTTAACCTTTAAATAATAAAAAAGTTTTTGATTTAGTATACACAACTATATAAAAGACTTCTTGGCGGGAAAGTAAAGCGTCATGTCTGCAGTTTTGTTGTATTTTCTAAAATTTGTGATATTTCTAACATTAATGTGTAATAACGGTGGATTATTAACCGTTAAGTGTTAGTAAATATACATGAGTGTTGATAAATCAAACAAAGCAGTGCAACATCACTTTTCAAATTCTCTCAAAGAGTCCATGTGAGATCTCAGTATAGTCCCACATCTTTACTGAGGTCTCAAGGGGCTTAGAGAGGGTATCTCATTTACCATTTATCATCATTATCATCATTCATTCTCATTTACTATGACTTATATATTATTAATATATCACTTACTTGACACTGGCTAAACGCACGAAGCCATTTTTTAAAAGAAAAAAAAACTATGTAAAAAAAAAAATTTATATTGTGTACAGAGCGCAACTTTAGAGTGCAAATGTTACATTATTATACATGAGCGGACAGTTCGAAAGGACTACCGCTGCCCCGGGGAAAATGAATATGGATGGTTTTTAGTCAGTACTAGGCTATCTATTCTGACACACCGTTCCGCTTCACCCACATCGGGAGACGGTCATTTGATGATTTTCACCTGATGAGGGCACCGTAAGTAAACTATATTATGCCGGCTCATGTGTTTCCTATTTCCTTTGATCCCGGGTCTTTTAGGCGGGCGTGAAGTGTCATGAGTGGATGCGCTTTATACCGTGCTTATTTCACGTTATAAAGCGCTTTCATTTCCTTATTGGACTGCATCGACTGCTTACCATCAGGCAGGATGTAGTCATTATGACGTGTCACATTAAAAAAAAACTTTACAAAAGTCTGTCTTGGATGGGTGACTGTCTGTGTGGCATTTCAAATCTCAGGCATTCGTTCTTCGAAAGGCACACTAAGCCGTTGGACCCAGTTATGTTTGCCTTATCATCATTGCCATCCTCTCGGTCATGTGACGCCCACTGCTAAACATAGGCCTCCTTAATAGATTTCCACATTGAGCGATCCTGCGTCGCCTGCATCCACCGGCTTTCCGCCGCGTTGACCGGATCATCTGTCCGACGGGGCACCATTGAGAAACAAACTAATACTATATTATTTTGTTTATAATTCCTCTTCTTCTCTGACTTGTACCACACGACAAATCAAGACCCCAAAAAACAAATAAAAAGTTTAAAATTAATATTATTTAAAATGTAGATCGCTACCGAGCGGTGTGTTGAACTGTCGACGTTTACGTAAGGACTTTTAATGAGTATTTTCTGATCCCAGTGCTTCATCACCCAGCTCTGATGCATTATCTTATCACGATAACATTTAAAAAACAACATATGTTTTTTATAAAATGTATCCTATCGATTTCCCTAAAGTAAACCACAGTTCAGACTCCTAAGAATAGAATAGAAATTGCTAAATTTACACAAGAAAACAATTACAACATAAAACCGATACAATTGGTACAATTTTTATTTTTTTATAATCTCACAGACAGTACTAAGCAACATTCTCCTGAAGCTGCTTGAGCCCACGTTACGACGTTAATATTAGAATTAACCTCTTTGCTTATTTTGTTATAAATAAAAAAAATCTTAATTTTAGATTAGATTAGATTAAATTTAGGAGAATGCTGTGTACGCTTCTAAAGGCCAACATATATGTAATTTTGTAGTTGTGTCATGATTTTGTATATGTTTGTATGTTTAGCTGTTAGCGTACCTATATATAAATAAATAATGGTTATTTTAAACTGCATGGACTGCTTACCATCAGGCAGCGTGTTGTTATTATGGCGTGTCATATTAACTTAATTAAAAACAAAACAAGTTCCAAGATCGGAAAGATCGATAAAGGACTTCTTGGCAGGAAAGTGAAGCGTCATGTCTGCAGTTTTGTTTTATTTTCTAAAATTTGTGATATTTCGGACATTCATGTGTAATAACGGTGGAAGGTTAAGTGTTTGTGAACGTGCATGAGTGTTGGTAACTGAAACAAAACAGTGCAACAGCACTTTTCAAATTCTCTCAAGAAGTCCATGTGAGATCTCAGTACAGTCCTACATCTTTACTGAGGACTCAAAGGGTTTAGGGGAGGGCATCTCATTTAACATTTATTATCCTTATCACCTCATTCTCACTCATTCTCATTTACTATGATTTATATGTTATTATTGTATCTCTTACTTGACATTGGCTAAATGTGCTAAACGCACAAAGCCATTTAAAAAAAAAAGACATCGCTAAAAAATATAGACAATTTTTTTCTTTTAAATAATGGTTTCGTGCGTCTAGCACATTTAGCCAGTGGAGTCCAATATAGACACTTGAAAAGTTTTTCTGCAACTTTTGACACTGAAACATTTAACACGACTCCTTTAACCGGCTATCCTCCGTTATAGATTACCGTTCCACTTCCACAATGGAAGCCTCCAGGAGGCGAGGGCCACACAGAAATATGTATAGACAATAATTCTATTTTCGTTGTTTTCCAAAAAGTTTACATTCCAAAAACCTAACACAATTATAACTAAGACTTGATGACTTTCAAAATGTTTTTTTTTAGAAAATTATTTTAAATTAAGAACAAAAAACAGTTCCAAGAAGTTCGCACTAGACTAGGCAGAGGCCAAATACACGAAATATTTGCTGCAAAATATATACCCAATCGAAAAGATTGCTACAGCTTTGGACACTGAAACATTTAACACGACTCCTTCACCGCGCTGCCTCTCGTTATAGATTATCGTTTCATATCCACAATGGAAGCCTCCAGGGGGCGCGGGCCACACAGTCGGGAACACCCACACCGCGGCCCCACGCTAATTGTCAGTGGGATTTGTCAACACATTTATCATTAAATGGGGTTTAATACGCCGTTGGAAGGTCACGACAGCGCGCTTTCGCGGTTCGATAAGCTTTGACATGTTCTGTTTTTAATTTAGCGATGCTTTTTGTTTTGATTTGAATATTATGTCTATAATTAAAGCAATTGCATGATTATGTAGGGTTATATCAGATTTTTCTAAAAACAAGTAACCCCTTGATCTGTTGTTATAAATTGCCTTATTGCCTTTTCAGATATTTATGTTCGGTATTTTAGACTGTCCCAAAATATTAAAGTTTATAATTATTTGTTTATTATTATTTAAATGGTAATAAAAATTTAAATCCAGCCAGACTCTATACGACTGTGTCGTATGGTATCATTATTTTTACAAACATACATACATTCACGCCTGTTTCCCCGAAGGGGTAGGCAGATTATACGCCCACACTTCGTCAATTATATTGTTGGTCCCACGTATGAGGTGGCGAGCCTATTGCCGCTTTCCGGGCACTGTTATGTTCGCCAGAGCCTCATCCGTTGATCGGCAGTGGCACCACTTGCAGGTGAGGTTGGCTTGGGCTCCATAGGTCTAAGTTGGATCCCTATAAATCCATTATCTTTAGTAGTCGTCATTTGATAATATTGTTAGCCTGTCATTGAGCTCGTGGACCTAGTGAGAATTAACAGTCTCAGCTGCATCGCATCTGTTAGGTGTTCTACCAACACTGTCTTCTTCCAGCTCGAAGTGGCTTTATAATATATCGTACTATCATCAGCTCAAGAACATCCACTGCTCGCCTGTCCGTTCATCTTGCGGTTTGACTTCCCACGCTACCTTTCATATAAATATCGTGTATGATATTTAGTATTTTCAACCAATAAATATGTACAAGTCTACATCTTGTACATTGGACTTGGCGTCAGCGTGGTCAGCGGCGAGTCGGCCCAGTTGCAACATCCACGTGCAGCGTCGACACTTTACACAGACGTTGCACTTCTTTATTTCTTTATATGTGTACACAACATATAATTAATATAAAAAACTTACAATTATATGCGATAAATTAGATTTCAACCGTCCGTGTTGGGTCTCATTCCTCTCTCTGCAGCTACTACTGTCGGCCGGGGCTACACCCCGGTACAGTTCCTTCCCTTCCTGCTGGTGGCCAGGGTACCCCCTGGTACAGCACTCCCTTCCCTTTCCATCCGCTGGTGGCCAGGGCGACCCTTTGGTATAGCATTCCTTTCCCCTCCGCTGGTATTATATTATTATCTAGAAAATCTGTGTGCAGTCTATATAGCTCTGTCAGATGTCTGTATTACTCACAATCTTCACTGTGTGCTTTGGTCTGTCGATGCTTAGCCTGCCTTGGGCGAGACCAAATTTAAATAACCAATTACTCCGTACAGGCCCCGCTGATTTATCGATCAATTCGCCTCAACACTGATTGTGTGGTGGAATTAAAACTGCCGATGAGTTTGACGCGAGAGGAATATAGCTTTACTGTTAACTGTAGGGTTACTATTTGTACGTTTTGAAACTAAAATAATATAAATTATTAAAATAAAATAACGTTGAAAAATTTATTACCATTCTACATTATGATATTATGATATCTTAACTCCACAGTGACCCAATATATAACTTCGAACAGGAACTTCTTCAGGCTTCGAACTTAAATCACTAAGTACTGAAACAATTTTACGTGTCCTTCGGAGTCCAAACATCGTAGTGAGTTTGATTCTCACCTGCGCCACAGCGAATGAGTTGATTGTTCCTAGTAAAAAAATCGTCATAAAACTAAAACATTGAAAATGCAAAAACGTCAAATTGATAGAACTTATCATTTGTCATTGTATCATTATGTGTGTTGTTCGCTTTAAAAACTTTTTTATTGTGAGATAATCCCATTCGATTTGTAAAAATTTTAACATTGTGTCGACACTTATTGACATAGTAGCGAGTAGTAAAAACTTCGTTTGATAAAAAAATTTAAATAATGTATTTTTCTTAGAAACCTTTATATGTAAAGTTTTATTAGTTAATAATGATAGGCAAATTTTTAATCATTATGCGAGCGGCTCCTAACTACAACCTACCACATAAAGCCACCTAAAATGTACCACCAGTATTTGCATTTAATTATGATTCGTTTTGATCATTCCTTACCCAACAGCACAATGTAATAGAGGTTAAAAAAATCCGTCTGCAAGTCAGTCATAAATAGATTTTAAATAACCCTCGACAAATTTCGCGGTGTGAGGTGTTATTTCGATTTAAATATCGCAATCGAGATACTCGTAAACTTGTGGTAACCCTCCGGTACCTGTTAATATATTGTGCATAAAAGTTTTGACAAATGCGTGTGATATAATTATTTTATGTTCTTTTAAAGTACTAAATTTAATACTTAATTATTATCATTGTTTTAACGAGTTTTCTACTTTGTTTCAGGTATGTAAGTGGCTTGGATGATGGTGTGGTATAAATTTTAAAATTTAAGTGTCGAACACTTCGCAGTAATATTTTGCTTTTAAACTAGGGCAAAACCTACCTCTAGTCTAATTGCTGGTAGGGCCTTATCAAAGTTAATGAGATTCAGGTCATCTTCCACTAACATGGCCCGACAACTACTACAGCAGAACCTATAGCTTCACGTGTCTGTCGAAGAATAGAACCGCTCAATATTAAACATCATCATATCAGCCTTATAAAGTATACTGCTGGACAATAGCCTCCCCAATAGATTATATTCTATTGAGGGTATTGGCCCATAATCACCACGCAGGGCAGGCGGGTTGGTGATCGCAGTTCAAGCCAGTACGCAGGATGACGCTGCTGCCCATCATCCGGTAGGATTTCTCTTCGTCGACTCTTACTATTTGAGATGAGAGGGGGTGTCACTATTTTATCATCACAGTCACATATTCAAAACGTGAACACAGTAAGCTCTGCCTATCTTCACTGATAGTTTTCTACATAAACGGTACGCAAATCTTGTCAGTGCGGCGAGGAATCGAGGATCAAACCCTGGTGGCTCAGGATGGCATATGTTTAGCAGTAGACTTACTGAGGCTGAAATGATTATAAGAAGTTCCTTAGTTCCGTAAGACTCGTGTATAAATAAGACAAACAATAATAAACCCTCCTATATCAACAAATGGGTGTATATGGATCCTACCAAGACCTAAGGAGCCCAAGCCAACCTCACCTGCAATTGATGCACCTGCCGATCAATGGACAAGGCTTTGGTGAACATAACAGTGCCCGGTAATCGGCAATAGGCTCGCCACGTATTACGTGGGACCAACTATATAATTGGCGAAGTGTGGGCGTATAATATGCCTCTGCCTACTCCTTCGGGGAAACAGGCGTGAATGTTATTACATATGTATGTATGTATATCAACAAAGCTCATCGAGAAGTAATGTATACTAGAGCTTTGATATCACAAGCAGTGATTGGTCTGTAATTGGCCTGTGCATACATTAGCCTGTCAATGATGCCTCTAGGGGCCTTTGGTTGTACACAATTATTACCGCTCCGATATGGACAGTGATGTCAATTTCAGTATCCTATACTTTCAGTCATAATTGCTTTGCCTAAACATTTTTGGCTTTACATCATTTAAAAATATATTTTGTCGTTTTATTATAATACGTTGGAAATTTTATAAAATTGTTCACTTAATTAAGAACTAATCACAAATTTCGCGCCATATTCTTTGATAGTTCATGGTAGATTAGATTCAAAATAAATTTTTAGTTAATCCATTCAATTTGCGGAACAAATTGTTTTTGACTTTACGAGCTTCTTATAATTATGTCGGGAATGTCTGAGTATGTCTCGGAAGCGCTCGTAGCTCCGCGGTGTTCGGTGGTCGGAAACGATCACCGAAGTAAAGCAGAGTTTACAGAGGTCAGTCCTTGGATGGGTGACCGTTTGTGTGGCATTTGATATCGAGCGCTTCCGTGCTTCGGAAGGCACGTTAAGCCGTTGGTCCCGATTATCACTAAATGTGGTAGTCGTTAAGCCATGTTGCGGGAAGCCATACACCTGCCTCCGCCAATCCGTACTGGGTCAGCGTGGTGGAGTATGACCCAATACTATCGCACCGTGGTATGTGAGAGTAGGCTCGTGCTCAGTAGTGGGACGTTAATGGGCTGAGTTGATGATGACTGTGATGGATAATTATGTCATGTTAAAAAGCATTTATTTAATTAAAATTCACAAACCTTGAGCTTGATAAAATTTATGTCATCATTTAAAAGATTATACGTGTTTTTTTATTTTCCATTCATGAAAGTTGTAAAGTAAAAAAGTATCAACAGTGTTTTGGTTAAATATAAGTAAACCGTCAAATTAACATGACATCATCTGTCGCAGGAGGCAGTTAAGTTAGTCACATGCATTGTTCTAGATCTCTAACAATTTAGTTGCTGCTTTGTTACTTGGTTCAACTACAATTGTTACTTAAATTTTGAACTAGCTTCCGCTCCCGGGTTTGTGTCCTGGTGAATCTACAATGTATCGGTTCTTATAGAAACTATGCAAAAAAATTGTAGGGTTCAAAGAAGTGTTTCATTTAAACAATTTATTTTATACCTCAAAATTTCTAAGAAAGAAAGTTTCAAAGTGTGGCGCAATACTGAATTAACCTGAAAACCGGTTTTTTTTATACACTTGCGAGCAATCAAACTCAACTCTCTCTCTCTCACTTAGTCGCTATCTACATCCAATCATTGTTTTAAGTTATAGTATACAACATTATCATTTACTTTAAGCTTGAAACGCTTAAGTTTCAGGCTTTCAAATGACATTGTTTTTAATAATAATTCTTTATTCAAATTAAATACAATCAGAACAACAAACATATACAATTAGATAATTTACAATAACATTTCATATCTCTGCGCCTGAACTAGATAACTTAATATCTGTGCTTCAGGCAGCAGCGCTCATTCCCATTACATTTAATATCTAAGACATTTATTAAAAAATTCAAGTAAACCCAACTTTTGTTTAAATGTTGTATACTTTTACTTAAAACAATGTTTTAATGTAGAGTTAGCGATTAAAATAGATACATGAACGAATTTAAGAAGACAATCTTTTATATGCCTACAAATAAACACATTTCAAAAAAATATATACTGAATTTTAAATATGAGAAAAATTAAATTAAATTTTGATTGTTTAAATAAATTTTTAATGTAAAAATATCTTGCATAAATCAAATCAAATAAATCGATACAAATTTTACATAAGCTTTTGGCATACCATTTACAAGACCCCGGCGAAGTGTTGGCGCTTCGCGGTGACGTTACTGCTAACCAACAAACATTGTATAATAATATAGTAACACATAGCATACAATTGTATATGTACGTATACTATTATTGTAATAAGATTGTTACTTTTGAATTTAAATAAGAAAGTAAGAAAATATTTAATGAATATCCGAATTTTTGGTTAAAAAATTTGAATCAATAAAATTTTAATGTAAGAAAATTTCGCATGAATACACAAATCGTTACAAATTTGAAATAAGTTTTTCCCCCAGTTCCCATGTGACGTGACATGGCATGGCATGTACAAGAAACCGGCAAAGTGTTGGCGCTTCGCGGTGACGTTGGTTGCGTTCTGTAATGAAAATGAGTAGCGAATAAAACCCTGTTAGCGGACCACCTAGAACGGGGGCCTTATTCTAAAGAAACTCACTGGATAAACATATGTTTTATTAAACTATTTGTAGTAATCAAAAAGTTGTAAGTAAAATCTTTATAAATTTGAAATATAAGGGCTTATTACAAAACAAGATCTAATGTTAGATGTAAAATTTATCAGAACATTGCGCATGCATCTAGATATTCTAATATTTTACGTAAAAACTTATCATATTTTTTAGGTCGCCAGGAATTCACACACAGTCACCTTCATTACACAAGTGTGTGTGTGTGTGTTTTAAATTTTTTATTACATATGTTTTGGTGAGTTATAAGATTAAAATACTGCTTCGAACTGAAAACATTAAATATATAAAATGAGATCTAAAGTTAGACCAAGTTTAAAATTAGTGCTGTCACTTTCTTTTAACGGACGATGCTCTGACAAACACAGAAGTTCCCGGAAAGCGGCAATATCCCAATAAGCTCCTCACCTATTACATACATACATTCACGCCTGTTTCCCCTTAGGGGTAGGCAGAGGCATATTATACGCCCACACTTCGCCAATTACATAGTTGGTCCCACGTAATAGGTGCCACGTAATAGAAGCGCTCGTAGCTCTGCGGTGTTCGGTGGTTGGAAACGATCACCAAAGTACAGCAGCGTTTACAGAGGTCAGTCCTTGGATGGGTGACCGTTTGTGTGACATTTGATATCGAGCGCTTCCGTGCTTCGGAAGGCACGTTAAGCCGTTGGTCCCGGTTATCACTAAATGTGGTAGTCGTTAAGCCATGTTAGAGGCCTCATGGGCGGCTTGAAAAATTCTAACAGCAGGACGCCATACACCTGCCTCCGCCAATCCGCACTGGGTCAGCGTGGTGGAGTATGACCCAATACCCTCACACCTTGATTTGTGTGAGGAGGCTCGTGCTCAGTAGTGGGACGTTAATGGGCTGTGATGATGAATAGGTGGCAAACCTATTGCCGCTTACCAGGCACTGTTACGTTCGCACGATCGGCAGGTGCACCACTGGCACCTATACACCCGCATAATATGCCTCTGCCTACCCCTTCGGGTAAACATAGTGTTGCAAAGGACTCGAGTCTTTTAGTCTTATTCGATAGACTCGACTCAGTTTTCTAAGACTCAGTGAACTAACTGAACTCGGAGTCTTGAGTCGAGCCGAGTCTGAGTCCTATCATGAAGACTCGAGCGCCATTATTGAACTCGAAACCTTAAATAGAACTCGAGAGACTCGAGTCTTATAAAGAGCTTGAGTCTTAAAAGAGCTCGAGTCTTAAAAGAGCTCGAGTCTTCTTCAAACTAGTCTTCGAAATGCTGACAGTGATTTATTTAGAATAAATGTCTATACTTATATAATAAAGCTGAAGAGTTTATTTGTTTGGTAGTTTTGTTTAATTAATGTTTTCTTTTGTAATAATTTTTATGATCATAATTAATTAAACTGATTTTTCATGTTAATTAAAACTTTAATTCTTTCATTTATTTTTCGACATCTCATTCTGGTTACACATGATTATATCTCACAAAAATAGCCTTTTATTGGCTGCTTTAAAAAGAATGACTCAAAGCGGAAAAGAACTCGAGCGCGACTCGGCGCGTAAACAGGACTCGAGCGCTAAAGAAGACTCGAGTCTCGAGTCTCGCGTTCAAGAGCTCATATAGACTTGAGTTCTTTATTCTTAAGAGTCTTATTGTTATGAGTCGAGTCGTGTAATGCCGAGTCGAGCTCTAAATTTAGGACTCAAAGACTCGAGTTCTTTACAACACTAGGTAAACAGGCGTAATTGTATGTATGTATTAATGTTTAATTTCTACGTCACCAGAATAGGGAGGTGCGTGTTCTCTCCTCACAGCGGGGCTTAGGACGACTTATGAGTAATTCATTCGATGTTTTTACAAGTAAATAGTGCATCGGTTCCCTTGGCCTTCATTAGCCGGCTCGTGATATATGTCCGTTTTTGTGGGTCCATCGGTCAGCCACTGAGCCTCGAGTCCGCCTGGAGATCGCGAGTATCGATCGATTTATTGCTAAAAATCGAATGGGAAATGTATGTGATATTGTCTCGATGTAAAGAAAACAAAAAACGGACAATTAAATAATTTTGTGTTTTTTTTGCGGTTTTTGTTATTGTTTATATCATTGCACTACAGCAATGTAAGGTTTAAATACCAGAACTTAGACTCTCATTTATAAAAGGACTGGTATTTTGTGAAATCTCCTAAAAAGCTTATTTAAAAAAAACTAGTTTAGCTTTGAAATCGTAAATGTCATGAAATTGAAATATTTTTTCTTTACAAAGACATACTTAAAATAAATAAATATTTTCTGACAATTACACCAATTATTTAGTTCCAAGATAAGTATCATTAAGAACTTGTGTTATGGATACTAAACAACGGATAAATATACTTAAAAACTTTTTTTTTTGTAAATACATACTTAATATACATAGGAAAACACCCAAACCAGAACAAATATTCATGTTCATGCACACAAAGATTTGTCCTGTGTGGGAATCGAACCTACGACCTCTGGAGTGAGGTGTAGGTATACTGACCTCCACGCCATATCGGTCGTCAAAATAGATATCAAAACCCATGCCAACACAAATATTCGTATAAAATCTTACAAATATATTTCTTGCGTGGTAATCGAACCCGAAGCGAAGTGTTATGGAATATGGACCTCACTTCCGTCGACATGCCGAACGTCTATAATTAATATGTAAAATTAACATGATATTTTAAATAAAATCTTTCCTAAACGTTTATAAAATTTTATATTAATTCTTATTATTTTCACAAAATATCACA
The DNA here is from genome assembly GCA_949126915.1 of Musotima nitidalis. Lineage (NCBI taxonomy): Eukaryota > Metazoa > Arthropoda > Insecta > Lepidoptera > Crambidae > Musotima > Musotima nitidalis. The sequence goes on along the minus strand of OX421424.1, from coordinate 3,133,660 downwards.
TCATTTTCCACTTAAAATATTCCCGACGTAGATAAATTTTTTTTTTATAAATATTTCTGACACTTACACCAATTATTTAGTTCCAAGATAAGTATCATTAAGAACTTGTGTTATGGATACTTAATAACGGATAAACATACATAAATACTTTTTTTTTTGTAAATACATAGTTAATATACATACTTAAAACACCCAGACCAGAATAAATATTCATATTTATACACACAAATATTTGTCCTGTGTGGGAATCGAACCCACGACCTCAGGAGTGGAATGCGGGTATACTACCCACCACGCCATATCGGTCGTCATTTTAACAGCTATTTACAATAGCGATAATAAGATCGATCTTCAACGCAATAAAACAAAACTGAACGTAATAGCTGCGTCCCGGCTAGATGGCTACAAATCGATCGATTCAATTACCGATTAATGATCGAATGGAGATGGAAGGCGATCATCGATTCTTATTTGTCATTCAAAGAAATTGATTCGAAGCGGAGATAGGGACGCGAGTTGAGCGGCGGGGTATATACTTTAGTATTCTTTTGTTTTACATATAAATAAAGTACAGGGTACCGTATGGCTTGAAGCCCTCTTAAGTTAGACGATGCGACGAGATGTGTCTGGAGCCCAGTTGTGGGACAATGGGGGGAAGGGGGAGGTCTACTGCTGGGCAAACAATCCTGAAAAGTTTCTAGTTTTATGTTGTCTGTATATTTAATAGCACATATTATAAACTACCCTGTTTTAAATAATTTATTGATTCAGGCGTTACTTTGCGGAAATCCATTGTAAGCAAGTGATGGATTAAAAATATCTTTGTAACAATTCCCGCGCTACTATAATTTCCCGAAAATATGATGTAGGTTCAATTGTCTGCAAGTTGATACAAGAATTTATTAAATAGTATACTGTATAATTCTTTTTTTTCCTGACCCCTTCATCCACTGTGTTCTTCGGTTCAATTCCTAGACGAATATTTTTCTGTATAATTCATATGGTAGTTTGTATAGTAATTAATACCTATTCAAAAAATATATAAATATTTTAGTAATTTTTAATTGTCTTTAATACCCTTTCTGAGCACTAGATGCCGCTATGTATATTCATTCATTCATTTATTCTAACAATATTTTCAACGTACAAAGGCTCGCACTTAATTGACGATACTCTAACATACAAAATTCAAACAGAAATGATCTCTATCGCATTCGCATTACGTGCCAAAGTGGTCGCGTTCATCTCACACTTGATTTTTTGTTCTACATACGTTTAATTCGTGCAACTTTGAATTTTATCACTCACGGATAAGGTGCAAGGGGTTGGGCATACTTTCACGAAGACGCTCCTAAAAAGAAAGTACAGACAGAAAAAAAATATGGCTTTTGCCCGCAGGCCAAGCGACGCGGAAACAAAATATACAATTCATAATTATCGACCTGTGTCGTAGGGATGTAATTATGTCGATATGTTGAAACGGTGCGCTTACCACTTTTATATCTTTTTATTACGATGATAAGAGGTTTTGGTTGCGTGTTTATTTTTTAAGGTGCGAGCTTACGAATGGATGCTGAAGATTACTCTCGTAATCATAAGTATTAGTACGTCAATTACACTTGTCGATAAAGAGCTGATACACTTAACGATGTTTAATGCACTGACTATTGACTATTGAAATAACTTGTTGGAAAAAGAATAAAAGCACAGAAGTGTCAGTAAAAACTTTCATTAGTAATCTTTGGTCTCTTCCGGCAGTACAATAAGTAAACATGTGTGTATTCGTTATTTAATTGTTGTTATGTTATAACACATACACTACCGTAAGCGCTTACGGTAGTGTAACAAATAATTTCTTTTTAAACTTGATTTATTTATTTATTTCAATAACAGATTTTTTAATTATCATTTTATATAATGAAATAATGAAAATTATTAAATACCGCAAATACCATTTAATAATTTTTCATTCATAGGTACATAGCGGGGCTGTCACAAAAGTTTTATTCAAAATATCGATAAAACTGACAAACCCAAAACATCACTATCGCGAACAATTACGATCGCGATGAACGTCACGTTTACTTAACGCGAAAACATCAAAGTGACCGACCGCTCGTTGAAATTCCCGCGAAAATTTCCTTTAATAGGCTGTCATCTTGCACAAAACTGCATAATATCGCAATAAAATTACTTCTGACAACGATTATCGTTTTTATTCGGTTTAACTGTTAGCTATATGTGGAGTCATCAGTAGTAATTATGACATTCAGTGACACATTATCACATATAATATTAAAGAACTAAAAAGTAAAATGAAAATTCTAGAATTATCGTTCAATTAATATTGGTTTTCATTTACTCGTTTTTTTACTATATGGTTACTTTAACTTAAATATAAATATAGGTATTAGATGTTGACTTATTAGTAAAATAACTAATAAAATAACTAAATTATTAGAAAAAAAACTACACTAATATTATAAAGAGGACCGATTTTAATAATTCTTTTTTTCATTAGAAAGCTACATTATCACTGAGTAACATACGCTACATTTAGTACTGAATTACTGTAGAAATCTTTAGAAATTCCTATTAAAACCAACCGAAGGTGTAAAAAATTTTGCCATAAAATGTCTTTCATCGCATACGCTGCGAAGAGTATTAATGAAAGGATAAAAAGATGTAACACAATATTATAGAATATATCAATATCTACAAAAAACGTCGCAAGACCATATGTCTAACTTTTGTAGTTACGTCAGTATTATGAACCATTATGAACTTCCGCGGATCCCGATGATACCAACTGATTTGCTCATATCTTTTAAAAGGTTACAGTTCCCTTTAAAAATATCCTTTGCCCTAACAATAAATGAATCCTAGGGACAAACTGTTTCCATAGTTGGTATCGACTTAAGGAAAGAGTGCTTTTCCCACGGGCAATTGTATGTGGCACTTTCTCGAGTAGGATCTCCTGAAAATCAATACGTTTTGTTGCCACCTACAAATACCACAGCCAACGTAGTAAGCATAATTTTTTTTTTCTAATTTAGTGAGTTTATTCATGGTCGTTTTAATCAGCATGCTTATAACTTAAATACCTATCTGCACCTCTTTATGTCTACCCGTGCGAAGCCGGGACGGGCCGCTAGTGTATTATAATGTTATCACGTCATTAAGCATACATTACATGTCAATTCATATACGAGTAGTTAAAATAATTCATATCTCCTCAACAAACAATTCAAGTTATGCGAAACTAGTATAAGCGTTATTCAGAATCGCTCGAATCGTAATCCACAAATCGCTTAGAGCACTTTCTATCTTGAATAATGGCCAATAAGCAATGTAGGTTTGGGCAATATTTAACACAATTGTAATACAAAAGCCACTTTGCTTAGCGTTTGTGGACTATGAGAAAGCCTTTGATTCGATCGAGAGCTGGGCAGTGTTTCAGTCCCTGCAGCGATGCCGCATTGATCATCGGTATATCGAAGTTTTGAGGAGTTTATACAGAAACGCCACCATGTCCGTACGAGTACTGGACCAGTGCACGAATCCTATCCTCTTGCAGAAAGGCGTGAGACAGGGTGATGTCATTTCACCGAAACTGTTCACTGCTGCTCTGGAGGATGTTTTCAAGCTACTGGACTGGGAAAACTACGGCATCAACATTAATGGCGAGTATATGACTCACCTTCGATTTGCCGACGACATAGTGGTCATAGCGGAGTCGCTTGTGGATCTGGGCACAATGCTCGGAGACCTCGACAGAGCTTCCCGAAGGGTAGGTCTTAAAATGAACATGGATAAGACCAAAATCATGTCAAATATCCATGTTGTGCCTACCCCAGTAATAGTGGGAAGCTCGGCCCTCGAAGTTGTCGACGAGTACGTATACCTGGGACAAAAAGTCCAATTAGGTAAGTCCAACTTCGAGAAAGAGGTCAATCGTCGAATCCAGCTCGGTTGGGCTGCGTTCGGGAAACTACGCAAAATCTTCTCGTCCAAAGTACCTCAGTGTCTCAAGACGAAAGTCTTCGACCAGTGTGTGTTGCCAGCGATGACGTATGGGACTGAGACGTGGTGCCTGACTATGGGCCTCATAAGGAAGCTCAAAGTCGCTCAGCGTGCAATGGAGAGAGCTATGCTCGGAGTGTCCCTACGTGATAGAATCAGAAATGAGGAAATCCGTAGGAGAACCAGAGTGACCGACATAGCGAAGCGCGTTTGCAGGCTGAAGTGGCAATGGGCGGGGCACATAGCTCGAAGAACCGACGACCGATGGGGCGTTAAGGTTCTTGAATGGCGACCACGAATCAGCAAACGTAGTAGAGGGCGGCCCCCAACGCGATGGACCGATGATCTGGTCAGGGCGGCGGGGAGCCGGTGGATGCAGGCGGCAAAGAATCGATCTACGTGGAAAGCAATTGGGGAGGCCTATGTTCAGCAGTGGACTTCGAATGGCTGAAATGATGATGATGATAATACAAAAGTAAATAATATGCATCTGTAGCCCTTATCAAAGCTTTTGTAGGACTTATACAATAATAATACTTGTTGTAGTATAAAACAGCATATTTGTTAATTAAAGTTTTTTTTATTTTATCAAGTAAACGTGTTTGTAAATATTTTAATGTTAATGCTTTTTAAAAAAAAACAAGTACACATTTTATAATTTTGAATTTTATAGAAATGTTTTCCTTTTGCAAATATGACTTATCACAAAAGCCATTAGTGCAATAGGTGAGATGGCATATTTTTCGTTTATTCGATGCATCAATGCAACTTGTTTATAAAAGTCATTAATATAACATACACGGTGAAATGTAATCGAAACGCTTAATGAAAGGCTTGCGCGCGTCGGTTCGTTACTGCGGCGCATGCGCGGCGTCGACATCGTGCGATTTATCGACACCGCACCACGTCAATGCAAAGTAATCGATATCGGCACGCCATTTCGTAGTACAGTGAGCATCTCTATTTTTTATTTGTATTATTTGATCAGAGTCCTTGTAGGTGCATGTATTACTTAGTACCGTTGACATATTTTCAAAAGTTATGCTTTTATACATTTTTGAATGCTGAGATTTTGACTTATTTTTTCTTAGATAATTAATTCAATGAAAAATTTACCATCATCATTCACGATCGCATCGATCTGTAAAGACTGAAGTCACTTATGGATTTTAGGTTATGTCGATTTTAAAACGATAAATCATATGATTGATGGACAAGAAAATTTGCATTCGTTTGTTCAAGATAGTGGTGATTGCCGATGTGAAAACTTTACCGCCGTGTACTGAACCTTTTTTAGGTGTCATTTTGTCTTCTCACCGTACAAAAGCTCTATATAACACTGTCATTTCAGTAAGTAGGCGCCATGTAAGTCTATTTCACGATATATCCCAAAAAAAAATCGAAATGCTCGGTAATAAAATATGTATTGGCATATACGATTGCGTTTCGTGATTTGCTATCTTAAAAACCGTTATTATTTTACATTGTAAAGAGTAAAGACATATGGTAAAACAGAATCGTAACAACTATAGTCTATACTTATTTACATTAAAATATATAATATAATGTTCCGTGTGGTACCGGCCTAGAACGGTTTACTGACGTTTGGCAAGAAACGTTTCCCAAAGTGACACTTGCCAAAGTATGTTTCCCAAATTTTCATTTGGCAAAAAAACATTTAGCAAAACCATCTTTTCGCAATATTACAGTTAGCAAAACTATTTTTAACAGTTTATTTTTTAGCAAATAATTATATGGCATTTTGACTTTGACTTTGACTAACCATTTGCTTAATGTATATTTGACTAAATAAAATTTGAGCAAGTAAAAATTTGCCAAATGAATATTTCACCAAGTGAATAAAATGCGAAATGTAAATGTGCTAAGCATTCTTTTGGGAAATGAAACTATGCGATAAGTTTTTTGGGAAGTGAAATTGGACGAAAAATCATTTGGCCAAACGGAGGGATCCCGCCTAGAACAGTGCCATTCTCTCTAATCTCACGGGGACTCGTAGGAGTCGACGAAGAAAAATCTTACCGGATGATGGGCAGCAGCGACATCCTGCGTACTGGCTTGAACTGCGATCACCAACCCGCCTGGCCAGCGTGGTGATTATGGACAAATAACCCCATTAGAATGTAATATATTGGGGAGGCCAATGTTTAGCGGTGGACTTTATAAAGCTGACATAATGTTAAAATATAATCCAAACTAATCCAACTCCAAACTAATATTATAAATGCGAAAGTAACTCTGTCTGTCTGTCTGTCTGTGTTTTCTTCACGCCTAAACTACTTAACCGATTTGAATGAAATTTGTTACAGACATAGTTTGGAACTTGAGAAAGGACATAGGATAGTTTTTATCCCGAAAATCGGGAACTATGTGGTTAAAACCAAAAATCTGCCGGAAGTCACTATTCCACGCGAACGGAGTCGCGGGTAAAAGCTAGTATTAAAATAAAGGTTAAGAGTTCTTTATGACACAACGTCATCATCTCAGATCATTCATGTCCCACTGCCTCTCTCTCAAGGTATTTGGTTTTTCCAACATGCGAACCCAGTGTGTGTGTTTGTGTGTGTGGGGGTGTGTGTGTGTGGGTGTGTGTATGTGTGTATGTGTGTGTATGTGTGTTAGTGTGTACTTTAAGAGTAGTGGCAGCTTCCTGCTGTTAGAATTAAAAATCCGCCCAACGAGGCCAATATGGCTTGCATATAGTTATAATCTAGACCAAAATCTTGACGTGCTTTCGAAAGCCACTCGATATTACCACGCAAACGGGGGACCGTTCAAGGACTGTCATCACCGCGGAGCTACGAGCTCTTCAAAGTTCAATGTCTTTATTGCATTCATGTTGTACATGTACCGATGTTAACAAAGATAGAAGGTAACAAACATGACCCTGCAAGGGCCTAGCAAATACATATTATTATATAAAATTACAAGTAACTTATTATTAAATTAAATATAAATCGTAAAAAACAGTATTAGTGACAGCAAAGCACACAACCAAATTTAAAAACCATTCAATACGAAGTTAAGTTTCATGATTCATTTTTAAATATTGTTTTTCGAAGTCATATTAAGTCACTTTTGACATATTTATTTTATTTTTATTGACTATTAAATTATTGCTTCATTTAATCACGCAACCTGTGTGTAAATATAAAACCAAGAGGCATTTAATATGAAGCATTTCTGTTATGAATATATTTATGTGGTAGTCGTGAAACCCAATAGATCTTCTAACTTAAAAGCCCTATGGTCCAGCTTGAAAATCTCTAACAGAAGAACGTTACATTCTATGTATTTATATGGGTTTTCTATGTATGTTATGTATGTATTTAATAAAAAAAGTATGTTTATTCGTTCTTTGGTATTCATAACACAAGAGCATAATGATGCTTATCATGGAGCTAAATAATTGATGTGATTGTAAAAGGATATTTATTTATTTTTATTAATTATGTCTGCTGTCCTTTACTCATAGAACAATCTCTGTACTAATTTTAGTGCTAGAAGCTTTGTGTGATTAACTCAGCAATATTTATATTTACCATTTCTCGTTACCCTACTTAAGCCCGAAGTTTATAACCGCCGGCTGTAATTGGCAAATCACGATACACTTACGAATCGAATTCAAGAGAAAGGCGAGTCAACCACCTATGAAAATAATTACCTCTTACAAAGGCTTAGTTATCAACAAGGTCCGATTACTGGGTTGCAAATAGAAATATTGTAAAAGCGGTCCCGTCTACATCTTAGTTCGCAAAGGTGCCGCTAGATGCCGCCACTGCTGATAAGATGCGCTCGCGCAGGATTTACCGCGGAGGGTGTATACTATCTCACACAATAAATTAGAAATTCGTTAGATAGAGTCGTTGCCGGTCGGTTATTCCAATTATTTTGTCTATTGCTTGCGTAGCGTTTGTTTGCATCTGCGTGCTTGGGTTTGTTAGTGGTGTTATCTGTGTGGAATGTGCGATTTGTTTTGTAGGTGTAGAAACGAAGGACAAAATAAACTGATGAACTTTATCAGTGTGTCGTTCGACTGTCGAAAGACAGGAAACGATGAAACGCTAAATCTCAGCGATGTCTCGATACTCATGTTTTGAAAGTTTTTTGGGTTAAGATGGCTTAAGAAATTATCGATTGTTCTGTGCCTCGGAAAGCACGTTTATCAGTTAGTCCCGGCTGTCATGAAAATCTATGGCAGTAGCAATTCAGTGCCTTCTAACATCCTGACAACGGGTTTAACCATAGAATTATGTTTCCCTTAGAGTTGTGGAGGTCAGATAGCAGTCGCTCCATGCAATAACTGAAGTTCGGCCAAATCAGATCCTGTAAGCAGATCCTGGGTTTCGGCCTGGGGCAACCGGGATAAGGGTTGGATATGATGATGGCGCAAGAAATTAATACATTAAGACATACCATCTCATACATTCCCGTCCGCTTAGGCCATTTTGGAACCTGCTCTTTTTTATACCCGACAAGGAAATATCTCATGACGGTCATTCAATAAAATATACTTTATTGTCTTTAAGATCAACAGGATCATTTAGATTCGTCAAATTTTTACACACAAAATGGAATAAATAGAATAATAACACTTGTAAGGAATCAACCTCTTATTCATTCATTATTTTTATTTTATCATATTATTCGTAATGAAGGACATTACAAGTATTGAAGTACCTATTAAAGTACTTCTAGTATAACTTCTACTTAAGTGTTAGGTAATAGTAAAGTAACTGGCGGGAGAAAAAACTAACCTAGACGATTTTCTTGCCCGTTCTTTTACGATCAGGCTCCCGCCCGCAGTGAATGGGCGCGCTAGTTTTTAAGTTTTGACGTTCATAAGAGCTCTTTTGAGCCAAACTTGAATAAATGAATATGAATTTGAATTTAACGTTGTAACATTCTTAGTATAAGCCACACAGGTATAGGTGTCAAATATTACAGTTTTTGCATGATCTGTTTTTTTTATTAAATTGTATTTTATAAATAATATGTTAATGAAATCCATTGTCCACATTACATGCTATGGCAACCCGTAATTAAAGTGACACTTATCTTCAAGTTTATGTTTGAGTAGTTTTACTTTTTCCCTCGTACCAGTTGTTTTGTTGTTTGTCCAAATAAATAAAAAGGTATCCAATTAATATATTGAGTATTTAGCACTTGTAAGAAAAATGGCAAGTTAGAAACTCCTTATATGACATTTAAAAAAATAACGCCTTTTTTGAAGTCCGTTAATAATGTCAGATGAGGTGTTTATAAGAAATTCTCTGTAATATAACCTTAGGGTTGCCAGAATGCCTTGATATGTAGAAGAAAAACCAGTGAGTTTCTCCCTAAGAGGTTTCAACCAATTCCTAGAATTGAGCGCACCATTTGTGTTAAACGTACGATGAACTTCCATGTGGCCTTATTAACTAGCTACATCGGTTACAATAGCTGTCAATTACGACTGTCTAATTAGTATTTACCTAGTTTTATTTTTAACTTTAACTTTTTTTAATGACACTTGTAAGTGTTGAGTACTTAGACACGCATACGCAGCTTATAGACGCGGGCAATATCAAGGACAGTATAAGCGCGTTGTCGACCGTTTAAAACCTTTTTACGCTCTTTTTGATGAACCCCATTCTATATTCTCTATGGAAAACCTCGCCAGAGAGCTTATTTTGTAACCAAGGAGCTCACAGCAAAAAGTTTAATTTGAAACCTAAAGTAAAGTTATTTCTAATGTGTGAGTATGAACTCCGTGCCGATTGCGATTGGTGCGATGATAAAAAGAAACCATTCACATCATTGTACCCGCCTAAGTGTTAAGTTTCGCACTCGTAAAACAGTTATGACAAACAACAAACTTACAAGAGAAAAAATTTGGTGTTCGTAAAATTAAAAACGCTTTTCTGATGTAGAAGAAATACAGCCAAAAAATAAAGGGAAAATTTAGAAAATTAAAGAGATATATAAATATTTATTCAAAAAATGCTTGGAATGTAGTTTTTTTTTAAATCAAGTTTAAAATAAGCAATATGTGGAATGAGGCAGTGATTACTATTAACCCTACACTAGGCACTGCCTGTCCTGTGGAAGTCAAGTGTACGTGTACGTAAATTAAAATTATAATAATAAATATTTTTGACACTTACACCAATTATTTAGTTCTAAAATAAGTATCATAAGAACTTATGTTATGAATACTCAATAACGGATAAACATACATATATACTTAAATATATACTTAATATAGATAGAAAACATCCGCACAAATATTCATGTTTATACACACAAAGATTTGACCTGTGTGGGAATCGAACCCACGACCTCAGGAGTAAAGTGCGGGTGTACTCGCCACCACACCATATCGGTCGTCGAAATGAACTTACCAACCTGCCAATTTATAATTTAAAAGAGGAACGCATGTGAGTTTCTTGACAGTTCTTCTTACAGAGCGGCGAACTGGCACTTCAACTGACTTACTCTTAAATTATTAAATATATTTATTAATCCTTTATTGCACATAAAAACTTAATTACATTACAAAAATAGTATGTAAAAACTAAAGTACAAAGGTGGACTTATTTCTAGGAGAGATCTCTACCAGCCAGTTGTAAATTAGGTTAAGTATATTTATAGTTTTTTAATTGTTTTGTTGCATTGAAGCAAATCTAAGCTTTGTGATTTCAGTGTAATCATATTTCAATGGTTATTTATAGTATATTTGAGGTTTTAATGTAATAGTATGGCAAATAGGGTGTATAGGGATCCTACGATGACCTAAGGACCCAGCCAACCTGCAAGTGGTGCGTCTGCCGATCAATGGACTAGGCTCTGGCGAACATAACAGTTCCCGGTAAGCGGCATTAGGCTCGACACCTATTACGTGGGACCAACTATATAATTGACGAAGTGTGGGCGTTTAATATGCCTTTGCCTACCCCTTCGGGGAAACAGGCGTGAATGTATGTATGTATATATTCGCAGATTTCCTACTATAGGTGTACATATCAAAAAAAAAAATTAGTTATGATCCATTTTGTGAAAAAGATTTCCCAAAAATCATGATTTTTCGAATTGGGCCCCTATAGTATGAAAAATGCGAATGTATGTATGTAATATATGATGTAATAGTTTATAAAATAATTTGTTTTTAGTTTGTAGAAAATTTCACCAAAATTTTATTTTGTAAATTGTTGCAAGATGAAATGGCTCGCAGTGTTGAATAGCTTTAAGATCTCATGTAGAACTTTTAAATAACTGACTACTAACTTCACTAAATTAACACCTTAGTCAAAATATGTAGCTTAGCGGTATAAACACCGACACATAGTAAAAAATATTTTCACTGTTGATACATTTTCTGTAATACAACGTTAAAAGTTTTTAAAGCAACTAATCTTGTGGCCAGGTCACATATTTTGACATAGGTATAGTTTTACACATACTGAAGATATAATGCTTATTTTGATCTTTTTTAATGTGTCAAATTATAATATTAAATTATACAGTAATGATATTCTTCATAGACAAATCTGACCTTAGTGTCTAATTAATCTTGAAAGGTAAGCGTAATTCACTTGCTTTATCAAACAATACGACATTAATCCATAATTATCGGAAAAAAAATCCAGTAAGAATGCGGATAAGCTTATATTTTAACATACTTTTAAACTATGAACGTAACGGTAATCTAAATTGAAAAATATAATAACGGTTACAATCATGTTAAGTAAAACTTTTGAATTTCGAACGTCACCATAATCTTTATTCAAAGATCTTTTGAAATCTAAAACAAAAGACATTTTAAAACAACACTTGATGACTTGAACAAATACTCTTAACTCAATTCTCAAAGTAAATTTAATTTGCCGTTCAAAGTGGCTCTCATAGGAAAGAAAAACGACTATCTTCATCAAGGGCTTTAAGTATGACTATTTAACTCATTATTGGATGCCTGGAGGCTCATTTGTTTTCATTCCGCCGTCCTGAGGGGTCTATATAAAAAAATTGATACGTCACTTACGTGGAATAGTATTTTATATGGGTTTAATTTCAAGCTGTGCGAGGGAGCTTGCATACATAATTGTTATCTTAATTAAGCCATAGATGAGCTAAATAAACATAAATTAATAATAATATTAGTAATATAATATTTATGGACGTCTCACACAACGCCATCTAGCGCCACATTAAGCAGAGCTAGTTAATTATGCTATGGGTACTTTTTACTGCAAAAATATAAGTCTTTTTTTTAATACATCTTTTGTTTGTACGTAAATACATTCTTCTTACCTATAGTTTATAAAAAACACCCAGATCAGAACAACTAAGTATATGAATTAAATATTATTAAAGAGTTAACATTTCGCCTTCAAAATGTTATATAGTTTGCCAAAACATAAAAAATACTTATAAATTAATTAATTAAATATATTTATTCATGAAAAAAAAATTGTCCTGTGTGGGAATCGAGCCCAGGACTGTATTAGTATTGGTTTGATATTTATCTGCACGTCATACCGGTAATGATATAAATTAATAAGCACAGTAACCCACCATACTTCACCTTCTCCCAGTTAAGCCGGGGAGGCACAGCACTAATAAGCCTAATAACTGTGTATAATAATTATAAATAAATCCCTTTATCTGAAACACTCGAATCAAACGCAATCGAGATATCAACCAACTCAAAAACACAGCTCATCATTATCTCTAATTGACGTCCGACGAACAATGTCGCCGGAGCTAGTGTGGTGCCCGCAAAAACCGCAATCTATCGATACTTTTCTCGCACGTATCGGTTTTTGCCACCGAACGCATGCCTGCCGCTGCCGAGCTCAAATTGCGCCGGAACAATGTGGCGCCAATTATAATATCGACCTTACGTGTACAAAACAAAAGGAAAAATATCAATAAATGCACGCATTGTAATCCTTATTGCTGCAGGTTAGAGGCGACGTTACGCTAAATTGTGCTTCAATAATTGTAAACGCTCGACCGCTCTATACGCGCTTTGCGCCGCAAAAAGCCTATACAGGAGTCATGAATAAATCATGAGCGGAGACAAATAGTGTAGGTAAAGGTCAGTCGCTTTATTATAGATGCGTTCTGCTCACCTGTTTGATTGGATATGCATTTACTAATATCAGTGTCAAATAAATTCTAAGCTCTCAAAATATTAAAAGTGCTAGGCCTAAAATGAAATAAAGGCATCCGGAAAAAGTTTGGTTATAAAAATGGCGTTGGCGGCGCGACGTTCTAATTTCGAAATAACGCGCGCGCGGGAAAGTGCGCAAGTGACGCGAGGACACAGTCATTGCGACGGTTTGCCGCGCACTGAGCCGCCACTCCCCGCCCCGCCCCCGGCCCGCCCACTTTCCGCGGCCAACTTCACGCTGTGCAGGAAAGTCGGAAACTCGGAGGCTAGTGGGCACTAGTGGGGCGGAGGTAGGCACCTATGGAGGGGCTCCTACGTCAATACTCAATAGTCTAGACCACTCATGCATGTTACGCCAATCATTTTAACGTTCCATTTTCCTTCCCATTAAGTGCATGTTCTTTTTTTGTTTTATATAATGGCTTCGTGCGGTTTGCACATTTAGCCATTGTCAAGTAAGAGATATATTAATAATATATAAATCGTAGTAAATGAGAATGAGTGCTGATAAATGGTAAATGAGATGCCCACCCCTAAACCCCTTGAGTCCTCAGTAAAGATGTGGGACTATACTGAGATGTCACATGGACTTTTTGAGAGAATTAGAAAAGTGATGTTGCAATGTTTTGTTTCATTTACCAACACTTATGTACGTTCACAAATACTTAACGGTTAATAATCCACCGTTATATTACACAATAATGTACGAAATATCAATCAAAATTTTAGAAAATAAACCAAAACTGTAGACATGACGCTTCACTTTCCCGCCAAGAAGTCAAAGAGCATGTAATTGGCTTTGTAGGTTTTTTTTTAAATTTGTTACGAACTTATTTGCTTAGTATTTGCCAGTGTCAAGGAATTTGATTAAGTTATTTTTTGCATATGAATTTAATATTACGCACCGTCATTTAGTCACAGACAATGTCTGTCAAAGTCAATAATTCAAAGTCTAACCCAGATGAAGTAGTAGAGGCTTTACTAAAGGCTTCTAACAGTTTACGGTAACATTCCACTTTCATACACTTGTGTACGTTGTCGAATAAGTAATGTATAAAGTATTTATTCTATGCACACATATAAACTCGAAATATAGAAATTTCGATTAAAAAAATACTTTAATCTTCAAAAATCATTTCTTTCATAAACTATTACATAGTACTTGAAAACGTCAAAATTAAATATAAATATAAAAACAATCGAAATATGATTACACTGAAATCATGAAGATAAGATTCACTTACATGAAACAAAACAATTATAAAACAAAACATATTTAAGTGTAAGTGTGAATCTAAATGCCAGTTCTGAGCCACCGCTCTGTAAGAAGACCTGGCAAGAAACTCACAGGTATGCTCTTTTAAATTTGTCATTTGGTTTGATACTTTAATTTCAAACTTCATTTGACTGTGAAGCTATATAATGCAATATACTATTAACAATATGCATGTTTTAAGTCATTCATATTAGAATAGCCTATATGAAACGGCAGTTTAATCCCGAGCATTTTTATCTGCCATATAGTCTTTGATAGAATAGTATCCCTTTGAAGACAGCTTCTATTTGATTGTTAATTTAATTTTATTTAGGTTTAATTGCTGTATATTGCTTGGGATTTTATTATAGAATCGCAACGATTCAAATGATTTGATTATCTTTTGGAGCCTAGTGGCAGGTACAACTAATTTATGCTTATTCCTTGTGTTTATGTTATGTAAATGTATATAGAACACTTCCCCGATTAATGGCGCCAAAACTACAAAATGACGTTTCATTCACTCAAATAGATGTCAGAAAATAAATAGCTGTCAATTTGTAATAACAACAGTCTGCTACTAAAATATCAGGGTTTTTTATTATTTTAGTATAATGATAGGATAATTGTAAAATAATTGGACGACACTTGAACTTTTTCATTTGGATAAATGAATGAAATTATAAGCTGTTTCTGACTTTTATAGCTTTTGTACATGTTTATAGGTTATGTAATCTCTTTGAGCTAAGCTATATAAGTACATATAATTATAAAGGAAATAATGAGTCTTCTTCTTCTTCCATTTAAATAATGGTTTCGTGCGTCTAGCACATTTAGCCAGTGTCAAGGAAGTGATATATTAATATTATATAATTTATAGTAAATGAGAATGAGTGGTGATCAAGATGATAAATCGAAGATGAAATACCCTCCCCTAAGCCCCTTGAGTCCTCAGTAAAGATGTGGGACTTTACTGAGATCTCACAATGGACTCCTTGAGAGAAAATTTGAAAAGTGATGTTGCACTGTTTTGTTTGATTTACCAACACTCATGTATATTCACAAACACTTGACGGTTAATAATCCACCGTTATTACACATTAATGTTAGAAATATCACAAATTTTAGAAAATAAAACAAAACTGCAGACATGACGCTTCACTTTCCCGCCAAGAAGTCCTCAAATAATGAGTCGTTTTAGACTTTTATAGTTGTTGTACATGTTTTTATGATAAATAATAATATCAATATGAGCTAAAACTATGTAAGTACATTACGTATTATGAATGAAATATGAATCGGTGTATATGATCCTACCAACATGTTAGTCCAAGCCAACCTCATCTGCAAGTGGTGCGTTCGTGGTTATCATACGAAACCCTTGGGGGGGTTTCGGCGCGGGATCGGGGCAGTGCCCCCTGGCCGCGGTCTCTTGCGGCGCCGTTGGCTGTCTTCAGCCGATGGTAAAGTCCGGGGGTGTTATGTCCGGTACTGCTGCGATCAAGCCCTGGGGCGATCAGCTAGCATAGTGTTCTGTTCTGTTTTAAATGGCGTCAGGTCAGTGGTGCGTGCACCTGCCGATCATCGGACGAGGCTCTGGCGAGCATAAAAGTGCCTGATAAGCGGCAATAGGCTCGCCACCTATTACGTGGGACCAACAATAAAATTAGCGAACTGTGGGCGTATAATATGCCTCTGCCGACCCCTTCGGGGAAACAGGCGTGATTGTATGTATGTATTTACGTATGAATCGTTTGTGACTTTCCTAGTTTTCGTAGGTACATGTTTTTTTGATCACACAATTATGTGCCTTTTAGACAAAACTATTTAAGTTTAATTGTTTTGACTAAGTAACACGCAATCGTTTCGTTTAAGCATAATCACCAAGGATTGGAGTAGTTAGAGTATTTTACGTACTTGCAGTAGGTTATATTACATTCCCGACGTTTTTTTTTTTAAATATTCGCTGATGTAAGTTTTAAAGATGACAAGCTATTTTTTGTGCTTGTTTTTAAAAATCGATATATTTTTTGCAATTCGCGGTGTAGTCTGTTAGAAACCTGGGGAACGTTCATACTAATTTCATTTTTTTAAATGTGATACGTCCCAATGACTTCATCCAGCATGATGGTAAGCAGTCGATGCAGTCCATATAATTAAGGGCCCTTCAGACCGCACGGTAAAATCGCACCCACTCATGACGGCCTGCAAAACGTGCCGTTTCACGCCCCGCTTAGTAGACCCGAGATTATTGGAACTAGAAAACACATGAGCCGGTAGAGAAATCCAACTTAAATTTTTTTTTTCTTTTTACTTTTTTTTTTGGGGTCAAAGACCCCAAATAACTCTACCATTTCCGATCACTGATAATTACTCAAATTTTCCATAGAAATGTGTATTCGTGACTATACTCATTTACCTGTTTATCATTAAGGTAATGTTTATTAATTCAATTGCCGTAGTTTGGTAAAAACCTCTTTATGTATAAGGCAGTAGTAACAATAGGTTTTAATAAAGTAAAGTTCGATACTGAGGTGTTATAAAGTTGCCTATTAAAGATGCATTATTCAGAAGTATTGCCTTTTGGCAACAAGGTAAGTGTTAAATTAATAACAGGTACTTAATACTATTTGGCTTTGTCTGCAGAAATAAACATAATTACAGTAATACCAACCAATTACTTATTTTTAGTATCCTTTTTGATTATAAATTTAGTTGTTGTTAATTGTTTAATATTAACGACCGATTATTGACCGATTATTGACGACCGATATGGCGTGGTGGCGAGTATACCCGCATTCAACTCCTGAGGTCGTGGGTTCGATTCCCACACAGGACAAATATTTGTGTGTATAAATATGTATATTTGTTCTGGTCTGGTTGTTTTTCTAAGTTAAGTATGTATTTACAAAAAAAAGTATTTATGTATGTTTATCCGTTATTTAGTGTCCATAACACAAGTTCTTAATGATAATTATCTTGGAACTAAATAATTGGTGTAAAGTGTCAGAAATATTTATTTATTTAATATAATAATGTGTGCCAAATAATCTTTTATAATCTTTTCTTTCTTCTACTACTTCATAAATGTTTGAAATACATACATTCACGCCTGTTTAACTGGAGGGGTAGGCAGAGGCATATTATACGCCTACACTTCGCTAATTAATTTGTTGGTCACACGTAATAGGTGGTGAGCCTATTACTGTTTACCGGGAACTGTTACGTTCGCCTGAGCCTCGTCAGTTGATCGGCCCCGCCAGAATGCGTAAAAGTAATTTTTTAGGAACTTAAAAAAAAAACGGTGCACCACTTGCTGGTGAGGTTGGCGTGGACTCCTTAGATATTGATAGGATCCCTATACACCCAGTGTTTAAGATCCAGTGTTGTTGTTAGAAGGCTGACACCCAAACAATTTACTAAAGTTTATAGTGTACCTACACTAATGTATGGAAGCGAATGTTGGTTATGGCAGAAGAAACATGAGAGTAAGATTAATGCAGTAGAGATGGGAGCACTCAGAAATATTCTTGGTGTGAAATTGAGTGATAGGATAAGGAATGAAGTGATAAGGGTTAAAGCTGGTGTAAAAGAAGATATAGTGACAAGAATTGAGAAAGGTATGCTTAGATGGTTTGGTCATGTTGAGAGGATGAATTAAAGTAGATTAACGAAAGTGATTTATGATGGACAAGTGGATGGAAGTGTTGGGAGGGGAAGACCACGTAAGACCTTCCATGACCAAATACAAAAAATGTTAGAGAAAGGGCAGGTCAAAAGTACCCTAAACCGACGGGCGTGTATGAGGAGGTTAATGAGTGTGAATGAAGCTAAAAGTGTGTGCCAAGACCGTAGCAAGTGGAAGGATGTGATCTCTGCCTACCCCTACGGGAAAGAGGCGTGACATTATGTATGTATGTATGTATAGTTTCTTGTGGTTGTTATTTAATATTGTTGTTTGCCGTGTGGTGCCGGTCTAGAATCGTGCCACTCCCTCTCATCTCATTGGTAGTCGTAAGAATCCACGAAGAGAACCTACCGGATGATGAGCAGCAGCGTCAAATGCGTCTCGAAATCATATTAAAATTAGTATTGCAAAAATTGTAATATTAATAAAAATACGTAATAAAATCTCAGTGAGCAGGATTTTGGGGTTAAGTTAGAATTATTGATGTGCAGTAAAGTTAATTTAGGCTGTAAACTCATTATTTCTAATGACACTTTAAATACGTGTCAAAGAAAGGGTTGTCCCTTTAAATAATATTTATCGATAGGTTTTTAGGTTATTAAATCGATTAGGGATGTAGGTAACCCGAACAGTTATATCGATAACGAATATGGATTACACTGAAGCCTCATTTTGAAAGTTACGGCGACTGATTAAAATCTATGTGGGTTAAAGCTCAATAAACATGCATCAATTGGTCAAATATAATTTGAGTATCAAAGGCTATAAAAAGGTTATTAAGCTATTACAATACTGAACCCTACGATAACGCTAGTAATGTAAAATTTTACCAATATTCTTTATCGTAACCTAACATTACCCCGGTTGTCCTAGACTTAAGCTTAGGGCCCAGGGTCTGCTCGCCGGTCTAACTTTATTTAGCCGAATTTCAGTAAGTACTAGGAGCGATTGTCGTTTAAACTCCGCAATCCAGAGGGAAACATCATTCTATGGTTAATAAGCTGTCAGGTTATTAGAAGGCACTGACTTCCTAATAATGACTGCCATAGATGTTCATGACAGCCGGGACCAGCTTAACGTGCCCTCCGAGACACGGAGCAACCAATTATTACGCACCTAACTTCAAAAAGTCATTGTTTAAACCAGTTGGAATTTGAACCCGAGACCCTCTGAATTTGAAGTTAGTGGGTCTCACCACTAAACTTATCACCACCGCAAAATCGTACCAAACTTATAAAGAAAAATTGTTTATATTTGGAATGTTTGTAACAAGTAAACCCAAAAACTACAGGACCGATTTCAAATAGTCTTTCACCATTAGAATGCTACATATCCCTTAATAACCCAGGATTATTATTGCTTGATATAATTTGATTTGATTATGGTTTACCAATAAATTCTAAAATATATACAAAGAGATTCTATACAAAGAGAGGCTATTCTAATATGAATGACTTGAAAACATAAATATTGTTAAGGTTATGTTATATTGCATTGTATAGCTTCACAGACAAATGAAGATTGTAATTCTAGTACCAAACTAATGGACTGTGAATTTCTTGCCAGTTCTTCTTACAGAGCGGTGGCTCGGTACTGGCACTTAGATTCACTTACACTTAATTATTTTTTGTTTTAAAATTGTTTTGTTGCATGTAAGTGAATCTAAGCTTCGTGATTTAGTGTAATATTATTTCGATTGTTTTTTTTTCATTTGTAATCATGACGTTTTCAAGTACTATGTATAATAGTTTATGAAATAATAAATTTTTACTTTTTTACTTTTACTTAAATTATTTGTATTTGTATTTGATATACAATATTTAATTAATAGCTACTGGCAAAGCACGGGCTTGCGAAGAACAACAAAGCTACTATCCGCTAGTAAATAAAAAGGACAGTCGTTTTCGCAGTTTTGAAGACATCGATAAACTTAGTGAAATACTCAACACAGACCAGTGAGAATTTTCCAGAATATTTTGCGATAGTCGGAGTGCTCTCGTGCAATTTCCCCCGGGTCGCAACACAATGGTTTATTGTGAAATGGATATATTATTGAAGAGGGGTATCGCTTTAAAGTTATTCAGCATTAGTATTCTTTGAAGAAGCATCTGAAAGGAGGAAATCTTGTACTTGTAGTGTAGGTGCATATCTCTTTGTATCGTTTTATGTTGAAATTGTGCTTGGTCAGGTTGCTTGGTGCTGAATGACATGACTTGACAAGCCAAATTTTTATTTTATTTTCTTTACTTTACAAGCTATATAGTTAGTGCTTAGTGTATACTTATTTTAATAATTAAATTTTATTTCTTTTATATTCTTATTCATGTCTATACCTTTTTAGCTCTCTGCAGCTAGCGAGATTGCTTATTGAAACAATAAAAAAACAAAAGCAAAGCCGTGACGAAAGTCCGCTACTAAATATTGTAGATATTTTCCGACAGAACACTTTTAAGAGTTTTCAAAGTGTCCCCTGCAGTAAATAAACTTGCCAGTATACAGCCTCGAGCTGCACTACATTCTACGTTTTATTTAGTTATGTGTTAGAGAGCTTTCAGCTATGACCAGTAGCTATTTTGTTATCGCTAACTTGTGGAGGCACTGGAAAATGTATACTAGACAATGTATAAATATACTGTATTTAGTGCTTATAACCAGTGATAGGAATAGGTAGTGCAATTTTGAGTCAATAACTTCTAAACAATTTAATAGAATTGATAATAGTGATAGGAATAGGTAGTGCAATTTAGTTTCAATAACTTCTAATTTTTAAAATTATAATAGAATTGATAATGTGGGATTATGTGATTTTTTTGTAGATCAATTCTTGGTTTTAGTTAATGTTTTTTTCAAAAAGAAGGGTTTGTTTTTAATACGAATATGAAATAATAAAATCGAAAATTTATGAAATCGTTTAATTTATTATATATATATATATATATATATATATCACTAATTATATATATAAATATCGAGTAATAAGTTTTATTTAAATAAATTTTACGTTTAGATAAAAATAATCTATGGAAAATATTTGAACGTGACCTTGAGTCCTTGACAATACTAGTATGGTATGTCCATATTAAGATTTCGTCGTGAAATCTCGCAAAATTTCACTACCTATTTCTATCACTGCTTATAACACACAGGATATATTAACTTTTGTACCTTATAGAAAGAGGTAGGTGCCGTGTGGAACCACCTAGAATAGTGCCCCACCTCTCATCTCACAGGGAGTCGTAAGAGTCGGCGCCGAGAAATCCTACCGAATGAAGGGCAGCAGCGTCATCCCACGTACTGGATCGAACTGCGATCATCAACCCGCCTGCCCAACGTAGTGATGGGGAAGTGTTCAGCAGTAGACTCATAAGGCTGGATAGGATAGTAATAGTACCCACAACCTTAGAAGCGGAGTGCAACCTGCGTGCTTTGTATGGGGTTTCAACCTTTTTAATTCTAATTCTTATAATTTTATTCGATTTAATTTATGAATACAGGATGGGCCTAATAGTGACGTCCATGTTTTTTTAGATTTTTATATCAGTGTCTATCCAAAAATATCCTCATATTTGTTCTGCGATTTTATATAATTGTAGAGTTATAATTTTTTTTTCAGATTTTTTTAGAATTTTCGTGATTTTTTTTTATTAAAAAAAAGTAGTATAAAACTAGTGTTAATAGGAAACAACGCTAACCGTGCCTTCCAAAGCACAGGAGCGCTCGATATTATAGTAATATTTGAACAAATCCTCAAAAAACAAATATGAATGCATTTCAAAAATATTAATTACATATACGTACATAAATACACATATATTCATAATATCACGCCTGTTTCCCCGAAGGAGTAGGCAGAGGCCTATTCAATGCCCACATTTTACCAATTATATAGCTGGCGAACCTATTGCCGCTTACCGGGCACTGTTATGTTCGCCAGAGCCTCGTCCGTTGATCGGCAGGTGCACTACTTGTAGGTGAGGTTGGCTTGGGCTCCTTAGAACTTAAGTTTGTAATTTGCTTAGGTTGGAAATTTATTTATTTTGGTGATATCCTTCTTTATGTATAAATATCGGCGGGCTTTATTATGATTATGTGTAATAAAGGCGCTATACCGCTGTATCAGCAGATACAGCAGGATGACACTGATATATCGCCCTTTTGACAAGTAACATGTTCATTTGTAATTTTACTTTGTTTGAAGGTTGTTTTCAATAAATATAATTAAAGAAATATTATTTGTCTGTAATATTTTGTTTTCATTATCTGTGTTACTTCATCATCATCATTTCAGCCATCTGAAGTCCACTGCTGAACATAGGCCTCCCCAATTGCTTTCCACGTTGATCGATCCTTTGCATACTATTTTACATGTATATATTTATATTTTGACATCATTTAATACTTCCTGATATTAAATGATGTCTACCTATCCACGGACTGATCCCGGTGAGCTCGCTTTACTGCGTTTATCGTTTCGGACAATATAGTATTGCGGAGCTACGAGCGATTCCACTACTCGTAGTGTGAATATTACATACAGCAATAATAGATTAAGCGTCACGTACGTACTTCATTGTGCGAGAAGCCCGGATTTCCTCGCTGATCGCCCGATAGCCATCGTGGGTGGCATCGTGGTCAATCAACCCATGTTTTGCTCATAGCTTGTAAAACAATAGACAGCAAAAACAGCTGAGGTAAAAACGTGTCGACTTCACGCTGCTCAAAAACACTACGCTTTTTATTGAACTAATGCAATAATTACATCGCCCTCTGGAAGTGCTTTGTGCGGAGAGTGATGAACATGGGAACATACCCTCTCACGTGATCATCACCCTTAGCACTTTGAATAAAATTTTTATTTTTTATGTTTATTTTTAATTTAAATGCCTATCTTGTTACTAACTATAGATATTAAGCAACCTTACTAACAAGCTTTTTTTGAAATTGCTGTATGATTATGATGTTAACGTTTATTAACAATACAAATTGTCGCTTCCAGATATTCACTTTCGATCCCTTATATCTTGTTTCGTGAGAGAAGGACCCTGGTCAGCAGTGGGACGATAATGGGCTGAGATGATGATGACGATGACTTTCAGGTGGTAGTCTGTTTCTTTCCCGAAAATTGTTTGTCCGAAAATCAAAATCCCTAACGCGTTTGCTATAATCACCACTATCCATAATGTTCGAACACGTGCTTTCTGCACGTATTTTTCGGCAAGGACCATGTTGTGAGAGTAAAATCTCAGCTAGAATGAGACTGTTTAGTCATTAAACAATCAGGTGTAGCCACTCGCCTGCGCGTGGGCAGCCTAACCGTGACGTTTGCGACATTCCCTACATCCTAAACTACCAAAAATGGACGACGACAATTAAACGAGCGAGATACGCTGCCAGTTTTGTCCGTATTA
Source organism: Musotima nitidalis (assembly GCA_949126915.1). Taxonomy (NCBI): domain Eukaryota; kingdom Metazoa; phylum Arthropoda; class Insecta; order Lepidoptera; family Crambidae; genus Musotima; species Musotima nitidalis. Next base: position 3,110,114 of record OX421424.1, on the reverse strand, counting down.
AAATCGACACGATATTCCTACCATTTTTGGTGCAGCTACTGTGTTTGAATGGACCACTTAGCTCATGAATAGTGACATTACAGGATACAATGACTCAAATCTGATTGTCGTATTAGGGCAGCTGGCTTTCTCTGTTGCGTCGTTTTAATTGTTGGTGGTCTTAAAATAGGTGCTTATTTTTAGTTTGTATTATGTAACTGGAGGTACTTAATACTTGAAGTTATTAGAGTAATATTACACACTACACTCAAATTCTAATCCATGTCTTTTTCGGTAAATCTCTTTCTCTCCACATTTACTTTAACTTTTTGAGATGTCCAAAAATAAGTACGGGACGGCGTGTTGGTAGCGCCCCCTTTTACTTTGAAACGAGATTTGACATCGGTCAGTCTGCAAGTGGTGCGTTCGTGGTTATCATACGAAACCCTTGGGGGGGCTTCGGCGCGGGATCGGGGCAGTGCCCCCTGGCCGCGGTCTCTTGCGGCGCCGTTGGCTGTCTTCAGCCGATGGTAAAGTCCGGGGGTGTCATGTCTGGTAGTGCTGCTATCAAGCCCTGGGGCGATCAGCTAGCATAGTGTTCTGTTCTGTTTTAAATGGCGTCAGGTCAGTGGTGCGTGCACCTGCCGATCATCGGACGAGGCTCTGGCGAGCATAAAAGTGCCCGATAAGCGGCAATAGGCTCGCCACCTATTACGTGGGACCAACAATAAAATTAGCGAACTGTGGGCGTATAATATGCCTCTGCCGACCCCTTAGGGGAAACAGGCGTGATTGTATGTATGTATTTATGTATGAATCGTTTGTGACTTTCCTAGTTTTCGTAGGTACATTTTTTTTGATCACACAATTATGTGCCTTTTAGACAAAACTATTTAAGTATAATTGTTTTGACTAAGTAACACGCAATCGTTTCGTTTAAGCATAATCACCAAGGATTGGAGTAGTTAGAGTATTTTACGTACTTGCGGTACGTTATATTACATTCCCGACGTTTTTTTAAATATTCGCTGATGTAAGTTTTCAAGATGACAAGCTATTTTGTGCTTGTTTTTAAAAATCGATATATTTTTTGCAAACGCAGAAACGTTAGAAACCTGGGGAACGTTCATACTAATTTCATTCTTTTAAATGTGATTAGTCCCAATGACTTTATCCAGCATGATGGTAAGCAGTCGATGCAGTCCATATAATTAAGGGTGCTTCAGACCGCACGGCAAAATCGCACCCACTCATGACGACCTGCAAAACATGCCGTTTCACGCCCCGCTTAGTAGACCCGGGATTATTGGAACTAGAAAACACATGAGCCTATAGAGAAATCCAACTTACCAAATTTATTTTTTTTAACATTTTTTTTGGGGTTAAAAACCCCAAATAACTCTACCATTTCCGATCACTGATAATTACTCAAATTTGCCATAAAAATGTGTATTCGTGACTTTACTCATTTACCTGTTTATCATTAAGGTAATGTTTATTAATTCAGTTGCCGTAGTTTGGTAAAAACCTCTTTATGTATAAGGCAGTAGTAACAATAGGTTTTAATAAAGTAAAGTTCGATACTTAGGTGTTACAAAGTTTCTTATTAAAGATGCATTATTCAGAAGTATTGCCTTTTGGCAACAAGGTAAGTGTTAAATTAATAACAGGTTCTTATTACTATTTGGCTTTTTCTGCAGAAATAAACATAATTACAGTAATACCAACCAATTACTTATTTTTAGTATCCTTTTTGATTATAAATTTAGTTGTTGTTAATTGTTTAATATTAACGACCGATTATTGACCGATTATTGACGACCGATATGGCGTGGTGGCGAGTATACCCGCATTCAACTCCTGAGGTCGTGGGTTCGATTCCCACACAGGACAAATATTTGTGTGTATAAATATGTATATTTGTTCTGGTCTGGTTGTTTTTCTAAGTTAAGTATGTATTTACAAAAAAAAGTATTTATGTATGTTTATCCGTTATTTAGTGTCCATAACACAAGTTCTTAATGATAATTATCTTGGAACTAAATAATTGGTGTAAAGTGTCAGAAATATTTATTTATTTAATATAATAATGTGTGCCAAATAATCTTTTATAATCTTTTCTTTCTTCTACTACTTCATAAATGTTTGAAATACATACATTCACGCCTGTTTAACTGAAGGGGTAGGCAGAGGCATATTATACGCCTACACTTCGCTAATTAATTTGTTGGTCACACGTAATAGGTGGTGAGCCTATTACTGTTTACCGGGAACTGTTACGTTCGCCCGAGCCTCGTCAGTTGATCGGCCCCGCCAGAATGCGTAAAAGTAAATTTTAGGACCTTAAAAAAAAAACGGTGCACCACTTGCTGGTGAGGTTGGCGTGGACTCCTTAGATATTGGTAGGATCCCTATACACCCAGTGTTTAAGATCCAGTGTTGTTGTTCGAAGGCTGACACCCAAACAATTTACTTAAGTTTATAGTTTACCTACACTAATGTATGGAAGCGAATGTTGGTTATGGCAGAAAAAACATGAGAGTAAGATTAATGCATGGGAGCACTCAGAAATATTCTTGGTGTGAAATTGAGTGATAGGATAAGGAATGAAGTGATAAGGGTTAAAGCTGGTGTAAAAGAAGATATAGTGACAAGAATTGAGAAAGGTATGCTTAGATGGTTTAGTCATGTTGAGAGGATGAATGAAAGTAGATTAACGAAAGTGATTTATGATGGACAAGTGGATGGAAGTGTTGGGAGGGGAAGACCACGTAAGACCTTCCATGACCAAATACAAAAAATGTTAGAGAAAGGGCAGGTCAAAAGTACCCTAAACCGACGGGCGTGTATGAGGAGGTTAATGAGTGTGAATGAAGCTAAAAGTGTGTGCCAAGATCGTAGCAAGTGGAAGGATGTGATCTCTGCCTACCCCTACGGGAAAGAGGCGTGACATTATGTATGTATGTATGTATAGTTTCTTGTGGTTGTTATTTAATATTGTTGTTTGCCGTGTGGTGCCGGTCTAGAATCGTGCCACTCCCTCTCATCTCATTGGTAGTCGTAAGAATCCACGAAGAGAACCTACCGGATGGGCAGCAGCGTCAAATGCGTCTCGAAATCATATTAAAATTTGTATTGTAAAAATTTTAATATTAATAAAAATACGTAATAAAATCTCAGTGAGCAGGATTTGCGGCTTAAGTTAGAATTATTGATGTGCAGTAAAGTTAATTTAGGCTGTAAACTCATTATTTCTAATGACACTTTAAATACGTGTCAAAGAAAGAGTTGTCCCTTTAAATAATATTTATCGATAGGTTTTTAGGTTATTAAATCGATTAGGGATGTAGGTAACCCGAACAGTAATATCGATAACGAATATGGATTACACTGAAGCCTAATTTTGAAAGTTACGGCGACTGATTAGAATCTATGTGGGTTAAAGCTCAATAAACATGCATCAATTGGTCAAATATAATTTGAGTATCAAAGGCTATAAAAAGGTTATTAAGCTATTACAATACTGAACCCTACGATAATGCTAGTAAATAATGTAAAATTTTACCAATATTCTTCATCGTAACCTAACATTACCCCGGTTGTCCGCGGCCCTGGGTGGAGTGGCTCTCTCGCTGCCGACCATCATGCAAATGATGGTCGACAGCGAGACGGCGTGGGAGGCGATGGCCTCCTTCTGCGAAGTGGTGATGTCGCAGAAGGAGGCCGCGGAGCGGGAGAGGGAGCGGGATCCGCTCTCTCTCCGGCTACGCCGTTGGCGCAGCGGGCGGGCCAGGAGGGCCCGTCAGGCAGCGCCCGGGGGGTCTTAGGCGGCGGGGGCAGGGGGCCCCTTCCGTCTCGCCATAGACCCCCCCCGAAGTCGGCCAGTTACGCCATGGCCGCACAAGGAGGTAGGGGGGGCGCTGCAAATTGCGCCTTCCTGAGGAGGTCTCCCCGGTTCTGATCCGGGGGACGTTGGCCGCGGGCGGGGTTCCAGAAGCTACAAACCCGGGCACTTGTGCCTCGCCCCTTTTCAACAGCGGTGGGCGTCGTCTGAAGTTTTTTAGTGGGTAGGACTGCGGTGGTCGTGTCGGCCGCAGTGAGCCCCACACCCCCTCCCGGTCTCCCCCTCTTGGCCGGGAGACAGTGCGTAAGCAGCATTTTTTTACAGACGATAAAAAAAAAAAAAAGACTTAAGCTTAGGACCCAGGGTCTGCTCGCCGGTCTAACTTTATTTGGCCGAATTTCAGTAAGTACTAGGAGCGATTGTCGTTTAAACTCCGCAATCCAGAAGGAAACATCATTCTATGGTTAATAAGCTGTCAGGATATAAGAAGGCACTGACTTCCTAATAACGACTGCCATAGATGTTCATGACAGCCGGGTCCAACGGCTTAACGTGCCCTCCGAGACACGGAGCAACCGATAATTACAATTCAAACCAGTCAGGGTTTGAACTCAAGACCCTCTGAATTTGAAGTCAATGGGTCTCGCCACTAAACTTATCACCACCGCAAAATCGTACCAAACTTATAAAGAAATTTATTTATATTTTTGAATTTTGTAACGAGTACACCCAAAAACTACAGGACCGATTTTAAATAGTCTTTCACCATTAGAATGCTACATATCCCTAAATAACCCAGGCTTATTATTGCTTGATAAAATTTGATATACAATATTTAAGTAATTGAAGCGCTCGTAGCTCTGCGGTGTTCGGTGGTCGGAAACGATCACCGAAGTACAGCAGAATTTACAGAGGTCAGTCCTTGGATGGGTGACCGTATGTGTGGCATTTGATATCGAGCGCTTCCGTGCTTCGGAAGGCTCGTTAAGCCGTTGGTCCCGGTTATCACTAAATGTGGTAGTCGTTAAGCCATGTTAGAGGCCTAATGGGCGGCTTGATAAATTCTAACAGCGGGACGCCATACACCTGCCTCCGCCAATCCGCACTGGGTCAGCGTGGTGGAGTATGACCCAATACCCTCACACCTTGATATGTGAGAGGAGGCTCGTGCTCAGTAGTGGGACGCTAATGGGCTGTAATGATGATGATGATTTAATTAATAGCTACTGGCAAAGCACGGGCTTGCGAAGAACAACAAAGCTACTATCCGCTGGTAAATAAAACGGACAGTCGTTTTCGCAGTTTTGAAGACATCGATAAACTTAGTGAAATACTCAACACAGACCAGTGAGAATTTTCTAGAATATTTTGCGATAGTCGGAGTGCTCTCGTGCAATTTCCCCCGGGTCGCAACACAATGGTTTATTGTGAAACGGATATATTATTGAAGAGGGGTATCGCTTTAAAGTTATTCAGCATAAGTATTCTTTGAAGAAGCATCTTCAAAGGAGGAAATCTTGTACTTGTAGTGTAGGTGCATATCTTTGTATCGTTTTATGTTGAAATTGTGCTTGGTCAGGTCGCTTGGTGCTGAATGACATGACTTGACAAGCCAAGTTTTTATTTTATTTACTTTCCAAGTTATATAGTTAGTGCTTAGTGTATATTTGTTTTAATGATTATATTTTTTTTCTATTATATTCTTACTCATGTCTATACCTTTTTAGCTCTCTGCAGCTAGCAAGATGGCTTATTGAAACAATAAAAAAACAAAAGCAAAGCCGTGACAAAAATCCGCTACTAAATATTGTAGAACATTTTCCGACAGAACACTTTTAAGAGTTTTCAAAGTGTCCCCTGCAGTAAATAAACTTGCCAGTATACAGCCTCGAGCTGCACTACATTCTACGTTTTATTTAGTTATGTGTTAGAGAGCTTTCAGCTATGACCAGTAGCTATTTTGTTATCGCTAACTTGTGGAGGCACTGGAAAATGTATACTAGACAATGTATAAATATACTGTATTTAGTGCTTATAACCAGTGATAGGAATAGGTAGTGCAATTTAGTTTCAATAACTTCTAATTTTTAAAATTATAATAGAATTGATAATGTGGGATTATGTGATTTTTTTGTAGATCAATTCTTGGTTTTAGTTTATGTTTTTTCAAAATAATCGGGTTTGTTTTAAAACAAACCCGATTATTTTGAAAAAACGGGTTTGTTTTAAATATGAAATAATAAAATCGAAAATTTATGAAATCGTTTAATTTATACCAAGGCATTTTTGTATAAAAATCTAAAAAGAGTAATGAGTTTTATTTAAATAAATTTTACGTTTAGATAAAAATAATCTATGGAAAATATTTGAACGTGACCTTGAGCCCTTAACAATACTAGTATGGTATGTCCATATTAAGATTTCGTCGTGAAATCTCGCAAAATTTCACTACCTATTCCTATCACTGCTTATAACACACAGGGTATATTACCTTTTGTACCTGATAGTAATAGGTAGGTGCCGGGTGGAACCACCTAGAATAGTGCCCCACCTCTCATCATCATCTCTCATCTACCGAATGAAGGGCAGCAGCGTCATCCCACGTACTGGATTGAACTGCGATCATCAACCCGCCTGCCCAACGTAGTGATGGGGAAGCCACTGTTCAGCAGTAGACTCATAAGGCTGGATAGGATAGTAATAGTACCCACAACCTTAGAAGCGGAGTGCAACCTGCGTGCTTTGTATAAGGTTTCAACCTTTTTAATTCTAATTCTTATAATTTTATTCGATTTAATTTATGAATACAGGATGGTCCTAATAGTGACGTCCATGTTTTTTTAGATTTTTATATCAGTGTCTATCCGAAAATATCCTCATGTTTGTACTGCGATTTTATATAATTGTAGAGTTAAATTTTTTTTTCTGATTATTTAAGATTTTTTTACTTGAACAACTTAAAAATATTTTGTTAACAAAAATAAGTAGAAAAAAACTAGTGTTAACAGGAAACAACGCTAACCGTGCCTTCCAAAGCACAAGAGCGCTCGATATTATAGTAATATTTGAACAAATCCTCAAAAAACAAATTTGAATGCATTTTAAAAATATTAATTACATATACGTACATATGTACACATATATTCATAATATCACGCCTGTTTTCCCGAAGGAGTAGGCAAAGGCCTACTTTACCAATTATATAGCTGGCGAACCTATTGCCGCTTACCGGGCACTGATATGTTCGCCAGAGCCTCGTCCGTTGATCGGCAGGTGCACCACTTGCTGGTGAGGTTGGCTTGGTCTCCTTAGAACTTGATACTGAACCTTATACATATACTAAATACTAATTGCATATAAAATATAGTTTGTAATATGCTTAGGTTGGAAATTTATTTATTTTGGTGATATCCTTTATAGTGCCGCTGTATCAGCAGATGCAGCAGGATAACATGTTCATTTGTAATTTTACTTTGGTTTAAGGTTGTTTTAAATAAATATAATTTAAAAAAAAAAATTCTGTAATATTTTTCAATTTTGTTTTCATTTTCTGTGTTACTTAGTCAATTAAAAATATCTATTCTATTTTACATCATCATCATCATCATTTCAGCCATCTGAAGTCCACTGCTGAACATAGGCCTCCCCAATTGCTTTCCACGTAGATCGATCCTTTGCATACTATTTTACATGTATTTATTTATATTTTTACATCATTTAATCATCATCACAGACCATTAACGCCCCACTACTGAGCACGAGCCTCCTCTCAAATACCAAGTTGCGAGGGTATTGGGTCATACTCCACCACGCTGACCCAGTGCGGATTGGCGGAGGCAGGTGTACGGCGTCCTGCTGTTAGAATTTTTCAAGCCGCCTATTAGGCCTCTAACATGGCTTAACGACTACCACATTTTTGTGATAACCGGGACCAAAGGCTTAGCGTGCCTTCCGAAGCACGGAAGCGCTCGATATAAATGGTCACCCATCCAAGGACTGACCTCTGTACTTCGGTGCTGTACTTCGGTGATCGTTTCCGACCACCTAGCAACGCAGAGCTACGAGCGCTTCTTACGCATATGATATTAACATCATTTAATACTACCCAATATTAAATGATGTTCACCTATCCACGGACTGATCTCTGTGAACTCGCTTTACTGCGTTTATCGTTTCGGACAATATAGTATTGCGGAGCTACGAGCAATTCCACTACTCGTAGTGTGAATATTACATACAGCAATAATAGATTAAGCGTCACGTACTTACTTCATTGTGCGAGAAGCCCGGATTTCCTCGCAGATCGCCCGATAGCCATCGTGGGTGGCATCGTGGTCAATCAACCCATGTTTTGCTCATAGCTTGTAAAACAATAGACAGCAAAAACAGCTGAGGTAAAAACGTGTCAACTTCACGCTGCTCAAAAACACTACGCTTTTTATTGTACTAATGCAATAATTACATCGCCGCTCTGGAAGTGCTTTGTGCGGAGAGTGGTGAACATGGGAACATACCCTCTCACGTGATCATCACCCTTAGCACTTTGAATAAAATTTTTATTTTTTATGTTTATTTTTAATTTAAATGCCTATCTTGTTACTAACTATAGATATTAAGCAACCTTACTAACAAGCTTTTTTTGAAATTGCTGTATGATTATGATGTAATCGTTTATTAACAATACAAATTGTCGCTACCAGATATGCACTTTCGATCCCTTATATCTTGTTTCGTGAGAGGAGGACCCTGGTCAGCAGTGGGACGGTAATGGGCTGAGATGATGATGACGATGACTTTCAGGTAGTCTGTTTCTTTCCCGAAAATTGTCACCACTATCCATAATGTTCGAACACACAAATAGAAAGCACGTATTTTTCAGCAAGGACCATGTTGTGAGAGTAAAATCTCAGCTAGAATGAGACTGTTTAGTCATTAAACAATCAGGTGTAACCACTCGCCTGCGCGTGGGCAGCCTAACCGTGACGTTTGCAACATTCCCTACATCCTAAACTACCAAAAATGGACGACGACAATTAAACGAGCGAGATACGCTGCCAGTTTTGTCCGTATTAAAATCGACACGATATTCCTACCATTTTTGGTGCAGCTACTGTGTTTGAATGGACCACTTAGCTCATGAATAGTGACATTACAGGATACAATGACTCAAATCTGATTGTCGTATTAGGGCAGCTGGCTTTCTCTGTTGCGTCGTTTTAATTGTTGGTGGTCTTAAAATAGGTGCTTATTTTTAGTTTGTATTATGTAACTGGAGGTACTTAATACTTGAAGTTATTAGAGTAATATTACACACTACACTCAAATTCTAATCGATGTCTTTTTCGGTAAATCTCTTTCTCTCCACATTTATTACTTTAACTTTTTGAGATGTCCAAAAATAAGTACGGGACGGCGTGTTGGTAGCGCCCCCTTTTACTTTGAAACGAGATTTGACATCGGTCAGTCTGGCGGAGCGTCGTGTCGATGGTCAGCGCAGTCATGTTGAACGTTATTGTTATTACAAACGTCAACGGTGAGCCAAAATCAACTCAACAAATCGCCATAGTTCTACGTCCAGAGTTTACTCAACACAAAGTCATATCATATCCAAGCATTAAACCGGTTGCCCTAGACTTAAGCTTAGGGCCCAGGATTTGCTCACTGGTTCAAACAGATTTGACTGAATTTCAGCTATGACGTGGAGTGACTACCGTCTGACCTCCGCAACCCAGAGGGAAACATCATTCTATGGTTAAACCGGCTGTCAGTCTGTTAGAAGTCACTGACTTCCTAATAACGGCTGCCATAGATGTTCATGACAGCCGGGACCAACGACTTAACGTGCTTTCCGAGACACGGAGCAAGCGATAATTACGCACGTAACTTCGAATAGTCATAGGTGCGCCACCAGGGTTTGAACCCGAGACCCTCTGAATTTAAAGGCAAGAGGTCTCGCCACTCGGCGCCTGGCAATTATCGCCGCTTCTCACTAAACACATAAAGTGCTATGGCCAAACCTAACCAAGGCGGGCAGCCGCCTTTATAGTTATTTTTGAGTGACCAACAGCATATAAAAAGTTTCTAATTATATTTAGGTAACCAATCAGTTCTTAACATATAGAACAATATATAAAGTTTTATAAACATACAGTAAAATGTGCATACAATAATAACAGTATCTACTACCTTACTTGAGAATAAATGTAGAATAATTTGTAATAAATGAATTAATAATTGTTTGATTGGCCCTAGTCAATGCTAACTAAAACATCGAATCACGTATTTAAATTTACATATAAATATCAATTAACAAGATAACCAGACATACCATAAAAAGCAATACAACACTGATAAAATTGACATTACATATATTTTTCTACTTCATAACGTGATATTTAAACTAATGAGTATAGTTTAGCTCTTAATAAGGCATGGATCACGTCTGCTGACGTCATCGCGACGCCTGCGCATCCCACTCAATGGAGCCCATTCACAAAGTCGTTAATATAGATGATTTATTCATCACGACGATCTACAATATCGATCTATTTGCTCAATGGCCGCCTTAGATTATAATATTATTAATTGTAATAGGAGGAAGGAAATAACTCTAAAGTAGATAGACGGATAAGTATTCAGTATCAATTGATCAAACAAACAATATAACGATCTAAATACTTGATTGCTTGTTGTCAGTCTTTTGCAATATGATATTTTAAGTGATTTCGTTGAAGGCGATTGTAAAAACACTTTTTGTATGTTACTAGCTGACCGTGTGGTACCGGTGTGCCATCTGGTACTCCCTGTGATCTCACGGGGAGTCGTAAGAGTCAACGAAGAGAAATCCTACCTGATGATGGGTAGTTGCTTTATCCTGCGTACTGGGCTGAGCTGGACTCTCTATAGTCGATCCCTCATGTCTGAGGATCGTGGTTAGCATCGGAGTAACATCTGAAGCGGATGATCTGCTTCCACCGGTTCCGATCCAGCGCGTCTTTCACGACCGCGTAGAATTTGGAGGACGATGAGTCTTTCACTTGATCGTTCCATCTGGTTGGTGCACGACCACGCGATCGTTTGCCTTCTTTGTTTCCAACGACAATCAGTTTTTCCAGGCTTACATCGCTTCTGCGCGCTATGTGGCCCAAGTATGAAAGAATACGTTGTTGGCATATGGTCGACAAGCGGGTTTTTATTTTGAGTCGACTCAAGATGGAGACATTGGTGCAGTTTGCGTTTCAAGGTATTCTAAGTAAGCGCCTCCAGCACCACATCTCGAATGCATTGATCAATTGTCTAATATAATGACTAGCTGACCCGACAAACCGTTGTCATGTCTCAGGCAATTGCGCTAACTGTGAAACGATTGACAGCTATAACAAACGCTATGGTTACATGGTTTGGGTTGTCAAAAGTGAATTGCAAGAAGTTTTCTCAAATTTTCTATATAAAGATTTGATAAGGAGTTCAAACCTTTGTTATACATAAACTATGGATAAACTTATTATTATTAGGTCTCGATCTTCAAATAATAATTTGTCTAAGATCACCTATGCCCAGAGAAAATTATAATTATTACATACAATTATTTTTGAAACCTACATTATGTCTGGCTTGTAAATGTTTTCTGCCATACCTACTACTAATGTTGTTTTCATGGGACGTGTACTTATTAAGATATCAAAAACAAACTCGAAAACAATTTAAGAGGAACATTTAATTAATAAAAAACCTTTAACTGGCGTTTTATCACTTTAATCATTCATGAAATCGGCAATAAAAACGAGGATGGGAGCTGTCACATCAAAATTAAACCTTTCATTAAATTTAACGAGTGACGCTGACATACAAAAATCTTCATGAACTGAAGAGTAAAATGAACGGAAGCTCGTTATAACCATGAATATGTTGGGCAACACAGGAAATGTTAGTACACCAATTCGTAGAGATTAATATTAAATTGATATCTCTCCATAAGGTTTGTTGATTATATTTGATATCGATTGATTATCGCTCTTATGACGTGTCGATATCTGTTCTCGCTCGATTCGATGTTGGGATTTCATTAATCTTAAGGTGTTCAATTGGAACGTTCTGGTTATGATCAGTCTGCTTCTGTTACATTAGTTTTGTCGTTAATCTTATAATCTCATTATCTGGCTTTGTTTTTTGGAGAATTGATTTAATATTTCGGCCTCCTTTTACTAACTTTTAATGGTGACTTTCAATTAAAAGGCTTTATAACCTTTCCCAATAGGTTACATTATATTGGGGGTAATTGCCCATAATCGAAAAATTATGGACCTGTGCTGACTTCAATTCCACGGCCTAAAGAGCTAATTGGCAAGGAGTCGCACAAAAGATCTGACTAAAGGGGCAAAGTGCGCTGGAGGCCTATGGCCCCGGAATAAGATTAGAAGCTAAATGCAGGTAAAGGCGTCCTAGGCGACAGGCCGCGTCGACGGCGCGCTCGTGTTTCGCGCGCGCCTCAAAGAGTGATTCTTGTGCGGGATTCAGGACGTATCAAAAGTAGGCTCAAAAAGGAACATTGATGGTTTTTAGTCAGTAAAAGTCTGGCACAACCTCCTGCTCCACCCTCAGCGGGAGAAAGTCATAACATGATTTTCCATCTGACAAAAAAATAATAAAGGCGTTTTCGTCATTACTAACACAAATATTAGTGACACAAACCTATGGCCTGTTTTGGAATCGAATCCACCTGACCCTTAAGAGCTTCCACGCTTTACCGATATATCGTATAAGTTAAAGAGGAACGTCTAAGGCAAGTTAAAAAACAATGGACGTCCCCAGTCAATGGCCATCCAAAATACATAATATCCTGCGCACGTGCCACAAAAATAGACATTAACTTTAAAAAAATGCGCAATGATCCGTTCCCGATTTCCGCGCAGACGTCGCTTCCGCTTCCAGCGGGTTCGATGACTGCACGAGGCAATTACTAATGCAGGCCTTATGCCGAAATTGACGATGTCCTGACTATTGAGTATAGACTCGTGGTTGTACATGTTTTGGACATTTTTATTTTTACACATAAAGGTGGGTATAGACTACATTTTCTGAAGCATTTCTGTGTAATGTAACGTTCTTACAAATGGTACAATACAGGCAAAAGCTCAGTTTCCAAATCATTTCCATGTAAAGTAACGTTCCTGCGAACGCTCGGCGTTATGTTACGGGTAAATGCGGACCGCGTGCGTCTTTCATCCCTCTCCCTCCGCGTCACCCCGCAACCGCCCATCGCCCGCACTCGTGGCTCGACGAAATGTTACACCAATACGCTCGACGAAATGTTTAACTAATATGCTCGTTCGTTTTCTCAAGAAAATGGCACAAGTGACACCCTGTAATAGCTTAGAAATGGTTAGGTTAATGAGTCATTAAGTATGTTCCAGCTATAATGCCAAATCAGAAATTTTAAAAAAGTATTTTTTTGCAAATCCACAGTGAAGCTTTTTACAAATTCTCGTATAGTGTGCATTGCGGCTAGCTTTCAAATACAGCCTGCGGTCACTGGCCAAACTTGGCATTATGAAATCTGTCGTATTTATTAATCAAACAGCGACATGGACATTGTAACCGAAACGGAAGCTCAGAACGTGCCGCGGACACTTCGGAAGCCCGTCTCGCGTACCAAATTGGTAAATGCAGAAGGTAAACTTAGAGTTTATTCAGTTTCAACTTTATATTTTTTATCCAATTATTGTTGTATATATATATATACTAATTCTTTATAATGTCAATTAAATTTTTATTACAAATGCGAATAAATTTGCTGCAATCAAGAATGCGATCAAGCAATGTTATCAAATCAAAACCATGTATTTTTGAATTGCTTGTTTCTTAAGTTTGGACTTATTTTGGCTGTCCGTATTTATATTTACGTGGGTCTACTGAAGTTCTTCTTACAGAGCTTACCTACTGCACTCACCTATGACGAATGTCACGTATTCTGCAGTGTGGTGACCGCTGTTTGCCACAACCACTGTTGTTGATACTGCGGTTTTGGCAATGGGTTTGTATTGTCGTTAAAGTCTATTTGCTTTTGGAGTATAGTACGATTTAGCTTTTTCATGTATAAGCTTGTGCTAATAAAATAGGAATAAAAGTACATTTCAAGGGTTCCGTGCTCAAACCCGATAAGTGTTTTTGGGCTTAAAACAGTACTTAAAAGAATTTATCGGTTAATTAAAAAAAATTAAACTTAAAATTTTTTTACTTATTGGTTTATGAAGTCCTTAGTTTTCAGTCTTCTTTTCTGAAATCGACTTATCTGATAATATCACAAGAAAAAGCGGCAGAAATTATGTATCTGATGTTGTCACTTATCGGGTTTGAGCACGGAACCCTCGATTTGCTCTTTCAGAAATATTTACAGGACGTTTGTGATCTTTTAGAATGATAACAGTAGTCTCGTACTGCAAAGTAATAATAATTATGTCTTTATTCCACATACAGTACATAAGATTTTCCGAATCCGAATGAGCGGCTATAGCCCAGTGGCGAGACCCCTTGCCTTCAAATTCAGAAGGTTTCGGGTTCAAACCCTGGTGACCAATGACTTTTCGAAGTAATGCGCGTAATTATGCCTCGGAAAGCACGTTAAGCCGTTAGTCCCGGTTGTCATGAAAATTTATGGCAGTCGTTATTAAAAAGTCAGTCAAAAGTCAAAAGTCAAAAGTCAAAAATACTTTATTTCATAAACTATTACATAGTACTTGAAAACGTCAAAATTATAAAAAAATAACAAAAACAAATAAAATATAACTATACTAAAATCACGAAGCTTAGATTCACTTGCAACCAAATAATTTAAAAAAACAAAAAACATTTAAGTGCAAGCGAATCTAAGTGCCAGTTCCGAGCCACCGCTCTGTAAGAAGAACTGGCAAGAAACTCACAGGCTATGCTCTTTTAAATTATCGATTGGTTAGTAACAATCTTCATTTGTCTGTGACGCTATACAATGCAACATAATATAACAATATTCATGCTTTAAGTCATTCATATTAGAATAGCCTGTATGAAACGGCGGTTTAATCCCAAGCATTTTTATCAGCCATATAGTCTTTAATAGAATAATATCCCTTTGAAGACAGCTTGCGTTTTATTGTTAATTTAAATTTATTTAGGCTTAATTGCTGTATATTGCTTGGGATTTTATTATAGAATCGCACACATTGACCTTTAAAAGATTTGTTAATTTTTTGGAGCCTAGTGGCAGGTACAACTAGTTTATGCTTATTTCTTGTGTTTAGGTTATGTATATCACTTTTCTTACTCAATTTACCAAAATTTTTGTGTACATATACTAGGTTTTCATAAACAAACTGACCCGCCACTGTCAAAATACCAATTTCTTTAAATTTATCCCTTAGTGAATGTCTACATGGTAGATTATAAATTGCTCGTATGGCCCTCTTCTGCAGTACAAAAATATTTTGAATATCTGCGGCACAACCCCACAGAAGAATACCATACGACATAACACTATGAAAATAGCAATGATAAACAAGCCTAGCTGTTTCAACGTCTGTTAATTGGCGAATTTTCTTTACCGCGTATGCAGCAGAGCTGAGTCTATTCGACAATTCACCAATATGTGGGCCCCACTGTAACTTAGAATCTAATATAACACCCAAAAATTTGGTGGTATCCACAAGGGTCAACTCATCTTCCTTTATTTTAATAGTGGTGTTTACTTGTCTGACGTTAGGCGTCACGAATTTAATGCATTTCGTTTTAGCCCCATTTAATAATAAATTGTTAACGTCAAACCAGTGCACCACCTTTGAGATCGCATTGTTTACATCGTCTGGGTTCTGATATCGCTTTATTTTAAATAATAATGATGTATCATCAGCAAACAATACTATCTCGTGATTTTCCTTTACCAAATGTGGCAAATCATTAATATAAATTAAAAACAAAAACGGGCCGAGAATCGAGCCCTGCGGTACCCCCATTTTTACTACAGAACCCTGAGATCGCTTTCCATTAACTTCAACCCTTTGAATCCTATTACTTAAGTAAGAAGTAAGAAGATCCAATGCGGAGCCTCTTATTCCATAATAATCTAATTTTTTTATCAATGTTTCATGAGGAACACAATCAAAAGCTTTGGACAGATCGCAAAAAATACCTAAAGCGTCCAAAGAATCTTCCCAAGCATCAAAAATATGTTTCAAAAGCTCAACACCTGCATCGGTTGTGTAGCGACCCTTAGTGAATCCAAATTGTTTTGAATGCATTAAGCCATTTTTATTAAAAAATCTTAACATTTGGTTGTAAATAAGTTTTTCAAAAATTTTACTAAAAGTAGGCAGCACTGAAATAGGTCTAAAATTAGTTGGGTCTGCTGTACTGCCCGATTTAAATAGTGGAATGATTTTACTATTTTTCATTAAATCTGGAAACGTGCCGCAATCTATACATTTATTAAATATTATAGCTAAACTGTGCGCCACCGAAACAATGATAGGCTTGGTAACTACGATGGAATTGCCCCAGAGGTCTGCAGTCTTTTTAACATTAAGAGTATTAAATGTCTTAATTATATCTATGGGTGTTACATGATTAAACATAAACTCTTCTGTACAAATGTTTACATTATCTCTTAAAATAGCCTCCGCTAAAGTAGGCGAGGAATTTAAAGTTTTTGTAGTAGACACTGGAATATTAGTAAAGAAGTCTTCAAAAGCATTGGCAATATCTAAGTCAGATGTAAGCGTCTTGCTATCAATGTTGAGTTTAAACTTATTATTATAATTCTTATTTCTTCCCGTTTCACTATTAATAATATTCCATGTCATTTTAATCTTATCATCACTATTTTTAATTTTATAGCTCAAATAACAAGACTTTGCCGTATGACATGCTTTTCTAAATATTTTAGAATATTTCCTTACATAATTATGAAATTGTTCACTATTGTTAACATTTCTTTCGTCATACAGTTCATACAGTCTCTTTCTACTTTTATGTAGCCCAGGAGTAGCCCTCAGTGTCTTCTAACATTCTGACAGCTGGTTTAACTACGTAATGATATTTCCTGATAACTGAAATTCAGTCAAAATCTGGTTGAATCAGTGACCAGACCCTGGGCCTTAAGCTTAAGTCTAGGGCAGCCGAGATTATGCTAGGATATGATGTAAGATTTTCCGAACTCGCAAGCAACTACCACGTAGATCTAACCTCGCCAAAGAATTCGATCTTTGTTTGTATTGGCCTATTACGTTTCTTCTTACAGAACCAGCCTACTGCACTCACCTATAATGTGAGCCATGTTTTTGCAGTGTATGTTTGCCACAGTCACAGTTGTTGATACTTTTCGGTTTTGGCAATGGATTTGTAATGTCATTATGGCCTATTTGGCCAGTTTGTTTTTGTTGCAATTGATTTATTTTATGTAAATATGTTTTGTTGCAATTGCTCATATGATCAGTTCTTTAGTATTAATCTAAATATAAAACCATTTAATTATCCATTTAATAATTAACCATCTAAATACAACAACAAATTTAAAACCATTTAATTTTATAAATCTTGTGCTCACAATAATGACGGCATTGTGTTTGTTTTCGTAGCGTTCAATTTATTTGAGATATTGTACAATTTATGAACTGCTTTGTGTCTTGTTACATATATTATCACAGTTAAATCTGATATGTTATAACAACAACACATGGTTTAAAGCGTTCATGCGAGGTTAAAATTTTGGGCATTTTTTTTTTTGCTTTGTGAGATCACACCTAAGGATAAAATACCGTATGCAAACTATCTTATGTCCTACAAACTGTATCTATAACAGATCTGTTTTTAATTAGTTCAATGGTTTTAACCTGAAAAGTTAAGTTGCAGCGTGTTAACGTTATCGTACGCATACTTAAGATGTTCGTTAATCCTTTATTAACTTTACGTGATTTTTAAAATCATGTAAACTCGTTAATGTCTTATTTCCTATTGAGGTGTCTCGGATTTAGGTCATACGCGAACACGCCAAAAAGACCCAGGGCGGATTGGCTTTTAAAATAATGTGGTTAAGTATTTCGAACTATCATTAAATAAGGATATCATTATCACTCCACCTTTGCAGCTTTCACTAAAAGCATAAAGCGAGGAGATGGCGTGATCATATACTTGGCAGCACGTTTCGCGGCAAATGAAGCGATAAACACCGTCCACCGGCCCTGCATTTCACACGCCCAATACTTCGTAATTTGACAGACTGTCTGCTTCCATAAGCCGCCATTTAAATACAATGACGGCCACTTCCTCTGTCAGCTGTTCACATGACCCGACACCTTAACTTTTACAATCTCTCTTTCCGACATTTGTTCGGTAACTGTTGCTGGTTTTGTAAAGGAAGAGTTTTTTAAATGTACGTACTGACTGTGCAATGGTTGTTGAAAAACTGTATAGTAATATATTTGTGATCACTTTCAATGAACGTCCCATAATACGGTGGTTGTTATTTAATTTTGCAATCGCTTTCTAAGACTGTTGTTCGGTAACTATTGCTGGGTTTGTAGAAGAAAGTTTTTATTTCCTCGTTTTAACGGTTCAATGGTTGTTTAAGAACTGATGTTGATATGATTGTTATAGATTTTAAGGAATGTAGTATGCAGGTGTTTGATATTTCACGTCACGTCGACGTCCTGCCAGTAACAGTCCTAATTGCACCTTCACAGGTTGCATAGGTAATGCATAGTCGAATTTCAATGTCCTTTACTTCCTGGCGCCTACGATTTTTGTTTATTAGTTTATTGATCTTTCTATTTGGTCGGATGTATTTGTAAATGCCAGCGTAAAATTGCAGGATGAGGGGGGATGAGGAGAGGAAGTGGATTAAAAGAAATGACAGGCAGCGTCGACTGGGAGTTCAACTGGAACAGTGCAAAATAAAATAAGGTTTAATTTGGAGCAATATGTCAGGCGACATAAAACTAAGCTATATATTAGTATATTATCAACTACGTACCGAGAATTATGGGTTTTTCTTGTTCTTTATAATACACACATCCCAATGGTAAGCAGTCGATGTGTCCACTAAAATAATAATAATAATAAGTAGTAGAGGGCGGCTCCCAACGCGATGGACCGATGATCTGGTCAGGGCGGCGGGGAGCCGGTGGATACAGGCGGCAAAGAATCGATCTACGTGGAAAGCAATTGGGGAGGCCTATGTTCAGCAGCTGAAGTCCACCTTCAGATGGCTGAAATGATGATGATGATGATGAATAATCATTTATTTTAGAATAAATTCCATATAAAATTTGTTAGTTAGCCTATTGTTAGTAATTACAATTATGAGAAAAATGAGAGCGCTTCATCCCGTTGTTCAATTACGTCGTATATTATTGTATACATATTATTTATTTTTAAATTCAACATACACAAAGGAATTAGGTATAACAAATTGCACGTAGCATGACTAATATTTAGTCATTCATGCATAGCTAATGAAATAGAAGTTAGTAACACATTCAATAGTCGATTGAATTATATATTAACATATAGATAATGAGCAGCGTAAAAGATTGTAATGATTCTTATAAGCTAGCGTGTAGTCGATGAAAAAGGCGCTAAGCTTAGCTTATGCTTTGTTTTATACTTTAAAAACATAGGGAGGGTGCATAGGGAATCTACAAAGATCTGAGGAACCCAAGACAACCTCACATGTAAGTGGTGCATCTGCCGATCAACAGGCGAGGCTCTGATAACAGTTCCCGGTAAGTGGCAATAGGCTCGCCACCTATTACGTGGGACCAACTATATAATTGGCGAAATGTGGGCTTGTTATATGCCTCTGCCTACCCCTTCGAGGAAACAGGCGTGAATGTATGTATGGTATCATCTTTGGGCTCCAAAGATGATGGTAGGAACCCTATACAACTATTAATTTTACTTGTTTCATATAGACCTTCACACGCCCAGCGTTTTGCAAAACAGATGTTCTATCAAATAACATAACAACCACATGTTACTCTATTTGATGTAAATTATTTTATTTCATTTTACAACCTGAGTAATCCCGTGTATGAGTGTGGAAAGTAACGAAGAATTGTATTATCTAGCAAAGCAAAACTAGCATTACTATTTTAATGAGACAATTCATTAAAATATTACTATTTCGGGCTCACAATTTTTTATTTTTTACGCGTAAGTCGGATGAAGTGTACGCAAATAAAACACGAGAAATTAATTCGTCACAATGTCATAACCATAATCAAATAATTTGTAAATACAGGTGATACAGGGGTGTTCACAACATATATTACATAACATTAGCGCTATTCCATATTTAGCCTCATGGCATGCAAATATACAAAAAACAACGGTCATGCTTCATCATAACTGATTAATAATTACATTACACTAACATTAAAAATTATAACGTGTTCTTACATTTATTATTCACAAAATCTGCTAGACATAAATTACACATTTTTATCAATCACAAAATCCTTGAATAAAACGTTCGTCTACTTAATTAAACTGTCGTTTACTTAATTAGACGCTGTTACTCGTAATTACACGTATTGTATTACATAAGCATAAAGAATGATACGTTAAAATGTATTACAAAGATAACGACTGAGTATTTATCATTTCAATAATTTATTTGCGCATAGCAAAAACGTATTTACTCGTCATCTATTGTTGCAGTGGTGAATTCTTCGGTGGTTTCAGAGATCACATGATCGATACTAATATTATAAATGCGAACGTAACTCTGTCTGTCTGTCTCGCTTTCACGCCTAACCTAATGAACCAATTTGAATGATAATTGAACCGTTTAAATGAAATTTGGTACACAAATAGTCCAGAGCCTGCGAAAAGACATAGGCTATTATTTAATGCGAAAAAAAGGTTGTAAGGGGAGAAATAGGGGATCAAATTTTGTATGGAAAGTTTAAATTTTTGAAGCTAGAAGCATGTGTTTGACGACCGATATCGTGTCGATTTCGTCGGGTTTGATTCCCACGCAGGACAACTATTTGTGTGCATGAACATGAATATTTGTTCTGGTCTGGGTGTTTTCCTATATATATTAAGTATTTATTTACAAATAAAAGTATTTATATATGTTTATCCGTTATTTAGTATCCATAACACAAGTTCTTAGTAATACTTATCCTTGGTTATAAATAATAGGTGTAAGTGTCAGAAAATATTTATAACTATTAATTATTAGGTTATATACCTAAATATGATTTTTAAAGTTACTTAAAAAAATGCATAGGGATTGGAAGGTGTATGGGTATTATATCCAGACCTAAGGAGCTCAAGCCAACCTCACCTGCAAGTGGTGCACCTGCCGACCAACGAACGAGGCTCTGGCGAACATAACAGTGCCCGGAAAGCGGCAATAGGCTCGCCATAATTGGCGAAGTGTGGGCGTATTATATGCTTCTGCCTACCTCTTCGGGGAAACAGACATGGATATATGTATGTATTAAACAAATGCACAATATAATCGAATTTCACGCGAAAGAAGTCGCGGGCGAACCATATATAAAGGATTATCCGACTATGGTTGTTGAAAGGTGAATACGTTCATGAGGAATGTGGTTTTTTCCAAGTGGAAAATTCGAAGAATGTGAAAAACTGGTAGCTTAGACCTTAGTGGGATAATTTGCGGTTGCTTTTAATTGTTTGGTATGCATCTGTCTTTTGACTTGAGGTAATGTAAAATGTAAATGCCAAGTAATTTTATTATCGGAAGATATTTTTTTTGGGCATTGTTTGCGTAATGTTTATGATATATGTTATAGTTTGTACAACACATGGTATAGATATAACTAATTTCAGAAATCAGATTTTTTTTTAAAACAATGAGATGCTTTTTTGTGCTCTTAACTAACCTACATACACACATTCACGCCTGTTTTCCTAAAGGGGTAGGCAGAAGCATATTATACGCCCACACTTCGCCAATTATATATAATTAGTCCCACGTAATAGGTGGCGAGCCTATTGCCGCTTTACGGGCAATGCTGTGTTCGCCAGAGCTTCGTCCGTTAATCGGCAGGTGCACCACTTGCAGGTGAGGTTGGCTTGGGCTCCTTAGGTCTTGGTAGGATCCCTATACACACGCTTTTAATTAAATAAAATCAAAATCTTTTATTCCAATTAGGCTTAATAAAGCACTTATGAACGTCAATTTAAATACTAACTCACTTATTCACTGCAGGCGAGAGCTTGTACGTAGAAGAATCGGGCAGGAAACACCTCAAGGTTGGCAGTCAAATAAAATATTAATTAATATTGAAGAACACGCAGTGTATTAGCTGAATACTTCGCATACATTCTTCTTAAAATTATTATACATTTACTTTGTATTTAAGATTGTAATATTTTTGACCACAGTTTGTACTGACGTCTGCATAATACCCGAGTGCAGAACAAATCAAAGATTTCATAGAGATTCTTCTGTCCAGTTTATCTCCTTTCATTCACCATAGACTCATTCACCGCCTTGTTGATCATATTATTATCACTCACATTCTTAACCCATATCTTTTTTTTTGTCGTCCCCATCCCCATCTTAAGGCCTATTCAAGTCTGAGCGATATTCGCTGCCGCTGTGGGTAGAGGTACATACCGCGCGGGTTTCGCTCAAGTATTTAGTATCAAGTACCGCGGCTAGAGCGACCTGACCGATAATCGCTGCCGCTGTGGGTAGAGATACATACCACGCGAGTTTCGCTCAGGTATTTGGTATCAAGTACCGAGGCTAGAGCGACCTGAGCGACAATTTCTGCGACAGTTATACCTACCTTATTATACCCACTGAGATTTCTCTGCCGGAAACGGTAGCGAATTCCGCTTAGGTCTGACCAGGCCTTTAAAATGATAGTCATTACTTTCGTCATATTGACTGATAAATACATATAATTATTTATTTCTAGTCTCATGTGCTACTGTCATTACTACCTCTATAATATTTGTAGCCACGACAAAGATGATATGATACTTGAAATAACGTGTGCCAGTTCTTCTTACGGCTTCGTGATTTTATTGTAAACATATTTCGATTGTTTTTTATATTTAATTATTACGTTTTCAAGTACAAGTACAATGTAATAGTTTATGAAATAAAAACAATTATGTTTAAGGTTTAATGTTTCTTAAATAAACTAGCTACCTACCTATAATTTTCGACTGTTGTTTATACTTGTCATCCAAACCTTCGGCGAAATATTTATCACATATAAATAGAAGCCACTCATAAAAAAGAAGGAAAAGAATATTTGACAACGTTGACATTTCCGAAGCATATAAAAAGGACCGTTATTAAACATTCAAATGACAAGATGACCCCGAACAAATAGGAATGATATACAATTCACATGAAAGATATACGCTACCTGCGCCCAGCGCACACAAGCCAAACCATTATTAATTCAAAGCCATGAATTTTCCAATGGAGAGTCCATTTGAAGTCTTTGTGGCCAGTGATGATGCTAATTAATTATGTAATAAAATTAAACTTTTTGCTGAATAAAGGGTAAAATAAGAGGGTAGTTTGATGGCCCCATCTGTATGCTGAAGGTACAAAGCTATAAAAAGAGGCTATATAAGGTTTATGACTTAATGGCAGAAGATTATGGCATACAGGTAAAATTATTACAAAGATATTGTCTACTAGATTTAGTCAAACGGCGGTATTTCTGCATATTATAATAAATAAATAATCCAGAAGAAAGCAGAAGGAAAAACTTGCGTAAATATTATTTTGATTACTTTCAACTTATAATTCTACCCGCACTTTGTGATACGTTTATCACGTTAACAAAAAATAATGGATAAGTGGAATATCGGCGCAATTTAAATTTTTTTTTAAATCTGTGGCGATTACAATAGCGCAATTTCCTACAAATAATTATGATTGTTGCATTCACACTATAGACTTTGTAGCAATTGTGACTAACGTGATGGTTTTCGTCTTGTTTTGTCATTCCAGTCACGTATTGGCTCGTGAGTTGTCTTTTTGGCATGCCACTGTTGTTTAAACAATTACTTTTATAATGCAGTATATTATGTGCTGATAAGCTATAACAATCAAAGCGATAGCCTATAGAGACGAAATATAGTTTTTTTATAACGTAAAAAAGTCTGCAGGACTCAATCAAAAATGCTTTGTTTCATAAACTATTTACATAGTATTTGAAATATAAAAATAAAAATATAAAAATAAAAAAACAATCGAAATATGACTACAATCACGAAGCTTAGATTCACTTACAATGCAACCAGAAAAAGTTTCCACAGTATCTGCTACTTTAGTTCGAATTGTATTGCTTATTATCAGTATATTTATCCAGAAGTGGGGCTTTAGTGGCCTGAAATAATGACGAGGCTTAACAAATGATAACTGGAGGGGAAGAACGCTTTCGAATTCGAATTCACAAATTATTTAAAGAGAAGAAAAATAATTTAGAAGAAGCAGTTCCACTAGCTGTAGATGATATTTTATTTGATAATTTAAAAAAAAATGTTCAAGTGAATGATCCACCCACCTAATGGAAAGTGGTCGCAAGACCGAGGGCATGCCTAGCGCATTGCCAACTCTTTAGGTCCTTTTTTTGTTTGGAAATGTTTCTGTCATATAAAGGAAAGATTGGCGTTAATTAACTAAACAATAATTAGTAGTCTCCTTTGACATTTCACACTACGCCACCTAACCGCAAACAGAGCCGAGCTTGAGCTACAATACACCGATATTAGAAAGAAAGAAAGAAAAATATTTATTCAATACAAGTTGCAAGAAAAAAAATAACTAAAAATAGTACAAAATAATAAAAACACAAATCAATAACAATAAGAACTCAAGTGAAAGAAGTACTCAACTTGTATTGAAATGGTGCTCACTCAGCAAATTGTCGAACATCACTGAGATGTCGCGACGCTGATCTTCCGTGGGCACCTTTTCAGAAGGTAATATTAACGCACAATATTTCAAAGACATAAATAGTTTCTGTTGAAATATGTTAACACAATAAAGGTATTCAGAAAAAGAAAAATAAGATGTATATATAGAGAAAAAATAAATGTGTATATGCAATAAAGTAAATTATGTAAATTTAAATTAAGATGAAAGACACAACACAAAGCTGTTAAAACTTTTGAGAGTTTAATAGATACAGTTTGTATGTAGACTTGAATAAGCGGATTGTATATAATATTAGACGACTGATATGGCGTGAGGTCAGTGCACCTGCCTGCACTCCGCTCCTGAGGTCATGGGTTCGATTCCCACATAGGACACAAACATGAATGTTTGTTCTGGTCTGGGTGTTTTTCTTTGTATATATTTTGTATGTATTGTATTTACAAAAATAAATGTTTTTATGTATGTATATCCGTTATTTTGTATCCATAACACAAATTCTTAATGATACTTATCTTGAAACTAAATAATTGGTGTCATTGTTAGAATTTATACAACCGTTAATTTTACTTCTTTGTGTGAAAGTAACAAGTAACCTTAATGAGATATTATGCACTGATGTGTGACAGAATTGTCTGCTCTTATATTGTGCCTCTATGTCAAATTTAATTAATAGTCATAGTCGATCTAAAAAATAATAGGTATCAATCTAATTGACGTAAGACAAATTTAATTGTTAAGGTCAAATACTGAAATGGTTTTTGGTTATGTAGTTGGAATATATACAATGGAGCATCAACTCAGGGCATGACGTCCCACTACTGAGCTCAAGTCTCCTTTGACAAACCATATATTTATTTATTTTTGATTTACGTCGCTAACAAAATGCATTTACGCACTGTCTCACCACTGGCAGACACGACCCACTAAAAATCGACGTCCGCCGCCTGTCCTTTGACAAACCAAGATGAAGGGGTTACAGGTCATACTCCAGCACGCTAACCTAAAGTGGACTGGCAGGAGAGTGACCTTCTGCTGTTAAAACTTTTAAAAAAATAATAATAACCCTTTATTGCACATAAATACAAAAGGTATTTAAAAACTAAAAGTACAAAGGTGGACTTATCTCAAGAAGATATCTATACCAGCCAACCCTAGAAGTTGTGAATTAATTTGTAGGCACGGGATTTAATTTGGTTAAAGATGTATGTTAAAAAAATGGAAATAAAAAATCTTAATATATACCATACATGCTTACATACATATATATCAATATTATGATTAATAATGTAATAATAATAAAATATTATAAAATTTATAAAAAGTGTGAACTAAGTGCCAAAACAGACAAGTAGTGAAAAGTAGTCGTCAAATTAGAATAAACAGATTGGAAATACAGTATATTTTTTAAACAATGAAAGAAAGCCACACATTGCTGCCTCTTTCTTGACTTATACCAAAATTAAACAGAGTTCACAGAGGTCAAACACGCTAATCTTTATTGATGTTTATCCTCTGTCCCCCTTTAGTAGGTTTGCCTAGTTTGGGGTAAAGAGCACTTTGTAAAATTTCCAGGTTTATTAATAAAAATAAATTGGGTTTGTGGTTCAAGCGCAAAAGTGGGTGTATGTATAGGTTTCCTAAAAGATCTGAGGAACCCAAAGCCAACCTCATCAGCAAGTGGTACACCTTTTTTTTTATCGTCGGTAAAAAATGCTGTTTACGTACTGTCTCCCGGCCAATGGGGGAACGAGAGGGGAGAGTGGGGCTCACTGCGCAAGTGGTGCACCTGCCGAACAACGAACGAGGCTCTGGCGAACATATAGCCTGCCTATTACATGGTACCGAAAATATAATTGGCGAAATGTGGGCGTATGACATACCTCTGCCTAACCCTTCGGGTAAATAGGCATTTATGTATGTTAGCGCAAAAGTAACCCAACATAATTAATATAATTTTTTTTTCTAATGTAATAGTTAATAAAAAATTGTTTTTTCATTAAAAGACAGACAGTGTTACTATTTCTTGTATATATGAGTACAGATTGGTTAGGATGTTAGTGCGTTGCACACGGCACGCTTCGAAGCAAAACAGTTTAAATCATATGACTCAGTTGTTATAGCATAAATTTGCATAAATTTTCGTCATAAAATCAGCACACTCTTTTTATGGTCACATTAAAATTTAAGTTTATGCTCTACTGTCCTTTTTTGTATATAAGTGTTTTGTATGGGAATCTTTATATTGACATTACTGATATCCTATTGTTAGTAATAAACACAGTCGGAAATAAGTTTGGAGAACAGACAAGAATTTTCAAAGATACGTAAGGCTAGGTTAATAATAAATTTTCCGATGGTTTAAAATTTGGAGCTTTAAAATTACTTTCACTTTAAAAGTGACTACAATTGAAGCTAAATTTGAATAACTATGCCCAGATATTTAAGCTCTCAAATTCAACAATTTTATTAATTACAGCTCTGAGTGCCATGGAATTCAAAAGTAACATAAAATAACTCTATGGTAAAATACTTTCGAAATTCAGTGATATTTAAAAGAAGTTTATTTTTGCAAACAATTTACAATACATTGTATTCTATTGGCGAATCGAAACGCATCGTAATGTCACCTTGACATTAATCAGCATTCTTCTCACCTGAAACGCGGTATAACCTGTCATGGCCACAAGAAGGGGCGAACATGCTCGCTCGTGTTATCATCGTGATTCCATTGTTTTTCCCCGACCTTGTAAACCGTAGTAACGTATTGTGCTGGAATTTTTGTCAGTTTTGCAATTCAATGCTGCTTAATTGTTGAGCTCTGAATTCTGCACCCATGTTAGATGCTCGTAAAACATGGCAGAATCGCAATTGTCTGACACGGAATGGGGGTATTAAGTCTCGACATTATACTTAGATGTGTAGGAGCGAAATGTTGCTTGCAAATGGTGAATTTATTAATTGACCCTTTCTTTGTGCCAATCGTTTTTGGGGGCTCGTATGGCTGGATTAAATTGAAATCCTTGGAAAATTTACTATGAGCTGTTATAAATGGAATTGGTTTAACCATATGACGTTCCCCTTTGGTTTGCTGAGGTCAGACGGCAGTCGCTTCATGTAATAACTGAATTTCCTCGTACCTGAAAATTGAAATAAACGTACCTCGTTAAACCCAGTGACCAGACCCTGGGCCCTTTTTTTTTTTGTTTTACGT
Organism: Musotima nitidalis; assembly: GCA_949126915.1. Lineage (NCBI taxonomy): Eukaryota > Metazoa > Arthropoda > Insecta > Lepidoptera > Crambidae > Musotima > Musotima nitidalis. Next base: position 3,082,163 of record OX421424.1, on the reverse strand, counting down.
CGGTAACAAAATGCATTTACGCACTGCCTTCCGGCCAAAGGGGGACCGAAAGGGGGTGTGGGACTCACCACCGGCAGACACGACCGCCGACAGCAATACCCACTAAAAATCTTCCGACGACGCCCGCCGCTTGTTGAGAAAGAGGCGGAGGCCAGTACCTGGGTTACAGCTTCTGACACCCCGCCTGCGACCAACGTCCCCCGGACCAAAACCGGGAGGACCTCCTCAGAGAGGCGCAGTGGACGCGCCCCTCCTACCTCCCCCAGCGACCATAGCGTGTGTGGCCGACTTCCCGGAGGGTCCATGGTTAGACAGCAGGGGCCCCCTGCCCCCGCTGCCTAGACCCTCCTGGCGCTGCTGAGCGGGCCCTCCTGGCCTACCCGCAGCGCCCTCCATAGGTCCCTCTTAGTTTCCCCCCCGGTAGTCAGTACCAAGGGCACCCAGAGTCGTCGGTCTCTGGGTGTTACCTTTTCCCTAGCGCCTCCTGCGCCCTACCGGGAGGTACTCAGCCCCCCCACCACGACAAGGTGGAGATAGTCCAAAAGGAATCTCATCCAGCAGTCCGAAATAAGGAAAAAAACATTCAATAGTAGACGACATGTGTAAAAAAACAATTGAAATAAAAGGAACAAAAATAAATAATATGTATGCTACCACTTAAATTAACCTACCACGTATGATAATATAGTATCATACTTAATGCTTTATATAATTTAATGTTTATTAACATTCTTTTTTTTTACTTTGTAGCACCGCCTTTAACCCTTCTTGTTAACCCTATGGTTAACTGGTAGAGAATGCCTTCGGCATTAAGTTCGCTTTTGTATTTCTTTTTTGTGTGCAATAAATTAATTTAAAAAATATCAGTTTTCTATTGGCAGGAATAATTTGAAAGAAGCTCAGAGTAAAGTCGGTTGTTTGAGAGACGTTGCGTCTTTGACAATTACCGTTAACTTGCTGCTTATGATTAGCAGCAACTTTTACAGTTAGTGAAACCATATCATGGAGACTTCAGTTAAAATCGGATCGCACTTTGATCCTTGAAATGGAAGTGTTATGCAACCTCCTGCTCCTGTCCTGCTCTTAGTGGATGAGCGTGATAGTGTTAAATTATCTCAAGCCTCAAAAGTGCTGCAAATAGCACAAATCAAATAAAGCATATTTAATTTTTATAACCTTTATTATGCTAATATCAATAACAATCACTATCGAAACATCATCTTTCTGAAACATACTCAAAAGAGTAACTTAAATAATCATCAAACATTAGAAGCTATGTCAAAATACCTTTATGGACCGTTTAATAATAAACCTTTTTATCTTAAAATAGAAATGGTCGTAAAACAAAATACGACACTGTTCGACGAGGCAATCAATGTGTAAAGTGACAGTTTGATTACTCCACAGCGCTAATTAAAACCTCACCACGATAATTGCAGCCCCTGACAATATTGCAGACAACGGCGATTCTACAACGACATAACTGTTCTTTTTCACCTCAGTCTTTTGAGCTTTACTAATGATCGGTGATGGGAAAATGAAGAGTGTTTATTGACAGCAGCAAAAATTATCGCTGAAGTAATTTGATATTTTACACAGATAAAAAATTTTCTTAGTACGGAACATTAATACTCTGCAAACATGGGATATTATGTGATTACAAATTCGTTATCTGGACTGCACGGCCTGTTTACAATCAATTAAGACACCCTCTCACTCCGTTTAAGACTTATTCATCAGTCCTCCAGTACTTAAGCACATATTAGACAATCCGATCCACTACTGAACAAAGTCACAAAGCAAATTGAAACGTATGCAAATCGTACTTTACTCATTGTCAATTGGCAATAACAGGTGCATAACGTCTTGTTGCGGGAATTTGCAGGAATACTGCGGCCCCGGTACATAGCAGGCTCACGAAGGAACATGGGTGGTTTTTAGTCAGTAAAGGTCTGACACATCCATTCGCTCCACCCACAGCATATGGTCATTTAATGATTTTCCATACAGAAAAAAAGATGCGTAACGTCTGGCTGTTAAAATGTTTTCAGGCAGCAATGAGGCCACAATCTTAGACTAACGACTTCAACAAACAGTGATAGCGGGGAGCGTAGATTTGATGGCTTTCGTAGTTTGGATCTTAGCCAAGCACTTACCTAAGTTCGAAACGTTATATTTAATAGGGTTTGCTGTATGTAGTTATGTATATATGTAGGTGTACAGGGATTTTATCATCATTTTTGGAGTCCAGTCCAAGGCAATAACCTCGTCACCTATTACGTGGGACCAACCACCATGTTGGCGAAGTGTGGGCGTATAATATGCCTCTGCCTACCCCTTTGAGGAAACAGGCGTGATTGTATGTATGTTTGCTGTATGCGGAGATAGAGCCGCTTAGTATTAATTTAGTGCCAATTTGTTTGGATGTCTTAAAAGCTATTGTAAAACAATAAATCTATTTCATTAGTAATGCTAATACTTATAAATATTTTCTGACCATGACACCAATTATTTAGTTCCAAGATAAGTATCGTTAAAAACTTGTATTATGGATACTTAAATAACGGATAAACATACATAAATACTTTTTTTGTACATTCATACTTATTACCTATACATAGAAAAACTCCCTTAACCGTCGGGCGCGTATGAAAAGGTTAATGAGTATAAATGATGTTAAAAGTGTGTGCCAAGATCGTAGCAAGTGGGAAAATGTGATCTCTGCCTGCCTCTACGGGAAAGAATAGAATAGAATATTTTTTATTGACTAAGCAACACACACAATATCATACAATGGTAACAAAATACAATATAACAACACAAATAACATTAAACAAATAGTAAAATATGAAATATGTGTGCAACCTGTCAAAAGGGCGATACATCAGCTTAATGCTGCTGCATCTGCTGATACAGCAGCGCTGGTGTTCCTGTAGCGCCCCTTTGAGGTACAGTGGCTTTAATTCAAAAAAAGTAAAATAACCAAAAAATAGAAAACAAAAAAAATAAATAAAAAGGAAATTATAGTACTTAATTAGAAAACATTACATACAAAGAAAAAACTATAGGCTGTACAAGCAATAACAAACAAAAACCAACTCGTTTAAGGTACAGTGGCCTTAATTCATAAAAAAAAAAGAAATATTAAAAAATATAAAACAAAAAAATAAAAAGGAATCTATCTAAAGTACTTAATTAGAAAACAAACATTACATACAAAGAAAAAACTATAGGCTGAACAAGCAATACCAAACAAAAACCAAAAACAAAAAAGAAAAACCAATATAGATATATTAAAATGCCAAACAACAAAACAACAATGTGCATTACAGAAACTCACGATACATATGTGTTTATAATTTTAATAAACTGCAAATTATTATAACAACATGCCTAACCACACAAAAGCCGAACAACTAGACCAATCAAAGTCACAATTTAAAAACTATTTAAGTGGCAGTTATATCGACTAGAGTGAAAAGTGAGCGAGATTCAGGGCGCGTTGGTGATTTTTGTTGCGAAAGCCATGGTAAGAAATTATTTAAATAATACTTTCGTTGAAGCCCTCTGTTGCTGCATCAGATTTCTTTTGAGATTGGCCCTAAACGAACTGATGGTTTGTAGATCGCGTATCGGCGGCGGCAGGTCATTCCAACATCGTGAAGCCGCGAACCTTAAAGACCCCCTGAAAGCCACCGTGCGATGGCTGGGCACAGAAAATGCTTTTGCGCATGAGCGTCTCTGATATCTGCTATCATCCTTGTACCACACCAGATGCTCATATAAATATCGAGGTCTCTGTGAAATTACCACTCCAAACATCAGAACAGCCAGGTGAAGCCTCCTACGAGCCTCCATTTTCATAATGTTCGCACCATCAAGAAATGGAGTAACATGAGATCTAGGTGGGATATGGAAACAGAAGCGCGCACAAGCGTTTTGAACCTTTTGCGTCAATCTGGCAGTCCTTGCCAGAAGACAAGGCCCATACACTGTGTCACAGTAGTTCAAGCGGGACAGTACAAGTGACTCACACAACTGTATTCTTAAACGCTCAGATATATAAGGCCTTATATTATATAAAAGTTTTAATCTGTAGAAACAGCTTCGCACACATTCCCCCACATGTTCCTCAAAATTTAGCTGGTTGCCCAATGTCAGTCCCAAGCTTTTAACAGACTCCACACACTCAACCAATTCACCATTAATATTGACACCCAATGTTATGCCCTCTAATTGTTTCAACCTTTTTTTAGTGCCAACCAACATGACCTTTGATTTTTTGGGATTAAGAGCCAGACAGTTTGACTTGCACCACTGTGAAATGTGAACAAGGTCCTGGTTCATTTTTAATACAGCACTGTCATGATCATGTGGAGCAAAAGAGAGATACAACTGCAGATCGTCGGCATAGAGATGGTAATGGCAGAATGTAAATGGAAATGTAAATGGAAAGAGGCGTGACATTATGTATATATGTATATAATCCAAAAAAAATGGCTTATCCCTCTAGACTTGAATAATAACTTTGAGTACTGCCCTAATCATGTCGTAAACACTCTACCTTAGCCACTCGCGGCTAATAACGCAATACAAATAGCCAAATCAACAAGCCAGCCACGTATCGCAATAACCATGAAGCGATACTTTCATAATGTTGGACGAGCAAGGCATGTGAGGTGATAAAAACTTGAGGGCGAAACAAACAAGCTGCCTGGATTCCTTGGACGTGTGTCTATAGGCCAACAGAAATGCTACTGTTTTTCTCACACCACTTCTGATTTTAGCGGTCCAAGCGGTTTCACACTAGCTTTTGTTTTCAACGTTCATCGGTGCGTCAGCGGAGTCGTGCATTTTTCCGTCAGGCACAATCTTTCAGATAGAAAACGGTTTGCTGGGACTATTTTTCTTGAATTACAAGCAAAATTTATATGTGGTATTATATTGGTATTTATATGTGTATTTATAGGGTGTCTTCCTATGTATAGATAGATATGTATTTACAAAAAAAAAGAATATAAATATGTTTATCCGTTGATTAATATCCAATTGGTGTAATTGTCAGAAAATATTTATTATTATTTATTTATATGTAAGGTGTGAAAAAAAATCATCGCGGGGATAAGACTTCTCTTGAATTGAAATTATTCTTAATTTTGTATCAATTGTCCTTTGTAATTAAAAAATTCTTTTAAGTATTAGTGACCGTAAAATGGCTTCCTAAAATCATGACACTTATGACCTAATAAGTTATTTTCAAATTTGAATTTGGTCTAGATTATCAGGTGTGCCAAATTTGTTTGTCACGTTTAAGAAAATTAAGATTACTACTGTGCAACACAGGTCACCCCGAAGCATCATTTGTTAAAACTAATCATTATTTTTAACTCATTAACGTCCTACTTCTAGGCAAACAACTCCTCATGAACCACTATTATAGCTATAATAAGTATATAAGTAAAATACCGCCTATTTCTCCGAAGGGGTAGGCAGTGGCATAATATATGCCCACATTTTGCCAATTTTTTGCTGGCCCCATGTGTAGGTGGCGAGCCTATTGCCGCTTATCAGGAACTTGTATTTTCGCCAGAGCCTCGTTGGTTGATCGGCAAGTGCACCACTTGCAGGTGAGGTTGTCTTGGTGTTACAAACTCTTGGTAGGACTTCTGTATACCCTATAATAAGCAATACAATTCTAATTCGCCGGGTAATTTTAAATACTATTGAATCCTGCCATTTCAAGCTCTACGTTCCTTTCAAAGCACGGAATTACTCGATGTCAAACGTCACTCCACTAGAACTGACCACCGTAAAAGCTGCTTCATGTAATCGTTTATTCCTAATGTCAAAGTGTTACAAGCGCCATATAATATTAGTACGCAGGCGGAATCCTTAATATCATCCCGATTATTAGAATCTCATTGATGGGCTCGGGCCTCCTCTCAAACCAAGATAAGAGTAGATTATTCATAACTATACTTAAGTAAACGCTAATGTTGACAAACCAAGTTATGTTTAGTCAACCGTTTATACCTGAAACACTCTCGTTTCAGCGTTGGTCGTGAAGATATCGTTGTTCTGAGGCTCCTATCTTACCTGAAGATGCCCTGTGTAAGGGCGAAACACGTGTCGTGTTGAATAGTTTCTCGATTTTTCGGGAAATAATAGTAGCGCGGGAATTGTTACAAAGATATTTTTAATCCATCACTTACTTCATCAACTTGCATAAAATTGGTTTTGGTGATACCTTGGAGAAAGACATAGGGTAGATTATATCTATTTTTGCACTGTCTCTGCAGACAATGCGTACAAAGGCCACGGGTGGTTGAATAACAATAACTCGGGGTTTGTTCTCCTAGTTGCGCAGCGAGGGCGCCACGAGCGGCTCACAAAATGTCCGACACAAATAAATTCGTCAACCAGTGGGGTCCTTTTTAAGCCTGCTTATTTGCCCGTGACGTTGTTTTTACTTCGATGAGCGATTAATTAGACGTCAGTCGCGACGAAATCATTTCACATTGACAGATCCTAAGCCAATTATTTATTTTTTGCTGACATTACAACCTCGATAATACTACCCGCGAAAATTTTCTTTGCAGACCCTATTGTTAGTCGGATAAAGCTGAAATTTCTTTTAGAAATTGGACGAGTTATAATTGTTTTTGGTGTAAAAACGATTCTATAGCTTTTTTGTGATGTCGAATGGATAGGACCACACAGGCTGTGTGGCTCTGTGCGTACGTCAAACGGATTGAGTTTTAGTATGCACATAATTTGCTGATGCCCAGTCAAGGACAGTCAGTTTATTGGATACCATTGAGGTAATATTTCAGCTAATCTCGAATGCATAGACATTGAATTCGCTGACTTACCTGCGAAATCTATGCTTTGTATTTTATTAAGTTTGTATAGAGACGATTCCTTTTATGAATTTACGATTATAACGGCAGTTTGTGCATTTTGTGATATTTTAGAAACGATAGAAATGTGTACTTTTTACGAGCATAATAGAAAATATGCGCAAATATTATCAATTAATGTTTCGCCTTAATAAAGACGTTATTCAGCGGCTACATAGAATAATTTTCTCCGTTCTATTCGATAATTGTGAAGAAGTGGAGTATTACTCTGAAACCCTTTCTCTATGGTTAGCCGCGCGAAGCCTAAGCTTAGATAATTTGAAAACGGCTAACAGATTGTCATTAGCTTTTAAGACAATTGGTGGTTCTTCTTATTTTGACCGTGGATTCCTACATAGCTTAGGTAGACCATGTCAGATATTCTGCATACAGATAGTAGCGATAATGTGGTCTTTTTTTTAGAGCGAAGGTGCGGTGCAGACGAAGCACTTAGGCTGCCGTTCCACTAAAGCGGAGCGAGGATGCGGAGCGGAGAAACGGACAAATATTAACCAATGAGATTTCATAAAATCTTTGCTTCTCCTGACCGCGATCCCTATTGGATAATATTTCTCCGTTTCTCCGCTCCGCATTCTCGCTCCGCTTTAGTGGAACGGCAGCCTTAAGAGGACGGCGGATGTCGTTAACTTACAGAAGCCTAGCCTCCGCGCCCGTGGCTGAGGAGATTCCAGATGGATTTCGTGCATCGATTGCATATAAAAATTCATCAAAAATAATAAATAAAGAAATTGGCAAAAACAAACAAACGGTCTCTTCGGTATTTAATCTACTTATAACCTGGAGTCATTAAAAAATACTTGCAATTAATAGCTTAGAAGTGAAATGGCCAAAAAAAGGCGTGACGCAACTTTACACAATAATCCTTTATTGCACAAAATAATTTTAGGTATTACATGAGGTAAATAAAATAAAATGTACAAAGGTGGACTTATCTCTACAAGAGATCTCTACCAGCCAAACCTAGTAGTTGTAAACTAAATAGTTGTACAGAATAAATGTTGTCCAAGAAAAGTGTTACTAATAAAAATTCAAAATATAGAACAAAATATAAATTGAGGAACTAAACGGGCTATTTTATTTTAACCACACATTCTCATGTGTAATATGATAAAGATTTATGTCTTTTTTTTCATATATTTCCATACAAGATGACAAAGATCGATCAAATTGAAAAAGCCCAATTTTTGCGATCTCACATAACTCCCCATCTTAACATGTAAAACTAACCAACAAATCTCGCGTTGATGAGGTCGGTGCAGATTTTTTATAAAAGACACTTTGTTAAGTATAGTTTTACTGCGCTATCTATCTGCGCGGGTGTAAGCAAAATATAACGATCACGCGTGTTGGTTAAACTATGTAACCATCCAAGAGACGGAAAGATCCACGGCCGAAGCCGAAAGATTCACTGGGAAACCACACTAAAAGGCTATCTTAACATTAAATTTTCAAAAGCAGACATTTTAAGTTCATTTAATTTACGTACCTATTGCTGTTTTATTAGTGTCAAGTAATCACAGTCAAAGCATCTTTTTTTGCCAGCATTTATCTGCATGTATATGGGATCCTACCAAGATTCTACAAGGAGCTCAAGCCAACCTCACCTTTTTTTTTTTTTTGTTTTACGTCGGTAACAAAATGCATATACGCACTGCCTTTCGGCCAAAGGGGGACCCAGAGAGGTGTGTGGGACTCACCACCGGCAGCCACGACCGCCAAGTAATACCTACTAAAAATCTTCCGACGACGCCCGCCTCTTGTTGAGAAAGAGGCGGGGGCCAGTACCTGGGTTGCCGCTTCTGACACCCCGCCTGCGGCCAACGTCCCCCGGACCAAAACCGGGAGGACCTCCTCAGAGAGGCGCAGTGGACGCGCCCCTCCTACCTCCTCGTGCGACCATAGCGTGTGTGGCCGACTTCCCGGAGGGTCCATGGTTAGACAGCAGGGGCCCCCTGCCCCACCTGCCTAGACCCTCCTGGCGCTGCTGAGCGGGCCCTCCTGGCCTGTCCACTGCGCCCTCCAAAGGTCCCTCTTAGTTTCCCCCCCGGTAATCAGTACTAAGGGCACCCAGAGTCGTCGGTCTTTGGGTGTTACCTTTTGGGAGGTACTTAGCCCCCCCACCACGCCAAGGTGGAGACCTGTTCGGGGGGGAAGCCAACCTCACCTGCTAAACAAGAGACGACGCTCTGGCGATCATAAAGTTTCCGGTAAACGGCAATATGCTCGCCCCCTATTACGTAGGACCAACAATATAATTGGCGAAATGTGGGCATATAATATGCCTATGCCTACCCCTTCGGGGAAACAGGCGTGATTGTATGTATGTATTTATCTGCATCACCTTACCTTGGTCTAGACTAGTTACCTATTACGAATGCGACCAAACAAAAGATGTTATTACTATGTTAAATTAATACTGATTAGTATTGTTAATAATAATTACTTATTAATATTGAACCAGGTGTTATCAAGGCGACTGGGTCTCGAGAAATTATGGGCTTATGAATATTATATTAGGGCTGACTGTACAACTTTTGTATAATTCATAATCATAGGCTATTGTTTACTTCATTATTATTAGTTTGCTGGCTTGTGGTATGAATGACTTAGTTGCATGTAAGCAAGTGATGGATTAAAAATATCTTTGTAACAATTCCCTATGTCTATCTTACCTGAAGATGCCCTGTGTAAGGGCGAAACACGTGTCGTGTTGAATAGTTTCTCGATTTTACGGGAAATAATAGTAGCGCGGGAATTGTTACAAAGATATTTTTAATCCATCACTTGCTTATAATGGATTTCCGCAAAGTAACGCCTGAATCAATATATTATTAATTTAGTTGCATGTGTCATCATGACTTCAGCCATTTAAACTCCGCTGATGATGTCCACTGCTGAACATAGGCATCCTAAATAGGTTTTCACGTCGATCTATCACGAGATCCCTCACCCGAACTCCCCTTCCCCCACTCCTAAATAGACGACGCATTAATCGTCGTCTCTTCGAGCTACGGGTCTGCCACTGTCAGTTTATCCTACATATCTGCGTCTTGTTTATCTTTTAGTCCATTTCTTCTACGTATTTTTTTATTCCTGATTCTATCACGTAGGGACACTTCATACACAGCTTTCTTCATTGCACGCTGATCGACATTTCAGCTTCCATAAAATGTTCATAATCGGGCACCAGGTCTGAATAAGTACCATACGTTATCGGTGGCAACACACACTAAGACATTGAGGTACCTCGGAGGTTGCGTGTGTAACAAGTCCAAAATTTTAACCAGTCTCCTTCACCACGCACGCACACACACACACAACACACACACACACAACACACAACTCACACACAAAGAAGTTTTACAATAGGAAAATATCTAAATGTTTGTTTAAATTCAAAACCTTAATAATGCTTAGATTTAACTTCATTTATTTTTTAGTTTTTCTTAATAATTAAGTTTTTATTACATATTTATGTCATCATTTTATTTTATTTTATTTGTTTGTGATGTTATGTCGCTATGCATTAAGTAACCACTTATTGTTATAGGAGAGCGGACTCTCCTGTCACAAGTGATCTACTCACTTAAAAGGAGAATCCAAACTCTGTATAGAAAAACATACTTTGTATATGCAATAAACATTTTTTCATTTTCACCTTCTTCATGATTTATTTATGCATTTACTCAGCTTTTCATATCTTAGCTACTTGAAGTTCAAAGCTGATTAAAGGCAGCTCAATTGTTTTCTGTATCGATCAGTTTGAGCTGCTTTCCACCAAAATCATGAGTTCCGGTTAAACTATCCAATAGCCATAAATTAATCTTAATACAAATACTGTTTGGAGTAAGCAGAGTGCGTGAAGTGATTTGTTTAATCAAAGTCTGACTATGTTGAAAAATAAGACTTTTGTTCTACTTATCGCAAACTTTTAATCAGTAAAAGTCTGCTATTCCTAAAAAATTTTTTAGCTATTATAGACACCGTTATATTGGCCAAATGATGCGGCCTGGGCGGTTTGTAAAATGTCGCTTTCTTGGGAATCCGGTCCAAATATTGTTTAGGTAGTTACAAGACTTTGCTTATTAAGCTTGTATTTTATAGGTCGTAAATTTTATACTTTCATTCCAAAATACCAACTACTTGATTTGCCACCACTTTACTAGGCATATCATACTATCTGGCCAATTTAACGATCCGGCAACGACATATATAAAAGAATAAATTACTCCCCTTTGTATACAATATTTCAAATTCCAGGTAAAAAAAATCTGAAAGAAAATATATTTTTCAATTTTAGGTGCTAGTAATGTGACCCCTATTACGTTGCAGCAATGATCAAATTAAGTTTGCTTTGCACAGTTCTGTTTTGAATTGTCACAGGAGTATTAGTAGGGTCACTCAAAATATTATTTTAGTTAGGATTTAGATCCTTTGCATTAATATAAAATTAATATCTGTCCAAAACGAATCTTTAACATTCGTGATTCTATCACAGCAGATACAATCCCATATAATGTAATACCTTACAGACAATAAGCAGTTTAATATATACCATAGTTCTTTAGATAGGTAGTTTATTTCTATAGGTAAAAAATAATATTTTATTATCTTTATTACACTGAGCCTAAACCGTTTTTTTTTAATTAACTTTTCAAAGCAGACTATAGCTATCTCCTACTTAAATTATATCAAATAATACCTAGTTGTATCCTGAGTTGTCTTTCAAACACAATCAAATTTCATCTGTTAAAACCTTAGTTTACTATAAAGTTTATTATCTCATATAACAAAATCTTCTTCGTCTTATTCAATTGGGCAGTAATCTGGGATCGCACAGCGGCGCGCCTATATCGTTAACTCCGCTGTCGATCCAACTAAATCAAATTTAATAGTAACCCTACAGCTGTTAAGGCGCTACTCACACAATATGAATCATAAGCAATGTCACTTCAACAAAGTGATTTATTAGGCGTCTCTTTGCAACAATGCTAACACACACCCTTAACACTTATCTCTTTAAAAATAAGGTTCAAATTTAACGTATAGAAGTATATTACTAACCCATTCTTAATGGCAACGTTTTGAGCAGTGTTTCAGTAATAGCCATTCGATCGAGGCGTGTGTACATCATGCTGTCTCATTAAGACGTTATTGCTGCGTAGGACAAAAAAAGAGAAAGCATCTCATTGTCTGTTTACCCGCATTTTTTTGTTTGTGATGATGAGTGGGCGCCCTTTAACCAATGTCCTCAATCGGGTATCAATCATTTCTTTTGTATGTTTAAACGAATATTTTGATTATGTGTTTTTATTAAGATTTCATTTTTATGTTGTCATAATTGTTAAGAAACATTTGTGAAACTCAGATTGTAATGAATTATAGTTGTTAATGATTTTTAATGTTATATGTTGTTTGTCTTCATGTCGGGTGAATTTAACGTAAAATTTTAATGTTATGAAAACATAATAATAAAGAATAATGTACATTCTTCGTGATGTACAGTTTTCTGTTGCATCATCAACTCAGTTACCAAATAACATAGGATTCGCTAATTTATATACTATCTATTTCAATACGATCATAACCCACTATCATCCATTGACGTTCTACGTTTGAAGAGTGCTCACCATTGAAGAAGCTTAACGCCACATCTTTTGTTCTTCTAACTATGAGCCCGCGCACTGGCACATGAACTTGCAATTCCATCTTTCAATGTCGATCACACTGGCACTTAGATTTTTTTACACTTACTTTTTATTTATTCGCATGTAAGTGAATCTATGTTTCGTGATTTCAGTGCAATAGGCTCGCCACCTATTATGTGGGACCAACTATATAAATGGCGAAGTGTAGGCGTATAATATGCCTCTGCCTACCCCTTCGAAGAAACAGGCGTAAATGTATGTATGTATGTCAATACCAAAATATAAAGCGAGTAATACTTTATGGCACAAATTTAGCCAACAATTGTAATAACTTTGGTGCAGTAGCTGCCTACTGTTTAACATTCCTTATTATCCAACTTTCGATCAGCAACAAGTGTATGATCACGACATTCCATGACTCGTAAAATGAATGGTTCACCGAAGCACAAAAATTTATTGTTGTAATTAAAGCTGTGATCGCTATCCATCGCTTCAATGTAACAGTAAAATTAAAACGGATCAGGTCAAAAGTGTCGATGTATTCACTATTGTGTAGATTCTGTGATCTTTAAGAATATCAGTTTGCGCTGCAGGAAACAAAAATAATGGTCGAAAAACAAGAGCTATGGCTCGTGGGTCCATGGTTTCTTTGAATATGGAGACTTAAGCTTCACTATATGTAAATTTCATTATAATACTTATATTAAACTAAATTTAAGTAAAAGTATTATGATATAATTATGGTATAGGATATGCACTGAATGTGCAAATTTTAATTTTAAGAAGCTTTTAAATAGCGCGTTTTCGCAATGACTTCAGGGTTTTGAGCTGACGCTGGTTTTAATTTAGACTTTATTTCCACAAATCAAAATTGTTTGCCTTAATCTCGCCGCAAGGCTCCCTAATATTGTCGACCAAATTGTCTAAATGCCATCAGATTAAGCACCCTGTCCACCAGGGTGCTTCATCTGGTCACTTGAATTCTTATAATTTATTTTCTACTCTAAAATTTGCAAGGTGGCTTCGGAAGTCTCCTTATCGCAGATTTTTAGTAGACTTTAGATTTCTATATTATTTCTAGTTGTTTACTTTTGTTGAAACGTATTACTTTCTTTTTGTAAACTGATGACGATAAGAACGAAGTACTTTCTTTTCACTCTTACGTGCTCAAGATTTCACTGTAAGTTGAATTTGAAAGTCTCATTAACAGTGTCGCAGAGTTTTCATATGATTTAGAGTATTTATGAGTTGTTTCTGAGAATAGTTTCTTCTGAAAAAGTCTTTAACCTGAGTATAGTGCTCAGGAATCCTCTGTACCCTAAAATCATAGTAACTGTACAGGTCGTAAGGTGAAGTCGGCAGCCGTGATCGTATCGCGGCGTGTCGCAGGGGTCGGTTCGAGGACCGCCATTGTCTGACGGCCCGGCATCTGTGTTTATGGCCCCCGATACATGTAAACACTTTATCCGTGTAAATCTGCTCCGAAATGCTGGAAAAACTATGTGACACGGTATCGTTAGATAAATGGCCGATGGTTTAGATTTAAAGGCAGGTTTCCATATTAGTTGTTCTTAAATCAATGGTTTTACACTTTATACAACGCAAAACATTTTAAACTGTATAGTATTAGATGTAACGACATTGCTTGTCACAAATAAACAATCAATAAAAAAGAATTTTCTGAATGGCTTTTGCACCTATATCGAGACAGTATTTAACAATGAATAATATCATGTACTATTTCGAAGTATAATGATTATATTCCGGAGAAAATAATGACGTAGAAAACCTACACTGTGCAAGATGTCAATGTATTCAAAGCTTATCTAGAATGCTTGATGTGCATAGAAAGTAAAAAAGTTAAAGATAATTTAATAGTACTGAAACATTCCACCCTTCCAGCTCCATTGAAAGAATCACCATAATATCGAAACACAATATTTTAAAGGAACGAAAAGAAATAGATGATCTACCAGAATAAATACATTTCTGTGCCGATTCTCAAAAACTTTCGTCTTCATAATAACCTAACATTCCGTCATAATATTTTTTGTTAATAATATGACATTAATGCCATAGAATAATATTCGGTTGATAAAATCAAAATTCTGATATATTTCATCGGTCCGGATAAAGTCCTATTTATATTGAGTTCTTTTTTGCACGGCGCTTCAATAACTTAGAGATGAGCATTGGTAGCACGGCCGTTTTGTCAGTTTGTGTGTACAAATGATTAAACTTAGTTTTTAGCAAATATTATAAGAAGCGCTCGTAGCTCCGCGATGCTCGCTGGTCGGAAACAATCACCGAAGTAAAGCAGAGTTTACAGAGGTCAGTCATTGGATGGGTGACCGTTTGTGTGGCATTTGATATCGAGCGCTTCCGTGCTTCGGAAGGCACGTTAAGCCGTTGGTCCCGGTTATCACAAAATGTGGTAGTCGTTAAGCCATGTTAGAGGCCTAAATGGGCCGGCTTAAAAAAATCTAACAGCAGGACGCCATACACCTGCCTCCGCCAATCTGCACTGGGTCCGCGTTGTGGAGTATGACCCAATACCCTCGCACCTTGGCATGTGAGGAGGCTCGTGCTCAGTAGTGGGACGTTAATGGGCTGAGATGATGATAAGAAATAAAATTTGCAACACAATACAGAACAATACGGTATTCATTCAACTATTCATTTTATTACATATAATAAAAATTATATATTAATATCCATGGTCCTTGATTGTTGGAAATTGATTGGTAAAGGGTGAAATTAAAAGATAGAGCTATAAAAGATAAAAGAAAGATCTTTTGCTTATCACTTAATAATTAAGATTGTTATCGTACAAGTAAATCATTTCTACAACTATAAATATTACACTTATGATTAATAATCGCTGTACAAGCGAAGTCTAACGCATAACCTTGTATAGAACCAGAAATATTAAAATCAGCTTACTGCTAAAAATCACTTCGAACCCGACCAAAATCGAAATTCTATAAGTATTTCATATGACTCCGTTCACGTATTAATTCTGTTTCCAAATATCAAACATCAATCATAATCCTCATACCCATTCGACAGTATCTCAAGAGCGCATCACAGACAGAGGACTGAATCTCAAAACGTTCCGTTTCTTGCTCTCAAAAAACAATTAACTATTGTTTATTGTATATCGCATCAAAATGTATTGGAAACGTAATCACAAGAAAGGGATTTTTATTCGATTTTAAAATGTATTTATTTGACGTTGGGTAAATAAATTTTTGTTTATCACCAACTTTCCCTGCGCAGTGCGACTGGGTCCATAAGTCTACTGGGGCTTATTAGGGATGGGAACGATCATAAAATTTGTGTATCGAATTTATGTACGCGCGTGAGTAATTTAATTTTAATCGTCTTAATTTCGCTCCAATGTAATATGTTGCGATTAAATCTTTCGAAAGCGAACCGCGTGGATGTTTTCGGGAGATGTTTTTGTGAAAATTACATCGATATTATCGATAAGTTACAGCTTTTGTGTGTTTTCTTTGAATAACTGTACTGTCTTTTAGATTTTTTATGAGCTTAATTGTATTTAATAATACTATAAATGGGAATAAAAGTTTGTCGAATACGCCTCCACCTTTTAGCCATTGGGATCCATCCATTTTATGACTCTGTAGAAGAAAATATACTCTTTGAATAATGAAAACAAAATGTTATGATACTGCATCACGGCATGTGTGCAAAGCTCTGAAAAGTATGATATTATAATAAGCTTATAATCTCCATCTTCTCTAATTTATGAAACAGACAAATTAAATTTCAGAGTATTTTTAAAATTGACTCAGTACTATAAGAAAGGCAACACATTTCAATTTAAAAGCATAATGCCGAAAAAAAAACAATTGCAAAGATTCAATTTATAAGCTGCGATCGAACCTTTTGAAAGCACAGGTCTTACGCAACGAATCCCTTCAAACCTCCAAACATAAATCACAATACATTCACTCTGTCACATTAAGGTATATTAAACACAAAAATATTCCAACAGTCGCCGCCGACACAAAACACACTTGGTACATATTTATATGAAATAAATTCCTCTATGCCGCTCCGAGATCGGTATAGAATTCTGCTATGTCAGTTGGATCATATTCTGTTTTTTGCTTAGCCTTTTTGTAATTCTTGTTATCCCCTTTGTGATTCGGAGTTTGTATGCAGTATACTGTGCAGATGTACTAAAACAGATAAAATGTCTGTTCATGTGTTTCATATCTTAATTGTGAATTTTCTTGAATTCATGATATGTCACCAAATTGATTAGTTCTAGTGTAAGAGTTCCGCAGGGCTCAATTCTTGGCCAGTTTTACTTTTTTATGAATAAGTGGTGTTTTTGGAAACCAATATAGCATTACTTAAGATTAAACCTTATAACAATACGCATTAGGCGGTAATACTTTAGCTCTTTGCAAAATATTTATCCCCTGCTTTAGTTGTTTTATCGCAAAACCCCACGGATACTATAAAACATTCCTAATACCATATTATATAACCGGCATTAGTGATTATGATTTTTTAGGGTCGTACACGGTCGCAGGCGCCGCTAGCCGCAGGGCCGGGCGGCTAGTTTCATATCAATTTAATAAGTCACCTTTTTGCACTGGTCACATAAATATGTCATTAATGGCGCTGGACGATTATAGCCCTACGCCCTTGAACGTAGGCTATAAATTTTAAGGTAACCGGGAATTGGTAAACGGGAGTGTGTTGAATGAAAATAGACCTTTTTCTCTATTCTATAATAATAATTTTGCGTTTTTTGTAAAACAGTCTAAAACGTTTAGGCATTAATAGAGTTTACTAAACGAATGTTAGTTCTGTATTTAACAAATTCAAATCAAATATATTATTACAAGTCACACCTATTAAAGTTGTAACAAATCGCAGCCGGCCTATTTGTGACACTGCAACACTTATAGATTATGATTTACGTATTCATTTACAATTTGCAAGTTTTTCATTTGTACGGTCAGCAACCGCACATTGTACTCTGGCCTAGTTTGTATTATTGCACATTAAGTTAATTTATATAATTTAGAAAAATCACGTACGCAAGTACGTCAGTTATCGGTTTACCATCGAGCTCGCTTAACATTTTTTAACATTTTAAACATTTAATTTTAACATTTTTTTGTAACATTATTATAATCAACTTTTATTAAACATTTTCTATCATAAACATTTATTTAATTGAACATTTAACATTCAACATTAAATGTAAAGGCATCTGCCCTTACATTTTGGTCCTTCAAGCATTTAGAAGTAGAATCAGTGCCGTGGTATAATTCACTTGTGCGAACATTTGAACATTAACATAACAAAACATTAAAATCAGTGTAAAAACTAACATTAAGTGACTGTGAAAGTGGTAACAGATCGCAGAGCAGTATAGCAACAGGCGGTAGCTGCAAACCCGGTGAGCACGTTCCATTTTAACTACCTTTTGGGAAACTTGGCATATTCCGTGTACACCAAACTCCGCTAAACAACAACAATGGCTTCCTACGATGACCTTCTTACCAATCAATCTACAATTCTTGATGCAATTAAAAAGATCAAGGATAATTTTATGAAAGATGGTCCCTCGCGTAAAACGTCTCTTGAATATCACGATGATAGACTTGACAAGCTAGAAACTTTATGGAGCGAATTTAAGAAAAACGACGTTAAGTTATCATTATTTGATTGCGAAAAGTCAGGGCCTTACTACGAGAATCGTGTGTATGATCGATTAGAACAACTCTACGAAGAAACCAAGTCTATGATAAACAAGTCGAAACAAAGATTGTTAGTTAAGATCGAAGATGAAAATCTTGGCTTCGTTACTCAACACCAAAAACACGGAGAAAGTAGCGCTACATGTACTCAAGAGAAGGATTTAGGACAACATGACGACGAGGAGACCCCACATAATAGTAGGAGAATGTCAGACGAGAGAAAAGACGTAGACCAGCGTACAAGGGACATAATGAATGAACAGCGGTCGAACATTAAAGCCTTTGAGAGGGCGGTAAGAAACATGGATCTGGAGAACGTGAAAGAAAAGTGGCAACTTGAAGATAAGTTGAAGACAGTTACACAACGCTGGGAAAAGGTCGATAGTACCTACTGGAAACTCGACAACATCTTGGACGACACGAGAGCGTTTGAGACAGATTACAACAGATTAGAAAGGCTGTATGAATTCAGCAAGGAACAAATAAACAAGAGAATTTGGGATAGCAAACATCAGGAAAAATCTACGCCTAAAATTGAACTTCCTACGTTCAGTGGCAGCTACGCCCAGTGGACAACATTTAAAGATTTATTCATAGAAATCGTCCATCGCAACACTTTCATCTCTAACGCTCAGAAAATGCAACATTTGAAGTCAAAATTGAAGGGAGAACCTGAGCGATTGATTCAACACTTAAACATTAGTTCGGACAATTACGAAACCAGTTGGCAGATTCTTCAGCAGAGATACGATAATGAGAGACTATTATTCACCTACCAGGCTAACATTCTGCTGAACCAACCCAACATACAAACCCCAACGGCGTCTCAGCTGAAAAGAATGCATGACACTACTATCGAGTGCATCGAGGCTATCAAAAATCTAAATTTTGATACCTCGTCGTGGGACCCCTTGGTGGTTTATATTTTAATGCAAAAGCTGGATCCCGAAACAAACCAGTTTTTTACAGCAACATTGGACAACCCGAGAAGCATGCCAGCTTTAAAGGAGTTCCTGAAATTCATTGAGACCAAATTTATGTCACTGGAATCAAGTCCATATCGCCCACGTAACACAAACAGCCAACATCAAAATAATCAAACGAAAACAGTTCATAACGCAACATACAGTAAGCCTAAATTGCAACATCAAAATACTCAGGCAGAAACTAAAAATTTAGCAAAAACATTTCACAACAAAAAGACATTTCATAATTACATTATAACTTGCCCTAGATGTAATAAACAGCATGGTTTGTATAATTGCAAAGAATTCTTAAGCATGTCACCAGAAGAGCGTTTGAAAACTGCTAACGAGTTACGTGTTTGCTTAAATTGCCTTTTTAGCCATAGAGGCGAAAAATGTATGTCGGATAAAAAGTGCAAGCACTGCGAAGAACCGCATAGTAGCATCTTGCATGACGCAATTGAGATTGCAAAATCGCGCGGAAATAAATCTAATGTAGGTCAGCGGTTAAACACGCACCTAGCGCATGACAACTCTAACGAAGTGCTGCTAGCCACAGCTCAAGTTAAGGTGACAGCTATTGATGGTACTACAGTTACCTTACGCGCCTTGCTAGACCAAGGCTCTCAAGTGAGTCTTATTACAGAAAACGCTGCACAAAGATTACAGTTAAAGCGGAACAAGATGAGCGCGGTGGTATCAGGCATTGGTGCTTCAGCCACCACCAAGTGCAAAGGCGTGCTTCATCTTAAATGTCAAGCGTTATACACCAACTTCAACATTAACATTAATGCACTTATTATGAAGTCTATAACAAACAAACTGCCGAGTAAAACAGTTGATATGGATCATTTTGAGCACATTCAACATTTACAACTTGCTGATCCTGAATTTAATGTGTCTCAGGATATAGATTTATTACTGGGAGCCGATGTTTATTCGGAAATTCTGTTAGAAGGGCTCATCAGATCAAATACATCATCCATCATAGCTCAACAAACTCAGCTAGGATGGGTAGTGTGCGGCAACTACACACACAAAACATTTAACTGTCATGTAGTTGTCAACAACATTGAAGATCTTGCTCAATTCTGGGAACAGGAGTCATTGCAGGACGACAAGGCAAATACGGACCCAAACGATAAGTGCGAACAATTGTACAAAGAAACAACAACACGACTGCCTGACGGGAGATATCAAGTCCATCTCCCTCTGAAGGACAAGTTCGATGAACACCTGGGAACATCCAAGCCGCAGGCCATCGCCCAGTTTCAACAATTAGAGCGAAAGATGGCAAGAAACCATGCTTTTGCAGAGGAATATGCAGAATTCATGAAAGAATACGAAGAAATGGGTCACATGGAACAAATCAACACTACACACAACAAGATTGAGTACTTCCTACCACACCACGGAGTAGTGCGACCAGGCGCTATAACAACAAAATTGAGAGTCGTTTTCAACGCGTCAGCCAAAACAAGTACAAAACACAGTCTCAACGATTTAATGGAGGCAGGACCTAACCTACAGAAAGATATTCTTAGCATCCTGCTGAAGTGGAGACAGTACAAATATGTCTTTACATCCGACATTGAAAAAATGTATCGCTTTATAGCGGTACATCCTGAACATCAACCCTTACAGAAAATAGTGTGGAGAAATTGCCCACAACAACTGCTAAAGGAATATCAACTGTGTACAGTTACGTATGGCACTAAGGCCGCTCCATTCTTAGCGCTCCGAACACTTCAACAGCTGGCGTTGGACGAGGGTGACAAGTACCCGGAAGCAAAAAACATTTTACTCAATCAGTTTTTCGTCGATGACGCGTTATTTGGTAAGGATACCATAGACGAGGCTCGAGTTACGAGAGACCAACTAATAAATTTATTAAAAGAAGGAGGGTTCAACCTTAGGAAGTGGTCAAGCAATGAACATCAATTGTTAGAAGACCTGCCAGAACATATGATTAGCCCTACAAGTTTCAGCTTTACAGAGGCATCAACATCAAAGGCTTTAGGGTTGGCATGGAATCCGAAACAAGATAAATTCATATTTACACCCACGATCAAAAACAAAAACAACACTGAAACTAACAAACACTCAACAAAGCGTCAAATCTTAAGCGACATATCTACCATTTTTGATCCGCTGGGATTGCTCTCCCCAATAACAATCAAGGCAAAAATCCTGTTTCAAAAAGTATGGAAGCATAATATGGAATGGGATGATGCAGTTCCCGACGACGTAGAACAAGAATGGAAAACACTTAAAAACGAGTTAATAAACATGCAACCTTTCAAAATAGACCGTTGGCTTGGCTTGAAAACGAGCGAAGAATGCGAACTACACGCGTTCTGTGACGCATCGGAAAAAGCGTTCGCCTGTGTTGTGTACAGCAGGGTCCCAGCGGGAATACTTAAACATCAAATTTCATTAGTTGCAGCGAAAACAAAGGTCGCTCCAATTAAAAAACAACAAACACTTCCCAGACTTGAGTTATGCGGCGCTCAGTTGCTGGCTCAGCTGGTTAAGAAAATAAAACACTGCCTTGATAAACCGAACATTAAAGTAACTGCATGGACGGACTCCATGATCGTGCTTGGTTGGCTGAAAGGAGATATCTCACGATGGAAGGCCTTCGTTGGACACAGAGTACAGGAGATAACATCGGTCGTGCCCGCGGAGAGTTGGAAACACGTAAGATCGGAGCAGAACCCGGCCGACTGCGCTTCACGAGGACTATTACCTTCTCAGTTACATAACTTTCCTCTGTGGTTTAAGGGACCCGAATGGCTTAGCTGTGAAGACATTCCTGAAACATGTGACACGTATATGACCCCAGAAATAGAAGTCAAAAAGGTGCATATAGTTACGTCTCAAACTACAGACAACAAAAACATTAACATTATAACACAACTCCTTATCAAGTACAGCTGTATTATGACTATAATACGCATCGTGGCTTGGGTAATGCGTTTTATTACAAACTCATCACGAATAAATTGTCACGGGGCAGCCCTGCCCATGAATCACCCGTCAAAACAATGTAATTTAACACTCGCCGATATTCGACGCGCTACTTACATAATAATTAAACAAGTGCAGAATGAACACTTTGAACAAGAAATCACGGCCATAAAAACAAAAGGGAAAATTAATAACAACATTGGACTTTTAAAACTTAACCCTTATCTAGATGATAACAACATTTTACGAGTTGGAGGGAGATTACAAAATTCCAACTTACCCGAAGACACAAAACACCCTATTATCATACCAAAAAACAGCAAACTGACGCAACTTCTCATTGACCGGGCGCATGCCACAACGCTACACGGTGGAGCGAGATTAACATTAGCTACATTGAGACAAAAGTATTGGATAATAGGAGGAAATAATACTGTCAAAAAACACCTACAAGGCTGTGTGAAGTGCTGTCGTTTCAGACCATCAAAACCTTACCAATTGATGGCTGACTTACCCAGTGAGAGGATAACGCAATCACCACCTTTTTATCACACAGGGGTAGACTTTACAGGATTTGTTGACGTCAAACTCAACAAGGGCCGAGGTGTAAAAACAAGTAAAGGTTACGTCGTGGTCTTTGTATGCATGACAACAAAAGCGGTACATTTAGAACTCGCGTCGGACTTATCATCCCAAACATTTATACTTGCGCTTAATCGCATGATTGCGCGACGAGGCTGCCCGAAACACATGTACTCCGACAATGGAACAAACTTTGTTGGAGCCGAAAAAGAATTAGCTAAACAACTACACATTGCTCAAACATTCAACAACGACACTTTGTCGAGAAAGAATAGTGAAATGGGAATAGAATGGCACTTTAACGCACCGAGCTGGCCGACTGCAGGCGGACTCTGGGAGGCTGCAGTTAAGTCTATGAAATACCATCTAAAACGAGTTTTAGGAGAACAAAAGTTAACATACGAGGAGTTCCTAACACTGCTCACCCAAATCGAAGCGTGTATGAACTCTAGACCACTTTGCCCTTTAACAGAAGACGTTGAGGATATCGACTACCTTACACCATCACACTTTTTGATCGGCCGACCAGCAACTTTCCTACCACATGAAAACATCGAAGAGCAAAACATTAGCATTCGACAAAGATGGCAGTTGCTTAACAAAATGCAGCAAGGGTTCTGGGCCAGATGGTCTTCTGAATACCTGCAACAACTTCAAGTTCGAAGTAAATGGCTACATAAAACGATAAATTTAACAATCGGGGATATTGTCTTAATCAAGGAGGACAACCTGCCTCCAGCAAAATGGGCTCTTGGCAGAATACAAGAGGTTCACCAGGGAAAAAATAATCTGGTTAGGGTTGTAACATTGAAAACAAAAACAGGCTTACTAACAAGACCAATAACAAAATTAGTTAAACTCCCGATACCAGAGTCTCAAACAGAAAAACCTGATACCGACACCTCTAGTATAACAAACCAGGATAATAAAAAACCAACATCAAACAATAACAATCAAAAACCACCATTTAAATCAAAGAAAACAAGTACCAGCTTGCTCTGCATGCTTATAACATTATTAACATTGTTTCAACCTTCTACACAAAACAGTAACGTCATAAACATCACGCCGTTTGAACCAAACAGAGCTATCTACTTTGACAAAATCGGCAATTTACAAACCGTGCATGACGACTGGAAGATTGTTACCTACTATAACATGACGTCATATTGGCAAGGCATAAATAACATACATAGAGTTGTGAAACACCTTGGGGAAAGGTGTGAGCAATTCGATTATAAAACGATGTGCAAAACGATTATGACGGAATTCGAACAGGAACTAAACGAACTTGATCATAACAATTACATGCTGGAAACACACCATGGTCAAACAAGAGGACGCATCACCCGAGGTCTTATTAATGGAATAGGCTACCTTGCAAACAGTCTATTCGGTGTGCTGGACGAAAGATTTGCAGCGCAATATAAACAAGACATAGAAACATTGCATAACAACAGAGACCATTTACTGAAACTGATTAAAGGTCAGACATCAATTATTGAGGCGCAAAATAACATTTTAAAGAGAAACGAAGAGTCTATGATTACCCAGTTCAATCTTTTATCTCAACACCTCAACACTACTGACGACTACTTACGAAAATTGGGTAAAGCTGTTCAGGAGGAGGAAGAATTGAACTACTTCAACATCATGGCCACCACCACCTCAATAATGTTGTCTAAGTTGCGACACATCCAACACATGCTACTAGACACCTCAACTAATATTCACAATGGTCACGTAGATACCAGACTTCTACCCCAAAGTCAGCTCTTCCAGGAACTGAACATTATTTCTGGACAGTTACCTCAGCAGTTATCTATACCTGTGGACAACATTCAAACCCAACTAGCAGATATATACAAGCTACTTGAGGTCAAATCAAGAGTATTAGAAAATTACTTCATCATAGAAATTACATTGCCTCTAACAGGTGACACACCGTTTACTGTATATAAAACAGTTCCGATACCGATGAAAGCTAACAATAAGACGTCGCTTTCCATGAAAACAAGCTCCGAATACGTTGCAGTTAACATGAGAAAAGAAACATTTATGCAACTCACAGGCAGCGACCTT
The DNA here is from genome assembly GCA_949126915.1 of Musotima nitidalis. Taxonomy (NCBI): domain Eukaryota; kingdom Metazoa; phylum Arthropoda; class Insecta; order Lepidoptera; family Crambidae; genus Musotima; species Musotima nitidalis. The sequence continues at coordinate 3,057,249 of OX421424.1, read as the reverse complement.
GACCGTTGCATAAAAATAGAACCAAGCACATATGTTTGCTCAGTCAACAAACCAACACGGAACATGAGGAGTCATCAAATTCCATGTGAAATTGGAGCCATAACAAATATTACTATAGCAAAATGTGTATACACATCGGAAACTTGTAATAGTAACTGGACACCATTACGTCAACCCAGAGATACCTTTATTAGACCTGGAAGGTATCAATAATCTCACATCTTTGCAACCTATTGATTTATCACTTCACCAACCAAACACACAATTCATAAAACACGATTACGACAAACTTCATAATTCATTGAAGGAATTAGAAGAACAGACAAAACAGACTGAAATGTCTCAACACGATGTACACCAATACATCGTGTCATACGTCACGATGGGGCTACTGATCCTGTCAGCATTCGTCGCGGGAGGACTCTACGTGTACTGCAAACGCCGCGGCACCCTCGCCGTCAACAATGCCAACACGACCACCACAGTACCACCACCAAAGCCAAGAAGGGCAGAAAATATAGAAAGGACCGTAAACAGGAGTTCTTCTTACGCGACACCTCATTCTTTTAACATTTAGATTTTCTTACTTTTCAATTTTTATATTTTTTGTATAATTTAACTTTAACTATTAGTATTTTAAAATACCTTATTTAACTTTTAACCTATTAACATTATTTTGTTGCCCCGCCAAGATGTACGGTCAGCAACCGCACATTGTACTCTGGCCTAGTTTGTATTATTGCACATTAAGTTAATTTATATAATTTAGAATAATCACGTACGCAAGTACGTCAGTTATCGGTTTACCATCGAGCTCGCTTAACATTTTTTAACATTTTAAACATTTAATTTTAACATTTTTTTGTAACATTATTATAATCAACTTTTATTAAACATTTTCTATCATAAACATTTATTTAATTGAACATTTAACATTCAACATTAAATGTAAAGGCATCTGCCCTTACATCATTATAGAACTATTCTCGCCTTTTTATAACTTTCCCACTCACATAGTGACCCCTCTTTTATCTTTAATCCTAATTTTATACTACATAGACATACATATATACATTCACGCCTGTTTCCCCGAAGTGGTAGGCAGAGGCATATTATACGCCCACACTTCGCCAATGATATAGTTGGTTCTATGTAAGAGTTGGCAAGCCTATTGCCGCTTACCGGGCACTGTTATATTCGCCAGAGCCTCGTCCGTTGGTCGGCAGGTGCACCACTTACAGGTGATGTTGGCTTGGGCTCCTTAGAGTCCTATACACCGAAGAATATTTATTAACATTATTCAATATTTTTATCATAATTCACGCATATAGATATATCACCAATAATTAAGGTGTCGATAAGTACATTCTACGTACGATCACAGGTGAATTCGATGATCGAATTACAGCACGGCTATTTGATTGCCAAGCCAACTTAGTTCGCTTAATTGACCTCTGGTTCAATTCCAATCTTCGCTAACTTGTAGAAGTGCTCAGAACCAATTATTTCTTAGTGATTAGTTGGCAGACAGTCGGACGCAGGCGACGAAGCCGCGTATTAATGATAACTGGACTTCCTAAGCTTTCGGGGTAGTTAAGTACTGTTCTAGTACTCCGGTTTTATAACTTTTGCTTATATGCGGCTAGCATCATGGGACTTTAATGGGCTGAGGTACTGATGTGTTTTGATTCATTTCTAGAACCTACTTGATTAATTATTCACAAATTATTATGTTACAGGTAATTGAAGCAATAAAGCTCAAGGCAGTAAACTGTAAGTAAGTTAATAAACGAAACAGATTTTTTATACCTTTAATACCGTGTATGTTGTTACGAAAAGCTTCATAGTTTATTATAACATCAAAAAAACATGATATTTTGACGACCGATATGGCGTGTTGGCGAGTATACCCGCTCTCCGGTTCGATTCCCACACAGTACAAATATGTGTGTGCATGAACATGAATATTTGTTCTGGTCTGGGTGTTTTCCTATGTATAAAAATTGTATTTATGTATGTTTATCCGTTATTTAGTATCCATACAACAAGTTTTTAATGATACTTATCTTGGAACTAAATTATTGGTGTAATTGTTAGAAAATATTTATTTCTTTTCTGGGCTTCCTTAGATACAAATATATCTCCCACCTAGTACATTAGCAATTTGATCTGTGAGATGGCAGACCACTGCTGAAAGGCAGGCGACTATAAAAGTCAAATCCCATATGAAATAGAGCGCCTATAGCCCAGCGGCGAGACGCATATTAATATAGTAACATACAGTGTCGTCTGGTTCCGGCCTAGAATGGTGCCAGCCCCTCTCATCTCCTGGGGAGTCCTAAGAGTCGACTGAGAGGAATCCACCGGGTGATGGGCAGCAGCGTCATCCTGCGTAGTAGCAGAATCTGCTGGTGAACGCATCGTTTAGTGTTATGGTATTATTAGACGACCGATTTGGCGTGGAGGCCAGTATACCTGCACTCCGCTCCTGAGGTCGTGGGTTCGAATCCCACACAGGACAAATCTATGTGCTTGTGTAATATTTGATCTGGTCTGGATGTTTCCTATCTATATTAAGTATGTATATACAATGTTAATATGTTTATCCGTTCTTTAGTATCTATAACACAAGTTCTTAATGATATTTATCTTGGAGCTAAGTAATTGGTGTGATTGAGAAGGATATTTATTTATTTGTAAACTGCGTACTGGCTGAATCTGCGATCACCAATGCCTGGCCAGCGTGGTAGTTATAGCATCATAAAATTAACTATTGCGAAGGCTAACGTTCAGCAGTGGACTTTATATCACTAAAATGACGATAAATGATAGACATATTATAATTTCCGATCTATAATAATGATAATAATGTCAAGTTATTAACAAAATGGTTTCCGAGACACAATAAAGTCATACGTTATGAGGGGTGTTATTTGTGCCGCGCGATGGCATTAAGGGCCGCATTAAGGAAATTATCATTGGTGATAACGCGAGACGTCTTCACATTAATAGGTATAACCAAACAGTTAATTTGTTGTGGTGATCGGCGTTCATGCTCGGGTGGCCAGATTTTGTGCTGGATGTGGGATAGGTGGGTTATTCGTTCATTTCCGATGTGGCGTGGAGGTCAGTATACCGGCACTCCTCTCCTGTGATCGTGGGTTCGATTTCCACACAGGACAAATATTTGTGTGCATGAATATCAATGTTTGTTCTGGTCTGGGTTTTACCTATGGATATTAAGTATGTATATACCAAAGAAAAAAGTATGAATGTATATTTGTCCGTTATTTAGTATCCATAACACAAGTTCGTCATGATACTTATCTTGGAACTAAATAACTGGTGTAATTGTCAGAGTAAAAAATAATTGTTTTCTATTTTAAATGTCTCCGTGTTTACTGTTACTTCGTTTCGTTGCACAAATTTATTGCCCTATCGTAGACAAAACTTTTTGGCAATAAACTGTATTGTGTTGATTCTATAATAGTGCAAGAATTTTACAATATAAGTAGTATACATAGGTACTTATATCAATCACCAGAAATAGTTTGATATTTCGAGCATAAATAATTATATGTTTAAGCAATAAACAGATTAAATTGATTTAATGAAAGTTTGTTTATGTAATTTTAATTAGTTTAGCGATTATTATTGTTGTTATTGCATGTTTAAACTTGGTTTAATGTAAAAGTATTGAATGGTTGTGTAATTTTAACTAAGCCCCAAATTAATTTCGAAACATTTGCATTTTTTTGTCGAGGTATGACTTAAGTTAAATATTTCTTTAGAAATATGCTGCATATGATTTGTATACCTGCTGTTTTTTTCGGCGTACATAAATCGTCACATCGATCAAAAGCGTTATTTGCACAAATATCTCACACGCATTCCGCAAAACTGCTACTTGTATGGCGACTCTAGTTATAACTCATTGCAGAGGCGTTATTTTTCGTTCGTTATCAGCACATCTTCCAAGCTTAACAAGTGTGATTAATTCAGCGAGGCCTCTTTAGACTGCTGCCGGCTCATCGGCCCTCGGGCGGGGGCCATTTAAATTTACCGTTTTTTTGGTGTTTATTCTTACCGTTTAAATATTGAGATTTTTGTGTGCGATGCGCCTGGTGCAATTTATTTGGCCGTCGCACCACCACAAAGGAGTATTTAACTTTTATTGCAACTTCCAAAAATAGTTTCGATGCGTGTGAAAAGTTTCTGGTTGCGCGTCTAAAAAGTTTGGTGTATAAGCTAATAAACTTAACTTTTTGGAATATATTCGGGTATTTGGCGCCAACGCCGTAATGTAATTTAAAGTTTTTATGTGTGAATATAGACTTCTTGGCGGGAAAGTGAAGCGTCATGTCTGCAGTTTTGTTTTATTTTCTAAAATTTGTGATATTTCTAACATTAATGTGTAATAACGGTGGATTATTAACCGTCAAGTGTTTGTGAACATACACGAGTGTTCACAAACACTTAACGGTAACATCACTTTTCAAATTTTCTCTCAAGGAGTCCATGTGAGATCTCAGTTTAGTCCCACATCTTTACTGAGGACTCAAAGGGCTTATTGGAGGGTATCTCATTTACCATTTATCATCTTTATCACCACTCATTCTCATTTACTATAAATTATATATTATTAATATATCACTTACTTGACACTGGCTAAATGTGCTAGACGCACGAAGCCATTATTTAAAATAAAGAAAGATGTGTGAATATACTAGGTTTTTAGACGCATCTTGACAAACTGGCACAACACAAGTAAATAAAGTATTATATAACAGTGAGGTGATTTTTCTGAATTACTGAATTAAATAGGTTCATGACGTTATAATGTGTTTGAATTTTGTTAAATACTCTTTACTAAATAGAAGGTTTTTTAATGACTACGTTATTTTTACTTCTTTGTTGTTAACTTACTGGGTTTCAGTGTTTGCCAGAGTCAAGTAATTTGATAAATTTTGTAATTTGCATATTAATTCAAAGTTTAGCGTTCTCGTCGTAAAGCCACAGCCAAAGTCCTTATTAGTTAAAATTAAAGTCTTACTACTTACTAATGGCTACTTTGGAGTTTTGGTATCAACTTACTATATGAATATGCCACTCTAAAAATGTAGTGAAGTAAATTTATAGGAATACTAACACCAAGACTAGTTAAAATATTTCATGCTTTCAAATATTTGTTCTGTGTGGTCATTGAAACAGCTGATCTCCACTCTATATCTTACGTCAACCCTTTTTTTTTATACGTTACATAATGCGTTTACGCACTGTCTTACGACCAAAAGGGGACCGAAAGGAAGTGTGGGACTCACCACCGGCAGACGCGACTGCCAGCAGTAATACCCACTATAAATCTTTTCAAGTGGTCTTATAGTGATTTGAACATAGCTTAACGATTAAGTTACAAAGCGCTCGATATTAAATGCCACATTAACGGTCACCCATCCGATACTGACGACTGTGAATACTGGTTTACTTCTATAAATCGTTTCTAACTACCTTATGCCGCTACGATCGCTTTTATTAGATTTTTAGAAATTAATGTAAAATAAACATGGCGTCAAAGCTGTCTCCAAGCCATCCCAACAAAGCACTTGTAGAGCCTTTTTAAATATGTTATTTTGTCCGGCAGTGGCCCCCGCATAATGAAAGTGCACCCGACGGCGTGGTTCCAACGAACCAATATGAGAGGGATTCCGGTCATACTCCATAACGCAAACCCAGTGCGGATAGGCGAAAGCAGTTCTATGACGGCCTGCTGTCAGAATTTCTAGAGCTCTCCATTGGCTCAAACATGGCTTAACGCTTAACTTACAAAGCGCTCTATCTATATTAAATGCCACATAAATCATTACTTATCCGATGACTGACTTATGCGAATTGTTTTACTTCGTGTGATCGCTTCTATTAAATTTGCAGAGTTATGAATAAATAAAACAAAATGGATCAGAAACATGCCGTCACAGCTAACCAGCCCAACAATGCACTCGTAGGGCCTTGTAAATATGTTATTGTGTCCGGCTGTCCGCCCGTCCGGCTGATCCGCGCCCGCTCCCGCATAATGAAGGTGCGTCGACGACACGGCACCGCCGGCCGATGATCGATTCGAGGGCCGTAATCGATTGTGTACTCGGTTATGCATTGTTATGCATCGATTTGTGTCCGCTTAATTATTTGGCGATATATTCGCCTTTAACTGGGGTTGAGATCTAAAGTTTAATACGAGGCAGTTTCAGCTAATCGGTTGTGTGATCAGTACAATAATTCGTGCTACCGAGTTCAATGCAACGGTCTTATTTCATCATTCATCATTTCAGCCCATCAACGTCCCACTACTGAGCACGAGCCTCCTCTCACAAATCAAGGTGTGAGGGTAATGGGTCATACTCCACCACGCTGACCCAGTGCGGATTGGCGGAGGCAGGTGTATGGCGTCCTGCTGTTAGAATTTATCAAGCCGCCCATTAGGCCTCTAACATGGCTTAACGACTACCACATTTAGTGATAACCGGGACCAACGGCTTAACGTGCCTTCCGAAGCACGGAAGCGCTCGTTATCAAATGCCACACAAACGGTCACCCATCCAAGGACTGACCTCTGTAAACTCTGCTGTACTTCGGTGATCGTTTCCGACCACCGAGTTCCGCAGCGCTACGAGCGCTTCAGGTCTTATTTACCTACAACTAAAATGAAAGTGCCTTATGTAGGCGTCTACTATTGAAGTGAACTTGTAATTTTTTTATTGTATCAGAGATAAAATTAAAAATGTATAGCTTGTCGGCCAATTTGCGTTCAAAGGCCACACAGCTTATCATGAGGAGTTAACGGGATTATTCTTAGATTATATTTCAAGAACAATATATTTTCCAAGATTGTTAGAATTAAACAGAATAAGAAAATATCATGTCAAGGTTGTTATGAAGCTCGATATCCGTGAACGAAACTATCGAATATCCGTAATGAATGTAACTCTGTAACTGTATGCGAATTCGATATAAAAGTTGCGGATTGTTTCGAATAAGGCGGAGTCTAACAATAGGTAAAAAAAAACTTTATTTTTAATGAATAAAGTTGGAATGTGTTTATAATAAAAAAAAGCCTGAAGGAAGTACTATAATTAATAAAATGCTTTTTTGTATGTCTTTAAGACCAACAGGATCATTTAGATTCGCCAAATGTTTACAAACAAAATGGAAATTCGATATTTTTTTAACAACAATGAATGAGGGAATCAATATGAGCCGTGCTATAAAGTACCATAATCAAGAAATAAAAACAAATGGATTCTCAAGATTTGTCATTCTGTCGGTGACTCTTATCGGGGGATCTTTAAGTCAGCCTAACGTCATTCTAAAGGGGGGAGGGGATTGTTCGTCAGTAAGCCAGTCTGTCGGTGACTCTAACGGCGCTTCCAAAAAGGCAACGAGATTGAGAAGAATGCCTCAAGAAACTCATCTCGGCTTTTTTCAAATTATGTCTTAATATCTAATGCAATCGAAAAAATATAAATATCTAACACTATCTTAATATTCTAAAATCCGTAACTAAAACTATCGGAAAATGTAGCCGAAACCGGTTTAATATTTCTCATATATCCGTATCCGAAATGATACATCGATAGCATCCCTGGTTAACATTATCGAAGTTTTTATACAGATCCCTAATTTTGTAGTAAAAAAAAAAAGTTTTTGCTGATCAAGGATAATGTAAAGAATTATCGAAATCTTTTTTAAGAGTATTTATAACACATATGTACTAAAAAACCATATCTTTCAAACTTTAAGGATAGACGGCGCTATGCAAAAATGAATATATGAAATGGGAATGAATACCAAGCACCGTCCTTCAACCAAATAAGTATATGTGCAGACAAGAAAGTTCGACGAGGTACAATAACTTTTTCCGCTGACAAGCCACGAATCACTCAAACCACGAATTCCAGTTTCTGGGAATGCGAAATCGTATCGAAACGCCAAAAATGTGGACACCCACGGACGGAATATCTGCGCGGCCGAAGCGCAACTATTCCGTATCAATATTCATGGTAAGGCGAAATCCTTGATGGTGGCCTTACGCCGGGACTCTGGTGGCCAGCGAATCGAAATTTTAAAGGACTGGAGCCGATAATTTAAATATTTTTAAGTAAAAATCGCTGGTGGTATGCAGGATTATTACATTTACATTTTAAGATTAAACAATAAATATAAATGAATAAATTTTCTCTTACAAACACACCAATTATTTAGTTCCAAGATAAGTATCACTAAGAACTTGTGTTATGGATACTGAAGAACGTATAAACATACTATATATATTAATATACACAGGGAAACACCCAGACCAGAACAATTATTCATGTTCATGCACACAAAGATTTGTCCTGTGTGGGAATCGAACCCACGCCCTCTGGAGTGAAGTGCAGGTATACCTCCACGCCATATCGGTCGTCAATTAATAATACAAATGTTTAAGATTGAAAACATTATTTATTGTACATAATAATATATTCACTACTGTTTCCTTGAAGGCAGAAGCATAATTATACGCATATAATTTTAGAAAAATCGCCATTGTCTCGTCCGTTGATCGGCAGCACCACTTGCAGGTGAGGTCGAGCTTGGGCTTTAAGAGATCTTGGTAGGATAAATAAGATTATCAAAAGAAAACGTTTTATTCGATTTAGACCCTGATAATTGTAGTATATTCTAAAGTTTTGAATACTTGGCTGTATTTTTTAGTCACAGGGACTCCATAGACAATGCTACAAATTTAATTCCACGACACCAAACCATTAATCATTGCACGCGTTCCTATTCATGCAGATCGACCTCATCACGTTATGAGATCATGCAATGGTAGGTTTAAGTTTAAACTTTTCGAATAAAATAACCTTAGACATCTCACATACGAGTACAAAAATAGAGCTTTAAATTTTTGTAAACAAAATAACTTCAAACATAATAATATAGCCATTTTGCCAACAACAAAATATCAATATTTTAGTGCTATAACAACTATATCCTAATAAATGAACATGGCAATGATATAGAGGCCATAATTGCATGACATTATGTGAATAATTACTAAATATTGCATGGAATGGATCGCTCTCATTTTTTGGATGGTATCGACTTGAACGAATTCGCAAAAGCAGCATATATTTATTATAATTGGATTTGTATTATTAGTATCGGAGTATCATATATAGTTTACATTTGCAATGTATTTATAAGTATAAGTAGATCTAAGACAGTTGTATGTAATAGTTTTTAATTTGTAAGTAGTTTTATTGTAATAAGAAACGTCGACAATGCCACATCGACTATAATTTTTATTTTTGTGTTCAGTATTGCTTTTTGTAATTTTATTTTAGGTTACCGCAGAATATCAGCGTCGTATGTCATACTGCGACACATGTTGAGCGGTGACCTTTTTGGTACAGTCCAGTTAGTATATAAGTTTAGTTGGTAATTGTGAATTGTTTGTGTACCAAATAAATATAATTTCTTTCTTTCTTTCTTCTTTCTTTCATATTGCTTCTGCAGTAGATAATAATGTAGTAGTTTAGTGATTAGTAGATATGAATGATGTGAAAGTTTTTAGTCAGGTATTTATTGTAAGCTCAGCTACTCTTTCGTATTAGGTTTGGTGCCTGTAAAGATAGTTGCAAGTTTTATAGTTGAATAAATAAATAATAATTTTGAAACGCTTACTATCAGGAAGGAGGTCATTATGACGTTTTTCTAAAAAACTACGTTACCACTGATTCAAAACGAATAGGAAGTAATTTTTTTTTATACCACTGGTGGCACGGCAAGCATGCGGCTTACCTGATGGATGTTATCACCGCAGGTCCCGCTTGCAACACCAGGGGCATCACCAGCCTACCCATTAATAACTGCTTCATCCCCTTTTTGAAAAGCCCCATTCTGTCATCCATCTTAAGGAAAAAACTCGCCAGGGAGCTCATTCCACAACGCAATGATACACGGCAGAATGTTTCTTTTGAAACGCATCGTCCGCGCACCCGTTTGGTTCTAAGGTGTGAGGATGATCTCCCTACTGATGGCGAGCGGTGCGATGACAAAGGAGGCCGTCGACATTATTTCAATCAGTTCCTCAGAACACACCCCCATTTACAAGCTATAGAACACACACAAGGAGGCCAAAGCGCAATTTTTGTAATAAATAAAGTATTATTAATTAGCCTCTCTGCATGGTCAGTATGGTCACCCGACTGTGTAGTGGGTGCAGGATTCTCGCGTCAGTTTTTCGGCGGTAATTATACTTGTTAGCGGACGGCCGCGCGCCACGCGCCGCGCGCCTGCCTTACAAGGACGACCTGCGCATGCGCACACAGCCCGTCAGACGCCCGTACGCACTATACTCTTTTCACTTTATACCCAATAAAAGCACTCTTTCATTTCAGACTTATTATAGAAACTTATTTTACTTTGTACTCTTATAAACTTACATACATAAATTTGATATACAGTGCTTCGGAAAACACTTTAAGCCATGTCAGAGGCCTAAAGGGGTTAGGACTGGGTCCGCCTTACCCGTGCTCAGCAGTGGGCCGTTATTGAGCTGAGATGATAAAACAAAAATTTTGTCAAATGCACAGGCCTAGAATGGTGCCACCCCTTCCCATCTTATAGGAAAAAAAATAGTCGACGAAGAGAAATCCTACCGAATGATGGGAAGCAGCGTCATCCAGCGTACTGGCTTGACCTGCGATCACTAATTCGCCTGCCCAGATGGCGACTATGGGCAAATAACTTATAGAATGTAATCTATTAGGAATGGCTAATGTTCAGCAGTGGACTTTATAAGGCTGATATGATTATAAAGGCGACCGATATGCCATGGAGGTCAGATACGTGCACTCCGCTCCTAAGTTCTTGGTTCGATACCCACATAAGCGAAATCTTTGTGTGCATGAATATGAATTTTTAGTCTAATTATTATAGGAATATAATAAACTAAACCTCTAAAAAAAGCTTTTTTGATCATCAAAAATACTGAGTGAGCATCTAATAGGTGATTAGGTGCTCAATCAGTATTTTTGATGTACAAAAAGGTTAGGTTAGGTTGGCAATTTATTAATTTTGAAGACACGTTAAATAACACCCATTATTATAATAATTAAGTATTTGACTGCTGAAGATCTCCTTAACCCATTCTTAAGTGTTTACCTACTTCTGTGCCATAAATTTGGCTTAATTTCAGGGATCCTACCATCATCTAAGGAGCCCAAGCCAACCTCACCTGCAAGTGGTGCACCTGATCGATCAACAGACAAGGCTATACGGAAGTTCCCGGTAAACGGCAATAGGCTCGCCACCTATTACGTGGGACCAATAATACAATAGGCAAAGTGTAGGCATATTATATGCAGTTTTTCAAATTTTATGCATAACATTCATGAGTACATAATACTGTAGTTAGGGAATATCTATTTACATACAAACATATACATATATAAGTGTCATAATAGATGGAAAGAGATCTACATACAAACGTAAAAAAAAACGTACGTAAAATTTTAAATCATCAAATCCATTACCCTGTCACTAAGATGAATTCGATGTGTACTTATTCAAAACCCGGCATTGAAGGTTGATTCTTATGCAATAAACATGAGACCGCGCCACGGCCAGGGTTCGATTCTCAGTCATATCTGAAATACATATCTGAATAACGGAATTATTTTGTATTTATTCTTTTAACATGTATCCATTGAAAAGTGCACGTTTTATTGTATAAGGTAAAATAAATGTGGCGCAGGCAAATTGGAGAATATGTCGTTTTGGAAATCGACTAGGCCAATTGTCTTAGTATGGGCAACGTTTTTGATTTCACAGAAAGCATGGCACTGGCATAATGGAACCTTATGTTCCATTATACCCATTAGTAGATAGGTCAGATTTGAGTTACGTACAATGTACAGTTTCTTTTAATTTTTTACTGAGGTCTCATCAATGTTAATCAGATATTTAAAAAACAAGCAGCATGATTCAATAATAATTCAGTTATTATTTTATTAGTCTACAATTAGGATAACTCCGTAACATTTTCTTGTGTGATGTTAAAAAAATGTCTTTTTAAGTTAAGCCAGTATTCCCAAATCAATTCATGGGATACCTGAAGCATTTACCTAAAAGGTCTTTTCAGTTATGTGTATATTTAATAAATTGCATTGTATGATGAAGAAAAATGCATTTTACACAATTACTTGCCTAATCATTTTGTAAAGTGGCTTTTCCTACTATCTTAAAAGATTTACCTCAAATTTAGAAAGAATTTACCAACCAATTCCGCAGTAAGTAAGTCTCTGTTAATTGTTCCAAGTGTGACAATGTTGCGACAGAAAAGACTTTATTGTCTAGTATTTTACAATATTTCAAGACAAGACACAGATTTAATTTATATATATACAAACATATATATAAGGTCTTCTACCAAGATCCTGCCGATCAACGGCTCTGACGAACATAAAAGTTCCCGGTAAGCGGCAATAGGCTCGCCACCTATTACATGGGAGCAACTTTAGAGTTGACGAAATGTGGGCGGATAATATGCATCTGCCTACCGCTTCGGAGAATCAGGCGTGATTATATATATAATAATAATCATCATTTATTTCAGAATAAATTCCATATAATATATTTATGTCTTTATTTTTTATATGACATATTCTATTATGTCATCCTGACTGATGGTAAGCAGTCGATGCAGTCCAAATATCTAGCTAATAACTTAAAAGGATTGTAAATTGATAATTTACCACCAGATGCAATTGAAACCTTTAAAGCATACTGATATTTGCATAAAGCAGCATCGGTAATCTATAAAACGGTAATACCGCCTTTATTCATGTTCCAGTCCCCATTTTTCCATTGCTAACTAATTTGGCTTTCAATCTCTGGTAAATTAACGACCTACTTTCAGTGGCGCCACTGAAATTCTCTCTCATTTCGCTCCCCTGGACAAAGCAAAGGGGCTAAGGCTCAGGTCACGCTGGGCAGTGACGTAACCAGCAGGAATTAAACAGAATAAGATACTTAAGAAGCGTCACTTTTGAAGGTTTGAAACAAGTTTGTGACAACATCCGCGCATTCTAAATATTCTGTGATTTCAAATTTCGCTTATATCTCGCATGTGGCATTCGAAATCTCCTGAAAATTCAAGAAATATATCTAATCGACAATCAATATCTCTAATCGAAACGACATGTGTTTAATCTTCAGGTAAGAGTATTTGGTATCCTCAAACAACGACACAGTTCGCTTTATCTATGTATTTTATTCAAATTATCGGTTGTAATATAACGGTATAATAATAATATGATGTATGGCACCCGTATAACCAGCTAAAAGAACGTTTCGAATTTCATACGAAGAGAGAGACAAGAAAGTACTAAAATATGAAAGAAATTATCGGGTATGACAGCAGAATCTTAAAAATGATAATTGAGCGCTTGGAAGTATGCTAGGTGTGAAATTTAATAATAGGATTAGTAATAATGAGAAGTAGGAACATTGTGGTGTGCAAGAAATTAAAGGGACGAGGATTGAAATAGATCTGCTTAGGTGGTTTGTTAATGATTAGAGAAATCAGTCCATGAAAATCTTGGGAGAGGTCTTGGAGGAGACCGCATAAGAGCTTATATGACCAAATCCTTGAGATGTTAAAAAAAGGCTAGATAAAGAGTATCATAAAACGACGGGAGTGTATGAGAAGTTAAATCGAAAATGAGGCTAAAACTGTGTGCCAGAATCGCAGCAGGAAAGGTGTAAAATTTGTCCACCCCCAGGTATAACGTCTGACTTTAAGTATGTATTGTTCTAAAATTAATCTATTTCAAACTATTTAATTTTTTTTGATATTCTGCTTATGACTGCACTGTTAGTGCACATTTTTATCGCGAACTATATATTTATTATTAACTTAATGTTTTCTTCGTAATAATATTTCGCAGGTCTTATCGCGTCGCTATTCGCAGTCTAGTGTGGCCTCGGCCTTTGAACTGAAAAGGTCGACTTTGACGGCTTTCGTCTGAGGGGCCCTCTTTTAATTCAAATCTTAATCAGACTGTAATAAGGGCAATCTTATTTTTTCACCCGGAAAATTTACGATGTTCCATTTATATTCACTTTTTGGAAAAGTTTATTTTGTAATTATTTTTGTATCGGTTTTTCTTTTGTCTTGATTCAAAATCGCTGAAGCTTATCTTGTTGAATTGTATTTGATTAGTTTGATGGATTCAGTGAGAGTTTCGTTGAGCTTGATGTATCTACAAAAGTAACGGTGTTTTACGTAAACGTTCCTTATCCTAATATTGACCGAAGTGTTTTTAGATATTTTTTTATATCTAGCTTCTAATCTCGACTTGCTTTGAGCATTTAAAATTAATTCGCTATAAGATAGATCATTTATATTGTTTAGAAGTTGAGTAACAGTTTTTGATTTTTTTTATAATACACTAGCGGTCGCCCGCGGCTCCGCCCGCGTGGATGTCGGTTACCGCTGCAAAATACCTACCCAGGATATTTCCTGTCAGCAAACACGGTCAGCAAAATGATTCCCAGGTCAATTCACAGACACCGACACTAACATCGACGACACAGTCATTATCCGCAGGCTGCATAGATTGTCTTTATGTGGATGTTAAAGTTGTTAATGATGAAAATATTTAAATGTAATTGATGATGATTAATACTAAGTTTTCACTCCTACCGGCAGTCCCGGAGTGCAAACCGTTGTTTTGGGATAGATAACTAAAGCGACCAAATATCTTACGGAACCCTATTTTTTTCAAATTAAAATTTAACCTATGTTACTCAGTGATAATGTAGCTTTCTAATGAAAAAAAATTATTAAAATCGGTCCAGTACTTTTTGAGTTTATTCGTTACATACAAAAATACAAATCTTTCCTCGTTATAATATTAGTGTAGATAATATCATTTTAAAAAGAATAAAAAGCGGATTTAATAAAAAATAAAATTTAAAAAAAACTAAATTATGTTTAATTTCAATAGTTTTATAGCATTACGCAGTGTAACACAACAATATTGGTTATCAACAACGCGCTTCCTCCAACCTCTTACCTAGTGATAAGCTTAAAGAGCTTATGTTACGAGAAGGTCTTTTGTAGTACAGCAGATTTAAACTTAGTACTCAGTACTATGCCATACACATTAAACCGATAGGACGACCGCCTTGAAAACTTATAAAACCAGTAGCTAAATGTCAAGAAGTAAAAATGATCTGTACACTACAAAGAAGCTTAGAACCTACAAAAGTAATAAAATTTCATGTTTTAAAATGTAGACTGTTCACTTTTTGGCTTCTTACGGTTAGCATATTTGGTCAGTGTCAAGTGAAAGATATATTAATAATATATAATTTATAGCAAATGAAAGTGAGTGGCGATAGAGATAATAAATGATAAATGAGATGCCCTCCCCTTCGAAATATTACAAAATTTTATAAAACAAAACAAAACTACAAGCATGACACTTTACTTTCCCGCCAAGTTCATTTACAAGTTTACTCGTACTAAGAGTACGCATCAAATACAGGATCAATAAAACAAGCGAAAAGACTCATTTGTTAATTTTTAGTGGCGTTTGTCATTGTCCAAGAAAAACATCATTACTAAAGTAAAGCCTGCTTCAACAAGGACGCAATGTCGGCGAATATCGTCACGTAAACTAATTTAAGTCGGCGTTCAATTTGTCCCTGTTTTTAATACATTGCCGTAATTGTTTTGGGAATCGATCACTACGTCTTGCTCGGACGGCAAGGAACGCTAATTATGTTCGGATTTGTTTTGTTCCAAAGGATGATGCGTGCTAAACTAACTATAGAAGAATTCTGGTGGCCTTGCTGAAGAAAGGACGAATTGTCCGGATATTTTTATAGACCTTTGAGAGATTCCCGATCGATTGAGATAAAATCTGGTGCAGCTTGATGATTTTTTTGTGTCAAATTTTACGAAGGTTATCGCAGAACCATTGCAATATACTGATATATTTGGTTGGTTGGTTTCTTATTCATCATCATCATCATCACAGCCCATTAACGTCCCACTACTGAGCACGAGCCTCCTCACACATATCAAGGTGTGAGGGTATTGGGTCATACTCCACCACGCTGACCCAGTGCGGATTGGCGGAGGCAGGTATGGCGTCCTGCTGTTAGAATTTTTCAAGCCGCCCATGAGGCCTCTAACATGCTTAACGACTACCACATTTAGTGATAACCGGGACCAACGGCTTAACGTGCCTTCCGAAGCACGGAAGCGCTCGATATCAAATGCCACACAAACGGTCACCCATCCAAGGACTGACCCCTGTAAACTTTGCTGTACTTTGGTAATCGTTTCCGACCACCGAACACCGCAGAGCTACGAGCGCTTCAGCGGTTTCTTATTGGTCTGACAATATATCGAAATCATTTATCCAAATGATTTTCAAGATCCAAAAACGTTTAAAAACAATAAAAAATTTAATTTTATAAGATGAAACTAGTACATTTTACAATGTTCAGAAATCAGCTGTAGTGTTTTACTGATTCATCCATATAGTTTTATTATTGTTTTATAAAGCGTTATCTGTGAGAACAACATCTTCAATTAAATGATGTCCGCTGCTGATCAAATGCCTTCGTATTATATTTCACGTAAATCGATCTTGAGCCGTCTGTATCCACCACACAATAATATAAATGATATAATTAATAAAGGTTTATTTTATTTATTTAGTACACACACAGAAATATACAAACAGAAACACTAAGAAACATGGTTTACCCCAATTTGGTGGGCACAATTTATTTTATTTCACAATTTACACATTTAGCTGGTCCGTGAAAGAAAAAAAAACTTAAGATTAAACTGGCTAGTATGTGCATTGTAAAACAATAAACAAGGGGAAAAAAAACAATTATATATATATTAAAAAAGACAGATACAAACAACAACTATAGCAACATGAAGTGTAAACATTTAAACCAAAACCTAACAACAGGACAAAAAGTGAACTTGGACATGTTTTTGAAAAGAAGCAACGCTGGGGCTAAATATTTAAACATTTTGATCGAATGTGGCAAATATTTTGTAACCTATACTAAGCATTTAGGTAAGGCGCAACATTATCTTCTTGTCTTGCATTTTTTCTTTCCTTTTGATTTAGGTGGCCAGTGGTCTAATAGAGAAGCTGCAGGAAGACCAAGTTCTGATGGACCATCTCTTATCCCATCGGCTTTGTCCTGAAGCAGCATGTCTTTGTACATTGATAATTGAACTGCTCATATCAGACTTAACCTCCGCTAATCCGCATTAGATCTACGTGGTAAGGTGTGATCAGAATCCCTCTAATCTAGGTTTGTAAAAGGAGGCCCCTGATCTGTTGTGGGACGATTAATAGACTTTAGCCTATTGTGTGTAGACACTAAACACTGTCTTTCTTTACCTCGGTAAAATTTCTGTTTCCCGCGGGAAAGTATGATGTACACAAAGCCGAATCACAAGTAGGCTGACTCGGGGATTCCCTAAACTTTGACTTGGGGTTTGTATTGTTGGGAATATGATTAAATCAAAAACTGCCGAGTCACATTGGGGTGTCCACGCGAGTTCAGCATCGGAATATCGCACGAGCTCCCAATATTATGCTGCCAATAGATAATGTTTGTGTATTTTTATTACATCCATAAAATCACGCCTTCTGTACTTCGCCAATTGTAATCATCATGTCATCATGTCAGCCCATATACGTCCCACTACTGAGCACGAGCCTCCTCTCACATATCAAGGTGTGAGGGTATTGGGTCATACTCCACCACGCTGACCCAGTGCGGATTGGTGGAGGCAGGTGTATGGCGTCCTGCTGTTAGAATTTATCAAGCCGCCCATTAGGCCTCTAACACGGCTTAACGACTACCACATTTAGTGATAACCGGGACCAACGGCTTAACGTGCCTTCCGAAGCACGGAAGTGCTCGATATCAAATGCCACACAAACGGTCACCCATCCAAGGACTGACCTCTGTAAACGCTGCTTTACTTCGGTGATCGTTTCCGACCACCTAGCATCGCAGAGCTACGAGCGCTTCCAATTGTAATGTTGGTCCCAAATAAAAGGTGGCAAGCCTGCATTTACCAGGATCTTTCATATCGCCAGAGCCTCGTCTGTTGATCGGCAGTTGCACTTTCAGTTGACGTTGGATCATAGATGATGGTAGTATTCCGGTACACCTAAATTGTATTTTTATTGATGTCATGCTATTATCATATGAAGTAAAATATTGTTCTGTTCTTCTCTTTGTCTTGCCACCTATTACGCCGGACCGACAATATAATTGGTGAAAGGTGGGTATACAACATGCATTTGTATGTATGCGTGCGTGATTCTATGTATGTACTATGGAAAATCTCAAAAACTCACGTAAAACCATATTAAACACAAAACACGAATCTAAAGCTGCTTACGTAACGCTTGTTAAATTTAATTGTTTCTTGTAGAAGCACTGCTGTGATAGCCTTGCAGCGCATGTGTGTACATCGACGTAACGTAGCACATAGATTGACATGTGCTATATACTTTTTTCATGTAAAATCCTTTATCACATGAAAAAACATGTTAAGCCGAACTCGATGTAGAGTTTCGAATGGTAACCAATGAGAAACAGTGCCTGCACACTATACGTGAAAGGAAGCATTGCATACTCAAGCCGCTAAGACTAATTAATAATAATAAATAAATAAATATTTAATAAATATTTTCAGACAATTACACCAATTATTTAGTTCCAAGATAAGAACTTGTGTTATGGATACTAAACAACGGATAAACATACTTAAATACTTTTTTTTTTGTAAATACATACTTAATATATATAGGAAAAAACCCAGACCAGAACAAATATTCATGTTCATGCACACAAAGATTTGTCCTATGTGGGAATCGAACCCACGACCTCTGCAGTGAATTGCAGGTAAACTGACCTCAACGCCATATCGGTCGTCTTTACTTTAATTACATTAAATGTTATAAACAGCTTAAATAAAGCGCTACCCGAAAACTCAGCGCACGCTCAGATGACAGATATAGAAAGCTGCGTAAGCGCAGTAACGGTTGTTAATTTTAATTGGTTCTTGTAAAGCAGTGCTGTGGCAGCCCTCGTTAGCACCGCTGGCATCCCCGACTACGCGTGCGTACGTCGACGTAACGTAGTTTTTACCTCACAACACGCCGCGAATATTAAAAGACCTGAAGCTCGGAGCTTCCCCTACCATTTATGGCATTGCGGGATTCCGAGTGTGCACAATAAAAAGCTTTATATTTATTTGTAGTAAGAAGAGGGGCAATCGACCTCTGTGAAGTGTGTCTTCGGAGCCTCGTGCGGGTAATGGCGGCCTGGGATTTGATGCGACGCTGATTTGGATTCGTAATTGGTGTGATCGATATTGGAAAAAAAATGTGCGGTGGCGAAGGACGACTGGGCGAACAGCTTATGGCCAACACGGCAGTTTCGGGCGATACTGCATGTTAAGTAGTGCATGCCTTAAGTTGAGGATTCTTCTTTTGTATAATATTTAGTATAAGCAGTTGTATTTAAATGTGATGTATTTAATGATATTACGATGGACTTTTTCTTTATTTTTATGCTTCGTGCCTATGTTAATTCCTTTCCTTCATTACTAAAGGGTTATTTATTTATTTAACAATTTATGTACACACAAAACATATAAAGGAAAAAAAAATATAACAATGTACAATGGAGCTGCTTATTCCAAAAGGAATCTCTTCCAGCAGTCCGCAATAAGGAAAAAACATTTAATAGTAGATGACATGTGTAAAAAAACAATTGAAATAAAAGGAACAAATATAAACAATATATATTCTACCACTTAAATTAACCTACCACGTATGATAACATAGTATCGTACTTAATGCTTTATATAATTTAATGATTAATAACTCAATGACTTGATATAATTCATCAGTCATGTAAGAAATGACATCTTACAGCTCTCTTAAATAGGCCCACATTTTTGCAAGTGCGAATATTAGGAGGCAACGCATTCGACAGTCTAACTGCATGAACAGAAAAGGAATAGGAGAAGAAGTCGGAACTGTGCGAGGGGAATTTAAGAAGAAAGAGGACATTTGACCGACACAGAGCGTCGGGAGGACGAATATAGGAGAATCGTGGTTACTGAACAAAGAATAAACTTACGTACGTACGTTTATTCTTTTTACGTACTCGAATAATATTTTGAAATTTTAAACAATCATGGACAAAAACAAATGACCATGTTTGTGATTCGTTAGAATCGAACCAATGGTATTTAGCGCATATACCCTATACCAACATACGCGCCAAAACGGACTGTATAATTAGTATCCACCTTTTTTCTAAAACAAAATTGCTTTATAAAATATATACACAAACAGCACAACACATTAACTCCGCATTATCTGATTTTTAAACCGCACTGTTATCCCTTAATCCTTACAAACATCTAACGAAAACATGTAATATTAGCAAAGCCGCAGGCAAAACTTATATAAAACAAATTGTGGATCACCCTATATTAATATTCATCACCTCATAAAAAACTGAATACATATTTGAAAGTAATAAATAATTTACGAGATCCTTACTAAACTCTTGCATTATTAACTGAATAAATATTTTCCGCAACTAAGGAATCACGACCATACGAGTATTCCGGGCCTTAGAGTGCACGTTAATATTTTGGTCCCGGTTATCGCGATATGTAGTAGTCGTTAAGCCAATTTATGAGCCTTATGCAATTTTACTGGGATATGACTTGACTCAACTGTGACATACTTTACTTTACTTTGGGGGACCCTTTAAGTATCTTCAAATATTCACTGTGTGTTTTGTATTGTTACCTATATTAAATAAATAAATAAATAAATATTTTCTGACAATTACACCAATTATTTAGTTCCAAGATAAGTATCATTAAGAACTTTTGTTATGGATACTAAACAACGGGTAAACATACTTAAATGCTTTTATTTTTTTGTAAATACATACTTAATATACATAGGTAAACACCCAGACCAGAACAAATATTCACATATACACAAATATTTGTCCTGTGTAGGAATCGAACCCACGACCTGTGGAGTGAAGTGTAGGTATACTGACCTCCACGCCATATTGGTCGTCAAATATATGTGATTGATAATTTAAAAGAGCATAGCCTGTGAGTTTCTTGTCAGTTCTTCTCACAGAGCGGGGGTTCGGAACTGGCACTTATTTGCATGTAAGTGAATCTAAGCTTCGTGGTTTCAGTGTAGTAATATTTAGATTTTTTTATTTATATTTTGTTTTGACGTTTTCAAGTGCTATGTGATAGTTTATGAAATAAAGAACTTTTTACTTTTACTTCTTTACTGCACTGAAAGTCGAAAACGCTGCATTTCTGCAAATAACTTGATTAATTTAATTACTTGACGCTGACAAATAGTCTAAACGAGTGAGTACTTATCTTAGAAAAATTAACACCAACTGATGGATTTAGTCTAACCAAAAACAGAAGGATCCCTATACACCCAAAATCTGAGGAGCCCAAGCCATACTCACCTGCAAGTGGTGCACCAGCCGATCAACGGACGAGGCTCTGGCGAACATGACAGTGCCCGGTAAGCGGCAATAGGCTTGCCACCTACCACGTGGGACCAATTATATAATAGGCGAAGTGTGGGCGTATTAAATGCCTCTGCCTTCTCATTCATGGCGTGAATTGTATGAATGTATGTAAAAAAGAAGGTTACCCAAATATTACCTAGACGTCCGAAGATATTGTAACCCAACTAAATTTATTTGGATCCCTTATAAAAATACAGTATTAAAATATGTTTCCCACGTGAGGGTAAAGGGAGCGGTTAGGGTCATTCAATTTAAAAGGGTTTCAGACATTACCTAAAGAAGATGGGCTGTAATATTGTAGCCATTTGTCAAATTCTTTTCTTATGTGCTGGTTGAGGACACGGTGCTGGGAGCATACGGATGCGTTCTTCAGAGGACTGGGGTGGTTGGGGATCTTTGGGGAGGCCTATGTATAGTGGACGGCAATTGACCGATAGAGTCTTGAATGTATAGTTAAGTACAGGTAGAGTGCTGGTAGGCAGACCTGACAAGAAGTCCATGAAACTCCTTACGTTTTTTCATTGTAAAGACGTTTTTTGCATCTACGAGTTTTTTGGGTGGAACGCAAACCTATGTTTGACGACCGATATGGCGTGGAGGCAAGTAAACCCGCACTCCACTCCTGAGGTCGTGGGTTCGATTCTCACACAGGACAAATATTTGTGTGGATAAATATGAATATGAATATATGTTCTGGTCTGGGTGTTTTCCTATGTATATTATATTAAGTATGTATTTACAAAAAAAAAACAAAGGTATTTATGTATGTTTATCCGTTATTTAGTATCCATAACACAAGTTCTTAATGATACTTATCTTGGGACTAAATAATCGGTGAAAGTGTCAGAAATATTTATTATTTAGTAATAACCGGGACCAACGGCTTAACGTGCCTTCCGAAGCACGGAAGCGCTCGATATACAATGCCACACAAACGGTCACCCATCCAAGGACTGACCTCTGTACACTCTGCTGTACTTCGGTGATCGTTTTCGTCCACCGAGCACCGCAGAGCTACGAGCGATTCTTATATAAAAGTTCGTCGTAAGGCAATAGGCAAATAACATGCCTCTGCCTACCTCTTCGGGGAAACAGGCGTGACATTATCGATAGTGTCCGATTTGTTCCATAGCTGTAGAATAGAATGAGAATTTTGTATAATGTAAGGGGACGTCCATTAAATACGTAAGGTGTTTTTTTTAAAATTTGGACCCCCCCCTCCTCCTTGGTGAGATTTGGTGAGATGTGGTCGGACCCCACCCCCCCTCACGTGAGATTTATCCAATATTTTTTAAATAATTTAGTTTATTTGATTTGTCTTCTATGTACTACATTTTTCTGTGAAATAAGAGGATAATAATGATACCACGTTTAAGTTGCACTATAACGAATGATGACCGGTATTGATATTGTAATACAAAATTTTACTGTGGTATAGAAATGTATATTCTCCGAATTAAAAAGTTGACGTGAGATTTTTATTGACCCCCGCCTCCCCTTGGTGAGTTTTGGTGAGATGTGGTCGGACCCCCCCTCCCCTATTTTAGACTCACGTAATTACTGGGCGTCCCCTAAAATTAATGATTATGATTCTGATAGATTTGATTATATTAACTTTTTCAATGTTTTCTTAGTTTTCAGTTAATACAATATTGTACGCCCATGAGGTAGAACACGGCAAGAAAATTTTTTATGTACTTATCATAACAACCTGTTGTTTGACCATAAAATGATTTGATTGATTATATATGAATGTATATTTTAAAAATAAGAAATATAGGATAACATTAATAATTCTTATTAAACTTAGTAAAGCATAGGCAAGGCCTAATAAATACCCTCTTGAGCTCTGGGCACTGGATGTTACAGGTTGCAGGGTTAATTAGAAGCTACCAAAGGCGATTAGCTCGTGAAATCCGATTACTTGAGGTCTAGGGGGACTATTGTTAAAAGCTGCTGGTATTCTGTACTGTATAAGTTGATCCTTTAGTAGTTATGGCAATATTGTTATCGTTATTTGAGTAATAAGATTATTCTAGAAAGTAATTTTGAAGATAAAAAATTTCGTGCTGGTGTTTGAAACAAATCATTTTGATTCCTTCATGATTATGCCATAAAATCGTAAACAATAATCTTTTATTCAAGTTTGACTCAATACAGCTTTTAAGAATGTCGTACTTATAAACTAACTATTGCATAATTTATTATTGCGATTTAAAGCTTAAAGGTATCAAAATAATACGATAAATTTAAAATACTTTAGAAAATATTCCCGATTTTCTGGAGAGCTTATGTAATTACATTTGTGATCGCTGGCAGACAACTATATTGAGCGACAGGAAACAATAGAATATTTAATTTATTGCGGATACCCTTATTTATTTATTTAATCAGAACGGAATACACCAATTACACTAATTATCAAAAACAGTAAAAGTTAAATATAATATTAAAATCTCACACATAAAAACTTCTTTTATCCCATTCTATCACAATACCTCAGACACACTGACAAAATCTCAGGCCATCAGCAAACAAATCACAGTCGGGTGCTGCAACCAGGATGGCATTAAGTGCGTTGAGTGTCCGCGGAATGGGTGATTTTGAGCGGGCTACGGTTCGGCAGGTTGGCCCAGCAAACAGTTTATGTTTCCTGCTCCTATAATAATTACCCTTGACTTGGAATGCCTGGATAGAGATGAACTGGTGAAGTAACTCTAGAAGATTATTCTAACGCGTAAGATAAATGGAACAATTATCTTATTTCAATATGTATTTTCATATAATAGTTAAAGAATAATAAAAGCTTATAAAGTATAGTTATACGAAGTCTCTTGATGACATTGTATGGCGTGAAGTTTAATATCAATCATCATCATCTCAGCCCATTAACGTCCCACTACTGAGCACGAGCCTCCTCTCACATACCAAGGTGCGAGGATATTGGGTCATACTCCACCACGCGGACGCAGAGCGGATTGGCGGAGGCAGGTGTATGGCGTCCTGCTGTTAGAATTTTTCAAGCCGCCCATTTAGGCCTCTTACATAGCTTAACGACTACCACATTTAGTGATAACCGGGACCAACGGCTTAACGTGCCTTCCGAAGCACGGAAGCGCTCGATATCAAATGCCACACAAACGGTCACCCATCCAAGGACTGACCTCTGCAAACTCTGCTTTACTTCGGTGATCATTTCCGACCACCGAGCACCGCGGAGCTGCGAGCGCTTCTTAACGAGCGAAGTTTAATATATATACTTTTTAATTTATACATAATATTATACGCCCACATTTCAGCAAATATATTGTTGGTCAAAGCAATAGGTAGCGAGCCTATTGCCGCTTACTGGGAACTTTTATGTTCGCCAGAGCCTTGTCCGTTGTCCGGCGGGTGCACCACTTGCAGGTGAGGTTGGCTTGGGCTCCTCAGATCTTGGTAGGTCCCTATATATGTTAATATAAATCCTTTTTATTAAATCGAATTAAACATATTAGACACATAATTTTTAATACTGAGATAGATAGATAGATAGATAAAACGTTTATTTTCTTTTAAATAATACAAGTTACATAAAAACATATACCACAAAACCGTTTGACTGGTTTGTCTGTGGGTCACAGTCTCTTCTATTCTCTTTTATACATTACAACTAATTTTATAAATAAATAAATTAAAATTTTCACTTACACCAATATAGTGTTTTGTACTTATTTTTGGTTGTTTCCATTCTAATGGCTTCAGGTATACTATTAACAATAAGGTAACATAACATATGATAACACAAGACACTCATGCATGTCGCTTCTCAAGCTAACTTGCATTTTTGAAAAAAAAAACTAAAATTTCGTTAAAAACTATTATAATTATTTTAAAATTTAAATATTTTTAATTTTAAGGAAGCACAAGACGCTCATCGGCATTTCTAAAATTAAATGTTCATAAGAATTTCGTATACAACTCTACACACAACAATATTAACATTTCAAAGGATAATTTTAATCGATTCTACAAGTTTTATCGTGATTATTTCATCGAAACGATACAAAACAATCTGCGCAGACGCATCGCAAACGTAAGCAGCGCATTGGCAGCAATTCCTAGGGCCGTTATGAATTTCTAGTACGCCGGGCTATACTAGTACTACTAGTAGTATAAGTTGGTCTGCTCGTACAATTATATCGATAGGTCCAGCCATGGCGGGTGTGCGTGCGACATACCAGCTTTGTTTATACTACTACTGGTCAGGTTGTAGTGATGGGCCGGACGGTATCGACATAATGGCGCGTTATTTAAAAAAAAAATTAAGTGCAGTTTTTCATTTAATTTCAAGATGATATTAATGGATATCGGTAGTGGAAGTTAAGTTTATATTTTATATGGTTGTGTCATAACATAAGTAATCTTTTAATTAAAAGAACTATGTTTGGGATCCAACTTCTATTTTTTTTTCTTGGGTTGCAATCATAATCGCCCTCTAACAGCAAAATAAGCTGGGTTTGTAACATAATGTTTACCCGTTGTTTTAGCTGGACTTATAGATAATAATTGAATCCACGATCTCAGGAGTCACTATCGGCCGTCAAGATTTTTGTCATATTTTTGTATGTATGCGAAATGCTTAAACATTTATATTTATATTAACTTCATAATATTTCTTTTAACAACAATTTGACACAATAAACTGCAAGTCAGCCAAGTAAAGCCTCCAGCAGAAACTATTAACGATACGAGTACACTATGATCACCAAGTCAAAGAGACAAATTTAATGACACCGTCGCCACTTAATTAAAACAAACAAAGAACATCACTAGTGTCCGAAGAAAAACCCAATAGTCCGAGTCGTATCGTATCTTTCCCAGGAGAGGTTCCGGGTTTTATTCCCCGTAGCACGTGGGAATCTCAACTCCATAAATCAAAGATAGATTTTTTCCCGATTCGCCTTTGAAATCCTAGGCCGGTATACCGGTTGGTGCCTTTTTGTCACGTCAGCGTACAACTCATAATGTAGCTCGTTTGTGACCAATTACAGGTATGACAGCTAAGGTTTCTATAGTACGGTTGAATTTGGTAAAAAATACTTGGTTGTAGATTCTGCGGCTCTGTATTTAATCGTTGGATTTGATATTTGTGTTGTGATATTACAATAGTTTATTGTTTCAGGCGTTACTTTGCGGAAATCCATTGTAAGCAAGTGATGGATTAAAAATATCTTTGTAACAATTCCCGCGCTACTATAATTTCCCGAAAAATCGAGAAACTATTCAACACGACACGTGTTTCGCCCTTACCCAGGGCATCTTCAGGTAAGATAGGAGCCTCAGAACAACGATGTCTTCTCGACCAACGCTGAAACGTGCGTTGGTCGTGTTATATATAATAGTAGCGCGGGAATTGTTATAAAGATATTTTTAATCCATTACTTATATTACAATAGTTTTGTTTGAGAAATGGTTTTCCATTTTAATACCTTTATTTCAGCTATATGTGTCTTGTTAATGTTGGTTATAGTTTGCATTTATATGCTATCATATTATATGAAAACCTAACCAATCTAAATTATAATAGTTTTGTTTAAGCAATTTGACGACCGATATGGCGTGGAGGTTAGTATACCTACACTTCACTCCAGAGGTCGTGGGTTCGATTCCCACACAGGATAAATCTTTGTGTGCGTGATCATGAATGTTTTTTCTGGTCTGGGTGATTCCTATGTATATTAAGTATGTATATACAAAAAAAAAGTATATAAGTATGTTTATCGGTTGTTTAGTATCCATAACACAAGTTCTTTATGATACTTATCTTGGAACTAAATAATTGGTGTAATTGTCAGAAAAAAATTATTTCTTTATTTATTTTAATTGTTTTTTCTTTCAATATCTATGTGTGTATGTGTGTTTTGTTGATTTTTTTATAAATAGCATTTCTATGCTATAATATTATATGAAAACCATACCTATGTGAGTCATAAAACATATTTTAAACCTGTGTTTTTAAAATCCGTCATTAGCTGTAAGTTTCAAACAATATTCTGTAATGTATCTTTAAAAGCTATGGATTTTGAATAAATGAAAAACAAAATAATAAAATAAAATTGAATCATACATACTGGAACGATTAACAAATTAAATGACTTAGATGTTTGTAAATTTGGATTCTTCAACAATTATGTGGTTTTAAAGTGTGATCTCTGCCTACCCCTACGGGGAAGAGGCGTGACATTATGTATGTATGTAGAGTGTTGTCTCAGATGCTTTGTGCGCTTCAAATATTCAAAGGCTGTAAGAACCACCGTTTAACATTATATCATGGACTTAAGCTTAGGGCTCAGGGTCTGCTCAGGGTCTGCTCACTAGTCTAAAGGGTATTTGGTTGAATTTCAAATTTTAAGAAGACATTATTAGCTTAAGCTCCGCTCCAAGGTCGTGAGTTCGATTCCCACACAGGACAAATATTTGTGTGCATGAACATGAATATTTGTTCTGGTCTGGGTGTTTCCCAATGTATATTAAGTATTTATTTACAAAAAAAATTGTATTTATGTATGTTTATCCGTTATTTAGTATCCATAACACAAGTTCTTAATGATACTTATCTTGGAACTAAATGATTGGTGTAATTGTTAGAAAATATTTATTTATTTATTATTTCTTTAAGCTGAGCATCACTCATCACCCCCATGTCTTGCTCCCTTCTTACCTGGGCTCAGCGCAGCAAGTCTTCTACTTTTATTCATCCGTCACATCATGTGTGTCATCCACCCCATGTTATCTTTTACACACTCAGTCCAGAGATGGACGTTCCGGTCGTTCCTTACCCCACTCCACTATCATTTATATTAATTCGTCACATGAGCTTCGTCTCTTCACACGCACATACATTGCAGCGATGAGGAATCTATAGGAAATGTTATCGATATATTATTTTGTCGCTTTTATTAATTTAACTCAACTTTACTATAACACTTGAATATTCGACAAGTATGTTAGAATTAGTTTTTATTTAAAAAATATATAACGACAGTACATACATGTTATGTCACATTACAGAAAATAGGTTTCTAGACCAAATAGAAAAAGTGAAATTGATAAATTAATCATAAAAGATTGAAGAACAGACTTATGAACAAACAGAGTCGGTAACTTAAGTGTAAGAGTCAAGAGAGTGACCTCTAAATTAGGAGAGAAATTTAATAAATAAATATGTATTGGCTA
Organism: Musotima nitidalis; assembly: GCA_949126915.1. Taxonomy (NCBI): domain Eukaryota; kingdom Metazoa; phylum Arthropoda; class Insecta; order Lepidoptera; family Crambidae; genus Musotima; species Musotima nitidalis. The sequence goes on along the minus strand of OX421424.1, from coordinate 3,028,326 downwards.
TAATTTCGTTATTTAATTAATTAATTAATTAAGTTCAATTTAATGTTATTCGGGCATTTTAAATCTATTATTGTTTTTATAAGTAACTAAACAATACGCAAAATATGTTATTAAATAAATATATAATAATAATAATAATATATAATTTTGCTTGTTCAATTATATACCATTCGAGCCTTTTCAATTCATTTTTTATTAGTGGTTAATATCACGAAGTTAGCTGATTTGTCTATTCAATAGTCACTTGGGAATCGAATAGTTACAATATTCACAGGACCCGATCACAGGGTCACGCGGACACTTTTAATTAACAATTGACAGGTCATCCGAGACATTTGACAGCGTCAACTTGATTTATGGCCTCGGCTGTCAGTGTGACGTGACGATTACGTCACCCGATCGCCATTTTGGGAGTAATGGAAATAAAGAATCAGGTGATCTACATCTTTTCAATTTGAGGTGAGTTTTGAATGGCTCGTCAACGGCAGTTCATCAAATGTTATATGATGTGGTAATGATTGTCGGCTTGTATAGTCTGTCATTAGTGTAGTGTAAAGGCTTTTTGAGATCAAAATGTAAGTATTTACAAAGTTTTAACGCTGTACTATTAAACTTAATTTTAAAAATCACTGGACAAAATCGCTATATGCAATTCACAAAGTTTATGAGGTATTTGTGAGTACTGGCAAACACTCTTTGCAGAAATAAATGCCGATACATGGCGTGCCTTATTGTCCAGAACTTTTGAAATGTTTGAATAACAACTTAAAGTTCATTAATCTTTTGTAGTTAGTTTGCTTTAAAGCAATATAGGGCAGACTTACTACAATAATTTTTAGTACTTCTTATAAGAATTTATGGGGTTCCTACCAAAATCTTAGGATCCCAAGGCAACCTCACCTGTAAGTAGTGCACCTGCCAATAAACGGACGAGGCTCTGGTAATCAGAAATGTTCCCGGTAAGCGGCAACAGGCTCGTCACCTCAACGTGGGACCAGCATTATATCTGGTGACAAATGGACGTTGATTGTGCCTCTGCCAACCCCTTTGGGGAAAAGGCGTTATTTTATCTATATATGCTTTAAGCATATGATGTTAAATCTTTTTACTTCGGTTACCGTTTTCGACCATTCTGTTTTTAAGCGCTTCTCAATAAACTATCTATGAGTCCGCTATGGACTGCAGCCCCACGACGCGAGTCAATAGATTTTCTATTGTGTCTTATAATTAAAACAACTTATCTGTAAACCCTAAGGTTAATTGAGAAAGCCTTGTAGTGTTAAGTTCGCCATATATATTTTATATATGTGCGTAAAAGTTTAAATAAATCAATAAAATATGCCAGCGATGCTCTGAAATTCATAAGATAATTCGCAAAAACAGTGCTGTCCCGTCAATTTCAATTTCAGAGCGGTAAAATACACGGTACGTCGGACGGTAGTTTTTCGCGAGGTCCGCTGCAACGCATTTGCATATAGATGAGCGCGTGCCTGCGAAGCGGTGGTGTAAGGGACGAGCGGAGGGCGGGCTGTGGGTGTGCTACTGCAAGAGATATTTTTTTATTTAACCTTTGTTGTCCCACATCTGGGCAAATATCGTCTGCCGGAGTGGTGGGGCTGTTCGGAACTGCTACCGCGGTCCTGAGATATCGAAGGTTCAAGAAGTAATGGATGGTTATTGCCCTCCAGCTCCACCCACAGAGGGAGAAGGTCATTTGATGATTTTCCATCCGATTACAAGGGCTAAATTCTCTCTCTGAAGTCTCCATTCCTCCCTGTCCTGGGCAAGACTTTTCAGTCTGGGACGTAATAGACAATACGCATAGAAATAATAATTATTTCTTTGAGAAATAAATTTAATGAGAGTTTTTTATTATTTTTTACCAAAAACTAAGTTATTAACTATTGTTATATCAAATCCTTTCACATTACTATGTGGACAAATGCGAACAAAATATTGCGACAAATGATAGGGTTGTTATCACATGTAGTATTAATAGTACACGTTTAGCTTAATTGAAGCCTAGGTAGACTTGTGTTAGATCTGAAGCGAACGCTTACAAAAAAATTAAGGTTGTAACTGCTTATAACCCCTATTTATGCATTACATTATTGTATGCATTCTAAAGGATGTCTCAGTAAGTGTGCACTTTTTCATTATAAAATAAAAACAAGTATTTTTCGACAGAGTTGTGATAAAGTAAAGTAAAAAAATATTTATTTCATAAACTATAATACATAGTACTTGAAAACGTCATGATTACAAATGAAAAAAAACAATCGAAATAATATTACACTAAATCACGAAGCTTAGATTCACTTACATGCAACAAAACAATTTAAAAACAAAAAATAATTAAGTGTAAGTGAATCTAAGTGCCAGTTACGAGCCACCGCTCTGTAAGAGGAACTGGCAAGAAACTCACAGGCTATGCTCTTTTAAATATGTCCATTAGTTTGGTACTAGACTTACAATCTTCATTTGTCTGTGAAGCTATACATTGCAATATAACATAACCTTAACAATATTTATGTTTTCAAGTCATTCATATTAGAATAGCCTGTATGAAACGGCAGTTTAATCCCAAGCATTTTTGTCTTTAATAATCTTTTTATTATATTGTAAAGAAGACACATGTTTTTACAGATGTGGCTGTATCTCACCGATGATGCGTTAGATTTCCAATTACAGTTAAGGAAATGTTTTGGGTTTATTCGCATAAACCCGTGATTTCAAAAAACCCTAAAGAAAAAAGCTTTGAGAAATGAATAAGTGCACTCTTACTTAGACACCCTTACAACAAACAAACATCTATTTTTTTCGTTCGAATACATAGTTCCCGAAAACGTCAAAATTAAATATGAAAACAATCGATATATACAGTTCTCAGATAATACTAAAATCAGGAAGCTTAGATTCACTTACATGCAACATTATTTTTTTTGTGCTCGTAAGTGATTCTTAGTGTCAGTTCCGAGCCACCGCTCTATAAGAAGACCTGGCAAGAAACACACAGGCTATGCTTTTAAAATATCAATAGAAATCATATAGAATATAGATAGAATAGAATATACAGAGCTGCAAAATCCTAAATTTATTTCAATTAATAAATATATGAAAACATGTATGAATTATTTCAGGCGTAAGTAGGGGATAACAAGTAGGTTTTTGGTTTTTACCGTATTCACGCAGAACTGACATAAGTAACAGACACCATATCTACTTGGATATAACAATAGTTTTTCTATCCAACGTGTGAGCAATCGTAGTCCTTAGAACATCTGCTCACGCATATCACTTACATTATCAACGCTATATCTTAAGCCTTGCACCACAGAGCGGCATTGCAAATTTACGTAGTTTCTGTATGAACGATGCCGTGTACGTCCAGACAATATCGCATAGCACCGCCTGCTCTTTACGTATTCCAATTAGATATTCCGTGAAAAATAACACCAGTTGCGATTTTTATTACTTACTGAGATATTTTGAAACCACAAAGGATTGTATGTAGTAAAATAACAATTCGGATTCGGACCCACTAGATCTGAAATAAGCTAACAAAGTCCCTTGGAAATTAGACAATGGATCAACGTAAATACTTTTACGACTCCCCGTGAGATAAGAAGGAGTGTGGCTCCAGTTATCACTTACTTACTTTCTCCGTTATTATATTATTTGTCATATATACATACAGAATTTCAAAAACATACATCCTATTTGGGGTGAGCAGAATCCTTGCATTAACTATTTAAAAAGGGTCTATACTCACAATTCTAACAGCAGGACGCCATACACCTGCCTCCGCCAATCCGCACTGGGTCAGCGTGGTGGAGTATGACCCATTACCCTCACACCTTGATTTGTGAGAGGAGGCTCGTGCTCAGTAGTGGGACGTTGATGGGCTGAAATGATACTCACAGACCGCTAGATGGAACGTGTCCAACGCTCAAGGTTATCAACTCTTCGCCCTCATTTACATTAGCCCATTCCCTTTTTGTTTATATTAAAATAATAAAGGATGGCGTCACAAGAGTCATCGGTGAGATACAGCCACATCTCTGTGCAAAAGTCATGGAAAATTTCATGAAAAGAGTAATGGCCTGTCATCGGAGCCGAGGGGGTCATTTCACGGATTTTTATTCCATACTTAATCGGAATATATCTTCTTTACAATACAATAAAATTATAAATAATGTTTATATTTTAAAATGAAAAAGTGCATTCTTACTGAGACACCCTTTATAATGAATAAAGGAGATACTACATAAAACCATCCGTATTAAAATGCAACGGGTACCGCAGTGGGTCACGCCCATAGCTAAAATGAAATAATTAGGGTAGCTGCAGCTAGCTGACCGATCGCGGAGCGGATAATGCGATCCATTACACAAACACACACCGACTGGGCCCAAATTGATTTACACTCCACTGTCGATACACTATTAACTGCAGAAGGTCATGTCTATAGGCCACTAGTGAAGCCAGTTAACTTTTTTTAGTTGTAGTCGATGGATTTATAAATCGATGATAGATATATTGGGGCGGCTTATGTTCAGCTATGTACTTCTAACAGCCAGATAATGATGATTATACTTCTTCCATTATTGCCATTCAGTAGCAAGTTGAGAGACTTCAAGAAGAGTCCATAAAGTCATGGCTCTTGTGTTGCAACAGATAAAATGAAAAATCAGAGTGGCTGCAGCTCGCTGACCGATCACCGAGCGGATAAAGCGATCCATTATTTACACTTACCGACTGAGCCCAAATGGATTTACACTCCACTGTCGATTCACTGTCAACTGCAGAAGGTCATATTTACCACATCTCAGCCTGCATAGTTGAGTTTTTAAGCTAGTAGACTTATAGTAGTAAATAGCCGGTAGGTGCAGATCGCTTGTCGTGGTGAGGGCAAGGCCGTTGGATGAGGTCGATATTCAGCACTAAACTTTTTAGGGTTCCGTAGTAAACAAGGAACCCTTATAGTTTCGCCATGTCCGTCCGTCCGTCCGTCCGTCCGCGGGTTAGCGCAGAGACTATTAACATTAGACAGCTGAAAATTGGTGTGGGTATACATATTAATCACGTCGACAAACCTGTAGAATAAAATTTTTAAAAATATTGTTTTGTAACGTACCTCCCCTACACGTAAAGTAGGAATGATTTTTTTTTCTCGAGTCTATCTTATCATGTTGGGTATCGTTAGAAAGGTCTTTCAAAAGTAATACGAGTTTCTTAAAACCATTTTTCGATTTAGGGATCCGTTTTCGAAACTAATGTTTCGAAAACAGCTTTAAAGTGGAAAAAATTGATAGAGTTCAGTATCCGCCCCCCCCCACCAGGTAAACGGTACTTTCAGAGTGGCTGAAAAAATTCACAATAGTAGTATATATAATGAAGTTAAAAGGAAAACTATCACGGCTAAGTAGGCTTTACTGGTTTTCGAGTAATGGACGACAATCAAATAAATTTTTGTATTAAATGTATTAAAATTTCATTCATACCGTAGTAGTGATATCTATCAGGGAATAGCTGAACCTGTTCATATAGCGACATTATGGCAAAGGGTGACTACGGAACCCTATATTGCGCGTGGCCCGACACGCACTTGGCCGGTTTTTTTTTGTATGTTAATATTATATAATATTAATAATTAATAAATAAAATGCCGTGTGGTACCGGCCTAGAATAGTGCTACCCTCACTCATCTCACGAGTCGACGAAGAGAAATTCTATCGGATGATGGGCAGCAGCGTCATTATGCGTACTGGCTTGAACTACGATTACCAACCCGCCTGCCCAGCGTGATGATTATGGGCAAATACCCCCAATATAATGTAATCTATTGTGAAGGCGAATGTTCAGCAGTGCACTTTATAAGGCTGATATGATGAAATAATATGCACTAGTTACAAGTATTCGCATATGTAAAATATATGTCAGTGTGATATATTTTCCTTTATTAATATTAAGTAGCGAATTGACAGATTACACTGTAGATCATTTATATTTAAGATTCACATTTGCATAATTATAGTTGGACATCACTTGTTAACTTTCCAATTCTTAATCGATTTATATTCCACTGTCAATAAAAACCTCAATCCATATATTTACCACCTCCTTGCTTGTTGAGTTTTGAGTCAGTTCTTTTTTAATTATTTTCCAATTCATAACTGAGGCTTCCTAAGCCCAGTTGGGAGGCGTTTCATAAATAAGCTAATAACGATGATAATTAGGCATCAATTTTATCAAACGTTGAATTTTTGAAATCAAAGTGGCAAGTTCGATCAAACGCCAATGTCATATGTAAGGACCTCATTTTATTATGTCCGTGACGCTTTACAATGTAAAAGAATGTTGTTTGTTTTGTTGATGTTTTACAACAATATTCATGAATCAGATCATCTTCATCTCAGCCCATTAATGTCCTACTACTGACCATGAGCCTCCTCGCACATACCTAGGTGCGAGGGTCTTGGGTCATACATACTCCACCACGCAAACCCAGTGCGGATTGGCGGAGGCAGGTGTATGGCGTTGCTGTTAGAATTTTTCAAGCCGCCCATTTAAGCCTCTAACATGGCTTAACGACTACCACATTTAGTGATAACCGGGACCAACGGCTTAACGTGCCTTCCGAAGCACGAAAGCGCTCCATATCAAATGCCACACAAACGATCACCCATCCAAGGACTGACCTCTGTAAACTCTGCTTTACTTCGGTGATTGTTTCCGACCACCGAGTACCGCGGAGCTACGAGCGCTTCGAATCAGATCAACACCATTATTATTCGTTAAAAACATCTCAGGCATTTTTATCTTTTATATAATCTTTGTCTAATGTCCCTTTGAAGACAGAAAGTATTAAATAAGCTGAGATCAAAATCAAAAAAATCATTTATTCAAGCTTGGCTCAATAAAGCTCTTATGAATGTCATACTTATAAACTATCGCGACCATTCACTGCGGAACTGCGGAGCATGATCGTAAAAGAACGGGCAAGAAAATCGTCAAGAAAATAGTCTAATTATATTTTGTTGTTATTGACGTGACAACGTCTTATAAATTGGTTTGCCGGGTGACACTTCAAGAAACTACGTTACGCTCCGCTCACGTTATGCGCTCACAATGAGAGCGAGTGAGAGGCACGCGTCCCTTCCACTCGAATGAATATTCACATTAAAATTATTTTACCACTCAAAGTCGTTGTCACGTAAAACTTTCGCCCGTATACCGACTTTACAGGCAACCAATTTTTTTAAAATTATATATATTGTTTATTATAGATTTTTAGCTAATCAGGCATGTGTGCGACAATAAGTCTAAGAGTGTTACCGCATTTTTTACGATTCAGACTTTCTGCTCTAAAGTACACAGTGTAACTGAGCCTAAATTGATATACACTACACTCTCGGGCAGGCCCATTGGACATTAAATAATCTAGATTTCCGTGTTAATAGCTACATGTGGAATTATGGATCTCCATTCCACAACGTTTCCATTTTGCGCCCAGTATGAAATACGATGGCCGGGGTAATTAGATTCTGCTGTATTCATTAATATCTCGTTTCGCTCAAAGTCTTTGATAGTCATTTCTGATATTGCTACTTTCCTTAGTCTTTTTTGAGACTGTCTTAGTCATTTTTGATACTGCTACTTCGTTTTACGTCTTGATTAAATAGTTGTTTTGGTAAGACTGAATGAGAATGTAGTGTTAAGTTTTTTGTAAGTAAATGCCAAGATTTAAAAAAAAAAAAAACTCAGCTTTTAGATTCTAGAATTATTGTCTTGCAATCTTGTAATATTAGTAGTTTTAAGCGGGTTTTAAAATAACGTTTTATTCATATCTTGTAATATAATTATTTTAACTCCTTAGATATCCTACGTAAAAATCACAGCTATGTACTAAGTAAAGTTTTAAATACCTATAATTTAATACATATTTTTATGTGTATAGGGATCCTAACAACATTTAAGGAGCCCAAGCCAACCTCACCTGCAAGTGGTGCACCTGCTGATCAACAGACGAGGCCGTGGCGAAATTAACAGATCCCGGTTAGCGGCAATAGGCACGCTACCAATTACGTGGGACCAACAATATAATTAGCGAAGTGAGAACGCATAATATGCCTCTGCCTACCACTTACGGAAAACAGGCGTGTAAGTTTTTATGTATTTTTGTAAATACATATGTACAATACATATGAAAAACCACAACACACTTGTTTTGTGAGGGAAACAAACCCGACATTTTGTAACCTTCCGGCCAATATGACTGTCAAAAAAAAACAAATGGTTATTGTATAAATCCGGTCCAAATACAAAAAGCAGCTAAAATGACTTCGTGTAGTTAATTCGTGATAGGCCGTCGCCCCGCGGCAGATCGCGCCCTAACCACGGTCGCAGTTCAACCATTGACCCTACACTCCTATGGCAATCTGTACCTTACCACTTAGACAGTAAGGACGAGTGGTGGTAGGATAGATGTGATAGCGGCAGTACAGCGTTACCGTTGAGATTGGAGGTGCTCTGGATGATGGAATGTATCGCGATGGTAACCTTGTGTTTTGCATGATTTGTTGTCAGTGGTATGTCTCTTGAGTTCCTATTGTTTTGATCAGTATTATTTTTAGAAAACTTCAAAAATGCAGGCGGTTTATTTATTCATTTATTTACATGCAAATAATTAAAAGCTTCTATTTTTAACTTGTTCGACTTCTAGGTTGCCGTGCCGGCCTAGAATAGTGTCACTCTCTCTCGTTACATTATTTTGTTGACCCAAATCTGTCGACACTAATTGACGAAAAATTTAGTAAGCTATCATTACGTGAGTTCAACATCAGCCTTATGAAGTCCACTTCTGAACATAGCTTTCCGAATAGATTATATTATATAGCTGTTACCCGCGACTTCGTCCGCATGGAATAGTATCTTTGGGTAGCATTTACAACCCCCTTTTCGCAATAAAAAGTAGCCTATATCCTTTCTCAGGGTCTAGACTATCTGTATACCAAATTTCATTTAAATCCGTTCAGTAGTTTTGGCGTGAAAGAGTAACAGACAGACAGACAGACAGACAGAGTTACTTTCGCATTTATAATATTACATTTATAATATTAAGTAAGGATTAAGGGTAATTGCCCATTACCACGCTGAGTTGGCGGGTTGGTGATGGCAGTTCAAGCCAGTACGCAGAATAACGTTGCTACCTATCATCCGGTAGGATTTCTCTTCACCGTCTCTTACGACTCCCAATTATATGAGACGGGGTGTGACTATTCTGGGTACATAATTTCAACTATTTATTAACCTTGTTATAACATTATTAGAACAAAACAAATATGTAAGTAGGCTTTAATTGTTTTAGTTAAAGATTTCTTCCATCCTTTCAATCCAGTACAAAAAGCTTACAACTAGAAAAGAGTAAAAAAGACTTGATTGCGCCTTCGATTGTTTTAGATGCTCAGATTAAAGCGAACTTTTTGCTTTTTACTGGTACCCACCTTTTTGCTCAAAACATGTGAGCCGAACATGAATTACATGAAGACTTTTTGCTCGGCCGTGTTGACATCGTGTGTGGCCTCCTTGGTTCGTGGTACCGATGGATGATTAGCCTTCACGCTTTCCACTCGACACTTATAAGAAATGTGTTCTTGATTTTTGTTTTTGTCCGCATTTGTTTTTTAATGAACCTCCTTGGAGTCATGAGGTTCTTTTTAAAGGAGTCTTATTGTTTATACTAAAGCCTTTTTGTTACAGCTGTATTCTTTGCATAAAATTTTACAAGACCTGGTTAATTATTATACTTTCTAGTACAGTCAAATCTAAATACTGTGGAACTATATAACTATATGTCAATCGAGCGAAACCAAATTTTTATGAAATAAAATAATGGACATAAATCACTATTCCAACCACCTAGCCCCAAAGTTTAGAGCTTTTACTATTGGCAAAAGATAAATAAAGGTGAATAATGTCTTTTGTAAATACACACTTAGGAAAATTATTTTTCCAGTCTATGGACTAGTCTTCAACAAAAGCTAAATGCGCCCAGCAACACTACTCCTTCCTTGCCTACATTTTCGGACACGCATTAAATGAGGTGTGATATGGCTCATTAGATAAGGATGTCCGTAAGTATATCAGCTAATTTTGCAGTACACTTCGTAGATTGTGTTTGTAAGTCAACATCCGACCTTTTTCCCGTTGACCGCGAGAAGAACTGGCGAAATGGCAAATGTATGCAGATAGCCGGCCCGCGGCGCCCGCGCCTTCCCACGTGCCGGGGCTTGGTGGTATGTAGCTGGCTGAGTGTATCATCATATCAATTCAGCGATATAAAGTCCACTGCTGTGCATTGGCCTCTCTAATAGATAACATTCTAATGGGGGCATTTGCCCATAACCACCACACTAGGCAGGGTTGGTAATTGCAGTTTAAGCCAGTACGTAAGATGACGCTGCTGCCCTTTATATGGTTTCTTTTTGTCGACTCTTACTCTCCATGAGATGAGAGGTTCGAGGCATCACTTAGATGCTTCAGCATATGCTAAATAGATGCTTTCTTGTACAGTGATCGTTTTTGCAGACGTCAACCTAAGCCAGAGACCTTATTGGAAAATATGAACGATTAGATATCTGAAAAGTCGAACAAATGGATGCTACATACTGTCATACTGTGTAGTCTTAGCATTCGAACCAAAAAAAATGATAAATCGTTCCTATGTAAAACTATTCAGCTTTGAAATTCTCTGCCTGCGCATAGGTTTCCCAACTCCTATAGTCCCGGGTCTTAAAGCGGGGCCAAGCGGGGCTTGAAACGGCATTTTAGCAGGCCGTCATGAGTGGGGTGCGCTTGTTCTCGTGCTTTTTCCACTGTGTGCTCCTACTTTTATGGACTGTATCGACTGATTTCCATTAGGCAAGATGTGGTAATTAAGACGTTTAACATTAAAAAAAACACACCTGCCTCTACCATTTGCAATTGGTCCTCATTTGAGCTACGAGCTGAACACCTATCAATGGTTTGTGAGAGCCCATTTGTCAGATGTAAATAGGCTGAGATGTGTGAAGGCCTCTTAATTGGTGCAGCTCTTAATTCCCTACATTGAATTTTTAATGGCTGTTTTCTACATCAAATATATAATGTTCAATATTGAACAGCATTGGCATATTGATAAATTTTTGTCAATTTACGTTGGGTAAAGTATATCCACGGGTCACGTAGTTTAGTTCATGCGTCAAAATAAAAACTGACACACGTTTCACTAGACCCCTATTTGTTCATCAATGGAAATTATAGTTTGCTTGTGTAGTCACAATTTAATGACATGTCGTCTCCAATGTCTGTAATAAATATGAAATAATACAAATTTAGACATTTAATAATTGGACACTTTCCCGACGTCTACTTACCTCAGGGCCGGCAAGTGTGAACTATTTACCCGGCGCAGAGCGTGCTCAATCGGGTAACGTTTCATTAGTCATGATGCGGCCGCGCACCAGATGATTTGCTGTACATTGCTGCTGCAGTTAGCTTTCATAAATATATTTCTTCATTATCACCAGCAATGTACGTTTTGTATAATAGCGTTGTCCTGAGACTCGCCCAATTACTGTTCCTTATTTGATTTGATCTAGCAGTATTGGCCCTTTAACTATAACGCTAAATATTGTATTTCCTAATAATTTCTTTTACACTTAAATTTGTGCTAAAACTTTTAAACTCAAATTTGCGTAGCTCTCTGAAAGCACTGAAATCTATTGGCATCGGAAACTTTTTTCTTTTGGCAAAACGATAATTATTTATTTATGAATTAAAATGATTACCAACACAATAAAAATTAATAATACCAAAAATGAATTAACCATAGCAGTATTTAGCTCAATGTCATTATAATTATAGGCGAAGACAGTATGCAATTAAAACATTATAAACGAAAATTCCTAGTTAAAGTTATGGTTTAAAAACACAATAACAAAATAAATTACATTATTAAAAAGCTAAATTAAAGATGTCATAATTAAAATAAGATAAAATTATGCTTTATTTAGTATTTTTGACCCATTGCACTAGAAAAGCTTTAGTAGATAGTCTGATATTGTGTGACACAAAATAAGGACTGATCTCACGTTCAAGAAAATGTTTGCGTTAACCGATGTTGTCTAAAAAAAATCAATCGCTTCTTATGAGTTAACCGCATGTTTAGGCACAGAAAAGTTATTTGTATCACTAAATTTCAAATTAATATCCCAGGTGGAATTTTAAACTGTGATTGCCTTTCTTAAGTGCGAGAGCTTGACGTTTTGTCAGGGAACTGTTAAGGAAGTAACAGACATTTCGCTGAGCTTAGACTGCAGTACTACAGTTATAGCTATTTGACAGCACTTCGGACCTTAATTTTACTAACCATTCATTGCCAAGATGACAATTTACAAAGCTTAATAGTAAAAACAATTCATAAACAACCCGCGCTGATACAGATAAAACTAAAAGCGCAATGGACAGCCGACAAAGCGATATAACAGACGGGTGTCCGGTTCAACCCCGCGGCGCGCACGACGCAACGATCTTTGTATCGCCACCGCCTGTGATTTGCGCGTTAGTAGATGTTTGCGCTCGATCGATTTGAATTCGTCACGTTCGCGCCCTGTATCGATGCGCCCGCGCCGTCGACGCGCAAATTTTCCAGGCGTAGCCAGAAACGAATGCGGTGTGAACCGATCCTTGTGTACTTATATCTTTATTTTCATGTTGTGAATAAGTGCCTGTACTTATGTAAATTTTTGGCATTATGATTTTAACATTAGGTTTAAGGAATTATGTTTGAAGAAATTATTATAATCTTTTAAATAACTACATAACACATTTAATTATTTCTCTCTTCTTGCTTATTAGTTGATTTGTTACATTGTTTTATATAAACACTAGCAGGACATGTAAGTTAATGCGTGTGGAATTTGAAAAATTAAAAGGTTTTGATTGTAACCTTAATTCTGTAAAATTAATACCGGATGCTGTCTTGGAGGGTGATATCTCTATCTATTTGCTACTTTTACCTACCTTCCCTTTCGATTTAGAATGTTATAGCTGAAGGTAGAACGTTGGGAAGTTGAGGCAAAACCATCAATTTATCTGAAACAATAAATTTTAAAAAAAGCACTAACAAAAAATCATTACAGACATAAATAATTCCTATAAGAACTCAACAGATACGTAATTTTAGAGTGCCAAAATTTTGGAAGAGGTTTGCTATTTTCCTAAAGACGTAGATAACATTAAATATAAATAGCACGTTAACTAAATACTCAAATAAAAGATTTCAAAGATAAAAGAAAGTGAAAAGATAACTCAACAGATAGGGTGCCTAAATTTTGTAAAAAGGGAAAATAAAAGCCATTTCCAATTACGGATCGAGTAAGGGAGAGGTTTTCCCCGCTTTAGAGGCATTTATTTATTTGGCAAGGTCGACGAACTCGGCCTCTTTAGCGAAATGTAACTTGGATCCCTTCGAACTGTTTCTGGCATAATGTTGAGTGCTCTTAGGAGAGTGAACCTTTTAAGTCTCCGTAAAAAGGTGCGAAATTTATTTATAGAATACGTAGGTAGTAGAATATAGTAGTTTTTTTAGCGTTTGATTTGTTTGCGATCTGATGTATGATGTATGTATATTTATGTATGTATATGTGTATGTATGTAGTGTTCGATCTGAATGTTTTCTTACGTGATTGTGCGAAATAACCTGAGCTTTTGACTTCAATTCTAAGAGCTGTAGATATAAAAGGGCTTATTACAAAACGAGATCTAAAGTTAGACCAGTTTTAAAACTAGTGCTGTCACTTTCATTTCATATGTTGTGTGTGTATTTATAGTGTTGTACCTGCCACTAGGCTCCAAAAGATAAACAAATCTTTTAAAGGTCAATGTGTACGATTCTACAATAAAATCCCAAGCAACGTACAGCAATTGAGCCTAAATAAATTTAAATTAACCATAAAACACAAGCTGTCTTCAAAGGGATACTATTCTATTAAAGACTATATGGCAGATAAAAATGCTTGGGATTAAACTGCCGTTTCATACAGGCTATTCTAATATGAATGACTTGAAAAAATAAATATTGTTAAGGTTATGTTATATTGCATTGTATAGCTTCACAGACAAATGAAGATTGTAATTCTAGTACCAAACTAATGGACATATTTAAAAGAGCATAGCCTGTGAGTTTCTTGCCAGTTCTTCTTACAGAGCGGTGGCTCGGAACTGGCACTTAGATTCACTTACACTTAATTATTTTTTGTTTTTAAATTGTTTTTTGCATGTAAGTGAATCTAAGCTTCGTGATTTAGTGTAATATTATTTCGATTGTTTTTTTTCATTTGTAATCATGACGTTTTCAAGTACTATGTATAATAGTTTATGAAATAAATATTTTTTTTTACTTACTTTACTTATATTATGAAGACAGTGACGGCACTAGTTACCTGGTCTCACTTTAGATCTCGTTTTGTAATAAGCTTACAGCACATACGGATTATATATGGTGTGGTGTAGTTTTTCTCAAGCGTCACTAGTGGTTAATTTCTTGTAGATAAGGTAACCTGATGGTTACGCTTTGTTGTTTATTAACTTATTAATACTTTGTATGTAAGATGTCACACTATTTATCTTCTTCATCGTCTTAGCGTTATCCGGGTTGCTGCCTTACGGGCCCGGGGTCCGCTTTCCTACATCTTCTCCTCCACTTCGCAGGATCTTCGGCATCCTTGGTCAATATGTTATTGGCACGCATGTCATCCGTTATGACGTCAAGCCAGCCTTTCCTAGGCCTTCCCAATCTACCTCGGCCGGGTGGAGGTGTCATGGCCAGACATTTGTTTTCTACTTAGATTGCCGGTTTTTGTAAAACATGTCACACAATGAATATAAAGGTCTGAACACTGCGATGTTAGCTTAACTTTCTTGATCATTTGGCCGCCATTTCTCTCTCTCTCTCTCTCTCTCTCTCTCTCTCTATTTTATGTATTTGTGTATTTTATTCATATTTAACAAATAGTTTTTGTGTTTATTATTTTTAAAATTAATGTGCTCTGCCTACTGCTATCCTGTTCTCTCCTTTGCGTCGGGTTGTCTGGAAGAGATCGCTTTTAGCGATAAGACCGCCTAGATTGGCTTTAAATTTAATTTTTCTCTTAATATTGTAATCTGTAGTTTTTAAGTTTCTTGGCTAATAAAGAGTATATCTATCTATCTATCTCTCTCTTACGTTTCATCATTTCTAACTATGACTCGGAAGTATCTAGGTAATTATTAGAATTTCCTTGGTATAAATTATATTTGCAGCAATGGGCTTGCCGCCTATTAGGTAGGACCTAAAATGTTACTGGCGAAGTCTGGGCATATAATGTGCTTCTGCCTACGCCTTCCGGGAAACAGGCATGAATGTATATACATTATGTTTCACGCCCTTAAGTAGGTACCCATACCAACTGTGTCTAAATAATGACTACAATACCAGTACACAGTATGCATGCGCAAGCTAACAATATGCTACAAAATGTCTCTGAACCATAGCTTATTGCTTTACTAGAGAATACATTCCATTGCATTGTCAAAACTATAAAATAAAAAATTAAAAAAAAAAAACTGACCAAAGATTGTAAGTAACAATAAAACATATCGACCATGTTAGTATTATCCCTCTTATTCATAAACTACCTTCCGCAAGAGGACTCGCTTGTGTTGTCTATAGTGTACTGTATCTACTTAGTCCTATAGGAACCGTATTGATATCATCTGCAGTCATCTACGCAAGTGGTGTGAAAGGCAAAATTAACTATTTGCCTTTTTCGTGCATATTCTTATTAACAAAGGACATAGCATAGTTTTATCCAGGATTTAGCTTTTCATTAATCTTTAAATTTCTCAGCGTATGAACTGAAACTGCTTTCTGCTATAACAAAGATAAAAGATTTTCAGAAATTCGAGCCATACTCCCAGGACGGATTATCGGAGGCGTAATACTTGAAAGCCTCCCAAAATAAAGTAGGTATTTAAGTATGTTTATCCGTTCTTTTCTATCTATAGTTCTTTATGATACTTATCTTGGAACTAAATAATTGGTGTGATTGTAAGAGAATATTTATATTGATTATTATCATTTATTATTATATCGACTAGCAACTCATCCTTAGTCGTGTTGGATATTTAAATTGGGGATTTGGGTAACCTGAATGAGGCGATGTTTCATGTATCCCCAAAGGATTATATTTCAAAGACGGGATTCTGGGGGAGTAATGAAGTTTATTCCGTTAATTGGGAGTTCTGTTGGTTACGGCAAATTGGGAATACGGGTGGAATAACTTAAAGTTTTAAAGAGGCGCCATAAGATTTTTTGGACCTTTTATAACTTTAAAATAAAAAGTCAACCAGATCATTGTCGTGACCATCCTATATTGTACAGGCTCAGCTCAGTTTCACATTACATACTTACTTGACTGTGATAGAAGGCTCTCTTAGTGCTACTTTATTGGTTACGGCTTCGTGATTTCTGCGTACCCTAGAGTTGTGAAATGGTAAGCTTTTTAAAAAATAGTGAAACATTTTTTTTTAAATTACAGCAAAGCACTAGAGTGATGCTCTTGGTATTGCAGATTCTATTTCCAATTTTGTTTAGTTGAACCCCATGCTTGTGTCATCATTTAGGCGTCATTAACGTCCCTCCAACACACCAAGGTAAGAGGAATTCGGGTCATACTCCACTATGCACATTCAAAGTCAAAGACAAAATCATTTATTCAATTTTGGCTCAATAGAGCTCTTATGAAAGTTAAAATTACAAAACTTAACTACTAGCGCGCCCATTCACTGCGGTTTATTTATCCCTTATGATAAATAAGTTTTGATTAATTTATCATAGTTTTTTCTCCCGCCAGTTAACAGAAAGTGTATTTTTTCTTCTTATTGGCGCAAATATGTGTCTGGCGTGTCCTGATGTTATAACGACTTGAGTGTCACCTATTAAATTACTTATTTTAAAAGCCAATAGAAGACCGAAAAGCTTAAGTTCATACAAATCAACTAACACTCGAACTAATCAGCAAAGGTTAGCTCCCCAAGGAGCGCAGATAAATCCCTGCACAATGGTCACAGGCGGCCATTACGGCCATTACGTCATGCATATTAAGCCCGCTTTCATCTCGCCGCCTATTGTGCGCCCGCGCATACTTCCGCGAGCTGCTGTAAGAGCCGCCATGAAAAGCGACACAACACCTAAATTTAAAATTTTAATTCTCAAAAATGTTTGCATATTTTTAAAATAATTTCAGCATTTTTTTATTCTTTGATTTATACTTATTTCTTCTCTATACAAAAAACAACGAAACATTCGATATTTTATTTTATCGACACAAAAATCGAATTAAAGAGATAGACAGAAAAAATGATGAAAAAATAAAATGACGATTGTAGCAGTATGTAAAGTTATGGAAAATACAACGAAAGGGAACACACACCCACGTTTTTGTGATTATTAACCAAACTAAGCTTTGTCACACAGGAATTTTCACTTCACGCCCTAACTGTCGGAAGACCAATCCATAGTATAAATTAATTTTCAGTAAAAGTTCTTGATAATATTCGCATTTACTAAACGTGAGTGAGGTGCTGGTGTAAAAGCTAAGCCGGATTTAGTAAATATATTATAAATATATAAATACGCATTAAAATCTCGGTCTTTTGTAAAAGATATTTATGATTTTACAAAGATGAAAGAGTAAGACGCTTGGTCTCTACATGATTTTTAAATGCATACATACATATAATCACGCCTGTTTCTCTGAGGGGTTAGGCAGAGGCATATTACAAGCCAACGTTTCGCAAAGTATATTGTTAGTCCCACGTAATAGATGGCGAACTGTTATGTTTGCAAGAGCCTCGTCCGTTCATCGGTAGTTGCACCACTAGCAGGTGAGGTTGGCTTCGTTTCCTCAGGTCATGGTAGCATTGCAACACCTGATTTTTAAATAAATAATATATAATTGTGGTGTGATATTTGCCTAGAATAGTGCCACATACAAAACACAAGTCTGTGCAGCATTAAAGTTCCCGGTAAGCAGTGTTTGGTTTTCCACCTATTTTTTTTTTAAATTTATTATACAAAATATATTAACATTATAATTTATGTTATAAGCCACTCACTTAAACCACAATGGTTTTTTTGTGAATGGGAGTTCACAACTTATATAATGAAGTAAGATTAATTTACAATTTTTGATACATATATATAAATAAAATGGATAGATTTACAAATATAAGCTATACAATTTTGATATAATATATATAAATAAATCACAATATAAGATACAAAATTAGATGTCTGTGAAGGTTTTCAGAAGGAAAGCCTTTAAAGACCCATAAGTGGGACCCATAATATAATTGGCGAAATGTGGCTTAGGTATGGTGCATCTTTAGACGCTAGACTTTTTAAGCCGCCCATACTATTTTTTAAGACATTTTACAAGCCCACATTGCGCCAATTATAATGTTGCTCCCACGTAATAGGTGGCGAGCATATTGCGCTTGTTATGCCGAACTGTTATGTTTTTCTGAGCCTCGTCCGTTAATCGGCAGGTGCACCACTTTTAGATGATGTTGGCTTGGGCTCCTAATATGTTGGTAAGAACCGTTATACATCGGCCTTTTTATTCAGCTTAACGAATACCACATACACAATAAATTTTTATTTTTATAGTAAAACTCTTTCTCTCTTTTTTTAACTGTATGAACATAACAGTAAAAGCGGAAAGTAGTCTGTTTCAGTATGCGGTCCTTATTTGACTATGTTAACGTATCGCTGACTTTTAGCCGCTACAAAAACATGTACGCACCTCTTTTATTTGTCGCGTCACGTTTCAAAGAGGAATTTTTTCGGTACCGAAATTTCCGTAGTAAAAAATGCATGCATAAAACCCGCGTGCTATTGAAAGCTTTTATTTTGAAATGGCATTTCGGTGAAACTGTAACACCCTCGGTGTTTACGGTTCAGTGTCAAACTAAAGGTTGAGTTTCAAACGTGAAATCGATTATAAGATAGTATTATTACAAAAAAGAATCTACATAACATAAAACAATATTTTACATTCGGTCTGACGTACCGTGCTCGCAAATTATTAAGAGTAATTTAATTGGTTAATAATTTTTTAAATAAATTGTGCATCGTACAACAAAATATGAAAAATGATTCATAGCAATATACAATTTGAACATATTCCAGCGCTGGTTTTCACCTGCTTTAGGTTGTTGTGCAGCAAAAAATATTTAAACCACAAATTTATCTTTATCATAATTTATATATAATCTTGAAGACATTATAAGTAAAAAACCATTAACATACGTATTGTTTAAAAATCCATAACAAAGGGAAACTTATGAATAGTACATTTAGTTGTAGATGTTAATTAAACGACTATTTTGAAAAACATATGAAATATAATAATAATTAAAACAGTTAGTGCTGTACTAGCATTGATTAATCAAACTTTTTGATTAACTCAGCAAAAAGTACCATACCTTTAAAAAAAAAACAAGCACTAGTGGTCGCATAAAAAGAAAAACGATTCCATTCCAAGCAAACAAATTACAAACAAAACCACAAACACATAAAACGATAAAACTTTACTTACGCCGTTTTGCCTAAAAACTCCCAGCTCGCTCCCGTTTGTCCAAGTTTCAGACCAAAATGGGTTTGGACTTGTTATTATGTTATTAACATTAGAAATTACGACATCTTATTGTGCGGTTCAGTTTTGTACTAAGTATCGGCACTACATAGTGCAGAAGGTCGACTTTAAATATTGAAGGTACAATCGTACGCATATTTATATGTCAGAGCGAACTTTATAATAATATCGTTATTCAATCGCGTTCTACAACATGTGGTGGCTTTTGGATGTTTTTCCATCAGGGGCCCAACCGCCTCATCATCATCATCATCTCAGCCCATTAACGTCCTACTACTGAGCACTAGCATCCTCTTACATATCAAGGTGAGAGGGTATTGGGTCATACTCCACCACGCTGACCCAGTGCGGATTGGCGGAGGCAGGTGTATGGCGTCCTGCTGTTATAATTTTTCAAGCCGCCCATTAGGGTCTCTAACATGGCTTAGCGGCTACCACATTTAGTGATTACCGGGACCAACGGCTTAACGTGCCTTCCCAAGCACGGATACGGAAAACAAGCACGGCCCAACCGCCTAATTCGATGAATTTCAGCTATTTCATCTATATCATAATTTTTGTGAGGTTCTCTGCCGAAATCCATAGATTATTCATGACCTTCAATCCGTGACATTACAATAGGCAGACTAGTGAAGCGACTAATTGAATAAATTATTATGTTTAGCATTTCGATGACACATTTTTACGTAAATATAAACAATTTGTGATATAATTAAAATTATAACACAGTTAGAGACTGTCAAATATCAAGTCAATCCTTCAAAATGTTTGTTTAACCCTCTGCGACTGACGTGACTCATATTTTACAATTGTACTGATGTGGTAGTCCGCGAGACACCATTTCAAAAGCAAATATTTTTATAATCTTAAATTAAATAACTATATTATTTACATTTATTGGATTTTTAGACTATTCTTTATCATAAATTAATTTTATATAAAAAAACAACTTGTATTTTAAACAGTAAACAATATGTATTGACCTTACAAAAATCAGTCTGTTCATCTCGACTTAAACATTAATGACATAGAAAAAATAAAGACATATACTTTTGTAACTTTAATATTAAACATTTTAAAATTAACAATCACAGTAATAATGCTAGGAAATTTGAGATACATTCATCGGTTGGCTTAAAAATGACACAGTTTCAAAATCACACCTTTTTTGACAATTATCACATAGGGCTTAGAGCAACAATATTATCAAAATTTATAGGCAACGTTCCTTTACGATCGTTCAATAATTTTTCGTTCTTTACGGTTCCCGGCGTCGGGTTGTTTTAGACCGTTAAAGTAGTACCTGCCAGCACTAGTTGAGCTTTATCTAGAAGCGCCAGTGCACTGGACAGGGAGCTTGCTACGAAAGAACTTTGGCAAGAAACTTGGAAAGGGTTTTTCTTCGTTCATTAATAGACTGTCATACGACAATTTTGCAATTTTTCTCATTGAAGACGACTTTCTGTATAAAATTATTCCTTGTAGATAGTCAGTATCGGGTTGTGCGGTTATTGCGAATTATTGCCGGGCCATTGTGACCCGCGGGCTTTGTGAGGCAACCGGGTATCGCACGCGAAGTTTATAGTGTTAATTGTTGGATAACTTAGTTTTGGCACAATACAATTATATTTTCCCCGTAAGTAGTCTTGGAGATAATGTTTGTTTAACTGCGTGTGTGGTCGGAAAGGCAATTTATTAGGCAGTTAGTATTTTAGTTGACCACTCGGTTTAAGATTATTTTAAAAGAAACGTTATTACCGAAGTTACTAAATACAAATTCCAAATATCTTCAATCTTGGCCTTATCCCGAAGCACTTTTAAACTGCACCTATATCTAGGAGAGTCACTTCACACAAGCTTGAGTTTGGTAATGACATCGTTACCTCCTCGTGGTAAGCTTAAAAATCTTGTGTTAGAGGTTTGTTCACGGTTGTATCGGCAAGGTTCGAACTACATACTAACTGGTGCTTTGAGTCATACTCTTAACCAAGAAGTTACGAGCGCCTCTTACATATACCAGTTTCCCCGAAGGCGTAGGCAAAGACTTCGCCAATTATATTGATCGTCCCACGTAATAGGTCTTAACTTTTATGTTCGGCAGAGCCTCGTCTGTAATCACTTGCAGGTGAGGTTGGCTTGGGCTCCTATACACTTCGTTCATATTTTGATCTAAATTAAAATTTCGCCAACACCCTTACAGGTTGTGATATGTTGCCATTAGTTATAAGGTCTTTTTTCAATCAAGCGTTAACAATATTTTATTCATACATACATACATAATGTCACGCCTCTTTTCCGTAGGGGTAGACAGAGATCACATCCTTCTACTTGCTACGATCTTAGTTCACACTTTTAGCTTCATTCACACTCATTAACTTCCTCATACACGCCCTTCGGTTCAGGGTACTTTTGAACTGCCCTTATAAATTATTACTACTATTATACTATACTATAATAATATATTATTCATACATTTTGTGTCTTATATACGACTGATATGGAGCGCAGACCTACAGGGTGGTGTACCTTACCCATCCTATTCAGATGTCTAAATATTTTATGTTTCTCTTTTGTTAGCTAATCGTTTGTCATAGTAGTGTCTGCTTAGAGAGTAGATGACGCTGTTCAAGGATATTTGTTTAACTAGGTTTATTTAAAACATCCAAAACATCTGCCTAATAGCAATGCTCTTGTCACCAAGGAGATGCCAAGGTGCATCCTTTGACGGCTAACACCATCATACCAATACAGTTCCAAGCGCAAAATGAATACAGCATAAAGTCCCATGGACTCGTCTCCGGCAGATAGCTGAGACAGTTGAATTTTAAGCCCATAGCAGGATTCAGTGCCAATTATTTGATTTTTTCCACCATAGATACAATCTTTGACATTTGTAAGCGGGCTTATCAACGAGATTTCTTATCTGTAGACGGTGCTGGCGTGCTCTGGTTTGTTTATGTTTAATATCAGTGCAAGCGGTTGCTTGTGACTTCATTCGTTTGACCTACAGGTACCTACTATGTTGTTATTGGGTAAAAGTCTAGGCTACTTATGGTAACATCAGCTAGCATCCAGTGAAAATCCCGTACAAATCGCTTCTACTGTTTCGCAGATAAGCAAACAAAAACACGAACAAAAAATTTAAGTGCCATGTCGGTCTAGATGTGACATCTGCCAAATTTTACCAAGAGAGCTAAAAAACTAGTATCAGTGCTTACAAGGTGTCACTGAAAATTGCTTTTGCCGTCAAAAATGTTTTTTAATGCTTAAGATATTTGCGAGCTATCACCGGAAAGCTTTCAGCGTTAAAATCTAATTTTACAAAAAAAAAAAAAACTTACAAACTATCACATCTAGACCGACCATATGAAGGTAATATGCAATTAATAAAAGGCTGTTAGTACAAGAAGAGAAAATTAAAATTGTATAGAAAGGTCGAAGCGTGCTGTGTTAGATGTAGTTTTAAATTTAAATCAGAACTCCCTCGTGAGTTTTTCTTAATTGTTTATTTAAACATTACCAGAATTACCAGGAGTTATTAGCACTTTACTGCAACTGCCTCTTTAATTAAATAAATATTTTATAACAATTACACCAATTATTTAGTTCCAAGATTAAGAGTATCATTAAGAACTTGTGTTATGGATACTAAATAACGGATAAACATACTTACATACTTTTTTTTTTTTGTAAATATATACTTAATATACATAGAAAATGTCAATTGTTTTACTATATACGCTGTTGATCTTAAGAATCTTACTAAAGGAAACTCTTAAAACATAGCTTAAAGCACTTTTAACTTCCCACTTCTTCTTTTCTACACTTACATATCTACTTCTTGAAGCGTTAGCAATCATCAATTTTGCGACTACATTGATACTGCTTTGCGATTTAGCGATCTTTATCTTTACTTTTAATTGCCTTATCTCCTTTGAATGACATATACGTTATTGAAATAGTAATTACAACCACTAGTTTCCAAATGTATGCGTAGTACAGTGCTTATTATATTTTTTTGATGTAGTTCAATTTGTTCTTGTATGGTATTGTTGTATTGTGTATTTAAAACTGTAACTTTAGGAATTTTAATTTATATTTTTTTTTCGTTTATTATCTTTTAATTGCATAACTGTCTTCGCCTATAATTATAATGGCATTGAGCTAAATACTGCTATGGTTGAATCTTTTATTTGTATTGTTAATGTTTATTATGTTGGTGATCATTTAAATAAATTATAAATTAGCGTTATAATTAATAAAAATGATCTCGCAAAACCTAGTATTAGTCAGGCATAGTTAGTAGACTTCAATTCCCGATGTTAAAAGAATAGTGTATACAACGCAGAGCCAAAGTCAAAACCAAAGAAAAGGACCATTCGCCCATCAACTCACGTATTCAGAATAGATGCGGAGAATCCCAAGACTCCAGGCACACAGCGGCAACAACCAAAAAATCTGGCGACTCCCGCATTCAGATACATTGTAAATCATTATTCAGCTCCATACAAATGTCCTGCACGCCTACCAACAAACACGTGTATAGCAAGAATCCCTATTATAAGCGGGAATGTGTCCGGTTGATTTTGAATGGTCCCTTATTATGCACCCATTTACACCCAGTGCGACGTTGGAGATATGCCTTGGCTAGATGTGACATAGAATTTGATGATTTGCGTAAATGCAGAAAAAGCAAAATTAATAATACTTACTAATACATTCACATTTGATTCTATAATATGTTTATTTTAAATTAAGCTTGTAACTATTTTTTTCTTTTATACCAATACTAATATTATTATATAGGTAGTCGGAATTTCCCAACTATGATTGTTGATGCCAATCACTGAAAGTACTAAAACAATTTTGAAAATTCTATCATATATGGAATATATACGCCACATAATACAAAATCTGACAACAGGCTATTTATTATTTTGGTGACATAGTAAAATATATGTGCTATCGCTTTACTTTGATACTTTTCACGTAAATAAATAACTAAGAATAATTAAAGACTAGTCCTGGGGTGAAAAGCACTATTCCATTTTATTTCTACTTTTTTTTATTTTTATTTAAATTTAATGTTACCACATTTTCGTCTTTTAATTTTCACTTAACATATAGCAATGTAAAGCATTTCAAAAATATTTTTGGAAGCAATTCTTAGTACGATACCAAATAAAATATCGTAGTTAAATACAACAAAATCCATCTCGGTCATAGAAATAAGTACACATTAAAAACAACCCCAGGCACATCTAGCAAAGCTAATCCTCTAGAGACACGAAAACAGTAGCCCCTGGGCGTATGATACGCATCTCGGCGCGATGGTGGAGGTAACAAGGCCCTTGTACCTGTCAATCGCGCTAATGCTCACGCGCACAATTGGTCCAACGCGCATATATTTTCATACTCCACGTAGCGCTTCCAGTGATGTTTTGTTTGTGTTTTTGGACATAGGAATATACCTATGTAATATTATAATTTGTGTTTGGTTATTCCTAAGTGACCAATCAAAGTCTTTTGAATTATTATAAATGTTTATGTTAGATGCGTTCAGAATTGCTTTAGTAGAACGCTAAACACCTGGCTCAGACAAGTAGCCTGGTGGAGTGTGATAAAGTCGTATGGTCTTACACAGAAATGAATTACAGATTATTGTGGATTGAGGGCCTTTACACATAGACACGATGGCAAGTCGTCTTGTCGTGGAAATCTTCGGCAAGTTTCATAAAAATTTACATCTTACTGTAGGAGTATTGTAAGAGCCCTAAGTGATGATAGTCTGTCTATGATAGTGGTTCTTAAGACCAGCACGAGTGTTACAAGTGAGGAAAAATAAGGGCGGAATTGGAACCAAATCTATGCAGCTGGTGGTTTTCAAAAGACACCTTTTATTTTCTAACTATTGGTCGACCATTTCCTAATTTGGTCAATAGACATCTTATTTGACCTCAGCATCCCCAATTCTGCATGCCTTTGCTGTCTATCAAGCGCGCCCAAGAGGTAATGAGTGGAACCGTTCCAGAGATGGAAACAATGCTCAATTGCTCAACATTCGATCGCACTTGGAGAGGAAATTAGAGAGAGCTGTTTATTTTGGATTGTCACGAACTGCCTCTGAATATAGGTGCATTTCAGCATACATACATACTAACAAACAACCAATTTCCCTGAAGGGGTAGGCAGAGGCATATTAAACGCCCACACTTAGCCAATTATAATGATGGTGCCACGTAATAGATGGCGAGCCTATTGCCGTTTATCGAAAACATTTGTGATTTCCAGAGCCTTGTCTGTTGAGCGGCAGGTGCACCACTTGCAGATGAGGTTGGCTTGGGATCCTAAGATCTTGGTATGATCATGTATTTCAGCATATACTTACATAATATTCAAAGCACCGCAAAGTATTGTTATGTGCAGCAATTAAACCTCAACTTTATTCATTGAAACGATAAATGTTTTATTTCAATGTTGGCGACGAAGTTTTCTCCTGAGAGATCCGCCATTTTGTCGTCCGGACAAAATAAAGAGTCTCGTACCGTATAAAATATTAACCGCAGCGGCAGGGGATGCATGAACATTCAATTACACCGTCAAGCTATTTCGGTGTACGTTGTGAAACTGGAACAACTAAATAACTGATTGAGCTTGCACTTACTAACTTAGCTTATACGGTAAACCGTGTCATGTGAACCTGGCTAACTGTTTATCAGGGACATAAATGTTTTTAAAAAAAAAACATATTGTTTGTTGTTGTAATTCGAATTAGTTTCTAACCTTGGTGACTAACAAAGTCATCATTTCAGTCAAATAAAGTCTGCTGTTGCACTTAGGCCTCCCCAATAAATATATTACAATGGGCGTATTTGCCCATAATCACCACCCTTAGCAGGCGTAATGGTTAAGGCCGTTACAGCCAGTACGCAAGATGACGCTGCTGCCCATCATCCGGTGAAATTACTCTTCGTCTACTTTTACGGCTTCCCGTAAGATGCGAGGGGGTGTCACTATTGTAAGCTGGCACTACAAGACACATCAGTAATGGGATAACAACAAAGCAATCAATCTAAAAAAATATGTACGTACAAACATAAAATCAAGCACATTTCACCCAAGCATATTTAGAGCCCAAATTTTGAAAATTATAAAGTTGTTGCCACGTAATAGGTGGCGAGCCTTTTGCCGCTTATCAGGAACTTTTATGTTCGCCAAAACCTCGTCCGTTGATTAGCGGATACCTAAAATGTTGGTAGATCCTTATACACAATAAATATATAGTGTAATAGTAATCGCAAAAGCGATTTACTTCTTCCTTTTGACCTAGAAGTGCAACATAAGATTACAGCGATCAAATAAGTCAAAGTTAAAAGCATTTATTCAAGTTTGGCTCAATAAAACTCTTTTGAAAGTCAACTTAAAAACTAACGGGCACGAAAAAGTAAACAAGTCTTAAATGAATAAATAGTATAATTGTATAACTTAGATGAGCTATAAATTTAAGACCAATTCACACGGAGCCATGTTTTGAGATTAAAAGCGATGGTTGCTAATACCTGGTGGGACATGCATTCACGAGGAATATCTGCAAATACAAACACATATTAATTTCGCTATTTAAAAACGTACAGCGACATCTATACTGTTAAAGCTAAATATAAACTGTCACTACCTAATGTATCGCACCTATGATTTGACACATGATATTAAAATTGTACAGTAATAATAACTGCCAAATTTTTTAACTCCCGAAACTGTTACTGGACTTCTTGGCGGGAAAGTGAAGCGTCATGTCTGCAGTTTTGTTTTATTTTCTAAAATTTGTGATTTTTCTAACATTAATGTGTAATATCGGTGGATTATTAACCGTTAAGTGTTTGTGAACATACATGAGTGTTGGTAAATCAAACAAAACAGTGTAACATCACTTTTCAAATTTTCTTTTAAGTAGTCCATTTGAGATCTCAGTATAGTCCCACATCTTTACTGAGGACTCAAGGGGCTTAGGGGAGGGTATCTCATTTACCATTTATTATCTTTATTACCACTCATTCTCATTTACTATGAATTATATATTATTACTATATCACTTACTTGACACTGGCTAAATGTGCTAGACGCACGAAGCCATTATTTAAAATAAAGAAAGAAACTGCCAAATTTTTTAACTCCCGAAACTGTTACTCTCTCATATTTTGTAACTCTCTTAAATGTAGGACTGTTTCTAAAATAAATGTGAAAGCTCTTCTTCGGCTCGAAAAGTTTCCGTTTGAAATGTCTTTTTAATTGATTGAATGTAGAACTTGGCCGAACCCCGCGAACTTTCAACTTTACTTTAAGGCTTAAAGTTATTCTGGCTGAAATATGTAAGTGTCTTCGATTTCTCGTTTGTAGTTGGGGAACGACGCTTCTGTTCTAAAATTTGAATTTAAAAGTTCGTTTAAAAGAAATTTCAAAAGTTATGCAACCTTTTTAACATAGTCGTTAATTGACGTTTGGTGATTTTGGTTATTAAATTATTCGTCTATTCACGTTACACCTAAGCGTATGGGTCACGGATATTGGATATATGATCCACATTTTGATTCTATAAATTCAATAGATTCGTATTTTTCTAAACTTCAGTTAATAAAGCGACTGCCATCTGATATCTACCCAAAGAGAAATATCATTTTATGAATAAACCAGCTGTCAGAAAATTAAAAGGCACTGACTTCCGAGTAACGACTGCAAAATATGTTCATGACAGCCGGGACCAACGGCTTAACGTGCTTTCCAAGGCACAGAGCAAGCTCTAATTACGAACATAACTTCGAAAAGTTAAAGGTCACCTGGGTTTGAACCCGAGACCCTCTGAATAAAATAAAATAACATATACTGTATTGTCCTTAAGATCAACAGGATCATAGATTCGTCAAATTTTTATACCCAAAATGGAAATTCCATATTTTTTTCTTAACAACAATGGCAAATGGATTCTTTATCAAGGTTTGTCACTGTCTGTTGTGGTTTCTTCTTAAGATTTATCAGTCTGTCGGTGACTCTTATAGGGGGATCTGTCAGTCAGCCTGTCGTGATTCTAAAGAGGGAGGGGATTGTCTGTCAGTCTGTCGGTGACTCTAACGAGGCTTCCAAAAAGGCAACGAGATTAAGAAGAATGCCTCAAGAAACTCATCTCGGCTTTTTTTAAATTATATCTTAAAATGTAATACAATTAAAGAAATAATATACTAAGTTTACCGCTGTTGTTCTTACAACTATCAATATCTAAAAATCATATCTCATCTAATATCTTAAGAAAGAAAGGAGCAATCCATGCCACTTCTAGACAATTAGAAGTCTATGGGTCTCGCCACTGGGTTATCGTAACTTCCAAGAAATTTGAATTGACAAGTGTCTATTAAAAACAGATCTGACAAAAGAGTAAACAGCATCTCACATGCATGTCAATGATGCTATTAAATTAAGAAACAAATCGGTCAAAAAAAATTAATGTCAAAATCATATATTCAAGTTTGGCTCAAAACAGCTCTTATGAAGGTCAAAACTGGCTTCTTGGCGGAAAAGTGAAGCGTCATGACTACAGTTTTGTTTTATTTTCTAAAATTTGTGATATTTCTAACATTAATGTGTAGTAACGGTGGATTATTAACGGTTAAGTGTTTGTGAATATACATGAGTGTTGGTAAATCAAGCAAAACAGTGCAACATCACTTTCAAATTCTCTCGAAGAGTCCATATAGTCCCACATCTTTACTGAGGACTCGATGGGCTTATGGGAGGGTATCTCATTTACCATTCATCATCTTTGTCACCACTCATTGTCATTTACTATGAATTAAATATTATTAATATATCACTTACTTGACACTGGCTAGATGTGCTAGACGCACGAAGCCATTATTTAAAAGAAAAAAAAAATTGCGCGTTGGGTTTGGGGGAATCCTTGTCATTAATTAGTATTCATAGACTTCTAGACTTGGGCGTAACTTTAATGGACACTCGACTTCACAGAGTGCCGGATCGCAGACCAACATAGCGTGCAACTAAGAAGTTACCACGTTTTCAGTTTCCGGATTGCTCGCTCGACAAAAGATAACCAAACTGGTAAAGTTGCGCTATTTACCCGGATCAATGTTGACCTGGAGAAGGGTACGCGGACTTGACTCACAGTATACTGAAATATCTTAGACATCTTAGCTGGATTCGACGATTGACCTCTTTCTCGCAAAATCCATAAAACGACAGTGACCAACATAGCGAAGCGCGTTTGCAATCTGAAGAGGCAGTGGGCGGGGCACATAGTTCGAAGAACCGACGACCGATGGGGCGTAAAGGTTCTTGAATGGCGACCACGGATCACGAGTCAGCGTAGTAGAGCCCCCCCCCCCCCGCGATGGACCGATGATCTGGTCAGGGCGGCGGGGAGCCGGTGGATGCAGGTGGCAAAGGATCGATCTACGTGGAATGCAATTGGTGAGGCCTATGTTCAGCAGTGAACTTCAGATGGCTGAAATGATGATAATGATGTAACATTGAGTTACCTGTGAGAATCAAAACATACAAGCATAAAACTATTTAGTGTTACAACCTTCACGCTAAATCAGCCGTCAAACCTAAACCTGATAGCGTTGGACCTCTCTTTTATCCCATAGTCACTGCTCTACGGTGTTATTGTAGCCAGAAAAGTTAGAATTACTTCTTGGAACATGAATTAAAAGTGGACTCTGAATGTTGTCGGCGTTAACGAGTTAAATGGGCTTGATGGAGTTGGAAAAATCTCCTTTAGGACGGCGGCGAAAACTTTTGTTTATCCCAAAGAAAAACTTTCTTGCAAATTACTTGAAAGTTCAGCAGGTAAAAGGTTTATTCATGAGTCCTGATAAGTTCAATGAAGAAGACAGGTCTGGCTCGGAGGTCAATATACCTATAGTCCACTCCACGATCTGGTTCGATTCTCTTACTGGACAGTTATTTATGTTCACGAGTAGAAATATATGTTCTAGTCTGGTATATATGCTTTCCTTAGCTTGGGGCTACTTTACTTCGTGTGAGATGTCCATGAATATATCAAAAATCAAATATCATTAATTTTATAAACTATTGTAAACGTTAAAACTAAATATAAAAAACAATCGAATTATTATTACACTGAAATCACGAAGCTTAGATTCACTGATATGCAACAAAACAATTTAAAAACAAAAACTACTTGAGTGTTAGTGAATCTAAGTGCCAGTTCCGAGCCACCGCTCTGTAAGATGAACTGGCAAGAAACTCCCAGGCTTTGCCTTTTTAATTTTATCCATTGGTTTGGTACTTTAATTTCAATCTTCATTTGTCTGTGAAGCTATACATTATACATACATATACATTAACAATATTCATATTGTAAGTCATTCATATTAGAATAGCCTGTATGAAACGGCAGTTTAATCCCAAGTATTTTTATCTGTCACATAGTCTTTATATTTATTATTTCTGAGATGGAGAAGTATTCAGCTTCTGTTTTAAATGTAATGTTATCTGATTTCCGTAATACCACTTGGTGTATAGGGATCCTATGAACATCTCATTTCATATGTAATTTTTTTTTAAATTATAACTTATAAATCAAAAGAATTATAGAAATTGATTGATGTTGATTATATTGGTTAACTTAGGGAAACCTATAATTAGCTAGCTTACAATACATAACGATTTATAATGTATTATTTAAAGCAGCTGTTGGTTTTCTTAATAAATAAATAAATTTTAGGAGCCCGAGCCAACCTTATCTGCAAGTGGTGCACTGCTGATTAACAAACGAGGCTCTGGCGAACGTAACAGTTGCCGGTAAGCGGTAAAATACTCGCCACCCATTATGTGGTACCAACAATGTCATTTGCGAAGTGTGGGCGTATTATATGCCTCTGCTTATACCTTCGGGGAAACAGGCGTGATGTATGTCATGTATGTATGTAAGCTATCTGGTTTTGTTATATAAGTGCGCTAGTTTTTAAGTTTTGACGTTCATAAGAGCTCTTTTGAGCCAAACTTGAATAAATGAATATGAATTTCAAAGTGACAACAAATACTTTGTAACCCAAAAAATAACTTAGTATGAATGCGGAGCGAGTGACTGCTGTTGGTCGTATCTGCCAGCGCTGAGGCCCATTCACCCCTCTCGGTCCCTCTAGACTGGGAGGCAGTACGTTAAGTTATTTTGTTAAGCTATAAAAAAATCAATTCATTTATCAATAGGTATCTAAAACAGTAACTCTCGTGTCAAGAGCCATTACAAACGCATTGAATCACGCAAGTGTTTTCCCACACATCCCTCCCGCTATACAAAAACAAAGGAGAATTTTCTTAACATTCAATAACATTTACCAGGAGCTCCCCTTACCGGTCGATTTCGTCGACATATTGGGTGGAAATACAAGGAAATTTACTCCGTAATGCTATCGAAGTTTGCCCTGTAGATATGTTTACGTATACTCTGAGCTTAGGGGACATAAAATGCGCCCTTGGCGAACTCCTTGCAAGTGGTTTCGTAAATGTGATTTGGAAGTGAATAAATGATCGTTGTTTTAACACAATTTCGTAAAACGCCCTTGATGGTAGATTCTATAGGCTATGTAGCAACAAAGTAAATGTACCTTGTCGTAATTAGTTTTGAAAAGGCTGTGTAGTTTATAAGAAGATTCTACAATCGACTGAGAAAGTGTTAAAAATCTTCAAACTGTAACTGAATTTTTTTGTATTATATAGCAGCTTATGAAACTATGGTTCAGTTTAGACACAGTAATTTTGTGCTGCCTTAATCTATGAGGTTGTGAAAGACAGGTAACTAGAAATTTTCAATTGTAGCTTAGTACCTACCCGTTGCTTGAAACGTCGAAACTTTCACTACATACTTAGTCCCATCCGTTTATTATCCCATTTGGGTTGGGAAAAAACCTTGGAACAACTTTTTAGCAAAGTTTACTTTTAGAACAGATTTCTCTAGATAAAACACTTAATGGTTGGCTGGTTCTCAGTGACACTAGACGATACTACAATTCTCTTAGTTTTTACTATGAATTTTAATTCAGCTACAATCTCGTGCACAACTTAGATACAGTCATATTGTAGTCGCTAAGCTATCCCGACTCTTTGTTATCCTAGTAGCGCACACATAATCGTTAGAATTTATAATGCATGCCTCGTTCAAGCCACCGTGGAGTTGGTAAGTGTTTGTAAACTTTAGCGTTTCTCACCACTCCGGCGGAATAGAGGTGTTCCATTCTACGACACCTGAGCTCTCTGCCATTTCTGACGCCACCAATATTATATTTTCGAAGATTTTTCATTTTGTACACAAGTCTAGTTTAAATTAACAATATTTATGATAGATATTAGATAGAAATATAGAGATATTAGGAGTAGAATTCAAACAATTGTAATAATTTTTATTTTTTAAATTGTTTTGTTACGATGAGTAAACATTGACACTGTTTTCCACTAGTATTTGTTGTGGTTCAATTTTTTTTTCTATTAATTTTATTGTAGGTTACCGCCGAATATCAGCGTCGTGGATCAAACTACGACACATGCTGAGCGGAGATCTGTTTGGAACAGACCAATTATTATATAAGTTTATTATAAGGATTTTGTCACTTGTAAACTGTTTGTGTACCGAATATATGTTGTTTCTTTTTTCCTTTGTTTAAAAGTTATCTTATTTAGGTAACTAATGAATCTAACCTTGGATATATACAGTATTCTATAGATAGTAGTATTCATGGTCGTGTCGGATCTGTCTATGGTTATTTTTGTAGCTTTAAAACGTGTAGTAAG
The DNA here is from genome assembly GCA_949126915.1 of Musotima nitidalis. Classification (NCBI taxonomy): domain Eukaryota; kingdom Metazoa; phylum Arthropoda; class Insecta; order Lepidoptera; family Crambidae; genus Musotima; species Musotima nitidalis. Next base: position 2,994,760 of record OX421424.1, on the reverse strand, counting down.
TAACTATTATCCCTTGGTGGTCTGGTAGTAAACTACTAAATATTGAAACAAGCAAATGTTCGTACCCTGTTCACATATCGACCTAATTTCTTAAGAATTATATTCTAGTTTAGTTAGTTCTTTTATTCTAGTTATTATTATTATTGTAAATTCCACTGCTGAACATTGGCTTCCCGGCGGGGTATTTGCTCAGAATGGGATGGCGAGTTGGTGATCGCAGCTCAAGCTAGTACGCAGAATGTCGCTGTTGCCCATCATCCCGTCGAATTTCTCTTCGTACACTCCTACGACTTCCCGTGAGTTGGGAAGGGGTGGCTCAGTTCTAGGCCGGCACCTCATGGCACATTTGGATATACCTATTAACCGTTAATAGTGCAATTTTCTATTGGTTTCCTGCCTTAACTCCATAAGGTTCAGCAAACAATGGGAACATAGATCTTATTTCCCAATTACATTTCGTATAATTGTTGCAGGATGAACCAGCGTCGTCAGGGGACAGTGGTGACGAAAGCGGCAGCGACCCGGAGTCTCCGAGCGAGAAACTGTTGCAGCACACCCTTAAGCAGGACTGGGCTGAGACTGAAAGGATCCCGAGACACAGGTAGACTATCAGTGCTTACTAAGAGATGCCATGAATTTGCAGCCAAATTTTTGAATACGCGGTTCATGATGTTTACAATTTTTTAAGTTTAATTACAACACTTGTAATTAAACTTAAAAAAATTGAGTATCGAACCGTTTTCAAATATTATAGAACGCAAAGAAATTTATTATAGAAATGGAAAGTGTCCTGCAAAAACGGAACCAGTGTCAAAAGGAGTACATTTTATAGCTTAACAAATACGATAGCTTTTTGCCAAAATGTGAATATGTTACTGAGAATTTTATCCGGTAATGTGCTGATAAAAGCAGTAAGTATCTGCATAATATTGCTTAAACCAACTTAATCATCGTGATTGACATTTGAGGTCTCTAATCCAGGACACAGTCCCTGCATCCTATTTACTGCAATAAAGCGGCTACAGCACCGCACGTTGACAAATCTACCTATGTCAAGGTCCATATTGACCATTACAAATTTTTGTATTCCAGAGAAACAATGGCAGACCCGCAAGCATCAACCTCATCAACGACTCGAGAAGCAGACAGCAGTAAATCCAGCCAACCATCTTTACCGAAACTCGTCCCAAAACTAGACAAGATAGACCTACCTGGAGGAGCGATGCTGTACCACTCGGGGGTTCTAGCTGGACTGGACGGACTTGGCACGAATATTGGACTTGGAAACTTGGCAATGGGATATCCACACAGCTTTATATTGGGACTTGCGAATCAGGGACAAGAAGTTGGTAAGTGACTTTCAATAGATCCTTAACTTAATTTTAACACCATATCTATTAAAGATACCATATACCCTTCCTATACCCATATGATAAAATTTCCAGCATTTAAGTACATTTAAATTGTTGTAAAATAAAATATGCTTCATTGTCTTTAAGATCAACAGGATCATTTAGATTCGTCAAATTTTCACAAACAAAACGGAAATTTAATATATTTTTTTTATCAACAATGAAAGAGATATGAGCGGTATCATAATCAAGAAATAAAAGCAAATGGCTTCATTGTCAGAATTTGTCAAGGCTTTTGTCAGTTTATCTCTCTGTTGTGGTTTGTTTTTGGGGAGTCATGCAATCAGCAGAATTAATGAAGACGTTGAATTTGTAGCTAAATGCATAAACTATTATTGGTTTATTAGACAAAATTATTAATAAAAAATTATTAATTATTATATAATTATTATCAAAACACGAAAGCGCTGTTAATTATATGCCGCACGTTAGGTCACCCATCCAAAAATTGACCTGCTTAACTTCCGTAATATTAAAATATAGCACTTCTTCTTTAGCATCATCGTCATCCCAGCCGCGCTTCATCACGATACCTCTATCAATGGCTATGGGCTCCAATCCCCAAACCCAGCCCAGCGTCAACGGCTCCATGGTGAATGCCTCAAGTGACGACAGCAGCGAGCTTCAGGATCTCAGCACTGGGAGGAAGTGACGGAGAGTGAACAAGAGGTAAATCTCTATAGGTCTTATTACAAAACGATGTCTAAAGTTAGACGAGGTTAAAAACTAGTGCTGTCACTTTCATTTGATAAGATGAAGACAGTGATATAAGTTTTATTTTTTGCGGGACTGTTTGAAAGGTAACCGTGGCCCCTGGACATGGCAGCCCCAAGAAGGAACAGGGATAGTTTTTAGTCAGTAAAAGTCTGACGCTCCCTTCGGCTCCACCGAGAAGATAGATAGACATACATTTATTGCACTAAATAAACACACATACAAAATATTAACACAAACAATACAAGAAAAAAATATAAAAAACTTACAATAACTAATTAATCATTTGTAAGTGTGCTGTATTCATGCGGAAAGGTCATAGCTCAACGTAGTATTGCTCAGCGAGCAAAACGTTGAAATTCAGCTACAACCTAGAGAGCCGCGATCACGGTTACCAATTAACTGACTTAAACTAAAAATACCACTTAATTTACAAAGAAGGTCGTGTGATGACTTTGCAATCAGAGAAAAAAGGAATAATAATATATTTGTAACTGCGACTTTGGACTTTTTGGCGGGAAAGTGAAGAGTCATGTCTGCAGTTTTGTTTTATTTTCTAAAATTTGTGATATTTCTAACATTAATGTGTAATAACGGTGGATTATTAACCGTTAAGTGTTTGTGAACATACATGAGTGTTGGTAAATCAAACAAAACAGTGCAACATCACTTTTCATATTTTCTCTCAAGTAGTCCATGTGAGATCTCAGTATAGTCCCACATCTTTACTGAGGACTCAAGGGGCTTAGGGGAGGGTATCTCATTTACCATTTATCATCTTTACCACCACTCATTCTCATTTACTATGAATTATATATTATTTATATATCACTTACTTGACACTGGCTAAATGTGCTAGACGCACGAAGCCATTATTTAAAATAAAGAAAGAAAACTGCAACTTAGGGCTTTTTGGCGGGAAAGTAAACGTCATGTCTGCAGTTTGGTTTTATTTTCTACATACATACATAATACTACGTCTGTGTCTCCGAAGGGGTAGGCAGGGGCATATTATACGCCCAGATTTCGCCGGTTATATTATTGGTCCAACGTAATAGGTGGCGAGTCTATTGCCGCATACCAGGAACTCGTATGTTCTCCAGAGCCTCTCAGTGGTGAGCACATTTAGCCAGTGTCAAGTAAAATATATATTAATAATATTTAATTCATAGTTAATGAGAATAACGTCCCCCGGACTAAAAACCGGGAGGACCTCCTGAGAGAGACGCAGTGGACGCGCCCCTCCTACCTCCTTGTGCGACCATAGCGTATGTGGCCGACTTCTCGAAAGGTCCATGGTTAGAGGGCAGGGGCCCCTGCCCCCGCTGCCTAAGACCCTCCTGGCGCTGCTTGACGGGCCCTCCTGGCCCGCCCGCTGCGCCCTCCACAGGTCCCTCTTAGTTTCCCTTAGTTTCCACTAAGGGCACCAAAAAAGGGCACTAAGAAAGTTATATTTTTTTGATAAAGATTATAAATGAGATGCCCTCCTCTAAGCCCCTTTTTTTTACTGAGATCTCACATCGATTTGTGGAGAAAAATTGAAAAGCGATGTTGCACTGTTTTGCTTCATTTACCAACACTCATGTACGTTCACAAACACTTAAATGTTAATAATCCACCGTTATTACACATTAATGTTCAAAATATCACACATTTTAGAAAACAAAACGAAACTGCTGACATGACGGTTGACTATCCCGCCAAGAAGTCCCTAAAAATAGTTAAACCATTTATAAAGTTAACATTTTTTTTTTCAGGTAACACGACTGGGTAGCGGAATCTCTTCAGTCAATCTTACTTAGTATTTAATGGAGCCACTTACTTAAAATGTTGCTTACCAAAGTTTTATATTCGGACTGGATATTTTACTGCTTAGCATTAAATTATTAATAACAACTTGTTGATTAGTGGAAATGTTGTTGTGTAAACATTATCATATGTAACAATATCTAATATTGCTAAAAATATTATAGTGATGTGTATAGATCTTACTAATTAGTGTAAATTTGAAAGATTTTACATTTAAAACACGCTTTATTATCTTAAATCCGTTAAGCGGGCATTGGCATACATATACATATTATTATATAAGGTTTTGTTTAGTTACTGTCTTCCTAATAGATGATTTCAGTTCAGATTCGGCTTAATTCTCGAGTGTAAAGGCTTTCTATCGGCGAGGCGAGGTAGAGGTAAGGATCGAAATCGCATTTTCACCCAAAATTGTCTTTTATAGCTCAAGCTATAAATAGCATACATCAAGCTCAAGTTACAGAGGTCGATGACAATTAAAATAAATAGTTCATTTAAAAAATGTAAATCATTACATTAAAAATATTGGTTCATCCAAAAATACTCATTAATGTGCCAATGATTTTTTTTCGAATTATTTAGTTTAAAGTTTTCTAAATAATATTTTTTTCTCAAGCGTCAAAACTTAAGAAATATATATATACATACAATAACGCCTGTTTCCCTGAAAGGGTAGGCAGAGGCATATTTCGCACTCACTTCGCCAATTATATTTTGGTCCCATGTAATAGGTGGCGAGCCTATTGCCGCTTACCGGGAAAAAAAATGTAAATTGTCAATTTAAAATGGTAGCACAAAATTATTGTATGTGAAATTTAAATGCGCTGCTTTGAATAGTGTCAATTTGAAATCATTACTCTACGAGTAAAATCGTTTCTCTTTAAAATAAAAACAAAAACGAATGAAATTAAATATCTGCAAAGGATTTAAAAATATATTGTATTTATCTTGAAATGTACTACATTATGTCACTGTAAAATTGTTAGAAAAAATACCTTTAGAAAAAATACCAACTTAAAACATGTGAACCGTAACATACTCATACTACTCACAATTTTTACTTATTATAATTTAAAATATTAGTTACAATAATAAAGTATTAAAAGTCAGAGAAGAAATGAAAAAAAATACAACTTTGAACCTTATTCCTTTTAAGATATGAAATACTCGTCAGTGGGAAGTAATTCAATTTGCACAAATGCAGCGCTTTCGTCATTCAGTCACAGTTAAATAAAGCTGGTCATAGTCGAGTCAAGTCAGTGTGATAAGGTTATGAAGTAGTAAAGGCGTCTAGGGAATTTTGTAAACATGGAAAATCAAAATTCACTGAAATATGACACTTTCCTACATTTGTGAGAAGAAGAAGAAGTTGTCCACTATATCATATAAAAGTTTTTATAGTATATAAGTGTAATATAGGTAAAAAACCACTATATTTAAACATTATTGGGCTTATAATAAATATAAATATTTTCTAACAACTACACCAATCATTTAGTTCCAAGATAAATATCACTAAGAACTTGTGTTATGGATACTAAATAACGGATAAACCTACATACATACTATTTTTTTGTAAATAAATACTTAATATACATAGGAAACCACCCAGTCCAGAACAAATATTCATGTTCATGCACACAAGTATTTGTCCTGTGTGGGAATCGAACCCACGACCTTGGAGCGGAGAGCGGGTATACTCGCCACCGCGCCATATCGGTCGCCATTACAAAACAAGATCCATTGTTAAGCCAGGTTTGAAACTAGTGCTGTCACTGTCTTTATTTTATTAAATACAAGTGACAGCACCAGATCTTGTTTTGTAATAAGCCCTATTTTTCTATTTAATCTGTAAAATTTTAGGTAAGCAGTATGTTATGATTACAGTTTTTTGTCAGTTCACAATCTCACAAAAGAGTTTATAATCTAACGATATTTACAATTTTACGGTGATATCTTTACGAATTTTCATTTTAACCCACTCAACTAAAAACTATTTTTACCTAACCTTGTTTTAGCTGTTATTAAGTTAGTACCAAAGTTTGTGTAAAAGAATGATATGTGTATTCTTTTTGGTTATGATATTTGAATTTTTTATAACTTAGTGTAAAGTATAAACTTAATTTAGTTAATAATTTATACCCTGAACGATTTTTTTTTAACTTTTAGATTTGTTTTAGTTTAGTTTTTTTATGTTATGGTTTACCTTATGTACAGTCGAGTTTCAAAAAAAGTGAACTGGTGATCTTCGTGAGGTTCTCTCGTGCCGATGACAAGCCAGTCTAACACTGAGACCTATATTTTGCCAGCCTAATATGCCGCTACAGGACTAGCACGGGCAGAAGCGCACATTAGGTCCTCCCGCGAACATGATTCAGGCTCATTGGAAACGTGATTAAGGCAGGAAATAAGTAAATTAGTCTAAAAATAAAAATTTATACCCCTGTTAAAAGTTTCTGGAATCTGGTGCCAGTTAAAAAAATATATATAAAGGCACATCACACTGAAAAACCATTGTATTAGGTTTGTCTTATATTTTTTAAACGCTTGACGAAATGCATTTCGACTAACCACTACCGATTTGATCATTAAAAATGCTGATTATTATGAATTCGACTGTACAATGATAATGAAATTGAGCCTAATTCTACTAAATTAAAATGTCAACAGTGGATTATAGTATGCAGTAGTAGTAGCTTTTTTCTTAAAATGCTCATACATTATACACTTGTAACGATCTTGCAAATTTTCAAGGCTTTATATTTAACGGTTTCAATGACTTGACTACTGTTTAAATTAGTAGAATTAGCGTGTTATTAGCCAACATATTATTTAAGCTTAAGATATTTTATTTCGACTTTAAAAGCATAGATAGCTGATTTACTTTTAATTATAAGTTTTTAGTCCTTTTTTGTTAAGTAATTCTCGAATTATTTTGTAAACGAGTAAATAATACTGGAAATTGTATGAAATTTAAGAAAAATAACTAGAGGTTTATAGACGTTCTTAATAATTTGAATTAACACCTCGCTACGTATAAATGCTGTGTTAATGACTGTTTTTTCGTTAGTGTGTACTTTTTTAGTTTTATTTTGTATTTTCTTTAATTCAGTTAGTCCAAAAAGTTGATGTCAAAATAGTTTACATATTCAAGTTTGGTTCAACAAAGCTCTTATGAATGTTTAATTAAAACTAACGCGCCTTTTTACTCACGGAGAAGAGATTGAGTGAGTATAATATAACAAAAAATAAAAAAAATAGTTTTTCTCTCGTTGGTTTGTTAAGTTAAAAAAAAAAGTACTTTTGGCTTCGTAATTAATAGTCAACATTTTCGAAAGTAAACTGGGCGGATATAATAACTGTATTGTTTTTGTGTACAGACGGGTTTAAAAAAGTTTTTAATACCTAATAATATCTACTAATTAACCATAAAAATTGATACTAACAAGTCAACCACATAACCGTTGATTTGTTAATCATCTGTTCTCCTGGTGGCGGGAAGCCGAGGAATAAGGATAGAGCAGAATTTGTCATATATAAATTTGGGGGAAACCTATGTTTAGAATCTACATCTACAAGTCGTACGGCTGCAGTAATAAAGAATGATATTTTACAGTTAAAAGCAGAAAAAAATAATTTGGTACAACATTTTGTTGTTTAAAAAATATATTTAACGGCTTTGACAATAAGAATAAATACACAAGGAGGTAGGTAAAGAAAATATGTTTGAGATATAATCTTTAATATCAGCTAACGTACGTGTACGTTATTATTTTATCTTGTAAAAGCATTTATAATATAAATTTCGTTTTGTCAGTATTTTAGTTAAAAAAAACATTGTATTTTTTTATATGCGTCAACAAGGCATTATGTAACAATGTTTTAATGTATTTTACTGTATGTATAATGTTCCTTTACTTTAACTCTTTTTTTTATAAATAAAATATGTAAAAATATTAAGCTTGTTTTTTTCTACCAATTTCTCAACTATATTACATAGGTACATACATACATTCACGCCTGTTTCCCCGAAGGGATAGGCAAAGGCATATTATACGCCCACACTTCGCCAATTATATAGTTGGTCAGTGAAATATTGTTTTTTCTTTAATTTGTAAACTTATATTACCAAAGTTAAGCAATGATCAGTATTTGGATAGGTGACCGTTTATCGCATATAATGTGAAGCGTTATAGCTTCGGAAGGCATGTTAAGTCTTTAAACACCAAATGACAGAAAAAGTATAGTCCTGCTTGTCACTGAAATTAGAAGCCAAAGTAGATACCATATTAAACGGCTTGAAAACTCTATAGATGACTCCTTATGACTGCCAATACTAATCTTTGATCCGCATATTGGAGTATGATCTGAATCTCTTACGCCTTGGTTTGTGAGGGGTACTAAATAAGGGTTATTGGGGGGGGGGGGGTTTAGGGGGTTCGGTAGTGGAACGAACATGAATAGGCTCAGACAATGGTGATTATATACTCCAGTTTGAAGGGTACGTACAGCCGGCATCAAAAAATATTTGGAACAGAACTTTATGTCACAAAAAGATGTTCCAAAATGAATTTTTGCTCAAATGATTATGTGTCTGTGTAGTTTCATACATACATACATACATATCACGCCTTTTTCCCCGAAGGGATAGGCAGAGGCATACTATACGCCCACACTTCTCCATTAATATTGTTGATCCCACGTAATAGGTGGTGAGCCTATTGCCGCTTTCCGGGCACTTTTATGTTCGCCAGAGCCTCGTCCGTTGATCGGCAGGTGCACCACTAGCAGGTGAGGTTGGCTTGGGCTCCTCGGATTTTGGTAGGAGCCGTAGGAGGTGTAGTTCATAAGTAAAAATTTTGCTATAGATAAGCTTAAGTATTCATTAATATCTTTAAATTGTGTAAACTGCCATGCAGTTTGGCGATAATAATGTTTTAATTTAATAATATATTAGAAATGAGAAATAATTAAAAAAAGAAATAGTTAATAGCAACTAATGCGCCATATATATCGAAACACGCCCTAATGGTTTTAATATTAGAGAAGTGTATACAACGACGCCGTGAGTACTAGACCTATTATTATAAGACACTTAACATCTACTGATTACGCATTACATAATAATATTTCTTACCAACAACTAAAAGTTACAATTTAATAAATCATCGAAATTAAGCGAAAAACTCAAAATCGTACGCATTAAAACGCCATAGTCTACATTTAATTTTTTACTCCACATGCCAACCAAACAATTACTCTGCCATCCGCCATTGCTATTCGAAAACAAAAAAACCGCGAAACGCGAGACGTCAAACAAAAACCGAGCCTAGAGACGTCATCCATTCATCGATATAAAAAAATAAAACAATTGACTGAACGGACAGCCCATTGTAACAGAAACTCTTTGCTCGAAGTGTTGGAACTATTTACAAAAATAAAACCTCAAACTATTTACAAAACAAAGCTCCAAGTGATTGATATCGCGAATCGTCAACAAAAAAATCTTTGCATAAAATGGTGGAGCTATTTAATAAATTGACAAAAAAAATTGTACTTGTGTGAACGGTATTCGATAATCAACCGATCGGGCGTCGCTTTAATCAATATTGATCTGAGAAGTTGAATTTTATTGGCTAGTGGTAGGCCAATAAGCTCGCTTGATTGATAATGAGCTCAGTGGTAGTCAACCTACCTGATATACATGGAGAGGCCGAATTATTTCTCATATTTTTCTGTAAATATAATTTTCTTTGAAATTTCTATTTTTGTTAATTGTTCAGTCGTTCCTATCTGGCTGTCCCGTATAGTTCTGTTAAAAGTTTATTAAAGCTAATGAACAACTGCAAAACTTCTTGGTACTTGTAAGTTGTAAGTGACTTGCCGAGGTCTTAAGTATTCGTGTAAGTATATTATCCGTAATGGCTGTAACACCGAAGAAAACAAATGCCAACCTTGACATGGTGGATTCATTATAAAAAAGTAGCTGTTGTGTAGATTAAGGGGTGCTGTAACTAGAGAAATTATCAGGACATAACATACAGGTTTTAGTCTTGTGTTGAAGAGCTCGGTACCAATCATCTTCATACATTACAATATGCTGACTAGTCACTTACTATGAAGTTTACTTTACGTATTGTTCATAAACTTAACAAAAAAAATATATACTAATTTCAAATTAAATTAAACCTTGTAAGCAGATAACATTAGTCTGATTTTTAAGTAATAGCTGACAAAAATTGTAACAACAGGTTATTTGTCGACTCCAATCCTTTTCTGTTCTTTTTGACAAGTGCGTACCGATAAGGCAATGTACTTATTACATATTCTGCGCAGCTAGATCTCACAATCACAAACATGTAATCACATACATGTTGTATTAAAAAATAACCTTTGCTCAGTTACAATGATATCCAGGTATTAGTATAAAGGATGGGTTTTTGAGACCATGCATCCTTGGATGGGTTACCTTTTGTGTGGCATTTAATATCGACCGCTTCCATGCTTCTATAGGCACGCTAAGAGGTAGATTCCAATTATCGTTAAGCCATCCCCCCCGACTGGTCTCCACCTTGTCGTGGTGGGGGTGCTGAGTACCTCCCGGTAGGGCGTAGAGGACGCTAGGGAAAAGTAACACTCCTAACAGGTCCTCCCGGTTTGGTCCGGGGGACGTTGGCCGCAGGCGGGGTGTCAGACGCTGCAACCCAGGTACTGTCCTCCGCCTTTTTCTCGACGAGCGGCGGGCGTCGTCCTAAGATTTTTAGTGGGTATTACTGCTTGCAGTCGTGTCTGCCGGTGGTGAGTCCCACACCCCCTTTCGGTCCCCCTTTGGCCGGAAGGCAGTGCGTAAATGCATTTTGTTACCGACGTACAACAAAAAAAGAAAAAAGCACTAAGCCATATTAGAAGCCTTAAAGGGCGAATTGAAAAAATCAAACAGTAGGACGACACTCCCTGTCTCTGCCAATCAACACTGGGTCAGCGTAGTGACGACTATATCTTAAATTTTCGATATATTTTGAACAGAACGCTTGTTTCCAAGGTATAAACAGAGGCATATCATACGCCCACATTTCGCCATTAATATTTTTGGTCCCACGTAATAGGTGGCGAGCCAATTGCCACTTACCGGGATATATACAACATGTAAAATAATAAGGGTTATAAATATTAAAAAAATAGGATTTTTTTTTAATATTTTTTTATTTTATTATTATTATTTTTTTTGCGGCACTTTTCGGTGTTAAGCGATGTGTGCGTGCGTGTCTCTCTGTGTGTGTAGGTCGGTAGGCTAAAGCGCTAATATGCCCATACGATTTGCCCTCGATGAGTATAACTAGTAACTTAAATTAACCATATTTAATTAAATAAAAGTAAAATTATTTTGCATGTTTTTTAATTATAATTAAATATTCTAATTGGGGTGTCTGAGGGTGTGCGTTAATTCTGTGACATGTTGTATAAGAACTATTTTAAAGTAAACTTACAGATATTAGAAATAATGGTTTGCTGGCAAAAAAAAATACAAAATATAGTTTTATGCCAGTCTTTTCTTTAAGTTAATTGATAAGAACACAAACGGTCACCCATCCAAGGACTGGCCTATGCAATCGCTGCTTAGCTTCAGTTATCGTTACTCACGACCAAAATTATCTTACCAAAAACATCTAAAGCCTGGGATCCTAACCTGGGGGTAAATCTAGTATTTCGAGAGAATAATGAGCTGGCATTTGTCCAAAATGTTCAATTTCCCTGGATTAAACAATAAGCATAATATTGTGAGAAATCCTATTCAGCAGCATTCAGAAGTCAGTAGTGACCAGGGTCATATGAGTGACGGGACTGAAAAGGTTGGGAACCACTGATCTAAAGGCGTAATTTTTAGGCCTTCACATTGAAAATATTAAAAATATTTTATTCTTAAATGTATAAATTTTTGCAATAAAAATCACTCTGTATAAATCCTATGTGTTACATTCAAACCTTATGTCGACACTAGATGTCAAGCGACCCGTTATGTATATGAACTACATAAAAAGTCGTATAATTACATAGGGAGCTATTAGTACCCCATAAGGTATCTGGTACTTTAGTGGTACTTAATTAATTTATCTGCGAACGAAGGACTGGTTAGAATTATCCACTATTATCTTGAAAAGCTAATGAGTCCTCTTAAGAATTTAATAACTGTACTAGCTCCACCTTAAGGTTATGGATTCGTGGCTTGAGTCTCAATCTGATTTCATATAAATAAGATGCCATACGGAAGAGCAAGACCCACAAGGTAACACAGGTTTTTTCATACTTAAAAAGGGGTTTGACGTCAAACTAACGAATTGTAAAATTTAGATTAAGTTAAAGAAATAAATATTTTGTATTTGTATTAATACGAAATCATTCTACTCTGACACCATTCTACCCCGACTCTACTCTACTCTGACACTATTCTACCCCGACTCTACTCTACTCTGATACTACTATACTCCGACTCTATACTACTTAGGAACTACTCTATTACGACATTACCCTGCTAAGATTCTACCCTACTTTCGACACTATTCTATTACGACACTACTTTTTTACGACACTACTTTATTACGCCACTACTTTCTTACGACACTACTTTATAACAACACTACTTTATTAATACACTACTTTATAACAACACTACTTTATTACTACACTACTTTATAACAACACTACTTTATTACTATACTACTTTATAACAACACTACTTTATTACGACACTACTTTATTACTACACTACTTTATTACTACTTTATAACGACACTACTTTAATACGACACTACTTTATAACGACACTACTTTATAACAACACTACTTTATTACGACACTACTTTCTTACGACACTACTTTATTACTACACTACTTTATTACTACTTTATAACGACACTACTTTAATACGACACTACTTTATAACGACACTACTTTATAACAACACTACTTTATTACGACACTACTTTCTTACGACACTACTTTATTACTACACTACTTTATTACTACTTTATAACGACACTACTTTAATACGACACTACTTTATAACGACACTACTTTATAACAACACTACTTTATTACGACACTACTTTCTTACGACACTACTTTATTACTACACTACTTTATTACTACTTTATAACGACACTACTTTAATACGACACTACTTTATAACGACACTACTTTATAACAACACTACTTTATTACGACACTACTTTCTTACGACACTACTTTATTACTACACTACTTTATTACTACTTTATAACGACACTACTTTAATACGACACTACTTTATAACGACACTACTTTATAACAACACTACTTTATTACTACTTTATAACGACACTACTTTAATACGACACTACTTTATAACGACACTACTTTATAACAACACTACTTTATTACGACACTACTTTCTTACGACACTACTTTATTACTACACTACTTTATTACTACTTTATAACGACACTACTTTAATACGACACTACTTTATAACGACACTACTTTATAACAACACTACTTTATTACGACACTACTTTCTTACGACACTACTTTATTACTACACTACTTTATTACTACTTTATAACGACACTACTTTAATACGACACTACTTTATAACGACACTACTTTATAACAACACTACTTTATTACGACACTACTTTCTTACGACACTACTTTATTACTACACTACTTTATTACTACTTTATAACGACACTACTTTAATACGACACTACTTTATAACGACACTACTTTATAACAACACTACTTTATTACGACACTACTTTAATACGACACTTCTCTACCTTCGACTCAAAACCGGCACTTCTCGAATCTGACAGTACTCTGTTCCTATCATGTAATATGAAGAAGATATCTCGTACCTGCACAAATATTTATTATAAGTTATTCTATTTCAAAAAATTTGAGTTCTGTAAGTGAATCAAATAAACTCTTTCATCTGTTGGGGAATGAGTTGTACACCCTTAAGCCAGTAGGACGCTGGTTTAAATCCCAATCCTCTCGTCTGATAAAGAAAAAAGACTACGGCAGCTCATGGAATCGATGAATGTTCTGAAGTTGACGACGCACATTCACCGATTACAGGCGGCCTGGATTTAATGAGGTCTCCCGACCATTTTCAAAACATCCGTCCATTGTGGAATGGATGTTAGCGGTTGGTTACCTCCCTTAGACTGTAATCATGGTTTCAACGATAAGTGATGAGTTTTACTATGCAAGGATAATGAAATGAGGTTTTTCCAAGTGATTACAGCATGAGGTTCTTAAATAAGGGCGTGAAACGGCTTAACAGAGTCGGCAACTGAAGTTGCAAGCATACACAGGCTGCAGTAACCTCTTTTCATCGGATAGGCCCGCAAAATTGCAACAAATCCTATGTCGACTTCTTGGCGGGAATGTGAAGCGTCATGTCAGTTTTGTTTTATTTTCTAATCTTTGTGATATTTCGAACATTAATGTATAGTAACGGTGGAGTATTAACTGTTAAGTGTTTGTGAACGTACAAGAGTGTTGGTAAATTAAACAAAACAATGCAACATCACTTTTCAAATTCTCTCAAGAAGTTCATTTGAGATCTCAGTATAGTCCCACATCTTTACTGAGGACTCAAGGGCTTTAGGGGGAGGGCAACTCATTTACCATGTATCATCCTTATCACCACTTATTTACTATGATTTATATATTATTAATATATCACTTACTTGACACTGGCTAAATGGGTTAAACGATATAAGCTTGGTTTCATTCCGAAGCACTTGTGTACGGCACTTAAATCTAGCAACCCCACCAATTGAAGTAAATAAAGTCTACCATAACACGCAGCGCCATCTAGCTGTAAACTAAGTAAGTGTTGTGAATGTATACTAGCTAACGGATAACAACACTATAATTTGAATACAAACATAATACGTAAGTATGCTTTTTGTTCGTCATCATTTATACTCATTACTTTTTACTTAAAAAAAGCAAATAGAAAACATGAATCCCCAGAATAATGTAACGAAATATTTACATTTAATGCGAAAATGATCCAACCTTCATGACACCTGGTGTGAAAAATTTTGCTTTTAGACTCTTGGAAAATGCCTATTTGTTTTTAGGTATTTTTCATTCCTTTTTAGTTAGTTCGTACAAACCAATGTAAAAATTCCGGCTGATTGCTAGGAAGAGGGAACATGAATAGCTTCAGTGGTTAAAGGAAAGTAAGTGCAAATAGCTTTAAATATTAAAAAGGAATTGATTTTTAATTCTATCGGCCGCGTGACGCCGCCGGTCGTAAATAGCGTCCCCTCCTTTCATCTCATTGGGGATTTGTAAGAATTGACAAATCCTACCAGATGACAGGCAGCAGCGTCATCCTGTGTAATTGTTTAAACTGCGATTACAAATCCGGCGGCATAAAGGTACGCTTAATTAAATGAACAAAATTGGGAAGGCCTATGTTGGTGTGTTTAAATATCTGAAATAATGATGATAAATTTCAATTGTGTCTACATATCTATGACTTTGAATGTTAATATATATGGCTGATAAAAATGCTTGGGATTAAACTGCCGTTTCATACAGGCTATTCTAATATAATTGACTTAAAACATGAATATTGTTAATGTTATATTATATTTCATTGTATAGCGTCACAGGCAAATGAGGATTGTAACTAACCAATCGATAATTTAAAAGAGCCTGTGAGTTTCTTGCTAGTTCTTCTCACAGAGCGGTGGCTCGGAACTGGCACTTAGATTCACTTACACTTAATTTTTTTTTGTTTTTTTAATTGTTTGATTCCAATTGAATCTAAGCTTCGTGATTTTAGTATAATTATATTTTAATTGTTTTTAAATTTTTTTCTAATTTTGATGTTTTCAAGTACTATGTAATAGTTTATGAAATAAAAAGTTTTTGTATTTGTAATATAGTTATAAAAACTGCTCAATGAAACCTACACGGAAGCTATCGCAGTGAACAGGATTTCCCTTCCCACTAACGGTTAAATAAAACATTAACTAATGAGTTAATTTAAACAAATTCCTAAGTAAACAAATGTCGGGTGCGACGTGTTTTGAATTCGAATGATCACTATACTTAATTGTAATGAATCCACTCCTACACATACATTAGGGCAAATTCTGAGATATCAGATATTATTAATTACTTATTAGTAGGAATAAGTGTTTTTTAAATGATGGACGGCATTTTCTGGGTAAACGGGTAGCCAACCCATCGATAAAATTGCCTCTGTAAAGTTTTTTTTACATTAAAGGTATTCTGGATTGCAATTAGCTTTTCTTGTTATTTATATCTTGATTAATTTTATAATGACAGTTGTCAGCTTGCTAAAATTTTGATATTTAAAAGACAAATAGTTAGAACACAGTCGATGTTATAAAATTGAGTTTATTTATATAAATAATAAACTATATGATTTGCTACTACAATTATAGTCCCATGTATTCGGTGGCAAGCTTATTGCCGCTTACCGGGAACTTTTATGTTTGCCAGAACCTTGTCTGTTGATCGGCTGCAGGGTGCACCACTTGCAGGTGAGGTTGGCTTGGGCTCCGACTTCTTCCCCCGACTGGTCTCCACCTTGTCTGTAGGAGGGGCGTGTCCACTGCGTCTCGCTGAGGAGGTCCTCCTGGATTTGGTACGGGGGACGTTGGCCACGGGCGGGGTGTCAGAGCTACAACCCAGGTACTGGCCCCCCGCCTCTTTCTCAACAAGCGGCGTGCGTCGTCGGATGATTTTTAGTGGGTATTACTGCTGGCGGACGTGTCTGCCGGTGGTGAGTCTCACACAACTCTCCCGGTCCCCCTTTGGCCGGGAGACACTGCGTAAATGCATATTTTTTGACGACGTAAATAAAAAAAAAAAAGAGCTCCGACTTCTGAGGTCTTGGGAGGATCCCTATACACCTACGATCCAGTGTCATGTAATTTATAGTAAACACTGACGCAGGACCATACTATGCCGGAGGCATACAGCATGACTTTCAGCGTCTTTTATTTATTATTTAAAATACATTATTACGTACGTACCTAGCTTACGTAAGCGTAATCTTTTATTCTAATCTGAAATTATTTTGGCTTCAATTAACCGATATAGGATTTCTTGGCGGGAAAGTAAAGCGTAATGTCTGCAGTTATGTTTCATTTTCTAAAATTTGTGATATTTCTAACACGAATGTGTAATAACGGTGGATTATCAATAGTTAAGTTTTTGTGAACATACATGAGTGTTGGTAAATAAAACAAAGCAGTGCAACATCACTTTTCAAATTCTCTCAAGAAAACCATGTGAGATCTCAGTATAGTCCCACATCTTCATTGGGGACTCAAGGGGCTTAGGGGAGGGCATCTCATTTACGATTTATCATCTTTATCACCCCTCATTTATAGGTTTATATATTAATAATATATCACTTACTTGACACTGGCTAAATTTGCTAAACGCATGAAGCCATTATTTAAAACAAAAAAAACCGTCATTACATTATTACTGTCAAAATTTACTATCTGCCCATAATAATACCCAAGTAATTGTAATATGTCGACCATTTTTCTGTAGAATTATTTTCTTATAAAATTTTACCGTGATTGTAAACTTGCCCTAAGATCGTCCTTTTATTTTCCTTATCTAACGTATCAAGACGTCTGCTCCATTAAACATCATGGAAAATCATTAGTCATCAGGTCGTACAGTACGTACGTTAGTTGATCACTGATCAGTGTGGGGGATACTCATCAATGAAATTGAAAGTTGTCCTTCCATTCTTATACTCGTACTATAAAGTTAATTCAACTAACGAATGTAAATCCCTCAAATTCAGTCCAATCTGCCATAAATTACGTCACACGAATTTCGTGAACTTTTGACCCCCCCTCCGGCCTTGTCACAGCTGGTCACACTTGTGAGACTCCTCCTCAGTGTGATGTCACATATTTTGCAATTGTACAGCAAGAAATGATTACATTAAAACAGCAGTTCCAAAATGTTTATAGGACCTGGATTTTGAATTGTGGCGCACGAAATTTAGGATGCCTCCGATACCCTTGTCACACCATGTCACACTTCGTCAACCCCTCCCACCCCATAAATGTGTGACGTAATTTATGGATAGCTCCTTAGACTAGTAAAAAGACCCTGGGCTATTTTTCGGATGGAAAATCATTAAATGCCTGTCTGTTGTGGGTGAAGCTGGTGGGTGTGTCAGACATTTACTGACTAAAAACCATCCATGTTCCTTCTTGAGCCTGCTGTGTCCAGGGGCTTCGGTAACCCTTTCGAACAGTCTTGCAACCAGACCCTGGGTTCTAAGCGTAAGTCTGATGATGGCAACAATATTTAAAAGGCAAGGGGTGCACAAAAGATCCGACATAAGGGTCAAAGTGCACCACGGACAGTCTGTGGCCCCCGCGATAAGATAAGATAATTGTAAGTCTTTAGACTTACGCTTATCAAGTTAGGCAAACGTAGTAGAGGACGGCCTTCCACGCAACGGACCGATGATCTGGTCAAGGCGGCGGGAAACCGATGGATGCAGGCTACTCAGGAGCGCTCAATGTGGAAATCTATTGGGGAGGCCTTTGTTCAGCAGTAGACGTCATATGACTGAGATGATGATTCTATATTTTAGTAGTGCATACATTTGTGAGCCAATAATTGAATGTGAGAGGGGCCAATAATTGAATGCGTGAGCATGAAAGAGTGTGTTAAATTTAACCTCATGTATTAATATAATATAGCGTATTTAGAAACAAGTCGATACCTCCTAAGTATAATTTGGTAACTAAGAAAATAGCATTTTTGCTTTTTTCCATAAAAATACCTCTTTTTATTATTATCGGATTTTAGTATATATTAAATAAAATAAATATATAATAATAAATGCCATTTTCTTAGTTAACATATTATACGAAGGAGGTATCTAAATGTGGTCAATAGTCTAGTATTAATAATGCAAGCTAATATAATTACGTTTCCGTCTGGGTTGCGGAGGTCAGAAGGCAGTCGCTCCATGTAATAATTCAGCCGAACTCTCGTTAGACCAGTAATCAGACCCTGCGCCTTAGTCTAGGACAACCGAAATAATGCTAGGATATGAGTATTATAACTTTTAAGCAATATTCTATACAACATGTCACAGAATTAACGCACACCCTCAGACACCCCAATTAGAATATTTAATTATAATTAAAAAACATGCAAAATAATTTTACTTTTATTTAATTAAATATGGTTTATTTAAGTTACTAGTTATACTCATCGAGGGCAAATCGTATGGGCATATTAGCGCTTTAGCCTACCGACCTACACACACAGAGAGACACGCACGCACACATAGCTTAACACCAAAAAGTGCCGCAAAAAAAAAAATAAAAAAAAAATATTAAAAAAGAATCCTATTTTTTTAATATTTTTAAGCGATTGAGTAGCCGATTTATAACAAACTACTTTCTTGGTGTAACCCTTATTATTTTACATGTTGTAGTTAAACGACACCAAATAAATAAATAAATATTTTTTGACAATTACACCAATTATTTAGTTCCAAGATAAGTATCATTAAGAACTTGTGTTATGGATACTAAACAACAACGCATAAACATACTTAAATACTTTTTTTTTGTATATACATACTTAATATACATAGGAAAACACCCAGACCAGAACAAATATTCATGTTCATGCACACAAAGATTTGTCCTGTGTGGGAATCGAACCCACGACCTCTGGACAAAAGTGTAGGTATACTGACCTCCACGCCATAAAATCAACAGATATTTCCTAACAGAATAATCCAGTGTACGTCAGTGAAAACATTCGTTCAAACTGGATCTATGCTATAGCAAACGGTGTGCCGCTACTATACATGGCTATCGAGAATCGTCTGTCTGTCTGTCAGTTGAACTTTGCAAACCTAATTTCTGAATGCAATACATACAAATTGGCTTCATAGGGATTCATAGCAGAAGCTGTGATGGTTCAGAGATACCAAGAAAAGGCGCGGTTTTGAAATGCTATCTCTTAGTATTGACAATCAACTATTTTCGAAGCTACAAATACAAAATGTTTATTTCATTAACTTATTTGCTAATATAATAACTAACCAATCGATAATTTAAAAGAGCATAGCCTGTGAGTTTCTTGCCAGTTCTTCTTACAGAGCGGTGGCTCGGAACTGGCACTTAGATTCACTTACACTTAAATATTTTTTGTTTTTTTAAATTGTTTGGTTGCAAGTGAATCTAAGCTTCGTGATTTTAGTATAATTATATTT
Source organism: Musotima nitidalis (assembly GCA_949126915.1). Lineage (NCBI taxonomy): Eukaryota > Metazoa > Arthropoda > Insecta > Lepidoptera > Crambidae > Musotima > Musotima nitidalis. The sequence continues at coordinate 2,974,516 of OX421424.1, read as the reverse complement.
TATTTGTTTTTGTTATTGTTTTATAATTTTGACGTTTTCAAGTACTATGTAATAGTTTATGAAATGAAAAGTATTTTGATTTTGAATATTTTTGAATATAGGTGAATGGCCTTTAACCTTTTAAGCAAACATATGCTTGTGTTACATAACACCACTCTTCCATAGCATGGTTATAATAGACTAATTTAAGAGATTTGGCAGCGTCCAGCGTCCACCATAACATAAAGATATAATTACAAATGGAAAATGAAGCTGTAGAAAACAGTATCGAATAACCCAGACATATAATACATCGTCATCTAGCCCTATTACTAAGCAGAGCTTGTATGTAGATGTTATACTAATAAATAAATATTCTCTTACAATCACACCAATTATTTAGTTCCAAGATAAGTTTCACTAAGAACTTGTGTTATGGATACTAAAGAACTTATAAACATAATTAAATACCTTTTTTTTAAATACATACTTAATATACATAGGAAAACACGCAGACCAGAACAAATATTCATGTTAATGCACATAAAGTTTTGTCCTGTGTGGGAATCGAACCCGCGACCTCTGGAGTGGAGTGTGGGTATACTGACCTCCACGCCATATCGGTCATCACTATGAGTAAGTACTCAGACTTTGGATATACATACATAAAGATTCCAAAATATCTCACACATCAAGCCCTAGGCTAAATAAAGGTAAGGGTTTTATAACCTAGTTCTAAACCTTTTTGGGTGGTGACCTAAAGTATTTATACTTTAGTAAGCAAGTTCTGATGAAAAGAGGTCAGCGTACATGGATGCACATAATACCAGGGTCGGCACTAGCGCGCGCAAATCCTTTAAAACCGTTTAGTTTTAGTACCTTTTCGAGTTATAAATATTGCGTAATTTTAGAACTAAACGTAAAGCGTAATGAAAGCACGATAGACAGACAAAGTGACAAACACCTTTCATATTGATAATAAAATATTCACTAATGAAATGCAACGTGTTTAACATAGTTAATAGTCATTCATGGAAAAAATCTTGCACATATGAGAATCATTTGAAAAACTTCGTTTGATCAAGTATGGTAAATAAGGCAATACCTGTAGACTAGTTAGGTCTATTTCTAGGCAGGCTGAGGCAAGGATGTCTAGTTTCCAAGGTTTGCTGAATAGCGATGCGTTGGATACCTTGTTTATAACTCTTATAAGTCAGTAAATATATCAAATTTAAAAGATGAATGAAGATGAATGAAGATATTTATTTATGTAATAAAAATATTTGCCTATTGCTTTTGATATATTTTTGTGTCTAAAGACCAAACTCTTATGAAAGTCTTAAGATTTCGTAAGAAATTATCTGTATGATGACATAAGGATCCCATTAGCGCAGAAATCAACGCAGAGGTCTAGCTTGAGATTTTCAAAGTGATCGATTCGGATATGAGGAAATCCGTAAAAGAACAACAACAGTCAACTAAAAAATTGCCAGTGAGTTTTACATGTATAACTGACTGCAGAAAAGTTCTGAAATGGATTTTGACAGGGAACAGCCAGGGGATAGCCTGTGAGTTTCTTGCCAGTTCTTCTTACAGAGTGGTGGCTCGGAACTGGCACTTAGTAGTGTAAACCTATTTCGATTGAAATATAATTAAAATTTCTGGTCTGGGTGTTTTCCTATGTATATTAATTATCCGTTCTTTAGTATCCATAACACAAGTTCTTAATGATACTTATCTTGAAACTAAATAATTGGTGTGATTGTAAGAGAATATTCTTTTTTTATTGTTTTTTTTTATACTTAACTCATTTTACAGTAAAAATTTAATTTTCTGCCTATGCTTGCACCTGATAACAGAAATAGACTTCTGGAAATGTTTTTTGTAACTTTATACATGTATAATTCTATACTTGTGTGCTAAATAGTATGTATTTCATTATCATCCTTATTGATTACGTGAAGAATCTTAGACACGTATACTTATCTTTTATTTTTTTATTAACAACCTGCCTGCCCATACCTTCGAAGCAATAACACGATATCGATGAAATATTTCCACCAGCTGTCAGTCACTATGGGAAAAACTATAACAAGAAATATATCACATTAAATATTCCATACCATGTCTGCATAAACATTTCGCGAATGGTCACAGTATGGGTGCTTAATTTCAATAATGGACACCCTAGTTGGGTATGAGCGTCATTTTTGTGTAGGGTGACATTATAATATCGATAATAATTTCAATATCATGATGACTATCGATATGTTTTTCAAATGTTTGTTACCACACCTTAAGTGTTGTTAGGGAATATCCACCATATTCTAAAAAGTGTGTGAAAATCTACATTGGGGTAGCTAGGGACATACCGATCTTTTTTGCGTGTAATATGTCTTGTATGAACCAATCGTTACTAATTGAAGTACTTTAATTGACTTTTTTTGTTAATAAATACATGAGTACATAATTTCATATAACCTTTTTGGGGTTGGTATACAAATTTCTACAGTTAATTTGAAGGGATCTATGAGATTAAGATGAAACGTGTCAAAATAAAATATAAAAAAAATATATATACTTTATTGTCTTTAAGATCAACATGATCATTTAGATTCGTCAACAACAATGAAAGAGATATGAGCGGTACCATAATAAAGAAATAAAAGCAAATGGGTTCTTTATCAGAATTTATCAAGGCTTGTCAGTTTATCTGTCTGTTGTGGTTTTTTTCAAGATTTGCCAGTCTGACGGTGACTCTTATCGGGGGTATCTGTCAGACAGCATGTCGTGATTCTAAAGGAGGGAGGGGATTGTCAGTCAGTCAGTCTGTCGGTGACTCTAACGAGGCTTCCAAAAGGCAACGAGATCGAGAAAAATGCCTCAAGAAACTCATCTCGGCTTTTTTCAAATGATGAGAGGTGCCCTTGGCCCATTAGACGAAATTTCATTTCCCTAGACGCCTGCTACGTCACCCTAAGGCATTTGTCCCAGGCAGGCAAGTCAAGCTTACGAGTCTGTTCAGCGTTTAAATGGAAGTTAGGCGGCCATGTTACCAGACGGACAGATAACCGACACGTGTTGGAGAGGAGACCGTGCTTGAGAAAACTTAGGTTCAACAGAACGATCCACAAAAAGATCGACTGAAAGAGAGATTTAAGAAAGAGTGGCTAGTACGTAAAAAAGAGACGGACGCAACATTTTTTTTTTGTATATTATCAAATAACCTCCTTCCGCTGTGGATGAAGCAGAAGTGTGTCAGACTTTTACTGACTAAAAACCATCCATGTTCTTGAGCCTGCTATGTCCCAAACCGCAGTAACCCTTTTGAACAGTCCCGCAACGCCACAAACCTGCCATCTGCGCTGTGGAGTATGGCCTGAATCGCTTGCTCGCCTATAATGAACTGTACTAAGCAAAAATAATCTGCTCTAGTCTAGACCTGAGAACAACTAGAAGAAGAATATAATAATACATACATACATGCAATCGCGCCTGTATCCCTGAAGGGGTAGGCAGAAGCATAATATGCTACTACACTTCGACAATTGTATTTTTGGTCCCACGTAATAGGGGGCGAGCCAATTGCCGCTTACCGAGAACTTCTATGCCAAAGTGTCGTCCATCGGCAGATACACTACTTGCAGGTGAGGTTGGCTTGGACTCCAAAGATGAAGGTAGGGTCCCTGTACACCCACCCCACACGCACTGATTATATAATAATATGTATATTCAATTGTACATATAATGTTACCTGCCAAAATGGCGACGCATCAGCGAAAAGCGCTGGTTTCTGGTCAAAGTTCAGTTCACTCGTCTAACCAAGATTAGCTGAATTTCAGTAATTACACGGAGTGACTCCCAGAGGGACCTCAACCCAGAGGAAAACATCTTACTATGATTAAACCAGCTGTCAAGACATTAGAAGACACTGACTTCCTAATAACGACTACATACCATACCATATATAATAATGTCAACCAATGGCTCAATGTGCTTTCCGAGGCACGGAGCAAGCGATAATGCACATAGCTTCAAAACATTCTGGTCGATCCAGGATTTAAACCCAAGACCTGGCTGAATTGCAGTCTATTGGTTTCACTAATATGTTATCACTGCTCCTGTAGAGAAAGAAATCTCTAATGAAAATAATTTCACAGTCACCCTTGCATAATGATTAATATGCCCAGAACCACCTCTGCCTAAACCGCGCGTCCGGTCCCATTTTGGAGCGGCGCGCGCGCAGCAAGGACGATTTTCACGCGGAAAACGGATTGGGTCAATGAATTCTTTTGTTTTTAAACAACAATATTAAGATGTATCGAAAATAATAAAACATAAATTAATAGTTAAGATAAGGTTCTCACAGAAAATATTTAAAAAAAATACATAAGTTCTTTTGCATATATTTTATTTTATTAAACTAACTAAATCACATGTACGGGTGTATAGGGATTCTACCAAGACCTAAAGAGCCCTAGCAAACCTCACCTGCAAGTGGTGCACCTGCCCAGTGCCTGTAATGTATATATGTATGTTTTACCTTTTAACAGGGAACTTTTATATTCGCCAAAGCCTCGTCCGTTAATGGGCAGGTGCACCTCTTGCAGGTGAGGTTGGCTTGGGCTCCAAAGATGATGATAGGATCCCCTGTACAAAGGGTAAAACTTGGTTTCAAAAGCGTTCTTTAGATCTTTAGTTGATCGGCAGGTGCACCATTTGCAGACAGATGAGGTTGGCTTGGGATCCTCAGATCTTGGTAGGATCCGTATACACCCGTGTAGTACGTAAGTTTTGTAAAATTAAATTTGTTGATGATAATAAATGTAACAATGAGAAACACTAAGCATATAAGATGATATTTTCTATACATATAACTAGAGAAGAATATAGAAAAATAGAGAGGTTCACTTCCTTGATCTTCTAGCTAACTTTTTTCCATCACATTGCTCGCCACCGGCATAGAGTCAGTCATCAAACCTTGGATATGACAGAAGTGCGTACGGTTCATTTCATAAAGCAAACTTGTACAAATACCTTCGTACATGTTTATATATATACTTAATGTAATATTTAAATGTACATACATACATACATAAAATTACGCCTGTTTCCCCGAAGGGGTAGGCAGAGGCATACTATACGCCCACAATTCGCCATTTATATTGTTGCTTCCACGTTATAGGTGGCGAGCCTATTGCCGCTTCCGGGCACTTATAAGTTCGCCAGAGCCTCGTCCGTTGTTCGGCAGGTGTACCACTTGCCGGTGAGGTTGGCTTGGGCTCCTCAGATCTTGGTAGGAGCCCTAAACACCTTACTATACTTAAATTTATTTTGTGCTATAAGGGATTTTTTTATTATACGAAACATTCTGCCGTGTGCCCTTAGTTGTGGAATAAACGAGATTTTCCCTACAGCATTACATATGAGCGGTACCATAATCAAGAAATACATGCGTTCAAAAGATTCGTTCATTCGACGACCGATTTGGCGTGGTGGCGAGTATACCCGCATTCCACTCCTAAGGTCGTGGGTTCGATTCCCAGACAGGACAAATATTTGTTTGTATAAATATGAATATTTGTTCTGGTCTGGGTGTTTTTCTATGTATATTACGTATGTATTTACAACAAAAAAAAAGTATGTATGTATGTTTATCCGTTATTTAGTATCCATAACACAAGTTGTTAATGATACTTATCTTGGAACTAAATAATTGGTGTAAGTGTCTGAAATATTTATTTATTATTATTTATTAAAAGAGTGTGAAACGTTTTAAAGATTCGGCAAATACGATACTAATGCAAGGGGCATATTTAACTGCTACCACAGGGTATAAAAAAATATTTTAACATTCACATGACCTACAGTTTATCTTAGTCATATTTTTCTGACATTTTCTGATATAATCATTTTGTAGGTATTATCAAACATCATCATTGACATAACGGCCGATGTGACGTAAAGGTCAGTATATCTGCACTCTGCTCCTGAGGTCGTAGGTTCGATTCCCACACAGAAAAAATCTTTGTATGCATGAATATTTGTTCTGGTCAATCAATTAATATCAACAGGAAACGCCCATGTTTCCTCTTGATATTAATTGATAGTAAGTGTATATTTGTTTTAAAAAAATAATTATGTAATTTAGTATGATTATTCTTTCTTTAGTATCCATAACATACGTTGTTATATTATCTCTAGACGAAAAGTATCAAATTGTAATTTAAGATTTGACATTGTAATATTTATTAATTTTTAAATTTTTAATGCCGACTAGAATGCCAGTGTGTTGGATGTTCTGCTCTGTAAGCCGTAATGTCAAATTATATTAAGTAATTATATAAATAAATGGTAAAAAAAACAATCCCTTCGCCCACATTGATACTAAACAAAGTCCTATACCCTTTAATTTATTAAAAATTCTCAATCAAACGGGAAAAAAATATGATAATTGGTTTAGTATTATTATTATAATTATGTTTGTCTTTTTCCGATCTCGGGCCAATGGTGACCCGGACATTTGGAAGGCATGCGTGGGGCCGAAGCCAACACGTAGAGGCCCCTTAGACAATTTTGATCTAATGGTTATGTGACACCAACCGGCGATAAACAAATACACCTAAGGACAATCCCCGGTTGGTGCAGTACTATTAGGATAAGATTGAATCTACTATGGCCGGGATATTGGGTTGAAAGCTGAAGGACTGGGTAAATTGGACTATGGATAGAGGAGACTATCGGACACCTGCCGTCATCATCAGTCTTAAATGATTGTAAATGGCAGGCGGTGACTAGCCAGAGGATTAAATGGGCACTCCAAAATAGCCGTAGTGCAACGGCAGGAGCGCAACATAGATATCCTCGGCTATAGGGTGTCGAGAGGTGTACACCGTTTTCTACTCACTGCCCAAGAGGACAGTGCGCCAACTCACGACTTATGCATCTTTCACTTCCACCCTGCGAGCATGTAGCTCTTGCGACTCCACCCTGGACAGCCAATGAAGGCAAGCCAGGGGCGAGGGTCCTGCTAGCCTCTTGGGGCCCACTCCGGCGAACCGGAGACGAGACCGCAGTCCGACCCTCTGGAGCACTCGAAATTACGCCCGTGGTGTCGCCACTCACCAACAGCTCGCCACAAGCTGCCCTGCGGGCTTATTATTATTATTAGTATTATTATCATTATCATTTTAATTGAATAGTCATATAATTTATCGCGTTCAAATAGACATACGCAATGGGGGGCCTTAGTTTTATCATATGTTGTGAGAGTGTCAAAAGGTCATTCACATTTCTTGTAATTTTTTTTAGTTATCACGATATATAAACTTAAAAGACAAACGGACAAACTGTTTCCCCATATAATCCCTAGAAATACAAGGTAGTGTCAAAAAACGGTTTCTTAACAAGTATGTAATACTAATATTCGCTATAATAATTTATTGATAAACGTTAATGCGCATTTTTTCGACATCAGATAGCCATCGTATTTTCATTCAAAACTAAATAAAATATAATTATGTGCATTATTTTTATTTCGACATTGACATTATTTATTGTACAAAAGAACTATTATTACATTTAAGGCACACACATGTTAAATGTGAGGGAGTGTATTTTTAGATATCTTGAGCTAAGTAAGTTCTTTAGTTTTTAATTAAATTCCTATAGAAATAATTAAAATTAACCTTATTAACCGAGTAAGCTTGATGTACAGTCACAAGCAAATGTATACAAGTGCATTCAAATTTAGATCTTACTACATGGAGTTAGGTACAAAGGTGCACAGATCTGTTAGCAAGTGACTTTACAGTTTTTTAAGTCGCTTAAGCAGGCATGAAAGTTAATGTCATGGTAGAACACCTGATAGATTGGTATATTTTTCTTGAACATCAGGTGACCCTATTATTATTATCCCCTAGGAGAGATCTTAAAAAGTTAATATACCTACGGTCATTTATTAAGCGTTTCGTAAAAAAATGTGTCAACCTTATTTGTAGTGTGTAGTTTCTTAGTGCAAGCCCATAACATACGGTTTTCGGAATTTGGATTAGGATAATTGAACGGATGGATGGGCTAGCCGGAGTTAACTTACTTTTAAACACTCGCTAATGGGTCTGTCAGACCCATTTATTTGTATTTTGTGAATTGTTTTTTTGTAAGGAATTATAATTTTACTGCAAGTTAATAATTTGTACCAATCAATCGATAGTTAAAATATGAAAAGACTTCTAAGAATGATAGTCTATGGAACGACTAAGATATATAATATTAATATGGATAATACTGAATTACATTGAATATATCATCATCTCAGCCCATAAACGTCCCACTACTGAGCACGAGCCTCCTCTCACATACCAAGGTGCGGGGGTATTGGGTCATACTCCACCACGCTGACCCAGTGCGGATTGGCGGAGGCAGGTGTATGGCGTCCTGTTGTTAGAATTTATCAAGCCGCCCAATAGGCCTCTAACATGGCTTAACGACTACCACATTTAGTGATACCCGGGACCAACGGCTTAACGTGCCTTCCGAAGCACGGAAGCGCTCGATATCAAATGCCACACAAACGGTCACCCATCCAAGGACTGAACTCTGTAAACTCTGCTGTACTTCGGTTATCGTTTCCGACCCCCGAGCACCGCAGAGCTACGAGCGCTTGAATATATAATATGAACTTGAATATATAAATAATTTATAATATGGTAGACTCCGATAAGCTCATGTGTAACCCTTAAATTCCTCCTAACAGCGATCTTTACTCGAACGAGCGTAATCTTAGTATCGGAGTTCTTAATAAGGATTGGAGACGAGGATGCCTTGAAAAAAGTCAGAATTATGAGATGGCCAGATCGTGTTGTAGTGAAGCAAAAACTGTGACGCGCGTTGGTCTGCTTGTTCCGTGCGGCTGCGGAGATTTTTATATGTAACGATTTTTCCTTTTTAGCTTAGTTACATAGTTGAAGATAATCGCGGATCGAGTAGATTGTGTGTACTTAAATAAATGTTGTGCGCTACATGCAATTACTGACACCTAGGATTAAGATATATGTATTTACTAACACAATGCAAAGCAAAATTAATGCACATGTAAGTTTTTGCGGATTATGATTATCAGATTTTTGTGACAGTATTTTAAAATGCTCTTGTTAAGCAAGGTGACATACCACCAGATGAACATTAAGCATCAGCTGCGAACGAAATGATACCGTTTACCGTACCAGTAAATTTGATATAATTTCTTAATTGCAATAGCATTATGCATTTGTATGATAGTTCCCTTTCTGACAAAACAATATGTAATTATTGAAGTTTAAGTTTTTTATTTCTTAATAGTTTTTCTGTTTTGTTATACTGAATCGTGTTTGTTTGATAATCCTCTTTAAAGCCATTAAATGATGTTAATCATGCGCACAACAATAAAATCTGCTATGACTTACTATTTTTTAAATAAATAATACTGCTTGATAGAAATGGAGTCCTCTCCTTCGCAGCTAAATTCCATCTCGTTCTCTTGTCCATGTGCATGATTTAATAGTATCATTCGCGGCGAATATAAATTAAGATCAAGTTAGAATCGCAGGATCTAAAAGGTCCAATCAAGAGCGACTCATAACACTCATCCAAGACTAACACGCTGTCTCCCGCCCCTTAGGACTAACACTAAATGGACTATCCTCAAATTAGTTAGAGAATAAACTGTTTTTACTCTATGTGAACAAAAATGGTGGATTTTGTGTTCAGATAAAGTTTAGTTGGACTTTACGACATGCTAGTAGGGATGGCATATTTTGTAAAGTTGTTTCTTTTAATTTATACCTAATTGAACTAGCTACCTACCTTATTAAAAGTAGCATTATCAAGGTAAAATTTTATATGATAACGAAATTTCTAAGTAAACATAGAGCAAAATTCAAAACGTTCAATTTGTTCGTATAGCGGTGACGACAGGGGCACGACTTGGACACGATTACTTTTCTTTACTTTGGTTATTAAAACAATGTATAAACTTATCTAGGCAATTATTATACATGCCATTCATTTATCTTTCTGATGTAAAGTATCATTTATTTCTTATGGTATCTTCAAACATCAGTTTATACGGGCAAAGAAATTAAATTCAATATTTACCACAACTTTCATTAGTACTGCAAATAACATTGAAACAGCTACGTTACTGTATTTAGAAATAAACTCTATTTAACATAACGTTTAGACCGATTTAAAAGCCTTCCCCACGGTAGCCCTAAGAGAAAAATGCGACGCTAAGCGTGCCAGCACGAACAGCTTATAATATTCAACGTACGGCTGGCAGCAAAAACTCGCTGCTACCGTCTTGGCAGTGCGCTGTCATTACGGAAAATCTTATGTTAATCACAATTATGTACTCGGTGCCCTGTCACATACTCGTATCGTACAAAAAAATCTACGCAATTTTAATGTACCGCTTGGTATTTACGGCAGATTCCTTTGGGCAAAAACTATGTGTCGTGTGCATTGTGAGCCGAATCTTGATTTGATGCTTCTAGTGCGTAAGTTTTATACGTAAGTGGGAGGGTACTTTTAGCATTATTGGTATTGGTACACACATACACAGGGACTTGTAGTATGAAGTTTTTAGGGCGTGTCATATAACTATTTTTATTGAAATAGCTGTTTATTTTTGTCGTTGCGATAGCTATTCAATTCGATGAATGTGAAATATTAATTAAGACCAACTGAAGATATCGGTAATTATAAAGACAGATGATTATAATGTTTGTTGTGAGAAGCGTAACTATTAGTGGAGAAAATAATATTTTAATTTACTTTGAAGCAATTATGTATAAAATACTTAGAAGGTAAACTATAGTAAAAAACCTAATTGATGCTATCAGGTAGCCTCGGGTTTTTATGAAAATTCCTCTCAAGAAAAGAAGCCTGTAATTGCGAAAATTTTCAATCAAGATTTTTTTGTGAGTGCCAAAGACAATACTTGCAATCGTTTGTGTAATAAAAAAGGATATAGGATTATGGTTTATGGATTTTGTCATCATTAATTTGGTTCACTTATAAATTATGGTATGTATTGAACACAATTGTATTTGTGAGGATATTTCAATATGCGAAGAAAAGATCAAGTATATCTTGACAGATATTGTGAGTGCGAAAGTATAGTAGTACTATTTTTAATGTTTTCATACCTAAAAACATATATAGGATCTAGATATAGAGATGATTTATGATGGACAAGTGTTGGGAGGGGAAGACCACGTAAGACCTTCCATGAAAGGGCAGGTCAAAAGTACCCTAAACCGACGGGCGTGTATGAGGAGGATAATGAGTGTGAATGAAGCTAAAAGTGTGTGCCAAGATCGTAGCAAGTGGAAGAATGTGATCTCTGCCTACCCCTACGGGAAAGAGGCGTGACATTATGTATGTATGTATGTATATAGAGATCGAATCGGAGATAGATAGGATCTTGGCTACGGACACAGGTCTCTATCCTAAAACATAACACACATTTAATACCGATTGATTACGTCATAGATATGTATATCTTGAGTTTAATCTTTCTGACAATAAAAATACGTTTAATAACCTTGAAGATCACTTTTATCAACAAAAGAAAATTTTTTGTCTTCTGGCACTCCGCTTCACAAATTATAGATTGTTAGGTTGTTTCTTTACATTTATACCTAATTGAGCACGAAAAAAGTACCTTATTACAAGTAGCATTATAAAAGTAAAATTTTATATAGACCAGGTATAATGTAATTTCTAAGTAAACACAGAGCAAAATAGTTAGTAAATCAAACCCGCTTGAACTTTTATATTTTATTTCAGTTGTAAATCCATAATTTGCAGATTTTTCTTTCTCGAGTTTGCGACATTTATTTATTTATTGCAATCAGAGCCATGTTTTTATAAAATACACCCAAATTCAAACTTTAAAATTATTTTTTAAAGTTACATTATTAACCATTAATCGCAAAATGATCAATAAACAATCTATTTTCTCTTCTTTTATGTCTATGGCGTTCTACAAGTTTTAAAAAACTGATTTATAAGTTAAAAAATTGTCGGCATCATAAAAAAGTTGTCTTATCTGAATCTATTAAAATAGTGATTTTAAAAGAATCTTTGAAGTATTTCCTTTTATAAGCATAGCCGGTAATACTTTTGTATTAATAACATTACAAAAATTGCTTGCTCAAAAAGAGCGAATTTGCGAATTTTACACATCATTTCGTTAAATTCACAACCACTTTTTATTTAAGTTCAAAAACATTCATGCCGATGATTTGCTACTGCACCAGTTTTTATAAAACTATTACAATATACTTATATGTTTAATAAATAGATAAAATGGTCATTACAGGGTTATAGTAATCATATTTCTTTACGGTTAGTTACTGTCTTATATAGGTAAACCTAATTGGCCAAGCTGCCTTGTAAAAAATTGCGCGTTATACACATTTAGATATTATGTTGTTTTATTTATCATAACTACCACCGGTTTGTTTAATATGTTCTTTACTATTTCCTGTTTAAGGAAAAATGTGAATAACTCCTCTTTTTACTGTTGGAATGTGGAATTTATGTTTGTAATTAATGCTGGTATGGGCTTTTTTCAATGATTGTTAGTCTTACAAAACGCTGAATTAATTTTGAAATTATCCTAAACAAATATGAATTAACTTATGAGACTTGTGTTTTTAACTGTTTATGGTACTTTCCTAACTTTAAGAGAGATTATTCATAGTTCTCGTTGTTAGCTGGTTAGTTCTTGTAAACGAAATAAGAACTACTGAAAATTTTAAACTTATATGTGCACTTATTAGTGTTCATTTTTAATGTAATTCTTTAAAACTTTTTTCACATAGAATACGAAAGACTAGAAAACAACGATCTTTCGTATTTATTTTTTAATCTTTGGTATTTATATTTCAAAACAACTTGTTCATGAGTACTCTTTCATAAGATTTACGCAATCAAATTAAGTTTTCAGGTCGAGAAAAATTGTTGTATTGATTATAGAAAAATATATATTTTAAATAGAATGTACAATGAGTATTATTTCGGTGTACTCATTATTATTAGTCAAAATGACAATTAAATTTCATCAAGCCATTGTTACTTAAATAGAAAATGTTTTAAAACTCAGACCAATATACCCAACAGAGAGTACAGTCGTATCTCTCGGAATACGAAATTACGGGGGTTGCTCAAGGTACAATGTTAGGTCCTCTATTAATCTTATAATTGTGGGCTCCATTTCTGTTATTCGTCCATATAATCCTTAAAATAGGACAGTTGCTTCAAAAGGCACGGCTAAAAATAACTATGACTATTAAAAGTTTTCCTTCCGTTTGCTCCTGTAAAATAATAACACACTTTCGTGCTAATATTTCAATTCTAATGTCAATCACAACTTGACACCGTTGCCGCTCGTCTACGTGACCGGAAGCCGCGTATGATCCGCCATTATTTAATTTTATTTTCGTTTCCGGCGACGGAAGGACGTGCACAGTTACTTTCGCGCCAGTTGCATTACAAATCACGCCATCTATCGCCCGGAAGACGGAGTTACGTTCGCATATTACAAATTAGGGATTTTGATGCCGCGATTTTTTCGGTAAATTTAATTTGATTTGAAGTTAAATGTTTCGTATAATTTCAGAATTATTATTAATTTGGTAGGCTACAATTGGTATGCTGTAGCTGTTCATTATAGTACTTTGTCAGTTCTATGTCGGAGGCTAGTATTAAAATTTTGATAATATATATAATAGTACTTTTGGGAGCGACATAGTACTAAAGTTTTGCTACTTCTGAGGTTGACTGTAAGACCTCAGTGCGAGATATTCAAACCTCAAGTTACAACAACAATAAAGTGTTCCGCTTCCCGCAACACTGTTAATTCTGAGTCCTAAATTCTGTTTTAAGTGCCCAGTGAAGTTAGGACTGACTAACTATTTTGCTAAAGAAGTTTTATAAAATGTTACTATATTGGAAGTCATCGACTGGTTTTTCTCTTTCATCATACTAAATACTGTTCTAGGAGCCCAGTGAATTTTACGTCTCAGGACTAGACTTCGTGAGGAGCTCACGGCTGTGCTCAAGGATTGTGTTTGCTAATTAATTATCATTTTAGCCATGTCAAGCCCACTGCTGAACGTTGGCCTTTCCAATATTTTATTAAATTGAGGGTATTTGCCCATAATCACAACGTTAGGTAGGCGGGTAGGTGATTGCAGATTTAGCCCGTATGCAGTTCCTAAGACCTGAAAACGTCAAAATAAAATATAAATATAAAATACAGTCGAAATATGATTACGATGAAATCACGAAGCATAAATTCACATGTAACAAAACAATAAATATTTAAGTGTAAGTGCATCAAGTGCCAGTTCCGAGCCCCCGCTCTGGAAGAAGAACCGGCAAGAAACTCGCAGTCTATGCTGTCTAATTAATTGATAATTAAGTAATTAATTGATAAGTTAGTAACTTTTTATACAAACTAAAGCTATAGGTATGAACTATAAAGCTATACAATGCAAATTAATATAACATTAACAATATTCATGTTCTAAGTCATTCATATTAGAATAGCCTGTATGAAACGGCAGTTTAATCCCAAGCAATGTTATCTGCCAATAGTCTTTGACAGAATAATATCCTTTTGTAGACAGCTTCCGTTTAATTTACGTAAAATTATACGAGTATAATTAGATCTTCTGTGACTTTTAATGATTTTGATTTGGATGAAATTCTTTTCTAGATCACCTTATAATGTAATGATGCTAGTAACTAGCTTATAACGAATAATATAAAAAAGGTGTATAGGGATCCTACTAAGACCTAGAGAGCCAAAGCCAACCTCAACTGAAAGTGGTGCTGCCGATCAACGGACGAGGCTCTGGCGAACATAAAAGTGCCCGGTAAGCGGCAATAGCGGAGTGTGGGCGTATAGTATGCCTCTGTCTACCCCTTCGAGAAAACAGGCGTGATTGTATGTATATAATTAGTAAGTCTTATCACCCGATGCTTGAGCTAAGTTAAGGGGATATGATATATAAATGAGGAAAATCAGCGTCCATTTGTCTCAAAGTGAACGAAGCTTTCTACAACGTAGAGAAAACGCTAAATAATCATTTGTTGACCCAACCAGCTTCATGTCGTGCTCATTAAATACTGCAATCAAAGATGCCGAAACCACAGTACAATTTTAAAGTGTAATCTCCACTAAACATGAGAGGGACCGTCAGTTTAATATGGATACGACGAGAATAGTATAGCTGGGAGTTAGGCGTAGCGCGTGCGACGTACGGTACTTTGCGGAAATGCGCGTGCGCATAATATGCATGCTGATGCGTTTGTACCCTTATCACGTACAGGTCACGATCATTTATCCTTCAATTGCTTGTGGCAGTTTGATTTACTAGAAATAGTAACCTACCTACTCATAACTAGGTCTTTCTTGGGTATGTCAATGCTGTTCTTACCTATTAGGTATACATATGTATCTTTATGATTTGATTATCTTTTTTTTTAAATTTAGATAATGTTAAAATATATGGGTGTATAGAGCTCCTACCAAGATCTGAGCCCAAGCCAACCTTACCTGCAAGTGGTGCACCTGCCGATCAACGGACGAGGCTCTGGCCATCATAATAGTTTTCGGTAAGCGGCAATAGGCTTGCCACCTATTACGTGGAACCAGCAATATAACTGGCAAAATATGGGTGAATAATATGCCTCTGCCTACCCTTTCGGGGAAACCGGTGTGATATTATGTCTGTATAATCCATGGGTTAAATTACTAAATGTGAAAAATAGGATATTATATTTTTCTTGTATCTTCGTACTTGTAATAGAGACAAAAATCCCAATAGAATATAAATATTCGCATTTATAAACACTAATTTTCAAACTCACGACCATACAAGCAAGTGTAATAAACAACTTGTCGTATATTTCTTTAGTTTGAATCTTTAACATACATGTTTAAAACCCAAAGAGAAGACCCAAATCAAGACAGATAAGCACAGCACACAAACAATCAAATCCACAACTTATGGAGCGAAATAGCGGGATGTCCACCTCCACACAATACTAGCGGTCGCCAAATAAGTATATTATTTTATATTGATGCTAAGATTAAGGAAATACGAGTAGTTCCTATACTCGTATAAAACATTGCGGTTCATTGAACTATTTTTACCGCGATTTTTGGCATAAAATAAAATTATAAAATAATAAAAAATAAAAATAATATTATTCGAAAGCATAAGGAGAAAAGATTTTTTAAAAATACAATGGATTATACATTTTGTTTCAAATATATTCAAAGTCAACGTCAAAATCATTTTTTCAAGTTTTGCTCAATAGAGTTGTTATGAAGGTCAAAACTTAAAAACTAGCGCACCGATTTACTGCAGGCGGGAGCTTGATCGTGAAATCTCTCTTTAAAAAAGTTATAACAATATTTCTGGTCACACCGAAAAAATAAAAGGGCGTTTAATATCGTCGTACTCCTCCTTCAGGGAAACAGGCGTAAAGTGTGTGTGCTATTCTAAAAATAGCTCAAATCCTAAACATAGCAAATCCAAGTAAAACATCAGCTGGTAAAAACAAACCACAGTCATAAAATAAAAGTAAAAACAGAGCACTGTCATTACGCAACGTGCCGGCTGCCATTCGGGGCTAGCCGGACCAAAACAGCGATCCCGACGGACTAAAAAGAACATCTCTTTAGTCTCTTAAGGCTACGGCCATACGCAGCGTATACACAGTCGGGCACAAACGCAAAGTTCACTTCATGTATGCAAGGAAGCACTCATAGCATCGCGGTAGTTATTAGGTCGACGCAATAGAATATAATTTACAAAAGGCATCCCTCAGTTGAGTAACAATTTGTTTGGCATTGAAAATCATGCGGTTGCATAAAAAGTCACGTTTAGAACCGTTCAATACGCCCTTGGTCTGCGTGATCAAATCTTTCTCATCTTGGTTAGAGAAGCCCTGTGTTCGGTAGTGGGACGTTAAAAGGCTGGGTTCAAGACGATGACGATACATGCAAATTCTACATATTAATGAATCGATAAGTTAGGGACCAAAAGCAAAAACAATCTCTCAGTCTCTATAAGCTGACATAAATGTATAGCACTGAATGAAACATATTTTGATATACATACACATTTTCTACCTCCGGAAAATATTTGATTCTAATGAAAAAACAGAATCCACAATGTACAATGGAGCTGCTTATTCCAAAAGGAATCTCATTCAGCAGTACGAAATAAGAAAACAGCATTAAACGGAAAACAATTGAAATAAAAAAATAACAAAAAATAATTCACTGGTTTAAAATACTTGGCTCAATGTAATGCACTACACACCTACCTCCACTAAATATACACTGTGCCTGTATAGTTGAGTACTAACGGAATCTGAATCCACCTCGCATTGGATTTTAACAGGATACATTTTTTACAGATAATTTTATGATCTACAATTTTTTCTTGAGGTACTTTTATGATAAAACTTACGTTTTGCTGAAAATCGCGAAAAGCTCATTTTTTTGGCCTTTGACCTTGAATAAAATTTTTTCCTTACAGGGGAATGATGGGGAACTTCTAGACATTGTTTATAATTATGTTTTGAACAACTTCACAGAAATTCAGCTTGTTGGGACTTTATGTAACTTCACTCTAATTTTTTGGTCTAAATTGACCGGACTATTAACCTTAAAGATTTCATAGAAAACTACGATGATGATGACATAAATAAAAATAGACAATCTAAAACCCCAACACGCTGTTACCAATAGACTGTGCGACATATGCAAGGAACTGGAGTAACCCAGTCACTTAGTTTATGGATTGGCACCAAAATTATGGTGAGGCGCCGTCGGTTAAGGAGATGCACGTGGCGAGGGGTTTCCTGGCTCCTCGGTGAGCACTTGCACTTGACCGGCTGTTTATTGCCGCTGACTGATTAGGGCACAGGAATGTCAATGATCTGACTGATATAGCTGTTTATCATCACACATTGTGATTTCAAGCCAAGTTCTTAAGCTTTCGAGACACGATTGTAATTCTATTGTGTCCTGTCTTACGGCATTTTACATCAAATTATGAACGAATGTTAATCAAGTTTCTAGCTAGGGAAATCCTAAGACAATCATAATTCCATCGTCTTTTGCATGTGGATGCAGATAGTGGTATCTCATAGATTCATAAAAAACCATACATACAAGAATAGGAAATAAATGACATTCAGACAAATAATCAAGCCAGTAAGCAGATTCTGGGCTCTAGGCGCCGTTGGTTAAAGAGAAATTCAAGGTCTTTTTAAAGATGACTTATTTTTAAAGGGTCGGAAACGCGCTAGTTTTGCTGGGTCTTAAATGAGCGCCCTGGCGAGGATTTCCAAATACAGCATGGCTCTTTTCAAAGATGAACGACTTTTAAGGGTCGTTTGTCCATATATATATATATACATATATCAACGCGCTATTGTTGCCTAAAGTAAAGCAAAATCCATGCTTAAGTGCCATTTTGTGATTTAACAAAATGCGTACTTTACCCTATCAGTAACGCTTTTGATCACCAGCAACAAATCCGCAAACCAATTGTTAACTTTAATATCGCACTGCTATATTAAAACTGGGGGTGTATAGGAATCCTGCCAAGATCTGAGGAGCCCAAGCCAACCTCACCTGCAAGTGGTGCACCTGCCGATCAACGGACGAGGCTTGGCGAACATAACAGTGCCCGGTAAGCGGCAAATGGCGAAGTGTGTGCCTCTGCCTATCCTTTCGGGGAAACAGGCGTGATTTTATGTATGTATGTAAATTAAAACTGTATTAATTCAAAAAGAGACTTTTGTAAGAAATTTACAATTTTATATAGGTAATGAAGAATCTGAAAAATAGATTTAATCAAATTTCGCCTTTTTTGAGTTGAGTTCTCAATGTTTTTATTTACTTGAACTTTTTGACTGACCAACCGTGTTAATTTATTATTATTTACACATTCAAGTAAACATGAAAAATTCACGAAAGATATATGAAAAAATGAAATACGCACGTCATATAAGTTACGTAATGCCTGAAGCGACATATTGGGTCTAAATTAGTTTGACAATAATTAGTGCTCCGTCTCAAAAAGGTTCGCGCCTTATTGGGGGGGCCTTAAACGGTGACCAAACATCACCCGACTTATATGGTGATGCGAATTGGTCACCAAAATATGTATTGTGTAGTGTTTACAACAATAGTGTTAAACAGTTACTAGTTTCAAGGTATTTTCGATGTCAAGTTTATGTGTACATATTCGATACGAATATAATATACAAATCTTCCAAAATTATGTGTATCTATACTAAAAAAAAAGTTTTTTTTATTTTTTACGCCAATTTCGCGTAATTCAATAAGAATGTGTGCACAGTATGAGAGTGGTTCCTAATATTAATTAGTTATTAATTCAGGTAAGTTATACCCATGCACAGAAAAAAAACAACAAATAAACATTATAAATGCCATACAATACAGTTAATAAAAAAACATTTTGTTCAAGTAAGGGCGAACACGTGTCGTGTTGAATAGTTTCTCGATTTTTCGGGAAATTATAATAGCGCGGGATTGTTACAAAAATATTTTTAATACATCACTTGCTTACAATGGATTTCCGCAAAGTAACACCTGAATCAATAAAATATATTTCAACCTGTAATGTAATTTACATTTCAAATAAGCTAAAATAAATATAATAATTAACAAAATGTGACAAGAGAAACAACTTAATTTTTAACATAAACACTTTGCTTTACTTTTTAAGTTCTCTTTGAGCAAAGCTCCAAACAATGCCTTATGAATGTGCAGTCCATCCTTCCAGCAATCATCGCAAGGATAATGTTGGATCTGGCCCGTACTTTGTGCACAAGAGATGCGGTGCGCTTGCGCATAGTGGCGTAAAAACAGTCAATGTGCACCTCCCCCCCCCCGTATCGGAAACGCTCCATCATTACCCTAAGACCAGCATGTGCAGTTTCGAAGAAGAAAGAGGGCGGGATAAAATCTAAAAGTTCTTCAGAACACACATCACCGGTAGAACACATTGAGAGAACCAATGTCCCTACCACAGAACATAGGCTAGCTCCCTACGTAGCTGGAGGTCCTTAAGAGATGCTGTAACCTCATCCTCAATAATACAATCCGCTCCCGCACATAAGATGGAACGTAGTCAAAATAATTATCATACATACATACAGTCACGCCTGTTTCCCGCAGGGGTTGGCAGAATATGCCCACACTTCGCCAATTATATAGGTGGTCCCACAAATTAGGTGGCGAGCCTACTGCCGCTTACCGGGCACTGATATGTTCATTAGAGCCTTGTCCGTTGATTGACAGGTGCACCACTTGCAGGAGAGGTTTGGTAGGATCCTTATGCACCTAATAATATTTAATTACTGCGAACAATTGCATTTAGAAGAAGGTTCGGTAAAAGAAGTGGAATTTTGGAAGACGTCTGTTTGTCCATCCTTATTTTTTTATTAAACTCCTTAAGTTTACATTAGGTGTTAAAATATGACAAGCAGCATCTTCATGGACCCTGTCGGACACGGTATTATTTAGTAAAGAGGTCGAATTACGGCGAACAGAGGGCCTACTCTAATTCAACGAAAACGAAACTTCGTTGCATCTATCTCAGTCACTCCTTGGGTTATTATCGAGTGAAATGAATGGGTATAGCGAAGTTTCGTTTTCGTTGAATTAGAGTTGGCCCTCAGGACTTCTCATATTGTCGAAGTATGTTAGTCAAAATAATGACTCGCTGAACTGTTTTTTGGAAGTTGCGACATATCGAAATAACGAACAGTCAATATTCAGTAGGACAATTGGCAAATTATAAATTGGGTTTAAAGAATATTTATTTTCTCATTAAAAACCATACAGTCACTTACATGAGAAATTTACAATAAATGTTGGTAAGAATAAATCTGTCGAGTAGGTATAAAAAATAAAAAAATAAAAATTTGAAAAGACATCCAAAGAAGTCGCCTCATGATTTTTTTTACAAATTTTCAACAGTCTCTTAACCTTGATTCGACTACCAAAATGAGCAATCTCACCTCTGTGTCATAAAACCTAGATACCGTTGTTCTCATTTGCCTAAAAAGTTGGTTTCGCGTAAACAAACTAAAAAGGGGATCATTATGAGAGTTGATTCAGAAAATGATCACATAGCGACGCCATTTTTGGTGTTTAACGGAATCGATGAAAAGAGTGAGGTAATCTAGCCTATTGTCGGCTACAGAAATATAATAATACCATATTTAAACGTAATTTTTTAAATAATTTTTTTTATGAGCAAATATTTATGAATTATTTAATAAACAAATAGATTTAACTAACAAGTAATTAAACAGCGTCCTTCCTCCTCTCTCCTACACTATGCTGTGCCCGACAGGGTCCACAATTGATACTTTTGTACCTAAACTACCATCCTGTAACACATTGTTGGAACGCAATAAAGAATTGAGTATATTTTGAGTTCATCCTTACGCCTTAGAAGTGAGGGATACGCATACAGAGTATTTTGATTTTTAAAAATCTGTCGTTGGTTACGTTGTGGAAAGAGCTGGCGAGGTTTTTTCAAGAGATTATAGCATGAGGCTCTTCAAAGGGGCATGAAACGGTTTTTTACAAGGTAGGCAACGCGCTAGTAGATTGCAATCACCACTTTCCATTAGGTTGGGTACATGCTTGAGTTCCACCTAGTGGTATAAAAATGAACTTTTTATGTAGCTTGCCAGTTTTTTAAGAAAAGTTTCCGTGCAAAAGTTTGTATATAAGATATTAATTGAATTGAATCTGAAACTGTGAATTTGTATGAATTTGTTTTGTATTTAAGTAACAGATAAGAGGCAAAAAAAGAGTTTATATACATATTTCTTGTATATATAATTATATATATTTCCTTTTGTCTGTTACTTTCATTATTTTAATTTTTTGCATATATTTTCTTATGCGTTTTGTGTATGGCTATTTCAGTGTAGTATGTTTATTCAGTTTTCTTTTTAAATTTATATTTTGTTTTGACATTTTCGAGTGCAATCTAATAGTTTATGAAATAATGAACTTTTTATTTTTACTTTACTTTACTTTTGGTTATTTGCTATTGTAAACTCGTACGAAATTTGTTATTTCATTCTTTTTATTTTATTTTGCATGTATATCTTACCTATCCTTGTTTTATCTATCTGACTCCTCATGAGGTTGGCTGGAAGAGATCTCTTATAGAGATAAGTTCGTTTTTGATTTATGTGCAATAGAGATATTAGAAAGAGTTAAAATAAATAATTATAAACTCTTTATTGCCCTTTTTTAATTTCAGCCTGCTCCTTCCCCTCGAAATTCAGGATTTAGCCCCGCAGTGCTCTAAACCTATGCTATGGCTGCCAAAAAGTTCTAAAGCATTTTTTTTATATTATGGCGATATGTTACTACCCTACCCTATAGATTATCAGTATTAATCGGTCTTCGAACTCTTGTTTTCTCATAACACCAAATACTGCGCCCCGCTTCGCCATTTTGGAAGTGCGTGGTCGGCCGCCCGCGTCCCATCGGCTATTTAACGATTTGCACAATGTTTCTAAATAGCTCTTTAATTATGTTAAGTTTAAGTTTTTATTGATGTCTTACAACTGTTACTGCTGCTGCCGTTTCTCTTTTTATGAGTTATTTATTACAATTATACACAATTCCAAGCATTTTTTTTTTGCAAGCTTCACAAATAATAGAAGATTGTATGACACTTAGATTCACTTAAACATTTTGCATGTAAGTGAATCTAAGCTTCGTGATTTCAATGTAATCATATTTTAATTGTTTTTTATATCTAAATTTGAAGTTTTTAAGTACTATGTATAAGTTTATGAAATAAAAAAATAATAGTTTTTAGGCACGCACGTACTAAGAATTATAAATAATAATTATAATTCTTAGGAACTGCGTACGGGCTAAATCGTAGGTGCCGCCTGCCTAGCGTGGTGTCTATAGTCATCAAATACCCTTAATTCTATGAAATAAATACTATAAATATGAGAAATTTCGTAAGGCACTATCCGTTCCAGATCTCGATGTCTATGTGCTAAATACTCAATATTTAACCGCCAAGATTAATATATGTTTGTGATTTTCGGAGATAGTTAGTGGAATTAAAAAAGTTAAATGATGTAAGTTTTTGTTTTAACAAATCTTATTAATGTTAATTTTTTATTTGTTTTAAGTATTTTTGATTGCAACTTCCCTTTCTTCAGTCTTAAAGTTGCGTACCCGAAAGGGTCCATAAAATTGGTTCTAAAATTGTATAACACCTATGTACACATTATGGTTTAGCAATAAATAGTTTGTATTTGTATTGACTCCACCTTAATATTTAAAAAAACCCGAGGCCGATGTGCCTGCTGTTAAAATTTTACCGTGTTGATTACAAATCTTCATAGAAGGCTCTTATGTATTTTATGTATATATATATTTTATGTATATCTCTCGACTACTTTACTGAGATAGGACTTTGACTTCGACTGGGACTAAATAAAAAAAACTACAAAAACAATAATATTTATTTATGAAATCAAATTAAATAACACATGATTAAGTTATGTGAGGCAAATAAGAGACGAAGTAAGGCGTTAACATTTGTGCTAGTTTGTTATAAACACGGTTATTTAGACTGACGCTAATCAAACTCAAACTCAAACTCAAACTCAAAAATACTTTATTTCATAAACTATTACATAGTACTTGAAAACGTCAAAATTATAAAAAAATAACAAAAACAAATAAAATATAACTATACTAAAATCACGAAGCTTAGATTCACTTGCAACCAAATAATTTAAAAAAAACAAAAAACATTTAAGTGCAAGCGAATCTAAGTGCCAGTTCCGAGCCACCGCTCTGTAAGAAGAACTGGCAAGAAACTCACAGGCTATGCTCTTTTAAATTATCGATTGGTTAGTAACAATCTTCATTTGTCTGTGACGCTATACAATGCAACATAATATAACAATATTCATGCTTTAAGTCATTCATATTAGAACAGCCTGTATGAAACGGCGGCTTAATCCCAAGCATTTTTATCAGCCATATAGTCTTTAATAGAATAATATCCCTTTGAAGACAGCTTGCGTTTTATTGTTAATTTAAATTTATTTAGGCTTAATTGCTGTATATTGCTTGGGATTTTATTATAGAATCGCACACATTGACCTTTAAAAGATTTGTTAATTTTTTGGAGCCTAGTGGCAGGTACAACTAGTTTATGCTTATTTCTTGTGTTTAGGTTATGTATATCACTTTTCTTACTCAATTTATCAAAATTTTTGTGTACATATACTAGGTTTTCATAAACAAACTGACCCGCCACTGTCAAAATACCAATTTCTTTAAATTTATCCCTTAGTGAATGTCTACATGGTAGATTATAAATTGCTCGTATGGCCCTCTTCTGCAGTACAAAAATATTTTGAATATCTGCGGCACAACCCCACAGAAGAATACCATACGACATAACACTATGAAAATAGCAATGATAAACAAGCCTAGCTGTTTCAACGTCTGTTAATTGGCGAATTTTCTTTACCGCATATGCAGCAGAGCTGAGTCTATTCGACAATTCACCAATATGTGGGCCCCACTGTAACTTAGAATCTAATATAACACCCAAAAATTTGGTGGTATCCACAAGGGTCAACTCATCTTCCTTTATTTTAATAGTGGTGTTTACTTGTCTGACGTTAGGCGTCACGAATTTAATGCATTTCGTTTTAGCCCCATTTAATAATAAATTGTTAACGTCAAACCAGTGCACCACCTTTGAGATCGCATTGTTTACATCGTCTGGGTTCTGATATCGCTTTATTTTAAATAATAATGATGTATCATCAGCAAACAATACTATCTCGTGATTTTCCTTTACCAAATGTGGCAAATCATTAATATAAATTAAAAACAAAAACGGGCCGAGAATCGAGCCCTGCGGTACCCCCATTTTTACTACAGAACCCTGAGATCGCTTTCCATTAACTTCAACCCTTTGAATCCTATTACTTAAGTAAGAAGTAAGAAGATCCAATGCGGAGCCTCTTATTCCATAATAATCTAATTTTTTTATCAATGTTTCATGAGGAACACAATCAAAAGCTTTGGACAGATCGCAAAAAATACCTAAAGCGTCCAAAGAATCTTCCCAAGCATCAAAAATATGTTTCAAAAGCTCAACACCTGCATCGGTTGTGGAGCGACCCTTAGTGAATCCAAATTGTTTTGAATGCATTAAGCCATTTTTATTAAAAAATCTTAACATTTGGTTGTAAATAAGTTTTTCAAAAATTTTACTAAAAGTAGGCAGCACTGAAATAGGTCTAAAATTAGTTGGGTCTGCTGTACTGCCCGATTTAAATAGTGGAATGATTTTACTATTTTTCATTAAATCTGGAAACGTGCCGCAATCTATACATTTATTAAATATTATAGCTAAACTGTGCGCCACCGAAACAATGATAGGCTTGGTAACTACGATGGAATTGCCCCAGAGGTCTGCAGTCTTTTTAACATTAAGAGTATTAAATGTCTTAATTATATCTATGGGTGTTACATGATTAAACATAAACTCTTCTGTACAAATGTTTACATTATCTCTTAAAATAGCCTCCGCTAAAGTAGGCGAGGAATTTAAAGTTTTTGTAGTAGACACTGGAATATTAGTAAAGAAGTCTTCAAAAGCATTGGCAATATCTAAGTCAGATGTAAGCGTCTTGCTATCAATGTTGAGTTTAAACTTATTATTATAATTCTTATTTCTTCCCGTTTCACTATTAATAATATTCCATGTCATTTTAATCTTATCATCACTATTTTTAATTTTATAGCTCAAATAACAAGACTTTGCCGTATGACATGCTTTTCTAAATATTTTAGAATATTTCCTTACATAATTATGAAATTGTTCACTATTGTTAACATTTCTTTCGTCATACAGTTCATACAGTCTCTTTCTACTTTTATGTAGCCCAGGAGTAGCCCATTCACTAAAGGCAGCATTATCATTTACCTTAATCGTTTTGGGAGTAAATGTTGATTGAAAACTACTACAAAAGTCGCTAAAAAACATATTATATAAAATATTAGGGTCATTGCTTTTATCTACCATGGGTAAACTAAATGATAATAATTTATTGTTAAACCTCTCAAAACGATTATTGGTTTTTGGTATAAATGTTATTGTTCTTTTAGCCACAGTTTTATTTCTACAAAGCAAAGATATTTGTTGACCACAATGATCTGAATCTAATTGATTAATAATTTTTTTACTGTCATCACTCAGTATAATATCTGTAAATATGTTATCCAAGCAAGTGGCAGTAGTGGCTGTAATTCTTGTTGGCTCTAGAAACACATTTATCAAATTATATGATTTAAAAAGTGCTTTTATTCTTGTACATGCACTCGAACACTCTAGCAAATTAACATTAAAATCTCCACAAACAATAACATTTTTGTTAGCATTATAAACTTTTCCCAGCACTTCATCCATAATACTTTCAAATAAATCATATGAAGCTGATGGAGGTCTGTATACACTCAATACAACAAACCGCTCCATTTCGATACAGGCTATTTCAATAATCCGTTCGGCTGAGAAGCTTACTATATCATGGCGCTCCTTGAATCTAAATTTCTTATTTACTATAATTAATGATCCACCATGTATAGCACCCTCCCTGCAAAACGAACTACCTACCTGGTGATTATTAAAATTGAACATGAACTGGTTACTTTTAATCCAATGTTCAGTAATGCAAAAAATATCAATATGATTACCGTTCATGAACAATTCAATTTCTAGTTCCTTACCCAATATTCCTCTAATATTCTGGTGCACCAGGTTTATAACATTATTTTGTTTAGTAATTACTATGCCAGAGTTTGTCTCTGTTGTCTTAGATCTTAATTTAAATGATTTTCTATATTAGAAATAGAATCAGAATAATTAATGTCAACACAATAATTATTATCTACACTACTGCTTTGCTCAATAGAAGCAATATGTTTAGCCAAATTCTTGGCTGTTATACTAAAATAATAGGATAGCGAATTTGCTATCTGTCGCTTAAAACTAGATGAAAGGTAATATCTACCTTTAGTCATAAATTTGCTGCTAACAAAACTGTTAGTATCAATCAAATTAATACAATCATGATATGTACTTATAGTATGTAGTACACAGTTTAACTTATATCTAAGATTATTTTCCGCGTCTGGCAAGCTCTTTGAGTAGGGGAATGTGAACAAAATAATTTTACTTAAATCAAGAGACAATAAATTATTAATATATTCAATTAAATCCTTTTTGTTAACGTTACCCCTATTCTCCACTAAAATAATAAGAGTATTCTCATTACTAAATTTATAATTTAAAATTTTTTCCATAATTTTGTCATATGTTGCAGATGGCATGCAATAGTTCACAACTGATTGTCCCTTAGACTCTGAATTCAATTTTGAGCCCATATGTCTACCAATATCATCACTGAACATAATTCTTTTATGTACATCACCTTGTGTACAACATGTTACATCAATTGATGCACACAATGGCTGCTCTGCACTGACACTAGTATGGGAGCTTCCACATAAGGTTTTGGTGTCAATGCAGACCGAAGGAACACACTGTGGAGAACTCAAGCAGTTGTCGTTGCAAGAGTTTTGATTTATAAAAGAATCAAGGCGCTCAGTGTTATCATTTGAGGTTTTAAGTATCTTATCTATTGTTAAAGAACATTTATTGTAGTCCTTAAGGGACAATTCATATTTCCTAGTTAGATACTGAATTTCAAATTGCAAATTTTGTATTTTTGATTCTAAGTGCTTTGTGTCAGTATAGTATTTTGAATGACACTGTTTTAACTCTAGCTCAGACAACTTCCATTGTTCTCTTAATTTAAGATTAGATTTAATATTCTTGCATTTATTCATCAGGCTATTAAAATGTTTTAATTGTTTTTTTGATTTATAGATAAATTTATTAATTTTAATATATTTTTTTAGTTTATTTCTGCTGCAAAATAGAACTGACTTGTCTGGTTGATATGAGTTATCATTTGTGAGATCAATAGTAGACAAGTCCGGGTTTGAAACAATTGCAGAAGTAATAAACTGCGGGGCACCACTCATTAACTCACTGTATAAATTATTTGTTTCACGAGCAGCAGATTCCTGTGAGGACACTTCCAAGTCGGAGATGTGCACATGGGCATCTCGTAGTTCCTGCTCCAGTACTGAAGTCCTCCTCAGGGTCCTCTCATACTCTTCACTGCACTCTTGAAACCTATCTACTATAGATTGTAGGTGATCCCGCTCAATAACAACATCCTCATAACTAATATGAAGCCTTGAAAGTTCAGATTTTAATTTCTTTGTGTCATCTAACGCATTCACTAACAGATTTTCGTTCTCCTCTCTTTCCTTTGAAAGTTCTGCACAGAGCTCCGTTTTGGTCTTAAGCTCCTGCAACACCAGCTGGAGTTTGGGCTCCTCCTGCTGGCGAGACAACGCTTTACGGCTACGAGTATTCATATTGTGTTGCATAAAATACAATTCAAACGCGAGTTAAATTAAAAAAATAACGGAGCACTTTGCTTTGCAGTATACGAAGTGACAAGTGGGTATTTTGAGGTTACCGGTAATTACTTTAAATTAATATTTTATAAAATTACGCAAACACAGCAACTGTCGTCAACACTGAATAAACGCTTATACAAGTATAATATTCTACTCAGGAGAAACAATCGACTTATTAAGTATTTACGTGAAGAAATGACTATCAACAACGGTTTTAGGACTTGTCACTTTTTACACTTAAAATACACAAATCACATAAAAAAAATTATATGTAACACTTATTTAACACTAAAATATGTGGTGATATTGGTTTTATATCGTTAAATTATGCTTAACTAATTAAATTTTAATTAAAATTATACAGAACAATTTTATGACATCTAGTATCGAGTGTTGCCAGACACGAAAAAAAAAAAAAAAAAAAAAAAAAAAAAAAAAAAAAAAAAAAAAAATCGTTTCATAAATTTATTTAATATTATGCCACAATATATTATGGTATAGATAGGTATGTTATGTGCCTAGTCTGTATATAATAATAATAATATTTATTTCCCAAAACAGTATCTAGTATATAGTTCCAAAATAGTATGGACATTGTGTCGTATATGTGAATTAAAGTAATTAAGTATAATATTAAAGGAATATTCAAATAGTATATGGTGTATAGGGATACTACCAAGATCTGTTGAGCCCAAGCCAACCTCACCTGCAAGTGGTGCACCTGCCGATTAACGGGCGCGTACATAAAAGTTCTCGATAAGCGGAAATAGGCTTGCCAAAAATATAATACGTGGGACCAACAATTAATACGTGGGACCAACAATATAATACGTGGGACCAGCAATATAATACGTGGGACCAACAATATAATACGTGGGACCAGCTAAATAATACGTGGGACCAGCAATATAATACGTGGGACCAGCAATATAATTGGCGAAATGTGGGCATATAATATGCCTCTGCCTACCTCTTCGGAGAAACAGGCGTGATATTCGCAGCTTTCCTACTATAGGGGCACATCTCAAAACAAATTTTAATTTAGTTATGATCGTTTTTGTAAAAATATAGGGGCTTAAAAATTATTAAACGCGTTTTACCAAAACTCATGATTTTTCGAATTGGGCCCCTATTGTATGAAAGGTGCGTTATGTATGTATGTAATGTGCAAATAATCTAGATATACTACTTATGTCGAATTATTTGATATTGGCAAGTAGGTGCTAACTGAGGTATTCCATTTATAAGAAGAAAATTAAACTGTATATATTTTTACTAAAATCTTCCATCTTTAAGAACAGTCCTGCTACATAGGTATATATTTAAAAGGAGCTTGCTAGTGTGTCGGTCGGTGTGTACAGACAAACGAGCGGCGGAACATTGGGAGCGTCGACCCCTCTTTGTCTAGGCAACACTACAATGCATGCTTTCACTGAAACGCTATTACTGAAAACCCACCACAGTCTAGTAGCAAAAGCTAGTCAGGTAACAATCTTAAAATAAAAATATCTATTTTCAATTCCAAAACTCCTATTTTCTTCCGAACACATTTTAGGCACCACCCTCGTAGTGTGCAGACTATCAGCACAATTTATTTGTCTTTCCTTTGTTACTTTGAAATTTGCTTTATTTAACTGACGACCGATATGGCGTGGAGGTTAGTATACCTACACTTTACTCCAGTGGTCGTGGGTTCGATTCTCACACAGGACAAATCTTTGAGTGCATGAAAGTAAATATTTGTTCTTGGGTATTTCCTATGTACCTATATCAAATATATATTTTAAAAAAATGGTATATAAGTATGTTTATTCGCTCTTTAGTATCCATAACACAAGTTCTTAATGATACTTATCTCGGAACTAAACAATTGATATGATTGTAAAAGAATATTTATTTATTTATAAATATTATAGATACGTAACAAATTCATTATGAAATCACTGTTAATAAAACATATTAGAACGTAATATATTATATTCCACTCCCCTTATACATTCATAATAAAACTGAAAAGTTTCTATGTGTGATTGAACACACAAGAACGATAAATCAAATTTGAAATTTGCATTTGATAGGTCGAATACTCCATTGCTGCCTCGTTCTCGAAGAATATACCTTTACGATTTCACAGAAGTTTATACCAACACGAATTAAAACCTTGTTACCTTCTAAAACTGATCTAGCTGTATCCACCAGCCTATGGATACCCAAGATAAAGATTCATTTGTAGCCAGCAGCATAGACGAATTGTTTTGTCTCTATTATTGAAGGAATACAACAAGCTCGACGCTTAAAGTACTGTTTTTTCATCACTTAGACTGGTGGAAATTCTAGGTAAAACCAAACAGAACTGTGATAAGTTGTTAAAGACGGTGGAGAAATCCTAAAGCATCTATAATCTTTGACTATTTTCAGATTCCTTTAGATTTGAAGTCTTGGAACGTTATTGTTAGTAGTGTTTTAGACGAAAGATTCCTTGGTTTATTCCATTGATTTAGAAAAATTGGAAAGCAAAAAAAGTACTTTATTCTCTTTAAGATCAACAGGATCATATAGGTTTGTCAAATTGTTGTCTTAACTACAATGAAAGAGATATGAGCTGTACCATAATCAAGAAATAAAAGGAAATGGATTCTTTGTCAGAATTTGTCAAGGTTTGTCAGTTTATCTGTCTGTTGTGGTTTTTCTCAAGATTTGTCAGTCTTTCGGTGACTCTTATCAGGGGGATCTGTCAGTCAGCCTGTCGTGATGCTAAAGGGGGGAGGGAACTGTCAGTCAGTCAGTCAGTCTGTCGGTGACTCTAACGAGGCTTCCAAAAGGCAACGAGATGCTCAATCTCATACTCAATGATGAGTAATTTTACAAAATCCACATATTCTTCGTTTCAAAGGTTATATATACTATAAAGGTGCTTATGAACCCTTTTTTTTTTTTTTTACGTCGGTAACAAAATGCATTTACGCACTGCCTTTCGGCCAAAGGGGGACCGAAAGGGGGTGTGGGACTCACCACCGGCAGTCACGACTGCCAAGTAATACCCACTAAAAATCTTCCGACGACGCCCGCCGCTTGTTGAGAAAGAGGCGAGGGCCAGTACCTGTGTTGCAGCTTCTGACACCCCGCCTGCGGCCAACGTCCCCCGGACCAAAACCGGGAGGACCTCCTCAGAGAGGCGCAGTGGACGCGCCCCTCCTACCTCCCCTTGCGACCATAGCGTGTGTGGCCGACTTCCCGGAGGGTCCATGGTTAGACAGCAGGGGCCCCCTGCCCCCACTGCCTAGACCCTCCTGGCGCTGCTGAGTGGGCCCTCCTGGCCCGCCCACTGCGCCCTCCACAGGTCCCTCTTAGTTTCCCCCCCGGTAGTCAGTACTAAGGGCACCCAGAGTTGCTTATGAACCCTACCAAGACCTAAGGAGCCCAAGCCAACCTCGCCGGCAAGTGGTGCACCTGCCGATCAACGGACGAGGCTCTGGCGAACATAACAGTGACCGATAAGCGGCAATAGGCTCGCCACCTATTACGTGGGGCCAACTATGTAATTGGCGAAGTGTGGGCGTATTAATATGCCTCTGCCTACCCTTTTTACCCCGGGGAAACAGGCGTACATGTATGTATGTATGTATATATATAAGGTGTTTCGACCAAACGACGGATAACTTCGACTATAATATTGCTCAATTACATAACCGTTTGTTGGCGATGTATATCACTAGTTTAAATTTATTCGTTAAATACGCAAATATATTTATAATGTTTAGTATGAAACAACGATTGAACTCTGATCAGCTTTGCGAAAAGTCTATACGAAAATCTTTCTCTTTGTAAATACTCAATACTCAATACTTTATTGCGTTCCAACAATGTGTTACAGGATGGTAGTTTAGGTACAAAAGTATCAATTATGGACCCTGTCGGGCACAGCATAGTGTAGGAGAGAGGAGGAAGGACATATAAGGATGTACAAGCATTTTTTAAAATTATATTTAAATAGACGTTTGTTTTGGTCTGGATGTGTTTTATTTATTGCTGGTATATACGTACAAAAAAGTATGTTTACCCGTTTTAGTGCATCATCATCATCATCATCATATCAGCCATTTGAAGTCCACTGCTGAACATAGGCCTCCCCAATTGCTTTCCACGTAGATCGATCCTTTGCCGCCTGCGTCCACCGGCTCCCCGCCACCTTGACCAGGTCATCGGTCCATCGCGTGGGGGGCCGCCCTCTACTACGCTTGCTGATTCGTGGTCGCCATTCAAGCTTTTAGTGCATACATATTTAATATCACGCCTGTTTTCCGGAAGGAGTAGGCAGAATGAATGAATGAACACTTTATTGTACACTAAAAATAAAAAAGTAATAAAATCACATAAACAAATATATGGTACAATGGGCGGCCTTATTGCTAACAGCAATTTCTTCCAGGCAAATTTAGCCATTTGTTACGCCCACATTTCGCCAATTTTATTGTTAGTCCCACGTTAGGTGGCGATCCTATTGCCGCTTACCGGGAACTTTTATGCTCGCCAGATCTACGGCAGGTGCAGCACTAGCTGGTGAGGTTGGCTTGGTCCTCTCTGTGCCGATCTTGGTATATGATATGGTGCTAGTAGTATGCAATATACCGCACCTTCGGTAAGACAAGAGCATATTTGAGGAGTGACGAAACAAAACATAATAATTCCAAGGTGTCTAACTTTTAACAAAAGGCCAAAACCGGCAACTACGAGTACTTTGACTTTGTACAATTAAAGAAAATATGGGTTCTAATGAATAAATAACTGTAAAAACTTAAAAGAATATATTCTTGATCATCCCGAACCGCTTTTTTTTTGTTGTAAAATCACATAAATCATTGAATACAATAGTCTTATTTACAGCAAAAATATATAGTACCTAAACAACTTCAATAAACTGCCTTAACTTAAAACTATAAATAGAAGATGTCTTCCAACTGTGGGCCCATGGGTACGGTGCCAAGAACGCTGGCAACATTTTCTCTTTGGATTGCCAGGCTAATACGCTAGCATAATTATAACTGTAAAAAGTTATTAAGAATGTATTTTTTATTTTAAATTGTGTATCTATTCTTATAAAAAATAACTGGACTGTACCAAAAAGGTCAAAAATTAATCGATTTAATTTGATTTGAATAACTTAAATCCGAATACTTAGTCCTATTTCTACTAGTACTTTTCTACATACGGTGTAGTTTAATTGTATTTTTTGTACAATACTAATTTTAGTTATTAAGTTTTACTGTTAATTTTGTTACTGTTACTGACATCTATCGGAATTTAGACAAACTCAGTGAAACGAATCGACCGCGAAGCATGACTCAGCTGAACGAAATCCTCTACGAAGCACGCATCGGAGGTAGCATTTAAGCATGAAATACGTCTAATCTTTGTTAGATGGCGCTGCACGCAAAAACATTAGCATTCTTTTATTGTTATTCTAAAAATATAATGTTAACTTATTTATTTTGATTTAATTACATAGTATAAATAAAATATAAGTACATATTTTCTGACAATTACACTGCAATAATTATTTAGTTCCAATATACGTATCATTAAAAACCGAAGGGGTAGACAGAGCATATAATACGCCCACACTTCGCCAATTATATAGCTGGCCTCACATAATAGTTTGCCGCTTACCGGAAATTTTCAGATTACCAAAGCCTCGTCCGTTAATCGGCAGGTGCACCACTTTTCCCCCTTGGCGGCGTGGTGGGGAGGCTGAGTACCTCCCGGAAAAGCTAACAGCCAGAGATTGGCGACTCTGGGTGCCCTTAGTACTGACTACCGGGGGGAAACTAAGAGGGACCTGTGGAGGGCGCAGCGGGCGGGCCAGGAGAGCCCATCAAGCAGCGCCAGGAGAGTCTCAGGCGGAGGGGGCGGGGGGATCCTGCTGTCTTACCATGGACCCTCCGGGAAGTCGGCCACACAAGCTATGGTCGCACAGAGAGTTGGGAGGGGCGCGTTCACTGCGCCTCTCTGAGGAGGTGCTCCTGGTTTTGATCCGGGGGACGTTGGCCGCAGGCGGGGTGTCAGACGCTGCAACCCAGGTACTGGCCCCCGCCTTTTTCTCAACAAGCGGCGGGCGTCGTCGGAAGATTTTTAGTGGGTATTACTGCTGGCAGTCGGGTCTGCCAGTGGTGAGTCCCCACACCCCCTTTCGGTCCCCCTTTGGCCGGAAGGCACTGCGCAAA
The DNA here is from genome assembly GCA_949126915.1 of Musotima nitidalis. Classification (NCBI taxonomy): domain Eukaryota; kingdom Metazoa; phylum Arthropoda; class Insecta; order Lepidoptera; family Crambidae; genus Musotima; species Musotima nitidalis. Next base: position 2,939,632 of record OX421424.1, on the reverse strand, counting down.
TGCATTTTGTTACCGACGTAAAATAAAAAAAGGTGCACCGCACCACTTTGAGGTGAGGCTGTCTTGGGCTCCAAAGATGATGATAGGATGTACACCATACTCTCTACACATTGTAAATTAAAAACTTGTGTTATGGATACTGACGGATAAACATACATAAATACATTTTTTGTATACATTATTTGACCGATATAGCGTGGAGGTCAGTATACCTACACTTCACTCCAGAGGTCGTGGGTTCGATTCCCACACAGGACAAATATTTGTGTGCATGAACATGAATATTTGTTCTGGTCTGGGTGTTTTCCTATGTATATTAAGTATGTTTTTACAAGAAAAAAAGTATTTAAGTATGTTTAGTATCCATAACACAAGTTCTTAATGATACTTATCTTGGATCTAAATAATTGGTGTAATTGTCAGAAAATATTTATTATTATTTATTTATTATTATTTATTTGTACATACTTAACATAAACACCGAGACCAGAACAAATATTGATGTTTATGCACGCAAAGGTTTCGCCTATGTGGGATGCGAACCCAGGTATACTCGCCACTGCATAACCTCGGTCGTCACTGTATTCAGTCATAAGTATATTGGAACCTCACGATTTAAGGTTCTAGAGCCATCTAACAGATTCTAAACAAAAGTGAGCTAAGTAGGAAGGTAAGATGAAATCAAAGTGTATATAACAATTCTTGGCGGAAAAGTGAATGTCATGTACCTCGATCTGAAGTTTTGTTTTATTTTTTAAATATTTAAAAAAAATTAGTCGGGACCAATTAGATTTTAAATCTAAAATCTCTACTTACTCGATCTAAAATCTCTCCGACAATAACTATTCAGGGACTTAAGTGTTTAAAATACAAAAAATTTAGTAAAATAGTCCCAGACATGTCCCTAATTTTAAAATGAAATCGAAAAATAACTATGATCGTTACCTGAACAACACATACAGAGATAGGCCGATACCCAACAATTATTAAAATCGATTGGGCAGCAGACATGCATGGCGCCAACACAACTATAGACTGACCTCTCGTGTTCTTTACTAAAAGAATTTCGTATAGCTGTTGAGTATGAGGTTGTGAGTATGAGGGGTCAGGTTATGATGGACTGTTTAATTTGAGGTGAGTTAGGGGTGGGAGGGGGGCCAGAGCATGCATTATGTAGCGGCAATCAATGGGAGGTGTTGGTCGGTGATTGTAAGCGAAGTGACGATTGTCTGTGGGGGTATACAAACTACGATTATTGGGGTTAAATTTTTAAACTTGCTGACTTTTGCTTTGAAAAAAATTACATGAAATTTCGAGCTTTCACAAGGCAATAATCGAGAAGGACGTAAATGATTTTTAAATATTTATTATTTATTTAAAATAAAGAGCTACCCGCTTTTCTGGACAAGGATATGATGGAGTGAATGACAAATAACATTGGTGAATGAAAGGTAACGAAACACTGCGCAGGCCCTAGATAAAACAGGGCAGGATAATGACAAAGATTTTCTTAGTTGACTGAGAACAATGAGATTTAGTGGAGATAAAAAGCGAGTCTCAAGGAGATGTCAGCTGGGAAGAGGGCCAAGTCTGCTAGAGTTACGAGACTATTCCAAATTACCACGGCCCCGGGACATCGCAAGCTCAAGAAGGAACATGGATGGTTTTTTTAGTCTTTGAAAGTCTAACGCACCCTTCTGCTCCACTCACAGCTGGAGACAGTAATTTGATGACTTTTCATCCGAAATAAAAAATGCATAATATAAGTCCTACTACTGAGCACGGGCGTACTCTCGCGAAACAAGGCAAGAAGGATCTGGCCATAATCTACAACACGGACCCAGTGTAAATTAGCTTGACAGTAGTGGGATTTTAATGGACTGAGAAAATTTATCTGTCGTTTAGTCGAAAATGTGCCAAGTAAGAACATACTCCTCCTCACATTTTATGAGAAAGATTAGTAAATTATATGTAACGAATTGCTTTTAGTTTATTACTTATTTAAAAAATCGTCTAGCTTCTTCAAGATGTTTCGAAGAAGGAAAATATTGCGAAACGGACGTTTCTAGGATTATCCCTATAGAGAGGAGATTCATCCTATACAGAGCAAAATTTTAACAGTAGCTAAAAGTGGTCGGTCAATAAGTTTTACTTTAAGTTAAGGAGTAACCTGACCTTTAACGCTGGGCGAGACGTGTCCTACAGTGAAGATCACGGTTTGGTAAGTATAGTATAGTGTAGGATGCCCTCCGGCTTGGGAGGCGATGGCCTCTTTCTGCGAAGTGATGATGTCGCAGAAGGCCGCGGAGCGGGAGAGGGAGCGGAATCCGCTCTCTCTCCGGCTACGCCGTTGGCGCAGCGGGCGGGCCCGGAGGGCCCGTCAGGCAGCGCCCGAGGGGTCTTAGGCGGCGGGGGCAGGGGGCCCCTTCCGTCTCGCCATAGACCCCCCTCCCGAAGTCGACCAGTTACGCCATGGCCGCACATAGAGGTAGGGGGGACGCTGAGTGAGCCCCACACCCCTCCCGGTCTCCCCCTTTTGGCCGCCGGGAGACAGTGCGTAAGCAGCATTTTTTTACAGACGATAATAATAATAATAAAAAAAAAAAAGGATGCCCTCCGGCGGTGGAGCGATGATATACGCAAAACGACTCTCAGCGGTTGAAAACGAAGAGCTGAAGATTAAGCTCAGTGGACTGCTGTTAGAGAGGCATATGTCGACAGTGGACGGCGATAAGCTGATAATGCTGAAGGAGCTTACTGAAGTGGCATAAACTCCCGCCTTAGTGTCTTTTTTTTCTTTTAAATAAGGGCTTCGTGCGGCTTGCACATTTAGCCAGTGTCAAGTAAGAGATATATTACAGACATTTAAATGAGAAAGACTCGTGATAAAGATGATAAATGAGATGCCCCCCTCCTAAACCCATTGAGGCCTCAGTAAAGATGTGGGACTATACTGAGATCTCACATGGACTTCTTGAGAGAATTTGAAAAGTGATGTTGCACTGATTTGATTGATTTACCAACAATCATGTATGTTCACAATCACTTAACGGTTAATAATCCACCGTTATTATCTACACATTAATGTTCGAAATATCACAAACTTTAGAAAATAAAACAAAACTGCAGACATGAAGCTTCACTTTCCCGCCAAGAACAACTTAAGTTTTGCAGTGTAATAAGAACGCGATATTATGAAAGAGGGACTGAGAGGGGATGTGGGACTCACCAAGTCACCATCGGCAGACGCCACCCACTATAAAACTTCTGACGAGGCCCGCTGCTATTGACAGTAAGGGGCGGAAGACCAGTACCTGGATTTCAGCGTCTCACATTCCGCCCACAGCAAAAGTCCTCCGGGCCAAAACCAGGAGGATCTTTTCGGAGTGGACGCGCCCCTTCTACCTTCGTGTGCGACCATAAAATGGTGTAACCTATTAACACAAAACCTTGCCCAATACCTGACTAATACTAATACAATGAACCAGTGTACTTCAGAGAACAGTTTAACTAGGTCATTACAGACTCACTGACTCACTGATCGATCGTTATGTGTCAGTAGGTAATAGTTACACTTACGCAGTCCTCGTGAATGGAGCCAAGGGGTTAGCTGTAGGCTGTAGTGGGCTCACTGTAATTTCTATGTAAGCATTGTTAGTGTCCTGAATGTTGTTGGATTTAGTTGTTTGATACTTTATAATTTGTTTTAATGAAAGTATCGGGGGTTTCCTGTGTTTATATTGGGGACTATTGCTTTGTTGGACGGAAAGAGATTATTTATAAAATTAACTTACCAGTATACTCCACATATTTTTCATTTCTGTGTGTATTATAGAGATATTAAACACTCAGTGTATTGTAGTGGATTGGTACCTAAACTCGAAAGATTTGTTTGTTTAGATAAATAGCTTGAACTATTTTTTTATTATCTATATGTATACATAAAAGTTTAATGATAAATCTACTGTAGACAAAAAAACGAACATGTTTGTGCATGTTATAAGTACAAAAGTGAAGTGGGTTCTGTGATACTTTTACAAGAGCGTCCGTTCATTTTGCGGATAGACTTTACTTTTAAACACTAAAATGTTTCCATTCAAATTACTTTACGCCACAAGAGGGGCCACAGTACATGTAAATTAAAGTACGGCAATGAAAGAAAAGATTGATATTTTTCATATATCCCAGGGCATGCTACTAATCCAATGCTAATAAGGATGCAACAAGGAAATTGTGCAATATGGAAACCTCAAGCCCAGCAGTGGATAAATAAGGTAAAAAATACTTAAAAAATACTTAGTAACAGACAAATAACACTGAGCTACTAAATAAAATATACTCACATCTCAAAATGATTACCATAATTTTTTATAAAGTATCAAGACCACAGTGCTGCCTCAAAACCACTATCGTACTGTAAACCTTTAGTCGGTCGGGTGAAAATAAAAATGTACTAATCGAAGCGATAGTTCAGTTCTCGGGTCGACGCGGGAAGGACGGCCATAATCAATGGCACACATTTCCATAAAATTAAGTGACAATACCATAGTTCCGTGATAATAGTTTGTTATATATGTGTTTGTGTGGTTCGTCAAATATTATTGAACTGGCTGCTAAGTATTTTGGATACTCTGCGGTGCGGTAGATAAGTTCCAGCTTCTAAGGTTTGATCCCCATTAAATAAGTAAAAAAAAATTTTTAAAACAATTACATTAATTATTTAGTTCCAAGATAAGTATCATTAAGAACTTGTATTATGGATACTAAATAACGGATAAACATACATACATACATTTTTTTTTTAAATAAATACTTAATATACATAGGTAAACACCCAGACCAGAACAAATATTCATGTTCATGCACACAAATATTTGTACTGTGTGGGAATCGAACTTACGACCTTGGAGCGGAGAGCGGGTATACTCGCCACCACGCCATATCGGTCGTCAAATCATTGAAGGCATTAATGAAATTAACTATAATAAAATTAAGTACTTACTACAAGTTAGGCAGCGACGATAGCCCATCGGGGAGACACATAGACTTCTTATTTAGTGGTTCTCGGGCACAAACCCTAATTATCGCTTGCTTTGTGCCTCGCAAATCACGTTAAACCGTTGGTCCCAACTGTCAAGAACATCTATGACAGTTGTTCTTTCTTTCTTTGTTTTAAATAATGGCTTCGTGCGTCTAGCACATTTAGCCAGTGTCAAGTAAGTGATATATTAATTATATATAATTCATAGTAAATGAGAATGAGTGGTGATCAAGATGATAAATCGAAGATGAAATACCCTCCCCTAAACCCCTTGAGTCCTCAGTAAAGATGTGGGACTATACTGAGATCTCACATGGACTCCTTGAGAGAAAACTTGAAAAGTGATGTTGCACTGTTTTGTTTGATTTACCAACACTCATGTATGTTTACAAACACTTAACGGTTAATAATCCACCGTTATTACACATTAAAGTTAGAAAAATCACAAATTTTAGAAAATAAAACAAAACTGCAGACATGACGCTTCACTTTCCCGCCAAGAAGTCCCTATTAGGGAGTCAGTGCCTTCTTATTTTCTGACAACTGGTTTAACCACAGAATGTCGCTCCATGTGATAACTGGAGTTCAGCTAAAACCTGGTTAGACCAGTGAGCAGACCCTGGGCCCTGAGCTGATAATGAATTAATGACGGCGGATATGGCGTGGAGTCGAGTATACCCGCACTTCGCTCCTGAGGTTGTGGGTTCGATTCCCACACAGTTTTATCTAGTCTGTTCAAAAATTGTGTCTTTATAGCAGTAGGATACAGAAACCTCTCATGTATCACTAATGCAGAGAACCAGAAGATAATATATAGTTGGTGTATGGGGTTCCTATCAAGACTTAAGGTGACTTGTCGTTTAGAAAAATGTAGCAAGTATTCAATCTGCCTGCGACACATATATTGGTTTCTCTAAGAAACCCAGCCTAAATACAAGTGCAAACTAGAAGTAATGAGATAATGAATGGGATTGGTTGATAGGGTTTTGTTCTGACTATTCGTGTGCAATGTGGCAATCAATAAATTGTTGAGAATAATTTAATAATAATAATAAATCATTTATTTCATAGAATATGGATTATAGAATATGAAATATAAATTGTTGGTAATTTTCTTATACCACTAGGTGGCACTCGTAGTAGAAAGTGGTTCCCCTCCGATAGGTCTCCACCTTGGCGTGGTGGGGGAGCTGTGTACCTCCCGGAGGTCGGGAAAAGGTAACACCCAGAGGTTAGCGACTTTGGGTGCCCTTAGTACTGACTACCGAAGTGGAAACAAAGTGGGGCCTATGGAGGGCGCAACGGGCGGGCCAGGAGGGCCCGTCAAGCAGTGCCAGGAGGGTCTTAGGCAGCGGGGGCAGGGGCCCCTGCTGTCTAACTATAGACCCTCCGTGAAGTTAGCCACACACGCTGTGGTCGCATAAGGAGGTAGGAGGGGCGCGTCCACTGCGCCTCTCTGAGGAGATCCTCCCGGTTTTGGTCCGGGGGACGTTGGCCGCAGGCGGAGTGTCAGACGCTGCAACCCAGGTACTGGCCCTCGCCTTTTTCTCAACAAGCGGCGGGATCGTCGGAAGATTTTGAGTGAGTATTATTGCTGGAAGTCCCGGTTGCCGGTGGTGAGTCCCACACCCCCTTTCGGTCCCTCTTTGGCCGGAAGGCAGTGCGTAAGCGCATTTTATTAGCGACGTAAAACAAAAAAAGGTGGAAAGTAGTTACTGCAGCCTATGGCCGCTTGCTACAGCAGAAACATCACTAGCAAGTTGCTAACTCTATAAAAACCGTTGCAGACTCTTTTGAGCGCCATGCTATAACCTCTTAGGAAATCCTTAACATAGCTCATGCCACAACGCAAGGGTGCGCGGCAGAACGTTTCTTTGGAAGCGCACTGTCTGCGCACTCGTCATTTCTAAGGTGTAAGGATGTACTCCCTGCCGATGGTGAAATGATGAAAAGGAGCCGTCATGTTACAAAATATTATGTATTAAATAAATAAATAAATATTTTCTGACAATTTCACCAATTATTTAGTTCCAAGAAAAGTATTATTAAGAAATTGTGTTATGGATACCGAACAACGGATAAACATACAGAAATACCTTTTTTTTGTAAATACATAAGAAAACACCTAGACCAAAACAAATATTCATGTTCATGCACACAAAGATTTGTTCTGCGTGGGAATCGAATTAGAACGCCTATTTGTCCGAAGGGGTGGGCAAAGGCATATTATAAGCCCACATTTCGCCAGTTATATTGTTGGTCCCACGTAATAGGTCGCGTTAATACATACAAATCTCCTTACTGAACTAAACTTTAATACAAACTATGAATAAACCCAGGACTTTAAATACTTAATAAAAAATAACGTATCGATTACAATCTGTTTAAGCTTTCAGCGCAGTACAAAGAGATTAGCTCTCCGTGTCAGCTGGGTGCCTCCAGCCACTTTCCGACGCTGAATATTTCACGAACTACCTGGACTTAGTCGGAAACTTTAGCTGAAAGGTGACTACAAAGTTGTTTGAGAATTACTTACTGCACCGGATGGATCATACTAGCTTTTGCTCACAACATCTTCTGTGTAAACTTATGGAGTTGTCTTATTTTCGACTGCATCAGATTATGAAATAAAATTTTATTTAGACATAAATACATATAAACAAAGAGCAGAAATCATAACAGTAAACAATTTCCACAAATAAGTTTAAATATAATATGCCTAGAAAAGACTCCACTCAGCATGTGCTGCAGTGGAGGACCACAACAGCGCTGGTCTTCCGTGGAGACCTAATAACTTTCGTGTGCAACAGTCCACAGAAGGCAGAAACTTAACAATAAAACGAAATATTTAAAACAACAAAAAACAATGAAATTAAAAGTAAAAGTAGTAAGTTACAGCTGAATTACAATAACTTATGTATATTATATATACACATATATTATTATAATATATACACACATATATTATTATTAATATTATATATGGTAAAGGTACTTAAGATAAAATAAAATAAAACAAACAAAGTTGAAATTGAGTTTAAGGCGATTTTCACACTGCCCCGCATCATGCTGCATATTGCGTGTCGACGCACCTACGCGCGTTCCTGCGGGAGTGCAGATCTGCATCATCGTGCGGGTTTTTTGCGCACTCACGCGCGTAGGTGCGATTTGTAGATTCACGCATGGCGCCGTTCTCTGTGGTGGTCGTGCAGTAATGAGCATCACGATAGTTTTGATAAAAATGGTTAATATTGTGGAACTCATTCAGGACGCTGCCATTATACTAACTGTTTGGTTTTTGTACGGTAAAATTAAAAGAAATCGTGCCTATAGAAGATACTGGGTACAACTTTATTTACAAACAAGATCTTAGAAAATATGAAGATAAATTCTTCAACTATACGAACTACACTTCTTCATATTCCAGATAGCTGGGTGGTTTTTGATTTCGAATATAAATCGACCGATATCGAGATCCATTTTCAAACAACGCCCATTCAAAATCACGCGCGGCACTGCGGGATTTGATGTGCCATACCTTTCGTCTCGCCCCGCACCTACGCGCGGGGGTGCATGTTTCTCCGCGTGTATGCGCGTGATCCGCATGAACGCGCGTGGATGCATTTTCTGTGTGTTAGACTGTGCGTGTTTTCCATACAAACGGAGATACTTACAAGCAACGGAAGAACACGCATCCACGCGCTACGCTTCATCATGCGGGGCAGTGTGAGAATCGCCTATAAGATTTTTTTTTATATGTAGTGAATATAATAGAGAGATCGACAGCATTAAGTAATACGTAAATATTTTCTTAATTTATATGTAAAAGCACAAGATTGATGACTAAGGAAAATTTATTGCGTAAAGTACTACATAAAATTATTAGTCAGAGATTCGTCATCATCTCAGCCCATTATCGTCCCACTAATTAAGCCTGGCCCTTTCTAACATACCAAGGTGCGAGGGTATTTGGTCAAACTCCAACACGCTGGACCAGTGGGGACTGGCGGAGACAGGTGTGTGGCGTCCTGCTGTCAGAATTTTTCAAGCAGCCCAATCAGGCCTCTAACATGGCTTAACGACTACCACATTTAATGATATACGGGACCAACGGCTTAGTGTGCCTTCCGACGCATGGAAGCGCTCGATATCAAATGCTACACAAACGGTCACCCATCCAAGGACTGACCTCTATAAACTCTGCTTTACTTCGGTGATCGTTTCCGACCACTGAGCACCGCGGGGCTACGAGCGCTTCGAGTCAGAGATTACAATGTCCCAAACATAGACATAAATGTATCTCATAAAGACTTGAACAGAATTATTATTAAATCCAGAGTAATCCTCCCTTATGTTATAAATGGTGTACAAGGGATCCTAAGGGATACTAAGAAATGTTATTGTTAATTGTAATGTTATGTTAATGTAAATGGGAAGCGGCAATAGATTTGCCACTTACCGTACTTAAGTGGGACCAACTATACAATTGGCGAAGTGTGGGCGTATAAGATGCCTCTGCCTACCCCTTCGGTAAAACAGGCGTGATTGTACGTATGTCATAAATTCTGGAGTCAGTTTCTTTGTTTGCTGCACAAGCACTGTTCTTGTTTCTTTTTTTTTTAATACTGGCTTCGCGCGGTTAGCACTTATGCCTAGTATCAAGTAAAAGATATATCAAAAATATTTAATTCATAGTAGATGACAATAAGTGAGATGCCCTCCCCTAACCCTCTTGAGTCCTCAGTAAAGATGTAGGACTATACTGAAATATCACGTGGACTTCTTGAGAGAATTTGAAAAGTGATGTTGCACTGTTTTTTTACATTTACCAACACTCATTAACGTTCAGAAAAACTTAACGGTTAATAATCCCAGTCTTACACATTAATGTTCGAAATACCACAAATGTTAGAAGATAAAACAAAATTGCAGACATGGCGCTTCACTTTCCCGCCAAGAAGTCTGCAACAATGTTTTTTTTTCTTTTAAATAATGGCTTCGTGCGTCTAGCACATCTAGCCAGTGTCAAGTAAGTGATATATTAATAATATATAATTCATAGTAAATGAGAATGAGTGATGATAAAGATGATAAATGGTAAATGAGATACCCTCCCCTAAGCCCCTTAAGTCCTCAGTAAAGATGTGGGACTGTACTGAGATCTCTCATAGACTCTTTGAGAGATTATGAAAAGTGATGTTGCACTGCTTTGTTTTGTAGGACTATACTGAAATATCACATGTACTTCTTGAGAGAATTTGATAAATAATGTTGCACTGTTTTGTTTCATTTACCAACACTCATGTACGTTCACAAACACTTAACGGTTAATAATCCACCGTTATTACACATTAATGTTAGAAATATCACAAATTTCAGAAAATAAAACAAAACTGCAGACATGACGCTTCACCTTCCCGCCAAGAAGTCCTGCAACAATGTTAATGCAAACAAAAGCTATGATTTTATTAATTAGTGTGTTTTGATAAAGTTTATGTAATGCTAATAATCAATTGGGTAAACGACACATTCATATTATAATGTAAAGCAATCACTGTCAATTTGCGATTTATCATTGACGAGATCCTTCGTACTATTCATGTCTACCTGCGAAAGTATTCATAAAATCAGCATTCAATGTTTATGGTAGGACCTATCTTAAAGTACTGCTCGTAAAATAAAATAAATCCTAAGCGGTTTAATCGTCTTTTAGTAATATAAATAAAAAGACTAATTTATAACTTTTTTAGTGAAGTCTGTAAAATATATTTTCTAAAATATGCTTTTTTTATAAATATTTGTCGCAATAAAGGGTCAAACATTACGGGCGAAACCGCAGGCGACAACATTTGTCATTCGCAAATTGTAAGCTAATAAAGTGCACCTGTTAGAACTTAAATAAAGAAGAATAAAACTCAACGACTTTTTCCAATAGTAATCCACTGATAGGATAAATTTGTATCCGACAAAATCCAATTATTTTCCAATCCACTCCAAATATATCCGCGGATCCGAAGTCAACAAATATTCCTGTAGGAAATACGTACAATAATCCACCGCTAGGGGGAGCCAGCTGGTAAATACTGGGAAATGCGCGGGAAACGATTGATGACTGCCGTATTTCCTGATCGGATTAGCATTTTGTGGCGGGAAAATGCAACACAAATCTAGGTTCATAGTTAAATATAGGAAGGAAATAATTTAAAATAAGGCTCAGTGGCTGTATCTTTGGATTAGTTTGCTTTATATGATTGTTTTTTTGCAGTTTTAATAGACCGTATGTCTTTTTGGCGGGAAAATGAAGCGTCACGTCAGCGGTTATGTTTTATTTTCTAAAATTTGTGAAATTTCTAACATTAATGTGTAATAACGGTGGATTATTAACCGTTAAGTGTTTGTGAACGTACATGAGTGTTGGTAAATGAAACAAAACAGTGCAACATTATTTATCAAATTCTCTCAAGAAGTACATGTGATATTTCAGTATAGTCCTACATCTTTACTGAGGACTCAAGGGGTTTAGGGGGGAGGGCATTTCATGTACCATTTATCATCATTATAACCACTCATTCTCATTTACTATAAATTATATATTATTAATATAAATTTTACTTGACACTGGCTAAATGTGCTAAATGCACGAAGCCATTACGTAAAAGATTTTTCAATACTCGAGTTTTTTTAAGTTAATTTAGATTTTATTTAAAAACTTAACAATATGAACTACCACCAATAATATTTTCAATAACATGAAAAGGTTACCGAAAAGGTCACTTAACGATCAATCGTAATTATTGTGTCAATCGCATCATATAGAACTTAATTCAGACATGACATAATATTTAGGAAAGTTGACGCTCATTTTATTGGTCCACTTCTATGACACACTTTTACTTAGTTCTATATTTCCATAGGCTTATGTATTCATAACGATTCCAACTATTTGATTGGCGAAGTATGGGCGTATGGCTATTTGCCTACCCCGTCGGGAAACAGGCGTGATTGTATGTATGTATAAACCATAAATGCTACAGAAACGGACTCCCATCCAAGGTATCACCTCTGTAAACGCTTTACTCCGGTAAACGTTTCCACCCGCAGTGTAGCTATAGGCGTTATAAAAAATGCGAATAACCGCAAATTTTTATATTATAACTAAAAAATATATCTTCGACAGTCGAAAACGTTTAAGTGGAACGTTCATTTCGGCGTTTAGGCGTAATGTAAACACGGGTTTTAAAGCAAAAGTGGGTTAACACACAAATCTAACGTTTTCGCCGTGTCACGGTGCAAAATAATAAATGTAGGTTGTAACCTTTGTAGCCCGTGCCGTCGATGAACGGCCTAAGAGCTATTAATTTGATTAGATACTTCTTCGCTGTAATGGATTGGGTGGATGTTTTTGCCGGTGGATTTTGAGGTTATGCCGCCATTTTCCCGGCGCGAATACAGCCATTGTTGAAAATGAAATTCGGTATAAATGTGCCAGATTTTATTTTTTTCGCTGTCATTCTTTGTTAAATGGAAAAGCTGTGAGTGATCTTATTATTATTTTTCTTGCTTTGGGAAGAAATATGTTAAAATGCATAGATTAAGATTTAGAATTAATTAATTAATTTTAGGGTCCCGTCAGGTGCACTATGCAGGTCACTGCGGCAGACGCGACCACCGCAGTCCACAAAAAAAAAATCGCTGTTGAAACAGGGACGAGGGACGGGGCCAGTGCCTGGGTTTGTCGGTTCTGGCACCCCGCCCGCGGCCAACGTCCCCCGGATTAGAAACGGGAGCATCTCCTCAGAGAAGCGCCCCCGCTACCTCCTTGTGCGGCCATAGCGTAACTGGCCGACTTCTGGTAGGGCCCCCTGCCCCCGCCGCCCAAGACCTCCTGGCCCGCTCGCTGCGCCACTTCAGCTTGCGTACTCTTTGGGCTATATAGTATTGGTGACATTTGGATAATTAAACTATATAATAGTCATCTCTGCCCCTTTACGTTCGTCCCAATTCTGAATACCACCTATCACGAACCATTGTGATAGAGATTTAGATACTTCAATATGCGAATTAGATGGCCTTCCCAAATTCAACGAAAGACGAAACTTCGTTATCCATCCTTTCACTCGATACTTCTATACGTAGAGAGTGAATGAGATATGTAACGTAACGTGCCAAATAAGTAAATTGGGGTTGTTAAGGAAATGGTTATAAGGAGGAAGAAAAGGAAGTGTTAAACATAAATTTAGAAGATGCGGACGGGGAAAAATATTATGTAAAATAAATAAATACTAGCGGCAACGTTAGACGTTGTCCTATACACACACAAATATAAATAAAAAGAGCATTTTTCATTAAAAAGACCATATTGTGAATAAAAACCATTCTCCAATCCTTTTAAACAAATAAAAAAAAAATTCTTCTTAAACTACTTAAACTACTAATTTGAGGAAATATCACCCTCAGGGCATTTTTTATATTTTATTTTGATGATGCGGTAACGGTTGAGGAACTCAAAGTATTGCAGAACTTTCGTATTATGATGAAGCGGAATAGGACTCCTCAGCAACCCTAGTATACAGGTTGAATTTTAACTACTGACATAGAAAATCTTTAGTATACATACATACATAAATAATATCACGCCTGTTCCCCCGAAGGGATAGGCAGAGGCATATTTTACGCTTACTTTTCGCCAGTTATATTGTTAGTTCCACGTAATAGGTGGCGATCCTATTGCCACTTACCGAGAACTTTCAATATTCGCCAGAGCCTCGTCCGTTGATCGGCAGGTGCAATGCAATGCCCTCCCGACTGGTCTCCACCTTGTCGTGGTGGGGGGGCTGAGTACCTCCCGGTAGGGCGCAGGAGGCGCTAGGGAAAAGGTAACACCCAGAGATTGGCGACTCTGGGTGCCCTTAGTACTGACTACCGGGGGGGAAACTAAGAGGGACCTGTGGAGGGCGCAGCGGGCGGGCAAGGAGGGCCCGCTCAGCAGCGCCAGGAGGGTCTAGGCAGTGGGGGCAGGGGGCCCCTGCTGTCTAACTATGGACCCTCCGGGAAGTCGGCCACACACGCTATGGTCGCACGGGGAGGTAGGAGGGGCGCGTCCACTGCACCTCTCTGAGGAGGTCCTCCCGGTTTTGGTCCGGGGGACGTTGGCCGCAGGCGGGGTGTCAGAAGCTGCAACCCAGGTACTGGCCCCCGCCTCTTTCTCAACAAGCGGCGGGCGTCGTCGGAAGATTTTTAGTGGGTATTACTGCTGGCAGTCGTATCTGCCGGTGGTGAGTCCCACACCCCCTTTCGGTCCCCCTTTGGCCGGAAGGAAGTGCGTAAATGCATTTTGTTACCGACGTAAAACAAAAAAAAAAAAAAAAAAGGTGCAATGCAATGCACCACTTGCAAGTGAAGTTGGCTTGGGCTCCTCAGATCTTGGTAGAAGCCCTGTACACCCTGTTTATATCCCATATTATGTACTTTGTTTGAACACCATATGGTGCTCTCTACTCTGTCATTCTCTAACTCGTCATTCCACCATATCCTAGCATTATCCCGGTTGCCATATACCGCCATATGCCATATTTACCAGATTTAGCTGAATTTCAGTAGTTATTACAAGGAGCGACGGCCGTCTTACCTCCGCAACCCAGAGAGAAACATCATTCTATTGTTAAACCAGCTGTCAGGATGTTTGACGGCACTGACTTCCTAATAACGACTGCCATTGATGTTCATGACAGCCGGGACCTACGACTTTCCGTACGCACATAACTTCGAAAAGTAATAGGTGTGCCTCCAGGGTTTGAACCTGAGGCCCTCTGAATTTGAAGGCAATGTGTCTCAACCACTGGGCTATCTCTTACTCGCAACTATAAGTTCTTTTGGCTGACGAAAGGCCAAACAAGCGAGTCCTAAATAATTCATAGTATCGCCCAGTTGCCTTTCGTTTTATAAAAGAGTTAGATTATTTGGTTGACCGCGCTAATACTCAGGAACTACTAGACTGAATTCAAGCGATTGGAATTGATTCGCATATTGACAGATAGTTTATTCATCGAGGAAGGCTTTAGGCTATATAACATTACTATACAACCAATAAGAAATCAAACTTTAAACATAATTTTTTTCATAAACTATGGTACTTGAAAATATCAAAACTAAATATAAAAACAAAAAATATTTAAGGGTAAGTGAATCTCAGTGCCAGTTCCGAGCCACCTCTCTGTAAGAGGAACTGGCAGGAAACTCACAGGCTGCGAAAACGAGGACCATTATTTTGCTAAAAAGATAAAATATAAGTCTTTGGTTGCTTTCGCCGCTGTGTAAATGGTAAATGGAATAAGTATACTGTAGTAGGATTTTCATCATCTTAACGAGGGTGAAACACAGATCCCCCCCGACAGGTCTTCACCTTGGCGTGGTGGGGGGGCTGAGTACCTCCCGGAGGCCGGGAAAAGGTACCACCCAGAGGTTGGAGACTCTGGGTGCCTTTACTTCTGGGGGGGAAACTAAGAGGGATCCATGGAGGGCGCATCGGGCGGGCCAAGAGGGCTCGTCAAGCAGCGCCAGAAGGGTTTAGGCAGTGGGGGCAGGGGGCCCCTGCTGTCTAACCATGGACTCTCCGAGAAGTCGGCCACACACGCTATGGTCGCACAAGGAGATAGAAGGGTCGCGTCCACTGCGCCTCTCTGAGGAGGTCCTTCCGGGTTTTGGTCCGGGGGACGTGGGTCGCAGGCGGGGTGTCAGACGCTACAACCCAGGTACTGGCCCCCGCCTTTTTTTCAACAAGCGGCGGGCGTCGAAAAAAGATTTTTAGTGGTTATTACTGCTAGCAGTCGCGTCTGCCGGTGGTGAGTCTCACACCCCCTTTCGGTCCCGCTTTGGCCGGAAGGCAGTGCGTAAACGCATTTTGTTAACGACGTAAAACAAAAAAAAAAAAAGTTTGAAACAGCTGTGCTGTCTGCCACGCACGCTATGGTCGCACGGGAAGGTAGGAAAGGCGCGTCCGCTGCGCCTCTCTGAGGAGGTCCTCCCTGTTTTGGTCGGGGAGTCAGATGCTGCAACCCAGGTACTGGCCCCCGCCTTTTTCTTAACAAGCGGCAAGCGTCGGAAATTTTTTAGTGGGTATTGCTGGCAGTCGCGTCTGCCGCTGGTGAGTCCCACACCCCCTTTCGGTCCACTATTGGCTGGAAGGCAGTGCTTAAATGCATTTTGTTACCGACGTAAAACAAAAAATAACAAAACAAGAAGGGTGAAACAGAGAACTCTTTATTATTTTTTAATTAATTTTTAAATGATTACTCGTTTACATCAGTTTTGATTTTGCGAAATAAGTGATTGTAAAAAAGGTACCTTTTAAGGTTATGTAAATATCGATAGAGCATTCATTTTTAATACCACACAACCTGAACCTTACTGTGCTATACTTATTACATACTTCGTCCAACAGTATTATTGACTCTAGATAATATATAGGTAGAATAATGATACTCCTATATTCAGGTGACTTATAATTTTCCTGCATTTACTTAGGGGTGAATAATTTATATAATCACTTAACTTTTACCGCGGTTTCATATGTGTAATAAATAAATAAAATAAATATTTTCTGACAATTACACCAATTATTTAGTCCCAAGATAAGTATCATTAAGAACTTGTGTTATGGATACTAAACAACGGATAAACATACTTAAATAATTTTTTTTTTGTAAATACATACTTAATATACATAGAAAAACACCCAGACCAGAACAAATATTCATGTTCATGCACACAAAGAATTGTCCTGTGTGGGAATCGAACCCACGACCTCTGGAGTGAAGTGTAGGTATACTGTCCTCCACGCCATATCGGTCGTCATTGACAGCGGCTATAGCCTAGTGGTGAGACCCATTGCCTACAAATTCAGAGGGTCTCGGGCTCAAACCCTGCGCACCTATACATTCGAAGTTATGAGCGTATTTATCGCTTGCCCCGTGCCTCGAAAAGCACGTTAGGCCGTTGATCCCGGCTGTCATGAACATCTATGGCAGTCGTTATTAGGAAGTCAGTGCCTTCTAACATTCTGACAGCTGTTTCCCTCTGGGTTGCGGGGGTGATGGCAGTCGCTCCATGTAATAACTGAAATTCAGCTAAAATCTGGTTAAACCAGTGAGCAGACCCTGGGCCCTAAGCTTAAGTATAGAGCAACCGGGACAATACTAGGATAGCATTGTCCATAGGGTAGCATAAGTGTCATCATTGAATTTTAGATACAACTGAATAAATAATTAATAATTGATCATAGATGGTAAATATTCGTGAAAACAGCCTTACAGTAAGCATAGCTTTGCACTATGAATGCTAGACAACGGATAAACATCAGCACACGTCACACAACTGAGCAACGGAAAGACAATATCATCATGTTTCTCCTCTCATTATCATCATCATAATCTCAGCCATATGACGTCCACTACTAAACATAGGCCTCCCCAATAGATTTACACATTGAGCGATCCTGAGTCGCTTGCATCCATCGGCTTCCCGCCGCCCTGATCAGATCATCGGTCCAGGCCGTCCTTTATTCCACCGCGGTCTGCCCAGTTTGGTCGGAGCTCCGACGTGTCCTCGTAGCGGCAGTCTCTAGCGTTCGGGCTTGGTGGAGGCAATGGTCCGGAGCGAGAGAGAATGGGGGGCTGTCGCCTCCTTTTGCGAAGCAGTCATGCTAGCAAAGGAGGCGGCGGAGCGAGAGAGGCAGACTCGTCTCGGTCCCAGCCGCCGCGGTGGACGCCCGAGACGTCGGGAGCCGCGAGACGACTCTCGACCACCGTAGGAGCTGGCTTTTGGGCGGCAAATAATGGTTAACTCGCCGCCCGTCCGTCTTCCATAGGCGACAGGCCGCGTCGATGGCGCGTTCGTGTTTCACGCGCGCCTCAAAGAGATGTCAGCACACTAAGGGGCCCCCACGGTGGGGACCAATCCTGCCGGGGTTGCAAGACTGTTCGCAAGGGTTACCGCGGCCTCGGTACGTAGCAGGCTCAAGAAGACATGAATGGTTTTTATTCAGTAGAAGTCTGACACACCCTCCCGCTCCACCCACAGCGGGGGAAGGTCATTAGATGATTTTCCATCTAAAAAAAGGCGGTCCTTTATTACGTTTGCCGGTTCGCCTCTCAAGAAGATAGAAATTCATATTATTTAGTACAGATTTTTTCTTTTACATAATGGCTTTCTGCGGTTTGCACATATAGCCGGCTAAATTCTATAATATATTTAATATCCATAACACAAGTTCTTAATGATACTTATCTTGGAACTAAATAATTGGTTTCATTGTAAGAGAATATTTGTAATTATTATTATTATTATAGGAAGTGCCGTAGGAAGAGCCGGGCTCAGAAGTGGAACGTTAATTGGCTGAGATTGTAGTGATGAATCTTTCTGTGCAGGTATATTTGCAGAACACTAAGCGCTGGAACGAAGTTCTCCCAGACTACGTTCAAAAGAGGACCTAACTAGGACTGTACTGGACTCTCTGGGACTGTAAACTCGATGGCAACAGACTTGTAATAACAATACTTTTAGGTATGTATGTCCGACATATTTTTTGTATGTATGATGATCCGTTAAGTGTAAGTTTATTTGTAAATGTGTTTTATTTTAGTTTTCTCTTTCTTTATTTGACTATTCTTTAACGAACGATATGGCGTGGAGGTCAGTATATCTGCAACCCGCTCCTGAGGTCGCGGGTTCGATTCCCGCACAGGACAAATCTTTGTGTGCATGAATATGAGTATTTGTACTGGTCTGGGTATTTCTTATGTATATTAAGTATGTATTTGTAAAAAAAAGTATTCAAATATGTTTACCCGTTATTTAGTATCCAAAACACAAATTCTTAATGATACTTATCTTGGAACTTATTGTTAAAGATTATTTTTTTTTTATAAGTTATTTGTAATGTTTTATTTGTTGAGTGGTTTCAAGTGATGTTCACCTTAATTGTGTGTTTCACTTAGCTAATTTTAATATTTATAATGATTTTGAAGTAATATTGTAAACAGATACTGGTGATCCTAAATAATATAAATAAATAAAAAATTCAATGTTTTCAAGCCAACCTCACCTGCAAGTGGTGCACCGCTCCGTATGCGGCAATAGGCTCAATACAATGTATGGATAGCATGTTTTTTTTATTTTTGCGTACTGCTTCGCCTGTTTGTAGAACATTGTGGCGTTTGGTTCTTCGCTTCTTTAATTCATCATCTCAGCATATTATGAACATCCCACTACTGACTACTTTCTTTCTTTTAAATAATGGCTTCGTGCGTCTAGCACATTTAGCCAGTGTCAAGTAAGTGATATATTAATAATATATAATTCATAGTAAATGAGAATGAGTGGTGATAAAGATGGTAAATGAGATACCCTCCCCTTGAGTCCTCAGTAAAGATGTGGACTATACTGAGATCTCACATGGACTCCTTGAGAGAAAATTCGATAAGTGATGTTGCACTGTTTTGTTTGATTTACCAACACTCATGTATGTTCACAAACACTTAATGGTTAATAATCCACCGTTATTACACATTAATTTTAGAAATATCACAAATTTTAGAGAATAATACAAAACTGCAGACATGACGCTTCACTTTCCCGCCAAGAAGTCTACTGACCACTTGCTTTATTATACTTGGTTTTGGTTTTTTCTTTTTATATTCTACTAGTTGTCACTCAAGCATGCGGCCTAATTGATGGAAAGTGTTGAACCGTATAGGACATTCTTAAAAAAAACTAACAGCAAGATGTGTAAGGTTGTTCAGTTCTGACGTGGTGGAGAACGACCTGAGTTTCTCTTACCATGGATGGTGAGAGGAAGCCTGTGCTCAGTATTAATATGTTGACATAAGTTCTGGAAAATTGTCTGAGAAGATAGAGTTATAGGCTGAAAAGATGACTTGAAAAAAGAAGTGATAATGAGCAAGATGCTCAGTAGTGGGCATTGAATTTTTTATCTTTTTATATTTCTAGAATTTTTATTATGTATTGTATAAATAAATTATAATATCGCACATCCTCTAAAAAAGTGTCACAACACAAAAAAAGTCGATAACGAAGTAATAATAAAGAAACGTTTAATTTTTTCTTTACTTTTTGTCTTACTGTCATAAAGTTAAATAAAATTTAAAGCAATATAACACATAAAAACAATAATTACACAAGACGACAAAAAATAAATAAAAAATCGTAAATCTTAATTTTCATAAAATCACTTTTTTTGTGTTATGACACTTTTTTAGAGGATGTGCGATATGTGTTAATTCTTAATGACAAAACATAGCAAACAATTTAGACTTAAGATCACCTATATACTTAAACTATACCTATGTTTAACAAATAAAGTTTTTGATTTCTGATTTTTGAAATTATGATATTTTGATGACTAGAGAATTTATGCAAAATCAAGCAAACACACATACAAAAACAAACTGTAGTTTTTTTAAATCCTTTGTTATTTTATTTAAATCTAGCCCTGATCGAGTAGTCGATGTAGCGTACTGTCGATGTAGCATATTGTCGATGCAGCGGAATGTCGATGTAGCGTAATGTTGATGTAGCTTACTGTCGATGTAGCGTTATGTCGATGTAGCGTACTGTCGATGCAGCGTAATGTCGATGTAGCGTACTGTCGATGTAGCGTAATGTCGATGTAGCTTACTGTCGATGTAGCGTTATGTCGATGTAGCTTACCGTCGATGTAGCGTTATGTCGATGTAGCGTACTGTCGATGCAGCGTAATGTCGATGTAGCGTACTGTCGATGTAGCGTAATGTCGATGTAGCTTACTGTCGATGTAGCGTTATGTCGATGTAGCGTACTGTCGATGCAGCGTAATGTCGATGTAGCGTACTGTCGATGTAGCGTACCTACTATCGATTTAGTGTACTGTCGATGTAGCGTATCATTGATTTGGGGAGGACCCCAGAGAGTTTGGGGAGTTCTATGGAACGCTTTTGATACAGCGACAGTCAATGTAGTGACTGTCGATATTATTAACTAGACAAATCTAGAAGCTATAGAAAATATCTAAATGAAATGGTTTCAATCTTGTCCACAGTATTACACGGAACAACAATAAAATGGGTTGTGGCTCCTCCGGTAACGTGGTGCCAGTACCAGAAGAGAATTCCAACGGCCACAACAAGCCTGCGAATGGCGTCAAGACCATGAACGGCCGTCACGACGAGCACGACGATCTACCTACTGTCATTCTACCAGAGACACCTGTCAAACCTAAGCCACGTGAGTTTTTTTTTTTCTTTTAAATAATGGCTTCGTACGTCTAGCACATCTAGCCAGTGTCAAGTAAGTGATATATTAATAATATATAATTCATAGTAAGTGAGAAAGAGTGGTGATAAAGATGATAAATGGTAAATGAGATACCCTAAACCCCTTGATTCCTCAGTAAAGATGTGGGACTATACTGAGATCTCACATGGACTCCTTGAGAGAATATGAAAAGTGATGTTGCACTGCTTTGTTTGATTTACCAACACTCATGTACGTTCACAAACACTTTACGGCTAATAGTCTGCCGTTATTATACATGAATGTTCCAAATATCACAAAATTTAGAAAATAAAACAAAACTACAGACATGACGCTTCACTTTTCCGCCAAGAAGTCTTACACTAGTGTAAGTTTAGGAAATAAAATATGGCCGTGTTGTGTCTTTTCTCGTGTTGGCTCCAAAACTCCAGCTTCTCTGCAACACGGCAAAACTGTTTTTTTTTTAATTTCTTAAAACAGCCAGTCTGTAAAAGAAGGCCCGACCTATTCGGGTCAGCACTTATCTTAATATGTGGGTAAATATATTTCTGTCTTTAAATTTCCAGCAATAGCATTCGAGATACCTCTAGAAGAAATTGATGGAACCAAACGAGAGAGCCTGACACCGCCGCCTCACCTACAGAGGTTGCTCCAACCGCCGCAGGCTGAGATCAGCCTTCCAGATATAAGAGAGAAGTTGGCAGAGGCAGAGCAGAGAAGGCTTAGTGTAAGCGATATAAGACTTTTATATGAAGAACCATTCATCATCTGATACTCTACATATGCCATAATATGCCTTTTTTTTGTTACGTCGGTAACAAAATGCATTTACGCACTGTCTCCCGGCCAAAGGGGAAACCGAGAGAGGTGTGTGGGACTCACCACCGGCAGACACGACCGCCAGCAGTAATACCCACTAAAAATGTTCCGATGACGCCCGCCGCTTGTTGAGAAAGAGGCGGGGGGCCAGTACCTGGGTTGCAGCGTCTGACACCCCGCCTGCGGCCAATGTCCCCCGGACCAAAACCGAGAGTACCTCCTCAGAGAGGTGCAGTGGACGCGCCCCTCCTACCTTCCCGTGCGACCATAGTGTGTGTGGCCGACTTCCCGGAGGGTCCATGGTTAGGCAGCAGGGGCCCTTGCCCCCACTGTCCAAGACCCTTTTGCCGCTGCTAAACGGGCCCTCCTGGCCCGCCCGCTGCGCCCTCCACAGGTCCCTCTTCGTTTCCCCCCCGGTAGTCAGTAATAAGGGCACCCAGAGTCGCCAATCTACAGCCCCCACCACGCGAAGGTGGAGACCTGTCTGAGGGGGGGGGGGGAGTATGCCTGAATCTCCGAAAACGTAAGCAGAGGCATATTATACGCTTACATTTCTTATATTTTTGATCCCACGTAATAGGTGGCGAGCCTTTTGCTGCATACTGGAAACTTTCCGTTGATAGGCAGGCGCATCACCTGCAGGAGAGGTTAGCTCGGGCTTTAAGGTACAAACAGTTGTACAAAGATTTTACTAATAAGTAATAAGTACTACTTTAAAAGGATATGTATAGTAAGCAAAGTTTAGTTTTTGCTCACAGATCTCCAGATGTGACATATCAAATCTTCGCACACATGGACTCTAGACGAAATCCTTTAAGACACTTTTGGATAACACATGGGATTCAGAATTCTTAAGAAGTCTGGAAGGCAACCAAATGGCGCAACCACTAAACTTAATATTGCATAAGAACTATATTTCGATAAAGTGTGTTCTGCCTTAATAGCAGACCTGTCCCAAGAAGCAATTTTATTGCGAAACCTATTTCTCTTTGGAAACGAATCGACATCAAAATTTACAATCAAATTTTTGTTTACCTTAACAATAACTATTACGTAAAAAAAATTACATAGTAAATGCCATGATTACAATACACTTAAGTTATTTATTGAATAGGTTTACCTGGGCTTGTAACAATAATACACATATCTAAAAAAAATAAAATTGTGTGTAAATTTTTGACGAATCTAAATGATCATGTTGATCTTTTCTTTTCTTTATTTTAAATAATGGCTTCGTGCGTCTAGCACATTTAGCCAGTGTCAAGTAAGTGATGTATTAATAATATATAATTCATAGTACATGAGAATGAGTGATAAAAATGATAAATGGTAAATGAGATACCCTCCCCTAAGCCCCTTGAGTTCTCAGTGAAGATGTGGGACTATACTGAGATCTCACATGGACTCCTTGAGAGAAAATTTGAAAAGTGATGTTGCACTGTTTGATTTACCAACACTCATGTATGTTCTTACTTCTCATGAACTTAACGGTTAATAATCCACCGTTATTACGCATTAATGTTAGAAATATCACAAATTTTAGAAAATAAAACAAAACTGCAGA
This sequence comes from Musotima nitidalis, assembly GCA_949126915.1. NCBI lineage: Eukaryota > Metazoa > Arthropoda > Insecta > Lepidoptera > Crambidae > Musotima > Musotima nitidalis. The sequence goes on along the minus strand of OX421424.1, from coordinate 2,915,900 downwards.
CATGACGCTTCACTTTCAAGTCCATGTTGATCTTAAAGACAATAAAGTATATTTTTATTTTAAAAGATGTCATTCAGTGAATTTCTCTACCAAAGTCAAGTAAACATTTTAAATATAATTTCTTTGAATTGTTACTTTGAAAGAATAAATATTCATTAATACTCGGGCTTGTTACATAAACTACATAGCATTATAAAGTCCACTGCTGAACATTAGCCTCCACAATGGATTACGTCTATAAGGGGTAGTTGCCCATAATCCCAACGCTGGGCAGGCGGGTTGGTGACCGCAGTGCAAGCTAGTATGGAGGACGACGCTGCTGCCCATCATCTGATCAGATTGTACCACACAACTCCGTAGTTGATTAGCGCTGATTAACTGACAAACGTTGACTGATTCTGAAAAATAATCCATTTTTCTTTTAGTGCTGTCTTTTTCTCTTTCTTGATGTGATCACATACTTAAGTTTCTTTTATTCTATTTTATTCTACTTCGAATCTCGCAGTATATGTAATACTCCCTAATTAGAGGCTTATGGTTCTACTGTTTCTTTTTCTAAGGAATGAGAAAACACAGATATGAAAGGACGTCCTGTCGTGACAAAGTCCTGTACGCAAGGACATTTTAATAACTTTATTCCGTATTCCACCCATGAAAGCCTTAACAGTTTTATGAATTATCTAAAGTTAAAGCAAGTTGAGGTCTTCATTAAGTCCCATTGGAAATCATCCATAATTTTCAGGTTTTACCGAAGAAGATTCTAAAGTAATGATTCTCGTCTTCTTATTAAATTCTATTATGTGGGATCAAAAATATGTAACTGGCGAAATTTAGTATATATTATACCTTTATCTTCTCCTTCTGGGGAGCAGGTGTGAATGTGTGCCCCCCGACTGGTCTCCACCTTGTCGTGGTGAGGGGGCTGAGTACCTCCCGGTAGGGCGCAGAGGGCGCTAGGGAAAAGGTAACACCTAGAGATTGGCGACTCTGGGTGCCCTTAGTACTGACTACCGGGGGGGAAACTAAGAGGGACCTGTGAAGAGGGCAGCGGGGGGCCAGGAGGGCCCGTCATACAGCGCCAGGAGGGTCTTAGGCAGCGGGGCAGGGGGCCCCTGCTGTCTAACCATAGACCCTTCAAGAAGTCAGCCACACACGCTAAGGTCGCACAAGGAGGTAGGAAGGGCGCGTCTACTGCGCCTCTCTGAGGAGGTCCTCCCGATTTTGGTACGATAGACGTTGACCGCAGGCGGGGTGTCAGACGCTGCAACCCAGGTACTGGCACCCGCCTTTTTCTCAACAAGCGGCGGGCGTCGTCGGTAGATTTTTAGTGGATATTACTGGCAGTCGCGTCTGCCGGTAGTGAGTCCCACACCTCTTTTCGGTCCTACTTTGGCCGGACAGCAGTGCGTTAATGCATTTTGTTACCGACGTAAAATAAAAAAAAAGGTGTGAATGCTTGTCATCATCCCCAAGTCGTCCACTACTGGGAATAGGCCTCCCCATTAACTTCACATGTGACAGGCAGCCCGCATCCAACGTGATCCTCCACCTTTTTTCAGGTCATCCATCCATTATTGTATGAATGTAATCTTATTAAAAACACGACGCTACAAGGAGCAAACCTTCTGCCTATACAAATTAAGTGCGGCCAGATGAAAAATATTTATTCATTGTTTTTCGCGAATTCTTCTCGCCACTGGGCCGTAATTGGCGGCATTGTCTTTATTGATTAATTTACAAGTGCATCGGGCTTCTGCGTACTGGCGTGTTGAAGGGATTGTTTTGTTTCCGTGATGTTTTTATGAAATGTAAGGTCTCTTCTGGTATTTTTGTTGGTACAATTTATGCTCTAGAGTTGAGATCTTGGCTAAGAGGCAAAGATTAACAGTAACCGGTTTATTGGCATTTGTATTGATGGTTTATATAATTTGAAAGATACGCAAAGTGGTTAAAGGTAATAAATACTTATTTATTTAACTTAAAAGTACAAACAAAAATACAAATATACCCAAAGCGAACTTAATGCTGGAAGGCGTTCTCCATCAGTTACCCTTTGGGTTAGCAAAAGAGCATAGAGCAGGGTCTGTCCTGTCATGAAGCACGTAACGTAGCATGTTACGTATACAACCTTCAAGTGAGTACGGCTCGTTTACGGTATCGCGTATCCATCTGCAAGCTCTTACGCGCATACTGCGACCAGCCTTTGTGCTCGCAGTGATACCAATCGATCGCTTCGATCTCCCTGCGATATACCTACTCACTTGATACAAAACAAATGAACTTACATAGAATTCTATATGTATTATTGATAACTTTGTTGCGTGCCTGTTAAGTACGGATCTCTAACTGATATTGACGACTCATCGGATTGTGCAATGACGTCCGTTTCATCATCAAATCGCCGACGCAGCAGAAGCGCAGCTGCTTCGATGACCGATCGCCGATACAGCAAATTAACTTAAGAGATTTAACCATTATTTTCGTCATTCCATATTCTCACACCGAATAGGTCTCACTAAGATAATTAATTGTAATTTCATTTTTATTTAATTAAATTACTTATAAGTAACATTGGTTTTTTTTCAAACCAATGGCTGCAGCAAACGTAAGTTGCCCGACAGGGTAAAGTAAAAGTAAAGTTAAAAGGTCTTAATTTCATAAACTATTACATAGCACTTGAAAATGTCAAAACAAAATATATTAAAAAAATAAAACTAAATATTACTACACTGAAATCACGAAGCTTAGATTCACTTCGAGCAAATAAATAAAAATTAAGTGTAAGTGAATCTAAGTGCCAGTTCCGAGCCCCCGCTCTGTGAGAAGAACTGAAAAGAAACTCAGAGGTTTTTTTTTTTAAATTATCAATCAAATATAACAATACTTAACACACACAGTGAGAATAATTTAAGATATTGAGAGGGTCCCCAGATGCCGTAACCAATAAAGTAGTACTAAGGGAACCTTTCATCACAATCAAGCTTCTGAGGTCGTGGGTTCAATTCTCACACAGGATAAATCTTCGTGTGCATGGAAACCAAATTCCAAAACATGGCAGTTTTGTTCTGGTCTGGGTGTTTTCCTACGTATATTAAATAAGTATTTACAGAAAAAAAAATGTATATATCCGTTCTTTAGTATCCATAACACAAGTTCTTAATAATACTTATCTTGAAACTATACCATTGGTGGAATTGTCAGAAAATATTGATTACTTAGTATCAAGATCTGGGGCCTTACCATGAGCTCTTATAGCAGTATTATTGCAGTTGTGGAAAAGAGACGGGTGTAGATACGCCACTACATGCGTCTCGCTTTCTCAACTGCAATAATACTGCTATAAGAGCTCATGGTAAGGCCCCTGAGCTCATTAATTGCCCACTATTCAGCACGGTATTCCTCTCGCGAACCGAGGTATGAGGGCTTTAACGACCGATATGGCGTGGTGGCGAGTATACCCGCATTCAACTCCTGAGGTCGTGGGTTCGATTCCCACACAGAACAAATATTTGTGTGTATAAATATGAGTATTTGTTCTGGTCTGGGTGTTTTTCTATGTATATTAAGTATGTATTTACAAAAAAAAAGTATTGATGTATGTTTATCCGTTATTTAGTATCCATAACACAAGTTCTTAATGATACTTATCTTGGAACTAAATAGTTGGTGTAAGTGTCTGAAATATTTATTATTATTATTTAAGTCCGTTACTAACCACGCGGACCCAGATTTGACCCAGGTGTAGCGTTGTGTACTGAATCCCTTACATTTATTGCTTTTTACAATCGCTTAGCGGTGTAAATGCAGAACTTTGTTGACCAGACGCCACAACCCAGGCACTGCCCCCCTTGCCCCCCCCCCCTTTCAACAGCAGTGGGCGTCGTAGGAAGATTTATAGTGGATGGACTGCTGGCGGCTGCGTCAGAATTTTAAGAATAGTTAGTTCAATCTGTATTTGTTTTATGTCTAAAAAAATGTTATTTTCTTTCATAACATCCTTATCCCGTTTGTCTGCCAGATCCTTCAACAACGAGCCGCTTCAGCCCAGAAGAGATCCCAGAGGATGATGCAATCCCTACACGATATGAGCAGAATTGACACAGGAGATGTAAGATGAAATTAACTCTTCCACAATAATCGCAGAAAAATTAAATGCGGCATTTTATAAAACGGTTACAAAAACTTTGAAATGATTAAAATTATTAAAAAAAAAAAAATTTGTATATTGGATTTAATTTTTTTCTTAATATTATTAGTCTCTTGCCTGAACTAACTATATTGTAATAGTAGATATAATATAAACATTTCTACAATTAGTATAAGCAGTTAAGAAGAGCGGGGTCTCCTGGCACAGGTATTTTATACTTAAAAGGAGACTCCAGTGTGCGATATACTGTAATAGTTGTTCATGAAATAAAATTATTATTATTTATTGTTTAATAGGTTTTTTTTAGTTCTAATCTTCTTGTTAGTCTAATTTATTATTTGTTTTGTGTTTATTTATTTTGTTTTCAATTATTATTGTATTGTACAATGTACCTTTCTGTGTCCTTAACTTTTCTGTCCATTTAAGGTTGCCTGGAAGAAATTGCTTTAAGCGATAAGGCCGCCCATTGTATATACCTACCTATTTAATTGTCTTTGTTTTTATGTGTAATCCTTGCGCAAGGTAACTTAACCAATCCAAATATGCTGCTTTTCATACAGTTACGATTTGCATAGTCGTTTTGTGAAACGCCGCTTTCTACAATCTGCCTACGGCTAATATACGTTGCTGATAGATACTACCTACATACATACATAATGTCACGCCTTTTTCCCATAGGATTAGGCAGAGATCACATTCTTCCATTTGCTACGATCTTGGCACACACAAGCTTCATTTACACTCATTAACCTTCTCATACACGCCCGTCGGTTTAGGGTACTCCCCCTCCCTTTCACTCTTTTCACTTTGATTCCCCCTATCTCCAAACAACTGGATTTGGCCCAAAAAGGTCTTACGTGGTTTTCCCTTCCCAACCCATCCACCATAAGGCACTTTTGTTAGTCTGGTTGTTTGGTGGAGGTATCGATTATAAATAGCTATTTATAACCAATACCAGAATAAAGTAAGAATATTGTAAGGTTCCTTATATTTGATTTTATTTTATAAAAACTCTATAATATAAATAAAATAAAACAAATAAAGGTGTATAGGGATCCTATCATTTCTTTTTTTTATTCTCCCGGCCAAAGGGGGACCGAGAGAGGTGTGTGGGACTCACCACCGGCAGACACGACCGCCGGCAGCAATACCCACTAAAAATCTTCCGACGACGCCCGCCGCTTATTGAGAAAGAGGCGGGGGCGAGTACCTGGGTTGCAGCTCTGACATCCCGCCCGCGGCCAACGGCCCCCGGACCAAAACCGGGAGGACCTCCTCAGAGAGACGCAGTGGACGCGCCCCTCCTACCTCCTTGTGCGACCATAGCGTGTGTGGCCGACATCTCGGAGGGTCCATGGTTAGACAGCAGGGCAGGGACTACCCCCGCTGCCTAAGACCCTCCTGGCGCTGTTGGACGGTCCCTCCTGGCCCGCCCGCTGCGCCCTCCACAGGTCCCTCTTAGTTTTCCTCCCGGTAGTCAGTACTAAGGGCACCCAGAGTCGCCAATCTCTGGGTGTCACCTTTTCCATAGCGCCCTCTGCGCTCTACCGGGAGGCACTCAGCCCCCCCACCACGACAAGGTGGAAACCAGTCGGGGGGGATAGGGATCCTACCAAGACCTAAGAAGCCCAAGCCAACGTCACCTGCAAGTGGTGCACCTGCCGATCAACGGACGATGCTCTGGCCAACATAACAGTGCCCGGTAAGCGGAAATAGGCTCGCCTCCTATTACTTGGGACCAGCTATATAATTGGCGAAGTGTGGGCGTATAATATGCCTCTGCCTACCCCTTTGGGGAAATAGGCGTGAATGTATGTAAAAAAATATTATATTTATTTCAGGAGCATCAAACCACTATGAAGCATGGAACAAGTGTGGTCACTATTCCACCAGAGCCAGGCGTGTGCGAAGACAAATACATTACATAGTTAAACCATATAAAAGCCTTCACATTTTTAATAAAAACTAAACTTAAAATTATAGTGTGATAATATTTCTAGAAACTTGAAGCAACGAATATAATTTAAGTCCATTTTTAAATGCTTTAAATACAGTTTTGATTTGTCTTTTGTATTGTTTTTATAATGTAAATAAAATCTATAAAAGTGCGTATCTATAAAATTATTTAGATTCTTTTCCATGTCCATATATCGCATGCTGTATGGAATAGTCACTTTAGCAAGTGATGGATTAAAAATATCTTTGTAACAATTCCCGCGCTACTATAATTTCCCGAATAATCGAGAAACTATTCAACACGACACGTGTTTCGCCCTTACACAGGGCATCTTCAGGTAAGATAGGAGCCTCAGAACAACGATGTGTTCACGACCAACGCTGAAATGAGAGTGAACATCTGAGCGTATTCGAGCGTATTTACGACGGAAGTGGGTAAGGGTATAATGCCTGAATCAATAAATTATAGTCACTTAACTCAAAAAAGACGATTTTTGGGACATCGCAAAAGAAGATCTTCTAAAAAATACTTGTAAGCGCATTCAATTGATACTGATTTATTAATTAGTAATTCTGCTTGTGTTTCGAACGTTTGATTAACATTGATTCGATCTCAGTAAGAAATAGAAAGACTATAAAAGTACGTAACTCAAACCTGACCTATCTATTAATAGGTCGATGTTCCTTTAAGCAGCTATATATATATATATATATATATATATATATATATATATGTACTTATATATACCTAATCACCTAGGTACTTGATTTCGCACATTTGCAGGTTATGTTCTTTTTGGTGTATGGGAATAAATATTTTTGGAGATCCTTTTTGTAACCAAATGCATTTACACACTGCCTCCCAGACAAAGGGGTATGTGGGACTCACCACCGGCAGAGCAAGGTGGAGGTAGAGTGTGTATGGGTGTGTGGCGTGATCCTATGAAAACCTAAGGAATCCAAGCTAATCTCACCAGCAAGTGATGCACCTGCCGATCAACGGACGAGACTCTGGCGAATATACAAAAGTTTCCGGTACGTGGTAAAATACTCGCCACGTAATACGTGGGACCATAAATAAAATCAGCGAAATAGTGGCGGATATTGTGCTTCTGCCTTCTCTTTCGGGAAAACAGAAGATCTTGGGTTCAAACCTTTTTTTTTTTTATCGTCGGTAAAAAAATGCTATTTACGCACTGTCTCCCGGCCAATGGGGGGACCGAGAGGGGAGTGTGGGGCTCACTGCTTCAGACACGACCACCGCAGTCCTACCCACTAAAAAACTTCCGACGACGCCCACCGCTGTTGAAAAAGGGGCAGGGGGCCAGTGCCTGGGTTTGTAGCTTCTGGCACCCCGCCCGCGGCCAACGTCCCCCGGATCAGAACCGGGAGGACCTCCTCAGAGCAGCGCAATGTGTCGCGCCCCCCTACCTCCTTGTGCGGCCATGGCGTAACTGGCCGACTTCTGGGAGGGTCTATAGCTAGACGGAAGGGGCCCCTGCCCCTGCCGCCTAAGACCCCCCAGGCTTGGGTTCAAACCCTAGTCGCGCACTTATGAATTTTTGAAGTTATGTGCGTAATTATCGCTTTTCTTTGTCCCGGATGTCATGAACAGCTATGGCAGTCGTTTTTGGGAAGTCAGTGCCTTCTAATATCCTGATAGTTGGATTAATGATAAATTCAGTCGTTGCAGAGGTTCGGCAGTCGCTCCGACTAAAGTTGTCAATCTGGTTCCCCGGTGCCCCGATAAGAGTCACCGACAGACTCCTCTACACACAACTCTATACACTCTACAAAACTGACAAACCTTGACAAATTCTGACAAGGAACCTATTTGCTTTTATTTCTTCATTATGGTACCGCTCATATCTCTTTCATTGTTGTTAAATAAATATATTGAATTTCCATTTTGTGTGTAAATATTTCATCATCATCATCATCATCAGCCTATACTAGTCCACTGCTGGACTTAGGCCTCCCCCAAATCGCGCCATTTTCCCCTGTCTTCGGCTTGCCGCATCCAGCATCTGCCAGCGACCGCTCGCAAATCGTCACCCCACCTGGCGAGTGGACGTCCTACACTACGTTTGCCAAGTCGCGGTCTCCACTCAAGAACTCGTTTACCCCATCGGTTGTCGGTCCTTCGACAGATATGGCCAGCCCACTGCCACTTCAGCTTGCTAATCCTGTATGCTATGTCGGTGACTTTGGTCCTCTGTCGGATAACATCATTTCTGATTTTATCTCTCAGAGAGACTCCGAGCATAGCACGCTCCATAGCTCGCTGAGCGACCTTGAACTGGCGAATCAGTCTTACTGTGAGTGTCCACGTTTCGGCACCGTAGGTCATAACAGGTAGGACGCACTGATTGAAAACTTTCGTTTTCAAACATTGTGGTATAGGTGACGAGAAGACTCGACGGAGTTTCCCAAACGCTGCCCAGCCAAGTTGGATCCTCCTTTTGGCTTCCTTCTCAAAGTTGTTTTTGCCTAATTGCAGAATCTGCTCGAGGTAGGTGTATTCGGAAACAACTTCAAGTAGGTGGCCATTCACGACAATAGGTCTCGGAACAATGCGGGCATTGATCATGACTTTGGTTTTATCCAAATTCATGCCGAGACCTATCCGTCGCGAGGCTGATGCCAGGCTGTTCAGCATCTGTTGCAGCTCCTCCAACGTTTCCGCCATCAAGACTATATCGTCAGTGAATCGTAAGTGCGAGATTTATTCACCGTTTATGTTAATGCCCTTACCTTTCCAGTCCAGCGTCTTGAATAGGTCCTCCAGCGCGCTTGTGAACAGTTTCGGGGATATTACATCCCCCTGTCTCACCCCTCTGCGCAACTGGATAGACTTAGACTGCTGGTTCTGTACTTGGACATTCATAGTGGCGGATTCATAAAGACATCTCAGCACTTCGATATAGCGACAGTCTACTTGGCACCGCTGCAAGGATTCCAGAACCGACCAGATCTCAACAGAGTCAAAGGCCTTCTCATAGTCCACAAATGCCAGACACAGAGGCTGACTATACTCCTCGGTCTTCTGTATAATCTGCCTTACTGTGTGTATGTGGTCTATGGTGCCATATCCTCTGCGAAATCCGGCCTGTTCCGGTGGCTGAAACTCGTCGAGTCTTCTTGCTAGACGATTCGTTATAACTCTAGAGAACAGCTTATAGACATGGCTCAGGAGTGAGATGGGTCTATAATTCTTAAGAAGGGTTTTATCGCCCTTCTTAAAAAAGAGAACCACGACACTTCCGCTCCACGCCTTTGGAGTTCTCCCACAGTGAAGGACAGAGCTGAAGAGGTTCTGCAGCTCCAGAAGTATCGGAGCTCCTCCAGCCTTCAGAAGCTCTGAAGTAATTCCATCCTCACCAGGGGCTTTTCCATTTTTTATTTGTCTCAGAGCCAGTACGATCTCGTCTTGGTCAATGTCTGGCAGTTCGTCGGTGTAGTGGCGTATCAGGGTGGCTCGAGAATCTTGGTTTTCACGCTGAGGACAAAGAGCATGTGCGGCGTATAACCGGCCGTAGAAATCCTTAATATCGGCAAAGACCTCCGACCTCGTCAAGGCGGTTCTACCCTCGTGCGTCGTCAGCTTCGTCAGATGGCTCCTTCCAAGCTGCTGAGTGAATACTTTGGACCCTCGGTTTCGCTCTATCGCCTCTTCAATGAGGCGAGTATTAAAGCTCCGAAGGTCTCGCCGTACCATCTTCGCAATGCGCTTGTTTAGGTCTGACCTTTCTGACGAAGTGAGCTGGGTAGTTTCTCGCCTTGCTGTCATCAGTCTTAGGGTCTCTTCCGAGAGTTTGGATTTCCTGCCTTTACACCGCTTTTGACAAAATTTGATGCCCTCGCCTCTCAGCGTTTCCACCAGATTGTGTAGGGTCTCGTCTACGTCCTCCGTGGGTTCCGATGCGGCAAATCTCTCTCCGAGTATCCTCTGGAACTCCTCGGAGCCTGCCATGGTTTGAAGCGGATTGGGTCGGAGCGTAGACTTCATCAGACGGTTTCGTTCAAGCTTGAGGTTGATATTCAGAGAGCCTCGAACAAGTCTGTGATCAGATCCGATATTAAACCTGTTGATAACTGAGACATCTCTGAATATGTACTTCTTATCCGTCATGATGAAGTCGATCTCATTTTTTGTCACAGCGTCAGGGCTTTGCCACGTCCACTTCCTTTGGAGCTTTTTCTTGAAGAACGAGTTCATCAGGAAAAGCCCCTCATTCTCCAGGAAGTTGACGAGCATTTGTCCCCTGTGATTCCGGCTTCCATAACCATGTGGTCCTACTCGTGATTCACCGCAATTTTGGACTCCCACTTTAGCGTTAAAGTCCCCCATAACAACGTTGAAGTGGGCCTTGCGGGTGTTGTGCAAGGCTTTGGATATGTCCTCATACATCTCCTCCACTTCATCATCCGAGTGTGCCGAGGTCGGTGCGTAAACCTGAATGACCTTCAAACTATATCGTTCGGATAGTTGTAGTATCAGTTACGCTACCCTGGTCGACACACTGGAGATTTCAAGAACGTTGTTAATGAGAGACTTATTAACGAGAAACCCTACGCCACCCTGGGATGTTTTATCGCCTTCGCGGTAATACATAAGGTGGCCCGAGTCTAGAGTTACAGTGTCCTCGCCCTCTCTACGGACTTCACACAACCCTAGGACATGCCACCTTATTTTTTCCAGTTCCACTTCCAACTGCGCTAGATGTTCGTCAAGCCTTAGACTGCGTCCGTTAAACGTTGCCAGGGTCAGTTGGGATTTGCGGCCTACCATAGCCCGGAGATTCTTCGCACCCCTTGCCCTGCTGTCACCGTGACCGCCGCCTTGGCCAAGACCAGCAGGGCGACCGGGAACACGGGGCCATTTATTTTTTGTGCGTACCATTGGGAGGGAAAGCCCATAATCGCCACGCTGGGCAGGCGGGTTGGCGATCGCAGAAACACAGCTTCTCGCACCGTTGACACTGCTGCCTGTCAACGGCCAGGTAGCTTAACTGTGTCAGTTGAGCTGGGATATACCGCCTCCAGCCGGTATCAGGAAGAGGAATAAGGAGTGGTCAATAGTGGAGGGAGAGGGGTATATGGATGCTTCTGTCACGGAAGGGATAGGGAAGTGTGACATTTGCAGCTCGTGTAGTTCGGGGTCGCGTACCCGAAGTGAATTTTGCCGGCTATCGGACAGATGCCCGGAGAATTCGCCCACTGAAGATATTTGACTTGATCTTAAACACAATGAAGTATATTTTATTTTTATAGAGCAACCGGTATAATGCTAGAATATGTTTTTGATTGGAGAAGCTTATGTTCAGCAGTGGACGCGCTGACATGACGATGATAAATAATACTAAAAGAAATAAAAGCCTTTCATTAAATTAAACTCATTTTTTTCATGCGAAGTTAAACTTTGACGTGCCGCAATAATTTCAAACTTCACTAAAAGTTCTTACAGCGGATATCTTTTCAGGCGTTTAAACTTCGAAACTTTTCAAAGGGCATTCGAATTCCAACAATTCGAGAAATTTTCCAGTATATAAAAGAAGCGGGTGTTTAACGAGAAGTTTTTAATTCCAGTCCACTTATAGACTTCCCCTTATCATAACATTATTGTTAATGTTAATAATATCCCATCGAAAACATAAATGTGAGATGAGAGACAAGTTCAATATTATGATATAAATAAATAAATAAATATTTTCTAACAATTCCAAGATAAGTATCATTAAGAACTTGTGTTATTTTTTTGTAAATAAATACTTAATATACATAGGAAAACACCCAGACCAGAACAAATATTCATGTTCATGCACACAAATATTTGTCCTGTATGGGAATCGAACCCACGACCTTGGAGCGGAGAGCGGGTATACTCGCCACCACGCCATATCGGTCGTCAAATATGCCTTAGTTGTTGAATTCAACGACAACAGAAGTGAGATCTAATGGATGCCAAGTGCAATGGTCCTAAAATGTATTTATCACAACAAGTATCATTTCTTCATATAACTTAGGATAATATTATGTAGCCTAGGGTCTAGCCTAGCCTTAACATTTACGAGTCTTTGGCTAGTTTCTGCTAGCAAGCCAAGTTTTCGGAATTCCGAAAGAACCGACGAGTTCACAACTGGCTATAAAATAACATAAAACATGTCTCCAATCGCCATTCATAGTCTGTGAATAATGTCGTCTCTTGTCTATCTTCTGAAGCGCTCGTAGCTCTGCGGTGCTCGGTGGTCGGAAACAATCGCTGAAGTACAGTAGAGTTTACAGAGGTCAGTCCTTGGATGGGTGACCGTTTGTGTGGCATTTAATATCGAGCACTTCCGTGCTTCGGAAGGCACGTTAAGCCGTTGGTCCCGGTTATCACTAAATGTGGTAGTCGTTTAGTCATGTTAGAGGCCTAATGGGCGGCTTGAAAAATTCTAACAGCAGGACGCCATACACCTGCCTCCGCCAATCCGCACTGGGTCCGCGTGGTGGAGTATGACCCAATACCCTCGCACCTATAGTATGTGAGAGGAGGCTCGTGCTCAGTATTGGGACGTTTATGGGCTGAGATGATGATGATGATGATATCTATCTACGGTGTTGGGGATTTGGGCTCGAATTTCTTATAAAAGATAGCATAGCTTAGCATAGTGCTAAGAAGAAGAGGGCCAATAGGTTCATAGTCTACATCTAAACACAGGCCTCCCCAATAGGTTTCAACATTGAGCGTTCCTGACCTGCATCCATCGGCTTCCGCCGCTGTTGATCAGATCATCGGTCTATCGGGTAAGAGGCCATCAGTCGTCGGTTCTTCCTGTAAATTTGCATTATATTTTTTAATTCCACTATCCACAATAACAAAACAATTTATTTTAACCTATCTTATCGCCAAACTACACAACAGTTTAATGGTGAATGTAACACCTTGTTAAAAACATAATATGTACTAATATTACTCATAAAATCATAAGCATAATTAATCCTTCACTAGAGGTTAGGAACAGCCAGAATAAAAGACATGGGTGTAAAGGGCTCCTACCAAGATCTGAGGATCCCAAGCCAACCTCACCTGCAAGTGAGACTCAAGAGTCAACGGACGAGGCTCAGGCGAACATAACAGTGCCCGGAAAGCGGCAATAGGCTTGCCACCTATTACGTAGGACCAATAATATTAATAGCGAAGTGTGGGCGTATAGTATGCCTCTGCCTACCCCTTCGGAGAAACAGGCGTGATATTATGTATGTATGTATGTTATATACTGCTGCGCTGCAGCAAACAACTTTAAATGCCCCGCCCACTGGCACTTCAGCTTGTAAGCTCGCCTCGCTGTCACTTCAGTACTCCTACGGATATGCTCATTTCTGATTATGTCACGTAGGGACTCCGAGCATAGGCTGATAATATGAGGTCCAATCACAGCTGAGAATCATCGACATATCCTAGCATTATCCCAAATGCCCTAGACCTAGTTTAGGCCCCAGGGTCTAACCAGCTTACTGGTCTAACCAGATTCAAAGGGCCTACCGCCGAATTCGATGGATTACCGGTAATCCATCTAGATCAAACTTTGTTTACGTTCATTAATCCGTACCGGGGAATCTGCCGACAGCCACCTCTCATTCATGACCTTCAGTCCGTGACAGACCAATAGGTAAATGGAGAACGCCATTTTGTTTCGATTTCCATGAGTTCGGCGGTACGACAGAATCAATTCGAAATCCATTTTGCCTTATAATCGATTGCCATCGAGCTCGGCGGTAGGCCCCCAGTTATTTTAGGCTAAGAATATAAACGTCCAATAACTCTTTACACTAATAATTAGCACCACGTTGGTGTAATTTACAACAGGTTTACGTAGCAACAATGTGTAACTATGCATGACTGGAGGTACTGAATATTCATGAAATATCGAAAGTCCATACATTAGATCACTTTAACTAATTATTTTAACCTATTTCTTAGGGAAATCTTAACGGTTTACTTAATAGCAATTAGTTTTTGCCTTTCAGGTGGCATATAAGTATACGGCAAACCAGATAAGAATAAAAGAATAAAACTATTTATTTGGTTCACACAATTAGGTACTTACAGCTGTTCATGCAGTTTAAAAGGAAATGGAATAAGGTCGCCTCAGACTAAAGATTCTAGCAATACTAGGAGTATATTTAACGCGTTAGATTGAAAGAAAGAAAATAAATTTATTCAGTACAAATAAACATAGAAATTAAGTACACAAAAAAGCAACGATTAAATTTACACAAGCAAAATACAACATTAAACCATGTACTGAAACGGTGTCCACTCAGCACGCTGTCGGACACCATAGGATGTCACGACGCTGATCTTCCGTGAACACCTAGGCATGAAGTGTTACTACGCGCAGTAATTGTGAAATGCATCTATTTAAATAATTAAAAATAAATTATCATAAATATAATATAAAGTAGTTTGAGTAAAGAATTGAATATTATAATAAAAAGTTTAAATAAAAGTATTGAGTATACATATGAATATAATGAGAAAGAAGAAGAACGAATAGTAGTGAAATGCAGATAACTTAACCAAATCGAAGTAGGACAGTGATAAACTACGAATGACACAACACAGGTATAATTAATTTTTTAGCGTAATCAGTACATATTGTTTGTATTTAAATTTAAAACGTTACCGATTCTTTATAGACTGGTTTACAAATTAAATTAAATTAAATATATGATCATGGGTTATTTTCGTCGTGAAGCATAGTAAGCATTCTAAAAAAAGAGATTTATTTATTAATTACAGATAGGTGTAAACTTATACTTAACAAATTTATCAACCAATGAAATAGTTACTAACCTAAAAAAAGAGAATCGACAATTAAATGTTCATGCTTTACTCTTCTTATTTATGAAACTTAGAATCCTCCTTTGCACTTTCAAATTATAACTAATTCACAACAAACTGTGTTTTATCGAAATTATTTAGCATATGTATCTAGCATATGTGCATATGTGTCTTTCTTTCTTTTAAATAATGGCTTCGTGCGTCTAGCACCTTTAGCCAGTGTCAAGTAAGTGATATATTAATTATATATAATTTATAGTAAATGAGAATGAGTGGTGATAAAGATGGTAAATCGAAGAGGAAACACCCTCCCCTAAGCCCCTTGAGTCCTCAGTAAAGATACTGAGATCTCACATGGACTCCTTGAGAGAAAATTTGAAAAGTGATGTTGCACTGTTTTGTTTGATTTACCAACGCTCATGTATGTTCACAAACACTTAACGGTAATAATCCACCGTTATTACACATTAATGTTCGGAATATCACAAATTTTAGAAAATAAAACAAAACTGCAGACATGACGCTTCACTTTCCCGCCAAGAAGTCCCCAATAAATAGTTTATCTATCCATCTGTCAAAGGCCTCATTTTAATATATTCATTACTACCTGTCGAGGGCGCGTCTTTCCCAATCAAAGTTCCAAGACGTTTTTTTTTCGAGGGTTAATTACAATTCTAACATTTAAGATCTTTTGACTTTGGAGAATTCCAAGTAATGTCTCATCGAAAGTAATTTGCGGGTTTTCGATTCAACAATCTTCAAGGCTAGGTGGTGTTAATTAAAAAAGCAATAACTGTTCCCCTTACCTTTCCTTCGAGATATTTCCGAGTTGCAGAAATAATAACTAGGCATAAAGCTGGCAATTTTTTTTTCTTTTATATATTGGCTTCGTGCGTTTAGCTCATTTAGCCAGTGACAAGTAAGATATATATTAATAACATATAAATCGTAGTAAATGAGAATGTGTGCTGATAAAAATGATAAATGGTAAATGAGATTCCCTCTTTTAAACCCCTTGAGTCCTCAGTAGAGATGTGGGACTATACTAAGATCTTACATGGACTTCTTGAGATAATTTTTAAAGTTATGTTGCACTGTTTTGTTTCATTAAACAACACTCATGTACGTTCACATACACTTAACGGTTACTAATCCACCGTTATTACACATTAATGTTCGAAATATCACAACTTTTCGAAAATAAAACGAAACTGCAGACATTACGCTTCACTTTCCCGCCAAGAAGTCAGCAGGGTAATTAGGGCTTAAAACTGAAGTTTCTTTTTTAATGTGTGACATGGCATAGTGACCACATCCTGCTTGCTGGAAAGCAGTCGATGCATTCCATAATGTAGGAGCGCTCTGTTCCGTGTAACAAGCGCACCTACTTTAAAATTGAGGACTAAACTGGACTAAAGCTAACGTTTAGGACTATCCTAATCAACTTACTTTATTCTTTTTTTTATTATGACACGTCATAATGAAGGTAAGCAGACGATGTAGTCCATAAAAATCAAGGCGCTTCATATCGTGGAGTAACCACGGTACAAAGCGCCCCACTCATGACGGCCTGCTAAAATGCCGTTTCACGCCCCGCTAAAAGACCCGCGATTGTAGGAACTAGGTAACACATAAGCCGGTAGCGATTTTTAGAGCTTAATGGTCTTACTCAGAAACGATTTACCAAGTTTCTTGGTTCGAGTGCTGATAGTCTACACAGTATGTGGATGGTTCCTAAGACCAGCACGCGTTGTTCAGGAGAGGAAACGAGAGGGTTCTTAACTCGCAACAGCGAAATGCGTTTTAAAATCTTTATTGAGGTCTTCTGTAAAACTGTTTTAATATCGGCAGGTGCTGAACTTCTGTATTATGCTAATTTATACACTGTTTCATTATTTAATAAGAATTAAGTCTTTCTACAGCAGTTGTACTCAATAATTTAACGAATTATAAGTAGATAGCTTGATTTTTGCAACATAAACGTCTCATACCTAAAAGTAAACTGAAAAATAATTAATAAAAAGGAAATATATTGATTTCAAAAGTAAACTAAATATTTTATTTCAAAAGAGAAGATAAAAATGCTTGGGATTAAACTGCCGTTTCATACAGGCTATTCTAATATGAATGACTTAAAGTATATTATGTTGCATTGTATAGCGTCACAGACAAATGAAGATTGTAACTAACCAATCAATAATTTAAAAGAGCA
Source organism: Musotima nitidalis (assembly GCA_949126915.1). Lineage (NCBI taxonomy): Eukaryota > Metazoa > Arthropoda > Insecta > Lepidoptera > Crambidae > Musotima > Musotima nitidalis. The sequence goes on along the minus strand of OX421424.1, from coordinate 2,898,755 downwards.
TAGCCTGTGAGTTTCTTGCCTGTTCTTCTTACAGAGCGGTGGCTCGGAACTGGCACTTAGATTCACTTACACTTAAATATTTTTTGTTTTTTTAAATTGTCTGGTTGCAAGTGAATCTAAGCTTCGTGATTTTAGTATAATTATATTTTATTTGTTTTTGTTATTTTTTTATAATTTTGACGTTTTCAAGTATTATGTAATAGTTTATGAAATAAAAAGTATTTTGACTTTGACTTTGAAGAAAACCAGTGCAAACTCAAATAGGTTAGATTGTTACGTTCAGTATACGCCACCATGGATGTCAAAGCCTACATTTAATTTTCATTAAAAAACAATTAACGTTTAAAATATGATTTTCCGTTTTATTTTGTTCTTTTTAAAAAAAAATTACCTGACAATTAATTAGAATTTTTAACTTTAATGTTATTATTATTTCTTTTATGATTTTTTGATATATTTGTGTATTTTTTTATATTTTAAAGCATGTCACATTTCACGTTTGCACACTATCTGTAAGTTGACATGTACTTATGAATGAATAAATAAATAAATGATTCAAATAAAACAATAGTAATAATTAATATTTGTCAAGAACAAGCTGGACAAACACATGCAACCGGTTAAGAGGAATCTGCATCTGCAGATGAATTGGATACAGGCGCAATCAGTTTTTAAACTGCCTGCCTGTTAATTAATAATAATAATAATAATAAAATATTTTGTTGTCCTCTTACAGCAAGTTCTTTTTTTAATAGTGAAAGCTTACAAAAATGAACATACATACTTTAATGCCTATTTTCCCGAAGGGGTAGGCAGGGGCAAAAATAAAATAAAAACAAAAATATTAATTTCTTGAGAACTTTAAGAAAAGTAATATAACCTTGAAATTTTCTAAATGGTAAGAGTTCCGTTAGTACCAGTCAGGATCGCATTAAAAGATCGTCACATAAAATTATAGACTACAATCGTGAACGCTATCGCATACTACTAAGCGAATAAATTAACAACCAATTTAAAATTTATCACGATAAAGTGATTGTACTCATCTCTATAACTAAAAAGTTTTTAACAAACAATTTTTTACTATTAATTAATAAAGTCGTCTACGGTAAACTGGTTAGGAATCGAACCCACCACCTTTGGATAAACGGTCCACGGAGCTTCTAGAGACTCCGAAGAAAGCGTAAAATGGTTCTAGTACGTTTTGATTTGCGTTTGAAGCCCGCGTCACGACCTTACGGTCGAAGAAACACTTTTACAAGTATTATACGGTCGAAGATATATAAGCATGTATCTTTTTATAATTTCTTAAACTATATTTTTTGCACTTGCAATGCTATATATAGGTTTAGTTATAGAAAACTTTAGTTGGCGTAAGGGTATAGAAACCCCCCCCGACCGGTCTCCACCTTGTCGTGGTGGGGGGGCTGAGTACCTCCCGGTAGAGCGCAAGAGGCGCTAGGGAAAAGGTAACACCCAGAGATTGGCGACTCTGGGTGCCCTTAGTACTGACTACCGGGGGGGAAACTAAGAGGGACCTGTGAAGGGCGCAGTGGGTGGGCCAGGAAGGCCCGTCAAGCAGCGCCAGAAGGGTCTTAGGCAGCGGGGCAGGGGGCACCTGCTGTCTAACCATGTAACCTCCGAGAAGTCGGCCACACATGCTATGGTCGCACAAGGACGCGCTGAGGAGGTCCTCCCGGTTTTGGTCCGGGGGACGTTGGCCGCGGGCGCGGTGTCAGAGCCGCAACCCATGTACTGGCCCCCCGCCTTTTTGTCAACAAGCATCGGGCGTCGTCGGAAGATTTTTAGTGGCGGTCGTGTCTGCCGGTGGTGAGTCCCACACACCTCTCTCGGCCCCCTTTTGGCCGGGAGACAGTGCGTAAAAGCATTTTGTTACCGACGTAAATCAAAAAAAAATAAGGTATAGAAATCAAGTCACATTCATAAAGTTTGAAAATGAAATAAAAAAGTAAATAGAATAGAAAATGTCTTGTAATCGAGAGCATCAATTAATTTGATAAACCAAATTAGAATTTAGTTGCGACAGCTGCGTACACTTCGCCTGAAGAGATTAGGTCACTAGTGCTTAGTGCTTGCCCCATTTGCCATAGCCGAGGCCAAGACCGCCATATCCGTAGCCTAAGCCGCCATAGCCGTAGCCCAGACCGCCATATCCGTAGCCAAGCCCGCCGTAGCCGAGTCCATAGCCGCCGAGTCCGTAGCCCAGCCCGTAGCCTCCCAGTCCATAGCCTCCCAGTCCATAACCGTAGCTCACAGGGGCGGCTACTGCGACAGTGCGGATTACCGGGGCGGTGACAATAGGTGCTGCTACTGCTTTAATGACGGGGATAGGTGCTGCCTTGACGAGATTTGCGGTGGAGACTGCTGCTGGCGCATAAATCGGGGCGGCGAGTGCTGTGAGAAAATTTCCAGGTTATTATAATTGATTAATGTTATCTAAGAGAGCAAATGCTAAAGAGAGTAAGGCTATAATCTTATTTTTCTGCATAATTTCATACTGCATTAATGGGCTGAGAGTTTAGAATTTAAGCAATGATCACAGGGGTCAATTCTATGATGGGAGACCGTTTCAGTGACATTTAAAATCGGGAGGATTTACGTTTCACACCGGCCTTCTCAAATCAATAGCCTAACGTTAATATGAAGTAGAAAAACAATTAAAATAGCCTCGCACAACATATGAATGTCACGCCTCTTTCCCGTAGGGGTAGGCAGAGAAACATCCTTCCACTTGCTACGATCTTGGCACACAATTCACAATTCATTCACACTCATTAACCTTCTCATACACGCCCGTCGGTTTAGGGTACTTTTGACCTGTTAGTTATATATTAATAGAATGCGAGCATATAGTCACGCACGGATACAGTTAGTATTGGTTAACGCGTTCCGTGAACGGGCATCCGCCTACAATCCTTTACACAACGCATTAATCCGTTGCCAACCTGTCTCAAGTCGTTGATCCACCTTGCCCCAGATCGTTTTGCACTACATTTCCCTAAATACAGTCTTTACTCTAACACGAGTTTAAACAATGTACGTAAATAAAGTTGTAATTACCATATCCGTGGCCATAGCCGTAGCCCAGTCCGTAGCCGAGTCCTGAGCCCTGGCTAACGGCGGCAAACGCCAAAAGGCAGCCCAACTGGAAAAAAGTTAACAAAATATTTTACTTTATAGTACGTTACATAGTAAATATATCCTGCCTTAACATAGATGTTATATTTAACATTGGCTTTATGCCAAATCTTGACATAATAATAATATAATATTTCTGACACTTACACCAATTATATAGTTCCAAGATAAGTATCATTAAGAACTTGTGTTATGGATACTAAATAACGGATAAACAAATATAAATACTTTTTTGTACATACATACTTAATATACATAGGAAAACACCCAGACCAGAACAAATATTCATATTTATACACACAAATATTTGTCCTATGTGGGAATCGAACCCACGACCTCTGGAGTGAGGTGCAGGTATACTGACCTCCACGCCATATCGGTCACTTTTGTGTAAAATTTTCACTAACAATCATCTGTGCAATAGTGTGAATTTTGTACAACCTGAGGCAATAAGGACAGTAACGTATAAGCAAATGACCAAATGCACAATAATCCTGTGTACACAAAATCGGTTGCTAACTGAACTTCAACTAATTCTAGAATAGTCCAGTGAGCAGACTCTGGGCCCAGGGCTAAGCTTTGAGTCTAGAGCAACCGGGATAATGCTAGAATATGAAGACGTAATATTGGTTATCAAAGCCATTACAGATTAATCTTACACATCAAATGGTCTTAAATAACCTATAACCTATATTTAAAAGAGCATAGCCTGTGAGTTTCTTGCCAGTTCTTCTTACAGAGCGGTGGCTCGGAACTGGCACTTAGATTCACTTACACTTAATTATTTTTTGTTTTTAAATTGTTTTGTTGCATGTAAGTGATTCTAAGCTTCGTGATTTAGTGTAATATTATTTCGATTGTTTTTTTTTCATTTGTAATCATGACGTTTTCAAGTACTATGTATAATAGTTTATGAAATAAATATTTTTTTTACTTTACTTTACTATATGTAAACCGACTTTAGAACAAGATTTATGACAGCAGGAGTTGATTAATACCCCTCTCAGTGGTAAGAATACTATATTAGATGTCTAATCCAATAGGTTCTGTAGATCGTTGATGTAGCAGTCACAATTAACAATAATAATAATTGTCACAAAACCATTAGATTAAAATTGTCTAAGGGGCCTCTACGTGTTGACGGCCCCACGCATGCCTTCCAAATGTCCGGGTCACCATTGGCCCGGGATCGGAAAAAGATAATATTAATAAATGTTTATTTTCTCACTAAAATATACAGTAAGGAACAAACAGTTTAATTAGTGTACAAAATTTGGACAAGTTTATATTTTAGGAGACTGGTGCCTAAGCTGGGCTCTAGGCCTCTATTCAGGACACCAGGTTCCCACCCCTAACATTTACATTTCTTATATTATGTATTACAGCATTTTTTTAAATAATGGCTTCGTGCGTATAGCACATCTAGCCAGTGTCAAGTAAGTGATATATTAATAATATATAATTCATAGTAAATGAGAATAAGTGATGATAAATGGTAGATAAGATACCCTCCCCCAAGCCCCTTGAGTCCTCAGTAAAGATGTGGGACTATACTGAGATCTCACATGGACTCCTTGAGAGAAAATTTGAAAAGTGATGTTGCACTGCTTTGTTTGATTTACCAACACTCATGTATATTCACAAACACTTAACGGTTAATAATTCACCGTTATTACACATTAATGTTAGAAATATCACAAATTTTAGAAAATAAAATAAAACTGCAGACATTACGCTTCAATTTCCCGCCAAGAAGTCTCTGTTACAGCTGTAACGCTGTAATAGACGCAGCATGATATCCAACATCTGATAAAGCAGTTATTTTTATGTCCATTCCATTTTTTTAAAATTATCTCTATGTATTGCTTCATCTATTTGTAACGCACTTACATCAAAACCACTGCGACGATTTAGAAAAAAAAAGCTTGATATTAATTAAAAAGTATTTACTAAATTACTAGTTTCATACCAACAAGTAACCACTTAATCAATAAAACCGAGAGTTTTACGATGCACTTGTGAACTTCATTAAAGTCAAAGTCAAATTTATAATATAAATAATAAATAAATAAATATTTCAGACACTTACATCAATTATTTAGTTCCCATATAAGTATCATTAAGAACTTGTGTTATGGATACTACATAACGGATAAACATACACAAATACTTTTTTTTGTAAATATATACTTAATATACATAAAAAGCTCAATAGAGCTCTAATGAAAGTCAAAACTTAAAAACAAGCGCGCCCATTCACTGCGGGCGGGAGCTTGATCGTAAAAGGACAGGCAAGAAAATCGTCAAGGTTAGTTTTTTATCCTGCCATTAAAGTCTAAAATCGCCAGACGAAAGTTAGGTCTAAGAAACACTGATATCTATTTCACGTCTCTCGATATAGATTATGCATTAAATGATTCGATTTGAGTCTTTAAATCAAACCTACCAAGTTAATTATAGTTTCATACCTCGCGTCACATTGCACTACTTATAAGAATTATTCAATAAAAGAAATAAATACTACTTACAGTGATGTAGGTGTTCATTTTGCTTCGATTTCAGGCGAAGTGTGATTATTGTTGGTAAATTGCGGTATTTATACAGAATGGGTCGTCCTGCGCGCAGCCTAAATATGGCGGATGTATATTGCGGTTATTGTTGCATTATCTATTAGCATATGGCATCCTTAATGAGTCGCATTTCAATTCGGAAAGTGTTGAAAGCTAAAATTTAACCTAGAACATTGACTCTGGTTAGTAATATTTCGGATATGGTGATAAATTAAGTTAACATCCAATATGGCGCGGAGGTCAATATACCTGCCTCCGCTCCCGAGGTCCTGCTTTTGATTTCCACACAGGACAATCCTCGTGCATGAACACACTGACGTATTACACAATAACACAAAATCCAACTAAACCAATAATTTTAACACAATTAAATTCCCTTTTTTTAAATATATACAAAGTCGGTCAACAAATCGGAAATGAATGTTTTTTTTGTTTCCAAATTCAAATTTTTGTTTTTTTGTTGTTGTTAGATTGGCGCCATTGTTTTCTATTTTGGCGCGGAGTTTGAGTTGCATCTGTTATTTATATTAAAAACAGTGCTGTTTATAGTTTTATAATATCTAGTGTGTTTTGCGAATTTCATAATCGACAAAAACATCGAACAAAGAGTTTATCTTAAATATTGCATCGCCAATGGAATTTTGTGTTCGGAGACACTGAAATTGTTACAGAAGGCTTACGGTGAATTGACTATATCAAAATCACGTGCTTATACCAAACCGTACCATTTTAACTAATAATTTGGGTATGAAACGTGTTGCCGCCCGGCTAGTCCCAAAAGACCTGAATGTTCTTCAAAAACTAAATCGCAGGAGAGTCGCTGAGGACATGCTAGAACGAGTCAATACCGACCCAACATTAATGAAACACGTGGTTACTGATGACGAGACGTGGGTTTACGAGTTTGACACCACGATAATGCGCCTTTGCACAAGGCCATCATTGTGAACGAATTTTTGTACAAATACAAATACAAATATTTATTCAGAAAATGCTTACAATGTACATATACAATTTTTAAATCAAGCGTAGAATAAGCAATATGTGGCATGAGGCAGCGATTACTATTAACCCCACACTAGGCACTGCCTGTCCTGTGGCGGTCAAGTGAACGTTAACAAATGTTTAGCGGGTGCCAGCAGTAAAGAAAATTACAAAACAAATTAAAATAAAAAACAAGAACTGTGGAAACACTGTGGAAACACTCAACAAATACATCGAGCAACCACCATAGTCACGAGATATGGCTCCAGCCGACTTCTTTATTTTTCCTACACTCAAATTACCACTTCGTAGTAACCATTTTCAATCGATAGAAGACATAAAAGAGAATTCGCGGCGAGAGAACTGAACTTAATTCCGAAAACAGCGTTTAAAAAATGTTTTGAGGTGCACACTTTGAAGGTGATAAAATAAATTTGGATGAATAACAAAATTTTTGTGTATTATTGATTTTTCCCTGTACTTTCTTGTAGTATATGTGTGTGATGTGAAGCGCTCGTAGCTCTGCGGTGCTTGGTGGTCGGAAACGATCACCGAAGTACAGCAGAGTTTAGAGAGGTCAGTCCTTGAATGGGTGACCGTTTGTGTGGCATTTGATTTGATATCGAGCGCTTCCGTGCTTCGGAAGGCACGTTAAGCCGTTGGTCCCGGTTATCTCTAAATGTGGTAGTCGTTAAGCCATGTTAGAGGCCTGATGGGCGGCTTGAAAAATTCTAACAGCAGACGCCACACACCTGCCTCCGCCAATCCGCACTGGGTCAGCGTGGTGGAGTATGACCCAACACCCTCACACCTTGATTTGTGAGAGGAGGCTCGTGCTCAGTAGTGGGACGTTAATGGGCTGTGATGATGATGATGATGATTATGTGTATATTGAGTATATTTGTTCTGGTGTGGGTGTTTCTTATAAACTTATAATTATTTATCTCTGCACTATATTATGGTAGAAAGTACAGAATCATGTAGTTTTATTATAATCTATGTACTCGTAACCACAGCTCTAGTGAATAATAGATTTGACTTATCTTTTGACTTATTATGTATTTTCAATATATCTCATATTATCAATATAATTATGTTTATCCGTTACCTAAAATAAGAGCGCGCCTAGGCCGCTAGCGGCAAGACCCTCAATCTTCAAATTCAAGAGGCCTCCGGCTTTTTTAAAGTTATGGAACTGGCACTTAGATTCACTTAGACTTAAATATTTTTTGTTTTTTTAAATTGTTTGGTTGCAAGTGAATCTAAGCTTCGTGATTTTAGTATAATTATATTTTATTTGTTTTTGTTATTTTTTTATAATTTTGACGTTTTTAAGTACTATGTAATAGTTTATGAAATAAAAAGTATTTTGACTTTGACTTTGACTATGTGCGTAATTATAGCTTGCTCCGTGTCTCTATGTTTAACAGTTGATCCGCTGTTGAATTTAAGCCCTTCATAAAACCTCAACGCATTTTCGTCTATTTGTCCTACTTTTTGTACATTAGTTCTCCATTTAATTTCTTAATAAAGTTCAAAGTCTTGATTGACCGTTTATGTGGCATTTAATATCGCATGTTACGTTAGATGTTGATCCCGGTTATCACGAGCCGTCGCTTAGTCATATTAGAAGCACTATCGGGCGGCTTAATTTTTATTTATACACTTGCCTTCGCCGCTGGTTGAATCTCACCTTAATCATTCTCACCTAGGTCAGTGGGTAAAAATTCGTGCTGAATGGTAAGACGTACTGGTGGTTCTATGAAGTTCTCGGTTCTCGCGCGGAGCTACGAGCGCTTCGTTGATATAATTATGCGACTTTAATTGAATAATATGCAAAACTATGAACAAAACGTGGCGATAATTAGGTATGCGTAAATAGACAATCTAATTTAAGGATCGGCGGAAATATATACAAAGCATGTTCAATACACAATAATAAATCCTGCTATTAAAACAGTATTTATTGTACTCTAGAGACGAAATGGTAACTTTGTTTGATAATATCTCAATCAGAGGCAGAGTTTTTAATCTGTAAATAAATTTTACACATTCATTCATAATCTCACGACCTACTTCTTGGCGGGAAAGTGAAGAGTCATGTCTGCAGTTTAGATTTTATTTTTTAAACTTGTAATAATTTGAACATTAATGTGGATTATAAAACGTTAAGGCCGTGTCCCCAGTAGGCAAACTGTTAGCGGCCGACTGAGTTGCAAGACTGAGAGACCGACGCTGCAAACTGCGTATAGTGAGCGCAAAACTAGCAGACTGTGGACACTCCATTTCAAATATATGGAAGGGCGTACTAAATCGGTACGCCGCAAACTCAGTCGGCCGCTAACAGTTTGCCTACTGGGGACACAGCCTAAGTGTTTGTGAACGTACAGGAGTGTAGGTAAAATCAATAAAACGCATAGGTACGCTTGGTCGTGAAGACATCGTTGTTCTGAGGCTTCTATCTTACCTGAAGATGCCCTGTGTATGGGCGAAACACGTGTCGTGTTGAATAGTTTCTCGATTTTTCGGGAAATTATAGTAGCCCGAGAATTGTTATAAAGATATTTTTAATCCATCACTTGCCTCAGACGCTATTATGATCACAACTTTAATACTAGGAATAGAGATAAATTACTAAATCCTTTTCTACGCCTGATAAAAAAATCGTAAATTGTTTATGGGGCAGGGTATATGATATTATCACAAGATTCAACAAGTGAGTCTAGATTTTCCCTTGGAAAAGTTAAAACGAACTGTTAAGAAATCACTTGCTAAGAAAGGGATACTGTTAATGATTATATTATTGACAAAAACGCTTGGTTGTAACATTTACAATGATGGAAGTTGTGTTTTGCGGCCCTCTTTACATAAACTCAATCTAGTACTTAGAAGGGGCATAAGCATATATTTTTTAATTTTAAATAAGACTACATGCAAACGATTTAACGTTTATTTATAATGGTTTTGATGGCTGCATAGCATAACTGATACCATATCGCATGCTTAACTCACTATTCCGACTTAACTCAAAAAAGACGATTTTTGATACATCACAAAAAAAGATCTTCTAAAGAATACTTGTCCTACTTGTAAGCGCATTAAATTGATACTGATTTATTAATTAGTAAGTCTGCTCGTGTTTTTAACGTTTGTTTAACATTGATTCGATCTCAGTAACAATAGAAACACTGTATAAGTACGGAACTAAAACCTGACCTATCTATTAATGGGTCGATGTTCCTTTAAGCATGCGATATGTTATACTACTTTACAGTGAAAGGATTTGTATGTCATGCCAATTTAGATGTTTCTATGGTGGTGGTGTTGTGTGTCGGGTCGAAACGATGGCTGGTTCAAGTGTCATACTCGTAATTAGCAATTATTAAGTCACATATTCTATTCCTAATATTTTTGTGTTTATTTGCTGGGTGTATAGGGATCCTGCCAAGAACTAAGGAACCCTTTTTTTTTTTTTTAGTATCGTCTGTAAAAAAATGCTGCTTACGCACTGTCTCCCGGCCAAAAGAGGGAGACCGGGAGGGGGTGTGGGGCTCACTGCAGCCGACGCGATCACCGCAGCCCTACACACTAAAAAACTTCAGACGGCGCCCACCGCTGTTGAAAAGGAGCGAGGCACCAGTGCCCCCCCCCTACCTCTATGTGCGGCCATGGCGTAACTGGCCGACTTCGGTGAAGAACTAAGGAACCCAAGCCAACCTCACCTGCTACTGGTGCACCTGCCGATCAACGGATGAGGCTCTGGCAAACATAACAGTGCCTGGTAAGCGGCAATAGGTTCGCCACCTATTACGTGGGACCAACTATATAATTAGCGAAGTTTGGGCGTGTAATATGACAGTATGTATTACAAATAAAACTCAATAATCCAAAGGAAATTAGTTTCTTAAGATATAAGCTTTGCTTAATTCCATACTGTGTTATTTAACTACACTGTGTCAATATTAGATTCCTTTTTAGCATGTAAACTATTTCCAACTACCTACATTGTTTGCACTTGTCAGATGAATTTAATTTTTTTTATTAAATGGGTAGATTGTATTATTTTAAGGATACTTTGTAAAACTATGGTGAGAATAAACATTTATTATTATTATTATTATTAATTTGGGTACCACTGGTAGCGATGTAGAATGCGAATATTTAAACAATTTGTTAATGTAGTTTTAACTCGAAGTATATATTTAAGTTACAATAAATATATTTTTCATTTTCATGTATGTGTTTACAAAGTTAGTGCTGTTCAGCAACATGCATAAACAATAATTATAAAACAAAACATGTCAAAAGTGATTCTTTTTTTTTTTGCTAGTCACAGCGACGCACATTGCCGTTGCATTATTACGCCCAGTGCGTTCAACTTGAACTGTGTGTGAAACTCATTGTTGCATGAAGTATTACATATTTCTTACAAATATTTGCGTAAACACTTTATTTTGAATATTTTTTAAGGCCGAAATGTTGCTGTAGTTCTAAAGATATTTGTACGGTTAGAATATCGCACCTATGCATACTTTGGTCTGAATATGAGAAAAGTTTACTAATGTACTGGTTTATAGATATTATTTATTACATTTATACACTGGTTAATTTCTTAGATGAGAAAAACTATAGAAACTGATAGCAATATTATCCCTTGGCAACAGCGTAGAGAATTTTTGTATTGGGTGGTCCTCCTCCGTAGGATTCACAAAACTTCTCCAATACGCTCTGGGTTCTCGTGGTTGAGTATGACCTTTTTTTTTTTTTTTGATTTACGTGGTAACAAAATGCATTTACGCACTGTCTCCCGGCCAAAGGGGGACCGAGAGAGGTGTGTGGGGCTCACCACCGGCAGACACGACCGCCAGCAGTAATACCCACTAAAAATCTTCCGACGACGCCCGCCGCTTGTTGAGAAAGAGGCGGGGTGCCAGTACCTGGGTTGCAGCTCTGACACCCCGCCCGCGGCCAACGTCCCCCGGACCAAAACCGAGAGGACCTCCTCAGAGAGACGCAGTGGACGCGCCCCTCCTACCTCCTTGTGCGACCATAGCGTGTGTGGCCGACTTCTCGAAGGGTCCATGGTTAGACAGCAGGGCCCCCCTGCCCCCGCTGCCTAAGACCCTCCTGGCGCTGCTTGACGGGCCCTCCTGGCCCGCCCGCTGCGCCCTCCACAGGTCCCTCTTAGTTTCCCCCCCGGTAGTCAGTACTAAGGGCACCCAGAGTCGCCAATCTCTGGGTGTTTACCTTTTCCCTGGCGCCTCCTGCGCCCTATGTTCTATGTTAGTGGTGGTGGTTTCCGCACTTAGTCCCTGTTATGGACCATTGTGCGTGAGCTTTTGCGGCCATATTTGTTCACTCCAGCCAGCCCACCTCTCTCCAGAAGCAGATCAGGTTTCCAAGTCCGTGCAAAGCTTCTCCAATGGAACTCGGCGAACCTAGGGTTACCTTTCGTGTGTCAGCCACGCCTGTGCATTCCAGGAGCACGTGTGCGACCGTTTCCTCGGCCACCATACACGCTCTGCACAAGGGGCTGTCTGTGACTCCTATAGTGTGTAAATGTTTGTTCAGTAAGCAGTGCCCAGTGATGGTCCCCGTCACCAGGCGCAGGCTATTTCTGTCCAGTCGCAAAAGTCGCCTAGTTAGCCTTGCGTCCAATGACGGGATGGCCTCCCTGGACTGCCTGTAACCTGGAGTGGAGGACCACCACCCTTGGGATTGTGTGTGTGTTATGCTATGTAGCCAATTTCGTATTTGTTTAAAGGGAATGGGAACAATGGGTTCAGGTCCGTAGACCGTCGCGATGGAGCCTCTCCTTGCCAGTTCGTCAGCTGCATCGTTACCCATTGATCCACTGTGTCCTTTGATCCACTGTAGTGTAATTTTGTTGTTGTTAAAAGTAGCTGCCCTCTTCCTTGATATGAGCTCTGCTTTTGACACAGTTAGTCACAAGCTGTTGTTAGAAAAACTAAATTATTATGGTGTTAGAGGACAGGCTCTTAAACTATTTGAATCTTATTTGCAAAATAGGAAAATGTTTGTAGAAATTAAGACTACAGATAATGATATGTCTGAAATCGTGACCAAATCAAAAATGGTGGATATGAAAATTGGCGTACCACAGGGTTCTATTCTTGGTCCCATTTTGTTTATTATTTTTATTAATGACCTAAGTAGATATGTTTTGAACTCTAACGACAAGGTAAAGCTTATCTTATTTGCAGATGACACCAATGCAGTTATCTCAGCTAAAGAAATAGATAGTCTTGAATCTTGTACTAATAAGGTTTTGGAAAGTATGAGTAATTGGCTGTCAACTAATGGTCTAATAATTAACATTGACAGAACTAGTGTTATGATGTTCCGGAACAATGCAGGAAATAAAGACACTCTGAAAGCTGAACTAGATGGCAAAAAAGTGAAATCTGTAAGAGTTGCAAAATTTTTAGGAATTCAGATAGATAGTTTATTTAATTGGAAAGATGAATTAATTGACATAGAGAATAAAATAAGTTCAGCCTGCTATGTTTTAAGGAGCCTACGTGATGAAGTTAATTTAGTGCATCTTAAATTAGTATATTATGCTTTGGTCGAATCAAGATTGCGCTATAGTGTCTTATTCTGGGGTATGAGCTATAAATATAATATTCAAAAAGCATTTGTTCTGCAAAAAAGGGCTATACGAACAATGGTACGTATTAAGCAACAAGACTCATGTAGGGAACATTTTAAGAGACTTGGCATCTTGACTGTCACATGCTTGTACATACTAGTCTTGCTGACCAATTTTGCTAAACATATAAATGAGTATGAAACTCAAGAAGAAAGAAAAATAAGAGAATGTACAAGGAGAAAAGACTTTAAAAATATATTAATACCCAGGTGTAATTCGATCAAGCAGTGTCCAATCCAATCCAAATATTTAATAGATTACCAAACGAGTTAAAAATGTTGCTTTATAAGAGTAACTTCAACTCAAGAATAAAGAGTTTTCTTTTAGAAAAAGGTTTTTATGACATGAATGAATTTATTGATAATGGCAATGTGGGTTAAATGTTAAATTTAATTTATTTTATTTTTATGGTATGTGCCTTTTGATTGTGAATTATTGTTAGTTAATTAGAATAATAATGATATTTTTTTATTACACAATTTTAATATTTGTATTCGCATGTGATTTGTATTTATAGAAATGTTCCACACAATGTATATTGTTGAGAATAAATGATTGAATTGAATTGAATTTAATTTGTTACGATATCGTATCGATGCCTGTTCTAGTGCATTGTGACATTCTAGTATCAATCTGGAAGTCGTGTAATTTTTGTTTAAGGATTGAAGGACAGACGCGCTGTCGGATATTATACGGATGTGAGTATCTTTAACCTGTCTAGCTATTACAGCATGCGCGGCTTGGGTTATGCCCACACATTCTGCCTGGTAGACTGTGTTGTGTTTTCCTAGTGATTTGGATATGGTAATGTTGAGATCATTTGAGAATACGCCGGCACCGGTGCCCGTGCCTATTTTTGATCCATCTGTGTATATTCTCAGCTCATTTAGGCCAGAGTAGTCGTGTGCCTCTTCAGTGAGTTGCACGGTATAGTGTTTTTTAAAAGTGTGCGTTTTCTGGGTTCTGTCATTTGGTGCCATCAACATTGGTTGTTCTTTAACAGCATCATCTAATATTCGTATGTGTCTGACCCGGGAATCTTTCTTTAGTGTACCAGCTGTATGTAGTCTGAAAGCTGCTGTGGCTGCCTCCTCTCGTACGGTGAGGTGTAGGGGTGGCAGCCCCAGCATTGCCTGCAGGGCCGCAGTGGGGGCGGTTTTCATACTGCTGGTGATTGACACGCAGGCCAGGCGTTGTAATTTTTCTAGTTCTTTTTGGGTTATAGTAAGGTTGGTTCTAGGCCACCAGACCAGCGAGCCATATGTGACTATTGGTCGGATTACTATGGTGTATAGCCAGTGCATAATTTTCGGGCTTATGCCCCAGTTCTTGCCAAGTAGACGTTTGCACTGCCATAGGGATATACTGGCTTTCTTAGTGGTATAGTTGGTGTGTTTTGCCCAATTCATCTGTTTGTCTAGGTATACACCTAGGTACTTGGTTTCTGATGATAGGCTTAAGGTTGTGTTGAAGAATTTTGGTAGATGTAATTCAACTAGCTTCCTCTTTTGAATAGTATGAGTCCCGTTTTTGTTGGGTTTACTGTTAGTTGGTACTCTCGGCACCAGTCCTCAACTATTTTCAGGGCTTGGCGCATAAGGTTGCATAGTGTGTTTTCAAGTGTGCCATTTATTATAATGGTTATGTCGTCAGCGTAGCCCACTGTATAGTAGCCTTTGTCATTTAGGCGCTTGATAAGGCTGTCTACGACAAGGTTCCATAGTAGTGGCGAGAGCACGCCTCCCTGGGGGCAGCCCTTCGCCACTATGGCTCTTGTTGTGGTGTTGATTGAAGCTTGTACGGCTCTTAATCTGAGCATATTGGCAATCCAGCCTTTCAGGGTGGGATCTACTCCGAAATGTTCTAAAGCCTTGCTGATGCTATAGAACATGGTTTTATCGAAGGCTCTTTCTATGTCAATTTAAGCAGCCAGAGCCGAACCCTTGTGGTCTTCAGCACATTCGATTTTTGAAACCACATTGTGCAGGGCAGATTCTGTTGACTTTCCGATTGAGTAGGCGTGCTGTTGTTTGTGAAGCGATATTCCTCGAAGGGGTCCGTCTCGGATGTGACGGTCACAAAGCCTTTCTAGGGTTTTCAGTAGGAAGGATGTTAGGCTTATAGGTCTGTATGCTTTTGGTTGTGTGTAGTCTGGTTTTCCGGGTTTCGGGATAAATATAACCTTCACTTCTCGCCACGCGAGTGGTACGTACATGTTTGCTATGCAGGCTCGATAGATCATTACCAACCACGGGGTTATGGAGTCGATTCCCCACTGTAGTAGGGCTGGAAAGATACCATCTAGGCCTGCTGACTTGTACGGTTGAAAAGTTATAATTGCCCATTTAATCTTTTCCTCCGTTACAATGTTGCGGGCTATCAGCCAGTCATCATCAGATATAGTCCGTTTTGGTTCATCTGCCCATATTCTGTCCTCAACGAGGGTGCATTCTGGGAAGTGAGTTTCAAGTAGGACTTTACTGGTTTCTTGGTCTGATTGTGTGTATGTGTTGTCTGACTTTTTCAGCGCTCCGAGGGTACGATCCTGATCTGTCGATAGGATTTTCCTCACTCGTGCTGCTTCGTTGTTAGATTCTATTGATTCGCAGAACCTTCGCCAGGATGTTCTTCTGGCGCTTCTGGTTTGTTTCTTAAATGTATACTGTGTTTGTTTATAGGTTTCCCAGTCTTCTGGTAGTCTGGAATTCTTGGCTTTATTGAATTGTTTCCTTAGTGCGTCTCTGAGCTTACCAAGTTCCGCATTCCACCATTGGTTACCCTTACCTCCGGCAGGTGGGACCCTAAGCTTACAGCACGCATGATAGGCATTTGTGATGTGTTCGGAAAGTTCCGTTACAGTGTGTTCTAGTTGTGTTGGATCTGTCGGGGTTTTGTGTATATCATGCTTTGATAGTAGTGTGGCTAGGAGATGTTTGTAACCCGGGACATCCGTCCGGCGCGGGTTACGTCTCGGTGTGGGTTCTTGTGTGTTGACTGAGAGCGTAAAGCGAATTCTCCTATGGTCGGAGCAAGAAGGTTCGCTGGATATGTGCCAGTTTGATATAAAATTTGTTGCGTTTTCTGTGGCTAGTGTTAGATCAATAATTGTCTGTCCTCTGGCCGTGACCCAGGTTGGTTCCGAGCCTCGGTTAACAATGTTGAGGTTAGTAGTAAATAGATATGTGCATAGTACCTCTCCTCTGTGATTTGGTGTGTCGCTCCCCCAGAGCGGGTGGTGAGCATTTGAGTCGATGCAGATGATCAGGTCCAGGTTTGCGCACTCGCAGTGTCGCACCAGGTCCGACATCTCTTTTGGTGGGCAGTTCTCGTCGTCACTCGGCATGTAGGCCGAGGCTAATACTATATCTGGGGACTCACCATCGGTTTGGAGTCTGAAAGCTGTCAGATCTCTGGAACAGATTTGGGTGAGTAGTGTAATCGGGATATCTTTTGGTATGTATGCACAGGTTCGTGGTTTGTCTGTGTTATGTGTGTTATAAATTACTTTACCTCCGATGTTATTGAGGCCACATATCTTGTTTTGTCTAATCCATGGTTCTTGGATCAGTGCTATAGTTCTGGGTTTCGTCTCCAGCGCCCTGCGCAGGCTGGCCGTTGCAGCCTGGCTGTGCTGTATGTTTGCTTGCACAATACTCAAAGCTGGTCTAGAGATGGGCGTTGGCGGCGGCGGCGGTTGGTTGGAGTTAGGAGGAAACAGATCCATTGGACAGTTCACCTCCTAAATCCATTTCGCGCCGGTCGCAATTCGGGGATGAGGCTAGTAGCCGTTGCTCGCTCCACCCAGATGGCTCAGGTAGTGGGACATCGGTCTCGGCGTCGGCCATAGCGGGTTTGGACATCTCTTCCTCCAACTTGGCGATGTCGTCAGTCTGTGTCAGTGTCGGGGCAGTTATGGTAGTCTGGCTTCCGGTAGGGGCGTCCGAGGGTTCAGCCTTGGGGTAGAAGCGCACGTATATCGACCCAAGTAGGTACGATAGACGCCGCTCCCGCCCCAAGACCTTTTCGGCCTCAATCGGCGGCAAGCCCAGGGTGAGATAAGTCACAGGGTTATTACCACCGACCGAGGTCGCCCTATATAGGGCCCACCCATCTAAGTCATACCAGGGGTTCTGTCGTTTCAGAACACCTTGGAGCCGCGCTATGTCCTCATTGTATCTGGGGACGAAGAGCGCAGCTCGGACTCGGGTGGGTACGGTCGGACTGCCTCATGACCGTCAGCGTCAGGTCAGAGTCAGGGAGTCGAATGTTAGGTACGTTGAGGGTAAGCCAGGTCAGGGAGTCGTCATCCTCGCACCACATCTGCACGGTGCCCTCCGCTATCCATGGGAAACCGCGGAAGGACGGGAGTGGTGTTGCAGGGTCGGAGTCCATGAGCCTGTTTTCAAGGTCAGTCTTAATGAATTCCCCTTCGTCAGTTGTCAGATCCCTAGAAGGAGGGGAGAAGCAGATAGCTACGGCGAGCCGCGCCGGGATATCCAGCGTAGCCCGTGCGTAGGTTTTCCGTCCCCCTTGGGCGGTGTGGACTTTCGCACGTTTCGAGTCTCCCTGTAGTGTTCTCGGCGAGGCCGTGTCGTCAGGGCGCTCCCTCTTCGTCGTCCTACAGCCGTTAGGCTCAGTCCGAGACGAAGAGGTGCTTGGCAAGGTGTTTTGTGCCGAGATCGTCTTGTGCGAAGCCCCAGGTCGCCTTCCCCTCTTCCTAGGTTTCGGTTTGTGCTGTTTTGGTTGGTCAGTCAAGTCAGCAGTTCCACCAGTAGCTGACACAATCAAAGACTTTGCGCGCTGGGTTTCCCCCTTGCGTACTCGTCCTTGGTCGTGCGTTTCCGAGTCCGACTGCTTTTCGCGTTGGGTTGACCCCTCGCGTACCGGCAGCTGGTCGCGTACTCCCTCACTCGCGTCCGTCTGCGCTCTGTCCTCGCGGATTTTGCGCATTCGGCCCTTGAGTTCCCTCTCTCTGGCCATAACTTTTCCGCGCTTTCTTTTCAGCAAGCGTACTTCATCGGCAGAGAGAGAGGCAGCACTTGTAGATCCGCTGTCCTTTGCTATGTCTTTCAGCCTGTCCTCGAACCACGCGCGCTGGGTAACCAGCGTTTGAAGTTCATGTCCAAGGCTAGAAAGACGAGCTTCGTCAGTGTCGTTGTCGGGGTTTCGGGTAAAGCTCTTCCGAACGAGTTTTTGTTGCCAGCCGCTCGTGGAAGGTTCACTAGTCAGTGTAGTAAGCGCGTGAGTCGCAGCCGTTTGGGTGTTTGTGTTAGGCGCAGAAGCAGCCTGTCGAGCAGAAGGCTCGACCTCTAAATGCAGTTGGGTGCTCCCCCCCCAGATTACGATGGGAGCTGACCGACGAATCGGTGTGGGATTCCCCGACTTGGCCGGAACCCACCTAGGGACAATAATCTTTTTGTCCTTTCTGCATTATAAAAGATGAGGTGGGCTTTTTTGGAAGCGAGGTTACCCTTCCTCTCGGAAAGAAGGGATGGGAGTAGGATGTGTGCATGATGAAGTGAAGTGGAGGGAGTGCTGTTTGGAGATTGGAACATGGGAGTGGGGTTTTGGGTTACCCAAGGCCTGGAATGTAACCTTCGGGAACTTCTCTTGTCCGGAGCCAATCACACTGGCACCCCGGCCCCGCGATCGACCCTTAACAGAAAAAAGGTGAGTCGGTCCCGCGGCCGGAGATGCGCTATCCGCAACCTGCCCACCCGCTCGGTTGCAGGAGAAGAAGTGCCTGGCAGTCTGGGCCACCCCCATACAGGAGCATACGCTTCTGCAGCCTCCTGCGCCCTACCGGGAGGTACTCAGCCCCCCCACCACGACAAGGTGGAGACCAGTCGGGGAGGGGGGTTGAGTATGACCTAAATCATCCAATAACAATTCCAATTTTAAATTTCTATGTATTAATAAGTTAGTCTATACCAAAGTGCATTAATGTTAAAATGGATAGTAATGTTTCATGTAAAATCCAATATTATTTTATAATCTATAAAATTATTTTACAAGGTAGTGAACAAACCTAAGTATTAAATAAAAAAAGGCCAGGAAGGACATATAAATACAACAGGCAGACCTATATGGGTCCGGAAAACAATAAACGCTTGCGCGATCTAATTATGTACACTGCCATCTTTTGGGCAAACATAAGCACTATTATATACACTAAGAACATATAGTTACACATACAGTTTTGAACAGGTAGTTATATTAATGATATGTTTGTTTTTCATTAAATTAAATTTCTATTTTGATTTTATTACATAATAAACAGATGATTTTCAGCATAATACATTATTTTGTTAATTTCCTTAATTTTATTACTGTATTATAGAAGCTTATATTGCTTTGCCTTTGCAGTGTACATCGCATGCTTTATGGAATAGTGACTTAACTCAAAATAGACGATTTTTGGGACATCACAAAAGAAGATCTTCTAAAGAATACTTCTCCTTCTTGTAAGCGCATTAAATTGATACTGATTAATTAAATTGATACTTAGTAATTCTGCTTCTGTTTTAAACGTTTCATTAACATTGATGCCATCTCAGTAAGAAAAAGAAAGATTCTTCTTTCATCTCAGTAAGAGAAGAAAGTTATTTCTGACACTCTGTTATGTAGCAAAAAATAATCCTTATGATGAAGCCCTTCAATCGGTATGATAAAGCAGCAGCGTATTTTTTCTTCTCGTGTAGCTTTTCGGGTTCGATTCCCGTTTCAACCGTGTAATTATTAAAACATCTATGAATGCAGTTTAAATTGTTTTTGAAATTAAAATAATGTCTTCTTTCAGTCAAATGGTCCATCTACAATATTCAAGATACTTTCCACCATGTGGCATATCCGTGGGACGCCCTGTATAAGCACCCACTAGGCACACTAGGCCAGTCTAGTCCAGTCCTGGGAAAGAAGCACTTATTCAAGAAGTATACGTCCTACTACTGCCTGTCTTAAGGCCGGCTTCACCTATCGCGCTCCGAGGCTGATCCTTGGTCACCTCTTCGAGGCTGTTTGAAGGTGTTATGACAGTGATGATTGTTGGTAATATTAAGTTATTATCTTTAGCAATCATTTCACGATTGTACCCCGTTTCTACGACTAATGTTTAGTTGGTATTATGGACAGATTTATGAAATTCTTTGTAATATACAAAAGGTTGTTCTGTTAGTTACACTAGTACCTAACTGTAGTTCTGACATAATAATATAATGTTTGTACACATGTGTATTAATGTTTGTCAGTGTTTATTTGGGTCCCTGTGTACTAATCTGTTGGGTTTTATAACTGATGCAATATGATTGATATAAGTTATATATTTTGTATATCTGCTTTAAGGCTTAACTTAGGTTATATGGCATAATTATAATTCTGTTTTAATAATTGATGAAACTAATTAATCGGCTATTATATTAAAATATATATTTCACTAAATAATAGCTCTCAAAAATAAACGGAATATAGTTTAAATAATCGAAGTGTTCGAAACACTAGTTCAGAACTTAATAAACAAAATAATATGAAATCCTTCACCTGCATTTTAATAGTGGTTATTGATCCTATTCAGTTAAAAAGCGGAAGATATACCAACTTTCAATTCGCAAAAAGATTCTAACAGTAAAAGTATAGATATTTATTTCATAAACTATTACATAGCACTTAAAAACGTCAAATTAAAACATAAATAGAAAATAAAAAAATATTACTACACTGAAATCACGAAGCTTACATTCACTTACATGCAAATAAATAAAAATTAAGTGTAAGTCAATCTAAGTGCCAGTTCTGAGCCACCGCTCTGTGAGAACAACTGATAAGAAACTCACAGGCTATGCTCTTTCAAATTATCAATCAAATATAAAAATATGTAACACACACAGTGAATATTTGAAGATATTGAAAGGGTCCCCAGATGCCGTATTCAAAAAAATAGCACTAAGGGAACCTTCCATCACAGTCAAGTAATGTGACACTAAGCTGAATTTTTACAATAGGGGATGGTCACGACAATGATCTGGTTGACTTTTTATTCTAATTTACACAACTTCAAGTTGAAAATGTTAAGCCCAAGCTTGTTTATAAGAAACGAGCTGACCCGGCGAACTTTGTTCCGCCTTAATGGCAATAAATAAGCAGATTGTGTTTTTATTTTTTTGGAAAAATTACAAAAAAATTAAATACCTACATTAATCATTCATTATTATTTCTGTATGTTAGTCCAAAGTTGCTCTTCACTTAAGTACTTTGTGATACACGACATTTTTTGTTTTATTATTATTTATTGAGAAGCACGAAGTCGAGCCATACTATTGCGGCGATGTTCACGTGCAATTTCTTGTTCTTCTTCAGTCCTTTCATTTCCAGTATTTCGTATTCTTCTTGCATTACGGCTTTGTCGGTAAAGATTCGATAGTCTTGTTCGCGGCATTATTAATTAAACTTCACTTCACTTCACTTCAATTCACCTAAAAAATATTTCAAAACTCTATAAAATATTCTCTCTTGAATATTCAGATTCCCGCCAAGAAGTCAGAAATAGTTTGAATATTGATTTCTTACAAATATCAAATTATCATCCATATGTCACTACATAGCTGTCATTTGCGTTTTGTTATTCCAAGCCTGATTCTTTTTTGTTATATCACATTTTATAGTGACTGACGTTTCATGTCAAGTCACACGGGAACGCTGTCGAACGGGATAAAAAGTATCCTATGTCCGTCTCCTGGCTCTAAGCTACCTCCCTACCAATTTTCGCCCAAATCGGTTCTGCCGTTCTTGAGTTATAAGTGCTGTAACTAACACGACTTTCTTTTATATATATAGATTTGGAAAGTCGTTTCTGAATAAGACCTCAGCTCAGGAATTCGCTGCCGGCTCATGTGTTTTTTAGTTCTTTTAATCCCGGGGCTTTTAAACTGGCGTGAAATGGCATTTTAGCAGGCCGTCATGAGGGAGTGAGCTTTGTACCGTGTTTATTTCACGGTATGAAGCGCCTTGATCGACTGCTTACCATTAGGCAGGATATAGACACTATGACGTGTCACATAAGAAAATAAAAGAAGATATATGCCATTCCTTTTAATCCTATATCATATAAGTAAATTAATATAATGTAGTATAGAAGGCGTACATTTATTTATTTAATAAAATAGTACATGTCGACTTACAGATCAGTGCATCCAACACACCGGAATAGTAGTTGTTGCAATTAAACAAATATTATGTAAATTAATAAATATTACAACGTCAAATTACAATGCTACACTAAAACATAAATCAATTTTACGAAATGTGAAATAATAATTATAAAATATAAATTAAGGTTCTTAATTAAATGCCTTAAGCCAATAAACTAAATGCAACATACATATGCTTAGCTCATATCTAAAAGTATTCCTATAGCATGTTTTTTGTTATCAATTATTTCTAACACTCTAAGATCTTCCATATTGGCTACCTCACCTGCAAGTGGTGCACCTGCCGATCAACGGACGAGGCTCTGGCGAACGTAAAAGTGCCCGATAAGCGGCAATAGGCTCGCCACCTATAACGTGGGACCAACTGTAAAATTGGCGAAGTGTAGACGTATTATATGCCTCTACCTATCTCTTCGGGAAAACATGTAAGGACGACCGATATGGCGTGTTGGCGAGTATACCCGCACTCCACATTCCCACACAGGACAAATATTTGTGTGTATAAATATGAATATTTGTTCTGGTCTGGGTGTTTTTCTTTGTATATTAAGTATGTATTTACAAAAAATAAGCATTTATATATGTTAATCCGCTAATTAGTATACATAACACAAGTTCTTAACGATACTTATCTTGGAACTAAATAATTGGTGTAAGTGTCAGAAATATTTATTTATTTATTATTTATTCATTTATGTATGTATATATATATATATTAACAAAACTTCCACAGATTGAATAAATATATAGGTACGGGGTTCGCCGGGTCAGATAGTTCATTATATAAATAGCATTAAAAAAACATAAGTTAAATATAGGCTAGTCTTCTTGGTACACTTGGATGGGCAGATACTTCTGCAATAAGGTTTCCCAGAATGTCACTTCCTCCTTGTCAGGCCTCAAGCTCCTGGTCACCTTGTTACCGATGTTGGCATAGTACTGTAAGTTGGAGCGAAATGGTTTCCAGCTGAGACCCAGGCTGGCGTCTGGCGTCGGGTTTCTGAAACATTTAATCTTTTCAGGCTATTGCATAGCTTCTATCGCGGGTCTTGAGCGAAGAGATCGAATCCGTAACGAAAAAAACCTAACAGCCCCTTTTCCGACCGGCACAGCGGTGATAGTTTTTAGTTTTTCTATCTATCGATAAATAGCAAAACTTGACATGTCACGCTTTACTTTTTAGTTCACCAACCCGCCTTTAGGTGGCATTGGTTGTATCGGATGGCTAAAATTGGTTTTCTTATCGGTCACCACGCTCAAAGTGTAACTTGAATTCAAAGAAAACAAAACAAAGAAAAAAAAACAAAGAAAAAAAGATACTGCATAAGTAAAATAAATAAATAATTATAATTGCATAAGTTGATAAAAAATGGTATGCAATCGCTTTATTTTATTATCTCAGTCTGTTTGCGTCTCACTGCTGAGCACAGGTCTCCTTTCATGAACCAAGGTGTAAGGGTATTGGGTCATACTCCACCACGCGGATCCAGTGAGGACTGGTAGAAAAAGGTGTATGGCATCCTACTCTTGGAAATGTTTAAGCATTCTAATAGGGCATAACGACTTCTACATACCAGGACCAACGGCTTCACCAGTCCCAAGTAAGACAAACAACATCACATAAGGTCACCATTCCCAGAATGACCTCTATGATTTTTGCTTTACCTTAGTGTTTGCAACCGACATACCCCTCGAGCCCTTCAATAAAAATTTGAATAGATTGAAGTGGAAAACAGTTAGAGAGGCTTATATTTAACAGTGGTCTTCGAATAGGTGATCATGATGCTGACGATAAAAGCTAGACATTGAATTCTTTTTTTAAATGTTAACCTGGCTCTTGCAATAGTCCTTAACACTTTTTACTATGTTATGAAACAGTGCAATAAAATAGTTTAATTAAAGAGGAGAGCTTTTATGCTTTCTTTTACGATCAAGCTACCGCCCGCAGTGAATGGGTGCGTTAGTTTATAAGTATGACATTCATAAGAGCTCTATTGAGCAAAATTTGAATAAATTATTTTTGAATTTGAATTTGAATTGGAATTTATGCCGATCTTTATTTCTTCTTTTACATACATACAAATTAAAAAAATATTAAAACCGTCTTTTTTTGCACAAAAGCGATTTAAGAAGAAACAAGGGGTGTACAGGGGACCTAATAAGACCTCAGGAACCCAAGTCAACTTCACCTGCAAGTGGTGCACCTGCCGACCAAGAGACGAGGCTCTGGCGAACATAAAAGTTCTCGGTAAGCGGCAATAGGCTAAATGTGGGCGTATAATATGCCTCTGCCTACCCCGTCAGGAAAACAGGCGTGATATTATGTATATATGTTTATAAAATACTTTTCAATCAATCAAATATCATTATTGTGAAACATGGGCTGGTGTTAGTGGTATACATGTTAGTTCTGGCCTTGTTCTGTCTCATAGGCGTAAAATGTTTTTGTTATACACAACACAAAAAACAAACGACATATAATAATTTTGATATTCAATTTTAAAATTCGTTGTTAAATTTATTATAATGCATTGGCAATTAATTATGTTAGCATATCAAAATGTAATTATAAAATTCACGACGATTGTATTAGCACTTTTCCAAAAGCTATTTATATAATTTATTTTTGAAATTTGTCAAAAGGGCTCAATTTTCTTATTGGTCTGAGAATAGAATATGGGTTAAGTGTACTATCTGGCCTCATTTATCCCTACTTAAGCACCCGCTCGCAGAATGAGATCATCTGCTTAAAATTTTACATTCATAAGAAACGTGGGAGCACACGCTCACACACGCACACACAAACGCACACAAACACATATGATATTTAATAATTTAAGCATGTTTCATAATAAATAACATGTTACAAACATATGTCCAGGAAGAGCGGGCTCCTCTAACACAGGTATATGTTTACTCAAATTGGATCCTTAAACACTGTTAACTTAAATGTAATATAATGCACAACTATTTCAAATTTCTGTTTATAAGAGCTTTACTGAGTCAAACTTGTATAACAATGTTCACTTTGAAAAGCAAGTACACATAATGATTGATGAAAAGCATTTACTTACCCAGTTTTAGCAAAGTTAGTCCATAGTTTAGTCATAGTGGTAACCATTCTAAATGAATCTGTGGCTTGGTTTAATTGCAAATTGACACCTTTCATCGGAAATAAGTAAGGGACATCATCTATATGACAAACCGGAGAAGATTTCACATAGGACGTTAGCCCTAAAATTTTGGTAAAAATATTCCTCTCCGATATGCAAGTGAATTTATAGAAATACACTTTGTTTTTTCTCGCAAAGTATTTCGCAAATTGAATTGAACTAAATTTAAAATAATATCCACTATGAAAATTGGCTATCGGCATTAAATTGTCTATTGTTATTTCTTTGCCGCCTGTGTAAAACTCCTTCAGTGCCTTGGAAATTTCTTCTTGCTCATCATGAGAGCAGAACCATTCAACACATTTAGTTTTGAAATATCTCTTATTGGTATTTGCTTCCTTAACTGTATTTCTGATATCAATGAAAGATGTAAGATGAATTAAGCCATCATTTTCAACATAACCAATAATTAATTCTATTCCCTCATGAATGTCATTCTTAAGAGCGTCGCGCACATTACCAGTGAAAAATGTCTCTACGTTAGGGAAAACTTTCTCACTGGTTATAATGTACTTTTCTTCATATTTATCAGTTTCTAATTCAGCTGGGGATACTGCTATTTGCTGTTCAAGAAGAGCAGATGCTGGCTGTTTCAGAAAGAATTCGTGTATTTCCTTATCGTCTTCTGATTGACATCCCAATTTCTTCGCTAGTGCAAAGGCTCTTTCGCGACTTTTAAGAGAATGCGGCCACGACGTCGTTATCGCACCACTTTGGCATATAGCTCTCTTAAAAAGTCCTTTTGTCATGGGAGACACACAATGATAGCTAATACTGACTGCTCCCGAGCTTTGACCAAATAGAGTAATGTTTTCAGGATCTCCACCGAAGTTTGCAATGTTCTGTTTGACCCATCGCATTGCTGCCACTTGATCTTTGGCCCCTGCATTTCCTGGGATTTCCTCTGTGTCTAAGCATAGGAATCCCAATACCTCTAGTCTGTAGTTAAGTGTAACGAGTATGACTCCTTGTCTAAGAAGAAATTCTGGATCATACGAGGTGTCGTTACCGTTCCCACACATGAAAGCACCCCCATGTATCCAGATCATGACTGTCAACGGCTTATCAGGCTTCAGAGTGGGCGTGTAAACATTAAGGTACAAGCAATCCTCGCTGCCCTGCTCGTGTTGTTTAGTAATGAAGTTGTATTGGGGACATTGATTTCCGCATTCTTTGGCACTTCGAATACCTTCCCAAGGTGTTGGTGGCAGCGGAGCCTGTAAAATGTTTATAAACTTTAACAACTGTTAGTCTAATATTAGAATACAAGTACCAGGCGTGATGTTAGCAAAATTATATACCTATACAACTTGGATCATATAGGCGTTACCTTGAACCTTAGTCGACCAACAGGAGGCGTCGCATATGGGATTCCTTTGAAGCTATAGTATTGTCCACATAACTCACTGATGACCACCGCACCTTCCAATATTCCTTCGTTCACTTTCACTTGGGCCATTGCTGTCTGTAGAAACCTGCTAAGGATAAATAAATAATAAATAAATATTTCTGACACTTACACCAATTATTTAGTTCCAAGATAAGTATCACTATAATCAGCTCGGCGAACCTTGATCCCTATGACACTGACAGTTATTCCCACGACACAACCTTGTAGTAGCGTCACCGTTATATTATAATCGAATTGGCGGTGTCTAAAAATGATATTGATTAATTTTAGGCAAATATATGCAATTACAATAATATCCCGTTGGAATTATAATAATTTTAATTAAAATAGTTTAGTTAAACCACAATTAAATTTAAGAGTTCAGTATATTTTCAAGTTTGAGCCACAAAAGAGCTTTTATGAAGGCCAAAACTTAAAAACTAGCTCGCCCATTCTCTGCGGGCTGGAGCTTGATCGTAAATCTATCTATATATATAAAAATCAATTGCTGTTCGTTAGTCTCGCTAAAAGTCGAGAACGGCTGGACCGATTTGGCTAATTTTGGTCTTAAATTATTTGTGGAAGTCCAGAGAAGGTTTGTACGTAGAGAAAATAAAATAAAAAACTTGAAAAAGTGTAAAATCAACATATTTCTATACTCCCATATACAAACAATTTGTACTAATACTTAAAAGCCAATTTGAACCTTATCAAACAAATTTAATGCCAAAAGTGACGTTAGTTATATCAAAAAAATTTAATGTCATCATATGTCATTTCATTTTATCAGCGATAATTATTGCTTTGTTGTGTTTATATTTTCAAAAATATTGTTGTTAGTGATTTGTGTTTATAATTTACAAAATCTTATTGAGTTGTTGAGTGAAGGTAAAATGCCATGAGCAAGACGACAAAACATAGGCCGGCGATTGCACGGCGATCAAGAATACGTCGTGCTGTTTTGGATGAAATGCTGCGTGCTGCTTTTAATTACAACAGTCAGATTGATTATAGTATATACGGATACATTGGAATGATGGACGCAATATGTCCACATTGTGATGCGGCTAACTTTCGTGAATTGGATGAACGTTGTGCAATTGTTTCAAATACAAGACCATCCAAGGTTTTTCCATCAGCATAACGCATTAGTACAATTGTTCAAAATTGCTCTCGATCGTATGCCAAAATTATTGAACAAATATGAACATTATATGGCAGAAGACATTTTAATTCGTATGCGTCATCATGAAAGAAATCCCGATTTGTTGATTACCTTGGAAATGTACAACGAAGCTTTAATAATAATTGAAGATATGTGTCTAAAGATTTTAAATAAAGCATTAGCACAATTGGGTATGACCGCACCAAATCGTGAGATACATGATTTTTTTGATCGTGAATTGCAATATGAGCAGGAGTTCAATTCTAATGCAAAACTTTCGTTGTATTGTTGTATTGATTTTAGCGACTATTCGATCGGAACAGAGAATTGCATTGCATCTTCGGGAATTGCTGCTACATTATTAGAAGGTTGTCGGACCGCACACTGCATTAAAATTGCCTTTGAATGTACAGGTGATTGAAACTCAAACATGCAATATTTCGAGAAATTCTGCTATGGCAAAAGTTCTGCGATTAACGTCAATTATTTTATGGGATGAGTGCACTATGGCAAATAAAAAATCAATAGAAGCATTTAATCGAACAATGCAAGATTTACGCGGTAATCAACAGCTTTTTGGTGGTGCTCTGATATTGCTGTCAGGGGACTTTCGTCAAACATTGCCTGTCATTTCTCGATCAACTCCTGCTGATGAAATAAACGCCTGTTTGAAGTCATCAGTTCTTTGGAGATATGTACGAAAATTTACAATGAACATTAATATGCGTATTCACCTACATAATGATGCAACTGCCCATGAGTTTTCAAAACAATTGTTAGAAATTGGTGATGGCAAAATACCAATCGACAGTACCAACGGATTGATCACTTTACCGAACAATTTTTGTACAATTGCGCAATCTATAGATGAGTTGATTAAATGTGTTTTTCCGAATATTCTTCAGAATTACAGAAATCATGATTGGTAGAGAGAACGCGCCATTTTAGCACCGAAAAACATTCATATCTATGCCATTATTTTTCAAATTCAAGCGAAACTGCCAGGTGTAGTCACGACATATAAATCAATTGACAGTGTTATGAATCAAAATGAGGCAATGAATTATCCAATTGAATTTTTAAATTCATTGGAATCGGCTGGTATACCACAGCATTGCTTGAATCTGAAAATTGGTTCTTCGATTATATTATTGCGAAATATTAATCCACCAAAACTGTGTAATGGCACCAGATTGGCAGTGAAAAAGTTATTTCCAAATTTGATTCAAGCTACAATCTTAACTAGTAAATCAAAAGGAGAAGTGTGTTTGATACCGCGTATCCCTATGATTCCAACTTATATGCCATTTGAATTCAAAAGATTACAATATCCTGTGCGTTTATCATTTGCGATGTCCATAAATAAGGCCCAAGGGCAAACACTTCACGTTTGTGATGTCAATTTGGAGGAAACATGTTTTTCACATAGCCAATTTTATGTTGCCTGTTCCAGAACCCCCAACTGTTTGTCTATTCATGCTCAAAATGGGAAAACAAAAATATTGTTTATCCAAATGTTTTAGACTAATCCATATAAACCCACCATAGTAAGAGTACCCAATTCTTTTTTATTTTTTACTTTTTGCTGATAAATATAATAAATAAACAATATATTATTATATTTATTAGGCAGTATCCTTGCACTTCACTCCAGAGGTCGTGGGTTCGATTCCCACACAGGACAAATCTTTGTGTGCATGAATATGAATATTTGTTCTGGTCTGGGTGTTTTCCTATGTATATTAAGTATGTATTTACAAAAAAAAAGTATTTAAGTATGTTTATCCGTTCTTTAGTATCCATAACACAAGTCCATAGTGATACTTATCTTGGAAATGAAGAATTGGTATGATTGTAAGAGAATATTTATTATATTTATTATTTATTATTAATATTTATATATCATTTGGGTCATTTGGAATTTTCAATAGCTATTTAAAATATTTTTTTGTTTGAATAAATCAACTGATAAAAATAATAAATAAAAAAAAATGATTATAGATAATATTATTAGGTATCAAACACACTTCTCCTTTTGATTTACTAGTTAAGATTGTAGCTTGAATCAAATTTGGAAATAACTTTTTCACTGCCAATCTGGTGCCATTACACAGTTTTGGTGGATTAATATTTCGCAATAATATAATCGAAGAACCAATTTTCAGATTCAAGCAATGCTGTGGTATACCAGCCGATTCCAATGAATTTAAAAATTCAATTGGATAATTCATTGCCTCATTTTGATTCATAACACTGTCAATTGATTTATATGTCGTGACTACACCTGGCAGTTTCGCTTGAATTTGAAAAATAATGGCATAGATATGAATGTTTTTCGGTGCTAAAATGGCGCGTTCTCTCTACCAATCATGATTTCTGTAATTCTGAAGAATATTCGGAAAAACACATTTAATCAACTCATCTATAGATTGCGCAATTGTACAAAAATTGTTCGGTAAAGTGATCAATCCGTTGGTACTGTCGATTGGTATTTTGCCATCACCAATTTCTAACAATTGTTTTGAAAACTCATGGGCAGTTGCATCATTATGTAGGTGAATACGCATATTAATGTTCATTGTAAATTTTCGTACATATCTCCAAAGAACTGATGACTTCAAACAGGCGTTTATTTCATCAGCAGGAGTTGATCGAGAAATGACAGGCAATGTTTGACGAAAGTACCCTGACAGCAATATCAGAGCACCACCAAAAAGCTGTTGATTACCGCGTAAATCTTGCATTGTTCGATTAAATGCTTCTATTGATTTTTTATTTGCCATTGTGCACTCATCCCATAAAATAATTGACGTTAATCGCAGAACTTTTGCCATAGCAGAATTTCTCGAAATATTGCATGTTTGAGTTTCAATCACCTGTACATTCAAAGGCAATTTTAATGCAGTGTGCGGTCCGACAACCTTCTAATAATGTAGCAGCAATTCCCGAAGATGCAATGCAATTCTCTGTTCCGATCGAATAGTCGCTAAAATCAATACAACAATACAACGAAAGTTTTGCATTAGAATTGAACTCCTGCTCATATTGCAATTCACGATCAAAAAAATCATGTATCTCACGATTTGGTGCGGTCATACCCAATTGTGCTAATGCTTTATTTAAAATCTTTAGACACATATCTTCAATTATTATTAAAGCTTCGTTGTACATTTCCAAGGTAATCAACAAATCGGGATTTCTTTCATGATGACGCATACGAATTAAAATGTCTTCTGCCATATAATGTTCATATTTGTTCAATAATTTTGGCATACGATCGAGAGCAATTTTGAACAATTGTACTAATGCGTTATGCTGATGGAAAAACCTTGGATGGTCTTGTATTTGAAACAATTGCACAACGTTCATCCAATTCACGAAAGTTAGCCGCATCACAATGTGGACATATTGCGTCCATCATTCCAATGTATCCGTATATACTATAATCAATCTGACTGTTGTAATTAAAAGCAGCACGCAGCATTTCATCCAAAACAGCACGACGTATTCTTGATCGCCGTGCAATCGCCGGCCTATGTTTTGTCGTCTTGCTCATGGCATTTTACCTTCACTCAACAACTCAATAAGATTTTGTAAAATATAAACACAAATCACTAACAACAATATTTTTGAAAATATAAACACAACAAAGCAATAATTATCGCTGATAAAATGAAATGACATATGATGACATTAAATTTTTTTGATATAACTAACGTCACTTTTGGCATTAAATTTGTTTGATAAGGTTCAAATTGGCTTTTAAGTATTAGTACAAATTGTTTGTATATGGGAGTATAGAAATATGTTGATTTTACACTTTTTCAAGTTTTTTATTTTATTTTCTCTACGTACAAACCTTCTCTGGACTTCCACAAATAATTTAAGACCAAAATTAGCCAAATCGGTCCAGCCGTTCTCAAATTTAGCGAGACTAACGAATAGCAATTGATTTTTATATATTAGGTCGGGGAAAAAGTCTTTTCGCATAACGTAGGTATAAACTTATTATAAAATTTTTTTGACTGTACTATTTGTGTCTGGCTGGTTTTGGTAACATTAAAAAGGTTCCATTATAAAGAAAAGAAAAAAATAAAAAAAAGTTGTTTCCCGCTATTTTTCATTTGTTTTTCTCTCCGTAAAAATGAGTGAATCTAATGAAGAAATTCGATACATTTTAAAATTTTATTATAAAAAGGCAAAAATGCAACTCAAGCAGTGAAAAAAATTTGTGATGTTTATGGACCTGATGCAGTGTCAGTAAGAGTAGCACAAATTTGGTTCAAACGTTTTCAGTCCGGAAATTTTGATGTTAAAGATGCACCTCACTCTGGTCGCCCTGTTACAAATAAAATGGACGCCATTTTTGAAAGAGTGGAGCAAGATCGGCATATTAGTAGTTACGATGTAGCTGAAGAACTGGGAATTGATCACAAAACAGTTTTGACCCATTTGAAGAAAGCTGGTTATACAAAAAAGCTCGATATTTGGGTGCCACACGAGCTCACTCAAAGAAACTTAATGAACCGTGTACTCATTTGCGATTCATTATTGAGACGTAATGAAACCGAGCCGTTTTTGAAGAGATTGATAACTGGCGATGATAAGTGGATCACGTACGACAAGAACGTGCGAAAAAGGTCGTGGTCGAAAGTTGGCCAGGCTTCACAGACTGTGGCCAAACCTGGCCTAACACGAAATAAGGTGATGCTGTGTGAATGGTGGGATTGGAAGAGCATTGTTTATTATGAGCTTTTACCGCCCGGCAAAACCATCGATTCTGATCTTTACTGCCAGCAACTGATGAGATTAAAGGAAGCAGTCGAGAGAAAACGGCCGGAATTGATCAACAGGAAGGGTGTGGTCTTTCATCACGATAACGCTAGACCACACACATCTTTAGCCACTCAGCAAAAATTAAGAGAGTTCGACTGGGAGGTCCTAGTGCATCCACCATATAGCCCTGACCTTGCGCCTTCAGATTTTCACCTGTTTCGGTCTCTGCAGAATTCTTTAGGTTCTGTAAGGTTGACCTCAAGAGAGGACTGCCAAAACTATTTGTCCCGTTTTTTTGATCAGAAGTCCCAAAGTTTCTACAGTAACGGGATAATGTCTCTGCCCACAAAATGGCAGAAAGTTATTCAACAAAACGGTACATATATATTGTAAATAAATGTAAATAAACTTTGAAAAAAATGTCTTGACTTTTCATACAAAAATACGAAAAGACTTTTTCCCCAACCTATTATATAGATATAGATAAACTAAGTAATAATTACTAATAATGGTGGTCGTGTTTAAAATAAATAAATATATAGTAATTAAGTATAACAAAAATAAGTACACACCAGTGTTCTTTTCCTCTCGAGCTTTCCACCAGAACAAAGCAGAATTTTTTGTTAACAAATAATTTAAATGAAAATTTGTTTTGCAAATGACGTCAGGTTTTACAACTCATCGTGTATTAATAATATTATGCTAACATAATATCATCATATGCATCGATATTTACATATTACACGAACAAAAAATAATGTTTTGGACTCAAGTTCAAGATCGTGGTTAAATCCACGTTTGTGGTTAGAACTAGTGATGTGCCGTTCCCAAATTCCCGTTCCCGGAAATATTCCCATTGGGAACATTCCTGGGAATATTCCCTATTCCCGGGAACGTTCCCGCAGAGCGGGAATCATACTAACAAGAAGGACGTGAGTGGCAAAATGCTCATAGCGCGAGCACTCTAGGGTTAATTACATTACATTTAGGTGTTTTTTAATGATTTGCTATTGCGCCGGTGAGTCATGGGATGGGTGCAAGTTGTTATCGAAGTCCCGCACGACCGCAGGAGCAATACTCATTTATGATAGCGCTGTGATTGGTTAGTAGGCCCACCCCGCCCCCCTGCCCCTCCGTTCATGGTACCTCTGCCAAATGTGTATTTGTTTTGTTTTCTCTCTCACACATCTGCTTTTGCAACAAAATATCGTTCTCTCATATTTTACTACAATCTATATACTTAAGACAAGACATGGATAACTCTGAATCACTAACATGGATGACTCGAGTGTTCTGAGGAGCTTTTAGATCTCATCCCGCCTTCTCCTTTCCTCTCCCGAACAACACGTGCTGGTCTTAGAAACCATCCTCATTCTATGCAGACTATCAACACTCGAACCAAGAAATTTGGGAAGTCGTTTCTGAGCGAGACCACTAAGCTCTTAATTGGCTCATGTATTTCCTATGATCCCGGGTATTTTAAGCGGGGCGCGAAACGGCATTTTAGCAGGCCGTCATGAGTGGATGCGCTTTGTACCGTGCTTATTTCACGGTATGAAGCGCTTTCATGTCTTTTTGACTGCATCGACTGCTTACCATCAGGCAGGAGGTTGTCATTATGACGTGTCACAATTAAAAAAAATCACTGGTGTGGACCACATAGCAATATGAGGGCTGTTCTAGTCCACAAAGCAGCGTAGTCCATATGGACTGGAAATTCAGAAAGTCTCAGGTACAAACCCTGGTAACTTATACTGGCACACCTATGACTTTTCCACGCTATGTGCGTATTTACCGCTTTCTCTGGACCTCGGAAAGCACGCATCATACTTTCCGGCGGTCATGAACATCTACAGCAGTTGTTATGAGAAAGTTAGTGCCTCCTAATACCCTGACAGCTGGTTTATGGTTCATTATGGATCCTTTCTATACTGTTCAAAATATAACAAATTTTAGAAAACATAACAAAACTGCAGGCGTGACGCTTCAGTTTCCCGCCAAGAAGTTATTAAGTGACTTAAATTAGGGATCCCTACGCATAATAATAATAACAAATATTTTATTTCTGTAACTTACAAATATGGAACTGTTATATTTGTGGGAATCTCTTTTCAAGAGCGTGTAGTAGATTTACGACGTAACTATAATCTTTTAGCGGTTTCGGCCAACTGTTTAATACCCAATTCTTACTTTTTAAGTAAAACAATTAATCACGTACCGAAGATAAAGTCATATAGACGTGCATTCTAGAGCAAAATTACAGATTTTATCAATAAATTTTAGTTAATTAGATTTTTCCGGAAGGCTGAATTTTGGAAATGCTAGTCAGAGCCTAATTTAAGACATTTACCATTATGATGTGTAAATATATTTTATTTTACATTTTCATACGACAAGTTCTATGGTTAACTAGTGCACCATAGCAAGAGATTATATTTTTTTTATAATTTAATAACTTTAAACTGATATCAAAAATATTCTTAATTTACGCTTTTAAATACACTGTTTCCATTAGAAATAGTCGATTTTATTCGTCATAACTATTATTAACATATAAACAAGGAGTTAAAAATGGAAAAATAATTTTCTTCTTAATAATTTACGATACTAGTTATTTTAAACGATTTTTTAAAGATGACCTATATGACCGCGCGCGCTATGTTTGATAAATCCAGTACGCGCCGGGTCATCCTAACGGGAGGCCCCATCGCTCGCTCTCCGCGCCTACGACCTACATCGATCGCATCGCTCACCGTCCGCGCCTACGACGAACGCCCGACAGTGCCCGATATTTAGTATAGTGCGACCAGTGCTTTTTGGGATTTGATACTTGTTAAGTAATATTAATTTAATTACCAAATAGTTATTATTTGTATTAACGCTACTATACTAAACAAAATATAACATTTTAGGCGTCATGGGTAGAAACAAAAAAAATAGTAGCAATAAAAATGCGAAGACTGCAGCGAAGGCCAGGCAAGCAAAAGGTACCTTAGTAAAGTTTATAATATTTTACAGTTGTATATGTAATACAAGGACTTTTGACTACTTTTACTTTTCTAGATTTTCGTCTTCAATATTTTGCTTTTTATTTTATTGAACGTCTGTCGCAAGGCATTGACTTATCATATTAGCATAAACTCATTTGCTTTGTACTAATAAATCGAATAAGAAAGTATTACGAACGGTTGTGAACTTGAAACTACCAGGATATAAAAAACCGTGGTCTATTGAGTCCACCTACAGAGCAATCAAATTTGGAAACGATAAATAACTTCTACCATAATTTAAACGAAGCCATTCAAAAGCATACCCATAAAAAACTTATAGTCATGGGTGATTTCAATGGGCAAATTGGAGCAAGACGCCCAGCAGAAAATGCAATACTTGGACAATTTTCATATAGTAACAAGACCAGAAGCTGAAATGGAGAAAAAATAACAAATTTCGCACTAGAAAACAAATTAACAATCTAAAATACTATGTTCAAGAAGAACCGAAAGAGCATGTGGACCTGGATCTCGCCGGATGGTAAAACAAAAAATGAAATCGATTTTATTATGACCAACAGAAACAGCTACTTCACAAACTTTACCGTTATTAAAAGATTTAACACCAATAACAGGTTACTTAGAACTGAGCTCAAAAGAAATCAACCAAAGAAGAATAGACCGAGACAAGACTCAGGAAACACAAAACTCAACGAACATCAACTAGAGCAAATAACAACAGCCCTAAGAGCTTAACTTAAAAACTTGAAAGAAAACACTAAGGAACTAGAAACCCAAGACAAATACAACAATATAGAGAATATTATCATAACCCAAACTAAACTTATAGCAGCTACCAAAAGTGATACAAAAGGAATACTATCAACAGCCACTATAAAACTTTTAGAAAAAGAAAAAACCTTACTAACCGTAGGAGTACTCGAAATAGAAGACAGAAATTAGCCAAAATCAGCAAAGATATCAATAAAAGTATGAAAAAGGATAGATAACAACGACGAATGCGAACGATAGAAAATAACATACTGAAAACCGGTGGAACTCAAAGAGCACTCTAAGAGTTGACCGGCACAAAGAACTGGATCGTAAAAATGAAAGACGACCAAGGAAAATTTACTCATCACAGAATTGACATACTAAAAACAGCCACGTCATACTACAAAAAACTTTATCGAAACAACACTACGCAAGCTCAAATCAATCTACATAGTTGAAACCTCGAACACCTCCAGTATTCTCCAAGCTGAAGTCAGTAAGGCTATCGATACCCAAAAGAGCGAGAAAGCGCCCGGGCCTGACGGCATAAGCAATGAAATTTTAAGATATAGCAAAGAGATCTTGCTACCTGTCCTCACATATATGTTCAATGATATCATGAATACTGAAACCATCCCCCAGCAATGGACCGAGTCTCACATCATCCTACTGTATAAGAAAGGTGATCAATACGACATAGAAAATTACCGCCCTACAAGTCTTATGTCCAATGTATTTAAGATTTTTGCTAAGATCATTTTAAAACGGACTGAAAGAACCCTAGACGAAAACCAACCAATAGAGCAAGCAGGATTCCGCAGATCGACCACATTCACGTAGTGCGTCAAATTCTGAAGAAATACAACGAATACCAACTCACATACTACATTGCATTTCTTGATTATAGTAAAGCATTCGATTCTCTACAACATGACAAAATATGGGAGGCGTTACTAGAACAAGGAATTGAGCACGAGTATATTCGATTAATAAGAAACATATAATGCGGCAGCAGAGCAAGAATCCAACTAGAAAAGAAAAGTTCTCCTTTCAAAGTAGGAAAAGGCGTAAGGCAGGGAGACCCTATATCTCCGAAATTATTCTCCGCAGTACTAGAATCAATCTTCCGAATACTCAATTGGGAACATCTTGGAATTAATATAGACGGTCAACTGCTATCGCACTTAAGATTTGCTGACGACATAGTATTATCGGCAAAAACAGCAAAAGACCTAACCAGAATGATAAAAGAACTTGTGAAAGAAAGTGAGAGAGTAGGGTTGGCAATGAATCCGGAAAAAACTAGGGTGATGACAAACGGCTACAAACATACTATAGATCTAGGAAACACTGAAATCAACTATACAGACGAGTACAATATATCTAGGGCAGCTCATAACTCAAAAAGATGCTATGCAGAAGGAAGTGGACAGAAGAATCACAAATGGCTGAAAGACTTACTGTAGTTTAAGAGAGGCTATGAAAGATAAAGAGCTTCATATAAACCTAAGAAGCAAACTTTTTAACACCTGCATCCTACCTGGCCTTACGTACGGGTGTCAGTCATGGTCCTTAAGTCAGGTCACCTCGAACACCCCCCCGACTGGTCTCCACCTTGTCGTGGTGGGTGGGCTGAGTACCTCCCGGTAGGGCGCAGGAGGCGCTATGGAAAAGGTAACACCCAGAGACCGACGACTCTGGGTGCCCTCAGTACTGACTACCGGGGGGAAACTAAGAGGGCCCTGTGGAGGGCGCAGCGGGCGGGCCAGGAGGGCCCGTCAAGCAGCGCCAGGAGGGTCATAGGCAGCGGGGCAGGGGGCCCCTGCTGTCTAATCATGGACCCTCCGAGAAGTCGGCCACACACGCTATGGTAGCACAAGGAGGTAGGAGGGGCGCGTCCACTGCGCCTCTCTGAGGAGGTCCTCCCGGTTTTGGTTCGGGGGACGTTGGCCGCGGGCGGGGTGTCAGAGCTGCAACCCAGGTACTGGCCCCCGCCTCTTTCTCAACAAACGGCGGGCGCGCGTCGTCGGAAGATTTTTAGTGGGTATTACTGCTGGCAGTTGCGTCTGCCGGTGGTGAGTCCCACACCCCCTTTCGGTCCCCCTTTGGCCGGAAGGCAGTGCGTAAATGCATTTTGTTACCGACGTAAAACAAAAAAAAAAACAAAAAAAGGTCACCTCGAACAAACTAGCAACTTGCTAGTGTGCAATGGAAAGGAGCATGCTCAACATTAAAAAGTCCGACAAAGTTAAAAACATCGTCATTAGAAACAAAACAAAAACTATTGATGTACTAAGCAAAATCAAAAGACTTAAATGGCGATGGGCTGGTCACCTAGTAAGAGGACACGATAAATAGAGCAAAAGGGTGACATGGTGGTACCCAAGGGAAGGCAAAAGAAAGAGAGGCCGACCACAGAAAAGGTGGGACGATGACGTTAGACAAGTGGCAGGAGTCACATGGAACAGAGTGGCTCAAGAAAGAAAGGAATGGAAAAGGTTGGAGGAGGCCTTTACCGACTGGCAATCAGATCTAGGAAAGATAACCAAGCAACAAATATTAGTTTATATTAATTTTTATATTATTGTTTGTTAAATATTATTGTTTGTTAAATTAAGAAAAGTGAAATTTATTATTATAATTATTTTTGTTTTTATTTTGTGGTTTGTTTTTGTTTGCAGTTTAATTTTTGCTTGTTTACTGTTTCGTTTTTGCTGAAGTGTTAACTTGTAATTTCTGTTTATTTTTTTTTATTTTTTCTACGTGGTCACTACTATATTGCGAACCTAATGAAACGGGGGGGCTGAAAACCAGCGCTGCGTAGAGTAGCCTACTCTGTACAGCAAAAGCTGAGCTTACTCCAGTTGCTTTTAAGATTATAACTATTTTTAATGTTATATTTTGTCATATTAATGTATTCCTTAAAAGCAATAAATGATTTTTTATTTTTATATTTTTGAATATTTTTTAAGGCCAAAATGTTGCTGTATTTCTAAAGATATTTTGTACGGTTAGAATATCGCACCTATGCATACTTTGATCTGAATATGAGAAAGTTTACTAATGTACTGGTTTATAGATATTATTTATTACATTTATACACTGGTTAATTTCTTAGATGAGAAAAACTATAGAAACTGATCGCAATATTATTCCTTGGCAACAGCGTAGAGAATTCTTGTATTGGGTGGTCCTCCTCCGTAGGATTCACAAAACTTCTCCAATACGCACTGGGTTCTCGTGGTTGAGTATGACCTGAATCATCCAATAATAATTCCAATTTTAAATTTCTATGTATTAATAAGTTAGTCTATACCAAAGTGCATTAATGTTAAAATTGATTGTAATGTTTCATGTGAAATCCAATGTTTTTTTATTATTTAAAAAAATATTTTACAAGGTAGTGAACAAACCTAGGTATTAAATAAAAAGGAAAACAATAAACACTTGCGCGATCTACTTATGTACACTGCCATCTTTTGGGCAAACATAAGCACTATTATTTACACTAAAAACATATAGTTACACATACAGTTTTGAACAGGTAGTTATATTAATGATATGTTTGTTTTTCATTAAATTAAATTTCTATTTTGATTTTATTACATAATAAACAGATGATTTTCAGCAAAATACATTATTTTGTTAATTTCCTTAATTTTATTACTGTATTATAGAAGCTTATATTGCTTTGCCTTTGCAGTGTACATCGCATGCTTTATGGAATAGTGACTTAACTCAAAATAGACGAATTTTGGGACATCACAAAAGAAGATCTTCTAAAGAATACTTCTCCTTCTTGTAAGCGCATTAAATTGATACTGATTAATTAAATTGATACTTAGTAATTCTGCTTGTGTTTTAAACGTTTAATTAACATTGATGCCATCTCAGTAAGAAATAGAAAGATTCTTCTTTCATCTCAGTAAGAGAAGAAAGTTATTTCTGACACTCTGTTATGTAGCAAAAAATAATCCTTATGATGAAGCCCTTCAATCGGTATGATAAAGTAGCACGTATTTTTTCTTCTCGTGTAGCTTTTCGGGTTCGATTCCCGTTTCAACCGTGTAATTATTACAACATCTATGAATGCAGTTTAAATTGTTTTTGAAATTAAAATAATGTCTTCTTTCAGTCAAATGGTCCATCTACAATATACAAGATACCACCATGTGGCATATCCGTGGGACGCCCTGTATAAGCACCCACTAGGCACACTAGGCCAGTCTAGTCCAGTCCTGGGAAAGAAGCACTTATTCAAGAAGTATACGTCCTACTACTGCCTGTCTTAAGGCCGGCTTCACCTATCGCGCTCCGAGGCTGATCCTTGGTCACCTCTTCGAGGCTGTTTGAAGGTGTTATGACAGTGATGATTCTTGGTAATATTAAGTTATAATCTTTAGCAATAATTTCACGATTGTACTCCGTTTCTACGACTAATGTTTAGTTGGTATTATGGACAGATTTATGAAATTCTTTGTAATACACAAAAGGTTGTTCTTTTAGTTACACTAGTACCTAACTGTAGTTCTGACATAATAATATAATGTTTGTACACATGTGTATTAATGTTTGTCTGTGTTTATTTGGGTCCCTGTGTACTAATCTGTTGGGTTTTATAACTGATGCAATATGATTGATATAAGTTATATATTTTGTATATCTGCTTTAAGGCTTAACTTAGGTTATATGGCATAATTATAATTCTGTTTTAATAAATCATGAAATTAATTAATCGGCTATTATATTAAAATACATATTTCCCTAAATAATAGCTCTCAAAAATAAGCGGAATATGGTTTAAAAATAATCGAAGTGTTCGAAACACTAGTTCAGAACTTAATAAACAAAATAATATGAAATCCTTCACCTGCATTTTAATAGTGGTTATTGATCCTATTCAGTTAAAAAGCGGAAGATATACCAACTTTCAATTCGCAAAAAGATTCTAACAGTAAAAGTATAGATATTTATTTCATAAACTATTACATAGCACTTAAAAACGTCAAATTAAAACATAAATAGAAAATAAAAAAATATTACTACACTGAAATCACGAAGCTTACATTCACTTACATGCAAATAAATAAAAATTAAGTGTAAGTCAATCTAAGTGCCAGGGGGCCTACCGGCGAGTTCTATGGATTACCGGTAATCCATCTAGATCAAACTTTGTTTACGTTCATTAATCCGTACCGGGGAATCTGCCGGCAGCCTCCTGTCATTCATGACCTTCAGTCCGTGATCTGTCAATAGGTAGTCTAGTGAAGTGACAAATTTAATAAATGATTATGTTTTGCGTTTTGCTGACACATTTTTATTTGAATATAAACAATTTGTAATATAATAAAAACAAAAACACAGATAGAGTTTGTATGTGGCTTTTGTTAAAACAATGTTATTTTATACTAATCACTTTGTAAAGTCTATAAAACGTAACAGAAGCGGATAACGAAACGCAGTTTAGATCTCTAGTCTCAAGTTTAAAAATAAAAAGTAAAGAGGTGAGGTTATGAAAAGTAGGTAAACAACAATAAACCGACGGCGTATTTATATACTTGTATTTTACTTATTTGAATACATATGACTTCAGTAACCAGCAACACATAAAAACAAGTGAAATTAGACGCCGCATAAAGAGTAACAATGTACTTAGGTATCAATAAATGATACGCAACATTTCGGCGACGCTATAAGACGGAAGACTAATATGTAAGGAAGCTATGTTATTGTGTGCTTCATCACTAATCATCCCTACACATGAGGATCTAGACCCTGAGTCATGAGGAATACGAATAAATAGAGATTTAAACGAGCGAACTTAACAGTACTTCATATTTCCATAATGTCGCACCCATCGCTAGTTTATTTGGAAAACCCTAGTTATGTCCACAAATAAGTTTATTGAAGTAAGGAGTTGGACCTATTTAATGTTGTAAGTAATCGTTTTTTGTTATTATTGAACCATTTAATGAACATAGCTGAATAGTGAGTTGGTGTTTGAATCGTCATACTTGATTTGTTTCAGATGCCAGTGCAATAACATGAGTCAGTTGAGTAATGAAGAAGTTCACTTGCAACATAATTTTGATTTTGCCACCAGTTGCTTGAGATGCCAAGCTCAGTTATTACCAAAGCATTTGGACATCTATCTGGGACTCTGTGGGATCCCAACTAAAAAGGCTTGATGTAAGTACTTACATATTGTCAATTTAAGAATACAGAAAGTGAAAACAATACATACACTTTTTTTAATTTAATTGATTTGACTTCAAAGAACTATTACAGACCTTTTGCATACATCTAAAACTAAACATCATAATTTTGTTTTATTATCTTACTCGACTGCAATGAAAACTCAATACTTAATCATACAAATATGGTGCATGAAGTCACTGATCAATTTAGACAGAATGAAAATATGTGGTGAGGCAGAAAGTAATTATATAGGTGACTAAGCATTGAAAACCAACATTTATTATATGTGACTTGAAGGATCATAGTGTTCTATGCCTTATCACTTGATCGTGTAGTGTTTAGCATTTTTAATTTTACTTATTTTTAAAATATATTTAAGAAGCATAAACATCTTGAATAAGTTAACAAGTTTAACACCAGCAGTCCCAGTCCAGCCCAGATCAGCAGGACCAATCTTTCTAGTAATTCTATTGTTTGTAGATCACTTACTGTTTAAAAATTTAAAATTGTTTTTTTCTTTTCAGAAACTCGACTTAAAATGCATGCCCCTTCTTGGTCTTTTCATAGAGATGGAGCAAGCACTTGAACCTTGGATATTATTGGTATCACTAAATTGATTGTATCTTAAAGGATCTTTGACAATAATAATAAGGCAGATAAAATGTAATTACTATATTAAAGAGCATACCTATGTTATAAAATATAATACCAGACTTTTATTTGAAATGTTTAGTGGTACCTTGTTTAAGTACAACAATTGAAATAAAACACAAAATAATTTGTTTAATTGTTAATATCAAATTAGCAAGAACCTTCTGGAGTTTGCAATTATTTACTCCCATCCAAGTGAGGGTTTCAAATGGAATTTTGACATAACATGGAGCCATGAGTAAATCATAAGTATTGAAATACATTCAACATTAACACCATATACATAGGAGCTTAATA
Source organism: Musotima nitidalis (assembly GCA_949126915.1). NCBI lineage: Eukaryota > Metazoa > Arthropoda > Insecta > Lepidoptera > Crambidae > Musotima > Musotima nitidalis. Next base: position 2,854,752 of record OX421424.1, on the reverse strand, counting down.
CATAGATACATTTTCATAGCAATATTTCAGAAATATTATAAAAAATTACATTTGACGTGGCTTAAATACCAGAATTCACCTAAAATATTTCATCCTAATTATGTACAGACAAGCTTAATACATAGCAACATTTTTAATTGAAACATTACAGGATCATTACTTACATACAAAATCTTGTTAATTAACATAATTCACCTGAAGTATTTCAGCTTAAATATTACATAAACTTATTAAATACATAACATTTAACTTAATTATTTTAACTTGGATCGTTCTGCCTTCTTGGTATTTCATGAAGGTTTGTAATAATTCTTTAACTTGTAAGATAGCACATAATCAGACATATAATTTTAAATTTGAAGCTTGATATAGCATGGAACTATAAATAAATTGTTTAATATGAAATTAATAAATAAGCACATAGCCATAAAAATAATTCTGTACTTGAAACTTGGTATAACATGGAACTATAAATAAATAGATTAATTTGAATTGATAAATAGGCACACAGACATAAATATAATTTTGTACAGGAATTTAGGTTTAACAAGGGGCTGTGAGTACATTGTTGTTTGGAATTTTGACATAACCTGGAGCCATGAGTAAATTATAAGTATTGAAATACATTCAACAATAACACCATATACATAGAAGCTTAATACATAGATACATTTTCATAGCAGTATTTCATAATTATTATAAAAAATTACATTTGAAGTGGCTTAAATACCATAATTAAACCAAAACATTTCATTTTAATAATGTACAGACAAGCTTAATATAGAAAAACATTTTAATTGAAATATTTCAGGATCATTACTTACATACAAAATCTTCTTAATTAACATAATTCACCTGAGGTAATTCAGCTTAAATATTATATAAACTTATTAAATCCATAACATTCAACTTAATTATTTCTACTAAGATCGTTCTGCTTTCTTGGTATTTCATATAAGGTTTGTAATTCTTCTTTAACCTGTAATATAACACATAATCAGACATATAATTTTATATTTGAAGCTTGTAAAAGCATGGAACTAAATTGTAGTATGTTAGTAGTAAGTAATTGTAGCATGGAAATAAATGAACTGTTTAATATGAAATTAATAAATAAGCACACAGATATAAACACAATTTTGTACAGGAATTCAGGTTTAACATGGTGCTATGAGTAACTTGTTTAAAAGTACATATAAAAAGTTCTCCCTATGTGTAACATTAAGTGGTTCATTTGTGAGAATTTAAAGAAATAATGAAAACTTACATACGTAGTCTTACATTTCTATTGGTCCTGAAACATATCCTCAAGTCTTTTGGCTCATTTAGGGCATTTGTTATCTCTGCTAGACCATTAGAAACTGTCAGCTTAGTTTATAGTTGTTGCTGACTGTGTGTTTCTAATTACTGGAGATCAGCCAATATCTGCAACAAACACACACAGGTATAATATGTTATAGTAGCACATAATTTTATTTACAAGTTTATGTATCACAGGTGTATATTGAATTTAATTTACTATGATACCTTGATCTCTAGTTGCATTGCCGCAGAAAGTTGGCCCTATGTCAAGTATGGCCCTAAATCAAAGCATTATGTGCGAATTGCATCTTTACTTAAGCGAACATTATGTATAAACTTACCTCTAACAATAAACTTGGAATACAACGATCAGAAGGTTTGCTGGCCAAATTAATGTTACAAATCTTATTAGGAATAGCTGTGTGTTTACCTGTGACTCATGTGGTAAGCATAGGCTAGATAATATCTTGCAGTATTCTGCGATTGATTCGCCCGAGGTTTTGAAGATGGTCTTCTTCAGCAGGAGCCCACAAATTGTTATAGTGAATCCTCACACGTAGAAATGATTGAATAGTTAAAAATGTTATAGTTTTAACACAAACAGCAACAAAATACAGCAGAAAACATGAAAAAAATATTGAACTCGACTACTACAGAACGCTCGATAACAACTGTCAGATCGCGCGGGCGTTTTTTGCTAAAAACGAAACCCATGTAACTCGGCGGTACCGATGTACTGTCAAATATCACGTAAATCCTTCAAAATTTGTGTCTAAATCGAGAACGCCATTTTGTTTCGATTTCCATGAGTTCGGCGGTACGACAGAATCGTTTCGAAATCAATTTTGCCTTATAATCGATTGCCATCGAACTCGGCGGTAGGCCCCCAGTTCTGAGCCACCGCTCTGTGAGAACAACTGATAAGAAACTCACAGGCTATGCTCTTTCAAATTATCAATCAAACATAAAAATATATAACACACACAGTGAATATTTGAAGATATTGAAAGGGTCCCGAAGATGCCGTATTCAAAAAAATAGCACTAAGGGAACCTTCCATCACAGTCAAGTAATGTGACACTAAGCTGAATTTTTACAATAGGGGATGGTCACGACAATGATCTGGTTGACTTTTTATTCTAATTTACACAACTTCAAGTTGAAAATGTTAAGCCCAAGCTTGTTTATAAGAAATTTGGAAAGTCGTTTCTGAATAAGACCTTTAAGCTCAGAAATTCGCTGCCGGCTCATGTGTTTTTTAGTTCTTTTAATCCCGGGGCTTTTAAACTGGCGTGAAATGGCATTTTAGCAGGCCGTCATGAGGGAGTGAGCTTTGTACCGTGTTTATTTCACGGTATGAAGCGCCTTGATCGACTGCTTACCATTAGGCAGGATATAGACACTATGACGTGTCACATAAGAAAATAAAAGAAGATATATGCCATACTTTTTACACCTATATCATATAAGTAAATTAATATAATGTAGTATAGAAGGCGTACATTTATTTATTTAATAAAATAGTACATGTCGACTTACAGATCAGTGCATCCAACACACCGGAATGGTAGTTGTTGCAATTAAACAAATATTATGTAAATTAATAAATATTACAACGTCAAATTACAATGCTACACTAAAACATAAATCAATTTTACGAAATGTGAAATAATAATTATAAAATATAAATTAAGGTTCTTAATTAAATGCCTTAAGCCAATAAACTAAATGCATCATACATATGCTTAGCTCATATCTAAAAGTATTCCTATAGCATGTTTTTTGTTATCAATTATTTCTAACACTCTAAGATCTTCCATATTGGCTACCTCACCTGCAAGTGGTGCACCTGCCGATCAACGGACGAGGCTCTGGCGAACGTAAAAGTGCCCGATAAGCGGCAATAGGCTCGCCACCTATAACGTGGGACCAACTGTAAAATTGACGAAGTGTAGGCGTATTATATGCCTCTACCTATTGCCTATCCCTTCAGGGAAACATGTTAAGACGACCGAAATGGCGTGTTGGCGAGTATACCCGCACTCCCACACAAATATTTGTGTGTATAAATATGAATATTTGTTCTGGTCTGGGTGTTTTTCTATGTATATTAAGTATGTATTTACAAAAAATAAGCATTTATATATGTTTATCCGCTAATTAGTATACATAACACAAGTTCTTAATGATACTTATCTTGGAACTAAATAATTGGTGTAAGTGTCAGAAATATTTATTTATTTATTATTTATTTATTTATTTATGTATGTATAATATATAAACAAAACTTCCACGGATTGAATAAATATATAGGCACGGGGTTCGCCGGGTCAGATAGTTCATTATATAAATAGCATTAAAAAAACATAAGTTAAATATAGGCTAGTCTTCTTGGTACACTTGGATGGGCAGATACTTCTGCAATAAGGTTTCCCAGAATGTCACTTCCTCCTTGTCAGGCCTCAAGCTCCTGGTCACCTTGTTACCGATGTTGGCATAGTACTGTAAGTTGGAGCGAAATGGTTTCCAGCTGAGACCCAGGCTGGCGTCTGGCGTCGGGTTTCTGAAACATTTAATCTTTTCAGGCTATTGCATAGCTTCTATCGCGGGCCTTGAGCGTAGAGATCGAATCCGTAACGAAAAAAACCTAACAGCCCCTTTTCCGACCGGCACAGCGGTGATAGTTTTTAGTTTTTCTATCTATCGATAAATAGCAAAACTTGACATGTCACGCTTTACTTTTTAGTTCACCAACCCGCCTTTAGGTGGCATTGGTTGTATCGGATGGCTAAAATTGGTTTTCTTATCGGTCACCACGCTCAAAGTGTAACTTGAATTCAAAGAAAACAAAACAAAGAAAAAAAAAACAAAGAAAAAAAGATACTGCATAAGTAAAATAAATAAATAATTATAATTGCATAAGTTGATAAAAAATGGTATGCAATCGCTTTATTTTATTATCTCAGTCTGTTTGCGTCTCACTGCTGAGCACAGGTCTCCTCTCATGAACCAAGGTGTGAGGGTATTGGGTCATACTCCACCACGCGGATCCAGTGAGGACTGGTAGAAAAAGGTGTATGGCATCCTACTCTTGGAAATGTTTAAGCATTCTAATATGGCATAACGACTACTGCATACCAGGACCAACGGCTTCACCAGTCCCAAGTAAGACAAACAACATGACATAAGGTCACCATTCCCAGAATGACCTCTATGATTTTTGCTTTACCTTAGTGTTTGCAACCGACATACCCCTCGAGCCCTTCAATAAAAATTTGAATAGATTGAAGTGGAAAACAGTTAGAGAGGCTTATATTTAACAGTGGTCTTCGAATAGGTGATCATAATGCTGACGATAAAAGCTAGACATTGAATTCTTTTTTTAAATGTTAACCTGGCTCTTGCAATAGTCCTTAACACTTTTTACTATGTTATGAAACAGTGCAATAAAATAGTTTAATTAAAGAGGAGAGCTTTTATGCTTTCTTTTACGATCAAGCTACCGCCCGCAGTGAATGGGTGCGTTAGTTTATAAGTATGACATTCATAAGAGCTCTATTGAGCAAAATTTGAATAAATTACTTTTGAATTTGAATTGGAATTTATGCCGATCTTTATTTCTTCTTTTATATACATACAAATTTAAAAAATATTAAAACCGTCTTTTTTTGCACAAAAGCGATTTAAGAAGAAACAAGGGGTCTACAGGGGACCTAATAAGACCTCAGGAACCCAAGTCAACTTCACCTGCAAGTGGTGCACCTGCCGACCAAGAGACGAGGCTCTGGCGAACACAAAAGTTCTCGGTAAGCGGCAATAGGCTAAATGTGGGCGTATAATATGCCTCTGCCTACCCCGTCAGGAAAACAGGCGTGATATTATGTATATATGTTTATAAAATACTTTTCAATCAATCAAATATCATTATTGTGAAACATGGGCTGGTGTTAGTGGTATACATGTTAGTTCTGGCCTTGTTCTGTCTCATAGGCGTAAAATGTTTTTGTTATACAACACAAAAAACAAACGACATATAATAATTTTGATATTCAATTTTAAAATTCGTTGTTAAATTTATTATAATGCATTGGCATTAAATTATGTTAGCTTATCAAAATGTAATTATAAAATTCATGACGATTGTAATAGCACTTTTCCAAAAGCTATTTATATAATTTATTTTTGAAATTTGTCAAAAGGGCTCAATTTTCTTATTGGTCTGAGAATAGAATATGGGTTTAGTGTACTATCTGGCCTCATTTATCCCTACTTAAGCACCCGCTCGCAGAATGAGATCATCTGCTTAAAATTTTACATTAATAAGAAACGTGGGAGCACACGCTCACACACGCACACACAAACGCACACAAACACATATGATATTTAATAATTTAAGCATGTTTCATAATAAATAACATGTTACAAACATATGTCCAGGAAGAGCGGGCTCCACTAACACAGGATCCTTAAACACTGTTAACTTAAATGTAATATAATGCACAACTATTTCAAATTTCTGTTTATAAGAGCTTTACTGAGTCAAACTTGTATAACAATGTTCACATTGAAAAGCAAGTACACATAATGATTGATGAAAAGCATTTACTTACCCAGTTTTAGCAAAGTTAGTCCATAGTTTAGTCATAGTGGTAACCATTCTAAATGAATCTGTGGCTTGGTTTAATTGCAGATTGACACCCTTCATCGGAAATAAGTAAGGGACATCATCTATATGACAAACCGGAGAAGATTTCACATAGGACGTTAGCCCTAAAATTTTGGTAAAAATATTCCTCTCCGATATGCAAGTGAATTTATAGAAATACACTTTGTTTTTTCTCGCAAAGTATTTCGCAAATTGAATTGAACTAAATTTAAAATAATATCCACTATGAAAATTGGCTATCGGCATTAAATTGTCTATTGTTATTTCTTTGCCGCCTGTGTAAAACTCCTTCAGTGCCTTGGAAATTTCTTCTTGCTCATCATGAGAGCAGAACCATTCAACACATTTAGTTTTGAAATATCTCTTATTGGTATTTGCTTCCTTAACTGTATTTCTGATATCAATGAAAGATGTAAGATGAATTAAGCCATCATTTTCAGCATAACCAATAATTAATTCTATTCCCTCATGAATGTCATTCTTAAGAGCGTCGCGCACATTACCAGTGAAAAATGTCTCTACGTTAGGGAAAACTTTCTCACTGGTTATAATGTACTTTTCTTCATATTTATCAGTTTCTAATTCAGCTGGGGATACTGCTATTTGCTGTTCAAGAAGGGCAGATGCTGGCTGTTTCAGAAAGAATTCGTGTATTTCCTTATCGTCTTCTGATTGACATCCCAATTTCTTCGCTAGTGCAAAGGCTCTTTCGCGACTTTTAAGAGAATGCGGCCACGACGTCGTTATCGCACCACTTTGGCATATAGCTCTCTTAAAAAGTCCTTTTGTCATGGGAGACACACAATGATAGCTAATACTGACTGCTCCCGAGCTTTGACCAAATAGAGTAATGTTTTCAGGATCTCCACCGAAGTTTGCAATGTTCTGTTTGACCCATCGCATTGCTGCCACTTGATCTTTGGCCCCTGCATTTCCTGGGATTTCCTCTGTGTCTAAGCATAGGAATCCCAATACCTCTAGTCTGTAGTTAAGTGTAACGAGTATGACTCCTTGTCTGAGAAGAAATTCTGGATCATACGAGGTGTCGTTACCGTTCCCACACATGAAAGCACCCCCATGTATCCAGATCATGACTGTCAACGGCTTATCAGGCTTCAGAGTGGGCGTGTAAACATTAAGGTACAAGCAATCCTCGCTGCCCTGCTCGTGTTGTTTAGTAATGAAGTTGTATTGGGGACATTGATTTCCGCATTCTTTGGCACTTCGAATACCTTCCCAAGGTGTTGGTGGCAGCGGAGCCTGTAAAATGTTTATAAACTTTAACAACTGTTAGTCTAATATTAGAATATAAGTACCAGGCGTGATGTTAGCATAATTATATACCTATACAACTTGGATCATATAGGCGTTACCTTGAACCTTAGTCGACCAACAGGAGGCGTCGCATATGGGATTCCTTTGAAGCTATAGTATTGTCCACATAACTCACTGATGACCACTGCACCTTCCAATATTCCTTCGTTCACTTTCACTTGGGCCATTGCTGTCTGTAGAAACCTGCTAAGGATAAATAAATAATAAATAAATATTTCTGACACTTACACCAATTATTTAGTTCCAAGATAAGTATCACTATAATCAGCTCGGCGAACCTTGATCCCTATGACACTGACAGTTATTCCCACGACACAACCTTGTAGTAGCGTCACCGTTATATTATAATCGAATTGGCGGTGTCTAAAAATGATATTTATTAATTTTAGGCAAATATATGCAATTACAATAATATCCCGTTGGAATTATAATAATTTTAATTAAAATAGTTTAGTTAAACCACAATTAAATTTAAGAGTTCAGTATATTTTCAAGTTTGAGCCACAAAAGAGCTTTTATGAAGGCCAAAACTTAAAAACTAGCTCGCCCATTCTCTGCGGGCTGGAGCTTGATCGTAAATCTATCTATATATTAGGTCGGGGAAAAAGTCTTTTCGCATAACGTAGGTATAAACTTATTATAAAATTTTTTTGACTGTACTATTTGTGTCTGGCTGGTTTTGGTAACATTAAAAAGGTTCCATTATAAAGAAAAGAAAAAAATAAAAAAAAGTTGTTTCCCGCTATTTTTCATTTGTTTTTCTCTCCGTAAAAATGAGTGAATCTAATGAAGAAATTCGATACATTTTAAAATTTTATTATAAAAAAGGCAAAAATGCAACTCAAGCAGTGAAAAAAATTTGTGATGTTTATGGACCTGATGCAGTGTCAGTAAGAGTAGCACAAATTTGGTTCAAACGTTTTCAGTCCGGAAATTTTGATGTTAAAGATGCACCTCGCTCTGGTCGCCCTGTTACAAATAAAATGGACGCCATTTTTGAAAGAGTGGAGCAAGATCGGCATATTAGTAGTTACGATGTAGCTGAAGAACTGGGAATTGACCACAAAACAGTTTTGACCCATTTGAAGAAAGCTGGTTATACAAAAAAGCTCGATATTTGGGTGCCACACGAGCTCACTCAAAGAAACTTAATGAACCGTGTACTCATTTGCGATTCATTATTGAGACGTAATGAAACCGAGCCGTTTTTGAAGAGATTGATAACTGGCGATGAAAAGTGGATCACGTACGACAAGAACGTGCGAAAAAGGTCGTGGTCGAAAGTTGGCCAGGCTTCACAGACTGTGGCCAAACCTGGCCTAACACGAAATAAGGTGATGCTGTGTGTATGGTGGGATTGGAAGGGCATTGTTTATTATGAGCTTTTACCGCCCGGCAAAACCATCGATTCTGATCTTTACTGCCAGCAACTGAAGAGATTAAAGGAAGCAGTCGAGAGAAAACGGCCGGAATTGATCAACAGGAAGGGTTTGGTCTTTCATCACGATAACGCTAGACCACACACATCTTTAGCCACTCAGCAAAAATTAAGAGAGTTCGACTGGAAGGTCCTAGTGCATCCACCATAGAGCCCTGACCTTGCGCCATCAGATTTTCACCTGTTTCGGTCTCTGCAGAATTCTTTAGGTTCTGTAAGGTTGACCTCAAGAGAGGACTGCCAAAACTATTTGTCCCGTTTTTTTGATCAGAAGTCCCAAAGTTTCTACAGTAACGGGATAATGTCTCTGCCCACAAAATGGCAGAAAGTTATTCAACAAAACGGTACATATATATTGTAAATAAATGTAAATAAACTTTGAAAAAAATGTCTTGACTTTTCATACAAAAATACGAAAAGACTTTTTCCCCAACCTATTATATAAAAATCAATTGCTGTTCGTTAGTCTCGCTAAAAGTCGAGAACGGCTGGACCGATTTGGCTAATTTTGGTCTTAAATTATTTGTGGAAGTCCAGAGAAGGTTTGTACGTAGAGAAAATAAAATAAAAAACTTGAAAAGTGTAAAATCAACATATTTCTATACTCCCATATACAAACAATTTGTACTAATACTTAAAAGCCAATTTGAACCTTATCAAACAAATTTAATGCCAAAAGTGACGTTAGTTATATCAAAAAAATTTAATGTCATCATATGTCATTTCATTTTATCAGCGATAATTATTGCTTTGTTGTGTTTATATTTTCAAAAATATTGTTGTTAGTGATTTGTGTTTATATTTTACAAAATATTATTGAGTTGTTGAGTGAAGGTAAAATGCCATGAGCAAGACGACAAAACATAGGCCGGCGATTGCACGGCGATCAAGAATACGTCGTGCTGTTTTGGATGAAATGCTGCGTGCTGCTTTTAATTACAACAGTCAGATTGATTATAGTATATACGGATACATTGGAATGATGGACGCAATAATATGTCCACATTGTGATGCGGCTAACTTTCGTGAATTGGATGAACGTTGTGCAATTGTTTCAAATACAAGACCATCCAAGGTTTTTCCATCAGCATAACGCATTAGTACAATTGTTCAAAATTGCTCTCGATCGTATGCCAAAATTATTGAACAAATATGAACATTATATGGCAGAAGACATTTTAATTCGTATGCGTCATCATGAAAGAAATCCGGATTTGTTGATTACCTTGGAAATGTACAACGAAGCTTTAATAATAATTGAAGATATGTGTCTAAAGATTTTAAATAAAGCATTAGCACAATTGGGTATGACCGCACCAAATCGTGAGATACATGATTTTTTTGATCGTGAATTGCAATATGAGCAGGAGTTTAATTCTAATGCAAAACTTTCGTTGTATTGTTGTATTGATTTTAGCGACTATTCGATCGGAACAGAGAATTGCATTGCATCTTCGGGAATTGCTGCTACATTATTAGAAGGTTGTCGGACCGCACACTGCATTAAAATTGCCTTTGAATGTACAGGTGATTGAAACTCAAACATGCAATATTTCGAGAAATTCTGCTATGGCAAAAGTTCTGCGATTAACGTCAATTATTTTATGGGATGAGTGCACAATGGCAAATAAAAAATCAATAGAAGCATTTAATCGAACAATGCAAGATTTACGCGGTAATCAACAGCTTTTTGGTGGTGCTCTGATATTGCTGTCAGGGGACTTTCGTCAAACATTGCCTGTCATTTCTCGATCAACTCCTGCTGATGAAATAAACGCCTGTTTGAAGTCATCAGTTCTTTGGAGATATGTACGAAAATTTACAATGAACATTAATATGCGTATTCACCTACATAATGATGCAACTGCCCATGAGTTTTCAAAACAATTGTTAGAAATTGGTGATGGCAAAATACCAATCGACAGTACCAACGGATTGATCACTTTACCGAACAATTTTTGTACAATTGCGCAATCTATAGATGAGTTGATTAAATGTGTTTTTCCGAATATTCTTCAGAATTACAGAAATCATGATTGGTAGAGAGAACGCGCCATTTTAGCACCGAAAAACATTCATATCTATGCCATTATTTTTCAAATTCAAGCGAAACTGCCAGGTGTAGTCACGACATATAAATCAATTGACAGTGTTATGAATCAAAATGAGGCAATGAATTATCCAATTGAATTTTTAAATTCATTGGAACCGGCTGGTATACCACAGCATTGCTTGAATCTGAAAATTGGTTCTTCGATTATATTATTGCGAAATATTAATTCACCAAAACTGTGTAATGGCACCAGATTGGCAGTGAAAAAGTTATTTCCAAATTTGGTTCAAGCTACAATCTTAACTGGTAAATCAAAAGGAGAAGTGTGTTTGATACCGCGTATCCCTATGATTCCAACTTATATGCCATTTGAATTCAAAAGATTACAATATCCTGTGCGTTTATCATTTGCGATGTCCATAAATAAGGCCCAAGGGCAAACACTTCACGTTTGTGATGTCAATTTGGAGGAAACATGTTTTTCACATAGCCAATTTTATGTTGCCTGTTCCAGAACCCCCAACTGTTTGTTTATTCATGCTCAAAATGGAAAAACAAAAATATTGTTTATCCAAATGTTTTAGACTAATCCATATAAACCCACCATAGTAAGAGTACCCAATTCTTTTTTATTTTTTACTTTTTGCTGATAAATATAATAAATAAACAATATATTATTATATTTATTAGGCAGTATCCTTGCACTTCACTCCAGAGGTCGTGGGTTCGATTCCCACACAGGACAAATCTTTGTGTGCATGAATATGAATATTTGTTCTGGTCTGGGTGTTTTCCTATGTATATTAAGTATGTATTTACAAAAAAAAAGTATTTAAGTATGTTTATCCGTTCTTTAGTATCCATAACACAAGTCCATAGTGATACTTATCTTGGAAATGAAGAATTGGTGTGATTGTAAGAGAATATTTATTATATTTATTATTTATTATTAATATTTATATATCATTTGGGTCATTTGGAATTTTCAATAGCTATTTAAAATATTTTTTTGTTTGAATAAATCAACTGATAAAAATAATAAATAAAAAAAAATGATTATAGATAATATTATTAGGTATCAAACCCACTTCTCCTTTTGATTTACCAGTTAAGATTGTAGCTTGAACCAAATTTGGAAATAACTTTTTCACTGCCAATCTGGTGCCATTACACAGTTTTGGTGGATTAATATTTCGCAATAATATAATCGAAGAACCAATTTTCAGATTCAAGCAATGCTGTGGTATACCAGCCGGTTCCAATGAATTTAAAAATTCAATTGGATAATTCATTGCCTCATTTTGATTCATAACACTGTCAATTGATTTATATGTCGTGACTACACCTGGCAGTTTCGCTTGAATTTGAAAAATAATGGCATAGATATGAATGTTTTTCGGTGCTAAAATGGCGCGTTCTCTCTACCAATCATGATTTCTGTAATTCTGAAGAATATTCGGAAAAACACATTTAATCAACTCATCTATAGATTGCGCAATTGTACAAAAATTGTTCGGTAAAGTGATCAATCCGTTGGTACTGTCGATTGGTATTTTGCCATCACCAAATTCTAACAATTGTTTTGAAAACTCATGGGCAGTTGCATCATTATGTAGGTGAATACGCATATTAATGTTCATTGTAAATTTTCGTACATATCTCCAAAGAACTGATGACTTCAAACAGGCGTTTATTTCATCAGCAGGAGTTGATCGAGAAATGACAGGCAATGTTTGACGAAAGTCCCCTGACAGCAATATCAGAGCACCACCAAAAAGCTGTTGATTACCGCGTAAATCTTGCATTGTTCGATTAAATGCTTCTATTGATTTTTTATTTGCCATTGTGCACTCATCCCATAAAATAATTGACGTTAATCGCAGAACTTTTGCCATAGCAGAATTTCTCGAAATATTGCATGTTTGAGTTTCAATCACCTGTACATTCAAAGGCAATTTTAATGCAGTGTGCGGTCCGACAACCTTCTAATAATGTAGCAGCAATTCCCGAAGATGCAATGCAATTCTCTGTTCCGATCGAATAGTCGCTAAAATCAATACAACAATACAACGAAAGTTTTGCATTAGAATTGAACTCCTGCTCATATTGCCATTCACGATCAAAAAAATCATGTATCTCACGATTTGGTGCGGTCATACCCAATTGTGCTAATGCTTTATTTAAAATCTTTAGACACATATCTTCAATTTTTATTAAAGCTTCGTTGTACATTTCCAAGGTAATCAACAAATTCGGATTTCTTTCATGATGACGCATACGAATTAAAATGTCTTCTGCCATATAATGTTCATATTTGTTCAATAATTTTGGCATACGATCGAGAGCAATTTTGAACAATTGTACTAATGCGTTATGCTGATGGAAAAACCTTGGATGGTCTTGTATTTGAAACAATTGCACAACGTTCATCCAATTCACGAAAGTTAGCCGCATCACAATGTGGACATATTATTGCGTCCATCATTCCAATGTATCCGTATATACTATATAATCAATCTGACTGTTGTAATTAAAAGCAGCACGCAGCATTTCATCCAAAACAGCACGACGTATTCTTGATCGCCGTGCAATCGCCGGCCTATGTTTTGTCGTCTTGCTCATGGCATTTTACCTTCACTCAACAACTCAATAATATTTTGTAAAATATAAACACAAATCACTAACAACAATATTTTTGAAAATATAAACACAACAAAGCAATAATAATCGCTGATAAAATGAAATGACATATGATGACATTAAATTTTTTTGATATAACTAACGTCACTTTTGGCATTAAATTTGTTTGATAAGGTTCAAATTGGCTTTTAAGTATTAGTACAAATTGTTTGTATATGGGAGTATAGAAATATGTTGATTTTACACTTTTTCAAGTTTTTTATTTTATTTTCTCTACGTACAAACCTTCTCTGGACTTCCACAAATAATTTAAGACCAAAATTAGCCAAATCGGTCCAGCCGTTCTCAAATTTAGCGAGACTAACGAACAGCAATTGATTTTTATATATTAGGTCGGGGAAAAAGTCTTTTCGCATAACGTAGGTATAAACTTATTATAAAATTTTTTTGACTGTACTATTTGTGTCTGGCTGGTTTTGGTAACATTAAAAAGGTTCCATTATAAAGAAAAGAAAAAAATAAAAAAAAGTTGTTTCCCGCTATTTTTCATTTGTTTTTCTCTCCGTAAAAATGAGTGAATCTAATGAAGAAATTCGATACATTTTAAAATTTTATTATAAAAAAGGCAAAAATGCAACTCAAGCAGTGAAAAAAATTTGTGATGTTTATGGACCTGATGCAGTGTCAGTAAGAGTAGCACAAATTTGGTTCAAACGTTTTCAGTCCGGAAATTTTGATGTTAAAGATGCACCTCGCTCTGGTCGCCCTGTTACGAATAAAATGGACGCCATTTTTGAAAGAGTGGAGCAAGGTCGGCATATTAGTAGTTACGATGTAGCTGAAGAACTGGGAATTGAGCACAAAACAGTTTTGACCCATTTGAAGAAAGCTGGTTATACAAAAAAGCTCGATATTTGGGTGCCACACGAGCTCACTCAAAGAAACTTAATGAACCGTGTACTCATTTGCGATTCATTATTGAGACGTAATGAAACCGAGCCGTTTTTGAAGAGATTGATAACTGGCGATGATAAGTGGATCACGTACGACAAGAACGTGCGAAAAAGGTCGTGGTCGAAAGTTGGCCAGGCTTCACAGACTGTGGCCAAACCTGGCCTAACACGAAATAAGGTGATGCTGTGTGAATGGTGGGATTGGAAGGGCATTGTTTATTATGAGCTTTTACCGCCCGGCAAAACCATCGATTCTGATCTTTACTGCCAGCAACTGATGAGATTAAAGGAAGCAGTCGAGAGAAAACGGCCGGAATTGATCAACAGGAAGGGTGTGGTCTTTCATCACGATAACGCTAGACCACACACATCTTTAGCCACTCAGCAAAAATTAAGAGAGTTCGACTGGGAGGTCCTAGTGCATCCACCATATAGCCCTGACCTTGCGCCTTCAGATTTTCACCTGTTTCGGTCTCTGCAGAATTCTTTAGGTTCTGTAAGGTTGACCTCAAGAGAGGACTGCCAAAACTATTTGTCCCGTTTTTTGATCAGAAGTCCCAAAGTTTCTACAGTAACGGGATAATGTCTCTGCCCACAAAATGGCAGAAAGTTATTCAACAAAACGGTACATATATATTGTAAATAAATGTAAATAAACTTTGAAAAAAATGTCTTGACTTTTCATACAAAAATACGAAAAGACTTTTTCCCCAACCTATTATATAGATATAGATAAACTAAGTAATAATTACTAATAATGGTGGTCGTGTTTAAAATAAATAAATATATAGTAATTAAGTATAACAAAAATAAGTACACACCAGTGTTCTTTTCCGCTCGAGCTTTCCACCAGAACAAAGCAGAATTTTTTGTTAACAAATAATTTAAATGAAAATTTGTTTTGCAAATGACGTCAGGTTTTACAACTCATCGTGTATTAATAATATTATGCTAACATAATATCATCATATGCATCGATATTTACATATTACACGAACAAAAAATAATGTTTTGGACTCAAGTTCAAGATCGTGGTTAAATCCACGTTTGTGGTTAGAACTAGTGATGTGCCGTTCCCAAATTCCCGTTCCCGGAAATATTCCCATTGGGAACATTCCTGGGAATATTCCCTATTCCCGGGAACGTTCCCGCAGAGCGGGAATCATACTAACAAGAAGGACGTGAGTGGCAAAATGCTCATAGCGCGAGCACTCTAGGGTTAATTACATTACATTTAGGTGTTTTTTAATGATTTGCTATTGCGCCGGTGAGTCATGGGATGGGTGCAAGTTGTTATCGAAGTCCCGCACGACCGCAGGAGCAATACTCATTTATGATAGCGCTGTGATTGGTTAGTAGGCCCACCCCGCCCCCCTGCCCCTCCGTTCATGGTACCTCTGCCAAATGTGTATTTGTTTTGTTTTCTCTCTCACACATCTGCTTTTGCAACAAAATATCGTTCTCTCATATTTTACTACAATCTATATACTTAAGTCAAGACATGGATAACTCTGAATCACTAACATGGATGACTCGAGTGTTCTGAGGAGCTTTTAGATCTCATCCCGCCTTCTCCTTTCCTCTCCCGAACAACACGTGCTGGTCTTAGAAACCATCCTCATTCTATGCAGACTATCAACACTCGAACCAAGAAATTTGGGAAGTCGTTTCTGAGCGAGACCACTAAGCTCTTAATTGGCTCATGTATTTCCTATGATCCCGGGTCTTTTAAGCGGGGCGCGAAACGGCATTTTAGCAGGCCGTCATGAGTGGATGCGCTTTGTACCGTGCTTATTTCACGGTATGAAGCGCTTTCATGTCTTTTTGACTGCATCGACTGCTTACCATCAGGCAGGAGGTTGTCATTATGACGTGTCACAATTAAAAAAAATCACTGGTGTGGACCACATAGCAATATGAGGGCTGTTCTAGTCCACAAAGCAGCGTAGTCCATATGGACTGGAAATTCAGAAAGTCTCAGGTACAAACCCTGGTAACTTATACTGGCACACCTATGACTTTTCCACGCTATGTGCGTATTTACCGCTTTCTCTGGACCTCGGAAAGCACGCATCATACTTTCCGGCTGTCATGAACATCTACAGCAGTTGTTATGAGAAAGTTAGTGCCTCCTAATATCCTAACAGCTGGTTTATGGTTCATTATGGATCCTTTCTATAATGTTCAAAATATAACAAATTTTAGAAAACATAACAAAACTGCAGACGTGACGCTTCAGTTTCCCGCCAAGAAGTTATTAAGTGACTTAAATTAGGGATCCCTACGCATAATAATAATAACAAATATTTTATTTCTGTAACTTACAAATATGGAACTGTTATATTTGTGGGAATCTCTTTTCAAGAGCGTGTAGTAGATTTACGACGTAACTATAATCTTTTAGCGGTTTCGGCCAACTGTTTAATACCCAATTCTTACTTTTTAAGTAAAACAATTAATCACGTACCGAAGATAAAGTCATATAGACGTGCACTCTAGAGCCAAATTACAGATTTTATCAATAAATTTTAGTTAATTAGATTTTTCCGGAAGGCTGAATTTTGGAAATGCTAGTCAGAGCCTAATTTAAGACATTTGCCATTATGATGTGTAAATATATTTTATTTTACATTTTCATACGACAAGTTCTATGGTTAACTAGTGCACCATAGCGAGAGATTATATTTTTTTTATAATTTAATAACTTTAAACTGATATCAAAAATATTCTTAATTTACGCTTTTAAATACACTGTTTCCATTAGGAATAGTCGATTTTATTCGTCATAACTATTATTAACATATAAACAAGGAGTTAAAAATGGCAAAATATTTTTCTTCATAATAATTTACGATATTAGTTATTTTATACGATTTTTTAAAGATGACCTATATGACTGCGCGCGCTATGTTTGATAAATCCAGTACGCGCCGGGTCATCCTAACGGGAGGCCCCATCGCTCGCTCTCCGCGCCTACGACCTACATCGATCGCATCGCTCACCGTCCGCGCCTACGACGAACGCCCGACAGTGCCCGATATTTAGTATAGTGCGACCAGTGCTTTTTGGGATTTGTTACTTGTTAAGTAATATTAATTTAATTACCAAATAGTTATTATTTGTATTAACGCTACTATACTAAACAAAATATAACATTTTAGGCGTCATGGGTAACAAACAAAAAAAATAGTAGCAATAAAAATGCGAAGACTGCAGCGAAGGCCAGGCAAGCAAAAGGTACCTTAGTAAAGTTTATAATATTTTACAGTTGTATATGTAATACAAGGACTTTTGACTACTTTTACTGATATATTTTGCTTTTTATTTTATTGACCGTCTGTCGCAAGGCATTGACTTATCATATTAGCATAAACTCATTTGCTTTGTACTAATAAATCGAATAAGAAAGTATTACGAACGGTTGTGAACTTGAAACTACCAGGATATAAAAAACCGTGGTCTATTGAGCCCACCTACAGAGCAATCAAATTTGGAAACGATAAATAACTTCTACCATAATTTAAACGAAGCCATTCAAAAGCATACCCATAAAAAACTTATAGTCATGAGTGATTTCAATGGGCAAATTGGAGCAAGACGCCTAGCAGAAAATGCAATACTTGGACAATTTTCATATAGTAACAAGACCAGAAGCTGAAATGGAGAAAAAATAACAAATTTCGCATTAGAAAACAAATTAACAATCTAAAATACTATGTTCAAGAAGAACCGAAATAGCATGTGGACCTGGATCTCGCCGAATGGTAAAACAAAAAATGAAATCGATTTTATTATGACCAACAGAAACAGCTACTTCACAAACTTTACCGTTATTAAAAGATTTAACACCAATAACAGGTTACTTAGAACTGAGCTCAAAAGAAATCAACCAAAGAAGAATAGACCGAGACAAGACTCAGGAAACACAAAACTCAACGAACATCAACTAGAGCAAATAACAACAGCCCTAAGAGCTTAACTTAAAAACTTGAAAGAAAACGCTAAGGAACTAGAAACCCAAGACAAATACAACAATATAGAGAATATTATCATAACCCAAACTAAACTTATAGCAGCTACCAAAAGTGATACAAAAGGAATACTATCAACAGCCACTATAAAACTTTTAGAAAAAGAAAAAACCTTACTAACCGTAGGAGTACTCGAAATAGAAGACAGAAATTAGCCAAAATCAGCAAAGATATCAATAAAAGTATGAGAAAGGATAGATAACAACGACGAATGCGAACGATAGAAAATAACATACTGAAAACCGGTGGAACTAAAAGAGCACTCAAAGAGTTGACCGGCACAAAGAACTGGATCGTAAAAATGAAAGACGACCAAGGAAAATTTACTCATCACAGAATTGACATACCTAAAACAGCCACGTCATACTACAAAAAACTTTATCGAAACAACACTACGCAAGCTCAAATCAATCTACATAGTTGAAACCTCGAACACCTCCAGTATTCTCCAAGCTGAAGTCAGTAAGGCTATCGATACCCAAAAGAGCGAGAAAGCGCCCGGGCCTGACGGCATAAGCAATGAAATTTTAAGATGTAGCAAAGAGATCTTGCTACCTGTCCTCACAGATATGTTCAATGATATCATGAATACTGAAACCATCCCCCAGCAATGGACCGAGTCTCACATCATCCTACTGTATAAGAAAGGTGATCAATACGACATAGAAAATTACCGCCCTACAAGTCTTATGTCCAATGTATTTAAGATTTTTGCTAAGATCATTTTAAAACGGACTGAAAGAACCCTAGACGAAAACCAACCAATAGAGCAAGCAGGATTCCGCAGATCGACCACATTCACGTAGTGCGTCAAATTCTGAAGAAATACAACGAATACCAACTCACATACTACATTGCATTTCTTGATTATAGTAAAGCATTCGATTCTCTACAACATGACAAAATATGGGAGGCGTTACTAGAACAAGGAATTGAGCACAAGTATATTCGATTAATAAAAAAACATATAATGCGGCAGCAGAGCAAGAATCCAACTAGAAAAGAAAAGTTCTCCTTTCAAAGTAGGAAAAGGCGTAAGGCAGGGAGACCCTCTATCTCCGAAATTATTCTCCGCAGTACTAGAATCAATCTTCCGAATACTCAATTGGGAACATCTTGGAATTAATATAGACGGTCAACTGCTATCGCACTTAAGATTTGCTGACGACATAGTATTATCGGCAAAAACAGCAAAAGACCTAACCAGAATGATAAAAGAACTTGTGAAAGAAAGTGAGAGAGTAGGGTTGGCAATGAATCCGGAAAAAACTAGGGTGATGACAAACGGCTACAAACATACTATAGATCTAGGAAACACTGAAATCAACTATACAGACGAGTACAATATATCTAGGGCAGCTCATAACTCAAAAAGATTCTATGCAGAAGGAAGTGGACAGAAGAATCACAAATGGCTGGAAGACTTACTGGAGTTTAAGAGAGGCTATGAAAGATAAAGAGCTTTATATAAACCTAAGAAGCAAACTTTTTAACACCTGTATCCTACCTGGCCTTACGTACGGGTGTCAGTCATGGTCCTTAAGTCAGGTCACCTCGAACACCCCCCCGACTGGTCTCCACCTTGTCGTGGTGGGTGGGCTGAGTACCTCCCGGTAGGGCGCAGGAGGCGCTATGGAAAAGGTAACACCCAGAGACCGACGACTCTGGGTGCCCTCAGTACTGACTACCGGGGGGAAACTAAGAGGGCCCTGTGGAGGGCGCAGCGGGCGGGCCAGGAGGGCCCGTCAAGCAGCGCCAGGAGGGTCATAGGCAGCGGGGCAGGGGGCCCCTGCTGTCTAACCATGGACCCTCCGAGAAGTCGGCCACACACGCTATGGTAGCACAAGGAGGTAGGAGGGGCGCGTCCACTGCGCCTCTCTGAGGAGGTCCTCCCGGTTTTGGTTCGGGGGACGTTGGCCGCGGGCGGGGTGTCAGAGCTGCAACCCAGGTACTGGCCCCCGCCACTTTCTCAACAAGCGGCGGGCGCGCGTCGTCGGAAGATTTTTAGTGGGTATTACTGCTGGCAGTTGCGTCTGCCGGTGGTGAGTCCCACACCCCCTTTCGGTCCCCCTTTGGCCGGAAGGCAGTGCGTAAATGCATTTTGTTACCGACGTAAAACAAAAAAAAAACAAAAAAAGGTCACCTCGAACAAACTAGCAACTTGCTAGTGTGCAATGGAAAGGAGCATGCTCAACATTAAAAAGTCCGACAAAGTTAAAAACATCGTCATTAGAAACAAAACAAAAACTATTGATGTACTAAGCAAAATTAAAAGACTTAAATGGCGATGGGCTGGTCACCTAGTAAGAGGACACGATAAATAGAGCAAAAGGGTGACATGGTGGTACCCAAGGGAAGGCAAAAGAAAGAGAGGCCGACCACAGAAAAGGTGGGACGATGACGTTAGACAAGTGGCAGGAGTCACATGGAACAGAGTGGCTCAAGAAAGAAAGGAATGGAAAAGGTTGGAGGAGGCCTTTACCGACTGGCAATCAGATCTAGGAAAGATAACCAAGCAACAAATATTAGTTTATATTAATTTTTATATTATTGTTTGTTAAATTAAGAAAAGTGAAATTTATTATTATAATTATTTTTGTTTTTATTTTGTGGTTTGTTTTTGTTTGCAGTTTAATTTTTGCTTGTTTACTGTTTCGTTTTTGCTGAAGTGTTAACTTGTAATTTCTGTTTATTTTTTTTTATTTTTTCTACGTGGTCACTACTATATTGCGAACCTAATGAAACGGGGGGGCTGAAAACCAGCGCTGCGTAGAGTAGCCTACTCTGTACAGCAAAAGCTGAGCTTACTCCAGTTGCTTTTAGGATTATAACTATTTTTAATGTTATATTTTGTCATATTAATGTATTCCTTAGAAGCAATAAATGATTTTTTATTTTTATATTTTTGAATATTTTTTAAGGCCAAAATGTTGCTGTATTTCTAAAGATATTTTGTACGGTTAGAATATCGCACCTATGCATACTTTGATCTGAATATGAGAAAAGTTTACTAATGTACTGGTTTATAGATATTATTTATTACATTTATACACTGGTTAATTTCTTAGATGAGAAAAACTATAGAAACTGATCGCAATATTATTCCTTGGCAACAGCGTAGAGAATTCTTATATTGGGTGGTCCTCCTCCGTAGGATTCACAAAACTTCTCCAATACGCACTGGGTTCTCGTGGTTGAGTATGACCTGAATCATCCAATAATAATTCCAATTTTAAATTTCTATGTATTAATAAGTTAATCTATACCAAAGTGCATTAATGTTCAAATTGATTGTAATGTTTCATGTGAAATCCAATGTTTTTTTATTATTTAAAAAAATATTTTACAAGGTAGTGAACAAACCTAGGTATTAAATAAAAAGGAAAACAATAAACACTTGCGCGATCTAATTATGTACACTGCCATCTTTTGGGCAAACATAAGCACTATTATTTACACTAAGAACATATAGTTCCACATACAGTTTTGAACAGGTAGTTATATTAATGATATGTTTGTTTTTCATTAAATTAAATTTCTATTTTGATTTTATTACATAATAAACAGATGATTTTCAGCAAAATACATTATTTTGTTAATTTCCTTAATTTTATTACTGTATTATAGAAGCTTATATTGCTTTGCCTTTGCAGTGTACATCGCATGCTTTATGGAATAGTGACTTAACTCAAAATAGACGAATTTTGGGACATCACAAAAGAAGATCTTCTAAAGAATACTTCTCCTTCTTGTAAGCGCATTAAATTGATACTGATTAATTAAATTGATACTTAGTAATTCTGCTTGTGTTTTAAACGTTTAATTAACATTGATGCCATCTCAGTAAGAAATAGAAAGATTGTTCTTTCATCTCAGTAAGAGAAGAAAGTTATTTCTGACACTCTGTTATGTAGCAAAAAATAATCCTTATGATGAAGCCCTTCAATCGGTATGATAAAGTAGCAGCGTATGTTTTCTTCTCGTGTAGCTTTTCGGGTTCGATTCCCGTTTCAACCGTGTAATTATTACAACATCTATGAATGCAGTTTAAATTGTTTTTGAAATTAAAATAATGTCTTCTTTCAGTCAAATGGTCCATCTACAATATTCAAGATACTTTCCACCATGTGGCATATCCGTGGGACGCCCTGTATAAGCACCCACTAGGCACACTAGGCCAGTCTAGTCCAGTCCTGGGAAAGAAGCACTTATTCAAGAAGTATACGTCCTACTACTGCCTGTCTTAAGGCCGGCTTCACCAATCGCGCTCCGAGGCTGATCCTTGGTCACCTCTTCGAGGCTGTTTGAAGGTGTTATGACAGTGATGATTGTTGGTAACATTAAGTTATTATCTTTAGCAATCATTTCACGATTGTACCCCGTTTCTACGACTAATGTTTAGTTGGTATTATGGACAGATTTATGAAATTCTTTGTAATATACAAAAGGTTGTTCTTTTAGTTACACTAGTACCTAACTGTAGTTCTGACATATTAATATAATGTTTGTACACATGTGTATTAATGCTTGTCTGTGTTTATTTGGGTCCATGTGTACTAATCTGTTGGGTTTTATAACTGATGCAATATGATTGATATAAGTTATATATTTTGTATATCTGTTTTAAGGCTTAACTTAGGTTATATGGCATAATTATAATTCTGTTTTAATAATTGATGAAACTAATTAATCGGCTATTATATTAAAATATATATTTTACTAAATAATAGCTCTCAAAAATAAGCGGAATATAGTTTAAAAATAATCGAAGTGTTTGAAACACTAGTTCAGAACTTAATAAACAAACAATATGAAATCCTTCACCTGCATTTTAATAGTGGTTATTGATCCTATTCAGTTAAAAAGCGGAAGATATACCAACTTTCAATTCGCAAAAAGATTCTAACAGTAAAAGTATAGATATTTATTTCATAAACTATTACATAGCACTTAAAAACGTCAAATTAAAACATAAATAGAAAATAAAAAAATATTACTACACTGAAATCACGAAGCTTACATTCACTTACATGCAAATAAATAAAAATTAAGTGTAAGTCAATCTAAGTGCCAGTTCTGAGCCACCGCTCTGTGAGAACAACTGATAAGAAACTCACAGGCTATGCTCTTTCAAATTATCAATCACATATAAAAATATGTAACACACACAGTGAATATTTGAAGATATTGAAAGGGTCCCCAGATGCCGTATTCAAAAAAATAGCACTAAGGGAACCTTCCATCACAGTCAAGTATGTGACACTAAGCTGAATTTTTACAATAGGGGATAGTCACGACAATGATCTGGTTGACTTTTTATTCTAATTTACACAACTTCAAGTTGAAAATGTTAAGCCCAAGCTTGTTTATAAGAAACGAGCTGACCCGGCGAACTTTGTTCCGCCTTAATGGCAATAAATAAGCAGATTGTGTTTTTATTTTTTTGGAAAAATTACAAAAAAATTAAATTCCTACATTAATCATTCATTATTATTTCTGTATGTTAGTCCAAAGTTGCTCTTCACTTAAGTACTTTGTGATACACGACATTTTTTGTTTTATTATTATTTATTGAGAAGCACGAAGTCGAGCCATACTATTGCGGCGATGTTCACGTGCAATTTCTTGTTCTTCTTCAGTCCTTTCATTTCCAGTATTTCGTATTCTTCTTGCATTACGGCTTTGTCGGTAAAGATTCGATAGTCTTGTTCGCGGCATTATTAATTAAACTTCACTTCACTTCACTTCAATTCACCTAAAAAATATTTCAAAACTCTATAAAATATTCTCTCTTGAATATTCAGGTTCCCGCCAAGAAGTCAGAAATAGTTTGAATATTGATTTCTTACAAATATCAAATTGTCATCCATACGTCATTACATAGCTGTCATTTGCTTTTTGTTATTCCAAGTCTGATTCTTTTTTGTTTTATCACGTTTTATAGTGACTGACGTTTCATGTCAAGTCACACGGGAACGCTGTCGAACGGGATAAAAAGTATCCTATGTCCGTCTCCTGGCTCTAAGCTACCTCCCTACTAATTTTCATCCAAATCTGTTCTGCCGTTCTTGAGTTATAAGTGCTGTAACTAACACGACTTTCTTTTATATATATAGATTTGGAAAGTCGTTTCTGAATAAGACCTCAGCTCAGGAATTCGCTGCCGGCTCATGTGTTTTTTAGTTCTTTTAATCCCGGGGCTTTTAAACTGGCGTGAAATGGCATTTTAGCAGGCCGTCATGAGGGAGTGAGCTTTGTACCGTGTTTATTTCACGGTATGAAGCGCCTTGATCGACTGCTTACCATTAGGCAGGATATAGACACTATGACGTGTCACATAAGAAAATAAAAGAAGATATATGCCATTCCTTTTAATCCTATATCATATAAGTAAATTAATATAATGTAGTATAGAAGGCGTACATTTATTTATTTAATAAAACAGTACATGTCGACTTACAGATCAGTGCATGCAACACACCGGAATGGTAGTTGTTGCAATTAAACAAATATTATGTAAATTAATAAATATTACAACGTCAAATTACAATGCTACACTAAAACATAAATCAATTTTACGAAATGTGAAATAATAATTATAAAATATAAATTAAGGTTCTTAAGTAAATGCCTTAAGCCAATAAACTAAATGCATCATACATATGCTTAGCTCATATCTAAAAGTATTCCTATAGCATGTTTTTTGTTATCAATTATTTCTAACACTCTAAGATCTTCCATATTGGCTACCTCACCTGCAAGTGGTGCACCTGCCGATCAACGGACGAGGCTCTGGCGAACGTAAAAGTGCCCGATAAGCGGCAATAGGCTCGCCACCTATAACGTGGGACCAACTGTAAAATTGACGAAGTGTAGACGTATTATATGCCTCTACCTATTGCCTATCCCTTCAGGGAAACATGTTAAGACGACCGATATGGCGTGTTGGCGAGTATACCCGCACTCCACATTCCCACACAAATATTTGTGTGTATAAATATGAATATTTGTTCTGGTCTGGGTGTTTTTCTATGTATATTAAGTATGTATTTACAAAAAATAAGCATTTATATATGTTTATCCGCTAATTAGTATACATAACACAAGTTCTTAATGATACTTATCTTGGAACTAAATAATTGGTGTAAGTGTCAGAAATATTTATTTATTTATTATTTATTTATTTATGTATGTATATATATATAAACAAAACTTCCACGGATTGAATAAATATATAGGTACGGGGTTCGCCGGGTCAGATAGTTCATTATATAAATAGCATTAAAAAAACATAAGTTAAATATAGGCTAGTCTTCTTGGTACACTTGGATGGGCAGATACTTCTGCAATAAGGTTTCCCAGAATGTCACTTCCTCCTTGTCAGGCCTCAAGCTCCTGGTCACCTTGTTACCGATGTTGGCATAGTACTGTAAGTTGGAGCGAAATGGTTTCCAGCTGAGACCCAGGCTGGCGTCTGGCGTCGGGTTTCTGAAACATTTAATCTTTTCAGGCTATTGCATAGCTTCTATCGCGGGCCTTGAGCGTAGAGATCGAATCCGTAACGAAAAAAACCTAACAGCCCCTTTTCCGACCGGCACAGCGGTGATAGTTTTTAGTTTTTCTATCTATCGATAAATAGCAAAACTTGACATGTCACGCTTTACATTTTAGTTCACCAACCCGCCTTTAGGTGGCATTGGTTGTATCGGATGGCTAAAATTGGTTTTCTTATCGGTCACCACGCTCAAAGTGTAACTTGAATTCAAAGAAAACAAAACAAAGAAAAAAAAAACAAAGAAAAAAAGATACTGCATAAGTAAAATAAATAAATAATTATAATTGCATAAGTTGATAAAAAATGGTATGCAATCGCTTTATTTTATTATATCAGTCTGTTTGCGTCTCACTGCTGAGCACAGGTCTCCTTTCATGAACCAAGGGGTGAGGGTATTGGGTCATACTCCACCACGCGGATCCAGTGAGGACTGGTAGAAAAAGGTGTATGGCATCCTACTCTTGGAAATGTTTAAGCATTCTAATAGGGCATAACGACTTCTACATACCAGGACCAACGGCTTCACCAGTCCCAAGTAAGACAAACAACATGACATAAGGTCACTATTCCCAGAATGACCTCTATGATTTTTGCTTTACCTTAGTGTTTGCAACCGACATACCCCTCGAGCCCTTCAATAAAAATTTGAATTGATTGAAGTGGAAAACAGTTAGAGAGGCTTATATTTAACAGTGGTCTTCGAATAGGTGATCATGATGCTGACGATAAAAGCTAGACATTGAATTCTTTTTTTAAATGTTAACCTGGCTCTTGCAATAGTCCTTAACACTTTTTACTGTGTTATGAAACAGTGCAATAAAATAGTTTAATTAAAGAGGAGAGCTTTTATGCTTTCTTTTACGATCAAGCTACCGCCCGCAGTGAATGGGTGCGTTAGTTTATAAGTATGACATTCATAAGAGCTCTATTGAGCAAAATTTGAATAAATTACTTTTGAATTTGAATTGGAATTTATGCCGATCTTTATTTCTTCTTTTATATACATACAAATTTAAAAAATATTAAAACCGTCTTTTTTTGCACAAAAGCGATTTAAGAAGATAAGGACCTAATAAGACCTCAGGAACCCAAGTCAACATCACCTGCAAGTGGTGCACCTGCCGACCAAGAGACGAGGCTCTGGCGAACATAAAAGTTCTCGGTAAGCGGCAATAGGCTAAATGTGGGCGTATAATATGCCTCTGCCTACCCCGTCAGGAAAACAGGCGTGATATTATGTATATATGTTTATAAAATACTTTTCAATCAATCAAATATCATTATTGTGAAACATGGGCTGGTGTTAGTGGTATACATGTTAGTTCTGGCCTTGTTCTGTCTCATAGGCGTAAAATGTTTTTGTTATACAACACAAAAAACAAACGACATATAATAATTTTGATATTCAATTTTAAAATTCGTTGTTAAATTTATTATAATGCATTGGCAATTAATTATGTTAGCATATCAAAATGTAATTATAAAATTCATGACGATTGTAATAGCACTTTTCCAAAAGCTATTTATATAATTTATTTTTGAAATTTGTCAAAAGGGCTCAATTTTCTTATTGGTCTGAGAATAGAATATGGGTTTAGTGTACTATCTGGCCTCATTTATCCCTACTTAAGCACCCGCTCGCAGAATGAGATCATCTGCTTAAAATTTTACATTCATAAGAAACGTGGGAGCACAGGCTCACACACGCACACACAAACGCACACAAACACATATGATATTTAATAATTTAAGCATGTTTCATAATAAATAACATGTTACAAACATATGTCCAGGAAGAGCGGGCTCCACTAACACAGGTATATGTTTACTTAAATTGGATCCCTAAACAATGTTAACTTAAATGTAATATAATGCACAGCTATTTCAAATTTCTGTTTATAAGAGCTTTACTGAGCCAAACTTGTATAACAATGTTCACTTTGAAAAGCAAGTACACATAATGATTGATGAAAAGCATTTACTTACCCAGTTTTAGCAAAGTTAGTCCATAGTTTAGTCATAGTGGTAACCATTCTAAATGAATCTGTGGCTTGGTTTAATTGCAGATTGACACCCTTCATCGGAAATAAGTAAGGGACATCATCTATATGACAAACCGGAGAAGATTTCACATAGGACGTTAGCCCTAAAATTTTGGTAAAAATATTCCTCTCCGATATGCAAGTGAATTTATAGAAATACACTTTGTTTTTTCTCGCAAAGTATTTCGCAAATTGAATTGAACTAAATTTAAAATAATATCCACTATGAAAATTGGCTATCGGCATTAAATTGTCTATTGTTATTTCTTTGCCGCCTGTGTAAAACTCCTTCAGTGCCTTGGAAATTTCTTCTTGCTCATCATGAGAGCAGAACCATTCAACACATTTAGTTTTGAAATATCTCTTATTGGTATTTGCTTCCTTAACTGTATTTCTGATATCAATGAAAGATGTAAGATGAATTAAGCCATCATTTTCAGTATAACCAATAATTAATTCTATTCCCTCATGAATGTCATTCTTAAGAGCGTCGCGCACATTACCAGTGAAAAATGTCTCTACGTTAGGGAAAACTTTCTCACTGGTTATAATGTACTTTTCTTCATATTTATCAGTTTCTAATTCAGCTGGGGATACTGCTGTTTGCTGTTCAAGAAGAGCAGATGCTGGCTGTTTCAGAAAGAATTCGTGTATTTCCTTATCGTCTTCTGATTGACATCCCAATTTCTTCGCTAGTGCAAAGGCTCTTTCGCGACTTTTAAGAGAATGCGGCCACGACGTCGTTATCGCACCACTTTGGCATATAGCTCTCTTAAAAAGTCCTTTTGTCATGGGAGACACACAATGATAGCTAATACTGACTGCTCCCGAGCTTTGACCAAATAGAGTAATGTTTTCAGGATCTCCACCGAAGTTTGCAATGTTCTGTTTGACCCATCGCATTGCTGCCACTTGATCTTTGGCCCCTGCATTTCCTGGGATTTCCTCTGTGTCTAAGCATAGGAATCCCAATACCTCTAGTCTGTAGTTAAGTGTAACGAGTATGACTCCTTGTCTGAGAAGAAATTCTGGATCATACGAGGTGTCGTTACCGTTCCCACACATGAAAGCACCCCCATGTATCCAGATCATGACTGTCAACGGCTTATCAGGCTTCAGAGTGGGCGTGTAAACATTAAGGTACAAGCAATCCTCGCTGCCCTGCTCGTGTTGTTTAGTAATGAAGTTGTATTGGGGACATTGATTTCCGCATTCTTTGGCACTTCGAATACCTTCCCAAGGTGTTGGTGGCAGCGGAGCCTGTAAAATGTTTATAAACTTTAACAGCTGTTAGTCTAATATTAGAATACAAGTACCAGGCGTGATGTTAGCAAAATTATATACCTATACAACTTGGATCATATAGGCGTTACCTTGAACCTTAGTCGACCAACAGGAGGCGTCGCATATGGGATTCCTTTGAAGCTATAGTATTGTCCACATAACTCACTGATGACCACTGCACCTTCCAATATTCCTTCGTTCACTTTCACTTGGGCCATTGCTGTCTGTAGAAACCTGCTAAGGATAAATAAATAATAAATAAATATTTCTGACACTTACACCAATTATTTAGTTCCAAGATAAGTATCACTATAATCAGCTCGGCGAACGTTGATCCCTATGACACTGACAGTTATTCCCACGACACAACCTTGTAGTAGCGTCACCGTTATATTATAATCGAATTGCTCTCGATCGTATGCCAAAATTATTAAACAAATATGAACATTATATGGCAGAAGACATTTTAATTCGTATGCGTCATCATGAAAGAAATCCCGATTTGTTGATTACCTTGGAAATGTACAACGAAGCTTTAATAATAATTGAAGATATGTGTCTAAAGATTTTAAATAAAGCATTAGCACAATTGGGTATGACCGCACCAAATCGTGAGATACATGATTTTTTTGATCGTGAATTGCAATATGAGCAGGAGTTCAATTCTAATGCAAAACTTTCGTTGTATTGTTGTATTGATTTTAGCGACTATTCGATCGGAACAGAGAATTGCATTGCATCTTCGGGAATTGCTGCTACATTATTAGAAGGTGGTCGGACCGCACACTGCATTAAAATTGCCTTTGAATGTACAGGTGATTGAAACTCCAACATGCAATATTTCGAGAAATTCTGCTATGGCAAAAGTTCTGCGATTAACGTCAATTATTTTATGGGATGAGTGCACAATGGCAAATAAAAAATCAATAGAAGCATTTAATCGAACAATGCAAGATTTACGCGGTAATAAACAGCTTTTTGGTGGTGCTCTGATATTGCTGTCAGGGGACTTTCGTCAAACATTGCCTGTCATTTCTCGATCAACTCCTGCTGATGAAATAAACGCCTGTTTGAAGTCATCAGTTCTTTGGAGATATGTACGAAAATTTACAATGAACATTAATATGCGTATTCACCTACATAATGATGCAACTGCCCATGAGTTTTCAAAACAATTGTTAGAAATTGGTGAAGGCAAAATACCAATCGACAGTACCAACGGATTGATCACTTTACCGAACAATTTTTGTACAATTGCGCAATCTATAGATGAGTTGATTAAATGTGTTTTTCCGAATATTCTTCAGAATTACAGAAATCATGATTGGTAGAGAGAACGCGCCATTTTAGCACCGAAAAACATTCATATCAATGCCATTATTTTTCAAATTCAAGCGAAACTGCCAGGTGTAGTCACGACATATAAATCAATTGACAGTGTTATGAATCAAAATGAGGCAATGAATTATACAATTGAATTTTAAATTCATTGGAACCGGCTGGTATACCACAGCAATAATAATGGTACCAGATTGGCAGTGAAAAAGTTATTTCCAAATTTGATTCAAGCTACAATCTTAACTGGTAAATCAAAAGGAGAAGTGTGTTTGATACCTAATAATATTATCTATAATCATTTTTTTTTATTTATTTTTTTTATCAGTTGATTTATTCAAACAAAAAAATATTTTAAATAGCTATTGAAAATTCCAAATGACCCAAATGATATATAAATATTAATAATAAATAATAAATATAATAAATATTCTCTTACAATCACACCAATTCTTCATTTCCAAGATAAGTATCACTATGGACTTGTGTTATGGATACTAAAAAACGGATAAACATACTTAAATACTTTTTTTTTGTAAATACATACTTAATATACATAGGAAAACACCCAGACCAGAACAAATATTCATATTCATGCACACAAAGATTTGTCCTGTGTGGGAATCGAACCCACGACCTCTGGAGTGAAGTGCAAGGATACTGCCTAATAAATATAATAATATATTGTTTATTTATTATATTTATCAGCAAAAAGAAAAAAATAAAAAAGAATTGGGTACTCTTACTATGGTGGGTTTATATGGATTAGTCTTAAACATTTGGATAAACAATATTTTTGTTTTCCCATTTTGAGCATGAATAGACAAACAGTTGGGGGTTCTGGAACAGGCAACATAAAATTGGCTATGTGAAAAACATGTTTCCTCCAAATTGACATCACAAACGTGAAGTGTTTGCCCTTGGGCCTTATTTATGGACATCGCAAATGATAAACGCACAGGATATTGTAATCTTTTGAATTCAAATGGCATATAAGTTGGAATCATAGGGGTACGCGGTATCAAACACACTTCTCCTTTTGATTTACCAGTTAAGATTGTAGCTTGAACCAAATTTGGAAATAACTTTTTCACTGCCAATCTGGTGCCATTACACAGTTTTGGTGGATTAATATTTCGCAATAATATAATCGAAGAACCAATTTTCAGATTCAAGCAATGCTGTGGTATACCAGCCGGTTCCAATGAAAACGGTTTAAAAATTAATTGGATAATTCATTGCCTCATTTTGATTCATAACACTGTCAATTGATTTATATGTCGTGACTACACCTGACAGTTTCGCTTGAATTTGAAAATTAATGGCATTGATATGAATGTTTTTCGGTGCTAAAATGGCGCGTTCTCTCTATCAATTATGATTTCTGTAATTCTGAAGAATATTCGGATAAACACATTTAATCAACTCATCTATAGATTGCGCAATTGTACAAAAATTGTTCGGTAAAGTGATCAATCCGTTGGTACTGTCGATTGGTATTTTGCCTTCACCAATTTCTAACAATTGTTTTGAAAACTCATGGGCAGTTGCATCATTATGTAGGTGAATACGCATATTAATGTTCATTGTAAATTTTCGTACATATCTCCAAAGAACTGATGACTTCAAACAGGCGTTTATTTCATCAGCAGGAGTTGATCGAGAAATGACAGGCAATGTTTGACGAAAGTCCCCTGACAGCAATATCAGAGCACCACCAAAAAGCTGTTGATTACCGCGTAAATCTTGCATTGTTCGATTAAATGCTTCTATTGATTTTTTATTTGCCATTGTGCACTCATCCCATAAAATAATTGACGTTAATCGCAGAACTTTTGCCATAGCAGAATTTCTCGAAATATTGCATGTTGGAATCACCTGTACATTCAAAGGCAATTTTAATGCAGTGTGCGGTCCGACCACCTTCTAATAATGTAGCAGCAATTCCCGAAGATGCAATGCAATTTTCTGTTCCAAACGAATAGTCGCTAAAATCAATGATACAACGAAAGTTTTGCATTAGAATTGAAATCCTGCTCATATTGCAATTCACGATCAAAAAAATCATGTATCTCACGATTTGGTGCGGTCATACCCAATTGTGCTAATGCTTTATTTAAAATCTTTAGACACATATCTTCAATTATTATTAAAGCTTCGTTGTACATTTCCAAGGTAATCAACAAATCGGGATTACTTCATGATGACGCATACGAATAAAAATGTCTTCTGCCATATAATGTTCATATTTGTTCAATAATTTTGGCATACGATCGAGAGCAATTTTGAACAATTGAACTAATGCGTTATGCTGATGGAAAAACCTTGGATGGTCTTGTATTTGAAACAACTGTACAACGTTCATCCAATTCACGAAAGTTAGCCGCATCACAATGTGGACATATTGCGTCCATCATTCCAATGTATCCGTATATACTATAATCAATCTGACTGTTGACTGTTGTAATTAAAAGCAGCACGCAGCATTTCATCCAAAACAGCACGACGTATTCTTGATCGCCGTGCAATCGCCTGCCTATGTCTTGTCGTCTTGCTCATGGCATTTTACCTTCACTCAACAACTCAATAAGATTTTGGAAAATATAAACACAAATCAATAACAACAATATTTTTGAAAATATAAACACAACAAAGCAATAATTATCGCTGATAAAATGAAATGACATTAAATTTTTTTGATATAACTAACGTCACTTTTGACTTTAAATTTGTTTGATAAGGTTCAAATTGGCTTTTAAGTATTAGTACAAATTGTTTGTATATGGGAGTATAGAAATATGTTGATTTTACACTTTTTCAGATTTTTTTTTTATTTTCTCTACGCACAAACCTTCTCTGGACTTCCACAAATAATTCAAGACCAAAATTAGCCAAATCGGTCCAGCCGTTCTGGAGTTTTAGCGAGACTAACGAACAGCAATTGATTTTTATATATTAATATAGATAAACTAAGTAATAATTACTAATAATGGTGGTCGTGTTTAAAATAAATAAATATATGGTAATTAAGTATAACAAAAATAAGTACACACCAGTGTTCTTTTCCTCTCGAGCTTTCCACCAGAACAAAGCAGATTTTTTGTTAACAAATAATTTATATGAAAATTTGTTTTCAAATGACGTCAGGTTTTACAACTCATCGTGTATCTATACTTCTATTCTAATATTATAAAGAGGAAAGATTTGTTTGTTCGTTTGTTTGTTTGTTTGTTTGTTTGTAATGAATAGGCTCCGAAACTACTGGACCGATTTCAAAAATTCTTTCACCTTTGGAAAGCTACGTTATCCCCGAGTAACATATTGTTAAATTAGGGATCCTTACTAAAAATCCAATAATGTAACCCAAGGTGTAAAAAAATTACCTTAAAAATTCCTTACATAGCGTGCGCAGCGAAAAATATTGATGATAGAACTAAATTATGTACTACGCCTTTGCAGTACTTATCATTATCTACAAAAAGTGTCGCGACAGCATATGTCTAAATATTATAGTAACGTCACAGTAAGCGGTTTTTTATTCTAAAAATTTAATTTATATGCCGCCGCTTGAAAAGGCTCTATATTTGTGCCTTGGTATTAATCCTTATCAAAAAAAATTACTTTGTATTCAAGACGGCTTCAATACCTTTTTATAACTTTTTGAATTATTCAATTCGGACATTTCATTAGGAAGATATCACGAGTTTAAAAATGCAAGTATTAGAAAATAGTCGCGTGGTGCCGCTCAGCTAGCCAGCATGCGATGTAGGCTCCATGTAAGCGTCACTGGGGTGGTACGGGGAGGGGGGAGTCAATGTAATCTATACTAATATTATAAAGAGGAAAGATTTGTATTTTTGTATGTAACGAATAAACTCAAAAATTACTGGACCGATATTAATAATTCTTTTTTCAATAGAAAGCTACATTATCACTGAGTAACATAGGCTATATCATAATTTCGAAAAAAAATAGGGTTCCGTAAAATATTTGGGTTTTTCGGACACAAAGTGTAAAAATCAACCAGAACAGTTGCATACGCTGCCTAAACTATAAAAGATAGAACCACAAAATGTATGAATGAATTAAAGATCTTATACCACCTACTAAAAAGTCCGCGACACACTCACTATACCTATATATGGCGAGTGAGGCACAACAACCCTTTTTTTTATTTAAAAATCTTGATTATTTTTTTTGTACTATATTTATACGAATTTATTTTACTTATGCTATTAATCCCTATAAAAATTAAGTATTTCATCACTAAGTGCAGTTTATGTAGATAATATTTGGTCTTGGAATGATCAAAATTGGACGTTTGTTTTTGAAGTTATGGCGAACTTAAATTATTACGATTTCTGCTGCACAGCGCCCTATCACGGGTCGGGGCTCCCGACCATCAGTTTATTTTGTCACCTAAAAATAATTTAATGTCAAATGTTGTTTATGGGGAAGATTTACAATAATCGCTTTAGTTATCTATCCCAAAACAACAGGTTGCTCTCCGGGACTGCCGGTAAGAGTAAAAACTAAGTATTAATTAGATTTAAATATTTTCATCATTAACAACTTCAACATCCACATAAAGACAATCTATGCAGCCTGCGGATAATGACTGCGTCGTCGATGTTAGTGTCCGTGTCTGTGAATTGATCTGGAAATCATTTTGCTGACCGTGCCTTTTCTGGGTAGGCATTTTACAGCGGTAGTCGACATCCACGCGGGCGGAGCCGCGGGCGACTGCTAGTTAATAATATTATGCTAACATAATTATATTTACATATTACACGAACAAAAAATAATGTTTTGGACTCAAGTTCAAGACCGTGGTTAAATCCACGTTTGTGGTTAGAACTACATCTATATACTTAAGACAAGACATGGATAACTCGAGTGTTCTGAGGAGCTTTTAGATCTCATCCCGCCTTCTCCTTTCCTCTCCCGAACAACACGTGCTGGTCTTAGAAACCATCCTCATTCTATGCAGACTATCAACACTCGAACCAAGAAATTTGGGAAGTCGTTTCTGAGCGAGACCACTAAGCTCTTAATTGGCTCATGTATTTCCTATGATCCCGGGTCTTTTAAGCGGGGCGCGAAACGGCATTTTAGCAGGCCGTCATAAGTGGATGCGCTTTGTACCGTGCTTATTTCACGGTATGAAGCGCTTTCATGTCTTTTTGACTGCATCGACTGCTTACCATCAGGCAGGAGGTTGTCATTATGACGTGTCATAATTTAAAAAAATCACTGGTGTGGACCACATAGCAATATGAGGGCTGTTCTAGTCCACAAAGCAGCGTAGTCCATATGGACTGGAAATTCAGAAAGTCTCAGGTACAAACCCTGGTAACTTATACTGGCACACCTATGACTTTTCCACGCTATGTGCGTATTTACCGCTTTCTCTGGACCTCGGAAAGCACGCATCATACTTTCCGGCTGTCATGAACATCTACAGCAGTTGTTATGAGAAAGTTAGTGCCTCCTAATATCCTAACAGCTGGTTTATGGTTCATTATGGATCCTTTCTATAATGTTCAAAATATAACAAATTTTAGAAAACATAACAAAACTGCAGACGTGACGCTTCAGTTTCCCGCCAAGAAGTTATTAAGTGACTTAAATTAGGGATCCCTACGCATAATAATAATAACAAATATTTTATTTCTGTAACTTACAAATATGGAACTGTTATATTTGTGGGAATCTCTTTTCAAGAGCGTGTAGTAGATTTACGACGTAACTATAATCTTTTAGCGGTTTCGGCCAACTGTTTAATACCCAATTCTTACTTTTTAAGTAAAACAATTAATCACGTACCAAAGATAAAGTCATATAGCAAAATTACAGATTTTATCAATAAATTTTAGTTAATTAGATTTTTCCGGAAGGCTGAATTTTGGAAATGCTAGTCAGAGCCTAATTTAAGACATTTGCCATTATGATGTGTAAATATATTTTATTTTACATTTTCATACGACAAGTTCTATGGTTAACTAGTGCACCATAGCGAGAGATTATATTTTTTTTATAATTTAATAACTTTAAACTGATATCAAAAATATTCTTAATTTACGCTTTTAAATACACTGTTTCCATTAGGAATAGTCGATTTTATTCGTCATAACTATTATTAACATATAAACAAGGAGTTAAAAATGGCAAAATATTTTTCTTCATAATAATTTACGATATTAGTTATTTTATACGATTTTTTAAAGATGACCTATATGACCGCGCGCGCTATGTTTGATAAATCCAGTACGCGCCGGGTCATCCTAACGGGAGGCCCCATCGCTCGCTCTCCGCGCCTACGACCTACATCGATCGCATCGCTCACCGTCCGCGCCTACGACGAACGCCCGACAGTGCCCGATATTTAGTATAGTGCGACCAGTACTTTTTGGGATTTGTTACTTGTTAAGTAATATTAATTTAATTACCAAATAGTTATTATTTGTATTAAACAAAATATAACATTTAGGCGTCATTGGTAACAAACAAAAAAAATAGTAGCAATAAAAATGCGAAGACTGCAGCGAAGGCCAGGCAAGCAAAAAGGTACCTTAGTTAAGTTTGTAATATTTTACAGTTGTATATGTAATACAAGGACTTTTGACTACTTTTACTTTTCTAGATTTTCGTCTTCAATGGGTAGTAATATTTTGCTTTTTATTTTATTGACCGTCTGTCGCAAGGCATTGACTTATCATATTAGCATAAACTCATTTGCTTTGTACTAATAAATCGAATAAGAAAGTATTACGAACGGTTATGAACTTGAAACTACCAGGATATAAAAAACCGTGGTCTATTGTACAAATATATTCACCTACAGAGCAATCAAATTTGGAAACGATAAATAACTTTTATTTTATTTTTTTATTTTATTATATTTAGGACAACAAACAGTTACACAATATATAATATTAAAAAGGCTAAAACTAAATTTGGTTCATTGCGTAACCAGCGACGTTATCCACGACAGAATGTTAAACATATGAAACGAAACTTAGCTTCATCAATTATACACATATTGCTTAATCTAATAACAAATACAATAATATTTTATTCTCTAAATAATATTTTACCCTAACAATAATATTTATGATAGAATTAGATTTATCTATACATTTAAAAAATAAATAATAAATAAAGCCAGTAAAAAATAACATTGTGTGCTTTATTCTACTGGTGCCAATGCTTGCAATATCTCCCGCTTAAACTTATGTGGAGAGAGTGCAAATATGTCAATGCCCTTTGTGTTGTCATTGAAAGAATTTACGATACGTGAGAGAGGTACGCGTTTACCTGCATTCGTATTCGAGCAATCAGTGATAAATAGGCTGTGCGGACGAGACTCTCTAATTCGTTGAGAAAAACTCGGTGTGCAGTATTTTATATTTCCTATCAAATCTATAGAATCAAAACCGCCGTGCAGGAGCTTATACAAAAATGAATAATCAAGAAATGACCTTCTTCTACCATAATTTATACGAAGCCATTCAAGAGCATGCCCATATTTATTATTTATTTGTTTATTCAGTAAGTACAGGTTATAACAACTTATTTATAACATTGTCCCACAAAACCGTGAGTACGGTTTAACTGCGGGGTCTGATTCTCCGTACATTTATTGTCTATATATATTTAATTTTAACTATATAATTTATTTTTAGTTCTGAGAAAGCCAATACATTAACAAAAAATTATATTAAATCTAAATAGTATTGTTTTAGTTTTCTCTTAAATTTAGACTTACTAGATATCTATAAAGGTAATGTCCTCTGGCAGACTATTTAATAAATATGGCACACGTTTTTTCAACGTTCTGTATAATCATGGGTGATTTCAATGGGCAAATTGGAGCAAGACGCCCAGCAGAAAATGCAATACTTGGACAATTTTCATATAGTAACAAGACCAGAAGCAGACATGGAGAAAAAATAACAAATTTCGCGCTAGAAAACAAATTAACAATCTAAAATACTATGTTCAAGAAGAACCGAAAGAGCATGTGGACCTGGATCTCACCGGATGATAAAACAAAAAATGAAATCGATTTTATTATGACCAACAGAAACAGCTACTTCACAAACTTTACCGTTATTAAAAGATTTAACACCAATAGCAGGTTACTTAGAACTGAGCTCAAAAGAAATCAACCAAAAAAGAATAGACCGAGACAAGACTCAGGAAACACAAAACTCAACAAACATCAACTAGAGCAAATAACAACAGCCCTAAGAGCTTAACTTAAAAACTTGAAAGAAAACACTAAGGAACTAGAAACCCAAGACAAATACAACTATATAGAGAATATTATCATAACCCAAACTAAACTTATAGCAGCTACCAAAAGTGATACAAAAGGAATACTATCAACAGCCACTATAAAACTTTTAGAAAAAAGAAAAAACCTTACTAACCGTAGGAGTACTCGAAATAGAAGACAGAAATTAGCCAAAATCAGCAAAGATATCAATAAAAGTATGAGAAAGGATAGATAACAACGACGAATGCGAACGATAGAAAATAACATACTGAAAACCGGTGGACTAAAAGAGCACTCAAAGAGTTGACCGGCACAAAGAACTGGATCGTAAAAATGAAAGACGACCAAGGAAAATTTACTCATCACAGAATTGACATACTAAAAACAGTCACGTCATACTACAAAAAACTTTATCGAAACAACACTACGCAAGCTCAAATCAATCTAGTTGAAACCTCGAACACCTCCAGTATTCTCCAAGCTGAAGTCAGTAAGGCTATCGATACCCAAAAGAGCGAGAAAGCGCCCGGGCCTGACGGCATAAGCAATGAAATTTTAAGATGTAGCAAAGAGATCTTGCTACCTGTCCTCACAGATATGTTCAATGATATCATGAATACTGAAACCATCCCCCAGCAATGGACCGAGTCTCACATCATCCTACTGTATAAAAAAGGTGATAAATACGACATAGAAAATTACCGCCCTACAAGTCTTATGTCCAATGTATATAAGATTTTTGCTAAGATCATTTTAAAACGGACTGAAAGAAGTAAGTAAGCTTACTCCAGTTGCTTTTAGGATTATAACTATTTTTAATTTAATATTTTGTGATATTAATGTATTCCTTAAAAGCAATAAATGATTTTATATTTTTATATTTTTGAATATTTTTTAAGGCCAAAATGTTGCTGTAGTTCTAAAGATATTTTGTACGGTTAGAATATCGCACCTATGCATACTTTGATCTGAATATGAGAAAAGTTTACTAATGTACTGGTTTATAGATATTATTTATTACATTTATACACTGGTTAATTTCTTAGATGAGAAAAACTATAGAAACTGATCGCAATATTATTCCTTGGCAACAGCGTAGAGAATTCTTGTATTGGGTGGTCCTCCTCCGTAGGATTCACAAAACTTCTTCAATACGCACTGGGTTCTCGTGGTTGAGTATGACCTGAATCATCCAATAACAATTCCAATTTTAAATTTCTATGTATTAATAAGTTAGTCTATACCAAAGTGCATTAATGTTAAAATTGATTGTAATGTTTCATTAGAAATTCAATGTTTTTTTATTATTTAAAAAAATATTTTACAAGGTAGTGAACAAACCTAGGTATTAAATAAAAAGGAAAACAATAAACGCTTGCGCGATCGAATTATGTACACTGCCATCTTTTGGGCAAACATAAGCACTATTATTTACACTAAGAACATATAGTTACACATACAGTTTTGAACAGGTAGTTATATTAATGATATGTTTGTTTTTCATTAAATTAAATTTCTATTTTGATTTTATTACATAATAAACAGATGATTTTCAGCATAATACATTATTTTGTTAATTTCCTTAATTTTATTACTGTATTATAGAAGCTTATATTGCTTTGCCTTTGCAGTGTACATCGCATGCTTTATGGAATAGTGACTTAACTCAAAATAGACGAATTTTGGGACATCACAAAAGAAGATCTTCTAAAGAATACTTGTCCTTCTTGTAAGCGCATTAAATTGATACTGATTAATTAAATTGATACTTAGTAATTCTGCTTGTGTTTTGAACGTTTAATTAACATTGATGCCATCTCAGTAAGAAATAGAAAGATTCTTCTTTCATCTCAGTAAGAGAAGAAAGTTATTTCTGACACTCTGTTATGTAGCAAAAAATAATCCTTATGATGAAGCCCTTCAATCGGTATGATAAAGTAGCAGCGTATGTTTTCTTCTCGTGTAGCTTTTCGGGTTCGATTCCCGTTTCAACCGTGTAATTATTAAAACATCTATGAATGCAGTATAAATTGTTTTTGAAATTAAAATAATGTCTTCTTTCAGTCAAATGGTCCATCTACAATATTCAAGATACTTTCCACCATGTGGCATATCCGTGGGACGCCCTGTATAAGCACCTACTAGGCACACTAGGCTAGTCTAGTCCAGTCCTGGGAAAGAAGCACTTATTCAAGAAGTATACGTCCTACTACTGCCTGTCTTAAGGCCGGCTTCACCTATCGCGCTCCGAGGCTGATCCTTGGTCACCTCTTCGAGGCTGTTTGAAGGTGTTATGACAGTGATGATTGTTGGTAATATTAAGTTATTATCTTTAGCAATCATTTCACGATTGTACCCCGTTTCTACGACTAATGTTTAGTTGGTATTATGGACAGATTTATGAAATTCTTTGTAATATACAAAAGGTTGTTCTGTTAGTTACACTAGTACCTAACTGTAGTTCTGACATAATAATATAATGTTTGTACACATGTGTATTAATGTTTGTCTGTGTTTATTTGGGTCCATGTGTACTAATCTGTTGGGTTTTATAACTGATGCAATATGATTGATATAAGTTATATATTTTGTATATCTGCTTTAAGGCTTAACTTAGGTTATATGGCATAATTATAATTCTGTTTTAATAATTGATGAAACTAATTAATCGGCTATTATATTAAAATATATATTTCACTAAATAATAACTCTAAAAAATAAACGAAGTATAGTTTAAAAATAATCGAAGTGTTCGAAACAC
This sequence comes from Musotima nitidalis, assembly GCA_949126915.1. Taxonomy (NCBI): domain Eukaryota; kingdom Metazoa; phylum Arthropoda; class Insecta; order Lepidoptera; family Crambidae; genus Musotima; species Musotima nitidalis. The sequence continues at coordinate 2,813,076 of OX421424.1, read as the reverse complement.
TAGTTCAGAACTTAATAAATAAAATAATATGAAATCCTTCACCTGCTTACATTCACTTACATGCAAATAAATAAAAATTAAGTGTAAGTCAATCTAAGTGCCAGTTCTGAGCCACCGCTCTGTGAGAACAACTGATAAGAAACTCACAGGCTATGCTCTTTCAAATTATCAATCAAACATAAAAATATGTAACACACACAGTGAATATTTGAAGATATTGAAAGGGTCCCCAGATGCCGTATTCAAAAAAATAGCACTAAGGGAACCTTCCATCACAGTCAAGTAATGTGACACTAAGCTAAATTTTTACAATAGGGGATGGTCACGACAATTATCTGGTTGACTTTTTATTCTAATTTACTCAAATACAAGTTAAGCCCAAGCTTGTTTATAAGATATTTGGAAAGTCGTTTCCGAACTCAGGAATTCGCTGCCGGCTCATGTGTTTCCTAGTTCCTTTAATCCCGGGGCTTTTAAGCGAGGCGTGAAACGGCATTTTAGCAGGCCGTCATGAGGGAGTGAGCTTTGTACCGTGTTTATTTCACGGTATGAAGCGCCTTGATCGACTGCTTACCATTAGGCAGGATATAGACACTATGACGTGTCACATAAGAAAATAAAAGAAGATATATGCCATACTTTTTACACCTATATCATATAAGTAAATTAATATAATGTAGTATAGAAGGCGTACATTTATTTATTTAATAAAATAGTACATGTCGACTTACAGATCAGTGCATCCAACACACCGGAATGGTAGTTGTTGCAATTAAACAAATATTATGTAAATTAATAAATATTACAACGTCAAATTACAATGCTACACTAAAACATAAATCAATTTTACGAAATGTGAAATAATAATTATAAAATATAAATTAAGGTTCTTAATTAAATGCCTTAAGCCAATAAACTAAATGCATCATACATATGCTTAGCTCATATCTAAAAGTATTCCTATAGCATGTTTTTTGTTATCAATTATTTCTAACACTCTAAGATCTTCCATATTGGCTACCTCACCTGCAAGTGGTGCACCTGCCGATCAACGGACGAGGCTCTGGCGAACGTAAAAGTGCCCGATAAGCGGCAATAGGCTCGCCACCTATTACGTAGGACCAACTGTAAAATTGGCGTAGTGTAGACGTATTATATGCCTCTGCCTATCTCTTCGGGGAAACATGTTAGGACGACCGATATGGCGTGTTGGCGAGTATACCCGCACTCCACATTCCCACACAGGACAAATATTTGTGTGTATAAATATGATTATTTGTTCTGGTCTGGGTGTTTTCCTATGTATATTAAGTATGTATTTACAAAAAAACATTTATATATGTATATCCGCTAATTAGTATACAAAAAACAAGTTCTTAATGATACTTATCTTGGAACTAAACAATTGGTGTAAGTGTCAGAAATATTTATTTATTTATTATTTATTTATTTATGTATGACTTAAAGACTCTGCAGTCGGAGATTGCAAAAAAATACAATTTATGTTTAATAAAATTTAATTATAAAAATTACAAATGAATTAAAAGTTATCGTGACAAATGTTCGATGTTAGAACCAAGAGTGACGAAAGGCCTCGGTGCTAGATCCGGTGTCCGATGCCTGCACGTTCCGCGGCGTCAGCGCCTCGTGCCCGATGCCTGTGTGCTGTGCAATAACTAGGTAACTGCATGTCGGCGATTCCTTAGTTATGGCTGCACGTAACACCTCCCCCCAAAGAGCGGCGACTAATCGAGAACTCTGTTTGAGATGGTCGCTGAGATGTTTCTGTGATCAGCATTTATCTCCGCAGGTTGTATAACATTTCTCGCTCTTGGAATGGCATAAATCCTCTTAGGCGTGGATGCTGTCCCTTCATTGTCTTGACTTTCATCTCGGGTTTTCCTTAGTTGTCGTATGGCCAACGTTATTAGAGCGGTGGCTGTACCACATAAAATGATGTACATGGGAATGGTCGTATGATATAAGGTTAAGTCTGTAGATTGTTTCAGAGTTAAAGGATGCTGAAGAGATATCTTAGAGCTGATAGAGTGAAGATTTTCAAGATTAACTGAATGTAGAATAACAGGTGAGACGTCCTTCTTGTTCAGGTTTTCATGCAGTGGCATTTCCATAATTTTCAATACCTGACCTTTGATGTGTTCATTGGTATTGGTTATAGTAAGTTCTGGAGATTTCAGGTAACAGTTCAACGGGATTATAGCCAAAAAGCTTCCTTTTAGCGTACGATTCTGTTCTTGCCCACAGGATATCTTCACCTTAGTTGCAGCGGGAAAGTTGAGTGTGTAATGTTTATCGTCCAGCTGTTCGAGTGCTTCAGAAGTCAGGATCACTGGAGTCGGTGCACAAGTCTGGTGTAGCTCTTGCTTAGTGATCAGTTGCTGAACGCAGTCTGGGTCGCTCCGAATGCGATAAGAAGGTTTATACTCGCAAAGAAACCAGGAACTGGCCTTCGGACATTCTGTCTCTATGTACATATAATCATTAGTAGAGATTGCTATGTAAGGTAAGGTAGGTATTAGGATTTTATTATTCTTATTAGGGACTATGGAAAGTTTATAGAGTTCATAGGTTGAGGGATAGGCAATCGGTATTTTAATTACAATAGTGATCTGCTTACCTACATAAAAATAACCTAACTTAAGTGCGTCGTAAAAATCCCTATAACTTAAGTCAAGGATTTCGTCCTTTAAATATAGGGTCCTTATTTTATTTAACATATTCTTAAGTTCATCTAAGCTTATAACCGAATGTGGAGTGCTCGATGCACGTATAAAGGCTAAAGTATTTTCTAATCTAAATAATTCCTGAGATAAATCTTCGATATTATCTCCTAAGATAATGAGATGCTGTGCCAGATGGGCATCTTTTACTAGGTCGTTTTCACGATTACTATCGCCTTCTATTATAACTTTAAGAGCGCTATTAATTTTGTCCTGATTTTTAGTAAGGTTATCTATAATTTTTGTGCTATGAGTAATCCATTCTTTATTAATACTTATATGATGATTGAATTCCGACTCTAAACTGTACATATTATTTTCGATATTTTTAATAGCATTATTATATTTTATCGCGTCTGTGTAGTCCAGGTTTCCTGATATACTTTTTATTACAGAGCCTAGCCCATCAATGAGCCCTCGTTTTTGACGGTTCGGCTCAAATGTATTAAGTTGTTCTGTAATTCTAATAAGTTTTAAGTTAAGATGCTCTATGTGAGGGTCATATAACGATAATGTTTTATTATTAAGTAGAGGCTTAAGATCGACTAATTGAGATTTTACTAATTCAATTTGGGAGTTTAGAGTACTAAGGTTAATGAAGTTCAGAAACGAATGGTAATGCGCTATAATTTTTGTGGGTCCTAATTTAAAGGGAAGTAAACCTGGTCCGTTGTCCAAAGTGTCAATCGTTACATCTTGTCCTTGAGTCAGATGGAGGAGCAGTGTCGTGATTGGAAGAATCCTGTAACAAGGCAACGTTTTTAGGGCTTCTTTTAAGACGGGACTTTGCAACAGGGCCACGTTTCTTTTTGGTGTAAATGTGGATAGGTAAATCGGCTAGTACTGTGTCCTGTGTAAATCTAGGAGCTAACTTTTGTCTACTAGCCATGGGGTTCTTAATAAAGACTGAATGGTCAGGGCTATATTCCTTTTCAGGTTCGCGATCTTTATTTCTGTTTTCTATAAGTTCTGTCCTGTGATGTAAGGATGTCTCGTTAATTATATCAAAAACTTGTGTCATTCGCTTTTTGTGCTCTATTAAATATTGTTGTAGTAAGTGTCCTGTCAGGTCTTTTTTTTTTTTTTTTTATTATCGTCTGTAAAAAAATGCTGCTTACGCACTGTCTCCCGGCCAAAAGGGGGAGACCGGGAGGGGGTGTGGGGCTCACTGCGGCCGACGCGACCACCGCAGTCCTACCCACTAAAAAACTTCAGACGACGCCCACCGCTGTTGAAAAGGGGCGAGGCACCAGTGCCCGGGTTTGTAGCTTCTGTCCTGTCAGGTCTACGTTAAGGGGGTCTCTAGGGTCAAAATGTCCTGTTATTAAGTCAATGGGTCTACACTTGGTAAATGAATGTATGGAACTGTTATAGGCTAATACTGCATATGGCATGAGATTTACTGCGGGCTCGTTACGTTTTTCTAATTTCAGTAATCTCAAATGTTCAAGAATGGTGGAGTGAAAGCGTTCAACCATACCATTGTCATTAGGAGAATGAGCTAAAACTTTATGATGCTGAATCTTATGCAAACGAGTGAATTCGGAGAATAATTGGTTGGTAAATTCGGGACCTTGATCTGTTACTATTGTAATGGGTATTCCATGATGAGTGCTAAATCTAAGAAGGGCTTGAATAACACTAAGAGCAGTTCCGTCTCTAAGGAAATACGCTTGAGCATATTTGGAGAAAGCATCAACCAAAGTAAGATATTTTTCAGTCTCAACGGTAAAAAGGTCAAGATGAACAATCTCGAATGGCTTAGCAGGTGGGGGAACTACGGAATACCGTTGCCTAATGGGGTTTCGGTCATATTTGGCCTGGCCACAGATGTTACACTCGTTAATGTATTTTGTTATATGTTCTTTTAATTTCGGCCAGTAATATCTTGCAGATAAAGCTAGAAAACATTCATTTATACCTCGATGGTTGGTTTTACCTTCGTGATATTTCTGTATGATTTCTTGCTAAAGTAAATATTGCTTAACGTTCTCCAGTTCTATTTTGGTTAGGACGAGGTTCATGGCTGAACTCTTAAAATTATTTTGGATAACAGGAATAATTTTGTACATAGCCAAAGGTGGGTGAATAATTAAACCAGTCTTGACTTTAGGATTAACAAATTCCTTTACAGCATTTATGACATCACTTTCAAGGTTAGACTCAGAGATTTGGATAGTCGTTTTGGTATGTGTCTCAAATGGTTTGCTAACAGTCGGTCTTTTTTTTATGTCACCTACTACTATGAAACTTATCTGTCTGCAAAATTTGTTTAGGGGTTCATCAGATTTAGGAATTTCTAAAATTGGATTTTCTAAGTTGATATGAGCCGTTTCTGTTTCAGATCCCAATGATGGAGGTTTTTCGGAAGGGTTTACCATTACGGAGCTAGTATCTTCGTTATTTATTTCAATTCGTGATAAAGCGTCAGCGTTTGTGTTATTTTTGCCCTGCTTATAAACTGTAGTGAAATTATACTCGCTCAATTTGAGCCTCCAGCGAGTTAGTCTTGAGCTGGGTTCTTTCAGATTCATAATCCATTGCAAAGGTTCATGATCTGTAACGATCTTAAATTTTCTACCAAATAAATAGGGTCTAAAATACTTGGTAGCCCAAACCATGGCCAGCAACTCTTTCTCAATTGTGCTGTAGTTAATTTCACTAGAGTTAAGAGTGCGTGATGCATAAGCTATAGGCCCTGGGACAATACAGCGCCTATAGCGAGATTTGATGCGTCAGTCGTTAAGATAAAGTCTTTTTCAAAATCGGGGTACTGAAGTATAGGGTCATTTATAAGTAAAGTTTTACATTTTTCAAAGCAGTTAATATAGTCGCTGTCATTAAATGTTATTTTGGAACCCTTCTTCAAACATTGTGTCATTGGTTTCGTTATACGTGCAAAGTCGGGAATGAATTTCCGATAGTAGCCCAATAAGCCTAAAAAACGTTTTATTTCAGTAGCTGTTCGTGGTATGGGAAATTTTTGGATGGCAGTGATCTTATCTGGATTGGGCTTAATTCCATCCTTACTGATAATATGTCCGAGATAAGCGGTCTCTAGTTTTAAGAACTCTGACTTGTCCATTTGAATTTTTGAAGTTCGATTCTCGCAAACGTTTGAAAACTTTCTCTAAATTTAAAATGTGTTCCTGCAAGGACACGCTAAATACGATGATGTCATCAAGGTACACCAGGCACACAGTGTTCTGGAGATCCCTTAGGACATTATCCATTACTCTTTGAAATGTCGATGGAGAATTTTTAAGTCCCATGGGCATTCTTAAAAATTCAAAGTGCCCATGTTCTACGTTAAAGGCAGTTTTGGGTATGTCCTCGGGGTTCATTTCCACCTGATAGAATCCACTAGCCAAATCTAGCGTGGTGAAGTAGTGACAGTTCCCTAGTTTATCTAATACATCTGTGATGTTTGGAATTGGATACTTATCGTCGATAGTTTTTTCATTAATCTTTCTGAAGTCAACGACTATACGCCACTTGGTTTTGCCGGACGCATCAGCCTTTTTGGGAACTACCCAGATGGGGGAACTCCATGCCGAATGTGAAGGTCGAATTATGCCTTGGTCAAGCATCTTAGAGATTTGTTCTTGAACCTCCTGTCTATGAATGAAGGGATATCTATAACTCTTAGTGTACACAGGAACGTCATCAGTTGTTCTGATGCTGTGCTTTATTTTATTATTGAAGGTTAGAGGCTCGCCTTCTATGTAGAAGACATCAGCGTACTTTGCGCATAATGTTTCTAAATTAGCTCGTTCTTCAGGATTCAAATGGTCGGTACGCAATCGAGAAAGAACTTGCCTCGCACGATCAGGTAATTTTTCAGTGTATGTACATTCAGTATTAAATAACTCAGCGCTAACAGGTCTGTCCATTGAAAAAACTATGTCATATCTACTGGGATTCGTAACTTCTATGAAACCACGATTGTCTTTTACCTTGGTCACACAGTCACGAATAAGGCAGTTAGAAATGTATTGTTTAGGAATTAACGCGTCACTGTCATGGAAGTTAATAGGAACTCTAACCAGTTTAGATGTATTCGCTGGGATAATATCTTCGTACAGATTACAGTTTCTCGAGTCATACATTAATAAAGGAATGTTAGATTCTTTTGTACGTAGTATTTTATTTTTAAGATCTATACTAGATTCTAGGCGTTCTAAAAGATCGTAGCCAATTAACCCATCGAAATAATTGTGAAATTTATAAACGAATAAAGTTAAATTTCTATCCTCATTAAATTCTTTAAAACAAGGGACATCTATGGAGTAGTTATTAAGAGTAGTTGCGTGAATATTTGTGACTTCAAAAGGATTGTTAGTCGCACTGAATATGGGAGTAAAATCTGTCTACTGCATTCGGACTGATAAAAGATTGGTTAGCACCAGTATCGATTAATAACTTCAAAGGCGGGTCTGCTATCTGTATGTAAGGTAATTGACGCTGAGTATGCAGGTTAATTTCTATTTTGGTTTTTCTAATTTCATAGTTTTGGGAAAATCCTCGTTTATATTTTCAGGAATTTCCTCAATCGATTCCTCTATTGAGGATGGGATGTATTCAGTGGGGTAATAAGGTGTCTCATAAGGTGAGTAATAGGGGAAGTCGGGGTATTCGTTATAGTCACCTTGAATGTAGTCAGTGTAATAGTCACAATAAGGGTCATAGGCAGGGTACTGGTCATAAGACTCATTAAAATTTACTTCCCTTGATTTAAAATAATTCGAAGGGGGTGGATTTCCGGACTTACTCCAGTCATGTGGTTGTTTCACATGGAAAGGTTTAGCTACATAGTGGCTGACACCACTCATGGGCTGCGGTGCAAAGTTATTTGATGGTTGGAACCCTGGGTTCCTTTGGGGCATTCTGAAGCCGTGCGTTTGGGGTCTATAATTAGGTGGTGGTGCTGAAAACATTTGTTGAGTTCGAGATGGACCCTGATATTGAGGCGATTGGGGCTTCCAATTCATCATTGGCCTCGGTGGTACATTGAATGGTTTTGAGGGGCCTGGCCTGTCATTAAAAAGTGAGGCCTCATCTCGTTGATCCGCGAAGTTATTAACTAAGGCATTTCGTATACCTTCCCAGTTAGTGGGTATACCATTGGAGTTAATTGTGCGGGCTGCAGGGCCCGTGATTTTATAATATAAGATTCCGTTTAATAATGAAAGATTACTCAGTTCGTAGCCTATTTCACTTCTAATGTATTGTTGTACTAACTGATCGCACAAATTCACAAATCTGGTTAAAACATTGGGGTTCCCGTCAAACTCGGGAACGAGTCGAAGAGACTTATAAATTTGGTCTACCAGTGCGTCAGACATTATTAATCGATTACTATCACTACTACAATCAAAAGAGCTATTACTTATAATATCTATGTTGCGATTTGAGTCTAATTCTAGCGTTCTACTATGTCTACCTAACCTAGGGGACCGAGATTGCCTTGAATGGAAAATCTTGGATAATTAATATAAGGAACAGTTAAGTAAAAGGAGAGCAACTCTAATAAGATTAAAGTACTCACATATACAAATTCTTTGCCTTTCTTTGCTCGTATCGATGTCTGGATACACCTCCTGTACTGCAGATAATTTTTTTCTTCGTAGATTCTGGATGCTGCTAGACGTGATCTATTCACTGATTCTAATTTTACAGCATCTTTCACGACTGCGCCACTTAAAGACTCTGCAGTCGGAGATTGCAAAAAAATACAATTTATGTTTAATAAAATTTAATTATAAAAATTACAAATAAATTAAAAGTTATCGTGACAAATGTTCGATGTTAGAACCAAGAGTGACGAAAGGCCTCGGTGCTAGATCCGGTGTCCGATGCCTGCACGTTCCGCGGCGTCAGCGCCTCGTGCCCGATGCCTGTGTGCTGTGCAATAACTAGGTAACTGCATGTCGGCGATTCCTTAGTTATGGCTGCACGTAACATATGTATATATATTTAAACAAAACTTCCACAGATTGAATAAATATATAGGTACGGGGTTCGCCGGGTCAGATAGTTCATTATATAAATAGCATTAAAAAAACACAAGTTAAATATAGGCTAGTCTTCTTGGTACACTTGGATGGGCAGATACTTCTGCAATAAGGATTCCCAGAATGTCACTTCCTCCTTGTCAGGCCTCAAGCTCCTGGTCACCTTGTTACCGATGTTGGCATAGTGCTGTAAGTTGGAGCGAAATGGTTTCCAGCTGAGACCCAGGCTGGCGTCTGGCGTCGGGTTTCTGAAACATTTAATCTTTTCAGGCTATTGCATAGCTTCTATCGCGGGCCTTGAGCGTAGAGATCGAATCCGTAACGAAAAAAACCTAACAGCCCCTTTTCCGACCGGCACAGCGGTGATAGTTTTTAGTTTTTCTATCTATCGATAAATAGCAAAACTTGACATGTAACGCTTTACTTTTTAGTTCACCAACCCGCCTTTAGGTGGCATTGGTTGTATCGGATGGCTAAAATTGGTTTTCTTATCGGTCACCACGCTCAAAGTGTAACTTGAATTCAAAGAGAAAAAAAAACGAAAAAAAACAAAGAAAAAAAGATACTGCATAAGTAAAATAAATAAATAATTATAATTGCATAAGTTGATAAAAAATGGTATGCAATCGCTTTATTTTATTATCTCAGTCTGTTTGCGTCTCACTGCTGAGCACAGGTCTCCTCTCATGAACCAAGGTGTGAGGGTATTGGGTCATACTCCACCACGCGGATCCAGTGAGGACTGGTAGAAAAAGGTGTATGGCATCCTACTCTTGGAAATGTTTAAGCCTTCTAATAGGGCATAACGACTACTACATACCAGGACCAACGGCTTCACCAGTCCCAAGTAAGACAAACAACATCACATAAGGTCACCATTCCCAGAATGACCTCTATGATTTTTGCTTTACCTTAGTGTTTGCAACCGACATACCCCTCGAGCACTTCAATAAAAATTTGAATTGATTGAAGTGGAAAACAGTTAGAGAGGCTTATATTTAACAGTGGTCTTCGAATAGGTGATCATGATGCTGACGATAAAAGCTAGACATTGAATTCTTTTTTTAAATGTTAACCTGGCTCTTGCAATAGTCCTTAACACTTTTTACTATGTTATGAAACAGTGCAATAAAATAGTTTAATTAAAGAGGAGAGCTTTTATGCTTTCTTTTACGATCAAGCTACCGCCCGCAGTGAATGGGTGCGTTAGTTTATAAGTATGACATTCATAAGAGCTCTATTGAGCAAAATTTGAATAAATTACTTTTGAATTTGAATTGGAATTTATGCCGATCTTTATTTCTTCTTTTACATACATACAAATTAAAAAAATATTAAAACTGTCTTTTTTTGCACAAAAGCGATTTAAGAAGATAAGGACCTAATAAGACCTCAGGAACCCAAGTCAACATCACCTGCAAGTGGTGCACCTGCCGACCAAGAGACGAGGCTCTGGCGAACACAAAAGTTCTCGGTAAGCGGCAATAGGCTAAATGTGGGCGTATAATATGCCTCTGCCTACCCCGTCAGGAAAACAGGCGTGATATTATGTATATATGTTTATAAAATACTTTTCAGTCAATCAAATATCGTTATTGTGAAACATGGGCTGGTGTTAGTGGTATACATGTTAGTTCTGGCCTTGTTCTGTCTCATAGGCGTAAAATGTTTTTGTTATACAACACAAAAAACAAACGACATATAATAATTTTGATATTCAATTTTAAAATTCGTTGTTAAATTTATTATAATGCATTGGCAATTAATTATGTTAGCTTATCAAAATATAATTATAAAATTCATGACGATTGTAATAGCACTTTTCCAAAAGCTATTTATATAATTTATTTTTGAAATTTGTCAAAAGGGCTCAATTTTCTTATTGGTCTGAGAATAGAATATGGGTTTAGTGTACTATCTGGCCTCATTTATCCCTACTTAAGCACCCGCTCGCAGAATGAGATCATCTGCTTAAAATTTTACATTCATAAGAAACGTGGGAGCACAGGCTCACACACGCACACACAAACGCACACAAACACATATGATATTTAATAATTTAAGCATGTTTCATAATAAATAACATGTTACAAACATATGTCCAGGAAGAGCGGGCTCCTCTAACACAGGTATATGTTTACTTAAATTGGATCCCTAAACAATGTTAACTTAAATGTAATATAATGCACAACTATTTCAAATTTCTGTTTATAAGAGCTTTACTGAGCCAAACTTGTATAACAATGTTCACTTTGAAAAGCAAGTACACATAATGATTGATGAAAAGCATTTACTTACCCAGTTTTAGCAAAGTTAGTCCATAGTTTAGTCATAGTGGTAACCATTCTAAATGAATCTGTGGCTTGGTTTAATTGCAAATTGACACCTTTCATCGGAAATAAGTAAGGGACATCATCTATATGACAAACCGGAGAAGATTTCACATAGGACGTTAGCCCTAAAATTTTGGTAAAAATATTCCTCTCCGATATGCAAGTGAATTTATAGAAATACACTTTGTTTTTTCTCGCAAAGTATTTCGCAAATTGAATTGAACTAAATTTAAAATAATATCCACCATGAAAATTGGCTATCGGCATTAAATTGTCTATTGTTATTTCTTTGCCGCCTGTGTAAAACTCCTTCAGTGCCTTGGAAATTTCTTCTTGCTCATCATGAGAGCAGAACCATTCAACACATTTAGTTTTGAAATATCTCTTATTGGTATTTGCTTCCTTAACTGTATTTCTGATATCAATGAAAGATGTAAGATGAATTAAGCCATCATTTTCAGTATAACCAATAATTAATTCTATTCCCTCATGAATGTCATTCTTAAGAGCGTCGCGCACATTACCAGTGAAAAATGTCTCTACGTTAGGGAAAACTTTCTCACTGGTTATAATGTACTTTTCTTCATATTTATCAGTTTCTAATTCAGCTGGGGATACTGCTATTTGCTGTTCAAGAAGAGCAGATGCTGGCTGTTTCAGAAAGAATTCGTGTATTTCCTTATCGTCTTCTGATTGACATCCCAATTTCTTCGCTAGTGCAAAGGCTCTTTCGCGACTTTTAAGAGAATGCGGCCACGACGTCGTTATCGCACCACTTTGGCATATAGCTCTCTTAAAAAGTCCTTTTGTCATGGGAGACACACAATGATAGCTAATACTGACTGCTCCCGAGCTTTGACCAAATAGAGTAATGTTTTCAGGATCTCCACCGAAGTTTGCAATGTTCTGTTTGACCCATCGCATTGCTGCCACTTGATCTTTGGCCCCTGCATTTCCTGGGATTTCCTCTGTGTCTAAGCATAGGAATCCCAATACCTCTAGTCTGTAGTTAAGTGTAACGAGTATGACTCCTTGTCTGAGAAGAAATTCTGGATCATACGAGGTGTCGTTACCGTTCCCACACATGAAAGCACCCCCATGTATCCAGATCATGACTGTCAACGGCTTATCAGGCTTCAGAGTGGGCGTGTAAACATTAAGGTACAAGCAATCCTCGCTGCCCTGCTCGTGTTGTTTAGTAATGAAGTTGTATTGGGGACATTGATTTCCGCATTCTTTGGCACTTCGAATACCTTCCCAAGGTGTTGGTGGCAGCGGAGCCTGTAAAATGTTTATAAACTTTAACAGCTGTTAGTCTAATATTAGAATACAAGTACCAGGCGTGATGTTAGCAAAATTATATACCTATACAACTTGGATCATATAGGCGTTACCTTGAACCTTAGTCGACCAACAGGAGGCGTCGCATATGGGATTCCTTTGAAGCTATAGTATTGTCCACATAACTCACTGATGACCACCGCACCTTCCAATATTCCTTCGTTCACTTTCACTTGGGCCATTGCTGTCTGTAGAAACCTGCTAAGGATAAATAAATAATAAATAAATATTTCTGACACTTACACCAATTATTTAGTTCCAAGATAAGTATCACTATAATCAGCTCGGCGAACCTTGATCCCTATGACACTGACAGTTATTCCCACGACACAACCTTGTAGTAGCGTCACCGTTATATTACAATCGAATTGGTGGTGTCTAAAAATGATATTTATTAATTTTAGGCAAATATATGCAATTACAATAATATCCCGTTGGAATTATAATAATTTTAATTAAAATAGTTTAGTTAAACCACAATTAAATTTAAGAGTTCAGTATATTTTCAAGTTTGAGCCACAAAAGAGCTTTTATGAAGGCCAAAACTTAAAAACTAGCTCGCCCATTCTCTGCGGGCTGGAGCTTGATCGTAAATCTATCTATATATATAAAAATCAATTGCTGTTCGTTAGTCTCGCTAAAAGTCGAGAACGGCTGGACCGATTTGGCTAATTTTGGTCTTAAATTATTTGTGGAAGTCCAGAGAAGGTTTGTACGTAGAGAAAATAAAATAAAAAACTTGAAAAAGTGTAAAATCAACATATTTCTATACTCCCATATACAAACAATTTGTACTAATACTTAAAAGCCAATTTGAACCTTATCAAACAAATTTAATGCCAAAAGTGACGTTAGTTTTATCAAAAAAATTTAATGTCATCATGTCATTTCATTTTATCAGCGATAATTATTGGCTTTGTTGTGTTTATATTTTCAAAAATATTGTTGTTATTAATTTGTGTTTATATTTTCCAAAATCTTATTGAGTTGTTGAGTGAAGGTAAAATGCCATGAGCAAGACGACAAGACATAGGCCGGCGATTGCACGGCGATCAAGAATACGTCGTGCTGTTTTGGATGAAATGCTGCGTGCTGCCTTTAATTACAACAGTCAACAGTCAGATTGATTATAGTATATACGGATACATTGGAATGATGGACGCAATATGTCCACATTGTGATGCGGCTAACTTTCGTGAATTGGATGAACGTTGTACAGTTGTTTCAAATACAAGACCATCCAAGGTTTTTCCATCAGCATAACGCATTAGTTCAATTGTTCAAAATTGCTCTCGATCGTATGCCAAAATTATTAAACAAATATGAACATTATATGGCAGAAGACATTTTAATTCGTATGCGTCATCATGAAAGAAATCCCGATTTGTTGATTACCTTGGAAATGTACAACGAAGCTTTAATAATAATTGAAGATATGTGTCTAAAGATTTTAAATAAAGCATTAGCACAATTGGGTATGACCGCACCAAATCGTGAGATACATGATTTTTTTGATCGTGAATTGCAATATGAGCAGGATTTCAATTCTAATGCAAAACTTTCGTTGTATCATTGATTTTAGCGACTATTCGATCGGAACAGAAAATCGCATTGCATCTTCGGGAATTGCTGCTACATTATTAGAAGGTGGTCGGACCGCACACTGCATTAAAATTGCCTTTGAATGTACAGGTGATTGAAACTCCAACATGCAATATTTCGAGAAATTCTGCTATGGCAAAAGTTCTGCGATTAACGTCAATTATTTTATGGGATGAGTGCACAATGGCAAACAAAAAATCAATAGAAGCATTTAATCGAACAATGCAAGATTTACGCGGTAATCAACAGCTTTTTGATGGTGCTCTAATATTGCTGTCAGGGGACTTTCGTCAAACATTGCCTGTCATTTCTCGATCAACTCCTGCTGATGAAATAAACGCCTGTTTGAAGTCATCAGTTCTTTGAAGATATGTACGAAAATTTACAATGAACATTAATATGCGTATTCACCTACATAATGATGCAACTGCCCATGAGTTTTCAAAACAGTTGTTAGAAATTGGTGAAGGCAAAATACCAATCGACAGTACCAACGGATTGATCACTTTACCGAACAATTTTTGTACAATTGCGCAATCTATAGATGAGTTGATTAAATGTGTTTACCCGAATATTCTTCAGAATTACAGAAATCATAATTGATAGAGAGAACGCGCCATTTTAGCACCGAAAAACATTCATATCTATGCCATTATTTTTCAAATTCAAGCGAAACTGCCAGGTGTAGTCACGACATATAAATCAATTGACAGTGTTATGAATCAAAATGAGGCAATTTCATCCAAAACAGCACGACGTATTCTTGATCGCCGTGCAATCGCCGGCCTATGTCTTGTCGTCTTGCTCATGGCATTTTACCTTCACTCAACAACTCAATAAGATTTTGGAAAATATAAACACAAATTAATAACAACAATATTTTTGAAAATATAAACACAACAAAGCAATAATTATCGCTGATAAAATGAAATGACATGATGACATTAAATTTTTTTGATAAAACTAACGTCACTTTTGACATTAAATTTGTTTGATAAGGTTCAAATTGGCTTTTAAGTATTAGTACAAATTGTTTGTATATGGGAGTATAGAAATATGTTGATTTTACACTTTTTCAGGATTTTTTTTATTTTCTCTACGAACAAACCTTCTCTGGACTTCCACAAATAATTCAAGACCAAAATTAGCCAAATCGGTCCAGCCGTTCTCGAGTTTTAGCGAGACTAACGAACAGCAATTGATTTTTATATATATAGATAAACTAAGTAATAATTACTAATAATGGTGGTCGTGTTTAAAATAAATAAATATATGGTAATTAAGTATAACAATAATAAGTACACACCAGTGTTCTTTTCCTCTCGAGCTTTCCACCAGAACAAAGCAGAATTTTTTGTTAACAAATAATTTAAATGAAAATTTGTTTTCAAATGACGTCAGGTTTTACAACTCATCGTGTATTAATAATATTATGCTAACATAATCATATTTACATATTACACGAACAAAAAATAATGTTTTGAACTCAAGTTCAAGACCGTGGTTAAATCCACGTTTGTGGTTAGAACTATATCTATATACTTAAGACAAGACATGGATAACTCTGAATCACTAACATGGATGACTCGAGTGTTCTGAGGAGCTTTTAGATCTCATCCCGCCTTCTCCTTTCCTCTCCCGAACAACACGTGCTGGTCTTAGAAACCATCCTCATTCTATGCAGACTATCAACACTCGAACCAAGAAATTTGGGAAATCGTTTCTGAGCGAGACCACTAAGCTCTTAATTGGCTCATGTATTTCCTATGATCCCGGGTCTTTTAAGCGGGGCGCGAAACGGCATTTTAGCAGGCCGTCATGAGTGGATGCGCTTTGTACCGTGCTTATTTCACGGTATGAAGCGCTTTCATGTCTTTTTGACTGCATCGACTGCTTACCATCAGGCAGGAGGTTGTCATTATGACGTGTCATAATTTAAAAAAATCACTGGTGTGGACCACATAGCAATATGAGGGCTGTTCTAGTCCACAAAGCAGCGTAGTCCATATGGACTGGAAATTCAGAAAGTCTCAGGTACAAACCCTGGTAACTTATACTGGCACACCTATGACTTTTCCACGCTATGTGCGTATTGACCGCTTTCTCTGGACCTCGGAAAGCACGCATCATACTTTCCGGCTGTCATGAACATCTACAGCAGTTGTTATGAGAAAGTTAGTGCCTCCTAATACCCTGACAGCTGGTTTATGGTTCATTATGGTTCCTTCCTATAATGTTCAAAATATCACAAATTTTAGAAAACATAACAAAACTGCAGGCGTGACGCTTCAGTTTCCCGCCAAGAAGTTATTAAGTGACTTAAATTAGGGATCCCTACGCATAATAATAATAACAAATATTTTATTTCTGTAACTTACAAATATGGAACTGTTATATTTGTGGGAATCTCTTTTCAAGAGCGTGTAGTAGATTTACGACGTAACTACACTTGCGAGCAAAAGTATGGAATCACTTGCTTGAATTTGATTCCACGCGATCTTGAGTACTTAATAACTAAATAATAATAATAAAAATGATACCATTTTAAAGGTTAAAATGTAGTCTTTAAATTGATATCAAATTCATTCAAATGGCTCCATTATTTCTGGAGCTATCCTGGATTAAGTGAAGGAGGTAGGAAAAGGCAAGGATAACGGAAAAATTATGAATGAAAAAAACAACAAAAATTAATTAATAAAAACTTTATTTCGCCTAAAAACTTAATGTCAATACTTAGTGTTCCCCCCCCCTCGCCCTAAGGAGAGCTCGGAGACGGTTCTTCATGGACCTGATGAGCTTCCGTATGGTATCTTGTGAGATACCTTCCCACTCTTCAATCAAAGCCGATTTGAGCTCATATGTGTTTGATGGAGTAGGATTTCTGGATCGAACCCTCCTCTTTAGTTCATCCCACACGTGCTCTATTGGATTCATGTCCGGGCTAAGCGCTGGCCAGTCCAATGTGGCGATGCCGACTTCCTCTAGGTATTCGGTTGTGGCACGGGAAGTGTGACAACGAGCGTTATCGTGCATGAGGACGAAGTCATCACCGATATATCCCGCATAGGGAACGACATGTTCCAGCAGAATATCGGAAATATATCGGTCAGAAGTTAGACCGCCTCCTCGTCCCCCGCCAGGCACGAAAACAAGCTCCGTTTTACCTTCGAAAGAAATGCCGGCCCACATCATTAAAGAACCGCCTCCATAAGCCACTGTCTCAGCGAAACAGCACTGCACAAAGCGCTCCCCAGGCCTCCTGTAGACCCGACCTCTTCGATCGTTGCCGTGTAAACACATTCTGGTCTCGTCCGAGAACAGTACACGGCTCCATTCCTCAACGTCCCAATCAAGGTGGGAACGAGCGAATCGAAGGCGGGATTGTCGATGAGCTGCCGTCAGTTTCGGGCCTGTGGCAGGCCTTCTTGGGGTTAAATTAGCTTGCTTGAGTCTTCGACGAACTGTCCACTCGCTAACAGCGACCCCGCGAACATTTCGGAGCCCCTGCTGGACGTCAACACCAGTCAAATGCCGATTTCGGAGAGAAGTTGACACGATAAAACGGTCATCCCTCTCCGATGTGCACCGGCGTCGTCCAGATCTTGGTCTCGGCACAAAGCCACCAGTCTCCAGAAAGCGTTTGTACACTTTCGAAACACAAGACTGACTTATGTGGAGCTGACGTCCGACAGCTCGCTGGCTAAGCCCTTCTTGCAATAGGGCGACGATTTGGGCTGCTTCTGTAGGTGTTGTATCCATTATCTTCGAAGTTCAAGGGTCCAAAGTTGCGGAGATGTGTACCGGTCAACGTGTGAAAGATGACTGATAAAAAATACCGGTAACACGTCTTTTTATAGGGGATGAAGGGCGCGCAACTGGTGACGGGTTAAACAATTGAAACGCATCTTTTTTCACTTAGCCCAGGATAACTTCTGAAGTACTGGCGTTATCTGAATAATATTGGTATCAATTTAAACTTAATTAATGAATCTTTAAAATGGTATCATTTTTATTATTATTATTTAGTTATTAAGTACTCAAGATCGCGTGGAATCAAATTCAAGCAAGTGATTCCATACTTTTGCTCGCGAGTGTATAATCTTTTAGCGGTTTCGGCCAACTGTTTAATACCCAATTCTTACTTTTTAAGTAAAACAATTAATCACGTACCGAAGATAAAGTCATATAGACGTGCACTCTAGAGCCAAATTACAGATTTTATCAATAAATTTTAGTTAATTAGATTTTTCCGGAAGGCTGAATTTTGGAAATGCTAGTCAGAGCCTAATTTAAGACATTTACCATTATGATGTGTAAATATATTTTATTTTACATTTTCATACGACAAGTTCTATGGTTAACTAGTGCACCATAGCGAGAGATTATTTTTTTTTTATAATTTAATAACTTTAAACTGATATCAAAAATATTCTTAATTTACGCTTTTAAATACACTGTTTCCATTAGAAATAGTCGATTTTATTCGTCATAACTATTATTAACATATAAACAAGGAGTTAAAAATGGCAAAATATTTTTCTTCATAATAATTTACGATATTAGTTATTTTATACGATTTTTTAAAGATGACCTATATGACCGCGCGCGCTATGTTTGATAAATCCAGTACGCGCCGGGTCATCCTAACGGGAGGCCCCATCGCTCTGTTATACCCTACCCATACACGCTAAAGGGCTGACTATCACCCCTTATTTACTAAGTCATCACTATGCAATAGCATATATACAAGTGCAAGACGGCGCTCGAGTTAGTCTATCTAAATCTCGGTACGGGTCGGTACTAATCTACCAAATCCTCTGTATTTTACTATTTCCTCTGTATTTTACTATTTCCACTGTTTCTACCTAATATAATTAACTGTGTTATAATTAGTTTCTTTTTTAAAAACCTAATCGCCGAATCCCGGATAACATTTGGTGGCAGCGGTGGGATACGATTATCCCCATCTACCCGAATACGTCTCCGATAGACTCTACTACGGATTTCTTTGTGTGTTCATGTGAAAAGTGAAAAGTGCGGAAAGTTCATACTATTAAAGTGCGATTCCTGGATTACCACTGTTCCTGATCATCCACGGACACTTTCCGTGTATCCTGATATCACAGTATTTATTACTATGTTGATACCTGTGTTCTTCGTGACAACATTCCTGTAAGTGATAATACCAAAAAACATTAAAAGTGTGCGAATAGAACTCAGAGTAGATTAATTAATTTTATTTATAAGCGTTACATTGTACATCTTGTTTATGTTACATCCGTGGACTACTGATAAGTCCATGTAATTGTTGTGTGTCGAAAGGGCTCAGTGCGCACTAACTATAGAGACGGCTTCTAGATATTGTTAATTTTAATATATTAATTCCATCATGACTACTAAGGAAGAAAACGCTAGTACTTCTAAGACCTTGCCTGTTCGTGGCGAGGCCGATGATAAAATTGAATTTAACATATTACTCAAGTTTATAAAACCTTTTGACGGGTCACGCGAAAAGCTTAACCCTTTTATTAATAATTGTCAAAATGCAAATAGCCTTGCAAGCAAAGCTCTCAAACCCCTACTATTTAAATACATTCTAAGTCAACTCGAGGACAGAGCCGAAACCATTTGTAGCATTAAGGATTTTGAAAGTCTCGAACAGTTTTTAGAATTTTTAAAACAACAGTTTGGTGAACGGAAACATTATGCACATTTACTTTCTGAACTGCAAGAGTGCAGGCAAACCTCTAACGAGTCCGCCAATCAATTCGCTCTAAAAATAGAAACGTGCCTTGCCAAACTATTAACAGAGATAAATATCTCGATCCCAACAAAACGTAAAACGGAGTTAACAGGTCGCATAGCAGCAATGGAGGACCTAGCCCTCCATACCTTTACAATAGGACTCCATCCACGGCTATCACAAATTGTAAGATGTCGCGACCCTGACTCCTTAAATGCAGCAGTAAACTTCGCTGTAGCTGAGGAGAAGATACTTTCGAGCCTCAATAAGAGACCACAGCCACAATTTAGTAATACTGAGAGATTTAGACCCTCACCTCGTCGTGATTTTCCACCACGACTTAACCATTTTCAGTCTCAGCGTCCAGACCACCTTAGGAACTTCAATACAAATGATGTGGTCTGCCGTTACTGCAAGAATATAGGGCATACAATAGAGAACTGCCGAAAGCGGCAATTCAACAACAACAGAACTACATTTAATGCATCATCCTCTAATAAGGGCCAAACCAACCCACAGTCAAATTTTATTCCAGCTTCACCACGCAGAGTCTTTGCTGTTGACCAGGTAAACGATCAAGGAGTAGACGAAGTCGATTACAGCAATTTAAACGAGTAAAATTTCCCGATAAGTATCGCGCGGGAAATTTCCCTAATCATTGCAAAGTCGGTACTACAATTCGCACTGTATCCACTGTATCAACCAATGTAGATGCTGACAATCAGGGTAACCAGCCCCAACTTTACAGCACTATTGTTGGATCTCGTACTAAATCTACTAATTCTAATAAATCACTGAATCAAGCTAAATCTACTAATTCTACTAAATCTACTAATTCTACTAAATCTACTAATTCTACTAAATCACTGAATCAAGCTAAATCTACTAATTCTACTAAATCACTGAATCAAGCTAAATCTACTAATTCTACTAAATCTACTAATTCTAATAAATCACTAAATCAAGAATATACTAAATCTACTAATTTTACTAAATCTACAAAATCAATGAGTCAAGAAATTACTAAATCTACTAACTTAAATAAATCTAAAAGATTTCACACTGAATCCAACAAACATTTAAATTCTAAATCTTTTAACGTTATTCCAAATCCAAATGAATATGCTACAATCTCTTCTTCTGCCGTAGCCTCCCATTCTCTGCAAAATCTGAAATCAGAAAAAGAAAGTAAAATCTTTAAAATAAATAATAACTCAGAAAAAAGGTACTTACCTCACGTCACGATCCAAACCTCCGTGGCCAAAAAGCCATTATCTTTCTTGGTTGACACCGGCTCCTCCATAAGCTTACTGAAATTGAGTTCCATGTCGATAATACCAAATTTAAATAATCAAATAATAGCACTCAAGGGAATAGACCCTGGCGATGCAACAACGCCAACCCTAGGTAGCTTTCAAATGCAAATATACTTATCATCAAAAGAACCGTTTAGTCACGAATTTCATGTTATAGAAAACATTAATCTTTGTCACGATGGTATTATCGGTAACGATCTCATGAAAAGTGCCAACTGTCAAATTGACTACAGCCGAAAAGTTCTTTCTATTAATAACGATAATATCAATTTAAAATTCTCAGAACCAGTATATACCATTGACTCTCGTACAGAAACTATAATAGAATGCACAGTAAGTAACCCAGATATTATGGAGGGTGTCATTTTAGATCAACATATCTCCGAGTCTTTATTGGTCGCAAATTGCCTCGTAAAGGTAAAAGAAAATAAACGTGTCAATATAACAGTCGTTAACACTTCTGATAAACCTGCAATAATCCACCCGAACCTTCAACTAAAACTAGAACCTCTTGAATCTTGCATGACTCTTCCAAAAACTACAAACTCTAACACTTCTAGAAGAACGAGTGACGTCTTAAAACAACTTAGAACTTCCCATCTCAATGACGAAGAAGAAAAAACCCTTTTAGACATATGCACAAATTATTCCGACATATTCTACCTCCCAGATGATCAACTTTCATACACTTCAGCTATCGAACACAAAATTAAAACAAACACTGATATTCCTATACAAACTAAGTCCTATAGATTCCCAGAATGTCATAAAAAAGAAGTTGAAAACCAAATCAATAAGATGATAGATCAAAACATAGTTATACCTTCAAATTCACCTTGGTCTTCACCCATTTGGGTTGTACCTAAAAAATTGGATGCCTCAGGACAACGAAAATGGAGAGTCGTAATTGACTACAGAAAACTCAACGACGTAACCATTGGCGAGACATACCCGATCCCACAAATAACTGAAATATTAGATCAGTTAGGTAAGAGTCAATATTTTACAACCCTGGATTTAGCATCAGGGTTCCATCAAATAAAAGTTTCCGCAGAAGATGCACCTAAAACTGCCTTTTCTATACCGCAAGGTCATTTTCAATTTACTAGGATGCCATTTGGTCTTAAAAATGCGCCTTCCACATTCCAAAAATTAATGAACACATGTCTATCTGGCCTTCAGGGCTCGCGATGCTTCGTATATCTTGATGATATAGTCGTTTATTCCCCAGATTTGCAATCCCACGTTAAAAACTTATCCGCTGTTTTTGATAGATTACGAGATTATAACCTAAAACTCCAACCTGACAAGTGTGAATTTTTATGCAAAGAAGTTGCATATCTCGGTCACATTATTAACGCTGATGGAGTAAAACCAAATCCAGAAAAAATTAAGGCCGTCATTGAATTTCCTATACCCAAAACTGCAAAAGACATTAAATCTTTCCTTGGACTTGTATCTTACTATAGACGTTTTATCCCTGACTTCTCGAAACTCGCTAAACCATTGACTTCACTCCTTAAGAAAGATACCATTTTCAATTGGAAAAATGAACAACAACTCGCTTTTGAGAATTTACGAAATAAACTTATCACTACACCTATCTTAGCATACCCTGACTTCTCTAAACCCTTCGTTCTCACATGTGATGCTTCCAACTATGCTATATCAGCAATTCTATCTCAAGACCAAATTGGCAAAGATCGCCCTATTGCATATGCCTCCCGTACATTAAACAAAGCTGAATGCAACTATAGTGTCACGGAAAAAGAATGCCTAGCCATTGTGTTTGGCACTAAAGCTTTTCGCCCCTATCTTTATGGGCACTTGTTTACAATAGTCACTGACCACAAACCTCTGAAATGGTTGTTCGATTGTAAAGATCCCGGATCGAGACTAGTTAGATGGCGTCTTAAGTTAGAAGAATTTGAATACGATATTGTGCACAAAAAGGGAAAAAACAATACTAATGCCGATGCTCTGTCCCGATTTCCAGTTAATCCAATTGAAGCAAACCCCGAAACCTCTCCTAGCACATTATTACCAAATATAGATGACAATTTTGACAATCCGTTAGATGATCCACTCCTAGAATTACCTTCTCCTATCCCATTTTCTTTTGATCATGAAGAGATACTTCAAACTCCAATTGTCAATCCATCTACAATACCAAATCGTTCTCCTATGTCAGACCAACCACCCATTTCTGAACCAGATGCTACAAACCTAGGACCTTTTGACACAAGCCCTAAAAGTACTGACCTTAACCTTGATTTCGAAAATCTGGAAATCCCTTCACATTCAGACTCAAATTCAGAAACTAACCCAATCTTAAATAATGATGACTATTCTAAATTTTTAAAATCAATTAATGACAAACAATTTACCTCAAACACTATACTAAATGAACATGCCGAAACTCTCGTAAAATCTCCTCATAAATTGATAATAATTCCTACATCCATAGATTTAGACGAATCAAATCCCTATGTCGCTGAAATCCTATCAAATGCTGAAAATAAGAACGAAATACTTGAATGTGAAAAAGAATTATATTCCTATATCAAATTTAATTATAAAGATAAAATAATTTTCCTAATTTTTACAAAGGTTCACTATTTTGACGAATCTTCATACCCTGAAATCTACAATACCCTAAAACAAACTCGAAATGAAATTCTGAAAATTAATGAAATCACAGATGTAGCTATATCAGACTTTAAAAATCCATTTGACCAACATTCATATACCAAAATTTATAATATCATTACTTACCTTTTCCATGACACCAACATTTCCATACATGTTTACTTAAATAAAATCATTTACCCGACCTTAAGCGAAAGGCCTAAAATTCTCCGCGATAATCACGACATCCCAATAGCTGGACATTTAGGATCAACTAGGCTGTATAATAGAATACAAGAACAGTTTTATTGGAAAGGCATGAGAAGCGATATAGAAGACTATGTTAGGAAATGCAAAGCATGCCAAGAAAATAAAGCCTTAAGGAAAATAAACAGAGCTCCGATGGAAATTACTACTACATCTACGTCCCCATTTCAGCGAGTAGCATTAGATATTGTTGGTCCCCTGCCCGAGTCTGGTAGTGCTAAACTCAAATACATACTAACTTTACAAGACGACCTTACAAAATACTCTGTAGCTTACCCTTTACGCAGTACAACGGCTGAAGAGACCAGTGATTGTCTCATCCACTTCATATCCCTCTTTGGTATACCCAAATCAATATTAACTGACCAAGGAACTAATTTCACATCTGATCTTTTTAAAACTACATGCCAATTCCTTAAGATTAAACAGCTATGGTCATCCCCTTATCATCCTCAAACTCAAGGTGCGTTAGAACGTAGCCACTCGACCCTTAAAGAATATTTAAAATCATTTACTAACGAAAATCAAGACAATTGGCCAACTTACGTATATACTGCTATATTAACCTACAATACGACTGTACATTCAACAACGAAATTCACTCCTTACGAGTTAGTTTTTGGGCACAAACCTTACATTCCAAACTCCGTATATGAATGTGGACCAGGTACTACATACTCTGACTACATTCAAATGCTTCAACACAAATTTAAGTACACACGTGGAAAAGCTCACGAAAATATACTAAAATCTAAAGAAAATTCTAAGTCCTACTATGACTCTCGTGCCAAAGCTCCCCCACGTTACAAAATCGGTGACCATGTTTACCTCAAAAATCATTTAAGGCTCAGGAAGGCTCTGTCTCCTATTTGGAAAGGGCCGTATAAAATTATCAAAGTTCATGGTAATCACACCGCCACTCTTATTATCAACCGACGTCATGTGACTCACCATTTTGACCAATTTAAGCCAGCAAATATTGTAAGCACAAACCCATAGATATTAGTTCAAGTACCTTAATTTAGTTATTAACTTTAAATTGTTCTATTTTCAGCGCCTCAGTCGAAGCGCATCCGGATTATGTCGAGCCTCTTCCTTCTAGTTCCGGCATATACTTCGATAGGATAGGTAGACTTAAGATAATAAAGGGTCAATTAAATTTAATTCCCTATGTAGATATTTCTTTTATAGACACACACCTTGCCAATCTTAATGAAGTCCTAAGTAATGTTAGATTCGTGTGTCAACAATCGAATAGTGATCAATGTGAAAATATACTATCCCCATTGTCAGTCCGTTATTACGATATTAAACGTTATCATGACTCTATCTCTCATTTAATTTCAAGGCGCAGTAAACGTTCAGCCTGGTTTGGTGGAATAGGTACTGCATTTAAACAAATCATTGGTACTTTGGATGAGGATGACGCATTAAAATACGATTCCGCTATAGAATCTGTCCAAAATGACGAAAAGAAGTTAGCACAACTCGTAAAAGAAAATATTATAATTACTACTTCCACATTAGACTCATATAAACAAACTATAAATAAATTAAAAGTCAACGAAGAATCCCTCAATATCGCTGTTAATAAACTAGTTCATCAATCTAATAATTTAATAAATATTACTAATAATTTAGTTACTGAAACAAAAGTTCATTCCATATTTACCAACCTCGAAAGCTCGTTACTTACTTTGTCATTCCAACTCGAAGACTTAATCAACGCTATCATTCTGTCTAGCCAAAACATACTGCACCCACGCATACTGACTCCGTCGCAACTATACCGCGAACTCGTTGATAACGATAGGCACCTTCCAAGAGATTCTAGGGTTCCCCTCGAATTATCTTTAGATAATATTCATTCTATTTTAAGTATATCCAATGTAGCATGTTATTATTATAGAAATAAGCTTGTGTTTGTATTGCAGATTCCACTTGTCACTTTAAATGATTTTAATTTGTACCATAACTTAGCATTACCCATACCACATAAGTTAGTTAACCTTACTACTTTTAGTTTGATTTTACCTTCTAGTTCTTATGTTGCTATTTCTAACGATAAGATTAGTTTCTTCAATTTAGATAGTTTAAGTATATGTAAAACGGTAAACTCTGAGTTCTATCTGTGTCGAATACCTGCGGTGTTATTAACAAGTGGCAGCCCTACGTGTGAAAGTGAACTGTTAACAAAAACAATCAATGCTATTCCCGTTCAGTGTACTACAAAAACAATCTTCGGTGAACTAGACATTTGGAAACCATTAATGAACAATCGGTGGATTTTCGTGCAATCAAGTCCGAATAAGATATCTATTGATTGTAATAACTCTGAATTACGTGAAATCATAGTGTCCGGAACCGGTATTTTACACACCCCTGAACAATGTATAGTGTACACAAAGAACATAAGACTCATATCGTCGAACAGTGTTATCAATATAAGCATACCTGTACCTAGCCTAGATTTTAGTATTATAAATGACTCCTGTTGTAAACTAGATAATAAGTCGAATTACTTAAGTAAGTCCCCTGTTTTACTTCAGAACATTGATTTAGATGATTTAATAACAAATAAACAGAATGATAAATTGTTTGCTAATTTAGATAAAATTATTGAAGAAAAACCTGTCTTAGAAAAGTACGGGACACATTATTTTGCATTTACCTCTTTTATTTCTTTTATTGTTATACTTTTTATTGGTTTTAAGTTATACAAGACTTTTAGATATAAGACTAAAGTAATTTCTCCTGTAAGACCGACCCTTAGCGAAGATGACGTAAATAACGTTCAAGGTGAAAATTCACCTTTACCGCAACCACGACTAAGAGAGGTCGTATAATTTTCCGAACTCCGGGTTTTAAACCCCGAAGTTCAGTCTTCCGCGGGGGGTTGTTATACCCTACCCATACACGCTAAAGGGCTGACTATCACCCCTTATTTACTAAGTCATCACTATGCAATAGCATATATACAAGTGCAAGACGGCGCTCGAGTTAGTCTATCTAAATCTCGGTACGGGTCGGTACTAATCTACCAAATCCTCTGTATTTTACTATTTCCTCTGTATTTTACTATTTCCACTGTTTCTACCTAATATAATTAACTGTGTTATAATTAGTTTCTTTTTTAAAAACCTAATCGCCGAATCCCGGATAACAGCTCGCTCTCCGCGCCTACGACCTACATCGATCGCATCGCTCACCGTCCGCGCCTACGACGAACGCCCGACAGTGCCCGATATTTAGTATAGTGCGACCAGTGCTTTTTGGGATTTGATAAGTAATATTAGTTTAATTACCAAATAGTTATTATTTGTATTAAACAAAATATAACATTTAGGCGTCATTGGTAACAAACAAAAAAAATAGTGGCAATAAAAATGCGAAGACTGCAGCGAAGGCCAGGCAAGCAAAAAGGTACCTTAGTTAAGTTTTTTAATATTTTACAGTTGTATATGTAATACAAGGACTTTTGACTACTTTTACTTATCTAGATTTTCGTCTTCAATGGGTAGTAATATTTTGCTTTTTATTTTATTGACCGTCTGTCGCAAGGCATTGACTTATCATATTAGCATAAACTCATTTGCTTCGTACTAATAAATCAAATAAGAAAGTATTACGAACGGTTATGAACTTGAAACTACCAGGATATAAAAACCGTGGTCTATTGTACAAATATATTCACCTACAGAGCAATCAAATTTGGAAACGATAAATAACTTCTACCATAATTTAAACGAAGCCATTCAAGAGCATACCCATAAAAACCTTATAGTCATGGGTGATTTCAATGGGCAAATTGGAGCAAGACGCCCAGCAGAAAATACAATACTTGGACAATTTTCATATAGTAACAAGACCAGAAGCAAAAATGGAGAAAAAAATAACAAACTTCGCACTAGAAAACAAATTAACAATCTAAAATACTATGTTCAAGAAGAACCGAAAGAGCATGTGGACCTGGATCTCGCCGGATGGTAAAACAAAAAATGAAATCGACTTTATTATGACCAACAGAAACAGCTACTTCACAAACTTTACCGTTATTAAAAGATTCAACACCAATAATAGGTTACTTAGAACTGAGCTCAAAATAAATCAACAAAAGAAGAATAGACCGAGACAAGACTCAGGAAACACAAAACTCAACAAACATCAACTAGAGCAAATAACAACAGCCCTAAGAGCTTAACTTAAAAACTTGAAAGAAAACACTAAGGAACTAGAAACCCAAGACAAATACAACAATATAGAGAATATTATCATAACCCAAACTAAACTTATAGCAGCTGCCAAAAGTGATACAAAAGGAATACTATCAACAGCCACTATAAAACTTTTAGAAAAAAGAAAAAACCTTACTAACCGTAGGAGTACTCGAAATAGAAGACAGAAATTAGCCAAAATCAGCAAAGATATCAATAAAAGTATGAGAAAGGATAGATAACAACGACGAATGCGAACGATCGAAAATTACATACCTACTGAAAACCGGTGGAACTAAAAGAGCACTAAAAGAGTTGACCGGCACAAAGAACTGGATCGTAAAAATGAAAGACGACCAAGGAAAATTTACTCATCACAGAATTGACATACCTAAAACAGCCACGTCATACTACAAAAAACTTTATCGAAACAACACTACGCAAGCTGAAATCAATCTAGTTGAAACCTCGAACACCTCCATTATTCTCCAAGCTGAACTCAGTAAGACTATCGATACCCAAAAGAGCGAGAAAGCGCCCGGGCCTGACGGCATAAGCAATGAAATTTTAAGATATAGCAAAGAGATCTTGCTACCTGTCCTCACAGATATGTTCAATGATATCATGAATACTGAAACCATCCCCCAGCAATGGACCGAGTCTCACATCATCCTACTGTATAAGAAAGGTGATAAATACGACATAGAAAATTACCGCCCTACAAGTCTTATGTCCAATGTAATTGGACATAAGACTTGTAGTATTAGTTGTAGTAGTTGTATTAATTGGTTGGGGAAAAAGTCTTTTCGTATTTTTGTATGAAAAGTCAAGACATTTTTTTCAAAGTTTATTTACATTTATTTACAATATATATGTACCGTTTTGTTGAATAACTTTCTGCCATTTTGTGGGCAGAGACATTATCCCGTTACTGTAGAAACTTTGGGACTTCTGATCAAAAAAACGGGACAAATAGTTTTGGCAGTCCTCTCTTGAGGTCAACCTTACAGAACCTAAAGAATTCTGCAGAGACCGAAACAGGTGAAAATCTGAAGGCGCAAGGTCAGGGCTATATGGTGGATGCACTAGGACCTCCCAGTCGAACTCTCTTAATTTTTGCTGAGTGGCTAAAGATGTGTGTGGTCTAGCGTTATCGTGATGAAAGACCACACCCTTCCTGTTGATCAATTCCGGACGTTTTCTCTCGACTGCTTCCTTTAATCTCATCAGTTGCTGGCAGTAAAGATCAGAATCGATGGTTTTGCCGGGCGGTAAAAGCTCATAATAAACAATGCCCTTCCAATCCCACCATACACACAGCATCACCTTATTTCGTGTTAGGCCAGGTTTGGCCACAGTCTGTGAAGCCTGGCCAACTTTCGACCACGACCTTTTTCGCACGTTCTTGTCGTACGTGATCCACTTTTCATCGCCAGTTATCAATCTCTTCAAAAACGGCTCGGTTTCATTACGTCTCAATAATGAATCGCAAATGAGTACACGGTTCATTAAGTTTCTTTGAGTAAGCTCGTGTGGCACCCAAATATCGAGCTTTTTTGTATAACCAGCTTTCTTCAAATGGGTCAAAACTGTTTTGTGGTCAATTCCCAGTTCTTCAGCTACATCGTAACTACTAATATGCCGATCTTGCTCCACTCTTTCAAAAATGGCGTCCATTTTATTCGTAACAGGGCGACCAGAGCGAGGTGCATCTTTAACATCAAAATTTCCGGACTGAAAACGTTTGAACCAAATTTGTGCTACTCTTACTGACACTGCATCAGGTCCATAAACATCACAAATTTTTTTCACTGCTTGAATTGCATTTTTGCCTTTTTTATAATAAAATTTTAAAATGTATCGAATTTCTTCATTAGATTCACTCATTTTTACGGAGAGAAAAACAAATGAAAAATAGCGGGAAACAACTTTTTTTATTTTTTTCTTTTCTTTATAATGGAACCTTTTTAATGTTACCAAAACCAGCCAGACACAAATAGTACAGTCAAAAAAATTTTATAATAAGTTTATACCTACGTTATGCGAAAAGACTTTTTCCCCGACCTAATATTTAAGATTTTTGCTAAGTTCATTTTAAAACGGACTGAAAGAACTCTAGACGAAAACCAACCAATAGAGCAAGCAGGATTCCGCAGATACTACTCAGTGATCGACCACATTCACGTAGTGCGTCAAATTCTGAAGAAATACAACGAATACCAACTCACATACTACATTTCATTTATTGATTATAGTAAAGCATTCGATTCTCTACAACATGACAAAATATGGGAGGCGTTACTAGAACAAGGAGTTGAGCACAAGTATATTCGATTAATAAGAAACATATATTACGGCAGCAGAGCAAGAATCCAACTAGAAAAGAAAAGTTCTCCTTTCAAAGTAGAAAAAGGCGTAAGGCAGGGAGACCCTCTATATCCTAAATTATTCTCCGCAGTACTAGATTCAATCTTCCGAATACTCAATTGGGAACATCTTAGAATTAATATAGACGGTCAACTGCTATCGCACTTAAGATTTGCTGACGACATAGTATTATCGGCAAAAACAGCAAAAGACCTAACCAGAATGATAAAAGAACTTGTGAAAGAAAGTGAGAGAGTAGGGTTGGCAATGAATCCGGAAAAAACTAGGGTGATGACAAACGGCTACAAACATACTATAGATCTAGGAAACACTGAAATCAACTATACAGACGAGTACATATTTCTAGGGCAGCTCATAACTCAAAAAGATTATATGCAGAAGGAAGTGGACAGAAGAATTACAAATGGCTGGAAGACTTACTGGAGTTTAAGAGAGGCTATGAAAGATAAAGAGCTTCATATAAACCTAAAAAGCAAACTTTTTAACACCTGCATCCTACCTGTCCTTACGTACGGGTGTCAGCCATGGTCCTTAAGTCAGGTCACCTCGAACAAACTAGCAACTTGCTAGTATCCAATGGAAAGGAGCATGCTAAACATTAAAAAGTCCGACAAAGTTAAAAACATCGTCATTAGAAACAAAACAAAAACTATCGATATAATAAGCAAAATCAAAAAACTTAAATGGCGATGGGCTGGTCACCTAGTAAGAGGACACGATAAATAGAGCAAAAGGGTGACATGGTGGTACCCAAGGGAAGGCAAAAGAGAGAGAGGCCGACCACAGAAAAGGTGGGACGATGACGTTAGACAAGTGGCAGGAGTCACATGGAACAGAGTGGCTCAAGAAAGAAAGGAATGGAAAAGGTTGGAGGAGGCCTTTGCCGACTGGCAAACAGATCTAGGAAAGAGAACCAAGCAACAAATATTTGTTTAAATCTGTGCATTGTACTAAGTGATCTGAATAAAAGGCTTTATTATTATTATTATTACTGGTACAATACCTATCTAAGTCGTGTGTGTAAACTTTTACAACAAAAATCTCACAATTTTAATTAGGCCGCCGAGAGAATTCGTTTTTAACGTCTTTTGGCGGCCGGCCGCACCTTACTATATTTCACTCTGCAAACGCTAGAAATATTGTTAATGAGCCAATATATATTTAATTTACACTAACATAAACGATATATTGTTACCATAACCTACCATGTTGAAATTACTATGTATATTTGTCAAAAATAATCATGTCCTTTCGCTTTTAATGCTTCAGCGAAAAAGAAATGTGTCTATTTGCTGTATGAACAGGTCCCGAATTTCCTCTTAAAGTCGAATTAATACAAAAGGACCATGATTTTTGGTGTCACAAAATGAAACCGAAATTAGTAAATTTTTACGTAAAGTGCCTTTTGCCGGAATACGTCGACCCGAGGAAGAACAGATCGATGCCAATTAGAAAACCTTTTTCTAATATTATAAAAAGTTTGTTTAGATAATAAATTTATATGCGCAAATAAATAAAAAAATTTGCTGTATTATTTACCCACCCGTTGCATCACATCAAAGTATCAACATTATTTCGTCCTACTAGTCTATGCTCCGGATAGCGCTTACGCACCTAGACGAAAATTCATTATTTTATACGGCATCGACTATCGTCTCGCGTAGATTTTGACTTGCCTAAATTTGACTGCACGCTCTTAAGCAAAATGTTTGCTTGTGATAAGAGAAACCGCTCTTCTATAGCCTTTTTTCGTAAGAACGTACCGATTAATTTATATTTAAAAATTCAATAAAGGAAGTAAAACAAAATAAACATATAACAACATTAAATATACATGTTAACACTATAATGTTAGTTTATAGACTGTGTATATATATATATACGTGTGTGTGTGCGAATGCGAATACGAATACGAATACTCCAATAATGTAACCCAAAGAGTTATCATTACATATTATAAAACAAAGTCGCTTTCCTCTGTCTTTGTCTGTCCTTATGTATACCTAGATCTTTAACCCTTTATAAGGCAGTGGTAAATATATTCCCACCTTACATTGAACCTTACATAGTTGAGTTAAAGTAGAAAAGCAATAAAAATCTGCAAAATGTTCTGTTAAAGGGTTAAAACTATGCAACGGATTTCGAAGCGGTTTTTTGAATACATAGAGTGATTCAAGACGATGGTTCATATGTAGGTCACGCGTACTGTCGCAGGCGGTCGTCTGTATTTTATAAATAGCTACCGAAGCTAAATCGGGACGTACTACTAGTATTATAAAAAGCTAGTTTTTATACATTTGATGTTGAAATATTCCTTTAATCCTAGACTAAGCAAACCTCGTAAATCCAGACTTAAATTTACCACACAAAGTTCTCTTAACGTTACTAAAGCCCCTGTGCTGGGTAACTTGGTCTCCGCGCTACATACTCAGATACTTCACTAGATATGTCTAAGTTTCTAACTTAGACATATTATGTACTTAGAGCGTTGCTTAGGTACTCTACAAGTTAACGAACTTATGTGGAAATAAATAAGTTGATTTTATGGATTTTTCTTGACATTCACTTATTTGGTTTTATGGTGCTAGCTATGTATTATCATATGGATACTTTACTCGTTTGTAAAGTCAAAATTATTTATTCAATTTTGGCTCAATAGAGCTCTTATGAAGGCCAAAACTTAAAAACTAGCGCGCCCATTCACTGCGGGCGGGAGCTTGATCGTAAAAGAACGGGCAAGAAAATCGTCAAAGTTAGTTTTTTCTCCCGCCAATTACAGGAAAAATGTACTTAGTAGTAAAACAATTTGACAAGTTTACAAAAATCTATGATCTGCAGTTACAAGATTTGAAATAAAAGTAGAAAATAACTTTTTTTTTTAGTTATACGAACATAATTACGAATAAACATAGTAGACATGAGCAAACCATTCCCCACTGGCAGCACCCGTTCACGAGTATGACGCATGAACCAACCATCGTTTAAAATGTATCAATATGAATATGAATATACTAGTGATTTGCAGCACATTTCATCAACATAATGTTATTTTGTTAAAATTATTTTATCTTGTGGCTTGAGTATGTCATGCTCACCTAAATGTCTTTGCGGTGGTGGCGTCATGCGTCGGGTCGTTCCCTAAAATATGGTTAAGCGAAATGATGGTAGGTTCATGCGTCATTTACAGCAATTCCGTCTTAAAATCTATACAATCATTCGGACAATACTATGCGTTCCAACTCAAAAACAAATTCCCACCAGTACAAAATATACTTCCTATTACGTATGCAGCCTCCATATTACGTATGGAATCGTATTGGCCTTGTATTGGGATTGAAATTAGTTAGGAGAGTAAGCCTGCTGGCTCCGCCAATATACGCTAGATCCGCGTGGTTGAGTATGACGTAAATCCCACTCATTTTACATAGGTACATACATTCACGCCTGTTTCCCCGAAGGGATAGGCAGAGGCATATTATACGCCCACACTTCGCCAAATAAATAGTTGGTCCCACGTAATAGGTGGCGAGCCTACTGCCGCTTTCCGGGCACTGTTATATTCGCCAGAGCCTCGTCCGTTGATCGACAGGTGCACCACTTGCAGATGAGGTTTGCTTGGGTCTTGGTAGGATCCCTAAACACACTCATCTTAGTTTGTAAAGGAAGGCGTGTTCAGTAGCGGGACGTGCATGGGCTGTGATGATGATAATATTAATAATAATAATAATGAGTAAGGGACATACATCATCAGCCTAGCAGATCTTTGTCCACCTCTTAACATAAGCCTCTTCAATGGCACACCACTAAGCTCAATACTCAATACTTTATTACGTTCCACAATGGTTTAATGCGCACCCAATGGAGCTATTCTATAACGAGATGTTGGACTATTGTGCTGATCAAGAATGGCAATGTAATGGACATTGAAATATTGGGTGTGTCTTCTAATTCATATACTTTTATTAGTGAAGCGCATGGATCGAAGCGCTGGCTAGACCACTGTATAACCACTAAAGCAGCAGCCCACTCTG
The DNA here is from genome assembly GCA_949126915.1 of Musotima nitidalis. Classification (NCBI taxonomy): domain Eukaryota; kingdom Metazoa; phylum Arthropoda; class Insecta; order Lepidoptera; family Crambidae; genus Musotima; species Musotima nitidalis. The sequence goes on along the minus strand of OX421424.1, from coordinate 2,778,458 downwards.
TACTTAATGCGTATATTATGTATGAGATCTCATGGTCAGACCATTATCCCTTAGTCATAGAATGTAACTTAAATGTTGTTGTGCCTAAGAAGTTAATTCGTAGTGTCAATCAAAATGCCGTTGTGTGGGGTGAAAGAAACCAATGGCAAAGAGACACGTATAAAAGTGAATGTCATAATAGATTAAGACTAATTGATTTTCCTGACGAATTTAGTACTTGTTATGATAATATGTGTGGTCATCCCGATATTGATAACTTTTATGATAAAATTGTGAATGCTTTGCGTGAGGCGGCTGTTGTGGGTCGTGATCGTGATAATGCGAGATGGGTTAAAAAGACAATAATAGGGTGGAACAAACATGTAGCCGGGGTACACGGGGAGGCTAAAGCAAAGTTCCTTCTTTTGGTTTGGCATGGTAGACCATCTTCTGGTGGTATTTTTAAAGAAATGTGTGAGGCGAGGTGGCAATTTAAATCACGATTAAAATGGTGCCAAGATCACTCGAATCAAATAAAAATGGATATGTTGGCCTCACACCATTCGAAAAACGATTTTCGTTCCTTTTGGAAGCATACGAATAAATTACAATGTAAGCCCCGCCTCCCCGTAAGCATTGGCGGAGAAGATGATCCTGAGAAAATTGCTGACCTTTTCAGGGATCACTTTTTTGTTAGATCTCCACTGGGATCCTCAAAGTCTGTGCTGGATGCTGAGTCCGACGTCAAAAGGCATACAAACATTAAGGTTCAAGATGTTGAAACAATAATAACATATATGTCTAAAGGAAAGTCCCCAGGCCACGACGGACTCAGCATTGAGCATTTAAAGTTTGCTGGACCTCATCTAGCTCGAGTTCTGTATATGTTGTTTAACTTTTGTTTGGGACATAGTTGCTTACCCAATAAAATGATTCAAACTATAGTGGTGCCGATAGTTAAAAATAAAACAGGGGATATCGCTGATAAGAATAACTATAGACCTATCTCGCTAGCAAATGTTATTTCTAAAGTCTTTGATGGCGTGCTCAATAGACAGTTTAACAAATATATCAAACATCATGATAACCAGTTTGGGTTCAGGCCGGGGTTGTCGACAAAAACGGCTATTCTGTCTGTTAAGCACGTTATCAATTATTATAAGGAGCGCAAAACACCGATAATCGCGTGTTTTCTGGACCTTTCTAAGGCATTTGACCTGGTTTCATATGATTTGTTGTGGCAAAAGCTTGAAAAAACACAAGTACCAGGAGATCTCATAAACGTCTTGAAATTTTGGTATAGAAACCAGGTCAACCAAGTACGATGGGAGGGTTCATTGTCTCAAACATACAGGTTGGAATGCGGGGTAAGGCAGGGTAGGCTGAGCTCGCCAACGCTTTTTAACTTGTATGTGAATGAGCTTATAGAGGAGCTAAGCAACATCAGGTTATGCTGTTTCATAGATGGCGTTAGCGTCAATAACATTAATTACGCGGATGACATGGTGTTGCTTAGCGCGTCTGTTTGTGGTTTGAGAAAGCTTGTGGCTATCTGCGAAAAATATGCTAAGTCTCACGGATTAGTATACAATATACAAAAAAGTCAAATTATGCTCTTTGAGGTAGGGGGCAAACGTTTAGATCGACTCCCGGCAATATTTTTAGACGGTTGTAAATTAAAAAGAGTTGACAAATTTAAATATCTGGGTCATATATTAACTTCCGATCTCAAGGATGACGAAGATGTTGAAAGAGAGCGCAGGGCGTTGTCGGTTAGGGCGAACATGTTGGCTCGCAGGTTTGCACGTTGCACAAACAATGTAAAAATTACTCTCTTCAGAGCTTATTGCACTACTTTTTACACGTGTAGCTTGTGGGCCAAATGTACTCGTCGGTCCTATAGCGCCTTGAGAGTTCAATTTAATAACGCTTTCAGGGTGTTGTTGGGGTTGCCGCGTTACTGTAACGCTTCGGGGATGTTTGCAGAGGCGCGAGTAGATTGTTTTTACGCGACTATGAGAAAGCGCTGCGCCTCCCTGGCACCAACACCATCTTGAGAATGATCGCTAGTAGACTAGACTGTTCATACATGAGTCACTGCTGCGAGACATCCGCCGAGGTGGTGCGGCGGGAGTCATGTGCAGACATAAATGTATATAATTAAAGAAAATAATTTTATTGTTATTATTACTTCTAACATAAGATAAGTTTAAATTGTTACTAACAAAAATGAGTCATCATACTTGAAATAAAATTATTATTATTATTCACATATATTTATTTAATTTACACATAATTTATATTTTTTACAATTATTATATAACAAAAAAGAAAAAATACAATACTGTACAAAATATAAAAAACGGAGACCGCCGGCCGCGAGGTAACACCCAAACGACTGGCGGCTACGGCAGCATAGAGAGAAACCTCCTGACAATGCGCGCCGTATCGAGAAGCACTGCCTTTTGTATCTGACCCTTAACCCAGCTTCCTAGCTTGAGTTTCTTAAGATATTGGTCGAAGCTCTTCGCAATCAACCCGTTGACCGTAACCACTACCGGAACAATCGTCGCTGAGTCCACATCCCACATGGCAGAAATCTCGTGGGCCAAGTCCAGATATTTACTTAATTTTTCCTTTTCTGCCTTCACGAGATTTTCGTCATGTGGAACTGTGATGTCAACAACAATTGCCCGGCGCTCTGATCGGTCCACCAAAACAATATCAGGCTTATTGGCGAGAATAGTTCTGTCAGTGATGATGGATCGATCCCAGTGGAGCAATGCATGACCATTTTCAAGAACTGGCACCGGTTCATATCTATAGTATGGCACTTCAGGTCCGACAAGGCCATATCGAAGAGCAAGTTGCTGATGAATGATCCTGGCTACAAGGTTATGCCTGTGCAAATAAGATGCGAACAACCCGAAACCACATGCCTGAGAGAATCTCCGGGCCGATGACATGCCCGACATATATCAATAGTTCCATCTCTCAGTATATACTTTCGGTAATTGTTCGTCTTGATAACTTCGTCCATAATTGCACAGACAAACCCTTCAGTTTCCCCAAATGGTCCCCGAAACGTAGCCAGTTCACCGAAGCGGAGAGATCTACATCTGGGCCTGTAAGGGCCTTGTAGAATCGCCCATGGAGCTCTTTGCTTTTCCATATCTCCTTGCGGTCCTGAATGCTTAACGTAAGCGGTTTACGCCAGTTCACATTAGCTAAATTGAGTGGGGTAAGGTGTTTGTCAACTGCCACAACATCTCGATGCATCACGCAATTCGTGGTAAGGAAAAAAATCTGAGATTGTACACTACGCGATTCTGGAGTGTCTTAGCATTTAAAAATCCCCGACCACCAAATTTTCGCGGGATGTACATTCTCATTACCGACGAACGCGGGTGTCGCATGCGATGTACCGTTAACAGTTGGCGAACCCTGCAATCAATGGCGTCTAGTTCAGTCTGAGTCCACCTTAGTATGCCAAAGGTATAAATGAGCAAGGGCATAACCCAACCATTGAAGGCACGTACCTTGTTACCACCAGACAAAAGACTATTAAGTACTTTTGTAAGACGACCAAAAAAACGCTCCTTCACTGATTGCTTTATGTCCCCATAATTTAAACCCAACGATTCTGACATACTATATTTATAGGTTTCACCTTCAGAGAGAGATCTGAGAGAAATCTCACTAGAAAGTTGTAATTTTGTACGTTGTACTTGCATGACCGCAAACTTGTCGATACCAAATTCCATACCGATATCGTTGCTGTATATCAATAATATAATTATTATTACTATAAGGTGGTGAATATTACAATTTGGTACAATTGTGGACCCTGTTGGGCACAGCATAGTGTAGGAGAGAGGTGGAAGTGCGCCGTATAATTCAATAAAAAAGAAAAGTTTTCTTCAAGGAGTATTCTCTTCATAAAGTGTCAAGCGATTGCCTATATCGCACGCTGAGAATGAAAGTGACACATTTCTAAATTAAACATTTTTGGGTAGAGACGAAAATGTGTCGGTCTCATTGACGATTCTTCTTATTCTTCACAAATATTTCACAAATATTTCACAAATCACAAATATTTATTCAGTAACAATATAACATTTAGGTTAACAGTGTTTGGGGACCCCTTTTAAGTAAACATATACCTGTGTTAGGGGAACCCGCTCTTCCTGGTCATATGTTTGCAACATTTTATATACTATGATACATGCTTAAATTATTAAATATAATGTGTGTTCTAGTGTAAATGTGTGCGCGTGTGTACGTGAGTGTGTGCGCTTGTGTGTGTGTGTGTGTGTATGTGCCTGTGTGAGTTCTTCAATCATATTTTATTATGTCAACATTAAGATAAAAAAATCGTTACACGTTTCAGCGTTGGTCGTGAATACATCGTTGTTCTGAGGCTCCTATCTTACCTGAAGATGCCCTGTGTAAGGGCGAAACACGTGTCGTGTTGAATAGTTTCTCGACTTTTCGGGAAATTATAGTATCGCGGGAATTGTTACAAAGATATTTTTAATCCATCACTTGCTAACCAGAGCCATCTCCATTGCTCGCTGAGCGACTTTAAGAATGTAAGGACCTACAACGATTCAAAAATATTACTAATCTTAAGGACCGTATAATAAATAAAAACCAGTTTTAGGTAATTTTTTATTGTCTTTGGTTATACAAAAACATGGAATTAGTTTTAAAATAACTTACAAAAACACATTTATTTGTTAAGTATATTAAATACATCTTCGTTACTAAACTATCTATAAATGGTAATGGTATAGTTATGGTACTTTACATTTCGATTCACCTTTTATGAATACCTGACAAAATTAACCAAGATTCAGGAAACAACGCATCCGATGTCCGTTTTTAAAAAAACTAATCATCATCATCATCATCATGTCAGCCATTTGAAGTCCACTGCTGAACATAGGCCTCCCTAATTGCTTTCCACGTAGATCGATCCTTTGCCGCCTTCATCCACCGGCTCCCCGCCGCCCTGACCAGGTCATCGGTCCATCGCGTGGAGGGGCCGCCCACAAAAAAAAGGAAAGATTCAATTATATTCTGCACTTAATAAAGATATTTATGATGTACAAGTAAACGAAAATTAACACTAATCCACATACGGTGTGTCAATTTTTACTATGACAATTTCATTTATAAAAAAAATATACAATCAATGTGGGCGAAGAACTAGCCACGACTTCTTGGCGGGAAAGTGAAGCGTCATGTCTGCAGTTTTGTTTTATTTTCTATAATTTGTGATATTTCTAAAATTAGTGTGTAGATAATAACGGTGGATTATTAACCGTTAAGTGTTTGTGAACATACATGAGTATTGGTAAATGAAACAAAATAGTGCAACATCACTTTTCAAATTACCTCAAGGAGTCCATGTGAGATCTCAGTATAGTACATCTTTACCATTTATCATCTTTATCACCACTCATTCTCACTTACTATAATTTATATGTTATTAATACAATATATAATTTATATATTTCTTACTTGACACTGGCTAATTGTGCAAACCGCACGAAGTCATTATTTAAAAGAAAAAAAAAGGGGCTAGCCGCCTTTTATCATTTGACACGTTCCATCTGGGACCTCTGTGCTAAAAGTGAACTTTACTACAAATATATAAATGCCTCTTAAGTAGTTGTAGGTCAGTAATAAATAATAATAAATATTTCTGACACTTATACCAATTATTTAGTTCCAAAATAAGTATCAATAAGAACTTGTGTTATGGATACTAAATAACGGATAAACATACATAAATACTTTTTTTTTTGTAAATACATACTTAATATACATAGGAAAACACCCAGACCAGAACAAATATTCATATTTATACACACAAAGATTTGTCCTGTGTGGGAATCGAACCCACGATCTCAGGAGTGGCGGGCGGGTATACTCGCCACCACGCCATATCGGTCGTCAAAATGGCCAGAAGCCCACCCCAAATGCGTTGCATGAGATTATATAGCATTTATTAAAGAAAATATACTTTATTGTCTTTAAGATCAACAGGATTTCGTCAGGACATTTAGAATCGTCAAATTTTTACACACAGAATAGAAATTCAATGTTTTTTTAAGAACAATAAAAGAGATATGAGCGGTACCATAATCGAGAAATAAAGGCAAAATTAATTTGATGTCAAGGTTTGTCAGTTTATCAGCCTGTTGTGGTTTTCTCTCAAGATTTGTCAGTCTGTCGGTGACTCTAACGAGGCTTCCAAAAGGCAACGAGATGAGAAGAATGCCTCAAGAAACTAATTTCGGCTTTATTTAAATTAATATTTAAAAATCTAACACAAGACAGTTAATAGGTATTTTAAAAACCTTAGTCATAGTAGTTGTTAATATGCCAAGGTGTAAAGATTTTACAATAGTAAGAAAATTACTAGTCACTGAAGTTCAAGGTTGTATTAGTAAACAGTTTGAAAATACATTGTATGTACGTTTTTATACTCTTTAGGCAATATACTCTCGTCGAGACAGGCTGAGTGCTAGGATTCGATTAAAATATTTGCCAATCATCATCATCATCATTTCAGCCATCTGAAGTCCACTGCTGAACATAGGCCTCCCCAATTGCTTTCCACGTAGATCGATCCTTTGCCGCCTGCAGCCACCGGCTCCCCGCCGCCCTGACCAGATCAATTCTTCGAGCTATGTGCCCCGCCCATTGCCACTTTGCCAATGTCAGATAATAAATAGAAAGTTATTTCTATATAAATTAAATAATATGCATTTTTTTTGTCATAATCAAGTAAAGTCCCTCATAGACAAGTAAATTCCTATAAGTCAAACAGTGGAGACGTTCTTGAGGTTTTAATGGAGTTTTGGGATCAATACGGGAAATGACAAATTTTACTGGGGTAGGACCTTGACTTCCCTGTAATGGGTTTTACCTAACTTTTAAAATTAACGCTGAATACAATCCGAAAAGTAATGATTTAAAAAAATTTTGAGCCTCTATATTTTCACAAAATCTATCATAAATAAATAATTTTTTTTTGGAGATGTACCCCTAAAGTAAGAGAGCTGCGATATGCAAATAACTTAATTCATCAAATTACTTTAAATATGAGATGTTTTATTTCAAGATAACTTAAGAGCTTTCGCCCCTAAAGACTAACCCGAATGGAGTATTTTGCATTGTCAAATAATTTGCATATTACAAAACAAAATCTAAAGTTAAACCAGGTTTAAAATTAGTGCTGTCACTGTCTTCATTTTATCAAATAAAAGTGACAGCACTAGTTTCAAACCTTGTTTTAGTTTAGATCTTGTTTTGTAAGAAGCCCTCCCAATAGTTTTACACTCAATAACACCATTAGCTTTTAGATCAGACCTCGGGTATGGAGTCCAGAATCTTGGTTTAATATGTCTACAATATTATTATGGTCTCATACAAGTATTTGTCACATTGGTTTTCAGTACATTAAGGAACACGTTCTACAAACTACACACTCAAATGATTGTATAAAACAGTGCGTTAATTATTCTTTAATTCAGAAATTCAGTATGAAATTACTGTCATTGTCTTTTTTTTTTTTGCTTAGTAAAGGGCCTCACTAGCAGATGAGGTTGGCTTGGGCTCCTTACTGTTAGGATCCCTACAATAACAAATACACAGGACTATATAAAGAATATTGTTTATGACGAAAATGGTAACATTTTTTTTATAATGTTGAATATGTTCTTTGTTGTAGTACTAGTTATACCAAATTATTATTTATTTGCGGTTTCCTTTACTAAGCAGTATTTATGACTAAAGCAAAAAAGATCCATTACAAAAAATCTTATAATACTGCTTGAAGGTATAGGAATTAACTTACATAATTAAAATACAATTAAATTTAACAGTACACGACTAAATCAAATCAGATAGATGTCACGTTGTATATAATACATTTTGGTCAATTAAATGCTTTTTTTTTATAGGACCGAAGACATTATAAAGAGCAAAATCTGTAATAAATACTGCCACTTATATTATTATTCTAACATAATTATTATTCTTAATATACAGTTCACTTATGAGCCGTAATTAATTATTAAAAATGCAATATAATTTATTAAGAATTTAATAAGAGAAAATTATACAATAATTTATTATTTGATTTTTTAGTTCATATATAATAATTTATATTAATTTATAGTAACAACAATAGAAATACACGTCTTTACATTTATTTTTTTAAAAGTAATATTAAATAAGTCAGTTCGTTATCTCCCCTGTCTTTAGTTAATGACTATAAGGACATCTACTTAAGTTTTCATATTTAGTTTTGTATTTTTTTAAGTTAGTTTAGACATCAAATTATTTTTTTATCTAAATTAAATGTTTTATATAATTATGTCCGCTCAAAAACGAACGTATGGAATGATATCTACTATGTTACTGTTTGAGCTTGTGATATTTTCAGTCATATAGCCTTTTTTATATTATAGGCGCCGACAACGTAAATTTTAGATAAAATTTAAACATGTAAAAAAAACTTTTGTAATAAATGTAAAAAAAAATTTTAACGGCTTCACAATTATAGTAAAAAAAATCTTTATTATAATTTATTTAAGTAAATGTATGTAGCAGGGTCAAAAATGACATTTACATATGACATCAATCAAAAAACAAAGGGGAGGAAATTTCAATAATTCTTTTTATTAAATAAGAAATGACTATCAAAAATAATATTTTGTTCGTCTTAATATTTTTCTATCTTTTGGCACTGTATTAGGATGCAAATTTGACACGAGTTAATAATAATAATGACACAGCAAGAAATTTTAACAATTAAACAGTATTTTTAAATTATACTACTTTAAGCGTACTAATTATTATCAGACACAAAAAACAAAGTCAACATTTAAGGGACGACATATACCTTCTGATTTTTGTTACTTCGCCCATGTAGACGTTTTGCAGCCAAATAATAAATAGGTAACTTAGTTTTTTGTTATGTTATTTTCTCTTTGAACGGATTTGAGATACTGTAAAAATCGAAAGTCAAAAATAATTTTAAAATATTACTAACTGGCTTAACAAATAAACGTTAGCTTCATTCCTATTTTTTATGAATCTAATTATTTAAATTAATTAGACGAAAGCATTTGAAAAACGAGTTTTTGCAATATTTTGAGAATATAAACATTTTTATATTCACTGAAACTTCTTGAAATTCTCTTAGTACTATCAATTACTGTATTTGCATTTTAAAATAGGATTTTTCAGCTTGAGTTTTTTTTTACAATCATTAGGAAGTAGACTACATTTAAACAAATTATTTCCTTTTTTTGTTTAAAACTGAAAAAGTTTTTTACAAACAATTTCTTGTTTGAACAGTATGTTGAGTTTGAATAGCTGCATCAATCGACCTTACTTGTTTAAGTCTACTATGAAATTTACAAGAATAAAATGAATGAAAAACAGAATTGTAAAAAGACCAGTCGAGTAGTGAAAATCTTCTTTTTCTTCTAAATATTCCAAGACTACCACAGCATGTGCGTTAAGCTGTTTTCTGATTATTCCATGAATGTGCGTTGGGCTATTCAAGACCATTTTAAAGAAAAATTGCGTTTTACTTTCTTTTTTCATATCTAAATTGTCTAAAACGTGACGTAACTTATTGATTTCAACTGAGAATATATTTCTATTTTCTCGCCCGCGCAATTTGACGATTTACTTTAAGTTATGTATTAATTTTTCTATCATCAAAGATTAAAAGATTCAGTTTATTTTTTTCTATGTTATTTGTACTGTTTACTAGTAATTATGTATTTATAACAATTTACAAAATGGTGAAAAATTGTCCTAACTAAATTTGGACATTTCCAATTTTGACATTACTTAATTCAAACTTGAGACTTCATACTTCAACCCCAATGACATTTAACTATGCTATTTAATGTGTCAAAAACAACTTCAATTTCTATTGGTTTAATCTACACCCTTATGAAATACAGAAAACATTTACTTTGATAAAAATAAAATAATATAAACGTTATTTAGTCTAAGTTTTATTTAGGATTTAAGAAAAAATATGTTTTCGTTAAGGTCTATTTTACTGTGCGCTTTGATAATAATGATGTTTAGGACTTAGATTTTCTACTGAAATTAAAAATAAAATTCACATACACACTTAGGTATATTACACTACATCTACATGAAAAAAAATGTTTAATTACATTTCAAGCACAATAAATTAAAAAAAACAATAATTGAATTATTATATCAGATTTATACATCCAGTGACTTTTTAGTTATTATATAAAATATCAGCTTTTATTGTGTCTTCTTTATTTTTATTAGTAACTAAAAGTTTTGATTCCGTAAGAATAATTTATATTTTCAATTATTACTGAGGTTTTAAAATGAAATTTTTGAGAAATAAAATTCAGTAATGTGTAAGTTAGAAAAATATTTTTTTAAATATTCATTTATATAAATCTTTTTTTGGCATGTGTCGATAACTCACAATTATTAATACCAAACTAAATATCAAAGATAATTAAAATTTTAATTATATATCAATTTAAATTATAAAACCTCTATGATGCCAAATTGGAGAATCCCACATAACCTCAGTGTGGCCTTTTATCACACTGAAGTACTTATAAAAAGTTTTTCGTCGATAAAAAAAAAAAAAAAGGTATAGGTCTTAATAAAATTGTAGCCACACTGGTAGACTCTGTTCGGACACGGCGCAACTTAGTAGTATGTTACTACTTGACTTCCATATATTTTTTATTAAACATTTAAAACCATTCGATATATATTATTAAACAACAAATTAATTATCACAAATAGTTGTGTTTAATTATCAGCGGAATATTGCATATAAATAATGTGTTATGTTAATGTTTTATAGTTAATATCAGTTTATTAGATACTTTTATTGAAAGGACAGAATTACGCATTCTTGTTTAAGAAAAAAATATTAAAAATTTACAGAAATTTGAGGAAGTGTCAGAAATTTTTTGTTGTATACGTATTTTATTTTATACTACGTGTTTACTACTTTTAATCCGCAAATTACCAACAAGTACAATTTCCGTGCGTTTTACCGAAAAATACATTTAATTCTCTATGTATGTTTATTAAAATCTGTCAAATACATTAAAAATGCGTAACCCGCCTCAAATAGTACAAAACTCTTTAAAGATTACTTTTTTCGAATTTAGGTATTTTTTTAATTCTGATATACATAATATTATTATAGTCAATATACTTACTATCACTACACATGGATAGTTTTAAAATGGTTAATAAAACCTCTTTCCACAACAAAAGGAACGTTGTACGACACCCATAGATTAAATTTGATGTATATTTTACATATATAAGTAATATAAATACACACACCCATTATTTGTATATTTAATTAAGACTATTTTTTTGGAATTAAGTACAATAATAATAATATCATATAATAAACTTACGAAATATCTATTCAAACGTTGTATTTACAGTATTTTATATATTTTATTATAAATAGATACATAAATTTAGAATTTAATTAGGTTTCAAGTATATTTTATCTTTTCTCTCTACTTGACACAGAAGATACATTGTAATAGGTACCCACAGTAATTACTTACAAAGAAGCTAGTGATTTAACTACTGGGACAAATTACTCTTTGTTTAGATATTATTTATTAAAATATCACAAAAATTATACAAAAATTGCTGTTTATAATCTCGTTATTTGTAAACTTTCCATAGCAATGGAGTTGGCAACCGAAGGTACCTGTCAAAGAAAGTTTTACGAAACTGCTTAATGTATGACGATGACATGTTTGTGTGACGTCACAGTCAATCACTACCAAAATGTCAATATCATTTTAATAATTATTTTAATAAAAACTTTGACGATTGATGACGTCGTTTAGTATGTCCTGTCCTATTTTAATTAAATGTCACTGATTTAAATTACTCTATTCATAATATGTGGATATGGAATCATAACATACACTTACATATCGCACTGCTATACTAAAACTATATCAAACGCAAAAAAGACTTTAATGGGAACGTAACATTTTCATATAGGTAATCGAATGGAGAATCAGAAAAGTTCAATCAAAATCATCCGGCTCAAATCAAATTTCATCTAAATTCGGCTTTTTTGAGTTCAAACAGTTTTAATATAGCAGTAAGATATAATGACTACACTCCATTGCTATGCAGCGCTTTTTAGTAAGGAAGCAAAAAGTAGTTGGTGCCAGTAGTTTACTTATTTTAAAGACTACATACACGTTTCAAGTCGTTGTATTAAATAGATATATTACAAATTAACATCGATCCATAGTAGAAACGACACCAAAATGGGCAAACAATATTGAAAATATTACTTCTAACGCGGTGTATAAGAACAAAAATAAGGACATTAAAACTCGAAATTAATATATATTTCCTACTATGTTTAATTTAACTTACTTATTAATAGTGTAAAATACATCATTTGGTATTCACATTGAAACTTCACATAATATTGCTTATGTTTTTTCCATTTACTAATAACTCAACATGAAGAATAACTGCAGACACTCATAATACATCCGTTTAAAACACATACATACATAGGTTCATTCATTCATAAAATTATTAAAGCAAATTTTCAAACGGGATATCTTTCAAGGTGGGATTCAATCGATGTTACAAACCGTCGATGCATAAGTCTCTAGACTGTTAAAATACTGGCCGTTTGTTGTAACATTTCATCGAAGAAGTATCGAAGAACGTTCTTCGATGAACTGTCACATCGAATATCGAGGTACGGTCGAACCGAACGGCATAAACGGCAGGCGTCAAGAGTGTGAGCATTTGCCAGCACGCTTTCATAGTGATGATGATCGCTCTCAAATATTTTCATCGTCCGTGCAACATCAAGCAGGGAGTAGTAAAATTACAGGGGCTTATTTTAAAACGAGGTCTAAAGTTAGACCAGTTTTAAATCTAGTGCTGTCACTGTCTTCATCTTATCAAATGAAAGTGACAGCACTAGTTAATAATACCTATAGCATTTTGAAAAATCTCGCTTTAAATATTTTCAGCGTTTTTTTAAAAATGTTGTTCGATTGTTTGAATTTTGTTATTTCCTCACTTCCCCCATCAAGTTTTTTTTTTGGCAACATTTTTACGGCCTGTCAACAATATTAAAGAGGTTGGTTAAACCAAAAATATGTTACAAGTTTTTCTCATTACTATGCAGCTATTATAATATAGCTTAGAAAGTAGCCCCACAGAGTGTTGGGAATCGATAACGGAAGTTTAAGCTTCTTTAAAGCATTTAATTTAAATGGGTAAAATTTGTGTTGGTGTGACAATTCATATAATTTTGAGTAATTGGTTATAATTTGTGTTCAATATTACGTGTATCTCGTTTATGGTAATTCTCTACGTCCAATTTAATTTCGCATTATTCCATAAACATTTAGATGCATTTAATTATCCAAAAATCAAAATTAAATGCATAGATTATAATATAGAACATTTAATAATGCTACAAATATATAAAAGGTACATATATTGCTCAATATTTTTGTACTTTTGTTGTACGAATATCATTTTCTTTGCAAATGATCTCAGATTCGCAACATATTTTCGATATAACCATTTCCCAAATATTTCCTTTCAACTTGAATGAAATCAAGGCCTTTGCCCCTAAACTCGAATTTAATCCTACAAGCTCAAACCTTATGAGAACACCACATAGAGATTATTTGACTAGACAAATTACTATATCTCGTAAACCTAGAATGATTACACTACATTCGCTCCCTAGATACTATAATCACTCTTAATAGGTACAGGGCAATTCGAGACCTCGCTTAGTCATTAAAGTTTAATCAGTTTTTCAACTTCTTCTTAAAACAGAAGAGAGAACGCAACCTTGTAACTTATAATAAATGGAACTATCACAAAATGCAAACCTACAAAATGATACTCCTACGAATGGACGGGACGATGAACTTACTAAATTGTCAACTAAATATTAAAATTTAAAAATCAATTTTACCGAAAACAGGATTTCATTTAACACCCAAAATTTTTGATACTAACAACTCGTCCATACTCAAAATTAAAACATAAATATTTTTTACATCTTCCGAAAGAAGGTCGATGTTAAAAAAAAGTTTCATCTTTCTTTTCACTACCTGTTCACACGCCTTGAAATCAACACAGAAAACATGCCTTCGTCAACCCTTTTTTGATATAAAAAATGGTTATAGTCAAAACTTATTTATTTAAAAATTACATCTAGTTATAAACACCTCGTGTCATCGCCTCCCTATTTCTGTTGTGCCATTTGCAAGTTAAAATCCTAACGTAAGTTCTTCTGAACGTTGCATTGCAGAGGGCGTAGCAAACTGGATTTATCGTGGAGTTTATGTAGCACAAGGCGTAGAAAAACGACCAGAGCTCGTCTGGAATGCATTTGGTGCATGCCGTGAGAGGCTTTAGCAGCACAAGTATGTTGTACGGTGTCCACGTTATAATAAACGACAGCAAAATAGCTGATAACGTCTTCGCAGCTTTTGTTTCCTGTTTTTTCTCCTGTGTTTTTTTCTTTTTCGGTTGCTTTGATGTTATTCCTTTTCCTGCCAGCTGTTTCGGTATTATTTTTGCGTTTAAAGGTATTCTTACATCTTGTATGTGAGATGTTCTTCTTGTAAGCGCTGCGTGGCCAGCGGGATGGAGATTCAACTCAGAATCACCTCTTGCGGGAGGTCTGTAGTGTGTTCTGGCATTTGCAGGGGGTGATTCTTCAGTTATCATTTTAATAGTTGCTCTATCAGAATCAGCGTCAGGCAATCTTATCACGATTGTGTAAACCGAGTCAGCGGATGCTGATTTCGGTGCTGGTGAGGTAGTTGTGTTAATTCTAGTATTAGGTGGAAGAGAGCGGCTGTCCCTTGCTGCTGAGACGGCGCCTGGAGCAGCTTCGTAGGTTCTCCGAAGTGGAGAGGTGCCACCGTCAGCCCCAGAAGAGCCACTGGAGCCGCCACGACCAGCGAAGGGATCTCTGATGACATTCAATGAAGTGCATCTACGACAAATGAAATTGATGTTACCAAAAGTAAGAATATTAAAAATAATGAACTAATTTGAAAAGCTAATACCGCTGCGGGATTTGTTGGTTGGGAACGATCACTAATGGCATTTTGTTGTGGTTAGGTGTGCAATCATAACGGGCAGTCCTCTGGTGGATAACAGTTTATTGAACGCGTTATATAAAATTGCAAATGTGCATTTCTTGTTATAATTTGGCCGATATATGAATCTGAACACTTCCGTAGTTCGGACGGACAGGCATCAAGCAGACTTATACCATTGATGACCCTTCATCTCGCGACCTTGGGTATGAAGCTTTTGTTGTGGTTAGGTGTGTTAACATGACAATTAATATAAATGATAACCCTTCTAAGCCCCGGAATACCAGATCAAATTACCCTTTTAAGCCAAGGGTTACCAACTCTATTGTTTCCTGTCTCCCATTAGTCATCCCCTATCTCACAAATAAAGATATTATATGAAATAATGCTGCGTTTTGAGTAGCCGTACACATTAATGTCAAAAAAAATAAGTTTAACATTTTACCTTGAGACTGTACTCTGTAGAGGAGTCTCCACAGAGACAGGCGTGGCGTAGCCAGCGTCTGAAGGCTCCTCCTCCGCTTCAGTGTCTTCCAGGTCTTCCCTCCCCGAGTGCCACCAAGCCACGCACCACGCACGGACCGCCCGCCAGCCTGGCTTCTGGTTACGACCTGAATTTGCCTGTTGACGAAAGATTAATATCAGAACAATCATTTTACATATATACATTCACGCCTGTTTCACCCTAGGCAGAGGCATATTATACGCCCATACTTCGCCAATTAAATAGTTGGTCCCAAGTAATAGGTGGCGGCAGGTGCACCACTTGCAGGTGAGGTTGGCTTGGGCTCCTTAGGTCTTGGTAGGATCCCCCCCGACCGGTCTCCACCTTGTCTTGGTGGGGGGGCTGAGTACCTCCCGGTAGGGCGCAGAGGGCGCCAGGGAAAAGGTAACACCCAGAGATTGGTGACTCTGGGTGCCCTTAGTACTGACTACCGGGAGGAAACTAAGAGGGCCCCGTGGAGGGCGCAGCGAATGGACCAGGAGGGCCCGTCAAGCAGCGCCAGGAGGGTCTCAGGCAGCGGGGGCCCCTGCTGTCCAACCATGGACCCTCCGAGAAGTCGGCCACACACGCTATGGTCGCACAAGGAGGTAGGAGGGGCGCGTCCACTGCGTCTCTCTCAGGAGGCCCTCCCAATTATGGTCCGGGGGGACGTTGGCCGCGGGCGGGGTGTCAGAGCTGCAACCCAGATACTGGCCCCCCGCCTCTTTCTCAACAAGCGGCGGGCGTCGTCGGAAGATTTTTAGTGGGTATTAAGTTGGCATTTAAATTGGAAATAAATTATGTTATAGTCAGTTTTTTATCCTAATGAATTCGATGTATATGGTTCCGGCCAAACCCGATTTTAGGGCAAACTAGAATAGCCTAGTCCAAACTAATTTAGGTGGGCTGCAACTATTATAATTAATAAAATACTACTTTTACTAACATAATTTATTTCCAACTAGCTGTTACCCGCGACTTCGTCCGCGTGGAATAGTATCTTTGGGTAGCATTTACAACCCCCTTTTCGCAATAAAAAGTAGCCTATATCCTTTCTCAGGGTCTAGACTATCTGTATACCAAATTTCATTTAAATCCGTTCAGTAGTTTTGGCGTGAAAGAGTAACAGACAGACAGACAGAGTTACTTTCGTATTTATAATATTATAAGTAAGGATAAGGATTTAAATGCCAACTTAACAGTTTGAATAATTTCCAATTTCGCTTACAATCTTTCTAGTTATGCTCGAGATATTCATTTCCCTAATTAGATTGCTGTTCGCCAGAATTGCATGAATTGTTTAATTAAACGCAGCTAAAGGCACATAGTAGCGAACGCTGTGTGCATTTTCATTGCTGACCAGTTTTGAAGTCAAGAGCCAAATGGGCCCCGAAAGCGCCCGTTAGGCGCCCTGCCAAAATCTAGCGCTCGTTCAAATACTGCCGGGTTTGATGAATGCAGAAACACTGTGTTTGTAGAATATTGATTTTTTTTTCAAAATACAAAACTTTTTATTCCATAAACTATTACATAGTACTTGAAAACGTCAAAATTTAATTTAAATATAAAAAAACAATATAGATTCACTTACATGCAACCAAACAATTAAAAAAAAAATTTTTTAGTGTAAGTGAATCTAAGTGCCAGTTCCGAGCCACCGCTCTGTAAAAAGAACTGGCAAGAAACTCACAGGCTCTTTTAATTTGCTCTTTGCTCTTTTAATTTTGGAGTGTGATTTAATGTCGCTTTTGTAATTCCGAAGGCACGTTTAGATGCTGGTCCTGTTTATTACTGTGTTGTAGTCGAGAAGCCGTTGGATACTGGGTGGTTTGGAAAATTCAAACAGACGGACGGCATACACCTGCCCTTGTCAATATGCACTATCTGCGCGTGGAATGACTCCCTCGTTCACCTGCTCACCTTGGTTCGTAAGAGAAGGGCCATGCTCAGTAATGGACCGTAATGAGCTGGTATGCTGAATAACATTTGTGGGGAGAGCATTTTACTTGCGGATAAAGTAGAGGAAAAAGTGCTTGCATTATTATTAAGAACCCTATGTCCTCGAGACCCAATAGGGGGACTTTTATAAATATAATTTTCTGACAATTACACCAATTATTTAATTCCAAGATAAGTGTCATTAAGAACTTGTCCTTTGGATAATAAATAACGGATAAACATTAATAAATCCTTTTTTTTTGTAAATACATACTTAATATACATAGGAAAACACCCAGACCGGAACAAATATTCATGTTTATACACATAATGATTTGTCCTGTGTGGGAATCGAACCCACGACCTCAGGAGCGGAGTGCGGGTATACTCGCCTCCACGCCATATCAGTTGTCATAACGTATCGTCTTAATGGTCTGAGATGGTGTACAACGCACCTGGGAGTGAGAGCCTCTTACGATAAAGTAGAAAAAAACACGCATCCTTCTGAGAACACATATCTTTCTGTTGAATTTAACATCCGGACAGTTACTAATTTAGTTGATGGTTGCTCGTAATTCGTACGGACATTTCCGTACAATACACTTTTGAGTCCCATTTGCCCCGACATTGCGGATGGACGTCATGCATCAACGTAATTGAGTGAGCCTTCCGCTGGTCCTCGGTATTGTTTGTGTTCAGGAAATTTGGATAAGTACATATCATAATATACAAACAATTATTAAACGAGAGCTATGTATTCTGCCCAAGATTCAGTTGTATGAAACACGCATATCTCATTATATTATTAGAATATAATTATTGCATGCTGTGCTTATTACTAGTAGGGGCAATTTGAATTACATGTTATAAATTAAGCTCACAATGTATGTTATTAATTGTACCCAGTTTCATAAGGCGAATATAAAAAAAAAGATTGGTGTTTTTTTTTTTTACAGACAGTTCCTGGGAATTCAATAGCAAAAGGCCAAAAACATTAAAAAACGTTTATACAAGTTTGGCTCAATAGAGCTCTTATGAAAGTCATACTTATACACTAACGCGACAGTTCACTGCGGGCAGGACCTTGAACGTGAAAGAACGTGCAAGAAAATCGACCCGCGCCGCTGATCGCCCCAGGGCGCTGATCGCCCACGGCTGGATCGCGGCGCCCCACCGGATTTGACAACCCGGACATAACATCGGATAAACAGCCACCCCAACGCCGCGTCTGTAGCTACCGGACGCTGTACGACACCGTGGCCAGGGGGCCCAGCCCCGATTCCGCGCCGTGCTCCCCCAACAGGGGAACACGTAGATGAAGAAGTACGTAGAAAATCGTCATGGTTGGTTTTTTCTCGCGCCATATACAATAAAAGCACTCAATATTAAAACAACAAAATCTTAAAAATTATAAAGGGGTTTTTAAGCTTATGCGAATGTCAACCTTAAAATATCAACGCACCGGGAACTCTAGGTTCGATCAAATTAGAAGGTGTCTTTATTACAAGCAAGTCGATGCTTTGGAAAGCAAGTTAACTAAGCCGACTTATAAACCTTAAAAAACTAGCGCGATTTTCCATGATAACTGAAAAATCGTGCTATTTTATTTACAATTGTTTTCCTAATATCTTTTGGCTAGTAGATATTAATAAGGTCATCATCGCTTACAAATTTTGTACATTTGACGACCGATATGGCGTGGTGGTGGGTATACCCGCACTCCACTCCTGAGGTAGTGGGTTCGATTCCCACACAGGACAAATCTTTGTGTGTATAAATATGAATATTTGTTCCGGTCTGAGTGTTTTCCTATGTATATGAAGTATTTATTTACAAAAAAAAAAGTATTTATGTATGTTTATCCGTTATTTAGTATCCATAACACAAGTTCTTAATAATACTTATCTTGGAACTAAATAATTGGTGTAAGTGTCAGAAATATCTATTATTATTATTATTATTTCATGAACAAAATTGCGTTACCGGTAAACCAATTACTGGTAAATGAACAAATTCAAAATGTAAGGTAAAATTGAACTGACCGTTAGTCACCAATATTTTAGAATTAGCCACGTCAAACCACAAATGCATAGCCATTTTAAGCTTTTAATTCAATTAATATGGCTTTGTGATTTCATTGGTCGAGCAATGTGAATTCTGGTGGATAAATATGTCACGGCCATATCGTAAAACTGTATGTATGTATCGTGTTTTCCAATGTAAGGAATGAATGTGTCATTGCAGTGCTCTCACAAACGGTATCGACGGAAGACCAGCGTCGAGGCGTTTTCGTGACACCTCAGCTTTATGCTGAGTGGAAACCTTTTCTGTAACACTCTTTAAGTAGTTACTTAAATATAATGTATCTGTTTTCTTTTGATGTTGTCACAGAATAAATTATTTTTCTTTTTTCTTCTTTCTTTCTTTCTTTTTAAAGACTTTATTAGAAAAATAAAAAGTCGCGGCAAATAAACTAGCGCTTTATTTTTAATAATAATACTGAAAATTACACCAATTATTTAATTTCAAAATATTACGAATTGTGTTCTGGATACTAATAAACTTATTGGGTAAACATACATAAATACTTTTCTTTTTTTTTTGTAAGTACATACTTTATATAATCCAGACCCGAACACATATTCATGTCAAATTCAGGACAAATCTTTGTGTTGAAATCGAACCCACGACCTTAAGGAGCGGGATGCGGGCATACTCACCTCCACGCCATATTGATAGTTTTATATTCAATTTTTTTTCTACAACCCATAAAATACAATTGAAATAATATATGCTCCTGCTTTTAAGTGTTAACATGGACTGAATCTGTCAATAGTTAAAAAAATAAAAGCGACATTTTACGAAACACCTAG
The DNA here is from genome assembly GCA_949126915.1 of Musotima nitidalis. Classification (NCBI taxonomy): domain Eukaryota; kingdom Metazoa; phylum Arthropoda; class Insecta; order Lepidoptera; family Crambidae; genus Musotima; species Musotima nitidalis. Next base: position 2,757,993 of record OX421424.1, on the reverse strand, counting down.
GCATTTAGTGGTCTGGCTAATTTGAAGTTCGACGCACCACATATACACATACCGAACGCCGCCGCCGAGGTTATACAATGTTTCTTATTCACGTGTGTGAAACACTAATGCCAGAGCTATAAGTGTTTGCAATCGATCTAGTAAATCGGCGTTTTTTAGGTCAGCCCTTGGATGGGTAACGAATACAAATATTTTGACGACCGATATGGCGTGGAGGTCAGTATACCTGCACTTCACTCCAGAGGTCGTGGGTTCGATTCCCACACAGGACAAATCTTTGTGTGCATGAACATGAATATTTGTTCTGGGTGTTTTCCTATGTATATTAAGTACCTATGTATTTACAAAAAAAAAAGTATTTAAGTATGTTTATCCGTTCTTTAGTATCCATAACACAAGTTCTTAGTGAACCTTATCTTGGAACTGAAGAATTGGTGTGATTGTAAGAGATTATTATTATTATTATTATTTTGTGTGACAATTTATGTAGACCTAATCAGCGCTTCAGAATGTCGAGGCTATCTTGCTTAAGATTATCCACCGCTACTGTGTAAAAAAATAGGGCGCCTTCTTGCTTTATAGCTTCTTCCGCTGTTTGCTTCTGAATATCGGGCTAATCCTGTTTCAGAACAAATAAATAAGTGAAGAAGATTGAGCGTGTATTTACTTCAGAATATCGAGCGCTTCCGTGTTTCAGAATAAAGAGATATTTTAAAACAAGGAAGCGATAGATATTTTAAAACAACAAAGCAATTGATAAACCATTGAAAGAGGTTAAAAATCCACCGTTATTACACATTAATGTTCGTAACATCACAAATTTTAGATAATATAACGAAACTGCAGATGATGCTTCACTTTCCCGCCAAGAAGTCCAGCGTATTCTTCTTCCATTTAAATAATGGCTTCGTGCGTCTAGCACATTTAGCCAGTGTCAAGTAAGTGATATATTAATTATATATAATTTATATTAAATGAGAATGAGTGGTGATCAAGATGATAAATCGAAGATGTACCCTCCCCTAAACCCCTTGAGTCCTCAGTAAAGATGTGGGACTATACTGAGATCTCACATGGACTTCTTGAGAGAATATGAAAAGTGATGTTGCACTGTGTTGTTTAATTTACCAACACTCATGTACTTTAACAAACACTTAACGGTTAATAATCCACCGTTATTACACATTAATGTTAGAAATATCACAAATTTTAGAAAATAAAACAAAACTGCAGACATGACGCTTCACTTTCCCGCCAAGAAGTCCAGCGTATTGGTATCTTGCTTTCTATTTAAATTTCTTTTTAATTAAAATCCAACGTTGTCACTTGTATAAAAATACGTTTCCAAACGTACCTATTTAGTACTACTCTAACTAAAGGATGCGGTCATGTGCCCCGATTACTGGGTAGTGATGGAGGTAGGCTTGACCGCGTACTCTCAGTAGGCCAACGAGGGCTACGGAAAGTCTTTAAGCCTGAGACTGATGTATAATTTAAACATACACATAAACAGTCATAAAGGGAGCGCTCGTAGCTCTGCGGTGCTCGGTGGTCGGAAACGATCACCGAAGTAAAGCAGAGTTTACAGAGGTCAGTCGTTGGATGGGTGACCGTTTGTGTGGCATTTGATATCGAGCGCTTCCGTGCTTCCGAAGGCACGTTAAGCCGTTGGTCCCGGTTATCACCAAATGTGGTAGTCGTTAAGCCATGTTAGAGGCCTAATGGGCGGCTTGATAAATTCGAACAGCAGGACGCCATACACCTGCCTCCGCCAATCCGCACTGAGTCAGCGTGGTGGAGTATGACCCAATACCATCAAACCTTGATATGTGAGAGGAGGCTCGTGCTCAGTAGTGGGACGTTAATGGGCTGAAATGAAACAGTCATAAAGAGCGGTGATAGCCCAGTGGCTAGACCCATAGTCTTCACATTCAGAGGGTCTCGGGTTCAAACCCTGGTGACGCACCTATGACTTTTCGAAGTTTTGTTCGTAATTATCGCTTGCTCCCTATAGCACGTTAAGCCATTGGCCCCGGCTGTTATAAACATCTATGGCAGCCGTTATTAGGAAGTCAGTGCCTTCTAACATCCTTCATCCTTAGGGTTGCGGAGGTCGAACCTCACCTTCGGCACCTAGCACCGAGGTTGGTGAGCACGGCGGGAGCTCTATCTCGCCTGCTCCCCAATCTCGGGGGGAGTGGCGGCAGTTGCCGTCGCCTTTACATGGGGGTGGTGCGATCCATAGCCTTGTACGGGGCCTCAATTTGGGCGAGCTCCGTATCGGGTTGCCATCGACAGGTCCTGCAACAGTCGCAGAGGGTCATGGCGAACCGTGTCGTTAGGGGGTATCGCACCATCTCTGTGGAGGTGGCTTGCGCGCTCGCCGTGTCACTGCCGTGGGACCTAGACGCTTTGGTTCTCTTGGCGGTGTTCTGGCGAGGCGCGCAATCCCGGAGCCAGGGTCTCCGCCCCGCACCGGACACTGTGGTGCGGTGGCGTAGAGACGCTCAGAGGCAGGCTCTTGGCGCATGGCGGCGGCGCCGTATCCTCGAGGCGGTCGGGCCCATCTTGGAGCGATGGGTCGGCTGTCGGTGGGGGTCGATGACCTTCCGGCTCACGCAGGTACTTTCCGGGCATGGGTGGTTCGAGAAGTATCTGTGTGACGTCGCCGGGGGGGAGTCGACCCGGTGTTGCCACCATTGTGACTGCGCGGAAGACACCGCGCAGCACACTTTGGTGGCGTGCCCTGCGTGGGCGGGGCCGCGGTCGACGTTGGCCGCGGCCCTGGGTGGAGTGGCTCTCTCGCTGCCGACCATCATGCAAAAGATGGTCGACAGCGAGACGGCATGGGAGGCGATGGCCTCCTTCTGCGAAGTGGTGATGTCGCAGAAGGAGGCCGCGGAGCGGGAGAGGGAGCGGGACCCGCTCTCTCTCCGTCTACGCCGTTGGCACAGCGGGCGGGCCAGGAGGGCCCGCCCGGCCGCGCCTGGGGGTCTTAGGCGGCGGGGGCAGGGGGCCCCTTCCGTCTAGCTATACCTAGACCCCCCAGAAGTCGGCCAGTCACGTCATGGCCGCAAAAAGAGGTAGGAGGGGCGCGACACACTGCGCCTCTCTGAGGAGGTCCTCCCGGTTCTGATCCGGGGGACGTTGGCCGCGGGCGGGGTGCCAGAAACTACAAATCCCCTGGTGCTGGCCCCCCGCCCCTTCTTCAACAGCGGCGGTCGCGTCTGCCGCAGTGAGCCCCACCCCCCCTCCCGGTCTCCCCCTTTTGGCCGGGAGACAGTGCGTAAATTGCGCATTTTGTTACCGACGTAAATAAAAAAAAAAAAAAAAGGTTGCGGAGGTCAGACGGCAGTCGCTCCATATAATAACTAAAATCAGTTGTTTCCAAAATCAGCCAAATCTGTCTGGACCAGTAAGCAGACCCTGGGCCCTAAGCTTAAGTCTAGGCCAACCTGGATAATTCTAGGACATGATTTCACTCCAACAAATCAATATCCATAGTACAAGGTTCCCTTAGTGCTACTTTATTGGTTACAGCTTCGGGGGACCCTTTCAGTATCATCAAATTTACACTGTGTGTGTTTTGTAATAAAAATAATTTAAAAGCGCATAGCCTGTGAGTTTCTTGTCAGTTCTTCTCACAGAGCGGGGGCTCGGAACTGGCACTTAGATTCACTTACACCAAATTTTTATTTATTTGCATGTAAGTGAATCTAAGCTTCGTGCGTCTTAAAAAAATTTTTCATGTATATTTTGTTTTGAAGTTTTCAAGTGCTATGTAATAGTTTATGAAATAAAGAACTTTTTACTTTTACAAGCTTTGCTTAGTTTGAGGCTAGCGGCTAACGATTCCTAACAATTGCAGGTAAGCTGACCTTCGCTCCACTAAGCGCTATCGTCCACTATTAAGTATTCCACAAGAGTATTTAATCTATAAGGTGGCAGACAAGAACAATTAAGTGAGACGTCAATCCACACGAATTAAATAGAATCTGGGCGAGCGTGGAAAGTTCCCAGAGGACCCCATCCCCTGGGTGGCAGGCGGGCTAGGGGCGGAAGATGTAATTAAAACTTGATCGTGTACTTCGTTTCTGGATTATGAAATGGAGCGGATGGGAATAAAATTGGGAAATGATTAAGGAACAAGATAAATTGAGCAAAAAAAGATATCGTACCAGCAGTAACCATGGGTACGCTGGCTGTAGCAGTCTCCATGGCTCGTTAATATTTAAAAAAAAAATTACAATTATAATTTTTATTAATAATTATTACAATGACTTTTTAATTCCACTTATTTTATATTGACATTCACACGCCCTGCGTTTGGCAAAATAGATGTTCTATTATATACGAAAACCACCTCATGTTACTCTATTTTATGTGAATAAATTATTTCATTTCATTTCATTTATTTCATTTCATTTCAATAAATATTTTCTGACAATTACACCAATTATTTAGTTCCAAGATAAGTATCATTACGAACTTGTGTTATGGATACTAAATAACGGATAAACATGCTTAAATACTTTCTTTTTTTGTAAATAAATACTTAATATACAATGGAAAACATCCAGACCAGAACAAATATTCATGTTCATGCACACAAAGATTTGTCCTGTGTGGGAATCGAACCCACGACCTTGGAGCGGAGAGCGGGTATACTCGCCACCACGCCATATCGGTTGTTTATATGAATAGAACGAGTGTAGGATGTAGTCATTATGAAGTGTTACATAAATAAAAACCCCCCATCATCTCACTTATAAGAATCAACGAAAAGAAATCCTACCGGATGATGGGCATCAGCATCATTTTGCGTACTGGCTTGAACTGCGATCACCAACCCACCTGCCCAGCGTGGTGATTATGGGCAAATACCCCCAATATAATACCTTCTATAAGGGAGACCACGTTCAGCAGTTTACTTATAAGGCTGATTTGATGATGTAACATACTTCAGTAGACAAAACTAAACTAATATTATGGTTTCTGCAGATTCCATAAGTAATAAGGCTCATAGACACACATTTCCATGAAGCAGCTTGATTAAAGTTATGCACATCTGTGGCGCACTAATGAGATATTAATGATAATGACATCAAAGTCGAGGATCACAGAAGCTTTCAGATATGCGAGATGTGTCTTTTACTGCCCAAATCTGCCAACATCTCTTTATGTCATAAAACGTTTATACTGTAATAGTATTTTATGAGAAAGCTCGTAATCAGCGATAAGTTACCTACTGAGTTTTATTTTTGATACATACATTCACGCCTGTTTCCATGTAATGTAGCAGCTTGTAATTGTAGACGCTTACAATACCACAGATTCCTAAAAACCCGAAAGTTATAATGGAAAAACCATTTAAATTCTCTGCCTGCTCATGTGTAGCAAAAAAAAATTCTTAACTATCTTAAAGATCAACTGGAGTCTTCTTGGCGGGAAAGTGAAGCATCATGTCTGCAGTTTTGTTACTTGTTCTAAAACTTGTGATATTTCGAACGTTAATGTGTAATAACGGTGGATTATTAACCGTTAAGTGTTTGTGAACTTACATGAGTGTTAATAGATGAAACAAAGCAGTGCAACATCGCTTCTCAAATTCTCTCAAGAAGTCCATGTGTTATCTCAGTATAGTCCCACATCTTTACTGAGAACTGAATGGGTTTAGGAGGAGGGCATCTCATTTACCATTTATCATCTTTGTCACCACTCATTCTCATTTATTATAATTTATATGTTATTAATATATCTCTTACTTGACACTGGCTAAATGTGCAAACCGCACGAAGCCATTATTTAAAAGGAAAAAAAAGATCAACAGGATCATTTAGATTCGTCAAATTTTTAAACACAAACTGGAAATTCTATATTTTCTTTCTTAACAACAATGAAAGAGATATGGGCGGTACCATAATTAAGAAAAAAAATCAAATGAATTCTTTGTCACTGATATTGTTTCACAGTATGATGCGCGCAATTTCTTTTTGAACTGCATTGACTGCTTACCATCAGGCAGGATGTGGTCATTATGACAAGTCACATTAAGCCCTTAATTGGAATAGCATTTGGGAAGGTCTTCGACTTTATTAAAGGTTTTACGCACCTTACGCCCTAATTTTAGCCACAGGGTTCACAAATACGGGGTCGCGGGATTGTTCAAAAGTGTCACCGAGGCTTCGGAACTAGCGATGAAAGAGACTCAGGCTTTGAAGGCTTTTAACAAAGACTCACCCTATTTTGTCGCCTCGCTACTGACTCAGTCTTTTAGTCCCCAACCCTTAGTCCTTAGGCTAGCCTTATTAGTCGAAGTCTTTTAACTTAAAACGCAAAGCAGCTACGTAAATAGCTTATACAGCTACTACTAAGGACTTAAACAGCTTAAAAGACTTGCCGTAAGCCGTAAGCCGGTTCACTATTTTTTTTTTTAACGTGAGACGTCATAATGACTACATACTGCCTGATGATAAGCAGTCGATGCAGTCCAATAAGGAAATGAAAGAGCTTTATAACTTGAAATAAGCACGGTATAAAGCGCATCCAATCATGACGGCCAGCTAAAATTCCGTTTCACGCCCCGCTTAAAAGACCCGGGATCATAGGAAATAGGAAACACATGAGCCGGCAACGAATTCCAGAGCTCAGTGGTCTTGCTCAGAAACGACTTCCCAAATTTCTTAGTTCGAGTGCTGATATTCTGCACAGTATGAGGATGGTTTCGAAGACCAGCACGTGTTGTTCACTATCCATTAGCATGAAAAATTAAACCCTATAATATGGTGTATACTATGTCTAATTTATACTATTGATATTTACTCATAATAACACATTTTGCATACAAGTTTTAATCATAAATACTAATTATATTAGCGTAATTATATTTAAGCACCAAAGTTATTGAATATTACTGTGAATAATGTGAATCAATAATAATAGCTATTCGTTTAAGTTGTTTTATTCGTTTTAGGCGTATAAGTCGTTTTAGGCGTATAAGTCGTTTTAGGCGTATAAGTCGTTTTAGGCGTATAAGTCGTTTTAGGCGTATAAGTCGTTTTAGGCGTTTGAGTCGTTTTAGCGTAACTAGTCTTATACGTAAATTGACTAAATCGTTTTATTTAAGACTACAGTCTTAATTTTAAAGCTAAGTCGTGTAAGAAGAGACGAGTCTTATTTTAAACGACTTAAAGGACTGAGTCTCTTTCTTCGCTATTCGGAACACAATAGGCTGAGGAAGGAATATGAATGGTTTTTAGCCCACCCACAGCGAGAGACAATCATTAGATATGATTTTTTATCCAAATAAAAAATGGGAATTGGCGTACCTGGTTTCCCCGCCAGCGGGAGTCGTGTAAGGCACCCCGCACGTGGTACACCGAGTCAGCATCCCCGGACTCTGACCGCGTGCGTCCATCTATTTCTTTTGTCTCGTCACTGTGAACAAATAATAAGGGGTAATAACATATATTGAACACAAATATTATATATTGTCTTTTAGATCAACATGATCATTTAGATTCGTCAAACATTTAAACACAAAATAGAAATTCGATATATTTTTTTAACAACAATAAAATAATATTAGCGGTACCATAATAAAGAAGTAAAAGCAAATGGGTTCTTTGTCAGAATAACATGGGGTTTATATATATTAAACACAAATATTATACATAAATTATAAATAAATCATAAATCATATTTATTTGCAAATAGCTCTCGTAGCTCTGCGGTGTTCGGTGGTCGGAAACGATCACCAAAGTACAGCAGAGTTTACAGAGGTCAGTCCTTGGATGGGTGACCGTTTGTGTGGCATTTGATATCGAGCGCTTCCGTGCTTCGGAAGGCGCGTTAAGCCGTTGGTCCCGGTTATCACCAAATGTGGTAGTCGTTAAGCCATGCTAGAGGTCTCATGGGCGGCTTGAAAAATTCTAACAGCAGGGCGCCATACACCTGCCTCCGCCAATCCGCACTGGGTCAGCGTGGTGGAGTATGACCCAATACCCTCACACCTTAATATGTGTGAGGAGGCTCGTGCTCAGTAGTGGGACGTTAATGGGCTGTGATGTGATTTGCAAATACAGGTGATACAGGGGTGTTCACAACATTCATAAAATTTTCGATTTTACATATTTAGCCTCATGGCATGCAAATATATAATAAACAATGGTGATGCTTCATCATAACTAATTTTTCATTATCATCATTACATTACACTTACATTTAAAATTATAACGTTTTCTTATATGTATTATTCATAAAATATGCTAGCCATAAATTACACATTTTTATCAATCAAAAAATCCTTGATATACCTACCTTGATATGAATTTTGTACAGCTAGATTTTTTTGTGGAGATTTTTATTTTTTATCTTATCCTGACTATTTCCTTACAACAATAAACACAATATTTACTTTTACTTTACTTTACATAGGACAAATCTTTGTGTGCATGATTATGAATATTTGTTCTGGTCTGGGTGTTTCCTATGTACATTAAGTATGTATTTACAAAAAAAAAGTATTTAAGTATGTTTATCCGTTATTTAGTATCCGTAACACAAGCTCGTAATGGTATAAGTATAATGAATTGAACTTGGAACTAAATAATTGGTGTAATTTTTAGAAATTTTTTATTTATCGTTTTAATGTATATATTATAATGACGACAAACATCCTGCCTGATGGTAATCAGTCCAAAAAAAAAAGACGTTTGTGAAGTAGAGAGTGATCTTCCAGGTAAAAATTGAGCTGAGCATTTATAACCCGCTTAAACACCTTGCACAGCACAGAAGTTACAGCGATGGGTCGACAGTTGGCTGGATCCGAGCGATATCCTTTTTTGGGGATGGGTAGATAATTATATAAATAATAATATTTTATAATAATAATAATAATCGATGGTAGCAATTAACAATGTCGTAAATGAAAAGTAGTTTCTCTTAACAATATTATAAGTGATAATAACGACTTTTTACTTAAGACATTATTTGAAGTAACGGTTTTTCACTTACGACATTGTTAATTGACACTGTCGATATGTTTGCTTCCTTCCTAGACACCGGTATCATAAAACTCCCTAAAAATCGTATCAACACAGAAAAAATAGTAAGTCATGCCTATAATCACCTACAAAATGGATAAACAATAAATGAATAATTGCGAAACTTGTAACTTGTAAGTCTGCAGCTCAAAGTCGAGTACGTCTGCTAGGGAGGGTGGCACAGTGGTCTCTAATTAATTGGTTCAACGGAATTCAATCAGGCACTTGTAGGAGCCGCTTTGAACCGGATCAGGGGCTGAGCCTAACCTGATTTGTCTACCGTTGTATTATGAGTCGCAGCCTTGCGAAGCGTTGAAGCGTGTTAATACGGTGAAGTACTTGAACACATATCCATAAATGCACTTTGAAAACGGATAGGAATAGACGGATACAAGTAGTAGTTTCTAGCAGAGTAGGATACATATCAAGCTTTGGATGCATTTTGAGCACTGATTTATACAATAACTAGGTAGTGGAGTAGGACAATATCATGGTATTAATGCATTTATTTGTATTGCAGAGTAGGATACATATCAAGCTTTGGATGCATTTTGAGCACTGATTTATACAATAACTAGGTAGTGGAGTAGGACAATATCATGGTATTAATGCATTTATTTATATTTATTGTAAATGCACTTGATAAGCTTTTATTGCAACCAACGACCACCATGCACGATCAACGCTGAAACGAGGTCGTGAAGACATCGTTGTTCTGAGGCTGCTATCTTACCTGAAGATGCCCTGTGTAAGGGCGAAACACGTGTTGTGTTGAATAGTTTCTCGATTTTTCGGGAAATTATAGTAGCGCGGGAATTGTTACAAAGATATTTTTAATCCATCACTTGCTTACAATGGATTTCCGCAAAGTAACGCCTGAATCAATAAATTATTTTATTGCAGTGTTTTTGTTGTAATATATGCATTTATATTGTTACTGTTATTTATACTCATCGTTATTGTTAATGCATTTTATAGGGTTCAATTGCAGTGGTTTGTTGTAATATATTCATTCATATTGTTACTGTTATTTATACTCATTGTTATTGTTAATGCATTTTATAGGGTTCAATTGCAATGGTTTGTTGTAATATATTCATTCATATTGTTACTGTTATTTATACTTATTGTTATTTTTAATGCACTTGATAGGGCTTAATTGCAATGGTTTGTTGTAATCAATTCAATCATATTGTTATAATTACTGTTTTTAGATTTTGTACGACCGATATGGCATGGTGGCGAGTATATCCGCACTCCGCTCCTAAGGTCGTGGGTTCGATTCCCATACAGGACAAGTCTTTTGGTGCATAAATATGAATATTTGTTCTTGTTTATTATGCCGCTGTCTACCTCTTCGTAGAAACAAGCGTGTTTATGTATTTAGAAGACAAATTCTTAATGATACTAATCTTGGAACTAAAAAATCGGTGTAAGTGTAATAACATATTTATTATTATTTATATTATAATTATGGTGGAGTAAGTACTATTGAGATTATATATTTAGCAGATTGCACGCTTTTTTAACACGCTTTGAGTGCATTTATGTTTAGTAGGTCCCTAGATACTAGGATCATGTTTAACTTAATAATTGGTGTAATTGTAATTTTTTAGTATTATAATTATATATTTATTAGTAATTATAATTATGATGGAGTAAGTACTATTGAGATTATATATTTGTCAGTTTTCACGCTTTTAGTGCATTTATGTTCAGTAGATGCCGAGATACTAGAATCATGTTTAATTATTTAAAACAGGTTTTAATTAATGAAGTAATTAAAGAGTTCTACCAGTCTTGCCCGAGAGCGTCGTAAGAGGCGACTAAGATAAGGGGGTATACTGGTGTCAATGTGGGCGAAGCTCCATATGACAAATTTATCGAGAGATCTCTGGGTTGAAAGTGAAGTTTGCTTAAACTATACCTACAGTTGTACCACTATTACTATTCTATCAAAGACTATATGGCAGATAAAAATGAAAGAAAGAAAGAAAGAAAATAAATTTATTCAGTACAAATAAACAAAGAAATTAAGTACACAAAAAAGCAACGATTAAATTTACACAAGCAAAATACAACATTAAACCATGCACTGAAACGGTGTCCACTCAGCACACTGTCGGACACCATAGGATGTCACGACGCTGATCTTCCGTGAACACCTAGGCATGAAGTGTTACTACACTAAGTGTTTATAATTATAAAGTAGTTTGTGTAAAGAATGGAATACTATACTAAAAAGTTTAAATAAAAGTATTAAGTATACATATGAATATAATGAGAAAGAAGAAGAACGAATAGTAGTGAAATGCAGATAACTTAACCAAATCGAAGTAAGACAGTGATAAACTACGAATGACGCAACACAGGTATAATTAATCTTTTTGCGAAATCAGTAAATATTGTTTGTATTTAAATTTAAAAGTTTTAATAGATAATGCTTGGGATTATTGGGCTATTCTAATATGAATGACTTAAAACTTGAATATTGTTAATGTTATATTATTTTGCATTGTATAGCTTTACAGACAAATGAAGGTTGTAATTCAAGTACTAACACAATGGATATATTTAAAAGAGCAAAGCTATAACATAATAGTTTATGAAATAAATATTTTTTTACTTTACACTACCTTTAAATAGAAACTGTGGTTCAACTTAAAAGTTGTACACACACATTGAAAAACTTGTGCCACCCCAATATTTGTTATGGTCTGGGTGTATATTAAGTATGTATTTACGACAAAAAAGTTTTTATGCATGTTTATCCGTTATTTAATATCCATAACACAAGTTCTTAATGATATTTATCTTTAAAAAAAAATAATTGGTGTAATTTACAGAAAATATGTATTATATATTTACCCCCAAATAAAATAAAATAGGTTTGAGATTCTGTATGTAAATATAATTGCGTATTTGTATTCTAATTTAAATAGTAAATCTGAACTTTAAGCAACATCGAAAATAAGTTTCTACCCACACCTAGATCCGTAAAAATATAGCAGAAACCGATTCACTTATCTCTAAAGCGAGTAATTAGAAGTGTTCGTAATTTAGTTACTCGTGTTCTCAAAGCGTACTAATAATTTTATGCATATACATTTAAAGTGAGATAGTTAATTATTGAATGGTGTTATAAATTAGGTTGGGGAAAAAGTCTTTTCGTATTTTTGTATGAAAAGTCAAGACATTTTTTTCAAAGTTTATTTACATTTATTTACAATATATATGTACCGTTTTGTTAAATAACTTTCTGCCATTTTGTGGGCAGAGACATTATCCCGTTACTGTAGAAACTTTGGGACTTCTGATCAAAAAAACGGGACAAATAGTTTTGGCAGTCCTCTCTTGAGGTCAACCTTACAGAACCTAAAGAATTCTGCAGAAACCGAAACAGGTGAAAATCTGAAGGCGCAAGGTCAGGGCTATATGGTGGATGCACTAGGACCTCCCAGTCGAACTCTCTTAATTTTTGCTGAGTGGCTAAAGATGTGTGTGGTCTAGCGTTATCGTGATGAAAGACCACACCCTTCCTGTTGATCAATTCCGGCCGTTTTCTCTCGACTGCTTCCTTTAATCTCATCAGTTGCTGGCAGTAAAGATCAGAATCGATGGTTTTGCCGGGCGGTAAAAGCTCATAATAAACAATGCCCTTCCAATCCCACCATACACACAGCATCACCTTATTTCGTGTTAGGCCAGGTTTGGCCACAGTCTGTGAAGCCTGGCCAACTTTCGACCACGACCTTTTTCGCACGTTCTTGTCGTACGTGATCCACTTTTCATCGCCAGTTATCAATCTCTTCAAAAACGGCTCGGTTTCATTACGTCTCAATAATGAATCGCAAATGAGTACACGGTTCATTAAGTTTCTTTGAGTGAGCTCGTGTGGCACCCAAATATCGAGCTTTTTTGTATAACCAGCTTTCTTCAAATGGGTCAAAACTGTTTTGTGGTCAATTCCCAGTTCTTCAGCTACATCGTAACTACTAATATGCCGATCTTGCTCCACTCTTTCAAAAATGGCGTCCATTTTATTCGTAACAGGGCGACCAGAGCGAGGTGCATCTTTAACATCAAAATTTCCGGACTGAAAACGTTTGAACCAAATTTGTGCTACTCTTACTGACACTGCATCAGGTCCATAAACATCACAAATTTTTTTCACTGCTTGAGTTGCATTTTTGACTTTTTTATAATAAAATTTTAAAATGTATCGAATTTCTTCATTAGATTCACTCATTTTTACGGAGAGAAAAACAAATGAAAAATAGCGGGAAACAATTTTTTTTTATTTTTTTCTTTTCTTTATAATGGAACCTTTTTAATGTTACCAAAACCAGCCAGACACAAATAGTACAGTCAAAAAATTTTTATAATAAGTTTATACCTACGTTATGCGAAAAGACTTTTTCCCCGACCTAATATAATACAATAACTCAATTTGAGTGCACGGGCTCTGTGCCCTGGTCGAGCGCAGTGGGAACAGTTTCCGCTGCGGTCGACCGAAGACTTGCACTGGGCCCCGAGATGGCCCAGCGCAAAACACCTGAAGCATCGGCTGGGGCGAGAATCCAAAAGGGTCGTCCCGGCCGATACCCAGCCCACCAACAGCCGCCCGCTGGCGACCTTTTTCGCGACCGCCACGGGGCAGGAGACTACAAGGGCCCCCAGCCCCGCGAGGTAGCCCTCCCTATTTCTCCCGCCCGAGATGCGGATGTCTGCCCGCATCACCAGCCTGGACACTCTGACGTCCTCCGGCTCGTAGATTGCGCGAGCCGATCGGCCTTTTCGTCCTGGGCCTCTCCTGCTAACTCTAGGACCCCGGCCCCCGTCGCCGCCTTGCGGAACCGCACCGAGGCAATGCCGAGGTCGGCAAGGCGTATCTTCGCTTTGGCCTCGGCGATCACCGCCTCGTAGGTGCGGCCTCGCTCCACTGCGCCCGGCAGCAGCGTCATTACGATTGCTGCGGATGATGGCGGGCGCAGCGCCTTCCCTTTGGCTGCCCGGCTGTGGTGCCGTCCTGGCAGGAGCAGCGCTCCGCGACCCTTTGGCCTGCGTTACACTCTCCCTTTGGGGCGGCGCGAGACCACAGTGGTCCAGGTCTCTCGCTCCTGGCCACCCGACTGGGATGGAGTGGCAACGGGAGCCGCTGGACGAACCTCCGATGAAGAGGAAGGAACAGCCGGTGCGGACGCCGAAAAAAGCACCGGCTGCTTCTTCCCCTTTCCCTTCCCCTTCTCCTTCTTGGTAGGGGGAGGAGGGAGCCGCGCTGGGGCCACAGCAGGGGCCTAAGGTGGGCCCGGCTGCGGCGAAAGAGCCACCCGGTCGGCCCGAACCGACTTTTCGGGCAGCAGGCGGCCAAACACCTCCAGGCCTTCGATGCGCGCGTCCAGCACCCTCCCACCGTACCCACCGTATTCAGAAAGCCAAAGTCGTCTTTGTGGACAAGCCGGTACCACAATGTGTGGCATGCCCCTATCCGCCACCTGGGGACGCGCCTGATGGGAGCTCTGGCAACTCCATACGGGACGTGATGCTGGCCTAGAACAGTAACACCACCCCCCCGACTGGTATCCACCTTGTCGTGGTGGGGGGGCTGAGTACCTTCCGGTAGGGCGCAGGAGGCGCCAGAAAAAGGTAACACCCAGAGATTGGCGATTCTGGGTGCCCTTAGTATTGACTACCGGGGGGGAAACTAAGAGGGACCTGTGGAGGGCGCAGCGGGCGGGTCAGGAGGGCCCGTCAAGCAGTGCCAGGAGGTTCTTAGGCAGCGAGGGCAGGGGGCCCCTGCTGTCTAACCATGAACCCTCCGAGAAGTCGGCCACACACGCTATGGTCGCACAGGGAGGTAGGAGGGGCGCGTCCACTGCGTCTCTCTGAGGAGGTCCTCCCGGTTTTGGTCCGGGGGACGTTGGCCGCGGGCGGGGTGTCAGAGCTGCAACCCAGGTACTGGCCCTCCGCCTCTTTCTCAACAAGCGGCGGACGTCGTCGGAAGATTTTTAGTGGGTATTACTGCTGGCGGTCGTGTCTGCCGGTGGTGAGTCCCACACAACTCTCTCGGTCCCCCTTTGGCCGGGAGACAGTGCGTAAATGCATTTTGTTACCGACGTAAATCAAAAAAAAAAAAAAGAACAGTAACACCAACTGTTCTTGGTGTCGTAAGAAAACCCCTACCGGATGGTGGGCAGCAGCGTTATCCTACACTGGCTTGAACTTCGAACACCAACCCATTTGCCCAGCGTGATATTTTTAGGCACTCGAGCACACGGCCCAACTGGGGGGTAGTTTGCAGTTGCGCCGCAGCCTATTGATGCGTGTAACTCCAGAGGCACCACCAGCGCGAATCCTAGTAATGTGTAAAGGCACCCACTAAGGAATAACCAAAGCGGTGGACACCATTGGGGAGGCCTATGGTAAGTATTATCTCAATTCACTGGACTTGAGCCTTCTCTCCCTTTCTAAGGAGGGTTTTGAGGCCATACTTTCAACGGACCTCGTGCGGATTGGCGAAGGCAGGTGAGTTGTATGCATAAATTTTTTTCAAGCCGCACAATAAGGCCACTTGGCTTAACAACTATCACATCTAGTGATAACCGTAACCAACAGCTTAACGTGTCTTCTTGAGCACCCATCCCTTCACTTTGACTCATAAAACTTTTTAAGTGTTAAAAATAAAATTTATGGGTGTGGTTTAGGGGGGATCCTATCAAGATCTTAGGATCCCAAGCCAACCTCACCTGCAAGTGGTGCACCTGCCGATAAACGGACGAGGCTCTGGCAAATACAAATGTTCTTGATAAACGGCAATAGGCTCGCCACCTATTACGTGGGACCAACATTATAACTGGCGAAGTGTGGGCGTATAATATGCCTCTGCCTACCCCTTCGGGAAAAAGACGTGATTGTATGTATGTATAAAATTTTCCAACAAGTTCAAACTATAAAATTTTGCAAAACTTATATTGAAAACAGCATGAAGCTTATTCGCTTGCCACCCCGACCAGCTTAATCCAAATTGAGTTGTACGTTTTGCCGCCAACCAAATTGATTCAATGTCATGGCGGCCGTCATAGTTCATTTAAATCAGTTATTGGATGTGTACTTTTGTGTGGAGATAGTTTGAAACAGAATGGATAATTTTTATGATCGCTTTTATTCCGAAAATCCGCTCTTTAGAGGGTCACATGTTAACG
The DNA here is from genome assembly GCA_949126915.1 of Musotima nitidalis. Taxonomy (NCBI): domain Eukaryota; kingdom Metazoa; phylum Arthropoda; class Insecta; order Lepidoptera; family Crambidae; genus Musotima; species Musotima nitidalis. The sequence continues at coordinate 2,741,747 of OX421424.1, read as the reverse complement.
GGAGGAGGTTAGAATTTTCTATAAGGAGTAAACACTACTATCATCTTGCCTATATTATATATATTTATATTGTATATGTAGTGTACTTTATTAGTATTTTCTTAAGTTCGTTGATTCATGTAAGTTTATCAATATATTTTTTTAGTTTATAGCACCGCCTTTAACCCTCTCTGCTAACCTTATGGATAACTGGTAGAGAATGCGTTCGGAATTAAGTTGGCCTTTGTACTTTCTTTTTTGTGTGCAATAAAGATTGAATAAATAATTAGCTTCTGAAGAAGGAGACTAAAAGTGCCCAGAACATAGGCGTAGGCAGCTATGGGCTCAGGGTATTGCGGTCTTCAATAATATGATACCAGCATACTATACCCGCTGTCCCCGGTATATACTTACTTATCCCGTTTAATTTTTTCGTACAAGAAGGTATAGCTCTCTATATCTGTATGTATAGATTGAATTATCGATTATCGATCGCATAAATGACGTAGAAGTTAAAATTTGTGAGGCCAATAACACAATTAGACAGATGTCCAGGGAGAGAGAGCATGAAGAGGTTAGGCATTCCAATAGTTTATTTGAAGAACTTGCTTCATCACCTGATAATAAAAATGTAATAAGTTTAAGGCATCTTAGTAATAGTAAAATTAAAATGTATATTCATATAAAAAATTATAAGAAAAACTGAGAGAATGGTTAAAAACAGTAACTGTTTTAAGAAAAAATTCACTAGGAGGAAAGAAAGATTAGACCTGTTAAATACTATTAAGATAGATGCGAAGAAGTTAAACATAAGTAAAACTAGTCATGAAAGGGATATTAAACAATTACAGTCTGACATTTTGCATTTACAAGCCTCTCTTGATAGTATTACAGAAAATTATAACTTTGCTTAAAAAAACAATTCAAGAACATGTTTGCACCTTCAGTGATTTAGCGATAACTAATATTAAGGCAACTAATATAGATTTAAAAAAAATTGATAGCACGGAAATAAAATTAAATAATGTCAATTCAAGCTATGCCTATACACAAAAGTATGTAATGTTTACTGATGAAGCTGGAAAGGACATTGGTCAGTTATGTTATAACAAGTCCGGATCACATATAACAAACAATGGTATGCCAGGGGCTTCATTTAAAGTAATTATGGAAAAGATAATCAATAGTCAATTTTCAAAGGATACCAATGTCATAATTTGTATAGCTAATAGGGGTACAGTTTTTTTTGTGACTGCCTATTATATAGAAAAATTGTCTATGGTCTCTAATATCCAAAACATTTTCTTATAAATAATAAATAAATAAATATTTTCTGACAATTACACCAATTATTTAGTTCCAAGATAAGTATCATTAAGAACTTGTGTTATAGTAAAGTAAAAGTAAAAAGTTCTTTATTTCATAAACTATTACATAGCACTTGAAAACGTCAAAACAAAATAAACATGAAAAAAAAAAATATTATATCAACCCTGAAATCACGAAGCTTAGATTCACTTACATGCAAATAAATAAACATTAGGTGTAAGTGAATCTAAGTGCCAGTTCCGAGCCTCCGCTCTGTGAGAAGAACTGACAAGAAACTCACAGGCTATGCTCTGCTATGGATACTAAACAACGGATAAACATACTTAAATACTTTTTTTTTCGTAAATACATACTTAATATACATAGGAAAACACCCAGACCAGAACAAATATTTATGTTCATGCACACAAAGATTTGTCCTGTGTGGGAATCGAACCCACGACCTCTGGAGTGAAGTGTAGGTATACTGACCTCCACGCCATATCGTCGTTATAGCTCTTCTACGTACATTACGAAATCTCAGGTTTGGTAAGGCTAGGCTTACAGGTCAGAGTGACGGTGGGGAGAGCGCCCCATTGCATGACACATGCAAATGTAAAACTTCGTAAACGCCATTCTTAGGCCCATAGTACACAGCGTATTTTAAACGCGCCGACGACGCGCAGATGACGCGCGTATACGCGCTTCAAACGCAATTCGAACGCGACCTAGTAACCTAAGCACACGGGGCGATCGTGAAACGCGCCTCTACTGCGCTTATGCGTTTTGATCAGAGACTCCTCTTCTTCAGTTGCACAATGGCCTCGGTTGAGACAATACTGCTTACGTTGGCTTTAGTACTTCTTTTAAAAAGATCAATCAATGTAAACGCAACAAGCAGCGTCCACGGCGCCGAAAACGCGCGTTTCTGAAACGCGCGTCGTCGGCGCGTTTAAAATACGCCGTGTACTATGGGCCTTACGAGTGTGTTTTCTAATGCGAAAACTTTCGATGCTGCTGCGTTTTGGAATGACGCTATATCGCCATTATCAGAGTGGTGAACACCCCAAACGCAAACAAATGATGGATTATAAATATCTTTGTAACAATTCCCGCGCTACTATAATTTCCCGAAACATGGCGGAACTATTTAACACGACACGTGTTTCGCCCTTACACAGGGCATCTTCAGGTAAGATAGGAGTCTCAGAACAACGATGTCTTCACGACCAACGCTAAAACGAGAGACCCCAAACGCAGTATAACTTTTTTCATACAATATGATCACTATTTTTAAATAAATTTTACCAAACAATTTAACCTAATACAAGAGTCGTAGTGATATACTCCTTGCGTTAAAAATGCAGCAGCGCCGAAAACTATGATATTTATGCAAAAACAAATTTAAGACGTTGTACCTACTAGGGACTATAATCTTAATTATATCTTTTCATACAAATTACAGAATTGTGGCCTGGACTGAATAATTGCCCTTATAGTAGTCATACTATAAATTATGATCACTCGAACCAAGACATTTGGTAAGTCGTTCCTCTGTAAAACCATTCGGCTTCGGAAATCCGGGGCATGTGTTCACCAGCTCCCGTAGCACCAGGTCTTTTGAGCGAGTTGTGATACGGTATTAAGGGGACGGTGGATGTCGCTGACTTCCAGAAGCCTAGCAAGACGTCTCCACGCCCGCGGCCGAGGGGATTCCAGATGGTTTTCTTGCATCGATTGCATATGAAAATTCATCAAAAATAATAAGTAAAGAAATTGGCAAAATCAAACAAACGGTCTCATCGGTATTTAATATACTAATAACCTGGAGTCGGTAAACACTACTTGCGATTAATTAGCTCAGAAGTAAATGGCCGAAAGAAAAAGACGAGACGCAACTTTACATATAATATATCATATTGAGAAAATAAACAGATTATTTTATTTTTAACCACTCGTTCTCATGTGTGATATGATCTAGATTTGTGTCTATTTTTGTATTTTTTCCACACATAATGACAAAGAACAATCAATTTAAAAATGCCCAATTTTAGCGATCTCACTCTTAAGGTTGCCTGTAAGAAATTGCTGTTAGCAATAAGGCCGCCCATTGTACCATATACTTGTTTATGTGATTTTATTACTTTTTTTATATTTAGTGTACAATAAAGTGTTCATTCATTCATTCATTTATTCATTCATTCATTCATTCATTCATTCACTCATTCATTCATTCACAGAACCGAGATAAACGAGATGAGTGTCTTGACTCTTGAGGCGTTCTTCTTAATCTCGTTGCCTTTTGCAAGCCTCGTTAGAGTCACCGACAGACTGACTGACGGACAATCCCCTCTCCCCTTTAGAATCAAGACAGGCTGACTGACAGTTCCCCTTAACAATAGTCACAGACAGACTGACAAATCTTGAGAAAAAACCACAACAGACAGATAAACTGACAAACCTGACTAAGAACAAAGACAAAGAATTCATTTGCTTTTGTTTCTTGATAATGGTACCGCTAATATTTCTTTCAGTGTTGTTAAAAATATTATCTAATTTCCATTTTGTATGTAAATATTTGACGAATCAAAATGATCCTGTTGATCTTAAAGACGATAAAGTTTTTTTTAAATTTAACTCCACATTTTAATGCAGACTGTCATGAGTGAGTGCGATTGGTACCGTGCTTATTCCTTAATATGGAGCGTGTTACTTTTTAACTAGTCTTCATTAACCTTCATTAGAAAACTGTGATACTAAACCCACTACAAACAGTAAAACCCAAAGTATTACAATAAGTATTTAACATACATCATATCCTAGCATTATCCCGGTTGCCCTAGACTTCAGCTGAGGGCCCAGGGTCTGCTCACTGGTTCAACCAGATTTGACTGAATTTCAGTTATTACGTGGAGCGACTGCTGTCTGACCTCCACACCACAGAGGGAAACATCGTTATATGGTTAAACCAGCTGTCAGTCTATTAGAAGGCACTGACTTCCTAATAAGGACTGCCATAGATGTTCATGACAGCCGGGACCAACGGCTTAACGTGCTTACTTCTTCGTAACTTGCTGTTAGCTGTTAGCAATTTTTTTTTATGTTGAAACGTTTAACTTTGGTGCGCATAGTTTTAAGTTTGTCCTACTTACGTAGTATTTATAGGCTTGTACGGCAGACCAGCGCCGCGGGGCCATAGTGACCCCTCGGCATATGCTGTATATAAGCCTTTTCGGTGCCACATGTGTTTATTCATTTTATTTTTGTATTTTTGTAAACCAATGTATCATGTATCACAGAATAAATTATTTTCTTTCTTTCTTTCTCTTTCTTTCCGAGGCACTGAGATAGATAGATAACATTTATTATAATTCATACAAAAATTACGTGACAAAATAACAGTATCGCTTATCTCGGTGGCTTCACTTGCGTGCTTTAAGAACAATAATAGTTCATCAAAAACGTATAAAGATAGACGCATAGCCGCCCTGGCTTGAAGCCAAGAGGGCTATATTTCGCTATTTGCTTCAAGCCATAAAAGAGAGCGGCAATGTTATTAGGTTTATCAAGAATTATTGCCCTTGTAACGTCCCATCATTATTATTTAATTCTTTGTCTTGTTGTACTGATGTGCTTTTTATATTATTATGTTAAATGGAGCTCGAATGCAAATTGATAGTAACTGTTTGGTTATATGATCTTAGTTGTGATGAAGTCGACAACGTTGGCAAGTATACAGGAATTTATATTTATTTTCGTGTTTCGAAGTAAAGCCGTGTACCTACCCGATAGTCAGTACCTACTAAAGACACCCAGTGTCGCCAAACTTTGGGGGCCTACCGCCGAATTCGATGGATTACCGGTAATCCATCTAGATCAAACTTTGTTTTGCGTTCATTAATCCGTACCGGGGAATCTGCCGACAGCCACCTCTCATTCATGACCTTCAGTCCGTGACAGACCAATAGGTAAATGGAGAACGCCATTTCGTTTCGATATCCATGAGTTCGGCGGTACGACAGAATCAATTCGAAATCCATTTTGCCTTATAATCGATTGCCATCGAACTCCGCGGTAGGCCCCCAGGTTGTTACCCGGCGATCACCTTCGCCCTAACAGAAGGTACTAAGTCCCCCCACCACGTCAAGGTGGAAACCAGTACAGTACTGTACACTTCTGCCACCTCCCCTTCGGTTTTGTATTGAACTTCTTATCGAGGTTTTCAAAAGGCATTACGGCATAGGCTAATTCAAAAATGGCTTCTCATCAAAATGGTCGGTCGAAAACGCGCTAGTGATGACATTGCAAAAGCACAGACTGCCGTGTCCACTTTCCCTCAGATAGGCCGCATACTTGAGTGCTTTTATATTATATGTGATATAAAAACCTACCCAGATCTGAGGTGCCCAAATCAACCTCACTTGCGAGTGGTGCACCTGTCGATCGACGAACGAGGCTCTGGCGAACATAAAAGTTCCCGGCAAGCGACAATGGGCTCGCCTTATTACGTGGGACCTACAACATATTGGCGAAATGTGGGCGTGTAATATGCCTTTGCCTACCCCTTCGGTAAAAAGTAGAAGTTCCATGTACTGTTTATTACGTACTTCTAAGAATACTCAAGTAAAAGAAACAGAAACAATATCACCTACTAGATAATTATTGTTAGAATAAGTTGATAAAGCGAACTTGCGTAAAGTTAAAGCGAAAATGCTGCCCAAATAAAAATAGGCAGTATTGTAGCCTAGGAATTCTAGGCGTGATTCAAATACGGAACGAATTCTGAATCATTGCAGTTCATAACGGACCGTAATAAAGAACGCCTCAACGCGCTCTCGTTCCTTTTTCAAATTTTATTTTTCGGATCATGTTTGTTCTATTTTCAATTGTTCTTGCTGTTAGCTGTTAGCAATTGGAATTCTAATCTAAATTTATGCCATAGTAGGCATAATGATTACCGGGACTAACAGTTCACGTATTTTTAAAGGCACGGAAGCATATATGATGATACGCCACGTAAACGGTAACCCATCCCAGTACTGAGCTGCTGAACTACGGTGATCAACCAATCACATTGTCAAATCTATATCATAATTATGCATACAATGACTGAGCTTCAACCATTTCATGGCCTGAACTCCATTAAAGTATTATGTCGTCCATACACAAAAACTATTACTTTCATGCTACAAATATTAATAGGAAAGCAGTGATAGATCGCAGCCATTGTTCAAAATAACATCATAACAAAAGCACGGATGCAAAAACATTTACGTGAATTTTCTTATCCGAAAAACGATTCGACCCACGTCGAACGGACTGAAAAACCTAGCGAGCGGCACGGCCCGAGATGCCTCAACTGCCACGTACCCTGAATGCGAAAAAGACCTCAAGCATCATAACAATAGGAATGTAAATGCCCTCCGCGATCCCATTATTCGCGACTCTGCGAGCCGAGCGTCTCATAATAAGTAGGTACCCTCGCAAATTCTCATCTCGAAACACAAGTTTGAGAACGTAACAACGGAAGGCGGGTCGCCGTGCGTATGAGCGCCTTCGCACGTTAGTTTGAAGGTTGAATTTTGATTGAGATGAAATATAAGGGTAGTTGGTGGAGTCAGGAGGACGTAAGCGGTCCGCGAGGCCGCGGCAAATGGTCGTGCATTGTCTGAAGATAGGCTGAGAATTCACTCAATAGGTTAATGAGGACTTATTGCTCTTGATAGTTCGTTTTGAGAACGGTGTCCGCTTTCCGAACACTTATATTGATAAATATATATATATATATATTTGATTGATATGATAATAAACTTATCATAACTTTTATATTGGCATCCAATCTAAAGGCATCTTACATACATATAAACATTTACGCCGGTTTCCCTTAAGGGGTAGGCAGAGGCATATTATACGCCCACACTTCGCCAATTAAATAGTCGGTCCCACGTAATAGGTGGCGAGCCATTGCCTCTTACCGGGCACTGTTATGTTCGCCAGAGTCTCGTCATGATGCACCACTTGCAGGTGAAGTTGACTTCGGCTCCTCAGGTCTTGGTAGGATTCTAATACACCCTTGTTGGTTATATAGCCTTTTACTATAGTTTTATATATAAGACGAAGCGCTCGTAGTTCGCTGATACGCTGTATTACACAAATGAAAAATATATCTGGAAAGGCGAACTCAATGTTACATGGAATTTCCTACGTGGTCAGTGGTTACGTGGTAAAGAGAATTGAGTTCATTCATAATAATTCATAATTCATATTCATTTATTCAAGTTTGGCTCAAAAGAGCTCTTATGAACGTCAAAACTTAAAAACTAGCGCGTTCTCAGATGTTAGTCCATCCGTCACCATTATTCTGCGCAGTCGTCTTCTGCTTTTCTGTACTGTGTCGTGGAGTATGACTTAAATGTCACTCTTCTATTAGGTGAGCTTTATGCTTCCGTGCCACCTTGAGGTATATAAAAAATCTCAATACGCTTTGTGTTTTGAGATTTTTGAGTGGTGGTGTATTATCTGAACTCCTCTCACCTTGGATTGTGAACGGAGGTTTGTGCCCAGGAGTGGGACGTTAGCAGATTTTGATAATATTCATAATTACTTTCGTTGTAGTTAAAAAAATCGACTTTCTATTTTGTGTGTAAAAATTTGACGAATCTAAATGATCCTGTTGATCTTAAAGACAAAGAAGTATATTTTATTTCATTTTACTTATATATGGAAAGTTACGAATACATACATAATGTCACGCCTCTTTCCCGTAGGGGTAGGCAGAGATCACATCTTTCCACTTGCTCCGAACTTGGCACACACTTTTAGCTTCATTTACACTCTCACCTTCTCATACACGCCCGTCGGTTTAGGGTACTTTTGACCTACCCTTTCTTCAAAATTTCTGGATTTGGTCATGAAAGGTCTTACGTGGTCTTCCCGCCCCAACACTTTCATTCAATAGTCCATCATGAATCACTATCGTTAGTCTACTTTGATTCATCCTCTCAACATGACCAAGCAACCCAAGCATACCTTTCTCAATTCTTGTCACCATATTTTCTTTAACACAAAGTCTGGAAACATTTTTTTACACATATACCTTTGTATGGTTCAAAGGTAAGGTAAGGAAATTTACAGGAAGATAACAGGATAAAAGTCGAGTTCTTTTCCAATGTCCCGACTACCATAAATTAACTAATCTAGACGAGCACGCTAACCTCGTTCTTACCTAAAGTTGGAAAAGTGTTAACTTCATTCTTAACTAAATTTACGACGACATTGTCTGCTATAGATTAGTGTTATTTTAATCTTAAGTAATATTCTATTTTATTCAACAATTTTTACGAAATCATTCTCAAACAAAGCTTGGTCTTTTCATGATTTGCATTAAGGAATTGAATTAAGAATGCAAATAAGCAAACACAGTTCAATTAAGAATGCAAATTTGCAAACAGAATTAAATTAAGAATCTAAGTTTGAATCTTTTACTAAATGTTACGGAAGCATTCATATAAGCCATAAAAAGATTTGCAAGCCTTTAGTTTCATTTAAAATGTAACTTTAAGCGACATTCTCGTATAAGTGCGTTCATATTTTTTGACATATGGTCCTGATATATTTTGAGTATCATCTTGTTGTAGTCTTATCATAGTATTTTGTAATGTTGTACATAATTTAAAAAACCAATCATTAGCCAAAATTAGATTATTATGAGTACCATATAAAAGAATTTACTAACATTGTATTTTTTTTTACAAAATATTGAAGTTACTTATTCTTAAATAATTTATAATACTTATCAAGTAGAATGAGTATTTTTGTACATCAAGTATATATTTTCATTCTTAGTTATGCACTCACTCGTTTAAAGTATTTGACAGCGTCAAGTCATTAAGCTAGTAAGCGGCGATAGCCCAGTGGCGAGACCCTTTGATTATATTCAGAGGGTCTGGGGTTCAAACCCTGGCGCACCAATGACTTTTCGAAGGTAAGTGCGTAATTATCGCTTGCTCCGTGCCTCGGAAAGCACGTCAAGCAGTTGGTCCCGGCTGTCATGAACATCTATGGCAGTCGTTATTAGGAAGTTAGTGCCTTCTAACAGACTGACAGCTGGTTTAACCCTAGAAAGATGTTTCCCTCGGGGTTGCGGAGGTCAGACGGCAGTCGCTCCACGTAATAACTGAAATTCAGTCAAATCTGGTTGAACCAGTGAGCAGACCCTGGGCCTTAAGCTTAAGTCTAGGGCAACCGGGATAATGCTAGGATATGATGATGACAGTGTAAAGTAATTTGATACATTAAGTTATGTACGTAGTACAGCGTTTTCGTCAATTAGTTACAAGTCGAAGTCAAGTGAATTCCGTCATAGACAAGTCAAAGTCACGCAGCAGTAAAATTGTATAGACTTTACTAGAGGTCCTACAAAGTTTTAGCATCGAAAAGGAAAATAACAATTCACTGCAGTACATCACTTTCCAAGACTTGTATACGTTACCTACTAAATATAAGTGTATGATCTCGAATCTACATTAATTTTGAACAATTGGCTGGACAACCCCTAGATAAGGTTACAACCTATTGTATACTATTGCACAAATTAACAGCTAAGTAGTATTCGACGGGTTTATTGGAAAGTTAATTGATACAAATCATTTCTATGTCTACGAAGCGCGACATAACTTGCGCGATTCAACTAAGCACAGCGCTATCTGTTGGCAGCCTTACAAACTAACGATACAATGTTCCCTGCATAACAACGAGTGTTTGTTGGCAAATCAATACTTCATTTAACAATTGTTTATAATTTTATTGTAAGATCCGTCAATGCTAACGTTTCTCAAACTTTTACCTGAAGACCATTCCTATAATTTTATCTTTAAGCGTGTAGCCCAAAATTTCTTTTGTCGTATAAGACTTAGTGAGAGGAAAGGTTTCGGTAAACCGCCCAACAGTATAGCACTTGAATCTTGCACCTCGGCTCTGTTGAGCGGCGAGTGCCTTAAGCCGCTTATCGGCACGAGCCACGGAGAGGAATCCGCACAAAAGCCAACCTTTACGTCCAGAGATAATAAACAAGGGAATCTTATGTACTGCCGCACTTCCGACAAGGATCCTCGTTGGAACTCCAATAAAGCTCAGTAAAGATTACTTTTAAAAGGGAACAAATTTTTAGAGCTGTTCTCTAAATATTCGAGATGTTATGATGATCAGTTCAAAAACATATTGAGCAGTTATTTATTGTAATGGCGGTTGATTAATGCGACAGCAAAACATGGACAGTAATAAAAAATCAAATATTCGGTTATTTTATCAAAATAGATGAGCAGTCTCATAACTGAATGAGCGGTAAAATAATGGAATAAGAGGTTCGATAAATAGTTCGGCAGATCAGAGCAAGCGCTGACAATTTAATAATCCACCAGAAAATTTTTATGTGTTTAAAAAGCAGTTTTTCAATAAATTGGAAGTTACTATGTCGCATTATAAAGAAGAATAGACTCAAAGAACATGTACTTGCCCAAAATTTTATAAAATGTGTATGTGTAAGCAAGTAAGCCTGTCCATATGCTTAAAGTACGCCGTACCTCCAGTTGAAGCTAAAAACATTCTAGTCGTACAAAAGAGGAAGAGAGGCAGACCGTCGAAAGCCAAAGCTGCTCTTATTTTACTAAGAGTTTATTTTAGGTGCGTAGGAATCCTAACAAGACCTAAGGAGCCCAAGCCAACCTCACCTGCAAGTGGTGCACATGCCGATTTTTTTTTTAATGTGACACGCCATAATGACTACGTCCAATAAAAAAAATGAAAGCGCTTAATAACGTGAAATAAGCACGGTATAAAGCGCATGAACCACTCATGACGGCCTGCTTAAACGCCGTTTCACGCCCCGCTTAAAAAAACAACCGATCACCGAACGAGGCTTTGTTGAACAAATCAGTGCCCGATAAGCGGCGGGAAACTACCCAGCTCAATTCGTCAGAAAGGTCAGACCTAATCAAGCGCATTGCCAAGATGGTACGGCGAGACCTTCGGAGCTTTAATACTCGCCTCATTGAAGAGGCGATAGAGCGAAACCGAGGGTTCAAAGTATTCACTCAGCAGCTTGGAAGGAGCCACCTGACGAAGCAGACGACGCACGAGGGTAGAACCGCCTTGACGAGGTCGGAGGTCTTTGCCGAGATTGAGGATTTCTACGGCCGGTTATACGCCGCACATGCTCTTTGTCCTCAGCGTGAAAACCATGATTCTCGAGTTACACTGATACGCCACCATACCGACGAACTGCCAGACATTAACCAAGACGAGATCGTACTGGCTCTGAGACAACTAAAAAATGGAAAAGCCACTGGTGAGGATGGAATTACTTCAGAGCTTCTGAGCTCCTCCAAGCTCCGATACTTCTGGAGCTGCAGAACCTCTTCAGCTCTGTCCTTCACTGTGGGAGAACTTCAAAGGCGTGGAGCGGAAGTGTCGTGGTTCTCTTTTTTAAGAAGGGCGATAAAACCCTTCTTAAGAATTATAGACCCATCTCACTCCTGAGCCATGTCTATAAGCTGTTCTCTAGAGTTATAACGAATCGTCTAGCAAGAAGACTCGACGAGTTTCAGCCACCGGAACAGGCCGGATTTCGCGGAGTATATGGCACCATAGACCACCATAGACAGTAAGGCAGATTATACAGAAGACCGAGGAGTATAGTCAGCCTCTGTGTCTGGCATTTGTGGACTATGAGAAGGCCTTTGACTCTGTCAAGATCTGGTCGGTTCTGGAATCCTTGCAGCGGTGCCAAGTAGACTGTCGCTATATCGAAGTGCTGAGTTGTCTTTATGAATCCGCCACTATGAATGTCCAAGTACAGAACCAGCAGTCTAAGTCTATCCAGTTGCGCAGAGGGGTGAGACAGGGGGATGTAATATCCCCGAAACTGTTCACAAGCGCGCTGGAGGACCTATTCAAGACGCTGGACTGGAAAGGTAAGGGCATTAACATAAACGGTGAGTACATCTCGCACTTACGATTCGCTGACGATATAGTCTTGATGGCGGAAACGCTGGAGGAGCTGCAACAGATGCTGAACAGCCTGGCATCAGCCTCGCGACGGATGGGTCTCGGCGTGAATTTGGATAAAACCAAAGTCATGATCAATGCCCGCATTGTTCCGAGACCTATTGTCGTGAATGGCCACCTACTCGAAGTTGTTTCCGAATATACCTACCTCGGCCAGGTTCTGCAATTAGGTAAAAATAACTTTGAGAAGGAAGCCAAAAGGAGGATCCATCTTGGCTGGGCAGCGTTTGGGAAACTCCGTCGAGTCTTCTCGTCACCTATACCACAATGTTTGAAAACTAAAGTTTTCAATCAGTGCGTCCTATCTGTTATGACCTACGGTGCCGAAACGTGGACACTCACAGTAAGACTGATTCGCCAGTTCAAGGTCGCTCAGCGAGCTATGGAGCGTGCTATGCTCGGAGTCTCTGTGAGAGATAAAATCAGAAATGATGTTATCCGACAGAGGACCAAAGTCACCGACATAGCATACAGGATTAGCAAGCTGAAGTGGCAGTGGGCTGGTCATATCTGTCGAAGGACCGACAACCGATGGGGTAATAGAGTTCTTGAGTGGAGACCGCGACTTGGCGAACGTAGTGTAGGACGTTCAATCGCCAGGTGAGGTGACGATTTGCGAGCGGTCGCTGGCAGATGCTGGATGCGGCAAGCCGAAGACAGGGGCAAATGGCGCGATTTGGGGTAGGCCTATGTCCAGCAGTGGACTAGTATAGGCTGATGATGATGATGATGATGAACTATATAATTGGCAAAGTGTGGGCGTATTAATGTGCCTCTGCCTACCCCTTCGGGGAAACAGGCGTGAATGTATGTAAGTTTATTTTAGCTGCTACTAAGCAAATTCTATGTCATTTTAATTATAAGTAATTAAAGTCTATGTCATTTTAATTATAAGTATTTTTCGAATTGCGAATAAAAGTTCCTATTATTATTAAACACCATGTAAATGTTGAGGCTATCCAGCTACTCGACAACACAGACCTAGTGGGAGACCTAGGCTTCCACACACGGGCCACCGGCCACAACCACAAAACGACGCCACTGGCATATTTTCTGCAGTTTTCATACATTTTGATTTGTAGCGTGAGGCGGCCGCCGGCGTCAACCATGTGCGGCGAGTCCATATAAAATATATGAAAGCTGCAGGAAATATGCCGGTGGCGTCGTTTTGTGGTTGTAGCCGGTGGCCCGTCTGAGGGGACCCTAAGAAGGACAAAACCTTTTGAGTTAGTTTAGTGTGGTGTCAGTGAAGTGTAATACTGTGACTAAGAACACATTACTAAAGTGTATTCGCCTTAATAGAAACAATAAGAATAGTGTTATTGGACAAATTGTTACTTTTGAAATATGTATTACGTTTGAAGTATGTTTATGATAAAAGAAAGTTACTAATTAGTCTTTAGATAGGCTAGATTGTAGTGGATATAAGATACCTCCTTTCAAAAAGGTAAGTATTTTGTGTAGGTAAAAAAAAAATTATACCTTTTGTTTTATTTAATTCCTTCACTCAAAGCAAAAGTAATTCAATTTTTCATAACTAAGTATTTAAGTACTTACTATTTGAGTACTTACCATTTTTTATTTTATTTTATAACCTCATTGTTTATAGAATTGCTGATAATGAGATTTCTTACCGACAAATTCCGATTTATTACTGCCCACACGTAACCGCTCGTTCAATATTTTATACCGCCTTTTTAATTATTTTCCTGCTTAATTATATATTCACAGATCCATTTCATTATGTTTTATTACTCAATTTTTGCTTACTTTACTGCTTAGTTTTAACTGCTGAACTTATTAAACGTGCCATTGATAATTTTTAACTTACTAAAACTGCTACTTACAACTGCCTCTTTAACTCAGTGCCCTTTTAATGTACCTTTACATATAATAAATAATTTTCTAACAATTACACCAATTATTTTGTTTTAAGATAAGTATCATTAAGAACTTGTGTTATGGATACTAAATAACGGATAAACATATATAATTTCTATTTTTTGTAAATAAATACTTAATATACATAGGGAAACACCCAGACCAGAACAAATATTCATGTTCATGTACATAAATATTTGTCCTGTATGGGAAGCGAACCCACGACCTTGGAGCGGAGAGCGGATATACTCGCCACCACGCCATATCGGTCGTCTCTAAGTGGGGACATATGTAAACTTTGGTTTCTGTGTCCCAACAAATAGGATTCAGTCTGTGCTATCGTCATAACAGACAATGACACACTGAGGCATTGTTTTAAACTGATGTAAATTTAAGTTTACACGAAAAAGGTTGCTCGGAAACAAAATGTCTTGAAACTTGAAAAAACGACGACCGTGAAATGTGATTCACTTGACCGTAGTTCGCTACAGAGATACTTTCAAATTCAAATTCAAAAGTCATTTATTCAAGTTTGGCTCAATAGAGCTCTTATGAATGTCATACTTATATAGTAACGCGCCCATTCCCTGCGGGCGGGAGCTTGATCGTAAAAGAAAGGGCAAGAAAATCGTCAAGTTTGGTTTTTTCTCTCGCCAGTTACAATAAAAATACCTAATATTAAAACAGTTGTGTTTTGCAGTCAAAAAATCCAAAAGAACAGCAGACAAAACCTCTCTAGTAATATTAAAATTATTACGGACAAACACAGCTGACATGAGATCTATACAAAGTTGGACAGAGATACTTTATGTACAAAATAATCAAGGGTATGCACTGCCTTCTTGGATTAAAGCTCAGTACCCAAGTATCTTGGCGCTGCTTTGTTTTTTTTAAAACGAATGTAAATTCATGCAATAATTTCTAAAAATTCGGCATTTTTAGACATAACATCATATCTTAAGTATTTGTGTGCAAAATATATTTTTAAGTATAATTCTAATGTAACTTAACCTTCACGTTACAATAGGACAAATATATGCAAGATAAATAATTAAATATACACAAGAACTAAACTGGCAATTTTTTTTTTCAAAAATAATGACATTTTAAACTCTCCGTGTTGTCTAAACATTTCCAAAATAAATTTAAGCTGTAAGATAATTTAAACATGTATACGTTCCTAGAATCTGTATTTTAGCCACACGTCAGTATGTAAGAAATTTAGGACAACCTGCAACTTTTAGGATACCTAATACGTTTCAAGCTAACCCTATCCCCATCAAGGAAAACGATGACCATTCTAATTTTTCTTTGATCTATTTAAAAACTTACCAAGTCTATACGTGTATCGGAGCGTAAAACAAACGCGTAGCTACGTCGACATAAAAGCAGCTTCCCTTTGCATACAAACTTATGACAATCGAGTCGCAATACAAAGCCGCGTGTCCTTCCCTTTCACTCTCGCGAAGCGGCCATAATGCTGTCTCCCTCACTGACACATCCTTCCTACACCGGACATAGAGCTATGAACGGACAGATGCGATATTATCAGGGTTGTCAGTGTTTTGTGCGCGTTCAATAGATATCTACTCTATTGTTAATTTACCAAATGCATTATAACCAGAAATATTATTGTGTTAACTTTTTTTTTAATAGTATCAATCGGTAATGGACTTCTAACATCTAGAATTTTA
The DNA here is from genome assembly GCA_949126915.1 of Musotima nitidalis. NCBI lineage: Eukaryota > Metazoa > Arthropoda > Insecta > Lepidoptera > Crambidae > Musotima > Musotima nitidalis. The sequence goes on along the minus strand of OX421424.1, from coordinate 2,725,821 downwards.
GTTTATGACGATGACCTGATTAGCCAGACATGTAGACGGTGATGTTGTTTTATTACTTAATTATACAAACTTTTCCAACTGTGATAGTTTATCACTATCAGAGCAGGAAACGCAGTATTTATACTAGAAGAAATAAATAAAACAAACCCCACGATGTGACAAAAGAATTAATAGTTCAAACCTTGAAAATTCGATTCTCCACGCCTAAAAATCCTGCTGCGTTTTCTTGGTTAAATGACTATGCAATTATCTCAGAACAATTATTAAAAAACTTCGAAGGTTTCCATCACTGAATCAAATCAAATCATTTATTTGCACAAATGTGGGTACCATACAGGTGTTAAAAAGAATATAAAAAAGTACAGCACAATTTACCATTTCTGGTTTGAAAATGTTACATAAAAATTAAATTACAGATAAATTTACAGATAATAATTATAATTTACAATAATAAAAGAGAAATATGGACATTTCAAGAAATAAAAATTATAAATTCAAGTTGTCATAAAAGATAACACCAAAAAATAAAAACTAGTATAATAAATTATATCAAAAATTTTAGAAAATAAAACAAAACCACAGACATGACGCTTCACTCTCCCGCCAAGAAGTCCATTTAGACTAGATAAACCGTGTCAAAAGGTTAGAGGTGGCTGGCTAGCCTTTCGCCCAAGTTGCCATTAGACGAGATACCATTCCCTTGTTCGACAGGCTCTGTCTAAATATGAATGGTAGACTTACTTAAAGACTTCACCCGGCAAACATACGATATATTTCAAATAAATAATAACACATATAACTATGGTTATGTTCAAAAAAAAAATCACATAGTTTTTCAAGAAAAAATACAAAGTACCTAAATTCTTTTGTAAAATAAAAATATTTCAAATTAATTTAAATCAGTAATCTTGGCATACATTTGGACTAAGCAACCTTATTTGCAATATTAATATGCACAAAAGTTAAGTAAAGAAAAACTTTTATCTATACATAACTTTACCAGAAAACTGTCAAAAATAATTTCTTTCACCACCACAAACTAAAGTAGTCTACAAAGCGGTCTGATAAAGCCACAGCGGAAACACCAGCAACTCAACTGGCAACCCTCGTCTCTTTCTCAATTAGTTCTGACACGTGTCAAAGATGTACTGAGTTGGGATGTCTGATGTTTTGTCGCTCTATCGCTTATCATAGGAGAAAGTTTGGAAACCTTTTTCGTATTTTCATATTTTTACATTACAAAAATGCATGTTTTTTTCCTTAGATATCGGCTTACTTGTTTAGAGTATGTGCTTGTGTTAATTAAATGTACTTATATATCAAGTATACTTGATTGAGTGAGGGAGTTGAGTTACTTGATATAAATATTTATTTTTAATAAAAAATATTATAAAAATCGAGTATTTTTGTAAAAAAATGTATGCATTTTTTTTTCTTAGATAATAATATAGACTGACTCGATTAGAGTATTTGCTTGTGTCAACTAAATTTATATATCGAGTTATTTGCATATGCACCGTTATTTTCCATAAGCTTGTGTACGTACGTTGGTTTTGAAAACATAACGTCTTCCACAAAGTACACTGGTGTAGGAAAGTGGCATGGATTCGCGAATAATGATTTTTTTATTGATATCACTTTATTATGAATCCTTTATTGCACATAAAAACATAATCACCAGCCAACCCAGTTGTAAATTAGGTTACCTAAGTACGGGATTAAATTTAGTTACATATCCAAGTAAAAGAAAAGAAACTACAAGAATATGTTAAAACCATATATACTTATTTTCATACATATAAATCTTATAATTTTAATAAATACACTTTACACTTCTCGTAAAATTCGATATCAAATGCACTAACTCATTTGCATGCTTCACTTTCTTATTAAATCTTCAAAAAATCTTTAATCCAAACTCTAACTAGTGCTCCTTAAAAACCCAGACTAATCAATATTTTTTTCACTTGACTAACCTTGTTCGTTACAGTTTGAATTTGTCAATAGATGACGCTGTACTATTGTGATCAGTTCCTGATTCGCGCTATTAATATATGTAATAATGTAGTAATTTATCAGTTTTATCACAGGTGGAGTTTGGTTTGTAACAGAATATACATATGTTTAATTATCTAGTATTCTGTAGTTTTATTATGGCCTGGCGTCGTTATTTTCAAACCTAAACCGTTAGAATTATCGTTTTCAATAAAAAGCAGATTTAATTTCAATCTGTGTTTGTTGTTTTTAGTTTCCCGTTATCAATTCCCGCGGAAAGCTTTTAAATGTCGATTGCTTCGATCAACAATACAACTAGATAACGGGTCAGAGTCTTAAAAACGGCCGAGAAAACAACGCCTCACTTCAAAGTGGGGTCTTATTTTCGAGTTAGTTCACTTGTGATTGCGCCAACGTGCGGAAGTGCCACAATGCCTCAGTGTGTGTTCAAAAACTGTGGAAATAACTATCGAAAAAAAATGTATCGGACGGAATATCGTACTTTCGGTAAGTAAATATAATTTTATAATATAATAGATTAAATATACGCCTTTTTAATAACATTACACTATTAACTTTGTAAAGCCAACCTACGCGCCAACATTGGCAAATGTTGGCGCGTGAGTTTGCCATAAGTTGGTTGTGTCAGAACAGTGCAGCTATGGATTTACTTTTTAAGTTATTATTAAACTTATTTGTTAACAAATAAAGTCTAATTTAGACACAATAGTCAATGTGTATAAAAAATGTTTAGATAAGAACTTCTATTTCTTATCGCTTTCTGTCATTCATGTCGTAAAAGCGTAAGTGAATGTTGACACAAACAAAAGCTTGCTGTATATATTCCAGATAAGGTGTAAGTTTGATAAAAAATATTAAAGCTAAAAGTCGTTTTGCTCCATTTCATAGGGTATACCTATATCTATTTATTCTATAGTCACTCGGTGCCATATTTGAGTTCTGTTTTTGTATGTGATGCGTTATCTAGTTGTATTGTTGATCGAAGGTCGATTGCATTTGTTTGGTTAACCAATACGGAGTTATAAAGTTCATATTTAACAGTGTTGGTGAGATTTTGTTATGCGTTATTGGAACGAGATATTTTATTGGTAAGTGGGTCACGGTAGGTTAATAATCTCATCTAATTAACCTTCCAGGATAGTTTTGAAACAATCGCATAAAAATATTTAATAATTGAATTTCATTGTAATTTAATTAATCTGTTATTTACTTAAATTCGTGTAATATATGTAATTGGCGTATGTCGTTTTTATCACAGTAAAATAAAACTGATGTAAATTAAAATTTTAATTTGGAAATATGGTGGAATATAAGACGTACTGTCTTCGACAACATACAAAAGGTAAGGAAGTGGCATTTACAGTGAATTGTAACTTTCTATGAAGTTCATATGCAAATAACTTTATTTATAAATGTTAAAATACTCAAAGTTAATATACTTTATATAAAAGAAAAAGAGCTATGCTCGGAGTGTCCCTACGTGATCGAATCAGTAATGAGGAAATAAGAAGGAGGACTGGAGTGACCGACATAACGAGGCGAGTTTGCAGGCTGAAGTGGCAATGGGCGGGGCACATAGCTCGAAGAACCGACGACCGATGGGGCGTTAAGGTTCTGCAATGGCGACTGCGAACCGGCAAACGTAGTAGAGGACGGCCTCCCACGCGATGGACCTGGCTGGATGATCTGTCCAAGGCGGCGGGAAGCCGATGGATGCTGGCGACTCAGGATCGCTCTATGTGGAAATCTATTGGGGAGGCCTATGTTCAGCAGTGGACGTCAGATAGCTGAGATGATGAAAAGAAAAAGTGTAAATAAACAGATGTTGATTTTTTGGCGCCAACGCAAAAACAATAAAGATAGCAATCATATATTTTTTTGTAAAGTTCGTGGGAAAATACATTTGCCTCGCCATATTTTCGTTTATTCATTTCCATCGCGAGTGTATTCGAGTTTTCCCTTCAGCGAATAATCTGGAGCCAGCCTGTAAGCCTGTTTTTTTTTAATACTAGTTACAAAGCGAGTGTATTTTTTGACGGCAAACCACTACATCTGTCAATGAATATTTTTTCAAATGCGCTTGCATTAATCGTTTTTTGAATAATAGGTTGGGGAAAAAGTCTTTTCGTATTTTTGTATGAAAAGTCAAGACATTTTTTTCAAAGTTTATTTACATTTATTTACAATATATATGTACCGTTTTGTTGAATAACTTTCTGCCATTTTGTGGGCAGAGACATTATCCCGTTACTGTAGAAACTTTGGGACTTCTGATCAAAAAAACGGGACAAATAGTTTTGGCAGTCCTCTCTTGAGGTCAACCTTACAGAACCTAAAGAATTCTGCAGAGACCGAAACAGGTGAAAATCTGAAGGCGCAAGGTCAGGGCTATATGGTGGATGCACTAGTACCTCCCAGTCGAACTCTCTTAATTTTTGCTGAGTGGCTAAAGATGTGTGTGGTCTAGCGTTATCGTGATGAAAGACCACACCCTTCCTGTTGATCAATTCCGGCCGTTTTCTCTCGACTGCTTCCTTTAATCTCATCAGTTGCTGGCAGTAAAGATCAGAATCGATGGTTTTGCCGGGCGGTAAAAGCTCATAATAAACAATGCCCTTCCAATCCCACCATACACACAGCATCACCTTATTTCGTGTTAGGCCAGGTTTGGCCACAGTCTGTGAAGCCTGGCCAACTTTCGACCACGACCTTTTTCGCACGTTCTTGTCGTACGTGATCCACTTTTCATCGCCAGTTATCAATCTCTTCAAAAACGGCTCGGTTTCATTACGTCTCAATAATGAATCGCAAATTAGTACACGGTTCATTAAGTTTCTTTGAGTGAGCTCGTGTGGCACCCAAATATCGAGCTTTTTTGTATAACCAGCTTTCTTCAAATGGGTCAAAACTGTTTTGTGGTCAATTCCCAGTTCTTCAGCTACATCGTAACTACTAATATGCCGATCTTGCTCCACTCTTTCAAAAATGGCGTCCATTTTATTCGTAACAGGGCGACCAGAGCGAGGTGCATCTTTAACATCAAAATTTCCGGACTGAAACCAAATTTGTGCTACTCTTACTGACACTGCATCAGGTCCATAAACATCACAAATTTTTTTCACTGCTTGAGTTGCATTTTTGCCTTTTTTATAATAAAATTTTAAAATGTATCGAATTTCTTCATTAGATTCACTCATTTTTACGGAGAGAAAAACAAATGAAAAATAGCGGGAAACAACTTTTTTTTATTTTTTTCTTTTCTTTATAATGGAACCTTTTTAATGTTACCAAAACCAGCCAGACACAGATAGTACAGTCAAAAAAAATTTATAATAAGTTTATACCTACGTTATGCGAAAAGACTTTTTCCCCGACCTAATATTTAACTATCTATTGCTCGTGACTAGCTTCACGTTTGTATTGACTCATATTATTGTTTCTTTCTTTATTTTAAATAATGGCTTCGTGCGTCTAGCACATTTAGCCAGTGTCAAGTAAGTGATATATTAATAATATATAATTCATAGTAAATGAGAATGAGTGGTGATAAAGATGATAAATGGTAAATGAGATACCTTCCCATAAGCCCCTTGAGTCCTCAGTAAAGATGTGGGACTATACTGAGATCTCACATGGACTTCTTGAGAGAATTTGAAAAGTGATGTTGCACTGTTTTGTTTGATTTACCAACACTCATGTATATTCACAAACACTAAACGGTTAATAATCCACCGTTATTACACATTAATGTTAGAAATATCACAAATTTTAGAAAATAAAACAAAACTGCAGACATGACGCTTCACTTTCCCGCCAAGAAGTCCCATATTATTGTTGTAATCTGTTTTTGTCATAGTTTTATGTCATTTCCAGATGACACTTAAAACAAAATGGGGCCTAGTTGAAAACCAGCGTCAGCTTAAAATACTAACACATGCTGAACTTGATTCCTTTTGGTTTAGCTGGGACACTTTAGTGTTTTATATTTGCTTTTTTATGTATAGTGTTAAGGTTCTGCTGTTTAATGTGTGTCAACTGTACCAAATAAATATATTTTTATCTCAAGGTAAGGTTGAGTAATAATAATAATTTTGAAATATTACATTTACATGAAAAAGGTCTACGGCTGTGTGTATTGGAAAATCTAGAAATAATTAAGTACAATGACAGAAACCTACTGCTGAACAAACAAAATACGTTCGCTAGATCACCTCTATTACGTATGGTTCAAAAATTTCATAACGGTCACTCTGACTCAGACCGCGATGATGTGGCGGACGTTGGTGATGGAAGTGGGTAAGGGTATAAATACGCTCGAATACGCTCAGCTGCTCACTCTCGTTTCAGCGTTGGTCGTGAAGACATCGTTGTTCTGAGGCTCCTATCTTACCTGAAGATGCCCTGTGTAAGGGCGAAACACGTGTCGTGTTGAATAGTTTCTCGATTTTTCGGGAAATTATAGTAGCGCGGGAATTGTTACAAAGATATTTTTAATCCATCACTTGCTTACAATGGATTTCCGCAAAGTAACGCCTGAATCAATAAATTATTTAAATATCTTTTTGTTTGTTTGTTTACATTACGCTGGAACATTTGTTTGTATACTTGACATATAATCATCCACATTATAAAACTTTAATTGCTATTTATTTAATGAATATGATGAAATGAGAAACCATATGGTGTGGTGAACCATAGGTGAGAAGACATGAAGAGCTGCACGCTCGTCGGTTGAAGGTACTTTTGACCTGTTTATGATGATGATAGAATTAGCAAGGAAAAAGAGCAGGCCTTCTTGCTGGCTGGGCATTCTCTTCTATTTATATTCTTCTATTTATTTAGAAGAGACGACCGATATGGCGTGATGGCGAGAATACCCGCTATCCGCTCCTAAGATCGTGGGTTCGATTCCCACTCAGGACAAATCTTTATGTGCATGAACATATATATTACTTTTGGTCTGGGTGATTTCTTATGTATATTAAGTATGTATTTACAAAAAATAATAATTTTACTATGTTTATCCGTTACAAAAGTTCTTAATGATACTTATCTTGGAACTAAAGAATTGGTGTAATTGTCTGAAAATATTTATTTATTTAAATATAACGATGTTTTTTTATTTCTGATGTCTTGATGACGTCACACACCACCGTTGCTTATCGTATGCAAGTGCAGAGTTCACTAAATTATTATCATAATATATTTTCACTATAGACATTGAAATTATCATAAACACATTTTTTGTGTTTGAGTTCGAGTTGAGAAGAATGCCTTAAGAAACTCATCTCGGCTTTTTCCAAATTATGTCTTAAGATCTAATACAATTAAAGAAATAAAATATTAAGATTACCGCTGTTCTTAAAACTAACAAAATCTAATATCTAAAGATCATACATATCTCATCTTACCTTAAGAAAGAAAGGAGCAATTTATGTCACTTCCAGGTAGAGATGGGCGACGGGTAAATACCCAAAAGGTAAATACCCGGGTATTTTCCCAAAATGGGTAAATACCCGGTATTTAAAGGGAAAATACCCAAATGATGGGTATTTTGTTTTTACAGTAAATGCCACACCTTTTATTAATTTTTACATTCTTATGAACAAATGCAATATAATAGTTTACCTTCATTATTTTGCGAGGTATGAAAAAACTGAGATTTGATTAAAAAATCTGTAAATAATGAGAAAAAAGCGAGGAAATAAATCGAAGTCAATTTAGTCTAAATATAATTACATATTCAACAAAAAAATGTTAATTTTTTCGTTATTAACTGTAACATAATTATCACTGTCACCACTTTTATTATCACAATCTATACGAAGCACGTCGCAAAATTCCATTTCCTTTTGGTTTCCACTTGATGTAGAAGTTTGTTATTCATAAATTAGGCTAGTTGTTGGACTAGATAATTGTTTAGGAGAAGATAAGGGTTCGTCATCTTCCTCATTGTCTTCATCTTTATATTTATGTAGAAGATTGCAATTATAAGAAATATATGCTACTTATGCTGCCCTGTCCGTTGTCAATCTATTTCTTTTATGGCTATGTATGTGTGCTAAATGATCTTTCAGTGGCAGCCGAAGTGCATGGAGCAGTCATAATTCTTACAGCAACTCTACTTAGTAATTTGGATCTGCAAAGTCCTTTCCACCAAACTACAGGATCCATTTTTGCGACATTTTTCCAAATAAATGGTTTACCCCATAAACCCTGTTTAGCTCTATCTAAATCTAGAATTCTAGACCAACGTCGATATTTAGTGATTGGCTCACTTCATAAATATATTCCATGGCGTCCACTTTATGTTTTTCATCTAGTTCAATGCCTTGGGATTTTGAATCTAACGTAATAATATATGCAGCATAGTGAACTGGCTTCATGCAGTAATCTGTGCGTTTGATTACATTATTTATAATATCTTGTTTGTGTCGTTCATATTTCTGGAAACACAAAATTGAGTGTGGATTTCATGTCCTTGAAAGCCATATATACTTCATTTATACGTATTCCATTACCTTTCAGCTTAAAAACTTTCCTAGTAATTGGTTCTAATAACTTGATAAAATGTTCAATCATTGACCAAAATTCCAATAAATTTGATTTTATTTCTTCAGAAATAGTAGCATCTTCATGCACTGCTAAGGTCTGTAATGCAACTTTCGAATTCTCTTCTCGAAGGCTCTTTAAAGCGGTGCAGTAACTGCCCCAGCGGGTTTTTCCGGGCAACTTTAATGTTTCGCCTGAACCCTTATTTTTTATAATTTAATGTATGAGCTATACATCTAAGAGGCAACACGTGTGTATGTGCTTTTGCCAATTGGAATGCTGTTCGAATATTATTAGCGTTATCTCCGATAAGGGTTACAAATTCCGTATATCTCCATAACTTTAATTATGTCTTGAGAAAGATATTGGCTTGTGTGGCGGTTAGTGAGAGTATTAAGGCTTTTAACAAAGAACGGTTCAGGTTTTGGAATAATAAAATTAATAATGCCTTCATTGCACTGATTGATCCAACCGTCACATTGTAAATGCAAATCATTTGTAGATTTTAGTTCATCTGTGATTGCTTTACCATCTCATTGTAAATGACTTCCAAATGTGTAGTTGAGATTGCTTTTCTGGTTGCAAATTTGTAAGATGGTTATATCTCATTAAAAAATGTTATCCACAGCGGATGTTCAACGATTGAAAACGGAGAACCAGTAACAAATATTGCCTTCAACAAAAGCTGATCCAGATAAAGTTTATTTTCTGCAGATATCTGTGTTGCAGATGAATTTTAACTGTTTACCGTTAGACTGTTGTCCTGTTCCTCCATTGAAACGGCTTGCAGAGGAATATTGGTAGCACTTTCCGCACTTATATCAGCGTCAGATATTTTTTTGAGTTTATTCTTGATGACAGTTGGACATTTAAAACACTTTAAAACATGGCTTGTCATCTTGTTGACATTGGAACATTTATACACTTTATCACAGTGTTTACACTTAACCATTTTACAGGTTGCTGAATGAAAATAGTTTTCCAATACATCATTTTTCTTCTGTCTGGGCATGATGTGACCTAAAAAAAACATTGTAATAATTTTTTGAATATATTAGAAAGAAAAGTGAACGAAAAACGTGGACCAGGAAGGCCTACAAAGAAAAGTGGGGTCATGTCGTATCAAGAGTTAAAAAGTAAAACCATGGACTTAGCAGTGTAGCGCATATTCCGCCGATAAGAGTCAAAAGTCATAAGAGTAATTAAATAAAAGAAGAAGAAAGAATTAAAAAATTTCATGACAATGTCTATATAAAAAAATTTTGATCACATGAATGCTTAGAATATGTTTTAATAGATTTCTTATACATTACTTTAATTAGGAAAAAAAAAATCTCAATTATCATTATAATTGGCCATTATTAGCAGTTAATTGTAATAGTTTGGGTTTTTTATAAAACATAACATAATAAGTAGGTATGTAAAAAATAGTGAAACTTCGTCGAAGACAACCATGGCTCAAAGGGTTCTAAATGGTCTATACTACTTTCGCCTCCAAGACATCCAGTATATCTTCACACTATATACATTTTTAAGTAATAGGTATAGAAATAATAGTATGTATTTGGGTGAAAAACATTAATAAAAGAAATAACATCTTTTTTTATATTATAAACATTAAGTTTCAACTTACCTCTCAATCCTTTATTAGCACAACGTATCGTTGATATCGATGTCCGGAAGAGTAGCAGTAGTTGTCAATCCAATAAAAATCAATTAATCACTATCGGAAGTTCATAAATAAAATCCAGGCCGTCAATATAGAGCAAAACTAAAAGTAGTGCGCACTGTACGAAACGAAAACAACGTCTGAGTAACTTCTTCATTCTGATAAGGTGTGCGGGGCAAGGTGGAGCGGGGTTAGTGGTTTTACTTTAGTTTGGTGGAAACTAGTCTCTCTTATTGTTATTGTCTCTATTGTTGTTAAAATCTTTTGCGCCATTTGCGCACTTTGTTGTTGGCAAGACGACGCTGGACGCCGACAAAAGAAGTGCCGGAGCCCGCATAAGGAGCTATCGGCAGCTTCAAAGACTCGGCATGCGCTGTACAGTCTCAGTACTCGTTGATGAGTCAAACATTAAATCGTTTCAACACAAAAGTTTTAGAATCTATAACTGCAAAAATAGTTCGAGACGCTAATTTGAAAATACCCGAATATATACCCAATCGGGTATTTTCCCGGGTATATTCCCGGGTATTTACCCGAATTCGGGTATTTACCGGGTAAAATCCCATCTCTACTTCCAGGCAGACTTGTCGTTCATAAAATCTTTCACACTATAATAAGCCTTCAGGCACAATTTACTCTTTATGTAATTTTTAAATTTATTTATAGATAAATTATCCACATCATCTAGCAGCGTATTGTACATGCGAATACTGTTCCCCGCAAAAGAATTTGTAACTTTATGGAGCCTATACTTGGGCATAGCCAGTTTATTCTTATTTTTTAAGTTAAAATTATATCTATCACTATTTTTACTCAACTTAATTCAATTTTTATGAGTATGCAGTAAGTTTTCATAAATGTTCTGTGAATACACAGTCATTATGCCTATCTCCTTAAACTTATCTCTCAATGAGACTCTGAAGTCTAAGTCTTATTACAAAACGTGATCTAAAGTTACACCAGGTTTGAAACTAGTGCTGTCACTTTCATTTCATAAGATGAAGACAGTAATATTTAATATATAATATTTCTGACACTTACACCAATTATTTAGTTCCAAGATAAGTATCATTAAGAACTTGTGTTATGGATACTAAATAACGGATAAACATACATAAATACTTTTTTTTTTGTAAATACATACTTAATATACATAGAAAAACACCCAGACCAGAACAAATATTCATATTTATACTTACAAATATTTGTCCTGTGTGGGAATCGAACCCACGACCTCAGGAGTGGAGTGCGGGTATACTCGCCACCACGCCATATTGGTCGTCAAAACCCTTACAGCACTAGTTTGAAACCGGGTCTAACTATAGATCTCATTTTATAATAAGCCTCTATAGGTCGCCACTAGGCTTACGCTCGTATTTGAATCTTAGTCTGGCTATACTGCCATATCTTACTGCCACAGACAAACAAGATAAACATTTTCCAGGTTATAAACTGTGACAGATCTCGCGAAAACAAGTTCATAAAAACTAGATTCTCTCCAAGGCGCTTGACAAACAATGTTGTCGGCCGGCGCCTCCTGTATTAATAATACCTTGTCACAATTTTACTTGATTTATTATATTAACTACGCATGTTATGTAGGTTTTATTTATACAAATATCTAAAATTTGTTTGTTACGTATGAACTGTTGAGTAATAACTCTAACTGTTACTGTGCTGAACTCCTCTTACAAAACAGACTGGGTCTGCTCTAAGAGGCACACATTGCCATACCCACGGTGGGGGACCTGTAAGCTACCTTTTTTTTTCGTCTGTAACAAAATGCATTTGAATGTGTGATGTGTGTGACTCACCACCGGCAGACGCGACTGCCAGCAATAATACCCACTAAAAACTGACCATGGCGACACCTGTAAAGATTTAGGTTCCACCACACGAATTTGTTAGAATGTATCCTAATTAGTTCACTAACTTGACTTAATGACCATCACATATACTTAATTATCGCTTGCTCTGTGCCTCGGAAAGCACGTTATGCCGTTGGTCTGTCATGAACATCTATGGCAGTCGTTATGAGGAAGTCAGTGCCTTCTTATATTCGGACAACTGGTTTAACCATAGAATTATATTTCCCTTTGGGTTGTGGAGGTCAGATGGCAGTCGCTCCATGTAATAACTGAAGTTCAGCCAAATCTGGTTCGACCAGTGAGCAGACCCTGGGCTAAAGTCTGGAGCAACAGGGATAATGCTAGGATATGATGATGACATATACTGAAAACCGGAAAAAATTCTTATCGTGCCTTATAAAGCACAAACAGTTCCAGTATTTTTGCATGGTTCTTCTCGCATTCTCTTGATCATTCATCTCGTTTTTGATAATGAATTAACTTGTAATAAATATTTTACTATATATCTTTCTTTCCTTCTATAAACAGTAAAAAGACGAATCTTAAAGAAAATAAATATTTTACTATCTATCTTTCTTTCTATAAACAGTAAAAAGACGAATCTTAAAGAAAATTAAAAGAAATCGCCTTGCCTGCTTATCTTTACATTTGCAAAGAAAAATGGAGTCCCCACTCCCGCGCTGTTTATACAATATTAACATCAATGGCTCGTTATGTTAGCGATGTTATGGTAATCCTACTTTGTATTCGTTTTGTCGTACTTTGTATTCATTGCCAGTGGGTTCACAGGAAATTAACAATAATTTTTAATGAAAATCCAATAGAGAGAGATTGAATAACAATGTAAGATATAAATGGAATATAATAAACTGAACCTCTAAAAAATACTTTTTTGATCATCAAAAATACTGATCTAGCATCTAATAGGGGATTAGGTGCTCCATCAGAATTTTTTGATGTACAAAAAGGTTAGGTTAGGTTGGTAATTTATTAATTTTGATGACACATTAAATATGAGCCGATATAAATTGCTACAGATCTTTTTTTTGCTGTCGCTTAGGATTCTTTGTCTATAATTATTATCAAACCATTTTAGAAACACATTAGGTCTTATTACAAAACTAGATCTAAAGTTAGACCAGGTTTAAAACTAGTGCTGTCACTTTTATTTCCTTTGACAAAGACAGTGACAGCACTACTTTTGAATCTGAGGGCCTACTCTTATTCAACGAAAACGAAATTTCGTTATACCCATCCCTTTCATTCGATGCTGATATACCTAGAGAGTGAAAAAGATAGGTGTAACGAAGTTTCGTTTTCGTTGAATTAGAGTAGGCCCTCAGGTCTAACTTCAGATCTCGTTTTGTAAAAAGCCCCATACTAAATTAAATTGATTTTACACATTAAAATTTAAGTGTCAAAAACTTTTTTAAATATTCGAAATGTCGCGTTCACAAAACAAAAAAATTGTAGCAGGTTAGTGGGCACCAAGAGAGTTTTCTAACTTCGTAGCGGGAAAGTGAAGCGTCATGTCTGCAGTTTTGTTTTATTTCCTAATATTTGTGATATTTCGAATATGATTGTATAATAACAATTAACAATCAACAAGATACTATTATATTAAAGACTATATGGCTGATAAAAATGCTTGGAATTAAACCGCCGTTTCATACAGGCTATTCTAATATGAATGATTTAAAGCATGAATATTGTTATATTATGTTGCATTGTATAGCGTCACAGACAAATGAAGATTGTAACTAACCAATCGATAATTTAAAAGAGCATAGCTTGTGAGTTTCTTGCCAGTTCTTCTTACAGAGCGGTGGCTCGGAACTGGCACTTAGATTCAATTACACTTAAATATTTTTTGTTTTTTTAAATTGTTTGGTTGCAAGTGAATCTAAGCTTCGTGATTTTAGTATAGTTATATTTTATTTGTTTTTGTTATTTTTTTATAATTTTGACGTTTTCAAGTACTATGTAATAGTTTATGAAATAAAGTATTTTTGACTTTTTTGAACGGTGGATTATTAACCGTTAAGTGTTTGTGAACGTACATGAGTGTAGGTAAATAAAAAAAAAGCGTGCAAAACCACTTTTCAATTCATCTCAAGAAGTACATGTGAGATTGAGATCTGATGCTGAGGTATAGTCCCACATCTTTACTGAGGACTCAAGGGGTTCAGGTGAGCATCTCCTTTATCATCTTTATCCACCACTCATTCTCATTTAATATGATCTATTTGACACTGGCTAAATGTAAAAAACGCACGATGCCATTATTTAAAAAAAAAATAGCGCCCAACAGCATGACAGTTTGTTGGTGAATTATGGTTCTATTAACAAGTTTTCATTTCAAAGGAAAAATATTAAATAATACCAAACTTTAGAGTAAATGAGTGAATAGGGATCATACCAAGAACTAGGGTTATCTAGGCTCATATTTACCCTGTTGATCTTTAATCCTTTATTACAACGAGTAAAACCTATAATTTATACAAGTTTTAGAAAATTAAAAAATATCTCAAAGTGTCTTAATCCGCGCCTGGTTCCAAAACTCGCGTGAGAGTTTAATTTATAAATCAATACATATGTTTAGCAAAAAGTGGTTTGATATTGACTTAAATCAGCTAAGATTATGTCATACCGTGACCCACTTACCAATAAAATTTCTCGTTCCAATAACGCATAACAAAAACTCACCAACACGGTTAAATATGAACTTTATAACTCCGTAGTGGTTAACCAAACAAATGCAATCGACATTTAAAAGCTTTCCGCGGGAATTGAGAACGGGAAACTGAAAACAACAAACACAGATTGAAATTTAAACCGCTTTTATTGGAAACGTAATAATGGGTTAGGTTAGCAAAGTAAAAAAAGTTTAAAGTCTTGTTTTCTTTAGGAACTTGTTAGGGCTTAAGATTTTTACATGAAAGCAGAATTAGCTTATGAGTTTTTGCATTTAGAATTAAAATTCACGGTAGAGGGAGCTGAGGGAAGCTCCTAGAGTGACCATGTCCCTTAACACGTAACGAATGACACAATTATAAATCATTTTAATTATATAATGAAGAATATAAAGCTTTTTCTACGTCGTTGTATGAATAAAGTTAAATAAACAGATATTGATATGATTGATATGACAGAAGCGCTTGTAGCTCTGCGGTGTTCGGTGGTCGGAAACGATCACCAAAGTACAGCAGAGTTTACAGAGGTCAGTCCTTGGATGGGTGACCGTTTGTGTGGCATTTGATATCGAGCGCTTCCGTGCTTCGGAAGGCACGTTAAGCCGTTGGTCCCGGTTATCACCAAATGTGGTAGTCGTTAAGCCATGCTAGAGGCCTCATGGGCGGCTTGAAAAATTCTAACAGCAGGGCGCCATACACCTGCCTCCGCCAATCCGCACTGGGTCAGCGTGGTGGAGTATGACCCAATACCCTCACACCTTGATATGTGTGAGGAGGCTCGTGCTCAGTAGTGGGACGTTAATGGGCTGTGATGTGTGTGTGTGAAACAGATATTTGATTATGAAACAAATCAGTTTTTAGCAAAAAATACCTTATAAAAATTTTCATATAACAACAGCAAGCTGAATTACACCAACCAAAAGCTGTATCTATAATTTAACTTGACCATTTATTAAACATAATAGTGAATTAGTGGTCAATAATTGCGACCAACAATGTGACCAATAATGTGACCAATAATAGTGACCAATACTTTTGACCAATAATAATGACTAATATTTGTGACCAATAGTTGTGACCAATAATCGTGACAAATATCAACGAAATATGACCAGTAATTACAGGAACACGAAAGCAACAGAAGATCTGACCAATCCAATTAAATTTTGCGCGAGTTCATCCCGTTGGCAAGTCAATATTGAATTTACTTTGCGGTGGGCCGTCTGTATCGAGTTAATATTATTACACTGCTAATCAATATAACGGCTTAAGGCAAAATTGTAAATGTATTATTGAGAAAAACTAGTGAGAGATAAATCTTTAATGGTATTGGAAAAAAGAATATGCAAGAAATGAATTTTTGCAGAATGAAGTTCTGTTGACAATATGTCAAATTGTATTGTATCAAGAAAATATTTCTGTATGGGTCCTACCAAAATCGAAGGAGCCCAAGCTATTAATTATTATTAAAAAGTAAGTATGTGAAGTAAAATTTTAAGAAACAAAATGGAAATACAAAAATAAATCTTTAATAATGGATACTTTGTCAGAATTTGTCAAAGTTTGTCAGAATTTGTCAAGGTTTGTCAGAATTTGTCAAGGTTTGTCAGAATTTGTCAAGGTTTGTCAGTTAATCTGTCTGTTGTGGGTATTTCTCAAGATTTGTCAGTCTGTCGGTGACTCTAACGGGGGGATTTGTCAGTCAGCCCGTCGTGATTCTAAAGATAGGAAAGGGATTTTACGTCAGGCAGTCTCGAGATTGAAAAATGCCACAAAAAACTCATCTCGACTTTTTAAATTATTTATTAAAATCTATTACTTAAGAAAGAAAGGAGCAATAATTCATGTCACTTCCCCGCAGCCTTGTCATACGTGGTCCCACGCAATTGGTGGCGAGCCTATGAACGCTTACTGGAAAAATACCGCTTTCATACCCTGGACACGAATTATAGCAGAGTTTACCACAAAGTCAGTCAATTCACTAGACAATGAATGATGAATAAATCATTCAGTGTGTGTATCAGAGAAAGCGAGTGGGAAATGGTCAGTTATTTAATTAGCTGCATTACTCTCCGAACCCAGTCGCAGTATCAATTTTTTTTTTTTACTTCATTTAAAAAATATATACAATTTTATGCAGTAAGATGCCAACATGGACTTCTTGGCGGGAAAGTGAAGCGTCATGTCTACAGTTTTGTTTTATTTTCTAAAATTTGTGATATTTCTAACATTAATGTGTAATAACGGTGGATTATTAACCGTTAAGTGTTTGTGAACATACATGAGTGTTGGTAAATCAAACAAAACAGTGCAACATCACTTTTCAAATTTTCTTTCAAGGAGTCCATGTGAGTTCTCAGGATAGTCCCACATCTTTACTGAGGACTCAAGGGGCTTAGGGGAGGGTATCTCATTTACCATTTATCATCTTTATCACCATTCATTCTCATTTACTATGAATTATATATTATTAATATATCACTTATTTGACACTGGCTAAATTTGCTAGACGCACGAAGCCATTATTTAAAACAAAGAAAAAAAAGATGCCAACGTAAACTCTTTCAAGTTTTACTTGATAACGTTATATAATTGTCTTATATACGTTATGTATTAACCTGGGCATCTTTTGTTACACCATTCCTACCTAACAAAGGACTACAATAACACTCGGGGCGTCTTCATGAGAACTATACTTAGGTTAATAGACAAAGAACAAGTCACATTCATACGAGAAAGGAAATGTTCTCAAACAAACAAACAGTGATCACTCAGCGATGGGAATAGACGAACTAGCGCGGAACATTACCCGAGTAAAAGTTGTTACTACCGCCCAATTTAAGTTGAGATTTGGTTCAGAGTATATACTCATCCAACTTACTGAATAAGAAGAAGGTTTTATTTCATTTGGAAAGTTTTTATACAACTGCTACTCAAGCATGCCATCGGACTTCTTGGCGGGAAAGTGAAGCGTCATGTCTGTAGTTTTTATTTATTGTCTTATAATATTTCGAAAAATAATGTGTAATAACGGTGGATTATTAACCGTTAAGTGTTTGTGAACGTATATGAGTGTGATAAATGAAACAAAACAGTGCAACATCACTTTTCAAATTCTCACAAGAAGTTCATGTGTTATCTCAGTAGAGCCCCACATCTTTACTGAAGACTTAAGGGGTTTAGGGGGAGGGGTATCTCATTTACCATTTATCATCTTTATCACCACTCTCATTTGCTTTGCTTAGTAATATATCTCTTACTTAACACTGCCTAATTGTGCAAGACGCACGAATACATTATTAAAAAAAAAAAGAAAGCGTGCCGTCTACCAAATGAAAAATAGCTACTACTATATGGGTTAATAGGGTTATTACTAGCACCTGCAAGTGGTGCACCTGTCGATCAACGGACAAGGCTCTGGCGAACATAACAGTGCCCGGTAAGCGGCAATAGGCTCGCCACCTATTACGAGGGACCAACTATATTATTTTCAAAGTGTGGGCGTATAATATGTCTCTGCCTACCCCTTCGGGGAAACAGGCGTGATATTATGTTTGTATGTATGTAAAATTAAGAACACATTTGTCTTATACTTCATATGTATGTACATACTTTAAGTAAAGTATATACTTAAACTAAAATTATTTCTAGGCAAGGAAAATAACGGAGGCCTAATGGGCGGCTTGATAAATTCTAACAGCAGGACGCCATACACCTGCCTCCGCCAATCCGCACTGGGTCAGCGTGGTGGAGTATGACCCAATACCCTCACACCTTTATATGTGAGAGGAGGCTCGTGCTCAGTAGTGGGACGTTAATGGGCTGAAATGATGATGATAAAGGAAAATAAATACAGGATTAAGAATTTTGATTGTAGTTTAAGTTCGAAAAACTCTTGCAGGGTGTAAAAGTTATTTTGTAACGTTTATATATCCTGATGCCTCAGTAAGTACACACTAAATATACAACTCTTCGACATATAGTTTGTAGAAAAACAGTTTTCGAGCCCTACCTACCGTATATTCATAGTTACACAATACTCGCAAGTTTTATCATTAGTCTTGCTCTTGTTCCATGTTCCATGGAGTCGTTATTCTTCATTATACCTATATCCGGATCTACTTTGTTTATGGACTATTCGATTGGCGAGTCGGAAAATAGGTCACAGATTCGGTTCGTTAACTTCAGTCTGAGTGGCTGGACCTTAATTATTTTCCTATATTTCTTTTATGTATTTATTTTATCGAACGATCCACCTATTAAGTGAGGCCCAAAATATATTATATATATTTCTGACATTTAGACCAATTATTTAGTTCCAAGATAAGTATCATTAAGAACTTGTGGTATGGATACTAAACAACGGATAAACATACTTAAATACTTTTTTTTTGTAAATAAATACTTAATATACATAGGAAAACACCCAGACCAGAACAAATATTCATGTTTATGCACACAAAGATTTGTCCTGTGTGGGAATCGAACCCACGACCTCTGGAGTGAAGTGTAGGTATACTTACCTCCACACCATATAGGTCGTCAAAATATAACTGGCGAAATGTGGGTTAAATAATATGCCTCTGCATACTCATTTGGGGAAACAGGCATGATATTAAGCATGTATGTGTGTATGTATGTGTGGAAGCGCTCGTAGCTCTGCGGTGCTCGGTGGTCGGAAACGATAACCGAAGTACAGCAAAGTTTACAGAGGTCAGTCCTTGGATGGGTGACCGTTTGTGTATCATTTGATATCGAGCGTTTCCGTGCTTCGGAAGGCACGTTAAGACGTTGGTCCCGGTTATCACTAAATGTGGTAGTCGTTAAGCCATGTTAGAGGCCTAATTAGGCGGCTTGATAAAATCTAACAGCAGGACGCCATACTCCTGCCTCCGCCAATCCGCTCTGAGTCAGCGTGGTGGAGTATGACCCAATACCCTCACACCTTGATATGTGAGAGGAGGCTCGTGCTCAGTAGTGGGACGTTAATGGGCTGAAATGACGATGATGTGTGTATTTCACATTCCACTGGCCTCAGATCCCCACAAACCTGGTGATTAATGCTGTTTGTTATAACATTACTATGAATAAACATAATTAACATCTGAATCACCAACGTTGATAACTAGACACCTGACCTACATAGCTATAATATTAAACTTCACCCGATACCCTAAATCTCACATAACTCACCAATCTGTCATGAGTTATTATCAGAAAGTTGGCCGTAGGCCGTACGCGTACTTATTCGTGAGAAATCACCGCGATCAATACGCGTAACCCGGTACGCGTAACATAACACTCGTTACAAACGCTAGGTATCAGGTTACTTTTGTCGGCGTGTGAATCTACGAGGCCATTTTTCAGAGTGATGTGTTTTACTCGCGAATTTCTTAGACACAGCCTATATGCTCATGAAAAGAACTTTTTATTTTTAAAATATTTTTCTGACGTTTACACCAATTATTTAGTCTCAAGATAAGTATCATTAAGAACTTGTGTTATTTATTTATTTAGTTATGGATTCTAAACAACGGATAAACATACATATATATTTTTTTGTAAATACATATTTAATATACATAGTACAACAACCAGACCAGATCAAATATTCATGTTCATGCACACAAAGATATGTCCAGTGTGGGAATCGAACACACGACCTTAGGAGCGGAGAGCGGATATTCTCGCCACCAAGCCATATCGGTCGTCAAATTATGCTTTACTATGGTATTATCAATTGACATAACATATGCAAATGTCATTACGCGTAACAGGATTAGTAACGTAACACTGGTTTCAAACGCGAGTATCATATTACCTTTGTCGGCGTGTGGAATCTACGAGGACGTTTTCTAGAGTAATGTATTTTACTCGCGAATTTCTTAGACACAGCCCAAGGCAAACAGGGGGAAGAGTATGATAATCGAATTATATTTATTTAATTTCTAACTTTACGTATGCTGAAAGTGCTTGCGGTATGTTTTTCATGAAATATTGCCAACTTTGTTTTTCCTGCCTGGTGGTAAGCACTCGATGCAGTCCAAAAAAACAAAACAAGCTTTATACCGTGGAGTGAGCACGGTAAAAAGCGCACCTACTAATGGCGGCCTATTAAAATGACGTTTCATGCCCCGCATAAACTTTAATGCAATGGGACAAACTTATGTGTTATTATTTTACTCTAATTTGAAAGAGATTTACATGAACATAGACGGTACATTTACATCACCATGGGTCACTAACATTGTATTTACTGCTGACATCTTAAGCATTCTTTGATGGTAAAAAGCCTTTAGCCAGTAATTGCTCAAAATGTTTATTAAAATCTAATCAAACCACGGTAACAACAAATGTATTTATAAAAGTGATCTCTAACCACTGAACAAAAAAAATCCTAACACCATAACAATTTAGGAATTTACTTAGAGTTACTACTAACTTATCCAATTTTTTTAACATACATACTTTTTTTAAATTACTTAAATATTTTTAAGCCATAACAATTTTGGAATGTAAAAAATATATATATAGCGAAATGAATTCACTGTTTCTTGTATACTGTGGCTACATAGAAAGGGTCGCGCGTTCCTTAGCAGGGTGGTACCAGCGCGTGATGAAATTTTTAAAGCCTCTTACGAGGTAGGTATTTTTATTAGATCTCTCACAAGATTAAAAGCGGTTTGGCACCGTATTCGCTGTTTGAACTAGCTGTCGGACGATTGGTTCTGATAGAATGGCGATAAAAAATACGATTCGTAAAGTGAGGGTTAACAAGTATGGAAGAAATTGAAGCCATGTTTATCTCGTGAAAGTTCTGTTTCACAACTAATTATCTTTTTTCATAATTAAGGAGGTTTCGTATGTAAGTGTATGTCTGTGGCTGCGTGCATGCATATATTAGTGTGTGTTTTATATTTGAGAGTTGTGTATGTGAGACAGTGTGAGTATGGGTGTGTAAGTATATAATTGCTAGTAATGCCAAGACAAGAAGTGGATGCTTATATAAAGGAAGTATCTTAAACACATAGAACCAAAACTCTAATGTCAGTTATTAAAATGCATAAAAACTTTCAAATATAGAATTAAGAATTTAATTTCGCACGAGACGTTAAAAACAATATTTAAAAAAAAAATACATATATGAACCAACTGATTTTAGGACCTCTTCCTTTTTTTAAGTCGTAGGTGAAAAATTTTAAAAACCTTTTTGACTTATGAAATGTAAGAAAGAAAAATAAACTTGAGAAACGCACGAAGCCATTATTTAAAAAAAATATATATATATAGTATGAAACATCATGTCTGCAGATTTGTTTTATTTTCTAAAATTTGTGATATTTCGAACATTGATGTGTAATAACGGTGGATTATTAACCATTAAGTGTTTGTGAACGTACATGAATGTTAGTAAATGAAACAAAACAGTGGAACATAACTTTTCAAAATTCTCTCAAGAAGTCCATGTCAGATCTCAGTATAGTCCCAAATCTTTACTGAGGACTCATGGAGTTTATTTATCATCTTTAGCACCACCCATTCTCATTTACTATGTATAATATATTATTAATATATCTATAACTTGACACTCGCTAAATGTGCTTAACGCACGAAGCCATTATTTAAAAGAAAAAAAACATCATTTCGGAACTCAAATAAATATACACAAATAGGGATTCTACCAATACCTAAGAAGCTCAAGCAATAGGCTCGCCACCTATTACGTAAAGTCCAACCGTCAACCTATATATTAGGCGAAGTCTGGGCGTATAATATGCCTCTGCTTCCCCTTCAGGGAAACAGGCGTGAATGTATGCAAATAATCATGCATAAAATATTGTCCTTTTTTGAAGTCATGAGTTGAAAGGATGAAACATTTTCAACAACGCTGTGCCTACTAAAAATTTTAACGACTTAATGTTAAGTGTGGGAACTTACTACCGCTATACGAGCTCAAGATTAGCTGAACGTGTGATAAAATATGGACGTGTTTGCCGTGGAGCCTGAAAGGTTTTTAAGGCGGGTATTAGAGGATATAATAGCCTGCACGCCTAGCCTTTATAAGTGCGTTCTGTAAAAAGGTAGGGAACTACAGCATAGAATAATTTATAGTGAAGCGCTTGTCGAGCTGTGTTGGTGGAACTTGAAATAGAACTTTCTGAGGAGAGTTCTTGGATAAATTAGGCGTTCTAACAAATATAGTACTTACGTAGTAAATTATAGAGTAGCATTGTGCTATGCATGTGCTATGAAGATCCTCTACCTGAATATCAGGGACCGAGTGATTTACATACTCAGCGACAGTCAAGACACTCAAGGCTATCGCCTCAGTGCGAGTCAAGACTCAAGGCTGGTGCTAGAAGCTGCTCAAACCCTTAACAGACTGGGCCGGACAAACAGAGTAACCCTCATGTGGATACCAGGCAACGCCGGATTTAAGGGAAATGAGCACGCTGACAGGCTTGCCAGACAGGGCTCGGAATCGATATTCACGGGACCGGAGCCATGCATTGCACTCTCCATGAGTACCTACAATAGCCACGACGCTAAAAAAGCATATAGTGGAGAAACAACTATCGGAATGGCAGCTGCTACCAGCGCTTAAGCATTCAAAGGCCTTCTTCATAGGGGAGACAGGGAGCAGCTGGTGTAAGGCCCTTTGCGATATTTGTAATTGGGGTTTCACGGGGCATTATGCCACAAACAAAATGCTCCACAGGATGCGACTAGTGCAATCACCGCTATGTTGTAGATGTGGTGACCAAGAGGAGTCTATAGAACACCTGCTGTGTACCTGTGACTCACTGTGTGACTGTGACTGTGGCTGCTTGCCGAATGGGTCTCCTGGGGGTGGCCTACCCACAACCAAGAGACTATGGGCTCCAATCTGCAAAGACTGTCATAAAGATGATGGTAACAATATTTAGAGATTCGGAGTGAAAGGCAAGGGGATGCACAAAAGATCCGACATAAGGGTCAATGTGCGCCACGGACAGTCTGTGGCCCCCGCGATAAGATAAGATCGAAGTTCCAAACACCTCTTAGCATTTGACACGTTTCTGTAAGAAACTTCAGAGTTAAAAGTCTTTTAAGCAGTTGAAGCAAGGCTCTTTACTACACCCCCCCCCCCCCCAACAGATTGTCATAGGGGGGCGGGCTGAGTACCTACCGGAGGCCGGGAAAGATAACACCCAGAAGTTGACGATTCTGGGTGATCTTAGTACTGACTACCGGGGGGGAAACTAAGAGGGACCTATGGAGGGGGCGGCGGGTAGGCCAGGAGGGCCCGCCAAGCTGCGCCAGGAGGGTCTTAGGCAGCGGGGGCAGGGGGCCTCTGCTGTCTTACCATAGACCCTCGGAGAAGTCGGCCACACACGCTATGGTCGCACAAGGAGGGAGGAAGAGGGCGAGTCCACTGCGCCTCTCTGAGGAGGTCCTCTTGGTTTAGATCCGGCGGACGTTGGCCGCAGGCGGGGTGTCAGACGTTGCAACCCAGGTACTGGCCCCCGCCTTCTTCTCAACAAGCGGCGGGCGTCGTCGGGAGATTTTTAGTGGGTATTACTGCTGGCAGTCGCATCTGCCGCTGGTGAGTCCCACACCTCCTTTCGGTCCCCCTTTGGTCGGAAGGCAGTGCGAAAACGCATTTTGTTACCGACGTAAAACAAAAAAAAGGCTCTGATAATGGCGTTTTTATTCGTTCAAATTCGACTAGACGCATCTGAAAAGACTCCAAATTTATCCTCTACGAAATCTCAAAAAACAAAATCTTTTTTCCCTCGAGAATGATAATTACTTTTATTCAAACCGTAAGATTCCTTATAGTTCACAGCCTAAATTGGAACTGCCAAGGAGGGGCAGAAAAAAGCAACAGCAATATATTTCACGAAACTCCATTTATTATTCAGTCCACAGTTACGATATCTAGACAGAAAAATCTTCTAACATTTGGCAAAACTTTTTTTACATTTGAACAAGGATATTATTAAAAGAAAGGGTTTAGTTATTGTGGAAAATGTTATTTTTTGCATACAAAATATCACATACACAATCTCACTTCCATATACACCATTTTAACATTTTCAACTTGTATTTATATTAATTCGAATAAAAAGTCATCCAGATCATTGTTGTGGGCATCCCCTATTCAACAAATTCGGCTCAGTTTCACATTACATACTTACTGACTGTGACGGAAGGTTCCCTTCGGGCTACTTTATTTGTAACGTCTTCTAGGAAACCTTTCAACATCACTGTGTGTGTTCCGTATTGTTGTATTCGATTGATAATTTGAAAGAGCATAGCCTGTGAGTTTCTTGTCAGTTCTTCTCACAGAGCGGGGGCTCGGAACTGGCACTTAGGGTTCATACAAACGAACTGCAAGTTGTGTGCTGCCGTCGACGCGTCGGCGGCAGCCGTCAATGCGTCGACGGCAGCAGTCAATGCGTCGACGGCTGCCGTTGGCAGGCGAAAACGTTTGCAGTTGGAGTGCCGCGTACTAGCAGTCGTGGTCGGTACGAAAAACGCCACAACTGCAAACGTCGCCACCTGTCGGCGGCAGTCGTCGACGCATTGACTGCTGCCGTCGACGCATTGACGGCTGCCGCCGACGCATTGACGGCTGAAGTAGCCTCTGCCGTTCCGACTTGCAGTTCGTCTGTATGAACCCTTAGATTCACTTACATATTTTTTTGCACGAAAGTGAATCTAAGCTCCATGATTTCAGTGCAGTTAAATACGTTTTTTTTATATATTTCATTTTGACGTTTTCAAGTGCTATGTAATAGTTTATGGAATTAAGAACTTTTTACTTTTATTTATAGGCATAGTTTGACCTTAACACTATGGAAAGGGATCTTTACAGTAATAACATAGGAGTAAATAAATAAAATCAGAGTTCATACATACTGACATAATCTAGGATTACTTAACCCATTACTTTGTGTATATTATTTACTATGTGCGCATTGTACATCGATTTTAACTAAATAATTATATTCACTGAAGTACGTAATAAATTTTCACAAAATGGCGGAAATCAACGAAGCAATGTTCGTTCGTCCCGAATATTTTCCGATTGTAAAATTTCGTCTAACTCAATTTATTTTCTGAAATATCCAAAGTTGAAGACGGGAGGGTTTAGGCCCACAATCCCTTGGGGATGGGATAACAAACCCTATTATTCTGATACTGGCGGCCGATTATAATTTAATAACATCCTTAGACATTTTACACATCGTCATCCAGTCCGAACAATAGGTTGTTATATTAGACATCTAGACAACGGACAATTATGCTTTTTGCAAAAACATAATTCAGACTTCAAAAATTCTTTCGTTCATAAACTATCACATGGTACTTAAAATGAAATACAAAATAGGATCGAAATATAGACAAATATCCATGTTCATTAATTAACCCACGCCCTCACAAAAAAAACTTTTAAAAACAGTTTAACGACCTTTTTGGAGAGTTATCATCGTCATCAGAATGAAAATGAGTCTTAAAAAGTCCACTTCTGAATATTGCGTCCCCAATAGTTTTCATAGATAGAAGCACTCATAGCTCTGCGGTGCTCGGTGGACGGAAACAATCACCGAAGTACAGCAGAGTTTACAGAGGTCAGTCCTTGGATGGGTGACCGTTTGTGTGCCATTTGATATCGAGCGCTTCCGTGCTTCGGAAGGCAAGTTAAGCCGTTGGTCCCGGTTATCACTAAATGCGGTAGTCATTAAGCCATGTTAGAGGCCTAATAGGCGGCTTGATAAATTCTAACAGCAGGACGCCATACACCTGCCTCCGCCAATCCGCACTGGGTCCGCGTGGTGGAGTATGACCCAATACCCTCACACCTTGATATGTGAGAGGAGGCTCGTGCTCAGTAGTGGGACGTTTATGGGCTGAGATGATGATAGTTTTCATTATATGGGAGGTATTGGTTGGAGGTAATTGGAGGCCCATATTCAGCACGCTGGGCGCCTGCTGGGGTTGGAGATCGCAGTTCAAGCCAGTACACAGGATGACGCTGCTGCCCATCATCTGATAGGATTTCTCTTCGCCGTGAGATGAGAGGGGGTGGCACTATTGTAGACCGGTACTACACGGTAGGTACATTATATTCTGAAGAGTTCCATGCTATAGGGGGAAAACTTCGCTAGGGAGTTCATTCCACAGCCAAAGGGTATACGGCAAGATTATTACATCTTCATTTGAATACAAAGTCGTAATTAATAATAAATATGATTGGGCACTATAGGTCTATTACTTAAGTTAAAATTGTTATGAATTAATGTTCTGTTTATGACTGTTTGTTGCCAAAATAAATGAAAAAAAAAATACTTTACAATTGTTTCCGTTTTGCATTGCTATAAGTATTAAGATTATTTTATTTTCACATTACTTTATTTATTAATTTTATAAAAGAATTACTGTCTGTAATAGTTTGAAATATCTGTTTTACTCTCGTTTCAGCGTTGGAACTGAAGACATCGTTGTTCTGAGGCTCCTATCTTACCTAGAGATGCCCTGTGTAAGGGCGAAACACGTGTCGTGTTGGATTTTTTTCTTAATTTTTCGGGAATTTTTTGTTGCCCGGGAATCGTTACAAAGATATTTTGAAACCATCACTTTGTAATTATCTGTATTTTACAGGACAAGTGGAGATCTAGTTGTGGTCTGCCTCAGGGTTTATCTCGACTTGTCACAGACATCAGAGACGAGCCCCTTAGGGACCAGCAAAAGGGCAGCCTTCATTACATAGTCCCTTTGACTGTCTTTCAGGTAACAACTGTTCCTTATACAATACAACCTAACCATTTACAATAAGGTTCATTTATTTACTTGCTTGTGACATGGTATCTTATAGGTATTACTTAAAAAAGACCAAGGCACTTTATACATATGAGACAGAGGACACAGAGCGTTTTCATAATAGTTACATAACTTCAAGGTAAGATTTAAACTTATACTGAATAAATATGACACAATTTTTATTGCCTATCTGCGTAAAACT
Source organism: Musotima nitidalis (assembly GCA_949126915.1). Taxonomy (NCBI): domain Eukaryota; kingdom Metazoa; phylum Arthropoda; class Insecta; order Lepidoptera; family Crambidae; genus Musotima; species Musotima nitidalis. Next base: position 2,698,014 of record OX421424.1, on the reverse strand, counting down.
CATTTAGATTATGATTTTTGGATTATTTATTAGAAGTTTAGATTTTTCTATATTATATATTTGAGGGTGTATAGGGATCCTACCAAGACCTAAGGAGCCCAAGCCAACCTCACCTGCAAGTAGTGCACCTGCCGATCAACGGACGAGGCTCTGGTGAACATAACAGTGCCCGGTAAGCGGAAGGGGTAGGTAGAGACATATTATACGCCCACACTTCGCCAATTATATAGTTGGTCCCATGTAATAGGTGGCGAGCCTATTGCCGCTTACCGGGATCTGTTATGTTCCCAGAGCCTCGTATGTTAAACTTGGAGATGAGATTGGCTTGAGCTTCTTCGTTGTTGTTTGGATCCCTATACACCCAAATATAAAACTAAATTTGGCAATTTAATGCTCAATCAATATTTTTGATACACAATGAACTTAATTAATTATATTCCATAACACACAAGCACACGTGTGTTCCGGATGTGTGTAGAGAAAGTGTCACAAATATACACTATGTGGTCTACTTAACTTACCTATAAGTTATTCACATAAATCACACAAAGCGCTTGTTAGTCCCAAACAAAGCTGTGCTTGTAATATGAGACTAGACTACAGTAAAATTTTTTTTGTTGTAAATGTGTACTTCTAATACGTAGCAAAACTTAAATATTTGTAACATGCACACAAATATGTTTCCTGTATTGGAATCGAACCCCCGACCAGAATACAGATATAATACCTAAGCACAATGTCGGGCATCGAGTAGTGTATAACCGTACATACTCGTCGTCATCATTTTAGCCATTTGAAGTTCACTGCTAAACATAAACCTCTCCAATAGTAATAAAACATTAGGTTATATGTACAGAAAAACAAAACTAACATAAAAAGAAAAATAAAAGTCAACGCAAGCGGTTGGAATTAATATACTTACGGTTCGTTTTAACCAGAATGTATTGAATTTTCAGACCACTTTCAATTCCGAGATTAAACCGAAGCTTACGGCGGCCATCTTGTTTAAACTTTAATCGGCCACTAGATGGGGCCCGAGTGCAAAGCAAATGTGTTCTCTGACCAGTATAGAGATATAGTGAATACTTTATCGAACATTTTACTTGAGATACTTCTTTGTTTTAATTGATTTATTGATTAACGGTTAATAATCCACCGTTATTACACATTAATGTTCGATAAATCACAAATTTTAGAAAATAAAACAAAACTACAGACATGACGCTTCACTTTCCCGCCAAGAAGTCTTAATAAAGTTTATTAGTTTTTATTTTTGTTTTAATCTCAACAATTTTATCTCTTTATGCTGACGTATGTCAACAACATACGTATTTTATAACTCTCATCGCTGGCCGTTGTTGTTTACTATTCCTAATGTTCCGTATTTTTCCCTCCATAAATCCGCATCGACACATTTTATCCTCGTATCTACGAAACTAATCAAAATAAATCGCCGTATACTGTTTGAGCAGATTGAATCGTACCAATAATTAGAAATTAATATAAATAATTCTTTTCTCGACGGTTTTAAAGGTACTAATACAATATTCTAAGGACACAAGTAAACTTTTAAGCAGAGACTGAATAGCCGTCAATATGACTGGCTTCCCAAGTTCCCAACATTGTCACCAGCCATTAGCTACACTTATATCCACACTTACACTTAATATTTTTTTATTTTTAAATTGTTTTGTTGCATGTAAGTGAATCTAAGCTTCGTGAATTAGTGTAATAATATTTCGACTGTTTTTTTTTGATGTTTTCAAGTACTACGTATAATAGTTTATGAAATAAAATTTTAATTACTTTACTTTACACTAACCTTGAGTTAGATCTCTTCGACGAGTCGTGTTTCTTGCCTCCCTGCAGATTAGGCAGGTCCTTCTGCCGTTTTTTGGTCTCCTTCCATATCCTGTAGTAGAGTATGCACATAACTGTCACTGGCACATAGAACGCCGCAATGGCGGTCCCGAACGTGATGAACTGGTTCGTCTCTATGAACTGAATGTAACACTCGTGAGGCGGCACTTTCCTCTCACCGTCTATGTACGGCCACGCGTAAATCCAAGGAGGCCACAACACCAAACTGAACCCCCACGCACCCCCTATCATCACTGTCGCGCGGCGTGTAGTTCTTTTGGCCCTATACGTCAACGGCCTTGTCACACTAAAGTACCTATCGAAACTGATTATCAACAAATTGAGCACTGATGCATTCGACGCCAAATAATCAAGTGCGAGCCACGTGTCACAAATGTAAGGCCCGAGAGGCCAGTAGCCGTAAATAGTAAACATGGTATAAAGGGGCATGGATATCAATCCAATAGCGAAATCGGCAACGGCGAGAGAGAAGAGAAAGTAGTTGCTGATGGTTTGGAGTTGTTTGTCGATTTTGAAGCTGATCATGACCATGGAGTTGCCGACGACGGTGAGCACGGAGAGGACGCTGGCGACTATGGCGATGACTATCTTCTGGGCGAGGCTGTAGGGGCTGGTGGGCAGGTCGAGCGCCAAGTCGGTGAGGTTGGGGCTGGAGACGTTGAGCATGCTGTCAACTCGGCGAGCCGCCGTCCGCGCCGTCCGCGCCGCCCCGCCGACCGACACCGGCCACGTCTGCCGACAATACAGAAACTATATTAGGCACATAAACATACATACATACATTCACGCCTGTTTTCCCGAAGGGATAGGCAGAGGCATATTAGGCACCTAAAACCCAAGAATTTATGGAAAAAGGGTGGGTTTTTTTTTAATACTTTATGAATTGCAAGCTTTAACACTAACCGAACATTTTGCCATATCGTGTTATGCTCAATTATATACTTTCTCTTCACATACGTATCTCACACACACATAATAACGCCCGTTTCCCCGAAGGGGTAGACAGAGACATATTATACGCCCACACTTCACCAATTACATAGTTGGTCCCAAGTAATAGGTGGCGAGACTATTGCTGCTTATCAGGCACTGTTATGTTCGCCAGAGCCTCGTCCGTTGATCGGCAGGTGCACTACTTGCAGGTGAGGTTGGCTTGGGATCCTTAGGTCTAGGTTAGAATTTTCTCCCCCCCGACTGGTCTCCACCTTGTCGTGGGGGGGGGGCTGAGTACCTCCCGGTAGGGCGCAGGAGGCGCTAGGGAAAAGGTAACACCCAGAGATTGGCGACTCTGGGTGCCCTTAGTACTGACTACCGGGGGGGAAACTAAGAGAGACCTGTGGAGGGCGTAGCGGGCGGGCCAGAAGGGCCCGTCTAGCAGCGCCGGGAGGGTCTTAGGCAGCGGGGGCAGGGGGCCCCTGCTGTCTAACCATGGACCCTCCGAGAAGTCGGCCACACACGCTATGGTCGCACAGGGAGGTAGGAGGGGCGCGTCCACTGCGTCTCTCTGAGGAGGTCCTCCCGGTTTTGGTCCGGGGGACGTTGGCCGCGGGCGGGGTGTCAGAGCTGCAACCCAGGTACTGGTGCCCCGCCTCTTTCTCAACAAGCGGCGGGCGTCGTCGGAAGATTTTTAGTGGGTATTACTGCTGGCGGTCGTGTCTGCCGGTGGTGAGTCCCACACACCTCTCTCGGTCCCCCTTTGGCCGGAAGACAGTGCGTAAATGCATTTTGTTACAGACGTAAATAAAAAAAACAAAAAAAAAGGTTTGAATTTTCTGAATATTTTAATCACTATTTGGCAAAATGGTAGATCTATTTTGTTAATTATTTCACGAATTTCAAGCTTTAACGCTTACTCAACATTTTACCATATCGTGTTATGTTCAATTCTACTTTCTTTTCACATACGTTTCTTAAGTTAATAAATAAGTTATTTTAGTGACACGCTGTTACTGACTCAAACGTTATATTTAACTTTTGACGTGACAACGTCTTATAATTCGATAGAGCCGGCTGCACGCACGAAAAACCATGACTCATGCGGCGTTACCTCGCTCTGAGGCGTTCCATGTAAGGCTTGAAGTGTAAGCGAGAGCGCGGAACGAGCGACAAAGAAGCACATTCGGCCTTTGCGTTCGGCAGCGTTCGACATCCGTCTCTCTCCTACTTGAGTGAGCGATGCGTCTGCGTGGACAGCTGCTGCTTTATTAAACAAATAAAAAATTTCTTTTGAAAAATGCTACCTTTCCATCAGTATTTTCTTAAGACGTTGTCACGTTCAACTATCGTCAGTAAACCGACTTTACAGACAACCAATTTTTTTAACAAAAATTTTGGTCAATCCTATCGATTGCTTTTTATAAGACGGAATAATCTATTTTGTTACTATTTTAGTTGTTTAACTATGACTTTTATTGCAAATGCAGGTCTAATGTAATAGAAATAACGCTAAGAGTTATCTATGACGCTCAATATACATGTGACTTACTTAACCAGTTAACACTTTTCCGTTAAAATGCTTTCACATTTTGCTAAAAGTAAATTATGTAGTATTTACATGAGTTAACATTTTTTTTAGAAATTTTTTACTCATCCTCTCTCGCCCGATTAGAACTCGAATTTACGGGCTTTAGATAACTTGTCCATTGCTCTAACCACTGAATACCAGACAAGTTAATATTTTTAGTAAAAAAATCGTCCGATAACTATAACATTATAAATGCAAGCAAATCAAGCGGAAAATCTATTATCTTACTGTCTCATTTATAGGAGGTTTATCGCAGAATAGAATAGAATAGAATAGAATTTATTAATTTGTTAAACATAGGTATTTTACATTAAGGTGTTGCATACTAAATATGTGCGCTATGTTTTGTCGTTGAGACATACAAACATTAACAAAGAATATTAGACTAATAATGTATTATAATTAAAATTACAGTAAAGTCTTATCATCTAGGAACTCATTTACTTGGTAATAACATTTTTCAAATAGTATTTTAATTAAAGATTTTTCAAATTCATGCAAGGTCATGCTTTTTATTACATTATGTATTTTGTTGTAAATTCACACAATATTACTGAACAATTATCCAAGCATAGAGCTGTATTCCAACTGTACACATGTATACTGATTAATGTGTGATTATTTAAGGGATCCCAGATACCCTTAAGCATCGAGCTGCAATCGATCTCCCGGCACGAGACGGCAGGCCTCCCCGCGACCTAATTCCACAGCCCTGTCAAAAGAAAGCTATTTCATGTGACAACTATGCTGATATAAATGGATGTGAGTACGTGAAAATCATTTCCTAATGGGTGGAATGAAAATACGGTTGTGTTCTTCTTTTTATTCAGAATATATTACTGTAAAAGGCCTAACGATGTTAAATCTGTACTTACTAATACTGGTGATTTTATATTTTCCAACTATAAAAAAAATTAAAAAAATTAAATACTTAGAACTTTTTTTTTTATTTTATAGTTGGTAAACATAAAATTATAGTAAGTAAAACATAGACATTGGTAAAATAAAAAAAACCAACTATGAATTTTAATGAAAAATGGTTTTATGAAATTTGGACTCCGATTAAACACTAATGAAAGTCGATTATACTTAAACCTGACACGCCCTTATATTTTGGCATAAACCCGGTTGCCCTTTTTTTTTTCCGCATGGAAAATCATCTAATGACCTTCTCCCGCTGTGGGTGGAGCGGAAGGGTGTGTCAGACTTTTACTGACTAAAAACCATCCATGTTCCTTCTTGTGCCTGCTACGTCCAGAGGCTGCGGTAACCCCTTTCGGACAGTCCCGCAGCAAACCCGGTTGCCCTAGACTTAAGCTTAGGGCCCAGGGTAAAACCTAACGCGTCCTAGTCATTCTGAAAGTCCGGAAAGTATCGTGATTATCTCTTATTTTGAGGATTTACATGTTTGAGATTTAGTTGCTTAATCCTAAGATTCACCTCAAATACACGGTGAATGTAGATATGGAACTAATAAGGACTGACATGTAACTTAAATAATAAAATACCTTTTTCATACATACACGTCTGTTTTCCCGAAGGGGTAGGTAGATGTATATTGTACACCTAAAGTTCGCCAATTACATTGTTTCCCATAATCACCACGCTAGGCAGGCGGGTTGGTGATCGCAGTTCAAGCCAGTACGCAGGATGACGTTGCTTTCCATCATCCGGTAAGATTTATCTTCGTAGACTCTTACGACTCCCCGTGAGATGAGAGGGAGTGCACTATTCTAGGCCGGTACCACACAGAACCGACCAAACAAAGAAAAAGGCTTACTCCATCTAAAATTGAACAATTAATTGACTTTCCAAGCCCCTCTCAGCCGCTTATATCCGACGGTAGATGTATAGCAATACCTGTTTTCATTGTTAAACATTTTCCGGGCACTTGAGGGCTTAATTTGTGTGTAGGATGGACGCTTACGGGACGACTTCCTTCAAAATTAGGGAAGATTATTATCTTTTGTAGCATAGGTACTTCTAAAATAATAAACAAGATACTTAAAGATTATAGAAAGTTATAAGTGGCACAAACGACGAAATCCAAAACAATTTTATTTTTCTTTCTTATGCAATCACTTGACTAATCAAGTGAGTGCATAAGAAAGATTTTTAAAGATTAGATTAAGCAAGTGATGGATTAAAAATATCTTTGTAACAATTCCCGCGCTACTATAATTTCCCAAAAATTCGCTCTCTCGTTTCAGCGTTGGTCGTGAAGACATCGTTGTTCTGAGGCTCCTATCTTACCTGAAGATGCCCTGTGTAAGGGCGAAACACGTGTCGTGTTGAATAGTTTCTCGATTTTTCGGGAAATTATATTAGCGTGGGAATTGTTACAAAGATATTTTTAATCCATCACTTGCTTACAATGGATTTCCGCAAAGTAACGCCTGAATCAATAAATTATTTAAGATTAGATTAGTTTAACCTCACATGAGGTGAACCATGACCCTGCTGAATCGTCAGCAGAGATGTCGCTAGGGCGAGAGCTCAAGCTCGAGGCCCGTACCTTAACTGGTCCCCTCCGGTTAAAAGTTCGATAGAGAGATTAGTTTAAGTTATGTGCTAAAGAATCGTTTTTGTCATTTAGTCACAGTTCAAGTCATGAAAAGTACATATTCAATTCAATTCAATACAATTCTTTATTGCATGCTACATTGGGTAGTTACATAATGTTATGTAAGTGTACATAGAGATGTTTACAGAGGTCAGTCCCGGTATGGGTGACCGTTTGTGTGGCATTTGATATCGAGCGCTTCCGTGCTTCGGAAGGCACGTTAAGCCGTTGGTCCCGGTTATCACTAAATGTGGTAGTCGGTAAGCCATGTTAGAGGCTTCATTGGGCGGCTTGAAAAAATCTAACAGCAGGACGCCATACACCTGCCTCCGCCAATCCGCACTGGGTCAGCGTGGTGGAGTATGACCAAATACCCTCGTACCTTGATATGTGAGAGGAGGCTCGTGTTCAGTAGTGGGACGTTAAAGGGCTGTGATGATGATGATGATATATGATATGTAACATCAAGATCTAGAATATATTTCTAAATTGTTATTATATACACCTATTGTTATTCACGTGAATTAATATATATAATGTCGTAAGTCATGTACGTCTAAGTCAAGTCAAAGTTAGGTCTTAAATATGACTCAACTGTTGAGGTATTATTGTACTAGGGCCTAACCCAGTAAAGTAGTTGTACTTTACTGGGTTAGGCCCTAGTACAATAGTGGGGTCTTTACCTGAGGCTTCTATAAAGTTTCTAGAACCAACACGGATTATCACAATTCACGATAAAATCCCAGTTTCCTCATTTGTGTAAGTTGACAAACAGTTATGTAATAAATTCACCATTTTACGCATAGGTAATACCTTAAATTGACACCAGTTTAAAAAATAGTTAATGCGTTTTCTCATTAAAAAAAAGTTACGTAATTTTTTTTTAAAATCTTAACAATTCCTACCTATTCTTACAGCCTTTTGTCAAGCCAAGTGAATCTGGAAATGTCTAGAATCCTAGAACATACCAACAGAATACCTCCAGAATGGCACAATAACATTCCGCTAGTCGTGCCCACGCATTCATTCACTCCAGATTCAACTCCTGAGCTATTTCATTCATTCAATGTCTATTTCAATCGACCAGCGAGAATTCAAGTTGGCTTCCTATTGAAATTACAATTTCTATAAAATTTAATTATAGTTCGAATAATGTGATTTGTTAATATGAGAAACTGAATTTTCAACGCTAAAGACATTTAGTAGATTTTTGTGGTATTTTATTAACATATCAAGGAAACCTTAGAGGAAAACATAGCTAAAGAACTCTGTATGGTTTTCGGGTAACGATAGTTTCATATAAGTAGGGAATACTGAGTGATTGTAGGCAAGTATACCAGTGTCGTAGCGTGAGCTAATTTAGAAGTGGGCGAAGGCGAATTAATGAAAATAGTATATAATTATTAATTACAGGAGCCCAAACCAACCTCACCTGCAAGTGGTGCACCTGCCGATAAACGGACGAGGCTCTGGCGAACATAACAGTGCCCGGTAAGCGGCAATAGGCTCGCCACCTAATACGTGGGACCTACTATATAATTAGCGAAGTGTGAGCGTGTAATATGCCTCTGCCTACCCCTTGGAGAAACAGGCGTGAATGTATGTCTATATGAAAGTCATATCAAAAAGTAACTATACCTACTAAAAGTAATATAAAATTGCGTAGTGATTATGGGCAAATTCGCCCAATTTAATTTTATTAATTGGGGAGGCTAATGTTTAGCAGTGAACTTTATAAAGCTGATATGATGAATATTTCAGCGATGATAGCCCAGTAGCGAGACCCCTTGCCTTTAAGTTCAGACGGTCTCGGGTTCAAACCCTGGGGGCCTATGACTTTTCGAAGTTATGTGCGTAATTATCGCTTGCTCCGTGTCTCGGAAAGCACGTTAAACCGTTGGTCCCGGCTGTCATAAACATGTATGGCAGTCGTTAGTAGGAACTCAGTGCCTTCTAACAGACTGACAGCTTGTTTAACCAAAGAATGATGTTTCTGCTGTCTAACCATAGACCCTCCGAGAAGTCGGCCACACACGCTATGGTCGCACAAGGAGTTAGGAGGGGCGCGTTCAATGCGCCGCTCTGAGGAGGTCCTCCCGGTTTTGGTCCGGGGGACGTTGGCCGCGGGCGGGGTGTCAGAGCTGCAACCCAGGTACTGGCGCCCCGCCTCTTTCTCAACAAGCGGCGGGCGTCGTCGGAAGATTTTTAGTGGGTATTACTGCTGGCGGTCGTGTCTGCCGTTGGTGAGTCCCACACACCTCTCTCGGTCCCCCTTTGGCCGGGAGACTGGAGACTGGGCCCTATGCTTAAGTCTAGGGCAACCGGGATAATGCTAGGATAATAAGACGATAATTATGATGAATATTCTAAAGTAATAGTGAACGTCACCTTTATTTTCTTCTACTGTCTGCCTCATCGCGGTCTGAGTCAGAGCGACCGTTATGAAATTTCTGAACCATACATCGTTGTTCTGAGGCTCCTATCTTACCTGAAGATGCCCTGTGTAAGGGCGAAACACTTCGTTTCTCGATTTATTTGGGAAATTATAGTAGCGCGGGAATTGTTACAAAGATATTTTTAATCCATCACTTGCTTACAATGGATTTCCGCAAAGTAACGCCTGAATCAATAAATTACTTTAGAACACAGGTTTTTGTAGACTTGTCAAATTGTTTTACTATCACATACATTTTCATGTAACTGGCAGGTGAAAAAACTAACCTTGACGATTTTCTTGCCCGTTCTTTTACAAACAAGCTCCCGCTGCAGTGAATAGGCGCGCTAGTTTTTAAGTTTTGTAATTTTTACTTTTATAAGAGCTCTATTGAGCCAAACTTAGTAATTTATTTTTACTTTGACTTTAATGTACCTTTCTTCAGCTGTAAATTAATAACAGCAGACGGTAACTTCACCATGTAATATATATCTAATTAAGGCTTCATGAACACATTACAACTGATAGTCAAACAAAATTTATAACCCCATTTATTTTCCCGCCGTAGTACAAGTTTACAGTCTTATTTATTGGACTATATAAAATGTAATTCTCTCTAATGTCCGTCTGAAAGTACAGCATATTGCATGTCAGTTTAATGTTTCGAAGACCTATAAAATAACATTGTATTTCGTATGCAATATATTGTACATGAAACTTTGTATATTTATCATGCTTGGAAACGATTTTGCGTACAGTGCTCTCTTTTGAAGTTTTCTCAAGTATACGTATAGTATACGTTTGTGAATATTCAAGGATTGGACCTAGATATGGTATAGATAGGTGACCTGCCGATCAATGAACGAGGCTCTGGCGATCATAAAAGTTTCCAATGAGCACCAGTAGGCGTGCCACCTATTATATATGTATATATATACATATATTATATGAAAAGAAATTAGTATTTCTTAATTTAAATTTTGCCGCGCGTAGCGCTGTCACTGTCTATGTACGAAATGTCAAAGAGTAAAAATAAAACTTAATTCAAAACTATTGTAAAAGAATAAATATTAATGTCGTTTCTTTGCTTACAGGTTTGTATTAATTCCATTGTGTGTAACCTAGATATGTAAGATATTTCAATATGTTAAAAAAATTAATACTTTGTTTACAGAGCAACGACAAGTTTATTCTTTAATTGAGTTATGATGTTATATATTGACGACCGATATGGCGTGGTGGCGAGTATACCCGCATTCCACTCCTAAAGTCGTGGTTTCGATTCCCATACAGGTCAAATATTTGTGTGTATAAATATGAATATTTGTTCTGGTCTGGGTGTTTTTCTATGTATATTAAGTATGTATTTACAAAAAAAAAAGTATTTATATATGTTTATCCGTTATTTAGTATCCATAACACAAGTTCTTAATGATACTTATCTTGGAACTAAATAATTGGTGTGAGTGTCTGAAATATTTATTTATTATTATTATTATTTATATATTTATGTAGCATAAATATTCTAGGTTATTCAAACATTGCATATAGAGCAAATTGTACAAGTTTGACAACGGAATATGTTGATCGTGTACACTGGATTTTTTTTGTCAGAATAAACATTCATAATACATACATTTAGGCATGCATACATACAAAAATACACGCATGCATACATACATACAATCACGCCTGATTCCCCGTAAGAATATTACAGGCAGATATTATACGCCCACATTTTGCTAATTTTGTTGTTGGTCCCACGTAACATGACGGACTTTTAAGATCGCCTAAGCCAAGTATATATTTACAAATTTATTTATATATGTCGTCTTTACTCAGTACCTCTTAATTTCTATGCTTATTCTATGTATATTTCTATTTTTCATTCTATTATTCAGGAATAACCTCAGATGTTAAAAGGCAACTCTATATAAATGAACTAGCCGGTATGGAACGGAAAAATTCCTTCATGTCCCGACGGAGCCTGTGGGGTATTGGCGACATTCAGCGGGCAATGAGATCGTGATAGTATTTTCGATATAAACTAACTGAATAACATTTTACTAACAAAGTTTTTTGATATGACAAATTTCAAGTCATGTTTCTTATGTCATTTTTCTTCAAATATCGTCAGGTCGCGTAAGCCGCACACACACACACACACACACACACACACACGCACGCACACAGACAAACCCACACAGACACACACACAAATGGATGCGCAGCACACACGCGGTATGTAGCGCGCGTTTCAGCGTCAATCACTATTTTTGATCAGGGTGTGTTTTGGTAAATATTCTTTGCACAACACAATTTTATTCTTAAGGCAAATTTAAAATATAATCAACCAGAATATGGAAACAGTAACTAAAACAATAACTTTTAGTCTGTATCCTATTTCAGGTCGGCCAAAACCTTACTTCAACAATTAAAAAAAGATCTATATGGTTGTAGCAAAGTTTACTTTTCGCAAAGAGGTCTCTAAATAAAATGAATGTATGAATATATAGATGATGAATGATAATTGCTATCTTTTATAAGACTAAAAATATTTGTGGTTTGCAGGACATTTAATCAATATAATGTTATTTTGTTAAAATTCTTTTATCCTATAGCTTGAGTATGTCATGCTCACTTAAATGTCTTTGCGGTGGTGGCGTCATGCGTCGGGTCGTTACGTTCCCTAAAGTATGGTTGAGCGAAACGATGGCTGGTTCATGCGTCATACTCGTGAATGGGTGCCGCCAGTGGCGACTGGTCTGCTTATGTCTACTATGATTATTCGTAATAATGCTCGTATAACTTAAAAAAAAATTGTTTTCTTCTTTTATTTTAAATCTTGTGAATGCAGAACACATGTTTTTGTAGACTTGTCAAATTGTTTTACTACTAAGTTCATTTTCTTGTAACTGCGGGAGAAAAAATTTACCTTGACGATTTTCTTGCCCGTTCTTTTTCGATCAAGCTCCCGCGCTAGTTTTTAAGTTTTGACCTTCATAAGAGCTCTTTTGAGCCAAACTTAAATGAATGATTTTTACTTTGACTTTGAAACGTGTCAACTGGTGAGAGGTGGCTATCCCTTCTCCTACATTGACATTAGACGAGACGCCATTTTTATCTTCATGTAAACATATTTATAAGAAGTCATTTGACTTCTTGGCGGGAAAGTGAAGCGTCATGTCTGCAGTTTTGTTTTATTTTCTAAAATTTGTGATATTTCTATCATAAATAATGAGTGTTGGTAAATGAAACAAAAACAGTGCAACATCACTTTTCAAATTTTCTCTCAAGGAGTCCATGTGAGATCTCAGTATAGTCCCACATCTTTACTGAAGACTCAAGGGGCTTAGGGGAGGGTATCTCATTTACCATTTATCATCTTTATCACCACTCATTCTCATTTACTATGAATTATATATTATTAATATATCACTTACTTGACACTGGCTAAATGTGCTAGACGCACGAAGCTATTATTAAAAAAAAAAGTCATTTTAATTCGGCATTTTTTGTCGGATTGAAGTAAGGCAATCCGAGGAAAAGCGCCTTAAATTGGATATAATTTCTTTATAAATATTTATGACACTTACACCAATTATTTAGTTCCAAAATAAGTCATTATTAATAATAATAATAATCATCATTTATTTCAAAATAAATTCCATATAAAATTTGTTAGTAGGTACATTGGCAATCTTTTAACCTATTGTTAGTAATACATTACAATTATATTATTTTCACTTTAGGTACATTTCACTTTCATTCATTAAATTTATAAAATAATAAGTTTAAATTATTAAGAACTTGTGTTTTGGATACTAAATAACGGATACATACATAAATACTTTTTTTATAAATTTATACTTAATATACATAGGAAAACACCGAGACCAGAACATATATTCATATTTATACACACAAATATTTGTCCTGTATGGGAATCGAAACCACGACCTCAGGAGTGGAGCGCGGGTATACTCGCCACCACGCCATATCGGCCGTCAAAGAAGTCTTCAAGAACTAGCATTAAGCAAAATATCCCTTTTAACTTGGAAGTTCCTCCCAAGAATTATTGTAAACATTGACACTGAATATCTCGTAAATATTTAATACTTGTGGAGTCAATGTCGAGTTTGAATACAAAGATAGCATCAAACGTGTACTTTGATTATGATATTTAAGCAAATAGGTCGTACAAAAAATATATAAAAACTCTAAGTGGTAAATATCATGTTGATCCACCTCTAATGAGTAAAGTAAAATAAGTTTGTTTTTTTAAACGATATAAAAACTCCTTACGTGCCTACATTTACAGTAAATAAAAAAGCTTCAATACAGTATAAACTTGGAAAAGGGGATTTCTTGCCGCGAAAGTAAAGCGTAATGTCTGCAGTTATGTTTTATTTTCTAAAACTTGTGATATTTTGATCATCAATGTGTAATAACGGTGGATTATTAACCGTTAAGTGTTTGTGAACATACATGAGTGTTGGTAAATCAATGTAAACAGTGTAACAACACTTTTTACATTCTCTCAATAAGTCCATGTGAAATCTCAGTATAGCACAGCTTTACTGAGGACTCAAGGGGTTTAGGGAAGGGCATATCATGTATCATCTTTATCACTGCACAATCTCATTCACTACGTATCAAACATTTATAATACATCTATAACTTGACACTGGCTAAATGTGCTAAACGCACGAAGCCATTATTTAAAAAAAAACTTGTAAAATAATTTATAAGTGTTTTTATACATTTAGGGCCAGATTTTAAATCCCTATTCAGAATAATTGAACAATCAATATTGTCTCACAAAATTATTTATTTTAAAGTAACAAAAGGAAAACTTATATCAGTTCATATAATAAAAAACCTTTGCATAAAAACTCTAACGTTATGAAATTCCTCATCGCTAACATTAACGAGGTTCATGTTTTAAAAAGACTCGTTGCAAATTCCGTTCTATTTTCAAAATAACACAGAATAAAAAATACCTCTACGCTCTGAACAATTGTTCAACGTGACCACTAGAGCGCGTGCGTGATCGTCGAGCGTGCTTAGCTAATTCGTAGGATAGTAGCACTTAATGTTGATTAATATAATGTCTAAAATCGGCTGCGCTACCGGCTGGAGGACCGTGCGTTAGTGGCGCGCTCTGGTGATCAAAGTGGACTGTCGTATAGGATGTACTTTGTTCGGACCAAAATAGCCGTATAGTTGAAGTATTAAATTTGTTTTAAATCGCCCTTCTATGAGCATAATATTAATACATTTTTTAACTTCGGTAGTTAAGATATTAAAATGTTATAAATGGGTGCTCTAATTCTACTGGTATAATATAAATACTTCCTTTAAAACTTAAATTGGTTACTGTTTTTTCTTGCTGGTGTATAGGGATCCCACTGAGAAATAAGGAGAAACAAACATAATCGTTCCCGATAAGCAGCAATAGGCTCGCCACCTATTACGTAGGACCAATAATATAATTGACGAAATGTAGGCGTATAATATGCCTCTGCCTACCCTTTCGTAAAAACAGGCGTGATATTATATACGTATATATGTCTGTTACTTGCTAGCGGGGAGACCGAATCAAAAAAATTCCGTAACGAAAAAAAAAACCTAACACCCCCCACTTCGACCGGCACAGCGGTGATACTTTTCAGTTTTTCCATCTATCGATAAATAGCAGAACTTTTAATGATTTTTTGAAATAAATAATAAATAAATAAATAAATATTCTCTTACAATCACACCAATTCTTTAGTTCCAAGATAAGTATCACTAAGAACTTGTTTTATGGATACTAAAGAACGAATAAACATACTTAAATACTTTTTTTTTTTGTAAATACATACTTAATATACATAGGAAAACACCCAGACCAGAACAAGTATTCATATTCATGCACACAAAGATTTGTCCTGTGTGGGAATCGAAATATCACGCTTGTCTCTTTAGTTCAGCAACCCTACCCCTAACCCCTAGCAATAGGTGGCATTGGTTGTATCGGGTGGCTAAAATTTGTTTTCATATCGGTCACCACGCTCAAAGTGTAATTTGAATAAATATCAAAGAAAAAAAAAATGGTTGCCTGTAAAGTCGTTTTTACGGGCGAAGATTTTACGTGACAACGTCTTTTTCTCGGTAGAATATTTATTGATATGAATATAATTAAATTGCACAATAGGAACAAGGAATTGAATGAAAATAAGAATTGCACAAATTTTAACTATAGAAATATAATGCGCCTAATTCTCTAGTGCTGCGCGCGCGGCAGACCGATCATAGTTGAGTGGGAGAGAGACGCAAGGCATTCGCCGGGCCTCTCTCTCGTTCGGTGACTCATCGTAACGTTACCGAGCGTTACACTTTTTCATAAGTGACTCCCAGCCGCAACCTAATTTAAGACGTTGTCACGTCAAAAAAAACGAAAAAAATACTGCATTAATAAAATAAATAAGTAATTATAATTGCTTAAGTTGATAAAAAATGGTATGCAATAGCTTTACCGCGGCAGTCTCCGAGTGCCACACTTCTTTTTTCCTACTTCTACGTGTATACAGACAGTAAAAAGAACTTGATACGAGGCTACGCATTCTATCCATCATTTAATTACAAGAGACATTATTTTAAAATTATCGTTCGAAAACAATTATAATTTTTGATGTTTAAATAACTGCAAAGACAAGCATACAATGAAATGCGCGCAACGGACCGCGTTTCTCTGAAGCCCAAGCGTGCTGACGTTATTTTAGGAAAATAATCCTAAATATACGGGCGAAAGTTTTACGTGACAACGACTTTGAGTGGTAAAATAATTTTAATGTAAATATTCATTCGTATAGTAGGAAGAAAGATGAAATAATAGTAACAATTTAAAACAATGCCTTTCACTTTTTATGTCTGTCTCTCTCGCTCTTAGGCGGGCTAACCATGCCCGAGTGGAAGGGACGCGTGCCTCTCACTCGCTCTCATTGTGAGCGCATAACGTGAGCGGAGCGTAACGCAGTTTCTTGAAGTGTCACCCGGCAAACCAATTTATAAGACGTTGTCACGTCAAAAACAAATTTTGTAATAAATAATCATTTAAAAATATCTAGAATAGTAGTGTATTATTGGGGCTTCTGGGAAATGATTTTAAATCTCCATGACGAATCAGACGAATCGCAGACTAGTGTAGACACACTACTTAGAATTCCCAGATATAGTCTTAAAGACAAAAATAATTTGATGCTGGGCATAATACATAAATCGGGATCTTTTTACAACCTGTTTACGACAGTCATAGTTATAAATCGACCACCTTATCATCAGCTTTATAAAGTCCACTGCTGAACATTAGCCTCCCCAATAGATTCTATCTACTGGGGATATTTGCCCATAACCACCACGCTGGGCAGGCGGGTTGGTGATTGCATTTTATGCCAGTACTCAGGCCGGTTCCGCACGGCAAATTAGAATAATATATTTGCATTATTAGAATATTATAGTTTGAAAGATTGAAGTACATTAACTACACACAACTCTGTATATTAAGTTTTTTTTTTTACTGGCGGGAGACTAAAATGTGACAAGGTTTCTCTTAATTCATTTCTACTCAATGTTCCTGCTCGCAGCGAACGGACGTGTCAGTTTTTGAGTTCATAAATAAATAAATATTTTCTGACAATTACACCAATCATTTAGTTCAAGATGAGTATTATTAAGAACTTGTGTTATGGATACGAAATAACGTGTAATATACATAACTTTTTTTTTGTTAATACTTACTTAATATATAAAGAAAAATATCCAGATCGGAACATATATTCATGTTTACACAAAGATTTGTGCTGTGCGGAAATCAAACCTCAATAAAGGAATGTAAAAACTATCATCATCTTTTAAGCCTAATAACAGCCCACTAAGTTTAGGCCTTCAAACGATGATTAAACGATGATGAGGCATTTTAATCATACTCCATACGAGGACCGTCACGTGTGCAGATTGGGGGAGACAGGAGTATGGCGAGCTTAGCAAGCCACATCATAAGATTGGCTTAACGACGAGACCTTGGCTTAAAGACTATCTCATTTCACGATAACCTGGACCAACAGCTTAACGTGCCCTTCGAAGCACTGAGACGCTTCATATCAAAGATACACAAAATATCACCTATCCAACGATTGAACTGACTCACACCACGACAGACTGACTGACGTACAATCCCCCTACCCCCTTTGGAATCACGACAGGCTGCCTGACAGATCCCCGATAAGAGTCACCGACAGACTGACAAATCTTAAGAAAAAACCACAACAGACAGACTGACAAACCTTAACAAATTCTGACCAAGAATCCATTCTTCTTCATCTCTTTCATTGTTGTCACAAAAAATATCATAATTCCATTTTGTTTGTAAAATATTAACGAATCTAAATGTTCCTCTTAATTTTATAGAGAATAAAGTATATTTTATTTTACTCTGCTTAAATTCTTTAATCCGATATTAAAACAGAATATATCAGATATAAAAAGTAGCCTTTATCTTTTCTCAGGCTATAGACTTTCTGGGTTCGATTCCCACACAGGACAAATCTTTGTGTGCATGAACATGAATATTTGTTCTGGTCTGGGTGTTGCTCTATGTATATTAAGTATGTATTTACAAAAAAAAAAGTAGTTAAGTATGTTTATCCGTTGTTTAGTATCCATAACACAAGTTCTTAATGATACTTATTATTGGAACTAAATAATTAGTGTAAGTTTCAGAAATTATTATTTTTTTCTGTGCACCAAGGATTCAGTAGTTACCAAAACTACAGCAGAAACTACTACAGTGAAAGCGATACAGGGACAAAGTTACTATAGGATTTATAATATTAACAGAGTATGGATTATAATACATTTAAAAATAGAAATGCCAGCCAACCAAATAGCTTGACATATAACTATGTTAACACAACGATAAGCTAAAGATATAGCTGGTCAGCACATTCTAAGCTATTGATTGCTATGATTCACCTGAATGCATTTCAGAATGCTTTGATTGAGGTGGGTCTAATTCATAAAATACTGCTTCGATTATGTAATAATATTTAAATAAATAAATATATTTGACACTTACACCAATTATTTAGTTCCAAGGTAAGTATCAATAAGAACTTGTGTTATAGATACTAAATAACGGATAAACATACTTAGACACTTTTTTTTTTGTAAATACATAGTACTTAATATACATAGGAAAACACCCAGACCAGAACAAATATTCATATATAAACACACAAATATTTGTCCTGTGCGAGAATCAAACCCACGACCTCGGGAGTGGAGTGCGGGAATACTCGCCACCACGCCATATCGGTCGTGAAAAAAATTACAAAAAGAAAAACTATTAACTATATTTTTCGTAATAAGCGAATGGTTTAACCATAGAATATTTTTCGCTGGGTTGCGGAGGTGAGACGGCAGTCGCTCTATGTAATAACTGAAATTCAGCCATATCTGGTTGAACCAGTGAGCAGACCCTGGGCCCTAAGCTTAAGTCTAGGGCAACCAGAATAATGCTAGGATATGATGATTTGTACCTAGCGACTAATTAGTGGTGGTGATGGTGATATCTTAAGATATTTAACTCTTTAACAGTGCTAAAATCATAAATCTTTATTGCATCAAGTAAACAAGTAGGTACCTAATAAATAGAATACTGATACTCCGTAGGGGCACTGCAAATTGAGAGGGAACTTAAATATATTACAAAACTACGTACTTAATTATTCTATAAACTAACAAACTCACTAAAACACAAATATGAAACCAACAAAAAACAATATTTAGACAATATATAACATTAACTCATAATTTGTATAATAAATCACTATAGGCT
The DNA here is from genome assembly GCA_949126915.1 of Musotima nitidalis. NCBI lineage: Eukaryota > Metazoa > Arthropoda > Insecta > Lepidoptera > Crambidae > Musotima > Musotima nitidalis. The sequence goes on along the minus strand of OX421424.1, from coordinate 2,678,732 downwards.
GTTAATAGAGTTTGTCGTCAAAATATTCGTGAAGTGTGTAATAACATTTCGCAATCAGTAAGTTAAACCACGATTAAAACGTTACACTGCGTAAATTAAGACTCTAAAAACTTTTTTTTTACTGTGCACCGTGGGGACAGCACAAAGTAATGTCGTGCTCCCTGGCCGAGATGATGGTGGCCAGGAATACCGCCTACATCCCACTGTTTCTTACTATACGTAAGGTGCCAAGGAGGGAACAGAGTAAAAGACTCTGAAACCTACCTCAACGTTCACTGTTACAAAGCGAACTCGTTGTGCCCTAAACTTAAGCTTAGGGCCCATGGTCTGCTCATCTGAAATTCAGCCAACTTTATTACACAGAGCGACTGTCTATTATTTTTATTTTTTTTTGACTCGTCTTGGTGACCACATCTTAAGTGATATGAGCTGATGAAGATGAGAAGCAGTCGATTCTGTCCTAAAAAATCGTCTGCAATCGCGAAATTCTGTCACTCGGACCCATTCTATATTTAGGAGCGAGCCGTCAGCGTAACTGCGGAAATTGGGACATTCCACGAGCGTCCAGCGCCGGCCACATGCCTGTCCGGCGACCATTATGACACATGCTATTCAGTGGCAGACATTAACTAATACATATACACATTATCGTTACTTATATTATTTATTCGAATTTAACTTTGTATTTATTTCGGTCTGGGTGTATAGGGATCCTACCAAGACCCAAGGATCCCAAGCCAACCTCAACTTTTTTTTTTATCGTCTGTAAAAAATGCTGTTTACGCATTGTCTCCCAGCCAATGGGGGAAACGGGAGTGGAGTGTGTGGCTCTCTGCGGCAGACGCGACCACCGCAGTCCTACCCACTAAAAAACTTCCGACGACGCCCACCGCTGTTGAAAAAGGGGCGGGGGGCCAGTGCCTGGGTTTGTGGCTTCTGGCACCCCGCCCGCAAGCCAACCTCACCTGCAAGTGGTACACCTGCCGATCAATGGACAAGGCTCTGGCGAACATAACAGTGCCCGGTAAACAGCAAAGGCTCGCCACCTATTACGTGGGACCAACTATATAATTGGCGAATTGTGGGCGTATAATATGCCTCTGCCTACCCCTTCGGGGAAACAGGCGTGAATGTATGTATGTATGTTGTAACGCTTTGCCCGTCCGTTTTATCGAAGATTCCCTTTGATAGGAAACGTAGCGGGTGACTTCCACCTGCAAGATGAACGGGACGACCCTATAAAGATCGCAGGACCAAGCCGGATACATTCTGTCTGCCACTGTTCACATTAATGCTTTTGGAGAAGGCTTGTGTTCAGCAGTGGATATCATGTTGAGACTGATGATGATGATTATATAATTGTATGCACCAAGATGTCACCAATATCCAGCAAGTTCAGGTATAAATCAACTTGTGTCAGATTTTTAAGCTGACGCCTATTTTTAACTAAACCATATTGCTACAATTGATACCAGTATGTCAGTACACAGCGGGATAATTACTTAAAAAAATTGTAATTAATTGTTGTTGTTTATATTCTGTTATTTGTAAAAGTTTTGTTGTGATTTTTTTTTGTTTATTTATTTGTGTGTGTAGTCAGTAAAAGTACTTCTTTTTAAAACTAATTACAATCAATTAGTTTTAACAAAGCGAACCTGCTGCGATGTGACTAATGAATGAACCCCTTATAGAGTAGTACATCCTTGGGATGATAATAGTCTAATTAATGTAATTATATAATAAACTGTACCGAAATATACAACAGGTTCAGATTTAGTTCAGCATGTGTCAGTGTTTTAAGCTGACCCTGGTTTTCCGCTAAATCCTATTCCTGTAATTGATATCTGGATTACAGTACTGAGTCGACGAATAATGTTAAAATATTTACAACTGAATCGTTCCAACTAAACGGAGCCGCTGCGAAATGGCCACCTAATGAATGCACCCCTTATAGAGTAGTAATATTCTTTTCGCCCACAAAACAAAGGAGTTCACGTCTTTTGTGGAGTCCTGTAGTAATGAGTTTGTAATGGGGCTAAGAGTAATGTGCCTGTGGCGTAGCTTGCAATGAGGAAATCAGTTTGGTTTCTCATTTATTTTTAGCTTTAATGTCTTCCCTAGTATACGTTCTGCACGGAAACGGTATCTACTACTAAACTAATACAATCACCAATTAATAATATTAAAATATATTGCATTATTATTTTTATATTGACGTATGTTAGTATCATTGGCATCATTAGCTGAGATCAGCCCATTAACGTCCCACTATTGAGCACGAGCCTCCTCTCACATGCTAAGGTGCGAGGGTATTGGGTCATACTCCACCGAGCGGACCCAGTGCGGATAAGCGGAGACAGGGGTATGGTCAGGCCTCTAGCATAGCTTAACGACTATCACATTTAGTGATAACCGAGATCAACAGCTTGACGTGCCTTCCGAAGCACGGGACATTGGCATAGCAGCATAAAAATAAGCTCGAAGCGATAACAGGCATTACACTATAAAAGAACAACATTAAAGATAAGTTGTTGATTCAAGAAGCTCGCTAATAAAATTACATAATGACACGACTATGCCAAAATAATATCCACCGCAAATGAGCTAAATGCAAATATAGAAAGCTTGCAGAAGATATGAAGTATCTGTACTGAGCAACATTAACGATATTGCCATGCCTTTAGATGGGGTGGTTGATTCAACAAGCTCGCTGATAGAATTACATAATGACAGGAATACGCCAACGCGCCATCCATATTTAATTTACTTGAAGACAGAAGGCTTGCACGAGATATGAGTTTATATAGAAGCAACAATATAATCGAGCTGCCATAGCCAAGTGGATCAAGCGGCTATAGCCCAGTGGCGACACCCACAGAGTTCGAATTCAGAGGGTCTGATAGGCGCGTCTATGACGATACAAATGCCTCGCTTATCTTTACCTAGCTCCACTGACTACTACTACTTAGCACTCCCTCTCAGGCCCTCTTAGGCCCTCTCAGGCCCTCTTAGGCCCTCTCAGTCTCACGAACCACAGAGAGTGTGATTTAGGGCAAACTCCACAGCGCAGACCAAGTACGGAGGCAGGTGTGTGGCATCCTGCTATTAGATATAACTACAGTAGTATCTATTATGGCTTGACAACTACCACATATATGCACCAGCCGCTCTACGGACCAGAAGCGCTCGATATTAAATAGTCTATAATGAGTGTACAGGGATCCATCATTGAAGTCCAAGCCAACCTAAACTGTAAGTGGTGCCTGCCGATTAACGGACGAGGCTCTGGCAAAAATAGAAATTCCAGAAAGCGTCAATATGCGACCAACAAGTGTGGGCGTATAATATGCCTCTGCCTACCCCTTTGGGGAAACAGGCGCGATACAATAATGTCATATAAATATCACTCTCTATACGGCTTTACCTTTTTGAACTCTGCTTTACTTCGGTGATAGTTTGCAACCATTTAATATCTTGATTTTATTCTTTCGAATTTACTAACAAAATGCATGTCAATGCATTATTATTTATTGCAAGTTCCCTGATTGCAATACATGTTCAGTTCACTCCAAAGCTGTAAATGTGCCGTTGATCTGTGAGATACGCCGCTTGCAGCTTGCCACAAGCCCCACTTTGCAATTAAGAGTCCAACAGACGTGGCAGCCAGTATGCACGCTGTCCAATATTCGGGACACATTCTGTAATGGCATATCAGCTCGGATAGGGGTGGCACCAATAAGCTGCTCGACGATAATAAATATTGTGATAGTTCAAAATATTATGACGCGCTAGTAGTAAAGCAGAGTTTGGTTTCTTTGTTTGGTTACCATGTCGCTTTTACGATCGAGCACATTACATTTGTAAACGCGCAAAGCCTTTGATCCCGGTTATCACAAACGTAACGTACAATATCTTATCAGGCAAACGTAGAGGACGGCCTGCCACTAGATAGACTGCTGATCTGTCCAACGCGGCGGGAAGCCGGTGTATGCAGGCTGGAGATCGATCGACGAGGAAAACAGATGAGGAGGCTTAGTTTAGCAATGAACTTCTATTAGATGATAATTATAAAGTGCGTCGTGGAGTCAAAGCGGACCCTTCCCAAAGACAGAAACAATACTCCACACTCGATCGCACTTGAGTCTTGTGCAAACAGCGCTGCCTCACCAGTATGACTTATTTGATGCAAAGAGTTTAGTTTAAATTATCTTATTTTCTTTGTGTCTTGTGCCACATATACTTTATTTATTTTATTCTTTTCTACTCGGGACTGGACAACCGCATCACCTTATTGTGGATACCCAACTCAAGGGAAGCAGTTAGAATATCACTCTCAATTTAGTATTTTGTATTCAAGTCCTGTTTATGCTGAGGTCCACCAAAATTGGTAACGGAGAGAACACGGCATGTTTTACTAAAAAAAACTGAAATAACCAAACTTTGCTTAACTGTCAACCCTATCGTACGATGTACAGAAATCTAATATACAATGTCCACAGTCAGCTTTACAGTTCTGTCAGCTGCCACTTGGACATATTCAGAGGGCCAGAAGTGGACACAAGTTATTGACACTTTTCATATTGGATGTCACAAATTTTTGTCATAATAATTCCGTTTTTTTTTTAATTCAATTCAATTCAATTCATTTATTTCCAAGAATATGGTATACAATATGGTGTTACAAATAATTATGATGATCGGCATATTCTGCCACCGTCGGCGTGGAAATGTTAGATGTACATTCCGGTTTATATTACAATTAAATTTTTTCAGAGAAATATCTCAAAAATGAACTAAGTATGGCGGACACAATTTATGATAGATCGGTTTAAAAGTTATTATTTTTCATGTATAGTTGTATGTGACCCATCAAATAAAAATATATTATTTCTGTAGCTGAGGGGTAAAGCATAATAAGTCCAGTTATATTCATGGTTTTAGATATCTGAATATTTAAATATATATATATATATGTACGCGGTAAACACTCGTATGATTATTTACCTATCAGCAACAGATTTGTCCAATACATTTTATAATTACATATCGACTCATCCGTAGAATAACGTTCGATCTGTAGGGTTGATAGTTTTCAGTAGAGGTCAAAGAAGTTTTTAACTTGTGTTATTCTAAAACAGTGAGACTTGACATTTCGATTTTTTGACATGTTTATATAAAGCGTTAGCCTTGTTAAATGCTCCTTAATGTACATTTCTAATGCTTTTATTTCACGAAATAGTGGGTTCCATATCAACATTGGACGTTTTATAGCGGAAGAGCGGGAGTCCTTAGTGAACATAATACGTTTTTTTACGGAGACATCTGAATTAGATACCGTTCTATATTAACTTTGAACGTTTTTTGTTTGAATACTCTATCACCTATAGGTCCTATATGAATACCTCTATGCTACTTTGATATACCTATTTAATATTATGAAGGGGAAAGTTTGTATGTATGTATGTGTGTTTGTTTGTTTGTTACTCTTTCACGCATAAACTACTAGACCGATTATGATGATACTTGGTATGTGTATTGCTGCAGTGCTGGAATAACACATAGGCTATCTTATCCTAAAAAAATCCCACGGGAACGGGACTTACGCGGGTAAAACCGTGGGTCACATCTAGTTTAAATATAAAGTTAGCCATAACATTAGTTATGACAATAACCTTATGTAACAAAATGAATGTTCTAAATCGTTTATTAGTTTAGAAAAGCTCAAAATAGGAACCTAATAAAACCAGTAAAATCTTAAAAATTGGAACACCAATGACATCAAAGTGACGTGCTTAGGAAATTTAAATATATATAACTTACACACTAATCTTTCTAATCGAACAATAGTAGAGGCAGGTACATACTTAAACTTTGTTTAAAAATTAACAATAAAATAGTTTTTCCATAGAAATTATTAGTCTTAATCAGTTTCAATTAAAAGCATCGTTACCTAGACGATTTTATATTTGATAACAACTAAACTGACGTAAAATGAACAATACTCTGGCAGTGTTACTAAAATAATAATTAAATAGGTAGGTAACTCATTATATCACAGCACTGCAACTAGGTTACGACCTAACTTAATTGTCTTAAAAATGTATGTAATAAGTACCTACATATCATGACAACAGACAAGACATTTTGCTCCACATCCTCAATTTAAAATAAACCATATAACAACCACCGTGTACAATATTATTATTAATAAGTCTTAGAATCTATAACTAAGACTGATTACAACCTGCATATTCTAATTAACCAATGGTTAAATAATGGTTGCTACACAAATATATCAATTAAATCATGCTTAGACAAACATCAAATAACAATATTAAATAAAAACACGAATGAAGCGAAACAATGTGAATGATAATAAGTACTCAAGTAAGTAATTGAGGAATTGGGTGCTGTCCTATTGATCAGGATCTACTTCTTCAGAATCATCACCGGTTCCGTGTGGCAAACCATTAAAATATTGATGATACTCCACCGGAATATCTCCCGAGCGGCACATATCAATCAAATTTTTATACTTAGCAGCAGCGACCATAATAGGTTCAGTATATGCAGGTTTTAGTAAAATAAAAAATAAAAAGTATATACTTTATTGTCTTTAAGATCAACATGATAATTTAGATTCGTCAAACGTTGAGACACAAAATGGAAATTCGATATACTTTTTTAACAACAATGAAAGATATATGAACGGAACCATACTATAGAAATAAAAATAAATGGTTTCTTTGTCAGAATTTGTCAAGGTTTGCCAGTTTATCTGTCTGTTGTGGTTTTTCTCAAGATTTGTCAGTCTGTCGGTGACTCTTATCGGGGGGATCTGTCAGTCAGCCTGTCGTAATTCTAAAGGAGGGAGGGGATTGTCCGTCAGTCAGTCAGTATGTCGGTGACTCTAACGAGGCTTCCAAAAGGCAACGAGATTGAGAAGAATGCCTCAAGAAACTCATCTCGGCTTTTTAGTTCAACTTGTCCCGAGTTTCTCTTGTGGTAACAAGAATCACTAAAATATTAAAATCAGGTTGAGTGAGATCATATTTAAAAAATAATTTGTAGGGATCATTCTTTTTCTTGATCCGTTGTATTATGTTTTAATCGGACAATGTGACAATCATCGCACTGATCCTTTTTGGGAATATGAAAGCGAGATTGAAGTTTGGATTCATAATGTCCCGATACTGGCGTTCTCTTGTAGCTTTGGAAGTGTATTTCTCAGGTTCGAACCATTCAAGATACAACTTCAACATTTTGGAATTACTTGGTGTATACTTTTGATAATTAATGTAATTGGTGTATTCCGTTCTGATTAAATAAATAAGTCACCTTGTAAGTAGAGCTTTTGGCTATTTTTGCGTATATAGCACGATCTAACAGGGACAAATGCTCGAACATGGTCACAAACACTTAGTCTTTGTTTCATTGCCTCATCTATGACGATCTTGTGATTTTGGTGACGGGGTCGTCATAGTAGACGTAGACGGTACTTCTAAAGTAAATGTACTAAGTTAATTACAGTTAACATTTTTGGTTGGTGGGTCATATAATATATTTGGTATTGAGCTGTCGCGGGAGATTTCTGGGTATCGCCATCTCCATCCTGAATTTCTTCCTATATATCAATAGTCAATTCCTGGCTGATTTTGTCTGCACCAGGTGGCAGAGGTGACAATGGTGGTGTAATACCTTTTTCATCAACATTCTCAACTAAAATAATAGAAAAATATATTATTACTAAAATAGCAGGACTATATATCTACCTAGCAATTCATTATGCAAATTTTATCCAAAATTATTTATATTTAACGAAATTTTAAATTGAATAACGTCCTAACTGACTCCATTATCCCAGTATTAACGTCCCATTTTATTATCGAACCAACAAATCGTATCATAGTTTTCGTAGAAAAACGTCCAATATTCACATGAAACGCTTAGAAGTTCTATGATGTTCGTATTAAATCGGCCTAAGTTTTGTAAAGACTTCTACTTTTTACTATTTATTATTTCATAGATACTGGTTATTCTATGAATATGCATTACGCTAAGTGTGTTTTCGAACTACAATTGCGTTTTTGTGCTTCTCCATAAAAAAACGTACTATATAAAAATCGATCGCCCACAAGTAGTATCGGATACAAAAATTAATAATAGATGTAATATTTATAAATATAACAATGTAATAGTGTAGGACACAATAATATTGATTAAATATTACAACTAAAAAGTCAACTTACCGGCACCTGCAGTTTTTTTCATATAAACTGCGGGCGAATTTGAATGTGATGAACTTCGCTCAGGCTCTCCTTCATCTTTTCTAAGCATGTCTTAATTTTTTCGTGATCGCGACATCTCTAACAATATGTTTGTTAATGCAAAACACTTAACTAATTAGATATATTCATCAAACCGAAAAAAACTAAGGTCATGACATGAAAACGCCCGCATTCCAACGAAAAGAGGCCGGAGTGACGAACGAACGTGGCGCCCGCGCCGTCCCCACTCCCCGCGCACTGTCCGTTGACCACTTAGTGCGTTTTTCTACGAAACTTAAATCACATTGAACGTTGTTCGATTCTGTATCTCTCAAACTATATAACATACGAAAATTTTAAAAATGTATATCAATAGAGCTTGTATTCCTTATCTCATTTAGCTATTTATCGTATTATTGCTCTATGATCACATCGGACTCTGTTCTACGGATAAGTCGATATATTCTCACTTATAATATCATAAAGTATATTAATTTCTTTGTGTAATATCATGTAAAATTTGTTGAAATAAATATATATTTTATAAATAATACAGTTATATTCCGAATCCTAACTTTGTATATGTCACCGTAAAATTGTAAATAACGTTAAATTATAATCTATCCCGCGATATTGTAATCTGTCAAAAAATTGTGATCCGTAACAAACTGCTCACAATTTAACGCATTATTTTTAGATAGATTATAATCTATCGAAGACAAACCGTCAGATTGTAAAATGGCAGAGTTTTAAAACAGATTTCGTGTTAATAATAATAACGCATTATATTATAATAAGTTGTAGGGAGTGTTAACGGACCTGTGATAACCTAAAGAAGTGCAGTTAAATAATAAATAAGAGTTACTCACTTATTTGAGTTAATCACCGAACATAGCCTAATTTGTATTTTCAGTGTTTTAATATGTTTTATGCGTGTGAACCTGTGTGAACTCATTTGATATCTTATTTGATAATATGTATTTACAATATCGGATATTGAGTCTATCTGTCAACAAAACTCTGAATACGCAGAATTCAGAGTTTTGTTGAGTCAGCTGAGCGGGGAACATGAAGTTCAACCAATCAGAGCGCGAGGTGCGTTCTGTCGCATGCCATTTTACAATCTGACGGTTGGCCTTTGATAGATTATAATCTATCGAAAAATAATGCGTTAAATTGTGAGCAGTTTTTTCGGATCACAATTTTTCGACAGATTACAATATCGCGGGATAGATTATAATTTAACGTTATTTACAATTTTACGGTGACATATACAATAACATACATGTGTAAACCATGAGTGTAATTTTGGGACTATACATGTTTAACAACAGTTATATCTACTGACATCATTTGATGCATACTCAATAAATAAATAATAATTTAATAACAATAATTTAATAACGGTATTTTAATTATAGTAATTTGATAATTTTATTATTATTAATATAATAAATAAATATAATAATTTTATTATTATTATTGTTTTTAAGTTTAAGTAATTAAGTTATAGACTTATTTGCTAAAGATAAGAAATGTTCCTGATTACTGTTATTTTATTATAAATTTTTAACATTATATACCTTTTTAATAAAGAGTGCTAATCCCGCCGACAAACTGGAAAGCAGTTTAAAATGTATATAAGGTTTTAAGTTTCAATAATTATACGGCGCCCTTCCTCCTCTCTCCTACACTATGCTGTGCCCGACCGTGTCCACAAATGTACCAAATTGTAATATTCACTACCTTATAACACCATTATGGAACGCAATAAAGTATTGAGTATTTAACATCAGTATTACACCACTGGACTACAGGGCTACGTGCCCGCTAGACGGGGACGCAAAATGCATAGCCAATGTAACCAACAAATGATATTTCGCACAGTTCCCCACTTGAATGCTAAACAATGAGCTGGACTGAATTCTGCCAGCGAGTTTGTAACTAGAAATGTTGTATTAATGACTGAAGTTTCTAAAACACAATAAATGTCTAGTTAAAGTGGGAGGTTGCATTTCGTATTATTTGCAAGTAGCTGCTTGTGACTTCCATTAAGTCATCAAAATAAAATGAAGTCAAATTTTATCAGCAATAGAAATTAATATTATTAATACATAGGTAGGTTACATACATACATACATATCATCACGCAAGCAGATAATACGCCTACATTTGGTCCCACGTAATAGGTGGCGCTCGTAGCTCTGCGGTGTTAGGAGGTCGGAAACGATCACCGAAGTACAGCAGAGTTTACAAAGGTCAGTCCTTGGATGGGTGACCGTTTGTGTGGCATTTGATATAAGAGCAGGACGCCATACACCTGCCTCCGCCAATCCGCACTGGGTCAGCGTGGTGGACTATGACCCAATACCCTCACACCTTGATATGTGAGAGGAGGCTCGGGCTCAGTAGTGGGACGTTAACGGGCTGAGATGATGAATAGGTAGCGAGCCTATTGCCGCATACTGGGAACTTATACATACATACATACAATCACGCCAAATTTATAAGTTGGCGAAGTGTGGGCGTATAATATGCCTCTGCCTACCCCTTCGGGGAAACAGGCTTGAATGTATGTATGTACAACTTTTATTAATATGACCATAGGACTGACCAAAATGTTAAGGACGTAGGATGGGAAAAAAAAGGACTTCACACGAAGGCACTTCCGCGTTGTGGAGTATATCCTGAATTCCTCTTACATTTGTGAGTATCTGAGCCCATGACATATATAATATTAAGACGAAAGTCTTTGACCAGTGTGTTTTGCCAGTAATGACGTACGGTACTGAGACTTGGTGCCTGACTATAGGCCTCATTAGAAAGCTCAAAGTCTCTCAGCGTGCAATGGACTGTAGTCCATTGTCACTGTAGTGACCGACATAGAAAGACGAGATTGCAAGCTGAAGTGGCAATAGGCGGGGCATTTAGCTCGAGGAAACGACAGCCGATGGGGCGTTAAGGTTCTTCAATGGCGACGGCGAACCGGCCAATGTAATAGAAGACGGCCTCCCACGCGATGTACCGATGATCTGCTAAAGGCGGCAGGAAGCCGATGGATGCAGGCTCAGGATCGCTTAATGTGGAAATCTATTGAGGAGGCCTATGTTCAGCAGCTGACGTTAAATGGCTGAGATAATGATGATGAGTTCATGAGCGAGGTTTCAATAAAATGACTATGACAAAGAACCTATCTGAAGTATTCATCATGCCTTTTTTATATTTTACTAGCGGCCCGGTACGTGCTTCGCTACGTATAAGGCATAGTAATAAAAAAAAATATTATTAAGTTCATTTATTCAAACAAAAAAATATTTTAAATTGCTAGCTATTAAAAATTCCAAATGACCCAAATGATGTATTATCAAACACACTTCTCCTTTTGATTTACCAGTTAAGATTGTAGCTTGAATCAAATTTGGAAATAACTTTTTCACTGCCAATCTGGTGCCATTACACAGTTTTGATCGATTAATATTTCGCAATAATATATTCGAAAAACCAATTTTCAGATTCAAGCAATGCTGTGGTATACCAGCCGGTTCCAATGAGTTTAAAAATTCAATTGGATAATTCATTGCCTCATCTTGGCTTGGCTTGGCCCAATGAAAATTTTTTTTGATATAACTAATACACATATACATAATACACAAATAAGTACAAATTGTTTGTATATGAGAGTATAGAAATATGTTGATTTTACACTTTTTCAATATATTTTTTTTATTTTCTCTACGTACAAACCTTCTCTGGACTTCTACAAATAATTCAAGACCAAAATTAGCCAAATCGGTCCAGCCGTTCTCGAGTTTTAGCGAGACTAACGAACAGCAATTGATTTTTATATATATAGATTATTACTTGTAATAGTTTCTTTGTTTACTATTTACATGTTTGTAATATTAGGGAAACCTGTAATTGGCCATACTAGCTTTAAATTTTTATGTCAATTATTTTTCTGTATACGCTGTTGGTTTTCTCATTAAATAATCATCATCTCAACTCATTATCTTCCCGCTACTGTACACGAGCCTCTTCTCACAAACTAACGTGAACGATGATGATTCATCGTCATACTCCACCACGTGGATCCAGGGTGGTGGAGGCAATTAGGCCTTTAACATTGCATAGTGTTAACCGGTACCAACGGCAAAAAGTGTCTTTCTCGATATTAAATGCCACAGAAACTGACCTCTGTGAACTCGAATTAGAAATTCTTGAAGTGTATACTGTGTCGTATTTTTAAACAGCTATAAAATAAAACTACTGGCACTCGTTTCATTACGTTGCAAGTTTATAGCAGAATAATTCACAAGAACCACTATCTTTCAGATTGCTAATTAAAAGTTTCCAGATGATATTAGTCACCCACTACTCAGAAGCTGTTCGACCTCATTTGGTAAAAATGTGCGAGAAATCTTTTTTCTACTAGTTGGCTAATTTTAGCGGTGAAACCATTAATATTGCTGAGATCATTTGTTTTATAGCACAGGGTAGAATTCAAGTATGTCGGAAGGCTGATGGAAAATGGTTCCCACATCTCATGGACGCTACTATACCATGGGCATCACTAGCGCCTTCAGTAACCTTGAAAACCGTTTTACGCTCTTTTTAAAAAAGACCATGCATCAATGAGAATAGCCTGTATGAAACGGCAGTTTAATCCCAAGCATTTTTATCTGCCATATAGTCTTTGATATTATTATGTTTCATGAATCATATGTTAGTCAATTATGTATCTTGGCTGTCACTGTCCGACCGGATAGATTTATTTGCATGTTCACTGAACGAATTCGCAAAAGCAGCGTATTGCTTCTGCAGTAGATAATAATGTAGTAGTTTAGTGATTAGCAGATAAGAATTATGTGAAAGTTTTTAGTCAGGTATTTATTGTAAGCTCAGCTACTCTATCGTATTAGGTTTGGTGCCTGTAAAGATAGTTGTATTTATTATGAATGAATAAATAAATAAATGTTAGAATATCAATTGATTCTGGTGATACAGTCTTATTTTTGACTGATGTAAGTAATATTAAAGATTTTGACAAGAAACGATTTGAATGTTATTATGGTTTACTTATTAAAGCAGTTAAAGTAGTTTCACGTGATTATATAATCGGAAACCATCATCATTTTAAGATTAGATTAGACTAGATTAGATTTGACAGAAGTCAGTTCTAGGATGGTTACCACCAGCACATATATAACCACCCGTATATATCTTGAAAGGTTAACCAAATGTAAGAGGTGGCAGACGACTGTATTGAATCAACACGCACTTTAAAAATTTGAACCATGATTGAAATTTACTATCATTTTTGTTTTTATTTTTTAGTGTTCTATTCTATTTTCAAAAAGCTATAATTCTCACAACGTTTTACACTTAGACAGATCGGAATGATTAAGGTTTACTATTCCATTTTCAAAAGCCGCCTCTTATATCGGTGTTAAACCGTGAAATTTGAAAATCTTTGCATTTTGGAACAGCAAGCAAGCGCTTATTAAAATCTCGCAAAGCTTAACGGGAAGCCGGGAGGGTTAGAAAGTAGACGTCAAAACGGGGCGTTAACAAGGTTAGCTCCTCGAGACCGCGTTAAAAGCCATTCATGTTCCACTACAGAACACACAGCACTACGACTTTATTTACTTACACTAGCTTCTGCTCGCGGTTTGTGTTTCGTCCACCGTTCTTAAACATTAATGTTTGAAATAAACAAAACTGCAGACATGAGTTGACATGACGCTTTACTTTTCCGCCACGAAGTCCATGTCAATGCTTCTTGCGTCGTCGCGTAGTAATTATGCAGCTTTACTTTTGCTCTTCTTTACATATTAATTTAATTTACGAAGGCTTCTACAGTTATTCTCACACTTACAAAAAATATATATAAGTTATTAATTATATTTTTGTCCTTTTCTTGCGTTATAATCAGAATTTTACAGAGATAGCCGAAGAGCGGGAGATTGGTTAGCTCCTCAAGACCGCGTTAAAAGCCATTCATGTTCCACTACAGAACACACAGCACTACGACTTTATTTACTTACACTAGCTTCTGCTCGCGGTTTGTGTTTCGTCCACCGTTCTTCAACATAATTTTCGAAATAAACAAAACTGCAGACATGAGTTGACATGACGCTTTACTTTTCCGCCACGAAGTCCATGTCAGTGCTCTTTCGAGTAGTTATTATGAAACGTTACTTTTGCTCTTCTTTGGATATTTATTTTAATTTATAAAGGCTGCTACAGTTATTTATTTATTAAGTACAAATATTTATTTATTTATTAAGTATAAATTATGTTCAGTGCTCCAAAGTACCGCACCCGCGTCACTCCCTTGTTGCAGACTCCGAGACACAATGCTAAGTATCATCGTAACTCAGTTCTCTCTCGTCTGGCACGTACCTATAACGAACTATTTGGACACATTGATATCTTTTCTAATTCTAAAAGTTCCTTCAAACACCATGTACAGACCACGCTAAAGGACAAAATTAAGTCTTTTTAGTTTCCGCAATTCCTTAAAATTGTTTTATCATTTAATCCATAACCTTTATTTTAACATTATTTTATAACCATTACTTTAACATTATTTCATAGCCATTACATTAACATTATTTCATAGCCTCTTTTATATTGTTATTTTATTTATGTAATTATATTAGTTTTATAATAGTTCTTTAATTACCACATAACTGCCAGAATTACCAGGAGTTATTAGCACTAGACAGCAACTGCCTCTTTTATATTTTATTACTTGTAATTGTTTCTTTGCTTACCACTCACATTGTTTGATATATTAGGGAAACCTGTTATTGGCCATACTAGCTTTAAGTACTTATGTTAATTGTTTAACTGTATACGCTGTTGGTTTTCTCAATAAATAAATAAATAAATAAATAAGTACACACTCAGAAATATACATACAAAAATACTAAAAACTAAGAATCATTGGGTACAGGGCACAGCTTATTCCAAATAGAAATATCTTCCAGCTTGCCCACACACATTATTCTTACACTTACAAAAAAAATATATAATAAATAAATATCCTCTTACAATCACACCAATTATTTAGCTCCATGATAAGTATCATTAAGAACTTGTGTTACGGATACTAAAGAACGGATAAACATACTTATATACTTTTCTTTTTTTTTTATAAATACATACTTTGTATACATAGAAAACACCCAGACCAGAACAAATATACGTGTTCAAGCACACAAAGATTTGTCCTGTGTGGGAATCGAACCCACGACCTCAGGAGTGGAGTGCAGGTATACTGACCTCCACGCCATATCGGTCGTCTAAGTATATAAGTTATTAATTATATTTTTGTCTTTTTCTTGCGTTAAAATCAGAATTTTAAAGAGATAGCAAAAGAGCAGGATATTGACAAATCCAATGCATAAAACAGCTTGATTTTATGCTTAATCTCTTATACAAAATAAAAATAAAATAGTGCTTTAAGTCTTGGTAAAGAATTGTACAATTATAATTTTCGACCTTTGATTGGGTGGAGGGTTAATATCCTGAGCTACAGGATTTTCCTAATTCAGGTATTAGCCCGCCATGGTTTTCTTTCCATACTGTGTTATTTAACTACACTGTGTCAATATTAGATTCCATTTTAGTATGTAAACTATTTCCAACTACCTACATTGTTTGCACTTGTCAGATGAATTAAATTTTTTTAATAAATGGGTAGATTGTATTATTTTAAGGATACATTGTAAAACTATGGTGAGAATAAACATTTATTATTATTATTATTATACCCCAAACTTCAAATTACTGCTTCCAACCACCTAAACCCATTGAGTCACGAGAGTTTTTAGTACTAACGTCTGCTCAATGCTCCCGCTTTCATCCAATGTGTAACCAGACCGTTCAACACGTCTACCGAAGTCTGACCTGACCGCGTGACCTAATTGACCTGGTTGCATCACGATGAAAAAACAAACAAATTACAGGGTACTAGGGTTTAAATCTGAATGTTAAGCTTTTTTGAAACAGTATATCTTTTTTTCTGTGTTAGTAATGTGACTAAATATAGACAGGATGTAAAATTATACTGATTCAAGTCGAGAGCCAGATAGTCTGTTCAGCCTTAGGTTATTTTTATAATATTTTAACATTAGGTAACTAAATGTATCTTTGCAAATCGATGCCATAGATAGAATTTGCAGAAAAAATATTTTTTTAAGAAAATTTTTACAATTGCTATAAATAAGTATTTATCATTATTACCTGGGAAATTAATAACCCTAAAGTAATTGAATAATGTTGTTGAAATCCTTTTGAAAATATCGAGACCCAACTAATATATGTCGTGTTTAGAGACACAAACATTTGTCTAATGCGGGAATCTAACTTACGACCTTTGAAACCGAAAACTGGTTTATTTAATGTCTATATTTTTATTAAATTCTGTGAGAAAATCGAACCCGAAGACTTTAAAACTAAGAAGATATATTTCAACTTTTAAAAAATTATGAAAAACGTATGTCAATATGTTTATCCGTTGTGTACTAGTCACAGCTTATGCTTTACTTACTTTGGGGCTAGATGCCAAAGTGTGTAATGTCTATGGAAAATAATATTTGCAATTTAGTCCTTATTAACACTGATGACAACTTGAATAAATAAAAATGTAATTACATTATAATTTATTTTAATTAGCAAACCTTGGCATAAAATATCAACGTATTAAAATAAACAATTATAATTATTATTGAACTGTGGTTCCATTCACTTCAAAACAACAAGTCATATTGGAACTTTACCTTTAGTTATAACTCAAGTTATTAACTGAAAATATCGCAGATTTTTAAATTTAGAACATTTTTAGTAACTCAAAGAAAAGGTCGTGCTATAAAATAATAAATATTTTTATTAACTGTCAAAAAAGGTCTATTATCATGGTATTGGTAAATGTGAGTGAGGGTTCATTGGAAGGTGAAGTTGTTTTCAGCGATATTGGCGGAATGTATTTGAGCTTCAAAGGTATACCGTATGCGGCCCCGCCTGTTGGTGAACTCAGGTTCAAGGTAAAATGTTTTAACAATTTTTTATGGCAAATAATCATATGTTTCTTCTTTGCAATAATTCTTTAATTCTTTGTAACTCAGTTACTGTATGAATTGTGCGTGATTAAATGTAAGACATAATTGTAAAGGAGTTATTAAAAAATAATAGTAATTCATCATCTCAGCCTATTATCGTCCCACTACTGAGCACGAGCCTCCTCTTACATACCAAGGTGCGAGGGTATTGGGTCGTAGTCCACCACCCTGACCCAGCGCGGATTGGCGGGGGCAGGTGTGTGGCGTCCTGTTGTAAGAAATGTTCAAGCCGTCCAATTAGGCTTTTTAACATGGCTTAACGACTACCACATTTACTGATAACCGGGACCAACGGCTTACATTCCGAAGCATGGAAGCGTTCGATACCAAATGACACATAAACGGTCATCCATTCAAGGACTGACCTCTGTAAACTCTGCTTTATTTCTGTGATCGTTTCCGACCCGCAAAACGCACCGCGGAGCTACGAGCACTGCATTGCAATTTACTGTTTACTAAATCAAAAAAAATCATTTACGAGCGGTAGCACTGTCCAAAGACGTCAAACTGTCAAAAGAACAATCTATATTATATAGACGACCGATATGGCATGGTGGCGAGTATACTCGCATTCGCATTCCACTCCTGAGGTAGTGGGTTCGATTCCCACACAGGACAAATATTTGTGTGTATAAATATGCATATTTGTTCTCGTCTGAGTGTTTTTCTATGTATATTAAGTATGTTTTTACAAAAAAAAAAAGTATTTATGTATGTTTATCCGTTATTTAGTATCCATAACACAAGTTCTTAATGATACTTATCTTGGAACTAAATAATTGGTGTAAGTGTCAGAAATATTTATTTATATTTATTATTATTTATTTATTTATATTTATATGAGAAAAATAATTATGAGAAGCATTATGAAAAGCTTACTATGTAGTAGACTTTCAGTTTTCCCAGACATGCAAAGCAGACATGAATTTGGTAAATATTATTAGTTAATAATTGCTCCTAACACTATACCAGCTACGATAAATCCATTATGGACTTCCCCAAATGTTATTTGCGTAAATCGATCGAGTCCGTTATCAAGCCGTCCTCTGAAAATAAATCTCCTAAATGTTAATTTCAGCTATTTCTTTCATAAATGATTTACCATTTTAAGGCACCGCAACCACCAAAACCTTGGGAAGGAGTACGAAGTGCCAAGGAATGTGGAAACCAAGGCTATCAATTTAACTTCATAACCCGTACTCGGGAAGCGGGAAGCGAGGATTCCCTATACCTAAACGTCTACACTCCAAACCTTACTCCTACCAAACCTCTTCCAGTAATGGTCTGGATATACGGTGGTGGATTCTGCTGCGGCAATGGAAACGATGACTTTTACGGACCTGATTTTCTCATAAGACACGGCGTAATCCTTGTGACTTTTAACTATCGTATGGAGATACTAGGATTCCTTTGTCTGAACTCACCAGATATTCCTGGTAATGCTGGAATCAAAGACCAAGTGGCTGCAATGAAATGGGTCAAGAAGAACATATCAAACTTTGGTGGTAATCCTGATAACGTAACGATTTTTGGTCAAAGTTCTGGTGCTGCATGTGTTACCTATCATTGCGTTTCTCCTATGTCTAAAGGACTCTTTAGAAGAGCAATAGCTCAGAGTGGAGCGATGAACGACTGGTGGACTCAATCGTATAAACCTAGAGAACGAGCTCAGGCATTAGCTAGAAGGCTAGGATTGTTTTCAAACGACGACAAGGAACTGTATAAATTCTTTTTGAAGCAACCAGTAGAAAACCTGGTTGAAATCCAAGTTCCGATAAATTTTGCCGAAAAGGAGAAAGATAAATACGAAACTCAGTTTTCAGTAGTTCGCGAAAAAACTTTTCCTGGCATTGAACCATTTTTTACAGGAGATAATAATATTATGGAAGCTTTGAAGAACGATATACACAAAGACGTAGAACTTATCATGGGATATAATGTTAATGAAGGAATACTCTCTTGTGGTATAATATTTGATATGAAAAACACAATTTATCAAATCAACAACTTTGCAGAGTACATGGTGCCGAAGAGTATGGCGCTTTATTGTTGTATGGACGACCAATTGAAGATTGGAAAACTTTTCAAGAACTTCTACTTTCGTAACAAAGATTTTGCCATGAACGACTATGACCAGCTAGAAAGATATTTCGGCACAGAGTCATTTAAGTTTGGGATTTTGCAATGTGCGAAGATGATGTCTAGAAAAAACAAAGTATATTTTTACAATTTCACATGTAAATCTGAAAGGAACATTTTTGCGAAGTTGGTAGGAGTTTCTGAAAATTTTAAAGAAAAACCTTTAGTCAGTCATATAGATGAGATGGCATATCTCTTTCCAGTTAAAACAGTCACTCAAAAACTTGTTAAGACATCGGAAAGTTATAAAATGATTAACAACATAACGAAGCTGTGGACAAACTTTGCAAAAACTGGGTAAGCATACAAACTATTCTTTAACTTTATTGTTTATATGATTCTTTAAATAAAGTTACAGAGAATAAAGTAAGTTTAGAAATAGTGGTACAGTCGTATTGTGGAAACATGTCAGTTGAACATTTACTCTTATAAGAATTAGTGCCAGCGTTAAACTTGACCTGTGCCTGACAGTTCTAGTTCCAAATTATCAAAATACTTTCCGAACGACCATATTGAATATGCAAATTGAGATGTTTGCACCATATTGGATAATTCATATGAAGTGCGTCAGGACAAGAAACGAAAGTTTAAAAAAAATATAAAATTTACAAAATAAAAAAATGTATGATGGAAGTTTTTTCTTACAGGAACCCTACTCCAGACTTTACCCTGGGGCCACAATGGAAGAAATTCGACCCTGAAGCTCAAGCATACCTTGAGATAGGCAGCAAACTCCTAGTCCACAACGGACCTGATAAAGAGGAGTTCACGTTTTGGGAGGATGTGTTCAGTAAATACTTGCCGAGTCATATTTACCAAAGCGAATCGTAATTTTCTGTTATGACTTATTAGACGCGGTTTGTGAGTAAAAAACTCTTTTTTATTGATTACTTATGTGGCGTGAAGGTTGGTACACTTACTTGGTATACGTTATTTAAATTATAGCTGTATTAGCTCAAAGAACAATATTTTCCAGAAACATTAGTCAGATTCATAAAAATAATTGTTGGTATCATTTCTATCTGGTTCATTGATGATTAACTTTACGCGGATGTCAGTGTTTTTGGTATGTGTTAACAGTATGTAAAAAACCTTGATCAAAGCTGAAAGCCACGTATTCTGCTCAGCAGGATCATTTTTTTCTTTGAAATCATTAGCCTTAGAATTATTCGACGTCATGGTTTTTTTAAGCAATTGCATAGCTTCTATCGCGGGCCTTGAGCGTGGAGACCGAATCCAGCAATTCCGTAACGAAAAGAAACATAACACCTCCCACTCCGCCCAGCGGCACAGCGGTGATACTTTTTAGTTTTGTCATCTATCGATGAATAGCAGAACTTTTAATGACTTTTTTTTGAAATATCACGCTTGTCCCTTTGGTTCAGCAACCTGCCTTTAGGTGGCATTGGTTGTATCGGCGTTACTGCTCATGCGTTTTTTTTATATATAGGTAATACACATTAGTGCCGCAGTGCAGAGATAGTATATATGATATTACTAGCTGTTACCCGCGACTTCGTCCGCGTGGAATAGTATCTTTGGGTAGCATTTTTATTATTTAATAAGAATCATTAGTAGGTATAGTAGATATCAGCGGCGGCGATGCAGAGAACTCGTTAAAAGGAACTATAACTTCAAAAGCCAAAATATTTTTTAAACTTCATACACCCAAAATTTTTAAATATCATGTTCCTAGAATAGTTTGGCGTCGTAGTTCCCGTGCCGAATCCGTTCCGTTCTGTTCGAATTTCGAGAATTCCGTTTGTAGAAAAACTCTGCACATCCTAAGAGACCTACGTACCAAGTTTCATGGTTTTATCTTCAAAAATGAAGTACACCCATAAAAACATTCAACCCCTATTTCATCCCCGTACTGGTAAAAATTTCAAAATGCTAGAACAAATGTTTAATTATTTCCTATCAAGTGCTTAAATATTAAGTTTCATGGTTTTATCTTTAAAAATTAAGAAATTCCATACAACTTTTCACTCCCTCCCCTTTTTAACCCTTTACAACCCCCTTTTCGACATAAAAAGTAGCCTATGTTCTTTCTCAGGGTCTAGACCATCTGTATACCAAATTTCATTCAAAAACGTTCAGTAGTTTTGGCGTGAAAGAGTAACAGACAGACAGACAGACAGACAGAGTTACTTTCGCATTTATAATACTACTAGCTGTTACCCGCGACTTCGTCCGCGTGGAATAGTATCTTTGGGTAGCATTTTTATTATTTAATAAGAATCATTAGTAGGTATAGTAGATATCAGCGGCGGCGATGCAGAGAATTCGTTAAAAGGAACTTTAACTTCAAAAGCCAAAATATTGATATTAATATTTTTTGTTTATTATTTAGTGCCTACATACAAAATGTTATATTTTTATTTTCAAAAATGACGAACTTCATACAAACTTGCAACCCCTATTTCATCTCTCACAGGACGAAATTTCAAAAACGCTAGAACAAATGTTTAATTATTTCCTATCAAGTGCTTAAATATTAAGTTTCATGGTTTTATCTTTTAAAATTAAGAAATCCCATACAACTTTTCACTCCCTCCCCTTTTTTAACCCTTTACAACCCCCTTTTCGAAATAAAAAGTAGCCTATGTTCTTTCTCAGGGTCTAGACCATCTGTATGCCAAATTTCATTCAAATCCGTTCAGTAGTTTTGGCGTGAAAGAGTAACAGACAGACAGACAGACAGACAGACAGACAGACAGAGTTACTTTCGCATTTATAATATTACTAAGGATAAGGATTTCCTATCAAGTGCTTAAATATTAAGTTTCATAATTTTATCTTTTAAAATTAAGAAATCCCATACAACTTTTCACTCCCTCCCCTTTTTTAACCCTTTACAACCCCCTTTTCGAAATAAAAAGTAGCCTAAGTTCTTTCTCAGGGTCTAGACCATCTGTATGCCAAATTTCATTCAAATCCGTTCAGTAGTTTTGGCGTGAAAGAGTAACAGACAGACAGACAGACAGAGTTACTTTCGCATTTATAATATTATAGTAAGGATATATTAGTAAGGATTTCAAAAACGCTAGAACAAATGTTTAATTATTTCCTATCAAGTGCTTAAATATTAAGTTTCATGGTTTTATCTTTTAAAATTAAGAAATTCCATACAACTTTTCACTCCCTTCCCTTTTTAACCCTTTACAACCCCCTTTTCGACATAAAAAGTAGCCTATGTTCTTTCTCAGGGTCTAGACCATCTGTATACCAAATTTCATTCAAAAACGTTCAGTAGTTTTGGCGTGAAAGAGTAACAGACAGACAGACAGACAGAGTTACTTTCGCATTTATAATATTATTATAGTAAGGATATCTATATAAATGGACAAAAAAAAAAAAAATTATAATTGCATAAGTTGATAAAAATGCTATGCAATAGCTTTACCGCGGCAATCTCCGAGTGCCACACGTCTTTTTTTTTTTAAATCCAATTTATGTCTATTATGCGTTATTTCTTGACTTTTTTTTGCCAGAACAGCGGCAGTAACCTTCGGTTTTTAATTTTTTTACATCCTGTATACCTAAGATCGGAAGAGCCCTGAGTATTTCAGCATATGAACTTAAGGGTTTAACGGTGGAACTTTACTTTATATTCCTAGACTAGTATGAGTATGGATTTAAGTACTTAAAATTATATAGTGCATTTTGCCAAACTTCTTGGCAGTATATGATTAGGTATAAATGAGACAAAAGATGTAGTATAGTCTGGTTATAATTATCCAAAGGTGCATCTTATATACTAACGACTTCGTGTTGATAACAGATAGAAACATTTAATAGACATTAAACGTGCGATAAGGAACATAAGATTGCGATGTAGATTGTAGATACAGCACAAAGATATTGTACTGTAACAGTACACCCCCCTTTAAAAAAAAATATATATATGGTAATAGTGTTTACAATATAAATTTGACCTAGACCTTACTAGTTATTTGCTGCTGTATATAAATAATAATGCTATTGTACGCGATGGAATTTGATGACGCCTGTTGTGGTGTGATTTTGCTGACGTCTGTTTACGAATAGCTTGCTTATATCAGCGATTTTATAGACGTACTACTGGCTTCACTTTACGTCCCGATCGTGTAGTGTACGTGTATGAATGCCTGTCGCAATCTTTTGCATCTGGCACGTAAATATATATAGAAATCAGAAAATAGGCATGATCATGATATTAATAATAATAATAAAAATATTTATTGGTGCACCATACAATTAAAAATTAAAAACAAGTTATAAATGTTTATATGATGCACCAAAATGACCCAACTCAGCATATGCTAGTCCAGTGTTCTAGCGCTGGTTTTCAGCTGGGCCGTTTTGGGTGCAGTGCGGAACGTACATCTTATAATTTATTTACAAAATATTATAAGCATTTAAACTTCATTTAGACTGAAATTGGAACCCACGACCTTTGGACCAGATTGTAGATATATTGACTTTCACGCCCCATATCGATGGAATATTAATGAAATGCAATTTAAGTTTATTCAAAATTGTAATAATCACGAAATAAATATTGATCAACTCTTTGATACGATTGTAATTTAATGTCAATCAACATGATAATGTGAAAATAAATTTTAATCGAATCTTGAATTATGTAGAAATAATCATAGGAAGTAGGTATATCCAAGTCATTGTTTACTTATTATACGCCACATTTCGCTTATTAATAGTTCATCATCATCATTTCAGCCCATTATTGTCCCACTACTGAGCACGAGCCTCCTCTCACATATCAAGGTGTGAGGGTATTGCGTCATACTCCACCACGCTGACCCACTGCGGATTGGCGGAGGCAGGTGTATGGCGTCCTGCTGTTAGAATTTATCAAGCCGCCCATTAGGCCTCTAACATGGCTTAACGACTATCACATTTAGTGATAACCGGGACCAACGGCTTAACGTGCCTTCCGAAGCACGGAAGCGCTCGGTATCAAATGCCACACAAACGGTCACCCATCCAAGGACTGACCTCTGTAAACTCTGCTGTACTTCGATGATCGTTTCCGACCACCGAGCACCGCAGAGCTACGAGCGCTTCAATTAATAGTTAGTGTCACGTAATAGGTGGCGAATCTATTGCCGCTTACTGGGAATTGTTATGTTCGCCAGAACCTCACCCGTTAATCGGCAGGTGCACCACTTGCAAGTCGGGTGTATAGGGAACCTAACAAGATCTTGGAAGCCCAAGCCAATTAATAACCATATATTAATATAGCTCCACGGTGCTCGGTGATCGGAAACCATCACTGAAATAAAGCAGAGCTTACAGAGGTCAGTCCTTGGATGGGTGACCGTTTGTGTGGCATTTGATATCAAGTGCATGCGTGCTTCGGAAGACACTTTGGTCCCGGTTATCGCTAAAATGTGGTAGTCGCTTAGCCATGTTAGAGGCCCAATTGGGTGGTTCAAAAATTCTTAAAGCAGGACGCCATACACCTGCCTCCGCCAATCCGCGCTGGGTCAGCGTGGTGAAGTATAGCCCAATACCCTCGCACCTTGGTATGTGAGAGGAGGCTCGTGCTTAGTAGTGGGACGTTAATGGGCTGAGATAATAATAATATATGTGTTACGCATAGCAAACATAACAAACTTTCTTTCTTAAAATTATAATTAAGATAAAAATGAGTGGGGAAAAGATACCGATAAAGATACCATAAGATGAAAGTCAACGAATATATAAAACTTAAGATTTTTATTCGTTGAACTACTGAGGCATTAATAAAAAGAGCATTATACTAGGTAATAAAAGGGTCTATAAACTTTATACGTTTTCTTTCTTTGAGCATTTTTATTTGTTAATAAAATAGAAACACATTTCCAGGAATTACCGCTCCAACCGCACCGTAAACAGCTTTCATTGGCGGCTTTCCTTCTAGAAATTTCCGAGAAAGGAATCAAATATCCGGGTGGATGAGACGTCCGTCTTCGCCCCTATCTTGTTCCATCTTGTCTCAATCTGTTTGAAAGTATACAAAAAGCTGCTGCGCTACGACAGTACTAATAGTTTTTTTTTCTTTTAAATAATGGCCTCGTGCGTTAAGCACATTTAGCCAGTGCCAATATAAAAGAATAAAATCTATTGATAGGTATTTTACATTAAGGTGTTGCATAATAAATATGTGCGCTATGTTTTGTCGTTGAGACATACAAACATTAACAAAGAATATTAGACTAATTATAATTAAAATTACAGTAAAGTCTTATCATCTAGGAACTCATCTACTTATTACCAACATTTTTCAAGTAGTATTTTAATTAAAGATTTTTTAAATTCATGCAAGGTCATGCTTTTTATTACATTAGGTATTTTGTTGTAAATTTGTGGAGCACTGCCAAAGAAACTTAGTGATCAGATGTCAAGTTAAAGATATATTACCAATATTTAATACATAGTAATAAGAATGATAGAGATAAAGATGATAAATGGTTAACAAGATGCCTTTCCCTAAGCCCTTAAGTCCTCAATAAAGATGTGGTACCTACTTGACTGAGATCTCATATAGACTTCTTGAGAGAATTTGAAATGTTTGGGAAGTTTTAGAAAATAAAACAAAAGTGCAAACATGACGCTTCATTTTCCCGCCAAGATGTCCGGCACTAAAATTATAAAGATGTGAAATTTAGTTATTTGTCTGGAGGTTATTCAAATTCTAAGTCACATGTTTTTGTTTAAGTTTGCCTCAATAAAAATTTTATCAACTTAAAACTAAAGGCCGTTCACTGCAGGCAGGAGCTTGTGAAGAGAATACTAAGGCAGGAAACTTGTCTTGTTTTTTCCTTCCACCAATATTCATAAACATTAGTATTACCAAAGGCGTGGTTTGAACCCGAGGCATGCTGTTTTCAGAACACAAGCAGTTTTATTATTGTTAGATTACAAAATATTACATTACTTATACTAATTCCAGTGTCACAAAAACCAACATTGGTTTTAATGCACACTGCCATTCACTAAACATCTAAGATCTATCTATCTAGTATACCTGAAGCCATTAGAATGGAAACAAACAAAAATAAGTACAAAACAAATTTAAAAAAGCATTATATTGGTTTAAGTGAAAAATTGTAAGTTATTTATATATAAAATTAGTTGTAATGTATAAAGTAGTATAAAACAGAATGTGACCCACAGACAAACCAGTCAAACGGTTTTGTGGGATATGTTTTTATATAACTTGTACTATTTAAACGAAATAAACGTATTATCTATCTATCTATCTTATCTATCGTCACATCGTCATCTTAACTAGCTCATCTTTCCATCGGCGTCGTAATACTGTCATCTTTTACGTTTACCAGCTCGCAGTCACTATAGTTAAACCATAACGCACTCGTCGCTTCTTAGAAACAAGATTTTCAACAACTCCTAGAGGTTGGCGACTCTGGGTGTTATTAGTACTGACTACCGGGAGAGAAACTAAGATGGGCCTGTGGAGGGCGCAGCGGACGGGTCAGGAGGGCCCGTCAAGCAGCGTCAGGAGGGTCTTAGGTATCGCGGGGTAGGGGGCGCCTGCTGTCTAACAATAGACCCACCGGGAAGTCAGTCGCACACGCTATGGTCGCACATGGAGGTAGGAGGGGCGCGTCCACTGCGCCTCTCTGAGGACGTTGGCCGCAGGCTGGGTGTTAGACGCTGCAACCCAGGTACTGGCCCCCGCCTCTTTCTCAATAAGCGGCGGGCGTCTTCGGAAGATTTTTATCGGGTATTACTGCTGGCAGTCTCGTCAGCCGGTGGTGAGTCCCACACCCCCTTTCGGTACCTCTTTGGCGGGAAGGCAGTGCGTAAATGCATTTTGTTGACGACGTAAAGCAAA
The DNA here is from genome assembly GCA_949126915.1 of Musotima nitidalis. Classification (NCBI taxonomy): domain Eukaryota; kingdom Metazoa; phylum Arthropoda; class Insecta; order Lepidoptera; family Crambidae; genus Musotima; species Musotima nitidalis. The sequence continues at coordinate 2,651,355 of OX421424.1, read as the reverse complement.
AAAAATGTGCTTGACATTACTGCGGGACTGCTCGAAAGAGATACCCTCGTGGCCTCGGGACAGAGCAGGCTCAAGAAGGAACATGGATGGTTTTTAGTCAGTAAAAGTCGGACACACCATTCTGCTCCACCCACAGCAGGAAACAATAATTCATCCAAAGAAAAAAACAAAGGTGCTTGATATTGAAATCGATCGAAAACAAACAATTCATTGGATCGAGTAACAAATCATAACAAGTAAGTACGTGCTTATATTTGCATAAATTAAATCGCGTGTTGATTTTCCATTAACACCTACTCTTGAGTGCATAATTAATTAGTCGTTTCAATTACACGATAATGATAATACGATTATTAGAAACGTTTCAGTTAATAATTCTGTACTAATTTGACGCCCAAAATGGCGTATAGGTCACATGATGTACTATTTTTACCATCAAGCTATATATGTCATGAGGTAAGTATAATTAACAGTATAGATGTCGCTGTACATTTTTAAATCGCGCAAGTATTTTGTATTTATATTCGCATATATATACCTCGTGATTGTACCAGCATTCATTGCTTCTCACCTCAATAAATGGCTCCGAGTGAATTGGCCTTTTATTTATGACTCATCGAGTTATACAGATACCTGTAATTTCGCTCTTGAAATCGTATATTCGATTCCCACACAGGACAAATCTTTGTGTGCATGAACATGAATGTTTATTCAGGTATGGGTCTCCTATGTATATTAAGTATATATTTACAAAAAAAAAGTATTTAAGTATGTTTATTCGTTCTTTAGTATCTATAACACAAGTTCTTATTTATATTAATATTGGAACTAACTAATTGGTGTGATTGTAAGAGAATATTTATTTATTCTTTACGCCCATACCGCATAGAAATCTTAATAATATAACTCTGAAGTGAAGTGCAGGTATACTGACCTCCACGCCATATCGGTCGTAAAGAGTATTCAAGAAATGACTTCAGGCGCTCTTATTATTGTCGACTGCTTACCATCAGGCAGAATGTGGTAATTAAAGGGACTCTTAAAAAAACAGTGGCGCTCCTAAATTTACGTGACGTTCACAAGTGCTTCAGAAAGAAGAACAGCTTAAATAAATGAATTTTGAATTCTCAACAACTCCATAACTCGAGAGGGCGTCAGGGATGCTTGGAAATTAATTAATTATAAAGAACCGTGCTTAGGAAATTACAGGGAAAATTCTCATCTTTATTGGCAAGCAACAAAATTGCCCTGACGTCTGAAATATTGTCTTGACCTCTCGCTATTCCTGTGATCTTGCTTAATTATGTTAATCACTTTGTGCTCGAAATACTCTTACAACTATAATTAAAGCTAGCGGCCGCCCGCGTCTTTGTCTGCTTATAAATTTCTTATGTAAATAACATTACATAAACAATTAGATTAAACAGTTACAAAATAAAATAAAATATACTTTATTGTCTTTTAGAACATGATCATTTAGATCCGTAAAACATTTACACAAAATGGAAATTCAAAAAAAAAATATATTAAGAAAAATAACAATACTAATAACAACAACATAGGTAATGATACCTGTCAAAAGGGCAGCCTGTCAGCAGTTGTTCCATAAAATATCTTTTTACATTTGCCCTAAACGAACCAATGGTTTTGGGTTCGCGTATAGGCGGCGGGAGGTCGTTCCAACACCGTGAAGCCGCAAACCTAAATCTTTTGTCCGTACCTACAGGTACTGTAGCCTTCTTCTCATTTCAAGTCGAAGACATATCATTTTAACAATTTATAGGGTCGTGAAAAAATCGTTGTTCTGAGGCTCCTATATTATCTGAAGATGCCCTGTGTAAGTGCGAAACCCATGCCGTATTGAATTGTTTCTCGATTTTTCGGGAAATTATATTTGCGCGGGAATTGTTATAATCCATCACTTGCTAACTATTTAGCACGTTTCCATTTTATATATTAGCACTTAAATACCTTTATATAGAGAGATTTTATATATTATTACAAAACAAGATCTGATTTTAAACCATGTTTAAAACTAGTGCTATCACTGTTTTCAATTTATCAAATAAAAGGGACAGCATTATTTTTGAACCTTTTTTTTTTGATTTACGTCGGTAACAAAATGCATTTTTGCACTGCCTTCCGGCCAAAGGGGGACCGATAGGAGGTGTGGGACTCACCACCGGCAGACGCGACTGCCAGCAGTAATACCCACAAAAAATCTTCCGACGACGCCTGCCGCTTGTTGAGAAAAAGGCGGGGGCCAGTACCCGGGTTGCAGCGTTTGACACCCTGCCTGCGGTCAACGTCCCCCGGACCGAAACCGGGAGGACCTCCTTAGAGAGGCGCAGTGGACGCGCCCCTCCTACCTCCTAGTGCGACCATAGCGTGTGTGACCGACTTCTCGAAGGGTCCATGGTTAGACAGCAGGTGCCCCCTGCCCCGACTGCCTAAGACCCTCCTGGCGATGCTTGACGGGCCCTCCTGCCCGCCCTCCACAGGTCCCTCTTAGTTTCCCCCCCGGTAGTCAATACTAAGGGAGTCGCCAATCTCTAGGTGTTGCCTTTTCCCTAACGCCCTCTGCACTCTACCAGGAGGTACTCAGCCTCCCCCCCACGACAAGGTGGGGACCAGTAATGTGGTTGCTTCTATTTTACCTGAAGATACCCTGTGTAAGGGCAAAACACATGTCGTGTTGAATTGTTTCTCGATTTGTCGGGAAATTATAGTTGCGCGGGAATTGTTACAAAGATATTTTTAATCCATCACTTGCTAACTATATGGCACGCTTTCATTTTATATATTTCTTTTTCAGCACTTAAATACCTTGGGGCTTATTTCAAAACAAGATCTGAAGTTAAACCATGTTTAAAACACTGTCTTCATTTTATCAAATAAAATGGACTCCATCAGATGTTCGCAGACTTGGGTGGCCCTAAGGTCATCATCTCAGATCATTAACGTCCTACTATTAAGTACGAGCCTCCTCTCACAAACCAAGGTGCGAGGGTATTGGGTCATACTCTACCAAGCGGATCCAGGGTGGATTGGCGGAGGAAGGTGTATGGCGTCCTGCTAAAAGAATTTTTCAAGCCGCCCAGTTAGGCCTCTAACATGGCTAAACAACTACCACATTTAGCGATAACTGGGACTAGACTTACGAGCGTGTGAAGCACTCGTTATCAAATAAACTTTGACGTCAAAAAAAGTAATTGAAAGCCTCGTGTCATCGACCGTGGGTAACCTACCTCAGTTTTCGTATTTATTTTTAATTAAATCCTTGAGTCGCGTTACAAAGGCGTTTTGTTATTTTAAATACGACGAAGTGCCCCGACGTGACGCGACCCGACCCGACGCCCACGTGGCATGATGTCCTCCGTTAATGTCAGGGTCCATTTGTTTGTTGAAATTCCGGCATTACATTGTTATGTTAAAAATGTTGTTAATAAAAAACTGATCGATTTGAAATATTATTTTTTATTTTTTTACAGTATTTAACTGACGCAATATTACAAATTTCAATAGATAAATACAACACCACACAACACCAATTATTTAGTTCCAAGATATTTTTTCCAAGATAAGTATCACTAAGGACTTGTGTTATGAATACTAAAGAACGGATAAACATACTTAAATACTTTTTTTTGTAAATATATACTTAATATACATATGAAAACACATAGATAAATCTACAATACATACATACAATCACGCCTGTCCCCCCGAAGGGGTAGGCAGAGGCATATCATACGCCCACCTGCCTGTTATATTGTTGGTCCCACGTAATAGGTGGCGAACGCACTGCGTAACCCCCACACACATCAATTGTCTAAAAATCCTTACTACCTATGAATTTATCCATTTGTCTGCAGTTAATGTATTCCAATATTTACTAATATTTATATTGCTAATTATTTATAATGAAGCGCTCGTAGCTCTGCGGTGCTCGGTGGTCGGAAACAATCACCGGTACTTCGGTGTTAGTAGAGTTTACAGAGGTCAGTCCTTGGATGGGTGACCGTTTGTGTGGCATTTGATATCGAGCGCTTTCGTGCTTCGGAAGGCACGTTAAGCCGTTGGTCCCGGTTATCACTAAATGTGGTAATCGTTAAGTCATGTTAGAGGCCTAATGGGCGGCTTAATAAATTCTAACAGCAGGACGCCATACACCTGCCTCCGCCAATCCGCACTGGGTCTGCGTGGTGGAGTATGACCCAATACCCTCGCACCTATAGTATGTGAGGGGAGGCTCGTGCTCAGTAGTGGGACGTTTATGGGCTGAGATGATGATGATTATGATTTATAATGCAATCATATTATTCTCTTAACCCTTTGTAAGGCAGTGGTGTACATATTCCCACCATAAATTGAACCTTATGGAGTTGAGTTAAGGTAGAAAAGCAATGAAAATCTACAACATGTCCTGCCCTTTAAAGGGTTAAGCCGTGTGGTACCGGCCTAAAATAGTGCCACCCCCTCTCATCTCACGGAGAGTCCACGAAGTGAAATCCTACCGGATGATGGGCAACAGCGTTGTCTAGGGGTATCTGCTGGTAATCACCAGGAGTGTGGAGTGTAATATACTGGGGAGGCTAAAGTTCAGCAGTGGACTCTTAAGGCTGAGTGTCATACATACATACATACATAATGTCACGCCTCTTTCCCGTAGGGGTAGGCAGAGATCACATCCTTCCACTTGCTACGATCTTGGCACAAACTTTTAGCTTCATTCACACTCATTAACCTCCTCATACACGCCCGTCGGTTTAGGGTACTTTTGACCTGCCCTTTCTCTAACAATTTCTGTATTTGGTCATGGAAGGTCTTACGTGGTCTTCCCCTCCCAACACTTCCATCCACTTGTCCATCATAAATCACTTTCGTTAATCTACTTTCATTCATCCTCTCAACATGACCAAACCATCTAAGCATACCTTTCTCAATTCTTGGCTGAGTGTCGACGATAAATATTGCAATACATAAATGTTATACGTAAATTATTATAGATTTATAGGTGGTGGTGGTAGGAAGGTGCTTAGACCAAGACTCCTACCAAGATCTGAGGAGCTCAAGCCAACCTCACCTGCAAGTGGTGCACCTGCCGATCAACGGACGTAGGTCTTGTGACCATAAAAGTTTCCAGTAAACGGCAATAGGCTATTACGTGGAACCAATAATATAATTGGCGAAAAGTGGGCGTGTAATATGCCTTTCCTCCCTTTGGGGAAACAGGCGTGAATGTATGTATTGGTCGTTATGGGTCATAATGATATTTTTCTTTGACTAAAGCAATTACGCATACACAGACAGACCGGCAATTCGCGATCACTTTGTAGAGATGTAATCCTGTTGTTACATAACGGTTGTCCCACAATAATCCTGGGCGAGACAGTGACAAATGAGCTCGGGACGACATGAGCACTATTCATGGATCCACGCTAGTGAGAGCCGTCGACTTTCTCTATGTAACAATTCTTAACATCATATTATTTTTTCTTCATAGGTATATTTTGACGACCGATATGGTGTGAGGTCAGTATACCTGCACTTCACTCCAGAGGTCGTGGGTTCGATTCCCACACAGGACAAATATTTGTGTGCATGAACATGAATATTTGTTCTGGTCTGGGTGTTTTCCTATGTATATTAAGTATGTATTTACATAAAAAAGTATTTAAGTATGTTTATCCGTTCTTTAGTATCCATAACACAAGTTCTTAGTGATACTTATCTTGGAACTAAATAACTGGTGTGATTGTAAGAGAATATTTATTTATTATTTATTATATTGATGTTTAAATCTGTTTAAAAAAATTACATTACTCCGAATAAAAATCAATTTCTACTTCGCTGTGGAAAAAAACAAACTATATAGTTATTAATTGTTCGCCAAGTAACCATTTGGCAGACAGACTAACGGCTCCAACCAAGTTATGGGTTAACAAACAAACAAATAAATCAACTTTTGTTTCCTGTACACGAAATATTGACGACGCCGCTGTATCTTAATGAATTATTATTGCTTACGAACGTTAAAATTTTTGATAACGGTTTCATCTAAAGGTTTCGCCATTGTTACAAGAACAAACTACCATTGTTAAAGTCTTGTAACAACTTTAAATGTTTTAAATTATATTTATTTATTTATTTAACAATTTATGCACATACGGAACATACACAAAGATAGAAGTTATGAAAGACATGTACAACGGCACTGCTTATCCCTAAAAGGAATTTCTTCCAGCAGACCGAAAAAAGGAAAAAACATATACAAAGTAGACACGTGCACAAAATACGTAACAAAACAAACTAAAATAAAACAAAAATAAAAACTAAAATCAAACAATAACATATTAAAATTAAACAATTAGACAAAAAGAAACAGCTAGCAGCAGGCAGCAAGAAAGTGTTCCCTTACTGCCTTCTTAAAAATGGAAATACTTTTGGAAGTGCGAATAATGACCGGCAACGCATTCCACAGCCTAACCGCATGCACAGAAAACGAATAGGAAAAGAAATCGGAAGTATGAGAGGGGAATTTCAGGAGTAAAAGGAGATTTGACCTACATGAGGAACCAGGCGCATGAATAAAAGAAAACCGCTCACGTAGATACGAGGGATAGGAAGGATTAAAAAGAGAATTGTACAGTAAACATAGGATACGAGAGTCTCTGCGCCTTCGAATGGGAAGCCAATTCAGAGCTTTGCGATAACTCGACACGTGATCATACTTTCTCAAGCCATATATAAAACGAATACACGCATTTTGCAGTCTCTCAAGCTTATTTAGGAGCTCCTCCGTGGCATCTAAGTAACAGACATCCGCATAATCCAATACAGGAAAGACCAGGGCCTGCACAAGGAGTACCCTTGAGGCCTCAGGTAAATAACCCTGAAGACATTTCAGCGAATGAAAAGTAAAAAATACCTTGCGACTTAACTCGCTCACATGCGTCCCCCAAGATAAAGTGCTATTCATCTGAACACCAAGGTTCTTAACGGTACCGGAATACGCAATAGAGGAACCCCCCAAAACCACAGGAGGTAACTTCTGCATAATGTCACCAGTAGCAAAATAACGGCTACCTATTACAATAGCTTGAGATTTGACCGGATTCAAACGGAGACCATGGGCTTCTGCCCATTCACCAATGCGGCACAGGTCTGCATTCAAGGCAGCAATACCATCATCAGCATTGAGCAACGAAAAGTGGCCATAAATTTACAGATCGTCTGCATAGACATGGAAGCGAGAAGTAACAATGACCTCCGTGATCGAATTAATGAAAAGAGAAAAAAGCAACGGGGAGAGAACTCCGCCCTGCGGCACACCTGAAGAAATACTACACCAATCAGAGACTTCATCATTATGGCGAACACACTGCGTGCGATCTGAAAGATAGGATTTAAACCACCCTAGAGCTAGATCAGACACGTGAACGGATTCCAGTATGGCAAGAAGGATATCAGCATCGACTGAATTAAAAGCATTGCTGAAATCAAGCAATGCTACAACCGTAAGAAGTTTGTTATCCATAGCCCAGCGAATGTCGTCAGTGACATTGACGAGTGCAGAGACAGTACTATGGCCAACACGAAAACCCGACTGAAAAGGGCTAATAAGAGTATGCAAAGACGCGAAAGCCGAAAATTGTCGGTGTACCAAGTGCTCGAGAACTTTAGATAGGAAAGGCAAAATGGATATGGGACGGAAATGGCTAGGCAAAGAAGGAGACGAAATTTTAGGCAAAGGAATAACATGAGCCATTTTCCAAATAGAAGGAACAGAAGATGAGGAGAAAGAGAAATTAAAAATATGAGCAAGGATGCAAAGGATTTGTGGGAGAATCAATGTAATCATTTTCGAGCACAAGCCATCCTCACCAGCCGCATCAGACGATATGGAGCAAATGGATTTTTGGACATCCGACTGCGAGACAGTACGAAACTGAAACACAGCCCAATCAGGCCGGGATCTATGAGAAAGCTGCAACAAGGTGGAACTCTTAAGTGCGCTGCTAACTGCTTCAGGCGGCCGAGAGAAAAAAGAGTTTAAATCGCTGATGTTGAAACCCAAAGACTCACACTGAACAGACTTGCCCACACCCACGGACTTCAAAAACTTCCAGACATCGGAAGTACTACGATTAAGCAGGGAATCATGAAAATGCTGCCTCTTTGCAGCCCTACACAAGCGACCAACGTAATTACGAAGTTCTTTGTAGTATACCAAATTGAGGTCTGACGGAAAACGCTTCAGCCTACTCTTTGCTCTGTCACGAAGAACCATCTGCTTCTTTATACTATCAGTCAGCCAAGGGGCAGGATTATACCTAACTCTAACTCGTTTGAGTGGAGCATGCTTATTGTAAAGAATCAAAATACCATTATTAAATAAACAAATCTTTTCATCAATAGTATTCGCATTAAATACCTCATCCCAACTAATGAGAGACGCATCTAACTGCAAGGCCTCAGTATTTATATTTTTAAAACTACGCCTTAAAAGATAACGAGTCGTACGCTTAAGGGGGCGAACACGATAAGACAAATAAATGAGGTCATGGTATGAAAAACTAGAAGTTAACTGACCATGCGTAATAACTTTATCAGGAGAAGAGACAACTATAAGGGCAAGCAAAGAGGGGATACAATTAGGAAAGTGATGCGTAGCAGAAAGGGGCAAAATATTTAAATCGAGTGAAGAAAAAAGGGATGAAAGCTTCTGCGATCGAACATTATCCTTGATAAGGCAGGTATTAAAATCTCCCATAACAATAACGTTATCATAAAGTACACGAAAACCGCTTAAAACATTTTCCAGACAATCAAAATAATCAATAAACATATTAGGGCAATAAAAAGCTACTAAAAGAATCTTGGTGAAGGACAGAGAGACTTCAAGAAATAAATATTCAGCAGACCAAGAGTATAATGAAGGGGAAGTACTAACAACCTTGTATGGAATATCAGCCCGTAAGTATATAGCAACGCCGCCGCCACCCTTACCAGTGCGATCATTACGAATGAGAACAAATCCGGGCAATGCAAACAGACACGAAGGCAATGAAGGCTTGAGAAATGACTCCGAAACGAGAATAGCATCCAAGTGATCCGAACAAAAAGACGCCAACAACTCTGAATAGTGGCCGGGGATGCTCTGAGCATTAATATGAGCTATGTTAAGGCTGTTACGGGACCCAAGGAAGAGGGAGGAGATCTGATCACGCAGTGTAGACCCACCTAAAGAGTCACTATTCGCACTTTCAAAACTGACAGAAGAAGAAGAACATGAAAAGTAGCTATCGTCAAATTGCATAATTATAAACAAAAAAAAAAAGTATGATAAAAACACTACAGATCAATATTAAACAAATTAAATAAATCAAAACTAATTTACTAGGCCAGAGCCAACCAAAAACACCGGTGTTGTTGAGCCTCAAAGAAAAAGTATATAAAAAAGAAAACCGTGGAAGAAAAATAAAGAATACTTAAATTTAAACAAGTCTTAAGAAATGCACTTAAAGAAGGTAATAATATTTTAAAAATAATGCAAATAAAAAAAAATTATGAATATGGTAGCGTAAATTGAACTAAAAATGTTTACGTGACTGACAAGCATAAAGAAAAGTAATCCAGGTCTGTAAAATATTAATAACAGCGTGAAGTGTTATGACAACCTGACAGTGACAACGTCAGTCAATATAAATTAAATTTTAACCACATATACAAAGATTCATAAACAAGAAATAATTAAATATACCTAACATTTGAACGCAACGTAAAACAAAAAAGTGCCGTTACATACAATAAAGAAATATATGAAAAGAAAAAGTAATATACCCACACAATAACAATACAAAATTTAAGTTAATAAATAATGTTTGCTGAGTTACACATTACGCCGCCGGGATTTTGTGTTCCCAACCTTTACAGCGGGTACTGATTGAGTAACGCGAGTTGCAGAAGTACCAGCTACACCGTCTCCAGATGGGAACTCAGCAATGATAGATTGAAGGGCCGACACTGAATCAATCTTTCGCCTAGATTTATCTGGAAGGCTCACATGAATTCTTCCTTCTGTCGTCCAGCACTGCTTAATGCCAAAGTGGTGACGCGCCGCGGTAAAGATCCCATGACGGAATCTAGTTAGGAACTCCGATATTGTAACACCAGAGCCCTTAAGAGCTGTCTTGCCATCCCAAACCAGCTGCCTGTGCTCAAACTCCTTAAACCGCACCAAGACTGGCCGCACCTTTGACTTTGAAGCACCAAGACGATGACACACCTGCAATTTGCCTTTAGGGACAACAGCAACTTTAAGCTTCTCAGCTATCAATTTATGAACAGTATCCACAAGAGATTCATTGTCGTTCTCGGGCAATCCATGTATGAGCAGAACCTTGTGCCTCATATGTGTCTCCATTTTGTCTTGAGTGACAGTAAGCAATTCCAGCTGTTCTCCAATCTTACTGAGCGCTTTCACAGCAAAGTTTTGAAAACTAGTCAACTCACGTGACATGGCTGCTACATCTGGGGGAGCCGAAGCAGATTTTGCACCCATTTTCATCATCTTCTCATCATACTCTGCAAACTTTGTCACCAACAACTTCTGCAGCTCAGCCAAATTGTCAGCAAGACGAGACTCCATTTGAAGGCAGTGTTAATTGCAAAACAGTGCGACAGTGAAAACGTGCAAAGTAGTAGTGAAAATACACCAGTGTTTAAGGCAGACAAATTTTGGGTTATATTGCCATAACTATAAATATAAACAACAAAAATTAAAATTATTTGAGTTTTAAAGTAGAGGAGCTTGTTTTTTGTGACTAACACTTTCGCCTACCCACAGTAGAAAAAGATTATATTTAAGCAAACAAAATAAAAATTCACAATGATAGCTATTTTTAATTATAAATTAGTACCAACATCTAAGCTTCAAGGTCGCATGGAACTGTCCTTTGTGAACGCTGCTTCACTTCGATTATTATGGAATAAAAGGCTCTGTAGTAAAAATGGGGGTACCGCAGGGCTCGATTCTCGGCCCGTTTTTGTTTTTAATTTATATTAATGATTTGCCACATTTGGTAAAGGAAAATCACTAGATAGTATTGTTTGCTGATGCTACATCATTATTATTTAAAATAAAGCGATATCAGAACCCAGACGTATCGTTTTGGACTATCTACGGAGCTACGAGCGATTGACACTCAAATACTCATTTATTGGTAATACAACATTACGCATCACAAAAAAGAAAACATACATAATTATTAGAATTATGAAAATTGAATTAAACAAGAACATTAGGTATTAGGAATTGATAATGTCAAAATCGCGAATCGAAGCGCTCGTAGCCTTGCGGTGCTCGGTGGTCGGAAAAGATCACCGAAGTACAGCAGAGTTTACAGAGGTCAGTCCTTGGATGAGTGACCGTTTGTGAGGCATTTGATATCGAGCGCTTCCGTGCTTCGGAAGGCACGATAAGCCGTTGGTCCCGGTTATCACAAAAATGTGGTAATCGTTAAGCCATGTTAGAGGCCTAATGGGCGGATTGAATAATTCTAACAGCAGGACGCCATACACCTGCCTCCGCCAATTCGCACTGGGTCAGATACACTCACACCTTGATATGTGAGAGGAGGCCCGTGCTCAGTAGTGGGACGTAAATAGGCTGAGATGAAGAACGTCAAAATAAAAAATGCCATTTCAGATACTTAATTAAATTGCATATAACACAATACAATTAAAATTATTAATCTTAAGAATTCATTACATACTTCATAAAGTCATTAATGTCATAGAACGTTTGCTCAAGAAGATAATGTTGTCTCAAGCAAATCAGAAGGAATTATTTTAAGACTTTAAACCAAAGTAATTTTATTCAAAAGCTTTTCCCGTTAATAGATTTGTGGCGCGTCTAAAGGGATCAACAATAATGGTGCATGTTATTAGCATATATTTAATCGGTCGTATCGCTCGTAGCTTCTATGATCGGAAATTTTCATTGAAGTATAGAGCAAAGTTCACGGAGGTCATACGTACGTATGGCGTCTTTTTTTTACCTATGGAAAACCATTAAATGACCTTCTCCCGCTGTGGGTGGAGCAGGAGGGTGTTTCAGAGTATTAATAACTAAAAAAAAAATTATAGTAATAATAATAAAATCATTTATTTCGAACCATAGTTTATATATATTATATGTTTAAATGTTATAGTTTATATATATTATATGTTTAAATGTTTAACTTTGGTGCGCATAGTTTTAAATTTGTCCTACTTACGTAGTATTTATAGGCTTGTACGGAAGACCAGCGCCGCGGGGCCATAGTGACCCCTCGGCATATGCTGAGTATAAGCCTTTTCGGTGCCACATGTGTCTATTAATTTTTATTTTTGTAAACCAATGTATCATGTGTCACGTAATAAATTACTTTCTTTCTTTCTTGAGTCTGCTATGGCCCGGAGCCTTTTCTTTTGTTTTGTCGGTAACAAAATGCGTTTACGCACTGCCTTCCGGCAAAAGAGGGACCGAAAGGGGGTGTGGGACTCACCATCGGTAGACGTGGTAACCCTTTCTAACAGCACCCGTAACACGTGTGGCGTCCTGCTGTTAGATTTTTTTATACCGCCCAATATGGCGTCTAACATGACTTAATATCTCCAGTATATACTCGTAAATTAAATTAAATTAAAATTAAATTAAAATTAAATTAAAATTAAATTAAAATTAAATTAAAATTAAATTAAAATTAAATTAAAATTAAATTAAAATTAAATTAAAATTAAATTAAAATTAAATTAAAATTAAATTAAAATTAAATTAAAATTAAATTAAAATTAAATTAAAATTAAATTAAAATTAAATTAAAATTAAATTAAAATTAAATTAAAATTAAATTAAAAAAATTAAATTAAAAATTCATTTATTCAAGTTTGGCTCAATAGAGCTCTTATGAATGTCATACTTATAAACTAACGCGCCCATTCACTGCGGGCGGGAGCTTGATCGTAAAAGAACGGGCAAGAAAATCGTCAAGGTTGGTTTTTTCTCCCGCCAGTTACAATTAAAATACATAATATTAAAAAAATTGTGTTCTGCAGTCACAAGATTTGAAAAAAAAAGGGAGACAGAACTCTTTTTTTACCAATATTAACATAATTACGGATAAACATAGTAGACATGAGCAAACGCGTTACGCTCAACCATATTTTAGGGAGCGCAACGATCCGACGCATGACGCTACCACCGCGGAAACATATAAGTGAGCGTGATATACTCAAGCTGGATAAAAGGATTTAAGTAAAAATAACATTAATATTAGAAGACTGAATTATTTTAAATGTGCTGCAAACCACAATTTTGTTACTGTAAAGTGGTATACCATATGGTATCAGTTAAGCTATGCAGCCATCAAATCGTATGTACTGATAACCGGAACTAACGGATTTTGATGCCTTTCTGGAAGCGCTGGATATTAATCCTTTCGAAGACTGAGTTCAGTGAACTCTACTTTACTTCGGTGATCGTATTTTACGAATCCGCGAATCTACTAGCATAATTATTATTATTTTATGTAAAAGCTATTCAAATTAGCCACTATCTGCTTAAATATTTCTTGTGCATACAATGAGACCAGCATTAAAGGTGCATATTTATAAACTATTTAAGTAAACCATTTTCCTTTTGTAAATGTGTACCGTATTGTACCGGCCTAGCATAGTGCCACTCCCTTTCAAGTCGAGAGGAGTCGTAAGAGTCGACGAAGAGAAATCCTATCGGATGATGGGTAGCAGCGTCATCCTGCGTACTGGCTTGGTTTGCGATCACCAACCCGCCAGCCCAGCGTGGTACCCTCAATGTATGTAATCTATTGTGAAAGCTAATGTTCAGCAGTGGACTTTATAAGGCTGATACGAAGATATTTGTACAGCATACTAAAGGAACATTAAGGCCGTGTCCCCAGTAGGCAAACTGTTAGCGGCCGACTGAGTTGCAAGACTGAGAGACCGACGCTGCAAACTGCGTATAGTGAGCGCAAAACTAGCAGACTGTGGACACTCCATTTCAAATATATGGAAGGGCGTACTAAATAGGTACGCCGCAAACTCAGTCGGCCGCTAACAGTTTCATCAAATCTTCGCTCCTCTCCTGTCCGTGATTCCTATTGGATAATATTTGTCCGTTTCTCCACTCCGCATCCTCGCTCCGCTTCAGTGGACAGGCAGCCTAAAGGTGCATGTTATTAATCGTTCGCGGCGTTTCTTGGCCGTTTTATAATTGCGATCCCTAGCGGGCATTCCGGCAGCTCGTGGCATGATATCTGGCTACAGCCGGCGATGACCGCTAATGTCTCAGCTGTTTTACCTTAATTTGAAATGAAATACCGCACGTTAAGAATTTCTCATATAAATTCCTTCATTATTATGTTGTGAAAATGGTTTTGCTAATATTAGCCATTAAACTTAAGGAATATAATAAACTAATATTCTGAAAAAGAGTAGATTGTGCACCAAAAATGCTCATTCAGTACTTTTCATAAGGTTAGGTTAGGTTGGAGATTTAATAATTTTAATTTACACGTTAAATAAAAGCCTTAACTTTAAGATTAGGGGTAGAATGTCTTGTAGCTTTAAAGTCGCGTTTTATACATGTTTTATTTGTGCGATAGAGTTTAAACAAATAAATAAATTCACTTATATTCTTCAGTAAAATAAATTTGGACCGGCTGTATAACAGTTCTTAATTTTATATATAATGTTATTGCAATTCAGTCATCTATTTGAAGTTAAGAGGGACAGAATGACGTTTTCAATAGATTTAGCATTAAACAGGATTAATGTTTTTTTTTTGAAATATAGAGATTCTACCAACATAAAACGAGCCCAAGGCACCTAGTACGTGGGAACAACTGTATAATTGTCAAAGTGTGGGCGTATAATATGCCCCTTCGGGGAAACAGGCGTACAAGTATGCATGTATGTAGGACTATTCGTTGTGCAAGACGGGGTGTCTTATGTTGAATTGTGTCGAGTATACTCCATCTATACGTAAAAATATACGTCGAAGTATACAGATTTATATATATTGCAACAATATGTCCTCAGACATTGCCCACAGCCTTATTTACTCCCAAACAGAAGACAGCTGAGCTGAAAGAACTGTTGGACTTATATGGGTCTGGAAAACAAATAACGCTGGTGCGATCTAAATACGTTCACTGACATCTTTTGACATACTTACGTACCTAATAATAATAATAATAATTAAATTAACCTATTTATAAAATTGTACGTTTTATTATAAATTATACACGGTATTTTGGGCGCATCTCGTGTTACTGTTTCGGCAAAAGCTGAAAATCAGTGTTTTGCTCTCTCAGAGCAGAGCAAAAAAACCCACTGAGCCGTAGCCATTCTGCAGCGCTGCGACACACATAGACACTATGCGCATGCTTTACTTTTATTAATTAAATTAAAATTAAATTAAATTAAATTAAAAATTCATTTATTCAAGTTTAGTTTTTTTTTTTTGTTGTTATATATTTTTTTTAATTATATATATAATTATGTATGTATTGTTTTATGTGTATGTGTGTCTTTCGTTGCAATAAATAGTTTATCTTTCTATCTAAATTCATTTATTTGACACCAATGGTCTGTTAGTAATTTACACAACTTAAAGACTAGTATTAGTAAATACAATAATAATTTTAAAAAGAAAACTAAAATTCAACAAAATTATATCCGTGGCTTTTGATGCACTAATACAGACACAAAGTGCCTAATAATTGGTGCATCAAACTTATTCACTCTAATATTTATTTAATATTTATATACAGTTTCTAACACCAATATTTCTGATAGTAAAGAGATATATAGTAACCATCACAAACGTTCTAAAAACGCACAAATAAATTATTTATATACATACATACTATCACCCTGCCTGTTTCCCCAAAAAGGCATACTGTATACCCAACTTTCACCAATTATATTAGGCTCTATATAATCACAATAGGCTCGCCGCCTATTACATGGGACCAACTATATAATTGGCGAAGTATGGGCGTATAATATGCCCCTGCCTACCCCTTCGGGAAAACGGGCGTGAATGTATGTATGTTAAAATTATGTATGTGCATTTACTTAAAAGAGATAAATGTTTTCTTTGATATGAAGTGATGTTTGCAGGCTTACTCGCCATATGAACATAAACAATCCCTTCCTTTGATGTTCATTCAAGTATCGGAAACCGCTGCAGGCCTCTTACAATATGAACATTCAAACTTTATATCACTAGCTGATTTAATAGGATTATTTGTGTTTGGTTTCTAAAATTTAATAAAATAAAAACGTTGCAATGCAGTTAAGAAATTCATAAAATAAATAAAACATAATTTATTGTCTTTGAGATCAACATGATCATTTAGATTCGTCAAACCTTAACACAATGAAATGAAATGAATTGAAATAAATTTATTCACAAAAAATAGAGTAACATGTGGTTGTTTTGTTATATAATAGAACATCTATTTTTCCAAACGCAGGGCGTGTAAATGTCTATATAAAATAAGTGGAATTAAAAGTCATTGTAATAATCGTAATAAAATAAAACTGATGTCAAAACAACGAATAATATCAAATTATATAATATCAATTTTGGTGTTAAAATATTCTGCGAGTGAATAAAAACATTTACTTTTTAGCCATAACTGTAGTTTTATTTTAAATATGGGTAAACTAAGCTCTCTCATTGAGTTTGGTAACTTATTAAATATGTTAACACAATTTGGATAACAATGCCTTTTATAATATTGTTTGGGCGTATTTGGCAACATCAGCTTACCATGATGTCTCGCTATACTGCAGCTATTAGCATTTTTAATTAAAAATATAGAGATGAGTTTTCACAAACATACAACATTCTAGAATGTACATGGACGGTAGACACAAAATGGAAATTCGATATATTTTTTAATAACAATGAAAGAGACATGAGCGGTACCATAATAAAGAAATAAAAGCAAATGGGTTCTTTGTCAGAATTTGTCAAGGTTTGTCTCTTTATCTGTCTGTTGTGGTTTTTTCTCAAGATTTGTCAGTCTGTCGGTGACTCTTATCGGGGGGATCTGTCAGTCAGCCTGTCGTGATTCTAAAGGAGGGAAGGGATTGTCCGTCAGTCAGTGAGTCTGTTGGTGAGTCTAACGAGGCTTCCAAAAAGGCAACGAGATTGAGTGGAATGCCTCAAGAAACTCATCTCGGCTTTTTTCAGATTCTTATTGTTATCATACAAAGAAGTAAAACTATTTTTAATAAACTATATATTTCCTATGAATCATAATATCATCATCTCAGCCAGTTAGCATCTCACTACTGACCACAGACGTCTAACTTGACTTATAAACCGACAGAATAAACATTTCTTTTGAAAGGTCTTAACGTGCTTTTCGAAACATCTTAACGCGCTTTTCGAACCATCTGAACGTGCTTATCAAAACGTCTTAACGTGCTTTTAGAAACGTCTTAACGTGCTTTTAGAAAAGTCTTAACGTGTTTTTCTGCTACTGTGTCTGAAGCGCTCGAAGCCAATTGCTACACAAACGGACATATGTATTCCATTGAATAATGAAGAACTTTTAGCTAAATCAGTTATAATATAAATACAGATCGACTTATTTATTTATTTATTTATTTATTAGGAACACTTACAGCTAAACATATATATTTTACATGCAACACTTAAAATCAAAGGACATATATGCAAGCCATTACAAGTATTCACATCATTATTATTTACTTATTTCTACTTATATTTTTTAAACTTATGACTAACAATCAATATATTTTAGGAAAATATGAAATTTTTAATATAATCACTAGGGGTCATTGAGCAGCTTCAACAGGGTGTCCTTGAACACTTTTTGCGAGACAGAAAAGATATCAAGGTCGGGTGACTTTGCATTCAAGCTGTTGTAGGAGTTGCAAATTCTTGCTAAAGAAGAGTGAAGGCCAAGATTGGTTCTATGCGGTGGTAATGTAAAAGATTTTGTGAGTGGTTTTCGAGGGCATCTACGGGGGACAGTGAAGCCGATACTGGCAAGTAGGTCAGGGCATAAAACTTTGTTATGGATAAGCTTATAAAGGAATAATAAATCTATGATTGTGCGGCGGTTTTTAAGCGATTAACAACCTTTATCGCATATTTGTCAGTTAAAAATGCCACAAATCTCAAATTTAACTGCGAAACTTGCAGTTAAAGTATCACCGCCAAAACTTTACAGTGACAAATGGAAAAGTCTTAAAAGTTGTACCCACTGAATTTCACGCCTCCAATTAGGGTTGTCACTGTGGCTGTAATCCTTAAAAATAAATGCGAGTAATTTTGTTATATAATTATGATCATCTCAGCCAGAATTCCACTGTTAAACATAAGCCTCCCCAATTTCTTTCCACGTCGAGAGATCTTAAGACGCCTGTATCCAATGACCACTTTGTTTGTTTCTCTAAGAATAATTTTAGTACAGATGAGCTAGTACCTATCAATATTTTTATATAAATAAATAAAAGTATAGGCAAGCTAAAATTATTATAAATGAGATGATGGGTTTGTTTGTCACTTTTTGGTGCCTAAACCGCTTCGTTTATCTTTCAAGAATTTCGATATATAATTTATAAGGTTACACCTTTGCGAAGTCACTTGTGGTCGCTAGTAATAAATAAATGTAATTCGCTACAAAGTTTTTAAAAAAATGTGGCATTGCTTTACTAATATTGTGACATCTCCATTAAAAATATAATAAATTTGTCTCTTATGGCAACCCTACCTCAAAGGTAGAACATAATAAAATGCAGCTACGCTACGCCGTAGAAGGCTCGTAGCAGCTCGTAGCGCGTAGCATAATGGCGGCGTCTTCCGTCCATGCATTGTGTCGCAGGCAGTTGTAAACAGCTATCCTAATTTATAATTATGTCATTACCCAATTGTTAAATCCGTCTCCCTACCAAAGGGAAGATCTTTCATAGGGCGGTTGGAAGCCCAAATGATGATGGTTAGACGTAGCATTTATAGCGATGTGTTTAAATACTTCAGCACACATTACATGCGCCACAATGGTTTGATTATTAAAGCATTACAAACATGCCGACCGATTTGGCGTGGAGGTCAGTATACCTGCACTTCACTCCAGAGGTCGTGGGTTCGATTCCCACACAGGACAAATCTTTGTGTGCATGAACATGAATATTTGTTCTGGTCTGGGTGTTTTTCTATGTATATTAAGTATGTATTTACAAAAAAAAAGTATTTAAGTATGTGTATCCGTTGTTTAGTATCCATAACACAAGTTCTTAGTGATACTTATCTTGGAACTAAAGAATTGGTGTGATTGTCAGAGAATATTTATATTTATTTATTTATGCTGACAATGTCATAAATCAATGCTGTCTGATGCAAGTCGTTGCCGCGCATTTTGCATTATTTTCTCAACCTCTTGCTAATTACCTGTTATCGAATATCGACAAAACTGTTTTCTGTTACACACAACGTTCCATTAGTTACCATCAGACTATAAGTGCGAGCGAGAGGTCCTATAAAATAATGCATGGCTAATTTCGCATATTTGTGACGCTTGTAGTGACCCAACCATTGTTGATTTCAAACCTATGTGGCATCTTCATACAAGCGACGTCGTACATGTAAATACTGAATTACGCTTGTAGAGATATATAGCTCTTCTAGATAGGCTGTGGCAACGGGGTCGCTTTCCGCCCTCTCGCCCGTTTTCAGTAACTATTCGAAAACCGTCCGCCTTAACTTGGTACTCCGTTGTCAGCCAACATTAATTTGAACCGAGAACAGAACCATTAATTACTAAAACAATAGGAAAAAAAAAACGATTCCCTCCCAACTTTATATATAAATGCAGGAAATGTGACTAATATATTTTATTTTGTGATTTCATATTTTCCTGTTTGTTTTGCTTATACTTTTGTTGAGCAATTTTATTGAGCAAATTTTGGGTGCGTAGGGATCATAACAAGACCTAAGAAGCCCAAACCAACCTCACCTGCAAGTGGTGCACCTGCCGATCAACGAACGAGGCTCTGGTGAACAAAACAGTACCCGCTAAGCGGCAATAGGCTCTCCACCTATTACGTGGGACCAACTATATAATTGGCGAAGTGTAGGCGTATTGATATGCCTCTGCCTACCCCTTCGGGGAAACAGGCGTGAATGTATGTATGTATGTTTGTTTATTAGGGTGGTCCTTGTTTATTGAGCAAAGAATTTTTGTTCATTACTATTTTTTACTTACAAGTGCTTACTTCAGATGAACGCAGGTTCCTGCAGACAGTCTCATCTCATAATGCCAACTTCGCAAAATGACAACCGGTTGTAAGTATATATATTTTTTTAATAGGTTAAGGTTTTTTTTTTATAATCAAGTAAAAGAAATGCAGTTTACATAGATTACCGATTTTGTCGTATTTCAGCGTTTAAATGAACGTTTTATGGGCAATGACAACCGGTTGTAAGTATATATATTTTTTTAATAGGTTAAGGTTTTTTTTTATAATCAAGTAAAAGAAATGCAGTTTACATAGATTACCGATTTTGTCGTATTTCAGCGTTTAAATGAACGTTTTATGGGCAATGACAACCGGTTGTAAGTATATATATTTTTTTAATAGGTTAAGGTTTTTTTTTATAATCAAGTAAAAGAAATGCAGTTTACATAGATTACCGATTTTGTCGTATTTCAGCGTTTAAATGAACGTTTTATGGGCGGTTGTCATTTTGCGAAGTTGGCATTATGAGATGAGACGCTGCAGACTATACAATCTGCTACTTCTATGTTCATAAATATTTGAATAAAAATTTAATCGATTAGGGGTTTTTGTAAAGTACCTACACTACAAAATCCGAGATTGGTCTTAATTTTTTTTCTCAACTATCACTAAATAATTATATGCAATAACTTTAGATACCTACAAGAAATTAAACGTTAATCTAAACTATGTCAATTTGACAGTAAATTTCTTCTTTGCTTCACAATTTTGACATATCATAATTATTGTTCGTACAAATATATCATATTGTTCGTACATCTGTCTGAAATCTACCTCGAGTGATCAGGGCGGATGCATATTACCAGACCACAGAATTCAGTACTGTATTCATTTGACATTTGAAATTATAAATAGAAGATAAAAGTCGTTATGAACCACCAATTTCAACGATATAACCAAAAAATAACATAAATATTTATTCTGTGAACTGATGTATATTTATTCTAAAGAGGTGTACTATCTCTATCCTCTTTGCAAAATCTGTCTTATATATTATATCATAAAATTATATATAACGTATACCAAAAACAAATAATTTTAAACCAAACCTTATTGCACATAAAATATGTGTCCAGTCAACCTTAGGAGCGTATATAAGGTGTACTGACATAGGTTGCAAATAAATAAATAACTATAAAACGAAAACTGTTTAATTAAAAAGTGTTAATACCTGCCCTTTTCCCGTACGATACAAATACGTTCCCCTTGCAGACGTGACCTATTACGAGCAGGTAATGAGGCCAGGTATCTATAAGCAGCACGCATCGATCGCTGGATAAAATGCTTTATTTTTACCCCCTTAATGCAAAAAAGGCCACTTCTTAAACGTGTGCTAGTTGTTAATTTATTTGTGGAAAAATCCTACCAAAATATGTTTAACAAACCGTTTACGCACTGCACGCAATGAAAGAGTTTTTGCAACATTTTTCATTGATGTTGGTCGAAGCGTACACACACCAATATATACAGGTATATACATCAAACTATAGGTATACACATCAGATTATAGGTATATACATCAGACTATAGGTATACACATCAGATTATAGGTATATACATCAGACTATAGTCCATTAGTCCATGATAGACCTTTAGTCCATGATGGTATATAACGATCATACCAAAATCTGTAGAGTCCAAGCTCCAAGTCCAACCTCGCCTGCAAGTGATGCAGAAGAGTGAACTGCCGATCAAAGGACGAGGCTCTGGCAAACAAAATAGTTCCCGGTAAGCAGCAGTAGACTCGCCACCTATACCAACCAACAATATGTTTCGAGAAAAGTGGGCGTATAATATGCTTTTGGCTATCCCTTCTGGAAACAGGCGTAATGTTATGTATTTATAGATTCTTTTCTTAGCCTTAATTCATAAAGGGCCACTTAAGCTAGCTGTTAATTTATTTGAGGATAAATCATACTAACATATATGTTAAAGCAACACACGTTTTAACAACAATATTTCATAGATATTTCTGTACTATTGGTCGTAGCGTATTATTACATTAATCCTTCATTCATAAATAGCTACTTTTGCCTTCATCGTATATAGCTGTGGTGTGCCACTCGCAATTGAGGAAAATCCGATTGAAATATATTTTATCAACCGTTTACGCAGCCCACGCAATGAAAGAGTAGTATTTCCCGGTTTTGCAACAATTTTCATTGATGTTTCGTTCCTATTGGGCGAATCGTAATGTAACTTAATTTTTACCTTTAATTCATAAAGACATTTGTTATAAGGCAGATGTGAATTTGTTTGAGGAAAATATACTTCGTTAACAGTTTATACACGGAATAAATATATTATCATTTCCATTTTTGGCAACATATATCATTTATTTTTAACATTTAAAGCTTTTGCATTTACAATGCTATATTTTAGTTAAAAAATAAAAATTTTCATAAATGCTTTTTATACGTCATGACAACCTGCCTGAAGGTAAGCTCGATATTTGAAGAATTATCAAGCTTAAGTGGTTACGTCAGACGGCAGTCGCTCCATGTAATAACTGAAATTCTCTCATTCTCTGTCTCATACTAGTATACTTAGGAGACAGTTGTATCGCATTCAGCTAACAGAATTTTTCAAGCTATCCTTTCCTTATTATTTTAGTAATTTTGTATAACTTCATCTAACTAGTCAAATCATTGAAATCCCAACAAAACTCTCTATCTCCAAACAAAAAAATAGAAAACATTGAATATGACAATTTGACAACCGAACGTTGGATGGCGTTTTTAATCCATATTTCCCTGACATAAATAGGTCACATAAAATAAAATACATTTGTATGCGAGAACAGTTCTAGTGGACCGTGCTCAGTACCAGATCACATACGGCCCTAAATATAAATCTGGAAGAATGTGAGCTCAAGTGTGGTTGCCTACTAATATTTATAAAATACCATTAGAGATTTTACAAATAAATAGCTTTAAAATATTTTGACGCAAATTAAAAGAATTATTACTCAAAAAGGCATTATTACAATATCAAGGGTTTTTTGATTGATAAAAATGTGTAATTTATGGCTAGCAGATTTTATGAATAATAAATATAAGAAACCGTTATAATTTTAAATGTCAGTGTAATGTAATGATGATAATGAATAATCAGTTATGATAAAGCATGACCGTTTTTTAATGACCACATAATGCTTGATGTTAAGCAGTTGACACAGTTCAAAACATACATCCCCCCCGACTGGTCTCCACCTTGTCGTGGTGGGGGGGCTGAGTACCTCCCGGTAGGGCGCAGGAGGCGCCAGGGAAAAGGTAACACCCAGAGATTGGCAACTCTGGGTGCCCTTAGTACTGACTACCGGGGGGGAAACTAAGAGGGACCTGTGGAGGGCGCAGCGGGCGGGCCAGGAGGGCCCGTCAAGCAGCGCCAGGAGGGTCTTAGGCAGCGGGGGCAGGGGGGCCCTGCTGTCTAACCATGGACCCTTCGAGAAGTCGGCCACACACGCTATGGTCGCACAAGGAGGTAGGAGGGGCGCGTCCACTGCGTCTCTCTGAGGCGATCCTCCCGGTCTTGGTCCGGGGGACGTTGGCCGCGGGCGGGGTGTCAGAGCTGCAACCAAGGTACTGGCGCCCCGCCTCTTTCTCAACAAGCGGCGGGCGTCGTCGGAAGATTTTTAGTGGGTATTACTGCTGGCGATCGTGTCTGCCGGTGGTGAGCCCCACACACCTCTCTCGGTCCCCCTTTGGCCGGGAGACAGTGCGTAAATGCATTTTGTTACCGACGTAAATCAAAAAAAAAAAAAAAAAGTTCAAAACATACATTCTTTCACAGCTGTTTCCCCGAAGGGGTAGGCATATTATAAATAAATTAAATAAATAAATGTTTCTGACACTTACACTAATTATTTAGTTCCAAGATAAGTATCATTAAGAACTTGTGTTATGGATACAAAATAACGGAAAGACTTACATAAATACTTTTTTTTTTGTAAATACATACTTAATATACATAGGAAAACACCCAGACCAGAACATATATTCATATTTTTACACACAAATATTTGTCCTATGTGGGAATCGAACCCACGACCTCAGGAGTGGAGTGCGGGTATACTCGCCACCACGCCATATCGGTCGTCAAATAATAATTATAAAAAATATAAATTATATTATTTATACGCCCACACTTCGCCAATTATATAGTTGGTCCCAAGTAATAGGTGGCGAACCTATTGCCGCTTGCCGGGCACTGTTATGTTCGCCAGAATCTCGTCCGACACACCTATATGTAAGAACTATGTATTAACATCACAATACCTTTAAAAGGTGAATTTATAACATGTGAAAACATCTCTGAACTCAAACATGTTGTATTGTATTGTACCATTTATGTCATAAATTTAGGAGGATGAAATGAATATGAACATACGGGTTCAGCATTTAGCCTGTCAACGTACCACTGCTAGTTCCAGGCCTCCTCTCATGAGTGAAGAAATGAATGTACATATGAATGTTGCAACGGCTCAGTCAATATTGAAGCCTGACACCAGAACGAACATATTTGATTGAAGTAAACTTCAGATTTTCATAATTTCCATTTTGCTGAGC
Source organism: Musotima nitidalis (assembly GCA_949126915.1). NCBI lineage: Eukaryota > Metazoa > Arthropoda > Insecta > Lepidoptera > Crambidae > Musotima > Musotima nitidalis. The sequence goes on along the minus strand of OX421424.1, from coordinate 2,626,435 downwards.
GTTTCTCGGCAGAGCGATACCGAACCACAGACCATAGGAAACAGATAATTCAATTTGGTTAACTACTTCATTTGTATATGAACTCTATTATGTTTCGTTACCATCATCGACTCGGTATACCGTGGGGTACCTGCCTAGAATAGTGCCACCCCTCTCATCTCACGGCGAGTCCTAATAGTCGACGATGAGAAATCTACTTGATGATGGCCAGCAGCGTCATGCTGGGTACTGGCTAGAACTGCGATCACCAACCCGCCTGCCGCGCGTGGTGTTTACGGGAAAATACCCCCAATAGAATGTTATCTACGAGGGCGGCACTGAAAATTTCGGGAATCAAGGAAATGACACAACATGACTATTTAAAAATATATTTATTGCTTTTCGAAGTATTCTCCGCGAAATTTGACACATTTCTCCATACGATAGAACCAATCGTTGAAGCAAGACCGAGATTATTTTTTAAATAAATAAATGGTATTCCATATTTAAAACCAAGTAGTTTTCAATCAAACAGAATTTAATATGACAGAAACAGTGTAAATATTTCATTCCCGATACCTACTTTAAGTGCAGCCTTGTGTAAGGGAGGCCTATGTTCAGCAGTGGACTGGTGGCTGAGCTGATGATAATCAAGCGACTCGGGCCTCTTGTCACAAACCAAAGAGAGAGATATATTCCGGGCATATTCCAACACAATTTCCTATTGATGTTGTATAGGACTCCTACCAAGATCTGAGGAGCCCAAGCCAACTTCACCTGCAAGTAGTGCACCTGCCGATCAACGGACGAGGCTCTGGCGAACATGAAAGTTTCGAAAAGCGGCAATAGGCTCGCCACCTATTACGTGGGAACAACAGTACGTATGCCTCTGCCTGCTCCTTTGGGGAAAGAGGCGTGATATTATGTATGTATGTATGTATATTATGTCTTATTGATTGATTGCCAGAGATATTTTTTTGTTTTATGTCGAATTCAGTGTCGAAATAGCAGGAGGAACACCTGCCTACGCCAATCCACACAAGATTTGCGTGGTGGAGTACACATTTTAAATCTTTTACACTTTGGTGTGTGAGAGGCGATCCGCGCTCATTTATTATCATCTTAACAGCCTTTTAAAGTCCACTGCTGAACATTCCTCCCCATTAAAATACACTCTAAAATACCCCCAGTATTTGCCCAAAATAACCATGCTGGACAGACTGTATCCAGTAGATTTTTTATCGTTGACTCTTAAGACTTCTCATGAGATGGCCCCTCCGGTTGGCACTATTCTAGGCCGGTACCACACTGTGGGCGGTGAGTAATCGGTAACTCGCCGCCCGTCCGCCTTCTATAGGCGACCGGCCGCATCGACGGCGCGTTCGTGTTCCACGCGCAGATGTCAGCTCAGTGAGGGCCCCCAGGGAGGGTTCAAGTCTGCCGGGGCTGCGGGACTGTTCGAAAGGGTTACCGCTGCCTCTGGACGTAGCAGGCACAAGAAGGAACATGAATGGTTTTCAGTCAGTAAAAGTCTGACACACCCTCTCGCAGCGGGAGAAGGTCATTCGATGATTGTCCATCCGAAAAAAAAAAAGCCCAGCCAGTAGCGGAATTTTAATAAGCTGAGATCCTTGTAAATAAAACAAATATCTCTTGGTTCTGCATGGTTTTTACAGCTAACTGCTCCAAGTATACTGTAGAGTAATTATTTAGTTATGCATTCAGTGTTTGGCGCACGCTTTCCAGGTATCCCACTTACATTATACAATATGTAAATGACGAGACTCCAGGGAGACCCTGGCTAACACCTCATGAAACTTTCAACAAACAAACATCAAAACGCTAAGTTTGACGAAATGTTGCCAAGTTTACGGTTGGCTTAAGATTTATCAGCGTAATGAAAATGCAAAGGAAGCGGCCTGTTAATAAGTTAATCAAAGTGGAGTCTGTAGAAAGTCAAAGTCAAAGTGGAGTATTAAAGGTTAAGCAACGCTTGGATGGGTGACCCTTGTTGTCATTCACTATCCTTATCATTTTAGCTTATTAAGATTTGTAGACTACTGCTTTTTATATACCATGCCATATATTAATTATAAGATCAAAATTTTAAAGGAAATAGCAACCAAAAAATGCTATAAGTGTTCCAAATATAATATTTTATTTTTATTAGTAACACTTTTCTTGGACAACATTTATTCCGTACAACTATTTAGATTACAACTGCTAGGGTTGCCTGGTAGAGATCTCTTCTAGAAATGTGATACTTAAAATTATTTTGTGCAATAAAGGATTATTATTAAAATACCCGCATCAAATATGGGCATGGACATGGCGAGGGTAGGTGGGAACGAATATAAGATTTTTTACATATAAACCTTACTAATACGAACAACATACTACCCACAAATCATGTAGCTAACACTAAAGTCAATATGTCCCAGTAATTCATAAAATTTAACAGTAATCACCAGTGGAATTGAAAATGAATGATAGGAAAGTAGGTAAGTCTTAACTGGTAATTATAGCTAATTGATTCAAATACGTGTGCCGTGCGGTACCAAGAACAGGGTGGCACCTTCTTTCATCTCACGGGGACTTACGATAAACAAAGAGAAACCCAACAGCAGCAGGAGAGAAACCCTACCAGATGATCGGCAGCAGCACCATCCTACAAATTCAAATTCATTTATTCAAGTTTGGCTCAAAAGAGCTCTTATGAAGATCGAAACTTAAAAACTAGCGCGCCCATTCACTGCGGGCGGTAGCTTGATCGTAAAAGAACGGGCAAGAAAATCGTCAAGGTTAGTTTTTTCTGCCGCCAGTTACAAGAAAATTTACTTAGTAGTAAAACAATTTGACAAATCTACAAAAACCTGTGTTCTGCATTCACAGGATTTAAAAAAAAAGAAGATAATAACTTTTATTTTTAACGTACGTACTGGCTTAAACTGCGATCACCTACCTGCCTACCCAGCATGGTGATTATGGGAAAATACCTCTAAGTATTAAAGGTATTTGCCCATAATTCTCATTCGGCATTGGTCTTGATGTGGCTAAAATAATTTATTTAAGTACTTGTTTGTAATTTAGTTTTACACACAAAAAGAGGAACTTAAATGCATCTAAACCACCCTTGTCGGGTCCAATGGTCAAATAAGCAACAGTATATTCATTTGCGTGTAAATATGGAATCCATGTAAATGGCTCGACAAATGCAACTTTGTAAAACGTTACTCCGCTGGGAGTATCTGTCTGTGAATTTATTTTTCTGCGAAGTTATTTTTATTAAACGTTACGGGTCTTACAAGATATGAGTGGAAATCTACGAGGACTGTCATGGTCACGTGTAAGCTTAGCTAAAGGTTAAGTTAAGTTATATAAAGCTTAGTTTCATCTCTGATGTGTAAAAGTATGATAACGTTTTCTGTACTTATAGTATAAAGAGGACAAATTTGTATTTTTGCATATGTATGTTTTTATGTTTGTATGGGTGTATTGGGATCATACAACTACCTAAGGAGCCGAAGCCAACCTCACCCGCATGTGGTGCACCTGCCGATAAACGGATGAGGCTTTGACGATCATTGCAGTTAAGCGGCAATGGGCTCGCAACCTATTACGGAGGACCAAAAATATAATTGGCGAAACGTGGGCGTAACTTTTACGCCTCTGCCTACCTCTTCGGGGAAACAGGCGTGATGGTGTGTGAGTTTTTATAAATTTATATTTTGCTTAACAATGGTATATTTTTAGTTATAGCCGGTCCACTACTCCGCAGGTCGTCAGTTCGATTCTCACCTGGGTCACTGCGGACGGGTTGATTTTTTCTTGTTAACTATTTTCACCTAACATGTAGGTATGTTTGTTAGAAACAAACTTAATGGGGCTTATTACAAAACAAGATCTAAAGGTAAACCAAGTGAAAAATGCAAAATTAAAGATGTCATGAATGAAATTTAGCTTTTTTGTTTTTTTTTGTTGTCGTTAGATTGGCACAATTGTTTTCCATTTTGGCGCGGAGTTTGAGTTGCATCTGTCATTTATATTAAAAACAGTGCTGTTTTTATTTTTTTGTTTTTATGCGGCGTAAAAACCTTGCAAAATTTCTTGAATTTTGCACCACGATAATGCGCTTTTGCACAAGGTCATTAACAGCAACCACCATATTCACCAGATATGGCTCCAGCCGACTTCTTTCTTTTTCCTACACTCAAATTACCACTTCGTGGCTCCCGTTTTCAATCGGTAGAAGACATAAAGGAAAATTCGCGGTGAGAACTGAACTCAATTCCGGAAACAGCGTTTAAAAAATGTTTTGATGATTGGATTATTTGTTGGCGTAAGTGTATTGTTTCTGAAGGAGCATACTTTGAAGGTGATAAAATAAATTTGGATGAATAACAAAATGTTTGTGTATTATTGATTTTTTCCCGGTACTATCTTGACAGAGTAGTACATAGGAAAACACCAATCAATATTCATGTAATAGATTTGTCCAGTGTTGGAATCGAACCCACAACCTCAGGAGCGAAGTGCGGGTATACTCGCCATCACGCCATATCGGCCGTCAATATGATTCATAATTTAATAGGAATGATTTGCGGAATTGAAAAGTAATCACAGCAGAATGGGCACCGATTGGAAAGAATGACATCAGTCAAAGTTTTAATGAAATATCTTGACAAGAGGAGAGCGAAGTTTAATTCGTGAAAGTTTTACAAGCGCCTGGTAAGACGTAAAATCGGGTGCATGCGAGGATTACTGGAAAATTCAGTTAATGGTTCCGTAGAATTGTTTTATGGAATATAAGATTGGTAAGAATGTACTATGTATTTATTTTAGGCACCGATGAAGTGTGTATGAATGTCGTTGTGATACTAAAGCGCATTAGAGGATTAGTGCCAAGGTTGACTGGAAGAGATTTCTTGTTGAATTTCGATTAGAATAGTTTACTTTTGAACTGTATTTATTGTTTGTATATGTCTTTTATGTGCACACAGGATAGTATTAATTTACTTACTCATATATTGGAATTATTTTTACCAGATGTGTGGAAATGTGGAAATTGAATGTTACAGAAACATTAAGCTATATTTGGCTGTGTACTGACTTAATCTGGCCTCAACTTGTTAACTTTTTTTTGGAACAATATAAAAATATGCATTTTTAATACGCATATAAGATATATTGTATAAAAGAATACGCATAAGCTACTTGTTTATATTTCGGACACAAATCACAGAAAATCTATAAAAACAATACATCCTACTACAGCCTTCTTTATATATATAATGATATAATGAGGTAACGTCTGGTAGCAACATGATATCTTTAATGCCAATTTTGCGCAGTACAAAAAGTTGACATTTTTTTTTATAGACAAGCATTCTCATAAATCCTAATATCGTTTTGTTTTGTAGTATACATACATATTATCACGCCTGTTTCCCGGAAGGGGTAGGCAGAGGCAAATTATATGCCCACACTTCGCCAAATATACATATAGTTGGTCCCACGTAATAGATGGCTAGCCTCTTGCCGCTTACCGGGCACTGTTATGTTCGCCAGAGCCTCGTCCGTCGATCGGGTTGGCTTGGGCCAACTTAGGTCTTGGTAGGATCCCTATGCTCCTAAATCTTATCATCTGAATTTGAAGTATATAGGTTCTGTGGGTTAATTACATTTCCCACAATACACTCGTCTTGGTCTGGGAGTTTTCTACGAATTGATAGTATGATTTTGCAGATAAAGTATTTTTATACGAATATTTATACCCTGTCTGGTATATGCAACCATAATAAAAGTTCTGCTTGGTTCCTAAACCTTTTTCAATTTTTTTTTAATTTACTCCAATTCAACTTCTTTGAATATGGAAATATAAAAAAAATTAAATACAAAATTAGATATTATTTTCAAACTTAAGCCGGCGTTTAGTATATTAGATACAAATATCTCAAATAGTAGAATCGTAGTAGAAGCAACAAGGCCCTTGCTCACTTGACTGTCATGTCGAATGACGTCACGCCTTTGTACTATGACCATTAATGACATTCTGTTTCCAACAGATTCAAAAGCGTTACAACTCATATATTTTTATAAATTTAAATGGCATTGAATTTACATACATCTATAATTTTGTTCTGTAAGTTTATTTTTGGAAACGCTATACTTTATTTCTTTGCGTACTTCACTTAGTTTTCCACCCGCTACTTCGTCTGCGAAATCCCAGGCTTTTATTCTTCACAATAAAACTTAACTTATATCCATTACTTAGATTAAATGTTTCTTTTCTAACAAATACTATCCACATCGGTCCTGTCTTCAAAGAGTAAGAGCGTTACTTACAAATTTTAAAGCTATCGTAGCCTACTGGTTGAGTGTTCGGTAAAAGAATCAATTGACACCTAGTTCAAACCTCATCGGATTACTACAAACTCACGTGCAAAAGCCTAGGTGTGTACTGCATAATTTCTTTCGGAAAATAAATTCCATTATCTCAACGTTAAATCAATATGTCAAAAAGAAATATCTCTACACTGTTCGTAGTCTTTACAAAAAATCATGTGTAAATATAATTTAAAAATTTATGGATATATATTAAAGTATCGCAGTCCGTAATAAAATGTCCCGTTCTCGGAATGTTTAATTATGTGAGACGGATTGTGACCTTGACAAAGATCGTCGCTTTATTCCAATTATACTATTATGTATAGATATTTATTACCATAGTCTTACTTAATTATTTCACAAGATTATGAGTTCATAAACTCATGATAATAATTTTATAATCACGATTACGATGTTATAATCTTGACTACGTTTTTTAAAAATCGTGATTATGACTTTATAATCATAATCTTACTATATTTCACAAGATTACATTCTTACTTTACTCTTGATAGCTCTTTTTTAAATATAGTCCAGAACACTTCGTCACTAAAATATCTCTTTTTTTTAAATAAAATTTACTATTTCTTGTATGTAGTATCTCCATTTTTTATGTGCCATAGTTACATTCTAGCTCCAGAATTTATCCGTTTTAACATTAACGTCTCCTTAGGGAGTTTAATTTATGTATCATCTTTATGATTGCTCTATATAAAATAATATTTGCCCATGGTTCCTAAAAGACTTTTTATTATAATCAAGGCGAAATAATTATCTTACTAAAGTTTCTTCATGGACGTATTTAAAACATTTCAAATTAATAAAGATTACTGATGTCGAGATAGAGAATGCTAGACGCGTCGAAGGTCTTCTCTAATGAGAAAGGATAACCATGAACGGGGGACTGTTAAGTGGAGCTGTTATTTAAGGGCTTAAGCATCACGACATTCCAACCTTCAATAGTAATTATCTTAAGAAAACAACGCTTTTATGACACAGAAATCCTTCCTAAAGACCTGTATATTTTTTTGCATATAAAATATTAATTTATTTTCTCAAATATATTGGAATTAGACTACGATTCGCAGTCACAGGGTGTCACCGAGAGTTTAAAGGGTGACCTTGGTGGGATGAAATGTTGGGGTGCTCACCTACGAGACTGGACATGGTCGGGACAGGCCGGGCGCAGACGAGCGCGGGGCCATATCGGCTCAGCGGCGCCTCATCACAGAACACAGCACTGCACGTCACTCATATCAGCTCAGGCCGGCGTGGTTGCGAGGAGGCGTACGGCCACTTCCCTCCCGGTTCATTCACTGGCGTGCCCGGGCTAAGAGCATCCACCGCGCATGCTCGGACATGCGTTGAGCCACTAGCTCCCTCTGTGTGGGAGGACCACGCATTCTGCCGGGTAGGGCATGCCGACTCAGAGGTCACAAGGTCGTAGGTAAAGTGATAGCGGCCTGATACGATAACTACGATCAGTTTCGCCGTGTGAATCAACATACGCCATCTTTCATCGGCTAGACGCTGCGCTCTGATTGGTAATGCTACGGAACTTTATAGAGTTCAATGTGTTCAAATTGTTTTCGATTTATGAAAATTTGCAATTCTCTTAGCATGTTAACATTTTGCAATTATACAATTCTCTTAGCATGTTAACATTTTGCAATTATACAATTCTCTTAACATGTTAACATTTTGCAATTATACAATTTACAAACCGATTGTCTTTTTTTTACTTTCACTCATTCTTATCTTATTTATAAATGAGTTTGTTTACAACTGAACCACTGAGCAGACTTAATGATATTCTGTCACAAAAGAAATAAGCTATTCGTTTTATGTTTTGTACTATTACGTAAAGGGAATAAAATTATCTACATTATTCTTATCTCTATGCTCAAAAGGAAGGATTCAAATAAAAATTACAAATGTGTTTTTAATGAAAATTTAAAAATATATCAAGTTTTAATTTCTTTGAATTTGCGTGGTTATACATATAAATATGTCAGGACAAGTTGAAGTACAAAGTGTAATGTAATTCGACTGCAAATTTATGTCATCTTAATAGCATAATACTACTAGCAGCCGCCCGCGACATCGTTCGTGTAACTCGCGGTTTGCGCGTTTGTTATTTTACATGCATACACATTGTAAGACTACATTTCGCCAATTTTATTGTTGATCACACGTAAAAGGTGGCGAGCCTATTGCCGCTTACAGGAAACTGTAGTGTTCGCAAAAGTTTGTTATTTTTTAAACTAAAAAAGGAACCTAAAACACTTCTTATGACATCAGTAATCTACCAGGGAAAATCCCCTTACAATCAATCCAGCTGATTGACAGACGGCAGACACAACAAACAGACAGTTTTTTTTTGTTATAATATACAAAATATACAAGTAAGTACCGAACTTCTTATTTATTTTGTAAAAAGTTCTTATTTCGACATTACAAACAGATATTAAAAACTTATTTTTTTATATTTTGCCTGTACCCTGTTTTTTGTAATTTATTCAAGTTAGGCTCAATAAAGCTCTTATGAATTTAAAGTAAAACCTTAAACAAATTATCACGTTCGTAAGAACTAGTTCTTGTTTAAAATATATCCATTTACGTACGAATCACATCAAGCAACGCGAAAAGTTTTTTTTTTAATAAATTTAATACCTTCCTGTATTACGGGCCATTGTTTGAACGGTCATTGAGATATACGAGGGCTGCACTAAAAGTATCGGGAATGGAATATTTCCACTGTTCCTGTCATATTAAAATCTGTTTAATTGAAAACTACTTGGTTTTAAATATCGAACATCATTAAATTATTTTAAAAAAGAATATCGGTCTTGTCACAAGGTCTTGTCAAACTTGTTTTGTCGTTGAGAAAATGCAATTGACTCGAGAAAATTCAAGAGCGATGATTTATTATGACTTTCGAAGTGGTTTAACACAAAAACAGTGTATTGACCGGATGATGTCTGCATTGGGTGATGAAGCCCCATCCAAAACCACAATTTATAGCTCGTTTGCTGAATTTCAACGTGGACGTTGTAACGTTGTACCTTGCTAGGTCTAAGAATATGTTAGAAATTATAGTACTACATTTTGACGTGACAACGTCTTAAATTAGGTTGCGGCTGGGAGTCACTTATGAAAAAGTGTAACGCTCGGTAACGTTACGATGAGTCACCGAACGAGAGAGAGGCCCGGCGAATGCCTTGCGTCTCTCTCCCACTCAACTATGATCGGTCTGCCGCGCGCGCAGTTTTAGTAAACAAAATATATTTCTATAGTTAAAATTTGTGCAATTCTTATTTTCATTCAATTCCTTGTTCCTATTGTGCAATTTAATTATATTCATATCAATAAATATTCTACCGAGAAAAAGACGTTGTCACGTAAAATCTTCGCCCGTAAAAACGACTTTACAGGCAACCATTTTTTTTTAAATATATTTATTCTTAAACTATAAATAAAACTAAAAGAAACACAATTTACTATTTATTAATTTAAACTACATACATACAACTACATATATAAACATACTACGGAACCCACTATAAATTGTAGACACAAAGGTCTTCGTAACTATTGCGCCTACGCATTCCTGAACAACATAAAAACTGGTTGTGCCGCGCGTGACCGTTCGGCTTCCCTCGAGATCATTCGAAAAAAGCCAGCCGTCAGACCACTTTAAGGCATCGGACGCGACGGCTGTGTCACACGTTCTCGAAGGTTTACTCAGTCGTAATTTCTTACCAACCTACTTGATACTTAATTTGTTCTAAAAACAAATCCTGATCGGAAATCCCGCTGGGGTAAGTTTCTATGATTGCTTAAGTGTTTCTATTGTAAGGTGTTTCTTATTTATAAATCTCGATCTAGAAACAGCTATTTTTATTTCTCTTTGTCTGCTGGGACACTGTGACCTTTGGACCCGGCTACGTGGTTCAAGCTCTGCTAACGCCTGCCTTGTGTCTGCGCTTCCAGGATTTTCTGTTCCACCTTAGTCCCTCGCTTCGCAACTTCCTACCTCGCGGCGAGTGGAAGACCAGCCCCGATCCTGGAACTACCTGGGTCCTGCTGAAGACCTGGAAGTGCAACCTGGGAAGGAGCAGGGCCGCCGGCAGAGCTGCACCTCGGTTCAGGCCAGTGTTCCCAGCGTTTCAACTACTCAGGAACCGATTCGTGATCAGGGCAACAGAAGTTGGCGTAAATAAAGTATTCAGTCTAAAAATTGTTTACTTTTTTTAGACCCGTACTACCTACCTGCCGGCCAGCCTGACTACTAGGGTTTACAAGTGCCGCAACGTGTCAAGCTCAATGATCCCCGTCAAGGTCGTCCAAAAACTGCAGTAACCCAAGAAAACGTTGATGCTGTGCGTAAGCTGATTGAAGAAGATCGACATGTGACATACCGCGAAATTCAGACAACTTTAGACATTGGCATGAGTCAAACACAAATAATCTTGCATAAACAATTAGGTGTAAAAAAGTAGTTTTCCCGATAGATACCACATTCGCTTTGTAAAGAGCCAAAAGCGGCTCGCTTTACTTGGTGCGTCAGAACTCTCCAAAGATTCCACGCAGGATCCTCAAACAAGGGCTGATGCAAAGACTTAGGACTTAGTTCTGTCTCCCTTTTTTTTTCAAATCTTGTGACTGCAGAACACAATTGTTTTAATATTATGTATTTTAATTGTAACTGGCGGGAGAAAAAACCAACCTTGACGATTTTCTTGCCCGTTCTTTTACGATCAAGCTCCCGCCCGCAGTGAATGGGCGCGTTAGTTTATAAGTATGACATTCATAAGAGCTCTATTGAGCCAAACTTGAATAAATGAATTTTTAATTTAATTTAATTTAATTTAGGAGGACCACAAATTGAACGTAATGATTTTATTCATATTTTTGTCAAAAAATAACAAAACATATTTAAAATTGTTGCTGCAAGTTCATTAATTACATGAAGTGGTAAATAATCAGTTTCTCATTATTCTAGTGCGTGTGTTTTGCTGAAAGACGGCTGCGTGACTTTTGCCTACTTATATTTTTTTTGCAGGAGGGAGATTGAAGAGCATTAAGCTTTTTCACATAACCTAAGATCTTAGATAAATTCACAATGAAATCAAGTGTATCGTCGTGACCACACTGATTTGAATGCTCTTTAAAAAAATAAGAGAGCCACCATTTATCTGATCTTATTTTAATTTGAGACATCGATAATTATAAGACATTTTTTATGTTTTATGGCTACACTACTTGTCAGTGTGGCGACAGCAGAAAGATATTTTTCTACTTAGCGCAGAATTAAACCGTGGCTAAGAACTTCAATGGATCCTCCTCGTTCATAAAAACGTACCCATTGACGTAAATGACGTAGATAGTAAGGCGTTTCGGAAAAAACCGTAAATCAAAAATTTATTTTTTAATTTAAATTCATGTATTTTGTCTGTTTCTATTTTGTTTGTTGGAAACCCTTGTCAGCCCGCTTTTTCACTGTTGCAGTGTTTTGCGTCATACTACCCCTAGACATACCTCTAGCTGTTATGACAAATCATTCGCCTTGTTTATGGAATATAATAGGCTGCCTCCATTCCGTGCGTGATAGTGCTTCTCTGGATGTCTTTAAGAGAAGATGGCAATACGTACGTGTATAAGTATAACTAATTATGTGTTAGGTTTTTCAAAAGCACAGTAAAGAATAAATATTTGCAAGTGCAGTACTTACGTAAATTTAGAAAATATATACTTTTACTTACAATCAGTCAATAAAGTTTCGGGAATGAATGTTTTGTTTATGGTTAAAAATTAAAAATTTGTTTTTTTTGTTGTTGTTAGATTGGCACAAATGTTTTCCATTTTGGCGCGGAGTTGAAGTTGCATCTGTCATTTATATTAAAAACAGTGCTGTTTTTAGTTTTATAATATCTAGTTGAAGGGAACACAAGGGCACAGAACCAGGTGCTCCGTGACAATATTATACCAATCTGTCGCCAGAACCGCTACCCATAGACGATGAAAAATTGCCAATTGGACAACGTTGATTGAATAACACGTGAAAATTAAGGCTTGATATTGGTTTTGTACCCTTGAGTACCCTTCAACGGCCAAGTCACACAACAATAACTATAATAATGAAGAAATCGCAGTAAGGAACCTTAGACTTGGTACGATTTTGTCTAGATTTCATTACTTTTTAGAGATGAGCAAGCAGCTTCATCGAGACTTGGCTAGTTTTTTTACAGAATGTTTTTGGTGGGATTTCACTTCTTTTTGTAGAAACCTTATGACTCGAAACGATTTTTGACATCAAATGAAGCAGCTAACCAAATTAAATATTTTTTGTAAAGACTTGAAATTTTGGATTTTAAGTATGTTATCATAGCTTACTGGATGATAAAAATTTCTGCGTTCTGGTCTTATCCAGAGGTTCTCAAATAGGGGCATGAGCGAAATGGTTCCAGTAAGGCTGCCTGTCCACTGAAGCGGAGAGAGGCAGCAGAGTGGAGAAACGGAGAAATATTATCCAATAGGAATCGTGGTCAAATGAGGAGCGAATATTTTATGAAATCTCATTGGTTAATATTTGTTCGTTTCTCCGCTCCGCATCCTCGCTCCGTTTCAGTGGACAGGCAGCCTAAAGGATGGTACGGCAGTGTTTGATTCGCGCTCGACTTGGCGGGGGCACTGCCGTGCCCCCAGATAGATTGTATTATGCCTAGAACTAACTACGGGAAAATATCACTGTTATTTGAGGGAGTGCAACTTTACAATAATCTACCAAATGACATAAAATTATGTACAAATATAAGTATTTTTAAAAGTAAACTAAAGCAGCATATGATTGACGTCAAACTAAGCAAGTGATGGATTAAAAATATCTTTGTAACAATTCCCGCGCTACTATAATTTCCCGAAAAATCGAGAAACGAGAGGACTTTCTCTCGTTTCAGCGTTGGTCGTGAAGACATCGTTGTTCTGAGGCTCCTATCTTACCTGAAGATGCCCTGTGTAAGGGCGAAACACGTGTCGTGTTGAATAGTTTCTCGATTTTTCGGGAAATTATAGTAGCGCGGGAATTGTTACAAAGAAATTTTTAATCCATCACTTGCTTACAATGGATTTCCGCAAAGTAACGCCTGAATCAATAAATTATTTAACGTCAAACTATAAATTAGTAAGGGGTTGTGAATACGCCCAGAGGTGTAATTATTACCTTATTATACAATAATTATGTATCTCATAAGTGAACTTATTGTTTTTATGAGAATAAATGTCTTTAAACCTAAACCTATATTATAATAGGTTGGGGAAAAAGTCTTTTCGTATTTTTGTATGAAAAGTCAAGACATTTTTTTCAAAGTTTATTTACATTTATTTACAATATATATGTACCGTTTTGTTGAATAACTTTCTGCCATTTTGTGGGCAGAGACATTATCCCGTTACTGTAGAAACTTTGGGACTTCTGATCAAAAAAACGGGACAAATAGTTTTGGCAGTCCTCTCTTGAGGTCAACCTTACAGAACCTAAAGAATTCTGCAGAGACCGAAACAGGTGTAAATCTGAAGGCGCAAGGTCAGGGCTATATGGTGGATGCACTAGGACCTCCCAGTCGAACTCTCTTAATTTTTGCTGAGTGGCTAAAGATGTGTGTGGTCTAGCGTTATCGTGATGAAAGACCACACCCTTCCTGTTGATCAATTCCGGCCATTTTCTCTCGACTGCTTCCTTTAATCTCATCAGTTGCTGGCAGTAAAGATCAGAATCGATGGTTTTGCCGGGCGGTAAAAGCTCATAATAAACAATGCCCTTCCAATCCCACCATACACACAGCATCACCTTATTTCGTGTTAGGCCAGGTTTGGCCACAGTCTGTGAAGCCTGGCCAACTTTCGACCACGACCTTTTTCGCACGTTCTTGTCGTACGTGATCCACTTTTCATCGCCAGTTATCAATCTCTTCAAAAACGGCTCGGTTTCATTACGTCTCAATAATGAATCGCAAATGAGTACACGGTTCATTAAGTTTCTTTGAGTGAGCTCGTGTGGCACCCAAATATCGAGCTTTTTTGTATAACCAGCTTTCTTCAAATGGGTCAAAACTGTTTTGTGGTCAATTCCCAGTTCTTCAGCTACATCGTAACTACTAATATGCCGATCTTGCTCCACTCTTTCAAAAATGGCGTCCATTTTATTCGTAACAGGGCGACCAGAGCGAGGTGCATCTTTAACATCAAAATTTCCGGACTGAAAACGTTTGAACCAAATTTGTGCTACTCTTACTGACACTGCATCAGGTCCATAAACATCACAAATTTTTTTCACTGCTTGAGTTGCATTTTTGCCTTTTTTATAATAAAATTTTAAAATGTATCGAATTTCTTCATTAGATTCACTCATTTTTACGGAGAGAAAAACAAATGAAAAATAGCGGGAAACAACTTTTTTTTATTTTTTTCTTTTCTTTATAATGGAACCTTTTTAATGTTACCAAAACCAGCCAGACACAAATAGTACAGTCAAAAAAATTTTATAATAAGTTTATACCTACGTTATGCGAAAAGACTTTTTCCCCGACCTAATATATCTGTGTATGTATGTGTAATGTTATCATATTATTATTCTAGTGTCATATTAATGCCCGCTAACGATTTCTCCCTTTTGAGTTAAGGTTGACCGGAAGACATTTCTTTTAGAAATAAGTCCACCTTTGTACTTCATCATTTTTTACGTAAGGCTTTTTGTGTTATTGTTTTTTTGTACAATAAAGAATGTATATATGTAAGTATTTGTATATTTGCATTTAATGTAGGGGTCTGTTTCTAAATGTCTGATTAGAAGACTCGGCAGTTGATTCCAGTAAATGCATCTAATAAATATATTGCTATTATAGCTTGATGGACTATGTTAATTAAATTTGGCATAATAAAGGACATTAGAAAAAATAAAAATTAAACATTGTGAATCGTTAAGACTTGGTGCCTGATTATGGTCCATATAAGAAAGTTCAGAGTCGCTCAGCGTGCAATGGAGAGATCTATGCTCGGAGTGTCCCTACGAGATCGAAACAGAAATGAGGAAATGCATAGGAGGACCGGAGTACACCGATATAGCGAGGCGAGTTTGCAAGCAGAAGAGGCAGGTGGCGGGGCACATCGGTGGGGGTCGATGACTTTCCGGCTCACACAGGTACTTTCCGGGCACGGGTGCTTTGGGAAGTATCTGTGGGACGTCGCCGGGGGGGAGTCGACCCGGTGTTGCCACCACTGTGACTGCGCGGAAGACACCGCGCAGCACACTTTGGTGGCGTGCCCTGCGTGGGCGGGGCCGCGGGCGATGTTAGCCGCGGCCCTGGGTGGAGTGGCTCTCTCGCTGCCGACCATCATGCAAAAGATGGTCGACAGCGAGACGGCGTGGGAGGCGATGGCCTCCTTCTGCGAAGTGGTGATGTCGCAGAAGGAGGCCGCGGAGCGGAAGAGGGACCGGGATCCGCTCTCTCTCCGGCTACGCCGTTGGCGCAGCGGGCGGGCCAGGAGGGCCCGTCAGGCAGCGCCCAGGGGGTCTTAGGCGGCGGGGGCAGGGGGCCCCTTCCGTCTCGTCATAGACCCCCCCCGAAGTCGGCCAGTTACGCCATGGCCGCACATAAAGGTAGGGGGGGCGCTGCAAATTGCGCCTTCCTGAGGAGGTCTCCCCGGTTCTGATCCGGGGGACGTTGGCCGCGGGCGGGGTACCAGAAGCTACAAACCCGGGCACTGGTGCCTCGCCCCTTTTCAACAGCGGTGGGCGTCGTCTGAAGTTTTTTAGTGGGTAGGACTGCGGTGGTCGCGTCGGCCGCTGTGAGCCCCACACCCCCTCCGGTCTCCCCCTTTGGGCCGGGAGACAGTGCGTAAGCAGCATTTTTTTTACAGACGATAATAAAAAAAAAAAATAAAAAAAAAAGGTGGCGGGGCACATAGCTTGAAGAACCGACGACCGATGGGGGGTTAAGGTTCTTCAATGGCGACCGCGAACCGGCAAACGAAGAAGAGGACTGCCTCCCACCCTATGGATGTATGGTTAAGGTTGCGGGAAGTCGAAAAGCCAGTTTTTCGATATAACGAAACAGCGTAGTAACAAGATGTCGAAGGAACAAGGCTTCGCAATAAAATCGTTCGCAGTATAGTTATTCGATGTAACGAAACATCGCAGTAAAATTACATCGACTTAACAAGGCATCGCAGTATAGTGATGTCGTTGAAAGTTTGATGATACGGCTTTCGCACTGAATCAGGAAACCCGGTTAAACCAGCTGTCAGGATATTAAAAGGCACTAACTTCCTTGCCGGACTTCTTGGCGGGAAAGTGAAGCGTCACGTCTGCAGTTTTGTTTTATTTTCTAAAATTTGTGATATTTCTAACATTAATGTGTAATAATGGTGGATTATTAACCGTTAAGTGTTTGTGAACATACATGAGTGGTAAATCAAACAAAACAGTGCAACATCACTTTTTAAATTTTCTCTCAAGGAGTCCATGTGAGATCTCAATATAGTCCCACATCTTCACTGAGGACTCAAGGGGCTTAGGGGAGTGTATCTCATTTACCATTTTTCATCTTTATCACCACTCATTCTCATTTACTATGAATTATATATTATTAATATATCACTTACTTGACACTGGCTAGATGTGCTAGACGCACGAAGCCATTATTTAAAAGAAAGAAAAAAACTTCCTTGCCATTGATGTTTATGACATCTAACGGGGTTGAAATGCTTAATGTGCTTTCCGAGGCACGGAGCGAGCGATAATTACGCAAATAACTTCGAAAATTTTTATAAAAAATTAATGTAAATGAAAATATTTATTCATAAAAGATAATGTTGCAGGGATCTTAAAATAATTTCTTAAAGTTCTATTACTATCTTGCCAACGCAGGGCGTATGAATGTCAAAAAATTCATATTCTATGTCATATTAAAATGTCAGATAAAATCATTAGAATTGTTATATAACTTCTTTTTTTTATACTAATGTCTAATATATATAGGTAATGTAGTAGGTCAAGGTTTGAACCCGATACCCTCTGAAGTTGCTATCGCATATTTACTTCTCTCATATTAGTACCTCTTTCATTTTACTTTACTAAATATACACTACAATATAATAAAATTATCATCATCATCATCATCTCAGCCCATTAACGTCCCACTACTGAGCACAAGCCTCCTCTCATATATCAAGGTGCGAGGCTATTATACTCCATACTCCACCACACTGACCCAGTGCGAATTGGCGGAGGCAGGTGTATGGGTCCTGCTGTTAGTCTAGCCGCCCAATAAGGCCTCTAACGACTACCACATTTAGTGATAACCGGGACCATCGGCTTAACGTACCTTCCGAAGCACGGAAGCGCTCGATATCAAATGCCACACAAACGGTCACCCATCCAAGGACTGGCCTCTGTAAACTCTGCTTTACTTCGGTGATCGTTTCCGACCACCGAGCACCGCAGAGCTACGAGCTTCTACTTATTAATAAACTTATAACGAACATTAAAAAAACGTATGGAAAAATAGGAGTTAAAAATTTGTAAACAAAATCAACACGTAGCAAAAACTAACAATGCTTATGAGATGAAATTTGGAATTAAGGTATTTTCTGTGTCAGCATCCGCTGAGGAAGGATTATTGGAAATTTAATCTTAAAGGTGAGGAAATGGAAAGCGGATCCTTGAATGGAAATCTGTATTTCAGAAACGTTGATTCTGAAAATAATTTTATAAATTAAAAAATCTTTTTACAGTTTTAACCGGATTTAAGGTAACGCTTTTTTCCGCGAGAAATAGTAGTAAAATTTAATATAGAAATGTTTGATTTCTAAAGCTATAAAAAAATTCTAACAATTACACTAAATTCTTAGTTTCAAGATAAGTATTGTAGCGACATATGTACAAGCGATGAACGAAACAAAAAAATGAATGAAATCCTTAATCGCGCTAGCGAAATTTCTCAAGCTCGTTACTATATATACAACACCCAATCATAATCGATTCTCAGCCGTGGGGTTTCCGGCTCAGCCGTGTGGTTTTCGGCTCAAGAATAGAACCAACCCAAAACTAGGGTATTGCAAGAAGCAACTAATGGCTACCCTTCAGCTAAGGCTTCCCGCCTTCCAACATACGCCACCTAGCATTCCGCTTAGTGCGCGCCGCGTCGGTGCCTCCATAGGTGCCGACCGCTCAGATGTCGCCTTCACAGTAAAAATTTTAAAGGCTATTACAGGGAGAGGTTCAGTCGGTTCAAGTCCGACATAACCACACACACCGGGTGCGTGGTATGCGGGGGAATTATCTCCCTCCTTCCACCGTGGGGGGTAGTTCCAAGTAGGGTTGTTGTTTTTTTTATAGAACGCAAAAAAAACCATCTGTTTTCGCGCCCTTCAGCTAAGGCTTCCCGCCTTCCAACATGCGCCACCTGGCATTCCGCTTAGTGCGCGCCGCGTCGGTGCCTCCCCAGGTGCCGATCGCTTCAGATGTCGCCTTCGCAGTAGAAATACTAACGGCTATTACAGGGAGAGGTTTAGTCGGTTCAAGTCCGACATAACCACACACACCGGGTGTGTGGTATGCGGGGACACTATCTCCCTCCTCCTATCGTGGGGAGTAGTTCCTTGTAGGGTTGTTGTTGTTTTACTGGAACGTAAAACAAAAAAAACATTGGTCGATCGGGCCGCGGCCCCCGGGCACATCTGTCCGCCAGGTGGAAGATCTTCCCGTCGATTATTAAGCCAGCTGTCAGTATATTAGAAGGCCCTCACTTCCTTATAACAACCGCCATAGTTGCCAGGACCAACGGCTTAACGTGCTTTCCGAGGCACGCACGAAGCAAGCGATAATTACGCACATAACTTAAAAAATCATAGGGGCGCCACTAGGGTATGAATCTTCTGAATTTTAATTGACTAAGCTATTGGTTTCGACACGGTGCTCTCGCCGTCGCACCCTAACCATTCACGTATAGGTAATTATAATTAATTAGATTAATAAAATAGTCCTAAGCGTCTATTGTTGTTAAACGAAGCATACTAGACATATCGCATCAAAAATATTTAATAGATATAATTTCGGATATCTACATTGACTAGTGGACTTTCTTCTGCAAATTAAAATTACGAAGTTATATCGCTACAATCCAGGCTCGTATGTAGTTGAAGATAACTAACCACTTGACTTCTTAGCGGGAAAGTGAAGCGTCATGTCTGCAGTTTTGTTTTATTTCCTAAAATTTGTGATTAGCCGTTAAGTGTTTGTAAACGTTTGGTAAATTAAACAAAACAGTGCAAGATCACTTTTCAATTTCTCTCGAGAAGTCCATGTGAGATCTCAGTATAGCCCCACATCTTTACTGAGGACTCAAGGGATTTAGGGGAGGGTATCTCATTTACCATTTATCATCTTTATCACCACTCATTCTCATTTACTACAATTTATATGTAATTAATATATTTCTTACTTGACACTGGCTAAATGTGCTAAACGCACGAAGCCATTACTTAAAACAAAAAACAGACCTGTCAGCTGACATATGTTCGATAAACGAATCTAACCTCAAAAACAGCGTTTTGATTAAGCTTGTTTTGAGTGTTGCAGTTCTTCCTATCCTTGTTGTAATGAAAAAAAAGAGTTGTTTTAATGTAGTGAAGAATATGTATTAGTAATTAAAAGAAGTTTATATTTTCTCGGCGCTACAACTTGTTAATTTCACACTTCCACAAATAATAAACTATCATTATGGAGTCTCCACTGTCGGCATTTACCATGTACAAGAGCAAGAAACTGATAAATGAAAACAAGAAACGTAAGAGAAGAAATAATAAAAAATCGTTATCCCCACAAAAGGTAGAGCCCAAAAGAATAACAGACGAAATAATGATAGAAGTTGCTCAAAAGGTGAAACGACAACAGCAAAAAGAGAAGAAAGTAAAAAATTTAAATAAAAAGAAAATTCTGAAAAAGAAGAAAAATAATAAAGAGAGGTCCATACAAAATAAGCGAAAGCGAAATGTGTCTGAGAGTGAAGATATACCTAGTTTAGTCATGGCACCACAATCTTCGCATTTTGCACATCATCCTCCAGGAAATGGCCATGATACATGCTCGCTGTCCAGCACCAGTAGCTTTGACTTCACACCTGTGCAAACTGACAGCGCTGAGGAAGGGTTGAAGGTATTCAAGTGGATGATAGCTCCATACAACCCCCAGGAATTCCTCAATAGAGTTTGGGAAAAGAAACCATTACACATATCGAGAAACAAACCAAATTATTATAAAGAAATAATATCAACACCTTCCATTGATAACATGCTTCGCACTGAAAATATTCAATTTACAAAAAATATTGATATAACCTCTTATGTTAACGAAAAGAGAGAAACACACAACCCTGAAGGAAGGGCCCATCCACATTTGGTGTGGGACTTTTATTTAAACAGCTGCAGCATCAGATTATTGAATCCTCAGACTTATATACAAAAGCTTCATCTACTTAATGCTACCTTACAGGAATTTTTCAATTCCTTTGTGGGAGCTAATGCCTACTTAACCCCACCAGATAGTCAAGGATTCGCTCCTCATTACGATGACATAGAAGCATTCATCTTGCAAACAGAAGGAAAAAAGCATTGGAAAATTTATAAACCTAGAACAGAGAATGAAATTTTGCCTAGGACATCATCTCAGAACTTTAGTCAGAATGAGATAGGTGACCCAATCATGGAAGTCACTTTGGAAGCAGGAGACATGCTTTATTTCCCTCGAGGCTATATCCACCAAGGCGTCACAGTGGATGGAGAGCACTCCTTACATGTGACAATCAGCATGTACCAGAAACATTCTTGGGCAGACTTGCTAGAGAAATTAATCCCAGCAGCACTGCAAACTGCTATTGCAGAAAATGTTGATTTGCGCCGAGGATTGCCTTTTGATATCTATGATAACTTTGGAATTGTTAACTCTGATGTTAAAAAACCAAGAAGACAGGAAATAGAATGTATAGTGAAATCTTTGTTTGATAAAATCAAAGATCACTTGCCAATAGACAGTGCTGTAGATGAAATGAGCAAACATTACCAGTATGATGCATTGCCACCAGTATTGAGTGATCTAGAAAAGGCGGTTACAGTATTCGGAGATTCAGATGTCATGATTGAAAATGGAAAAGTTACCAAAAGAGTAGAAATATCACTTGACACAAGAATTAGGTTGATACGGAAAAATATTCTAAGAATGGTATTAGAGGACCGTATTAGACTGTACTATCATGTGGAAAACTCCTTGGAATACCACGGACAAGAACCATCTTTCATAGAAATTGAAGATGATGTTGCCCCAGCCATAGAAACACTAATAACATCATATCCAGAATATGTTAGTGTTGAAAGTCTAGATATCCCAAATGATACTGCTAAACTGGACTTGGCTGATGCACTATGGTCTAGGGGACTTATAATGACAGAATTCCCTTTAGAGAACTTAGAAGATGATTAAAATTAGTAATTATTTTTATATTGTTGAAATAAATCAGTGTTTGACAACTCACGAATTTGATTCTTTATTTAAAGAATAGTACCTACCTGAAAAATTTAGGCATTCAATAAATATTATTAACTCTGAGGACTTCTTGGTGGGAAAGTGAAGCGTCATGTCTGCAGTTTTGTTTTTTTTATATTTCGAACGTTAATTTGTAATAACAGTGGAATATGAATCATTAAATGGTAAATGAAACAAAACAGTGCAACATAACTTTTCGAATTCTCTCAAGAAGTGAGATGTCAGTACTACATCTTTACTGAGGATTCGAGGGGGGAGGGTAACTTCACTCCTTCCAACTTCACTCAACCGCTAAAACAATATGTTTGAATTTGAAAGCTTGAAACTTAAACGCTTAAGTTAGCGGTTGAGTCGGTTTGGTTGCTCGCGAGTGTATTACGCCTGTTTCCGGAAGGGGTAGGCAGAGGCATATTATATGCCCACTCTTCGCCAATTATGTTGTTGGTCCCACGTAATAGGTGGCGTGCCTATTGCCGCTTTCCGGGCCCCAGTTTAGATTTTTATATAGGAGACATTAAGTTTGTTTATCAGTTCCTAAGTATACGTAGGTCAAGATCTGCTTAGTTTGAGGCTAAGACAACAAACAACAAAGTTTTTCAATATTTATACATAATCTCCCGCCCATTTAGGGCCCCTATCTCATTTGGAGTGGGCAATAGTATTCACCTAGCAGCACTATTTAAAAGGTTGTGGCATAGTTCACATTAGCACAGCGATATCTAGAATTCTAGATGAACCGTGAGGTGGTGAGAGACTATCCTCTCACCCACATTGCAATTAAACGGGACCCTATTCCCTTAGGCTCAATTTACACCACCACGGAACGGAATTTAAGGGCCTTTTGCAACGAAATAATAATAGTTCTAGACAGTGTAAAATGTACCTAAGTCGCTTTTTACGACACGAGCGTAGGGTGGTGATATTATTTGAAAGTGCCGCTTTCATATGACAACAATAACATTAAAGGGTACGAAATAAAACAATTATATACCTTAAAAGTATTATATTTAATTCTGAATTGCATATAAATTTGTGGACTTTCTGTTACAATAGTACTCTCAAACTGATATCTTTGTAAAAAAATGCTAAAATATGATTTAAAACTATTGTACCAGACGACCAGTGTCACAAACATTCGCTCCAAATAGGTACACATCATGAACAGAAAATGCACACACACAATAATTTATAATCTATTTCTTTTCAGAATCTTACCTATTTTAACCTAAACTTTTAGGTACCTAATTAAATTTTCTAATACGACTCACACACACGCATTGCTCAATAAAGAGTTTGTTTTTATTTTATATTTATTCTGATTAACAAGTAAAAAGTATGTAAAGAATCAAAAACGATACAATTATAACAAATCATCTGGGTTACTAAGTACACCGCAAATTATTGAAAAAAAAAATAGGACAATACCAGTCCAAGAAAAAAAATACTTAACATTTATTGTTAAAGAGCCTAATCAAAATTGTGTCAAGGTTTTAGAAACAGTTCTAAGCGTTTAATAATAATTCGTGAACAGTATAGCTTAGAAAACAAAAATCAATGAAGTTGTTGATTTTTATCGCAGTACATAGATAGATTTTCCCATGATTTTTAAAGTAAAAACTATGTCACTTGGCGAATATTCTTTCTCTACAATAATCTCATGAACTGTTAAAAGTTAATCAATGAATTTTTGGTCCAAATGGTATGACAAAGAATCATTTTTCTTTTCTTTCTTTCTTTAATTATTGCTATATAAATATTTTTGCAATCCAAGCCCGTACTAACTAGTCTATGATCTGAGACACTATATCTTAAAAAAACACCGATCATATCAAAATATATTCATATGTGAAGCCAAAAACGTTCAATAATAAAAACATTACATAATTTGATAGTTTTTTAAATTCTTTGTACTGATATACAATATTCCATTGAAATATCTAATTAGAATAACAGCATTCAGAATTATTATTAGTCTAATATTAAAATGAAGTTATAAACCTATTGCTAAAGTTAACAGAGGTAAAAACACCTTGTTAACCTCATCTCTTTAACCCATTGCACAGCTGTCATGGAGTTTCTCAATTAACTAATAAAAAAGTTTTTTTTTAAGTAATATTATGCCATTTTACTGATAAAAACACTTTCTATAGATTTTTTTCTACAGTATTTGTCATAATTAAGGCTTCAAAATATAAGTAAACTCTATGAGCTGCGCAATTGCAATGTCACCACCATCTGTTATTAATATTTACAGTGAAAATAAACGTTAAGATCTTAAAATACTAATGTTAGCAAAATTACCCAACTACAATCGAAACTTATCATTTTTACTTAGACAATAGATTGATATTGTGATGGTTTAATAAGGCCACATTGATATACATGTAAGCCTGTATACATAAAAAAAAGATTTTACGACAATATCATCTTTTAAACGCTTTAAAATTAATATTTAAAAACATTCTAAAATAAAATGATATTGAACATACTGCATACATACATAATATAATTTATTAAGAAAATAAAACATTACTTTCAAAACAAAACACTTATCACGAACATGTGATTCCTCAAATCTTTACAGGTCAATTCCTTGATTCTGATATTTTATATCTAACAACTTTAAGTACAGTAACATACAACATTACTATACAATTCACCACGTTGCTTGAACCCAACACCACTAAAGATTCCTTTACATAAATAGTACACTGTACTTTCACGGAAGATATTTATAAACATTCCTATAATAAACTCAATGAAAAATCCGTGACAGACAACCTATTTTAATTTAATCATATTTTTTTTAAAGTCAATACTGGCAACACTGCCATTTTCATTTATACTTACAGCAACATTATTGCTTTTCATACTTCACATAACTCATCGAGGACATATTCTATGTAGAGTAAATTAAGTGCGGATTGGCGAAGGCAGCTGTTAGAAGTTTTTAACATAGCTGTGGTGTGCACATGATAATACTATGGTGATAATAACCATGAATTTTAGTCTAGTATACACGCGGAATGTAAGAGGGTGTATAGAGATCCTACCAAGATCTTAGGATCCCAAGCCCGATCAAAGGACGAGGCTCTGACAAACAGTGCCCGAACACATATTACGTGGGACCAACTATATAACTGGCGAAATGTGGACGCCTCTGCCTACCCCTTCGGGGAAAAAGGCGTGTTTGTATGTATGTAAGAGGGTACATCTGCGTACGTGAACAGCCCGTATATCAGTCTATATAGATGACACCTTAGACGCTACTATTGAAGAACCCAACTTCACTAACATTAGCAGTTTAGTCAACCTCTAAATTCTTCATTCATTTTCAACGACTTGAAAGATTTTACCAATGTTTAAGCAAGGAGTGCTAGCTTGAGATTCAGACCAATGGTTAAGCTATGAGTATTTATGCCAATGTAAGGACATTATAACTTGCACGAGCGTTAATTGCTTACGTCGTAACCTTTTTATTACAATCGATAACTGCCAATAAATGTATGGAGCGTATCGACACATCACTTTTATATTACGAAGTGCAGTTGTACAATGCAAATGGAAGGCAAGGGGCGGGAACATATTCGTTAATGAGACTTATTTCTGTTTCTATCTGTTATCCATTCAGTGCGTAATGCACCTCTTTCTTTTGCAGTAGTCCGATTTCTTGTCCCTTACATTTTTAAACAGATAATTTTGTAATGATTAGCCGTGCACACCGCTCTTACATATATTTTGACACAGTTTTTTTTGAAACTTATATTTTTTTGTCTATAGAATATGTACTCGACAAATTAACTTTATAACTTCACCCAAATATTTCACAGAAATATATTCAATGGCAACAGAAAGTTACATCATTTCATCCTTTATTATTTTGAGCATAAAATCCAATTACAATATCGCAATATTTTAATTCACTAGTGATGTACCGTCGAGGTTATCGACGCCTGATCATTCTTAACGCCAAAATTGTGTTGTAAAAATTTATAATGATCAGTTGAAGAAAGCCTCAACTGTTTACTTAAACCACGATAGAATGATAACTATTTTTTTTATTAATTGAATTATGTACTTGTAAGAACCTGTTAAAATATTTTTTTTAATTTTTGATTATGCTTACGTGTCGCTGTCGCATAGTATAATTATGCGTTGTGGAACCTTATGCAAAGAGCCCACAGTCACAGTGTCCGTTCACTAAGTGGGGTCCTCGTATTATTTTTTGGCGGGCGGTTTTCTGGGCGTGCGGGTGGTTTTACCTGTCGACGTCGATGGGGTCGCCACTATTGGGGTAGGCTTATTTTCTGCGAATAATAATATATATTAGGTATTGCTATTTATTTACACAATGAATATAAAAGCTATGTTATATAATTTAAACTTATAAATATAAATAAATAAAATTAAATATTTTCTGACAATTACACCAATTATATAGTTCCAAGAGAAGTATCACTAAGAACTTGTGTTATGAATACTAAACAACGGATAAACATACTTAAATACTTTTTTTTTCTAAATACATACTTAACATACATAGGAAAACACAAAGACCAGAACAAATATTCATGTTCATGCACATAAAGATTTGTCATGTGTGGGAATCGAACCCACGACCTCTGGAGTGAAGTGTAGGTATACTGACCTCCACGCCATATCGGTCGTCGACATAGTAAAATTATATCTATCTTTATCCCAACATAAGCTATTTTAAATGTAATGTAATAAATATATTTAATCAGATTGTATTAGCGCTAACAATATTATATAAAATGTGATTTATAATGGATTTCATATGGAACACAATTTTTACTTCAACCATTAACCAATAAGGTAGTGGCGTCCTTAATCTTATTACTTAACAGCTACCTATTAGGCAATATGCGACTAACCCAATTATGTGTGAGTTTGTAATAATTATACTTAGTTGGTTTGTTGTAAAATCTTCAATAGTCAGCAGTTATTATTTTTTAAATATTTAATTCTAATCATTCTCTTATATTATTTGTGGAAATATGACGTCATACTGTATTTTACCAAACAGGGTCCGAAATTGTGTGAAAAAATAAATGAAATTAAAATTTAATGCAACTTAGCTAAACCGAGCCCCTTTAAATGGATTTGAAACTAGTTACCTTTAGCAGCCCTCCTGTTTTGTCTCGCCGGAGTGACGGGCGAGGGCGCGGGGGAAGTAGCAGGCGGCGCGCGTCTGGCGGGAGGCCCGCGAGGCTTAGCCTTCTCCACCACGGCAGTAGCGGTCTGTGGGCGGGCGTTCTTTAAAACATCGATATATCGACTATAACCTTTTCACAACACTAAATCGTACTGTTTATATGAACTGACTGTTATTACTTCACACGATATATTCATAATCCATCTATTTACCTATCCGTTCTTCTGATATTAAGCTATATTATTGTAAAGTTTCATTAAAATTCATTTGGTTGTTTTTGCGCAAAGTAGTAAGAAATATCCATACATACAAACTTTTGCGTTTATAATATTACTATATATTAGATTGCTTTAACTTTTAGTATACACAAAACAACAGTAGGAAACACAACAGAAAACAAATCTGATTGTACACAATCTAAAGCACTTAGATTAAAATATAGTAATATATCGACGTGCTTAAATAATTTTGTTAGCGCGATTCAAAATCGATACAAAACTATTACAACAGTAGTTCATATAACTAAACAGTTCAATTTAATGTTTTAACCACACATATCATAAAAATTCCATTAAAATAACAATTACAATATTTAATTCCATAACAAACATTAGCTGTATTTATTTTTAAAATATTAAATACATTAACTGCAGTAAGATTACATTAATAAGATATTTGAACTTTAATAAATATATCAAATATAACATTAAATTGGAAACATACATGCAAAATTAACATGCAATTTATTTCTAAGATAAAAAATTTAAATAAAGGAAAATAAAATAAATTTACTTAAATAAAATAACAGAAAACAATAAGCAAGCGATGAAAATGAATGTAATGAATGAGGATGATATTTAATAGAAAGTTTTGACTAACAGCTTCACTGTGAAAAATTTTTTTTGTACTATTTATTCTCCCAAATTATTCTATCATGTTAATAAATGATCTAATTGTCGTGCTCAAAAAAGTTAAAATCTTTTATTAACAAAAATAATGTATCAAAACACAGGCTAACGAAACGAGATAAAGAACGTAAACAATATGCCTCTTTATTTCACAAGCAATAATGTCGAAAGTGACTATCGCTCATTGTTACAGGGTAGACATGGGTAGTTCCTGAATAATTGGCACAATTGAAGTACTTCACCTATCTAGTCCATATGTATCAGTTATTCACTACTCCAAAGCAGTTCATCTAGTTCACTAACTCTGTGATATGAGAAAATAATGAGAGTAAAACGTACTGATATATTTGTTAGTATTGTAAGAGCGAGACAGTCTCACGGCTCGGCTCGCATAACCGGTAAGGGGTCAAGCTAGTTTCGCACCTAATCCGACATTAGGCACATTCAGCATGTTATATTTTAGGTTTTATAATTTTAATATTGTAATTATTTTTAACTACTTAAATTTTGGAAATTTTCCAATAGTAGTCATAAGAATAGATCTGTCTTCCCACGATGCATAAATTGTGCAATGTAATTGAACTAAGTGCGGAACTAAATGAAACAGTGTATGAGTTGGAAGTCTTGAGATCTACTGAACTAAGTGATACATATCTTTAACTCGCAATGAACTATAGACTTCAGTGAACGATTTTGCGCATCTCTAGTACATAACAGGGGTGCAAATAATTAAAACAAGAAGTCTACAACAATTGAAAATACGAAACAATTACTCAAATTTGTATCAGCTGACAAAATACAGTAGTGCCTCGTTAATCCTGACTCCCGCTTGTTTGGTGATCGCTGTAATCCGGACGGGCAGTAAGATTAGCGGGGGGCGATGTTGGCGTGTGTAGGTGTGGGTTACTTATTTATTTTCTTACATATTTGTAACTCTGAATACGATAATTTTTGTCTTTTTACCTTATTTAAAAATTGATTAAAGAATAAGGTTTAACTTGTGTTTTATTACTTGTAAATATGACATACTATAATTCGTACGCCTCGATAATCCGCAACGTGTCTTGTTTTTGCCACTCCGGATTAACGAGATCCTACTGTATATTCAAATAGTGTGAACGTACGAGTTTTAGCACTATAATAAATTTTAAGACAACATATATGATAGTTTTAAGCAGTTCGGACTCCGACAGTAAATTATCATTGTTAGTCTTTATTTTTAACGAGATTCTACTGTATATTCGAATAGTGTGAACGTACGAATTTTAGCACTAAAATAAATTTTAAGACAAAATATATGATAGTTTTAAGCAGTTCGAACTCCGACAGTAAATTATCATTGTTAGTCTTTATTTTTTTTAAATAAATCGTGATACTAAATAATATTAGTTACCGAAACACAGGTTTTTGTAGACTAGTAAAATTGTTTTACTAATAATTAGGTACATTTTCTTGTAACTGGCAGGAGAAAAAACTAAACTTGACGATTTTCTTGCCTGTTCTTTTAAGATCCCGCCCGCAGTGAATGGGCGCGTTAGTTTTTAAGTGTTGACTTTCATAAGAGCTCTAATGAGCCAAAGTTAAATAAAAGATTTAAACTTTGTCTTTGAACGAATATTATGAAAATATACAAATGTGACAAAATAAATAGAAATACGTTTTCCTAATATAATTCACTTTCTCATCTCGTCTCATTAGCCTAATTTTCTTTGAGGTAGCTTTATCCATACTTAATTATATTTCTATTTCATTTAATGAAATAACTTCACAATATTCAATAGCCTATATTTAGAAGATATCTAATTTAAAAAAAACTAACTTAGACAAATCTATAAAAAAAAAAGATTTTATTGCATTATCAAGCTGTAATAGACAATACATAAAAATATAGGAAACTGTATTGATTGTTCCATGCATAAACTAATAACAAAATTAAAAATAAAATATCTAGAGAACATGCCTTCTCTGTTTCCCTATCACCATTATAATTAATAATATATATGACATTAATTTGAATATATTTAAAATCCCTAACATAAACCTATGCATGGCCATGAATAAGAAAATAAATTTATAATTACCGCCCCATTAAATTATCTCCAAAATAAGACCATTAACTTAAGACATTTTATGTAAAAATAAATTGGGCATGCGCATTAATAAATTAAAAAACAAATTAAATTAAACAATTATCATAATAATAACAACCTCTCAAACTCTCTCAAACTTTAAAAAAAAATCGATTAACTCAAATTTTCATGAAAACATACAAACATTAAACTGTGTCTTTGTCTATAATATTCAATTTATTTTAATAAGCAGTATTAACTTTATAAGAAGCAAAATGAGACATATACCCACCTCGCTTGCACGCGTACGAAATTATAACTCAAATAAGTAGTTTTTGTAAGAGACAATATTAGACATATAGTCATCTCGCTCGCACGCGCATAAAACCACAGCGTTCGAGCGAGATGACTAGACACAGTATAGATTTGGTTCCAATGGGACACAACTTTAACAGAAAACAATTTCAATGGGACATTGGACCTTTATATCATCGGTTTTTTCGGTTTTTTTATTAAATCTTGATTTTTTTACAATCTGTTAAGAAATTGGATTTATCTAGTTTGGGTAAGTCTCCCATATAATGTAACTAGCTGTACCCGAGTACATTAAAGAAAAAATAATACTAGAACATATTCAATGTTCTATATTAATATAAAAGGGTGTGTGTAATCCTACTATCATCTTTGGAGCCCAAGCCAACCCCACCTGCAAGTGGTGCACCTGCCGATCAACGGACGAGGCTCTGACAAAATAAAAGTTCCCGGTAAGCGGCAATAGGCGCCACGTATTACGTGGGACCTACAATACAATTGGCAAGTGTGGGCGTGTAATATGCTTCTGCCTACCCCTCCGGGGAAACAGGCTTAAATGTATGAATGAACATAATAATATATACATTTACACATTCTCAAGAACCGTATACGCGGTGCGTAACGGAAGAATAACATTTCCTGATTCTGCAACATTTTTTATTGATGCTCCGCCCCTTTTGGTCGTAGCGTTTTTTTTTTCTTTAAATTATGGCTTCGTGCGTTTCCAGCCAGCCAGTGTCAAGTAAGAGATATATTAATAATAGCAAATGAGAATTAGTGGTGATAAAGATGATAAATGGTATATGAAAGGCTTAGGGGGCCCCTTAAGTCCTCAATAAAGATGTGGAACTATACTGAGATCTCACATGGACTTCTTGAAAGAATTTGAACTGTTTTGTTTCATTTCACAAAGATTAACTGTTAATAATCCACCGTTATTACACATTGATGTTTGAAATATCACAAGTTTTAGAAAATAAAACAAAAATGCAGACATTACGCTTCACTTTCCTGCTAAGAAGTAGTCTTCCTCAGTTAATGAACTATCCAATACAATTTTTTTTTTATTCGAACTAGTAGTTTTAAAGTTTTGTGTGTTCAACCAAACAATACTTTTTGCTTTATCACATTTTTAACACATAAGTTTTTTTTTAATACATAAACTTCACTTTGAAAGTATTATTACAAGCATATGTCTAGACACGTTCGGTCGTTTTGACGTATAAAATAAAATATTATTCAAGTGATTCTTACGAGTGAAATCCATTGTCCCATAGAAATACCATTGAAACCACATCCCAAACACCTTACTCACAGTCGGATATGAATGTATATGGGTGATGATTGCGGATACGTACATTTCTATATATCCGTTGTACTATGCCTACCTTGCTTGTGTTCGCCCCGGAGGGCGTACTACCTGATGATTTTCTCTTATTATTTGTCGGTTTTGGCGGCGTAGGTTTTTGTTTGCGAGCGCTTTTTGGACTGCGCTTGGGTGTTATCCGCAATTTTTTTGCGGGTGTCACCTCCTCTTTCTGTAAGGTTTGTGTAAAGATTTAGTTTTTATAATAAATAAATAATAAATATTTCTGACACTTACACCAATTATTTAGTTTCAAGATAAGTATCATTAAGAACTTGTGTTATGGATACTAAATAACGGATAAACATACATAAATACTTTTTATTTTTGTAAATACATACTTAATATACATAGAAAAACACCCAGACCAGAACAAATATTCATATTTATACACACAAATATTTGTCCTGTGTGGGAATCGAACCCACGACCTCAGGAGTGGAATGCGGGTATCCTTGCCACCACGCCATATCGGTCGTTAAATAATAATAATAATTCGTGGTGTATAGGGATCGCCAGTTGATATATCGTGATAGTACAAGAAACAACCAAACTCAGTTATTCATTTATAATATTCAATGTCTCTTGACTATTTGTCGCTTACTCCGTGCCTTGAAAAGCTGTCATTAACATCTCGGCTGTGCAAAACCAAAGCCTAGCAAGAGACATATTTTTAAGACACGTTTTTTAAAATGAATATTTCCACAATAATTACGAGAAGTAGTAGTAATACAAAACGTGTTTAAAAAAATGTATCTTGCTAGTTTTTGGTTTTAGACAGCCGATCTATGGCAGTTGTTATTAGGAAAATTTATTAATATATGATAGTTGGTTGTGGTTTAACCACAGAATGATGTTTCGATCTGGGTTGCGAAAGCCAGACGATCGCTGGGTGTATATGGTTCCTGCCAATCTGAGGAGCCCAAGCCAACCTCACCTGCAATTGGTGCACCTGCCGAACAACGGACGAGGCCTCTGACATACGAGTTCCCGGTAAGCGGCAATAGGCTCGCCGTCTATTACGTTGGAGCAACAATATAACTGGCGAAATGTTAGCGTATAATATGCCTCTGCCTACCCCTTCGGCGAAACAGGCGTGATATTACGTATGTATGTATAATAATTCTATTATTATGTTCTCGACATAAACTGAAACTTTTGGAAATAAGTTCTTCACCTCTTTCTTTATTACAAAATCATCCAAAATGTACGTAAATAAACCTAAATGTATTTTTTTCTTATATTCGTTTTGCATTTGGGCCCTAATGGAGCGCTCATGTGTTTCAAGATAACTTTACTAATACATCCAAGCGATCGTGTGCTCCCCACTAATTGATCTTCCATAAGGCGGGTTGGAGTGCCCAGGAGCCGCAGCCAAGCCAAGCCGGTTATGGTTGAATATTGCATATATTTTGTAATAATTAATATTTTCTGACAATTACACCAATTATTTAGTTGCAAGATAAGTATTATTAAGTACTTGTGTTATGGATAAACATACTTAAATACTTTTTTTTTGTAAATGCATACTTTAATAGAAAAACACCCAGACCAGAACAAATATTTATGTTCATGCACAGATTTGTCCTGTGTGGGAATCGAACCCACAAACTTTGGAGTCAAGTGTGGGTCAAGGTAAGTCCTCCACGCCAAGGGCTCTACACCACTATAATTGTATATACTCACCGCAGTCTCACTAGCGTCATCCTTGCCGCGCGGAGATTTGGAACTGTTTCGTTTGCGAGATTTCTTTTCCAGCTGCGATTCGTCCGTGTACAATGACAAATCCACTGTGAAAAATAAATACATATCATATAAAGCCATTTTTTTATATTAAGGTAGGGCTGCTATCACTTAAAAATGCCGACGCCGGATAAACACGGCAAGAATCCCGGACATTAGTGCGAAATATGTTTTTTTTCCCGGACCCCTCTAAAAATATTTTTTGCAACAAAATAAAATCATCGTTAAAATTAATAATTTCTTGGTGGGTTATCATCAATCAACTTTGAACTAAGATTTATTTAAATTTATTGTTAATATTCAAAAAAAGGCACTTTGACCCCTCATGTCTCGACTGTAGAGATGTCTGTTATAAGGTTAGAAAAATCCAAATCAGAAGCGGATTTAAACCCAGGATTCCTAAGATTTAAGCGACTGCTGGAACCACTATACGAGAAGGCGGTCGAAGATCCAGGAGCAGATAAAACATGAACATAGAGTAAACTTCCTACAGATTAATAGTATTGACTCACAACCATATTTAAACCGATAGCCTCGCAATGGACACAAAGAAAATTCTGATCAGGAGATTTGAACCCGCGACCTCCTGATTTAAAAGTAAAAGCTCTAACCTTCAGCTAAACTAATTAAACGAAAGCTGTTTTCAAAGGGATAGGTACTATTCTGTCAAAGTCTATAGGGCAGATAAAAATGCTTGGTATTAAACTGCCGTTTCATACAGGCTATTGTAATATGAATGACTTAGAACATTGTTAATGTTATATTAAACTGCATTGTATAGCTTTACAGAGTAATGAGGATTGTAATTAAAGTAACTAACCAATTGATAATTTAAAAGAGCATAGCCTATGAGTTTCTTGCTAGTTCTTCAAACAGAGCAGTGGTACTTAAGATTCACTTACACTTAAATATGTAAGTGAATCTAAGCTTCATGATTTCAGTGTAGTCATATTTCAATTGTTTTTTTCTTTTATATTTAATTTTGACGTTTTCAAGTACTATGTTATAGTTTATGAAATAAAAAAAATTAACTTTGAACAGCAGCAAGATTACCAAGCGTAATTATTTCCTCTCGAAAACTAAACGTGCTGGTCGTAGGAACCACCTCAATCTTCTGCTGACTATCAGCACTTGAACCAAACGTATTGGTAAGACTTTCATTGGTAAAACCCCTGGTAAGGTTTTGGAATTCTCTGCCGGCGCATGTGTTCCTTAGCTCTTAGTCCCGCGTGTTTTTAAGGGGGCGTGCAACGGATTTTAAGCAGTCTGTCATAAGTGGTACGCTTATATCTCGCTTATTCTACATAGCATAGAGTGCTCTCCTTTCTTTTTATTTGTTTCAGAAAACGGATCGAGATGATGAGGTCACTATGAAACTGCTACTCAATGAAATAAAGCTCTCTATTTTCATGGAATAGACTATGTGGGTGTATAGGGATCCTACCAAGACCTAAGGAGCCCAAGCCAACCTCACCTGCAAGTGTTGCACCTGACGATCAACGGACGAGGCTATGGCGAATATAACAGTGTCCGGTAAGCGGCAATAGGCTCGCCACCTATTACGTGGGACCAACTATATAATTGGCGAAGTGAGGGCGTATAATAT
Organism: Musotima nitidalis; assembly: GCA_949126915.1. Taxonomy (NCBI): domain Eukaryota; kingdom Metazoa; phylum Arthropoda; class Insecta; order Lepidoptera; family Crambidae; genus Musotima; species Musotima nitidalis. Next base: position 2,591,291 of record OX421424.1, on the reverse strand, counting down.
ACAAACATAAAGAAGCACTTGCTATCGAGCTAGTCATTATGATTTTTGTTCATTTTTTTCTTTGTGTTTATTTATGTATATAAGTAGGTTTATATATGATATGTATCTTATATCATATTTTTGTACATGTATATGTGTGATATTATCATATTGTAGTGTGATATTAATGCCCGCTAACTATCTCTCCCACTTCAGTTAAGGTTGACTGGGAGAGATTTCTTTTTAAAATAAGTCCACCATTTGATTGTACATCGTCTTTTTTATTGTTTTTGTTTGTTTGTTTGTGCAATAAATATCGGAAAAAGGCGTGAATGTATGTATGTATGTAGTCTATAGCATAGGATGCATAATATAAACTTACAGCCATCTGGGTGCTCTTCTGTGAGGCCGCCGGGAGCGGAGCCCTGCTCGGCTTGGAGCGCCCTCTGCAGTATGGAAGTTGCTCGTTCCTGTTCCTTTTTCTTCAACAACTGAGCACCGCCCGAAGCACGTTGCAAGGAGATTGTTGTCAGAACGCACTCCTTATCTGAGAAAACACAAATTTTAAGCCTAATTTTTAAAACTGAACCGATCTAGACAAGGTGTTTTTAACATATGCAATATGAATAAAGGAGAATCAAAATGTATTGAAATGACATAACCTGACTCATCCATTTCTATTCTGGTTGCAGTTCTCAAATACAATTTGACTACAGGATTTACATTATAGTCCTTTTCTTTCTTTCTTTCTTTTAAATAATGGCTTCGTGCGTCTAGCACATTTAGCCAGTGTCAAGTAAGTGATATATTAATAATATTATATAATTCATAGTAAATGAGAATGAGTGGTGATAAAGATGATAAATGGTAAATGAGAAACCCTACCCCTAAGCCCCTTGAGTCCTCAGTAAAGATGTGGGACTATACTGAGATCTCACATGGACTCCTTGAGAGAAAATTTGAAAAGTGATGTTGCACTGTTTTGTTTGATTTACCAACACTCATGTATGATCACGAACACTTAACGGTTAATAATCCACCGTTATTACACATTAATGTAAGAAATATCACAAATTTTAGAAAATAAAACAAAACTGCAGACATGACGCTTCACTTTCCCGCCAAGAAGTCATAGTCCTTTTCACCTTGGATGATTTCTGTGACACTTCATCTTTACGCGATTTACGCGTTTCTTGTTTGAGTAACAAAAATAATTTTATCGTATAATATTTTTATTTTATGGTGACGTTATTACGAAAAATATAAAAATTAAATACTTTAAACTTATAAAAATAAAACAGTCTCGTTTATGGTAATTTATAGAAATATAAAATAAAAACACGTAGAAATAAAATACCTACGCAATTCTTGGCCGTGGAACGGAACGTAGTAAGAACATAGGGCTGAGAAATCACATAATCGGCGGCCATCTCGTGATCGCTCGACAATCGCTCGAAAATGCATTAAATTGTCTGTCAGCAAATTGAACTATATTTTATAATTGGGCGAAAGTAGTGGAGAAGAGATTATATTAGAGGACTGAGAGGTACGTCAGAAAGTGACCAAAGAATTTAGTCTTTTAAAATTCTCTTTTATTTTACCTTAATAAAACTGTGTAAAATATACCGTTTATGTATATATGCACAATAAACTTTCACTATAATACATATACACCAATAATATTTAAGTTTTGGTTTATTCAAATCGATTTTATTTCCTTATAAATTATTATCGATTATCGGAAATATTAGATACGATTTCATTAAAGGACATCTCTACAAGTGTCAAACATCAATCTGTCATAGAACTTATCTTATGTGAAAAGGACTATAGTGACCTAAAATAAATATACAGGATGTCCCAGAAGTTGCGGGACGGTTGCATGGGTTACCGCGGCCTCGGTACGTAGCAGGCTCAAAAGAAGGAACATGGATGGTTTTTAGTCAGTAGAAGTCTGACACAACCTCCCGCTCCGCGGGGGAAGGTGATTTGATGATTTTCCACCTAATACGAAAAAGGGTGTCCCAGCAACGAGTGTCAAGCGGAAGTCGAGAAAAAGAGGACTACTAGTGAAACTCGAATTACCCCTTAATTGTTATGTACTTAAAAGTATTATTTATTTGAAAGTAGAAGACATTATCGGTTATCTTATTTTACAATTGATTGCTTATAAGTTTTCTATTATTATTAATTATATATAAATGATTTGATTTGATGAAAATGTTGGTATGAAGTGAGTTTATTTATATCAATTTTTTTAAACTTTTAATAAAAAGTTGAAACAGGTGACTTATTGGCTTCAAAGTAGATCTAAAAACTTCTAGAAACTTAAATAATAATTTAAAAAAAGTTGTGCTTTTTGTAGTATTTTGACTAAAATCGGCATTTAGTAACCATTTATTTATTTGTTAAAATATTTATGCACATATACACATACACGGCTAGTTTTGTTTATTTACCAGTGACATCATAGAAATCAGGCTTATAAGTCTCCCCTGAGGGGTCAGCCGCTTTGTCTTGAGACAGCCAGCGGATCTTGATCTTTCGGGTGTTTCGGTAGACGTTCTGCATCGCCTGGCAAACGTAGAATCCGCCTTCCGCGTTCCGAACCGCCAAGTATTCATTCCTGGTAATGAGGGAGACATTATTGTTGACTGTAAATACTTCAAACTTCAAATATTTTTATTTCATAAACTATATACATATAAAAAACAAAAGAAATATGATAAAGCTTAAAGCTTAGATTCACTGACATGCATGAAAAAAATTTAAAATTTTAATTTTTTTAAAAGTGTAAAGGAATCTAAGTGCCAGTTCCTAGCCACCACGCTGTAAGAAGAACTGGCAAGAAACTCGCAGGCTCTTTTAAGTTATCAATTGGTTAGGCACTTTAATTACACTCTTCATTTGTCTGTGAAACTATTATTACTAGCTATTGCGTTGTGAAATTTAATAAAACATTAGCATTATTCACAGTATTACTGGCAGGGTCATATAATTGGCAAGGACCTCAGCGCCATAAAGGTCATGTCTCTATTGTCAAAAGCATAGGGCTGATATAACTCGGAGAGTTATAAGTTAAAGAGCTCAAGACTTTTTGGCGGGAAAGTGAAGCGTCTTGTTTGCAGTTCTGTTTTGTTTTCTAAGTTTTTTAATATTTCGAACATTAATGTATAATAACGGTGGATTGTGAATTATCAACCGTTAAGTGTTTGTGAATGCACATGAGTTTTGGTAAATAAAGCAAAACAGTGCAACATCACTTATCCTCTCTCAGGAAGTCCATGTAAGATCTCAATATAGTCCCACATTTTAAAGACTCAAGGGGTTTTAGGGCACTTCATTGACCATTTATTATCTTCATCACCACTCATTCTCATTTACTATGAATTATATATTAATAATATATCTTTTACTAGACACTAGCTAAATCCACAAAGAGTGATTAAGGGTGAAATACACGTTGGAACTTTTACATCCTAAATATTATAACTGCAAAAGAAAGTTCGTTTATTATTAGATGAGACCTTAGAAAAAGACATTATGATTTCTTTTGTGCTGTTTTATACTATTTCTTTGGGTCACAAAGCCATGGTTTTTATGCTGCAGTAAAGCTTTTATACATATCAAATTGATACCTAATGCATCCATTCATTGAGAGCAGGAACTTGAAAAGAATTGGCCAGATTCTCTTCAAGTTTTATCCTCTAGGCAGTACTGAAGATAGTTTACGATATTTGAATCAATAAGGTGCAGAGCTTACTTGTAAAAGACGATAAGTTTGTCGTCATTCTGCTTGGTAGGGGTGGAGCGACCAGCGGAAGCAGATAGTTTTGTTGCCATCGCTATTTCTGGAGTCGGTGATTGGTACAGTTGCACCTGAAATTTAATACAATGAAAAATAGGACATAATATATTTTTATTGGGTGCAAGAACATAAATATTCTACCTAGAGCAGCACAGATTTAATGTCCTATGAAATATGTTATAACCGCACTCCGCTACTAAGGTTGTGCATTTGATTTCCACACAGGACAAATATTTGTGTGCATAAACATGAATATTTGTTCTGGTCTGGGTGTTGTCCTATATATATTAAGTATATATTTACAAAAAAAAGTTTATATATACATATATATAAATGTTTATCCGTTATTTAGTATCCATAACACAAGTTGTTAGAGATACTTATCATGGAACTAAATAATTGGTATCGTTGTCAGTTTTTTTTTTTTTTTTGCGTATGTATTTAATGTATACTTTTTTTTTACTACAAACGAAAACGTACTTAAGTATGTGTATTTGTTTCTATAGTACCCATAGCACAAGCTATGCTCAGTTTAGGGCTAGATGGTGCTGTTCAAGTTATCTAGGTAAGGTGCTATCTAATCTATCTAGTTTTTATCTGTTTGTTTTAATCAACAGTAATTTTCTATCTTTAGTCAGTGATTATAATATATGTTATAGTTATCAATATGTCTGATGTGGAAGCCTGGTTGGCTGGTAGCACTTATAATTGAAGTCAAAGCCAATATCTTTTATTTTAGATTTTATTTTAATTAACGTTTGTAAGAATGAATGTCTGCTTAAAACTAAAGCACTCATTCACTATGAAGATGTTAAAATTATTAAGTTGTATTTTGTAAGGAGATTTTATTTATTTTTATGACATACTACTTGGTCAGAAAAGTGCCACCAGCTCCCAAAAACCGCAATTTTCATTTATGTATATAATGCAATTACATAGCATTAAATAGAGTAGATATATAATACTTGTTTTTAATTATTTTTTAAGGATATTACATATATATTTCTATTGATTATTACGTTAATATTAAATTTAAAGATTTTTTACAAACTTGAATAGATTGAAATATGTTTTTTGTTTAAGTTAGTTAATTTTCTATGAAAACCTACCTAATCTTAAAGTAATGGCGAGGCATGAAACCTCTCCATTTAAAATAACTTTTAATTTTTATATTTCAATAAGGTTCTACTGAGCTTTCACTCTATGGCCTCATGCACATATGTGCGATGCAAAGTCTTATCATGAGAATCTTTTTATATAAAACTCATCATAAATTTTCACTACATGACATTGCATCCTGTTTATGTGTACAAGCCTATAAGTTAGTAAAAGAAGAAGCTATCCTTGTATAAATAAATTACTTAAAACTATTAATAAATTAATTATAGTTACCTGAGTTCGGTTTCTTTTTGATTTGGAGTCAGGGGTAGATTCAGTTTCAGACGCTTTCTTAGCAGAACTAACACTGTCTGTAGATTTGCTGGGTGATGCACGTCGCCTCTTTCTCATGGGAGGGGTCACAGTGGCCAGCTTCATAGTAGGCTTTGGACTTGGTTTCACTTCTGGCTTAACCTGGTTAGGTGTTTTTGCTTCAGGTTTTTTCTCTTCCACTTTTGCAGGTTTCTCTGGTGAGGTTTCTTTCTTTGGAGGCTCCACTTTTTCTTCTTTAGGCTTCTCTTTCACCGGTTGTGGTTTTTCCTCTTTGGGTTCCTCCTGCTTCTCCACAACTTTAGCAGGACTCTCAGTTTTGGCACTCTCTGCTGCCGGCGCTTCCTCTTTAGCTGGTGTTGGTGCACTCTCCTGTAGCTGGCTGCTATTTGCTGATTCAGGTACTGGCTTGCTATCACTCTGAGTAGGCGCAACATCAGCAGTCGGAGCAGGCTTTGGTTCCGGTGCTTTAATTAATTTTTCCACTGGCTCATTTGCAGCAGCTACTTTAGGCTGAGGCTGAGCTGGACTATCTACTTTGACTGCTGGAGCGGCAGTTTCCGACTTTTGAGGTGATGGCTGGATACCACTCGGCTTTCCGAGAGGCTTTGGAGCACTAGGGTAAGTCTTTACAGGTTCTTGTTTTTCTTTATTTACTTCAGGGTTTTGAGGCTTCAATGCTGCCGGAGCACTCGACGCAGTTTTTGGAGATTCAATAGTGCCATTAGGTTGAGTGGAATCAGGTTCCTTCTTCTCCAGCGTTCGAGTCAAAGCCAAAGGCTGAGACACTGGAGCCTTATCTTGAACTAACGAGAGGGGAGCACTGGTGCTAGTACTTTTAATAGGACTGGGGACAATCGGAGGGACCGAATTTTGCGTGACGTGAGAGAGGTTGCCGTGATGGCTCATGTTCTGCGCCATCTGTGCCATGTTAGCAGACACCGGGGCCATGGAGGGCACCGCGTGAGGCGCGAGCTGCTGCGGCGGCGGCGGCGCGTGCGGCTGGGCCGAGTGGGGCTGCGGAGTGTGGGGTTGGGGTGTATGCGGCTGAGGAGCGTGCGGCTGCGGCGCGTGGGGTTGGGGCGCGTGCGGCTGGCTCGCATGGGGCTGCGGCGCGTGTGGCTGAGCGGCCTGCGCAGGCGGCGCGTGAGGCGGGGGGGCGTGCGGCATGACGTTGTTCCCCAAGAGTGCGGCGCCGCCCCCGCAGCCTGCGGCCGCTGCACCACCCATCGAGTTCTGGGCGCCCTGCGGCAGCGCGCCGGAGTGGTTAAGGCTCGCCACGTTGGCCTTGGCCGGACTCGCTTGCCCGCCGGGCTGCGGCCCCGGCACGGGCATCACCGGTTTCAGAGCGGAATTCATCGCACCGGCCCCGACGCCACCCGAACTCGCGCGCGGTAACTGAAAATTAGAAATTTCCCGCCTTCACTACCTTTGTTGTGACTCGGCGATCGCTCGAGATGTCTTTGACCTACAACAATAATTCGTCCGCTCCTAGGAAAGCTACCAACGAAATAAAACGTTAGGCCGCCGCGGCCCACCTGAGAATATTTTCATTAAAAGAACACATGCAAACGGCTTGTAGAAACAAAATTACCACTTGAACTCCGACGTCAAAAGTCCATCAATTTAGTAGCGGCAACCGCACCAGAGATAGCCGCAAAAAATATGTGATGCAGTCGGTCAAGAAACTTCCGCTTTATTAAAATGGTCTTTTTAGCACTGCATATATTTTCACAATTGCACTAAATTGTATCTTGATTCATTAACGGTGACGTAATTCCATGATTAACAATGAAACCAGAAAAGATTTACTTTGCTTTAACAGCAAGTACATAGCACAGTAGTTTAGAGATGGCGTCGGCAGAACGCGCATGCGCCACTCTTCTGCTGCCTCAGTTCCCTCCAATGAAATCAAATAACGAAACGAAATGTGTGCGATTTTGTGATGCATCTCTCTCTTTTACACTTTGGTTACTTGTTTATCGCTGTCGCCATTTTGTAGTAATGTTGCGTTTGGTTATTTATTAAATGAATGTGGTACACATGACATTATTTTAAGTATTATTGAAATGAGTAAATTTTAAGAAGATAAACTGCGACAGGAGGCTTGTACTTACCAAAGTCAAATAATATGTAACAATTGATTAACGAGAATTTTAAGAATAATATTGTTCTCAATAATTCTATTTAATTAATTAAAGAATAGTAAAGAAAAATTGTATTCACAAAGTAAACAACTAACCTTGCACTGGCAAAGTTATAAAATTTTACGGATGATTATTTTTGAAATTACTGGACGCTTAGACACAGTGAAAGTAATTCATACAACAACGTAATTATACTGTTGGTAGAATATCAATAAATAATATTGTAGTGTACTAGTTAGTCTGTTAAGTTATGTTTCTCATAGTTAGTGAGTGTATAATTAAAATTGTTATAATTGCGTTTTTTTTGTACGTAGTTATCAATACGGTAGTTTATAGTTGTAATGTGAAAGGTATAGTTCTCCGTTGAAAGTAACGTTTGATTGATCATATAAAATACTGTTACTCTCTTCATGTGCCGCTATTTATTTGAGTGAACTTCTTGAACTCAAACTCGAGTGAAAACAATATTTAATCAATTTGATTGATCGAGTTTCCGAGTGAACTTGTAGCACCGGCCACGGACTTCTTGGCGGGAAAGTGAAGCGTCATGACTGCAGTTTTGGTTTATTTTCTAAAATTTGTGATATTTCTAACATTAATGTGTAATAACAGTGGATTATTAACCGTTAAGTGTTTGTGAATATACATGAGTGTTGGTAAATCAAACAAAGCAGTGCAACATCACTTTTCAAATTCTCCTCAAGGAGTCCATGTGAGATCTCAGTATAGTCCCACATCTTTACTGAGGACTCAAGGGGCTTAGGGGAGGGTATCTCATTTACCATTTATCATCACCCATTTTCATTTACTATGAATTATATATTATTAATATATCACCGGCCACGGACTTCTTGGCGGGAAAGTGAAGCGTCATGTCTGCAGTTTTGGTTTATTTTCTAAAATTTGTGATATTTCTAACATTAATGTGTAATAACAGTGGATTATTAACCGTTAAGTGTTTGTGAATATACATGAGTGTTGGTAAATCAAACAAAGCAGTGCAACATCACTTTTCAAATTCTCCTCAAGGAGTCCATGTGAGATCTCAGTATAGTCCCACATCTTTACTGAGGACTCAAGGGGCTTAGGGGAGGGTATCTCATTTACCATTTATCATCACCCATTTTCATTTACTATGAATTATATATTATTAATATATCACTTACTTGACACTGGCCAGATGTGCTAGACGCACAAAGTCTTTATTTAAAAGAAAAAATAAACCGGCCACCGAGTGGATTCAGACAAAAACATGACATGACAAAGACTTTTTAATTCACTTGAAATATGGTACATAACCGCTAGATCAGGCTAGAAGTCAGTAAGTCACTGATTTACGTCGAACCAAATTAAACCTTGTATCTGTAATGAAAACAGAAGTAGCCTAATTGTATGTGCTAAATGTTTATGGCTTTCTGATCTTTGTAGGTTATTTAGTCTGTACATCAGACAGTTCACTTCAGACAGACATTACTATATTTTATAGACTAGCATAGCAGTCTGTGGTGTATGCAAATGGAAATGAACTTGTGTGAACTCTGTGTCGGATTTATGAATGAAAATGAGATAGATAGCAAAAACGTTAGTAACTTGTGTCGAGCTTTTGTTCCATTAAACTATATTTCAATTTACAGTGTACCAACGCCCGTTCATCAAAACTATATAAAATAAACACAGTTTGGTGCCTTAGTGATAGTTCAGTAACTTCTGTCAAACATGGTAAGTAAATTTTCACGAGTTTTATGTAGGTACTTATAATAGTAACCTCCAGAACTTTCATGAAAATTATAATTTCAGGATGTATTATCCCGGCCTGCCGACGAGTTTGGTAACGATGAGACGTTAGAGCATTTGTGGGCTACTAGAGCGATGGAACACAGCGATATTTATTTTAATGTGAGGTTATAAATTATTACTTACAACAGCTAAAAACATAACAAGTCTTAGTTACTTAACAAAATGCTTACATTACAAAGTGGTTTAAGGTTTATTTGGTATTTGCTTTGTTACAAGTCTTGTTTTCAAATATTGAATGCTTGATATAAAATAGATAATAGATATAGGTAGCCACAATTGCATGAAATACAAAAAAATTACAGCAAATGATAACACTTTTACAAAGCAGAACATTTATTAGGACTTATATATATTTTTTAATATATAACTTAAATAATATATATGAACATGTCCAAAGTCCTGTAACATGTAACATTTGCACATGATGTTTCAATATTAATAGGGTAAATATGAATACTCATTATCGTGGCCTTTTAACATCCCATGTCTTGGGTTGGCCTCTTGGAATCAAATTTGATAAGCAGAATCCACCACAAGTTGGTGTGTGAAGTCCTAGCTGTTTGAAATTGTTAAACCTACATGTAAAGCCCTTAACTTAGGATATCAATTATCACACCGACATAAGGATGGCCAAGCGATGTTAAAAAAAAATTAAGTCGCTTCAAGTGTTGTAAAGTGCAGCTCCCAATATTGAATTCTAAACAAACAACACACATTCAAAGTCCAAGCTCTGCTTTTTTTAGGTAATCAAGTCTCAAAAATAGTGTGTAATAACAAAAGTCATCACCAGGACTCCTTATTACAACTGTTACTATTAAAACGTCCGTCTTAACCTTATTAGCAACTCAAATATAGTTAGATAAAAATTTATGTTTCAGGTACTCTGCTCAGTAGACACTAGATGGTTGCGGCTAACACCAAATGACGACCTAATCTTTACACACTTTAGACAAGACTTTCCAGACCTAGATGTCTCTTACATCAAAGAGAATGAAATAAAAAATAATGTAAACAAAGCGAAATGGAGAATGTACTGTGAAAAGTTTAAACACATAGTCGAAGATTACAGTTTTGGTACTTTATTGAGAGCTGACACAAATGGTGATTATTCGGAACAAAACACGATACTAGTTCCCCGTGTACAATTTTATGCTATAGAGATAGCGAGGAACAGGGAAGGCCTAAACAATGAAGTGAAAAAACATTACAAATGTGCATCGAAATCCAATGTGCAAGTGCAGGAACAAACGCAAGTTGCTGCGTAATTAATAAAATAATGCTCATAAATTTTACATTACTTTTTTTTCCTTTTTAGTATTTAATACAGTAAAGCAATAATGTTATAAGACTAAAATTATGATTTGTCTTAATTTTTTTTTTACTCATTTTAAGAGCGGGCTAATGGAGGGAGTCCTTTCTGATGACTAATATTTAAAGTTATTTTGTTAATATTCACATACCGTCAGGGGTAGTGCAAATCCGCAAAACTAACATATGTAAAGTCCGCGTATCTGCAATAGATCTAGTTTTACAGGGAAAGGTAAAAAAACTTAAGTTTCTTATTTCAACTAAATTTAGGCTTATTTTTACACATTAGAAAGAAAAGAATGTATTCTGTGATCTGTATACATAAAAATACAAAAATAAAAATTAATAAACACATGTGGCACCGAAAAGGCTTATACTCAGCATATGCCGAGGGGTCACTATGGCCCCGCGGCGCTGGTCTTCCGTACAATCCTATATACGTACATTATATAATTCATTATATGTATCTCGTGTTGTAAATTTTATTTTTCTGAAAGTACATAATCTAGGCTCGGCGACAATTACGCGCATTAACTAAAATTTGCAATTTTTTTCAGTTACGCGCAATTGTCCAATGCTAGTTACGCGGACTTGCACTTTCCCCGACGATATCTTTCATAGATGTATTTTTAGTTTTAGACTAGCTACTATGACTGATATTGATAATTATATATTGATATCCGATTTGGTGTTGAGGTCAGTATACCAATTTTGTAGAATCAAAACCTACAAAGATTCCCATATAGGTAAAATATTTGTTTGCTTGAATTATTTGTCTTGGCTTGGGTATTTGCTAGAATACTATATTCGATCCCTTTTCTTTGATATTCACTGTCTTAGTTTCTTTTGTATGTATTTACGCATTACTGATAATTAATATAACTTATCTCAAGTAAGTACCTACTTGACATGCTGCAACTTGTCAGTTTTATAAATAAAGTTGTGATAAAAATTATCAAGACTGACATTTATTGTTAAAAAAACATTCGTGAATTTATCTCATCATTATTTTTTTTAACTTTTTCACAAATATCTTGGAGGAGTATGTATCATTATTAAACAGTCTCTTGAAAGGTATATCATATTTAATAAACATAAACACTGGACCTAGAATTGAACCCTAAAGAACTCCATTAAGTAATTCAAATGGTGCACTAGAAAACTCCTCTCTATAGTCTCTGCAATAAGGGTCAATGTTTACATAGCGTAAAAATGCAAAGCCAATTTTTAAGAAATAGAAATTTTATTGTCATTTTACAGTGCTTATAATTTACTAATTTCAAGTTTAAGCTTTTTCTGCTTAGTCTGCATTGATCTTTAGACTTACCTTTCGAGTCATGGCTTGCATGGCATCCAGACATAATTAAAATATTGTTTTCTGTCTCAATTGAAATTCTAATATGTCTTCCTGTGGCTACTGTAACCAATCAATATTATAATTAGATTGTGGATGGTAAAATCATAACCAGGTTGTTTTCTCTTAGATATGGACTCACACATAGAGAGTATTTGCCAGTGACAAGTAATATAATTAATCAAGTTATATGCATTCATTCAGCATTTTCGTCATTAAGTACAGTCAAAGTCAAGTCTGTTATAGTTAAGTCAGAGTCAAGTCATATCCCCCAGTAAAAGTGATGACTTTACTAGAGGCTTCTAGGGAGTTTTGGAATCAGCACAGCAAGTTCCAATTCACTGCAATAATGGTCACTAATCTAATATAGCCGAGCGAGATGCGTCTTTTCCCGCGTTCCAAACCTCCAATCAACAGGTTGCATTTATTAAGTGAGATAACTTTTTCAAGAAGTTTCCATATTTAAAAACATGGGTTACGGGCTTATGGCTTCGTGCAGTTAGCACATTTAGCCGGTGTCCAGTAAAATGTATATTGTAAGTATTATGTAATTCATAGTTAATAAGAATAAGTGGTGATGAAGATGGTCAATGAGATGCCCTTCCCTAAACCCATTGAGTCCCCAATAAACATGTGGGACTATACTGAGATCTCACATGGACTTCTTAAGAGACTTTGAAGTGATGTTGCACTGATTTGTTTTATTTACACTCATGTACGTTCTCAAAAATATAACGGTTAATAATCTACCTAATTAACCTATTAATTAAGTTATTAATGTTCGAAACATCAAAAATTTTTGAAAATAAAAAAAAAATGCAGACATTACGCTTCACTTTCCCGCCAAGAAGTCCCAATCTCAGGGGCTTCTTGTCATCCATCAGCCCTTTTATATTTGATGTTATTTTCTAATTTGTTAGTTAATCCGGGGTCTAACTTACTACGCCTATGAAGTATTATACTCTGTGTATATATACTCGTTGTCAATAAAGTTTTGTATCTTGTTATGTAAATGCAGTTTTTCTTTCGTTTCGGAAGAAACGGATTTTCTCATTTTACCATTCTCTTAATATACTTTATTGTCTTTGAGATCAACAGGATCATTCAGATTCGTCGAATATTCACACATAAAATGGAAATTTGATAATTATTTTTTAACAATACCTAATGAAAGAGATTTTTAATGAGCGGTACCATAATACAGAAATAAAAGAAAATGGATTCTTTGTCAGTTTATTTATGTATGTTGTGGTTTTTTCTCAAGATCTGTCAGTCGTTCGGTGACTCTTATCGGGGGGATCTATCATTCAGCCTGTCTTGATTCTAAAGGGGATTGTCAGTCAGAAATGCCTCAAGAAACTCATCTCGATTTTTTTCAAATCATTTCTTAAAATCTTTTATCAGGGTATAGGCATACGCCTAATTTGTAATGGCACCCAAACGAAAAGCCTGATTTTTTTTCGTCTAATTTCACTCTTCAGAATCGTGTTTGTCCTAATTTCACTTCGCCTAACTTTTTATCGCCACATTGTCATTTACCAAATGCGTCATTTGGCAGAACAATTCGTAATCCCTAAAGTTTACAATTCCTAAATATTAATTCGCACAAAATTAAAAATCATAAAGTACAAAAGTGCGTGCAGTCATGCAGCATGTAAGCGTGCAAGCAGTCATGCAGCATGCATAGTTTCCGTCACGGCTTCGGCGCTGCGGGGCTCCGGCGGTCCCACGCGAGCTTTTCGTCGCAGATGGTTTGACCCACCTGCTCCTTAGCTCGCGGGCCGCCTTGCTCCTCCGCGCCTACGCGGGCTTATATTGCACTCTAGGGTAGGGCAGACAAGGCTACGTGGAGTCGGGTTTGCAGCGATTCGCTTCTGTCAATTTATTTTCTCAATAAAATTCTATGCTTTTATTCCAATACATTATTGGCATTTCATTTTAGATATTTATGCTAAAATTAGAGCTTTTATAAATTTGCAAAATAATCGTTATGCCAATATAGTTTAGGCTATTTTACATTAGACATTCTAAAATTAGGCCTTTCAATTCTTAGGCCAAACTATAATGGTGGCAAAACAATAATTGTACGTTTTAAGTATAGGCCAAAACGGTTTGGCCAAACCATATTAGGACAAACAATTTTAGGCGAACCAAAGGGCACCCCTTTTATAATCATCATCATTTCGGCCCATTAACGTCCCGCTACTGAGCACGAGCCTCCTCTCACATACCAACCTTTGAAATCGCATTGCTTACATCGTCTAAATTCTGATATCGTTTTCACTTAAACAATAATGATATATCAGCAGCAAACAATACTATCTCATGGTTTTCTTTTATAAAATGTGGCAAATCAAAAACAGTAACGGACCGAGAATCGAGCCTTGCGGAATCCCCACCCAATAACACTCCAACGTTTGTATTTGACACTTAGGTGGATGCCAGTATATCTGCTCCGCTCCCTAGGGACCTAGAGTAAGTTATCTGTTGGCAGTTGAATCAGTTTCACGGTTCTTTCTTTTATTTCTTGGTCCTTGAGTAAGATGTGCGTACGTGCGCCACATTTTAAAAGCATTTTTTTCGAGTTTTTGCATTGAATCGTATGCAATTCATGAATTCTCTCTAAACGATTATTCTGAAATTCGTCTGCAAAGCTTGATTTTAGTTTGATGAAGGGCACATTGTGAAAGGTTGTCGTTTTGTCATTGTGCGCGCATCGATTATCATCTATCCAATCGGTAATTTTGAACGGTGTACTTGATTTTCCAGGCAGGAATTTTCATTCAAAACTTAGTGGAATTCTACAACACGTCTATTTTGCTTCTTGGCGGAAAAGTGAAGCGTCATGTGTGCAGTTTTGTTAAAATTTGTTATATTTCGACTATTCATGTGTAATATTAACCGTTAACCGATTCATTACGTATCCCACTTTTAGGGACTTTTGTCCATGGCGGCTAACAAATTTTCTGTGACGCCTCTGTGCGTCAGCCGCCACCCATTAAAGTGACGCCCTTGGGCGTCTTCAGCCATGATTGAACATATTTTGTTTTTTGTTAAGATTTTGGCGTGTTTACATTCAGTTGGCGTCAGATGTCAAACAAAGTTTTTGTTAATTTGTTTAGTGTTACAAAGTGACTTATCTACGTGATTTGTCTGGAATGGCTGGTAAGTGATTGAATTGGATCAGCTGTTGTAAACCTTTTGTGTATTCTTAGTAGAGGTTTACGAAAGGGTGTAAAAGGAGTGCCTATATTTAGTTTATTAAGTCTAAAAACTATAATTAAATACACAAATTGAATCCAGTGTATGCCTGCGAACATTATCAAGTCGTCTGTGTATCTTTGTAGTAGTTGCAGATCTTCGTCTGAGTTTTTAGTGAAACGAAAATCGTGAACTATTCTGCCTCAATAGCCATCCATATTTTTGAAGGCGTGTATAAGTGTGTAGGCGCAAGTCTTGCATTCAAAGTGTTCGGGATCGAGTTCGCCTATTTTAATTTTAAGATCAAAAACCTTCATCATACGCCATTCGTAAAAGAAATTAAATTTGGTTACAAAAGGTTTGCAACACCTGAAGTTTTTAAATTGGCAATAAATCATAAAAGGGTTCATACAGGCTTAACCTACGTGACAAATAATGGCAATTCTGTTCGTTTGGACTCTAAATAGCCATTCCATTGAATTACAGAGGAATTCTTTGAGACGCCATCCGCAATGAATCTGTTAAGTGTTGTGAATGTATGTGAGTGTTGGAGTACGTTGAACTGTTTTGTTTCCTTTTCAAATTCTCTCAAGAAGTCGCATGTAATATCTTCATCTTTACTGAGGACTCAAGGGGTTTAGGGGGAGGTTATCTCATTTAATAAGTTCTCTCTTTCTATTTGACACTGGATAAATGTGCTATACGCACGAAGCCATTATTGAAAAGAAAAATAACACTACGTTTTAAAAAATTCTTAGACGTTCATTAAGCTAAATTTGTTCCTAGTATTCATATTATCTTAATAAAAACCTATAACAATTGACTTATAATCAGCTCGGCGAACCTTGATCCCTATGACACTGAGTTATTCCCACGACACAACCTTGTAGTAGCGTCACCGTTATATTATAATCGAATTGGCGGTGTCTAAAAATGATATTTATTAATTTTAGGCAGATATATGCAATTACAATATCCCGTTGGAATTATAATAATTATTAACACTTACAAGAAATTATCTCAATCAGACTTTACGTTGACGTTCTGCAAAAGTTACTCCGTTTGGAAGGTATCGTTATAGTCGGTATTAATAACAGTTTCATGTTTCGTCAAAAATTATTTATTTTATGTAAGAATATTTGTGTGGATATGTTGTTAGGCACTTACAAACTTAGGCCAACTTGTTCCATAGAAGAGGGTAATTTTGTAGTATCTGAGATATCATGTGCAATGTAACACACAGTTCTGTTCAGTTAATTACTAAGCAAAAAAGGACTGCAGAATAAATGAAAAAATAAAAAAGTGCTTTTTATAGTTTATTATCTTATAATCTATGTGTTCACGAGGCCTCCATAGCAGTAGCGGTCTCCTCGGTGTACTTGCCCTTGTCTTTGCCGAGGGCTGCAAGTCTGCCCTTGCCTCTGCGGTCCAAGATAGTTTTTCTGTCCTTGTTCATCTTTAGTTTGGTGATCACACACTAGGAACAAAGAATAATGTTATAAATGGATTTATAACTAGGGAAGTAATGTGGCAATTAAAGTTTTAAATCAGAGCCATGGAAGTGTATCTGCATTAATTGTGCCCACTCTAACATTAGCCATTAAGGCTTCAGTTAGTGATGATAACACATTCTAATTGTAAAATTTTCATCATAATATTGTAACAGTTCATTATAGGTTGCTATTTAAACATCGTAATAATAATAACCTTGCATGTTTTTAAAAAAAAAATGATGCAATTTTTTTTTTCAATATTTACAACACTGATCATACCTAATGAATGCAAACCTAAAATTCTAGTCACCAAGATAAAGCATTACCTAGTTTAGGGTTAGGTTTAGTTGAGTGAACCAATGTTGTACTATATTTTGGCAATAAATGGTTGGATTTTATATAAAATTAATGCCTCATAAATTTGTAGTTTTAGATTTATGTGTGTGTAGTTCTAGTTACAAAAGCTGTCACAATTATGTTTAATGGTCTTAACTTTAAATGTTAACTGCAAATACTCAACAACTTAAGTATATCAAAAATTATCTTAACTGAATTCACTAAAAATGATAGATTTATTATCAACTAAAATTATATTATTAGTCTATAGTTAGCAATGGTAGTCAACCATAGAAGTGGTTTACAAGGCTATTTATTGTAAGTATGATAAATGGACTTTGCCTTTAAATTTTATTAAGAAAATCAGGGACATTAAGTGAATTACTACTCCAGCATTCTTCCACACAACACACATTGTTATTTATTTTTATATACACATAATAATGATTCATTTGTGATTGATTTATTTCTGAACTTGAGTCAGATAAAGTGCCATTTCATATTAAATTTAAGTTTGAAATGTAAACACACTATTTTGACAAAAAAAATATACAAGGTGATGAAACAACAATAGACAAGAAAGATGGTAGAATAGGTCACATTGGTAATTTTTAGAATAACAACTATACAACACCAATTCACACATGTTACAGTTCTGCAGGTATGTTACTGCATGTCAAGAGATTAAAAATGAACCGGATATGTTAATTGGGATCGAAACTAGACGAATACAATTTTGCAAGATTAACCTCATAAGGCCCAAAGACCTAATTTAATAACAAAAAATTTGACACTCCGGCCAAAGATCCTTTTTAAAATCATTGAATTAGAGCCCAGCAACCTAAATTTAAGTCATAATATTTTAAACAAATTTTTTGGTTTAAATAATCCCGCCAACGAATTATTAACCTTAAATGTATCTCTAATTTTGACCAAGATTAATAAGAAAATCCCCTTAAAACAGTTTAGCCAAAAGCATTACATTTGCACACTTTTTTTCTAAATCAAATTATTGGGTCGCAACTACTTTCAGTACCTGAAGCCGTAATATATATCTACCTAATTTTAGGTTGGGTCTAACAAGGTAAAAGCTACTTTAATTACTTGTTCGACAAATATATTAATTATCATTGAACATTAACAAAAATGCTACAAAACTTTAATAACCTTATGGCAACCTATAAGGGGTGGAGGTCAGTATGCACAGTATTTCCTACACATTTAAGTACAGGTTGCACTTTAAATACTAAAAACATACTTAGAACAAATGCTCAAGAACACACATAGATCATCTGTTAAGAGCAGTATACAGGTATGCTGATCTCCACTACATATTAGTTGTATACATGTTAAAGGACACTTCTACTATACTGATTGATATTACTTTATTTCATAAATTGCCATTAGACGTCACAACACATAGTAAAATATATGTGTAATAAGACAGTTAGTTTATATATATAATAAAAATCTTGGTCATTTCTACAGTGGCACAACAGCATAACATTCCTAATATTGGTATGAAAAATCAATAATCTTAGGGCATACTGAGTTTGGAAACAATTAGACTAACCTTGGAAGGATGGATTCCAACGTATGCGGTAGCACCATTGGCCTTCTCACGTTGGATCCTTTCAATATAAACTACAAACTTTTTACGGTAAACTTGGACTATTTTGCCAACTTGCTGTCCTTTGTAATGTCCACGAACAACCTGAAAACAGTAATGAAGATTCATTTAGCATGCTGTAATTTTGAAGTAGTTTAGTGTAGTAAGTGTTGACTTGTAGTCAAAACAATCAGAGCCAATTTTTGAACCATGGCGCAACTTAGCAAGCCCAGAAAAGAAGTCACTAAAGAAAACCTTCAGATCATTCTCTTCCAAGATGCAATAGTGTACGGTCTGTGAATGGTTTGTCTTCATCATATTGTTTTGACACGCATGTGCTTTTACAACACTATTTATCGAAAACAATCAATAATTAATGTAGCGCTTACCTGAACCTCATCGTCTTTACGAATTGGCATAGACTTGACGTTGAACTTTTGTCTCAATTCCTTGCATAGAGGTGCGGACATGAGAACTCTTCTAATATGTGAAGGGGCGCTGAAATGCCTCTTCCTATTTTTCCTTCTTGAGGACGTGACGAGCTTGTTGTACTTCATTCTGGCGCTCTTCACTGAAAGAGCAAAATATCACTTTATTGCACAAAACGCCGAAATTACAACATGTTTAGGTTAGCGCTCTGTGCATGCGAAACGTCAAATTGAATCTCCGAAAATTATTATCGCATTCATGGTGAATGTGCGAAATATAAGTTGTAATCAATCTATCAATCGACATTTTAAAACAACACTTCCAGCAATTACACAAAACATATATGAGAATAGAACGATTACGGAGGATTCACAAACATACCCGAAACGACACGGCAAAGAACCGAAATAAAAAGACAGACACTTTTATGTAATGTTACCAGTTACAATAAAAAGCAATAATTTCTGTATGTTGATGACATGAGTTACGAGTACGACTAATGTTTTGACCCCAGAAAATATTGAATAATTATTAACAATATAAATAGTTTTTATAAACGGAGAAACCTATTTTAAAAGGAATGCAAATAAATTTAAATCCGAATAAATATGGTTCTTTATTTCATGCCAGCAACACTGATAGTATATTCTATTTCACAGAGTTACTCTTATAGCGCATTTACACAATCGTGCTCGCCATTCGCCTCGGCACTCGACGAACATTCGACGAAACATTCGTATACGAGTGCCGTCGCGAACTACTGTTCACACATTCGCGGGGTGAATCATTTTGACATTCGCACACGAACATGGAGGACGTGAAAATAATAGCGGCATGCGCGCTACATTTATTGAGTTTATACAATTATTTAGATACTCTGCGTAAAAAAGTAAAAAAGAACCGTCGACGCAGACGATGGTGGATGATAGCGTGTCCTCGCAATCGAACAATTTAAGTACCTATTTAATCTGAAATGTTGAACAAAAAATTTATTGAATTACACATTATAGTAAATAATTCATATCTTCTACTATGTTTGTTGATAATTAATTTTGTTTTAGCCAAACTATGGATTTTATGATTTTAGGTCTTCCTTTTGAAAAAGTTCTAGGAATTCTACAATTCGCACTTCACTCCACTCCATTTTGTCTACACGTCTTGTTGGGTCGGAAGCTAGCTGTCAACTGAATGCAGGCGAATGTGTAAACAGTAAGTTCGTGTTCGCCATTCGTGCCCTTTGATTCGCGTCCGAAAAACCGCTCCCAACGCGAGCGCGCGAATCGCAAGGCGAAGCACGAGGCGAATAGCGAGCGGACTGTTTACATATGCGTGTTCGTTATTCGCCTCGCCATTCGCCTCGCGATTCGCACGATTGTGTAAATGCGGTATTAGAATAATTACACCTAGAAGCCCAGGGGCCTTACCATGAGCTCTTATAGCAGTATTATTGCAGTTGAGAAAGCGAGACGCGTGTAGTGGCGTATCTACACGCGTCTCGCTTTCTCAACTGCAATAATACTGCTATAAGAGCTCATGGTAAGGCCCCAGTACGCGTCGTCAAAATGAGGCAACTAAAACCTAGCCATTTTGGCTAAGTTTGTTACGCGGCCCGTCAGTGCTCAAGGTCGTGTCGTATTGAAAACTACTCCTGATAATTTTATTAAAAATGAGGGTTTGCGCTATGAACGGATATCACAATACGTCGGAAAAGCACAAGAAACATATTAACATAACTTTACACGGGTAAATTATGCGTTTGAACTTAAATTATTAAGTAAAACATTCATTAAAATGAAAAAATTAATTTCAATGTTTGTTACGTGAAAATGTTGCCATTAAGGGGAAAAAATCTTCTACATTTTGTTGTAAGAGAAAAACACGTCTCAATTAGACAATAATATTGCACAAAATGTTATTTCACAATTATCTGCTACTACCTTCCGCCCGCGACTTTGTTCGTGTGGAATAATTTCTTTAATATTCGATAACACAAAAATCTTTATTTTTTCATTGATTGATTGATTTCAATTGATATGGCATAAATCACATCTTAAAAAGGTTAAATAGCTTTATTCGATTCTGGTCTATCTACATAAAACAGTTGACTAACTATAACAATTTAAGAGTTTCATAGCTCTAAATATATTAAATAAATAATTTGTAAATAATTATTCACCCCAGGCAGGATAAATATATAAACATTTTTTATGAAATTCTAAAGTGGTTTTTCGCATAAACTAAATGCAATAAATAGCTAAGCTAAAGTGTAAAAGTTTCAACTTCCCTACTTTTAGGGAACATTGAATGAAATGACAACATGATTTTTTTCACTGTGTGCGTTTCGTCGAGCGTAAATACAAGTATCTTACGCACACATAGATTTTTTTCTTGCCTCGCTTTTGAAAGACCGCTTTGGAGGGAACTATCGTTCTAGGTGTTATTATTCTAAGGAGTAACTAATATATTTCAAGTTATTGACGACACGAATTTAATTCTAACAAAATATTGAGCTATATTCTAAGCTTGGTTGATATAATCATTATGTGTGATTCATAAATTATAATATTTTTATCCACGACAGAACGGAGAAGGTATATTACTTTGCGTTAGGGGTAAAGTGTTTCGCACAATATGCCTCGTTCTACATCGCACAGCGCGGTACGGCAAATTTTGAATAAAAAACTCGCTTTGTCAGTATCGAGACAGTTTTTCTTAAACGAAGTAATATGTAATTGTCTAGTCAGTGTTGTTCTAATAAAACCTTAGAGCATTAAACCAACCGGAGACGTCATGACTACTATTTCGGCCAACATAAAAGACTAAAATAGAATTTAAATAAAATAGTATTAGTACATACAATTCATGTGATGACACAAATCCATGTAATTACAGCCTATAATTACATTACATTAAATACACCTAGAATTAAATGAATTTTCATACATTATATTAGGATTCTTATGCATTCTAACCGTTTACCTGTCACAGGTCTGTATTGAAAAGATTTTGGTTCATGTACCTCATCAATGTAACTTTTTTGTAATCCACAATGGTCAGAAGTCAGACAACTAAATACTGATTTATCTACCGGTATGCACTCCGAAAAAATATTGTCCAAACATTTAGCTGAGTGTGTGGTAATTCTAGTTGGTTCAGAAAATTGGTTAACCAAATTAAAACATTTAAACAAAGAAACCAGCCAAGTGGTCAATGATGAACTTTCAAGAATGTTCACATTGAAATCCCCACATAAAATAATATGTTTATTTTTTAATTTTAATTTCTTTAATACCTCTTCCATAACCGTTTCAAAAGTTGCACTATTTTCTAAAGGAGGTCGGTAAACGCATACAACAACACATTTGTCTAATTCCACGCAGGAGAGCTCTATTACACGTTCTACGGAAAGGCTAACAATATCTTTTCGATCTTTACATCTAAGGCTGTCTTTTACAAAAATTAAAGAACCACCGTGAATTGCTGATACTCTAACATAAGAACTTATCACATCATAATTACTTAGAGCCAATGATGTATCATTTTTCTTTAGCCAGTGCTCAGTTATACAAATAATATCAATATTCCTGCTTTTAATAAATAATTCTAATTCTAGAACCTTGCCAGCCAAGCCCTGAATATTTTGATGCACAATTTTAAGTTCAAAGGGCTTGGTCTTTGTCTTGTGTCTCAGTTTAAACGGGGTGATGTCAAGGCATTATTTGTAAATGAAATATCAGTAGGACTACTAACTTGTACAATATTAATTTTGGATTGTGTTATAGATTTTATAACAGAATCCTGAATATTAAATGCTAACAAAGAAGCAGATCGTAACTTAAATCTATAATTTAGATACATTGTATCAGAAGTCAACTTAAAAAACTTTATAAATTTATTTATATCAAAAAATAATACGTCACTATGACGACATATCAAGTTATATAACAATAAATTCAAATCAGCAATTCGCTGATTTTGTTCCCGCATCAAATTTGTTGCATAGGGGAATGCACTAATAATAAATTTACATTTTGTGTCCGCTTGTAGCCGAGTCAAGATATCAATACTATTAACAATGTCCCTTTTTTCACCGAGAGGCTGTCACCAAACAACAATACTACTTCTGAACTTTCACATACGTCCTTTTTTTATATTACAGACGATATTATACATATTCTGTCCAGGAGAACAATAATTAATAACATTTTTACTAAACCTATTTCTTAGTATAGAACCTATGCCTTGCCCGAGTTTTTCTGAGAAAATAATAGTTTTCTTGTCTACTGGCTTGTTACAAAATGATTAGGTACTATATATTAATATTACGATAATAAGTAGGGTTCAAACATAAATACGTTTTCTGGTAATTGTTCTGCTCAATTTTCCGCCGCCGTAGGTAGGCAGTTGGAAGACCGTTTTAAAAGGGACGAAAATTAAAACAAGAATTAATCATCTTTAATAATGTATAGGCGCACTGATTTAGTCTCCTCTTGTTATTCGTTATGTATTAAAAAACATAAAGCTTCAAAATGAGCAAATTGTGTTGGTATGTTTTGGAGTCCATGAAAAACGGTTTGCACAAGCTCGATGCCAGACACCCCAAAATTTCATTTTTTTTTGGGATTCTCACAAATTTAAGAGTCATAATAATCCACAACATACTGTTACAGTTGAAATCGATATCGATATATTTTTTGTACAGCACAGCCCTCCTTTTCATTCGGTACGGCAAGTTTTTTTTTCTTTTAAATAATGGCTTCGTGCGTCGAAGTATTTGTGAACATACATGAGTGTTGGTAAATCAAACAAAACAGTGCAACATCACTTTTCAAATTTTCTTTTAAGGAGTCCATGTGAGATCTCAGTATAGTCCCACATCTTTACTGAGGACTCAAGGGGCTTAGGGGAGGGATCTCATTTACCATTTATCATCTTTATCACCACTCATTCTCATTTACTATGAATTATATATTATTAAGATATCACTCACTTGATACTGGCTAAATGTGCTAGACACACGAAGCCATTATTTAAAATAAAGAAAGAAAGAATTATAGATGTGCGATTTTATTTTATGCGATCTAAATAAACTATAACTAGGGGTCGATCGGAGGGCCTACTCTTATGCAACGAAAACGAAACTTCGTTACACCTGTCTCTTTCAATATCTGCGTATATCATTATCGAATGTAAGAGATGGGTAACGAACTTTCGTTTTCGTTAAATTAAAGAAGATCTGTATATAATTAAAACAATTTTATAATTTTTGAAGCTTTTTATTTATAAATCATATTGACACAGATCGGCTTCTATCACAAACTATGCAGATTATTCATTCAAGGCATTTTGTGTCCTTTTAGGTACTAGACATGTAGGCAGGTAGGTATTTACTACTGTAGGTAATATATATCTATGATACAATTACTATTATATAATTTATATAGAGATTTATTATATTTATCTATATATATATGCCTAATATTGTTTATATAACAACAATTTAGGATTACCTTTTCTCGACATTCACAGGTGCTCCATCCTTAAATTTCTAGCACAAATCAAATTAAGCATTTGTAATTTTCAATAACATAACTAGAATTTTCCGATTATATTTTAGTTTTGCCACTAATATGTTATGCTAATCCGCACTCGATCCGAAGTGCTGATTATTACATAATTTGCTATGTGGCCTATTTTCTCAAATCTAAGGGCAAACTCAATAGCCTTAAATTAATATTAAATAATCAAGTTAATAAAAACTTATCTTGAATAAAAATTTTATATACTTACTTAAACTTATTTAGAAAATCATCAGAATTCATGATTTCTTTTTAGTTTTGAAACCAAGACAATTTTGTCTCAATACCTACTTAATTTTCATCAAATATAAATAATACGATTACTTAATATAAACTTAAACGTTAAGTTCATAGTGACACTAAGGGCGGTTGCACGGCGGTTGAAGAGGAAATTGAGAGGGACTGAACGATGTTTCAAATATATTCAGCTTAATCATGATTAGTGACCGTTGTGACAAAGACACCCTAAGTATTAAACTATTTTTTTAGCAATAATATGTGTAAAAAACAGGACATGTGCGTAGCTCACGCAAAAAACAAGTGTGCCGTGTCAGTCTAATTAAAAATTCTTATTAACATCTTATTAAATAATCTGACTATTATAAAATAAACGAAGTAGGTATAGTAAATTCTTTATAAACACTTTGTAAATGAAAGATAATAATCAGAATTGTAATTTTAAGAAAATACCAATCTGCAGTGTTATTTGCAATTTGCAAAATAATTGCAATTTTTTAGTCTTCTGGTTGCATAGTTAGAGGAGTTGTGAGTGCCTAAAAATACAGTTCACTAGATTTCGATGCTGACTATACTTCATATTTCATTTGAATGGTTTTATTTATAAATATATTTATGTATACTGATAGATTTCTCTTAAGTTTTCTAAATATTGTCTTGATATACAATGTATTATATGGAACCATAGTGTAGGTCACATACAGTATAGTGACTCCGTCTCGCCCGCATGGTACGATGGGGTGGCTCGACTTCAGTATTTAAAATACATAGAGTTTCTTTATGGAATTGTGACAATACGTTATATTTAAGAATGCACATTGGGTTTAGCATTGGTAACCTATTCAAATAAATAAAAATATATTTCATTAGGTTACGTAAATGTCAAGGCTTTATGTGATCTATTGGATAAAGTAGATACAATCTCGAAACTCTTCTGTCATTGTTCCTATATTTGCTATACTAGTTTTTGAGCTTACATGGTGGTGTTGCTTATTCGGTTTTTTTAGCTCCTGTATGCTACGCTTCATAGCCATTTGGCAAGCTCTGAGTTTGGATTTCAGGTTTCCGGTAAGCGATCACGTTTTACCACCGTAAGTGAAAACGGGTAAGATAGGTACCCATGTCAATAAGCTGACGTTATTTAATAAGCTGGAGTTTGAACCAAACTACTTAGATTAAACTAAAGGCTCGCGCGGAATTGGGCCAGTTGACTTACTGAGTGGCCGCAGATAATTATTTTAAGGACACTGCGGAGTCATCATACTATATTATACTTAAACTGTGCGACAGTTTGTAATAGTTAAGTTCAAAATAAATTGCAACTGTTAAACTTAAGAGAAACTGTTAACTTTTTGTTATAGTATATAAACAAATCTTTTCACAGCCACACTGATAAGAAATATAAATTATTTAATCATGATTAAACTATAAATTTTATATTATAAAACCAACAATGATTGGCTAATGCACAAGTCGTGCGTACTACAAGAAGAAAAAAAACAACAAAGATATTTTTCCATTATAAATAAATTGATTTCACTGTAAAATATACGTTTAGAATAATGATACATATAATTTAATTTCTGATAAGTAATAAATAACCTACAAAATTATTGGTCATCTTTCACACATATTGGATACGTACTCTGAATAGGTATATGTTATTTAATTTTATAAATAATTTTATTCCTTACATTATTTGTATTATTATAAATACTTAAATAATATATTTATAATCTAACATTTACTATTATTTTTTAATAAATCTTCTATGGATGCTTATTTACGTAATATATTCTTTTTATAGAGATTTTCTATTATAAATAGTAAGTACTACTTCGAAAAAAGATCTGTGTATACGTTTTGATTACAAATTTTTTTTTTACTGATATGCGGTTGTCTATCTCCTTTTAGTAAATACTTATTTTGATAAAGTGATGTAAAACGCGTATACATTTTTTTAGTCAAGAGACTGTTTTAGTCTTTTGCGATATTACTCTGTATTAGTTTAGTCTGTGTTGCCAAATGATATTTTAAAGTGATACGTTACTGACGTATTGAATGCCTTAAGATGGGAAATAAATTAATCGGTGCCTTTGGTCTTAGACGTTACTAAATAAGTAGACGTACAATGCCATAAACTAATCTGAACCGGTAACGGTGTCGTGTTGTCAAATTTAGTATTTCTGCTAAATAAAATTTCCACAGTTTTACGCTTAGTTCCAATTTCGGCCACCGGGTCAGAATAATTTGAGGCACTGTATCGGCCAAAAATATTGTCAACCATTGACAAATACAGTGCAGGCTTCAATCATAGTTGTTATTAAATTGTATTTTACTAGGCGGACATATAATATAGATTTATTTATATATGGTAACTGCGAAATTTTAAATTAAAACCGTTAAAGACGTTATATTTAAAAAAAAACTTTGCGGAATCAACTATACTACTAACTACTAACAGCACAATAATGAGGAATGGCTTTTGAACTTCTACTTCTTTAACGTGCAGTTGTTCAACCTTTTTTAAAAGCTCTGCCGGAAGACCAGTGCTGCTTTATCGTGATGCTGCAGCAGTGATAACTGAGGCAGAGAACTTCTTGACTGCACACAACTATTTTCATATTTATTTATTGTATAACGTTCTTCTTTTTAATTGTTGTGTGTTTTTGTCAATATATATATTATTTCTTTTTTTATTTCACTCTTTTAGGCACACTATAGGTACCCGTTGACGTCGTCTAGTTTATATAGTCTTATTCGGGTCATCTTTTTATAAAAGAGTGGTTTAAGCGAGTGCCTATGTATTATACTTACCTACACACTTGTTTTCCTTTATTTCTCCATAACTTTTAACTTTCTAAAGATCCCCTGTGATATAGGTTATGTTACCTCTCACTACAATCTGTTCTGAGTTTCACAGGCTGTATATTTCAGGCCATTGTGTAAACGTCATTGTCATTACATATTTTGATAGGGCAGGTTTTACACCAAATATTGCTGTGATAATATCGTTGTTGTTCTGGGAAAACCCTATAAATAGATGGTTACCTAATTTGAGTTATAGGCAAATGATAGTTCAAATAAAAATATATTAACATAAGTTTTTTGTGTTTCAATATCATGCTATTTAAATTCGCATACGAAGACCATGAAAAACTGAGTAAATTATTAGTGTTAAGTCATTTTATGAAAAATAGTTATTTACTGGGTTTTCCCAGAACAACGACGATTATTATGTTGTTCCGTTTCGTTCGGTTTTTTTTTGTTTTCTGAACTTGTAACGTATCTACAATTCTGTGATAATCCTTATGTAGCCCAAATTACAAGTTTTAGTGATTTCGTTTGATTTAGTCAAAAAGATCTATAAAGAATCAATTAGAAAAGTGAGAAAATCTGAAATATCTCAGTCTTATTTCAAAGTTAGTTCGACTGGCTGTCGAATACCATTATGTGGGCTTAGAAATTACATGTTTTTTGGGAGGAATTTAAAATGTAAAGTTATTACTTATGCGTTTTTTTTTATAATTGTCCCAATACAATTATACTTAAATGCGGTCCGCCTCACTCTAGGTATAACAAGTGAGTAAAAAAAAAACTCATGAATTAGGCATTATAAACGTTAAAGTGTTACTGTCATACGCGGCAGACTGTACCTAATCCATCCATAACCTAGCATTATCCCGGTGTCCCTAAACTTCAGGGTCTGTTCACTGGCCATGGGCTGATGAGAGACCATGGTCCTGCCTTTTTGCCAACTAGTGACGGGCGTCGTCAGTTTTTTAGTGGGTAGGCTGAAAAGTTCCTGCAGGAGCCCCACATAACCGCTGTCCGGACCCCCGACCGGTTGGGTATGCGTAAATGCATTTTTCTGACGTTTAAAAAAAAAAAGGGTCTATTCACTGGTCTAAAGAGATTTGGCTGAATTTCAGTTACCTGCTATTAACCTAATATGACTCGCTACAGTGACCACATCCTGCCTGATGGTAAGCAGTCGATGCAGTCCACAAAAGTACAATCGCACCTGTTCATGACGGCGTGTTTGATGTACAATTGAGATACATAGTAAAGGCGACCGTTATAGATTTTAAGTGACATAATGAGGTTGCGTAAATTATAAAGAAGTCTTGCCAGTTTCTGGGTAATAATAATAATAAAATAAGTTAAATATAATTTCAATGTTGTCTGGATAGCAACTAGCTTGAAAGGTTAAAATAGAAATATATGGATGTTGGAGTTGACAACTGAATTGGTTTCCATACAGTATTATTCCAAGCAAAAATAAATAGTATATAAAAAACTTTGGTAGTACCTATATGAGACAGTTACAAAACATTACAATTCTGTAGCTGCTCTAAAAATTTTGTATACAGAGATGTAAATAAATATTTACGAACAATTATTTAGTTCCAAGATAAGTATCATTAAGAACGTGTGTTATGGATACTGAATAACGGATAAACATTTTTTTTTGGTAAACATATACTTATAAAATATACATAGAAAACACCCAGACCAGAACAAATATTCATGTTCATGTACACAAAGATTTGTTGTGTGTGGAAATCAAACCCACGACCTCAGGAGTGAAGTGGTGGTATATTGAACTTCAAACCACATCTCTCGTCTAACTAAATGAATGAACAAATGGTTTTGAAAGTTCAGTAGAGATTTATGTATGTTCAAATAAAAATATATTCTTGTCTTATTGATCTCTTGATAATATAATTTGTTATTTATAAATATTTTATGAATTTGATAAAACAAAACGGAGCTGGCATTAAAGCTTTTAAACGTATTTGCAGGTATCTATTTTTTATTTAATTAAAAAAATTATACAAAACTATTAATAAGGACGGTGGTCGATAGTTTAAGCCAAAAAGTAAACAAAAATATAGAAAGAAACAAACATAATATATTAAAGATCATAAAACTTTAATTATCATAAATAACTCTTCTATACCTTTAAACTTATTACTTGTTCATTAAAATGATTATTAGTAACATATACTTTATCTCTTGCTTATTTATAAAATGTTTTAAATAGTGACTTGGTTTCTAAGTAGTGAATAAAAAGCCTCAACTTAAGTTATTGTTAAATAACAATCTAACTAATATTAGCATACAAATAATAATCAATAATGTTCAAAGAGATCGAAAACCTATAAATTAACCTGACCTTTACATTAAAAAAAAACTTCAATTAAAAATGTTTAAGACTTTTCACTCAAACAGGATTTATTGAAAACATATTTTTTTGTCTCATTGTAAAACTTAATAGCTTCTACCTGTCCGATTAGGGGACACCGAGCTGAGAGAGATAGCGAGTACGAAGAATCTGTGTCTCGTTCTTCAAGTCGGCAATGCTCAATCCTGTTTAAGTATTACATTCATGAAATATTCTCAACTAGCACAGACATAGAGTTATAACATTTTTTTAATGGCAACTTAATTTAACAAGGTTATATATATATACATCACGATTGTCGTGATTAGTCAAATATATACCTCATTGATTTATTATTGCAATCAGAATAAACGAAACAAGAAACGATCTAAATAATCAAATAAAAAATGGTGTCCTAACCCATAGCCTTATCAAGTATTTTTATACTTATTACAAACGGGTTTACTTTGACATCTATTGCTTGTAAGCAAGTGATGGATTAAAAATATCTTTGTAACAATTCCCGCGCTACTATAATTTCCCGAAAAATCGAGAAACTATTCAAAACGACACGTGTTTTGCCTTTACACAGGCATCTTCAGGTAAGATCTTCAGGTAACTCTCGTTTTAGCGTTGTTCGTGAAGACATCGTTGTTCTGAGGCTTCTATCTTACCTGAAGATGCTCTATGTAAGGGCGAAACACGTATCGTGTTGAATAGTTTCTCGATTTTTCGGGAAATTACAGTAGCGCGGGAATTGTTACTGAATCAATAAATTATCTTTTGCTTGTTTTATAAGGGTTAATAACTTTTGTAAGATATAAAAATGTTCCTGTGGGTCAAACGGACGAAGACGCGAACAGAAACGAACGATTATTGGGTATCTATACAAAGTGATAGACACTAGTTTGACTTCGTTAAAAATAGTCGTCTAATCCTAAATTCAATATATTGAAGAACTGGCTTCAGAGGTGTCATTTATATGAAGGAGTTATGTAGGTTAGGAGTAAGGAGAACCATCTCATAAACATGGAACAGCTGCAAATGTACCCAGCTGTAAAAAAAATTGTTCCGAATCCCTCCAAAATGGCGCTTGAGTAGCAAGAAAATAGAAAATGAATTTAGCAATATTGTTGACGAAGAGCAGTAAGATGAGTAAGTGAAGTTTGTGATGCTTGCATTAATTTTACCCACCTTCTACTGACGCGCCACTCAAATTTCCCGCCTTTTAACAGACAGAATTACATTTTAAGTAATTATACAGTCTGCCTTATTAGCTTCCTTCTCTCCCCAATTTTTTATGACTATTAGCATGCTATTATCTGAAGATCTTTCTACTACATAGTGATAAGCGATCGATACATATACATGTATTTGAGTTAGTTCTCCTTGCTCCCCCATAGTTTTAGTTCGTGGATTTTTTTAAACACATGAAAAAAAATTAACTTTTGCGTACACAGAAGATGGTTCTCCCTACCCCTACTCCACAGAAAGAGTTTTCAATCGAAAGTGGTCGGCGAATGGTTTCAGTGGACGCGAAGATCCCTGGCGTGGACTGGCGTGGTGTCCTCAGGACTGGGGCTATCGTCGAGATGAGGCCGGATGTGCACCACGGAGCGGCGCTGGTCGCGAGGGTAGTCATCCCGCATGACGAGGCCTCCGATGCCGCCCAGCCCGTACCCTGGACCCATCACCCCCGAACCGCTCAGACGCATCTTCTCCGGATCCTCGTCGAGCTTCACCGATGAGAACACCGTGCTTAGGTTCAGTTGCGGGATGTCGTAGAAAACTGTCAGTGTTAGCATCAGGAATGTCAGCCCGATTAACAGGTAAACTGGAAAGGAAATTAATAAAATTTGATTTATAACTGTTTACCTAAATATTGTGTTCAGGGATATAATTGGGTGTTTAAGGATCCTACTTCATCCTACCAGCATCTTTGGAATTCAAGCCAGCCTCACCTGCAAGTGGTCCGGTAAGCGGCAATAGGCTGGCCACCTATTTTGTGGGACCAACTAAAAAATTGGCAAAATGTGGGCCCGTCGGGGAAATAGATGTGATTGCACGTAGGTATGTAATATATGTATGTACCTAAATATTATACCTACGTAGCGATAACCCGGGAGGGATTAATAAAGGGTCTCGTATTAAAGAACTGGTAATCATAGCTTGCCTGAGAAAGCACGTTAAGCCGATGGTCCCGGTTGTCATAAACATCTAATTATGGCAGTCGTTCTTAGGAAGTATGGACTAAGATTTACTTACACTTTTTTTTTTTTGCATGTAAGTAAATGTAAGCTTTGTGATTTCAGTGTAGTTATATTTCGTTTTTATTATGTTAAATTTTTACGTTATCCAGTGCTAACATCTAATTATGGCAGTCGTTCTTAGGAAGTATGGACTAAGATTTACTTACACTTTTTTTTTCTTTGCATGTAAGTGAATCTAAGCTTTGTGATTTCAGTGTAGTTATATTTCGTTTTTATTATTTATTATGTTTATTTTTTACGTTATCCAGTGCTATGAAATATTTTATGAAATAAAGAAACGTTACATTACTTTACTGAAAACTGTAACCATAAAACAATGTGCTTCTTTGGGTTGTGCTTAATATATCGTAAGATACTTACAAGTGATAGCAACTTTGTAAAGAGGCCGGTATTGCTGGCCCGAGGAGTCCCCCGGGATGTAGTCCCCGAGCCCGATGGTGGTTAGCGAGATGAAACAGTAGTAGAACGAGTCCAGGAAGTCCCAGTCCGGCTCCAGGGTGGCGAACACGCTGGCCGGGACCAGCAGGAAGAACACCACGAATACTGACACTGGTAGGGAAAGAATTAACTTTAAGACGAAGACTGTAATTCAGAGGTTTTCGAACGAACCCCGCCCTCTCCTTTTCTCTCCTCTCCTAGACTACACGGGCTGGTTTTGGGAACCATTCTCATACGGTGCATACTATCAGCAATCAAACCAAAAATTATCTGCCGTCACATGAGTATACCAGCTCATGCAGGCCGTCATGAGTTTGTTAACGTACTTACCCCACGATATGAAGCGGTTCTTGGACTGCATCGACTTCTTGCTATCAGGCAGGATAGTCATTATGACTTGTCACATAAAGTGATAGAAAACAAGTATTCCTGATTAAAGTCAAAGTCAAAATCATCGTAAAATAACAGGCAAGAAAATCGTCAGGGAGTTTTATAAAAATGACATGATACATTTGCATGCCTTAAGTATTGGATAAATGTGGCTCAAATTATACTCGTAGCACGACAAATGCATGAATCGAAACGTGTTTAATAAAATTGATTTTTGATGTTACTTTTTAATTGGTGACTTTGTCTACGGAGACACTTGTAATTACTTCGTCATCACGAATCATTGCAATTTTTCGGTAACGTCAGGATAAACAGTCTAATAAACTGGAATTTAAATCCATAACATATGGTTTATTTAGTAAGCTGTAAAGAATTAACTTTTAAAAAAAAAGGAATGAGTGGAGGAGGAGATCAAACGCCGGAAGTAGAGATTGGCAGGACACGGTGCTAGGATGGACCACAGTCGTTGGGCGAGGAACTTTCTGGAGTGAAGACCCGGAGCAGAGGCAGACCACCACGAAGATGGGTGGATGACATCCGTCAGCAGACGGGTGTAAACTGGATGCAAAAGGCGATAGATCGACACGCGTGGAGAGCTGGAGAGGAGGCCCATGTCCGAAGACGGCCGCAAAACGGGCTGATATAGATAAAGAATTAACTTAAAACGAACCTATAATCATCAAGTGCACCAGTCGTATAGAGAATGGTCTGTAGAGGTGTCCGAGAGAGGCGTTGAGGGTCCGCAGCAGCGCCGTGGCCGGCAGCAGCAGCCGCTCCACCAGCGCCGACAGCAGCACCAGGGTCAGCGGGATCCCCAGCAGGGCGTACACCATGCAGAACAGCTTACCGGTCTTCGATAGCGGGGTCACGTGGCCGTATCCTAGAAAGAACGAATTTAATATAGTCTTTATTTATTTATTAAATAAATAATAAATAAATATTTCTGACACTTACACCAATTATTTAGTTCCAAGATAAGTATCATTAAGAACTTGTGTTATGGATACTAAATAACGGATAAACATACATAAATACTTTTTTTTTGTAAATAAATACTTTATATACATAGGAAAACACCCAGACCAGAACAAATATTCATATTTATACACACAAAGATTTGTCCTGTGTGGGAATCGAACCTATATTCAAATATTTAATTAATTTATTTATCTTGATGCGCAAATCCCCAATTTTGGAATCATTAGAAGTGCAAGATTGGATGACTAATCCATAGAAATATAAATAATACGACTATAAGATTTCTATGAGTTTTTTTTATTTTTCTTATTTATTTAATTAAAAAATACATATAATTTAATGCAGTAAGATAAACTCGTATATAAGGTTCCCACAGCTAAAACATTATCAAGATGTTAAATATATTCTGCACATACTGTTCATATATTTTGAATCGACATTTACGAAATGATCATAATGTAATTAAGTGCCATTATTCTGAGAAGAAAACGATTGTGTAGATTTACGTCAGAATCTAATGCTTTTCCCAAGACAATACTGTATATATAAATATAAATAAATATAAATATTTTCTAACAATTACACCAATCATTTAGGTCCAAGATAAGTATCATTAAGAACTTGTATTATGGATACTAAATAACGGATATACATACATAAATACTTTTTTTTTAAAATAAATACTTAATATACATAGAGAAACGCCCAGACCAGAACAAATATTCATATTCATGCACACAAATATTTGTCCTGTGTGGGAATCGAACCCACGACCTTGGAGCGGAGAGCGGGTATACTCGCCACTACGCCATATCGGTCGCATAAATGGAAAATTTAATAAACTGATCCACAAAATATATTTTTGCCTTATTCTTGAAAGCATTGAAACAATCATCGCCATGTAATCCCGTAAGAAAGAAGTTTTTAACACTGATCATTAAAAGACGCTCTTACGTTTTTTCTTAAAAGCCCACAACATAATAATAATCTGAGGTTTATCACATTTAACCGACCGATTTTAACGACCGATATGGCGTGGTGGCGAGTATACCCGCATTCCAATCCTGAAGTCGTGGGTTCGATTCCCACACAGGACAAATATTTGTGTGTATAAATATGAATATTTATTCTGGTCTGGGTGTTTTTCTATGTATATTAAGTATCTATTTACAAAAAAAAAAAAGTATTTGTGTATGTGTATTCGTTATTTAGTATCCATAACACAAGTTCTTAATGATACTAATCTTGGAACTAAATAATTGGTGTAAGTGTCAAAAATATATATATTTTTTTAATTTTTTTATTTATTTAAGTCTTAGCCAAGGAAAGACTGTTCCATAGTTCTTACTACAGTGGACCTTCGGTAATCCCGCCCTTGTCCAATCTGGCGCCTTGTAATCCGACATTTCTATCACGTATGAATGCAGGTGCACAAACATTATTTTGGCGAATTTTCACTAATACATGCATGATTAAACAGCCTGCAACTTGCCCGCGACAATTTAGATAAAATATTATTATTTGGAGCTGTTATTTGTCGTATTATAAAGTACCTACTCTGTATCAAAAAAATCTTATTACAATAAGGGCAAGGTTTTATCTTTATAATCGTACAAATTCAATAGTGTATAGGGCTCCAATCAAAATCAAAGGAGCCCAAGCCGACCTCACCTGTAAGTAGCGCACCTGCCGATCAACGGACGACGCTCTGGCGAACATAGAAGCTCCCAGTAAGCGGCAATATGCTCGCCACCTATTACGTGGGATTATCAATATAACTGGCGAAATATGGGCGTATAATATTCCTCTGCCTATGCCTTTGGGGAAACAGGCGTGATATATATGTATGTATATTCAATAGTCCGACACTGCCTCGCAAAATCGTTTTTCGGATTACCGGGGGTCCATTGTATTTACATAATAATATTTGGCTTCTTTGCATAACTATCATCAAAGACACTCCACGCTATTCTTGATCCCTTATTTCAACAAACTGCGCATAGTAATCCATACCTATAGTGGTGACCACAGTAGAAGAGAAGAACAGC
This sequence comes from Musotima nitidalis, assembly GCA_949126915.1. Classification (NCBI taxonomy): domain Eukaryota; kingdom Metazoa; phylum Arthropoda; class Insecta; order Lepidoptera; family Crambidae; genus Musotima; species Musotima nitidalis. Next base: position 2,555,295 of record OX421424.1, on the reverse strand, counting down.
GACTGTCCGAAGCTCCAGTTGGGTCCGTCGCTCACGTTCCTGGAGGCCGTCACGCCGCGGTTGCTGGCTCGGATCACTTCGTTCAGGAGAGTTTCCAGGTCGTTATCTAGGGAATACCAATCAGTTATCAGCTGTATACTGTCTCTCGGTAAAAGTAAATTTATACACATTAGGAAGCTGAGGTATGCTGCCTACTAAAGGGAAGATTTAGACCGGACGGATGGTTGTGCTCGGGGCCGCAGCAAAATCGATGATGGTTTGGTATTATACATATATATTATTAGTGACGAACTTCAGTTATACCACCTGCGCGATTGAAACACACATATTGTCACCTCTTATTAACGTACACGGGGTAGGCACACATTTTTAGCTTTACGCTTATTATCCTTCTCATACACTACCGTCGGTTTAGGGTACTTTTGACTTGTGTTGTTATAGACTAAAAATAAAGTTCATTAATTTAAAAAAAAGTATGATTTAGATTGATAGATTTCTTGAACATAACGTTATATTTGTTTTTACCATTTTGTACACCGTGAATTTAGGCAATTAAGCAAATTAATTAAATTAATTTCATTTAAAGTACTACGTAATTTGATCGAAGTGTTAGGTCATGGCTGATATTAGTGCCTATTCGGCTTCATGGTTCGAATAAAATAAAATGTAAAGTAAAAAAAGTAAAAGTAAAAAATTATTTATTTCATAAACTATTATACATAGTACTTAAAAACATCATGATTACAAATGAAAAAAAACACAATCGAAATAATATTACACTAAATCACGAAGCTTAGATTCACTTACATGCAACAAAACAATTTAAAAACAAAAAATAATTAAGTGTAAGTGAATCTAAGTGCCAGTTCCGAGCCACCGCTCTGTAAGAAGAACTGGCAAGAAACTCACAGGCTATGCTCTTTTAAATATTAGGTCGGGGAAAAAGTCTTTTCGCATAACGTAGGTATAAACTTATTATAAAATTTTTTTGACTGTACTATTTGTGTCTGGCTGGTTTTGGTAACATTAAAAAGGTTCTATTATAAAGAAAAAAAAAAAAAAAAAGAAAGTTGTTTCCCGCTATTTTTCATTTGTTTTTCTCTCCGTAAAAATGAGTGAATCTAATGAAGAAATTCGATACATTTTAAAATTTTATTATAAAAAAGGCAAAAATGCAACTCAAGCAGTGAAAAAAATTTGTGATGTTTATGGACCTGATGCAGTGTCAGTAAGAGTAGCACAAATTTGGTTCAAACGTTTTCAGTCCGGAAATTTTGATTTTAAAGATGCACCTCGCTCTGGTCGCCCTGTTACGAATAAAATGGACGCCATTTTTGAAAGAGTGGAGCAAGATCGGCATATTAGTAGTTACGATGTAGCTGAAGAACTGGGAATTGACCACAAAACAGTTTTGACCCATTTGAAGAAAGCTGGTTATACAAAAAAGCTCGATATTTGGGTGCCACACGAGCTCACTCAAAGAAACTTAATGAACCGTGTACTCATATGCGATTCATTATTGAGACGTAATGAAACCGAGCCGTTTTTGAAGAGATTGATAACTGGCGATGAAAAGTGGATCACGTACGACAAGAACGTGCGAAAAAGGTCGTGGTCGAAAGTTGGCCAGGCTTCACAGACTGTGGCCAAACCTGGCCTAACACGAAATAAGGTGATGCTGTGTGTATGGTGGGATTGGAAGGGCATTGTTTATTATGAGCTTTTACCGCCCGGCAAAACCATCGATTCTGATCTTTACTGCCAGCAACTGATGAGATTAAAGGAAGCAGTCGAGAGAAAACGGCCGGAATTGATCAACAGGAAGGGTGTGGTCTTTCATCACGATAACGCTAGACCACACACATCTTTAGCCACTCAGCAAAAATTAAGAGAGTTCGACTGGCTTTAGGTTCTGTAAGGTTGACCTCAAGAGAGGACTGCCAAAACTATTTGTCCCGTTTTTTTGATCAGAAGTCCCAAAGTTTCTACAGTAACGGGATAATGTCTCTGCCCACAAAATGGCAGAAAGTTATTCAAAACGGTACATATATTATTGTAAATAAATGTAAATAAACTTTGAAAAAAATGTCTTGACTTTTCATACAAAAATACGAAAAGACTTTTTCCCCAACCTATTATGTCCATTAGTTTGGTACTAGAATTACAATCTTGATTTGTCTGTGAAGCTATACAATGCAATATAACATAACCTTAACAATATTTATGTTTTCAAGTCATTCATATTAGAATAGCCTGTATGAAACGGCAGTTTAATCTCAAGCATTTTTATCTGCCATATAGTCTTTAATAGAATAGTATCCCTTTGAAGACAGCTTGTGTTTTATTGTTAATTTAAATTTATTTAGGCTCAATTGCTGTATGTTGCTTGGGATGGATGGATGGATTTGGATGAATTCTAAAGAACAGTGATCATCTCATCCCACTTTTGTCCCACGACTGGACACGAGCCTTCTTTTCCTATTTATGGATTGGCAGAAGCAGATGTGTGATGTGGTGTGGAGTTGGTTAGAACTTTTCAAGCCGCCTCTAACTTGGCTTAACTAGTAAGTTATATAGTGATAACTGGGACCAACACTGCAGCTTGCCTTTCAAAACACGGAAGGTATATTATATTAGGTGCCACACAAATCATCACTCATCCAAGTACTGACTTCTGTGGCTCGGTGATCCGACCACCAAGTATGTATTGCAGAGTTATGAGATTCATAATATTCATGTTTCTTAGGTCATTATTACTTAGGTCAAATAAATAATTCATTTCATCCCACTGAAGATGATAAGATAAATGATTTATTTTAGTAATATTAAACTTAAGACTCGGTTAAAATGAAATAGAATTAAAAGACGCGGGAATTCTGAAGACACTTAGGGTGTCTTGCAAACGATTACTAATACTGATTCGAGCTAAATCTAATTTAAACATCATTCTATCCCTCTCAACTTTAAACAAATGTCTGAAATTCATAGACATTTTAAATCAAATTAAGCTTAAAATTACATTTAGAGCTGTTGTGCAAGACGCCCTTAGTGTCCAAATATTTTAACTCCTATTTTAGGACTGCCCTTTGCGTGTTACGCGTTGTACTGAAATAATAAATGAACCCCGTAATATTTTAAAGGCTATGTAAATGCCACGTAGAAGTGAAAACCTTCCTAATAGGTATTTATTTATAGCTATTGTCCATTGAAAAATACTTAGCCGAGTATCACCACTGTCCTACTCGACCGCAAACGCATTTATTTTGGTTGTCTGCCTTTTCGCCGAAAATTGGTTGGCTGATTATCACTTCCCAACTAACGTTTCGCAGAATGTTAATTCGCCGAATAATCATTTGCCAACTTATCATATAATTTTGTCTTATTTCCCAACCTCACAGTTACCAACTGCACGTTTGTTCTTTTTTTTATTATGACACTTTTCAAAACGCCAACTTTTAAGTAGCAGTATGTTTTAGTTAGCGTAAAGCGATTCGTTTCTGGCACTTCGCCGGCCGCTGCCGCGGCACGCTCGCTGCGCTCGCTCGGCTCGTGCGTTGTTTGACATACTCTAACCTAACCTAACCTACCTACTTAGATTTCTGTTGCTTAACTTATTTTTATTTTTTCAGACAAGTTCAAGACCAGGGTTTCGCCAAAAGATATGCAAGCGACATACAGTTTAATAAAGAGGTAAAGTGTTTGTTAGCACTCAGTTTTCTTGAGGAATCTGAAATATACTTACATTTCAACAGCATCCTAAAAAGGGTTGTCTGATAGTTGTCTGGCCTAGTGAAAGATTTGACAAATGATAAATGTCCCAAACGTTTTGTGTCATTATAATAATCAGCATAACAATAATTCTACCAAATGAAACGTTGTCATACAAAAATTTGACAATCGTTAGTTGTCAAAGTAAAAATAGGCGAAACGTTGGTTGGCAAGTGATAATCGGCCAAACAATTTTCGGCGAAAAGGCAGGATCCCATTTATTTTACTTATGCTATTAATCCTTATGAAAATAAATTATTTCATCACTAAGTGCAGTTTATGTAGATAATACTTGGTCTTGAAATGATCAATATTGGACGTTTGGTTTTAACGTTATGGCGAAATTAAATTATTACGATTTCTGCTGCACGGCGCCCTATCACGGGTCGGGGCTCCCGACCATCAGTTTATTTTGTTACCTGAAAATAATTTAACGTCAAATGTTGTTTATAGAGAAGCTCTACAATAATCGCTTTAGTTATCTATCCCAAAACAACGGGTCGCACTCCGGGACTGCCGGTAGGAGTGAAAACTTAGTATTAATTACATTTAAATATTTTCATTATTAACAACTTTAACATCCACTTAAAGACAAACTATGCAGCCTGCGGATAATGACTGCGAGCTGCTAGTAAATTATATTTTTATTTGTTATTTATTTAAGCATATTACGTGTGCATAATCATCATCATATCAGCCTTATAAAGTCCATTGCTGAACAATGGCCTCTCCAATAGATTAGGTACATAGTATTGGGGTCATTTCAAAGTCAAAGTCAAAGTCAAATACTTTTATTTCATAAACTATTACATAGTACTTAAAAACATCAAAATTATAAAAAAATAACAAAAACAAATAAATACTAAAATCACGAAGCTTAGATTCACTTGCAACCAAACAATTTAAAAAAAACAAAAAATATTTAAGTGTAAAAAATACATACAAAACTTTATGTGGAAGTTAGTTAGTCATAAGTGTATCATGCACGTCACAGGTAGTCATTAAAAAGTTTTTAAACCAATAAATTATATGGAATACCTAATTATATTTTTCTACTTTATAAGAATGATTCACAAGAGTGCTGAGAATTGTAAGATATTTTATTTTTAAGTGTGAGTGAATCTAAGTGCCAGTTCCGAGCCACCGCTCTGTAAGAAGAACTGGCAAGAAACTCACAGGCTATGCTCTTTTAAATTATCGATTGGTTAGTTACAATCTTCATTTGTCTGTGACGCTATACAATGCAACATAATATAACAATATTCATGCTTTAAGTCATTCATATTAGAATAGCCTGTATGAAACGGCAGTTTAATCCCAAGCATTTTTATCAGCCATATAGTCTTTGATAGAATAGTATCCCTTTAAAGACAGCTTGTGTTTTATTGTTAATTTAAATTTATTTAGGCTCAATTGCTGTATGTTGCTTGGGATTTTATTGTAGAATCGCACACATTGACCTTTAAAAGATTTGTTAATTTTTTGGAGCCTAGTGGCAGGTACAACTAGTTTATGCTTATTCCTTGTGTTTAGGTTATGTATATCGCTTTTCTTACTCAACTTACTTTCGCTGGCCAGGCGGGTTGGTGATCGCAGTTCAAGCCAGTACGCAGGATGACGCTGTTGCCAGCATCCGGTAGGATTTCTCTTCGTCGACTTTTACGACTCCCGTGAGATGAGAGGGGGGCAGTATTCTATGCCGGTACCACACGGCAATAAATCATACATAATCATAAAACGATTATGTATGCCAAAATTTGCTTTATCTAGCTAGGCCATCGGAAAAGAGGAAGTAGAATTAACATAATATGACATTTTCGATAAAATCTGAGCCAAGCTAATTGCCAGCAAAAATAAAAACATGCCAGTTAAATATTTTGTGTTTATTTAGAAAGTAGGGCGTTTGTATGTCGTACAATTTTCCAGTAACCGAACGCTTGTTGTTATAATTAGTGCCGTTTAACAAAAAAAAATATAAGCAAGTGATGGATTAAAAATATCTTTGTGACCAGTGGTTCCCAAAGTTATCTTGGCTACGACCCATTTAATTCAAGTTTACAAACTTTAGACCCACCTCTAGGAAATTCAACCTTGAAACCTTCTCACGGAGGGTGTGTCGTTCTACAGGCAGGGCCCATTTTATATTCCCTCCCACTAGTGGGTCGCGACCCATAGTTTGGGAAACTCTGTTTGTGACTATTCTCTCGCAACTTAAAGTTCCAGAAAAATCGAGATATATCACAGTGAAAGGCATCTGCTGAAATACAGTGATGTGGCTCAAGTTGTCCCGGCTCATATGATGGAAGGTTCCCTTAGTGCTACTTTATTGCGGGGGCTCGGAACTGGCACTTAGATTCACTTACACCTAATTTTTAATTATTTGCATGTAAGAATCTAAGCTTCGTGATTTCAGTGTAGCAATATTTAGTTTTTTTTAAAATTTTAATTTTGTTTTGACGTTTTCAAGTGCTATGCAATAGTTTATGAAATATTTGGTGCCAATAGTCCTAGGTTAAGATATTTTATTTTCCTCGTTTTATTAATGATTTTTTATTCTATTTTAAATATTTCTGGAGAGCTCTCCAAGTAGGTGAATCAGTTTTGAAAAGTCGGCACACAATATCATTACCATCAGGTAAGATGCAAGCTTGAGTGCCACCTTGTGGTAGTAAAAAAACATCTCAAACAGTTCTTCTTGCACCAAATTAAGAAAAGCTTGTAAATACTAAGGGTAACTCTAGACAACGGACAAATGTACTTTAACACTCATAACTATATATAGCATTTATTTATAATTTATTGTTAAGTTAAATTGCCGGTGTATGTTTTCCTCATAATAAAAAATATTCGCAAAAAAAAGCAAAAAAAATAAATTATACCGATAATTTATTGATTCAAGCGTTACTTTGCGGAAATCCATTGTAAGCAAGTGATGGATTAAAAATATCTTTGTAACAATTCCTGCGCTACTATAATTTCCTGAAAAATCGAGAAACTATTCAACACGACACGTGTTTCGCAGGGCATCTTCAGGTAAGATAGGAGCCTCAGAACAACGATGTCTTCACGACCAACGCTGAAACGAGAGTGCTCTTTTTAATCCATCACTTAAATTATATCGATGTTGTTACCTACCTCAGAGGTTCCCAAACTTATTTTGTCTACTGCCCACTTTGAAAAAAAAAATTTTTTTAGCGCCCCCATTTTTTCACCTATTTAAAAACACCTCCCAGACCTCTACACAACGCCCTCATTTTCTTTCTGGGTCTCTTACCGCCCCCCCTTGAGACCTGCAGAGCCCACAAGGGGGCGTTATCGCCCACTTTGGGAAAGACTGACCTACCTAATTATAGCAGATAGGAAACAGCCAGACCTAGACGAATATTGCCAATTATGCATAAATTTGTCTTGTGTAGGAATCGAACCCACGATCTTAGGAGCGGAGTAAATGCAAAGAGTGAAGGTATACTGACCCCCACGCCAGTTTGTTTGACGACCGATTGTCAAGTAATAATATAATAATAATAATATTCTCTTACAATCACACCAATTCTTCAGTTCCAAGATAAGTATCACTAAGAACTTGTGTTATGGATACTAAAGAACGGATGAACATACTTAATAACTTTTTTTTTTGTAAATACATACTTAATATACATAGGAAAACACCCAGATCAGAACAAACATTCATGTTCATGCACACAAAGATTTGTCCTGTGTGGGAATCGAACCCACGACCTCTGGAGTGAAGTGCAGGTATACTGACCTTCACGCCATATCGGTCGTCAAGAAAACTATTACTTTTTTTTGTTTTCTAATAATTTTTAGAAACCCAACTTTTACAAAGCTTAGTAAAATGGATGTCAAGTGTCTCAAGTGTCAAAAGCAGCACAAGGGCAGAGCTAGTCTTTAAGTAGCTAGCTGTACTGCGCGTATAAAGCAAGTGTTCGTCAGCTAATTAAGTCATACAGAGTCGGTTACACGTGCAAGTAGGGAACTTTCCCACTAATTTAGTTTCTGGTACTTAAGCACTGGCCCTATTATATATTAGACCCTTCTTTCTGTACAAAAGAAGCTATTACTTCTAACATATTATTACGCTGTTAATGATTACTTGTAAGATAAACTAGCTTGTGCTATAAATCAGTTAAATTTGGAAGAAAATACAACATACGTTAAATTTTAACCCTTAAACAGGCAGAGCACGTTGAAATTTTCATCGATTTTCTACCTTAAGTTAACTGCATAAGGTTCAATTGATAGTGGCCACATATTAACCACTGCTTGGTAAAGGGTTAAGTTTGACCTTCATAAGAGCTTTATTGAGCCAAATTTGCTTAATGATTTTGACTTTGACATATTACGTAACTATTTTTTTTTCTTTTAAATAATGGCTTCGTGCGTCTAGCACATCTAGCCAGTGTCAAGTAAGTGATATATTAATATGATATAATTCATAGTAAATGAAAATGAGTGATGATAAATGATAAATGAGAGTTCCCCTCAGCCCCTTGAGTCCTCAATAAGATGTGGGACTATACGGAGATCTCACATGGACTCCTTGAGAGAATTGATTTGTTTCATTTACCAACACTCATGTATATTCAAAAACACTTAACGGTTAATAATCCACCGTTATTACACATTAATGTTAGAAATATCACAAATTTAAGAAAATAAAACAAAACTGCAGTCATGACGCTTCACTTTCCCGCCAAGAAGTACCACGTAACTATTTACTTGACTGTGATATGTGACAGAAGGTTCAATAATTGCTACTGTTATTTTCAAAGCAAAAATATTTTATTTAAGTTTTAAGTAATATTTTACTTAATAAAGCTCTTATGAACGATAATTCAAAACGGACTTTATATGGATCCTACCAACATCTAAGGAGTCATAGGTGGCGAGCCTATTGCCGCTTACCGGGATCTGTTACGTTCGCCAGGGCTTCGTTTGTTGATCAGCAGATGCACCACTTGCAGGTGAGGTTGGCTCGGTTTCCTAACGCTTAGCTTGAATAAATACTTCCCGATTTCACTACGTTCCTCATTGAATGAGCTAACATTAGTCAAAGCGTGTAGTTACGAAGCCAAGACGAATTACGAATACTAGTAGTTTGAGTTTTGCTCGTTCAACAAACCAACAAATAAATAAACTCTTCAGCTTTATAAAACTGGTATAGCATCATCATATCAGCCCTAAAATGTCTACTAGATCAGCCTTAAGATGTCCATTAGCCTGCCCAATAGATTACACTCTATTGGGGTATATGCCTATAAGAACCAAGCTGGGCAGGCGGGTTGATGAACGCAGTTCAAGCCAGTACGCAGGATGACGCTGCTGCCCATCATCATACATCATACTCTTTGTTGACTCTTACCCCATGAGATGAGAAGGGTCACACTATTCTAGGCCGGTAACACACGTCATGGTATAGTATTACAGATAACATAAAAATATAAAATACATATACAACCAGTACACACATTACTTACTTTCTTACGAATATAGTAAAAATCTCTTTGAAATTACAAACAAACCTTTCAATTATAATTGTATGAATAAAATCAAATGAATTCCTTCCAAATTGCGCCATTTATACAAATATCTATCAAAGAAATCAATGTATCCTAATCTAAATAGAATCAAAGAGATGTTCAAAGAAATTTCATAAAGTTAAACAGGGCTGGAATTAAAATGTCTTCAGAAATACCTTCTGCCTCCCGGTGCGGCCAATTATTCTAATATGGAGAAAATCAATTTACAGATCGAGAGATTGTCAAAGTATTATTTTTTGCTAACGGTACACGGTGCGTAGAGATTGTAAGGTTTTAAAAAAAATATTACTTAGCCGTTAGCATTAAGGCAATTGAAAAATTATGCGCAAATACACACAAGTATGGCATAATTACGCACGTCTTTACGCCTTAAATTTTTTTTTAAGTAGGTACATAATTGCCCATCAATGCGCCATTACAATTATAGGTAAAATTGTGACAGTTTAACCGATTAAAAAGCATACCTCACAAATAAAGCAATAAGGAGAAAATAATTTGTGCCTTTTTTGGTAACTGTATACGGTGAGATAAAAGCGACGACATCGCTACGATTTATAAACTTAGGCAATAAGGACAGGACCTGTGCCTAGCAGCAGAGGTGTGCTGATAGATTTCATATAAAGTATGCAGCGTGTACCGCAGTGTTGCCAGATTCAATAATAAAATATCCACACGACGACACAAATTTACCATCAGGTAGGAATTATTCAATTAGACGTTAGATTTAAAAAAATATATACCACGCATGACAGACAAATGTGGTAAATATGACGTCATATAAATAAAGTGAGGAGGCTTTCAAATTGCTTTTTTTTTAATAAACCAACGTAACAACAAGTCAGACAGCATTCCATTGGGAGTCAAAAGGTTATCTGAAGTCATTAAATCATCGTCATTGGAGCTGATAAAGTGTAAACATATTAATTAGTTGCACTTGCGTACTGTGGCGGTACCATGCCAGGGGGTAAGGCAACCGATAAGTAGGAAGATAACCTACTGACCCCTAGGCGCTGCTTGTGACGTCGACCAGCTGCCGAGTGACGTTATTAGTAGCAAGTATGGAGTTGTACAGAAAGTATTGGACCGGCGGATATTTAAGAGCGGCGATAGCCCAGTAGCGAGACCCCTTGCCTTTAAATTCAGAGGGTCGTGGGTTCAAATCCTGGCACCAATGACTTTTCGAAGTTATGTGCGTAATTATCGCTTGCTCCGTGCCTGGGAAAGCACGTTAAGCCGTTGGTCCCGGCTGTCATGAACATCTATGGCAGTCGTTATTAGGAAGTCAGTGCCTTCTAACAGACTGACAGCTGGTTTAACGTTAATGGGAGGTCAGACGGCAGTCGCGCCACGTAATAACCGAAAATCAGTCAAATCTGGTTGAACCAGTGAGGAGACTAGTAGACTACTTAAGTCTAGGGCAACCGGTATAGTGCTAGGATATTGATGGTACAGAAAATATTGGACCGATGATCTGGTAAAGCTGGGTGCAACCTGCAAGTGGCGCACCTGCCTATCAACGGACGAAGCTCTGCACATACAGAAGTTCCCGGTGAGCGGAATAGGCTGGCCACCATTACGTGGGACCAACTACATCATTGGCGAAATGTGGGTATAATATGCTTTTGCCTGTACCTTCGGGGAAACAGGCGTGACTGTATGTGTGTATAAATTTATTTCCATTTAATTACAATAACGAAGACAGTGAGTATATTTACAAGCATTATAATTATAAAGTTAAAAATATAATTAAAGAGGACATTTATATTCACAAAAAGACGACAATTTTGCCTGGATTGATTCCTAGCTATCTACGAATATGTCACAGTCAGGGTACTGACAGGAAAGCATGTATGATGAGCAGTGTATGATCTGGTAAAGGCGGTTGGTGGGCGGTGGATGCTTGCGAATCAGGATAGCTCAATGTGTAAATTATTGAGTTTTGAAATTACCCGCCTTCCACTGCGCTTATTAGTTATGTTTATGTAGGGGGGGGGGGGGGGCGAAACAGCCGCGAATCGCTACGAGAAAAGATGGTACGGCCGTGCCCGTTTTGCTCGAGACTTGGCCGGGGCACTGCCGTGCCTCCAGATACAACACAATTCCTGAACGCCCATCCGCACTGGGTCCGCGATGTGTAAAATAACCTGAAGCCCTTCATATCTTGGTCGGTGAAAGAAGGCTTCCCACTACTCAACACGGTCAGCGGTGGGACGCTATCAGGAACATATAAAAAATTTTAATATTACTAATACTTTATTGTCTTTAAGATCATTAAGATTTGTCAAATTTTTACCTTATTAAATGGAAATTCGATAATTATTTTTTTAACTACCATGAAAGAGATATGAGCGGTACCATAATCAAGAAATAAAAGCAATTGGATGAATGGATTCTTTGTCAGGATTTGTCAAGGTTTGTCAGTTTATCTGTCTGTTGTGGTTTTTTCTCGAGATTTGTGTCGGTGACTCTAACGAGGCTTACACAAGGCAACGAGTTTGGGAAGAATGCCTCAAGAAACTTATGCCATGCCCATGTTAAGATGATGATACCTACGTAAGAAAGTTTTGCGTGAATCGGAATGTTTATATCCGATATTTCTCCTCTATTTTCTATAAAACCCGGTATAAAATGAACAATAAATGTTGTTTGCTGCACGCGCCATCGGCCGCCATATTGGCAATAGTGAAGTGAGAGGTCGATGCATTTTCCGCCCGATCTGTGCTAACGTTCGCAAGATAGGTCATAAGGTGGGCCGCACGCTGATAAGAGGGGCGGAGGGATTTTCCGAGAGTAACTTGGTTTGTGGAGTGCCAACAATATATTCAATTCATTTATTGCCATATAAGTGTACATAATGGTCTTAAGAATTAAATGTGTTACAACTTTGATACCTTTATAGATGCTGCAATATCTTATATATAGTCTTAGTAGGTAATAAGGTTTGTAATTACACAAAAAGTATATATTTTTACAAAATTTTGTGTTTGGTTATTTAAAATTATAATCTATGACATGCATTTATTAATAAAATTATAGTTACTTAATATTAATCATTAATTATTTTACCCTACTAAATCAATGATAAAGTAGTTGGATCTACATTTGCTATAAGTACTATGCTTGTCTGTCTGTCAGCACACTCACATCACACGCACTTAACATAAAATTGTAATTGTTTTAGTTTGTTTCAGTACCATGTTCATAAACAGTTAAATTATTATGCCAGAAATGAATATATACTTTTTACCTCGTAAACTGTTATTCGGAAATCTCATGTTTTTCCCGCAATAATTTTATTATATAATTATATTCAAATTCCGCTTTTTAATGCAGAATCAAGCTTTTTTATGTGGGATCAGTTTTATTCAGGACATTATAATCAGATTTTATATATCATTAAATTTAACTGCATTCATATATTTATCATTAAAATTCAAATTGGAGTCGCAACGTTAACCGCTTTCGCCTACTTCGCATGTCGACACCTTGCCCATTATCTAACGTATTATGAGGTCAACATCCAGGGAACTCCATTAAAATACTCGTTTGAAGAACTAGCTGGCGCCCGCGACTTTACCTATGTGACCCATTTCTTTTATATTTTAAAGTTAACAACGCTCCCTCTTATATTTTTTTGAGTTGAGAAAAGTTATCTTTTGTATGTCGTTTCAACCAGGTTGCACAGCCTTTTTTTTTTTCATAAGCCCGTATTGTTTACTATGCGACGTGTGGTTCCGACCTTAAATAGTGCCACCCCCTCTAATCTCACGGGGAGTCGTAAGAGTCGGCGAAGAGAAATCCTACTAGATGATGGGCAGCAGCGTCATCCTGCGTACTGGATTGAATTGCGATCACCAACAGCGTGGTGATTATGGGCAGTACCCCAGTAGAATGTAATCTATTGGGAAGGATAATGTTCAGCAGTGGACTCATAAGGTACTAGTGACCTCAACCGCGTTACGTACAAGCATTTTGTATTTTTTAATTATACATACATTCACGCCTGTTTCCCCGAAGGGGTAGGCAGAGGCATATTATACGCCCACACTTCGCCAATTATATAGTAGGTCCCACGTAAAAGGTGGCGAGCCTATTGCCGCTTACCGGGCACTGTTATGTTCGCCAGAGCCTCGTCCATTGATCAGCAGGTGCACCACTTGCAGATGAGGTTGGCTTGAGCTCCTCAGGTCTTGGTAGGATCCCTAAACACCTCTAAAACATCCCTAAAAACTTTTTTAATTATCAATATCTTTATTTATGGGAAGAACGCAGGTTAGTTTTTGTTCCGGAAATTATCCCCTGAGAGGGTGAATAGGTGGATATAATATATGTAATTTATAATTATCAGCGTACATATACTTTTGGAACGGAAAAAATTATTTTTATACAATTTTGACCAAACCAAATTTTGAATAAACCAACCCAACATATTTCAAACGCAGTAAATAACAAACTGTACATAAAATCGCATAATAATATGAAGGTGTATAGGGATTCTAACAGGGTTTATGGGGGTCCTACCAAGACCTAAGGAGCCCAAGCCAACCTCACCTGCAAGTGGTGATCCTGCCGATCAACGGACGAGGCTCTGGCGAACATAACAGTGCCCGTTAAGCCTATTACGTCGGACCAAATATATAATTGGTGAAGTGTGGGCGTTTAATATGCCTCTGCCTCCTCTTAGGGGAAACAAGCGTAAATTTATGTATGTATGTATTGTAATTATAAATTGGGAGCTGTGTTTGAAAAGGGCGACCGTCAGCCCATTAACGTATCCCTGCAGAGCACAGACACGGACTTGGCAAAAATCATCACCACTATACTAGGCAGTATAAGGGTGATGATTTTTGACAATTCGTAGTCACATTACATGTTACATTTCTTCATAAGTAAAACTGTTTTCACAATAAACTGTAAAAACGCTATCACTTATCACTATGTCCGCTGCTTGCTTCGGGGAGGTTTATGAGGTCGGCTATCTCACTGCAGGGGTGTGGCGGCCCGTGACGTCAAATAATTGAAATCCTAGTAATTAAAATCTCAGTTGACAACCAGATTAATATCCATAGAACGTGCAAGTAATTGGAAAGGGAGATAAGGTTCAATTGAGTTATGTAAATGGACTTTTATGTTATTATTATAATTATTGTGCCTGTGAGTTTCTTGTCAGTTCTTCTCACAGAGCGGGGGCTCGCTCGGAACTGGCACTTAGATTCACTTACACTTAATTTTTATTCATTTGCATGTAAGTGAATCTAAGCTTCGTGATTTCAGTGTATATATGGTTTCTTTTTATATTTATATTTTGTGTTGACTTTTTCAAGTGCTATGTAATAGTTTATGAAATAAAAAACTTTTTACTTTACTTTGTGACCGACATAGCGCGGAGAGTTTGCAAACTGAAGTGGCAGTGGGCGGGGCACTTAGCTTGAAGAACCGACGACCAATGGGGCGTTAAGGTTCTTCAATTGCTACCGCGAACCAGCAAACTTAGTAGAGGAAGGCCTCTCATTTGATGGATCGATGATCTGGTCTAGGCGGCGGGAAGCCGGTGTATGCAGGCTGCACAAGAACGTGGAAAATACTTGGGTAGTTCTATGTTCAGCAGTCCGCGCAGAAAAAGAATAAAAATTACTATACTTAGTAGCGCCTAGCCTATTAGAGGCTAGGCGCAGGACAGAGAAGAGCGCAGCGGAAGGGATTTTTAAAACTCACTCGAAAATGAACTTTTAAATTATTACAATTAATTAAAAAGGGGCTCCCGCGTATCTTCGAGGACGCGCTAGCATTTTTTGTCAGGTTCAAGCATGTATGTAATTTATTTTAATAATGTTAAAGTTGATTTTCGAGTGCATTATAAAAATACTCTCCGCTGCGCTCCTCTCTGTCTGCGCTACGCCATAGTGGTTGAGTCATGGTGGTTTATTGACAAGGTGGTTATGCCGTCCATAACATTTTTTTTTCGTATAGAAAATCATCAACTGACCGTCTCCCGCTGTGGGTGGAGCGGGAGGGTATCAAAATCAAATCAAAAATATTAATTCAGTAACAATATTACATTTAGGTTAACAGTGTTTGAAGACCCCTTTTAAGTAAACATATACCTGTTAGGGGATGGGGGGAATGTCAGGTTTTTATTGACTAAAAACCATCCGTGTTAGGGCCGCGGTTACCCTTGGAAGTGTCTCGTAACCATAATATTGGCGGCTTAAGCCTCGTGCTGAAACTCTGAACCCTGCTGAAATGAGGTTTTTATTTCTGACCATCAAGTCACGAGGAGATACGAGCGCTTAATAAAGATACTTACTTAAAGTATTTACATTGAAGCAATTACATCAACAGGCGTTCGGTACTTGAGAAAATTTGTTATCGGTTGGTCATACCGTATCTTTACGTAAGTAAGTGTATCTAAACTGTCCATGCGCCCCGTTTCAACAAATTTGATTTTATTTAAAAAAACATGTGTTTAAAGAAATCCTACCGAGATGTTAGGAGTCCAAGCCAGCCTCACCTGCAAGTGGTGCACCTGCCGATCAACAGACGAGGCTCTGGCGAACATTTCCCAGTAAGCGGTAATAGGCTCGCCACTTACTACGTGGGACCAGCCATCATCATTATTACAGCCCATTAACGTCCCACTACTGAGCACGAGCCTCCCCTCACATATCAAGGTGTGAGGGTATTGGGTCATACTCCACCACGCTGACCCAGTGCGGATTGGCGGAGGATCAGCTATATCATTAGTGATATGTAGACGTATAATATGCCTGACTTTATACATACGTATGTATGTAAAAAACATAGTTATGTTAATAGGTGGCAGGATAGCGAGCTGGATAAGTTTCTCGACCAATTCTTCTCCAATCAAACTTCTGCCTATAGTGAATTAAGTTGTCAATCAATTTGAGTTGCATCGATGTTGTTGCCCGATAGTCTATAACTGTGAAGATTATGGTTGGCCTAGGCGTTTTATAAAATGTCGCTTTCAATACAATCCTCGACAGATTCATTCCATTCACTACTCACTAACCTAAAATATGTGCCGTGTAGTATCGAGCTAAAATATTGCAATTTCTTTTATATTCTAAAGTTAGTTGTTAACTTTAAAATATAAAAGAAATTAAACATTACTATATTTTTTTAAGTTGAGAAAAGTTATGTTTTGTCTGTCGTTTTAACCAGGTTGCACCGCCATATTTATTTTGTTTTCATAAGCCCGTATTATCTACAATGCGACGTGTGGTTCCGACCTTGAAAAGTGCCACCTCCTTCCATCTCACGGGGAGTCGTAACAGTCGATGAAGAGAAATCCTACCGGATGATGGGCAGCAGCGTCATCCCGCGTACTGGCTAGAATTGCGATCACCAACCCGCATGCGCGGCGTGGTGATTATGGACAATGTTCAGCAGTGGACACTCAACAGCTGATATGATGAACCTAAAAGACTAGATGCTTTCACGTGACTTCATTACATACATGTGAAACGCTCATGCTTTGCTTTAGTAGCCATTTAATAATAATATTTATTGCACCTAGAATATTTACTTATTTATTTTCTATTAAAATATGTATACATCCTGTTTCCTTCATAATATCACGCCTGTTTCTCCGAAGAGGTAGGCAGAGGCATATTATACGCCCAAATTTCGGTTATATTGTTAAAATACTGAGAACTTACTTTAAATTCACATGTATGGTATAATCCAACTTTATGATGATTCTCTTTATATACCAACTTACTCTATTTTTTGTGAATAAATTATTTTATTTCATTTCATTTCAAACAATAACACATTATACACATAAACACACACATATACGTTATGCACAATTTACTCTTCAGTATCACACACAGAAGAAATATTATACATAGTATATATACACACACATACTCAACGCAGTAGATTTTTTCTTATTCTCTTAATCATTAAGAGTTATTAAGTTAGTACGTAAATTATGTAATTGTTGTTGTATTTTATGATCTCATATTGTCATTGTCCGTGGGGTGGGGACCTGGTGATTTGTAATACAGGTTACATTGTTCGCTCGCGTCTATAAATTGAGCAATATAAGCATAGAGCAAAATACTAACCTAACCAGTTTTGTACTGGATCTTGCTGCTTAACCTTGAATAATAAAGTTTTCGTTAAATTCAATCTACCATCACTAGTAATTCATACAAGTAGTTTAGAAGATATATTTACATATCGTAGCATAGTTTCTAAATATAGTATGAATTGCATTTAATATATATATATATATATTGTTAATAATTTTGTTATTATCTTTTGTGTCTTGATTACTATGACTTATAGTCAAAGTATAATTCAAGTATAAAATATATAAAAAGAAAGAATTACGTAGAAAAATAAATATTTTCTGACAATTACACCAATTATTTAGCTTCAAGATAAGTATCATTAAGAACTTGTGTTATGGATACTAAATAACGAATAAACATACATAAACCCAATTTTTTTGTAAATACATACTTGAAAACATCCAGACCAGAGCAAATATTCATGTTCATGCACACAAAGATTTGTCCTGCGTGGGAATCGAACCCACGACCTTAGGAGCGGAGAGCTGGTATTCTCGCCACCACGCCATATCGGTCGTCAAAGATAGTTGTTATATTGTTTTGTTTTCAAGTTAACATTAGGAACTTATATTGATTATATTTTGATCTGGTTCTAAAGTCGTCGGCCTCAGGGCAAATATTTGAGTGCATGAACATGAATAATGTTTCTGGTTGTTTTCTTTCTATTATATGAGTGAGCATATAGGGTGTATAAGGATTCTGCCAACGTCTAATGAGCCCAAGCCATCCTAACTTGCAAGTGGTGCACCTGCCGATCAACGGACGAGGCTGACAGTTCCCGGTAAGCGGCCATAAGCTCGCCACATGTTACGTTGGACCAACAATACAATAGCGAAGTGTGGGCATATAATATATCTCTGCCTACCCCTTCGGGAAAAGAGACGCAAAAGTATATTTATGTGTCTATGTCATGTCTGTAAGCATATGTCATTTAAGTGTATATGTATAAAAAAGTTATAACATATATTTATCCGTTTTTAACTTCCCATAGCAGGCAGCACTTACTTTATTTACGTTACTTATATAAGTAGCACTAACGTTGCTTACATTTGCGTTGTGTGAGATGCGCAAAGATATATTTCATTTTGTTTTAAGTTATTAATATAATGTTTACTAGTAATACTTGTCCGTAATTATTATATTCTTTTGTTTACATGATTTCATACCGGCCTAGAATACTTCGTATCTCACGGGGAGTCGTAAGAGTTGACAAGGAGAAACGCAACCGGATTATGGACAGCAGCGTCATCCTGCGTACTGGCATACACTGCGACCACACACCCGCCTGCCCAGCGCGGTGATTATAGCGAGGGTTCCGTGCTCAAACCCGATAAGTGACAACATCAGATACATAATTTCTGCCGCTTTTTCTTGTGATATTATCAAATAAGTCGATTTCAGAAAAGAAGACTGAAAACTGAGGACTTCATAATCGAATAAGTAAACCTTTTAAGTTAATTTTTTTTTAATTATTAAACCTTTTAAGTTAATTTTTTTTTAATTGCTCCTATAAATTCTTTTAAGTACTGCTTTAAGCCCAAAAACGCAAATTTTGTCACTTATCGGGTTTGAGGACGGAACCCTCGATAGGCAAATACCCCCAATTGAATATAATCTATTGGGGAGGCCAATGTTCCCTATAATCACCCTGATAAAACCTTATCTAGGTACATAAGTCATAATTAATTTAAAGACGAATAATTAATCGTAATTGAGATATGGATAAACAGTTGTAGATTACAAAGATATTGTATGAATAACAGTATTAATTTTATCAAAAGCCATAACTACAGTTAAGAGTAAATTAGCAGAAACATTGTCATAAAATTAATTAATTTAGGGCAGACGTAGCCTGTCAGTTAAAGATACTAGTTGGTAAAGAGTTCAATCCTTGCCGATTCAAAACAGACAATGGTTTTAAACATACCACTAGCAATTGGCAAATATAATATTAAAGAGTACTTGTAACACTTTTTAATAAAAATCATGTGGGTAATATGTAAACTTAATTATTATGGAAGTAACCACAAATAATTGTAATTACATTAATAAGTACAATTTATATAGTACAGTAAATGCAATACACAGATAAACCTTGTAAGGGTCTTTCCGTGTGATGAATGATGTCATATTTACATAACCTCACGCTCATATATCTCGTTAGGGGAGGGAAGACCTAGCTTCAACTGTATATAAAATCAATACGGTTATAGCAATTTATTTTCAGCACAGAGTATCTTTGAATGAAACGTATTGAATGATGAGAGGTGGCCAAACATCGCGAATGTTTTCATTTCAGACTAGAACAATCGCGAACATTCAGACTAAACATTCGCGCACATTGGGACTATATAGGATAACATTCCTTTAATCGCCTTCAAAATTCCTTTGAACAAGACATGAGATGGTAGATACTTGTAATTCTTATTAACAACTCTTTTCATTTTATTACGGGGGTGTATTAGGATCCTACTAACATGATAGGAGTCCAAGCCAACCTCATCCGCAAGTGGTGCGCCTGTCGATTAACGGATGAGGCTCTGGGGAACACAAAAGATCACGTAAGCGGCAATATGGCTATGTGGGACCAAAAGCAATAAAACTGGCGAAATGTGGGTTCATAATTTGCCTGTGCCTACCCCTTCGGGGAAACAGGCGTGAATGTATGTATGTGTATGCTTATCAACAATGAATTGATATCATTTCATGTAAGTTATGAAGCTATCTTTGACCTTTTGACTTAACAAAAGGGCTAAATAAAAATATCAATAATGTTTTTTATCTTTGTTATCTGGATGCCACGGTGGGCCCTATCACCGTATTTACAAAATATTACCAAGTACAGTATGTATTATAAAAATTAGATTAGGCCAGATTTAGGTATAATTGTCATTAGGTTTCCATAACTATATGAAAACTTTAATTGTATGTTTGAGTTTAAGAGAATGAAATACTATCGTATTTCATGAAACCGTGAAAACGGTATTTAGTAATAATAAGTAGTTTAATTACACAGAACATGGTATAAAATGTTCAAAAATAATTTACATAAAAGTATTGTAAAACTTAACCCTGATTAGTAAATTCTTATTATTTTTACTAGTGTTATTTTGACGAGAGCAAATATGTGGACTTCTATATTTAAAACAAATATATTTTTTCTAGAGTAAATTATTTTGAATATATCATTTTAGTTTTGTCGATTCAAAGACCAAAACATGCGATTTGGTACGACTTACTGTACGGACATATCTTTTGTTACTTCTGTTATTATTTTTTATGAGTACATAAACTGTTAAATATTTATATTTAAGTGTACAATTAATATGATGCTTGTAAATACCTGACACATTTGGATGTTGCAGTAAGAACTGTTGCTTAGCTCTGATCACGTCCAGGCGGATCTGGTTCTCCAAAGGCGATTCCAAAGCCGAAAACACCAGAGCACCAGTCACCAGGTATACAAGGTAGAAGACCACGTAGATACCCATCAGGCAAGTGAACCTTGCTTTACCGAAGAGCTTCGAAGTCGCGAACAGAGGCTGGAAGGGTGGATGCTCTTCTTCATACAATATCTCCCTTTCGATAACCATCTTCTTCGGATAAGGGAACAGCTGGCTATGCACTGTCATGTCATCATCGCTTCTTGCAGAGCTCATACTCCCGTACGAATGAATCCTCGGATATTTAACCTTCTCCATTTTCAAGAAAAAAAGAAGCTTTTAGAACGTTAATTTGAATTTCACAGTTCAGGTTCCAATTTCGATTTTTTAAACGCGAAACGAACACAGTTTTTTTCTTTAATTCCTAACCGGCTTGTACGCTACAATTTACAATTCCGGAACACAAACCGAATAATCCCGGAACGCGATGGGATTTTCGTCAACTGTACTTGTAAAACCTCTTTGGGTGATTAGGCTCAAAGAACAAGGCACATCCTTCCGTAACTTTAGTATCGCGGCGACATTTGTCTAGTTTAAGAATGACCATTTTGATACATTTTAAAGAGAAATGTTAACAGAATATAATATGACAGAAGCCTTAATGATGCGCGGTCGTAACGGCGGCCTTTTATCGACTGGGCGCGTCGATTGAAACACTTTTCAAATAAAACTGGTTGTTATCTATAGACGGTGTTTGTAAATTATCTGTGGAAGGAGTAACGTCTTGGTAAGTGTTACGAGGCGATATGTTATCTTCTTTCATGTTGATTATTGTTAGTGTTGTAACAATATTTCAAATCAAATCAATCTTTATTTGCATACTAAGTGTGTACAATTGTAGGTATTTTACAATTTTACTAGGTTCTTAAGACTTACAGGCAGTGCCATTAGCCTTTTATACACCCGGTGCGAGCTTTCAAAACTGCGCCCTTGAAAAATGCTCTGACCAGGCTCTGAAAATACAGGCCAGGTACAGTCGGGCGCGTCTACACCATGTTCGCAATAAAACAAAATGTACCTACTAGCGACCATGCATGGGATAAAACTAGATACTAGTCTGGTCATTTCTGCGCCTCTCCAGGGTCTGCGCCCTGTGCTTGGGCACTGCTGGCACCGCCCTAGTTACGGCACTGCTTTCGTATATAATATAATTACGCATAACAGCTTACGCATAATGTTTATAAGCAAACGATAATAATAATTAAGCATAACATTCTAATGCAAAATATATGTAGCAAAAAGTTCTAAAGCATAACTTTCACTTTGTCTCTGACCAACGGTGAAGTGGCAAATTGGGTTTACGAATATGCTTGGTTCTGGTCGCCGTTTAACCTAACATACCTGTAGTATTGCATATAGAACTTATATAATCTAACTTATTTATTTACAAGAGGGTGTAGAGAAATCCTACTATCATCTTTGGAGCCCTAGCCAACCCCACCTGCAAGTGATGCACCTACCGATCAACGGACGAGGCTCTGGCAATATTAAAGGTAAGCGGCAATAGGCTTGCTACTTATTACGTGGGACCAACAATACAAGTGGCGAAGTGTACATATATTATTCCTTAGCCTAAATAGGCGTGATTGTATGTATTTGTTTATTATTATATTATATATTATATATGTTAATACAGTATGTATTCTAATTAAATTGAATGTCATATATTCCTACATTTATGCGTTACGACACTTTTATATCGTTCCATTTTGAAATACGTATTAACTTGACAAAATGACTTGAAAATTTTGACATATATTTACATTTAGAGACAGCAACCAATCACTGTGCAAATTTCTTTCTCTTTCCTTATTTATAAGTTAATTATATGTTTTTTTCGAAGATTTTATTTAACTTGGCATTTACATTCATATCCCTTACAAATTACCCCTTAGAAGCTTAATCTGTATCTTTAATGCATAAGCAAATAATCTTTTAAGTATCAGTGTTTAAAAATGGTTTTTAAAATTAAAATAAACAAAGTTAGTGCCCATGACAGTCTTATAGCTAAAAGTCATGTATAAATTTTAATATTTATATTATTATACACCTTAATACGTTGTACTGAGTGCCTTATTTGAATAAACATCTTATCTTTAGGGCTGAACCTGCATTAAACGTGCGCCCGCGCGGGTTCACGTCACTTGAGCACGCGCATAGACACGCCACGCAGCTGTCCCCTGTGGCGCCGACCCGATATACGCTGTATCTCTAGTTAAATTATGACAGTGTGCATTTACAGACGTATCGATAGAGAATTTAATATATTAATACCTAGCAAAACAACGACTAGCACAAAAAAAAAGAAAACACTGGTTTTTATGGAGAACTATTAATGAATCTTGGTTGCTTTGCAAGTAATTTGTAAATTAAGTTGTAAGTAGAGGTTAGAGCATTTCAAAGTTAAAAGAGCACTGGACATTTGATTTCGACAAATTGGCGTTAAATTTTAAGCTTTACCTTCAAAAGAGCTCTATTGAGCCAAACTTTAATAAATGATTTTGACTTTTCACATTAGTTTTTTTTGAATAATATTTGAATTAACCATGGGTCGCATGGAAAAGTTATGTTGAAGTAGTATACCTGGTCTTCCCCGCCCGGACTGGTCTCCACCTTGGCGTGATAGGAGGGCTTAGTACCACCCGGTAGGCCGCCGGGAAAAGGTAACACCCAGAAGCCGACAACTCTGGGTGCCCTTAGTACTGACTACCGGGTCGGGAAACTAAGAGGGTCCTGTGAAGGGCGCAACGGAAGAGCCAGGAGGGGTGTCAGACGCTGCAATCCAGGTACTGGCCCCCTCCCCTTTTGGTCAAGAGGCGGGCGTCGTCGGAAGACGTGGTCTTGTGGAAGAAGTGGGTCTCCATTTGGGATCCCTTCTTTTCCTATAATGTTCTTTGTCCTAATATACTTCGGCATAACGATTTTGGCATAATAATACTTCGGTCTAATTTTTCAAGGCATACATTTTATGTTGGCACAATCATCCTAAAGACTAATTTGTTTTGGTATACATTTGATTCGCATAACGTTAGTAGGCCTAATGATTATCTATGTAGACTCAACAGCAAATAGGTACGACGACGACCGAAGCAAGGAGGAGTGTTAGGTTAAACTGCGACCAGAACTAAGCATATTCTTATACCTAATTTGCCACTACACCGTTGGTCAGAGACAAAGTGAAAGTTATGCTATAGAACTTTTAGCTACATATATTTTGCATTAGAATGTTATGCTTAATCATTATTATCGTTTGAAAAATTATGCTTATAAACATTATGCGTAAGCTGTTATGCGTAATTATATTATATACGAAAATATAATTTTGCCATATTTTTATAAAGCATACTTTGAAACGCAGCTTACTTCTCTTTTTGGGTTAGGTTGAAGTTATTTTTTTTATTTCTTACCGTTAAAAAGTATTTTCTTATAATAGTCATATACAATTTGCCCACCTGACTATTATTATTGTAAATTAGTTTAATTATGTCCATCAAGCGCTCGTAGCTCTGCGGTGCTCGGTGGTCGGAAACGATCGCCGAAGTACAGCAGAGTTTACAGAGGTCAGTCCTTGGATGGGTGACCGTTTGTGTGGCATTTGATATCGAGCGCTTCCGTGCTTCGGAAGGCACGTTAAGCCGTTGGTCCCGGTTATCACTAAATGTGGTAGTCGTTAAGCCATGTTAGAGGCCTAATGGGCGGCTTGAAAAATTCTAACAGCAGGACGCCACACACCTGCCTCCGCACTGGGTCAGCGTAGTGGAGTATGACCCAATACCCTCACACCTTGATATGTGAGAGGAGGCTCGTGCTCAGTAGTAGGACGTTAATGGGCTGTTATGATGATGATTATGATGATGATGATGTCCATCAAAAAATATGCCTTTCATTACCTATGCTTATCTAAATTATGCCTTTTAATGATTCTGCGTTTTAAAATTCGGCGATATGATGTTATGCGTATGTATAACCTTAGGTATGCTTTATAGCGGTATGGCGAGTGAAGATTATGGTAATCAACATAATGCATTTTCATTTTATGGCCAAAAACGTTATGCGTTTCAATAGTTAACCCACCTGTAGTCCTTAAAAATACTTGCGATTAATTCTAAGCCATTCATCGCAAGTATTTTAAAAAAAATTGTAATTTGGCCAAAAAATAGACAAGACGAAACTTTCCATTTATAATATTGAGAAACTAAACGAGTTATTATTTTTAACCACACGTTCTCATGTGTTATATGATGCAGATTCATGTCAATTTTTCTCATATTTTTTCTTTACAAGATGACAAAGAACAATAAAATTTAGCGACCGATTTTAGCGATCTTACATAACACCCCACCTTAACTAAACTCTTAACCCTAGGCTTATGGCAGCGCATCTTATTTACCATTTATCATCTTTATCACCACTCATTCTCATTTACTATAATTTATATGTTATTAATATATCTGTTACTTGACACTGGCTAAATATGCAAACCGCACGAAACCATTATTTAAAAGAAAAAAACCGGCCAAGTGCGTGTCGGGCCACGCGCAATATAGGGTTCCGTAGTCTCCCTTTGCCATAATGTCGCTATATGAACAGGTTCAGCTATTCCCCGATAGATATCACTACTACGGTATGAATGAAATTTTAATACATTTAATACAAAAAAATATTTGATTGTCGTCCATTACTCGAAAACCAGTAAAGCCTACTTAGCCGTGATAGTTTTCCTTTTAACTTCATTATATATACTACTATTGTGAATTTTTTCAGCCACTCTGAAAGTACCGTTTACCTGGTGGGGGGGGCGGATACTGAACTCTATCAATTTTTTCCACTTTAAAGCTTAATGTTTCGAAAACGGATCCCTAAATCGAAAAATGGTTTTAAGAAACTCGTATTACTTTTGAAAGACCTTTCTAACGATACCCAACATGATAAGATAGACTCGAGAAAAAAAAAATGGTTGCCTGTAAAGTCGTTTTTACGGGCGAAGATTTTACGTGACAACGTCTTTTTCTCGGTAGAATATTTATTGATATGAATATAATTAAATTGCACAATAGGAACAAGGAATTGAATGAAAATAAGAATTGCACAAATTTTGCGCGCGCGGCAGACCGATCATAGTTGAGTGGGAGAGAGACGCAAGGCATTCGCCGGGCCTCTCTCTCGTTCGGTGACTCATCGTAACGTTACCGAGCGTTACACTTTTTCATAAGTGACTCCCAGCCGCAACCTAATTTAAGACGTTGTCACGTCAAAAATCATTCCTACTTTACGTGTAGGGGAGGTACGTTACAAAACAATATTTTTAAAAATTTTATTCTACAGGTTTGTCGACGTGATTAATATGTATGCCCACACCAATTTTCAGCTGTCTAATGTTAATAGTCTCTGCGCTAACCCGCGGACGGACGGACGGACGGACATGGCGAAACTATAAGGGTTCCTTGTTTACTACGGAACCCTAAAAAGAAGGACGTTAGCCCCACGTTCGGCGGTTTGGTACGACTAATTAAATAAGCATCAGGTTTTGTGAGCCATAAACCTTTTACGGGGGTACCAAAACATTACTTTAGTAATTATAGGTTTTCTCTTTCTTTTTTGATCATGTAAATACTTCTATTTTAACAAAGACCATATTGTTTTTGTTTACTTACGCAACTTTTTTTTACAAAATATAAGTCTTTTACAAATTTAAATCCACATGTCAATTAGTTTTATAAATAGGAGGAACTAATTACGTATATACTGCAGAAAAGAAAAAAGATATATATTAGGTTATCGTAGCAGCGGGAATTGCTACTTTAGGTACAATATAAAGGTGTTTGAAAGGGGTACTGCGGCCTCGGGACATAGCAGGCTCAAGAAGCAACATGGATGGTTTTTAGTCATTAAAAGTCTGACACCCTCCCTATACACAGTGAAAAAAGATCATTTGCTGAAATTCCGTTCGAAAAAAAAAGAAAAATATATCATATGGATTTCTTGGCGGGAAAGTGAAGCGTCATGTCTGCAGTTTTGTTTTATTTTCTAAAATTTGTGATATTTCTAACATTAATGTGTAATAACGGTGGATTATTAACCGTTAAGTGTTTGTAAATATACATGAGTGTTGGTCAATCAAACAAAGCAGTGCAACATCACTTTTCAAATTCTCCTTAAGGAGTCCATGTGAGATCTTAGTATGGTCCCACATCTTTACTGGGGACTCAAGGGGCTTTAGGGGAGGGTATCTCATTTACTATTCATCATCTTTATCATCACTCATTCTCATTTACTATGAATTATATATTATTAATATATCACTTACTTGACACTGGCTAGATGTGCTAGACGCACGAAGCCATTAGGTATATAAAAGAAAAAAAAAACATATTCGTAAAATAATGTAAATAGGCTAGTTATTATACAGAAATAAATTATTATTATTATCAGCTAAAGACAGTCCACTACTAAACATTGCCCCCCCCAAATGTTAACCTACGATATATTGGGGGTTTTTGCCCATAATCACTACGCACTAACTACAAACAATACTAAGAATAAGAATGTTTCAACATAACCCAGACTTATCTACCTTCTGCAGTGCACTTGTATAGATAGATGAGACACATGCAAGACTCAAGATCTTCAAGTGTGATCGTGTCACTACTCGTGCAATTATACTCCCTACCTTCATAATCTAAACATATACAACAGTGATTATAATATAGAGGAGAGACTTGTGTTTCAGTATATTTATTTGTGTAGGTGTATAGGGATCCTACCAGGGTAGTACCACTTGCAGGTGAGGTTGGCTTGGACTCCAAAGATGATGGTAGAATCCCTGTACCCTGAAAACTCTTCTAACACAAGTTTTATTAAACTTAAAAGATGTAGTACCAACCTGATGTAATACTAACCTTTGAAGGACAATAATGATTTGTTATTATTATTTGTGTTATAAATTAATCAATGCATTAGCCACTAGCATCATGTAGGTAATTGAAATACAAATAAATGCAACGCAAAATTTTCCTTTATTAATAATATGATTGAGACTTTTAACCCCGATTAAATGCAGGGGCGGGAACGAGTAGCCAATATCTTGGAGTAATGACTCTCTCTGACATCATTTGATATTGCGTTTTATAATGCATGCTTATTGCTTACGTACAGTGTAGGCAGCAAAAGGTCAAATAAAACGCTCAGTCGTTTTATTTTATAAAACGACCTAGCGTTTTATGTAATAATATAATTTATTATTACTTTTACTATAAAATAATACATTGTAAAAAAACATAGGTGTATAGGGATCCTACCAAGACTTAAGGAGCTCAAGCCAACCTCACCTGCAAGTGGTGCACCTGCCAATCAACGGATGAGGCTCTGGCGAGCTTAACAAATACCGGCAAGCGGCAATAGGCTCGCCACCTATAACGTGGGACCAACTATATAATTGGCGAAGTGTGGGCGTATAATATTCCTCCGCCTACCCCTTCGGGAAAACAGGCATGAATTTGTGAATGTATTTATTTGTAACTAATGTAATAGGTTGGGGAAAAAGTCTTTTCGTATTTTTGTATGAAAAGTCAAGACATTTTTTTCAAAGTTTATTTACATTTATTTACAATATATATGTACCGTTTTGTTGAATAACTTTCTGCCATTTTGTGGGCAGAGACATTATCCCGTTACTGTAGAAACTTTGGGACTTCTGATAAAAAAAACGGGACAAATAGTTTTGGCAGTCCTCTCTTGAGGTCAACCTTACAGAACCTAAAGAATTCTGCAGAGACCGAAACAGGTGAAAATCTGAAGGCGCAAGGTCAGGGCTCTATGGCGGATGCACTAGGACCTCCCAGTCGAACTCTCTTAATTTTTGCTGAGTGGCTAAAGATGTGTGTGGTCTAGCGTTATCGTGATGAAAGACCACACCCTTCCTGTTGATCAATTCCGGCCGTTTTCTCTCGACTGCTTCCTTTAATCTCATCAGTTGCTGGCAGTAAAGATCAGAATCGATGGTTTTGCCGGGCGGTAAAAGCTCATAATAAACAATGCCCTTCCAATCCCACCATACACACAGCATCACCTTATTTCGTGTTAGGCCAGGTTTGGCCACAGTCTGTGAAGCCTGGCCAACTTTCGACCACGACCTTTTTCGCACGTTCTTGTCGTACGTGATCCACTTTTCATCGCCAGTTATCAATCTCTTCAAAAACGGCTCGGTTTCATTACGTCTCAATAATGAATCGCAAATGAATACACGGTTCATTAAGTTTCTTTGAGTGAGCTCGTGTGGCACCCAAATATCGAGCTTTTTTGTATAACCAGCTTTCTTCAAATGGGTCAAAACTGTTTTGTGGTCAATTCCCAGTTCTTCAGCTACATCGTAACTACTAATATGCCGATCTTGCTCCACTCTTTCAAAAATGGCGTCCATTTTATTCGTAACAGGGCGACCAGAGCGAGGTGCATCTTTAACATCAAAATTTCCGGACTGAAAACGTTTGAACCAAATTTGTGCTACTCTTACTGACACTGCATCAGGTCCATAAATATCACAAATTTTTTTCACTGCTTGAGTTGCATTATTGCCTTTTTTATAATAAAATTTTAAAATGTATCGAATTTCTTCATTAGATTCACTCATTTTTACGGAGAGAAAAACAAATGAAAAATAGCGGGAAACAACTTTTTTTTATTTTTTTCTTTTCTTTATAATGGAACCTTTTTAATGTTACCAAAACCAGCCAGACACAAATAGTACAGTAAAAAAAATTTTATAATAAGTTTATACCTACGTTATGCGAAAAGACTTTTTCCCCGACCTAATATATAAAAACTACTGCGTATCTATAACACTAGTTTGCACATAGTGGTGTTTTCCTATGTATATTAAGTATGTATTTAAAAAAAAAAAGAAAAAAGTATTTAAGAATAGTAGTTTATCCATTCTTTAGTATCCATAACACAAGTTCTTAGTGATACTTATCTTGGAACTGAAGAATTGGTGTGATTGTAAGAGAATATTTATTTATTATTTTATTTGTTGCCGATGAAATTTTATTTGGTGCATTATGATGCGCTATTTTTGTTGCTTTACTAATACAATTTACGTTCGTAAAATAATGTAATTAAGTTTTCAAAAATAGAATTAAATTATTCTTGTCGATATAATGTCACCACAAACACCCAGAGCACACACAATTAGCCAAGAGAAGTGCCACCTTCAATAGTGAAAATGAAATGAAAAAAAATGAAAAATGAAAAAAATGTTTATTGCATATACAAAGTATGTTTTTCTATACAGAGTTTGGATTCTCCTTTTAAGTGAGTAGATCACTTGTGACAAGACAGTCCGCTCTCCTATAACAATAAGTGGTTACTTAATTCATAGCGACACAAACAAATAAAATAAAATAAAATGATGACATAAATATGTAATAAAAACTTAATAATTAAGAAAAACTAAAAAACAAATGAAGTTAAATCTAAGCATTATAAAGGTTTTGAATTTAAACTAACATTTAGATATTTTACTATTGTAAAACTTCTTTGTGTGTGATTTGTGTGTGTGTGTTTGTGTGTGTGTGTGTTGTGTGTGTGCGTGTGTGTGTGTGTGTGAGTAAGTGTGTGTGTTTCTTTATACACAAACTTAAGAAATAAGACTTTCTGATAAGACTAAGATAATACAAACCAATATGTAAAATAGCTACTATCTATTCATATCCAACTGTGATTGCTTCCTTAACATGCATAGATCTTGTGCACGTGCCATATTGCCTACTTCGATGAAAGGGATGTCTCCAAATAGAAAAATGCTAGAAACGTAGAAATAAACACATTGAGACCAGTATAGTCCCACATCTTTACTGAGGACTCAAGGGGCTTAGGGGAGGGTATCTCATTTACCATTTATCATCTTTATCATGTCTCATTCTCATTTACTATGAATTATATATTATTAATATATCACTTACTTGACACTGGCTAGATGTGCTAGACGCACGAAGCCATTATTGAAAAGAAAAAAAAACACATTGAGATAGTGTTTTTTTCTTTAAAACTGAGGGCTACGAAACGAAAACGAAACTTCGTTATACCCATCCTTTACACTCGATAATGATATCGATAGATTGACGACCGAAATGGCGGGGAGGTCAGTATACCTACACTTCACTCCAGAGGTCGTGGGTTCGATTCCCACACAGGACAAATCTTTGGGTGCATAAACATGAATATTTGTTCTGGTCTGGGTGTTTTCCTATGTATATTAAGTATATATTTACAAAATTTAGTATCCATAACACAAGTTCTTAATAATACTTATCTTGGAACTAAATAATTGGTGTAATTGTTAGAAAATATTTATTATTTATTTATTATTATTATTATATACTTAGGGAGTGAAAGAGACAGGTATGACGAAGTTTCGTGTTGGTGGTTTTTATCTGTATATATGATGAATATTTTAAGTTTTAGTTTAGGACACTGGAATATTATCGCGATTTGTGATTTTACGAATTGATTCCGATATATCGAAGCGTTCATTGAACTGGCTATTAGATTTTGACTTTACTGTGCCGTGAGCGTGACGGTCTTTACTAGACTTTGACTAAGTGACAAAAACGCTGCAATAATGCTGAACGCAAGTAGGTAGGTATATTTTTTTTATTCATAAAATTACTGTACACTAAAAAAATCCTCTAAGCGAATGAATCCATATCGTAATGTCATCTTTTTTTACTATTTATTTATTTTAATTGACCATACGATTCGTGTAAAATCAAATGTGATCTTACTTTTTGGCACTTATGAGTTAACTATGCATGATACTTACATAAAAATGTTAAATAACCGTTTATATGTGGATTTACCGCAAACTTTTTATGGTGTTAGATTTTTTTGTGATTTTGGTATTTTATTACAATACATACATACATTTTTACATATATACATACATTCACGCCTGTTTCCCCGAAAGGGTAGGAGGCATATTATACGCCCACACTTCGCCAATTATATAGTTGGTCCCACGTAATATGGGGCGAGCCTATTGCCGCTTACCGGGCACTGTTTTGTTCGCCAGAGCCTCGTCCATTGATAGGCAGGTGCACCACTTGCAGGCGAGGTTAGCTTGAGCTCCTTAAGTCTTGGTAGGATCCCTATACACCTATTTTTTTTAAATTAATTACTATATAGTAAAAGTGATAATAAATTATATTATTGCATAAAATAACACGACTGAGCGTTTTATTTGACCTTTTGCTGCCTACACTGTACGTAAGCAATAAGCATGCATTATAAAACGCAATATCAAATGATGTCAGAGAGAGTCATTACTCCAAGATATTGGCTACTCGTTCCCGCCTCTGCATTTAATCGGGGTTAAAAGTCTCAACCATATTTTTAATAAAGGAAAATTTTGCGTTGCAATTATTTATATTTCAATTACCTACATTATGCTAGTGGCTAATGCATTGGTTAATTTATAACACAAATAATAATAACAAATCATTATTGTCCTTCAAAGGTTAGTATTACATCAGGTTGGTACTACATCTTTTAAGTTTAATAAAACTTGTGTTAGAAGAGTTTTTAGGGTACAGGGATTCTACCATCATCTTTGGAGTCCAAGCCAACCTCACCTGCAAGTGGTACTACGGTCTACATACATACAGTCACGCCTATGTCCTTGAAGGGTTAGACAAAAGGCATATTATACGCCTACACTTCGCCAATTATATTATTGGTCCCACGTAGTAGGTGGTGAGCCTATTGCCGCTTGCCGGGAACTTCTGTGTTTGCCAGAGCCTTGCGATGAACTTCACTCAGCAGGTGAGGTTGGCTTGGGCTCCTTAGGTCTTGATAGGATACCTATACACCTCTTCAATACTATACATCTGCTATACAAGATAATTAAATTAGAATGTGATATGTGTTTTCTTTCATTTTATTGGTCCTTTACACCAAATATTTAGTTCCAAGACATCATAAGAATATCATCAAGAACTTATGTTATGGATACTAAATAACAGATAAACATACAAACAATGTTCATTTAACATACATAGGAAAACAGCTAGACCAGAATACCATATATTCATGTTTATGCACACAAAGATTTTTCCTGCGTTGGAATCGAACCCACGACCTCAGGAGCGGATCAGGGGTATACCAGCCTCCACGCCATATTGGTCTTCAATTTATAAATTAAACCTATATATTGTACGCCTCATTCCTGTAAGGGTAGGCAGAGATCACATCATTCCACTTGCTAGGATCATCTCACACACTTTTAGCTTCAATCACGCTCATTAACCTTCTCATACACTCCCATCGGATAAGTAGGGTGCTTCTGACCTTTCACCAAAATTAAATCCCAAACCAAATTAAACCTCTTCATGTTATTTTTGGGTCCAGGGGGCCTACCGCCGAGTTCGAAGGCAATCGATTATAAGGCAAAATGGATTTCGAATTGATTCTGTCGTACCGCCGAACTCATGGAAATCGAAACAAAATGGCGTTCTCCATTTACCTATTGGTCTGCCACGGACTGAAGGTCATGAATGAGAGGTGGCTGTTGGCAGATTCCCCGGTACGGATTAATGAACGCAAAACAAAGTTTGATCTAGATGGATTACCGGTAATCCATCGAATTCGGCGGTAGGCCCCCAGTAATGGGTAAATCGTGTTGTGTTAGAAAATAGAAAACAAATTTATAATTTTAACTTGCCCTCATTAATACGCAAATAAACATATGTAAACTGTTCCGACCTTGCTTATCGTTTCGGAGATTAAGTGTATGTGCAAAGATGTATGCATTATTGCACATTTGGAAAATTTACAGATACATCTTAATTTGTTGTGAACAAACAACAAAACATGTAACTTTGACGTAACGTTACTTAGGTCAAGAACTTGGCATTTTAGTTTTTTTTTTTTTTTAGACACTCACACCAATTATTTAGTTTCAAGATAAGTATCATTAAGAACTTGTGTTATGAATACTAAATAACGGATAAACATATATAAATACTTTTTTGACGTGACAACGTCTTAAATTAGGTTGCGGCTGGGAGTCACTTATGAAAAAGTGTAACGCTCGGTAACGTTACGATGAGTCACCGAACGAGAGAGAGGCCCGGCGAATGCCTTGCGTCTCTCTCCCACTCAACTATGATCGGTCTGCCGCGCGCGCAGCACTAGTGTACAATGTTTTAGTAAACAAAATATATTTCTATAGTTAAAATTTGTGCAATTCTTATTTTCATTCAATTCCTTGTTCCTATTGTGCAATTTAATTATATTCATATCAATAAATATTCTACCGAGAAAAAGACGTTGTCACGTAAAATCTTCGCCCGTAAAAACGACTTTACAGGCAACCATTTTTTTTGTAAATACATACTTAATATACATAGAAAAACACCCAGACCAGAACAAATATTTTTATTTATATACACAAATATTTGTCCTGTGTGGGAATCGAACCCACAACCTCAAGAGTGGAATGCGGGTATACACGCCACCACGCCATATCGGTCGTCGAGATGCGTATGTAGTATGCAGATGCAGTTGCATATGCGTTAGTTCTATTAAGTTATAACGACCGATAGGGAAATTAGGTCGGAAAGTAACTGTTGTTTGGTTTAAAGGTAGTGTAGTATGTGTTTACGCAAAAAGGCTAAACGTTAATTAGGTCAAGTCGCAATCCGTAGTAGTAAGCAATTTAATTAATGAAATATATATTATTTCTATTTGATTCTTTCAATAAACTGACATCAAGGTCTAAGCATGTTTTAATTAATCTCCACTCCAACACCCGAATATCACAGTAGGTTTCATTCCGAAATGAATTGTTGAATGTAATTGTTTGCAATAATTAAAAATATATCTTCTTAAGCAAACGTTCTATGACATTTATGACTTTATGAGGTAATGAATTTTTAAGTTTTATAATTTTAATTGTATTGTGTTATATGTTAATTAAGTAAGAATCTGAAATGACTTTTTGCTTTATTTTAATTTACATAATTATTTACCATTTATTTTTATTAATTTCATTTATATTTCTTAATTCAATTGTTATTGACATTTTTTATTTTGACATTATCAATCCCTAATAATATTGTGATTTAATTGAATTTTCATAATTCTAATATAAATAATAATTAGTGTAATGTTGTATTACCAATAAATGAGTATTTGAGTAATTTGTTAAAGCGCCCAATAAGGCTTGCATATAGACTTGCCCCCGCCAATCTGCATAGGTCTGCGTTGTGGAGGAACTGTCAGAATCATTATAACATACTCCATACCGCATTTCATTCTACATGGGATGAAATATTAGTGTGCAATATTTTTTGAAGCCTCCCAATTAGAGGGTTGCTTAAGAATTCTAACAACTGCTGTATATGCGGTACCAGAGAGGCAGAGTGCCTCTCGTCACGGTCACAACCGCCGCGGTAGACGCTCGAGACGTCGGGAGCTGCGAGACGACTCCCGGCCACCGTAGGCGCTGACTTGTGGGTCGGTGGGCACAACGACGGATCCAGGAAGAGGGGGTCTTGGGGGTCATGATCCCCCCCTGGGCTGGTTCAAGGACTAAGGAGGGCCACTATTTAAACGTAATGATTTTATTATGAATTTTTATCGAATTTGTGGTGGTATAAAATAATTTGGATAAATAACAAAAAAATTGTATATAATTGATTTTTTTCCCGGCACTTTCTTGACAGAGGAGACTTAAATCTGTTGTTATTAAAATTAAATTTCAAGTTCTTGACTTGACCACGACTATGTGATCCCCTCCTGGCGCCAAAGCTGGATCCTACTTTGGTTGGGCAATAGGTACCTCGCCGCCTAACTATACTACTATTTACTACTATAGGCGATACTATAGACTACCCAAGACTCACCTGACAGACAAGGATGTTCTTTCAGGAAGTTCATCTTCAGGCGCGCCACCCGCTCGTGCGTTTCCCGTTCACGAGGTCCTTCGATCGCTTGAAATACCGATGCACCTGTCGACAATACCACAACATTTTATCTGTTTATGAAATATAAGATCCATACATAAAGGACTAAGTTAACATTAAGGATAACTGTAATTCCACCTATTAATATTTATATATTTGACGACCAATATGGCGTGGTGGCGAGTATTCCCGCATTCCACTCCAGAGGTCGTGGGTTCGATTCCCCCACGGGACAAATATTTGTGTGTATAAATATGAATATTTGTTCTGGTCTGGGTGTTTTTCTATGTATATTAAGTATGTATTTACAAAAAAAAAGTACTTATGTATGTTTATCCGTTATTTAGTATCCATAACACAAGTTCTTAATGATACTTATCTTGGAACTAAATAATTGTTGTAAGTGTCCGAAATATTTATTTATTTTATTTATATTGTTATTTTTTACGTATTTTTTGTTTATTAATGTAATTTTTCTTTTTTAATACACAGTTAAAGTAGTTATTTTGTGAATAACGCTATTGGTTACATTATTTTTTTTTTTTTTTTTGCTCTGGCAACTCTGAAGTGGTCGTACGTCAAAAGTACGGCTCCGTATTAAATTTAAAGAATTTATTTAATTTTAATGTTAATTGTAAAATAATACTTTGAAAAATAATAATAATCTTTTAAATAATCGCTTAATTGTATTAATCTGATAAAAGTGAAACTAAATTAAGTGTAGGCGCCGGCTCAGTGAAGTGCTCGTGACCAGAAGCAGCTGTTATAATTATATTTAAATTTGTTTTGTGCATATTTTCGTGGACTGCATTGTCATAAACCTGGGAAGTATTTTGTTTTTCAATTATCTAAGCTTTATCCACTAGAGGATATATTAATAATACTAGATAGGTAGATACTTTAAATCTATAAACACAGACTTCGCAAGCCTATTAATTCCTTAATCAGGGTTAAAACAGCTTTGTTGGTTATTTCTTTTCAATATATCAAAGAGTTCTAAGCTAATAAATGGTTAAAATCTAAATTTCAGTTAAAAAACTATAGTTTTATATCTATTTGTTACCTACCCTCTTATTTCAAATATAATTCTCACCATTGTAGACAATATTATTGACCGACTCTGTTAAACTAATTTTTTTATACTTATTAGTTCATTATAAGTATATGTCTAAGTCATAAATAGAATGGTGATTCACATTCAGTCATTATATCTCAATTATTAAGTCTCAAGCATTGTGTGATTTTAATAATTAATCCTGAATTTCGCTTGATTGTTTCTCTTTTTGCTCGGTTAAGCCCAATAAAGTTAAGACCTGACCATTGAAAACACTAAACAAAATATTTAATTCTAGACAGCAATATTCTTGAATATTCTTTTTACTTTTACTCTAATAATTAATTTTTAAAAAAATAATAGTAGTTTGTTTAAACATTGCCTTTTGTTATAAAGTCCTTTTAGTCCCAAATTATTAATACCACATTAACAGTGTCACATTGGACTTTATTAAGTAGTTTCTGTTGTGTTCATTACAGTCTCCATCATGCTGACTAGGCGTGCAACAACCCAAAGTATGGAACTAAAACTAAAACAAACTGCGAAGGAATTAGAAAGATCAAAACTGCTGTGTGAACAGTTGTTGTCTGACCGGGATGAGTCTGAGCAGGAGATACTAAAGGTTGTAGACAAAAACTCAGAATTAAAAACTGAGTTGTCTGCATTATTCATAAAACACCAGGAAGTACTGGGGCAGCGTGACCAACTTCAGCTCACCTTAAATGATCTTGACCAATGCATATGAAAAAGCTTTGAGTCGCATAAATGACCTAGAAGTTGAAATATGTGAGGCTAATAACACAATTAGAAAGATGTCCAAGGAGCGAGCGCATGAAGAGGTTAGGCATTCCAATAGTTTATTTGAGGAACTTGCTTCATCACCTGACAATAAAAATGTAATAAATTTAAGGCACCTTAGGCATAATAAAATTAAAAAGTATATTAATGTTAATAAATTTATAAGAAAAACTGAGAGAATGGTTAAAAACAGTAACTGTTTTAAGAAAAATGTCGCTTGGAAGAAAGAAAGATTAGACCTGTTAGACACTATTGAAATATATGCGAAGAAGTTAAACATAAGTAGAACTAGTCATGAAAGGGATATTAAACAATTACAGTCTGACATTTTGCATTTGCAAGCCTCTCTTGATAGTATTACAGAAAATTATAACTTTGCTCAAAAAACAATTCAAGAACATGTTTGCACCTTCAGTGATTTAGCGGTAACTAATATTAAGCCAACTAATATAGATTTAAAAAAAAATTATAGCACGGAAATAAAATTAAATAATGTCAATTCAAGCTATGCCTATACACAAAAGTATGTAATGTTTTCTGATGAAGCTGGAAAGGACATTGGTCAGTTATTTTATAACAAGTCGGGATCACATATAACAAACAATTGTATGCCAGGGGCTTCATTTAAAGTAATTATGGAAAAGATAATCAATAGTCAATTTTCAAAGGATACCAATGTCATAATTTGTATAGCTAATAGGGGTACAGTCACAAAAAAAACTGTTGCCTACTATATAGAAAAATTGTCTATGGTCACTTGTAATAAAATAGTTATCTTTTCTTTTCCTTTTAGTAAGAGCTTATCTCAAAAAGAAAATTATGTTAGATATAATTTAAATCTATCAATTGATAGTTTGACATTTTATTACAATAACAAATTTCATGTTATTGATATAAATAACTTAGGTATTAATTTCTATTTGACAAATGGTAATTATTACATACCTAAATATATTAAAAAACGATTAGCTTCTACGCTATATTATTACTTCTTTAACTTAGCCAAAAACTTGGCTGTGAAACCTGCTTTTATTGAGCAGAACATTATTAATAATTCAAACTTGGAATCAATTCCAAATAATTTAAATTTACTCATAAGACAATAGAGGAGTTCTCTTGCAATAGATTGACCAATGAAAAGCCGCTCTTAAATTTATTTCATCAGAATGTTCAAGGCATTTCAGGCAAAGATCTAGAATTAAGTTTGTTATTAGAGTCATTAAATATCCATGTAATGTGTATAACTGAGCATTGGTTAAATGTTAATGAGTCTCTACTGGGACTACAAAATTATAAAGTAGCTAGTGCATTTCACAGGAAACAATCTATAAGAGGTGGATCACTTATTTTAGTACATAATAGTTTAAACAATAGGGCTCGTAGGGATGTTGAAACATCTTCAGTTGAACGTGTTTTAGAATTGTCTTGTACAGAGCTTAACCATTTTATTGTTTTATGTGTTTATAGACCGCCTAGTGGCAATTATCAACAGTTTGAAACTGCAATGGAGGATGTTTTAGCAACCTTATGCAAAAGTAATAAAAAAGTTATAGTATGTGGTGACTTTAATGTTAATATTTTGGAATCTTCCTCAATATCAGTTAGGTTTTTGAATTTGTTCAAGTCTTTTAATTTACTTAATTCTTTTCTTGAACCCACTAGAATTACGCCTACGTCTTCAACATGCTTAGACAATATTTTTTGTAATTTTACTATTATACATAAATCAATTGAGTATGGCGTAACTTCCGACCACAGTGGACAGATTATTAGTTTTGAATATAATTTTCAAAATGTAACTAAAAAAATATTAATTAGACCAATAACAAAGAATCTGGTTTTGAAATTTCAAAGCAATGTCAACGAAAAGCTTACCACGTTAGAAAACAATTCCGCTATAAATTATGATAAATTGTTCGGAATTGTACAACAAGAATTTAAGAATAACTTTAAGCTGAAAAGTGTGGAAATTTCAAACAAAAGAAAGTTTTGTGATTGGGCTACTCCCGGAATTTATAAAAGTAGGAAGAAACTTTTTGATTTATATAGAGAAAAAAGTACTTCAACAGATTCAAATTTTATTCAATATGTTAGAAATTATTCAAAATTGTTCAAACTTGTTTGCACCACTGCTAAGTCAATGCATCTTAAAAATAAAATTATGAATTCCAAAAATAAAATTAAAGCTACATGGAATGTCATAAACCAAGAATCTGGAAAATACAAGAATAATCATAGCATAATAACTCTTAAAGTCGATGATAAAGATATTGTAGAAGAAGAAGAGGTGGCCAACGCATTTCGGAAATTCTTTGTGAATATACCATTAGAGACAACTCAAGCACTTGACTCCTCTACTCAGCGTGCAGTCTTTCTTCTTGAAGACAATGTACCTCTTTGTAGTGAATTATTTAGTTTTAGACATATTGATGGCTCTACAATAGTTAATACTTTTAATACAATAAATTTAAAATTAACTGAGGATTTATCGGGAATCTCAACCAACATTATTAAATCTATCATTAATATTATTGCTCCTCAGTTGGCAGTCATTTTTAATCAATGTATTGATGATGGTTTATTTCCAAGTTTAATGAAATACAGTAAAGTAATACCTCTTTTTAAAGCTGGTGAGAAGTCTGATCCTACTAACTATAGACCAATATCAGTACTCCCAGCTCTTAGTAAAATATTTGAAAAAAATATTTTTAATCAATTACTTTGTCATTTCTCTCTGAATTCCTTATTTCATTCTCAGCAGTATGGTTTCAATAAGAGTAAATCCACTACAGATGCTGGTGTAGCCCTAATGAAGCATATATTTGACGCCTGGGAGGACAGGCAGGATGCGATTGGAGTATTTTGTGATCTTTCGAATATTAACGATCTACCTTTCTATACTAGAGATCTGTGCGAAACAGTTTTGTTTGCTGACGATACGTCTCTGATATTTAAAATGAACAGAGGCAAGGATCATTCTGACGTGATAAATAATGCTCTTGCGAAGGTTTTACATTGGTTTACGGTTAACAATCTATCTCTTAACGCAAGTAAAACTAAATGTATAAAGTTCTCATTGCCTAATGTTACAAAAGTCTCAACTAACTTGAAAATGAATGGCAAGAATATCGAGTTATTAATTGACACAAAGTTCTTAGGCATCAATATTGATTTTAAATTGCAGTGGAACCCCCATATAATGGATTTGTCCGGAAGGCTTAGCTCAGCATGCTATGCCATCAAAAAGATAAGACTCATAACAGACGAAGAAACAGCTAGATTAGTTTATTTTAGCTATTTTCATAGCATTATGTCATATGGTATGTTATTGTGGGGATCTGCTGCGGACATACATAATATATTTGTACTACAAAAGCGCGCCATAAGAGCTATCTATAATCTTAAGTCCAGAGATTCTCTTAGAGAGATGTTTAAAATAATTAACATATTAACGGTTGCATCTCAGTATATATTTGATAATATAATGTATGTTCGCAAAAACATTAATACATTTGATAAAAATTCAAAAGTACATAATTTTAATACTAGGAATAGAAATAAGCTCTCTCTGCCAAATTGTCGACTTCACAAAACTAAAAATTCATTTTTGGGTCATAGTATCAGATTTTTTAATAAAATTCCGCAGGAAATAATTGATCTACCATTGGCAACTTTTAAAACTGTAGTTAAAAAGCAGTTTCTTCAAAAGGGGTATTATGCTGTTAATGATTACTTATCGGATAAACAAGCTTGGGCTTAACATTTTCAACTTGTATGTGTATATTAGAATAAAAAGTCAACCAGATCATTGTCGTGACCATCCCTTATTGTACAGGCTCAGCTCAGTATCATCAAATTTACACTGTGTGTGTCATGTAACAAAAATAATTTAAAAGAGCATAGCCTGTGAGTTTCTTGTCAGTTCTTCTCACAGAGCGGAGGCTCGGAACTGGCACTTAGATTCACTTACACCTAATTTTTATTTATTTGCATGTAAGTGAATCTAAGCTTCGTGATTTCAGGGTTGATATAAATTTTTTTTTTCATGTATATTTTGTTTTGACGTTTTCAAGTGCTATGTAATAGTTTATGAAATAAAGAACTTTTTACTTTACTTTACTTTACTATAAGTAACTGTAAATATGTGATTTATATGTAAGCATTATATTGTAATTGTTGGTTGTTCCAAATAAATACAATAATACATATAACTTAATACATGTGTACAGTGGTCCGCTTGCGGTCATAAGTCGTCGCTCGCCACTCGTACAGTAAGAGGAAGGAGGGATAAGATGCTGTACCAGGGGGTACCCTGGCCACCAGCGGAGGGGAAAGGAGTGCTGTACCAAGGGGTCGCCCTGACCACCAGCGGAGGGGAAAGGACTTCTGTACCAGGGGATAGCCCTGACCACCAGCAGGAAGGGAATGCTGTACCAGGGGGTGCCCTGGCCACCAGCAGGAAGGGAAGGGAATGCTGTACCAAGGGGTACCCCGGCCACCAGCAAGAAGGGAAGGAACTGTACCGGGGTGTAGCCCCGGCCGACAGTAGGATATGCAGAGAGAGGAATGAGACCCAACACGGACGGTTGAAATCTAATTTATTGCTTATAATTGTATGGTTTATATATTAATTACATGTTGTGTACACATATAAAGATATAAAGAAGTGCAACGTCTGTGTAAAGTGCCTACGCTGCACGTGGATGTTGCAACTGGGCCGACTCGCCGCTGACCACGCTGACGCCAAGTCCAATGTACAAGATGTAGACTTGTACAACATGAATATACTATTGCATTTTATAGCGTTTTCAAGTACTATGTAATAGTTTATGAAACAAAGTATTTTTGATCCGATCTCGTATTCAATCCCTAGCTCGCTGTTACATTAAACTTTCTTCTAATTTGCAAGCTAAATTGCCAACACAAGCTAGACTTTATAAAAAATATATCTTTTAGCCAAAGTTCTTATCGCGTAATTAAATTCCTAAAAGCTTTTAAAATTAAACACCAAAATTGGTGTGAAATATCGTAGATAACAATCAGCAGCCTGGAGGAAATGTGCGAGAACTCTTTAAAAACTTTTGCACTTTCCAAAGAGATTTATTACACTCACAAATAAAATTTGGAGCTCAAAAGATTGGCTTTTGTAAGTAAAATGAGGCGATTTAAATAAAAAGGCGTGTTTTTCGCGTGATTATAGAGGAGACTGTGGCTTGAATGAGAATGTAGCTAGCTATATTACAGGTTGAGTTCAGGGGGCCTACCGCCGAATTCGATGGATTACCGGTAATCCATCTAGATCAAACTTTGTTTTGCGTTTATTAATCCGTACCGGGGAATCTGCCGA
Source organism: Musotima nitidalis (assembly GCA_949126915.1). Taxonomy (NCBI): domain Eukaryota; kingdom Metazoa; phylum Arthropoda; class Insecta; order Lepidoptera; family Crambidae; genus Musotima; species Musotima nitidalis. The sequence continues at coordinate 2,512,262 of OX421424.1, read as the reverse complement.
CAGGCACCTCTCATTCATGACCTTCAGTACGTGACAGACCAATAGGTAAATGGAGAACGCCATTTTGTTTCGATTTCCATGAGTTCGGCGGTACGACAGAATCAATTCGAAATCCATTTTGCCTTATAATCGATTGCCATCGAACTCGGCGGTAGGCCCCCTGTACACTAACCATAGGTGCGTACCTCGGTGATTTGCACATCGACTGACTGGAGGAGTTGGCTAGTTGTGCCCCGTGGCCCCTGTGGTTTTTACTTTGTCTTTTAATGCTTGATTTCGTGTATTTTGATATTTTTAATTTATTACTTTTTATTGTTAGTTTTTTACGAAACCTGCAACTACAAAATTGCAACAGTTGTATACTCATCGGCTAGTATTGGTATTATAATTAAGTCGACAACACAGATGCCCGGTAAAACTTGAAAGAGTTTATGTTGGCATCTTACTGCATAAAATTATATATATACTTTTATATGAAATAAATAAATTAAAAATTATAAATACAATAAATACAATTTTTTTTATTTATCCAAACGGTTTCTGTTTACAATTTATAGTATATGGATACTTCTTTTAAGCATAAAATGCCTGTAGTAGGAGCATACGTTCTTCCATAGCCAATTTAATATTACATTCTATTTAATATGTATAACAATTCTTCTAGTGTTTAGTTTTAAGTTATAAGTGTCTTTGAAGTTAAAAGATTAAGGTTTAGGTTTAATAGGTAATAATACCGAAGTGCAGCAATTTTATTTTTCTTTTTATGCCACTTTACCGCTAGAAGGCGCTGCAGAAACAACCGTGCTGCTGTATCAGTTTCAGCAGATGCAGCAGCATTTTGCTGAGGTATTGCCCTATTGACAGGCCCTTTTTATTTTTTTGTATATTTTTTGTATTATTTCCTAATTTTGTTCACGTTTTGCCAATAATAAATATATTCTGTGCACTATTTACTGAGGTTAGTTCTTGAATGAGTGCCCGATTGTCTGGCAATTGATATCGAGGGTTTCTGTCCTACGGAAGGCATAACATGCCGATAGGCGCGGATATCATGAGCTAAAGATAGAGGTCTACTTCGGACTGAACCTTGACGAAGTGGGGGGGCTGAATACTTTCCGGTAGGGCGGAGGAGGCCGCTAGGGAAAAAGTTAACCCTTCGTGCTGACTATCGGGTAGGGAAAACAAGTGAGACCTATGGAGAGCGCTGTGGGACCGCCAAACAGCGCCAGGACAGAGTCTAAGGCGGCGGGGCCAGAAGGCCCCTACTGTCTAACTATAGACCCTGTCTGCCGCAGTGCGCACCACACTCCTCTCTGGGTCCCCCTTTGGCCGGGAGGCAGTTCGTAAAATGCTTTTTATTCCGACGTAAATACCAAAGTCAGAGTCGCGAAGTCAGCCACACATGCCTTGGTCGCACACGGAGGTAGGAGAGGCGCGCCCACTGCGCCTCTCTGAGGAGGTCCTTGCGGTTCTGACCCGGAGGGACGTTGGCAGTGGCAGAAACTGAAACCCAGGTGCGGGCCATCGCCCCTTTCTCTGAACAAGCGGCGGACGTTGTCGAAAAATTGACCCTGTCGGGCACAACATATTCTCCTATCATCTTGTTTTGAGAGAGGAAGCCCTAGCCCAGTAATGCGACATAAATAAAAGGCTTAAGATGAATTAAGATCACAAGGTTATATAAATGCAAATCTCATGCATGTCCCTACATAGAGGCTTTGTTCCATGTTACCTACCTTTTTCTTCTTTTAAATAATGGCTTCGTGCGTCTAGCACATCTTGCCAGTGTCAAGTAAGTGATATAATAATAATATATAATTCATAGTAAATGAGAATGAGTGGTGATAAAGATGATAAATGGTAAATGAGATGCCCTCCCCCGAAACCCCTTGAGTCCTCGGTAAAGATGTGGGACTATACTGAGATCTCACATGGACTTCTTGAGAGAATTTGAAAAATGATGTTGCACTGCTTTGTTTGATTTACCAACACTCATATATATTCACAAACACTTAACGGTTAATAATCCACCGTTATTACAAATTAATGTTAGAAATATCACAAATTTTAGAAAATAAAACAAAACTGCAGACATGACGCTTCACTTTCCCGCCAAGAAGTCCTGTTACCTACCTATACTTATTGTTAGCGATTTTTTTTTATGACAACTCACCCATGGTTAAATAGAGCGCCATGGCGGTGAAGAGCACGAACGCGCGCAGGCCGGGCACGCCGCGCGCGTCGCTCACACAGCCCGGCACTACCAGACGCATACTTGCTTATGGCTGTTGGCAAAAGAAAAATTACATTAAAAATATTTGTATTGAAAACTTACGCAAACTTGCATTAGAAAACAGACAAATAATAAATACACAAATCGAGCCTTTTCAGGAAGAAGATGATAATTAACAGGAGAAGGTAATTTTTTAAATATTTCTCAAAATATTTATAGCGAAATGAATAGCACTTGAATAAATAAAGAGGTCCAATAATTTTTTTTGTATAAAATAAAGAATAAATAAAAAAGTGATGCTATAAATAGTTTGAGAAATAATTAAAAATATTCTTCTCCTGTAAAATATTTAAAATAGCGGTTGCGATCATCCATCTGAGAAGGCTCGAAAAATTCTTAACGCTAATTGACAAATTATTATTTGAAGTTTTAGTATTTTTAGCGATTTGTTAGAGGGCCTGGTGCTGCTTTCAGTGGTTCTAATACTTTATCATCTTCCTGCGCTGCTCTTAGTTTATCTGGGGTCGTCGCCAGCATATCATTTCCATTGACCTGTGATCGCACTCGTGATCGTCACTTAAATCCAGAAGAGCTATTCACTTGATATCCATCTCTTTTTTGGTCGTCCTTTTCCTCTCTTGAAAACATTCATACTCTTCTCCGTTGCATACTTTTCGTGTCTTGTCATGCCCAAGTTATAGTGCTTCGATTAATTACATTAATACATTATTTAGCGGCGATAGCACTTTAGCGAACCCCTTGGCCTTCAAACTCGGGTCAAATCTATGTCCTCCCGGAAGTCTAGTCGGAAGGCACTGCGTAAATTCATTTTGCTACCGACGTAAGACGAAAAAAATGGGTTGGTCATTATAATATCTCACATAAAATAAAAACGGGCCAATTGCGATTCGCACTCGCGCACGAAGGGTTCCTTACCATTATGTATAATCTTTATTATTAAAACTTTATTAGCAATAAATAAATGGATATTTGTAAACTATGACTTCTGCACTAGGCTCGCAGGCCTGTGTTGCAGCAGTCAAAAAGAGAATAACAATTTAAGTTACGTAATGTAGTTATAAGAGCTCCGGTTCGACTGAGACTATGAAGTAGTTCGAACAATAAACTAATAAATAATAGAAAAGAAAACACTTAAAAAACGAAATTTAAAAACAGAATAAAATGTGTCGTGTGTCTGTTGGGTGTGTGTGCGTATGTAAGTATGCGTGTATGTGTGCGAGTGTGTGTGCTATAACAATGGTACTTGATGAATAATAATGGAATTTTATTTGTAGTTAAATCTGATACTCAATTTTAAATTGTATCCATTAAGGGTTATTATAACTCATGAGGGCGTATAACTAAATATTCTGTGAGTATTTCAAGCCTTCACCATATTAAGCGAAAACGACTAAAAAATATCACATTTGTTATATTGTAGCCCTCTTTTTTTTTTTTTTAAATAATGGCTTCGTGCGTCTAGCACATTTAGCCAGTGTCAAGTAAGTGATATATTAATAATATATAATTCATAGTAAATGAGAATAAGTGGTGATAGAGATGATAAATGAGATACCCTCCCCTAAGCCCCTTGAGCCCTCAGTAAAGATGTGGGACTATACTGAGATCTCACATTGACTCCTTGAAAGAAAATTTGAAAAGTGATGTTGCACTGTTTTGTTTGATTTACCAACACTCATGTATGTTCACAAACACTTAACGGTTAATAATCCACCGTTATTACACATTAATGTTAGCAATATCACAAATTTTAGAAAATAAAACAAAACTGCAGACATGACGTTTCACTTTCCCGCCAAGAAGTCCTGGAGCCCTCTTAAATATTCATTTAGTTTTTTTTTAAAGTAAATATATCACTAAATATTCTGTTAATATTTCACGTGTCTAACTATTGCCGTTATCAATATCAAGCCAAAACAAGCAAAAAAATCACATTTGTTATATAGGAGCCACTTTAAATATTAATTTTAATCTGTTTTTTAGGTTCTAAACCGCTAGCTTAGCCAGATTTAAATAATGTGTTTAAAACAGTATAAGAGGATGACCAACATTTTTAGGCCGAGTTGGGAGTTTAATTAATTGGAGTGTCCTGTGGTAATGCGTCTGTACTACACGTCCAAACAATTTAATTGACCTCGTGACTTTGACAGTAATGGGTCAACCGGTTCATAAATTACATATGCTTTTTGAAATTTGCTTATCATCATCTCAGCCCATAAACGTCCCACTACTGAGCACGAGCCTCCTCTCACATACTATAGGTGCGAGGGCATTAAGTCATACTCCACCACGCGGACCCAGTGCGGATTGGCGGAGGCAGGTGTATGGCGTCCTGCTGTTAGAATTTATTAAGCCGCCCATTAGGCCTCTAACATGACTTAACGACTACCACATTTAGTGATAACCGGGACCTACGGCTTAACGTGCCTTCCGAAGCACGGAAGCGCTCGATATCAAATGCCACACAAACGGTCACCCATCCAAGGACTGACCTCTGTAAACTCTACTGTACTTCGGTGATCGTTTCCGACCACCGAGCACCGCAGAGCTACGAGCGCTTCTTCTAAATTTCTTCTAAATCTACTTCTAAATTTGCTTATACTTAGTGAAATTTTAAATGTTTGAATCTTGCGATTATTCGGGTCATTAAAATGGATATTATCGATTTGTAAGGTAAAGCAGAGTTCATATGTCAGGCCATGGATGTGATCGTTTGTGTGGCATTTACAAAAGTATGTTTATAAGTATGTTTATCCATTCTTTAGTATCCATTACACAAGTTCTTAGTGATACTTATCTTGGAACTAAATAATTGGTGTGATTGTAACTTTGTAAAAGAGTATTTAGTTATTTAAAATAAGCGCTTCCGTGCTTTATTTGGCATATTAAATTGTTGCTCCCGGTTATCACTATATATTATATAATTGTAATAACAGGACGCCACACACCTGTCTCCGCCAATCCGCACTGTATCCGATATTAATGTACTGCAGAAGAAAAAGCAGTAAGGCGTGCTGTGACGATAATATTAATAATAAATAAATAATTTCTAACAATTACACCAATTACTTAGTTCCAACATAAGTGTCATTAAGAACTTGTGTTATGGATACTAAATAACGGATAAACATACTTAAATATTTTTTTTTTGTAAATACATACTTAATATACATTGAAAACACCCAGACCAGAATAAATATTCATGTTCATGCACACAAAGGTTTGTCCTGTGTGGGACTCGAACCCACGACTTCAGGAGCGGAGGGCTGGTATACTGACCGGTCACAAAAAAAGAACACTTTTTGGAAAGGATCACCGGATATATACAGGATGTCCCAGAAACGAATGTCAAGCGGAAGTCTTTTGGGGTACCCCATTCACCCTCATGTATGTTTCGCAATTTTTTATAGTTTATTTTAGTTGAGACGTTTTTTTTTAAATTTTCGACTTAATCTACTTAAATAAGAAATACTGCCCATTAAAAAAAAGAATAAATTATGTAGCAGCTAAATTTTGATAATTTGTTCTCATATAAATATATTTTTTTTAAAAGTTACGCTTTAATGAAAAGCATATAAATTTTAGTTTAAAGTGAAAAAATTACTTTGGTTTATTTATAACTACTATGACTATATGGCTAAATGTGCTAAACGCACGAAGCCATTATTTAAAATAAAATAAAGAACTATATTTTTTTATATTAAATTAAAAATATAAAACAGATAGCGTTATGGCTATGAAATTGATCTAGGAACTTTCAAGACTCAAAACTTTTATAACATAGGAACAAAAGTAGTAATTAATGACCTTATTTTCCTAAAATCTGCCATCAAAGCCAGTATAGCTAAAATTCTTTGAATTTTCTATTTGATTATAATTTTATTTTGTTACATAAGCATTTGAAGCATCAATTATTTTGTTACCTAGCCAGAAACTATTTAAAGAAGTTGTGATTTCATAATTTTGAAGTTAGAAATGACTAAAGGAAAGTTATGTTTAACTAAATTTAATATCTTTAATTATCGATTAGTTAAAAACCTATTTGTTTTTAAATTCCAAAGACACGCTGTATATGCGTCCAAAAACACAGCACCCGACAAATGAAAGATGATAAGCCTTACAGTTTTTTTTTGTATTAAAAATTGACATAATACACAGAATAACAGTTGGTGCATTGGGATCCTACCAAGACCTTAGGATCTCAAGCCAACCTCACCTGCAAGTGGTGCACCTGCCGATCAATAGACTAGGCTCTGGCGAATGTAAAAGTTCCCGGTAAGCGGCAATGGGCTCGCCACTTATTACGTGGGACCAAAAATAATAATATTTACATACATACATTCACGCCTGTTTCCCCGAAGGGGTGGGCTGAGGCATATTGTACGCCCACACTTGTATAGTTCCAATTATATAGTTAAAAACACTCCAATTCAAATTACATACTCTTCATTAGACGAGGAATCTAATTAATTAAATAGAAGGTATTCTCGTACGTACGACGTGTCTATAAAATGAAGCCGGTAAAAGCAGGTCTTATTTTCGTATATAATTAAGGGAATCCCAAAATAGTTTAGTGAGCCCCGATCATCCACCCACTGCCTCATCCAGGCACGGCTACTGGTTTAAAACGGTACCTCCGCAAAATGGCAGCTTAAGAATACGCATTCCACTTGTCGATGGTTACCACAGAAATATTAATGAGTTGTATTTAAAGTGTCGTTTAATATATTTCCAACCGAACGTTATTGCGCAGGATAATATCCCCATACTAATTATTAGAATTCAAAAAATATATTGCACATCAGAAACACCAACTCATCCCTCAAGTTCCCTATCATACATACATTCACGCCTGTTTTTCCGGAGGGGTAGGCAGAGGCATATTATACGCCCACACTTCCCGAATTGTAGAGTTATTAGCCCAATCAGTCATGACTTATTGTATTCCTGTGTGGGGTGGAGCTACAAAAATGAAATTTCTAGAACTAGAGCGTACACAAAGATCTCTCCGAATACTTTATATAGTTCAAACGGTGTTGAAATTGCATAATCTTATATATCTAATCTTATATATATATATATATATAATCTTGCAATTGCGTAATCATAAGACTATTCCATATAATTAGAACCCACCTAAAAAACGTAGAAATCATTCTGTAGCACCAGTAATTTCTGTTAAATCAACCTATGCACGAAGACAATACTCGAGACAATCAGCTTTGCTTTATAATTTCTTAAATAAACAGTTAAATATACACCATGACAAAACAAATAAACACACACACAACCACACACACTCCCTCACACACACACACACACACACGCACACACACACACACACACACACACACACACACACACACAAACATATTCAATTTTCCGCAAAATAATAATAAAATCCTTTGTTTGTTAGATTGAATTTTATTCTCTTGACATTGTTAGTCTCTTGCCTAAACTATATTGTAATAGTAGTTATATATAAACACTTCTACAATTAGTATTAATAGTTAAGAAGAGCGGGGTCTCCTAGCACAGGTTTTTTATACTTAAAAGGAGACTCCAGTGTGCGATATACTGTAGTAGTTGTTTAAGTTTATGAAATAAAGTATTATTATTATTATAATTTTTCAATTGCTGTATTTCTCTTTATTTTGGTGTACAATAAAGCGTTCATTCATTCATTCATAATATTGTATAATATATTGCATTACATAACTGGCATGAGCAGCCTTAATAACTCGTGTTGAAAGTTTTAATGGATTATAAAACGTCCCAAACCCTACTGTAATAGCCACGGCTGGTTTATCTACTTGTAAAGGATTTTGTGAAATAAATGTATCTGTGAATGTTGAATAAAACTACATAGCCATGTTTTTTTGTCAATATGTACAGCAAATTGAAACTACAAATTCAATACTACGCTAATTAAATTAGATTCACAGGAGCGTTTAATCGAGGTGCAGAATGATATTAATGTTCTTTCGGTAGATACTATTAAATGCAAACCGATGTTTATTTTTAATTAAAAAAATAAAATTTTATATTTTGATTTGATAAACAATTTTTTTTATGCGGGACTTTAAGCACTGCATTTATACACACGTCCAAGCAATGACCAAGCCAGTCGCCAAATGATTAAAATTATATAAAATAAATGGCAACGAGATATAATCGACTTTTGGAGTGCAATTAAGTTTCCTGTGTTAAGTTTAAAATAAAGTAGTAAATATGTCGCACCTTCAGAAAAAATATATGGTCACACCGCAGGTTGTAAAAAAAATGATTTTATTTCTATAAATTTATTAACAAGAAGGAATAATACAAAAGATGATACATGGCCGATGTTATATACAAGAATGCATTAGGTACATTTTATTTAGTTAAAATAACATGATTGAACACGACAATTGGAACACGAGGCGCGGTGTCAGCGTTTCCTGTTGTTGTCTTTTGTAATACGAATATGAGGGCATAGCTGCGTTCGCACTATTCATATGAATTCATATGCACTAGTATATACTGTGTATAAGTTTAAAAGAGTTGACAATATAAAAGAGATGATATCTGTAATGGTTCGGGTGTTTTCCTATGTATATTAAGTATGTATTTACAAAAAATAAGTTCTTATGTACGGTTATACGTTATTTAGTATCCATAACACAAATTCTTGATGAAACTTATCTTGGAACTAAATAATTGGCGTAATTGTCAGAAAATATTTATTTATTTATATTTACACAGACTTAGAATAAAACAAAAACCTATAATAGCGTAAAAAGAGAGACACTTATACTTCGGTCTTTTTCACTCCGCCCAAAAATGATAGATTTAATAATCGCTTATTATCAAAAACTAGTCTTTTCGAGATAGGTTTCTTCAGTTCCAAAGAGACGATGAAATAGTCAATAATAAATATACATACATACATAAATTCACGCCTGTTATCCTGAAGAGGTAGGCGGAGGCATAATTTATACGCCCACACTTCGCCAATTATTAAGTTGGTCCCACGTAATAGGCTTACCGGGCACTGTTATGTTCGCCAGAGCCTCGTACGTTGATCGGTGGGTGCACCACTTGCAGGTGAGGTTGGCTTGGGCTCCTTCAATCTTGGTGGAATCCTTATAATCCCCTAAGATCCCATAGACAATAATAAATATTAGTTAATAATAATTTTAACGAAATGTTGTATGTTGCAGTAACAAGAGTAAATAACATTAGTTGATCCAAACAGGATACTTCACAGAACATTGTGGGTGTGGATGTCCAACTAGCCGGCCTCAGTCCCGACTAAGCCCCTTATGCCCCACAATAATACCATTTGCAATCCAACGTTGATTCCAGGCAAACGTGCGAGTACAATATGGAGAACACAAAGAGCCAAGGAAGTAATAGGGATTTATAAATCACACTAGACACTATTTTACACAATTTAACCCTTAATCAATTGGATTTTTTATTACGGTACTGTCAAGTGGGAAATAATTCCCCAATATTTGAATAAGGGTTAATGCGTATTTAAATAAATAGGTTGAAACATAATTGTTAGAAAAGTTTTTAATGTCTATTTCCTGATTGTTATACCGAAGACGGTAAAGGTAATTAGGAATTTAAAAATTTTAAGACCATTTTATGAGGTAGTATTTTTCTGTTATAGTATAGTATAGTAGTGTATCCATGCTATTGTAACTGTAAACCTGTAATTACTGTACCAGTTTAAATAGGTTTTTTGGTGGCAGGGTGGCTTCAAGCAGCCGTTTTTCAATTAAAATATTCATAGGTTAAAACATAATTATAAAAACTTTTTAATGTATATTTCCTGATTATTTTAAGACGGTTATATTGTTTTAGATTTTTAAATTTAAATACCAGTTTATTTCTCTCTATAGTCGGTCCCTCATGCCTGAGGATCGTGGTTAGCATCGGAGTAACATCTGGAGCGGATGATCTGCTTCCACCGGTTCCGATCCAGCGCGTCTTTCACGACCGCGTAGAATTTGGAGGACGATGAGTCTTTCACTTGATCGTTCCATCTGGTTGGTGCACGACCATGCGATCGTTTGCCTTCTGTGTTTTCAACGACAATCAGTTTTTCCAGGCTTTCATCGTCTCTGCGCTATACCAGTTTATAAGGTAGCATTTTTTTCCATAGGATTTATGCTGGGTGTATAGGAATCCTACCAAGATCTGAGGAGTCCAAGCAAACCTCATCTGCGAGTGGTGCACCTGCCAAACAACGGACGAGGCTCTGGCGAACATAAAAGTTTCTGGTAAGCGACAATAAGCTCGCCACCTATTACGTAGGAAGAACAATACAACTGGTGAAATGTGGGCGAATATGCCTCTGCCCACCCCTTTGGGGATATATTTTTATGTAATTTTCACCAATACGGGGCCATATGCTATTGGATCTTTAAACAGCGAAGAGCACTTCTAAAAGAACAATTACTATACCGACAATAAATAACTACAATTTACTTAAGCCAAGATATTCGAGCAAAGCCGCCGTTAAAACCTTGTAAGAAGATAAAAATAAGAAATACTCACGTTATTTTTATTGGTTTCAAAGAAAAAAATACGCAGAAGGTACGTAGTATTTTTTTTTATTAAGATGATAAGCTGTCGAGCACACTCGGAGCGGAGGACCTTTGAGACCAGTGCCAATAGAGGGGGAGCTTATTCCGAAGGGTGGGAGGTGGGAGGTGGGAGGCAAAAGTTGCCGTAGTATAAGAAATAGATATTTTTAAATATGTCTCTCTGTAGAGGAAAATTAAATTAACTGGTCATCGAACTGGTTTTGTAAGTTTTTCGGATATCTTTGTAAAATGTAATCTCAGAATTCTTAATAGCACCTGCTAAAATATAAATAAAATTATACACATTTTTCGTTTTATGTTTCAAAGTATATATACTGAAACAGTATATTATATTTGTCTTGTTTGCTTATATGAGACAAAGTGCACACAAACTGTAATATATTTTAGGCCTACTTGTGTTTTAGAATTTTGAAATATTTTCCAAATAGTAAGTATTTTTATTCATTGTCTATTGGCTCTGCTTAGTTAGATAGCGTTGTGTGAAGTGATATAATTAAGCCACATAGATCACCTATTCAAGAATTGACCTATGTGAACATTTTTTGACTTCGGTGATCGTTTGAGAACACCTAGTATCACTGATAGCTACAAGACACTACATAAATAGTTTTTAACTCTCCATCGTCTCGAAATCCTTTGCTTATTAAATAGTTTATTGATTCAGGCGTTACTTGGCGAAATTTATTGTAACCAAGTGATTAAAGCGGCCCCCAACGCGATGGACCGATGATCGGCGGCGGGGAGCAGGCGGCAAAGAATCGATCTACGTGGAAAGCAATTGGGGAGGCCTATGTTCAGCAGTAGACTTTAGATGCTGAAATGATGATGATGATGATGAAGTGATCGATTAAACATATAGGGGCTTATTACAAAACGATGTCTAAGATTAGACCAGGTTTAAAACTAGTGCTGTCACTTTCATTTGATAACTCCCGCGCAACTATAAATTCCCAAAAAATCGCGAAAACAATTCAACACGACACGTGTTTCGCGCTTACTGAAACAAAAGTCTGACTCTCGTTTCTCGCGGTATGGTCTGCAATGGTCGTAAACACATTGTAGCTCTGAGCCTGATCTTACCTGAAGATGCCCTGTGTAAGGGCAGAATAAGCGTCTTGTTGAATTTTTTCTCGATATTTCGGGAAATTCTAGTAACGCGGTATTGTCACAAATATATTTTTAATCCATCACTTGCTTAAAATAAGTTTATACTTTACGCACGTATTATAAAAAAGCAATGAATAAATTAAAATTATGTCCATTTTATAAAATGGAATAACTAAAACGCGACGATTAGTTTGGAATAGACAATGGGTCATTAAAATAAATGAACCGTTTATGTTTTCAATGAAGTCATTGTGATACTAATGGCCTGAATCGAAGTTACATTAACGAAAGTAACTCACTTAAAATTCTATATTTCTGAAAATGGCTATCATTTACATTTTAAGCTATTGTTGTAATAGTTATTGTTATAATGGCTGAAAAGAATGGTCTTGCAGAGGAATCACTTACCAAGTTTCTTGTTCACAATGCTTATAGTCTGTACAATATTAGGGTTGATTATTAAGATCAGCATGAGTAGTTTTTGGGAGGAAAGGAGAGGGCCGGATTCGATACAGAAGTTAATTTATAATTCGTTTGTCATTCCTTCCATTTAAAACGCAATGTAATATTGCTATGCTTATGTCCTTTTGAGCAAACGTTATACCTAAAAGGAAGTAAAATCTGTAAAGGGATCTTACTATCATCTTTGGAGCCCGAGCCAACCTCACCTGCAAGTGGTGCACCTGCCGATCAACGGACGAGGCTCTGGCAATGTAAAAGTTTCCAATAGGCTAGCCACCTATTACGTGGGACCAACAACACAATATGCCTGTGCCACCTACTTCGGGGCAACAGGCGTAATTGTATGTATGTACGTAAAATCTGTTAATTTTTTATAGTTAAGGCACTAATTGAATATAGGTGTTATACCAATTCGTTCATAACTAATTAAATATAAATTTATTTGGCTTAAGACATATCCCAATCGACTGATCTCGAAATTTTACGCTAACTATTATTTTAAATAACTATTTACGATAAATTTGTATTATTTGGAGTTACGCAGTTTCAAAATTAGATTAATGATATGTTGGTTTCCAGAGTTGTTGAACAAATAATACAGGCACAAAAACTATAGCCTTATTGATTCGTCATTTTCATGTCAGCCCATTGAAGTCCCATTACCGAGCATGGAAATCCTCTCAAAAACCATGGTTTGAGGAATTAGGTCATACTTCACCTCGCTGTCCCAGTGCAGATTTTTTAGCTATTGCATAGCTTCTATCGCGGCCCTTGAGCGTGGAGACCAAATCCAGAAATTCCGTAACGAAAAAAAACCTAACACACAAAAGGGGCCCGAAAGGGGGTGTGGGATTCACCACCAGCAGTCGCAACTGCCAGCAGGAATACTTACTAAAAATCTTACGACGACGCTTGCTGCTTGTTAAGAAAAAGGCGGAGGCCAGTACCTGGGTTGCAGCGTCTGACACCCCGCCTGCGGTCATCGTCCCCTGGACCAAATCCGGGAGGACCTTCTCAGAGAGGCGTAGTGGACGCGCCCTTCCTACCTCCTTGTGTGACTATAGCGTGTGTGGCCGACTTCCCGAAGGGTCCATGGTTAGACAGCAGGGGCCGCCTGTCCCTGCCGCCTAAGTGCCTCTTGGTTTTTGGAAATAAATTCGCTTAATTCTCCTAATATAAGACCCTAATAAGATAAATGTTAGATGCGTGAGTGAGAATAAACCGACGTTAGGAACATGTAAATGTCCCAAAGTATATGATGTAATATTCATGAGCTTAAACGATAAAGGGCTCAAGTTACGAGATCGCATTTTATTAAGTAATTATCATACTTACAAATAACTAAGTTATTAACATAATTTGGTAACATACATAATCAGTCATTCAATTAGTAAATTTTCGCGACTTAGGTACTGAAGAGCAGAGTAACTATACTCAAAATTCCCTTTTCATAAAGTAAAGTAAATTGTTAAATTATTTTGTATATAATTATGTAATAATTTTTTGGCACAATGTGGCACTGAAGCATGGCGAATGTCGTTGATAAGTCATATCATATAGCATTATCCTGGTTGCCCCAGACTTTAAGCCGAAGCCCCAGGGTCTGCTTACCGGGCCCCTTCCGTCTAGCTATAGACCCTCCCATAAGTCGGCCAGTTACGCCATGGCCGCACAAGGAGGTAGGGGGGGCGCGACACACTGCGCTTTTCTGAGGAGGTCCTCCCGGTTCAGATCCGGGGGACGTTGGCCACGGGCGGGGTGCCAGAAGCTACAAACCCAGGCACTGGCCCCCTGCCCCTTTTTCAACAGCGGTGGGCGTCGTCGGAAGTTTTTTAGTGGGTAGGACTGCGGTGGTCGTGTCTGAAGCGGTGAGCCCCACACTCCCCTCTCGGTCCCCCCATTGGCCGGGAGACAGTGCGTAAACAGCATCTTTTTACCGCCGATAAAAAAATAAGAAAAAGGGTCTGCTTACCGGTCCCACCAGATTTGGCTGAACTGCTGTTATTACATGGAGCGACTGCCATCTGACCTCAACAACCCAAAGGGAACATCGTTCTATGGTTAAACCAGCTGTCAGAATATTAGAAGGCACTGACTTCCTAATAACGGCTGCCATAGAAATATATTATTCACGTAATGTTTTGTTTAATATATCTACAAATATTTTATTAGAGCGATTTCAACTTTCATTTCACTCCCCTGTAAACTTTAGTTTTAGACATTCCTTCTATACGAAGTGACCGTCGATATAAAGAATGACGAATAAATGAGATGAATAAATAAATATTCTCTTACAATCACACCAATCATTTAGTTCCAAGATAAGTATCACAAAGAACTTGTGTTATGTATAGGTACTAAAGAACGGATAAACATACTTAATAACTTTTTTTTGTAAATACATACATAGGACAACACCCAGACCAGAACAAATATTCATGTTCATGCACACAAAGATTTGTCCTGGGTGGGAATCGAACCCACGACCTCTGGAGTGAAGGTATACTGACCTCCACGCCATATCGGTCGTAAAATAGAAGGAAAGCACTTTATAAGTACGAATTATACGTATACAGTGGTGCACGGGGATCCTATCAAGGCTTTAGGAACCAGAATCACCCTCGAATCAGCCTCACCTGCAAGTGGTGCACCTGTCGATCAGCGGACTCTGGCAAAAATAAAAGTTCCCGGTAAGCGGTAACGGGTTCGCCACCTAATACTAAACATAATTGGCGTAATGTGGGCGTATATACCTCTGCCTAGCCCTTTATGTAAACAGGCGTCATAATATGTATGTATTTATACGTATGTATAATTGTAGGAGTATAGGGATTCTTCCAAGACCTAAGGAGCCTGCCGGTCAACGGACGAGGCGAAGCAGCAATAGGCTCGCCACCTATTACGTGGGACCAACTATGTAATTGGTGAAGTGTGGGCGTATAATATGCCTCAACCTACCCTTTCGGGGAAACAGGCGTGAATGTATGTATAATTTAAAAACACCTAATATATTTGGGAAATATAATGAGTATCAAATGACCTACATATTACCTAATCTTTTTTTAGGTTCTTCACCAAAAATTTACGCTATCGAAAACTATACCTCATCAAATCAGCTTTATTAGCCTCCTTAATAGATGACTTTCTTTTAGGGATATCTGCCTATAATCACCACGCTGAGCAGGCGGGTTGGTGATCGCAGTTCCAGCCAATATGCAGGATGACGCTGCTGCCTATCATCCGGTAGGATTTTTCTTCGTTGACCCTTACGACTCCCCATGAGATGAGAGGGGGTGGAACTATTCTAGGCTGGTACCACGTGTAACCTACTTATGGTAGAATTTAATGAATTCTATACCTACTACAAGAAGTATTAGGATTCTTATCACAAAGCTCTTTTCATACACTAATTATTCTATTCACTATTTATAGTATAATCTTGAACAATCAACCATTGAAAGGACGAGGTATTTTTAGATTGATCAATTACTAGCGAATGTTTGTAGCAGACTCCACTATCGCCCGTCCGCCTTCTATAGGCGACCGGCCGCGTCGACGGCGCGTTCGTGTTCCACGCGCGCCTTAAAGAGATGTCAGCACAGTGAGGGCCCCCAGGGAGGGGTCAAGCCTGCCGGGGCTGCGGGACTGTCCGAAAGGGTTACCGCGGCCTCTGGACGTAGCAGGCACAAGAAGGAACATGGATGGTTTTTAGTCAGTGAAAGTCTGACACACCCTCTCGCTCCACAGCGGGAGAAGGTCATTAGATGATTTTCCTTCAAAAAAAAAAAGACTTCACTATCGACTGAAAGCCCATGGCCTAGAGATAAGTTTTTTTATATCATCGAGAGGATTCGAGCTTTAAGACTTAATATATTTGTCACATACCAAAACTTCTGTTTATTTTAACGCTTTCATATTACGGCTGTTGGAAGTAGATAGTTTTTCTTTTCTTTTAAATAATGGCTTCGTGCGTTTTGCACATATAGCCAGTGTCAAGTAAGAGATATATTAATAACATATAAATCATACCAAGTAAATGAGAATGAGTGGTGATAAAGATGATAAATGAGATGCCCTCCCCTAAGCCCCTTGAGTCCCCAGTAAAGATGTGGGACTATATTGAGATCTCACATGGACTTTTTGAGAGAATTTGAAAAGTTATGTTGCACTGTTTTTCATTCTGTCATTTACCAACACTCATGTACGTTTACAAACACTTAAGGGTTAATAATGTTACCTATTTATTGATTACTCGAATGTTTTTTCTTACCAAATTGTACAGGTTGCTTTACTAAGTAGAAATGTAATAAAAACTCATATTTTAAAATTGGCCGTTGTTTTACCAAAAGTATTTAAACTCTTTATTGCACATAAGTCAAAAATATCAAAACATTACGTAAAAAAGGACATATAAAAAGGCGAACTTATCTCTATAAGAGATCTTATCCAGCCAACCTCATGAGGAGTCAGATAGATAAAACAAGGATAGGAAAGATACAAATGCAAAATAAACTAAAAAAAATTAAAACAACAAATTTCGTACGAGTATACAATAGCAAATAATACCAACATACCCAAAACGCATAACAAAAATATACATACATACATACATAATGTCACGCCTCTTTCCCGTAGGGGTAGGCAGAGATCACATCCTTCCACTTGCTACGATCTTGGCACACACTTTTAGCTTCATTCACACTCATTAACCTCCTCATACACGCCCGTCGGTTTAGGGTACTTTTGACCTGCCCTTTCTCTAACATTTTTTGTATTTGGTCATACAAAAAATCCACTTACGTGGTCTTCCCCTCCCAACACTTCCATCCACTTGTCCATCATAAATCACTTTCGTTAATCTACTTTCATTCATCCTCTCAACATGACCAAACCATCTAAGCATACCTTTCTCAATTCTTGTCACTATATCTTCTTTTACACCAGCTTTAACCCTTATCACTTCATTCCTTATCCTATCACTCAATTTCACACCAAGAATATTTCTGAGTGCTCTCATCTCTACTGCATTAATCTTACTCTCATGTTTCTTCTGCCATAACCAACATTCGCTTCCATACATTAGTGTAGGTACCAACACACCCCTATGAACTGCCAGACGTGCCTTTTCAGACACTTTCTGACTGCTTACAAAGGCGTGAAGTGCCCCATTCAATATGTTTCCAGCATTCACTCTTCTATCGATATCGCTTTCACACTTTCCATCTCTCGTAAATTTCGATCCCAAATACACAAACTCATTCACTTGTTCTACTTTCTCACTTCCGATTAAAATTTCACAATTTGTCACTTTGTCTTCTCTTTCAAAAACCATAACTTTCG
The DNA here is from genome assembly GCA_949126915.1 of Musotima nitidalis. Lineage (NCBI taxonomy): Eukaryota > Metazoa > Arthropoda > Insecta > Lepidoptera > Crambidae > Musotima > Musotima nitidalis. Next base: position 2,494,499 of record OX421424.1, on the reverse strand, counting down.
TCTTACTAACATTTACTTTCATTCCTTTCGCTATTAAAGACTCTTGGACTATCGTCACCATCTCCTGCAACTCCTCAGCCGACGACGCAAGCAAAACTTGGTCGTCAGCATATAGAAGGCATTTGATGAGCGACTCGTTCATTCTCAAAAATATACATAATTATTTATTATTAAATAGCAACAAGTATAAGTATGTATAAGTATTATGTGGTAGACAAAGCTTTAAATAATGCAGGTAGGCTCAGTTTTTAAAACGTTCATTTGGTCAAAGTTGAGAGGGACAGAATAAACTTTTAAATAGATTTGGCTCTAATCAAGATTGGTGACCTTTGTGAAAGACACCCATAATCTCGATTAAGCCAAAAATATATATTTTGTTAACTTTTAAAGAGAGTTTAAGGTTAGATGTTTCCTAAATACATTATATAAGAGGAGATGTAATTAAGCTTTATGATGGGTAAACAATGGATGGGTTTTATAGCGCGGCAAAATATAGCTATTTTGGCGCGACATTATTAAGCTTACGAGTATTATACAATCTTTGTAAAGATCTTAAAACTTCATTACAAACGCGTGGCATTGTAAATACGATTCCCAATTTGTAACTGAAACATATATTATGTTAACTTTGAGTCAAAGGTTAGATGTTTCCTAAATGCAATACGTAAGAGAGATATAATTAAGCTTTATGATGGATAAACAATGGATGGATTTTATAGCGCGGCAAAATATAGCTATTTTGGCGCGACATTATTAAGCTTACGAGTATTATACAATCTTTGTAAAGATCTTAAAACTTCATTACAAACGCGTGGCATTGTAAATACGATTCCCAAATTGTATCGTGCCATCTGAAGCGACGTGACTGCTTCGTAATCCATTTCTGTGCGTGTTCATGTGAGTTTTGACGCGAGACTTTTTGATAAGTGCTCAATATAAGTCAAATTCTTTATACGCGATTCATACGCGATTGTATAATAATATGTCATCGGAAAATTGTAAGGGAATGGAATCTCGGTGGGTGAAGGGCTAGCCAACTCTTACCATCTAACATGTTTCTTCTAGAGGTTTCTCTGATAAAAGTTAACTATCCGTTTAAATTTCATAAGGGTCACTCTGACTCAGACCGCGATGACGTGGCGGACGTTGATGGCGGAAGTGGGTAAGGGTATAAATACGCTCGAATACGCTCAGCTGCTCACCGCCCCACCCGGCAGCTCCCAGCGCACGCTCGCACCACCAGACAGTGGAGAGCGAAGTGGCGGAACTACTGGCAACCACCCCACCGCCACTCCCAGGTGACCTATTCTTCTCACCAGCAGTCGTGAGGAAGACGGCCCTCCGACTTAACAAGAAGAAGGCACCTGGTCCCGACAACCTCCCGCCGACAGCCCTGGCCGCGCTCCCCAGAAGAGGGTATGCAGCGCTGGCCCAAATTTTCAACGCTGCGCTGAGAGCTAACTACTTTCCCTCGGCCTGGAAGAGAGGGAAGGTCATCACCATCCCCAAGCCGGGTAAGGACCGCCGCTTGCCATCCAGCCACCGCCCCATCACCCTGCTCGACCACACCGCCAAGCTGTTTGAGCGCCTGCTGCTGCACTACCTCCGTCCCTTAGTCACCTTAAGGGACGACCAGTTTGGCTTCCGCAGTGGACATTCAACTACGCTCCAGCTGGCCAGAGTGCTCCACGAAATGACCGTGAACCTCAACAAAGGACTTACGACAGCGGCCACCTTCCTCGACATAGAGAAGGCGTTTGACCGGGTTTGGCACCCTGGTCTCATTTACAAGGTGGCCCGAAACACAGACGTCCCCCCAGCCCTCATAGCCCTCATAGCCTCCTTCCTGGACGGAAGACGGTTCACGGTCGCGGTCGAGCAAGAGGAATCCGAGCCACGCACCATCACAGCGGGAGTGCCACAAGGAAGCTGCCTCTCGCCTCTGCTCTACGGGATATATACCGACGACATCCCCACTCTAACTACCAAAGAGTGGGAGCCCAGGGTGGAATTGGCGCTGTTCGCCGATGACAGCGCCTTCTTCACTTCCTCCCCCTGGGCCATAGCGGCAGCAAAGCGTCTCCAGAAGCAGCTGGACCTGGTCCCCCAGTGGCTAGACAACTGGAGAATGCAGGTGAACGTCGCAAAATCTACAGCCCTCCTGACAGGCGATGCCAAGAAGATGCCCAAGAAGCTGGTCCTCAGGGGACAAGCAATCAACTGGAACCAACAGGTGAGGTACCTCGGCTGCCTTATTGATCGCCGCCTAACCATGGCGGCCAACGCGCAGGCTGCCATCCACTCCAGCCGAGCCGCCCGCGCCAAACTACGTCCCCTACTCGTATCCAACCTGCCCCTGAGAACCAGAGTGGGCATCTATAAAACCTACATTAGGTCCCGACTCACCTACGCAGCACCAGCGTGGTACTCCCTCTGTTCAGCGACCCAGAGGGAGAACATCCAAGCACAGCAGAACATAGCGCTCCGGATCATCACCGGGGCAGGACGCTATGTTCGAGCCGCCACGCTGCATCGGGACCTAAAAGTGCGGCCCGTCGACGAGTTCATTGGCGAGCTAGCCAATAAGATGTTCCATCGCGCCGACCACGGGCCGCACCACCACCTGCATGGCATCGCCCCCACCACCACCTCCGAGCGTTCACCTGCCTCCGAGTGGCCGCTACCGCATCGGCAACCGCCCTGGCCGACAACGACAACAACATCATACCTCACCCTACGCCCATTCTTCTGTGCTCCGCAGGCTCCAGTGTCACAGCCGCGGCCACAGCCAGCCAGCACGACCACCACCACACCACAACAAACGCCCCACCGCAGCCACAGCCAGATGGCACCACCGGGCAACCACCTCCTACCCTGGGCTCCATCCCCAAGAAGAAGAAGAGGAAGGCGCTGCCGCGAGATCTCCTTGCGCTCTCATCGCCTCCCCCTCACACCCACTAAATCCCCAAACCCCCAAACCCACCCTCCTAAGCAACTCTCATCCCTGCTTACTTCAGTCACCGCCTGCTCGCTGACGGCTTGCTGGGCCTCCCTTCGGGGTCTCACCCGGTGTGCCTGTCGCGCTGAGGGCGGTGCTGTAAGCCCCCACGATGAGAGCGCCACTCGTCATTCGACGGCCGCATAGCGGCACCCAGCGCCTTGAGGTAGTCGCCTCAAGAGATGAAGCCCGGGGAATGAGCCCAATGGCTCGAAGCCCGAACCTGCCATCTGGCAGAAGATCCCGGATCGACAGCTGCTCACTCTCGTTTCAGCGTTGGTCGTGAAGACATCGTTGTTCTGAGGCTCCTATCTTACCTGAAGATGCCCTGTGTAAGGCCGAAACACGTGTCGTGTTGAATAGTTTCTCGATTTTTCGGGAAATTATAGTAGCGCGGGAATTATTACAAAGATATTTTTAAACCATCACTTGCTTATATCCCAGCATTATCTCTGTTGCCCTAAACTTAAGCTAAGAGCCCGGGTATGCACACTGGTCTAACCAAGTTTTGGCTGAATAACAGTGATAGCCTACATGGAGCGACTACCGTCTGACCTCCGTAACTCAAAGGGAAACATAATTCTATGGTTAAACCAGCAGTCAGGATGTTTCAAAACGCCGACTTATTAACAACGACTGCCATAGATGTTCATGATGACAATTTTTGTTTTGTTATGGCATGTACCTAACGTGTTTGTCATATTATGTTGTAGGTTATGATTTTACTTTTTTGATTTTATTTTAATGTTAGTTTTTTTTGTTTATGTTTTATTGATTGTTTTATTGCTTTTAATTTACGCCACTCTACCTCAAAAGGGCGGTGCTGGAACACCAGCGCTGGTGTATTATTAGATGCAGCAGCATTATGCTGATGTATCGCCCTTTTGGAAGGTAACATTACCTATGTTGTTGTTATTATTATTCTTATTTTTTTTAAATATTTTTGTTGTGTTTTTTGCGGACGTTTTTTTGTAACTGTTTGATCTAATTGTTTAAAAATAATAAATAAATAAATATTTTCTAACAATTACACCAATTATTTAGTTCCAAGATAAGTATCGTTATGAACTTGTGTTATGGATACTAAACAACGGAATTAAACTTAAATACTTCTTTTTTGTAAATACATACTCAATATACATAGGAAAACACCCAGACCAGAACAAATATTCATGTTCATGCACAGGACAAAGATTTGTCCTGTGTAGGAATCGAACCCACGACCTCTGGAGTGAAGTGTAGGTATACTGACCTCCACGCCATATCGTTCGTCAAACGGTCGGTTTATGTAATGTTATTTTTTTAAATAAAAAATATTCTTATTCTTATTACAGCTGGGACCAATTTATATAGATTAAAATCAATACGAGTTATCTCTAGAGACGTTTAGTATTGAGCACAGTGTTGTCTGCAAGCAAATAGCAAACAAACAGCGCGTCCAATGGGGTCCCAATCAGCGTGCGAGCCTTGTAGTCAAAAGCAATATCGGCCATTTCCAGCACTGTTTGTATGGCTTTATATTGAATTGTAATAGGGTTCCTCCAACTGACATACACAAAGAAGATAAGGCCTAAGGAACTGTATTTTACTAATTATGTATAATTATTTGTATTTTATGATTTTTTGTACATATATACATAGTATCACACCTGTTTCGCCGAAGGGGTAGGCAGAGGCATATTATAATAATAATAATACATAACCATTAGATTAAAATTGTCTATGGGGCCTCTACGTGTTGGCTTCGGCCCCACGCATGCCTTCCAAATGTCCGGGTCACCATTGGCCCGAGATCGGAAAAAGACAAACATAATAATAATAATAATAATTTATTTCTGTATGATAACTAGCCTAATTACAATATTTTACGAACATAAATTGGGTTAGTAATGCAATTAATTAAAGTGTTATTAATATTATTATTAAACTTAATTACTTGTGTCTTGTGGATACCTTTCAAAATAAATACGTGTTAGTGCTTATTTGATAAAATTCCTTACAAATAACAATGGAGTGTGCTTACGCAATTCAATTTATTATACACCCACACTTCGCCATTTATATTGTTGGTCCAACGTAATAGGTGGCGAGCCTATTGCCTCTTTTCGGGCACTTTTATGTTCGCCAGAGCCTCGTCCGTTGATCGGCAGGTGCACCACTTGCAGGTGAGGTTGGCTTGGACGTTTTTTACCATTAAGAACATTTTTTTTTACCGGCGGGAGAAAAAACTAAACCTTTGTCTTTTGATTTTCGGGACTGATGATTTCCTTGCCCGTTCACCTACGATCAAGCTCCCGTCCGCAGTGAATGGGCGCACTAGTTTTTGAGTTGTAACTTTTATAATTATACTATTGAACCAAACTTGATTAAATTGACTTTGGCATTATTGTTTGCACATTATGCAGAAACCTAAATCAGCCAGCAAATCCTAATAATTCTCACATAATACCTAAAAGAGATAGAGGCTGAAATATAGTGCTGCCCGGAACAAATGAACGCAATATAAATGAAAAAAAATAAACAATTGTATTTTCTTTTTTACTTTTTCTCTATTCCAATAGTTGATGCGACATTTCTAGTACTAAAATAATTAACTTTTGAAGCTAAATGTATCAGTAACTATAAGTTTCATGTTAACCGTATTCATATGTATGAGACTTGGAAAATAATAGAGTATCTCTGTGGAATAATTTTCTCTCACATACAGAACTCGCGGCCAACAATAATTAAGAACTAGTTCGAAAGTGAGTTACTTAGCTTAAGCATTGGATCCGTATTTAGTTACAAAGGATATTAGTTGTGGACTTGTTGTACTTGTTACATGTCTAAGTATTATTGTGTGAATGTAATTGTGTCGCTTTTCTTTATACATACCTCATGGTAGGACCTGGAAATCAAAGAAGATACGACTGGAAAGCACATGATAGAAACAGGTCGACACACGCTGTAGACGTTTCTACAAACTATTGATTAAGGTATGAATTCTCCTTCTGTAATCCGCACTGGAGCGCTCGTAGCTCTGCGGTGCTCGGTGGTCGGAAACTATCACCGAAGTACAGCAGAGTTTACAGAGGTCAGTCCTTGGATGGGTGACCGTTTGTGTGGCAATTGATATCGAGCGCTTCCGTGCTTCGGAAGGCACGTTAAGCCGTTGGTCCCGGTTATCACTAAATGTGGTAGTCGTTAAGCCATGTTAGAGGCCTCATGGGCGGCTTGAAAAATTCTAACAGCAGGACGCCATACACCTGCCTCCGCCAATCCGCACTGGGTCAGCGTGGTGGAGTATGACCCAATACCCTCGCACCTTCATATGTGTGAGGAGGCTCGTGCTCAGTAGTGGGACGTTAATGGGCTGTAAAGATGAATCCGCACTGAGTCCGCGCGAAAGATCACATTCTATTGGGGGTATTTGCCCATAATCACCACGCTGGGCAGGCGGGTTGGTGACCACATTGCAAGCTAATACGGAGGATGACGCTGCTGCCCATTATCCGGCAGGATTTCTCTTCGTCTACGATTGCCCGTGAGATGAGAGGGGGTAGTACTATTCTAGCTGGTATCACACGGCGGTACCACCGTGTTTAGTAGAATGTCGTTTCCATTTACCCACATCAGAAGCTTAATTCAGCAGCTTGCTCCTAAAAGCAGGACGCCACACTTTACCAAACTTTACTGGGTCCGCGGTGTTGAGTAAGACCTAAATACCGTTTCAGTACATATTTAATGTTGATTTTTGCATCCCCCTAGGTTTGTGAGAAAAGCTTGATTGCCATTAGTGACTACGCTTGTACAATAGTACAGAGTACAATACTACATCATACTACAAATTTATTATAACTTATAAGGAAATCATAGCTTTGAAATTTAGAAATTTTTACAGTAAAAATTTTATAAAGTAATTTCGAAATATCCTGACATTTTAACTCACAATTAGGCCCATAGTACACGGCGTATTTTAGACGCGCCGATGACGCGCGTTTCAGGAACGCGCGTCTTCGGCGCCGTGGACGCTGCTTGTTGCGTTTACATTGATGAAACAAGCGCGCATGAAGCGCGTATACGCGCGCATGAAGCTCGTATACTCGCGTTTGAAGCGATACAAACGCGCGTACAAAAGAGCAGAGTAGGGGCAGGGAATGAGGCGCTCACGCCACCACTGCACTGTCGCCCGCGCCTCAGTTGCAATAATAGTTTATTGTGTGCTGAGCGAGTATAAGAAGAGGAGTCTCTAATCAAAACGCAAAAGCTACGCGGGTCTAATGCACGTATACGCGCTGTATCTGCGCGTATAAGCGCTGTAGAGGCGCCTATCACGATCGCCCCGTGTGCTTAGGTTTCTAGGTTGCGTTCGAATTTCGTTTGAAGCGCGTATACGCGCGTCATCTGCGCGTCGTCGTCGTAAAATACGCCGTGTACCATGGGCCCTATTGTATCTATTGCTGCAAATGACAGTGAATGATTGAATATGAATAAGCATAGTTATATATCTTGGTCAGCATTATAGCTTTTAGTTAGATTAACACCGTATAAGCCATCAAAAATATAATTCTAACACGGCAACAGCTCGGCATCTTTTCCTCTTCAATATTATCGTTTCGAAGAAACCATTTTTATTGTATTCAAAAACACAAAGGCAGTGCCAAATGAAACGGGAAATGTGGTCACAAAGAACTTAACCTTCGAAAGCGTTATCAAAGAGAGTTTCCAACAATATGGTACAGAAAAACACCTGTAACAGTGAGGTGCGAGATAGCATCAGGTTTCCAAATCAATAGAGATCCGAAATGTATTAACACTCCAATTGTAGGGTTGGCAGTTAAGAAAAAAATTTTTTTTCTTTTGTTTTAAAACTTCTTTTGGCGCCAACGCAAAAAAACACATTGCGGCAGTATTTTATTGTCCGAAACTAGTGTACATTCGAGTTTTTATCTGTTAATATAGTGAAAATTCAGACATAACTCAGACAGAATTGGAAAATAGATAAAATTCACATTTTCACACTTCCGTGGAAACGAGCAAAATGAGCTCACGTCAAGTCACGGGGTACTCACTTACACTCACAGTTTCAGCAATTCAGCGTAATATGCGCCCGAGTTGTCAGACCGCTTTCCATTCGGAAATAATATAATTTAGGTATCTATGGGTCTAGTATCGCTCGTAGCGCTCGTAGTAAGCGCTCGTAGCTCTGCGGTGCTAGGTGGTCGGAAACGATCACCGAAGTACAGCAGAGTTTACAGAGGTTAGTCCTTGGATGGGTGACCGTTTGTGTGGCATTTGATATCAAGCAGGCACGCTAAGCCGTTGGTACCGGTTATCACTAAATGTGGTAGTCGTGAAGCCATGTGAGAGACCTAATGGGCGGTTTGATAAATTCTAACAGCAGAGTACGCCATACACATGCCCCCGCCAATCCGCTTTGGGGCCGCGTGGTGGAGTATGACCCAATACCCTCGCTCCTTGGTATGTGAGAGGAGGCTCGTGCTCAGTAGTGGGACGTTAATGGGCTGAGATGATGATAATGATGTGATATCTATTGGTTTTTCAATCATATCGTGACACTCAAAGAAAACGCTACAATGATTTTATTTACAAATTTTATCATAAGGAAAGATTTGATGTTTGTTTGTTTGCATCGAATAGACTCCGGAACTACTGAACCGATAATAATAATAATAATAAACACAGAAGTATTTTAACAAACAACAAGTTAATGAAGTCACCTTTTAGGCAAATATATGCCCGTGCTAGATGAACTTCGCTCTTTACTAACCGCTAACAATGAACTTCATTATATAAACAAAAGAATATAGTATAAAATGTACACAGGAGGTAACTAAAAGTAAAACATAAAAGAATTCACTAAGGGTAAGCTACCTTATTTGTGAGTAACAGGGCTTATAATTGCAATTAAAATTTGTAATCGCTAGTGAAACTCCAATAATTATAATGATATTTAATTAATGCTACCGATGCGGAGCAAAGGCGTCCTACTAGTAAAAAAAAACAATAAATCAAAATCAAAATACTTTTTATTTCATAAACTATTACATAGTACTTGAAAACGTCAAAATTATAAAAAAATAAAAATAAAACAATTAAAATATAATTATACTAAAATCACGAAGCTTAGATTCACTTGTATTTTATAATAATACATTGCTTAAGTTACATTGTACTTATCAGTTACTTTCGGAAATAAACATGTAAAATGACCTCGTTAAAAGACAAAAGCTACTCATTCTACTCATCATAACAAGTAACATTACCAAAAAATATTTTTGGAAAACGTGTTTTTTGTGTCAGAGAATGCAGTTTGCATTTACACATAACGCGCAATGAAACGCTTGCAATAGACCGCGTCTCTGTGTGTATCTGTGTGGATCGACGCGCGCTGACGCATTTATAAATACAAAAAAAAAATGCATATTTTCATGACTTTGATCTTTAATAAGGTCAGTAAGGCTACTTATTGATTTCCCAGGTATAATTACAAAGAAGAAAATGATCATAACGCTGGGCAGAATACATAACGCTCGGCTTTATTGACAGCCCTAGTGTAACTTGATTAAAAAGTGTCAAAGGGTGTTTCAGATGGATTTTCTTGAGACGAGGGCGGCTGGAGGTAACGCGGCCCTTGGAATTGTGTTAAGATGTGATTTCAGCTCAATTTACGTGCAATAAAGTTCCAAATTACCCTGAGTATTCAAAGACACTCGCCTAGATTTGTGTCACGCATAAAATTTACATTTCAAATCCAATTTTGTTGAGAAAAGTAATATCTATAGCTTCTAAAAGAAAAACTAATTTAACAAGTGTTTGAAATTGAAAACTTGGGACTGTACTCCGAGCATCATCTCAGCCCACTTCTGTACTTGGATCTCTGGTCGCAAACCGATGTGAGAGAGCTTTAGGTCGTACTCCATCATAAGAAGACAATTTAATGTAACTACATACATATATAAATATAATCATGACTTTTTCCGCGATGGGGTAGACAGAAGCATATTAAACGCTTACATTTCGCGTATAATGTTAGTCACACGTAATAGGTTGCGAGCCTATTGCCGCATACCTGGAAATTTTATGATCGCCAGAGTCTCATCCGTTGTTGGTGCATCACATGCAGGTGAGGTTGGTTCGGGCTCCTCTGATCTTGGCAGGAGCCCTATACACCCAGTGTTACAAAAGATCTTAAAGTTACAGTTAGAATTAACCATGGACCCTGCCGGGCACAACAATATTGGAGAGGGGAGATATTTTGATGTTTAAAAATATTTGAAAAAAATAAAAATATTTTTCTCGATATCAATTATAATTGCTTTATTTTGTTGATCGGCAAGTGGTGCACATGCCGATCAATGGACGAGGCTCTGGCTAATATATAAGTTTCCGATTAACGGCAATAGACTCGCCACCTATTACGAGGGACCAACATTATAATTGGTAAAATGTGGGCGTATAATAAGCCTGAGCTCTTTCACCCATTCGGAAAAACAGGCTTGATTGTATGTATAAAAAAAAAAATATAAAATGCAATAAAATGATTGAATTGAATAGAGAATATTTGCTGTTTCTTTTTATGGAAGGATGTATTCCTAAGACTCGAGCGGCTCGCTGAGCCGTACTTAAAAGTTTTACCTTGTTAGCCTCAAAGTTCTGTGTATGCATGTCCCCACGTACTCGAGGTTCTACTTGAATGAAAAGTTGGACATATGAGGTAATTAGGAAAATTTACCACTTATAATCATACGAGCAAGTAACGATAGGCTTTTAGAAAAACTTTTATATAATAAGCGGTACACTTACACGAAATAACCAAATTACTTTAATCCTGTTCAGGACAGCGGTCAACATAATTGTCACAATAAAATGAACCTTACGGCGTTCACACATGGGAGTCCGTTTTACTGGTACGTTTTTAACGGATACGTCATAAATTTATGCGCTGTTCACACATAGGCACCGTATAACGTTCAACGAATCCGTCATTACTGGATGCGATGTGTGAACAGAAAACACGCAGTATACCGCGCTATTCTACAAGGATGGACGCCGTCGAGTTGTATTGGTACTATATATTAGGTCGGGGAAAAAGTCTTTTCGCATAACGTAGGTATAAACTTATTATAAATTTTTTTTGACTGTACTATTTGTGTCTGGCTGGTTTTGGTAACATTAAAAAGGTTCCATTATAAAGAAAAGAAAAAAATAAAAAAAAGTTGTTTCCCGCTGTTTTTCATTTGTTTTTCTCTCCGTAAAAATGAGTGAATCTAATGAAGAAATTCGATACATTTTAAAATTTTATTATAAAAAAGGCAAAAATGCAACTCAAGCAGTGAAAAAAATTTGTGATGTTTATGGACCTGATGCAGTGTCAGTAAGAGTAGCACAAATTTGGTTCAAACGTTTTCAGTCCGGAAATTTTGATGTTAAAGATGCACCTCGCTCTGGTCGCCCTGTTACGAATAAAATGGACGCCATTTTTGAAAGAGTGGAGCAAGATCGGCATATTAGTAGTTACGATGCAGCTGAAGAACTGGGAATTGACCACAAAACAGTTTTGACCCATTTGAAGAAAGCTGGTTATACAAAAAAGCTCGATATTTGGGTGCCACACGAGCTCACTCAAAGAAACTTAATGAACCGTGTACTCATTTGCGATTCATTATTGAGACGTAATGAAACCGAGCCGTTTTTGAAGAGATTGATAACTGGCGATGAAAAGTGGATCACGTACGACAAGAACGTGCGAAAAAGGTCGTGGTCGAAAGTTGGCCAGGCTTCACAGACTGTGACCAAACCTGGCCTAACACGAAATAAGGTGATGCTGTGTGTATGGTGGGATTGGAAGGGCATTGTTTATTATGATCTTTTACCGCCCGGCAAAACCATCGATTCTGATCTTTACTGCCAGCAACTGATGAGATTAAAGGAAGCAGTCGAGAGAAAACGGCCGGAATTGATCAACAGGAAGGGTGTGGTCTTTCATCACGATAACGCTAGACCACACACATCTTTAGCCACTCAGCAAAAATTAAGAGAGTTCGACTGGGAGGTCCTAGTGCATCCACCATATAGCCCTGACCTTGCGCCTTCAGATTTTCACCTGTTTCGGTCTCTGCAGAATTCTTTAGGTTCTGTAAGGTTGACCTCAAGAGAGGACTGCCAAAACTATTTGTCCCGTTTTTTTGATCAGAAGTCCCAAAGTTTCTACAGTAACGGGATAATGTCTCTGCCCACAAAATGGCAGAAAGTTATTCAACAAAACGGTACATATATATTGTAAATAAATGTAAATAAACTTTGAAAAAAATGTCTTGACTTTTCATACAAAAATACGAAAAGACTTTTTCCCCAACCTATTATTTACACACAGTATCTATTCGTTAAAATTCTACGTATCCGTATATTTTTACTGATCGATTCAGTATTCGATGACAAAACGGAATGTAATTTTTTTACGGAACGATATATTTTACTGTATACAGAATACTGTGCCATGTGTGAAGTCGCTCATACAACTACATACGCCATCGACGAAAAAATAACGTACACGATAAAACGGAACAGTAAAACGGAGACATGTGTGAACCGGCCGTAACACAGTTAACTTAATGTGGAAATCAATAAAAATATTCAATCTTCTATTCCTGATATAGGATTGTGTATAAGTTTGTTTTTTATATCAAAAAGTATTTTTGTAATAATAGTTGGCAAATGCTCTACTTTTTTATTTTATTTTGGAGGCTTGACGCTAGTACTACTGTATAATTATTTTTAAAAAAATCTTCTAAAAGCCAATAACAAGCCTCAACAGATAACAATTAACAAACATTAACTAGACCTACATATTGAAATATAGATTATCAATCAATTTACTTAGTAAAATAAAATAAATTTAAATATACTACTTTATTGTCTTTAAGTTCAACAGTATCATTTAGATTCGTTTAATTTTTATACACAAAATGAAAATTCCATATTTTTTCTTCTTAACAACAATGAAAGAGATATATATGAGCGGTACTATAATCAAGAAATAAAAGCAAATGGATTATTTGTCAGAATTTGTCAAGGTTTGTCAGTAGTTAAAATACAAATTTACCTATTTATACAACAGAATTTTATTAACTAAGGACATATTGCCACAAAAGATATCGAGGGTACAGCGATGATTTTATGTATATAATTAAAAAGTTATAGCTTATTCGATTTAGGGTATGAGCACAAAAATTATGCTCAATGGTCTGCTAAACGTTCAGCTCCTCTGATGTTACAGACCCTACTGAAGGTATACTGGTATTTTATTTACAGTGCTATTAATGATTCTTCTTGGGGTCTTCAATTCACTCGTAACCCAGCGAGTTAAGTCGTTTGTCTCTTAATAACTGATGTGTAGTGAATTATTGCTACGTGATTTCACTAGTAAAAGCTTTCAATCGCAAAGAAAACTAGGTACAACCTAGAAACAAATTAAAAGCGCGATGTGAATCCTTGACAAGTTTCTTCTCATAACAAGGTCCTGCCGTATTGGAATAGAAATGTAGGTCAAGTGATTCCTAAGCGCAAATTGTCAATCAATCAATCAATTGTGGAAGTAAATTGTGATTAACTTGCTTACTTAAACTTAGATAGTTCAATACATACACGCCTGTTTCCTTGAAGGGATAGGCAGAGGCATATTATACGCCTACACTTCGCCAATTATATCGTAATCGTTGGCGAGCCTATTGCCGCTTACCGGGCACTGTTATGTTCGCCAGGGCCTCGTCCGTTGATCGGCAGGCGCACCACTTGCAGGTGAGGTTGGCTTGGGCTCCTTAGGTCTTGGTAGGATCCCTATACACCTATTTTGTAGCATATTCTAAACATATATTTGATAAAACAAACGAGAAAAGTTATATCATAATGTACCTATATTAGATATCTAGAACATCAAAGTATGATTGAGTAGTTCCATCTCAAATGGGGACGCATTCGCCGGGTATCTCATGAATAGATTTATTTCAAACTATCACAAAACTAGTGCGTATTTCCCGAAGGGCCGGCCATATTGGACAAACCGCATTAATCCAGTTGATACCGGAATTATCGCTTTGTGGCTGAATTTGATTATTTCATATAATGGAATACAGCCTTTTGTTGATGAACGAGTTAAGCTTTTGTTCGTTATTTCTATTGAATAATTTGGATGTTCGTAACAGATGTTTTGTGATTTAATTTAATTGTTTTAAAGAGGTCTGTTGCTTGATCATTTTATACAATAAGGAATAATCTCACGACTATAATATCTTTTATGAGGTGGAGAGAGACGTCGTTATAAATATTTAAAAGAGATCTACAAATCTGCCTCTGCCTACCCCTGCGGGAAACAGGCGTGAATGTATGTATATATGTTTGTAATATAAGACGGGCAAGGTAGCGTTTACCAAGCAACCCTTATATATGTAATTATCCTTCCCAGGAGCGGTGAGGTATTAAATGGCGGCCATTACGGTAAGACGTCAATGATCGACTATCAAAAGACGGGGCTGTAATAAGCTTTAGGATGTGGGTCTGGGATGGAGCTTTGGCATAAGCGGCGATTATGAGCGTTCGTCACATTCATTTTATGCCCGGAATTTTGCTGTTTTTTTTATTTTGTGTCGATGTCAAATAATATTGGCATTGCGTTTAAAATGCTATATAATATAATATTATGAAACAATTTTTTTACTAGAAGAAATCAAAACCCTCCACGGCAGAGGACACTCCCGGAGAGGAGTAGTCGAACCGAAGCCGACAAGGTCTGAGGTTCGATTGCTCTCCGGATAAGAAATTATTGACTTATCTATCGTACATGCCAAACTCCGCATCAGTGACCTAGTTTTACATTTCAATATTATTCTAGTACCTAATTTTACACACTTTTGGCACTGCACTTTATGTGAACAAGCGCGATTTATCAAATGCAAGGTATTGAGATCATAAAGGATTTCTTTTAACAAGGGCTTGACTATAAACCAATAGAAAATAAATCAAAATCCTATGCAAGTTACAATGCCACATACAGACATAAAGAATTAAATTATAACATTTCCCTGTTTCACTATTACATAAATAAATATTTCTGTATTAAAGCAAACACAAGATAAAAAAAAAACCAGTTAAATTTACAAAGAGAAAACATTTAATTGACATACATTTTTCTCGAACAAAATAAAGTTACCAACGAATTCAAATGACATTTAATAAAAACTACATAATAATCTTTACAAACAACTAAATAAAATTGGTGTGTCTCTTTCTAATATCTGTTTATGAATGAATGATAATATATATATTTTTCTGATACTGAAATAACCACTTCCTAATGCATTTGGATGGATGTCATATACATGGTATATACTCCTATCATATTTTATTTATTTAAAATTCCATTCGTCAATTTCTAATCTCTATTTGTTCCGGCTAATCTCTGAAACGGCTGGACCGATTTTGAAGGAGCTTTCGCTGGCAGATAGCTTATTTCATAAGAAGTAACTTAGAATACTTTTCATTATCCTGCAGGAACGCGATATTAATAAAGTTCTTTATGTCACGCGTTCAATGTATTGGCCGCCCGCCACTTTGACGCAATCTGGAAGACCAGCGTTGAGGCATAACTTAGACGCTACGGCACATGCTGAGTGCTACCTTTTCATAATCATGTATAGATGTAGGTATCTTAAGTTTTTAAGCTATTGCTTCTTCTATCGCGGACCTTGAGTGTGGAGACCGTCCAGAAATTCCGTAACGAAAAAACCTAACACCCCCCCACTCCGACCGGCACAGCGGTGATACTTTTTAGTTTTTCCATCTATCGATAAATAGCAGAACATTTAATGACTTTTTGAAATATCATAGTTCAGCAACCCGCCTTTAGGTGGCATTGTTTGTATTGATGTTACTGCGCATGCGTAATCCCCTTCTTCGCCCCGCTATCTGGTGACTCATGCCTGCTTAGAGTTTCAAGTTTTGCTTAGAATAAATACTGCATAAATTAAATAAATAATTGTAATTGCATATGTTGATAGAAGATGATATGCAATAGCTTTACCGCGGCAGTCACCGAGTGCCTCACGTCTTATTTATATTATTTTATCTTTTTATGTTGTACATGGTTAAGATAAAACGTTTTTCTTTTTTACTTTATTTTTTCAATCTAACAAAACAGAATAAAAATTATAGTATAATTATTATCTTTAATTTCAGTCTTTGCTCAGTAGGTACTCTCTTTTCGACATTGAAAAATGTTCCTACCCGCAACTCTAGAATCGGGCCCCGGCCTCTGGGTCCTGAGAGGACCTATCGATCCGCCTCCAAGGTCACGGTCGGCGGCCGCTGACGTCACGCACCACTCTTAAATCACTAGCGGGGCACGTGTCTTTCATCGTCATTCGTCATTTATGAAATATTATTACATCGGGTGAAAGGTAAAACGTGAACCAGTTTAGATAATAACAATATCGTAGGCAATTAACGTTCTACTACTGAACATTGTGTCTTAGTGTAAAACTACAGTTTTCATATTCCCCCATGCAGACTTAGTATGTATGACCGAAGCCAGACATGCTGTTTTTTTTTACATTATAAATAAATAAATATTCTCTTACAATTACACCAATTATTTAGTTCCAAGAAAAGTATAATGAAGAACTTGTGTTATAGATACTAAAGAACGGATAATCATACTGAAACACTTTTTTTGTAAATATATACTTAATATTCATAGGAAACACCCAGACCAGAACAAATATTCGTATTCATGCACACAAAGATTTGTCCTGTGTGGGAATCGAACACAAAGATTTGTCCGCGGAGCTACGAGCGCTTTATAAATTATAAACTTGAATTAAATGTATAAAATTTATACACTGAAAAAGTATTTTTTTAAATATATATTTATAAAATATAAAACAAACGCCGACACATACGTATGTTCGTGATCACAAATATTTGTTCTGTGTAGTGTGTAATCGCACCTTTTGAACATAATAACAGACAGGTCTGGCCTACCTCCGCATACGTTCGTCAGTAATATTGATATAATATTATATCAAGTTTAATAAACTTAAAAAATGTTTTAACAACAATAAATTACTTTAAAGCGCTCGTAGCTCTGCGGTGATCGGTGGTCGGAAACGATCACCAAAGTACAGCAGAGTTTACAGAGGTCAGTCCTTGGATGGGTGACCGTTTGTGTGGCATTTGATATCGAGCGCTTCCGTGCTTCAGAAGGCACGTTAAGCCGTTGGTCCCGGTTATCACTAAATGTGGTAGTCGTTAAGCCATGTTAGAGGCCTAAATGGGCGGAAAATTCTATCAGCAGGACGCCATACACCTGCCTCCGCCAATCCGCACTGGGTCAGCGTGGTGGAGTATGACCCAATACCCTCACACCTTGATATGTGAGAGGAGGCTCGTGCTCAGTAGTGGGACGTTAATGGGCTGTGATGGTGAATTTACTTTAAACTCCTCACAAAATTGATTAATGTGCGAAACCTTCAGATAAGTTGAAGTCAAATAGGATTTCATTTATCGCTGTCTCTCAATTTGTGATGAAATTTAATGAAACAAAGCCCAAGTAAGTGTTTGTGTGTAAGTACATGCTAATGTAGCTATAAGTTAGTTTATTATTAGCTAAGCTAAGTCGGTTATGGACGCTCAATCTTAGAACTTTTATTTTTCCTGTTCTTGGCTGGAAAGTGAAGCGACATGTCTGCAGTTATGTTTTATTTTCTAAAATTTGTGATATTTCGAACATTAATTTATTTATTAATGTTTACCTCATAACGGTGGATTATTAACCGTTAAGTGTTTGTGAACGTACATAAGTGTTGGTAAATAAAACAAAATAGTGCAACATCACTGTTCAAATTCTCTCAAGAAGTTTATGTGAGATCTCAGTATGGCCCCACATCTTTACTGAGGACTCAAAGGATTTAGGGGAGGGCATCTCATTTACCATGTCTCATCATTATCACCACTCATTCTCATTTACTATAATTTATATGTTATTAATATATCTCTTACATTTTGACACTGGATAAATGTGCTAAACGCACAAAGACATTATATAAAACAAAAAAAATTAACTCGAAAGGATGTAAAACGGATGTTAATGGTTTGGTAATGCCCGGTAAGCGGCGATAGGCTCGCCACCTATTACGTGGGACCAACTATACAAATGGCGAATTGTGGGCGTATTATATGCCTCTGCCTACCCCTTTGAGGAACCAGACGTGAATGTATGTATGTATGTATTCAACATCATGCAGCGTTTTCGTCATTTACGTGTTTTGACGTAAGTTTCTTGGCAAAACATTTTCTGAACTCAAGTTCCTGCTCGCAGTAATGACCTAACATAAGAGCTTTATTGAGCGCAACTTTCACATATCGCATGCTTAAAGAAACATGGACCCATTAATAGATAGGTCAGGTGTGAGTTACGTACCTATACAGTCTTTCTATTTCTTACTGAGATAAAATGTTAATCAAACGTTCAAAACACAAGCAGAATTACCAATTAATAAATCAGTATCAATTTAATGCGCTTACAAGTAGGACAAGTATTCTTTAGAAGATCTTCTCCTGTGATGTCCCAAAAATAGTCTTTTTGAGTTATGTCTATATTCCATTAAGCAAGCGATATTTTTCTGACCGTGCCTTTTAAATTAAAATTGATTGCTGCGTTAACGTTTTCGTATTATTAAAATATATAGCCCAAAGTCAAATTCATTTATTCTAGTTTGGCTATTAAGCTCTTATTAAGTCAAAATTAGGAACAGATGATCGAGTCAAAATTTAAAAAGAACAAGAAGATGAGCTAAGTGGCATGCCATTGGAGAAGCCTGTGTCCAGCAGTGGACTAATGTAGACTAGGGATGATGATTAATTTTCATAAAACAGGGTAAGCAAAGATGTCAACAACAAAATACAGGTTATTTGACTTCTTGGCGGGAAAGCGAAGAGTAATGTTTGACGACCGATATGGCGTGATGAGGTCAGTATACCTACACTTCACTCCAGAGGTCGTGGGTTCGATTTCCACACAGGACAAATCTTTGTGTGCATGAACATGAATATATGTTCTGGTCTGGGTGTTTTCCTATGTATATTAAGTAAGTATTTACAAAAAAAAATTGTATTTATGTATGTTTAGCCGTTATTTAGTATCCATAACACAAGTTCTTAATGATACTTATCTTGGAACTAAATAATTGGTGTAATAATCAGAAAATATTTATTTCATTAATGTCTGCAGTTTTATTTTCTAAAATTTGTGATATTTCGGACATTAATGTGTCATAAAGGTGGATTATTAACCGTTGAGAATATGTGAACGTACATGGGAGTTGGTAAATAAAACAAAAAGGGCGCAACATCACTTTTCTCCCAAGAAGTCCATGTGACATCTCAGTACAGTTTCACATCTTTACTGAGGACTCGAAGGGGTTTAGGGGGAGGGCATCTCATCATATCATCTTTATCTTCACTCATTCTCATTTACTACAAATCTAATATCATAAATGTATCCTTTATTTGACTTGCTAAATGTACTAAAAGCACGAAGCCATTAATTAAAAAAAGAAAAAACGCTTTTACCTATCTTATGTTTTGTACATGGACTTCTTGGCGGGAAAGTGAAGCGTCATGTCTGCAGTTTTGTTTTATTTTCTAAAATTTGTGATATTTCTAACATTAATGTGTAATAACGGTGGATTATTAACTGTTGTGTGCAACATCACTTTTCAAATTCTCTCAAGGAGTCCATGTGAGATCTCAGTACCTATAGTCCCACATCTTTACTGAGGACTCAAGGGGCTTAGGGGAGGGTATCTCATTTACCATTTATCATCTTTATCACCACTCATTCTCATTTACTATGAACTATAAATTATTAATATATCACTTACTTGACACTGGCTAGATGTGCTAGACAGACGCACGAAGCCATTATTTAAAAGAAATAAAAAATGTTTTGTACATTTAATTTGCATGCAAACTGAGAGTTCATATTGTTAATAAAATAAGTAAATAACCGGACGGATGCTGTTAGTAACGTAGGAACATTAGTTTTACAGGACCTGTGTTTGCCTGGACTTAAAAATAATATTTAGACTTTTTAATTTTCCTTAGTTACTCCGTTGCGATAGAAATTGCCCAACCGACCAATTTAAAAATTCACGAGATGTGCTGAACACGCTGAACCATTTTGTTACTCCATTTGGGAGAGTTAGTGTAATTCTGGACTCATTTGGAGATTTCAACATTGCATGTGTACGTAACAACTTTTTCATATACATAGTGTATTTTGTGTATTTTACTGTGTATATTGCAAAATAAAATTTATGTTAATTTTATTATGTATTTTATATGTTCGCCGTAGTAAGTGCCTGTCCACATTTATTATAGTGTCTTGAAGGGTAATAAGTGCGGTGGCTCGGAACTGGCACTTAGATTCACTTACACTAAAAATTTGATTATTGCATGAAATAAATCTAAGCTTTGTGATTTCAGTGTCAGTATATTTTGTATTTTTTATATAGGTACATATTTCATTATGACGTTTTCAAGTGCTATGTAATAGTTTATGAAATTAAGAACTTTTAACTTTACTTTAAACGCACATTGACATTTAGGACTTGATCGATTTAAGTATTAGCCAATGTCATGAACTTTGATAAATAATTTAATTTGCATAATTATGCAGCGCTTCCCTCATTTAGTCACTGTCAAAGTAAAGTAAAGTCCATTACAGCCAAGTCAAAGTCCTGCCCCAGTATAGTAGGGGAGACTTTATTAGAGGCGTCTATGAAAACACAATTCACGATAAAACACTAACCATAATTCTTTATTGTTTTATTTGATGTATACAATTAGGTCTTAAAAATAAAATTTTGTCCTCAAATTTCTTATTCTAGTCCTATTCTCTATCTATTTATAGTTTTTTTTTTTCTCCCCAATTGGCAATTTAAAATTTGCCAGTGTCAAGACTGTCAAGTAACTATTTATAGTTCCTATTTTAAATTGTGATACCCTGCAAAGACATATCTATAGATAATATAAGGAAGAAATGTCATTTCTTTCTTATATTATCTATAGAAATTAAAAACATTAAAAATTAAATAACTATACATACATTCATAATATGCTGTTATGTTTTTACTAATTATATTAAATGTATTTAACTATTAAATTATATATTTATTAGGTTATATGTTTAAGAATGTAGGTATTCGTTCAGACTATAGTCAGCATTTTGCAATAGATGTTCCTTTAAATTGATATAAAACTTAGTATCTTTAGTAACGCATTTAATATTTTTGGGTGACTTATTAATATATTTTTTTTTTTTTTGATTTACGTCGGTAACAAAATGCATTTACGCACTGTCTCCCGGCCAAAGGGGGACCGAGAGAGGTGTGTGGGACTCACCACCGGCAGACACGCCCGCCAGCAGTAATACCCACTAAAAATCTTCCGACGACGCCCGCCGCTTGTTGAGAAAGAGGCGGGGGACCAGTACCTGGGTTGCAGCTCTGACACCCCGCCCGCGGCCAACGTCCCCCGGACCAAAACCGGGAGGACCTCCTCAGAGAGACGCAGTGGACGCGCCCCTCCTACCTCCTTGTGCGACCATAGCGTGTGTGGCCGACTTCTCGGAGGGTCCATGGTTAGACAGCCGGGGCCCCCTGCCCCCGCTGCCTAAGACCCTCCTGGCGCTGCTTGACGGGCCCTCCTGGCCCGCCCGCTGCGCCCTCCACAGGTCCCTCTTATTTTCCCCCCCGGAAGTCAGTACTAAGGGCACCCAGAGTCGCCAATCTCTGGGTGTTACCTTTTCCCTGGCGCCTCCTGCGCCCTACCGGGAGATACTCAGCCCCCCCACCACGACAAGGTGGAGACCAGTCGGGGGGGATGTGCTCGGTACCTGAGCTTACTAAGTGTAACTATCTATTATACAGCTCGATATGTCTATCGAATCTTGGAACTAAAAGCCCTCGTCGGAAGCTTTCAAAAACACATTCCGTGTAACACAAAACTTGAAGCGAAGAAACAAAAAAGTTCCTAACTATTTTATATTCGGCTCGGATTCGTCAGAAACTTGGCCAAAGAAATTTTCCTTCAGCAGAAAACCATTTTTTTATTATCAAAATAGTCGACATTTATTGAAAGAAATGTTTATTTTTAGCGTACATAATTTATATATGTTTATAAGAAAATGACTACGCATATCTAATTCTATAGTTAATTTTTTTAAAATATTGATAGAGAATTTTGCCCTGTCTTGCTCCATTTTCTTGTGCTTTGTTTTACGATAAAGTTACAAATTCTTTTGCGGGGAACAGTATTCGCATGTACAATACGCTGCCAGATGATGT
The DNA here is from genome assembly GCA_949126915.1 of Musotima nitidalis. NCBI lineage: Eukaryota > Metazoa > Arthropoda > Insecta > Lepidoptera > Crambidae > Musotima > Musotima nitidalis. Next base: position 2,472,098 of record OX421424.1, on the reverse strand, counting down.
GGCAAATTTATCTATTACTAAATTTAAACATTACATAAAGAGTAAATTGTGCCAGAAGGCTTATTATAGTGTGAAAGATTTTATGAACGACAAGTCTGCCTGGAAGTGACATGAATTGCTCCTTTCTTTCTTAAGACTAGATGAGATATGATCTTTAGATATTACATTTTGTTAGTTTTAAGAACACCGGTAAACTTAATAATTTATTTCTTTAATTGTATTAGATCTTAAGACATAATTTGAAAAAAGCCGAGATGAGTTTCTTGAGGCATTCTTCTCAATCTCGTTGCCTTTTTGGAAGCCTCGTTAGAGTCACCGACCGACTGACTGAATGAATGACGGACAATCCCCCCCCCCTCCTTTAAAATCACGACAGGCTGACTGACAGATACAGACTGACAAATCTTGAGAAAACCACAATAGACCGATAAACTGACAAATTCTGACAAAGAACCCATTTGCTTTTACTCCTTTATTATGGTACCGCTCATATTTCTTTCATTGTTGTTAAAAAAATATATGGAATTTCCATGTTGTGTAAATGTTTGACGAATCTAAATGATCATGTTGATCTTAAAGACAATAAAGTATATTTTATTTTATTTTGATTTTTTGTTAGTTTTTAAGTTGGACTTTCATAAGAGCTCTTTTGAGCCAAACTTCAATAAATAATTCTGACTTTAACTTTAAATCCCTTTAGCATTAAAAATCTTTTTGTACAAGTTTCTTTTGAGCGATATAAATAAAGAGAAAACGATAAGTATATCTGCGACCACTGTCAGTTTAAAGCAATCGAATCGCAATATTTTTATTGCCACATTCGATTTTAATACCGTTAATTTCATCACAAATAGTTTCTTTGTATTTTATTACAACAGCCGTATAAAATCCAAAGCTGGACATTAGCCTCCTCAATAGATTTCACTCTATTAGGGGTATTTGCCCATAGCCACCACACTGGGCAGGCGGTTTGAGCCAGTACGCAAGATGACGCTGCTGTCCATCCTCCGGTAAGATTATTTTTATCGACTCTTACGACTCCTTGTGAGATGGAAAAAATATAATATTATTTAATATGTATATTCATTTATTCAAACAAAAAAAGTTTACTTTATAGAATCGCGATTTTATACTCGTACAAGGTCATAATCTAAAATTACAAGTAAATAAGGACTTAGGTACTACTCCCCTTCTACCCTAATGGCTCGTCCGACACACATTAATCATACCTTTCCACCTGCCGACCTTGGACGTCATCGATGTAAATCGTGTAAATTCCATTCTATTCCGACTGGTGTTGATTGTTGACATTTGGTATAATACTTTGAATATTTCAACCTTGAGTTTAATCAAGTGATGGATTAAAAATATCTTTGTAACAATTCCCGCGCTACTGAGAGTCTAAAACTTGACTCTCGTTTCAACGTTGGTCGTGAAGACATCGTTGTTCTGAGGCTCCTATCTTACCTGAAGATGCCCTGTGTAAGGGCGAAACACGTGTCGTGTTGAATAGTTTCTCCATGTTTCGGGAAATTATAGTAGCGCGGGAATTGTTACAAAGATATTTTTAATCCATCACTTGCTTACAATGGATTTCCGCAAAGTAACGCCTGAATCAATAAATTACTTGAGTTTAATGTATAGAGAATGGATATTTAAAATGCAACATAAGCATTTTATCCGGTTCCTATTAATATTATTTGGAATTAATTCTATAAGAGAGGAGTCTATGGAGCATCCGTTGTGTACGTGTGACACACTGGCTGCTTGCTGAATTAAATAATATACTTAATATAATTTCTCATAATTACACTAATTATTTAGTTCCATGATAAGTATCATTAAGAACTTGTGTTATGGATATAAAACAACGGATTAAAACCTTTTTCTTGTAAATACGTACCTATCTTAATATACATAGAAAAACCCCAGTCCAGAAAAAATGTTCAATGTTCATGCACACAAAGATTTATCCTGTGTGGGAATCGAGCCCACGACTACAGGAGTGAATTGATAATCTACCTACGCCATGTCAACCGTAATAATGCTGAAAAAGCGAAATAGGTCAGCTCATATATACGAAAAGTGAGTGATGAAGGTGTTATTCGCTTTGAGATAATCTTAATTCTGATTTTCGGGGCCGCCCTTTACATACGTAATTATATTCAAATGAGTATTTTCCCTTCTCGTCCTATTTTTTTTGGAAAGGAACGAAAAAACCTTGAACATTCTGAAGCTTTCAATCCATACTTTTAATGATATTAAGGAAAATATGATTTAAGTAATTTCTTTTACATTCACGTCTAAACCTATTTTTGATAAAATCGATAGTAATTTTAAAAATGCGGAAGGAACTTTTGCCGCCTACTGGGCCTATTGGCTATTGCCTATAATAACCGGGCACTGTTATGTTCGCCAGAGCCTCGTCCGTTGATCGGCTGGTGCACCACTTGCAGGTGAGGTTGGCTTGGGCTCCTTAGGTCTTGGTAGGATCCCTGTACACTCTTTTTCGTGTCTTGTATAAATATTATTTATATTATATTTTATCCACGTATGTCATAAAGTTTAGTTGGAAAAAAATAGTACCCACTACCCATTGCATGAAGAACTGTAGCTATGCGGTACTATATTGACGGAAACCGTCTCCGAAGTTAGTCAAAATCTTTTATTAAAGTTTAGCTCAAAAGAGCTCTTATGAAGATCGAAACTTAAAAACTAGCGCGCCCATTCACTGCGGGCGGGAGCTTGATCGTAAAAGAACGGGCAAGAAAATCGTCAAGGTTAGTTTTTTCTCCCGCCAGTTATGTTTACAGTTGAGAAGAGTCACTGTGTAGATGGGGGACGGTTTGTGTGGCATTTAATATAAAGCTATTTGGTAGTTCGAAGCCAAGTTAGAAGAAGCCTTACAGGGCGGCATGAAAACAATCTAACAGCAGGACGCCACTCACAATTCGCGCCAATTCACACTGGGTTCGCGTGCTCGATAATGGCTTATCTAGATCCCTCTATTTTCTATGTTAGTGGTGGTGGTTTCCGCACTTAGTCCTTGCTATGGACCATTGTGCCTCTGCGGCCACATTTGCACACTCCAGTCAGCCCACCTCTCTCCAGAAGCAGATCAGGTTTCCAAATTTGTGCAAAACTTTCGCAATGGAACTCGGTAATCCTAGGGTTACCTTCCGTATGTCAGCCACGCCTGTGCATTCCAGGAGCACGTGTGCGACCGTTTCCTCAGCCACCATACACGCTCTGCACGAGGGACTGTCTGTGACTCCTATAGTGTGTAAATGTTTGTTCAGTGAGCAGTGCCCAGTGATGGTCCCCGCCACCAGGCGCAGGCTATTTTATCTAGAACCCTCTTTCTTTGGTTCATGAGAGGAGGCCCGTGTTCAGTACTGGCACGCTAATGAGCTTAGATGATGACCCATGGATCATCAACGTCAATAACTAAATGTATATTGTACTAAGGTACAACAATATCGATACCATGTAATCAGAACAAGTATTACGTCATATTCTTATTATTAGATGTCTATTTCATCGCATTTGTTTAAGCACACAAAGCAACACGAAAACTTAGTCCGGAACACATAGGAACACTTTACACAGGCCCCGACGTGTGGCCTGACTCACAAGTCAAACATTGACCGCCCTTGCGTTAGCAAACGTGATCTCTCTGTACTTTTATATTTACTTACAACATTAAGCTCAATCTGTTTCGTCGAGAAGCGACTGAAGACTGAAAATTTGTCCAGCAAAACCGCTAGAATAGTCTTTTTTTAATTCAATTTTTATAGTTGGTTCTCTTTAGAAAAGAAAAAGAATACTTACTTTATGACAGTGCCAGAAATACGTTTTATCCAATACTGTGTATCGGCTGAATCAATCAGTTAACTGCTAAACATACAAACGTGATCTCCCTGAATTTTCATATGTACTGACAACATTAAACTCCATCTGGTTGGCCGAAAACCGTCTGCTGTGACCAAAAAATCATCCGAAAAACCAGCAGAATATGCTCTTTTTAATGGAATTAAAGTTTATAGTTTATGCTTATCTTTAAAAAAGTTATAGTTAAGTATACTTACTTCATAGCAGTGCCAAAAAGGTGTTTTATCCAATAGTGTGTTTTGGGTTAGCCAATTAAAGATAAGTCTTAGTTTACGTCGATGTTTGACAAAGTGATCTTTTTAAACTTTTATATTTACTGACTTAAACTTTATCTGTTTGGCCGAGGAGCGTCTGTCTGTGTAAATGAAAATCGTCGAGCTAAGCCAACGGAAAATATTATGCTCTTTTTAATTGAATTTTAGATATTAGTCTATATTTCTTAATAGAAAAGAAAGAATAAATAAATAAATAAATATTCTCTTACAATCACACCAATTATTTAGTTCCAAGATAAGTATGACTAAGAACTTGTGTTATGGATACTAAAGAACGGATAAACATACTTACATATTTATTTATTTTTTTGTAAATACATACTTAATATACATAGGAAAACACCCAGACCAGAACAAATTGTCATGTTCATGCACACAAAGATTTGTCCTGTGTGGGAATCGAACCCACGACCTCTGGAGTGAAGTGCAGGTATACCATATCGGTCGTCAAAAAAGAAAGAAATGAAGGCACGCCCTCGCTTCGCTTTAGTAGCTATTTTACATCTTGTGTCACATTATTAAAGTTTGAGTAAGCAAAGGATCCTTTATATCTTTTAGTAATATATATAGCGTATCTGACTCAGGGATAATGTAGCATTCTAATGATGAAAGTATTATTGAAATTCGTCCGTTCGAGATCGTTCGCATACAAATATTTCCTATAAAGTACGTCTGTTGCGTTCCCAAAATCTTTTTGACGTGACAACGTCTTATAAATTGGTTTGCCGGGTGACACTTCAAGAAACTGCGTTACGCTCCGCTCACGTTATGCGGTCACAATGAGAGCGAGTGAGAGGCACGCGTCCCTTCCACTCGGGCATGGTTAGCCCGCCTAAGAGCGAGAGAGACAGACATAAATATAATTCTTTGTATAAATAAATGTTTTAAATTGTTACTATTATTTCATCCTTCTTCCTACTATACGAATTAATATTCACATTAAAATTATTTTACCACTCAAAGTCGTTGTCACGTAAAACTTTCGCCCGTATACCGACTTTACAGGCAACCAATTTTTTATGATGAAATTACGTGAACTCTGGATAGAAAAATGCTATTATAGAGTCAAAGAATGTTTAAAAGACTTATCAATATAACCTTTTGACAAAGTCCGACTTGTTAGTATTAAATCTATTAAAAAACGAGGAGCGTGGCCTCCTGCACCGCTTAACTGAGCTCACGTCAAATCACGGGGTTCTCACTTACTCGTTACCATAGTTTTAGCAATTTCAGCGTAATATGCGCCCGAGTTGTCAGACCGCTTTCCACTCGGAAATAATATAATTTAGGGATCTGTAGGTATAGTATTAAGCAAATTATTTTAAAAAAAATCTTTTATGTGTAATGACTGTTTGTATCCTGAATAGAATAAAAAAAAAAACTCATATGAAATCGCAACCCATTATTCGCCCACGAGGCAGACCACAACTACTGTAACAGCTGCGTTTACAATTTACAATATTGATTTGATGTCCTCTTTATAATATTAATATAAAATAGATATAGGTAAGGTATCAGTTTGGCGATAGAATTAGTTGAAATAAAGTGGTATGTCATTATGGATAAACAAATAAAAATAATAAAACTTTCAAAAAAAAATTGTAATTACACGTTAAATTTTACCATTCAAAATAGATCGGTACTACAAAACCGATTATAAGGCGGGGACCTCGTTCATACCTGGTTAAATTATGCGTTACATAAGGCTCCTGTATGAGCAACGAAGCTACGAGACGCCTAGAGACATCACAGGGCCGCCAGCACAAACGTCAATTGAATAATATATGCAAATCGATACAAACGTAACTGCTGTGACAATCGATACGACAAAACTTTGAAAGTGAATTATTGACAGGGATCGGAAAAGATACATACATACAATCACGCCTGTTTCCCCGAAAGGGTAGGCAGAGGCATATCATACGCCCACACTTCGCCTGTTATATTGTTGGTCCCACTTAATAGGTGGCGAGCCTATTGCCGCTTATCGGGAATTTTTATGTTCGCCAGAGCCTCGTCCGTTGATCGGCAGGTGCACCACTTGCAGGTGAGGTTGGCTTGAGCTCCTCAGATCTTGGTAGGAGCTTTATACACCTCGGATCCATATCGGAGAAGATAGAGCTATTTATTATACTTACGATAAGTTGCATCGTCATCATTAGCCCAGAGACGTCTACTGCTGAACATATAGGCCTCCTCCATTAGCTTCCAATGTGACCTATTGCAGGCGGCCTACATTCAACGTGATCCTGCAACTCTTATCAGGTCGTCCGTCCATTTTGATGCTGGAAGTCCCACGCTAAGTTTTTTATCAAAGGATCGCCATTACAGAACTTTTCTGCCCCAACGTCCCTCAGTTCTTCCTGCTATATGCCCTGCCCACTGAAACTTCAGCTTGCTGAGCTTGAAAGCTATGTCGGTGACATTCGTTCTTTTACGGATCTCTTCATTTCTCATTCGATATCGCGTGTGATTCGTTGCATCAATATGAACATTCCCAAAATGCCTAATTCTCGAGATTTAGCCGGGTAAAATTTACTCAAACGGTAAAATTGTAAGCGGTACGAATGTTATGAACATCAGTAGATATAAATAAAATTTAATATTCCAATCAATTCCACATTTACAAATAAAATATTAACAAAACCACGGTTAAAATACAAACAGAACTAAGTTTGACTCTTTCTTTTAAGCGATAAGACACCTGTGCTAGAAAATGCCACTCTATGCAAGAATTAACAAACACAGTACTTAAATGCTTAAGATTAAATTCAGTTAAGGGTGTCTTGCACAACGGCACTAACCCTGATTACCGCATATTTAAATCATCGTTCTGCCCCTCTCTTCTTTAAACAAATGACAGAAATGCAATGACATTTCAAATCAAATTTTACGTAAATTTTATTTGAAATGTGCACGAACTTGTGCAAGCCGCCCTACGACTCAAGCAAAGTAAAAAATAAATAGCAATAATCGAAAAGCTGCAATTGGAAATTTCAAACAATTGCATCAATTCCCCTTTTTTCAGTTAGAATTATGGGAAAAGTCCACATTAACATAAAAGTTTGCGAGAATCGAAATAGCTCTACTTATTCCGATCACTGATTATTAAACAGTATGTCTATAGGGTCTTACTCAGTCCATTAACAGAGCCTCGTCACTTGACAGTAACTCCCAGGGGCCACACAATGCTTTTATCAAGTTTTGACACTAAACGCCGACATTTTCTTTGTAATAAAGTTTGTAACGTGAAATTTTATTATGCTAGTACAAGTTTAGATTCTGTAGGTTGTTGTTTCTGTTGTCGGTATTTTAGTTATGTGATGTGTTAAGTATGTTATTTGATAGGTTATTTTTATATAAACTTTTTAAAGTTATACGAGATTTAGACTAATTCTGAGTTTACAACGTTTTAGTTAGTTGTGCCTGTATAATACTCTTGTGTAATTTTATTTCTGGTAAGAAAAAATATTCTAAACTATATTTTTTACGAACCCTTAAAGAAAGCCTATTGTTGTCGTCTGTATGTGTCTCCTAATATGTTCTTTCTTTTCATATATTTGTTTTTATTATCTCCAAGCGAGAAAAGATTTAAAACGACCGAGAAAGAGATAGTTTGAATTTCGCGTCTCATGAAACAAATATCCTTTTTTTCTCGTTTTACAATTACACCAATTATTTAGCTAAAGTATCATTGAGAACTTGTGTTATGGATACTAAAGAATGGATAAACATACTTATATACATATTTTTTTTTGTAAATATATACTTAATATACATAGAAAACACCCAGAACAGACCCACAAAGATTTTTCCTGTGATCGACCCCACGACCTCAGGAGTAGAGTGTAGGTATACTGACCTCCACGCCATATCGGTCGTAGTCAATAAACAGCTCTTACAGGTTCTGAATACTGACTTCATTATGAAACTCCTCCACTTTTGAAGTGCACTCTACGAGCAAAAATAAGCTGACTTCATTGAATTTTTTAAAGCAACATGATCATGAACTTAGTTCTAATTCTCATTCATACATACATTCACGCCTGTTTCCCCGAAGGGGTAGACAGAGGCATACTATACGCTCACATTTCGCCAATTATATAGTTGGTCCCACGTAATAGGTGGCGAACATATTACCGCTTTCCGGACACTGTTGTGTTCACTAGAGCCTCGTCCGTTTATCGGCAGGTGCACCACTTGCAGGTGAGGTTGGCTTGGGCTCTTTTGGTCTTGGTAGGAACCCTATACATCCGATTCTAATTCTCAATGACAGCTTTGTGTAGTAAATATATGCCAAGCGAAGCGCTGCTGTCTCTTTTATTTGATAAAATGAAGACAGTGACAGCACTCGTTTTAAACCTGGTCTTGCTTTGTAATAGGCCCCCTAGTGTTACATATAAAAACACGAATTGATACTAGATTTAGAAAGTGAAACAATACCTTTAAGTTTTTAACATGCTTTTTAACAAAAAATACAAACGGTAAACCTTAATTTAGACTATGTAAACCTTAGAGATTGTTAAATATTCACATAAACGAAGTTTCCATTTCGACTAAACCTTAAAATTACATCCGCCATTTTTGTTGAATCATTCAAGTGGGCTGGCGCCAGAAATCGGGCTCTTTGTGATTTCGGATGAATTTGAACAAAATTCTCCCCCAAACATAACACGAACTAATCAACTTCGTGATTTGAAAACGCCTTGAAATAATATTAATTATTTTCTCAGACGGTGTTTGATTTTACTTATTTTAAAAACGATTTTTGTTTGAATATTAGTCAGAGGTGGATGACCGAAAAAAATTCGGCAGGAGAGTTTGCCGAGTTTCTTGCCTACTTCTTTCAGCAAGCCCTAGTGAAGTAGTGCTGCTACATTTAGTGCTTGAACAAAAAAAAAGCCTCGTATAACAAAAAAAAAATTTGTTTTTTTTTGCTGATTTATTTATTGGTTCAGGCATTACTTTGCGAATTCCAATTGCTTTTCTTTTGTTGCCAGCAATCACTAATGTAAATTAATGATGAAATACTAATGCTACTTACGTATAATGACATACATACAATTACGCCTGTTTCCCCGAAGGTATAGGCAAAGGCATAATTAACGCCCACACTTCGCCAATTGTCGATTATCGAAGTGAAGCAGGGTTCTAAAAGGTCAACCCTTGGATGGGGTACTGTTGTTTGTGTAGCAATAAAACAGAATCACAGCTTGCGTGCTTTGGAAGGCACGTTAAGCCGTTGGTTCCTGTTGTCAAGATATGAAGCTGTCGTCAACCAATCCTTAAGCTTAGGTTATCACATGATAATGCACAAGTATCGTATCATATCATATTCGGTACGTTACATAAATAAGTAACGTACCGACATACACATAAGTTAATGTTATGGCCAATATCATCAGTCATTGTGACAAGTCTTTAATGTAAATAGATGCGTAAATTTGTGTGGCATTTAATTCCCGATGCCCAGGTTTGTATGTCGTCAACGGCTCCGAGTTAATTTTCCGACGACTGGCTCTCAAGGCGGGAATCGAAGAGCACTTCGAGAAATGTTTAGAAATCGATTCCAATTATAAACTAAATTGTTTAACTTCTATCTTTCTATATAATTGAGTAAATAATATTGAAGTGTTGGATTTGAAACCAATGTCTGTCAGTGGGATGCCTCAGTAGGCTGAGATTAGAGACATTCACAGAGACTTTGCGTATGGTATACAGTATGTAGCCCTATTTAGTTTCATTACACCAGGCGGTCAAACTAATGTAAGTGTCGGAATTTGGTTTAGCTATAAAGTATTAGGGTATGCAGTGCTTACTTACATTGTGTGCACGCCCCTGACTAAGATGATGATGGACACAGTCAGTAAATTTTAAAACCATTATCATCAGCAATTGCGACAATTAAGTCTTTTATGTAAACTGATGCGTCAATTCGTGTTACACATAATTCCCCATTCTCAGTTTTGTATGTCTGGCTGTTAAAGCTTGGACTGAAGAGCACATTTCGTAATGTTTAGAAATTGTATTTCCGATCTAGTTTGTAAAAGAGGATACAGGTGTGCACAGAGATTTTGCGTAGGGAATGCAATCTGTAGCGCTAGTTACGTCAGACCAGACTGTTGAACAGAAGACGGTATCGGAAATTTAGTTTAGCGGGGCTTAGGGTATGCAGTGCTTACTTACATTGTGTACACGCCACTAAGAAGAAGAATAAGAAAAGGGATAAGAAGAGGCTAAGAAGATGATAGATAGACACACAGTGAATTTCAGAGCGATTATCACAAGTCATTGGGTCAATAAAGTTTTTTTTAGAAATTGAGGCGTAAATAAGTTTTAAATATAATTCCTAATACCATCTAATTTGTTTAACTTCTATCTTTCTACACACACCAATAAATAACAATGCAAATTAATGTAGCAATTTGAGGTGTGAAGCTGGGAAGACTGGAATAATCCAGCAAACACCTTTCAGCTGGCGAGGACGTGATCTGATGAGTTCTCATGGTCTCGCCCTTTTTTGACAGTAGCTAGTTTCAGTCTGATATTTTTGTGTGTAGGCTGCCGAAGTCTAACATACCGCTAAAGAAGCCCTTTTTTTTGTTTTGTTTTACGTCGGTAACAAAATGCATTTACGCACTGCCTTCCGGCCAAAGGGGGACCGAAAGGGGGGTGTGGGACTCACCACCGGCAGACACGACTGCCAGCAGTAATACCCACTAAAAACGACTACTTCAGACGACGCCCGCCGCTTGTTGAGAAAGAGGCGGGGGCCAGTACCTGGGTTGCAGCTTCTGACACCCCGCCTGCGGCCAACGGCCCCCGGACCAAACCGGGAGGACCTCCTCAGAGAGGCGCAGTGGACGCGCCCCTCCTACCTCCCCGTGCGACCATAGCGTGTGTGGCCAACTTCTCGGAGGGTCCGTGGTGAGACAGCAGGGGCCCCCTGCCCCCACTGCCTAGACCCTCCTGGCCCTCCCGCTGCCCCCTCCACAGGTCCCTCTTCGTTTCTCCCCCGGTAGTCAGTACTAAGGGCACCCAGAGTCGTCGGTCTCTGGGTGTTACCTTTTTCCGGCCTCCGGGAGGTACTCAGCTCCCCCACTACGCCAAGGTGGAGACCTGTTCGGGGGGGTCCGTTAAAGAAGCCCCATTTAACCCTACTAGTATCCCGGGCGCCTGGGTATGCGTGACGGGTATCCAACGGTGGACAAAGATACGCTGATGATGATGGGACGTCTTATTGCCAAAACGTCTGCACAAAGAATTAGAGATGAAGAAGAGGATGTCACAAGGATCTAGTCGCGGGGGGCGCTGTTCATACGATAAGACTAGAAATATCTCTGTAGGGTGTATAGGGATCCTTCCAAGACCTGAGGAGCCCAAGCCAACCTCACCTGCAAGGTGCACCTTTTTTTTTCGTCTGTAAAATAATGCTGCTTACGCACTGTCTCCCGGCCAAAAGGGGAGACCGGGAGGGGGTGTGGGGCTCACTGCGGCCGACGAGACCACCGCAGTCCTACCCACTAAAAAACTTCAGACGACGCCCACCGCTGTTGAAAAGGGGCGAGGCACCAGTGCCCGGGTTTGTAGCTTCTGGTACCTCGCCCGCGGCCAACGTCCCCCGGATCAGAACCGGGGACACCTTCACAGGAAGGCGCAATTCGCAGCGCCCCCCCTACCTCTATTGCAAGGTGCACCTGCCGATCAACGGCCGAGGCTCTGGCGAACATAATAGTAGTGCTCGCCCCCTATTACGTGGGACCAACTATATAATTGGCGAAGTGAGGGCGTATAATATGCCTCTGCCCACCCCTGCGGGGAAAAAGGCGTAAATGTATGTATGTATGTATGTAAATCGCTGTATTATAGATATATTAATACAGTCTGAATCTATCAGATTTCTAGGAGATACAAATTATGTACATACATGTACGTACATTTTGAATTAAATTTTTTTAAGTATGTTTTATCCATGTTTGCCATGAGTTTATAAAATATATAAAAACAAAATAAATAACAGGATTTAGTTGAATAACACAATTGTTGGCGATGAGAAGAAGAAGAAGAGAGCGCCACGCCGGAGAAGTCGCGGAAGGCGTTAGTTGAACTATATCACGATAGCAGGAAAAATAAGAAATTAGCAGGTCACGACAAATTGTGACTGTTTGATATACAAGCACAGTCGCGGACTGCCGCTAGTTCACAATATTAATAATAATAATACTAGAAAGTCTAAGTTGAATTTGGAATATAATAAACTAAACCTCTAAAAAAAGCTTTTTTGATCATCAAAAATACTGAGTGAGCATCTAATAGGTGATTAGGTGCTCAATCAGTATTTTTGATGTACAAAAAGGTTAGGTTAGGTTGGCAATTTATTAATTTTGAAGACACGTTAAATAACACCCGTTGAATTTTAACCTAACTTTGAAACATACGTGACGTCAAACGGATTGAAATCTAAAATTAGAATCAATTAAGTGCCAGCTTAAAGCTTTTTACATTACCGAAGTAAATACTTTAGACTTAAGAGAATAACAAAGACGCAGTAAAAAATATATGCTTAAAAACCATATTATTAATTACTTGTCTGGGTGCTACGGTTCGTAGCTTCAGTGCTACGGTTATAAACCGTAGGTCGTATCTCGAAGCTCGATTATGGTTTCCAAAGCACAAGAATAAAATAACAAAAATCTAATAGCAGAAAAATCCATTTAGAACTTCAATAAATGTGAAATTCTTCATCAAACTTTTAATGATTATTACCTACTTCTTTCTATAATTTTGCACATCATTACAGGATTGAATGTAAAAAAATTAAATAAGAAAATTTTACTACTAAACTTACCAAACTGCAAACAAATTGTTAAATTTATTAAAATCTAGGCTGACAGAAAACAGCCAAGCGTTCTGCAGTGCGATTTAAAAACTTTTGTATTTCGAATACTTGTAGAACAAAATTTGAGTTTTGAACGAATCTCACATTCGCGCCGGAACTGACGACCGACCTTTACGAAGCGAAGGCGGCATCTGATACAGCCTACGTATATTTCTGTACGACTTCTGAAATGAGCTTTTAAAGCTTCTTTACACGTGGCGACGTTTAATCCTTATATTGTTAACAGGTAGCTGAGAAAGATTATTCAATCGATGTTTGTTTTTTGAACCTGTTGATGATCATTCCAATATCCTATGACCAACATTGTAACTTATCTTTTATTGTACTTATTTACGTGACTATAAAGCTTTTTGAAGAATGTATTTCTTTTAAACCTATATTAAGTGTTTATTTCAATTCAATTGTAATGTTATCATCATTAGGTTTTCTGAATTACCAGTACATTTAATTTTTTTAACCATAAATATCGTAGAATTTACAAAATCTCATATTTTTACAAGTTTAACATTGATTCTTTTAGTAACAGAATATAAGTTACAAAAGTATAAAATAGCTAATAAAAACTGTTGTACAGGGATAGGAAATGTTTACGCACCAAGTAAAGTAAGTTATTTTGCATTTAATATTTTATACTTTTAGGCCCAAATACAGACGTAATGTAGAGCTGAGCCGGCTTGCAGAAACTGTTTAAGGTCCAAATCTGCCAATTTTTTTTCCTTTTCCTTTTTCGTTTTTCTCTGGTGCAGAATTATGATGCAGATATACATACCATAACCATTGTTTTTTGTAAGCAGAAGCATATTATACGTTTATACGCCAATATATTGTAAGTCCCACCTTGTCCGTTGATTAGCAGGTCCCTTTGTTGCAGGTTAGTTTGGCTTTGGTTCCTAAGATCTTGGTACGATCCTCATACAAATTGTCTAATCATGTAAAATATCTGATCGAATACGTATCTGATGGTATAAAAGTCATCAAAACACTCTATCAATGGCTGTATAACGGCGGACCTGCGCAATCGGCGGGAAAGCGCCGCCATGACGACTTATCAATGAAGCCGCCATGCTGCTGACGTCATAACATGGCGTCGCTCGCCGTGCAATGTTTGTTTTCATCCAGAAAATTTATGAGAGCAGAGACCGCGAAACATTTTAGAATTCATTTCGTTTCATGCATGAAGTTTTCTTTAATGTAATGGGATGGTTTAAAGGTGCAATATTTAGCAAAAGAATACGCGAATTAGGCAAATATGTTAAATAAATTTGAAATTTTAAGAATAGGTATTCCTTTTGTTTTTTCTGGTTTAACCACAGTATGATGCTTCCCTCTGGGTTGCGAATGTCAGACTACAGTCGCTCCGTGTAATAACTGAAATTCAGCCAAATTTGGTTACACCACTGACCTGTAGTCTCTGGTTACACTTATACGTCTCGACAAACTATGTGGGGACCAAATGACTGGCCATGGCACCTCCTTCCTGCCGAGGTAGATAGGGCAGGGCCAAGAAAAACTGGCTTGAAGTAGGTGACATACGTGCCAATAGTTTGTTCACAAAGGATGCAGAAGACCGCACGAAGTGGAGACAAAAAGGTAGAAAAGCGTACCCCGGGCTTGCAACCGAGATAACGCTCTGATGAAGATGACTAAATCATAATGGACAATTAATCCACACACACCTTTATTACCCTCCACCTAATAATTATAGGAATATAATAAACTAAACCTCTAAAAAAAGCTTTTTTGATCACAAAAATACTGAGTGAGCATCTAATGAGGTGATTAGGTGCTCAATCAGTATTTTTGATGTACAAAAAGGTTAGGTTAGGTTGGCAATTTTATATTTTAAAGACACGTTAAATATGATCCATAATTATACCGATAAGCCGTGTGGTACCGGCCTAGAATAGTGCCACCCCCTCTTCAGGCGAAGAAGCGGTAGTTACGTAGTTATGAAAAGAGTCTACTTTGTAAAGAGCAAGCCACATTCTGATTTTGGTACCCGAGCTTATCGGACGTATAGTTGTTAACTTTGTATTTGTTAGTATAAATATAGTCTTCGGAAATATAGAGTAAAGCTGAAAGTATTGGTGTTATTATTTCTGCTTCCTGTGTGCTCCTGCCTGAGTGTTCCTAAAGAGTAGAGGAGTTTTTATACACTTAACACTGGAAAATACCCTAAACGCGTGAGTCCATATTTACGAGAAAAATCAATAAGTACCTAATAAACTACGACTACTAAAAGTAATGATTGTGTGTAAAATTAAATAAGTTTCTACAGCCCAGCATTTCCTGCCCCAAGACTGGACAGCCTTTGTTCGTGCCATGAATCAATAAGTGACTTTATAACCTTTGCCCTTCTATAAATACCGATGAGATGCTGCGGTGCATGCGTGGGATGCATTTGTTCAAATTTCATAAACTAAGACCCTTACTTTGTCCTCCTTCGAATACCATTAAATTAATTGAATCAATGTTATGATGGAAATAAGGTTTAGAATGGAAATTCTATTGTACACTTGAGTATGTTTTTCACGTATGTAATATTGTAAAATTATTTTTATACTAAAGTCTTCGACAACGTACAAAATATGTATTCTATTTTGAATTACAGACATGAAACAAAAAAATATTATATCAAACAAAAGTTAAGTCCAAAAATACCCCGACACAAAAAACAAAAGCTACCTTTAAAAAGTAAAAAATAATAAAAGAAAATTAATCCTAAAGTACCTATATGTATTAATATATTTTTTAAAAACTTCGTGTTGGGGGACCGCTTCCAATTAATTAGTGTCACATGCTTACCTATCTCATCTTTTATCTAAGACTACCAAACCTTTGACCAGAAGGTCCCAGAAAAAACTAAATTGAATTCGGTTTATTCGTTACAGACACGTCAAACTTACAACGCCCCTCTTTTTGCGTCGGGGGTAAAAACACAACATATAATGAAAATAGTAAAAAGAAAATTAAAAATATGGCCGCTCGTCGTTGCTGTAGCTACATAATTTCGAATGTACATAAACAGCCTATCGATTTAGTCTTCGCCTCAGTTTAAATCTGGAACGGTTCTAAAATATTAACGGTCGTTCCAATTTCGTATTTTTAGAAGTGTAGGTCGTATGATGATTCTTCCATAATTAATGAAGTCAGTCTTTATTTCAAGTGTGCTTTTAATAATCTCAGCGAGAATTAATTATACCTATATTTATATAGTATCTATTAATTAGTTGTAGCCAAGTTCACTTTTAGCACAGGTAAGTAATATTTATTTATATTTAGGTACACGGACAGATTATCATCATTAAAACTTAACTAAGACCAAAAACAAAATATAAGGCTAGACATTCTTCACAATTAGTGTACACATCATGACTTATAAATTAACAATAATAAAAAATAATGCAAAATAATATCAAACAATAAAATACTAACGGGAAAATACTGAAAATATAACAAACAATATACTGCATACGGAGAAAAAAAACAGGAATCATGATATGTGTCGACTTATGAGAGAAGGCCAGTCCTTCGCCCATATTGACACTAAACTAGATTCCATTAGACGGATGCCCTCGACTATGTGAAGCGACATACGTAAAACGGCTGTTGTGGTGGGAGACGAAGATCTGAAGATCAGCTCAGTGGTGTGTCATTGGAGAGGCCTATGTCCAGCAGTAGACGAATGTACGCTGATGATGACACCCTCGGGCAATACAAATAATCTCACAGTATGAAAATACTCATCATCATCATCATCATCTCAGCCCATTAACGTCCCACTACTGAGCACGAGCCTCCTCTCACATATCAAGGTGTGAGGGTATTGGGTCATACTCCACCACGCTGACCTAGTGCGGATTGGCGGAGGCAGGTGTATGGCATCCTGCTGTTAGAATTTTTCAAGCCGCCCATTAGGCCTCTAACATGGCTAAGCGACTACCACATTTAGTGATAACCGGGACCAACGGCTTAACGTGCCTTCCGAAGCACGGAAGCGCTCGATATCAAATGCCACACAAACGGTCACCCATCCAAGGTCTGACAACTGTGCTGTACTTCGTTCATCGATTCCGTCCACCATCCACCGAGCACCGCAGAGCTGCGAGCGCTTCAAAATATTTATACAATTCGTATTATCATATCATAGCGTTATCCCGGTTGCCTCAGACTTCAGCTTAAGGCCCGGGGTCTGCTCGCTGTTCTAACCAGATTTTGACTGAATTTCGCCACTTCTTAAACAAATAAGAAGTAATGGGTACTTCTCATTTGTTTACGAAGTCACCTTATTTATTTATCCAAACTAATTGTATATTAATATTAATTAGTTAAAGTATATATATTAATATAGAATATTATAAATGCGAAAGTAACTCTGTCTGTCTGTCTTTTCTTTACGCCTAAACTACTGAACCGATTTGTGTAAAATTTGGTACAGACATAGTTTGGAACTGGAGAAAGTACATAGGATATTTTTTATCCAAAAAATCCCCCGGGTGCGGGAACTTCTCAAAAATCCCGCGAGATCGGAAACTATATGGGTAAAACCAATAATCTGCCGGAAGTCACTATTTCGCGCGAAAGAAGTCGTAGTATACCCGCACTCCGCTCCTGAGGGCCTACTCTAATTCAACGAAAACGAAACTTCGTTATACCCATCCCTTACACTCGATACTGATATACCCAGAGAGTGAAAGAGACAGGTACAACGAAATTTCGTTTTCGTTGAATTAGAGTAGGCCCTCTGAGGTCGTGGGTTTATAATGTTGAACATGATTATTTGTTCTCGGGGGTTTCCTAATGTATATTAAGTATGTATTTGCAAAAAAAAGTATTTATATATGTTTATCCGTTATTTAGTATCCATAACACAAGTTCTTAATGATACTTATCTTGAAACTAAATAATTGTTGTGATTGTCAGAAAATATTTATTTCTATTCGTCCACTGCTGAACATCAGCTTAATTGTTGTTTTAATTTATTTTATTTTATTTTTTTGCATATGTATTTTACCTATCCTTGTTTTATCTACTGACTTCTCATGAGGTTGGCTGGAAGAGATCTCTTATAGAGATAAATTCGCTTTTGTACATGTCCTTTTTATTTGTAATGTTTTGATATTTTTGATTTATGTGCTATAAAGAGTTTAAATAAATAAACAAATAGGACTCTCCAATGACACCAATTGATGACCGATGAGCTCGATCAATGAGTTTTGCGTATACCGTCACTACAAAGAATATTCACGTTAAAGAAATAAGCACACAAAGAAAAAATAAAGTAAATTTCCCAAAGATTCATCAGAAAAGACCAACTAAAGGGAAAATATACAAAAAACTAAATTATACACTGGCAAACGTGCTTTTTCTCGAAATTTTGTGAAATAAAATTAACCTGCCAGAATCACATGCAATGACAAAATCTAATAATAAAATTCCTTTCATAGATTAGTTACCTACTGACTAGAGAAAAATATACTAATTATTTCTAACAGATACAACATTAAAAAGTGGGTCAACTAAATATAAGCTTATTTTAGAATTTTGTTCTATAAGTAAACTAGCTTTGGGTGAAAGAGATAGATATAGGATTCGCACCCTCACCTTAAAGAGAATAATCCCCTAGCTCAAGGGTCGCGAAATCCCTTCCCGCGCTTGCGTGAATCAATATCCCCCACCCTACTATTAAAACATCTCTTCATTGTATCTAGAACACAATCACGATACATTGCGGAGTTCCCTTTAGTCATTATTACGGTTGAAGCTATATAACCAGCAATGTATCAATTTTTCATAGAAATGTTTGACGAAGTTATTTGTTTGGATGACTCCTAATATATGATCGCGCCTGCGCCCTGCATCCTTGGACCAAACATCGAACAAGTGTAACTCTAAACTGGTATAAAGTGCATCCATTTTGTGTGAATATTGTAAAAAAACCTGTTAAATGTAAGTAATTACAACGTTATTTTGTTATATATCATCTATTAGTAGTGCCCCATTACGTAGTGTTTATTTAAGTATAGATACACACCTATAGTGTGTCTATTGTTTTGTTTTTAAACAAAGTCCTTGTAGGTGGGACAAAAAAGTTTTAATGTATCAAGCTTAGTAATAATACCTGAGTATGTATTTATATCCGGTTACGAAATACTTCAGTAAGTAAAATGTCAAAATCATAACTTGTAGTAATTTAATATATATTTGAGTAAATAAGATTAAAATCTTTTTAAAATATTTAGAAACAATTTTTGGTTGATACATTTTGTTAATATTTGCAATGGCTAGCTTAAGGCTCTTTTCTTCCAGTGGGTTCTTTTGTTTAGTATATATATTAGCGAAGTTTGAATTCGGTATCAGCTGGTTTATAGGGCGAACACTCATCTCAAAGGCTACGATCAGCTTCTAATTTAGTTATTATACAGTCAAGAAATACTACCCATCTGTTACTACTGCTTCACCTAAGTGATGAAAAACTAAGTATATAATGAAAAGCGTTTTCATAATGAAAATCGAATTACGTAAATTCATCACAAAATCGAATTGATTATGTACACCTAGATGACAAAGGAATTAAGAAAATATAAATATAAAAAAAACAATCCATGGTAGGTAAGTTTTTCTTGAGGATGTAGGTATGTAGTAAAAAGATTATATGTAATGCACCATTTTTTGTAAAGGTATGACGGCCTGTTGGTAGCGCCTTCTTTTAAAATTACTTTGGGGCGATATTTGACGTCGCTCAGTCAGGCGTGTCTATGGTCGGCGCAGTCATGTGTCACTGATTTTACGAAGACTTCTTGGCGGGAAATTGAAGCGTCATGTCTGCAGTTTTGTTTACTTTTCTAAAATTTATGATATTTTTAACATTAAGTATAATAACGGTGAATTGTTAACTGTTAAGCGTTTGTGAACATACATGATTGTTGGTAAATCAAACAAAGCAGTGCAACATCCCTTTTCAAATTCTATCAAGGAGTCCATGTGAGATCTCAGTATAGTCCCACATCTTTACTGAGGACTCAAGGGGCTTAGGGCAGGGTATCATTTACCATTTATCATCTTTATCACCACTCATTCGCCTTTACTATGAATTATATATTATTAGGAAGCGCTTGTAGCTCTGTGGTGCTCGGTGGTCGGAAACGATCACCAAAGTACAGCAGAGTTTACAGAGGTCAGTCCTTGGATGGGTGACCGTTTGTGTGGCATTTGATATCGAGCGCTTCCGTGCTTCGGAAGGCACGTTAAGCCGTTGGTCCCGGTTATCACTAAATGTGGTAGTCGTTAAGCCATGTTAGAGCATATTCTAACAGCAGGACGCCATACACCTGCCTCCGCCAATCCGCACTGGGTCAGCGTGGTGGAGTATGACCGAATACCCTCACACCTTGATATGTGAGAGGAGGCTCGTGCTCAGTAGTGGGACGTTAATGGGCTGAGATGATGATGATGTTGATATATTATTAATATATATTTTACTTGATACTGGCTAAATGTGTTAAACGCAGGATGCCATGATTAAAAAAAAAATATAAATTCAAAATCTTTTGTGTACTTACACTATGGAATGCAATAAAAAGTTCGAATTAAAGTATAAAACAGTTAATTTATCCTTCTTCTATATTTTTCCAATCAGATGAGTTGCGGGCCGGAATGCCTGTCTCTCGGTCCGCCGCCGGACTCCATCTTGCACATGCCCCCGCCGCCCCTGCCCGCATTCCTGGCGGGAGCCAACCTGACTCCACCATGCCGCGCCGCCAACTGTCCTCCTCAGCAGCACGAAGACAATTCATTGTTCCCGGGCGTTGAGTACCATGAGCTGCCACGACATGGTAAGAAAATTTCTTCCTTAATTACGTACTTAGTTGACAATAATTCCTGTGTTTGAAGCAGGTGACAGCTTTACATGTTGACAGCATCGTCAATTATCAGAATGTTGCATTTTTTCCAACCCTAAAACCAGCAAAGTAATCCCTAATTCCAAAGTAATATATTGCTGTAGCTATAATTTATTAGGTCGGGGAAAAAGTCTTTTCGCATAACGTAGGTATAAACTTATTATAAATTTTTTTTGACTGTACTATTTGTGTCTGGCTGGTTTTGGTAACATTAAAAAGGTTCCATTATAAAGAAAATAAAAAAATAAAAAAAAATTGTTTCCCACTATTTTTCATTTGTTTTTCTCTCCGTTAAAATGAGTGAATCTAATGAAGAAATTCGATACATTTTAAAATTTTATTATAAAAAAGGCAAAAATGCAACTCAAGCAGTGAAAAAAATTTGTGATGTTTATGGACCTGATGCAGTGTCAGTAAGAGTAGCACAAATTTGGTTCAAACGTTTTCAGTCCGGAAATTTTGATGTTAAAGATGCACCTCGCTCTGGTCGCCCTGTTACGAATAAAATGGACGCCATTTTTGAAAGAGTGGAGCAAGATCGGCATATTAGTAGTTACGATGTAGCTGAAGAACTGGGAATTGACCACAAAACAGTTTTGACCCATTTGAAGAAAGCTGGTTATACAAAAAAGCTCGATATTTGGGTGCCACACGAGCTCACTCAAAGAAACTTAATGAACCGTGTACCCATTTGCGATTCATTATTGAGACGTAATGAAACCGAGCCGTTTTTGAAGAGATTGATAACTGGCGATGAAAAGTGGATCACGTACGACAAGAACGTGCGAAAAAGGTCGTGGTCGAAAGTTGGCCAGGCTTCACAGACTGTGGCCAAACCTGGCCTAACACGAAATAAGGTGATGCTGTGTGTATGGTGGGATTGGAAGGGCATTGTTTATTATGAGCTTTTACCGCCCGGCAAAACCATCGATTCTGATCTTTACTGCCAGCAACTGATAAGATTAAAGGAAGCAGTCGAGAGAAAACGGCCGGAATTGATCAACAGGAAGGGTGTGGTCTTTCATCACGATAACGCTAGACCACACACATCTTTAGCCACTCAGCAAAAATTAAGAGAGTTCGACTGGGAGGTCCTAGTGCATCCACCATATAGCCCTGACCTTGCGCCTTCAGATTTTCACCTGTTTCGGTCTCTGCAGAATTCTTTAGGTTCTGTAAGGTTGACCTCAAGAGAGGACTGCCAAAACTATTTGTCCCGTTTTTTTGATCAGAAGTCCCAAAGTTTCTACAGTAACGGGATAATGTCTCTGCCCACAAAATGGCAGAAAGTTATTCAACAAAACGGTACATATATATTGTAAATAAATGTAAATAAACTTTGAAAAAAATGTCTTGACTTTTCATACAAAAATACGAAAAGACTTTTTCCCCAACCTATTATATTGTACTTGTCTATAATAACAACTTTCACAAAAGCTGAGAGCATATCGTCTCAAATCAAACACGTCCCATTATTTCGATTACATATATCTAATCAGACGTTAACTTTAAGGTATCAAACATCCTATGTTATAATGCTTGCTCTGTGCCTCGGAAAGCACGTTAATCCGTTGGTCCCGGCTGTCATGAACATCTATGGCAGCCGTTATTAGAAAGTCAGTGCATTCTAATATTCTGACAACTGGTTTAACCATAGAATGATGTTTCCCTTAGGGTTGTGGAGGTAAGATGGCAGTCGCTCCATGTAATAACTGAAGTTCAGCCATGTGGTTAGACCAGTGAGCAGACTCTGGGCCCTGGGCTTAAGTCTGGGGCAACCGGGATAATGCTAGGATATGATGATTGAACATTCTATATTATTATGTGACAATGTTAAGTTAAAACTGTAACCTACAAAAAAAATCGAAACATTAGGACTAATTTGATTCCCTAGTTGATCTGAGTCTTGTCCTTAACAGTTCCAACGCATGAGTGGCTGAAGGTTTTCTTTCATATCATATAAGAAAATCCTTATTGTTCAGCTGTTCGGTACAGTCAGCGTTGTCGATACCAAACCAATGGATAAATTTAAAAGAGCATAGACAATGAGGTTTTTGCTAGTTCTTCTTACAGAGTGGTGGCTCGAAACTGGCACTTAGATTCACTTACATTTAATTATTTTTCGTTTTTAAATTGTTTTGTTGCATAAAAATTAATCTAGATTCTAGAGCTTCGTGATTTTAGTGTCATAATATTTTGATTGTTTTTTTAAATATTTATATTTAATTTTGACGTTTTCAAGTATTATGTAATAGTTTATGAAATAAATAATTCTTGATCTTGATCTCATATAGTTGTTAACACTTTTTTATTATCAAGAGCTCTAGGGCGTGATCCGATAAACATATCTGGCGCTCTGGGTGATACCAACTATTAAATTTTTTACTGAAACGTGGTGCCTGACTAAGGGCCTCATAAGAAAGCTCAAAGTCGCTCAGCGTGCAGCTTCAAGTGGCAGTGGGCGGGGCACATAGCTCGAAGAACCGACGACCTATGGGGAGTTAAGGTTCTAGAATGGCGACCACGAATCAGCAAACATAATCGAGGGCGGCCTCCCACGCGATGGACCGATGATCTGGGGTCAAGGCGGCGGGAAGCCGGTGGATGCAGGCCACTCAGGATTGTCAATGTGGAAATCTATTGGGAAGGATGGACTATGTTCAGCAGTGGACGTCAGATGGCTGGACCGATGACCACTGGTCAGGGCGGCGGGGAGCCGGTGGTTGCAGGCGGCACAGTATAGATCAACGTGGAAAGCAAATGGGGAGGCCTATGTTCAGCAGTGGACTTCAAATGGCTGATATGATGATGATGGTGAACTATTTAACGCTGACTGTACATCCTTTTCTAATAGTGCTGTAGTAGTATGGGAGTTAATTGATATGCTGAACTTGTCCGTCACAGTTGCGTCCTTTCCAGAGCCGGCCGGCGGCGACGACACCTGGTTCCTGGTGCTCATCACCTGCTGCGTCGCCGTGCTCTGCATCGCTGCACTTCTGGCACTGTTTCTACTCAAATGCAGAGAGTAAGTTATCTTTATCTAAAGTTAGCGTGAGAGCTATGCTCGGAGTGTCTCTACGTGATCGAATCAGAAATGAGGAAATCCGTAGAAGGACTGGAGTGACCGACATAGCGACGCGAGTTTGCTGACTGAAGTGGCAATGGCGGGGCACATAGCTCGAAGAACCGACGACCGATAGGTCGTTAAGGTTTTTTAATGGCGACCGCGAACCGGCAAACGTAGAGGACGGCCTCCCACGCGATGGATCGATGACCTGGTCAAGACGGCGGGAAGCCGATGGATGCAGGCGACTCAGGATCGCTCCATGTGGAAATCTATTGGGGAGGCCTATGTTCCGCAGTGGACGTCAGATGGCTGAGATGATGATGATAATTGGGTCTCGCTTTACTTTAATAGCGACCAATCTCTTCATCAATGTTGGTCATGGTACGGCAGGGGAAGAGGTGCTAAGAATCCCCGGGCTACGGAAGACCTAAAGATCAATCTCAACGGCGTGCTTATGTAGATGCATCAGTGGATGAAAATAGGCGAATGATGACGATGAATGTCGACAAATGCGAAAGAAAACCGTAGGCCGATGAGACGTCAAAGTTCTTCAATGGCCGCCAACTAGCAAACGTTGTAGATGACAGAGTTCCACTAGATGGACCGCTGATCTGGTCAGGGCGGCGGCAAGATGGGGGGCGGAAAAGATCGATCGACCTGAATAACAAATGTGTAAGCCTATGTTCAGCAGTGCACTAATGGCTGAGATGATGATTACTTTACTAAATCATTACAGCGAAAAGTATACTTCACGTAGTATAACTACAAAGTTTTTTTGTGATATTAATAAATTCTTAGAGTATGTCCAAAAAGCCTTCTTCTTTTTCGTCGTTATACTCTTGGCAGAGTGGTCGTGGTCGTCACTTCAGTTGCAGTGACCCAATAAGCCTAGAGTACGACAAATATTCGTTAAATAATTGGAAAACATAGTTAAAAATCTATGGCAAGGTTAAAAGACATAAAGTATAACTTGCGTAAACTTTTGCGAAATTTCAACAATGGTTCTTTCTATAAAACGGGGATTTTTTTTAATACGTAATTAAATTGTTATGAAAGAGGTACCTATTACAACGACCTATATGGCGTGGAGGTCAGTATACCTACACTTCACTCCAGAGGTCGTGGGTTCGATTCCCACACAGGACAAATCTTTGTGTGCATGAACATGAATATTTGTTCTGACCGTCTGGGTGTTTTCCTATGTATATTAAGTATTTATTTACAAAAAAAAGTATTTAAGTATGTTTATCCGTTGTTTAGTATCCATAACACAAGTTCTTAATGATACTTATCTTGGAACTAAATAATTGGTGTAATTGTCAGAAAATATTTATTATTATTATTTATTACTATTACAAAGTGTTAAAGTATTTTTTAATATTTGCAGATGGTCTAATCTGCTTCTCTTCAACAGAGCCCGCGGCGGTTGCAAGGGCGGCGCCGGCAAAGCCAGCGGCTCCAACGCCCTGTACGGGGGCGCCGCGCTCGACTCCCGCGTCCTGTGGGCCGCGCTAACACCTCGCGGCACAAGGCACTTCGTCGCAGACACCTATCCTCATGACGAGACCGAGGATCATCATTACGAATGCGTCGAACCGCCCCTTTACAAACTCGGCCCACCAGAAGACTTGACAATC
The DNA here is from genome assembly GCA_949126915.1 of Musotima nitidalis. Taxonomy (NCBI): domain Eukaryota; kingdom Metazoa; phylum Arthropoda; class Insecta; order Lepidoptera; family Crambidae; genus Musotima; species Musotima nitidalis. The sequence goes on along the minus strand of OX421424.1, from coordinate 2,446,428 downwards.
ACCAGACATTTCAACGTCGAATACGAAGATCCTGCTCCATTAATCGAAACCTATAGCGATAGAACTGAGGAATACTTCCGCAATGGAATGGATACTTTACGTAGAGGAAGACCACTCGTATCTTCCCCTACTCGCATCGAACGACCTAACCTGCCGCCTTTAAATCTTCAGCCGCGAACCCTCCGAAGGGCCCCGCACTCTCGCCGTGTGAGCGACGCGAACAATCCAGAAAAATCGGCCATCTGAACCGAGCCAGGCGCGGTTTTTTCCGTCGCCGATTCAACCGATATCGATTACGATTGGCAATCGATTGAGAACTCGAACGTCGATCGTCTCGTTTGAGGACCGAGGGCGATACGTAACCGTGATGTATTTTAACACCTTAAAGAAGTTACTGTTTATTTTGAATTAGATTGTAACGTGTACTTTAATTTCTCAAGCTTTTTATTTTATATGAAATAGAAACTTCAATGTACATCACCTTCTTAAAGCTCTCCTTGGTCAAAACTTCAATTAGTTTATCGCGTAATAACCAAACTTTTAATAAGTATTTGATGGTTCTCTCCTGTAAAAAAGTGCAATGTAAATGCTAACTGCCTCTAGTCAAAATATTTCTAGTCAATAGTTATCTAGACTGTATTACTGTATTTAACCTAAGATGTACGTTGTAACCACTTTATACGTTTATCTATTCACAAAACACTTACTATGTTTAAATAGAATATAATTAAGTCTTAATATTTCTACACTTTTATTTAGTTTGCAAGAATTATTGTGCCATACACATTAGCAGACTATGAAATAGACAGTCGAATTTTGTACGAATTAAATTATTAATAAACGTGTTTGTGAAGACTTTTATTTAATTTGAACACTACAGTCCGCTTTATACATGTAAAATTAAACTTTTTGAACTATTGTTTCAAGGCATTCGCTATTTTACAAAAAGGTGAAAAATATAATAATTTAATGGTAACAGCTTACTACAATCGCATAGATATTGGACTGCACTTTTCAGTAACACTGATTGAAATTTGCCATAGCTCCAAGAAATTAAAATTCTAAGAACACTGAATTATCTAAAATAAATGACGATTTTATACGTAAAATAAAAATGTCTAATATAAGTTGTAGATACTTAAATTTCTTAGCATATACACGATCCATGGGCTGATGAGAGACCATGGTCCTGCCTTTTTGCCAACTAGTGACGGGCGTCGTCAGTTTTTTAGTGGGTAGGCTGAAAAGTTCCTGCAGGAGCCCCACATAACCGCTGTCCGGACCCCCGACCGGTTGGGTATGCGTAAATGCATCTTTCTGACGTTTAAAAAAAAATATAAAAAAAAAAAAAAAAAAGCATACACAATCTCATCTCTTCTTCTTCTTCTTTTAAATAATGGCTTCGTGCGATTTGCACATTTAGCCAGTGTCAAGTTAGAGATATATTAATATCATATAAATTATAGTAAATGAGAATGAGTGGTGATAAAGATGATAAATGGTAAATGAGATCTCCTCCCCCTAAGCCCCTTGAGTCCTCAGTAAAGATGTGGGAATATACTGGATCTCATCTCTGTATCTTTTTTCTTTTCTTTTAAATAATGGCTTCGTTCGTCTAGCACATTTAGCCAGTGTCAAGTAAGTGATATTTTAATAATATATATATAATTCATAGTAAATGAGGATGAGTGATAATAAAGATGGTAAATGAGATACCCTTCCCCTAAACCCCTTGAATCCTCAGTAAAGATGTAGGACTATACTGAGATCTCATTAATGGACTCCTTAAGAGAATATGAAAAGTGATGTTGCACTGCTTTGTTTGATTTACCAACACTCATGTATATTCACAAACACTTAACGGTTAATAATCCACCGTTATTACACATTAATGTTAGAAATATTACAAAATTTTAGAAAATATAACAAAACTGCAGACATACCTAACGCTTCACTTTCCCGCCAAGAAGTCCCTCATCTCTTTCTTCTTTCTTTTAAATAATGGCTTCGTGCGTCTAGTACATTTAGCCAGTGTCAAGTAAGTGATATATTAATAACATATAATTCATAGTAAATGAGAATGATTGGTGATAAAGATGATAAATTGTAAATGAGATACCCTCCCCTAAGCCCCTTGAGTCCTCAGTAAAGATGTGGAACTATACTGAGATCTCACATGGACTCGTTAAGAAAAAAATTGAAAAGTGATGTTGCACTGTTTTGTTTGATTTACCAACACTCATGTATGTTCACAAACACTTAACGGTTAATAATCTACCGTTATTACACATTAATGTTAGAAATATCACAAATTTTAGAAAATGAAACAAAGCTGCAGACATGACGCTTCAATTTCCCGGCAAGAAGTCCTTATCAAATCTCAATTAAGTAATTGAGTTTTTTTTTCTTTTAAATAATGGCTTCGTGCACTTCGTGCGCTTAGCACATTTAGCATATATACATACGTACAATCACGCTTGTTTCCTAGGGTAAGTAGAGGCATATTATACGCCCACACTTCGCCAATTATATTCGGTGGCGAGCCTATTGCCGCTTACCGGCCACTGTTATGTTCGCCAGACCCTCGTGCGTTAATCGACAGGTGCACCACTTGCAGGTGAGGTTGGCTTGGGCTCCTTAGGTCTTGTTAGGATCCCTACGCACCTAAATGTTTTATTTTGTATAATTGCTGACTGACTCTTTTGTTCTGATAATTAATGAGTTGTGCACTGAACCAAACTGAACCTGAACTGTTTGCGAAGTAAATTTTGTTAATCAATTAATTAGAACGAGCTTTATCGTGATTTATTATCGATTAATTTTAATTATCTGGAATTATTATATCAAATAGAATAAAATACTTTAGGATACTTTATTTGCACTTGATTGAGGTACATTACAGTTCTTGTACAATAAAATAAAGCTCCTCTCATTCAGCCAACAACGGTAGCATGCAAATTATAATTAAACTACACAATTTTTGTGCAATAAATGTTCTATTCATATCAGTGCTATTTCCCCAAATGATAAGATCATACCGTTGAATAGACTCTATATAAGCATAATATGCTGTTAGGGCAGCGTTTTTTGACGCTACTTTAGTTAATTTATGTAAGGCTATAGGCAAATCTGTTTATCTTATTGCATACATTTTCAATTTGTTTAAAATTTAAATTTTAATCAAGATCTACACCTAAAAATTATGTTACATTGGTACCATTGAGTCTTATGTACTAGAAATTATAAAAACTTTTCGTTTTAATATCTAATTCTAATTAGAAGGTAGGTACCTATCTGACTCCTCTAAATTTCTACCCGTAGTGTATGGGTGCAAGTACGAGTAGGTATATCTTTAAGTTATGTTATTCAGTACTAAATCAAATTCAAATTGAATAAGAATTTTGATGCTTTGGATCAGTTTTTTAATATCTAGTTCTTCTCACTACTACACTCAATTATTTAATCTAGTCACTACTAACTAACATGAACACAAAAGTACACACGCGAGCAAAAGTTTGAAATCACTTACTTGAAATTGGTTCCGCGCGATATTGAGTACTAAATAATTTTATAATAATAATATAAATGACATCATTATAAATGTTCAACTGTTAAGTTTAAATTAGTTTTGAAGAAGCTATCCCAGATTAAGCGAAGGAGGTAGGAAAACAAGGAACAATGGAATAATAACGAATAACATTATATATTATAGATGTAAAAAAGTAATAAGACTGATCACTGTTTCGAAAACAAAAAAATTACCTTATAAAAAACTAGCATACCTACCACCCACTGCATGGCGCATTGTGCAGTATGCAACTCACACTTACTTGTTACTGAACGGTTTTAATACAACTAAATTTACGAGATATGCTCTGTGTCATGATCTGACAACATTCGACTTTATTCAGTATACATACTCTGTGTCATACGCCATTTTGTAATTTTTTGGACATGTTGACTCGGTTGCAAAAATGATTTAAATAGGCGTAATGTAATTACTTCGGGACTTATTTAGTTTATTTAATGCGAAGAGTAACTTAAAACAATGGACATGTCGGAAGTAAAGTCGTTCAACGCGGAGGTAAATAAGTTATATATAAAAAATTATGAATTTTTTTTTCGTGGCATCTTTTTTACTAAACTTTAATTTTGTTTCAGTTATCCGGGTTGTACGACAACAAACCGCCTATATCTAAGGCTAAAATGAGTGCTATCACCAAAGGTGCTATAAAAGCCATAAAGTTTTACAAACATGTAGTTCACAGTGTAGAAAAGTTCATACAAAAATGTAAGCCAGAGTATAAGGTTCCTGGTTTATACGTGATAGATTCAATAGTGAGACAGTCTCGGCACCAGTTTGGCCAAGATAAAGATGTATTTGCTCCTCGATTTGCTAAGAATATGCAGCAGACTTTTGCAAATTTATTTCGCTGCCCCCCAGAAGATAAGGTTAGTTACATAAAAAGTTTTAGGTTAGACTTCATAAACAGTAGTTCTAGTGCAATAAGTATGAAATTAATAGAGTATCTTTTAGAGAGAAAGAAAATATCTAATATGTGTTACAATTAAATTAAGTATTAACTTAGATAAATTTAAATTGTTTTTACAATTTATAAAACAAATTCTTAAAGTATAATTGTATGGAGTACATAGCTCTTGTCTGCTTTTATTAATAAAAAAATATAATATAAGTTTTTAAATATATTGTTGATATTGAAATCAATAGCTAAGCTGTAACTCCTGTTGACATAATTTAATTACTTTAAAAACTTATAATTTATTTTTATATCTTCCAGCGTAATATCATAAGAGTTTTGAATTTGTGGCAGAAGAACAATGTATTCAGTCCACAAGTAATACAGCCCTTGTTAGACATGGCTGATCCCAACCACCCACTTCATCAAGAAATACAACTACAGCAGCAACAACAAAACAATACTGCTAATGGTGAGATAAGATATTTAACTATGAGCTTGTTTCAAAATGTCCAAATAAGGCATACTCTGAGTTCAAATTACAATTTTATTTTGATTATCTCATAAGTAAAAGAGCGCAGCGATAGCTGAGTGGCATGACCAATAGCCTGCACATTCAGAAAGTCTCGGATTCAAACCCTGGTGGTGCTTCTATGACTTTTATCGCTTATTCTGTGACTCAAGAAGCATGTTAAACATGCGGAGGTTGACAGCAGTTGCTCCATGTTATAACTGAAATTCAACCAAATCTGGTTAAAACCAGTGAACAGTCCCTGGGCCCTAAGCCGAAGTCTACGGTAACCAGGATAATGCTAGGATATGATTTTATCTGTAAAGAAAAGTAAAATAACATGTATTTATTTTATTAAGAAAAAGGTTGTAGGAACTGACTTAAACACTTTTAAACTGGTTTTAAGACTGAGAAAGGTTATATTCTCACAGTTTTAGATATTTTTTCACAAAATTGACATCACTATATACACTTTGCAAAGCGATCTGGTCATTTATGTATTCTACATAGTATTTTACGCCCTTAATCCCCGTTGGGTGTACAGAACCGTTGCTACAACTGTTTAATAGGTCATTAATATCATCGAGTTATTTATGGTCCCCAATAAAAAAAGAGTGTATCTTAGTATGTTGCGGGGTGTCGAAAGAAGAATTTTAAGTTTCAAAACCATGACTAAAAGTTTTCTGTCAAGGGTTTCGTCGAAAGTAATGTGTCTATTCTCTTTGGAAAAGAGCTTACATAAAGAAGAATCGTTCTAAACTGTTATAAATACCACTTGTAAAAACCAAGACCGACCTCGGAATATGCCGTCCAAAACACAGAATTGTTTCATATTCAATTCCACACAAACCAGTAGTTTTGTGTGGGATCAGTTCTTTTTTGACAATTGTCATGTGATTGACGCTCAGTGAAGGTGCCGTTAAGTGCGCACGCCACAGTTGCCTACCAATTTGTGCCCAAATAAGATATAAATCAAAATTTCTGTCAATTGTGATCAAGCCATAGTTTATCATTTTGATTCGCAGATCGTTTGATGGTAGCCTCAAGTCAACGCTGTAAACAATCAATATTTGCTTCAATAATAAACTTCTTAAGTTGATAGGTTATCAGGGCTTTCAAGTTACAAAGATGATTTATATTTATTAACATTAAATTGAATTAAGTATCTTTTTAATTACAGGAAGCAGTTTAAATATGACACACAATACAAATGACAGCAAAATATCACCGGGTCCTTCATCTCTTCACACACCACATGCTTCAACACCTATGGGAGATCAGGTAAATATGATTTAAGGATTGTTTTTGTTCTAACATTTTTATTATGTGGTAATAATCACCATTAACATTAAGATGTGGGTGTATAGGGTTCCTTTTTTTTATATTTACGTCGGTAACAAAATGCATTTACGCACTGTCTCCCGCCCAAAGGGGGACCGAAAGAGGTGTGTGGGACTCACCACCGGCAGACACGACCGCCAGCAGTAATACCCACTAAAAATCTTCCGACGACGCCCGCCGCTTGTTGAGAAAGATGCGGGGGGCCAGTACCTGGGTTCAGCTCTGACACCCCGCCTGCGGCCAAACCAAAACCGGGAGGACCTCCTTAGAGAGACTCAGTGGACGCGCCCCTCCTACCTTCTTGTGCGACCATAGCATGTGTGGTCGTCTTCTCGGTGGGTCGATGGTGAGACAGCAGGGGCCCCCTGCCCCCGCTGCCTAAGACCCTCCTGGCGCTGCTTGATGCGCCCTCCTGGCACGCCCGCATTGCCCTTCTGGCACGCCCGCTGCGCCCTCCACAGATCCCGCTTAGTTTCCCCTCCGGTAGTCAGTACTACGGGCACCCAGAGTCGCCAATCTCTGGGTGTTACCTTTTCCCTAGCGCCCTCTGCGCCCTACCGGGAGGTACTCAGCCCCCCCTCCGCAACGTGGAGACCAGTCGGGGAGGGGGTGTATAGGGTTCCTACCAAGACCTAAGGAGGCTCTGGCGAACATAACAGTGCCCGGTAAGCGGCAATAGGCTCGCCAATTATAACTTGGGACCATCTATATAATTGGTGAAGTGTGAGCATATAACATTCCTCTGCTTACCCCTTCGAGGAAACAGGCGTGAATGTATGTAATTATGTATATAACATTAAGATGTTGGTTGAATGTGGAGTAGGACAAATTACAAGGTATTAATTATGATCTTCAGTTATGTGTTTGTAAAAATGTAATAAACATTGAGTATCATATTATTAATGTAAGGAGATATTATGTGCTGTACTATTGGTACCTATTCAATAAAAGCATGATAGCATAACTACAGAAGTTCAGCCAATAGACGTGCACTACTGAATATAGACCTGTCCAATTAGGCAAGTGAGTTGTAGATTGCAGATAAGGCCAGTATATAGCTGGGGCTTATCCTGAGTTATGGTTTCTCTCAGTCAAAATCTACGACACCCACCATATGATAGGAGGTGACATTATGTGTAATTGGTGTATTACTCGTACTCCTTATTTTGTATACATTCTATTTTAGAGGTGGCGGTTTCCGCACTTTTTGCTGTAGACCATTTTGTGTAAGCTATTGGAACTATCCTCACTCCAGCCAGCCCACCTCTTCAGAATCAGGTCCCCCAATCTGTGTAAAATGTCCATGTTAGAACTTGGAAATCCTAGGGTCACCTTCCGTGTATAAGCTCTACCTGTGCATTTGAGGAGCACTTATGTGATTGTTTCCTCGTCCTCCATACATGCTCTGCACAGGGGACAGTCTGTGACTCCTAAAGTGTGGAAGTGTTTGTATAGTAAGCAGTTCCCGGTGATGGTCCCTACCACTAGGTGCAGGCTGTTTCTCTCTAGTTGTTGAAGTCGAGGTTATGCTGATTTCACTGTGTCCTTTAATCCATTGCAGTGTAATTTTATTTCGGTAGTGTACCGAGACCAGTTCTAGTGCATTGTGAAATTCTAATATTAATCCAAAAGTGGTGTGGTTTTTGTTTAGGGATCGCAGGACAGACGCGCTGTCGGATATTATTCGAATGTGAGTGTCTTTGACTTATCTAGCTATTACGGCATGCGCTGCATGGATGATGCCCACCCATTCTGCCTTGTAGACTGTGTTGTGTTTGCTTAGTGATTTAGGATATGTTGAAAGTTTTGCGAGCTCATTCAGACCGGCGTAGTCATGCGCCTCTTCAATGAATCGTGTATGTAGTGTTTTTTGATTGTGTGTGTTTTCTGCGTTCTGTCATTGGGTGTCATCAACACATGTTGTGTACATTAAAGAGTAACTTTTTCTTTGCAGTTCCAAGACCAACCTTCAGGCGGAGGTCACGTGAAGTTTAACCGCAAATTGCTGAATGACTTTGAGTATGATAGCGAGGATGATCAACCAGCGGAACCACTTCCTCCGCCACCGTCTCAGATGGCTCAGCAAAACAATTCCCATGCTCCTACTGATGCGCTTGGAAGGCAAGTATTCACTGTTAACAATTATGTCAATATTGTTATATATTTACGTTAAATTAAGGTGTGTAGGGATCCTAACAAGACCTAAGGAGCCCAAGCCAACCTCACCTGCAAGTGGTGCACCTGGCGAACAACAGACGAGGCTATGGTGAACATAACAGCGCCCGGTAAGCTCGCCAATAGGCTCGCCACCTATTACGTAGGACCAACTATATAATTGGCGAAGTGTGGGCATATTAATGCCTCTGCCTACACCTTCGGGGAAACAGAGGTGATTGTATGTATGTATGTAAGTTAAAGCATTGTGCAGCTTACAACCCTAAAAAATTTGTCATTACTATCTCAGCTCATTAACGTAGTACGAATTACCTTGAATTGTGAGAAGAGGTGCTATTGATAGTAATCTAAAACTATTATATCGTTTGATACTAACGAAATAACGTAACTTCCTAGGTATTGTGTACTGTACTGATTAAAGCGAAAAGAACTTAAAAAGGAGATGAAACTGATATTTTTAGTTTCATGATTTAAATTTATAAGCAGCTTTGAACTTCTGTGTTATTTAACGTTATAGTAAGAATCTCATTTGTGTTTTGGGTTTACGTATTTGCAGTATGTTGATGTTTTTATAATTGTATAATCTACCACATGATAATAAAAGTATAATGAGTAAAAAACATGTTAAACGTGATAATTTCACTGTCCATAAGTATAGGTTAACAAAAACATTAATAGGTCAAATGAAATGGAATAGATAAACTTAATCTATTTTAAAAGGAATGACAGAATTTTGTGGTGTTGTTGATCTTTTGATCAATCTATATGGCACGTAGAACAGAAGATCAGAAGATCAGTTCCCATGCAAGACAAATAATTTACTTTTTTTTACTATTATATAAATGATTATTTTTAACAATTTTTTTTGTCATGAATACTGCCATACTGTATCTAGAATGCCGCTAACTGTCAAAGGGGTAAATTACTGAAATATAAACTCTACGGTATTACAGCAGCGTTTAAATTCCAAAAAATACTCACTAACAGTTAACGCCTTTCTAGCTAAAGCACGGCAGAATAGTTTTTCTAGTTTAATAACTAGGTTTGCTATAGCAATTCAAACTTATAACATACATGTTATAAGTTTGAATTTTAGGAAATTAAGAATAAGGTATGTTTATTCATTGCCATAACATAGACTCAACTTCGTTTAGACGACCGATATGGCGTGGTGGCGAGTATACCCGCATTCCACTCCTAAGGTCGTGGGTTCGATTCCCACACAGGACTAATATTTGTGTGTATAAATATAAATATTTGTTCTGGTCTGGGTGTTTTTCTATGTATATTAAGTATATATTTACAAAAAAAAGTATTTATGTATGTTTATCCGTTATTTAGTATCCATAACACAAGTTCTTAATGATACTTATCTTGGAACTAAATAATTGGTGTAAGTGTAAGAAATATTTATATTTTTTTTATATTTATATTTTTTTTATATTTAGCACTAACAATAAGGTATGTTTATTCATTGCCATAACATAGGCTCAATTTCGTTAAGCGCTAGATGGCAAGGTTTCCAAGGATATCTACCACCTCATTTCTTGTCGAAAGCCCAAAGGGCAAGCCACCAAACACCATTTCACACGTTTCATCTAGATGATTCACTGTTAACAGTCATGTCAATATTGTTGTATATGTAAGTTAAATTAAGGTGCATAGGGTTCCTAACAAGACCTAAGGAGCCCAAGCCAACCTCACCTGCAAGTGGTGCACCTGTTGGTCTAGTGAACATAACAGTACCCGGTTAGCGGCAATAGGCTCGCTACCTATTACTTGGGACCAATAGTAAGCGAAGTGTGGGCGTATAATATGCCTCTGCCTACCCCTTCGGGGAAACAGGCGTGAATGTATGTATGTAAAGTTATGTCTGCACCTACATTTATTTATTTATTTAACAATTTATGCATATAAGGAAGGAACATACACAAAGATAGAAGTTATGAAAGACATGTACAACGGCACTGCTTATCCCTAAAAGAAATTTCTCCCAGCAGACCGAAAAAAGGAAAAAACATATACAAAGTAGACACATGCACAAAATACGTAACAAAACAAAGTAAAATAAAACAACATTAAAAAACTAAAGTCAAACAATAACATACTAAAATTAAACAATTAGACAAAAAGGTACAGCTAGCAGGCAGCAAGGGAGTGTAAGTGTGAATTTATATTACAAACTTCTCTATTTCTCTTCCAGCATTCTGACGAATCCGGAAATAATGAGACAACTACAAAGCTTGCAGGCCCAGATGCAGATGATGACCGGGATGCAGATACCTGTGAGTAATTATTATATTCAGATACTAGGTACATTACATTACATCCTTGTACCTTTACACATCTGTATGATTATCTCTTGCATACTTGAGCTACCTGCTGATGAAGCTGATGTCAATTTTAAACTATGGAGGATACCTACCACTTGATTTTGAAAACACTTATTTAAAAATTACTTTTTTCAGAATCTTATGCCGATGATGTCAGATATGCAGCACCAACAAAATCAGAATCAAAACATGCCATTTATGGTTAGTATACTTTGCCACTTAAATAATATTTTTATAAAAGTATTATAGAACATACATACATGATAATGTCAAGCCTCTTTCTCGTAGGGGTAGGCAGAGATCACATCCTTCCACTTGCTACGATCTTGGCACACACTTTTAGCTTCATTCACACTCATTAACCTTCTCATACACGCCCGTCGGTTTAGGGTACTTTTGACCTGCCCTTTCTCTAAAATTTTTAAATTTGGTCTTGGAAGGTCTTACGTGGTCTTCCCCTCCCAACACTCCCAATCACTTGTCCATCATAAATCACTTTCGTTAATCTACTCTCATTCATCCTCTCAACATGACCAAACCATCTAAATTCTAAGCATACCTTTCTCATATTAGTATTATAGAAATACAGCCTTTACTATCTTATCACTTGGACACAAAGAAATAAAGTAACAAGTTCGTCCTGTTTTCAGAATTCCCAACAAGAACCGCAGAAGGAATCCAAAGATGACATGGCGAACGAGTCTGACATCGAGTTCGTGGAGACCGGACCACAAGTTATAGAAATACCTGACGCCAATGACTCCAGGTAATGGATATTTTAAATTTGCGAATAACTTACTGACTGACAGACTAAGGGTTAGTACACATAAGCGCGATGCGACTAGGTAAAGTGTAAATCTACTACGAGCTTCATTGAAATACTCGTGGCTTCGTAGTAAATTTACAAGACACAACCCATTTTTTAGTCAACCCATTTCTTATATATTTAATAATACAGCATAGGGTTCATAGCGATTCTACTAAGATCTTGGGACCCCAAGCCAATCTCAGGTGAGGATGGCCTGGGTTCCTCAGATCACTATACACTATTTGCAATAAAGGTTGGCTTGGGCTCCTATGATCTAAGTAGGATCTCTATACACTTTTATATCGAAATATCGCATGCTTAATGGTATAGTGACTTAACTCAAAAAAGACGATTTTTGGGACATCACAAAAGAAGATCTTCTTAAGAAAACTTGTCCTACTTGTAAGCGCATTAAATTGATACTGATTTATTAATTATAATCAGCTCGGCGAACCTTGATCCCTATGACACTGACAGTTATTCCCACGACACAACCTTGTAGTAGCGTCACCGTTACACTATAATCGAATTGGCGGTGTCTAAAAATGATATTTATTAATTTTAGGCAGATATATGCAATTACGGTATCGACTATAACGATATCTTCCAAACGGAGTAACTTTTGCAGGACGTCAACGTAAAGTCTGATTGAGATAATTTCTTGTAAGTGTTAATAATTATTATAATTCCAACGGGATATTATTGTAATTGCATAGATCTGCCTCAAATTAATAAATATCATTTTTAGACACCGCCAATTCGATTATAATATAACGGTGACGCTACTACAAGGTTGTGTCGTGGGAATAACTGTCAGTGTCATAGGGATCAAGGTTCGCCGAGCTGATTATAGTAATTCTGCTTGTGTTTTGAATGTTTGATTAACATTTCATCTCAGTAAAAATTTAAAGACTGTATAGGTACGTAACTGAAACCTGACCTATCTATTAATGGGTCGATGTTCCTATAAGCATGCGATATGGACTCAATCTGATATTGTTATTCAGGAGCCCGTCGCCTTCGAGAAGACGGTCGAGGTCGAAGTCACCTCGCAGAAGGCGGCGCGAAAGAGACAGGCGGCGGAGAGACAAGGATAGGTATGTCTATAGCGCACTTAGCTCTAATGGTTATGGGTTCGATTCCTACGCAAGGCATTAATATTACTAACACTTGAATCAACTGAATGACTAACCTAATTTATGTATTTAGGCTTTAATTATACAGAAATAAAGATTATTATTATAATTATGTAAAGGTAGGTAAGAACAGCTAACTGAAATATGCAATATCTGGTAAGATCAGTAAGCAGACAGCAATGAGTTTTAAATTTAACTCTAATAATAATAATAATCATTTATTTGCATAAAACATGGTACAATAGTTGTTGTTACATTGATGTATATAGGCGTCTCACATTTTTGCCAAAGTAGCGTGCAAATATTAACAAATATAGCTCTAAGAATAAAATGAAAAGCAAGTATATAATTTCAAACAGTCTAACTATTCTATTATTATTCCAGTCATAAAATTCATTAATAGAGTAGAAGCATTTGTCTAGCAACCATTCATGAAGTTTACTCTTGAATAAGACCAAATTGAGATTTGGCACAACCAGAATAAATGCTAGAATGATAAGGCAAGGAAATATTGTCTTCAGGTTAGGTCGCCATATTCTAGCATAATCCCGACTGCCCTACCTTAGGGCCCACCTTACCTTACCTTAGGGTCTTCTAACTGGTCTATCCAGATTTTGGCTGAATTACAGTTATCTTAAAGTTAGGTGAGTCAAGTGCATATACATATACTGTAGCTGAGAGTTTTTTTTTCTTTTAAATAATGGCTTCGTGCGTTTAGCTCACTTGGCCAGTGCCAAGTAAGAGATATATTAATAACATATAAATAATAGTACATGAGAATAAGTAATGATAAAAATGGTAAATGAGATGCCCTCCCCCTAAATCCCTTGAGTCCTCAGTAAAGATATGGGACTATACTGAGATCTCACATGGACTTCTTGAGAGAATTATGTTGCACTGTTTTGTTTCATTTACCAACTCTTGTGTACGTTCACAAACACTTAACGGTTAATAATCCATGTTCGAAATATCACATTTTTTTTAAAATAAAAAATCTGCAGACATGACTCTTCACTTTCCCGCCAAGTAGTCTAGCTGACAGTTAAGGAATAATAAGTCCACTTTTTTTTTAATTTTTATTTTATGGTTTTGGATATCTGAATATGTACTCTAATACGTGGTAAACAGTAACAAATTATAAAACAGTGGACTTATTATTATTTACCTCTCAGCTACAGATTATATACCTTTTTTCCCAAAAAGGTAGGCAGAGGCATATTATACGCCCACACTTCGCCAATCGTCCCACGTAATAGTAGCAAACCTATTGCGCCTATATTAATTTCTTTACCATTAATTTGTTTTCATTGTTTACAGGGATCGAGACAAAGAAAAGGAGAAGGATAGCAAAAGTTATAAAGAAAGAGAAGCAGAGAAGGAGAAACAAAGGGAGAGAGAGAAGAAAGGCTTGCCGCCGATCAAGAAGGACAATCTTAGTGGTAAGACTCCATTGCATATTCCTTAATTAAATAAGTAAATTAATATTTTCTTACAATTACACCAATTATTTTGTTTCAAGGTAAGTGTAATGTAACTTGTGTTATGGATACTGAATAACGGATAAACATACATAAATACTTTTTTTTTTTGTAAATACATTCTTAATATACATTGAAAAACACCCAGACCAAAATATTTATGTTAATGCACACAAAGATTTGTCCTGTGTGGGAATCGAAACCATCTATCGCCGCTTCCGGAACTTTGCTATTTCTTATATCCCTTTTCAATAATTGTAACAAGATTTCTGCCTACCCTAAATTGAATTTACATAAATATGTTATGTAAGCGAAGTACCGTGCTCATTAGAGTTACGTTAATGAGCTGAAATGGTAATGTATTTTTCTATTATTACATACATACATTCACGCCTGTTTCCCCGAAGGGGTAGGCAGAGGCATATTATACGCCCACACTTCGCCAATTATACAGTTGGCCCCACGTAAGTAATAGGTGGCGAGCCTATTGCCGCTTACCGGGCACTGTGTTCGCCAGAGCCTCGCACATTGATCGGCAAGTGCACCACTTGCAGGTGAGATCGGCTTAGGCTCCGTAGGTCTTGGTAGGATCCCTATACACCCTAATTTTCTAATAAAACCGTTTAATTTCAGTATGCAGCACAACGCTATGGGTTGGCCACCTATCCAAATTGGCGACTCAAGAAGAGTTATCGGATCTGTTCGGAGCCATCGGCGGAGTGGTCTCCATTGACGTGGTGGCGCCTAGAGGATGTGCCTTCGTGGTCATGGAGAGGAGGAGAGACGCGGCGAGAGCTATAGCGAAACTCAACAAGCATAAGTTGCACTCTAAGGAAATAACGGTGAGCTGTGTTCCTTAACACGACGACCGATATGGCGTGAAGGTCAGTATACCTGCACTCCACTCCTGAGGTCGTGGGTTCGATTCCCACACAGGACTAATCTTTGTGTGCTTAAACACGTATATTTGTTCTGATCTGGGTGTTTTCTATGTATATTAAGTATGTATTTACATAAAAAGAGGTATATAAGCATGTTTATCAGTTCTTTAGTATCCATAACACAAGTTCTTAATGATACTTATCTTGGAGCTAAATAATTGGTGTGATTGTAAGAGGATATTTATTTATTTAACACATTGAACGCCATTGGTCTCTGATACTGTAGAAACCTATTGTCAAATACTTAATATAACAGCCCATAATAATATGTCAAATAGTAATTGAGCCTTCGTAGTGATAGGAAGTATGAGAAACGCGTCAAGGGTTATAGCAAAATTCAACAAGCATAAAAAAAATACCTCAATTATTTAATTTAATGTACTATATTTAGAGTCTCTTTTACAATGTCCAAATAAGTTCTCTGTAGCGTTTAGTTTATAGCTGTAACTGCAGAGTATATCTTCATAAGACATTGTGAACTCATTAATGATGTACCTAGAGAGAGAAAGAGATAGGTATAACGAAGTTTCGTTTATGTTAAATTAAAGTAGACTTTCAGGCTATTAATATATCAGCCAAAGTATTTATTAATAATCATCTGTAGCTTAGTACATGAGTAGAACAATTACATTGCATGCGCGGTACACATTATCGGGTCTCATTCGAAGTGCGGCAGGAGAGGGGGGGGGACGTAACTATAGCAATGTGGCGACGCTACGCTCGCGCGCATGCATAACATTTCACATTCTCTTTCATTTTATTCAACTTACGTACTTAACCCACCGCTCACCCAATGTTCACTGCTTATTTTGGGCTAGATAATTGTACGTAAGATGGCCTGAGAAACTATAAACCGCATATTGGATTCGTCTTCAAAGCGTCCGGTTTAAAGAACCAGTTTACACAGAGTTCAATATCTTCTGCCTACTGGCATGATGTTTCACCAGTAAGCAGACAATATAAAAGTGGTGTTGTTTTAGGTTGCGTGGGCGCCGGGTCGCGGTGTGAAGGGTCGCGAGTGGAAGGATTACTGGGAGGCAGAAGGAGGAGTATCCTACCTTCCGTGGGACGCCCTTCACGCCCGCTGGGCCCTCGGAGCCCTCTCACTCGACGCACTTGAAGATGGTGGAGCCGTCGATGAAGACACGTTGCCGCCATGGCTGCCTCCACGGGTTAGTACACTGGGACCTTTAGCCGGATGAACCTTCGGTCTTATCATCCGCTCTCTAGTGGCTGAAAGTGTTGGGAGGCTGAGGGTTGGGGTCATATACCGTTTATTTTGATATTATCAATTCCTAATAATATTGTATATCCTCTCAACCGTTCCTGTCTCAAGTAAGATGTGACCTGTCGTTACGTCAACATTCACAAAGAGCCTGAAAATAGTGCTCGAATTAAATGCTTAAATTTGGAAACGTGTTGTATTGTGATGTTCAGATCCTGCCGAAGTCGATGATGGAGAACATGCCGCTGATGGCTGGTCTGCCGGGCATGGGCATGGGCGTGGCGGCGGGCATGATGCCTTCCCTGCCGTCGATGCCTGCTCTACCGTCGTTGCCGTCGCTGCCATCGCTGCCTATGCCCATGTCGCTACGAGTCGCACGACTACCTCCACCGTAAGCTTAATTTTTACTTATTTTTTATGTCAAGTCTTTTATTTTGTGGAACGGAGAGAGCTATGCTCAGAGTGTCCCTGCGTGAACGAATCAAAAATGAGGAAATCCGTAGGAGGACAGGAGTGACCGACATAGTGAGGCGAGTTTGCAGGTTGAAGTGGCAGTGGGCGGGGCACATAGCTCGAAGAACTGACGACCGATGGGGCGTTGAGTTTCTTCAAAGGCGACCGCGAACCGGCAAACGTAGTAAAGGGCGGCCTCCCACGCGATGGACCGATGATCTGGTCAAGGCGGCGGGAAGCCGATGGATGCAGGCGACTCAGGATCGCACAATGTGGAAATCTATTGGAGAGGCCTATGTTCAGCAGTGCACATCATATGGCTGAGATGATGATGATGATTATTTTTTAGTTTTAACAACAGACGTAAAACACCTACCTGTGTCGATCCGCAATGGGTCGAAGTGATGAACCGGGATGGAGGATGTTAAAGAAATTTAAGTCCCTCTCACGCTTGTCACATTTGCGGAACCCCTTCCACCCTTTGTCACACTTGCGGACCACCTTTCACGCTTGTCACATTTGCGGAACCCCTTCCACCCGTCACACTTGCGGACCCCCTTCCACACTTGTCACATTTGCGGACCCCCGCCCACCCTTGTCATACTTCCTACCTTACCATACCCTCCTAACCCTTACCGTGTGGCCTGATTTATGGATGGCTCCGAAGCTGAGATGATGATGACGATATAATGGAAATCCCATAGCTCTTATTATATCAGACGAACATATGAACCCACCTCCAACCCATGGCACATACCAACCTGAAGGGTTATTATGGCCGAAATGCTTTGGGTTACGTCCGCAGCCACGCGTTTAGCTCTGATGCGGATCGTTGCTTGAACCCGACAAATTTTAAAAATCAAAGACCAGTCCCCATGCGAGTTCTCCCCTTTCTGGGGCCTCGTCTAGCTTCTGAAGATAATAGATAAATATATTTAATAATAAACCACAGCCAGTATTCAGTACAAGTGCCGTGAGGCGGTAAACAAGATGTTAAGAAGTCGTATATCAGACGAACAACGGTAAAGTAATGGTTTATTCCACAGAATGAACCCTGGTCTTCCGCCAGGCATGCCACCCGGTCTCCCCGCTGGAATCAGACCGCCAAATCTACCTACCGGAGTTCCAGGTAATAAATAGACATAAGCGGCATCAAGTCATGATAGAGGGCCTGTTGGGTTAGCTTAAAAAAATATTCTAACAGCATATCGCCTTTCCGCGTAATGCCTTTCATTCAAAATCATTTACTCTTTGGCTCAATAGAGCTCTTATGAAGGTCAAACTTAAAATTTGACGCGCCCATTCACTGCGGGCGGGAGCTTAATCGTAAAAGAACGGGCAAAAAAATCGTCGAGTTTGGTTTTTTCTCCCGCCAGTTACAATTGTACTTAAACTAAAAACATAATTTACAAAAAAAATGTGTTACTATAGTTATGCGTCCTATCCCGTCCCCTATCCATACTTAGTTCAACTTATGCGCCGCAGATTGTACCTGCCTTAATGCAATGCGTGTGTGTACAGGAATGCCTGATGGCTCCGGACAGATGCTTCGCTTCCCGCCGGGAATGCCGCAGCCTCCGATGCCTCAGCCTGGTAAGTCTAATCTCTATTATATATGCGCAATGTTTTTAGACTGTTTGACGACCGATATGGCGTGGAGGTCAGTATACCTGCACTACACTCCAGAGGTCGTGGGTTCGATTCCCACACAGGACAAATCTTTGTGTGCATAAACATATATATTTGTTCTGGTCTAGATGTTTTCCTATGTATATGAAGTATGTATTTACAAAAAATAAGAAATATTTAAGTATATTTATCCGTTCTTTAGTATCCATAACACAAGTTTTTAGTGATACTTATCTTGGAACTAAATAACTGGTGTGATTTATTTATTTCTGTTTTTGTTACGAGAATAAAGATAATATAAAAGTAATCATAATCGTTATCATTAGATATATATTATTATTATTATTAATTAACAGGCAGGCAGTTTAAAAACTGATTGCGCCTGTATCCAAATCATCTGCATCTAGTTCCTCTTAACCGGTTGCATGTGTTTGTCCAGCTTGTTCTTTAAACAGAATATTTTTTTATTTAAATATTAATTATGAATGTTATTCCCAGGTATGGTCCCTAACTTCCTGGGCGGTTTGCTGGGCGTGGGCGGGCTGGTGCCAGGCTTGGGGATGGGCGTGGGGGTCGGACACTCGGTTTCAACGCCGCCACCGCCTATTCAGGTACATTATTGAAGATTTCGTAGGGATTCCTATTTTTTTATGTAATAAATAGCCTATATTACTCAGAAATAATATGGTTTTCTAATAGTAAAAGATTTTATTAAATCGTTTTTATAGCTGTTGAGTTTATTTATTAGCGGTCATCCATAAATTACGTGACACGAGTTCCGTATTTTTTAACCCCCCCTCCGTTTTTGTCACAGCTGGTCACACTTGTGAGACTCCCTCCTCCTTAGTGTGATGTCACATATTTTGCAATTGTACAGCAAGAAATAATTACATCAAAACAGCAGTTACAAAATTTTCATAGGACCTGGATTTTGAAATGGACGTCACAAAATTTAGGATCCCTCCCATCCCCTTGTCACACCATGTCACACTTCGTCAACCCGCTCCCTCCCCTTAACGTGTGACGTCATTTGTGGATAGCCCCTTACAAACATCCAATATTACAAAACTTTTCACTTAATATTATTATTATTTTAGTATACAATACAAATCAAGAGAAATGACAATAAAAGAAACATTAGTACAAGTAGGTAGTAGTGCCTGCTTATTTCACGAAAAATTGTACTTGGAATTGCAATTGCAAGAAATATTTGAAGCGCTCATAAAAAAAATGTGAAAATCATTTAATAAAGTTTGACTCAAAACTCGTTTCTTTTACGATCAAGTTCCCGCCCGCAGTGAATGGGTGCGTTAAATTTCAAGTTTGACCTTCATAAGAGCTCTATGAAGTCAAATTTCAATAAATGAATTTGAATTTACTAGTAAATTAAATATTAGATTAATTGTCCTAAAAGGAAATAAAAAGACAATTTCAGGATTGTTTTCTTGCCCGATAAAGAGGTTTTATATATTTTCAGCAGCAGCAACAACAACAACCTCCGCCGATGCAACAACAACAAATGCAACAAGCGTCGAGTGACGACGGCATGGACTTGGATCTCGACGAGTCCCACAATGATAACAAACCACCGCTGCTCTCCGAGCAGGTAATCCGAACTATATATATGTATCGTTTACATACTGTAACATAACGATATCATGTATATATTTTATACGTGATATTGTTATGTTATAGTATTTAAAAAGTAACAACAGACGCGCGCGGACTGTAAATAACTTACTTCAAAAATCATGTTATGGTATAGAATGTGTTTTCGTTCTAAAATATGCTAAGCAAGTACACTGCCCAAGTAGACTGTCCAATTTAATTTATTTTTTATACCTACTCGACAGATATATTCTAACCTACATTTAATGTAAATTTCTCATGTAAGTGACTGTATGGTTTTTAATGAGAAAATAAATATGTATTCTTTAAACCCAATTAGCGGCGGCTATCCTCGACCATTAGTCGGGTTTCGGACACGCGAAGTATATGCATTTGCGTTGTTTATATATCTATGTCTGCGTCTGCGTTTAATATTGTGACGTGAATGGGATAATGATGTATACTATTTATTTAATTCCAGCTCCAAGCGTTACTATCGAAGCCACCTCCAGCTTTCAACGCATCGGAACCACCACCGGCCTTCAACGCATCAGAACCGCCGCCGCCCATACCGCAACCTGGCAACAACACCAGCAATACAAGCAGCAATGAGAGAGACGATGACAAGAAGTCGGAGAGGGACAGGGATAGAGACAGGAGGGACCGAGACAGAGATAGGAGGGAGAGGGAAAGGCGTGATCGTGATAGGAGGGATCGACCGCGGGATAGAGATAGGTGAGTTCTTTTTCTCGTGAAATAAGCAAGGTGCAAAGCGCATTCACTCATGACGGCCTGCTAAAATGCCGTTTCACGCCCCGTTTAAAAGACCCGGGATCATAGGAAATAGGAAACACATGAGCCGGCAGCGAATTCCAGAGCTTAGTGGTCTTGCTCAGAAACGACTCCCCATATTTCTTGTTTCTAGTGCTAATATTCTGCACAGTATGTGGATTGTTTCTAAGAACAGCAGTTTTTCAAAAGAGGAAAAGAGATGAATGAGATCGAAAAGCTCCTTAGAACACTTTTTCTTCTTCTCGTCCTTCGTTCGATCTTTTTTGGATTGATTTATAAAAAGGAAACAACGTTTATTATCTTTCGTTTGTTTATAGTTGACATGAATAACACTTTTACAATATAAAAAAAGCATGCAACGTGGCTCCTCAAGATCCAAAGTGACGTGTCGGGTAAACTCCACCAGGATGAACCAGTGTCTATTGGGTTGTAGGAGGCATCTTCGTGGCATCCTGCAGTAACATTTTTCAGACCATGAGTTGTATTTATTCATGAGAGAGCGGCGATAGCCCAGTGGCGAGACCCCTAGCTTTTGAATTCAGAGGGTCTCGGGTTCAAACCCTGGTGGCGCACCTATGACTTTTCGAAGTTATGTGCGTAATTATCGCTTGCTCCGCGCCTCGGAATACTGTGCCTCCTAACAGACTGACAGCTGGTTTAACCATAGAATGATGTTTCCCTCTGGGTTGCGGAGGTCAGACAGAAAATCAGTCAAATCTGGTTGAACCAGTGAGCAGACCCTTGGCCCTAAGCTTACGTCTAGGGCAACCTAGCTTTGCATATCCTAGGATACGAATTGTATTAATTAATTTAAACGTGGTGTGGTTAAGTATACCTAACATTTTATTACGATGAAATTTACTAATAACTACTCGTAGTCAAAAATGAGCAAATATTTACGAATTATTTAATGAACTACTAGATTTAACTTACTAGTAATTCAACAGCGTCCTTCCTCCTCTCTCCTATACTATGCTGTGCCTGACAGGGTCCACAATTGATACTTTTGTACCTAAACTACAACACCTTGTTGGAACGCAATAAAATATTGAGTATGTTAAAGAAGTATTTTGTCCTACAGAGACCGCGAGCGCGATGATCGTCGCGACAGAGACCGCGGCCGAGATCGCCGCGACCGAGATAAGGATCGCGATAGGGAGCGCCGAGACAACAACAGGTCAGTTAATCTAATAGGTTGGGGAAAAAGTCTTTTCGTATTTTTGTATGAAAAGTCAAGACATTTTTTTCAAAGTTTATTTACATTTATTTACAATATATATGTACCGTTTTGTTGAATAACTTTCTGCCATTTTGTGGGCAGAGACATTATCCCGTTACTGTAGAAACTTTGGGACTTCTGATCAAAAAAACGGGACAAATAGTTTTGGCAGTCCTCTCTTGAGGTCAACCTTACAGAACCTAAAGAATTCTGCAGAGACCGAAACAGGTGAAAATCTGAAGGCGCAAGGTCAGGGCTATATGGTGGATGCACTAGGACCTCCCAGTCGAACTCTCTTAATTTTTGCTGAGTGGCTAAAGATGTGTGTGGTCTAGCGTTATCGTGATGAAAGACCACACCCTTCCTGTTGATCAATTCCGGCCGTTTTCTCTCGACTGCTTCCTTTAATCTCATCAGTTGCTGGCAGTAAAGATCAGAATCGATGGTTTTGCCGGGCGGTAAAAGCTCATAATAAACAATGCCCTTCCAATCCCACCATACACACAGCATCACCTTATTTCGTGTTAGGCCAGGTTTGGCCACAGTCTGTGAAGCCTGGCCAACTTTCGACCACGACCTTTTTCGCACGTTCTTGTCGTACGTGATCCACTTTTCATCGCCAGTTATCAATCTCTTCAAAAACGGCTCGGTTTCATTACGTCTCAATAATGAATCGCAAATGAGTACACGGTTCATTAAGTTTCTTTGAGTGAGCTCGTGTGGCACCCAAATATCGAGCTTTTTTGTATAACCAGCTTTCTTCAAATGGGTCAAAACTGTTTTGTGGTCAATTCCCAGTTCTTCAGCTACATCGTAACTACTAATATGCCGATCTTGCTCCACTCTTTCAAAAATGGCGTCCATTTTATTCGTAACAGGGCGACCAGAGCGAGGTGCATCTTTAACATCAAAATTTCCGGACTGAAAACGTTTGAACCAAATTTGTGCTACTCTTACTGACACTGCATCAGGTCCATAAACATCACAAATTTTTTTCACTGCTTGAGTTGCATTTTTGCCTTTTTTATAATAAAATTTTAAAATGTATCGAATTTCTTCATTAGATTCACTCATTTTTACGGAGAGAAAAACAAATGAAAAATAGCGGGAAACAACTTTTTTTTATTTTTTTCTTTTCTTTATAATGGAACCTTTTTAATGTTACCAAAACCAGCCAGACACAAATAGTACAGTCAAAAAAATTTTATAATAAGTTTATACCTACGTTATGCGAAAAGACTTTTTCCCCGACCTAATATTTTGATAGTCTACATTTAACCACGCTCTTCTACCATCTTTGTATGAAGAGTGTAGTGTAGTCATCTACGTGATCCCCCTGGTGGAGGTCACGGCGCGGTGTCGGGGCCAAGGCCCCCTGATCGCGGTATCTGGCGGCGCCCGTGAATACGGGCGCGTCCTTGGGTTGGCTGTTCAGCCTGTAATAGTCCGGGGTGTCAAGTCCGGTGGGGCGCCGCGATCAAGCCCTCGGGCGATCAGCGGCGCGTTGTGTCCTTCAGTGTCTTCAGTCCAAGTCCTGGGTCTCCTGAGGGATGAGGCTGCGGGCGTAGGCCCTGGCATCCGGTGGACGCGCGTGTAGCGGCGCCAACCCTCTGATGTGGTCGTGGCTAGACGCATCCGCACGCGCGAACATCGGTCCCGCCAATCGACCTACGAAGGATTCTATACTCTCTAGCCTCAGGTCCCTCGCGATCGTAGCATTTCTCACGTAGCGAGGTGCCTTAACGATGTGGCGAAGGGTCTGGTTTTGAAAAGTTTCTAGCTTCTTCCTTGCCTGCTTCCCGGTGAGCGCGTACCAGGCTGGGGCTGCGTAGGTGAGTAGGGGCCTAAGGTAGGTTTTATAGACCCCTAGCTTCACTCTAGTGGCGAGCGACGAGTTCAGCACTGGACGGAGCAGGTGCCGCGCCGTCTTGGCTTTTGCGACTGTCATCGCCACGTGAGAGTTCATGTTAAGCTTCCGATCGATCGTGATCCCCAGGTACTTGACATTCGGAGACCACGCTATCTCTAGTCCATGCAGGCGGAGTGGTGGTGGGAGTAGTACGGTGTAAGGGACGACTATGGCCTGGGTCTTCTGGACGTTGGCCGATAGCCTCCACTTGTCTAGCCATTCTGGCAGGAGGTCGAGTGTCTCTTGGACTCTGTTCGCCGCAAGGTGTCTCCTGTACGACGATGAATAATATGCGGCGTCGTCTGCGAACAATGCTAGGTGGACTCTGTCAGTGGTAGGCATGTCATCCGTGTATCGTGCGTACAGGGACGGTGAGAGACAGCTCCCTTGCGGGACTCCGGCCTCGACCCTCCGTTCCGTTGATACGGCGTCTTCTACCACCACTCTGAAGCTCCTGTGCTCCAGGAAGGAAGCTAGCACCTGCGTTATGCGTCTGGGTGCGCTGGACGTAGACATCTTGTGCAGCAGACCTTCGTGCCAAACACGGTCGAACGCTTTCTCCATATCCAAGAGTACTGCAGCTGTGTACTCCTTCTTGTTGGCAGCCATGGTGAAGTAGTGCAGTACTCTCGAAAGCTGCAATGTAGTCGAGTGTTCGGCACGGAATCCGAACTGCTCACTGCGTGGTTTAATGTGCGGGATCATCTGTTCAAGCAGGAGCCTCTCAAACAGTTTCGACAATGTAGACAGCAGGGTGATAGGGCGGTAGCTGGCGGCGAGTAGTACGTTCTTCCCAGGCTTCGGGAGCATGATGACCAGCCCCGTCTTCCATGAGCCTGAGAAGTGGCCCGTTCTCATAATGCCGTTAAATAGGCGTGTTATGGCTGCTACTGTTCTCGGCGGCAGGTTTGTCAGCGCGACGTTGGTGATCCCGTCTGCGCCAGGTGCCTTCCTGGGCTTGGTTCTCCTGATCTGTCTCTGCACTTGGCCGGGGGAGAAGACGATGGGATCCTCCTCGTTTGCCATCGGTGCAGAGAAGAAGCTGGCCAGACGGTCCACCACGAGTCGCTCGTGCTCGATGTTGGTCGTCGGGTTGGGTCGAAACTGTTGTTCGAGGTGGTCCGCGAAGATCTCCGCTCTGTCTGCTGCACGATAGCGTGGCATCCCGTCGGATCCCTTCAGCGGTCTGACCGGGGGTGGGGCCTTGGAGATTTGGCGGCAGAGGCGATGGATGTCCTTCCAGTCCCCGCTCACGCCCTCCAGGTGTCTTTCCCAGGCGTCGGCGTCGTGTGAGCTAATGGCGTTCTTCACTGCTTCAGTCGCTCTGTTTAGCTGCGTCTTGATGGTGGGGCAGCGGGTTCGCTGCCATTCCCTCCTGAGGCGCCTCTTGGTCGCGAGAAGGTCCCTGATGCCTGCGGGTAGCGGGGGACGTCCCCTGAGCGCAGGCATGGTGTGCGAAGATGACGTGATGGCGCCTTGGATGCAAGACGTTATGTCGGCAGCTAAACAGTCGACTTCTTCAGGCGTCGAGATGGGGTATGAGGGTGTGTCGCGAACCATTAGCTCACCGAATCTTCCCCAGTCAGTGCAGCGCCTTGGAGCAGGCGGCTTCGCTGATACAGGTCGATCCGGTATCGTTAACAGTACCGGCAGGTGGTCGGATTGGAGGTCCTCCAGGAGGACTTCCTGCGTCCTTGTATGAAGAATAACACTTGTTAATAGTTTTATAATGCTTTCTTGTCCACCATGATACCACAAACTATATAGAGTGTACGTCATAAAGAATATACAGTGTTGCCAATATAAATGTAATACTTATTACCAACAATTATAGGCTGTATAGACACTGCGACACTGTGGGCCAAGCAATCAAAACCGACACATGAAAGTTTGCGTAAAACAGTTGGCGATTTAATATGTTGGGAAGAGATTTGCCCCTGAAATAGTTATCTCTATTTATGGCCGGTACCACTCACCACATCTTATATATACTTATCATCAACTATACTTGATTGGTGTATGGGGATCCTTTTTTTTTTTTTTTATTTACGTTGGTAACAAAATGCATTTACGCTCTGTCTCCCGGCCAAAGTGGGACCGAGAGAGGTGTGTGGGACTCACCACCGGCAGACACGACCGCCAGCAGTAATACCCACTAAAAATCTTCCGACGACGCCCGCCGCTTGTCGAGAAAGAGGCGGGGGCCAGTACCTGGGTTGCAGCTCTGACACCCCGCCCGCGGCCAACAAGAAATACTAGGATATATTAAATAAAACTGTAAAAAAAAAGAAAAGAACAAGAAATACTATAAATAACTCTACTATTGAATGTTTTTTCCTTATTTCGGACTGCTGGAAGAGATTCCTTTTGGAATAAGCAGCTCCATTGTACATTGTTATATATTTTTTTTTTATATGTTTTGTGTGTA
The DNA here is from genome assembly GCA_949126915.1 of Musotima nitidalis. Lineage (NCBI taxonomy): Eukaryota > Metazoa > Arthropoda > Insecta > Lepidoptera > Crambidae > Musotima > Musotima nitidalis. Next base: position 2,419,964 of record OX421424.1, on the reverse strand, counting down.
CATAAATTGTTAAGTAAATAAAAATAAATAAATAAGTAAAAAATATTGTATGTATACATTATGGAAGTTAATATCCCTTGCCCTTAAACAGGGATCGTAGCCGCGAGAAATCACCACGAAACCAAGAGCAAGCACCAGAGAAGTCTCTCCAGGACAGACTATGGGAGATGGCGAACGGAAAACCGCGCGGCGATGAGAAACCTCGCGACGAGGACAAGGAGAGACGATCGCCGGACAGGGAGCGTCATGACCGGGGTGACCGGGATCGTCCGGACAGAGACGGCCGGCCGGACAGGGCCGACCGGCCTCCACTACTGGACAGGCCTCCCGTCCGGACGGATGGGCCGCCGCCGCATATGGATGATGGTGAGTTAAACTTAGTGACCATTCTATTACAAACTTTAAATTTTTATTTACTGCAGACGACACATAATATTTTAAATAGGTGCCGGCAGTGGGGACTTGTCTGCTCATGTCTACTATGTTTATTCATAATTATGCTCGTATAACAAAAAAAAAAATTTTTATTTTTTCATTTTTAATCTTGTGACTGCAGAACACAGTTTTTTGTAGACTTGTCAATTTTTTTTTAAGTCTTTTTTGTTGAAACTGGTGGGAGAAAAATTAGCCTTGACGATTTTCTTGTCCGTTCTTTTACGATCAAGCTCCTGCCCGCAGTGAATGCGCGCGCTAGTTTTTAAGTTTTGATTTATAAGAGCTCTGTTGAGCCAAACTTGAATAAATGGTTTTGACTTTAAGTTGAATTTGAACAAAGACCTTAATATATCAATAAAATGACGACGGATATGTCGTGGAGGTCAGTATACCTGCACTTCACTCGAGAGGTCGTGGGTTCGATTCCCACACAGGACAAATCTTTGTGTGCAAGAACATGGATATTTGTTCTGGTCTGGGTGTTCTCCTATGTATCTTAAGTATGTATTTACAAAAAAAAAGTATTTAAGTATTTTTATCCGTTATTTAGTATCCATAACACAAGTTCCTAATGATACTTATCTTGGAACTAAATAATTGGTGTGATTGTAAGAGAATATTTATTTATTTTTATTTATTTAAAAAAATTCAAGCATCACAGCTGCATCATTGCACATCAGCTGCACAGGGAATTAGCATGTGTCAGTGTTTTAAGCTGACGCTGGTTTTCATACATGTATACCATACGGCTCTAGATTTCTCTCTCAGCCTATGTGTTTCTCAGCTCCCATATTGCTCTTTCTTTTGCGATCAAGCTCTCGCCCACAGATCGGGCGTAAGTTTTGTAAGAGCTTTATTGAGCCAAACTTAAAAAGGTGCACCAACAAGTTCACATGCATACATACATATTTGTAAAAGTATAGGTTCCTGACTCACATGAGAACCGATTACAGGCGTACATAACATTGTCGATACAGTGCACACATTAATTTACACAAAAAGAAAAAAATACATCAGAATTAATTAAAATAAATGAGATGAGAGGAATATATTTATATAAAGAAATTCAACGGAATGGTCTTGTCGAAATTACCTTTTTTATTAAATAAATTATGTCGACTTTGGCTTTCGATGATTTCGGCATTGTCTCTTTTTTTTTATTGTAAAGTAGTAGATATTTACCTTTTTCTTTTTTTTTCGGATGGTAAATCATCAAATGACCGTTTTCCGCTGTGGGCTAATCGGAAGGGTGTTTCAGACATTTACTGACTAAAAACCACCCATGTTCCTTCTTGAGCCTGTAACACCAAGGCCGCGGTAACCCTTTCGAACAGTCCCGCAACCCCGGCAGGCTTAGCCCCCTTCTCAGGGGCCCCTCAGTGTGCTGACATCTCTTTGAGGCGCGCGTGGAACACGAACGCGCCGTCGACGCGGCCTGTCGCCTATAGTAGATGGACGGGCGGCGAGTTACCCATTACCCACCGCCCACAAGCTAGCGCCTACGGTCAGGTCGCAAGCAGTCGTCTCGCGGCTCCCGACGTCAGTAGATACTTACCTGCAGGCAAGATGCGATCATTATGACGTAAATTGGACCATTCTTCAATAACTATAGATTCAATGAATGACGCATTTATCTTCTTCCTTTTCATACAATATTTTTAACCGCAGATAACGATAACCCTGGTCCGAGAGGCCCGGGTGGTCTTGGCGGTCCCGGCGGCCCGGGTGGCCACAGCGGTCCCGGAGGTCCAGGGGGTCCAGGAGGCCCCCCGCCGCCCGGCCCCGGGGGCCCAGGAGGCGGGTGGACACAGCTGCCTCCGAGAATGCCGCCGCCACATATTGCACCGTTCAGAGCTGGTGGGTTATATAATTGGGCAGAATATGGCGACATTATGACGCCTAAAATATGCATTAATATAATACGCATTATGATACTAAATAACAGATATACTTAGATATACTAGCCAAAAATAATGCACAAATTTAATTAAGCGATTAATATTAAAATAGAGTATTTGCATCGTGTTTTGCAACTTACTTTTACATTGAAATGAAGTGATGTGAAACTCGGCGACTTTTTAGACGACACGCTTTTCTACAGATATACTTAGATAATTCAATTCTTGTTAATACATACCTAATATACATAGGAGACACCCTGAGCAGAACGAATTCATGTTCATGCAACGATTTTTCCTGTATGGAAATCGAACTCACAACCTCAGGAGCGGAGAGTTCTAAGAGGGATCCAATTCACGACATCAGGAGCGCACGTATATTTCAAATATTTATCATTGGTTTGCTTGTAATATTTGATCCAAAAGTAAAAAATATATGTCATGAAAAAAAATATTATTATTATTAATAGACCAGTTTACCAGCAGTAAGCAGCTAGTTAAAAATAAAATAAATAAATGTTTTCTGACAATTATTTAGTGCAAAGAATCATTAAGAACTTGTGTTGTAACTAAATGACGGATAAACATACATAAATACTTTTATTTGGTAAAATAAACTTACTTAATACACATAGGAAAACACAAAGATATGTCCTGTGTGGGAATTGAACCCACGACCTTAAGAGTAGAGTGCGGCTATACTCGCCACCACGCCATACCAGTGGTCCGATACTAGAGTTTACACTTTGTTACACATTTGTAATTAATTCTTGTGTTTTTTTTTCCAAAATTTTAGGTCCTTTCTACATTTTAAATATAACTCGAAACATGATAAAAGAAGTATTTTATCAACCATGTAAATCAACCTCCGTTAATTAGCACTGGGTTTGCGTTTTTGTGGTATAACCTAAATCTCTCTCGCCTAGCCAAGAGGCCTGTGCAGGCTGTGTGCTGTAGTTTAGTGGACGTCTGGGCTGAGATGATAATGATTTCAAATTATCAATCAATACACTTATGTAATAGGGATCCTACCAAGATCTGAGGATGCCCAAGCCAACCTCACCTGCAAGTGGTGAACCTGCCAATTAACGAACAGCATCTGGCGAACATAAAAGTTCCCTGTAAGCGGCAATAGCCTGTATTAAACTGCCGTTTCATACAGGCTATTCTAATATGAATGACTTAAAGCATGAATATTGTTATATTATGTTGCAATGTATAGCGTCACAGACAAATGAAGATTGTAACTAACCAATCGATAATTTAAAAGAGCATAGCCTGTGAGTTTCTTGCCAGTTCTTCTTACAGAGCGGTGGCTCGGAACTGGCACTTAGATTCACTTACACTTAAATATTTTTGTTTTTTTAAATTGTTTGGTTGCAAGTGAATCTAAGCTTCGTGATTTTAGTATAATTATATTTTATTTGTTTTTGTTATTTTTTTATGGAATATAATAAACTAAACCTCTAAAAAAAGCTTTTTTGATCATCAAAAATACTGAGTGAGCATCTAATAGGTGATTAGGTGCTCAATCAGTATTTTTGATGTACAAAAAGGTTAGGTTAGGTTGGCAATTTATTAATTTTGAAGACACGTTAAATAACACCCTTTTTTTATAATTTTGACGTTTTCAAGTACTATGTAATAGTTTATGAAATAAAAAGTATTTTGACTTTGACTTTGAATAGGACCAACAATATAACTGGCAATATGTGAGCGTATAATATGCCTCTGCCTATCCCTTCAGGGAAACGAGCGTGTTATTGTGTATGCATAATAATAATAATAATAATAAATCATTTATTTCATAGAATATGGTTATCGTATACATGTTCAGGTTTCTTATTCCAACATATTCTGTCGCTTTTCGACGTGGAAATATTAGTCAAGTCATATTAGTCATTACTTGTGTACAAAATATATAAAATAATTAAAAAATCTAGGAGCAAAATTACAACATAAAAAATTAAAACAAAAATTCAGAAATCATATATAAAATAACAATAATAATATAACACAAATCCAACAAGATAATAACGTAACGTAAAATAACGTTCACAAATAAGATTCAATGTCAAGCAATTTTATAATGTCATTAATAATTACAAGTATTCAAAATATATCAGTAAAAAAGTCATTAATGTTATAATACAGTTTATCAATTAGAAATTTAAATAATATTGTTTTAAATTCATTATGTGGCCTTTTTTTATGATGTGTTTGTAGTTCAGGTCACGAAATAGTAAAATAATATTTATTTTTTTCAGAACTGAGAATGAGAGGACCCCCTCCAAGGCCTGGGATGCCAGGTACGTCCACCTCCTTTGTGAAACGTTTTAATCATTTATAAAACATCTTAAGACACTGTGGCGCGGCCTATTAGATTTAGGACCTATTAGCAAAATGGCTTACAAGAAAAAAAACTTTCTCGACTTTGACTTATTCTTGTCGTTTGCTTGTAATTTTGAGAAATACTCGTTCGTAAAATGTGTTATTCATGCAAAGAATAATTGTCAATTCTGGGAAGAAATTCTTTTCTCAGACTAATTCAGAATTTAGAATACATTGGACATATAAATGATTTGCATGCTATTTTAATAGGGAAACATGAGCTCTTGTATTGATATTGTGTAAAGACCACGTTATACCATGTTTTGTGCAAATAAATGACAGTATATTTATTTATTTAGTACACACACAGAAATATACAAACAGAAAAATTAAGAAACATTGAGTACAGGGCACAGCTTATTCCAAAAAGAAATATCTTCCAGCTGTATACCTGCACTTCACTCAAGAGGTCGTGGGTTCGATTCCCACACAGGACAAATCTTTATATGTATTTACAAAAAAAAAATGTAAGTAGTTTATCCGTTGTTTAGTATCCATAACACAAGTTCTTAATGATACTTATCTTGAAACTAAATAATTGGTGTAATTGTCAGAAAATATTTATTTTATTTTATTTATTATTATTTATTTAAATGATTATTATTATAAGAACCAGCCTGCTATGAAATGTCAAATTCAATCGTATAATACCCCAACCAAAGTTAAACTCTCCACGCATAAACGCAAAGAATATTAAACCCACCTAGTTCTTTAAGGGTTACAAAAAAAGTAAAAACCTTAAACCTTATCCAATTCGAGTCAATTTCGTTAAGAGGCTTTCTTATATACATCAGTCTTTCATTATTAGGGCATTTTTAGAAAGAAGACAGTTCTTAAACACTACTAAGCTGATGTAGCTTTCATGCAAACTCTTAACAAACGTGCACAATAATATATATATAATAAATATATATATATAATAATTATTACATGTTTAAGTTATCCTATTCACAAATATATATATCAAGAGCACTTAGTTAACTTTGATATCGAAATGCCTACACAATGCCTTAATGTATTATGTTAATTGATTTGTGTTTAACTAATGTGAAACCATACTATTTCCAGGATGGATGGACGGACCGGGCGGTTCAAACTTTGGTCCAAGGTTCAATGGAATGGGCCCTCCTCCCTTCAACAGACCACCATTCGAAGGTGGACCGATGTTTGATGGGCCTCCAAGGTTCAGAATGCCGTTTGACGGACCCAGGCCCCCGTTCGACGGACCACGACCTCCGTTTGATGGACCGATGCCATCGTTTGATGCTCCCATGCCCTCATTCGATGGGCCAATGCCTCCGTTCGATGGACCAATGCCTCCGTTCGATGGACCGATGCCACCATTTGACGGGGCCAGGCCTCCATTTGATGGACCGCTTCCGCCGTTCGATGGTTCCAGACAGCCATTCGATGGCCCGAGACCTCCATTTGATGGACCGAGGCCACCATTTGATGGACCAAGACCACCATTTGACGGACCTAGACCTCCATTCGACGGGCCAAGGCCTCCGTTCGATGGACCGAGATCATTTGAAGGACATAGAAAATTCGACGGCGATCGCTCATTCGACGGACCACCAGAGTTCTTCAATAGAAATAACAGGAGATTTGATGACAGAGAACAATACAACGAAAGACCGTGGAATGGCGATCGAGACGGTGATTGGGACAACAGGGAAGAATGGGACGACCGCAGGAGAGACAGGAGAAGTAGAGATCAGGAAGACAGATTCCGAGACAGAAACGACAGGCGAAGGAACTTCGACGAGAGGCCGGAAAGACCGAGGTCCCAGCGCGACGCACCGACCACTCCAGAACCCAAAGAAATTCCAAAAGAAATTGTGAAGGAAACTCCAGTGGAACCTGTGAAGGAACAACCGAAGGAAGAGCGAAACCCGAGAAGGGATAAAGATAGAAAGTCGAGATGGGGTGCCGCCGATGACACGGACACGGCGCTACTCCAGCAGGAGCTAATTCAAGTAGCCGCGGAAATCAACGATACTCTTGAAAATGAAATAGCTGAGATTAATACTGAAATACCTTTGCCTGATACTACTGAAAGTGATGCTCTAAAAGAACAAAGTGATGCCCTAAAAGAACAAAGTGATAATTTAGATGAAATTAATAACTTTATTTTGAATGAAAGTCGTCTTGAGGAAGAGAAAAGGTTAGAACCAGAAGTTATGGAGTATCAGGAGCCTGAAGAACAAATTCATAAAGAACCTGTAGTAGAAAAGGAATGTTTAGTTAATGAAATTAATAACACGTCCGATCTCTACGACGGCAATGAAGCAATTGATACGAGTTTCTCGATGATACAATTGCCAGAGGAGGTTGAAAATAAACCGGAGGAAATCGAGAAAATTGATGAATCGAGCCCTGTTAAAGAAGTGTGTAAACCAGAAGATGATATATTCGACGAAGTGAAAGAAGTAAAGCAGAAAAGTGAGACAGAGCAGTCTATTGCGGAGAAGGAGGGGGCCGCTTGACGTCGGAGGAGATGGAAAGTGGGCTACTTTCAGTGGAAATGATTCGGGTGACGCGCCGCTAGGCCCGAAGAGAACTCTCGCATCCGTATCTCGGCCACGCGTTATGGTAACTGTATATTTTGTTACTAGACCGATATCCGTAACGCTTGGCCGGGATCGATTAAATAACGCCAAAGATTACGTTTTATACAGAATAATTTGAAATATACGAGTGCCTTATTGGTTACCGAAACGGTCTTTTGATTGACGGCGAGTGATGAAGAGGAACGCGCCCGGGCACTCAAGTGGAGTGACCCGGGCCAGGTAATTGCTCTCACGATTATACGCGCGTCTAGGACAATTGCACCGACACTAATTTCAAAACTTTTATAATAACTTTTATAATACATCATTGCAACATTATTATTACATACTACCTTTTTTTTCAAACATGGTTTAAATTTTCGAAGAATAAGTGCGTAGAGAGGTATAAATTTTAATTGACCTACTGCCACCAAAATCTATCCTTTTTTCAATTACCGTTTTGTCTTACGTCCAAAAGCTTCAAATAAATTTATTAAATCTCTTACGAATATAGACCGATAAATGAAATGTAATCCTTTTTAATAAGGTTTTTTTTGTTAATAAACTCCTGTATTTCATAATCAATGTATGTCCTAATTATCAGCTACATTGATATACAGCTCTTTTTTTTTAATAATGGCTTCGTGCCTTTAGGACATTTAGCCAGTGTCAAGTTATAGATTGTATTAATAATATTTAATACATAGTAAATGAGAAGTGATAAAGATGATAAATGAGATGGCCTCCCCTAAACCCCTTAAGTTCTCAGTAAAGATGTGGCAGTAAAGACTATACTGAGATCTCACATGGACTTTTTGAGATAATTTGAAAAGTGATGTTGCACTGTTATGTTTGATTTATCAACACTCGTGTACTGTTACAAACACTTAACGGTCAATAATCCACCGTTATTAAACGGTCGAAATATCACAAATTTTAGAAAAATAAACAAAATTGCTGATATATCTCTTCACTTTCCCGCCAAGAAGTCCCATATACAGCTCTATATTAGTTGTATGTAAATTATTTTTTAAACTGCAAAAAAATAATAGTGTTGCAATGATAAAATATATTTTATTAAAATAATGTAACTCGCAATAGCACAGTTGAACTCGGCGAGCGTGATTTCTGTTGTTATTTGATAATGTTGAAATGGATATATACAATTAAAATATATATTATACAGCAATAATTAATTAAGTATAGTATTAACTAACGTATATTATTTTTTGTCAAAATTATCGAACAAAATATTTCCATTTCAACATGATTTGATATCGCTAGCAATGTGTGCAAAACACCTCGACGGCGCCTGCGTCACCCGAATCGCCCGGAAATGGCAAACACTCCAACCACCAAGAACGCCTACATCCTTCGGACACCCGATGCGGTTTTAGGCCTTCAATACGGCACTGTTTTGTTGTTAAGTTAATTTTATTTCATTCTTTCTTATAAACATGGTGTATTATGCCTATGTTATAATATTTTTTAACCTTGTATGTAATCTTAGTTACTTTCAAGAAAGTTAGGTTTCTTTTTAAATAATTAGGTATATTCTTAAAATTATTAAATAGGGGTTGCATTAGTTTGTCTAATCAATTATTAGAGTTGATTTTCGCTTTTAAAATTAGATACGGTGAGGGTAGGAAAAGGATTAAAAATATATATCGCCATTTATAAATATATAAAATATAATCAATTTGACCTACATATTTAATACTAACACGAGATTTTATTAATGTATAGAAGCGTAGTTCATCTTATCGTCATCACACTTTATTAAAATATATAGTATGTTTCGTATTAACATATATTAGATTTGAATAGTTAGCGTGCTTTACACGTTATTAATAATGCCTACATATTTCAATGTGTATATGTAACATATTTGGATAAATTTCATGTGAAATGAGCTATCCTTCAATATAGCGTGGTTTACCTATTAGGCCGTTAGGTATTTAATCCACGGCGCAGTTAAGGTATTTTATAAAGTTTATAATGCATGCTTCGTTCAACGTTTTGTCAGATTTGTGCTTTAATAAATTTTAGAAAGTATTAGAATATTTTTTCTTTTCACCCGACAGCTGAATGTTGGACAAAAGGGCTCGATCCTGACGGCGTGGGGTCCCTTTTGCACACATTGTCTAGTTTTGTTGGTTTTGTGTTTGATTTGCAGCTATTACAAGCACATACAGCCGTGGTGAGGCCAGCCTAGAGTGCAACCCACAGAAAAAAGCCGCCTTCAAGATATATATTTTAATGTATAACTACAATGATATCCACTTGTTTATATAATTATGTTGTAATCTGTTTTATTTTTATCGAAAATAACCGGCATAGAGTCAAACTAATAACTTTTACACTGCTTAAAGTAGAAGTGAGAGGTCTATATGTGAGGTAAGCTGAAAACTTGTCACATACCTCTTCTATAAAAACCGCAAAACCGCTAACTTGTTGGGATACTTTAATATAGCACAGGAAATGAAGCTAAAAAAATGGTAAAATCTCTTAATTTGTTCGTGCGGTGCGGATTAGGCTTATTTCACCGTCTAGTTCATTTTCTATATTGTGCCCTTGTACGCTTTTAGTTTTTTAGGGGTGAAAACTACCCCTTATTGTCAAAAATTTTAAGATAACATAAAAACCTAAATATGGGTAAAAATAGTTAAATAGTGATTGTTTCTTGCTTTAGAATACAATTTCATAATCTTTCAACCTACTCTTGTTTAAAACTACCCTGGAAAGCATTAAAATTTATAATATAATTGAAAATAACAAAAGTAGAATTTTAGTTTAAAAAAAAATCTCACAAATAAAACAGGTTTAAATACATATATGTTTTTTAAAAGTCAGTCTTACTGATTCGATCTTCTCCGTGATTGATTTCATCTTCGTGTTCTTCAATTAACGGTGGACTATTATACAGTCCTCACCTGAGCACCCAGAACATGTAGAATTACAATACAATACAACTTTTCACCGCACCCTTTTTTGCATTGGCAAAAAAATATTTTTTTAAGTAAGAAATAAACGAAATATACACTCACACACGCATTCACGTGAGCAGATGTTTCTTCTTCTCTGTCTTCCAACATTAATGGAGAAAGGGGAACATATAACGGTTTTTTAAGCATACCTAGTTCCTTCATTTAAGTGATAGAAATTTTTTTCGAAATGTTTTCTAGGTTTTTTCAAGAGCTATAAGACTATGTGAGTTAAATTACTTAAGGTCCCTTAATTTTGAAATGGAGAGAGTTAATAGCGCTTGAATAAGGTGATGTTCGATCGTAAATGTAGGTGTTAAACGGCTATATTTCTTTGCATGTTCACTGTACAAAATGTCTGCACACAGAAAATTTTGTCATTATAAAAGCTACAATTTAGTTTTTTATCGTATTTTGGGAGATATAATTAAGAAAAGGGTGAAAAACACGAAAGAAAAAAAACCATTTTCTCTTTAAAAACTTTCTGAAATCAGGCATTTTAAATTGGTCAAACTTTTTGAGTGGATTAATAGTACCTACCTTACATATATAAAGAGAATCACAAAAGGGTGGCGATTAATTAAAATTGATTAGGGGTACTTTGGGGATTGTTTCCACAGATTTTTTTGTAGAAAAAAGCGGGTATCGATCTTATTTTGATCATTAATTTTTATGCTAGAGACATTTTATTTTTTGTTTGAAAGCTCTTATGAAATACTTTACAAAAGATTCTATGAGCTTTCTTGGAAAAATGCATAGTTTTTTCGTTATTTTGCTCTAAATCTTCCAATTTATGCATTTGCATTTGGCAGGTGCACCACTTGCAGGTGAGGTTGGCTTGGGCTCCCTAGGTCTTGGTAGGATCCCTTTACACCTAAAACACCTAGCTTGTCGATTTGACCCGGTTTTACTAGAAACGTACGAACCGGCCACTTTAAAGTTAACTAAGTAGTATGTACAATCTGTTGTAACTCTTGAACTCAGTAGGTACAAGTAGTTAGAGAGAAAGCTGACATTTTTGGCTTGATAGTAGTTATGCTTTAAATACCTGCCCAAAAATGACTATCATCTGTCGGACTACTACTACGTATTAAATATACCTAAGACTTCGGTGTTGTCCGGTCCTATTATTCCACGATGTAACTCTACGATAATAATTATAAAAGTCACTTTATTTAAAAAAAAAAATCTCACGGTCTTATTATTACTAGAGATGGCGCTAGTGTCACACTGTTAACATCGAATCCGCTTATAAAAATTAATAAAAATATTAAGTATCATCAAAAGTTGGTGCACAGTTAATAAACGTGTAGATCATAGAAAAACTTACTTCATACAGTGTTATCTCCGAAATATTTCATACGATATAACTGATCCGAAGAAAACAAATATCGAAGCAAAAAATCACCTATTTCACATAAAATCAGCAACATATGCCTGTGATCTTAAAGTGAAAAGTGTAATAAAGCAAGAGTCAAAAGAAATACAAGAAATATATATGTAAGTGGCATAAACTTATTAATTATATAAAAATAAGAAAAAAAGAACCGTTAAATTTCTCAATCGGATTCAACTTGTAAAGCAAATAACAGCTGACCAATGAATACACAGATTCCTACAATATATTTTTAACTCCACGCCAGAGGACGCTATTGAGAACATACTATTTGACCTCAATTCAAACTACAACAACCCACACCAGAGGGCGCTGACAAGCCTACACTAAAAATAGTGCATTAATACTTAGTTCCACTACTCGTCACTAGAGGGCACTATATGATTAAATTGTATTATTGAACGGTTACCAACTAAGATTAGAAGAAATTTGAACAAGCGACTCCTGTACAAGTAAATACTAAATAAACATTCTAAAAACAAATAAATACAAAGTACATAATCAAAATTTATAAATGGCACCTACTTTATGTCCTGGCTGTAACCAGAAAATACAAAATAAAGAATGCTTAATTTGTGTGTTGTGCAAAAGTACATACGATTTGGAATGCGCAAATGTGTCCAGGGACCGCTTTAATAAATTAATGACAACAGAACACAAAAAAACATGGAAATGTCAAACGTGTCGCTGCAAAATTCCCAAACAAGACAATACAAATACACCGATACGTTTACAGGAACATGAACCTATTAATCAAATAAGCACCCCCTCTGAGACTAATGAGAATAGTAATATTACAATCAGGAAAAGGCTTACAAAGACCATTAACGATAGCTTTAGTTCAGCAGAGTTGAGTATGCAAGGAGACACGTTATATGCAGAGGACACACGAACAACTCTATTCTCAGATAAACAAGCCGAACTGACATTAAACAATTTGAATGAATTAATAATACTACGCCTTAAAGAAAATAATAAATTATTAATAACAGAGATACAAAGTACAATTCAGGAAGAGATAAAAAAAGCCATAACCCTGCTAAGAGCAGAGGTAGAACAAAAAACTACGGCTCTATCAATACAAAATGAACAAAGAATACAGGACATAAAAGGATTAAGCTCCGAAATAGACAGTTTGAAAACAGAAAACGAAAAACTTAAAACTGAAATAGAACAATTATTTAAAAAATCGAACCCTTTACAAACTAGAGAAAAAACACCTATCGACAACACAAAAAAGTTTGTACTCTACGGCCTCAAGGAGAACCACCCAGAAACAGAATGGGATCTGCACAATAGAATAGCTACAATATTTGGAGAAACTCTAGGAGTTGATTTAATAGGATACATTGAGGACACCCATAGAGTCGGAAAACCCTATGCCAACAAAAATCGGCCACTAGTCATCGAACTTCTAAGCAAAAGAATGACGAAATATGTTATATACAATAGCCGAAAATTATACGGAACCGTACTTAATTTATCAGAATATTTAAACGAAGAAGAGCGAAAGGAAAGGTTTATTATGAGAGACAACATGCTTAAGGCACGAAAAGAGGGACGCCACGCCGTAATAAGAAACAATAAATTATTTATAGAAGGAAAGCTAATTAACAACAAAGAGGCGATAAAAACACATACTATGACACAGACATACAATAAGAAGCATAGTACTTTTAATAGAAGAAATACTCAAGATATTAACTTGACACCTAATATACACAATTTTCAAGAAACTACATTTCGTGAGGCCAGACAGTCATTTTAGCATACTTTTTCAAAACATACAAAGCCTCTATAATAAACGACATATCATGGAAGCATTTCTCGACCAAACGCCGAAATATCAAGCCATATGTCTAACTGAAACGTGGTTAAGCCCCGACAAATTAAACATGACTCATTTTAATGCATATAGAGTAGCAGCATCTTACTGCAGGCAAAACCGAGGAGGCGGCGGTGTATGTATACTCTTAGACGAAAATATAGATTATATTGAAATAAACGACGTATCAAGGATGTCTATAGAATATGTGATCGAAACCTGTGCGATACAATTACCAAAGGACAACATTTTATTAGTAACTATATACTGGAATAGGAGGGAGGAAAAAATATTTTATCAACAACTTAGGCAAGTACTTAATTATTTAAATAAAAAACACTCTAAATCGAAAATAATACTCGGGGGCGACTTTAATATTGATATTTTAAAAAATAATTTAAAGACGAATACTTTCCTTGACCTTATGTCTGAATATAGGCTTACACAACACATAAAAGATCCTACACGCATTACACAAACTGCTTCAACATGCTTAGACCTAATTTTTACCAACTTCAACACTAACAATCTGTACACTTTTGTAGATGAGCTGGGTTTCTCAGACCATTGTAGTACAATACTAAATTTTAAGATGCCAACACAGATTAAAGAAACAAGTATGTACACATATAAACGTATTTTTAATGATAGCAAAATAGAAAAAATGAGATTAGAATTAAAGTCTACAAACTGGAGTAATATAATAGTAAAGGAAAATAATATAAATCAGAATTATCAAGCGTTTAATGAAATATTAATAAATTTACTTAACAAAATTATACCTAAACAAAAAATTAAAATTAAAAATCACCTAATAAATACTGGTTAACTAAAGGAATAAAGTTCTCATGTAAAAATAAAAGATTATTAAAAATATTATGTATAAAATCGAACAATCCAGTTATTAAAAAACATTATAGAAAATATGAAAAAATATTGAAAATAGTTATAAACAAAGCAAAAAAATTACAGTACAAACGAAGACTTGCAACTTCACAAAATAAAGTAAAAACTATGTGGAATATAGTAAATGAGCTTACGAATAAAACTAGAACAAGAGATCATAGTAATATTCAACTAAAAATTAATAACATTCTTACCACAGGTCCTAACCAAATAGCGAACGAATTTAATACATTCTTCGCATCAATCGGACAACAAAGAAGTCAAAACCAAAGTGTTAAATCACATGACTTGCCAGCTCTCAAACCCACTCTAAATACCTTCTTCTTAGATTACGTGGACTGCTTAGAAACCTATAGAATAATTAAAAATCTCAAAAACAAGCGAAGTAACGGAATTGATGAAATACCACCTTTCCTTATTAGACAGTGTGCAGAAGAACTTACTTTTCCTTTCTACTCACTGATTAATCAATCATTCGACGAAGGTACGTTCCCAGACTTATTAAAACAAACAGTCATAAAACCTATACATAAAAAGAATTCCAAAACTGACCCCAGTAACTACCGTCCTATAGCACTTTTACCTACTGCATCAAAAATTTTTGAAAAGGCCATCTGCCAACGAGTTTATTCATTCTGTGAAAAATACAACATTTTTGATGAAGCCCAACATGGCTTCCGGAAGCAGCGCTCCACAACTCTTGCTGTCTATAAATATATTCAAGAAGCGTATAATATCTTAAATAACAAAAAATATGCTGTTGGTATTCTCCTAGATATGACCAAAGCATATGATAGAGTCCAATTTAATATTCTGCTTGACAAATTATACAAAATAGGGATCCGTGGAATAGCACATCAGTGGTTTGCATCTTATTTGAAAAATAGAGCACAATATGTAGACATAGAAAATTACGACATTAAAAATAGAGAACTTAAAAATATTAGATCTGATAAAATAATTACTAATGCATCGATACCTCAGGGTAGTGTAATTGGATGTCTTTTGTTCTTGATATATATAAATGACCTTCCAAAGATTTTTAAAGAGCCGTGTGTACTGTTTGCTGACGATGTGTCTATCCTCACTTCTTGCCACAACATTGACGGATTAAGTGAACAACTACAAGATATTTTTTGTAAAATTTCAATATGGATGAACGTACACAATCTTGAAATTAATTATAACAAAACTAAATTAATTACATTTTATCCCTATCAAAAGTCACCCTTAAAAATTAACTTCTCAACAAATAACACAAAAATAGAAAATACTAATGAATTCTCTCTATTAGGCATAACTATAGATAGTAACTTAAACTGGAAGACTCACATTAAAAACCTTCGATCAAAAATATCCAGATTCTCCTATGCCCTTCAAGAAATTAAAAGAACAACAGATTTGCAAACAGCTTTAACTACATACTATGCCTATGCATATGCATGGTTTAGTTACGGGATTATTTTGTGGGGAAGTAGTACTGACACACTTTCTCTTTTCATTCTTCAAAAGAAATTAATCCGAACTTTGGCAAATATTGAACAGACTGACAGCTGCAAGCACTACTTTATAAAACTTAACATACTAACTCTACCAGGCATTTATATTTTAGAAATATGTAAATTTGTAAGAAATAACATCACCTCCTTTACAAAACGTGGAGAAAAACCCACAAATAAACTACTAAGACACAAAAATAGATTAGTATTACCTTCTTCTAACATGACTCTACACTCCAATAGTCCATATGTTATGTCAATAAAAATTTATAATAAACTCCCTGAATTAATAAAAACAGAAACTTGTAACGCTACATTTGTAAAAAAAATCAAAGAAATATTAGTAAATAAGGCCTACTACGACATAAAGGACTATTTCAATGATAAGGACATAAAAATATAGGTATAAGTTAAAGTTAAAATAAATTTATTTAAATATGACATGAAAATTTTTAAACAATAATGTAATAATATAGGTATATAGGGACATTTAAATTATATATGCACAATAATTATTAATTAATAAAATAATAAATAAACTATATTTTGATTTAGGACATTGATGTTGTGAACTATTTAATTTTTATGTAAAATTGTAAAAAAGGACCTAGTATGCTTCCTCTCTCCTAAGTTTGCCGTGCCCAACAGGGTCCATAATTGTAACTTGTATAGATGTAAGACCTTATGTAAAACATTATGGAGTGCAATAAACATTGAATTGAATTGAATTGAATTACTATTCTAACAATGTATCTTATGACGACCGATATGGCGTGGAGGTCAGTATACCTACACTTCAATCCATAGGTCGTGGGTTCGATTCCTACATAGGACAAATCTTTGTGTGCATAAACATAATTATTTGTTCTGGTCTGGGTTTTTTCCTATGTATATTAAGTACTTATGTATTTACAAAAAAAAATGTTTATCCGTTGTTTAGTAGGTATCCATAACACAAGTTCTTAATGATTATATTTTTTATTTGTATTCTGATTTTATTTACTGAGCAGTCCCCCCAGCACGGAATTGATCATATTAAAAATAAATAATAGGTTCTTTTAATGAATTTAAAAGACTAAAAAAGAAAAATAAGTTTCTAATGTTTTATTTGTGTAACAATTTAAAAGGACGTGATCTTTAGGACGATAGCTTTTCTACAATTCTTTAAAAACTCTACGAAACTAAGTAATTTAAACTGGTAAATCAGAAGGTTGTCACAATAATAACTCTATTATAGATCAGCTTGGCTCTCTTAACAATCTCCTGCAGTATTGGAATGGTTTTACAATTACTTATATAATCGTAGGCAGCGTATTCATGTGGATGAGTCTTATTCTTTGTGGCGCAACATTTTATCTGGTGTTCCCTAGGGTGGTGTGCTTTCACCACTTCTGTTTTCTCTTTTTATTAGCTCCATCTCTAATAAATTAAATTCAGCCTACCACATGTTTGCCGACGACTTACAAATAATAGGTTGGGGAAAAAGTCTTTTCGTATTTTTGTATGAAAAGTCAAGACATTTTTTTCAAAGTTTATTTACATTTATTTACAATATATATGTACCGTTTTGTTGAATAACTTTCTGCCATTTTGTGGGCAGAGACATTATCCCGTTACTGTAGAAACTTTGGGACTTCTGATCAAAAAAACGGGACAAATAGTTTTGGCAGTCCTCTCTTGAGGTCAACCTTACAGAACCTAAAGAATTCTGCAGAGACCGAAACAGGTGAAAATCTGAAGGCGCAAGGTCAGGGCTATATGGTGGATGCACTAGGACCTCCCAGTCAAACTCTCTTAATTTTTGCTGAGTGGCTAAAGATGTGTGTGGTCTAGCGTTATCGTGATGAAAGACCACACCCTTCCTGTTGATCAATTCCGGCCGTTTTCTCTCGACTGCTTCCTTTAATCTCATCAGTTGCTGGCAGTAAAGATCAGAATCTATGGTTTTGCCGGGCGGTAAAAGCTCATAATAAACAATGCCCTTCCAATCCCACCATACACACAGCATCATCTTATTTCGTGTTAGGCCAGGTTTGGCCACAGTCTGTGAAGCCTGGCCAACTTTCGACCACGACCTTTTTCGCACGTTCTTGTCGTACGTGATCCACTTTTCATCGCCAGTTATCAATCTCTTCAAAAACGGCTCGGTTTCATTACGTCTCAATAATGAATCGCAAATGAGTACACGGTTCATTAAGTTTCTTTGAGTGAGCTCGTGTGGCACCCAAATATCGAGCTTTTTTGTATAACCAGCTTTCTTCAAATGGGTCAAAACTGTTTTGTGGTCAATTCCCAGTTCTTCAGCTACATCGTAACTACTAATATGCCGATCTTGCTCCACTCTTTCAAAAATGGCGTCCATTTTATTCGTAACAGGGCGACCAGAGCGAGGTGCATCTTTAACATCAAAATTTCCGGACTGAAAACGTTTGAACCAAATTTGTGCTACTCTTACTGACACTGCATCAGGTCCATAAACATCACAAATTTTTTTCACTGCTTGAGTTGCATTTTTGCCTTTTTTATAATAAAATTTTAAAATGTATCGAATTTCTTCATTAGATTCACTCATTTTTACGGAGAGAAAAACAAATGAAAAATAGCGGGAAACAACTTTTTTTTATTTTTTTCTTTTCTTTATAATAGAACCTTTTTAATGTTACCAAAACCAGCCAGACACAAATAGTACAGTCAAAAAAATTTTATAATAAGTTTATACCTAGGTACGTTATGCGAAAAGACTTTTTCCCCGACCTAATATATAGCCATGGAACAATAAACAGTTTGCCGGAGGTAATTAATGTTGTCAATGATGACTTGTCAGTTCTTTCAGACTGGAGTAAGTCATATGGTCTCAAGATTAACCCTTCCAAGTCTCAAGCTATTATCATAGGTGGCCATAAGTCTGTACAAAAAATCAATTATAGTAATACTCCTTCCTTAATACTGGATGGTGCGGATATCCCGTTTTGTGATACGGTGAGAAACTTAGGAATTATTTTTGATAGGACTTTCGTGGAATAATCAATTGACTGAGGTAAGCCGGAAGATTTTTGCTGCAGGTAAATCTCTTAGACGCATTAGAAACTTTCTACCTACCTCTACTAAAATTATGTTGGCTCAATCCCTCCTTCTTTCCATTTTGGATTACGCTGACTGCTGCTACCCAGATCTCAGAAGTGATCAGCTGGACAAACTTAATCGCTTGCAAAACTTTGCGATTCGCTTTATTTTTGGCTTGCGTAAGTTCGATCATGTGTCTGAGTATCGCAATAAGCTTAAATGGTTACCAGTACGTCGGCGTAGAGACCTTCATCTCCTTTCCATGTTGTACTCCGTTCTTTTCCATCCGTGCACTCCTTCATATCTTAAATCTCGTTTTACATATGTATCTTCTACTCATTCCTGTAATCTGCGTTCTTCTGATAACCTATGCCTTAATATCCCTGCACATGTGTCCAAAAAATATTATGAGTCCTTTACCCTTCAAGCTATCCGTCTCTGGAATTCCTTACCTGTTTCCATTAGACAGGCTCAGACATTAAACTCTTTTAAGGAGCAGTGAAGTCTTACTTTTTGAATATATCTGATTAGTTGTTTGTATCAGTTTTTTAAATATTATATGTATATAGATATATATATATTATGTATTTGTGTATTTTATTCATATTTTACAAATAGTTTTTGTGTTTATTATTTTTAAAGTTAATGTGCTCTGCCTACTGCTATCCTGTTCTCTCCTTTGCGTCGGGTTTCGTGTCGTCGCTTTTAGCGATAAGACCGCCTAGATTGGCTTTAAATTTATTTTTTCTCTTAATATTGTAATCTGTAGTTTTTAAGTTTCTTGGCCAATAAAGAGTAATATCTATCTATCTAAATGGCAAAAAATAATAATTCCAAACATGTTTACCCACAGGTAACAGTTTATCTAATGTCTTGGCGTGCGATAGAATTTTTGCCTGTTTTATGACGTGGAGGTACAGGGGTCTACTCTCCACTCCAGAGATCATGGGTACGATTCCTACACAGGAGAAATCTTTAAGTGCATAAACAAAAATATTTGCTTTAGTCTACCAAGAAAAGCCTACACACGCACGAACGAACAAAATATTTTGGTGAACACGAACATCGATCACGAAACTCTTGGTTTTTACGTTTGGCCCTAAATTTGCTATAACTGAACACGAAGGACGAGTTTGTGTCAACTGGAATAGCCGTTGGCAGTGGTCGACAGTAAGGTAGCCATTTTTTTGTTGCAAAATATAGTTTCCAAGGTCTCGGGCACAATTTTTTCTCACCAGAAGAAACAGTTATGCACAAAAAATAGTCGGAACACCGTACGCACAGCTTTCATATTTTGTCAAAAACGATGTGTTCGGGTCGAAGACCTTAAAAGCCCTAGGCAACCTGCTATTGGTGCACTTGCCGATCAATGAACGAGGTTCTGGCAAACAGTTTATCCCGGTAAGTGGTAATAGGTTCGCTACCCATACGTGGTACCCGAAATACAATTTGCGTAGGTATAATATGTCTCTGCCTAGGTACCACTTTGGGTAATAGGCAGGTTTCATTATCGTCATTGTTCTGGGAAAACCCAGTAAATAGCTTTTTTCATAAAATGAGTTAACACAAATAATCGACTCAGTTTTTCATGCTCTTTGTCTGCGAAATACAATAGTATGATGACAATAACTTAAGTATAATATGTTTTTTAATAAAAATATTTTTATTTGAACTACCTATCTATAACTAAATAAATATCTATACTTACTCAAATCAGGTAACCAACTATTTACAGGGTTTTCCCAGAACAACGACGTTATAGTCAAGTGCAAATTTGTTGAGTAGTTTTTGTGTGTTCAGCTAGGAAATGTCTTGTTTATTCCGGTTGCCCTAGAGGCCTAGACTTAAGCTAACGGCCCAGGAACTGAACACTGGTTTGGTTAAAACCAAATTTAGTTGAATTTTAGTAATTACCCAGAGCGCTTGCCGGCTGACCTCCGCAACCTCTGGGGTCATTCATCTTTTTATGGTTGTCAGGATATTAGAAGGCAATAACTTTTGTATGACGCACGCAGCTTCGACCAACGGCTAAACGTGATTTCCGAGACGCGAAGCAAGCGATATGATATATTCACATATGTTCGAAAAATGAAAGAAGGGTTTGAATCCATGACCCTCTGAACTTGCACTGTAATTCAAATAAAGTCTATACAAGTTTTCATGCAAAGCAAAAGAGAGACTTATTATAATAATACATGCCATGTAAAAGTTATTTTTCTATGTTTTTTTTTTTTATATTGACGTTAGCTGTCAGAGTCTATATTGTTTGTTTGTAAATTTTAATGATAGTCCGATATTTTTCATTACCAAGTAAATAGTGTACATACAATTAAAAAATGGATGCTATTCAAGTTATTACACAAGACTACGTGAATGTCCTTATCACGAAGTCTGATAGCGAAGATGCTGCTCCTGTGGAGAGAAGATTTAAGAAAGGCATCACCGTCCAAGATTTTAAGGTTACTTTATGATTCACTGAATTATTAGAAGTTTAATACAAACAAAATCAAACAGTTTGCTTTATGTTATCGTCAATTATTGGTCTTACATTGTTTTACTTTAATTTAGCGTCTCAGTATAAACATTTTTTTTAAATATATGCTAACTTATAGAAAGACAGCACCTGTGAATAAAAATATTTAAGGGATCCGTTTATCATGATATGAGAAGAGAAATAGGGCTGGCATATAAAAAATTAAGGGGTATGAATGTTACTGGGTGAATGGAAAGAGGAAAACCGAAAAGGAGATGAATGAAATAATTTTGTAAAGAATTATATGAGCAAGAAAGTGGTGAATGAGTTGATAACAGAAGACTGAGGTAATAGGAAGGAAACAACATCCGGCTAATATTATGAACACGCATTCTGCCTGTGTTGTGTTTGCCTAGTAGCTTCGATATGTTGATAGCATTTGAATATACTCCGTCACTAGTGTTGGTGTCTGTTTTCGATCTATCTATCTATATTCTTAGCTCATTCAGGCCGGAGGCTGCTCTAGTCTAGCTCTTAGTTGCACGGTATAGTGTTTTTCTAAAGTGTGTGTTTTCTGGGTTCTGTCATTTGGTGCCATCAATGTTGTGGTTTAACAGCATCATGTAATATTCGTTTGTATGTGACTTGGGAGTCTTTCTTTAGTGCACCAGCTATATGTAGTCTGAAGGCTGCTAGCTACACTTGTACTTAGAAACTATCTTTCCAGTCAACCACATTTTATGTTCAACTTATGTGCTGCAGATTAAAAGTAAGTTTTATGCAAATTTCAGACAAAATTGGAACTAGTTACTGGAGGCTCAGCTACCACAATGAAACTGAAGGTGTACGACAACAAGAACAACTTCATCTGTGATGTAGACCAGGATGAGGCACTGCTTGGGTCGTTCCCAATCGACGATGGCATGAGGATACATGTTGTTGACAAGTTCACTCTCACAAAAGATTTTGCTAGCACAGAAAGTTCTGAAAGGTAGATGGATTGTATTTTGTAAATAATATAGAATTCAGCTGAATTTTTCTATTGTATTTTTGTTAAAAATAACTTTACTTATTAATACGTCATAATCATCTTAGTTTTAGCTCACGTATCTTTACAGAGCACAGGTCTCCTCTCACAAGCTATTATAAGAGGGTGTGTGGTAGACTCCAAATTTTATGACATTGCAACAACGCACATTGTATACATGCTCTCCGCTCTTAAGGTTGAGGGTTCGATTCTCACATAGGATAAATCTTTGTGTGCATGATAATTAATATTTGTTCTGGTCTGCATGTTTTCCTATGTATATTAAGTATGTATTTACAAAAAAAAAGTCTTAATGTATGTCTATCTGTTATTTAGTATCCTTAACACAAGTTCTTAATGATACTTATGTTGGAACTAAATAGATGATGTGACTGTGAGAAATAATAATTATTATATAAAGTGAAAACGGGGACCTTAGTGCCACACAAATGATCATTTTCGATCACCTAATACCATCATCATCTCTGCTAATTATTATTAATGTCCCATTATTGAGCAATGCATATTTTTGTATTGCAAACAAAGGTCTAAGGGGTTAAAGTCATATTCCAACGCGCTGACCCAGTACAGATTGCTGACTGACCAATACGCGCCTTATTCCAGATTCCGTTTATCAGAAGATGACTATGGGAAGAAGGACGACACTCTTCGTTCATTCTTGCAGCGTAACAAGCTGGGCAAGTACAACGAGGAGGAGATGGTAAAATTCAAGGAGCAACAGCAGAAAGAAATGGAGGACGAAGCCAGGTTTTACTGTTATTCATTTTATTTGATGACCGATATAGTGTGAAGTTGTTCGTTGAATACTGCAGGGTAATGTTGGATGCATCAGGCCCAAGAAAGAGAAAAACCTTCACTGGGGGCATTTCACAATTAAAATTATATTAATAGTAAAAAATATATTTATTATGTTAATAAAGGTATTAACATTATAAATATCAGGAATCGTCCTGACTGTGCCCACAATGGGTTTGATTCCCACTAAAGAAGAATCTTTGAAGATAAATATTTTTTAGGTCTAGGTTTTTCCTATGTTATAAACAAGTAGTTGATTAACCAAAAAAATATATATTCATGTTTATCTGTTGTCTTGCATTAAGTTTTTAATGATACTTTTCTTGGAACTTTAAATTGATGTGATATTTAGCGAATTATTTATCTATAAATCATTTGGAACTTCAAACTTCAAATACTTTTTATTTATATTAACTATTACATAGTACTTGAAAACGTCAAAATTTGTTACAAATGTAAAAAAAACAATCAATAAATACTGAAATCATGAAGCTTATATTCACTTACATGCAACCAAAAAATTTAAAAAACAAAAATGTTTTAGTGTAAGTGAATCTAAGTGCCGAGCCCCCGCTCTGTAAGAAGAATTAGCAAAAAACTCACAGGCTATGCTCTTTTAAATTATCAATTGGTTAGTTACAATCTTTATTTGTCTGCGAAGCTATACAATGCAATATAATATAACATTAACAACATTAATGTTTTAAGTCATTATATTGCACAATACCAGGTTAGCAGAGGCAGTGTTGGTGGGCACACGGTGCGAGGTTCGCGTCCCGAACCAGCCAACGCGGCGCGCCACAGTGCGCTACAATGGGCCGCTAGAGGGCGCCAAGGGGGTCTGGATCGGCGTCCAGTATGACGAGCCGCGCGGGAAAAACGACGGCTCGTGAGTATAACTTGGAACTATTTTTCTCTGTTGCTATTTCGGGCATTTGCTTAAAGGAACATCGACCCATTAATAGATAGGTCAGGTTTGTCTTTCTATTTCTTACTGTGATCGAATCAATAATAATAATAATCCTTTATTGCACAAAAATAGTTTTAAGTATTACACTCATGTAATACTTATTTTATATACTGAGGTATACAAAATAAGATGTACAATTTACGGTGGACTTAACATGCTTTCCGAGACACGGAGCAAACAATAATTACGCACATAATTTCGAAAAGTCATAGTAGCGCCACCAGGGTTTGAATCGGAGACCATCTGAATTAGAAGCCTGTGGGCCTCGCCACTGGGCTAGCGTCACTAAATATATAATACACTATGTTATTCTGATATATAAGCTATCTTAAGATATACTTTATTTTTATTTGCACAGTCGCGAACATAGTTTATGAAATTTTAAAATATATTGAACATCTTAAAATAGTTGAGCATTTTTAATACTTTTTGAGTTAGTATTGAGAAGTCGAAAAAATTATGCGACATAATACTATTTCAATTAAAGATTAATTTGTAGATACTTGGTTATACTTTGAGAATAGATTTCTCGCAAAATATATTTTTTTTAAATTTCTTTCAAATAATGGCCTCGTGTGGTTTGCACATTTAGCCAGTGTCAAGTAAGATATATATTAATAACATATAAATTATAGTAAATGAGAATAAGTGGTGAGAAAGATGATAAATGGTAAATGAGATGCCCTTCCCCTAAACCCCTTGAGTCCTCAGTAAAGATGTGGGACTGTATTGAGATCTCACATGGACTTCTTGAGAGAATTAGAAAAGTTATGATGCACTCTTTTCTCATTTACGTTCACAAACACTTAACTGTTAATAATCCACCGTTATTACACATCAATGTTCGAAAAATCACAAATTTTAGAAAATAAAACAAAACTACAATCACGACGCTTCACTTTCCCGCCAAGAAGTCCAAAAATGAAATTTACCACACAATGTCTCTCTATAACTCTTTTTTGTCGCAATAAAGTACTTTTTTTTTCTTTTAGCGTGAATGGTAAGCGATACTTCACTTGTCCACCAAAGTACGGAGGGTTCGTAAAGCCTGTCTACATCACCGTGGGCGACTTTCCAGAAGAATCATTCGACTTGGACGACGAAATATGATCACAGCCGACCTTACAACACGTGCTTTTGCGTATATAAGACCCACGAGCTGTCTTATAATTTAATAACGCGAGATCTTACGTATTTGTATTTCTTTATTCTGCTTTGATTGGTGCATAAACAGCGAACAATTATTATAACCTTATTATTGTTATTTATTTATTTAGTACACACACAGAAATATACAAACAGAAAAACTGAGTAACATTGGGTACAGGGCACAAATTATTCCATATAAATATCTTCCAGAAGGCCCGCGAAACGAATGTTTTTTTAAATTATACTTATTATTCGTGTGATGACCGAAATGGTGTGGAGGTCAGTATATCTGGACCCTGCTTCTGAGATTGTAGGTTTGATTACCATAAACGATGTGTGCAAGAATATTTGGTATTTTCCAAAGTATGTAATGTTTTTCCGTATGGTCTGGTGGCGAGAATACCCGCTCTCCGCTCCTAAGGTCGTGGGTTCGATTCCCACACAGGACAAATCTTTGTGTGCATGAACATGAATATTTGTTCTGGTTTGGGGGTCTTCCTACATAGGATAAATATTTGTTTTTTTGTAAATACATACTTAATATTCATTATTTAAGTATGTATTTACAAAAAAACAAGTATTTATGTATGTTTATCCGTTATTTAGTATCCATAACACAAGTTCTTAATGATACTAATCTTGGAACTAAATAATTGGTGTAATTGTCAGAAAATATTTAATCATTTTTTCTGTTATTTAGTATCCAGAGCACAAGTTCTTAATGATACAAACTAAATAATTACTGTGAGTATAAGAGACTTATTTGTTCAAAATCTAATTATTATAAAGTTTTTTCTTGATAATATATGCATATTAATAATCTGGATACACATTGAGCAGCTAAAAACGTCCTCACCAAATGAACACCAAAACCTTTTGGGCGTACTTTTACTTTAATAAACAATATTTAAAATTAAACTGAGTTGTTTGTATGTCAGGTTGAATTTGCATAATGCATGATATATAATAAAACAATAGCCGCAGATAAGACAGTCGAGGATGTTTTAAAATGAAATTTTTGCAAATGACTGTGTTAGGGTCTGACCGAAACCGAATTTCGGCCACGGTCTAGTTTCGGCCGAAGCCGAAACCGAAAGTTCGGTCGGACACGAGACTGTGTATCTAGTTATTATTGTAAATCTATGTTTTTATTTATAAAATATGCATCAATTGTCATAAAAAAAATTTTTTGCACATTTTGTGTAGCATGAAAATTACGGTGGGTTAATAATCCTGTAATTAAGCGATCTATAAACCCATGAAATATTCACATTACAGCTTTTAAGCTAGTCTTATTATTTTTCTATAAAAAAATCTTGTTTAAAATAGCTTTAATGTTAGATAACTATGTGATTTTGCAAGTAATCATGTTCCACTTTATTTTTAACAATTGGAAAGCTTTGAAAGCTTTGAGATGTCGTATAGAGAACAAATAATCTCTATAAAACTTCGTTTGAAAGTCTGAAAAATAAAAGACTTTATATATAACTCAAGTTATTTGTTAACATTAAACTCCATTGATTTAAGCAAAATGGACAAAGCATTACTTATTTAAGTTATATAAATTGTGTTTCTAAGTACGGCAATTAATATTTTAGAAATAACTTTTTTTTTCAAATGATAATTGGCATGAATATTTATTTGTAAATTACTTTCTACAAAAATAATCATGTTCTCTTAAATATTAAAATTTATTTAAATGGAATATTATTTACATTCCTCTAATTTTGTAAAAATCTCATATCACGCTTTGCAATAATTTAGGTTTAAAACTGATAAAAATTGCCATGTGTAATAAATAATAATCACAAAATGTTTGTTTTTCTTTTTAAACAACACTAATAAATCCCTATTCGCAAACATCAGTTAAATTAACGTCATTAAAATGGTATGAAAAAAAAACCCAAACCTAAAACGACAAAATAATGAATACCTACCTGCAGAATGAGGGTTCGATGCTCCCTAGGTATGGGGGCACATGATACATGACCCCCCCCCCCCAAAGTCGTGCTAGCTCTAGAACAATATTGCTGCCTCCCAGGCGACGATTGTCGATGTAAAATGGAACGTTGGGAAATGTACCTAGCAACGCTCATTGATAAACGAGAGTCGGTCGCGTACTCTCATGACGTTCACTTCACACGATAGGGCAAAGCACATAAGCGTTGGAGTCAATCACAAGTCACCGAACAAGTAGTTGCGCTTGCGATTTTGGGAGCAACGAAGAGTAGTACGTGGATAAGAAACCTCAGGTGTTAGTATGAATACATATTCAAAGACGGATAAGTACGCATTATTTTTGTTTTATTAAATACATATTTAAACAAAAATAATGCGTACTTATCCGTTATCTAGTACCTATTAAGAGCTTGCTTAGTTTGAAGCAGGGATGTTACGAATGCATTTTTTTTTACAATTTACAAGCCAATTTGAAGTAAATAATTACAATCTTTTGCTAGTGTATATATCTTTTGCGAGTGTAGTATAGCCCAGTGATGAAACCCCTCGCCTTTAAATTCAGAGCGTTTCGGGTTCAAACCCTGGTGGCGCACCTATGACTTTTCGAAGTTATGTGCGTAATTATTGCTTACTCCGTGCCTCGGAAAGCACGTTAAGCCGTTAGTCCCGACTGTCATGAACATCAATGGCAGTCGTTAATAGGAAGTTAGTGCCTTCTAACATTCTGACAGCTGGTTTAACCATAGAATGATGATTCCCTCTGGGTTGCGGAGGTCAGACGGCAGTCGCTCCACGTAATAACTGAAATTCAGTCAAATCTGGATGAACCAGTGAGCAAACCCTAGGCCCTAAGCTTACCTAAGTCTAGGGCTCGCGAGTGTAGTATAAAAGTTAGTGTTACATAATGTTACCGTGTTGTAGTGTTACTGAATAAGAAGTAACTGCGGTGTGGATAACCGTAAGATACATAAGGATGGGATTAAACTGCCGTTTCTTACGGGCTATTCTAATATGAAACATGATAGCGTCACAGACAAATGAAAATTGTAAAGTACCTAACCAATTGATAATTTAAAAGAGCATAGCCTGTGAGTTTCTTGCCAGTTCTTCTTACAGAGCGGTAGCTCGGGCTGGCACTTAGATTCATTTACACTTTATTTTTAGTGTTCAAATTGTTTTGTTGCATGTAAGTGAATCTAAGCTTCGTGATTTGAGTGTATATTTCGATTGTTTTTTTATATTTAATTATGGCGTTTTCAAATACTATGCGATAATAATTTAGCAAAAACATTTTAAAATTGATAAAGTCTGAAAATTAAAAACAGGTTTGGTCAAAATATATTTTATTTTAAAACTTCCTCCGCTTGAGGATGTCGGGCCGCCAGTTGACTGGGTGCGTCTCTTCCGAGGCGGTGTCGTCTTCTTTGTATACCTGAATAATTTTAAAGAAATAATGAATAAATAATTATTCGTAGCATGAATGTTATATTTAACTAATTAAACATGAATAATTTTAGTTCCTATTTTTGCCACTCTCGTCCTGTCAAACTTGTTACTTGATCAATTGAAAAATAGATCTTAAGTTGTACTCTTAAAAATAAAGGTATCGTTTAATATTACATCCACACAAATGACTGAATTAATATTACAAAACATTTAAAAAAACTGCAAAATGGATATCAGTCAGATTATGTCGCGGCATAGTAATTGCGAGGGTTCCGTGCTCAAACCCGATAAGTGACAAAATTTGCGTTTTTGGGCTTAAAGCAGTACTTAAAAGAATTTAATGGTTAATTAGAAGAAATTAAACTTAATAGGTTTACTTATTGGATTATGAAGTCCTTGATAATATCACAAGAAAAAGCGGCAGAAATTATGTATCTGTTGTTGTCACTTATCGGGTTTGAGCACGGAACCCTCGATTGATCCTTAAGTCAAACTGTTTGAACAGTTTTGTAGGACATATTTTAACATACATTCACGCTTGTTTCCCCTAAGGGGTAGGCAGAGGCATATTATACGCTCACACTTTGCCAATTATATAGTTGGTCCCATGTTATAGGTGACGAGCCTATTGCCGCTTACCGGGCACTGTTATGTTCGCCAGAGCCTTCTCCGTTGGTCCGTTGGACTTGCAAGTGAGGTTGGCTTGGGCTCCTCAGATCTTGGTAGGATCCCTTTACACTACATTCACTTACATTCTTTAAACATCACAAAGTAGATTGCAATAGAAGTCTACTCTGCAGCAAAAAAAATGGTGAGTTTAAATACTCCTTAGACAGCGACCTCCTGCATTTTTGTGGAAGTAGACAGACATAGCACGAGTTTTCAGCTTGCCTCATATACCTACCCAAAAATGTATACCATCAGGACTATTTATTACCTTGATGGTCTTGTCAGCTTCTGCGGTGATAAGTCGAGTCCCAGACAGGTCAAACGTCATCGCGAATATTCCAGCTTCGGAGTCCATTGAGCCGGGTTGGACTGCCGCCTGACAATTACAACAAAAGCACTCTTAAATCATAATAAACACCTGTAACCAGTACACCCAGAGTTCTCTACTGTATCCTGTCTAGAGAAATCCTCTACGGACAATATAGAAAACAGCAAAAGTCTGTAACCGCTGGAAATTGTATCCTGTCCTCAATCCCAGAAGTGCACAGTGCCGATGTCTCCACCACTAATCAGTACACCCAGAGTTCCCTACTGTATCCTGTCTAGAGAAATCCTGACAATATAGAAAACAGCAAAAGTCTGTAAATGGATGTTGTATCCCATCCTCCAATCCCAGAAGTGCATAGTGCTGTTGTATCCACCACTAACCTACACACCCAGAGTTCTCTATTGTATCCTGTATACCGAGAATCTGTATGAACAATATAACAGATAGTAAAAAACTACCTGTAACCGCTGGAAGTTGTATCCCTTAACCAATCCCAGCAGTGCATAGTGTCCATGACTCAACCACTAATCAGTACACTCAGAGTTTCTACTGTATCCTGTGTAGAGAAATCCTGTATGAACAATATAAAAAACAGCAAAAATCTGTAACCGCTGGAAATTATATCCTGTCCTCAATCGCAGCAGAGCATAGTGCCGATGACCACTAATCAGTACACCCAGAGTTCCCTATCCTGTCTAGGAGAAATACTGTACGAACGATATAGAAAACAGCAAAAGTCTGTAAATGGAAGTCGTATCCCATCCTCTAATCCCAGAAGTGCATAGTACTGTTGTCTCCACCACTAACCTACCTACCCAGAGTTCTCTATTGTATCCTGTATACCGAGAATCTGTATGAACAATATAACAGATAGTAAAAAACTACCTGTAACCGCTGGAAGTTGTATCCCTTAACCAATCCCAGCAGTGCATAGTGTCCATGACTCAACCACTAATCAGTACACTCAGAGTTTCTACTGTATCCTGTGTAGAGAAATCCTGTATGAACAATATAAAAAACAGCAAAAATCTGTAACCGCTGGAAATTATATCCTGTCCTCAATCGCAGCAGAGCATAGTGCCGATGACCACTAATCAGTACACCCAGAGTTCCCTATCCTGTCTAGGAGAAATACTGTACGAACGATATAGAAAACAGCAAAAGTCTGTAAATGGAAGTCGTATCCCATCCTCTAATCCCAGAAGTGCATAGTACTGTTGTCTCCACCACTAACCTACCTACCCAGAGTTCTCTATTGTATCCAGAGGCCCTACTCTTATTTAACGAAAACGAAACTTCGTTATACCTATCTCTTTCACTCTCTAGGTATATCATTATCGGGTGAAAGGGATGGGTATAACGAAGTACGACAATATAACAGATAGCAAAAAAATACCTGTAACCGCTGGAAGTTGTATCCAGTCCTCCAATCCCAGAAGTGCATGGTGCCGTTGTCTCCACCACTAACTAACACACCCTCTGGGTTCACTGCCATACAGTTCACAATAGCATTATGTCCTGAGAGATTCTGTATGAACTTCCCCTCAGGGCACTTCCACTGTTTGATATTGTCCGGGGATGCTGAGGCGAAGGTGTATTGTGTTGGGTGGAGCACTATAGAGCGCACTGATTTCTTGTGGTTTGTTAATGTGCACATTGATTTTCCCGCCGCTAGGTCCCACAGACGGATCGTGCTGTCATGCGAGCCCGTTATTATCTGGAACAAATTTGGTTGATTATTTATTTATTTAAACTTTATTTAAAATGTACAAAAGGCGAAATTAATGCTGCAAGGCATTCTCTACCAGTTAACCTTTAGGTTAGCAGAAAAGTATGAGGCAGTACGAATAAGAAAACATATAAACTTACATAGAGATAATTAAACAATAAAATAAATAATCTCATGAGTTCTAGTGCAAATTGATTCGCTGGCCGCAGATTATATGGAAAGATATCTCTAAGATTGCGGGCGAAAATTGCATCAAAACAGCCAAAAAAAATATCTATAGGTATACATAGGAAACAACCAGACCGGAACAAATATTCATATTCATGCACACAAAGATTTGTCCTGTGTGGGAATCAAAACCACGACCTCAGGAGTAGAGTCCAGATATACTGACCATAACAGTCGTGAATTATGCCAAATATGCATTTGGCATGAATGTATATATGATTGTATGCATGATTGTATGTATAAAGTAAAGTAAAAGTAAAAAAATATTTATTTCATAAACTATTATACATAGTACTTGAAAACGTCATGATTACAAATGAAAAAAAAAAATCGAAATAATATTACACTAAATCACGAAGCTTAGATTCACTTACATGCAACAAAACAATTTAAAAACAAAAAATAATTAAGTGTAAGTGAATCTAAGTGCCAGTTCCGAGCCACCGCTCTGTAAGAAGAACTGGCAAGAAACTCACAGGCTTTGCTCTTTTAAATATGTCCATTAGTTTGGTACTAGAAATACAATCTTCATTTGTCTGTGAAGCTATACAATGCAATAAGTTAAGGTTATGTACCTTAACAATATTTATGTTTTCAGTCATTCATATTAGAATAGCCTGTATGAAACGGCAGCTTAATCCCAAGCATTTTTATCTGCCATATAGTCTGTATGATTGTATGTATGATTGTATGTATGATTGTATGTATGTATGATGCTTTGTATGATTGTATATATGTATGAATGTATGTATGATTCTATGTATGAAAGATTGTATGTATGCTCATTTATGCTTCCGTGTTTGTATATTTATGCAAGTAGCCAGGAATAAAGAATTACCTGAGGTTCGGCAGACTGGCAGACAGCAGCGGCCACAGTATTAGTGTGCCCGGACAGTGTGTGGACATTGGCCTTGGTCCGGACGTCCCATACTCTCGCAGTGGCGTCCCGTCCCGCAGTCACCAGCACGTCTATACTGGGGTGCAGAGCTACTGTGTACACTGCCGATAAGTGGCCGTGGTAGTGGCGGATTACCTAGGGGAAACATTGTAGAGTTCTGAATAGTTACAAGTAAAAGTATCATCATCATCTCAGCCCATAAACGTCCAACTACTGAGCACGAGCCTCCTCTCACATACCAAGGTGCGAGGGTATTGGGTCATACTCCACCACGCGGACCCAGTGCGGATTGGCGGAGGCAGGTGTATGGCGTCCTGCTGTTTGAATTTATCAAGCCGCCCATTAGGCCTCTAACATGGCTTAACGACTACCACATTTTAGTGATAATCGGGACCAACGGCTTAACGTGCCTTCCGAAGCACGGAAGCGCTCGATATCAAATGCCACACAAACGGTCACCCATCCAAGGACTGACCTCTGTAAACTCTGCTGTACTTCGGTGATCGTTTCCGACCACCGAGCACCGCAGAGCTACGAGCGCTTCAAGTAAAAGTATACTTAAAAAATATTAGCTGAGCTCAAATAATTAATACCTACACTATAAAACAGGTATATACCGACACTCAACACCTTTACTATATACTACATACCTATATTATATATTTACACTACATACAAAGCTAGTACATATACTGGCAACATAGTGGCAACTCAACCTAACAAATAAACCGCTGTGCGGCTTCCGTTGAGGTTTATACGAATGTACCCTGCTGTTCTGTATTTTTTTATATCATACAATAAATAAAAAGGTAACAAATGATATTTAAAATCATTTATTGGTGCATTATAAAATAAACTAATCGCAATATACAAATAATTACATGATGCCCCAAAATAACCCATCTCAGCATTTGCTCAGATTCTGTGTATGGTGCGAGTTTTTAAATATTTACAAAATGGTAAATAAACATCGAAATTATGAAAAACTTGATTAACATGAAAAACTTGTTAAACTGTATAATGACAAGGTAAAATAAAATCTTTATAAATAATATTAGAAAGCTGAAAGTTCAGGAACGTATTAGTCGATTTATTGAGAAAGGGTATGAGGCAATTAGCAACACACTACGATCAATAGGAACGGATCATCAAAAAAAATGCCGAAACGGGAAATATTATTCTTCAAAACAGTTAATAAATAAATATGTACTTTTTCTTTTCTAAATATATACTTTATATACATAGGAAAAAACACAGACCAGAACAAATATTCGTGTAAACAAAGATTTGTCCTGTGAGGCAATCGAACCCACAACCAAATCGGTTGTCAAAAAATAGAATAAATCTTAGTCTGATTTTTCATCTTCCATATAAAATAAATTGGATTATAGCCTAATTTGGATTTTATATGGAATTGCATAGAATAGATAATAGATGATAATATAATTAGATATTGATTTTCATATAAAAGAGACATTGAAATTGTAGTTTTATCTATGTTATGATTTGAGCATATATTTCGATACAAGAGGAATATGTTAATACTTGAAAGAAACTTTCAGTAAAAAATATTATAGGCTGCATAATGCGATGTATTGGCCAATTCATCTATAAGTATTCTGGGTGTCAGTGTCAGTACAGCCCTTAAATATTTATAAGTTTTTATTCACAAAGAAGTATACATATCCAAATTATTTTATCGATTAATTTATTAATTAATTTTTTTTGTCGACCAAAAAAAAAAGTACAAGCACTGCATAGTTTGCGATTTCCAAGAATACTTATAAAAATACCAACCTTATTATATTCTAAATCCCAACATTTGACTTGTCTATCTTCTCCACAGCTAAATAAATATGGATGTCTTGAAGACACCTCCAAACCTGAAAATTTGAACAACATTATTATCATATTCATCTCTTATTTCCGTCTTTCTTCTGTAAAGAAGCTCAGTGTATCTCAGCAAGCTATGCTCAGAGTGTCTCTTCGTGTTAGAATCATGAACGAGGAAATATATAACACAAGTTCTTAATGATACTTATCCTGGAACTAAATAATTGATGTAATAGTTAGAAATTATTTAATTAACTATATAAATAGATAATAGATTTTTCAAGCCACTCAATATTATATCTAACTTGGCTTAACAACTAAAACATAACTGCTGATAATTGAGAGTGAACATATTTTCAAGCCACCCAATAAAGCTGGCTATTAAATGACAGATAAACAATAATCCATCCAAGAACTGGGGGCCTACCGCCGAATTCGATGGATTACCGGTAATCCATCTAGATCAAACTTTGTTTACGTTCATTAATCCGTACCGGGGAATCTGCCGACAGCCACCTCTCATTCTTGACCTTCAGTCCGTGACAGACCAATAGGTAAATGGAGAACGCCATTTTGTTTCGATTTCCATGAGTTCGGCGGTACGACAGAATCAATTCGAAATCCATTTTGCCTTATAATCGATTGCCATCGAACTCGGCGGTAGGCCCCCTGACTGGGAACTCTGCTTAACTGCGGTGATAATTTTCCACTATGTAGTACCACAGAGCTACAAGAGCTTCTTTCTAATTCATCTTATATCAACATTATTTTTAAAAAATCCAAAAGCAAATCCCTCCAATATAAAATAGTTCTCATCTGAACTGAACTCACCTCTGACCGTGCTCACATGTCCTGTTAATGATACTTTTAATTTACCGCTAGCTAAGTCCCATATCTTTATAACTCTATCTGCAGCACCTGAAATTACAAATTACAACATAATATCATCATCTCATAACAGTTACGTCTTGCTGCAAATGGCTACAATAGCATAGTAAGCATTCAAGTAAGTAAGCGGCATGTAAGTTAAACAAAAATGTCTACTGTCTGCAGTACAATCTAAAAAAAGAAAGAAAGAAAGTGATTAAATGCATCCATAGCGTCGCGGCGTTGCTATAGTTACACGCCACTTCCCATTCCACATTTTGATTAGACTGCTTTTCCACCTGAAATTTACGAGGACGCAATGCGATTATTTTATTTATTTATTTATTTTATTAGTTCATTACCAACATACCATATCGCATACTCGCACATTTCTGGTGGAAACGCAGCCTTAACAACCAAAACTGTGTTATTGTTGAACTTTACACTATGAACTATACCCACTGTTCTGTTAAAGTCAAAAGTACTCGAATATGAAGTAAACAAAATGAAAATAACAATACTTACCAGTGGCAAACCACTCATTGCCCGGTTCAACGGCGACGCAGCGCACCCACCCCAGATGGCCAGAGATAACCCTGGCCAGCTTCCAGGGTGCATGCCACTTGGGCCGCGGCATGACGGGCGCGCGCCTCACTGCGGCCGTAAGGGCTCCCACAGGAGGCGCCGCCGGACTCGCTGAGGGAACTAGAGCACTCTCTGAGCCGAGTGTTACTGTATCTGACATTTCTGGAAAAATAAGTAGGTTATTGACTGCAGAAAAGTTCTGCAATTGAGATCCTTTGATATAGAGTAGAGTGTCCACCTGCAAGATGGATGGCTGACCTAATAAAGGTTGCAGGATAACATAGGCTGCCTGCAATCAGTCAAATTGGAAGCTTATAGGGGAGGCCTATGTTCAGCAGTGAACATTTTTAGGCTGATAATGATGATGAAATAAGTTATTTATTTACATAAATACAAGTTGATAAGTCTCCCATTATTAATGTCGATCTAAATCCATGTAAATATTTTAGTAATAATTTATTATATCTAATTGAATCTATATAAATTTATAATGTTTTAGGGCATAATCTTAAGTTGTAAGAGTGGAGAGACATGGTTGGTTTGTTGGTAAAACTGATTCCTGTATAAACTGCTTTTTAAAAAATTTGCATTACTGACATTACCATGCTTATACCTTTTTGAATGTGCAGTTTTTATAAAATCTAATGTAGACTTATTTAAATTTAAAACCCTTGATCGTCATAAAGATATATTAAGTGCCATTCCACACACAAATCAGTCATTGGAAGTGCTACTAATATCTATAACAAAATTCCTAAGCATATACGTCTGCTGCATTCCCAAAATCTCTTAAAGTTAAAATTACGTGAACTGTTGATAGAAAAATGCTATTACAATGTCAAAGAATATTTAAACGATTTATCACTATAAACTTTTGACAAAGTCAGACTTGTTAGTATTACTTTTAAAATCCATAAAATCTGATTTTGTGTTATATGAAATCGCAACTATTGTACGTCCATGAGGCAGACCACAGCTAGACCTAAACCTGTACTGTAACACCTATCCTGTAACCTATGTTCGCAATAAACTATTTGATTGATTGATTGGTTTTTAGTAACTAAAAGTCTGACACCCTCTTCTGCTCCACACACAACGGGAGGCTGACATTTGGTGATTTTTCATCCGAAAAAAACAAGTTGTCAAAGTCAGTGCCACCAAACAATATACAAGAGCATTTTTGACAGTTGGGCTTTGTTGTCAGCAGAAGTGGTTTCAGTGCAGAACACTAATAAATAGGTAATGAAATAAAAGCTCTAGGGCAGTCAACATGCATAGGAACTATTGGTATACATAGGATTATTGGAACTATTGATAGTTTAAACTGCTTGCCTGTCAGTAATAATAATAAAATGCTTATTATGACAAACTCAACCCATAAAATGCTTATTTGTTGAAAGACGCAATCCATTTTGGGTTTAAGTGTAACCTTATTCATAAATAAAAGGTTTTTGGACATAAGCTCTCATTTAAAGTACCCGAACTTTTTTCATTGCACGATTTTAATTCATATTACCTTAACACATAAAATATACATTAATAAATTACCCATATCCAACATAGGTGTCTCTGGTCGACTGAGCACCTCCTGCTGTTTCACGGCCTGAGCTTTCTCCACGGCTGCCATCACTTGGCCATAGCCATCTCTCATTTTCACTGATTTCAATATTTTTTCTCTACAATTCATAGAAAATATTATAGACTTCAATTATAAACATATAAATGAGTTAGTTTAGAATATTAATCTAGTGGGAGAATCAAACTTGACTCTAAACAAGCTCCTGCTGGCAGTGAATGGGTATGTTAGTGTATAAAATAAAACATGAAAAGAAAGTTCTCTTGGTAAGGGTGTTGCATAAAGGACTATTACACATTTTATATAAGAGATTTAATCGAAATGAGAGATAAAATCTAACTGAGTTGTATTTTAGTAGATTTAATATATAGTAAATATAAATCTATCAAAGTTAAAAGCCCTCTTTGCAACATTCCAACCAGTTTTATTTCCAGCCATTTCTATAAAACTAATGATAAAGAACTGTCCTTTTAAATAAAGGTCCATTTGGTAGTCTGCTGAGGGCGTAATTGGATTGTAAATATGTGATGAAATCTTCTAACTTCACCATGAAAACTCAAAATATGCCTGCAGAGGGGGTACTTATTGCAGATGTTTTTATATAGAGTAAAACACTTTACACGGTTAAATAAAAGTAACTTACGCTTTCTCATCAATAGGAGGCAGCATACTCTGGTTAGCCAGGAACATATCGTGGGATCTTTTCAAAGATCTGAACACTAAAGTGTGCACAGAATGCTTCATCACCTCATCAGCCATTTTTAAATGTTTTTTGTCACAGTGGCCCTTATAGTAATTTTTCACTTATGTGCTTATTATTAGTTTATTATACTAGAGCGGTTAAAGCCAATTTTTCATCATTTTTTTCGAAAAAAATATTTCCGAAAAACGATTTCCACGAGCATTTGTTAGCGTCACGTCACTGTCAATGTCACAACACTCTTCTTATTTTATTATGGCTCTCACGGCTTGTGCTTTAATTCAATGACACGTTATAATTTTTTTCAAGGTAGAGAAATTTGAAAATGTCCTTTCGAAACCAAGGCTTGACTTGAATGTTGGGCTGAATTGGAAAGAAGTATACACCTATTTTAAATCTGCTGGTATTTCATGCAGGAACATACGGTTTTTGGCGTATATTTTTGAAGTAAACAAGTCTCCACAATTAACAGCTTTAAAATAGCTCATAAAACCCTCTAGCCTAGACCTTACTTACGGTATAATTTATTTTTAAGAACTGGACAACTGTAGAAGACCAAAAAAAGATTTTATCAGAATTGTAAATCTAGGGAATTGTAAATTTTATAAATTGAACTGTATGAGGCTGTAAGAATGTAACCATGACGTCAATATAGATTAAAAAAATATTTACTTAGAAAAATACTCTTCTTTCAAGTTCTGTCCCTCTCTCTTCGCTTCTGCCGAGTTCTGCCCAATAAAATACATACAACAAACAATTTTCATAATTTTTATTTTACGGGAGTTTTGCGCATGTAAGCAAGTAATGTAGTAGTTTGCAATTTGTTTGCAAGTCCAGGTAAAGTTTTATTGTATGAAATGGCTGATGAATATGCAGCTGTTAAGCGTGGAAAACTAATTTTAAAAGGCGACAAACCAAAGTAAGTTTATGTATAAAGATAAAAAAACTGCCTAAGACTTAAACATTATTTTAAATATTATTGTTACTTCTCATTAATAGGGCAAAAAAACGCAAACACAAGAAGACTGACAAATCAGAAGATGCTAAAGTGGACGAAGACCTTGTAAGACACAGTGGCTGGTGGAAAGTGACTCGAATTGAGGATGTGACTGGTTCAATATCAATAGAGTTTGGGAATAACAGTTACATATCAGCATTGGACAACGGATTATTCACTGTTGGAGCACCTCACGGCGATTGCGAAGGCCCCTCACCCGAGGAAATATTTACAGCTTTCCCTGCCGGGGAAAACAAATTTGCACTTAAATCTGGATATGGTAAATACATAGGAGTTTCCAAGGATGGCGTTGTTATTGGAAGATCTGATGCTGTTGGTCCTATGGAACAGTGGGAGCCAGTTTGGCAAGAAGGTAACTTTTAATGTGATTATGATTATATGTTTTATATCACAATAAGTAATAGGTTGGGGAAAAAGTCTTTTCGTATTATTGTATGAAAAGTTAAGACATTTTTTTCAAAGTTTATTTACATTTATTTACAATATATATGTACCGTTTTGTTGAATAACTTTCTGCCATTTTGTAGGCAGAGACATTATCCCGTTACTGTAGAAACTTTGGGACTTCTGATCAAAAAAACGGGACAAATAGTTTTGGCAGTCCTCTCTTGAGGTCAACCTTACAGAACCTAAAGAATTCTGCAGAGACCGAAACAGGTGAAAATCTGAAGGCGCAAGGTCAGGGCTATATGGTGGATGCACTAGGACCTCCCAGTCGAACTCTCTTAATTTTTGCTGAGTGGCTAAAGATGTGTGTGGTCTAGCATTATCGTGATGAAAGACCACACCCTTCCTGTTGATCAATTCCGGCCGTTTTCTCTCGACTGCTTCCTTTAATCTCATCAGTTGCTGGCAGTAAAGATCAGAATCGATGGTTTTGCCGGGCGGTAAAAGCTCATAATAAACAATGCCCTTCCAATCCCACCATACACACAGCATCACCTTATTTCGTGTTAGGCCAGGTTTGGCCACAGTCTGTGAAGCCTGGCCAACTTTCGACCACGACCTTTTTCGCACGTTCTTGTCGTACGTGATCCACTTTTCATCGCCAGTTATCAATCTCTTCTAAAACGGCTCGGTTTCATTACGTCTCAATAATGAATCGCAAATGAGTACACGGTTCATTAAGTTTCTTTGAGTGAGCTCGCGTGGCACCCAAATATCGAGCTTTTTTGTATAACCAGCTTTCTTCAAATGGGTCAAAACTGTTTTGTGGTCAATTCCCAGTTCTTCAGCTACATCGTAACTATTAATATGCCAATCTTGCTCCACTCTTTCAAAAATGGCGTCCATTTTATTCGTAACAGGGCGACCAGAGCGAGGTGCATCTTTAACATCAAAATTTCCGGACTGAAAACGTTTGAACCAAATTTGTGCTACTCTTACTGACACTGCATCAGGTCCATAAACATCACAAATTTTTTTCACTGTTTGAGTTGCATTTTTGCCTTTTTTATAATAAAATTTTTAAAATGTATCGAATTTCTTCATTAGATTCACTCATTTTTACGGAGAGAAAAACAAATGAAAAATAGCGGGAAACAACTTTTTTTTATTTTTTTCTTTTCTTTATAATGGAACCTTTTTAATGTTACCAAAACCAGCCAGACACAAATAGTACAGTCAAAAAAATTTTATAATAAGTTTATACCTACGTTATGCGAAAAGACTTTTTCCCCGACCTAATACATCCTTTGTACAGTTAAAAAAAGAAAATTACTTGAAAAATTTTACGACTTTATTCACTAAAGAAATATTTAAGATTTTTAAAGCATTTATAAGCGCTTTAGTGAACCAAACTTGAATAATTGATTTTGAACTCAAATATCTTTGTACCTTTAATAATAAATCAGTTCAATAAATTAACAAATTAAAATATTTAAGATTATTTCATTTTATATTTACAGGTAGAACAGCAATACTTAGTTCCCTGAACAAGTTTATGCGTGTGCTTGATGATGACGACTCTGTTGTGGCCCAGAGCACCACGGCTGGTGAAAACGAGTTTTGTTTCATCCGCAGTAACAAAGCTAAAGAGGTCAACAAGTCTGTTGTGCCAGAAGAAGAGCAGGCAGATTTGGCAGAAGTTGAAGTCAATTATGTGTAAGTAATGCACAGCAAATCTTTGCAAGGCAGTGGTAAATATTTTCCCACCATAAATTGAACCATATGAAGTTGAGTTAAGGTTGAAAACCAATGAAAAATTTTGACATGTTTTTCCTGTTAGCGCCCATTAGCGAGACCCATAGACTTCTTATTCAGAGGGTCTATGGTTCAAGCCCAATCAGGGCACTATTATGTTTAGTAAAACAGTAATTAGATAAGTATGTATAGTGAAATCTTTATGAACTACCTCCATATTATTAAATAGGAGTGTTTAGCAAGTACCCTCAACTTCCATATACAACACACACCTATGACTTTTCGAAGTTATGTGCATAATTATTGCTTGCTCTGTGCCTCTGAAATTACGTTAAGCCATTGGTCTTGTAAAAATTTGTTTTTATTTCAGCATTAAATTTAAAGAAATTACACCTGCAAAAGGAAGTAGTTTTACAGACCATTTTTTACCGCTAGATACTGTCGCGCCCACTTAAGCTAATTGATTTTGAAGATAAGTGCAAGTGTACATAATTAAAATTGTATAATTTTCCTTTTATTTTCAGTAAAAAGTTCCAGAAATTTCAAGACAAAAAGTTACGCATAAATGACAGTGGAGTTGTTGAATTGAACCGGGCCAAGCATGAAGGCAATTTGCACGAGACACTACTGGACAGACGAAGTAAAATGAAAGCTGACAGATACTGTAAATAGAATTAGAATTGAATAAAAAAATGTAAATATATTTTTTTTAAATATTTCGTTATCTATTGTCTTGATCATCCACTTTTTCAACCTTCAAGGGTGGAATTTCGTATTTTCCATAGATTTCATTTAGTTGTTTATTGTTAATTCGGTAGGTATGCCGTTCCTGTAAAAGACTATTTGGGGCTTATTACAAAACAAGGTCTTTAGTTAAACCAGGTTTAAAACTAGTGCTGTC
Organism: Musotima nitidalis; assembly: GCA_949126915.1. Classification (NCBI taxonomy): domain Eukaryota; kingdom Metazoa; phylum Arthropoda; class Insecta; order Lepidoptera; family Crambidae; genus Musotima; species Musotima nitidalis. The sequence continues at coordinate 2,377,701 of OX421424.1, read as the reverse complement.
ATTGTCTCCATTTTATTAAATAAAAGTCCCTTTGACTTTGGAATTCTCTGCCCCGGGTCTTTTAAGCAGGCATTTATGCAGGGCCTCGTGGAAGTAATCTTGTTAACACTATCGCAGGGTTGGAGTTGCAGCTCTCTCATTTTTCTACACCGCAACGATTGCGTACTATCAGGCAGGATGTGCACATTTCTAAGTCATTCTGGAATATCAAAGCCAAATGGGTTTACAGAGGAACAACATACAAATTTACTAGATACGAGTGCTGATAGTCTGCACAGTACGAGTATGTATCACCAGATATCTATGGTACAATAAAAACATACATAAGACTTTATGGAAGAGTTATAAAACGAAATAATAATAATACACAAAATGTTCTTTGATATTCATTTATTTCTCTTGTAATAATAACCCTCGGTACAATGGCCTAAACGCATAGATAACTTTGTATACTGTTTTTTTTACAGAGAAACGAAATTAGTTTGTTACAATCGTAGAGAATTTGAATATATCTACCTACATGCCTTATATAAAACCATATCTACACCTAAACCTAAATACCTTAGACTAGACACGGAGTTATCTAGTCTTAAATTATATACACTCGCGAGCAACCAAATAGACTCCACCTTATAAAATTCTTTAAGTTTTCAAATGTCATACTCTATTTATTAAAATGTTGTATACTTTTACATAAACAATGTTTGAATGTAGAGTTAGCAGTTGAGTCGATTTGGTTGCTCGCGAGTGTAGTTCGGTGGCCTAGTTACTTTTCTGGTTTTGACATCACAAGTACCCACAGCCAGACAAAGGTCAAGCTCAATATGTATATTTTTGCTTGATTTTGATGCGTCGTAATAGAGTTAGTTATACACTGACCTGTTATACCTGTCAAGAAGCGGTTCCGTCAGTACAAACGTTTTGGGATCAAGATCAAGTCGGCACGTAAGTTGAACAAAATTGTGCAATTACAATAGTAGACTAAAGGAAGGTAGGACACAAGGGCCAACTTCACCTGCTAGTGGTGCACCTGCCGATCAACTGACGAGGTTCGGGCGAGCATAAAATGCCGGTAAGCGGAAATAAGCTCGCCACTGTGGGCGTATAATATAACTCTGCCTACCCCTTTAGGGAAACAGGCGTGAATGTATGTTCTAAAGGAAGAAAGGAAAATAAAGTTAGGTATGCACTTAAGTCACTTTTCGTAGCGTCGCCGCGTTGCTATAGTTACGCCCCCCCTCTACACCGCACTTCCATTAGGACCCGGTTATATATTACGGCGTATCTAAGGTAATTGTTCAACTTAGGGATCGCGGACTATACTTGCAGACGAACAGAGATTTGATTTTGTTTGAGTTTAATGTCTTGTATTAAGAGTGAATTTCAAACAGACCTGTTATACTTATCACGAAGCCGTAAGTACAAACTTTTTGGAATCAAGTTACCAGCTACGGCGCCTAAACGAATTGTATTTAACAGCAAAATGACAATGACATTCGTTGAAAATAACATCCCGATACATTTTTTTTTGGATATTAGTTTGGATATAAAAAAACATCACGTGTACGCAAGATATAATGTATTTTTCCTATTTTTTTGTATCTCAGAAGTTTTCAGGCATCACAGATTGTCCACTTCTTAAAATGTTCGACGTAAGAAACGAGCTTAACTAATATAAGCATATAACTGAATTGCCTTCACTTGGTCTTTAAGCCTTTCTGATACTGTCACTTTGACGTGAAAGTTAAATACTCAACGCAACGTGAAACGAGTAACACTGCTCAGACGAGTACAGGACATTTCATGAGTTCGTACGACATAAAAATATAAGGTTTATAACAAATTATAAAAAAACATGCCGACGCTTACCGAGAAATGAAGCGGAGCAAATTTATTAGTGTTTTAGAAACCAATCATTTAGCAAAATTGATGTCCGGTAGGTAATGTAAATATAAACTTTCAGGTGTATAATGAAGAGGCTGGTAAGTAAAAACATATTATTGCTTACGACTGTACTTTATACCGACTGTCCTAGTTTTCTGTTCATCCCACCAAAGCATCTCGCAGGTATCACATACATACTCGTGTAAATTGTTATGATAGGTATAAAATATTTATCATAATAATATTACAAGGATTCGGTGGGTAGCAAAAAGTAATTTATTAAATAAAAAAAATCGTCAAACAGTTTTCGAAACGATTATTACCTTTTGCTGTATTGTAATCTATATGTTATTAATCAATAGGACAATTATTATCAATTAAATGTCGTTGAATGTAGGATACTTTATAATAATAATATACATAGTTAAATCTAAAATAAATGCTAAAATATACAACGAATACTTGTACACTATTACGTTATTGAAGAAAATAATAATTATTAATAGTAATCAAATAACCTAAAATTATATTACTGACACGTCGATGAACATTTCAAAACATGTTATAATTAATTAAAAGAGAAATGCTACAAACTAATTATAACAGTGCAATACTAGGTACAACTAATGCATAAATATGATGAGACTTTGGCGTATATTAATTAACTCTCATCGGCTTCAGTAATAATAATAATAATGTAAATAAATAAATACTTATGCATATAGCTGTATCTATAACAAAAATAATATGAGGTGTCAAACTACATGTGCGAGATTTTGAATTGTTTGATAGAATTATGATTAGTACAAAACATTTTTTTTCTTTTATTTTATAATAAAAAAAATACATATTTGGATGCGGCGGTTTTAGAGTAATAAAAACCAATGTTTTAAAAAGTTACATACTTTTAGAGTTTTGTGTGACTGCACTACTGTCATTTGCCAATACCTCGCATGTTGCTTAAAAATAAACGACATTGTGTGCACGGAGTGGCAACGTCGCGTTCTAATACTCCAACTGTGTTTCAATTTACAAAATGGCCGCCTTAGCTGTCAATTTCGTTAGAACACCATGGCAAAAATTAAAATCGTTATTTACCAAGTATACTCTTCATATAACTCTCCCATGTTTAGATTATCTGATTTTGCATCCAGCGTTTTTATATCGTTATGCCCCTCAAAAAAAGCCAATACGACAATATCTCAATAAACATCAAAAATCTATCATAAACAGATAAAATTTACATGTTACATTATTGAGATCTAATCATTGCATCGTAAGAAACAAATATTACAACTACTTAAAACAAACAACTTAACACGAAACGAAACAGAAAATTAATAATATTACATGAGTTACATACAATAAGAGAGAAATAAAACTAGTGACCGCAGTGGCAATATACATTATCTTATGATTAAAGAAAACTGTTATAGTCTGTAGCTCCCTAATTTGAATGCCTCTGATCTTACAAACAATATTAATTTAGTAGATTATAATTATTTTCCAATAAAAAATCATAATGCAATAGTGAGCCACCCTTATAGGGTATGCCACAGATACATTAATAATAGGCATCATTTTATCTGACAATGTTAGGTACCAAAATGTTCATCGTATCCTTAAAAATGTACGTATGTTTTCAATTTCGTGATTTTCAGTCCAAGGACGTCTACTGCTGAACATAGGCTATTTTTTTAAAATTTTTACTACCCGCATATAATTACTTCTATGGCGATGTGTTGCGCACTTTTTCATACATTTTGTAGTAATAGTTTACTCAATACTGTGCTTTAAAGGTGCTTGAAACATAGAAAAAAGCACCCTTGCTTTTTTTCACAGATCTTGCATTGGTTATTAAATTTAACAACTGATGAAACGGATTGAAAAGGGAGTGTGGATTACAATCGGGATTATTATATCGTTTAATCTGATGTATATAGGACTTTTTAATTAGTATACATTTGGTAAATCTGCTTACAAATTGAACCCATATAAAATAATCGTAGGACTATTGGAAAACAGAATACGTGAAGAAAAATATCTCTTATAGAATGCGCGAATGACGGTATTTTGTCCGATAAAGTCGGTGTATGATATTTATTTCTACGAATATAGAGTTTAAGTTGACTGAATATGCACTTATTGCACAAAGTTTAAACAGTCAAAACTTATTTCTTAAAAATAATTATTATGCACAGTATTTATAAAACAGAAAGTCTGTCGCCTGAGTAGGTCAGTAGAGCGATACTGCTGAAAAATTTTGAGCCTAACTTCTTTTGGGTACTTAATTCGATCGACACTAAGCAAGTACCTTAACCTACTTTCAGCCGTCGTACGTAAGGCAGCAACTACACTTTTAGTAAAGAAACATTTAATATTTCAGCCATAATAATGCCGTCATCATTCTCGGATAGTTTTTAATGAACATATTATATATCATACCTAAAGGAATTGAGTTTAGTTGAGCAATGAATTAACACAGAAAGATTCACTGTCAACCAGTCAAAGACCACACAACCCCAATTTATATTATACACGCCTATCTAAAATATGGCCGCTAAAAATGCTAACTTTAAAATATGGTTCTCAGTCCTCAAATTTCCTAATGCTTGATCATTATTTTTGTCAACGCAGTCAAGAGGATCAGTTAACTATAATTCCGTGGAGAAAAAAGAGTTATTTTGGGACATGACATATTAATTTATTAGAAACTCGCTTACACATTTGCAAAAAAATGCAAAATGTCTTTAGTGTCAGCTGACTGAGCCAATGAATTTAAGAGTGTGTGCAATAAATACCTAGATCAACAAGCCGCATTACTTTTATTTTTGGAATAGTTACATGTTATTATTTTATAAATATTCAACTCTTCAATGTTCAGAGTAGCCATTTATTTTAATTCATGAATTAAATCTGCATTCTTTAGCAGCCATAAAATTATTGTGCAGTGGAGGTCACCGATAACCTATTATATATTTTGAAGGAAAATGTCCTGCGCAGGCGCCCCTTTTACGTCAATCAACGTATAATCAAATTCAAATAACTATCAAGACAATAAGATAAAATATTATACTATAAATGTAGGGATGAGGAACTAACAGTAATTTGGCACACATCCTAAGATATACCTGTATAGATTTATTATTCATCGAGTTCCCATTTTTCAAAAATACATACAGTTCTCCGTAACGTTTTTGAGATAAGTTCACATTGGCTCAAATCTGAATGCAGACAAAATCACGATTGAAAGCTATGCTAGCCAAGGAAAGGGAATGCTATGTGTTGCGTTAGTATCTCCGCAAGACCAGGAGACATCGATCACGAATTTTATTTAGCTATGCTAGGGGTATGCTGTGCTTATTTGCATGTATGGTGAGCACGCCCTCATCGGAAACCTCCACGATACAATCCTTTACATAACATACATAATCTCTTCTAATAGCTTTCAAAAAGCTTACCTCCCTACCTTACACAGCCTTTTACATACTAGTTTTACACTATATTTTATATAAAACGAACCTATTTATACATACATTGGTAGTTTATATTGTTTGTGCTATTTACATTATTCATCATATGCTCTATTTATAAGTAAACCAATTCATTTGTTGACACTGGCTGAATTTATAATACAAAAGATAAAACTTAAACGGTTTTTGATTATTAGGGTCAGCGCACACTGAAAGAAGTGTCTTTTTTAATGTAACTGCTTCATTGTCTTAAGCACTTTGTTTCATCATCATCATCTCAGCCCATTAACGTCCTACTACTGAGCACGAGCCTCCTCTCACATATCAAGGTGTGAGGGTATAAGCACTTTGTTTAGTAGCTACAAAATTTAAAAAAAAAACTGTTTTTTTTTAACGCGGCAGTTATCGCCGTTCTTGTCACCGCGCGTTCTTTATTTTATCTCATGTTTTTAAATTTAATAAATTCCTCACAACGCACACAAAAATAACTTCTATGTATGAGCTGACCGTTAATAATAATTGAAATCAATTTAGTTAAATCATTACAAATAATTATCTCTTTTATCTTTCGGATTTCTTGACCCGAGCCACTCTTCGCCAGGATTGAAATGACAAAACATAAATAGTAAAATAATTATTGTTCTTAAGAATAATAACCCAAATGTTCGTAGCATTTCTCAATAGTCAACATTAATCACTTTAATTACACATTAAAAAGAATTATACTACATATAAAAACATTTGACAAAATCACGGAATTATATGACATTAAATTATATGAGCTGCCATATATGTGCATAACTCGGTTGTCTGCGCAATTACAATCGTAGACAAAAGAGAGAAAGGGACAGACAGTTACTAAGCGCATGCGCGCGAGCGAAGCGTTGATATAGTTACGTCCCCCTCATGCCGCTCTTCGATTGAGACCCCGATAATGTGTTACTTAAATTTAATATCATATCGCATAAGATCATTGTCCAACTTATAAGCCGCAGATTATACTATGCGGTCGAATTACTTTGTGACACATAAATACTTCCATACTATCTCTTTGACAAAGTTACATTGACATTTCTTGTTAATTAACATTGCAACTAAGATATACTAACACAATAAGTATGGAGGGTAAAAGGGTGTGAAAAACCTTCACAGTTAAAATGTCGTTGCCCGATCGTCGAACTGACCAGAACATGATAGGCCTGGGCGTTTCATAAAATATCGCTTTAATATAGATTCAATCCACTATAAACCTTAAGAATCATAAAATACTAGTCCCTTATTTATAAGCCATTTCATTCGATATGGCCAATTGAACTAATTGGGCAACTACAAAAATAGCGTCCTTTTAGAAGGATTGGCAACCTGTTACTTAACTGGATTTAATATCCAATATGAGATATATCTTCTTACCTTTACCCTCCATAACGATTAGTTAAATTTATAAATATACGCGTTTTTGTAGAGTTCCCATATATTATTCTTTAACTAAAAGTAATAATAAAAATCATATGCCTTCATATTCTAGATTAACACTTTGTGAAATTAGTACTGCTCGAATTTTTAACACACAGGTTAAGTTTGTATATAAAAAATCGGTGCATTATGCTCCAGACTGTACATACTCGTTATTTTAATAATCATTTTGTCTTCTGATATATACGCGGCTATAAATACTAAATAATAATGAAATGAAATTTAGCGAAATCTCGTTTGAATAGCGAGCAGACCCTGGATGTAAGTCTATGGTACAACCTGATAATTTTGGACACTGACATAACTACATATAAAGTTTGTTATTTTAGTGAAAAATATTGATGAAACGAATGACAAAAATCGATCTCAAAAATGATGTATGCTTAGTAAAATATAATAGTTGTTTTACTTTAATATTGTTGTAGTGACGACATAATTAAATAAAGTAGGGTTATAAAACACAAAACTAAACGTGAAAATGACAGATGACTGTCAGTTAATCAGGCAGCGTTCGTCTTCAGACATTTTGTTTTGAATATCAAAATATCACGTGAAAATTTACTTGATAACGATTTAATTTTATTGAATTAAAGTTTAACATGTTATTAACTAACTGTTTTAGTGAAATCGGCGTTAAGTCGGGCTATAATTAATTTAGCAGAAAATATAAAATTTATTATATTATTGTAATTTACTTTTTTCAGTTTAGTTAATGTAATATACAAAGTGTAGTTTAGGTACTATATTATTTTAATTTTAAACAAATAAAAATAAACATTTCGATTTGGGCCGCTATCAATTTATGGGTGAAAAAATAGACACATAAAAAGATATGACAAACTGCAGGTAACAACGTTCTGACAAAATGTTAAAATTAAAGGAAAGCTGTCGGTTATTTTGAATCTGCTTTATTAATAAAAAGTTGAATCGATTATACTTCATTTATCATAATAATGATCATACTATTTTCATTGTAGTCGGCACGTAAGTTAATGGCGACTGTCTGCGCAGGCGCATTAGTAGACGAAAGAAAGGGACAGAATGCGTCGCGGCGTTACTGTAGTTATGTCCGGCGGCATTCGAGGCTGCAGATCGTACCCGAGAATGTATTACGAGGCATGCAAACTCTTTAGACGAGCCAAGCACATACAGTACATAAGTTTCAATTTATATTACTAAGTTAATCAACAAAAAGTAACTGCTGTTTAAATGCAGCGTTACTGCGCATTCAAGGTCATTGTTCAACTTAAACGCCGCATATACTGCTAATGAGAGCTATCTACTATCTTCACCTGAAAGCAGAGTCTATAAAAAATCCAAAATCTCGAAGAAACAATAACCGGATGGGGCTTTAAGATTCTTCAATAGCAACCGCGAATCAGCAAACGTAGTACACGGCGGCACCCACCGTACCGATGATCTGGTCAAGGCGGAGGGAAGCCGGTGGATGCAAGCGGCACAAGATAGACGAACGCGTAAAAAATAGGGGAGGCTTATGTTCAGCAGTGGACGTCGAATGGCTGAAATGAATCTCGTGCTTCCTGTAGGGTCAGCAATACGGTGGCATGTTCTGGTGGTTCGTAGACGTGTCTGGTTGACGTGTCTAGTTGGCATGTCTGGTTGGCGTGTTTGACAGATGTTCTTACATTAGTGTACCGTGACGTCGGCGCGGCTTTCAAGGCCTCAGCTGGCGGCCGCCATCGCTGAGTCACCGCCGCGCTCCGAACGAAGCCATTCCACAAACTCGTCTAGCATTACTGGCCCTGGGGAAATAATAAATAACATATTTTTTTTTAGTTCCAAGATAAGTATCATTGAGAACTTGTGTTTTGGATACTAAATAACGTATAAACATACATACATACAATTTTTAATTTGTAAATAAATATTTCATATACGTAGGAAAAACCCAGACCAGAACAAATATTCATGTTCATGCACACAAATATGAAGAAGAAGCGCTCGTAGCTCTGCGGTGCTCGGTGGTCGGAAACGATCGCCGAAGTACAGCAGAGTTTACAGAGGTCAGTCCTTGGATGGGTGACCGTTTGTGTGGCATTTGATATCGAGCGCTTCCGTGCTTCGGAAGGCACGTTAAGCCGTTGGTCCCGGTAATCTATTTATATATATATTTTTTAAAACTAGTGTAATTTTTGTTTATAAAAAGTCAACCAGATCATTGTCGTGGCTACCCCCTATTGTACAGGCTCAGCTCAGCTTCATATTACTTGACTGTGATGAAGGGTTCCCGTAGTGCTACTTTATTGGTTACGGCATCTGGGGACCCTTTCAATATCTTCAAATATTCACTGTGTGTATTCCGTATTTTTATATTTGATTGATAATTTAAAAGAGCATAGCCTGTGAGTTTCTTGTCAGTTCTTCTCACAGAGCGGGGGCTCGGAACTGGCACTTAGATTCACTTACACCTATTTTTTATTAATTTGCATGTATGTGAATCTAAGCTTCGTGATTTCATCATATTGTATGTGATGTTATCATACTTCGATTGTTTGTTATAATTATATTGAATTTTGACGGTTTTAAGTACTATGTCATGTCTGCAGTTTTGTTTTATTTTCTAAAATTTGTGATATTTCTAACATTAATGTGTAATAACGGTGGATTATTAATCGTTAAGTGTTTGTGAATATACATGAGTGTTGGTAAATCAAACAAAGCAGTGCAACATCACTCCTCAAATTCTCTCAAGGAGTCCATGTGAGATCTCAGTATTGTCCCACATCTTTACTGAGGACTCAAGGGGCTTAGGGGAGGGCATCTCATTTACCATTTATCATCTTTATCATCACTCATTTTCATTTATTATGAATTATATATTATTAATATATCACTTACTTGACACTGGCTATAAGTGCTAGACGCACGAAGCCATTATTTTAAAGAAAAAAAAAGTACTATGTAATAGCTTGTGAATCTCTGCAGGAACTAGATACTAGCTCTAAAAAGTTAAAGTAGTACTCACAGGCGCCGTCAGCATCGTAGGCAGCTAATTGCGAGTCCACAGTGCGGCTAAACTCCAGGATATTGCACCACTGGTCTCTATTCACGACTCGGTAGCGTCTCTCTCTTTGCAGGAACTCTCCTAGGGGCGGCCTTAAGGGCCAGCGTGGTAGTAGTACGGCTAATAAAGCGCGCGCCGTGCCCGTGTCTAGTGATCGTTGGTCTTTGTCCTGGAAATGTTTTGGAGATACAAATTATTATGTAAAATGTATTATAAACTGGAGTAAGATGGGTAAGAAAGTTTCTCAGGCTTCATTTGTTGTGGCTTTGATTCCCATAAAAAAAAAAAATTCAAAATTCATATTCATTTATTCAAGTTTGGCTCAAAAGAGCTCTTATGAACGTCAAAACTTAAAAACTAGCGCGCAAATTCACTGCGGGCGGGAGCTTGATCGTAAAAGAACGGGCAAGAAAATCGTCAAGGTTAGTTTTTTCTCCCGCCAGTTACAAGAATATGTACTTAGTATTAAAACAATTTGACAAATCTACAAAAACATGTGTTCTGCAGTCACATGATTTAAGATAAAAGAAGAAAATAACTTGTATTAAGTGCCATTCCACACAATACTGCCTTATTAAAAAAATCGATCATTGGAAGTGCTACTAATATCTACAACAAAATTCCTAAGCAAATTCGTCTGCTGCCTTCCCAAAATCTCTTTAAGTTGAAATTACGTGAACTATTGATAGAAAAATGCTATTATAATGTCAAAGAATATTTAAACGACTTATCACTATAAAATTTTGACAAAGTCCGACTTGTTAGTATTACTTTTAAAATCCATAAAATCTGATTTCGTGTTATATGAAATCGCAACTATTGTACGCCCAAGAGGCAGACCGCAGTTAGATCTAAACCTGTACTGTAACACCTATCCTGTAACCTGTGTTCGCAATAAACTATTTTGATAGATTGATTGATAGATGCTGGCCATTATTACACAACTCACACTTACTTACATTGGGATCAACCCAAGAAAGTTACCCAACCCAACCCAATTAAGACCCCAATACACACAACATCATACATTTACTTTCCCCATCTCATCTTCCTACCCTTTACATTAAAATTATGCAAGTTAATTGTGTCTTTATTAAGCAACATTTAGCAGTAGAATCATGTACTAAATAAAATGTCTACTTTAATTTTCTTGTTTATGGGATTTCGCGAAAAAATATCGAGCTTAGTGCTGAGGTCCATGGTAAGAGAAATTGTAAAAAAATGAAAGAGTAAAATTTAATTAGAAAAATAAAATAAATATAGTCCAAATAGTACAAGTTATGTTTACTTATGTCGGAGGATTCATCATCAACATCTGACCTCATCACATCCTACTAATATGTGTCTCCTCTCACTGATCAACGTGAGGGATTCCGGTCATGCTCCATGAGCCAGTGCGTATTGGGGCTGGTGTGCAAGCGTCTTGGTTATAAAAAACTAAAGATGGGTAATAATGCCTCTAGCATGGCTTACATCATACATACACAAGGGGTATGGGGCATATTGTACCCACACTACGTAGATAACCGGAGTAAGGCGGAGAAGCCGCTAGGGAAAATGTAACACCCAGAGATTGGCGACTCTGGGTGCCCTCAGTACTGACTACCAGGGGGGGGGGGATCAAGAAGGACCTGTGGAGGGCGCTGCGGGCGTGCCAGGAGGGCTTGGAGGGAGTTGGTCCCACGTAATCGATAGCGAGCCTATTGCCGCTTCCCGGGCACTGTTATGTTCGCCAGCCTCGTCGGATGATCAGCAGGTGCACCTCTTGCCCCCCCGACTGGTCTCCACCTTGACGTGGTGGGGGGGCTGAGTACCTCCCGGTAGGGCGCAGGAGGCGCTAGGGAAAAGGTAACACCCAGAGACCGACGACTCTGGGTGCCCTTAGTACTAACTACCGGGGGGGAAACTAAGAGGGACCTGTGGAGGGCGCAGCGGGCGGGTCAGGAGGGCCCGTCAAGCAGTGCCAGGAGGGTCTTAGGCAGTGGGGGCAGGGGGCCCCTGCTGTCTAACCATAGACCCTCCGGGAAGTCGGCCACACACGCTATGGTCGCACAAGGAGGTAGGAGGGGCGCGTCCACTGCGCCTCTCTGAGGAGGTCCTCCCGGTTTTGGTCCGGGGGACGTTGGCCGCAGGCGGGGTGTCAGAAGCTGGAACCCAGGTACTGGCCCCAGCCTCTTTCTCAACAAGCGGCGGGCGTCGTCGGAAGATTTTTAGTGGGTATTACTGCTGGCAGTCGCGTCTGCCGGTGGTGAGTCCCACACTCCCTTTCGGTCCCCCTTTGGCCGGAAGGTAGTGCGTAAACGCATTTTGTTACCGACGTAAAACAAAAAAAAAAAGAAAAAAGAAAAGGTGCACCACTTGCAAGTGAGGTTGGCTTGGGCTCCTTAGGTCTTAGTAGGATCCCTATAGCATGGCTTAACGACTACAAAATATGCTGATAGCCAAGACCAACATCCTGAAATCCTTTCTTAGAACTTCCGTTGGATATTCCTCTGTGAGATCTCCTGCATTTCCGTAATAGTTTCTGACAGCATGGCACCGCGATTTTAAGAGTGCTTGGGTTACATAAATTGTTCTACTTACCCTAGCAAAGTCATAGGAATATCTGTATACAGCCTTAAATATATAGGGGTCATTGAGTAAACTGCGTAAATATTCTATTTTGTTCTGCAATTTGTGCACATTGTCACACTGTAGCTCCGTTAAACCTGAAAACAAAATTTAAAGTAATTTACAATCAAAAAGTAATTGTTTTAATGGAAAGTACTATTATAATATATTCAATTCAATTCAATGTTTATTGCACTCCATAATGTTTTAAATAAGTATATTGTTATTCTTTAATGTCTGAAATTTTTGTAAGTCACCTAGGACGCAGGCACTTAGTAGGTCCTTTGTTATGTTGCTATGCCCTTACAGGGCGTCACATTGTATCTATCCATATTTGTTGTTACAACCTACTTCCATGTGACATGCAATAAATGATTTGTATTTGTATTTGTTTTACATAAGGTCTTACATCTACACAAGTTACAATTATGGACCCTGTTGGGCACGGCAAACTTAAGAGAGAGGACGCATACTAGGTCCTTTTTTACAATTTTAAATAAAGATTACATAGTTCACAACATCAATGTCCTAAATAAAAATATAACCATTATTGGTAACTTAATTTTATGAGTAAGTATACTTAACTTAGATAATTATTACGTATTTTTGTACTACTATCAGAATTGTATAGTTTATTTATTATTTTATTAATTAATAATTATTGTGCATATAATTTAAATGTCCCTATATATGTCACAATATGCCAACAATTCTATCATATCTTCTTAGCTTCGAACTTTCAATGGTACTTAACATTTTATTTATTCATTTAGGTATTACAATCGCAAAATGCATAGCTATTAAAAATAAAATAAAAAATATTAATTAAGTGTACGTACCATTTTCTTTTTACAAATAATTTGAGGTTATGAATATTAATATTATTTTATTTATTAATTACACACATACATCAACAAATATAATACTAAGCCTTGAAAAGCAATTTCGAGGTTGACTGCAAAGGCAAACTAATTAAATTATTACAATAAAAATAAAAAAATCTAGTAAAAGTTATACAACACATCAATCTGTCTGTATGTGTTCAATAATCTTGTGAAGACTTAATCTATTAAAAAACATGATCTTCTTACCTTTTAACCATTCTTCTTGTGTAAAATAACCCATTTGTTTGGCGCCCATCTTGTATGCGATTACCAACATTACTACATTTTCAGGGTCTACTCCTAAGTCTTGGCAAAACTTCTCCATTCCTTCAGGACCTTTAAATGCAACATTGTGATGATTAACTTATAAGCGGCGATAGCCCAGTGGCGAGATCAACAGGCTTCAAAATCAGAGGGTATCGGGTTTAAACCCTGGTGGCGCCCCTATGGCTTGTCGGAGTTATGTGCGTAATTTTTACTAGCTCTGTGACTCGAAAAGCACGTTAAGTTCCAAGCTGTCCTGTTCATCTATGACAATCGTTATTAGGAAGTCAGTGCCTTCTAACGTGCTGACAGCTGGTTTAACCATAGAATGATATACCCCTTTGGGTTGAAGAGGTCAGACGGCAGTCACTTTATGTAATAACAGAAATTCAGCCAAACCTGTTTAAACCAGTGAGAAGACTTTGGGCCCTAGGTCTAAGTCTGGAGCAACCGGAATAATGCTAGGATATGATGATTGCGAATGATTTACTTGAACAATGACAATAATTGTTACATAAACTACTCTGCTAATGGATTTAACATAAAGCCGAGCAAATAGGGTAAGGAAAAACTGGCAACATAACAGAAATATGATTTTTCATGCTAAATGCGAATGCTGCATTTCTGTAGGTCAACTTTATGACTCCCATTGACATGAGAGGTGGGGAGAACTATTAATAATTATAATTGTTATTAAGTACTAACCTAATACATCTGGCTCTGATACTGTTGTGTATTCCTTAAACCATGTTAAACATTTCTTTCCACTAAAGCTTGTATCTTCTGCTTTGGAATGACGACGTGAGCTGAAACATGATGATGATTATAAAATATATATTTAGATCTTCTTCTTCAATTATCTGGCAATCTTTCTTATTAAGAAATAAGTTCATTTACACAACTAAGACCAATGGAAAATATTTTGACTACTAATTTATCTTTCAGTAAAATTTATTATTAAAAATAATAGATTGTTTTCATACAATGCTTTTAAGATAATAAATGTTTGAACCTCCCCTCTCGCCACTCCTATAGTTGCATATCTGACAGGGTCCATGGCATTGGTCTTCTAATTGTATAACATCTAATGGATATCTATCTCTCTATCTACTATCTCTTACTCGCACCGCCTTTAATGGCAATAAATAAACATCTATGTACACATTATGTTTTGCAATAAGTATATTGAATTAAAATTTAGGATACTAAGGCGTGCTGACATTGAATATTTATAGATTTCTTCAAGATCATTGTTTTCTGGTCAAGGTGCTACTGTGTAAGCCATGATGTTATTACTATGTAAATGTTAAGATTTATTCCTACTCACCTGCTATTTCTAGATCTTTTGTGGTGATGGTGGTCCTCGAGTGAGGTGGCACCAGAGACGATATCGCCACCATTGGTGCCACCACTTCGTGTGCGTTTACTGCAGCGTGGCATCGCTCTACCACCCTAAAAAAAAAAAAACTCTTTTAAAACCTTATCATTTATAAGCTTTTTTAACGCCCGTTACTGAGAATAAGCCTCTTTGTACCAAATACAAGGGTAACACGTTATAGCCCAGGGGGGAGTGGCAACTGAGGGGTGGAGGGATTCATTAAAGCAGGTGTGTGGCTTCTAACTTAGCTTAACAACTACCATATATAATGATAAACGGAACCATTGAGTTAAAATGTATTCCGAAGTTGTTTTTAACTTATGTTACGATTATTAACCAGGATTCATCTCAATAAAACGTGGTTAATTGGTAACTGACATCCTTGTTGTTGCCTTGTTATTACAATAGGTATTCATTTGTGTATGTATAAAGAACATTCTTACTTAGTGGTTAATCAAGATTCAAGCTTGTTGAATTAATTTTTGTGTTTGAATAGAGAACCTTCTTATTTAGTGGTTTCTAAGTAACTTTTCATAACCACTTTTTCATTTACTATCTATTTAAGCTGCCTTTAAAACCATTGTTCTAATAAAAGTCATTAGATTAAATAAAAGAACAGCAACTGCAATACTAGGGTTCACCAAACAAGTCATAAATTTTACTTTTACCTGTGTAACAAAATAAATACAGTAATACCTACTTATTGTTTTAAAAAAGTGAAGGCAAACAATGATTTAAATTAGTATAAATATAAATATTTCTGACACTTACACCAATAATTAGTTCCAAGGTAAGTATCATTAAGAACTTGTGTTATGGATACTAAATAACGGATAAACATACTTAGACACTTTTTTTTGTAAATACATAGTACTTAATATACATAGGAAAACACCCAGACCAGAATAAATATTCATATTTATACACACAAATTTTTGTCCTGTGTGGGAATCGAACCCACAACCTCAGGAGTGGAGTGCGGCTATAAGGCCACCACGCCAAATCGGTCGTCGAAATTAATGCTATACAACACACATTGGACATTGCACATAGCATTGACAGTATTTAGTAGGCGTGCTAGTTTTAATTTAGACTTTCATAAGAGCTACATGATTTTGTCTTGACTTTGCATAGTTAGTTTATTAGTATGACATTTATAAGAGCACTATTGAGCCAAACTTAATAAATGACTTTAGATTTTGATTTGACTTGACAAAAAGGCAACCCAGACAAGGAATCCTAATCAGGCGCCCTTATGACTAAATACGAATAGCCTGCTTCGTTGAATGGGACCATAAAAAACCATAGGACCACTAAAAACCATCACGTCTTAACCAGATTGTGGATATTATCCTCTTCTAAAGAGTAGTGGGCTGGTTGAAGTGAGGTAGGACTGACCCAATGGCTCACTTAGAATGGTCCACCAATAAAAAAGTGTGGAAACAACAACAGTCATCACACTGACACTATAAGCTTATTTATTTTATACGTACTTGATTCTTTACGACTATTGAATTCTGAAAGTGTAGATGAAAAGATTGTTGGTTGTTTTGTTGTTGGGTAACATACATGACATAATGTAAAATATTGTTTGTTATTAAATGTATTACAAGAATATGAAAGGAAGTGTTTAGAACTAGATATTGTTATTATACTGTACATCAAATTGTATTATTTCTGTTGTAATCTATATATTATTACTTCATAAATACATAATTCATTCAAATTAACATTCTTAGTCTATTGACACAAACCAATATAGTAAGTAATGTATTGTCTTTTAACTGTAATTTTCAGTTATTTCAGGACAATGGGCCAGTTTTACTATGTGCAGGTTTATTATTTTGTCCATCCAGTAATGGAACTTTTGCAAAACAGATGACTAAATCATAGCATTGAGAGGTTATGGAACTAAATGTGAACATGAACTTAAATATACAACTGATAATTTGGTTTTCCCAATTATCAGTACATAAAAAAGTATATACTATGAATACTTGTATGTTACAAACATTATTAAAGTGTAAGTAAGTGAAGACAGGGAAGGAAAATAATGTCGCAAAATATATGTAAAACATATGTAAAGTCAATATTGAATTAACAAAATGAAGACTTACGATTGGTGGCAGATTCGATATAAAATTAGAAAACTTAAAGGGATTTTCGTCTCCTATTTTGCGAATTTTGCAAGAACAGCTTGATGAAAAATGTCTTCTTGACAGGTCGATATTAACCTGAAATATGAAATCAATGTAAGTTCACAGAAACAGCTTTCCACTCTATTGATCTAAAAACGAACAATAGGAATTTATTGTCCTATAAATTTGCTTTAACCAAAAAAAAAGAAAAACTGAACGAATTAATGTACAGATCGCACTAGGTAAAGATTGATATCAAAGTTTACCGAAGTCGTAAGTGAAGTAATCAATTATTTAATAGTATTATCTCCGCTTTATTAGAAAACATAAAATATGTATTGGTTCTATTAAACAGAACTATTAAAAATTGATAAATCAAACAGCAGACAGAGCGGCTAAGAAAAATCAAAACGAATTCAACCAACGTTTAGTTTTAGACTGTAGTAATAACATAAATTTAAATTCGTAATTTATTTAAATTGTTAATAATTTAAACATACGTTTAACTGATAGCAATAATGAAATAAAATTTGTTTATTTTTGGAAGGTGTAAAACTGACCCAAAAAATATTTCGATTGATTATTTTAATTTTGAAATTACGTTAGAAAGAACGAAACGCATAATATTTTCCTTTTTTTGCAACAGTAAGCCATCAAACACTAGTTATACAGCCCATCTCTCCGATAGAAAAAGGTGCTCACGGATACTGCCTAAAAATAAAGTGCATGTATGATACACCAGAACGGGCAGATAATATTTATATTAAACTAGTTAGTAATTGGTTATCATTTCATCGGGATCTTTTAAAGAAGCTTATTCCCTAATGGCTCGAAAAGGTGTATTTAGAATTTATCTTTTTAATGCTGTTCTAGTTTTCCTATTATCATCAGGCCAGTATTAAATGACAAGATCTGAAGGAATCGACTTCACAATTTTTTCTATAGGTATTGTATTATAAATATTATAACTATAGAAAAAGTTGTGTAAATCAGCTACTACTTTGCTACGATCCTATTATTGTACTAACTCAAAAATAATTACTAATTTAGCAGATTCCATGAAAAAAAATACTAATGAGGTTCCAATTTCTATTCTATCGGGGATATTACGTTGTATTAGACCCAGAAAAACGGGAACGAAAGTTTCGTTCTAATCCATATGACGATGTTTTAATAGTAACTTACAGGAGATACAGAAATTTCTGTAAGAACTTAATAAAAAGTTAAAACGATCGAGAACTTCTTCAGAACTCCAAAAAAAGACTCGAAAAGTCAAAGCTTCGATAGCTAACTTAAAATCTAAATCTGACAGCACTCCGTTATTAAATGTAAAATTCAGTCCTCGCAAGTCCGTTAATTTGCAAATGACTTTTTCAGTACCATTGGAAAAAATTGGCCGATGTTATATATCAGCCCGGTCAGCCCCAATAAATTTTTGCTCCTCACAGCTTTCTCCCTTTGCACTATTGAACACCGGTACAGAGAAAGTATCTTTGGTACTTATGCGTTTAAAATCAACCAGTGCTGCGGGATGGGATAATATACCTACTAATTTCCTTGCGTGAAAAAATTTTGGTAGTGCCAATTATTACTCATCTTGCAAATCTTTGTTTTATAAAAGGCGTCTTTTTTAGGGTTCCGTAGTAAACAAGGAACCATTATAGTTTCGCCATGTCCGTCCATCCGTCCGTCCGTCCGCGGGTTAGCGCAGAGACTATTAACATTACATACAACATATTAATCACGTCGACAAACCTGTAGAATATTTTTTTTTTAAATATTGTTTTTTAACGTACCTTCCCTACACGTAAAGTAGGAATGTTTTTTTTTTCTCGAGTCTATCTTATCATGTTGGGTATCGTTAGAAAGGTCTTTCAAAAGTAATAAGAGTTTCTTAAAACCATTTTTCGATTTAGAGATCCGTTTTCGAAATATTAAGCTTTAAAGTAGAAAAAATTGATAGAGTTAAGTATCCGCCCCCCCCCACCAGGTAAACGGTACTTTCAGAGTGGCTGAAAAAATTCACAATAGTAGTATATATAATGAAGTTAAAAGAAAAACTATCACAGCTAAGTAGGCTTTACTGGTTTTCGAGTAATGGACGACAATCAAATAAATTTTTGTATTAAATATATTAAAATTTCATTCATACCGTAGTAGTGATATCTTTCGGGGAATAGCTGAACCTGTTCTAATCTTGAATTCCAGTTAATTTTATTGTGTTTTTGCTATTCCGTGCTAGAGGGCAATGCTGAAGCTGAGATTAAAATTTTGGGATTCCACTATACATAGATAGATTGCGTTCGTTATAATTATGTTATAATATATACTTACATTCGTTTCCTATAATCTTATGAAATTGAAATAAAATGAAATTGTTATTTAAATAAATGAAATAAATGAATGTAGGTATGTATGCGTCGCAACGTCACAACGATGTTGGAAGATCGACGAGCGACGCTTCGCGGTAGCGGGGTGCGCGGCGGTAAAAATAAAAATACAGAGAAAAACGGGCCTCTCGGTACAGAGGCCCGTTTTTAGGCCAAAAAGTATAATTATAAAATATTGCGACATTATGGCAAAGGGTGACTACGGAACCCTATATTGCGCGTGGCCCGACACGCACTTGGCCGGTTTTACTTAATACTGTATTCCACCGTTGCTGCCAACCAATTATTTTTGCTATCCACTTTAATTATTTTAGAAACCCTAAATCAGTTTTCTTAGTCGCTGCGTTAAAAACATGCCATTCAGAATCAACAAAAGAAATAAAAACATACTTACATATACATATATTATTACACCCAGACACAGAATAAACGCAATGTTTGTCCAGGGGGGGATCGAACCCACGCCCCTGGCTTATCGGACAGGTTCACTATCTAATTCCCTATCGATCCCGCCAGCCCGTCTATTCGAAAGATAATTAATATTATCTATTAATAAATACATAAAGTTTAAAATGCTTGTAACTCTGAAATGGTTAACACTATAAATGTTAAGGTACTAACTATGTATTAGACTTCTTGGCGGGAAAGTGAAGCGTCATGTTGCAGACATGACGCTTCACGCTCGTTTTGTTTTATTTTCTAAAATTTGTGATATTTTTAACATTAATGTATAATAACGGTGGATTATTAACCGTTAAGTGTTTGTGAACATACATGAGTGTTAGTAAATCAAACAAAACAGTGCAACATCACTTTTCAAATTTCCTCTCAAGGAGTCCATGTGAGATCTCAGTATAGTCCCACATCTTTACTGAGGTCTCAAGGGGCTTAGGGGGAGGGGATCTCATTTACCATTTATCATCTTTATCACCACTCATTCTCATTTACTATATTTTATATGATATTAATATATCTTTAATTTGACACTGGCTAAATGTGAAAACCGCACGAAGCCATCATTTAAAAGAAGAAGAAGAAGAAGAACTATGTATTAAAACTTGTCAAATTCAAATTTTTCGATGAAGCGTTTGGCACTTGGTAAACTACAAGTGGTTACGCCATCCTGACGTCAGGATAACTGACCATATTTAAAAAGCAACCAACTATTTAAGAGTAGGTATCAATTAGTACTAATGTGGTAACTTCTTAAGCTATCAAGGTTCATATTTCGTTCATGGTCTCGCGGTCCTGACGTTCACGATATGATGATGATGACAGTTAAAGCAGAAGAACGTTCCCTCACCTTGCGCAGACTTCAAGAATACAATATCTCCCAATGAATCCAAGCTCAACTTTTGTAGAAGAAATTCATACGCAACTAACTTAACCTGTGAAGACACTGGCAAATACGGGCGTACGTAGACATCTCAAAGACAATGTCCCCTAATGAAACCAAGTGTAACTCCTGTAAAGCAAATCAGTAGGTAGACTGCAAATATTTAGTACGGGGGACTTGTGCAAGTAGCGTCGTTGTTGCTGGTCGTAAAAGCGTAGAGTCGACTCTGCAGGGTGATTTCGGCGTACTGCGCGGTGGCCACGCTTTTCGACAATAACTGGGATCATAAGTGTAAACAAGACTTTGTTAACACAGTTAATATATTAGTATCAGAACTTTCACAAATTACATTTCATATGCGGTTTACTATTAAGTACATTTTCTTGTAACTGGCGGGAGAAAAAATTAACCACATGGCAAATTTAATTTACATCAACCCAGTGATACTTTAAGCTTGAAAGCGTGACAAACAAAGAAACAAAAGAATAAATTAGAGTTTATAATGTTAGTAAACAATAATTATCTGAATGTGTCACAATTTACTTCCTATTTTTTTTTAAAACCACAATACATACTATAAAATACGTAACTAGTTGTAGTGTTTTATTTCGACATTTTTAAAACTTTACCGTGCCGCAATTATATTATAATTTTAATAAATTGTTATTAAGTGAAATAAAATACACTCAGTACAATACATATACTAATACAGTCGAGTGTCGTCGTACCTATATGGAAATTCGACCGTAATGTATTATTTTGGTTTAATAATCTTTACGATTCCCAAAAGCTCATTAATGATGGGAACCCTCGCCGTCTGCCCCTGGTCCGCACGCCCCTTCACGTCCACATTCGCCGAATGCCACATATCGATCCGCGAATATGCCATGGCGTTAATTAAACCATACTAAAACATTACTGAGATAGGGTTGGGATTGGTAGGTAGGTTTTGCCTTCATAGCGTCTTGTTGTCAGTAGGAGAGATTTGCATAACATTTCATACAGATTTAAATTAAAATACCATACGTAATTTTATATACAATCGGTGTGGCGTCAATAGGCGACAGGAAATAATAGATTTTAATATGTGTCTTGATACCCGTGACTTCACGTGGATTAACATAATAATAATAATACCAGTGGCAATGCCAGCTAAAATAACTTTTTAAACGCGACATTACTTATTCAAACACATAATATTAAACCATAAATTACATAAATACTAGCACTGTCCTTAATAATTTGGCCACCTATTGTAGATTCACTTACACTTAATTATTTTTTGTTTTTAAATTGTTTTGTGATCTTCTTGATTCCAGTGTAATATTTAGATTGTTTTTTATATTTATATTTAATTTTCACGTTTTCCAGCAGGTACTATGCAAAAGTTAATGAAATAAATAATTTTTGACTTCTTTTTTTGGCTTGAAATGTATTGAAATATAAATTTACAAAAACTAAGTTTAAAGTATTATTTAAATTTATTATTGCACTGTTTTCAATCGTACGGTTTTTGTAATCAAATCAAATATGACCACAATGTGAACCCAGTTGAAGCGGATCAGATGTCAAATCGTATAATTTAAAAACACAGTTTGGCACTGATAATATTAGTAAAAAAAAATAACCTGTCATCTTCAAAAACGTAATTCTTTCTAATAAGCTATATAATATCACGCCTGTTTCCCCAAAGGGGTAGGCAGAGGCATATTACACGCCCACTTTTCTCCAGTTATATTGTTGGTCCCACGTAATAGGCGAGCGTATTGCCGCTTATCGGAAACTATTATGATCGCCAGAGCCTCGTACGTGGACCGGCAGATGCACTATTTGCAGGTGAGGTTTGCTCGGGCTCCTAAGACCATGATAGGATCCCTATGCACCCTTACCCTTACCCTATGAAGTCTCATATGACTACTTATTTCTCCGCAGCACCTCCTGTAATAATAATTAATAATCATAAAAATAAATTTCTTTATTTCATAATCAACCTGGTACATTAGAATTAGTGTTGCCCAAATGCAAGAACAAGACGAGACTTAGCCAGTCTTGGTCTTGGTCTTGCGCCAATACACCTGGTCTTGGTCTTGGTCTTGCGCTCCCAGTCTTGGTCTTGGTCTTGCAGCAAGAGTCTTGCAAGTCTTGCAATTACCTATTAGTCTATTACTATTTATTAAAGTTTACTTTAAATATTAGAAAAACGTATTAGAATTGGAACATTGTGAGCTTGAATTAACATAGCCATAGTAAAGATCAAGCAGATTAATAAATAACTGAAGATTTGATAAGAAATTCGAAAAATCAACTGACCTATATGTCGTTTTCCATGGAAGTAACTGTTTCTTAATAAACATTTATGATTTATAAGCTTACATTTGCTAAAACATGTAAAAAAACAAATTAATTACAATAACTTGACTGTATTTTAAAGAAGAATACTTATCTGTCTAGAAAGAGATTGAACCCTCAACTTATAAGAAATTTAATAAAAGAGTTTTACGATTTATCATTTATTTGAATAAAAAATAAAATACAACACAAATCAACAGCTTTATCATTAGGTTATGATACTTTATATCAATTTTTTTGACCAAGAATTAATACAAAGTAACCATCTGGCTGACTTATCACCAGAGGTCGGAATTAGGTAGAGTTATTTATGTACTTGCATCGAAATGTTGATAATAATGTGGACCTTCCCGGGATTTCAAATGGATTTCAAATGGGAGTGCTCCGCATTTTCGCTATTGTATTCTTTTGTTCTCACAAGCTATGTAGTGCGAACAATAAACGTGGCAACATCGCGCGTGTGCGTATTGGAATTTTGCAACTTCGGTCATCCAATATCATTGATGTAAGTTTGGCCACGTCGCGCGTGCAGTAGTCTAAATTAAAAAAGTAAAAGTAAATAACTTTTTATTAAAAAGTAACGGGATTTTTTCTATTCTTTAAAATTAATCCCGGGATTTGAGGCATATCCACTATATTCTTTCGATGTGTGAAATCAGTGTTAGTACATGAATAACTCTACCTAATTCCGACCTCTGCTCATCACTTAACCTATTTCTATGTTTTCTAATTACTAATGATGCTTTAGAAAATAACCTCTCAGCAGGTACTGAAGTTGCAGGTATTGAGAGAAAATCACGGGTCATTTTCGATAAAATCGTATCTACGCTTTTTATATTATTTTATTAGTTTTGTAGAATTTTTTTACACGTTTCAAGTATATTTAAAAGTGGCTACAATATTTATTAAGCGGGTGATATTTGAACACTTTTTTGCTATTTTTTCTTGTAAAAACTTAAGAAATATAATGACTAAATGTACAATAATAGTACCTAAGTAATTAGTTTAAAACCATATAAGTAATCAATATTATAATA
This sequence comes from Musotima nitidalis, assembly GCA_949126915.1. Taxonomy (NCBI): domain Eukaryota; kingdom Metazoa; phylum Arthropoda; class Insecta; order Lepidoptera; family Crambidae; genus Musotima; species Musotima nitidalis. Next base: position 2,353,460 of record OX421424.1, on the reverse strand, counting down.
TATACTTACTAGAATGAATTAATATGACATCTACTACCTATCCTTACCATTTTATCCTAATCATAATACTACTTGCGTGATCAGTGATCGATCACTGATCAGTATAATTTTCATTCTAAGCACTCTGAAACTTATTTATTCTTTGGAACACCTGTAGGTACTCTTAAAATTCGAAATTATTTTGCATGAGTATACCTACGCCCTATGGCGGCAATCAAATAGTGTCAAATGTTATGATTTCGGCGTGGCGGCAACGATTGTTTTAGATTTCAAAAGAAGCCGCCGGCGCGTGTATCATAACCATGTACTTCCGAAAAGCGGCAAATTTCTTTGAGAAGTAAGTACAAAACCTTTGATGCCGCATTATCAAAGTGCCGATGGTTAAAACATAACTATGCATGCACTCAGTTTGATTTTAATAGATATTTTTTTATTCGCTATGTTTATGGTATTAGTCGTAATGCGCATAGGTCCAGTTTTTCATATTCTTTGATACAGTTTTTTGCGTCTCATAGAATTCCTAAGCGTACCTACCTATACACCGAACTGTTACACCTAACTACTCAGTGAAATAGCGCTAAGTCCTAGCTGCAAGACGCAAGAGTCTTGCAGGCTATGTCTTGTTCTTGCTCAAGTCTTGCACGGTCAGTCTTGGTCTTGGTCTTGCTCAAAATACGCGGTCTTGTTCTTGGTCTTGGTCTTGCAAAAACGCAAGAACAAGACCAAGACTGCAAGACCAAGACTGAATTTGGGCAACACTAATTAGAATTTCCTAAATAAATAAATAAAAAATCATTTATTGCTTTTAAGGTATACATTAACATGACAAAATACAAAATTAAAAATAGTTATAATCCTAAAAGCAACTGGAGTAAGCTCAGCTTATGCTGCACAGAGTAGGCGCTGGTTTTCAGCCCCCCCCCCCTTTATTGGGTTCGCAACATAGTAGTGACCAGGTAGAAAAAAAATAAACAGAAATTACAAGTTAACACTTCAGCAAAAACGAAACAGTAAACAAGCAAAAATTAAACTGCAAACAAAAACAAACCACAAAATAGAAACAAAAATAATTATAATAATAAATTTCACTAATCTAGTAGCTGGTAACCTTTTAAGCTTGAATAAGCATTCTGCTGTTCGGTAACACATAATCTAAGTTTTGGTTTGAGCAACAATTTTATATTCATCATCATCATCATCAGCCTATACTAGTCCACTGCTGGACATAGGCCTCCCCCAAATCGCGCCATTTTCCCCTGTCTTCGGCTTGCCGCATCCAGCATCTGCCAGCGACCGCTCGCAAATCGTCACCCCACCTGGCGAGTGGACGTCCTACACTACGTTTGCCAAGTCGCGGTCTCCACTCAAGAACTCGTTTACCCCATCGGTTGTCGGTCCTTCGACAGATATGGCCAGCCCACTGCCACTTCAGCTTGCTAATCCTGTATGCTATGTCGGTGACTTTGGTTCTCTGTCGGATAACATCATTTCTGATTTTATCTCTCAGAGAGACTCCGAGCATAGCACGCTCCATAGCTCGCTGAGCGACCTTGAACTGGCGAATCAGTCTTATTGTGAGTGTCCACGTTTCGGCGCCGTAGGTCATAACAGGTAGGACGCACTGATTGAAAACTTTCGTTTTCAAACATTGTGGTATAGGTGACGAGAAGACTAGACGGAGTTTCCCAACCGCTGCCCAGCCAAGTTGGATCCTCCTTTTGGCTTCCTTCTCAAAGTTGTTTTTGCCTAATTGCAGAATCTGCCCGAGGTAGGTATATTCGGAAACAACTTCAAGTAGGTGGCCATTCACGACAATAGGTCTCAGAACAATGCGGGCATTGATCATGACTTTGGTTTTATCCAAATTCATGCCGAGACCTATCCGTCGCGAGGCTGATGCCAGGCTGTTCAGCATCTGTTGCAGCTCCTCCAACGTTTCCGCCATCAAGACTATATCGTCAGCGAATCGTAAGTGCGAGATGTATTCACCGTTTATGTTAATGCCCTTGCCTTTCCAGTCCAGCGTCTTAAATAGGTCCTCCAGCGCGCTTGTGAACAGTTTCGGGGATATTACATCCCCCTGTCTCACCCCTCTGCGCAACTGGATAGACTTAGACTGCTGGTTCTGTACTTGGACATTCATAGTGGCGGATTCATAAAGACATCTCAGCACTTCGATATAGCGACAGTCTACTTGGCACCGCTGCAAGGATTCCAGAACCGACCAGATCTCAACAGAGTCAAAGGCCTTCTCATAGTCCACAAATGCCAGACACAGAGGCTGACTATACTCCTCGGTCTTCTATATAATCTGCCTTACTGTGTGTATGTGGTCTATGGTGCCATATCCTCTGCGAAATCCGGCCTGTTCCGGTGGCTGAAACTCGTCGAGTCTTCTTGCTAGATGATTCGTTATAACTCTAGAGAACAGCTTATAGACATGGCTCAGGAGTGAGATGGGTCTATAATTCTTAAGAAGGGTTTTATCGCCCTTCTTAAAAAAGAGAACCACGACACTTCCGCTCCACTCCTTTGGAGTTCTCCCACAGTGAAGGACAGAGCTGAAGAGGTTCTGCAGCTCCAGAAGTATCGGAGCTCCTCCAGCCTTCAGAAGCTCTGAAGTAATTCCATCCTCACCAGGGCTTTTCCATTTCTTAGTTGTCTCAGAGCCAGTACGATCTCGTCTTGGTCAATGTCTGGCAGTTCGTCGGTGTAGTGGCGTATCAGGGTGGCTCGAGAATCATGGTTTTCACGCTGAGGACAAAGAGCATGTGCGGCGTATAACCGGCCGTAGAAATCCTCAATTTCGGCAAAGACCTCCGACCTCGTTTTCGCTCTATCGCCTCTTCAATGAGGCGAGTATTAAAGCTCCGAAGGTCTCGCCGTACCATCTTCGCAATGCGCTTGTTTAGGTCTGACCTTTCTGACGAAGTGAGCTGGGTAGTTTCCCGCCTTGCTGTCATCAGTCTTAGGGTCTCTTCCGAGAGTTTGTTTGGATTTTATATTAGTGTTCGACAAACAGTTTTACTTCTGTTAATGTTGCAGAACAATTTTATATTAAAGATTCATGTGTCTGTCTGTCTGTCTCATTATTTGTAGCTAGAGCGCCCTGTAACTGCAACAAAGTATTGCGTTAATGATATAAAACGTATTCCTATTTACAAAAGTTGCCATAATCTCTGTGACAATAAAAATATTATAAGATATGCAGTGAGGTATAGGGACTAAAGAAAACTTACAGTAGGATTATCTCTAGGCAACCCCCTTGGACAGATAAGATAAACGTCACTATTTGATGGAAGATCGTATCCACCATGACTAGGGCTGCCATCACTTAAATTTCCGACGCCGGATAAACACGGCAAGAATCCCGGACAATTGTGCGAATTTGACGACCGATATGGCGTGGAGGTCAGTTACCTGCACTTCACTCCAGAGGTCGTGGGTTCGATTCCCACACAGGACAAACCTTTGTGTGCATGAACATGAATATTTGTTCTGGTCTAGGTGTTTTCCTATGTATATTAAGTATGTATTTACAAAAAAAAAGTATTTAAGTAGATATGTTTATCCGTTATTTAGTATCCATAACACAAGTTCTTAGTGATACTTATCTTGGAACTAAATAATTGGTGTGCTTGTAAGAGAATATTTATTTATTTATTAATATGGTTATTTCCCTGGACCCCTAAAAAAAAATTTTTTGCAACATAATAAAATCATCTTCAAATTTAATAATTTCTTGGTCCACCAATTTTGAGCTAAGATTTATTTAAATTTATTGTTCATCATTAAAACAAAATATTTTTTTCTTGACAACAAAAGGGTTCGGGTTTCTCCCGGACATTTTTAAAATCCCCTGCCGGACGGACTCTGACTCCCTTGAAACTAGGACAAATCCGTGGAATTCCGGACGGATGGCAGCCCTAACCATGACTAAAATAACCACCGTGACAATTATATGATATTTTTATATTGTCAGTCTAATTGTTCAACTGCGTAATAATCACGCATTCTCAGACCCTTACACGTGTCGTGTTGAATAGTTTCTCGATTTTTCGGGAAAGTATAGTAGCGCCGGAATTGTTACAAAGATATTTTTAATCCATCACTTGCTTACAATGGATTTCCGCAAAGTAACGCCTGAATCAATAAATTATACAAAATTTTACGTTTAACGCCATCTAGTATAAAATTCCATCTCTCAAGTCTCAAGTCTCAAGTCTCAAGTCTCAAGTCTCAAGTCTCAAGTCTCAAGTCTCATTCATCAATATTTAATTAGTTATGAACGAAATGGAAGAACGCCTATATTCAATTAGTTCCTTTACTATGAATAATAAACAGTTTTTACGTCCATATATAACGTTTGTTCAAAAGGAAATAATCAGTTCGAAAATGAGGCTGACGATATGTAGAATGAAAGGCAGCGGGTGCTCAAAAGAAAACTTTTATGGTATGATATCTGGCACTGCCGTTCAGAGGATCAACCATAAAAGGGCCCGTAGACAATGTAGGTACGTCACTTTCTCTTTACTTTTTTATATTAAAAAGAGGCACTCAAGCATGAGGCCCACCTGAACACTAACGTGTTTACCGCGACCTATGGACACTTGCAATACCAAAACTCTTCATTTTACTTACTATATCTATTTTGTATTGATTTACTACTATTAAAACGAAGAAACATGTCAATAAAGTTGTTTTTTGTTCGTAAGCCCCAGACGATGCGGTTGCCTCTTCTGCGTATTGGATAATCCGGCCCTGCTCCCGTTTTACGCAAAGCATCTCTGTATATAAATAAATAAATAATTTCTTGCAATTACACCAATCATTTAGTTCCAAGATAAGTATCATTAAGAAATTGTGTTATGGATACAAAATAACGGATAAACATACTTAAATACTATTCACATTTGTAATTACATACTTAACATACATAGGATACACCCAGACCAGAACAAATATTCATATTCATGCATACAAAGAATTGTCATGTGTGGGAATTGAACCTACGACGTTAGGAACGGAGTGCAGCCATATGGGTCACCATACACTAAAGATAGTCAAACTACAACCTAATATGTCAGAGTTTTTCACTCGTGATCAGTTTTTTGACGAAGTATAAGTATTAGTTAACTATTATATTTCTGCGCGCTGTCAGCGCAATTGTTTGTATTATTGTATGTGCTGTGACCTTCACTTTCCTGTCCATTTTCGGTGGCCTGGTAGAAATTGTTTTAAGCGATAAGGCCGCTCTTTTATGTATCAACATTTTTTATTTTATTTTCTTGTAATCTCATCGTGAAAAATAAAGAGTAAATTATTATTAAGTACCTACAACATAGCTGCAATAAAGGTATTGAAAGAAGAGATGAACAGGAAATATATAAAAGGAAATCAAATTTGTTGATAAAAGACGTTAAATGAAAACTATATGAAAATCGCTTTGTTCTGTCGCATTAATATACAGATTGTAAAGGGTCGAGAATAGTACCCTGTGAGACTCCTTGATTTGATTTTGGGGACGAGAAGTTAGTCAATTATTTAGATATGCTCTCCGAAGCTTTTGTGTACAAAATACTTTTTATGTTCTGTTAATGCGTTATTTACTATGAAAGCAAAGGAAAATATTTATTAAGATTATTCTGTTATGACTCTATAGGAAGCCTTAAAGAAAGCATATTTTAATTTCTTTCTCTTTTATTTTATTTTATTTGGAAAGCTTACAGCTGTTTTTTACAAAATAAAAAACTTATAAAATAATTATAGGCTAATTACAAGCTTCCACATATTAGAATCTTTACTTATATTTTATAGATCTCTTTACTTTGTAAATTATATCTAAATGCTATTGTTCCATGCCCGTCAACATACATTTACCACATCATACCGAAAGAAGAAAAGTATTAGTAAAGGCACAGATAAAATAATACTACACTACATACATAATAATAATAATAATAAGCTAGGTAGCTGGGTTAAGGGTCAGATACAAAAGGCAGTGCTTCTCGATACGGCGCGCATTGTCAGGAGGTTTCTCTCTCTGCAGCCCTAGCCGCCAGTCGTTTGGGTGTTACCTCGCGACCGGCGGTCTCCGTTTTTTATATTTTTTACAGTATTGTATTTTTTTTTTGTTATATAATAATTGTAAAAAATATAAATTATGTGTAAATTAAATAAATATATGTGAATAATAATAATAAAAGCGTTTATTTGGTACATTAAAAATTACAATAAAAATAAAAAATCTTAAAGCTAACAGCATCTTAAATAGTACCAAAAAGGCCTCCGCTCAGCATAATGTCGCAACAAAGGTTGTCACGACGCTGGTATTCTGCGGATGCCGGTATAATGAGGTAATGACTCCTTATAAACAAACTAAAAATAATAAGATATTGCGTTACTTGACTGCCATCTTAACTTATAGCATCATTATATAAAATCTAATTTATTTATTTAACTATAGCAGACTTTTGCAGGCTCAATAGATGCATCCTATATTTATATTTAAAACACTGAACACTAGATACATACATTCAGGCCTGTTTCCCTGAAGGGGTAGGCAGAAGCATATTAATACTCCCACACTTCGCCAATTATATACTCAATACTTTATTGCTTTCCACAATGGTTTTATAAGGTAGTGATTATTACAATTTGGTACATTTGTGGACCCTGTCGGGCACAGCATAGTGTAGGAGAGAGGAGGAAGGACGCCGTATAATTCTTATTAAATTACTATTATTAAATTATCGTTAGTAAATTACTGTTATTAAATTATTATTTATTGAGTATGTATCAAATGATGTCAGTACATATAGTTAGTCCCACGTAATAGGTGGCGAGCCTATTGCCGCTTATTGGGCACTGTTTTGTTCACCAGAGCCTCGTTCGTTAATCGGCAGGTGCATCTATTGCAGGTGAGGTTGGCTTTGGCTCCTTAGGTCTTGTTAGGATCCCTACGCACTATACTAGGTAAAGGTATCATTTCTCGTCTGTGCACAGGCTTACAAACCGAGGGGTGTAGGTCCATCACGCGGAACCACAGCATTGACGCAGAAATGTGTTTGGTGTTTTTTTATTAGAATTTGTTCAAGTCGCAATAAGTTCTCTAAATTAGTTTGAACAACTACCACTTACAGCGACATAAGGTATCAATAGCTTAACGGAACTTTTAAATTACGAAAGCCCACGTTTAAATGCCACGCAAACAATCCCACGCAAGTACTAATAAATGTAAACTCTATTAAACTTCGGTCGGTGATCGTCTACTACCAATCCTAGTTTTGCAACAAGCACTTCTCACTCCATTGATAAATTTATAACTATTTAGAACTTTATAAATGAACGATTGACTTCACCACAATGCCAAATCCTGACGTGCAAAAAGCATGGAAAGTTTATTGAAAATATTCCCTTTGTTAACTCGCACAGGGAAAGCAAAGCTGACTTGTCAGAAGTAATTAATTTCAAAGACGAAAAAATCAAGTCGGCTTTAAAGAAAAAATGTTTGGAAAATGCTTTTCATCTTTATGATTTAGGCGATCTTAAAAATAATTACATAGGTACTTTGATCTGGTTTATCAAAACACCATGGACAAATAGGGAGCGCAAACAAATGAATACGTCGTAGGTGTGTCAGTAGGTGCTGTTATCGTTCGTTCGCAATAATTAGGGGACCACTTGAGGAGGGTGAGAGTTTTGACAGAGAAAAAGCGTGCATTGCGTACCTAGCCTTATTCTACACAGACGTCCATTCAAGTTGGGGCGATCCACCCCCGCAGCACCCCATTTTCACCCTACAGAACGTCGCTGCTCGCCCTTAGTTCGCGTTTTGCTCACTCCGAGGGTGCCCGCGTCGCACTTTCCGTGAGAAATATCGCGATCTTTTCCCGAAACTAGTGCAATATTCAAAACAACTCCAATTTCGAATACATTTTCGTCTTTCCCCTTGAATTATATAGATATAAATTTATATTTGTGGTCTTATTATTAAAGCTAGTGTTTGTCCCGTTTGTTTTTAATTGAATTTAGTTTTTAGCGTTGTGATTGTGCAGATTTAGTGGACATCCGCAGTTGGCAAACTTACGTAAGGTCGTGTATTTACTGCATTGCGATATATTCGTGAGCATATCAACGCACACACGTGGGTAAGTAGACCTTTTTCACTGCAGTTTAGATTCGAACACTATTAATGTATAATGTGGTTTTCTTCCATGGCCAGACATGTAATGCAAGCCGGCGTACAATTTCATAGTTGTATTCGTATTTGACGGCCTTCTTTAACCGAAATATAATACGCTTGTTAATATCAATAAAAGTAGGGATTTAAAGAAAGATATATTTTAAATAAATTTAAACTTAATATGTTTCAACTATTTTTAGTGATTTAATTGTGTTCAAATTGAGCTAATAGACCACTTTTTTAGAATTGTATCTAATTTTATCCAGTTTAGTCTACCTAAATGACTTAAGTATCTAAAACAATCGGGTTTTAAACAAAAGTCATGGATATAACTGTGTGGTCTTAAATTTCATAATTACAGACTGTGGTTCCATTTGTCGCCCGTCTAGTATCAGTTTACATTTTAATGAGGTTATTCACAATTGTACACAGAACTCTGTTGAGTTATTTATTTAATTGTAAGCTATATAGGATAATATATTTTCGAAATAATTAAATATTTTCTGACAATTACACCAATTATTTAATTCCAAGATAAGTATCATTAAGAACTTGTGTTATGGGTACTAAACAACGGATAAACATACATAAATACTTTTTTTTTGTACATACATACTTAATATACATAGGTAAACACCCAGACCAGAACAAATATTCATGTTCATGCACACAAAGATTTGTCCTGTGTGCAGTTCCGGTAAGCGGCACTAGGCTCGCCACCTTTTACGTGGGACCAACAATATAACTAGCGAAACTAGCAAACTTTGGGAAATCCGGCGTGATATTATATATGTATGTATGTATGACATCTGGAATAAGCAATGCTGATGTATAACCAAATTTGACGACCGATATGGCGTAAAGGTATGTATGGCCTTTTCCTATGTATATTAAGTAAATACGTATTTAAAAAGTATATATATAATATGTTTATCCGTTATTTAGTATCCATAACACAAGCTCCTAATGATACTTATCTTGGAACTAAATAATTGGTGTACTAGTAAGTAAATATTTATTTATATTTTAATTTATTTATACTAAAATTTTAGTCGCCTATTCTTCAAATCATCCCTTAAAACTATATGAGCTTTATACCCATAAAATAAATAAATAAAATAAAATATACTTTATTGTCTTTAAGATCAACATGATCATTTAAATTCGTCAAAGATTTAAACACAAAATGGAAATTCCATATACTTTTTTAACAACAATAAAAGAGATATGAGCGGTACCATAATAAAGAAATAAAAACAAATGGGATCTTTGTCAGAATTTGTCAATGTTTGTCACTTTATCTATCTGTTGTGGTTTTTCTCAAGATTTGTCAGTCTGTCGGTGACTCTTATCATGGGGATCTGTCAGTCAGCCTGTCGTGATTCTAAAGGAGGGAGGGGTTTGTCAATGAAAATCTTTTATCTATGCGATATAAGACACAAGGTATTACCAATAATATGAGACAAGAACAAGAATTACAAATCCTTAGTCTACCTTCATTTATTTAGCTATATTTGACGAGTCTTAATTAAAACGAAATAATATGAGATGCATTGCATAAGTACCTGTTATTTCACACCGCAGATTAAACTGATCTCATATACCCACAGTGAATATCTAATCCTGCTGGCAGCTCTATTGTTGGCAAGCTCTGCGCTAAGCCGCGAATGGAAATGTTACATATTCCAGTTGTAACCAAAAATTTCCAAGTGAAGACCTAGGAAATGTATAGAGTGTATGGACAATACGCAAAATTATGTATCACACTTTTAAAAAATTAAAATAATACTATAATAAAAAATGGGTTGACCAATTAAACCTTATTTGTGTTCGACGAGTTGGGAATCTCTTAAATCCTACATTTAATAAAAAATATAAAAGAACATACATAAATTCACGCCTGTTTTTCCGAAGAGATAGGCAGATACAAATTATAAGCCCAAACTTCGCCAATTTTGTAGTTGGTACCATGTGGCGAGCTTATTGTCGCTTACCAACTTTGAAGGCAAATATTATCAGCTTTCTTTAAAACTAGTAAACTATATATTTTTTTAACTTCAAACAAAGATAAAACGCATACAAGTTATGACAATTAAAAAACAATGATATCTAGTTTAAGTTAATTAGCTTCAGAAAGGGCGTGAAACGGTTTTTAATGGGTCGGCAACGCGCTAGTGATGCCCCTAGTGTTGCAAGCATCCATAGGCTGCAGTGACCACTTTTCATCAGGTGAGCATGATTGAGTGTCACCTTGTGGCATAAAAATAAAATAAAAAACTAATTACTGCAGACTAGTGTAGTAAGTGAACCTTTTTATCATTTCTTTCAGAAAAAAGTTCTTAATAGTTATCTTACTTAGTACTTATATGTTATGTTGTATCCCAAAAAAAGAAATAGCTATTTTTATATGGAAAATGAAGTGACTTTCTTTGAACCAGATGCTCAACCGATAGGCTACGCACGGCCTCATCCCTATAATATTGAGTAATCACAACTAACCACTCAGTTTTATTAAGTAATCCTACTAATACGTAACTCGTATTTATAGGGAGTTATTGATTGATCCAAGCAGTAAGGCTTATGGATTGAGAGAGCCTATAGAGATTTTAATATCGCCACCTCTAAAAATTTGTAGCTCTATAAAATAAATATTACTTTCGTGTTTTTTAAAACAGCAGATGAAGTTGCTCCCATGACTAACGAAGACAGTTTAATTATTAAATATAAAAACCAGGCTCCCGCTCTAGGGAAATGGCGTTCTTAGAATTAAGTGCAGTTCACAAGTGCTTCGAAAGGAATTATACTTGATTTTTTTTAAATTTCACATTGTACATTTTCTATGGTTTTTTAACTTACTTTTCTACATCTTTTGTCTATACAACTTGGCTTAGTTAATAATGTATTCACAACACATATTTTTAGCTTAAAATGATATTCTGTGACATAAGCGTCAATAGTTAGTGAGTATTAAATCTATCCCTACAATTATAACCCATCAGTAATGAGTAGCGATGCATGTCCGTTTCCCGTATAGAAGACTGAGTTATCTGCCAAATTCCAATCTATTATTGGCTTCCATTTTGCATTCGGGGTTTCATTATTAACCTTTAAATAGAGACTAGGTTTTCAACCGTCAATACAAGTCAAGTGTAATATATATTCATCTATACGTATAATATATTAACTAAAAAATGGAATTTCTGCTTTTTTCCATAAAAATACCTATTTTTAATAATCCGATAACATTATTAAAAAGAGGTATTTTTATGGAAAAAAGCAAAAATACAATTTTTTTTAGCCTACATATTATACGTAGGAGGAATTGATATGCCTGTATGATGCTTATACAGGCCTTAAAAAGTGGTCGGAACTTATCACCGAATTAAAGAAGAGGTCAGTCAGTCCCTGGATGGGTGATCGTCTGTGCGATATTAAATGTCGAGCGCTTCCGTGCTTCGGAAGGCACGTTAAGTCGATGGTCAAGGTTTATAAATATACGTGGTACCTAGTCAATAAGGCAAGTAAAGAGCTATATTAAGTTGGAAAATTCAAAAAGCAGGACGCCACACTTCTGCCTCCACCAGTTTACAAGTTGAAGTATGAACTAATAACCTGTCAATAAATTCTTTTGAGCAGATTCGTGCTCTGTAATGGGATGGGTCATTTATTGCTGGAATAATGTAAATGCATACTTTCAATATATAGTGAACACCCAGGCCTTTGCAAACATTAGGAGTCATGCTCCCAAACATTTGCCAAGTATTGCAACCCCAGAAGCAGACTGCAGGTATACTGACCTCCATGCTCCAAATGGGTTGTCCATCCGTCTGTCGGTCTATATTTGAAAGTGATCTATATTTGATACACATACATACATTCACGCCTGTTTCCCCGAAGGGGTAGGCAGAGGCATATTTACGCCCACACTTTGCCAATATATAGTTGGCAAGCCTATTGCCGCTTAGCGGGCACTATGTTATGTTCGCCAGAGCCTTGTCCGTTGATCGGCAGGTGCATTTGCAGGTAAGGTTGGCTTGGGCTCCTTAGGTGTTGGTAGGATCCTTATCATGGCCTCCTTCTGCGAAGTGGTGATGTCGCAGAAGGAGGCCGCGAAACGGGAGAGGGAGCGGGATCCGCTCTCTCTCCGGCTACGCCGTTGGCGCAGCGGGCGGGCCAGGAGAGCCCGTCCGGCAGCGCCCGGGGGGTCTTAGGCGGCGGGGGCAGGGGGCCCCTTCCGTCTATCCATAGACCCCCCCCCCGAAGTCGGCCAGTTACGCCATGGCCGCACATAGAGGTAGGGGGGGCGCTGCAAATTGCGCCTTCCTGAGGAGGTCTCCCCGGTTCTGATACGGGGGACGTTGGCCGCGGGCGGGGTACCAGAAGCTACAAACCCAGGCACTGGTGCCTCGCCCCTTTTCAACAGCGGTGGGCGTCGTCTGAAGTTTTTTAGTGGGTAGGACTGCGGTGGTCGCGTCGGCCGCAGTGAGCCCCACACCCTCTCCCGGTCTCCCCCTTTTGGCCGGGAGACAGTGCGTAAGCAGCATTTTTTTACAGACGATAATAAAAATAAAAAAAATGGTAGGATCCTTATACACAGTGATATATAATAACGTACTTTATTCGTCGTCACAGGTAAATTAAATTGGTACCGCTTTATACAATGTGGTTTATAGTAAAACAAGCATATTTCAAGACAACCATATTATATATTTTCTAGATTCCTACAATCACTGTGGCATTGCTACTAACCTACATATTTGTTTCATTTTCAATTTGGATGTTAGCCAATTTGTTATGGACAAGGTTATATTGATCATTAGGCATCGCAGAAATCTTACTCCACCGCTTAGGGCAGCTTGCACAAAAGCCCGAAGCTTGATTTAAGCTAAATTTGATTTAAAATATTATTGCATTTCATGTATTTGTTTGAAGTTAAAAGAGACGAACGAACGATGTTTTTGTGCAAAGGGTGTCTTGTATTTACGAGTATATCCGTTTTCTTTATGTATCTGCTTGTTCTTTATGTATGTATATCTTGTTCCTCGTTAGAGTCACCGACTGAGTGACTGACTGACAAATCCTCCCGATTAAAGTCACCGACAGACTGAGAAATCTTGAGAAAAAACCACAACAGACAGATTATCTGACAAAGATTTCAATTTGCGTTTATTTCTCTCTATTTCTAGATTATGTTACCTCCCATACCTCTTTCATTGTTGTTATTGAATTTCCATTTTGTTTGTAATCAATTGACGTATCTAAATAATCATGTTGATAAAGTATATTTTATTTACATTGTCTTTTTATTTACTGTTCCTGTTGAACTCGTAGCGTAGGAACTCCTTGATCAGATGGATTTGATCTGTCCATCGTATGGGTGACGTTCCGCGCATTCTTATACTCTTATAATGATTTAATGGCCCAAAGTAAACCGCTATAATCTTGTGACTGCAGAACACAGGTTTTTGTAGACTTGTCAAATTGTTTTACTACTAAGTACATTTGCTTGTAACTGGCGGGAGAAAAAAATAACCTTGACGATTTTCTTGCCCGTTCTTTTACGATCAAACTCCCGCCCGCAGTGAATAGGCCCGCTAGTTTTTAAGTTTTGAGTACTTTTGACATTCATAAGAGCTCTGTTGAGCCAAACTTGAATAAATGATTTTAGATTTGATTTTATAATTCTGTAGTGTCATATTCTACAGATTGGAAAATTTCTGAGAATATTTAAGATTATCGTAATAAAATTTTTAAATAAAAATTATTAACCCAAAATTCTTATAGAAATTATCCAGATGCTCATAGAGAAATGGAATCAAAAATTGGAAAATGGGTTACTAGTTGTAAATTGACGCAGTCAGGTAGGAAAAGTCGAACTCAATACTTTCTTCTATCAATTAGCGAACAGTTGTATTTAATTGCGTTTTCCAATTTCAGAATATTATACAACTTTACAAAATCTTTATTATTATTTAAATTACACCAGATTTTACAGACCCTTACCGCGTGGATCTGTTTTTACTTCGTAATGTAAATTTTAAAGTCAAAACGATTGTTTTATTAGGCTTTTGGAACATTTCCGTCGTTCTTTTATTAGTTTTCTTCGCTCCTAATTAAAAACATTTTTAATTATCTCACTCCGTAAAGGCTGATAGATAATAAAATGTCGAACATTATATCGTACATTATATATCTAATATCAAACTTATCTATCATAAATTCATAAAGAACAGACTAGAATAAAATAAGGTGCTAGGCAAATATTACCGTAAGTACAATATAATAGTATCTCTAAATAATAGTACAAAAAATGTTAATAATAGGAGTACTATGTGTACTTGACAACGTACATATACAATAATACTTTTTATTTGTACATACAGACTTAAGAAGAACCTACCCAAATAAATCACAACTCCAGCTCGTAAATACTGGGTCACAACGAATGTCAATATGAATATTTACTCATATCCCCAATAATCATATATTTAATTAATGAGTTTTTCGCAGATAGGCAATAAATAATGTGTAACATTGCAATTTATTCAGTATTAGGTTTAAATATTATCTTTAAGTTGTGTAACTATTATGTTTTGTATTAAAACGCTCTCTCTCCAAATATTTTGCGGTGCCTCTACGAGATGTCATATGTATAAAGTGCCTTGGTCTTATTTATGTAATACTACAGTCATCATCATCATCACAGCCCATTAACGTCCCACTACTGAGCACGAGAACACCTTGATATGTGAGAGGAGGTCACATATCAAGGTGTGAGGGTATCGGGTCATACTCCACCACGCTGACCCAGTGCGGATTGGCGGAGGCAGGTGTGTGGCGTCCTGCTGTTAGAATTTATCAAGCCGCCCATTAGGCCTCTAACATGGCTTAACGACTACCACATTTAGTGATAACCGGGACCAACGGCTTAACGTGCCTTCCGAAGCACGGAAGCGCTCGATATCAAATGCCACACAAACGGTCACCCATCCAAGGACTGACCTCTGTAAACTCTGCTGTACTTTGGTGATCGTTTCCGACCACCGAGCACCGCAGAGCTACGAGCGCTTAATACTACAGTGATGCAAGCAAATAATACCATGTGACAAGCAAATAAACAAATTAATAGGAATGCCCAAAACCTAAGAAGCAAAGTACAGGTAAAACTTCACAACTTCTATTTTTATAACCCGGAAATCTTTATATTATGAATAACCACGCAAAATTAAAGCAAACAAAACAATTTTATTCAATTTTCTTTTGTCTCTGGTGAATCCAATCTTTAGTTTTATTTCTTTCCTTCAACAAACGCTAAACTTATAAATCAGGGTAGTGGACGTGTTATAAATATTGTATGTGGGTCAAAAGCCAAAGCAGATACTTACTCAACAATCTATCAACTTTGTCGTGAAAAGAGCAATCTTAATAAAAATTTTGCTATATTTATTCTAGTGGGACAGGCTTCCGTATATTGTCCTACTTAGTACACCACGGCTGGGTAAGCGTAGTGTAGTAAGCCCACCAGATAGGTGGAGCGAGGACATAGGCAAAGAGGCTGGTAGTTATTGTAGGAAAAGAGATGAAGATCGAGTTCAGAGGCGTGCCCTTGGAGAGGCCTATGCTCAGCTGTGGGCGCATGTAGGCTGATGATGATAATGATAAATACATACATACGATCACGCCTGTTTTCTCGAAGGGATAGGCAGAGGCATATCATACGCCCACATTTAGCCAGGTAAATTATTGATTTCACGTAATAGGCGAGCCTATTGCCGCTTACCGGGAACTTCTATGTTTGCCAGAGCCTCGTCCGTTAATCAGTCAGGTTTCTTGGGCACCTCAGGTCTTGGTAGGATTCCTTTACACACGTTAGTTGTTAGTTGGAGATTATGGTATAATTTTTAAGAGAATGAGGTCTCGTCTTGTCGCAATCTGGGTGAAGGGCTGCCTGCTAATAGTAATTTATGCTACAACTTTATTCATCATCACTTCAGCCATAAAGTTGGCTGCTGAACTTCGGCCGCCCCAACTGAACAAGTCTACATCTTGTACATTGGACTTGGCGTCAGCGTTGTCAACGCGAGTCGGCCCAGTTGCAACATCTACGTGCAGCGTCGACACTATACACAGACTTTACACTTCTTTATACCTTTATATGTGTACATAACATGTAATTCCTACATACATTCTGTCAACAAAGTATCGGGAATGAATGTTGTTTTGTTGTTGTTAGATTGGCACAATTGTTTTCCATTTTGGCGCAGAGTTTCAGTTGCATCTGTCATTTATATTAAAAACAGTGCTGTTTTTAGTTTTCTAGTGTGTATTGCGAATTTCATAATAGACAAAAACATCGAACAAAGAGTTTGTCTTAAATTTTGCACTCTTAGTTCCGGAAACAGCTTTTAAAAAATGTTTTTATGATTGGCGTTTTAAAAAAATTTATTATGATTAATCGTTGGCGTAAGTGTATCGTTTCTGAAGGAGCATACTTTAAAGGTGATAAAATAAATTTGGATGATTAACAAAAAAATTGTGTATTATTGATTTTTTCCCGCTACTTTCTTGACAGAGTAGTAAACCTAACAATTATTAGCAATAAATAGATTTAAACCGTCCGAGTTGGGTCTCATTCCTTTCTTTGCACGTCCTACTGTCGGCCGGGGCTACACCCCGGTACAGCTTCTTCCCTTCCTGCTAGTGGCCAGGGTATCTCCTGGAACAGTACTCCCTTCCTTCCTGCTGGTGGCCCGGGCACCCCCTGGTACAGCACTCCTTTCAACTCCACTGGTGGCCCCTGGTACAGCATCTTATCCTTCCTTCTTCATACTGTGCGAGTGGCGAGCGGCGGCTTACAACCGCATGCGGATTGCCGTAGACCTATAGTTTATTATATTGATGTTATTTGCTGATAATCACCACGCTGGGCAAGCTGGTTGGTGATCGCAGTTCAAGCCAGTATGCAGGATGACGCTGCTGCCCATCATCCGATAGGATTTTTCCTCGTCGACTCTTATGAGATGAGAGGAGGTGGCACTATTCTAGGCCGGCAACACCCTTTTTTTTAATTTTTTTTTATTATCGTCTGTAAAAATATGCTGCTTACGCACTGTCTCCCGGCCAAAAGGGGGAGACCGGGAGGGGGTGTGGGGCTCACTGCGGCCGACGCGACCACCGCAGTCCTACCCACTAAAAAACTTCAGACGACGCCCACCGCTGTTGAAAAGGGGCGAGGCACCAGTTCCCGGGTTTGTAGCTTCTGGTACCCCGCCCGCGGCCAACGTCCCCCGGATCAGAACCGGGGAGACCTCCTCAGGAAGGCGCAATTTGCAGCGCCCCCCCTACCTCTATGTGCGGCCATGGCGTAACTGGCCGACTTCGGGGGGGGTCTATGGCGAGACGGAAGGGGCCCCCTGCCCCCGCCGCCTAAGACCCCCCGGGCGCTGCCTGACGGGCCCTCCTGGCCCGCCCGAGGCCGGCAACACCCGACACAACTTTCTTGATCTATGTTAAATAGTTATAGCAAAGCCCACCTCAAATGGTTATATATGGGCGTGTGATTATGCATGTATGGGATTTTTTATTGGGGGCGAATTGGAATTGTATCGGCTTCGGCCCCGTTGTCCTAAATTTGGGAAATCGATCCTTGTTTTGGGTTGCCATGGCCATATCTGACAGCCAATATTGCCAATTTCTATGATAATGTTCCAGGTATTGATGTCACTAACTTGCTAGATGTTTCGAAGAACTATGTTTCTTGTACGCTCTAATTTTTTGACTGTGTCGACTGACTGACTGACTGACTACTTACCAACAGAATGTTGTCCTTTGACGATTTTCTAAAATTAAAAAGTAAGCCGATGCAATCAGGTCGAAACATCATATTAATCGTTCTTCAGCTATTAAGGTCCTCCTAAAACATCTCAAGCTCTTGTGTCTATCTATTATAATTAGACAATGCCAAAGACTAAAAGTAAATTTGAAGCGCTCGTAGCTCTGCGGTGCTAGGTGGTCGGAAACGATCACCGAAGTAAAGCAGAGTTTACAGAGGTCAGTCCTTGGATGGGTGACCGTTTGTGTGGCATTTGATATCGAGCGCTTCCGTGCTTCGGAGGGCACGTTAAGCCGTTGGTCCCGGTTATCACTAAATGTGGTAGTCGTTAAGCCATGTTAGAGGCCTAATGGGCGGCTTGCTAAATTCTAACAGCAGGACGCCATACACCTGCCTCCACCAATCCGCACTGGGTCAGCGTGGTGGAGTATGACCCAATACCCTCTCACCTTGATATGTGAGAGGAGGCTCGTGCTCAGTAGTGGGACGTATATGGGCTGAGATGATGAAAAGTAAATTAGCGAATTTGCTTGCTAAGTTCTAACAAAATACATTAAAACATATACATTTCTTTTCATATTCCTTCTCAGTGCATGCAGTCAGGTTAAGGAATGATCTGCCCTTGCACGTTCAGAATTGCCCCAGCGTTGCATCTTTTATAAAACATTTAAAAGTTCACTTTTTGTCATGTTGTTAGGTTTTTGTTCTTTGTTTACACTTTATATTACTATTATTGTTGTTATTTTGTTTGTATCTGTCTTTGTTAGTATATGTATTTTGTATCTGTTTTATCTTAAGTTTTTCCTATCGCGGGCCAGCTGGAAGATATTTCTATTTGGAATAAGCTGTGCCCTGTACCCAATGTTTCTTAGTTTTTTTAGTATTTCTGTATATATATTTCTGTGTGTGTACTAAATAAATAAAACATGCAAAACATTTGACTGTCACGGTCTGGTAAAACCCTTTGTTGCACTTGCAACCCGATACGCGTGAAGAGAAAGCAATTTAGATAATGGGACGCTTGGAAATGCTTATGCACTCTCAACTACTCGTACCTAGTGTTCATATTTATATATTTCGCTAAAGCCCAAAATCGTTTATTCAAGTTTGGTTCAATAGAGCTCTTATAAAAGTCAAAATTACACAACTAAAAACTAGCGCGCCCATTCACTGCGGGCGGGAGCTTGATTATAAAAGAACAGGCAAGAAAATCGTCAAGGTTGGTTTTTTCTTCCGACAGTTAAATGTACTTAATAGTAAAACAATTTGACAAGACTACAAAAACCTGTTTTCCTAAATTAAAAAAAAAAAGACACTTCTTTTAGGTATACGAACATAAACAGTAACAAACTCATATATAGTAAGTAATTACACATACTTGTAACACGATTGATTATATTAAACTGTTAAGAGTGAGTGTTAGAGTCTACTATTTATCCGATTACACACATAGTAAATAAAATATAGTACAGTAAATGTGGTACCGGCCTAAAACAGCGCCACCCCTCTCATAGGAAATTGTCGGCGAAGAGAAACCCTAACGGATGATGGGCAGCAGCGTCATCTTGCGTACTGGCTAGAAATACGTAAAATGTGTTTTAAGAAGAATCGGTGTTGCAGTCTTGGGTATCTTCAAAACTTAAACAAAAAAAAATGGCTGTCCTTAATAGCGTCATGTGCCTTGTAAAAATTTCATTACCCGTAATAAGTACGTTACGTACCAAAGAGTTTTCCACTGACGAGGCTTCATGCAATTTCAGAAGTCACAAGGCTTGCTTTGTGCCGAGTTCACTTAATCTGATTAAAAGCGACTTTGGAATTAAGGATTCGACATCTGACTCTTTTCGTGTCTACTTAACGCGTATTTCTGTTATTTGATTGAAACATCGAGCTCGTATTGTACGCATACATAATTATATACCTTCCATAACGCTAAGGGTAGGCAGAAGCATATTATACGCGCACATATCGCCAACTTCATTGCTTACGATTATCAGCCTAAGGAAATTGACTTTTTTTTTAACGACAGAAAAATGCATTTACGCATACCCAGTCGGTCCGTACGACAGCGGTTATGTGGGGCTCCTGCAGGTAATTTTCAGCCTACCCACTAAAAACGTCAGTCACTAAATAAGGCGGGATAATGGTCTGTCATCAGCCAATGGCCAACGGCAACGACCGCTCTTGTGATGGGATGGTAGCGCACCTCCTCGATAGCGGACCTCCTCCAGGAAGTTGAATGCTCAACATAGGCTTCCCCAATAAACTTCAATATGACCGACTCTGCGTCCTGCGCGACCCAAAGACTTTTATTGGATCGTCCATCTATCTTGCGAATGGAAGTCTCAAGACACGCTTCCTGTGTAAAAGCTATATTGAAATGAATGAAATAACATTGTATTTAGACATAAATAAACAAAGAACAGAACTCATAACAGTAAACAATTTTACAAATAAGTTTAAATATAGTATGCCTAAAAAGGACTTCACTCAGCATGTGCTGCAGTGGAGGACCACAACAGCGCTGGTCTTCCGTGGAGACCTAATAACTTTTGTGTGCAACAGTCACACAAAGGTAAAAACTTAACAATAAAACAAAATATTTAAAACCACAAATATATTGACTATATTGTAAAACCTACGTAATTTGTAGCGAGCCTATGGCTGTTCTCCGAGAAATTTTATGTTTGCCAGAGTCTCGTCCGTTGATCGGCAGGCACCACTTGCAGTCCCACACTCCCCTCCCTGTTCCCCATTGGCCGGGAGACAGTGCGTAATCAGCATTTTTTTTTTGTAATTATTAAAACACGGGGTCTGCGATAATGTGTGTAACGAAATAATTGCGTAAGTGTCGTGTGGTAACGCCACCTCAAAAGCATTTTATCACCATGAGATCTCTGTGCTAAATTACTACATTTGTAACTGGCGGGAGAACAAACCAAACTTGACGATTTTGTTGCCCATTAATTTACGATCGAGCTCCCCCCCCCCAGTGAATGGGCGCGTTAAATTTTAAGTTTGACCTTCATAAGAACTCTATTGAGCCAAACTTGATAAATGATTTTGAATATTGAATAAATGTAAAATTTGCTGTAGGTATGTATACTCGAACCTTAATCCTTTCAACAATTTGTAGCGAATGTTTCTGCCGACCCCATTTGCTCTATTGTGATAACTCCGCGTTTGTGGGTTTTTTTATGTGACATTCCACAATGACTACATCCTTGTTCCTAAGATCAGCACGTCTTGCTTGAGGGAGGAAAGAAGTGGGCGGGATGAGATTGAAAACCTTCTCGGAACACTCATTATAATAGTTCCAGTATAAGACACTAGGAGAGGCAATGTCCCTACGTAGCTCTAGGTCCTCGGAGAGACTGTTACCACAGCGTCCCCTATGTTTCTCTTACTATATTAGTTACTTATTATCCACAAGTTCATAATCAAAATGTTCTCAAATATAAGTAAAATATGTCTTCAAACTGAGAGCCCATGTGTATGCCGAAATCGGTATGCTGGAAACATTTCTTCGTTGGATTGCCAGACTCAAGTAGCTGCCAGCCTTGGTGTTATCGGAAGCGTCATAATATATTAGTATACTTCACAATTCAGTTAATTGTTTGATTTAGGACCTAAATGAGATAAAAATATAAGACATACATACAGACAATCAAGCCTGTTGCCCTGAACGGATGGCAGTGGCAGAGGCATATTCTACGCCCACACTTCGCCAATTGTGTTGTGGTACGTAATTGGTGGCGAATTTACATGTTTGCCCGAGCCTCGTCCGTTAATCGGCAGGTGCACAACTTGCAGGTGAGGTTGGCTTGGGCTCCAAAGATCCCCCCCGACTGGTCTCCACCTTGTCGTGGTGGGGGGGCTGAGTACCTCCCGGTAGGGCGCAGGAGGCGCTAGGGAAAAGGTAACACCCAGAGATTGGCGACTCTGGGTGCCCTTAGTACTGACTACCGGGGGGAAAACTAAGTGGGACCTGTGGAGGGTGCAGCGGGCGGGCCAGGAGGACCCGTCAAGCAGCGCCAGGAAGGTCTTAGGCAGCGGGGGCAGGGGGGCCCTGCTGTCTAACCATGGACCCTCCGAGAAGTCGGCCACACACGCTATGGTCGCAAAAGGAGGTAGGAGGGGCGCGTCCACTGCGTCTCTCTGAGGAGGTCCTCCCGGTTTTAGTCCGGGGGATGTTGGCCGCGGGCGGGGTGTCAGAGCTGCAACCCAGGTACTGGCACCCCGCCTCTTTCTCAACAAGCGGCGGGCGTCGTCGGAAGATTTTTAGTGGGTATTACTGCTGGCAGTCGTGTCTGCCGGTGGTGAGTCCCACACACCTCTCTCGGTCCCCCTTTGGCCGGGAGACAGTGCGTAAAGGCATTTTGTTACCGACGTAAATAAAAAAAAAAATAAAAAAAAGGGCTCCAAAGATGGTTCTCTGTAAGCCCCGTATAGTGTTAAGAAAATAAAAAGGGTCTAATTGTCAGTTGAGTGGTACCGGCCAAGAATAGTCGCCGCCCTCTCATCTCACGGGGAACGTAATCCTGAGTACTGGCTTAAACTGCGAAAACCAGCCCGTCTGCCCAGCGTTGTGACTATAGACAAATATTTCCAAAAGAATTTAATCTATTGGGGATGCAATGTTTAGTAGTGGACTTTATAAAGTTGATATGATGAATGGCCAGTCTAATAGGTAAAAAATAGGAACAACATAAGCCCGTGCTCTTTATTGAAGCACCTTCGCAACAAAACAAACCGAGGCGTTTGCTCAAAATATGATATTTCCATTATTCCTCGCGATTCCTCCACGTTTGACTAATGGGTACTCCTGTGGAGTGAGGATTCGCTTAATATAGACGCTTCTTCAATTTCCGGGCGCCATTTTTGTTTTGCATCTGTATTTATTTCAATATTGAAATAAATAAGTGATCCATGTTTTGTTTTTCTCTTTTATATTACCAACTAAAATTGGTTGCATTTATTAAACGTGTCTAAGATTACGTAAGATTTCCCGCAAATTCAGGTAATGATATTTAACATTCTCAGTGGAACGAACGTGTAGACCACACCACTTACGAGTGTTTCTCCAAGGGGATAGTTAGACAGTTATTCGCCTTCATTTTGACATTTGACCACATTGGTCTCACGTAGTCTTTTTTCTCCCCAATTGGCAATTTGAAATTTGCAACATGTAAATTTACTGATAGCGATATAGAGCGAGGATGACTGTGGCTGATGGTCATGAAAATGGACACACAATATAGATAATATTATAATTCATGTACAGAACTTAGAAAAATTACACCGTTACAGTGTTATTATTCTAAGATACAGAATCTAAAAGCAATGAAAAATATTACAAAACCTAAACGTCAACGTGACATGACATAACTTTAAACCAACTTGTACCAAAAATATACTTAACATATTAAAAATATTTACGCATTCTGCTAGTCAGCAACAGGTACATCGAGTTATTCTTAATCTTTTGCATAGTTTCTTTTGTAAACATGTAAAGTAAACTACACTGGACAGCAAATAAACCGGGCCACCCGCTACCTTGGAATTTTGATTCGATTTTCTCAAAAAGTATAAACCTCACAACTATCAAAGTTACACCCACAAAAAGTGCGTTTCATGTTGTTTGAGAAATGACCACAAATTTATCCAAAGTACCCTCAATTCACATTGTAATCAAGCAACAAACACAATACCAACGATTTGCTCTGTTTTGACTAGAGTTTGCAATTAGCGTTCTTTTTTTCTAAATGAGGATAGTCGGATTTTTCTTATAATTTCTTTGATTGCCATCCATTATTTGCTCCGGACGCGTGTATTTCTGCTATTTTCTTCGGTCAATAATGGATACGACGCCTCAAGAAGCAGCTTAAGCTGTAGCACTACTTCAAGCAGGCTTTTCGCCACGTGAAGTCGCTCGGAGACTTCGAATCAGCAGATCTTCGGTACAACGGGCTTACAGACGATACTTAGAGACTAGAGCATTCGATCGCCGTCTAGGTACGGGCAGACCTAGGGCTACATCAGCAGCAGATGATCGTTATATCCAACTTACTGTTTTGCGAAATCGCCGCCTCAACGCAGTTGAAGTCCAACGAAGTCTGCGTGACGAACGCCAAGTGGTCATAAGTTCAGATACCGCTAGAAGGAGACTTGCTAAACGAAATCTGACTCCAAAGAGAGCTGCTACAGGCCCAAAATTAACCGTACCCTACCGTAGAGCACGACTCGAATTTGCCCGAGAGCATAGGGATTGGACGTTAGAGCAGTGGGGCAATGTACTCTTTACTGATGAGACCAGGGTGAGTCTACAAGGAAGTGATCGACGTCAGAGAGTATTATACGCACTTTTTGTAGGTGTAAGTTTGATAGTTGTGAAGTTTATACTTTTTGAGAAAATCGAATCAGAGTTCCAAGGTAGCGGGTGGCCCGGTTTATTTGCTGTCCAGTGTATTTACTTTTAAAGTAAATTAAAAGTAAGTAAAGTAAAAATATCTTTATGTCCTAAACAACATACATAACAATGTGTAAACAACGATTTAAATAACTGTTACTTGTATACAAATATAACAAAATTTATAGCGTGCAAAAACTGCTTTCAAAAAACAGTGTGAAATTGAAATACTATCCGAGAATTTCAAGGAACATTGCCCTAATTTTAGATTAATCCGTGACCCAAACTAACATACATACGTAATATCACGCCTGTTTCCCCGAAAGGGTAGGCAGAGACACATTGTATGCCCACACTTCGCCAATTACATTGTTGGTCTCACGTAATAGATGGCGAGCCTATTGCCGCTTTTTGGGAACTTTTGTGATCGCCAGAACCTCGTTAGTTGTTCGTCAGGTGCACCACTTGCAGGTGAGGTTGGCTTGGGCTTCTCAGATCTTGGTAGGATCCCTATACACCCAAACTTACTTCTTACTTAACTTACAAGTAATTGTACCAAGGTTTTCAATGGTAACTCCGTTATTAAGCTAATATCGCTGGCTTAATGGAATACTGAATTAACTCGAAGAAAAGATTTTTGGTACATCATGAAAGAAGATTTTATATAAGGACTTATCATATTTGTTGACGCATAACATGCAAAAGCTATATATTATATAATCATGCTTCTTGTTTTTTGAACGGCAGAAAAAACTTCTGGCGATAGAAAAATCTAACCTTGATGATTTTCATGCCCATTATTTTACGATCAAGCTCCTGCCCGCAGTGAATGAACGCTCTAGTTTTAAAGTTTTGTAATTTTAACATTCATAAGAGAGCCAAACTTGAATAAATTATATTGACTTTGTAATGTTTGATGAACATTGATGAGATCTCAGTGAAAAATCAAAAGACTATCTGTACGTAACTTAAATCTTACATGTCTTCTTATGGGTCTATGTTCAAAGCACAGCAACATATCGCTGGCTTAATACATAACCATGGTCTGTTCTTGACAACAATTTAACTTATTTTTATCATTGTAATTATGAAAATCTATTGTGTAAAAGATGGCTTCCTTGAAAATGTTGAATTATTATTATTTATTTACAAAGTATGTTGTATAACAAATAAGTTAAAAAAGATTTCCAACAAAACTGTTCAAACAGTTTGCCTGAAGAATTAATTTCTATAAACAATGATTATACATTAAAAATGAAGAAATAAAAATTATTTTAAAAATAAATTAAAATGAAATGAACATTCGTGCTCTGAGCTGCCGGATAGGCCACCGGTTAAACATGGCTTTCCTGTCTAGTGAGCATTTGGAATGGACGGAGAGCACCGGAAATGGGCAAAAATCACGCTTAATGAACACCTCTGCGCTGCACTTTTATAACTTTCAGGCTATCTCTTAATTGGTTTGGTAAAATAATGTATATAACTATAGTCCGGTCAAATTGGACTGAAAAATAAGAAATAAGATGCATTAGATTGAAGTTACGTTACATTACAGGTTCGATGAGGACTGTTCAGATTTTATTAATAATAGAACATAACCACCAAATTTAAGCTGAATGCGAATTATCGTAACTTCGAATGTCTAAACTGACTGAAATATTAAGGAATTGAAATATGAATGAATCTTGAATCACTAGTGCGTCTTATTACACCTTCTGATTATTTTGACTAATCTCCGAGACAACAGTACCGATTTCGGCAAGAATTTTACTGGCAGATAGCTGATGATAAAAGCAGTAACTTATTCAAGATAGTTTTTAATCCAATAACCTACATTGAATAAGTTTATCCGTAATGATGTTAATATTGTTAAAAAGAGTTTTGTCTTCTTTTCATTTAAATCTTCTGACTGCAGAACACAATTGTTTTAATATTATGTATTTTAATTGTAACTGGCGGGAGAAAAAACCAACCTTAACGATTTTATTGCTTGTTCTTTTACGACTAGGCTCCCGCCCGCAGTGAATGGGCGCGTAAGTTTATAAGTATGACATTCACAAGAGCTCTTTTAAGCCAAACTTGAAAAAATGAATTTTGATTTTGATTTAGACCATCAATCATCTATTATTTCTTTGACTATAAAACGTTTATCAATCCGCGTACAGTTTCGTAGTACTTACAGTACTGTAGACTCCCTGAACCGGGAGGCTATATGTTCAAGTAAAGGCGTGCTTGATTACATTCCAGGCCGCCATATTAAGGCGCGTAATATAGGGCGACCTAACGCTTAGGAAGATTTACAACCGCACCAACGCGTTAAATCCACACATTCACTGTGAAATAAGGTTTGTAGGGCTTTAAAATCTATTTATATTTGAATAATATATCGTTGAATATTCTTGCTTTTTGTTTTCATTTTTAGATAGGGTAAATAGATAGTTCATATATAAATACATACGATCACGCCTGTTTCCCCGAAGGGGTAGGCAGAGGCATGTAATTTACGCCCACATTGCGTCAATTGTATTTTTGGTCCCACGTAAAAGGTGGCGAGCCTATTGTCGCTTACCGAGCTTTCATGTTCGCCAGAGCCTCGTCCGTTGTTCGGCAGGTGCACCACTTGCAGGTGAGGTTGGCTTGGGCTCCTTAGGTCTTGGTAGGTTGCTTATAGATCATTTTTTTTAATATACAGGGGCTTATTACAAAAAAAGATCTGATGTTAAATTAGGTTTTAAACTAGTTCTGTCACAGTCTCCCTGTATCCCTATCCACCCTGTGCATGCAATCTATTAGGGACGCCAATGTTCAGCAGTGAACTTTATAAAGCTGATATGATAATTTAATATAGTAATGATACAGTATTCCTTAAGTAAATAATTTACTATGTAAACATTCCATAGCACGCTGTTATCTAAGGTTGTGTTGTCAGATGATATTTGATTTGTTTTTCATGTCAATGTTTGTTTAATGGAAGTTTGATGAACAGGCGGCAAGAACTACTTACTGTTTACCACTTACTTCGGATGGATGAGTTTATATTTACTTAGTTATATATTGACACTATATCTTATTGATTTACGTAATTGGTTTTGAAATCGAGCTATATTACTTAATTCCAGCGAGTATTGAAATTGCGTCATTTGACGACCGGTCAATGGGGTTCGTACTTCCGACGGGACAATCAAATCAAACATTCTGTACTGTATAAACTATTATATAGTACTTGAAAACGTCAAAATGAAGTATAAAAATCAATCGGATTATGACTACAAGAAGTTAAGATTCACTTCATGAAAAAAAGAATTTTTTTATGTAAGTAATGAAGAAGTAGTTCCGAACAACACCTCTTTGAGAAGTAAATAAATAAATGCTTTATGACAATTACACCAATTATTTAGTTCCAAGATAAGGATCATTAAGAATTTGTGTTATGGATACTAAGTAACGGATAAACGTATATAAATACTTTTTTTAGTAAATACATATATAATATACATAAAAGAAAGTCGTGTTAGTTACTGCACTTATAACTCAAGAACGGCAGAACAGATTTGGGCGAAAATTGGTAGGGAGGTAGCTTAGAGCCAGGAGACGGACATAGGATACTTTTTATCCCGTTCGACAGCGTTCCCGTGTGACTTGACATGAAACGTCAGTCACTATAAAACGTGATATAAC
The DNA here is from genome assembly GCA_949126915.1 of Musotima nitidalis. Classification (NCBI taxonomy): domain Eukaryota; kingdom Metazoa; phylum Arthropoda; class Insecta; order Lepidoptera; family Crambidae; genus Musotima; species Musotima nitidalis. The sequence continues at coordinate 2,325,356 of OX421424.1, read as the reverse complement.
AAAAAAGAATCAGACTTGGAATAACAAAACGTAAATGACAGCTATGTAGTGACGTATGGATGACAATTTGATATTTGTAAGAAATCAATATTCAAACTAATTCTGACTTCTTGGCGGGAATGTGAATATGAATTTTGAAATATTTTTTTAGGTGAATTGAAGTGAAGTTTAATTAATAATGCCGCGAACAAAACTATCGAATCTTTACCGACAAAGCCGTAATGCAAGAAGAATACGAAATACTGGAAATGAAAGGACTGAAGAAGAACAAGAAATTGCACGTGAACATCGCCGCAATAGTATGGCTCGACTTCGTGCTTCTCAATAAATAATAATAAAAAAAAAATGTCGTGTATCACAAAGTACTTAAGTGAAGAGCAACTTTGTAATAAAATATAGAAATAATAATGAATGATTAATGTAGGTATTTAATTTTTTTGTAATTTTCCAATATAAAAAAACACAATCTGCTTATTTATTGCCATTAAGGCGGAACAAAGTTCGCCGGGTCAGCTCGTATAATATACATAGGAAACACCCAAACTAAAACAATTATTCATATCCATGCACACAAAGATTTGTACTGCGTGGGAATCGAACCCACGACCTCTGGAGTGAAGTGCAGGTGTACTGACCTCCACGCCATATGGGTCGTCAATCTTAATCCACACTTTTACTCAGTTCCCAAACATTATAATAGGCAAATAATTAAAGATATAAAGCTTAAGGCTTTGTTATAGCAATAGGGATAGGGTATTTAGGGTTATTAAAGTATTGAGGTCCCGTGGGAAAGTCCCGTTTTCACAGCTATTGGGCCTCCCAATCACGTGGGGTCGACTGGGCAAGGAGGCTTTTAATCTCTTACATTACGGAACTTCTTGTCATTAAACTGGGTTTGATGTTATATAACCTTTTTAGACGTTACATAAGGGTTAATATGTACTGTAATATATTCTTCTAGGAGCCTTATTGCATTACTTTAGAGATTTGCTGCGGGAATGTGGAGAATTTATTTGCTGTATATAAATGTCTGGATTTTTTTTTAACATTACATACAAAAAAGCACTTGTACAAAGGTGATCTTAACTTTATAAGAGATCTCTTCCAGCCAACCTCAGAAGTAATTGTCGTCTTCACAAAACAAAGAATTCATCTTTTAATCTTTCAATTCCACAGGAATTCATTAATCTACCATTGGCAACTTTTAAAACTGTAGATAAAAAGCAATTTCTTCAAAAGGGGTATTATGCTGTAAATGATTACTTGTATGATAAACAAGCATGGATTTAACATTTTCAACTTGTATTTGTGTAAATTAGAATAAAAAGTCAACCACATCATTGTCGTGACCATCCCTTATTGTACAGGCTAAGGTCAGTTTCACATTACAGACTTACTAGACTGTGATGGAAGGTTCCTTAGTGCTAATTTATTGGTTACGTTTTCTGGGGATCCTTTCAATATCTTCAGATATTCACTGTGTGTGTTTTTGTGTATTATTTGATTGATAATTTACAAGAGCATCACCTGTGGGTTTCTTGTCAGTTCTTCTCCCAGAGCGGTGGCTCGGAACTGGCACTTAGGTTCACTTACACTTAATTTTTGCATGTAAGTGAATCTAAGCTTTGTGATTTCATTGTAGTAATATTTAGTTTTATTTAAATTTATATTTTGTTTTGATGTTTTCAAGTGCTATATAATAGTTTATGAAAAAAAAACGTTTTACTTTTAATTTTAATTTAATTACATTTTAACATAAAATCATTAAATTAATTTTACCTAAATCTTAAATTTCAGTAAGGTTTTATATAATAAATCAGATGAGTCATAAATAAAAGGGCAATTCTCACAGATCCATTTATCGAGTGAAAATCAATGGTTGCCAGTACTTGGTGGAACATGCATTCACGAAGTATATATGCGAGTATAAACACAAAATTATTGCGCGATTCAAAAACGTACAGCGACATCTACACTGTGAAAGCTTAATATGAAATGTCACTTACCTACCGCATGACATCTATCGTTCGATGTGTGGTAAAAATTGTTCATTTAGTACGGAAGGTGTTTTATGAAAAAGCTCTCTTAACAAAGCTTCTCTTTTGTTTCTGTCTTTTTATTCACATGTGAAGTCATCATACGAGTCTGGCTGAATTGTCGTCGCTACCCTTGATCATATAGTGCCATTAAATTAAAAAAGAAGTGGAAGAAAAAGCTTTCTGTCTCCATTGAAAATCAAAACCCGGCGACCGTCAATTAAGAACCATGAATAAAAGTGCATTAAAATCTTAAAACGTCCGTGGTCCGTGAGAGACAAAAGTTGTTCGTAACTCCGTTCTATGGACTGGCTTCCAGACTCTCACTTCAGCGTCATCCACACCAATCGTATTTTTTGCCGCCGACTGTGAGCATGCTGAATTTTGTAGAATTTGCAGAAACAAGCGTATTACAGAGGAGCAATAGTCCAGTAGCGAGACCCTTAGATCTAAAATTCAGAGTGTCTCGGGCTTAAACCCTGATGCGCTATGACTTTCAAAATTATGTGCGTAATTATCACTTGCTTCGTGCCTCGGAAAGCACGTTAAGCCGTTGGTCCCGGCTGTCATGAATATCTTTGGCAGTCGTTATTAGAAAGTCAGTGCCTTCTAACATCCTGACAGATGGTTTAACCATAGAATGATGTTTCCCTCGGGGTTGCGGAGGTCAGACGGCAGTCGCTCCATGTAACAACTGGAATTCAGCCAAATCTGGTTCGACCAGTGAGCAGACCCTGGGCCCTAAGCTTAAGTCTAGTGCAACCGGGATAATGCTAGGATATGATGATGATTCTGCAAGCGTATTGTTAATTCTGTGTGAACAAAAATCTTATATGGACAAGCACCAAGCTTTGTAACGCGCGCTTACAGTCAGCGGACGAAATACGCTCGGTGTGGCCAATACTTTACATATTTTTATTTATTTATTTATTTATTTGTATTAGTTACACGGGTCTGGCCTAATTACAATAACTAACTCAGTGAGTAATTTTACATGCATATTTAGTTAAAAATATAATTAAACAGAACATTTATATTCACAAAAAGACGACAATTTTGCCTGGATTGATTCCCAGTTATCTACGAATATGTCACAGTCAGGGTACCGACACAGGAAAGCATTAAGGCCGATGGTTCACGAGTTGAGCATTCGCAATATGTGGACGCACCCTAAGGAACGCCTTGTATAACTTTCGAGTTCAGTAAAGTACTAACTTCATAATTCCAGTTCTAAAACTTTTTTCCTTTTTTTTCGCAGAACATTAAGTCTACTTATGGACTTTGAAATATGATGGATGAGGATTCTATGACCAGTATTTAAGTTAGTCAATTGGGTAATAACTATTGTATGCCAATAACAAAGAGAAAATTTGTGTAAGAAAGAAAATAAGTTATTCAGTACAAATAAACATAGTACACGATTATATTTACACATGCAAAAAACAACATTAAAACATATATTTTTTACTCAAACGATGTCCACTCAGCACACTGTCGCAGCATGCTGATCTTCCGTGGACCCCATACAAGACACATACATACATACAATTACGCCTGTTTCCCCGAAGTGGTAGGCAGAGGCATATGACTAGAATACGCCCACACTTCGCCAATTATAAAGTTGGTCCCATGTAATACCTATCCATTAATATCCCATGCTTACCTGACACTGTTATGCTTGCCAGAGCCTCGTCCGTTGGTCGACAGGTGCACCACTTGCAGGTGAGATTGGCTTGGGCTCCATTGGTCTATTTGGCGTCGTCGGAAGTTTTTTAGCGGGTAGGACTGCGGTGGTCGCGTCTGCCGCAGTGAGCCCCACACTCCCCTCTCGGTCCCCCCGTTGGCCGAGAGGCAGTGCGTAAACAGCATTTTTTTACCGACGATGAAAAAGGATTCCTATGCACCTCGAAAAATAAGGTAAAAACTATCTTAATATGAATGATGAAGGACAATGAACTGAGAGCTAGTGCCCAATATTTCATACAATTAGCCGAACTACATCACGCAGTCCTCCCTTACTTAGGGATGAATCAATAATTCGCCCCTTAGACCGCTCCGCTCCCGTTATCTATACAATTACTTTTTATGAGTGTGTGTGTGTGTATTTGTGTGTGTGTGTTTGTGCGTCCCATGTGCGGTGCAACATTGGGGGCTTAACTAATCGATTTGTTTAAGTATTCAAATTGCGGTAGGTCAGATACCAAGTTGCTGTTTTAAAACCTATACTTCTAAACTTACTGGGGTTTATTATAAAATAAGATTTAAAGTTAACCCAGGTTTAAAACTAGTGCTGTCACTTTTATTTAATAAAATTAAGACAGTGACAGAACTAGTTTTAAACCTGATTTAACTTCAGATCTTGTTTTGTAATAAGCCCCTGTATATTTGAAAAATTGGGTCTATAAGCAACCTACCAAGACCTAAGGAGCCCAAGCCAACCTCACCTGCAAATGGTGCACCTGCCGATCAACAGTATCCGGTAAGCGGCAATAGGCTCGCCACCTATTACGTGGGACCAACTATGTAACTGGCGAAGTGTGGGCGTATAATATGCCTCTGCCTACCCCTTCGGGGAAACAGTCCTGAATCTATGTGTGTATGTATATTTAAAACATTGTGTGGTTGAACACGCATAACCCAGAAACGACGAAATGCAGCTTTGTTGTACAAATGGGTTCTAATAAAGATGATAGTCTCAAAAATAGACGCTGATAGGGCACGGCAAAATAGTTAACAATTTTTTAGTGAACATTTTTTTTAAAATAAGTCTTTCATATAATGCCCCTGAGGTTATTTTATATTAATAAGTTATTTAAGGTATTATAATAAATTATTATAATTTACTGTATACAATTAAGAACGAAAAAATCTATATACTAAGTGTTGGGTAGTGTAATTTCTCCAATCATTTTTCATTGAGCGGAATATCAATGAAAAATGATTTAGCCATTTTTGTGGCCGCCCACAACGGCATTAGCGCCCACAGCGCTCGTAGCTCTGCGGTGCTCGGTGGTCGGAAACGATCGCAGAAGTACAGCAGAGTTTACCGAGGTCAGTCCTTGGATGGGTGACCGTTTGTGTGGCATTTGATATCGAGCGCTTCCGTGCTTCGGAAGGCACGTTAAGCCGTTGGTCCCGGTTATCACTAAATGTGGTAGTCGTTAAGCCATGTTAGAGGCCTAATTGGGCGGCTTGAAAAATTCTAACAGCGGGACGCCACACACCTGCCTCCGCCAATCCGCACTGGGTCAGCGTGGTGGAGTATGACCCAATACCCTCACACCTTGATATGTGAGAGGAGGCTCGTGCTCAGTAGTGGGACGTTAATGCGCTGTGATGATGATGATGATGTCAACGGCATTATATACTATATAAATATAAATCCATATTACCTTTGGTTACATTAAATTAACGCGTTTACCAATTTTACTTAAAAAAAATTAAAAGTTTACTACTACGTTAAATAACGTTGTTATTCGAAAAACAAGAACATTCTCAAATTTATAAAAAGAAGTTGAGTTCGCCCGTATGACCAGAGGGCCTACTCCAATTCAACGAAAACATAAACTTCACTATACCTATCTCTTTCACTCTCTAGATTTATAATTATCGAGTAAAAGGGATGGGTATAACGTTCAGTCTAGTTGCAAATAAATGCAGGAACTAAAGGATTTGGTTTTAAAACTACCAACGATCGAACGAACGAAGGAACGACTTAGATATTTTGACACTAATGAGAGATTTTTAGGATATTTACTCTTCAAAGACTAGAATGGGATTCTAGGATTTCAAGCTAAATCTTCCATAACTTTAAAAATACTGCTAATATGCTAATTGAACTTACGAGTACTTTTATAAATAAGGATTTTTCGAAAGTACAACCCCTAAATAGAGTTAAATGGATTTAAAATATTCATAACATGGTCCTGTGTAGACTACTATTGTTGAAGAGGGACTACCACTGTCACCCACCCATCATCATAATCCCTTCACGCCAGGGCTCGGGCAAGACAAATGATTTGAATTTAAATGTTAATATGTAACCTAAATCTCTATTCTTTATTATCATCTAGACATAAGTAAAAAGTTCTTTACTTCATAAACTATTACATAGCACTTGAAAAAGTCAAAACAAAATATTACTACTCTGAAATCACGAAGTTTAGATTCACTTACATGCAAATAAATAAAAATTAGGTGTAAGTGAATCTAAGTGAAAGTTCCGAGCCACCGCTCTGTGAAAAGAACTGACAAGAAACTCACAGGCTATGCTCTTTGCAAATAAATGCAGAATAAATTGCAAATATTGCTGAACATAGGCCTCCCCAATAGATTGAGTACCTCTCGCTAGGGCGGAGGCCGGGAAAAGGTAACACCCCGAGGTAGGCGACTCTGGAGGGCCCGATCAGCAGCGCCAGGAGGGTCTTAGGCGGCGGCTCCGAGAAGTCGGCCGTACACGCAATGGTCGCACACGGAGTTAGGAAAGGCGCATTCACTGCGCTTTTCTAAACAATTCCTCCCGGTTCGTCGGAACAATTTTAGTGGGTATTCCTGCTGGCGGTCGTGTCTGCCGGTGGTGAGTCTCACACCCCCTCTCGGCCTCCTTTGGCTAGGAGGTAGTGCGTAAATGCATTTTGTTATCGACGCAAAAAAATTGTGATTGTTTCGTATAGAAACTACACCTTATTGAATATAATACCAAGGCAAATTTTGAAAGAGCAAAATAGATACTTCAATTTTAGTAACATATATAGAGGATTTTCAGAATTTATACCAAAAAATAATTGTATAGTATAATTAAGTTTCTTGTCCAAATATATAAATATAAATACTCAGGCTCCAGCCCGCAGCGAATGGGCGCGTTAGTAGGTAAGTTTTACAAAATCATTACATACATACATTCACGCCTGTTTTCCCGAAGGGGTAGGCGGAGGCATATTATACGCCCACACTTCGCCAGTTAGATAGTTGGTCCCACGTAATAGATGGCGAGCCAATTGCCGCTTATCGGGCACTGTTATGTTCGCCAGCAGGATGCAACAGCCTCACCTGCAAGTGGTGCACCTGCTGATCCGTTGATCAGCAGGTGCACCACTTGCAGCTGAGGTTGGCTTGGGCTCCTTAGGTCTTGGTAGGAACCCTATGCAAAATCAATAAACTTTGATAAAGTGAAAGATGCATTTATAGATCCTACATGCGGTTCATACTATCATGATCATCCCAAGTCGTCTTCAAGACTGATGAACATAAGGAGTCCATATGATCTTTTTCTTCTTTTCTTTCTTCATTCACTATGTCATCAAGGGTAGTGACGACAATTCAGCCAGACTCGTATGATGACTTCACATGTGAATAAAAATGAAGAAACAAAAGAAAACCAATATGATCGAAGGATAGGTTGCACTTTCTGACATTAACTATAACAAACGTCAAAAGTCAGTCAAACTCCATAAAAAACACCAGTTAAAGTTATTGTTAAGGTTAAAGTAATGCGGCAACCCAGCCAGAACTGACGTAAAAAGAAAAAAAAAAATAATAAATCCAATCGGAGCTCAAATTAACTATTCTATGGGACTCCTTGGCGGGAAATTGAAGCGTCATGTCTGCAGTTTTGTTTTATTTTCTAAAATTTGGGATATTTCTAACATTAATGTGTAATAACGGTGGATTATTAACCGTTAAGTGTTTGTGAATATACATAAGTGTTGGTAAATCAAACAAAGCAGTGCAACATCACTTTTCATATTCTCTCAAGGAGTCCATGTGAGATCTCAGTATAGTCCCACATCTTTAATGAGGACTCAAGGGGTTTAGGGGACGGTATTTCATCTTCGATTTATCATTTTGATCACCACTCATTCTCATTTACTATAAATTATTTATAATTAATATATCACTTACTTGACACTGGCTAAATGTGCTAGATGCACGAAGCCATTATTTAAATGGAAGAAGAACTATTCTATATTTTATTTTCAAGAACAAGTTATTTTTGTATCCAAATCTTGAAACCGATTTTATGAAAATATATCATAAACAAAATGTTATGCCTCAGTGTCTTCTGCCTAACGAGATTTCCACCTCAGCAATCGGGGACATAATCACAAATTCAGAAATCATTTACACATTTGTGACTACGTCGTACGTACTCAAGAAGCATTTTTCAATGTACCTAACTTTTGTATCATTACATAAATAATAAATCTACTTAAAGACATATAACAAATATAAAAAGAAAAGGATACTACATTATACATATGTTTATGTTTATGCTTCCTTGTTTACCTTTGAAATTTATCTATGACATACTTAGACCTGACCTAATCTTCACGTTTTTACTATTTTCAAATACATACATGCTTACTTCTTACTTAAGTATTGCTTAAGGATTCAGAGGGTTGAAGTTAATGGAAAGCGATCTCAGGGTTCTGTAGTAAAAATGGGGGTACCGCAGGGCTCGATTCTCGGCCCGTTTTTGTTTTTAATTTATATTAATGATTTGCCACATTTGGTAAAGGAAAATCACGAGATAGTATTGTTTGCTGATGATACATCATTATTATTTAAAATAAAGCGATATCAGAACCCAGACGATGTAAACAATGCGATCTCAAAGGTGGTGCACTGGTTTGACGTTAACAATTTATTATTAAATGGGGCTAAAACGAAATGCATTAAATTCGTGACGCCTAACGTCAGACAAGTAAACACCACTATTAAAATAAAGGAAGATGAGTTGACCCTTGTGGATACCACCAAATCTTTGGGTGTTATATTAGATTTTAAGCCACAGTGGGGCCCACATATTGGTGAATTGACGAATAGACTCAGCTCTGCAGCATACGCGGTAAAGAAAATTCGCCAATTAAAAGACGTTGAAACAGCTAGGCTTGTTTATCATTGCTATTTTCATAGTGTTATGTCGTATGGTATTCTTCTGTGGGGTTGTGCCGCAGATATTCAAAATATTTTTGTACTGCAGAAGAGGGCCATACGAGCAATTTATAATCTTCTATGTAGACATTCACTAAAGGATAAATTTAAAGAAATTGGTATTTTGACAGTGGCGGGTCAGTATGTTTATGAAAACCTAGTATATGTACATAAAAATATTGATAAATTGAGTAAGAAAAGCGATATACATAACCTAAACACAAGGAATAAGCATAAACTAGTTGTACCTGCCACTAGGCTCCAAAAAATTAACAAATCTTTTAAAGGTCAATGTGTGCGATTCTATAATAAAATCCCAAGCAATATACAGCAATTAAGCCTAAATAAATTTAAATTAACAATAAAACGCAAGCTGTCTTTAAAGGGATCTATCAAAGACTATATGGCTGATAAAAATGCTTGGGATTAAACTGCCGTTTCATACAGGCTATTCTAATATGAATGACTTAAAGCATGAATATTGTTATATTATGTTGCATTGTATAGCGTCACAGACAAATGAAGATTGTAACTAACCAATCGATAATTTAAAAGAGCATAGCCTGTGAGTTTCTTGCCAGTTCTTCTTACAGAGCGGTGGCTCGGAACTGGTACTTAGATTCACTTACACTTAAATATTTTTGTTTTTTTAAATTGTTTGGTTGCAAGTGAATCTAAGCTTCGTGATTTTAGTATAATTATATTTTATTTGTTTTTGTTATTTTTTTATAATTTTGACGTTTTCAAGTACTATGTAATAGTTTATGAAATAAAAAGTATTTTGACTTTGACATATATATATATATATATATATACAACACATAGAACAGACCAAATATTCACAAATTTTTGTTTTTGATTACACAATCGAGAACATGCCCTTGGATTCTAGGTTCTGTTCTTTTCTTGGTATTTATATTATAATAAACTTTTATTTAATTCAGATCAAAACTCTATCATTTCCATTCCATGGAAAGGTAAAGATAGATAAGTCATTCAGACTATGATGATGGCTCTCTTCAATACTTTAAAACTTATTATTCCAGGGTCTAAGGACTTCCGAAAACTCATATTGCAATGATAGCTATGATAACATAGCTTTAAACACAATCATCACCACTTAAAAATTAATTAACCATCTCACAGATCAACAAAAATTATCTAATCAATTGAAGGATAGTAAACGGTTCGTATGCTATGTAAACATATAATTATGTAATCTATGTAAATGTATAGGGATCCTACCAAGATCTGAGGAGCCCAAGCCAACCTCACCTGCAAGTGGTGCACCTGCCGATCAACGGACGAGGCTCTGGCAAACATAAAAGTGCTCGAAAGCGCCAATAGGCTCGCCACCTATTACGTGGGACCAACAATATGAATGGCGAAGTGTGGCCGTATAGTATGCCTCTGCCTTCCCCTTCGGGGAAACAGGCGTGATATTATGTATGTTTATGTATGTATGCTATGTAAAATTGGTTCACACTTCCAAGAGACGCAACACTCGTGACCCGCGACGCGAAAACGTTTCTGTAAAACCACACTTAGTTCATAAAATATTGCTGCTTATTTTTTTAAATTTGAAAGCACTTATTGTGTTTGTCAGAATCACCAAAAGGCGGGTTGATGATCGCAGTTCCAGCCAGGATGAGGCTTTATCCGGTACGATCTCTATTCCCCATGAGATGAGAGGGGGTGGTACTATTACCGTTACCACACGGCACATCTTGTCCTTTCCACATCATCATCATCATCATCATCATTTCAGCCATTCGAAGTCCACTGCTGAACATAGGCCTCCCCAATTGCTTTCCACGTAGACTTTCCACATAGTTATTACAAATTCAATTTTGAAAGCACTTACATTTTTGTAACAGCCGATCTCCCCCATAATGAAAAGAATAGCTTCTCCTTCAATTAACTTTCAATTTCCACGCCCGCCAGTGAAACTAATAAAACCAAACTTAAAGTCAATCTCCGCGTCTACGATTTTTGATTTCCTCGTCAATTAGAAATCGCCCTTCGAAGTAGTAAGACACCGTGTTAGAAAGGGCTTTGGATATCCGTACCAATAAATATTAAGAGCAGAATGGTGGGTTCTTATAAACTTGATTGAGATAGATATCATATTAGGTCGGGGAAAAAGTCTTTTCGCATAACGTAGGTATAAACTTATTATACATTTTTTTTGACTGTACTATTTGTGTCTGGCTGGTTTTGGTAACATTAAAAAGGTTCCATTATAATAGCTCCCTATTGTTGCAATAAAGATTTATTATTATTATTATTATTATAAAGAAAAGAAAAAAATAAAAAAAGTTGTTTCCCGCTATTTTTCATTTGTTTTTCTCTCCGTTAAAATGAGTGAATCTAATGAAGAAATTCGATACATTTTAAAATTTTATTATAAAAAAGGCAAAAATGCAACTCAAGCAGTGAAAAAAATTTGTGATGTTTATGGACCTGATGCAGTGTCAGTAAGAGTAGCACAAATTTGGTTGAAACGTTTTCAGTCCGGAAATTTTGATGTTAAAGAAGCACCTCGCTCTGGTCGCCCTGTTACGAATAAAATGGACGCCATTTTTGAAAGAGTTGAGCAAGATCGGCATATTAGTAGTTACGATGTAGCTGAAGAACTGGGAATTGACCACAAAACACTTTTGACCCATTTGAAGAAAGCTGGTTATACAAAAAAGCTCGATATTTGGGTGCCACACGAGCTCACTTAAAGAAACTTAATGAACCGTGTACTCATTTGCGATTCATTATTGAGACGTAATGAAACCGAGCCGTTTTTGAAGAGATTGATAACTGGCGATGAAAAGTGGATCACGTACGACAAGAACGTGCGAAAAAGGTCGTGGTCGAAAGTTGGCCAGGCTTCACAGACTGTGGCCAAACCTGGCCTAACACGAAATAAGGTGATGCTGTGTGTATGGTGGGATTGGAAGGGCATTGTTTATTATGAGCTTTTACCGCCCGGCAAAACCATCGATTCTGATCTTTACTGCCAGCAACTGATGAGATTAAAGGAAGCAGTCGAGAGAAAACGGCCGGAATTGATCAACAGGAAGGGTGTGGTCTTTCATCACGATAACGCTAGACCACACACATCTTTAGCCACTCAGCAAAAATTAAGAGAGTTCGACTGGGAGGTCCTAGTGCATCCACCATATAGCCCTGACCTTGCGCCTTCAGATTTTCACCTGTTTCGGTCTCTGCAGAATTCTTTAGGTTCTGTAAGGTTGACCTCAAGAGAGGACTGCCAAAACTATTTGTCCCGTTTTTTTGATCAGAAGTCCCAAATTTTCTACAGTAACGGGATAATGTCTCTGCCCACAAAATGGCAGAAAGTTATTCAACAAAACGGTACATATATATTGTAAATAAATGTAAATAAATTTTGAAAAAAATGTCTTGACTTTTCATACAAAAATACGAAAAGACTTTTTCCCCAACCTATTATGTAGATTTCCCTTGACTTGTGTTGTGCCTAGGTTAACGCACAATTAATAAAGATAGATATACCATCCATTTATTTCTTGTCACAACACAATTAACAGAAAACGATTCAAAACGATCAAAATGTTATAGATCAAGTAAGACAGCTGTTCGACAGACATTCGTATGACTGAAAGTGTAAAAAAAAGACAGTTTTTATAAACTCGGTTTAAGTTTATTTTGATTAGTGACTTTGATTTTAACTTTCTAAAACTCGACGCTGTATGTTTAAGTTCACTATTAATTTTACAATATTGATATTTGAATCAAATGCGCTAACATATTATGCTACGATTATGACGCAACTAGCAATTGTGGTGACATAGCCTCTGCGTTCCAAAAATCACAGCTATCCTTTCGTCTATTCTATACTAAAATGTTAGGCATTTTACTTAATGGCTAGCGTAACACTGAAGTACGTCTAATTTTGTGTATTTTTTTTGGCTTTTCCGCTCACGTATAACAATATTTACATGATTAACATAAGTATAAGTTTGCTGGACATTATAAGGGATAACATGGCTACCAATGGATTATTTATTTATTTATTTTATTTATTTAAATAGGTAATACACCAACAAGTTCACATGCATACTTTAAACATTTAGTAAAGGTATAGGTTCCGGACTCACATGAGAACCGATTGTCGATACAGAGCACACATTAATTTACAAAAAATAAAATTAACAGAATCAATTTTAAAATAAATGAGATGTGACATTACAAATTATACGAATAATAATAATATAAAAACAAAAAATATACATATATAATTGTTAATTACTTATATTTAATTTGTTCCAGCACTTTGTGTTTGAATTCCTTCAGACTATCCTTAAAGATATCGATTTCAGCTAACTTATTTATGGTGTTATATGCGGAACAGATTCTAGAAAGCGGATAGTGCAGGCCCAAGTTAGTTTAGTTAGATTATCAACAAAGGATGCCCATAACAGTGCGAAATGCAGACGAAAATGCAGGAAAGCGTACTCCGGCTCCGTAAGGTGGACATAGGGATAACGCTCGCATGATGATGGTACAAGTCATACCACCAACCGACGTTAAATTAAACCAGACAAACCAGAAGGCTATAAGAATGCGTACTCCTGTAATAGCTATTTGTTTATAAGAACCCGACCTTCTGTACTATTTAACGTCCTCCCGTAGTAAGTAAAAGGGAGCTTGGTAGGGCTGCCCCTCGCGTGACTAATGTATTTTTATCTAATGCCCATTGTTACGGCTAATTCAACAAATAGCTAGAAAGGACTGCGCGTGTGTAGATGCAGTTATAGCGAGGATATGGGGAAAAACAATATCTTTATCGCGCTATACGGCTCCGGTTTAGTATTATTATGAATTAATGTTTGTACACGGGTTGGGGAGTCCTATTGGAATAATGTCATATTACTAATATGCTACTTACTTATTATTCTTATAGAATATGTTATAGAATGGGTATGGAATATACTTTTCATTAACATTATGTTTTATTCATGTAATATAATAGGTTGGGGAAAAAGTCTTTTCGTATTTTTGTATGAAAAGTCAAGACATTTTTTTCAAAGTTTATTTACATTTATTTACAATATATATGTACCGTTTTGTTGAATAACTTTCTGCCATTTTGTGGGCAGAGACATTATCCCGTTACTGTAGAAACTTTGGGACTTCTGATCAAAAAAACGGGACAAATAGTTTTGGCAGTCCTCTCTTGAGGTCAACCTTACAGAACCTAAAGAATTCTGCAGAGACCGAAACAGGTGAAAATCTGAAGGCGCAAGGTCAGGGCTATATGGTGGATGCACTAGGACCTCCCAGTCGAACTCTCTTCATTTTTGCTGAGTGGCTAAAGATGTGTGTGGTCTAGTGTTATCGTGATGAAAAACCACACCCTTCCTGTTGATCAATTCCGGCCGTTTTCTCTCGACTGCTTCCTTTAATCTCATCAGTTGCTGGCAGTAAAAATCAGAATCGATGGTTTTGCCGGGCGGTAAAAGCTCATAATAAACAATGCCCTTCCAATCCCACCATACACACAGCATCACCTTATTTCGTGTTAGGCCAGGTTTGGCCACAGTCTGTGAAGCCTGGCCAACTTTCGACCACGACCTTTTTCGCACGTTCTTGTCGTACGTGATCCACTTTTCATCGCCAGTTATCAATCTCTTCAAAAACGGCTCGGTTTCATTACGTCTCAATAATGAATCGCAAATGAGTACACGGTTCATTAAGTTTCTTTGAGTGAGCTCGTGTGGCACCCAAATATCGAGCTATTTTGTATAACCAGCTTTCTTCAAATGGGTCAAAACTGTTTTGTGGTAAATTGCCAGTTCTTCAGCTACATCGTAACTACTAATATGCCGATCTTGCTCCACTCTTTCAAAAATGGCGTCCATTTTATTCGTAACAGGGCGACCAGAGCGAGGTGCATCTTTAATATCAAAATTTCCGGACTGAAAACGTTTGAACCAAATTTGTGCTACTCTTACTGACAATGCATCAGGTCCATAAACATCACAAATTTTTTTCACTGCTTGAGTTGCATTTTTGCCTTTTTTATAATAAAATTTTAAAATGTATCGAATTTCTTCATTAGATTCACTCATTTTTACGGAGAGAAAAACAAATGAAAAATAGCGGGAAACAACTTTTTTTTATTTTTGTCTTTTCTTTATAATGGAACCTTTTTAATGTTACCAAAACCAGCCAGACACAAATAGTACAGTCAAAAAAATTGTATAATAAGTTTATACCTACGTTATGCGAAAAGACTTTTTCCCCGACCTAATAGATTCATTAAAAGTTATCAATTGATTTTGCTGGAAACAATTATTTGTAATCCAGCAACATTACATATAATGTAAGTGCTTGTGCCATAAATACGTTCATTTTGAAACATCAGCGAGACTTTGATTTAGATAGTTTCTTTGTACACTGGCAGGAAATAGCTCTACGACTAGAAATATGGAAAGGCCTTAGTCTTTCTGTGAATGAAATAGGCTAATAAAAAAGGTTTTGTTGTTGGCGCTAGGTTTTGTTCGAAAAATACGTTCTGACGCTAAGTGCGAGCAGGTCAGCAGGTTGCCACACCCCTGTTATGTTTGTTAAATTATTTCTCTCTCTTATAATGTTAAAATTTTTGTATAAAAATAAATTTAATTCTTAAGATGGCAGCCCTACCACCGGCGCCTCAGTAATTCACGCGTGTCTCGCCCGCCGCGCCTCTTACCGTTAGGGTTGTCGCGAACATTCCCAACTTCATTACGACAGCGCCCCCTGGCGTCATTATCACCCCCCATCGAAGGTATTTGGATTCGATGACTCTTTGATGCAAAGTAGAAAGTTGCATAAAAATGAGTTATGACTGTATTATATTTGCGTATCGAGCTTTGAATGAGCTTTGTTGAGATAAAAAAATTGGTTGTCTGTAAAGTCGGTTTACTGACGATAGTTGAACGTGACAACGTCTTAGGAAATACTGATGGAATGGTAGCATTTTTCAAAAGAAAATTTTAATTTCATTTGTTCAATAAAGCAGCAGCTGTCCACGCAGACGCATCGCTCACTCAAGTAGGAGAGAGACGGATGTCGAACGCTGCCGAACGCAAAGGCCGATTGTGCTTCTTTGTCGCTCGTTCCGCGCTCTCGCTTGCTCTTCAAGCCTTACATGGAACGCCTCAGAGCGAGGTAACGCCGCAAGAGTCATGATTTTTCGTGCGTGCAGCCGGCTCTATCGAATTATAAGACGTTGTCACGTCAAAATTAAATAAAGATCATATAGCATATTCATCTTTTTTACATAGGTTATAGAGGTCAGATTAAATTATACAAATGAGAACAAGTATAGCTGTTGGCCCATAATGACATACAAATATGTGACTTCTTCTTCTTCGTCGTTACACTCTTGGCAGAGTGGTCGTGGTCGTCACTTCAGTTGCAGTGACCCGCCTCACAACTCGCCGCCATTCCTCTCTGATGTTGGCCTTCCTGGTACACAGGTGCAGGGCACTGTCCACGGCTGCTTTAATTTGGTCCGTCCATCTCATGGGTGATCTGAAATGATGAAATATGTGATTACCTCTTTGTAAAACTAAATATCGAACATTCAGTACTATAAAGACAGAAGTCTAAAAGCATAGGATGATTATGACAACGAGTTCCATGAAATAAATAAATATTTTCTGACAATTACACGAATTATTTAGTTGCAAGATAAGTTTCATTAAGAACTTGTGTTATGGATACTAATTATCGGATAAACATGTATAAATACTTTTTTTTTCTGTAAATACATACTTAATTTACATAGGAAAACACCCAGACCAGAACAAATATTCATGTTCATGCACACAAAGATTTGTTCTGTGTGGGAATCGAACCCACGACCTCGGGAGTGAAGTGTAGGTATACTGACCTCCACGCCATATCGGTAAACTGTTTTACTACTTTTGAGCAGTACTTATGTATACACAAAATTAAGTAAATTGTAAAGATCGGCAGATGCAAACTAGCATAGAAACAGAAAACGATACGTGTTTCGCTCTTTTACATAATATTACATTCTCAGGTTGAAGAATGGCTTTGATTCCCACAGCGACAACGGTGCACCCAGTTCCTAATAACTGCCTATTAAAAATGTATACACTTGCTAACATGTTCAATGCCATCGGTCCCAGACACAGAAGAATATCTATTGGTTTCCAATTGCTGATAGTCTGCTCAGTATATGAAGAACGTTCCTAACAGTATGCGCGCAGATGACAGTATTAAATAAATAAGATCTTCAAACACTCTCCGTAGTAATTTCTTTAGAACACATGGTAATTCGCACTTGCTTCACAAAATCCTCAGAGGGTGTATACGGATCCTACCTAGACCTAAGGAGCTCGAGCCAACCTCACCTGCAAGTGGTGCCACCTGCCGATCAACGGACGAGGCTCTGGAGAACATAACAGTGCCCGGTAAGCGGCAATAGGCTCGTCACCTATTACGTGGGACCAACTATATAATTGGCGAAGTGTGGGCGTATAATATGCCTCTGCCTACCCCTTTGGAAACACAGGCGTGAATGTATGTATGTTGTTCACAAAATCCCGGGTAATACAGCTCTGGAAATTATCAGGCGTCTATTCTCCTCTTACACTGTAAAATTGTTGATAAACATTATGGCAAAGTCATAAGTTAGGGTGTTTAGAATTTGTCATAAAGCGGGACATTCGTCTCTGGGGTGCGTTTATATAGAAGCACGATCTTTCTCGTTATTGCGAATTTATTTCCACCCCCACAGCCCTACTTGCACGGCCGTGACAATAATGAGAATTTGTAGAATTGTGACGAATTGTTTATGAGTGTACCGCTTTTTTTCTCTTTATTCTGATATACATGAACTTTCTGCTTTCTGATGTTGTTGAAGACTAGAAATAGACAAAAAGGAAAAGGTTTTAAGATATCTTCTATTAACCGATAGAGTTTCAAAAGTGAGGATTAGCAGAAATAAGTATGTGGCATCCTACTGTTAGTTAAGTACGTTAAGCCGTTGGTCCCGGTTATCACTAAATGTAGTAGTCGTTAAGCCATGTTAGAGGCCTCATGGGCGGCTTTATAAATTCTAGCAGCAGGACGCCATACACCTGCCTCCGCCAATCCGCATTTTGTCAGCGTGGTGGAGTATGACCCAATACCATCACACCTTGATATGTGAGAGGAGGCTCGTGCTCAGTAGTGGGACGTTAATGGGCTGAAATGATGATCCGACTGTTAGAATTTTTCAAGCCGCCCTTTAACATGCCTTCACGACTACTACATATTGATATCCCAAGACACAGGATTTACCTAGTTTGGGCAACAGTCTCCCATATAATATCAAGCTTTGCAAAAATTGTACACCTCTTATTTTAAGTTGTTTTGTAATGCGTTTAAGTAGTTTTAAGTTTTTTTGCTTTGTATGCGAGAAAATAAAAAAAATAAATAAAAATAAATAAATAAAAAAATATTATATCTGGGGCTAAAGGCTTAACGTGTCTTCTGAATCAGATCTTTTAGCTCGATATTACACATAACACATAAACGGTGAAAAATCCAAGGACGGACCACTGTGAGGTCTGCTATAATCGGTGATCGCTTACGGAGAGCTACAAGTGTTGCTTGCCAAAATGTTCAAAATGTTCATTATGTAAAGATTCACAGGTCATATGCACCACGTTGATCTAGAGCGGTCTGGCAGAGGCTGGTGTGGGGGGCCACTTTCTTGGTACAGTGATTACCGTGACCAAAATTTTAAAGAGCATTTCGAAGCACAGAAGCGCTTGGAGATACAAGCGCTTCGGTCTTAGCGATGTGCGATGTGATAATATTTACGCGCAAAGACTATAATAAAGACGCAATGCAATAAATTACAAAATGCATTATATAAAGGACATCAGTGGGTTCTCAGATCCAAAGCCGCAATGTGTTAAGACGTTAGCAGACATTCCATTTACCCGGCGCCGCCTTTGAGGAGACTCTTTGAGGACGCTCGCTCGCGGCAACTCATTCTGAATCTAGGTCTCAGCGAACTGCATTTAACTCTAAAGAACTGTATAATTCTCGCTGTAACTTTATACTGTGACTTTTTTATACTTCCTTACTTACCGATGGGTCAGTGACACAAAGAGTTGTCCTCCGATTAGATTGAAAGTCGAAGTCAGACTCATTTACTCAAGTTTGACTTAATAGAGATCTTATGAAAGTCAAAATTACGAAACCTAAAAATTAACGCGCCCATTTACTGCGGGCGAAACCTTGATTGTAAAAGAAATCGTAGAAATCAAGAAAATCGTTTTATCGTTTAAAATGTACTTATTATTTGTGTACCTTGTAAAAGGTGAAAATATAGTGATACTGTAATTTTGTCAGTTAACTACATCCAATTATGTAACCTTTATTTCACAAATATATTAATTCTATTCTATTCTTATTAGAAAAACAATTTTACAAATCTACAAAAACCTGTGTTCTGCATTCACAAGATTTAAGACATAAAAGAAAAAAAATTGGTCGCCTTTTCTGATCTTGTGAACTCATCTCCGCCCATTAAGATCCCTTTTTTAAGCTTGTGGCCATTATCATTGCAGCTCATTAACATTCACTACTGAATAAATAATTTGACTTGTTCAAAAACAAGAAACGTATGAGTATCCTTTATATAGTATTCATGACTTGTGTCATGTTCAAAATCCAAAATTCTAAATCATTTATTCAAGTTTGGCTTCATAGAGCTCTTATAAAGGTCAAAACAAAAAATTTAACGCGACCGCTTTATCTTGGAACCGAATAATTGGTGTGATTGTTAGATAGTTATTTGTTTATTATTTTTATTTATTGGACTATCTATGTCATTACAAGTTACTAGGAATATTTTAATTGAAATAATAATAAATAAATATTCTCTTACAATCACACCAATTATTTAGTTCCAAGATAAGTATCACTAAGAACTTGTGTTATGGATACTAAATAACGGATAAACATACATAAATACTTTTTTTTTGTAAATACATACTTAAGATACAAAGGAGAACACCCAGACCAGAACAAAAATTCATGTTCATGCACACAAAGATTTGTCCTGAGTGGGAATCGAACCCACGACCTCTCGAGTGAAGTGCAGGTATACTGACCTTCACGCCATATCGGTCGTGAATTGAAAGTACGTATCTTAATGAATATATTACAAGTTAACATTTTGTCCTGTTGTTATGTTTATTTTATATGTTTACACTTCATGTTACTTTAGTTGTTGTTATTTTGTTTGTACCTGTCTCCCTTGTGATATATAATTGTTTTTATTTATTTCTGTGTTTATTGTATTACAACGCACATACTAGCCAGTTTTACCTTAAGTTTTTCCTATCGCGGGCCAGCTGGAAGATATTTCTTTTTTGAATAAGCTGTGCCCTGTACTCAATGTTTCTTAGTGATTCTGTATATATATTTATGTGTGTGTACCAAATAAATAAATAATATTAGCATTCTGTTTAGCTATATAGTTACTGTATTTATTTTGTGAAGTATCCTCTGGAATCCGCTTCGGAAAGAGCCTATTGGTATGCCTTTTATTTTTAATAAGAGTCCAGAAAAGGGTCGGGTTACTTCGTAGAAATGCTTTCATATCTTTCATGTTCTGTTTATTGTAAAAATTTGTAAATATTACACAACGTCTTCAAGGATCTAGAGTTTGGGATCCATTTGGGTATTTATGTAGTTTTACAGACTTCCTTTTTGTATGACCTATTGCGTTCTTATCTATCCTATCATACATACTTTTGTGTTTATTTATTTTTATAAAATAAAATGACATAGATTTATTTGCTTTAATTTTGCGTGCTTACGTAATGGTCTTATACAGGTTAATTGTATCGTCAAAATCTACTTATATTTAAGTGTGCAAATGTTATGATTAAATTTAAAGACACAATTACTCGATATATTAAAATGTCATTTCCAGATTATTATTACATAAAATTATTATTTCTACATTCCAAAAACTAAAGATTGACATGATGAGCCTGAAAGAAGTCCTTAAATGAATAGAAAATAATAATAATTGTACTATATTTACTTACTATTAATAATAATTTAATCAGTGTTATGGATACTAAATAAAGGATAAACATACTTACATACTTTTTATTTGTAAATACATACTTAATATATGAGACACTCCATTATATTAAACATCTCTTTTTTTTAATTTGTAGCAATTAAAAAATAACGTTTGTAGGTAGATGGGGGCCGGAATCCTGTAACACAGGGTATTCTAAATGCATTTTACTGTCTTTAAAAAATTAATAATAAAAATAGGGTATCGATTGGCTGCTAGCGCTGTACCGCTGACTGAGTCATTATGGAAGGCTTTGAATGACCTAGTCACAGGCTCTAGTCATGACAAAATGGCACATTATTCCCTTGCATATAATACGATAATCTCAGCCAATGGGAGCTCTGCACAAGTACATTTTATATACGTAGAGATTCAACTTTTACAAGGGTTCACGGTACAGGGCTAGCGGTTAACTTATAGTTCGCTGTTCCCCTTAATCACTATCGCTTCCTTATATGCATCATTGCATAAATAACTTGTATTAGCATGTAAGTTATTGCAATGGAAATAAATGGTTTATTTTTTATTTATGTTGTCGGATGTAAATAAACAAAAAAATAGTTTCCAACAATTACACCAATTATTTAGTTCCAAGATAAGTATCATTAAGAACTTGTGTTATAGATACTAAACATACTTAATATACATAGGAAAACACCCAGACCAGAACAAATATTCATGTTAATGCACACAAAGATTTGTCCTGTGTGGGAATCGAACCCACGACCTCTGGAGTGAAGTGTATGTATACTGACCTCCACGCCATATCGGTCGACGGATGTACTCAAGGGCTTTGCTTTACTTACATAGATTGAAACTGTTCTTGTCTGATAAGAAGATTGAAACTGTTCTTGTCTGATAAGAAGATTGAAACTGTTCTTGTCTGATAAGAAGATTAAAACTGTTCTTGTCGGAGTAATAACTCCCAAAAACTTCATCATTACAGCCATATAAAGTCAACTGCTGAGAGTTAGCCTTCCCAATAGTGTTGGGGGTATTTGATCATAATCAACACGCTTGGCAGTTGGGTTGGTGATCGCAGATTTAGCCAATACACTCACTCATTCCACACACACGCACAAAACAGGCTAACGTAAAAAGTTATTTAAGTACACAAATATATGGCCATAAATGTTTAGAATATAATATAATATAATGATTGTTAAATATTTGCAACGCTGATAATTTAAAGTTGATGCAAATCTCAAATTCTAGTCCCCAAGAGACAGGATTACCTAGTTTGGGGACTACCAGTGAATCAATGTTGTACCACTTTTTGGCAATAAATGTTTTTTTTTAATTTTTTTTAATTATATTATATGGGGGATGACGCTGCTTCCTATCAGAGAAATTCTACTCTTACAACTCCCAATGAGATGAGAGGGGGTGGCACTATAATCTAGCCCGATATCACACTGCACCCAAAAACCAATTAACAATTAAATTCACTCTCTCAAGACACAAGACTTCAGCAATCCAGCCAACTAATACGACTGGGTTTGTTAAGTAAGTCTTCCAGAATATATCGTTCGATCAGTGAAGACAATTCAACACAACTCAGTTTAATAATATTTAGTTTTTTTAAAAGTGTACATTTTGTTTTGACGTGTTCAAGTGCTATTGTAAATAGTTTATGAAATATGTCTGTCTCTCTCGCTCTTAGGCGGGCTAACCATGCCCGAGTGGAAGGGACGCGTGCCTCTCACTCGCTCTCATTGTGATCGCATAACGTGAGCGGAGCGTAACGCAGTTTCTTGAAGTGTCACCCGGCAAACCAATTTATAAGACGTTGTCACGTCAATAAAGAACTTTTTACTTTTACTTTTACAACATAGGTGTAGCTTTTTCACCATGATACTCAACCCCTCCAACAGATAATTCGGTCACGTACGCTGAGAAGATCACAGATCAATACCGAATCAAACAATGATTTATTAAATCAAGTTTCGAACAAACATTAAATAACTGAAATGCGATAAATGCTTACGTGTATCTGCATGCTTATTATTAATGATCATGTTTATCGTAAATAATATGGCGTCTAGTTAAGTTGAAGAGGAGAGGGAGTAAATGACGGGTGACCGAGGTAAAGTGATGGGAAATATATTTATGTACTTATTTAATCTTTATTGCATACATAAATGTAATACAGAGGCGAACTTAGGGTTAGCACACAGGGTTAAAGGCGGTGCTTCAAACTAAAAACCAGCAAAAGAACGAGTCGGAATCGCGCTTCAAGGGTTCCAAATTGTATAACAATGGTAGTTAACTTTATTTGTTGTTAAATCTAATCATCTTCATTATCATTTCAGCCATTTGAAGTCCACTGCTGAACATAGGCCTTCCCAATTGCTTTCCACGTAGATCGATTCTTTGCCGCCTGCATCCACCGGCTCCCCACCGCCCTGACCAGGTCATCGGTCCGTCGCGTTGGGGGCCGCCCTCTACTACGTTTGCTGATTCGTGGTCGCCATTCAAGAACCTTAACGCCCCAGCGGTCGTCGGTTCTTCGAGCTATGTGCCCCGCCCACTGCCACTTCAGCTTGCAAACGCGCTTTGCCATGTCGGTCACTCTAGTTCTCCTACGGATTTCCTCATTTCTGATTCTATCACGTAGGTACACTCCGTGCATAGCTCTCTCTATTGCACGCTGAGCGACTTGGAGCTTCCTTATGAGGCCCATAGTCAGGCACCACGTCTCAGTCCCATATGTCATTGCTGTCAACACACACCGGTCGAAGACTTTCGTCTTGAGACACTGAGGTACTTTGGACGAGAAGATTTTGCGTAGTTTCCCGAACGCAGCCCAACCGAGCTTGATTCGACGATTTACCTCTTTCTCGAAGTTGGACTTACCTAATTGGACTTTTTGTCCCAGGTATACATACTCGTCGTCAACTTCGAGAGCCGAGCTTCCGAATATTACTGGGGTAGGCACAACATGGATATTACACATGATTTACGTCTTATCCATGTTAATTTTAAGACCTACCCTTCTGGAAGCTCTGTCGTGGTCTCCGAGCATTGTGCTCAGATCCTCAAGCGACTCCACTATGTCGTCGGCAAATCGAAGGTGAGTCATATACTCGCCATTGATGTTGATGCCGTAGTTTTCCCAGTCCAGTAGCTTGAAAACATCCTCCAGAGCAGCAGTGAACAGTTTCGATGAAATGACATCACCCTGTCTCACGCCTTTCTGCAAGAGGATAGGATTTGTGCACTGGTGCAGTACACGTACGGACATGGTGGCGCTTCTGTATAAACTCCTCAGCACTTCGATATACCGATGATCAATGCGGCATCGCTGCAGGGACTGAAACACTGCCCAGCTCTCGATCGAATCAAAGGCCTTCTCATAGTCTACAAACGCTAAGCAAAGTGGCTGGTTATACTCCTCGGTCTTCTGTATAACCTGCCGCAGCGTGTGTATGTGGTCTATGGTTGAAAAGCCTTTTCGGAAACCGGCTTTTTCGGGAGGCTGGAAGTCGTCAAACCTTTGACCGAGACGGTTCGTGATGACCCGTAAAAACAACTTATAAACGTGGCTCAGTAGCGTGATTGGCCTATAATTCTTCAAAAGAGATTTATCACCTTTCTTGAAGAAAAGAACAACCACACCACTGGACCACGCCTGTGGCGTACGTTTCTCGAGAATGACGGTATTAAAATAAGTAGTAGCGGTAGTTAAATCTAATGCTCAATTCAAAATTGTATCCACTATGGTCACAAAATATTCTGTGAATAGGTATTTTAAGCATCAGCTATCTGCTATCTGTTACCGTTGTCAGTATTAAGCAAAAACGAGCCAAAAAATATACGTATGTTAGATGGGAGCCCCCTAAATATTTATTTTATTATGTTTTTAAGTGTTTGTGGTTATAGCGGCAACAGAAATACATTATCTGTGAATATTTCAACTATCTGACTATCCAAACAACTTTAACCACTCAGGGGCTTATACAAAACAAAATCTAAAGTTAATCCAGGTTTAAAATTTGAAGCTGATTTATTGTCACTGTCTCCAATAGAAGTGACAGCACTAGTTTTAAACCTGGATTAGCTTTAGATCTTGCTTTGTAATAACCCCTCAAGATTTTTATAAAAATGAACTACTAATGTTTTAGTTACTATAAACAATGATCATTAATAATAAGCTTTTGCGCATAAACGTAATCATTTATCGCATTTCAGTTTCTCGGATAGATACCACGGGCACAAAATACATTTCTATCGACAGTTCGTGAAATTGTCAGTCAGGTCACAAATTCAGTCAAAAACTGAAGGCCTTCTGAGCTGTCACTCTGACACATTGAAACTGTGAATTAAATGGACTGCATTTGTAAAAATCTAAATCTTTTGTACAATTTAGTTTCCACTATTTTAATTCCTTTTACGTTTCTGTCGGATTGACGCAGCGTAGTATGGGCAGGCTTCCGATAGGTGATTTGATTTAATAAAGCTGCGGGAAGCCGATGGTTTAGGAATTGTTATTGTGGAAGGCCTATAACATTTTGTTGGTCTAAGTTGGTATGCATGTACGATAAGTGCATTTGCAAAAATACAAATTATTTATTGCTAAACCATAATGTGTACATAGGTGTTATACAATTTTGGAACCAATTGGACCCTGTCCGTACAGTTGCGTACCCAACTTAAAGACTGAAAAGAGGGGAGTTTCAATCAATAATCATCAAAATACTAAAAATAAATAAAAAATTAACATTAATAAAACTTGTTAAAACAAAAACTTACATCATTTAACTTTTTTAATTCCACTATCTCCAAAAATCACAAACATATTTTAATCTTGGCGGTTAAATATTCCGTAACATCATAATAACATACATTAATCAAAATTTGTTTTAATTGTTTCATGAATGCTACATCACTTTGCTCGTTTTGTAGAGAATGTGGTAAATTGTTGTAGATTTTTACAGACATACTGCAGGTGCTTGAAGAGCTTAGTTTGAGACGTGTGGCTGGTATAACTAGCTTGTTTTTTGCGTCTAAGTGAATATTTGGATGGTACATCTTCACGATTCAAGTAAAAATCTTTATATTTTCGAACTAATTTGCATATCTCTAAAATATACAGGCAAGGTAGGGTTAGGATTATAGGTTATATTATACTTTATGAAATATTGTTTACAGCTGTCAGTTTGTTGTATATTCGCAATTATTCGAAATAGTATATAGGTATGTATTTTTATCCGTTTTTAAGTCATGGTATACCCCATCATTACGTACAATGTGTAAAATGTACAAGAGTATTAACAAAAACATGTAGTACCGCATCGCACTATGGCCAAGCCTCTATTAGGTGGAATGTGATCTCTGCCTACCCTTGCGGGGAGAAATTGGGACAATAGGTATGTATGTCATATCTCAGGTCCATACATATGAAATTGGCGTTTTATCGACTTACTTTATCGGGCTTTGATCTCAATAAAATCGACGTTTGGCTAGGAATTCCAAATTCAAATTTATTTCAATTTATAGCTTGTCTCTTCAGGTTTTAAATGTGATGATAATTCATTTGTTTTTGACAACATTTTGTTGTGTTTTGACAACGTTCAGTGCTCAGTATGAAAAATTTAAAATACCGCATTATTTTTAATACGAGTTCTGTCTTGGTCGCGGCACGAGCGCCTCAGAAACAGCTCGAAGAATTAATACTGTGTACTTAGATGACACTGTAAAAAAAAACACGGTATGTTTTTGGTCCCAACGCGTTCGTTCTGGAAATTTTGACCTCCAGATCATCCACTATAGCTTCCTAAGATCTGGTTAGACGATTACGGCATATGGCAAAATTAGCCGTTAAACAACCAAGGCTGGTCAATTACTCTAGCCCACTGCTGTTTCAGGATAACGCAAGACCACACGCTGCACAATAGACGGTGGCGGAACTAGAGGACCTAGGAGTGGAATACCTCCATCACCTATCATACTCCCCGGTCTTTGCTTTAACCTATTATCACTTTTTTTGGAATTTGAATAATTTCTTGGTAGGAAAAAAAATTCAATTCAGATGAGGCAGTCCAAAACGTCTTCAAGGATTTGTTAATTCTCGCACCCGCAGTTTATTCAGCTAAGGAATCAATGAATACATAATAACGGTACATACTGTGACTGATAACATTAGGAAATTGTATAAAAACAAAATATTATTTTTTCTTTTTAATTGTACAACATTAATTTCAATTTCAAGCCAACCTCACCTGCAAGTGTTGCACCTTTTTTTTTTTTTTTTGTTTTACATCGGTAACAAAATGCATTTACGCACTGCCTTCCGGCCAAAGGGGGACCGAAAGGGGATGTGGGACTCACCACCGGCAGACACGACCGCCAGCAGCAATACCCACTAAAAATCTTCCGACGACGCCCGCCGCTTGTCGAGAAAGAGGCGGGGGCCAGTACCTGGGTTGCAGCTTCTGACACCCCGCCTGCGGCTAACGTCCCCCGGACCAAAACCGGGAGGACCTCCTCAGAGAGGCGCTGTGGACGCGCCCCTCCTACCTCCCCCTGCGACCATATCGTGTGTGGCCGACTTCCCGGAGGGTCCATGGTTAGACAGCATGGGCCCTCCTGCCCCCGCTGCCTAGACCCTCCTGGCGCTGCTGAGCGGGCCCTCCCGGCCTACCCGCTGCGCCCTCCATAGGTCCCTCTTAGTTTCCCCCCCGGTAGTCAGTACTAAGGGCACCCAGAGTCGTCGGTCTCTGGGTGTTACCTTTTCCCTAGCGCCTCCTGCGCCCTACCGGGAGGTACTTAGCCCCCCCACCACGACAAGGTGGAGACCAGTCGGGGGGGACAAGTGTTGCACCTGCCGATCAATGTACGAGGCTCTGGCGAATATAACAGTGCCCGGTAAGCGGCAAAAGGCTCGCCACCTATTACGTGGGACCAACTAAATAACTGGCGAAGTGTGGGCGAATAATATGCCTCTGCCTACCCCTTTGATAAAACAGACGTGACTGTATATATGTATGTGTGAACTAAATCATAAAGTACTGGAAAGATTCTGCGTGTCCATCGGTGTCCTGGTATCTTATCTTATAGTGGGGGCCACAGACTAACCGTGGCGCACTTTGACCCTTATGTCGGATCTTTTGTGCATCCCCTTGCCTATCACTCCAAATCTCCAAATATTGTTACCATCATCTTTATCAAAGCAAAGCAAAGACTGTCTTTGCAGATTGGAGCCCATAGTCCCTTAGTTGTGGGTAGGCCACCCCCAGGAGACTCATTCGGCAAGCAGCCAACGAGTCACAGGTACACAGCAGGTGTTCCATAGACTCCTCTTCGTCACCACATCTACGACATAGCGGTGATTGCACTAGTCGCATCCTGAGGAGCATTTTGTTTGTGGCATAATGCCCTGTTAGAGCCCCAATTATCAGTCTGGCTTGATTCCTGCTACCTTCGCAGAGGGCCTTACACCAGCTGCTCCCTGTCTCCCCGATGAAGCAGGCCTTTAAATGTTAAGCATTTAAGTGTCCTGGTAGGTCGGCGGTTAGAGTATCTGGCTACCTACTCAGAGGACTTGATTATTTTAGTAAAATTTTCTTCCTATAAAATGTATTTAGTTTTATAACGAAGTAACTAAAGTAATGGAAATGTTTTAGAGACATGATTCGGAAATGTCCCATCACCGGAAATGCCCCATCACTAAAGATAGTGATGTAATAGTGCCGTGACGTGAACGCAAACAGTTACCCATCAGGCACGCGACCGCGGCCATTTCAAGGAAACTTTTAGATTTCCCCGAAACCCGAATATCGTCGCAGATTATTTAGTGGACGTTGTCACGAATTGTGTTCGGGGAAGGTCAGACAAGGGCTAATTTAATAATGAATTGTACATGCGTTGTAAAGCTGGCCTTTTACGAGCTAAAACTGAGGTTATAGACCATTCTCATACTGGGCCTACCTGCCGAACCGTAGCCCGCTCAAAATCACCCATTCCGCGGACAGGATAGGAGCCTCAGAACAACGATGTCTTCACGACCAACGCTGAAACGAGAGTGCAAAATGAGAGTCGTTGTTCTGAGGCTCCTATCTTACCTGAAGATGTCCTGCGTAAGGGCGAAACACGTGTCGTGTTAAATAGTTTCTCGATTTTTTCGGGAAATTATAGTAGCGCGGGAATTGTGACAAAGATATTTTTAATCCATCACTTGCTTACAATGGGTTTCCGCAAAGTAACGCCTGAATCAATAAATTATCTAATGTCTCAAACAAAATAAGCCTTTTTTCGTCCTTCGCATCGTATATTTGTCATGTTGAAAAGTTCCAACATATTTTGATATGTCGTGCTCGGGTACGAAACATCAGACGGTACAGTAAATTTGGTCGCCGATGTTTTGTTTTTATTATGGACATTATTTCTGGTAGCAACTGATTTACATCATGTGTTATATTGGCAAAAATATAAATGTGTATAGACAATATGTTTGGATTCTCATACTGCGTGGACCGAAGAAACTTTATGAAAGATTAAATGAAAAATTATAGTACATTTTTCTTTAACATACATAGTACATAACATATTAAAACTTGTAATAGTCGCAGACAATACTAGCTATTACAGTGTAGAGTGCTAGTAAAAGTCTTGTGAGTAAATGTGTTTGTGTGTGATTGTGTGTGTGAGTGAGTGTGTGAGTGTGGGTATGTGCGCGTGTGTGTTGTGTGACTGTGTGTGTGTGAAAGTGTGTTTGGGTGTATGTAAATGTGTGAAAAGTTATAAAATATAATAATTAATTTATCCAGATTTAAATGTTTAATTTATCTAGTATAGCTTCGGTTTATTATAGTGTGTTATTATTTAGATTTCTATGGTGTGAGCTATCAGTAAGTACTTAAAAAAAATGTTTGGCCATTACTTTGCAATCGAAAATCAGGTGTGACTTTCGTTGGGGCTACATCCTGTCTGATGTTAAGCTGTCGATGCAGTTCAATACAATTAAAGCGCTCTTTATCATGGAATATGCATGGACCCCTTTACCTTTAATTCGAATAATTGCGAATATATAACAAACTGAGAGCTGTAAACAATATTTCGCAAAGTATAAAATCCTAACCCTACCTTGCCTGTATATTTTGGAGATTCGTTCGAAAATATAAAGATTTTTTCATGAATCGTGAAGATGTACCATCCAAATATTCACTTAGACGCAAAAACAAGCTAGTTATACCAGCCACACGTCTCAAACTAAGCTCTTCAAGCACTTGCAGTATGTCTGTAAAAATCTATAACAATTTACCACATTCTCTACAAAACGAGCAAAGCGATGTAGCATTCATGAATCAATTAAAACAAATTTTGATTAATGGATGTTATTATGATGTTACGGAATATTTAACCGCCAAGATTAATATGTGTTTGTGATTTTTGGAGATAGTTAGTGGAATTAAAAAAGTTAGATGATGTAAGTTTTTGTTTTAACAAGTCTTATTAATGTTAATTTTTTTTAAATTTGTTTTAAGTATTTTTGATTGCAAATTCCCTCTCTTCAGTCTTAAAGTTGCGTACCCGACAGGGTCCATAAAATTGGTTCTAAAATTGTAAAATTGTATTGTACCTACTCATTAAGTGTGTGCAGGACGAATGGCGTTTTGAATTATATTCCTGCGCTTGTGTTTTCCAGCTCCTTTGGTCTGGGTCTTTTAAACGGGTTGTGAAACGGAATTTATGCATACCAAGAGGTTGCATGCGATTGTTACCGTACCAATCCCCCGGTATTCTCATAAAAAAAAGGTTATCTCAATGCATTAGCACTACTTAGCAGAGCCAAAACGAGCGCACACCCGTTTTCCCTTCTAAAATGTTAGTTACTCTTGCATAAGAATCTCAGTACCTATTTTTCCAAAGCTTCTTGTCAATACATTTCAAAAAGCTTTACAAAATATCTAGGCAAAGAGGGAATGTATTCAGACTCAGAATACATAGAAAAGATGGTGAATTGCAACTTCTAAACGCAGATCTGGTGAAAGCATTCTACATGCCTATCCTCGGTTATCTATAGACGATTATCACCTCACTCCGCAACAACTGAATCCCAAGATAAATATTACGTTGAACTCCTTTCATTCCTCCGAAAATGCCTATTGGATTGGGGTCATTGCATGCGAGGCGTGATGCTGCATAACTGAACGGCTAATGTGTTTTCTTGCAATTGTCGCGTTTTGATACGTTTTCAAGTATTAGGCTGCCTGTCCACTGAAGCGGAGCGAGGATGCGGAGCGGAGAAACGGACTAATATTAACCAATGAGATTTCATAAAATCTTCGCTTCTCTCCTGTCCGCGAATCCTATTGGATAATATTTCTCCGTTTCTCCACTCAGCATCCTCGCTCCGCTTCAGTGGACAGGCAGCCTAAGAGCCTTCAATTTGTCTACATTATAACCGATTCTTATGAAAATAATAAATAAATACGACGGCGCGTTGATAGCGCCTCCTTTTTTTCTTTTTAACAATGTATTCGTGCGCTTTGCACATTTAGCCAGTGTCAAGTAAGAGATATATTAATAACATATACATTATAGTAAATGAGAATGAGTGGTGATTAGGATGATCCTGAATAAAATAAAATAAAAAATAAAATAAATAGTAAATGAGATGCTTTCCCCTAAACCCCTTGAGTCCTCAGTAAAGATGTATATCTATACTGTATGTATCTCTATATGTCTAAACTGAGATCCCACATGGACTTCTTGAGAGAATTAGAAAAG
The DNA here is from genome assembly GCA_949126915.1 of Musotima nitidalis. Taxonomy (NCBI): domain Eukaryota; kingdom Metazoa; phylum Arthropoda; class Insecta; order Lepidoptera; family Crambidae; genus Musotima; species Musotima nitidalis. Next base: position 2,293,514 of record OX421424.1, on the reverse strand, counting down.
TGATGTTGCACTGTTTTGTTTTAGCTACCAACACTCATGTCATGTATATTCACAAACACTAAACGGTTAATAATCCACCATTATTACACATTAATGTTCGAAATATCTTTCCCGCCAAGAAGTCCTTCAGTATATTTAATGAACAAATTTTGCTGTGACAGGTGTACAGACAGACAAACAATGAACCTTCACTCGGTAATAAAAAAGAACTCAAGTCTAGCGAAATCTCGAATATTGGCTAAAGAGATTGCCTTATAGAGAAAACTCTATTAGGCCATCTCTTAACATAAAGTAAAGAAAACAGAAGCGTTTCGTCATGTTATTAAAATCACTACTTACATAAACTTATAAAAAGTTTCATCGGGAAAGTGCTTTCGGGAAAAAAATGTAAATAAGTAAGGCGCGGGCGCCGGCGGCCCAACATGATAAATGGGGGAAGCATCCCTATGATTAATGGTCCGAGTCATTGACGCCCTAAATTATGTCGTGACTGTTCTTATACGGCTGTTTGGCTTTAGGCCTATACAGAAGCTTGTTACGGACTTTCCTTTTGATTTTCCTATGTATTCGGTTTTTGAATTTTATCGCTCCTACGTTGTTTTTGTTATGTGTGTTGGAAATCTAGTGATTGCAGAACATTCGAAGCATTGATGTTAGATTTACAATTCACAATTTTGTCTCCCAAAAGTATTTTAGGCAGGTGTACCACATCTCGTCAGGGTAAATCGAACTGATTGCGTCAATAGATGAAATAAAAAAATACACCAAGCATAGAATAGGTCGATAAGGATTAATTAAACGTTAAACAGTTTCTATATGTACGTGTTTACGTGAATCACCAACTTAACGCCGCCATGAGACGTTCTGTGCGTGCGACTTGCGAGCGGTTGTAAGGCTTCATCGCTTCAGAAATAATCCTCGACCTCGCTTTAGGTCGTTGATCCTTCTATTGTTGTTGGAACAGACAGCTAGTTGGATTGCGAAGTTTATTAGATTGGCGCCCGAGCAGGTACCAATTTTGTTCACCACTTTAAATATAAAGGATGGTAGAGCTGGTTATAAGAATAATATTTGGTAATCTTGAAACCATGTTAGAATACTTATTGAGAGGTTTGAAAATTTCTAACAGCAGGACGCTACATACCTATAGGTAGGTACCTATCTATAGGCCACTTGTATGTGAACTAAATCCTTCTTACCTTAGGTCGTGAGAGGAGGCTCACTAGTGCTCTCTGGTATTCACACTGGAGGCTCACATTGATATTCTAAGACGATGCTGGTTTATGCGTTGTACTCGTGAACGGTTGCTGCCAGTGGGGACTGGTCTGCTCATTTCAAATATGTTTATCCGTAGTTAAATTAATAGTGGGATCTCGACTACTGTCTTAATCGGGGATATGATCGAGAATGAGTGGTGATAAAGATGATAAATGGTAAATGAGATCCCCTCCCCCTAAGCCCCTTGAGTCCTCCGTAAAGATGTGGGACTATACTGAGATCTCACATGGACTTCTTGAGAGAATTTGGAAAGTTATGTTGCACTGTTTTATTTCATTTACTAACACTCATGTACGTTCACAAACACTTAACGGTTAATAATCCACCGTTATTAAACATTAATGTTAGAAATATCACAAATTTTAGAAAATAAAACAAAACTGCAAACATGACGCTTCACTTTCCCGCCAAGAAGTCTATTGAAACGTTAGTATGAATACTTGCACTCGCGGGATATCGGTTATGAAAGGTTATTAACTAGATTGACTTACCTTTACCCTGCCTGGCTCTGAATATTCTCACGTCTTTCAAAAGAGTATAACCGTCCACTGCGCCTCAGGCAAAGGTTCTCTTTTCACTCTCGATATTAATATCCCTGTACGAACAAAAGATTATTGTTTGTAGTTTTCCCGAAAATTTTGACCGTTATAAGTGACATTGAAGTATTTGTTTTTCAGTCTTTGGTAGAAGATAGAAAATTCTATATTGTACACCAAATTAAAATAAAACAAGAAAACAACTGCAAAAGAAAGGCGGTACTAGAAATTCATAAATTTGGTTTTTGTACCTTAATTGACTAAGTTATAGTTGTCCAGCCTATCTTTTATTGTTTTCAGTGTAATTTATATCTTCTTGGGAATCTAGTTACATTGTTAACAGTGACTAACAAGATGAGAGTACAAATGAGGTTACCAGTTCAAAAAACTGTTAAAGTTGCCACCACTCATCTGAATAACAATCAATATTCAAAAATGTGTCTTTCGATTTCTGGATAAGACAGGATTTGCAAAAGACCTACCGATCTCGGCCCGGCTCTAAATATTCTTACGTCTTTCAAACGAGTATTACTATCCAATGCGCCTCAGACTAAGGTTCTATTTTCACACTCGACATTAAGACAGCAACCTATACGGACACAAGATTATTGTTTGAAGTTTCCCTAAAAATTTTGACAGTTATATAAGTTAGTGATATTTTCAATTTTTTCAGCATTGGCAGAAATTGCTTTGGCAGAAATGCATTAGTCTATTACTTCGTAGATTAATGACGAAGTTGTTATTCTCCAGCCAATCTATCATTTTTTCTACATACATACATAATATCACGCCTGTTTCCCCTAAGGGTTAGACAGAGGCATACTTAATGCCCACACTTCGCCATTTATATTGTTGGTTCCACGTAATAGGTGGCAAACCTATTGCCGCTTTACGGTCACTTTTATGTTCGCTAGAGCCTCGTCTTTTGATCGGCAGGTGCACCACTTGCAGATGAGGTTGGCTTGGGCTACTCAGATCTTGGTAGGAGCCCTATTATTAATTCTAGTGTTACTAACACCTTGTAATTTTGTTTGCTTGTTAATAGAGAATAACAAGATAAGAGTACAAATAAAATAATCTGTTCTGAAACTGTTAAAGATGTCATCTTTCATCTGAATAACTTTAAATATAAGAATTGTCTTTATCGATTCCCGGAAAAGTCAGAATTTGCGCCCTATCCTTATCCGCCTTGCTTGACCCTTAACTCTCCCACGTCTTCAAAAGATTGTTACCGTCCGATGCGCCTCAGGCTGAGGTCCAATTTTCACGCTCGATATTCATAAAGCAATCTATACGAGTACAGCTTAAAGATCACACAAGATTATTGTGTGATGTGTTTTCCGGAAAATTTTCAAAAGGCTGTACTTTTTTGATCCTTCTTTTTTGATTTACGTCGGTAACAAAATGCATTTACGCACTGTCTTCCGGCCAAAGGGGGACCGAAAGAGGTGTGTGGGACTCACCACCGGCAGACACGACCGCCAGCAGTAATACCCACTAAAAATCTTCTGACGACACCCGCCGCTTGTTGAGAAAGAGGCGGGGACCTGGGTTGCAGCTCAGTCACCCCGCCGGCGGCCAACGTCCCTCGGACCAAAACCGGGAGACCCCTCAGAGAGACGCAGTGGATGTACATCTTGCCATCAACTTTGGAGCCCAAGCCAACCTCACCTGCAAGTGGTGCACCTGCCTAATGTATGTTCGCAATAACATTAATACATTTGATAAAAATTCAAAAGTACATAATTTTAATACTAGGAATAGAAATAAGCTCTCATTGCCAAATTGTCGACTTCACAAAACAAAAAAATCATTTTTGGGTAATAGTATCAGATTTTATAATAAAATTCCGCAGGAAATAATTGATCTACCATTGGCAACTTTTAAAACTGTAGTTAAAAAGCAGTTTCTTTAAAAGGGGTATCTTTTAGCTTATCTAGCTTAGATTCACTTACATGCAAATAAATAAAAATTAGGTGTAAGTGAATCTAAGTGCCAGTTCCGAGCCCCCGCTCTGTGAGAAGAACTGACCAGAAACTCACAGGCTATGCTCTTTTACATTATTTTTATTACAAAACACACACACAAGTAAGTATGTATTGTGAAACTGAGCTGAGCCTGTACAATAAGGGATGGTCACGAAAATGATCTGGTTGACTTTTTATTCTAATATACACATACAAGTTGAAAAGTGACGTATAATACATAATTACAGAATGTCTCTATATAGGCCGCGAATACCTACCACCGCCGCAACTATAATTTTTCGATTTAGCGTAAGTTTATTCGTTTGATATCTTGTAAAGTACTGATCGAAATTAATTAAATTGAATTAATGAAATTAAATAATCTATGTCTAATGTCCAAGCTTACTAACATGTTTATTTAGATAAGAATTAATGTCATACATACTTAAAATGGCTTCGTTAATAAGCCATTATTTTTAGTAAAAAGTAAAAGATAAAATTGGTTATTGTGGGGTATTCTTGAGAGATAGACATATACTATCGTGGACTTTTTTGAAGAATTTTGTAAGTTGTACAATATTGTAGTACATTATTTTGATTAATCTAGTAGGGTTTGGCCAGCGTTTGCAATATAAGCGCAAAAAGATGCTGTTAGCTTTAAGATTTTTTATTTTTATTGTAATTTGTAATGTACCAAATAAACGTTTTTATTATTATTATTATTATTATTAAAAAAGTGAGTTGAATTACGACATCACATTAGAAATCTCAAAAATTGACAGTGTTCCACTACTATATTATGCATGTATTATACATATAAACCTTTCTCTTGAATCACTCTATCCATTGAAAAAAACCGCATCAAAATCCGTTGCGTAGTTTTAAAGGTTTAAGCGCACATAGGGATATAGGGACAGAAAAGGCGACTTTGTTTTATACTATGTAGTGATATTCCTCTGCCTACCCCTTCCAAGAGGCATGATTTTATGTATGCATGTATGTTAAATAATAAAAAAAATTCAATAATTTTTAAGTCTTATGGACAAGAATCGGTTCTTATTCTTATAATTCTGTTATAGATATACAAAACATTCTTATTAGGTTCGTCTGTGGATTATTCTACTGTTACTTTCATAGTGTGTATGTCATTAACTAACAAAAAACAGAGGTTAGATATATTGAACACCATAAAAAAAATGGCACTTAAGTATGCAGCCAATGTGCGTAATTATCGCTTGGTCCGTGACTCGGAAAGCACGTTAAACGGCTGGTCCCGGCTGCCACGAGCATTTATGGCAGTCGTTATAAGGAAGTTGTATTCTAATGGCAGCTGGTTTAACTAAAATCAGCCAAATATCAGCCATTGAGCTGACCCTGGGTCCGGAACTTAAGTCTAGCTAAATCTAGCTATAATGCTACAATGATGGCTGCAGGAACGACATGCTTTTAAAAAAATTGGTTGCCTGTAAAGTCGGTATACGGGCGAAAGTTTTACGTGACAACGACTTTCAGTGGTAAAATAATTTTAATGTGAATATTCATTCGTATAGTAGGAAGAAGGATGAAATAATAGTAACAATTTAAAACATTTATTTATACAAAGAATTATATTTAAAACATTAATTTATACAAAGAATCTCTCGCTCTTAGGCGGGCTAACTGTGCTCGAGTGGAAGGGACGCGTGCCTTTCACTTTTTATGTCTGTCTCTCTCGCTCTTAGGCGGGCTAACCATGCCCGAGTGGAAGGGACGCGTGCCTCTCACTTGCTCTCATTGTGATCGCATAACGTGAGCGGAGCGTAACGCAGTTTCTTGAAGTGTCACCCGGCAAACCAATTTATAAGACGTTGTCACGTCAAAAAATAAACTCCATAGGTCGAAAAATATCGGTCATGTCGAAATAAATTTTCACACTGATTATTTTTTATTTTCAATAGAGAATATTGAAAGCGAAACATTAAAATTGGTGAATACTGTTCATTGCCTCTACGCTGTGTTGTCTCCCAGCTTTAGATCACAGCGGCAAGCCCGTTGACCTGGAAATACGCTTTTACGTGTACTTTTCAATTTGTATTGAGAGGGGATTCGTTCCAAATGATTTTCCTTGGAGGCGTAGAGCGGAGGCTCTTAGACGGCGGCTGGTTGGAACCGGCTTACATTCATATGATTACAGACCGGGATCCGCAATGATCCTGCCTGGGGTACGAAAAAGGAATTTAAATTTTTCTTCCAGTGTGGCATTGGAATATAAATAATAATAATAATATTTTTTATAGTTTTGTATTTTTTTTGTTGTATAAAAATTGTGAAAATATAAAAGCATATAATTTAATTTAATAGGTATATGTGAATAATAAAATATCAATGATATCAATAAATCAGCTTGTTGTCCTTATTAGCATATTTTAAGCAATTTATTAACTAACAAAATGAGTTCTGATACTTAAAAAAACTATATTATTATTCATAAATTTCTTTTATTCAGACTAGCTTGTTCCTCACAAAAAAACAACAATAACACTTCACTAATAATAATCTGCATAGAATTGATTATAATTTTTGGATGTTTGTAATGAGTAAATCCAAAATGGTTCCGTTTTAAAAAGACTTTCATCATAACAGTGCTGCATTATTAACATAGACTATATGTATTATTAGAAGATAAATGGGTAACCCACGATGTGAAATATTTAATAATGTAATAACTTAATTATTATTATTAATTGTGCAAAAGTCATGGAAAATTTCACGAAAAGAGTAATGGCCTCTCATCGGAGCCGGGGGGATCATTTGAGGGATATTTTATTTCATACTTAATCGGACATGTCTTCTTTACAATACAATAAAAATATCACAACTGTGTCTTAACATACTTGTTTTTAAAAGTTAAAATTAAAAGTGCAATCTTACAGAGACACCTTTATATTCACGCCTTTTTCATCATAATGTCCACTGCTGAACATAGGCCTCCCTAATAGAGTTCCACATTGAGCGATCCTGAGTCGCTTGCATCCATCGGCTTCCCGCCGCCTTGACCCGATCATCGGTCAATCGCGTGGGAAGGTAGAGGCAAATAATAATATGCCCAAACTTCGCCAATTATAAAGGAGTAGGCAGAGGCATATTATACGCCCACATTTTCTTAGTTATATTGTCGGTCCCACGTAATAGGTGGCGAACCTATTGCCGCTTACCGGGAACTTTTATGTTCGTCAGAGCCTCGTCCGTTGATCGACAGGTGCACCACTTGCGGGTGAGGTTGGCTCGGGCGCCTCAGATCATGGTAGGAACCCTTTACAACCTTGACAATGTATACTATTTTTTACTTTGGGAATGTACTATATTTATTCAACCATAAAAGAAAAAAAATCGGGTTTTATACGAGCTGGTTTACTCCGATTGAAGTATCAATCGATGCAAAATTCCGAGCCTATGGGGTTTATAATTCAATTCAATTCATTTATTTCCAAGAATATGGTATACAAATGTTACAAATAATTATTTTTGCTGTTCAGATAATTGCCCATAAACATTTTAAAATTTATTTGCTAATTTGTAATGATTTTCTCGTTTATTATATATAATTTATGTTATATGATGATCGGCATATTCTGCCCCCGTCGGCGTGGAAATGTTAAATGTACATTCCGGTTTACATTACAATTAAATAAATCACATTTTACATTAAGTCTTCATTACAACTAATACTAAATAAATTACATCTTTTATTCTAAAAATTCTGTAGTCGTATAAAAACATTCCTTAATTAGTAATTTAAATAATATTTGTCGTTATAGAAAACAAACGGTGTATCGCGTATTGGTATAAAATTAATTTAGGTAATGGAACTGCAACGTTGTTGTATGTACTTCGGGTAACCAAACGATCTATGCTAATTAAATAAGTACCCGCACTTGAGTGGTCGGCCGGGCAGTCCTGCGCTACGACAGCTAGGTAAGTAGTTCGCATGATTGAATTGCTGATATGGACGGTAGTTGGTAAACTTGCCCTGATCTTGATGTATGTGTTCAGGCAAACTATCTTTCTCAACAAACTAGTTTGTTCTAAGCAGGTTCAAGGTTATATAGAAACAGCCCAATGAGGCCAATAACTTGGTTCAAAATTTCTATTATCTCTGGGTATGTGCGTTGTGTTGTGCCTTAGTGATTCGCCCACTAAAAATGGACCCACGCACGTCGTGTGACGATGTAAGGTGGGGTCGTGGACTAGCTCTAAAGATAAAAAAAGAGTGTACCTTCTCAGAAAGTTGCAAGTTCTTGTTTTAAGGCGAGTAAAGACTACAACATTTACTTGTAACAGAACAACGAGCCGCTCTATGATATGTTCTAGACAGAACCAGAGACCAGTCGGGGGGGCAGGGTCTGCTCACTGGTTTAAACAGATTTAGGTGAACTTCAGTTATTACATAGAGCGACTGCCGTCTGACCTCCACAACCCAAAGGGATACATCGAAGGATTGTTTCCATAGAAGTTCATGACAGCCGGGACCAACGGCTTAACGTGCTTTCCGAGGCACCGAGCAAGCGATTATTACGCACATAACTTCGAAAAGTCATACCAGGGTTTGAAACCTCGACCCTCAGAATTAGAAGTTAATGGGTCTCGCCACTGAGCTATCGTCGCTGTACATTTGTGCCACCTTGTGGTATGAAAAAAAGCTCTTCTACAGTAAATCCTTCTTGCTTCATTGATAATAATAATAATTAATAAATATTTCTGACACTTACACCAATTATTTAGTTCCAAGATAAGTATCATTAAGAACTTGTGTTAGGGATACTAAATAACGGATAAACATACATAAATACTTTTTTTTTGTAAATACATACTTAATATACATAGAAAAACACCCAGACCAGAACAAATATTCATATTTATACACACAAATATTTGTCCTGTGTGGGAATCGAACCCACGACCTCAGGAGTGGAATGCGGGTATACTCGCCACCACACCATATCGGTCGTCGTAATGAAAGTTGGAGAAAGAGGTCATTACCACGGAGGGAAAAGATTACTGCGGTGCTCTCAATATTGACATCACACAAGACAATTTAGGGAATTTACGTTAAGCACTTGAAAGGCAGTCAGGCTATATAAAGCTACATAAAATCTTCTCTTCTATCGTAAATTGATGGAGAAATTTATTTATTGTACATGAAAACAGCTACATTGAATAATTAAACGTGTAACATGATACCGAGTATCGTGTGGTCAGATTATTCCCGGGCAGTTTTAACACCAATCACTCAGGTACAGGTAAAATGTACAGGTATATAGGTGTATAGGTATGTACTTGTAGTACGGTAGAATAGGGGTGAGGCCTGAGGGTCAAGTGGTTGTAGGGTTGCCGCCGCTTAGCAAATAAGAATATTTCTCAATTCTACAAATTCTTACTAACTTTATTTATTTATTTAGTACACACATAGAAATATATATATATATAGAAATACTAAAAACTAAGAAACATTGGGTACAGGGCACAGCTTATTGCAAATAGAAATATCTTCCAGCTGGCCCGCGATAGGAAAAACTTAAGATAAAACAGGCTAGTCTGTACGTTATAATATAATAAATACAGAGAAGACAGATACAAACAAAATAACAACAACTATAGTAACTTTATTATTCATATATCCTTTATTGCACATTAAACAAAACAAAGAAACACATATACAAATCAAACAAGTACAAAGATTTTAAACTTTATTATAAATAATTTATTGATTCAGGCGTTACTTTGCGGAAATCCATTGTAAGCAAGTGATGGATTAAAAATATCTGAGGCTCCTATCTCACCTGAAGATACCCTGTGTAAGGGCGAAACACGTGTCGTGTTGAATAGTTTCTCGATTTTTCGGGAAATTATAGTAGCGCGGGAATTGTTACAAAGATATTTTTAATCCATCACTTGCTTTATTATAAACTTTATTTATCTAACTTTATTATTGCTTTTCATACTAATGTATTCAAATGAAAGTGAGTATGTTTGTTTATAAAGTATGTACGCTGCGTTAGGTATTTAATTTTTGTAATTAGTAGCGTTTTCCCCAGCTGGTATTCGTTGATAAATATTTTTTTGAAGAAGATTTGCAAACGCTATAATATCTTTTCATTCTGTGGATTATAAGTGATTTAATCGACCAAAGATTGGCAGTCACAGTTTTATTTAGTTATTTGTATGTAAAGATATTAACTATATAGGGTAAAAATGCATATACTCGTAGTTACAGGTGAAAAGTGTTATTTTCACATTACTAGGCACTTTGATGACTGTTAATAAGATTCAATTTTATAACATATTTTTTATTACTAGAAATAGTTTCAATAAAAATTTGTTATATTAGAGAAACTTGTTATTGGTCATACTAGCTTTAAGTTCTTATGTCAATTGTTTTGCTATACAAGCCGTTGGTTTTCTCAATAAATAAAAATCAAACATAGACCTTTTGACGTGACAACGTCTTTTAAATTGGTTTACCGGGTGACACTTCAAGAAACTGCGTTACGCTCCGCTCACGTTATGCGATCACAATGAGAGCGAGTGAGAGGCACGCGTCCCTTCCACTCGGGCATGGTTAGCCCGCCTAAGAGCGAGAGATTCTTTGTATAAATAAATGTTTTAAATATAATTCTTTGTATAAATAAATGTTTTAAATTGTTACTATTATTTCATCCTTCTTCCTACTATACGAATGAATATTCACATTAAAATTATTTTACCACTCAAAGTCGTTGTCACGTAAAACTTTCGCCCGTATACCGACTTTACAGGCAACCAATTTTTTTTTTAAAGCTGATTCACTGGCTAAGTTAACTAAGAAAGTCTATTTAAAGAACATAAATATATTTCTTATTTTTGGGACGGATACAATGTTATAATACAATTTCTAACTAATTAAAGTAACTTGGTATCTCGTGAACGGCGGGAAGTTGCCTTAACCTGCTTATTTAAGGGCAATTTTTATAATTCATTCAATTTCTACTGGCGGGAGAACAAATTGGCGAGACAAGTTTTTGTCTACTCAAGCTATTGTCCGTAATGTCCGCGCTTGTAAATAGTTATCTTGGCACTCATAAGTGCTCTATTAAAGTAAACATTGAATAAAGTATTCCTGCCCGCCTTCAAAGAGAGGTTAAAAAATATCTTCTTGAGCAAACGTTCTATGACATTAATGACTTTATGAAAATTATGAAGTAATGAATTCTTAAGGTTTATAATTTTAATTGTATTGAGTTATATGTAATTTAATTAAGTAAGAATCTGAAATGGCATTTTTCTTTATTTTAATTTACATAATTATTGACTGTTTATTTTTATTAATTGCATTTATATTTCTTAATTCAACTGTTATTGACAGTTCTTATTTTGACATTATCAATTCCTAATAATATTGTAATTTAATTAAATTTTAATAATTCTATTAATTATGTATGTTTTCTTTTCTGTGACGTGTAATGTTGTATTACCAATAAATGAGTAAAGTAAAGTAAAAAGTCCTTTATTTCATAAACTATTACATAGCACTTGAAAACATTAAAACAAAAATATATATATATATAAAAAAACTAAATATTACTACACTGAAATCACGAAGCTTAGATTCACTTACATGCAAATAAATAAAAATTTGGTGTAAGTGAATCTAAGTGCCAGTTCCGAGCCCCCGTTCTGTGAGAAGAACTGTCAGGAAACTCACAGGCTATGCTCTTTTAAATTATTAATCAAATGTAACAGAGTATATTATTTGAGTATTCATTTGTCAGACTTATGTTGGAACTAAACAATAGGTGTGATTGTAAGAATATTTGCTATAGTCGAAGCATGTTAAACCAGATAGAATTAGCTACCAGCACCCATATGAAGCTTTTTGAGTGATAGTAACTATTAACATCATTAACATATCCTAGCATTATCCCCGTTGGCTTAGACTTAAGCTTTGGGCCCAGGGTCTGCTCACACACACCTGGCCAAATCAGCCAAATATGGTTAGCCAGATTTGGCGGAATTTCAGTAATACGTACATACATACATAATGTCACGCCTCTTTCCCGTAAGGGTAGGCTAAGATCACATCCTTCCACTTCCATTTCAGTAATGCAGTGATCAATAACTATTTCACATACACACGTGAATTTTGGCTTATTGTTTGGCATTTCTAGGTTTGGAATTCTATTTTTGTCTGAGTGTTTCTAATAACCTTTTTAGTCACCACAAAAAAGTATATAACTTCGGTCTAAGGAACCAATTGACTTATAAAGGTAGTTTTTAATATTCTAGGGTGTATAGGGATCCTACCTACCAACCTCATCTGTAAGTGGTGCACCTGCCGACCAACGTACGAGGCTCTGGCGAACGTAGCAGTGACCTGTAAGCGGCAATAGGCTCGCCACCTATAACGTGGGATCAACTTTATAATTGGCGAAGTGTGGGCGTATAATATGCCTCTGTCTACCCCTTCGGGAAAACAGGCGAGAATGTATGTATTTTAAGGCCTTAGAAAGTTTGTTGCGAAAATTCTTTCTTTTAACTCTGTATACCTTTATGTCTAAACATATTTTTATTACTTATAGTAAATAAACATTTTCAATAAACTTTTTCAAAAAATACAGAAGTAATTAACTGCCAACCCTAGTCACCGTATCGTTTCGGGTGCTAATCGAATTTGTGCTTATTTTGTTACCTATTCGTATTCCGATAGGACAACGGTCAACGACTTAAGGTAACATTTTAAACACCAAAAACAACTTTATTACAAACTCAATACCGATGCTAGTCGTTTGAAAGTAACTGAGGTCCTTCACTCGTTACTTGATACGTGAACTTGTAATTTCCTTTGGTGTCGGTTTTTTTAATTAAAGCTGCCACTTGGCTGTGGCGACCCCTTTTGGGGTCAATGAAAACCCCATATTCTTCATATCCCACATATAATTATGGTAGGATTAAGGGAGATAATATTTTTTTCCGCAAAAGCAGGATAAGCAGTTTTATATTGAAATTTTCTGGAAATATCACACTCACGGATTTTTATTGAATATAGCGCATGCTTAAATGAAGATCGACCTATTAATAGATAGGTCAGATTTTAGTTAGGTACATACTTATACAGTCTTTCTATTTCTTACTGAGATCGAATCAATGTTAATCAAAAGTTCAAAACACAAGCAGAATTGCTAATTAATAAATCAGTATCAATTTAATGCGCTTACAAGTAGGACTTTAGAAGATCTTCTTTTGTGATGTCCCAAAAATCGAGTAGTCTCTATTCTATTAAGCATGCGATGGGTCACTCAGTCACTCGTTTTAGGACGTTAAATTAAATTAAATTAGTAATTTAAATATTAAGCGGTCTTAGCTCTTTGAGACTAGGTCAGAAAGGTTATTGAAGCTAAACTGCGATTTGGATAGTTGTCTGTTTGTGTGACATTTACATTTGCAGTGCTTCAGAAGGCAAGTTAAGCTGCTGGTTCAAGCAAGTCAGTTTCTATAATTCACTGGTATTTATACTGAGATTTTAATCTAGTACCTTTTAGTAGAGGGCGGCCCCCCACGCGATGGGCCGATGACCTGGTCAGGGCGGCGGGGAGCAAAGGATCGATCTACGTGGAAAGCAATTGGAGAGGCCTATGTTCAGCAGTGGACTTCAAATGGCTGATATGATGAAGATGATGATGAGGCACCTTTTAAAACTTTAGAATGTCTGGCATTTAGCGGATCTGACATAGGCTGTATATCCTAGTACCTAACACCTATTGGAGGCATCTGCCGAAAACAGTGCCGGGGCACATGTTGTCCCGTTTCATACTGAGCAGAGGTCGGTTTAGTGCAAAACAGCATATGGGTCATATCGCTTCTCCAGTATTAAACACTTAGAAATGTCGAAGAGTACTTAATGATAAGGAACCATCATCATCCGCCTGTCTGCTCCCCGTAGCTGTGGTCAGTCGGTAAATGATTACTTTGCAATAGAGTTAAAGGATGATAAAGGATGATATTGACATAGTAACTTTTAATTTGTATAATTATTGTATTTAATGTGATTTGATTTTAATTGTAAATATATTTTTATTGTAATTTTGTTTTTCATATTGTGTGTAATGTTAATGTTAATTTGTAATGTAGGATTTAAGGACAATAATTTCAACTATTTTATAATGTTTTTGCAATACCCTTGCAGAGTTCATGTTTTAGAACCATTATTCATATGTAACATTAAGATCTTTATGTACAACATGACGCAAATAAAGGACTATGAACTACTCAATACTTTATTGCGTTCCAACAATGTGTTTTACAAGATGGTAGTTTAGGTACAAAAGTATCAATTGTGGACCCTGTCGGGCACAGCATAGAGTAGGAGAGAGGAGGAAGGACGCTGTTTAAGTTTAGTAAGTTAAATCTAGCTGTTCATTAAATAATTCATAAATATTTGCTTATTTTTGACTACGAGTAGTTATTCGTTGTTATTCTCATTAAATTTCTTCGTAATAATATGTTAGGTATACTTCGTTGTAATAATTTTTATTTCAACTTTATTGTTGTTAGCATTATATTTTTTCGGATCACGATGAAGGTCAAACTATTACATGCCTATACGACAAACTCCTTTCTTTAATTTGTTCAGTTAATGCTGCGACTTTTCTACTCATATGAAAAGTACCCTCGACACAAAAAATTGTCATATAATTTGAGTAAGTATATATGAAGCATCCTAAGCCAGTGGTATATCCTAACTGGGACGGGAGCCCCAATGACGAACAGTTCATTTAGCGAAGACTGACATAATCGTTATTTTTGCATAACCTCTCTGAAATTAACGTCGCACACTCGGGTGCGTATTACGGCTTTAGCCGCTTTTAACTTCAACCGGAGTCGGAGAAATAGGATTAGTAGAAAATTACGAAATATGTTTGAAACCTACAGATTTAATACCACTTTCAATTTTTATACTCCTGATCCTTGTAATATATGTAGGTGTATAGATATCGTAACATTTTAGGAGCCCAAGCCAACCTCACCTGGAAGGGGTAAACCTGCCGATGAACGGACGAGGCTCTGGCGAATCTAAAAGTTCCCGGTAAGCAGCAATAGGCTTGCCACCATAGTGATCATCAATATTGTTCCAAAAGAAGGAAAGTCAAAACTTATTTTGATTTTAGAGATGTCATTTTAAGTATTTCAAGCGTTATGGGTACACATATAATTAAAAGCTTTAAATCTGTTAACTTAATATGTCAAAGTTGATAGGTAACTGTCACCAAAGTGGGCCCTCTCTTCCATCAGTGTCGTATCACCCAGCGCAGTCGCGGCCCCATTATCGCCCCGTATGTTTTCATTTAAAACTCTTTGGAGTGCTGTGAATATATTTACATATAAAATGTTATATTTCATGAATCCGCCGGACTGCCTGGGTGCACCCATGGGATAAATGCTTGCATTTATAAATAAATAATTTAAATTTCCATTATACTTATAACCTCTCTGGAAAATAACGTTTTTTAAGAAAATGTAATAAATAAAGTATGCTAGCATTAACAAATCAAATAAAAACTAGCTAGCGGGGGAAAAACTAACCTTAAAAATTTTCTTGCCCGTTCTTTTACGGTCAAGCTCCCGCCCGCAGTGAATGGACGCATTCGTTTATAAGTAGACGTTCACAAGAGCTTTTTTGAGTCAAACTTGAATAAATGATTTCGACTTTTAAAGCGCGATACGAGTGGGCAGTGATTTAAGACCTCGATAGGATATAAAAAATTAAGAGTTTTATTAATTATGTTGAAAATACGCTTTAAACAACATTCTGTGAGGTGTTATATAGGTTATCACTCGAAGAAATTAATTTAATTATTTATGAGCAAAAAATTCATGGTTAAGCACACAAATATTTGTCCTAAATGGGAATCGAGCTCAAATAGAAAAAGGGCGGAATGCAGGGATGTAACCTCTACGCCGTATAGGTCGTCAAAATGTACGTTATGAAATAACAATAAATACAATTCAAATACAAATCGAGTTCATTCACCTTCCATTTCATTTTCCGTGGAAATCTAAAATGATAATATTTTTACTACAGTTTTCCACTTGAAATTCATCTCTAAGGCTACGAGCAAAAGGATTTGTTTCGAAAAGAAGTCTCGGGGACCATCTCCCGAGAATGCAAGATATAAATTGAACAAACAATGTATTGCAAAATAGAGCGGGAATCGCCCCGGTCGCCATGTCTGTTGGGACTCATCGGTTCTCAAACTTTCCTATGCACATTGCAAGTATTGAGTAAGTTAAACTGCATGCGTTGGTTGGTATACCATTGATAGACGACGTTTTATAAAGTAGACGTAATTTTTGTTAAGTATTTTTTATTTTTGTTATTAAGTTTATTTATTTTTATTCTTTTTTTTAATTGATTGCCAATTGCATTTATGTTTTACACATAAAAATATATACTCAAGCAAATAGTGCTAACATAAATTCCTATTATATACATAGCATTTTTCGCTACATTATATTTTTTTATATAATAGTAGAAATTGTAGTAGGTACGTAGAAATTTTAAATCACACCAAAAGTGGAGGTAATTTCACGAAAAATTACAAGATTAATGTTGAAATCTTAAAACTTTTTTTGGTTTTTAGAAAATCCTTTTACTTATTGTTTAATACATATTGAACAAAGTGATGTATCCTTCGAGATTTTCCCATCCCTGTCACAAACTAAGATAAGTTTTGCATACAATTATAATTAATATATTTTTTATTTCATTACATAATCAGAGTGTATACTGATCCTACCAAGACCTAAGGAGCCCAATACAACCTCACCTGCAAATGCTGCACCTGCCGATCAACGAATAGTGCCCGGTAAGCGGAAATAGGCTCGCCACCTATTACGTGGGACCAACAATATAATTGGCGAAGTGTGGGCGTATAATATGCCTCTGCCTCCCGCTTCGGGAAAACAGGCGTGAATGTATGTATGCATGTATAATTAGTGTACAGGGATCCTGTCAAGGTTTGAGGGTTCCAAGCCAACCTCATCTACAAGTGGTCCACCTGTCGAACAACGGACGAGGCTCTGGCGAACATTCAAATTTCCGGTAAACGGCATAGGCTCGCCATCTTGGGACCAGCGCTGTGGCTGGCGAAATGTGGGCCTATGGTGTGCCTCTGCCTGTCACTTCGGGGAAATGGGCGTGATAGTATTTATGTATCAGTAAATGACCAAACCAGAAAATACTAGGTCATGAAAAAAAAAAATTATTACTCTATGTTAGTTTCTATTATTACCACAATTGTATTGCTCAGTTTTATGAATTGTTACAATGGGAAGAAGCAAGGTAGCCCCAACACAAGTACTTAGTAACTTACCGGGGCTGCTTTATAATATTGTGAGATCATCAAAACATGTGAGATCAAATAAACATTTTTATTTTTATTTATTTATTATAAAAACAAGTATTTATAAATTAGTATATTATTTTTACGAATAATAGTGCGGTTACACACCTATAGACGTTCGTGTACTCGTTCTGAATAGCTATATTTAATAAAATAGATATGTTAAGAGACGAAAATAAGATAAGTATGTATATGTTGAAGAAGAAGTTAAGGGGAGAATTGCTAATGAGAGCATAGGCATAGCAATCTCAAATTTTTTGCCCTAAAAATGTTTACTTTTTTATTTTTGTTTTGACGTGACAACGTCTTAAATTAGGTTGCGGCTGGGAGTCACTTATGAAAAAGTGTAACGCTCGGTAACGTTACGATGAGTCACCGAACGAGAGAGAGGCCCGGCGAATGCCTTGCGTCTCTCTCCCACTCAACTATGATCGGTCTGCCGCGCGCGCAGCACTAGAGAATTAGGCGCATTGAATCGGCACATGCTTGTGTCTCTGTCTTTGTCTTTCTCGAACGTTCTTGGCGTTGGAAAAACAAGAAAGCGTCATAATACAAGTTCACACGTGTGGTTAAAGTATCGTCAGCTGTGTCTGTAGTGAAAATGTGGAGTGCTTAGATTCGTCATTTACAACAACTACAACAATAATTTTACCACTCAAAGTCGTTGTCACGTAAAACTTTCGCCCGTATACCGACTTTACAGGCAACCAATTTTTTTTGATTTTAGTTTTCTTTTTTAATTTTAGTTATAGTTCTTAGTAAGTTAATAAGAAAGAGAAAAGAGCGCTTCTCGCCTTTAAACGTAATGTTTGGCGAGGATATTAGTTATAAGAACAAAATGTATTTTTTTAAATTGTACTTGTTGTTGTTGTTGTAAATTGTTTTTGTAAATAAATAAAATAAATAAAATCATTAAAATCAACGAAACCAATATTCCAATGTTTGTTCAAGTAATGTTTTGATCCGCATTTTATAATGACGAGATTATTCATCATAGGATATGACGTAAATGAAAATAAATGTTGATTATACCGCTTAATATCGTGGGTGATCCAATTAATTCTCATTGTCTCACAAAGAGCACGTTTTGTACTATGTCAATTTACAGACATAATTAATGTTCGAATTACACGAGCTTGTCTTAAATATAATTATATAATTGTGGTTTAAATTTGTTTTTAGTTTTTTTTATTACATCGACATTTGTTCGATAAATATTCAATAGCAACTATAAATAACTCTGTTACACTCACACTATTTGTTTAGTACCAAGATAGACGAAATGATTAATGATTTAAGAACTTGTGTTATAAATAAGAGAGGAGGAGAGTGAAGGGGTAGGCAGAGGCATATTAATACGCCCACACTTCGCCAATTATATAGTTGGTCCCACGTAATAAGTGGCGAGCCTAGGTCCGCTTATCGGGCACTGTTATTTTCGACAGAGCCTCGTTCGTTGATCAGCAGGTGCACTATTTGCAGGGGCCGCGGGCGACGCTTACCGCGGCCCTGGGTGGAGTCGCTCTCTCGCTTCGCTTCGCTAGTCGAGACGGCGTGGGAGGCGATGGCCTCCTTCTGCGTTGTGGTGATGTCGCAGAAGGAGGCCGCGGAGCGGGAGAGGGAGCGGGATCCGCTCTCTCTCCGGCTACGCCGTTGGCGCAGCGGGCGGGCAAGGAGGGCCCGTCCAGCCGCGCCTGGAGGGTCTTAGGTGGCTGGGGCAGGGGGCCCCTTCCGTCTAGCTATAGACCCTCCCAGAAGTCGGCCAGTTACGCCATGGCCGCACAAGGAGGTAGGAGGGGCGCGACACACTGCGTTCCTCTGAGGAGGTCCTCCCGGTTCTGATCCGGGGGACGTTGGCCGCGGGCGGGGTGCCAGAAGCTACAAACCCAGGCACTGGCCCCCTGCCCCTTTTTTAACAGCGGTGGGCGTCGTCGGAAGTTTTTTAGTGGGTAGGACTGCGGTGGTCGCGTCTGCCGCAGTGAGCCCCACACTCCCCTCCTGGTCCCCCCATTGGCCGGGAGACAGTGCGTAAACAGCATTTTTTTACCGACGATAAAAAAAAAAAAAAAGGTGCACTATTTGCAGGTGAGATTGGCTTGGGCTCTTTAGGTCTGGTTAGGATCCCTACGCACCTATGGACTTGTGTTATGGATACTGAACTGATATACATACTTTTTTATGTAATATACATGGTAAAACCACTAGACCAGAACAAATGCTAATGTTTATGCACACAAAGATTTGTCCTGCGTGGGAATCGAACGCTTGCGGAGCTTTCTTTTGAGAAACGGTGTAAAGTCGTGTTTAAAGGAGCCAGTGCTGCCGATTGGATTGCAAGGTTCGATAGGCTGCGGAGACCACTTTCAATCTCGGGCCACTTTAGATGAACCTAAGATAAAATGGAGATGGACAAAAAGGGATTATAAATGATTTTAAGGGTCATTACTTTTAAGTACACTTTTTTTGGTTAATATAAAAACTACTTTAATTACATTACAACTCGATTTCACCCATTAATTTTATTAAAAAATATATACGTAATCCATGTATTAAAATACATAATTAAAAAAAAGAGAGTTTCTTGAGACATTCTTCTCAATCTCGTTGTCTTTTTGGAAGCCTCGTTAGAGTCAACGACAGACTGACTGACTGACGATCTGACGGATAATCCCCTCCCCCTTTAGAATCACGACAGGCTCACTGACAGATCCCCCCTATAAGAGTAACCGACAGACTGACAAATCTTGAGAAAAAAACCAGAACCGACAGATAAACTGACAAACCTTGACAAATTCTGACAAAGAATCCCTTTACTTTTATTTCTTGATTATGGTACCGCTCATATCTCTTTAATTGTTGTTACATTTTGTGCTTAAAAATTTGACGAATCTAAATGATCCTGTTGATCTTAAAGACAATAAAGTGTATTTTATTATATTTTTTATTTAATTTTAGTTACACGTAAATAGTGGGACTATTAAAGGTAAATAGTAATTATCAATTAGATGTTCAATATAAACTCTTACTAAGAGCAAAACTGTACTTGTTAACTCTCTATTGCATTAAAGATTTATTATTACAATTATATGTAGCTATCGCCTTCATTATATACGCCACACATTCATCAAAACTCGGTACTACAGCTACTTCGTTAACGATGTAATAAGGCAGTCTTACAGGGTACTTATAGTTAGTTAGTAACTTTTAGTTAGTTCTTCGCTCATACATTTAGTTATATCTGAACTCCCAGCTAGGCTGCCACAGTGGCTTTGAAAGGATTACGATCGGAACTCGTGTAGACTAACGGAATATCTACTCGAAAGAACTTTTTACTTCGTCAACTAAGTGAATACATTTTAAAACTTCCATTAAGTAGGTCAGAACACTTTTATGTAAGGAGTTTTCAATGAGGTTAACTGAAAAGTTGTAACGATACTGTTTTGTTATTCATAGAATGTGTTTCGTCATATTACTTGAGGAAGTTTTATAATGTGTTAGTGGTGGCCTATGCTTTAACTTCAAACTTCAAAATATTTTTATTTCATAAAACAAAATTAAACATAAAAACAATTGAAATATGATGATACTGCAACCACCAAAGTTTAGATACACTAACACGCAACAAAACAATGAAAAAACATAACATATTTAGTGTAAGTCAAGTTATTTCTTAATCTTTCTTTTTGTTATCTTTTTAGTGGAATTTAATATATAGTATTGGAATCAAATCTGAGCATTTATTGCAACAACAATCGAGAGACATATGACATTTCTTCTTTTGATTTAATGTAAGAAAGAAAGAAAGAAAGAAAATAATTTATGTACTGTGCCCGACAGGGTTTATTCGTACACTTTCATTATTTTGAAAGTACCATACACCTCAGTTTATAGCGTTTGTAACAAAGAAAGAAAGAAAGAAAGAAAAGAATTTATTTACTGTACCCGACAGGGTTTATTCGTAAACTTTCATTATTTTAAAAGTACACTACACCTTATTTTATAGCTTTTTAAAACAATGAGTCAGAATATCACTTGACACTACAAAAAAAAGAAAAGTCAAAAGTCAAAATCATTCATTCAAGTTTGGTTCAAAAAAGCTCTTATGAAGGTCAAAACTGGGAAAATAACGTTTGATTTTATATACGTTACTTGTCTAAATTATATTTTCAAAATTTTCTTGACACTTGACGCTGGCAAATTATAAATTGGCAATTAAGGAGGGGAATAAAAAAGTCAAAATTTGGCAAAAAGAGAGCTTGATCGTAAAAGAACTGGCAAAAAAATCGTACGTTGGTATCGTTACGATACCATAATAATAAAATAATAATTTATAAAATAAAATATACTTTATTGTCTTTAAGATCAACAGGGCCATTTAGATTCGTCAAATTTGTACACACAAAATGGAAATTTGATATTTCTTTAACAACAATAAAATAGATATGTGCTGTACTATAATCAATAAACAAAAGCAAAATGGAGTCAGAACTTATCACAAGCGATCTTCTTCAACAAAGAAGTAATTGACATAAACATTTAAAATAAACCATCACTAAACAACACTACTTACATACACGGATAAAGTGAATGCAAAATAAAAGATGGATTCAGATCAATTGTACAAGCAGATTCGTCGGTGTAGCACTTTCTAAGATTAGTCTGCCGGCCCTGCTGAGTAATGACCGCTCGTTACTCTTCGGCGAAAGATTTGTCTTTGGTCATCACAACATTTTCACACTCAACATGAAGCTAAGGAGAATAGCGCAAGTAGTGCCAGTACTCATTAGGGGATTGGATTAACGCATTAACCTATAAGGAAACTGAAAATCTTATTTCTCAAGTTTGTGTATAAAGAAACACACACATAATTTATTGATTCAGGCGTTACTTTGCGGAAATCCATTGTAAGCAAGTGATGGATTAAAAATATCTTTGTAGCAATTCCCGCGCTACTATAATTTCCCGAAAAAACGAGAGAACGTTTCAGCGGTGGTCGTGAAGACATCGTTGTTCTGAGGCTCCTATCTTACCTGAAGATGCCCTGTGTAAGGGCGAAACACGTTTCGTGTTGAATAGTTTCTCGATTTTTTCGGGAAATTATAGTAGCGCAGGAATTGTTACAAAGATATTTTTAATCCATCAGTTGCAAACACACACACACACACACACACACACGCACACACACGCATACACGAAGAGAAGAAGTTATTATAAATAGAAAAATATTTATGACTATGTTATAAATAACTTGTTATAATCTGTACTTAACAAAACGAATACTGTTAATTAATAAAAAATAATAATAATGATAACTTCAAATGTTAATTTAAATTTAAAACGCTTATATTTAGCTTCATTTATTTTGAATTTTTTCCTAAATTTAAGTTTTTGTAACAAATGGAAGTCATTTTATTTTCTTGGCTTGTGATTATATTACCACTTAAGTTATAGGAGAGCGGACTCTCGATTATATCTTATTTATTTAGTTTATAGAAATGCTTTATATAGCATATAAAATATGTGACTTTGTAGTTAAGTGTTATTGAAAAAATCGTTTATAAATGATATTAGCTATTTTGAATTGATTTACTGTGATCGATTTGTCTTCATGTAATTAATAATAAAACAAGAAATCGTATATATATTATTATATTAGCCTCGCGGAGACCATTGCTGAACATTGGCCCCTCCGATAAATTATCTTCTCTTGGGGGTATATTCCCATAATCACCACGCTGGACAGGCCCCCGCCAGATCCAACCACTGGCCATGGCAGACCAGTACGCATAATGACGGCTGTCCAGAATCCGGTACTATTATCGCACTTCATCATGGGAGAGCCTGAATATATTTGTGAATAATGTGGAATCAGATTATTGTTAAAAGTGTCGTTTAAGTGCAAAACCAACCTTATAAATTAATATTTTTCTTACTATATATATCCCAGACCAAAAAAACATCTTAGACGCGGCACTTGAAATGTTGTTTTTCTAGCTGGTTAAACGGTTGTACAATGTATGTGTGCTTTAGTTTTTCTTGATTGCTTGTGGGACGTGGGAGTTGTTGAATAATATGACATGTTTTTGCCAGTCCTTGCAGGAAGAGTATATTACTTATCTTATAAATTATAGCCTACTCGGGTAAGCATAAATTAGATTATAGTCTTTTAAATTAGATCGTAAGTAAACCTTAAAAAAATGTGAGTGAATGTATGTAACTATG
Source organism: Musotima nitidalis (assembly GCA_949126915.1). Taxonomy (NCBI): domain Eukaryota; kingdom Metazoa; phylum Arthropoda; class Insecta; order Lepidoptera; family Crambidae; genus Musotima; species Musotima nitidalis. The sequence continues at coordinate 2,270,096 of OX421424.1, read as the reverse complement.
TTAAAATAAGTAAGAAGATGTTATAGCTGAAACACAATGCGCTGCCATAGAGGTTTTGGCAGAAGGCTTTAAGTAAGTTTAATTATATCAATGTTTTATTTACTTATAAACCTCATTCATTTCAACTGTTCTTTCATTTACTTTTTTCACGAGTTTTATTCACTTCCTTGTTTCTTTTTGTCGTCATCAGCCTACTGAAAATACGACATAGTATAAAAAAATAATCATAACCGGTCGCATTGGCAGCTTATAGGCGACATATTAGGTCGGGGAAAAAGTCTTTTCGCATAACGTAGGTATAAACTTATTATAAATTTTTTTTGACTGTACTATTTGTGTCTGGCTGGTTTTGGTAACATTAAAAAGGTTCCATTATAAAGAAAAGAAAAAAATAAAAAAAAGTTGTTTCCCGCTATTTTTCATTTGTTTTTCTCTCCGTAAAAATGAGTGAATCTAATGAAAAAATTCGATACATTTTAAAATTTTATTATAAAAAAGGCAAAAATGCAACTCAAGCAGTGAAAAAAATTTGTGATGTTTATGGACCTGATGCAGTGTCAGTAAGAGTAGCACAAATTTGGTTCAAACGTTTTCAGTCCGGAAATTTTGATGTCAAAGATGCACCTCGCTCTGGTCGCCCTGTTACGAATAAAATGGACGCCATTTTTGAAAGAGTGGAGCAAGATCGGCATATTAGTAGTTACGATGTAGCTGAAGAACTGGGAATTGACCACAAAACAGTTTTGACCCATTTGAAGAAAGCTGGTTATACAAAAAAGCTCGATATTTGGGTGCCACACGAGCTCACTCAAAGAAACTTAATGAACCGTGTACTCATTTGCGATTCATTATTGAGACGTAATGAAACCGAGCCGTTTTTGAAGAGATTGATAACTGGCGATGAAAAGTGGATCACGTACGACAAGAACGTGCGAAAAAGGTCGTGGTCGAAAGTTGGCCAGGCTTCACAGACTGTGGCCAAACCTGGCCTAACACGAAATAAGGTGATGCTGTGTGTATGGTGGGATTGGAAGGGCATTGTTTATTATGAGCTTTTACCGCCCGGCAAAACCATCGATTCTGATCTTTACTGCCAGCAACTGATGAGATTAAAGGAAGCAGTCGAGAGAAAACGGCCGGAATTGATCAACAGGAAGGGTGTGGTCTTTCATCACGATAACGCTAGACCACACACATCTTTAGCCACTCAGCAAAAATTAAGAGAGTTCGACTGGGAGGTCCTAGTGCATCCACCATATAGCCCTGACCTTGCGCCTTCAGATTTTCACCTGTTTCGGTCTCTGCAGAATTCTTTAGGTTCTGTAAGGTTGACCTCAAGAGAGGACTGCCAAAACTATTTGTCCCGTTTTTTTGATCAGAAGTCCCAAAGTTTCTACAGTAACGGGATAATGTCTCTGCCCACAAAATGGCAGAAAGTTATTCAACAAAACGGTACATATATATTGTAAATAAATGTAAATAAACTTTGAAAAAAATGTCTTGACTTTTCATACAAAAATACGAAAAGACTTTTTCCCCAACCTATTATGTTCAGCAGTGGGCGTCCTTGGCCTAATGAATTTATTTATATATCTGTCCAACTAATTTTTATTAGCTAAGCGCTATCTTTAATAAAGGTGCCATATATTTTGAGAGCCACTGCCCGGTAGCATGACGGACCCTCTCAATATTTCACAGTACATTGCGCCCCCTCCGTCGCCGCGGTCTCCTACTCCCACTCACTTCACTTCACATCACGCCCGCCACCGGATTCGACGGCCAAACCCCAGCGGAGTAGCGGCCATCTATTGTTTACGAAGTTGGCAGAAAATTGTAACAGTCTGTGAGTTTGCATTATCCCGGTTGCCTTAGAATTAAGCTTAGGGCCCAGTCTGCACACTGGTCTAAGCAGTGTTGGGCGAATTTCAGTCATTACACAAAGCGACTGCCATCTAATCACCTTAACCTAGAGGAAATCATAATTCTATTGTTTAAACTCAAAGTCAAAATATTTTATTCAAATTTGGCTCAATAAAGCTCTTTTGAAAGCTAACTCAAAAACTAGCGCGCCCATTCACTGCGGGCGGGAGCGTGACTGTAAAAAAGGGGCAAGAAAATCGTCAAGGTTAGTTTCTTCTCCCGTCAGTTACAAGAAAATGTTCTTTTTATTAAAACAATTTGATAAATCTACAAAAAAATGTGGTCTGCAGAAAGTAAAGACTTGAAAGAAAAGAAGGAGATGTCTTTTTATAGGAAGCTGATGGATGGTTCATTCAGTGTGTATAAAGCAGCGGATGACACCGCGCAGAACACTTTGGTGGCGTGCCCTGCGTGGGCGGGGCCACGGTCGACGTTAGCCGCGGCCCTGAGTGGAGTGGCTCTCTCGCTGCCGACCATCATGCAAAAGATGGTCGACAGCGAGACGGCGTGGGAGGCGATGGCCTCCTTCTGCGAAGTGGTCCTTCTGATTACCGCGGAGCGGGAGAGGGAGCGGGATCCGCTCTCTCTCCGGCTACGCCGTTGGCGCAGCGGGCGGGCCAGGAGGGCCCGTCCGGCCGCGCCCGGGGGGTCTTAGGCGGCGGGGGCAGGGGGCCCCTTCCGTCTCGCCATAGACCCCCCAGAAGTCGGCCAGTTACGCCATGGCCTCACATAGAGGTAGGGGGGGCACATGACATCGCGCTTCTCTGAGGGGGTCCCTCTGGTTATGATCCGGGGGACGTTGGCCGCGGGCGGGGTACCATAAGCTACAAACCCAGGCACTGGTGCCTCGCCCCTTTTTCAACAGCGGTGGGAGTCGTCGGAAGTTTTTTAGTGGGTAGGACTGCGGTGGTCGCGTCTGCCGCAGCGAGCCCCACATCCCCTCCCGGTCTCCCCCTCTGGCCGAGAGACAGTGCGTAAACAACATGTTTTCACCAACGATAAAAAAAAAAGTGTATATAGAGCACCTTACATTGAATAATTGCCAAAGTTACGTAAAGTGGAATTCCTTGAATCGATGACTGTAAAAAATCCGACATTGAGCGCTTCCGTTCTCTATGTTATATTTAATGACTATATGAACAAAATCGAGTATGACTACAAGCTTTTTTAATGGCTGGAACCGCGCCTGTACATCAGCCCCCACCTATTAGCGTGAAGAAGAAATTAATTTACTCTTAGGAAACTCCCGCTGCACTGCAATGAAGTAGCACTGATAAATTTAGATGACGGACGTTTAGAAGCAATTCGGGATACAGACATACTTAACTAATAATTACGCCTGTTTCCCTCAATTGGTAGGCAAAGGCATATTATACACCAACATTTCGCCAGTAATATTGTTGGTTCCACGTAATAGGTGGCGGGCCTATTGCCGCTTACCGTGAACTTTTATAATCGCCAGAGCCTCGTCCGTTGTTCGGCAAGTGCACCACTTGCAGGTGGGTTCGGCTTGGGCTCCTCAGATCTTGGTAGAAGCCCAATACACCTATTCGGAATAACGTGCTTTAAAAAATGTTTTGGCATGTTGGATTTTGATTTTTTAAGACTTATAACAAAATACAATCATTCACACAACGTTGAAAACCTATTTTTAATGGCAATGACATTTCATACACAAGTCGCTCATTTTCGCCCAGAAATGCGGCGTAATAAAAATCGAACTCGCCCTTTAAACTTTATCTATGAGGCGAGGGGGTTTCCCCGTAAATATTGCACCACATAAATTACGCGTCTACATTGTTATTTTGCCGCCAGAGGGCGTTGGGGACACATCGAACTTTCAGGTGGGATATTTTTACACGCAACCTGCTTCATGGTATGTGAGGTCTAAGACCTTCACTGAAAGATCGTTGCTTTTTGTACCTTTTTTGTTTGATTTTGGATGGAAAACCATCTTTTTTTTTAATTTCCATCTGTTTGTAGGGCGGAAGGCTGTGTTAGAATCATAGCGTGTGGAAAGATGAGATATTTGCCTACCCCGATAGGAACCAAGCGTGACATTAACAGTATTCAAAATATCTTTGTAGCAATTCGCGCGCTTCTGAAACGAGAGATACTTTCGTTTCAGCGTTGGTCGTGAAGACATCGTTGTTCTGAGGCTCCTATCTTACCTGAAGATGCCCTGTGTAAGGGCGAAACACGTGTCGTGTTGAATACATTCTCAATTTTTTGGGAAATTATAGTAGCGCGGGAATGTTACAAAGATATTTTTAATCCACTTGCTTTCAATGGATTTCCGCAAAGTAACGCCTGAATCAATTAATTATTAACGATATTGTTAACATATGTCTTCAGCAAAACATACTTTAGTTTCAATTAAACATCATCATCAAAATCTCGTCATTAGATCACATCATACCAACACCTTAGGAGCCCAAGCCAACCTCACCTGCAAATGGTTTACCTGCCGATCAACGGACGAGGCTCTGGCGATCATAAAAGTTCACGGTAAGCGGCAATAGGCCCGCCACCTATTACGTAGAATCAACATATTACTGGCGAAATGTGGTATAATATGCCTCTGCCTACCGACCTACGGACGAAGCTCTGGCAAACATAAAAGTTCCCGGCAAGCGGCAATAGACTCGCCACCTATTATGTGGGACCATAAATATGATTGATAAAATTGTGGGCAAATAATATTCTGCCCGTTCTGGGAAACAGGCGTGATTGTATGTCATCTTTAGAGGGCTCAGGCCGCCTTCACAAAATAAGATGATTGAGGTAACAGTCATTATCCCCCACTCGGACCATTGCAGAACAATCAAAATTTATTTATTTGTTTGTATTAGTTACACGGGTCTGGCCTAATTACAATAACTAACTAACTGAGTAATTTTACATGCATATAAAGTTAAAAATATAATTAAAGACGACATTTATATTCACAAAAAAGACGACAATTTTGCCTGGATTGATTCAATGAAATAGTTAACTTTCATGGGAAAATGACTCCTCCGGTAAAATATTGAACATTTTTTTTGCGTGGCCACACCATTTATGTTTTGATCTAGCGCTGCGTGAGGTTAGACCGGAAACTTGTGATAAATGTCGCATGCAAATTGAAGATTGCGTCGTTTTACAAAACTACAAGGCAAATTGTAAAGTGTGTCGAATATATGCAAATTGTAGAATGCGTCGTTTTACAAAACTACAGGCAAATTGTAAAGTGTGCCGAATATATGCAAATTGTAGAATGCGTCGTTTTACAAAACTACAGGCAAATTGTAAAGTGTGCCGAATATTTATTTAAGTTTCCTGAAACCAGTGGCTCCCGAAATCGTTGTTTATTATGCACAATTATATAACCTCCCCTCTAAGTTAGGTTTCATAGTAAGTTGCATTGTATGCTACATACGCAAAAACATTTTTTTTTAACAATGCTGCATTCATTCAATCTGCCTTCGACATATACTCGTTCCTGGTGTTTGTTTGCTGTTTACGAGCCAGAAGGGCGCTCCCCTGGTCGTAAATTAATTTGCTATTTGTGACAGTAACAGTTTGTCGTCTCTTTGATTACTTTGTACACTTGCTGTTAACTTGTGATATGTTATATAGTTCGGATGTTAACCAAAGTATACAATGTGTTGGTGTAGAATGATTATGTAGGTCTTGATTTATACAAATACACAAAATATATAATTTTTTTTTATTTCTTTAACTTAATCTAAAGGTTTATATGTTTAAGGACTGGTTAATATGTTTAATAGAAATATGTAGATTGTCATACTTGCTTACATAATTACTCATTGTATGTCAATTATTTTAACTATCATTTAATAGTGGTGCGAAAATATATCGACGGTAGCAATTAACAATGTCGTAAGTAAAAAGTAATGACTTTTCACTTACGACATTGTTAATTGCTACCGTCGATTTTAATGTATAGTTTTCATAAATGCGTGCGAGTAATTAAGTAATATTTTTGTATGTTTTTATTTTTATCACATATGATTATACACACATATGATTATACACACATATGTTTGTTAAATAACACATTTTGTTCTATCTATCTCTTGAATTTTGTATGTCTCTTTGTATTTAGTTTATACTTTGAGGAGAACCTATTGTGCAGCGTTACAATTATTGATACCACTCTTTGAGAAGAAGCTCACTCCTATCCCATAGGGAAACCTAACATAGGATTCAGTGCCTGTACTTTTTAGTGAAATTGTGAAACTATCAATAAAGTGTTGTTATTATTATTTATTGTCGTTGTAGAAAGAGTCTTTAGTTTAGTTATGTTCTGGCACAAAAAAACTTTTCCTAATCATCCTGTCCAAGACAATTTGTCCTAAGTATACAGTCTTTAAGAGCGCAGTACATTCATATAGTGGTATATAACATTACAATTTGGATCGTCAAATTGATTAATATCTACCAACGTGATTGAAAACTCATAACAATGCCTAAAACTTTTAAAGATGCAATATTCGTAATGAGTGTGTTGCAGCACTATATTCGTAGGCGCAAGAAAGAAAGTTCTAGACGCGAGAACTGTATTGTAATACAGTTGAAAATTTACTGTATTCAGGGAACAGATATATTCCCACAGATACAGATACACCTATACTACAACCAGTTTAATTAGAACAACGTTGGCTTAATTTGTTTTTGCCATTAATGATGTTTCATATTAAAGGCTGTGAGTAGCAGCTAATGTTTATTTAATCTAATGCTCTTAGGATTAAGTTATAATTAGGATCCTAATCCTAGGTGTTCGAATACGTTTGACGAAGATACAATTTAATAACCGTTTACTGATGTCTGCCCATTACTATCTTCGTAGTCGCAGGCACCGTCTCTTAGCTGTTCCTACCTGTCGCACAGTAGCCCGGGAATCCCCGGTTCCCCGCGTTCTAACTGCTCTCAATAGACTCGTGGAAGCCAACCTCAGCTGTGATTTGTTTGCGCATGAGTTTGATAATATATAATTTATTTGTCTTAGCTTCTGCGAAAGCAATATAATCAAAATTTAGTCTCACGTTTAGTATTCCTATATGTTTGTGTTTACTTGTTATGTTTGTTCATTGCTATTATTATGAGTTGTTATTAGCCGAATTATCTGCATTTTATTGTGTGTTAATGTAAGTGGTATATGCAACCGTATTACAATAAATAAATATATGGGTGACATTTGTGCTGAATTTAATAATAAGAGCCTTCATACTTATCTACCGTACCGTGAATGACTGAGCACCTTATGGAAGGCTAAAAAATCCAAGATAATTATATTACATACGAATTTTCACGCCCTTATTATATTCAATTTGGGTTAGAAGAAACCTTACAAAAAATATTAAAAGGGATTTATGTATATATCGGTAGCAAAGTTTACTCTTCGCACAGAGGTCTCTAGATGAAACATGTCAAATAATAATAAAGGAGGTACGAAATCTTATTCCCTGATAAAAAATCGATAACTATTATTTTGTGGGATATTACATTAGACCTTTGTTTTTCACTAAACTTAAACACACTTACTACATTAGAACACGATCAATCATGTACGTTTTTTACATAAATGCATACATTCACGCCAGTTTCCCCGTAAGGGTAGGCAGAGGCATATTATACGCCCCACTTCGCCAATTATATAATTGTTCCCACCTAATAGGCCGCTACTTTATCATCATTAGCTTATCTAGCATTCACTAGTATTAAAGATAGGTCATTTTCTTACTGAGCTCAATTTTCAACTCTTTGCCTCCCATCGAATGTCAGTAAAAAAAAGTATTTAAGTATTTATCCGGTATGTAGTATCCATAACACAAGTTCTTAATGATACTTATCTTGGAACAAATTATTGGTGTAAGTGTCAGAAATATTTATTTATTTACTAGCTGTTACCCGCGACTTCGTCCGCGTGGAATAGTATCTTTGGGTAGCATTTACAACCCCCTTTTAGCCTATATCCTTTCTCAGGGTCTAGACTATCTGTATACCAAATTTCATTTAAATCCGTTCAGTAGTTTTGGCGTGAAAGAGTAACAGACAGACAGACAGACAGAGTTACTTTCGCATTATAAATGCGAGTAAGGATTAAAATTTTATTATTTTTGTTTCAGGTAAGTCATCTTTTGACAATCGACAGTCGACAATCCGCTCTGGGTCTGCTTGCTGAAGTTTATCGTAAAATTCATCGTAGAATGCCTATGGCTACTAAGGAAGTGTAAAGTTCTTAGTAAGTGTACTGTTATGATAATGGCTAAGCAAAGACACCTGAGACTTGAAGGTAAAGTTTTCCCTTTAAAGTAAGTAAGTACAGCGTTTATGGGACAATTGCTCAATAGAAAATTTGCTCATGGAGTTTATTAGAGCGAGACAGAGAGAGAGAACTGCTTGCTGACATAAATGAGATTTATCATTATTAGCCTGTCTAGCATTCAATACTTTCGGAGATAGGTCTTTTTCTTACTGAGCTCAATTTTCAACTCTATGCCTCCCATTGAATGTCAGTTGTTTGTCGTGTATCGTCGCTTCACCACATGAGTTTATAGTATTTTATTTTCCACGGCGCTCTTCACAACTTCGCCACCTTTTGCTCATCCACCTTTAATCATCATCACCTCATAGCCGTCCATTGCTGGATATAGGCCTCTTTCGTAAACTATCGATTGTAAATTTGAATTGAACTGTGTTGTTTAATTTACCAACACTCGTGTATATTCACAAACACTTAACGGTTAATAATCCACCGTTATTACACATTAATGTTAGAAATATCACAAATTTTAGAAAATAAAACAAAACTGCAGACATGACGCTTCACTTTCCCGCCAAGAAGTCTACTACAAGAGTACTACTAAGCTGTCAGCGCCCTCCACACGTATATTGCAATGTTCATCTATACTTTTATGTGGCTGCAGGTTATGTAATATTAATAGTAAGTGTAATTATGCAAGTAATATTTAAAACCACTCTCGCGGCAGCATATTCCCATTTCTTCTAGAAATTTCAATTCCCTCCCGCCTAGTCGTGAATTTTAATGTCTAGGTACATGTTGTGTGTTTTAATAAGCAATATCGCAGGTTTACGAGCTTCTGGATTACGGGCGGAGCTGGGACTAGCGCATATAGTCCCGTTATGATTATGCACGGGGCCTTTTATGTACAATTTTATGAGTTGAGTGTGTATATGTACATTCTGAGAGAAAATATGAGTTTTGTAATGACATTTCATGTCTCTGATGGTTATTTCCTGCTTCTGGAGAATATTAATGCGTGTTTTTTGCATCTCATTGTTTAGACGATCGATTTGTATTTGTATAAAAGTCGATCATAGCAAACTCACATAACCTGACTAATCCTAATAATAAGATAAATACAGCCTTACTAATAAATGCTTAAACTGTTATTTAGCATTCGAATAGTTAACCAGTGAATAAACCTTGTATAACGTTATACACGTAACACGTATTAGACAAGGACCCAACCAATAAACATTGTATGAGCTATTAATAGTTGAAGATATCTTAAACATCGCATTGGCAATATTTTTGCGTTACGGTTAGAACAATTACGTTTAGAAACCATTTTGTTTAATCATGCAACTGCAAATAATGATAATTAGGTAATCCGTAAAAAGCAAAAATATATAAAATCACCAAGATGAAAATCAGAAATGCATACTTGTCATACACTTACACAATAGTTAAACTAGAGCGCTTGAGTGAAAAGCCTTGAGTAACTTTAACTCTACACTTATGCAGACGTATATAACCGATATGTCAAAAAAGTGTTTCATTGGTAACTCGTTGGATTGCAACACTTGTATAACGAATGGATACACTCACGTTTATCTTTATTAGTACAGTACAGTACAGTAAAGCTGTAAGCAATCAAAGTCTGGCAAACAGAATCGTTAAATTTAGTTTTTGTAAATAACTCATCAATTTTGTCCGTATACACGTGTCTTGAAGGATTAAATTATTTATTGATTCTGGCGTTATTTTATAAATATCTTTGTAATAATTCCTGCGCCACTATAATTTTTCGAAAAATCGAGAAACTATTCAACACGATCTATCCTATCCTATCTTACCTGAAGATGCCCTGTGTAAGGGCGAAACGCGTGGTTTCGCCCTTACACAGGGCATCTTCAGGTAAGATAGGAGCCTCAGAACAACGATATATTCACGATCAATTCTCGTGTCGTGTTTAATAGTTTCTCGATTTTTCGGGAAATTATAGAAGTGCTGGAATTGTAACAAAGGATTTAATTATTAAAAGGGAACGTTGCTGCATTTCGTTGATCGCTTCTGATACCAAAGACCCGTAGTTTATAATCCTTTAATGATTTGCACGTAAGTCGGTAACTTAATCCAAATGCCTTCGTTATAATGTCTTCACTAATGATCGTTCTTAGTTACATTAATCGTTTGTTTATGCACTTAATAGGTTTTATTGCTAGAGAAATTATATAACAAGTTAAATGCCATCGGTTTTAGACAATAGACAAACTGTTCTTTCTTAGTCGGTCGTTATTATTAAATAAAGGTAAGCCAAATGTACATCTAACTTTTTTTATAACGAATTTGTTGTTATTGATGAATTTGCTAAACAGTATCGTTTTAATTATGTCATCATAAAAAATACTGACTTATGTGCTTGAATTAAGATTATTATCACTTTCTTTTCCGAGTGTTTAGTGGACTTTTCCGAGTTTGAAGTTAAACGGTTCAATTCAACTTACCTGCTATGTAGTGTACTGCTTCTAAGAAGTAGGTACCTTTCGCTGTAATTTAGTAGATATTCCTTATATACATTTAATATCAACTGATACCATTGATTGATTGATGATTGATCAATCAATAACCAGAAACACTAACCAGTTTTAATTCTCTCGTTGCTCTCGTCCACAGCTGAACACAGGTCCAAAAAGAGCTCAAACCAAAAAAAAATCGGCAGACTGTACCCATCTGTTACCATTCGGTGCGCATGACAAAAAATAAAATGCAAAATTATATATAATGTTATGCTTTGCATTTATTTAAACACTGTCTGGCCTTTTGGAAGCTGGAAGGTATTTCCTGAAAATATCATCCCACAATTCCAGGTCTTCCTTCTCCGGTGCTGAGCAACTCTTCAGCTCGTTTCCGATTTCCAGATAATTCTCTTGATCCAAGTCAAACGGCTGCCATTTGACTCCCAGACTCTCGTCCGGTGTGGGGTTTCTGTAAAGCAAAATATTCATTAATATAATCACTTGCTTGAAGCTCTGCGATACTATATCTCTCTTTACGTTTTTTCTCATTTCTGAAAGTCCCAACCTCACCACTAACTATCCTTATTGCTTTCCACGAAAAATTACATAATATTATTCCAAATACTTTTTGTTAACGTGCCCGGAACGTCAAGTGATCCTTGCATCCGGCACCTCCCATAATGATCATAATTTTTTTATAAGGGTATTTTCACCATTATTGGCGACATAAATTCCCATATAGAGTGAAGTGCAGATTTGGGCGGTCTACCGCTTAGTTCTCGGTCCTACTTAACAATACAAGGTGATAGGAAACGGTCACTGATGTTTAAATAGAGTTCAGAGGGGTACCTCTGGGAAGTGGATGGAAAAAATCTACAATTTGCACTGGATTCTTTTGATCAAGTTTTGACCTGAATTCCAACTACCTTGGTATTTGAGAGACTGCTAATATAGCTCGGATATAGGGTTGTAACGGAACCTCGCCTCCGCCTCCGTTGGTGCGGAAGCTCTGCAAGAAATCGTACCTCCGCATCCGCCTCTGCCTCCGTAAAATATATGCGGAGTTATAACAAAGGTGTATTTACGTTAATCGGTACAAAAACGCGCGAGCAGCGACCCTCGAAGTCGACCCAACCGTCCGCCGCCAAACTCTTGTTTGTCAAATATAATTTGCCTCCTCTTAATTTTGAATAGTTGATTAAATGAATAATTAAAGCGTACTAAAAATGTATGGACCTATTTCATTGAAATACAGACTTTTTTATTATATCATAATTATTTTTTTTCTTTATCCACTTTCACCTCCGCCTCCGTTAACCTCCGCATCCTGGCAAAACTCATCACCACCGCTAAGGAGGCCTCCGTTACAATCCTTTGGACACAAGGCAAAAAAATAGCTGTTTACGTAGGTGTTTTGTATGGATTCTATTAATGAACTATTATTGACTTACCCGTATTTAGCGAAATTAGTCCATAGTTTCGTTACATTATTGATGGACTTCAAAGAGTTTTGATCCAATTTAAGATTCAAGGATTTCAATGGAAACATGTAGGCCAGGTCATCGGCGTGGCACACCACAGTCCTGTCCGGTATCACATTATCCAGCTTTAAGTACTTTGCAAATTGATTTCTTTCTGATTTACACGTAAATTTATATAAATAAACGGTACTTTTGCTACAATTCGCGCAAAACTTGGCCCACGTGATAAGTTCATAGACGAAAAAGTCGAAGTTTAAATATCTCAGCAAGCAGTGTACATTATTCTTTGAGCCTAAGCAGTTCTTGAGATAATGTTTCTTTAGGCGTCTGCCGATCTCAAATTGCTGCTTCAACGGAAGGTCCACTGTCAATTGTTTTGGAACGAAAAATTCTATAGAATTGTCGGCAGCATTGTAAAGATCTGATAGTGTCCCCCTAATAACTGATGCGGCAAATGCTAATAGTCCCTCATCTTCTGTGTATCCAGTAATTACATCCACACCTTCATGTATTCCTTTTCTTAATATATCATATTTATCTCCGTGGAAGAACACTTCGTTGTCACCAAACTGTTTTTCACTTACAATGCAAAAATTTAGTTCATACAATTTTCGGGCTAACGTTACGCTAACATCATCAAGAAGTAATTTTTCGATGGGTAAATTTTTGAAAAACTCGTAAAGTTCCTTGTCATCATCAGAGTAGAAACCTAACCGTCTGGCTAGTATTTCAGCTCCCTCCCGTGCTTCAAATGTTGTAGCCCAGAAGTTTAATAGAGTTCCACTTTGAACTATTGCTTTATTGAATAGCCCTTTCGTCATAGGAGATACTAGATGGAATGACACGCTTGCTGCCCCAGCGCTTTCACCGAAAATAGTTATATTGTTAGGATCACCGCCGAAATATTCTATGTTACTTTTGACCCACTTGAGAGCTAGCACCTGATCTTTCATTCCGGCATTACCAGGAACATCTTCCGTGTCTAAGCACAGAAAACCAAGTAATCCTAATCTGTAGTTCAAGGTAACAAGAATCACGTCATGTCTGATAAGGAATTCAGGTCCGTATAAAATATCTTTCCCACTTCCGGTTTTGAAAGCTCCTCCATGTATGAAGACCATTACTGGTAGAGGCGCTTCAGGAGTAATATTTGGGCTGTACACATTTAAGTACAAGCAGTCTTCACTTCCGCTAAGCGCTCCGTTATTGAAAGAGTCATACTGGTAGCAGTCTGAGCCTGACTCTTTCGCACTGCGTACTCCATCCCATGGCTTAATTGGTTTTGGTGCCTGAGAAATAAAGTTTATAATATTGAATTCAGGGCAATAGGTAGTTGATGCTAGATTAGTATACATACGACATTTATAAATATCTAAAGTCTAAACCAATAAAATCTCAAATATTTATTCATATAATTTATTCAAGCTTTCGAAGTACTTGTCGATTTCACTTAAATCTAGCAGAGCCATTTCACTAGAGCGGAAGCCTGTGCTCTTTTTATTTTTTAATAGATAGACAAAAAGGATATCTGTTCATTATGAAGTCATAGCAGTACGAATCCTAGACCACTACAATGTATAATACATAAAATTATTGTCTGTTGTCATGAAATTATATGAAGCACGAACGCTGTATTTTTCCAAGCCTCGAATGTTGCTTGAACTGTAATTAGTCGATTGCGCTAACCTCTAAAGTTGTCCGTATTCGCGGTTTCACGATGAGTCATCATGACTAGTTTCCGAGAGAAAAATACAACAATACAAACTAGTCTCATCCAAAACAGCAACAATAGTAAATGGCGTCAGAAAATTGCAACTGGTGGTATTACTTCTAGTAGTTTACCCAAAATGTTTATTTTTACAGTATGTGTCTATAGTAGTGTGTCTGACGACCGATATGGCGTGAATGGAAGTATATCTGCACTCCGCTCCTGAGGTTGTAGGTTCGATTCCCATACAGGACAAATCTTTGTGTTCATGAATATGAATATGAACATTTGTTCTGATCTGGGTGTTTCCTATATAAATAAATAAATAATAAATAAATATTCATTTACAATCACACCAATTCTTTAGTTCCAAGATAAGTATCACTAAGAACTTGTGTTATGGATACTAAGTAACGGTTAAACATACTTAAATACTTTTTTGTTGTAAATACATACTTAATATACATAGGAGGATATGTTAAGTATGTAATTACAATTAAAAAAGTATTTCAGTCTGTTTATCCGTTATTTAGTATTGATGACACAAGTTATTAATGAAACTTATCTTGGGACTAAATTATTTGTGTAATTGTTAGAAATTATTTATTTATTAATTATTTAGTACTGGGTTCTGTGCCCTGTACTCAAGATTGTCGTTTTTATCTTGGGACTAAATAATTGGTATGTTTGTTAAAAAAGTATTTATTGATGATTGATTGTTGTTTTTTTGCTTATGTTTCTCATTGTTTACTGAATACTGCATTGTTATTCCAGACTCAGTTGTACCATATTTGACATTTGACATTGTGACAAATAATATTTTCTATTTTTATTTTTAACTTAATCCACGATGAAAAATTTTATATACCTATTACTCCAATATGACATTTGTGTACCTTAGAAGGTAGAAATATAGTGATACTCTAATTTTATCTAGAAACAACATCCAATTATGTAACCTTTATTTCACAAATAAATAAATTCTATATGAAAATCTATTCTACTCTGTAATTTATATTAATTTACCGAAAATTAGTTTTCTCGTAATGTTCGGTACTGGTCGAGTTGGTCGCCAGGAATAAACTGGAAGAGATCGCTCTTAGCAATAAAGACGTCTTTATACACATCTGTGTTGTAAATTTTCTTATTCATTTATAATACAATTTTTCTATTCATATAAAAATACATCATTATGTATTTGTAACTTGAGCGTCAAAATATATAGTAATCTATTTATTCTAGTAAATACTTCTAGACTTTTTTCGTCATCTGGCTATGAGGACCCAAACAGGACATGACAATGATATTTATTCAATGTAAATAGGTACAGTCACCGTCAAATATTTAATAGCATCTTAAACGACACATAATTTATGGGAACACGCCCTCACGCTCTTGATAATAAAGACGAGCGTCGATCTCTATGGCGCTTTGGATTTTACCAAATGTGACGTTGACTGTACCTGCCAATTCAAACACGACAGGACCACGCCCCTTCTTTGTAATAATTGAAACTCATAATGAATAGGAGGAATTTATTTTTAGACATTACGTATATATTTTTCATACCGAATGATAATGTATTTCCATCTAATGGTTATGGTAGGACTTGCTATGATCAGTGCTATAACGAAAAATCTAGATAGGTCTGCCTAACTGCCTGAGATAACCAATTTAGAACTTAACCACGTGATGGATATAAAAAAAAAGTTAAAACAATTCCCGCGCAACTATAATTTCACGAGAGTTCTCTCGTTTCAGCGTTGGTCGTGAATACATCGTTGTCCTGAGGCTGAATTGTTTCTCGATTTTTCGGGAAAAAGATACTTGCACGGGAGTTGTTACAAAGAATTTTTTAAACCATCACTTGCTTATAATGGATTTCCGCACAATAACGATTGAATCCATTAATAAATCTAGAACTTAGGTTGATTTCCATAAAAATCCTACTAATATTCTAAATGCGAAAGTTTGTAAGTATTGTTTTTTTAATGTCACACGTCATGACTACATCCTGCCTGATAGTAAACAGGCGATGCAGTCCAAAAAAAAATTAAAGCGCTTCATACCGTGTGATCATAGGAAATAGGTGCTGATAGTCTGCACAGTATGAGGATGGTTTCTAAGACCAACACGTGTTGTTCGGGAGAGGAAAGGAGAGGGCGGGATGAGATCATGTGTTTAACCAAAAGTGTATATCCTATAATTATGAGAGCATAGGCATAGCAATCTCTAATTTTTTACCCTTTGTGATGTGTACTTTTTTATTTTTGTTATTTAGTTTTCTTTTTAATTTTTTTAAATTTTAGATAAAGTTTTTAGTTAGTTAGTGAGAAAGAGAAAAGAGCGCTTCTCGCCTTTTAACAAAATGTTTGGCGAGGATATTAGTTATAAGAACGAAATGTTTTTTTAAAATTTCTACTTTTTGTAAATAAATAAAATAAATAGATCGAAAAGCTCTTCAGAACACTCGTCATAGTAGTTCCGATAGAAGACACTGAGATGCAATGTCTCTACGCAGCTGTAGATCCTCGAGTGAGGCTGTTACCTCAGCATCACCTATAATGCGAACCGCTCGCTGTTGCTGTCTGTCAAGTGCGTCAAAAAGGTACTTAGCAGAACCGTCCCAAAGATGGGAACTATATATGGCTGTTTGTTTTTTACTCTTTCATAGAAAAACTTCTAAAAACGATTGGGATAAAACTCGGTATGTGTACAGCTGTAGTCCTGGACTAACATATAGGGTACTTTTTGTTGTATTTCCACGGAAACGGGTGATGCGGGATGCGGGTCACACCGTGGAAAGCAGCTGGTGCATAATAATTGTCTGTTTGTTTCCGAATCTGCTGGACCGGATTTAACAGGACTGGGTACCGTCTAATTCGATGAATTGCAGCTATTTTATCTCGATCTATATTTGCTGAGGTTCATCTATTCATACCGGTGAATATGCCGAAAGCCCTAGATTATTCATGATCTTTAATTCGTGACACACCAATAGTGAAGCGACTAATTGAATAAATGATTATTTTATTCACACACATTATTTTATTCACGCTTCACTAGTATTAGTTTTGCGTTTCGATGACACAATTTTACTTATATATAAATAATTTGTATCGTAAAGTAAATAAAAACACACAAAGAGACTGCTAAATATGATTTCAATCCTTCAAAATTTGTCTAAATGGAGAACGCCATCTTGTATTGAGTTTCATGTGTTCGCCTGGACGACGGAATCAATTCGAAATCCATTTTGCCTCATAATCGATTACCAGCAAGTTATGCGGTAAGTCCCCTGGTTGCTAGTTAATATTATATGAAGTAACTTAGGCTCCTATACCTCAGGGAAACCTCACATGACCCAATGTCTGAATTTAATAGTGTAATTGGTAAAGCATGAATACAATTACATTAATATTTTAGTTAATGTAAAGGGGCAAGGGGGGCCGATGGGGCGTTAAGGTTCTTGAATGGCGACCACGAATCAGCAAACGTAGTAGAGGGCGGCCCCCAACGCGATGGACCGATGATTTGGTCAGGGCGGCGGGGAGCCGGTGGATGCAGGCGGCAAAGAATCGGTCTACGTGGAAAGCAATTGGGGAGGCCTATGTTCAGCAGTGGACTTCGAATGGCTGAAATGATGAATGACTGGTTTAATTCTTGAGTTGTGTAGTTGAGCCTTCTCTGTACTTTTTGAGTTAGTATTGAGAATATAATTTGTCGGAAGAATGATGCGACATAATACTATTTTAACTTAAGTTTAATTTGTAGATATTATTCTCTTACAATTAGACCAGTTATTTAGTTCCAAGATAAGTATCACTAAGAACTTGTGTTATGGATACTAAAGAACGTATAAGCATACTTTACTAATTTTTTTTAAATACATACTTAATATACATAGGAAAACACCCATACTAGAACAAATATTCATGTTCATGCACACAAAGGAATCGAACCCATGACCTCTGGAGTGAAGTGCAGGTATACTGACCTCCACGCCATATCAGTCGTCAAATATTGATTGTTGTACTTTGAGAATAGAGTATTTTTCATAGAAATATAATGTAATACACAATATATAACTGTTTTTGTCTTAATAAAGTATAAAAAAATAAATATTATTTAACCCAACTAATCAATAAGTATCTGTAGGTCACGAGGGCTAGAACATGACCCTTATATCTAGTACAAATAAGAGAGAAAGATAATTTTATCTTGCGATAATAATTATTTGTGTTTATTTTAATTTTATTAGTCGTAGCAGTCGTTTTATTATCTTTATATTGGTCGAGTTTATTTATTTTCTTGTGGTTATTTATTTATTTTTATACATAACGATGTACTCTTCTGTTTCCTTCACTTTTCTGTTCATTTAAGGTTGTCTGGAAGAAATTGCTTTCAGCGATAAGGTGGCCCACTGTGTATTTTCTTTGTTTTTTGTGAGTAATCCTTATCATGGTGTAAAATAAAGCGTTATATGACTGATAATTTATGTGGATATAACAATATTCTATTATTTTAGACTTTTACTATAAGGTGCTTTGAAATTGAGATGTTACTTAAATTACTTCTAATCGCAAAACATTTTAATCGCCTATTTATATTGTTATCGCCTTCTTTTTTTTTTTTTAAACGATTTGTGTCTGTTACTTGTGTGTGTTATGTAAAGGTGGAAACTTTATTGATATATGTATTGTATTCTAAGATAAGCATAGATAAGTAATAATCAGAGGTCGGAATTAGGTAGAGTTATTTATGTACTTGCATCGAAATGTTGATATTAATGTGGACCTTCCCGGGATTTCAAATGGATTTCAAATGGGAGTGCTCCGCATTTTCGCTATTGTATTCTTTTGTTCTCACAAGCTATGTAGTGCGAACAATAAACGTGGCAATATCGCGCGTGTGCGTATTGGAATTTTGCAACTTCGGTCATCCAATATCATTGATGTAAGTTTGGCAACGTCGCGCGTGCAGTAGTCTAAATTAAAAAAGTAAAAGTAAATAACTTTTTATTAAAAAGTAACGGGATTTTTTCTATTCTTTAAAATTAATCCCGGGATTTGAGGCATATCCACTATATTCTTTCGCTGTGTGAAATCAGTGTAAGTACATGAATAACTCTACCTAATTCCGACCTCTGGTAATAATACATTGTATGTTTCCCAAATAATAAATAAATAAATTAATTGTTTTTTGCAATGATTCTCAACAGTGTAAGAAATATACATACATACATGCATAATACCACGACTGTTTTCCCGAAGGGGTAGGCAGAGGCATAATACACTTCGCAATTTATATTGATATAAAATTTATGTGATTCTTTATTTAAATTTGTTTAATAGTTTACACGTGCCGGCTTATATATAAAAATTAAACAAAGTAATTATACATACCGGTGATGTAATATATAACCGGTGGGTGTACAGGGATCCTACCAAGACCTAAGGAGCTTAAGCCAACATCACCTGCAAGTGGTGCACCTGCCGACTAACGGACGAGGCTCTGGCGAACATAACAGTGCCCAGTAAGCGGCAATAGGCTCGCCACCTATTACGTGAGACTAACAATATTAGTGGCGAAGTATGGGCGGATAATATGCCTCTGCCTACTCCTTCGGGGAAACAGGCGTGATTGTATGTCTGTATTTAAAGTAATATTATCAAATATAAAAAAACCTAGTGTTATCATAGCTAAAACACACATGGTAACACTTTTTATGCGGTAAATAGGTTCTGTCTATGTTTATACATGCAAATAAACCATCATTTTACATATGATAAGTTAAATTAAACAGATGTCTAAGTCAAATAGAAGCTGTTCTCACAATATTAATCACATATGTTTTAAAAAAAAATCTTTATCGCTGTTTGTCAAGAGCTATTTGAATAAATTTTTCAAATTATCTAAAATTTTTTGTTTATAGGTTAGGTTTAGGTTTATTTTTAACCAAATCTACTCATGGTCAGAGCACTCTTTGAATATTGTTTTCAACTAATAAGTATAGTTTTTGAAATCATTCAATATTTAATTAATGTATAGGAATCCTACCAAGACCTGAGGAGCCCAAGCCAACCTCACCTGCAAGTGGTACACCTGCCGAGCAACGGACGAGGCTCTTATGATCATAACAGTGCCCTATAAGCGGCAATAGGCTCGCCACCTATTACATGGGACCAACTATATAATTGGCGAAGTGTGGGCGTAAAATATGCCTCTGCCTACTGGCTACATACAAATCAGAATATATAACAGTAGATAGGTATCTATCTGATTTGTATGTGATAATTAATAAATGGTTTTTCTTTCTTTCTTTAGAGATTTATCCACTTGTAAATGTTGTCAGTAATAATTTAATTTTTGCACATAAATATTATGAAGCGCTCGTAGCTTTGCGGTGCTCGGTGGTCGGAAACGATCGCCGAAGTACAGCAGAGTTTACAGAGGTCAGTCCATGGATGGGTGACCGTTTGTGCGGCATTTTGATATCGAGCGCTTCCGTGCTTCGGAAGGCACGTTAAGCCGTTGGTCCCGGTTAACCGGTGTGGTAGTCGTTAAGCCATGTTAGAGGCCTAATGGGCGGCTTGAAAAATTCTAACAGCAGGACGCCACACACCTGCCTCCGCCAATCCGCACTGGGTCAGCGTGGTGGAGTATGATCCAATACCCTCACACCTTGATATGTGAGAGGAGGCTCGTGCTCAGTAGTGGGACGTTAATGGGCTGTGATGATGATGATGATGACATAAATATTCTAAGAAAGAAAATAATTTATTCCGTGACTCATGATACAGTGGTTAACACAAATACAAAAGTAAACATTTATAGACACATGTGGCACCGAAAACGCTTATGAATAAATAAATATTTTCTGACAATTATTACACCAATTATTAGTTCCAAGATAAGTATCCTTAAGAACTTGTGTTATAGATACTAAAAGACGAATAAACACACCTAAATACTTTATTTTGTAATTACTTAATATACATAGGAAAACATCCAGACTAGAATAAATATATATGTTAATGCACACAAAGATTTGTCTTGCTTGGGAATCGAACCCACTACCTTAGCAGCGGAGAGCTTGTATTCTCGCCACCACGCCATATACCAGCGCCGCGCTGCTGGTCTTCCGCACAAGCCTTTAAATACTACATAGCTAGGACATACTTAAAAACAATGCGCATCTAAATTATACGTTATAACAAATTTTTATTTTTTTTATTTATTTCGGTGTTGACATAATTTTTAAAACTTCTTAACATATGATTAACGTAATAACTAATTGACATATTTTGTGTTCGGCCGACTTATAAAATTTAATGTTGACAATTATATAAATTTATGCTATTATGTGTATTTGCTATTATTGTAGTGCCCTTTCAGGGTTCATGTGTCGGATAATTTTATGTAAACATCTTAATAACCGCGTGAAACAATGAATAAATGAATTATGAATTATGAAATAAATTTGCATTCAAAAATCAACAAAACACCACACAAACATACAATTTGAAAAAATAGATAATAATACGGCTAAAACAAAAACTATGTAAGAGGGCCAAGTCCGGCTTATCTAATAATACATTAATAAAAAAAAATTATCAAACCCACACGTGGCCCCTTTTATGTTGTTGATAGACCAGCGTAACACATTTACGATTTACTGTCAATATAATATAGTACTGACCTTGAACTTCAAATCTCCGATAGGCGGTTCTGCGTACGGGATGCCTTTGAAACTGTAAAACTTGTCTCCATAATCACTGTCAACGATTTCACCTTCCAAAACGCCGTCTTGTACTTTGACTCGCGCCATTTTCAACTGTTATAGACGTGTATGTTTACCAAAGTTCACAACAGAACAGTTCGGACGTTCGGACGATATGTCTGATATTTCTGGCCTTGGTTAGCTGGATTCGTTAAATGTAGTCACAAATACGCTCGCGACTGGCGAATGTCGAAATAGTCTAATCTTCGCGTGTTTTATGCATCTTTTCGACCGTAATTCAGTAACTATTGTGAATAGTGAGTCAGCAGAAGAAGACTTATCTCTGATAAAAAGTTATATAATTTTTTGTTGTTGTTATATTTATACTTTGTACTAAATATTGTACACTGTGGATACTATAAACGGATAAACATATATACAAACTTTTTTTGTAAATACATACTTAATATACATAGGAAAACACACAGACCAGAACATATATTATTTTTTTATACACACGAAGAATTTTCCTGTGTGGGAATCAAACCCACACACGCCTTATCAGTCGTCAAAATTGAGCTAAATATTTGTGTAGAAGATTACGAATATTTGCCTAGGACTGGGTGTTTCCTAATTATTTACAACAATATAAAAGTATGTTCTAAGACTTTTATTGGATTTTTTTGCATTAACTGCATCAGTGTTTATACCATCTTGGTAGGAGGTAGGCTACCAAGACCTAAAGAGCCCAAGCCAACCTCACCTGCAAATGGTGCACCTGCCGATCAACAGACGAGGCTCTGTCAAACATAACAGTGCTTGATAAGCGGCAATAGGCTCGCCACCTATTATGTGGGACAAACTATACAATTGACGAAGTGTGGGCGAATCATATGTCTCTACCTACCCCTTCAGGAAAATAGGCGTGAATGTATGTATGTGTTTATACCAAGGTCGAATATCTATTAAATAAAAACTATATCACCTTTAACGGGTAAATGATAAATTAATTATTGAGGGCTGTGTTAGACGCCCGGCTCTTATATGTGCTTTTCAATATGTAATATAATGTATAATTATTGTGTATTAATGTTACGAAGGGTGAGAGTTGGGTGGTCTGTAGCAGTTAGATTCTACAATCGCGCCTGTTTCTCTCCGCGTCGGTGCCTGCCCAGGTGCCGACCGCTTCAGATGTCGCCTTCATGGTAGAAATACTAAAGGCTATTACAGGGAGAGGTTTAGTCGGTTCAAGTCCGACATAACCACACACACCGGGTGTGGTATGCGGGGGCATTATCTCCCTCCTCCCACCGTGGGGGGTAGTTCCAAGTAGGGTTGTTGTTGGTTTTCTGGAACGCAAAAAAAAAAAAAGCCTGTTTCTCCGAAGGGGTAGGCAGGGGCATATAATAAGCCCACATTTCACCAACTTTATTACGGACCAAAAACCCTCCAGCATCAATATAAATTAATCTTATTAAGTAATAATAATACCGATATGGCGTGGAGGTCAGTATATCTGCACTTCACTCCAGAGGTCGTGGGTTCGATTCCCACACAGGACAAATCTTTGTGTGCATGAACATGAGTATTTGTTCTGGTCTGGGTGTTTCCCTATGTATCTTAAGTATGTATTTACAAAAAAAAAAGTATTTATGTATGTTTATCCGTTATTTAATATCCATAACACAAGTTCTTAATGATACTTATCTTGGAACTAAATAATTGGTGTGATTGTAAGAGAATATTTATTTATTTATAATCATTTATTTCAGACATTGGCAAAGTAATAAATAAAATAAAATAATATCAGTAACTGCTTCTTTTCACAATTTTCTTTTCCTAAAGAAGGGCGTGATTGTATGTATGTAACAAATAAAATTAAAAAAAAAATCTTCATAATTATTGTGAAATCGGTGAAGATTACGATTCCGATATCTTACTGATTTTATCTTAAAGAACTAACAAATAAATGTTATCTTGCCATGATACTAGCCAAAAATTGATGACACGTGTCAGATACGATTCTGTGTTATAATTTTTCGTTGCTGCTTTTTAATGTTACGTTGATTTTCGGTACATATTTGGTGCAGACATCTCAAAATGTATGACATATATGCATATAATCACACCTGTTACCAGGGGTAGGCTAAGGCATGTTATTTGCTTACGATTCGCCAATTATGTTTTTGGTCCTACAGCATAGGTGGCAAGCTAAGATTATAGGGATTTTTCCATTGATCGGAAGGTTTTGGTGCATGTTAGCAAACCTCACCTCTAAGTAGTCTTGTAGGTGAGGTGAGGTTGGATTGGGTTCCTTCTACCTTGGCGTGGTGGGGGGGCTGAGTACCTCCCGGAGGCCGGGTAAAGGTAACACCCAGAGATTGGTGACCAGGAGGGAAACCAAGAGAGAACTGTGGAGGGCGCAACAGGCGGGCCAGAAGGGCCCGTTCAACAGCGCCAGGAGGGTAATAGGCGGGGGGGGGGGGGGGAGGGGGTCTCTGACGCTCTGCTGTGCACGGGGACGCTTTGCTAGGCTTCTTAATTTCTAAGGTCAGCGACAATCACATATAAAAGTTCCCGGTAAGCGGCAACATGCGGTCTTCATGTAATAATGTGGGGCCAGTAATATTAATTGCCGAAATGTGGCCTACCTATTCGAACAAAGAGGCGTGTGCATATGTTTTGCAATTACAATTTTGTCTTGATTCCTGTCCTAACAATATAGAGCTGTGCAAGAGGTGCACCTGCTTATCAATGTGCGAGGCTCTGGCGAACAAAACAGTGCCCGGTAAGCGGCAATGGGCTCGCCACCTATTACATGGGACCAACTATATAATTGGCGAAGTGTGGGCGTATCTTATGCCTCTGCCTACCTCTTCGGGTAAACAGGTTTGTACGCATGATATGATAAGGAGTGACATAATTTATATTCCACTAGCTGAACCGTCAGCCTGCTATTCCGTCTTTTTTAGAATAATTTCATACATCAATACCTAAAAACTGTAACTATTGAATCGTTTTCTTCTATAAAATACCCTAATTTTTAATCGTAGTAAGGATTATTACAATACAAGGTCTAAAGTTAAACCAGGCTTAAATCGAGTGCTATCACTTTTATGTGTTAAAATGAAGACAGTGATAGCACTAGTTTTAAACGTAGTTTAGTTTCAGACGTTGTTTAGTAAGAAGCCCCATAATGTTTGTCATACAGGCTATTCTAATATGAATTACTTAAAACATGAATATTGTTAATGTTATATTATGTTTTATTGTATAGCGTCACAGACAAATGAAGATTGTAACTAACCAATCGATAATTAAAAAGAGCATAGCCTGTGAGTTTCTTGCCAGTTCTTCTTACAAAGCGGTGGCTCGGAACTGGCACTTAGATTCACTTACACTCAAATATTTTTTGTTTTTAAAATTGTTTGGTTGCAAGTGAATCTAAGCTATGTGATTTTAGTATAATTATATTTTATTTGTTTTTGTTATTTTTTTATAATTTTGACGTTTTCAAGTACTATGTAATAGTTTATAAAATAAAAAGTATTTGATTTTGAATATAATGAAAATAAAAATATTCATTTTTTTCAGACTAGTAAGGTCCATATGCAATTTTATATAACGACAGCACAAAATACATTACATAACAACAATAACAATATTAAAATAAGCCAGGGTATATAGGGATCCTACCAAGACCTAAGGAGCCCAAGTCAACCTCACCTGCAAGTGGTGCATCTGCCGATCAACAGAAGAGGCTCTGGCGAACATAACAGTGCCCGGTAAGCGGCAATAGGATTGCCACCTATAACGTGGGACCAACTATATAACTGGCGAAGTGTGGGCGTAAAATATGTCTCTGCCAACAAGCTAAACAGGCGTGAATGTATGTGTGTAAAATAAGCCAATAAAAACAAGAAAAACATATGGAAATTAAAACGATAAATTATTTAAATAGAATTAATATAAAACAAATAACTTACTACATTAAAATGCTTTGGTTGAATTTCATAGCTTGTTTTTATGGGTCTCTGGAATTTTTTACGTTTTGTTTTTCAGAAAGTTTGTTATAAGAAAGCGATCTATTTGCCTCTATGTATTAAAATATTATAATATGTACTTTATGTTCATATGTGTTTGTTTATGAATAAACTAAAAAGAAACAATGCGCGACAGTTAGCGCCTTGTCTGGCAGCTATGTCAAACGACATGGTTTAACAAACGACAGAAATTATGTGCGTACACGCATCAATCCATTTTGATAAATTATTTGTGTTTTGATTTCATTTCATGTTATAGTCCCGGATGAGAAAACCTTTCAAAGCTATTAATAGTAGTTATTTTTTTTTAATATAGTAGTTAAATTATTTATAGGAACGGTAATCCAGCGTAATCATAAATACTCTTCCAGAATTGGAAAGCTTCGGCGTCTGGGTGTTGGGATACCGTTATGGTTTCATCGATGTTTCCAAAGTATTCGTCTTCTCCAAACTCAGGCCATGTCACCTGACTGGACTGCGTTGTCAGAACACTGAAAGTATAAATACAAATTTTAGGTATTGATATCGCGATTCATATTTAACATCGTCTCAGCACATTAAGGTCCATTTCTGTTGTCAAAACTTTTCAAGCCTTCAATAGGGCCTCTGACTTTGCTTAACGATATCACACGTAATAAATTTCGGTACTAATGACTTCATAAACTAAACTAAAAGGTTACTTATACAAGTACTATGAACTCGGTTTGAATTTGATAACTTCCCTAAATACAATACCGATACCGAACTGAGCACTATCACCTGGACTCCGCGACAGCCTTCATGTCCGTGACATCGCAGACAAATTGCAAGAATGTCGCCTACGCTAGTACAGTCACGTTCTGTCGGAAACACGGCCGAAGCAGTTTCGATAGGCCCAGGAAAGGCTGATTCATGGTTGTGGCCGATGACATGCTTGCCAGTAACGTATTAACCAATGACACCGAAGATCGTCGAAATGGAGCCGAAGATGTAGGAGAGCGGACCCCGGGCCCGTAAGGTAGCAACCGGAATAATATATTACAAAAGACGTGTGGCATTCGGAGACTGCCGTGGTAATGCTATTGCATAGCATTTTTTATCAACTTATGCAATTATAATTATTTATTTTATTTATGCTCGTAAAAAGAAAGTATTATGGGATAAAAAGCAAATAATCAAACATCTTGTCCAAAATGGCCCAGCTGAAAACCAGCACTAGAACATTTGACATGGGTAATTTTGGTGCATCATATGAATATTTGTGTACCTATTGTTTTTAGTTTTAATTTAAAATTATATTATGTACCAACAAACATTATTATTATTGTTTTTTTTTATCTCGAAACAAGAATTTACAGTAAATGATTAGGCTGTTTAGTCGTGGAGTCACAAGTCCTTGAACGCGAAACGACCGAAGAACAATAGTGTTTTTGTGTTGTGTCTGAGAACGATAGTGGTCAAAGTGTTAGTAAACTCAGTTTAGAATGTATAATAAATATGTTGTGAAGTAAAATATCGTATGTTTCGTTTAAAGGATTAACTGAAATTACTTATGATTTTTACATGCATGATAACAAAATTGAGCCCAAGGCGGTCGTTAGCTACACACAAATACTCACCCATATTTAGCAAAGTTAGTAAACGCTGTGCAAATTTGTTTTATTATATTCAACTCTTTTGGGCCATTATTTATATTGAATAGTTTTCCATCAAATAAGTACATTAAATCGTCAATATGAGCCACTCCTATGATTCCTCTGTCCAGTCCAGGTTTAGAGAAAACATTCCTGTTTGCGATTCCAGTGAATTTGTACAAATATCTTTTACCTCTGCTATTTTCTATAAGTAATTTAATAAACCTAATAATGTCGTACATATAGATATAATCTGTGGAATATCGGAACATTTCATTGAGGGTCTTATTCGAAATGGTTTTCTTTCCAAAATATTGTTTACGAATTCTGTCCATTACTTCTAAATTGGTAGACATAGTAGAATTCAAAAATATTTTTCTAGGGCATAAGTATTCCGGATATGTGTTGTACCAAGAATAAACATTATGCTTCTCTATGAGCGGTAGGGCTAATAATGTTTCTAGGGAGGTGTATCCAGCTAAGACATCTACTTCGTTTATCTTCCCACTTTTGATAATATCAAAAGGCTCTTCATTGATAAAACTTTGTTTGTTGCCAAAATCCTTTTCAACTACCGGTACAAAACATAAAACCTTTTGTATTTTCACTTGAAATTCTTCGGTTGGGAAAACAGTGGGGTTAACATCAATCAATTTGTCTGATGAAACACTTTGGAGGAATTCCAACAGTTCATTTGGGTCTTCAGTATCGAAGCCCAACAATCTCCCTAATGCAAAAGCGCGTCTGCGAGATTCAAATGGTATTGACCAGTCGCAAAATACTACTCCACTCATAAGTATACAACGGTTAAATAATCCCTTGGAAAGAGGAGATAATATGTGCAATGAGCAAGATGCTCCTCCTGCGCTATGCCCGAAAATTGTTATGTTGTTAGGATCTCCTCCAAAATTATTAATGTTTTTCTTCACCCATTTTAGTGCAAGGACTTGGTCTTTAAGCCCCGCATTTCCAGGAACCTCTTCAGTGTCTAAGCAAAGAAATCCAAACGTTTCAAGTCTGTAGTTGATCGTTACCAGCACTACGCCATGGCTAATAAGATAGTCAGGACCAATCATCTCTTGGTTTCCTGACCCACTTTTAAAGCTACCTCCATGAATGTAAACCATAACTGCTAAGGGTTTCGATGGCTTAAGATGAGGAGTGTATACATTGAGATACAAACAGTCCTCATTGCCGGGAATGGTTTTAAACTCGTACTGCGGGCTGACAGGACCGTGTTCTTTAGCTTCTCTGACTCCATTCCAAGAATGTGGTGGTAGTGGCGCCTGGAATATTATTTCTTATAAATAAAAGTTTGGCAATGATACCCAAGAATATTGTTTTATTACAGCACGAACCTTAAATCTCAGTTTTCCTAGTGGTGGCGTGGCATATGGAATGCCCTTAAAGCTGTGGAAAGGCCTTTTGTCTAAGCTTGATTCCAATATTTCACCTTCCAACCAACCTTGGAGCACCAGTACTTTCGACATCACAAATGTATTTAGTAAAAAATAATTAGGAAGAACACAAGCGTGATACCCTCGCCAGTTGACTGGTAACAAACTACGAGATGACTTTTACTCACAATTGAAAAACATATTTTGTTTTAGGGTTCTGTGGTCAAATGGCGATGACAGAACTCTTCTAGTTTATCCGTCTTTATCATTGAAATCACACTCTTATTGTCCAGGCAAACAGTTTCAAAATCAAATGGTCTTCCACAGGAACGACCTATCACTTTTTTTGGTTAGTCTGCACAGTATGATGGTGGTTCCTGAGACCAGGAAGTGTAGTTTAGAAAAGAGAGGGAGTGATTAGATCTAAAAGTTCTTCAGAACACAGTCCGTAGTAATTCCGATAGAAGACACTGAGAAAATATCGCTTGCTCCGTGCCTCGGAAAGCACGTTAAGCCGTTGGTCACAGCTGTAATGAACATATATGGCAGTCGTTATTAGGAAGTCAGTGCCTTCTAACAGACTAACAGCTGGTTTAATCATAGAATGATATTTCCCTCTGGGTGGCGGAGGTCAGACGGCAGTCGCTCTATGTAATAACTGAAATTCAGTCAAATATGGTTGAACCAGTGAGCAGACCCTGGGCTCTTAGCTTAAGTCTAGGGCAACCGGGATAATGCTAGGATATAATGATGACACTGAGAGAATAATGTTCCTTCGCAGCTAGAGGTCCTCAAAAGAGGCGGTAACCTTAGCATCCTTATCAATGCATGCCATTAAGAATGAAGCTATCAAGGAGGTACTAAGCGAAACCCCCCCAAAACAATGGAAATAATAATCTACTCTCCCGGGTCGTCGGAGTGGGGTGTGATTCGGCACCTATTCATCATCATATCCTAGCGTTATCCCGGTTGCCCTAGGGCAGTCCTCCGACTTAAGCTTGCGACCCAAGGTCTGCTAACTGGTGCATTTATGATAAACTTTGCTATAATCTTACAAAAGTATGCTTATATGAAGACCGATATGGCGTAGTGGCGAGAATACCCGCTCTCCGCTCCTAAAGTTGTGGGTTCGATCTCACGCAGAACAAATCTTTGTGTGCATGAATATGAATATTTGTTCTGGTCTGGGTGTTTTCCTATGTTATTAAGTATTTACGAAAAAAAGTTCTTAATGATACTTATCTTGGAACTAAATAATTGGTGTAATTGTCAGAAAATATTTATTTATTTCATATTCATATTATATTTTTAAAAAACTACAGAACTAGTTAACAGCGCGCACGACCCGATCGTTTCTTTTTATGCTAAGTTTGTTCGGGTAAGATGTTAAAATTTTAACATAAAACATTAACTACCAAAATATTACATAAAGTAATAAATTTACCTATAGCGCCCAAACTAGGTAAAACTGTCTTATTTATTTAAAAGAGATGCAAGCAGTAGACATACTAAAGATTAAAATTAAGAAATTGCAATGGAACAGGTTCTGGTATGTACACCAATTATAGGTATCTACAGCATTCAAAACAAAACAAAACAGACTATCATTATAAGCTTAAAACTACGAGTATGTAATCAATATCAAGAAAAATTAAAAGTGACAGTTGAAGATGTTTTAAATTGTTATAACCGAAAAGAACCTCAATAAACTAACTGATCTTTGGAGGTTCTGATACAGTCAAAATAAATTTACTGAGTGAATCATTAAAAATATCGAGGTCATTCGATAGAGCACACTGTCTATTATGAGAACGACATATTCTGTTCAACAACATCTACATCTAGCCCCCATAACATGACAATTAAAATATACAATCATATTAATAATTCTATTAAAAATTCAGAGAATATAAACCTTTTCAACAATAGGCTTAAAACTTTTCTAATAGATAAATGTTATTACAGCTTACAAGATTTTTAGACGATAAAAATAGTTGAAATGCAATTTCCTAATAATTTAAGTTATAAATAATAATAATAATAAAATGTTAAAAAGATAAAACAAAATGTAAAAATGTAAGTAACACGTTAATTTTGTATAATAACTAGCAGTAAGCCCTCTGGAATTGCTATGTCCTCCCAGGGGGTGCGCCAAAGTTCACCTAAATTTTCAACTCCGAAAATTGGAACTCCGAAAATGTTCTTCCTAACATTTTTCATCCTAACAATCACAATTATGTTTTAATTCCGAATCATTCAACTTCATAATGTCGGTAGCAATAAACATCTATTATACTATTATTTCTTTTCCTATATTTTGTCAACATAACCATCTTTTACACTATTATTGAAAGTCATACCTTTTTTGTTTAGATTTATTTTTATTCATAATAATCAGTATTATTTACATTAATTTTGCGTAACTTTTACAGTTTTAGTTATTTACACATAACATGATAACAAATAAGAATACCAGTACCCTGGTACAAATAGTTAAATACATGTTTTCATTTACACATTTCAACTAAAGTAGTTTAATATTAGCGGCTATAGCTTTCAAATAATCTCTTTTATTTTGTTTCTTTGTTTCTTTGACGATATATTACTTGTCTCAAGTTCAAGTTTGTTGGCATATTAGCACGTATATTTGAGGAAGTGCTTGCTTCGCACTCACTATATATATGAATTGGTTTTTTGTTTTTATTAATTAAAGCGTCTTCTTTAATTTTATTTAGAGCGGTGTGTACCTGCAAAGATAAGAGTAAATCTTAAGTTAAAACTGCGACCATAATGCACGAGCCGAGCGAGCGAAATCTCGCTGCGGTCATTCAGCCAAGTTCCAGAAAAAAATCGGTCATATTTATAGTTCTTGGTTTAGGTTAGGTTACAACTGTGACCACACAACGTACGAGAAGAGCGAGCGAAGCGAGCGTGCCGCGGTAGCGGCCGGCGAAGTACCAGAAACGAATCGAAAACGAAAAAAGTCATAAACATAACCGTAAAAAAAAGTTGTTTTGTAATATAATATAATATAATAATAATTTCATTCATGTCTACTATGTTTATTCGTACTCATACTCGTATAACTTAAAATAAAAAGTTATTTTCTTCTTTTATTTTAAATCATGTGACTGCAGAACACATGTTTTTGTAGATTTGTCAAATTGTGTTACTACTAAGTACATATTCTTGTAACTGGCGGGAGAAAAAACTAACCTTGACGATTTTCTTGCCCGTTCTTTTACGATCAAGCTCCCGCCCGCAGTGAATGGGCGCGCTAGTTTTTAAGTTTTGACGTTCATAAGAGCTCTTTTGAGCCAAACTTGAATAAATGAATATGAATTTGAATTTGAATTTCAGGACATACCAATCAGGGCTACACAAAGTCATATCATAAGTAGATAAATGTTTCTTTCTAAGTATGAGTGAAAATATTATGGTAATTATGTTTAGGGATAAAAACGTTAGGATAAAAAACAGTAGGAGCTTTAATATTGTATGTTAACGATTTTATTGATAACAATTTTCGGAAACATGAGTGTTATGAACATCGACGGTAGCACTACAAATAGTATGAATAAAAACTTTAGGATTAAAAATTTTAGGAGGAGTGATCATTCGGATTACAAATCGTTAGGAAGAACAATTTCGGATAAAGAACTTTAGGTGAGTCAATATGGACCCCCTCCCAGGGCGTCACTTGTATACCGTAATTTCTGTACCACCTCGTTTTTGTAATGAGATATGCAATAAATGATTTGATTTGATTCAAAGGTGACTTAAAACCTACATTAGTCCTAGCGAGAGGTACAGTCAAAATCATTGAAATAGTGTGGCGAGGGTAATTATGAGGCACGTTGAGTGATATTTGTTTCAAAATTTCGGGGCAATCGATAAAGCTACTAACTACTTCAAATAGGAATGTTAAATCGCGAATCTTTCTTCGTTGGTGCAAGTTCTGCATGTTAAAATAGCTTAATCGTCGTCAAAAGGAGTCCTGAGATATCCCTGAGTATGTGTAAGCTAGTGATCTTGTGAAAGCATGCTGGCTGTTCTCAATACGCTGAGAGTGCCGACTGTAGAAAGGATTCCAAGCCACACTACAGAACTCCAAGCAGCTACGCACAAATGCATTATAAAGCACGATTTAAGAGGAGTACGGCCTAAAATTTTTTGTGTTACGCCTAATGAAACCAAGTTGTTTTGCTGCTTTTTTTACAACGGCGTTAACGTGAGGCTTAAAAGTTAGTTGACTATCCATAAGAACTCCTAAGTCGCGTATTTCAGTAACTTTCTAAAAAATCGAGCCATTCAGTACGTAAGTTGAGTTATGGGGGCTAAAAATAATTACTATAGTTATTTTACCTTTCTACAATATTATGTGCGTTGTTAACATTTTGGCGGCAAAACTGTGTGAACGTAAATTACTTAAGTAAACTAATTGAATTTTTAAAGAAAAAATAAAATGTGAACTCATGTAAAGAAGATTCTGATTTTATTTCATTAATTGATTTTCATGAGTTAGGTAAGTAAGGAAGTAAATAATACCCCTCTCACCGATATAAATAATCGTTCATATTGAAAGCTTATGAGGGATATCTATTGTCAGCAGTGTATGTCCTTGAGTGACAAAGATGATATAAATAGTGTCATTAAAATATGTAGGCTTCACTAGGTCTGTGCTAACCCTCATCATCTCAGCCCATTAATGTCATCTAACTTTTTCACAGACCAAGCATTCTCCTCTCATGAATCCAGATGTCGTGTTTTTTTTAATGTTTGTTATATTGTTTTGTTATATTTTGAATACCTCCCCGTTAGTATTTAATTGTTAGATATTAAGCATTATTTTTAAGCTATTGCATAGCTTCTATCGCGGGCCTTGAGCGTGAAGACCGTATCCAGAAATTTCGTAACGATAAAACCTAACACCCCCCACTCCGAACGGCACAGCGGTGATACTTTTTAGCTTTTCCATCTATCGATAAATAGCAGAACTTTTAATGACTTTTTGAAATGCCACGCTTGTCTCTTTAGTTCAGCAACCCGCCTTCAGGTGGCATTGGTTATATCGGGGCTGCTGCGCATGAGTAATCCTTCTTCGCTACGCAATCCACACGTCTTTTTTATGTATAGGTAATACACATTAATGCCGCGCAGATAAAGTATATATGATATTATATCTATATAAATGGACATAAAAATAAATAATTATAAGTGAATAAGTTTTATTTTCGTTATTTAGAAGTCGTGCTATGCAGGAGCCTCCTCTCACATATCAAGGTGCGAGGGTATTGGGTCATACTCCACCACGCGGACCCAGTGCGGATTGGCGGAGGCAGGTGTATGGCATCCTGCTGTTAGAATATTTCAACCTGCACAATTACGTCTCTAATATGGCTTTACGATTACCACATTTAGTGATAACCGGGACCAACGGCTTAACGTCTCTTCCGAAGCACTCGATATCAAATGCTATACAAACGAACACCCATCCAAGGACTGACATTTGTAAACTCTGTTTTACTTCGGTGATAGTTTTCGAGCACCGCAGAGCTACAATCGCCTCACCGAAAACTTCCCAAATATTTCTTGTTCATGATTGCCACTTGACTTTGCCACTTGACTTTGACCTTGACGATGTGAATTGCGCAGTCAATTGTGGAAGACGTCATTCTGTCTGATCTATTATATTTTGCTGTTTATTGCATGAGCGGTAAGTGTCTATTTTCGAATGACATTCGCATGCTTTAAGGAACATCGACCCATTAATAGATAGGTCGGGTTTGAATTACGTACTTATACAGTCTTTCTAATTCTTACTGAGATCGAATCAATGTTAATCAAACGTTCAAAACACATGCAGAATTACTAAATAATAAATCAGTATCATTTTAATGCGCTTACTAGTAGGACAAATATTCTTTAGAAGATCTTCTTTTGTGATGTCCCAAAAACCGTCTTTTTTTAGTCACTATTCTATTAAGCATATGATATCATCATCATCATCATCTCAGCCCATTACTGAGCACGAGCCTCCTCTCATATATCAAGGTGTGAGGGTATTAGGTCATACTCCACCACGCTTACATAGTGCGGATTGGCGGAGGCAGGTGTATGGCGTCCTGCTGTTAGAATTTTTCAAACCGCCCATTAGGCCTCTAACATGGCTTAACGACTACCACATTTAGTGATAACCGGGACCAACGCCTTAACGTGCCTTCCGAAGCACGGAAGCGCTCGATATCAAATGCCACACAAACGGTCACCCATCCAAGGACTGACCTCTGTAAACTCTGCTGTACTTCGGTGATCGTTTCCGACCACCAAAAACCGCAAGGCTACGAGCGCTTCGATACATACGATATGCTAAGTGAAAATTGGTCCGTCCTTCTAATAATCTGTGGGTGGAGGAATCCTACCAACATCTTGGGAGCTCAAGCCAACCTCACCTGCAAGTGGTGCACCTGCCGATCAACGGACGAGGCTCATGCGAACATAAAAGTTCCATAAGCGGCAATAAGCTTGTCACTTATTACGTGGGACGCACAATATAATTGGCGAAACGTAAATGTTGAACGTAGGCGTATAATATGCCTCTGCCTACCCATTCGGAGAAACAGGCGTCAATGTAGGGTTCCGTGCTCAAACCCGATAAGTGACAACATCAGATACATAATTTCTGCCGCTTTTTCTTGTGATATTATCAAATAAGTCGATTTCAGAAAAGAAGACTGAAAATCTGAGGACTTCATAATCCAATAAGTAAACCTTTTAAGTTTAATTTTTTTAATTAACCGATAAATTCTTATAAGTACTGCTTTAAGCCCAAAAACGCAAATTTTGTCACATATGGGTGATAAAGGATCATGTTGTATTGCCGCTTGCAATTGGGCACATGGGAAGCCTATAGAGGTGGTGTATTATAATGTCTCTAGTCTTTAACACTAATTATTTAGTTGCAACGAAAGTATAATGAGGAACTTGTGTTCTGGATACGAAATAACGGATAAGCATACTTGCATATTTCTTTTCTTATGTAAATACATACTTAATAGACATAGGAAACATCTAGATTATCGTGTTCTTGCGCACAAAGATATGTCCTGTGTGGAAATCGAACCCACGACCTTAGAAGCGGATTGCGGATATACTGACCTCCTCGCCATATTGGTCGTCAAAATCGTCTCGTCATGGTCGCCTATGTCCAGCATTAGACGTCCTTGGGTTGACGTTAATGATATTATTTAACACCAGTATAACTTTTTAATTGTTGTCCATATACAGGCGTAACAGTTAGTTAAAGCATTAATTATCCTTAATTAATCTAACGGCAATAGCCCCGCCACCTATTACGTGGGACCAGCAATACAATTGGCAAAATGAGGGCATATAATATGCCTCTGCCTACCCCTTTGGGGAAACGGGCGTGATTGTGTCTGTGTGTAATCTAAACATATTAACGCCTTCAACATGTGGAGTTAGCGGAAAATATTACAAATTAATTAAACCAATGATTTGATAATTTAAAAACTTCAGGTCAGGAAGACCCTTCAGGTCCCTCCCTATTGATATTAGGTTGGCAGAAAGCAAGCCTACTTTTAAAGGGTTGCTTAAAAAATACTTTCTTGAGGAGTTATCATCTAAATGAGTCTACATATCATAATTACTATTAATGTTGTGTATAGGTATATGTAGTTTATTAATAACACATATTTAATTCTATGTAAGTTTATATGTTTTCTTATTCGTACTGTCTCATACTTTTCTGTTAACCCAAAGGTTAACTGGTAGAGAATGCCTTGCAGCATTAAGTTCGCCTTTTGTACATTTTGATTTTAATTTGTGCGATAAAGTTTAAATAAATAAAAAGCTCTCAAACGTGGATTTTTTCGCCGAATATTTAAATTTTTTTGTCACTTAAAATTAAAAGCGGATACAATTTTGAGCGCCTGGTGGTGACCGGCAAGGTGGACGGGAAAAGGCCACGTAGGAAGGCATGGAGGAAGATGGTCTTACAGAAGATGATACAAAGTAGTCACAACCCCCCGGTACTGAGTAAAAGGACCCACGGAGAGAAACAATCTATTAAAACAAGATTCTCAATGTCGTTTCCCGTGTAGATGTCGCTTTTCGAGGTTGCCTAATATTCTCAAATAATTAAATATATCTGACACTTACACCAATTATTTAGTTCCAAGATAATTATCATTAAGAACTTGTGTTATGGATACTAAATAACGGATAAACATACATAAATACTTTTTTTTTGTAAATACACAATTAATATACATAGGAAAAACCCAGACCAGAACATATATTCATTTTTATACAAACAAATATTTGTCCTGTGTGGGAAGCTAACCCATGACCTTAAGAGTGGAGTGCGGATAAACTCGCCACCACACTATATCGGCCGACAAAATTCTTACATGAAGTTTCCAAAAAGAAAAAAATGAAACACGTGTTCAGTTGTTTTATAAGAAACAGTTTGGGCGTGTCAAGGTTATGAACTATTTTAGTTTTAGTTTTCGTGGTATGGATTTTGTTTATCGGTAGTTACGCCACTTGCAAATGAGGTTGGCTTGGGCTCTTAAGAGTTGATTAATTAATTAGTATGATCCCCATACACCCATTGATTGTGTATTTGGATGGATAACTAGATTCATTCCTTAGTTTGTGAGAAGAAAAACGTATGCTCAAGATTACAAATTCTTTAATAATTATCTGGTTTTTATAATTTCTATTAAAGTAAATAAGTACTTGTGTTATATATCCCCGTTCTTCATTACAATTATGTACTCAAAACAGACACTAATAAGAAAAAAAAATTTTTTTTTGAAAATATATTACATTGATAGCTTTATCATTATTCATTACGCATATTAATACTGCATTGTTTTCTTAACTTTATTTTGATTTCTGTTTACCCTTAATCCATTACAAATTTTATAAGTAAGTCTGTGTCACTTACCTTACAAATTTTACATATCAATCCTATTTTTAGAAAACGCCCAGACAACCCCAGAATTTATGCTCAGAAATATTTGTAGACGCTCGAAATATTCACAGAATATTTAATTGTACACCTTTTTAGGGTTCCGTAGTAAACAAGGAACCCTTATAGTTTCGCCATGTCCGTCCGTCCGTCCGTCCGTCCGCGGGTTAGCGCAGAGACTATTAACATTAGACAGCTGAAAATTGGTGTGGGTATACATATTAATCACGTCGACAAACCTGTAGAATAAAATTTTTAAAAATATTGTTTTGTAACGTACCTCCCCTACACGTAAAGTAGGAATGATTTTTTTTTCTCGAGTCTATCTTATCATGTTGGGTATCGTTAGAAAGGTCTTTCAAAAGTAATACGAGTTTCTTAAAACCATTTTTCGATTTAGGGATCCGTTTTCGAAACATTAAGCTTTAAAGTGGAAAAAATTGATAGAGTTCAGTATCCGCCCCCCCCACCAGGTAAACGGTACTTTCAGAGTGGCTGAAAAAATTCACAATAGTAGTATATATAATGAAGTTAAAAGGAAAACTATCACGGCTAAGTAGGCTTTACTGGTTTTCGAGTAATGGACGACAATCAAATAAATTTTTGTATTAAATGTATTAAAATTTCATTCATACCGTAGTAGTGATATCTATCGGGGAATAGCTGAACCTGTTCATATAGCGACATTATGGCAAAGGGTGACTACGGAACCCTATATTGCGCGTGGCCCGACACGCACTTGGCCGGTTTTTTTAGTTATATTTGTAGACGCTTGAAATATTCACAGAATATTTAATTGTACGCCTTTTTTTAGTTATATTTGTAGACGCTTGAAATATTCACAGAATATTTAATTGTACGCCTTTTTTTAGTTATATTTGTAGACGCTTGAAATATTCACAGAATATTTAATTGTACGCCTTTTTTTAGTAATATTTGTAGACGCTTGAAATATTCACAGAATATTTAATTGTACCCCCTTTTTAGTAATATTTGTAGACGCTTGAAATATTCACAGAATATTTAATTGTACCCCCTTTTTAGTAATATTTGTAGACGCTTGAAATATTCACAGAATATTTAATTGTGCCCCCTTTTTAGTAATATTTGTAGACGCTTGAAATATTCACAGAATATTTAGTTATACGCCCTTTTTAGTTACCATATGCCCTTTATGTATACAATTTTCAATTGAGCATTACATTTAACAACAAATAACAGTCATTGCCATTTGTTGACACAAAATGATACGGATCTTTTCTTGCGCGAGGCCGACTCGTACTAGCCGGTTTTCTACTGATATTCTGTGATTAATCATTATATATTATAAAATCAGTAATGTTATGCAAGGGACACACATATAACACAATAATAACAGTAATCATTTATTCATTGCCTTATTGCAAATACATGGAAAGAGTAAAATAATATGAAATTTTTTTTATTGACAAAAGGAACAAAATTATTTTGTCAAAGTACAATCATCTAAAACTACAAAAGACAGTGATACCAGCAACATTATCTATGACAGATACAAAATATATAGTCTAAACTACATCTATTAGTTATGAATAACTACATAAAATGGTCTCACAATATAATTACATTTCTGGAAAAGATTTAAATAGATCAAAAATATAATTGGCGAAATATGGGCTTTTATGCATCTGTTTACCGTTTTGGGAAAACAGGCGTGATACGTGTGGACGTAAAATAATGCTTGATGCAGCTAGTGAAAGTGCCCCTTAAACTGATGTCGACAAAGACCAAATATCGCACCCCCGGTGCTACAACGTTATTTATGCAATTTTGTCAAAATTAATTTGATTATGAGAAAAATTACGAATATACCAAACTGTAAGATGTTTCGTTTTACTGTGAAATGAAGTCTGAAATAAAGGCTTAAATATTACTAGTTAATTTCTTAAATTACGAAGAACTATTTATTTATTTAACAATTTATGCACATACGGAACATACAGTACAACATAAAGTTATGAAAGACATGTACAACGGCACTGCTTATCCCTAAAAGGAATTTCTTTCAGCAGACCGAACTATGTTTTATAACACTATATTTAATTTGGAAACACTTCTCCTGGAAGATTAAATTGCTTGCAGAAGTTGAAGTGGGTGCGATATGTCAATTTCCTTGATTTATCGACTGATATGGCGTGGTGGAGAGTAAACTCCATCTGCTTCGGAGGTCGTAGGTTTAATTCCCACACAGGAAAAATATTTGTGTGCATAAATATGAATACTTGTTCTGGTTTGGTTGTTTTCTATGTAAATGAACTATGTATTTACAAAATAAAGTATTTACCCGTTATTTAGTATCCATAACACAAGTTCTTAATTATATTAAACCAAAATGATTGAGATATGTCTAAAAATATTGATTGCCATTGGGAATGACATGACACTAATAAGATATCCACTAAGCATTATATCTTAAAGTAATGGACACAATTCAAATATTCAAGTTTATTTACGCACACAAATATTTGTCGGGGTGCGGGTTGTTGAGTGAATTATAAATTATTTATTTTATTGCTATAAATTAATCAACTATGTAGGTTTATTTATTTTTTGAGATAATCTTTCCTAGTACATGTCTATTAATCTCTGGTAGACCATTTTTGGTTGTGACAAAATAGCAGGGGTCGTCGTTTTTCTGCAACTTCTGAGTCACAAGCCGCTTTGTCTGAAATTAAGTATATTGTTTAAGAAATGTACTTACAATGTAACCATTATTATGTTGAATAATTGAAGACAAATTAATTGATTTTATTATTATTATTATATCGGCACTGAGAAAAAACCTGCATACACACAGTCACTCACTATTAACGCACAGTGGTGTGAACACAATATATGAAAATAGTAAAGTAAAGTAAAAAAATATTTACTTCATGAACTATTGTACTTGAAAACGTCAAAATACAAATTGAAAAAAAACAATCGACAAATTATTACACTAAATAATAAGAGCTTGGCCATCACGGTCTTTCATGCGCCCGCAGTGCTGGTCGTATATTACGGCACTCCTCTCTCAATAACATCATCCGCAGTGCTTTTGCCACCGTTGGGTTACCTGCTGTCTTAGAGCCAACTGGTATCTCTCGCAGGCAAAAGACCTGACGGTATGACTATCGGTCCATGGAAGCTTGGCAGGCCGCTGGTGTGGGATGCCACCTGTGCAGACACCGTGGCTCCCTCACATGTATGCGCAACTTCGCGTCGTGTCGGGGCTGCTGCGGTAAGTGCTGAAAATCGCAAACGGAACAAATACGGAAATCTAGGGCCTAACTTTCTTTTTGTTCCGTTTGCGGTGGAGACATTGGGTCCATGGGGGCCGGAAGCAAAGCAGCTCGTGAAAGAGTTAAGTGCTCGCCTCATTGCTGCTTCCGGTGACAAGAAGGCTGGCAGCTTCTTCTGCCAGCGTATGGGCCTGACAATCCAAAGAGGAAACGTTGCCAGCATTCTTGGCACCGTACCCATGGGCCCACAGTTGGAAGACATCTTTTATTTATAGTTTTTATTTTTAATAATTATTTTACCCTGTTTTAGATTAAGTATTACACTAAATTACAAAGCTTAGATTCACTAACATGCAACAAAACAATTTAAAAACAAAAAAATATTAAGTGTAAGTGTATCTAAGTGCCAGTTCCGAGCCACCGCTCTGTAAGAAGAACTGGTAAGAAACGCATAGGCTATGCTAATAAGCGCTGCATACCCTGGCTGCTAAGCCTACATAAAATTTTAAAAAAAATCTTAATCTTAGTGTTTCTTACTCACTATGACGATAATAATAATATTGTGATAATGAACTATTTGTTCATCTAAGAGTGTGTGTGAGTTTGAGGGAGAAGTCCAATATTTATTAGAATCCAACTCCAGCGTTTTTCAGGATGCTTTTCCAAAAGGTAACAGACTCGGCATCAAGATGCTGCACAATTTCTTTATTACCTAGTTATTCGTGTTTGAGTGAGTGTGTGTAAGTTTGAGCGTGTGTAAGTTTAGTGTGTGTCAGTAGTGGTCCAATTTTCAATAGAAGCTAATTCCAGCGTCTTCGAGGATGCTCTTCCAAAAGCTGATGGATTCGGCGTCAAGATGTTGTCCAATTTCGACAGTATCGGCAATGTTACCGTAATACTCTCCAGTTCCAAATTCTGGCCATTGGACCTGGTCATCCTTTGTTGTCATGACACTGTAACAACAGATAAAAAAGGTAATTATTTATTGCCATCATTCTGCATGGGGATCCTCTCAAAATCTTAGAAACCCAAGTAAACCTCAACAGCAAATAGTGCACCTGCCGATCAACGGACGAGGCTCTGGCAAACATAACTGTGCCCAGTAAGCAGCAATAGACTCGCCACCTATTAAGTGTGGTTAATAATATTATTGGCGACGTGTAGGAGTATTTCATGCCTCTGCCTCCCCCTTCGGGAATTCCCACGTGCCCCTTTAAGGCATGGTTATAAATGTCTGATATTAAAATTAGATGTTATGCTTTGAAGGTTTTGACCACAATTTGCTCACCTAAAGCACGCAATTTTTATGAAGTAGAAAAAAATAAAACCCACAATAATACTAATATTGGACGAGTCTTATCTTCTGGGGATACCTGCTCATCGCTTTTGAGGACGTCTATTAGATTTCCATATGATATATATGAGTTTACTTGTGCAAACGATATAAAAAAACACACTGCATTTTTACTTCAAACTAAGTTTGTACCAACTATGCGAACTATACAACGAATAAACTTAAAAAAATATCATATTTCCATTATTTTTGTGAAAATTTTACGAATCGAAATGATTTTAAACAAATAAACAGACACAATATGTGTCCAAATACACAAATAGGTAGATATTTTTGTGTGTATGAATAAATATACTATTTACAAATACTACAAAAAAAGTCATTCTGGTCTATTTTTATTATTACACAAAATAATATTGACAGTATATTGAACCACCACAGAAACCTATCTGTAGATTATTAAAACTACGCAACGGATTTTAATACGGTTTTTTAAATGATTCAAAAGAAACGGTTATATTAACGTCTCGCGGACAAAGTCACAGGCGGCCGCTAGCTTAACTATAAATTAGTGACAAGTAGAGCAAAATTAGTCAATTGTCAACTTACCCGTACTTGGCGAAGTTTGTGAACAGTGTACACGCCAAGTTAACCAAACTCCTCTCCTTCTCTCCCATTTCTATTGTAGTATGTTTCGCCTCCAACAGATACATCAAATCATCTAAATGAGACGCACCACTTATGCCATACTTCTCGCCGAGCTTCCCATAAATGTTTCTGTCTGATTGACATGAAAATTTATAGAAGAAATATTTACCTCTTTTATGCCGAGATAGGAGCTTTATAAATCTATGCACGTCATATGTGAAACAAGACTCTGATGTATAAACCACGAACTCCTGCAAAGTTTCCAATGTAATAGACTTGTTGCCGAAAAAGTGCTTACGAATGCGATAAGCCAAATCTAACACTTTATCTGGGCTAGTTTGAAGTAACACTTTCCTTGGAACGACCATTTCGTGGTATCTCTCATAAGTATCTATTAAAGTGGTTTCAAAAGCAGGTATGCCAATAATACCCTCCATACTAGTATATCCTATCAGAACATCAACGTCGTTCACTTTTCCATCTCGTAAAATTTTAATAGGCTTCTCTGTCAAGAAATGGTCTTTTCCGTAATCTTTTTCAACAACAGGCGTAAAGTGGTACATTTTAATAATATTGCACGCAATTGTTTCGAACCCCATCAGGATAGGATTTGGGTCAATGAATTGTTCCACAGGCAAACTTTGAAAGTATTCCAGCAGCTGTTTTGGGTCATTTGATTCCAATCCTAGTAGCTTGCCTAATAGGATAGCACGTCGTTTTGGCTCAAAGGGCAACGACCAATCGCATAATGGTACTCCACTCATTGAAATGCATCTCTTGAAAAGACCTTTCGATAAGGGTGAAAGGATATGTAATGCACACGACGAGCCTCCGGCACTTTCTCCAAAGACTGTCACGTTATTCGGATCACCTCCAAAATGCTTTATGTTACCTTTCACCCACTGCAAGGCCATGACCTGGTCTTTCATACCAGCATTACCCGGCACATCTTCAGAGTCCAGACAAAGGAACCCTAACGCCCCTAGCCTGTAGTTGATCGTGACTAGTACAACGTT
Source organism: Musotima nitidalis (assembly GCA_949126915.1). NCBI lineage: Eukaryota > Metazoa > Arthropoda > Insecta > Lepidoptera > Crambidae > Musotima > Musotima nitidalis. The sequence continues at coordinate 2,226,226 of OX421424.1, read as the reverse complement.
GTGACACATAAGAAAACTTGGACCATAATGGTCTTCGTTCCCAGATCCACACTTGAAGCCGCCTCCGTGTATGAAGACCATAACAGTTAAGGGTTCTGAAGGCTTAAGGTTAGGGGTGTACACGTTAAGGTACAGGCAATCTTCGCTACCATGTTCTAATTGGTTGGTGAATATGTCCCTTTGAGGGCACACTGGGCCGTGTTTCTTCGCGTGTCTGACTCCCTCCCATGGTTTTGCAGGAACTGGTGCCTATAAAAATGAACATGAAATTACGAAAGATACTATGAAATACGAGTGTCTATTAGCATACAGTTTTTTTTTATCTAATTTAATTTTACCGAAAACTATTTCCCGATTTTTAATATATTTTTGTTTAATTCATGGAATAGTTAATCATCGCTGTTTTTTATCATCGAAACAATTTCGTTAAAAAAATCTTTAAAGTTGTTTTGGTTATCAGATAAAAACGGTATATCGAACTTACATGTCAAAAAAGTATTAAGTTATCGATAAAACTATTCGTAAAAACTTGTTACATTATGTATCGGACCCAATATTACTTTATCACTTAACAACTTTTTATCGCAGTGACGTATCATCGAACGATGCACTCGTCTGTTGATGATAAATTGTGATGCGGTCAGTTTTATATTAAGAAAATAAAAATAACCTTAACCTAACTCAAAATTCATTAAATATATTACATTAGGATATCGTCGTAACGACGTATTTTCGATGTGTTAAAATTTTTGTATCAATTATTTTGCAAACTGAAACTTACGATGAAACATAAAAATGGGTTACGAAACTTTGATATAACATTACAACTAAATGGTTGAAAGCTAAAAGCTATGCTGAAATAAAAGTAATTATAAGTTGAATCACACAAACACACACAAATTTAAAAGAATAGATTTTTTTGTATAAATTGTTTAATATACCTACTTAAGATAAGATTGATTCATTATTATTTGTTTAATGTCAAAAAATATTTGGGGTAAGACAAATTTCTTAATTACTTAATATGAATAAAATAATAAATAACAATAGTAATATTCACAAAATGTCAGATTTTTTTTTCATACTTAAAATAATCATTTATATTATAATCACATTTATCCATTTGTAGTTATATTTTATTAGCACAAAATAATATTTAAATTATGGTGGACGCTGTCCAATTCTCTAAATTAGTCTATTGTAACCATGCTATGGAAGAGTGGTGTTATGTAACACAAGCATATGTTTGCTTAAAAGGTAGCTCCATTCACTAACATTGTATTAGACACTAAGTTAATGAAATAAACATTTTGTATTGTATTTGTATTATTTCCATAAAATGCATGAAAAGAAATAACGGTAAAGTCAAAGCAAAAGTAAAAATCATTTATTCAAGTTTGGCTCGATAGAGCTCTTATGAAGGTCAAACTTAAAATTTAACGCGCCCATTCACTGCGGGCGGGAGCTTGATCGTAAAAGAAAGGGCAAGAAAATCGTTAAGTTTGGTTTTTTCTTCCGTTAATTACCATTTATGGGTATTTTTTTTTTTTGAAAGCTTACAGCTGTTTTTACAAAATAAAAAACTTATAAAATAACTATAGGCTAATTACAAGCTTCCACATATTAGCTTTAAGCAAATTTTACATAGTAGCTTCAATTATAAATTTTTAATAAGGCCTTTAACATTATCTGGTGATCCAAAAAAGAGATCCAAGTCAAAATCATTAGACAACTCATTGAAAGTTGTAGAGAACAAACCTTACTCAAAAGTTCCGAACAATCTATTTTACTCTGAGCAACTTTTTTAAAGAAACACAAATCTGCGATTTGCCTCCGCAAGTGTAAAGGTTGCAGATGCAGAGTGGAGCATCGTTGATCATAGTCACAATAGGCCAATCCAAATTTACTTTTATTGGATGTGTTGTAGGGATCCCTAATTATATTCTATTACAATTACACCAATTATTTAGTTCCAATCTTAAGTATTTGAGATCTTGTGTTATGGATACTAAAGAACGGATATCCAAAACCTTTTTTTTGTGAACTTAATATACATATAAGAGACACCTAGACCAGAACAACATTCATGTTTATGCACACAAAGATAAGTCCTGTGTGCGAATCGAACCCACGACCTCAGGAGTGGAGTGCAGGTATACTGACCTCGACGCCATATCGGTCGTCAACGCTCTAAAATATATTATATTTTACGCACAAATAAAAAGTCTATTCAATGCAAACACACAAACAATTAAATCATATCTCATTAAAAAAAAAAAATTTGCACAACTAAAAGATACTTTACGTAATAAATTTAAGAGACCTAATAGTTATCTATAATATAATATATCTATCTATACTCTATCTTCCAGATATAAATATATATGTAATATCAGGAAGAAGAAGTTTGACGACCGGTATACATGCACTCCACTCCTGAGGTTGTGGGTTCGATTCCCACACAGGACAAATCTTTATGTGCTCGAACACGTACATTTGTTCTGGTCAGGGTGTTTTCTGTGTATATTAAGTAAGTATTTACAAAAAAAAAGTATTTAAGTATGTTTATCCATTGTTTAGTACCCATAACACAAGTTCTCAATGATACTCATCTTGGAACTAAATAATTGGTGTAATTGTCAGAATAATATTATTCTTATATTTATTCAAGTTTCGCTTAATATAGCTCTTATAAAAGTCAAAATTACAAAACCTAAAAACTAGCGCGCCATCTCACACAGGCGGGAGCTTGATCGTAAAAGAACGAGCAAAAAAATAGTAATGGTTAGTTTTTTTCCCGCCAGAGGAATTTTTAACTCAGAAATGATGTATGGTGTGGCCCAATGGGAAAATGTGGTGCAACTTTATTAGTTTCATTATACGATCCAGCCAATTTAGTGATAGGGCAACTACAGCGATAAGGTTTGTCAATGTGACTGAACATTATCAAATGGTATGATTAGTTTTTTTTAAACGTCTTTGCCCTAATTAAATTAGTCTTTTCTTATTAATAATGTTTTGATACTAACTATTGAAACTTACATACCATCACGCCATCCCCGGAAAGGGCAGACAGAGTTATATTGTAGGCCCACATATATGCCAGTTATATTTTATGGTCCCACTGGTGGCACGCCTGGTGGAGGTGCAAACCTATTGCCGCTTACCGGAAAATTATATAATTGCAAGAGCCTCGTCCGTTGATGGGGAGGTGCACCACTTACAGGTGAGGTTGGCTTTGGCTTCTGAGATCATCCCTTCCCGGACAGGTACACCTTGGCTTGGTGGAGGGGCTGAGTACCTACCGGAGGCCGGGAATAGGTAACACTCAGAGGTTGGCGACTCTGGGTGCCTTTAGTACTGACTACTAGGGGGAAACTAAGAGGGACTTGTGGAGGTCGCAGCGGGGGCAGGAGGTCCCTGCTGTCTAACCATAGACCCTCCGAGAAGTCGGCCAGTTACGCTATGGCTGCACAAGGAGGTAAGGGGGCGCGACACACTGTGCCTCTTTGAGGAGGTCCCCCAGTTCTGATCCGGGGGTAGCTATAAGAATAATGCGATCTAAATGCTAGGTGGTCTCTATTGCTAAAAGCGATTTCTTCCAGGCAACCTGTCTCAAAGGTTAAATTAATCATTCAAAGCTAACCTTAATCTTATTTATAATGGATTAACAACATCTAACAAGAAATATCACATTATTACCATTAAAGTTATTTTAGTGTGTATGGAAAGTTTTCCTGTGAGAATTAGAAATTTTGCGTAATAAAAAGTATTCCCTGAGTAAATTCAATCTAATCCCAAACTATGTAACGCAATATTTTCAAAAAAATCTAGTCGGTTAAACTGTTTCGTGTAATTGAGGAAGAAATATAGAATTTTTTTGAGAGAGTATTTTAAAATAATGTCTCGCCAATTTGAAGACGACACAGACATACATTTATATAGTAAAAATGGATGTTTAATAAGAAAAATAACTACAAGTACCTTAAATCTCAAGTTCCCCACAGGCGGCGTTGCATACGGTATTCCCTTAAAACTGTAGTACTTTTGGTTTCCATTCAAAGATGACTCCAATATTTCCCCTTCAAGGATACCTTGTTGAACTTTGACATGAGCCATTTTATTTCTCTCTTCTATTAACATGACCATGAACCAGTCTCCTTCCGTGGTTCGTTCAAGTATGCGGCAACACACTGTTGGAATAATCTCCCTCCTCCCATTCGAGCGCTGAAAGCCAAATATAATTTTAAAATATGTCTTAAGAAGTTTTTATTAGCGCAACAGAAGGAATTTACACCTTCTTGATCCTTGCGATGCGTAGCTGACGGGGGGAGATACCTAAATTTCTGTAAAATAACACAATACCCAAGGTTTCCCGGATAAATATAGATTTTTAAGTTTTGAGACTTATGATGTTATGCCATGCCTGCCCATGCAACGCAAACATTTTTTTGCTTATGTGTCATTCATTAATGTACAAGTGACATATTATTCTTTTATTTTAATAATGATGTCATTATGCAGCCTATTGTTGCTAGTATTGATTTATTTTTTCTTTTATTACTTTGTGTTTCTTTTAGTATTAGTTTTTGTTGTATGTAGTATAAAATTTAATTTAGTTTTTATTTGGCGTCTTATATTTTTTAGTTTATTGTTGTAGTTTTTAATGGTGAATTTGGCCCATGCTGAAAATCAGTGCAGTGGGTTTGTTTACAGACTCCCTGCGAATACTGAGCAGGGGCCTTTTTCAATATTATGCAACCTTTACGTGTCCTTTAAATTGTATTATTTCTTTATTATGTTGTGTATGTTGTGTGATATTGAAATAAATAATTTTTCATTTCATTTCATTTCATTTCATTCATTTCATCACACAATAGTAAATTTACGAATAATTTTACGGAATTTAATTGCGGTTTATTGAACTATTTTTATCCCTACGACGTCTTCAATACTTTACAGTCCGTCAATAAAATTAAATACACCTATTATCCCAGTCTCCCCGTGTCTACAAATTACTTTACATAAAGGGTGTCTTTATAAAAAAAGTATTTAAATGTGTTTTGTAGTTATTGAGTATTCATAACACAAGTTCTTACTGATACTTATCTTGAAACTAAATAGTTGTTATAAAATATTTATTATTACTGTAAAGTATTCGGGATAAAAATAGTTTATTCAAACCGTGACTGCAATCCGTAAATTGTTATTTATTTGAAATCTTTTTTGATTATCACACTTAAGATATTTAAATACCTTTACAATGATGTGTTACTACGACTGCCCTTATATACTATGTTAAGACTCGACTCAAAAGTAGTTTGACCGGTGTATGTACTCGTAGAAATTTTATCACATACATCGGCTTAAGACTGGTTTTTATACGCCTATGTTTACGGTATACTTAATATACACTATTTGTATTCATCACAGCTTGGTTAATTACGTACCACTATAGAGCACGGGTCTCGGTCTCAAGAGGTATTTTTGCTATTCATAAATTAAAGTGCCTCATAGGCAGGGGCATATTACGCGCCCAAACTTAGTCAATTATATAATTGGCCTTGAATAATAAACATTTGATATCTATCAATCATTGAATGATTAATAATAATATACTTTATTCCTCATTACAGGTAAATTAAGTTGGTACAGGTTTATACAATGTATACCCCCCGACTGGTCTTCACCTTGTCGTGGGGGGGGGGCTGAGTACCTCCCGGTAGGGCGCAGGAGGCGCTAGGGAAAAGGCAACACCCAGAGACCGACGACTCTGGGTGCCCTTAGTACTGACTACCGGGGGGGAAACTAAGAGGGGCCTGTGGAGGGCGCAGTGGGCAGGCCAGGAGGGCCCGCTCAGCAGCGCCAGGAGGGTCTAGGCAGTGGGGGCAGGGGGCCCCTGCTGTCTAACCATGGACCCTCCGGGAAGTCGGCCACACACGCTATGGTCGCAAGGGGAGGTAGGAGGGGCGCGGCCACTGCGCCTCTCTGAGGAGGTCCTCCCGGTTTTGGTCCGGGGGACGTGGGCCGCAGGCGGGGTGTCAGAAGCTGCAACCCAGGTACTGGCCCTCGCCTCTTTCTCAACAAGCGGCGGGCGTCGTCGGAAGATTTTTAGTGGGTATTACTTGGCGGTCGTGTCTGCCGGTGGTGAGTCCCACACCCCCTTTCGGTCCCCCTTTGGCCGGAAGGCAGTGCGTAAATGCATTTTGTTACCGATGGAAAAAAAAAAAAAGGTTTATACAATGTGTCTCCATGATGTATTTTATCCATACATACATAATATTACGCCTGTTTCCCCGAAGGGATAGGCAGAGGCATACTATACGCCCACACTTCGCCATTTATATTGTTGGTCCCGTGTAATAGGTGGCGAGCCTATTGCCGCTTACCAGGCACTGTCATGTTCGCCAGAGCCTCGTCCGTTGTTCGGCAGGTGTACCACTTGCAGGTGAGGTTGGCTTGGGCTCCTTAGGTCTTGGTAGGATCACTATACACCTATAAAAAAAAAATGCGTTACTAAATGTTATCCGTGTCTAAATAATTATACTGCATAAAATTTTAGAATACATTTTTAGTATCTGATACTATTTTAAAATATTATGTTTATAGATTATTATTTACTGTTTAATAGAAAGATAAAAAAAATAGGTAACACTTTCATCACATATCACATATCCTAGCATTATCCCGGTTGCCCCAGACTTAAGCTTAGGGCCCAGGGTCTGCTCACTGTTTTGACCAGATTTGACTGAATTGCTGTTAAATTACCGACACTAAGTTTCAATTAAGTGCCGTGTTGCACCGGCTTAGGATAGTGCCACCGGGAGTCGACACAGGCAGCAACGTCATCCTGCGTAATGGTTGGAACTGCGATTACCAATCCACCTGCCTAGCGTGGTGATTATTAGCAAAAGCCCCCAGACGATCGCAATTTATTAGGGAGGACATTGTTCAGCAGTGGACTTTATAAGGCTGAAGTGTTGAAGCTTCGATATGAAGCCCATAGCATAGGCCCAGGCACCGCAGAAACTACAAATCCTCTGGTACTGGCCTCTTGCCCCTTTTTCAACAGCGGTGGGCGTCGTCGGAAGTTTTTGAGTGGGTAGGAATCCGGCGGTCGCGTCTGCCGCAAAGTGTCCCACGCCCCCTCCCAGTCTCCCCCTTTGGCCGGAAGACAGTGCGTAAGTGCATTATGTTACCGACGTAAATCAAAAAAAAATATGCCCAGGCACCGTAGTCTCGTCTGCCCCAACGCGGATGAATCCGCTGGCACAGTTAGTGTTTATATAAATGTCCAAAGATATTGTCATTGGGGGGACAACGTGTCATGTGTTCAAATTTGTTCAAGGCCAGCTTGCATAACGGTCATTAATCCTTTTTAGTGCTAAATCTATTTAAAACAACATTCTGACCCTCTCAACTTCAAACAAAGGACTGAATGCAATGACATTTTAAATCAAATTTATCTAAAATTTTATTAAGAACTGTTGTACAAGCCGGTTTTAAAGTTTGCCAGTGTTAAGTAATTACATAAATGTGTGTTAAATAAGTGTTTTCGTCATTTAGCCAAAGTCAAGTAAAGTGCATCATAGCCGAGACAAGTCAAAGTTATGCCCATTAATGTAGTGGAGCCATTACAAAAGGGTCAACACGGAATAAACTGTAATATACCACTTTCCTACACTTATATACGTTGGCAATGAAGTTATGTCGATATGCGATAGGCCGCGTCGACGACGGCGCGTTCGTGTTCCACGTGCGCCTCAAAGAGATGTCAGCACACTGAGGGGCCCCTGGGTAGGGGGCTAAGCCTGCCAGGGTAACGGGTCTGTTTAAAAGGGTTACCGCGGCCTTGGTGTTACAGGCTCAAGAAGGAACATAGATGGTTTTTAGTCAGTAAAAGTCTGACACACCCTTCCGCTTCACTCACAGCAGAAAAGGTTTACCGCAGACCGAATGGTAGTGGTTCGCCACACAATTGAATTTTAGATTTCATGCTTAATTGCTCAAAACATACATCTGATGACAGTATAAAGAAAATTTAAAACCCTAATTCGTTCAGCCGTGTTAAACCTATAAAAAGCATTTTCTTTGCCATCAAAATTGGAATACGAAAAGGTATTCAATTGTTTCAAACCCTTTGGCTCTCAAAAAGGTCCTTATTCTGACGACATAAATTCCCGTTTTTGTTAAAATTATATTTGGGAAAATTAATGCTGTACCCAACCTTCCATGTTGAAGGGTTTTTATATGACTTTGTTTTTGCATATGAAAACATTTAAGTACCTACTTAGCCATATTTCTCATAATCATTAATCTTATCACTTCAGCCATATAAAGTCCACTGATGAACATTGGCCTCCACATAGTTTATTATATTGGCCTGTAATGACCATGCTAGGCAGGCGGGTTGGTGATCGCAGTTCAAGCCAGTACGCAGGATTACGCTACTGCCCATAATCAGGTAGGATTTCTCTTCATGGAACCTTACGACTGTGGCGTGGCACTGTTCTAGGCCGGTACCACTCAGCTCAATAATTTAATCATTATTTAAACTTATCAGTAAAGTTATTCAGCAAAACATTTTAACTTCTTTTTTGTACCACTAGGTGGCTCTTAAGCATCCAGGCATGCGGCCCATCTGATGGTATGAGGTCAGCACGAGCTATAGATTCTTGCAATACCAGGCAGGGGCGTGCACAGATATTTGGGATATGGTATGCAGTCGTATTCAGAAACGATTACCGAGCATAATAATAAAAGTTAAGCATAGTTTATAAAGGTCAGTGTTGTATGGCTGTCTGCTTGTGTGGTATTTACGATCTCTCTCTCTCTCTGTGGCCGATCCATAAAACTAGCTATAATAATGGCTAATTTCTGCCTGATGGTAAGCAGTCGATGCAGTCTAATAAAAAATGAAAGCGCTTCATATCGTGAAATAAGCACGGTACAAAGCGCATCCACTCATGACGGTCTGCTAAAATGCCGTTTCACGTTTCCCAGCTTAAAATACCCGAAAATCATGGGAAATAGGAAACACATGAGCCGGCAGAGTATTCCAGAGCTTAGTGGTCTTGCTCAGAAACGACCTCCCAAATTTCTTGGTTCGAGTGCTGATAGTCTGCACAGTATGAGGATGGATTCTAAGACCAGCACGTGATGTTCGGGAGAGGAAAGGAGAGGGCGGGATGAGATCGAAAAGCTCCTCAGAACACTCGCCATAGTAGTTGCGGTAGAAAACACTTAGAGATGCAATGTCTCTACGCAGCTCGTTGCATTGTCCGGTATCCGGCCTATGAACACAACCCTTCGGACGAAACTCTTCATTCAACAGCGTCGGCAACTGGCCAATTGGAACAGTAATCACGTAAGAATTAAAATCCACTCTGCGACGTGAGTTCAACGGCTCGACGTTGGTAGTTGGTTTTCACCTTGATGTACTCGACAGCCTATAATGAACCATGTAGCTATTGATTTCATCTACTATCGTGTTTACTTACACGCTGTGTTGAACAACCTTCGCAGTAATATCTGACACACGACATGCTGTCTCGAGACAAGACAGCTAACGTGACGTGTCGACGACGCATGTCAAACACGACACGCTAGCCAATTTTGTTCTTGGTAAAAGTTTTGGTGCAAATAGATTTACACAGTCGTGACATTGTTTTTCTTTTTTATACTGATTTCTCTCCCATACTTTTCTGTGAAACCGCCAATCAGTGTAAAGTCGTCGGTAAAAAAAAAATATAAAATAATACCGCGATTTTTAGCCTTGAAATTTTTTTGAAAAAAAAAAATAGTTTGATAATTTGTTGCCGGATGGAACCATCCACAAACTGGATTCCACCAACACTTTGTGCAGACATGCAGTCCCATATCATAAGAGACGCTGGAAACTTAACTTTTCGTTTAATGCAATCAGTATGAAATGCTTCATGTTTATTTCGAACTACTTTTTTCTTTCATCGCCCACTGTGACTTCGAATTTAGACTCGTCACTCCATTCTCCACTCCAAGATACAACGCCACTGATCAGAAGTCCAATTTAAGTGATCACGCGCAAACTTCAATCTCTTTTTCTTTGTTAAGCAGTCAATAGTGGTTTTCCTTTAGCTGTGTGAAATTCGTAGCTCATTCTTTTCAACACTCTTTTGCAGGTACCAACTAAGACATCCGTGTTAATCATGTCTCTCCATTGCACCGTGAGTTCTCCAGCTCGAGCACGACAATTTCTTTTGATAATATTCTTAAGGATTCTGTTTTCTGCTTCACTTGCCGACCTTGTTTCACCACGAGGTCGGCAAGTTTTCTTCAAGCAAAATGTATTTCCATTCTTTTTATAGTGCTGAATGAGAGGCTGCACTGTAGATCTGGGCAGTGCCAAGTCTTTCGAGATTTGGTAACTTGATTTACCCACCCACTGGTTTTCCACTGTAAGGTATATCGAAATAGATAATGTTTTCTGTTTACCTTCTAATATAATAAACCAGTCAGTTACACGTCTTGTTGTTTGATTGTCGTTCCAATTCTGTACCTTCAGTGAAAAGTGATACATCTCGGCCTAGATCGGTTCTCATATTCACTGATTAAACTTCTTAAAAAAAAATTAGCTAAATTTCAGTCTTATCCCCGTTATTATAAGATTGAAATTGAGCGAGTTGTTTTTGTGAGTAGTGATATAAGTAAGCATTTATTTCTGGATTTTTTTGTGTAAAAAAATACTTTTTCATTCGTATCAAAGTGTACTGAACCCATACTAATATTTCTAAAATGTATTTTAATACGACTCAAGATACCACATCTTACGCGACTCAAAAGTTTTTACTTCAATTAGTACAAAGTGATATAAATCGAATCCTATCATAATACATTAAAAAATAGACACAATGCAGTTTAGTGCAAAGTGGTACATTTGTACATAAACCATAAAAATACAAAATTATTTTCATAAAAAAAAGTGACTAATGATACAACTGCAAATCAATCAATTTACACGTAATTTACCTAGCTAACTTTGATGTGATTATAAATTGAATACATATTATATTAATATAAACTTACGGAACATAGAACATAGATTTATGTGAAAAATGATACTTTTATAGTAGAATCAAAACTATCGCCAAATTTTAGAACTGAATTAGCGGAAAAATACGTAAAAAGTGATTTAAGTTCGCGCAGCTCTTAGTGCTGCCAGTTACAGAAAAATCTCTAACGAGCGACTAGAACTCGTGAAACAGCATATCAATAAATTTCCGGCATACGAAAGCCATTACTCTCGATCCAAGACTTCTAAAAAGTACCTTAGCTCTGACCTATCCCTCAATACTATGTATCAGCTTTATTGTAAAGAAAATAGTAACCCTGTCTGTAAAACTGTATATGCCAAAGTTTTTAAAGATATGAACCTATCATTTAAGAAACCTAGTGTAGATACATGCAATAAATGTAACTTGTTACAAAATAAGCTGCAATATTTACAAGATGCTGAAGAAATAGGACAAGTACAGGAGCAACTGAGACTACATCAGGAAAGCTACGAAAGTGCTTACAATGAAAAACGCAAAGATAAGGCTTTGGCTAAAACTAATTCTGATTTTTGTGTAATTGCATTTGATTTACAACAATGTTTGCCTACTCCAATGCTGAATACTCAGTCAGCATTTTATAAAAGACAACTATGGGTCTACAACCTAACAATCCACGATTTTATGTCTGATAACGCATATTGCTACATGTGGCCAGAATGTAGTGGTGGTAGAGGCGCCAATCAAATAGCTTCATGCTTATACGACTTTATCACTGTGAGACTTCCGTTGCTTCACCCAAATGCTAAAACCTTAATCATGTATTCAGATTCATGTTCGGGACAAAACAAAAATTCTATTGTTTGCACAGCCTTATTATTTGCAATAAAAGACTCGCCTCAACTTTTGAACATTGAACAGAAATTTCTCGTGCCCGGCCATACGCACATGGAAGTTGATAGTGACCATGCGCTGATTGAAAGAGCAAAAAAACGAACTTCAATGAATATTCATCACTCACGTGATTGGTGTCAATTGGTAAGGACTGCATCGACTAGAACTAATAAATTTTCGGTAATTTAAATGGCGGTAACAGATTTTTATGATTTTGCACTATTTTCAAAAAATAATTTTACTGTAAAAAAGACTAATTCTACTGGTGAAAAGTTTGAATGGTCAAATGTACGAGTTATTAAATTTAGTAAAGAAAAATTTCCTGTTTTTGAATATAAAGAAAGTTACGAAGGTGATGACTATTCAATGATGTCTTACGACAAAAAGAATAAAAACTACAGTTTAGTTAGTATCAATGCAGTACAAAAATGTTACAATGGACCGGTCCCTATAAGCGTTTTGAAGAAAAGGGATTTAATATCACTGTTAGAATACATTGACCCAAGTGTTCACAATTTTTATCATGATCTGATAACCAACTCAAATATGCGTGACGTAGATCCTGATATTGATTCTGATAATGAATAGTTGATGGATGTTTCAACACATTTGTTATTTGATTTTTGAGACAACTGATTTGATGCTGTGATAATCAAGATTTACCCTCCTTACTAATAAACGCGAAATAAAGTTACACCAACTCTAATCGGTTAAAAATGTATGTTATTCCGGAGATCATCCTAGTTGTAACTTAACGCCGTGTTTATTAGTAAGAGGGTAATGCTATAAGTTTAAAAGTTATGTTTTTTTTTATATAGATGTTAAGTACTTTAAAATATATTGTTTGTGAAAGGGTTAGTTGAAGTGTTTAAATGTATCTATTGTTTAGTTTTTTGAGACTGATTTTTAAGAGTAAAGACTGATTCGAAGAGTTAAAATTAATCAAGATTATCGCTAAGGTTTAAAGTTACGTTCTATTTAAATACATAATATTGTATTGTGTAATGAATAGTTAAAGTGCTATAATTATATCTGTTGTTTTGTTTTTAAAGACTGATTTAATACTAGTTAAGACTGATTCGATACTCTGATAATCAAGATTAAGGCTATAGGTTTAAAAGTTATGTTTTTCTTTATAAGGATATTGTTTTATATCGTGTAGTTAGAGTGCTACAATATAATATCTGTGTTAATTTCTTGAATTCTTTATTAAAGGAACCCTTTTTTAATGTTGGTTTTATTTTATTTTGATATTTACGTAATTTTAACCTTTCTATGACCAATACGTTTGAAAGTATCAGTGACTTGTATCACTAAACACTTTGAAGTATAAAAATGTATTACGATATATTCTAGCTTGTAGCATTAATCACTAACTAGTTTTAAAAAAATCTTTGGTGTAAAGGGATACAAATGAATATTTTCATACTATTCTTTAATAAAACAAGGAAATAAGATTGCTGACAATTAAATTGATCATATTAGTTTTACGACTTTTGCTTACAATAACTGTTTGCTAGCAAAACAGGGCAAAACGCAAACCTTATAACATTTCACACCAAACGATAACTAAATGTGTAAAATAATGCAATTTGTTTTAGACCTATCTACACAAAAATTAGCAAAGAAAATTATAGTGTACAGTGATACAACTGGCTATTTTCAGAAATAACTTAAATCTCGTGCAAAATAATGAATTCAAACCTAGGTCTAAATAATCTTATTGGTATTATGTACTCGTAACACATACCGTTTTTCATTATAAAACGTCAGAAACATAATGAGAATTTTTTGAATCTTTAACTTCAAATTACTCAAAACTGTGATTTTTGACTTGTATCACTTTTCACTGATGGTACAGAATTGGCGACGAGTAGTTTTACAACTGTTTCGAACCCTAATAGTGTATAAATTATCAGTAATTATGCCTATTGGTTAACTAGAACCGTTCGACATTAATTCGAAGCAGTGGCCGTCTTACATTCGTCGCGTCAAACAGTACATTCTACTGAACGAAATCAAGGACGAATTGTGTGTGCCGCTATTAATTACGGTAGTAGGTGAAACTTCATATTCGTTAATGTGCGATCTTTGTGCTTGTGTCACCCATTTTTTCTTGGAAACTGAAGAAATTAATTGAATTTTTCAGAATTTATACTATCCCACTTGTCAAAATGACTCAAATTTACTTTTCCAAACATACATTTTGAAAAGTAAATTTAAACAAGGGAAGAAAAGTATGTAACTCAATGACGATCTCTTTTGAACTATTTTGCTTACCATTGTATCAACTTAAAAGCAGGGTATCTCCCTATTTGAAAGACTGAAATAATTTATTGCTTTAACATTAAAAAGTGCATAAGTAACTGATGACATGGTAAAAAAGTTTGTTTTGTTGTAAGTAGACAAAAATAATTAAGTTTGGATAAAAATGTCTCTACGTTTTTCGTACTAGACGAACTATTTTGCATCGAGGCTAGTAAAAATCAAAGAATTATCCTCATGTATCCTTCAAAGCTTTGTTATAATAATTCAAAAAGAACACTATTTTCTATAATATATTATATAATATATTTTCTATTTGTTATACAAAATAATTCATAGCAAATTTGACTGTAACCCTTTGCTGAATAATATTTATCTACGATTACCCAGTAAATCGCATCGTATCCGAGACTCCCGCGCGCACAAACTATTTGAGCCCAAGTTTTGCAGGACCAGGGCGGGTGAGCGTGCTCCACTGCGACGTATTATGCATTTTTACAATGCACATTGCTCCAATATTGATCTCTTCAGAATGTCACTAAACCAATTTAGAAACAGTGTACTATCGCAATTTAAAGATAATGATATGGACAATTAATAATTATTTTCTAAGTAACTCATAATGTATATTAATTTTTTTTTTAAATCTTTGCATACGTACTTAGACTAATCGTTATATATTACTCTGTGAATAACGTTGTTGGTTACATAATAAGTAAGTGTATACGTTAAGATTTAGAACTAAGCAAATATTATGTAATTGTTTGTTGTTCCAAATAAATAAAAATAAAATAAATATAAGTAAAAAAAAATCAAAGTTCAAAATGCAACTAAAAGCGATTTTTAAATAAATTTCAATTTGCCGCGTGCACCTGCCGGCAGGCGGCATCCAGGGAAAGGGAGGGTTTTCCGGGAATCGCGCTCGCCGTCATAGATCACAGTACACATACAGTCGCCCCTAGAAAACCGCCGAACATTTTAATACTTTTCCGTACTAAAGCGTTTACTGTTTGAGAGACTAGTATTGTTACAGAATATGAGTTTTACGACACATAAACTATGTAATGTTTTAATAGATTAACATTATTTAACTACAAATAAAACTGTAGCGGCAATCCCGCATGATATTGAATAAAAATCTATGTATATATTTCTGTTTATTTTTTTATTAGCCGTATTATGTGACCACTTGACCAGTGGGGTGTCATTTTATAGATTTCCCAACGGATTGACTTTTACTTTCCATCAAAAAGTGCGTGCATACTTTATTAATAGGATAATAAATAATACCTACTTATTCAAGCATTTTTTTTGTTTTATTTAGCGCATTTGCTCGGGTTTTACAATAGTTTTAATAGTTCCCAATAGTGTTAACTTATCATCGCCAGCATTTCGCACTAAACATTATTTTTTCGATAATAATTTAAATAACCCAAGCCAACCTCACCTGTAAGTGGTGCACCTGCTGATCAACGGACGAGGCTCTGGCGAACATAGCAGTGCCCGTTAAGCGGCAACAGGCTCGCCCTCTAACTAACGTGGGACCAACTTTATAGATGGCGAAGTGTGGGCGTATAATATGCCTCTGCCTACTCCTCCGGGGAAACAGTCGTGAATCCGTGAATATCTGTTCTGGTCTGAGTGTTTTCCTATGTATATTAAGTATGTATTTACAAAAAAAAAAGGTATTTAAGTATGTTTATCCATTCTTTAGTATCCATAACACAAGTTCTTAGTGATACTTATCTTGGAACTAAATAATTGGTGTGATTGTAAGAGAGTATTTATTTATGTAATAACTTCAATATGTTGTGCAACAATTCTGTCGTAGTAGATAGGTCTATGGCACCGTCCGTCAGCGTTATGGCGTCGTATGTTTTCACGTGGCGAATGTGTGTTCGGCTGGAAATGGAACTAGAATGGCTACTATGATATGCGATGCGAGGGCACATGATACGTGTACCATAATTACTGTGCCACATCTAAATTTTGTTTAAACATAAACCTATATCTCTAGATTTCTATGGTTAGGACGAATCCTAGCCATATAAATCTTCATAATATTATTTATACATAATAATATTATCTTATAATCACACCAATTATTTAGTTAAAAGATAAGTATCATTAAGAACTTGTGTTATCCAGGATACTAAATAACAGATAAACATACATAAATACTTTTTTTTTTGTAAATACATACTTAATATACATAGGAGAACACCCAGACCAGAACAAATATTCATGTTCATGCACACAAAGATTTGTCCTGTGTGGGAATCGAACCCACGACCTCTCAAGTGAAGTGCAGGTATACTGACCTCCACGCCATATCGGTCTTCGATTATTAAATATATATCATAATATTTAGTCCTGGCTAACAAGAAATACCATTTCGGAATGCAACTAAGAAGGCAAGGTTTATTATAAGTTTCACCCACCTTAGGCGTAAGATTATTAGTTTTTAGATTCTAATCTAGTCGAGCATAGCTTGTGAGTTTCTTGCTAGATCTTCTTACAGAGCAGTGGCTTCAGTGATTTACTAACACTTAAATATTTTTTGTTTTTTAATTGTTTTGTTGCATGTAACGGAATCTAAGCTTCGTGGATTTCGGTGTAGTCATATTTCGATTGTTTTTTTTGTATTGATATTTAATTTTGACGTTTTCAAGTCTATGTAATAGTTTATGGTATAAAAGATTTGAACTTAGTAATTTGTTTAAGCGGCGATAGCCCAGTAGGGAGGCCCATAGTCTTTATTTCATAAGACAATAGAGGAGTTCTCTTGCAATAGATTGACCAATGAAAAGCCGCTCTTAAATTTATTTCATCAGAATGTTCAAGGCATTTCAGGCAAAGATCTAGAATTAAGTTTGTTATTAGAGTCATTAAATATCCATGTAATGTGTATAACTGAGCATTGGCTAAATGTTAATGAGTCTCTACTGGGACTACAAAATTATAAAGTAGCTAGTGCATTTCACAGGAAACAATCTATAAGAGGTGGATCACTTATTTTAGTACATAATAGTTTAAACAATAGGGCTCGTAGGGATGTTGAAACATCTTCAGTTGAACGTGTTTTAGAATTGTCTTGTACAGAGCTTAACCATTTTATTGTTTTATGTGTTTATAGACCGCCTAGTGGCAATTATCAACAGTTTGAAACTGCAATGGAGGATGTTTTAGCAACCTTATGCAAAAGTAATAAAAAAGTTATAGTATGTGGTGACTTTAATGTTAATATTTTGGAATCTTCCTCAATATCAGTTAGGTTTTTGAATTTGTTCAAGTCTTTTAATTTACTTAATTCTTTTCTTGAACCCACTAGAATTACGCCTACGTCTTCAACATGCTTAGACAATATTTTTTGTAATTTTACTATTATACATAAATCAATTGAGTATGGCGTAACTTCCGACCACAGTGGACAGATTATTAGTTTTGATTATAATTTTCAAAATGTAACTAAAAAAATATTAATTAGACCAATAACAAAGAATCTGGTTTTGAAATTTCAAAGCAATGTCAACGAAAAGCTTACCACGTTAGAAAACAATTCCGCTATAAATTATGATAAATTGTTCGGAATTGTACAACAAGAATTTAAGAATAACTTTAAGCTGAAAAGTGTGGAAATTTCAAACAAAAGGAAGTTTTGTGATTGGGCTACTCCCGGAATTTATAAAAGTAGGAAGAAACTTTTTGATTTATATAGAGAAAAAAGTACTTCAACAGATTCAAATTTTATTCAATATGTTAGAAATTATTCAAAATTGTTCAAACTTGTTTGCACCACTGCTAAGTCAATGCATCTTAAAAATAAAATTATGAATTCCAAAAATAAAATTAAAGCTACATGGAATGTCATTAACCAAGAATCTGGAAAATACAAGAATAATCATAGCATGATAACTCTTAAAGTCGATGATAAAGATATTGTAGAAGAAGAAGAGGTGGCCAACGCATTTCGGAAATTCTTTGTGAATATACCATTAGAGACAACTCAAGCACTTGACTCCTCTACTCAGCGTGCAGTCTTTCTTCTTGAAGACAATGTACCTCTTTGTAGTGAATTATTTAGTTTTAGACATATTGATGGCTCTACAATAGTTAATACTTTTAATACAATAAATTTAAAATTAACTGAGGATTTATGGGGAATCTCAACCAACATTATTAAATCTATCATTAATATTATTGCTCCTCAGTTGGCAGTCATTTTTAATCAATGTATTGATGATGGTTCATTTCCAAGTTTAATGAAATACAGTAAAGTAATACCTCTTTTTAAAGCTGGTGAGAAGTCTGATCCTACTAACTATAGACCAATATCAGTACTCCCAGCTCTTAGTAAAATATTTGAAAAAGTTATTTTTAATCAATTACTTTGTCATTTCTCTCTGAATTCCTTATTTCATTCTCAGCAGTATGGTTTCACTAAGAGTAAATCCACTACAGATGCTGGTGTAGCCCTAATGAAGCATATATTTGACGCCTGGGAGGACAGGCAGGATGCGATTGGAGTATTTTGTGATCTTTCGAAGGCATTCGATTGCGTTGACCATCCTACTTTGTTAGCTAAATTGACATATTATGGTGTTAATAGTAATTCTTTAAAATTAATTAAATCTTACTTGAGTGACAGAACTCAAAAAGTAGTTATTAATAGAGTCGAGTCTTCTGGCGCGCCATTGCTTATGGGAGTTCCACAAGGTTCGATTTTAGGCCCTTTATTGTTTCTAATTTATATTAACGATCTACCTTTCTATACTAGAGATCTGTGCGAAACAGTTTTGTTTGCTGACGATACATCTCTGATATTTAAAGTGAACAGAGGCAAAGATCATTCTGACGTGATAAATAATGCTCTTGCGAAGGTTTTACATTGGTTTACGGTTAACAATCTATCTCTTAACGCAAGTAAAACTAAATGTATAAAGTTCTCATTGCCTAATGTTACAAAAGTCTCAACTAACTTGAAAATGAATGGCAAGAATATCGAGTTATTAAATGACACAAAGTTCTTGGGCATCAATATTGATTTTAAATTGCAGTGGAACCCCCATGTAATGGATTTGTCCGGAAGGCTTAGCTCAGCATGCTATGCCATCAAAAAGATAAGACTTATAACAGACGAAGAAACAGCTAGATTAGTTTATTTTAGCTATTTTCATAGCATTATGTCATATGGTATGTTATTGTGGGGATCTGCTGCGGACATACATAATATATTTGTACTACAAAAGCGCGCCATAAGAGCTATCTATAATCTTAAGTCCAGAGATTCTCTTAGAGAGATGTTTAAAAGAATTAACATATTAACGGTTGCATCTCAGTATATATTTGATAATATAATGTATGTTCGCAAAAACATTAATACATTTGATAAAAATTCAAAAGTACATAATTTTAATACTAGGAATAGAAATAAGCTCTCTCTGCCAAATTGTCGACTTCACAAAACAAAAAATTCATTTTTGGGTAATAGTATCAGATTTTTTAATAAAATTCCGCAGGAAATAATTGATCTACCATTGGCAACTTTTAAAACTGTAGTTAAAAAGCAGTTTCTTCAAAAGGGGTATTATGCTGTTAATGATTACTTATCGGATAAACAAGCTTGGGCTTAACATTTTCAACTTGTATGTGTATATTAGAATAAAAAGTCAACCAGATCATTGTCGTGACCATCCCTTATTGTACAGGCTCAGCTCAGTTTCACAATACATACTTACTTGACTGTGATGGAAGGTTCCCTTAGTGCTACTTTATTGGTTACAGCTTCGGGGGACCCTTTCAGTATCATCAAATTTACACTGTGTGTGTCATGTAACAAAAATAATTTAAAAGAGCATAGCCTGTGAGTTTCTTGTCAGTTCTTCTCACAGAGCGGAGGCTCGGAACTGGCACTTAGATTCACTTACACCTAATTTTTATTTATTTGCATGTAAGTGAATCTAAGCTTCGTGATTTCAGGGTTGATATATATTTTTTTTCAATTTTTATATTGTTTTGACGTTTTCAAGTGCTATGTAATAGTTTATGAAATAAAGAACTTTTTACTTTTACTTTTACTTTTACTTTTACTTTTACTTTTACTTTTACTTTTACTTTACTTTTTTACTTTTACTTTACTTTTACTTTTACTTTTTACTTTTTACTTTTACTTTTTACTTTTTAAATTTAGAGGGTCTCGGGTTCAATCCCTATACCTTTTTGAAGTTATGTGCGTTCTTATCGCTTGCTCCGTGTCTTCGAAAGCATGTGAAGCTGTTGGTCTCGGCTGTCATGAACATCTATGGCAGTCGTTATTTGACAGTCGGTCCCTTCTAACTTCTTGACAGCTGGTTTAATCATACAATTATGTTTCCCTCTGGGTTGCGAAAGTAATCAATCAAGTCAATAAGCAGACCCTGGGTCCTAAGCTTAAGTCTGGGATAAACTGGATAATGCTAGGATATAATGAGTATTAGTAGTTTGAATGTGTATTTTATACCATATATGCTTACGGCATGCATACGACATGCATACGGCATGCATACGGCCCACAAGGAACTCATAGGTCTATAACAGGTGTTCTAATAGGTAATAATAATAATAATAATTCTTATTCAACCGCACCTATTATTTAGTTTCAAGATAGGTAAGTATCAATAAGAACTTGTGTTATGGATACTAAATAACAGATATACGTACCTACATACTTTTTAATTTTTTTTAAATACATTACTTATTATACATAGGAAACACCCAGACCTAAACAAATATTTATATTCATGCACACAAATATTTGTTCTGTGTGGGAATTGAAACCACGACCTCAGGAGCAGAGTGTAAGTTTACTGACCTTCATGCCATATCGGACGTCAATAGATACCTCTTCACATCTAGAACAAAGAGATAAAACCATCGACTAGATGGTAACGATGTCTTTCCATAATAAATAAATAAAAATTGATTTTATTGCTCAATAAATCATAAGTCAAGTTAAGTTTCCCCAGTAAGTAACGCAGTACTTGTGTTGGGGATAACTTGCTCTTTCCCATGGTTTAACAAAGATTTTATTGAGTTAGCAGACAAAAAGTAAACTATCTACTAGTATATTATTTTTTACGTGTATGGATGTGTGTGAGCGTGTATATTGTGTTCGTGTGTGTTATTGTGTACGTTTGTGTTGTGTAAAATTCCTACGTCATTTAGTCATGATGTTTTCGATGCTTTATTTATTATAAGTACCTATTTCAATAGAGTTGTGTATACGTGTTTATTAATTGTCCTATTTTTGACGTGACAACGTCTTATAAATTGGTTTGCCGGGTGACACTTCAAGAAACTGCGTTACGCTCCGCTCACGTTATGCGCTCACAATGAGAGCGAGTGAGAGGCACGCGTCCCTTCCACTCGGGCATGGTTAGCCCGCCTTAAAATTATTTTACCACTCAAAGTCGTTGTCACGTAAAACTTTCGCCCGTATACCGACTTTACAGGCAACCAATTTTTTAACAGAATAAGTGTTCATTAAGATTTATTAATATATATTCACTTTCGTTATTTGTAAGTGTTTTGAACCAGTCTGTTAATTTTTTTTTACATTTAAATAAATCGTTTGGGTAAAAGTTAAGGATTTTATTTGTATGGTTAAATATATGTGACAACCGAGCCCAGTACTGGTGTTCTGCGAAAAATGTATGTATTTAAAACTAGTTTTCCTCTTGACCTAGATACTCTAGGGCTGGTTAGTAAGCGGAATGTCTAGACTCAAAGGTCATTAGTAGGGGCCAATGCTCAATATAATATTTATCAATATGAATAAATTTGTTATAATATAAATAAGTGAATATTTATTTTTAATTTTTAGTCTTAATTTTTGTTCTTTAAATATTTAAATATTATATTGCTGCACGATGTCATTATTTATAGGAATGCTATGTGCGGAAAAGGTGGTGACAGAATAGCAGGGGTCGTGGTTTTTCTGCGACTTCTGAGTCACAAGCCGCTTTGTCTAAGATTAAATATATTGTATAAGAAATGTACCTACAATGTAACTATTATTATGTTGAATGATTGAAGACAAATAAATTGATTTTATTATTATTATTATATAGGAATATTCAAAAAATTTAATCAATACATCGAAAAGGAACTCTTTAGTAGTAAATATTAGGTTTATCTATATCTTAGTTGTTCCCAGAAATCTACACAAATTTATTTTGATATTTATCTCATCAAATGTGGTCATCAAAGGGTATATGGGGACCTACCAAGACTTAAGGAACCCAAGCCAACCTCACCTGCAAGTGCACCTGCCGATCAACAGACAAGGCTCTGGCGAAACATAACATTTCCCCATCAGCGGCAATAGGCTCGCCACCAGAAATATAATTGGCAAATTGTGGGCGTAAATGTAATGCCTCTGCCTATTACTTCGGTGAAACAGGCGTGATAGTATGTATGTATGTAAATAATATTCAAGTATCATCAACAAAGAACAGCCATTATTCCACAGCACTTACTTGTAATGAATGCAAGGTCATTTAAACACAATAGAAATAAAAATATTACGATCATTCGTTCCATTCAATCTTCTTTATTAAACATTCTTTCATTCTGTCGCGTTTTACGTTCCATTTCATTCAAAGTCTCCGGCGGTCGCTGAAATTTAATTCAATTCAACATTAATTTACGACCATATTGTAGGCTTCACAATTTCAGAACACTTAATTTAATATAAGACTAGATTGCACATATTATTATATACACTGGTAATCAAAAAAATCGACCCATTCTTTTTATTAGGTTAGGTTTAAAGACAATTATTCTCAATAAAACAATAAGTTTACTTATAATGAGGTACATAATTATTGTACAAAAGGTAATAATAATAATAATTATACCTCTGGGCGTATTCACAACCCCTTACTAATTTATAGTTTGGCATTAATCATAGTTACTTTTTTGGGTTACATGTTATTGAAAAAATCGACAAGAAACTCTTTAGTAAAAAGTAAATAAAATAAAATAAATAAATAAATATTTCTGACACTTACACCAATTATTTAGTTCCAAGATAAGTATCACTAAGAACTTGTGTTATGGATACTAAAGAACGGATAAACATCCATAAATACTTTTTTTTTGTACGTACATACTTAATATACATAGAAAAACACCCAGTACTCACAAATATTTGTCACGTGTGGGAATCGAACCCACGACCTCAGGAGTGGAATGCGGGTATATTCGCCACCACGCCATATCGGTCGAAAATTAGGTTTATCTATATCTTGGAAATCTACACAATCTAATTTGACATCCTTGTATGCAGCCAATAAGGTCTCTGCCTCAGTTATCACTGCTCTAACATCTTATCACAGCAGCGCTGGTCTTCCGGCAGAGCCTTCAGAGGAATTACTTCCTCTCAATCAATCAAAATCATAACACCCGACATTAATAACTTATCCAAAATTGGCTATCTGCGATGGACCAATCCATCCTTGTATTAAAGTAAAGATTCTGAATAACTAATACTTGGATTGTAGTTTAGGAGTTCTATTTAAGATTGGTTTCAAACGCGAAGGTATTATCACAACTGCTGCAATGATAACTATACAAGTAATCCTTTGAAGAAAATAACACACTTTTTAGGGCTCATAAAGACGCTTACGTATATTAATGTGTATGTTTCTCGACGTCAGTTGCGTGGCACACCAGACACGACAATAGGAATTGCGTACCCTGGCCGATAAGGTTAAAAGCGCGTACACAGCTATTTGCACAGGCTGCATACTCTTCCCAAAATCTTAGTGCACGGTGTCTGCACCGCTAAAGGTACCTTTCCATTAAAGGTGTGCTAAGCTACGTTGCTTAGGAAGCGTTGGTCAAAAAAAGTCAAAAAAAGTTTAAAATTATATATGAAAGTTTGGCTCAAAAGAGCTCTTACAAAGGTCAAAACTAAAACTAACGCGCCTATTCAATGCGGGCGGGAGCTTGATCGTAAAAGGACGGTCAAGAAAATCGTCCCGGTTAGTTTTGTCTCCCGCCAGGTACAAGAAAATGTAGGTACTTAGTAGATAAAACAATTTGACTAGTCTACAAAAACCTGTGTTCTGCAGTCACAAGATTTAAAATAAAAGAAGAAAATAACTTTTTAAGTTATACGATTACGAATAAACATAGTTACGAATAAGCATGATTACGAATAAACATAGTAGACATGAGCAGACCAGTCCCCACTGGCGGCACCCGTTCACGAGTATGACGCATGAACCAGCCATCGTTTCGCTCAACCATATTTTAGGGAACGTAACGACCCGACGCAAGACGCCACCACCGCTCGCTGCACGCTCCTGTCCGTCGTGTCTGCATCGTGTCACCACGGAAAGTCTCCCCCCCCAAGCTAATGAAGGCGGCTCAAGATTGAACGACGTGCATTGAAATTGAGGATAGAAAATAGGTGTATGTTCAGTACCCCCCCGAACAGGTCTCCAACTTGGCGTGGTGGGGGGGCTGAGTACCTCCCGGAGGCCGGGAAAAGGTAACACCCAGAGACCGACGACTCTGGGTGCCCTTAGTACTGACTACCGGGGGGGAAACTAAGAGGGACCTATGGAGGGCGCAGTGGGTAGGCCAGGAGGGCCCGCTCAGCAGCGCCAGGAGGGTCTAGGCAGCGGGGGCAGGGGGCCCCTGCTGTCTAATCATGAACCCTCCGGGAATTTGGCCACACACGCTATGGTCGCACGGGGAGCTACCTCTCTACGAGGCGCGCGTCCACTGCGCCTCTCTGAGGAGGTCTTCCCGGTTTTGGTCCGGGGGACGTTGGCCGCGTTGGAAAAAAAAGGTGTATGTTTAGTAGTGGACTTGTTATGGCTGAATTGATGATGATAAATGGTTATAATTTACTTTGCTAGATAATCTATATATATATAAAGCTACTAGAAATACAACATGGAAAGAGTATCTCGACCCGGCTAATTACTCATTTCGCAGCCACTTAGTATGATAATGAGATTCTTGATAACACCAATTTTTCATTATGATTTAAGACGACGCGCTTTTCATGATTAACGTTTTTAATTTTACCCGCACCCAGGTAGTGGTTGGAGCTTTTAAAAAGGCAGCACTTTTTACTAAAGCTCATTCGACAACTAAAAGAAAGTTAGTAGTTTTGAAAGAAATAAAGAAAGAAGAAAGAAAATATATTTATTTGGTACACAAACAATTCACAATTACGAAAATAATTAGTTTTCGAGCCGAAAAATAGGACCTTAACTGTTACTTTGCTTAACCACTGACAAATCCCAGTTTTTTTTGCGGGGCGTAAAATAGTATTTTGTTTATAAAAGCGTTTTGTTATCTTATGCCCTCATAAGTGGGTTGCAATTGTTCCACGGTATAATTGATCTCATTTCATAGACGCATTGACTGCTTACCGATAGCATCATAATTGCTTCAGAATCGTGGTCTTTTCGAATTCGCACTTTTTCTTCAGACGTCAAGGTTTTGTGATGACGAATAACATGATATATTTAGTGGAAACTAGGACCAATGTCCTAACGTAACGTCTGCACGGAAATAATCAATCTCAATTGCCACATAATCGAGGACCCATTCTTAGACAGATTGCTGTGATCTTTGTTACATAGAACCTCGAAGTAGCAATATTTTCAGTCGTAGCGAATCAAAATACATACTTCTTTTATTCAAAGAAAACACTCAGACCAGTTTTTAAAAAGAATGTATGACAAATGATCTCAGGGGAGAACTGATATACTGACCGGATTGTTCGCACTTCGCACAGAGATCGCATTTGGTAACATTAGCAGTTAAAAAGAATTTACCGGAACGTTGTACAATCTCAGTTCAATTTTTTTTTTTTAATGTGACACGTCATAATGACTACATCCTGCCTGATGATAAGCAGTCGATGCAGTCCAAAAAGAAAATGAAAGCGCTTTATAACGTGAAACAAGCACGCTATAAAGCGCATGACGGCCTGCTAAAATGCCGTTTCACGCCCCGCTTAAAAGACCCGGGATCATAGGATATAGGAAACACATGAGCCGGCAGCGAATTCCAGAGCTTAGTGGTCTTGCACAGAAACGACCTCCCAAATTTCTTTACTGTGATGGATGGTTTCCTTAGTGCTTCTATTAAAAAAAAAAAAATTATTATCTAAATGTGTTGGCAGGTTTGCCGAGTTTCTTGCTAACTGCTTTTTGTAGCTGTTGCGTTGTGTTCTTGTTGTAGGCTCGCCACCAATTACGTGGGACCAACAGTCAAATTGCCTATCCCTTCAAGGAAACAGGTGTGACTTTATGTATGTGTGTATGTTCTGCTTCTGCATGTACATAATAATATAATAGGTTGGGGAAAAAGTCTTTTCGTATTTTTGTATGAAAAGTCAAGACATTTTTTTCAAAGTTTATTTACATTTATTTACAATATATATGTACCGTTTTGTTGAATAACTTTCTGCCATTTTGTGGGCAGAGACATTATCCCGTTACTGTAGAAACTTTGGGACTTCTGATCAAAAAAACGGGACAAATAGTTTTGGCAGTCCTCTCTTGAGGTCAACCTTACAGAACCTAAAGAATTCTGCAGAGACCGAAACAGGTGAAAATCTGAAGGCGCAAGGTCAGGGCTATATGGTGGATGCACTAGGACCTCCCAGTCGAACTCTCTTAATTTTTGCTGAGTGGCTAAAGATGTGTGTGGTCTAGCGTTATCGTGATGAAAGACCCCACCCTTCCTGTTGATCAATTCCGGCCGTTTTCTCTCGACTGCTTCCTTTAATCTCATCAGTTGCTGGCAGTAAAGATCAGAATCGGTGGTTTTGCCGGGCGGTAAAAGCTCATAATAAACAATGCCCTTCCAATCCCACCATACACACAGCATCACCTTATTTCGTGTTAGGCCAGGTTTGGCCACAGTCTGTGAAGCCTGGCCAACTTTCGACCACGACCTTTTTCGCACGTTCTTGTCGTACGTGATCCACTTTTCATCGCCAGTTATCAATCTCTTCAAAAACGGCTCGGTTTCATTACGTCTCAATAATTAATCGCAAATGAGTACACGGTTCATTAAGTTTCTTTGAGTGAGCTCGTGTGGCACCCAAATATCGAGCTTTTTTGTATAACCAGCTTTCTTTAAATGGATCAAAACTGTTTTGTGGTCAATTCCCAGTTCTTCAGCTACATCGTAACTACTAATATGCCGATCTTGCTCCACTCTTTCAAAAATGGCGTCCATTTTATTCGTAACAGGGCGACCAGAGCGAGGTGCATCTTTAACATCAAAATTTCCGGACTGAAAACGTTTGAACCAAATTTGTGCTACTCTTACTGACACTGCATCAGGTCCATAAACATCACAAATTTTTTTTACTGCTTGAGTTGCATTTTTGCCTTTTTTATAATAAAATTTTAAAATGTATCGAATTTCTTCATTAGATTCACTCATTTTAACGGAGAGAAAAACAAATGAAAAATAGCGGGAAACAACTTTTTTTTATTTTTTTCTTTTCTTTATAATGGAACCTTTTTAATGTTACCAAAACCGGCCAGACACAAATAGTACAGTCAAAAAAAATTTATAATAAGTTTATACCTACGTTATGCGAAAAGACTTTTTCCCCGACCTAATATATGTTCTACTTCTGTTTGTATCTCACGTCGAACTCAAGTGATTTTAAATTTGAACTGAATATGATTAGTGGATATCAAACGAATCCATAGCAACGTAGCTTAGCACACCTTTAATGGAAAGGCACCTTAAGCCGGTTCATTAGTTAACCCTTTAACAGGCAGAGCACGTTGAAAATATTCATTGGTTTTTTACCTTAAGTTAATAGCTTAAGGTTCAATTTTATGGTGGTCATATATTAACCACTGCCTGGTAAAGAGTTAAACCAAAAAAAGGAAAACATATTTTAAATAAACTTTCTAAAAACGTTTAACCCATCACACATTTTATACATATTCCTGTAATTTTCCAGCTACAAAAGGTTTTTAACGTTTCCCGTGACGTCACGGCTGCCGTCGCCGGCTTTCCGCCATTGTTTTCAGCTGTCAACGCCCACTGCCGTAATTTAAATCCCGCGCCGCTGGCCGTTTTAGCATACTAATGGGCATATCCAGGACACAGCCAGGGAACATCAGCTAACTACCACAGGCCCCAAGATAACTAATAACTATACTTACATAGGTAGGTAAATACAAATTCTTACGCTTATATCCATATATCAGTATACGCCTAAAAAAGTATCCCTTTTTGACTCAGCAAGAACCCTTCTAAAACTATTTAAAAGGCATATGAAATAAGTTTTTGGCACACTTTGGCACTCTAGGTGTGTGTCACTTAACTCACCGCCCGTCCGCCTATTAAAGACGACAGGCCGCGTCTACGACGCGTTCGTGTTCCACGCGCGCCTCAAAGAGATGTCAGCATACTGAGGAGGCCCTGAGAGCCTTC
The DNA here is from genome assembly GCA_949126915.1 of Musotima nitidalis. NCBI lineage: Eukaryota > Metazoa > Arthropoda > Insecta > Lepidoptera > Crambidae > Musotima > Musotima nitidalis. The sequence continues at coordinate 2,197,562 of OX421424.1, read as the reverse complement.
TCAGGGCCAAGCCTGCCAGGGTGGCGGGTTTGTTCGAAAGGGCTACCGCGGCCTTGGTGTTACAGGCTCAAGAAGGAACATGGATGGTTTTTAGTCAGTAGAAGTCCGACACACCCTCCCGCTCCACGCACTGCGGGGGACGGTCTTTGGATGATTTTCCATCAAAAAAAAAGGTGTTTGTCACTTGCTGCGGGACTATTTGAAGGGTTACCGCGGTCTCAAGACATCAAAGTCTGTATAAAAAAACGTGGTATCAAAAAAGGTGTGTATCACTTCGCCGACATTGATTCTATACGATTCCCTTGTCGCCTTCTCCGACGCCTTCGGGCAAGAATTCCTTATTCCTTGAGGAGATACCAAACAACTTGTATTTTTATATTGGTATTAGACATTTTCCCCATTCCATTCTGAATCCTTTATTTTCATATAGACATTTCCCACATTCAATTTTCATCCTTATTATTATCTAAGTTAAAAGATAGAATATCATACACCCCTATGGGGTTTCTAGCAAGACCATACGAACCCGGATCAACTTCTCCTGCAAGTGGTGCACCTGTCGATCAACATAACAGTTTCCGGCAACAGGCGTAATTTTATTTATTTATGTAAAAAAATACACCTCTCTACTTAAATAATTTATTGATTCAGGCGTTATTTTGCGGAAATTCAATGTCGAATTGTTTCTCGGTTTTTTCGGGAAATTATAATTGCGCGGAAATTGTCACATAGATATTTATAATCCATCACTTGAGAACTCTATAAATTTTATTAATTCGTCCATAAAGCTCATAATGACTGACTGACAATCACCAATAAATAGAATTTTGAATGAATATAATAGTGTACAAACTTGCGACTAGGACATTGACATCTTCAGTTATTCATATAGCAAATATAAAACAAAACTTGTAAACATATTTAGAATCGGTTTAAGTCCCTAGTCCTAGAATAAGAAAATTTTTGTAAATTTATGTTACTTAATTATTAATTTCTTGGTAGTTTCCTTTGTTTTTTTTTTTAATTTCTTATATTTTTAATATTTTTTTTATTTTATAACCTTTTCGCAAATTTATAGTGAATGTTATATACACCGTAATTGTCGTACATATCAGGTGTAATTTATGTTGTGTCTTTGTGACTTTCGTCCTTCAATTGATATTACTGCTGCATTATAGTAAGTTCTGTTTTTATTTTCTAATTCACTTACGGACTGGCTGTTATGCATTGGATATGTCGAAGGTCTGGATTTAACCCTTACTCGATCCTCGGCAAGGCAAAATGTTAGTTACTAGTGTCTATATTACGATGAATAGGACCATTTGGCAAGGAACTGGAACCTGAGCCAATGGTGTTCTGAGATATTTAATGTGAACTTTATTCAAATTCTTAACTTCGTGAACAATTGAGAATGAAATGAAACGTTTGATAAGGCAATAGTTAAAGCCATCTGATTGTTTTAAAGTTTTGAGACTTTTATTTACGTTAATATCCTATTAATATTAAAAATGCACCGTTGTACGGGGATTCTACCAATAACTTTGGAGCCTAAGTCAACCTCACCTGCAAGTGATGCACCTGCTGATGAACGGACGAGGCTCTGGCGAAGATATAAGTGTCCGGTAAGCGGCAATAGGCTCGCCATCTATCATGTGAGACCAATAAATATTACTGTCAAAATATGGAAGTATTTATTAAGCCTCTGCCTACAATTTCGGGGAGACAGGCATAATTGTATGTATATATTAACAATGCAATTGTTTGTGAGTACATATGGGAGTTTATTACTATTTCACCTAAAAACTACGTAACGGATTTGGATGAAATTTGACACACACCTAGTTAGATATTCCCGCGGAAAGGGAGACCATGCAGGTGACACCGCGGGGCGTTGCTAGTTAATAATATTATTATCTCCGAATGAACTTTTATAAATCTTTTTAATAATATAACAGATAATCAATATCAGAATAAAATATGAGCTACAATTAATAAAGATATATTGTGAAGTACTAATCCTGCGCAGTCGCTGGCACCACCTTTTTTGTCATGACTCATGAAATATGCCTGAAGTATTTTGATGTAAATAATTTTTTTTGCATTATTTTCATCTACACTCGCGTGCAACCAAATCGACTCAACCGCTAACTCTACATTTGAACATAGTTTTAAGTAAAAGTATGTGTGAAGTGCTCGTAGCTCTGCGGTGCTCGGTGGTCGGAAACGATCGCCGAAGTACAGCAGAGTTTACAGAGGTCAGTCCTTGGATGGGTGACCGTTTGTGTGGCATTTGATATCGAGCGTTTCCGTGCTTCGGAAGGCACGTTAAGCCTTTGGTCCCGGTTATCCGGTGTGGTAGTCGTTAAGCCATGTTAGTGGCTTGAAAAATTCTAACAGCAGGACGCCACACACCTGCCTCCGCCAATCCGCACTGGGTCAGCGTGGTGGAGTATGACCCAATACCCTCACACCTTGATATGTGAGAGGAGGCTCGTGCTCAGTAGTGGGACGTTAATGGGCTGAGATGATGATGATGATGGATGTATGTAAATATAAACTATATGTCATTTAAATGCTTGAAACTTACTACGTTTTACTTAAAACCATGTTTGAATGTAGAGTTAGCGGTTGAGTCGATTTAGTTGCTCGCGAGTTGTTTACTTGTACGCCTGATAAGGCGACGACAGAATAATTTGCTGACAACATATAGACAGGAGTATTCTCAAATAATAAATTAAGTCCGCGTAATAAGTAGACAGTCTCCAGCGGTAAATATTGGAAACCGGCAATCTTTGCAGATGCTTCATTCTATTATTACCAATTATTAGATTTATTAGTTTACCAGAATTTAAACTTAGATGCGATTACTTTTCTGTTGGTTTGTTTGGCAATATAATTCCCGCGTAAATTATATTGCGATGTAAATCTATTTCCTTTTTAAAGGCATTTGCCGACGGGTAGGCACTGTATCATTTTCATTTCATAAAGTGGTGAGGGTAGAAATGGCTGTTAAAACAATTGTCAGGAATATTTTTTATTTATACTTCACTCTGTTTTATAGTGTATAGGGTTCCTACCAAGATCTAACTAACAATATAACTGGCTAAATGTGGGCATAGAATATGCCTCTGCCTACCCCTTCGGGGAAACAGGCTGATATTATGTATGTGTGTTTTATAGTCACACGTCATAATACCAACCTGTCAGAAGGAAGTCGATGCAGACCAAAAAAATAACAACGCTCTATACCTAATGTGGTACCCTTACGGAAACAAGTGCATCTACTATATCGGCCTGCTTATATACCGATTCATATTCAGCTTAATAACACATTAGACAAATAAATATGTTCTGACAATTACACCAATTATTTAGTTCCGTGATAAGTATCATAAGGAACTTGTGTTATGAATACTAAATAACCGATACACATAAATAGACACTTTTTTTTGTTTATACTTCCTTAATATATGTAGGGAAACACCCAAGCAAAACAAATATTTATGATCATGCTCAGAAAGATTTGTCCTTTGTGGAAATCGAACCCACGACCTAAGGAGCTGAAAGCGGCTAAACTCGCAACCACTAATAAAAATATTTACGATTTAAAATCACGACAATATTTTTTCCTGAAGGTTAACCGCCTGCTAACTTGACCCTTCAATTCCAACGAAGCTAAATACTTCACTCAGTTTTCTTCACAATCCTTATTTGGATAAAAATTAAAGTTTCTTTTATTTTGTTCTTAGATATGGACTCATTCCTTTTTGCCAGTGTCGAGTATTTTTTTTTCAAATGCAGCGTTTTTAATATAAAGTCACAGTCAAGTTAAATCCTTCATAGTCGAGTTGCATAGTTTTGGCAATAAATACTTTGACTATGTCAAGTAAAGGAAAGTAATAGGGACTATGAAGGCGTCTATGGAGGCGTTTATGGAGTCTTGGGAGCCAACAAGGAAAAATCAAAATTCGTTGTAATAATTAGGCTACTTTCCTACAATTGTGTATGTAGGCGAAGGAGTTTTATATTTACACATGAAAACACTTGATTAAGTAAATAAAATATAGCACGCGGCAAAAGATGCGCTTTTACAGCCCAATCTTCAAAATCGAAGATAAAACTTTCCTTATCCTATCTATTGATATCTTTCAACAGCCTATGTTTGACCGACGACTGGTGGAGAGCGAATGTTAATCAATAGCGACCGCGAACCGGCAAACGTAGAAGAGGACGGCCTCCCACCCGATGGACCAATGATCTGGTCAAGGCAGCGGGAAGCCGGTGGATGCAGGCAACTTAGGATCGTTTCATGTGGAAATCTAATGGGTCTATGTTCAGCAGTGGACGCTTTATGGCTGAGATGATGATGATGATGTTCGACGACGATTACAAAATACACAGGAAAAATATTTGTGTGCATTAATTTTAATTTAAAATCCAACTGCAGTATTAGAAAACCCAAAAACATTTACTCGTAGTAATTCAAAGTATCTCTTTGTTTCAAACTTTGTTACCGAAAGAACTTAAAAATAAAGATATTAAAAAGGTTAACCATATTTTTATTTTACAGATAATATACTCGAGATCCAGTTAACTTGGTAAGTAAGCAAAATTACTTTTATTCTTTTTTGCTATACGTTTCCGCGGCGTTCGACTACATTTCTCATTTTCGTCTTATCGAGGGATTATTTTAAGTTAATTTCTCTTTAAACTAGATGAGTTTTAGGGTCTGTTTTACAATGACCAAGAAAATTTCCGATAGCTTTAACTTGGCACATAGTCAATATAAAACGTTATTTTCACCGCTGAGTGAGTATCTGTAAAAAAGATATTGTTAACTTGTAAAAAAATCAGAATAAAGCTAAATCTATTTCAAAAAGGGTTCTGTCCCTCTCAACTCAAAAAAAATTACTAAAATATAGTGATAAAATCATTTATTCAAGTTTGGCTCCATAAAGCTCTTATATAAGCCAAACTTACGCGTAATAGTAACAAAAGACATATTAAATAAAATTTAGATCTGTTGTGCCGCCCTTTGTGTTATAAATTTACAACTTATGCTACTTTAAAGAGAAATTTAATATTATTATGTTTTTAAACCTGTGTTATTTGTTAGTTTAGTGTCAAAATAAAAAAATATAAACTAAAAGTTGACATTGTTAATTCAAGTCTAGCTCAGTGAATCTTCTGTATAATATACTATTTTTTTAAAAGCTTCTTTAATTGTATTAGATCTTAAGACATAATTTGGAAAAAGCCGAGATCAGTTTCTTGAGGCATTCTTCTTAATCTCATTGCCCTTTTGGAAGCTCGATAGACTCACCAAAAGACTGACCGACTAACTGACTAACAATCCTCTTTTGAATCACGACAGGCTGACTGACAGATCCCCCCTATAAGAGTCACAGATAGACTGACAAATTTTGAGAAAAACCACAACAGACAGATAAACTGACAAACCTTCACAAATTCTGACAAAGAACCCATTTGCTCTTATTTCTTTATCATGGTACCGCTCATATCTCTTTCATTGTTGTTAAAAATATATTGGATTTCCATTTTGTTTGTGAATATTTGACGAATCTAAATGATCATGTTGGTCTTAAAGACAATAAAGTATTTTATTTTGACGTGACAACGTCTTATAAATTGGGTGACACTTCAAGATACTGCGTTACGCTCCGCTCACGTTATGCGGTCACAATGAGAGCGAGTGAGAGGCACGCGTCCCTTCCACTCGGGCATGGTTAGCCCGCCTAAGGCTGCCTGTCCACTGAAGCGGATATTAACCAATAGGATTGCATAAAATCTTCGCTTCTTTCTGTCCGCGAATCTCATTGGTTAATAATTGTCCGTTTCTCCGCTCCGCATCCTCGCTCCGCTTCAGTGGACAGGCAGCCTAAGAGCGAGAGAGACAGAGCGAGATGCGTTTTAAATATAATTCTTTGTATTAGGTCGGGGAAAAAGTCTTTTCGCATAACGTAGGTATAAACTTATTATAAATTTTTTTTGACTGTACTATTTGTGTCTGGCTGGTTTTGGTAACATTAAAAAGGTTCCATTATAAAGAAAAGAAAAAAATAAAAAAAAGTTGTTTCCCGCTATTTTTCATTTGTTTTTCTCTCCGTTAAAATGAGTGAATCTAATGAAGAAATTCGATACATTTTAAAATTTTATTATAAAAAAGGCAAAAATGCAACTCAAGCAGTGAAAAAAATTTGTGATGTTTATGGACCTGATGCAGTGTCAGTAAGAGTAGCACAAATTTGGTTCAAACGTTTTCAGTCCGTAAATTTTGATGTTAAGGATGCACCTCGCTCTGGTCGCCCTGTTACGAATAAAATGGACGCCATTTTTGAAGGAGTGGAGCAAGATCGGCATATTAGTAGGTACGATGTAGCCGAAGAACTGGGAATTGACCACAAAACAGTTTTGACCTATTTGAAGAAAGCTGGTTATACAAAAAAGCTCGATATTTGGGTGCCACACGAGCTCACTGAAAGAAACTTAATGAACCGTGTACTCATTTGCGATTCATTATTGAGACGTAATGAAACCGAGCAGTTTTTGAAGACATTGATAACTGGCGATGAAAAGTGGATCACGTACGACAAGAACGTGCGAAAAAGGTCGTGGTCGAAAGTTGGCCAGGCTTCACAGACTGTGGCCAAACCTGGCCTAACACGAAATAAGGTGATGCTGTGTGTATGGTGGGATTGGAAGGGCATTGTTTATTATGAGCTTTTACCGCCCGGCAAAACCATCGATTCTGATCTTTACTGCCAGCAACTGATGAGATTAAAGGAAGCAGTCGAGAGAAAACGGCCGGAATTGATCAACAGGAAGGGTGTGGTCTTTCATCACGATAACGCTAGACCACACACATCTTTAGCCACTCAGCAAAAATTAAGAGAGTTCGACTGGGAGGTCCTAGTGCATCCACCATATAGCCCTGACCTTGCGCCTTCAGATTTTCACCTGTTTCGGTCTCTGCAGAATTCTTTAGGTTCTGTAAGGTTGACCTCAAGAGAGGACTGCCAAAACTATTTGTCCCGTTTTTTTGATCAGAAGTCCCAAAGTTTCTACAGTAACGGGATAATGTCTCTGCCCACAAAATGGCAGAAAGTTATTCAACAAAACGGTACATATATATTGTAAATAAATGTAAATAAACTTTGAAAAAAATGTCTTGACTTTTCATACAAAAATACGAAAAGACTTTTTCCCCAACCTATTATAAATAAATGTTTTAAATTGTTACTATTATTTCATCCTTCTTCCTACTATACGAATGAATATTCACATTAAAATTATTTTACCACTCAAAGTCGTTGTCACGTAAAACTTTCGCCCGTATACCGACTTTACAGGCAACCAATTTTTTTTATTTTATATTTTTTTTTCGGACGTAACATTATTCTTATAATTATCGGAAATCGTTTATTGTGTTATTCAATTAGAATATAAAATAGCCAATAAATTATTATTTTACGTTATTTTATTAGGATTAATTTAGGTTTTAGTGTTGTATTGAAATTTGACATGTAAATTAATTTACATTATTGTTCTTACATTGAAACTACTAGCATGTCGGTGGTTGGATGCACTGCTCTGTAAGCCGACATGTAAATCCATATTAAATAAATAAATAAACTTAAAAATGTTTTAGCCCAATCACTACCTGCAGGTGCTCGAGTAGAGAACATAAAGAGAATAAAATATACTTAACTGTCGTAAATATAGATTCGTCTATTTTTTACAAGCAAAATGGAAATTCATTTTATTAACAACATGAAAGAGATGTGAGCGGTACAAAGTCAAAAAAGGATTTTTTGTAATTTGACAAGGTTTGTCTGTTGTGGATTTTTTTCAAGATTTGTCAGTCTTCAAGTGACTCTAACGAGGCTTCCAAAAGGGAACAAGATTGAGAAGAATGCCTGAAGAAACTCATCCCGGTTGTGGTTTTATAGGTTTTGTTGAATTGCTAGGATGTTGAATTGAATTAAATTGATATTGAATCGCATAAATAAAATCCTTAACATCTCAGTAATCACTTCTGGCCCCAAACTGAGCAAAGCTTGAAATAATAGGTTGGGGAAAAAGTCTTTTCGTATTTTTGTATAAAAAGTCAAGACATTTTTTTCAAAGTTTATTTACATTTATTGACAATATATATGTACCGTTTTGTTGAATAACTTTTTGACATTTTGTGGGCAGAGACATTATCCCGTTACTTTAGAAACTTTGGGACTTCTGATCAAAAAAACGGGACAAATAGTTTTGGCAGTCCTCTCTTGAGGTCAACCTTACAGAACCTAAAGAATTCTGCAGAGACCGAAACAGGTGAAAATCTGAAGGCGCAAGGTCAGGGCTATATGGTGGATGCACTAGGACCTCCCAGTCAAACTCTCTTAATTTTTGCTGAGTGGCTAAAGATGTGTGTGGTCTAGCGTTATCGTGATGAAAGACCACACCCTTCCTGTTGATCAATTCCGGCCGTTTTCTCTCGACTGCTTCCTTTAATCTCATCAGTTGCTGGCAGTAAAGATTAGAATCGATGGTTTTGCCGGGCGGTAAAAGCTCATAATAAACAATGCCCTTCCAATCCCACCATACACACAGCATCACCTTATTTCGTGTTAGGCCAGGTTTGGCCACAGTCTGTGAAGCCTGGCCAACTTTCGACCACGACCTTTTTCGCACGTTCTTGTCGTACGTGATCCACTTTTCATCGCCAGTTATCAATCTCTTCAAAAACGGCTCGGTTTCATTACGTCTCAATAATGAATCGCAAATGAGTACACGGTTCATTAAGTTTCTTTGAGTGAGCTCGTGTGGCACCCAAATATCGAGCTTTTTTGTATAACCAGCTTTCTTCAAATGGGTCAAAACTGTTTTGTGGTCAATTCCCAGTTCTTCAGCTACATCGTAACTACTAATATGCCGATCTTGCTCCACTCTTTCAAAAATGGCGTCCATTTTATTCGTAACAGGGCGACCAGAGTGAGGTGCATCTTTAACATCAAAATTTCCGGACTGAAAACGTTTGAACCAAATTTGTGCTACTCTTACTGACACTGCATCAGGTCCATAAACATCACAAATTTTTTTCACTGCTTGAGTTGCATTTTTGCCTTTTTTATAATAAAATTTTAAAATGTATCGAATTTCTTCATTAGATTCACTTATTTTTACGGAGAGAAAAACAAATGAAAAATAGCGGGAAACAACTTTTTTTTATTTTTTTCGTTTCTTTATAATGGAACCTTTTTAATGTTACCAAAACCAGCCAGACACAAATAGTATAGTCAAAAAAATTTTATAATAAGTTTATACCTACGTTATGCGAAAAGACTTTTTCCCCGACCTAATATGAGTACAAGACAACGGAAAAACACTCAGGAAACACGGCCTTGGCGGATTGTTATGCAATACTAGTTATACTGTGAAGGTCAATACCATAATTATGACACTAATGGTTTGGAGGTCAGCCTACCCGCACTACGGCCCTGAGGTCGTACGTTCGATTCTCACACTGGACAAATATTTCTGTGCATAAATGAACATCGGGTCTGGTCAGCTGTACTTAATTTACTTTATGTATGTACGAAATTTATGTTCGTTGATACGTTGCTTAGTTTGGAGCCGTGTGTGATGTATAAGGATATGTATTTTATCGATCGAAAAATTTCCCATTTGAAAAATATTTGACTTAAAATAGAATAGAATAGAATATTTTTTATTGACTAAGCAACACACACAATATCATACAACGGGAACAAAATACAAATATCAACACAAATAACATTAAACAAATAGTAAAATATGAAATATGTATGCAACCTGTCAAAAGGGCGATACATCAGCGTAATGCTGCTGCATCTGCTGATACAGCAGCGCTGGTGTTCCTGTAGCGCCCCTTTGAGGTACAGTGGCTTAAATTGGTAAAAAGTAAAATAATCATAAAATAGAAAATAGGGCTGCGATCGTCTGGAACCTTTCAAACCAATGACACGTCTAATCAATAAATAACATCACGTCATATAACTTGTCAATTGCGTCAATTTACAATGTCTTATTGGTCGTCAGTTCATTACCCGTCAAAGGCCTGGTCGCGTGGACGCACGTGCTGCGCGTACCAATGGCCGAAATTATCCTCACCAACCAGACCTTCTAGCTGCTATATTTGATACCATTTATGATTACACAAAGCACCATAAACTATATCATCCTCGTATAAAAACTAAGAGCATTGAAGCGTGAGCATTATTCAATTAACAGTCTTCAACCATGAAGTTTTTAATCGTCTTGAGTTTGGTAGCTGCCGCCTCAGCTGAGCCACCTCGCTTTAGAGCAGCGAAGTTTAGGTCTCAGCGTATTGAATTGGCACCGACAACGACTGATTCTCCTACCGAGGGTACAACATCAGGACCTTATCCAGCATCGGGATGGAAGCCATCAGGGCAGCAATTCGCTCTTCCAACCGAGACAGAAGCCCCAGCTGACACATATGGTGCTCCTGAACAAAGCGGACCGTATCCTGCTTCAGGTTGGAAGCCAGCTGGAGAACCGTTTGTTTTGCCAAATCAAGCTCCTCCATCATCATACGGTGCTCCTGATAATACTTACGGTGCACCAACGACTGATAGCACAACAACCGATAACCCAGAAGCTGAAAAGCTAGAAGGTCCAATTGATGTTCAGAAGAGTATGGGAACCTACTTTGTGCTGCTTCCGAATGGTCAGCTCCAGCAAGTGCAGTTCGTGACAGAGAATGACGTACAGAACATGAAGTATACTGCAAGACTTCAACTGCAAAACCCAGCACCATTCTTCATTGTTCGATCTTAAGAGAGTTTTTGTTTCATTAAATACTTATGTAAGTTTTATTATTTTTTTAATAATGGCTTCGTGCGGTTTGCAAATTTAGCCAGTGTCAAGTAAGAGATATAATAACATATAAATTATAGTAGGTTAGAAAAAGTGGTGATAAAGATGATAAATGGTAAATGAGATGCCCTTCCCCTAAACCGCTTGAGTCCTCAGTTAAGATGTGGGACTATACTGAGATCTCACATGGACTTCTTGAGAGAATTTGAAAAGTGATGTTGCACTGTTTTGTGTCATTTACCAACACTCATGTACGTTCAAAAACACTTAACGGTTAAGAATCCACTGTTATTACACATTAATGTTAAAATTATCAACAAAAAAAAAAAAACTGTGGTCATGACTTCACTTTCCCGCCAAAAAGTCTTCCTTATGTAAGTTGGTTATTTGAAGTGACTTAATTTTTGAAATATAATTCTTATGGTGTTGTTTGAAAAATTGCAAAATGTTTATTTATGTTAATTTAATCTATCTTTTGCCTACACGTCAACTTAAGCTAAATGTTCTTGTAGTAAAAGTAGACCCCGTTTGGTTTTCTATAGCTAAGAGAGTTTAATTAATTGTTTGTTGGATCACTCCTGCATTACCTCGTCCAAATATTTAAACAACACTTAGTACAGCGTTACCATTTGTTACATTTATTACGCAGTGCTCTCTATCAAACTTCGAAACGTGTATATAAAAATACCTTTGAAATATAACATTTACCCTTATTTCAGATTGAGATAACGGGCTTTAATTAGAGCCACCTCATTAGTGCCCCGTCTTAATTGAGTCGACAATATCGTTTATTTTCCACACCACATCTATAACTGCTAGGGCTTAATTTTATTTTATGTATCCACCATACCACACTCGCACGAGGTATTCTTAAACCGAGACTTTGCTTAATGTACTGGAATTTCACGATAATGATGTCGTTCATAACGACTGCTTTTAATTGCGACGCATTTGTTTAAAACCTCATGCGTGGATTTTCTAGTTCCAGCGGTACCACCGTTTTATTGAAGTGATAAAAGGAATGTTTTGTGTGAAAAATAAAAGTATAAAATATACTGTGGAATATTTTATTAAACTCTTTACATATATACCTTCACGCCTGTTGCCCCGAATGGGTAGGCAGAGGCATATTTTACGCCCACACTTCGCCAACTATATTCGACGATTGACGACCGATATGGCGTTGTGGCGAGTATACCCGCACTCCACTCCTGAGGTCGTGGGTTCGATTCCCACACAGCACAAATATTATTGTGTATAAATATCTGTATATATATAGTCTGGTCTTATTTAATATCCATAACACAAGTTCTTATTGATACTTATCTTGGAACTAAATAATTGGTGTTAGTGTCAGAAATATTTATTTATTTATTTAATTTATATAGTTGATCCCACGTAATAGGCGGCGAGCCTATTGCTGCCTACCGGGCACTGTATGTTCGCCAGAGCCTCGTCTGTTGATTGATCTTTGGTCTTAATAGGATCCCTATACACCCTTTAACAGATTTAACTTTTAAACAGATCTACATAATGACACAGAATGATATCGAAAAAATGCAGTACGAGTATACTGCAAGAATTCAACTACAATACCCGGCATCTTCTTCATTGTGCGATATTAAACTGTATTTGTTGTAAGAAGGTTATTTAAAGTAATTTTTTTAAAGTAAGTTTTCATAGTGTTCATAGCAAAAAGTAGTTTTATATAAAATTTACCAATCACACTGTCTGCTGTATCTACTCCAACCAGTATATCTTATATCTTCGGTACGACAATCACATTTGACACTTTGTGAATTTGACAACCGATATGACGTGGACGTCAGTATACCTGCACTCCGCTCCTGAGATCGTGGGTTCGATGCCCACTAGGACAAATATTTGTCTGCTTGAATATAAATGTTTGTTATATACATACATAGTGTTTCCTATGTATTTGCAAAAATAAAAGTATTTATTCGTTATTTACTATCCATAACACAAGTTCTTAAAGATACTTACATATCTTGGAGCTAAATAATTGGTGTAATTGTCAGATATTATTTATAATTATTTATTTATATATCTGGAGAGCATTTAAAATATATTATGATCTTTAATGTCGCAACTTTTTATACTAGTGCAATAACGCGCATTTTGCGTACTGAGAAAAAGTTACACTCTAGTATCTATAACACGTCAGATAAATAAGAAAGTCGATACATTCTGGATTGTGGTTTGTGAAGATGACCTGGAAAATAAAGAAACATGTAATTAATAATAAAAAAAACTATAATAAAATCTTATTCATGAGGCAAATATGATTTTATCTACTATAGAAATGGGCTAGCTCATTAAAATCTAGCAGAGGCATAGGTATTAGCAAATTATTATTTTCTTTTACATATAGCTTCGTGCGGTTTGCACATTTAGCCAGTGTCATATAATAACATAATAGGTTGGGGAAAAAGTCTTTTCGTATTTTTGTATGAAAAGTCAAGACATTTTTTTCAAAGTTTATTTACATTTATTTACAATATATATGTACCGTTTTGTTGAATAACTTTCTGCCATTTTGTGGGCAGAGACATTATCCCGTTACTGTAGAAACTTTGGGACTTCTGATCAAAAAAACGGGACAAATAGTTTTGGCAGTCCTCTCTTGAGGTCAACCTTACAGAACCTAAAGAATTCTGCAGAGACCGAAACAGGTGAAAATCTGAAGGCGCAAGGTCAGGGCTATATGGTGGATGCACTAGGACCTCCCAGTCGAACTCTCTTAATTTTTGCTGAGTGGCTAAAGATGTGTGTGGTCTAGCGTTATCGTGATGAAAGACCACACCCTTCCTGTTGATCAATTCCGGCCGTTTTCTCTCGACTGCTTCCTTTAATCTCATCAGTTGCTGGCAGTAAAGATCAGAATCGATGGTTTTGCCGGGCGGTAAAAGCTCATAATAAACAATGCCCTTCCAATCCCACCATACACACAGCATCACCTTATTTCGTGTTAGGCCAGGTTTGGCCACAGTCTCTCGGGGGGAGTGGCGGCAGTTGCCGTCGCCTTTACATGGGGGTGGTGCGATCCATAGCCTTGTACGGGGCCCCAATTTGGGCGAGCTCCGTATCGGGTCGCCATCGACAGGTCCTGCAACAGTCGCAGAGGGTCATGGCGAACCGTGTCGTTAGGGGGTATCGCACCATCTCTGTGGAGGTGGCTTGCGCACTCGCCGGGTCGCTGCCGTGGGACCTAGACGCCTTGGTTCTCTCGGCAGTGTTCTGGCGAGGCGCGCAATCCCGGAGCCAGGGTCTCCGCCCCGCACCGGACACTGTGGTGCGGTGGCGTAGAGACGCTCAGAGGCAGGCTCTGGGCGCATGGCGGCGGCAGCTTTTTCGGAGCGCCGAGTTTCGTGCCGAAGGATCGAGGCGCCGTATCCTCGAGGCGGTCGGGCCCATCTTGGAGCGATGGGTCGGCCGTCGGTGGGGGTCGATGACCTTCCGGCTCACGCAGGTACTTTCCGGGCACGGGTGCTTCGGGAAGTATCTGTGTGACGTCGCCGGGGGGGAGTCGACCCGGTGTTGCCACCATTGTGACTGCGCGGAAGACACCGCGCAGCACACTTTGGTGGCGTGCCCTGCGTGGGCGGGGCCGCGGTCGACGTTGGCCGCGGCCCTGGGTGGAGTGGCTCTCTCGCTGCCGACCATCATGCAAAAGATGGTCGACAGCGAGACGGCGTGGGAGGCGATGGCCTCCTTCTGCGAAGTGGTGATGTCGCAGAAGGAGGCCGCGGAGCGGGAGAGGGAGCGGGACCCGCTCTCTCTCCGGCTACGCCGTTGGCGCAGCGGGCGGGCCAGGAGGGCCCGCCCGGCCGCGCCTGGGGGTCTTGGGCGGCGGGGGCAGGGGGCCCCTTCCGTCTAGCTATAGACCCCCCAGAAGTCGGCCAGTCACGTCATGGCCGCAAAAAGAGGTAGGAGGGGCGCGACACACTGCGCCTCTCTGAGGAGGTCCTCCCGGTTCTGATCCGGGGGACGTTGACCGCGGGCGGGGTGCCAGAAACTACAAATCCCCTGGTGCTGGCCCCCCGCCCCTTCTTCAACAGCGGTGGGCGTCGTCGGAAGATTTCGAAAAAAAAAGGTTTGGCCACAGTCTGTGAAGCCTTTTTTTTTTTTTTTTTTGATTTACGTCGGTAACAAAATGCATTTACGCACTGTCTCCCGGCCAAAAGGGGGAGACCGGGAGGGGGTGTGGGGCTCACTGCGGCAGACGCGACCGCCGCAGTCCTACCCACTAAAAATCTTCCGACGACGCCCACCGCTGTTGAAGAAGGGGCGGGGGGCCAGCACCAGGGGATTTGTAGTTTCTGGCACCCCGCCCGCGGCCAACGTCCCCCGGATCAGAACCGGAAGGACCTCCTCAGAGAGGCGCAGTGTGTCGCGCCCCTCCTACCTCTTTTTGCGGCCATGACGTGACTGGCCGACTTCTGGGGGGTCTATAGCTAGACGGAAGGGGCCCCCTGCCCCCGCCGCCCAAGACCCCCAGGCGCGGCCGGGCGGGCCCTCCTGGCCCGCCCGCTGCGCCAACGGCGTAGCCGGAGAGAGAGCGAGTCCCGCTCCCTCTCCTGCTCCGCGGCCTCCTTCTGCGACATCACCACTTTGCAGAAGGAGGCCATCGCCTCCCACGCCGTCTCGCTGTCGACCATCTTTTGCATGATGGTCGGCAGCGAGAGAGCCACTCCACCCAGGGCCGCGGCCAACGTCGACCGCGGCCCCGCCCACGCAGGGCACGCCACCAAAGTGTGCTGCGCGGTGTCTTCCGCGCAGTCACAATGGTGGCAACACCGGGTCGACTCCCCCCCGGCGACGTCACACAGATAGTCTGTGAAGCCTGGCCAACTTTCGACCACGACCTTTTTCGCACGTTCTTGTCGTACGTGATCCACTTTTCATCGCCAGTTATCAATCTCTTCAAAAACGGCTCGGTTTCATTACGTCTCAATAATGAATCGCAAATGAGTACACGGTTCATTAAGTTTCTTTGAGTGAGCTCGTGTGGCACCCAAATATCGAGCTTTTTTGTATAACCAGCTTTCTTCAAATGGGTCAAAACTGTTTTGTGGTCAATTCCCAGTTCTTCAGCTACATCGTAACTACTAATATGCCGATCTTGCTCCACTCTTTCAAAAATGGCGTCCATTTTATTCGTAACAGGGCGACCAGAGCGAGGTGCATCTTTAACATCAAAATTTCCGGACTGAAAACGTTTGAACCAAATTTGTGCTACTCTTACTGACACTGCATCAGGTCCATAAACATCACAAATTTTTTTCACAGCTTGAGTTGCATTTTTGCCTTTTTTATAATAAAATTTTAAAATGTATCGAATTTCTTCATTAGATTCACTCATTTTAACGGAGAGAAAAACAAATGAAAAATAGCGGGAAACAACTTTTTTTTATTTTTTTCTTTTCTTTATAATGGAACCTTTTTAATGTTACCAAAACCAGCCAGACACAAAGCGCTCGTAGCTCTGCGGAACTCGGTGGTCGGAAACGATCACCGAAGTACAGCAGAGTTTACAGAGGTCAATACTTGGATGGGTGACCGTTTGTGTGGCATTTAATATCGAGCGCTTCCGTGCTTCGGAAGGCACGTTAAGCCGTTGGTCCCGGTTATCACTAAATGTGGTAGTCGTTAAGCCATGTGAGAGGCCTAATGGGCGGCTTGATAAATTCTAACAGCAGGACGCCATACACCTGCCTCCGCCAATCCGCACTGGGTCAGCGTGGTGGAGTATGACCCATTACCCTCACACCTTGATTTGTGAGAGGAGGCTCGTGCTCAGTAGTGGGACGTTGATGGGCTGAAATGATGAAATGAGAATGAGTTGTGATAAAGGAGATAAAAGGTAAATGAGATGCCCTCCACAAAACCCTTTGAGTTCTCAGTAATGGGACTATACTGAGATCTCACATGGACTTCTTGAGATAATTAAAAAAATGGTGTTGCACTGTTTTGTTTCAGTTACCAACACTCATGTACGTTCACAAACACTTAACTGCAAATCCCACCATCAATACACCGTTATTACATAAAACGGTGCAAAGAACCAATAACAATAATAAAAGAAAACAATCAACTTTAAAAATACAACTGCACACTTACAAAACAAAACAGGATAACTCAGCAAAAATGATAAATTAATCATTTAAATATTTAAAAGTAATTAGATAATAATATTAAATAAATTAAACTGCGATAGACACAATTTACATACAGATATACACGCACACATTCATACCTTTCTTTTACAATAACTTAGGCAGTCCGTAAAAAAATTCGACCACAATAATAGGTCGCGAGCCTATTGTCGCTTACATTGAACTGTTATATTTCCCAGAGCATCGTCCGTGATTCGGCTGGTGTACCACTTGCGGGTGAGGTTGGCTTGGTTTCGTAAGGTGATGGAATCCCTCCCCCCCCGACTGGTCTCCACCTTGTCGTGGTGGGGGGGCTGAGTACCTCCCGGTAGGGCGCAGGAGGCGCTAGGGAAAAGGTAACACCCAGAGATTGGCGACTCTGGGTGCCCTTAGTACTGACTACCGGGGGGGAAACTAAGAGGGACCTGTGGAGGGCGCAGCGGGTGGGCCAGGAGGGCCCGCTCAGCAGCGCCAGGAGGGTCTAGGCAGTGGGGGCAGGGGGCCCCTGCTGTCTAACCATGGACCCTCCGGGAAGTCGGCCACACACGCTATGGACGCACGGGGAGGTAGGAGGGGCGCGTCCTCTGCGCCTCTCTGAGGAGGTCCTCCCGGCTTTGGTCCGGGGGACGTTGGCCGCAGGCGGGGTGTCAGAAGCTGCAACCCAGGTACTGGCCCTCGCCTCTTTATCAACAAGCGTCGGGCGTCTTTGGAAGATTTTTAGTGGGTATTACTTGGCGGTCGTGTCTGCCGGTGGTGAGTCCCACACCCCCTTTCGGTCCCCCTTTGGCCGGAAGGCAGTGCGTAAATGTATTTTGTTACCGACGTAAATCAAAAAAAAAAAGGTGATGGAATCCCTATACAAGGGGTATATGAAATTGAACATACGGCCTATACACCTATATACCCCTTTTATGAAATTTAACATACGGTAGAAATTCAATCCAGCAAGATAGTTGTCCTTAATTATCCAGAAGTTCAACACCCATTGAACGACTGCCCTACAGCTGATGTATGCCATGGAGAGGGATATCCACGAGGTGTCGTCTCCAGGGCTGGTGGGGCAAGCAGGAGACGTGAGCGGAGCCGTGCGCCCGAGCACCTTGCTGATAGCGCGGGTTTCCTCCAGTTTAGCGCTCAGATATGTCAGGATATTTACTGGAACAACATATTTATAAACATTATCATCAGATGATTTACTGATATTACTTATATATTTGACGTTCTATATGGCGTGGCGGCGAGTATACCCGCACTTCGCTCCTGAGATCGTGGGTTCGATTCCTACACAGGACACAACTTTGTGTGTACAAACATGAATATTTGTTCTGTGTATATTAAGTGTGTTTTCCTATGTATATAAAGTATGTTTTTATATCAAAAAAAGTATTTTTATCTGTTATAATATACATAGTACAAGTTTTCATGATTTATTATCTTTGAACTAAATCATTGATGTAATTGTCAGAAAATATTTATTTATTATATTATTGTGACTCAAAGTTTACAGAACCTTTTTCGTATCATAACGAATAAGAATAATATTTATTTATTTAATTATGGACAACCAGTAGCTGTTACATTATTTCTTACATCTAAACATCAAAATACACTATATAAAAGTTAAATGTACAGCATTTTAAGGTGTCACAAAATGCACCAAATGTTTTGTAGTGAACCAAAAAATAAGAAAGAAAATAATTAAAAATAATAGAGAAAAAAAATTACCTAAAAGTTGCCAAAATTACAATTCTAAATTAAATTAAAATAAAATAATTAATTACAGATTACACACACAAACATTACTTAACCAAATATTACAAAATATTACAAAATCAAAATTAAAATTCAGTTCTCTTAAGAATCTCTAACACATCTTTTTTAAATACAGGTAATGTATCTTTGAAGATATCCACTTCCTCACTAATACTGTTATAAGTTTTTGCAAGTCCAGATATGGCAGATAATTGTTTATATTCAGGAATGAATAGATGATTAGAGCTAAGATTACATGGGAACTGTGAAAACGCACAACAGTTCATAAAATAGAATCAACAAGCATATAATATATATAAAGCCTATCTGAAACCGTTCACTAGTTAAGCTATAACAGGCCACTCGCTAGTCAACAGGCCAGGTATCAAAGCGCAGACATCAATTACAAGACTGCATGCACTGAAAGCTATATTTCTGATCAGTGAAGCGGAACTTTCCGATGCCCTGACCTGGCGGCCATTTTGTGAAACAGATTAGATAAAGTGCTGCTGTTTCATACATATTTTTCAAAGTCGTGCTTCTAACTACTAAGAATATGGTTTAAGGGATTAAAGTTCTTTTTAAACAACCATTTTAATATGTCATAAGTCATTTAATATTATATTATGTTAGATTTAGAACTTATTTTGTAAATATAGGATGTAATACTAAAGTTATATATCAGGTAGGCTAGTTTATGTTATATTTAAATAATATTGTAGATTGATAATTAAAAAGATAGAATATTGTATTTATTATAAAAATTGCTATGCTATCGCATTAGGTTAAGACACCTGTGATGGTAGCATAAGATAATAAATAAATAAATATTTGCAGGGCATCTAAAGAGGGCTTACGGAGCTCAATCCTTGGAATTGTGATCGTTTGTGTGGTATTTGCAATACTACGTTGAGCTATGACCTTTTCGCTCTACTACATACAGCACACGTACAATTATTTATTGTAAGTTTTATTTATTTATTTATTATTTTTGTTTATGTTTATATTTTGTATGTGTGTTCATTTAGGGCAATAAACGTTATATCTATCTATGTAATATATAGCGCTTCCATGCTTGAGACTGTCATTATTAAATGTTACTACATTAAGTCAAGTTGGGTGGCATTAAAAAACAGCAGCAGGGCGCCATACCCTTGTCTACCGCAAATCAGCACAGGATTCTCCTGGTATATTGTAATAAAAATTCTTCTTTTAATTTAGAAAGAAACTCGTAAAATTTCGTCGTCGGACCAGCATTGACTGAGCTTACTTACATTCAGAGTTAGTCTTGGTAATGTCCATCAGAAACAGTGCAGTGTAGACCACGTCCATGACGAGGACCGCTACGCCGGTCAGGGTGAAGGGCACCAGGGTAGCGTACATCCCGCACCGCTTCTGACCCTGGCTGACGTATAGTACGCCAAACGCTAGCCAGATTATGTGAACTGCTAGCCACAATCGAACTTTACTGGAACAATATTTGTACGATGTAGTTTTCTTGAAGACCTAGGATAACATTGTTATGCCCGGGTAGTGGTTTGAACGTATCAACGGTAGCAATTAATAATGTCGTAAGTGAAAAGTCGTTACTTTTTACTTACGACATTATTTAAACTAACGGCTTTTTACTTACGACATTGTTAATTGCTACCGTTCGGTATGGTCGTGAACTTGGTGGCCACGGGTTCAAATACCGTGTACGCTTGTGTATCTCCATAATTACAAGCAGATGCTTTAACAATATACCTATGTCTTAAAAACTAGTTTCCTTTTTATTTTAATGACGAAAATGGGGTAGAGGCAGAGAAGAAAAAGTTCTGGGTTCGATATTTATTTTCTTGAATGTATTGACAATAAAGAACTATTTGTATTACTAGCGCGCAGAAATGATAGTAGCCTTTATCATCATCATCATATCCTCAGCCTCTTAGCGTCGCCTCAGCTTCTCCTCCCGAGGGAGGAGGAGGTCATACACAAGCTTAATATTCAATGCCACACAAACGACACTCAAGGACAGATCTCGGCGTATTCTGCTTTACTTTCAAAATCATAATCTAGTCTTTTTATATAAGTAAGCCTTTATTTAATAACACTTTAAGTTCAAAGCAAGTGATGGATTACTGCGCTATATCTTCTCGTCAAAAATACCTCAGTGTCTTAAGACGAAAGTCCAGTGTGTGTTGCCAGTGATGACGTACGGTACTGAGACTTGGTGCCTGACTATGGGCCTCATTAGAAAGCTCAAAGTCGCTCAGCGTGCAATGGAGAGAGCTATGCTCGGAGTGTCCCTACGTGATCGAATCAGAAATGAGGAAATCCGTAGAAGGACTGGAGTGGCCGATATAGCGAGGCGAGTTTGCAGGCTGAAGTGGCAATGGGCGGGGCACATAGCTCGAAGAACCGACGACCGATGGGGCGTCAAGGTTCTGCAATGGCGACCGCGAACCGGCAAACGTAATGGAGGACGGCCTCCCACGCAATGGACCGATGATTTGGTCAAGGCGGCGGGAAGCCGATGGATGCAGGCGACTCAGGATAGCTCTATGTGGAAATCTATTGGGGAGGCCTATGTTCAGCAGTGTACGTCAGATGGCTGATGATGATGGATTACAAATATATTAGTAACAATTCGAGAAAATATTCAACACGGCACGTGTTTCGCCCTTACACAGGGCATCTTCAGGTAAGATAGGAGCCTAAGAACAACGATGTCTTCACGATCAGCGCGGAAACGAGAGTCAAAAAAAAATTTTTTATCCATCACTTGCTTACAATGAATTTCCGCGAAGTAACACCTGAATCAATAAATAACTTTAAATTGAACTCAAGTTCCTATTTAAACTTTAGGAACCTTTAACAACCTCACCTGCAAGTGGTGCACCTGCCGATCAACGAACGAGACTCTGACAAACATAAAATTCCCGGTAAGCGGCAATAGGCTTGCCACCAATTACGTGAGAACAAAATTATAATTGATGAAATGTGGACGTACAATATGCCAATGCTCTACTCTTCATGGCGTGGCTAACGGGCGTGTTTTTCTAAAATAAAAATAAAATAAAATATACTTTATTGTCTTTAAGATCAACATGATCATTTACGAGGCGACTTATTTTCGAAAATCTCTGAGTTGAGTGAGTCTTTCGGTGACTCTAACGAGGCTTCCAAAAAGGCAACGAGACAGAAGAATGCCTCAAGAAACTCATCTCGGCTTTTTTCAAATTATAATAATGTAGACTCAAGGCGCTGATTACATACAAGTCAAACGTGCTGATTCGACAGAAACGTGATCAGATATCCATAAAAATATTATAATCGCTTTAGAATCTGCGCGTATGGAAATTTTCTCCAGATAAAATTCAAAAAGCAAAGTTGGTTAAAATCTGAATATCCAATATGCAATTTTAAAGCAGTAGCAATTTTTTTATCTAGTCACTGCTGAGTACAACTTTTTCAAACATACCAAATTCTAAATTCTTATTGTGGGTGTGGTAAGTATTTCTTTGTTCTGGCTAGAGGATATAACTTGTCAAATTTCATGTTTATTTCTTCTCTACTAACGCATCTGGTAAAAGTTTATACATACATATTCATCCTCATCGTTTCCTAGCATTATCCCGGTTGCCGTTAACTTAAGCTTAGGGCCCAATGTCTGAATTTTAGTTATTACATGGAGCGAATGCCGTCTGTCCTCCACAGGTCAGAGGGAGCCATCATTCCATGGTTAAACCAGATGTCGGACATGTTTGAAGGCACTGACATCCTAATAATAAGTGCCATAGATGTTCATGACAGCCGAGACCAACAGCTTAACGTGCTATCCGAGGCAAGGAGCAAGCGATAATTATACACATAACTTCGAAAAGTCATAGGTGCTCCACCAGGTTTGAACCCGAGGATCTCTGAATTGAAAGGCTACGGGTCTCGCTCCTGGGCTAATGGGACTCCTACTTACGTATACATATTGACTCACTATTTCCCGTAGTGGCCGGCAGAGATCACATCCTTCCACTTGCTACGACACTGGCATACACTCTTAGGTTAATTTACACTCATTAACCTTCTCATACACGCCCGTCGGTGTACTACTTTTGACCCGCCAACCTGCGGAAGGTTTTCCCTGGTCTTCCCCTCTCTTCACATCCAAATGAATGTGACGGACGAGTGAATACTCCATCATAAATCACTATCGTTAATCTACTTCTTATTGATCCTTCTAAAATGCCCTTACTATCTAAGCATATCTTTCTCCATTCTTGTCACTATATCCTCCTTCACACCAGCATCTGCTTTTATTACTTCATTTAGTCAGTAGTTAATATAAATAAATATTTTCTGACAATTACACCAATTATTTAGTTCTAAGATTAGTATCATTAAGAACTTGTGTTATGGATACTAAATAACGGATAAACATATATAAATATAATATTTTTTGTAAATACATACTTAATATACATAGGACAACGCCCAGACCAGAACAAATATTTATGTTCATGCACACAAAGATTTGTCCTGCGTGGGAATCTAATCCACGACCTTGGGAGCGGAGAGTCGGTATTCTCGCCACCACGCGAACCGGTCGTCAAATCAATCAATAGTTTTCAAGTTGCTTTATTTGTAAGTGTTATTGAACCAATCGTAAATAAACAATTTTGATTTTGATTTTGAGAGGCAAGAGATACTCTGCATGGCACCTGTGGGGGTTGCGGAAGAAGCTAGGCGAGGTATTTGGACATAGGACTTTGAACAGCGTATGTAAATACTGTTTGAAACTGAATATAAATAGTATGCATGTGAACTCGAAGGCGAAAGTCGGAAAATTACATTTTGTCGCTGTGGGTTTTATTCCTTTTTTTATTGGGTCCGAGGAAGGGACATAGTTTGTTGGAAATTTATTCAAAAACTTGATCAGATTTGAATTGTTATTCAGTTTTTGTTTAACTAGTTTGAACAGGGTTGTTTGTAATGTTTGTTGCCAAGTTTGATGGACTAAGCCAATTGTTGCCTACAGCGCCTTGATAACTTGTCTCATCCTGTAGTGGGATTTTAGAAGTAGTGCCTATTAGAACTAGTTGCTTCAAAAATTGTATAGCATATTTTATTTCTAACACGTGGCTATAGGCTAATGACCTACGTGAAAAGCAATTGGGGTGGCCAATTTGTACTGAGGCGGATCCCGGTGCTCGGAAATAAACCTAACTTTTGTGAACTTAGGTTTACTTCTGCTCAGTTTTTGGATGGGTGACCGTTACATATCATTATCGATATCCGTGCTTCAAAAGACACGTCAAGATATTATTCGGTTATCGCTATATCTGGTAAATGCTTACTCATGTTAGAACTACATATTACCTACGGAGCGACTTCAATCTTTTTAACGCACGACGCAACACATTTGCCTGCCACCACGCTTGCCGCTTATTGAGAAAAAGGCGGGGATCACAACACAAATTTCTCCGCTAATATTCTAAAAAATGCTGGAGACATGTTGAATTCATGCCTTTGTAAGCAGTCAGAAAGTGTCCAAAAATGCAGTTCTTACAGGTGTGTTGATACCTACACTAATGTATGGAAGTGAATGTTGGTTATGGCAGAAGAAACATGAGAGTAAGATTAATGCAGTAGAGATAAGAGCACTCCGAAGTATTCTAGGTGTGAAATTGAGTGATAGCAAATGGCTCAAAACACAAGACTATGAAGCTACAGAGCAACTAATGATGGTTCCCACACACGCACACACACACACATACACCGCACACATACACTTAAATTGGTATTATCTTTGTTGTATAAGTTTCTGCTTTTCTTTCTTTTTTAATTGTTTTTAGTTTTATTATTTGTTTGATTACTTTCTTTTCTCCAACAGTTACACATACAAACATATCTAAGAACTATTGTTTTGTTTACGAATGAACCTACTCCGAGTTGGGTGCCTAGAGATTCCGTAACACAGGGTTTCCCTAGTATGGACTCCAGTGTCTCACAGTGGTCAGTCAGTGGAGGATATTGTTTTGTATTAATTTTCTACATATAAAACTTGTAAACCTTTGTGAAGAGAGAAAATAAAAAATATATATTATTATTATAGGATAAGGAATGAAGTGATAAGGGTCGAAGCTGGTATAAAAGAAGATATAGTGACAAGAATTGAGAAAGGTATGCTGAGATGGTTTGGTCATGTTGAGAGGATGAATTAAAGTAGACTAACGAAAGTGACTTATGATGGACAAGTGAGTGAAACCTTCCATGACCAAATTCTGAAAATTTTGGAGAAAGGGCAGGTCAAAAGTACCCTAAACCGACGGGCGTGTATGAGGAGGTTAATGAGTGTGAATGAAGCTAAAAGTGTGAGCCAAGATCGTAGCAAGTGGAAGGATGTGATCTCTGCCTACCCCTACGGGAAAGAGGCAGGAAAGTTGTATTCTAAAAACAAAAAAAGTATAGAAAAACTTACTGTCTAAACCTAGCAGCAACATCATTCTGCATAGGCCAGATGATAATGGACGTCTCCACCGGGCAGGTCCTGGTGAAGTTGTAAAAGTAGATCCTCCCACAAGCCTCAGGGTCGTAAAGATATAGAAGTTTAATCAGAGACAGTTCCCGTAGTTCAGACTCCCTTGGTTTCAGCTGACAGCTCAGGACAAGCCAGCTTAAAACTATGCATATAGCGGCTGAAAAAAATCGACATATATTTATGAAGGGTTTAATGACCTTGATCAGAGCCAAAACTACGCATTCTACACATCATAACAAGAAACATGACCTAAAATCGTTGGAAAATCATTTTAATTTTTTGTGCTAAAAAACTGCGAATAGAAGCCATGGCATGCGCCTAAGGGTGCGTCCACATCCGCGAATGCAGTCACTGCAACGGTTTGGTGCGCCTCTTTTAGCGCAACTCATGCGCAAGCGGGTGGAGGAGCCTAGAAGCGGCGCACTGACATAAAATGGACGCGGCCAGGTCTGGACGCACCTTAATAGACCTAGTTTCTATGTGGTCCAAGTTCAAAAATCAGTGCCGGCTACGCGGTGGTGATGCCCCTGATGTTGCATGTATACATCGTCTGCGGTGACCACTTTCCAACATAAGTGTAACATAAAATACCTTGTGATGTAAAAGAAAGTAAGGACTAATTTCCAAATCTTTCGATAGTGCAATTCAATAGTCCAATAAAGTATTAATTCACTGAAAGTCACAAGTAAAGTTGTTAATATATTCGATAATTTAAAATAAGCTTAACAGGTTTTTGGAAAAAAAACGGCCCTAAATGGAGTAGGCGTCAAACAAACGGTTGCGGAAAACATGAGAGAGGATGTTTAACCTCATGCCACTAGGCATAGTGTACGAAGCATATTAAAAAACAATTTAAAATTATATAGCTTTGTTATATTTAAAGCAGATCAATAGATTTGGTCAAAATCAATGACTAACCACTACATAAACTTCTCACATTACTTATTCATTCACGCATTAGGAAATCCAAATTCAATTCACGCATTAGGAAAGGAATATTAATATGGCCATTTCTTACTTTTTGTTTTGTTTGTGTACATTATTTACAATTTTCTTTAATGGTGCCAAATAAATACTGTATAGTTATATAACATGATTATCTGTAACTTAATAAAGTAATAGACAACATTCAAATTCATAAAGAATTTGTAGACATACAAATAAACAATATATAAAGTTCACAGCTTAACTATAACTTAAAAAAGTTAAAACTCACTTTGATAAGCAATAATCACTAATGTCCAAAAGATTAAGGTGCCCATTCTATAATATCGATGCGTACAGAATTGTACAAGTTCCTTGCATCTCTTTGACCTGAAGTTTGCAACTGACAGACATCAGCATTCTAGTTGCGATGCCAAATTTCAAGTGGGCTAAGATCCAATTTGTTGTCGCCGAAATTGCCTGTCCCCTATTTTGATTACAGGTAAAGTCCACGATTAATGATCGCAGACTCAGCGCGGATGTGATAATGAAAATTTTAATGGCGGCATCCGTTCAGTGCCTCAAATTGAATTTGCTTTAAGAATGAAAACGTTTCATTCCATTTTCCATTTACCAAATCGTTAATATTACTTTGAAATTGTTCGTTCAGTCCTAATCGATTTTGGTGGATTCACAGAGGTTTCGTTATAGATTTGTTATATCACAAAAACGTTTTTGCTGCTACAGCAAGTTGGTGAAATTATTTCGATATTTATCCTTAATGTACGGTTTATTTTCTCCAGTTCTAAAATATAAAATAGAAGTATCGTAAGGACCTTCGTTCGGTTCTGGTATAGGAAGATATCCATCTCGCATCAATTTTTTCTTTACTTCTTTTTTCTTGATTTTCTTGCGAAGGTTGTTTATAAACTTGCAAATATAAATATTTAATATCAATATGAAAATTCCTCTCAACCACATGATGGCAGCGGCAATAGGTAACCATCCAGCGAAGTCATCGTAACCTTTCAACTTTAATTCGACACTCCATCCACTGTACCTTAGTATCATACTTTTAGTAAGGCTTTGACGAATATGGGCAATGTAAACGACAGCCATGGATATGTCGAAGACGAAGACAGCTATGGAGGCATAGAAGAATACAGCGAGACTAAATTTGACAATACGTAAATTCTTGCTGTTACGCATTACGATATTCAACACTAATGCAATTAACATCCAGAAAACATGCACTGCTATACTTATTTCAATGTATCTGTAAAAGTAATAGTTAGTTTTACTATTCTGCTTATAATTAAAACAAAAGTTACTTATGAGCTATTTTTTCATCCTAGCTTGTTTCTTCAATACTTATGTGGATTTGTAACGCTTTAATGCCAAAATCATATGGCTGATTATGGTTAAAGAAAAGTGAATAAACGGCCTGTTGGAAAAGACAAAACCAACTTTCATATCGAAAAAATGCATTGTACCTTTAGGACGTGTAAATTTGTATTTAACGTCGGTTTTAATAACAGACAGAGTTTTGCCCCAAGATTTATTGTAGGTAAGAAAATATAAACCAAAGTAATATTTATAGATATTACATACAAGGTTATGACAAATATATAAAAGCTGACCTTCTACTTTTAGAGGACAATCTAGTTGAAACAGTACCAATAGCCGGTTTCCAAGCAATAGGCTTTACGTCCATACCATAAGTTTCATTAGGGAACTGAATGTTGGACAGTGAGGAAGCAGTCTGCAACTTGTACTTGCAAGCCTGATAATCATAGAGGTACATGATGCGGGCCAGTTTATTGTAATCTCCGCTGGAATCATTCGGTGACCACATGCAGGCTAGAATTGATCCTGATCCCACGAACACTAATATACCTGCAACAGTTCAATCACACTTTAAGTAAGCATTTTCATATAGTACGACTTAAAAATAATTGACACATACAAATGTAAAACTTTAAGAGTGCTTTTTATGCGACGAGTCCGATCAGACTTTCTGATGCGAGAACTTTCGACGCTGCTGCGTGTTCGAATGACGTCATATCGACATCTTTAGGGTAATGGAAGGTGTCAGACAAGTTACCCAATATTTTAATTAATATTAATAAACAAATTTCAAAAAAATCAACTAGTATTTATGAAATGTTTTCGTGAACTCATATCGACAATTCTGAAATACCCGGTGTACAAGCCACAGCTTGCACTCCCTTCCCTCCCCATCCGCTGGTGGCCAGGGCTACCCCTTGGTACAGCACTCCTTTCCCCTCCGCTGGTGGCCAGGGTACCGCCTGGTACAGCAACTCATCCCTCTTACTGTGCGAGTGGCGAGCGGCGGCTTACAAGCGAAAGTGGATCACCGTACACCCGGTGCATTCGAAAACTCAGCAGCGCCAAAAGTTTTCGCAATAGAATGTCGCAAAAAAGGCACTCACAAAGTTTTACATTTCTATGTGTCAAAAAATTTAAGCTCATTGGAGGCCGTTTAAGTTCATATGTTTTGAAAATTTTGCATTTGCAATGACATACTTAATTATAACATGAAATTGTTATTTACTCAAGAAAATTTACATCTTCATCGACCTTTTTATGGCATCACCGTTTCTTTCGAGAGAATTATGGTGAGTGTTTCCCTGTGCAATCAGGTCCAGAATCACAGTATTTATATTAAACTTGCAGAATAACTCAGTACATATTATTATGGCAAATGATTTGAATGACAACAAAACCTTGAATGACAATAAATAGAAATGAGGGCATGAGTGTTGTTCCTGTGGAACGTGATTATTTCGATACCTCCTAAGTATACTGAGTCAACTAGCAAATTTAGGTATTTTATGATTTTTATATAAATGTATACAATAATCTATGATCTAAATGATAGTGTAAAAAAAATTTTTAAAAAGAACAATATTACTGAGATAATTTCGCGTATACTAAATCAATTTCAACATCTGATAGATTCGTACATTATATACTCATTCAACTGACATCGTACCGGTATACGCGGTGTGTGCGGGGGGACGCAACGGCACAAGTGCAACGATGTAAATATAACCAATATATAATTTATAATAATGCAGGAATCGAAGATGCCTTGCAAAACAGACATGAAAATGGTAAGTTATCTTTATCTATATATAAATATAAGCGTATAACTAATATTATAGTATTTTATTCGTAATTATTGTTCACGTCACTGACTACGACGTATACGGATACAAGTACATTTACACCAGTATACGGGGTACAAATTTCATATAGAAAACACATGACTCATCTGGCTGTAATTATGTTCTGATTAAATTGTTGATATAATTGTGTTATAATTTATAACAGAAACAATAAATATTTATTGTGTTAAAATAAATTATATTTTGTATTTTTTACATTTTTTATTACATTTTTTACATGATTTTTTGTGTTTTTAATTTTAAATCTTGTTTTGGAATCATCATTGCCACCTGGTGCAAATTTTAAATGAGTCAGAGTCGTCAAAGAAGTCAGAAGAGATATCAACATCATCAACTATTGATAAATATTTGATAATGTTGATTTGAATGACAGCGAGGACATATTGCAGAATATTCCTTCTAATGCTTCTATAACATTCCCGAATAATATTCCTTGCTCCTCGCCTTTTATATTGAATGGTGATAATAGAATTCATATAGAAAACCGATCGCCATCAATTATAGAAAACACCCCAGATAATTCGCCCATCCAGAATTGGATTACTGAAAATTACTGTAATATAACTCCAGTACCATCGCCGTTTATTTCATTTGCTCCATCACCTGTTAATTTCGAGCTAATTGATAGTCCTGCAATAGCCACCCCTGCATATGACATTAATGATGTCTCGTGAGTATGAGCGTCTCATAGCGTAAAACGTCGAAAACGGACTTCCACTGCTAAAAAAGATAAAGGAAGGCTAAGAGAACGTTTTCATAAAAAATGGAAGGATCAGGAGAGGCAATATAATGTTTATAATAGAGGTTTAGAATATGTCAGTAGAAACGGAAGAGTTCATGGTAAGAGAATTATGAAAACTTCTTGCCCTACATCTTGTCGGAAAAATGCAGTAAGAAAATAACAGAAGATATTCGGCAAAGAATTTTTGATATGTTTTGGAATATTGGAAACCACTCAAGACATTGGGATCTTTTAGCAGGGTATGCTGTGAGAGCTAAAAAAAGATTTACTGTGGTTAAATTAAATTTAAAACGTCTTTACACTATTTCCTATTACCTTCCAAGTAGTCAAGGAGATAATATTGAGACCACGAAAATATCAAAAACTATGTTCTTGACAACCCTTTCTATTAGTTTTAATTTTGTTTATATAGCTTTAGAAAAGTCTGACAAAGGATCAGGATTTATTGAAACAGATCAGCGTGGTAGGCATATTAATCATGTTGCGGGACTGTTCGAAAGGGTTACCGCGGCCTTGTTGTTACAGGCTCAAGAAGGAACATGGATGGTTTTTAGTCAGTAAAAGTCTGACACACCCTTCCGCTTCACCCACAGCGAAACCGGTCATTCGATGATTTTCCATCCGAATAAAAAAGGCATATTAATCATCCAAAGATTATTAATGAAGATATCGTTCGCAGTGTTATAGATCACGTTGAAGCAAGACAAAGAGAAGTATGAAGAGCATTTAAAAGAAAAAGAGAAAGCTAGAAAAATGAAAACAGAAGATAAAGAGTCAGCGTTACAAAATAATAAAATCCTTACAGCAGCTTTTGATCTTCAAAAGTGCCCTAATATCCCTCATGGGAACGTAAGTACGTTTTATTATAAACGGAAACTTTCTGTATATAATTTCACGATATTTAATTTGGGATTACGTCAAGGTTATTGTTATTCATGGCATCAACAGACAGCAAAGACAGGCGCAAATGAAATTTCTAGCTGTGTTTGTAAGTTTATGGAGGATACGGTAAGCGAAGACTACAGGTTCAGGTCAGACAACTGTGGAGGCCAAAACAGAAATAGAATTGTTTTCTTATTGTACATGTTAGCTAGTTCGAAGTTTCGTGTAGATATTAGCCATCGCTTTCTAATAGTGGGCCACACTGACATGACATCATGACACTGATTCAAACTAATTTTGAATTTGTTAAACCTTTAATATTTTTATATAATTTGCTAAAGCGATTTATTTTGAGCACTACAATTTTATTGTCTAAGCTTCTTATGTTATTCTTTTTGTTAATATTCATTAACAGAAGTAACCATTTTTAGTTCTTATAATTTTATTTACCTGCAAGAGAAGTCCTTGTTTGTTTTTATTTTTACTGTTTGTTTATTTTTTGAATTTTTTATAATATATTTTTAATTCTAATTTTTTTTATTGAACAAAGACAAGTCCTTGTTTTAGTTATTATTTTAAATGTTTTTTTTCTTTCGTATACTTTGATAATACTCTGTTGTCGTTGATTTTTTCAAGTTAAGTCTTTTAGTGAGGCTGAATAATGTTAAAAATATTATGTTCCTACTTAATTACAACGAAAAATACACTGTGATTCTTGAAAATGCGTTGTTTTTGCTTATGACTCTTCCTTTTCTTCCTAGCCTTTACTAATCCCACATTTCGTAAGGTATTAGAAACAAAAATAAACCTCGGTAAATTATATTGGTCCAGTATACGTCAATGCTTAAATACTATATAGCTAAGTACATTCCTAGTATAATGAGTCAAGTGATGTAATTTAATTATTTATTATGAACTGAGCCAGAAAATCCCATAATTACCAAAAGTAAGGGATGATAATAATAAAATAACAATCCTATATTATAATATTTTGGCGTAAACCATGAATTTTGGTGTACAACGTACATGAATATAAGTGGTAGTTAAACCATTGTACTATTGAGTTCCGCCGGCGTATACCGAGCTATGTACATAAAATATAATTTAAAACAAAAATCAGCAAAAACATTTCATACCAAAAGAAAAGCTTACCATATTTATTAAAAAAAACATTCAATTTACTCTGATTAAGATTAATTTCATAAAAATATAAGCGATTTGTCTTAAAATCGCTCTCCTACAAAATTACTATAATGTTAGTTGACTCATTATACGTAGGAGGTATCGATTTGTACAAACCGGCCAAACTTCAACTTGAAACTTAAAAAACTTACATACATACATTCCCGCCTGTTTCCCCGAAGGGGTAGGCGGAGGCATATTATACGCCCACACTTCGCCAATTATATAGTTGGTCCCACGTGATAAATAGGTGGCGAGCCTATTGCCGCTTACCGGGCACTGTTTTGTTCGCCAGAGCCTCGTCCGTTGATCGGCAGGTGCACCACTTGCAGGTGAGTGTTCGAAATGATTGTTCGAATAAAAAATTAATAAAAATAAATATTTTAATCGGAGCTTTTGTCATAAGCTCTCCAGATTAAATTAATAAACTGCGGGTATTTTCATTAAGAGCTTCATAATAAATATGGCCAATGATAAAACATGGAAAATGGCGGCGAAATTATTTTAAAATTGCATTTTCGGTCAGAACGACCCAATAATTTTCGACATAATCATATTTTGACAATCCCTGTGTAATTTTGTAAAAGATTGCTGTCGCCCGTGGCTTTGCTTCATATTAATGTTTATTATATTGCATTATATAGCTTCACAGACAACTGAAGATTGCGATTAAGGTACCTTATCAATTGATAAATTGAAAAGAGCACAGCCTGTGAGTTTCTTGCCAGTTCTTCTTACAGAGCGGTGGCTCGGAACTGGCACTTAGATTCACTAACGTAAATATTTATTTATTGTTTTTTTGCATTTAAGCAAAGTAAGTGAATTAAAGCTTCGTGATATCAGTGTAATCATATTTCGATTGTTTTTATATTTACATTTCATTTTGACGTTTTCAAGAACTATGTAATAGTTAATGAAATAAAAGTGTTTTGTAGGGGTGTATAGGGATCCTACCAACCTTCATCCTACCTTTTTTTTTTTATCGTCGATAAAAAAATGCTATTTACGCACTGTCTCCCGGCCAATGGGGGGACCGGGAGGGGAGTGTGAGGCTCACTGCGGCAGACGCGACCACCACAGTCCTACCCACTAAAAAACTTCCGACGACACCCACCGCTGTTAAAAAAGGGGCAGGGGGCCAGTTCCTGGGTTTGTAGCTTCTGGCACCCCGCCCGCGGCCAACGTCCCCCGGATGAGAACCGGGCGGACCTTCTCACAGAAGCGCAGTGGCCGACTTCCGAGAGGGTCTATAGCTAGGCGAAATCCTAATAAGACCTAAGAAACCTAAGCCAGGATCACCTGCAATTGACTCCAATCAACGGACGAGGCTCTTGCGAATATACAACTTTCCGATAAGCATAATAGCTCGCAACCTATTCTACAATATATTTAGCGAAATATCCGTGTATATTATGATTCTGCCTACCTCTTTGGGGAAACTACGTATTAGTATGTATTATTATTCATCATCACAGCCCATTAACGTCCCACTACTGAGCACGAGCCTCCTCACACATATCAAGGTGTGAGGGTATTGGGTCATACTCCACCACGCTGACCCAGTGCGGATTGGCGGAGGCAGGTGTATGGCGTCCAGCTGTTAGAATTTATCAAGCCGCCCATTAGGCCTCTAACATGGCTTAACGACTACCACATTTAGTGATAACCGGGATCAACGGCTTAATGTGCCTTCCGAAGCACGGAAGCGCTCGATATCAAATGCCACACAAACGGTCACCCATCCAAGGACTGACCTCTGTAAACTCTGCTGTACTTCGGTGATCGTTTCCGACCACTAAACACCGCAGAGCTACGAGCGTATCATTATTACTTACACTGTAATATCACTGTACACGTAGCCAGAAGACATCTCTTTCTGTCCCAAGGCAAGATGGCTATTTGAAAAGGTGCTAACATTAAACTTTTCCGTAACATTTTAACTGATCTATAACTTGCCTTATTGTTACTTAATTATCTCGTATGCAGTATACATTTAAAGCTTAAGTTATTACATAAATAGTCTTCCATATAATGACAATGAGAAACGACATTTTCTTTGACAGTAAAATGTCATAACAATCTTTCGTTGACATTGACTTTCATATTATTTTTTAGCTGCATCGAAGAGGTTTTAATTGTGTTGGTTATTGTATATTATAATGATCTCAATTGTACAAAATAATATATTTTAATGTAGTTTTGAAATGTGTTGATGAATTTAAGTTTTTACATATATTTAAATTTATGAATTCAGTGTAAATCGTTGTAATTATAAATATTTTTTATTTGTTTTAAATATTATTTTTCTTATATTTGTCTGTTTTGAGTACATCACTTCAATGGAGAACGGGGATATCTGACAGAAGTCCTCTTAAAAGAAATCCTCAATTATAACACAGAAATTGTAAAAAACAGATATTGAATAAATAATTTGTATTTGTATAAATAAATTAAGTGTTACATTATTCACACCGAATTTATATTCTAAGCTGACTACAACTATGTAACTCACAACTACTAATTATAGTTAAGTGATCTACACCATTCCATGACAGACGCCATTTTGTAAGTATAGTACAAGTAGCGGCACGAAACTCAAGCGTTGACCGTTATTGCGAAAAAGTCAAAAATAAGGTATCTTGGGGGGTGAAGAGTTAGTTTGATTGTAATTAATACCTTAACCATATATTAAAGTATAATTTTCGCTTGCGCGGCTTATAATTTGGCGCGACATATATTAAAATAATGTAATTAACAATACTTAGCCTGAACAAACCTTGGTATTAAATAGGAATGATTTAACCTGTATTGAACTGTATGCAAATAAGAAAATAATTGCCGGACTTATATGGGTCCGGAAAGCAAATAACGCTTGCGCGATCTAAATACGTTTAGTGCCATCTTTTGATATACTTACGAACTAATATTTATATACAGTTTAAACATAGCCTTTAATTAAAGTAATAATTGTAATCCGTCTGCGACAGTACCCATGCGCAGCTTACTTGTACCTTCCGGTAAATATTGCACATGACCGTTTGAAAAGTTCAGTAATGTATAGTTCTAACAGTTCACCCGCGATACGGAACAAAAATACTGCTAAAGCATTTAGATTTGAATAACTGTTAAAATATTTAGTTCTGAATTTAAATACTATTAAGCGATAAATTCAACAATTGATAGACATGGAATAAGCATTACCATAATTAAGCATTATTGTAATTAGGCTAACCATAGAATGATGTTTCCCTCTGGGTTGCGGAGGTCAGACGGCAGTTCCGTGTACTAACTGAAATTCAGCCAAAATCTAAATAAAGTCCAAAGGTAACTCAGTGGTTAGAGCAGTGGACCAGTTATCCAAAGGTCATAGGTTCGATTCTTATCCGGGTTAAAGCGGGCGAGTTGATTTTTTCTAGTAAAGAAATCTTCTCATAAATTCCCACTGTAGTTCCCGTAGAAGACACTGAGAAAGGCAACCTCCGCGTTAGGGAAATATGAAAAGAACTGCACGTAGTAATAAAGTTTATAGGGATCCTACCAAAATCTTGGGAGCTCAAGCCAACCTCAAGTGCAAGTGGCGCTGCCGATCAACGGACGAGGATTTGGCGCACATAAAAATTAAGATATTGTCCGATAAGCGGCAATAGGCTCGTCACCTATTACGTGAGACCAAATATATAACGCTGAAGCGCTCGTAACTTCGTTTACAAAGGTCAGTCCGTGGATGGGTGACCGTTTGTGTGACATTTGATACCGACCGCTTCCGTGCTTCGGAAGGCACATTATGCCGGTCCCGGTTATCACTAAATGTGGTAGTCGTTAAGCTATGTTAGAAGCCTAAAGGGCGGCTTAAAAAATTCTAACAGCAGGACGCCATACACCTGCCTCCGCCAATCCGCACTGGGTCAGCGTGGTGGAGTATGACCCAATAACCTCACACGTTAATATGTGAGATGAGGCTCGTGCTCAGTAGTGGGACGTAAATGGGCTGAGATGATGATGATGATGAAATATAACTCGCAGTTCACATTAAAATTAAGAGCTGTTGATGACGAATCTTCTCGAACACGTAAGCTTTAAAACAAAACGCATCGCAATCGGTCTATTTATTCAGAAGCTATCATCATTTATTAGCCATAGTAAATCCACTGCTGAACGTTGCCCTCTTTTAATAGTTTATTTCATTGGGGGCATTTGCCTATAACTACTACGCTGGGCAGGCGGGTTGGAGATCTCAATAGGAAATCCTACCGCGATCTCCAACCCGCCTGCCCACTTCGTCGGCCCTCACGACTCACTGTGAACAGAGAGGGGCTGGCACTATTCTAGGCCATTACCACACGGCATAAACGCCATCTAAGTTATAAAAATAATATAAATAATAGCTATTCCTAGATTTATATATTATTATTAGTTAGAATTAGTTGTGGTGTATATGTGGCTCCCCCCCGACTGGTCTCCACCTTGTCGTTGTGGGGGGGCTGAGTACCTCCCGGTAGGGCGCAGGAGGCGCTAGGGAAAAGGTAACACCCAGAGTTTGACGACTCTGGGTGCCCTTAGCACTGACTACCGGGGGGAAAACTAAGAGGGACCTGTGGAGGGTGCAGCGGGCGGGCTGTCGGTCGTGTCTGCCGGTGGTGAGTCCCACACACCTCTCTCGGTCCCCCTTTGGCCGGGAGACAGTGCGTAAATGCATTTTGTTACCGACGTAAATAAAATCAGGTTTAATAAAAAGGCTATATTTCGCTATGTTTATGTATTATTTAATTTATCTTGGAACTATAGAAGTGAGAGAATTATTAATATGTATTATACATTTTAAGTTACCAAACGCGGCTAGTTTTAACTTGAGCTTTGACTGTAAAGTAGTTACGTTTCGTTGAATAGAAATGCTTGAGTATACTTTACCTTTAAAGGGAACTGAGCGTACGTTGCTTAGAAACTTTCGTTTCAAAAGCGCTAGTATTGAATTGAAGCGCAGTGTTAAATTTGTAGAGATGTACGACTAATTGAAGCGCCCCAGAAGACTATGTAATTAGAAACGATTACTGAAGTGAAGAAGAGTTCTCAGAGATCAGTATTTAGTTGGGTGATCGTTTGCGTAGCATTAAATACATAAACACAAGAAGTATTAAGGTAAATTATACCCGTGAACAGAAAAAAAAACATTAAGTCAGAAATTATTAATAGAATACAGTTAATTTAAATGCATTTGTTAGAGAGAGAGCATCCGTGTTTTGGAAGACATGTATAGTCGTTGTTCCCTGTTAAACTACATAAGTAACATATTGTATATACGACCGATATGGCGTGGAGGTCAGTATACCTACAATTCACTCCAGAGGTCGTGGATTCGACTCCCACACAGGACAAATCTTTGTGTGCATGAACATGAATATTTGTTCTGGTCTGGGTGTTTTCCTATGTATATTAAGTATGTATTTAAAAAAAATAAAAAATATTTTAAGTATGATTATCCGTTGTTTAGTTTCCATAACACAAGTTCTTAATGATACTTATCTTAGAACTAAATAATTGGTGTAATTGTTAGAAAATATCTATTTATGTATTATATGTTTTTTTATAAATTCTTTATCTTCTGACATTAATGTGTACATAACCTATTGAATAAATGAATAAAAACGCATACGTTAAGTCAGGCCTTCTCTTACAAAGAAAGAGAGAGAATATTATCAAAAATTTTGTATTTCGCCCCGTAGTCCTAAACGGTTTGGCTAAGCCAGGTGCGTGCATGGAATCCTGTTGTAAAAATATTTCAAGCGGCTCAATAGAGGCTTTATTATCTAGGCTAAACGACTACTACATAAAGTAAATGACTTATTAAAACAAGAGGAACGACTCGTTGGTCCCCTGAAGATACCCTATGTATAGTGTTCAAACAAACAAACAAAATCGTTTATTGCGAACACAGGTTACAGGATAGGTGTTACAGTACAGGCTTAGATCTAACTGTGGTCTGGCCTCATAGGAGTACAATGGCTTGCGATTTCATATAGCACGAATTCAGATATTTATGGATTTTAAAAGACGGACTTTAACAAGTCGGACTTAGTCATAAATCGTTTAAATAATATTTAACATTATAATAGCATTTATATATATATTGTTTCATACTTTTTAATCCTAAATAGATTTCGTTTTAAATTGGTTCTAGATTTTTCGGGATAAAACAGTTGGAACAAACCATCACTTGGTTTAAAATCGTAACTAAAAGAAATGAAAAATAACGATAAACCTATCCCAAATGAAACCTTAACTTTCTAAAGACCCGAACTAATTTCCGAGGATTGCATGTCTAGGATAGTAATCTCTCTGACCCGTCCGGCTGGCCATAAACTACACACCACCCGGTCTGCAGCTACGTCTACTAAAGTTTGAAGATAAAAATCTAGACAGTTCTAGGCTACCTGAAGCTGGGGTCGTAAAACGTTTGGATTAATTAACAGTAGAACTTTGGTAGCTGATTTTGAAATAAACTTTACGAACACGTAAAATGAACTACCTACAGATTCTGTATAATTTGACGAACGATTTGGTGCAATGGTCAGTCTTTATGCCCTCCGCTTGTAAGATCGCCAGTTGAATTCCTGCACATCAAATATATTTGTGTGCAACAATATGAAGATTTGTTCCAGTCTAATAATCAGACAATGCGTACAGGTAAACAAAAACAGTTTAACAAATTTACAGGTAAACAAAAACAGTGTAATAAAATTACAGGTAAACAAAAACAGTTTAACAGGTAAACAAAATTGGTCCCACGTAATAGGTAGCGAGCCTATTGCCGCTTAACCGGGAACTGTTATATTCACCAGAGCCTCGTCCGTTGATCGGCAAGTGCACCACTGTCTGGTGAGTTTGGCTTGGACTCTTTGGGTGGGGGGGCTGAGTACTCTGGTCTCCACCTTGTCTTGGTGGGGGGTTGAGTAACTCCCGATAGGGCGCAGAGGGCGCTAGGGAAAAGGTAACACCCAGAGATTGGCGACTCAGGGTGCCCTTAGTATTGACTACCGGGGGGGAAACTAAGAGAGGCCTGTGGAGGGCGCAGCGGGCGTGCCAGGAGGTTCAATCAAGCAGTGTCAGGAGGGTCTTAGGCAGCGGGGGCAGGGGGCCCCTGCTGTCTAACCATGGACCCTCCGAGAAGTTAGCCACACACGCTATGGTCGCACAAGGAGGTAGAAGGGGCGCGTCCACTGCGCCTCTCTGAGGAGGTCCTCCCGGTTATGGTCCGAGGGACGTTCGCGGGGTGTCAGATGCTGCAACCCAGGTACTGGCCCCCGCCTCTTTCTCAACAAATGGCGGGCGTCGTCGGAAGATTTTTAGTGGGTATTACTGCTGGCAGTCGCGTCTGCCGGTGGTGAGTCCCACACCCCCATTCGGTACCCCTTTGTCTGGAAGGCAGTGCGTAAATACATTTTGTTACTGACGTAAAAAAAGGGCTCCTTAGGTTTCGGTAGGATTATTTAAATTATGTTCATGCGATTACTAGAACCCATAGAAGCACAAGCTTTTTACTTAGTTTGGGCTCAGACCGGGCTGTGTGAGATGTCTACTTTATTAGTCCATAACCAACCAATTTGTAAGACAATTTTCCAATCGATTTATTTTTTCTATGGCAAGCACCCGTTTTAATACAGTGGCATTTCTAGATTTAAGTGAAGTTTATATACGAGTTGGTGTCTTCGGAATTAAGCCAAGCTTAAACAAATGAATTTTGTATGGTCTGTGAGGACACACAAGTTTACGGCAGGGGGATATTTAAATGGGCTTCGAACTGTTTTTAAAGAGTCGAAAACGCGCTACTGATGCAAGCGTCCATATGCTGCTGTGATCACTTCCCATCAAATAGGCCGCATACTTTAGTGTCAGCAAGTGGTATAAAAATATATAAAAGAAAAATTACCTTCCGTTTTCCAACAAAAATACATGCCTTTTCAAGGAATTAATCAAAACTACGAAGTATTTTCAAGAACATCCAGGTTACACTAAGTGAATTGTTGAATGGCACGGAGCGGGAAAAGACGACGGTTGAAAAATTCTTTTGAACAGGCGGATAACAGGGCATAAATACGAACACGGGTAGGGTTGGCGCAGTGCAACAATTTATTGGCGGCAACTCTTTAGGAGTGCCGAAGGATCGAGGCGCCGTATCCTCCTGGGTCGGCCGCCGTTGGGGATCGATGATCTTCCGACTCACGCAGGTTCTTTTCGGACACGGTTGCTTCGGGAAGTATCTGTGCGACTTTGCCAGAGGGGAATCGACCCGGTGTCGCCACCATTATGACTACGCAGCTGACGCTGCGCAGCACACGTTGGTGGCGTGCCCTGCGTGAGCGGAGCCGTGGGCGATGTTAGACACGGCACTGGGTGAAGTCGCTCTCTTGTTGCCGACCATCATGCTAAAGACGGTCGACAGCGAGACGGCGTGGTAGGCGATGGCCTCCTTCTGTGAAGGAGGCCGCGGAGAGGAAGCAGGATAAAACCTAGACGAGTCTCTTGCCCTATTCTTCTACAATCAAGCTTCTGCCCGCAGTAAATAGGCGCATTCGTTTCAATGTGAATATATTTTGTTCTGGGGGCCTACCGCCGAATTCGATGGATTACCGGTAATCCATCTAGATCAAACTTTGTTTTGCGTTCATTAATCCGTACCGGGGAATCTGCCGACAGCCACCTCTCATTCATGACCTTCAGTCCGTGACAGACCAATAGGTAAATGGAGAACGCCATTTTGTTTCGATTTCCATGAGTTCGGCGGTACGACAGAATCAATTTGAAATCCATTTTGCCTTATAATCGATTGCCATCGAACTCGGCGGTAGGCCCCCTGGACTGTGTACTGTTTTCCTATGTATATTAAGTATGTATTTACAAAAAAAAAGGATTTATGTATGTTTATCCGTTAATTAAGTATCCATTACACAAGTTACTTATGATACTTATCTTGGAACTAAATAATTGGTGTAAGTGACAGAAATATTTATTTAATGTTAAAGTTCATTGTATATAAAAACTTCTATGATATAATATACCTAATATGAGATATTTCAGTTAAACTTTTAAAGGGGATTAGAGACAACCCTAACGAAATACGCTGTCCGGCGAAATATCACTTGCATTTTATAAAGAGTTTACCGTTAGCTATATCTTCGTGCACTTCGCTCCGCTTCGGGATACGATATTTGTAGTTTACGGACAAACATTTGCTATGTTTTTAAAAATAAATACTGAGATGCAGTACTTTTCTCATTTCTTTTAATGGTTTCATATTACGACCGATATGGATGTCGTTATTTTACTGCACTCCTTTTTTGTTCGTGGGTTCGATTCCCAAGATTCGGTTGATGGTGACGTAGTAAATGACATCGCGCGCTCCCGTGTTTCGGAAGGCACGTTAAGCCTCTGTTCCCAGTTATCACTATAATATGTGGTAGTCTGCAAGCCTAGCCAGACTTCTTCAGTAGACGAAGCCAAGTATGGATAAGAAAACTCTAGCAATGGCCGCACAACTGCCCCCACGTATCCGCACTAGGTTCGCTTGCTGAGTACGTCTTGAATGCCTCTCACCTTGAGTAGCGAGGAGACTCATGCTCAGGACTGGAATATTAATGGGATACAATTATAAAACACACCACGTGGAAAAATCTAAAATTCTTTGGTAGACACATCTTTATCACTTAAAAAACACGCAACTAAGGCACCATGTAAAAAAAGTAATATCAGTATACTTGTCGACACAATCTTATCGCTAAAATATTACGCTACTACGGATCCCGCGCATTTTGAAAGTTGGTGCTACTTTTTAAGAAAAATCACCAATTCTCGAAGCGCTGTTAGGTCCGCGGTGCTTGGTGGTGGGAAACGATTACGGAAGTAAAGCAGAGTTTACACAGGTTATTCCTTGGATGGGTGACCGTTTGAGTGGCATTTGATATCGAGAGCTTCTGCGCTTCCGAAGGCACGTTCTGCCGTTGGTCCCGGTTATCATTAAATGTGTTAGTCGTTAAGCCATGTTAGAGGCCTCATTGGGCCGTTAAAATAATCTAACAGCAGGACGCCATACCTACTCATGCCTCCGCCAATCCGCACGGGTCAGCATGCTGGAGTATGACCCCCGCATCTTGGTATGTGAGAGAAGGCTCATGCTCAGCAGTAGGACGTTAATGAGCCGACATGTTTCCAAATTCCATCTATTACAATAATATGTAGGAGGTGAGGGAATTAAAATCTCCATCTCAAAACTTCTTACTAAGCAATGTAATATATATGACATTTTGTGTCAATCGAAGAGAAGAATAATAAGTCATATGAGTTACCATACCCGGGGTCCGGGGTCCCGGTTATCACTAAATGTGGTAGTCGTTAAGCCATGTTAGAGGCCTAATGGGCGGCTTGAAAAATTCTAACAGCAGGACGCCATACACCTGCCTCCGCCAATCCGCACTGGGTCAGCGTGGTGGAGTATGACCCAATATCCTTGCACCTTGGTATGTGAGAGGAGGCTCGTACTCAGTAGTGGGACGATAATGGGCTGTGATGATGATGATAATGAGTTACCAAAAAAGCTGTACTTTGCAGGAGCGTGGCTGCAGGAGGCTTAAGTAATATCATTTACTTATACCAATTAAAAAGTTAATTTTTTTTTTTTAAAATCTTTGCACCAACTTTAAAGTTGCACGGGATCCGCTAATTAGCGGAATTGCAACTCCTACACGCTATTTAGTAGCGTGTAGGAGTGCGTGCTTTAGCATCATGTAATAAAAATCGAACTGAACACATACCTATACTACCCTATATAGACCCTTCAG
Organism: Musotima nitidalis; assembly: GCA_949126915.1. Lineage (NCBI taxonomy): Eukaryota > Metazoa > Arthropoda > Insecta > Lepidoptera > Crambidae > Musotima > Musotima nitidalis. Next base: position 2,154,456 of record OX421424.1, on the reverse strand, counting down.
GTAAAGTAACACACGACAAACGCACAAAGTGTAATCGGAAACGCAGCATTTTAGACTAATAACCATTTCCCGTGCCACGTTTGTATTCAGCCGGCTATAGCCTTATTTGCGCTTTGAGACCTGAACCCGAAATACGTGGTCTGGCCGCATAATAGCTCTGCTGTGTGCAGCGGGCAAATAATCCAGTTGACTGAAAGTAGGTTGTCATGTAACGGACGTGGTACAGTCAGCCTCGATATTAACTGGACAATACTTGAGTACGTTGCGGGAATCAAGCGTTCGTAACATAAGGTCGTAACTTGCAAATCGGTCCTTATTCCGTATGGCCATATTTAGCTTTAAATGTTAGGGGGGTAAATTTCCACCACTAATAGATAATAGCACATTACACAGGCAGAAATGTAAATATTCTTATCTTTCATAAAAGTAAAAAAATTTACCATCTCACGCCTGTTTCCCCTAAGACACCTATCGGCAGAAGCATATTATACGCCCACATTTTGCCAGTTATATTGTTGGTCCCACATAATAGGTGGCGAGCCTATTGCCGCGTACCGATAACTTTTATGTGCGCCAGAGTCTCGTTCGTTGATCGGCACCACTTGCAGTTCTTGCTCATCAGAAGGATTTACTTAAGAAAAAACTGATAATAACCAATTAAATATATTTTTACAATTTGAGCATAATAACTTAACGAAATTCAGAAAACAGCAATTAAGTAAATGATTTTTTTTAAATTCAGTATTTGCAAGTAACGCAAATTAATTAATTCGCTACAATTCAATTAAAAACACCAGTCTATTACAAAATATAATCTTCAAAAATAAACAAACTAAACTGAGCACCGTCCATGAAAACACGGAGTCTGCTGGTAATTTTTCCTCATCACAGCTCGGTGATTATTTAGGATTAGAAAGGATTGCGGGTTTTATTTAATTACGGCTTTATTCTTTAGAGGCGGCGGTTGTAGGTAGAAATTATTTTATTTATGATATAGGATATTTTTCCTCTTAATTTAATATTCTGATAATGTTTATATAGATATATTTATTAATATAAAGATATATTTACAAACACATGACAAACTTAAAGAAGCACTTGCTATCGAGCTAGTCAATATGATTTTTGTTCCATTTTTTTTCTCCTTGTATTTATGTGTATAAGTAGGTTTATATAGCTGATATGTATCTTATATAATATTTTTGTGTATGTATATGTGTAATGTTATCATATTCTAGTGTCATATTAATGCCCGCTAACTATCTCTCCCACTTCATTTAAGGTTGACTGGAAGAGATGTCTTTTAGAAATAAGTTCACCTTTTCATCTTTTTCACGTAAGGCTTTAAGATATTAATCCTTATCCATACAGCGTTGTTGATGAAGAGTATTTAAATGTAAACAAAATTGTCCTTAGCATCACGTAATTTCGATAAACATCTTAGAAGATACTACCATTTTAAAATAACTCCGCAACAAAATCCACTCGTGCGCACGATGCGCCAGACAAGACGCTGCGATGGCCGGCGGGCGAGGGAGAGGCGATGCTTGCTGGCCACCTTCTCTCACTTCCTCTATGGGTAATTAATTAATTATTTATTTATATAACTTACATACATTCACGCCTGTTTCCCAGAAGGGGTAGGCAAAGGCATATTATATAACCACACTCCGCCAATTATATAGTAAGTCCCACGTAATAGTTGGCGAGCCTATTGCCGCTTACCAGGCACTATTATGTTCGCCAGAGCCTCGTCCGTTGATCCGCAGGTACACCATTTGCAGGTGAGGTTGGCTTGGTTTCCTTAGGTCTTGGTAAGATCCCTTTACATCCTATATGTATATTTATATAATTTAATTAAATAAAGTAAGAATAATAACATGTGGTGTATTGTTATTTTTATATTCCCTCGTAGTTCACAGCGAGCTCTTTCACTTATATACCACATCCATGCACTCACACACACACACACACACACACACACACACACACACACACACACACACAAATACTTATAACAAGTTACTTATATTTTTTCTCATTAGATTTTTTTATGCGGAAAAATAACTTTTGCCGGGTCTGCTAGTTAAATATAACTTTTATATCTTTACGTCTAAATTTATAGAAATTATTTATTTAATTACTGTAAAAAACAGCATCAATACATGTTAACATTATGATCGTATTTATCGTCAAGAACTTCTTTCTCTTTAAACAAAACGGTTTTTATGTTGAAACTACTATAGTTCCCTGTTTTTTATATTTTAAATTTGTAGTAAAGCGCTAATTATGTCATTATGAGATATGCTTTTATATGTCTAATATCGTACGGAACTTTCATTTCGGGATCTCATACGTACTTGTCCCGTTTTGGTGTTAAATTAGACAGCTCAAAAAAAAAGCTAAAAAGACAGCCAACTGAAGTAAGTTTTTTTTTCGGATGGAAAATCATCTAATGACCTTCTCCCGCTGTGGGTGGAGCGGGAGGGTGTGTCAGACTTTTACTGACTAAAAACCATCCATGTTCCTTCTTGTGCCTGCTACGTCCAGAGGCCGCGGTAACCCTTTCGGACAGTCCCGCAGAGCTGAAGTAAGACTAGTGAGAACTAATCAAGTCGCCATTTCCCGAGAAACTTCGGTCGTATATTGGACAGGGTTTTGCAAGTCAGAAAAGTTTGGCTCTGTAAAGGTGAGTATAGACTACAACATTTACTTGTAACAGAACAACGAGCCGCTCTATGATATGTTCTAGTGTATCATCCTTTTACGAACTAAACGTCAAGTACGCTCGCCTATTTGTTATAAACCAACAAGCAAGATTTCGTCGTGGTGTAACATTTCGTCGAGCGTATTGGTGTAATATTTCGTCGAGCCACGGGTGCGGGCGATGGGTGACGCGGATGGAGAGGGATGAAAGACGCACGCGGTCCGTATTTACCCGTAACATAACGCCGAGCGTTCGCAGGAACGTTACATTACATAGAACAACACAACTTAGAACTAAATCTTAACAAAACCAAAATCATCCAGTTTAAACCGTACCGGAAATCTGCCTTAGACATCTCATATCAATACAAAAACACAAAAATTGAATCTGTAAATTCCGCTACTCTTTTAGGATTAGAATTAGACACACACTTAAATTGGAAAAACCATGTCCAAAAAGTATCAAATAAAATGTCATTCTTTATTTATGCCTTACAGCGGCTTAAGCGACTCACGGATTTTAAAACAGCACTGACAGCATATTATGCACATGCACATTCCAGACTATCTTATGGCATTATTTTTTGGGGAAACTCCAGTGACGTGAGTAAAATTTTTACTCTACAAAAAAATGCATAAGAATATTAGAAAACATTGACCAACTAGAATCCTGTAGAGCACACTTTATTAGACATCAGATTCTAACTCTCACTTCAATTTACATAATGGAGTCATGCAAGTTTATAAAAAAAAACCAAACCCTATATTCACCCGAGAAAAGAATGAGAAGAAACAATAGATATCAGAACAAACTAAAAATCCCTTTTTCAACATTAAAACTAATCTCGACAAGCCCTCATAGCATGTTAATTAAAATATTCAATCATATACCAAATTACATAAAAAATATAAATAATCTTCCGCTTTTTACTAAAACTTTGAAGACTTTCTTAATTAAAAAATGCTATTATAATATGTAGGAATTTTTCGATGATAAAATCAATTAATCTATATAAATAAATAAGTATATTGTTATTCTTTAATGTCTTAAATTTTTGTAAGTCACCTAGGACGCAGGCACTTAGTAGGTCCTTTGTTATGTTGCTATGCCCTTACAGGGCGTCACATTGTATCTATCCATATTTGTTGTTACAACATACTTCCATGTGACATGCAATAAATGATTTGTATTTGTATTTATATTTGTACATGGAAATGCTTTGGAAACTGAGCTTTTGCCTGTATTGTATCATTCGTAAGAACGTTACATTACACAGAAATGCTTCAGAAAATGTTGTCTATACCCACCTTAATGCTCTTATGAACGTCAACCTAAAACTAACGCGCCCATTCACTGCAGGCAGGAGCTTGAGTACAAAAGAATAAGGCCTGAAACTGGACTTGAGAAAGTAAGGTCGCCATTGTTTCACATCAAAAGTACTGCATGTGAATTAATAATGATCGCTATTGAACCATCGAGTAACGATTGAATGATCTCCATTTAATTTGCGGCTTTGTGGTTTCAATATCCAAACGTTGATTTACGCTACAGGCCGCTTTCTAATATTGTTAATTTATATTGTTGCTCTGCAACTATAAGTAGGGTTTCGCAATTAACTACGTAGGCAAATATTCTTAGCTATAGTAATGCTTATAATATCATATTGATACCACAGAGTATACCAGAGGGTTTACTCTCGACAAAATCATACCTATTCTCTATAGGGTTGACAGCTGTATGAAATTCAATATAAAAATAAAACAATTCTCACCAAACATAATAATATTGATAAAATGATAGTTAAGTTTACAAAGAATTTGAAAATTGAAAAGTATCAAGATTGGTTGGTTATTCGTACAAATTTCGAAGTTGCCATGCGGAGATTTCTCAATATGTCGCTTTTTTAAGTCTTTACTTTTATAAGTAGCCCAGTAATAATAATTGACATAATTAAAAAATTATGCTTTATGTATTATATAGAAGTAAGTAATACAGATAAGTATACAGTACCACTTATTAAAACTAGGTAGTAGCTTTGGTAGTAGGGTACAATAATAAGCAATAATAATAAATATTCGTAAATCGTATGTGATGAATAAACAGAAAAAAGTCTGGCCCGATTAAGAAAATTCTTACACAATTAGAATGCTATATTCTCCTTAAGTAACATTGGCTATAATTATTACTGGTAAAGGCTTACGAAAACGCCAACAATATTACTCAAGGTGTAAAAGCTACCGAAGCGAAGCAAAGCGTGTCACTAGTATGTATATATTTATAGAAGACTATTGTACTACAGAAACCATATTAAAATCTGCAGCTAGCTATTGTCGGCGGCTTCGCTTAATTCATCGTTTGAACATGTGTCGAATATTTTTTAATGATCTGCCCAGCTATAGATCGGCCAATGACATTCTCGTATACATTAAAAAAAGACTTGATCTGCTTGCACAGACGGATTAGGCAATAGCCGTTATAATAACAGATTCTATTAATATAGTCTATATGGCAGATAAAAATGCTTGGGATTAAACTGCCGTTTCATACAGGCTATTCTAATATGAATGACTTAAAACATGAATATTGTTAATGTTATATTATATTGAATGCAATATAATATAACTTTAACAATATTCATGTTAACTATACAATGGCATAGCATTTGTCTGTGAAGCTATACAATGGTATAGCTTCACAGACAAATGAAGATTGTAATTCAAGTATTTGGTTCTTGAATTACATGGATATATTTAAAAGAGCATAGCAATGAAATATATTTTTTTTTCACTTTACTTAACTTTTGATTTGATTGTACAAACTGTCAAATTACTACTAAACGCTTATTAGAACTTACTTGGCCATTGTAAAACATGCTCTCAATCTACAAAAAATCACTTATTCCACTCTAATTAATCTTGGCAAACAATATGAGACGTTGTTTACGAAAACATAAATCCGAACGAGGATTAAGTTATAAGTACAACTTAAGAGTAGCTCAAACAAAAAAGTAAACGTCTGGAATTACGGAATTCGTAAAGTTTGTTCTGCTCATTATTAACTTGAAATTTACAAGTATTTTTGGGTTATCTTTAATTCCCGAATTAATTATCCGGGTCAAATTTGCTTAATTTTGCATTAATATTACCTTACGGAAGGTTTCTTTAAGTTTTTTTTTGTGTTCTAATAAAGACTTCTTAGTTTATCCATTGCTGTAACTTTTGTGTTTGCAAAAAGTTGAGCGGGCAATTAATTCTGTACCTTTCGCTACGGTTATAATTCCGGGTTTTATATTTTATAACATAAAGTTTTCCATGTTTAACTTGGCGTAGAGATCACTAACTTGTAAGTTATGTGTTGCAACCAAGCTATATTACTTCGGAAGCTAAAAAAACTTGTAGTTAATTAACAACACTGATATTAATGATTTGATGTGATTTAATCATGAAACTTTTTGTTTGTTCTATTCTATTATAAGTTTTGGTCATTAATCATTTTTCAAAGCAGCCAATTAGTGACATTTTTATAACCAGCAGATCGTATCAAAAATAATTATTTTTGAACAGTAAAGTCGTTCTCTCACAAACCAATGTACTTATTGGGTGAAATGATGTTTGCATGGAATATACCTTTGTCATTTAATAATTTTGCCAAATAAATTATTTTAAGAATGAAGAGTTGATATAGTGAAAAATATATTTATAAAGTATGAAGCAAGTAAAGCTGTTTTTTAATTGATCATTTGTCATTTGTTGAAAGTCTAATGACGGGACACCGCAATTTACACATAATTAAAATTTAAAATGCCTATAAGTTATATCGTTGTTACATGCATATAATCACACCTGTTTCCCTGAAGGGGTAGGCGTAGGGGTAGGGAAAAGGTGGCGAGCCTATTGCCGCTTATCGGGAACTGTTATGTACTGTTGCATAATATAACATACATATAACTATTTTAAATTATATCAAAGATTAGTTGTATTAGTGTTTTGTGCCTGTTTCTCGAGCAAAACCTTTGAATTCTATTTAGATTGAAGAAATTATCTTACGGATTTTTTACGATTTTTTAGGTACTGAATTCTCGTTCAATGCAGTGTACGACTTTCCCTTGAGCAGATTTTGGTAAGTAAAAGTTTTTATATATTTTTTAAATAAGTTACATAAATGGCCGTCATGAGCGGATGCGCTCTGTACCGTGCTTATTTCACGGTATGAAGCGCTTTCATTTTTTATTGGACTGCATCGGCTGCTTACCATCAGGCAGGATGTAGACATTATGACGTGTCACATTAAAATAAAAATACATACATACATACATTCACGCCTGTTTCTCCGAAGGGGTAGGCAGAGGCATATTATACGCCCACACTTCGCCAATTATAAAGTTGGTCCCACGTAATAGGTCGCGAGCCTATTGCCGCTTTAATAAGTTTATAATGTTTACATTCAAAAAAAATGTATTTTGAGTTTAATTGAATGCTAAAACTGTGACTAGCTTTTTGAGCAATTTTCAAATATGATTTGGTAAGTAAAAGAATTGTCTTTTCTTTATATTTTATATTTCACGAAGAATTAACTATCGGATACGTGTAAAAAGAGCAATTTTCAAAAATGATTTGGTAAGTAAAAGAATTGTCTTTTCTTTATATTTTATATTTCACGAAGAATTAACTATCGGATACGTGTAAAAAGAGTCTTGAATGAATCCAATCCCACGTACTAAACTCACTTTGAAAAGATTAATCCGTTCCGATCCAAATTGCATCTGTTTGTTGTCGCCTCTTTCTGCTTCCGGTCCGTTTAGATAAATTGCACGTAAGCTGCTGATTGGTACTGAGGCGCCGCGGTGTACACAAACAGTGGGGCGCGGTCTTCGTTTCTGTACTGCAGGCGAGCAGTGTACGCCATGTTCTGGAGGTCATTCTGGGTCTGGAACACCACTCGCTGCAGCTGGGAGTTGGGCAAAAGCACGTAATATGCTCCCTGTGAACTCACTACTTCAGCATCTGCTTTCGGTTGTTCTTCCAAGTTCTGCTTCGAAGGCTCCGTCTGTTCGTTCTTCTGGTTTTCATCTTGCTCTTTGTCTTCCTCTTTCTGTTCAGGAACTTCAGATTGGGGAGCTCCATATGTGTTTAATGGAGCACCATAACTGTTATCAGGAGTACCGTAAATTACAGCAGGAGGAGGATTTCCTTGACGGGTTGGCAGGTTAAATTCCTTGTCGGGTCTGAAGCCAGCAGCAGGGTAGGGAGCGTCGTCAGCTCTAGGCGTTGTTGCTTCTGCTTCATTGCCGTCACCGAGTTCTTGTCTCTGGAACCTGTACCTCGCATATTGGTAACGAGGAGGCTCAGCTACGGCGACGGCTGCTAGCGCAAGTACACAAATGAGAGTCTTCATTCTGTTAATGTTGTTCACACTTCAACTGATCTGAAGCGAATGATGCTAAAGTTATCCTTTGCAGGGTTTTTATATGAATTCCTGGCCCAAGTGTTTTTTTTCCTAACAATTTCCGTAAAGTGCGGATGTCTTATACTTTCCTTCATGATCGATATTCTGGCTGAGTGGACCACGACATTGGCCCCCTAAAGCGAGGATCATCGCTTGTGTAACAGATACCGATTAGGAGCCGTCATTGTTCTCGCGCGTGACCGGAATGCGTCTGATACTTTGGTGACTAACTTACGAAAACACCTAACAGCGGAATTTAATATTCATGAGTTTTTGGTGAAATCGCTTTCTTTGAGTGTGGCTAATTAGCTCATTGTGGCTAGAGTGGACGATCTTCGGTCTCATTGTGAGCTTAATAGGCCAAGCTGGTATAATCACAGTGGTCTGAATGTCTGGCAATGTGCCGATAATTAAAACAGCGGGAATGGTCCCGTGGCGGTGCTGTGTGTCGGTGACTGATGCATTATGTATGATGCACCTATCCTTGGTAGTCCATTATGGTGCTCGTTGGGTCATCAATGTGAATGTTGCTGCCAATGCTACTGATACTAGAATTTTAAATTATGCTACAGTTGGCAATTAGCATGTTGTTGTTCTTTTATTTTCGAGTCACAACAGCTTTAGATAATATTTTTAGGTCTTTGTTTACAGAATGCTCTATTGATTTTGGAAATGAGTTCTGTTTTTGCAAAGATTTTTTTCCATCGCTTATTTGGTTTTAACTACATATGAGTTAGCGATGATTGAACATTATTTCTAGTTTCGCAGAGTTATACTCGAAGCTTCAACTTTATTAGAATATAGATCATGAAGAATTCGAATTTAACGAAAATTGTTGAAAAATACACTTGGGTCAGGAATATATATAAAAACTCTGTAAAGGATAACTTTAGCATCATTCGCTGCAGATCAGTTGAAGTGTGAACAACATTAACAGAATGAAGACTTTTGTATGTGTACTTGCGCTAGCAGCCGTCGCGGTAGCTGAGCCTCCTCGTTACCAATATGCGAGGTACAGGTTCCAGAGACAAGAACTCGAAGACGGCAATGAAGCAGAAGCAACAACACCTAGAGCTGATGACGCTCCCTACCCCGCTGCTGGTTTTAGACCTGACAAGGAATTTAACCTGCCAACCCGTCAAGGAAATCCTCCACCTGCTGTAATTGACAGTACTCCTGATAACAGTTATGGTGCTCCATTAAACACATATGGAGCTCCCCAATCTGAAATTCCTGAACATAAAGAGGAAGACAAAGAGCAAGATGAAAACCAGAAGAACGAACAGACGGAGCCTTCGAAGCAGAACTTGGAAGAACAACCGCAAGCAGATGCTGAAGTAGTGAGCTCACAGGGAGCATATTACGTGCTTCTGCCAAACTACCAGCTGCAACGAGTGGTGTTCCAGACCCAGAATGACCTCCAGAACATGGCGTACACTGCTCGCCTGCAGTACAGAAACGAAGACCGCGCCCCACTGTTTGTGTACACCGCGGCGCCTCAGTACCAATCAGCAGCTTACGTGCAATTTATCTAAACGGACCGGAAGCAGAAAGAGGCGACAAAAAACAGATGCAATTTGGATCGGAACGGATTAATCTTTTCAAAGTGAGTTTCGTACGTGGGATTGGATTCATTCAAGACTGTTTTTACACGAAGCCGATAATTAATTCTTCGTGAAATATAAAATATAAGAAAAAAACAATTCTTTTATTTCTCAAATGAATTAACGTGATGTTCTTCTTTTATTTTCTGATTACATTATTTTGGGTCTTTGTTTGGAGAATGCTATATTTTAAGACAAAAGTTAGTTTTTTTTTTGCAAAGGTTTTTGTTATAATATGCCTTATCTTTGATATTTAAACTGAACCTACAAACCAGTTAGCATAAATTGATTATTATTTTAAGCTTCGCAGAGTTATCGAATATGGTTGAAGCTTTTTGTATTCTATATCTGAAACTGTGACTAATTAAGAACTATGAGATAAAGAAATAGATCGATCCCTACTACTAGAAATATAATCTATGGTATCCGTAGATATTCAGAGCCGTGCCATTTCTTTCGTGTCCGACATTTTGCTTAGAGAGTATCATTTCAGTATTATCATTGATTGATATTAAATTAGATTGATACCGGCAATAGCCCAGGGCGAGACGACTTGCCCTTAAATTCAGAGGGTCTCGGGTACAAATTGTGACTTTTTGAAGTTATATACGTAATTATCGCTTGCTCCGTGCCTCGGATATCACGTTAAGCCGTTGGTCCCGGCTGTCATGAACATCTATGGGAGTCATTATTAGGAAGTCAGTGTATGAGAATTCTTCAATATGTTTGAATCAAATAATAATAATGAATTATGATTAGTAACCGACTAAAAAAAAATTTTTCAATGTTTTTTTTATATTATGTTCACTGATTACTTTAAAACGCCAGTACCAATTTAGAATACATAATTTATTATAACTTTATTATATTCATTTGTGTTTAATCCATGATGGTATAGTTTCCAGGCAGTAGGTAACAGGTCAAAACTAGATAATGGAACTACAGAAAACGCGAGGAAGACATTTTAATTTTTTTAATTCTTTGACCACAACTTGCTTTGGCTTAAGTAATTAATAATGTTGTTGAGCTGATGAGGGAAAGTCAAGTTCAATTTTGTATGTTTTTACATAATGAAAGTATATGTATCTACTGTTCAAAATAAACTAGATGGCGCTATGTTTAGTATATGATTTATTTTTAATTTTCCAAATGTAAAATCCTATTTTCGTTCTTTCTTTGTCGTCATAAAACGAAAGCATTCAAGCAAGTTGATTTACGTGACAACAATGCGTCATTTAAAAAGTAAACGAGAAAATGTTTATATTTAAATTCAACGTCACAGTATAAAACGCTCCAAAATACGCACGAAAAAGCCATTAAAATACAACATATTTTGGCGGTGTGACGTGTTCGCAACTCATTCACCAGAGTCTGGTTTAATACGCGAAACAAAATGGCTGTTTGACGTTTAATTACAGAAAAATGGCGGTTGGCAAAAAAGGCGGGAGAAGCGTTAAACGTGATGACCAGAGGTCGGAATTAGGTAGAGTTATTCATGTACTTACACTGATTTCACACAGCGAAAGAATATAGTGGATATGCCTCAAATCCCGGGATTAATTTTAAAGAATAGAAAAAATCCCGTTACTTTCTAATAAAAAGTTATTTACTTTTACTTTTTTATTTTGTTTTATTTGTCTATCTATGATGTTTTTATTATTATTTATTTGTAATATTGTTGGCCACACGGGATTGTCCATTTGAAATCCCGGGAAGGTCCACATTCATATCAACATTTCGATGCAAGTACATAAATAACTCTACCTAATTCCGACCTCTGGTGATGACGTTATAAAAATTTTAGATTTTGTTTTTTCGTTAAAGATTAACACCGTGTGTAAATTATAAGTTCTATTGGAAACTTAAAAATAGAAAACAGTTAATAATTTCAAGGTTCTGGTCCGCAATTATTGTTTAAAGTACAATCCATTAATTTCAATTGGTGGAGAAAGAAAATAATATCCTTTTAGAGCACCAGCTTGTAATACGGATATTTGACAACAGATAAACATACTTACATACTTTTATTTAGAAACAATTTTATACAAATTTGACAAATGACCTAAATTCATGCGAACAAATCGAGCCCTTACCGCCAGTTTGTCGTAAGCGACAATTGCTAACTTTTATAGAAGATTTTTCTTTAATTTTTTTTATTATTAATCCTTTATTGCGCTTTTGAATCTTTGTACTTTTGTTTTTACATACGATTTTTGTAATGTGATTATATTTTTAAGCGCAATAATGGATTCATAATAAAAAAAAAAAAGATAAATCTTCTGTAAAAGTTAGCAATTGTCGCTTACGACAAACTGGCGGTAAGGGCTCGAAATATTTGTTTACTGTGGAAATTTCACCAAAAATTTCGGGTATATCGAACCTCGGACTAGCATCGCAACGTATAAACGTCCCACTACTGAGCACGGACCTCTTTTAACAAACTAAGCTAAAAGGGATTCAGATGAGACGCGTACCCAGTGCCGATAGACTGGTCACTTTGGTCCGGACATTGCCGCTCGTCAAATGTGATAGAGGTGGTGTTTTGATGAGAGAGGGACAAATAAAACATACAAATAGTAATACATAAAAATACAAAATAAAGATACATACATACATAATAGCACGCCTGTTTCCCCAAAGGGTAGACATAGGCATATTATACACCCACATTTCGCCAACAATAATAATAGGAGGCACGTAAAGTTATAAGTCCCGGATATAATAGTAATCTCTCAATAAATCTGACTGAAGAGTCAAAGTGCGTCGTAGGTATGGCCCTCCTGGAAAATAAAATAAGATAACGTGCCTCATAACACAAATGGTCACCCATCGATGGACTAACCTATACTTGACATAGAAAATAAGACAAAAGCACAATTAACAACGAAAAATTAGGTACATTAGCACGCAATTACTGAAAGCGCAAAAAAGAGGTTCATTCTATGTTTGATTTATTATAGTGAAAGAAGAGAAAACATTGATTTTATTATAGAAACTAGCACAGCATTAAAGGAAGGCCAAAAACATTACCATATTTTCTATGAAAATGCTCGTTGTTCAAGAGATGACCACAAATGTGATTAATGATTTGTCATGAAACTCGCAGGCAACACTGCAAATGGAAAGTTGTGACAAATTAGCTGCCACCTTAGAATATTGGTAATGACTTAAAGGATGCATGCAACGCATACGCTCGTACGGTCCGTTTCAAAAGGATCTTGTGTTATGGGCTTCCTGGCATGGTTTTTCCAAGAGATTACAGCATGGAGGTTTTTAAAAAGGGGCGTTAAAGAGGTTTTTAAGGGTCTGATGCGCTAGTGATGATCCTGGTTTGCAAGCAGGGTTTCCATAAGTCATGCTGAATGCCATTGAATGCCATGCTGAGTCCCATTTTACTTTTATTTTAATTGTATTTTGTGGTCTTAAATATTCTGTTTTTCTGTTAAGTTTCTGCCTTTTGTGTGACTGCTGCACACGAAAGTTATTAGTTATTAGGTCTCCACGGAAGACCAGCGCTGTTGTGGTCCTCCACTGCAGCACATGCTGAGTGGAGTCCTTTTTAGGCATATTATATGTAACCTTATGTGTAAACATTGTTTACTGTTTTGATTTCTGTTGTTTGTTTATATGTATTTATGTCTAAATAAAATTTTATTTCATATCATTTCATTTTTTTACATGTTTCGTCATAATTACCAGCATTATTACCATTACCATCCTTCCTAGCGGTCATTTTTCGATTGATAGTCTCATGGACAAATTTGATGGAAATTTGATTGTTTGTTTGATATGAGAGCGCTCCATATCCCAGAATAAGGACACCCTCTCAGAATAAGGAAACCACTACACCCACTCATGACGGCCTGCACAAATTCCATTTCATGTCCCGCTTAAAAGGCCCGAGTCTATAGCACCTAGGAAACCTTGCGGTGTTGCAAAAAAGTTCTGTAATCTAACAGCTGGCAGTTAATAGCAGTGAATAGACGAGGCGAAGTGCCTTCCTAATGATGTCTAGACAATAGTTGACTCACTTAGGCCCTTGGCAGAGGTTTTGCTGTTAAATGTTGTTGTCATGCATAATTTTGTTCACGTCCCTTATTATTGGCATGGAATATTTTACAATGGCGAATATTCAGGTAATTTTTTTTCTAGTAAAATAATATTTACTAGTAAGTTAATAGTTATCTGATCCTTATTGAACAAAAAATTCAATCAAAACGTTGACCTGGGGAAACATGTACAGAGGCGAGCTTATATTGTTATATACACTTAATATATTATTTAATAGTTTTTCCGTCGCATCAGCCTTATAAAGCTGAACATTAGCCTTCCCTTACTTATTACATTCTATAGGGGGATTTGACAATAATCACCACGCTGGGCAAGTGGGTTGGAGATGGCAGTTCAAGCCAGTACGCAGAATGACGCTGTTGCCCAACATCCCTTAGGCTTTCTCTTCGTCGGCTCGTTGGCTACCCATGAGATGAGAGGTGGTGACACTATTTTAGGCCGGCACCACACGGCGCCGTTTCATCGTAAATAAAATATTTTTCTAATAATAATAATAATTTATTTCTATATAATAACTAGCCTAATTACAGTGTAAAATAATGTTATGTTATGAACATAAAGTGTTATCTACCTAAACTAAGTAAACTTAATTACTCTTAATAATTATTATTCTTTCTGTTGTGGTAGTTACAATTAGGTTTATGTAAGATATACCCTGAATCCGTTTAACTACGGCCCGTTTAAGAAGGAAGAAATGAACTTAGTATATATTCAAGACAATCACGCCTGTTTACCCGAAGAGGTAGGCTGAGCATATTACACGCCCAAATTTCGCCAATTATATTTTTGATCCCACTTATGATCTTTTACTTTACTTTACTTGCTATGATCCCCAGAGCCTCACCTGTTGATCGGTAGGTGCACCACTTGCAGAAGAGGTTGGTTTTGCCTCCAAGGTCTCGGAAATATACCCAAACACCCAACCTGATCATTAATGCCTACTAATGATGCGTATTTGATTAATAATTTAAAAGAGCATAGCCTGTGAGTTTCTTGTCAGTTCTTCTCACAGAGCGGGGGCTCGGAACTGGCACTTAGATTCACTTACACCAAATTTTTTTTTTTGACTGTAAGTGAATCTAAGCTTCATGATTTCAGTGTAGTAATATTTATTTTATTTTTAATTTCATGTTTTGCTTTGACGTTTTCAGGTGCTATGTAATAGTTTATGAAATAATAAACTTTTTACTTAACTAACTAACTAATGTTACCACTAAAAATCTTACTCCTTCATTAAATGTACCCCGAATAAAAGCAAAGAATAGGCAAATTTAAATAGTATTCACATTATGAATCAGCAACCGCGAAAAGCCCATTGAAATCGTACCCAAAAAAGTCAGATTGGATTTCGTGTTAAGCCGGGTTTTGTCCGTAAATTCCTATGTCTTATCACCGCGGTGCTCCACCGCAAATGGTCCATATTTCATAACGAGATCTGCGCACGAGTGAGTTACGATCTCATTTCCGAAAATTTGCAATCTTCAACGTTTCGGGTCTGTTATTATGAAGGCTTTAATGTTTCTATGTATGATGATGTTGTGGCATTCTGTTGGTGATATATTATAATTACGTGTACATCATATTTGTGAGTATATATCATCCACAGATTTAGATATACAATAAATAACGCAAGTATCATAATTTGTATTGAAATCAAGCGTGCCTTTTGAACGACTCATGTGATGTCACTGCTGATTTTTACTGACGGGAAATCCAAATTGATTTATTGACACTGATGCCGTTGATGATGAATATTTTATAATGCAAAATCGTTAATGTTACTTTTAAAAATAACAACAGACGCGCGCGGTCTGTAATTAGCGCCGGTCAACCTAGACGATTTGTCGGTGTTCGGACACGCGAATCACATGCATTTGCGTTATCTATGGTTTATATGTATATCTGTGATATCAACAATATCTCAGCCCATTGATGTCGCACGTCTGAGCACATATTCTCTTACCAACAAAGGTGAGGGTCTATTGGGGGATTGAGTTGTGTACATTTAGAAATTAATATGCATTTCAAAAGATGCATTTTAATATGCATTTTAAAACTAGTGCTATCACTGTCATATGATCATCCATTATGCGAACGCTAAGCGAATAGAAGATGATTTCTAAAACCCCACATGTTAATTTTTTTCCAGATTACTCTATGGCCATTATTTATTACTGTTTAATTTTTCAGAATATGTTTGTTCTAAAGGCTCATTTACATAGAAGCAAAAAAAATTTTTTTTTGGAATTCTTTATAAAAATATTAAGATTTTTGTAATTATGATAAATTTAATCAATGCAAAATGAGGGGTTTTAGAAATCATCGATTCAAGCGGATATCCTATTGTTTCCAATATCCATGATACTCGAGACAAAATTACAATAATACTCCATATTGTTTAATCATATGCAAATTGCTTGATTTAACAAATTACTTGACACTCGCAATTATCCTCTAAACCGCTGAGTCCAAAAAAACCAACGACCATCAGCACGCAGCCATTGTCGTGTCGTCTTTCGTTTTAAAGCCTATTTTTTTTCACGTGATTATCATAACCAACACGTTCCATAGTACGTGTCGGGGACCCCAGTTTGTTTAGGCTCGCGTTTCCCTCTAACCACAAAGGTCGCATACTCTGCGTACAGAATCGTTGATTAGACCCAGACATTACCGTTTTAGAGGTCATTGTTCCGATGCAAATTTCATGTGCTTGAGATTAAATTAGTGTTCGAGATTTGGCAGGATACGAGTAGGTATGACACAGATTGGTGATTAAAGATATTTCCCGTTCTGCGAGGCTGTTGTATGTGATGTGGTATGTAACTGCTAATCTTGTAACTTAATAACCAGGTAAACCGACATAAACTTGTCCCCACGAGCTGCACGGCCCTAAGAGAGGAAAAAATACAATATAGCATAGAACAATACAAGTAGCCCGATGGCTTGCATTACCTATATAACGGATATATACACCTGAGCTTATCTTTATTAGTAAGGCTGCATATGTTTATATTTATTTATTGGAATATATGTGTATCTGTTTTTGCATTTTCTATATACTTATACTTTGTGCGTGTGTGTAATGTTTTATAGCGTGTTTCTTAATTGTACCTACCTCGATAATTATGTCCTTATAAACCTCCTCTGATAGTTATCCCGTAATGTATTTTAAACCTGTGTATATAAAATCCGTCATTAGCTGTAAGTTTCATTATAAACTCTGTAATTTATCTTTATCTCTGTAATTTATCAATCGTCGAATCCAGCTCGGTTGGGCTGCGTTCGGGAAACTACGCAAAATCTTCTCGTCCAAAGTACCTCAGTGTCTCAAGACGAAAGTCTTCGACCAGTGTGTGTTGCCAGCGATGACGTATGGGACTGAGACGTGGTGCCTGACTATGGGCCTCATAAGGAAGCTCAAAGTTGCTCAGCGTGCAATGGAGAGAGCTATGCTCGGAGTTTCCCTACGTGATAGAATCAGAAATGAGGAAATCCGTAGGAGAACCAGAGTGACCGACATAGCGAAGCGCGTTTGCAGGCTGAAGTGGCAATGGGCGGGGCACATAGCTCGAAGAACCGACGTACGTTGGGGCGTTAAGGTTCTTGAATGGCGACCACGAATCAGCAAACGTAGTAGAGGGCGGCCCCCAACGCGATGGACCGATGATCTGGTCAGGGCGGCGGGGAGCCGGTGGATGCAGGCGGCAAAGAATCGATCTACGTGGAAAGCAATTGGGGAGGCCTATGTTCAGCAGTGGACTTCGAATGGCTGAAATGATGAATGATGAATTTATCTTTAAGAGCTGTGGATTTTGAATAAATAAAAAATAAAATCAATTGTATCTGCTCGTCCCGTAGCTTGTAAGGTTGTTAATTAGCGAGTAATAGTTTAAAATAATCGAGAAACTACTTAACACGACACAAGTTTCGCCTTCTGAGGTTATCTAATATTCTTACCTGATGCTCTGTATGTGTCGTTGTAGTATGATGTCGTTCTTCTGACAACATCGACACGACACACGCTAAAGTGAGAGTAAACGATTTCAGCAAAGTAACGCCTGAACCAATATATTATTTAGGTTGTTCATAAATAAAAAAAACCTAACTCCCCGCCCACTGCACAGGGTAAGGTAAGGGGTTCCCTTTGAAACTCATAACGTTTTTGGCCATAAACTGAAAATGCATAATCGTTACTTGTCATCCTTACTAATATTATAAATGCGAAAGTAACTCTGTCTGTCTGTCTGTCTGTTACTCTTTCACGCCAAAACGGATTTGAATGAAATTTGGTATACAGATGGTCTAGACCCTGAGAAAGAACATAGGCTACTTTTTATTTCGAAAAGGGGGTTGTAAAGGGTTAAAAACGGGGAGGGAGTTAAAAGTTGTATGGGATTTCTTAATTTTAAAAGATAAAACCATGAAACTTAATATTTAAGAACTTGATAGGAAATAATTAAACATTTGTTCTAGCGTTTTTGTAATTTCGTCCTGTGAGAGATGAAATAGGGGTTGCAAGTTTGTATGAAGTTCGTCATTTTTGAAAATAAAAATATAACATTTTGTATTTAGGCACTAAATAATAAACAAAAAATTGTTTGTTCTAGCATTTTGAAATTTTTACCAGTATGGGGGTGAAATAGGGGTTGAATGTTTTTATAGGTGTTCTTCATTTTTCAAGATAAAACCATGAAATTTGGTACGTAGGTCTCTTAGGATGTGTAGAGTTTTTCTACGAACGGAATTCTTGAAATTCAAACGGAACGGAACGGATTCGGCACGGGAACTATGACGCCAAACTATTTAGAAATATGATTTTTAAAAATTTTGGGTGTATCAAGTTAAAAAAAATTTTTTGGCTTTTGAAGTTAAAGTTCCTTTTAACGAATTCTCTGCATCGCTGGCGCTGATATCTATTCTATACCTACTAATGATTCTTATTAAATAATAAAAATGCTACCCAAAGATACTATTCCACGCAGACGAAGTCGCGGGTAACAGCTATACCGCTATAAAGCATAACGTTATTACATCATATCGCTGAATTTTGAAACGCAGAATCATTAAAAGGCATAATTCAGATAAGCTTAGGTAATGAAAGGCATATTTTTGTTGGACATAATTATACTTATTATTATTATATTTGCAATGATAATAGTCAGGTGGGCTAATTGTAAATACTTTTTAATGGTAAGAAAAAAAAATAACCTCAACCTAACCCAAAAAGAGAGGTAAGCTGCGTTTAAAAGTAAGCTTTATAAATATATGGCACATAAAAATATAGATTTATGTGATTATGGCTTTTATAATGATGCCTTTCAACAATTCTGGTTCTAACAAATGGTTGTGCGTAGTAAAATGTTATGAAAAAGGAAATTATACCCTTCGATTTTTTTAGGCCATATGATGTATGTCTTTTTAAATTATATGCGTTATATGCAATAAATCGTACGCGTTTCGAAGTGTCACCAGGGTAAGGTGACCCTGCTGGCAAGCCAGTAGCGATGCCGCCTGGTAAAAGAGAACAATCTCGCACCCGTAATCCTCCAACGCGAACCAGCGTTGTACAAGACCTCATGATGAATGATACATGCATACAACTGTTTCCCAGAATGGGTAGGCAGAGGCATCATATACACCCACACTTCGCCTATTATATACTTGGTGCCACGTAATAGGTGGCGAGCAGATGAGGTTGGCTTGGGCTCTTCAGATCATGATAGGAGCCCTTTCCTTTTTGAATGATAACAAATGCAAATTAAAACTATTACATATGTTTAGCTGGATAAACAAATACAAAATATATAAGCTCTTGCCAAATAACTACGTAACAAATAAAAACCCCGGCATTTAATACCTCTATCTATCAAAGGAAATCTAAAAAAAGTAACAAAAAGGTTCGTGTATTCCTACTTTCTCGACGAAATATCAATTTCGACTGTTATATCTAATAATGTTGACCAAGGAAGCCTCCCTTTGGAAAGTCCGTTAATTAATATCTGTTAAGTGGTTGTCACAATACTGTAGGGGAAACGATGGGGCGGTAGCGGTAGTTGTGCGGGGCGTGAATTTATTTATTTATACATTCATTAATGTCATGATAATGCTAGGAAAAATTTGCGGCAACTATAGATGAAAGCAAACTACTAATTATAGCATTATTGCAGAATATTGGTGTCAAGGCAGGCGTTTGATTGTAAAATTCTTTGCGAAACATTTTGCAGCCATGTCCATTAGTCCATATTTAATGGATGATAGTGCTAGGGCGCACCTCAGAGGCGAAACGCAGCATGATGGTTTTAAGTTCAGCGGCATTCATGTCACGCAAAAAGGAATAATATAAAATTAAATGTTTTATCAAGTAACTAAATACTGACAATCTCGTAGGATAAAAAAATAACTAGATAGGCCAACTGAATACGCACGACACTCGACACAATAGTTCAGGGTTCCAATTATGTACGTAAAAAAAAGAGTTACTTTATTTTTTTAATTTTAAATCATGTGCCTGCAGAACACAGGTTTTTGTAGATTTATGAAATTGTTTTTGCTATAAAGTACATTTTCTTATAACTGGCGGGAGAAAACACTAACCTTCACGATGTTCCTGCTGTTATTTTACTATCAAACACCCGACCGCAGTAAATTGACGCTCTAGTTTAATTTTTTTTTATTTTTAACATTCATATGAGCTCTATCAAACTTGAATAAATTATTATGACTTTTGAAGCAAAAGAAATTTTAGACCGAT
The DNA here is from genome assembly GCA_949126915.1 of Musotima nitidalis. Taxonomy (NCBI): domain Eukaryota; kingdom Metazoa; phylum Arthropoda; class Insecta; order Lepidoptera; family Crambidae; genus Musotima; species Musotima nitidalis. Next base: position 2,133,878 of record OX421424.1, on the reverse strand, counting down.
GTAACAAAATCATGAAGAGATATCGGCACCCCCAGTAATGACGAGCGGAGAGAGATAGAGAGAAAATCTGTTATTTTATTTATATCAATGATTCATATAACTTACTGCTATTTTTTTGGTATGCTCAAAGTCAAGGTTATTTTATTTAAAATAAGCCCAATAACTTCTGTAGTGTGCCATTTGGAGAGGCCTAGGTCCAGGAGTAAACAAATGAAGGCTGGTGATCATGATGATAATGAAGAGCTTGAGTAAACAAGAGTAGGGCAAGAAACTCGTCAAATCAAATCGGATGAACGTGTATTATAAGCATGACTTAAAGTATAGTTTAAATAATGATCACAAAAGTAAATTAAAGGTGAAACATTGAAAAGTATACAAAGATTAGTTTTTACTCTCAGAAAGTTTGGTACATTTTCCGACAAAAGTTGCTTTACTGTCCCGTCCGACTTCGAGCAATAAGACAGTCAAGATCTCGAGTGCCCTTAGCCCCAAAATACGTGACACTATGTAATCAATTTACCAGAAGGTAGGGATCCGGTAACACAGCGAGCTGGCTTAAACATTAGTTTGTTGATTAAATTTCACAATGCTGCAAATGTGATTGTACGAATCTTTATATAAGACTAGTATTAGTATAAAAACAATGTGCGTTCCTTAGCATAATATTGTATCTATTAACATATCCGTATTTTCAGCGATTTCGTCCGCGAGTAATTCGATTATATCGCACATCTTGTTTGAGTAGCTTTTAATATTATAGTTATATCAGCTGGCTGACAATAAACCTTACAAGATAGTCTTACGCTTCTAGCTTTAAAAGTGGCGACTTGTTATTCAAACTATCATCCCCTTTATAACTCTTTGCAATACTTTTTTTTCAATCAAAATGTAACCTTTGTCTTTGATTCTAGATTATTGTGTACCAAATGATATGTGAAATGGTTCAGTATTTTTGAAGTGAAAGCGAGACAGAAAGACAAAGTTACTTTCGCATTTTAATGTTAGTATGGATTGTAAGATTATGGTTGTGTTGTAATGATCGAACTCTGGAATTTTTTAAACAAATGAAACTCTAAAATTGTAATCCGTAACCGCACATGATTTTAAAACTACAGCTTCAATTACATTTTGTATATTTATTTATTTATTGGATTACCAACATAAGACACAGCATTAACTACAATAAAAATTACAACAATATACATTAAACAACTAAGTGTTCTTATACTTATAGGTAAATAGTACTAATAGTACTTTTGTCAATATACCTACTTTTTTTAAATGCTAGTTGGTGTTGTAAACAAGTTAATAATATAGTTTTGTATTTTCTCTGTAAGTGAATTTTGTAATTCTTTTGAGAAAATAAATGTCTTTAACCGTAAACATTCTTGCAATTATAGGTAAACAAGCAAGATTGCTTGTATATATAATTATACTGTATTTTTTGTACAAATTATACTATATTTTTTGTAGCCTCCAGGCTCGTAAATATACCGTACAAAGAGAGAATATTTTGTTTTATTATTTCTGAGTATATTTTGTTGGTCATTTAAATAAATAAACTATATCAATTAACAAGTGCACGCTGAAATATAAAACGAATATGACGGAAATGCTCGCCATATTCGTTCGAAATAACATTGACACGAACTGACGATGTATGTTTAAATTACGTGTCGAAGTGAATGACCGCTGCTAATCCTGCTCGCAGTGTGGCTTTGGCTTAAGTGTTTGTCTGATATCCGAATGTAATATCCGATGTATTGTCACTGCCACGGGAGATGCCACTTCGAGGAAATTCCTTATTTTTTTAACTGATTGTGGTATCCATGTACGGGGACGATAGTGGATGGTATTTTATTGTTATTTTCGGTTTATATAAAGAGACGAAAAAAGTAATAAGTGGATTTGGAAAGGTGGAAAAATGCTGTGTGGTAACGGCCTAAAATAGTGCCACCCCCACTCATCTTACGAGGAGTCGACATAGGGAAATCATACCGGATTATGGGCAGCAGCGTAATTCTGCGTACTGGTATCACAGATGTGATTTTGTAAGTGAAATGAAATTAAACAAAATTTATTTAGACATAAAAACAAATAACAAAGAACAGAATTCAAAACACTAAACAAATACAAATTGACAAACAAATTGAAATGAAAAATGAAATGAAATAAAATTTTATTTAGACATAAAAACAAATAAACAAAGAACAGAATTCAAAACAGTAAACAAATTTTACACATAAGTTTAGATATAGTATGCCTAAAAAGGACTCCACTCAGCATGTGCTGCAGTGGAGGACCACAACAGCGCTGGTCTTCCGTGGAGACCTTATAAATTTCGTGTGCAACAGTCACACAAAAGGCAGAAACTTAACAATAAAACAAAATATTTAAACCACAAAATACAATTAAATAAAAAGTTAAAGTAGTAAAAGTGCGAGTAACACTTATTATAACAACTGTTTCAAATGTCGATGCTGTTAAATGCCATATAAGTCTTTACACTATGTCATAATACGTCAAAAATGCGTAACAGGTGAGCAAACGAAATTTTGCTTAGAACATCTTACACAGCGCTATCTAACCCTAAAGTATACTTTGTACTATGGGTGGTAGACAAGAGATAAACATACATTAATCCTACGCTATTTTGATCAAACATATTTTTTTGCAGAAAACACCTACACCAGAATTAATATTTGTATTCAAACTCACAAATAGTAGGGTTTTCTGTAAATATAAAAATAAATAAACTGAGACTGCATAATTTTATTTAACTTATTTTCAGACCAATAAATACTCTATACTCAGTAAATAGACGGTATACCGTAAGGCTTTATCTACCTGCTTACCGACATACCAACCCTTGCCGGCCATTTGAAAGTCAAAACGAATTGCAAATATTTTCGTCCGGAGTCCAAATGTTTACGAATGATCGAAAAAACGTCCGTACGTAAAGTAAGCTTTGTGTTGAATAAACAGTGGGCCGATTCTTATAATGAAAGTATTATGATAATATTTTTAAGAAATGAGGTCCTTCTACGTTTTGGACTCGGCCTCACACATATCTCCAGTATTTCACCTTTTTCCATACATACATTTTTAGAAACATAAATAATAAATTTTCGATTTAAATTTCGTTCGCGACTTCGTCCGCGTGATCTACATATAAATAAGACAGTAGGCAGAGGCATATTATACGCCCACACTTCGCCAGTTATATTGTTGGTCCCACGTAGTAGGTGGCGACCCTATTGCCGCTTATGGGGATCTTTGAGCCTCATTCGTTGATCGGCAGGTGCACCACTTGCAGGTGAGTTTGGCATGGGCTCCTTAGGTCTTGATAGGATCCCTATACACAAAATAAAATATGAAAATCCGAAGTTCAAATGGTTCGACATGATATAAATAGCCACTATAGCATTTTTCATGTAGCAGTATGCAGTAGAAGAGAGCCACTATCGCGTCCCAACGTCTCACATCTACCCTAATTAATATCATCGTGTTAATTGGTTGTTAATATTTAATTCGTTTGTTTTATTGGCCATCTCTATAGTTTTACGTTTCATTCATCGTTTGTGCTGTGCCACCACATATGATGAAATATGAATAACTGGGAGGTTATTGTTGTATTATACACCATACCATAAGGAGGTGACCGTGTGGGGCTCACTACCGACAGACGCGACTGCCAGCAGTAATACCCACTGAAAATCTTCCGACGACGCCCGCCACTTGTTGAGAAAAAGGCGGGGGCCAGTACCTGAGTTTCAGCGTCTGACACCCCGCCTGCGGCCAAAGTCCCCTAGGACCAAAACAAGGAGGACCTCCACAGAGAGGCGCAGTGGACGCTCCTACCTCCGTTTGCGACCATAGTGTGTGTTGCCGACTTCTCGTAGGGTATAGCCACCTATTACGTGGGTCCAACAATATAACAGGCGAATTGTGGGTGTAAAATGTGCCTCTGCCTACCCCTACGGGGAAATAGGCGTGATATTATATATTTATGTATGGGAGGCTATTGTAGTAGAATAGGCCCTTAGTCAAACGCCCGGCTGGAAGTCAGCAACGTTTTCCGACTTTTTATGCGAAACAGACGCGTTTATTTGTCGATTTTATCGATAACTGGCTTCACTCGTACACATTACATGTTTCGGGGCGTTTTATGGTACTGTAATGATGTCCTTTTCGCAAAAAGTACACATATTTACGTATTTTACAGTCAGTTATACAAACAGTCGGTAATCGCGATGCATATTTTATTAGGTCGGGGAAAAAGTCTTTTCGCATAACGTAGGTATAAACTTATTATAAAATTTTTTTGACTGTACTATTTGTGTCTGGCTGGTTTTGGTTACATTAAAAAGGTTCCATTATAAAGAAAAGAAAAAAATAAAAAAAAGTTGTTTCCCGCTATTTTTCATTTGTTTTTCTCTCCGTAAAAATGAGTGAATCTAATGAAGAAATTCGATACATTTTAAAATTTTATTATAAAAAAGGCAAAAATGCAACTCAAGCAGTGAAAAAAATTTGTGATGTTTATGGACCTGATGCAGTGTCAGTAAGAGTAGCACAAATTTGGTTCAAACGTTTTCAGTCCGGAAATTTTGATGTTAAAGATGCACCTCGCTCTGGTCGCCCTGTTACGAATAAAATGGACGCCATTTTTGAAAGAGTGGAGCAAGATCGGCATATTAGTAGTTACGATGTAGCTGAAGAACTGGGAATTGACCACAAAACAGTTTTGACCCATTTGAAGAAAGCTGGTTATACAAAAAAGCTCGATATTTGGGTGCCACATGAGCTCACTCAAAGAAACTTAATGAACCGTGTACTCATTTGCGATTCATTATTGAGACGTAATGAAACCGAGCCGTTTTTGAAGAGATTGATAACTGGCGATGAAAAGTGGATCACGTACGACAAGAACGTGCGAAAAAGGTCGTGGTCGAAAGTTGGCCAGGCTTCACAGACTGTGGCCAAACCTTTTTTTTTTTTTTTGATTTACGTCGGTAACAAAATGCATTTACGCACTGTCTCCCGGCCAAAAGGGGGAGACCAGGAGGGGGTGTGGGGCTCACTGCGGCAGACGCGACCGCCGCAGTCCTACCCACTAAAAATCTTCCGACGACGCCCACCGCTGTTGAAGAAGGGGCGGGGGGCCAGCACCAGGGGATTTGTAGTTTCTGGCACCCCGCCCGCGGCCAACGTCCCCCGGATCAGAACCGGGGAGACCTCCTCAGGAAGGCGCAATTTGTAGCGCCCCCCCTACCTCCTTGTGCGGCCATGGCGTAACTGGCCGACTTCGGGGGGGGTCTATGGCGAGACGGAAGGGGCCCCCTGCCCCCGCCGCCTAAGACCCCCCGGGCGCTGCCTGACGGGCCCTCCTGGCCCGCCCGCTGCGCCAACGGCGTAGCCGGAGAGAGAGCGGGTCCCGCTCCCTCTCCCGCTCCGCGGCCTCCTTCTGCGACATCACCACTTCGCAGAAGGAGGCCATCGCCTCCCACGCTGTCTCGCTGTCGACCATCTTTTGCATGATGGTCGGCAGCGAGAGAGCCACTCCACCCAGGGCCACGGCCAACGTCGACCGCGGCCCCGCCCACGCAGGGCACGCCACCAAAGTGTGCTGCGCGGTGTCTTCCGCGCAGTCACAATGGTGGCAACACCGGGTCGACTCCCCCCCGGCGACGTCACACAGATACTTCCCGAAGCACCCGTGCCCGGAAAGTACCTGCGTGAGCCGGAAGGTCATCGACCCCCACCGACGGCCGACCCATCGCTCCAAGATGGGCCCGACCGCCTCGAGGATACGGCGCCTCGATCCTTCGGCACGAAACTCGGCGCTCCGAAAAAGCTGCCGCCGCCATGCGCCCAGAGCCTGCCTCTGAGCGTCTCTACGCCACCGCACCACAGTGTCCGGTGCGGGGACTGTGGCCAAACCTGGCCTAACACGAAATAAGGTGATGCTGTGTGTATGGTGGGATTGGAAGGGCATTGTTTATTATGAGCTTTTACCGCCCGGCAAAACCATCGATTCTGATCTTTACTGCCAGCAACTGATGAGATTAAAGGAAGCAGTCGAGAGAAAACGGCCGGAATTGATCAACAGGAAGGGTGTGGTTTTTCATCACGATAACGCTAGACCACACACATCTTTAGCCACTCAGCAAAAATTCAGAGAGAGTTCGACTGGGAGGTCCTAGTGCATCCACCATATAGCCCTGACCTTGCGCCTTCAGATTTTCACCTGTTTCGGTCTCTGCAGAATTCTTTAGGTTCTGTAAGGTTGACCTCAAGAGAGGACTGCCAAAACTATTTGTCCCGTTTTTTTGATCAGAAGTCCCAAAGTTTCTACAGTAACGGGATAATGTCTCTGCCCACAAAATAGCAGAAAGTTATTCAACAAAACGGTACATATATATTGTAAATAAATGTAAATAAACTTTGAAAAAAATGTCTTGACTTTTCATATAAAAATACGAAAAGACTTTTTCCCCAACCTATTATATGTTTTACTTAGCGCTTTCATAATATTCGGTATTGCTCCTATCGAATTTCTTTGACTAGTTGTATTATACGAGTTTTATCATTAGTGAAATGCGACATTTTTTAGCAATAAAAATGGCTACTGTCTTTCAATATAAAGTGAATTACTGCAGAAGTTCTGATTTAGATTTTTTTAAATTATTAACTTCTCTTTACGCGGTAATTAATCAACTACTAATACATACTAGATATTTTATGGATTTACATACAATCACGCAAATTTTCCCGAAGTGGTAGGCAGAGGCACTATTTATGGAGGATTTATGGATTTAAATTGCCTCTTCACATGTTGGTTGTGGAGAGATTAAGGCATGAGGCTCTTGAAAAAGGTCGTGAAACGGTTTTTAAGGGGCCGGCAACGCGATAGTCATTATCTCCCCGGTGAGGTTATCCCAAGAAATAACAGCCTAGGTATCTTTAAAAAGAGAGTTTTTAAAGAGCAACGCGCTTGTGATATCTACCCCTAGTGTTGAACCCCACTTTCCATTTAGGCCCCTAACATGGCTTAACCACTACCACATTTAGTAATAACCGGAACCAACGGATTAACGTAAATAAAATACTATAATACACACAAATTCCCGTGTTTCCCAGATAGACAAAGATCTTTAAGTTTTGAGAGGTTATGCCATGCTCGTGGAAAATGCAAAAATGTACCTACACGTAAGCAAAATGTTTGCATTGGCAAAATATATATATGTAGTATTTCCTTACTGTTCTTTTTAATTTGCATACTGTCGTGACAAAACTACACTATTGAAGTGCAGGCAGGCATCTCGGGGAAAAGTGGCGCAGTTTGTATTGAGGGGACCGCAAGAGGACGAAACTTGTCTTTGTTTTGAGATGAATGCTCATGAAAGCTTTTGGCCGTGTGTTACTTTTGCCTTAAGATTATAACGAACCTTTTCCATAAAGTATGGCCTTTAAATTCAGAGGGTCTCGGGTTCAAACCCTGGCACGTTAAGCCGTTGGTCCCAGCTGTCATGAATGTCTGTGGCAGTCGTTATTAAGAAAGTCAGTGCCTTCTAACATCCTGACAGCTGGTTTAACCTTAGAATGATGTTTCCCTCTGGGTTGCGGGGGTCAGACGGCAGTCGCTTCATGTAAGTAATCACTGAAATTCAGCCAAATCTGGTTAAACCAGTGAGCAGACCCTGGACCCTAAGCTTAAGTCTAGGGCAACCGGGATAATGCTGGGATATGATTTATATATGATATGCGACATTTTTATCAGAAAATATCGCGGGCTGATTGTAGAATGTGATGTTTTATACAACGACTAGGCAAACGGTGAAAGATTTTTGATTTTACTCAAACAAAGTGGCTTCCGTAGAAATTAATAGGGTATTTAGTATTCTTTGCGAAAAATATAAAACATCTAGTATATTTTTACAACGTTTCAACATGACTAATAAATAAGTAAACAATATGTCAATGTGTCTTTTTTGAGCGCAACAAATCCCTGGTCCTTTAACATAGGCCAATGACACGTCTACTAGAATAGGTTCTTGACTATAGTTGATCAGTAGGAAGATTATTTATCTTCCCGAAAGTATGTAGCCGAAAGTCCTACAGTGCTCTCCTTGTTCAGTATAATACTGCTTTCAGGGTGCTGATAAGGCTGCCACAATTCTACATTAGGCATGTTCGAGGAGCATCATGTAGATTGCTTTTATGCTACTATGCGTATAGCATCCTGGGTTTGATCACTAGCAGGCTGGGCTGTATATGTGGGTCACGGCTGCGCGATTTCAAGTGGGATTGAGCAGCATTGACTGGCATATAGAAATAAATTCATTATTTTGTATAAATTACTACCTACTTATATAATTTTTTAAGATATATATTGTTACTCACAATAATTGGGCCCAAGGTCTTAAATTAAGAATTATTATAATAAAAAAAAAGGAATTTTCTTCATTATCCAATTAAAAAATATATCACACTTAATAAATAGCTAGAAACTGTATTCTAAACACCATAAGTTATGAAAGGGGATTATGCCCATTTACTAACTTTCAGTACAATTACGGTTGAGCCGCCATCTTGTGTATAAATTAATTACGATTAACGCCATCTAGCGGAACGGCTTCGTTTAGAATTAAGTTTCAGTTTGAAGGCAATATAATGATGTAGGCGAGAGAACTTACGCTATGTTCTGATGTAAATTTGTTACCTAAAGAGACTGATTTAATTTATTTACAAAGAAGCTTAAGAATGAAGTGAAAAAAATTAAACAAAAGTGAGTGCTATTTAATTAATTTGTTGATAGTCTACAATTTGGAACTTTTGTCTATAAGTACCTTGAGTTTCTTCATGACCACATTGCACTATCGGGTATTCGCATCTCGGGGTATGTATGCATAGGGTGAATGTAATACAAATTGTATGACAGAACAGATTTTAATTTATTTACTTACCATGTTGAAGAAATTATTTCAAGATTTTTTCCCCCAGAATTTTCTTAAGATATATTGCATGGTCATATCGTTATATATCTAATTCTGCGGTACTTGTAGGTATGTTACTGGACTCCTCCTAAACGGGTGGACAGTTAATCAGCCTGGTGTGAAAATTAGGGACAAGGGGAAAATTAGAGAATTGATGTAAATTTATCCACCCTATAAAAAATTCTGACACTATAAACTTTTCAGTATAACCTTGGCGTTTGAAATTGCTGTCAGTCGTTTAACAATTAGCGCAATGGACAGAAATATTCTTAATAAGACATGACAACGGTCTGTCGGGTCAGCTAGTATTTTATATAAAAGTGTCACTGATATGATAAACTTTAACGCACACGCCCAAAACTTTATCTAATCTCCTTTAGTCATTTTACCGCCTCATCTGCGATGTAAACTACACTTAATTCTAAGAGCGGCACTTCACCAAAGCGGGACCCTGCCATATCATCTGCTGGAGTAGCAGAAGGCTGGCCATTTCTATTTCAGCCTGCAAATCCGTCTTCCCTTGCCGGTCGTCGTCTGCTTCTGGAGAGAGTTGGGTCGGCTGCAGTGAGGTAGGATGGCCGCAATGACTCAAGCACAATAGTCCACAGCAAGGACTTATCGCGGAAACCAACACAGTACTATGTAATAATAATAATAATCATTTATTTGCAAAGTGGATCTGGTTGTTAGCATAATTAGGAAATGTGCAGAAGATCATGAAAGAAGACTTCATTACCATGTAAATGTTGATGCTATCTAGCTACTGGACATCACAGACCTAGTGAGAAGACTGAGAAGGAAAAAACCTTCTGAGTTAGTTTAGTGTAGTGTCAGTGAAGTGTAATACTGTGACTATTGTTTGTTATTGTTTGTTCAGCCTATAGTTTTTTCTTTGTATGTAATGTTTTCTAATTAAGTACTATAAATTCCTTTTTATTTATTTTTTTTTGTTTTCTATTTTTTGGTTATTTTACTTTTTTTGAATTAAAGCCACTGTACCTCAAAGGGGCGCTACAGGAACACCAGCGCTGCTGTATCAGCAGATGCAGCAGCATTACGCTGATGTATCGCCCTTTTGACAGGTTGCACACATGTTTCATATTTTACTATTTGTTTAATGTTATTTGTGTTGTTATATTGTATTTTGTTACCATTGTATGATATTGTGTGTGTTGCTTAGTCAATAAAAAGTATTCTATTCTATTCTATTCTACTAACAACACATTACTAAAGTGTATTCGCCTTAATAGAAACAATAAAAATAGTGTTATTGGACAAATTCTTACTTTTAAAATATGCATCTAGTAGTTTATGATAAAAGAAAGTTACTAATTAGTCTTCAGATAGGCTAGATTGTAGTGGATATAAGATACCTCCTTTCAAAAAGGAAAGTATATAGGAATAAAAAAAATATTTGCCATAATGCTTACACACATAAAACTTACAGCTATGTTAGTCACAACAGTTCTACAGATTTTCTCATTCCTGATTCTATCACATAACTGTCCAAGCATGTCTGTTCAAAAACTTTCGTCTTGAAATTCACAGGTATTTTTCACAGCCCTCATTAGGCCACTTATTTATTTATACATACATATTCCTACGCCTTATTACGTGGGCAAAGAACAAATCCTTACACTTGTTACGATCCTGGCATACACTCTTAGCAATTAGTCTTCTTCTTTGCTGCGGGACTGTTCGAAAGGGTTATCGCGGCCTCGGGACGCAGCAGGCTCAAGAAGGAACATGGTTTTTAGTCAAAAAAAGTATGTCACTCTCCCGCTCCACCCACGGCGAGAGGAGGTGAATAGATGATTTTCCATCCGAAAAAAACATTGATATTCTTCTTTACTCCCCTATGTTTAGGGTACTTTTTACTACAGCATTTATTTATAGATAAACACAATAATACAAAACAAGAAAATACTGTATGTTCCATAAGAAATTCAATTGGAAAAGGGTGGAAGAAGTCAATTGTCAGTTACCTTGTCACAGACTGATAGTGAATCCCGTTTGTGCGGATGACAGACACATGTTCGGCGGATTGCTTCAATTTATATGTCATCCACAGTTCAGTAGCTTGGAAAATATATGAAGATTTGTGCGCTCTGTTCGCTTGTATTCGATTTTAATGTGGAACTAGTTATAAGTTGTGTGGAAAAAAGGTAGGCAGCTTACATTTGCCATACTTTGATTAAAAAATATGTATTTTATCACTTATTAGTGTGCCGTTAGTATACTTGTAAAAGGCTGATACCACAGAGTAGATACACTCTGTGCTGATACTATCGTCACACTCCTGAGCTCAGTCACGCCTGCTCTTTCAAGCCAAGATTCAGGCCCCTAGAGCTGAATGGAGGAGACAGGTGTGTTTATTTAAACCGCCTAATAAAGTATGTTAATACATACATTCACGCCTGTTTCCCCAAAGGGAAGGCAGAGGCATATTATACGCCCACACTTCGTCAATTATATAGTTGGTCTCACGTAATAAGGAAGCGAGCCCAGTGCCGCTTAACGGGCACTGTTATATTCGCCAGAGCCTCGTCCGTTAATCGGCAGGTGCACCACTTGTGAGGTTGGCTTGGGCTCCTTAGGTCTTGGTAGGATCCCTGTACACCCTAATAAAGTATGTAGTTTGGCATAGTAAATAAATTAATATTTCTGACAATCACACCAGTTATTTTGTTCCAAGATAAGTATAATTTAGAACTTGTGTTATGAATACTAAATAACGAATGAACATACATCAATAATTTTTTTTTATTGTAAATTCATATTTAAATTATAAAGGAAAACACCCAGACCAAACCAAATATTCATGTTTATGCATTTAAAGATTTGTCCAGATTGGGAATCGAACACACGACCTCAAGAGTGGAGTGCTGGTATACTGGCCATCACGCCATAACGGTCGTCAAATATAATAAGTAAGTATCTTTTAATAACTGGAACCAAGGCTTCTTGGCGGGAAAGTGAAGCGTCATGTCAGTTTTGTTTTATTTTCTGATATTTGTGATATTTTGAACATTAATGTGTAACAACGGTGGATTAAGATAAGTTAAGGACCGTTAAGTGTTTGTGAACGTACATGAGTGTTGGTAAATAAAACAAAACAGTGCAACATCACTTTTAAAATTTCTCAAGAAGTCCATGTGAGATCTCAGTATAGTCCCACATGGGGTTGGGTTTGGAGGGGTTGCTCTCCTCGCATCTCATTTACGATACCGGAGTAATGCTAGTACTTAATATGTTAGAGCACGTATATTTTAGGATTTCGAATTGTAAAAGGTTTTTTCCACCCAGCATCATGTGGAGGCTCTGTACTCGACCCCATAGTCTATACAGCTGAATTATGAATGCACGATTAACCATTGTGTCCTGATTAAAGCGGGTCTCATAAATCAGAGCAGACAAAAGTGAAATCGGCAGTTAATATAAGCTTTATTTTTCATCGGCCGACGGTTCATTAAGCGGCAGCGGCAGTTCGGGCTGTGACAAATTGCGAATGTTTGGCCGAGGAGACTTTCAGCGATTTTAACTGTTAACATTTTTAATCTGTCTAGGGAATAAAAGGCTATATTGATTTTGGTTCGAAATTCAAAAGAGTTTTAAATTTACGTGAAAAAATAAACAAAATTGTTTTTCAAAATTTAACGGTATACTGTAAAAAAATTCAATTCAATTAATTAATTTCTAAGCATATGGAGTCATCATCATATCCTAGCATTATCCCGGTTGCCCTAGATTTAAGCTTAAGGCCAGGGTCTGCTCACTGGTTTAACCAGATTTTGTCTGAATTTCAGTTAGATGTTTATGACAGCCGGCCAACGGCTTAACGTGTTTTCCGAGGTTCGGAGCAAGCGATAATTATGCACATAACTTCGAAAAGGCATGGACGTACCTAGGTTTGCACCAAGGTTTGAACCCGGGACCCTCAGAATTTAAAGGCGAGGGGTCTCTAAATCCAAGAATATGGTGTATGGTGTTATAAATAATTACAATAATCGGCATATTCTGCCACCCGTCGGCGTGGAAATGTTAGGTTAACATTTATATAAATATTGTCATATTACAAGTCATATCAATTAATTAGAAGAATAAAATTTTACATGTTGTCAACATAACAAATACTAAATAAAAATAGACAAGATGCTTTTTACAGAAGATTAGATCTGTGTCGCGAAATTTGTATAAGATTTTTTGCACTTTGAAGCCGATAATTATTGGAAATTGAAAAACATTTATATACGAGTAAATCTATTGAAAAAAAAACTTTTAGAAGAGACTGTAAAATAATTATGTATATAATAATAATAATAATAATAATAATAATCATTTATTTACCAATATAGCATATACAAAGGAAATGAATTACAGTGGTTATTACACTAGGCTCGCAGGCCTGTGTCGCAATAACCATAAGTGAGTTACAAATATTAATTGTACAATAATTTCCGTCTTTGTAGCTCCGGTTCATTTATTAATAAGTAATTACATAATTATGTTAAATAAAAAGATCAAGTTACAACAAAAAAAAAAAAATACATTACAAATTCAATATAAAATAATAATCCAAAAAAAAAAACACGTAAGAAGGGAATGAATGGGTGTGTGTGAGCGAGTAAGTGAGTAAGACTGCAAGTGAGTGTGTGTTAGTGTACGTGTGTGTGTGTGTGTGTGTGTATTGTTTGCTAATAAAAATAATAACACATATTAGAAAGGTTACAGCATATTACTTATTAGCGGGGAGAATTTGTTCTGTTTCAGTGTATGTGAGGTCCATCAGCCAGGTTTTAATTGCCTGCTTGGCTTGGTTAGAGGTGAGGATTTTTAAGGGACATTTTTGGTTTACCTTATTGTAGATGAATGGATGGGAGTAGAGAGGTAAACGCTTGGCAAATGTGGAACGGACTGAGGGTACAGGAACTTTAAAAATACGATTTTTTAGTAGTTCTTCGTAATTTTGGGAGTTGATCGTTTCTTTGTGATAAGCACAGGTTACACGCCACACATAATATTGTATGTAATGGAAATACAAAGGATTCAATTCTCGGATGTTCTATAAATAAACATCTGTAAAAAAAGTCTAATTTATCTGTAAATGCGTAAAAATCCTTTTTACCCATCAGGCCGTATTTCAGAAGGCGGTCTCCGAACTGTGACCCAATTGGACGCGACCCGAACTCCATTAGCCCGTATCGCAGACCGTTTCAAATTAAAAAGAGCAAGCCTTTACCGGCTCCGGCCATAGTAGAAATAAATAAGTATGCCAAGTTGAGCCCCGAAAGAGCGATAATAGCCTAAATAATAATAATATACCTATATTCGGCGCAACAATCCGCTGCATTAAATTTGATTTGTGCAGTGTTGTGCTTGCGTCCCCGGACAGGTCCCTTTGCGTGGTGGGGAGGGGGGGGGGGGCGAGTACCTTTTGTAGTTCGGAAATGGTAACACCCAGAGTTTTGGCAATTCTGCGTGCTTTTAGTACCGACTAGGGGGGGGGGGGGGGCAAACTAAGAGGAAGAGCGAGCCGGGCCCCTGCTGTCTAACCATGGACCCTTCAGGAAGTCGGCCACCTGCCAATCAACGGACGAAGCTCTGGGGAACATACAAGTGTAAGCGGCAACGGTCGCCGCCTATCACATGGGACTTACAATATAATTGGTAAAATGTGGGCATATAATATGCCACTGTCTACCCTTTTGGGGAAATAGGCGTGATTGTGTGTATGTTTATTATTCATATGTAATGACGGTCATATTGAAAGCTGTAAATATGTGGATCGTACATAAAAATAAGACTTATTAATTTTTTTATTTTATTTGTAAGCATTTACCGATAACAAAGATATGCGCGTTTTTTTTCACTGCGCGTTGGCATAACACCCAGAAGTGTAATGCCGTCGTTCACAAATAATCCAATCGTCAAAAATTCATAGTCTGTAAGTACATCGACACAGCGTATGTGGGCGCGGGTGTTATTATATATGGGGGCCTAATCATAACTGGTGCACCTATGGCAGCGAAAAATGTTGCGTGGGACGATGCATACGCTTGGACGCGCTCACTTACAAACTGTGTTAAATGTGCATATATAAAGATGTCTCGCTTCTTTGTCTCTACTATGCTACGGCCTTTAGAGAGTTTAATTGTGACAATGTCGACGACTGTTCCATTACATATTATTCACCTGAATTAATTTCGAAAGGGTACGAGATATGTACTCAACTTTGCTTTACGTTCTGAGTGACGATTTTATTTACCTATTAAAAGGTTAGCGGACGCCCGGGATTTCGTTCGTGTGACATACAGATACGTTAATAGGCTAAGATACACCTTCCTGTCATATGATGCTGCCTAAAAATTATTTCAATATATTAAAAAACTAATAAATATAAATAATAAATAAATTTTCTATTACAATCACACCAGTTATTTAGTTTCAAGATAAGTATCACTAAGAACTTGTATTATGGATACGAAATAACTTTTAAATACCTTTTTTTTCTTGTAAATACATAGGAAATACACATAGGAAAACAACCAGACCAGAACAAATACTCATGTTCATGCAAAGATTTGTCCTGTGTGGGAATCAAACCCACGATCTTTGGAGTGAAGTGCAGGTATATTGGCCATACGCGCTATGGTCGCACACGGAGCTTCGCACACGGAGGTACGGTCGCTCCTACATAGGAGGGGCGCGTCCATTGCGCTTCTCTGAGGAGATCCTCCAATTTTGGTCCGGGGGACGTTGGCCGCAGGCGGGGTGTAAGACGCTGCAACCCAGGTACTGGCCTCCGCCTTTTTCTCAACAAGCGGCGGGCGTCGTCGGAACATATTTAGTGGATATTACTGCTGGCAGTCGCGTCTGCCGGTATTGAGTCCCACACCCACTTTTGATCCCTATTTGGCCGGAAGGCAGTGCGTTTATGCATCTTGTTACCGACGTAAAACAAAAAGAGGGTACTCAGGGATGTGATTAAGACATCAACACAAATTTTAGAAAAGAAAATAAGGCTCCAAAAACTAAAATTAATTACCATTCAGTGTTATACCATCTACTATTGACCATCGTTTAAGGGATTTTAAATCATAATCATACGCTGACATATTCAGATAAAATCGAAAACGCCTAAACGCTCTTTTAATATGCAAACCAGTTAACAAGAAGGATAAGATTGAAAACCTAAATAAAGAAGTTATCCAACGTATTCGACATCTGGAAAATAAACTACAATGCGCCAATGAACCAAAGGCACCAATACACTGGCAATATTTCCCCAGCCGTGCCGATGTAATTGGCAATCTATTCACAGCCTCGGATTGCCGTTGGTACCTTCAATGGCATTTTTATTTTTCACTTCGCTTCTGATGTCACAGGCGTACTTTCATACAGCCTTGCTCTCAGCTAAACTAATAGCATTATTGGTGTTTTTGTTATAGTTCAGGAAATGGAAAACTTTCGCTAGGACGACGGGAAATGGGTGTTATTGTTACTTTGGAGTTGTGCTTAGTATATAAGCTCTTGTTAGTATCAAATATGAATGAAATTTACTTTACATTATGTACTCTAAAAGTTAGTTAAGCTGAGTTCCAAATGCCAGTCAAACAATGTGCATCGAATAATATATTACACGAGCGTATAATCATGTCATTTGTAAACTTTATACGACAACTGAGGGATAACATTCATATATTTATATTATATTATAAACTGATGAAGTGTGAAGCGCTCGAAGCTCGGTGGTCGGAAACAATCACCGAAGTAAAGCAGTGTTTACAGAGGTCACTCCTTGTATGGGTGACCGTTTGTGTGGCATTTGATATCGAGCGCTTCCGTGCTTCGGAATCCCGGTTATCACCAAATGTGGTATGCGTTAAGCCATTTTAAAGGCCTGATTGGGCGGATTGAAAAATTCTAACAGCCGGACGCCATACATCTGCCTCCGCCAATCTGCACTGGGTCAGCGTGGTGGAGTATGAACCAATACCCTCACACCTTGGTATGTGAGAGCAGGCTCGTGCTCAGTAGTGGGACGTTAATGGGCTGAAATGATTATAAAGTGTTCGATTGATCATTATTTCAGCCTTTTAAAGTCCACTGCTGACATTGGCCTCCCCGAGAGATCACAATCTATTGGTGACAGGCAGGCGGGAGGGTTGGTGATCGCAGCTCAAGCCAGTACACAGGATGACACTGCTGCCCATCATCCGATAGGATTTCTCTTCGTCTACTCTTACGACTCCCCACGAGGGGGTGTCATTCCAGGCCGATACCTCACGGCATATTCGATGGATGGATATCGATAACTTCTATACGAGTATAATTGTTATGTCGCCTTACTCAGAAGCATCGATATCCTTGTGGCAAGACCAATAGACTGCAATTTAGAGTCTGGGGTTCAATACCTGGTCGCACACCGATAATTTTTTCAAGTGAAGTGCGTAATTCTCTTTCAGTAGACGGAAAGCAAATTCAGTCGTTGGTCCTGAATAGGTACTACTATTTATGAGTTATGAAATTCTAAAATCTATGATTAAAATTAAGTAATTTATATGAAGCTTAAGGAATTTCTTGCTCTAATATTATATAATCTAGCTCCTGCCAGTAATTGTGTGCGTTCGTTTTTTAGTCGACGTTCATAAAAGCTTTATTAAGAATAACTTGCATAAAAAATGGCTTTTACTTTATGTCTCCGCCAGTAAGCTGAGAACGGTTTGTGTTATAGATTTCCAATTGTCTTTGTCGACAACAGGAAATTAAATGAAACTGGTTCCGCGGCATCTTGCATTGTTTTTATAATAAGCTGTCTATATCTTCGTTTCATTTCGTTACATACATACAATCACGCCCGTACATACAATATCCCCAAGTGATAAGCCAAATGTGTGGTTGGTCCCACGTTATAGGTGGCGAACCTATTACCACTTACCGGGAACTTCAATATTTGCCAGAGCGTCGTCCGTTGATGGTGCACCACTTGCAGGTGATGTTGGCTTGGGCTCCTTAGATGATGAGAGGATTATAATTGTAATGTAATGTATAGCAACATTAAGGCGAGTTTGCAAGCTGAAGTTGATCTGAACCGATGGGGCGTTCAGGTTCTTCTAGCAAACGTAGTAGAGGGCGGCCACCCACCCGATGGACCGATGATGTGCAAGGCGGCGGGAAGCAGGTAGATGCAGGCAGCAAAAGAACGAGCATCGTTGAAAATATTTGGGGGGGGAATAATTTTAGGGATAAGCAGCGGACTTCAAATGGCTAAAATAATAAATATTAAAAAGATTAAAAACTATGATGCCTGCATATATTATTTCTCATAAAGACCGACCGATATGGCGTGGTGGCGAGTGTACCCGCATTCCACTCGTGAGGTCGTGGGTTCGATTCCCATACAGGACAAATCTTTGTGTGCATGAACATGAATATTTGTTGTGGTCTGGGTGTTTTTCTATGTATTTTAAGTATGTATTTAAAAAAAAAGAAAAGTATTTATGTATGTTTATCCGTTATTTAGTATCCATAACACAAGTTCTTAATGATGCTTATCTTGGAACTAAATAATTGTTGTAAATGTCAGAAATATTTATTTTATTTATTTATTTATTTTAAATGTGGTTTTAGGATCTGTTAAACTGGTTTCGCTCCTAAGGAGTTTAGTAAAATTTGTGCACAGGACAAATCTTCATTCATAAGGTCTTGGTATGTTAAGTGTCAAGTTAACTTCGGTGTTTACTAAGACCCCGTTTCGAAAATGGTTAACCGTTTGTGTCACATTTAATTTCGAGCGCTATCGTGCTTTGAAAGGCACGTTATTCCAAGATAGCAGGACACCACCAACCTGACTCTAGCAACCGTAGTGAGCGCTGAATTTAAATCATAATATTATCTTGAGTTTAGTAGAAAATTGAGATATGCTGAAATGAATCATATGACTGCGCGGTACTGTATCCGATATTTCGTGTATGTTACATTCGGTCCAGGCCGAAATCGAAAAGTTGATTCCGTCCTATTCTCGCACAAAGTTAATGGAATAATATTGTTACATGATGCATTAGCCGAAACGAAACGAATGTACGAAATGGAATAAATCCCAATTCAATTTGATCGCTGAAACTTTATCCATTTGCACATTAACTTTTGAATAACAAATTGCGAATGGGCCACGGTCGGTATCAAAGCGGGTTCAGATTAATCCCCAAGGACAAGGTGGGGAATCATAATTGAAGTGCGCACTGTCTGCGAATTGTGGAAATTTATTCGATATTAATAAATGCAATTTGTTTTTGAATTGTTGGGGGTTTGTAATGTCGTTTTTAATGTCGTTGCCGTAATGTTATTTTAAATATATTTGGTCTTCACACTACTGTTCAAGAAAGATAGTATTTTCAGTCTTATAGGCTTAAAAAGGCACGGTGTATGAAGGTTCCTTTTTTATTTCTTTGAGTAACAAGACGAGCAAGGCTTTTACCTAATGATATGTGACTTATATATATGTATATCTTTATATACATACAAACATTCTAGTACTGTTCTATCTATTACAAAACCAAATATCGGTAAAGAAGCCTAGTAGTAGCCCGATGTAGTGTTTAATATTTCTTCCTTATATTATATATAGAAATTAAATACATTATAAATTAAACAACCATAAAAATCAATTAACTATATAAACATTAAGTTTTTACTAATTATATTAAATGTATTTAACTGTTCAATTATATGTTTAAGAATGTAGGTATTCGTTCAGACTGTAGTAAGCATTTTGCAATAGATGTTCCTTTAGATTAATATAAAACTTGGAATCTTTAGTTATGCATTTAATATTTTTGGGTAACTTATTATATACTTTTATTGACATGTGCTCGATACCCGAGCTCACTAAGTGCAACTTTGTGAAAGGCATGGCTAACTTATTACGGGGTCTTAGACCATGAGATGCTGTTCGATGTGTTGTTTTCAAGTTGAATTGGTATCAATATTTATTCCTAACAAGATGGAGGTTGTTTCAAAGTTAATATTATTAAATGTTATTGTTGTATCTATGTGGGCTTTTTGCCGGGGTTTAAATTGCATTAGCTTTGTTTTGTTTACGTTGATATCCAAGTTAGTATTTTTTAGTTCAAGTAATTATTTGAATTTTATTACAGTGGTGCTATGTAATATGTTGAAAATAATTATAAATACAAATACAAATCATTTATTGCATGTCATATGGAAGTAGGTTGTAACAACAAATATGGATAGATACAATGTGACGCCCTGTAAGGGCATAGCAACATAACAAAGGACCTACTAAGTGCCTGCGTCCAAGATGACTTACAAAAACTTAAGACATTAAAGAATAACAATATACTTATTTATTTATAAAGATTAATTGATTTTATCATCGAAAAATTCCTGCATATTATATTAGCATTTTTTAATTAAGAATGTCTTCAAAGTTTTAGTAAAAAGCGGAAGATTATTTATATTTTTTACGTAATTTGGTATTTGATTATTATTTGCAATGTCCAAATAATTTTCGTGTCGCTTGGGACAGAACATGCTGACCTAGCTATTTTAATTTAAGACCGTTTGTACTCGTTTGTACCCAGGAAATGCGGAATTTCCGCATAGATTTGGACATCTGCATCTGCATCCGCATTAATCAGTGCGGATGTTCATGCGGATGCGAATATCATGCAAGTAGCGACAAAAAGGAATTGCCCTGCCCTGGCGATTGGGGCGCGTGCCGGTCGCACGTGACAATGTCCAATGGGAGCATAGAAATTGCTGACAAGATTCGACACGTTACAAAAATAAGTATTTACGTTTGCTTTAATTACAATATAAATATTAATAATTAAGTTATCACTGTTTTAATTCTTCATTAATAGACTTTATTTATATAATTTCGTAAACATGCGCATCCGCGTATGTGAGCCTTCATAACTCCGCATCCGCATTCGTATCCGCGGATGTGAAAAAATCAGCAGCCGCAACATTCCTGGTACCTAGGGACGGCCCGATAAAGGTCGCGGAGTCGAGTTAGCTGCCTGCAATCGATCATACTGGAAGCTTATAGGGGAGGCCTATGTTCAGCGGACGTCTTTGGGCTGATAATAATCGCTCTTAACTAAGCCACAGCTTTATGATACAAAAATCAAAAGCTATTTCAACTAACAAACATCATAGTCGGCCGCTGTATATCTCAAAAACGAGTACACGGGTTTTTGTTGTTGTTAGGAGCCAAGAAACTATATATTTTTGAACAAATAATATTCGAATGAAGCGCTCGTAGCTCTGCGGTGCTCGGTGGTCGGAAACGATTACCGAAGTACAGCAGAGTTTATAGAGGTCAGTCCTTGGAT
The DNA here is from genome assembly GCA_949126915.1 of Musotima nitidalis. Taxonomy (NCBI): domain Eukaryota; kingdom Metazoa; phylum Arthropoda; class Insecta; order Lepidoptera; family Crambidae; genus Musotima; species Musotima nitidalis. Next base: position 2,112,520 of record OX421424.1, on the reverse strand, counting down.
GGGTGACCGTTTGTGTGGCATTTGATATCGAGCGCTTCCTAACTTCTTAACTGTTTCGGAAGGCACGTTTATTAAGCCGTTGGTCCCGGTTATCACTAAATGTGGTAGTCGTTAAGCAGCAGGACGCCATACACCTGCCTCCGCCAATCCGCGCTGGGTCCGCGTGGTGGAGTATGACACAATACCCTCGCACCTTGGTATGTGAGAGGAGGCTCGTGCTCATTAGTGGGACGTTTATGGGCTGAGATGAAGATATTCGAAACATTTACCTGAATTTATATTTCGGACTATACACTGAAATAAGTTTGATTGAAAACATCATCCTAAATTATGCAGAGGTTGTACTAATAGGGACAAAGGATATAAAGCTTAAAAATCTTTATCTCCGCCGAAGATTCCTTTGTTCCTTCCTCGGACCCACGCATCATTTCAGCTATATAAAGTCCACTTCTGACCGTTTGCCTTCCTAATATTGCATTATATAGGGGGTATAGCCCATAAAAACCACGCTGGGCAGGCGAATCGTTAATTACAGTTTCAACCTGTACGCTGCTGCCCATCATCCGGTATGATTTCTCACCGTCGACTCTTACAAGTCCCTATGTGATGAGATGGGGTGACACTATTAGAAGCCATCCATTATTGTACACAATAATGAGAAAGATTTCTACCAAGATCTAAGGCGCCCAAGCCAACCTCACCTGCAAATGGTGCACCTGCCGACCAACAGACGAGGCTCTGGCGAACATAACAGTGCCCGGTAAACGACAATAGGCTCGCCACCTATGTTCTGATGGAACTCGATGATCCTTGGTGATGCTCGGCAACTAAAACGTGGGATCAACTAAAATGATTTCGAGTAGTAATTTACAAAACGTGTTTTACAAAATGTCTTTTGCTAGGTTTTGTTTTTGGACAGCTGGGCTACGGTAACTACTTTTCACCAGGTGGGTTGCATGATCGCTTGAGTGCTTCCTGAGCTATATTTTATACAGACATTACGGAATTAACGGGTGTACAAGGGATTTAAATATCATGTTTGGCTCCCAAGCCAACCTCACCTGCAAGTGGTTCACCTGCTGATCAACGGACGAGGCTCTGGCGAACAGTAAAGTTCCCGGCAAGTGGCAATAAGCTCACCACGTGGGACCAACAACAATTGGCGAAGTGTGGGCGTATAACATGCGTCTGCCTACCCCTTGTATGTATAACAAAATTATACATTGGACAGATTTCTAAAAGTAACAAAAGCATCGACTAACTGTAAATTTAATTAATTACTAATGATAGCTTTGAGGTTTTAGTTTCACTGATAATACAAATTTCCATTTGTGTGCTCAATAATACATTGGCTATTGAATAGAGAATATTATTACGCGATAGCTAATATCCATGAAACAATGTATGGACGGATAAAGTTATAAATTGACGTTGTTACTAAATTAGCATTTAGTTCAGTTTCATTCTGAAAGCTTTGCTGCTGTGAAAGAGTTCACGCAAAACTATAGATAAATATTTTTATTATTATGTTTGTCTTTTTTCCGATCTCGGGCCAATGGTGACCCGGACATTTGGAAAGCATGCGTGGGGCCGAAGCCAACACGTAGGCCCCTTAGACAATTTTAATCTAATGGTTATGTGACACCAACCGGCGATTATCCCTATGTGCACTATAGAAATACACCTAAAGGCAATTCCCGGTTGGTGCAGTACTATTAAGATAAGATGGAATACCCCCCCGACTGGTCTCCACCTTGTCGTGGTGGGGGGGCTGAGTACCTCCTGGTAGGGCGCAGAGGGCGCTAGGGAAAAGGTAACACTCGAGATTGGCGACTCTGGGTGCGCTTAATACTGACTACCAGGGGGGAACTAACAAGGACCTGTGGAGTGCGCAGCGGGCGGGCCATGAGGGCCCGTCAAGCATCGCCAGGAGGGTCTTAGCCAGCGGGGGCAGGGGGCCCTTGCTGTCCAACCATAGACCCTCCGAGAAGTCGGCCACACACGCTATGGTCGCACAAGGAGATAGGAGGGGCGCGTCCATTGTGCCTGTCTGAGAAGGTCCTTCAGGTTTTGGTCCGGGGAACGTTGGCCGCAGGCGGGGTGTCAGAGCTGCAACCCAGGTACTGGCCCCCGCCTTTTTTTCAACTAGCGGCGGACGTCGTCGGAAGATTTTTAGTGGGTATTACTGCTGGTAGTCGCGTCTGCTGTTGGTGAGCCCCACACCCCCTTTCGGTCCCCCTTTGGCCGAGAGGCAGTGCGTAAATGCATTTTGTTACCGACGTAAAACAAAAAAAAAAGAAGGATCCGGTACCCGGATTTAAACCAGATACCAGATTTAATTGCAAATAATTAGAAAAGCCATTAGGAGTCGTAACATATATTCCTATTTTCTACTTATTCTTCAAAAAGACCTGACGAATTTTTGATACATAAAAAAATGCTTTCAAAAAGAACCTCTTTATATAATAGACATAAAATAATTTCACCAAATTTCCGTTACGATATTTGAATGATGTAACGGGCGCGCGGTGTAAGAGTGATTGCCGTCGCCTAATGAACTGAAAGCGTTTGATTGATCAACCGTCGGGTCGGCCTTCTTACGTCATTAACTTTCAATCGCCTCTCTTGCACTGACTTTGTGATCAATTTATTGAATTCAGTATTCAGGTGATATCGATTTACTTACAATTTCTGTGATACTTTTTGCAGCGAATAGATTTTTTCAATATTATGTTTTTTGTCTCATTCTTTTAATGTCCTCTCACATACCAAAGAATACCTCGTTTTCACTACGAAGCAAGTATAATACAAGTCCGATACAAAACTGGCCATATACCTACACAATTATTGGATTCATACATATATTGAGACTGTCTAAAACATTATTTCGTTTACACTGTGTAGCCCACAAGTCTAATATACATAAATGCGTGTACACTGAAGTCTGTGACAGTCTACAACTTGTCTTATACAGTGATAGCGTTCTCATTTAATTACTAATTGAGGAAGAAAAAATTGAGAAAGGCTATGGTTTGGTCACGTTGAGAGTATAAATAAAAGTAGACTGATGAAAGTGATTTATGATGGACAAGAGAATGGAAGTGTTGAGAGGGGAAGACCACGCAAGACCTTTCATGACCAAATCGAGACAGTTTTGGAGAAAGGGCAAGTCAAAAGTTCCCTAAACCGACGGGCGTGTATGAGAAGGTTAATGAGTGTAAATTAAGCTAAAAGTTTGTGCCCAGATCGTGGCAAGTGGAAAGATGTGATCTCTGCCTACTCCTACGGGGAAGAGGCGTGACATTATGTATGTATTAGGAATTACAGTAGTTACTGCCCAAAACGTAACGTAAAACTCCTCAGTTTTAAGACAGTGAATGGCCAGCTTTAACGATATTTGACAAACTCAAAGAGTAATAATCGTCGTGACCAATAAAACAAACTCATTCACCAGACGAACAAGCGGCCGGCTTGCTCATACTCTTCATCAACTTTTAACAGTATTTCGAACCAGCTTTGAGATTTTAATAAAATCGGGATTCTGTTACTACATTAAGCCCTTCGTTAAAAGTTTGATTTTAGTTTAGTATTTTACTGACACTGACTCTTAGGCCGCCTGTCTATTGAAGAGAAGCGGGCATGCGGAGCGGAGAAACGGACATAATTAACTAATGGGAAGGCGTAAAATATGTGCGTTAGAGTCACCGACAGACTGACTGACTGATGGACAATCCCCTCCCTCCTTTAGAATCACGACAGGCTGACTGACAGATATCCCCGATAAGAGTCACCGACAGACTGACAAATCTTGAGAAAAACCACAAACAAACCTTCACAAATTCTGGCAAAGAACCCATTTGCTTTTATTTCTTCATTATGGTACCGCTCATATCTCTTTCATTGTTGTTTAAAAAAAATATATCGAATTTCCATTTTGTGTGTGAATGTTTGACGAATCTAAATGATCATGTTGATCTTAAAGGCAATAGAGTATATTATAAGTGTCTGAAATATTTATTTATTTATTTATTACATATCTAAATCGGTCCGGTCCTTCTGTATCTCGGTTTAGTATCGCTTGCCTCCGTCACACCTGTATAAAGCCGAGTAGGGTATGGTTGTTTGTTTGTTTGTCGACAATTAATTCATGTTGGAGACAATGCGGGTGTTGTGGCAACACTGGCGGGATTACTGAGCTTGCCAATGTACAAAGGAGGACAGTAGGAGATCTTCTTATTCACACGTGTTTTAAAATAAAATAATAAAATAATTTATTTGGTACATTACAAATGAAATTAAGAAAAATCTTAAAGCTAACAGCATCTTAAATCTAAAATAGTATCGAAAAAGGCCTCCGCTCAGCATAATGACGCATCAAAGATTGTCACGACGCTGGTATTCCGCGGATGCCGCGGTAAGATGGCGTAATGACTCCACATAAACAAACTAAAAATAAAAGATATTGGTTTACTTCACTTCCATCTTAACTTATAGCATCATTAAAATCCAATTTACTTTACTATAGAAGACTTTTGCAGGCTCAATAGATGCATCCTGTACTTATATTTAAAACACTGAACACTAGAGAGCTTTTTTATGGGTGGAGGGCTGTTGTTTCAGCACTTCGAGGCACAGTATCGAAAACTATCACGAAATGAAATTTTAACGTGATTTATTAAAAAGGTTAGTTTGATTTTGATTTTTTGACGTAATTTAAATAAAATAAACAATTTTGACTTATTAAATTAAAATGAACATCTCAGCCAACTCCGCGTTGATCGATAAAGCCGCTTTGCTTGTGTTACTAATATTATTTAAGCAAGTGATGGATTAAAAATATTTTTGTAATAATTCCCGCGCAACTATAATTTTCTGAAAAATCGAGAAACAATTCAACGCAACACGTGTTTCGCCCTCACACAGGGCATCTTCAGGTAAGGAGCCTCAGAACAACAATGTCTTCACGACCAACGCTGAAACGAGAGTCAAAGTCGAGAGGTAACGCCTGAATCAGTAAATTATTTAATATTATTTAACTAAAAGTAAGTTTGTGCGTTAAATTCCCACGTCAAAGATACACTTAAATATATCTGAGACAGAACGATTGATGTAAACTTCGCGAATGCAGAGCTACTATAAGATGAACTAACTCCAACCTGTACTATTTACGTCTGTAGAGGCCAGGTGCATTGGTTATTAAAACGGTAGTTTTCATAAATAATGTTTACTTACTACCCACAGTACAAGCTCTGCTACGTGGGGCTTACTTCACCTACTGTTGTTATATGACTGTGCCCTATCTCCACTTTGATACGTCTGGAGTTCGTACAGCGCTTATATTAATATTTGAATTAAAAGTTAGGTGGAAATGCTTTTGTATGTAAAAGCTACTGTTAACTGTTCCATGTAATGTGGATGTGTTTTACTGTTAGCAGCTAAATGCAAGAAAACCAAATAGCATTTTCAATTTAGCTGTTCATATCGTGTCGAAATGCGCCGCTGTGCTGCAACCATACCACATGCAGTCAAAAAAACACTTAATTGTCTATGAGATCAACAAGATCAAGTAGTTTCGTCAGATTTTAACATGCAAATTTGATATACACAAGAAAATGTTAAAAACAAGACTAACATTGTCGTCATGCTATTGCTCGTTTTTATGAATTACGAAAGCGAAAAATGCGAACGACGTTAACATTGCAGCAGGACGACAACAAAAGGCTTATTAAAAAGGCTAAACTAAAAAGGCTATATTAAAAGACTATATTAAAAAGGCTTTATTAAAAAGGCTATATGAAAAAAGGCTTTAGCAAAAAATCCAGCCTTCTAAAGTCCACTGCTGCACATTTGCCCCCCCCTACCCCCAAACAGACTAAATTCTTTTGGGGGTATGTACCCACATCACCACGGTTGTAGGCGGTTTGGTAATTGCAGTTCAATCCAGTATGCAGAGTGACGCTGCAACCTTTAATTCGGTAGGATTTCTCTTCGTCGACTCTTAAGTCGTGAAATAAAAGAGGGTGGTATTCTAGAACGGCACCACACCACACGGCACAATTGACTAAAAGAAAAAATTACATTTATTCAAAACAATTTTATATGTCGACTTACAGAGCAATGCATCCAACACTCTAGCATGCTAGTCAATTTAATAACAATTATATGAATTAGTAAATATTACCATTTCAATTGAAATATAAAGTTGCGAAACAACAAAAAAATCACAATAAAAACATAAATTAAATTAAATACAATGTCAAATTCAAACAAAAATACAAAACAATGTCCGAAAATTTGAGAATAAAAACAAATCGCCCAAAAGCATACATACGTCAATGCTCTACAAAACTTTTATATTTTCAATGAAATATATTTACATATTTGAGCATAATTACGCTGAAGGATAAGATCTAGTATCAAAACTTAATCTTTTGCATTGTGCCGGAAGCTGCTTTACGAGCACAGGATCCGTTTTCCTATAACTTTTTCTCAAAAATTCAAACTCCAAAACAATTATACTAATCCATCGATATCAAGCTGATCCGAAACGAACCTCTCAGCTTAACTATAATTCCAAACGAAACCTCAATCAGATAACTAGATAGCCACAATGGTTGCTCAAATAGATCGTTACTACTGGCGCCACTCCTTTCTCGGAAACCATTTTTCATCCGCCTCCCCTAGATTGGCCGGATTCTAGCAATTTTTCCTTTAATTAAACTCCTAGCTCAGCAGTCAAGTACTGTGGAAAGTATCTTTAGTGAGAGACATTATAGCTCGAAATTTTCTTTTTGCTATATAAGAAATATCTTGTAACTGCAATACCAGCAAACTATGCCCTACCTATTGGAATCTAAGTAAGGAATAGTTAATAAAAAAGTATCCTAGCATTATCCTGGTTGCCCTTAACTTAAGCATAGGGCCCAGGGTCTGCTTTTTTTTTTTTTTTTTTTTTTTTTATTATCGTCTGTAAAAAAATGCTGCTTACGCACTGTCTCCCGGCCAAAAGGGGGAGACTGGGAGGGGGTGTGGGGCTCACTGCGGCCGACGCGACCACCGCAGTCCTACCGACTAAAAAACTTCAGACGACGCCCACCGCTGTTGAAAAGGGGCGAGGCACCAGTGCCCGGGTTTGTAGCTTCTGGTACCCCGCCCGCGGCCAACGTCCCCCGGATCAGAACCGGGGAGACCTCCTCAGGAAGGCGCCATTTGCAGCACCCCCCCTACCTCTTTGTGCGGCCATGGCGTAACTGGCCGACTTCGGGGGGGGAGGTCTATGGCTAGACGGAAGGGGCCCCCGCCGACTAAGACCCCCCGGGCGCTGCCTGACGGGCCCTCCTGGCCCGCCCGCTGCGCCAACGGCGTAGCCGGAGAGAGAGCGGATCCCGCTCCCTCTCCCGCTCCGCGGCCTCCTTCTGCGACATCACCACTTCGCAGAAGGAGGCCATCGCCTCCCACGCCGTCTCGCTGTCGACCATCTTTTGCATGATGGTCGGCAGCGAGAGAGCCACTCCACCTAGGTCCGCAGCTAACGTCGACCGCGGCCCCGCCCACGCAGGGCACGCCACCAAAGTGTGCTGCGCGGTGTCTTCCGCGCAGTCACAGTGGTGGCAACACCGGGTCGACTCCCCCCCGGCAGCAAACTATGCCCTACCTATTGGAATCTAAGTAAGGAATAGTTAATAATTTTTTCTATTGTCATGATTATTATCATATCTTAGCATTATCTCGGTTGCTCTAAACTTGGGCATAGGGCCCATGGTCTGCTCACTGGTTTAACCAAATTTGACTGAATTTCAGTATTAGTATTCTTGGTATTAAATTGTATAAGGATCTATAAAAAGAGGCGATCAGTAAAACTGTACTCCGATTTGAGATCGTTGGCTCGATTCCTACTTACATATGGGATCATATTGCGAACACGAATATTTGTTTTGGTCTGGATGTTTTTCTGTTTATTACAAGTATGTATATGGAAATAAATAACCTTGTTTATCCGTTTTCCTATCGTAGCTTTGTTTATTTAGAGGCTTGAAGCGCTTTGTGATGGTATATTTTTTATATATAAGCATAAGTAGTTATGTGTATAACAGTAATTAAGCTATCTATTCTGATAAAGTCGCCCGCAACTTAACAGACTAAATAGAGAAACATAGTAGTCATTACGAAGTAAATTAAGTTAAACAAAATCTGGTGTCGCGGGAAAAGTTTCATCATAAAACTGCGAGTAAAAAGTTTTTATTTCATTTCTTTCTGCAGTCACAGTTACAGTTGATGCTGCGGCTAAACCTTTGTCTTAGTAATCTGATAAAATGTTCGAGAATATTCGGCGCGAACTTTGCTGTTCGCGGATTTTTCCCGCTCGCCAATTCAAACAGAGGGGTGTTATACTTAGTTTAACTCATAAACTCATGTAATCATTACATCATCTCAGCCATATGACGTCTATTGGGAAGGCCTTCCCAAATAGATTTCCACATTGAGCGATCCTAAGTCGCCTGCATCCACCGGCTTCCCGTCGCCTCAGTCCATCGCGTGGGAGGCCGTCCTCTACTTGGTTTACCGGTTTGCGGGATCTTCAATGGCGAGATCCTTAACGCCTCATCGGTCGTCGGTTCTGAGTGCTATGTGTACCGCCCACTGGCCCAGAGCTGTTGTATATATAATTTTTTTTAGAAGTTAAATTGTAAATTCCTTCTTCCTTATTTAAACTACATACTGCACCCTTATTTGGAAACCGTAACTAAACGATTTTTTTACGAAAATAATCTAATAACGCCATCTTGTATAAATCGACGAAAACTACAAATAAATCGCTTCTCCTGTAATTTTTTTTTCGTAGGGTGCGTATCTAACACAATTATATTCAATTGTAAATTAAATTTTGGGTGACCAGTGGCATCACTGACATTCGTGATCTCTGCTTAACTTCGTTTATAGACAATATCTTTAAATACTCACTGTGTGTGTTCCGTATTGATGTATTTGATTGATAATTTGAAAAAAGCATAGCCTGTGAGTTTCTTGTCAGTTCTTCTCACAGAGCGGGGGCTTGGAACTTGCACTTTGATTCACTTACACCTAATTTTAATTTAGTTGCATGTAAGTGAATCTAAGCTTCGTGATTTCAGTGTAATAATATTTAGTTTTTTTTAAATTTATATTTTGTTTTGACTTTTTCAAGTGCTATATAATAGTTTATGAAATAAAGAACTTATTACTTTTACATTGTTTGCTTAACAATGTTAAACCAAGTAGTCACACGGACCTCTCGTAGCTTAAAATAAAGTAAAATATAGGGCGCCAAGTTATTTCAAGCAATCATCAAGCGTAAGGATATTTGTTTCGCCTTGTTTCGTATTTATCGTGAAAGCTCTTACGTCTGTCTCCAAATCTCAAATATTGAGATAATGAGAGGCTTGAAATTTGGCATCTCGTTAAAGTTTGGCATTTTAGCCGCTCTCAATGCGATGAAATAACAGATGAACATTGTTATAGACTAATAACAGTAATTGTTTGTTTGTATGTGCCGAGTGGGGCCGGGCGTAGAATATTGTCACCCTTTCTCATCTCACAGGAGTCGAAGAAAAGGAATCCTGACGGATGTAGGGCATCATCCTGCTTGAACTACGATCACCAACCCGTCTGCCCAGCGTAGTGATTCTAGGGAAATATCCCCGGTAGAGTGTAATCTATTGGGGAAGCCAATGTTCAGCAGTGGATTTGTAAGACTGTCGGGATTATGAAGGCATTTATGCATGCATGATGCTATGTGATTTCGCGTCTAAATATAGAAAGGTTTAAGATTATATTACGTTGAAATGTTAGGTAAAAAGTCTCTGCGATGTTTCAAAAACACCTTCTTATGTCTTCAACACATCTTAGCCCCTAAAAGGAGGCTCGTGTTCAGTGTTAGAATGTTAATGGCCTTATTTTTTTTGTTGTACGTCGGTAAAAAAACACATTTACGCACGGCCTTCAGGCCAAAGGGGGACTGAACTGGTGTGGGACTCACTACCAGCAGACGCGACTGCCAGCAGAAATACCCACTAAAAATCTTCCGACGACGCCCGTCGCTTGTTGAGAAAAAAGCGGGGGCCAGTACCTAGGTTGCAGCGTCTAACACTCCGCCTGCGGCCAACGTCCCCAGGACCTCCTCAGAGAGGCGCAGTGGACGCGCCCCACCTACCTCCTTGTGCGACCATAGCGTGTGTGGCTGTCTTCTCGGAGGGTCTATGGTTAGACAGCAGGGGCCCCCTGCCCCCGCTGCCTCAGACTCTCCTGGCGTAGCTTGACGGACCTGACCCACCCGCTGCACCCTCCACAGGTCTTTCTTAGTTTCCCCCCCGGTAGTCAGTACTAACGCCACCCAGAGTCGGCAATTTCTGGGTGTCACCTTTTCCCAATCGGCCTCTGCGCCCTACCGGGAGGTAATCAGCCCCCCACCACGACAAGGTGGAGACCAGTCGGGGGGGAGAACGTTAATAGCCTGAGATGGTTTTAAATACAAACGCCACTAAAGTAAATTAAGAATAAGATTACTATATTTTTTTATTAATAATATTGCATTACTCGCAAAACTATGGTGTCACATTTATGCATTACAATATGTGTAAGAGGACGCATACACGTCACAGAAGTTCTAAACACAATTGGGCTACTTCTGAAATGAAGGAGAATGGTTGCAATGGCTCACGCTCAATGGTCCACTAAATGGTGTAAGTGCGAAAACCGCCACAGATAACATAAAACACATAGGTAGCTGGCACTATGGGGCTGCCAAATATCTGACCGCAGTGCCAAATATTCTCTAGCCAAATAGTAGCATTTTATCAAATACCTACTGTGTTCTAGTTCAGGTACCGTGGCTAGTCTAACTACTGGCACAAAGGGACTTAACATTAATTAATGTGTTAGAGTAGAAGTCAGGGCCAAATGGTAATTTATTGATTTAGTTAGGATCACTCACAAGTTATACCCATACAAGTACATTTACTGTACATCACAATACTATGTTCCAGTTTAGGCATTGAGGTTGTTTAGGTGTTAACCTACTGGCTGAAAGAGACTTGACATTAATTTGATGTTGTGGTGTGATGGCTGAAAGAGACTTAACGTTAGTTGATGTTGACTACCGATGCCAGGGCCAAATGGCAATATAATTATTTATATGTTAAAATCGCCAACAAATGATACACAATTTTCTACAATTACAATACTATTTTACAACCAACTGCCATAAAGGGGACTTTACATTTATTCGTCTAGAAGTAGAAGTTTTTTGTTAGGATAAAGTGTGTAGGGCGGTATAATAAGATGTATAGGGCTCCTACCAAGATCTGAGGAGCCCAAGCCAGGTGATAGCAATTTAAGGGCTACTTAACTTGGTTCTTTTGGATTGAAAGCCTCTGTTTAATAATTTTATATATGAAGCTAGACTAATTGTACAACTGTTCCAATACATTTTTTGAGACCTTAAGTTGGCTTGCAATAAAATGCGAGTTCTAGTGATATTTGTTTATTCGAAAATGCTGTATTGTTTTATTTTTTATTTCCAGATACTCGATCATCAGCCTGGGCTGTAACACGTAAGTTTTTAATTATTATGTATAATTAACTTTTAGAAAGCAAAATTATTCTGGTTACTCAAACATGAAACATGCAAATTAGTCACAGCAATAGTTGACAATATTCATAATTTATGTTACTGATATGCTGTATCAGAAATAAAAAAGTAAGTATCCTGCTTGTGATAATGTTAAAAAAAAAGTTGAAACCATTTTCGAATATTTATACAGAATGTCCCAGAAAACATCTCTGGACTTTCGCTTGATGCTCGTTTCTAGAACACTCTGTATAAATGTTATTTTTTGGAAACAACGAAAGATATTAATCCCCCCTCCAAAGGGAATCTTCAGGTAAGGTATTTACTGCAGTTTATTTGGTTAGCCTCGTGTCTATCAAATTTGACACAAAGTGTAACATGTCAGTTTTAAATTGACGCAAAATTCCAAAATTCCATCATTATCATAATGTAATCTGTGTCAGACTGAACATTATTAATTATGAAAACGACAATCAAAACCATTGTGAACCGTATGATGAAAACGTATTTACTTAACTGAGCATTATAGTCTGCTAAAATGATTATATGCCAATTTGGGCAATATGTTCATGCTAATTGAACATGGTGACGTCTAAATCCATGATTGCAATATACAAAACTAAAATGATAATAATTTATAATGCTGTTAGAACTCAGTTATGTTTAATAATAATTAGATTAAATATCGAAATCTCCCCAAAAATCTAGTAAAGGTTAAAAACGAGATACGTTCCCCCTTACCCACAGAGCATCTTCAGGTACTATTGTATAACTCAGATGAGTCATAAATACAAGGCTGACTCACACGGAGCAATATTACAACTATGTTCAAGTGTTAAAAGCATCCACACCAAACTTATCGAGAGTTTAAGAGATCCTAAGAATGACCCATGTGAACATTTGTGAGCTTCGTATTTCTGTGTACCTACCTCCCATTTTAGGAGATGTGAGCGCTGCGATAAAAAGTTAAGTTCGTAAGTTATGGCGGAATAAAGAAACTATACTAAACAGGACACACTTTTTTTTTGTCTCTTTTAAATTGCCTTTACGATAAACAATTAACTTGGAAATAAGTAAGCTTCTAGACCAATTATTTTTTAAAAAGTTGTTTCCAATATTAGATTAAACTGTTATACCAAATTATAAAAGAGATAAACTTATACGAACTCTGAAAACAAATAATGCCTTTTTTGGCAGTCGTTTAAGAAATATGAAGTTCATAATTGCCCCTATCTTCCATAATTGTACTTATAACCCTAGACCGCCGTATGACCCAGTAGAGGGACGTTAATGGTGATAATTCCAAGTTCCTTAAATATATATCCATTATGGACAGGCGTGTCAAAAGATACAGTGCATAAGTGCATGGACCACCCATTAAACCCATTAGATTGTCGTATTAATTGATTTGATTGACTGGTTGTCCGAGCCAGGCAATTCATCAGAAGAGGTCCATGCTTAGTAGAGCGACGTTACTGTTGATTCTGAGTTCCTTAAATATCTTAATTTAGAGCAAAAGTGTAGATGATCGTTATGTGGCTAAAATGATTAAGATTATTCAGAGTTCCTAAAATATCTCCTTTTTAAGCAGTCTTGACCAAAAGATGCAGTGCATAACTGCAACATCCTGTAGTTCCCAGAATCAGGAGGTTAGTTAGAAGTGGTCGTGCTAAGTAAAGCGACGTTACTGGTAATATCGAATTCCTTAAATATCTCCTTTTTAAGCAGTCGTGTCCAATGATACAGTGCATAACTGCATCGACCACCCTATGAAACCATAACCCACTAGAACGTCGTATTAATTGACCTGTGATTGTCAGAACCAGACGTCTATTTTGTCCAACAGGCATGTGGTTCGGTACAGATGTATGTACACCACTACCGCTTGTATTCCATGACGTAGGGCAACAAAGGAAATTGGAAAATTGCAAAATGCCTTGGGTGATTTTTTATTACCACATCTGTCCAGAAAACAAATAAGCATAAGTACTACAATTATTTGGAAGTTGACAACAATAAGCAAGCGCAATATTTTTAGGAACTTCTGCTCGTACGAAAGGGCGCTTTCCATAATAGTTGTAAATGGTACACCCAAAGATTTTTTTATATAAAACTATTATATAATCTTTCGACTTATTGAGTAAGTGGATGCCTTAAAACAATAGGCTAAGATGTTTAAGAATCCATTTTGATATTATTTTTTTCTTGTACTTTTTCGGAATTTTTCGCATAGAACTGAGTTTGCAAGTTTAACCACGACTCATGCAGTAGGTAGGTAGGCTGCATACTTCGGCTGGCACACTTCCAAACTACGCTGTACATCATAATATGCCAATATCCAACACTTCGGTGCCAGCGGAGCCGATCTATCTCCCATTTTAAATTTTAAGCCAGAAACTGCTTTCTGTCCTGGAACAATGGTTATTGATGACGGTTAAAGACATTCGCGTTTAATTTTTGTATGGAAAATCGTAGTAGTTATATTAATATTTTGGTAAAAATTTTTTGGGCGGCAAAAAAGAACTAACCGTATTAGCCTTACCATGTAAGGAAAACGTAAATTGTGCTAGTCATAGGGACAATGCATCCCAGTCTCGATCAGTGCCGTAACTAGAGCGGTGCCAGCAGTGCCCAGGCACAGGGCGCAGACCCTGGAGGGGCGCAGACCCTGGAGGGGCGCAGAAATGACCAGGCTAGTATCTAGTTTTATGTCATGCATGGTGGCTAATAGGTACATTTTGTTTTATTGCGAACATGGTGTAGACGCGCCCTACTGTACCTGGCCTGTATTTTCAGAGCCTGGTCAGAGCATTTTTCAAGGGCGCAGTTTTGGAAGCTCACACCGGTTGCATAAAAGGCTAGTTACGGCATTGGAGTGCCCTAGAAACTGACTATAGGAAATCACGTGGTGTACTTCAGCAAACACCAGCGGGTACTTATAGGCACCAATATAAATATAGTATATCTAATGAAGCGGTCGTAGCTCTGCGGTGCTCAGTGGTTGGAAGCGATCACCGAAGCACAGCAGAGTTTACGGAGGTCAGTCCTTGGGTGGGTGGCCGTTTGTGTGGCATTTAATATCGAGCGCTTCAGTGCTTCGGAAGGCACGTTAAGCCATTGGTCCCGGTTATCACTAAACAGTTATACACCTGCCTCCGCCAATTCGCACTAGGTCAGCATGGTGTAGTATGACCCAATACCCTCGCTCCTTGGTATGTGAGAGGAGGCTCGTGATCAGTAGTGGGACGTTAATGGGTTGAGATGACGATGAACGGAGCAGGACATCTTGCATCTGACTTCACCAATCCGCACTAGGTCAGCGTGTAAGATTATGACCTAAATGTTTCTCACTATGGTATATAAGAAAAAGCATATATTTGTAAGTGGGACGTTAATAATCTGTGATAAAATTAAAAGTAATATTCTTAACAAACAAGTGATTTCATTTCCAAAATAATAAATGAACAAAGCCAAAATTAGCTGAAATTCTGACATTAATGTGGAAGCACAAATTAAGTAGTTGGTAATTAATTACTATTAACATGATTCACGGAAGCCAGTCCGTAATGGCCGAATAAATATCTAGTGACCCACTTTATTGTGGCTCTGCAAATATCCGGATAGTAAATGGCTTGGAATATTTATCCCTATTTAAGTTAGTGGCTGTAGAAAGCTTTCTAATAGGGTATTTCAATTGACCTAGATATTATAGTTATTATATGGCTTGAAAATGAAACAACTCGACTTCGGTTTATTCCTTACTGACAGTTCTCCATTATAATTGTATCTACCCTATTTAGAAAATGGCAAGTCTAAAGTCTTTCTTGGTTCAGTCGCAAAACGTCCCCTGTTTTAAAATCTATAAGGAGCCCAGTAGGTTAAGGTTTTTTTTTATAACCAAGTGAATGAAATTTTGTTTTTATAATTTACATTTGTTTTTCGTAATATTTTAGAAATAGACGTGTTATCTTCCAAGGGACATTTTGCAACTGAACCTCTTTTTTATTGAGTCTGTCTGTGAACGCGTGGAATACCAGCGCACTATCGACCTTTTTTAAAATCGTATACGATTTGTGTAAATGAAGTTCATCGCCCTTCATTCAATAACTGTGTTGGTGAGGTGACGGTAAAATAGTAATATCGAACGGTAAAATAGTAAGTGACATGACAATCTGTGTCAAAGATTAAAATATACCGCCGAATCTAAAAGTATATTATGTAAAATTAATTATTGCGAATAGCTTTAAATGTTGTTTCTCTATTTTCAGGTAAGTTTATATTTATGTTATTAGAGAAATCTTAGTATAATGGTTGAATTGTATACAACATTTATTAAAAATAAAAAATCTCTACTCTCAGAGCAACGCAGTTGAGTTTGATTTCGCAATTAAACTTTATTAATTATATCCAATTCAATATTTATACCAGAAATGACACCACAAAAGTTTATCTTTAAAACCGACTATCTGTGTTGCATACATACATACAATCACGCGGTTTTCCCCTAAGGGGTAGGCAGAGGCATAGTATACGCCTACATTTCACAAATTATATTGTTGGTCCCACGTAATAGGTGGCGAACCTATTTTCCAGTCTAATTAAAAAACCCTTGCCTTTTCGATATTCGTTCCACCACCCTCCGTCGCAGACGAGCTTCCATTAAAGCAGCCGGTCTATAATGACAGATTCGTTTCAAACTAAAATCCGTCCCAACTTTTTAATGATACCTGTTTAATACAGACTTTCTACTCAAATAGACATGGCACAGTAGGCAATAAATGCAGGGATTGGTCACTTTATATATCTGTCTATGCCATAGTGACCCCTCGGCATATGCTGAGCATAAGCCTTTGCGGTGCCACATGTGTCTATTATTTTTTATATTTGTAAACCAATGTATCATGACTGTGTCACGAAATAAATTATTTTCTTTCTTTCTTTGTTTCTTTCTTTATTAATATAGCCAATCTGACACAAAGAGCTGCCTTTCTAACCTTATTTATTGGACACACTTATTTGTTTAGCATGTTTGTAAGAGTATCTAGGGTGCAGGTTATCCCTGTAGTTAATCAGCATTTGTAGGGATCAGTTTTTGAATGGGTGACCATTTCTGAGTCATTTGATATCAAGTGCTTCCGTGTTTTAGAAGACACGTAATACTGTTGGTTTTGGTAATCACGGTTGTATTCGCGAGGCCATGATATGATGTTCTATGAGTGCTGAATAAATATATTTCTCTCTTTCTTTATTGGGTGGCTTGAAAAATAGCTGGTTGCTACATCAAAGATACTTAAAAGCATGCCTAATAGGTAGTAGTACGCTGGACAGCACAAGCTGAACCATCACCTTTTGCTCTCTGGACCTTCTTAATTATAATTAAATTAAATTCTGGTTGCAATTTTAATATGTAAAAACTTTTTTTAACCGTGTTATGTAAAGGGAAGCAATAAATGATTTTTATTTATTTATTTAGAATATAAGATTGAATATCCGTAACAACTGTTGCTGTGATCATACTCCACGTATGACCAATACCACTTCCAATCTTGTCTCTTGAGAGGAAGCCCGTGATCAGTACTAGGATGCTAAAGAGCTTAGCCGATAATGTTGGAACATCTATCATAGTATGTGGTCTATGCTATTCAAGTACCATTGATGAGTGTCGTCAAAACGTAATTGCGGTCGCGGACGACTAAATAAATCGATTTTCTATGTAATGCTGATGAGAATAATCCAATTAACAATAATCCGTTATTGATTAATGTAGCAATTAATTTTAAATGACTTTTTTTACTTAATGGCTTCGTGCATTTAGAACATTTATCCAGTGTAAGAGATGTATTAAATAATATAGAAATCATGGTAAATGAGAATGAGTTGTGATAAAGATGGGAAATGAGATGCAAGCTATATATATTTTCTATATCCCTGATGTGATTGGGGATATGATTAAATATTCGTATTGACATTCGTTGAGGACCAGTATTTACGAGCTGAAGTTGTGAGTTGTTTACGGAGATTATTATTTTCATATCTATCATTTCGCCTAATTGAAGAGTTTAGTGTGAAAAGCTCCATGTGTTGTTTGACAAATTTACAGGATTCTAGTATGTATATACAATACAGGTTAACGTAAGTATACGATGCTGTATATAATACGGTTTACAAGAAATCATTTGATCTCCAATAAAATTCGCACAAAATTTTTTTAAGGATGAAAAACATTTTCATCACGTTCGTACTACTGCCCTACAAAAGTATGCCATACGACAGTTTAGAGTGAATATTTGAGTAGTAAGATGCAAGGGCAGTTTTAATATCAGTAACCTACTTTAAGTGGTACAGGGCGTATGTGAATAAAGAAAGTTTTCTAGCCAGAACTTGTACATGAGATTTCCAGTTTAAATTACTATCAATATTTATTTCTAATAGAAATGTTGAGTCTACTATGAGAATATTTTCATTTTAAAACTAAGTATATTGTTAAATTAATGGAGTTTTGTAGCGTGGTCTAAACTATATTATTTGATTCTTTGAAAATTCAAAGCTGGATAATGAGCGTGCAGCCATTCTGTAATTTTAGTTAGAGTTTTATCTAGTCTTGCTTTTAGCTCTATTTTAGAGTTTGAAAAGTGATGTTGCACGGTTTTGTTTGATTTACCAATACTCATATAGGTTCACAAACACTTAACGGCTAAATAAATCCACCGTTATTAAACATTAAAGTTCGAAATAACACAAGTTTTAGGAAATAAAACAAAACTGCAGACACGCTTTACTTTCCCGCCAAGGAGTCGACTTATATTTCATTTTATTTTTGACAATTATTGATTTTTTTATGTAATTATTGTGACTTGTGGCTGTGTTAGACTTGATCTGTTAACCTTCATTGTAATGTTAAATAAAAAATAAATAAATGCTATTTTAATTTTTAGATCACGATTTTTTTCTGTTAGATATTTTTTGTTTTACATAGAATCTTGTTTTTTTGAAGAAAAAAGACACTGGCCTTTTACACTCAGTGAATCCTATCGAGGAGACCAGTGGTATATATGTTTTAACTACATATTTTTCTTCATACTCAAAAAAGATTATTATTATTCACAAATATTAATTTCACAACACATTACTTATATTTTCTAATGGCTTATTAAAATTACACTACACAATTGTCAAACATAATTAATTAAGAACGGAGACCACATGTGACCACATTTGAACCCAAACGATTGGTGGCTTGGGCTGCAGAGAGATCAATATTTCTGACACTCAATAATAAATAAAAAAAATAAATAAAAAATAAAGAGATCCCCTGACAATGCGCACCGTATCGAGCCATAACCCAGTCACCTATTATGAATGATAAATCATACTAAATATGAGACGTAAGACGAGAAGCTTAACATGCAAAATCTAATCTATGGGGCATTCACAGTGAATGTGCTATAAGTAGCAAAGATAAAAACCTGAAACGGCATTTTAGCAGGCCCTCATAAGTGTATGCGCTTTATACCGTGCTTAATTCACGATATAAAGCGCTTTTATTTTCTTATTGGACTGCATCGACTGCTTATCATCAGGCAGGATGTAGTCATTATGACGTGTCACATTAAAAAAAAAACCTGATATTCAAAGCCAAGTTATGCCAGACCCATTTTTTCGCAAAAACCTTTTGGAATAAGTACGCGGCGAAAATTCCAATCTCTCGACAATGGTTTCGGCAAAATATTAATATTTCGCCTCCCCACCATTCCAACAGAGCCTTATATTTTCTTTAAGTTCTCTTTTGGCGAACGATATTGTTCTTATTCCGTTTGCCATTTTAATAAAACTTTTCTGGCTAAACTCCCTATTTGTGTAAGTTTTACATTTCAAATATACCAGTTGGTTTTTAATGAAATGAGAAAAGTTGTGGTTTTTATCGAAAGGATCACAGTTTTATATGGATAGGTCTTAGAATAATAACACCTAGAACGATAGTTCCCTACAAAGCGGTCTTTCAAAAGCGAGGCAAGAAAATAATCTATGTGTGCGTAAGATACTTGTATTTACACTCGACGAAACGCACACAGTGAAAAAAATCATGTTGTCATTTCATTCCATTTTCCCTAAAAGTAGGGAAATTGAAACTTTTACACTTTAGCTTAGCTATTTATTGCATTTAGTTTATGCGAAAAACCACTTACTTTATAGTTTCATTACAAATGTATATATATTTATCCTGCCTGGGGTGAATAATTTTTCACTAATTATTTATTTAATATATTTAGAGCTATGAAACTCTAAAATTGTTATAGTTAGTCAACTGTTTTATGTAGATAGATCAGAATCGAATAAAACTATTACACCTTTTTAAGATGTGATTTATGCCATACCAATTGAAATCAATCAATGAAAAAATAAAGATTTTTGTGTTATCGTAGAAATTATTCCACGCGAACAAAGTCGCGGGCGAAAGGTAGCAGATAATTGTCAATTAACATTTGTGCAATTTAATTATTGAGACGTGTTTCACTTACAACAAAATGTAGGAGTTTTTTTTCCCTTAATGGCAACATTTTCATTAACTGTCACGTAACAAATATTGAAATTATTTTTTTCATTTTAATGAATGTTTTACTTCATAATTTAAGTTCAAACGCATAATTTACCCTGTAACGTTATGTTAATATGTTTCTTGTGTTTTTCCGACGTATTGTGATATCCGTTCGTAGCGCAAACCGTCATTTTTAATAAAAATATCAGGAGTAGTTTTCAATACGACACGACCTTGAGCACTGTTTTAGTTGCCTCACTTTGACGACGCGTACTGGGCTTCTAGGTGTTATTATTCTAAGGGATAGGTACAATTATATAAATAAATATAAAGAAAAACCTCTTTACTTATCTTGTGCTCTCTTGACAGATTTATTATTTTATTAGTCAAGTGATATTGACAGATGACATTAAATTATTTCTTTTAAGTATGAATAGACTTCTCGGCGGGAAAGTGAAGCGACATGTCTGCAGTTTTGTATTATTTTCTAAAATTTGTGATATTTCTCACATTAATGTGTAATAACGGTGGATTATTTACCGTTAAGTGTTTGTGAACATACATGAGTGTTGGTAAATCAAAAAAAAACAGTGCAACATTACTTTTCATATTTTCTCTCAAGGAGTCCATGTGAGATCTCAGTATAGTCCCACATCTTTACTGAGGACTCAAGGGGCTTAGGGGAGGGTATCTCATTTACCATTTATCATCTGTATCACCACTCATTCTCATTTACTATGAATTATATATAATTAATATATAACTTACTTGACACTGGCTAAATGTGCTAGACGCACGAAGCCATTATTTAAAATAAAGAAAAGAAAGTATGAATAGACTTCTTGGCGGGATAGTGAAGCGTCATGTCTGCAGTTTTGTTTTATTTTCTAAAATTTGTGATATTTCTAACATTAATGTGTAATAACGGTGGATTATTAACCGTTAAGTGTTTGTGAACGTACATGAGTGTTGGTAAATGAAATAAAACAGTGCAACATAACTTTTCAAATTCTCTCAAGAAGTCCATGCGAGATCTCAGTAGGTATAGTCCCACATCTTTACTGAGAACTCAAGAGGCTTAGAGAGAGATCATCTCATTTACCATTTATCATCTGTATCACCACTCATTCTCATTTACTATGGTTATATGTCATTATTAATACATCTCTTACTTGACACTGGCTAAGTGTGCTAAACGCACAAACCCATTATTTAAAATATAAAAAAAGTATGAATAAAAAGCTTGACGCTGGCAAATTTTAAATTGCCAATTGGGGAGGGAAAAAAAAACAAAGTTAAACCTTTTCAGGTGAGTGAACGTTTTTCCATGTATAAATATTGTGTAATATATTGTTAGCACTTATAAGTTTACAAATTGTATTCCTTACAGAAAAACGTAACATTGTTTTTTATTTCCAATCTGAAAGAAGTGAAACTCTCTTTATATATAATTAATCTAACGCCTATTTTATACGAACAAAAACCTTGCTACAACTAATTAAAAGAGATCTTTAAAGGTATAGCAATGTTCCTTAAGTACGGGGATTTGTAGGTAAAACATGTCAAATGCTAAAGGTGGGTATAGACTACAACATTTTATCGAGCATTTCTGTGTATTGTAACGTTTTTACGAATGGTACAATACAGGCAAAGGCTCAGTTTCCAAAGCATTTCCATGTAATGTAACGTTCCTGCGAATGCTCGGCATTATGTTACGGGTAAATGCGGACCGCGTGCGTCTTTCGCCCCTCTCCCTCCGCGTCACCCCGCAACCGCGCATCGAACTCGTGGCTCGACGAAATGTTACACCAATACACTCGACGAAATGTTACACCAATATGCTCGTTGGTTTATAGCAAAGAGACGAGCGTGCTCGACGTTTAGTTCGTAAAAGGATGATACACTAGAACATATCATAAAGCGGCTCGTTGTTCTGTTACAAGTAAATGTTGTAGTCTATACTCACCCTAAGGGCTGACTAGCCCTTCGACTTTGACAAACAAGAAGCCATTCAATGTGCCTTCAACAATAATACAAAATATAAGGTATTAAATAAAATTTACCTAAAATATTATTATATAAGTAAATTTCATAAAAAAATCCATTTGTCTGTGATTTTGTCTAAGGAGACTCTGTCATCTTAGTAGCCGTGGCAACGCTTAAAAGCTCCCGCCCGGAGTAAATGGGCGCGCTAGTTTTTAAGTTTTGACGTTCATAAGAGCTCTTTTGAGCCAAACTTGAATAAATAAATTTGAATTTTGAATTTATTTTTATATTTTGAACGAATCAATGAGAGTTTTCGAATTGTCGGGATAAATAGGAAAAAAGTGCTCTCTGAAGACAGGACTGCATACGTTATTTTTATTTACAACGAATAAGTCCATATTTTATTGTTTAGAACACTAAAATATTGAGAGGCTTCAGTCATCAGTCTTAATAACTCGAATAAAAAATAAAGTAAAACAAGCACACTTTTATGCAATTTTTACGCACTTTTATGATGTTTTTGCAAGTCAAATAATAATTTGACTTACAAACAAATAATAATAATTTGACAAATAATAATTTGACTTGCAAAAACATCGCAATTTTTAATCCAGCATTATTACATCTGTTCCTAAAAACAAATGCACATGCACTGCCCCAAAACAAACCGAGCAATGGTTGTTCAGTAACGAAGAGAAACGGCAATTGCTATAGCTTTCAATTTCCACTATAATAAAGCTGGCTCTCCACTATGGGATTTTATATCTCAGGATTAAAATGTTACTTTTTTCCATACTTTTGAATGAAACCGTTTATACAGTTATATAACATTTTGAAATCTCAAGCTATTAATATTTTTCTAGACTACCGAGCTATAATTTTAATAAAAATAAAATTTAATCTTATATTTTACATTTGACCTCAGGTATCCGTATACAAATATAAAATACTTATTTATTTCGTTAACTTAATTTAAATTTTACATTTCATTGATTCGAGGCCCCTTTTAAGTATGAAAATACCTGTTTTAGAGGGTCTCACTATTTCGTATTTCATTAAGATACAATTAAGTTGTTTTTTGTAAGCAGTAAATTGAAATTTTACACTTATAGAAGATATGAGAACATTATCAATAATACTATTAATAGTTTTAATTGTGTATTTTTTATGTGTGTTGTGTATATATTAATGAGTACATCTCTGACTCCCAGTAAGGTAAGTCTTGGGTCCGGAAGTATCTAGATAATAAGGTTGTGTATGCGGTGTGTGAAGAGTTAAGGGAAAGGCTCTTAAAGGTTTGCAACTTGTTCGTAACTGAGTGTATATATGTCTCCACTTAGCTTAAGCTTTTTCACATTCATATTTATTCATAGGGCAAGTGTGAAATAAAAAATAATATTATAAAGGTAATTTTCTAAACTATATTTAAATACATATCTCACGGTGTAAGAACAAATTACAGATAAAATTCTATATCTTAAGATGTCATATAATATAAATTATATCCTCTAGTGAAAAGCCAGCCTAAGGGCCGCCTGAAACCATATAGGGGACTAAGGGTGGTGGCGTGCAGACACCATCGACCGGCTGATCAAAGATTCATGTCAATGACGTATATTCCACTGACTCACCTTCGAGGGTGCCTTAATAATGGTGCTGTTTTCTTTGTTCAGCCTGGTTATAGTAAACAGTACAACCTTATATATATGTCTTGTAAATATAATAAAACATATATTGTGCTGTGTACATAAATAAATACATTATCCAACAAATAAAAGTTTAATGGATGGACCGATGATCTGGTCAAGGCGGCGGGAAGCCGGTGGATGCAGGCGGCACAGGATCGATTAACATGGGAAGCAGTTGGGGAGGCCTATGTTCAGCAGTGGATGTCAAATGGCTGAAATGATGATGATAGTTATCGCACAAATAAAAATTGTATAATAATATTAATTTATTTATTCAAGTCAACAAATGAACATTTCATAATACATAAAATAATGCACAATATAAATACAATACAGATTACGTAAC
Organism: Musotima nitidalis; assembly: GCA_949126915.1. Classification (NCBI taxonomy): domain Eukaryota; kingdom Metazoa; phylum Arthropoda; class Insecta; order Lepidoptera; family Crambidae; genus Musotima; species Musotima nitidalis. The sequence goes on along the minus strand of OX421424.1, from coordinate 2,088,359 downwards.
GTTATAAAGCGCAAAACTTACATACAATGTTAATGCTTTCATATATTAAAAATTAAAGATGTATGTAACGTTTGTTTTGCCTTCATAGTCCTTGGTCACCCTACCTTGCCGTGTACCCTTATAAATTGTTACACATTATGCGAAAAAGAAAAAAACAAAACATTTGCTAAGTAGACTTTGTGGCGTGCAAAGTTCATCGACCCCGCATAGATAAAGGGTGTGGTTTTTTTCAGCTGTTGATCAATATCGCATTTACAATCGCTTTCAGTGAGAGCGGAACTTTCTGCATAGTTAAAGCGAAGTCTTATGTGAAATGCTAATAAATTGGCGGTGGTTTTTTTGTTCGACATGTTTTTTTTTTATTTTACATTTTCCCATGACGAAATCCTTTCAGCCGTGGTTTTTTTAAGTCTTTAAATCATTACCTATACCAATTGCTGGGTACTTTTTCACACAAAACGGATTTTAATGAAATTATTAATTATTATCTTCTAACTTCTTGATGTGATGAGAGAATGAGGGCCGCATTTCCCTATTTTGGGTAATTGCTAGTAAACTTTTTACTTAAGCTTATTTTATACATACACACACGGAACAGAAAAAACTAGTGGAAGTGCTAAGTAGGCGTATCGCGCGTGTCACAAGTAGGCGCTGTTACGCTTACTTCATTGAGTCAAGCCGCAGTTGTGTTCTGACATCACGTCGAGTTGGTAGTCGTTGCGTTCCCTTGATTTTAAAAAATACGCCGTATTGTTCCATTTTATGGTGCAAAAATGATAGTAGGAGAAAACATCTTATAAATGGAGGTGTTTCGTACCATCGGTAAGTAATATTTTAATTGTATTCTAAGAAAATTATGTAATTTCAGTTTACACGTTATTTAATTGAACGACTAGCTAAAATAAACCTTAATGTATTTAAATAAAGTCCATTTTGGCTTAACTGTATTAGGCAAGTCCATGTCGAATGTTCTTCGCTACATAGTTAATGATGTAGTCAGGTGAAATACTGATATTATCGATAAATGAAAATAATGTATTACGATATATCGATATATATATATATATATATTTCCTGCGTCCAATCATGTCACTGATTTGATGAAAGCAATTGTCGAAAAATATATAAATGTTCGCATACATCATTTATTAAAATTAAAAATAAAACTTTCAAAACGTCAGTTTTTAAATAAATATGTTTTATTTCAAGGACAATAAAATAAATTTTAAATAAACGTGTTTTTCATTCTATTCTATTTTCGATGTAGGTATAATAAAAGTTTTTACAAATTTCTCAAAAACTTCATGTTTTTATCGAACGTATCTATCGATATCGCTTTCTACTGCAACAATCAAAGCGACACCCTGCACTGGCAGACTAGCAGTAGAATCTACGTCTGTGGCGGTAATGATAACCTTATTGCGATTTTAATAAGGGTTATAATTGCTTCAACAAACAACAACACCATCTAGCGATACTTTCTCAACAATCATAGGTAGTTTGAATTTAGTTTAAAAAATGTTTTAAGTATTTTTCTTTTAAGCAAATTAAATCTTATTATAGTGGATGAATGTATATTTTCCGGTGTAGAACAATTGACTTAAGCTAATTTTGACTAAAATAAAAATGACCAATTACGCTCATTGTTTATCTGTAGTGTAATATACGGTCAATGGTTTATTTGTGTGAGTTTGGCGACAACGGTCTTCATACTAATTTTGTCACTTACCATTTCCACTAGTTTTTTCTGTTCCGTGCATACACATCATCCACGACGTATGGAGCGAAAAATATATGACCTCTTTACCCAGTCGTCATAAAATATATATAAGAAGGTGTGTGAGCCCCGAATTTAAATAATTGAAATTATCGTGCAGTCCGACAGAAAACAAAAGATTCTTCCGCCATGTTTTCCAAGTACAGGTGAGAGCAAAAGTGCTATCACTTCAACGCCTCCCGTCGCGTCGATTGGAAGCACAATCGAGTGCAAAATTGCATTGGGGTCCGTCGGAACGGCACCGACTGGGGACACAGTAATTTGGTTCCGTTTTTTATTGGTACACTTAGTGAGTACCCGGTGCGGAGCGGTGCCGGAAAACGGAATTTGTTCCATAGAACCTGACACGGATACCGGTATTTGATGTGCATTTTTTTTGCAGACAAGACTAGTCAACCGCGCTTTGAACCTTTGAGATTTAACTCGTTTTGTTCGACTCTGTCGTGTTATCTAACTGTAATTAGGTGTAGATATTTCTGCTTACTCTTTCTACTTGCTGGCAGCCAAATTTACTTAATACTTTAATATAACTATGCCCGCAACTTTGTCAAAGTGGAATTTGTACAAATTATTTTTATCCATATTTTCTTTGTAGTATGGCTATTCTGTTAATTATAAATCTAACATTCTAAGTCTAACATTTGCAGTAGAGCCTCAGGTTATCGTCCCAAAATGAATCAGTAGATACACCACGTTGGCCTAACGACTACGCATACCGTTGAACCAACCAAAAATTTTTATCTTATTTTATTCATCTTTAAGTTAGCTTTTTAATAATGTAATTTATTTTGTTAATGTGTTTTTAAACCATAACTTTAACTACGAATTTTCGTTATAAACTGTTTTAATTGCATGCTGTCTTCGCCTATAATTATAATGACATTGAGCTAAATACTGCTATGGTTAATTTTTTCTTGATATTATTAATGTTTATTATGTTGGTGATCATTTTAATAAATAAATAAATAAATAAATAAAATTATTGTGTTACTGAATAAATTTATATACTTTATTCAGTATTTATATACTTATTGTTTTCAAAAATCAAAAACCACCTTAACTATATCTTACGTAACAAACGCATTTGTAACCAAACTTACTTATATACATCCTTTCCTTTTGAATAAAGAAATCACAAAATATTCACTAACAACAATAAAATTACACGTGCGCTCCGAATTAATTTGAAAAGTGTCCGCTGACGAAAAGCACGTTGGTTTTCCATCCATATTACGGTTCCCCGGTGTGGCGAATGAAGCCTGTAATTTGTGCGTCAGCTTGTGATGAATGGGCGCACGTTGGCCGGTGAATACAGACCGGCGACGGCGACCCGGCTAAATAATTCATAAATTGGCAGGTCGAAGACCTTTGCCGATGATTGTACCTTGACATGGAGTATGCTGTAGTACTAAAGTATTAAACGAACTTCTAAAATATTCGACAGAACGTAGCTTATAATATTAATATATTTTATAAGCCCCAACAACAGATTTCAGAAACTTTTACTTTACATTCATCAGTTATTATTATTTAAATCTTTCCTCATTCTATTATATAATTATTCTATTATATCATACGCTATGTATGTGTTAAACAATATTAAACGAACTTCTAAAATTTATAATACTTTCAATAGAATTCAGAACTGTTTTATAAAAACAATTATGTCAATGAATAAGTTATCACTGTAATAAACTTTTCCTGTTGTATTATATAACTGAAGATTTTAAATCTTTAAAATACGTTTATTAGCGGCCATTAATTCGTCCATTTAATCTACAGGTACTATAATATTATTTAATGAAAATGAGCATTGTTACTTCTAACCGGGTACAGTTGTTTCGTAGATTAGCTACTTAAAAGAGACAGCTACCTATCTGTTTTAGACTGTATGTTCGTTTTATTAAGTAATAATAATAATAATTTATTTCTGTATAATAACTAGCCTAATTACAATATTTTACGAACATAAATTGGGTTAGTAATGCAATTAATTAAAGTGTGATCTACCTAAACTAAGTAAACTTAATTACTTGTGTCTTAGGTATTCTCAATAAATACGTGTTAGTGCTTATTTGACAAAATTCCTTACAAATAACAATGGAGTGTGCTTACGCAATTCAATTTATTTTTTTGCAACATTTTACTTATTCTATGTAGCATTATTTATATTACTTAAAGACTACTACTTAACAACCAATAGTAAGTATTCTGTTTCTGAGTAGTTTTTGGTTTTTAACCATTCTCTAATACTATTTTTACATGCAAAAATGTTTATTGGGTAGATTCCCAATGAAAGATTTATTCTGTTATATAGAAAAGGACCAAGAAAGCAAAAGAATCCCATATGACGAAAGCTTTTATTTTTACAAGTATTTGGAAATTTTTCATGACAAAAACCACCAAAAATCGAATATTTTTTGTTGCAACTATTTTTTTGTTTTATGTAATATCGATGAAAGCACTTAATAATGAAAGCTCTTATTTTGACATTGCAAATTTTCAATACAGACTTAAATTTTATATATTTGCATACTTACAACATTAAAGTATTAGAAATATCATCACAGTTATCATTCATTAAAGATACGAGACAAACTGTTGTACACCAGAGGCTGTATATAAGCATTGGCGGCAGCTGGTCGCTACAAATGAAAGACTCTTAAAGACTTTTCTGAAGTTGTTGAAGCTGCTCGGATTTAATACTATTTGCTGTGTTTTATTTCTTTTTGAATGCTGTGCAACTTCCAATTTATTCGCTTAGACGTTGTTACTTGAAGCGCTCGTAGCTCAGCGAGGCTAGGTCGGATACGATCATCGGTGTTAAGCTTAGTTTACACTGGCCAGTTTTTACTACATACTTAAATCCTTACTATGTTTAATGTTAAGTACCCATACCTACAAACATATATTCACGCCTGTTGCCCCGAAGGGTAGAGGTAGAAGGCAGAGGTGTGGGCATGTAATATATTACATGCCCACAATTCGCCAATTATATTGTTAGCCCCACGTAATAGATGGCGAGCCTATTGCCGCTTGCCGAGAACTTTTATGTTCACCAGAGCTTCGTCCGTTAATCGGCAGGTGCACCACGTGTTCCCTTATCCGCTCTGTCCGACCGCGCGAGTAGGTGTTCCTTTGTTTTTTAGTCGGTGCGAGTCCGACATAACCCAGTGAGCCTCCCCGTGGCCTTTGGGTATGCATAATGCATTTTTCAAAGGTTTAAAAAAAAAAAGGTGCACCACGTGCAAGTGAGGTTGGATTGGGCTCCTAAGATGCGATGAGACGGCTCTTCTTTACTCTGATATTCTTGATTTAAAATCTACTGTGTTAATAATAAGCGATAGAAAAGAACTGAGACAAGCATTTTCAACTCGAAAAAACCAAAGAATGTTCAACACACAAGAAATATCTCTGTGGTTTATTGTGTGTTTACAATACTCTAAGATGTTCGTATGATCCTATAGCACGAATTAGTTAAGTTTATCAGTTTGTACTAAAAACTTAAATCCTTACTGTGTTTAATATTAAGTAATGTAAGGTAAATATTTATTATAATTGGATTTGTATTATTAGTATCGGAGTATCATATATAGTTTACATTTAAATATATTTATAAGTATAAGTAGATATAAGACAGTTGTATGTGTCACCGTAAAATTGTAAATAACGTTAAATTATAATCTATCCCGCGATATTGTAATCTGTCGAAAAATTGTGATCCGTACAAACTGCTCACAATTTAACGCATTATTTTTCGATAGATTATAATCTATCGAAGACAAACCGTCAGATTGTAAAATGGCATGCGAAAGAACGCACCTCGCGCTCTGATTGGTTGAACTTCATGTTCCCCGCTCAGCCGCCCGTGGTCGCCATCTTCGGTTGTTATTAGTCAAATTCATTTGTTGTGAAATGTAAACAAACAGTGTTTTGGTGATTTAAAACAGATTTCGTGTTAATAACAATAACGCATTGTATTATAATAAGTTGTAGGGAGTGTTAACGGACCTGTGATAACCTAAAGAAGTGCAGTTAAATAATATATAAGAGAGTGCTTGGCTGGTCTTGTGGTTGGCTGGTCTTGATGGCAAGACCAGCCAATCATGGACAGGCTTTAAACAGTTGACAATTTAACGCGCGACAGATTGTGATTTAACGGTTTGTCTTTAATAGATTATAATCTATCGAAAAATAATGCGTTAAATTGTGAGCAGTTTGTTTCGGATCACAATTTTTCGACAGATTACAATATTGCGGGATAGATTATAATTTAACGTTTTTTACAATTTTACGGTGACATATGTAATAGTTTTTAATTTGTAAGTTGTTTTATTGTAATAAGAAACGTCGACAATGCCACTCCGACTATAATTTTTATTTTTGTGTTCAGTTTTGCTTTCTGTAATTTTATTTTAGGTTACCGCAGAATATCAGCTTCGTGGGTCATACTGCGACACATGCTGAGCGGTGACCTTTTTGGTACAGTCCATTTAGTATATAAGTTTAGTTGGTAATTGTGAATTGTTTGCGTACTAAATAAATATATTTTCTTTCTTTCTAATGTTTGTATAGGGATCCTAACAACCTCTAAGGAGCCCAAGCCAACCTCACCTGCAAGTGGTGCACCTGCTGATCAACAGACGAGGCTCTGGCGAACGTAACAGGTCCCGGTGAGCGGCAATAGGCTCGCCACCTATTAGGTGGGAACAACAATATAATTGGCGTAGTGTGTGCATGTAATATACCTCTGCCTACCCCTTAGGAGAAACAGGCGTGAATGTATGTATGTATGAATATGAATATTTGTTATGGTCTGGGTATTTCCTACGTATATTAAGTAAGTATTTACAAAAAAAAATTGTATTTAAGTATGTTTATCAGTATTATTTAGTATCCATAAGCAACAAATATACTATAAGCAAGCAACAAAGTGCCGCGTGGTACCAGCCTTGAACTAGCGACCCCCTCTCATCTCATGGGGGGTCGTGGGAGTCGATGAAATCAAATCCTACCAGATGATGAGCAGCACCGACATTCTGCGTACTGATTTGAACTGCGATTACAAACCCGCCTGCCCTGTGATTTTAAGCAAACACCCTGAACAGAATGTAATCTATATGGGAAGCTAATTCAGCACTGGACTTTATAAGGCTGATATAATGAAGCAACAAAGGAAGCATTTCTTAAAACATACTTCATTATTTATCCACAAAGGTATAGAAAATCCATTTGCCTCTAAAATAATTTATTGATTCAGGCGTTACTTTGCGAAAATCCATTACTAAAACCGACCAACCGACCAACGCTGAAACGAGAGTCCACTCTTTGACTCTCGTTTTAGCGTTGGTCGTGAAGACATAGTTGTTCTGAGGCTCCTATCTTACCTGAAGATGCCCTGTGTAAGGGCGAAACACGTGTCGTGTTGAATAGTTTCTCGATTTTTCTGGAAATTATAGTAGCGCGGGAATTGTTACAAAGATATTTTTAATCCATCACTTGCTTCCGTTTGCCTCTTTTTCAATCTCATCCATTCCTTTTTATTACACAGAGTAATAATAAAAAAGGAAATATCTGTTGAAGAAATAAAATCTCCATTTCGTAGACATTTTCCAAGTTTCGAGTTTTGATTGGAGCTCCCTACGTTTATTATGTTCGAATTTGATGTTTCATTGTAATAAGTAAGTTGTTGCAGAGGCAATGAGCCGGCTCTTCTTTACTCTGATATTCCTGATTTGAATTCTACTGTGTTAATAATAAGCGATAGAAAAGCACTGAGACAAGCATTTTTTGGTCGAAAAACCCAAAGAATTTTCAACACACCAGACATATCTCTGTGGTTTATTGTGTGTTTACCATACTTGTAAATATGTTATTATTATTTTATTAATTTTGTCTAAATAGTTGTAGTTATTAAACTAAGTTTATAATACAACCAGCATTATTATCCACATATTAGCTTCATATAAATTATACGCGCGCGGAAGGGCTCGTAGCTCCGCGGTTCTCGGTGGTCGGAAACAATCACCAAAGTAAAGCAGAGTTTACAGAGGTCAGTCCTTGGATGGGTGACCGTTTGTGTGGCATTTAATATCGAACGTTTCCGTGCTTCGGAAGGTACGTTAAGCCGTTGGTCCCGGTAATCACTAAATGTGTTAGTCGTTAAGCCATGTTAGAGGCCTAATGGGCGGCTTGACAAATTCTAACAGCAGGACGCCATACACCTGCCTCCGCCAATCCGCACTGGGTCCGCGTGGAGTATGACCCTTATACCTTGATATGTGAGCGGAAGCTCGTGTTTAGTAGTAGGACGTCAATGGGCTGAGATGATGATGATGATGATGAAATTATAACTACTTAATTATGTGCAATTATCCAGCGCACCCGCGGAACCGACGTAATTACATTTGCGAGTGATTAGCAAAGTTTACTCAAAGGTAGAATTAGATAATGCAAAGACAAATGCTAAACAATAAACTCCGCGACAGCGCAGCAGAAACATAATTCGAACATAAGTTGTATATAAAACAATAGTAAGATAAACAATGGAAAAATCAACAAAATTTGTGTCTTTAGCTTCAGATATTTTTATGTATATGTTACCGGCCAAACCCGATTTAAGGACAAAATATTATGACCTTTTTTTTTTTTTTTTATAGTGGTAAATGCCTTTACGCATACTTTGCGCCGCAGGGACAGCACAAAGCTATGTCGGGCTCCCCGGCCGAGATGATAGTGGCCAGGACTACCGACTAAACCCCACTGTTTCCTGCCCTACGTAAGGTGCCAAGAAGGTGACAGAAAGACCTTATCCTCCTGTAGCACCACGCCAGTCCGTTTCACAGACCCGTCATCTATTCGTCAACCCATAGATGACCACCCCATGGTGGCAGCACAACAGGAAACGTGTGTGCCGCCTCCTACTCCTTCGGGATACGGAAAAGTGCGAGTAAAATATTCCCTGACCTTTTAACAGCACGCCCGGCTATGATGTTAGCGCCCCGGCGGCATAAGCCCGCCGGCGCTGCCCTCTTCTTCGACGTCTAAGGGGATCCGCTGTTGGGCTCTCCTCCCTAACGCGCTCTTCCGCCTCTTTTGCGCCCATAACCGTCTCACAGAAACGGTGCACCGCCACCCACGACCTTTCGTCGCCAACCATTGCGCGGACCATCGTTGGCAGCGAAAGGTCGGGACCGATAACTGCAACGAGTTCCGCTCTATATATTGCCCACCTTGGACACTCCTCTACAGTATGCTCGGACGTATCCTCTAGTGCCCCGCACTGATGGCATACCGGTGTGCGCTCCCTCATCGCCACGTTGCAAAGGTACCGCCCAAAACAGCCGTGTCCCGAGAGGACCTGCACAAGGCGATAAGAGAGCGCTCAACCCCGACGTCCTAACCATTCGTCAAATACCAGTCTCATAGCCTCTATTGTTCGGTGGCCCGCACTTGGCTCCCGAAGTCTGTTTTTCCACTGGGTGCGAATCATCTCACGTGAATCATCTCTCCAACGTCGTAATATTTCAGGCGGTGGTACCGTTTCGTGGCTTTTCGCCTCAGCCAGGTTAAAATAAACATCTTGTAGCGCTTCGCCTCTAAATCCCAAGGAGGAGTTTTTGCCAGCAGACACGCCACCTCGAACGAAACCGTACGGTACGCCCTAGCGACCCTTTTTTTTTTTTTTTTTTACGTCGGTAACAAAATGCATTTACGCACTGCCTTCCGGCCAAAGGGGGACCGAAAGGGAGTGTGGGACTCACCACCGGCAGACACGACCGCCAAGTAATACCCACTAAAAATCTTCCGACGACGCCCGCCGCTTGTTGAGAAAGAGGCGAGGGCCAGTACCTGGGTTGCAGCTTCTGACACCCCGCCTGCGGCCAACGTCCCCCGGACCAAAACCGGGAGGACCTCCTCAGAGAGGCGCAGTGGACGCGCCCCTCCTACCTCCCCTTGCGACCATAGCGTGTGTGGCCGACTTCCCGGAGGGTCCATGGTTAGACAGCAGGAGCCCCCTGCCCCCACTGCCTAGACCCTCCTGGCGCTGCTGAGCGGGCCCTCCTGGCCCGCCCACTGCGCTCTCCACAGGTCCCTCTTAGTTTCCCCCCCGGTAGTCAGTACTAAGGGCACCCAGAGTCGTCGGTCTCTGGGTGTTGCCTTTTCCCTAACGCCTCCTGCGCCCTACCGGGAGGTACTCAGCCCCCCCACCACGACAAGGTGGAGACCTGTCCGGGGGGGTACGCCCTAGCGACCCTGAGCGAACTAATTTAGGTGGGCTGCAACTGGTATAATAAAATGTTTTGTAATTATAAGAAAATAAAACTAACCTCAACCTAACCCAAAAGAGAAGTGTAAGTATCTGTTTTTGGGTTGGGTTGAGGTTATTTTTTTTTCTTACCATTATAAAACATTTTATGCAGCCCACCTAAATTAGTTTAGTTAGGCCATACTAGTTTGTCCTAAAATCGGGTTTGGCTGGTAACATATATAATAAATAATAATAATAATAATAAACAATAAATATTTCTGACACTTACACCAATTATTTAGTTCTAAGATAAGTATCATTAAGAACTTGTGTTATGGATACTAAATAACGGATAAACATACATAAATACTTTTTTTTTTTTTTTGTAAATTAATACTTAATATACATAGAAACCCAGACCAGAACAAATATTCATATTTATAGACACAAATATTTGTCCTGTGTGGGAATCGAACCCACGACCTTAGGAATGGAATGCGGGTATACTCGCCACCACGCCATATCGGTCGTCAAAATAATAATACTGAGCTTCCAAAAGGGCTTTAGAAACGTTTGCGTTTATTAAAAAATAAAAATAAATAAGAACTATTTTGACAATTTTAGCTAAAAGATTAGCAAGCCCCAATATCGACAATCACACCCAAAATTAACTTTGGTTCTAAACTTTAGTAGGTACTAATATTAGCAGCCGACTGTACATTGAGCAGCGAACGTGCTTTTGAGCCCAATATCCGACTTATTTCGACACGTTTAAGTACGTCATGTTTATTTTACAAAATACAAGGAGCACAGGGCGACATTCTCCGAGCTGTCACTGCCACTGCTAAAATATTATATTTTGCATTTTGAAAGCCCAGGAATGGTGAAGTCGACTTAGATAACTTACAAACTAGTCATAAGGTATGGAACCCTTACTTTTCTTGGACTGCATCTACTGCTTACCATCAGCCAGGCTATGGTTATTATGAAGTGGCACATGAAAAAAAAAGACTTATAGACCTAATATCAAGTCCATATCCAGGGATTTCTTGGTGGGAAAGTGAAGCGTCATGTCTGCAGTTTTGTTTTATTCTTTAAAATTTGTGATATTTCGAATATTGTGTAATAACGGTGGATTATTAACCGTTAAGTGTCTGTGAACGTACATGAGTGTTGGTTAATGAAACAAAACAGTGCATCATCAATTTTCAAATTTCTCAAGAAGTCCATGTGAGATCTCATTATAGTCCCGGATCTTTATTGAGGACTTAAGGGGTTTAGGAGGAGGGCATCTCATTTACCATTTATTATCTTTATCACCTCTTATTCTCATTTACAATAATTTATGTGTTATTAATATACTTCTTACTTGACAATGGCTAAATGTGTAAACCACACGAAGCACTTAATTATTATTTAATAGAAAAAAAAAGAAAAGTCTTGCAACAATTTTTAAGCGGTTTCTGAGGGCCTACTCTAATTCGTACATACATTCACGCCTGTTTCCCTGAAGGGTAGGCAAAGGCATATAATACGCCCACACTTCGTCAGTTAAATTGTCGGTCCCACGTAATAGGTGGCGAGCCTATTGCCGCTAACCGGGATCTGTTACGTTCGCCAGAGCCTCGTCTGTTGATCAGCAGGTGCACCACTTGCAGGTGAGGTTGGCTTGGGATCCTTAGACGTTAATAGGATCCCTATACACACTCGTTAAAGATATACGTAAAGAGTGAAACAGATAGGTTACGAGGTTTCGTTTTCGTTGAATTAAAGTAGGCTATCTGTTCAGTTGCAATAATGTTCAATTTAACATAAAGTTCTCTGGGTGGTTATGGCCCTTGGTCCATATTAACACAAAACGAGATCCTAATGCCTTCATCATCATCATCATTTCAACCATTTGAAGTTCACTGCTGAACAAAGGCCTTCCCATTGGTGCCTACGGAAGATCAGCGTCGCAACATCTCTGTGATGTTCGACAATTTGCTGAGTGAGCACCTTTATAATACAAGTTGAGTACTTCTTACATTTGAGTTCTTATTGTTATTGATTTGTGTTTTTATTATTTTGTACTTATTTTCTGTTATTTTTTTTCTTGCAACTTGTATTGAATAAATATTTTCTTTTTTTCTTTCTTTCTTTCTTTCTTTCCATTGGCTTTACACGTTGTCCGATCCCAATACCTTATTTAAATAAAACAAAATGATATTTTTATTAAAAGTACATGTAATTTACTTTAAATGTGCCCCAGCTACCCCAGGTTGCTGTAGCTAAAGAAATTTATCTGACATTTATAGCTTAACTGCTAGTGCATAGCCTGTTGCGGAATCGAACCCACGACTTAACTTCCGTGAGCGTTTCCGAACACGGTACTTCGAAAGCTTGTGTTGCCAGTACTTAGAAGTTTCTTTTGTTAGTTATTATTTTGTACTAGTTGTGTTCTTATTATTCGGAATTTATAGAAGACCAGGATCGTGGTGCCTGTATGAACCCCGGAATAATGCTGAGCTTGCAGTACAACTTAATTAATTATTAGTTTAATTGTTGTAGTAATATTTCTGAATGTTTTCTGTGTACAAATATGTCATAGAATAAATTTTAAATAAGTGAAATGTGGTTACTATGACAAGTCAACTCAATAAAGAATTTTGCTATTTTACGCCTGTTATAAAACAGAGAATGTAATTTAAATACATCAAAGTGTAAAATTCCCGGTCCGTTCACTCGGTCACGGAGTGGACATCGTTCTCAATCAACTCGAAGCGTTGTAAAACTGCAATGAAAATCGAACACAGATGTATCATACAAATAATATTTTTACAAAAGCAAACTTAATGTTACTAGACATTTACTGCATTTCTGCACTGCGGATAAGGAAAGCTAATATAATTATAGTAAGATTAAGTTTCTAGTAAACTCTTCTTTTTTTTGTGTCGGTAACAAAATGCATTTTCGCACTGCCTTCCGGCCAATGGGGGACCGAAAGGGAGTGTGGGACTCACCACCGACAGACGCGACTGCCAGTAGAAATGCCTGCGGCCAGCGTCCCCCGGACCAAAACCGGGAGGACCTCCTCAGAGAGGCGCAGTGGACGCGCCCCTCCTACCTCCTTGTGCCTGCCACCTGCCCCCGCTGCCTAAGACCCTTTTGGTGCTGCTCCGGGCCCGCCCGCTGCGCCTTCCATAGGTCCCTCTCAGTTTACCTCTCGCCAACCTCTGGGTGTTACCTTTTCCCTAGCGCCCTCTGCGCCCTACCGGGAGGTATTTAGCCGCCCAACCACGACAAGGTGGAGACCATTCGGGGGGGTTGTAGTACACTCTACACTTAGTATAGTGTACCGGCCTAGAATAGGGCCACCCCTATCATCATACGGGGAGTCGTAAGAGTCGACGTAAGAAATCCTACCAGATGGTGGGCAGCAGTGTCATCCAGCGTGCTTGATTAAACTGCTATCTAATTTTTAACCCTTTAACAGGCAGAGCACGTTGAAAATATTCATTGGTTTTACACCTTAATTTAACCGCATAAGGTTCAATTTATGGTGGTCATATATTGACCCCTGCCTGGTAAAGGGTTAATCTATTGTAGAAGCCAATGTTCATCAGTGGACTTTATAGGGTTGATACTATAATGATGAGACAAGTGTCATACTTAGTTTAAAGATGTTTTGTGAGAGTATCTTTACATACTTATTTTATAAATTATCTATTGGTCAGCGTGACCTACAGGTACTTTGTATTTTTTTTAGTTAGAAAGACCCTAAGTTACATAATATAACATCAGCTATCTGCTAGTAAAATCCCATCAAAATCAGTCTTGCTGTTTCGGAGATTAGCGACACCAGACAAACAAACAACTTTTTTTTTATTAGTGCCAAATTACTTTATAGTATTATTTAATTTCGTCTAATTTTCGAATCAATGGACACATAAAGAAATATGTGAAAATCTAAACATTAAATTCAAAATATAAAAGAGCTGATAATAGGTTTACCGACCGCCACTGCAAATACCATTAATTTTATGCTTTAATAACAAATTATAATAATTCGTCATTTTAAACACCGTTAGTATATCGTCATCGTATACTGCAATTAATAAAAGCCGCAAAATCCACAACAGTCATTTAGCTGATAGTTCGAGAAATTAAAAAACGATAATGAATGTCTTAAACTAGAATTATATACTCGTATAAAATGCAATGAAATTTTAAGTTTAGCATCAATCACAATTTGGGCATCTGTCTGTTAGTAGCAAACAAAAAACAAAGGTAAGACGATATTTTATTTTTAATTAAATATACTAATATATAATATAATATATATTTAACCTTTTATCTTATTTATCACCAAGATTTTCCTGTCAAACAGTTGGCTCTCAACAGGGCTCATATTGTACTTGCAGTAACACTACTAGCAGTCATATAAATGTATTATTATTAATAGTGACACAGCCTATGACTTTACAAAGGTATTTGCGTAATTATCGCCTATTCCGTGCCTCGGAAAGCACGTTAAGCCATTGGTCCCGACTGTCATAAACATCTAAGGCTGTCGTTATTAAGAAGACAGTGCCTTAGAATAGAATAGAATTCATTTATTTGTGAAATATAGGTTACATAATTGGATTGTAGTTAACAGATAAAATTAAGCCTTCTAACATCCTAACAGCTTGTTAAACCATTGAACATCCTAACAGCTGGTTTAACCATTGAACATTCTTACAGCTGTTTTAACCATAGAACATCCTAAAAGCTGGTTTAACCATAGAATGATGTTTTCGTCTGGCTTACGAAGGTCAGACGGCAGTCGCTCCATGTAATTTGGGTAGACCCTAATCTTAGAGCAACCGGGATAATGCTAAGATACGAAATCATAATTTAAATAGTTTCGTTACTTTTTAAGTTGATGTGTATAAGAGATTGATTGAGCCAAACTTGCTTTTCATGTCGATCGATCATGAGCCGTCCTCTTCCACCGGCATCCGTTCGTAATCAGATCATATTATCTTATAAATTTAAGAAAAGAAACCCGGTCTTATCCACAAATAGCAACGTCAAAGTTTAAAAGTACGTTCTGATCCATTTTCACAGAAACAAAGAATTATTTCTACCAGTAAAAATGATTTTACAGGAACATCTATTAAAGTTATGAACAGTGTAGCAGACGAATCATCTAGTCTTAACTTTTTGCTGAGACGTTCCTTTGAGCTTAGTCAGCTTCCTCAAGGATTCTATTTCAATTTTTTAATTCGTCCCACTGTGTTCCCAGACTTAAGCTGGATGTTTTAATCTTATCCCATTTCTCTTCATTATTTTACTGAGTAATTAATTTATAAAGTCCACTTTGTGTTTGAGTAAAGGATGAGATTAACGTTTTTAAGTATATATACATTGTGAATTTTATTTGGTGCTTAATAAAGTGGCATATTATACGCCCACATTTCGCCAATTATATTTTCGGTCCCACGCAATAGCTGGGTTGCCTATTGCCGCTTTCCGAGAACTTTAATATTTGCCAGAGCCTCGCCCGTTGATCGGCAGGTGCACCACTTGCAGGTGAGGTTGGCTTGGGATCCTAAGATGGTTGTAGGATCCCTGTACACCTTTGTATATGCGCGTTGGTATTTAAATATGACTTTCTTAAGAGCTCTATTGAGCCAAATTTTAATAAATGATTTTGATATATATTAAAAGAAAATTGTTTAAAGCAAAATTTACAAGAGATCAGATCAGAGTGCTTTTGCGTTACTGCAGGCACGTTAAGTCATTGGTCACGGTTTTTATATGTTTAAGTTGTTACGAGTCATCTGTGGTTCTTGTTGTTTCATAGTCCATGTGCACTACATTAATTGACCAAGTTAAAAATTTTCTTAAACATTTATTTTGCAATTTCAGATGAAATCTTTCATAGTACTGTGCGTTGTGTTCGCGGTAGCCTCGGCCGAGGTGAAGTGGTCTGAAGACGGCCAATACCGGGTAATTGCGGACTCCCGCATCGCTGACCCAGCCATCCGGTTGGTCCAGCTAGGAGAGCAGGATGCCGTCTACCGGCTACCCAGTCCTCTCCCATACCGTGCAATTGTCCGATTTAACCCGTTCGAATACTCCTACAAGCAAGTTGACTCTAAGCTTTGGTTTTGAGCTCAGAATAAAATAAATTACAAATAAAATTGTCATTTCATTTACACAAATTTACAATCACGCCTTTTTTCTTGAATGGGCACAGAGGCATAGTAAACGCCCACACTTTGCCAGTTATTATGTTGCTTCAACATAATAGAAAGCGAGCCGATTGCCGCTAACCGGGAACATTTGTGATTGACAGAGCCTCTTCCCTTGATCGGCATTCTTCTATGTCTATTACATTACGTTATAGAATATATTGATTGTTGCACTTGGTAAAGTAATTTATTGATTCAGGCGTTACTTTGCGGAAATCCATTACTGAAACCGACCGACCGACCAACGCTGAAACGAGACGTTTCAGCGTTGGTCGTGAAAATATCGTTGTTCTGAGGCTCCTATCTTACCTGAAGATGCCCTGTGTAAGGGCGAAACACGTGTCGTGTTGAATAGTTTCTCGATTTTTCGGGAAATTATAGTAGCGCGGGAATTGTTACAAAGATATTTTTAATCCATCACTTGCTTACTTGGTAAAGTTTAGATAAATTGAAATTATAGTTGTTTTTTTTTATACGAAATGTTTTTATAAGATTGTACGGTACTGTAAAGAATATACATACAGTCTGTTCCGTCTAAAATGATAAGTTGTAGTACAAATAATTTATACAAAACGAATCGTAGCGATGTGATCACCAGCATTGCTGATTCTAGTCGTTGGCTATCCCATGTTTATGTAATCTTAAAAAAATGGTTACGTCATTAAGCGACGATTTGACATTTGACGACCGATATGGCGTGGTGGCAAGTATACCCGCTTTCCAGTCCTGAGGTCGTGGGTTCGATTCCCACACAGGACAAATATTTGTGTGTATAAATATGAATATTTGTTCTGGTCTGGGTGTTTTTCTATTTATATTAAGTATATATTTACAAAAAAAAAAAGTATTTATGTATATTTATCCGTTATTTAGTATCCATAACACAAGTTCTTAATGATACTCATCTTGGAACTAAATAATTGGTGTAAGTGTCTGAAATATTTATTTATTATTTATTTATTAAACGCGTTTTTAAGTGGCAATGATTCAAATATTAACAACAAATTGTAATATTTCTTACATAAAACCTATGTAATATATATACATAAACTGTCGCCCAATTCTCTATATTTTTAGAAAGGATTAATTAACTATTTATTTATTTTTTTAAATACACACAAAAAAAAATACTGAAAAAAAGGAATTTAACAAGGATGAACAATACAATGAAACTGCTTAATCCTTAAGGAATTTCTTTAAGCAGTCCTCAGAAATAAGGAACATACATTAAAAAAGTAGACACGGGTAGCAAAAACAAAAAAAACATTCAAATACCGATATGACGTGGTGGCTAGTATATCTGAGGTGGTGGGTTCGATTCCCACACAGGATGGATCTTTGTTTTCATAAACATAAACGTTGTCTGGGTGTTTTCCTATGTATTAGTAGTATTATTGTTTGTAGATTTGTCAAATTGTTTTACTACTAAGTACATATTCTTGTAACTGGCGGGAGAAAAAACTAACCTTGACGATTTTCTTCCCCGTTCTTTTACGATCAAGCTCCCGCCCGCAGTGAATGGGCGCGTTAGTTTTTAAGTTTTGACGTTCATAAGAGCTCTTTTGAGCCAAACTTGAATAAATGAATATGAATTTGAATTTATTAAATGTTTGTTTTTACAAAAAATAAGTGTTTACATATGTTTACCCGTTATTAAGTATTCATAAAACAAGTTCTTAATGATACTTATCTGCTAACTGAATACTAGGTGTAATTAAAAAAAAAGAATTTGATAGTAGGTTTAGCTTAAATAAAACACCTAGCTAGTTACTCTTTATCGCAATGGCAAATGTAATGACGAGAAATAGCAGTGCATTAAGCAAAACCATTTGAAGAGTCACTACATTCAATCATAACTACAATAATTTCATAGAATCCTTGGGCATATCATGAATCTTAACAACATATTGGGGTAACGAACATATGACGCCAATCGATATTCCAGAGTTGAATATCTGTAGACGTATTATTGGGAGAATCTAGATTATCTTGTCCTTTACTGAAATTATACAAAGGGATTTATTAAGCTGATCATCGAAAAAATACCTTATAAGAGCATTCTATTAAGTGCACTGCTGAACATTAGCCTCTCCGAAAGATTTAAATTGTATTAGGGGAATTTGCCCAATATCCCCACGCAGGGGGCCTACCGCCGAATTCGATGGATTATCGGTAATCCATCTAGATCAAACTTTGTTTACGTTCATTAATCCGTACCGGGGAATCTGCCGACAGCCACCTCTCATTCATGACCTTCAGTCCGTGACAGACCAATAGGTAAATGGAGAACGTCATTTTGTTTCGATTTCCATGAGTTCGGCGGTACGACAGAATCAATTCGAAATCCATTTTGCCTTATAATCGATTGCCATCGAACTCGGCGGTAGGCCCCCTGGGCAAGTGATCGCAGTTCATGCTAATACGCAGGATGACGCTGCTGCCCATTATCCGGTAGGATTTCTCTTCGTCGACTTCTTCAACTCCGCGAAAGAGGGGGTGACACTATTCTAGACCCATACCACAGTACCACACAGCACTAATATACTTTTTTTTACATATGGTACGGCAAAGACCAGCTGTTAAACTGCTTCTCAACGTGATCCTTAATAATCCAGCTGGAATAAGACTTGCGCAAAGCAAGCCAGTGTTCAAGCAATTGATTTTCAAGCTTTATTTCGAAGAGCCATCGTTGGTTTGATTCTCCTTGCTGTCATATTGTAGTATTATATATTTATATTTTTATATAGTTTATGATAAGGGTAGTTTATCTTTTTTTTATTTTCTTTATATATGTTTATTAACTACCGCACCGCCTCATTTCTCTTCGTCGAGTCGAAGAGGGGGTGGCACTATTAAAAGAGGGTAGCAAAAAAGAAAAAATAAGACGTTAAAATATAGTAGTTTTAAAAATAGTAAAACACAAGCTGTCTTCAAAGGGATACTATTCTATTAAAGACTATATGGCAGATAAAAATGCTTGGGATTAAACTGCCGTTTCATACAGGCTATTCTAATATGAATGACTTGAAAACATAAATATTGTTAAGGTTATGTTATATTGCATTGTATAGCTTCACAGACAAATGAAGATTGTAATTCTAGTACCAAACTAATGGACATATTTAAAAGAGCATAGCCTGTGAGTTTCTTGTCAGTTCTTCTTACAGAGCGGTGGCTCGGAACTGGCACTTAGATTCACTTACACTTAATTATTTTTTGTTTTTAAATTGTTTTGTTGCATGTAAGTGAATCTAAGCTTCGTGATTTAGTTCAACATTATTTTGATTGTTTTTTTTTCATTTGTAATCATGACGTTTTCAAGTACTATGTATAATAGTTTATGAAATAAATTTTTTTTTTACTTTTAGTAAACATCAAATGCGGTAAATAAAGCTGAATCCTTCTGAACTTAGCATTGAGCGGCATCTATGCACTACAGCATTACCTGGCATACAAACTTTTTTCTAACATTTTTCCAGACGGGACTACCGATCCATAGAACCCCTTATTATGCAAGGTGGAAATCACACAACCATTTTTTTACTGTAACACGTTAAATGACTAACCTAAAGGTAAGCAGTCGGTGCAGTCCAGAAAAATTAAGGCGCTTTATACCACGAAATGAAACGGGCCCCGTTCTCTGCCTTGGGCGGCCAGCAGCACCAACGTTTCTACGGATCTCCCTGGCCGGCGTGTGAGTATCGTCTCCCGCTCAATGGTTCCACAGCAGCACTCTCTGGACCACTCTTTGCAACAATAGCCGTTTCGAGCATAGATCACTAGGTACACAATCGGTGGTCAGTGACCTGGCGAGCAGAGTTCTATCACCAATTGCTTAATTAACACCACCCAGGGGTCACATGAATTCTAAAAGTACTAACACACCCATGGATGCGATCAATATATCATAAATCTTCCATACCATAAATCTTCAAATTTGGGTTTAGAATTTTTATACCGGCGCATGTGTTACAAGACCTATAGTCCGTATTATTTATTACTATGAATAGAGAACAAGTCCTTTGTATTGAATGTGACTTATTATTTTGACCACATTCTCCTTATGATAAACAGTCGATATAATCCAGAAAAATGAAAGCGGACCATACCCAACTTTTGTTTTTTAATTTTTTTGATGTGTCTTTTCAATGCAGTCTAGAATTATTTGAGCGCACTTTGAAATAAGCACGATAGCAAGCGCAGAGTCTCGCTCAATGCCATTTCACGCCCAGCTTAAAAGACTCGGCACTATAGGAACTGGGAAACACATCAGGCGGCAGATAATTCCACAGTCCAAAGGTCTTACAGTAGAATGACTTATCCAATTTTTTTATACAAGTGATAGACTGCACATTATGAGGGTGGTTTCTTAAGCGAGCACTTGTACTGAAGAGGAAAAGAGGGCGGGATTCCATCGATAAGTTCTTCAGAACGATCTCCGAAGTAATACCGATAGAAGACACTGAGAGAGGCATTTTTCCACTTATACTTATAATACATAATACATTTGCTCGAGTTGCATGGATGCATAGAATTTCTGAGAAAACTGTGGCAGATATTATTCGATGTCTATAGGGATCCTACGTACATCTCAGGAGCCCAAGCCAATCTCACATGCGTGATGCACCTGCCGATCAAAGGACGAAGCTCTGGCGAACATAAACGTTCCCGATAAGCGGCAACAGGCTCACCAAATATTAAAATATATAATAATAATAAATATTTCTGACACTTACACCAATTATTTAGTTCCAAGATACGTATCATTAAGAACTTGTGTTATGGATACTAAATAACGGATAAACATATATAAATACTTTTTTTTGTAAATGCATACTTAATATAGATAGGAAAACACTTAGACCAGAATATAAATTCATATTTATACACACAAATATTTGTCCTGCGTGGGAATCGA
The DNA here is from genome assembly GCA_949126915.1 of Musotima nitidalis. NCBI lineage: Eukaryota > Metazoa > Arthropoda > Insecta > Lepidoptera > Crambidae > Musotima > Musotima nitidalis. Next base: position 2,067,192 of record OX421424.1, on the reverse strand, counting down.
ACCTCGGGAGTGGAGTCCGGGTATACTCGCCACCACGCCATATCGGCTGTCATATTACGTGGGACAATAATATAATTGGCGATATGTGGGCGTATAATATGCCTCTGTCTTCTTCCTGCTATCTGGAAATAAGCGTAATTGTATGTATGTTTGTATGTATGTTGAAATCCAATGCTACGCGGTGCTGATGCGATCTTTTTATATAAGTTGATGTGTCGTGTGTGACCGGCCTAGAATAGAGCCACCCCCTCTCATCTTACGGGGAGTCGTAAGAGTCGTCCAAGAGAAATTCTATCGGATGATGGACAGCAGCGTCATCCTGCGTACTGGCTTGAACTGCGATCATCAACCCGCCTTCCCTGCGTGGTGATTTTAAGCAAATACCCCGAGCAGAATGTAATCTATAGGGGAGGCTACTTCAGCAGTGGAGTTTGTTAGGCTGATATGATGATTTTGATTATACGGTGGTTCGCTTGCGGTTGTAAGCTGCTGCTCGCCACTCGTACAGTAAGAGGAAGGAGGGATGAGATGCTGTACCAGGGGGTACCCTGGCCACCAGCGGAGGGAAAAGGAGTGCTGTACCAAGGGGTCAACCTGGCCACCAGCGGAGGGGAAAGGAGTGCTGTACCAAGGGGTCGCCCTGACCACCAGCGGAGGGGAAAGGAGTGCTGTACCAGGGGATGCCCTGGCCACCAGCAGGAAGGGAAGAGGTGCTGTACCAGGGGGTGCCCTGGCCACCAGCAGGAAGGGTAGGGAATGCTATACCAGGGAGTACCCCGGCCACCAGCAGGAAGGAAAGGAACTGTACCGAGGTGTAGCCCCGGCCGACAGTAGGAGATGCATGGAGAGAGAAATGAGACCCAACACGGACGGTTGAAATTCAACCCTCAATCAGCAGGAGGTCTTCTAAATAGGTACCTCAGCATTCGCCATAAGCATCCGCCTTTTCTGTCTTACTTACACTTAGTAAGCTCTACTTAATTGCTATGCCCTCGCATTCACATGGATACCTATATGCTGAGTATAAGCATTCATGTGACACATTTTTTTTTTTAATAAGGTACACCAGCAGCATAATATGCACATACATTGTTAAAACTTGAACATATGAAAAAATAGGTAAACAGAATAAATTATTTTCTTTCTTTCTTATATATACCATTTATGTATCATGTCAGACCGTCCATGACCATGTCCAGAAGGTTTGGTAGGTTAAAAGTACCCTGAACCGATTGGCGTGTATGAGGAGGTTAATGAGTGGGAATGAAGCTAAGAGTGAGTGCCTAGATCGTAGCAAGTGGAAGGATGTGATCTCTGCCTACGCCTAGGGGAAAGGGGCGTGACAGTGTGTATGTGTGTACTTACATGTAAGTGACATGCAATAAATGATTCTTGTTGCTAGTGCCGATATACTGCATAGTAGATCTACTCGTTTATTTGTGTTACGTTTTAATTAAGACCGGTACAAAACTAAGTATGTCATTACGCAAATGATAAAACTACTTTAGAACAATTTTGCTCAGACCGCACATTAGCCAAAAATTGTTATACATATTAGTATCTTTTTATATAAAAATAAAAGTTTTGTTGTGAAAGTTATCAGTGTCCGAAGACATTCCAAACAGTCAAGGTGAGAATTTTTTTTATTATTTATTTGTTTTTTTATTATTTATTAACCTATCAAATAAAATTTTGTCTTAAAATAAATACAGCAGATATTTTTTTGAAAATATTTGCGGTTAAATTTACATAAATAGTTTCAGAGTTTTTTTAAAATCATAACCTGAGGTTTTTTTTAATAGATAGATAAACTTTTTGTTGCAACGAAAGACACACATACATATAAAACAATAAAATAAAAATTACAATAATTAAAAAAAATATAACAACAAAAAAACTAAAAGTAAAGCATTCGCATAGTGTGCATGTGTGTCGCAGCGCTGCAGAATGGCTACGGCTCAGTGGGTTTTTTGCTTTGAGAGAGCAAAACACTGATTTTCAGCTTTTGCCGAAACAGTAACACGAGACGCGCCCAAAATACCGTGTATAATTTATAATATAACGTACAATTTTATAAATAGGTATAGAGTTATATAAAATAAATAAAATAAAATAAAATATGTTTAATTCAGATTTCTCCATATTGTGTTAGTAACATTATGACTTAAACAACTATGTTAGTATTTAATCATACAAAAAATAGGTATACAAACATCAAGAGCTTAATTCATGCACCTGCCACTTTCTGGGGCACCGGGAACAAGCACATGCGTTCGTATCCAATGCCGCTGAATGGGGCAGTCTGGCTTGTCAGCAATGACCGATAGGATGGTGTTGGTGCTCCCCCGCACCCTGCGCATGAGCGAGGCCACGCGGCGCCTCACTGTCACCCCGAATCCTTCCGTACGGGCATGTGCAAACATGGCTGATGCGCTGCAGTACCGTGGGAGCCCCAACATCACCCTAAAGGCATTGTTGTATTGTACTCGGAGTGCGTTGAAGGCCCGCTGCGTATAGTTGACCCACAGACTGCACGTATATAAGTTTCGACAGTATGCTTTGAAAAGCGTTATCTTCACTTCCACGTTGCATCGCGCGAATCTGCGAGCCAGCATGTTGCAGCGGACCGTCAGCGCCCTCCTTTCCCTCTCCATGTCTCTGTCATCCTTCAAATCCTCGGTAACCACATGGCCGAGGTATTTGAATTCCTTAACTCTATTAAGCGCGACACTGTTAAGCAGTACAGGGGGTGCATTTATAATATTTCGACCCCGGGACTTAAATATTAGCAACTCACTCTTTTTATCATTATATAAAAGTCCATGTATTTTCGCATAATTCTTACATATTTCTAATAACCTTCTAAGCGCAGAGATTGATGGACTAAGCAGCACCATATCGTCTGCGTAACTTATACTGTTGACGATGTGACCGTCAATCGAGCAGCCAACCCCGGTACTACTCAGATCAACAATCAACTGGTTTATGTACAGGTTGAATAGTGAAGGTGATGTAAGTCCACCCTGTCTCACTCCACATTCCAACCTATACTCGTCCGAAAGCTCTCCAAGCCATTTGACCTGGTTAGTTTGGTGACCGTACCAGTATCTAAATAGGTTAACCAGTTCCCCAGGCACACCCGCTTCAGTTAATTTAGACCACATAATATCATACCTAACCAAGTCAAATGCTCTGGAAAGATCTAGAAAAGTGGCATAAACTGGCGTACCCCTATCAGTGTAGTACCTAACCGTATGCTTGAGAGACATAATAGCACATTCAGTCGACAGTCCGGGTCTGAAACCGAACTGAGCGTCGTGCAGCTTGAGATGATTTTTAAGCTGTCTCTCAAGGACACAGTCAAGAACCTTCGCCGCAGTAGTAGCCAATGAGATTGGTCGGTAATTGCATTTGTCCGCGAGATCCCCAGTCTTATTCTTAATTATAGGTACCACGACCGTTCTCATCAATTCATTCGGTAAATATGAATGTCTCAAACAAAAAGTAAATAGCATTCCTAAAACTCTAGGTAGGTGCTGTCCAGCATACTGAAAGTGCTCAATGCTGAGGCCGTCGTGTCCAGGTGACTTACCCCTTGTCATACCTTTAATTATCAAGGCAATATACTTTGCGGTAATTCGCTCCGGCACTCCCGACATCACGGCCTCGACATCTTTATGCACTTCTTTGAGTGGGGATTCCACCTGAAAGTGTAGCCGGAACATATTTGCTATACTTTTAGGATCACCTATATCCTCTACGCTCACCGGTACGCTAGACTTAGGGTTTAACTTTCTTGTTTCTTGCCAAAAACCTTTAAAATCTTTACGCTTGTGCTTCGTAGCTAAATTATTCATTTTAATAAAATCTTGGTTATTTTGGCAATATTTTAGTTTCTTTTTAAAATCTTTCCTAGACTCATACATATCATTATAGATATCCCCGGAAGTCGGACGGCCGTAAAAAACCCAGTTTTTAAACTTTTGTCTAGCGTCCCGGTGAGCATCGCGAACATGTTTATTCCATCCAACGATTGAACGGCCACGGTTGGGCTTTTCACCTTGGTCCCTACCCTCAAAACTGAGCACAGCGGCCTCTTGCATTGCAGTTATAATTTTTGCGTACAAAGTATCAATTACCATAGTGTGATCTAAGCTCATATTTTTACACATACTGTCACAACAATTCCTAAATTCATGAGGGAACTCGATATTGCGTAATGTATTATTACAAAATTCAGTATACATATTAGTTTGGTCTGAGCTCCTTTTACCCCATAGGACTTTATTTGTTTTAGCGCGCGGCAGTACAAAAGTTTGGCATACCGATTTAAAGTCACAAACAATTTCTAAGGGGTAATGGTCCGACCAATAAATGTCATTATGCACCTTCATTGATATTACCGACTTCATGCCTGACTTAGTGACCAAGCAATGGTCAAGCCACCTAAGACTGCCGTGCGCTTCACTAACAAAAGTGTACGTACCTGAGTTCATACCAAAGTATTCGAAATCAGCACACACCAAATTCTGCTCCACACAAAAACTTAACAACTCGTTTCCAAACCTCTCCCCCGGATGAGCATTAAAGTCACCTAATATGTAAGCGGTTTCTACGTCATTGTTCTCAATTATAGCTACGATTTCACTTAGGCACTGTATGTATTCAACTAGATTATCTGGTGAGTCTGTGGGCATGTAAACAGAAAAATATAGAATTGACCTATCTGAGGCACACACCTTAATCGCGATTAATCTATCACTTTCACACTTTATCACTGATACACAATTAAATCTACTGTTTCTCCACAAAAGCGCCACTCCACCGTAGGGCCGCCCCCTCAATATTCCACTTGAGACATCAACAGCTGATTTTCCACAGTAACTAAAGTCACTGTTAATTTCACGTAGCTTTGGGATCTCGTTAGGTAACAACCAGGTTTCTTGCAACGCGATGAGGTCTGCCTTTTGACTAATCGTTTTGACACATTCCTTAGATCTCTCGAAGGACTTACAATTAAAACTAATTAGGCTAACGGTGTTAGTTGAGTTATCCATTAATTAATTTTGAAGAGCAGGATCAGATGTTACTCTGTCTATGTCTCGCTTACGGAATTCTATAAAACGTCAAATATAAAAGTAAAAACATTTAAAATAAAACACTATCATGACAATTAATTAAACCATTGATCTTACGTATATATAATAACAATAACAAAGTAAAAGCATTCATAGCATGCATTCATTATAATTCGGTTTGACGACCGATATGGCATTGAGGCGAGTATACCCGCTCTTCAATCCTGGAGTCGTAGGTTCGATTCCCACACAGGACTAATCTTTGTGTGCACAAACATGTATATTTGATCTGGTCTGGGTGTTTTCCTATGTATATTAAGTATTTATTTACAAAAAAAAGAAGTATTTATGTATGTTTATTTGTTACTTAGTATCCATAACACAAGTTCCTAATGAGACTTATCTTGGGACTGAATAATTAGTGTAATTCAATTAGATACTGTGTGAAACACGGATTGCTCAGCTTTCAAAACAATACATTCAAATTTCATAATAATTCTAGCTTCATTTCTCCAACGCTATTCTCCATATAAACAGATTTATACAACCTTTTCCCTCATACTTTAGTGTGTCGCAATAATTTAGATGTGGGTCCCAGTCATAAAAAGTGTATGCGAAGTGTCTTTTATGTACATCCAGTTAGGAAGCATTTTATATACGAGTAGGTACTCCAGTTTAGGCTGTAACATAAGAGCCTAAAGTATTTACTTTAAGCTTACTTTATGTGCTTACTGTACTGTCTACGAACTGGAGTCGCACCTTAAGTAGATAGGTAATACAAAAAAAATATCTATAGGATAAAAAAAGGGAATTGAGTTACTACGCTTTATTGCATATGCAAAAATTAAACAAATAATTGACCCGCGAAAACACGTACATTGTACAAAGGATAACTTATCTCTATAAGAGATCACTTTTAGCCAATTACAAGTCATGTAAGTAATACAATTCTAGGATAGAAATAAAATAAAAATAAACGTACACTTAATCCTTTTAGAGTTATTAATACTAAATAAATATTAAATATATAAATAGTTCCATGAAAAGTCACTAAGAACTTGTGTTATCAGTACTAAATAACGGTTTTTTTTAAATTCGTACTTAATAGACATTACCCAGACCATAACAAATACTCATGTTCATGCACACAAAAATTTTCCCAGTGTGAGAATCGAATCCACGACCCTAGGAGCGGATTGCAGGATTACTCGCCACCACGCCATATAGTCGTCAGTTTAAGTCATTAATTTTATTTTATCTGCTAAGAATCCAAAATAGTACGTTGCAGTAAATTTTCTAAAGTATTTTTTTATCTTTTATGTATGCTGAAAGGATGTATATATTTTTGTTATCCTTTCACTCATAAACTGTCAAATATATATGAGAGAAACTTTACAAAAATACTTCAACATAACACAATCCGCTGTGTATCATAAATTGTACCACACCCAATGATTAGCGTTACTTCTCACGTCATTCCGTCTGAGGTGACTTATTATTTTTCTGACTACCCTACTATTTCTTAGTTTTTATTACATTTTTTGTTAACAAAGAGAACTAGTGTTCTTGAACGCTAATAACTCACTTGTATTAATCTTTATATAGACGTAAGGCTGTCGTTTTAGATGAAATGTACTTAAAGTTACCTCTTTAAAAACTCCCATGATACAGGCCTAGCCTAGTATGGGCGTTTTGTTTTTGATTTCTCCTGTGTACTTTTATCAAATAAAGAATTATTATTTAATTATCTTCTAGATGAAATTCTTCATTGCATTCGCTCTCCTCGCCGTTGCTGTGTCTGCAAAGCCAGCAATGAATCAGATCTGGAGTACCGGACCGGGCAGAATATATGACTTCACCTATGAGCATCCTATCTTGTACCCGAAGGTAGCACCTTTGAGGGTCACTGAGCCAATAGTGGAGCCTCTGAAGACAACAACTTTGGCTCTGGCCAGCCCGGAGATCCCCCTGACCTACTACCCGAACATCTTTAGAGCTTCTTATGACCCAGAACTCTTCTACAAAAGCTTTGGATTCTACCCTGATCATTGAAGACCTTAATAAAGCATTAACTCACTAGTAATTCATATTTTTTTATTCTATTATATTGTTACATCCACAAGGGCATAATTTAAATATTTGCAATTTTACAGGAGAGCCATTTTTCTGCGCTCAATGCGATCTTGTTTAATTAGTATTACTCTAAAGTACCTTTACATTAAGTAAACACATTAAGTACATTATGGTGTCTTTGTCCCACCAGATGAAAATAATTTTTTTAAACGCCTTTGAATACCTAACTAATTTTCACAATTTTTGGCAATTATGCCCGTGTCTTACCGAAGGTGCGACAATATCTCGTGTGGAATCGGCCTAAAACAGTGCCACAATTATCCAGTAGGATATCGACTCATAGGAGTAGACGAAAATAAACCTTACCGGGTGATTGGCAGCAGCGTTATCCTGCATACTGGTAAGAACTGCGATAATCAAGCGATCTCAGCGTGGTGATTATGGGCAAATAACCCTAGTGTAATGTAAACCAAAGGTAACGGTCAATGTTTAGCCGTGAACTTTATCTACCTGAAATGGTAAACATCGTCCCTGGACTAACAAGCTCGTAGGTCTTTTGAGACTAAGTTATACATACATACATAATGTCACGCCTCTTTCCCGTAGGGGTAGGCAGAGATCACATCCTTCCACTTGCTACGATCTTGGCACACACTTTTAGCTTCATTCACACTCATTAACCTCCTCATACACGCCCGTCGGTTTAGGGTACTTTTGACCTTATAGGTTTTCAATTCATTTATTTCCAAGAATATGGTATACAATATGGTGTTACAAATAATTATGTTGATCGGCATATTCTGCCACCGTCGGCGTGGAAATGTTGGGTGTAACATTCCGGTTTACACTACAATCAATTAATTAATAAATAAATCACATTTTACATTAAGTCCTCATAACAACTAATACTAAATAAATTAAATATTTTAATTTAATAATTCTGTAGTCGTATAAAAACATCTCTTAATTAATAATTTAAATAATATTTGTTTAAATTTATTTACAGGCAAATCTTTTAATTCAGTATCGGCAATCTGTTATACACCTTAATAGCTATGCAAAATGTATTGTTGCTGTATAGTTTCAGTTTCTTCGCTGGTACATACAGTCTGTGTCCTTTTGCTCTGAGAAGCAAGACTGAAATATTGCGGAACGTTTACATACTGTCTATTAGTATTAAAATTGTATGAATAGTTTAAAGACTAAATAATCCCATATTTTTTAAAACTCATACTTATCGTATTTACTAGTTATAAGAAAATATAGACATGGGGAGACATTAATACATATAGGTCACATAATTTATTTTTTTGTTTTAAATCACAGCAATGAGTAAAAATTCGTGATTGTGCTTAGAAGTGAAGTATATAGATATGGATAGATACAATGTGACGCCCTGTAAGGGCATAGCAACATAACAAAGGACCTACTAAGAGCCTGCGTCCTATGTGAATAATAAAATATTAAGAAACAAGGACTTTAGAGCAATGCCTCAACATTGCTCTAAAGTCCTTATTCCGTCTCAAGCATAAGCTATACTTATAGTCACTTATCCTGGCATTGTGATACTTATGTGCTTGAGACATGTCACACTTAAGGGGTATTAGTCAGACACTAAGGGTGCTCTGTACGCATAGCGACTAAGGAAGATACTGAGCTACGTAGCTATTGATTTTTATATCTAGTCCGCGAGTCAGAAGCGTAATAGTGCTCTAAAGTTTAGGTAGATTTTGTTGGGTAATTAAAAAAATAGTGGATTTAATTTGTAACTCAATTTGAGCCGAGAGTAGTGTCAAATTCTCTCCTATCACGGGGAGTCGTAAGTTTCAACATAGAGAAATCCTACCAAATGATTGGCAGCAGCATCATCCTGCGTACTGGCTTGAACTGTGATCACCAGCTTGCCTCCCCAACGCGGTGATGATAGGAAAGTACCTCCTATATAATAAACTATTGGAGAGACCAACGTTAAGCAGTTATCTGTCTGAAACGATGATGATAAATACACAATAGCATACTACAACTGCAAGATTTTTTTATGCATCAATAACGGCTTTATGCATTTAGCACATTTAGCCAGTGTCAAGTAAGAGATATAGTAATAATATATAAGTCATAATAAATAAGAACGAGTGGTGATAATGATGATAAATGATAAATGAGATACCCTCCCCTAAGCCCCTCGAGTCCTCAGTAAAGATGTCGGGCTATACTGAGATCTCACATGGACTTCTTGAGAGAATTTGAAAAGTGATATTGCACTATTTTGTTTCTTTTACCAGCACTTATGTACGTTAACAAACAGTTAACTGTTAATAATTCACCGTAATTACACTTTAATGTTCGAAATATCACAAATTGTAGAAAATGAAACAAAACTGTAGACATGACGCTTTACTTTCCCGCCAAGAAGTCAAACAAGTTATAGTATAGCAGTTCAGTGTCTATGCATCACTGTTGAAGGCATCTGCTGGAAATAAGTGCCGTCGCATAAGTTGTTCCGGTTCATACAGAGCATATTTAATGTGAACAGTTTTAGGTTTAATATCGTATATCATCACTGGCAACAAACACACTCTGAGGTATTTTGAACAGTTTTCCGAACGAAGCTCAACCGAGCTTTGCTGACTGTTTGCAAGGGTTACAGCGACTTGTGGAGGCTCCACAAGGAACATTAGTGGTTGTTAGTCTGTAGAAGTCTGACACGCCACGGGAGACAGTAATTTAATGATTTTGCATCCGAAAGAAAACCCAACCGAGCTGTATTCAACAATTTACCTTTTTTCGAAGTTGGGCCTACCCATTATGATATTTTGACCGATGGTGCGTGAAGTTTTTTTAATGGCCGGAAAACGTAGTAGAGGACGATGAATCGGGCGATGATATAATTTTTTTTGTTGATTTTAATGAATATGACTAAATTGCCAGTTTCACTTTCCTATTAGTGTGAATCATTCTGAGATAGAGTATATTATAGAAGCAAATCAGATTAATTTTAGAAGAAGTTAGAAGCAATTTTGAATTACATAGGAATGTAAGTGCATATAAACTTCTAGATTTTAGTGAGATCATATTATTTTGACTGTTTTGTATATTTAATTTTGACGTTTTCAAGTGCTATATAATAGTTTATGACATAAATAAATGTGCAGTTTTAAATGCAATCTATATTCAGTCTTTAAGGCAGTGTACAGTGTACCGTAGAAAAAATAAAAAGAATTTTGAATTATATCGCAATCTTTATTCAGTCAGTTTTAAGCGGAATGTTCATTGATATTGGTTTCAGTAGTAGTACCGGTACCCCGAGTAGAAGGTGGGGTCGTATAGCGTGGCGTACCGATACAGCAACGGGTTGTAGAACAGCGCAGACCGCTTGTCGATGTGGGCCCCGGGCTCTGCCATGGCCAGGCACAGGCACACCGCCAGCAATACCAGGAGGAAGATCTTGCTCATCTGAGGGACACCATTTAAGATTAAACACAATATAATACATGGCTCAAGAAATAAACTTCAGAAAACTGTATTTAGTGTGGATTTACGTCGGCGCTAGTAGAATAAATACATTTTTATTGTTAAGCAAGTATGCAACGTATTACTTAATATATTAAATTTAATGTCGTTTAAGTAAATTATATTATATCTTATCTCGTCTTGGCATGACATAAACATATTCTTGTATCCACGGTAATTACATACATATATTTGAATATTATTAAAATTCCAAGTTTACTTCTTAAACAATAATTCAGATGAAAACTAAAATTTATTCAGTTAATTCATATTAATAAATATTCTCTTACAATTACACCAATTATTTAGTTCCAAGATAAGTATCAGTAAGAACTTGTGTTATGGATACTAAAGAACGGATAAACATACTTAAATACCTTTTTATTTTTGTAAATCAGACCCAGACCAAAACAAATATTCTAAACTAAAGAACGGATAAACATACTTAAATATAGTATTTTTAGTAAGAATGAATGTTCATGTTCAAGCACACAAATTTTTATGGGAATCGGACCCACGACCACTGGAGTGAAGTGCAGTAACACTGACCTCCACGCCATATAGGTTGACAAAAAATATATCTAAATGAAGCCTGCTGTTACCTTGTTAGTTTTCGTTAAACGATACTCAACTATGCTTATGACAGACAAATGTTACCTTTTATACAAATCGGACTGTCTGAGATATAACGGGTTTTCAATATAACAACATACTTGCTGCAGTTTTGAGGAAAACAGTAGATTATATTGTTATTAATAGTTTCCACTAGAACTAACGATTTGGTCATTAAAACTAAGTTTTCTAAAACATATTTCAATAACCGAATTAAATTCAAGTATTATATAGATTGATATTGTTACAACCCATTATTACATTTGGAAACCTGGATTCCTATCTCCTCTCACAAGTAGTGCGGCATATGGATCTGGAAAGAATTGGCATAGGGCGTGTCATTCTTTGATTTTTCAAGCAATTAAATAGATACCCCCCATATACGGTGGAATAATATCGTAGCATTATCCAGGTTGTTGAGTGCCCGGAGTGGGTGGAGTCATGATGGTCGACAGCGGGACGGCGAGGGAGGCAACGGCCTTCTTCTCCGAAGTGGTGATGTCGCAGAAAGAGGCTGCGAAGCAGGAGAGGGAGCGGGATTTGCTTTCTCTCCGGCTACGCTGTTGGCGCAGCGGGCGGGCCAGGAGGGCACGATACGCAGCGCCAGGGGGTCTTAGGCGGCCGGGGCAAGGACCCATGATCCTGCGAAGTCAGCCACACACGCCAGTGGTCGCAAAAGGTGGTAGGGGGGGGGGACACACTGCGCCTCTCTAAAACTGAGGGGACGATGGCCGCGGGCGGGGTATCAGAAGCTTTATACCATGGCACCTGCCCCCCCCCTCTTTTTCAACAGCGGTGGCCGTCGTCTGAATATTTTTAGTGGGAGGCTTTTGGCTGGGAGGCAGTGCGTAAATGCATTTTGTTACCGATGTAAATAAAAAAAAGTGTAAAGCTTAGGGCCCAGGGTCTGCTTACGATATGACCAGATTTGGCTGAATTTCAGCTATTACATGGAGCGACTGCCGTTTGACCTTCGCAACCCAGAGAAAACATCATTCTATGTTTAAAACAACAATCAGGATATTAAATGGCACTGACTTTTTAATAACAACTGCCACAGAATCAGATGTTCACGACAGCCGGTGCTTTCCGAGGCACGGAGCAAGCGATAATTATGCACATAACTTCGAAAATTCATAGGTTTTGATCCCGAGACCCCCTGAATTTCGAAGGCTACGGGTCTCTGGGCGATCATCGCTCATTCGGTGGAAAAATATTATTAATGAACAAAATTGTATGCTTTTAATTTTTTTTGATATTCACCTTTTGTCAGGAGTAAAATTAAGGTCGAAATTTTGTAAAGTACTTTAATTTAAGCAAGTGATGGATTAAAAGTATCTTTGTAACAATTTCCGCGCTACTATAATTTCCCGAAAAATCGAGAAACTATTCAACACGACACGTGTTTCGCCCTTACACAGGGCATCTCAGAACAACGATGTCTTCACGGCCAACGCTAAAACGAGAGTCTCTCGTACTGTTACAGTTGCTTATAATGGATTTCTGCAAAGTAACGCCTGAATCAATAAATTACTTTAATTTATCCGTCCTGCCTATACGCAATTTGTAATTACCAAAAATATATGGAATAAGCTAACGATGGAATATGATAACAAGCGGATTTGATGTATTGCACAATAGTTCTAAAATTTCAGGTTAATTTGATTTAAAATGTCATTACAGTCATTTGTTTGGACAGAATGATGTTTTAAATAGATTAAGCTATAATCAGGACTAGTGACCGTTGAGCAAGACACGATAAAACTCAGAACTATAGGCTGTGTTCAAATTTTTTATGGCTGGTTTGTAGGATGGTTTATGCGTATTGTTTATTTATTTGGAATATCCTATGTCAACAGTGGTCGCCGAGTGGTCTCCGAGTCTAAGAAAAGATTTGCTCCCCCTTTATAAGATTTTTTTAAAAATATATAACAATACGCTAACGAATATGTTTGAATTACCCGCTAGTTTAGAGATTAAATTATCTACTGTTAAACTTTCTTTACTAGAATAGCTCTGGCAAACGTAAAAGTTCCCGGTAAGCGGCAATAGACTCGCCACCTATTACGTGGGACCGATATTATAATTGGCAATATGTGGACGTGTTTATGCCTCCGGGGAAAAAGGCGTTAATGTAACTATGTATATATGAGATACGTATGCTATACATCTGACCTCCGCAACCAGAAGGAAGCATCATTCTATGGTTAAACCAGCTGTCAAAATATTAAAAGGCTTTTAACATTGTATATGTTCCTAATGTGAAAAAAAGTAATTTTTGAAATATTTTTAATCAATAACATGAGGTATATTTGTAAAAAAATCTTAAAGGTATTTCATAGATAAATTCCTTATAATTTTTTTTAAATTGATAATTAATCACTTGTTCATAATTTGTTTTTAATTAAAAATTTACTCGTGCGTACTTGTGGTTACGCTCAATATTTAAATTAACTGTTAAACGAGTATGACGTCCTACTATAATACTGACTAGAATCAATATATAAACACTAACAGTTTCATCGTTAGACAGTTGAATATTGTACAACAAACCGATACAAGGTAAATATTTAAACATATGTGTGAACATATTTAAAATTTTACTAACAAATATTTAAACAGTTGTATTTGGAAAATACAACTCTCATTTGTTTATGCCCCGTGCCCGTAAGGCAGCAGGCAGGAAAGAGTTGTATTTAGACAATGAAACTTTGTTGTAACAAAAAATATCCTTTGTACATCCAAGGGCCTTAGGCCTTGAATGTATTAAAACTAGATAGGTACTAGTAAAATAGGGTATATAGGGATCCTACCAAGACCTAAGCAGCCCAAGCTAACCTCACCTGCAAGTGATGCACCTGCTGATCAACGGACGAGGTTCTGGCGAACATAACAATGTCCGGTAAGCGGCAATAGGCTCGTCACCTATTACGTGGGACCAACTAAATAATTGGCGAAGTGTGGGGGTATAAACCAATTTCATTTCATTTGTAAATAATGTTCATTATGGCAATTCATCATATTATTATCAGCCTTATAAAGTTTACTACTGAACGCTAGCCTCCCCAATAGATAACATTCTATTGGGGATATTTGCCCATAATCAGCACGCTGGGCAGGCGGGTTGGTGATCGCAGTTCAAGCCAGTACGCAGAATGACGCTACTGCCCATCATCCAGTAGGATTTCTCTTCGTCGACTCTTATGATTCCCCGAGAGATGAGAGTGGGTGGAACTATTCTAGGCCGATACGACACGGTACATTTGTATAAATATATAACTGAATAGTGAATTATTTTTGCACATAGCTGTCAAGTTTTCATAGTAATAAATTTTCTCAATAAATTATTGATAGAGTATGACTACCACAACGATACCTGACTGACTAATGATCTGGACAAAGCGACGGAAAGCCGATGGATGCAGGCGGAAAAAGATTGATCAATGTGTAAAACTATAGGGGAGGCCTGTCTTCAGCAGTAGACTGCTATAAGGTTGACTATCAAGCGATACAAACGCCCTGGTTAATGTTCTATTCCATATATTTTCTATAAGTGTTTCTGTCGTGTCCCTCAGATGAGCAAGATCTTCCTCCTGGTATTGCTGGCGGTGTGCCTGTGCCTGGCCATGGCAGAGCCCGGGGCCCACATCGACAAGCGGTCTGCGCTGTTCTACAACCCGTTGCTGTATCGGTATTCGCACTCCACGCTATACGACCCCACCTTCTACTCGGGGTACCGGTACTACTACTGAATCCAATAACCATGAACATTCCGCCTAAAACTGACTGAATAAAGATTGCAATATAAATCAAAGTTCTTTTTTATTTTTTCTACGGTACACTGTACACTGCCTTAAAGACTGTTTATTATCATCATAGCCCATTAACGTCCCACTACTGAGCACGAGCCTCCTCTCACATATCAAGGTGTGAGGATATTGGGTCATATTCCACTACGCTGACTCAATGCGGATTGGCGGAGGCAGGTGTGTGGCGTCCTGCGGTTAGAATGTTTCAAGCCGCCCATTAGGCCTCTAACATGGCTTAACGACTACCACATTTAGTGATAACCGGGACCAACGGCTTAACGTGCCTTCCGAAGCACGGAAGCGCTCGATATCAAATGCCACACAAACGGTCACCCATCCAAGGACTGACCTCTGTAAACTCTGCTGTACTTCGGTGATCGTTTCCGACCACCGAGCACCGCAGAGCTACGAGCGCTTCTGACTGAATATAAGACTGAATATAGATTGCACTTAAACTGCACATTTATTTATGTCATTAACTATTATACAGAACTTGAAAATGTCAAAATTAAATATGCAAAACAGACAAAATAATATGATCTAACTAAAATCTAGAATATTTAAAAAAATTATATGCACTTACATTCCTATGTATATTAAGTATGTATTTACACAAAAAAATAGTATTTAAGTATGTTTATCCGTTGTTCAGCATCCATGTCACAATTTTTATCTAATTATTTTTATCTACAACTAGCTGACCCGGCGAACTTTGTTCCACCTTAATGGCAATAAATAAGCAGAATGTGTTTATTTTTTTATTGGAAACAATATAACAATATTAAATACCAAACAATAAAAAACAATATTAATCATTCCTTATTATTTCTGTATTTTAGTACATAGGTTGCTTCCCTTAAGTTATCTTGTGATATACGACATTTTTTGTTTTATTATTATTTATTGAGAAGCACAAAGTCGAGCCATACTATCGCGGCGCCTGTTCACGTGCAATTTCTTGTTCTTCTTCAGTCCTTTCATTTGCAGTATTTCGTATTCTTCTTGCATTGCGGCTTTGTCGAGAAAGATTCGATCGTCCAGCTCGCGGCATTAGTAATTAAACTTCACCTGACCTAAAAAAAAATTTCAACCATACCGAGTTTTATAGTTAACTTCACTGTTTATGTTACGAATGGGCAATGGCACTATCTTTGCATTATAATTGTTATTATTTATTTAATAGAAATAGTTTCTTTCTTTCTTTAAAATAATGGCGTCGTGCGTCCAGCACATTTAGCCAGTGTCAAGTAAGTGATATATCAATAGTAAAAGAGATAATTCGTAGTATATGAGAATGTTTGGTGATAAAGATGATAAATGGTAAAGGAGATACCCTCCCCTAAGCCCTTTGAGTCCTCAGTAAAGATGTGGGACTATACTGAGATCTCACATGGACTCCTTAAGAGAATTTGAAAAGTGATGTTGCACTGTTTTGTTTCATTTACCAACTCTTATGTACGTTCACAAACACTTAACGGGTAATTATCCACCGTTATTACACATTAATGTTCGAAATATCACAAATTTTAGAAAATAAAACAAAACTGCAGACATGACGCTTCACATTCCCGCGAAGAAGTCAGAAATAGTTAGAATTTTGATTTCTTACAAATATCAAATTGTCATCCATACGCCACTACATAGCTGTCATTTGCGTTTTCTTATTCCAAGCCTGATTCTTTTTTGTTATATCACGTTTTATAGTGACTGACGTTTCATGTCAAGTCACACGGGAACGCTGTCGAACGGGATAAAAAGTATCCTATGTCCGTCTCCTGGCTCTAAGCTACCTCCCTACCAATTTTCGCCCAAATCTGTTCTGCCGTTCTTGAGTTATAAGTGCTGTAACTAACACGACTTTCTTTTATATATATAGATTAAACTGTTAAGTGCAATGAGTGATTATGAATATACAATAACAAACATAGTGAATATTTTTAGTAGGGGAGACCTGGAGATTTGTAACACAGGTCCTGTACCTAGTACAGACTCTAGCTCTCACTAAGGGACGACTTATGCCACTGTAATTAGTAATAGTTCATAAGATATCTATTGTACCCTTTTGAGAGAAATAAATCTTATTAATAAATCTTACATATATACATACATACATAATGTCACGCCTCTTTCCCGTAGGGGTAGGCAGAGATCACATCTTTCCACTTGCTACGATCTTGGCACACACTTTTAGCTTCATTCACACTCATTAACCTCCTCATACACGCCCGTCGGTTTAGGGTACTTTTGACCTTTTTTTTTTTTTTTTTATCGTCGGTAAAAAATGCTGTTTACGCACTGTCTCCCGGCCAATGGGGGGACCGGGAGGGGAGTGTGGGGCTCACTGCGGCAGACGCGACCACCGCAGTCCTACCCACTAAAAAACTTCCGACGACGCCCACCGCTGTTGAAAAAGGGGCAGGGGGCCAGTGCCTGGGTTTGTAGCTTCTGGCACCCCGCCCGCGGCCAACGTCCCCCGGATCAGAACCGGGAGGACCTCCTCAGAGGAGCGCAGTGTGTCGCGCCCCTCCTACCTCCTTGTGCGGCCATGGCGTAACTGGCCGACTTCTGGGAGGGTCTATAGCTAGACGGAAGGGGCCCCCTGCCCTAGCCACCTAAGACCCTCCAGGCGCGGCTGGACGGGCCCTCCTTGCCCGCCCGCTGCGCCAACGGCGTAGCCGGATAGAGAGCGGATCCCGCTCCCTCTCCCGCTCCGCGGCCTCCTTCTGCGACATCACCACTTCGCAGAAGGAGGCCATCGCCTCCCACGCCGTCTCGCTGTCGACCATCATTCGCATGATGGTCGGCAGCGAGAGAGCGACTCCACCCAGGGCCGCGGTAAGCGTCGCCCGCGGCCCCGCCCACGCTGGGCACTCCACCAACGTGTGCTGAGCAGTGTCGACTGCGCAGTCACAGTGGTGGGGTACTTTTGACCTGCCCTTTCTCTAACATTTTTTGTATTTGGTCATGGAAGGTCTTACGTGGTCTTCCCCTCCTCTCAACATGACCAAACCATCTAAGCATACCTTTCTCAATTCTTGTCACTATATCTTCTTTTACACCAGCTTCAACCCATATCACTTCATTCCTTATCCTATCACTCAAATAAATCTTATTAATAATATTATTATGACCTTGAGTTCAGATAGCTGGATCGGCATTTTTTGACCCAAGGGACATGCAAAAATTACATGCAAGTAGATATAATAATAACAAAAATAGCAACATTAGTAATATAATACATTAGTATACTCGCCACCATGCCGTATCTGCCAACTTATGATGAGGTGTAATCCCTTTTAAATAATGACATTAAGGCTAGTTAGTGGACTTAAAAGTTTAAATCCCAAGACATTGTCCGTGGGCTTCCTAACTCAGTAACATAAACCACATACACTTGTTATGGGAGAGCGAAGTTTCCAAACACAAGCTATCTATATGCTTTTTTGACGACCGATATGACGTGGAGGCGATTATATCCGCACTCCGCTCCTGAGGTCGTGGGTTCGATTCCCACACAGGACAAATCTTTGTGTGCGTAAATATGAATATTTGTTCTGATCTGGGTGTTTTCCTATATATATTAAGTATGTATTTACAAAAAAAACCGTTATTATATATATTCTTTATTGCACAAAAAACAAACAATAACAAAAAAAAGCCTTATGTGAAAAAGACGATGTACAAAGGTGGACTTATTTCTAAAAGAAATCTTTTCCAGTCAACCTTAACTGAAGTGGAAGAGATAGTTATTTAGTATCTATAACACAAGTTCTTAGTGATACTTATCTTGGATTTAAAGAATTGGTGTAATTGTCAGAAAATATTTATTTATCTATGCTCAAAGGGAAGTTTTAAACAAATAAATGATAAATATAAAATATATATACATATATTCTTTGCACTTAAGCTATCCGTCTTATGCTATGATTATTACGTGCTTACACTTTAACATCTGTAGCAGTTTGTACCAGGAACTTGGAACTATTCCATAGAACTACGAAAGCATAGAAGTGGCGCAGTCGTTAGGTACGAGCACCTGTACCAGTGGCAGTAACGTTGTTCAAACTCAAACTGCCAGTTCGGAAAGTTCTGGAAAAGGATCTTGTTAGGGACGATTCATTTGGCAATTGGACTAATGACGGTTTGTGTAAAGTGCTTATATAGCTGTGCACTTTTGCCCCTATTAAAATAGAATTATTTAATACACATACACTAAAATAATCACGAAATAAAATTAATGAACTTGTAAAATAAAAAAAGGACAAAGAAAAAATAATTTATCCACATCTTTGCTCTTATAAGGCTTGCAACATGGGTGATTCATGAAATGTTGCTTTTTGAAGTAATTTCTCGATAGATTCAGTACCTAGGCCAACAATAGTGCCGTAATCTCAAGGGGTAAATCGACAATGAGAAACCCTACCGGATGATAGGCAGCTGGGTCATCCTGCGTACTGGCTTGAATTACGATCATGGTCATTTATACGAATAATAATGATGACAAGACTATGACGACAAAACAACTTTGAATATCTGGCTTATTACATTACTGCTAAAGTGTCTAACATATATTTAGAACTTATAGAACGTTAATTTTTAGAATGTTAATGGTACTGACCTTACACGATGGAATCATAAGATTTCCTCATTACCATCTCACCCAAAAGAAGTTCAAGTCAAGTCGATCAAATCATTTATTCAAGTTTGACTCAATAGAGATCTTATGAAGGTTAAACTTAAAATTTGACGGCTCCTCCGCGCGTAACGTAACAGTCCTCTGCTGAACATATGCTGTTGCTGCCACTCTATTTGTGTTCCTTCGCGTCGGTTCATTGGGTGGGAGACTCTTCTCTAGTATGTTTACTGGTTCAAATTTGCCGGTTCATCGAGCTATTTATGTCGCCTACTGCTATTTGAGACTTCAGCTCGAATATCCATGCTGTGTCGGTCACTGCGGATCTCCTACGGATTTTCAAGCAATCCGGGATCTTCTGCCAGACGTCAGGTTTTCGAGCTTCGAGCCGTGGGCTCATTCCCCGGGTATCTTCACACAGGGCATCGACCCTTCCCCCCGACTGGTCTCCACCTTGTCGTGGTGGGGGGCTGAGTACCTCCCGGTAAGGCACAGGAGGCGCCAGGGAAAAGGTAACACCCAGAGACCGACGACTCTGGATGCCCTTAGTACTGACTACCGGGGGAGAAACTAAGAGGGACCTGTGGAGGGCGCAGCGGGCGGGCCAGGAGGGCCCGTCAAGCAGCGCCAGGAGGGTCTTAGGCAGTGGGGGCAGGGGGCCCCTGCTGTCTAACTATAGACCCTCCGAGAAGTCGGCCACACACGCTATGGTCGCACAAGGAGGTAGGAGGGGCGCGTCCACTGCGCCTCTCTGAGGAGGTCCTCCCGGTTTTGGTCCGGGGGACGTTGGCCGCAGGCGGGGTGCCCGAAGCTGCAACCCAGGTACTGGCCCCCGCCTCTTTCTCAACAAGCGGCGGGCGTCGTCGGAAGATTTTTAGTGGGTATTACTGCTGGCAGTCGCGTCTGCTGGTGGTGAGTCCCACACCCCCTTTCGGTGGTCGATCATTATCATCAGTCACTACGTCTCAGTACCAAGGTGGAGTGGTTAGGTATAGTGGCGGAAAGAAACAACCTTGGGGAGATTAAAGCCCGGTTCTTCTGCAATCAGGTTCCTGTCCGAGTGAACGCGTTACTTTACAAGTGCTCCATTTGTACCTACCAGTTTCCATATTATGGAATTGTAGTCAAGGGGTTGGGTCCTATAGTTAAACCCTGGGACAGTAATCGCGACCGTCAACCCTTTGTCGTCCTGACGTCATTCTGTTAAGGACCGCTCTCAGCTGTCAACGGCGGTTTTTAATATATAAAAATGTCAATTATTTATGTGTTTTTTACCAATTCTGAATCAGGATTATATTTAGTTATAAATATCTTCCTGATTCTTCTGAAAATTTAGGTAATTTTGTCGCAAACCGAAAAAAGGTATACAAATATTGTGACATTGTCTCTACCTATCCCTGTGGGAACAATTGTATGTGACCTTATGTATAATATGTGTCAATAAAGATTAGTGCTACTTAGATTCGCACAGAAAGGTTTCCGTATCATTCGTCAACAATTAAAAATATTTTGACAGTTTATACAGCATACTAGATTAACACTTAAAAACGATTAAACATACTGAAATATAATTTTTTGTACGTACAAATTTACTCAAATTACATAGAAAATATGCAGGACAAGAAAAACAGTACAACCATATTTAGTTCTTAAAATAAGCAAATATATAAAAAACCCCAAAATTGAAATAACTATGCCACAAGTTTTATTTTATGTGGATGCATTGTGTGCCTAAAGTTTTTTTTTGTGATTTCGAAAACTGTCCGATCGACAGCGCCAAACACCAATTGGATATGTCGAAGTTGACAAAAAAAAACTTTGAACCGTTCTACTGTTGAAATTGACAAAATTACATTAATTTATTTTAAAAACAAGATATGCGATATGGTTAAACGAACAGTGGTGGCATAGACAATTAGTTTCGTCAATACCATTTGGGTAAAAACCGTTCAAATAATCAAAAATCTCTTAACATTATAAACAAAAAAGTGGATTCTAACTATTCCTAATTTTCTTTTAACCACAAAATGTATTATTAATTGCCATATTAATTTGTCCGTCAGCTGCTGCTCAATATAAATATGAATACTTTTGGTGTCATATTCACAGTCCCTCATTGTTGAGTTACCAACTTACACAAACAAAATTAAGGTGAGAAAATTTTTAATATATTTAATAATTTCAATTTAATTTTAAATCGTTTCCAGATAGTAGCATTTCAAGATAGTTTATTTTTCAACACAGTTTTTGCTAACTTAAAAGCAATTAATTGATTTAGCTGATCTAGCTAGTGCATTAGTGTGAATCTGGATATTTCCCACATAATTATTTTATTTATGTAATATTATTTTTTTTTTTTTGTAAGGACAATAAGAACGTTTTTTTACCGTTCTTTTACAATCGATGCAGTGAATGGGCGAGTTAAATTTTAAGTTGGTCCTTCATAAGAGCTCTATGGAGTCAAACTTGAATAAATGAAGAGAGAGAGAGGAGAAGAGTATCAATATCATAATATCAGCCTTATAATGTTCACAATTGAATGAAATCTATTGGGGGTATTTGCCCATAATCACTACTCTAGGCATCGGGGTTGGTGATCGTAGTTTAAGCCAGAAGGCAGAATGACGCTGCTGCCCATCATTTGGTCGTACTTCTCTTCGTCGACTCCTACGACTCCTCGTGAGATGAGAGAGAGTGGCACTATTCTTGACTGGTACCACATGGAACTAGTCCAATCTCAAGCTTTCTTGCAGCACCTTCTCGATGTACTCAATGTCCAGGGGTCGGTCTACAACATACAATTATTATCTATAACAGCTGACTGATAAAATATGTTCATTTATAGATGCAAAATCTCGTACTCTTGGCGGCAATATATAAATATGCAATATAATTATAACATATAACAGCTGACTGATAGTATATGTTCCCGTGTAGATGTACAAGTTCCTCCTCGTGGTCCTGGCGGCAGTGTGCCTCGCGCTGACAGCGGCCGCGCCCGCCGAGCACGTCGACAAGCGCTCCCTGTTCTACAACCCGCTTTACTACCGGTACGCTGACCCCTACTACTATGACTCCTACTACAACAATGGCTACCGGTGGCTTTGGTGAACAACTGGACACTAGACTAATGATTTGAATGATGGCATTTGAATAAAAGTTTTAGCAACTGAATTTTAGTTTTTTATGTTTTTTAAGTACCTAGTTATTTTCTTATTCTGTGACTACAAAAATCAGGTTTTTGGAGACTTGTCAAATTGTTTTACTATTAAGTACATTTTCTTGTAACTGGCGGGAGAAAAGACTAACCTTGATGATTCTTTTATGGTCAAGCTCCCGCCCGCACGTTATAATTTTGACTTTCATAAAAGCTCTATGGGCTAAAGCAAAAAAACAACTTTGAGAGAGAGAGGTGCACAGAAGAATCCAGCTAGGCTAACATTTGGGAAACATCGTCGAGCTTTTCGTCGCCGATACCGCAAAGACTAAAGTCTTTAATGACTGCATTTTACCTGTCATGACGTATTGTGCCGAGATGTGGACATTGACGGTACGGTTGACAAAACAAAACAAAACTAAACAAGAAAAAAAGTAATGTTACAAAATGGATACCACTCAGCTTATAATAATAATAATAAATATTCTCTAACAATCACACCAATTATTTAGTTCCAAGATAAGTATCATTAAGAACTTGTGTTATGGATACTAAATAACGGATAAACATACATTATACTTTTTTTAAAATTATAAATACATACTTCAGATACATAGGTGAACACCCAGACCAGAACAAATATTCATGTTCATGCACACAAAGATTTGTCCTGAGTGGGAATCGAACCCACGACCTCCCAAGTGAAGTGCAGGTATACTGACCTCCACGCCGTATCGGTCGTCAAATGGTCGCTTATGCCGCAGCATCGAGATGCCGAGACGCTGGTTTTCAGTGTCTGGTCAAAATAATTATCTAAACTTGACACTCACAATACATAGTATTATTAAAAGAATTGAAATGAAACTAATAAAATAAACTAAGTTATTGATACAATGGAATATAGTTTTTGTAAAATATAATCAGTGAATTGACATATAATTGCAATAAAATTTAATAAATAGTATAATGAAATGAAATATAAATATATTTTTTTAGATAAAATGTATAGGAAAATACCAATTTCATTAGCCAAATGCGAAGGGGTAGGCAGAGGCATATTATACGCCCACACTTCGCCAATTATATTGTGGGTCCCACGTTATACGTGGCGAGCCTATTGCCGCTTACCGGGCACTGTTATGTTCGCCAGAGCCTCGTCCGTTGATCGGCAGGTGCACCACTTGCAGGTGAGGTTAGCTTGAGGTTCTTAGGTCTAGATAGGATCCCTATAAACTTTGCAAGGAGTTCCAATATCTTACGCTTTACGAAGCATAGACGCGCTTGATATACCGCAGCCTGCATCACTGGCGCGATGCCAATGCTTAATGAACCGTTTCAGGCACAATTTGAAGAGCATCATACTATAATCTCTTGGGAATCTCACGAGGAAGCTCACTATACGAACCTGTCATTTCTAAATGCCACACAAACGGCAAGGACGGATGGCTGTAAACATTGCTGTACATTTGAGATCTTCTCCGATCATTAAGTACCATGGAGCTACGGGCTTTTACGAGCTATGCTTAATTACTTACCATTGGGCTGTCGATAGCAGTAGTAGTCAAGTGTACGTAAACAATTGGCGATTCGGTTCTCTGTAGGTACATTCAACTCCGATATTCTTTGCGCCGGCAAGTGATTCAGTCTGTTAAGGGGCATGAAACAGCATTAATCCAAGCCGTCATGAGTGGGTCATGGCGGCCTGCATAATGCGCTTGGTACCGTGCTTGCTCTATTTTTTGGTACGGCTCCGAATGCTTACCATCAGCTTGGGTGTAGTCAGTATAACGTGTCACATTAAATTCGTTATCCCTAGCGATCACGTTACACTTAGTGTCTAGTAATTTTACAACAAATTATTCCGAATTATTTCTATTCGGAATAATTTGTTGTAAAACCGATTTCATTTTATTTCAAAACTACAGTTTCAATTGTTTAAATATTTAAAGACTTTAAACTCCAATATTTCTCCGATCTCCAACTTTTTATTTATATTTCTTAATCTAATTGGATTATTACAATAAAAAATACGCCTTGCAAACAATTTTCGTGGTTGTAAAAACAATCTATTTGTTTCGGTTTTCAGTGATGCGACATGTCTGCAATTTATTCTTTTTTTTCAAAACTTTGTGATATTTTTATCATGATTGTGTTATTAAACCGGTAAGTGTTTGTAAACGTACGTGTGTATAGGTAAACCGAACGAAACAGAAAAAGAACTCGCTCAAGAAGCTCGTTTACTATGACATTATGTATATATCTCTTACTTGACACTGACTTAATGTGCTAAGCGCACAAAGCCATTATTAAATAAATAAAATATGTCAATGCTATTTAATAGTGGCACAGACACAAAGCACCCAAACCAAGTCCTGGCTATTTCGAAAGTAAAAAAATACTTTTCAAAAGAGTACTAATGTGTAAATAATAACTGTTTCCCAAACAACCACATCGCTCACTATTTTTCTCAAATTTAAATTAGCGAAAAGAAATTTCACAACAACTTTTTGCATATTTATATTTTACAAAACTTTTTGTTGGCAAGTTATCGTTTATCAAACAATTACTTAATCATGTTTCGTTGTCATGTTTTTTCGGTATGCTGACAGATGAATAATGTTTTCATATTTATATACAAACTCGTGTGAGACAACGCGCGATTCTGGTCGTCTGAATACATCGGCTTTCCGCCGCCATGACCAGTTCATCGGTCCATCGCGTGAGAGGACGTTTTACAACGTTTGCCGTAAGTCTTTAATTATATTTTAACGTGCGTAGGAAGCCTTAATCCCATATAGATTTTTATAATTTATGAAAACTTGTCTTGATGACTACTTCTTTAATGCATTAAGCCTGAACATGAAAATTTTATGCTTGCAATTAAGAGAAATCTATTAGATGTTTGATATAATAGAAGTTGACAATAAAAACTAATTTACATATAGTGCAATTACCGGAGTATAGTGCGTAATTCATAAAATTAATTTATAAATAAAGTTCCTACAACTTCAGCTAAGGAGAAAAATTTAAATAAAGAATACTTAAATTGCTGCAAATTTTATTACACTGTCAACATTGAAATCATCAGTCCAGGATCCAGTTGTTCAGTAAAGCCACCGGTATCCAGGGTAGTTGTAGTAGGAGTCGTAGTAGTAGGGGTCAGCGTACCGGTAGTAGAGCGGGTTGTAGATCAGGGAGCGCTTGTCGACGTGCTCGGCGGGCGCGGCCGCTGCCAGCGCGAGGCACACTGCCGCCAGGACCACGAGGAGGAACTTGTACATCTACACGGGGACATATACTATCAGTCTGCTGTTATATGTCAAAACTAGCAGCGCCCTACGGTTTTACCCGCGTGGTCCCCGTTCCCGTGGAAATATCGGGATAAAGAGTGTCCCATATGTTAGTTCAGGACTGCAGCTATACACGTACAAAGTTTCATCACAATCGCTCCGGTAGTTATTGCGTGAAAGAGTAACAAACATCCATCCACACATACAAACTTTTACGTTTATAATATCAGTGGGATTAGTAGGATTGTATCTTGGCGACGACCGATAGGGCGTGGTGGCGAGTATACTCACTCTCCGCTCCAAGGTCGTGGGTTCGATAACCACACAGGACAAATATTTGTATGCATGAACATAATATTTGTTCTGATCTGGGTGTTCCTCTATGTATATTAAGTATGTAATTACAAAAAAAAAAGTATTTATGTATGTTTATCTGACATTTAGTATTCATAACAAACGTTCTTAATGATACTTATCTTGCAACTAAACAATTGGTGTAATTGTTAAAAATATTTTTTTATGTATGTAGTCCCAAGTCCAAAAAGGAAGACAAGAAAATTATCCTTTGCTCTTGTAAACATCACGTGCTGGTCTTAGAACCATCTGTGCAGACTATCAGCACTTGTACCAAGAAATTTGGTAATTAATACTCACATCACTATCAAGCCTATTTCCCCGAAGGAGTAGGCAGAGGCATACTATACGCCCACACTTCGCCATTTATATTGTTGGTCCCACGTAATATGCGAGCCTATTGCCGCTTTTCGGGCATGGCATGCGTGGGGCCGAAGCCTACACGTAGAGGCCACTTAGACAATTTTAATCTTATCTTTATGTGACACCAAGCGGCGATTATATTATTAAGAATTAAAGCTATTCATTCTTTAATTGTTGTTGGAACAACACAATTCAAATACTATTTTTATTAAAATGCTTTTTTACATACACATGATGAGTATTAATATTTATTAATTACAAATTCATTAAGTATTAAAACTTATATTGTTTTTCTTACCTTATATATGTTTGTCTGTTATCTCAACAATAAGAAACTGTGATTAATTCACGAATATATCATCTATTTATACAAACTTGGGCACAAGAGGCACAAATGGATTTATCGATTAATAGTTTTTAGAATGACTTTCCCGGACGCTGCGAAATTTTTCTCTAGACCTGCAGTGGTGATTTTGTCAATTATACGCATAGAAATAATAACAAATATTTTTTTAGAACTGTACTGTAACGTCATTGAGAAAATTATTTTCGTCGAAGTAAAGTTTATACGAGTGGGAACGTATAACTGTTCAAACATTTGACTTCACATAAAACTATTCGCAGATATTTCTGTACAATATTTTTCAAATCATTAATACATACAATCACGCCTGTTTTCTCGAATGGGTAAGCAGGTGCATATTATACTCCCACACTTTGCCAATGTTGTTTTTGGTCCCACGTAAGGGGTAGCGCGTGGAAGCGCTCGTAGCTCTGCGGTGCTCGGTGGTCGGAAACGATCGCCAAAGTACAGCAGAGTTTACAAAGGTCAGTACTTGGATGGTTGACCGTTTGTGTGGCATTTGATATCGAGCGCTTCCGTGCTTCGGAAGGCACGTTAAGCCGTTGGTCCCGGTTATCACAAAATGTGGTAGTCGTTGAGCCATGTTAGAGGCCTAATGGGCGGCTTTAAAAATTCTAACAACAGGACGCCACACACCTGCCTTCGCCAATCCGCACTGGGTCAGCCTGGAGTATGACCCAATACCCTCACACCTTGATATGTGAGAGGAGGCTCGTGCTCATTAGTGGGACGTTAATGGTCTGTGATGATGAAGGGGTAGCAAGCCTATTGCCGCTTGCCGGGAACTTCTGTGTTTGCCAGAGCCTCATCCGACATTTATTTTTATCCGACATTTATCCGAGAGTCATTCGACGTTATTCAAAAAAGCTTTAAAAAAAATGTTGACTCTAAGATGTTACTACAGTTTAAATGAATATCTTGACGACAAATCTTTGTGAGTGTTATATAAATGACTACTATGATTATGGCTTAAATTAATGAAATTGTATTGTTTAAATTTGTTTTAATTTTTATTTTTTGAACGTTTATTAATTGTTGACTTGATTTTGATGTATTATGTACCCACTCACAACTACATCATTATTGCCTTATTTTTACACCAGTTATGGTAAAACATGTTGAAACTATGTACTTCATATCTTAACATCCTAAAATAAGCATTTATATGTATGTTTTCTTATTACCAACTCATGTTTAGACATATAAATTAATATTTATCCGTTAATCGGCAGGTGTACCACTTGCAGGTGAGGTTGGCTTGGGCTTAAAAGATGATGGTACAATCCCTGTACATACGAATACAAATCATAGAATCATGTATCGCAATTTCATTGTATCGATTATTTATAATAACCTACAAAATCAATCGTTATAGTGTTAATAAATTATGTGTATTTTATCGAAATGATGTTGTAACAAAGATTTTTAGCCATAATTTTATTCCTACGAAAGTTTCGTGTTGCTATATAGTTGAATCATATTTTTTTACTTCATTAAAGGCGAAAGCTACATTGAAAAAATAATTGACATGTAATTAATAAATGATCGTGCATAAACCACCTTAATTAAAACCCTAAAAAAACTTAAAGTATTTGGATAAGGTTGTTTTTGAGGACCTCTTGGCGGGAACGAGTGGCGACATGTCTGCAGTTTTGTTTTATTTTGTAAAATTTGTGAAATTTCACGGATTTATGTGTAATAACGGTGGATTATTAACTGTAAAGTGTTAGTGAACGTACATGAGTGTTGGTAAATTAAACAAAACAATGCAATATCCCTTTTTAAATTCTCTCAGAAGCCCATGTGAGATCGCAGTATAGTCCCACATCTTTACTGAGGACTCAAGTGGTTTATTGGGTATCTTATTTACCATTTATCATTTTTAACGCCACTTATTCTCATTTACTATGATTTATGTTATGTATATGTTATTAATATATCTCTTACTTGACACTGGCTAAATATGCTAAACGCACGAAGCCAGTACTTAAAAAAAATAAGATTGTTTCTTTATGTCATATAATAGCAAATTAATATTAAATAAAATGAGAAATTAAATAACACATTCTTTATTGTATAGGATAAGATCAACAGGATAATTTTCATTTGTCAAATTTTTACAAACAAAATGGAAATTCAATTTGTTTTTCACAATAAAGAAAATGTAGGGCGGGTAAGTAAATAATTAGATAGTAAAAAGTGAGTAGGGTATATATTGGCTACAAAGTTGCCAAACGAAAATAAATTGAGTATACCTTCCGTTAAGTATTGTTAAACATGTTTCGATATATTTTTTTTTCTGCAATCGGCCTTTGAAGCCATAATCAGAAGTGATGCTCCTAAATAATTATCAGCTGGCAGTTCATTAACTGTCATCGCTGGTCCAAAAGAACTATTTCAGTTTCTCTGATCTAAGTTAAAAATACTCCATCGCCTCAGTCTCTGAATCTGATGTTTCGATATAAGATTTTTTTAACATAATACTTTAAATGATTTTTTTTGTTTGGTTTACCGCTTTACTGAACTAAAATACCTTACTAAAATATAATTTAATAATTTTTTACATAGTTTGTTCGATATTTGTTATAAAACTTTTTATGTATTTGATTTATAAAGATTTATATATTTAAATACTTAAGTAGTTATAGAATAGCTATAGTAATGTAATAGCTTTCTACGAAATGAATTCGAAATTAAAATAATCTATGCCGTAATATGGCATTCTTGCTTAATTATTATCATAGATAAAGATATTCCTTGATCATTGTCGCTGAAAGTAATGCTGTAAAATACCTCTCATTGATAGCATTTATTGCATTTTATAATTATTATTTTTTAAATTTAATTAATTAAAATATTAATTCTAATAACGACATCTTCGGGTCTATTTCAATCAAATTAATATCGTAGAAAGAAACTGGCTGTATTTTTTTTAATCTACCACATTCTTCAGAAGATATGTAATTTATTTACATGTTGAAACTTGTTGCAGTAGAAACTTATTCACAACCCTCTGCAATGAAGCTTGCGGTTCTATTGTTACAAAATACGCTATAATTAAGTCTATACGTTTAGGGCATTGCATGATTCTCTAATTTAACGAAAACGAAACTTCGTTATACTTACCTCTTTCACTCTCTAGGTATATCGTTATCGAGTGAAAGGGTTGGGTATAACGAAGATTCGTTTTCGTTGAATTAGAGTCGGTACCGTTTTGCAGTGTCCGAATAAGAGAATCTCGGCTATTGATTGGCAGTTTGTATGTACTATCTGTCGAGTAAAAGCTACTAGGCATTTACTTTAACACTATGAAAAAGGCCCTTAAAGTAATAAGGACTTACACCCCTTTTAAAAAAGATTTTTAAATTAATCCTTAGGTAATAAATACTACAACGAATTTTAATTTCAATGAAATACATAATGCTTTTAAACACTACTTTTAATTTAAATACATACATGAACGCTTGGGAAACAGGCAGAAGCATGTCATACGCCCACACTTCGACAATTATATAGTTGGGCCCACGTAATAGTTGGCGAGCCTATTGCCGCTTACCGGACACTGTTATGGTCGCCAGAGCCTCGTCCGTTGATCGGCAGGTGCACCACTTGCAGGTGAGATTGGCTTGAGCTCTGATCTTGATGAGATATTGTATAAAATAATGTATGCATTAGGTATTAAAACATTTGGAGGAGTTCAAATTATTATTGAATAGTTATTAAGCTGTGCTGAACCGTGCTGTGTGGTACCGGACTAAAATAAAAGCGAAATTCTATCGGATGATGGGCATCAGTGTCGTCCTGCGTACTGGCTTCAACTGCGATCACCAACCCGCCTTCCCAGCGTAGTGATTAAAGGGCAGATATCCCCAGTATAATGTAATATATTGAGCAGGCTATTGTTTAGCAGTGGACAGATGGATAAATTTAAAAGAGCATAACCTGTGAGTTTCTTGCCAGTTCTTCTTACAGAGCGGTGGCTCGGAACTGGCACTTGATTCACTTACACTTAATTTTTTTTGTTTTTAGATTGTTTTGTTGCATGTAACTTAATTTAAGCTTCGTGATTTCAGTGTAATATTATTTCGATCGTTTTTTCATATTTATATTATTCAATTTTGATGTTTCTAAGTACTATATAATAGTTTATGAAATAAATAATTTAAATTTTTTTGATTTTGTCTATGTAAGGATGTAATGATAAAGACTTTGTAAACCTCTTTCTTTCTTTTTGTGTAACAATTAAGCCTATCATTTTTATCTTCTAATGCGATTTTACAGTAGCCAATGCCACAATGAACAATTCGAAAAGACGTGAACCAAGTCGTTAATATAGACATTTCAATAGCCAAAACTTGTACAGAGCTGAGTTTTGGTGCGGAACTGACTTAAGTTTTTACTATTTTTAAGTCTATTTTAACCGAAAAATAAAATTGTAATAATTGACGTAGTGCCTTTTTTTATGACTGTATAATTATATCAGTAACAATTGTTAGAATTTTAATAATTTACTATCTAATATAGAATACTGACATAGGTACTTCGGAATGTATATAAATATTAATACCTCTCCCTCTGTCTCATAAGTAATACCTAGTTTTTTTTTGTTAGAATTTAATTTAAATTGCGTGTATTTTAATTCTACGTAAGATTTCACAAAAAGAACTAGTTTTATTTTCGTACATAACTTTTGTGTGTCCTTAACAAATAATTTTAAACTTCTATGGCAAGTCAGGGGACTTAATCTGATTGGTATAACAGAAGCTGTGTTATACTAACTGTAATTGGTTGTGTTTTCCAGAATTTTTTACATAAATATGACGTGATGAAAATGAGGGAATTGTAAATTATATATACTTCCACTAGAGGTAAATTTGAAATGAAAGAATGCACTCAATTGCTGCAAATTTTATTCAAATGTCATCATTGAAATCATCAGTCCAGGGTCCAGTTGTTCAGTAAAGCCACCGGTATCCAGGGTAGTTGTAGTAGGAGTCGTAGTAGTAGGGGTCAGCGTACCGGTAGTAGAGCGGGTTGTAGATCAGGGAGCGCTTGTCGACGTGCTCGGCGGGCGCGGCCGCTGCCAGTGCGAGGCACACTGCCGCCAGGACCATGAGGAGGAACTTGTACATCTACACAGGGACATATACTATCAGTCTGCTGTTATATGTTATAACAATACCGCCGCCAGAAACACTTACAAGTGCTTGTATATCTATATTTATTTATATATAGGTACGCTAACAGCTAAACATACAAACAAATACAACATCATAACACAACAACAAAAATTACATATATCGGTCGGCCTTTAGAAGCGTACACAGCATTCTCCTAAATTTAAACTAATCTAATATAAAATTAAACATTGTTTTATTTATAACATACTAAGCAAAGAGGTTGGTTCTTAATTCTAATATTAACGTCGTAACGTGGGCTCAAGCAGCTCCAGGAGAGTGTTGCTTAGTACTGTCTGTGAGACACTAAAGACGTCCAGGTCGGGTTAGTTCGTGTTTATACAACAAATATAGCGATCAGGCATCTGTTGTAACTTGTTATGTATAAATAAATATTCTCTTACAATCACACCAATTATCTAGTTCCAAGATAAGTATTTTATAGTTTTAGTATTAACGGATGAACATATATAAATACTATTTTTTTGTAAATAAATACTTAATATATATAAGGAAATAACCAGTCCAGAACAAATATTCATGTTCATGCCTGCACTTATATGCACCTGCCGTATAACGGACGAGACAAGTACAGGACCAATATTTAAGCCAATTTGCGTATAACAGATGGTTTGGTCGCCTTCCTATAGTTGAACTATTTTAATTATATGTGGTATCGTCATCCAAACCTTTAAACTGCTTATCTCATTTTGAGCTTTATAGAAGAAAGTAAAAACTGTTTATTTTTCATAGTTAAGGCACTATTTGAATATAGGTGTTATTTTAATTCGTTTATATCTAATTAAATAATAATTTATAGGATTTGAGAGATCCCCATTGATAGACAATTTTTTAAAAGACAAAAGTTTTTGAATTACTATTTCATACATTGACATAATATCTTTCTTACATTGACATACATATAAATTATTTCTTTTTAATTTGACATTTTACTTATTAACTGATTCAATCTATTGAAAATTCATATTGTATTTAAAAGAACAAAAATAATTTGTTATGTAATGTCTTTCTCTAATATTACAATAAATGCATTTCCCAAAGGGATGAAAATGTGAATGAAACTTTTATAACATTTTGACTGTACCATCTGATATTGTACCCACATTTGGCAATAAAACTGATTCTGATAAATTTAAAAAAATTATATAAAATGGCACCAAAGTAAAATGTTGTATTTTTTGAACTTATCGAGCGATTAGCCTTTTAGAAATGATTTAATGCATGCGTCTTTACGTGTGAGAAAAACACAATAAATAAAATAATAAATATGAAATATTTCTGGCACTTACACCAATTATTTAGTTCCAAGATAAGTATAAAGGATTAACATACATAAATACTTTTTTTTTGTAAATACATACTTAATATACATAGAAAAACACCCAGATCAGAGCAAATATTTATATTTATACACACAAATATTTGTTCTGTGTGGGAATCGAACCCACGACCTCAGGAGTGGAATGCGGGTATACTCGCCACCAAGCCATATTGGTCGTCAATGTATTATCAAATTATAACAGTTTTAATAAAAGTATAAGACATATTATTTTTTATTTCGAGTATTATGTCATTGAAGAAATGCATAATTTATTTATTATTAAGACAAAATCATCAAATATTTAATTAAATTATGTATATTGTTTTCGTTACCTTTCGTATGTTTATCTGTTAACTCAGCAATAACAAACTGTGATTAATTCACGAAAATGTCTTATATTTATACAAAGTTGGGCACAACTCACAAGACGCTCAAATGGATATATGAATTGATAGTTTTGTGGTTTGACGAATGGTTTGATAATTAGGAAATCACTTTTATGTAGATTTAACATTTACGTAACTAAATACTTTTTAACGATCAGCACGGAATACTCCGGTTTATCTAAAGTAACACAAACTTTAACTTGTAATGTTAACGATGTTAATATAATATGCAGGTGCGCTGCTTCCACGGTATGTGGCTCTTATAGATAGATATACGATATATATATATATATATGATATAGAGTATTCTTTATTGACCAAATTTAAAAACTACAGATTACAATGAATATTGAAACACAATGGCCAATCTAGGCGGTCTTATCGCTAAAAGCGATCTCTTCCAGACAACCCGACGCAAAGGAGAGAACAGGAAAGCAGTAGGCAGAGCACAAAAACTTTCTTACTTTTCTAGATTGTATCTAGTGCTTTCCATTAAGCAGATTGTAGTAATTATAGATATATTTCTTTAAGTAGTAGTAGTAGTTTAAGTAGTGTATTAATTTAAGTAGAAGTGTACATTCTTATATATTATTTATTTAAATGACTATAAATATTTTATTTGAAGGCAAGCCAAATGAAACACATATAATGCGTGGTATTATAATGTTAAATTGGAGTCCAATTTTAATCTATAATTTGTATGTCTAATAATAAGTACTGTTTGTAGCAGTGCCCTCCCTTTTTATTGTAATCTTTTTATTTTTGTTTAGTATCTTATATATTATTTTAGTTCAGGTATCTACGGAAGACCAGCGTCAAGGCATCACCTAGATGCTACGGCACATGCTGAGTAGATACCCTTTCATAATCATTTAGAGATGTAAATATCTTCAGTTTTATATATATATTATATATTTTGTACATTATATTATGGTTATAATTAAACGTTTTTCTTTCTTTATTATTTTTAAATAAAACTCACACAGTGGTGGGAGCATAGAGCTGATGATCGAGCTCAGTGGCATGCCAATTTTAAGGCTTATGATGAGCTGATGATGATAGGATAATGATGATGATAATCTCACATAGTTATCATATCCTAGCAATATCCCGGTTGCTCCTGACTAAAGCCCAGGGCCCAGGGTCTGCCCACTGGTCTAACCACATGGCTGATCTTCAGTTATTACATGGAGCGACTGCCATCTGACCTCCACAACCCAGAGGGAAACATTATTCTATGCTTAAACCACCTATCAGTCTGTTAGAAGGCACTGACTTCTTAATAACGACTGCTTTAGATGTTTATGACAGCCGGGACCAACGGCTTAACGTGCTTTCCGAGGCACGGAGCAAGCGATCATTACGCACATAACTTCGAAAAGTCATAGGTGCGCCAGGATTTGTTAATCCCTCAGAATATAAAGTCTATGGGTTTCGCCATTGGGCTATTGCTGCTACTCACACAGTTCTTCAAACTAAGCAGAGCTTGTACAATGGCTTCTGCATAACGGACAAATGTACAAATAATCTAACTAGCAGCTTAGTGCATTGATCACAGACAAATGGAGATTGTAATTAACCAATCGATAATTTAAAAGAGCATAGCCTGTGAGTTTCTTGCTAGTTCTTCTTACAGAGCGGTGGCTCGGAACTGGCACTTAGATTCACTTACACTCAATATTTTTTGTTTTTTTAATTTGTTGGTTTCAAGTGAATCTAAGCTTCGTGATTTTAGTATAATTATTTAAAAAAAAAAATTATAATTTTGACGATTTCAAGTACTATGTAATAGTTTATGAAATAAAAAGATTTTTGATTTGATTTGATCTTGTAAAAACTTCGTTGGTAAGTGATTTTCTTGAGATCAAACCTACCTTGAACCAAATTTTATCAAATTCTTTAGAGTCTGATTGATTAGCGTACCATAACTTAAATACTAATACTCTAATACCCTTACCATAAATTAAATTGTTATACCCTTGCAGGGTTCCTTTGAGGACAAAATTTTATTTTTAAGACCTAATGGTACACCAAATTACACAATAAAGAATTTTGATTATGATAACTGAATTATTTTAACGAGCGTATTCTTACTGAAGAAGATAACAAAATGTCAGATACTATTAATGTTCCAGTAATGGACGAGCACGAACCAAATAACGTAACGTTAAAATATCGTGGATATGTAATGAAAATGTTTCAAAGAAGAACAATTATCAAAAAAGTATATCAAAGTATAGTGGACCATGACCCTGTGGCTATCATTACGCCGTTTGAAGACACCGACGTCCCGTGACACGGGTCCTGTCAGCCGCTGGCCTGACCAGAATTTCGGCCACAATTTGTCAGATGTCATGCCCCTCTTTCGCATAGTCGGGTGCTGAATTAAAGCGGATCTGAGACGTGTCCGGCGGTAAAAGAAAATTCTTTTATTTCTTAGACTTACGTATCGGGGAATATGTCTTTTGTCAAATGGAAACAGCTACTTACTCAGATGACTTAAAGTTATTCTTCGCGTTTAATCATCATCATGTCCAACTACTGAGCAACAGAGCTGTCAAAAATCGTCATAATAGGGATACATAATATCACACCTGTTTCCCCGAAGGGGTAGGCAGAGGCTTATTTTATGCCCACAATTCGCCAATTACATTGTTGATCCCACTTAAAAGGTGCCCATTGCCGCTTACCGGGAACTGTTACGTTTGCCAGAGCCTCGTTTGTTGGCAGGTGCACCACTTGCAGGTGAGGTTGGCTTGGGCTCCTTAGATGTTAGGTGTTAGGTGAATCTAAGTGTCAGTTTTTGAGCCACCGCTTTGTAAGAACTGGCAAGAAACTCACAGGTATGGCATTTTTTTTTTGAAATGCACAAACAATTATAGTATGAAGTGAATACTTTCTAATTCATGAGGGTATACTGTATGTTTGCTTAAAGACATTACAGTGTCAATTAATTAAATATCTATGAAGACATCAATTCACTCGCCACTGCATGGTAAAGTAATTTATTTTAGTACACAACTTTTCAACCTGAAACGACAATTGCGGGTTTAGTGCTTATGGAATCTTTCCTAACGTTTGATAATCGTTCCCAAATTAAACAACGTCTTGCTAACTACAAAAGGATCGGTTGTTCAGCAAAAACGTCAGAGACTTGGTGTCGAAAAATATATTAATAAATGCCAACAATCGTAGTATGAAGTGAATAGTTTCTCATCAATCAGGGTAACTGTATGTTTGTGTAGAAGCGGTCACCATGACTTATGTCGGGCCTTGAGTGAAGGCTGATTTATGAACCCATTTCTCAACGCTGCTCCAGTTAACTTATAATGCGAGACGGCTCATTAGGTCCACTCCGTTACCAAGCGCCGCTTGATTTACTTAAACTCATATTTTACTCCTTTTTTTCGTTTGTTAATTTGAAATATGACTCGCGATTTCACCGATGGGGCCTTTTTTTACATCATTTCATCAAAGTGAAAGTTAAAGTCAAAATAGTTTTAGTTCCTTCCTTCCGCCTTCCCCCCGGATCTCTGAGCGGTGCAGACGTGTTTTAAGTTAAAGTGTTGATCGTTTTTGATTAATTTTAAAAATATTTTGATAAATAAAACAAAAATCTAAAAATATTTCTTTACAAGTACCAGGGGAGCATACTTTCCAAGAGCAATAGTTGAGAAGGACATACGCGCACGCACACCGGCGCACTACCTAGAAAACGAATACGCGACGAAAGTTACTCTCTGCGTCTATTCGCTCCTGGTACTGTTTGCCTGCATTAAGTATGCCAAAAAGTTCTTATGACTGTCCGAGTAAATTTTTTGGCGGGCAGAAGCTTTAGTATATATCTATAGTAGTAGTTAGGGTGTATAGGATCTATTAACATCTAAGGAGCCCAAGCCAACCTTCAAAGTTTCCCCGAAGGGGTAGGAAGAGGCATATTATACGCCCACACTCCGCCAATTACATTGTGGTCCCACGTAATAGGAGGTGAGCCTATTGCCGCTCACCGGGATCTGTTACGTTCGCCAGAGCCTCGTCTGTTGATCGGCAGGTGTACCACTTGCAGGTGAGGTTGGCTTGGGCACCCATAAAGTGAAAATCATTTATTCAAGTTTGGCTCCATAGAGCTCTTATGAAGGTCAGAACTTAAAAACTAGCGCGCCCATTCACTGCGGGCGGGAGCTTGATCGTAAAATAACGAGCAAAGAAAATCTTCAAGGTAAATTTTTCCTTCCGCCAGTAACAAGAAAATGTACTTGATTGTAAAACAATTTGGCAAGTCTATAAAAGCCTGTGTTTTGCAATCACAAGATATAACAGATAAAAGAAGAAAATAACTCTTTTTTTTTAGTTAGTAAAGTTAAAAGATCCCTGTACACTTTTTGTTTATATTAGATTACATTCCTAATCCTCTTACATCATATCATACATTTCCATATCCATTCCAACGCGAAATCCTTTACCAAACCGCTAACACATAAGATATAACTTTAATTCAAACAAAACCCTTTGTATGCTATCTGAAATTCAAATGGTTAAGATTATGGCCAAACATTGGCATGAAACAGAGACCCTTAAGACCTAAGTGCGTTAGGAAGGTCGTTTTGTACCTCAACACAGGCCGCCCTAGAGGGCCCTTCGTAAGTTAAGGGTTGAGCGCGGAATAGCCCCGGTAACCACTTGTTTAAGACGCAACCCAAGATTGTGGGAACTTTGGGAGTTGGATCAACACATTTACTGCATTATAAGGGACTCCAATAACAGTTTAAAGGTTTTATGCTAGGTCTTCTTCCTGACGGATAGAATAGACGGAAGGATATCTAAATGCAAATTTTGTATACATATTTGTTATAACTAATCTGAAATCTTATCTT
Organism: Musotima nitidalis; assembly: GCA_949126915.1. Lineage (NCBI taxonomy): Eukaryota > Metazoa > Arthropoda > Insecta > Lepidoptera > Crambidae > Musotima > Musotima nitidalis. The sequence continues at coordinate 2,028,170 of OX421424.1, read as the reverse complement.
CTACAAAAGGCTTATTATAATCTTAATAAATTTTGCGCAGATAGGCAATAGATAGAGTAATTTATTGATTCAGGCGTTACTTTGCGGAAATCCATTGTAAGCAAGTGATGGATTAAAAATATCTTTGTAACAATTCCCGCGCTACTATAATTTCCCGAAAAATCGAGAAACTATTCAACACGACACGTGTTTCGCCCTTACACAGGGCATCTTCAGGTAAGATAGGAGCCTCAGAACAACGATGTCTTCACGACCAACGCTTCAGCGTTTCAGCGTTTCAGCGTTTCTCGATTTTTCGGGAAATTATAGTAGCGCGGGAATTGTTACAAAGATATTTTTAATCCATCACTTGCTTAATAGATAGAGTGTAGATAATATTGATTCAGTATTAAGTTTAAATATATTATCTTTAAGTTGTGTAACTATTATATAAAGCGCTCTTTCTCCCAATAATTTGCAATGCCAACACCTGTTACGTTGGCCTATAATATGCCTCTGTCTAAACCTTCGAGAAAACAGGCGCGATTGTATTTTGTATGTATGTTTAAATAAAAATAAAAAAAATAAAAATTATTTTCGTTTACATAGTTGAACTTAAATACTAAGTGGATGGAGTCTCCATTTAAGCTGAAAAGCCTGTGTTTGGAGACGCCGCTCTTTTCTATTCTATACATATTTTATATTATATGGGACACCTCTCCCAGCGCAAATCAGTTTGTATGGGTACTAGTGTGAGAATGCGCGCGCGCGTGTTGTGTGTGTGGATGTGTGTGTGTGTGTGTGTGTGGATGTGTGTGTGTGTGTGTGTGTGTGTGTGTGTGTGTGTGTATATATGTGTGTATATATATATATATATGTATTATGTTTAATCTAAAAGATGACACGTGAACTAAGTCGCTGCTTTAATAAGCTTAAACTACTTATAGTACTAAATTGTATTAGAAACTAATTCACTCATGTTTGTCATACGTTAGAATTAGAATCAGCACTTACTTTATTACATACTAGCTTTTAACACATTTCCAGAAAATTCCTTTAAAGTAAAAGCTAACGCGCAGATCTCATTTCCTAGCCCGTCACCGTTTACGGTGGAATGTGTCGGTTAGTACCGGTTTAAGGCGGCTAGAACCGGTGGTAGACGGCTAGAACGGCTTATTCCGTATTCATCCGAATAAGTTACAATAAATAATGTATTATGTACCAACTTTTCCCCACTCATCCGACGAACGTGAAGAACTCACGTGTATGTGTGAAAATCTTAAGTAATATGTTTTATTTTGTGAACCTGTTTATTTTTATAGTTCTTTTTATAAAGGTTACACAGTATAATGGCAAAGAAATTAGTTATAAAACTACATTTTTTAATTTTAATTTTACTGATTTCATTAGCCAAATAATAAAATGCAAAATATCAATAGAATATCTGTGCACGAGATTTCTATTTAAATAATATTTTTAACCACTAGTTACTAACGACGTTACATTTTTGCTGAGTAACATTGGCATTCCTTTTAGCAGTAAAAGCGCAGTTTTGTAATTGTTTGTAATATTTTGTTGGTAGTCAGTGTCTCGTATGGTTGTATTTGAAGTAAATTTTATGCTTTATGACAAGGGAATAACTTTTCGACTGCATAAGGAATCGTTTAAATGGAAGCAAGAATCGATCGCGGAGTAATAAGAAATATAAAATTGTGAGTGTGAGTTTTGCGGGGGAGTGCGGAATAAGCCGCTAGAGCTGGCACAGCGGCGTTACTACAGGTTCTCGCATACAACAAGGACGTGACGACTTTAGTTCGTGTTACAGAAGACGTGATAAAATTAAGCTTGGAGCTGAGCTATTTGTTAGTACGAATAGCTTGGAAACAATTTAAGCTTCTCATTTGTAGCTGGAATATGAAAATTTATCTTTTTGATAAAAAGAACGTGCTAAAAATACTGTAATAAACTACTAAAATTATTTTAATTAAACCGATTATTCTTCCATTTTTTTAAGAAACGTAGCGTGGGACGTGCACTTTTAAGATGGATGGACGACCAAATTAAGAACGCAGGATTACTTAAGGTGCAGGCCATTGCAATAGGACACATTGGAGACTTATGGAGGAGGCATAGGCCTTCTAACACTGCACATAGGTTCAGCAGTAAACTTTTACTGATGGTGATGATGAACAGATTTAAATCGTGGTGTAGCTTCACTTAAGATCTACATAACTTTTTGGACAAAAAAAATACTTCAATACCTTACAAAGCCATTCCAGCTTCAATGTTGAAATTAAAAATAAAATATTTTATTACTTATAAACAATATCATATTACCTAAATAATAATAAGCTTTTCCTTTTAAGCTGAATATGCGTATATAAGCCTGTGACAGAAGCTCTACTCTTCCTTAACATAGAAATTATTATTAAAACTTATACTTATCTCAGACAATATTAGTTATTATAGTGTAAAATGATAGTAATAATGGCGGTACGACATCTAGATATGCTAGGATATAGTTAAAGTTTATTTGTTTTTAGATGATAATAATAATAATAATAACAAATTTATTTTTTTTCCACAAAACTTGGCTCAAGGGCTACGTTTACAATAGTGATAAATTACTAATTATAATGTAGTTTTGTGGGAGACTGGACCCTGAAACTAAGCCTATATTTAGACTTGATATTTTCTGGTCTCCAGCCCCCCCCCCCCTAAATATTACGTGAATATAGTGTGCACTTAATTGTCTTAAACATATTAATTACATACAAATTTATGTTGTGTTAGATAAATACATATAATAAATAAGTTTTTAGATGATGCCGTATGTTTAGCATAACAGATATGATAGTTAAAATGTCGTATAAAAACAAACAATATGTAGGTAAAACCGTACCTATCTATTCAATGTCATGTAATCACATTAATTTCACATCATTTATAACCCAAATCTAAGCTCATGTGACCTTTACGATATCAAGTTGAAATTACATACGTCTGTTATTTCCTGGAGGGCTTCCAATATTGCTAACAATTGGTTTGGGCCAACAAAGGATGATAGTTATTGATTTCCTATTAACCACAAAAGGCATGAGTGTTCCGAAGAAGGATTTGAAGTTATATGTCTAATGAATGACATTAAATCTCTGGCTTCATGAAACATAGACCTATTAGTAGACAGGTCAGTTTGAAGTTACTTAGATATCGCACACCTAGTTTTTAAAAGACGTAAATGCCATTTTGTCAATTTGACAGTAAAACGTTTTAAAGTTTTATTTTGTCATAAATACGATAACATACTTGATTTAGTTTGGTTTAAATAATTTATTTATTCAGGCGTTACTTTGCGGAAATCCATTGTAAGCAATCTCACGATTCAGCGTTGGTCGTGAAGACATCGTTGTTCTGAGGCTCCTATCTTACCTGAAGATGCCCTGTGTAATGGCGAAACACGTGTCGTGTTGAATAGTTTCTGGATTTTTCGGGAAATTATAGTAGCGCGGGAATTGTTACAAAGATATATTTAATCCATCACTTGCTTGGTTTGGTAGTAAGTAGGATCCCTATAAGTTTCCTTTGCCTCTCTAAGTCTTGTTACTATAATTATATCCAGTTATATTATTACAAAAACTCTTTTAATGCGCATTTGTATATAATTTCAAAAGCCATTTCAAACTGCAAAATGCTCTTTAACCGGTCACATCAAAAGATCTAATTCAAAATGCGTATTCACGTATTTTCCGCATCACAAGTCCATTCATGTAGCCGGTTCGTGGGGAAACGCGGACTCCGGGCCACCTGAAGAATTCTCATAAACGATCCTTTGGTGACTCTGGGAAATATTTATGTGATTTCAAATGTAGGTTCTTACCTAATATCACGACTGGCTTAAAAAAATGTTAATAATTTTTGCTTCGGAGTAAAATTCAAGCTAAGCTGTATTTATTCTGACTGTAACCCGAATGTGATGAAATGAAACTCTGATATTGCGTAGAACAAGAAATATAAACTTTAATTAGCGATTCGTTACACAGATACATGACAAAGGAAGTCGTGTAATTTAACAAGTAAACTACCGCCGCGCAGCGGCCCATAAAAGAACGAATTGACATCATTCATAAACCGCGCGATATATAAACTATAACAGGATTATGTTTATATTCCTACAGAATGACTTTGAAATTCTTTGTCGGAGCATGTGTGTGCCAGTTTCTATAGTACCGGGTCTGCTTATTGGTTTAACCAAATTTGGCTGAAATCCAGTTATTACATAGAGCGACTGTTGTTTGAGCTTCACAACCCAGAGGGAAACATCATTCTATAAGTAAACCAACTGTCAGAATGTTAGAAGGCACTAAGTTCATAATAAAGACTGCCATAGATGTTCATGACAGCCGGGACCAAAAGCTTCAAGTGCTTTCGGAGGCACGAAGCAAGGGGTCATAGGTGCGTCACCAGGGTTTGAACTCGAGACCCTCTAAATCTAAAGGCTCTTAAAAAGGAATTTAATGGGTCTCGCTACTGAGCTATTGCTGCTATTATAATTATAAATATTGTTTCTACCAATTACACCAATTAGTTAGTCCCAAGACAAGTATCATTAAGAACTTGTGTTATTTTTTTTTTTTTTTTTTTTTATTTTATTCTATTCAGGATACAAACAGTCATTACACATAAAAGTTAATTTTAAACATAATTTGCTTAATACAAGACCTACAGATCCCTAAATTATATTATTTCCGAGTGGAAAGCGGTCTGACAACTCGGGCGCATATTACGCTGAAATTGCAAAAAACTATGGGAACGAGTGAGTGAGAACCCCGTGACTTGACGTGAGCTCAGTTTAGCGGTGCAGGAGGCCACGCTCCTCGTTTCCACTCGGAAATGTGAAAATGTGAATTTTATCTATTACCTAATACAGAGTGAAAAGTGCTTATTTTATGGAATACACAAGAGATTACGTATTTTGCAAAACACAATGGAACACAAAGGTAAGTTTTTGCCCCAATTAAAAATTGCCCCAAAAGAAACAATTGTTGCAAAAATAAAAGAATGGGAGTTAAAATATGTACAGTAAAGTCAATTGAAATATAAACAAATAAATTATAACTAAATATTGCTATAGCTACTACTTTTTACAAATAAAAATTAGAACAATTTCCACCTAACTGCTTAGCATTAATCATTAATTGTGTGCTAGTTCAAGGTCACAGAAACAAATTACACATTCAAAATTAAAAAGGAATATTCAGTAAGCCAGGCATGAAGTTACCCAACCAACAAAGTCGTTTATTCTAAATTTCATTTCCAAAAGTGAATTTGTGTTACACAGAAATCTTATTTGTCAGATTCTCTCGATTGTTTAGTTCCGACTTAGGATTTCAGTAACCTCCCGCCTAAACTTACTTAATGAAGTATTAAAAACATCAACATCCAGGAATTTTTTGTTATACAAAGTGCAAGCCCTCTTTATAAACATATTTCTTCCAAAACAAGTTCTACTCACTTCAACAGTAAACATATCTTTAGTACGGTTAGTTCTTTCATGTCTACGGGGTACACGAAACGGCACGCTTTTCAATAGTGAGGGGGTATCCACTGTACTATTCAATATTTTAAACAAATATATAGCATCGGCGCGATCTCGGCGATCACTCAGTGAAATGAAATTGTGATTTTTCATTGACAATTCGTAGTTTTCGTACACATTGCCTGTTCGATACTCCAGTGACTTTATCAGTTTTTTTTGCAATCTTTCCAATTTATTTTGGTGCACCCTTTGATAAGGGTTCCAGACAACACTAGCAAATTCCAAACGGCTACGCACGTAACTATTAAATAGCAATTTGTAAACACTAGTTCCTTTAAATGGTTTAGCTACACGCAAGATAAAACCCAGGAGTTTAAAAGACTTTTCAACAATATTGTCGATATGCGGAACAAAAGTCATTTTTGAATCCAAGATCACACCTAGGTCTCTAATTTGATTTACGCGCGTTAGTTCGGATCCGCAGAGCTTATAGTTGTATAATGTTTGATTCTTTTTTCTTGTAAATGTTATAGTAAAACACTTAGCAGGATTCAGAAACAGACTGTTATTGGTACAATATCCTATAAATCTAGTCAGATCCTCTTGAAGTGACGCGGCATCACTTTCATTGCGTATAACTTTGAATATTTTTGCGTCGTCTGCATAAAGCAGCACATTAGAATTAAATATCGATTTGGGCAAATCGTTGACATACAGAATAAATAATAGAGGGCCTAGGTGAGAGCCCTGTGGCACTCCTGAAGGGATGTTCCTGTATTCAGATCTGAAACCACTCAAAACAACTGCCTGGCTACGATTTCTGATATAAGAGGCTAACCAACGATACAGATCGCCATGAATCCCAAGCCGCCAAAGCTTACGCAGTAGTGTATCATGACAAATTTTGTCAAAACATTTAGAGAAGTCGGTGTATATTGCATCTACCTGACCACCTCCATCCATAGCCTCCAATACCTCTTGAGTTAGCGACAGCAAGTTGCTCTCGACACCGCGCCCCCTACAAAAACCATGCTGGCTCGGAGTGATCACTCGATGTGCGGCCCTACGTAACTGGTCACAGACAATCTTTTCTTGTATTTTACCAAAATGACAGAGTTTCGATATAGGACGATAGTTCTCAATATTATCTCTTGCCCCACATTTAGGTATAGGTGTCACCCATGCATGCTTCCAAACATCCGGTACAATACCCGACCCAAAGGAAGTTTTATACAGCAGGGTCAATGGGACTGCTAATGCATCTGCACATTTTTTTATTAGTACCGGATGTATCCCATCTGGTCCTGCGCTTTTATCAATATTGATTCTTTTTAAATAATTACATATCGAGCTCTGTGTAATATCAATTGAGCCTATATCTAAGGGCGAACACAAAGTATCCAATTCAGATGGTACAGAGATTTCTGTGTCGGATTTTTCAAAAACTGAGAAAAAGTGATCGTTGAATAAATTGCAAATCTTCTGCCCATCACACGTAGAAGCACCCTTATATGTCATAGTGGGTGGTGTACCCTTATCCGCCCTGATTGCCTTTACATAAGACCAAAAATACTTTGGATTAGATTTAATTTTATTTTCTGCAAATTGTACATACTCTTTATGACATTGAATTTCCATATTCTTTGCTCTTTTTCTAAGTATTTTGTAACTTTTATAGTCTAATGGGTTGCTATACGTCTTCCATATTTTGTGATATTTCTTTTTTTCTTTTAAAAGCTTTTTTAAGGGTTTAGTATACCACACGGGTACCGAATGGGAACTCGTAATCTGTTTACGAGGCACAAATTTAGTCATAATCCCATACAGTACATCGTAAAATCTTGTGACCTTTTCATCCATGTTCAATGATCCAAAAAGTTCGCTCCAACTAATTTTGTTTAACTCATTGTTAATAGCGAAAAAGTCCGCCGCATAAAAGTTATATGTGTAAGATGGAGTAGGCTTGACGAGATACAAATACTCCACTTCAACACGAAGCTCAAGAGATTTATGGTGTGAATCTTCAGATGTTAACGGCCAATGGCAACTGGTAACTGTACAGGAATCATTGTTACTCAATATTAAGTCGAGGATCCTATTGTTTGCATTTGGAACACCATTATATTGCCTTAATTCTGTGAAGGATAGAAAATCCCTCAGCTGATTGACAGTATAGTTTCCGCTTGAAGATAATGACTTACAATGAGATTCAGAATCAATCCAAACTGCGCCCGAAACATTAAAATCGCCCGTTATCAAAAATAAGTCATTTGGTCTATCATTAACCAATATGCCAGTAACATCAAAAAATGCATCCATTGTCTCGCGGTAGCCGGGGCCGTGCGGAACGTAAACACTGGCGATATTCATGAATCTATTATTATGTTTATTTAATGGCACAGATAGCCAGACGCAGTCAGAGCAGGCTCGTGGAGGGATCGGCCAATCGCGACGCACCGGCCGAAGGTCCGCTCGCACCGCGATGAGAACCCCACCACCGCGCCTCGACCCGCTATCAACCTCCGATCGGTCGCAACGAAAAACAACATATCTATCATCAAAAAATTCCCTATCGCAAAAATCGGAGGTTAACCAACTCTCTGTTATGCTAATAAAATCGTAGTCAGACAGCAGCACGTGAGACAAGAAATGATGCGACTTTGTTCGTAGGCCCCTTACATTTTGGTAATAACCAAATAATTTCCTAACTGGTGCATTCATTTCTAAATACAAGTTTAATACTTGAAATTACACAAGAATTTCGTAGACATGATTGAACTTCCCCATTAACTTTATCATCAAACAATAATTTAGATTTTAAATAAAAATGGTTTATCATGATAAGATACTTGCAAAGAGTTGATATAAGAAAAATATATATAATGTATAGCATTACATAGAACATACAATCATTTATTTTGTTATAATAACATACTTTCTTAAAATTCATGCTAAAAAATACATTAAAAATAATAACATTGTGAATTGTCTTGAATGGCTTGATATAAATTAAATAATAGTGTAAGGTTTTAACGTGTATTAAAATAAATTTGTGTAAATTATTTGCAGTTGTAGTTAACCTCTTGGTAAACAGAATGGCCATTACAGTCACATGCGTTTTTGCACGATTGTTACAGTTGATAAGGTGCACATAATATGTAATACAAATAAGCATTCTGTTTAGAAGTAACCCTGATATAAATTGCTTGCTATAAGATCTTTTTTCAAATTTTATGTAAAATGTAGTAAATAGGTTATGGAAAGGGTGCATTAAAAGTAAAACAAATGTGTTTTGTGCTATGCAAATAAATACGATTCTGTGACAAATTATACTCTGACGTCATTTCAGTGCGTGTAGCACCGATTCAGACGTAATAGCAGTAACCTTGGACTTATCATTTTTTCGCATCAATATTTTGCAATCCCTTACCCAAAGAAACGAGTAACCTAACTCTGCTTTTCTCTGCCTAGCCTGTTTTAATAATAGCTTGTTGTGGGGGGTGAGATGGTCGGAGATGTAGATATTGAGCGCCGGTCCCGGAAGGCCTATATCAGCAGTGGTGAGGCCACGACGCGCGCGTACCGCCGCCAGCAGCTTGTCCTTGGCGAAGCGTCGAGTGAACTTTACTATGATGGCAGGAGGGCGCGGGTTGGCGGCCGAGTCGGTCGTCTCAAACCGTCGCACGCGCACAACTCCGTCTACGTCGCTCTCGTCCAGGGTGAGGCCCACTTTGCTGCATATGTTGTGCAGCAGGGTAGGGAGACTTTCGCCACTCTTAATAGGGACACCAGAAATCTCGACGTTGTTTAGCCGAGACAACTGGTCCTGCCTCTCGTGGGTGAGCTGCAATTCTGCTATTTTTTGTTTGGCTCCTTCCAGCTCTGACTGAACTCTTGCCATCGCGCCCAGTCGGTTTTCAGTAATAGTTAATCTATCCTCCATGTTACTGACGCGAGACTCCATTTCCACAAACTGTATTTGGAAACTATGTATCCCGGCATTTACATTTCGTAATTCTTCCTTTATCGCAGTAAAGTCATATCTCAGCGCTTTTATTTCCTTCAACACCTCCAGCATGTTCGGATCCGTAACACTTTGCTGTGCGGGTTCGGTATCAAGTCTAATGGAGGTAGGTGTGACGTCGTCCGAGCCAAGGTCGTCGCAGGACATATCAGGGTCGCCATGCATCGCCGTGCCGAGTCCTGATGGTGCAGCCACTGGTTCGAACTGCCTCCTGGCAGGTGTGTCATCATTTTTTATCCGCCTGGCCGAAGTGTTGCACGAGGAACAATGCCACATATTCTTCACTGCGTTATAAGTAACTAACGGCATGTTAACGCATTTGTAGTGATAGTATCCCCTACAAACAGCGCAGGCCAATAATTCTGGTCGAGTTACTCGGATCTTACACGCAACGCAATTCATTTTTCTATTCAATTAGATATTTGATTTGTGTAAATAAACGTTACGTTTTAATTCGTTTGAGCAGGTAAACGAAATACGACAAGCGGTTTTGTTACTTAACACAATCAACATAAGGTTTAGATTTGCGGGCAGCGAACAGCTGTTCGATCAGCTGACAAACAAGTAGGGTACTGTGTGTTAGCGTTGATTCACTTACGGTTAGTGGTTATTACAATCCGTGAGAAATCCTGGGTTCACTTGTAATATTTAGTCACTTTATAACTTGTCACAATATTATATATTATATTTTTCCAATAATTCACAGCTTATACACTATAATTATTTTTTTATCATCGGAGCTCACAAGAAAGTTAAGTAACTAGGTAATGTTCGATTACCCTCTTTTGTGGATACTAAATAACGGATAAACATACTTCAATCTTCTTTATACATACATACTTAATATATATAAAAAACACCCAGACCATAACAAATATTCATGTTCATGCACACAAAGATTTGTCCTGAGTGGGAATCGAACCCACGACCCTATGAGCGGAGGGCGGGTATACTGCCTCCCAAGCCATATCGATCGTCTTATGAGTTGCAGGTTGGCATAAGTCTGTGCGCTTGTTACTGCCAAGGAAGCGCTTAACTTTTTATTGAGCTGCATCAATTGTTTGACATGTATACCATCAGCATTATGGCTTATGAGTTTCAATAAAAAAGGACAGATATGACTTAATGTAGAAACAAGCAGTGATTTAATTCATCATTACTATCGCAAGCTTCTTTGTAACCAAAATAAATGGCGAATTTTTAATTGATTTTCCGCAGGACTACTTAAATTTAGTGCTAATTTTTGTCTCTAAACTTGCATAGTCACAATTTCACACAAATTTATTATCTACTATCGTAAACCTTCATTTACTAACACAGAACAAGGCATAAAGCAAATTTAATGTTTAAATTGTCCCCAATTAGCACCTCTTGCCTCGCCCGGACCATTGTAATTCTTCTTACAAATTGAACGCATACAAAATGCATCATTCATACCCCAAGCAATTCTAAAACTTCTCACATAGCGTTAAAGTTGCAAGTTGCAGTTAGCATTGCTGGCGGTTTTTGGAAACATTCCACTCCATTTACTTCCTAATGCCGGCACGTTAAAGTTTCATGGCCATGACAGCTAGGGCAATGCAAACTGCGTTCAGCCGTTATGTGTAATGTGTCTAGAATGAAGTGAGTCTTTTATAGAACGTGCTTGTTGCTTGGGTGTTTTAAAGGAGAATGCATTTATGTTCTGTGCTACTTAATGCAAGTATTCTGTACAAAAATAACGTTAAAACAAAGAAGAATGTAAAACATGTTTTTGGAAGTTATGTATTGAAACCTTATGTTCCCAGAGTGGTTAAAATTTGTTGCCAAGTCCTCTTTGCATTGAATTATGTAATAGTTGGCACATTTTTGTTCTAGGGACTTCTATGAAATACATTATTTTTGGAAAACATGATCGTGGTCGAGTCTGTATGTACGCGATTAACTTCTAAAAAGATTATCATACGATTTTCACTAACAGAACGTGGGATTATCTAGAAAAGCTTCAAATGCGGCAAGCAACTACGGATATAAGGCGGATTTATGTAAATGATCGCATTATATTAGTGTAGGTACTTCGTAGTTTTGATATTCCCAGCAATCAATCTGTCTATTAAAAAAAAACATTTATCATACCTGTTAAATCGTTTGCCCGAGGATGTACGCAAGGAACAAGATAAAAATGTTTTCATAAGAACACTTAAGAAATATTTTCTATCACACTTAACTTATCATTTTAGTTTTTATTTTGTAAGTCAGACTCGTGGTTCCACAGACAAACTATGCGGACTATTGTACTTTCAATGCCCAACTCGCTGCTTGTTTATAAATAAATAATAATGCCGGTTGAAGGGCCATCTTAAATACTAGTGGCAGCCGGGGACATAGTGTGCTTCGTAGGTAGATCATCAGCTCAGCCTAATAACGTCCTTCTATTCGGTTTAGACCTCCTCTCACACACGAAGTGATATACACTCGCGAGCAACCCAATCGACTTAACCGCTAATTACATCCAAACATTATTTTAAGTAAAAGTATACAACATTTAAAAGCTTGAAACTTAAGCGTTTAAGTATCAAAGTTAACGTCAAGGGTGAAGTTGTATACCAAATGAAACAAAGAATTATGATTATGGTTATGATAGTCAACACTTTATAGAAGAGTTTGAGAGAGATTTTAAGCTGATCAAATTATAATTTATTTATTTTTTTTATTTTATTTTAAATCCTAATTACATTACTTTTACAGAAACTTAATCCTAAGGCAATAATGTAAATAATAAAAATAAAATATCAAATTAACTTAGCTTAACTATCTTATCCTAATAACAACTAACTACCTATAACATAATACCCTACAGATGACCCTTGTGAATTCACTCAAAGAACACGAAAACAAAATTAAATCTATTTCTCCTGCTACTGCATTAAGTACACGCAGTGCCCGCGTGAGCGGCGCCAGGTGTGACAAGTAAATGCGCGCGCGCGGCAGAGCCAGCAGAGCCGGGCGCCGCCGCCGCGCCGCACACGCGTCCGGCGCCATCAGTCGCACCTCCGCTAGCACAGCAGGGTTGTGTATATTACCGCGGATCACTCTTAGTATGTACCACTAGACGCCTGTTATTTGTTGAATGACAAGGAAATATAACTATACTTAACATATTGAAATGATTGCAACATTCTAGTGAAGCTACTTCGTAGTTTGATATTTCCAGCAATCAAACTGGCTATGCGGGTTTTACTGCACTCGTAAAACTAAACGGGGCTTCCTGACTTTACAGTTTTAGATAGGTAACCTCTATGTTGGTTACTTAATTAAATACTAGTACGAGCCGTTGTCTTAGCCCGCATGACTTGCTGGTAAATTAGTCTACCGGCGAGTCACGCGTACTTGGAATCCATGTAGTCTGTCACGTGAAAGAAAAGTACATTTTTATTTACAAATATAAAAAAAACAATCGAAATATGATAACAATAAAATCACGAAGCTTAGATTCATGCAAAATAAAATTGTATAAGTAAGTGAATCTAAGTGCCAGTTCCGAATCTCCGCTCCATTATAAAATAATTTCATCATCATCATCATCTTAGCCCATTAACGTCCCACTACCGAGCACGAGCCTCCTCTCACATATCAAGGTGGGAGGGTATTGGGTCATACTCCACCCCGCGAAACCAGTGCGGATTGGCGGAGGCAAGTGAATGGCGTCCTGCTGTTAGAATTTTTAAGCCCAATTAGGCCTCTAACATGGCTTAACGAATACCACATTTAGTGGTAGCCGGGACCAACTGCTTAACGTGCCTTCCGAAGCACGGAATCTCTTGATATCAAATGCCACACAAACGGTCACCCATCCAAGGACTGACCTCTGTAAACTCTGCTTTACTTCGGTGATGGTTTCCGACCACCGAGCATCGCGGAGCTACGAGCGCTTCAAAATTCGAAGACAATATTGTAAGAGAATATTTGTTTGTTCCAGAAAAGTGGGGACGGTGCGGGCAGCGGTTTGATGACGCGTTAACACAGTATGCGCCGCGCGCCGTTTGCCGCCCTGCTGAGGCTAATTATCATCACAGGTAAGCCATTGAACTTTCAGATAGGTTATATGGGATACTATCAAGACCTTGGAACCCTTTTTTTTGTAAATGCATTTACGCACTTCCTTTCGGCCAAAGGAGGACCGAAAGGGGGTGTGGGACGAACCACCGGCAGACACGACACGCCTGCAGTTTTACCCACTAAAAATCTTCTGACGACGCCCGCCGCTTGTTGAGAAAGAGGCGGGGGGCCAGTCATAGGTTGCAGTGTCTAACTCCCCGCCTGCGGCCAACGTCCCCCGGACCAAAACCGGGAGGACCTCCTCAGAGTAGCGCAGTGGACGCGCCCTTCCAACCTCCTTGTGCGACCATAGCGTGTGTGGCCGACTTCTCGGAGGGTCCATGGTTAGACAGCAGGGCCCCCCTGCCCCCACTGCCTAAGACCCTCTTGGCACTGCATGACCACAGGTACCTCTTAGTTTCCCCCCCGGAAGTCAATACTAAGGGCACCAAGAGTCGCAAATCCCTAGATGTACCTTTTCCCGGCCTCCGGGAGGTACTTAGCCCCCCACCACGCCAAGGTGGAGACCTGTCCGGGGGGTAAGACCTTGGAACCCAAGCCAACCTAACCTGCCCTGCAAATTGTGCATCTGACGATTAACAGACGATGCTCTAGCAAACATAAAGTTTATCAGTAAGCGGCCATAGCCTTGCTACCAATTACAAGGGATCAAAAATATTATTGGCGAGGTGATTTTTTGTATGTAAAATAAAAGAAAAATAAAAAGTTATTTATTGCCATACATAACAAAATATACAAAAGACACATAAAAATAAAAAATAAATAGTATTAGGCGTTGGGAATGGGTGTCAGCCTCAGCATATGCCAGGCACACAGGGTGGTGGACCCGGCGCTGGTTTTCAGTTGAAATCCAAAATAAAAACTTATAAATATACTGTTTTTTTTTAGAAATTATCTTATTATTTACAACATAGGCTATTAATAAATGAAAAGCGAATTTCCATTATAGTAATGTGTTAACCACATTAATAAGCTTAAGGCGCTTGAGACACGTTCAAACGACACTTTTTACTATGACATGATATGTTTACTACGACATAAAGGACTATATCAATGACAAGCATATACAAAATAGGTATATAAGTTAAAGTTATAATAAATTTATTTAAATATGACATGAAAATTTTTAAACAATAATGTAATAATATATATAGGGACATTTAAAATATATGCACAATAATTATTAATTAATAAAATAATAAATAAACTATACAATTCTGATCGTAGTACAAAAATATCTAATGATTACCTAATTTACGTATACTTACTCATAAAATTAAGTTACCAATAATGGTTATATTCTGATTTAGGACATTGATGTTGTGAACTATGTAATCTTTATGTAAAAAAGGACCTAGTATGCTTCCTCTCTCCTAAGTTTGCCGTGCCCAACAGGGTCCAATTGTAACTTGTGTAAGACCTTATGTAAAACATTATGGAGTGCATATAAACATTGAATTGAATTGAATTAAATTCACATCTGTAGCATACCAGCGAATTTAAAAGTCGGTGCCGACTGTCTAAAAATATATAGAATACAGCTTTTACCTAAAACTAAGATTCTATAATATTAAAATAATCTCATAGGTTTACGCAAAGTTTTCAATCTAGCCAAATTAGTTCTAGTTTCAACTACTCTAAATACATTTATGTGAACGATGTTTACATTTCGATAACATATGAACACGTTACTGAATGATGCCAACCAAAAGGAAATTACATAGACCAGCCTACTAATAGACACATATTCTTAGCCTATTACCGTCCCACTACTAGGCTTCTTACAGACCGAAGTATTTTATCAGCTTGTATAAGCCGCAACCAAATTTTTTACGAAGCGTTATTGAAATAATTTGTGTTTTTGCCTCTGTACAAGTCTAAGATTAGTACGTACAAAAGTAATTTATGATGGCGATGAAATGTTTGGAGGAGAAGACCGCGTAAGAACTTCCATGACCAAATCAAGTAGGATTTGGAGAAACGCTGGTCAAAACCACCCAATACCGACGGGCGTTTATGAGAAGGCTAAAATTGTGTGACAGGATCGTAGCAAGTGGAAGGATGTTTTATCTGCCTACCCCTACGAGAATAAGACTAAACAATATATTTGTTTAGGGATCCCACCAAGACCTAAGAGGCCCAAACCAACCTCACCTGCAAGTGGTGCAACTGCCGATCAACAGACGAGGCTCTGGCGAACTTAACAGTGCCCGGTAAGCGGCAATAGGCTCGCCACCTATTACGTGGGACCAAGTATATAATAGGCGAAGTGTAGGCGTATAGTATACATCTGCCTACCCCTTCGGAGAAACAGGCGTGAATGTATGTATGTAATATATTTGTATACGTGCAGTCTATTAGAGCAGGTGGTCTATGGGAAACTGTCTGAAATACAATTATGATTTCAAATCACGTAAGCTTTGAATCAAGTTGTACATAAACAATTTCAAGTTAGTTGTCAAGCCATTAACTTAGGGGTCCCGTGACGAGCGTAATAGCTCCTTGCTAAAGCCGACAAAACTTGTTACAAAGTTATATTGGTATAGCATTAGTCACATTCGTGTGCTTAATGTGACAGGATTATGAACAAGCTCTGTTAGTTCCATATAGTTACTTATAAGTAATAACTAAAGAATCTATTGACGTCATTTGAAATTAAAACGTAACTGAAAATATTTTTTTACTTCTTCTTCTTCTTCCATTTAAATAATGGCTTCGTGCGTCTAGCACATTTAGCCAGTGTCAAGTAAGTGATATATTAATAATATATAATTCATAGTAAATGAGAATGAGTGGTGATAAAGATGATAAATGGTAAATGAGATCCCCTCCCCCTAAGCCCCTTGAGTCCTCAGTAAATATGTGGGACTATACTGAGATCTCACATGGACTTTTTAAGAGAATTTGAAAAGTTATGTTGCACTGTTTTATTTTATTTACCACAACTCATGTACGTTTCCAAATACTTAACGGTTAATAATTCACCGTTATTAAACATTAATGTTAGAAATATCACAAATTATAGAAAATAAAACAAAACTGCAGACATGACGCTTCACTTTCCCACCAAGAAGTCCTTTTTTTTACTTTATTTTTATGCGTTTGGCACATTTAGCCAATAATATATAAATCATAGTAAATGAGAATGAGTTGTGATAAAGATGTTAGATAGTAAATGAGATGCCCTCCCCCTAAACCCCTTGAGTTCGTGAGACTATACTGAGATCTCACATGGACTTCTTGAGAGAATTTTAAAAGTGATTTTGCACTGTTTTGTTCTATTTACCAACACGCATGTACGTTAACAAACACTTAACGGTTAATAATCCACCCTTATTACACATTAACGTTTAAATATGAGGTATTTCAACCGAACTGGCGGGAGAAAAAACCAACCTTGACGATTTTCTTGCCTATTCTTTTACGATCAAGCTCCCGCCCGCAGTGAATGGGCGCGTTAGTTTATAAGTATGACATTCATAAGAGCTCTATTGAGCCAAACTTGAATAAAATACCATTGAAATTTAAAATATAATTGGCAAAATGCGGGCGTATAAAACGCGTCCTTCCCCTGGGGGAAATGTTATATTTGGGATTAATAAACGTTCATAATTTTGAGTTTTACTCAAAGCTTGTTATACATAGTATAGTATAGTATAGATAGTTTGAAATTCGCTTTGTAAGCCTTATATTAATTCAGGCAAGGCCAGACTAGGCGGGGCGGCAGACGCATTAATTTCCTGAACACCCCATTTGCCTACCAAGGCTCTGAAGAAATAAATGTTAGATATTTCTTTAATCAATGTAATTGACTAATATTATGATTCATTCAGATAATAATAACAATTTTTATACTAAAAGGGAGATTGTTTTCTAGCAGCTACTCAGCAAAGTGTAAAGAATATTTATCCAGAGATGCAAAACATTTCAAAATATTATAATAATGTGTGCAATTATTTCTTTGGACTAGGGCTTAAGTTCCCGCGACCACAAACCATTGTAAAATTTTAAAATGTCGCGTCTCAAATTTTGTATAAATAAAGTAGGTATATTGGTGGATATATGCGGCCCTCTCCCATTCCACGGGGAGTCGACGAAGAGAAACCCTACCGCAAGATGGGCAGCAGCGTCATCCTGCGTACTGGTTGGAACTGCGATAACCAACCCTGCCCAGCGTAGTGATTAAAGGCAGATACTTAATGATGATGGCTCCCCATTGCGTAAAACCAAAATTATATTATATGTATTAACTTCTGTTCTTTTGGATCTTGTGACTGCAGATCACAATTGTTTTAATATTAGGTATTTTTATTGTAACTGGCGGGAGAAAAAACCAAAATTGACGATTTTCTTGCCCGTTCTTTTACGATCAAGCTCAGTGAATGGGCGCGATAGTTTTTTTTTAAAGTATTGACCTTCATAAGAGCTCTTTTGAGCCAAACTTGAATGAATAATTTCGATCTTTTTTAAATAATCTATTAGGGAGGCTTATGTTCAACAGTGGACTTTATGTACCTGATATTATGACACTCATTTACTATAACTTGATAATATTGTTACAAAACAAGTCTGTTAACTTTAAGACCAATCTACCAGTTTTACTAGATATTTTTGTTATACGAAAAGAAAATTTAAAAACAAACAGAGTAAAGTTACATTATGTCAATTTGCTCAAATAAAGTCACCGAGTATTATATCAAATCTCAGAATTGTTAAAACAAATGAAACATTTCGTGTCAGCACTTTTTAAAATATCAAAATAGTTGATATCTTTGCGGTGGCAAAGCAACCATTTTTCACAGAGCTCTTGTTTTGTAGGAAGATCTTTGAAACATTTAGTAGGCGCACATATCTGCTTGGACTGGTAAGTTTGTCTTATTACTAACATAAATTAAATGCTTTCGAGTTCAGGAATGGAGCAGTAAACGTAAATGTTTGCGAAATTTCGTTATTATCTCGACCTCATTATTAAGAGGTGTTGTACTTTTAACGTTAATGGGCTCATTTAGAAGAATGGCGAGCTGTTGAAATTGTTTGGTTATAAATATGGGCGAATTATAAATATGAAAGGGTCTTCTTCTTCCCTTCTTCGTCGTGCAGGCTATTTTCCGCAATCAGACGTCCCATGCATCCATTTTGCGTAGGAGGGTGAGAGCTGGATTACTCCAGCCATCCCAGTTCCTCCAGGAATCCTATCAGCGCCTTAACGTCGCCGAAGGCTTCCGGAAGGCTGCCTGGTGTCTTCAGGAACCTCGCCCGGCAATCAGCCACCACCCTGCATTCCAGCAAACCGTGTGCGGCTGTCTCCTCAGTCCCCATGCATGCTCTGCACAGGGGACTGTTTGTTATACCTATGTTAAAAAGATGTCTGTTAAATCTACCATGACTTGTAAGAGCGCTTGTGACCAGGCGCATTTGAGGTTTTTTAAGCTGCATCAAAATTTTGGAGAACCGTGGTTCGATCCGCGGTAGTGCGTGTCTAGCTTGCTTGCAATCCTTCAGGCCTGCCCAGAGAAGATTGTGTAGGTATGAAGTATGTTCATTTATTCTGCTTTTAAGCCAGTTTATGGGTAGCGGCAAGATTGGTTCCGGGTCGTATGGCTTGATGTTAGACCCTCTTTTCGCCAAATATGAAAGGGTCAGATAAATTAGTACTGCGCCAGAAAATAAAGAGATAAAGTGGTATATTAAAATTTCATGTTTTTCATTGCTATATTTATGTAATAATAACAAACTTTATTTACCAATATAAAAAAAAAAACTATTAATATCGCAGACCTGGTTTGCTGCAGCCAGGAGAGTGAGTAACAGTTTATAGTGAAAAAAACAAGGTATATAAGCTCCGGTTAAACTTTACTTGTAGTCCTTATGATCATCTAAGCATAGTCTTCCCCAATAGATTTCCACATTAAGCGATCCTGAGTCGCCTGCATCCACCGGCTTTCGTCGCCGTTTTGACCAGATCAGGGATCCATCGTGGGAGGCCGTCCAAACGATTTGCTAGGATCTTTATATACCTTTACATGTCAAACTGTACAATGTGCCTTATAAACTGTTTTATCGATTTGTCTGTTTGTTTGTTGGACATCTGAACCGATTTTTTTGGTATTTAATGGCAGTAGTGGATGTGGTCAAAAGTTACTTCGCCTAAGTTTTGACAAAAAAACATTTTTTTTTAAAAAACTATTAGGAACAAACAACAGTTACACAATATATATTACTAACAACACTTAAAACTAGTGTACAGCATAAGACTATTACTCTAAGCATATTACTCTAAGCTTTAGAATGCAAAACAGAGTAATAAGCAATTAAAAAGAATAATAAATCAAGCAGAGTACATATTAAAAGTTATTACTTTGTAGATATTAAGTAAAGTCACGAGCGCCCGCTAGTAATCACGCAAACTACTAAAGTATCCTAATGATAATGGTATATAAAACCAATTTCATTTGTACGTCATAATTTATAAATAATGACTCCCATTAACAAATATGAAAAGCAATTAATTGTAATGATAATGACCACGTTGATATTAAAATTGTTGATTTATTTATAAATAGGTATAGTAGTATCATTGTTATCACAATAAATATAGATTTAATCAAATTTAAAATTAATGTAACTATGGATGACAATAAAATTATTAGTAACTGATGCTCGCATACCGTGGACTTCGGGTTTGTATATATTCAAATAAAATATATTTTATTGTCTTTGAGATCAACAGGATCGTTTAGATTCGTCAAACTTACATACATACATTCACGCCTGTTTCCATGAAGAGGTAGGCAGAGGCATAGTATACTCACTCACTTCCCCTATTACATTTTCGGTCCCGCGTGAGAGGTGGCGAGACAATTGCCGCTTGCCGAAATCTGTAAAGTTCACCAGAGCCTCGTCATTGGCTTGGGCTCCTTAAATGTTAGTACGATTCCTATATACCGGTACCATAATCAAAAATAAAAGTAAAATGGATTCTTTGTCAGAATTTGGATAAGTTAAGTTATCTAATAATACTATAATTATTGTATTTTTTTTCTTTTAAATAATGGCTTCGTGCGTCTAGCACACCTAGCCAGTGTCAAGTAAGTGATATATTAATAATATACTATTCATAGTAAATGAAAATGAGTGATGATAAAGATGATGAATGGTAAATAAGATGCCCTCCCCTAAGCCCCTTGAGTCCTCAGTAAACTCTCTCAGAGATCTCACATAGACTCCTTGAGAGAATTTGAAAAGTGATGTTGCACGGCTTTGTTTGATTTACTAACACTCAGGCTGTGTTCACAAAAACTTAACGATTAATAATCCACCGTTATTACACATTAATGTTCGGAATATCACAAATTTTAGAAAATAAAACAAAACTGCAGACATGACTCTTCACTTTCCCGCCAAGAAGTCCATACTTATTGTTATACAATAACGAGATACATTTTTCTAAAGTATTTGATTCTTATAATCTATTTAATAAAGCATGATAATTCTATAAATCCGAACTTTTCACAAAACGTTGAAATTCGTTTTTAACAAAAAAAATATGAAAAACGTTATCTGTATCAAACTTTCAACTTCAGCGGCTATTTACTGCATGATTTAGCAATATTTTAACCACACCATATTAAGTGTTCATCTTATTACCTGAATTAGCAAAGAAATAAATGATTTGATTTGATTTGACCAGTACGTATAATAGGCGTTGTCTTAACATAAATATTTAAAATTACAATTTGGTGTTATGTGTCAATGCTAATTTGTTATAGCATAAAGTGAACTCATAATTATTAGTTGCGCAAAATAGTTAAAAATATATTTTTTTGTCACCAGGCGGCGCAAAGTTTGTCAACCCTTACGTGAGCGACGAGGACCGGACGGACCTGACTCAAGTATGGCTGGACATTCCCCCAGGCCTGGTCGCCTTGGGTGGGGACGTGCGGCTGACCGTGCGAGGGGTCCTCGGAACTGGCACCTTGAGGGTACGACTCGCCAGAGACGACGGCGAAGAACGCACCCAGCTTGCCACTATGCCCCTCGCCTTAGATTCCGAAGGCCGAATGACTCTTCCTTGCGGCTACTTCTCTAGAGGTGGTGTTTATTACATAGAACTTATTAGCCATAAAGACTTCTTAGATTACGACAGTGTTAATGCTAGTGAAATCAATAAAGTCAAAAGAGACACTGAATACATCAACGATAAAGAAAATGAAGTTACAAGTGATTCTAAAGACTTCAATAACGAAGTACGTAGAGTTAAGAGAGATATAGATAGTGACGGTGTAATAATTGAAACCGGTGATAGTGTGGTTAAATCGTGGAAATTCGATGTAATGTGGCCTGTGGCTAAGTTAGATGTGACACCAGAACAAATACAAACGTATCCAGAAAGACAAGTGACGGCCATTTTGGAGTTTCCTAAGGTGGTGTGCACGCCGGTGGAGTCTAGTGCAGATTTTTGGTTGGAGCTTCTGTACTGTGGACATTCGAGCGGTGGGGCAGTACTTTGTGATGGCAAGAACACCAGTTCACATGCCCATGTGCTTTATTCTGAACAGGTGAGATAGAAACACTTATTTGTTTATGTGTTTTATATGTGTATTACTTTTACCACTCCATTGCTTTTGTCAATTACTAAAAACTCAACTCAGCTGTAACTCACTTCTATAACTTTTAATTTCAATGTATTTTGTGGTTTCAAATATTTTGTTTTATTGGTAAGGTTGGTAAGGTACCTCTGGGTGGCTGTTGCACACGAAAGTTATTAGGTCTACTACAGAGAAGACCAAAGCTGTTGTGGTCCTCCACTGCAGCACATGTTGAGTGGAGTTTTTTTTAGGCATATTATGTTATAACTTATGTGTAAACATTGTTTACTGTTATGTGTTCTGTTCTTTGTTTTTATGTCTAAATAAAATTTTACTTCATTTCATTTCATATTTCTGTTGAAAACATCAGTTATTCTGTTTTATACGATTAAACGTTATTGGCAGAAGATTTAAGCATTCCGTCCAAATCTACCTGAAACGCACTTGCCTCTTCTGTCGTAAAGATACGAGTAGCTACTACAATCTAGTAAATTATGTCGAAAGAATTAGAAACATTGTAAGTGATCTCCTTTAAGCACCATTAATTCTACAAACAATGTTGATTTGTCTTATATTAATGTTTGCTTAAAAGCGACGTAGTAGACTAATCTTTATATATGTTTTATATCATTTACCACGTTTTACCTGTCTCAGAGCTCTGAAATAGTTCCTATTTAAATAGTTGTAACGAAAATTCTGCCCACCACTTCATGTACAGGATTCATGGGCGTTAGATTAAGAATATATCCCTATATATATTTTTCATATGTTTCCTGTCCGTTTTGAGGTTGCCTGGAAATTTTTTTTGATAGCAATAAGACCCCCCATTGTACCATACACATTTTTATGTGATTAGATAAGTGTTTATATTTAGTGTACGATGGCATCGTCCGTCTGCTTGTTCTCCGCCGCCAACTGGGAGCACACTAATTTTCGCCATTAGATTTTGACGAGCTTGTGGTCGATTTGGTGGTTAAAATATATGCAAAAGAAATAAATTAATAAATATTAGAGGGCGGCTCCCCAACCGGTGTACCGATGATCTGGTCATGGCGGCGGGAAGCCGTAGGATTCAGGCTCAGACTCAATATCGCTCAAAGTAGAAATCTATCAGGAATGCCTATATTTAACAGTGGACTTCATATGGCTGAGATGATAATGCATAAACTGCCCAACAAGTGCTCACAGTCAGCGGCAGACAATATGATGGAGTGGACGATTTATACATGTATGTATCGTTTAGATGCACGGGTTTCCTGGTCGAAGAACGATGACACTCCGCTGTGAGCTGTTCGGCCAGGCTGGTGACTACTCCTTGACCCTGAGACCAGCAGCTGCCGCCGGCCCTCAGGACTTTGCAGCTGCTTTTATTAAGGTATGTGTTCTAGTGTATACTGCTATGCACAAGGTATTCGAGTCCGAAAATTGGTAGACATTAGGGGTAAGCAAGTGATGTGTTTAAAATATCTTTGTAACAATTCCAGCGCTACTATAATTTCCCGAAAAATCGAGAAACTATTCAACACGACACGTGTTTCGCCCTTACACATGGCATCTTCAGGTAAGAGCCTCAGAACAACGATGTCTTCACGACCAACGCTGAAACGAGAGACTCGCTTTCTTTGACTCTCGTTTCAGCGTTGGTCGTGAAGACATCGTTGTTAAATATTTTTAATCCATCACTTGCTTACAATGGATTTCCGCAAAGTATCGCCTGAATAAATAAATTATAATAATTATCCTAATAGTATTACATGAGGTATATAAAATAACATGTACAGAGGTGGACTTATGCCTAGAAGAGATCTCTACCAGCCAACCCTAGCAGTTGTAAACTAAATAGTTGTACGGGATAAATGTTGTCCAAGAAAACTGTTACTAATAAAAAAAAAAAAAAAAAATAAGAACAAAATATCTCTCAAGCAAATCTCTTACATGCTAATAATATTAGGTCGGGGAAAAAGTCTTTTCGCATAACGTAGGTATAAACTTATTATAAATTTTTTTTGACTGTACTATTTGTGTCTGGCTGGTTTTGGTAACATTAAAAAGGTTCCATTATAAAGAAAAGAAAAAAATAAAAAAAAGTTGTTTCCCGCTATTTTTCATTTGTTTTTCTCTCCGTAAAAATGAGTGAATCTAATGAAGAAATTCGATACATTTTAAAATTTTATTATAAAAAAGGCAAAAATGCAACTCAAGCAGTGAAAAAAATTTGTGATGTTTATGGACCTGATGCAGTGTCAGTAAGAGTAGCACAAATTTGGTTCAAACGTTTTCAGTCCGGAAATTTTGATGTTAAAGATGCACCTCGCTCTGGTCGCCCTGTTACGAATAAAATGGACGCCATTTTTGAAAGAGTGGAGCAAGATCGGCATATTAGTAGTTACGATGTAGCTGAAGAACTGGGAATTGACCACAAAACAGTTTTGACCCATTTGAAGAAAGCTGGTTATACAAAAAAGCTCGATATTTGGGTGCCACACGAGCTCACTCAAAGAAACTTAATGAACCGTGTACTCATTTGCGATTCATTATTGAGACGTAATGAAACCGAGCCGTTTTTGAAGAGATTGATAACTGGCGATGAAAAGTGGATCACGTACGACAAGAACGTGCGAAAAAGGTCGTGGTCGAAAGTTGGCCAGGCTTCACAGACTGTGGCCAAACCTGGCCTAACACGAAATAAGGTGATGCTGTGTGTATGGTGGGATTGGAAGGGCATTGTTTATTATGAGCTTTTACCGCCCGGCAAAACCATCGATTCTGATCTTTACTGCCAGCAACTGTTGAGATTAAAGGAAGCAGTCGAGAGAAAACGGTCGGAATTGATCAACAGGAAGGGTGTGGTCTTTCATCACGATAACGCTAGACCACACACATCTTTAGCCACTCAGCAAAAATTAAGAGAGTTCGACTGGGAGGTCCTAGTGCATCCACCATATAGCCCTGACCTTGCGCCTTCAGATTTTCACCTGTTTCGGTCTCTGCAGAATTCTTTAGGTTCTGTAAGGTTGACCTCAAGAGAGGACTGCCAAAACTATTTGTCCCGTTTTTTTGATCAGAAGTCCCAAAGTTTCTACAGTAACGGGATAATGTAATGCCCACAAAATGGCAGAAAGTTATTCAACAAAACAGTACATATATATTGTAAATAAATGTAAATAAACTTTGAAAAAAATGTCTTGACTTTTCATACAAAAATACGAAAAGACTTTTTCCCCAACCTATTATATTAAAATATATACATAGATACATACATACATACAACTTATGCTAACATTATTGTAAGATAACGAATGGAACATTTAAAAGAAATAAAAAAATTGCTAATTATGTGCCAAATTTGACAAGTAGTGATTCCTCAGTTTACTTTTGAACAACTGAAGTGATGGACTCTCACGAATCAGAGAGGGAAGACTGTTCCACATTCTAACAGCACGAGCTGAAAAGGAGTTACGGAAATACTTAGTGTTGGAGGAAGGAGAAACAAGGGTCTTAGTTACACAGGATCGTTTGGGGCGGGACGTAGTAGGTAGCACATTGAAACGCACACGCGAGTAATGGGGGAGCTGGGGCTGAACATTATTATTTATAGCCAATACTGGATTTAGATTTCAGTTTTTTGCATTATTAAAAAGAATAGGCTCATAATCAAATACGTGGGACCAACAATATACCTGGCGAAATGTTGGCATATGATATACAAATTCCTAAACAAGCGCGACTGTATGTATGTATAATTCTAACACACACGTGACACACTTACTACCTGTTTTAAAAAACGTTAAGATGATAATTTACTAAACTAAGAGTTACTATGCGGAAATGTAACAAAATTATCCTAACTAATATTATAAATGCGAAAGTAACTATGTCTGTCTGTCTTTCTGTCTGTCTATCTTTCTGTCTGTCTTTCTGTCTGTCTGTCTGTCTGTCTGTCTGTCTGTCTGTCTTTCTGTCTGTCTGTCTGTCTTTCTGTCTTTCTGTCTGTCTGTCTTTCTGTCTGTCTGTCTTTCTGTCTGTCTTTCTGTCTGTCTTTCTGTCTGTCTGTCTTTCTGACTGGATAGGATAGTTTATATCCCAAAAATCCCGCGGGAGCGGGAACTTCTCAGAAATCCCGCGAGGCCGGGAACTATGTGGGTAAAACCAAAAATCTGCCGGAAGTCACTTTTCCACGCGAACGAAGTCGCGGGCAAAAGCTGGTTAATAATAAATCATAGCAACGAAATTCACAAGCGGTGTGTGTTTGTGGGTTGGTACGATTTTAATAGGAACTTGGCATAGATGCTTTACCCCACTTTCAGCACTGTTATTGATTAACATACTTCGAAGTATATAAATTTTCACAATATGCAACATTAGTATGATTTCCCTGCTTATATTAAAAGATTTCTAATAAATTCATACAAAATGTTACCTTTACAAGAGAAGGGTAAATAAATTCATAGCTCGGATGCGTATAGGCAAAGTGTATAGCGTATCAATATATTAATTTTAAAGTGTATAGCGTATCCTACCGGATGATGGGCAGCAGCGTCATCTTGTGTACTGGCTGGAACTGTAATCACCAACCCGCCTGCCAAGCGTGGTGATTATGGGCAAATACCCCCAATAGAATGTAATCTATTAGGGAGGCTTATGTTCAGCAGTGGACTTAATAAGGCTGATGATGATGATGATGATATTTAACATCACGGAGAATATGCTATATTGTGTAGTATTGCGCTTAGATTTAAGTAACGTTCACCAAGTTCTTCTAAATAAAGCCAAGCTTGAATAAATGGATTTGAATTAGGAGACGCTCATGACAAGAGTGTGGCAGAATAATTTACATCTAACTTAAGGCATGTAGACGATATATCGCCTCGTGGTGCAGATATGACTTTAATGTCTTATTAAAACGTACGCTTCTGACAGCTAAAAAAAATCGCTCGTTTGGTCTTAATCCGATTTACAAAACCACCTTAACTTATATCAGAAGCCACAGAAAAGGCCACCCATTCAAGGATTGATTGCTATAAAGCTTATATTTCGTAATAAGTTTCTGACCACCTAGTCTCGCTGAGCTTAGCTTTTAATAAGAAAAAGTACACAAGTTTTGGCTAAAAATAACAAAAGGACATTTCGATTTTTCCAGGAATTACAGTTGCACAGAAATTGACATTTTTAATATCAAAATAACTATTGTATTCCAACCATCAACTGCTTACAATACGTTTTTGCAAAGAACCACCTAAATAAATTAAGTACCACCAAAAACAATTAACAAATAGTATACAGTTTGACATTACGCAGCCCGGAATATTATGTAAAATTATTTTGTATTTTCTTTTGTGAATTTTCGCGTGTTTGGTTGGTCGCGTGTCTCGCCAATATTTTCTATATTTGGGTTATGTTTTCTATAAAGATTATATTATTTGATTCTATACTTTAGTCCGATTGAAAGCAGGAAAATATTAAATGTAAACAGGAATTAAACTTCAAATAGAATAGAATACAGCTTTTATAAGTATATAGTAAACGTATTGTTAGGGATTTCACCCCTGCTCTTTTTATTTGTAATGAACACAATGTAGGGTTGTGTCCCGGAAGTTTAATTTTAACTTACCTGGAGTCTTATGATTTATATATGTTAATATACATAAATACATATTTTCTGACAATTACACCAATTATTTATAAGTATCATTAAGAACTTGTGTTATTGATATTAAATAAACATACATAAATACATTTTTATGTACATACATGAATTCACGCCTGTTTCCCCGAAGGGGTAAGCAGAGGCATATTATACGCCCATATTTCGCCAGTTATATTGTTGGTCCCACGTAATAGGTGGCAAGCCTATTGCCGCTTACCAGGCACTTCTATGTCTGCCAGAGCCTCGTCCGTCAATCGGCAGTGGCACCACTTGCAGGTGAAGTTGGCTTAGGCTCCAAAGTCGATGTTAGGATCCCTGTACTCCCCTTTGTATATACATATTTAATATACATAGAAAATCTTCCAGACCAGAACAAATATTTATATTTATGTACACAGAGATTTGTTCTGCGTGGAAATCAAACCCACGTCCTCAGAAGCGGAATATTAAATGTTGGATTATAAGTAAATTTTGAATCTCATGAATATTAATTGGATTACTCATGCTAAGCTTCTTTCGAATGAGTTTGCAGCTTGAACTAAATCTAGAAGAGTCATTTTATCAAGGAGATTTGCTTAAAAGGTCTTAAGGTCGTGGGTTAAATTCCCACACAAGACAACAATATTTATATGGCTGGGTGTCACAGTCCATTAACGCCCCACTACTGAGCACGAGCCTCCACTCACATATCAAGGTGTGGGGGTATTAGGTCATACTCCTCCACGCTGACCCTGTGCGGATTGGCGGAGGCAGGTGTATGGCGTCCTGCTGTAAGAATTTTTCAAGCCGCCCATTAGGCCTCTAACGCGGCTTAACGACTACCACATTTAGTGATGACCGGAACCAACGGCTTAACGTGCCTTCCGAAGCACGGAAGCGCTCGATATCAAATGCCACACAAACGGTCACCCATCCAAGGACTGACCTCTGTAAGCTCTGCTACACTTTGGTGATTGTTTCCCACCATCGAGCACCGCGAGCACTTTCTATGATATGTATCTATTTCCAAATATAAACTCTGAGTCTTTTTATCCTTTTTATAATCCCCATAGCAAAAGCTTTGCTTAATTTGGAATTTATTTATTTAAATTAAACGTAAATAATATTTCACTCATGTTTAAGTATTTTCAATTCCGTATATGTTTTTGTACTCTATCCGCTGCTATTTTAGTATATAATAATAATAATAAATATTTTCTGACAATTACACCAATTATTTAGTTCCAAGATAAGTATCATCAAGAACTTGTGGTATGGTTACTAAACAACGGATAAACATACTTAAATACTTTTTTTTTGTAAATACATACTTAATATACATAGGAAAACACCCAGACCATAACAAATATTCATGTTCATGCACACAAAGATTTGTCCTGTGTGGGAATCGAACCCACGACCCCTGGAGTGAAGTGTAGGTATACTGACCTCCACGCCATATCGGTCGTCAAAATGTATAATAATGTATGTAGTATGACAAACAACAAACAACTTTATTTAACTGCAGATCTGTCTCCGTGTATTTTTGTGCTACGAAATAAAATGTTTGTTTTGATACCAAAGTGGTGTTTGTGTGTGTTGTGCACTTATATAAATAAACATTGGTTGATGATCGTGAGAATTGGCAAGGCGTATTTTTTTGAGCTTTCCTTTTTCTGAAAAAATTAAAAAGAGCATATTACAGAGCGGTGGCTCGGAACTGGCTTCCACAATTGTGATATAGGAGCTTGTCCAAATTCGACAACTTCTTACGTTTTATAAAAGCATTTCTTATTTATTTTTGTATTTTAGGAATACTGTAAAGCATTACAGACTATTCAATATTGTTTTATTCATGATGTTATAGATTATAAATGTTCACCAATTACATGCTTGTTATAAGTTTTAGGGAAACCTGTTATTGGTCATGTAAGATATAATTTATGTTCTTTTTCATAATAATTTTCTTATGTCAGTTATTTACTGCATGTGCTATTGGTTTCTCCAAGGTTTTTCCTTAAGGTAACAATTACATAAGTTTTTTTTTTAAAGTACCTAATCAATTGATAATTTAAAAGAGCATGTGAGTTTTGCCAGTTATTCTTACAGAACCGTGGCTCGGAACTGGCACTTAGATTCACTTACATTGAATATTATTTGTCGCATATCAAAGCTTCGTGATTTCAGTGTAATTATATTTGGATTATTTTTTATATTTAATGTTGACGTTTTCAAGAACTATGTAATAGTTAATGAATTAAAGTATGTGAGTTTGAGAGTTCAATAAATAAAATTAAATTTATCAATATACCATTTAAAATAACTTTAAGTTAACTACTATTCCTCACTTATTTATATCACAGTTTAAATTAATCAGTAATTCAGATTGGTGCATGCTTCAATGACAAGCACAATAGAAGTGGTGTATAGTTAACAACATATATTTTATGTATTATTTATTACGATTTCCATTTCTTAAATTGTGTATGTTTATTTTTATTTAGGAATTAGAATATAAGTAAATATTTTAAACAAATATTTTTGACAATTACATATCGTTTTAGTTCCAAGATCTCTTTCAAGCAGATATCTTTAAGAATTTGTGTTGTGAATACTTAATAACTGATAATATATAATATATAATATATAGATATAAATACTATTTTTTTGTAAATACATACTAAATATACATTGGAAAACACCAAGACCAGTACACATATTCGTGTTTATGCACACAAAGGTTTGACCAGTGTGGGAATCAAACCCACGACCTCAGGAGTGGAGTGTGGATATAATCGCCACCACGCTATATAAATTCAAATTCAAATTCATATTCATTTATTCAAGTTTGGCTCAAAAGAGCTCTTATGAACGTCAAAACTTAAAAAACTAGCGCGCCCATTCACTGCGGGCGGGAGCTTGATCGTAAAAGAACGGGCAAGAAAATCGTCAAGGTTAGTTTTTTCTCCCGCCAGTTATATAAGTAGTACCTACCATATGTGATGCGTAATAATTAATGATATCACTCTTTGGAAGGGAACTGAGTCCTGTACCACAGGGAAATCTAACGAAAGATTCAGTGTCTACATTTAATTGTGCAATTGTGAAATTACTAACTGCTTGGCTAAGGTTCCACTTGACAAAAGCTACGGGTTTCAATGTTTATAAACTGCACTTTCACAGGAAGATATTTTCATCGCTAAAGTTCTGGAATCCCTTAGCGCGGTTGTCAGCAAGTTGGTACACTTGCGACTTCTACAGCAGTATCTGTTTACAGCTGTTACGACTTTGTCATAATAAATTGATGACACCATAGTTCAGGGAAAAGCAATAAAATTAACGTTGGACTTTAGAGAAATAACGGGTGCAGTACATTGATTATACACGTCTTTGGTTTGGGTGTAGGGTTTCTACAAGGATGTAGGGAGCCCAAACCAACCTCACCTGCAAGTGGTGCACCTGTTGATCAACGGACGAGGCTCTGGCGAACATAACAGTGCCCAATAAGCGGCAATAGGCTTGCCACCTATTACGTGGGACCAACTATATAATTGAAGAAGTTGATTATAAACTGCCTACGAATATATATCTACCATCTCACAGCTATATGTAGGCTGTATAAGGATCCTGCCAAGATATTAGGAGCCATTACCTGAAAATGGTGAATCTGCGAATCAACAGACGAGGCCCTGGCAAATTAAAAAGCTCTCGATAAGCAACAATAGGCTCACCACCTCGAAGGACTAACAATATAGTTGACGAAATGTCCCCACCCTTTTGGGGAAGCAGGCGTAATGTGTATCTCCAGGCTCATTGTCACATCCTAGACTTAAGATTTGGCTGAAGTTCAGTAATGACATGGCGCGACTGCCATCTGACCTCCACAACCTAAAGGAAAACATCTGCGATGCCGGAAGCTCGGGAGAGAAGTAAAACAATCGAATGTGTATGATAGACTGTTTTATTTAGTATAATTATGCACCTTATATATTCGGTATATACTTAGTAACCACACCACTACTCCTCCGGGGGTATACGAGAAAAAATAATCTAGTTACATGATTTTTTCAGTATAATTATGCACCTTATGTATTCGGTATATACTTACTAACTACACATCATTCACACTTCATATACATCATTAAATCTCCTCCTACACTCATTCACACACTAACATGAAACACACAAGTCTATGGGTCTCGCTACTGAGCTATCGTCGTTGTCGGGTCAGTACCTCCAGGCTAATTATGCAAATTTTCTTTCGTAGGCGGACTGGTCAGAGCAGTTTGTGCTAAACGTGCACGGAGGTTCGGTGCTGCCGTGCTCCGATGGTCTGCGGGTCCTGTTTCAATACCCCGAGTGTGTGCTGGAGGGAGCTGACCGCGTCAGGGTCTTCGGAAGAGATGGGGAGAGGCTGCGATATGTCGCCGAGCAGAGAGTTAGAAGGTTAGTACCAAGAAGTTGGAATGCCGTTATATGTAAGAGAGTAGTATGGGTCTCCTAGTTCCTATTATCCCGGGCCTTTTAAGCGGGGCGTGAAACGGCATTTTAGCAGGCCGTTATGAGTGGGTGCGCTTTGTATCAGGCAGACGATTATGTAAACATTAAGACGTGTCACATTAAAAAAATCACCGATTCTATAATCGAATTAGTAAATGCAATTGTGCTAAGTTTAAGTTTATTATCTTTATCCATTGAAGTCGCTTAAATTTTGGTTTAAATTGGATTTCTAATAAAATTTCAAGTTAAACAGCATTAACGGGCGGGTGATAATTATTGCGCTTAGTACATTTAGCCAATGTCAAGTAAACGATATATTTAAAACATTTCATTCATGGTAAATGAGAACAGCGGTGAAATGATTTATAAATGGTCCTCAGTAAAGATGTAAGATTATACTGCGACCTCACATGGACTTCTAAAGAAAATTTTAAAAGTGATATTGCACTGTTTTGTTTTATTCACCAACACTCATGTACGTTCACAAACACTTAACGGTTAATGATCCACCGTTCAAGTTTGATAAAGCATATTAAAAAAAAAGACATGACGCTTCAATTCCCCGCTAAGAGGATACTCCTTTTAATTTATTATGGTTAAATATTTTAACAGCTTTAACCGCGAAAAAGAAAACAGAGATAACCCGTAAAATATAGATAGGTACACTTTTTATTGCAACGAAAGACAGACATACATATAAAACAACAAGAACAAAATTAAAATAATTTAAAAAATATATAACAACAAAAAAAAACTAAAAGTACAGCATTTGTATAATGTGCATGTGTGTCGCAGCACTGCAGAATGGCTACGGCTCAGTGGGTTATTTTTGCTCTGAGAGAGCAATACACTGATTTTCAGCTTTTGCCAAAACAGTAACACGAGACGCGCCCAAAATATGTTTATTATGTTTTTTTTCTGTCATCAGAGGTCAGCATACCGCATCTTTCGACTGCCGGCTGTTCAGTGAGCGGTACCCGGAGTACTGTTTTGTGTACGTCTCACAAGCAGTCACTGGTGCCGTGGCTGATGTCAGGATGGATTGCCTTCCCACTTCGCCGTTGTCTGGTAAGTCGTCAACATTCTATTTAACTAGAGTTTTATTATAACTAAGTAAATTATATGTACATAGGGATCGTACCAAGACCTAAGTAGCCAAAGCCAAGCCAACCTGCAAGTGGTGTGGTGCACCCGCCGATGAACGGACGAGGCTCTGGAGAACATAACAGTGCCCGGTAAACGACAACAGGCTCGCCACCTATTATGTGGGACCAACTATATAATTGTCGAAGTGTAGGCGTATAATATTCCTCTGCCTACCCCTTTGCGGTAACAGGCGTAAATGTATGTATGTATTAACTAATATAAAAAAAAATATTCAAATTGTGACTTTCGTAAGTGGGTCGGTATGACCGTTCTTTGCGCCAAGGTTGTCAGTAAACCCACGACGGGTTCGATTCCTAGACAAGAAAAATATTTGTCTTGTCATATTTGTATGTTTCACAGAAAAAAGTATATAAGAACGTTAATTAGTCTTCTAGCTAGTACTCATAATACAATACCTTTTTTTTGGGGCGAAGGTTAAATGCCAAGTATATTTATAATGAATTGAATGAGACTAATAAAAAATAGTATATATTTTTTCTATGTAGGTACTCGTACAAACTTTTCTTACTTTGGGACTAGAAGCGCTTTGTGAGAAATATCTAAAAATATTTGATTTTAAACTCTCTATTACATTTTATTTCAAAAAATATTATTCAAACAAATGCTTACTTTCGCCATACCTGGTAAGCAGCTTACAGAACACTCTATTCATTTTGGCAACAAAACCGCCGTGTGAGATGTCATTAGTGTTAAAATAAATTTAGTAATTTTTCCAGAAGGTGGAGCTGGTGGTTGGGGCGAATGGTCGGCGTGGTCGCCGTGCCCTGCGCCCGCGCACTGCTCTACTCGCACTCGCAGCAGGCATCGCTTCTGCGACTCGCCACCACCGGCGTATGGGGCTAAGTACTGTGAAGTGAGTGGTTACTGTTGTACACACTGAATATTTTTGTTGAATAAAATTACATTATACAAAAATTATTACTTGTCAAAAGCACTGAATACCCTAAGCGTCAGCACATCAGCCTTATAAAGAGTACACAAGATACAGCTGCTGCCCATCATCCGGTAGGTTTTTTCTTCATCGACTCTTACAAGTCCCCGTCGGACGAGAGGGCGCTATTCTAGGCCGGTATCACACGGCACTCCCCTAAGCCTACCTTAATCAAATTCCGATATCTTCTTTAGATCGAACTGGGAAATTTTTGAGATAGAAATATTTATCTATTTGTCTATCTATTTGTCGACTCTACGGACATATATATGGACAGACAGCGAAGGCTTATCGATAGGGTCCCAATATGGAACCCTAAAAAGAGTCATAATTATGTCATATAATATCATTGAGTCTCGTGGTGAGTAGGTTAGGAACGGAGATAAGATACAAGTACCACGCTACTAAAGTAATAGCTAATTCTCAATTTTAGTATATTAGAATTCAAGTTTTGAAGGAGAATCTAAGTTTAGTGAAATAGGTCTATGCCCACTTAATAACTTTTTAACGATAACCTTTATCGTGATGAACGCATTGTGTCGTAGACAGTTGCCAGGTAACGGAAGTCGCGTATCCTAGCAACTATTTTGTTAAATCAATTTTATTTTGCGCCTGCTGTCCTACACGGCGCGTAAACACTGATTACATACTCAATTTTGTTATTTTATTTTACTAAGAAAAGAGAAGTAAATTCAAGAAAATGGCACCGAAAAAAGATAAAAAGAAAGAAGAAGAAGCGCCTGCGAAATCCGGTGGTGGATTTACAGAGGTAGAGAGGACTTTTATGGAGCTTCAGATAGCTGAATGTAATCGTAAGATTGCAAGACTACGATCGGCTGTGGATGAATATGAACAAAGAAATGAAGAACTCCAAAAGTCTTATGATAAACTTGATGAAGATCGGGCTGATATAATAGCTTATCTTAAAAAGACGCTAACTACAAAAAATGAAGAAAATAATGAACTTAAGGATAAGGTTAAGGGACTTGAAGAAACGAGAGAAATAGAAACAGCACAGTTCAAAGAAACTGTCAATGACTTAGAAAGGAATTTTACTATTATGAAAGACCAGTTGACCTCAGAAAATAAACTGTTAGCGGGAAAACTAAACACATTGGAAGAGTTTAGAGCTATCAGAGACGATTTGATGAGAAAGTTTGAAAAGCAGGAGCAAGATTTTAAAGATCAGGAAATGAAGTACAAAAGAATTATTTATGACGCTGAAAAGAAGTTTGTGATTGGAAAAGACAAATTGAAAAAAGAAATGGAAGCTCGGTTACTGCAGTTAGCGCAAGATTTCCAAGATGCGACAGAGTTAAGAATAGCTGCTTCGACCCATCGGGTTATTAGAGAAAATATAGCAATTAATAATGAACTAGATAGTATCTTATCCACACAGGCAAAACTTAGTGAACAAAATGAAAAATATAAGGAACAAGAAAGAGCTGCCCGCGTTGCCATGGAACTAGCTGAAGAAGAGAGAGATAAAGCAATAAATAAAAATGTTGTCCAATTAAAAGTCATTGATCAGCTAACTACAGCTTTTCAAGAAATTAAGAAAGAGAAAGCTTTGTTCGCTAAAAGAAACTATGATTTCGAGACCCAAGAGGCTAAAATACAAAAGCTTACTAAAGAAAACGATACTATTTCACTACAACTTCGTATTTTGGAGCAAAATTTACATGCCAAACTCTGTGAACAGAATAAAGCAGTTGTAGAATCGTCGAAAATTGTTCATGAGTGTACCAAATTAAAGAAAATCTTAAAAGAAGCAGCTATAGCCGTCCAAGCGGCGTTAAAACTTGATGAATGGGCTTCGACTGATCCTACCAGAGAGATAATGGAAAGACAGATACTTTTATCGCGACTGCTTGAAATAATAAGCCAATATCGTGAGATTCAACGAACAGAATCTGTGGATACTTTAGCCTCGTTAGGAAAGGTTTATCAAGAGGGCGATCTCGGGTTTATACCAAAACCAGTTCCTAAGAAATCTGCTATGTCTGCACATTTATCAGTTGTATCGAAAGAATCTATAAAAACTGAAAAACGTAGTTCAACTTCGCTCTCAGTTGCTTCGGAATCGATAACCAGTATAAAGACCATACCTAGTATGACACTCATTCCACCAACTTCAAAACCAATCTTAGTTCCAAAGGATAGTTTGCTTTCATTTGCTGCGTTATCAAGGTCTGATGCGAGTGAAAGTACTGTAGAAGAAGAGGAGACAGAAGATATGACAGATATGGAGAAGCAGTTGGAACACAGCAAGGCAGAGATTCAAAAGTCTATAATGAAAGATTTGGCTTATTCACAAGTTGCTTTCAAGTCACAGCAACATCTTGGTGAGAAGTCTGTTGGCATCATGGAGCATCTTGAAGGTGAAGAAATTGAGGGTGAGGCTAAAGAAACTGTTGATGGAGGACAGAGTGAACCCAAGGAGGGAGATGATGTTGAGAAGGCTGAAGACAGTGAACAGAAAGAAGGAGAAGAGAAGAAGACTGAAGGTGAGCCTGAGTTGGCAGAAGAAATTAAAGAAGAAGAATAGTATTTTTTTATAGTGTATCTTAAAATAGTCCATTTTAACTGAAAAAAATATGTATTTTGTAAACTTTTTTATATTGTAGTAGCAATCAAATATTTTTTAAGTAAATAAGGTTTCTTATTTTTAACTTTTTGAAATAAAGAGATAAATCCAACGTCTCTCAAATTATTCTAATAGTGTCTGTACCGGACAAAGGCCTTTAAATCAGTCAATTATTCAATTTGTTTTGAAATTGCTTCATTCAAATAGAACCGATTATTCAATCTAAGTAACTTGTACATAATATATAATAAATTTGTTATATTGTATAAGCAAGTTAGGTTTGAAAATTAATTATTATATTAATTTCTCAAGAATTTTTCGTACTTTTAAATTACATTTTAGATGGCTCACAAAATGGCATCAACGTATAAATAACTACATTGCCGCGATTACAAATATTTTCAATGTGTTTATTGCTTTACACAAACAGACTAGTGCCTGATGTAAACATGTACGATAAAATTAACCACACTTCACAGCTCATTTACGACAAATTAAGTACAGTATTTAAATTACTGTAATATTTTTTATTTTTGTAATAGTTCTAAGTATGAATATATTGCGGACATTTTAATAAAATTGAAACTCGAAGACGTCTTCATATATCCAATTTTATGCAAATTCTTGTTCAATAATATTTTAATTACATAAGTAGGTATGTCTACTTCAAATTCAATAATTATTTATTACATAAACTATTACAAAGTACTTAAAAACGTCAAAATGCGATATAGCATAATTATGTGAATCTAAGTGCCAGTACCGAGCCACTGTTCTGTGAGAAGAATGGGCAAAAAACTCAGGCTACGCTTTTTAAAATTATTTATTGGTTACTGAAATAACAATCTTCATAATGTCCGTGAGGCTACACATTGCAATAGAATATAACAGTAACAATTATTGATAAGACTAGCCTGTATTGAACGGTAGTTTTATTTCAAGCATTTTGACCTTCTATATAATATTTGATAGAATTACATTCATGCACATACACAATCACGCCTGTTTTCCCGAAGGGGTAGGCAGAAACATAATAGGTTGGGGAAAAAGTCTTTTCGTATTTTTGTATGAAAAGTCAAGACATTTTTTTCAAAGTTTATTTACATTTATTTACAATATATATGTACCGTTTTGTTGAATAACTTTCTGCCATTTTGTGGGCAGAGACATTATCCCGTTACTGTAGAAACTTTGGGACTTCTAATCAAAAAAACGGGACAAACAGTTTTGGCAGTCCTCTCTTGAGGTCAACCTTACAGAACCTAAAGAATTCTGCAGAGACCGAAACAGGTGAAAATCTGAAGGCGCAAGGTCAGGGCTATATGGTGGATGCACTAGGACCTCCCAGTCGAACTCTCTTAATTTTTGCTGAGTGGCTAAAGATGTGTGTGGTCTAGCGTTATCGTGATGAAAGATCACACCCTTCCTGTTGATCAATTCCGGCCGTTTTCTCTCGACTGCTTCCTTTAATCTCATCAGTTGCTGGCAGTAAAGATCAAAATCGATGGTTTTGCCGGGCGGTAAAAGCTCATAATAAACAATGCCCTTCCAATCCCACCATACACACAGCATCACCTTATTTCGTGTTAGGCCAGGTTTGGCCACAGTCTGTGAAGCCTGGCCAACTTTCGACCACGACCTTTTTCGCACGTTCTTGTCGTACGTGATCCACTTTTCATCACCAGTTATCAATCTCTTCAAAAACGGCTCGGTTTCATTACGTCTCAATAATGAATCGCAAATGAGTACACGGTTCATTAAGTTTCTTTGAGTGAGCTCGTGTGGCACCCAAATATCGAGCTTTTTTGTATAACCAGCTTTCTTCAAATGGGTCAAAACTGTTTTGTGGTCAATTCCCAGTTCTTCAGCTACATCGTAACTACTAATATGCCGATCTTGCTCCACTCTTTCAAAAATGGCGTCCATTTTATTCGTAACAGGGCGACCAGAGCGAGGTGCATCTTTAACATCAAAATTTCCGGACTGAAAACGTTTGAACCAAATTTGTGCTACTCTTACTGACACTGCATCAGATCCATAAACATCACAAATTTTTTTCACTGCTTCAGTTGCATTTTTGCCTTTTTTATAAAAAATTTTTAAAATGTATCAAATTTCTTCATTAGATTCACTCATTTTTACGGAGAGAAAAACAAATGAAAAATAGCGGGAAACAACTTTTTTTTATTTTTTTCTTTTCTTTATAATGGAACCTTTTTAATGTTACCAAAACCAGCCAGACACAAATAGTACAGTCAAAAAAATTTTATAATAAGTTTATACCTACGTTATGCGAAAAGACTTTTTCCCCGACCTAATATTACACGCCCACATTTCGCCAATTATATTGTTGGTCCCACGTAATACGTGGCGAGCCTATAGCCGCTTACTGGGTACTTATGTTCGCCAGAGCCTCGTCCGTTTATCGGCAGGTGCATTACTAGCAGGTGAGGTTGGCTTGGGCTCTTAAGATGTTTGGGATCCCTATACACCTATTAAACATAAAACATATGAGTGTATGAGATGAATAGGAGCATAACCTAAATCTTTCTTACGTTGGTATTCAAACGGAGGCCTGAGACCATTGGTGGGGCCGCAATGATATTAGTAAAAACTTATCCTATATGTTCTTTTTTATAAATTTCCTATGACGATTTTCTTGCCCATTTTTTTACGATCAAGCTCCTGTCCGCAGTGAATGGGCGCGTTAGTTTATAAGTTTGACATCATAAGAGCTCTATTGTGCCAAACTGAAATAAATTATTTTTGATCTTGATTCTATGCAATTATCACCTGCCATCTTTAAAAACTGTTTGAAACAACCAGTTACGTTAAGACATAAATATCAAAACAATAAAAAGGAACTCACAAAACTCATCCAGCTCACAATGAAATAAACAAAACGCACATCAATCTGGATTAACGCGGCCCAAGACAGGAATTAAATTATAATAACTGTTTCGAAGCACGTTTCATTATCCTGATTCCGTTTTGTCGTTGTAAACCATCTCATATTTATCCCAAATTCAAGGGCGGCGTTCCTCTTGTTGGTTGTTGATTTAGTATTTTATTATTTACGGAGTTAAAGTTACCGAGGAACCGCGGCAAACACAAATAGAGTATCTCTCTTCTGTCGCGGCAATGCTTTGCCTT
Source organism: Musotima nitidalis (assembly GCA_949126915.1). Taxonomy (NCBI): domain Eukaryota; kingdom Metazoa; phylum Arthropoda; class Insecta; order Lepidoptera; family Crambidae; genus Musotima; species Musotima nitidalis. The sequence goes on along the minus strand of OX421424.1, from coordinate 1,987,981 downwards.
AACAAAAAACAATGTCGCATTTAGAGACAGATTGAAGCTGAATAAGAAAGAAAGATATAAAGAAAAACTTTTATTCTTACTTAATCGTGTACGAAAATAAAAATAAAAAAATAGATAAAACTGAAGATATATATATATAAAAGAAGACCTACATCTATACATGATTATGAAAAAGTACAATGTGTCGTAGCATATAAGTGATGCCTCGATGCTGGCCTTCCGTTGGTACCTAAACTAAAATAATATCCTCCTCCTCCTTGAGTCGTGTTCCTCAATGCTGAGGGTCGTGACCACCCTTCTGAAACACCCTTTCTCTAATGATGTTCTTCCATCTAATCCTGTCATCGGCGGTGTGGAGGGCATAGTGGACTGTAGAACCGAGAGTGGTGCGGATCTGGTCGGACCAACGTAATGGGCTGCGCCCACGAGGCCTTTTCCCCTCTACTTTTCCTAAATAATATACTTTTTTTTTCTAAATAATATACTTAACAAAAATTATACAATACAAAAAGAGATGGCACAGGAATGACTGACACAGAGACACCTTTCAGGAGTTTTTTTTTCCGAAGTCTAGACTTCTTTCTCTGAGATTGTACGTATTGCTAGTTTATTTGAGACCTAATAAACCTTATATGAGTGTGATACGTGCATACGTGATTATGTTCTTAAATAAATTGATCTTATTATTTATTCATTTTATAAAATTAATAAGAACAAAATACATATAACTTTATGCAGTAAGATGTTAAATTCTTTTAAGTTTTACCGGGCATCAGTGTTGTCGACTTCATTACAATAACAATATTCAGCTCCGCAATACTAGGTAGCATAAAATAAAATAAAATATACATTAGGTTAATTTAGGATCAACACGATCATTTACATTCGTAGATTTTTTACAAACAAAATGGAAGCTCAAATTAACTCAATAAATTTTCTTAGCAACAATGAAACAGATATGGGCGGTCCCATAATCAAGAAACAGAGAGATGGAAAAGCAAAATGAACTCTTTGTCAAGGTTATTATATTTTAAGATTTGTGTTCGGAAACGATGACCAAAGTAAAGCCGTGCTGACAGAGATCAAACCTTGGATGGGTAACCGTTTGTGCGGCATTTAATATCAAGCGTTTCCGTGCTTCTGAAGGCACGTTAAGCCGTCAGTACCGGTTATCACTGTCATTATATGGTAGTCGTTAAGTCAAGTTAAAGGCTTATTGAGCAGATTTTTTATTCATACAAGACGCCACATTCTGCTTTCGTCAATACGCTCTTGGTGTGCGTAGAGTAGGACCTGAGTCTCTTTCTTCTTGGTTTGTGAAAGAAGATCTATGTTCAGTAGTAGGACGATAATAGGCTAAGATGATGAAAAGGAACACATCCTGCCTTCCATATTATTATCAATAATTTTTATGTGTTTTATGGTTACTTAATAATCTTTTTAAAATTGATTATTGTACCGTTCCTAGGGCGAAGCAGTAGAACTAGAAGCCTGTGAATGCTCAGCGCGACCATGGGCCGGAGACTCCTCAGTGGTGGTGGCAGAAGTGGGCGCCAGATGTCGCTGTGGGTGCGTGCTGCATCTGGCACCAGTAACCAGGCTGCTGGCGGGCTCGGCGAGGGCCTGCCCTTCTAGATCCTTCTGGTTACTACAGGTCAGTTGGTATTTTTTATATAATAGGTTGGGGAAAAAGTCTTTTCGTATTTTTGTATGAAAAGTCAAGACATTTTTTTCAAAGTTTATTTACATTTATTTACAATATATATGTACCGTTTTGTTGAATAACTTTCTGTCATTTTGTGGGCAGAGACATTATCCCGTTACTGTAGAAACTTTGGGACTTCTGATCAAAAAAACGGGACAAATAGTTTTGGCAGTCCTCTCTTGAGGTCAACCTTACAGAACCTAAAGAATTCTGCAGAGACCGAAACAGGTGAAAATCTGAAGGCGCAAGGTCAGGGCTATATGGTGGATGCACTAGGACCTCCCAGTCGAACTCTCTTAATTTTTGCTGAGTGGCTAAAGATGTGTGTGGTCTAGCGTTATCGTGATGAAATACCACACCCTTCCTGTTGATCAATTCCGGCCGTTTTCTCTCGACTGCTTCCTTTAATCTCATCAGTTGCTGGCAGTAAAGATCAGAATCGATGGTTTTGCCGGGCGGTAAAAGCTCATAATAAACAATGCCCTTCCAATCCCACCATACACACAGCATCACCTTATTTCGTGTTAGGCCAGGTTTGGCCACAGTCTGTGAAGCCTGGCCAACTTTCGACCACGACCTTTTTCGCACGTTCTTGTCGTACGTGATCCACTTTTCATCGCCAGTTATCAATCTCTTCAAAAACGGCTCGGTTTCATTACGTCTCAATAATGAATCGCAAATGAGTACACGGTTCATTAAGTTTCTTTGAGTGAGCTCGTGTGGCACCCAAATATCGAGCTTTTTTGTATAACCAGCTTTCTTCAAATGGGTCAAAACTGTTTTGTGGTCAATTCCCAGTTCTTCAGCTACATCGTAACTACTAATATGCCGATCTTGCTCCACTCTTTCAAAAATGGCGTCCATTTTATTCGTAACAGGGCGACCAGAGCGAGGTGCATCTTTAACATCAAAATTTCCGGACTGAAAACGTTTGAACCAAATTTGTGCTACTCTTACTGACACTGCATCAGGTCCATAAACATCACAAATTTTTTTCACTGCTTGAGTTGCATTTTTGCCTTTTTTATAATAAAATTTTAAAATGTATCGAATTTCTTTATTAGATTCACTCATTTTTACGGAGAGAAAAACAAATGAAAAATAGCGGGAAACAACTTTTTTTTATTTTTTTCTTTTCTTTATAATGGAACCTTTTTAATGTTACCAAAACCAGCCAGACACAAATAGTACAGTCAAAAAAATTTTATAATAAGTTTATACCTACGTTATGCGAAAAGACTTTTTCCCCGACCTAATATAATACTTAGTGATGAAAGTGATGGATGGAAGCCTCGTTAGAGTCATTGACAGACTGACTGACTGACGGACAATCCCCTCCCTCCTTTAGAATCACGACAGGCTGACTGACAGATCTCCCCGATAAGAGTCACCGGTATACTGACAAACCTTGAGAAAAACCACAACAGACAGATAAACTGACAAACCTTGACAAATTCGGACAAAGAACCTATTTGCTTTTATTTCTTTATTATGGTACCGCTCATAACTCTTTCATTTTTGTTAAAAAAAATATCGAATTTCCATTTTGTGTATAATTGTTTGACTAATCTAAATGATCATGTTGATCTTAAAGACAATAAAGTATTTTTTATTCTATTTTATTTATTTTGATACAACGTTGGGCCGGTGGCTGGTCTGTAGTGGTGGCAGAAGTTGGAGTCAGATGCCGCTGTGGGCTCGGCAGGGAGGTGCTTTACCAGATCCTTCTGCTACCAGACCCTTGACCCTTGACCTTTACTAACATTCGAGGAATGTTTCTCCTTATCATATCACCAATCTGGCGGTTGTTGTAGACGGTCCGGCTTTAGTAATAGGATTAGTCAAAACAAATAGGAAAAAATAACGAGTATACATGACGTAGAAGCACGGAGGCGCTTGATCTGCCATACCTATCCAAAACCTGACCTCAGTGAACTCTCCGATCACCCAGTTTCACGGAGATGCGAGCGCTTTTAATTGTAAGAATAAATAATAGTCAAACATCAACATTCCACTCAAACTAAACATTGGTTTAAGAACATGAAATCGGTCACAAAATTGCGTTAAGTGCCCTAAAAAGTTCGGTTGCGCAAATTGATTGTGCTCTGAACAATATAACATAGTCAGAACCTTTATTTTTTATTTTTTAATGTGACACGTCATAATGACTACATCCTGCCTGACGGTAAGCAGTCGATGCCGTCCAAAAAAAAAATCAAAGCGCTTATACCGTGAAATAAGCACGGTACAAAGCGCATCCACTCATGACGGCCTGCTAAAATGCCGTTTCACGCTCCGCTTAAAAGACCCGGGATCATAGGAAATAGGAAACACATAAGAACTTCTAGATCGATTTCAAATGCAATAATGCACTCTTTCACTTTTATTGAAACCTTAATATGTCAATATAAATAGTCAACAACATCCCACTCCGACTATACATTGGTTTTAGAACATAAGCAAAACACTCTCTTAACTTATCCGATCACAAAATTGCGTTAAGTGCTCCAAAAAGTTTGGTTACGCAAATTGACTGTGCCCCGAACAATATTACGTTGCGATTTATCAGAGGCCCTGATCGATGGGCAACTTGGCAATTTAATTGGCAACTTTAAATTGCTTTATGCCCATATTGCCCATACAAATTCAATGGCAGAACGTTCAGGTTGCCTGACCGACTTCAAACTGCTTGGTAATAAAATTATTTTCTTGTAAGACGAATTGAATAGATGGATTTAGGAGCGTGGTATATTAGCTTAAGTCCTTAAGTCCTATTGTGTTTTAAATAGAGCATTGCTAGATTTGATTAAAATGTAATTAACATACATACATACATTCACGCGTGTTTCCCCGAAGGCCAGGTAATTGCCAAGGAATTGAAATAGCTCTCTCGACCGGCGAAATCAAGTTTGTTGACTAACAACTTTACAGGCAGGGCTATATAGTGTTGTTTTATAATGATCTATCTTATATTACATTGTTAAGTGCTGTTAGAACACTTAAAGTCGCCTTACAATATGTATTACTGTAACTGTAACTACAGTAAACTGAATGGGTACTGGAGTATGGCAAAAGACATCGAAGCTGACCATGAAAACGCCACGTGATGATATTGTCTCTTACGTCCCGGACTGGCAGACTCGTTAACGAAAGGGCGGAATGGGGACATCAGAGGAGGACCTTTGCCTTGCAGTGGGACAACATAGGTTAAATAAAAAACTAATTAAATAAATCAGTAATCGAGTTATAACTTAATTTTGGAAATAAAACATAATTCTAGAGTCTGATTACTATGATTTGTAGTTTATTAATATATCTGTTACTTAAAACTGGCTAAATGTGCTAAACGCACGAAGCCATTATTTCAAAGGAAAAAAAACTTGTTCTATCACCTTATCCTAACCATGAGGATGCAATTTTTGGCAACTTGCAATTATTTTGATTCACCCTAGTCAATATGGTTATAAGTGCTTTGAGATTATTATTTATTGTTTGGGTATTTGTATACTAAGTTCTCTCGTGTGTTGAAATGAAAACTACCGTCAATACTTTTGATGGCCGTTCAACACATATGGCTTCATCAAATGTGGTTCGAAACCAATTTGTTTTGTAGTGTGCAGGGTTGACACTTGATATATTTGTATTCATATTTTAATTTGTTTTAAATTAAATTTATTGTTCACATTGGAGGCCGTGCAACCTGCTGATATGATGACACTAAGCTGTAAGATTATATTTGTGTAGGATTACTTTCTCTGCTGCGGGACTGTCCGAAAGGGTTACCGCGGCCTCTGGACGTAGCAGGCACAAGAAGGAACATGGATGGTTTTTAGTCAGTAAAAGTCTGACACACCCTCCCGCTCCACCCACAGCGGGAGAAGGTCATTAGATGATTTTCCATCCGAAAAAAAAAAAAAAAAAAGGATTACTTTCTCTTTTATACCATTTTGGTACTTTAGTTTACCAGTTTAGTTTTACATTAGTTTTAATATTATGGGTTTTCCTGATAAATAAATAAAGTAAATATGTTAATCAAATATAAATTTTAGATTATTTTACAGGTCGCGTCATGTAAAAAGAACGCTGGAAGAAAGTGGAGGGGGTGTGTTTGCGCATGGGTCGACTGACGAACCAATCGCGCGTCGTCTAGCATGCGGCGCGTGACCCGCCCGCCCCGCGCCGCACCTCATACCACCAAATAGACCGATAAATCGCCTAATGCGCAGGTTGACCGCCAGCGTTCTTTTTACATGACGCGACCTATAATTTACTTACTGCTGTTACAGAGCTCATTTATGACTTCCAAAAGAATTATAAAGTTGTAATACCGTCCAGAGATAACAATGCAACTGTGAAATTAAAAGCAACCTAAATATTATTTTGACCAAGAGCTATCAGTGACCTTAAGGCTCAGCGCAGACAGACAGGAAAGGATTTTCATAACGCATTCGAAAATCAACTTTAACATTATTGAAATAAAGTACATACATGCTTGAAACTGACAAAAAATGCTGGCGCGTCCTCGAAGATACGCGGGGCCTCTTGTAATATTCATTGTAATAATTACATACATAATATCACGCCTGTTTCCCCGAAGGGGTAGGGAGAGGCATACTATACGCCCACACTTCGCCATTTATATTGTTGGTCCCACGTTATAGGTAGCGAGCCTATTGCCGCTTTCCGGGCACTTTTCTATTCGCCAGAGCCTCGTCCGTTGATAGGCAGGTGCAACACTTGCAGGTGAAGTTCGCTGGGGCTTCTCAGATTTTGTTAGGAGCCCTATACACCGTACTACTTGTAATAATTATAAAGTTGAGTTATAAAAATCTTCAATCCTCTCTGTCTGCGCTGAGCCGAAGCTATATTTTTCAATTTCTCTTTTACGCGTTTTTATTGACAGGCATCATATCTAGCGGTCGAAACTATTCGCGGGCTATCCACTTTTATTTGTAACCATATAGTTATATTGCGTATAAGATTAAAGGGAATAAGTAAACCGCCTTACAGCTTCATCGGTTTATTTAAGTACGATAGCAAAAAGTTTTAATGGAATATAAGCTAGTTTAATTTAAATATCAGCCACTGTAGAACAGTCCGGAATATTGCAAAGTATATAGCATGATAAAATGTTTGTTAGACAACCCTAAAAGCAATGTTCAATCTCTTGTTACGAAACATGCGCCCATGTTACCCCAGGCTGATAGTTTTCAGAAACATTTCAATTAAAACTTTACAGAATTTGCAAAATAACCTAGTGCCAGTGTAGTTTGACGATATGTCCGACTAAAGTGCGTCTCCGATACGCTTGAGATTTAACTTGTTTGAGTGGTCTCGTCTCAATGAATATGTAAATATGAAAACACCGACAATCTGTAATTTGATCACTTTATTGGGAACACTTACAGCTAAACATTTTACATACCTAAACAACACTTAAAACAAAAGGACATCATATATGTACAAGTATTTACATCATGAAGCGCTCGTAGCTCTGCGATGCTCGGTGGTCGGAAACTATCACAGAAGTACAGCAGAGTTTACAGAGGTCAGTCCTTGGATGGGTGACCGTTTGTGTGACATTTGATATCGAGCGCTTCCGTGCTTCGGAAGGCACGTTAAGCCGTTGGTCCCGGTTATCACTAAATGTGGTAGTCGTTAAGCCATGTTAGAGGCCTAATGGGCCTTGATAAATTCTAACAGCAGGACGCCATACATTTGCCTCCGCCAATCCGCACTGGGTCAGCTTCGTGGTGTATGACCCAAAACCCTCGCACCTTGGTATGTGAGAGGAGGCTCGTGCTCAGTAGTGGGACGTTAATGGGCTGATATGATGATGATGATTCACATCATTATTTTTTACTTATTTATATTATATTTTTTAAACTTATGGCTAATAATAAATATATTGTAAGAAAATATGACAATATGATTATTATGTTATAGATAGAATCCTTTGATGTAGAATGAGCATTTAGTTACAAAAATTTGGTATTTTTGGTGCCTCATTATAAAATTTAAAAAAAAATATATTACTTTTTCATACATACATACAATCACGCCTGTTTCCCGATGTGTTAGGCAGAGGTATATTACGCGCCCACATTTCGTCAATTGTATTCTTTGTCCAACGGGTGGCGATCCTATTGCCGGGAACTTATATGTTCGCCAGAGCCTCGTCCGTTGATCGGCAGGTGCACCACTTGCAAGTAAGGTTGGTTGGGCTCTTAAGGTCTTGATGGTATCCCTATTGGTTTTTATTCCGCGACCCATATATGCGCTTGTGGCTGTAAATATACCTAATATACATCTGCACCTAACTTTTTGACTTTAATTAGAAAGTTAACTTTACGTTTTCTGGCTTATGTTTAACATGCGCTTCTTGTAAATCAAATGTATCATCTGTGTATACCATGTTTGTGCAAATAAAAAGTTATTATTATTATGGAATATTTCTTTATGTTTATATTATATTTTGGAATATTGTAGCGCTCGTAGCTCTGCGGTGCTCGGTGGTCGGAAACGATCGCCGAAGTACAGCAGAGTTTACAGAGGTCAGTCCTTGGATGGGTGACCGTTTGTGTGGCATTTGATATCGAGCGCTTCCGTGCTTCGGAAGGCACGTTAAGCCGTTGGTCCCGGTTATCAATAAATGTGGTAGTCGTTAAGCCATGTTAGAGGCCTAATAGGCGGCTTGAAAAATTCTAACAGCAGGACGCCACACACCTGCCTCCGCCAATCCGCACTGGGTCAGCGTGGTGGAGTATGACCCAATACCACATTCTCTACAATTTACCACATTCTCTACAAAACGAGCAAAGTGATGTAGCATTCATGAATCAATTAAAACAAATTTTGATTAATGGATGTTATTATGATGTTACGGAATATTTAACCGCCAAGATTAATATATGTTTGTGATTTTTGGAGATAGTTAGTGGAATTAAAAAAGTTAGATGATGTAAGTTTTTATTTGTTAAGTCTTATTAATGTTAGTTTTTTATTTGTTTTAAGTATTTTTGATTGCAAATCCCCTCTCTTCAGTCTTAAAGTTGCGTACCCGACAGGGTCCATAAATTTGGTTCTAAAATTGTATAACACCTATGTACACATTATGGTTTAGCAATAAATAATTTGTATTTGTATTTGTATTTGTAATACCCTCACACCATGATATGTGAGAGGAGGCTCGTTCTCAGTAGTGGGACGTTAATGGGCTGTGATGATGATTTCTTTTTTCTCAGAAATCTTACTTTCTGGTGTTTAATAAGACTCACGGGCCTAAGCCAAGTGAGAATCATTTATTAGGAATCTTCTTGAAGAAACTTCCTTACAGTTCGACATGTGTTTAGGACAGCGGCTTTCAGCATAGTCATGTAGGTGTTTTGTGGTAAATTTAATATTTTTAATGATTGTAGGAGACATTTAGGTATAACTCCGGTACTGGAGAGCACCAGTGGCACGATTTATACTTTATTTAATTTTCAAATTCTGATCATTTCTTCTTTTAATTCTGTGTATTTATTATTATTATTATTATGCAGGCTGAAGAAGGCCTAGTGGTCCGGTTGCGCATCGAAGCAGTTCGTCTCCCGTGCGCTGGGCAAGCGCTGAAGGCCAGAGATGGAGACTCCTTGGGCTCACCACTCCTCGCCTCTTGGGACGGACCCGACAGCTCTGCTATGGTGGGTTGCGTGGCATAAAATAACATACATTTTTAGGCTCTTTCTGTAGTCATATCGAAAGGAAAATGATGCATTTTTTTGTGATATTTTAGGTTTAAGTATAGTTAATTGTACATTACCAAATGGCACTTATGCATGATGTAAGTTAGTCACTTCAAGCCTTTATACGGTTGCAATACCATCAATAGTGCGTTGATAACCATTTAAAACTATTTTACGCCCTTTTTAAAGAGCCATCGCTCTGAAAACATTGCTTATCCCGCAACTCGTACGCAGTAGAAAATATTTTATTTAAACGTGCTGCATGTAACGTGTCGCTAATAAGATCAAATCATACGCGGTAGAATATATTTTATTTAAGCGTGCTGCATGTAACATGTCGCTAATAAGATCAAATCATACGCAGTAGAATATATTTTATTTAAACGTTCTGCATGTACGTGTCACTATAATTACCTATAGTAAGATCAAAAATCTAATTAATCAAAAACGTTTATTGGACATATCATTATAATTGTACACTTTGCTTGTAGAATAACCAAGAATACTTACACAACTTGCATTTAAACTGTATTTAAATTTATGTAAATTACACAAAAAAGACTACAATGAAATTTGGTATTCGAATTTAATTATAAACGGCAATCACTGCAATGTTAGCTTACTAGATAGATAATCAATTTATTTGCACACGCATACAAAACTCTTATACAATACAATAAAATTCCACCGGAAATACAAAAAAATACACATCTAAAATTAATCAATAATCTTACTGACTAAATTGTACAGGGAAATGCGCTGATGTGCAAACTGGTTATGGCTCAGTGAAATTTTACTCTACCGAGCAAACACTAATTTTCAGCCATAGACCAGACTAAATATAATAATAAATAATAATAAATAAATATTCTCTTACAATCACACCAATTCTTTAGTTCCAATATAAGTATCACTAAGAACTTGTGTTATGGATACTAAAGAACGGATAAACATACTTAAATACTTTTTTTTTGTAAATACATACTTAATATACATAGGAAAACACCCAGACCAGAACAAATATTCATGTTCATGCACACAAAGATTTGTCCTGTGTGGGAATCGAACCCACGACCTCTGGAGTCGTCTATAATATAAAATATAAAAATTATAATAATATAAATATATAAAAATTATAAAAATTATTATTAATATAAAAATTATATATAATATAAAAATTAATTAATATATAAAAATTTATTATTAATATAAAAATTATAATAAAAGGTTTGTGGTTAGATTCTCGTTAGATTCATTCAAAGTAAAGCGTTTTTAAAATAAGTATTACTAGTTTCAAAAGGCAATCCAATTATATAAGCAAATAGTCATATCGGTAATAAAGTGAATTTCATTTAAAATACGACATAACACGGTTAACGGGTAATATACTTTTTTATAAGTAAGGTTTAGATTTAACTCCCTTTTGATTGGCAATAGGACCGTTGCTGGACATTAGTTCGAACAGTTCCTCAGACCATATTCCAAGCAGTGAAACATGCACTAAAGACAAAGACAAAGACTTTTTATTTCACATAAAATATGGTACATAAGTGGTCTTAAAATTTAATACAGTCCGCATATTTCACCAGTAACTGGTATGCAAAAATATAATTAGATGATTCTAATAAAACAAACAAATTTAATTTTCAAAATATTCACTTAGTGAATAAAAACATTTATCAACAAGCCATTTCTTTAAATGTACTTTGAATTTATTCAATGACATCAGCTTGAGGTTATTGTCGAGCCTATTGTAGACTTTAATAGACATGACATAGCTGTTCTTGGCATAAGATGCAGTAGACATGATTGGCAGAGTCAGTTTATTCGGATACCTACTTGTATCTCTACGCTCTTTTTGATACAATTCGGGATGTGACCATATTCGTGCACTAGGATGAAAGATATCTTGAAGATGCTTTTTCTAAAGAGATATTTTCTCCTAGTGCTCTTATTTATTTAAATACCTTCTTGTATCAGATTGGAGATGTGGAAACGACGACAGACAGCAACGGCATGATGGAAATAGCTGGTGGTCGCCACATCCTTGTCGAGCTGCGGTCTTCGGACACCAGTGAGAAATGTGCTGGAGGATTTCTAGCACACGCCAGTCAAGCTGGTGAGTAAATAAGGCTACTTATTATATTTTCCCAAGTATTTTAAAGGTTTTGCTTTAAGTTGAAGATCTAGGGGATGCTTGGTGTATACGTACGTGTGTGATCAATAATATGTTTGAAAGTGGTCGGCACATCCTTGCCGAGTATTTGGACACTTGTCAGAAATCTGCTGAAGGATTTCGAGCACACGCCAGTCAATTTGGTGAATAAGCATTTTGAAATCTTTACATGACAAAAAAGAATCATCAGTCTCAGTCTTATAGCTGTAGGTACGGTGACTACAGAACAAAACTTTTTACAGACTTAGCCAATCCTAAATCTTTACCATGCTATTTTCAAATAATATTTGTACTGAGGAGACTTGTACTTGCCCAATAGAAAGAAGAAAGAAAGAAAGAAAATAATTTATTCTGTAACACATGATACATTGGTTAACAAAAATAAAAATTAATAAACACATGTGGCACCGAAAAGGCTTATACTCAGCATATGCCGAGGGGTCACTATGGCCCCGCGGCGCTGGTCTTCCATACAAGCCTATAAATACTACGTAAGTAGGATAAACTTAAAACTATGCGCCTTAAATACGACCTTGCACAATACTTGCCAATTTTAAGCCTTTACAATTAACAAACAGGGTTAAAAATAATTCTTCTTCCTCTCCAGAGCCTATTAGAAACGCCTCAGCCGCATGGGCAGTGGTCAGCAGCGCCACCTGGTGGAGAGGCGGCGGCGGTGCCAGGGGTGCTGCTGTAGCCCTTGCAGCGCTGGCAGCGCTCGCAGCTCTGTGCTTAGCGCTGCATTCAGCTCATCGCACCAGGGCTTATCAGCGGGCGGCGGACAAGGAATCTCTGACGGATAGTGACGGTAAGAGTTATGATTTAAAGTTCTAAACACAGTTTTCCAACAAATATTAATGTAATATTGTATAGTCGCTGTCTGGAGGGCTACTCTAATTCAACGAAATCAAACCTTAATTATACCTATTATCATACTGCTATGCAGTTTGGCAGATGTATTTTATTTTATTAAAACTGTACGTTTTTGAAACAATAAAAAAAAATCGAACAAAAGGGATGGGTATAACGAAATTTAGTTTTCGTTGAATTAGAGTTTTGTAAGGTATTCAAATTTGGTCTAAATTAATGCATTATTGCTAATTATTTGCCAAAGAGTTAATATCATAATTTACCTTATCCATACATACATACATACATACATTAACACCTGTTTTCCCAAAGGGGTAGGCAGAGGCATATTATACGCCCACACTCTTCGCTCGGCCAGGAGGGCCCGTCCAGCAGCGCGAGGGGGGTCTTAGGCGGCGAGGGCAGGGGACCTCTACCGTCTAACTATAGTCCCTCCGCAAAGTCGGCCACATACGCCGGTGGTTGCATACGGAGGTAGGGGGGGGCGCGACACACTGCGCTTCTCTGAGGAGGTCCTCCCGGTTCTGATCTGCGGGCGGGGTGTCAGTAGCTTTATACTTTGGCATTGGCCCCCCGCCCCTTTTTAACAGCGTTGGGCGTCGTCGGAAGACTTTTAGTGGGTAGGACTGCTGGTGGACGCGTCTGCCGCAGTGAGCCCCACACTCCTCTCTCGGTCCTCCCCTTTGGCCGGGATGCCCCCGTGCGAGTGCGTAAATGCATTTTGTTACCGACGTAAGTAAAAAGGAAAGGGTTTCTTGGTAGGTGCCCTATAGATCCAATCTCTATCCCATAAAGCCGCCTTGACCCTTTGTAAGCGGCTCAACATAATTTTCGCAGCACGGAAGCGCTCGATATTGAATTCCTTACTAACGGTCAGCGGTTCCACACAAAGACTGACTTCTATGAACTCTACTTTTCATCAGCAGGCTATATACATATATTATAAATAGGATATATTTGGGCGATAGCGTTGGCAACCATATGCTTTTAGCTCAAAGCCAAAGGATTTAATAATGTTAGTGTTAGATCCCAGGTGGTCTCAATTTTCGACACTTTGTAGTAATAATTTGGCTGAGCTTTGAGCTAAATAGTGCTCGTTATGATATTATCGACAGATTGCGAACGTAGGAATTTAGGTTCAGAGATAGATGGGACACGGATGAGGATAATGAAATGTACTTCAAAACACATTATAATATTGTATATATATTTATTGATTATTTCATTAGAATTGCGCACGTTTATTCTGTCTTTGTCTAACCCTTCGGGAAAATAGGCGGAATGTATGAACGTATGTAGTAAGTATGAGGAATGTGCGCCTTAAAAGGTCCAGTACCAAATATGGTCCATCTTATCAAACTTTCCGCATTTAAAAACAAAAAAATGCGCACATCCCATCCGCAGTAAACAATCTTAAATGCGCAATAATCCATTGCTTTCACAGGGACCACTGGGTCAGTGACTCTGTGAGTAGCCTCAGGGATAGATGACGTGACTAAATTTAAGAAAGATGCGTACTTAATTTTGCTTCGTTTTAGTAATAAAGTCATGTCGCTGTGTAAACATTTGGCAACAGTAATGTCAAAATACTTTTAGATGATGCTTTATTATCTCGATTTTACATGGTATTATCAGAACATATATAAGCGCCAATCAAGATCCACTTTATTGCCTCAAATAAGGCCCGGACTTTCTTAAGGGTACAAAGTAAAAAAGAAGTATAATCATTTACTTAAATTTAGTTTCATACTTAACAAAACCCATGTATCGTAATAAATAAATACACATTGTGCATTGAATATGCGTGCAAATTTAACTCTTTGTCTTCAACTGCAGTGGTTGCCATGCCATGTTTGTTCCAGACTAACATTAAAGAAGTAAAAACATAATAAGGTCCAAGGACTAAAACTAAAAAAAATATTGATTAGTAAGTTTAAAATAATCAGCATCTAATGCGGGATTAGAAGCTGAATAAATACTAAAAATTTTCAAATAGTTTAGGTTAGCGCAAGACTATTTAGGCAACCTACCAAGACCTAAGAAGCCCAAGCCAACCTCATCTGCAAGTGGTGCACCTGCCGATCAACGAACGAGGCTCTGGCGAACATAACAGTGTTCGGAAAGCGGATATAGGCACGCCACCTATTTTACGTGGGACCAAGTATCATTGGCGAAGTGTAGGCGTATAATATGCCTCTGCCTACCCCTTCGGGAAACAGGCGTGAATCTATGTATGTATGTAGCGCAAGGCTAACCGAAATTAATTGCTATTTATTAACTTATAGAGTTATGAATTAATTTATTAAACTGCTGTTTACAGCACTGGAAAGTGTTTTATTTAAGTTCATACTGTTTCTGAATAAAACATTGTTTTTTGTTTAGTCAAACATAGCCACTCCACGGTAAATTCAGCTCTGTAAATAACGAAACACTAAATCAACTTCCAACAAGAGGAACGCCGCCCGCGAATTCAGGATAAATATGAGATGGTTTACAACAATAAAACGGAATCAGGATAATGAAACGTGCTTCAAAACCGTTATTATAATTTAATTCCTGTCTTGGGCCGCGTTAATCCAGATTGATGTGCGTTTTGTTTATTTCATTGTGGGCTGGATGAGTTTTGGCAGTTCCTTTTCATTATTTTGATTATTATGTTTTATAATTGAAGCGCTCGTAGCTCTGCAGTGCTCGGTGGTCTAAAACGATCACCAAAGTACAGCAGAGACCGTTTGTGTGGCATTTGATATCGAGCGCTTCCGTGCTTCGGAAGGCACGTTAAGCCGTTGGTCCCGTTTATCACTAAATGTGGTAGTCGTTAAGCCATTTTAGAGGCTTAATGCGCGGCTTAAAAAAATCTAACAGCAGGACGCCATACACCTGCCTCCGCCAATCCGCACTGGGTCAGCGTGGTGGAGTATGACCCAATACCCTCGCACCTTGATATGTGTGAGGAGGCTCATGCTCAGTAGTGGGACGTTAATGGGCTGTGATGATGATTATAATTGTGGCTACAGACAGCTTTTGAAGGAACAACGATAGAAGAAAAAGAAGGGTGATAATTTCATAGGCAATTAATAGAAAGAAAGCATTTGTATGAAGATGTCTTCACTTTGTCTTTTTGCTAGTAACCCGGGTAAAATACGGGCCCAGTAACATACATACAATAAACTCATATTTTCTTTACAGCTTGTTCAGCATCCTTGGAGTTTGCGGCCACAACAGGATCTCGAAGTACCCTGCTCTCAGAAGTAGTGGGTGGCGGAGTATCCCTGCGGCGGCTCTTGCCATCAGGAAAGACCAGGCATACGAGGCTCCGGGACTCGGATCGGGTGTCTGAAAACGTGGATCAGAGGTTAGTACAGCATACATGCAGAGGTCGGCATGAATTACGTCAACAAGAGCAATTTGATAAATTTATTCGCGGTTAAAAAAGCTTGGTTATAGAAATGTTATTTCTCATAAAAACTTAAAGTTATTTCACTTACAATGAAATAAAGTAAAGCTAATAAAAAGCTTATAAAATTAAATATTTAATTGAATTACATAAAATTAAATTGTTATCTCAGTCATTTTTCGTGTGTAATATTTTTCTTTATTTTTTTTTATTTTGTCTTTATTTATGATAATATAGGCTGGTAATATAGGCTACATTATCTATTTCACTATGGATCTCCGCGAAAAGTGCAATCATTTATCCTATAATTGTAAAATAGGATGTGATGCCGTGATCAAAAGCTAGTTAACAATTTAACGACCGACATGGCGAGATCAATTTAATAAGAATAATAATTTACTCTTAATTGTACGCCATGATAAAGTTTACACATAAAAACGAAGAAAATTAAACAGGTATATACAATGGGCGGCCTTATCGCTTAAAGCAATTTCTCCCAGGCAACCTAAAATGGACAGAAAAGTTAAGGACACAAAAAGGTACACAGTGATGTACAATAATTATTGAAAACAAAATAAATAAACACAAAACAAAAAATAAATTAGACTAACACGAGGATAAAAAAAAACTACTACTAAAAAATACAAACAAAATACAAGCTACAAATTTACAAATAAAATAGAAAAAAAAACACAACAAAAAATTAAAAACTAAGAGAAATAAATTATAAAAAAAACACATACCCACACTCTGCGTTGTGTGGCGTCTTACTGCTAGATGCTGCTAGAGGGCTTTTAACTTGGCTAAACGACTACTACTGGTAATAACAACCAGGACTAATGGAACTAAACGTTTCCCTCTAAACTGCTTCAGTGGTCGATATTAACTGTCACCGTTTCAAGGACTGACCTCTGATGTACTTCGATGATCGCTTTCAACCACTTAGTAAACATATCGTTTTACTGCACTTACAGCAAATAAAACAAATTAAAATGAAGCTAATCATTTCGAAGAGTATTACAATTAATTTCCACCCCCTGTCTCGAAACACTTCAACATTTATAAAACACGTAAATAACAGTCTTTGTCAATTTTGAATCCCTTTTCGAATTACAAGAGGCGTATTTTTTTAATTAATGCGTACGTTTCACCCTCGGAGCAAGGCAATTATAATGCCAGGGCTCATTAATCGTACCTTTGCTCTATTGTTTTGGCACGTTCCTGTTTGGCATCTGTAGGTGCTTTAAAGAAATTGCATTATACCGAATTATATAAGCACTTCTGGTTTTGTGAAGCGATATTAATTGGGATATTTTTGGGAGAAATGTGTTAAAGTTGTTTGGAGTTTTACTGGCATTTGGCACTGATCTAGTATGCTACTGTAGTGCCAATTATTGTGTTCCATCGCAGTGCCAATTACTGTGTATCATTGGCTGTGCGTTCATTTTCAGTCTTTTGTTACTTGTATGTGATAGTCGTTAAGCTGAATTACTTAAATATTTATAACAGCTAAACGTCGCATACTGTTCCCTCCAGCTCGCACTGTGTCCGTGTGGTAGAATAGGACATGAATTTAATTCCTTTAATTATGAAAACTGACTCAAGGGTCACATTCATGGACTGAAATTGGAGAATGCTTCGCAGCAATATGTTAAAAAAAATACCTAATTATAGCAGGTCCCACGTAATAGGTGGCAAGCCTATTGCCGCTTACCGGGCACTGTTATGTTCGCCAGAGCCTCGTCCGTTGATAAGCAGGTGCACCACTTGCAGGTGAGGTTGGCTTGGGCTCCTCAGGTCTTGGTTGGATCCTTAAATACCCCACTACACTACACTGTGGCTTGTATTTGGCCACAGAACCTAGTGGCTAAATCTACAACTACATTATAAGTACTACATTCATATCCTTTTCACGAAAGATAAACGCCTCATTTGTATCGTCAGTCTCGTTAGTAGGTTAAATGAAAAAGAAATTCAATTTGTAAACTCCAGACGGTAGTGCACTTGACTCAAGAATGTATGTGAATTGAGACAAGGGTACCCTTCAGCAGAATTGAATTGCTTGTACCTAAACAAATCCAACACTCTTCACGGTAAAGTATTGTATGCACGTGCTCTGACAAAAGATGGAAAATACCCTCTTAGTTAATTCCACCCTACAATGTAATCGGCAAAGATAAACAAACTTTATTTTTTTTATTTTTTCAAATATACCTGCCATAATGACTACATCCAGTCGATGCACTCAAAAAAAATTAAGGCGCTTCTTACCATCAAATAAGCACGGTACAAAGCGCACCCACGCATGACGGCCTGCTAAAATGCCGTTTCACACCCTGCTTAAAAGACTCGGGATTATAGGAACTAGGATACACATGAGACGGCAATGAATTCCAGAGTTTAATGGTCCGACTCAGAAACGACTTAGGTACCAAAATTTCTTGGTTCGAGTGCTGAATTGTTTTTATGTCCAGAACGTGTTGTTCAGGAGAGGAAAGGAAAGGACGACATGACATCGAATAGCTATCGATTTAATCTTGCTAGCAGTAGACCAGTAAAGTGAAAAGGATCACGAAGAAACATGGTTGGTTTCTTATCAATAGAAGTCTTGAAAGGAGGTTTTCATTAAAGTTTGTTAATTTTCCTTACACCAATAAAAATACCCAAAAAAAATGGCGTTTCTAGAATTACGTTTCTAATTTTAAGAGTGACTCTTTACTTAGTCGGAAGATTACTACGAGAAGAAGTTAGCTACAAATACGGCAATGTTTTCGCTCTGGTCGAGAATTCCAAGTAAATGTAAGTCCATATGTCACGAGCGAGTTCTTCGCAGTATTTTTGCGAGGTTTTAATCTCACTTCACATTTCTGTGGCACACATTGTAATTTAAGCGAACGCGCAACGATGTGTTACGACTTTCAAATCATAAAACTTGTTACAGGGAAGAAGAAGACGACCAATGTACAGATCTAGAAAACGACGCAGGCGACAATATAAGCGTGCAGAGCGCTCGGAGCGCAGCGAGCCAAGCGACTATCACTCCGGAGACTGTCTCGTCTAGCAGTGCTCCCGTCACTCGTAGCAACGTCGCCCCATCCCCTCTGAGACGGTCACAAACTGTCACTGTTGCTTCGACTGCTAATGTGTCGACTTCTTCTAAGGTATCGTTATCGTGCTTATTTATTAAGATTTCAGCTCAGCCTACTCAAGTGGGTATATATGTATGGGTGGTGCCAACTATTTAAAGCTGACTGTACAACACACTGAAAAAGTGGGTTTTCAATACGTCAAAATTTTCCAACCCCCGCTTCATGACGTACCACGGTGCAATAGGCGAACCACCTATCGCTCTCACACTTTTGTTTTGCTTTGGTTATTTGTAGCTAGTAAGTTGTTGTAAGGTAATGCTTAAAAAGAATTGACTATTATTTGTAAAATAAAAATAAATCATCATCATCTCAGCCATCTGACGTCCACTGCTAAAAATAGGCCTCCCCAATAGATTTCTATATTGAGCGATCCTGAGTCGCCAGCATCCATCGTCTTCCCGCCGCCTTGACCAGGTTATCGGTCCATCGCGTGGGAGGCCGTCCTCTACTACGTTTGCCGGTTTGCGTTCGCCATTGAAGAACCTTAACGCCCCATCGGTCATCGGTTCTTCGAGCTATGTGCCCCGCCCATTGCCACTTCAGCCTGCAAACTCGTCTCGCTATGTCGGTCATTCCAGTCCTCTTATCGATTTCCTCATTTATGATTCGATCACCAACTCAGGCACCAAGTCTCAGTACCGTACGTCATCACTGGCAACACACACTGGTCATTTCGTCTCAAGACACTGAGGTATTTTTGACGAGAAGATATAGCGCCGTTTCCCGAACGCAGCCCAACCGAGCTGGATTCGACGATTGACCTCTTTCTCGAAGTTGGACCTACCAATTTGGACTTTTTTGTCCCAGATATACATACTCGTCAACAACTTCGAGAGCCGAGCCTCCAACAATTATTGGAGTAGGCTTAACATGGACATTCGACATAATTTTCGTCTTGTCCATATTCATTTTGAGACCTACCCTATGGGAAGCTCTGTCGAGGTCTTCGACAAAATAAATAAATAAAAGCTATACTTTATTTATATAAAGCAAAGCAAGAAATAAAGCAATTGCTACTTAATTATTGTATCTATTCTTCAGTATTTTCTTTCCCTCCTTATTATAAAAATTAAATTTCATCGAATCTCTAGAAATCTTAGAAATTGGCGTAACAAATTTTTAGGTCTGCTATATTAAGATCCTATCTATCTTATGAGTCATTTCTATTATTAGGTTATTTCATCAAGGAAACATATAATGAATACGTTCACTATAAAATCATGTTTTTCTTCATTATTGTAGTCATTAATTTGTACATTTTTATCATTAAAATGAAGATAAGCACATTAGAAGTACAGTACAATTTACCTACAGTCAACTGCAAAACCGAGACGTGGTGTGTGTGTGTGTGTATACTACCTATGTTGATTATTCAAGAGCAATAGCAACAAATTGACTTTGAATTTACTTATGTAGAAAAAATCTTTAAAAATTATTCAGAAGCTAACTTACACTTTAATTATTTGCTTCATAACCCACCGTACTCACAAAATAGACACATAATTTTGGTAGTATAAATCACAGGTACTTTTGTATGTAGGTGACGTCACCACCTCAAACTATGAACACCGAGATAGTGACTGTAGATATAAGCACAAGCGCTAGCAGTGTGAGCGAGAGAGAAGACAGTTGCAGCGAGAAGGACAGGGACAGCACGACTACGTGGGAGAAAGATCGCAGCGCCAGCAGGGCTTCTTCTTCAGTTTCTGCTGCAACTCTTACCAACGTGAGTGGTAGTGTTCTTTTACTGCATTATTGATATGTAATTGGCACTATAGGAGGTGGTTCTCATAGTCAAGACAAACATAGCCGAATTTTCTTCGTGGCTCAAATGATCAGAAAAGAAAAATAAAATTTGGGGGGGGCAAAAGGTGACCAGGTTTTTGTTCATTTCTTTACTACTGAAATCAAATTTGGCAGTGAAAATTTTACATTAGTCTATAGATATATTTTCCATGCATACATTGCCCTATCGTAGCCCAATGTGACAAAGTTTTTTTAATTTTTATTAGTAAATACTCAATATTGACAGACAATTTGTATTATTTTTGTCAAAATCAATTCATCGGTAATATTAAAAAAAATATAAATATTATCAACAACCTTCGCAATGTTTTTAAGTTTTGTACGATTTTATATAAAATAGCTTTTACACAATTTAATATATAATATTATTTCACAGGGCTGGTACTCCCCGGCGCTGAACGGAGTGGCAGCAGCCAAGATACGCGACAACCCTAAACACACGAAGGAGAGTTGCAACAGAAGGTTACTGCGCTCCGACCTCAGCCTCACATCCCATCCCGAGTTGGAGATCGATTACTATGATTATGAAGTTAATAATGCCGGTAAGGTTCCCAAAAGAGCTTCACAAAATATTATAATTTAGGCCCTTCAGCTTCTTACCACTGGGCTTATTCTCCCATGCCAATGTGAGAGGGATTCGAGTAAGACTCCATCACGCAGACCCAGTTTTAATTGGTATAGGTTAGCGTGGTGGCAACCTGCTGACTGAATTCATTAAGCTGCCTTGTAAACTCTAATATTACGTCTACAATAAGTAGTGATAGCCAAAACCTTAAAGATCCGTTTGTCCAAGCAAGTAACGCCTGATTATATACTCTTGTTACGTATTTTACTAAAATCTAATTTCAACTTGCTTCTTTTTAGGTTCAGTTCCTGGTTCATATTTGGGAATGGATCCGGCATTTTTGGTTTGGATACCACCACTGGAGGAGGGGGACATCATTAAAGAAATGAATGAAAATAAAACGCCAATCTATGAGGTATATATCGTATTAATAGATACACAATTTGTATACCTTTTATATAATTCCTTCACCACCTCTTTTTATATTAAACCTCATTGTAATCAGTTTCTTCCTATTTTTTTGAATTTAGCAATTGGCTTTTGACTTATCTTAAAAAATTGCTATGACTCTCGATGTAACAGTTTCTACAATACGTACAAATATTTTATCTCTTTACAGGAAATATTGCCAAGAGAACTTCATCCAGATCCAGGTAGTAACACGGAATCCCCAGATGATCGTCCATCTTCAAGCAACTACAAGAAAAATGCTGATACTAGATCGAATAGATCTAATGAATCCATCAAATCCACAAGAAGAGTTGTTGATAGAAGTAATATTGTTCATCCACTCAACTTCAGTATTAGTGACTTGCAGAATTCTCCGAAAGCAAGCAAGAAAAACAAAAAGAAAAAAGGTGAAAACCCTGGAGTAATTCCTATGAAAGATTTAACATTCACAAGATCTCCAGTAAAAGTGCATAGAAAAGAAAGCAAGGTAGAATATGATAATTCGTCCACTCTGAAAAGAGTCAATGATACAGCTAGAGAAACCAATGCAGATACTTTAAAACGAACCGATTATAATGACATCAGATTTGCTGATGAGACATCAGATTCTTCTAGTGAAATCAAGTTTGCAGATGATTCGCCTGATAGTAATAGACTAGTCGACAAATACGACATGAAAGTATAATTTGGTTGGAATATTTCCAATCTTTATGTTACTCCTACCGATGATATAACAAACTGTCATTGCAATCATTTTATTGTTGTTAGTTTAGGATAATAGATTTACCAAAACTTATTTTAGTCCCATTGCCAAATACTAAGATAACCCAAAGACCATTTCCATTAGGTATTGTAAGGACCAATCAGTGAATAAAGCCATATTGTCTAATATCTGTCATATCATCAAACCGTAAAATGTAGCACTATATATATATTTTTAAGATAAATTTTATCTATCACTTTCACCTTAAATATTTATTGTAGTGACACATTTTAGAAGTAAAATATAGTTTTTTGAAAGCAAACAAATTTCATCATAGAATTATGGTGTAGCTATTAGTTGAATGTCTGGCAGTGAAGTTGTAGTCACAATTTTATTATGTGTATTGGACATTTCTGAAGGAAATTTGTATCAAATTGGGAGTGTCTAAGGCTCTAGGACTCCCACTGCAAAATTGCTGTTTGAATTAACACAATCACCAACGAGCAAACCAACCGTATATCCCGATTGCTGTCGGTGTGCAGTTGGCGTGCAGTTCTAAAAACAGCACGCTGATATTGGTTTGCATTCGTCTTAACTTCATTCAAACTACAAATTTGCAGTCGGAGTGCAGTTGAAAAGCAACACGTCTTTCTTAAACCTTAGGTGTAAATCTTAAGGTATTTATTATTTACATTGTATAAGAATCTCAGTAAATTTTTTCATGTAAAAGTAAATTTGGTAAATGGACAAAACCATTAGTGATTTCGTAATTGCAGCATTATAATACATGAATTAAATAAATTATAATATGATTTTAAGAAGACTGATAGTTTGGGCGGTGCAATATTATCTGCTGAAATGTTGGGTGAACGCAAAGAAACATTATGGACGGGACGAGAATGTTTTAATAATTAATATTTAATTAGTCTTTTCGTTTTTAGAATGAAAAACATTGGCATCAATCGTTTTTCTTCATATGTGGTTTTGTGTCGAATATTTGTATGTTATTGTATTAATGTGATGTTCATTATATGACTAAAATTAACAGATATTGCATTTTGTACCTAAATATTAAACCTACAACCAATAAATCACATTTATTTAGGCGCCATTTTTGGGCAAGACAAATTGAAACTTTTTATTAGTTTATTTTAAAAGATGTTAAAATTAAATGCTATTATCCATTTTACTCATAAAAATATGAAAACATCAATATGATACTAATTATTACTTTTAATCTACTTTACGCATATTTTAAGGCTTTTCTCAACAAACATGTACTTAATTAACTTAGTAACAAAAATATTTTTCAAATGCATTTATTAAATTTATTCTCATAGACTTAATGTTAGTGTTGTTTTATGAAGCTATTTATTTTAATTTTAAGCTAGAACTAAGGAACTACTGTTATTTTGAAATGTTTTGATTTGAGGAAGTAATAAAATGTTTTCATTTTATATTTGATTTGTCGTTTTATTTATTATTTAAATGCTTGATTCATTATTGTCATCGTCACTTAGCCATTTGAAGTCCACTGCTGAACATAGACATCCCCAGTTGTTTTCCACTTAAATCGATATTGTGCCGCTTGCATTGACCGTCTTCCCCTCGCTTTGACCATTAGTGGTGCATAGGGACCCTACCAATGGTGCATAGACATAAGGAGCCCAAGCCAACCTCACCTGCAAGTGGTACACCTGCCCTTTAACGGACGAGGCTAGGCGAATAAAACAGTGCCCGATAAGCGGCAATAGGCTCGCCACCTATTACGTGGTACCAACTATGTGATTAGCGAAGTGTGGGCGCATAAATATGCCTCTTCCTACAGGCGTTAATGTTAATGTGTATGTTGACCATTTTATCGTTCCATCGCTGCTTGATAACTCTACTTCATGTAAATTAAGTGGATGAGCTCGTTGCTTCGCAAGACTATGTAACGAAATACGAAGCTTAAGAGGTGCATAGTGGTCAGTCCTTGGATAGGTGTTTGTGATAATTTATATAGAGCAGTTCCATGCTTCGAAATGCACATATTGGTTCCAGTTATCACCATACGTGACAGTAGTGAAGCCAAGTTCACGGGCTATACGAGGCTCAAAAATTTTAATTATATTATACTTGTCCGCGCCAAAACGTTTTGGGTCTGCATGGTGGTATCAGAATTCTTCTGACCTTTATTTCTGAGAAAAGGCCCGTATTCTGTAGAGGTACGGTAATGGGCTTAAATGATGATCTCTTTTAACTATTTGAACAAAGAAAAGTAACAACCTTACAGCAGAATTTGCTAAGCCTAAGGCGCTTGTGTTGTGTTGTTACGAGTAACACAAGCGCACCAAACCAAATCTCACCAAACCAAATCTCACCAGACCAAATCTCACCTTTAATATTCATGTGAATATTAAAGTTGAGATTTTAACACGACTCTGGCACCAAAACGTAATGCTCAATCGATAGACTACGACCGCTTTAATGCTATATAATAACCAATTTTTACCAACAATATAATAATAATAATTCTGTATTCAAACTAAATACAATCAGAACAACAAACATAAACATTTATTAAAAAATTCAAGTAAACCCAACAAATGATACAAGCCAAACAAGAATAAGCAGAAAATTCATTTAGCAAAATGTCCTCTGCACTAGAAACATTGAATGAGTCCGGTAGCATATAGTACTTTTTCTAACACAGTTCGGTTGAAATAAATCATTCCTCTGTTTCACGAATTTTAAGACATATTCTTGTTTTGTTGTTTTTGTTGATATTTTACGAAACTGTTCCAAAAAACAACAGACGCTCTACAAAACATTTGTGGTAACTTAACATTGTAAATACTTGAACGATAGCAATATTAACGATTTCATTACAATTATTTTCAATTCAATGGAATACCATCCCAGATATGCTATAAATTATCGATGTAGCACCTACTATCATTAACATGGTCCTACGGATTTCCACTTCAATCTGCTTATGATCAGCACCGATATATCGGCTTTCAAAGTGCCGGGCATGCAACTTAATTGGAACACGTCAAGATTACCACTTGATATGAAATTTCTAGGGATAGTAAATTTGTGGATGATATCATAATGTTTGCTGCAGATTTCAAAACTCTTTATATTTTTATTCATAATTATACGTTATAGCCAAAACTAATATTGTGCAGCTGAAGAGTTTGTGTTTTTGGTTGAATGCGTCAAACCATACAGAGGAATTAATACGAGTGTAACATTACGCCGCGACCATATAGCAAACCGTCAATGAAAAATTGTACATAAATATTTTCTATCTAAAAAAGCAACTATCTATCTTTTAAGGTACTTAAATATATTTATAAAGTCTCACTTTCGAGCACAAGCCTCCTCTCACGAACAAAAGGGACGGAGATTCGGGTCATACTTTACCATGTGAACGCGGTTTGGAGAAGGCAGGTGAGTGGCATCTAGCTTTTAGAGTGCTATAGGGTTTCTGTTGTATACGACTACCACATATAAAGAGGGCCGTTATCAATATCCATCCAAGTACTGACCTCTGTGAATTCTGCTTTCCTCTGGTGATCTTTTCCGATTACGAGTGCTTCATTTGCAACCCTATCCCACATTCTTCTACTGTTGGACCAGACCTCTCCAATGGCACGCCACTGAGTTCGATCTGCAGCTCTTCGTCTCCAACCTCAATAACTACTCAGCCCTTTTTTCCCATTAGATTCTCAATCAATATTTTTGATGCACTGTCAAGTTTTTTTAAAGGATCGTTTTTATTTCTTTTTGTTTTAAGTATTTTCTGCACACTTCAGATTCCTTTATAAACTGGCTAGTCGGTTATAAGCTGCGAGGTCATCAATAACCTGTATCAAGTTGTTGATATAACGAATATTAAACTGGATAATAAAGTTGTGTCAGTGATGGATGGCGAGTGTCATTGCACGCAAACAGATGGATAAGAAGAAGAAATGTTTTTACGCAGTAGATCAAATTTATTTCCTTAGGCTTTATTTACATAGGTGTGAAGAACTGAAGAGTGAATCAGTTTAGATGTTCAACATCTACAATAGTTATTGTTGAGGGTTTACTTTAATAATAGGATTATATAATAATATCGATAACTGAAAAGTTGATGCAAATATAATTAAAAGTTTCATTGCTTTTTTATGATATTTAATGACTGACTTATTTGACAAAATTAGGCAGCAGAACTATATAGAGGTAATAAGACACATTCGTAAGTTATTGTCATCTCAGCCCATAAACCTGGTTCCTCATGTAGGTCAAATCTCATTTTACTCCTGAAATTCCCCTCTCATAACTCCGATTTCTTTTTCTGTGCATGCGGTTAGGATGTGGAATGCGCTGCCTGTTGTTATTCGCACTTCTAAAAGTATTGAATTTTTAAGAAGGCAACAAAGGAACATTTCCTTGCTGCCTGCTAGTTGTACTTTTTTATCTAATTGTTTAATTTTAGTATGTTATTGTTTGTTTTTAGTCTCTTATATTGTTTTTTTGTACACGTGTCTACTTTGTAAAAATTTTTTGCCTTCTTCGGTCTGCTAGAAGAAATTCCTTATAGGGATAAGCAGTGCCGTTGTACATGTCTTTCATAACTTCTGTCCTTGTGTATGTTCCTTGTGTGCATATATTGTTAAATAAATAAACGTTTCACTGCTGAGCACGGACTACTACTGAAAACAGGCCCTCCAATGACGAACCAAAGTAAGAGGGATTATCCATACTCATAGGCTATACTATAGTATCTACTGGCGAAGGTAGGTCACTTTCTGCTGTAAGATATTTTAAGCTGACTTATAGGGCATTTATTTTGGCTTAACGACAACTACATATTTATAGTAATGACCGGAATCAACGGCTTTCTGAAGCACGGGAGCGCAAGATATTAAATATTTTACAAGCGATGGTACTTCACAGATAGATAATAATAATATTTATTTCCAAAAGACATTACACAAACATATATTTAACCTAGCCCCCACACTAGGCAAAGCCTGTCCTGTGGAGGGCCATATAGAAATTTAAAGCTTTCTTAAATCTATTTGCTACACTATGAATACATTTATATAAAACTAGAGAAAATAAATAAAAATAATAATAGACAGCTAAAAGGTGTGTACTTGTGTATGCTGATGTTCTGAGGCAAGAATATGTGTGTGGTTGTGTATGTGGTTTTGTGAGTGGTTGTGTGTGTGGTTGTGTGTGTGGTTGTGTGTGTGAGAGTGTGGGTATATGCGAGTCCGTGTAGATCTGTGATTATGAGTATTGCCTTATCTTTTCACCTTTAACAAATTTTCTACCTCCTCATAACTAAACTCTAGAAGCATTTTAGGTAATAAGGTTTTTGTTTCGTGTATGGTTCTGTGTCTAAGATTAAAAGAGTAGACCAGTTGATTGTAAATGTGTGGAAAGAGATGTAATCTAAAGCGATGTGAAAATGTGGTTTTGGACGGAACAACCGGGATCTTAAAAACGCTTCTTGTAAGCATAGACTGGTAATCGCGTGATGCGAGAACAGATTTATGTACATAAATAACAGCTTTCGCAATATATAACTTCCTTACGCCAAGAACCCCGGATTCTTCGTAAAGAGTAGTAGTAGAAAAACGAAGCGGTTTAGAGAGGGCTGTTTTGAGTACTCCTCTTTGAGCTCTCTCTAGAGCAATTAAAATACTTTGTGACGTACCGCCCCAGGCGAGAATGCAATAAGTTATAATAGATTGGCATAGTGCAAAATATACCATTTTGAGCGTTCCACCATCAGTCACATCTTTAAGGTTTCTCATGACGTGTATTAGTTTTCTTACTCTGCCAGACATAATCTCTACATGTTTCCTAAATGTAAGTCTCTCATCGAGTGTTACTCCCAAATACTTTATTAAATCTGTTCTTCCTATACCATCACAGCTACAGAGGGAGGAAGGGATCTGGGCAGGACAACTATGGGCTTTGATTCGATCCAGTTTCAAGGGAGCTGAGGCCTTCGTCTTATGGAAACAGATAAATTTTGTTTTCGTCGTGTTTAGGGTCAGAAGATTAAGATTTAACCATTGCAGGATCAGCTGCCTTCCGTCTTCAGCCCTCTGGCTGACCAATTTCCAAGAAGCATCGTGAAAAATGAGAGCAGTGTCGTCAGCATAACACAGAATATCAGAATTCTGTATAGCTAGAGAGAGAATATCATTTATATATATAATAAACAGAGATGGACCGAGAATACTGCTCTGTGGTACGCCAAACGAAATCGATCTCATTTCGCTCACAGCATTTCCTATCCTAGTACATTGACTTCTGTCCGTTAAGTACCTGGAGAACCAGCTAAGTGCAGTTCCTCGAACTCCTAAAGCTTCCAGCTTCCTCAAGAGAATCGGAACTGAAACTGTGTCGAAAGCCTTGGCTAGGTCCAGAAAAACCCCGACACAGCTTCGCCCTTTATCAAGGTGAGAGGAGATGATATCGGTCAAAAGGGTTACAGCGCATTCGGTTGATTTGCCTGTCCGGAAGCCGAATTGTCTATCGGATATCAGGGTGTTAGACTCCAAAAAATCTACAAGTCTTCTGTTAACAATACGCTCAAGTAGTTTTGAGATGCAACTCAAAAGCGATATGGGACGGTAGTTACAAGGATCATTGCGCTCCCCACCCTTAAATATGGGAATGACAACAGCCTCTTTCCAGTTTTTGGGGAAAACTCCAGAGGCGATACTGCAGTTAAAAATGTCTGAGAGAGGACATGCTATTGCTGGGCTGATCGCTTTTAGGATTCTGCTGCTAACGCCGTCAGGACCAGGGGAGCTGTTAGTGTCTAGTTGGTGTATAAGACTTTTAACCTCCAGTTCGTCTGTTGGCGTCATAAAGAAAGAATTAATGGGAGAATTTGCCGTCTTGATTCTAGCAGCGAGGGAATCCTGAGTCTCATTCATTCGTGTCAGAATACCACATGCCAGATCTCCGCCCACAGATGTGAAAGCAGCTCCTGAGCACAATTTCTATTGGATGTAGAAAGCCGGTGAGAAATGTGGTTAATTGACTCCCATAGCTTTTTTGGCTTATTTTTGTTTTTATTTAGGTCATAGCTTTCATATTCCGACTTTATCCTTCTGAGCAGCGTGATATAAAAATTTCGATATCTCGTGTAGACTAGTCTTTTTGTTTTGTCAGTAGGAAATTTTCTAAATTCGGCGTGAAGTTTATCTCTATATTTGGAGCAGCGTATAAGACCGGGAGTCATCCAAGGCTGTATGTTAAATTTTGAATGACTAATAGTAAAATTTTTTGAGTGCTTAGCAATAGAACTGGAGAGTAACGCTGAAAAGTTTTCCACGTCCTTCTCAACATCGACATTCCCAATTACATTGCCCCACTGTATATCAGCTAATTCTGAAGTGAGACCAGAGTAGTCGATTTTTATTCGTGATCTTCTTAGAGGTTTCTTTGTTGGTGTTTTTATTCCGACCATGATTGCTAAGTGGTCAGTCAGGTCCGTCTGACATACAATAGATTCTGCCATAACGTGGGCAGGAACAAACATATGGTCGATATACGATTTGTGATGAGTAGGCACGTTAATGGAGGATATTAAGCCCTGTTCGGAAAGTGTATTAAGGTAGGACGAAATATTTACATTATCTGAGAAGGTATCCAGTATATTAAGTCCAGTAGGTTTAAGTCACCACTAACCACCAGGCATGGACTACGATTTAATGAGTTTAATCGTACGTTAGGTCGGCCAGGTCGGAGATAAATGTATCTGGATTAGTAAAAGAGGGAGAACGGTATATTCCTACAACAGTAAAGAATTTAGGAATTTCCACAATTAAGCAATTAACTTCACTTATGTCTGGTTCAACAACATTCGGAGTCCATTTATTGTTTACGTACATTATAACACCTCCAGACCTATTAATATTTTTTAAGGTATTGTAAGAACTGTATCCTTTGATTTGTTTGATGATGGAACACTCATTAATCCAACACTCACTCATAATGATA
The DNA here is from genome assembly GCA_949126915.1 of Musotima nitidalis. NCBI lineage: Eukaryota > Metazoa > Arthropoda > Insecta > Lepidoptera > Crambidae > Musotima > Musotima nitidalis. Next base: position 1,957,429 of record OX421424.1, on the reverse strand, counting down.
ACATCGAAGTCATTTCCCAGCCTTCCGAAAAATACCAAGAAGTTGTCGAAATTACATTGCATGCTTCTAATATTCACGTGCAAGATTTTTAAAGGGTACTTGGATAAAACAGTGTTGCACTCCTCTGGAACAGGAACATTATGGCATTCTATATTCAAACTTCGGTCAATATCCGTTAATAGATCTAGAGTAGCCATTCAGAAGAAGTACAAATTGCGGTCGAGGAGTAATTATAATCAGTTTGAATGCCATGTTTGTACCGTGTTTTCGAAAGTGCGATAAACATGATGTACTTTTCTCTCTGTTGGATCGAATGGGAGGGTGAATAAAATGTGAAAAGTGTCTGCTTCTTGAGGTAAGTATTGGTATGCGTGACTGTAGAGCATGTGGCCGTAGTAGCTGTGTTGAAAATGATTTTTTGCAAAGGAGGCGTACCGAGCCTTGAAAAGAACATAATAATAATATCGCTTATGAAAAATGTACAACAAATACTTGTTATCTTTAAAATTGGACGTGTAATACGTGTGAAAATCCACACACAATAAAATGTGTTTCAAAAAGAAATAATTAAAAAACAAATAAAGTAAAAAGGATCTACAGAAACATGTTGTGATACTTATATGGAAGTTAGATAGGTCTGAACATCGTTTCCGACCACATAGTATAGCGGAGCTACGATCCTTCGTACGTATGACTAAGTTCTAAGTGAATTCTTAATTTGCTCGGACTATAATATTTGATATTTAGTTGATAAAAGTCTTACTCTATTACATGGTACTTGAAAATGTCAAAAAGAAATACAAAAAAAAAGATCGATTAGGAAGCAAGTGATGGATTAAAAATATCTTTGTAACAATAAACGAGAGCTCGTTTCAGCGTTGGTCGTGAAGACATCGTTGTTCTGAGGCTCCTATCTTACCTGAAGATGCCCTGTGTAAGAGCGAAACACGTGTCGTGTTGAATAGTTTCTCGATTTTTCGGGAAATAATAGTAGCGCGGGAATTGTTACAAAGACATTTTTAATCCATCACTTGCTTACAATGGATTTCCGCAAAGTAACGCCTGAATCAATAAATTGTTTAAGATCGATTAGGAAAATACAAACATACAATCACGCCTTTTTCTCGAAGTGGTAGGTAGATGGGTGCAGATAAAGGAGGAATGTAAATTCGTTTTTTTGGTACTCTTAAACAATTATACAAGTTATTTCAAATTGAAAAGTGTCATACTTTAGTTTTGCAGGTCAGTCAGTGTCTTTAACTATTGTAGTGAATTTGATAACCTTATTGACATTTTCAATACAACCAATCTTAAGCTTAAATGTAACACTTGGGTAACATTGGCGCAGTTTTTACAGGGATCACTATAGCCTCTGTTACGCAGAGATAACATAGCATTTTAATAATTTGAAATTGGTTTAACAGTTTATCCTCTTTATAAAATTAATGAGACAAGTAAGATAGTGTGGATTCAAGAGTCTTGTTGACCTTTTCAATACATCTCATCTTAAGCCTGTATGTCGGACAAGTCCAGCCTCAAGGGATCGCCTGTCGACTTACGCGAATGAAATGGACAGAAGGGATCGGGAATGCTCTTTTAGGCTCGTAAATAGTTTCACCTCTTACTTAAAAGGCTTCGCGTTGATCTCTAGAGAAAATGATCTTTACCGTACCTACTCGTTTTTCGGTAGCAAATATAAACACCCTTTTTGTGCAAAATTTGATACAATTTGTTACTTGGATTATATTTTCAATTTATTCCTACTAAGTTGGAAACCGGTACTATTCACTCTCATTTCAGCGTTGGTCGTGAAGACATCGTTGTTCTGAGGCTCCTATCTTACCTGAAGATGCCCTGTGTAAGCGAAACACGTGTCGTGTTGCATTGTTTCTCGATTTTTCGGAAAAATATAGTTGCGCGGGAATTGTTACTAATATATTTTTAATTCATCACTTGCATTCAATGTCTTTTTTGGTCTACGTGAGAATATATTATTTCGCGTCATTTTTTATAAATAATTCCATATGACTGATAACCAATCATTAGCTAAATTAACTAAATTAGGTAGTATATTTTCTTGTAAATAATGTCTTTGTGCGTTTAGCTTATTTAGCCAGTGTCCAGGATGTTAATAATATTTATATTCATCATTTCAGCCCATTAACGTCCCACTACTGAGCACGAGCCTCCTCTCACATACCAAGGTGCGAGGGTATTGGGTCATACTCCACCACGCGGACCCAGTGCGGATTGGCGGAGGCAGGTGTATGGCGTCCTGCTGTTAGAATTTATCAAGCCGCCCAATAGGCCTCTAACATGGCTTAACGACTACCACATTTAGTGATAACTGGGACCAACGGCTTAACGTGCCTTCTGAAGCACGGAAGCGCTCGATATCAAATGCCACACAAACGGTCACCCATCCAAGGACTGACCTCAGTAAACTCTGCTGTACTTCGGTGATCGTTTCCGACCACCGAGCACCGCAGAGCTACGAGCGCTGAAAATGAGTGGTATTCATTAATGGTAAATAACATCCCTTGCCCTTGAGTCTTCAATATAGATGTTGATACTATACTCAGATCTCACATGGACTTCGTGAGATAATCTGAAAAAGGGTGACGTTTTGTTTCATGTACGTTTACATACACTTAACGATTAATAATCCTCTGTTATTTATTACACATTAATTTTCGAAATAACACACATTTTAGAAAATAAATTCAAAACTGCAGACATGACACTTCACTTTCCCGCCAAGAAGTCCTATTTTAGGACTTCTTGGCGGGAAAGTGTATTAATGCAAATAGTTTTATTGAATACGATAGTTTTTTGTTTTTTAATATCGGAAGTTTGCAACTTAGTTAATAAATGCATGAATAAAAGGCGGTTGCCCGCCGTCGTCGGGGTTAGTCATAGCGCCTTGTCAAGATGACAGCATCAAAAGTTTGTTTAATTCAGCAAAATGTTTATGAAACATGGCTGGATTTCTTGTACCTATCTGCTTCTGCTCGTCTGCAATGGGTCCGCGTTGAATATATAATTGACGAGGCTCGTGCTCAGTAGTGAGACTTGAATGTACTGAGACAATGATTGCACATAAAATACACATTAAAAGAATACAATGTAATATATTATCGATACGGATGTACTCACAAATCATTCCAGTCCATTTGGCACGTTGCGTAACAATCGGATCTACAATACGAATTAATTTTATATGGCCGCTCCACCGACCCCTGAACTGTGTAATTGGGTGTGAAGTCAATTGGCAACTGCTTTGTATGTCGTTATTGATAATACGCTGGTTTGTTATGATCAAAGGTGAGCTATTAATGTGCCGTTCCGTATGGCAGCGGACTAGAATAGTGCCACCCCATCTCATCTCATCAAATTCTACCAGATGATGGGCAGCAGCGTCAACCTGCGGTCACCAACCTGCCTGCCCAGCGTTGTATATATCGACCGATTTGGCGTGGAGGTCAGTATACCTGCACTTCACTCCAGAGGTCGTGGGTTCGATTCTCACACAGGACAAACCTTTGTGTGCATGAACATGAATATTTGTTCTGGTCTGGGTGTTTTCCTATGTATATTAAGTATGTATTTACAAAAAAAAAAAAGTATTTAAGTATGTTTATCCGTTCTTTAGTATCCATAACACAAGTTCTTAGTGATACTTTTCTTGGAACTAAAGAATTGGTGTGATTGTAAGAGAATATTTATTTATTTATTATTATTATATATCGCGGGCTTCAAGCCAGAGGGGCGTATGAAAAAAATGCATTTTTTTTTATTACGTCAATCTTTTGGAATTTTATCGATATAAAAAACCTCATTTTTTTTAAATTATAGGTAAAATACCTTAAAAATACTAATTACTAAGCACATACATTAGAAAAAAAGTTATGAAGTTTTTTGCTATTCCTGAAAAGTAAGGGTATAGCTTATACGCTCCTCTGGCTTGAAGCCCGCGATGACCTTTAATACCCTTAATATAATGTAATCGATTGGGGAGGCCAATGTTCAGCAGAAACTTTATACGGCTAATATGATAAAGCTATTAATAGTAAAAGTCATTGCAAGAATGTGTATGTGCACGAAGATTGTAGAGGCACCTTACCAAGATCTTAGGAACCGAAGCTAACTTCACCTGCAAGTGAACAAATGCCGCTGGCAGGCTCTGGCAATCACAAAAGTACGACGATTTTTTTTTTTTAAATAATGGCTTCGTGCGTCTAGCACATTCAGCCAGTGTCAAGTAAGTGATATATTAGTTATATATAATTCATAGTAAATGAGAATGAGTGGTGATAAAGATGATGAATGGTAAATGAGATACCCTCCCATAAGCCCCTTGAGTCCTCAGTAAAGATGTGGGACTATACTGAGATCTCACACGGACTTTTTGAGAGAAAATTTGAAAAGTGATGTAGCACTGTTTTGTTTGATTTACCAACACTCATGTATGTTCACAAACACTTAACGGTTAATAATCCACCGTTATTACACATTAATGTTAGAAATATTATAAATTTTAGAAAATAAAACAAAACTGCAGACATGATGCTTCACTTTCCCGCCAAGAAGTTCAAAGTACGTCGATATGTAGATTTATAATTAAACGTAGACCATAAAAAATACATACATATACTAAAATAAAACTACATTTAAACTAAAGTACGTCACTAATTTTCAATAGGTCGTAAACTTAGGAAGGCTTTGAAAGTGAATGACGAGTTCCGGCAACTTATTGGTCAAGTTGCACATAAACATTCATAAAATATGTATCAAATAGTTATTGTACAGACGAGCCAAACAAACCACCTTATGAATTGCGACCCATCCTTATTCTTCAAAATTTGCTTTTGCACTAATCGTAAGAGCGTCTAGGTATTCTTGAGGGAACAGTACATGTGAACTGACTAATTTATTTAATTATTCATAGGATTAACGAAATAAGATACAATACATAACAAATTTAATAAAATTATTATAGAGCTTACTGCTCTTACGTTGGCAGGTAACGTCAGCGTGCACACAATAAAAATGATATGTAAGAAGAAAAAAATGGTTTAAAAAAACCGTTTCAAAAATGAAATTTTGAATAAAGAAACACAAAATAAGGTACCTTATTTTAAGTATATTGAAAAGTGTGGAAACATTAAGAAAATAAATATAAAGCTCTGGAAGATTTTTAGTAAGATTGTCGTCGGCGACAGACGTATAACGGGTGAGTCGCAATCAGTATCTAGAATTAAGCATAATTGCAGGTGTCGGAGCTAAAATTCAGTAAGCCATTTTTCATATTAATATTTTTATAATAATAATATATTATAATAATCATTTATTTGCATAAAACATAGTACAATAGTTGTTGTTACATTGATGTATATAGGCGTCTCACATTTTTGCCAAAGTAGCGTGCAAATATTTTACAAATATAGGTCTAAGAATAAAATTGAAAGCAAGTATATAATGTCAAACAATCTACCTAACTATTCTATTATTATTCCAGTCATAAAAATCATTAATAGAGTAGAAGCATTTGTCTAGTAACCATTCATGAAGTTTTCTCTTGAATAAGACCAAATTGAGATTTTTTAAACTTTCAGGAATATGATTGTATACCTTTAGGCAACAAATTTTTTTGTAATTTTAAGCCTTTCTAATTTTACCAGGTATAAGGTAATTAAATTACCTAGAACTAACGCAAAATGTAGGCATCACATTTTGCCAGTGAAGGCTTCGTGGCTCTCTTGTGTCGAGAAACTTTCGATAATGTATGCGTTGCGGTATTAATTAGAAACTTTCAGAGAAAATTGTGATTGGCTTTGAAGTTTGCGCCTTACCTTGGTGCATATTCAGTGCAGTGTTGAGTATCCATTATTTTTTTAATACTTAAGAGAGGCAGGTGGTATGAGCTCGTTGGATATAGGGCTCTTACAGTTGGTCACATTGGATGTTGGATGAGGCCTATGTTCAGCTGTGGCATGCCATATGGCATAGTGGTGAGTATACCCGAGTGGACTCCTGAGGTCGTGAGTTCGATTCCCGCACAGGACAAATCTTTGTGTTTATGAATATGAGTATTTGTTATGGTCTGGGTGTTTTTCTATGTATATTCAGTTTGTTCACAAAAAAAGTATATATGTATATTTATCTGTTTTTAGTACCCATAAGAAATAAATAAAAAAATAAAATATACTTATACTGTCTTTAAGATCAACATGATCATTTAGATTCGTCAAACATTTACACAAATTAAATAAATAAATATTTCAGGACACTTACACCAATGATTTAGTTCCAAGATAAGTATCATTAAGAACTTGTGTTATGGATACTAAATAACGGATAAACATACATAAATACTTTTTTTTTTGTAAATACATACTTAATATACATAGAAAAACACCCAGTCCAGAACAAATATTTATTTAACCCCGTAAAATGTAATATGAATATACGTAGGAAGTAATATTATATGTCAATTAGGCTTTATCCGAACAGATTTAAGTTAAAAAATGTAAACTCAATGATATTCAAATTATTTATAAACACTCTGTAAATAGATTTAATTCTCAGGTAAAAATGGAAAACTGAAAAGATCATTCTAAAATACTAAAACCTAATACTTCTCCTCAACTGTATATAATTGTTTTCAATGAAATTGGTTAGTTTCTTCGAAAAAACAAGGCTGACATTAATAAACCACACGTTTTTCCTGATATGAGAACTACTGAAGCCGCCTAATGGAGCTTTTGTTTATCAATTAGTAGTCGTGAAGTCGTTTTGTCATTTAATAGTCAACATTATTAAAATGATGATGAGAAGCGCTCGTAGCTCTGCGGTGCTCGGTGGTCGGAAACAATCGCCGAAGTACAGCAGAGTTTACAGAGGTCAGTCCTTGGATGGGTGACCGTTTGTGTGGCATTTGATATCGAGCGCTTCCGTGCTTCGGAAGGCACGTTAAGCCGTTGGTCCCGGTTATCACTAAATGTGGTAGTCGTTAAGCCATGTTAGAGGCCTAATGGGCGGCTTGAAAAATTCTAACAGCAGGACGCCATACACCTGCCTCCGCCAATCCGCACTGGGTCCGCGTGGTGGAGTATGACCCAATACCCTCACACCTTGGTATGTGAGAGGAGGCTCGTGCTCAATAGTGGGACGTTAATGGGCTGAGATGAGATGATTATTAAGATTATTTTCATTAAATAAATAATATAATCGAGACGATCAGCTTAAATTTATGTAATTAATGTTTATGCTGAATGTTTATCGTATTAGGTATGCAACACCTGTAAAGATAGATATAAGTTTGGATAAAATAAATAAATAAAATATTCCTTCTGAAGTACATAAGTTCTCAATATAAAAAGGCCACTCCAGCGGTCACCCATTCCAAGACTGCCCTTTATGCTTAATTTAGGTAATCGTTCCCCACCTGATCCTGCCGAGTGCTTCTGACAACAGCTAATTAAGAAAACTACTAAATAAAATTAGGATAATCGCCTCCCAAGTTTCACTGTGACAAAGTTCCAACTGCACAGGAAACAATTTTCCTGTGGAAAAGCTCTTTAGATGCAAAAGTGATTAATCTCTGTCTCCATTGCTAATCTGTCATTTTAGTATTATTATTAAATTTTATCATTTGTCTTTGCAAGCGTTTACATGTTTGCTTTTAAAAGTAAACAAGCAAGGCAAACAATGATTTACGCGCACAGTATTCTACGTGCTTGAATAATAAACATTTCATCATCATCATCATTTCAGCCATCTGAAGTCCACTGCTGAACATAGGCCTCCCCAATTGCTTTCCACGTAGATCGATTCTTTGCCGCCTGCATCAACCGGCTCCCCACCGCCCTGACCAGATCATCGGTCCATCGCGTTAGGGGCCGCCCTCTACTACGTTTGCTGATTCGTGGTCGCCATTCAAGAACCTTAACGCCCATCGGTCGTCGGTTCTTCGAGCTATGTGCCCCGCCCATTGCCACTTCAGCCTGCAAACGCGCTTCGCTATGTCGGTCACTCTAGTTCTCCTACGGATTTCCTCATTTCTGATTCTATCACGTAGGGACACTCCGAGCATATATAATAAACATTTGATATTTATCAATCATTGAATGATTAATAATAATATACTTTATTCGTCATTACAGGTAAATTAAGTTGGTACAGGTCTATACAATGTGTCTCCATGATGTATTTTATCCATATGTACATAATATCACGCCTGTTTCCCCGAAGGGGTAGGCAGAGGCATACTATACGCCCACACTTCGCCATTTATATTGTTGGTCCCGTGTAATAGGTGGCGAGCCTATTGTCGCTTTCCGGGCACTTTTATTTTCGCCACAGCCTTGTACGTTGATCGGCAGGTGCACCACTTGCAGGTGAGGTTGGCTTGGGTTCCTCAGATCTTGGTAGGAGCTCTATACACCCTGGTAGGAGCTCTATACATGTATTTTATAATACAGACGAATAGTTAAGTGGTTTATAGAACAACAAGATTATTTAAGGATTACTTACATTATCAATAGACTTCGATAATGTCGAAAATAATATTTTAAATTATGGAATATCCATAGCAACAAAATATGAATAAACAATTTAGTTTCAAACCAGATTTAACAATGCCTATATATCTCTGGTCATATTGGTAATGATATAATCAATACAGCAGAGTCAATAATATTCAAATTTCAATAAACAATAATACAATTAAAACTCAATGAACACTGTCAATGTACATTACACCACTAGATATTTGGGTCCATAAGGTATTCATGAATATGGTAACAGCGTTTGTCAGTCTGATCTTAATTTTTTTGAACATACAGCTAGTTTTTGATTCCGTTAATTTACTAAACAGTTTTGAGCCATCTTATTCATCCTTTTTTTTAATAACTTTAGTTTTACATAATAAAACAAATTTAACCCTTTGCAAGGTAGAGGTAAACATATTACCACCATAAATGAACCTTATGAAGTTGAGTTGAGGTAGAAAACCAATTAAAAATGGCAACATGTGCTGCCCGTTAAAGGGTTAAAAAAGGATTGCCGGATCAAGCAATAGAAAAAATCTGGGTTACACTTCACAAAAACATAACAATCCAGTTTGTAAAGACAGGACAGTGATAACAGTTTTAAAGTTTTAAAATAAGGCTTTCCACTGTCTGTTGGCTTTAGGTGCTAATAGTTCTTTAACATTGTTTTTATGCACGTTTCTCTATGTAGAATTTCTCTATATGTGCGATAGCTTTTCTCTTTATGTTGAATTTTCCCAAAATATTATTCCATAGCGCAAAGAAATTCAAAGATACAAAATTGAATTTTTTTTTTTTACGTTCCATAAAACCAACAACAACCCTACTTGGAACTACCCCCACACGGTGGGAGGAGGGAGATAATGTCCCCGCATACCACACCCGGTGTGTGTGGTTATGTCGGACTTGAACCGACTTAACCTCTTCCTATAGCCTTTAGTATTTCTACCATGAAGGCGACATCTGAAGCGGTCGGCACCTGGGGAGGCACCGACGCGGCGCGCACTAAGCGGAAGGCTAGGTGGCGCATGTTGGAAGGCGGGAAGCCTTGACTGATAGACGCACACTTAGCGGAAGGCTAGGTGGCATGTGTTAGAAGGCGGGAAGCCTTATCAGAGGAGTGCACACTAAGCGGAAGGCTAGATGGCGTGCATTAGAAGGCGAGAGCCTTAGCTGAAGGGGTAGCCATTAGTTGCCTTTTACAACACCCTAGCTTTGGGTTGGATCTATTCTTGAGCCGAAAACCACACGGCTGAAATTTGTAATCTGCTGTTATAACTGTATGTGCGGTTTGCTACTTTAGAAGCTTATACGATGCATATGAAAACTTGTATAATATTTTGTATTCGTCTTGGCAATGTGTTTTCCAGGACATGTTACTATTCAAATGGATACCTAAAAATTTAGTGACAGTTGTCTCACATACATAAATATGTCTATGTTTAATCGCTTTTTCATTTGCATTGTATTATTCTGTTAAAATAATATTCAAAATACCTTTTTCTGTTTTTTTTTCTTAAGTAATAGTTTTTTGCATTTAAATACAATGCTAGGTATACATAGTTTTTACAAGTGAAAAAACAACTTGTAGCCCGGGTAGGAAACCTTTAGATAACCGTTCTACTATTCTGACCACTCAGTTACCTGGGTTCTAATAATAAACGTCTCATATTGCGATATTTATTATGACAGCGAACTTAAAAAAAATATCGCACTAGATTCCCTGCACTATTCACATCCTCTTCCACTTATATCAAAAACAAGTCAATTTTAAACTAAGATTGCCAGCGTCAACTAATGTATCCCCATTGGTATCATACAAATTGCTACAGTAACTTGCGTCCGCAAGTTTATATACTTAGCTAATTAAGCTGCTCCCAAGATAAGCTCTCAGTGTCAGGTACTGGTAAAGTCATTATAACTTCTAGCGCAGGACCACTGCTAAGTCCCTTGGGCTGGGATAGTGCTAGTCTTCAGTCTAATGATGTTAAGGCATTCGCACCTCACTATGTTATAAAGTAAAAACTAACTAGTTTCTTGTTTTTTATGCACAGCTAGAAGCACAGGTTTGAGCGTAAGGTCTACTTAGAGCTACTTAGAAATAATAGAACTAATCAGTAAGAAAAAGAAAACTCAAAAGTAACAGATACAATCGGCAGCGCCCTCCGCACGTGGAGCTACTCAAAAATAACGAAACAAATTAAGAAAGCCCTCCGAACATAGAGTTACACAAAACTAACGAAACAAGTCTGAAAGGCCCTCCGCACATGTAGCTACTCAAAAATAACGGAACACATCAGTAGCGCCCTCCGCACGTGGAGCTACTCAAAAATAACGGAACAAATTAGTAAGACCCTCCGCACATAGAGCTACTCAAAAATAACCAGTTCCAAATTCAAATTACTAACGAGTAGCTTGGGCGTCACCGCCATACATCTTCATTGAGGATGTTACTAACGTGTCCGTAGCCAAGTCTCACCACTTGACACGTTTTATTTAGACATATGTATGCTAAAAGTAAACTTCAGTTGTATAGGGATCCTACAAACAACTTAGGTCTAAAATCTTCCCGATAAGCGGCAATAGGCTTGCCACCTACTACGTGGGACCATCAATATCATTGCTAAAAAGTGGGCGTATAATATTCCTCTTACTACCCCTTCGGAAAAATAGGCGTGATTGTATGTATTTTTGATAAATAACAAAGGTATATACTCAAGTGTAAATATTTGACGACCGATATGGCGTGGGGGTCAGGATACCTGCATTCCGCTCCTGAGGTCGTGGGTTTGATTCCCACACAGTACAAATATTTGTAGGCATACATAGGAATATTTGTGGGCATACATATAAATATTTGTTCTGGTCTGGGTGCTTCGTAAAAAAAAGTATGTACGTATGTTTATTCGTTATTTAGTATCCATAACACAAGTTCTTAATAATACTAATCTTGGAGCTAGATAATTGGTGTGATTGTAAGAGATTATTTATTTATGTATGTTCTCTCCCGGCAGTCGTTATCGCTTTCCAGACTATATTGCTATCTTGATGCATCATGGGAAAAAATAAATAACACACAATTCACTTAAGTATCTTTTACTTATATATTTGTATTTGTACTGGCATACAGACAAAACCTAGGCAGACTAGACAAGTCGTGCGTGAATTGCCTGCAATCAAGACACGCTAAAATCCAGGATCCTAATCCCACCGTTTCTGTAATTACAGCCAGGTGAAGGACGCAATTAGTTCCTTCTGTTCCCCTGAACTAAAGGGGAGGTAGTTCCCCCTCTAAATGTTTCCTGTAAGGGGAACAATTTGAGGCTAAGTGCGCTGCAGAAAGATATTGTGCCATCTCTTATGCTTATGTCCTTGGGGTCGGGTACACGGCGAATGTTTACGCTGTAGTTTGATCCCAGTTTTAAACCCATAGTTAAAAAACATAAACAACAATAAACCCTAGTATTGTCTATATCTTCTATGTATGACGCTCAAAGAAAAACAATTTAAAATGTATTATTTTCGCGTAGACTATCTTTGTAAGCGGGATTTGGAAACAAAGAAGCGTACGAAGCGCAAGCGCACCACAGTAATAATTCACCCAAATATTGACCTTTTTGGACTCACTTTGGTGATCGTTTTCTTTCACCAAGTTTCGCGGAGACTTCTTTATTTCACTTTCACAACGGTCCGCTGCAATGCTCATTTCCTATCACCTTGTCAACACGAGCTAGAACTCCTTTACAGTAACATTTTGTTTGTTTAACTTTCTATTCTGCCTAGCAACTGTAATTTAGACATAAATACATAAAAACAAATAACAGAAAACATGACAGTATGCATTTTATACAAATAAGTTTATATACAATATGCCTTAAAGGACTCCACTCAGCATATGCTGCAGTGGAGGTCCACAGCAGCGGTGGTCTTCCGTGGAGACCTAATAATTATTATTATTATTATTAATTACTTATACATATTATTGTAATTCAGCTGTTTTGTGGTTTATATATTTGGTTTTATTGTTAAGTTTCTACCTTTGTGTGACTGTTGCACACTAAAGTTATTAGGTCTCTAATATAATTCACTTATTTGGTAAAGGTACTTGAGATTAAATAACACAGAACAAACACAGTTGCAATTAAGTTTAAAAGAATATTTTTTAAATATTTAGTGAAGATAGTAGAGAGATCGACGGCATTAAGTAATACTTAAATATTTTTTAATTTTATATTTAAAGCACCAAAAGAATCATCATTCAAAATATTAAAATAGTTAATCCAGGGTTAAAAGTTTAAGACATAGACGTCTTTTTTGTGAGCCCGACGCGCGTCTGTGACATGTAACGTGTTCTGGGAAATGCGGCGAACATTTCCCGTCGGTTTAGCTGCAGAGCTCCAAAGATCGGATGCTCTTTAAGCTCCCTCGAATGAGCTGACTTTCCTTACACGTAACTATGGATTAAATCGTCGTTTTGTTTGACTGTAGATTTACTAGCGAGCGATTATGACTTCTCTTGCGTTACCTGTAGGAGATAGACTGGTTATTTTATTTATCAGTATCGCAGTGTATTAATGTCGCACTACTAAAGACGAGCCACTTACAAACTAAAGGTCATAAATAGATATAAAGATGTTCTTAATCCTCACTAAAATTCTAAGGCATCATTTACCTGTTACTATATTAACTACACATATTTGTTACCTATTAATTAGCGAATATTATAAGTATAGTGTTAGTATCTATATTTTCAAAATATTGTTATAACATTTTTGCATCCAGTGGCTTCTTACAAGTAAGACAGCATTTAATTTTTTTTTTAAATAATGCAAGTTTTATTGTACATTCACATACATACATTCACTCCTGTTTCATCGAAGGGGTAGGTAGAGGCATATTATACGCCCACACTTCGCCAATTATATATTTGGTCCCACGTAATAGGTGCCAAGCCGTACAATAATTTTGCGAAGTCACATGAACCTTTATTTTCCTAATAACATTTCAATAACTCTTAATAATACATTGTTGTAAGTATTGTTATTGTCAATACTAGTTTTAAGTTCCTTGTCAATTAATTACTATATACGCTGTAGGCATAACATATAAATAAATAAACTCGGTAGACCGATATGAGTTTCTTGAGGCGCTCTTCTCAATCTCGTTGCCTTTTGGAAGCCTCGTTAGAGTCACCGACAGACTGACCGACGTTCAATCCCCTCCCTACTTTAGAATCACGACAGGCTGACTAATAGATCCATCCAATAACAGACAGATAGACTGACAAACCTTTACAAATTCTCTCAAAGAATCCATTTTGCTTTAATTTTTTTGGTTATGGGACCGCTCATATCTTTTTCATTATTGTTAAAAAAATTGTAAGTTTCCATTTATTTTTTAAAAATTGTACGAATCTAAGTGATCCTGTTGATTATAAAGTATATTTTATTTAAGCACACATTCACGGCTATATAATAAGCAAAAATTATGATACTAAAGGTGAATACTATATGATATAATACTTTTTTATTACTATCACAATATTCTAGTTAATATTATCAGACTTTTATCTCCAATACATAGGACTTATCATCAGAAGTAAGTCTCTATTATATGACAAAGAGACGATTCTTACGAGAAAACAATTACATGAAGCCGTATTTGTTCCTCACTAACAAGTGTCCTTGAATAATGTATATGAAGTAAAGGAAATAAGCCATTTTGTCCCCTTCCGTCCCATTTGGAGCATCACTTCATTACTTGTGACCAGGGTTGTCACTTGCTAATAATTAAAAAAATATATACATATTTTTACCCCTTTTTCCCAAAGGATATTATATACTCACACTTCGCTAATTATGTTGTTGGTCCCAAGGAATAGGTTGCGAGCCTATTGCCGCTTACAGGCAACGTTTATGTTCGCCAGAGACTCGTCCGTTGATCGGCAGGTGCACCACTTGCAGGTGAGGTTGGTTTGGGCTTCTTAGGTCTTGGTAGGATCCCTATACACCTATCCTACATTATTAAAACATAATGTACAAAATATAGCCATATAGTGAGGTTGGCTTGACTCTTAAGATATTGAAAGGAATGCATAGACTATATACAATCTAATAGACTATGATATTATTACTATATCTTTAATGTATCGCAGAACACATAGTCTTATTCTCAGTCCCAATCTAAACTGTGTCGGTAAACTGTAAGCCCTAAAAAGATAAATATACGAAAAAATATGTATGTATAAGCATTATAAAATAATTAATGCTTATATATGTATACATGCATTCACGCCTGTTTCCCCGAAGGGATAGGCAAAGGCATATTTACGCCCTAACTTCTATGATTTTATATTTAAAAGCTCACGTAATAGGTGGCGAGCCGCTTACCGAGCACTGCTATGTTCTCCAGAGCCTCATCCGTAGATCGGGTGCACCACATTTAGGTGAGGTTGGCTTGGCTCCTTAGATCTGCCGATCAACGGACGAGGGTATACTCACCATATCGACAATGTCGGTAGAGCGAATATACCCGTTTTCCGCTTCTGAGGTTGTGGGCTCGATTTCCACACAGATCAATTATTTGTGTGCATAATTATGAATTATTGTTCTGCTTTGGGTGTTTTCTTATATTAAGCATATATTTATAATAAAAAGTATATATGTATATGTGATGTATGCGTTATTTAGTATCCCCAACACAACACCTTGGAACTAAATAAGTGGTGTAATTGTCAGAATTTTTATTATTTCATATTTATAGATAATGGCCAACCTTTACAATTGGACGGGGAAGAAGGTCAGTATTATGTAAAAAAAATGAAGATTGTAATGTAGCCTAACCAATAAATAATTTTAAACAGCAAGCGCTAGCTCGGAACTGGCACTTAAATTCACTTACACTTATTTTTTGCATGTAAGTGAATCTAATCTACGCTATTCCAGTGTTGACATTGTTTTTTTAATATTTCATTTTGACGAGTTCAAGTACTATATAGAATTTTATATAATAGTTATCTTTCTTGCCTTGATTATCAAAAAATATACGAAATAAATATTTTTATTTTGATTTTTGATTTTGAAAGCATTTGGCAACCCTATCACGGGTAAACTAAGTTAGGATCTCATTTATTAGAAGTGGGACAGACTGCAGCACAACACACAAAAACTTCGCTACAGATAGTTTAGCAGCAAGTTAGCCAGAACGCCTTCCACTACTTGATTAGAGAATAAGTATGAGGGCTTACTTCAAATTACCATCTTGTGTTGAGTTATGGAGGTTCATATAACGCTGGTCAAGTGCAAGTCGGTCTGTAATGATATTGAGAAACTTAAAATTATAAAAAAACGATATATTTATACAATAAATGATATTTGGACAGTTAAGCTTCGAGATATATCTGTCTCAGGGCTCGCCACGACAAGGGCGGTAAGTCCCCTCTTTGAGGAGTGGCTGGAGAGGCGCCACGGCGCCCTCATCTTCCGCCTGACGCAGGTGCAGAATCAGGCGGGAGAAAACGTCCGGGTGTCACTACTGTGAAAATCGGCCGGAGGACACGGTGGAACACATTACCGCGGTCTGCCCCGCTTGGGCGGTGCACCGGAGAGTACTCGTAGCGGCAATTGGCGGCGGCGACCTCTCGCGTTCGACCCTGATGGAGACCATGGTCCAAAGCGAGAGGGAATGGGATGCTTTCGCCTCCTTTTGCAAAGCAGTCATGCTGGCAAAGGCGGTGGAACGAGAGAGACAGAGTGCCTCTCGTCAAGGATTCAGCCTTCGCGCTGGACGCCCGAGACGTCGGGCGCCGCGTGACGACTCCCGGCCACCGTAGGCGCTGGCTTTTTGGCGGTGGGTAATGGATAACTCGCCGCCCGTCCGCCTACTAAAGACCACACGCGCGCCTCAGAGAGATTTCAGCACACTGGGGGCCCCCAGGAAGGGGGCCAAGCCTGCCAGGGTTACAGGACTGTTCGAAAGGGTGACCGCGGCCTCGGTGTTACAGGCTCAAGAAGGAAGATGGATGGTTTTTAGTCAGTAAAAGTCTGACACACCCTTCCGCTTCACCCTCAGCGGAAGACAGTCATTTGATGTTTTTTCAACCGAAAAAAAAGAAAAAGATATCTCTGTCTCACTCATACATCATCATATCCTAGTATGAACCCGGTTGCCCTAGACTTAAGCTTATGACCCAGGGTCTGCTCACTGGTCCCACCATATTTGGCAAAATTTCTCTCTCGCTTAGAGCATTTCAAATTCAGCCGTATTATACTTTTTGACAATAGAACACTTTGCCCCTTATTAGTCGTAGAGAAAAAGTTATTATGGTCGTTAATACTGAAGTTTCCCAACTACTTAACTAGCAGGGCGACAAAAACTACAGCTAACTAGCGACTGGCTTAATGACTTTACATAGCTCTGAAATATCTAGATGTGTCAGATTTATATAATTTTATAACAAATTTGTTGGTTGTTCTTTATACATTAAATATGCCATTCATGATCCTCAAACTTGGACATACAAGTCCTAAAACTCAGTTCATCATCATTATCATCATCACGGCCCATTGACGTCCCACTGCTGAGCACGAGCCTCCTCTCACATACCAAGGTGTGAGGGTATTGGGTCATACTCCACCACGCTGTACCAGTGCGGATTGGCGGAGGTAGTTGTGTGGCGTCCTGCTGTTAGAATTTTTCAAGCCGCCTATTTAGGCTTCGAATATGTCTTAACGACTATCACATTTAGTTATAACCGGGACCAACTGCTTAACGTGCCTTCCGAAGCACGGAAGCGCTCGATATTAAATGGCACACAAACGGTCAACCATCCAAAGACTAACCTCTGTAAACTCTGCTGTACTTCGGTGATCGTTTCCGACCACCGAGCACCGCAGAGCTACGAGCGCTTCAAATGTACTTCTGTTTTAGAAAATAATATACTGCCGCGATGTGTGTTTATCCACGCTGGCGCCAGAACTCCAATGAAAGGAACTACTTAACTTGTTTTTTTTAAATTACCATAGACACGTTCATAAGATCTAGTCTCTCCTGACATTTGATTTCTCTCGGAGGCAAAGGGACTTTATTAACTGGCTAACCTACTTTATGCTATAAGGACCTCTTAAAGCAGACAACAGGCACTTAAAAGGAAGCATCTTTATTATATGAGGTGGTCCTCTAGACTTACGCCAAGAACCCAGGGTCTGCTCACTGTTCTAACCAGATTTGCCATCATTTCAGTTACACGGAGCGACTGCGTTTGACCATGGCAATCCGGAGGAAAACATCATTCAATGGTTAAGCCAGCTGCCAGGATATTAAAAGGCACTGACTTCCTAATTACGACTGCCATAGATGATCAAGACAGCTGGAACCAACGGCTGAATGTGCTTTCTGAGACACAGAGCAAGTGTTAATTACGCACATAACTTCAAAAAGTCAAAATTGCGCAACAAGGGTTTAAACCAGAGACCCTCCTAATTTGAAGTCTATAAATCTCGCCTCTGGTCTTGCCTCTCTAATCATAACAATTCAAAATTATTCCATGATATTGTTATTTACCATAAAACATTTGGATAGCGGGTCCAGTGCTCAAGGTCGTGAGTTAGATTCTCACCTATCCAAAAATCGTCTTATAACCAAATATACTTAGCATTATGACGGCCGATATGGCGTGGTGGCGAGTATACCCGCACTCCACTCCTGAGGTCGTGGGTCGATTCCCACACAGGACAAATATTTGTGTGTAAATATGAATATATATTCTGGGCTGGGTGTTTTCCTATGTATATTAAGTATGTATTTACAAAAAAAAAAAAGAAGTATTATCTATGTTTATCCGTTATTTAGTATCCATAACACAAGTTCTTAATGATACTTATCTTGGAACTAAATAATTGGTGTAAGTGTCAGAAATATTTATTTATTTATTATAAATTTCAAATCATAAAAACATTAATATATGTAGTAATAAACGGGACTAAATGGTCAACAACTATTTACACCCATTTGACTTAACTATAAACAAACACTTACTAACGTAAAAGCATAGATAATATAATACTATACTAGTGTAATAGCAACTAAGAAAAGGGTCGGAATGAAATGTCTCGTGTAGGCTGATGTTAATCTCCGGACTAGGGACAAATTCTTCACCAAGCTGTCTTCTAATTTTCGGGTCGCCAGAGAGTTTATAGCCTTCAATGTATCCGGGGTTAATGCGTAAAGTATTCCCTCGGACATTATATACACATACTTATCTTGACAAGAAGATATATTGAAATGTAATTCATGGCTTGCCTTATTGATACTACTTATGCAATATCAATACTAAGGCCGTGTCCCCAGTAGGCAAACTGTTAGCGGCCGACTGAGTTGCAAGACTGAGAGACTGACGCTGCAAACTGCGTATAGTGAGCGCAAAACTAGCAGACTGTGGACACTCCATTTCAAATATATGGAAGGGCGTACTAAATCGGTACGCCGCAATCTCAGTCGGCCGCTAACAGTTTGCCTGCTGGGGACACGGCCTTATACTGTTCATAGCGAAGCGAGTTTGCAAGCTGAAGTGGCACTGAGCGGTGTAAATAGCTCGAAAAATTGACGACCAATGGGGCGTTAAGGTTCTTCAATGGCGGCAAACGTAATAGAGGACGGCTTCCTAGGCGATAGTCCGAAAATCTGGTGAAGGCGGCGGGAAACCGATGGATGCAGGCGACTTAAGATGAAAGTGGAAATTATTTTGGAGGTATATGATCAGCAGTGAATGTCATATGGCTGAGATGATGATAGTGATACTAATCATGAAGCGCTAGAAGCTCCACGGTACAAGGTGGATAGGAAACGAAGGTGAAAAGGAATCAGCAAAGTAAATCAAAGATCATTAAGTTCAGTCCTTGGATGGGTTCCCGTCTGTGTGTCATTTCAAATGGAGCGCTTCCGAAATTCGGAAGGCACAATAATTCGTTGGATTCATGTAATAATCAGATAGTGCGGTAGGTAAGCTTAACAAAGCCTAGTTTGGCAAAGTCTATGGAGCTTATTACAAAACGAGGTCTAAAGTTAGACTTGGTATAAAACTAGTGCTGTCTTCATCTTATCAAATGAAAGTGAAAGCACTAGTTTTAGACCTGGTCTAACTTTAGACATCTTTTTGCAATAAGACCTATTATAGACCAAAAACTACACAGAAACAGAGTACTTATTATTAGTTGTTAAGTAGTACGATAGTCTTTAAGTAATATAAATAATGCTACATAGAATAGTAAAATGTTGCAAAAAATAAATTGAATTGCGTTAGCACACTCTATTGTTATTTGTAAGAAATTTTGTCAAATAAGCACTAACACGTATTTATTGTGGATACCTAAGACACAAGTAAATAAGTTTACTTAGTTTAAGTAGATACCACTTTAATTAATTGCATTACTAACCCAATTTATGTTCGTAAAATATTGTAATTAGGCTAGTTATCATACAGAAATAAATTATTATTATTATTATGTCCAAATATCATTGCGGTTAACTGTGGGGTTGGCTACCTGTAGAAAACAGTCTAAAACAGTAGTAAATAAAAGGCATCGGTCAAAAACACTTATTCCTATTTTTGCCGCCAAAAGTGGTGTTAACTACATGAGTCACTCATGAGACAGAAAACTGCCATTATAAATAAATCCATGTATATAACTTACTTATCATACAGAATGGCGTTTAGCTGCCTGAATCCAAATAATTTTTTTTAGTGCCAGTTGCCGTAGCCACTTCTCAGCAGCTGGATCAGAAGATGTAGTTGCCCAAGTTCACCGGGAAAAGAGTACAGCTGGCAATCGTTGACGATACAAGTAAAAGTTTGATCTGACGCTCTACAATCACAGGCCGAAGATGCCGAAGATTCCTTTTATGAAGGTGGGATCAGAACGTCCGTATCCTGTTCTGACCCAAACCTGACCCATACTTGACGTTGATCACTAAAGCCAGCGGGCTCCACAATCAACCAACTAAGATCTAAGTCTTCCTTAGATCTTAGTTGGTATATTATATTTCTGTATGATAACTAGCCTAATTACAATATTTTACGAACATAAATTGGGTTAGTAATGCAATTAATTAAAGTGTTATCTACCTAAACTAAGTAAACTTAATTACTCGTGTCTTAGGTATCCACAATAAATACGTGTTAGTGCTTATTTGACAAAATTCCTTACAAATAACAATAGAGTGTGCTTACGCAATTCAATTTATTTTTTGCAACATTTTACTTATTCTATGTAGCATTATTTATATTACTTAAAGACTATCGTACTACTTAACAACTAAAAATGAGTACTCTGTTTCTGTGTAGTTTTTGGTCTATAATAGGTCTTATTGCAAAACGAGGTCTAAAGTTAGACCAGGTCTAAAACTAGTCCCCCCGACTAGTCTCCACCTTGTCGTGGTGGGGGGGCTGAGTACCTCCCGGAGGCCGGGAAAAGGTAACACCCAGAGACCGACGACTCTGGGAGCCCTTAGTACTGACTGCCGGGGGAGAAACTAAGAAGGACCTGTGGAGGGTGCAGAGGGTGGGCCAGGAGGGCCCGTCAAGCAGCGCCAGGAGGGTCTTAGGCAGTGGAGGCAGGGGGCCCCTGCTGTCTAACCATAGACCCTCTGAGAAGTCGGCCACACATGATATGGTCGCACAAGGTAGAAGGGGCGCGTCCACTGCGCCTCTCTGAGGAGGTCCTCCCGGTTTTGGTCCGGGGGACGTTGGCCGCAGGCGGGGTGTGAGACGCTGCAACCCAGGTACTGGCCCCCGCCTTTTTCTCAACAAGCGGCGGGCGTCGTCGGAAGATTTTGATTGGGTATTACTGCTGGTAGTCGCGTTTGCCGGTGGTGAGTCCCACACCCCCTTTTGGTCCCCCTTTGGCCGGATGATAGTGCGTAAACGCATTTTGTTACAGACGTAAAACAAAAAAAAAAAAAGGTCTAAATCTAGTGCTGTCACTTTAATTTGATAAGATGAAGACAACACTAGTTTTAAAGCTAGTCTAACTTTAGCTCTCGTTTTGTTATAAGCCCCATAGACTTTGCAAAACTAGGCTTTGTTAAGCTTACCTACCGCACTACCTGATTATTACATGAATCCAACGAATTATTATGCCTTCCGAATTTCGGAAGCGCTCCATTTGAAATGACACACAGACGGAAACCCATCCAAGGACTGAACTTAATGATCTCTGATTTATTTTGCTGATTCCTTTTCACCTTCGTTTCCTATCCCCCTTGTACCGCGGAGCTTCTAGCGCTTCATGAATAATATCATCATCATCATCTCAGCCATATGACATTCACTGCTGATCATAGGCCTCCCCAATAATTTCCACATTCCGCGATTTTAAGTCGCCTGCATCCATCGGTTTCCCGCCGCCTTCACCAGATTTTCGGACTATCGCCTAGGAAACCGTCCTCTACTACGTTTGCCGCCATTGAAGAACCTTAACGCCCCATTGGTAGTCATTTCTTCGAACTATTTGCACCGCTCACTGCCACTTCAGCTTGCAAACTCGCCTCGCTATGAACAGTATAAGGCTGTGTCCCCAGTAGGCAAACTGTTAGCGGCCGACTGAGATTGCGGCGTACCGATTTAGTACGCCCTTCCATATATTTGAAACTGAGTGTCCACAGTCTGCTAGTTTTGCGCTCACTATACGCAGTTTGCAGCGTCGCTCTCTCAGTCTTGCAACTCAGTCGGCCGCTAACAGTTTGCCTACTGGGGACACGGCCTTAGTATTGATATTGCATAAGTAGTATCAATAAGGCAAGCCATGAATTACATTTCAATAAATCTTCTTGTCAAGATAAGTATGTGTATATAATGTCCGAGGGAATACTCCACGCATTAACCCCGGATACATTGAAGGCTATAAACTCTCCGGCTACCCGAAAATTAGAAGACAGCTTGGTCAAGAATTCGTCCCTAGTCCGGAGATTAACATCAGCCTACACGAGACATTTCATTCCGACCCTTTTCTTAGTTGCTATTACACTAGTATTATATTATCTGTGCTTTTACGTTAGTAAGAGTTTGTTTATAGTTGTAAAATGGGTGTAAATAGTTGTTGACCATTTAGCCCCGTTTATTAGTACATGTATTAATGTTTTTATGATTTGAAATTTATAATAAATAAATAAATTTTTCTGACACTTACACCAATTAAGTATTTAGTTCCAAGATAAGTATCATTAAGAACTTGTGTTATGGATACTAAATAACGGAAAAACATACATAAATACTTCTTTTTTTTTTTGTAAATACATACTTAATATACATAGGAAAACACCCAGACCAGAACATATATTCATATTTACACACAAATATTTGTCCTGTGTGGGAATCGAACCCACGACCTCAGGAGTGGAGTGCGGGTATACTCGCCACCACCCCATATCGGCCGTCATAATGCTAAGTATATTAGGTTATAAGACGATTTTTGGATAGATGAGAATCAAACTCACGACTTTGAGCAGTGGACCCGCTATCTAAATGTTTTATGATAAATAACAATATCAGGGAATAATTTTGAATTGTTATGATCAGAGCGGCAAGACCAGAGGCGAGACTTATAGACTTCAAATTAGGAGGGTCTCTGGTTTAAACCCTTCTCGCGCAACTTTGAGTTTTTAAGGTTATGTGCGTAATTAATGCTTGCTCTATGCCTCAGAAAGCACATTCAGCCGTTGGTCCCGGCTGTCATAAACATCTATGGCAGTCGTTATTAGGAAGTCAGTGCCTTCTAATATCCTGACAGCTGGCTTAACCATTGAATGATGTTTTCCTCCGGATTGCCATGGTCAAACGCAGTCGCTCCGTGTAACTGAAATGATGGCAAATCTGGTTAGAACAGTGAGCAGACCCTGGGTCCTTGGCGTAAGTCTAAAGGACAACCACATGCAAAGGAGATGCTTCCTTTTAAGTGCCTGTTGTCTGCTTTAAGAGGTCCATAAAGCATAAAGTAGGTTAGCGAGTTAATAAAGTCCCTTTGCTTCCGAGAGAAATCAAATGTAAAAAAAGTGTGTGGTGTCTTGCTGTAAGAATTTTATAAGCCCAATCGGGCTAATCAGCCTCTGATATGGCTTAATGATCACCACATGTACTGCCAAGGCCTTGACGTGAATTGCTTGCTCAGTAGTGAGAGTTGAGTTGATATAGCTTACCTTGTTCTTTCCGATTTTTCGAAAGCAAAGAAATTCTACTGCTAAATATTATTTTGTCTCCAGCAGTGTAACTCGCCTTGGGTCGCTCAGCAATTAGCCTAGATATTACCTTCCGACTGTACTGTGAATAAAATATAGAGGTACGGCGGCTTGTAAGCCATTTTGCACCTAAGCCAAAGGGAAGTGGACTCAAAAGCCATTGAGTTCAGTTTAAACTCGAAGCAATTAATATTGTAAGCGTTAGAACCGTTTAAAACAGATTTGAGTTTTATAACTCTTTTGCGGTTGACTTTAGAAGATTGTTGTTGGATTATTAATCTATCACCCCTGCCATGTTTTTTTAAAGTTTGCTGCATATGGGTTTTTGTACATACATTCACGCCTATTTTCGAGAAGTAGGCAGAGGCCCACATTTCGCCGACAATATTGTTAGACCCACGTAATAGGTGGCGAGCCTATTACCGCTTACCGGGAACTAATATGTAAATCGTAATAAGCAAAATATACCACGTATATACGTTACTTCAAAAATTATGTTAGGTATGAAATTAAATAAAATATGCTTAGTCTGCCTGCAAGTGGTGCACCTGCCGATCAACAGACGAGACTTAGGTTTTTAAAATATTTATTTTCTCATTAAAAACCATATTATAGTCACTTATATGAGAAATTTACAATCGATGTAAGTAAAGTAGGGAACAGTCTTCTAGGGCAGACTAAGCATATTTTATTTAATTTCATACCTAACATAATTTTTGAAGTAACGTATATACGTGGTATATTTTGCTTATTACGATTTACATATCAGTTCCCGGTAAGCGGTAATAGGCTCGCCACCTATTACGTGGGTCTAACAATATTGTCGGCGAAATGTGGGCCTCTGCCTACTTCTCGAAAATAGGCGTGAATGTATGTACAAAAACCCATATGCAGCAAACTGTAAAAAAACATGACATAGGTCACAGATTAATAATCCAACAACAATCTTCTAAAGTCAACCGCAAAAGAGTTATAAAACTCAAATCTGTTTTAAACGGTTCTAACGCTTGCAATATTAATTGCTTCGAGTTTAAACTGAACTCAATGTCTTTTGAGTCCACTTCCCTTTGGCTTAGGTGCAAAATGGCTTACAAGCCGCCGTACCTCTATATTTTATTCACAGTACAGTCGGAAGGTAATATCTAGGCTAATTGCTGAGCGACCCAAGGCGAGTTACACTGCTGGAGACCAAATAATATGCAGCAGTAGAATTTCTTTGCTTTCAAAAAAATCGGAAAGAACAAGGTAAGCTATATCAACTCAACTCTCACTACTGAGCAAGCAATTCACGTCAAGGCATTGGCAGTAGGTACATTTGGTGATCATTAAGCCATATCAGAGGCTGATTAGCCCGATTGGGCTTATAAAATTCTTACAGCAAGACGCCACACACTTTTTTACGTCAACCCACGAAAAAACTGTTGAGCCCACCACCTGTTGCCAAAAACAGAGACAATGGTCTTTTAACAGTCCATGCCATGACCTTGTGGCAATGTCCGCTCCAGAGATAAGATGGGAGCGGACCTGCTATTACAATGTCAAAGAATATTTAAACGACTGTCAGGATCTAGGTCTCTTCAAAGAAACGAGCGTACTTTAAGCACTTAATTTTATTTCACAGACACAGAATAACTTTACAGATACAGAATAACACCACCGTACAGTTTGAGCTGCCGAAAAAGAATAGCCAAGCAGCCGATCACCTTTTTTTATGCTAAAAATGGCGGAACTCATACCGATTCAAAAGTCAATAGATACACTTTTTACTGTGAAATTAATGCCATGAGCAGCTGCAAAAGAACTTCCTCTAACAAAAATATTACACATTAAACAAAATTGATTCATCATCACAGCGCATTAACATCCCACTACAGAGCACGAGCCTCCTCTCACATATCAAGGTGCAAGGGTATTTGGTCATACTCCACCACGCTGACCCAGTGCGGATTGGTGGAGGCAGGTGTATGGCGTCCTGCTGTTAGATTTTTTCAAGCCGCCCTTTAGGCCTCTAACATGGCTTAACGACTACCACATTTAGTGATAACGGCACGAAGCACGGAAGCGCTCGATATCAAATGCCACACAAACGGTCACCCATCCCAGGACTGACCTCTGTAAACTCTGCTGTACTTTGGTGATCGTTTCCGACCATCGAGCACCGCACAGCTACGAGCGCTTCCAACAAAATTGATTACCGATCGTTATTAACTAAAAGTAGTATATATCAATAAAAATAACAAAATAACAAAAATTACAACTGTATTATCAATAAATAATTACTTTGAAAGCTTGCATAGCGGAAACGGAAGATCTTTAGTTGCAATTGACACTTTTTAAAGCAAGAATTACTGGATATTTTATCAAACCTTACACGACTTATCACTATAAACTTTTTACAAAGTCCGACTTGTTAGTATTACTTTCAAAATCCATAAAATCCGATTTCGTGTTACATGAAATCGCAACTAATTGTACGCCCATGAGGCAGACCACAGCTAAATCTAAACCTGTACTGTAACACCTATCCTGTAACCTGTGTTCGCAATAAACGGTTTTGATTTTCGGCCTCTTTAGAGGGGCTCAGAAACAACACCCTTTCTTGCCACTCAGATATCACACTATGTTAGTGTAAGAACCTCCTTGACAAATCACTTGTTAGAAAGCAAGTGCCGCACCTACTCCCTGAGATCCTGAAGACCCCACACACCTGCCTCCGCCAATTCACACTCGGTCCTCATTGTGAACCTTTTAACCTTTTTTCACAAGTGCATGTTACGAATACTGTTTTCACTATGGTTGAGCTAAGCTTCAATACGTGCCAAATTACATGCCTGCTATCCTGTTTATGCAGATTATGCGCTTTCTTGCCAAGATAATCAGCTGACCACTCAATGGGTCTGGTTGGAAACGAGTTGGAAGAGCAATACTAACGTGTCCTTTAATTCGAATTATGCAGAATTAAAAAAAAAAAGAATTTACTATTATTACAGGAAAGAACACATTGCTAAATATACCTGAAGGCCAAAGATGATCGTAATCTCTAATCAATGTATTTTTTAAATGAGCCATGTCTATGAGCTTACTGGATCTGAAGATGTGGCAATGAATTCTAAAACAGTATTTTCAGCGGTGCTTCAAATGGCGTCTATACACGCTGTACCGCGTATTTATTTCTACAACGAGACTACTACTATCAGTCAGGATATAGTAATTATAACGAGTTACTTTTAAAAAAAAAACTTAACTTTTATGTGTTCTTCTTCTTCTTCTTTTAAATAATGGCTTCGTGCGGTTTGCACATGTAGCCAGTGTCAAGTTAGAGATATATTAATAATATATAATTCATAGTAAATGAGAATGAGTGGTGATAAAGATGATAAATGGTAAATGAGATACCCTCCCCTAAGCCCCTTGAGTCCTCAGTAAAGATGTGGGACTATACCAAGATCTCACATGGACTCCTTGAGAGAAAATATGAAAAGTGATGTTGCACTGTTTTGTTTTATTTACCAACACTCATGTGTTTTCACAAACACTTAACGGTTAATAATCCACCGTTATTACACATAAATGTTCGAAATATCACAAATTTTAGAAAATAAAACAAAACTGCAGACATGACTCTTCAGTTTCCCGCCAAGAAACCTTTATGTGTTCTATACTTAGGGTCTGTTTTACAATGTCTTAATAGAAGGTAATCGGCACATATCGTGACAGTTATATAATGGAAATATCAGTCAAGTAAACGTTTTGAGGAACTTATTTAGACATAGTGAAACAGGCTTTTATCGATTTAAAAGTGCAATAAAAAAGGATCCCTAAATGAATGTACTTAACAATAAAAACAACATTAATACCTGCTTACGTAAGCCAACCCTAGGCCGGCCCAACCCGGTTATATCCGGATTCAAACCAGAATTAAAATCAAACGGTAATTGCTTTCTGAAACAAATTAAAATTAACAACTCTCCGCTTTCGATTTGGAATGGCATTGAAATTAAGAGGGTAGGTAAGAGAGGATTGGGGTAGCCATGCTTTGTTCAAATTATGGGACAGTGGAATAGAAATTGACTTAATATTAAACTATATTTATGTTTAAACTATGCTAATGTTCTAATCTACTTAAATATAGAACTGCTTTGTTATTTTTATTACTACTGTAACTGTAACTATTTTTATTCCAACAGTTTGAATACCTTACAGTGGTTTGTTTTGCGGTGACAAATGTCTTCATAGATAAAGTACCAAAGAACTAGCGTGAATAAAACATTTATAAGACCCATGTTAGGATTCAGTTGATTATATTATCAAATTGTTGCAAAGGAATTTTGTCAAGGAAAAATAAATGTTACTATCATATAGCATTACATGCTAACAAAAGTAGCAAGAAAGCGCACAGCTAGACGGGGTTCTAAATTTAACATTTTAAGGAAGAAAATAATGTATAATTCACTGGAAAAATGTATGTATATTATAGGAAGTGAGTTGAGTTTGCACTGATGGTCATCCGTCACCGAGATAGCGTTATGGCGAAATGCTAAGGCAGAAGATCTAAGCTGCTACATCAGCTAGTTGCTAAAGTTGTGCCATGATATAACAGCACGCTATCGCTTTAATATTGCTTATTATTTAGTATTTAGTGCGACCATCATTTCATACAAATTAGAAAACTATTGACATAATAACATTGAATGATCATACAAAGCCACAATTAAACATGAATATAAAATGTTATAGATAAATCATTTATGCAAAAACTAATTGTATATACACACATTTTTATCTAATATCAGACACAACACATTTATTAACATTCCTCATCATACTCTAGCATTCTCCCGGTTGCCCTAGACTTAAGCTTAGGGCCCAGGGTCTGCTCACTGATTCAACCAATTTTGGCTCAATTCGGTTACACATTACATTAAATATACAAAAACATAATAAAAAAACGTCATTTTTATTTCTCTAAAAGTTGAAAAGATCTGGCCACCGTACCGTAGTAAGGACAGCTCAGAGAGCTCAAACAACGGGTTGGACTATAGTTTGTAGATCTCATCCTAAAATATTAATGGCGTTATGAATCATTGACACCTTGCCTTCTCGGAAGGATTTACATTTTGGGGACACATTTTTGTTTACATTGAAGTTATACCAGGTACAGGTAGTTTGCTGGCTGAAGTGGCAATGGGCGGGGCACATCGCTCGAAGAACCGACGTAGTAGAGGACGGCCTCCCACGCGATGGACCGATGATCTGATCAAGGCGGCGGGAAGCCGATGGATGCAGGCGACTCAGGATCGCTCAATGTGGAAATCTATTGAGGAGGCCTATGTTTAGCAGCAGACGTCAGATGGCTGAGATGATGATAATGATATCATGTACCTTATCTACCTTTGTTTGTGAGCAGCCTAATATCAGAAGGCTGACGTTAATATTCTGATATGTTTATAATTGGTAGGTATTGACGGAACCTGACGTGCTCAAGTAGGAACATGAATGGTATTTAGTCAGTAAAAGTCTGACAAACCAACAGATCAGTCTGTTGGTGTGTCGGTCCGCAGCGGGAGACTGTCATTCGTGGATTTATCATCCTAAAAAAGGTATTTCTTTGTAACAGACTCATATGTCATCTTGATGCATTATCTCTAGGCTGAGAGGGTTCTGGTCATTCTCCATAACATGAGTTAAAGTAAAATTTAGTAGTTAATATTTAATACAGTAACAATACAAAACTGAAGTGCTCGTAGCTTTACAATACAAGTTTATCTGACGAGATCACCGAATTAAAGCAGAGTTCAGTTCGGAGAGCGAATGCCACACACTAATCCGCACTGGATATGTGTGGTATAGTGACACCCCCTATCACCGTGGTCTATAAGAAGAGGCGAGGAGAAGCGCTCGTAGCTCTACGGTGCTCGGTAGTCGGAAACGATCACCAAATTACAGCAGAGTTTATAGAGGTCAGTCCTTGGATGGGTGACCGTTTATGTGGAATTTGATATTGAGCGCTTCCGTGCTTCGGAAGGCACGTTAAGCCGTTGGTCCCGGTTATCACTAAATGTGGTAGTCCTTAAGCCATGTTAGAGGCCTAATGGGCGGCTTGATAAATTCAGGTCAGCGTGGTGAAGAATGACCCAATACCCTCACACCTTGATATGTGAGAGGAGGCTCGTGCTCAGTAGTGGGACGTTAATGGGCTGTGATGATGATGATGATGATGATAGTAGGAGGAGTAAATAGGCTAAAATAAGTTAACATCAGTCATAATTAAATTCCATATGATATATTCGAAACTAACTTTGTAAGTTTACCTTTGATTTTCTAATTTAACAGTCGAACCAATTTTGCAAACATTCTAAGAGTTTGAGATCCACTGGGTTAATGTTATCGTGTCGGAATGCACAATTGTGAACTTCAGATTGTGAATCAAACTAACTGAATAGTGAAGATCATCTATATGTGCAGCATAAACAATGGGTGCCTGAACATGAAAGAAATAGCTTCTAAATTGTTTTAACATTTTCCCTTAACCCTTTACCATTCAGCGGTATATAAATTGCCACTATAAATTTTACCAAACTGGTTTAAGATTTACTGTAAGTACATTCCATTGTAGATTTGTTTGTCCTTAAACCGTTAAATATTTCTTTTTGTTTGATAACCCATAAGGATAAAAAAAAATCTGACACTTACACCAATTATTTAGTTCCAAAATAAGTATCATTAAGAACTTGTGTTATGAATTCTAAATAACGGATAAATATACATACATACTTTTTTTTGTAAATACATACTTAATATACATAGAAAAACACGAAGACCAGAACAAAAATTCATATTTATACAAACAAATATTTGTCCTTTGTGGGAATCGAACCCACTACCTCAGGAGTGCGGGTATACTCACCACCACGCCATATCGGTCGTCATATGGATATATATACCTTCACGCCTGTTGCCTCAAAGGGGTAGGCAGAGGCATATTATACGCCCACACTTTGCCAATTATATGGTTGGTCCCACGTAATAGGTGGCAAGCCTATTTGCCGCTTACCGGGCACTGTTATGTTCGCCAGAGCCTCGTCCGTTGATCGGCAGGTCCACCACTTACAGGTGAGATTGGCTTGGGTTTCTAAGTTTTTGGTAGGATCCCTATACACCGTTATGGATGTTGTTTGTTATTCCTGGTGGGGGCTCTCAAGTCCAGGGGACTACGCTGTGCTACCA
Organism: Musotima nitidalis; assembly: GCA_949126915.1. NCBI lineage: Eukaryota > Metazoa > Arthropoda > Insecta > Lepidoptera > Crambidae > Musotima > Musotima nitidalis. The sequence goes on along the minus strand of OX421424.1, from coordinate 1,926,422 downwards.
AAAAGTATTCGCAACCTCAATATACATTAGGTAAATTTTTGGTATTTTATTTGTGTTGACGACCGATATGGCGTGGAGGTCAGTATACCTGCACTGCACTCGAGAGGTCGTGGGTTCGATTCCCACACAGGACAAATCTTTGTGTGCATGAGCATTAATATTTGTTCTGGTCTGGGTGTTCTCCTATGTATCTTAAGTATATATTTACAAAAAAAAAAGTATTTATATATGTTTATCCGTTATTTAGTATCCATAACACAAGTTCTTAATGATACTTATCTTGGAACTAAATAATTGGTGTGATTGTAAGAGAATATTTATTATTATTATTATATAGCGTTTGGTTTTAGATCAAAGTTAAAATCATTTATTCAAGTTTTGCTCAATAAAGCTATTATGAAAGTCAAAACTTACAAAACTAGCGCGCCCATTCACTGCGGGCGGGAGCTTGATCGAAAAAGAACGAGCAAGAAAATCGTGAAGGTAAGCTTTTTCTCCCGCCAGTAACAAGAAAATGTATTTAGTAGTAAAACATTTTTTTTGGTTTACTTCAGTTATAGACTACTAGCTGTTACCCGCGACTTCGTCCGCGTGGAAAAGTATCTTTGGGTAGCATTTACAACCCCCTTTTCGCAATAAAAAGTAGCCTATATCCTTTCTCAGGGTCTAGACTATCTGTATACCAAATTTCATTTAAATCCGTTCAGTAGTTTTGGCGTGAAAGAGTAACAGACAGACAGACAGAGTTACCTTCGCATTTATAATATTAGTAAGGATAAGGATTTCATACACTGATTGCGGATACCAATCAAATTATGTAACCCAGAGCAAAAACCGCTCGATATATTATTATGTAATATAATGTATAGTTTGAAAATGGTGGTTCTTTTACTAAAGTCATTTTTTTTTATCTAGTTGATCACCCCTTCGTCTATCTTCTCCTTAAGCTTGGCACGCTCTTTTTGGGACACCCTGTATATATTGTGTATAGTTATAATAAATGTTTTCAGCTTAACATCCATTGATCGATGACGATGAGGACCGATATGGCGTGGAGGTCAGTATACCTGCACTACACTCCAGAGGTTGTGGGTTCGATTCCCGCACGGGACCAATTTTTGTGTGCATGAATATGAATATTTGTTCTGGTCTGGGTGTTTTCCTGTGGATATTAAGTATGTATTTACAAAAAAAATTATGTGTTTACATATGTTTATTCGTTCATTAGTATCCATAACACAAGTTCTTAATGATACTTATCTTGGAACTATTATTTATAGATGCCACAAAAACAGTCAATTAATCAGGCATCAAATACATCACTGCTTAACTTCAATAAGCGTTCTCGAACCAAACCTTGCGGCACCACGATGTCTTAAGGAAATATAAACATATAAGTTATGTAGCAATGCTTACAAATGTTTTACACATTTCTACGAAACTATTATTACCACTACGCCCACAGTATCTACAAATCAGGGTTGTTGGGACTGCGAATAGTTTATCGATAGTATCTTAATTATGTAGTCAAAATCAAAAATATTTATTCAGTAGTGAAATTAAAAAATAAATAAAATAATAAGTTCAAAATCTGGAGCTGTCACACATTTTGGGAGACATGAAGAGAAATTCATTCTTCGAAAATGTAAAGCTTCTCGTGTGATGGAAGGCCCATTGACGAAAGATAAAAAGTTCCACGTTCCGTTTCTTCTATCCTAAGATCGTTAAGTTCATATATGATTTATTTCAAAGCCTAAAAATGGTTCCGTAGAAGTTTCAGCGTCGCGTAATAATACCGTTTTCTATTAAAAAATAACAACGAATATTTTGATGGTCTCTCTGTACGGATTACGTACATTAATTTTAATACTGACCACGCGACCTTATTCGGCGCGCGGCAGTAATTACTTTTATTTAATTATGTTTAGTTCCTAACATACCTCCAATCTGTAAACAACTTATAATACACTTAACTATACTGTGACAGTGGTTTCAACTATACTATCATCTTGGTCCAGTCAACCATAACTTATCAAAGACTCAGACACTCTCTCCTTATAAAAATCAGGAGCTCGCCATTCATTTTGATCAGCACGGCAAGCTAATGCTGTGCTTGGGCAGCCTAGTAGTTTTGATTCAAATATTTCAAAAGGAAGTAATATTTAGCACGTTTTAAGAGATAAACCAAAAAAAAACTCGTTTAAAAAGAAATGGTTGAAACTTCTATACTAGAAGAAAGATACCTTCGTAGAGAAGTCACGCCTTTAGCTTTAGGTCACGTTCACAAGTGCTGCGCAAAGATTCCTAGGCAGCATAAATGATTTTTTCATTTTTTATATATTAAATATTCGATAAAAATAAACTATCGATATGGCGACACCACTACCTTGAGCAGGAAGCAAAAATATAACAATATCCGTTTCTTCCCCAGAGACGGCGGCGTCTGATTTGTTTGACAAACCATTGTATGTTGTATGGAAATGTAACACATTTTGCACGCAGCAGGAACTAAACGTAACGAAGTTAAATAGCAAAGACTGTTTGCCGAGAACTGAGAAAATAAATAACGATTTTTCATATGTCGCCGCTCCACTACGCTGGAAGGTTTTCTACAATACGTTTTCCGAGCCGTAGCCTTCATAGTACAACATGGGACACGTCTATCCCACGCCGGTTAAGATTCCTACGGCAGATGGCGTAAGATAGCTATTACTTTCGGCTTGATCTGATTTGATAATAAAAGCAAAAGTAAAAAAATAGCTATTTCATAAACTATTATACATAGTACTTGAAAACGTCATAATTAAAATATAAAAAAAAACAATTGAAATATTATTACACTAAATCACGAAGCTTAGATTCACTTACAAGCAACAAAAAAATTAAAAACAAAAAATAATTAAGTGTAAGTGAATCTAAGTGCCAGTTCCAAGCCACCGCTCTGTAAGAAGACATGGCAAGAAACTCACAGGCTATGCTCTTTTAAATACATATTATATCCATTGGTTTGGTACTTGAAATAAAATCTTCATTCGTTTGTGAAGCTTTACAATGCAATATAATATAACATTAACAATATTCATGTTTTAAGTCATTCATATTAGAATAGCCTGTATGAAACGGCAGCTTAATCCCAAGCATTTTTATCTGCCATATAGTATTTAATAGAATAGTATTTCTTTGAAGACAGCTTGCGTTTTATTGTTGATTTTAATTTATTTAGGCTCAATTGCTGTATATTGGTTGGGATTTTATTGTAGAATCGCACACATTGACCTTTAAATGATTTGTTTATCTTTTGGAGCCTAGTGGCAGGTACAACAAATGTATGCTTATTCCTTGTGTTTAGGTTATGTATACAGCTTTTCTTACTAAATTGTGTCAGCAACGCGCTATGGATGACAGATGCATCAATATTGCAAGCTTTCATAGGTTGCAGAGACTACTTTTGATCACAGTGGCCGCTTTAGTGTCACCTTGAGGTATACAAATGAAAAAAATAACGGCATTGACAAATATTAACAGGCTCATTACAAACTATAATTTATTTTGGAACGTGTAATCTCAAAATATTGTTCAATATCATAATCCTAACCACCTCATTTGAAATTCCTATTGTCATAAACCGCTTCTAACTGCTTTAACCGGTTAGAACCAACTACAGATCCGGTTTTAGCTGGATAAGCGTGGTGAGCAAATTCGTCTCGCAGCTTTTTTCTTTTAATTTAGCTCTGGGGGAAATGTGAGTTAGTTACTTGGCACACCTACGTTAGATAGGTCATTATCAATATAATAAAACTGGTGTGTGGCGTCTTGCTAATATAATTTGTCATACTGCTAACTGGGGCCACTATTATTTTAATATAACTGCTACATAATTATATTGTTCACGGTGGTCTATAATTTAACAAGTCTTGCGAGAGCTTTTTTCAGCAGAAGACCGAGGTTTTCTCCAAAGTAGGAAGGTAGATAGATACCTCCATTAGGTTACAATATAATAAAAACATTGCAATAACATAATGTTGTATAACAATATAAATCTCATTGCCTTAATTTAAAATTACTGTAGCCATAAACCGCTTCTAACTGGTTCGAACTAACTACAGATCCGGTTTCAGCCGGATAAGCGCAGTGAGCGATCTCGACTCGCTCATTATGGGTCTTAGCAAATTAAGTGCAGCTTTTTGCTTCCAATTTAGCGCTGGGGGAAATGTGAGTTGGTTACTTGTTTTAATGTCGCCGTAATCAGATTAAGTGTTCGTGAGCGGTAAACAAGTTGAGAACGGGCCACCGAACGTGAGCGAGGGCGAAGTGTTGGATATTTTTATTGTTTTTAATTTCTGTAAAAGCACCCGCGTGTTGAGTTTTAAATTTTAATACGGGGCAATCAAACTTTTTGTTGTTCGAGCTCGTTCGTGTGCGGCAAGGGGTTGAACCGGTTTGGTTTATGTAAATATCAAACCTTATTTTGATAGATAAAAGCTAATAACTTTGTCTATTTCCTTTCTCAATCTGACTACTATTATGGCGCTAAAGGAGGTTATTGAAAGCGTTGGCGGTATTGAATCAGATTTATTTATTATAGGTAACGAGCTGACCCGGCGAACTTTGTTCCGCCTTAATGGCAATAAATAAGCAGATTGTGTTTTTATTTTATTGGAAAAATTACAAAAAAATTAAATACCTACCTTAATCATTCATTATTATTTCTGTATTTTAGTACAAAGTTGCTCTTCACTTAAGTACTTTGTGATACACGACATTTTTTTTTATTATTATTTATTGAGAAGCACGAAGTCGAGCCATACTATTGCGGCGATGTTCACGTGCAATTTCTTGTTCTTCTTCAGTCCTTTCATTTCCAGTATTTCGTATTCTTCTTGCATTACGGCTTTGTCGGTAAAGATTCGATAGTCTTGTTCGCGGCATTATTAATTAAACTTCACTTCAATTCAATTCACCTAAAAAATTATTTCAAAACTCATATTCACATTCCCGCCAAGAAGTCAGAAATAGTTTGAATATTAATTTCTTACAAATATCAAATTGTCATCCATACGTCATTACATAGCTGTCATTTGCTTTTTGTTATTCCAAGTCTGATTCTTTTTTGTTATATCACGTTTTATAGTGACTGACGTTTTATGTCAAGTCACACGGGAACGCTGTCGAACGGGATAAAAAGTATCCTATGTCCGTCTCCTGGCTCTAAGCTACCTCCCTACCAATTTTCATCCAAATCTGTTCTGCCGTTCTTGAGTTATAAGTGCAGTAACTAACACGACTTTCTTTTATATATATAGATGTACATACAAAACAAAAGACGCTTAGAAACTTAGCTTAGAGCTAAGCTTTTAAGAAATTCAAGCTAAGCTCCTCTAGCTTAGCTTGAATTTTTTTTTTGATTTGTCGGGCCGTCCATTTTTATTTCACGTCTACGGAACCTGTACCTAAGCTAGAGACATTTTGCAATAACGGACAGTGTAAGTCCTTCCATCGAGATTTTCTGTTACAATAATAACACCATAAAAGAAACCCCCATTTGCTGAGCAATTTAAAAGGTTTTTACGGCATCAATTTCATTACGGATTGGTTAATTATACCCTTAACAATACTAGAAACAGTCTGCATCATTGGTTTCGATTTCTAAGCGAACTTACTTTTCTCTAAAGGAGACAGGGGGCCTACCGCCGAATTCGGTGGATTACCGGTAATCCATCTAGATCAAACTTTGTTTACGTTCATTAATCCGTACCGGGGAATCTGCTGACAGCCACCTCTCATTAATGACCTTCAGTCCGTGACAGACCAATAGGTAAATGGAGAACGCCATTTTGTTTCGATTTCCATGAGTTCGGCGGTACGACAGAATCAATTCGAAATCCATTTTGCCTTATAATCGATTGCCATCGAACTCGGCGGTAGGCAGATCCTTGCCGAGTTTCGAGTAAACTCCTCGTAGAGGAATAGTTTAATTTTAATATGTAACGAGAACGGACAGATGGTGAGAATTTCAAAGTATCAACATTATTAACTCCAACCCTTCAAACCAACATGTAAGGAAATTCCCATTTGCACGGCTATTTTAAGTTTTACACGAAAGCGATTGCAGTGACGATAACCATGTCATTTTGTATGCATATTGCATGCCAAGAATAATGCTATTGCATATTAAATTAGTCAATAGGGAAAAGAAAGTACTATGAAAGGGTTCTGTTGAACTATTCACTGACTTCTTGGCGGGAAAGTGAAGCGTCATGACTGCAGTTTTGTTTTATTTTCTAAAATTTGTGACATTTCTAACATTAATGTGTAATAATGGTGGATTATTAACCGTTAAGTTTTTGTGAATATACATAAGTGTTGATAAATCAAACAAAGCAGTGCAACATCACTTTTCATATTATCTCAAGGAGTCCATGTGAGATCTCTGTATAGTCCCACATCTTTACTGAGGACTTAAAGGGCTTAGGGGAGGGTATCTCATTTACCATTTATCATCTTTATCATCACTCATTCTCATTTACTATGAATTATATATTATTAATATATCACTTACTTGACACTGGCTAGATTTGCTAGGCGCACGAAGCCATTATTTAAACGGAAAAAAAAACTATTCACTTTAAAAAAATTACACTATCATTTGTGCCGTGGTACCGGCCTAGAATGGTGCCACCCCCTCTCATCTCATAAGGAGTCGTAAGAGTCGAAGGACAGATATCCAACCGTATGGTGGGCAGCGGCGTCATCCTGCGTACTGGCCGAGTCTGCGTTCACCAACCCGCTTGCCCAGCGTGGTGATTTTGGGCAAATACCTTTAAAATAATGAACTATTGGACTACCGATTTGGCGTGGAGGTCAGTATATCTGCACTTCCCTCCAGAGGTCGTGGGTTCGATTCCCACACAAGACAAATCTTTGTGTGCATGAACATGAATATTTGTTCTGGTCTGGGTGTTTTTCTATGTATATTAAGTAACTATGTGTTTACAAAAAAAAAAAGTATTTAAGTATGTTTATCCGTTCTTTAGTATCCATCACACAAGTTCTTAGTGATACTTATCTTGGAACTAAAGAATTGGTGTGATTGTAAGAGAATATTTATTTTATTATTTTTTATTATTATTTATTGGGGCGGCTAACGTTCAGCAGTGGACTTTATATGACTGAAATGGTGATGCTGACTAGCAGCGTCTCGCGGTGTCTGTCTTGTAGTACCCGCCGTACCCGTGAAAATATTAGGATAAAAAAGTTTGAGTGAATTTGAAAAACTTGTTTATTTTTTTTTAATTGTGCGTTTAGCTCATTTAGTAAGTGATATATTAATAATAGTAAATGAGAATGGGTGGTGTAAAAGATTATAAATGGCATGCCCACCCCCTAAGCCCCTTGAGTCCTCAGTACAGATGTGGGACTATACTGAGATCTCACATGAACTTCTTGAGAGAATTTGAAAAAATATGTTGCACTGTTTTGTTTTATTTACCAACACCCGTGCACGTTCACAAACACTTAACGGTTAATAATCCACCGTTAATGCACATCAATGTTCGAAATATCAAAAAAATAAGAAAATATAACAAAACTGCAGACATGCGCTTCACTTTCCCGCCAAGAAGTCCGTTAATCAAAGTTATAAACTATCTGTGTGCCAACTTTCATAAAAATACTTTCGCAATTGTAATATTAGTCGATCAGATGTTAAAGTTGGATATTTTTTTAATACAAAGCAACAACATGTACATTAAATAAAATACATACATCTGTTAATATATCGGACTTTTACTTAAACAACGACCTATTTCAAGAAATTACTGTAATTTTTTTACAGTACAATATAAACTTTTAAGGCTCTACAATTTTTTTGATTATATAAAATAGGCTTATACCATTAACATAACTTAATAATGCATATGTTATATGCGGGTTCTCTGTAATGTTTTTCTTAACAGTCGTTTATTTTAATATTATAAATAAGAAAATGTGAGGGTAGAAATATATATATACACTATTGTATAGCAAATTCTGTGATTTCGCCACCTAGCAGCTGAACTCAATCACGTCGAAAGGCTAAAATGAGATAATTTTAATCGTCCATATAACATACTAGCGGTCGCCCGCGGCTCCGCCCGCGTGGATGTCGGTTACCGCTACAAAATGCCTGCCCAGAAAAGACACGGTCAGCAAAATGATTCCCAGGTCAATTCACAGACACCGACACTACGACGACGCATTCATTATCCGCAGGCTGCATAGATTGTCTTTATGTGGATGTTAAAGTTGTTAATGATGAAAATATTTAAATGTAATTAATACTAAGTTTTCACTCCTACCGGCCCGGAGTGCAACCCGTTGTTTTGGGATAGATAACTAAAGCGATTATTGTAAAGCTTCTTACAATAATAAGAATCTCTCTCTCTCTATGAACAACATTTGACGTAAAATTATTTTCAGGTAACAAAATAAACTGATGGCCGGGAGCCTCGACCCGTGATAGGGCGCCGTGCAGCAGAAATCGTAATAATTTAATTTCGCCATAACTTCAAAACCAAACGTCAAATTTTGATCATTCAAAGACTAAATATTATCAACATAAACTGCACTTAGTGATGAAATAGATTATTTTGATAAGGATTAATATCATAAGTAAATTAAATGCGTTTAAATGTAGTACAATAAAAAAATGGTTGTTATGCCTCACTCGACATAGATAGGTATAGTGTGTCGCGGACTTTTTAGTAGATATTTATAAGATCTACAATTAATTAGCACATTTTGTGGTTCTATCTAATGTAAAAGAATATTTATTTATTTATTTTATCTTTTATAGTTTAGGCTGCGTACGCAAAATGAGTAACTGTCCTGGTTGATTTTTTACACTTTGTGTCCGAAAAACCCATATATCTTACGAAACCCTATTTTTTTACAAATTAAAATTACTCACTAATAATGTAGCTTTCTAATGAAAAAAAAATTTTAAATCGGTCCAGTACTTTTTGAGTTTATTCGTTACATACAAAAATACAAATCTTTCCTCTTTATAATATTATTACATTGACTCCCCCCCCCCCGTACCCCAGTGAGCCTACATCGCATGCTGGCTAGCTGAGCGCGGTGAGCGGCAACCACGCGACTTTTTTCTAATACTTGCATTTTTAAACTCGTCATATCTTCCAAATGAAATGTCCGAATTGAATAATTCAAAAAGTTATATAAAGGTATTGAAGCCGTCTTGAATATAAAGTAATTTTTTTTGATAAGGATTAATACCAAGGTACAAATATAGAGCCTTTTCAAGCGGCGGCATATAAATTAAATTTTTAGAATAAAAAACCGCTTACTGTGACGTAACTATAATATTTAGACATATGCTGTCGCGACACTTTTTGTAGATAATGATGAGTTCTGCAAAGTCGTAGTACATGATTTTGTTCTATCATCAATAGTTTTCGCTGCGCACGCTCCGTAAGGAATTTTTCAGGTCATTTTTTTACACTTTGAGTTACATTATTGGATTTTTAGTAAGGATCCCTAATTTTTTAAAAATATTATATAGCCTATGTTACTCGGGGATAATGTAGCTTTCCAAAGGTGAAAGAATTTTTGAAATCGGTCCAGTAGTTTAGGAGCCTATTCATTACAAACAAACAAACAAACAAACAAACAAACAAACAAACAAACAAATCTTTCCTCTTTATAATATTAGTATAGATAGACGATACATACATACATATGTAACATATATATGTATCTATGTATGTATGTATTTAATGAATGGATGAATGGATCCTAAAACTGCACTCTAATAGGGTCAACATTAATATTACTACGTCGCATTATATAAAAACCTCTTTAATGAAACCTCACTTCAAAAATGTTCATAAAGAAAAATAAGACTCACTTACTTTACTTAAATAAATCATATACTTTATTACCTGGGGACTTAAGATGCAATTTGTGTGGCAGCGGGAAGGCATTTAATGCAAATTGAATTTATGAACACCTCGCTTGAAGCCTACTATGTCTAGACACGCTAACTCATTATTAAAACCTACTTAAATACGTAATGGCAACTAGGAGTATGAAAGGGTAGCACAGGAAAATACATTGAGCGGCCTCTATTGTATATTATCTAACCAAATAACCCATTAAACTTCGAATCATATTTTTGAACGCAGCTATAAATATTTGACATCGAAGTGACTATTTATAGTATTGGAGTTCTTTTCTATTTTTTTTATAAGAGTTTTTTAGAGCTTTTCTTGTTATTATAGTTCATTTTAGTGTATTCCACTTCTTACCTTCGTTAAGCTTCCACAAATTTTCAAGATACAGATGAACTAACTCGGTTACAAACGAACAGTAATTCATTCATATAAATGAATCAGACTTTAAACTTGTACATACATACACATTTTTTCCTTTTTTTAGGAATAGGCAGAGGCATTTTATACGCCCACACTTCGGCAGTTTTATTATTGGTCCTACTTAATAGGTGGCAAGCCTATTGCCGTTTACTGGGAACTTTAATAACCGCCAGACCCTCGTCCATTGATCGGCAGGTGCACCACTTGCAGGTGAGGGTGGCATTGGCTCCTAAGGTGTTGGTAGGACTAGGATCCCTATACACACTTGTAAATATATATATACAAAATCTCACGCCAATATATCTTTTGACGGTGACAGTACTTAGGTACAACTAATAAAATGACATTTATTGCGACGACCGACCATATGACGACCGATATGGCGTGGAGGTCAGTATACCTGCACTCCACTCCTGAGGTCGTGGGTTCGATTCCCACACAGGACAAATCTTTGTGTGCTTAAACACGTATATTTGTTCTGTTCTGGGTGTTTTCTATATATATTGAGTATGTTTTTACAAAAAAAAAAGTATAGTAGTATGTTTATCCGTTGTTTAGTATCCATAACACAAGTTCTTAATGATACTTATCTTGGAGCTAAATAATTGGTGTGACTGTATGAGGATATTTATTAAGTTGTAGAAGAGTTTACTCTGAACACAGAGGGTCTGTAGATAACACGTGTCAAATTGTGAGAGGTTGCTAGCTCTTCGCCTATATTCCTCGTAAACAACAGTCGCCTTGACATGCAGGTAGGGTGGTAGAATTCTTTGAAGGTGCCGCTACCACAAAATACTACAATAATACCCTGAAATGAATCATTTTAATTGTGTACGGACTCTGGTTTTAAAATAAACTAGGTTTTCCTGAAATAAAATACGAAAAGGTTTTTCAATAAGAACAGCAACAATTTTTAATGGATTGACAATTTGTGATGCTTATTGCAAGCGTTCAAATGCTACGGTCACCTCTTTCTATCAAAGTTTGAAGTTTCTATAAAAAAATCTATAAAAAGCAGTAAAAAAAACTCGTCGTTAAAATTGGTCATTTAAAATGGTGTTTATGGTTTGCTCGTACATTGACTTACTTTTGTTTACATAATTATATTGAGTTCAACGAATAATGCATTATGCAAACCTGCTTAGTTTTATCACTTTAAATAAATAACTTTATTGAGTGCTATTTTAATTTCCGTCAATAACTGACGTCGCTTGAGAACCACTTTTATATGATACTGTGAACTTATATACATAGTGAACTTTTACTGTGACTTTCACTTTACGGCACCCCATATCAACATTTTCATCTCTTATCACCTTACTAACTAACTAACTTACTACTTACTTACCTGTTTAGCGTAACACGCTGTACAGTGTTTCCTTATCAATAATAAAAATTATTTGCGCACTGAGAAGTCTCTACGCCTTTCTTGTCCAGCATGGCGTCACGTAAGCAAAGCCCTTAACAAGTGGATGTATAGGTTTATATATCAAATGCAGGATGCGCCTGGTGGTTGGACATAAAGTCAGCTATTGAACCCTCAAACGAACATGGCATTGGAATTGCAATTTGTCTGAAATCACCGCTGTTTTAAACGTCTGAGCAGATATTTAAGGAATTGCAATCATTTTTGATTTCAAAGAAAACGTGTTCGTCCTAAAGTAACTCTCTTCCAGCGTATGTGTTAACAGCCAGATCAGCAAAGTTCTGAATCTTTTCATAAGAGCGTGTTTGTTAAATAACCTCTTAAATTTAATGTTATAATAAGTAGCCATATAAATAAAAATCTTAATTTTCGCAATTGAATTCGACTGAATGAAGTATGCTTACATGGTTTGGTCATGTTGAGATGATGAATAAGAAGAGAGGACGTAATTAAGCAGAAGTGATTTGATGAACGATTGAATGGAAATGTTAAGGGGGAATATTTTCCATGACCTAATGCAGAACGAAACCAATGGCAAGTGCATAAAAAGGATAATGAACGTAAAGGAGCGTGAATGAAGTTAAAAGTGTGTGCCAAGGTCGAAGCAAGCATGTGATCTCTGATAAACCCTGCAAGAATAAGTCGTAACTATATGTCATCATCATCTCAGCCCATTATTGTCCCACTACGAGCCTCCTCTCACATACCAAGGTGCGAGGGTATTGGGTCGTACTCCACCACGCTGATTGGCGGAGGCAGGTGTATGGCGTCCTGCTGTTAGAATATTTCAAGCCGCCCAAGGAGGCCTCTAACATGGCTTAACGACTACTACATTTAGTTATAACTATATATACACAACAGAATTCATCAATTTTACTGGTCGATTTTATTTTAGATTTTTAAAACTTTAGGCGGTTTGTTTACCGTTTTCACTTATTTCGTTTGGTGTTACCTCTTTCATCTCGCGGGGAGACAACGAAGTGATATCCTTCCGCGTGATGGGTAGCAGCGTCATCCTGCGTACTGCCTTGAACTGCGATCACCGACCCGCCTACCCTGGTGATTATGGGCAAATTCCTCCAGTAGAATGTAAAATGTTATTTATTGGGGAGACAAACGTTCAGCAGTGGACTTTATAAGGCTGACATGATGATGATACTAAGAGTGGAATTTAGAAACTTACAAGTGCCTTTTGCATAATACACTGTGGTAACAATTTATTTTATTAGTAACTCGTGGATAACGGTGCTGCTTGTGCAAACATTTTAATTGTATTGTTTAATAAGTTACTATTCATACATAAACAATGAAAATAAATAAACTTACTTGGCTTAGCTCAAAGACAACAGCATATTGATAACTAAAATTTACGGCTTTCAGTATCGAAATTTTCTGAAATTTTTCTCTTTTTTAATTTTAGAGGTAATTAAAAATGTTGAATATTTTGTGTTTTACTCGCAAAACGATATACATTCGTAGTTATAGAAGAACCGAGCAAGTTATCTCATGCCTCAATATTTTCAATGTGGGTTAGAACCTTCTCCGGAAGCAGTAAGGACTGTACTAAAAGTCGGAAAGTTCTATGTATGTAGTACGATACAAGTATAATGACGACCGATATGGCGTGGAGGTCAGTGTACCTGCACTTCACTCGAGAGGTCATGGGTTCGATTCCCACACAGGACAAATCTTTGTGTGCATGAACATGAATATTTGTTCTGGTCTGGGTGTTCTCCTATGTATCTTAAGTATGTATTTACAAAAAAAAAAAAGTATTTATGTATGTTTATCCGTTATTTAGTATCCATAACACAAGTTCTTAATGATACTTATCTTGGAACTAAATAATTGGTGTGATTGTAACGCAATATTTATTTATAACAATTATAAGAAAATACTCTATACAACTAAGAAATTCATAAACTCTAAATGATTATTTTTAATAAACGTGAAAACACGCCGATAAAATGGTTCCGAATTGACCGGGCAATTTATCTTATGTCTCAATATTCTCAATGTCGGTCAAACCGTTCTCGGAGAAGCAGTAAGGACCGTACTAAAAGTCGGAATGTTCTATCAAAAGCTCTTGTAGGTCCATTTCTAAATAACTCATGTTCAAGATGTTTCTACAAAGCATTAGATAATTGACCACTTTCTGGGGTTCCTTAAATAGTTATAAACATACTTACATACCAACCTTTTTTTAGTAGATACGCACTTACAGTAAGTATAGTATTTACAGTATTGATAGGGGCGACAAATATCTATTTGCTTTTATTTCTTGATTATGGTACCGCTCATATCTCTTTCATTGTTATTAAGAATAAAATTATAGAATTTTCATTTTGTGTGTAAAAAATTGACGAATCTAAATGATCCTGTTGATCTTAAAGACAATAAAAAAATCTATGTTTTTTTTTATATTACAAGGCACTCAAGTATGCGAACCACCTGATGGTGAGTATACCGCAGGCTACGGACGCTTGCAATCCTAGAGCCATCACTAGCGCGTTGTGGAGATATTAAAAAACCCTTGCACCATTTTGAACAGACCCATGCTGTATTGTTTAAGGAAACCTAGCCAGGGAGCTTTCACAACGCAAGAGTCCGCGGCAAAAAGCTACCTATGTTCATGAGAACAAGTATTGGTCCCGAGTGGGATTCGAACCCACGACCAATGGAGCGTAAGAACGTGTATTCAAAGTCAAAGTCAAAATTTATATTTTTTTTTTATAAACTATTATACATAGTACTTGAAAACGTCATAATTAAATATTTAAAAAAAATCGAAATATTATAACACTAAAATCACGACGCTTAGATTCAGTTACATGCAACGAAACAATTTAAAAACAATAAATAATAAAGCTGGCAAGAAACTCACAGGCTTTCCGAATTCCGAAGATAATAGCCAGTCAAATTAATATAATTATATATTGAGTTATCGGAGCAAACAGCAGGCGCAGGAATTTTCTTTTTTTTTTCTTTTCGGATGGAAAGTCATCAAAGGACTTAGGAATTACTGTCTTCCACTGTGGGTAAAGCGGAAGGGTGAGTCAGACCTTTACTGATTAAAAACCATCCATGTTCCTTCTTGAGCCTGTAACACCAAGGCCGCGGTAACCATTTCGAACACTCCCGCAACAGACGCATGGGTTTCCCGCAATTTTAAATTTTGGAACTCTGAACCGATTAAATGTGAAGGTGAAGGATGAAGAAAGCAAGTAGGTCATGTTTGACGGGATCACTATTAGCTGATGTCATAAAGCCCCACTTAACTCGCCGCCCGTCCGCCTACCATAGGCGACAGGCCGCGTCGACAGAGCGTTCGTGTTCCACGCGCGCCGCAAAGGCAGCCTCTGGGGAGATGCCCGGGGTGGCGAGGCTGTTCGAAAGGGGTTACCGCGGTCTTGGAACAAGGCTTAAGAATTAACATAGATGTTTTTAAAAAAATGCCAAAGGACAAGCGACCTTTAGTAACTCAAAAAATATAAAAACCCACGTCGTTCAAACGGCAGAAGTCACTAGTTACCGCCAGTTTTACATATTTTCGGTTTAGTGTTCCTAAACACTAAGAAAACAAGAAACAGTACCTATTTTAATCAAAACAAACCTAAATATCTCAAGCGAGCCCTCAACACAATTGCGTATTCAGAATAAATTACATTTTTAATTACTTCTCTGTATTTATGCTGATTTCTTTTGCTTATTGTTTATTTTATAGATTGTAAATGTTAATCAAGTTCCTAATTGCTTTTGAAATCAATTCATTTGTACATTGAAGCACAATCATAAATGTTTCGCTTACATTTTTTTAATGTCTTTGGTAGAGAGTATTCACGGGGAGTCGTAAGAGTAGACGAAGAGAAATACTAGCGGATGATGGGCGGCAGCCAGTAGGCTGGAACTGCGATCACCAACCCGCCTGCCCAGCGTGCTGATTATAGGCAAATACCCCCAATAAAATGTAATCTTAAAGGTTAATACATTGCAAGAGTTTTTTCAGTATAATAATTATTTTCCATTATAATGATAATTTGTTTTGATTTATATTAGATTATTTTAATTGCATGACATTTATAATTTCCTAATTTTGATATAATTTTTTCTCATATTTTATTTTAATTTAAAATTAATTTTAACTCAATTTGTTGATAATATAAATTATTTATTTATTTTGTTGTGCCCTATCCGGGTCTATGTTTGATCCTACTTTTAATAAAACATCTGTAAATACAACATAGTTTTGGCAATAAATACTTTGACTTTGTCTATTGGTTAGGCCAATGTTTAGTACTGAACTTTATAAGGCTGATACGATGACAGCGTATTTAAAAACACTTGAAAATTAAGTCGCTGGGAACAGTTTAAAGAAATGTCAAGACGAATCACCTTTTTGTGGAAAGCTTCAACCAAGCTATACGATTAATATAAATTCTCAGTTTCGCTTTCCCACATCAAAGATTCCTTCGCTTCATTTGCATAATGTCTGAGCAAGTTCTCACAAGATTCGCAGTGAAGCGAAGCGAAGCGAAGCCTAGATGCAGCTGCGAAATGTTTTTGCTCCCCCGGGATGTGGCTGTAAAACGTTGTGATTGCGGACTAGCGGACCCTGTTCACTGGGGACTTATATTTATGATAAAACGAATTTAATTTATGACAGTCTAGATTAGGGTTTTTTTTACATCCGCGGATGTGGATGGTTAAGATATTATGGAAATATATATAAATATATAAATATTTTCTGACAATTACACAAATTATTTAGTTTTAAGAAATTTGGGAGGTCGTTTCTGAGCAAGACCACTAAGCTCTGGAATTCGCTGCCGGCTCATGTGTTTCCTGTTTCCTATGATCCCGGGTCTTTTAAACGGGGGCGTGAAAAAGCATTTTAGCAGGCCGTCATGAGTGGATGCGCTTTATACCGTGCTTATTTCACGTTATAAAGCGCTTTCATTTTCTTATTGGACTGCATCGACTGCTTATCATCAGGCAGGATGTAGTCATTATGACGTGTCACATTAAAAAAAATACTTATCTTGGAACTAAATAACTGGTGTAATAAAAACGAACGCGCGGAATTCGGTTTACAAAATAGGCAAAATTTATCGTCTCTAAGTCTTTTGTTAACGATACTAATAATCCACATAGCTTAGTATATTACTTTTATAAACGTACATGCATATATTCACGCCTGTTTCCCCGAAGGGGTAAGCAGAGGCATATAACACGCCCACATTTCGCTTTTTATATTGTTGGTCCCACGTAATAGGTGGCAAGCCTATTGCCGCTTAACGGGAACATTTATGTTCGCCATAGTTTCGTCCGGTTACCGGACGGTTGGCTTGGGCTTCTCAGATGTTGATAGGAGCCCTATACACCCTTTTTTAAAAGCTTTTATAAACCTTAAGTATTGGCTATCTCAAAACTTAAAAAACGAAACTGAAATAAACAAAACGAAATAAAAAAAAACGAAACTGACGACAAATGTACGGAGAATCAGACTCTGTTAAACCCCACTTACGGTTTTGTGGGACTATGTTATAAATAAGTTGTTATAACTTGTACTTACTGAATAAATAAACAATAAACCTAAAGTTTTAATTTTTTTTAACCGTGCACACACACACATGTATAAGACACCCACTTAATTAACTAAACCAAGTGGTAGTTAGACAAGCAAACCATACGTTAATATAATATATTCCTACAATACACGAACCCACAGGTTTAGCTTGATTGATTAATGTAGTAATTTCCTGTGTAACGGCTCTAAGATGTTTGTCTCGCTTTGACGAGGAGATGTCGTCTTATATATGAATTATGTTTAAGTAAATACTAGCAACTAATTTAATTTAATAATGTATTTTAGCTGTCTCACAACTAAAGAATCTATAAATGAAAAATTTACAGAGAATCTGACCGCAGTGAAACCGTACTCACGGTTTTGTTGGACTATGTTATACATAAGTTGTTATAACCTGTACTTACTGTAAATATTATAAGTAAATAATAAAATAGCATACTAATACTATAACTATTTTAATTTTGTATTTTGTCATGATTATGTATTCCTTAAAAGCAATAAATGATTTTTTATTTTATTTTATACACACAAAATTTATTGTGTATGTAAATTAACGACAAGCTTGTGTATTCTAAGGATCACAAGCCGACCTCAACTGCAAGTGGTGCTTTTGACGATTAACGGACGTGGATCTGGTGAACATAAAAGTTCCTGGTAAGCGGCAATAGGCTCGCCACCTATGGATGGGACCAACTATATAATTGGCGAAGTGTGGGCGTATAATACGCTCTGCCTACCCCTTCTGGGAAACAGGCGTGATATTATGCACTGCGATCACAAACCCGCTTGCCCATATAATATAAATTATTTCAAATACTCCCAATATAATATAACCTACACTCAAAAATAGTTATAAAAGTTATATATCGATCGGGCAACGACATTATTGCAATTAATACTACATCTCAGCTTAAGTCACTTCTTGGCCTGTAAAAAAGGTAGACTATATATAAAGCCGTTAAGTTTCAGTTAATCTGTAGGCACTCTTAGTTTTAGCATAGAAAAGAGGCGTGCCCCCACATAACCCTGCAATAACAGATAGTAAAGGAATTCAGTCCCTAGGGAACTCTTTAGTTGAAAGCATTCCTCCTAGATCTTTAGAATCTACACTTCCCATGATGGATTTTTTTTGTAAATATTTTTCTCATAAGAATTCTTATGTATGCTAATATAAGGTAGATTATCTTACAACTTTTAGAAAGTTGTACGATGTAATATATTATACCTGTCTTACCTTATACACCTTGTT
Source organism: Musotima nitidalis (assembly GCA_949126915.1). NCBI lineage: Eukaryota > Metazoa > Arthropoda > Insecta > Lepidoptera > Crambidae > Musotima > Musotima nitidalis. Next base: position 1,907,790 of record OX421424.1, on the reverse strand, counting down.
GTATTGATAATTCATTTCAAGAGTTAAATGAAGTTTTCTCGTTCCTGCAGAGCACGTGAATAAGCTCGGAGGCCCTAGAAAAAAATCTTACGTACTAATTTTATTTTTTGATAGTGAATTTTTTAATCTTTATAATAAAATAATATTTGATGTCGGTGGGTATGTATAAAATACCATGTGGGGTTTGGATGACGTCATGGAACATGCAGAACAAAATTCATTCGTAATAAATGTAACGGGAGAATCTAGCGATACTGATTAGCGATTTAAGTACTTAGTTTTAAGACAATTTTGTATTTTTTTATTTTAGTACTTATTACGATTAATCCAAATATGTGTTACTCTACTAATATAGCGTTTAAGTTGACATTAAAAATTACCTTAATAGGAATATTTTAACATGTTTAAAATCATTGATACTTTATTATTTTTCTATTAAACTTATTTAATGTTTTCAAAAAAAATGTTTAATTTTTTCTCCATTATGAATACACTCTTACCCTGCAGTTGCACTGATGAGTCACTATTTTCTTAACGCGAATGAACTATAGTGTCGTCGGTGCTATAAATATGGCAATATCTTTGGTTGAAATAAAATAAACATTTGGTTCAACCTAAAACTTATAAAGAATAAGGTACATCTTTTTAAAAAAAATATGAAATTCATGAATTTGATTATGTATACCAAATATAAATATATTTTTTTCTGATCAGTTTGTCTAATCTTAAAGATAAACGAAATATTTAAAAATGTAATCACGTTTCAAAGTCGTTTTTCAGATTTCTTCAGTAATTTTCTAATTCTTCAGTAAAATCAAGATCTATCTCTAATAAAAGTATATTATCATATACTGCCATTAAATTGGAGCCACTAAATTGTGGTATGATTTTGTTTGAATAAAAATTAAAAATTCTGTACTTCAAAAGTCAAAAGTCAAAAATACTTTATTTCATAAACTATTACATTGTACTTGAAAACGTCAAAATTATAAAAAAATAACAAAAACAAATAAAATATAACTATACTAAAATCACGAAGCTTAGATTCACTTGCAACCAAACAATTTAAAAAAAACAAAAAATATTTTGTAAGTGAATCTAAGTGCCAGTTCCGAGCCACCGCTCTGTAAGAAGAACTGGCAAGAAACTCACAGGCTATGCTCTTTTAATTGAATTCTAGTAATTGTACTATTATTATGTAAAAGTTTAATATGTAAAAGTAAATTGAAAAAAGTTTTTTAATGATTCAATAAACTATGTACCGATCCAAATTTAGTGTACTTATTAATGTTATAAGTACTCACTGCATTTACACTAACGGTAATCAGTGCATAAAATTACATATATACTTAAATTATGAGGATAATTAAAAAACTACCTACCTACCTGATCAGTTTTTTAAAATAACACTGACATCTAGCTTTGAATGTTTATACCTGCGACTACTGCACGTTTGTCATTATCAGCATGCTTGTTAGTTTAATCAGCGCCATCTAAAAGTTTTTTTCAAAAAAGAGGTAATCAATGATGTCATAAATTTTAATAACTTAAATTGTTATGTCGTTAGTATTCTACAAACAATAAATATTAAATTTCCCATACCTTAAAAATTATTTCAGCCATGAAATAGAAAAAAAAATACACTGGGCTCCAATAAATTATCACATATAAAATATTTTTGTAAGACATTTCGTCATAGCGCCATCTGACTTATATACACGAACTAACTCTGTATCAAGAAGGTTGGTGACACTTGCTATTGAAGTAGCAAATAGTTCCGATACATTTGTGCAGATGTCGCTATAAAAGAAAATAGCAAATAAATTTAATAGGTAGGTTATTTTCATAGAAACAAGTATATTTTATTGGTAAAATTGTACTTTTCATCATTCAATTTGGAAAACTTGGGTCATAACTGTCAATTATCAAAATTGAGAATAATAAATTGTCGTTTTTGAACCCCATACGTAAATAGAGGTGTTTAAAGATGACGTGTGTTAATGTGCCTGTCTGCCCCCTCATCGGAGCTTCTAAAAGGCTGAATAACTAAGTAGTTTTTTTGTGTTATATAGAATTTTGTCGTTATATTCTCTAAAGTTAATCGACTTCAGAAAAAGAGACAGTTTTAAAGTTAGTTGTAACCTTTGTTATTTATTAAAATTTCAACTTCAAAGATACGTTTTTTTTTCCAAGCCTCAGTTTTCAGTCTAGACTCGGCTTGTTCAGCCGCCAAGCGGCACGGTACCATAATTATATACTCGATATTGCAAAAGTACAATTTAAAACATAAATATAGCGAAACGCTATATTTAAGAAGAATCCGTCCTGGCTATTGATATACTACGAGCAAGCGGTATACAATAGTGGATATGCTGAGCTTTCAGCCTCTCTTGCTGACCTCCAGCTGCTTTACATATAATATAACATATACAATTATATACAATTACATATAAAATAACATATACATTGCTTTTTACAGTGTCTTCTACCGGAGCTTCTGTGATGAGTGTTCTGAAGAACTCTTAGATCTAATCTACCATCTCTTTTCCTCTTCCGAAATACACTTGCTATGGGGAACCACCATCAGCAGTTTTGAGCAGTTTCTCAGCACCGGCGTGACGCGGTATTTATGCAGTTCGTCATGAGTGGGTGGGAGCTTCTGTTACCTTACTGGAATAATGTAGTATGGATCAGGATTATGGGCAAAATATAAAGTTACAAAAAAAAACATAACAAAAGTTTTGTTTTTCATCTATTATTATTTATTTATTCAGTAAGTATACGTTATTTATAACATAGTCCCACAAAACCGTAAGAACGGTTTAACTACGGGGTCTGATTTTCCGTACATTTTTCGTTTATATATTTATTTGATTTTTAGTTGTGAGATAGCCAATACATAAATAAAATTATGTAGGTAACGTAAAAAAATACTGTAAACCTAAATAGTATTGTTTTTTATTCTCTTTAATAGATAGATAGATAGATAGATATACTCTTTATTGGCCAAAAAACTTAAAAACTACAGATTACAATTCTAAAAAAAAAAAAATTTAAAGCCGGTCTAGGCGGTCTTATCGCTAAAATCTCTTCCAGACAATCCATACTTTAGACTTACTATATATAATACTGCCAAATCTGTATTTAACGCGAAAGATTTCGTAGGGTTCATTAAAAACATTGTGTTTGACAAGGTTCCCCGGGGCGACAAGATAATTACTCGATGCGGCACCTGAGGGCCTAATAACTAGTAATAGCCCCATTTGTATGTTTGTTTGTGTATTATTTTGTTATCGCTCGCCACGTGGCGGAGTTATAGCCTAACGACTGATGTTTTTGATGGAATATTGTGTTACGGATTATATTTCCGACTAGACTTTGCACGTGACTTTGTTTTTGTAGACATATTTTGGAAGTAGGGTTTGTGTATTGTTATTTAAACAATATAATAAGCCTTGTCTACAGAATCGCTTCCTAATATGTTTATAATGCTTCGACCTGGATCTGTTGTCGGCTTTGATTAGGGTATTTTAACACCCTGTATATAATAATAACTTAAACAGTACAACAAAAGCATAGAAGCGCTCGTAGCTCTGCAGTGCTCGGCGTTCGGAAACGATCGCCGAAGTACAGCAGAGTTTACAGCGGTCAGTCCTTGGATGGGTGACCGTTTGTGTGGCATTTGATATCGAGTGCTTCCGTGCTTCCGTGTTGGTCCCGGTTATCACTAAATGTGGTAGTCGTTAAGTCATGTTAGAGGCCTAATGGGCGGCTTGAAAAATTCTAACAGCAGGACGCCACACATATGCCTCCGCCAATCCGCACTGAGTCAGCGTGGTGGAGTATGACCCAATACCCTCCTTTCACCTTCCACCTTGATATGTCAGAGGAGGCTCGTGCTCAGTAGTGGGACGTTAATGGGCTGTGATGATGAAACAGTACAACTTCACATCTTATATTAAAGTGGCAAAGTGACTTTCAACTAGTCACTTTCCGCCACGAAAGACTGGCGTTATAAGGAGCGAGATGAATCCGCCATTTATATGTTCAATCTTTCTTTTTATCAGTGGAAAATTGTATTCACGAGGTAGTAAATAATATTGGTGAATATTTAAGGGTCTTTTTTTAAATAATGGCTTCGTGCGTCTAGCACATCTAGCCAGTGTCAAGTAAGTGATATATTAATAATATATAATACATAGTGAATGCAAATAAGTGATGATAAAGATGATAAATGGTAAATGAGATACCCTCCCCTAAGCCTCTTGAGTCCTCAGTAAAGATGTGGGACTATACTGAGATCTCACATGGACTCCTTGAGAGAATATGAAAAGTGATGTTGCACTGTTTTGTTTGATTTACCAACACTCATGTATATTCACAAACACTTAACGGTTAATAATCCACCGTTATTACACATTAATGTTAGAAATATCACAAATTTTAGAAAATAAAACAAAAATACAGACATGACGCTTCACTTTCCCGCCAAGAAGCCGTTAAAGGGTTTATTTAGTAAACATCTTCTATTTTTTCACGGTTTGTGTCTGTTACTTGTGTGCGTTATGTAATGGTGGAAACTTTATTGATATAATAATATGTAGGTATTGTATGCTAAGATGAGCATAGATAAGTAATAATATATTGTATGTTTCCCAAATGATAAATCAATTTCTTTTTTTTTAATGTGGCTTGCTGAAGCGCTCGTAGCTCTGCGGTGCTCTGTGGTCGGAAACGATCACCGAAGTACAGCAGAGTTTACAGAGGTCAGTCCTTGGATGGGTGACCGTTTGTGTGGCATTTGATATCGAGCGCTTCCGTGCTTCGGAAGGCACGTTAAGCCGTTGGTCCCGGTTATCACTAAATGTGGTAGTCGTTAAGCCATGTTAGAGGCCTAATGGGCGGCTTGAAAAATTCTAACAGCAGGACGCCATACACCTGCCTCTGCCAATACGCACTGGGTCAGCGTGGTGGAGTATGACCCAATACCCTCACACCTTGATATGTGAGAGGAGGCTCGTGCTCAGTAGTGGGACGTTAATGGGCTGTGATGATGATGATGAATGTGGCTTGGCATAACATCTAGCACATCTCAGACATTGCTTCTAGCCCCAAACTAAACACATGTAGTAAACTGTAAACGAAGTAAACGAATAAACATACATAAACACTACTTACTTGAATAAATTTGTCGACCGATATGGCGTAGAGGTCAGTATATATCTGAGGTCGTGGGGTCTATTCCCACACAGAAGAAATCTTTGTGTACATATACATAAATGTATGTTCTGGTCTCTGGTTTAATAACAACAATTATTTAAATCCAATGTAGGTATTAATAAAACCTTGGGTTGGGGATATTAAATAACCGATACGTTTTAAAAAAAAAAATTCTGGTCTTAATAGGAAACACCCAGACCAGAATAAATATTTATGTTTATGCAGACAAAGCTTTGACTTGTGTAGGAATAGAATCCACGACCTCAGAAGCGGAGTGCAGATCCTCCACCTTCACGCCACATTAGCCATAATGTTTATTCATTGCATTACACAAATATCTCTGCTTAGTTTCAGTAATTGTGTGCAAGACGGGAATACATTAATATTTTATCGGGTCTGTGTATCTTATATATTAAAAGTATGTACTACTTAAAACAAAAATAGAGCGACGATAAACCGCATTCATAGATATTAAACCAATGACTTTTTGAAGTTACGTGCGCAATTATCGTTTGCCTCGGAAAGCACGTTAAGCCTTTGATCTTGGTTGTCATGAATATGGTAGTCAGTGCCTTCTAACATCCTGGCAGCTGGTTTAACCATATGATATTTCCGGGACTGCAGTTCATGTAAAAACTGAAATACATACAAATCATGTAAGACAACCGGGATAATGCTAGGATTTTAAACCATGACTTTTCGAAGTTACGTGCGCAATTATCGTTTGTTTCGGAAAGCACGTTAAGCTTTTGATCTCGGTTGTCGTGAACAACCATAGTAGTCAGTGCCTTCTAACATTCTCGCTGCTGGTTTAATTAACCATATTATGATATTTTCTTTTGGGTTGCGGGGAACCGTCGGCAGTCCATGTTAAGGTTGCCTGGAAGAAATTGTACCATATATTTGTTTATGTGATTTGATTCCTTTTTTTCATATTTAGTGTACATTGAAGTGTTCATTCATTCATTCATTCATTTAAAAACTGAAATTCATACAAATCATGTAAGACAACCGGGATAATGCTAGGATATCATGATAAGAAGAGTTTGGAGCTAAAAGTGTTGTGTGAGTTGTCCAAAGGTCTTTTACGTTTTTTTTTAAATTATTCCGTCGGTCACATTGCCACCGCAAACCCGAATATCATCGCCCATTGATCAGCCCCATGATGGGCTGTTGGGCAATGAGCCGTTAAATTTGACTTCCATGGAGCAAAGACGGCCATCAGAGCAGCTGTTTTGGTATTATTGTGTTTTTTTGGACAAAAAGGTTTTGGTGTTAATGTAATGGGTTTTATTACTTAAACAATGTGTTTAAATGGGTATGTTTAAGATTCCATTATGTTTAAATTATGTATTAAGAAAGGTCGAGATTGCAATATGGTGATTGTTGAAAATATCAGCATGAATAAATAAATATTTTCAGACAATTACACCAATTATTTAGTTCCAAGATAAGTATCATTAAGAACTTGTGTTATGGATACTAAACAACGGATAAACATACTTAAATACTTTTATTTTGTAAATACATACTAAATATACATAGGAAAACACCCAGACCAGAACAAATATTCATGTTCATGTACACCAAGATTTGTCCTGTGTGGGAATCGAACCCACTACCTCTGGAGTGAAGTGCAGGTATACTGCCTCAACGCCATATCGGTCGTCAAAATCATAATGTCTCTGATAAACTAAAGAACCTATATGGCGTGGTGGCGAGTATACCCACACTCCACTCCTGAGGTCGTAGGAACGATTCTCATATAGGACAAATATTTCTGTGTATAAATATATATATATTTATATATTAATATATTTTCTGGTCTGGGTGTTTTTCTATGTATATTAAGTATGTATTTACAAAAAAGAAAAAGTATTTATATATGATTATCCATTATTAAGTATCCATAACACAAGTTCTTAATTATACTTATCTTGGAACTAAATAATTGGTGTAAGTGTCAGAAATATTTATAATATTTATTATCATATTACTATCAGCCTGAAGTCCACAGCTGAACATTCGACTCCTTAATATAAATCTAAATTACTTAAATATTACATTACTTTTGGGGGTATTTGCACATAATCACCACGTCGGGTTAGTGATCGCAGTTCCAGGCAGTTCGCAGGATGTCGCTGCTGCCCGTCATCCGGTAGGATTGCTCTTGGTCGACTCTTACGACTCCCCGTGAGATGAACGGGGGTATCACTATTATAAATACAAATACAAATTATTTATTGCTAAACCATAATGTGTACATAGTTGTTATACAATTTCGAAACCAATTTTATGGACCCTGTCGGGTACGCAACTTTAAGACTGAACAGAGGGGAGTTGCAATCAATAATCATCAAAATACTTAACAGAAATAAAAAATAACATTAATAAAACTTGTTAAAATAAAAACTTACATCATTTAACTTCTTTAATTCCACTAACTATCTTCAAAAATCACAAACATATTAATCTTGGCCGTTAAATATTCCGTAACATCATAATAACATCCATAAATCAAAACAGTCTAGACCGACACCATACGGCACTTGAAGGATATATGGGCAAAATCATCCTGCGTACTTAAATTTGCATCACGATAAATAAAAAAAACCAGTCTCACTTTAATATTTCAATTAATTAATTTATGAGTTAAGTAGATATATTTATTTGATAACGATGAACCGACGACTGATAGTCTGTTAAGGTTCTTCAATAGCGACGGTCTCCCATTTAAAGGACCAATGTTCTCATCAAGGCGGGAAGCCGGTAAATTCAGGCGATTCAGGATCGCTGAATGTTTAAATTTATGATTATTTGATGGCAATGTTTTGATTGTTGGTTACACAGGAAAGACTCTTTTTGTAAGCAGTAATAGCCCAGTGGCAAAAGCAATAGATTGTAATGCAAAAAGACTCGGGTTCAAACTTTAAAAAAGTTTTTGTGCGCCTGTTACTTTTCAAAGTTATGTGCGTAATAAAACTGACTCTATGTGAGTTCATTCATTCAACATCAATCTGCTAATAATAGAACATAAAACCTTAACCTTCTTTAAACTCAATTAGAAAAACAATTCGGAGCAGAGACAAACCGTTCCATTTATAAAATCCCAGTAAAGATTGTCCAATTATTAAGCGGGAGGTAGGTTCGAGACGGTTTTTGGCGCCAAATTGAAATGTCTGGAGAATAACCTTTTCTCCGTGTTTCGTATAAATCAGTGCGTTTCGATTTCCGTAATCTGGTTAACTGAATCGAGGGACAGTGAAATTTAAATTAGTTTCCATTCTATTTTTGAAACGTTGAAAATCTTCAATTAACTTATTTTACTATGTTTTATAGGGCCCGAACTTAGAATAATTACACCTAGAAGTCCAGTACGCGTCGTCAAAGTGAGGCAACTGAAACCTAGCCATATTGGCTAAGTTTGTTACGCGGCCCGTCAGTGCTCAAGGTCGTGTCGTCTTGAAAACTACTCCTGATATTTTTATTAAAAATGACGGTTTGCGCTATGAACGGATATAACAATACGTCGGAAAAGCACAAGAAACATATTAACATAACATTACACGGGTAAATTATGCGTTTGAACTTAAATTATTAAGTAAAACATTCATTAAAATGAAAAAATAATTTCAATATCTGTTACGTGACAGTTAATTAATTTTGTTGTAAGTGAAATACGTCTCAATTAGACAATAATTAAATTGCACAAAATGTTATTTTACAATTATCTGCTACTACCTTCCGCCCGCGACTTTGTTCGCGTGGAATAATTTCTTTTGTATTTTAACACAAAAACCTTTATTTTTTCATTGATTGATTGATTTCAATTGATATGGCATAAATCACATCTTAAAAAGGTGTAATAGTTTTTACATTAATATTATTGACTTTACAATTTGAACATAAAATATTTTAGAAAAAATATATAATTTTACATTATATTACTGGAAAACTTATAAAGAGTCCTTTTAGGATTTATTATGTAAAAACACCCTGCGTAGGGATCCTAACAAGACCTAAGGATCCCAAGCCAACCTCATCTGCAAGTGGTGCACCTGCCGATCAACGAACGACGCTCTGGTGAACATAACAGTGCCCGAGAAGCGGCAATAGGCTCGCCATCTATGGACCAACTATATAATTGGCGAAGTGTGGGCGTATTAATATGCCTCTGCCTACCCCTTCGGGGAAACAGGCGTGAATGTATGTCTGCATGTAAAATAGTAAGGCATTCCTATACAGCACCATCCAACTTAAGAATTATCATTCGCCACATGTCACCACGCTTGTCTCATCGTATGGGGCGTTTTAATTTATTGGATCACATCGACTAATTACCGTCATTTAGGAACTTGTCATTGTTACGAGAAGTAATAATAAAAAACTTATTTCTGTGGGATACACTTATAAATTTTGTACTATTTTTCTTTATTTTATATTTAAAATAGTATTATAATAAATCTTTACATCTTCAGACCTGAGAGGAGAATGGAGTATATTTCTGATATTAAAGATTGCAGTTCTGCTCACACTTTTTTCCCTTTTATTATAAATGGTTGCAAATATTAGATATTAAATATATTAAATAATAATAATAGTAAATAAGATTATAAATAAATAAATAAATAAGTTATATAATTCAACTAAATGTCATAATCGAGTCAATTCAAATCATTCCCTAGTAAAGTACAGTTTAGAAAAGGCTTTCATAGAGGCGTCTATGGATTTTTGAAATCAACAAGGAAAAATCACAATTCACTGCAATATGACACTTTGCTATACTTTTTGTGTACGTTGCCGAGGAAGTTATGTCTAAAAACCACTATACTTACGCATAATAACTCAAATTGACACTAGTTTTAAAAAATAAGATATTTACGCCATGTGCCGCAATGGCGCCAAAACTGACTCTTACGAGTTGTGACATTTGACAGTTTATAGTTTTCTTTACCAAAAACTGTCAAAAGAACGATATTATAATAGGGCTATTTTATATAACGAATGTATAAAAGAGAAATAATTACAAATTACTTGCTTCACTGAGCAAATATGTAACCCTTTTTACCCAACCTATTATGGTCATAATTGGCCTAAAATACTACGGCCCGTCTTTTGCTGCTCGCAACAATTGGGGGCTTCTTACTTTATTTATTAAAATGATCACCAACATAATAAACATTAATAATACCAAGAAAAAATTAACCATGGCAGTATTTAGCTCAATGTCATCATAATTATAGGCGAAGACAGCATGCAATTAAAACAGTTTATAACGAAAATTCCTAGTTAAAGTTATGGTTTAAAAACACAATAACAAAATAAATTACATTATTAAAAAGCTAAATTAAAGAGGAATAAAATAAGATAAAAATATCAATCACACAAATTGCGGTCATGTGAGGAGAGACCTCTTAAACCCGCGAATACCACCCATGAACAAATCGAGATTTATGGTTTTATCGACGCCATTAAACTCTCTTATAATTCGATTTATGGGTGCGTTCTTTCCAAGATTGGATCTGCTAGGCAGATCGACAAGAACTTTAGCTCTTGATGCCCGTGGAAGCTTAAAGGGTACCGTAAATGTCAGAGACCCAAGTAAATCAGGGACGTCAAGGAAGCCATTCGCAAGCATTACAAAACGAGATCTAATGTTAGACTAGGCTTAAAACTAATCCCCCCCGACTGGTCTCCACCTTGTCGTGGTGGGGGGGCTGAGTACCTCCCAGTAGGGCGCAGGAGGCGCTAGGGAAAAGGTAACACCCAGAGATTGGCGACTCTGGGTGCCCTTAGTACTGACTACCGGGGGGGAAACTAAGAGGGACCTGTGGAGGGCGCGGCGGGTGGGCCAGGAGGGCCCGTCAAGCAGCGCCGGGAGGGTCTCAGGCAGCGGGGGCAGGGGGCTCCTGCTGTCTAACCATGGACCCTCCGAGAAGTCGGCCACACACGCTATGGTCGCACAAGGAGGTAGGAGGGGCGCGTCCACTGCGTCTCTCTGAGGAGGTCCTCCCGGTTTGGTCCGGGGGACGTTGGCCGCGGGCGGGGTGACAGAGCTGCAACCCAGGTACTGGCGCCCCGCCTCTTTCCCAACAAGCGGCGGGCGTCGTCGGAAGATTTTTAGTGGGTATTACTGCTGGCGGTCGTGTCTGCCGGTGGTGAGTCCCACACACACCTCTCTCGGTCCCCCTTTGGCCGGGAGACAGTGCGTAAATGCATTTTGTTACCGACGTAAATAAAAAAAAAAATGCTTAAAACTAATCACTTCACTGGTTTATGCATACATATGTAATTGGTGGTTTCCCAAATAAATATAAATAAATATAAATGAGTAATTTAATGCCTTTATTTTAACCAAAACATAAACACTATCCCCTAAAACACACCCATGCGTAGAACCAATAATGGCTCAATAATACAATTTAAAAAGTTATTAGTCATTGTGTAAAAAAACATTTTGTGCGCACCTGTGGACCGCGCACCATGAAATTGTGGTGCCACCCTCAAAAATATAGAGCATCACTATACGCCTAATAAATATGCTAGCAGTAGGTAATGTTTAAGTCTTGCAGTCTACGACAGTGTTTTGCATGGTTACTATTTGTATTTATGTTCTTTTTACTGTAACAAATTATAATAAAGTAATGTAGTGTTTTGTATAATTTATCAGATTTATGTGTACGAGTATTCAATTCGATGATCAGTATTTTCATTTGTCTGTGACGCCATACAATGCAATTCAAAATTCAAAATTCATATTCATTTATTCAAGTTTGGCTCAAAAGAGCTCTTATGAACGTCAAAACTTAAAAACTAGCGCAGGTGTATGGCGTCCTGCTTTTAGAATTCATCAAGCCGCCCATTAGGCCTCTAACATGGCTTACCGACTACCACATTTAGTTGTAACCGGGACCAACGGCTTAACGTGCCTTCCGAAGCACGGAAGCGCTCGATATCAAATGCCACACAAACGGTCACCCATCCAAGGACTGACCTCTGTAAACTTTGCTGTACTTTGGTGATCGTTTGCGACCACCGAGCACCGCAGAGCTACGAGCGCGAACGTTTTATGTCATTATGGATTGTATAGGGTTCTACCAAAATCTGAAGAGGCCAAGCCAACCTTAACCGCAAGTGGTGCACCTGCGGATAAACGGTCGAGGATCTGGCAAACACAATAGTCACCTATTACGTGGGACTAACAATATAATTGGCAATATGTGGACATACAATTTGCCTCTGCCTACCCCTTCGGGGAAACAGGTGTGATATTATGTATGTATGTAACTACATAATAATAGCCTGCAAGAAACGGCATCTTCATCCCAAGCATTTTTATCGTGATGAAGTATCTGAAGTATATAGTGTGTATATATAGTGTATATAGTGTGTGGGTGTTTTCCTATGTATATTAAGTATTTATTTACAAAAAGAAAGGTATTTAAGTATGTTTATCCGTTGTTTAGTATCCATAACACAAGTTCTTAGTGATAGAATATTTATTTATTATTATTATTATTTTTAAAGATGGTTTTCTTTACACGGCTAATTCACCGGATTATTTTTTAAAGATATATACCTCGTCCTGCGCCCTGCAGGAAAAAAAATATTTATCTGTTTCTACGTCCTGCACCTACTTTGCTGGCATAGACGTCTGCCATATCTATCTATATCTTTATTTATCATTATTATTATTTATTATTATTTATTATTACTTATTGTTATTTATTATTATTTATTATTATTTATAGTAAGTACCTAAATGAAGTTGTGAATTGTGGTACTGCTCTATAAGTTGACTATGCCCTGATCGTTCATTATTTGAGTGCCGTATGAAGCGACCGCAGGCCGGACACAGAAATGGAAGTTTTAAGTGCATTTTAACAGTTTTTAGGTTTTCGTTAACCGTGCTATGGTCGAGTAAATTGTTTATCAAAGTTACGGTTTTTAGATGAGAATTGACCTTTCTAGTATATTGAAAGCTTCGTATTTATAGTAACATTGCTATTTTATTGTTTGCTGGCATAGTCGTCTGCCATATCTATCTATATCTTTATTTATCATTATCATCATCATCACTGCAGCCATATAAAGTCTACAGCTGAAAGTTGGCCTGGGGAGGATAGGGGATATTATATAATATTGGCGATATTTGCGAGTAATCGTAACCGATATGGCGTGGTGGCGAGTATACCCGCATTCCACTCCTGAGGTCGTGGGTTCGATTCCCACACAGGACAAATATTTGTGAGTATAAATATGAATATTTGTTCTGGTCTGGGTGTTTTTCTATGTATATTAAGTATGTATTTACAAAAAAAAAAAAAAAAGTATTTATGTATGTTTATCCGTTATTTAGTATCCATAACACAAGTTCTTAATGATACTTATCTTGGAACTAAATAATTGGTGTAAGTGTCAGAAATATTTATTTAAATATTTATTTAATCATCAGGCTGGGCAGGCGGGTTGATGATCGCTTTTCAAGCCAGGACGCAGGATGACGCTGCTGCCCTCCCTTATAACTTAATTTATACTTTGTCTACTAATATTATATTAAAATTTGTATGTATGTTTGTTATGAGTAAAGCTAAAAACTACTAGACGTATTTCCATTTTTGGATTGCTAAACTACTTATTTTTTAGTACCTAGGTAACTAGAAAGAAAACGAGCAAAAAAGTCACCACCCAAAATAGAAGCCCTCCTTAAATAATTTATTTTATTAATTTAATTTAATTATTTATTATAGTCAATATATATCTTAGTGCTATGTGAATATTTCAAGCGTATTTGCTTGTCGATATTAATCGAGCTAAAATGTCCAAAAATGTCACGTTTATTGAATGGGAGCCCCCCGAAAATATGTACTTTATTCAGATTTTTTGTCTTTGTTGTTATAGCAGCAACAGATATACACTATCTGTTAGAATAACTATCTGGCTATCAAGGTTCAGGAGATACAGTCTGGTGACAGACGGACGGACGGACAGCGGATTCTTAGTAAATGAGGATCCGTTTTTTACCCTTTTGGTTACAGAATCCTAAAAAAGAGCTAAACAGAAAAAACCAACCACATTCCTGCAATTAAGTTGCGTTGTTACTTCATTATGTTCCAACCGTTAAAATTAACATTATTCAGAGTATAGACTTCTCATATTTTATTTAGCTATCTGCTAGGCGGTGATAGCCTAGTAGTGAGACCCATTGCCTTTAAATTCAGAGGGTCTCGGGATCAAACTCTTCTCCGACTTTTCAAAGTTATGTGCGTACTGATCGCTTGCTCTGTGCCTATAAAAGCACGTTAAGCAGTTGGGTCCCGGCTGTCATGAACATCAATGGCAGTCGTTATTAGGAAACCAGTGGCTTCTAACATCCTGACAGCTGGTTGAACCATATAATAATGTTTCCTTCTAGGTTGCGGAGGTCAGACGGCAATCGCTCCATGTAATAACTAAAATTCAGCCAAATCTGGATAATGGTAATAAATAAATAATAAATATTTTCTAACAATTACACCAATTATTAAGTTCCAATATAAGTATCATTAAGAACTTGTGTTATGGATACTAAATAACGGATAAACATACATAAATACTACTTTTTTTGTAAATAAATACTTAATATACATAGGGAAACACCCAGACCAGAACAAATATTCATGTTCATGCACACAAATATCTGTCCTGTGTGGAAATCGAACCCACGACCTTGGAGCGGAGAGCGGGTTTACTCGCCACCACGCCATATCGGTCGTCAAATATATCTGCTTGTAAAAGGTTTATTTTATAATGTGACACGTCTTAATGACGACATCCTGCCTGATGGTGAGAAGTCGATGAAGTCCAGCGATAGAGAGAGCCCGTGCGTCTCCATACCGTGGGAAAGGCAAAGGCCAAGCGCAGCCACTCTTATTGGCCTGTACTAATGTCGATTCACGACCCGCTTATGGGTACGGTGGATGTCGCTGACTTTCAGAAGCCTAGCAAGGCGTCTATGCGCCCGCGGCAAAAGGAATTCCGAATGGATTTCGTGCATCGATTGCATATAAAAAAAAGGCAAAAGCAACCAAACGGTCTCTTTGGTATTTAATCTAATAATAACCTGAAGTCATTAAAAATATTTGCGATTTATCTATTAGAAGTAAGCATATAAGTAAACATTAAAACAAAAGTAAAATGGCTGAAAAATAAAGACGGAACGCGGACTTCTTGGCGGGAAAGTGAAGCGTCATGTCTGCAGTTTTGTTTTATTTTCTAAAATTTGTGATATTTCTAAAATTAATGTGTAATAACGGTGGATTATTAACCGTCAAGTGTTTGTGAATATATATGAGTTGGTAAATCAAACAAAACAGTGCAACATCACTTTTCAAATTTTCTCTCAAGGAGTCCATGTGAGATCTCAGTACAGTCCCACATCTTTACCGAGGACTCAAGGGGCTTAGGGAAGGGCATCTTATTTACCATTAATTATCTTTATCACCACTCATTCTCATTTACTATAAATTATATATAATGTATGTAAAATATTTGACGAAGTGTAACTTGGTTCAGTTTTTTTTTTTCAGCACAAACATAAAGATTCTATCAATTGAACCGATGCGCCGTTACTTAACTGCCAGACCATTTAATCTTATCACCTGAAAGTGCTTTTTCGTAAGTTCGGTAATTTTAAGTAATGTGTGTAAACAACACCGTTTGTTAAGGGAGGGCCAATAAGACTGTTGTAATTAAGATTGTTTCATTATTAAGGTATAGTGTATTATTATTCGTGTATAATATTATTAGCATCGTGAGATAACGAATGTCGAAATTGATGGAATTGTTTATTTTAGCTATTTTCATTGTTTGATGTTTTTACGGTATTTTATTGTGGGGATCTGCCGCTGAAATTGAGACTATTTTTATTCTACAGAAACGAGCTATACGTTTTATTTATAAACTACGGTCTAGATCACCCCTTCAAGTGTTGTTTCGGAAAATTGGTATTTTAATTATTGCCTCGGTATTTTGTTTGCACGGAAAATACGACACAGCTTTAACACTAGGTATAAAAATAAACAGTTAAATCAATTTCTAAGACTTCAAAAAATTCGAAATTATTTTATGGGGCAAGGTATGAAGTACTGTTACAAAATTCTGCAGGATAGATTGGATTGGCCCTAACAAAAATTTAAATTAGCCATTAAAGAAAAATTTATTAAGAAAGCATACTATTGTACGCAAGATTATATATTATATGATAAGACGGCTTGACTGTAAATAACATCTGTCCTAGGACAAACAGTTTTGTGGTCTGCAGCTCAATTAGTTTTTATATTATTATAGTTATTTTTCATATGTATAAATCTTTTTATTTTGTGGCTTTAGTATGTGATGCACACTTATATGTCTCTGGGGTGGTGGCATCATGCGTCGGGTTGGTATATAAAATATGGTTGAGTGAAACGATGGCTGGTTCATGCGTCATACTCGTGAACGAGTGCTGTTTGTGGGGACTGGTCTGCTGTTGTCTACTATTTTTTTGTCTTGTCTACTAGTTTTACTAATAAGTACATTTTCTTGTACCTGGCGGAAGAAACAATTTAGCTTGAAGATTTGCATGCCCGTTCTTTTACGATAGTTACGCTAGTTTTTAAGTTTTGACCTTCATAAGACCTCTATTGAGCCAAACTTGAACAAAAATGATTTTGACTCTGACTTTATTTATTGATCGCTCCGATCTCCGTTTTGACTCAACATTGCGGCACACGGCAGTTTTGAATGAGATATTTTAAATTAAAACGTGATCATAGAAACATGCTTATTAACCAATTATTGTAAACAGTATCGTTGTCTATAAAGTCAGTATTTTTGTTTTCTTTTAAAAGAGTATTTATGAATACCGACAATTTACCCGAACAGTGCTTTTTAATCTTTACTTTTACCATAAATTTGGAAGCTCATATACAATATAATTTTTATTTATAGTTATTTGTGTATCGGTGTACCCTGTGCATGCATGTGTGTGTTTTTTACGTGGAACGTGGAAGAGTGTGCGTACGTGCATGTGTGTTTGTTTAGTTCATGTTGTTGCATTTTTGTGTGTGCCATGTAAGGGTAAATGTATTGTTTTCGCTTGGCATACGACATAGAGTATTGATCGATTATTATTGTTATAGTAGGTATCTATTAGCTAAGACAAAAAGGCCATATTATGTCAGTCAAATTTTCAAAATTGTATCTCCAAAAAATAGAAAATTCTATTTATAATCACTCAAGTCAAATAAATTAATATGTGATTAGTTATGAACGAATCGGAATAATAGCAATATTCAATTAGTGCCTTAAATATAAAGAATAAACAGTTTTTACTTTCTGCTATAAAATTTGCTCATTAGGTTTAAAAATTAGGCGAACAATATTATAATTGTCCTTGTACAAGCAACCATAACAACATCGTTTATCCCACCATCAATCAAACACCAGAATAGACAAACCTACCTTAATTTAAATGGAACATTATTCCGAACGACAGATCTTTACTAAAAGGAAAATGGGCCTATGTAAATTAAAGCCCTTGTAAGTATATTTGCACGTTTTGGACAATCTTCAACGCCTGATTTTAACCATTTTGTGATTATATTCAATGAGATAATTTACGAGAGTAAAAGCCCTTCTTGTTAGCTAAGCTCTGGTTGGTAAGAGGTTTACATAGGATGAGAGTTTTAAGTACACTTTAACCTTCTAAGCTACAGTAATCCAGACGCAGTTAATATTCTATTGTATTCTGTCTGGCAAGATTTTATACGCATTTTTTTTACCACAAGCACTCATGATTGTAGGACAATAACGGAATCATCGTAGCCTATGGGCGCTTGTAAAACTAGGGGTATCAATAAGGCATGGCCTCATCATGTCAGCTCATTATCGTCCCACTGCTGAGCACGAGCCTCCTCTCACATACCAAGGTGTGAGGGTATTGGGTCATACTCCACCACGCTCACCCAGTGCGGATTGGCGGAGGCAGGTGTATGGCGTCCTGCTGTTAGATTTTTTCAAACCGCCTATTTAGGCTTCTAACATGGCTTAACGACTACCACGTTTAGTGATAACCGGGACCAACGGCTTAATGTGCCTTCCGAAACACGGAAGCGCTCGATATCAAATGCCACACAAACGGTCACTCATCCAAGGACTGACCTCTGTAAACTCTGCTGTACTTTGGTGATCGTTTCCGACCACCGAGCACTGCGGAGCTACGAGCGCTTCCTATATCCTTGATATAAAGGGTATTCTCGAAAAATAAGTCGCCAAATAACATGATGACATTTCAGAGAAATAATAAAAATATGTTATGAATTGACTCTAGTGATGTGAGGATTAATACAAAGTGAAGTGCCAAGCAGTAGGTACCCGAACGGCCCCGACAGCACCCGACCGGCGACGAAACGAGCCGACGTTATCCGAGGAATGCCAGACAGTTTGGCGCCGAACTATTATCTTTTTTATTTACCACAAGGTGGCTCTCAGTCATGCAGCCTTCCTGATGGAAAGGAGTAACTGCAGCCTGGGACGCTCGCAATATGAGAGGCATCATTTGCGCGTTGCCAAATATTTCTTCATTTTATCAAATAAGATGGTTCAGCACTAGTTATAAACGTGGTTTAAATTTATATCTTGTTTTATAATAAGTCGATAAATCGATTGTGCTTTTTCATCTTGTACGAAAAAAATATGACAAAAATAGACGTTAATCTACTTCAAATAACACATGAGAACGTGTGGTTTAGGAGCACGCGGTCCGCATTTACCCATAACATAACGCCGAGCATTCGCAACAACGTTACATTACATGTAAATGCTTTGGAAACTGAGCTTTTGCCTGTATTGTACCATTCGTAAGAACGTTTAATTGCACAGAATTGCTCCAGAAAATGATGTAGCCTATACCAACCTTAAAGGTTATACACTGGCTTTTCGTCGCCTTGACCATCATCGGTCTATCGGCCGTTTTAAAGTCATCATCCATCTAGCTTTTATCCCTGTTGTGCCCTAGACCTACGCTTAGGCCCAGGTTATGCTCACTGGTGTAGCCAAAATTGGTTGAATTTTAGTTAATACCTTTATTATAGAAAATACCAGTAAAATAATATAACAACATTTGAACTGGGGAAAAAACACATTTCACATAAGTAAGTATAGAAAAGAATCAAAACCCACCACAATGCCTCTAATTCGTCATGCGATGACATAAATTACCAATAGTTTCACACCGGATCAATGGATCACACTATACTCGTTCTATAGATCTATAGATCCTCGAGTGGGTCCATACTACTCTCAATGGTAGTCACAATGATCGATTCGACACGACACACTTGTGAACTGAAATGTGTAACCATTGAAGAAGCTTCTGTTGTCGCTTGAATACGAACAGTTAAAGAAAACGTACTCGAATTGAAGACATAGAAAGAATTTAATTTACTGGAAATTATTTGAAGGGGTGACAGTTATGTCTTGACATTAATTTGTTGTCAACGGTCTCTTTTGGCAGATATGGGCTTGTTTTCTAATAAATAATATACTTAAAACACAAGCTGTCTTCAAAGGGATACTATTCTATTAAAGACTATATGGCAGATATAAATGCTTGGGATTAAACTGCCGTTTCATACAGGCTATTCTAATATGAATGACTTGAAAAAATAAATATTTTTAAGGTTATGTTATATTGCATTGTATAGCTTCACAGACAAATGAAGATTGTAATTCTAGTACCAAACTAATGGACATATTTAAAAGAGCATAGCCTGTGAGTTTCTTGCCAGTTCTTCTTACAGAGCGGTGGCTCGGAACTGGCACTTAGATTCACTTACACTTAATTATTTTTTGTTTTTAAATTGTTTTTTTGCATGTAAGTGAATCTAAGCTTCGTGATTTAGTGTAATATTATTTCGATTGTATTTTTTTTTTCATTTGTAATCATGACGTTTTCAAGTACTATGTATAATAGTTTATGAAATAAATAATTTTTTTACTTTACTTTACTTTACTTTACTTTACTTAGTATAAAACTAGCTTTTATTGGCGTGAAATTAGTTTTCAACTATATCGTCGTGGAGTTTTGGGATTTTACCACAGCGAAACGTGTAACATGTTTTCACAAAGTAAAAAGTTATACGTTTAACAAAATACATTTGACTGTACTCGACCTTGCTGTTCTAATAAAACCTTAAAAACATAATAACAAACATTTTATTAAACAAGTATCTAAATAGGTATCAATTTCACCCAAAACGGTGTAAAAATAATATGAAATACAAGATTCTAATGCGACATATTGATCATATTTTACATTGCAATGTAATTTAATTATTATTATTAATTAAAGTTAAACTGAGTCATATAAATTTTAAGTAATATCGTAAATATTGGTCAATGTTGTAATAGGACTTAATTTCAGTCTCCCACCTGCGCACACGCGGATGCGACAAATTATGGGGAGCTCGGTATAGCGGAAAATTGACGCGACCAATGTGCGCCAGGTGATTGGTTTTTGACCAAATATCCAATTACATCAGACAATGGAGCAAGGCTAATTAAAAATAATGGTTTTGGAATAAACATTATTTAATCATAATGAGCATTCTGTTTAAAACACACTTTTATTTTCATATATATACTAATCTCACGTGTAGTACGACGGCCATTGGGGCACAAGAGTTTTGGAATGAAGAATCTTTGACAAGGAATGCAGCGTTAAGCGTCAACCTGCTAGATAAAGATAGTTAAATAGGTTATCAATTTAATTGCACATACATACAAGCATTCAACACACTTATTAAATAACATACAAATTACAACAAAAAAAATACAATTTTAATTGTAAACATTTACTTTTATAAATAAATATTATGGAAGAGCGCTGCAGCCATACAAAATGGTAATGACATATTCGAGTACCCCCCCCGGACCGGTCTCCACCTCGGCGTGGTGGGGGGGCTGAATACCTCCCGGAGGCAGGGAAAAGGTAACTAACACCCAGAGGTTGGCGACTAAGAGGGACTTGTAAAAAGAAAGTATTGTATAAGGTAACACCCAGAGGTTGGCGACAAAGAGGGACCTTGAAAAAAAAAGTATTGTATTAGTATAAAGATCGCAGAATCACTTTAAATGCTGGCCGCTGCAAGCGACCTTCGGGCGCATTAGGGGGGAAGCCTCCTCTATAATGTTCAGGTGTGGACGTTCTTGGTGAAGTGGATGATGATGATGACTGAAGTCCCTTAAGTGTCATTAAAAAGTCCTTCCCAGTCTAAATATCTTAAAATAAAGTGAAAAATGAGCTAAACAACCCAGCTAGTTAGTTAAATATGTAGGTTTTACTAATATTGACAGTTAAACAATTTGTGAAAAGTTAGACGAAATGGAAACATTTAAATTGCAAAATTCATTATTCAGAATAGCTTAAAACTTTTGGGCCTGGACCCACCTGCGGACCTGCAACCATAATTAGTTGAGAATTTACTATTCATTTACGGTTCGTTAATTAATTCGCAATTTGGAAACAACAGCAGTGCGGTACGTAATTTTTTTTTATAGTAGACTTAATTAAGGAGAAATCAGTTTAGTAGCTTTAACAGCAAATGAGACTCTCAGAATTATTCCTGGAACAAAAGGATCCATATAAATCAATTAACTGCTGAGTTCAGCAACTAAGTTTAGTCCTTTCATACAGAGCGTTAAACAACCGGGACTTTTGAACTTGGCAGACCCCAGGTTATTATCTCCGTAATATATATCCAAAACTATCATAATCCATAAAGAAATACACAATAATGATCACCATCTCAGTAACAGGAACATAATCCAACCACCTGGTGTTCATCGATATACTTAATATTATTCGGGAAACGAATTCCTACTATAATATGGTTTACAAGCTTTTGGACTGTGCTTTTCCAAGTCCGAAATTTATCCAACGAAAACAAAAATGACATAAATTTACCGTTGTTATTATAATTATAGATTGATTACCGAAAGCTTCCAAAAGCGTTCTAAAGAGATAATTAGCTACATCTCCATTTCTGATTTCAGAGCAGACAAGCAAATTACCAAAAACCCCAGCGTATCAAATTCAGCCGAAAACTTTGTTTCATAAACACGACTCGGCAACAAATTTAAATTTCCATTTATCAAGTATCAAACCCGTTTCATTCGTTACGCCGCCAAATGATATTGCATTGTATTGTGATTCCCATCTGTATTGTGATACTTGGAACTGAAAGGGACATAACTGACATTACTTTTGCTGATGCAAAAACTACTTTTGACTCAGAGAAAAAAGATTTGGATTCAAATAACATTTAAGATGATTTTAAAACAGTTAATAACGAAAAGATCGTAACTGATGTAGTTGACATTCAGGAGAATATAGATTTTAAAGTAAAGGGTGTAATAATAAAATTACTTGCAGTTAATATGACTGGTGACAGAAGTTTTGAAAGCCGTAACCTATTAGCAATGACAAAACACGGTTGTCATCATGATTCGGGGATTTATTGCATGCGTTTGGATATTTGCAATGAGATTGCTGATTTAAAGCCTAATGGCTTAGCTATAGGGGTTGATTTAGCAGTGACAGTGTGATTGCATATGTGGTGCCCTATTGTTAGCTGAATCAAATAATTAGGATGCGCGTAACGAGGCACTTGATGACAGTAATTATTTACATTGTCACGATGCATTTTGTTTGTTTTAGATACGTTTTAAAGCTGCGGGACTGTCCGAAAGGGTTACCGCGGCCTCTGGACGTAGCAGGCACAAGAAGGAACATGGATGGTTTTTAGTCAGTTAAAGTCTGACACACCCTCCCGCTCCACCCACAGCGGGAAAAGGTCATTAGATGATTTTCCATCCGAAAAAAAAAAAAAAAAGATATGTTTTGGAAAAAAAAACTACAAGTAATAATACACTACGTATTATGGAGTCATATTTGTCCTGTACTGTAAAATTTCCATCACACACAAGCCAATGTAGTTTTTGTGATGAGAAATACTTGTATAGAAATAAAAATATACATTACAAAATATTTTGTAGAATAAACTTTTCGTGTGCAGTGCACACTTGCAAATGTACTAGTAACAAATGTGAATGAATTGATTTTTATTGAAGCCATTCAATAACATCACTGATTTATTGTTAATGTAAGTAATAAAAGTTGTGAACCCACACTAATAGGGTAATAACCCATTAAGTGTTCCCACCAAATAGTACGAGCCAGTGGCCAAATATCTCTTCAGCAAATAAATCAGATCAACAATAGAAAACACACTCAAATGACAGTTCAAACGTAAAGAAGAACGCACTGATTAAAAACAAATTCCCGTTCCAAATAGGTTCCATATTCAAACAGATACTGATGAAAAGGTGGCCACGCGGCTTGCTGTCGAATCGCAAACTATTCCAAAAATTCAAAATAAAAACTCTTTTGAAACTAACCTCTTTAGTTATTACCATAGAGTGTATAGGAAACAAAATGGAGGGCAAATGGATAAAAGCTTGTATGGCTGCCACGCGGCGAAGCGTCCCTCCGTATAGATAATAAATGCTTTTAGCAAATAATTACGTTGTTTGATTTTAGATGGATGATGGTCGTCGAGCAAACATTCGGTCGTGGGAGAAGCCGTAGGATAAATGTTGTGTGCCACGATAATTGGCTAGAGAATGTGAGGGAGGGAAATTTTGCACAATAATCAAATTACTACTAATTCGATTCATTAGTCACAATTTCATGAGTGTACGGTTTTGGAATCATTTATTTTTAATCAATTTGTCACTATGGACATATTGGATTTTTGTTTTAGTAAGATTAAGGTGTATATTCGACGACCGAAATGGCGTGGTGGCGAGTATACCCGCATTCCACCCCTGAGGTCGTGGGTTCGATTCCCACACAGGACAAATATTTGTGTGTATAAATGTGAATATTTGTTCTGGTCTGGGTTCTATGTATATATTATATTATATTCTATGTTAATAAATAATAAATATTTCGGACTCTTCCACCAATTATTTAGTTCCAAGATAAGTATCATTAAGAACTTGTGCTATGGGTACTAAATAACGGATAAACATACTTACATTTTTTTTTTTGTGAATACATACTTAATATACATAGAAAAACACCCAGACCAGGACAAATATTCATATTTATACGTACAAATATTTTTCCTGTGTGGGAATCGAACCCACGATCTCAGGAGTGGAATGCGGGTATATTAAGTATGTATTTACAAAAAAAAAGTATTTATGTATGTTTGTCCGTTATTTAGTATCCATAACACAAGTACTTAATGATACTTATCTTGGAACTAAATAATTGGTGGAAGTGTAAGAAATATTTATTACATTGGAAATGCTATTGACAATTTATTGGTACCGATATCACTCTGTCTGTCTGTCTGTCTGTGCGAGTTTCTTTTTCTACTCAAGCTCTTAGTCACATCAAATAGTCCAGTTAGTTTTTAATAATAATCAAAAAAAGCTAAACATAAGATTCACTTAACAGGATTGTAAATAAATATTATTTAGTTCCAAGATTTAAGATTAAGAACTTGTGTTATAGATACTAAATAACGGATAAACATACTTTAATTCTAATTACTAGTAAATACATACTTAATATACAAAGAAATACACCATTGATGGTAAACATCAAATAAAAAACAGATTTAAATCGCGCCTTATTTGATACGTACCAACAAAATTAAAGAATTTACTTAGATACTGTCTGTGATTACTTAGGTATAATTAATAGTACAATAGGTTTTATCCATACAATTATAGTTGACAACAAGGTAGCTTTTCGCTACCTGAACTGCCTGTCCCTATCTTTACTAACATCTCGAAAACTACGCAACGAATTTTGAGTCGCTACTGATTTATACTAAGTACAGTAGTCGTATTTGTATTTTTGCCGAGTTGTTTGTTGTTGAGTGTAAGTGTAAGTCGATTTATTTACAGAGTTTTGTTTTTGATATACTGATTCACTTTTCTGCATGACTGTACAGCTTTTCGTCAAAAGAATTATGAATGGGGTCCTGCGAGCACTACTACTAGTTTTACTAGTGTGCAGGCTAAATCGCTAAATCGAGTTTGGGGGTCCCATAGGTAAAAAGAGGTATAAAAGGGGACTTTTGTAGATAGGGTCCAAACTTGGAAGTCTTTCGGGTACGTAGCCGGCTTGTTTTCCATGCGAACCTTCTAGAGCAGCCAGAATTCACCGACTTCCCGCAGCGTACAAATTATAATAAATAATCAAACTGTAGAGGACGGCCTCCCTCTACAGTTTGATAAAAATTTTACCCGACCCGATGATCTGGTTAAGGCGGCGGGAAGCCGGTCGATGTGGGGAGGCCTATGTTCAGCAGTCAACGTCATATGGCTGAGATGATGATGAATAAAACTGGTGCGCAGTGGTACCGGCCTAGAATAGTGCCCAAAATGCTCCAAATAAAATGCTACACAAACGGTGAACCCTGTAGGGGCTTATATTTTCCAAACACATGACCTACACTACAAGCACTGAATGTTATACGCCGAATACGACGACCGATATGGCGTGGAGGTCAGCATATCTACACTTTATTCCAGAGGTAGTGGGAGAGGACAAATCTTTGTGTACATGAACATAAATATTAGTTCTGGTCTGGGTGTTTTCCTATGTATATTAAGTATATATTTACAAAAAAAATGTATTTAAGTATGTTTATCCGTTGTTTAGTATTCATAACACAAGTTCTCAATGATACTCATCTTGGAACTAAATAATTGGTGTAATTGTTAGAAAATATTTATTTATTTAAACAGTTGTAGCAATTTTCCTATCTGAAATAGGTTATATGTCATCATCATCATATCCTAGCATTATCCCGGTTGCCCTAGACTTAAGCTTATGGCCTAGAGTCTGCGCTCTGGTTCAACCAGATTTGACTGAATTTTAGTTATTACGTGGAGCGACTGCTGTCTGACTTCTACAATCCAGAGGGAAACATCATTCTATGGTTAAACCAGCTGTCAGTCTGTTAGAAGGCACTGACTTTCTTTTAACGACTCCCATAGATGTTCATGACAGCCAGGACCACGGCTTAACGTGCCTTTCGAGGCACACCAGAGGGCCTACTCTAATTCAACGAAAACGAAACTTCGTTATACCCATCCCTTACACTCGATACTGATATACCCAGAGAGTGAAAGAGACAGGTACAACGAAGTTTCGTTTTCGTTGAATTAGAGTAGGACCTCAGAGCAAGCGATAATTACGCACAAAACTTCGAAAAGTCATAGATAGGGATTGAACCCGAGACCCTCTGAATTTAAACGCAAGGGGTTTCGCCACTGGGCTATCGCCGCAATTTTATATAGTTCTATATAATTATACGCATGTGCGTAAAACTATATATATGTATACCTATGTTATATATGTGCGTAAAACTATAAAGATAACTTTGTATTTCTTTGTATTGAATTATTATTCAAATGTGACACGCCATACATTACATCATCTGCATCCTGCCTGATGGTATAGGTACATTTGATACAGTCCAAAAAAAATGAAGGCGCTTCATATCGTGAAATAAGCACGGTACAAAGCGCACCCACTCATGACGGTCTGTTATGATGCCGTTTCACGCCCCACTTAAAAGACCCGGGATTATAGAAACTAGGAAACACATGAGCCGGCAGCAAATTCCAGAGTTTAATGGGCTCTCTCAGAGCGATTTATCAAATTGGTTCGAGTGCTGATAGTCTGCACAGTATGAGGATGGTTCCTAAGTCCAGCACGTGATGTTCGGGAGTAAAAAGGGGAGGGCGGGATGAGATCAAAAAGCTCCTCAGAACACTCGCATTTATCTATCTATATCAGGCATCAGTCTCACACAAACAAACTGTTAATTGAAGTTTACTTTGCAATGTTATAATTATCTACACATTGCTAACGTACCAAATGTTTGTAATTACATTGTGCTTAATTTTAATTTACATAATTATTGACCGTTTATTTTTATTAATTTCATTTATATTTCTTAATTCAACTGTTATTGACATTTTTTATTTTGACATTCATCATCTCAGCCCATTAACGTCCCACTACTGAGCACGAGCCTCCTCTCACATATCAAAGTGTGAGGGTATTGGGTCATACTCCACCACGCTGACCCAGTGCGGATTGGCGGAGGAGATTTCGACATTATCAATTCCTAATAATATTGTAATTTAATTTAATTTTAATAATTCTACTAATTATGTATGTTTTCTTTTCTGTGACGTGTAATGTTGTATTACGAATAAATTAGTATTTCAGCATTTGAGAAAAATAAACGTTACTTAAACATATATACATTAAATAAACATACATACATACATACACTCACGTCTGTTTTCCCAAAGGGTAGGCAGAGGCATAGGTATTATACGTCCACATTTCGCTAAATATATAGTTGGTCCCACGTAATAGGTGGCTAACCTATTGCCGCTTACCGGGCACTGTTATGTTCGTCAGAGCCTCGTCCGTTGATCGGCAGGGCACCACTTGCAGGCGAGGTTGACTCGGGCGTATTAGTTCTTGATAGGATCCCTATTATTATTATTTAGAAATAAAGAAAAAATATTTACGACTAGCATTATTAGTTCGTAGAAAATTTTACAATAATAAATGTTGAAACATTTCGTAAAGTGCTACCGAAGTGGACACTTAGCTCACGCCGAGGGAGCGCGCCGAAACGCTGATTTTCAGTGACACTAAAAAGAAAGGTGTAGCTAAAAGCAGTTGCTATATTTTCAAGGGTAATATAGCACGAATAACTAATAAATACTTGACTATGTCGTAGTCCTATCGCTTAATAGGCCAGATAGTGAGATTTGCCTAATGAAGTCGCAATAAATCTACTGGTATTTCAGGTATAAGTCTTATCATATTTTTTTAGCCCATGATATAAAGCATATAAATGTATTAATTGTATAGGGATCCTATTAAGACCTTAGGAGACCAAGTCAACTTCACCTGCCGATCAACAGACGAGGCTCTGGCAAACAACAGTTTCCGGTAAGCGGCAATAGGCTCGCCAACTATGACGTAGGACCAAGAATATAATCGTCGAAATGTGGCCGTATAATAGGCCTCTGTCTACTTCTTCGAGGAAACAGGCGTGATGTTTTGTACGTAATATTCAATTAATTTTCTGAGGATAGCTTACAGCTGTTATACTAAACATACCTAAGAATATAGTTAAACTGAAACTATTAAACAGCTACCACATAAAATATTTGGTCCTACATCCATAAGGTTCTGAATCTGTCGATAATTCTTGATCTATAACAATTTAAACGACATTATATGAAACGCCCAGGCCTATCATCATCTGGCCAAGATCACGATCAAGCAAAGACATGATAACTATCACTACATAGTATAAATAAAAATCGCTTTCCTCAGTATGTTCCTATGCATAATTAGCTTATAAGTGTTTTTCAATATCTTAATTGCGTACAAACTGTTAGGAAAATAAAATGATTTAAAGTATCTTCTTTTCTATGATGGATCCATAATCAGATTTCTGGACCAATATTATTGAAAATATTTTCATTTGATGGTATGCTTATTTGTAGTGCTACAAATATATTTTCTGATAATTAATTGATGCACTAGGGCGTTGCATTTATAATTATTTTATTAACTAAAAGAATGTCGTGTCCCCTATTTTTAATGCAAACATTGCAACCCACAACCTTTGAGTATTTCAATTACTAGAATGGTATTTGGTGACATTAAGTTGTCCCCTCTTTTCTATCAATTGAAATTCCTATCTTATTAAATTTATACAGCGACACACATACTGAAGACAGACACAGAAAAAGGTACAGAATATTAAATTAAAAATAAATTAAATTTTTAGTATAAAATTTTATTTTACATCTAACATATTGTAAAACCGTACAAAAATATACTTCTCGAAAATGTCTTATCCATACATTTATCACCAAAGTTGAGAATTTTGACCGAAAATAGTTCATAAAATTGATAATTTGCATTCAGTCTGCAAAATATTTAAATATCATTAAAACTATTTATCTCACAGCAACACTTCAATAATTTATTCACTTAAAAATATCAGTCTAGATTTGTGGAAAGCTGAACGTTATTTACAAAGGCGCCAAAATTTGTTGTTTTTTTCAAGAGTATCGTGATAGGTTTTGGGCTTCAAAACTGATGTCATTATCACTGACAACGTCTATTTGTTCTTGGTCATTTTCGCAAGATGATTCTGGAGTAGTATTCGTGCAAGATGCTTTCGAGCAGCAACATTTCTTGGTTTTCTCCATTGGCAGAGGGCTCTCCTCCTTCTTTAGCTTCACACGACGGTTTTGGAACCAGATCTTTACTTGTTTCTCAGACAATTTCAATCTTGAAGCAATCTCGATCCGCCTCAACCTCGACAAGTACATGTTCATCGAGAACTCTCTTTCGAGTTCCAATAGTTGGGTCCCGGTGAAAGCGGTCCTAATTCGTTTACTCGAATCTTCTTTGAGAGGTACACGTTTTAGATCCTTTGAGTATCCAGGCAACAGTTCTTCAGGATGTGCGAGAGGGGGACTTGGTGTCCCGTTTCTGCTTTCGCTTGAAAGTGAAGGAGATCTTTGACCTTGACTCTTCGATGGCGAAGTAGCAGTTGATTTATATGGATGATGAAGGTATGGTGATACGGACTTCTTTCTTCTACTCACGAAATTTGCTGTATCTTGTTCCTCTGTCTTTATGTATCCATCGTAAGGTCTCGGTTCACTTTGCACTGGCTTAAAAAACTCCGGTTGTCTTGGCAGCTGATGAAACACAGGGTAGCGGAAATTCAGATGTTCTAAGAATGGTCGGAAAAGATCGGGAGATCTCTGTTGCTGCTGCAGTCCAAGATTCAACAGGTTGCTTAAGTTTCCAGGATAAGGATAAGGCAGAAACTTCGGTTGTGCATCAAGATGCTGACTCAAAAAAGTTGTATAAGGGTTCATAGTATCACTAGACATGTCTGTTTTTTTGCAGTCTTTGGTATCACTGATCAGGGCGTCGACTAAGAACGAACGAGACATGTTTCGCGTGCCACTCGGCTGAACGTATGCTCCACGACTGAATCGTAAGGGTGGACCTCTCTAAAGTAACAATTACAAAAACTACCCCCACTTACGGGCACCCTATTGTAAATAAATACAATAGATCTCACTCGAAGCGTTTCGGCAATTATGTGGCCCGTCCCACCCTTTTGTCGACGAGACGTCAACCCCAGTGATGTTTAAAAAAAACGTATGAATGGAGCATTTTAGTAGCTATGAATAATTTTGTATAGGACGCTAACATCCCTTATATCTATCTCATTAAATCCAATTGGTAACTGTGTTTAAACGCACCTATTTTTTTGATATTTTTGGTATGTTTTTTGTTACCTTTTATTTTATGTAACATAATTTTTACAACTTTTTAGATAATTTAACAAAATAGCCTAAAATAAATTTATGAATCTAAATTGAGAATTAGTTGTAAGAATATGGCCTACTTATTATAAACAATCAAATATTAATCGGAATTTTGTTCTGCAGAGAAATCATTGTTAGAACCTATATCTATAACATGCATCAAAACAATTAAGAAAAAAAAATTGATTCTAAAATTTTTACGAAAAAAATTCAAAGATCAAAACTGTTTTGTGCAGTCAAGAGCAACCATATTAATTAAGTATGAATACCCTATAATAGAAGCCATAAGGTGCACACGTGATTCTGATACTGCAGACCCTTTCTATAGGGAGGGTATTACTTGGCCCCGCCCTGCAAAATCTGACCCTTGTGTGAAAGTACTTTATGAAATATTAAAATGAAAGCGTAATGTTTGGTAGCATTATAATTGTGAATCAATTCGTGTTATTATAACGTCAGATTTAATAAAAGGCAATGTTGCAGCTAAAGTGGTTACTGATGTAGCTTGCTTTGTAGTTCGAACAATCATTTCGAATGGGACCTGGGGATAGGATATTGCATTTGAATAATCTAGTTACATTTGTAATAAGCCACCAGTACAATCTGATTAAAATTATAGATGAATTTCAAATGGCACGATCTACGTAGTTGAAATTCAAAATTAAGTTCGCAGTGTTATGAAGATAATTTGTGTCAATATTTGTGATTTATTTCCATTTGAAACAGATTAAAATGCTAATTAAATGACACTAATCACAAGTTAGTCTTAAAACTATTAATTGTAAAAAGTTAACTCTGATGTATTAATTTAATTATAATTATGAACTTTAACATTAACTTTATATTTCTGAACGAATACGAATAGTTATATAACTACGCAAACAATTTATATTTATAAACACTAAATGTCATGTTGATACACGCTAACATCAAAATGTACTTACACCGAAATTACAATGTAAAAGGAACACTTGAGAGAAATGTATGAAAAAAAATACAATTAAAATATATTTTAATAATTACTACATTGGAGCCGGGAAAAGAGTTACTGACAGTGGTCCGGTTCTCAGTGATATTACAAGAAGTAAAATAAACAAATCTATTATGTCTACATGGAATGTAAGTATAAATTGCTGTAACATTCTATTTATAAACATTAAATTAATGAAATAAGACAGTGCGGGTAATATTTATAGTAAGTAAAGAGATAACATATCAACGGCTTATATGTTCAGAACGCCTATTTATGTGTATTTCCTATGTCAGATAATGTTTTTTAACGCCCCGCCAAAGTATATATTGAGACCAATACGTAATGAACAGTAAACTTTCTATAACATATAAAAAATAAGCTTGCTCTAAAGACAAATGAACGTAAGGACAATCGTAAAGGTGAAGTCTTACATGCATATTGAGGCGAAATTAAATCAACAGATGAAGACAATCTATAGCAAATAAAATATTCAGAGAGATAAGATCGTGTACATATCTTAACAATATCTAACGGTTTTACGACATAAAGATTCGATCTTCTTCCAAGCTTCATCACAAACGAACCGGTTGCTTAAAATCTTTGTTTAACATCTCCTATACAAAAACACACAAAGCTAACTAACAACATTTACAAAGTAACAATAGGTATAAAAGCAAACATTGCTACTTCAATGCTTGCTATAGTAACAAATGCGGTCGATAAAAACTTTATCGCGGTAGAAATAATGACTAAAATTGCATTGCTAAAGACTCAACGCCCTCACAAATCAGAAAATCATACGGATAGACGGATGACGAAGGGTTAATATCAAACTCGTGTTGGGGTAATGGATAATTATGTCTATTTATCAATAATGATGCTCCAGGTGATGTTGGGGATAGAACTAATAATAATTGCGAAATAGTTACGAAATTTTTTGATTTAAGCTCCAACTTACTTAAGACAAATCTAGTTCCATAAGGTCACCATATAGATCTCTGATTCGGTCACGGCGGCGGGAAGCTTGTGGATGCAGGCAGCTCAGCAGCGCTCAATGTGGAAAAAGGGACGTCATATGGCTAAGATGATGACGATGGTGAATGTCATAAGAAAATTAATTGTAAAACTAACTTACCTACTATCTGCGGGAACGAGCTTGAAGAGAAAATAATTGTGAGGGAAACTCGTTTAGACTTAAATGTCAACACAATATTTTTATTTCTTGTATAGCAATAGTAGCAAACTTAAGCCCGTATTAATAAATCACACACGAACGTTACACCGCACTTCAAGTGTCATGTCATGTGTGGCACTGGGTACTCTTGAAATTACTTAACTGATAACTGCAGTACCGCATGTCTGCCTTAATCGGATCTACTTAAACTAGCGTATGTAAATTTACTAAAGTTGTTTTTTAATTATGGGTCTGTGTTTTATACTGCTTTATTTATAAGACCATTTGGTATCTGCATCATAGTTTTTGCAATCAATGTATTCATTTAAAGTTTAATACCGCATGACGTGACTACCCCCAAATACACAATGCTACACATACAACACGCAATTATGAGTATGTAATTATTTGATTTGATTACAATATTCATTAGAAGTTAGGAACGTCGTTACCTTTATCATTTATTAAACATTTTAAATAACTTAAAAGTGAAGAAGGGTTGAACAGAATTTGATCAAACATAAAAATATACCAAAGTTACAATAATGCGACTGATTATTCACGAAAACGTATTATACGAACAATAAATAACCCTTAACAAACTCAAATGCTAATTGGATTATATTCCAATCCTCATAAGCTCATTATAACCAAATACAAGTAAATGAAATCACAAATAGCACAATAGGAAGCGAGTCCAATCAATAGACGAAACGGAAATGAGTCCAGAAAAGTTATTTAATGACCACCTGCGTTTTGTCCAGCAAAATGGTGAATTCTAAGAATGACTTTTAAATGATTTAACAAAAGAGTAGACTCTCAGTCTGGAGAAGTCACTACGGGGAGTAACACTTGTTCATTTCATTCAAGAATTCTACGTTCATTCATGGTTTTAGCTACGGTGGATGTATGAATGAATATATGAACACTATTGTTGCATTGTGAATTCGTAAGAGGTTTGCAGGTACTTTGACTTTACCAGAATCTATTTTATCGTCGTTTTCTTTTCGATATTCACTTCTTACCGCGTCTTAAGGTGCATTATTCTTATCGTCTATTGCATTTATAGTAGTTCGTATTGAAAGTTATTCTTTAGAATATTCCAAACATCGAACTCCATTAAGCTTTTATGGATTTGTATTTATTGGAACATTTGTCAAATGTTGGTGCCAATTTCAAGTTTTCTTTTCATCTTTTTTTAAGTTATGGTCATGTATTTTCTCTATAATATGATATTGCCGCTATTTCTCACGGGTCAGTGGTTTTATTTGTTCAAAAAACTGCTTTTTGACATAGAATGCTTTGATTTTCTAGGCGTGTACCTG
Source organism: Musotima nitidalis (assembly GCA_949126915.1). Lineage (NCBI taxonomy): Eukaryota > Metazoa > Arthropoda > Insecta > Lepidoptera > Crambidae > Musotima > Musotima nitidalis. The sequence goes on along the minus strand of OX421424.1, from coordinate 1,873,595 downwards.
TCAGTCTTTTTATATTTTAAGTGAATGTGTCGAAAATTATTTATAAAAGATTTTTCAATAAGTTCTGCATGCCAGTTGCTATAAATTAAAAATTGAAAGTCATTTATGAGGGAGCTTGACTTTGCTACATCAAAGCTCGAAATTAATGGAGAGTGCTTGCAAAAAGGGGTTAGTTAACTTTTAGTGAAACGTGGGATCGAAGCGTGATGTAAGTTTTAAACGATGCTTTTTTACGTTTTGCATCTGACATTTTAATATTTAGCGATATAAACTTTTCCCTAATAACTCGAAGATCATTTTCTATAACCTTTAAACTCAATAAATATGCTCGTAGAACGGTTACCATTAAAACTAATTTATTTAGTAATAGTGTCGTGATAGTGAATGTCCACTCCACTCCACTCTTCAGGTCGGGTCGAAGTCCATACAGGAAATATTATAGTTGTATGCATAAATAAGGTTATTTTTATATTCTTATCGTTTCCATTTCATCATAAATATGTATTTACAAAAATCAATAAGTATGCTTGTACTCACCTAACCTTATGGTTAATCTAATACTTATATAGCTGATTAGTTTGTTGGTTAGTGTTTATATTACAAAATATTTGTCTATTTTGCTGAAAACTAGACTTATAAATACTTCACGTACAAACATTTTGTCAGACTTAGTTGAATGGTACAAATTCATCTAATACTTCTTTTGTTCCTGTAAGAACAATAATTCATTTTTATTGCGGCTCTCAGGGAACGCGACTAGGTACTTAATGTAGGTACGTGATTCCCAGGGAGCAGCCTCTTATTAATTGCAGTACAATAAGAATTTTCTGTCAGCGCAAAGTGGCTCTCAAGAGATTGACAAATTGCTCAGAAGAGGTATGGGGGTGTGGTCTAAGTTATATTCTGTAGCAGTTGAATTTATATTTCCCGTCTATGCATTTAACTGCTATAGTAGAAACTTTTTCGATAGAAGGACGCCATATAGAAGGAATGTACTATTAAAATCAGAAATCTTTTTGTATTGACAGCTGATTGATTTTTATGATACTGATATTTAATTATATATATTGATGACATGATTATTGTTTTTTATGATACTGATATTAATAGTTATTTAATAGAAAGTTTATTAACCTCTCTAATGCTATATCATTTCAGGTTAACGCCGATATTTTTGTGTCATCTCGTATATTATTGCTTCTCGTGCCAATAAAAATCAGCGTCTTGGCACACAACTTATAGGTAGAGGGGCACTATAACTGCTTAAGTGAATATCTTAATAAGTATTTCCACTTCCCATGTTCTTGAACCGTAGTATGTTTAAAATCACCATCACCACCACGATTACGATCAAAATTCTCTTTCCGTTCGATACATTGTAATTTTACGCACATCACATAGCTGTTTCCCAAATCCTATAATCCTGTGTATAATGTTGTTCATTCAAATATGACAAAGAGCCATTATACTTAATAAACATAGGAAAACACCCAGACCAGAACAAATATTCATATTCATGCTCACAAAGACCCACGACCTCTGGAGTGAAGTGCTGGTATACTGACCTCCACACCATATCGGTCGTCAATTAAATATACAAATTTCAAGTTTAAATGCCACGTCTGTTTCAGTAATAACCGTTATATAATAAATATATGCTCTCCGCCTGTTACTTAAACCATAGTTTATTGCACAATGTCACCATCACCACCACAATTGCGATCAAAAATTCTATTCGCTTTGTACCGTTCCGTTCGTTCGTTCGATACACGGACATTTTGCCCGCCTCTCGTAGCCTTCTCTTTCATCTTTTCATTCTTGAGTTTTACATTCAATTTTGTTCTTTTGTTTCCTTTCTTGTATTGTTTCGGATTGTTCTTTAATGTTTTTTTTTATTTAAAGTTGCCATCGATCGGGTCACTTTTGTTTTGGGGTCAGTTAATGTTAATTGTTATGCTGAAGTCCTTGTGTATTGAGACGGTGTACAATACATACTTCATGGGATTGTTGTTTTATGTTAATTGTATTGCGTAATATTTAGTTTGATATTATTAATTCTATGTGGAAAGTTTAATGATAAAAGCTATTGTAATTTAGATATTTTTTTATTTATTTTGCTAGCTTATGTTTCTGGTTTTAGTCTCGTGGCCAACATTCTAAATATTAAATTTTCTGACTCGTTGTTAAGATTAAGTCATTTAATTTTTTTTATTAATATATTTAAGCATTGCAGCTCGCATTTTAGATTCATGCGACTTATATTAAACAAAATTTTATAGTTCGTACTTTAACAATACAGTAAGAATATTGTTCATCGTTTATAAATTTTTTTATTTGTTGTTTATTTATTGCGCTACCTAAACTTCGAAACTTGGAAAAACGTAGATAACTATACAACAGAAATATATAACTTAAAAATCCAGCTTTCCCCTACAACAGCCATCACCTTTTAAAAACCACTCAAAAGTTAATGTCGATATCAAAACGTTAATAAAACGGTGGAATTTCATTTCCTATAATGGCACGCCATTAAGTTTAAATATGGCACTTAATTGGTTCGTGACGTAGCATCCGGTGGGCACGTGCATAATGTTACGTCATTTCCGGGTGGTTTTGATCCGGTCACTCGGTTGACCGATTGACCGTTAAACCTTTTACGAGTAAATGAGATTATGCGATTGCAATAATGCGTTGAATGTTGATATAAATAAATGTCAGACACAGCGCATCTCATAACAAAATAGGTAGTGAAAAGTTAGGCAGAATTCACAGCGGTTAGCCCTATAATTCGCGTGATATAAAGTTACTTCCATATAGATAACTAGCGGTCGCCCTCTCCGCCCGCCGGGATGTCAAGTAAAAAAATAAACTGATGGCCGGGAGCTCCGTGCAGGGCCCGTGATAGGGCGCCGTGCAGCAGACAGCGTTATAATTTAATTTCGCCATAACTTCAAAACCAAATGTCCAATTTTGATCACTCCAGTACCAAATGTTATCTACATAAGCTGCACTTAGTGGTGAAATAATTTATTTCTATAAGGATTAATCATCATCATCATCATTTCAGCCATTCGAAGTCCACTGCTGAACATAGGCCTCCCCAATTGCTTTCCACGTAGATCGATTCTTTTCCGCCTGCATCCACCGGCTCCCCGCCGCCCTGACCAGATCGTCGGTCCATCGCGTTGGGGGCCGCCCTCTACTACGTTTGCTGATTCGTGGTCGCCATTCAAGAACCTTAACGCCCCATCGGTCGTCGGTTCTTCGAGCTATGTGCCCCGCCCATTGCCACTTCAGCCTGCAAACGCGCTTCGCTTTGTCGGTCACTCTGGTTCTCCTACGGATTTCCTCATTTCTGATTCTATCACGTAGGGACATTCCGAGCATAGCTCTCTCCATTGCACGCTGAGCGACTTTGAGCTAAGGATTAATAGAATAATTAAAATAAATGCGTTTAAATGTATTTCAATAAAAATTCAAGATTTTTAAATAAAAAATGGTTATTGGTTCTCTCGATATAGATAGGAATTGTGTGTCGCGGACTTTTTAGTAGATATTTATAAGATCTACAGTTAATTCTTACATTTTGTGGTTCTATTTTTTGTAGTTTAGGCAGCGTACGCAAATTGAGTAACTGTTCTTGTTGATTTTTTACACTTGGTGTCCGAAAAACCCAAATATCTTATGGAACCTTATTTTTTCCAAACTAAATTTAGCCTATGTTACTCAGTGATAATGTAGCTTTCTAATAAAAAAAAATCGAGCCTTTTGAGAGAACCTTTTTGAGAACCTTTTGAGTTTATTCGTTACATACAAAAATACACATCTTTCCTCTTTATCATATTTGTGTAAATTTAAATCTTAAAAACGCTACTCGTAACATAGTCAAACTAAAAGATGAATCAGTTCTGTTCATAATTAAGACGCCTCAAAATATCAAAACACTTGAAACTCTATGAAAATTCCCGCAACTATTATGAAGTTTGGTGGGAATGGAAGTGCGATATATAACCGCACCTCTTACCCGCTTGTTTTCAATAATTTAAGAAGTGCGTCGCCATGAAACATTCAGATGTAATTCAGATAGCTTCACAGACCCTCCTAAGTAGTTCGGGCCGTTTGTCTTAAAAGTCGAGAGTAAATTCTTGGGGTCTGAAAAACCTTACACGATTTTGTTGCAATGTAACTTTTATTTACGTGATTCTTTATAAATATGTAAATTTCTTTTAAATATTTCTAGTAAGGTTTCTGCTCTCCCCAATTGAGTATTGGGCATAAGATTAATGTACTACAGGTCAATAGCAGGATATTGAATACCTTTTTTGTTTCGGATGGGAAATCTTTATATTACTGTCTTCCGCTGTGGGTGAAGCAGAAGGGTTTGTAAGGCTTTAACTGACTACAAATCCATCCATGTTCCTTCTTTAGCCTGTTATGATTCGGAGCTGCGGTAATCCTTTCGGGCACTCCACGTTAATCGGCCTATTCTAAATCGCACTTAATCTTAATAAATTCCGGAAGATAATCCAGATGAGAATGATAAAGAATATGACTGTGTAGGTACCATAAAGATATTAAAACATGACAAATGAATACATGTAAAATGTTTTGAACACTCCTCTGGTAATCGGCCTACTCTGAATCGCACTTAATCTTAATATAGAAAGATTATGTCCAAACCACTACTCACTTTGTTTAGTTATTGAATATCCATGCCTAGTATTAAGACATTAAAATGCTGAGGAGATGATGGTAGCCAAATATGAGTACAGGATATTCTGTCACTCGAATTACCATTATCCAAAGGACCAGTGAAACGGCTAAGCCTCGGTATAATAGAAAAGGAATATCGAATCGAAGATAGGTCACGTTATACTGGAAGCTTAGTGGTGAAAAAATAGTATAAACAACCCGGAATGTATGAAGTATGTGTCGGACAAAGATAGATGAACCCTTTCCTGTTGGCATTATTGTAAGCCTTTGCGAACTGTCTTCGCCAAATATCCTTTGGTTATTGTTGAGTTGATCTGTGCACAGTCAAATTTCATTCAGCAGGAGACACATACTTGCCAACTTCAATTCGTAACAGGATCCCGCTCTTGTAAAGTTATGCTCCTAGTATTCTGTAACATTTACAGCGCTTCAGAATTAATCTAAACTTGAACAAATGAATAATATTATAATTACGTTAATATTGGTATGCTTTCTAAGCTAAGCTCAGTTTATTACAATTATGTGACACTGTTAAATCACATTTATGACAACTGAAGAAAATTAGTTTTATAATTTATACACGCACTATCAACCTGACTTATAAACTCCCACTTCTATTATATAGGACACAGATTAAACTCTAGAATAAAGAGACAGTTCGATTGACCGGGGTAAATGTGGCGTCCTGCTGGAACTTTTGAGGGGGCATCTACTTTGGCTAAAAATGTCAGTGATGACCAGAGGTCGGAATTAGGTAGAGTTATTCATGTACTTACACTGATTTCACACAGCGAAAGAATATAGTGGATATGCCTCAAATCCCGGGATTAATTTTAAAGAATAGAAAAAATCCCGTTACTTTTTAATAAAAAGTTATTTACTTTTACTTTTTTAATTTAGACTACTGCACGCGCGACGTTGCCAAACTTACATCAATGATATTGGATGACCGAAGTTGCAAAATTCCATTACGCACACGCGCGATGTTGCCACGTTTATTGTTCGCACTACATAGCTTGTGAGAACAAAAGAATACAATAGCGAAAATGCGGAGCACTCCCATTTGAAATCCATTTGAAATCCCGGGAAGGTCCACATTAATATCAACATTTCGATGCAAGTACATAAATAACTCTACCTAATTCCGACCTCTGGTGATGACGTATACAGGATGAGAGATTCAGATATAAAGCATTGTGAAGTATATCGTACTCTTCACAGTCCAATTTACACTTTCTGATACTTTAACTCCTATTATATAATAGACAGTATAGGATAAATACTACACAGTATTAACCGGGACCCAAGTATTTACAGGTTTTTGTAAGTATTTTTTAAGAATTCAATTTAAGTTATAGGTGAAGATATAGTTAATAAATATTTATTCGGGTATGAAAAGATGCTAATTATAATTTTTTTTAGCTTTCCGGAATAAAGGAACTGGTGCATTCTTTAATAAAAAACATCATTAGAAATATTACTAGGTGAACGTACACTATGCAACATTTTTTCCCCAAACATCTACCGGATCCGTTCGTAGTGTCAACAAGATTGGTTTGCGACAATTCGGATATCTCAGGATTAGTGAGGTCTTTTTTTAGACGCAGGCGTTGGGTCTCGATTGTACTTTTGTTGACAACCAAAAGAGACGTTACAGGATCATGGTGAGATTATGATTTACTATTACAAGTGATAAGAGCAATACGTGCTTACTTTGTATGTGAGTTATTTTTGAGAGATTATTGGAACAAAATTCGGAACTGCGATGTGAAACGAGAATTTTACTAATAACTTGGTAAATATTATCTTTTTTAAGCATTTCAAATAAGTGCTTGTAGTTTTATAGCGATTATTGAAATGAAGCAGATTTCTCAGAGGCCAATCCTTGGATGGTCGTATGTGTGGTATAATTTTGAGCCATTAACATCTCACCATTATAACTAGCGGCTGCACGTTACATGTTATAGCACTAACTGTTATATAATAGGTTGGGGAAAAAGTCTTTTCGTATTTTTGTATGAAAAGTCAAGACATTTTTTTCAAAGTTTATTTACATTTATTTACAATATATATGTACCGTTTTGTTGAATAACTTTCTGCCATTTTGTGGGCAGAGACATTATCCCGTTACTGTAGAAACTTTGGGACTTCTGATCAAAAAAACGGGACAAATAGTTTTGGCAGTCCTCTCTTGAGGTCAACCTTACAGAACCTAAAGAATTCTGCAGAGACCGAAACAGGTGAAAATCTAAAGGCGCAAGGTCAGGGCTATATGGTGGATGCACTAGGACCTCCCAGTCGAACTCTCTTAATTTTTGCTGAGTGGCTAAAGATGTGTGTGGTCTAGCGTTATCGTGATGAAAGACCACACCCTTCCTGTTGATCAATTCCGGCCGTTTTCTCTCGACTGCTTCCTTTAATCTCATCAGTTGCTGGCAGTAAAGATCAGAATCGATGGTTTTGCCGGGCGATAAAAGCTCATAATAAACAATGCCCTTCCAATCCCACCATACACACAGCATCACCTTATTTCGTGTTAGGCCAGGTTTGGCCACAGTCTGTGAAGCCTGGCTAACTTTCGACCACGACCTTTTTCGCACGTTCTTGTCGTACGTGATCCACTTTTCATCGCCAGTTATCAATCTCTTCAAAAACGGCTCGGTTTCATTACGTCTCAATAATGAATCGCAAATGAGTACACGGTTCATTAAGTTTCTTTGAGTGAGCTCGTGTGGCACCCAAATATCGAGCTTTTTTGTATAACCAGCTTTCTTCAAATGGGTCAAAACTGTTTTGTGGTCAATTCCCAGTTCTTCAGCTACATCGTAACTACTAATATGCCGATCTTGCTCCACTCTTTCAAAAATGGCGTCCATTTTATTCGTAACAGGGCGACCAGAGCGAGGTGCATCTTTAACATCAAAATTTCCGGACTGAGAACGTTTGAACCAAATTTGTGCTACTCTTACTGACACTGCATCAGGTCCATAAACATCACAAATTTTTTTCACTGCTTGAGTTGCATTTTTGCCTTTTATATAATAAAATTTTAAAATGTATCGAATTTCTTCATTAGATTCACTCATTTTTACGGAGAGAAAAACAAATGAAAAATAGCGGGAAACAACTTTTTTTTATTTTTTTCTTTTCTTTATAATGGAACCTTTTTAATGTTACCAAAACCAGCCAGACACAAATAGTACAGTCAAAAAAATTTTATAATAAGTTTATACCTACGTTATGCGAAAAGACTTTTTCCCCGACCTAATAGATACACACTCCCCACATTGTAAATTCTGACAAAAATTTTACTTGTGCCTATTTAAAGTCTTTAAACTATATCAATATCTTTTGGTCTTCTACGGATCTCCTAATCCAACTATTTTAGGTAGTTCTTTTCATATTTTGCTGTAATTATATTTCATACATACATAATGTCATGCTTAGTAAGCTGTCCACTCCTGAGGTGGAGAGAAGAGGTTCGTTACTTAGTCACAAGGTCTATTTCATACTTAAATTGAAAATAAATAATTGGCGTGATTGTATTAGATTTATCTATTTATTTATATAATTACATTCCATTCTAACGCAAGCTCAAACAAGGAAACGAAATTAAAAATATCTTCCTGACATCACTACATTACAAGCGCAGTAACCGATGGAGAATTTATTCAAATCAAATGCTCCTTTTGTCCTTTACTCTGACATTTTAGGGGGGAATCCTCTTAATGTCAATGTCATTATGACTCGACAACACTGAACGAGTGTGCGCAACTAATTTTGTTTTGGCGTGGCGCATCGGGCATTTAATCTGATACCATCCAGCCAAGCCCCTCAATATGTTGAACGTTGAGACTTTAGTTACGGACTTCCAGTTGGTTCTATCATTTCGGTTGCAATTTTATTCGCCTTGTTCATTTGTTTTATTTGAATAATAATATATTTGGATTATAGTATATTAAGTTTCCATGTTGCGTTGTTGGAAGTGTTGGGAGGGGAAGACCACGAAAGACCTTGCATGACCAAATTCAGAAAAATTTGGAGAAAGGGCAGGTCAAAAGTACCCTAAACCGACGGACGTGTATGAGGAGGTTAATGAGTGGGAATGAAGCTAAAAGTGTGTGCCAAGATCGTAGCAAGTGGAAGGATGTGATCTTTAACTACCCCTACAGGAAAGAGGCGCGACATTATGTATCTAACATAAAGAACCATTTTTAATTATATTATAAACTAGTAGTCCTCAACTTCGTCCGCATCAAATTCGATTTAATTGCCCGATATTTAACAAGATTTAAGTAACTTTAAATGTAATATTTATATTAGCTAATAAAAGGTATATCTATTACAATAGTTTCACGCTTCTAGCTTCAAAAATGAAGACTATAAATACAAATTTAAATCCCCTATTTCTACCCTTTGCAATCATTTTTTCAAATCACTAAGTAACCTATGTCATTTCTTAGGCTTTGAACTATGCGTGTACCAAATATCATTTTAATAGGTTGAATATAATTTATTGATTCAGGCGTTACTTTGCGGAAATCCATTGTAAGCAAGTGATGGATTAAAAATATCTTTGTAACAATTCCCGCGCTACTATAATTTCCCGAAAAATCGAGAAACTATTCAACACGACACGTGTTTCGCCCTTACACAGGGCATCTTCAAGTAAGATAGGAGCCTCAGAACAACGATGTCTTCACGCCCAACGCTGAAACTCACTCTCGTTTCAGCGTTGGTCGTGAAGACATCGTTGTTCTGTTGTTGGGAAATTATAGTAGCGCGGGAATTGCTACAAAGATATTTTTAATCAAACACTTGCTTAGGTTGAATATATCTGAGACAGACAAGACTAGCTATCTATTTGTAATTGAATTTCTCAAAACAACGGCATAAATCTTCTTAAGGTCACTCATTTGCTGTCTCTTATCCTATAGCGTATCTAAATTAAAAAGTCGCAGTTTTTACTAGCTCACCAGTAGTTTATTTGAATATACGCTTTATGAAATCATACACTCAAGGTCCAAGTTATCTCAACCTCATTACATCTTGTCATTTAGTGCCAATTAGTATATGTAGGTACGTACGCCTGGGACTATTCTCGACATTGCATTAGTACTGACAATTAGATAAAACCCATTCGTATTGCCTTAAGAATTATTGTGCAGTATTGTACTTAACAGAAAAGTTTTTATGCTGTTTTCATCATTAAATTTCATACGTTACCTTGACAAATTCTGACAAAGAATCCATTTGCTTTTACTTCTTTATTATGGTACCGTTCATATTTCTTTCATTGTTGTTAAAAAAAATATATCGAATTTCCCATTTGTGTGTAAATATTGACGAATCTAAATAATCATGTGGATCTTAAAGACAATAAAGTATATTTTTTATTTTAATTTTATACTTAAAGCCTTCATGAGGATCTTATAATATTAAGGAAACACTGAAATGTCAAAAATACATAAAAATATAATGTTATCTGATATCTGTTACTTATTACGATTTTAATTTGTATTAGCCTCCGTCCTTCTAGTTAAGTATATTTTGCCGTCTTTTTGGTGTTAATAAAAACTAGCAAACGTTACTTTCATAATACTTAAAATAAACTTAAAACTAAACTTCTGTGGGGTTGTGCCGCAGACATTCAAACAATCTTTGTGCTGCAGAAGAGGGCTATTCGAGCAATTTATAATCTCCCGTGTGGACATTCACTAAGGGAAAAGTTTAAAGAAATTGGTATTTTAACAGTGGCCGGTCAATTCATTTATGATAACCTGGTTTATGTACATAAGAATACTGATCAATTTAGTAAGAAAAGCTGTGTACATAACCTAAACACAAGGAATAAGCATAAATTAGTTGTACCTGCCACTAGGCTCCACAAGATAAACAAATCTTTTAAAGGTCAATGTGTGCGATTCTACAATAAAATCCCAAGCAACATACAGCAATTGAGCCTAAATAAATTTAAATTAACAATAAAACACAAGCTGTCTTCAAAGGGATACTATTCTATTAAAGACTATATGGCAGATAAAAATGCTTGGGATTAAACTGCCGTTTCATACAGGCTATTCTAATATGAATGACTTGAAAACATAAATATTGTTAAGGTTATGTTATATTGCATTGTATAGCTTCACAGACAAATGAAGATTGTAATTCTTGTACCAAACTAATGGACATATTTAAAAGAGCATAGCCTGTGAGTTTCTTGCCAGTTCTTCTTACAGAGCGGTGGCTCGGAACTGGCACTGTTGTGGACTGAAGGAAACACAGGGTTTTTCTGTTCAGGAATATATTTCTTCTTCAGAGTTTACAATTTTTCTTTTTTCTTTTCTTTTTCTTCTTATTTGTTGCTTCCTCTGATGATCGTACCTTTCGAACAAACACGGCTTACTTAGGTACTTCGAGGCAATACCATACAGAGAGCCGTTTTTTTGTGACCCAATTTCGTATACATTTTTACTATGACAATACGAGTTTTCTTTTATTTTTACCATTATTCTTTTAAACAATATACAAGTGTTATACATCAAATTAAAGGTCTCATTCTATACTTTCTTAAAATATAACTATCACACATACATGTCAAATAGATAAGATTTTATGACCTTTTGAAACTCATACTTGGCTAAGTCTATACATTACACATATTGAATCATCGAACGTAACCTAATTTTTATAATTCTTTTTACTTATTTACAATTTATTAAAACGAAATCGTAGTTCTTAACAATAATCTAATGACGTTGCCGCTGTCCTTAACAGGCACTTAGATCCACTTACACTTAATTATTTATTATATTATATTTTTTGTTTTCAAATTGTTTTGTTGCATGTAAGTGAATCTAAGCTTCGTGATTTAGTGTAATATTATTTCGATTGTATTTTTTTTTATTTGTAATCATGACGTTTTCAAGTACTATGTATAATAGTTTATGAAATAAATATTTTTTTTACTTTACTTACTTTACTTTAAACTAACACGATCAATCAATTTGTCACGTGTACACTGCGCGGCGTGACAGTGTAATTGGAGATAGAACAAGTGTTACCCTTTCATTGTCATGCTATCATTAAACACGTGTCACTACCAGCTCATTTATACGGCATTCGTAACTAATTGGAAGAGAAGCGTCGAAAATTGTATGTTTTGATACAGTATATAAATTATCGAAGTAAAAACGAATGGTACTTAATATTACAAGAAAAAGTATTCGATTTTATTCTGATCATCATTTAAGGGTGTATAGGGATCCTACCAAGACCTAAGGAGCCCAAGTCAACCTCACCTGCAAGTGGTGCACCTGCCGATACACGGACGAGGCTCTGGCGAACATAACAGTGCCCGATAAGCGGCAATAGGCTCGCCACCTATTACGTGGGACCAACTATTTTACTATTTTTGGCGAAGAGTGGGCGTATAATATGCCTTTGCATAAACAGGCGTGAATCATCATCATCATCTCAGCCCATTTAAGTCCCACTACTGAGCATGAGCCTCCTATATCAAGATTGATATCAAGGTGTGAGGGTATTAGGTCATACTCCACCACGCTGACCCAGTGCAGATTGGCGGCGGCAGGTGTATGGCAATTTGGCATCTAACATGGCTTAACGACTACCACATTTTGTGATCACCGGGATTAAATAAATAATTGTATGCAGACCAACGGCTTAGCGTGCCTTCTTAAGCACGGAAGCGCTCGATATCAAATGCCACGGTCACTCATCTAAGGACTGGCCTCTGAAAACTCTGCTATACTTCGGGGATCGTTTCCGAGCAACGCCTTTATAATCACCATGCTGGGTATCAGGGGTACTTGTTCATAATCACCATGTTGACCAGGCGGGTTGGGAATAGCAGTTTAAGTCAGTACGCAAGATGACGCTGCTGCCCATCATCCGGTAAGAATTCTCTTCGTCGACTCATGCGACTTCACGCGACTTACGTTCGCCTATTTCAATTATCTACAAAAATATAAAACGAAAAGCAGCATATTAATTTTGCTGAAGATTTTAAAACAGTTTTTTTTATCATTCAATGCAGTTCATTCAGAAGTAAGTCTTAAATAAAAATACTTTCGTCATGCACACTCCACATTCATTGAAGTAGGAATAATGCGGCAGTACTCAAGTTGTATGGTCGAAGGTTGTATGGATGTATGAATGAATGGAATGGGACAATACGGGTAACATGTTAAATGGTACGGCGTGAAATGTCACCGTATTTAGGTAGCGGCTTCTTTGACGCGCGAGTGTTTGTACAAAGGAATTTTGTGGCCTTAAAGACAGCGGGTGTCAGTCGGCTGGCATAGTAATAAGTTTATTGATATAACAAAATTTTAATATTTCAGTTCAGTGCCTAAAAACAAAAGCTATCGACATAGCGCAAAGGATTAGCAAACTGAAGTGGCAGTGGGAGTTTTTAGATATAACTTAATTTTTGGATTTCAGTTCAGTGCCTAAAAACAAAAGCTATCGACATAGCGCAAAGGAAGGAGGTGTGGTAGTGGGCTGGTGATCACCGCTGACGTAGACGTGTACTATAGTGGAGTACACTGCTCGGGAAACAGCTCCAGCTAGGCGGAGCGACAACATACGCAAAACGGCTGGCAGCGGTTTGAGAAGAGGACTTGAAGATCGAGCTCAGTAGCATGCCATTGGAGAAGCCTATGTTCAGCACTGGACGAATATATGCTGATGATCTTACATATGTTAGGTTGAAAGAATATTTATTTTCCCATTAAAAACCATACAGTCACTTACATCAGAAATTTACAATAAATGTGGGTAAGAAAAAAATCTGTCGAGTAGGTATGAAAAAAATAAATAAAATAAATTGGGAACAGTTTACCTGGGGAGTGTACTTACTTAGCATACTTTAGAACCAAAACACATTCCATACCAAAACATAATTTTTGAAGTAACTTATATACGTGGTAATCAAGGTAATCGAGAACTTGTAAATTTAATAACAATGGTTATGCGATGGCAATCAGAGTATTCAGAAACATTCCAAATGAAATATAGCAGATTTAAAACGGTTTTGAGGCAATGGTTAATGAAAAAAGAGCTTTTACTCTATGAATGATTTTTAGATATGAAAAAAGTGTAGCTAATCTAGTCCTAACAATAATTATAAGAAATGTAAAAATTATGATACTAAAATTAGTTAAATAAATAATTTCATTAAGTAGGATCAATCAATGTCGACCGATATGGCGTGGTGGCGAGTATACCCGCACTCCACTCCTGAGGTAGTGGGTTCGATTCCCACTCAGGACAAATGTTTGTGTGTAAAATATTAATATTTGTTCTGGTGTGGGTGTTTTCCTATGTATATGTATATATTTACAAAAAAAAGTATTTATGTATTAGTATCCATAAAACAAGTTCTTAATGATACTTATCTTGGAACTAAATAATCGGTGTAAGACAGTGTCAAAAATATTTATAAAAAAAAAAGTAACCTTTTTTTAGGATTTGAGTTTGCATGCTATGTATTAAAGTAGCTAAATAGGCAGAGCTCAAATAGTTATAATAAGATCCACAATATGCAACCCTATTTATGGCAAATAAATGAATATGAATATGAATTTTGCTTATTACTTCGCACGATAGTAGTGCACTATGGCTAAAATAATATGCGCGTACCGAGAGCTAATTATCTCAGTAAACTTTAAAGCATTTTTCGTGGCCCAATAAATTATATTCGTAAGAAGATCTTTCGGGTAGCACCGCCCCCTCTAATTGATTGCATAACTGCCGCCTTTGAGTCATTCATGCAAAGTCCATTCATTCATTCGAGCTATTCATTCAATTTTACATTCATTCGATATGCGGCTCCAAATCGGCTCCTATCTACCAAACATTAACACTAGTTTCTGTAAAGGAATTTCAACTTTAACTCGACAGTTTAAGATTTAAATTTGTTAGTCAAGAAGTGAAAATATGTAGAGTCGCTTACTTTTGTGTGAAGTGTGTATTTTTTTTATTTGTGCATATATCGATATGTTGCTATCTTATTATAGTTAGAAAGAATTTCATGCAAGCCTTCGATTTTAGGGTTCCATGAGCCAAACTATTCTATAATATATTCTATAATCTATTTATAAAATCATTTTCAATAGGGTATATAGGTATAGGGTTCTTACCAAGACCAAAGGAGCCCAAGCCAACCTCACCTGCAAGTGGTGCACCTGCCGATCAACGGTCGAGTGCCCGGTAAGTGGCAATAGGTTCGCCACCTATTACGTGGGACCAACTATACAGGGCATCCCACGGTATGCCACATGGAGGAAAGTATCTTGAATATTGTAGATGGAACATTTGACTGTAAGAAGACATTTTTTTTTTATTTCAAAAACAATTTAAACCGCATTTATAGATTGAAACGGAAATCGAACGAGAAAAAAAATACCCTGCAACTGTATCATACCGATCGAAAGGCTCCATAATAAGGATTATTTTTGCTAAATAACAGAGAGTCAGAAATAAAAGAAAAACCATTAACTGCGGGCATTAACTGGTTTTGTCACCTGCCAGTTACAATAAAAATACTGAACATTAAAACAACATAATCTTTTACATTACTTTTTAAGTACAGTTATGGTAATGACTAGATGCATTATAGTTTAATTGCACTATATGTAATTTTGTTAGTATTCCAAAGAATATAGAACCTTAATTGCATGTACGACACTCTCTTGACCATATTTTTCTTTTGAAGTCAGACACATTGTCGCCTCAGAAGAGACACTTTGGATGAATGGAATTGGATTCGGCACGGCGGAATGATTGTGTATTATTTTCATTTTATAATTTTATTGGGCATTTAGCGTTTCATATTGGACTTTTATAGTTCATTGTCGTGTTGAGCAGATGTTAGTGATTTAAAAAAAAAACTGACTGTCAAATATGGCGCTAATTTGTGTCCCAGAATTTTTTGGAGTGATTTCTGAATAACTGTTTAAGAGTTTTGTATATTGGTTGGGTTGTTAGAACGCTATTCTGCACTACAAACCAACCTCGATGTATCTATGTAGATACATAAATGTATGATTCACTAACAGTAGTTATTTAATTTAAAATAATAATAAAACGCAAGCTGTCTTTAAAAGGATACTATTCTATCAAAGACTATATGGCAGATAAAAATGCTTGGGATTAAATTGCTGTTTCATACAGGCTATTCTAATATGAATGACTAAAAGCATGAATATTGTTATATTATGTTGCATTGTATAGCGTCACAGACAAATGAAGATTGAAACTAATCAATTGATAGCTTAAAAGAGCATAGCCTGTGAGTTTCTTGCTAGTTCTTCTTACAGAGCGGTTGCTCGGAACTGGCACTTAGAATTACTTATACTTAAATATTTTTTTGTTTTCTGATTGTTTTGTTGCATGTAAGTGAATCTAAGCTTCGTGATTTCAGTGTAATTATATTTTGATTGTTTTTTTATATTTATTTTTGACGTTTTCAAGTACTATGTAATAGTTTATGGAATAAAATGATTTGAAGTTTGTTGTTTAATAATAATGTTTCCACAAAGCTTCCACAAAGCTTTGTCTTTATACAGAATTAACTTAAAAAAGCAAACAAGTTATGTGATACACTGAAGCTTACTTAAGGCTCGCTGTTTTTAGATAACCACTTGTTTAATACTACTATTTACTGATTAATTAGGTATTATAATCCCAGCCCATTACCATCATACTAATGAGCATGGCATCATAGCAAAAGGTATCTGAGAGGTAAATAAATAAAAGAAAGATTTATTTGAACTTTCATTCATATATACATAAATTCACGTCTTTTTCCCCGAAGGGGTAGGAAGAGGCATATTATAAGCCCTACACTTCGCCAATCATATAGTTGGTCCCTCGTTATAGGTGGCGAGCCTATTGCCGCTTACCGAGCACTGTTATGTTCGCCAGAGCATCGTCCGTTGATCGGCAGGTGCACCACTTGCAGGTGAGGTTGGCTTGGGCTCCTTTGGTCTTGGTAGGAACCCTACATACTCATTCAAATATACATACATAAAGTCAAACCTGTTTCCCCGAAGAGGTAGTAAAAGCCATATTCATTCATTATTATAATATCCATAAAGGTTAACTGGCAGAGAATGCCTTATAGCATTAAGTTCGCTCTTTGAACATTTCTTTTAATTTGTGCGATATAGTTTAAATAAATAATCGGTCTCTACAGTTTGACATGTGTAAAAAAATCAACTTACAATTGATAATTATGCTAGAATTACATTAAAATATTCTCTCTAGAAACCTTTACCTGAATAATTAAATAATTATTACTTCACACCACATTCATATGAAAATTACTTCCTTTATATTCCTAAATTTGTT
The DNA here is from genome assembly GCA_949126915.1 of Musotima nitidalis. Lineage (NCBI taxonomy): Eukaryota > Metazoa > Arthropoda > Insecta > Lepidoptera > Crambidae > Musotima > Musotima nitidalis. Next base: position 1,856,504 of record OX421424.1, on the reverse strand, counting down.
AAAAAAAATAGTCACCGACAATCCTTTTGTAGAATACCAAACTCTAAAGGCTAAATCAACAAGATCTCAAAGACATATTTAGTTTTTATAACCTAAGATAAATCACATTAAAATTTCTATAAGATACCGTATACATTCCACGGACGGCTCGTGTAAAGGCATCTGCCGGTTTTTATAAAGCATCTTCCCATTTGCAGCGTCATTAAATACAATAGTGTCACACTTTACACTTATTAGCCATTTTTATATCATTCCTATAATAAATTTTATGCCAAATAAAATTCCTTGCCACACCTACTTTTAACCACTGTGCCGGCGGTAGCGGCTCGATGTTCGACGCCACAGAGTTGCGATTAGCTTCAAAGTGCGACACTATAATTAAATTTGTCGTTAAGTAATCTTACCTCTAAAAAGAAGATATTGGTGCTTGAAATGTCAGTGACATTACAAACGCGTTGTCAGCTGATTAATAAGCCGTTTCATTCGCTTTTCGATTTGCCTCATGCTGCAATCTCTTGGGAAAACCTCGCCAGGAAACACATTCCACAAACTTTAGGTTAGGGTACAGAAAGACTTTTTTTAAAGCACCTTACGCTGCCTTTTCTAACATTTGCATTTTTATTCGCACTTCATCTATTTAAAATGGTAGCTACTAAGGCATCGATTGTCTTAAAGATGTATATAGTAACTGTTGTGTAAAACATTAAAAAATATAACTTTAATGGAATGAAATAAATTGAGCAGTAGCATCACTGTGGCGAATGCGATCGCTCGGACAGCGATAAATAACCACGAAATACATAATTTTAGTCGTTACAAAAAGCGCTTTTTTGCCCAAATTTCGCCCCTTGCGTAAAATTGTTCGTCCTTTTATCGGATCGCCATTTTGTTGTAAGAGCCATGGCAAATTCATGGTGTTATTACGACTTGCGGTCGTGGGGTGAGTGTTCATTGTTTATTCTCTAATCGAAAGCACTTAAACTTTTTTATAAGTATTATGAATTATTATTATAAACTGTTTTCCCCAGAGTTGGGATTTGCGCTCTTCAAACAGATCGATTAATCACGAATCGAGATTATGAACAAATCCTACAGAACTCGAATACTCGAATACTTCGTTATACCCATCCCTTTCACTCGATAATTATATACCTAGGAAGTGAACGAGGTAAGTATAACGAAGTGTTCTCAGACTAGTAATTTGATGCTATTTTCCACGTTCTTGTATATACTCCACTATAAGCTGAAAGATCGAGAGTCGAGTGAAAAGTAAAATCGTTCCAAGCTTCATAATTCATTCCTTATTTTTCCATATTAGCTGTCTCGCAACGTAGTGTCACTACACGCCTCACTTACGGCTTAAAATAAAAGTAACGGTTTTAATAAGTTAAAAATAAGCGAGCCTATTGCCGCTTTCCGGGCACTTCTATGTTCGCCAGAACCTCGTCCGTTGATCAGCTGGTGCACCACTTGCAGGTGAGGTTTGCTTGGGCTTCTCAGATCTTGGTAGGAGCCCTATACACCTTTGTATCCCTATACATATTTGGCTGTTCTATTATTCCTAATCTATAATATGGACTACCAGATGTTTACCTCTGGGCTGCGGAGGTCAGACGGCAGTCGCTCCACGCAATAACTCAAATCTGGTTGAACCAGTGAGCAGACCCTGGGCCCTAAGCTTAAGTCTGGGGCAGCCGGGATAATGCTAGGATATGATGATGAATGTGGACTACCAGGGAAAGTAAACTTAAGAGTTGTTAATTTGGCTGCCAAGCACACGCACCAACAGTAAATGAAACATTTTCATTGGCATAAAGATAAAAACTTTTTCTAACAGTACATATTGTAAACAGTAAGTTGTCCAAGACATAGATAGTTATTTGAAAACTATTGCAGAAAATACCAATCTATTTAAGGATGATTTGATTTCATATTTTAAAAAAATATAGAAGTCTGTGAATTCTGTCCGATAATAAAAGACTTTTCATCTTCTTAACCTTGATCGTACCAAACATATAAAAACATTATAAAGTCAATCCCATATGTTAAAAATATTCAGTTTACCCACGTAAAGAGATTTGTACCTGCCAGTACTAAAGCGGCATATCCTCAATTTGGACACGAATGAAATGGAATTTAAATAATGTATTCGAAGCGCTCCCGTGAGGAAACGCACGGAAAATTGTCGCAGAATGTCTCCGACGAAATTGGTTTAGGTAATTTTTCTGCTTATAAAACAAACCGGTTTCATACAAAAATAAACACGTAGCAGGAAAGTGTTGCCGGAATGATCAATAAAAGCTTACGTGGTTTTTGAATGTTTTAGTAATTTAATTATACAGGATCATATAGTTATAAGAACTTCAATAAACCGTCAAATTGTGGGACATTTTTATTGCAATAAGAGCATAATGATTCTAATCGTGGTTTTGAAGCGCGTTTTTAAGCGCGTTTTTAAGCTCATAAGGTTTAGGGTACTAGACAGAGTTTTGGTAAGTTATCTCGGGGTGTGTGGAGAAGTGAAGTGTTACTAAAATGACCAATAAAACCTTGGTTTTAGTAATAATATAGTGTAGTAATTTTTGGTTGTTTTTAAGCTAGGTGCAGAAACGCTTGTGGCTCCACGGTAGTCAATAGGCAGAGTTCACACACGTCATTCATTGGATCAATGACCGTTTGTTTTTTAGTATTTGTTTGTTTAGTATCCAGTGCTTCGAAAGGTACCTTCAGATGTTGGTACCGTTTATCACTCATCAGCCTAGGTTAGAGACCCTATTGGGCGGATTCGACTATATGATACAAAAATCACATCTTTCCATTAGATGGGAAGCCATTCTCTACTTATCGTTCACGAAATATAAAGTCTGACTTTATATTTCGTGAACGAAATACTGTTTTATGAAGATTGTAATTCTAGTACCAAACTAATGGACATATTTAAAAGAGCATAGCCTGTGAGTTTCCTGCCAGTTCTTCTTACAGAGCGGTGGCTCGGAACTGGCACTTAGATTCACTTACACTTAATTATTTTTTGTTTTTAAATTGTTTTGTTGCATGTAAGTGAATCTAAGCTTCGTGATTTAGTGTAATATTATTTCGATTGTTTTTTTTTTCATTTGTAATCATGACGTTTTCAAGAACTATAATTTACTTTTTTTACTTTACTTTGTTATTGAAATATGTAGGTAGATGGCGCATTGTAACTCGGTGTACAGAAACCTCAATAAACAATCTTTCTATACCCTGCATTTTATTTAACACCATACTAAAGAAACTGGAAATAAATATAAGTGTAATTGTACATAACATTTTAAAAACTCGTAGTCCGGTTATGACTGAACATGAAAGAATTTTTTTTGTCCTATATTATTAAAACATAATGTACAAAATATAGCCATCCTTTTAACTGTTATTATCACACGCTTGTAGCAGCTCCTTAACATTGTACTCAATGTGGTTCAACAAAAGAATGAATGAGATGTCAAAATTTTGACACGACACCCCTTCAACGTTTCTGGATTAAACAGGCCCAATTACTTTATTAATACTGAACAAACCAATAAGTGGTTTTCAAAACCCACTTACGACCGCAGTGATAATTATTTAAAAGTGTCCATTTATAAGCCCTCGACGGGTTTACAGAACGTTGTGCCTCAAGTGATTCGCATATGTTTCTGTGATTGTGATTGCATTGTATTCAAGTTCTTTTACGAATTTAGCTTTAAATTTGTACCATGTAAAACACAAAATTGTTTGTGTGTTGCAAATTTATTAATTTAACCTTTCAAACTAACTACAATCGAAACATACAAGCAAAAATGTTCTCTTTACTTACTATGAAATAGGATTCCATATTGAAAAGCAAAATTTTTGAGTTACGTTCTTTTGTAACGTGGAATTCAACCCCTAAATGCATTAGTATAAAAATTACATTGCACAACAATAGTAAGGTATTTTAACATCAACAGCTTTGTTGCTAAAGGTTAAAATCCTTTGACTTAGTAGTATTGCAAATAGCACAGTGCAGTGAATACGACCAGTTGGCGATGAATTAAACATTTAATTTGTTTTTATTATTTCTTTCGGATTATATTAAGCGTGAGTACAATACAACACAGTCTCAATTCGTTACACAAAGTCATTATTTTGATTAAACAGAAAGATCAACAAATACCTTTCATCACTAAAGTAGCAATTAAAGTTTTTTTGCATTTCAAATTAGTTTTATTCAAGTGACAAAGATTTGAGTTATTACTTTTTTGCAACTATTTAAGAATAATATATTAGTATATTGTCATTTGACGTGCAAATGAATTTAGGCTGTAATTTCAGAACCAGTATAATTAAATTTGTTAATAATGTTTATGACCGTTTTTTTATGTGAGCAATCTTAGCTTGGCTAAGACTTGGCAAACGTAGTGTAGGACGTCCACTCGCCAGGTGGGGTGACGATTTGCGAGCGGTCGCTGGCAGATGCTGGATGCGGCAAGCCGAAGACAGGGGAAAATGGCGCGATTTGGGAGAGGCCTATGTCCAGCAGTGGACTAGTATAGGCTGATGATGATGATGATGAATCTTAGCTTAAGTCAAATTAGTATTGTTAGTGGCAATCGTAGAAGACGACAATCTCCCACCCAGTGAGAATGAAATGAAATTTCGTCAAGGCAGTGGGAAGCTGGCAGAAGCAGTCGGCTCAGGATCAATCAATGACCACCCCGACTGATCTCCAACTTGTCGTGGTGGGGAGGCTGAGTACCTCCCGGTAGGGCGTAGGGGCCACTGGGAAAATGTAACATCCAGAGACCGGCGACTCTGGGTGCCCTTAATACTGACTACCGGGGGATAAACTAACAGGAACCTGTGGAGGGCAGTCCACTGCGCCTCTTTGAGGAGGTTCTCCTGATTCTGATCCGGGGGACGTTGGCCGCGGGCGGGTGTCAGTCGCTGCAAACCAGGTACTGGCCCCCCGCCCCTTTTTCAACAAGCGGCGGGCGTCATCAGAAAATTATTAGTGGATGTTACTGCTGGGCGGTGGTGTCTGCCAGTGGTGAGTCCCACAAACTCCTCTCGGTCCTCCTTTGGCCGGGAGGCAGTGCATGAAAACATTTTGTTACCGTAGTAAAAAAAACTTAGTTCTAGAAACTATTATAAATAATGTCCTAGTCCTAGTAGTCCTAGACTTGATTAATTCTAACAGCAGGACGTCACATACATGCTTGCGTGTTTTGGAATATGAGTTGAATCTCTTCCACTGTTCTTATAAGCATCTCGACATTTATAAGCCCAAGTGGAATAAGACATTTGAAATGTGTTTCAGAAGTATATTTTTTTTGTTTTATATAATGGCTTCGTGCGCATTTAGCCAGTGTCAAGTTATAGATATATTAATAATATTTAATTCATAATAAATGAGGTGATGAATGGTAAATGAGATACCCTCCCCTAAACCCCTTAAATCTTCAGTACAGATGTTAGACTATGCTCAGATCGCACATGGACTACTTAAGAGAACTTGAAAAGTGATATTGCACTGTTTTATTTCATTTGATTACTCGTTTAATTTCACAAACACTTAACGGTTAACACATTATTGTTCGAAATTATCACAAATTTTAGCAAATAAAACAAAACTCAGACATGACGCTTCGCTATCCTGCCAAGAAGGTCACCAGTAAATTATAAGCAAGTATAGTTGATAATGACAAAATTAACCCTGCGTACGCTTATCCTATACTTTAAGCTCAGGCCTACCATTATTTTAGTACAGAAAGTAAATAATTCCATACGAAATTGTCGTCCTAGCAGATTTATAGCTCCCCTTTAGTAACTTAGGTTGATTAACAACTGCTCCGAAATGAAGTACAATACTGCTTTACTTAAGTTATGGGTTCGTTTTAATGTGACTATTAGATTCGTGGCTTAATTATACAAAGATTAGATTTCATATAAAGAGCGGAGAAATAAATTGGTGTATGATATAAGAATGATGACGGTGGATGAAAAGGGTCTAGGTTTATTGACGTCGAAATCATTGGGGAGGCCTATGTTAAGCAGTGAACGTTTAGTGGATAAAGTAATGATAATGAGGAGGCCTAAATTGAGCAGTGGACTTTTAGTAGATAAGCTAATGATGATGGGGAGGCCTTTATTGAGCAGTGGACTTTTAGTAGATAAGCTAATGATAATGGGGAGGTCTTTATTGAGCAGTGGACTTTTAGTAGATAAGCTAATGATGATGGGGAGGCCTTTATTGAGCAGTGGACTTTTAGTAGAAAAGCTAATGATGATGGGGAGGCCTTTATTGAGCAGTGGACTTTTAGTAGAAAAGCTAATGATGATGGGGAGGCCTTTATTGAGCAGTGGACTTTTAGTAGAAAAGCTAATGATGATGGGGGAGGCCTTTATTGAGCAGTGGACTTTTAGTAGAAAAGCTAATGATGATGGGGAGGCCTTTATTGAGCAGTGGACTTTTAGTAGAAAAGCTAATGATGATGGGGAGGCCTTTATTGAGCAGTGGACTTTTAGTAGAAAAGCTAATGATTATGGGGAGGCCTTTATTGAGCAGTGGACTTTTAGTAGATAAGCTAATGATTATGGGGAGGCCTTTATTGAGCAGTGGACTTTCTTTGACTTGACTCGACTAAGACGGACTATACTCGACTTAAACTGTGACTAAATGACAAATATACTGCTTCTAAGCAAATACTTGACACTGGCTAATACTCTAAACGAGTGAGTCCATATCTAAGAAAAAAAATTGGTTGTCTGTAAAGTCGGTTTACTGACGATAGTTGAACGTGACAACGTCTTAAGAAAATACTGATGGAATGGTAGCATTTTTCAAAAGAAAATTTTAATTTCATTTGTTTAATAAAGCAGCAGCTGTCCACGCAGACGCATCGCTCACTCAAGTAGGAGAGAGACGGATGTCGAACGCTGCCGAACGCAAAGGCCGATTGTGCTTCTTTGTCGCTCATTTCGCGCTCTCGTTTGCACTTCAAGCCTTACATGGAACGCCTCAGAGCGAGGTAACGCCGCATGAGTCATGTTTTTTCGTGCGTGCAGCCGGCTCTATCGAATTATAAGACGTTGTCACGTCAAAAAATAAACAAACAGAATACCGTATTCCATAACAACAGAGCCGTTACAAAGACGCAGGATAAGTAAACACAAGCGATAATCATAAACCAAATCTTATAAAAATCAATTTACCACGAAAGTAAACACTGATTATCCTCTTGCGTGTATTCTTGTAATAATATCTAACGGTAGGTGTGAATATGTTTATACAATTGACGTATGATGAATCTTGTTAGTGAAACACGGTAATTTAATGGTGTTCTAACACGCAAAACTCAGGTTTGACCATGTTTTTTAACTACAGTGTTTAAGTAGTAATTGTATTTTTATAGGTCGTTTTAACGAGTAGTTTATTGTGTTTATAATGTGTCAGCAAAGTTGAATGATAATATTAATAAATAATAATAATAAATATTTTCTAACAATTACACCAATTATTTAGTTCCAAGATAAGTATCATTAAGAACTTGTGTTATGGATACTAAATAACGGATAAACATACATAAATACTATTTTTTTTTGTAAATACATACTTAATATACATAGGGAAACACCCAGACCAGAACAAATATTCATGTTCATGCACACAAATATTTGTCCTGTGTGGGAATCGAACCCACGACCTTGGAGCGGAGAGCGGGTATACTCGCCACCACGCCATATCGGTCGTCATATTCGTTAAGGTTTAGCGTTTTTTAATTACAATGGGATGAACGTGATTATTTTGAGGTAAGAAAAGTCTTTTTTTTTGTTTGACGTTTCTATGAGATAAATCTAATAATAGTCTTAATTTATAAAGATATATTATAAAACGATATATACAGTGTCACAAAAAAAATATTTATTCTAAGCTGCTGATCTTAAATGGATACCTGTTTACTCCATGTACTCATCATTATATCCTAGAATCATCCCCGTTTCCCTAGACTAAAGCTTAGGGTCCAGGGTCTGCTTACTGGTTTAAGCAAATTTGACTGAATTTCAGTTATTACATGGAGCGACAGCCGTCTGACCTCCGCAACCCAGAGGGAAACATCATTCTATGGTTAAACCAGCTGTCGGTCTGTTAGAAGGTACTGACTTCCTAATAACGACTGCCATAATAAATGTTCATGACAGCCGAGATCAACGCGCAACGGCTTAACGTGCTACCCGAGGCACGGACACATATAATTTCATTGTTTGAGGAACTATACAGAACTAAATTTAAGAGAGATAAGTAGAACAAATATTAGATAATACAGGTGATTGAATTAGCTCCCCCCGACTGATCTCCACCTTGTCGTGGGGGGGGGGCTGAGTACCTCCCGGTAGGGCACAAGAGGCGCTAGAGAAAAGGTAACACCCAGAGATTGGCGACTCTGGGTGCCCTTAGTACCGACTACCGGGGGAGAAACTAAGAGGGACCTGTGGAGGGCGCAGCGGGCGGGCCAGGAGGGCCCGCTCAGCAGCGCCAGGAGGGTCTAGGCAGTGGGGGCAGGGGGCCCCTGCTGTCTCACCATGGACCCTCCGGGAAGTCGGCCACACACGCTATGGTCGCACGGGGAGGTAGGAGAGGCGCGTCCACTGCGTCTCTCTGAGGAGGTCCTCCCGGTTTTGATCCGGGGGACGTTGGCCGCAGGTGGGGTGTCAGAAGCTGCAACCCAGGTACTGGCCCCCGCCTCTTTCTCAACAAGCGGCGGGCGTCGTCGGAAAATTTTTAGTGTGTATTACTGCTGGCAGTCGTGTCTGCCGGTGGTGAGTCCCACACCCCCCTTTCGGTCCCCCTTTGGCCGGAAGGCAGTGCGTAAATGCATTTTCTTACCGACGTAAAACAAAAAAAAAGGTGATTGAATTAGCTAACGCAGTAGTAGACACAACACATGAATAATTAATGTTATTGCCATCCTCTCTATCTATTCGTATCTGAATAAGCAGAGGTACCTAATTAGATCTCCCCCACATTGCAACAAAACTCACGACGTTGCTTGCGAATCAAATCAAATACAAACGGATTGCATTAAACACAGCATTTCATTAGCGCAAGAAATAGCACAGCGAAGCACCAACTTATTAAGTATTCGAGAGGTGCCACTTGCTGACTGCCACACAAAAGGGGAATTTCGGTTGGAAACAAATTCGGAACTCCGGATAACGTACCGGAAATTTTAATTGCCGGCTGAATTACAAGCAGACGCTTTAAATTTCTGGAAAGGTACATAAGTAATTTCCACAGTACCCAAGTGTTTTAACACAGAGATCTGAAGGTGAAACGTGTCAATGAGAGGTGACTCTTCACCCTCATGTATTCTAGAAGAGAGTCCATTTTCTTAGCCATCTTCTACAAGCATAAATAATAAATATAAATATTCTCTTACAATCACACCAATTCTTTAGTTCCAAGATAAGTATCAATAAAAACTTGTGTTATGGATACTAAAGAACGGATAAACATACTTAAATACTTTTTTTTTTTTTGTAAATATATACTTAATATACATAGGAAAACACCCAGACCAGAACAAATATTCATGTTCATCCACATAAAGATTTGTCCTGTGTAGGAATCGAACCCACGACCTCTGGAGTAAAGTGCAGGTATACTGACCTCCACGCCAAATCGGTCGTCAAAATAATTAATTACACGCATGGGGTCAAGATTGACCCCATGCGACTATATGTGTGATTTTCTTTATGCGACTATCTAAGGGTTAAGCTTCAAACTGCTGGAAAGATGGTGATAGTTATCGCTGGGAATATCGTTGTAATTACTAAACAGTACGAGTATCATCATCATCATCTCAGCCCATTAACGTCCCACTACTGAGCACGAGCCTCCTCTCACATATTAAGGTGTGAGGGTATTGGATCATACTCCACCACGCTGACCCAGTGCGAATTGGCGGAGGCAGGTGTATGGCGTCCTGCTGTTAGAATTTATCAAGCCGCCCATTAGGCCTCTAACATGGCTTAACGACTACCACATAATAAATCTATTAATTTCTAAGTACTATGATGATGGCAAGATTGCTGGCTGATTTACAACCAGAAGCTATAAATTTTAAGATACACACATATATACATAATGTCACGTCTATTTCTCGTAGAGAGGCAGAGATCTTTCCACTTGCTACGATCTTGGCACACACTTTTAGCTTAATTTACACTCATTTACCTTCTCATACACGTACGTTTAGGGTACTTTTGACGTGCCCTTGCCAAAATTTGAAGATAATTTTGCTTAATCTCACAAGTAGCAAAGTTTACATTATGCACACAGATATAAAGATGAAACGTATCCACACTAGACGAAATATCATTTCCTTAGTCGCCATCGACTAGCAGTGGCCTTAAATTGCCGGAGAGAGATGGTGTTCGTTATCGGCGATAACAATCACTGAAAAGTACGATTATACTACTCTGCCAAGAAAGTACCGGGAAAAAATAAATAACACATAAAATTTTTGTTATTCATCCAAACAAATTTTATCACATTATTTGTTTTATGCTATGTAGTGATGATGTAACACACTTGTTGATTTTCCCCGACTTTATTAGGCGTATCATATTTCCGGGTCAATTTAACGATCAGGGAACGACATAAACATCAATCTGTTTGAAGTTGTAAATTTATCATGATGTTTGGCAACGTTTCGGCAAAAGGTCGATGTACCCGTTCCGCGCTTCAAATGTGGTTTTACAGTATAAAATATTTGTGTATATGAACTGGTATTTTGTTTAAGTTTAGGTGTTTTCTATGTATAATATTATAAGAATATGTTATATTAAAAGTGTTTACGCGTTTAGTTGAGTCATTATGCTGGAATAAGGGACGGACATAATGTATACAAGTCTTTATGTCAGCCTTGAAGTCCACTGCTGAACATTAGCCTACCCAATAGATTACTGTCGCCTTGCTGGGCAGGTGGGTTGGTGAGCGCGATCAAGTAAGCAGGATAACGCTGCCACCCACGTCCGTTCTTAAAAAAGTATTTTTTTATTTAGTAGTAACATAGACATATCGCACATCCTCTAAAAAAGTGTCATAACACAAAAAAAGTGATTTTATGAAAATTAAGATTTACGATTTTTTAGTTATTTTGTGTCGTCTTGTGAATTAGGAACTGTAATTAATTTTGTTTTTATGTGTTATATTGCTTTAAATTTTATTTAACTTTATGACAGTAAGACAAAAATAAAAGAAAAAATTAAACGTTTCTTTATTATTACTTCGTTATCGACTTTTTTTGTGTTATGACACTTTTTTAGAGGATGTGCGATATAGGGATGGGCATTTCATTTAAAAGATTCAACCCAGTGCTATATGCTTTTCCGTTAAAACTACGATTTTAATAATATACAAACATGCATTCAGCCTATTGCCGCTTACCGGGAACTGTTATGTTCGCCTGAAAATAGGTGTATCTCTTTGATTAACAACACAAATTATTAATTAATTAGTTATACAATCAGCATCACCGTCATCTCTGTCCAGCGACGACTAATGAGCACGAGCCTAATCTCATAAATCAGTTAAAACGTACAGACGTTTTGCTATCCCATCTAAGCCATTAAATTGATACTTATTTGATGAACGTTTGAACTATAAAATATATGCTTATGTACGAGTATATCATAAATAAATAATTAATCTATTGAAGTAAAAAATCACAAAATGGTTTTCATTTTAAATTTCCAGAATACACCCAAACATACAGACAAATTCTTGCACGTGTTGAGCATTGTGTGTTGGTAGGGGCGTGGTTCTTAACGTTAATTTGTTGACAAATGGCGCTGTCTGGCAGACTCACCAGGTGGCCGCCACGAGGCATTGCAAAAAGTGTTCTGTATTTTATTGGCTTTTATAGAGAGCATATATTTTATAGTATATCTTTTATAGAATGCATGTATAAACAAGATCAACAAGTAATTTTAAATATAAGGCTTTTAATCTATACATAGTATAAAATGAAGTTGCGAAGGGCGCCCAAAATATGTTTGTTACCTAGGATCTCAAAAACTACTATATCAAAAGCTATGCGGTTTTCAATAATGGAAAGAAGACATTCCAGGGATTCTATAGGTGTATAATTTAGGTGTACCTACTTAAGAAATTATTAGAGTAATCGTAACAGTTATCAGACGGACGGAAGAAAAACGAGCTTTTTGGAGGCTTGCATTGCGTGCGCTGCTGAAATAACTCAAAATACAGAATAACAATGTATGGGGGAATTATTCTTCTCAAAAAGTTCTATAAAAAAGTCTGCGATAGCATATGTCTATCCTTTAAGGTTTAGCCACAATAACGATTTTAGTGGTGTTCAAGTTTAATTTACGAAATATCTTATTTTTCAATTACTCGACGTTCCTACCGACATAGACCAATAAACATAAAACAAAATGGATATCAAATTAAAGCTGATGAAATGAGGATTCCGAATATATACATATCATAACACTTTTATGTTAATATTAATACACAAGATGCATTTACAATGCCGAGGGCAGAGATGGCGGCGGCGGCTGCGTTCCGTCGTTGTGTCAGTCAGTCGGTCCGCATAGCACGACAGTGGCGGCGAGTGGCGGCGCGCGGCGGCGGCGACGGCGGTGGTGGGGGTGGGCTCATGTTGAGGTGCGCGACCCGAACGGGCAGACACGTGAGGGCAGACAATGTTGATGGTTGTGTCGAATTATAAAATTTTCAGTGCGGCACGGATTTTTAAAATTTAATGTATGTGATTCATTTTATTATTATCACTTTGAATTGGAAGGAGTTTCTATTTTCATAACTACAGCTGTAAAAGTCGAATATCCGAGCGAAGCCGGAACCGCGGGCTGCTAGTTTAAAATAAGTTTAAATTATCATAATATAGTTCTGAAATCATATCCTAGCGTTATCCGTTTGCCCTAGCCTTTAACATAGCCCAGGGTCGGTCACTGGTTTGACCAGATTTTGGCTGAATTTCAGTTATTACATGGAGCGACTGCCGTCTGACCTCTAGAACCTAGAGGGAAACATCATTCAAAAAATAAAAACAAATAAAATATACTTTATTGTCTATAAGATCAACATGATCATTTAGATTCGTCAAACATTCAGGCACAAAATTGAAATTCGATAATTTTTTTTAACAACAATGAAAGAGATATGAGCGGTACAATAATAAAGAAATAAAAGCAAATGGATTCTTTGTCAGAATTTATCAAGGTTTGTCAGTTTATTCGTCTGTTGTGGTTTTCCTCAAGATTTGTCAGTCTGTCTGTTACACTTATTGGGGAGATCTGTCAGTCAGCCTGTCGTGATTCTAATGGAGGGAGGGGATTGCCCGTCAGTCAGTCTGTCAGTGTGTTCTGTGGTTAAACCAGCTGTCAGCATATTAGAAGGAACTGACTTCCTAATAACGACAACTATCGATGTTCATGACATCAGGGACCAACAGCTTAACGTGCTTTTCGAGGCACAGAGCAAGCGATAATTACGCACATAACTTCCAATAGCGCGATCAGGGTGTGTACCTAAGAAGCTTTGTATTTTTAGTCTATAGGCCTATTATTAGTACTAAAGCCAGAGCGAGCAATTCCAACATACATCCTTTTATTACTTTCTGGAGTTGTCTTACCATATGTCAAAGTATATTGAACAATAAAGACAAACATACATATTTTTACATACATTCACGCCTGTATCGGCAGGCAGAGGCATATTATGCGCGCACATTTCTCCATAAATATTGTTTTTCCAATGTAATAGGTGGCGAACCTATTGCGGCTTACCGGGAACTGTTACGTTCGGCAGAAGCTCGTCCGTTTATCGGCAGGTGTACTGTGCCCGCTACATTCTTGCACGTATTTTTAAATTAATGAAGATAAGTCACGTTGACAGTAAAACGAGTATTATTCACGTACTCGTTTAGTATATTAGGTCGGGGAAAAAGTCTTTTCGCATAACGTAGGTATAAACTTATTATAAAAATTTTTTGACTGTACTATTTGTGTCTGGCTGGTTTTGGTAACATTAAAAAGGTTCCATTATAAAGAAAAGAAAAAAATAAAAAAAAGTTGTTTCCCGCTATTTTTCATTTGTTTTTCTCTCCGTTAAAATGAATGAATCTAATAAAGAAATTCGATACATTTTAAAATTTTATTATAAAAAAGGCAAAAATGCAACTCAAGCAGTGAAAAAAATTTGTGATGTTTATGGACCTGATGCAGTGTCAGTAAGAGTAGCACAAATTTGGTTCAAACGTTTTCAGTCCGGAAATTTTGATGTTAAAGATGCACCTCGCTCTGGTCGCCCTGTTACGAATAAAATGGACGCCATTTTTGAAAGAGTGGAGCAAGATCGGCATATTAGTAGTTACGATGTAGCTGAAGAACTGGGAATTGATCACAAAACAGTTTTGACCCATTTGAAGAAAGCTGGTTATACAAAAAAGCTCGATATTTGGGTGCCACACGAGCTCACTCAAAGAAACTTAATGAACCGTGTACTCATTTGCGATTCATTATTGAGACGTAATGAAACCGAGCCGTTTTTGAAGAGATTGATAACTGGCGATGAAGAGTGGATCACGTACGACAAGAACGTGCGAAAAAGGTCGTGGTCGAAAGTTGGCCAGGCTTCACAGACTGTGGCCAAACCTGGCCTAACACGAAATAAGGTGATGCTGTGTGTATGGTGGGATTGGAAGGGCATTGTTTATTATGAGCTTTTACCGCCCGGCAAAACCATCGATTCTGATCTTTACTGCCAGCAACTGATGAGATTAAAGGAAGCAGTCGAGAGAAAACGGCCGGAATTGATCAACAGGAAGGGTGTGGTCTTTTATCACGATAACGCTAGACCACACACATCTTTAGCCACTCAGCAAAAATTAAGAGAGTTCGACTGGGAGGTCCTAGTGCATCCACCATATAGCCCTGACCTTGCGCCTTCAGATTTTCACCTGTTTCGGTCTCTGCAGAATTCTTTAGGTTCTGTAAGGTTGACCTCAAGAGAGGACTGCCAAAACTATTTGTCCCGTTTTTTTGATCAGAAGTCCCAAAGTTTCTACAGTAACGGGATAATGTCTCTGCCCACAAAATGGCAGAAAGTTATTCAACAAAACGGTACATATATATTGTAAATAAATTTAAATAAACTTTGAAAAAAATGTCTTGACTTTTCATACAAAAATACGAAAAGACTTTTTCCCCAACCTATTATAAGCCTTATGTTTTTGTAAATAAATTAGAATAATCTACATCTTGAGTCTCACTTATTCTCCTGCCCATACATTGGCACATGTACCACTAAGAGGTGAGGTTGGCTTGGGCTCCTTAGCTGTTGGTAGGTTCCCTAAACAAAAAAGAACATTTTCACAGACATGTATGCAGTGATTTGTAGCGAAATAAAAAAGGTTTTATATATTTCATATTCTTTTAATTAAGCGAGGGTGGAGCCGCAGTGACAGGCGGAGCGTCTAAAAAAATTTTATCGGATAAACTTAACTGTTCTCATACGAACTCGACCTAATTAAGAAAACATTCAGGCCACTATAGATTTAAACAGAGTTTGTTTGGTTCGTTTTGTATTCAAATAGTTTCGTATTAATCTAGATTTAATATATACGTTCATAATGTCACTTCAATAAATTCCATTTATTATTTAGTCCATTATTTATTACATTATTTGTTTAGAATTTTATCATAAAGTTCGCTAATAAAATCAAAAAGCAATTCGACTTGGAATATATATTTTTTTCAAACATGGGATTGATGAAGACTTCTCACAATTTCGTAGCAATGGTGTCCCTAACATTATTGCAAATTTTCAGCTTTTTGGATATTGTGCAAGGGTCAACGTCTAATTTTACCAGACTAGACTCCTGGACCTGTATACCCCACTTACCTGCAATAGTAATGACCCCACATTCCGAATAGGGCCTAGATTAATATAAGCTGTAGAGTTGGATATTTTTTCACTTTCGCATGCATCATTTGACAAAATCCTTGCTAAAATTATTTAGAAGGGATCTAAAAAGCAAATTGTAAGCAGAGTTCTTTAGATGAAACTTGTCTAATTTATTTGACGTTTCATCTAAAATTCCGGCTCGGAAAGTGAGCCTAACAGCATATTGATATCATCATCAACATAACAGCTTTATAAAGTCCACTGCTGAGCATAAGCCTCCCCAACCATCATCACCATCATCTCAGCCCATAAACGTCCCACTACTAAGCACGAGCCTCCTCTCACATACCAATGTGCGAGGGTATTGGGTCATTCTCCACCACGCGGACCCAGTGCGGATTGGCGGAGGCAGGTGTATGGCGTCCTGCTGTTAGAATTTATCAAGCCGCCCATTAGGCCTCTAACATGGCTTAACGACTACCACATTTAGTGATAACCGGGACCAACGGCTTATCGTGCCTTCCGAAGCACGGAAGCGCTCGATATCAAATGCCACACAAACGGTCACCCATCCAAGGACTGACCTCTGTAAACTCTGCTGTACTTCGGTTATCGTTTCCACCGAGCACCGCAGAGCTACGAGCGCTTTATCCGATTACATTCTATTGAGGGGGTATCTACTAACAAGACACGGCGCAGCAGCATTTCGTGGAAGCTTCCGTTATTCAGTCAATAATATCCCCCCACCTATTAGGAATTGTAAAACTTTGAAATCGTTCCGTTAGCTTTATAGAAGTCATTTATTATGTTCCCAGAAGGGTATTTAGTTAAGTTTATTTAGTCTCTTTTGCTCTAATATTTTCTAGTTTGTTTGATATTTTGTTATAGCCGTATTATTATATATTATTAACAAATTGTATGTTTAAGTGGTGTTTTATTGTTTTAAGTATGCAAAATTTATATCTTGTAATGTTTAACTATGCGTTTCATGTTTGTCCTATTTACGTAGTATTTATAGGCATATACCGAACCCCTCGGCATATGCTGAGTACAAGCCTTTTCGATGCCACGATTATGTGTCACGGAATAAATTATTTTCTTTCTTTCTTTCTAATAATAATATGATGACGCTGCTGCCCACCATCTGGTAGTATAACTCTTCATCGACTCTTATGACTCCCCGTGAGATGAGAGGCACCCCCTCTACTATTCCACGCCGTTACAACACGGCACAACTAAATATAGTTTTCTTTATAGTTATCCCTTTACCAGGCAGTGGTCAATATATGGCCACCATAAATTAAACCTTATGGGGTTAACTTAAGGTGGAAAATCAATGGATATTTTCAACGTTTTGCCTGTTATAGGGTTGTAGGAAAGTTTCTGGCCATCCCAAATGGGTTATATTTTGTAAAAGGGATTATATATATTCTTAATAACTACAAATAAAATAGTACACCTAATCCTCTGTCAACTGTGTTTCTAGACAAACTTTGATCAAAAACAATTTGTGATCTCTCTGAGAGGAGTTTATTTAATAATATTATGTTATAAGATTACAGTATTTGTGTCACCGAGACGCTGTTTTTCTTTCTCCCGCCCCTGAGGGGATTGCCTAAGATGGCAACCACGATTCTATGTTCACATGCTATAGATTAGTTTATCTGGCAGTTAGAGTGTACGGTTAGCAAAAAAATACTTTGTTTTCTTTTGTATTTTTATTGTAGGTACTTTTATTTACGCGATTAAGGGAATGAAATAAAGTAATAGTTATTAAATGTTTTAGTAATATAAGTTATATGTAAAATATATTGGCATTCTTAAGTGCTCCATTGGAACCAAAACTAAATTTTTCATTTTGATAGTATCAATTCCTTATAATATTGTAATTTAATTTAATTTTAAAAATTCTAATAATTATGTATGTTTTCTTTTCTGTGACGTGTAATGTTGTATTACCAATAAATGAGTATTTGGTATTAATAAAACATTTTTAATTTCATTTCACATATCTTTGGTATTCTTTAGTGAAACTTATTTTAATGAAGTAAAAGAGATCCTTGTTTTTATTATAATAATTAGATTTTTATGAAGCCTCTAACACGGTTAAGAATACCATATAGAGTGATAACTGGTACCAACGGTTTGACGTGCCTTCTGAAGCACGGAATAGCTCGAATATTAAATGCCACACAAACGATGACCTTGTGGTATCACCCTGAAATATTTACACCCTTTCTCATCCCATGGGGAGTGGTGAGAGTCAACGTACAATTTTAGGTTTTATTATCCATGCGTAAGAACATATCACATCTTTCATACAGTAGGGGCCCAATTCGAAAATTCATAAGTTTTGGGAAAACACGTTTTAAGATTTTTGAGCCCCTATATTATCACAAAATCGATCATAGCAACATTAATTTTGTTTTTGAGATGTACTCCTATAGTAAGAAAGCTGCGTTTATTTGTTATTTTAATAAAAAAATTCTACAAATATTTGTTTGCTGACCCTATCGAGTACGGGCTCGTTCTATGCGACTCGTGTGATTGCTAGAGGGACTGCGGTCGATCTGCTGTAGGCCCACTAGGATGCCTTGTTATTGGATCTTTATGTTATAGTCTTACTTACTAACTACACGAGTAAGCTCAATCGAGTTCGCATAAATACGCTCTATAATATACTATATTGTGATTTCAGGGTATTAATATTTCGGTTTTTTTATGTATTTTTTGTTTTGACGTTTTCAAGTGCTATGTAATAGTTTATGAAATAAAGAACTTTTACTTTACTTTATAGTATATCGTAACAATTGATATACTAAAGTATATTTTAGGGCGTATTTATAGTTATGATTTACTATAATCAAAGTCAAAGTCATTACATAGTACTTGAAAACGTCAAAATTAAATATACTTAAACATAAAAAAACAATCGAAATATTATTACACTGAAATCACGAAGCTTAGATTCACTTATATTTTGGGCGCGTCTCGTGTTACTGTTTCGGCAAAAGCTGAAAATCAGTGTTTTGCTCTCTCAGAGCAAAAAACCCACTGAGCCGTAGCCATTCTGCAACGCTGCGACACACATGCACACTATGCGAATGCTTTACTTTTAGTTTTCTTGTTGTTATATTTTTTTAATTATTGTAATTTTGTTTTTATTGTTTTATATGCATGTGTGTCTTTCGTTGCAATGAAAAGTCTATCTATCTATCTATATGGAACAAAACAATTTAAAAACAAAAAATAATATAGTGTAAGTGAATCTAAGTGCCAGTTCCGAGCCACCGCTCTGTCAGAAGAACTGGCAAGAAACTCACAGGCTATGTGCTCTTTTAAATTTATCCATTCTCTCAAATAACAATCCTATTAATTAATTGAATTGAGTGAATTATAATCTTATATTGTAAGGCCTATAATATACTATAGTATATCATAAATATTATCTCTTGCTCGCACCGCCTTTAATGTTTCTGCTAACCCCAAGGTTGACTGGTAGAGAATGCCTTATGGCATTAAGTTCGCCTTTTGTGTATTGTATTTTTATGTGTGCGCAATAAAGATTAAATAAAAAAATATACTCGTAGACATAACTTTTTTACATTGAGTGTTTAAAAATGTACAGCTATTGTATACAAATAATAGTATTATTTTCCAAACCGACAGGAATTGTCATTTACTTAAATAATAGTAATATTTCCTTACACATTTAAAACAACGACATCGAACTTTACGGGCTACATCATAATTTCATCATCATTTGAAGTCCACTGCTGAACAAAGGCCTCCCTAATTGCTATCCACGTAGATCGATCCTTTGCCGCCTGCATCCACCGGCTCTCCGCCGCCCTGACCAGATCATCGGTCCATCGCGTCGGGCGTACGGGCTACATATCGCTGGCTTAATGGAAAACTGACTTAGCTCGAAGGGATGATTTTTGGCACATCATAAAAGAAGATTTTGTTATGATAGGACCTTAACATATTTGTTGACGCATAATATGCAAAAGCGATTTATTGTTTAGTGATGCTTCATGTCTTATGAACGTTTCATTAACATTGATGAGATCTCAGTGAAAAATATAAACTGTGCGTAACTTAAAACTGACCTGTCTACTAATGGGTCTTCATTCCACTAAGCCAGCGATATGTGGCTTTTATTTAGATCTTTTTCTGAGGATATGTCACACAAGCCAGCGATATGTGGCTTTTATTTAGATCTTTTTCTGAGGATATGTCACACAAGCCAGCGATATGTGGCTTTTATTTAGATCTTTTTCTGAGGATATGTCACACAAGCCAGCGATATGTGGCTTTTATTTAGATCTTTTTCTGAGGACATGTCACACTAAGCCAGCGATATGTGGCTTTTATTAAGATCTTTTTCTGAGGATATGTCACACTAAGCCAGCGATATGTGGCTTTTATTAAGATCTTTTTCTGAGGATATGTCACCCTAAGCCAGCGATATGTGGCTTTTATTAAGATCTTTTTCTGAGGACATGTCACACAAGCCAGCGATATGTAGCTTTTATTAAGATCTTTTTCTGAGGACATGTCACACAAGCCAGCGATATGTGGCTTTTATTAAGATCTTTTTCTGAGGACATGTCACACAAGCCAGCGATATGTGGCTTTTATTAAGATCTTTTTCTGAGGACATGTCACACAAGCCAGCGATATGTGGCTTTTATTAAGATCTTTTTCTGAGGACATGTCACACAAGCCAGCGATATGTGGCTTTTATTAAGATCTTTTTCTGAGGACATGTCACACAAGCCAGCGATATGTGGCTTTTATTAAGATCTTTTTCTGAGGATATGTCACACAAGCCAGCGATATGTGGCTTTTGTTAAGGTCTTTTTCTGAGGACATGTCACACAAGCCAGCGATATGTGGCTTTTGTTAAGGTCTTTTTCTGAGGACATGTCACACAAGCCAGCGATATGTGGCTTTTGTTAAGGTCTTTTTCTGAGGACATGTCACACAAGCCAGCGATATGTGGCTTTTATTAAGATCTTTTTCTGAGGACATGTCACACAAGCCAGCGATATGTGGCTTTTATTAAGATCTTTTTCTGAGGACATGTCACACAAGCCAGCGATATGTGGCTTTTATTAAGATCTTTTTCTGAGGACATGGCAACAAGCCAGCGATATGTGGCTTTTATTAAGATCTTTTTCTGAGGACATGTCACACAAGCCAGCGATATGTGGCTTTTATTAAGGTCTTTTTCTGAGGACATGTTACACAATGCGTTGATATGATGAACGGTTACAGTACAGACGCGCAAACCACAAGGGGGGAAGTGAGACGGGGTGGGGAAGGGAGCCAACGCGAAGCAAGGGCATGCTACTAGTATACTTTATAAAGAATACCTAGTTGTCGATTCCTCGTAGTCTTAATTGCTAATGTAATTGATAACTCATGATAACTGTATTTGTACGGAGAATGTTTGTTTTCTTATATAATTTAACGAGATGTTATAAGAGATGCGCTAATTAGAGAGAAACTAATTGAAACATAATATCTGGCAGCCATATAAGATATCAAACGTATAATTATGTACTTTGAAGACAGATTCAGCAACACACTGTGTACTACGGCCAAATATTTCAAATAATAAGTGTTTTAATATATTCAAGAGCTTTTCTAATTTTACATACATACTTAATATACATAGGAAAACCAACCCAGACCCGAATAAATTTTCATGAACATGCACACAAAGATTTGTCCTGTATGGGAATCGAACCCACGACCTCTGGAGTGAAGTACAGGTAACTGACCTCCACACCATATCGGTCTAAATGCGTCTCATATGTCGTCGACCTATTACTTTGTCAGACTAACCGTGAGGCCTTGTGTTTTTTGAATGGTAATCATCAAATGAACGTCTCCCGCTGTGGGTGGAGCAGGAGGGTGTGCCAGAATTTTTCTGACTAAAAACCATCCATGTTCCTTCTTGAGCCTGCTATGTGCCGGGGCCGCGGTACCCTTTCGAATTGTCTCGCAACCTTGGCAGGCACGAGCCGAGGGGCCCGAGGACCCTCCCCGGGCTCCTGTGCTCACATTTCTTTGAAGATCGTGAGGCATTTCCTCCTTTAATGCATCCTCTGGTATATGAAGACTACCATATATGATTTTTTTCTCTCATTAGTCATCAATATCTTAACGTCTTACTACTGGACATACGTTTCCAGGACCAGGACCTCCTCAGAGAGACGCAGCGGACGCCACTTCTACCTCCATGGTGATCTATGGTTAGACTGCTGGTGCTGCTTGGCAAACCCATCAAGGTTTATTCCCGCCAATACAAAAATTACTTAAATTATGCGCCATATCATCATCAGATCCTAGCATTATCCCGGTTGCCCCAGACTAAAGCCCAGGGCCCAAGGTTCACTGGTCTAACCAGATTTTGATGAAGTTCATTTATTACATAGAGCGACTGCCATCTGCCCTCCACTTTTCAAATTAAAATATCATTCTAGGGTTTGACCAGTGGCCAAAATATTAGGAGGAACCGACTTTTGAATAACGACTGCCATAGATGTTCATGATAGCCGGGACCAACGGCTTAATGTGCTATCCAAGGCTCAGAGCAAATGATAATTAAAAATAAAAAATAAATAAATATTTCCTGACAATTACACCAATTATTTAGTCCCAAGATAAGTAAATAATTACGATAAATAAATAAAAAATAATATAAATAAATTATTAGTAGATAATTACGCACATAACTTCAAAACTTTCAAAAATTCATAGGTGCCGTGTTTGAACCCTAGTCCCTCTGAATTAAAAGTCTAGGGGTCTCGCCACCTACCGTCGCTCTTTAAAATTATGCGCCATACCGATCGTCATTATAATTTAAGCGTCATCATTTATTGTGGCCTATTTTTAGTTCCATTCACAGACTACTTCCCACTAGTAAATCTCACGTTACAAATATTGTGCCGACTCTATAATTCACACTTTCAATGGGCCTCAAATTACCATTGTATTCTTTATCGCACCTTTGTAACTGTAATCGCCGCTTTATTGCTATTTAAGAGATTATAAATGTTTTTTTAGTTGATTTTTATCGCTTTCATATTTTTGTGATGGCGGGTTTTATTTGAGATTGTGTTGCAGTAACGGTTGCTTAAAAAGCGTTTTAAAAGGCTCCCTTAATGGATATAATTTAATATTTGAGCTTAAAATTTTCCTTATAATGGATTTTGCATTGTATAAAAAAAATACATGCATACATACATTAACACTTGTGTGTCCCTGTGTAGTAATTAAACAGCATCCTTCCTCCTCTCTGCTACACTATGCTGTGCCCGACAGGGTCCCAAATTGATACTTTTGTACCTAAACTACCATCTTGTAAAACACATTGTTGGAACGCAATAAAGTATTGAGTATTGAGGCATATTATACGCCCACACTTCGCCAATTGTAAAGTTGGTCCCACGTAATAGGTGGCGAGTCTATTGCCGCTTATCGGGCACTGTTATGTTCGCCAGAGCCTCGTCCGTTGATCGGCAGGTGAGGTTGGCTCCTCAGGTCTTAGTAGGATCCCCATACACCCATACATACCAAAAAAATTATATATTTAAAAAAAATCTGTACATAAAGGCAAATATTATAATATTATGCTAGTGGTTCGCAAGTGGAATTTAACTATATCGCCCATCTTGTATACCTAACTTTAAAATTCATATTTATATCAGCTAATAATAAACCTTACAAAGAGTTTCAAGAATGCAGACTTTCCATATAAACTTTAATCCCCTTTTTC
Organism: Musotima nitidalis; assembly: GCA_949126915.1. Classification (NCBI taxonomy): domain Eukaryota; kingdom Metazoa; phylum Arthropoda; class Insecta; order Lepidoptera; family Crambidae; genus Musotima; species Musotima nitidalis. The sequence continues at coordinate 1,832,760 of OX421424.1, read as the reverse complement.
TACCCCTTATACCCTTATTTTTGAATAGAAATGTAACAATCGCCTATGTCCTTTCCCAGACTCTAGACTATCTATGTGCCAAATTTCATTAAAATTGGTTCAATAGTTGTGGCGTGAAAGAGACACAGACAGACAGAGTTACTTCTGTATTTATAATATTAGTATGAATTCCAACTAGGCTGCAGAAGATCTAAACATCAAATCCACAAATTTTAACAAAGTAAAGTAAAGTAAAAAATTATTTATTTCATAAACTATTATACATAGTACTTGAAAACGTCATGATTACAAATGAAAAAAAAAACAATCGAAATAATATTACACTAAATCACGAAGCTTAGATTCACTTACATGCAACAAAACAATTTAAAAACAAAAAATAATTAAGTGTAAGTGCCAGTTCCGAGCCACCGCTCTGTAAGAAGAACTAGCAAGAAACTCACAGGCCATGCTCTTTTAAATATGTCCATTAGTTTGGTACTAGAATTACAATCTTCATTTGTCTGTAAAGCTATACAATGCAATATAACATAACCTTAACAATATTTATGTTTTCAAGTCATTCATATTAGAATAGCCTGTATGAAACGGCAGCTTAATCCCAAGCATTTTTATCTGCCATATAGTCTTTAATAGAATAGTATCCCTTTGAAGACAGCTTGTGTTTTATTGTTAATTTAAATTTATTTAGGCTCAATTGCTGTATGTTGCTTGGGATTTTATTGTAGAATCGCACACATTGACCTTTAAAAGATTTGTTTATCTTTTGGAGCCTAGTGGCCACGGTTATCGACAGTTACAGTTTCGACAAAACGCATGCACCAACTGAGGAGTTCTTAAAGTACTTTTATCCGTACCTTATGATATAAGGATGACAGTGCAGTCTTTAAGCAATCCCCCGATTCCTTACAGTTTGCACCACCTTAAGGTTCTCTTAAAAATATAATTATAATCATTCTCAGTCTTAATATCAAATAGAAAATAAATATAAGCAAAATATTGTGACTGAAGGGTGCAATATGATCCCTACACTATAAAAATAATTACAATGTTATATGTCTGATTGTATTCAGTTCCAGAATTGTTATGGTGACGGAATTTTCTCCTAGTCTTGTTCGTGGTTTGTAACTAGTTTCTGAGTTACTATATTTAAGGCAGCGATTTACAACAAAAACTTCATTTCAGCCTTTTAATGTCCAACTACTAAGAGCCAAAGTGCCGTTTGGTACAGAATATTGCTCCTTCTCATCTCACGAGTAGTCTTAAGAGTCGACTTATCGGATGATGGGCAGCGTCTCCCTGAGTACTGGCTTTAACTGCGATTACCAACCAGCCTGCCAAGCGTGGTGATTATGCGCCAATACTCCCAAGAGAAAGTTATCTATTGGGAGTATTTGTTCTTCGTTCAGCAGTGGATTTTATAAAGCTGATGATATGATGATGACTACGGAGAACCAAGAGCCTGACCTCACAAAATCAAGGGGGTAGGGGTTTAGGTCATACTGCAACTTGCAGACCCATTGCAAACTGGTAGAGGCAAATGTGAGGTGCCCAGCTATTTATCATCATCATCATTATCTCAGCCCATTAACGTCCCACTACTGAGCACGAGCCTCCTCTCACATACCAAGGTGCGAGGGTATTGGGTCATACTCCACCACGCTGACCTAGTGCGGATTGGCGGAGGCAGGTGTATGGCGTCCTGCTGTTAAAATTTTTCAAGCCGCTCTTTTAGGCCTCTAATATGGCTTAACGACTACCACATTTAGTGATTACCGTGAGTTTGCGTGTCTTCCGAAGCACGGAAGCGCTGAATATCAAATGCCACACAAACGGTCACCCAACCAAGGTCTTTGTGAACTGTGCTTTCGTTTCGTTTGTAATCGATTTTCGAAACAAAAACTAATTGAAACCAAACTTTAGCAATGATAGGACTGCCGTAATCCGAAGCGCAAAGTTGAACCATGAGTACCGGGGTCCTATACAATACTTTTTGGAAAACTAACTTATTCATCCACCGCAGGTAAGCCACGGAGCTGAGCAGAGATTTACGTTTTGAACAGTGAGACTGGCTGAAAACAAAAAAGTTTTGTTAGCAGATTTAAAGCAGCTTGGGAATAAGATTTTTTTAAACGGGAAGGTTTTTTTTATATTGCTATAGATACTTGCTGATTTACGATAAAATAGGTCGGTGCTTATTGTCGATTTGAACTACAATTATTATCATCATTTTAGCCATACGAAGTCCACTATTGAACAAAGGGGTCCTGAATAGCTTTCCACGTTGTTTGATATTGTGTCACCAGCAGCCACCGCCCTCATAACTTATTATCAATATTAAGTCAAAGTCAAAATCATTTATTCAACTTTGGCTAAGTAAAGCTCTTAAGAAGGTCAAACTTAAAATTTAACGCGCCCATTCACTGCGGGCGGGAGCTTGATCGTAAAAGAATGGGCAAGAAAATCGTTAAATTTGGTTTTTTACAAATGTACTTAAAATAAAAAATATCTTACAAAAAAAAAAATAGTGTTCTGCAGTCACACAATTAAAAGAAAAGAAAAAAAATATTAAGCTCTCACTCCTTAGCATAATTAAGGATAAAAATAGTAGAAATAAGCAGACTAGTCCCCATAGGCGGCACCCGTTCACGAATATGACGCATGAACCAGCCATTGTTTTCCACTACCGCAGAAACATTTAAGTGAGTATGACATATTTAAGCTACAATCACTTTGGTGCACACATTTATAATATTATGCGTATAGGTTTTAAATTTCATTTGCTTGCAATAACTTCCAATTTAATTGGTACGTTAGGTACACCTAGTTTAGTCTAGTATGTACAGTCAGCGCCACATAGTAGTTAACACCCAAAGCACTAAAAAGTTGATAATATCCGAGATGAGTTTCTGCTGAGATGAGGCATCTTTCTTAATCTCGTTGCTTTTTGGAAGCCTTGTTAGAGTCACCGACAGACTGACTGAATGCCGTACAATCCCCTCCCCCTTTAGAATCACGACAGACTGACTGACAAATCCCCCAACAAGAGTCACTGACAGACTGACAAATCTTGAGAAAAAAACCACGACAGACAGATTAACTGACAAACCTTGATACATTCTGACAAAGAACTCATTTGCTTTTATTTTTTTATTCGACGAATCTTACTAATCTTGTTAATCTTAAAGACAATAAAGTATATTTTATTTTCGTCTCTATTCACAAGAGCGTTGCAGCGTGTTCCAATATATGTTTCTTTGGGTGCAATCAACTAATTGACGAATACTGTGCAATAAATACTTAGAATAAATATCAGACTTAATTTTTTTTAATGTCATACATGTTATATCATACACTAGTTCTCTTGAGACGCCCCTCGTCCGGTTCTCATTGGCCGGCCATTCTGCAAGACCTATGTCAATAGTCTCTCGCTGCTGCAGTATGGTACAGAGTTGTGAAGAAGGGCTGCGGGATGGAAGCATGTCGGAAGAAAAAATGCGCCATCCGTGCAGTACAGGACGATTCGGCCAGGCCATTGTTCGAGTCGCTCGCTATACCAACGTTGCCAAGCATCGTGATAATGCAGGTCGCTGTTTATATCATACTTAACGAGCATTCATTCACAAGGCTAGGTGATGTGCATGTGTATTACACTCGACACGCTAACATGCTGGGAGAAATTTCCAGACGCATGACGAGGTCTGATAGACTCACGCACATCACGGGACCGTCTGTGTACAATAAATTGCCTCGGGCCGTGTTGGCGCCTCCTTGCCTGCCAGCCTTCAAAGGGAGGTTAAAAAAATATCTTCTTGAGCAAACGTTCTATGACTTTAATGACTTTATAAAGTAATTAAATACATACATACATACATATTTCCCGACAATCACACCAATTATTCAGTTCCAAGATAAGTATCATTAAGAACTTGTGTTATGGATACTAAACAACGTATAAACATACTTAATACTTTTTTTTTTGTAAATAAATACTTAATATACATAGAAAAACACCCAGACCAGAACAAATATTCATGTTCATGCACACAAAGATTTGTCCTGTGTGGGAATCGAACCCACGACCTCTGGAGTGAAGTGTAGGTATGCTGACCTCCACGCCATATCGATCGTCAAATTTTTAAATTCAATTATATTGTACATAGTTTAATGTATGAATCTGATATGACAGTTTTGCTTTAATTTTATTAACATATATATTGACTTTTTATTTTTATTAATTAAATTTTTATTGTTTTTTTTTGACACAATTAATTACTAATATTACTGTGATATAATTTAATTTTAATAATAATTATAATACATACATACGTACAATCACGCCTGTTTCCCCGAAGGGGTAGGCAGAGGCATATTATAACATACACTTCGCCATATAGAGCGCTTCTATTCTTTCTGTGGTAGTTGTTATGTTTTTATTTTAAGTTATTGGCTCTATTCTAACAACAGGATCATTATAGCACTATTTTAGTTTTTTTTTCTGAGAGGAATATAGTGAGACGAGGTTCGCGGTTAGAAGTGTGACGATAACAAGTTAATAAAACCATCCTTTATTATTACGAGAATAAAACACACGTTTCTTTGAGAACAAGACAATAATTCAAACGTATATGTGTAAAGCTACCTTCACATCTTAATTTGTTTGACAGAAACAATTAATTTCGCTGTTAATGAAGAGACTACGTCAACATCAAGAGCTTAATAATAATAATTAATAGGCTGCATGGAGACTGGCGTGGAATATCTACGATTGTGGTGAAGCTACATTTGAACATTTATTAACTGCATTTTAAAGGCTGTATAATCTATTTAAACAAGAATAAATCGCAGAAATTTACGCGTATAACTTTCGAACGACTGCATCTAATTTATTAATTATTCTTGGTTGTATCGTCAGGACAAGGTTTGCATTTCGGAGCAGGAGGGCTCGTAGAGCTGCCGTCCAGCATGTCCCGTCGAGAGTCTCAGGGGGTGGGTGCGGGGGCACCTGCCACCTAGTATGGGATCCTCCAAGGAAGCCGATGCACTTCATTAGTTTTACGCCTGAGAGGTAGGAGTGGGTGTAATTACTGCAACCATCTGAGGAGATCCGCTACCTTCCCATCACAGAAGCGGTCGTTGGCGCTGGCGTGGCCATGGGCTGATGAGAGACCATGGTCCTGCCTTTTTGTCAACTAGTGACGGGCGTCGTCAGTTTTTTAATGGGTAGGCTAAAAAATTCCTGCAGGAGCCCCACATAACCGTTGTTCGGACCCCCGACCGGCTGGGTATGCGTAAATGCATTTTATGACGTTTAAAAAAGAAGGATAAGGTTTGCATACTAGTCAAAAGTTAAGGATTCCTATGATGTGCGTGAGTCTATCAGACCTCGTCATGCGTCTGGAAAATTCTCCCAGCAAGTTGGCGTGTCGAGTGTTATACCCATGCACATCACAGCGCCTTGTGAATGTATGCTCTTTAAGTCTGATATAAACCGCGACCTGCATTATCACGATGCTTGGCAACGTTAGTATACCGAGCGACTTGAACAACGGCCTGGCCGAATCGTCCTGTACTGCCCCGACGATCTTTTCTTCGCTTCGCTTCCGCAGCTTTCCCCTCAACTCTGTACCATACTGCAGCAGTTTGCGAAATAGCACGCCCGAGCTACGCTCCAGAAACTACCTTCGATATGCGATACAGCTAGTAGCACGCACTACCCAGCCTTCCACAAAGCCTGTCAATATGTCCCGACCATTTGAAGGAACCGTCTATAACAAAGCCCAATAAATTGAAGTTTGTACTGCCTGCATCTTGGTACCACCAATCACTATCGAACTAGGTCTTGTAGAATGGCCGGCCACTGAGAACAGGACAAGGGGCGTCTTACCCAAGTTCAATGCAAGTCCATTTAACTAAAACCAGGTGGCCAGTTGATTCCGCCTACTAAAGGCGACAGGCCGCGTCGACGGTGCGTTTGTGTTCCACGCCCGCCTCAAAGAGATGTCAGCACACTGAGGGACCGGCCAAGCCTGCCAAGGTTGCGGGACTGTTCGAAAGGGTTACCGCGGCCTTGGTGTTACAGGCTCAAGAAGAAACATGGATGGTTTTTAGTCAGTAAAAATCTGACACACCCTTCCGCTTCACCCACAGCGGAAGACAGTCATTTGATAATTTTCCATACGAAAAAAAAAAGTGGCCAGTTGATCATCTGCAAGACGTTTTTTTTTTTTTTTGGCGGTAGGCGACAACACGCGACAGTTGTAGCTCTGATTTAAAAATTCTTTAAAAATTCCTAAAAGTGTATTTATAAATAATTTTGGTTTACTAACCTTCATAAGTTAAAATTAAACACAAGTCTTTATAAAGATTTTATTGAGTTCAATGTGACACTTGAAATTAGTGCTTTACCAGCCGGCCACACCCATACACAGAACCTATTGTCACCGAGTGACTGCAACTTTCACCTATTCACTGACGCTTTCACTGAAAAATAACTGAAGATGGCAAGTTCACAATCATCAATCCAAGAAATGCACAGAACACTAGCTTCAACGTTGCTTCAGAAGATGGTTGACTTCGAGAACCAATTGAAGAAGCCGAATCGAATGGAGGAGGACTTCAAACAATTTAAGGAGCATGTATGGACCATCCTTACGGCTTTTCAGAAGTTTATGGCCAAGATGGAGGCAACTGTTGATGAGATGGACATGCGTTCTCGCAGAAAGTGTCTCTTAATGTATGGAGTTCCGGAGGCTTCAAATGAAAATGTGTCATCGCTTGTTTCCAGTCTTCTCTCTGACAAATTAAAGAGTGATAACATTACATCTTCTTCGTTTAAAGCCTGTCATAGGTTGGGTGAGTGTCGAGAGGGCCGAGCTCGACCAATTCTTGTTCGGTTTGCGGATCACTCAACAAAGTCTGATGTCTGGCGCAAGAAAACTGCACTTAAAGGTACAACTTATGTATTAGCTGAGTTTCTGACACGGTCTAGACAGGCTCTATTCATGGCAGCTCGACAGAAATGTGGCGTCACTAACTGCTGGACGCTTGATGGGACCATATATGTCAAGTCCCAGGACGGCGTGCGGCATAAAATTACTGTGGAAGAGGATTTGTCACACATTGCGAGCACGGCTGCAAGTAGCTCCAGTCAAAAGGTTGCAGTTCGCCCATCCTCGGCTGGCAAGAACTTGGCAGCAACGTCGAAATCAAGAAGAGCGTTAAAACAAAAGTAGTGATTCTCTTTCTACCTTTTTTTCTTAGTGATATTTTATTTTTACTCTATTACCCACTATTTATTTGTTATTTTTCTTGCCTTGTAATGTATCGTTGTAAACTATGATTGTTTTACGTGCAGTTATAAATAATTATGTTTGTTTTACTAATTTATTACAATGTTGACAAAGTTGTATGTCAGTTAAATGTCACTCTGACATGGTTAATAATTTTCGACCTGTAAATTTCAACGGCTGTGAGAATTTAGCTTTTGGCCATTATTATACTTTTTCATTTTAACTTTCTTTTTGTGTGGGCCGGCTGGTTAGCCCAAGAATGTTTTAGTTAATTTTATTTTATATTTTTTTTTGTAATTTTATAATTTTAATTTTGTTGTAGTACATTAAGTTTTAATTTACATTTTATATTTATGGATGATTGTTCTTTTCTCTCTTGTAGTAGTGTTGATTCTTCCAAAGGCGACGACTCATTTCATGATGCTCTTTCTTTGTGTGATGTCTTGCAACGAGAATTGAATTGTTTCAGGAAATATTTAAACGTGTGTCATATAAATGCACAAAGTATTCCTGCTCATTATAATGATTTATTAGAAACTTTCTCCTCTGATTATGTGAGCGCGGTGCTGGTCTCAGAGAGTTGGCTTAAACCTTGCCTAAATTCTGCTTTGTACTCTCTGCCTGGTTATGTGCTGATACGCAATGACCGCACAGGAAAGGGTGGTGGTGGTGTTGCGATCTATTTACGCAGTAATATACCCTATAAGGTTCTTAGTATGTCACCCTCTCTATATTCTTCTTCGGCTGAGTATATTTTTTTGGAAATAAGCATTAAGGGTGTGAGAGTGGTTCTTGGTGTCGTTTACTGCCCTCCTGGTGTTAGCTATCTTGATCAATTAGGTGCTGCCATTGACCCTCTGAGTGCTGATTACGCACACCACATCATAATGGGGGACTTTAATACAGACTTATTAAAGACATCTTCTTCTTCAAGTAATCTTCTATCCCTTTTTTCGTCACAAAGTTTATTTGTCCTTCCACTCAACCCCACTCATCACAACATAAATGGTCCTGATTCCTGGTTAGACTTAATAGTTACTTCTTCTCCATCCGAAATTCTTACCCACTCACAGCACACTGCACCCAGTTTTTCTCGTCATGATCTTTTGCTAACTAGCTATAGACTTCACACCAACAAGCATAAACCCACCACAGTGCCTATGCGTAATTTCGCCCGCCTAAATAAGGATTCTCTTCTGAAAGATGCTTCAGAGGTTAATTGGCAGCCTTTGATGGAAGCCGAAACCGTTGATCAAAAAGTTGACTTGTTAAACAAATCTATCATTGACCTTTTCGATGCACATGCTCCCGTGCGGCGGGTGAAGTTAAAGCGCCCTCCTGCCCCCTGGATTACTCGTGGTATACGCATGGCGATGTCCAGGCGTGATCGTGCTTTTCGTGTGTTCAAGCGCGACAGGTCTGCAGATAACTGGGAGTTGTTTAGGGTAGCTAGAAATCGCTGCAACCAAATGGTGAGATCGGCGAAGCGTAAGTTTGTTCATGAAAATGTTAATAACTCCTCCCCAGCGGACATTTGGAAATTCCTGAAAAGTCTTGGTGTCGGTAAAACAATTACCAGTCCTCAAAATTCTCCCTTCTCCCTTGACGAATTTAACTGCCATTTCTCATCATCCTCTTTTATCGATCATAACATTAAATCCCTGACCCTTGCTGAAATCTCATTGTTGCCTTCTCTAAATATTAATTCATTTAGCTTTTCTGTTCTTTCCGTGGATGAGGTTAGAAAGATTATTGTGTCCATAAAGTCTAACGCCGTCGGCTACGATAATATCAGTCGTATTATGGTCATTAATGTTTTAGATTTTTTTCTCCCAGCTATCACTCATATTATTAATTTTTCACTCAGTACCGGCACGTTTCCTTCCAGTTGGCGTAAAGCTTTAGTTCTTCCTCTTCCTAAAACTTCGAATCCTATAACTCTTAATAATTTCAGGCCCATTTCAATTTTACCCTTTCTTTCAAAAATTCTAGAAGCCACGGTACATCTGCAATTTTCCAAATTTATTTATGTTAATGCACTTCTTTCTCCATATCAGTCCGGATTTCGACCTGCCCATAGCACGTGTACAGCGCTGCTTAAAATTACTGACGATATCAGAATGGGCATGGAGCGTGGTAAGGTCACAGTGTTGCTTCTTATTGACTTTTCCAACGCCTTTAACACTGTTGATCACGACATACTGCTTGCCATTCTGTCAAAGTTAAATGTTTCACAAATAGCTTTGGGTTGGTTTAGGGCCTACTTGTGTAATCGAGAACAAGCTGTTAGAGATAATTTGACATCTATAACTTCTAGTTGGTGTAATCTGAGTTCGGGAGTCCCTCAAGGTGGCATTTTGTCCCCTATCCTTTTTTCTTTATTTATAAACTCCCTTGTTCCTTGCCTTCGCTGTTCTCACCATTTCTACGCTGATGATCTGCAACTATATCGCGAGTGTGATGTTGCTGACATTGACGCTGCCATTGCTCTGCTTAATATCGATCTCCAAGCAGTTGTAGCCTGGTCCAAGCGCTTTGGTGTGTCTATCAACCCGAACAAATGCCAAGCTATCGTCCTGGGTAGTTCGCGTAAACTCCGTGTAGTCGATACCAGTTCCATATTGTCTATTACTTTGGATGGAATTAGCATACCTTATAGCGATAGTGTCAAGGATCTTGGTCTTCTTATTGACCCTTCGCTTAGCTGGTCTGCTCAAGTTACTGAGGTCAGCCGCAAGGTCACCGGATGTTTACGAGCTTTATATCGCCTTAAAAACTTTCTCCCTCTTAAAACGAAGATTATGCTCGTCCAGGCGTTGATACTTCCTGCTATTGATTATGGTGATGTGTGTTGTTGTGATATGAATAAAGATCTAGTTTGCAAACTGGACCGGTTACTGAACAGCGCTATCCGTTTCATCTTTGGTGTGCGGAAGTTTGAGCACATCTCGTCTTATCGCCTTCAGTTGAAATGGCTTTCCATTCCACAGCGCCGTCAACTGAGAATGCTTACAACTTTGTATACTATATTGTTTGATCCTAGATCTCCTCCGTATTTAAGGTCGAATTTCAAGTTTCTCAGTTGTACTCACACACGCGATCTTCGTTCGGCTAACAATTTGCTTCTCGCTACTCCACAGCACCATACAGGGTTTCTTGCTAATTCTTTTCATATTAAGGCTGCACAGTTATGGAACGCTCTGCCTATTGATTTTAGACTTGCACAGAGTAAAAATATCTTTAAAACTATGTTGCATGATTGCTATTTAAGTGAGTCCTCGTCGGTTTAATTCTCCTTACTATCATCTTGCCTGTATTATGTATATTTATGTATATGTAGTGTATTTGATTAGTATGTTGATTTATGTAAGTTTATTAATATTTTTAATTTGTAGCACCGCCTTTAACCCTCTCTGCTAACCCTATGGTTAACTGGTAGAGAATGCCTTCGGCATTAAGTTCGCCTTTTGTATCACTTTTTTTTTTGTGTGCAATAAAGATTAAATAAATAAATAAATAAGACTCAACTTCCGCTCAAGTAGCTCGTGGGTAAATGCAGTAACCAACGCCGCGACATCTTCGACGTCCATAAATATGTTCGCTGCTGTAACCGGCTCAGGAAGATCGTTAAGCATGAGGGAGAAAAGTAAATTTAAAACGGATGACTCCTGTATTGAGTGCTGTAGGAAGGCAGCTAAACAGCTATAAGCATACTAGCGTATAGAGCTGGTCACGTACCCCGACTAATGCCGCGCAGGCCAAGAATTACTAATCCATAACTGCAGTGTGGCACGGGCGTCTGCTAACGCGGACTGCATAGCAATTGCACGACAGTGTCACGGTGCCATTATGGTACCCCGTCATCAGTGGCATGCGCACCATACATTCAAGTAAGCACTGCATACCCCATATGAAAAGCACATAGTATGAAAAACCCCAATTCGAAACGCCACACTAACTATAGTCTATCTAAGAACTTTTTTAACCTTGCTTTGGTCTAGCACTATTATCGTTTGTGCCTTTATGCCATATGTTGTAAAGTATTTCATAAACTATTACATATTACTCGAAAACGTCAAATTAAAATATACAAATTAAACGAACGTTAAAATTATAAACGATGGCACATATACAGTGTAAACTCTTTATAACGTAACTCAAGGGACCGATCTTTTTTTATCGTTATAGAGAGTTATTGTTATATGGAGTGAAGAAAGAAAAACAACCAAATTAACTATAATCTTTAATATGTTTTTGATAAAATTTATACATATAGTAAGTTAACTTTGCCTGACGTTTTTTGCCATGTTAACAGTTTCAAAGTTGGTTTACAACTGATAATAGGTACGATACGTAGATGTTTAGTTCGAGACCATCATTTTCAAGCAAACCAAGCACGTGTTCAAGGCAATTAACAATAACAAAAGCAAGACGGCTGTTCACGACCTCAGCAGTTTCGGGGCCTTAAAGGTTTAGTCAGTGTCTTTTGTAACTGGTTAAGATAACATAAGCAATAACACCGATAATGACGGTTTTTTGTGTCTAAATATAAACACATTTCTTTGTAATAGAGAATGGCTGCACGCTGCGCTATAAAGAGTGTATCAATGTATGGGTTTTAAGGTAAACCAACCAAATTGTGATCTTTTCTATGTTATAGAGAGTTTATCGTTTTAAAGAAAGATTGTTATAAAGAGTTTAAACTGTATTAATATTTACTTAACAACAATTACTCTTAAGTGCATGTAAGTAAAATAAATTATTATCTTAATTTCTTTCAACTTTAATAACAACTTGTAATTAATTTATTGATTTTGGCGTTACTTTGCGGAAATCCATTGTAGGCAAGTGATGGATTAAAAATATTTTAGATTTTCGGTATTTCAGGTAGCGCGGGAATTGTTACAAAGATATTTTTAATCCATCACTTGCTAAAAACTCGTAAATTAAAGATAGGTTTACTGGACAAATCCGCACCTAATATTGTATTAATATTGTTTTTTGTTGATTTTATATTTGTTTTTTGGTGAGTTTGTTAGTTTATAGAATAATTAAGTACGTAGTTTTGTAATATGTTTAAGTTCCCTCTCAATTTGCAGTGCCCCTACGGGGTATCAGTATTCATTGTATTACTTAGGTACCTACTTGTTTACTCGATGCAATAAAGATTTATGATTTCATATTCGCACTTGCAAAAATGTGTGCCTGTTTAAGAGAGCTGTAAGATCTCATTTCTTACAAGACTGTTGAATTAAATCAAGTCATTGAGTTGGTAAACATTAAATTATATATAGCATTAAGTACGATACTATGTTATTATACGTGGTAGCATATATATTGTTTTTTTTTATACATGTCGTCTACTGTTGAATGTTTTTTTCCTTATTTCGGACTGCTGGAAAAGATTCCTTTTGGAATAAGCAGCTTCATTGTACATTGTTGTATAATTTTTGTTTCCTTTATGTGTTTTGTGTGTATATAAATTGTTAAATAAATAAATCGTATCCTGGTCAATTGTCATTGAAGACGTCAATTAACCATCTGGTGATTGGCTTACCTGTTACTTTTACAACTAACATTACATAAGTTCTAATCTATGTAGCAACTACGGTTAGCATAAAAAATATTAACTTTAGTGACTTCTTCATTATGCTATGGATTTGATAATCAATTGTCTCTGGGACGTCTTACCACTTCTTTAACTTGTAAACATACATACATACAATTATGCCTGTTTCCCTGAAGGCATATATTATAAGCCCGTATTTCGCCAATTGTATTGTTCTTACCTTACTTATCATGTATGATTCTTTTTACTACTAAAGGGAAACAAGTGCAATTTTTTTTAACCTAGTATTTTATTTTATTTTTCAAACTCCTTTTCGGTTGGTATACCTACTAATTCAAAAGGCATTTTAAAGTTGTAAATAGTTGTATTTTTTTTGAGTTTTAATGTAAGAGAAAAATATATGTGATTCATCATCATCATCTCAGTCCATTAACGACCTACTATTAGCACGAGCCTCCTCTCACATACCAAGGTGTGAGGGTATTGGGTCATACTCCACCACGCGGACCCAGTGCGAATTGGCGGAGGCAGATGTATAGCGTCTTGCTGTTAGAATTTTTCAAGCCGCCATATAGTTCTCTAACATGGTTTAACGACTATCACATTGTGTGATAACCGAGACCAACGGCTCACGTGCCTTCCGAAGCAGACGGTCACCTATCCAAGGACTTTGCAAACTCTTCTGTGATTCGTAGATCGTTTCCGGCCACCGACCACAGCGGAGCTACGAGCGCTTACCAGCGCATACATTATATATTATATATTACATATACATTGACTTATACAGAATAGTTATAAAAGAAAATCTTAACCTATAGAGCAATTACTGTTTTCGTTAAAGTATATTGTGGAAACAAATCTATTTTTTATGTAGACCGTACAACACTAGAAACTTTTAAATGAAAGCTCGGTTTTCTGAGTTAGCAATCGGATGGTCATCCCTCTCTGGGGACGTTGCGGAGTCATCCAGTTTGTGGAGAACTAGTTAGCCGCCTGTGGGGACTCGGTTCCGGTTCAGGCCCACTCGCATACGCTGAAGTCCACTAGCACGAATAATATGCTCGAGAAACGAGAACGTGAAGTTTAGGTTTATTTGCGTACAGCTGAGTTTGAATATTTGGAACAATATACATTTGTGTGGCATTAAATTTAATCCCAAATAAAAAACAATAATCGAATCGCAAATAAAAATTTCTTATTATTCACATATATTTATTTCATTTACACATCATTTATATTTTTGACAATTATTATATAACAAAAAAAAAAAAATACAATAGTGTAAAAAATATAAAAAACGGAGACCGCCGGCCGCGAGGTAACACTTAAACGGCTAGGGCTGCAGAGAGAGAAACCTCCTGACAATGCGCGCCGTATCGAGAAGCACTGCCTTTTGTATCTGACCAGTGACCCTTAATCCAGCTACCTAGCTTGAGCTTCTTAAGATATTGGTCGAAGCTTTATTATTATTAATAATTTCTTAATAGCAAACTAAGTATTTGCAGTCTACAATTAGGACGAGATCGTAGGTTGAAGAAAATATCAGACATCGGTTCTTCGACCTACAAATCCCGGCTTTCAGGTTCTCCAATGGGGAGTGTGAACCTGCAACCGCAGTAGAAGACGACCTCCCACCCGATGGATCAATGATCTGGTCAAGACAGAAAATGCAGGCGGCTCGAGATTGATAGACGAGGTAATCAATAGGGAAGGCAATATGATTAGTAGTGATTTTTTATTGGCTGAGATAAATAAATATATATATGTAATATATTAGTTATTTATCGAAACAACTGCATAAGTTATTGCTCTGAAAAGAGTGGAATTTATTGTAATTAAAATATTTATAAACTGTATAGGCAGTAGGTATAATATCCTATAAACACAACGTAATTCTATGTTACAAAGTAAATAATTATTAATTACTAACCTTAAAAGAGAAACAACACTAAACGCTATTGCTTCAATAATTTTCTATTATTTTATAGTAATAAATAAAACGTGTTGACTTGTTTGTCACACCACAATCCGAAGACATCAAATCATAGATTAGCGCAGACTTGCTGTCACAGGTAGCGTATGCGGTCCAACGCACGGGAAATTTATATTAAATGGAGATTAAAAGAGCTTCATTTACATCAGCATCATCATCACAGCCCATTAACGTCCCACTACTGAGCACGAGCCTCCTCTCACATAAGGTGTGAGGGTATTGGGTCATACTCCACCACGCTGACCCAGTGCTGATTGGCGGAGGCAGGTGTGTGGCGTCCTGCTGTTAGAATTTTTCAAGCCGCCCATTAGGCCTCTAACATGGCTTAACGACTACCACATTTTGTGATAACCGGGACCAACGGCTTAACGTAGGTACGAAGCAGGGAAGCGCTTGTTATCAAATGCCACACAAATGGTCACCCATCCAAGGACTGACCTCTGTAAACTCTGCTGTACTTCGGCGATCATTTCCGACCACCGAGCACCGCAGAGCTACGAGCGCTTCTTCATTTACATATATATACATATTTTGTAACAATTACACCAATTACAGTGGACCCCCGGTATACCAGCCCCTGTCTAATCCGTCGCTCCCTATAATCCGAAGTGCTTATCACTGTTGAATAGCACAAACAATAATTCGTAAAATCTTGTTTGGAAAAAGTTGCATGTTTAAACAGATTGCAACTTGTACGCACCACTTTACGATAATCTTTTAGTTTGTAGCTGTTATTTGTCAAGTTGCAAGGTACTATTTATCGAAAAAATCCGGACTATAAGGTATTTGGGGTAGCACTCTGTAATCCGAAAAATACGATAGTCCGACACTGCCCAGCATCACGTTTGTCGGATTACTAAGGGTCCACTGTTTATAGTTCCAAGACTTGTGTTATGGATACACATACATACATAAAAATTTTTTTGTTAAGAGATACTTAATTTATCTGGTCTGGGTAAGCCAGAACAAATTTTATGTTGATACCCAGAGTAGATAGTTGAAGTAGTAGAATGAGCACGTCAAAGGGAAAGATCACAGAAGTTTAAATAAGTATAATAACGTAAATTACAAGTAGTTAAGTTGGCAAGTCTTCTCTTGAGTAGTGACTGTTAGGACAGTTATTGACGTACTACTTTGTATAAGGTATAAAGTAAGTAGGTATGTGTGCGCGTGCGCCTAAGTGTAGGTCAGTGACTTACCCTGTCGGTTTGCAGGTACACAAAGATTTGTCGAATCGATCGGACCTACGACCTTAAAAGTGGAGTGCGGATATACTCGCCACCTGGCCTTATCGGTCGTCAAATATGTTGTAGGGCTAGTAATATGCTGTGTAACTATTGGATTTTTAATCTATGGCTATCCAGGCGTAATAGAAACACTATTGTTTCACTTCAGCGAGGGTAAAAGACAATTGAAATCCAATTTTCCCGTCAGCTGTCTGCCAAATAATAAAAAAACCGTTGTCAGTAAAAAAATCTTGATTAAAAAACTGAAACAAAAAAAATGTTGGGATAAATTACAAATGTCCATCATATACCAAAATAAAAATAAAATATTTATATTTATTGGTACATATATAGGACAATGTCTTGGAGGTTAGTGTACTACTTCATCTTGGAATCGATTAAAGAAAAGAAAAATATTAACATGAACATTATTTTATATAAAAAATTATGTACGAACATGACAGTTTCTGGTTAGCGACAATAGGCTCGCCACCTATTATGTGGGACCAAATATAATTAGCGAAATGTGGGTGTAAATTATATGCCTCTGCCTACTAAAAATTAAGTGAAATCGAATAGAAGTGTCAATTTCGAGCCACCGCTCTTTGAGCAGAACTGACAAGAAACTCAGACTTCTTGGCGGGAAAGTAAAGCGTCATGTCTGCAGTTTTGTTTTATTTTCTAAAATTTGTGATATTTCTAACATCAATGTGTAATAACGGTGGATTATTAACCGTCAAGTGTTTGTGAATATACATGAGTGTTGGTAAATCAAACAAAACAGTGCAACATCACTTTTCAAAATTTTCTCTCAAGGAGTCCGTGGAGATCTTAGTATAGTCCCACATCTTTACTGAGGACTCAAGGGGTTTAGGGGAGGGTATTTCATCTTCGATTTATCATCTTGATCACCATTCATTCTCATTTACTATAAATTATATATAATTAATATATCACTTACTTGACACTGGCTAAATGTGCTAGACTAGAATGGAAGAAGAAGAAGAAGAAACTCACAGGCTATGCTCTTTTTACTTGTCACACCTGTTTCCCAGAAGGAATAGGCAGAGGCATACAAAACGCCCACTCTTCGCCAATTGTTTTGTTGGCCCCACGTAATAGGTGCGTGCGTCGTCGGAAGGTTTTTGGAGTATTACTGCTCGCAGTCGCATCTGCAGATGGTGAGTCCCACACTCCCTTTCAAAGCCAAATGGGACCCGAAGCCAGTGCGTAAATGCATAAACGACGTAAAACAAAAAAAAGAGCTCCTTAGATGATGGTAGAATCCCTGTACACCTTTAATATACTTAACTAGATATAAATAAGTTATGTTAGGTAACACGGACTCAGTTGGATAACAATTAATAATTACAAGAAAAGTTCTTTGTCTGGTAATAACGAAATTTGCAAAGTTTTCAACATCCTTCTTCGGAAACTTTTGAAATTTCTTAAGACACAAGTCAAATTTTCCAAGGTGTTATATAATTCATACGTTTTGATGAGTTTAAGTGCATAAAGGATGAGATTTTAATTAATTGACTTAGAGTAGACTTCATATTTTTTTAAGACGTACAAGCCAGTGCTTAGTAATTAGGAATAATACCTAAAGTACACTATGTTTCCTTGCTTAGAACAGTAAGTGGCGAGTAAGTACGTACATGAGATATGACTAGCCAAGAAAAGATAAGCGTTTGAGCGATGTTAATCGCTACAATCACAAAGTATGTTGCAATTACAAAGGTTGCCTGGAAGAAATAGCTGTTAGCAATAAGGCTCCTTTGCCTCCTCTATAATGTTCTCTTTAATCCTACCTACCCTTCATATCTGCGTGAGCGGTTCTCTTTTCTCCACACTCGCGATGCTCCTTGTAGACCTCATCTTCGTTACCTCCTTAAATTCCCTCCTCACAAGTCTAATTTCTTTTCATATTCCTTCTCAGTGCATGCAGTCAGGTTATGGAATGATCTGCCCTTGCACGTTCAGAATTGCCCCAGCGTTGCTTCTTTTAAAAAACATTTAAAAGTTCACTTTTTGTCATGTTGTTAGGTTTTTGTTCTTTGTTTACACTTTATATTACTATTGTTGTTGTTATTTTATTTGTATCTGTCTTCGTTAGTATATGTATTTTGTATTTTTTGTTCTCTGTGTTTAGTATATTACAACGCACAGACTAGCCTGTTTTATCTTAAGTTTTTCCTATCGCGGGCCAGCTGGAAGATATTTCTATTTGGAATAAGCTGTGCCCTGTACCCAATGTTTCTTAGTTTTTTAGTATTTCTGTATATATATTTCTGTGTGTGTACTAAATAAATAAATAAATAAATAATAAATAAGGCAGCCCATTGTACCATATATTTGTTTATGTGATTTTATGACTTTTTTCTTTATATTTAGTGTACAATAAAGTGATCATTCATTTTTTTACGTTTTAGTGTAATAAACGGTCTGCACGGATTCGGAAACAAGGTACACTTATCACATCCCGTGACGTAAATTGCATTCTACATTATGGTCTACGGTTAAATCAAAGCACCTGCAAAATTAAAATTCATTTATTCAAGCTTGGCTTCATTCCGTAGCACTTGTGAACTTCACCTTAATCACTTCACTAGAGCGGGAGCCTGCTTACAGAAAAAATTTGGCGAAGTTCTGCCTCTCGCCAAGACATTAAGATACATTGACTGACCAGTTCTCTTAGAAACCGTTGCCAATAAAGTAGCACTAAAGGAACGTTCCACCACCACCACCACCACGCATGAAGACGTGCGTGTGCCGTGTGGTACCGCCTTATAATAGTGCTATTCCCCTGTCATCTCGTCGTAAGTCGAGAGTCGTAAGAGTCGACGAAGAGAAATCTTACCGGATAATGGGCAGCAGCATTCTACGTACTGGCTTTAACTGCGTTCACCAATGAGTGACATTGTGTATGTATGTAATATTCGATGTGAAATATCTACTAGTTAATATGAGGTTGTTCCTTCCTTCCTTACCTCTTATTTTTCACTTTCATATATGATAATATGATATGCCATTCAAAAAAAAACAAAAATATGGAAAAAATTCAAACTGACATTAGGCGCGAAGGTATTTTTATATCTAGGTAAGGCCAGCGCAGACGATGGGCTTTTTGTCAGATCAAGTCCAATCTAATTCAAAGAAAGAAAGGTTTTACACCATTCATTCTGTGCATGATCTGTATTTATATGATGATAGAATTTATAACGTCCTCGTGTATGAACTGGTTTATGTGGCTTTAAATGCATTCTAGCTAAATAGAAAGAACGATCACGCACAGTCAACAATTAAACAAACCAAAAAGTAGAGATCTGACGGAAATTGCGTTTCATATGTAATTAACGGTCGCGTAAAGCCAGAGCATACAAATATTTCAATAAAATTTTCTACATTTCACAATAAACCGATATAAGCGGTGTCTATAATATGTACGATCAACGCATTTCCCGCCAGTTTTGTAATATGTACCGACCCAAAAAGACCATAGGACCATCTGCGTAGGCCTTTAAAGTTGTAAGTAGTTGGTGGTTAAGTAACTCTTTGTAGACTAACAGCACGCACAGATGTGTAATAAAGAGTCGCAAGCGCATCTGTCGACCCCTTCCACTGTGGGCGTGTCGGTTGCCATGGCGACGGGGCCCCGCCTTGTCGTGATTAACTAGCAGTGGGGACATAAAACGGAGCTTACGCTTTTAGCTAATATTAATATGTTGTATTTTTAAAATAAATTTACTTATTGTTTCGGTGACGCTAACTAAGAGTTTAATTAGTCAAAAAAAGTGTTATAGGACTAATATGAATCTACTTCAGATCTATTTTTATTACAACACTTTTTTTATACAATCTTTATAAGCTATAAAAATATACCTTGACATATTTATAAATAGCTGCAGAGATCGGCGTACACTTTTAGCTTTATTCACACACATTAAAACCTTCATACACTCCTGTCGATTTATAGTGCTGTAAACCCATCTTTAAAAACTATAGAAAGTCTTTTGCGGTCTTTTCCTCTAAACTCGCTTGTAAATCGCATTCGTTGATTTACTTTTCATTCGTCCTTTCACCATAAACAAGTCTATAAGTAATATTTGTAAGCCTTCGTTACAACATCACTTACATTCTTAATATCATAGTGATGGTTTATACCCATTAGCATTTATCTTGAGAGCTGTGGATGGCAAGTGCGAGTGTCCTATCAGCCAACATTAGATGACTGTGCTATATATAGTCCTTTTTACCAAGGATGAGTTCTATGACAGATCGATTTTTGACACTAAATTTGTAGAGATGTCCTTTAATGAATTCGTATGTAATATTTCCGATAATCGAAAATAATTTATAAGGAAATAAAATCGATTTAAACAAACCAAAACTTAAATATTGTAGGTGTATATGTATTATATTGAAAGTTTCTTGTGCATAAATACATAAGCGGTATATTTTGCACAGTTTTAATAAGGTAAAATAGAACAGAATTTTAAAAGACTTTTAATTCTTTGGTCACTTTCTGAAAAATCACTGTCAGAATCTCTTGAAGAGTCGCTACCGCCGAAAATTATTATAAGTTCGTCTTTCCACCTGTCTATTCTGACGTACCGCTCCCAGTCCTCTAATATAATCTCTGCATTTTATAGCGGTTGTCGATCGATCACAAGATGACCGCCGATTGTGTGATTCCTCAGCCCTATGTTCTTTTTACGTTCCGTTCCTCGGCCAAGAATTGCATAGGTATTTTATTTATGTGCTTTTTTATTTCATATTTCATTAAATTAATAAAACTAAGCGAAACTGTTTTTAGTTTTATAAGTTTACGGTATTTAATTTTTCGTAATAACGTCACCATAAAATAAAAATATTATACAGTAAAAATATTTTTGCTTTTCAAACAAAAAACGCGTAGTTCGGAACACGATGATGTGTCACAGAAATCATTCAAGGTGAAAGGGCTATAGTCGGATGAGCCTATTATATTACTTTACTTTTAACGATTTTACTTTATTAAATGTTTTTTTTAAATGTATTTAATGTTTTTGATTTGATTTAATTTAAGGTATTTGGTTTGATTTGATTTAATTTAATGTATTTGGTTTGAGTTGATTTATTTTAATTTATTTGATTTGAATTTATTTAATTTATCTGTTTTTACCGTATTTATGTTTTTATTATGCTATGGTAATTATTATTCTGAAATAAATGATTATTATTATTGTTCTCCCGTTTGCCCTAGACTTAAGCTTAGGGTCAAGGGTCTGCTGGTCTAGCTAGCTATGGCTGAATTTTAATCAATCAAACAATCAATCAGTCAAAATCGAACACAGGTTACAGGATAGGTGCTACAGTATGGGTTTAGATTTAGCTGTGGTCTGCCTCATGGGCGTACAATTAGTTGCGATTTCATGTAACACGAAATCAGATTTGACGGATTTTAAAAGTATATAATATTATCAATTCAGACTTTGTCAAAAGTTTATTGTTAAGTCGTTTAAATAATAATAACATGATGGTTTGTCTTAACATACATTTCGCAATCCTCGTCTAACATCTTCGTTAATACAACAATTTGGCAGTACCATTGCCAAAACGAGCATCGCGGCTCATTCCGGTCACGTTTTGCAGACGCTACACGTGTAATCTCTTACCTTAACTTCGTAGACATTCCTTCTTGGTTCACAATGTGATTTCATTTGTCAAAGTACAATAGGCATTTGTAATATTCAAGCAAGTTAACGCTTAATTTGAACGTATTTGTGACTGTTAGGTATGATTCTAATAAGATTAAACCGCCGTTTCATACAGGCTATTCTAATATGAATGACTTAAAGCATGAATATTGTTATATTATGTTGCATTGTAAAGCGTCACAGACAAATGAAGATTGTTACTAACCAATCGATAATTTAAAAGAGCATAGCCTGTGAGTTTCTTGCCAGTTCTTCTTACAGAGCGGTGGCTCGGAACTGGCACTTAGATTCGCTTGCACTTAAATGTTTTTTGTTTTTTTAAATTATTTGGTTGCAAGTGAATCTAAGCTTCGTGATTTTAGTATAGTTATATTTTATTTGTTTTTGTTATTTTTTTATAATTTTGACGTTTTCAAGTACTATGTAATAGTTTATGAAATAAAGTATTTTTGACTTTTTTTGACTTTTGATAAGATAATCCTTTCTTACATAACTTATTGTTTTCGATTTTACTTTGCGGAAAACCAGTGTGTGTAAGTACTTAGTGGGTAAAAATTATTTTGTGGGAATACCCGCGCAACTGCAACTTCCCGAAAAACCCGAAAAAAAAACCCTTATAAATATCAATTAATATTGGCGGGCTAAAACGGGAATATTAGTTTTTCGTTGCCTCCAGTGCGTAAACGAATAATATATCTATCAATTTAATTTAGTAAGTATAACTTATTTTAAATCAATATGGGTAAATTCGCGGCCAAAGCTAGTTTTACACATACAATGTTTATGAAAACCTACGCAGTTACCTTCTTATCCCAGGTATGCTGTCCACCCACACAAATTGAAATTCCTTACAAATTGTTACCTTCCCAAGACTGGCTCTCGGTACGGCTATAAACTTTGCTGATAGGAATTTTAATCATTTACCTACTATCAACTCCTTTTGTGTACACAACACATCAAATAATCTTTTCTAGGTTTCAGGTACAAGTGAAATAAATCAAACGCACAATACTCATCATCATCATCATCTCAGCCCATTAACGTCCCACTACTGAGCACGAGCCTCCTCTTACATACCAGGGTTCGAAGGTATTGGGTCATACTCCACCACGCTGACCCAGTGCGGATTGGCGAAGGCAAATGTATCCTGCTATTAGAATTTTAAGCCGCCCAATTAGGCCTCTAACATGGCTTAACGACTACCAAATTTAGTGATAACCGAGACCAACGGCTTAACGTGCCTTCCGAAGCACGGAAGCGCTCGACATCAAATGCCACACAAACGGTCACCCATCTAAGGACTGACTTCAGTAAACTCTACTTTGCATTGGTGATCGTTTCCGACCACCGAGCACCGCGGAGCTACGAGTGCTTCCATACACACAATACTAGGAGGTAGAAAATTGAGTAACGTTTACAGGTAAGCCTTTAGATATAGGACTGTTTGAGTTGCATATACCGAGGGCTTCCGTATTTTGACACATGGACGCACAACATTCTATGTGCGCCAACAGACTCCATTTCAACTTTATATGCTTACATATAATTACAGACTAGTTTTTTCCTAATGAACATACCAATATCACTGTGCGTCTATTAGACACCATTTTTTGATTTCATCCTGACGCTCAGCACAACCGATATGGTGTGAAGGTCAGTATACCTACATTTCACTCCAAAGGTCGTGGACTCGATTCCCACACAGGATAAATCTTTGTGTGCATGGACTTGAATATTGGTTCTTGTCTGGGTGTTTTTCTATGTATATTAAGTATGTATTTACAAAAGAAAAGTATTTAAGTATGTTTATCCGTTGTTTAGTATCCATTACACAAGTTCTTAATGATACTTATCTTGGAACTAAATAATTGGTGTAATTGTCAGAAAATATTATTATTATTATTATGATGTGCGTCAATAGAAACATACATAATTTCCACCTTAGAAAGAATATGAATCCTATCATATTGAAATTCACAAATTTGTATGTATACGTACAATTTTGAAGAAATTTTCACTTCGGATAATAAATTAGTGACCCGTCATCTTGACGCACAACTTTATGTGTGCGTCAATAGAGTCAAATGACTGCTTCTTAGATTGGTTATAAGTACTTTTACTGGCATAAAATACGCCATTTTGTTTTTTATAACAAAATCATATATCGATGCGTGCGTACAATATAATTACCAAATCAACTTTAGTTGATATAACACATCACTATTTGTGATTCAGTAGAGTCATTAAAATTTTAATATATATAGTACTAGCGGTCGCCCGCGGCTCCGCCCGCGTGGATGTCGGTTACCGCTGCAAAATGCCTACCCAGGAAAGACACGGTCAACAAAATGACAAAATGACACTAACATCGACGACGCAGTCATTATCCGCAGGCTTCATAGATTGTCTTTATGTGGATGTTCAAGTTGTTAATGATGAAAATATTTAAATGTAATTAATACTAAGTTTTCACTCTTACCAGCAGTCCCAGAGTGCAACCCGTTGTTTTGGGATAGATAACTAAAGCAATTATTGTAGAGCTTTTCTACATGTGTGTAGATTATTAGATGTACATTTGAAATCGTAATAATTAAATTTCGCCATAACTTCAAAACCAAACGTCCAATTTTGATCAGTCCAAGACCAAATATTATCTACATAAACTGCACTTAGTGATAAAATAATTTATTTTGATACAGATTAATAGCATGAGTAAAATAAATGCGTTTAAATGAAATCCAAAAAAAATTCAAGATTTTTAAATAAAAAAATGGTTGTTGTGCCCCACTCGACATAGATAGGTATAATGTGTCGCGGACTTTTTAGTAGATATGTATAAGATCTACAATTAATTCATACAATTTGTGGTTCTATCCTTTATAGTTTAGGCAGCGTACGCAAAATAAGTAACTGTTCTGGTTGATTTTTTACACTTTGTGTCCGAAAAACCCAAATATCTTGCGGAACCCTATTTTTTTCCAAATAAATTTAGCCTATGTTACTCAGTGATAATGTAGCTTTCTAATGAAAAAAGAATTATTAAAATCGGTTTAGTACTTTTTGAGTTTATTCGTTACATACAAAAATACAAATCTTTCCTCTTTATAATATTATATAGTGTAGATTATTATCATTCACTCTATTAAAGTACAATATTTGCGTCAATAGAAAGGATATGCTCGTTAAAACATTTAACAACATTTATATTGAAATATCGAATGAAAACTGCAAACTGTCGAACATCGAATTAAGCTCGTGATTTCATCTGTGTCGATTGTAAAACAATACGACATTCAATCAGCGGCGTCGCGGGTCGTTATACGTGCCTACCTGGTCTTGTGTCTGCATACAAATAGTAGCGTCACGTTTCCGTGCGGCCCGTTAGTTAGCGGTTTTTGTGGCTTACCCTGTAGGTATAATGTCGCCAAAGCCTGTGTCATGTACTTACTGTGCCAAGTTACGTCCCCCGCGATTACTCCCTTAAAAACCTCAAACCTCAACACTCGTTTCAACTGTACGTACGTATAGTGACTTCTTATTTTGACGCACATCATCGAGTAAATGTGCGTCAATATAATTGAAAACCATTTCCACCTGTCATTATATGTGCTTTTAGGCGTTTTCTGTACGCAATTTGCTTGAATACCTTTATTCGCTCTCACTTTTACCACACCCTTCATCCGTTTAAATAATTCGTCATCACGCTTGACGAATAATTTGCTGACTGTACCCGGATTAATTGAGATTTATTACAATTCTGCTCAGTTATAACCCTTTGTTTTATTGAGACCTGAAATGTATCATGGAGTAATGGTACTGGTCACTGGAGAAACATTTCGTTTATTATTTTTAAATATTGGTCAGAGGTTGTTAGAAGTACTGAGAGACTGTATGTTGGCATCGATTACTGAAGATAAGCAGCGAATGTAGAGGTCAGTTCTTGGATGGGTGACCGTTTGGTCGCACTACTAAGCTCAGGCACCATTAACAAATCAAGATAACAAAGATTCGAATCTACTGAGTAGCAAATTCGCATTTACTTAATTATTACTAATAATGACACCGACCCCGAACGACGACCGATGGGGCGTTAAGGTTCTTGAATGGCGACCACTAGTAGTAGAGGGCGGCCCCCAACGCGATGGACCGATTATCTGGTCAGGGCGGCGGGGAGCCGGTGGATGCAGGCGGCAAAGAATCGATCTACGTGGAAAGCAATTGGGAGGCCTATGTTCAGCAGTGGACTTCAAATGGCTGAAATGATGATGATGATGATGAATAATGACACTGCAATTACTCATTATTTCAGTGTTGTAATCTCCAACTGAAAAAAGGCATGTTATTCGCCCACATTTCGCCAGTTATATTGTTGGTCCCACGTAATAGGTGGCGAGCCTATTGCCGCTTACCGGGAACTTTTATGTTGGCCGGTTATACATACTATTAAAAAGCAACAACGTATAATAATAAAAATAACAGACAATAGGAAAAACAAGAGTTTATCTATATATTTCCCTATATAATAGGTTGGGGAAAAAGTCTTTTCGTATTTTTGTATGAAAAGTCAAGACATTTTTTTCAAAGTTTATTTACATTTATTTACAATATAATATATATATACATACAAAATCACAGTGTATGAATTCCTGAATCATAAACTGTGATGTGATGTAGTCAAAGAACACTACCTGTAGTGTTCTTTGACTCTACGCCTGAACGTCTCAACGGAAGAACTGTCTCTGATAGCTGGCAGATTATTTCAGAGTTTCGCTGCGTGCACGGTAAAGGAATCAGCAAAGAATTTGGTATTGGAGACAGGATAAACAAGTTCATTGCTGTGACAGGAACGCTGGGATCGTGACATTGAGGGAGCTAGTTGGAAACGGTTTCGTAGGTATTCTGGAGGGTTGGGATTCGTTAGAATTTTATAAAGGAAGACAAGGATGTGCATCTTTCTCCGTTGGCGAATAGGAAGGAAGAGATGTGATCGCATTTCCTGGTGCATGGTGATCTGAAATACAGGTATTTTTTACCTAACTCAGACACCAGCTCCTTACATACTATAGACCAAATTTAATTTATGGATTATTAGATATAAGCACCATTGTAATATTTTAAGTCTGTCATTGTAAGGAGAAAATAAACATTATTATTATTATTATTATATTATTTCCGAAGGCCGAAATCAAAACGTATCGCCAAATTCTGAAGTCGCTCCAGTCTGTTTAGCAAGTCTTCCGTCACATCCAGGAAGCAAATGTCAGCATAATCAAGGATGGGAAGTAAAAATGCTTGGGCCAACTGAACCTTGGTCTTGTACGGCAGGAAATATTGAAGCCGCTTCTAGGAGTAAAATTGTAGTGAATGTATTTGCTTAGTGCGTTAACGCGAGGAACCCAGGAAAGGGTACGGTCAATGATGAGGCCCTGGTTCTTTGCCTTGTCTGTGTAAGGTATTTGAGTATCACCATAGAATACCTGTAAGTAATTTTCAATAATGTGTAATTTTCGACATGACGTAATATAATTGAAATAAAGTTAATAAATTGAATCAAATCCAATAGGATTAATTTAATACTTTTACTAAAATATCCAACTTTGACAGTTTCATTCAATTAAAAGTAATAAAAACCGGCCAAGTGCAAGTCGTACTTGAGCACGAAGAGTTCCGTACCATTATGTATAACCATGGTATGGATCATCATCACAGCCCATTAACGTCCCACTACTGAGCACGAGCCTCCTCACACAAATCAAGGTGTGAGGGTATTGGGTCATACTCCACCACGCTGACCCAGTGCGGATTGGCGGAGGCAGGTGTATGGCGTCCTGCTGTTAGAATTTTTCAAGCCGCCCATGAGGCCTCTATCATGGCTTAACCACATTTAGTGATAACCGGGACCAACGGCTTAACGTGCCTTCCGAAGCACGGAAGCGCTCGATATCAAATGCCACACAAACGGTCACCCATCCAAGGACTGACCTCTGTAAACTCTGCTGTACTTTGGTGATCGTTTCCAACCACCGAACACCGCAGAGCTACGAGCGCGCGATGGTATGGATGTTATTTGTTAATAAATCTGATGCTCAATTCGAAATTGTATCCATAAAGGGTTTTGGTAACTAAAGAGGACCTGTTCTCGTTAAAAATATCGAGCCAAAACGACCAAAAAAATCACTTTTGTTGTACGGTAGCCCCCTTAAATATGTGATTTATTCTGTTTTTTTGTATTTACTGCAACATGAATACATGACCTATAAAAAAATCAAATATCTGACTATCACGTCCATCGAAACAACCTAGTGACATACGGACGGACAGCGGAGTTATAGTAATAGGGTCCCGTTTTTTGCTCTTCCAGTACGGAACCCTAAAAATCGACGCGGCCTCCACTAATGTAATGTAGTTTGTAAAAAAAAAACAAAGTTGCATAATGTATTAAATAGTTACATACATTGATAAGGATTGCATAAACTATTTTAAATAATTATTTACAGATTTAACTATTATTTATTTAAACTTTGTGCCTACGTAGAACACAATGAAATCAATAACAACAACAAAGATTTAATAAGTTTACTACAATTCCCAACTTTGAAAGTTTTATTCAATTAAAAGTTTGCAGAATACCGGAGCTGCCGCCACTAATGCGCCCTCGAAAGATGAAACCCTTTTTAAATGAATAACTTTTAATTTGAAGTGTTTCTTAAAAATAGTTATTTCTCTGATACTTTTTCTTAGTCCAGTTAAGATAAGAGTAGTTAATATTCTTTAAGATTACTTTATTTTTCTTTCATGCTTCGAAAAACTCTTTCATGAAATAACTTGTTAGTAAAAACTATTAAGGCAGATGTAACAATTAATTTAACCGCAATTTAATTGAAATGGTAGTGCTGCGAGTTCCGGGAAATCTGCCGAAAGCCATAGATTATTCATGACCTTCAATCCGTAACACACCAATAGGCAGACTAGTGAAGCGACTAATTGGATAAATGATTATGTTTTGCGATTGTTTGACACATTTTTACGTAGATATAAATAATTTGTAAAGTAATAAAAATTGAGACACAGATAGTGACTGTCAAATATCACGTCAATCCTTCAAAATTTGTGTCTGAATCGAGAACGCCATTTTGTATTGAGTTCCATGTGTTCGGCGGTATGACAGAATCAATTCGAAATAAATGTTGCTTAATAATCGATTCACAGGAAGTTTAACGGTACGGCCCCACGGTCATTTTACACTCTGTATATAATATGAAATCGTAGTTGGAAAGATCATACATACATACTATATTGACGAATTTTATCCGAAGGGGTAGGCAGAGGCATATTATATGCCCTCACTTCGCCAATTATGTTATTGGTCCCACGCGAGACTATTGCCGTTTATCAGGAACGTTTTTGCTCGCCAGAGGCTTGTCCGTTGATCGGAAAGTGCACCACTTTCCCCCCCCCCCCCCGACTGGTCTCCACCTTGTCGTGGTGGGGGGGCTGAATACCTCCCGGACGGGCGCAGAGGGCGCTAGGGAAAAGGCACCATAGTACTGACTACCGGGGGGAAACTAAGAGAGACCTGTGGAGGGCTCATCGGGCGTGCCAGGAGGGCCCGTCAAGCAGCGCCAGGAAGGTCTTAGGCAGCGGTGGCAGGGGTTGTTTAGCCATAGACCCTCCGAGAAGTCGGCCATACACGCTATGGTCGCACAAGGAGGTAGGAGTGGCGCGTCCACTGCGCCTCTCTGAGGAGGTCCTCCCGGTTTTGGTCCGGAGGACGTTGGCCGCAGGCGGGGTGTCAGACGCTGCAACCCAGGTATTGGTCCCCGCCTTTTTCTCAATAAGCGGCGGGCGTCGTCGGAATATTTTTAGTGGGTAAGTCGTCGCGTCGCGTCTGCCGGTGGTGAGTCCCACACCCACTTTTGGTCCCCCTTTGGCCGGAAGGCAGTGCGTAAGTGCATTTTGTTACCGAAGTAAAACAATAAAAAAAGGTGCACCACTTTCAGGTGAGGTTGGTATGGCTCTGAAGATATTGGACGGAGCCCCAATACCCCTTGATAGCGAGCTCCCGTTTGTTTACTTTGTAATCTTGGTTACTGTTACTTCCGAATTTTAGCAATCCTTTCAGTTTGAAATGTAACTTGAATTAACGTATAAAAAATTACAAATATATGATAACTTTTTGTAAGATAGTGCTTTTGAAGTTTTTAAAACCTCGAAGATCAGCCTAAAATAGTATATATCCTTAAAATAACCTAACAGAATACTGGAAGGTAATATAATAACTTTATGAGTTATTATCCGTTTGGCGCAGTACTGCGACTGCTGGCATCTTGAATCACGTACAGAAGTGATATTTCACCCTTATTTTGCGCGACTTTATGAGAGTTCCGCAGTCAATGAAGAAGAAACTATTTTCTTTGTTTCAATATGTTAGTTTGTTTGATCAGGTGATAAAACGATGTAAATAAAATAAATGTTGTATCCTATTTCATTGAATTATATATGTATATTTTTATTGATTTTTTTTTTAAATATTTTTTTTAACATAACTGTGCCCTGTAAGCGGCAATGGGCTCGCCACCTATTACGTGGGACCAACTATATAATTGGCGAAGTGTGGGCGTATAATATCCCTCCGCCTCCCCCTTTGGGGAAACATGCGTGAACGTATGTATGTATCTTTATCCTTATTATTATATTATATTTTCATCTATTAGTAGTAGTAGAGGTTTTGTTGTCTGTTAAACTCTTTTTTCATATTTGCATAATACATTGGTTACTTAAATTTACAAACTGTGTGAAAATTTGTTGGCAATGCACGCTCTAATTACTAGTTTTTTACTTCAATTATTAATTAATATTTAAACTTATCAACAGGTACTCGAAGAACCGACGACCGATGGGGAGTTAAGGTTCTAGAATTCCCACGCGATGGACTTATGATCTGGTCAGGGCGGCGGGGAGCCGGTGGATGCAGGCGGCAAAGAATCGATCTATGTGGAAAGCAAATGGGGAGGCCTATGTTCAGCAGTGGACTTTAAAATGCTGAAATGTTGTTGATGATGCTAGGTTATCTTTTTTTTTGAAGCGCTCGTAGCTCTGCGGTGCTCGGTGGTCGGAAACGATCACCGAAGTACAGCAGAGTTTACAGAGGTCAGTCCTTGGATGGGTGACCGTTTGTGTGGCATTTGATATCGAGCGCTTCCGTGCTTCGGAAGGCACGTTAAGCCGTTGGTCCCGGTTATCACTAAATGCGGTAGTCGTTTAGCCATGTTAGAGGCCTAATAGGCGGCTTGATAAATTCTAACAGCAGGACGCCATACACCTGCTTCCGCCAATCCGCACTGGGTCCGCGTGGTGGAGTATGACCCAATACCCTCACACCTTGATATGTGAGAGGAGGCTCGTGCTCAGTAGTGGGACGTTTATGGGCTGAGATGATGATGAATCTTTTACTCATTGACTACACGGACACATAATCATTTGAGCAACTATTTAATTCGGAACACCTTTTTGTGACTTAAAATTCTGTTACAAATAATAGGTTGGGGAAAAAGTCTTTTCGTATTTTTGTATGAAAAGTCAAGACATTTTTTTCAAAGTTTATTTACATTTATTTACAATATATATGTACCGTTTTGTTGAATAAATTTCTGCCATTTTGTTAGCAGAGACATTATCCCGTTACTGTAGAAACTTTGGGACTTCTGATCAAAAAAACGGGACAAATAGTTTTGGCAGTCCTCTTTTGAGGTCAACCTTACAGAACCTTAAGAATTCTGCAGAGACCAAAACAGGTGAAAATCTGAAGGCGCAAGGTCAGGGCTATATGGTGGATGCACTAGGACCTCCCAGTCGAACTCTCTTAATTTTTGCTGAGTGGCTAAAGATGTGTGTGGTCTAGCGTTATCGTGATGAAAGACCACACCCTTCCTGTTGATCAATTCCGGCCGTTTTCTCTCGACTGCTTCCTTTAATCTCATCAGTTGCTGGCAGTAAAGATCAGAATCGATGGTTTTGCCGGGCGGTAAAAGCTCATAACAAACAATGCCCTTCCAATCCCACCATACACACAGCATCACCTTATTTCGTGTTAGGCCAGGTTTGGCCACAGTCTGTGAAGCCTGGCCAACTTTCGACCACGACCTTTTTCGCACGTTCTTGTCGTACGTGATCCACTTTTCATCGCCAGTTATCAATCTCTTCAAAAACGGCTCGGTTTCATTACGTCTCAATAATGAATCGCAAATGAGTACACGGTTCATTAAGTTTCTTTGAGTGAGCTCGTGTGGCACCCAAATATCGAGCTTTTTTGTATAACCAGCTTTCTTCAAATGGGTCAAAACTGTTTTGTGGTCAATTCCCAGTTCTTCAGCTACATCGTAACTACTAATATGCCGATCTTGCTCCACTCTTTCAAAAATGGCGTCCATTTTATTCGTAACAGGGCGACCAGAGCGAGGTGCATCTTTAACATCAAAATTTCCGGACTGAAAACGTTTGAACCAAATTTGTGCTACTCTTACTGACACTGCATCAGGTCCATAAACATCACAAATTTTTTTCACTGCTTGAGTTGCATTTTTGCCTTTTTTATAATAAAATTTTAAAATGTATCGAATTTTTTCATTAGATTCACTCATTTTAACGGAGAGAAAAACAAATGAAAAATAGCGGGAAACAACTTTTTTTTATTTTTTTCTTTTCTTTATAATGGAACCTTTTTAATGTTACCAAAACCAGCCAGACACAAATAGTACAGTCAAAAAAAATTTATAATAAGTTTATACCTACGTTATGCGAAAAGACTTTTTCCCCGACCTAATTAATATTTTTAATGTTCCTTTTATAAATTTCTTTACTCTTACACAAATTTTCATTAAAATATTATTATAAATCCTAGGAATGTAATAGTTTCTGGTTCTTAGACCGTAATAATTACAAGCTATTGGTTCAAAAAATATTTTATGAGCTGTCCGGTCTTAGTTTTTTTTAATGTTTATTATTGTGTGTAAAAACTTGTAGATAAATAAATAATATATAGTAAAACAGCAGTAGCAGAAGTATGTTATAGTAGATATACTCGTATGAAGGGAGTATAGGGCCCCTATCAATTCCATATTGTATTCCTTCATAAGGAAAATCCGGAATTAAAAAATCTGTATTAGTAATAGCAGTACTAACGTTTGAACAAGAAATTGTTACCATCAAATCATACCATACACGATATGGGCCTATGCTTGACATGAATTACTTTTTATTTATGTTTTTATGAGTAAATCCTTTTTTCTCAAAGTCTTACGCCAACGCCAATATCGTGCAGATATCCAGCAAAAAGTCTACAATCGAATCGGCATCGGCAGTACAAAAGCATTGCCGTCATTGATCCAACTATTGTTGCAGTCGAGTGCTCGCCGTAATCGATCACCCAATTTGATCGATTAAGAGATATCACCCTTTCAGTAGGTTGCGGAAGATGGAAGCTATCGGGCTGTCTGTTGAGTCACGTACTCAAAGTCTTTGGGTTTCGCCGACATAAGTTTCTGATCCAATAGTCGCAGGTCTATAATATATATTCAAGTATACCTAATAATCTTAGGTGTCACCGCAGTTGCAAGAATTCTGCTGCCAAACAGTAGCAGTAAACGATACGTAGCGATCGTAATTGTTATTACTGCCAGCACCCGGTAAACATTTTGAAACGTACACGTGACCTTCACAGTACAGGCAGTGCCTAGTGTGGGGTTATTAGAAGTCACTGCCTCATGTCAAATACGAATTGCTTGTTTTGGTAATTTGCAAAATTCAACCCTTGTTTTATTTTTATTTTAATGTGACACGTCATAATGACTACGTGCTTGAGGGTAAGCAGTCGATGCAGTCCAAAAAAAAATGAAAGCGCTTCATATCGTGAAATCAGCGCAGTACAAAGCGCATCCACTCATGACGGCCTGCTAAAATGCCGTTTCACTCCCCGCTTAAAAAAATCTAAACTTTAAACTTCTATAATTGTAATAGTAGGGCTTCTAAGTTGGTTACCGCGGCCTTGGTGTTGCATGCTCAAGAATGAACAGGGATGGTTTTTAGTCAGTAAAAGTCTGACACACCCTTCCACTTCACCCACAGCGGGAGACGGTCATTTGACGATTTTCCATCCGAAAAAAAAGGGCTTGTAAGTTATTACAAAATACTCGTTATGTAAAAAAAATCAAATGTACTTAGATATTTCGATTTCTTAAAAACCCTTACAAAGGGTTAGTCAAAAAATCAAAGTCAAAGTCAAAATACTTTTTATTTCATAAACTATTACATAGTACTTGAAAACGTCAAAATTATAAAAAAATAACAAAAACAAATAAAATATAATTATACTAAAATCACGAAGCTTAGATTCACTTGCAACCAAACAATTTAAAAAAACAAAAAATATTTAAGTGTAATTGAATCTAAGTGCCAGTTCCGAGCCACCGCTCTGTAAGAAGAACTGGCAAGAAACTCACAGGCTATGCTCTTTTAAATTATCGATTGGTTAGTTACAATCTTCATTTGCCTGTGACGCTATACAATGCAACATAATATAACAATATTCATGCTTTAAGTCATTCATATTAGAAAAGCCTGTATGAAACGGCGGTTTAATCCCAAACATTTTTATCAGCCATATAGTCTTTAATAGAATAGTATCCCTTTAAAGACAGCTTGCGTTTTATTGTTAATTTCAATTTATTTAGGCTTAATTGCTGTATATTGCTTGGGATTTTATTATAGAATCGCACACATCGACCTTTAAATAACTGGTTGAAATAGAAGGTCCAAGTTTAAATGGAAAATATTATATTTAAAAAATATATATATATTACCTTGTGGAAATACTGGACCCTTCTTAGAACTCTGGACTTCTTTTGACTAAACTTTAACAAACATATCCTAATGTGTACAGGGATCCTACCAAGACCTAAGGAGCCCAAGCCAACCTCACCTGCAAGTGGTGTACCTGCTGATCAACGGACGAGGCTCTGGCAAACATAACAATGCCCGGTAAGCAGCAATAAGCTCGCCACCTATTTTGTGTGTATATTACGTGGGACGAACTATGTAACTGGCGAAGTGTGGGCGTATAATATGCCTCTGCCTACCCCTTCAGGGAAACAGGCGAGAATGTATGTATGTATGTACGTGAATTATCTATACAACACGCGTACGAAGCCGCGGGCGGCCGCTAGTAAAAAAAAAACTTTAAGTGCAAATTTATCAATGACCATCTCTACCCACCGATAATAAATAAATACTTACGGGCAACGGTGCGGCGTGTTAGGTGGCAGGTAAAAAAATGGTCAACCGTAAAAAAAACAACATTCGAATGGCGAAATAAACGACGCCGGAGTGTCTGGCCATTCTCTTCATTCATTCGTCTATTCATTCTTTAAATGGTTCATTCATTCATACTTTTTTTGATGTTAATAAATTTATGTCGTACTTGCTACCTGTGTGTGTCAGTTTGTGTCTCATTATTTTGGTAGAGCGAAACCCAAATTTCAAATTTAAAACTGTTTTATTTCATAAGCTATTTATTACATAGTATTCGAAAACGTTAAAATTAAATACAATTATAACAAACAATCGAAAATGATTACACTGAAATCACGAAGCTTAGATCAACAAAACAATTAAAAACAACAAAATTATTTAAGTGTAAGTGAATCTTAGTGCCAGTTCCGAGCCACCGCTCTGTAAGAGGCGATGGCAAGGAATGAGAAGGAGGCATGATCGCGGCGCGGGAGAGGGAGCGGGATTCGCTCTTTCCCCGGCTACGCCGTTGGCGCAGCGGGCGGACCAGGAGGGCCTGTCCAGCAGCGCCCGCGGGTTCTTGGGCGGCGGGCAGAAGTCGGCCAGCTATGCCATAGCCGCACAAGGAGGTAGGGGGGGCGTTTCACATCGCGCGTCCCTGAGGACGTCCTTCTGGTTCTGATACGGGGGCCGTTGGCCGCGGGCGGGGTGCCAGAAGTTATAAACCCAGGCACTAGCCCCTCGCCCCTTTTCAACAGCGATAGGCGTCGTCGGAAGTTTTTTAGTGGGTAGGACTGCGGTGGTCGCGTCTGCCGCAGTGAGACACTCTCCCCTCTTGGTCCCCCCATTGGCCGGTAGGCAGTGCGTAAACAGCATTTTTTATTTTAAGGCGCAAGCGCTGTAAACTGCTCTAGAACCTAAACCTTTACGTTTAACTTTGTAAATGTGACTTTGATATGAGCTTCGAAAAGAGGCCCAAAACTGAATACATAAACGTCGTTCCGATATGAATTATTTGTAATGTTGAACATTTCCCTGTGGAGTAGGGAAAAATGTAAAACACGACCTGAATTTACATCTCAATGGTATCTAATGGACATTATCAATAATCTGAAGCGATGCCAATGAAATATGTATTTTATTTATTAATTCACTGCGAATATGTTTGCCTAGTTACTTATTTATTACGTTTTTAGGAGAACAAACTTATTATAATACATTAAACATATAATATAAGAAAGCTAAATATATCTCCCACTGATAGAAACAGAATCTCATACCCTCATAAACATAAAAAACACATACCCACATAAATACAAAAACATGTTAGAATTTGGTATATTGTAACACAGGGTTTTTTAACCGGGGCGTCAGAAGGTATGCATTCATGCCAAAACTTTCATAAAATCCTCGCTCCTCTTCTGTCCGCGATTCCCATTGGATATAAAAATTCTCTCAGAAGCCCATGTGAGATATCAGTATAGTCCCACATCTAAACTGAGGACTCAAGGGGTTTAGGGGAGGACACCTCATTAACCATTTATCATCTTCATCACCACTCATTTTCATTTACTATAATTTATTAATATATCTGTTACTTGACACTGGCTAAATTTGCTAAACGCACGAAGCCATTATTTAAAGGAAAAAAAAGTGTACAGTCGGACTTCTTGGCTGGAAAGTGAAGCGTCGTGTCTGCAGTTTTGTAAAATGTGTGATAATTCGAACATTAATGTAGAAAACTGTGGATTATTAACCGTTAAGTGTTTGTGAATGAGTGTTGGTAAATAAAAAAAACAGTGCAACATCACTTTTCAAATTCTTTCAAGAAGTCCATGTGAGATCTCAGTATTGTCCCACATTTTTACTGAAGACTAAAAGGGTTTAGGGGGAGGGCATTTCATTTATCTTCTTAATCCACACTCATTCTCACGTTATTAATATATCTCTTACTTGACACTGGCTAAATGTGCTAAACGCACGAAGCCAATATTTAAAAGAAAAAAAATAGTCGTAGAAAGTTCACATTTAGAACAGAGGTCTCTAGGTAAATCGTGTCAAATTGTGAGAGGTGGTTTTATGGCCAACATTGACATAAGACGAGATTTAATTTCCTCGGTCGCCTCCTATGACGCTCCTGGGCAAGACAGTGACGAATTCTTTGAAGGCAAATTCTGCAGAAGTCTATAGATGTAGGTAAATATTTTAATAAATTTCATCATCATCATCTCAGCTCTGACGTCCACTGCTGAACATAGGCCTCCCCAATAGATTTCCACATAGAGCGATCTTGAGCCTGCATCCATCGGCTCCCCGCCGTCTTGACCAGATCATCGGTCCATCGCGTGGGAGGCCGTCCTCTTCTACGTTTGCCGGTTCGCGGTCGCCATTGCAGAACCTTAACGGCCCATCGGTCGTCGGTTCATCGAGCTATGTGCCCCGCCCATTGCCACTTCAACCTGCAAACTCTCCTCGCTATGTCGGTCACTCCAGTCCTCCTACGGATTTCCTCATTTCTGATTCGATCACGTAGGAACACTTTCGAGCATAGCTCTCTCCATTGCACGCTGAGCGACTTTGAGCTTTCTAATGAGGCCCATAGTCAGTTAATAGTTATTAACAACACTTTCTTACCCAATTCTTCTTAACTTGCTCCTCAGACTTAACATACTAATCTCCAGCTTGAAGCGAATAGTTTTTAGGTTAAGGTGCCTAAGAGCTTTATGAAGTCAAACTTGAATAAATTACTCGACTTTAACTTACTTTATACAAGTATTCCTGATTGATCGATAGTTTCTTGACAGAAAAGCGCCTTACTGCTGTATAAACTTTTCGTTACTTAAATTTATTTGTTTGCTTATATATTAAGTGGAATAGTTAGATGTTATATTACAATATTACTTAAAACCTAATTACGACAGCAAACAAGAATTCAATCGTAATTAAGCAATATTATTTTGTATATGCGAATATCTGAAATGAGCGATGTTTATTTTCATAGTTCATACACTAAATGTATAATG
This sequence comes from Musotima nitidalis, assembly GCA_949126915.1. NCBI lineage: Eukaryota > Metazoa > Arthropoda > Insecta > Lepidoptera > Crambidae > Musotima > Musotima nitidalis. Next base: position 1,794,674 of record OX421424.1, on the reverse strand, counting down.
TGCTGTTGATTTTCCGAATAAAATAATATAAACTGTATTTATTAAACTCTTAAAAGTCTTAACAGCTCTGTGTTGTGTCTTTCATCTTAGATTTAAGTAAATCATTTAACTAAGTATAAACATACATTCAATTTTTCTCTATATATACATCTTATTTTTCTTTTTCTAAATACTTTTATTGTATTAACATTTATCAACAGAAACTATTTAAGTATATGTCTTTCAAATATATTGAAATATTTTGCGTAAATATGACCTTCTGAAAAAGTGCCCACGGAAGATCACCGTCGTGACATCTCTGTGATGTTCGACAATATGCTGAGTGGGCACCATTTCAATACAAGTTAAGTTCTTCTTTCACTTAAGTTCTTATTATTCTATTCTTGATTTGTGTCAACTAATTTTGTCAAAAAAAAACCTCACCTGCAAGTGATGCACCTGCTGATTAATAGACGAGGCTCTGGCAAACTTAACAGATCCCGGCAAGCAGCAATAGGCTCGCCACCTATTACGTGGGACCGATAATGTAATTGGCGAAGTGTGGGCGTATACTAGCCCTCTGCAACGGGCATATAACGGGCATTCGGGGCAACAGGCGTGATTGTATATATGTATGTAATATAGATGGTGACATAAATAATATGGTATCAATTACGGACCCTGTCGGGCATTACATAGTTCCGTAGGGACTTATTTTGTTGGTTTCACATATTTTATTGTTGGTTTAACATTTTGTTGGTTATTCTTATGTTTTTTTTTAAATTTACGTTGGTATATAAGTTCAGTTTCAAGTACGCAACTCCACTGGGTACCAGCTCCAACAACACACAGCAAAATTTATCCATAATTTTGTCAACTTCATTTCGTTAACCTTACAAAGTGTGCTGGGAACCAATTGCTTTTCGGGGTTAATTAAATTAATCCCCTTTGGCCATTTTTAGCATGTCTTTTCCTTTTATTAAATTTGGTTACTCGTCGTCGACTCATCCCCCTTCTCGATCATATATTTATTTACGTGCTCAATAATAAACCATTTCATAATATGTACATTAACAATTCATACTAATAAATTATAATTAATACTATTTACTATTCTCATAAAATACACTGCCTCTCTTCTCAGAAAAAATATGAATTATATAAATTATACCTTTTTGCCGCGTGGTACCGGCCTAGAATAGTCCCACGGGGAGTCGTAAGAGTAATAATAATAATAATAATGTTTAATAAATAAAAGAGTTGACGAAGATATATAATATCGGAGGATGGGCAGCAGCGTCATCCTGCGTACTGGCTAGAACTGCGATCACCAACCCGCCTGCCTAGCGAGTTAATTATGGGCAGACACCATCGATAGAATGTAATACATTGGGGAGGCTAATGTTCAGCAAAAGACTTTATAATGCTGGAATACCTTTTATAGCTACATTTATTTTGATAGACTTAACTGGCTTCAAGGTCGCTCAGCGAGCTATGGAGCGTGCTATGCTCGGAGTCTCTCTGAGAGATAAAATCAGAAATGATGTTATCCGACAGAGGACCAAAGTCACCGACATAGCATACAGGATTAGCAAGCTGAAGTGGCAGTGGGCTGGCCATATCTGTCGAAGGACCGACAACCGATGGGGTAAACGAGTTCTTGAGTGGAGACCGCGACTTGGCAAACGTAGTGTAGGACGTCCACTCGCCAGGTGGGGTGACGATTTGCGAGCGGTCGCTGGCAGATGCTGGATGCGGCAAGCCGAAGACAGGGGAAAATGGCGCGATTTGGGGGAGGCCTATGTCCAGCAGTGGACTAGTGATGATGATGATGAACTGGCTTCAAGTTTTTTTTTTTAATGTGACACGTTATAATGACTACTCCCTGCCTGATGGAAAGCAGTCGATGCAGTCCAAAAAAAAAACGAAAGCGCTTCATACCGTGAAATAAGAACGGTACGAAGCGCATCTACTTATGACGGCCTGCTTAAATGCCGTTTCACGCCCCGCTTAAAAGACCCGGAATCATAAGAAATAGAAAACACATTAGCCGGCAGCGAATTCCAGAGCTTAGTGGTCTTGCTCAAAAACGACCTCCCAAATTTCTTGGTTCGAGTGCTGATAGTCTGCACAGTATATTTTCAATATCAAAACCGCAAAAGTTATTCATAAATTGTCAACACTTAATTTCGTTAACTATACAAAGTGTGTTGGGTACAAATTGGTTCCAGGGGATAATTAAATTAATCCCTTTTGGCCATTTGACATGTGAGGTCGCCGGTCGCCGCGAATGGGAAACGGGCCGATGTAACAGACTCGGCACACTCGGGGAAGTGTTGTTAAACTTTGGGAACACGAAATCGACTTTCTGTTCCGTGTTCGCTGACTTTTTGAAGTTGTAAAATCTAGTTTATTTTCTGTAAAACTTGACTTGAGGCTTAGATAACATACATTGACAAGTGTTATTAAGCTTTGTGTAATTTTTGTCTGTTCGAAAGCGGCGATGGCCCATCGGCGAGACCTCTTTAAATTCAGAGGGTCTCGGGTTCAAACCCTGGTGGCGTTTGAACCCTCTGGCGCACCTATGACTTTTCGGAGTTATGTGCGTAATTATCGTTTGCTCCGTGCCTCGGAAAGCACGTTTAGCCGTTGTTCCCGGCTGTCATGAACATCTATGGCAGTCGTTACTAGGAATTCATTGTCTTCTAAGAGACTGACAGCTGATTTAACCTTGGAATGCGGAGGTGAGACGGCAGTCGCTCCACGTCAATTCAGTCAAATCTGGTTGAACCAGTGAGCAGACCCTGGGCCCTAAGACTAAGTCTAGGGCAACCGGGATAATGCTAGGATATGATGATGATGATGATGTGTAATTATTGTCTCATAAGAATGTTAAAATATTTTGAATTTGGAAACATTTAATTATTTTATTTTTATTGGCTAGATGGGTTGCTTAAAGTGTAAAAAAAGTATTTACTATTATTATAAGGCCTACCGCCTTTAAAAGGTAAATCACAGTAGATAGGTTACATCAACCTGTGTGCCACAAAAAAAAGTGTATGATTATGATGAATCATACACACATAGATAAGTCATCGGGGACTCACTAACATGTTTTAATTAAAAATAATGTTACAATTTAGGCCTAACATTTTAGTATCGAATCGATGTAGGTATGTGTGTCGAATGTGTAGGTACTGAGTTTGTTAAATATTTTAAAACTGAAGATAAAGATCGGACACAATTTTGGTTGTGCGTATTGTCGCAAAGTTAAAATTAACAAATAAACAGAGTACTTATTATTAGTTTGTAAGTAGTACGATAGTCTTAAGTAATAGAAATAATTCTAGATTAAGCTTATATCGCAAATTAATTAATTTAATTGAGTAAGCACACTCTATTGTTATTTGTAAGGATTTTGGTTAAGTAAGAACGAACGCATATTAATTGTGAATCGATACCTAAGACACAAGTAATTAAGATTACTTAGGTAGATAACACTTTTAATAACTGCATTATAACACAATTTATGTTCGTAAAATAATGTAATGAAGCTAGTTATTATTATATAGAAATAAATAATTATTTATTTATGAATGCTAGGCTTAGGTCCGAAGCTTTGTAACTTACATATAGAAACTCCACTTCAATTTATAACGATCCCACCATAATCTGAGAAGCCCAAGACAACCTCACCTGCAAGTGGTATACCTGCCGAAGAACGGACGAGGCTCTGGCGAACATAACAGTTCTCGGGAAGCGGCAATAGGCTCGCCACAATATCATTGGCAATATGTGCCTTGTTCTTCGGGGAATCAGACGTGATATTATGTATTTATGTACTTCATTTTGGCGGGATCCTGCTGCTAAAAGAAATTGGCACGAAACTCGTCAAGCTTCTGCAAAATTTTATCAATTCTGACGAGAGACCACACGAAATTACTAAAAAGTTTTTTGCTCAATTCTTCTCTACTTACTTATGCTCCTGCCCGGACTTATTCATCCAGCCCGGAGTCATTAATCTAGCTCGGAGTCATCGTCGTCACAAATAATTGTGTGACTGTTTCTTAAGTATCAATAAAAAAAATTAAAAAAACTATTTATATATGTTTATCCGTAAGTAGTACATCTGCTAAGTTTAAGGCCAGAACCCTAATTGTAAGACGTTGAAGCATATTTATTTCATATGCTAACATACATACATTCACGCCTGTTTCCCCATAGGAGTAGGCAGAGGCATATTATACGCCCACACTTCGACAAATATATATTTCTATATGGTAAACATATATTAAAAACAAAGAACATTCTTAAACAAATCCTATTTAATTGGTTCTATTTTTAAAGACGGTATAACATTTTGTTATAGAGCCGACTTAGATGATTGTTTTATGTTATAGATGAGATACCCTTAAAGTATTCCCATTGAAAATTCATTGGAATTAGGCTTTGAACATCAAAGTTACACAAGGGAGCTCCTTAAAATTAATAAGTAAATTAAGTTAATTGTGTTTACATTTTAATAGGTACATGAATATCTATTTACGAGTACACAGGGTGTCCCAGAAATGAGTTTCAAGCGGAATTTCAGAGATAGAGTACTACCCTTAGGGGAACATACATGCTTTTTTTTATAGTTTTCTAGTTATTAATTTTTATCGGAATTTTTGAGAATTTTTTGAATATTTTTAAGAAAAAGAAAAAATCATTTTGTGTTTTTTTTATACTGCAACTGAATATTTGTAAATTGTTCTTCAATAATTAAAATTATTATCATTGTAACTTTAATGGAAATTATAAAAATGTTGTTATGAAGTGAAAAAATTACTTTCTTTGAATCATTACCTGAATTTTGAACTTCACATAAAAAATTTATAGTTGAACTTCTAAGTTAATCTTAAAACTTTTCCAGATTTTCAACTTTTGTAATAAATAAAAAAAGTAGTATGTAAAGACTTAGTTTGGCTAAAATCGGCGTTTAAATGCAGCAAGTTTTTGATTATTTTTTCTTTCCATAGATTTATGAAATTCTGCAAAGTTTGTGCCAACATCAGGCCGGGGGTTTTGAAGTGAGTGCACGAATTTCAAATACTATTGAGAGAGTATTTAAAGAATTTAAAAAAAATGTAACATTTAATTTTTTTTATCGTTTAATGACTACATCCTGCCTGTTAGTAAGCAGTTGATGCAATCTAAAAAAATATAGGCGCTTCTTACCGTGAAATAAGCACGGTACAAAGCGCACACACAAATGATGGCATGCTGAAATGCCGTTTCACGCCCCCCTTAAAAGATCCGGGATTATAGGAACTAGGAAACACATGAGCCTACAGCGAATTGCAGAGCTTAATGGTCTTACACAGGAACGACTTACCAAATTTCTTGGTTCGAGTGCCAATAGTCTGCACAGTATGAGGAGGGTTCCTGAGACCAGCACGTGTGGCACGTGTGCACGTCGGGAGACGAAAAGAGAGGGCGGGAAGAGATCTAAAAGCTCCTTAGAACACTCACCATAGTAGTTTCGGTATAAGACGCTGAGAGAAGCTATGTCCCTACGTAGCTGTTGATCTACGCCGATTCAGCTTTAATTTAAAAACATTTGTGCGAATCTGCCATGTTTTTGTAGCAAATAAATGTTTTGATTATATTAGCTTTTAATAGAATTTTGGTATTAACCTTTAAAACAGTTTTTGGACTTAAATTCATTATATTGAACAGTCAGGTCGTATATAAAGTCCTAGCTAGATATAGTTTTTAAATTGTAAGTCTAACAAATTACCATTGACTTGGCGTCGACTTCAAAAAGAATTGATTATTATAAAAGTTTGATATCAAAATCCTATTACTTAATCTTATGACTGTTCAAATTTTCCAATGTTGAGTTATTGGATTAAATGAAATAATGTTTATATTAGTTAGACAATATGCAGCGTTTTCGTAATTTAATCGCAGTGAAAGTGAGGTAAAGTTCGTCTTCTTTCTTTTACATAATGGCTTCGTGCGTTTAGCACATTTAGCCAGTGTCAATAAAGAGATATATTAATAATCTGTAAATAAATGAGAATGAGTGGTGATAAAGATGATTAATATTAAACGAGATGCCCTCCCCCTCAGCCCTTTGAACCTTCAGTAAAGATGTGGGACTATACTGAGATCTTATATGGACTTCTTGAGAGAATTTGAAAAGTTATGTAGCGCTGTTTTGTTTCATTTACCAACACACATATACTTTCACAAACACTTAACGGTTAATTATCCACCATAAATACACATTAATGTTTGAAATATCACAAATTTTAGAAAATAAAACAAAACTGCAAATATGACGCTTCGTTTTTCCGCCAAAAAGTCAAAAAAATATTGTTAACTAACAGAATCTAAATTTTTATTAAAATTTCAAACACGTTGGAACGTAGACAAATTCCAAAACAATTGAAACTCTTTTTGCACGATCGCTTTAAAAATAAAGCATTTTAGCAAAAAGTTTGTTACCACTATGTTCGCGACTGCTAAAAAAGAGGTTTTAAATCAACAATTAAATCCGGAAAGCCAAAGGGCATTTCGCTATTGTGCTCGGTGATCTGATTGTGCAAAAATTACACAGAACTGTGCAAACATCCGCCGCGCCGCCATTGCCAAAAGATAACCCTAGTTATGATCCTATCAATTCATATCGTGTTTATATTTCTCAGGCCTGTTTTATCCTGTAGATCTAAGTGTTGGGCTATGAGATTAGCGTTTTAAAATAGTACATCATGTTACAAGTGCGTGATGTACAAGTAATTTGTTACTTTTTGAGTTAAAAAATAGCCTATGAGATAGCTGACAGTGAAAATCTTGTCAAAATCGTTACAACTGTATCAGAAATGAACCCCAACAAACGCACAGACAATTATTTGTACTACTTTTTTTTCTGATAATTATTTTTGTGACACGTATATACCTCATTACTTTTATAATAATTATGTAATTGATAAAAAGCAAATATTTCAATCGAAAAATATATATAACTGGCGAAATGTGGGCGTATAATACATCTGCCTACCCTTTCGGGGAAACAGGCGTGATATTTCGTATGTATGTACACACTTATCTTGTATTCATTTGTATTTATTTTAATATATTGTAATTCAAATACATTTAACGCTGTTAGTATAACCACGTACTAAGTAATTATTATAAAAAAAACAATATATTTTACTCTACGTATTACACGCTACTTTTGTGGCCATAAAAGTTTTATGACTATAAAATTTATAAATGTAACATTTCAATTATGACCCCGAGTTTGGTTTCATAGTATAATACACATTGAATTATTACAAGTATTTTATTTAATGTTAATACATTGAAATATTACAAGGTAAACATTTATTTAAGCTATTATCCTGAGTTATTGTAGTACTTACCCTTTTTAATGATAATCCTGCTTTACATTTCGGCCATATTGAATTTGTGCAACTTATTAAAATAGATTTTAAAAAAGATGTTTCATTTTTGACTCCTGTTATGGTGAGTAGATTGGTAGGTATACCATTAAGGTCGTGAGTTCAATTCCCACAATTTTAAAGTTATTAAATTAGGCGCGTTAAATTTTAAGTTTTACCTTCATAAGAGCTCTAGTGAGCCAAGCTTGAATAAATTATTTTGAATAATTTTTTGATTCAGGCGTTTCTTTGCGGAAATCAACCGTCACCCATCCAAGGACCGAACAGTTTGACTCTGCTTAACATACATACATGCATTCACAGAGTATTATTCCGAAGAGGTAGGCAGAGGCATATTAGACGCCCACATTTCGCCAATTATAATTGGTCCCACGTAATAAGTGGCGATTCTATTGCCGCTCACCGGGACTTCTATGTCTGCCAGAGCCTCGTCCGTCGATCGGCAGGTACACCATTTGCAAGTGAGGTGTGCTTGGGCTCCTAAGAACTTAGTAGGAACCCTATACACCCTCTTCTCTGCACTACTCACGGTTATTTATACTTGTATTATTTCATTGAACCGATAAAATTCCATAACAACCAATTCTTTTACAAGATCGGAATCACTCCTACAATTTGTACGGTTTTTTTTCATTCACCCAAAAAAAGGTTGACGGGTTCAAATTCACAGTTCTTTGTTGACCGTACGGAAGCCTGATTCTACTTATTTACCATGTTTTATATTTTTTCCTGCCTACAAGTTTTTTTTTTTAAATTTTGAATTTTGATAAACCGCCCGCAGCGAATAGGCGCGTTAGTTTATAAGTAGTATTTCATTAGAGCGCTATTGAGCTACTCTATTTGTTTTGTAATGTTTTTTAATATTTTTTAAGAGTTTTATGATTTTAACATTAAAATGTAGGATGGGATACCCGCAAATGCGTTAACTTCAATATTCTGTCAGATGAACATTTTTTATCTCACATGTCTTATGACATCATTCATCATTCATTATTGACTACATCCTGCATGATTATAAGCAGTCGGCATTCCTAAAAAATTAAGGCGCTTCATACCATGGAATAAGCATCCGTTGACTAATTTCTAGCCCTATTTTTTTCTAAAACTTCTGCATGCAGTGCCGCCGGCGCAGGGCGCCTTAACTTAAAGTTAACGTTCATAAGCTGTATTGTTCCAATTTTGAAAAATGTATATATATACTTTGAAAAGGATGGTTTCCAAAACTATTAAATATGATAAAAAGCTATAAAACAGTCGACTTCTTCATATTAGGTCGGGAAAAAAGTCTTTTCGCATAACGTAGGTATAAACTTATTATAAAATTTTTTTGACTGTACTATTTGTGTCTGGCTGGTTTTGGTAACATTAAAAAGGTTCCATTATAAAGAAAAGAAAAAAATAAAAAAAAGTTGTTTCCCGCTATTTTTCATTTGTTTTTCTCTCCGTAAAAATGAGTGAATCTAATGAAGAAATTCGATACATTTTAAAATTTTATTATAAAAAAGGCAAAAATGCAACTCAAGCAGTGAAAAAAATTTGTGATGTTTATGGACCTGATGCAGTGTCAGTAAGAGTAGCACAAATTTGGTTCAAACGTTTTCAGTCCGGAAATTTTGATGTTAAAGATGCACCTCGCTCTGGTCGCCCTGTTACGAATAAAATGGACGCCATTTTTGAAAGAGTGGAGCAAGATCGGCATATTAGTAGTTACGATGTAGCTGAAGAACTGGGAATGGACCACAAAACAGTTTTGACCCATTTGAAGAAAGCTGGTTATACAAAAAAGCTCGATATTTGGGTGCCACACGAGCTCACTCAAAGAAACTTAATGAACCGTGTACTCATTTGCGATTCATTATTGAGACGTAATGAAACCGAGCCGTTTTTGAAGAGATTGATAACTGGCGATAAAAAGTGGATCACGTACGACAAGAACGTGCGAAAAAGGTCGTGGTCGAAAGTTGGCCAGGCTTCACAGACTGTGGCCAAACCTGGCCTAACACGAAATAAGGTGATGCTGTGTGTATGGTGGGATTGGAAGGGCATTGTTTGTTATGAGCTTTTACCGCCCGGCAAAACCATCGATTCTGATCTTTACTGCCAGCAACTGATGAGATTAAAGGAAGCAGTCGAGAGAAAACGGCCGGAATTGATCAACAGGAAGGGTGTGGTCTTTCATCACGATAACGCTAGACCACACACATCTTTAGCCACTCAGCAAAAATTAAGAGAGTTCGACTGGGAGGTCCTAGTGCATCCACCATATAGCCCTGACCTTGCGCCTTCAGATTTTCACCTGTTTCGGTCTCTGCAGAATTCTTTAGGTTCTGTAAGGTTGACCTCAAAAGAGGACTGCCAAAACTATTTGTCCCGTTTTTTTGATCAGAAGTCCCAAAGTTTCTACAGTAACGGGATAATGTCTCTGCCCACAAAATGGCAGAAAGTTATTCAACAAAACGGTACATATATATTGTAAATAAATGTAAATAAACTTTGAAAAAAATGTCTTGACTGTTCATACAAAAATACGAAAAGACTTTTTCCCCAACCTATTATATCTTAGCATTGTATCAATTTAGTAAGAAAAGCTGTATACATAACCTAAACACAAGGAATAAGCATAAATTAGTTGTACCTGCCACTAGGCTCCAAAAGATAAACAAATCATTTAAAGGTCAATGTGTGCGATTCTTTGTAGAATTTGTTGGGATTTCATTGTTGAAATCCCAACATACAGCAATAGATCCTAAATTAATTTAAATTAACAATAAAACGCAAGCTGTCTTCAAAGGTATATTATTCTATCAAAGACTATATGGCAGATAAATATGCTTGGGATTAAACTGCCGTTTCATACAGGCTATTTTAATATGAATGACTTAAAACATGAATAAATGTTATATTATATTGCATTGTATAGCTTCACAGACAAATGAAGAGAATAGCCTGTGAGTTTCTAGCCAGTTCTTCTTACAGAGCGGTGGCTCGGAACTGGCACTTAGATTCACTTATACTATATTATTTTTAAAATGTTTTGTTGCATATAAGTGAATCTAAGCTTCGTGATTTCAGTGTAATACTATTTCGATTGTTTTTTTTAATAATTTGACGTTTTCAAGTACTATGTAATAGTTTATGTCCTTTTTTTTTTTTGAGTTTGAGTATTCCGGTTTCAGTTATCACATAGAGCGACAGCCTAACGAAAGCCAGAGGGAAACATTATTCTATGGGTAAACCAGCTGGTTGGAGGTCTTCCTGATAACGACTGCTATAAATGTTCATGACAGCCAAGACCAACGGCTTATCATGCTTTCCGAGGCGCGGAGCAAGCGATAATAACGCACATGACTTCGTTCGTAATCACCCTCTGAATTCTAGTCTGTAGGTCTATTGCTGCCGAAAGTTGGTTCATTAAACTCTAAACCACTAGGCCGGTTTAAGCTAGGAATTTTGTTAAAGATATAATCTAGATATATTATTTTATCTTTCCGTTACTTTTATATTATAAAGTAAGTAGAATCAGCCCAAGCTCCCATAATAGCATACACACGTAAAGGATTGCGATTTTTTCTGCGACCCTACGTGATAGGAATCTTGGCCGGCCCTTTGTGAGGCCGCCTGGAGGTATCGTATCGGTGGCGACCCGCGCGCAAATACTTCCACTATGTTCATCCACGCCAGTTATTTCGTATTGTGAACATGAGTAGTTTTTTTAATATATTTGCCTAGTGATTTTTTAAGCAATAACATAAAAAGGAACTTTAGATATTGATATGATCTAATATACTGTACATCGCTAACAACATTGGCTACCCCAGAAGCTTTGAATATTTCCCATATTCAGCTTGGTGATGGCAGTTCCAGTCAGTACGCAAAATCCTAGTATTTTCTAGTGTGGGGGGACACGGCGCGGAGTCGAGGCTGGGCCCCCTGGCCTTGTCCGTACATACGGACGCGGCGTTGGGTTGGGTATTGAGCCATTTTCTTCTCCGAGTTGTCAATCCGGTTGGGCGCCGCGATCAATCCCTGGGGCGATCAGCGGCGCGGGTGTCATATCCCGTGAGCTTCATGTCAGTCCTGGGTTTCCTGAGGGATGACGCTGCGGGCATAGGCCCTGGCAACGAGAGTACGCACAATGACGCTGGTGCCCATTTTCCGGTAGAAATCTATTCGTCAACTCATATAACTTCTTATTAAATAAGAGGGTAGCACTATAGCACACAGCACGTATACACATAGTGGTAGCACAGGGTTTACCCAGTTTGGGCTCTCCTGTCTCCACTGTTAGTATTGTATTCAATATTTTTGGTTTCAGTTCCAATTCCTGTTTGATAATTAGTTATTAGATATTAAGAAATATGCTAACTGATGGAGAGAAAAATAAATAAATTATTATTATATATTATTATTATTACTATTCTAAGCCGGTACCAAATGACACATTTTTGAAAAAAAAAAAGAACTGGATTACTTTACTGTATTGACATTCAACTTGTGATAGATGGAGGGTTCGTTTATTCTGTTTACCTTCCATCACTTTTATAATTTTGTAACACTTCAATTTGCGATAACGAGAGGATACACCTGATGAGTTTTTGTCCGATTATTCTTCAATCAGGCCCCTGCTTGCTGTTCAACCTTTTTAGAAACACTGTTAGGTCTAATGAACCTGTCTTCATCTACGTGAACCCCCTGGTGGGGGTTTCTGACGGCTCCCGTGAATACGGGAGCGACGTTAGGGCGGCTGTTCAGCCTTGGTCTTCATCCGGAGGTGTCATGTCTAAGAGTACTGCAGCAGTGTACTCCTTTTTGTTTGATGCCACCGTGAAGTGGTGCAGTACTCTTGAAAGCTGCAGTGTTGTCGAGTGTTCGGCACGGAATCCGAACTGCTCTGGGCGCGGTTCAATATGCGGAGTCAGGTGTTCGAGCAGGAGCCTCTCGAACAGTTTCGACATGTTAGGCAGCAGGGTGATGGGCCGGTAGCTGGCGGGGTCCTGGACTGACTGTTAGGTCTACGGAGATGATATTGTACGTCATTGCTAAAATGGAAGTATTATTTGTGAATATATAAAGTAGCGTGTGATACGTAGAGTAAAATATATTAATTTCTTTTTAATATACAATTACTTAGTACGTGGTTATACTAACAGCGTTGAATGTATTTAAATTACAATATATTAAAATAAATACAAATGAATACAAGATAAGTGTGTACATACATACATAATATCACGCCTGTTTCCCCGAAAGGGTAGGCAGAAGCATACTATACGTCCACACTTCGCCATTTATATTGTTGGTGCCACGTAATCGGTGGTGAGCCTATTGCCGCTTTCCGGGCACTTTTATGTTCGCCAGAGCATCGTCCGTTGATCGGCAGGTGCACCACTTGCAGGTGAGGTTGGCTTGGGCTCCTTAGGTCTTGGTAGGAATGGGGCTCCTACCTTACCTTCGCTGTGAAAATAAACAGTATTTATTCAAAATATAGGTACATAGACTTGCAGCTTCACTTGATAGTTTTATTGTCAGTTCTAATTCCTAACCTTCACCCGCAGTGACTGAACGCATTAGTTTATAAGTGACATTAATTGGTGCACATATGGATCCTATCAAGACCTTGATCCCAAGCCAACCTTACCTGCCGATCAATGGACGAGGCTCTGGCAAACTTTAAAGATCCCGATAGGCGGCAATAGGCTCGTCACCTATTACGTGGGACCAAAAATATATTTGGCGAAGAGTTTGCGTGTACTGCGTAACTGTATGCTAAGTACATTAAAAAGAGCTTTATGGGAACTCAAACTGATAAAAGCGTTGTTTCATTTATGTCATAAGATTTATGTTAGTAATTTAATACCCAAATACTCCTAATGAAATAATCTTCCTCCGACCTGTCACAACTCTTGACCTTTATTAATTAAGGGATATTAGAAGAACGACGGTCTGTTATGAATCCCTTGTAATAAGGGTCGCCCGTTCTATCTCCGACTCACGTGGAAGTGTGCCTGAGCCCATATAAGCGGAATATAATTGAGTAATTCGTTCCCAAGGACCTTTATGGATTTCTGAACTGTATAACTAGCTTTCGCGTTAGGCTTCGTCCCATGAAATAAAAAAAATGTTATATAGATTCTGAATATATGTTGTATAGGCAATAAGACAGAAAATCAACAAATCAGATTCCAGTTTGGTTCATTACAGCTTTGAAAAACAATTGCGTCTCACCTATCGTTTATCTCACAAATAATGAATATAATAATAATAATCATTTATTTCAGAATAAATTCCATATAAAATTTGTTAGTAGGTACATTGGCAAGCTTATAGCCTATTGTTAGTAATACATTACAGTATAGAATGCGTTTCTAGATAGAATTTTATTATGATTTTCTCATAACCTAAAAAGGTTGTATAGGGATCCTACCAAGACCCTCATCTGCAAGTGGTGCACCTGCCGATCAACGGACGAGGCTCTGGCGAACATAACAGTGCCCGGTAAGCGGCAATACGCTCGCCACCTGTAGGACCAACAATATCCCTGCCTACCCTCTCGGGGAAACAGGCGTGTTCTTGTGTATTTATGCATGTAATAAACATTATATACCTAATATTTTAATGTCATCCATGCATTTTCCCATGAGGAGAATACCGCATCAGATTCTGCATTTTTTATAATTACACACCAAGACGACAACCTGTATAAGTCTACATTAGAATAAGGTACACTATGGAAATATACTTTAAAATAACCATTGTGAATTCTATGTCTTCTTCTTTTATTTAAAATTTTGTGACTGCAGAACACAGGTTTTTGTAGACTTGTCAAATTGTTTCACTATTAAATACTTTTTCTTGTAACTGGCGGGAGACAAAACTAACCTTGACAATTTTCTTGCCCGTTCTATTACTGCAGTGAATGGGCGCGTTAGTTTTTAAGTTGGTTTTCATAAGAGCTATTTGAATAAGTGATTTTGACTTCGACTTATCAAAGTGATGATGACCACAGATATAATACTTAAGAGGTAAATCTTGAATCACTGTAACAATTTTTAATTTTATATCACTTAAATGCGTTTAATAAATAATCGTATTGCGTTACGATTTTCAAATCACTCTAATATTAATCTCAACGACAGATGTTACAGATTCTATTTTATTAATTCCTCATTCGTCAACTAAACATCTTATTATCGGATATTTGTCGTTAACAATGACGGCACGGGCCGATTTTGGGGTGAAATACCCCATTTTATTGGAATCTAGGAATAATGGGTGCATTGTTGCACTTTTTGGGGTGAATTTTGTTATTTGTCACGTAATCATCGGATTATATAGGAAAAAGTTTTAGACAAGCTTGCTTACCTCAAAAAAACTGATTGTAATTACTAAAAATGTGAAAGACCCGCATTGAACGGAGGCCGATATAACCGTATTTCAGCTAGGCATAGTTGAAATTATATTAAGTAAGATCTGGTCTCCACCTTGTCGTGATGGGGGGGCTGAGTACCTCTCGGTAGAGCGGAGAAGCCGCTAGGGAAAAGGTACCACCCAGAGATAGGCGACTCTGGGTGCCCTTAGTACTGACTACCGGGGGGGAAACTAACAGGGATCTATGGAGGGCGCTGCGGGCGGGCCAAGAGGGACCGTCAAGCAGCGTGAGGAGGGTCTTAGGCAGCGGGGGCAGGAGGCCCCTGCTGTCTAACTATGGACCCTCCAGGAAGTCGGCCACGCACGCTATGGTCGCATAAGGAGGTAGGAGGGGCGCGTCCACTGCGCTTCTCTGAGGAGGTCCTCCCGGTTTTGGTCCAGCGGACGTTGGCCGCAGGCGGGGTGTCAGACGCTGCAACCCAGGTACTGGCCCCCGCCTTTTTCTCAACAAGCGGCGGGCGTCGTCGGAACATTTTTAGTGGGTATTACTGTTGGCAGTCGCGTCTGCCGATAATGAGTCTCACACCCCCTTTCGGTCCTCCTTTGGCCGAAAGGCAGTGCGTAAATGCATTCTGTTACCGGCATAAAACAAAACAGAAAAGGTTTAGAGTGTAAAGAAAAATAAATATAGACTACAACTACCTACGCCTACTTGAAATTATAGTATACTGGCGGCTGCCCCCGACTTCGTCCGCGTTACCTATAGGTACTTTTTTAAATCGAGCTCTCGCAGCACCTACTTTGAATGCCATATTCATTTACATCTAATCAACTTTTATGCTGCTAGTTCTGAAAATTACAATGCTTTTAAGCAACCAATCCTCTTTTCAACCATTTACTACACTTTTTTCCAATTAATATGTAGCCCATGTTCTTTCTTAGGCTTTAGACCAAAAATCATTTTAACTGCTTCAGTAGTTTTGGTGTGAAAGCGAGACAGGCAGACAGACAGACGGATAGAGTTATTTTGACATTTATAACATTAGTATGGAATTAAATGGGAAAAGTCCCTGACCAAAGACAAGAGCTTCGGATCTGCCAAACATTGGGATGTTTTTTATCCTTGAGACTATACCTGGAAATACAAATTCAAAATCATTTATTCAAGTTTGGCTCAAAAGAGCTTTTATGAAGGTCAAAACTTAAAAAACCTTAAAGTCAGTGAACACCAGTCTTATAAAAAATATTCAATCAAAAACTTTACACTGAAACCTCCTGCTACTGTTACCATCTCCTGCAACTCCTCAGACGACGACGCAAGCAATACTTGGTCATCATCAAGCATATAGAAAGCATTTGATAAGCGACTCGTTCATTCTCAACCCTGTAGCACACTCCTTCAAACCAGGAAGGCAATTGTCCAAAAATAGGTTGAACAGCCAGGGTGACGCTACACATCCCTGTCTAACACCTTTACACATATTAAACCAGTATGTGCACATCCCATTAATCCTGAAACAGGCTCTGGAACCCATATAATATTGTTTGGTTATATTCCTTGTCTAGAATGCTCTTTGATCAAGGTTTTTTTGCATCCTGTACATATCTAAGTCCTTCTAAGCAAATAATTTTGGGAGAAAAAAATATAAATTCACATAATCTCATTATTTTCACGCGGCTCGATGGAAAATATATAAACGTTCGGTTTGTTAGATACTGGAGGATCACTGATAAAATATTGTGGGTTCGAAAGACTTATTGTATTGTGTTTTTCTTTATTTTTGTTCTGTGCTTTTGAAATTTATTTGTTTTAAGAGATGTAAGATATAATTTAAGTATTGTCTTAAAACAAATTCCTAAACAGTACAGGTTTTTGTGCGTAGATAATGAATATGTGTCTAAGTTTAATTGTTTTCTACGTATTAAACTTTATATAATGTTTGGTACACATAAGCTCTGTTTCTGTGGGGCTAGAAGTGCTGCGTGTTTTTTTTAGGTTTTTTTTGTATTTGTAAGGTAATAAAAAAACAGGAATTCCTGTAAAATACATAAACAATTGAGCTATAAGTACAGAATAGGCTCGTCTTAGAATAGTCAACTAAATAAAGACGAGAGATAAATGGATAGATAGACAGATATACTCTTTATTGGCCAAGAAACTTACAAACTACAGATTACATTATTAAGAGAAAAATTAAATTTAAAGCCAATCTAGGCGGTCTTATCGCTAATAGCGATCTCTTCCAGACAACCCGACGCAAAGGAGAGAACAGGATAGCAGTAGGCAGAGCACATTAACTTTAAAAATAATAAACACAAAAACTATTTGTTAAATATGAATAAAATACACAAATACATAATATAATATATATATATATATATATATAAATATATATAAAAAACTGATATAAACAACTAATCTATGATAAATATGTGGTAATAACCACTTTAATAAAGTAAGATATTATCCCGGTTGCCCTAGATTTAATCTTAGGGCCCAGGGTCTGCTCACTGGTTTAACCAGATTTGGCTGAAATTCAGTTTTCACATGGACCGACTGCCGTCTGACCTCCGCTACCCGAAGGGGAATATCATTCTATAGTTAAACCAGCTGTCAGGATGCTAGAAGGAACTGACTTCCTAATAACGACTGCCATAGATATTCATGACAGCCGGGACCAACGGCTTAACGTGCTTTTCGAGGCACAAAGCAAGCATAATTACGCACATTATTGCGAACAGTCATAGGTGCGCCACCAGGGTTTGAACCCGAGACCCTCTGAATTTAACGGGTATCGCCACTGGGCTATCGCCGCTTAAGTCATATAGAATGTATCTTATCTTATTATATATCATAGGGGTATCAGTTAAAGCTGCAGCACACTTTGACTTCTTTATCAATTCAGCCTTGTAAACTCCACTGCATGTCATTAATTACCTCCCTAACAGCCTACACTCTATTGGGGTTACATACATACATAATTTCACGCCTGTTTCTTCGAGGGGGTAGGCAGAGACATACTTAACGCCTACATTTCGCCAGTAATATTTTTGGTCCCACGTAAAATTGCCTGTTACCGGGAACTTTTATGTTGCCAGGGCCTCGTCTGTTGATCGGCAGGTGCACAACTTGCATTTGAGGTTGTTCGCATATTCAGCCAGTATGCAGGATGACGCTGCTGTCCATCTTTCGGTAGGATTCCTCTATGTCGACTATTAGGACTCAGCCGTGTGATGAATCTGGAACTATATATATGGATACCACACGGTAATTTGATCCCTTAGTCGGTGCAATTGTCACATATCTATACAAGAATGACTCTCTGATCAATCTAGACTTTAGCTTACTGTTTCAAAATCAAAAAATCAAAATCAAATTCTTTTTATTTCATAAACTATTACATAGTACTTGAAAACGTCAAAATTATAAAAAAAGAACAAAAACAAATAAAATATAATTATACTAAAATCACGAAGCTTAGATTCACTTGCAACCAAACAATTTAAAAAAACAAAAAATATTTAAGTGTAAGTGAATCTAAGTGCCAGTTCTGAGCCACCGCTCTGTAAGAAGAACTGGCAAGAAACTCACAGGCTATGCTCTTTTAAATTATCGATTGGTTAGTTACAATCTTCATTTCTATGAGCTAATGCATCGACATTCGTTTTCTTGGGATTTCTAATTAGATTAGAATTTCTGATTAGAACTCGTAATAAATCCTCTAGCATATCTAGTTCCATTGTTGGCAGTTCGTCTTTGAGCTTTCCTATCATCATCATGTCCTATTATTATTCAGATTGCCTTAGACTTAAGCTTAGGGCCCAGGGTCTGCTCTGAGCTTCACCATTAGGCCCATACTAAGCTTAAGAGAATAATTAATATAGATAATAAATAATATATTTCTTGCTTCCCTTCTCATAATTTACACAATACTGTTAAAAGTTTTCTAAATAATACAATTATGACCAGAATTCAATTTAATTTAAATACGAAGGTCCAGAGAGCAAGAGGTGATTGCTCAGCTTGTGCTGTCCATCGTACACTCTAGACGGCGCTGGTTTTCAGCCACCCCTGTTCCCTGAGATGTACGTATGGGAAATATGTGATAGGGGCCACGCTTAGTTCACAATTTTACTAATCTCAGATCTCAATTTTTATTAATTTCTCATTATTTAAAGTCCCATCTGTTTAGAAAACCTATCTTATAGGATTTTATTTTACGCAACAGTGAGTTTTTAATTAAGTCCTATTAGAGCTCCGTCTGCTTCTGACAATTCTGCTATTAGATTTTATAGAAGCGGCAAGATAATAAGATTATATGTATATCTGTTTTTGCATTTTCCATATATATTTATACTTTGTGCGTGTGTGTAATGTTTTATAGTGTGTTTCGTAATTGTGCCTATATCATATAATCATCATCATCATCACAGCCCATTAACGTCCCACTACTAAGCACGAGCCTCCTCTCACATACCAAGGTGTATAGGGTCATACTCCACCACGCAGACCCAGTGCGGATTGGCGGAGGCAGGTGTATGGCGTCCTGCCCAATTAGGCCTCTAACATGGCTTAACGACTACCACATTTAGTGATAACCGGGACCAACGGCTTAACGTGCCTTTCGAAGCACGAAAACACTCGATATCAAATGTCACACAAACGGTCACCCATCCAAGGACTGACCTTTATAAACTCTGCTGTACTTTGGTGATCGTTTCCGACCACCGAGCAACGCGGAGCTACGAGCGCTTCTCATATAATACCTATACCTATTCCTAATATGTCCTTGTAAACCTCCTCTGATAGTTATCGCGTAATATATTTTAAACCTTTGTTTAAAAAATCCGTCATTAGCTGTAAGTTTCAAATCATAAAGTTTAAAATCACGTAAAGGTTGCATAATCTTTTTCGATATCATGCAACCTGTACGTGTCTTATGTATTGTATTATTTCTTTATTGTGTTGTGTATGTTAAAATAAATAATTTTTCATTTTCATTTTCATTTTCATTTTCATTTTTATTTTCATTTTCATTTTCATTTTATTTTATTTTCATTTATTTCAAACAAATTTCTGTAATTTATCTTTATGAGCTGTGGATTTTGAATAAATGGAAATAAAATACGGTCTTAAGCATAGAATTAAAATACTCAGAGACAAAACAATATTCTAAATCAAACTTGACGAAAATTTGAGAGCGGATTTAGATAACAATTACAAGTATATGAAGAACTATATCTTGCTATGACGGAGTGTAGATATCTCAATATTTCGGCCTCTTATCCTAGTGCTCGATTTTAACATTGGCATAGGACTTCTTGGCGGGAAATTGAAGCGTCATGTCTGCAGTTTTGTTCTCTTTCCTAAATTTTGTGATATTTCGAACGTCCATGTGTAATAACGGTGGATTGTTAAACGTTAATAATAATAAGTGTAATTAAGAACTTATGCTAGGGATACTAAATAACGGATAAACGTACATAAATTCCTTTTTTTTTCTAATTACTTACTTAATATACATTAGAAAACACCCAGACCAGAAAAAATATTTATGTTCATGCGCACAAAGATTTGTTCTGTGTGGAAATAGATCCCGCGACCTTAGTGCGGGTAAGCTCGCCACCACGCCATACGCAATTAACAAAACACACTTATTTTGACACAACGTTTTTTTTAAATATATTTGTACAAATTTATCACATTGAAAATAAATATTAATCATAAATATTTTACAATTAAAGTAGAAGTCTTTGTTTACGCCATCTAGCGGTGATAGATGGTACCGCTTGCTTGGTAGCAAACTGATTCAAGACTTGTAAAATTGATTTGTCATTGCCCGTGTATCTGTCACCATAGAATTATATAAACGATAGTCAAAGTTAAAATAAACGTATTTAATAGTGAAAACGATTCAATTTATTCAACAAACGATTAATTCGTAACCCCTGAGCTCCGAAACATGATCCTTCGAACCGATTGACTGGATTTAATATACTACGGAAGTCGATGCCCGGCGTGTATCCAGAAGTCCAGTCGTCTATACGAGGAACCAGATACGAAGTCCAGGAGTACGATCAGGTCAGATCCATCCAATTCCCTCCTCTTCCATCGATTTGTGCTAGTATCGTGCCGTATTTTAAGTGCAGTTAAAATAAAAGTGTGACCGTTATTTTGTTCCACCGACGGTTACCGTGAGTGTTGTAGCTAAGTACCTAAAAGCGAAAAAGGGCGATTTTATACAATTGTGAGTATTCTTTGCTTTCTTATCTTTCACAAAAATGAGTGAGCGTCGTGAAGGTCCTTCAAATCCTAAACTTAATTTACCAAAGTGTTCTAGGGAAGGTAGTCGTTCGCCCTCCAACGAAAGTTCTAGTTTTGATTTAAAATTAATCGTGGCAGATCTAAAGAAGCAAAGAGGTCTTTTAAAAGCTCGTGTAACGTCCTTTGAAAAATATATTTCCAAAATTTTAAATGTAGTTTTAGTAAAAAACCAATTAATCGAATTAGACTTGAAAATTTTGCAGTTAGAATCACTTTTCCAAGACTATACCAAAATACAAAATAAAATCGAGTTTTCCTCTGATGAAAATGATCTTGTAGCGCAGATCGAATACAGAGAAAATTTTGAAGAACAGTATTTCGGATGTATTTCTTTAGCAAAATCTTTAACAGACGATAAAAATAAAGTTAATTTAACCAAATCGTGTTCTGAGAATACATCTTGCAAAATTAAATTGCCAGATATTAAATTGCCTTCCTTTTCGGGTTCATATGATGACTGGCTAAAGTTTAAAAACTCATACGTAACGATGATTCACGAACGTAATGATTTAGATTCGATTCAAAAGTTCCACTACTTACGTTCATCACTAAGCGGTAGTGCATTCCAAGTTATAAGTGCATTGGAATTTTCTGCGGAGAACTATGTTCATGCATGGGATTTATTGCTTCGTAGATTTCAAAACGATCGACTTTTGGTACATAATCATGTCAAAGCATTGTTTTCTGTGCCAAATATTAATCGCGAATCGCCTTTACTCGTTAGAAAATTGATAGATTCAATCTTACGAAACCTACGTGCTTTAAAATCATTAGGTGAACCCACAGACCAATGGGACACTCTAGTCATGTATTTGGTTGTGTGTAAGCTCGATTCTTCTACCGAGCGAGAGTGGGAGAACTATAAAGGAACTCTTATTTCCGGTTTAGAGGGTCAACATACACAACGAAAATTAGTTTTAAACGATTTGTTGACGTTCTTAAGAAATCGCGCTGATTTATTGGAAATGGTAAACTTCAATAGTAACTCGAACAATCATCACAGTGTTAATAAATATCAAAATTCTTATTCAAATAACATTCACCACAAACAATTTCAAGATAAGAAAATGGCGGCGGCGGTAAAATCACATACGTATAGCTATGTAGCGGCCAGCAATTCGAATACAACTAAACGTAATCGTGTTTGTGAAATGTGTCGCGGAAATCACGCTTTGTATATTTGTAGTATGTTCTTAAATCTATCTGTTGATGATCGATATAAATTAATTAATGATAAAAACCTTTGTCACAATTGTTTGAGAGGTGGCCATTCAATTAAAGAATGTTTTTTTGGGCCTTGCCAGCAGTGTAAACAAAAACATAATAGTTTGCTGCATAAGGATTCACTTACAACAAATGGTTCTAATTCAATGCAAATAGAGACACATAATCCTCAAGTAAAATCGACCGTATTGCATTCATTATTAGGTTCACACGAGAATTGTAACTTCTCCCCGCCACCGCTAATGACACCGGTTTTGTTATCGACGGCGTTAGTAGAAGTGAGCGATGAACATAATAGGCGACACACGGCCCGTGCGCTTTTAGATAACGGGAGTCAACATTGTTTTGTCACAGATGCGTTTTGTAAACGAATAAATTATACGAATTATTTACAGTCCACTATTCGAATTTCCGGTGTAGGTCAAACGGTCTCACACTCGAACAAGATGTGTAATTTTGTTATGCAGTCTAAAGTAAACGATTACAATACGAAAGTGCAATGTTATGTTTTGCCATGCATAACATCAGCCTTACCGGCCGTGAATATTGACGCTGACACTTTGTCAGTGCCGGCGGGTTATAAACTCGCAGATCCGAATTTCTATGTACCTTCCGAAATCGATTTCTTATTAGGTGCCGATATATTCTGGGAACTTTTAAACGAAAAAAAAATAAAATTAGCATGCGGACCCTATTTACACGATTCTAAATTGGGATGGTTAATTTCCGGCCCTATTTATACAAATAAATTACTTTTTAAATTCGACGAGATTCATTGCAATTTTACTCAAAACGTAGAAGTCGATTTACAGTTAAAAAAGTTTTGGGAGCTAGAAGACTTACCCAAAGGGAGTAGCAGTCTTACTAGTGAAGAGATTAAATGCGAAGAAATATTTAAGCAGACGACTAGGCGCCTATCGGATGGTAGGTTCACTGTTCGCATACCATTGAAAGGATCAGCTGATTCGTTAGGTGATTCATACAAGACAGCTTATAAACGCTTTATTTCTTTAGAACGGAAATTAGAGCGTACGCCTGAATTTAAGCGTTTGTATTCGGATTTTATGCGCGAATATCGCCAGCTAGGCCACATGACTAAAATAGATAGGTACAGTCAGCCATATTATTTTCTTCCACATCACGGAGTATTACGCGAAAATAGTACGACCACGAAGTTAAGAGTTGTATTCGATGCCAGCTGCGCGACTGATTCCAATACATCGTTAAACGACATTCAGTTTATCGGGCCAAAACTACAAAACGACATTTTTTCTATTTTACTACGTTTTAGGCAATATCAATCAGTGGCTTGCGCTGATATTGAAAAGGCTTATAGGCAGACGCTAATTCAACCCGATCAACGAAATCTACAACTCGTTCTTTGGCGAGACGATCCTTCAGATCCACTAAGTATTTACCAATTGAATACGGTTACCTACGGCACTGCGTCGGCTCCGTACCTGTGCATACGGTCGTTACATCAAGTGGCACAGGAATGCGACGACGAGGTGGTGTCACGTGTTATCAGGGAGGACTTTTTTGTGGACGATCTTTTGACCTCGCATGAGGACACTAAAGAATTGATTAAGATTTGCGAAAAAACGTCTCAAACCTTGGCGCTGTATGGGTATTCGTTGCGTAAGTGGACGTTCAACGGTGACGTCATGGCTTCAGTGTCCTCAAAGGACTTAGCAATAGGCGAGCATACTCAAACTAAAACACTAGGTCTAGGTTGGCATAATAAAACTGATGTATTTCATTTTACTACTAAGCTTACGCCAATAGATAGGTCATCTTTGACGAAACGTAAGATGTTGTCTATTATATCTCAAATTTACGATCCTCTCGGTTTTTTAGCGCCTATTGTTATAATAGCAAAAATACTGTTGCAAGGTCTCTGGTTGTGTAAACTCAACTGGAATGATCCTGTTCCCCATGAGGTCTTAGTAAAGTTTATTAAATTCGTCGATTCGATTAAACAATATTTACACGAAATTACGATTCCACGTTTCGTTAGGAATGTTCATGCTAGACGTATAGAATTACATATATTTTCCGATGCTTCTCAAGTAGCTTATGGAGCCTGTGCTTATATTCGTTCAATAAACGAAAACTCAGTTCAAATTAATTTACTTTGCGCAAAAAGCAAAGTTGCACCTTTAAAAATAATTAGTATTCCTAAATTAGAGCTTTGCGGTGCTTTAATGGGTGCGCGACTTTATAAAATGATAATCGAGTCGTTGTCTTTAAAATTCGATTCAATTTATTTTTGGACAGATTCGACTATCGTAATCGGTTGGTTGCGTATGTCTCAGCACCTTCTAAAAACTTTCGTGCAAAACCGAGTTACAGAAATTAATACATTGACTAACGATGCGTTATGGTTGCATGTGGAAAGTCGAAGTAATCCAGCTGATTTATTATCAAGAGGCCTTCACGTTTGCGAACTTAAAACCAATACGTTATGGTGGCACGGTCCTACTTATTTGCATAATTCCGAATGGGTAATAAATAATCAATTAACGCCTGTGTGTAATGATTTACCGGAATTAAGACGTAAAATTGTGAGTGCGTTGTGCACTACTATTGAAAACGTATTTGACCTTGAAAGATTTTCATCATACAACAGGCTAGTTCGTACGGGAGCGTACCTACTTCGATTCATTCATAACGCGCGAAACAAACAAGCGCGTGAAACCGGTTGCTTATCGGCTGCCGAGTTAAATCAGTCCGAGAGAATGCTAGTTTGTTTCGCACAGATGAAATCATTTCCTTCATTGTATAATCATTTAAATAAAAAGTTGTCTTTAAAATATTGTAAAGACGCGAAAAAGGTTTTAGGCTTAAACGTATTTATTGATGAAAAGAAAATAATTCGTGTAGGTGGCAGGTTAAATAATTTGTCTTCATCTGATTACGATAAGCGACATCCGATATTATTGTGTAGTAAAAGTCGATTTGCCATGCTTTTATTTCAACATCAACATGCGAAGTTACTTCATTCGGGACCACAGCACCTATTGTGCACTATACGTGAAAGTTGGTGGCCGTTGGCTGGTAGGAATCTCGCTAGAAAGGTCGTACATCAATGTGTTTTATGTACACGCTGGAGAGGTAAAACCTTGACACCTATAATGGGCGATTTACCTGCTGAACGCTTAGAGGCGCATTTTCCGTTCATGCGAACTGGGGTAGACTACGCTGGGCCAGTCTTCATATTAAACCGTAAAGGTCGCGGTGCTAAATTAATAAAAAGCTATATTTGCTTATTCATTTGTTTTGCGACTAAATGTATTCATTTAGAACTTGTGAGTAGTTTATCTTCAGACGATTATATACTTGCGTTAAAACGTTTTATTTCCAGACGGGGAAAACCTTTGGAAATATATTCCGATAATGGAAAGAATTTTGTTGGCGCAGAACTTTTAAATTTATACCTCCATACGCTCCTCATTTTGGTGGTCTTTGGGAAGCGGGAGTGAAATCGTGTAAACATCACCTTAGACGTATATTGGGAAATGCTAACTTAACGTACGAGGAATTTAGCACGGTACTAGTACAAATCGAAGCCGTCCTGAACTCCCGTCCCATGTCTACCTTATCCACAGATCCTTCAGACTACCTACCCTTAACCCCTGCTCACTTCCTCATTGGCCGACCGTTGACCGCTCCAGCTACCGCAGACATCACGGAGCTGCAGATTAATCGCTTGACGCGCTATGACAGGGTGGAACAACTTCGTCAACACTTCTGGAAGCGCTGGTCAATGGAATACGTCACGGATCTTCAAGTTCGAACCAAGTGGAAGACTAACGTAAACGACATTAAGCTTGACAGTCTTGTGTTACTCAAAGATGAGCAACAACCACCTCTGAAGTGGCGCCTGGGAAGGATTATACGAGTGTTTCCAGGAAAAGACGGCGTCGCCCGAGTTGCTGAAATTCGCGCTGCGACAGGGACAGTACTACGAGCGTTCTCAAAAATCTGCCCGCTGCCTATACACGAAGAGAAGACTCAATCAACACGTCCGTCATCACCTTTGATCACTAGTACGACAAAGACTGTCTAATTTTTCGAAAGCTAAGTCGATGCTTTCAAGGCGGCCGGTATATTTACGCCATCTAGCGGTGATAGATGGTACCGCTTGCTTGGTAGCAAACTGATTCAAGACTTGTAAAATTGATTTGTCATTGCCCGTGTATCTGTCACCATAGAATTATATAAACGATAGTCAAAGTTAAAATAAACGTATTTAATAGTGAAAACGATTCAATTTATTCAACAAACGATTAATTCGTAACCCCTGAGCTCCGAAACAGTCTTCAAAAGCACATAAGCTCAAATAAGTTTATCTCATAATAAGGGCTCCAAACAAGATCTGAGGAGCCCAAGCCAACCTTACCTGCGAGCGGTGCACCTGCCGATCAACGGACGTGGCTCTGGCGAACAGAAAAGTGCCCGGTAAGCGGCAATAGGCTCGCCACCTATTACGTGGGACCAACTATATAAATGGCGAAGTGTGGGCGTATAATATGCCTCTGCCTATCGCTTCGGGGAAACAGGCATGAATGTATGTATGTAAGTTTATCTCATCTCTCCATAGACGGTAGTTTCCATTCCTCCCTCATGCGACCGGTTGCCTGTACGTTCTTATAAGATTTCGTTTCACTTTGAAATGCTCTTCGATCTAATGGATTTTACATAAGGCAATGGACTGGAATTAAATTTAATCCAATTGGATTCCATTTAGATGTTGCTGTGCTGCCAATGAACGTTGGAAAATGTTTGTTTTCATCGTCTTTATTTGATCAAAATGTAAAATAGAAGTATTTTCTTCTAGTTATTGGATTAGGTGTATACCTACTTAATACTGGCGATGTGTCAGACGCTGCAACCCAGGTACTGGCCCCCGCTTTTTTCTAAACAAGCGGCGGGCGTCGTCGGAAGATTTTTAGTGGGTATTACTGCTGGCGGTCGCGTCTGCCGTGGTGAGTCTCACACCTCCTTTTGGTTCCCCTTTGGCTAGAAGGCAGTGCGTAAATGCATTTTGTTACCGACGTAAAAAAAAACCACCATGCTAGAAAACTCTGAAATTTAACATAACTGGACCAGCTGAATTGTTTTAATTCAAAATTATAAATTTTCGCGCGTAGTCTTTGCTGGGTAACATTTTGACGCGAGCATGTATTGTTTACAGTCAGCTTGCAAATTGATTGCCAGCAAATTCTTATTGTGTTATTTATCGCAAACGAATGTCCATAAAGTCCATTTGAAGCGCTAGTAGCTCCTCGGTGCTCGGAAGCGATCACCGAAGTGAAGCGGAGTATATAGAGGTCAGTCTTTGGATGGGTGACCGTTTGTGTGGCATTTGATGTCGAGCGTTTTCGTGCTTCAGAAGGCACGCTAAGCCGTTGGTCCCGGTTATCACTAAATGTGGTAGTCGTTAAGTCATGTAAGAGGCCTAATGGACGGCTTGAAAAATTCTAACAGCAGGTCGCCATACACCTGCCTCCGCCAATCCGCATTAGATCAGCGTGGTGAAATATGACCCAGTACTCTCGCACCTTGATATGTGAGAGGACGTTACTGGGCTGAGATAATGAATGTCCATTGTTTCAGAGAAGGTAGATTGATCTTTAACGCATTTGCGCAAGATACCCAAAAGTAGAGTTTTGTTTTAAAATCTATAACTGCAGTGTAGCTTTTACAACACCTGATTTTAATACGTCTGATGAAAATACTTGATGTGAATATGACAGAAGCTCGCTTCAGATCAGCTATTTATTAAATATTCTACACCTTGGTCTTAATAATTCGTAGAGACTTCTTAAGTAAGTAATGTTTATGTTCAAGCAAGTGATGGATTAATAATATCTATGTAACAATTTCCGCGCAACTATAATTTTCAGATAAATCGAGAAAAACAATTCAACACGACACGGGTTTCGCCGTTACACAGGGCATCTTCAGGTAAGATAGGAGCCTCAGAACCACGATGTCTTCACGAACATCACTGAAAAGAGAGTGAGTCTCTCATAGTTGCGCGGGAATTGTTACATAGATATTTTTAATCCATTACTTGCTTATAATGGATATCCGCAAAGAAACGCTTGAATTTATTAATTATATATCTACAATACAGGTAGCACAGATGATAATAATAATAATTTATTTCTGTATGATAACTAGCCTAATTACAATATTTTACGAACATAATTGGGTTAGTAATGCAATTAATTAAAGTGGTATCTACCTAAACTAAGTAAACTTGATTACTTGTATCTTAGGTATCCACAATAAATACGTGTTAGTGCTTATTTGACAAAATTCCTTACAAATAACAATGGAGTGTGCTTACGCAATTCAATTTAATTTTTTTGCAACAGTTTATTTATTCTATGTAGCATTATTTATATTACTTAAAGACTATCGTACTACTTAACAACCAATAATAAGTACTCTGTTTCTGTGTAGTTTTTGGTTTTTAACCATTCTCTAATACTATTTTTACATGCAAAAATTTTCATTGATGAGATCGTTCAACAGATGAGTTTAATATAGTTCTTAACATTAGCGTTTCTCCTCAATCAAGTTTTTTTTTATTGACATGTTATTATCATTTTTTTCCATTACTTAAGTAGATTTATAATAATTTGAATCAATATTTTAATTGCATTATTTTTCCTGACTCAGTTGTACCATGTAGTGTCTTATAATATTTCCTATTTTTTTTTGACCTAATCCTTGTTGAATCATTTTACATACCTAATACTTCAATATGACATTTGTGTACCTCGTAAAAGGTGGAAATATAGTGATACTCTAATTTTATCTGTTAACAACATCCAATTGTGTAACCTATATTTCGCAAAGAAATGAACTCTATTACATTCTATTCCATTCCTTAATGCTTATCTATGTTAATGGTTTTATACTACAGCCTTTGTTACTTATAAATAACTAGCTAACCCGGCCACGCGTTGCTGTGGCTAAATTCAAATTAAATTATAAAGTTTTGATCAATGAAGCACA
Organism: Musotima nitidalis; assembly: GCA_949126915.1. Classification (NCBI taxonomy): domain Eukaryota; kingdom Metazoa; phylum Arthropoda; class Insecta; order Lepidoptera; family Crambidae; genus Musotima; species Musotima nitidalis. The sequence continues at coordinate 1,765,298 of OX421424.1, read as the reverse complement.
AATAAGTAAAAAACAGGATAAATTTCACTATATTATCTTCATTATAATATGAATTCAATTTACACTTCAGTCTAAGTAACACGTGGCCGGCTATGCTAACACCCTATGAATTATACGGTATTTCGTTCACTACAAAATCAATTTAATAAATTTTATAGCGTTAACAACACGTGGTAATGATGCTGTTAAAATGTAGCTTATATGACACGTTCGTAGATTTACCATAGCAGCGCCATCTATTGATTACTTACTCAACCCAGTCGAAAGGTATCGACATTTGTTAGAATCATTTGAAGTTAACAGATAATTGTGACTGTCAAATAATAACAGACAAATAATTAGCAATAAATTGAAATTGCGACTATAATTTGAGATTTAAACTATCCTATCTCTCAAGTTGGATCGAACTGCACATGGTGTGCGAATTTTATTATAATCGGTTAAGTGGTTTAGGAGTCCATTGAGGACAAACATTGTGACACGAGATTTATATATATTAAGATGAAGCTTTCTATTGGTGACATATTTTTTCAAATAGGTCTAATAGGTACCAAGCATATTCTGAACAACCAACCAATTTTTTCTTGTAATAATTTTAGTATGATGATAAGCAAACTATGCAATATCAAAGTAGATTTTAACTTCGAACCAATTTATACCAGACAAAACCAGTTTGTTCCTGTTTGCCAGATTTGTAGCAGTTGAACCAACAAACTATCTTTAACTAGTTGTAGCAGTTAGCTGATACAAATTTCAGATACCTAGTAATTAATGACTTCCTGTTAATGAATATTGTGAACTAATAGAACAGAATGTGTACTATAGACTTATATAGGATGATTTTTAAAAGACTATAAATAAATAATAAATATTCCCTTAAAATCACACCAATTATTTAGTCCCAAGATAAGTATCATTAAGAACTTGTGTTATGGATACTAAACAACGGATAAACATACTTAAATACTTTTTTTTTTTGTAAATACATACTTAATATACATAGGAAAACACCCAGACCAGAACAAATATTCTATTCATGCACACAAAGATTTGTCCTGTGTGGAAATCGAACCCACGACCTCTGGAGTGAAGTGCAGGTATACTGACCTCAACGCCATATCGGTCGTCTTCTACTATCGTTTATATCTTAAAGGCACTGGTTAACTGCACTAGCATATAATATTTATGGGTGTATAGGGATCCTACCAAGATCTGAGGAGCCAAAGCCAACCTCACCTGCACCTGCCGAACAACAGACGAGGCTCTGGCGAATATAATATTTCCAGTAAGCGCCAATAGGCTCGCCACCTATCACGTGGGACTAACAATCCAACTGGCAATATGTGATCGTATAATATGCCTCTGCCTACCCCTTCTGGGAAACAGGCGTGAATGTATGTATGTATGAATACATGTAAAACGTAAAAAGAATAGTTATTTTAACTGAATCTTTTCCACATTGCCTTGGATCTCGCCATCTCCCAGTAGGTGTTCAAGTCAGTACTGTTAACTTTACAATGTCAAAATAAATGTTGAAGTAGTCATTCAAGACAATTTAATAGCAGTTTATATGACGTCATCAATAATACTGTATGTATAAAAATGTGTTTCTCCCACGCGATATGAAACGCCTATTGTTAGCATTGATATTTTATGACAATCAAACTTTGTTTACGTTCATTAATCCGTACCGGGGAATCTGCCGACAGCCACCTCTCATTCATGACCTTCAGTCCGTGACAGACCAATAAGTAAATGGGGAACGCCATTTTGTTTCGATTTCCATGAGTTCGGCGGTACGATAGAATCAATTCGAAATCCATTTTGCCTTATAATCGATTGCCATCGATCTCGGCGGTAGGCCCCCTGGTCTGGGTTTTTTCCTATGTATATTAAGTATGTATTTACAAAAAAAGTATTTAAGTATGTTTATCCGTTCTTTAGTATCCATAACACAAGTTCTTAGTGATACTTATCTTGGAACTAAATAATTGGTGTGATTGTAAGAGAATATTTATTTTTTACTTTTAATAACCAACTTTAAAGTTTTATATTAACTCATCTGATCTCAAACTACTGCTCTGTATTATTTCTTAAATCCTGTTAGCAATATGATGATATAAATGTAAATGTGAGAAAAAGGCATGTTATTTTAAAAGCACAGCCTGTATGTCGAACAGTACTGAAGCTATTAGTCTGAATGGTTATCCGAGGCACCAGTAAATTGTTCCCCGTCTCACAAGATTGAAAACCACACACTATTAACTGCGGAGAGAAACTTGTTGTTCAACTGTTCTTCACAATTTGTCACGGAACGAGGTATGTTCTGTTGTCTCAAGACGGAGCAGTTTATAAACTTGTATTTTTTAATTTTTAAGCGATCTATTCAATTGATATTATGTATTGAGTATTACTTTCATTACGTATTGAGAGTTACCGTAAAAAGCATTGGGTTCCTTTAATAATTCGTTGAACTATGCCAAAATATAGATTTTTAATCTAAAAGACCTTGGGCTAAAGCCGTTGACATTATTTTGTGACCTGATTCACTTATCGGTGTTCAATAAATTTTTCAAGTAGATTTGCAAAATACAAAATGATAGGATTGGAAACCACACACTATTAACTGTGGGGTGTGCAAAGCTCCTCAGACCTTAGTATAATAAATAAATAAATAATAAATATTTTCTGACAATTACACCAATTATTTAGTTCCAAGATAAGTATCATTAAGAACTTGTGGTATGGATACTAAACAACGGATAAACATACTTCAATACTTATTTTTTGTAAATATATACTTAATATACATAGGAAAACACCCAGACCAGAACAAATATTCATGTTCATGCACACAAAGATTTGTCCTGTGTGGGAATCGAACCCACGACCTCTGGAGTGAAGTGTAGGTATACTGACCTCCACGCCATATCGGTCGTCAAAGTATGAGCCTATACACCCAAAACAAATTAAAAGAGTATTGAATATGTGAGGAGAGAGAGAGGACGCACTATTAACTGTGGAGAGAATCATATTGTTAGTAGGTATGTGTAGATACTGTTCTTTACATTTGTCACGGTTGAAACGGAACGTTCCAGTGGAGTGTTCCATTGTCTGAAGATGGAGATAGTGTATAGATATCAATAGAGCTCTCATGAAAATCAAGATTACAAAGCTTAAAACCACACACACAACAACAACAAAACGTGCTGGTCTTCGAAACCATCCTCATACTGTGCAGAATATCAGCACTCGAACCAAGAAATTTGGGAGGTCGTTTCTGTGCAAGACCACTAAGCTCTGGAATTCGCTGCCGGCTCATGTGTTTCCTATTTCCTATGATCCCGGGTCTTTTAAGCGGGGCGTGAAACGGCATTTTAGCAGGCCGTCATAAGTGGATGCGCTTTATAGCGTGCTTATTTCACGTTATAAAGCGCTTTCATTCAGGCAGGATGTAGTCATTATGACGTGTCACATTAAAAAAAAAAAAAACTACTAACTAGCATTAATAAAATATATAACTAAACGATCTATTATTTTGATACTATAGGATAAACGAAAAATGAATACTGTTAAAATTTTGACGTATCAGAGTTACTATAAAAAATATTTTTTTTTTCATAATTTGACAAATATCAGTCTCTTAAAATCTTATATTTTCTTGTATTATGTCAAATGAAATATTTTAAAACTGAAAAATTTTATATACTTACGTCTTTAAGATCAACAGGATCATTTAGATTCATAATTTTTAACAAACAAAATAAAAATTCAATATTTTAACAAAAATGAAAGACATATGAGCAGTACCTATCCATATTCAAGAAACAAAAGCATAATGGATTCTTTATCAGAATTTGTCTAGATCTGTCAGTTTATCTGCCTGTTGTGGTTTTTTCCCAAGATTTGTCAGAAATAATACAGACATTATTTTATGTGACTTAAGTTTTTTAACCTTAACCTTAAGGAGACCTAATGAAAGTAGTGGCTGAGATGATAAGTACTTATATAACCACATTCGTTCACGTCTTCACTGGCTGGTCCCTTACAATTCGTCACAGTTGTAAAGGAACGCTGCAATCTTGGGATGTGCTGCTGTGCCCAGACGGAGCAGTTTATTTACGAGTAATACCTGCGACAAGATTAAGTTGCCACTCGATCTAGACACGCGGTAGCGTGTCAAGCCAAGTTCAAGAAACAGAACTGGCGAGCCGCACCGTAAATAAATATTCTCTAATAAATAAATATTCTCTTACAATCACACCAATTATTTAGTTCCAAGATAAGTATCATTAAGAAGTTATGGATACTAAATAACGGATAAACATACATAAATACTTTTTTTTTTTGTAAATACATACTTCAGATACATAGGAGAACACCCAGACCAGAACAAATATTCATGTTCATGCACACAAAGATTTGTCCTGTGTGGGAATCGAACCCACGACCTCTCGAGTGAAGTGCAGGTAAATAACAGTATAACATATCAAATCTTCTAATAACATAGGATAATGTATTGTAGCCTATGGTCTGTCTTGGCTAATTTTCATATATGAATCATAGCCTTCGCAAGTTCTAAGCCAACAAGTTTTTGTTGGTTCTTATTTTATACTTTCGAAAATTTGGATTGTGGGTAGAAACTAGCGATCCAACATAATAATTCGTTGGTAGGTTTATAAAAACTAGCTAAGACAGACCTTGGGCTACAATATATTATCTTATGTTATAAGAAGATATAATATGTTATACTGTTATTTATAAATAAATTTCAGGACTAACCATTGAACTTGGCACCCATTTAGATCTCACTTCTTTAGTTGTTGAAGTCAACAACCAAGGCATTTATCATAATATAGAACTTGGCTCTCATTTCACATTTATGTTTTTGATGACTCTTACACAAATATCACTTAACTTTCGCTTATGAAATACTATAAAGATATTATATATTAGTATTAGTAGTATAATATATGGTACATATATATATATCAGTTTTATAAATACACGTCTCGGTTGTTGAGTGTAAGTTTCTATAGGGTGCTATTTGTGGTGCCATCCTTTCATGGTGATTCATATCTTCTATTTTTACAACAACTAATAGGGAATTTGTTTTTCACAGTAATTTGAAATATTGTGAGAAAAATGTGTTCTGTGTAGTCATTAGCATTATAACTACCGCCATTAGAAGGCCACTTGTAAACATAGTAATTTCCACATAGATCGAATTTGTGGCGCTTGCATGATGACCGCTATGGCGTGGAGGCGAGTATACCCGCACTCCACTCCTGAGGTCGTGGGTTCGATTCCCACACTGGACAAATATTTGTGTGTATAAATATATAATATTTATTTTATTGTTATTACTATGTATGTTCAGCAGAGGACGTCTTTGGGTTGAAAATGATGTTAAATTAAATTAAATTTAAATTAATCATAGAGCTTTGGTTACAAAGAAACGCGAGGCTCCAGTAACACTATACTCGTGTTTATTCCGAGTTTACTCACGCAGTGAACATCGTTTGAAGCGGAGATGTCCTTTGGGCGATAACACGTTTACTCTCTTATGCATAAAAACATATTTATGTTCCTTTGAACCAACTATAGGGTCTTGCTAGCAAGACCAACATTACTTGCCTACAGCGTGTACAAAATTGTATTCTACGGAGCATAACTAATGCGTCATGGTTTGCAAAAAATTACGAAATTCATGAATACCTTAATTTACCAACAGTATCCTCAGAGATTGAGCACTGTAGAGAACTACATTTGAAAAGGCTAAAATGGTATTGGATTTTATAATAAGGTACCACAGAAAATAAATATTTTCTTACAATCACACCAATTATTTAGTTCCAAGATAAGTATCATTAAGAACTTGTGTTATGGATACTATAGAACGGATAAACATACATAAATACTTTTATTTTTTTGTCAATATATAATCAATATATATAAATACTGTCCAACATCGAGACACATGATGTACGAGGGGGCATAGGAGGGGCGAGGAGACGGTGCGACGACGAGCGACCGCGGCGCCGGCGGGACCGATCGGCCCCGCTACTAGACACTCGACCACAGGATCTCAAGGCGACCATACGTCACTCTTTGCTATTTTAATTAACTTCTATAATATATCATTTAAACATACAGTCCACTTTCATTTATATATCGAGGCGTAAACATTATGGTCCTTCTACCACTGAAGAACTAAGTTGCCTGCTAAAAAAGCAAGACTACGTGCGTTAGACTTTGACCTTAAGCGGCCGATACAGCGCGCCGTTCATTTTCGTCGAGTCATTCTTCCGTCGCTGCAACATTGAAGATCCTGGAGGGCTTGGAAGTCACCTGCGGTTTGTAAGGACACGGAAAAAGACATTAGTGAGTTCGTTCCAATTTTTCCTTAATTTTTTTATCCTTTACAAACTTTTCGCAGCTATTATTTTGCTATTTTAAGTCAAATTTAATTTCTATCTTCCCTTTATTTGAGTTGGCATCAGTTACCATTATTGCTTATCATTAACGTAGCAACAATAGCAACAGGCGCCGTCTGCGCTGCTGCGTTAGCTTTTTTATAGGTAATAACTGATTACGTAACCATATTCACAAACGTTAGTGACGTGTTACGGGAACTGTTTCATTTAATTTACCCAATCCCGTTAATAACGTTATCCGTAATCAGCTGTGCGTTTGTTCATAATTATTAAATAATTTAAGTTTCTTTAGATTGCCTTTTATGCTATTATCGCATATATTTTTTTTCACTACCTTCTATTGCATTTATTTTTTCTAGTAACTTCCATTTCTTCGCCTTGCACAATGGCTGATAAATTTATTAAAAAACGCAGTTCCGTTAAGGCAAAGCTTACAAATTTTTCAAATTATCTTAGTGTAGTCAAGTCTTGTAAACTATTGTCCGACCTTCAAGTTGGTGAGCTGGAAAGCCGGTTTAGTAAATTTGAAGGGTTATACGCGGAATTCGATGATTTACAGACGGAGATCGAGCTGTTATCGGACAACCCTGAAGACGCCTACCCCGAGCGGACGAAATTCGAAGAGGTCTACCACCCTCTAGTTGCCACGGCGCGAACCTTGCTGTCAGCTGCTCATCAGCGACGCCAGTCTTGTGCAGGTTCCGTAGCGGGCTCTGAGGAATCAGGTGGGACAAGGAACAATTTTATTCGTTTGCCTAAAATTGATTTACCCCGCTTTGATGGTGGTTATCAGTGTTGGTTGGAATTTAGAGACACTTTCCTCTCCCTCATCCATAATAATGGCAGTATTGATCACATCAACAAGTTCCATTATTTGCGTGCCTCACTAAATGGGAATGCCGCCGAAATTATTAAAAATATCGATTTTAAAGGTGATAATTATGACATTGCGTGGGATTTGTTGTGTGATCGATACAATAACAATAGATTGCTCATTAACAACCATATCCAGGCGTTATTCAACGCTGCACCTGTATTGGCAGAATCTAGCTTGTCTTTGCGTCGGTTAATTGATTTAATTAATAAAAATATAAGAGCCCTGAAAGCGTTGAATGAGCCTACTCAGAACTGGGATACACTCATCATTTATATGATGGCATTAAAATTAAATAGTGTGACCTGTAGAGATTGGGAAGCGCACCGTAATACAATGGCACAATCTCCCACTTTATCACAATTTTGTACATTTGTCAGTAACAAATCTGATTTAATGGAAACTTTGGAAGAAAATAATAAAATAATTAATAAATCAGAGTTACATAAAAATAAAAGCTTTATTACGACATCAGAAAATTTAACTCAAAATAACAATAATTACAATAAAAACAACTACAATAAAAACAATAAATCTGAAAATGTACAAAATAAAATTAAATCAATAAAATGTCAGTTGTGTTCGCAAAATCATTATCTGTTTTCTTGTGAAGCTTTTAGAAACTTAGCAGTGGATGATAGAATTAAAAAGGCAAAAGAATTTAAAGTCTGCATGAACTGCTTACGGATAGGTCATGTAGAAAAGCGCTGTAGATTTTCATGTTGTAAATACTGTAAAGGTAGACACAATACCCTATTGCACTTACATGTATCTGGGCCTCAATTAGAGAATCCCATGCCGTCTTCTTCTTATGACAGTGTTGCGCTTTCTACCAATTCACAGCCTATTACTCCTTGCCATGTCTTATTATCTACAGCACTGGTGAAGGTGGTTGACGCCAAGGGTGTGACGCACACTGCCCGGGCGCTGCTGGACAATGGTAGTACAGCCAACTTCACTACCGACAGCTTATCTACCAAGCTGGGACTGTCCCGTGTTGACACATACTCCAAAGTAGTAGGTATAAATAATTTGTCGAGTAATAGTACGGAGTCTTGCAACCTAACTATAAAATCTACATATAGCGACTATACAGTAAATATTAATTGCTTTATATTGCCCGAGATTACAAAAAAAATGCCGTCGTCGTATATTGACACCAAGCACATCCACGTACCTGTTGGGGTACAATTAGCGGATCCCTCATTCAATGTACCGTCCGACATTGATATTTTATTGGGAGCCGAAATATTTTGGAATGTCGTTCAAGGGGGTCACATAAATTTAGGCAAAAATAAACCAAAATTATGTAAAAGTAGATTTGGTTGGTTGGTCTCTGGTACAGTATTTAATATTTCTCCTTTATCTAATTCACAATATTGTAATCTTTCAAATATAGAATTAAATTCTAACATAAATAGGTTTTGGGAACTTGACTCTGTGTCACCAAAACATTCATTTTCTTTAAACGAGCGTGCATGTGAAAAACATTTTATTAATAGTACCTTTCGCGATAGTGAAGGTCGTTTTATAGTTAAAATGCCGCTCAAAATGAACCCTGATGTTCTTGGGGATTCATATACATTAGCGAAACTTAGATTTTCGTCATTAGAAAAACGTTTCGAACGTGACCATACCTTCAAAGAAATGTATATAAATTTCATGAATGAGTATGAGAAATTAGGCCACATGACTGAGGACACTAACTTCAACTTAAAAAATAAAGTTAGTTATTTTTTGCCTCATCATGGGGTAATAAGAACGTCGAGTACCACAACCAAGTTGAGAACAGTTTTCGATGCTTCTGCAAAAACGACCTCCAGATTGTCATTAAATGACATACAGGTAGTAGGTCCTGTGGTACAGGATGACTTGGTGTCAATATTGTTGCGTTTTAGGCAGCATAAGTATGTGGTCTCGGGTGATATAGAGAAAATGTACCGTGCAATTTCTATTAGCCCTGACCAAGAGATCTCTACAGCGAATTGTTTTTAGAAAGGATACGTCGGAGCCTTTAAAAACCTACACGTTAAACACGGTCACTTATGGGACCGCATCTGCTCCTTATTTGGCTACAAAATGCCTAGTGAGTTTAGCTGATGAGACTGACAAGCCAGAGGTTAGGAGAAGCATCCAACATGATTTCTATGTGGATGATTATTTGAGTGGTTCAGATACTATAGATGGTGCTATAGAGCTCAGCCAAGATGTTAAAACAATTTTATCCTCCGCACAGTTTAACCTCAGAAAATGGCAGTCGAATTCTCTCACTATTTTAAAACAAATTATTGATGTAGACGACCAGACTAGTCGATCTTTAGATTTATCTGAAAATTTATCAAATACAAAAACGCTAGGCCTGCTCTGGATGTGCTCATCAGATACCTTATCATTTTCTTTCAATAATAAGCAAAATTTTCGACCCTTTAGGTCTAGTCGGGGCATGTGTAGTTGAGGCAAAAATTATTTTACAAAAATTATGGCTGTTGAAATGTCAATGGGATGATGAGGTTCCGGTTGAGATCGCTGATCAGTGGTTATTATTCATAGATAAATTAAAACATTTGAATTACTTAAAGATCCCTAGATGGGTTCTGTGTGATAATTACGTCACAAAAGAAATGCATGTTTTCACCGACAGCAGTGAAAAGGCATATGGCGCTTGTGTATACATGCGAACTGTAGATGCTTCAAGGTCAGTGAATGTCCAACTTTTAGCATCTAAAAATCGCATAGCTCCGATCAAGCCCACCACTACTCCGCGATTAGAGCTCTGTGGTGCATTATTGGGTGCAAGGCTTTGTGCTAAGGCTAGAGACTCATTAACAATAAAAATGGATAGATGCATTTTTTGGTCTGATTCAACTATAGTACTGAGTTGGTTACGTACACCATCAGTTCAATTAAAACCTTTCGTTCGGCATCGGGTAAATGAAATTGAGGAAATTACCTCTGGATGTACTTGGAGGTATGTGCCAACGAGGGACAATCCCGCCGACCTTGTTTCTCGAGGGGTGAACGCTGATCTTATCAGCGGTTCCACAATGTGGTGGTCGGGCCCGTCATTTTTAATTAAGGATGAAAGTAGTTGGCCTCCATCTTTCATCGAGAAGCAAGAGATACCGGAAGTTATTTGTAATGTCGCAAGTTCTAAAGATATAAATAACCAAAATATAATACAAAAATTAATTACTAAATATTCAAACATCAATTATTTACAAAAAATCGTAGCCTATATACTACGTTATATACACAATTTACAAAGTAAAAATAAAAAAATAAAGGGTAATTTAAGTTGTCATGAATTTCATAATTCACTATCTTGCATTGTGCGAGCCGCTCAATTGGAAATGTTTCCTGAAGAGTATACCGCACTCAAGTTAGGTAAACCTTTGCCACATAAAAATAGGCTTATATCCCTGACCCCATTTCTGGACACTGATAATATAATTCGTGTCGGGGGCAGGCTTGACAATTCGCCGTATGAATATGATGTTAAACATCCAATATTGATTTGCAGTAAACATAATTTCACAAAACTATTATTTCAGCGGGAGCACTTAGACCTTTTACATGCGGGACCTCAATTGCTTCTGGCAAATATCCGCCAACGTTATTGGCCTTTAGGAGCTCGTAATTTAGCCAGGATTACTGTCAGTAAGTGCATTAAATGTTTCCGACACAAGGCTCAGGCTGTTCAGCCAATCATGGGGCAATTACCTAATTCCAGAAGTAACCTGGAGTATCCTTTCTACAACTCCAGTGTCGATTATGCGGGGCCAATACTCATAGCCGACCGTAAAGGTAGAGGGTGCAAACTTAATAAAATCGTATTTATGCATCTTTGTCTGCCTGGCTGTAAAAGCAGTACATTTAGAGCTCGTTACGGACCTCTCAAAGGAGGCATACATTGCCGCTTTAAAGAGATTCATTTCGCGGCGTGGCAAGCCGCGCAGCTTGTTGTCCGATAACGGCACTAACTTTGTAGGCACCGCTAATGAACTGGGCAATTTTTTACAGACTTCCAATCTCCCGTCTGACATAGCTCAGGAAGGTATAGATTTCAAGTTCGCACCCGCTTATTCTCCACATTTCAACGGCGTAGCTGAAGCCGCAGTTCGTTCCACGAAGTATCACCTGAAGCGCTTGCTTCAGTACACGCACTTTACCTATGAAGAGATGGTAACATGTTTGGCTCAAATAGAGGCTATCTTAAATTCCCGTCCCCTCACTCCTCTGTCTCCTGATCCTCACGACTTCTCAGCCATCACCCCTTCGCATTTTCTTATTGGACGACCGTTAATGTCTATTCCACATCCGCAGGTGCATGACCGCGGCAACATCACACGGCTGGAGCGTTTCCAAAGAACGGAGTACATACGCCAGCACTTCTGGAAACGTTTTCATTTAGAATATGTTTATATGCTCCAGCAAAAAACGAAGTGGTCTTCGACTTCGGGTGACATTGCCCTTGGGAGCCTGGTCCTGGTAAAGGATAAGGCGCTTCCTCCGCTCTGCTGGATGATGGGGCGCGTAGTGCAGGTCTACCCTGGCTGCGACGGCGTCTCGAGGGTGGCGGAACTGAAGACTAAAAAGGGAACCATCAGGCGCGGGTTCAACAACATCTGCCCGCTGCCACTGTCTTGAAGTGTTTCTTCAACCTGGGGAGTATGTCCAACATCGAGACACATGATGTACGAGGGGGCATAGGAGGGGCGAGGAGACGGTGCGACGACGAGCGACCGCGGCGCCGGCGGGACCGATCGGCCCCGCTACTAGACACTCGACCACAGGATCTCAAGGCGACCATACGTCACTCTTTGCTATTTTAATTAACTTCTATAATATATCATTTAAACATACAGTCCACTTTCATTTATATATCGAGGCGTAAACAAATACCTAAATCCTCTCGCTTTGCAATTGCTTGATACTGCCAATGTGGTGAAAAGATTAAAAAGAAACCACGTGCTCTAAGTAGAGTCAGGGGCACTGGCCTCCTTCTTTACAAACAACATCACTCGCACAACGAATTTGATTAAAGTCTTGCGACTGATTACAGATATAGAAAACAGAAAAAAAATGTTCCTTTGAAATGGTGTACACTTAACAAAAGTATTTCTCAGTGCAGTAATTTGCTAAATCTAGTTATTTGCATATATATTCAATATAGGACGCCCTTGAATAAACTAAATAACTAAATAAACTGACAAATTCTGACAAAGAACCCATTTGCTTTTACTCCTTTATTATGTTAACGCTCATATTTCTTTCATTGTTGTTAAAAAAATATATCGAATTTCCCATTTGTGTGTAAATGTTTGACGAATCTAAATGATCATGTTGATCTTAAAGACAATAAAGTATATATTTTTTTATTTTTTTATCCTTGAATACCGTGTGGTACTGGCCTGGAATAGTGCTACCCCCTTTTATCTCACGGGGAGTCGTAAAAGTAGACGAATTAGTAGTTACGATGTAGCTGAAGAACTGGGAATTGACCACAAAACAGTTTTGACCCATTTGAAGAAAGCTGGTTATACAAAAAAGCTCGATATTTGGGTGCCACACGAGCTCACTCAAAGAAACTTAATGAACCGTGTACTCATTTGCAATTCATTATTGAGACGTAATGAAACCGAGCCGTTTTTGAAGAGATTGATAACTGGCGATGAAAAGTGGATCACGTACGACAAGAACGTGCGAAAAAGGTCGTGGTCGAATACCGTGTGGTACTGGCCTGGAATAGTGCTACCCCCTTTTATCTCACGGGGAGTCGTAAAAGTAGACGAAGAGAAATTTAAGTTAATATAAAATAATTTAATATATTTAAATCTAGAAGCCCTTCAGCCATCTGACTGGTTTTAGTGAAAAATGATCTAACTTGATTTGCAAAAAGATATTTGATTTTTTTCGTTTAGCACTCATCTTATTAAGATTTTACTGTATTCAGACTTAATAAGCCAAGGTTATTTCAGTTTTCTGAGCGACGACACTCGTTATCGCTAAATCCTTTGTCATAATCGGATTATAACAGATATATAACTGTTTCTTATAACAGATATATAATTAGTTTTCGTCATATTGAATCAAACGAAAAGTTATTTATTTTTAATATCACTCAAACAAGCACATAAGCATTACAAAAATTGAGATATTAATTTTGTTACATTCAAACGTATGTATGAAAAACAATACATAATATACTTTTAAAGTAAATTATAGGTACACTGCACGGATTTTCCATTATAAGAAATAATTTAAAATTTTCAATATTAAAAAAAAAACAATATATATTTTTTTAAAAAGGCTTTTACTTAAACTTCTTATCAATGTAATATTATGCTTACTTAGTAGCTCCAATTACTCATAAAGTTAAACATATCATCATCACAGCCCATTAACGTCCCACTACTGAGCACGAGCCTCCTCTCACATACCAAGGTGCGAGGGTATTGGGTCATACTCCACCACGCTGACCCAGTGCGGATTGGCGGAGGCAGGTGTATGGCATCCTGCTGTTAGAATTTTTCAAACCGCCCATTTAGGCCTCTAACATGGCTTAACGACTACCACGTTTAGTGATAACCGGGACCAATGGCTCAACGTGTCTTCCGAAGCACGGATGCGCTCGATATCAAATGCCACACAAACGGTCACCCATCCAAGGACTGACCTCTGTAAACTCTGCTTTACTTCGGTGATCGCTTCCGACCACCGAGCACCGCGAAGCTACGAGCGCTTCATAAACATATACCATAATACATATTAATAGATTACATTCTATTGGGGGTATTTGCCCATAATCACCACGCTGGGCAGGCTGGTTGGTTATCGCAGTTCACGCAAGTACGCAGGATGACGCTGCTGCCCATTATACCATACGGCATAAATAAATAAAAATAATAAATAATAAATTCTTTATTTATAAAAAACGACATACGCTTAGTTGCAATACAGTAGCCTTAACAAAGAAAATTTGAATAACTTGTACCCATAACATAATAACACAGTATAATAAAGTATAATAATATGATACACCCAAGTATTAAAGAAACGTCTACCCGCCGTATTAGTAATATATTACGGTGTTACGGTCAGGCAGTGATTTCTCGTACCATTACATAGCACTCAACGACAAAATTACTCTATAATGAGTTTTGATTCCTTGTTCATATTTCTATCGCGGTTCGAGTCATAATCGTTTAAGATCATTGCAGGAGTAACTTTGCCAGCACTCTTTTGTGCGTCTGAATTATAATGTAGTAGTTAGATAAAAGCAACATAAAACTTCGTGGTGTCATTGGTAAGTTCTAGTAAGCAAATTAATATATATATTTTTTTAACATTTTTTTGTTAAAAAAAAATTAATATTTTAATACTTCTAAATTTAAAGTTTTTGTTCACCTAAAGTTGCTTTAATGAATTTACATTTTTAACACAGTACATTACACTTAGTTTGTTAATTAGTTACATATAATAGCTTTTCCGTATAGTTAGTTGTCCAATAAATCACCTGTATTATAATACTTGATGGTGGTGTCTTGCTGGTAATATAAGGCGGGTTTTTGCTGCGGCTCTTTGAGTATAGAGTACTGCTCTTATCTTTGGGATATGATTTCGCTAAAAACCTCCTTCACACACTTGATAGACTGCAAAGGATCCGCCTTTTTGGAGACGCTGAGAATAAGGCCTCTCTTAAGAACCTTCAGCGCCTTAACTACACTTCTCAATTCATTAAACAAGCTGTTCTATATACTCTATTGTAATACTGGATGGTTTATGGGTGGTGTCTAGCTGTCAGATCGGAGCCATGATTGTGGGAGCGAGACAAATGCTCTGGATCGTCTGACAGCTCGAGATATACACGCGGATTGTCATACGGGCATCTGCTATTATAAGGAGTATTATGTTCATGTCCGTGACTTGAATTACATACGGATGTTAATAAGTTTCTTATCGAATAAAGCTCTTATAATCACACCAATTATTTGGTTTTTTTGTTCCAAGATCATCATATCCTAGCATTATCTCGGTTGCCCTAGACTAAAACTTAGGGCTCAGGGTTCGTCTAACCAGGGGGCCTACCGCCGAGTTCGATGGCAATCGATTATAACGCAAAATGGATTTCGAATTGATTCTGTCGTACCGCCGAACTCATGGAAATCGAAACAAAATGGCGTTCTCCATTTACCTATTGGTCTGTCACGGACTGAAGGTCATGAATGAGAGGTGGTTGTCGGCAGATTCCCCGGTACGGATTAATGAACGTAAACAAAGTTTGATCTAGATGGATTACCGGTAATCCATCGAATTCGGCGGTAGGCCCCCAGATGTATCTGAATTTATGTTAGTACATGAAGCGACTACCGTGTGACCACTGTAAGGGAAACATCACTTTATGATTAAATCAGCTGTCAGGATATGAGGGCGGAGCTACCAAGATTTTGTTTTCTTTTATTTAAAGTCTTGTGACTGCAGAAAACAATTGTTTTAAAAGATGTATTTTTATTGTAACTGGCGGGAGAAAAAACCAACCTTGACGATTTACTTGCCTGTTCTTTTATGATCAAGCTATATATATTTTGATTTTAAGGGATTATACTTCCTAATAACGACTGCCATAGATGTTCATGCCAGTCGGGACAAACAGCCCAACGAGCAATACGCACATAACTCTGAAAAGCCATAGGTGCGCCACCAGGGTATGAACCCGACATCAACTGAGTTTATACACTCATACATACATTCACGCCTATTTCCCCGAAGGGGTAGGCAGAATCATATTATATGCACAAACTTCGCCAATTATATAGTTGGTCCCACGTAATAGGTATTATTAAAAACTATTGCCGTTTACCGGGCACTGTTATGTTCGCCAGAACCTCGTCCGTTGATCGGCCGGTGTACCACTTGCAGGTGTGGTTGGCTTTGGCTCCTTAGGTCTTGGTAGGGCTTCTGGGACTGGCTATATGATTAGTGAAGTGTGGGCGCGTAATATACCTCTGCCTACCCTTTCGGAGAAACAGGCGTGAATGTATGTATGTATGTACTAAAAGAAAATAAATTAATTACTAAGTCAGCAACAAGAGCACCTATTTTTATATCACAAAGTCACGGATAAAGAAAGCTAGACAATGTTACCTTAATTTGACATTTGGTTATGCCCAAAGGACTCCTGTGTACACCGATGTCAAATATTATTGTTTAGGCGGGCCCTGATTTCTTATCATGTCTATGTAGTGGTTTACCTACTGACTTAAGGCAGGGACATCTATGAACCTTTTTTATATTATATTATATTTTTTATATAAACAAAACATTATTAATGTCGAGAAGAATTGATTAATCATTTATTACACAAGAATTCATAAATAAGAAGGCCTATCACTTAGGCCTACGGTATTGGATTAAAGCTGATTCTATAAATCTTTTTTTAGACGGACTGATATAATTATGTCTTTTCATATATTTACTTATCCTTGGTCCTTGATATCTTACCATATTTATATCGAAATTTCATTTTAAAATGGATCGATAGTATTAGGCCCAAACCTAAAACTGAGACAACTATGGAAATGCAAACGGATGGAGGCGGCTTAAGTTGATTGGTCTCAAGTAGCCTGTTCCAACAGCTACGCGCTGTATAGGTATCTGGTCTCTTAGGTGAATATGACAAATTGAAATTAAAAGATTATTTAAAAGAGGATTTTTAATAATATGTCATCCATCATCGTCAACCCACAGTCTACACGTTTTCATTTTGTTTTTATTTCTTTAAGCTTATACTCACTCGATTAGAGTATGTGCCAACGTCAAGTAATGAGATAATTCAAGTTATTTGCGACAGTGTGCAGGGTTTTCGTCATTTACTCACAGTTATAGTCATGGAGAGATATTACATTGCATATTTGACGACCGATATGGCGTGGTGGCGAGTATATCCGCTCTCCGCTCCAAGGTCGTGGGTTCGATTCCCACACAGGACAAATATTTGTGTGCATGAACATGAATATTTGTTCCTACTGGGTGTTTCCATATGTATGTTAAATATTTATTTACAAAAAAAATAGTATTTATGTATGTTTATCCGTTATTTAGTATCCATAACACAAAATCTTAATGATACTTATCGTGGAACTAAATGGTTGGTGTACTTATTAGAAAATATTTATTTTATATTTATTTCTTTATTTATATCTCAGTGTCTTCTACTGGAACTACTATGGCGAGTGTTCTGAAGGGCTTTTCGATCTCATCCCGCCCTCTCTTTTCCTCTCCCGAACAATACGTGTTGGTCTTAGAAACTATCCTCATACTGTGCAGACTATCAGCACTCGAACCGATGTTGCACTGTTTTGTTTCATCTACCAACACTCATATACGTTCACAAACACTTAACGGTTAATAATCCACCGTTATTAAACATAAATTTTCGAAAGATCAAAAAATTTCACTTTCCCGCCAAGAAGTCCCTATTTTTAGTTAATAATTTTTTCTATAAGACGTCAACAGCTGTGACAAGAATTGTCAGTGTACATTTTGAATGGCTATTGTTAATTGAATGTAAAACTTTTGATTATATTTATCTCACAGTTTAAATTTCAGATCCCTCATCCTTAATATAAAAGACGGTGACACGAACAAGGATTGGGCTTGCTCAAACGTACACTGCTTAACATACACTATTTACTTATGTAGCATAAATATTTATGGATAGATAGGATTATGTATTTGATATTATTTATTCAAGAATACAATCGCTGTGGGTAATCTCAAGGGATATTAAGTAAAAGTCCCTAATTGATAAGGCCTAACTATATTTTAGGCATATCGTTATGGGTCAAATTAAAACAAAAATCGTTTTATGGCATACACAAACAGATCACGACGTGGCCAATTAAAAAATAGGACTAGGTACGACGTTTATTCGACGGTATTCTATATTCAAATAATAATCGCGTCCTGACCGAGCTTCAGTGGACTTCTTGGCGGGAAAGTGAAGCGTCATGTCTGCAGTTTTGTTTTATTTTCTAAAATTTGTAATATTTCTAACATTAATGAGTAATAACGGTGGATTATTAACCGTTAAGTGTTTGTGAACATACATGAGTGTTGGTGAATCAAACAAAACAGTTCAACATCACTTTTCAAATTTTCTCTCAAGGAGTCCATGTGAGATCTCAGTATAGTCCCACATCTTTACTGAGGACTCAAGGGGCTTATGGGAGGGTATCACATTTAACATTTATCATCTTTATCACCACTCATTCTCATTTACTATGAATTATATATTATTAATATATCACTTACTTGACACTGGCTAAATGTGCTAGAGGCACGAAGCCATTATTTAAAATAAAGAAAGAAGACCGAGCTTCAGACGACGGACGCCGCACGCGGCACGGTACAGCATGTGCCGCATTATTTATACTTACGTTCGTAAAATTTTAAATCCATACTCACTAGACCATATTATTATCGGCTCGCTCCTTTAGGTAAAATTTCATTTTGAAACATGCAGCTTGAAGTGACAGTTTTGATGAGTATGTATACCAATTGATCAAAAATATGTAAATACTACTATCACTACATAGTATAAAACAAAGTCGCCTTTTCTGTCCCTATATCCCTATGTGCGCTTAAATCTTTAAAACTACGCAACGGATTTTGATGCGGTTTTTTCCAATAGATAGAGTGATTCAAGAGAAAAGTTTATATGTATATACATGCATAATATAGTAGTGGAACACTGTCAATTTTTGAGATTTGTGATGTGATGTCGTAATTCAACTCACTTTTTGCGCTTATATTGCAAACGCTGGCCAAACCCTACGAGATTAGTCAAAATAATGTACTACAATATTGTACAACTTATAAAATTCTTCAAAAAAGTCCGCGATGGTATATGTCTATCTCTCAAGAATACCCCACAATAACCAATTTTATCTTTTACTTTTTACTTAAAAGCCATTTTAAGTATGTATGACATTAATTCTTATCTAAATAAACATGTTAGTAAGCTTGGACATTAAACATAGATTAAATTTGTCTTTTACATCATGTAATTTCGATCAGTACTTTACAAGATATCAAACGAATAAACTTACGCTAAATCGAAAAATTATGGTTGCGGCAGTGGTAGGTATTCGCGGCCTATATAGAGACATTCTGTAATTATGTATTATACGTCACTATTCATATTAGCATACCACCCGTGCGAAGCTGGGGCGGGTCGCTAGTTATAGATAAATTGAAATCCTTATCAAAGTAATTTCAACAATAGCTAATAACTGTTTTTGAAAATGCAATTTTCTTAATTGCGATTAATCTATATGGATAAGTACCTGTCTGGGAATTCTGAATTGTATATTTTGAAATAAGTCAATAAGTTATTATTTTTACTTAAAAACCCAATAACTTACTATTTTTTATGATATTGAAGCGTAATAGAAAGAAAATAAGGAAAGAAAAACGCTTATAATCATCATCAAATCAGCTCTTTAAAGTCCACTGCTCAACATAAGCCTCTCCCATTGATTACATTCTATTGGGGGTAACTGCCCATAATCACCACGCTGCGGCGTGGCGGATGTGGAGGCGGGTTGATGATCGTAGTGCAAACCAGTACGCAGAATTAAACTGTGTGATTAAACGTGATCCCCCTGGTGGGGGTCACGGCGCGGTGTCGAGGCCTGGGTCCCCTGATCGCGGTGTCAAATGGCGCCCGTGAATACTAACACGGCGTTAGGGTGGCTGCTCACCCGTAGTAAATCTTGGTTGTCTTGTCCGGGCGCCGCGATCAAGCCCTGGGGCGATCAGCGGCGCATGGTAGTCGTGTCAGTGAGGCTTCAGGCCAAATCCTGGGTGTCCTGAGGGATGAGGCTGCGAGCGTAGGCCCTGGCACCCGGTGGTATGCAGAATGACGCTGCTGCCCATCATCCGGTAGGATTTCTCTTTGACTCTGACGACTCTCCGTGAGATGAGAGGGGGTGGCACAGTTCTAGACCATACGGTACTTATTAATATCCATGTACAACACAAAGTAGATGATGCATACAAAGATGTATACATGATTATGAAAAGATATTCCGCTTGCTGCCATTTTGTTTAATGACTGGTCTGTTCAAATGTGAATTTCCTTTATCTTTATCAGCTGCGCCACTCACACTTGACGCTAATGGTGTTTTTAATGAAGACAGATAAACTGAACACTGACTGTACCCCATCTTAAAAGCGTTGGGATGAGAGACAAAAACTACCATCTATCTTTATTCCATCTTCGTTGGGTTTCTTGCATCCAATCCTTTAGTAGATAAAATGAATGTCCTTATCGTTCGTTTGCACAAAACTATGTACAAGTATTTGCGATTCAGATCTTTGATTTATTAAAAAGGTGTTTAAATGTAATGCTTATGGCTAAACTCTTTTAAGGAGTATTTATTATTAATCTTGGTCCAAAATAGAGATGCATTCAAGGTTAATAATGTATTGGCAGCTTTACATTGGCGGGATTATTTAAACCTCAAAATTAGTTTAAATATCATGTCATAATTTTAGGTAAATGGGCCGTAATTTAATGATTTAAAAAGTATCTTAGGCCGGAGTATCAACATTTTTTGTCATAAGTTAGCTATTTTGATCCGCCTAAATCCATCGAGTAGTCGTTTGATTAAGGCGGCCGCTGTCTTGACCAGATCACCGGTCTATTGTTAAATAAAATAAATAAATAAATATTCTCTAACAATCACACCAATTATTTCGTTCCGAGATAAGTATCATTAAGAACTTGTGTTATGGATACTAAACAACGGATAAACATACTTATATACTTTTTATTTGTAAATATATACTTAATATTTACAGGAAAACACCCAGACCAGAACAAATATTCATGTTCATGCACACAAAGATTTGTTCTGTATGGGTATCGAACCCACGACCTCTGAAGTGAAGTGCAGGTATACTGACCTCCACGCCATATCGGTCGTCGGTTGGGAGAATTTTTTCCACTACGTGTCCATAATATCATAATAAAAAATGAATTATAAGGAAGCGATCCATAAGCCCATTCACATAACGCTTTGTTGAATCGATTGGATCGTAGCCTGTGAGCTAGCCTGTGTTGTCAAGCGTTCTATTTTCTCCCCAAGGTCACGATATTTTCCATGAGCAATGGCATGGGAATGGATTTCCGCTTGTGATACGAAATCGTAACTAAAATAGATCAGTTTTTATTGCCAATTTAAAAAAACAAAAAATATTTAAGTGTAATTGAATCTAAGTGCCAGTTCCGAGCCACCGCTCTGTAAGAAGAACTGGCAAGAAACTCACAGGCTATGCTCTTTTAAATTATCGATTGGTTAGTTACAATCTTCATTTGTCTGTGACGCTATACAATGCAACATAATATAACAATATTCATGCTTTAAGTCATTCAAATTAGGATAGGATTTAAATGTAAATAAAGTTGTCGAATTATATATACTAGGAATTCGTCAATATTTGACGATAGGTGGTCTGACAGGAATATGTTAGTGGACATTATGCAGTAAGTAGCTTCGTGACGACAGATGGTCTGAAACAATCAATGAAGCTAACCAGAGGGCCTACCGCCGAATTCGATGGATTACCGGTAATCCGTTGGTACTTTGTTTACGTTCATTAATCCGTATCGGGAAATCTGCCGACAGCCACCTCTCATTCATGACCTTCAGTCCGTGACAGACCAATGGCAACAAACCAAAATGGCGTTCTCCATTTACCTGGAGAACGCCATTTTGTTTCCATTTCCATGAGTTCGGCGGTACGACAGAATCAATTCGTAATCCATTTTGTCTTATAATCGATTGCCATCGAACTCGGCGGTAGGCCCCCAGGTTTTACATAGGTTAGTCAAGAGATATAGATAAACAATAGATAAGGCAAGTATCACGATTTGTAATAATTTGTATCGAAATCATGCATGCCGACATTTGAACACCTAATGTGACTTCACTGCCGATATTTAGTAACTAGAAATCCAACCTGATTCATCGACACTGATGCCGTTGATGATAATTATTTTATGATGTAAAATCGATCATGTTGATCGCTTCTGTTGTTGTGTTATACATACAGTAGTATATTTAAGTCACATTTATACATATATACATTCAGGCCTTTTTCCCCGAAGGGATAGGCAGATACATTTTTTTTTTACAATTACACCGATTATTTAGTTCCAAGATAAGTTTAATTAAGAACTTGTGTTATAAATACTAAATAACGGATAAACATACATAGATACTTTTTTTTGTATAAACATACTTAATATTAGGTCGGGGAAAAAGTCTTTTCGCATAACGTAGGTATAAACTTATTATAAATTTTTTTTGACTGTACTATTTGTGTCTGGCTGGTTTTGGTAACATTAAAAAGGTTCCATTATAAAGAAAAGAAAAAAATAAAAAAAAGTTGTTTCCCGCTATTTTTCATTTGTTTTTCTCTCCGTAAAAATGAGTGAATCTAATGAAGAAATTCGATACATTTTAGAATTTTATTATAAAAAAGGCAAAAATGCAACTCAAGCAGTGAAAAAAATTTGTGATGTTTATGGACCTGATGCAGTGTCAGTAAGAGTAGCACAAATTTGGTTCAAACGTTTTCAGTCCGGAAATTATGATGTTAAAGATGCAAAAAAAAAGACGTAATGAAACCGAGCCGTTTTTGAAGAGATTGATAACTAGCGATGAAAAGTGGATCACGTACGACAAGAACGTGCGAAAAAGGTCGTGGTCGAAAGTTGGCCAGGCTTCACAGACTGTGGCCAAACCTGGCCTAACACGAAATAAGGTGATGCTGTGTGTATGGTGGGATTGGAAGGGCATTGTTTATTATGAGCTTTTACCGCCCGGCAAAACCATCGATTCTGATCTTTACTGCCAGCAACTGATGAGATTAAAGGAAGCAGTCGAGAGAAAACGGCCGGAATTGATCAACAGGAAGGGTGTGGTCTTTCATCACGATAACGCTAGACCACACACATCTTTAGCCACTCAGCAAAAATTAAGAGAGTTCGACTGGGAGGTCCTAGTGCATCCACCATATAGCCCTGACCTTGCGCCTTCAGATTTTCACCTGTTTCGGTCTCTGCAGAATTCTTTAGGTTCTGTAAGGTTGACCTCAAGAGAGGACTGCCAAAACTATTTGTCCCGTTTTTTTGATCAGAAGTCCCAAAGTTTCTACAGTAACGGGATAATGTCTCTGCCCACAAAATGGCAGAAAGTTATTCAAAAAAACGGTACATATATATTGTAAATAAATGTAAATAAACTTTGAAAAAAATGTCTTGACTTTTCATACAAAAATACGAAAAGACTTTTTCCCCAACCTATTATACATAAGAACACACCCAGACCAGAACAAATATTCATGTTTATTCACACAAATATTTGTCCTGCGTGGGAATCGAACCCACGACCTTAGGAGCGGAGAGCGGGTATTCTCGCCACCACTCCTTATCGTCCATATATTATAAAACAACAACAGAAGCGCGCGGACTGTAAGTAGTGGCGATCAACCCCTTGGACACGCGAATCACATGCTTTGGGTTATCTATATCTCTTCTTCTTCTTTTAAATAATGGCTTCGTGCGGTTTGCACATTTAGCCAGTGTCAAGTTAGAGATATATTAATAATATATATTTCATAGTAAAAGAGAATGAGTGGTGATAAAGATGATTAATGGTAAATAAGGTACCCTCCCCTAAGCCCCTTGAGTTCTCAGTAAAGATGTGGGACTATACTGAGATCTCACTCTTGAGAGAAAATATGAAAAGTGATGTTGCAACGTTTTGTTTCATTTACCAACTCTCATGTATGTTCACAAACACTTAACGGTTAATAATCCACCGTTATTATACATTAATGTTCGAAATATCACAAATTTTAGAAAATAAAACAAAACTGCAGACATGACACTTCAGTTTCCCGCCAAGAAGTCCTATCTATATCTATAGATTAGTCCGTTTCCTTTTTTTTTAATTTTTTTTTTTTAAATTTAGATTAAGATGGTTAAAGTGTTGTGCTTACCTATAAGAGACATGTATATTAGATTATAGTTTTTAGATTTAATTTAGTATTTACAATGTGAGATATATATGTTGTTTAAGACACACCGTTTTAATAAATAAATAGTCCTTTGTATGTAGCGCTTTCTTGCTTCGGAGGGCATCTTAAGTCGTTCAGCCAAGTCGGAGTTACTTATAAAAACTCTAATATCTACACCCTACGACGACCCACGATCTGAGTGTATGAGGTATGAAGATAGACTTCCTCGCTATAGCCAGGGGATGATAGAAAGGGGCCACATGACATCATTTCCAATAGCTAGGTGAGAGATATTTCAATCATATGTGCGGTTTTACGGAGGCAGGTGTGTCCTTTTTTTTTTTTGGATGGAAAATCATCAAATGACCTTCCCCCGCTGTGGGTGGAGCGAGAGGGTGTGTCAGACTTCTACTGACTAAAAACTATCCATGATTATTCTTTTGAGCCTGCTACGTACCGAGGCCGCGGTAACCCTTGCAAACAGTCCCGCAACAGGCAGGTGTGTCCTGCTGTTAGAATTTGTCAAGACGCCCTAAACATTTTAAATGTGGCCTTAAACATGACTTAACGACTATCACATTTAGTGATTATCGGGACCAACGGCATAACGTGCTTTCCGAAGCACGGAAGCGCTCGCATTTCTGATTTCAAATGCCACACAAACGGTCACCCATCCAAAGACTGATCTCTGTAAAATCTGCTTAACTTAAGTGTTGGTTTGCGACCGAGCACAGAAGAGCTACGAGCGCTTTTGTGCTGAGATAATGATGACATAATGTCATTTTTTAATTATAAAAGTAAGTTCATGTTCCCGTACTTCATTTCTCGACCTAATATATCTTTGTTTGTAGATTCAAACAGGACATCTGGCCAGTATAAACACATTATGTTATATGCTATAAATCAATCACAGTAGTTCATAAAGTCCGCACTTCCATCGACCCACATCGGACGTCCGACATATTCAAATGTCAGTGGTGTATAGGGATCCTATCAAGATCTGAGAAACCCAAGCCAACCTACCTGCAAGTGGTGCGCCTGCCGATAAACGGACGAGGCCCTGGCGAACATAACAGTGCCCGGTAAGCGGTAATAGGCTCGCCACCTATTACGTGGGACCAACTATATAATCGGCGAACTGTGGGCGTTTAATATGCCTATGCCTACCCCTTTGGGGATACAGTTGTGAATGTATGTATGCGTTTCATTTTCCCGTACTTCATTTCTCGACCTAATATATCTTTGTTTGTAGATTCAAACAGGACATCTGGCCAGTATAAACACATTAAGTTATATGCTATAAATCAATCACAGTAGTTCATAAAGTCCGCACTTCCATCGACCCACATCGGACGTCCGACATATTCAAATGTCAGCGGCCGATCAAGCCTTTGACCTAATAACCTGCTTGCATCGACCTGCTAACTAAACACTGACGGCTTAACTATAGTTCTTATGCGATGGTATTATAGAGTGGTTGGTTATGAAACTGTTACGGTTTACTTGGTGTCGTTTTGATGTAAGTAGGTTCTGTACACGTGGCTCTGTATAAGTGGATTTGATTACATGTTATTTAGTATTCCCCACAGAGTAAAATTTTTTTATCCGCATTGTACGCGTGTACGCCTCAACTAGTTGCAAGTATTTTGACGTGACAACGTCTTATACATTGGTTTGCCGGGTGACACTTCAAGAAACTGCGTTACGCTCCGCTCACGTTATGCGATCACAATGAGAGCGAGTGAGAGGCACGCGTCCCTTCCACTCGAATGAATATTCACATTAAAATTATTTTACCAGTCGTTGTCACGTAAAACTTTCGCCCGTATACCGACTTCACAGGCAACCAATTTTTTTTTTGTTGATGATTCATTTTGTAAATTACCGGTTTTCATTTAATTTTAATCACTCTCCATCCTAAGGTTGCCTGGAAGAAATCGCTGTAAGCGATAAGGCCGCCAATTGTATCGCTTTTCTTTTGCAACTGTTTTCTTGTTTTATTTTTAATTTGGTGTACAATAAAGAATTTTCTATCTATCTATCTATTACGTAGTGAAGAGAAAAATCAATACGTGCCTCGCAAAGCACGTTAGGCTGTTAGTTCTGGCTGTCATGAACATCTATGGCAGTCGTTATTAGGAAGTCAGTGCCTCCTAATATCCTGACAGCTGGTTTCACCATAGAATGATGATTTCCTCTGGGTAGCGGAGGTCAGACGGCAGTCGCTCCACGTAATAACTGAAGTTCAGTCAAATCTGGTTGAAGCAGTGAGCAGACCCTGGGCCCTAACCTTAAATTAAGGGCAACCGGGATATTGCTAGGATATGATGATAATTGTTTAATTTAACCGCATGCTGACTTAAGCTGTCGCAAAATTACTAAGTCATTTAAAGAAAGCTCTTTCTTTCAAAATAATTCGGCGACCAATATGCCATAACGGTTGAGGTCAGTATACCTGCACTTCACTCCAGAGGTCGTGGGTTCGATTCCCACACAGGAAAAATCTTTGTGTGCATGAACATGAATATTTGTTCTGGTTTGGGTGATTTCCTATGTATATTAAGTATGTATTTACAAAAAAAAAGTATTTAAGTATGTTTATCCGTTGTTTAGTATCCATGACACAAGTTCTTAATGATATTTATCTTGGAACTAAAACATTGTAATTGTCTGAAAATATTTATTTATTTATTTAATTTATGCAAGTTTGGCGTGATAGAGCTCCTATGAAAGTCATTATCATATCAGCTCATTAACATCCCACTATGAAGCATGATTCTCCTTTCATCTAACATGTCCTTCTTAAGTCTATTGCGTTCCGGGGTCCGCGAACTTTCGAACAGGTAAATTGACTAGGAGGAGAAAATGTACTCAACATAATTAAGTATGTAAGTGTATAACATACTTAAGTATGTATTTACAAAAAAAAAATATATTTAAGTATGTTTATCCGTTGTTTAGTTTCCATAACACAAGTTTTTAATGATACTTATCTTGGGACTAAATAATTGGTGTAATTGTCAGAAAATATTTATTTATTTATATTTAAATATTTATTTATAATATGTCAATATTTAATCATAGTTACAAATATAAGTGATATATACATATACTTTTTATATAATATATAAACTATTATTAAATATTGATATATCATGTTGAGTACATTTTCTCCTCGTAGTCAATACTATTTATCTTAAACCTCACTTCAAAATAGGAAAATCTTTAAACAGAAACAGTAGACACATATATCAAAAAGATATTTTATAATTTTACAGAGAAATAGTCGTAGATAACTAGACAAGAGAAATGGTGTGTAAAATTATTCAACTGGCTTTACCGGAGTGCAGGCTTCAAAACCGAAATAGTGCTGCACTTAGCACATTACCGGCCCGCCGCGTAATTGCATTTACTTCCCGCACTGCGCCATGCAGGCTGCTTCAATTTCATTAGGGCTTATCTTTTCCTACTTGTATTATTATTATATCCTTTATTGCACATAAAACAAAACAAAGAGACACATATACAAATTAAACAACTACAAAGGTGGGCTTATCTCAGATCTCTTCCAGCCAACCCTGACAGGAGTGAGAATTTTGTATGTGGGATAAAAATTATAACAATAGGACAAAAATTAAACAGTAATACCAAATACAAACAAATACACTATAATATTATACACATACATATATATAAATAAATAAAGTATATATTAGGTCGGGGAAAAAGTATTTTCGCATAACGTAGGTATAAACTTACAAAATAATTTTTTTTTGACTGTACTATTTGTGTCTGGCTGGTTTTGGTAACATTAAAAAAGTTCCATTATAAAGAAAAGAAAAAAATAAAAAAAAGTTGTTTCCCGCTATTTTTCATTTGTTTTTCTCTTCGTTAAAATGAGTGAATCTAATGAAGAAATTCGATATATTTTAAAATTTTATTATAAAAAAGGCAAAAATGCAACTCAAGCAGTGAAAAAAATTTGTGATGTTTATGGACCTGATGCAGTGTCAGTAAGAGTAGCACAAATTTGGTTCAAACGTTTTCAGTCCGGATATTTTGATGTTAAAGATGCACCTCGCTCTGGTCGCCCTGTTACGAATAAAATGGACGCCATTTTTGAAAGAGTGGAGCAAGATCGGCATATTAGTAGTTACGATGTAGCTGAAGAACTGGGAATTGACCACAAAACAGTTTTGACCCATTTGAAGAAAGCTGGTTATACAAAAAAGCTCGATATTTGGGTGCCACACGAGCTCACTCAAAGAAACTTAATGAACCGTGTACTCATTTGCGATTCATTATTGAGACGTAATGAAACCGAGCCGTTTTTGAAGAGATTAATAACTGGCGATGAAAAGTGGATCACGTACGACAAGAACGTGCGAAAAAGGTCGTGGTCGAAAGTTGGCCAGGCTTCACAGACTGTGGCCAAACCTGGCCTAACACGAAATAAGGTGATGCTGTGTGTATGGTGGGATTGGAAGGGCATTGTTTATTATGAGCTTTTACCGCCCGGCAAAACCATCGATTCTGATCTTTACTGCCAGCAACTGATGAGATTAAAGGAAGCAGTCGAGAGAAAACGGCCGGAATTGATCAACAGGAAGGGTGTGGTCTTTCATCACGATAACGCTAGACCACACACATCTTTAGCCACTCAGCAAAAATTAAGAGAGTTCGACTGGGAGGTCCTAGTGCATCCACCATATAGCCCTGACCTTGCGCCTTCAGATTTTGGCAGAAAGTTATTCAACAAAACGGTACATATATATTGTAAATAAATGTAAATAAACTTTGAAAAAAATGTCTTGACTTTTCATACAAAAATACGAAAAGACTTTTTCCCCAACCTGTTATATACAACTCTCAAATCTGTGATAAACTCATAAGGAAGATTGTATTATATTACTAAAGTTGTCACGGCGAAAGCATAGTGGCAAGACCCTTAGCCTTCAAAACAGAAGGTCTTGGGTTCAAACACAGGTACCCAAACCCATCTATGACTTTTTAAAGTTATGTGCGTAATTATGGTTTTCTCTTTGCCTCTGGAAGCACGTTACACCGTTGGTCCTGGCAATCATGAACGTCTAATGGCAATTGTTATTAGGACGCCTTCAAATATCCTGACAGCTGGTTAAACCATAGAATGATTATACCCTCTGGGTTGCGGAAGGCAGGCGGCAGTCGCTCCATGTTCTAACTGCAATGCAGCTAAATCTGGTCAAACAAAAGAGCAGACCCTGGGCCCTAAGTCTAGGGCATCCGGGATAGTGCTAGGATATGATGGGAGTTTATGTGTCACGCAAACTCCGGGGATTCCTATTTATTGGCAAAGTGTCTCAAGTCCCAGGGGACAGGTCTTATGGTGGGATTGATTTGATGAATAAAAGACATCAAATCATCAAGTCAAGTCATCAAGTAATAGATTAAAAATATACGTACATACAATCACGCCTATTTCCCGAAGGAGTAGGCAGAGGCATAGATTATACGCCCTATATCTATTGTAAGCCCACACTTCGCCAATGTTGGTCCCACGTAATAGGTGGCGAGCCTATTGCCGCTTGCCAGGAACTTCTTTGTTTGCCAGAGCCTCGTCCGTTAATCGGTAGGTGTGCGGGTGAGGTTGGCTTGGACTCCAAAAATGATGGTAGAATCCCTGTACACTATTGTTTTTCGGTAAATTATAGTTGCATGGGAATTACTACAAAGACATTTTTAATCCATCTCTTGCTGGGAACGTA
Organism: Musotima nitidalis; assembly: GCA_949126915.1. NCBI lineage: Eukaryota > Metazoa > Arthropoda > Insecta > Lepidoptera > Crambidae > Musotima > Musotima nitidalis. The sequence goes on along the minus strand of OX421424.1, from coordinate 1,735,149 downwards.
ACGCCGAATCAATAAAATACCAAATTAGATCATAAGTTGTATGGAATGTTAGCCGTCTTTAAGTCCATACGTTTAATTTATTCATAGCAAACATCGTCATTCTGAATGGAAGTGTTTCTTTGTGTAACCTAATGTAAATCAACTTATATAGAACTATCGTAATAATATTATTATATTTATTTTTGACGTGACAACGTCTTAAATTAGGTTGCGGCTGGGAGTCACTTATGAAAAAGTGTAACGCTCGGTAACGTTACGATGAGTCACCGAACGAGAGAGAGGCCCGGCGAATGCCTTGCGTCTCTCTCCCACTCAACTATGATCGGTCTGCCGCGCGCGCAGTTTTAGTAAACAAAATATATTTCTATAGTTAAAATTTGTGCAATTCTTATTTTCATTCAATTCCTTGTTCCTATTGTGCAATTTAATTATATTCATATCAATAAATATTCTACCGAGAAAAAGACGTTGTCACGTAAAATCTTCGCCCGTAAAAACGACTTTACAGGCAACCATTTTTTTTATTTATTACTTTATTAGTCACACAAAACTGAGATGTAGTAAGGACATAATTATGTTACAATTGCTAAATTCTATAAATAGGCTGCATCTCCACTGACATGTGTGAACAGCATGACTGGCTTATGTCGAACATTATAAATCGCGAGAAGTAGAAAAACCATTTCAAAAACTAAAAGCAACAAAATTAAAATATAATATATTTTTAGTTTTTAGATTTATTCTATATGGAATATATTACAAAAAAAAAACACGTATTATTCCCGAATAAAACCACGCAGTCTAAAGTGAAATTATAAATCTCTATGAGATCAGACTATGTATGCTTCCACTTTCCGAGAGATAAACCGTAAACGTCAAGCCCACAGATATAGATAGACCTAGATAACGCAAGTATCACGATTTGTATGAAAACCAAGCGTGCCATTTTTTGACTACCTACTATGACGTCACAAGCACTATTTAGTGATGGGAAAATAAACTCGATTCAAAGACGCCGCCGCGTGCGGCACCCGTTTCGCCCCACCCCCCTAGCGCCTAGCGCAAGCGCTGACCCAGCCAGCAGTGCGCTGAAAGTTTTTGTATTGAGAGGTTGTGTGTTCGTGCACGTTCCGTCGACGGTCACACATCGTTTTTGGATACCTTTGCCAAAATTTCAAGTAAGTTTACCATTATAAATACGTGAATATTCGATTGAAATACCTTATATTCAATTTAGTTCTAGTGTTTACAAAAGCAACGAGATTCGGTGGGATCTCGTTGCTTTTCGAATCGATCTTTATTCAAAATTGAGATGAAAAATGGTACTTTTTAATCTCAATTTTGAATAAAGATCGCCTTTGTATATACCATTTCTCAATTTTCAATTACCGTACGAATACATCTATTTATTGAGTAATTGTATACAGTAAATAATTATTAAGAATCGTTTAAATCGATTAATTAATCGATTTTGTGACAGAGTAATGAGATAGACAGAGGAATGAGATAGACAGAGTAATGAGATAGACAGAGGACTTTTGGATCTACATTCTGTAATACAAGTACAAGTAAAAATCAACATTGAAAACTTTACACACTTGTAATAAAAAGCTCGAAAGTACATAGACTTCTCAATTAACTAACTTCATCAGTTGTGATCTTCAGTACATCAATAGTCGGATATGCTGCTTTTGTTACTATTCGTTGCTTTTCCCTTCAACAAAGCATGCTTCCTCAAAATGTATTGAACAAATAGTGCTATGCTTTGTTGGGAACCAATCTTTCTTTCCCGTCGCCTCAATCCATTTTTCTTTTAAATTGGGTTCATGTGGAAAACTAAAAAACAAACACTAAACGTTACGATTATTTACTAAAATTGTCTACATAATTAGTACCTATAAAATACAAAATCATTTCTCTGTTTCCGAAATCGATTCTTGAGAATCGATTTGTGTTGCCTACGATGAACAGCACTAATCGCTAAAACTGACAGAAAAATGATAAAAGCCCCTGTACTACAAAACCGATGCGATATACGATAGTATCACTTGCTGCGATATTCATCACTTGTTAAAACAAAACGTCGCATCAACCGCTTCTAGTAAAAGCCGCAATGTAACACGAATATGCAGTTAACGTTTGATGACCTATGTTTTTTCTCAAATTTGGTATTACAGAGGGTATTAGATCAAAAATAATTGATTTTAATATTAAATATGCATAATATTAATCACAAAATGACTTACCGATGGAAGGAAACATTTCCTTTATTTTTTTTCCTCGCATTTGTACAGTTTTTACAATTTATAACTGAGCAATTAACCATTTTATATTTTTTTACTGACGTCCGACTAGCGCGGCACACCGATGCAGACTGAGCGCGAAAGTGGCCGCTTACGATTTTTGTTCGTAAGCTGGGCACGCGAAGTAGTTGCTCTTGCGTTATCTAGGTCTATCTATATCTGTGGTCAAGCCCGTCCGAGCTGACTTAGCAAGCAGTTGTATTCACCATATCACAGAGTTCAAGGAGCTTACCTTAATCTTGCTGATATTTTTTAATATTTTCTGAAAATTACACCAATTATTTAGTTCCAAGATAAGAACTTGTGTTATGGATACTAAACAACGGATAAACATACTTACATACTTTTTTTTTGTAAATACATACTTAATATACATAAGAAAACACCCAGACCAGAAAAAAAATTCGTGTTGCACACAAAGATTTGTCCGTGTAGGAATCGAACACACGACCTCTGGAGTGAAGTGTAGGTATATCGACCTCCACGCCATATCGGTCGTCAAATGAATTAACTAACTAATTAAGACAATTTTGCTATAGAAGCATGATTGATGTATAGGATAATTAATATTGCGGGAAAATCCGACGAAACACTAATAATAGAACATAAGACAGTTCTTAAAACAGTTCTTCCCTCCCGACTGGTCTCCACCTTGTCGTGGTGGGAAGCTGAGTACCTCCCGGTAGGGCGCGGAGGGCGCCAGGGATAAGGTAACACCCAGAGATTGGCGACTCTGGGTGCCCTTAGTACAGACTACCGGGGGGGAAACTAAGAGGGACCTGTGGAGGGCGCAGCGGGTGGGCCAGGACGGCCCGTCAAGTAGCGCCAGGAGGGTCTTAGACAGCGGGGGCAGGGGGCCCCTGCTCTCTAAGCATGGACCCTCCGAGAAGTCGGCCACACACGCTATGGTCGCACAAGGAGGTAGGAAGGGCGCGTCCACTGCGTCTCTCTGAGGAGGTCCTCTCGGTTTTGGTCCGAGGGACGTTGGCCACGGGCGGGGTGTCAGAGCTACAACCCAGGTACTGGCCCCCCGCCTCTTTCGGCGGTCTGTCGGTGGTGAGTCCCACACACCGCTTTCAGTCCCCCTTTGGCCGGGAGACAGTGCGTAAATGCATTTTGTTACCGACGAAAATAAAAAAAAAAGTTCTTAAAACAATTCTGCATGTTAGGGTGTTTTGGACAATGGTCACTAATACTAATTGGAGCTAAATCTATTTAAAACATCGTTGTGCCCCTCTCACCAATACATATTGTCACAACTAATCCCCCGAAGGGGTAAGCAGGGACATATTGTTCGCCAACATTGCTAAATAGATTGATGGGCCTATTGCCGCTTAACGAGAACTGTAATGTTTGCCAGTGCCTCGTCCGTTGATCGGCAGATGCACCACTTGCAGGTGAGAAATATCTCACCGAGGGCTTCTAAGATCTTGGTAGGATCCCTATACAACCTCTAAGCTTACCTTTAGCCACAATCATGTTTGCTTTGTTACTCAATCTTGCTATAGTGTAACCTTATTAGAGATCTTTTTTTTTTTAAATAAACTCAGCTTTCAGTTCCCTTTTTATCAAACGCACACATTGCCCCAATTAATACATACTCTAAGCTTACCTTTAGCCACAATCATGTTTGCTTTGTTACTCAATCTTGCTATAGTGTAACCTTATTAGAGATCTTTTTTTTTTAAATAAACTCAGCTTTCAGTTCCCTTTTTATCAAACGCACACATTGCCCCAATTAATACATACTCTAAGCTTACCTTTAGCCACAATCATGTTTGCTTTGTTACTCAATCTTGCTATAGTGTAACCTTATTAGAGATCTTTTCTTTTTAAATAAACTCAGCTTTCAGTTCCCTTTTTATCAAACGCACACATTGCCCCAATTAATACATACTCTAAGCTTACCTTTAGCCACAATCATGGTTGCTTTGTTACTTAATCTTGCTATAGTGTAAACTTATTAGATCTTTTCTTTTTAAATAAACTCAGCTTTTAGTTCCCTTTTTATCAAACGCACACATTGCCCCAATCAATACATACTCTAAGCTTACCTTTAGCCACAATCATGTTTGCTTTGTTACTCAATCTTGCTATAACCTTATTAGAGATCTTTGTTTTTTAAATAAACTCAGCTTTCAGTTCCCTTTTTATCAAACGCACACATTGCCCCAATTATTATTGAAATCAGATACGTATAGGATACGCTGCACCATTTTCCCGTTTTCTCCCGAATTTCTCGGAACAATCGAGAAATCATACCGAGCCCATAACCGTTTCCATCCGGGTCACTCCGCCTCGGAATTGTCGCATCAAATTATATTTTTTTTCTACCCTCCTCATAGGTTACCTTTTTATGAAATGGTTTTTTTATGTTTTCGGGGCACCTATTGATATCTACTCTTGTAAGGAAACGTGTTTATTAAAGATAATAATCCTTTGATGCACATAAAAATATAAACATGTTACAAAGAGTATATAAAACAAAAAGTACAAAATAGGACTTATCTCTAGAAGAGATCTCAATCAGCTAACCCTAGCAGTTGTATATTAAATTGTAAGTATGGGATTAAATTTGGTGAATGATCCGTGTTACAAACGGATGTCCAATGCTGAACACCTTTTTTTTCTTATTATATACATACATAATATCGCGCCTGTTTCCGAAGGCATAATATACGCCCGCATTTTGCAAGTTATACGTTGGTCTAACGTAATAGGTGGCGAGCCTATTGCCGCATACCGGGAATTGTTATGTTCGCCAGAGTCTCATCCGTTGAACGGCAGGTGCATCACTAAAAGGTGAGGTTGGCTTGGGCTTCTGAGATCTTGGTAGGATCCCTTTACACCTTAATAATACAGAATAACGATAACTTCACTACCAACGCTGAAAAGAAAGACCTTTTGTTTACAAGTTCAAGTTATTGCATGCGATGGATTCTAGCTTCGTAAAACACGACCTAGACGAAACTCTAGTTCTTCTCGTTGCTCGTTAAAAATATCCAGATCAGTTCATTAACAAAAACATAGAACACACATGACAAACATACACAAGAAAACCTAATTGGACTTACAACCTTCTTTTTGAAGTATGTTTAAAAGGAAGTTAAATAAACCAATTATAGAGTATGTACTCGCTCGTATACAATTTAATTTTATACATGAAAGTGCACCGAATGTAATCGAAAGAATCTTTTCTTAAGAACGCGCGAGACGCGACATTCTGCCGTCGTAAGAAAAAAGGGCACAACTAACATTCTTTTTTAAATTGAGTTGTATACATGTTAAGAATTAGAAAAAAAGACGCATCTGTTAAATTTTTAGTAGAATTTTATTTTTAACGAATTCGGAGATACAGTAGGCTTAAAAGGCACAATTATCGAGACTAATATTTATGTTTTACAGAATGAAAAGGCACATTTATTAACCATTAATGGAAAAGGCACAAATACGTAAATGTGAGTATTATTCCTATGTTGGGTTTTTATTAATTCTAGAAAACATTAAAATACACGTACAACGTAGGTATTTACTTTAATTAATTGGATAGTTTCTAAGGCTGTAGCGTTGGCTATGTATATTTTGTAACACGGTTGAAATACTATCAACATACTTTTATGAAAAAGTATTATTATTTTTATGTTCTTCACATAAAAAGCAAAGTATACTTCTGCCAGCGTATTGGCCTGGGAATCCAAAGAGGAAATGTTGCCAGCATTCTTGGCACCATACCCATGGTGGGCACACACTTGGAAGACATTTTTTTTTTATAGTTCGTATTTTTCATATGGAAGTAAGTATATAATTCTATGTTTGTTTATTAAACTACTTTATAAATAGAATAAGATATATTCAATAATCAAAATCATGCCTTAAAGATAACGTTTATTTATTTATTCAGTAAGTATAGGTTATAACAACTTATTTATAAAATAGTCCCACAAAACCGTGAGTACGGTTTAACTTACTCGTTACTATACATTAACTATACGTTACTTTATGTCACTTACATTTTTTTTAAAAGATCCCACGCGATTTCGGCCACTTATGCATGTACAAAATATATTAACATTATAATCAATGTTATAAGCCACTCACTTAAACCACTATGGTTTTTTTGTGAGTGGGAGTTCAACTTATATAATGAAGTAAGATTAATAAGGATTGTTAACTTTGTAAATAAAAATAAAAAAAGGTTATGAAAGAAATAATTAATAAGGAACGGTAAATACAAGAGGAAAATCAAATATTGTATTTGCTGATAAAAAACTTAAGGCCTTTCGTGTCTAGGTATGTTATATCTCTAAGAGCTTCAAAATAAATGCCAGTCTGATAGCATTGGTTCCCTTTGACGAGCATGTCCCGGAATGTTGTGACCAATCGCGGCGGGTAATCAAATCTCAATTAAATCCGCTGCGAGCGCAGTGCTGGTGTAACTCGATAAATTATCCGCGAGCTGGAGAGCGGCTTGTACGAGCATTTCGCTTATGAGCTATTACTTCGTTTAAATGCAACGCTGCTATGTCATATGTATTGAAACAAAAAAGGCTGACAAATTGTGTACGAGTCAAACTTGAATATTTTTAAGTATTGTTATAAAAAGCATTATATTGGTTTAAGTGAAAAATTGTAAGTTATTTATATATAAAATTAGTTGTAATGTATAAAGTAGTATAAAAGAGACTGTGACCCACAGACAAACCAGTCAAACGGTTTTGTGGGATATGTTTTTATATAACTTGTAATATTTAAACGAAATAAACGTATTATCTATCTATCTATCTATCTATTCTAGCTAAATTAACCTACACGAGGTACTTGTAGCATTCGAATATTTACATAATAATAATATTACATTCACGAACTACGCGTGGCACTCCAGTTCTTGCTTATTTGACCGGGAAACATCATCATCCTCATCCTCAAACAGCGAGGGTATTGGGTCATATTTCATCACGCTGAACCAGTGCGGATTGGCGGAGGCAAGCGTATAGCGTCCTGCTGTTAGATTTCTTTGAAGCCGCCCATAGACCTCTAACATGGCTTAACGACGATCACAATTAGGGGTCCCTATCGGATCGCCTAATTTTTTGTATGCCTAATTTGTTATGGCACCAAAACGAAAAGCCTAAAATTTTTTCGCCTAATTTCACTCTTCAGAATCGTGTTTGCCCTAATTTCATTTCGCATAACTTTTTATCGCCACATTGTCATTCACCAAATGCGTCATTTGGCAAAACAATTCGTAATCCCTAAAGTTTACAATTCCTAAATATTAATTCGCACAAAATTAAAAATCATAAAGTACAAAACATGATGATGCAGCATAACATGCAGCATGCAAGCAGAAACACAGCATGCGTGCAGGTATGCAGCGTGCATGCAAACATGTAGCACGCAAGCAGGCATGCATCATGCATGCAGACATGCGTGTAGTCATGCAGCATGCGTGCAGTCATGAAGCATGCGTGCAGTCATGCAGCATGCGTGCAGTCATGCAGCATGCGTGCAGTCATGCAGCATGCATAGTTTCCGTCACGGCTTCGGCGCTGCGGGGCTCCGGCGGTCCCACGCGACCTTTTCGTCGCAGATGGTTTCCGCTCACCTTGCTCCATAGCTCGCGGGCCGCCTCGCCCCTCCGCGCCTGCGCGGGCTTATATTGCACTCTAGGGTAGGGCAAACAAGACTACGTGGAGTCGGGTTTGCAGCGATTCGCTTCTGTCAATTTATTTTCTCAATAAAATTCTATGTTTTTATTCCAATACATTATTGGCACATTTCATTTTAGATATGCTAAAATTAGAGCTTATAAAAATTTGTGAAATAATCGTTATGCCAAAATAAAGTTATGCCAATTAGTTTAGGCTATTTTACATTAGACATTCTAAAATGAGGCCTTTCAATTCTTAGGCCAAACTATAATGGTGGCAAAACAATTTTTAGGCGAAACAATAATTGTATGTTTTAAGTTTAGGCCAAACCATATTAGGACAAACAATTTTAGGCGAACCAAAGGGCACCCCACAATTAGTGATAACCGGGACCAACTGCTTAACGTGCCTGCCGATGCACGGAAGAGCTTGATATCAAATGCCACACAAACGGTTACCCATCCAAGGACTAACCTCTGTACACTCTGCTGTACTTCGGTGATCGTTTTCGAACACCGAGCACCGCAGAGCTACGAGCGCTACGAGGTGACCGGGAAACATAGCAAAATTTTTTGTTTTATTATTTTGCATATAAACGCACTCTTAATTGGCGCAGCATAGTTGGTTTTGTAAAATATACATTCAGGGTGGTTCGAAAGGATTACCGCGGCCCCGGAACAAAGCCGGCTTAAGAAGGAACATGACGACCGATATGGCGTGGTGGCGAGTATACCCGCACTCCGCTCCTAAGGTCGTGGGTTCGATTCCCCCACAGGACAAATATTTGTATGCATAAACATGGATATTTGTTTTGGCCTGGGTGTTTTCCTATGTATCATCATCATCATCACAGCCCATTAACGTCCCACTACTGAGCACGAGCCTCCTCACACAAATCAAGGTGTGAGGGTATTGGGTCATACTCCACCACGCTGACCCAGTGCGGATTGGCGGAGGCAGGTGTATGGCGTCCTGCTGTTAGAATTTTTCAAGCCGCCCATGAGGCCTCTAACATGGCTTAACGACTACCACATTTAGTGATAACCGGGGCCAACGGCTTAACGTGCCTTCCGAAGCACGGAAGCGCTCGATATCAAATGCCACACAAACGGTCACCCATCCAAGGACTGACCTCTGTAAACGCTGCTGTACTTTGGTGATCGTTTCCAACCACCGAACACCGCAGAGCTACGAGCGCTTCAGCTTCCTATGTATATTAAGTATATATTTCAAAAAAAAGTTTATCGGTTATTTAGTATCTATAACACAAGTTCTTAATGATACTTATCTTGGAACTAAATAATTGTTGTAAATGTTAAAAGATATTATTCTTATTATTATGAATGGTTTGTAGTCAATAAAATTCTGAGACACCCTTCCGCTCCAACCACAGCGGGAGGCTGCCGTTTAATAATTATCCTTTCTTTTAAAAAATATATTCTAACTCTATCTTCCAACGATTGATAACTTTTTCCTAGAGGAAAAAATCATGGGGTCTTCCCTTCCGATGAAGAACGAGACTTTAATAGTTAAAAAAACGCTAAACTCCGCGGCGGTTCGTTGCGCAAAAACTGTAATTGCCTGGGTCCAAGTCACTAGTTTGGAAGAGATTAGGCACTTTCACTATAAAGGTAATAGAATCTCTATATAAAAAAATTATCGCGCCAGTTTCCCAGAAATGATGGAGGCAAATAATGTAGCACTTGCAGGTGAGGTTGGCTGCGGTGCCTGAAGTATTGGTAGAATCCCATACAAGCAATAAATCTCATACAGCATTAATAAAACATTTCATAAATAAACGGGTGTATAGGGTTCCTACCAATATCCATTACATTTTTGGATAATAGTATCAGATTTTATAATAAAATTCCGCAGGAAATAATTGATCTACCATTGGCAACTTTTAAAACTGTAGTTAAAAAGCAGTTTCTTCAAAAAGGATATTATGCTGTTAATGATTACTTATCGGATAAACAAGCTTGGGCTTAACATTTTCAACTTGTATGTGTATATTAGAATAAAAAGTCAACCAGATCATTGTCGTGACCATCCCTTATTGTACAGGCTCAGCTCAGTTTCACAATACATACTTACTTGACTGTGATGGAAGGTTCCCTTAGTGCTACTTTATTGGTTACAGCTTCGGGGGACCCTTTCAGTATCTTCAAATATTCACTGTGTGTTATGTGTTGTTAATTTAAATTATATTTGATTGATAATTTAAGAGAGCCTTAGCCTGTGAGTTTCTTGCCAGTTCTTCTCACAGAGCGGGGGCTCGGAACTGGCACTGAGCTTCACTTACACCAAATTTTTATTTATTTACATATAAGTAATTCTAAGCAACGTGATTTTAGTGTAGTAATATTTGTTTTAATGTTTTCAAGTGCTATGTAATAGTTCATGAAACAAAGAACTTTTTACTTTACTTTAAGTGGTGCAACTGCTGATCAACAGACGAGGCTCTGGCGAACCTAATAGTTCTCGGTAAGCGGCAATAGGCTCGCCACCTATTATTACGCGGGACCAACACTGCCATTGGCGAAGTGTGGGTATATCATATGCCTACCCCTTCCGGGGAAACAGGCGTGTATGTATGTATAAATAATAGAACATTACAAGCTTAAATTTACAGCTTACTGGCGGGCCTGCCTTCACACATAAATAAATATAGGTATAAATTATTCACACTTCAACAGAATGCGTGTTAAGCATTCAGCGCCGACCTGAGAAGAATAACGGAACAGCGAGAGAATTGATAAGCGACGTAGAACATTTTCATTCTAACTCACACGCACTCTTTGTCTCTGAAATAACCAAAATGAAATATTAAAATACTCAAATCTGCGAACCTTTGAAGCTACGAAAAACAAGGCCACGCAATTTATAGGTAAAGCCATTTTGGCTTTATTTTTCTTTCTTTTTTGTTGATTCCACATTGTAAGATTTGGCAATATGTACCTACAGTCCTGTTAACTTCAATAACTTATCTAAGCGTCGCGATCAACTGAGTACAGCTATGCGTTGCCTAGTAAATTCAGTAAGTTTTTTAATAAAGTCCAAATCTATTTTTTTCATAAACTATTAATTAAAAAACGTATTTTTTTAAAAAAATATATAAATTTATACAAAAATGGCCAGTTCCGAGCCACCGCTCTGAAAGAAGATCTAGCAAGAAACTCACAGGCTATGCTCTTTTAAATTATCAATTGGTGAGGTACTTTAATTACAATCTTCATTTGTCTGTGAAGCTATACAATGCAATTTAATATAACATTATCAATATTCATGTTCTAAGTCATTTATATTATAATAGCCTGTATGGGACTGGCAGTTTAATCCTAACAATTTTTAACTGCTAGTCTTTGATAGAATAGTATCCCTTTCAAGACAGCCTCTATTTAAGTACTTATAAATGTAAATTTATGTAGACTTAATTGCTGTATATTGCTTCATATCATCATAAAGTTATAGTTGATTTTCAAGTGTTTTTATCTTATATAATTATAGATTAAATTATAATTATAGAGAACTAACCTAGTATAGATAAACATTTTATAGGATTAGAGATACTATTAACCAATTTGTATTATATTTATAAACAATAAAGAAATTACAAATTATTACCAATGACTTTTATGCCATTATGCGCAAAAAAGTATTGTCTATGATGAACAGAACCTGCGCAGCCGCAATAGTATCTTGAGAGCTGCGAGTGGCAAGTGCGAGTGTCCTATCAGCCACCACTGGACGACTGTGCTGGTTGGATGAGCCTATTTTATTACTTTACTTTTAACGATTTTACTGTATTTAATTTATTTTTAATGTATTTGCTTTGATTTGATTTAATATAATGTATCTGATTTTATTGTATGTATCCGTTTCAACCGTATTTATGTTTTTGTTATGCCATGGAAATTATTATTCTAAAATAAATGATTATTATTATTATAACAGGTGATTTATATTAGCTTTTATACGCCTAAAATCATATGCACAAATACTAGTCATGTATTGAAATCGAACCCACGCAATACGGAAAGAAATATCGACCTCCTTGTTACATTGGAGATAAAATATAATATTGCCAATACTTTAACGTTCCCGATGCTTCTCCAGAGAATAAGCACCGACTTCACGTAAGCTGACCTGTTAATGTCGAAGGTTAACCCACTTTTTATATAAAGTATATCAAGTGGCACACTCTGTATTCCACAAGCGACCGCCATAGACTACCCCGTGATCTGCGAGAGCTGCGCAAATATTCCAGATTATACGTATCTAGGCCCTTTCTTTCAATACCTTGGTATATAATAATAATAAATTATAAATAGTTTCTATCAATTACACCAATTATTTAGTTCCAAGATAAGTATTATTAAGAACTTGTGTTATGGATACTAAAGAACGGATAAACATACTTACATACTTTTTTTTTTGTAATTACATACTTAATATACATAGGAAAACACCCAGACCAGTACAAATATTCATGTTCATGCGCACAAAGATTTGTCGTGTGTGGGAATCGAACCCACGACCTCTGGAGTGAAGTGTAGGGATACTGACCTCCAGGCCATATCGGTCGTCATATATAAGAAATGCTTTGTTTCATCTTTTTGTTTTTATTGCATTCCAGAAGTTTGCCCGCGAGTTCTTCCGCGTGAAATTAGATAATAACGCCTTTTTACTTTACTTTAAACTCTAAAAACCCGAAAAACAATAACTTGCATAAACAATACAAAAGTTTAAATGGATGTGGTCAGGCCATACGATCAGAGGTGGTGAAAAATGGTCCAAATTAGTACAGACGTGGTCAGAAAAAAAGAAAACGAGGTAGACCATTTAGACGGTGGGTCGATGACATCAAAGCTGCACCAGGTGCTACATGGACAAAGAGCTAACAATATAGAAAAATGGCATCAGTTGGAGGTGGCCTTTGCCAACATATGACAAACAGAGAGTCGAAGCAAAATAAATTATTATTAAATGAAATAAAATTTATTTAGACATACAAACAAAGAACAGGATTCAAAACAGTAAACAATGTTTACACATAAGTTTACATATAGTATGCCTAAAAAGGACTCCACTCAGCATGTGCTGCAGTGGAGGACCGCAACAGCGCTGTTCTTCCGTTCTTCTTCTTCTTCTTATTACTATTTTTAAGTTGAGTATTTATTAACAACCATATATTTATTGTAGCCCAGGTATAAGAATAAATAGAGAGCAATAAAAGCAAAATGGATTCTTTGTCAGAATTTGTCAAGGTTTGTCAGTTAATCTGTCTGTTGTGGTTTCTTCTCCAGATTTGTCAGTCTGTCAGTTACTCTAACTGAGGTGTTTGTCAGTCAGCCTGTCGTGATTCTAAAAGGCGGAGGGAATTGTCTACCAGTCAGTCTGTCTGTGACTCTAACGAGGCTTCCTAAAGGCAACGAGATTGAGAAGAATGCCTCAAGTTACTCATCACATTTGAGTCAGTACGAGTTGTAATTTTAATTATGACAAGGAAAGTGTAGTCAGACACACAATGTATTAAATTATACTAGTTATTAAGGTCCATTCCTCCCCTTCCCCGAGCGCCGGGAGAATTTTCCACCTCGGCTCTGTAAAATTGAATTCCCTCTTCTAGAGCATTACGTGGAGGCATTTAAAAGGCTTTAATATAAAAAACTCCTTGAAGCTTTCAGAAATAGAACACTGTTATTGCATTCGTCTTAGCTACACTCTTGGTTAGGTTAAAACTAGCTGCTATGAGTGACTTTGTCCTCATGGGAATATGTAAAATTTTAATATAATCGGGATAGTTCCAGAAAGATCTCTTTTTTTTGCAAATTTTTTACATAGGTACATATCGAGGGTTCCGTGCTAAAACCCGATAAGTGACAACATCAGATGCATAATTTCTGCCGCTTTTTCTTGTGATATTATCAGATAAGTCGATTTCAGAAAAGAATACTGAAAACTGAGGACTTCATAATCCAATAAGTAAACCTTTTAAGTTTATTTTTTTTTAATTAACCGATAAATTCTTTTAAGTACTGCTTTAAGCCCAAAAACATTTATCGGGTTTGAGCACGGAACCCTCGATATATACATTCACGCCTGTTTCCCCGAAGAGGTAGGCAGAGGCAAATTATGCAAAAAGGGTGTATAGGGATCCTACCAAGACCTAAGGAGCCCCAGCCAACCTCACCTGCAATTGGTGCACCTGCCGATCAACGGACGAGGCTCTGGCGAACATCCGGCAAGCGGCAATAGGCTCGCCACCTATTACGTGGGACTAGCAATATAATTGGTGAAATGTAAGCATAAATTATGCCTCTCCCTCCCCCGTCGGGGATACTGGCGTAATTTTAGGTATATAGGTATATATGTGTATATATGTATTTACTATCATTTAATTATTGTTTTAATGATTATTTAACAAATATTGGAATACTGTGTTTGTAGAAACAAAGAAATATTTATAATATAAATTATTTATTTATTTACTTAATATTTATCGCACAAATATTTATCGAACTTAATACCACAATGAAGATGATTTGGATATTTTAAAATGAGCAATAACCAGCTATACAATGAAATGAATACCGGTAAGGAATCCTACTAGGAACCATTGCAGGGTAAAAATTATTTGCCCAAGAATTAAATAACGACCTTATAAAACACTAAAATATCACATTTTAATCCCGTCAGGTTACATACAACTGCCGGGAGACAGGAAACAAAAGGATTTCCTTAAAATGTTAATAAACCCCTTACAGAACCAGACATCCTTGACTTGACCGTCAAAGGACTTTTCAAGGCCCTCTTCCCTTTCTTCGTAATAATTAATTCAATTAAATATTAAAAGCATTTAAGATTAATTTTAATTACCAATTAAACTTTAGCAAACTTTGGCAAGCGTCCGTCGTTATACCGGCTGGAAATTTATGCTAAAAATATACAATAATGGCGTCGAAGTTTGTACATTAAGCGATTTTTATTCCGCCAATGTCGCGGGGCTACTTAGCGAACTTGATCAAACTAAGTGAGTGTTATTAAAAGTTGACACCCTCAGGTTTCCTCTTAATTTAAATTATGGCAAGTACGTTCGCTAATGAACATTGAACCCGCAGCTAATGAGGAACGGCTATTTTGTTACATTTTCTACACTAAAATTATTGTGTTAGTTTAATCTATGGCAATTTATTTATAAACACTCACACTAAAGTAAACGGTTGTATCGTTACATGTTTGTCTCATTTAAAACAATTAAAAGTGTGCTCGATAGTTACAAAATATCACTTAGATATCAAAAAAAACTTATAATGTTAAAATGTTAACTCTAAATTTAAAGGAGATGGCTATTATACTACGATTTCATTTCTTGATATTTTTATTCTGCATAAGACGCAGGGCTACTCAGCGAACTTGATCACACTAAGTAAGTTTTATTAAAAATTAAGACCTTTAGGTTTTCTCTTTATATCAATAATGACAAGAACGTTCGCTTATAAACTCTGAACACACAACTAATGGAGAACAGCTATTTAACTAGTTACATTTCTTACACTAAATTCGTCTACTTCATTACATTTGTTATCTTAATTTCATCTATACCAAGAAGGTTTGTTATAATTTTTACTCTTTATTTAAATAGAACACAAAATGTTATTAAGACAACGATAAGGTTACATTTATTATCTTATGATTTTAATTTTGTCACTGTCTACTTAGCGAACTTGTTCGAACTAAGTGAGTGTTATTAAAAGTCGATATCCACAGGATTTCTCCTTATTTAAATTATGGCAATGAACACTGAAGCGCTCGTAGCTCTGCGGTGCTCTGTGGTCGGAAACGATCACCAAAGTACAGCAGAGTTTACAGAGGTCAGTCCTGGGATGGGTGACCGTTTGTGTGGCATTTGATATCGAGCGCTTCCGTGCTTCGGAAGGCACGTTAAGCCGTTGGTCCCGGTTATCACTAAATGTGGTAGTCGTTAAGCCATGTTAGAGGCCTAATGGGCGGCTTGAAAAAATCTAACAGCAGGACGCCATACACCTGCCTCCGCCAATCCGCACTGGGTCAGCGTGGTGGAGTATGACCTAATACCCTCACACCTTGATATGTGAGAGGAGGCTCGTGCTCAGTAGTGGGACGTTAATGGCTAATGTTATTAATGGGGATAACTATTTTGTTACATTTTTTACACTTAATTTAAAGAGAATGGATTCTCTTTTATAAGATATAAGTGTTATATAAAAATTTTGCAAGTGCATTCGTTAATGACCACACAACAACAGCTATTTCGTATTTTTCATAATTGGTAGAATGTGGCTTTAGAATGGCTATTTTTAGTACATATTTTTCGTTACATTTTTAATGCTTGATAATTATTATATATAGATATATCTTCGAATATATCAAAGATATATAATATCACAAAGTACGTTCGTTAATGAACACAAAGCTAATAGGGAAAGCCTATTTCGTTACATTTTTACTAAAAAAAATTAAAAGACTGTGTGCATACCTTTTTTCTATTTAAAATTATAGCGGGACCGTTATATAATGGACACAGATAATACAGAACGGCTATTTTATTACAATTATTCCCCAAAATTGAAATCTGAGGACTATAAAAATTACAACATGTTTTTAATTATTAAAAGAATATTGGATCATAACAATACAACCAACATGATATCAGCTAAATGGTTCCATTTTTTCTTCAGAAAAGGAGTCCGCTTATACCATACGTTTTTTAATATTTTCTCGTAAATAAAATGATAACTATAATGACAAACTGGTCTATTCTAGAAAATGCAAACTCAGTACATGCAAACATTTGTCGACATACGAGTGTCCTGCACAAGTAAACACGCTATATTCTAAATTAATCATTATATCAGCCTTATAAAGTCCACAGCTGTACTTTGGGTTCGTGCCCATAACCACCACGCAGGGCAGGCGAGTTGGTGATCGCAGTTCGTGACGCTGCTGCCTATCATCAGGTAGAATTTTCCTTCGTCGACTCTTACGACTCTCTGTGACATGACAGGGATTGGGAATACTCTTGGTCTGTACCACACGGTACGGTATTCTACATTATAAAAACTCAATAAGTGAGCGCACTTACTCACTTCACTTAGAGCTCACATTCGCAGGCACGTCTTGTACAAGTAAACGCGCTATGACTCGCTATTATATAAACTGTCCTAAGTGTTCATTTAGAAAATCCTTTTGCGCGTGAAGTATGGGTGTTGACGACTATACCGTCAACACCCATCCAACTAAACGTAGCCTTAATTGAAAAGGTAATATATTAAAATTATAGCGAGAGCCTTCCTTAAGGTGCACACCTAACAAGTAACAGCTTTCTCTAATCATTTGTCTTTATTAAAAAACTGTTGACAACTTTCTTAACGAACAAAAGCCAATAGGTAAAGTCCAACTTTACATTGTTATGTAAAATTAAAGAGAATGGCTAAGATACTAGAATTTTTCTCTTAGATTAAATTATAGGGATTTCTTAATATACACAATTTTACATGAAATAAATGTAAAATTGTTATAGTGTAATAATCATATGGGTATGTCGTTAATTTTTATTTTTTAATTTAAATAACAGCGAAGAAATTCTTCAAATATAAATACACAGATAATTGGTAACAGCTATGTTAATACAACTTTATGATATGTGATAATGTGTTACTACGAATCATCAATAGCTTTAAAAGTTGGAATAAAGGGTAAGCGACAGAAATTACGACCGGTCATTTTAGATATTGCTTACATGATATGTCGCCGAAAGAAGTGAACTTTCTGTTATCTGTAGTCTTGATTCAGGTTAGTAGTTTTATGTAAAGTGAGTGTTTTACAAGTTTGTCGAAGGTTACATATTTCTTTTTGCATTTAGAAAAATCTGCGAGTAAGACTTTTAATTAAAGGTTCTGATAACAACAACATTGGCTCGGAACTGGCACTTGGATTCACATACACTTAATTATTTTTTGTTTTTAATTTTTTTTTCTTGTAAGTGAATCTAAGATTCGTGATTTCAGTGTAATAATATTTCGATTGTTTTTTTATATTTAATTATGACGTTTTAAAGTACTGTGTATAATATTTAATGAACTAAATAATTTTTGACTTTGACGAAACTAGGGTTATAAATAAATAAAATAAATATGTTTGTAAAATAAGTTTTTAATTAATGCTCCTCTCCCATTGGTCGCATCGTTACGTAGGCTTAAGCCTGAAGTATTTGGTGAATTTGTTAATTTCGTCATCGTTCGCAGCGCTCCATGCCTCTTTCACTTATATAACACATCCTTACACACTTACAATAAGTTAGTTAGTTTTATCAACACTAGAAATGAATAGAATAAATAGAGTAGGAAATATTCAAAGGCTTTTGACTTTATTAATAAAACACAAGTGGAAAAAGACTAGCCCTAATGAAATTTGAAGCAGCCTGCATGGCGCAGTGCGGGTAGTGAATGCAATTACGGCGGTGCTGGTTATGTGCTAAGTGCAGCACTATTTCGGCTTTGAAGCATGCACTCCGGTAAAGTCTGTTGAATATTTCTTTTACATCACTTCTCGTGGACCTCTTTCTGTTCCTTAATATTAATATATATTATTTTTTACTTCAAACTTCAAATACTTTGTATTGCATAAACTATTACATAGTACTTGAAAACGTCAAAATTTGTTACAAATTTAAAAAAAACAATTAAAATATAATTATACTGAAATCACGTAGCTTAGATTCACTTACATGCAACCAAAAAAATTAAAAAATAAAAAATATTTTAGTGTAAGTGAATCTAAGTGCCAGTTCAGAGCCACCGCATTACATTTAATTATTTCTATACTCAATATACTAATCAAAGCAATAAAGATATTGCTCTCTACAAACAGTTACAACAAGTTATATATTCACACCTGTTTCCCCGAACGGGTAGGCAGAGGCATATTAATACGCCCACACTTCGCCAATTGCATAGTTGGTCCCACGTAATAGGTGGCGATCGGGCACTGTTTTGTTCACCAGAGCCTCGTTCGGTCGGCAGGTACATTACTTGCAGGTGAGGTTGGCTTGGGCTCCTAGGTCTTGTTATGATCCCTACGCAAATAGTTACAATATTATGTTTATATATATGAAGTCGGCTGCCCGCCTTGGTCAGGTTTCACCATAGTACTTTATGCGTTGAGGAAAACCTGAACGTGGAACTATGGCGATTCGTTAAGTTCGTGGTGGCTCACCGTTGACGTTTATAAAACAGTGACGTTCAACATAACTGTGCCGACCATCGACATGACGCTCCGCCAGACTGACCGACGTCAAATCTCGTTCCCATCTTGGAAACGCTTATACCACTCGTGAACTCTTGTTTTACAGACTCACCATAGGCTTTTGTTAACATAATCACACACTTTGTTACATTTGATTTCATTTTTTACGCAAAATTTGATACAAATTCTTTAATCCATTTCTTTCGAAAATCGCCGAGCTCATAAAAACACGTCTAATCTTAGCGCCTGCCACAAGCAAAGTAAGCAATGAATACAGCTGAAAATGTTATCATATTTTCAGGGCATGTATACCAAAATATTAAAAATTTTCACAATTGGACTTTTCGAACCCGCGAAATTTAAAATTTCTTATTATTTTCTGAACACACCTCGTACATATTACAGATCATTGTGAACCCTGTCCGGAATGGCAATTATAAGAAAGTTCTTTCTTTTCCTTTCTTCCTTTTTATATTGTATGATTTTATGTTTTTTTATCTGTATCTTTATTTTTTAAGTTATTGATAATATGTTTTTTTTTTTTTTAATAATTTTCCTAATCAATTAACGCCCTAGTATGTAGTAATTTTTGTTTATGTTTACATGCAGTGAATGTTGTGTACATCTGTTAGAGATATACATACAAGTTCTCTGTCTCAGCATAAAGTTAAAAAATGTATTTTTATGTATATTGTTGATGTACCTTATTAAATAAATAAAATAAATAAAATATTTTAATAAAGTGATGTAATCCACTTTCCATTTTTAAAAGTGAATTAATAACTTGAAGTGCATTTTGAAGCACGGAAGTGTCCCATCTAAGCACTGACATCTATTAATTCTGCTTGTCTTCTGTGATCATCTGACCACCTAATATCAAGAAGCTATGTGGAGACAGGGCATAGATTACTATTAATTTGGCAGAAGTAAATTAAATTTTACTAGTTGTTTATGGATCATATTTAACGTGTCTTCAAAATTAATAAATAGCCAACCTAACCTAACCTTTTTGTACATCAAAAATACTGATTGAGCAACTCATCACCTCATTAGATGCTCACTCAGTATTTTTGATGATCAAAAAAGCTTTTTTTAGAGGTTTAGTTTATTATATTCCGTTGTTTATTGTTAAACTAGCAGTCGCGAGTTCTTCCTCGTGACCTATTATTAAAGCTTATTCTTAAATCACTTACCTTTATTTTTATTATTCGCTGCCGGCTCGTGTGTTTCCTATTTCCTATGATCCCGGGTTTTTTAAGCGGGGCGTGAAACGGCATTTTAGCAGGCCGTCATGAGTGGATGCTCTTTATAGCGTGCTTATTTCACGTTATAAAGCGCTTTCATTTTCTTATTGGACTGCATCGACTGCTTATCATCAGGCAGGATGTAGTCATTATGACGTGTCACATTAAAAAAAAAACGATATATTAAACATTTATTTATATCACTTTATCTTCTAAAAAAAATGCATCAAAATCCAATGCTTGGTTTTTAAACTTTGTGAAAAATCGTCAAGCTATGTCTATGGAACAAATTTGCTACGAGTGCTATGAACACCGCTACGAATTACGAAACTGCTACGTATTTGCTACGTTCGTCGGATTGGTTAAAACAGTTTACGTTTCTTTTTTTAACCGACTTAAGAAAACAAGTAGTTGTATAAGGAAGTCGTCAAATAAAATAAGAGGCTCTTTTAGACGATTTCTTATATATGGCAGCAGGACTCTATACATGCCTGAGGCCAGACTTCAAGCCCCCGGGGTTGCTCACAGAGCAGTTGTTTTGTAAAATCTTTCACAACAGCGGAGAACAGTTGTCCGATAATTTTCCCAGATGCAGTCTTTCCTGCGCTAGGGCCTGCGTAGTTGAGGGCCGTAAGGAGGGATGAAGGAATCCTGGGAGGTTGACCCGAGCAAGAGCGGTGGTTGTTCTCTTTGCAAGGCAACACGCCTATTTGGTCCGGAGTTCTCCCACGAATAGTGGCCTCCCACAGTAGCCGAGTAGGGAGAAATGGTTATTGGTCTCAGAGGTAATGGCCATGCTGAAGGAGTAAGTTTACGTAGGTTTGAGTTAGCATGCATTTAACGAGCCCTGGATGTCGCGTCCTCTCCCACTTCCTATAACTGCCCGATAACCCTAGTGCACCGAGAATCGCGCACTCACAAATTCGCGTACTCAATGGAGGGTGAGAAATCTGGCAGACGAATCAATTTCAAAAGAATGGTGAAAAATTTAACTCCCAACAACGACATCAAGACAAACAATGGGCTGCCAGAATCAGCCGGGACTACTCGGAGTACCAGCGCGGGCCAGGGAGAACGCAGCATTGGGGCTCGTGGTTTAGTGAGCCAGCTTGGATATACTGGTGCCTCTCGGGATGCCGGTGGTATCGGCATGGACCGTCTTCCACGAAGAAGAGTCTTCGGGCGAGCGGGGAATGATACCCCCTTGACCGCTAGGACTGAGGCAACTCTGGCGCCTAGTAGGGCAAGTACGACCTGACCTGACTGCTGACCTGAAATATGATTACATTGAAATCACGAAGATTTGATTCACTTACACGCAACAATACAATTAAACACAGAAAATATTTAAATATGAGTGAAACTAAGTTCAGTTCGAGCAAGAACTGGCAAGGAACTTATCAACACACTCAACATGAAACAAATTTATCAACTGGTTTGGTACTTTAATTACAATCTTCATTTACCTGTGAAGCTATACAATGCAATATAATATAACATTTACAATATTCATGTCATTCATACTAGTATAGCCTGTATTAAAAGGCAGTTTAATCCCAAACATTTTTATGTCTGCTTACCAGATTTGGCTTATGTCAGTTATTACATGGAACGACTTCCATCTGACCTCTGTATCCCAGAGGGACCATTCTTTGGTTAATATAGCTAACAGGCCGTTAACTGATGGTGCCTAAAGGTGTGATTAAAGGTGGTGCCGTCAGTAGATACAGGTATGCAGGTGGATGTGGTGTACCTCGATTTCAAGAAGGCTTTTGACACAGTTCTAAATGACGTGTTGCTTAGTAAGCTTGCTGACATTGGGTTTACGCCGCATTTGCTTTTTTCAGCAGTTATATGAGAGATCGGCAGCAGTACGTAGATTACAATGGCTTTAAATCGGATCCATATTATACAAGATCTGGGGTCAGTCAAGGTAGTAATCTAGGACCTCTTGAATTCATCATAATGATAAATGACTTGCCGGAAGTACTCAAACATGGTTTTTGCCTTCTTTATGCAGATGACCTTAAGATGTTATACGAGGTCAAAGAAGTATCAGATTGTAAGCGAATGCAAGAAGATCTAAATAGTGTGGTTGAATGGAGTAAGAAAAATCAACTGTATTTTAATACATCTAAATGCAATGTGGTTTCTTTTACTAGAGCAATATCGCCGCTGCTATACGAGTACAGCATGAACAATACAGTTTTGACACGAAAACAAGAGGTCCGTGACTTGGGGATAACAATGACGTCAGATTTGCAGTTTCGTGAACATATCACAGAAGTCTGTAAAAAATCATATCGGAACCTGGGACTGGTTCTTAGACAAGCACATGGCTTCACAAACATGGTTACATTAAGGGTTTTATATTATGACGGATTGGTGAGAAGTCATCTGGACTTCAATGCAGTAGTTTTGGCACCTCACGAAGCAAAGTATGTGGCAATGATGGAACGGATACAAAATAAATTCACAAGGTTCTTGTATATGATGTTTTATGGGGTTTATCCGTTTTATCCACTTATGTACCCAACACTATTTCTTTTGGGGATGGTCGGCTATTACAAGTTGGAAGTGCGCAGGGATTTGGCACTCGCGATTTATATGGTAAGACTGTTGCGAGGATGTGCTCATAACCCAGTCGTGCTACAGTACATGGGGCTGAGTGTACCAGATAGATACGTGTAGAGGCGGAAGCGCCCGGGCCTCCTGGCAACCCCTATAGCCAGAACTAATTTATTGCGGCTAACACCTTTAACGCGTATCACTATTTTATTGAATAAGGTCCATGAAATTGTTGATTTGCTCACATGTTCTTTGAGTGAATTCGAAATAGTGACACTAAAACTTCTGTGTAATTTTTAATTTTAGATACAGTATCGCATTGGGTACTTACCTGTAATGATAGTTGTACAAATCTATATAATGGGATCCTGCCGTTTTGCCAAAACTATTTTGACAAAAATTTATAATCCAAACAAATTTTAGCAAACTTTTTTTACACCAATGCAACGTTGCGAATTATTTTAGTACGCAAATTTTCATTTGGTCAAATTTTTACTCGGCAGTATATTACTACGGATAATGACATTATGGCATTAGGTTTTTTAACAAGTAATTTATTACGGCAAACAAACTTTAGACAAATAACATTTAATCAAATGATTTGTTTGGACATAAAGTTTTACGTTTATTATTTTAAATAATCACAAACTAAGATATTAATACTAAATATATACTAAAAATAAAATAGTATTAGGAATGTTTGTTTAATATGTGTTCATAATTTTAAATTAACGTGATGATGATGAGTGAGGCTTAGATACATATTGGTTAGGTTAGGTTAGAACAGAGACCACAAAGCGCGCGAGCCGAGCGAGCGAAGCGAGCGTGCCGCGGTAGCGGCCGGCGAAGCGCCAGAAAATACTACTGTTGATTTATGTATGGCCAATATTTGTAGATTAGTATTAATAGTAAAGATGCAAATAGAAATGGTTATTTGAAAAGTTTCGAGACGAATTATTTGGCTTATTTTATTTTGCGTAAAATATGTAATACTAACTGAGTTATTGTCGAAACGTTCACTTGGAAAGCATTACGTTTACGATACAATTATTTGTGAAGAGTTTATTTGCCAAGTAATAATTTGGCACATGAAATTTTACAAAACAATATTTGGGAAGTGATAATTTGTCAATTTTCTTTTGGTGTAACTAGGGATACCCCTATATAATAATAAATAAAAATAAAAAACTTTTATTCCCTAAAATGTAAAACAAATAAATAATCTAAATTATCATTTTGAAATCTCTTAAAATTTTACTTCAACATTATACCCAGGAAAATAATACTCGCAATTAAAACATCGTTCTGCTCCCAAGTCAAGGGTTAATTATAAAATATTCCTTGAGCTGTGTGAAATTGGATTCAACATAATATTATTAAATCCATCCAGGACTCCGCAGATTGACATTGGCAGTGCTGCTTTTGACAGCTCGCTGAACAGGCGGCAATCAACCTCCTTGTTTATTCCGTAACAGCAGCAATAAAGTACCTTTCAATTAAATTTTGTGTGAAAGTCTTTGAATGCCAAATGAACGACAAGCAATACATATTCCCATTGCAAATCTTTTTTTTATGTGGTTGGTATAACTGTCCTGGCTTTTAAAGTGGTGGGCCTTAATCCTATATAGAAAATTATTGTAACATACCTTAAATTTGCTCTATTGAAATAAACGCCTGACCCGACCATTTGGTTAAATAAAACCTGAGTGTAAATATAATAATTCCTTTTTGCAATAATTATTATTTTTATATTTTCCCAGTTTTAAGATAAGTATCATTAAAAACTTGTGTTATGGATCCTAAGTAACGAATATAATAAACTTGAAATATTTTTTTATAAATACCTGAGAACAGAACAATTATTTATGGAAACGCACAGAAATATTTGTCCTCAATGGGAATCGAATCGACGCCCTCAGGGGCGGAGTGCCTTTAAGTCAGTCGCCAAATTCCTCCCACATTGTTTAGTAAAAAGAAGCCCATGCTTAAAAGTGGTATTTAATTAGGCTGAAATAAAATACAAACAGGGGCGATAGCCCAGTAGGGAGACGTCTTGCCTTTAAGCTCAGAGGGTCCCGAGTTCGAACTGGAGGCTAAGCTACCTATGACTTTTTGAAATTATGTGCGTAATAATCGCATGCTCTGTGCCTCGGAAAGCACATTAAGCCGTTGGTCCCGGTTGTCGTGAACATCTATGGCAGTCGTTAATAGAAAGTCAGTGCCTTCTAACAGACTGACAGCTGGTTTAACCATTGAATGATGTTTCCTTCTGGGCTGCGGAGGTCAGACGGCAGTCGCTCCACGTAATAACTGAAATTCAGTCAAATCTGTTTGAACCAGCGAGCAGACCCTGGGACCTAAACTTAATGCTAGGGCAACCGGGGTAATGCTAGGATATGATGATGAAAAGAAAAATACTTTACAACGTTGTTACTGTTACAGAGTAAACGGATATTACACTTCCCTAGGACTTAACTAAGCTTAGCTTTTCTAGAGAATTCTCGGGTCTCGGAATTCCTGATAGATTCTGTTGTTTTCTTTCTACATCGTTGAACTAATATCTGATTTATAAGGTTATAAAGAAAATTAACATTGTTAGAAATTACTTAGCAAGAATTCACAGACATCTTGATATCAGCCCATTAACCTACTACTGAGCACGGGCCTCCTGTTAGGAACCAAGGTAAAGTGGTATTATTATATCAAGAGATACTACCAAAAAAAAGCAATCTGGATAATAGAAGTTCAGGAGGACATGGCAGAGGTGGTTGGTGATGCACACAAACCAGCAAACTGACGCCGCATGATTGGACCCCGCGTAACGGGAAGAGGCGAGGCCAAAGAAGAAAGGGTTGAGAAAGAATCGACCGCCTTGAGGATAGTGCACCTTCAACTAACAGCAACTTCGGCACTCCTAAAGAGCTGCTGCCATGCGCCCAGAGCTTGCGTCTGGGTTTTTCTACGCCACCACCCCACAGTGCCCGGTGCGGGACAAAGACCCTGGCTCCGGGATTACGCTCCACGCCAGAACACCGCCGAGAGAACCCCCGCTCCCCTCACACGGCAGAGACCAGACGAGTGCGCAGTCCACCTCATGGGAGATGGTGCGATACCCATGACCACACATGTCGCCAAAGCCTCTGCGACTGCTGCAGGATTAGTCGATGGCGACTCGCGGTGGAGTACGCCCATATTGGGGACCCAAATAAAGCCTTGGACTGCACCACCCCCATACAAAGGCGACGACAGCTGCCGCCACCTTCCTCGAGAATAGAGAGCATGCGTAATATATCTCCTGTCATGCTCACTAACCTCGGTCCAAGGTGCGTAAGTTGCGCCTCAAAGTCCTATCTGCTGTCGAGAAGGATGTCGAGATATTTTAGCTTGTACTCGACAGGGATGGGAGTTCGTCCGACAACGATGTTGGAGCCCGAAGGCGGCCGTCGCCGGGGAGCATAAAAGCAAAGTGCCAAAGTTTAAAATATCTGACGAGGCGGTTGGCGATAACACGCTCCAGTTGGGTGTATTGGTACTGTTTTTTTTACTTATCGTCGTTAAATAAATGCTGTTTACGCACTACCTTAAGGCAAATGAGGGGGACCGAGAGGGGAAAGTGGGGCTCACTAGACGCGACTACTGCAGTCCTACCCACTAGAAAACATCCAACGGCGCCCACCGCTTTTGAAAAAGGGGTGGGAGGGCCCCGGCCTCATTCAGGGATTACAAATGCCCTAACTGGTAACATCAGTGCGAACGCAGCTTAAGCGGTAATTTGGGCAATCAAGTCAAACTGTAGAGATCTTGTAATTAATGCAATCAAGCCGCCACTAACGAGCCTAGCTAAAGCCAGAAGCCAGAGTATCTGATCGAACGTATCTAATGGCTTATAATGGCTTGAAATAACGAGGTGAAATCATTAACAACCAAATATTGAATTATCGTTTGATTATAATTATGGAAGGGAATAAAATATTTAATTTATATTTTGGGTGTTTCTATAATTATCTAGAAAACAGGTCTATCCATAAATTGGGAATGTCTGAGCTTTTAATTAGTTTTAGGCAAACCACTAAATGTAATCTCTTGGAGCATTTGGGTCTGTTAGAAGTACTTTAATAATGATTTGATTTGAAGAATATTGATGATCCGGTGAGTCAGTGAGTGACAATATTAAGATACTTTGACTTGGAATAATTCTGAAATTTTAAATTTAATTTAATTTGAAAATATACAGGCTGTAACAGAAAAGCGAAAGGAACATGTTGGTTTGTAGTTCGAATGCAAAAACCATAAATTACTGAGTACAATATCCTTTTGGTGACCGACAGACGATTGACGAATGAGAATTCAGATGGCCGCTAATCTGTAATTGTTTGAATCAAATTGCAACAACAGTATCAGTACTCATAAGCCTGTACAAAGTTAAAAGTGAATGAGTGCGATTCGGACCAATTTCTGGTTGGCGGTCATTGCTAAAATCTCATATATCAGCCTTATAAAGTTCACTGCTGAGCATTGACCTCCCCTGATAAATATTATCTATTATAATATTTACTAGGGGTACCTATTTGTCCATAATCACCACACTGGGCAGGCGGATTGGTGATCGAAGTTCCAGCCAGTACGCAGGATGACGATGCTGCCCATCATCTGGTAGAACTACTCTTCGTCGACTCCATGTGAGGTTGGCATTATTCTAGGCCGGTACCGCACGGCACTGACAATATATTATGATAGTCGTTCACAGTTCCAGCCAGTACGCAGGATGACGCTGCTGCCTGTTAGGATAGAATTTCCTGGTAGGATTTCTCTTCGTCGACTCTTACGACTACACCTGTAAGCCGCTTTTGAATGACCTTACATAAATGCAATTATGTTTTTTTTTAATTTATGGTTAATTATTTTATGCTTAGTCATGTTTATGCTTATTGCATTTATGCTAAAAACTGTTGCGCTTATTAGTATTATGCGAAATTATAATGAGTAGTAATTAAATTATGCTAACTAATTTTATGCTTAAAATTTTAATGCTTCTTGACAGTGAACCCACAGGAGGACGCTGCTGCCCATCATCTGGTAGAATTACTCTTCGTCCACTCTTATGACTCCCCGTGAGATAAAAGACACTAAGCAAGAATTAAAAATATCTTTGTAACAATTCCCGCGCTACTATAATTTCCCGAAAAATCGAGAATCTATTCAACACGACACGTGTTTCGCCCTTACACAGGGCATCTTCAGGTAAGGTAGGAGCCTCAGAACAACGATGTCTTCACGGCCAACGCTGAAACGAGAGTTGGTCTGAAGATGCCCTGTGTAAGGGCGAAACACGTGTCGTGTTGAATAGTTTCTCGATTTTTCGGGAAATTATAGTAGCGCGGGAATTGTTACAAAGATATTTTTAATTCTTGCTTACAATGGATTTCCGCAAAGTAACGCCGGAATCTTATTTATAAAAGACACTGACAATATTTGATAGTCTTTTAATTCAATTAGAGTCCAATTTGGGTTCCATATATGCTTTATTTATTTATAACTGGCATACGAAGTGATATTCAAACTTTAACTAAATATGCAATGAACAATTTAAACTATGGCGTACATGCAACGCAAATTATTTTCAACAATCATTCCGTTATTTCCCACGGTAAAACCGCAGAAAACGCTGTATAATTAAACAAAATATAGTAAACTTAACTCCGCTGTAATTATGCTTTGGTTAAAACATTTAACTTTAAAAGCTTTGGTCATTTCGTAACAATTTGAGTTTCATACATAAGTGATGTGGTTGTAAATAAATATTGTCGGCTTTTAAATACAGCGCAATGCATTAAAACTTCTTATTATGAATTTGTTTTATTATTGTCTTTGAAATTCTAAATAAAACAATTTAGCATAATTTTAATCGGTCCAATAGGTTTTGTGGTTTCTTTAAACTTTTTTATTTTTAATTAAGTGATAGATTAAAAATATATCTTTTTGACAATTCAAAGACAATTTGAAAAAACAATTCAACACGACATTGAAGGGAGAGTCAGCGTCAGTCGCGAAGACACCGTTGTTCTGAGGCTTCTATCTCACCTGAAGATGCCCTGAATAAGAGTGAGACACGTCCATTCCAAATGTTTGGGTCATCCGGACAAGACAAACGTCATTATGTTGATACGTTTAGAAAAGCTAAAGAACGTGTGAAGTGGAGGCAAAAGAGTAAGAAAACGGACTTGTCAGGTGACAACCGGGTTAACGTTTAATTCACCTCACAGAAAAAATTAATTCGAATAATTGCGAATATACAACAAACTGAGAGCTGTAAACAATATTTCACAAAGTATAAAATCCTTACCCTACCTTGCCTGTATATTTTAGAGATATGCAAATTCGTTTGAAAATATAAAGATTTTTACTTGAATCGTGAAGATGTATTATCCTAATATTCACTTAGACGCAAAAACAAGTTAGTTATACCAGCCACACGTCTCAAACTAAGCTCTTCAAGCACCTGCAGTATGTCTGTAAAAATCTACAACAATTTACCACATTCTCTACAAAACGAGCAAAGTGATGTAGCATTTATGAAACAATTAAAACAAATTTTGATTAATGAATGTTATTATGATGTTACGGAATATTGAACCGCCAAGATTAATATATGTTCGTGATTTTTGGAGATAGTGGAATTAAAAAAGTTAAATGATGTTAGTTTGTAGTATGTTTTAACAAGTTTTATTAGTGTAAATTTTTCATTTGTTTTTAGTTTTTTGATGATTATTGATTGCCACTCCCCTCTCGTCAGTCTTAAAGTTGCGTACCCGACAGGGTCCGTAAATTGGTTCCAAAATTGTATAACACCTATCTACACATTTTGGTTTGGCAATAAATAATTTGTATTTGTAATTAAGATTGAAAAGCAAAACTGTCAGTTTCTTATCAGTTCTTTTCACAGAGCGGTGGCTCGGAACTGGAACTTAGATTTACTAACACTTTTTTTTTGCGTGTAAGTTAAATTAAGCTTCATATTTCAGTGTAGTTATAATTTTTTTTTTATATATCTCATTTTTACGTTTTCAAGTTGTATGTAATAGTTTATAACATGAATAAATAAATAAATAAATATTCTCTTACAATCACACCAATTCTTTTAGTTCCAAGATAAGTATCACTAAGAACTTGTGTTATGGATACTAAAGAACGGATAAACATACTTAAATACTTTTTTTTTTTTTGTAAATACATACTAAATATACATAGGAAAACACCCAGACCAGAACAAATATTCATGTTCATGCACACAAAGATTTGTCCTGTGTGGGAATCGAACCCACGACCTCTGGAGTGAAGTGCAGGTATACTGACCTCCACGCCAAATCGGTCGACAAAACTTTTTACTTTTACTTCACTTTACATTATGATGATAATGTGTACGAATGATGAATAAATATAACATGATTTACTCTTATTTAATCTAAATTTTAAAAACGAAAATATTACTGAAAATCTGTCATAATAACGAAATTCATAAGCTTTTTGGCACGAATTTTGGACGTTCGTCAAATATAAAATTGTCCTTTCATCTGATCCCCAAGTCGCGCTGTCTATTTGCATAAATTTGAGGTCCTTTTTGTGATACCACCAACAGGGATAAAATATTTTTTGCAAATTATTTTTTACAGATTTTTTAATGTTCCATCCATTATCGTTGGAAAATGAAAATACTATTTGATTTGGAATTTGTATCATTAATGGTATAAGAATAGGATAAGACTAAGAATAAAATTATTTATTTGGTCCACACAATTAGGTACTTACAGTTATTCATGTAGTTTTAAAGGCATAATAATGAAAACCAAAAAAACCCCTAACTAGAGTACGTAGACCAGTCAAAGGTCCCCTTCTAAGCTCAAAGCTATGGTTATGAAACCATAGTGCTGGTATTCCAAAAGGGCCTAAGTGCACTGTATCATATTGTTATAGTCCTAACGTGGGACTTTAATTATAAAAGCTAGACTGTCAACACTGTTTAATGTTTTACTTATAACAATTTATTAACATTAAGGTTTGGTGGTCTGAATCTTAATCGCTGTTGATCAGAAGTGTTGCCTGGTCCCTCGGCCTCTCCAACTGAACTGAGGACAACCGGCCCTCCCGATCACAACGATGAAGCGCGAACAGCACTTGGCCTTTTCACATGAAAAAAAAGTCAATTTATAAAGTAAAATTAAAAGTAACTAAAGTAAAAAAAATATTTATTTCATAAACTATCTAACTTACATACATAGCACTTGAAAACGTCATAATAAAAATTGATAAAAAAACAATCGAAATATTATTACACTAAATCACGAAGCTTAGATTCACTTACATGCAACAAAACAATTTAAAAACTAAAAAAAATAAGTGTAAGTGAATCTAAGTGCCCGTTCCGAGCCACCGCTCTGTAAGAAGAACTGACAAGAAAGTCACAGGCTATGCTCTTTTTATAATCATCCCTTATATGTATCGTTGTCGAGAATAGGGGCGTAGTATTTTCGCATAAAGTTGAGTGAAGCGTATAGGGCAAAGGTTGGAAAATTCAGTGATAAACAATGTTGTAACATAATCGTAAAAACTTTATTGTTAGAAGAACCTCTTTGCGCAGCCCTCATCATCATTATCACTATCATCATCATCATCTCATCATTACCGTCCCACTACGGAGCACGAGCCTTGCCTTACAAACCGAGGTAAGAAGCATTGAGGTTTATTCTACACCACGCGGATCCAGTGCGACATGGCAAGGGTAGATACGTAGCATTTTGCAGTTATTTATGTATTTAATAAGGTACACCATCAGCATAACATGCGCATACTTTATTAAAACTTATTACCTAAGGGTACTTACATTCATTTATATATGCATGCCTATTATAGATATACACAACATGTAAAATGGAATAAATTATAAGCATGCAGAAAATTCATTACAATCTTGAATTTAATTAATTTGGTGATCACAGGTCACAGGCGTGATTGTATGTATATATGGGTATATAGATAGATGGATAAAATAAAAAGTATTTACTAGAAGTGGCACAAAAACCATGACCGTATGAGAGCCAATAGCGAGCACGGCCGCCATTACTCGTCCGCCGACGATAAAGACTGAGAGTTACGCGCCGGCAATTACGTTTGATGAGAGCGTTTTATTGCGGCCGCTTGCTGGAGTCGTATTTGTGGACTATTCCTTACAACAGCGCCATCTATCGTTATAAAGCGGAATTGGTTTATATGGACTGTTTTATTAATTCGCCTCTTTAGAAAAGAGATTGATTTTAGTATTTATATAATAGTGACCTTAAATATAGTCCCTAAAATATGGTCG
Source organism: Musotima nitidalis (assembly GCA_949126915.1). Taxonomy (NCBI): domain Eukaryota; kingdom Metazoa; phylum Arthropoda; class Insecta; order Lepidoptera; family Crambidae; genus Musotima; species Musotima nitidalis. The sequence continues at coordinate 1,702,739 of OX421424.1, read as the reverse complement.
AGCGTAACGCGTCTGCTCATGTCTACTATGTTTATCCGTAATTATGTTAATATTGCTAAAAAGAGTTTTGTCTTCCTTTCTTTTAAATCTCGTGACTGCAGAACACAATTGTTTTAATATTATGTATTTTAATTGTAACTGGCGGGAGAAAAAACTAACCTTAACGATTTTCTTGCCCGTTCTTTTACGATCAAGCTCCCGCCCGCAGTGAATGGGCGCGCTAGTTTTTAAGTTTTGACGTTCATAAGAGCTCTTTTGAGCCAAACTTGAATAAATGAATATGAATTATTATGACATGTCTAAAGACACACTAGCAGCATTTAAAACGACGGTAGCTAAGTATCGAAACGTGGCAGTTTCAATACTTATATACTGTGTTTATTAAAACATCTGTCGACGACTGATATGGCGTGAAGGTCAGTATACCTGCACTTCACTCCAGAGGTCGTGGGTTCGATTCCCGCACAGGACAAATCTTTGTGTGCTTGACCATGAATATTTGTTCTGGTCCGGGTGTTTTCAATTGAATATAAAGTATGTATTTACAAATAAAAAAGTATTTAAGTATGTTTATCCGTTCTTTAGTATCCATAACACAAGTTCTTAGTGATACTTATCTTGGAACTAAATAATTGGTGTGATTGTAAGAGAATATTTATTATCTGTTGCACCTGAGGATTTTTACAATATATTTGGATGGTCATCGTGGAGAGATAGTTATGAGTCGTAGACTCACCTCAAAACAACACGCTATCTTTCTCTGCTGTTTATCGCATGGGTGACCATTCACGCTGCCTCTACTCTCCCTTCGACAACAATGCTTTTTATAGATCAAAAGTTTTTGAGGATACGACAACTGAAAGACATTGCACTCATAATCACATTTAATACCAGAGCTGAAAGACACAGTCTACGATACTCCAAGTATTAAATAAATAAATAATAAATATTCTCTTACAATCACACCAATCATTTAGTTCCAAGATAAGTATCATTAAGAACTTGTGTTATGGATACTAAGCATCGGATAAACATATTAACATACTTTTGTTTTGTAAATATATACTTAATTTACATAGGAAACACCCAGACCGGAACAAATATTCATATTCATGCACACAAAGATTTATCCTGTGTGGGAATCGAACCCACGACCTCTGGAGTGAAGTGCAGGTATACTGACCTCCACGCCATTTCGGTCGTCAAATTATTTAATTATTATTTGCCATTGCATTGGGTTGCCAATTGATAATATCAGAGGTAGAACTTAAATACGCGATTCATGAGCATTTTTGTGTAATGAATAACAGACAATTGGATGGACTACTATCCAATTCCTTTTATAACGCTTGGTTAGGGTATCTTATTTATTTTATGTATACATAAGCCACACACAATTATACCTTTTAAAAACACTAAAACTAAATCCTTTATATTTCATTAGACATTTCTACAAGCAACCCCGCGAGAAGGAATCTTATTGGTAAATAAATCTTTGAGTACATACCTTTTAGCTCTCTCTAGTGTTATTTTGTCACTTTACGTTACGCCTCCAGTAAATGTGATTATGGATTGACATATAGCGGTAGAAACTGTTTTGAAAAGGTTTGGGTCGCTTGTTTACCTAGAGATGGTATTACATATACATATTTTCCGACTTTTCTTTTCAAATGGCTGTTAATGGATACATTAATTATTTTCTTACTGCTTTTAAGTCTATTTCGTATATCATCCAGTTAATTGTTGTCCCGGGTTCACTGTCTGGTTTATCATTTCAGCCATATCAAGTCCAGTGCTGAACGATGGCCTCCTCAATGTCAACGCCTGTTTCCCCGAAGGGGTAGGCAGAGGCATATTATACGCCCACACTTCGCCAATTATATAATTGGTCCCACGTAATAGGTGGCGAGCCAATTGCCGCTTACCGGGCACAGTTATGTTCGCCAGAGCCTCGTCCGTTGATCAGCAGGTGCACCTCTTGCAGGTGAGATTAGCTTGGGCTCCTCAGGTCTTGGTAGGACCCCTATACACCCCTTATTTATTTATTTCATATAAAAAGTATATATAATTTTATGCAGTAAGATGCCATCATAAACTCTTTCAAGTTTGCCGAGCATCAGTGTTGTCGACTTAATTACAATACCAATACTAGCCGATGAATACAACAATGAAGTATATAACTTTTGCAATTTTGTAATTGCAGGTTTCGTAAAAAACTAACAATAAAAAATAATAAATATTATAGTGAGGGTATTTGCACATAATCACCACGCTGGGCAGGCGGGTTTGTGATTGCGGTTCTAACTGGTACGTAGGATACACTGCTGCCAAACATACGGTTGGATTTCTCTTCATCGATTCCTACAACTCCCCGTGAGATGTGAGGGTGTGACACTATTCTAGGCCGGTACCACAAGACAAAGGTTAAAGGTTTATAATGACGACCGATATGGCGTGGTGGCGAGTATACCCGCACTCCACTCCTGGGGTCGTGGGTTCGATTCCCACACAGGACAAATATTTGTGTGTATAAATATGAATTTGTGTTCTGGTCTGGGTGTTTTTCTATGTATATTAAGTATGTATTTACAAAAAAAAAAGTATTTATGTATGTTTATCCGTTATTTAGTATCCATAACACAAGTTCTTAATGATACTTATCTTGGAACTAAATAATTGGTGTAAGTGTCAGAACTATTTATTTATTTTATTTAATTACTTGATTCTAGCTTTGTCTGTATAATTAAATTATAAACATTACACAGGTGAGCAACGGAGAACAACTAGTTTCCTCAGCAGTTTCTTATATTAGTGTAAGAATAGTTTGAAAGGTTAGCTATGCAGTATTTAATTTGGTTAAATAGTTGTGATTTACATATCTATGGTTTTATGTAATTGTATCGTTTGTTTAGTGTTCTAGGAGATTATTTGTATTTTTAGTTCGATGCTCTCGTGTTTATTTTGTCATTTTTTGAAGAGTCGTATAAATATTTTTTATAAACTCAAAATATTATTTTTACATAATTTTTTCATACTTTCATAACGGTTTTATAAAATTCAGGTATCATTATAATTATTATAGCAAAGTAACTTGATTGTTCGTAATTATAATTATATGTCACGAAATGTTTTCTATCAAAAATCTACAATCATCATGTTGGAATATTAAGGTTCTACTGTGGGACACGTGCCCGGTCTCTTAAACCATGATGAGAGGGTTTCAGGTCATACCAGGTCATATTCAGGTCTGGTCAGGTACGCGAGGTGGAGACCAGGACACGGAACCAAGTCATATTGGCAGCTTTGACGTACAAAACATGATAACAGAATATGATACAGAACTAGACATATACGTAATTTTTGAAATTATTTTTTATAAGTTGGTCGACTCAATTTCTATCACAGTCCACTTCGATAATGATTTGAGTACCAAATTAACGTAGCGAGTTTAAGGAAACAACACAAAAACACATAGGATAATATATATAAATATTATATATATGTCGGATATACATAAATATTATATATATTATTATTATTTATTTATTCAGTAAGTACAGGTTATAACAACTTATTTATAACATAGTCCCACAAAACCGTGAGTACGGTTTAACTGCGGGGTCTGATTCTCCGTACATTTATCGTCTATATATATTTAATTTTAACTATATAATTAATTTTTAGTTCTGAGAAAGCCAATACATTAACAAAAAAATATATATATATTAAATCTAAATAGTATTGTTTTATTATTTTTTATATTTTTATATGTCGGGTATTTACCGGGTAAAATCCCATCTCTAGATATGGAAGACCTATCCTCTAGATTTTCAGACATTATGGGCGAGAAACGTGGATACAGGCAATAGAATAACAAACACGAACTTGATTCTACACAATCACTTTATTTTTACATTGAAACCATCCTGATTAAATTTTATTAAAACTACGTACTTAAACTACGAAACGGAACAAGGGACGGGTTCTAGAAGACCCGTGCTGACTCGACCAAGAGCTGAAGTGAAGTGAACTCATAGAGTAATTTTTATATATAGGAACTGTACTCGTATCGAACACGAACCATCTAGACTCCGTCAAACGACGCCATCTTGTTTTTTACGTCGTTTAGTGCACCGTTGGCAACGCTGCCATCTTGTTTTTTATGTCGTTTAGTGCACCGTTGGCAACGCCACTGTGATTATGACCCGACCGGATCCGACATATATACTACATAAAAAATCACATTCATAATCTAAGTCGGATAGCTTTTTAACAGCTGACTGAAGGGAACAAACTAAATGGCAGACTTGAGTTAATTCTATCTATTTCGGGGAATTCATTCAATTTTCCCGAGATAATCAAGAGTTTCTTGTTAGCTCAGCCCTTATCATTGTTAATACGTTACTGTTCCAAATTATTAAAGGACTGTCTAATTTGATTGCAACAATAAAGTCGGCAACGCCATGTCGAGTTTTAAGGTGTTCTAAATTCAATATTACCGGAGTCGGTGCTTGAAGATTTAAATTTAATGGTTCTTTTATTTGAGAAGGAAAAGTGCTGCTCGACATGACTGTTTTAATTTGATGTTGATACTTTTATGTGACATGAAATGGAACGGATTGACATAAGGAACAAAATTGTTCATAAGGAACAAAATAAAATAAATACAATGAAAAAGAATAAAATAAATTAAACCCAAAGACTTTTTGCACCATAAAAATCTATATAACATAACACTTTATTTAGATTTCAATGGCATGCCAAACAGGTTTTTCTCTAGATTTTATTTACAATAGGTACCAATTAGAATATTCTACCTAACCAAATTCTAAACTTTTTGACTGGAAAACTTGTAACTTTTTCTTAACGTTAAACTTATTAAGCGTTTTCTAGTTTTAAATGAATTTTTTTATTAGGTATATTATTTTCGTCATTATAATAAATTGTATTATTTTGGGAGTTAAATATTGAATTTAAGCCTTAACAATCATTGTCTTAAAGTATGTGAGAATGGCTGCTCACAATCACCAATGTTAGTTTTTATTGTCAGTGAGATCTGATTGATGATTAACTAATACAAGCTCATAGAAAATATTAGATATGTAACACAGAAATTAATATTAAAAAAATGTACACAAATTACGTTCACAACTTTACAAGACACCTATACAACCACAGTAAGGATATGGATGTACCAAGTACAGCCATAGTACTGACGATATGAAGAACACAAAACTTGAGACAAAATTCCTTTAGGTGTTGTCAAAAAATACTTTCCCCTCAACTCAAAGAGGGTTCATTCTCTTCAAGCCGTTTCTGCATGCCTCACAATATCTGAAGAGCCTTACGGAAGGGGCTCGAGAGAATATCCAGTCCCTAAACACTTAACTGTTGACATTAAATTAATGTCAGCATATTTAGAGTGCAAGCGGTCTTCATTTGAGACAAAATGTTGAGTAGTTCGTTCTAGGTAAATTAATCAAGACAGCCATTTTTTTTAGGATGTTGTACAAAAAAAAAAGAAACCGTGACAAAGAGAGTGTCCCTGTTATGGAGATTTTGCTGTCCGTTTATCTATCTACCAGTTAAAAGCTTTTTCAACCCTATTATGTTAACGAAACCTAAAGGAATCTTAGTATCTTCATTTCAGCGATTTGAAGACCATTGATGAATATGGTCTATGATTCTATGCTCACATAACACTCAATAGTTTCCACAGTAGTTTATAGGGTGTATAGGGATCCTACTGCCATCTAAGGAGCCCAAGCCAACCTCACCTGCAAGTGGTGCACCTGCTGATCAACAGACTAGGCTCTGGCGAACTTAACGGGCCCGGCAAGCGGCAATAGGCTCACCATATTACGTGGGACTGACAATGTAATTGGCAAAGTGTGGGCGTATAATATGCCTTTGCCTACCCCTCCGGGAAAACAGGCGTGAATGTCTATGTAAAAGTTTTCCACGGTGATCCATTTTGTGCCGCTTGCAATCACATGATTCCCATCGCCTTGACCATATTATCCGCCCATGAGGTGCGTGGCCGCTCTTTTATTATTTTATTTACGTCGGTAAGAAAAACTTTTACGCACTGCCTTCCGGCCAAAAGGGGGTTCGGGAAGGGTGAGACTCAGTGCGGCACGCGACCGCCAGCAGTCCTACCCACTTTAAATCTTCCGATACCGCCCACCACGGCCATCGTCTTCCCAGAACTGGGAAGACCTCCTCAGAGAGGCGCAGTGTAACGCCCCCCCCCCCCCTACCTCCTCATGCGACCATGGCGTATCTACCCGACTTTGAGGAGGGTCTATTAGTTAGACGGCCCTCTGCCCCCGGCGCCTAGGATCCGTGCTGCCGTCAAAATAAAAAGTGAAAAAAAAGAACATTTTTAATTGTCTTTTAATACCTGTGGGTTTTTCAATTATATACCCTGGATGTCAGTGTACCTGCAGTCTGCTTATGAAACCGTTGGTTCGATTCACACATTGGCAAACATTTGTGTGCATAAATACAAATATTTGTTTTAGTCTGGATGTTTACGTGTTTGCGAACAAAATGGCGTGGCGGTCAGAATAAATAGGCATCACCTTGAGTCGTGGGTTGAATTCCTCTCGTTGACAAACATATCAGTTTATAAATAAAAACATTTGTTTTCGTGTTTTCTGTATAGAATTGAAAAGAGTTTTTATATATTTTTATCTCCTTCGTTGTTGTCTTCCCTATTAATAGTACAACTGGACTGGGTTTGGAACTAAAGACGCTTAGTAAGATATCGATGAATTTTTTTATTTTTTATATATACCTGAATAATGCGAAACGTCGACCCAAATAGAACAGGATCTTCCGTCCGGGCCGGACCGGACGCGCCAGGACGTGACACCGGGCCGTAACGATCCTCTAAAAGGGTTCGAGAAACTTCTTTTAGGGTTCCTTGTCTATAGGCTGCGGAATGAACCATTTTACTTAGCCTCATCAGTCTGTTCGTCCGTCACTTCGTTTACCAAAGTAGTTCTTAACTTAAGGACATTAATTTATTTTCTTTGGCTCCTGAAAGTAACAGATTCATCAGGTCCGGACAGCGGTAGGCTCGCCACCTATTACGTTGGACAATAATATAATAATAAATTTCAAAGAGGAAATGTTGCCAGCGTTCTTGGCACCGTACCCATGGGCCCACAGTTGGAAGTTATCATCTATTTATAGTTTTAAGTTACGGTAGTTTATTTAAGTTGTTTAGGTACTATATTATATTTTTGCTGTAAATAAGACTATCCTACAGATTGCATAACACAATACCCATGTATAAAGCCTTTGAAAATTAAACCAACATTGGCGAAGTGTGGGCGAAAAACATGCCTCTGCCTACCACTTCGGAGAAACAGGCGTGAACTTATGCATGTATTTATTTTCCCTTACTGTTCTGGTGTTACATTTATTATAATACTAATCTGTTTGTAGGATCAAGATGGCGTTCGTTTGTTTTCTATAGTAATGCACCACGTCTTAGTCTGCAGAGTTTTTTGTCACAAGGGCATCAAGCAGAACTGACAAAAAGTGGTCACAGCATACATACATATATACATTCATGCCTGTTTCCCCGAAGTGGTAGGCAGGGGCAAATTATTCGCCTACACTTCGCCAATTTAATAGTTAGTCTCACGAAATAGGTGGCGAGCCTATTGCCGCTTATCGGGCACTGTTATGTTCGCCAGAGCCTCGTCTGTTAATCGGCAGGTGCTTCAGGTGAGGTTGACTTGGGCTCCTCAGGTCTTGGTAGGATCCTTATATACCTATGATTATATAGATGTTAAACATAATGGTTATAAATTATATCTTTTATAAGACCAAGTTTGCAGCACATTTAATTTATTTTTGTAATTTTAATGTTACTTGTTACATATTTAAAAAAAAATATTTGACTCTAAAATATGTCAAAGTCAAAAGTCAAAAATACTTTATTTCATAAACTATTACATAGTACTTGAAAACGTCAAAATTATAAAAAAATAACAAATAAAATATAACTATACTAAAATCACGAAGCTTAGATTCACTTGCAACCAAATAATTTAAAAAAACAAAAAATCATTTAAGTGCAAGCGAATCTAAGTGCCAGTTCCGAGCCACCGCTCTGTAAGAAGAACTGGCAAGAAACTCACAGGCTATGCTCTTTTAAATTATCGATTGGTTAGTAACAATCTTCATTTGTCTGTGACGCTATACAATGCAACATAATATAACAATATTCATGCTTTAAGTCATTCATATTAGAATAGCCTGTATGAAACGGCGGTTTAATCCCAAGCATTTTTATCAGCTATATAGTCTTTAATAGAATAATATCCCTTTGAAGACAGCTTGCGTTTTATTGTTAATTTAAATTTATTTAGGCTTAATTGCTGTATATTGCTTGGGATTTTATTATAGAATCGCACACATTGACCTTTAAAAGATTTGTTAATTTTTTGGAGCCTAGTGGCAGGTACAACTAGTTTATGCTTATTTCTTGTGTTTAGGTTATGTATATCACTTTTCTTACTCAATTTATCAAAATTTTTGTGTACATATACTAGGTTTTCATAAACAAACTGACCCGCCACTGTCAAAATACCAATTTCTTTAAATTTATCCCTTAGTGAATGTCTACATGGTAGATTATAAATTGCTCGTATGGCCCTCTTCTGCAGTACAAAAATATTTTGAATATCTGCGGCACAACCCCACAGAAGAATACCATACGACATAACACTATGAAAATAGCAATGATAAACAAGCCTAGCTGTTTCAACGTCTGTTAATTGGCGAATTTTCTTTACCGCGTATGCAGCAGAGCTGAGTCTATTCGACAATTCACCAATATGTGGGCCCCACTGTAACTTAGAATCTAATATAACACCCAAAAATTTGGTGGTATCCACAAGGGTCAACTCATCTTCCTTTATTTTAATAGTGGTGTTTACTTGTCTGACGTTAGGCGTCACGAATTTAATGCATTTCGTTTTAGCCCCATTTAATAATAAATTGTTAACGTCAAACCAGTGCACCACCTTTGAGATCGCATTGTTTACATCGTCTGGGTTCTGATATCGCTTTATTTTAAATAATAATGATGTATCATCAGCAAACAAAACTATCTCGTGATTTTCCTTTACCAAATGTGGCAAATCATTAATATAAATTAAAAACAAAAACGGGTCGAGAATCGAGCCCTGCGGTACCCCCATTTTTACTACAGAACCCTGAGATCGCTTTCCATTAACTTCAACCCTTTGAATCCTATTACTTAAGTAAGAAGTAAGAAGATCCAATGCGGAGCCTCTTATTCCATAATAATCTATTTTTTTTATCAATGTTTCATGAGGAACACAATCAAAAGCTTTGGACAGATCGCAAAAAATACCTAAAGCGTCCAAAGAATCTTCCCAAGCATCAAAAATATGTTTTAAAAGCTCAACACCTGCATCGGTTGTGGAGCGACCTTTAGTAAATCCAAATTGTTTTGAATGCATTAAGCCATTTTTATTAAAACATCTTAACATTTGGTTGTAAATAAGTTTTTCAAAAATTTTACTAAAAGTAGGCAGCACTGAAATAGGTCTAAAATTAGTTGGGTCTGCTGTACTGCCCGATTTAAATAGTGGAATGATTTTACTATTTTTCATTAAATCTGGAAACGTGCCGCAATCTATACATTTATTAAATATTATAGCTAAACTGTGCGCCACCGAAACAATGATAGGCTTGGTAACTACGATGGAATTGCCCCAGAGGTCTGCAGTCTTTTTAACATTAAGAGTATTAAATGTCTTAATTATATCTATGGGTGTTACATGATTAAACATAAACTCTTCTGTACAAATGTTTACATTATCTCTTAAAATAGCCTCCGCTAAAGTAGGCGAGGAATTTAAAGTTTTTGTAGTAGACACTGGAATATTAGTAAAGAAGTCTTCAAAAGCATTGGCAATATCTAAGTCAGATGTAAGCGTCTTGCTATCAATGGTGGTATGGTTTAGCGAAACAATGGCTGGTTCATGCATCGTACTCATAAACAATTTACTGTTTTTGTTCGTAATTATGTTCACCGAGCTAAAAAATATTTAATTTCTTTTAAATATAGTGACTGCAGAACATATGTTTTTGTAGACTTATCAAACTGTTGTAATATTAAGTACTTTTTCTTGTAACTGGCGGGAGAAAAATTTAACCTTTATTTTCTTGTCCGTTTTTTAACGATCAAGCTCCCGCCCGTAGTGAAAAGCGTCAGCTTTAAAGTTATTAATTTTGACTTTCATAAACTCTATTGAGCCAAACTTGAATATATGACTAAGACAAGTGCGACTCGTGCTTCACCAGTTGTTTACGTGTTAAAGAAATTTGAATTAATCTGAATATTTTAAGTTTAAGAGGTATGGAACTAATATTGCATGAGTCCGACTCGCGCTTTACATAATTGCGCTTATAAAATTATAAATTTCTGCGTTATTAAAGTCATATGGAATTACGGAACAACTTTGATTTGCGTAGGCGTAGTGCCTTGTTAGCGTGAGTTAACTTTATAATAAGAGATTAAAATGAACTCTAATCGGTTTTATGTGCCAATTAAAAAAATAAACATAATAAAGTTCAAAATTCGCCAATGTCATACGTGAACTTGTATCATTTGCTTCAAGCGTAAGTAATATCTTTATTTTTATCTTATCTTTGATTATTGATTGATCAAGTCTATACATAGTAATGGACGAAGTTTGAACTGGTGCTAAATTTTTTTTTGTTCCTAGGGTTAACTGCCATGGCTTATATGTGTTAATGATGCGAATTCTGCATGCCGTTCTGCAGAGGCATTGTTATGGTTGAGATATGACGATGAAGAACCTTTTCACGCGACTAAAGCAAAAATGCAGAAATATTATTAAGTGATATAAATAATTAATATATAATCACACCAATTAATACCGACCGATATGGCGTGGTGGCGAGAATACCCGCTCTCCGCTCCTAAGGTCGTGGGTTCGTGGGACAAATGTGTGCATGAACATGAATTTTTGTTCTGGTCTCGATGTTTTCCTATGTATCTTAAGTATCTACTTCTTTACAAAAAAAAAGTATTTATGTATGTTTATCCACAAGTTATTAATGATACTTTTCTTGGAACTAAATAATTGGTATAATTGTCGGAAAATATTAAATTATTATTATTAATAAACTTGTAAAACTTTTGACTCAACTGAGTCGGACTTTACTTAACTCTGACAAAATGACGAAAACGTTGCATATTGTTGAACTCGTACTTAAAAACGAATTGTCCCAAAATCATCCATCTATAAATTCTAATAAATAAAATTGTTTGTATGTATCTTCTTTTTTTTTACATACATATTTAATAATAATAGAAGAGAGACAAAGTAGAAATATAACATTAAGAACACCAAAAAGATATAGTACCTAAACAACTTAAATAAACTATCTTAACTTAAAACTATAAATAGAAGATGTCTTCCAACTGTGGGCCCATGGGTACGGTGCCAAGAACACTGGCAACATTTCCTCTTTGGATTGCCAGGCTAATACGCTGGCAGAAGTAGCTGCCAGCCTTCTTGTCACCGGAGGCATCAATAAGGCGAGTACTTAAATGCCTGACAAGCTGCTTTGCCTCCGGCCCCCATGGACCCATTGTCTCCACCGCAAACGGAACAAATAAATAATTAGTTCCCAGATTCGCGTACTTTTTCCGTTTGCGACTTTCAGCACTTACCGCAGCAGCCCCGACACGAAGGGATGTCGCGCGAACATGCGAGGGAGCCACGGTATCTGCACAGGTCACATCCCACATATATCATCATCATCAATATTCTAATAAGGATTCTATACGCCTAATAGCTTATACAAAACTAAAAAAATCCACACATAAATGTACGATATATCCTAAGAAAAATCTCACAGAAAATCCTAAAAACACAACAATATAAGAATTCAGGACTGACAATATATCAAGCGAATAGCTGTAGAAAAAACCAATATCAGGGAATCCGACGAAATCGCGACCTCGAAGCATCAGCTCACCGAATATTAAACCCATACAATGCGTAACTTCTTTAAATTTTTGTTTTTTTTTGTTTTTTGACAATTACACCAATTATTTAGTTCCAAGATAAGTATCATTAAGAACTTGTGGTATGGATACTAAACATTATAATATTTTTTTTTTTTTGTAAATACATACTTAGTATACATAGAAAAACACCCAGACCAGAACAAATATTCATGTTCATGCACACAAAGATTTGTCCTGTGCGGGAATCGAACCCACGACCTCTGGAGTGAAGTGCAGGTATACTGACCTCCACGCCATATCGGTCGTCGAAATTATAATATTATCTGATTATGAAGGCACTAGTAAAGGCTCTACGATAATGCTGGGATAGGTTTTCAACTTAACTGTGACAGACTGGACATCTTGGCGGAAAAGTGAAGCGTCTCCAGTTTTGTTTTATTTTCTAAAATTTGTGATATTTCTAACATTAATGTGTAATAACGGTGGATTATTAGCCGTTAAGTGTTTGTGAACGTACATGAGTGTTGGTAAATTAAACAAAACAGTGCAACATAACTTTTTAAATTCTCTCAAGGAGTCCATGTGAGATCTTAGTATAGTATCATATCTTTACTGAGGACTCAAGGGGCTTAGGGGAGGGTATCTAATATATTATTATCATTTATCATCTTTATCGCCACTCATTCTTATTTACTATGATTAATATAATGTTAATATATCACTTACTTGACACTGGCTAAATGGGCTAAACGCACGAAGCCATTATTTAAAAGAAAAAAAAACTGTGACGCACTTTACTCGACTTTGACAAAATGACGACAACGCTGCATATTGTTCATATAAAAATAAAAATATTACACCTTTCATCTTACAGAAATCCTTACATAATGTAGCATCAACCCTACAACATGTCTCGTAGAAAAACGCCCGAGAAACACTCCGATATCAGTATTCAAAACGGACAATATATCAAGCGAATCTATGTCGAGCAACAACTATCAGGGAACCTTTGAAGGGCTGACGAAATCGCGGGCTCGTGGAATCGGCTCATCAAATATTGGGAGGCGAACGCAGGCTTTCTCATCTTCAAAAGTCAATTTCAAGGCCTTCAGTGAATCAAATCGAGTGGCCGTATCAGGGCCGGTTTCAGACTACGAGTATTACTTCCTACTTAATTTATATAAATTAATATTGAACGTAATACGGGTATATAGGGTTCTTAAAAAGATGTAAAGAGCCCAAGTCCACCTCACCTGCAAGTTGATCGATATCAACGGACGAGGCTCGGTAAACATAGAATTTCCCGAAAAGCGCAATAGACTCGCCACTTATTATCTGGGATCAATATTATCATCGCGCAATGTAAGTGTTTACTACGCCTCTTCGGCAATACGGTCGTGATTTGAATGTATATAAAAAGATGAATTTTATAGAAATTCATCTTTCCTTAGAGGTCCAAATGGGAAGGTTATTCTGAAGTTACGTGTGTTGTGTTCTAAGGTAGTCGATGATCGATGTCATACACAAATTTATTGCACACGTTTAGATTTAAATAAAACGATCGTACTGCGTTTAGAAGTCTTACAACGGTTTGTTTAATTTTCGACTTAATTTTTAATAAAATACAAACCCATTCCTATTTTACGCACTGACGACTAAGTACGCATTTCTAAAGATATTTCTGTTTACCTTATCTTTTGACTGTAATATTACAATATATAATTTTATTCACATCAATGACATCACGCTCAAGTCCGCCCCTGGCACACTCGTCTCGTGTTTTTATCTCGTCCATTGGGACGAGGCGTCGTCGAGATGACCTCCAGCGTCCAGCCATCCCCGACATTCCTCTAATACTCTCGTGTCCGAGAATTGCTCGTTATTCCCCAAGTCCGCCTCGGTAAGGTCCCTTGCCAAATTGTACAAATTTCATCTTATGGTAGCTTCATGTTTTGCGTGTTTACTCTTTTGGTATGATAAGATACAGATTCTCACATATCGCGGGCTTCAAGCCAGAGGGGCGTATGAAAAAAAATGCATTTTTTTATTACGTCAATATTTTGGAATTTATTCGATATAAACAACCTCATTTTTTTTTAAATTATAGGTAAAATACCTTAAAAAATACTAATTACTAAGCACATTCATTAGAAAAAAAGTTATTAAGTTTTTTGCTATTCCTGAAAATTAAGGGTATAGCTTATAAGCCCCTCTGGCTTGAAGCCCGCGATATGTATTCTTTATTTTAGGGAATGTATAGAAATCATTAGGGCTTAGGTCGGGGCTGTACGGCGGATGGACTAATAATTCTATGTTTTCTTGCTCTAAAAACTCTTTTGTTCTGTGTGCGGTGTGTGAGAACTCGCACTGTAGTGATGGAGAATGATGCGGATAACGATATAATAAATAAAATAATAAATAAATATTTTCTGACAATTACACCAATTATTTAGTTCCAAGATAAGTATAACTAAGAACTTGTGTTATGGATACTAAACAACGGATAAACATACTTAAATACGTTTTTTTCTTGTAAATACATACTTAATAACATAGGAAAACATCCAGACCAGAACAAATATTCATGTTCAGGCACACTAAGGTTAGTCCGGTGTGGGAATCGAACCCACGACCTCTGGAGTGAAGTGTAGGTATACTGACCTCCACGCCATATCGGTCGTCGATATGATAATGATACATCTTGTGCTTTCTACTTCTTTCTATATTTTCGTAGTAATCACTTTCCCCTTGGTTTGTGAAACAAGCCCTTGATCAGTAGTGAGACGTTTATGAGCCAATATAATATTATTTTACTATTGGTTTTCGACTGTGGCTTCCATTCCACGTTTAAAATTATTGTATTTTGTTTGTGTGGCATTTGATATCGAGCGCTTCCGTGCTTCGGAAGGCACGTTAAGCCGTTGGTCCCGGTTATTACTAAATGTGGTAGTCGTTAAGCCATGTTAGAGACCTAATGGGCTGCTTGATAAATTCTAACAGCAGGACGCCATACACCTGCCTCCGCCAATCCGCACTGGGTCCGCGTGGTGAAGTATGACCCAATACCCTCGCACCTTGGTATGTGAGAGGAGGCTCGTGCTCAGTAGTGGGACGTTTATGGGCTGAGATGATGATACGAAGGATAACTATCACAACTATGTTATGTAAATAGCATGCACATGGTCCGTGTATACCACAGTAAAGTATGCAGACTCGTATACCACAGTAAAGTATACAGACTCGCTGTTCTAATATTAATTACTTAATACATAAATATTGCATTGTGTATCGTCACGGACATATAAAGAAACCAATTGTTAATTTAGAACGGTGGCTCGGAACTGGCACTTAGATCACTTATGCTTCTTTTTTACAGTTGTTGATTTTTCATATTTAGACAAAATTAAATATGAAAAAACAAAAGTTTTCAAGTACCATGTATAAATATTTTTTGAATTTACATCTTTACATATAATATATAAGTTATTTTGACGACCAGACGACCGACGACTTGAGACAGGTGGCTGGTTGCGGATGGGCACGTTCAAAATTAATTAAAATTAAATTAAAAATTCATTTATTCAAGTTTGGCTCAATAGAGCTCTTATGAATGTCATACTTATAAACTAACGCGCCCATTCACAGCGGGCGGGAGCTTGATCGTAAAAGAACGGGCAAGAAAATCGTCAAGGTTGGTTTTTTCTCCCGCCAGTTACAATTAAAATACATAATATTAAAACAATAGTGTTCTGCAGTCACAAGATTTGAAAAAAAAAAGAAAAGGAAGACAAAACTCTTTTTAGCAATATTAACATAATTACGGATAAACATAGTAGACATGATCAGACGCGTTACGCTCAACCATATTTTGGGGAGCGCAACGACCCGACGCATGACGCTACCACCGCGGAAACATATAAGTGAGCGTGATATACTCAAGCTGGTTAAAAGGATTTTAGTAAAAATAACATTAATATTAAAAGACTGAATTAAATGTGCTGCGAACCACAATTTTGTTACTGTAAGGTAAGTTTTGTTACTGTTTTGTTCTGCAGAGGATACATACATACAACAAAACAATTAAACAACAAGATATATTTCAGTGTATGTGAATCTAAGTGCTAGTTCCAAACCACCGCTGTGTAAAAAGAACTGGAAAGAAATTCACAGGCACTCTTTTAAATTGTCATTTGGTTAGGTACTTTAATTACAATCTTCGTTGTCTGTGAAGCTATACAATGCAATTTAATATTAACATTTATACATTTTAACATTACAACTTTCGGGAAAAAAATATTTTAATTTCACGCATTAGAATTCATAATTATTTAATATAACATTTTAACATTATAGCAGAGTTTACAGAGGTCGGTCCTTGGATGGGTGACCGTTTGTGTGGCATTTGATATCGAGCGCTTCCGTGCTTCGGAAGGCACGTTAAGCCGTTGGTCCCGGTTATCACTAAATTAAGCCATATTAGAGGCCTAATGGGCGGCTTGATAACTTCTGACAGCAGGACGCCATACACCTGCCTCCGCCAATCCGCACTGGGTCCGCGTGGCGGAGTATGACCCCAATACCCTCGCACCTTGATATGTGAGAGGAGGCTCGTGCTCAGTAGTGGGACGTTTATGGGCTGAGATGATGAATATTACAACTTTCGGAAAAAAATATTTTAATTTCACGCATTAGAATTCATAATGTACACGAGTTTTATATCGAAATTTACCTCCACCTTATCACGTAATGTACACAGCTGCTCAGGATCAGACAGGATGATTGATGAGCGCGGTTCTGAAGGATTAGTTTTCGATAATGATAAATAGGATGATAGGCTGACGCGACGTTCAGGGGCTGGTGAGAGCCATGATTGAATATCGGTGCTGCTGACAGCCACCTGAGGAAGTACCTGAATATCGGAAGTAGGTCAAGGTATCGCACCTTTATTTTGAAACCGTTACTAAACGAAATTTTTACGAAAATAATCTAATAATGCTATCTTTTTAACACGATGAAAACTATAATGAAATCACTTCTCCTGTAAAATTAATTTTATTCGTTTAATAACGGTTTTAAAATACTCAAATACTCAGTTATTGGTAATACAACATTACACGTCACAGAAAAGAAAACATATATAATTATTAAAATTAAATTAAATTACAATATCATGAGGAATTAATAATGTCAAAATAAAAAATGTCCCTAACAGTTGAATCAAGAAATATAAATGCAATTAATAAAAATAAACGGTCAATAATTATGAAAATTTAAATAAAACAAAATGTCATTACTTCACAAAGTCATTAATGTCATAGAACGTTTGCTCAAGAAGATATTTTTTTAGCCTCCCTTTGAAGGCGGGCAGGCAAATAATAGTGCTATATGTATATTTATTAAATAAGAGTGTTAAAAGTCCCTGGTCAAAACCAAGAGTAACCTATTCTGCCTAGCATTAGATTTTTTTTTCTTTGACCATACCTGGGAATACCATAGCTTTACAGTTGTTGAAGATCAAAGGTATATAGAAATCAAGATCTTTAATAAGAAGTAAGAGTTATTTCCTGTCTTGAGTTATACGCGACTCCTGCGCAATTTTTATTGCGTTCAATAACAACGAATATTGGTAATGTCTCTTACTATGATGTTTAGAATGTGTAGCTTCTGGCCCTGATCAGGGACATTTTAAATAAAATAAATAATAAATATTTTCTAACAATTACACTAATTATTTAGTTCCAAGATAAGTATCATTAAGAACTTGTGTTATGGATACTAAACAACGGATAACCATACTTACATATATATTTTTTGTAAATACATACTTAATATACATAGGAAAACACCCAGAACAGAACAAATATACATGTTCATGCCAACAAAGATTTGTCCTGTGTGGGAATCGAACCCACGACCTCTGGAGTGAAGTGTAGGTATATTGACCTCCACGCCATATCTGTCGTCAGTTAATTATACACTCTGTTTATACATTAGTGCCGTGTGGAACCGGCCTAGAATAGTGTCACCCTTTCCAATATCACGGGGAGTCTTAAAAGTCGACGAACAGAACTGCGTACTGGCTAGAACTTCGATCACCAATCCGCCTGCCCAGCCGTGGTGATTATGGGCGAATACCCCCAATATAATTTAATCTATTGGGGCCTCCCCAGTTTAGCAGTGGACCTTATAAGGCTGAAGTGATGATAATGACGAAAATGATTGTGCATTGGGAAATCAGTGCCTTCTAATGGCCAAAAGGGGGACCGAAAGGGGGAGTGGGACACACCACCGGCAGACGCGACTGCCAGGAGTATACCCACTGAAAATCATCCGATGACGCCCGCCGCTTGTTGAGAAAAAGGCAGGGGCCAGTACCTGGGTTGCAGCGTCTGACACCCCGCCTGCGGCCAACGTCCCTCGGACCAAAACCGGGAGGACCTCCTCAGAGAGGCGCAGTGGACGCGCCCCTCCTACCTCCTTGTGCGACCTTAGCGTAACCGACTTCTCGGAGGATTATGGTTAGACAGCCTATGTTTATGGACAGACTATGGTTGTTACCTTTTTCCTAGTCCCCCACCACGACAAAGTGGAGACCAGTCCGAGGAGGGCTTCTATTGCCCTAACAGCTGGCTTAACCCGAATGACGATTCCTTATACGTTGCGAAGGTCAGACGGCAGTGTAACTTTCAGGACACTATGGAACAAAAAATAAAATAAATATTGACTGACGTCTCGTACACGAAATAATAAACCTTTATCTGCAAATACATTTACAATAATATGGTATGATACATTAAGGTACAGACTAGTAAAAATAATAAGAAAAAAATACATATTTATATTCTTCCGACAGGCGAATAGCACTTAAATCCGACCTCCACTTCATAGACAAAAATGTTCATAAGAAATAATTCCTTTAACAGTGGTCTCATATTAGCGTTTGTCTCAGCATTTCTGCTCGCAAGCAATACGTGCTTACACGTGCGGTATATATGTTACAGTAAAATGTCATTACCGTTTCTTCTTTCTTTCTTTTTTTTATATACATAAAATTAAGGATATGTTGTTGTTAATATTTGAAATCAGGCCATACCACTTTTGATCAAGAACGTTGATTTTTTTTTTGACTACATCCTGCCTGATGATTAGCAGTCGATGCAGTCCAATAAAAGAAAATGAAAGCGCTTTATAACGTGAAATAAGCACGCCATAAAGCGCATCCACTCATGACGGCCTGCTAAAATGTGTCACGCTTAAAAGACCCGGGATCATAGGAAACAGGAAACACATGAGCCAGCAGCGAATTCCAGAGCTTAGTGGTCTTGCACAGAAACGACCTCCCAAATTTCTTGGTTCGAGTGCTGATATTCTGCACAGTATGAGGATGGTTACGAAGACCAGCACGTGTTGTTTGGGAGAGGAAAGGAGAGGGCGGGATGGGATCGAAAAGCTCTTCAGAACACTCGCCGTAGTAGTTCTGATAAAAGACACTGAGATGCAATGTCTCTACGCAGCTGTAGATCCTCGAGTGAGGCTGTTACCTCAGCATCCCCTATAATGCGAACCGCTCGCCGTTGCAGTCTGTCAAGTGCGTCGAGGAGGCACTTAGCAGAAATCACAAAAAAAAATAAAAAATTTAAAACATCTCAGTTACAATATATATTGCAGTCTTTGTTATTTTGATCGGTTATGACTTTTAACTGCTTTGTTTCGGGTATATTTTGACTGTTTTGTTTCGGGTATATTTTGACTGTTTTGTTTCAGGTATGTTTTGACCGTCAATGCTGCTTTGAGGTTCAGTAAAAGAGTAATTGTCAGAGCTAATTTCGACTTTGTCGGCAAAATTGGTAAGCGGCTAGTGAAGTACCTTTCTAGGAGTTTCTTCTTCTAGACGCTTGTGCTAGATTTAATTACACAATACTCAATACTTTATTCCGTTCCACAATGGTTTTATAAGGTGGTGAATATTACAATTCGGTACATTTGTGGAACCTGTCGGGCACAGCATAGTGTAATTGTGATGCGGATGACAGTATCGGGGGTCGCATACCACTCGGGTATGACTGGCCTCCCTCAGTGTGCTATGGAATAAGCCGTAAAATACCTGTGTCTCAAGTCGAGAGTCCTCTAGCAAAAGTATCCGTCTGGGGACGACTAAATGTAGTCACTTCTAACTCCAGCAAAGACACAAATATGCGCGTACTTCATGTAATTTTTTTGTAATATTAATGTTATTTTTACTAAAATCCTTTTATCCTGCAGCTTGAGTATATCACGCTCACTTATATGTTTCTGCGGTGGAGGCGTCAAGCGTCGGGTCGTTACGCTCTCTAAAATATGGTTGAGCGTAACGCGTCTGCTCATGACTACTATGTTTAGCCGTAATTATGTTAATATTGCTAAAAAGAGTTTTGTCTTCTTTTCTTTTCAATCTTGTGACTGTAGAACACAATTGTTTTAATACTATGTGTTTTAATTGTAACTGGCGGGAGAGAAAACCAACTTTGACGATTTTCTTTCCCGTTCTTTACGGCCAAGCTTCCGCCCGCAGTGAATGGGCGTGCTAGTTTTTAAGTTTTGACTTTCGTAAGAGCTTTATTGAGCCAAACTTTAATAAATGATTTTGACTGTAACTTTGACATTAGAGTCCTTTTTATGACTTTTTATGGCGATAATTACGCAAATAACTTCAAATGTCATAGGACCACAATTTTAATTCGAGACCCTTTACAATGCAGTATATTTGTCTCGCCTCAAGGCTGCTCTCCCATCATGTCAGTAATCAGACAGCAATCCATTACAGGTAAGCAAGTGATTGATGCAGTGAGATCAGGTGACAGGTACCACAGGCAAATATTATACATCCGAATAATGGCATACATTACGGGTCGGTACTCAATCATTATAACATATTTGTACCAAAATATTTCCGTTCATAATGCAAGCGTTGATCAACCTCTTACGGTTTTACATCAAATCATTTTTGTTGACTAAATGTGTTAATATACACAGCGTGTTATGACATATAAATACAGACATACAGAACTTAAAGGTAACAACTTGTGAACATTAAGCTGGACTCCCTAATTAAGTTTTAAGTGACAGTTAGTTATGTCTTTAGAAGTTTCAGGCATTCATAATGCTATGTGGTATGGTATATTCTCGGGCGATGTCTCACAAAACAATCAGTTAAAAGTTTCAGGCAGGAAACTATATAGCATGAAAAAAAATTAAAAAAATTTAAAATTCATTTATTCAAGTTTGGCTCAATAGAGCTCTTATGAATGTCATACTTATAAACTAACGCGCTCATTCACTGCGGGCGGGAGCTTGATCGTAAAAGAACGGGCAAGAAAATCGTCAAGGTTGGTTTTTTCTCCCGCCAGTTACAATTAAAATACATAATATTAAAACAATTGTGTTCTGCAGTCACAAGATTTGAAAAAAAAAGGGAGACAGAACTCTTTTTTTACCAATATTAACATAATTACGGATAAACATAGTAGACATGAGCAAACGCGTTACGCTCAACCATATTTTAGGGAGCGCTACGATCCGACGCATGACGCTACCACCGCGGAAACATATAAGTGAGCGTGATATACTCAAGCTGGATAAAAGGATTTAAGTAAAAATAACATTAATATTAGAAGACTGAATTATTTTAAATGTGCTGCAAACCACAATTTTGTTACTGTAAAGTGGTATACCAAATGGTATCAGTTAAGCTATGCAGCCATCAAAACAATTTCCAAGAAATCGTATATAAGCAGTCTTAATTAAAAATTAAAATTATAAAATTACATAGACAATGTATGTAAGTAATCGTTATATTGTAAAGAGGGCCGCAGAACACAACTTTTATCATTGTAAATGTTACATCCAAGCGTTTTTGTCATTAACGTAATCATTAACCGTGTAATACCCTTTCTTGGTAAGTGATGTCTTAACGGTTTGCTTAAACTTTTCAAAAGGCAAATCTAAAATATCTTTTGGAATTTTGTTATAATATTGTATACCCTGCCCCATAAACGATTTGCGAATTTTATGCAGGCGTAAAAATGGATTTAATAATTTATTTCTATTTCTAGTATTAAAACTGTGATCATCACAGCGCCTGTTATAGGTTTCTATGTTTCGTTTTATAAATATTATACTATTATAAATGTATTGAGAGGCAACAGTCAAGATACCTATTTCTTTAAACTTTTCTCTAAGAGTTGTCCGTGAGCTTAGTCCGTAAATAGATCTTACAGCCCGTTTCTGTAAAATAAAAATTGTTTCTATATCTGCTGCTAGTCCCCACATAAGAATACCGTAAGACATTAGGCTATGAAAGTATCTAAAGTATACCATTCTTGCCGTATCAACATCTGTTAATTGGCGAATTTTGCGAATAGCATAAGCTGCGGAACTAAGTTTGCCAGCAAGAGTATCAATATGTAGACCCCACTGAAGTTTTTCATCTATTGTTATTCCCAAGAAAACAGTAGAATCTACTAAATCTAGTTTCTGACCGTCAATAATGATATTTGTTTCGAGTTTCCTTACGTTTGGAACAGTGAATTTAATACATTTCGTTTTTTTAGCATTTAGCTGTAAGTTGTTAACAGTAAACCAACGAAGCAGCTCTGCAAGGGCATCGTTTACATCGCTAAAGTCCTTTTTATGTCGATCAATATTAAATACTAAAGAAGTATCATCAGCAAATAATACCATCTCACAACGCCTACTCATAAAAAATGGCAAATCATTTATATAGACTAAAAAGAGAAATGGTCCTAAAATTGAACCCTGAGGGACCCCCATACGCACAGACGACCCGGGTGATCTAGTTCCGTTAATATCTACCGTCTGAATTTGTGAACAAAGATAATATGATGACAATAACTTTTGGGCTAAGCCTCCTATACCATAGTATTTTAATTTAAGAATTAGAGTCTGGTGGTCAACACAGTCAAAAGCTCACAAACAGACAGACAGACAGATCACAAAAAACTCCTAGAGCATTCTGCGATAACTTCCAAGCTTCAAAAATATGCTGCATTAAAGCTGCACCAGCATCTGCCGTAGAACGGCTCTTTCTAAAACCGTACTGCTTTTTATGTAGAAGATCTTGTGAATTAAAGTAAGTTGTTAACTGATTAAGAATATTTTTTTCAAAGACCTTACTTAAAACTGGTAAGATTGAAATAGGTCTATAGTTACTTTTGTCCTCTTTGCGACCGGATTTATGTAAAGGAATAACCTTACTCAGTTTCATTAAGTCCGGAAAGGACCCTTGATTAATACATTCATTAAATATGAACGCAAGGTATGGGGCAATAGAATGTATTATTGATTGAATTAGTTTAGTGGACAGATCCCAAAAATCACCCGTATTTTTAATTTTTACTTCTTTAAAGGATTTTAAAATATCTACATATGTGATATATCTAAATTCAAAGATGGAATTGCAGACTGGTACATATTCCGAAAGAAGTGATACAACAACTAAAGGAGACGAATTTAGACTTGAAGTTGTCTCTATTGGTATTTTCGCAAAGAAGTCGTCAAATATTTTAGCTACTTCTGCTTTACATTCTACAGTTATATCATTATCTTTAAGGACAAAGGTATCATCTTTGGGCGCACGCCTGCCAGATTCGCGGTTTATAATATTCCACGTTGTTTTGATCTTACTATCCGACGACTTTATTTTATTTTTTATGAAATCGGATTTTGCTGCAATACATACCCTTTTAAATGTCTTAGAATATCTTTTAACATATTCAATAAAACCTGGATTATTTATTTATTTATTATTTGGGAAACATACAATGTATTATTACTTATCTATGCTTATCTTAGAATACAATACATATATCAATAAAGTTTCCACCATTACAATATCAATAAAGTTTCCACCATTACAATTCATAAAGTCGCCGCCTACTCCTATATATACCTGTTGTAGCCCATTCACAAAATTGAAGCTTCTCAAAACTTTTAGTAGACTTAAGGGTAAAAACATTATTAAACTCATTTTTAATTAAACCAAAAATATTTGCATAAAGAACACCCGAATCGTTGTGCGAAAATGGGACTGAACCTATTTTTTTATCTATACTGTTTTGATAGTACTCCAAACGATTATTTGTTATTGGTCTATATTTTATTAACTTAGGAACTTCCGGCTGATTACATTTAAATGACACTAATAACCCGCAATGGTCAGACGGTAGGCAACTCAATAGATCCTTAAAAGATGGGTTACATTCCGAAAATACGTTGTCTAGACAAGTTGCACTATGTGCTGTTATCCTAGTTGGCTCTAAAAACTAATTTCTTAAATTAAAGCTTTGAAATAATGAAATTAAGCGTGTGGTTGTCACTGTTTTTTCAAGAAGATTAACGTTAAAGTCGCCACAAACTATAATGTGTTTACTTTTGGATTTTAATTTTTTTAATACATCTTCCATAGCCAATTCAAAGGTAGAAAAGTTGCCAGATGGTGGCCGGTACACGCATACTATAACAAATTTTTCCAATTCCACACATGACAATTCAATATTACGCTCTATAGAAAGATTTACAATGTTTAATCGATCTTTACATTTTAAACTGTTCCTGACAAATATCATGGATCCTCCATGAATAGCGGTTTTTCTTACAAAAAAGCTTATTAATTTAAAATTATTTATGTTAAAATTTAATTCACTGCTTTTAAGCCAGTGCTCAGTAATACAAATGACAGATGTATCCTGACATTCCAAAAACAGTTCAAAATCAAGGTCTTTGCCAGTCAGGCCCTGGATGTTTTGGTGTATTATGTTTAGGTCCAAGGGCCTGGCCTTTGTCTTGCCTCTCAGTTTAAAATGGGAGAAGTCAAAAAATTATTATTAGTAACAGTACTAACATTTTGTATAAGATTAATATTAGAACTTGTCATCAGCTGTATAACAGAATCTTGTAAAGTATAAGCTAACAGAGTAGCTGTCTGATTTTTATACCTCCATGGTAGGTACATAGTATCTGTGGTCAATTGAAAATTCTTAATAAAATTATTCATTTCAAGATATGAAATGTTAGAATTATAACAAGTCAAATTATAAATTAATAAATTTAAATTAAATATTTTCTGGTTTTGTTCCCAGGTTAAGTTTTGTGCATAAGGAAATGCACTTATAATAAATTTACAATTAGTATCCATTTGTAACTGAGTCAGATCACTAATACTTTGGACAATATCTCTCTTTTTTACCAACTGACTGTCACCACACAATATAATAACATTTTTTGCATCAATAATGTCTTGGATTTTTATATTACTTATGATTTCATTAATTTTTTTGCCTGGTGTGCAATAGTTTTTAAATTTTTTATTTAATTTACCACTAACAAGGGAACCTAAACCTTTTCCCAAACCATCACAAAACATTATTGATCCATATATTTCAGCACTACTTTTTACATTCTGTGAGGTATTTAATAATAGTTCCTGCGAGGGTGAGGCCAATGTATGGTCGGTGAGTTTAACATTGCATTTTAGTCTCAAAGTGACAGAGTCACAAAGGCAATTTGAACATGTCTTATTTACTAATGAGTCAAACCTTTCTTCATTATAATTGCATAGGTCAATCAATTCATTTGCTGACAATATATGTTCAGCAATTTGTTTCTGTGCCAATAAATATTTTTTATTAATTGAGTCTAAGGAATTATGCAAGTTTTTTATATCTAACTGCAACTGTTTCGTGTCCCGATCATACATCTTCCTACTCTCTTGCAGTTTAGAGTCATAAATTTCTAAGGAGTCTATGAAATCCTTTCTTTCTTTTGTTAGTGCAACATTTTTAAAAATACACCTATTATAATTTTTTAATGATTTTTCTGCCCTTTTTATGCATCTATTAATTTTTCTAATCTTTTTTGATTTGTTCCTACTTTTGTTGTTCATCCGGCATTCGTCTGGCATCCTTGTGTTTATAATGCTAGAATTATCTATTTGATATCCACCGGGTGATGCAACAAGTTCATCGAATAAACTTTCAGGCTGTTTGGTTTCATGATGCTTTTGTTCCTTTGTCATTTTTGCAATTTTCCTATTAGCATCACGGAGCTCTATTTCAAGGCCATTTATGCGATCTAGTGCCTTTTCATAGGTCGCATTACAGTTGTCTAGCTCATGGAGAGTATGCTGTAGCTGGTCACGCTGGCTTAAAATGTCTTGGTGTTCTTGAAAGAGAATTGACAACTCATTTTTTAATTGTGTGTTTTTTCAATGTTTTTCCTAATTTCTATTTCGCTCTCATCTCTGTCTGACATCAACTGCTCACAAAGGAATTTTGATTTCTCCAATTCTGCAATTGTTTTCATAAGTTTAGATTCCATATTTTGGGCAGTTGCTCGTCTAGTCAGCATGTTGGAGCTGAAACACCAGTAACTATTTTAAAATTGCAAAATAATATTGAATTACTGTTTGTTAGTCTAGCCTGTCTGTTTAATTTTAAATTACAAAAGAAACAGATTCAAGTATGTCCTTTGACTTTATATATTTATATATTTCTTGTTTCTTTAAAGCTATACTTTGCAGAGCAGGCAGTGATGATGTTTATTAAGTGTGTCTATATAACTTAGTTAAGTCAAAGCAGAAGAAATGTAGTTGGACTATAAATCAACTTATGGATATTATAAAATGTATTATCCAATTTCACGTTCAATCATTAGAAATTGTGCCTGATTTTTATGTTAAATATCTTAAATTTTAAATACACAACCTGTATTACCCATTAACATTAGAGAAATATTAGTGAGTTTAAGAGTAAAAATTTAAAATAAACTTATTTTGGTTTTAGAAAATTAATTAAGTGGGTAAGTGTTGTTTTAAAACTACTCAAATTTATTTTCAAAAGAAACAATTTTTAACAAAATTTATTGTTTATTGTGTTTAGAGATAATCTAAATCTTAACAATCAAATAATATGATGGCAAAGAGGCTTTTGAAGTCAATTTATGTGTGTAATTAAGTTAACACACTTTAGTACAATTTATGAATAAATGGTTGGTTACACCGTATGAATAGCTACACTGTAGTTGATAAGAGTAGGATA
The DNA here is from genome assembly GCA_949126915.1 of Musotima nitidalis. Lineage (NCBI taxonomy): Eukaryota > Metazoa > Arthropoda > Insecta > Lepidoptera > Crambidae > Musotima > Musotima nitidalis. The sequence goes on along the minus strand of OX421424.1, from coordinate 1,675,595 downwards.
GTAATATAAAACAAATACTCCCCGGGTTTATGCTAAAAAATCCACAATAATTTGATATCTCAAAGTAAATTTGAAATTCAAACAGCTGTTTTCTGTAGCGGGTCACAAGTTGGGACACAGCACTTGAACGAGATTAACTACCAAAAACAACAAACAAATACGTTTTAGTGATTATAAATCGTTATTATAATAATTTAGAGCACAATTACAAAGAAAAATAACACTAAATTTAATTATTTTGCTCTAAATGTGATATCTCATGTGTGGTAATCTCATGTGGTATATACTCGAGATGTTTTCAAGCTACTGGACTGGGAAAACTACGGCATCAACATTAATGGCGAGTATATGACTCACCTTCGATTTGCCGACGACATAGTGGTCATAGCGGAGTCGCTTGTGGATCTGGGCACAATGCTCGGAGACCTCGACAGAGCTTCCCGAAGGGTAGGTCTTAAAATGAACATGGGTAAGACCAAAATCATGTCAAATATCCATGTTGTGCCTACCCCAGTAATAGTGGGAAGCTCGGCCCTCGAAGTTGTCGACGAGTACGTATACCTGGGACAAAAAGTCCAATTAGGTAAGTCCAACTTCGAGAAAGAGGTCAATCGTCGAATCCAGCTCGGTTGGGCTGCGTTCGGGAAACTACGCAAAATCTTCTCGTCCAAAGTACCTTAGTGTCTCAAGACGAAAGTCTTCGACCAGTGTGTGTTGCCAGCGATGACGTATGGGACTGAGACGTGGTGCCTGACTATGGGCCTCATAAGGAAGCTCAAAGTCGCTCAGCGTGCAATGGAGAGAGCTATGCTCGGAGTGTCCCTACGTGATAGAATCAGAAATGAGGAAATCCGTAGGAGAACCAGAGGGACCGACATAGCGAAGCGCGTTTGCAGGCTGAAGTGGCAATGGGCGGGACACATAGTTCGAAGAACCGACGACCGATGGGGCGTTAAGGTTGTTAATGGCGACCACGAATCAGCAAACGTAGTAGAGGGCGGCCCCCAACGCGATGGACCGATGATCTGGTCAGGGCGGCGGGGAGCCGGTGGATGCAGGCGGCAAAGAATCGATCTACGTGGAAAGAAATTGGGGAGGCCTATGTTCAGCAGTGGACTTCAGATAGCTGAAATGATGATGATGATGATGATGATGATATACTCGAGATATGTCTGACAAAACAATCAGTTTATATAATGGTTCTATCAACGTCTAAAGAGCCCAAGTCAACCTCACCTGCAAGTGGTGCACCTGCTGATCAACAGATATGGCTCTGGCGAACGCAACAGATCCCGCCAAGTGGCAATAGGCTCGCCACCTATTACGTGGGACCAACAATGTAATTGGCGAAATGTGGCGTAATAATATGCCTCTGCCTACCCCTTCGGGTATAACAGGCGTGAAAGTATGTAGGTAAGTATGTAAATTTAACAGAAGTGTGTTTTCAAACTGGGAATCTTTTGCAAAAGGAACACAAACAAACATTTTTATGTCACATAAAATATGGGACATAAATGGTATTCAAATTTTGGGACTTGACAATTAAAGAAACATTAACACAATAACTTTAAAAAATACTACATCGCTCTTTATGTGTGCTTCCCAAAGTAACAACTTTGTTTATAATTGAGATACTACAATCGGCTAACAACTTGTAAAGTCAAAGTCAAAAGTCAGCTCAATAGAGCTCTTATGAACGTCTAAAGTTATCAACAATACTTGGTATGCCTCAATAAATTTAAAATTAATTTGAACTTCAATATTTAACCGAACATTGATAATCAAAGATGGCGCTTGCGACGCCATGTTTCCACTAACAACAGTGCCAATAGCTCTTACAAACTTACAACATTTAGTTTTAGAAGACCTTTAACGAGTCTTAGACGAATGCGCCAAATTAATATTCCAAGTTCTGGAACCAGTTACAATCACACAACTTTGAATTTAGTCTTTGAATAGAGTTTAAGTTTGCATATTAAACACGAATGCACGCACAGAGTGCTCGAGCAGAAATAATCTATCCTGGAACTGCATTCTTCGTAAAATTAGGAGACTGGCTTTCTAACATAAATAAATAAATATTTTCTAATAATTACACCAATAATTAAGTTCCAAGATAAAAATTATTAAGATCTTGCGTTATGGATACTAAATAACGGATAAACATAAATAAATTCTTCCTTTTTTTGTAAATACACACTTAATATACATAAGAACATATCCGTAATATATTATATAGGGATGCTACCAATTCTTAGGAACCCAAGCCAACCTCAGGTGCAAGTGCACCTGCCGATCAACGGACTAGGCTATGACAAAAATAAAAGTTCCTGGTAAACGGTAATAGGCTCGCCGCTTAGTACGTGGGCCCAACAACAAAACGATGGGCTTTGCCTCTGCCATAAAAAAGAAGTGGTGGCTAGAATACCCGCACTCTTCTCCTGAGTTTATGGATTCGATTGCCATGCAGGACATATCATTGTGTTCACAAACATGAATATTTGTTCTGGTCTGGGTGTTTACCTATGTATCTCAAGTATATATTTACAAAAAACAGTATTTATGTGTGTTTATACGTTACTTTGTATCCATAACACAAGTTCTTAATGATACTTATCTTTGAAATATATAATTGGTGTAATTGTCAGAAAACAAAAAATTTTGTTGCTGTAACTTCACAGCAAAATAGTTTTCTAGTACATAAATGAGAAAAAATGTATTTTTAATATAAATTGTATCAGTAATGGTACATTTACTTTATTTTAGCTACTAAGTGAATTATGTTAGCGGGTGAAGCCCGCTCCATCATCTGCTTATCTTTCCTTTCAAGCCCATATTCGGCTCAAGAGCCGAATCCAATCCCTTTTAAAAGCAATATGTGGAAGTAAAAAAAATGGTATGGTAATAAACTACTATAGGATAGTCGATAATTGTAAAAATTTACTATAATAATGCAAATAGATATGATTTGACGAATATTTATTTATTTATTTATTTATAATCTTATGCTACCATTACAGGTGTCTTAACCTAATACGATAGCATAGCAATGTTTATAATAAATATAATATTCTATCTTTTTAATTATCAATCTACAATATTATTTAAATATAATATAATATAACATAAACTAGCCTACCTGATATATAACTTTAGTATTACATCCTATATTTATAAAATAAGTTCATAATATGTTTGTTTGTAATTGCAAAATAAGCATTTTTCACCAAAATTTGAATAATCTTTTTATATATAGCTGTGATTGATATCGATGGTAGCAATTAACAATGTGATAAGTGAATAATCGTTCCTTTTTATTTACGACATTGTTTAAAGATGTCTGACAAAACAATCAGTTTCTACAATTTGTCATAAAATTTTAACAGAAGTGTGTTTTCAAACTGGATATATTTTGCGAAAGGGACACAAAAAATATTCTGATTACTTACGACATTGTTTAAAGTATCGGCTTTTCATTTGACGACCGATATGGCGTGGAGGTCAGTATACCTACACTTCACTCCAGAGGTCGTGGGTTTGATTCCCACACAGGACAAATCTTTGTGTGCATAAACATGAATATTTGTTCTTGTCTGGGTGTTTTCCTATGTATGTTAAGTATGTATTTACAAAAAAAAAGTATTTAAGTATGTTTATCCGTTGTTTAGTATCCATAACACAAGTTCTTAATGATACTTATCTTAGAACTAAATAATTGGTGTAATTGTCAGAAAATATTTATTTATTTATTTACGACATTGTAAATTGCTACCATCGATATCACTATAAGCATCCAACGTGACTCACTGCAGGCAGCTTTCAATGTGATCCTGCAACTTTTATCAAAACATCCGTCCTTGTAGGTGGATGACTCACGCTACGTTTCCTGTCAAAGATACTCCTTTCCAGAACTTTACGGCCCCAACGGCCGTCAGTTTGCTATGTGCTCTGCTTCTTTAGCTTGCTGGTTCTTTGAGCTTTATTGGTGGCATTTATACTTAAGCAACACAATACTGATAATAGTATATCGCACCTTCGGTAAGATAAGAGCATAATTGTAAAAATTAATTAGGTTTGCAAAAGTGTTTAAAAAATGCCTTTTCAACTGCGAAATGACGTTCTAGAACAAAAAATAAACGAAATTGAACAAAATAAAATTTCCAACTACGTCGAAATATGTGGAATAAAGGAAGTAGTCGGAGAAAATGTTAAAGACATTGTAAAACAAATAGGAACCCGACTAAAACAAAATAGCGATGACGTCATAAGCGTTTACAGAAAAAATAAAACGTATACCAACACAAACCGAGAAAGGTCGTCGTCGTTTATAGTGGTTCACCTGCAAGAAGGTTGCCGAGAAAGATGGATGGAATCAGCTAAAAACGCGCCCCTGTCCAACAAAGACCTAGGCCGAAACGACGAAACCTACATCTACTTAAGAGAATCACTAACCCCTGCTATGTCGTACCTGCTATGGAAAACGAAACAGGACCTAAAAATGACCGAAATATACAAGTTCGTATGGTGTAAAAATGGACGTATCTTGGTAAAAAGGAACGAAAGAGACAAAACGCAAGTGATTCGATCTATAAAGGATTTGGAAAGGATTACCACAGCTCAATTAAAAAAGTGACTTTACGTCCCCCAACCCCGCTCCGTGTGATATTATCTTGTCAACATTTTAAACCCTATCAATGGACGACGATACAAACAACACCTACGAATCTAATTACACTACTTGGAACGAGTTCACGGGCCAAATTTCAAAAGGACACGAATCGCTCATAGTACTTCACGTTAACATAAGATCAATGTTAAAAAACTTCTCCCACCTAGAATACATTGTGACATCTAGTGAACGGATCATAACATTAATAGTTATCACCGAGGCGAACATCGCGGACAATTGCAGTAAGTTATTTCAACTACCGAATTTTGAGATGTACACCGAGTTACGAAACGGTCGTAAAGGAGGCGGCGTTATAGTATATGCACACAAAAGTATCCAATTCACTAGACTCACAACTGTCACACGTTTTTATGAATGTATCGTAGGTGAACTAGAGACCAACTATGGGTATAAAACGAGTATATGTGCTATTTATAGACCGCCAAGTCTTAACAAGGCTCAGTTCATAAAGAATTAGTTACTTCAATATCAAAACTAAGCAAACGCAAAATCACATAGTGTTAGGAGATATGAATATTGACATTAAAATAAAAAACACAATAACGATGGAATATCTTAATTCACTGTGTGAACTGGGCTTTGAATGTGTTATTAACCAATACACTAGAGTAGATACTAACAAAAGTATAGTTTCCAAAACATGCATCGATCACATATTTATTCGTGACGTAGTCGGCGCTCGGGGCGACCGACGACGCGAGCGCGTCGTGCAATCGGCCGTAGTGAACAACGCGCTGGCCGATCATTTCATAACGGGCGCCGCGATCGCTGACGTCGTCGCGAGCAAGGACACTCCATGCAAAACTGTCATAACATTAGATAACAGCAAACTAATTGATGTATTAAATAAAACAGATTGGAAAGAGGCGTTAGCCTTTGATGATCCTAATGATATTTTAAACTGTATTACTGAACAATTCACCAAAGCGTATAAAAAATGCGAAGTAACAAGTAGACAAAAGACTGGAAAAAGATATAACTGTACATGGATAAATGAAAAAGTGTTGTATATGTGTAATATGAGAGATAAGTTGTATAATATGTGGTTAACTGATGAAAGCAACAATAAAAATAAGTTACTTTATAATAAATATAGAAATAAATGTAATAAAATGATAAATAAGGCAAAAAACGATTACATAATTAATGACATAAAATCTAACTTTCGTAATCCAAAAACAATGTGGAAAATTATTAATAATTTGTGTGGCAAAGTTATAAAATCCATTGACGACGTCATAATTAAGGCATTTAAATGTAATAACATTAAGTGATAACTTTGCTCAGGGTTTCAAAAATAATGTTAAAAAAATATGTACAAATTGCCAGACCCCTTTGCTAAATAAAAATAAATATGAACTCATCCCGGAACAATCAATGAGATTAAAGAAAGCCACAAATGAAATTGTCTTTTCAATATTAAAAAAATTAAATGATAAAAAAGCTCCCGGGATTGATTGTATCCGAGCTAAAGACATAAAAACGGTTATGGTTGATATCACACCTGTATTATGTCATCTGATCAATACATGCATAAGCACATCTAAATACCCAGATAGACTAAAAATTGGTATAGTTAGACCTATTCATAAAAAAGGCAGATATGATGACGTAGACAACTACAGGCCGATAACAATCTTACCCTGTATCGATAAGGTGATTGAGAAGTACTTCGGTCGCGAAATTAACAACTTTCTAGTAGAAAATAATATAATAAATAAAACACAGTTTGGTTTTCAAAAAGAACGAAATACTTCACAGTTACTCTCTGACTTCACTGACGAGGTCAGCGGTTATATGAACCAAAGGTATCACGTACTGGCGGTATTCGTCGATTTTAGTAAAGCTTTTGATTCTCTAAATTGCGACACTCTGTACAGCAAGCTGGGGCAAAATGGTATACAGGGTCCCCTTGAGAAATGGTTTCGTGACTACCACAGCAATAGACATACCATGGTGAGAATAGGGAACGTATTAAGCGAAATGACTCCAACAGTACAGGGCACGGCCCAAGGCTCCGTATTATCGCCGACAGAGTACCTAATTTATGTAAACGATATGAGTAACATATTCAAAGGTGGCTCTGTATACCAATTTGCGGACGATACTTGTCTTATATCCGCACACTCAGACATAAGCATCGCCATTCATGTTCTACAAAATAACTACAATCGATTATGCGAGTGGGCGCACGATGTTGGTCTTAGTATAAACGCACAAAAAACGAAATTAATACACATCCACTCATCGCATTTAAAAACTATGATCAAACCAACAATCGTCTCCCACTCGCATCAATGTATGCACAACCAATATAATGCAGGTACGTGTGGATGTGACGTGCTGGAACTTGTGACACAACATGTATATCTAGGGCTAACTATAGATAATAAGTTAAACTGGGGCCCGCATATAGACAGCATATGTAATAGACTTCGAGCGGTGCTTGCCAAGATTGCTATATTAAAATATAAATTGCCGTACAACACTCTTCGCCTATTATATATGTCGCTTGCTGATTCCATAATAAACTATGGAATCAGCAGCTACGGTCGCACCTACACCACGTACATGAACAACATATACAAAATACAGCACAGAATCCTAAAAATGATAGTAAAACGTCATATTAAAGATAAATATATAGAAAACGAATCTGGATTATTCCACCACTGTAAAGTAATTAATGTTTTTAACAAATTTAAAATTGCGTTCATTTCCGAGAAAAGCAGTAACCTTAGTAAACTTGTCGAGCGCACACGTAACAGCAACCTACGTAGCGTCTCATACTTGCCCAGATTTATACTCCCCTCTAAAAATAATGTATACGGGAAAAGAACGTGGGAATACTTGCTACCCTTAATTTTGAACAAGCTACCTAACGAACTAATTGCAAAGCTAAATAAAGGCAATGTCAAGGCCTTTAAAAAAATACTTAAAGAATATTATTTGAGCGCAAATAATTAATACCTACACTATAAACCTACACTCTACACGTTTATTATATACTACATACCTATATTATATTTACACTACATACAAAGCTAGTACATATACTGGCAACATATTAAACTTAGTTTAAGTGGCGACTCAACCTTTGCAAATAAACCGCTGTGCGGTTTCCGTTGAGGTTATATTAATGTACCCTTTTGTTTTTGTAATTTTTTTATATTATACAATAAATAAAAAAAAAAAAAAAAAAAAAAAAACTGGTGGGACAAAGACACCATAATGTATAAATAAATAAAGGAGAATTACTTAAGAGTAATATTAACTATAAACAATATCGCATTGAGCGCAAAAAAAACTTAATATGGCTCTCCTGTAAAATTGCAAATACTGCAATGATGCCCTTGTCTTCCCGAAGGTGCGATTTACTAACTATATAATAATGACATATAGTAGTATTTAGTCTCTGTTTACGTCTTATTTATCTTGCAAATCAAGAAAACAATGTGTGTGCAATAGTAATAAGCGAATACTTCTTACGATACACATATAATTCTATTCAAACGATACACGAAAAATATGGCGAAATACACAAAACCCCGAAGGCATAGCAAATGCAAAACAGCAAGTATACATTTATTATTTATAAACCAATTATAACAGATAGAAATATCCTTGTGCTCAAAAACTACCGGCCTATATCCCTGCTGAGTCAAGTATACATGGTGATTAACCGAGTACTGACCACGCGACTATCCAGGAGATTTGATGAACACCAACCAAGAGAAGAAGCTAGTATTCAAAGGGGTTACGGCACCATGTATCACATACTTAAAGCAAGTGATAAAAAAGTAGAAGATAATAATCGACCACTGTATCTGGTCTCGTGGATTATAAGAAGGCGTTCGATTCTATAGAACACTGGGGAGTAATACATTTGCTGAAACGATGTCAATTAGACCGCTTTATAACGATACTTAAAGGTCTGTACATATCCGCCACATTGATAGTTCAGCTAAATCGATATAAGAGTCCCAATCTTTTTTTTTTTGTTTAACGTCGGTAACAAAATGCATTTACGCACTGCCTTCCGGCCAAAGGGGGTGTAGGACTCACAACCGGCAGACGCGACTGCCAGCAGTAATACCCACTAAAAATCTTACGACGACGCCCGCCGCTAGCTGAGAAAGAGGGGGGGCCAGCACCTGTGTTGCAGCGTCTGACATCCTACCTGCGTTCAACGTCCTCCGGACCAAAACCGGGAGGACCTCCTCAGAGAGGCGCAGTGGACGCGCCCCTCCTACCTCCCTGTGCGACCATAGCGTGTGTAGCCGACTTCCTGGAGGGTCCATGGTTAGACAGCCGGCCCCCTGCCCCCGCTGCCTAAGACTGTCCTGGCGCTGCTTGACAGGCCCTCCTGGCCCATACTGTGTGGGCCCCTCCTGGACCAGGGTAATTAACAACAGGGCAGAGTGGAGTCGTATTGGATATTAACTAATATCTTGTTGTCTTATTTTGATTATTCTTCTGCACAACACAACCATTTTATAGTGCGGACGATACGCTGATCGAGCAAGCAGCAATACTAATAGCCTAGTGACGACACCAATAGACTGCAATGCAGTCTGGTGCTCCATGCCTCAGATACCACGTTTTCATAAACAAATATATGTCATTTGCCGTCGATATTAGGAAGTCAGTATACCTTCTGATATCCTGAAGAGAAAAGAACAAGATGATGATTAGATATCATAATCCTTTATTGTCAAAAAACAGTTCAGAAAAGTACTTACAAAGCACGTTCATTGTATTCAACAGTTAGCCCATTTTGGGCGTACAATTAAATAAATAAATAAATATTTTCTGACAATTACACCAATTATTTAGTTCCAAGATAAGTATGATTAAGAACTTGTGTTATGGATACTAAACAACGGATAAACATACTTAAATACTTTTTTTTGTACATACATACTTAATGTATATTATTTCTATGTATATAGGAAAACACCCAGACCAGAACTAATATTCATGTTCATGCACACAAAGATTTGTCCTATATTGGAATCGAACCCACGAACTCTGGAGTTAAGCGTAGGTACTGACCTCCACGCCATATCGCTCGTCAAAAACAATTGCAATACTAGATTCACAAAGGTGCATATAGTATGAGATCCCTCATCGAATATTGGCTGAAAATCATATTTTCACGCCTACTACGCCAGGCCTATCGTAAATATATCCTGTAAATGTCGATAGTATTCTTAATTATTATTTTGTGGGAATAAAAATCAATCATTAGCTTAGCAATGCCACTTGGTTTATATATCAAAATGACGGCATGTGCGTAATGCACTTGCTGTAGTTCATTTGTTTGCTCCACAAGACGAGTCGGATGTGATCCCGCTACCCGCTTTGTGTACGACTCTCCAAATGGTCCAAGAGGCTCCGTTTTACGAGGTGACCTTTCTCCGCACGGATTATTGCGTCCAATATTACTTGGCGTTTTCGCTTCTTCATTATAGGTTTTGGGATTGTAATCGAGTGTTTGGGGTCGAGTGTCGAGGGTCCGAAGATATCTTGGAACATTTAATTAGTAGTTACATAGGTAGTTGATTTTTTTTTGTCACCAGAAAAAGCCGTAAGGCGTAGTTCTATGATTCTAACATTATTCCAACATTATTCCAACGTTATTTCAACATTATTCCAACATTATTCCAAGATTATTCCAAGATTATTCCAAGATTATTCCAAGATTATTCCAAGATTATTACACCATTATTCCAACACAACTTAATATTATGAAATCAATTAAAAGTAATGCATCCGGCACCGACAAAATCACTAAGGATATGATTATATTGACTCTCCCACATACTCTTAAAATTATCACTACGATAGTAAATACTTTAATCGTGACAGGGGTTTTTCCTCGTGTCTGGAAGACCTCTATTGTTCGTCCATTACCTAAAACTAATCACCCCACAGATTATAAAGAATTACGTCCAATTAGCATTTTAAATTATTTGTCTAAAATACTAGAAAAGGCCATTTGTTTGCAATTAACTAAATACTTAGAAGTCAATAACATTATACCAAAACGACAATCAGGTTTTAGGAAAAATCATTCTACAGCTACCGCACTTCTTGACGTCATAGACGATGTGTTGGCTGCACGTGATAGGGGTGAGGGAACTATATTAACTCTGTTAGATCTGTCCCGGGCATTCGACACAATTATTATACCTCTCTTACTTGCTAAATGCTCTTTTTATGGTTTTAATGATATAGCAATAAAAATCTTTCATAGTTATCTAACAGAACGTTTTCAAAAAGTTGAAATTACTAAATCCAGTGGTTTGAGTTCTATGTCAAGTACTTTGGCAGTGAGGAGTGGTGTGCCGCAAGGCTCAATTCTTGGTCCTATTCTCTTTATTTTATACATTGCTGATATGGAAAGTAGTATTCATAGTTGTAAGTGTCACTTTTATGCTGATGATATTCAATTATATATTTCATGTAATCCAAAATCGACTACCCAAGGAGCAAATCAACTTAATCAAGATCTATATCGTATTTCTGTCTGGTGTAATGCCAATAGCCTGGTTTTAAATCCTTCCAAATCCAAATATTTAGTTCTGGGTTCAAAAATTCAAATACATAATATCACAACGTTAAATCCTCATATCAGCGTACAAGGTACTCAAATAGAACGGGTATCAGAAGCACGCAATCTTGGCCTCCTAATGGATGGAATGCTTCAATTTGAAAACCATATTCTTCAAACTGTTCGTTCTTGTTATTATAGGTTATCAGTCCTATATAGAATGCGCGCTTATCTGTCTGTTGACATTCGCATTAAACTGTGTGAAGCACTTATTCTTTCAAAATTAAATTATGTAGATACCGTTTTCGGAAAATGTTTGCTATCACGAACGCAAAAAATTTTACAACGTGTCCAAAATGCGTGTGTCCGTTATTGTTTCCATGTACCTCATCGAGCCCACATTACGCCTTTTCTTAACAAAAACGACATGTTTAACATGACTGCTAGACGTAACTTACATTTTTCATCTCTTCTCTTTGGTATAATTATAAACAAGCAACCCCCTTATTTGTTTGAAAAGCTCAAGTTTTCTCAGTCTCTGGTTCGATCTGCAACGCGTTTAACCTGTCCTTCACATAGAACGGCCGCTTTTCGTGGCAGCTTTCGTTACGCCGCCACGAAATGTTGGAACAATTTACCTCCACCCGTCCGTAACTCAGTTTCTATTGGTGCTTTTAAATATAAATTAAAAAAATATTTACGTATTACTTAATGCTGTCGATCTCTCTATTATCTTTAATAAAAATTAAAAATCTTTTCAATTCAAATCAAACTGTGTTTGTTCTATGTTGTTTAATCTTAAGATAGAAAATTTCATATGATATACATAAGTGTGATTCTGATGTAACTCACTACTTTTATTACTTTTACTACTTTAACTTTTCATTTAATTGTATTTTGTGGTTTGAATATTTTGTTTTATTGTTAAGTTTCTGCCTTTTGTGTGGCTGTTGCACACGTAAGTTATAAGGTCTCCACGGAAGACCAGCGCTGTTGTGGCCCTCCACTGCAGCACATGCTGAGTGGAGTCCTTTTTAAGCATACTATATGTAAACTGTGTAAAAATTGTTTACTGATTTGAATACTGTTTTTTGTTTATGTGTATTTATGTCTAAATAAAATTTTATTTCATTTCATTTCATTTCATTAACCCGTTCAGTTTCTCGACAGTATTACTTGTACTATACTTTCAAATTGAAGTTTAATCAAATACACACCAACAAGAATATACCATCTTTTTTTTGGGATGGAAAATCATCATATGACCTTCTCCCGCTGTGGGTGGAGCGGGAGTGTAAGTCAGACTTCTACTGACTAAAAACCATTCATGTTCCTTCTTTTGAGCCTGCTACGTACCGAGGCCGCGGTAACCCTTGCGAACAGTCCCGCAACAACAAGAATATACCTACGTTTGCTAAAAATAGCATTGCTATAGAGCCAGTAGTGTCTATACCGTTTGTCTTTAGTATAAGAAGCTATATCGGGCGGTTTCCTTCCGGGAAGCTACACGCAAGCGTTTTTCCGCCCCGGCGAGTAGTATGGAACTCATTTACGTTAACACTAGTCTTATCTCATCACTTCACTTTAGTTCTCATAGTATTAACTATTTTTGGAGCGGAGTAAAGGCGTATTATGTCTACGCTACAACAATCGTCAAATTCAATAATAATTTCTACTGCATAGTAAACATAAATGCAATACATTTATGCCTGTTTCCCCGATTGCATTTTATAAGCCCACATTTCGCCAATTGCTCAATTGTATAATAGGCGATCCTATTACCGCTTTTCTGAGACTTCTATGTCCGCCAGAGTATCGGCCATTGATCGACAGGTGCACTACTTGCAGGTGAGGTTGGCTTGGGCTCATTAGATCTCGGGGGTCTTAGGCGGCGGGGGCAGGGGGCCCCTTCCATCTAGCTATAGACCCCCCCAGAAGTCGGCCAGTCACGTCATGGCCGCACAAGGAGGTAGGAGGGGCGCGACACACTGCGCCTCTCTGAGGAGGTTCTCCCGGTTCTGATCCGGGGGACGTTGGCCGCGGGCGGGGTGCCATAAACTACAACCTAGGCCAGGGCCTAGGTTTTCAACAGCGGCGGGCGTCGTCGGAAGATTTTTAGTGGGTAGGACTGCGGTGGTCGCGTCTGCCGCAGTGAGCCCCACACCCCCTCCCGGTCTCCCTCTTAGGCCGGGAGACAGTGCGTAAATGCATTTTGTTACCGACATAAATCAAAAAAAAAAGGGCTCCATAGATCTTGGTAGGATCCCATACACCCACACACAAATTTGTTTACAAACAAATTTGTTTATGATATTTTTCAAGACTTCATTCAAGACTCAGATTACATTTTCAAGCGCAACTCAAGGAACACAAAAATACAGAAAAATAATTGCAAAATTGTATATGGAATAAACACGGAGAGTGAGAAGAGTCATATATTATTTAAAGGAAACGAGAAAAGCTTATTTCGTTACTCCTCCGTGTGTTTATTTCGAGAAAATCCTTTCTTAGAACTTGGGATTCGGGGATATTTTCGTATACATTCTTATGAAAATATAATAGTCCTCGTTCTTGTACGAAATACCCCTTCGAGTTTTGTAATACTGAAAAATTGCGACTTAGTATAATTATAATATTACTTGTCATAATATCTTTGGTCATAACATACCCCCAAATAAGTAGGTACGACTAATACGCGTAGTACTTATTTATTGTAAGACAAACTAAAGTACATAAATTTAAGTAAAAACAGTACATCAAAAACCAATTTTATGAATCTAATTCAAAAAAATATGTTATTCTAATGTAATAACTGCACAACACAACTTTGGTAGTCATATCGTTATCCCTAAACATTGCCTACTGTGTGTTCCATATGAAGTATTTTTCGTACTGGTGGGAGTTGTTTTGATTAGGCGTGCATACTTCAGTACGAATATGCACATTTTATTTAGTATCCATAACACAAGTTCTAAATATACTTATCTTAGAACTAAATAATTGGTGTATTTGTTATAAATTATTTATTTATTTGTATGACATTCTAGCATAATCCTGGTTGTGCCCTGGATGGAGGGAAATTATAAAATAGGATTTAATGCACACTATATGCCATTAGGAATTCTCTACCAGTCAACCTTGGACATCATGTATGTGCTAAACAAATGAAGAGAAAAAATGATTATATTGTAAAATAAATAAATGTTTTCTGACAAGTACAACAAGTATTTAGTGCCAAGATAAGTATAATTAGGAACTTGTGCTATGAATACTAAATAACGTATACACATACATATATACTTCATTTTTGTAAATACATACTTAATATACGTAGGAAAACACCCAGACCAGAACAAATATTCATGTTTATGCACACAAAAAATTGTCCTGTCTGGGAATCGAACCCACGACAGGCGCAATTTTTTTGTGTGCACCTGCTCAGGAGCGAAGTTCAGATATACTCGCAACCACACCCGATCGGTTGGAATTTGGGCTTGAGTAATTGAAAATATACCTACACCAAAATTTTGATACATCTGCAAAAAAAAAATCTTATCGATAACTAATATGCGCTTCCATGGACTTCATCTTGGCGCGGGTACTCATTAAAGTCGCTAACGCCATCTATTAACCAAAAACACAACTAAGTTAAGTGATGGATTACAAATATTTTTGTAACTATTCCCGCGCTACTATAATTTCCCGAAAAATCGAGAAACTATTCAACACGACACGTGTTTCGCCCTTACACAGGGCATCTTCAGGTAAGATAGGAGCCTCAGAACAACGATGTCTTCACGACCAACGCTGAAACGAGAGAACAACTAAGTTATTTTTTTAAATAAACTTAAATAATAATAGCTTATTGAAACAACCTAGTATTACAGGAGACTCAGGTCTAATTACCCGATACCATGATCTGCATATTTCCAAAGGATTAATCCTAATTAGAGGAGGGTTAATTGCGAAATGTGAGTGAGGTTCAATGGTTTTTATGATAATGACTCTCGTAAATCTGATTTGGTAGATATTTTGGATTCGGATTTTATACCTTTTGTTTATGGACTTCTGTTTTTCCCTATTAATAATTCATACTTTTTATTTTAACTCTTTTCATAATTCATATAAAAACAAAGATTCGTTTTCATGTACACTTTATTATATGTTCGGTATAGACAGAACCATGGACCAGGAATATGGGTAGATACATAATTACAATACAAACATCAGCGCTATCTTTGTCGTTAATAAACGTTAGGTAATTCGTTAGAAAATCAATATAACATTATGAATTAAAAACTATAAGTACATACCCAAAGTACTTTTAAGTAGGGTGTGTGGAGATCCTACGGAGCCCACCCAACCTCACCTACAAGTGGTGCACCTGCCGATCAACGGACGAGGCTCTGGCGAAAGTAACAGATCCCAAGCGGCAATAGGCTCACCACCTATTACATGGGACCAACGATGTAATTGGCAAAGTGTAGGCGTATTATATGCCTCTGCCTACCTCTTCGGGGAAACAGGCCTGAATTTATGTATGTGAAGTACTTTTAATCAATCGCAGTCGTAAATGCATTTTTAAAGAATTACAAAATCGAAGCTTACAAAAAAATAAATAAAGTTCGTTTATTTTGGATCAAAATTCATAGTGTTAGTAACAATAAATCTTAAAAACTATGCTAGTATTATAATTTTTTAATGAAGTACATAACAGGATACCACCATTACACATACCGGTTATATGTAATTGTGGCATCCTTGGTTATGTGAACGCGTGTCCAGTGCTGCATAATAGCACTGTCCACATCAAGCCTATTGGCCACATTGCATAATGCTTTTTCATTAACAAAAAATATGATTCCCTAAACTAGATGAAGTTTAAGGTACTTAGAACCACTACCCACTAATGGGTATAACACAGAAACAATAGCAAACATTTAAATATAATGACTGCTCGCGGCTGGGTCCAATCAGTAAAAATTTTTGTCAACAAGGAGAACCAGTGTTCTTGAACGCTATTAACTCACTTGTATTATCTTTAATCTTTATATAGACGTAAGGCTTTCGTTTTAAGTGAAATGTACTTAAAGTTACCTTTTTAAAATCTCCCATGAGTAGGCCTAGCCTAGAATGGGAGTTTTATTTTTAATTTCTCCAGTGTAATTTTGTCAAAAAAAGGATTATCATTATTAAATAACTCTTTAAATAGATACCCAGCTAATGATAAAATCACATACTTACTTACTCTACACGCCCTAAACGACATTACAAATTACCTATCCATAAAAACAGGCGCGTCGTTTGTTTATGGTCATAATAAGCCTTCGATCGCCTACCTACCCACCGAGACTGGTTTCTGACTGGACGCCAGCGGGGCGTATATAACTAATAATATGATAAGTATGATAACAAATCGGGGAAATTAAGTTTAATGATTATACAGATTATTATAGAGAAAGAAGAATATTATATCTTGGGTTCCTACCAAGACCTAAGAAGCCCAAGCCAACCTCACCTGCAAGTGGTGCACCTGCCGATCAACGGACGAGGCTCTGGCGAACAAAACAGTGCACGGTCAGCGGCAACAGGCTCGCCACCTATTATGTGGGACGATGTGTTTGTGATTGGCGAAGTGTGGGCGTATAATATGCCTCTGTCTACCGCTTCGGGAAAACAGGCGTGAATATATGTACGTATGTAAGAATATTATAAGAAATAAACATTCCTGGTACCATGATTCCTGGTTGTGCCGTGTGGCACCGACTTAAAATAGTGTCGCCTTATGTCATCTCATGGGGAGTCGTAAGAACCGACGAAGATAAATCTTACCGGATGATGGGCAGCAGCGTCTTCTTGCGCTTGAACTGCGATGATCAACCCGCCTGCCCAGCGTGGTGATTATATGCAAATAAACCCAATACAACATAAACGATTGGGGAAGCGAGCAGTAGACTTTATATGGCTGAAATGCCGATGATTAATTGTTCCTTGATAACTTACACAGCACTATAATACACTCCCATAGCTAAACACACACACAAACGCTTACATAGCCCCATAACTAAACAGAGTATATGCTCTGTTTAGTTTCAGGCTAAAATCATTATAAGCTTTATAAGCACTTATATATTATGTAGTTGTTGTAAAACATACTTAAAATAAACTAGTTGTGCCCTCGGTTTCACACGCGTTAATATGAAAAAGTCGTGACTATAGTGAGGCGTGGTTGTCTACTATGGGCCTCATTAGGAAGCTCAAGGACGCTCAGCCGGCAATGTAAAGAGATCTATGCTCGGATGCCTATGTGATAGAATCAGAAATGTGAAAATCCATAGGAACAGAGCTGAAGTGACCGACATAGCAAGACCTAAGAAATAGTTATGCACACAAATAATTTTCCTGCGTAGGAACCAAACTAATGACCTCAGAGAGGAAAGCAGTTTAACCTAGCCTCTACGCCATATCAGATAAATTTTAGAAAAAATAACAAAAAAATATATTTGTATTTGCTTAAAACTGTTACATTTTGAGCGAATCGCTCCGACTACAGCTCTGCTCGACGCCATTGTTAAGTTACAGCCTTATAGCGCGTTTCGCCTTGACCTTTGAAAATAAATCAGTCACATAATGATCATTATAATGATATTATTGTAACTAGCAAAAGTTGGAAGTAAAGTTCGTAATGTTGATTAAAATTACATAATCAATAATGAGATACGAATTTCTTTAACATATAGCAATATGTTAAAGAAATTAGTTTTGTTTTTATAGAATGTGCTTTAAATTTATCTAAGTCGACTAACGTCCCACTACTCAGCTCAGGACTGAGGAGTCCTAAATACGACCTAAATTTCTTTCACCGAATGGAAGGAATTTCAGTCATACCACGAGACTTTAGTACAAATGTACATAAGCAGGTTTGTGGCGTGCACAAAACACAGAATAGATGTCCTTCTATTCTGTGTCATCATTAAGTGGAAAAGACAAACGGGATTAGATCAAAAAGTAGAAGACAAGCTTTGGAAATTTGGAAATTGGGGAAGTCGTTCCTGAGCAAGACCACTAAGCTTTGGAATTCGCTGTCGGTTCATTGTGTTTCCTATTTCCTATGATCCCGGGTCTTCTAAGCGGGGCGTGAAACGGCATTTTAGCAGGCCGTCATAATCGGATGCGCTTTATACCGTGCTTATTTCACGTTATAAAGCGCTTCCATTTTTTTCTTTTGGACTGCATCGACTGCTTATCGTCAGGCAGGGTGTAGTAATTACGACGTGTCAAATTAAAAAAAAAAACGCAATGTCCCGACGCACCTGGAGTTCCTCAAGAGAGACTGTATCCTTAATTGCCAATTGATGAGCGACTAAAGATATTTCATGTCCATGGAAAAAGAGGATAACCTTGCCGAGTTACTTGCTAACTTCTATTTGCAGAAAGCTCCCGCACAAGTCATGTGGAGCACCTAGGTTAAAGTGTCGTTCACAAATAATTCGGCATGTAGCTATGCTTAGAGAAAATAATATTTTTTTAATGATTTTTGTTAGTGCCTTTTAGAAATACTGAACTACAGTAAATAGAGAATCCGATCTTCAGCTACGAGTAGAATTCGAGTTTGTTATGAACGTAAGTGGAACGTATTCTCCCAAACTTTTTTGATCACGAAACTTTTACACCAATAAAAAATCATAAACGCCCCCAAGTGACCAAGTAAAAGTACAAAAGATGGCTCGCGTTTCCAGGGAGGAAACTTAAGCAAGCGTGAAATGGGCCCCGAGGGAGACGGAATATTTCATGGACCTACAGCTGTCCCTTTCGCACCAGTTCCATGTTCAATAGTTCTGTGAAGACATGAAAAAAGTGAAGTTTTCTTTGATAAATTTCTAATGTAATAAATATTCTCATACTCAATAATCATACAGTGCTTCTTCTTACTTCTGGGCTAGCTTTATAGAGCAGCGATAAACCAGTGGTGACACCACATGTCTGCATTTCAGAGGATATCGGGTTCGAAACCTGGTCGCACATGTACTCGTATGTGCGTAATTATCGCTTGCTCCGTGCCTGTCATGAACATCTATGGCATCGCTATTAGAAAGTCTAAGCCTTCAATACTCTGACAGCATAGAATGATGTTTTCAACTGGGTTGCGGAGGTCAGGCGGCAGGAGCTACGAGTAATAACAGAAATTCAGGCTAATTTGGTAAGCGGACGTGCCACCTTGGCCTGTTGGGGGGGCTGAGTACCTCCCGGAGGCCGGGAAAAAATAACACCCAGAGGTTGGCGACTCTGGGTGCCCTTAGTACTGACTGGGGGGGGGGGAAACTAAGAGGGACCTATAAAGGGCGCAGCGGGCGGGCCAGGAGGGCCCGTTCAGCAACCGTCAAGGGTCAACTCATCCTCCAATGCCATATTAGTAGTGTTTACCTGTCTGACGTCACGAATTTAATACATTTCGTTTTAGCCCCATTTGATAACAAATTGTTGAGTAATATTTGATTTCATTTTTAAAATAGAAAAAGTGAAAGATTTATACACAATTGCATTGCCTGGCTTTCAAACTTCAGCAACGTATGATATTCAATCCTTTTTCCTGCGATGCCGTAGCTCGCTCGTCGTTATAAAATCACAAAGAGATCGCGATGGAACTCAATATCGTTTCGTGGTTTACTTCACGGATAAGTAATTGTTTATCTTTAGTAAATCTAACAGAACGGACAGACAGTTTACAAAAGAAAACAGAAAACAAATATTTTTTTACTTTGTATTACTCTTGATGCAAGTTTCTAGCTACAATGTTAGTTAATTTCGAAAGCGACTATGAAATTGAGGTTGTAAAATATTGTTCTAGGCATGTGCGGCTGGCTGCAATATCTTGGGATTATCGATACTTTACAGGATAATATTGTCATCCCCAATATTTTTTCTTCTATTACTGTAATGTCGTACCCCATCGGAAGAACAAGTAAAGAGTTGTAAGGGGTTCAATCCTCACTGGCGTAAATTTAAGTAATCTTGACGGTACATATAATGGAATTTTAGACATAATTCTTTCGTCAACGGACACACATATAGGATATTACAGTTGTATATTAAAGTAAATTGTGATTTTGCGTGTCGGTTCCAATACTCTATAGAAACTCTGGTCAAGTCTTCACCACTTTCTTGGGATATAATTTTTGCCTTGAGTAATGTAGTTAATCAAGGCAAAAGTTAAGACAAGGCTAAAAACTAGAATGTACTCTAATATTGGAAATGAGTTTGTGCCCAAATTTGAAGCTTATTGTTCTATGTACTTATCTAGTTTATTATCTAGTTATTACACATAAATATTTGTCAAAATAAACAGTGAAAAAAAATATACACAAAGGTGAGCTTATGAGAAATCTTTTTCAGCCAACCCTAGCAAAAGTGTCGGAAATTATAAATAAATAAATATTCTCCTACAATGACACCAATTATTTAGTTCCAAGATAAGTATCATTAAGAACTTGTGTTATGGATACTAAATAACGGATAAACATACAAAAATACTTTTTTTTGTAAATATATAGGTACTTAAGATACATAGGAGAACACCCAGACCAGAAAAAATATTCATGTTCATGCTCACAAAGATTTGTCCTATGTGGGAATCGAACCCTCGACCTCTCGAGTGAAGTGCAGGTATACCGACCTCCACGCCATATCGGTCGTCTAATTAGCATGTGGGATTATAATTGAATGGAAAATAAAAAAAACTAAACCAAAACATATCTTCTTCTTTCTTTCTTCTACTATATAAAAATAAGTCCGGTTTTCCTCCCTGACGCTATAACTCCAGAACGCACGAACAGATTTCCACATTTTTGCATTCGTTGGAAAGGTCTCGGGCTCCGTGAGGTTTATAGCAAAGAAAATTTAGGAAAAATTCAACATAAAAGTGGAGAAATCGTTTTTCACATACTTATTCAAGCTCAGTGGAAATTTGATATTTTAGTTTAGTTTTTAGCCGTAAGAGGGAGTCAGGAGTAAGGGAATTATAATGTGTCAAAGCCGATAGTAACAAGGGAGATTAAACTCACATATTAAATAATTTCGTTAAAACACAGTTTTTTGTGCCGGTGCGTGATAAAGTGTTTGACAGCTACTCATTGTTCTCTGCTCAGTTAATTCATTCAAGCTCAGTGTAAATTATGTGGATCTGAGGTTAAATTCAACACTCTGTCCATAGTCCAAAATGCCTAGAGAACGACGTGCGAGCATCGGCCGCCGCACAAGACATGCAAGCCAGCAACAAGTGTATTCAAGGAACTTAAGCGAAGAAAGACAAAATATAATTAGAGAAAATGACCGATTGAGACATCGCGTGAGCACACGAAGATCATTGGCATCATACAATCGCTTGGCATTCCAATATGATCCCACTGCGAACTACAGTGATGATGAAAATTTAGATATTGGACCAATGACGACTATATGCCGATATTGCAATGCGTTAAAGTTCAAAAGAGAAACGGCTGGATTGTGCTGCGCAAGTGGAAAAGTCAAACTGGATCCATTACTTACACCACCACAGCCACTGAAAACATTGTTCGATGGAAGTGATCCCGATTCCAGCCATTTTCTTCAACACATCCTTGAATACAATAACTGCTTTCGCATGACTTCCTTTGGAGCTAATATCATTCGAGAAGGCGGCTTCATGCCGACTTGCAAGGTAAAAGATACAACACACCTAACCAATCACTCACACCAACACAATGAATTGCAACACATAACAACTGCATATACACCACACACTACACCATCACACGATTTACAACGTATTCTTGAACAAATTTTAATGATTATTTGCAATTACAGATACAAGGACAAATATATCATTTGCATGGTTCAATGGTGCCAACACCAGATGAACCGCATCAATTTCTGCAAATATATTTCATTTCGTCGATGGTGGATCAGCTGAATGTGCGGTGCAATATACAGGGAGCACAACAGTTAAAGAGACGAATTATTGAACAGTTGCAAGCATTTTTTCACGCTAATAATGCTGTGGTTAATATGTTTAAAACAGCATTGGAACGAATGCCATCGGATACGCACAAATTTGTCATAAGAGCGGATTGTACCCCAACAGGTGAACATGTGCGAAGATTCAATGCACCCACCGTTAATGATGTTGCTGCAATTATTGTTGGCAATCCAACTAAATCACGAGACATTGTCGTTCAGCGAAGAAGCAATATCATGCATCGTGTAAACGAGACACATCGTTTGTACGATGCGTTACAATATCCAATCATTTATTGGCAAGGGCAAGACGGATACGACATCACGTTGAAGATGGTCGATCCAATTACAGGTACAATATTCACACACTAATTATTTCCATTATTACTATTATTGGTTTCCATTAACAATTCATTTAATTTTGCATTTTCAGGAGTATCAACGAATAAAAATCTAAGCGCAATGAATTACTATGCGTATCGTATGATGATTCGTACACATGAGGAGAATGTCATTCTGAAGTGCCGTCGGCTATTCCAGCAATTTGCTGTCGACATGTATGTCAAAGTAGAGACCGAACGTTTAGCGTTCATCCGATTCAATCAGGCAAAGCTACGATCTGAGATCTACTATATACACTTGCGTGATGCTATTCATTCATTAGTAGTATAAAAGAGACTGTGACCCACAGACAAACCAGTCAAACGGTTTTGTGGGATATGTTTTTATATAACTTGTACTATTTAAACGAAATAAACGTGTTATCTATCTATCTATCTATCTATTCAGATGGTGATGTTCAGAATATTGGACGACTGACGATTCTCCCATCAACTTATATCGGAAGCCCACGCCACATGTACGAATACGCTCAAGACGCTATGACGTACGTGCGAAATTATGGAACTCCGGATTTATTTATTACGGTCACATGCAATCCGAAGTGGACGGAAATTGAACGCGAGTTGGAACCGGGTCAAAAACCGCAAGATCGCCATGACATAATCGCCAGAGTATTTCAGCAAAAACTCAAGGTTATGATGGATGTGCTTACTAAGTATCGAGTTTTCGGTGACACACATTGTTATATGTACTCGGTGGAATGGCAGAAGCGTGGACTACCGCATGCTCATATCCTAATTTGGTTGCTGAACAAATTACATTCAAATGAAGTGGATGACATCATATCAGCTGAAATTCCTGATCCAGTCACTGATCCCCGTCTACACGACATTGTGACGACACAGATGGTGCATGGACCGTGCGGTGCATTAAATCGATTATCGCCTTGCATGGCTGACGGAAAGTGCACAAAACGATATCCGCGACCGTTAGTTGCTGAAACAGTCACAGGGAACGATGGATATCCAGTTTATCGTCGGCATTCAAAAGAAGATAACGGTCGAACTATCAAAGTTAAAGTTCGAAATCAAGAGATTGAGATCGGAAATGAGTTCATTGTACCATATTGCCCGCTGCTATCACGAATTTTCGAAACACATGCAAACGTTGAGAGTTGTCATTCGGCCAAATCAATCAAATATTTGTGCAAGTACGTCACAAAAGGCAGCGACATGGCTGTGTTTGGTATTGCGTCGGAAAATGTGAATGACGAAATCAGCAACTTCCAAATGGGCAGATACGTCAGTACTAATGAAGCACTGTGGCGATTATTGTCATTTCAAATTCATGAAAGATATCCCACAGTTGTACATTTAGCAGTGCATTTGGAAAATGGCCAAAAAGTTTACTTCACTGAGGCTAATGCGGCACAACGAGCTGAGAGACCACCATCGACAACATTGACTAGCTTCTTTGCAATGTGTGAAGCAGATCCATTCGCAGCGACGCTGATGTACGTTGAAATGCCCAAGTATTACACTTGGAATCAATCAACAAAGAAATTCCAACGTCGCAAACAAGGAACCCCAGTTCCAGACTGGCCACAGGTGTTTTCAACTGATGCACTAGGTCGTATGTACACTGTTCATCCTAGAAACGATGAATGTTTTTATTTGCGACTGCTGTTAGTAAATGTACGTGGACCAAAATCATTTGCGCATTTGAAAACTGTGAATGGCCACCAATGCCAGACATATCGAGAAGCATGTCAACTATTGGGTTTGCTGGAGAACGATTCTCATTGGGATTTCGACGGTCCCTACGTAAAACATCGAAAGTGAAAAATGGTACTTTTCAGGAGAGCTATTTAAAGTTAATTTTTTGCATAACTTTGTCATTTATGGCTAGATCTTTATAAAATTTCGGATTCACGGTTAAACTAGGAAAACGAACTATTACATAGCAGCAAAAAATAATAATTATGAATAGTTATGGAGTAAATTGAGTTACGATAGTATACCGCGAAACTGAACTCGCTTGATTTATCGAAACTGGCACTTTCGATTATTTACAGGGAAAAGTATAAGTTTAAATGTATTGAAACTGGCACTTTCGATCATTTACGTGACAAATATTGAAAAGATATTTAACGTAACTGGTAGTTTCAATGAGTTACGTCGTAAAACAGGTATTTTTTTACGTCTGTTTCGATATAAATGAATAGCTGTATATGGCGTGTAAAAATAAATAAACAAATAATTATTCAATTAGGTAATATTTAATAAAAAAACCGAATATGGTATAACTAACTTTATTAAAAATCACACGTTTTTGTTGTTTGTTTGCATAATAAATGCAATATTATGGCACTAATAATCACATAGAATCACGTTTCAATAAATTCTTATTATTTCTTTCTAATCAAGTGTTATTCCTTTTCCTCCTTAAATTAGTTATAATCACATTTCCATAAAGTCTTATAATGCTTTCTTCTTCTTACTTGTAATTGTAATATATACTCATGAACATAGTAATAATTACGAAACATAAATTTTAATCAGGTTCTAATAGAAAAAATAATAAAAACACTACCAATTTTAATAAACCAACATAATGAAATTCTAGTAGAAAAAAAACTAAAACTCTTTGAGTTGAACCAAGTTAGATAAAACATATAAAACAAAAATCTTTTTACCTAATTTTACCTGTCTATATTCTTCCGTCCTCTCTTTTACCAATATGATAACAAAATAGAAAAAAATAACGTATAAAAATATATCTTCTGAAAAATAAAACTTTTAACAACTGTTAAGCAATAATAATCCTACGAATACAATATCTGAGATCAAAATAGTAGTAAAAATAACTTGTTAAACTCTTCTTATTGAACATTACCTACCTACTATAATGCTTTTAATCTGACTCATCTTCGTCTGTCTTTTTGTCATGCTTAATGTTTTTATAAAATCTATGATACTCCTTTGGTATCACCAATGTATCACAAAGAAATGTATTTCGCTTCGGTAATACTAAGAGTATTAGCATAGGCCACTTTTAATTCGTCATTGTAAATTTTTCTCCCACGTCCTCTCGTAACAACAAAGTTTAAACAATGTTGCTCACCCTTTAAATCATATTTAAAGAAAACGCAGTTAGGAACATTCTTGTCTATTCTAATTTCCTTAATTTTGTTCCATTTTACCTCATAGTTGTTAGTATCCTTCTTCCAATTTCTATTATCTAGAAAAGGTTTAAAATCAAAAATGTCTTGTTGAGTTAATTCAATGACATTATACGGTCTACCAGTGGTTTTGGCCCACCGCACTAATGCATACCACTGGTCGGGCGTATAAATCAACTTCCTCTTTGACTCTTTCTCAATGAGAGCATGATCGCTATCACCCTCATTTTGGGTGTGGCCCTTTTCTAAGAAACGGTGAGTTATATCAACATTATGTACTTTTGATAAATAAATATACATAGAATAGACTACTCTATTTCTGTTTTGTCTTGAGCAGTTATTCGACCAAAATAGAAATTCCTTTGTACCTTTGCCAATAAGATTTTTCATGAACATCATCAAAGAACTGCTGACATCATTGGCTCCCCTCTTTCCTGTACATTCTGTCCACATAGAGCAAAACCCTGCCTTATTTGCCATGTCAAAAATTGTGAAATTATACACGGACAGTTTACGTTTGTAATATAAAAGTCCTACATCACCATGAGGAGAATTTAGAATTTTCTGGAAGTCGATTGTTGCACAAATCATTTCAGAACAGTTCTGAGCTACTCGTTTATCATTATCTTAAAATTCTCTCGCAATTTTCTTTTTTTCAATGTGCTTAGTATAATCAGTTATTTGATCAACAGTTGGGTTTGTAGTGTTTGAATATGAATGACATTTATTACAAATATCTTTTTTGGTACAAAAAATGCAATATTCAAGTTTTCATTGGCTATATCAGTGTACTGGCGTAACGAAAGAGCTTTGCTCTCATAATCTTTCAGTTGGACCCATTCTCTACTATCTCTCTATTCACTGTCGATTGGAGTGGGTGATTCTTGTATTGCCTTCTCCAATATTTAAAAGTCTTCTGAGGGCCAGTTTTTGTCCGATTAAAGTGCTTCGTCAATCATTCCCTCTAATACGTTCCATTCTCCTTCGCCAAATTGACAAGACACATGCAGAGGTGAATCTAAAAAAAAAACAGTTGGTATTAGCAGAATTGTACTTACCAAATTTTATCGAAAGTGTGAGAATAAATAGTTCAACATTGAAATTGTCAGTTTCGTATTATTACTGAACTTCAAATATTCACCGCAATTAAATGAAACTGGTAGTTTTGTTTTCTTGCTAAAATAAAAAACCGCAATAAATAAATGAAACTGGTAGTTTCGCTTTCTTCCTAAAATAAAAATCCGCAGTAAATAAATGAAAGTGGCAGTTCCGTTTTATTTATCTCCTCAAATACCGGAGTAAATAAATGAAACTACCAGTTTCGACAAAAGGTTACTCCTTACTGACGACATATAACATCGAAACTGTCAAATTCGATGTTTTACTATGTATTTGCATTAGTATTCAGAATTCTTTCCATCTATCTATAATTATATCAATAAAAAGTAATAAGTAAATCACAATCTTCCTTGGAAACGTATAAAACTAATTATAAATAGTATTACTTTACAAACTTACCGGGCTTAGGTGTTTCATCATGAATTACTTGCTGAGCGTCACTCTCCAAATTTATTAATTGAAAAATTTTCTCACACCTAGAGGATCTAAATTTGTATTTATTCATCGTTTTTAATATTTGAAACAGAAACTCTTGTGCAAGGACACCTCAAGGCCGGTCGGCCGCTAACTGTCGCTAACTGTCGCGCGTGTGGCGTACATTATACTCGAAAGTGTTAGTTTCGTCTCGCTTGCACGTCGCTCACTCCCGCGTATTTCATCGAATCACAACTTTCGACTGTCTACTTCGGAAAATGTAGTTACATTCGATGATTTACGATTATATTTTCTGCTTTATAGGACGATTTTATTTTTTTTCTTCAACGGTATGAATAAATAAGTATAAAAGAAAACTATTTAACGAATAAAAAAAAAACGTCATTTTTGAGTTTCGATGAATTACGTAGGGACCGTCGATTTAACACTTGCAGATTCAGTTGTTTCATCAAATGCGTACCAAATACGAACACTGTTTGCAATTATTATCACCACATGTTTTCCTTCACAACCAATTCAGTTATGGAACAAATACAAAGACGCCATATGTGAGGATATCTTGCATCGCTTGCGCATTCAAACGAATAATCCTGACATCCAAATAACCGATGAAATCTACAATGAAGTATTGATTCTGATTGAGGATCAATGTTTGACTATTGCAAACAAGCTACTGATTGAAGTAGGAATGATTGCGCCAAATCGATCGCTGCACGATGCATTCAACCAAGAATTAAATCGAGAGCTGCAATACAATGTTGATACATTGCAAGAATTCGTTAGAAATAATGTTCCGTTGCTGAATGAACAGCAAAAACAAGTATACGAAACATTAATGGAAGCGGTGGAGAATAATACTGGTGGTCTATTCTTCCTGGATGCACCTGGAGGAACAGGGAAAACATTTGTCATTTCATTGATTTTGGCCACTATTCGATCAAGATGTGACATAGCTTTGGCGTTAGCATCATCTGGAATTGCGGCGACTCTTCTAGATGGCGGTCGTACTGCACATTCTGCGCTTAAGTTGCCACTCAATTTAAACACAAGTGATACTCCAACGTGCAATATTTCCCGATCCAGTGCAATGGGAAAATTGTTAATGCAATGCAAGCTCATTGTTTGGGATGAGTGCACAATGGCACATAAGAAATCACTTGAAGCACTTAACTTCACACTGAAGGATCTTCGGCGAAATAACAACATCTTTGGCGGCTTGATGATATTGTTGGCAGGCGATTTCAGGCAGACGTTGCCAGTAGTTCCCCGTGGAACGCCTGCAGATGAATTGAATGCTTGCCTGAAGGCATCACCTTTATGGAATAACGTAAAAACATTATCGCTAACCACTAATATGAGAGTTCAACTTCAAAATGATCAAAGTGCTGCACAATTTTCGAAACAATTGTTAGATGTTGGAAATGGAAAAGTCCCAGTTGATGCGACATCTGGATTAATTACTCTTACCAACGACTTTTGCCGATTTGTAGACACTCAATTAGTTCTTATTGAAAATGTTTTCCCAAACATTAGTAAGAATTATAAGAATTATGCTTGGTTAAGTCAACGAGCAATTCTTGCTGCAAAGAATAATGATGTCCACGCACTGAATTTCACCATTCAATCAAAAATTGCTGGCGATTTGGTGACATACAAATCCGTTGATTCAATAACAAATCCCGATGCTGTAGTAAATTATCCAACGGAGTTTTTGAACTCTCTGGAGATACCAGGATTTCCACCACATAACTTGCAACTCAAAGTTGGTACAGTTATTATGATACTGCGTAATTTGAATCCACCGCGACTTTGCAACGGTACTCGACTTTCGGTAAAGAGACTTATGCCGAATTTGATTGAGGCAACCATTATTAACGGAAAGTACGCAGGTGAAAATGTATGTATTCCTCGAATACCAATGATTCCGACTGATCTTCCGTTTGACTTCAAACGATTGCAATTCCCAGTTCGTCTTGCGTTCGCAATGACAATTAATAAGTCGCAAGGCCAATCGCTTAGTATTTGCGGAATAAATTTAGAAAATCATTGTTTTTCACATGGGCAGTTATACGTTGCGTGTTCACGAGTTGGGAAACCATCCGCTTTGTTTGTGTTAACGTCAGACCAAAAAACAAAAAATGTGGTTTACAAAAGAGCACTACAATGAAATAATTTGCGGACACGTATAACGCTTCGATTCAGTATTTACTTTGGATTTGTAGCGACATCAAAGAATAACTTTCATTTACTTAGGGAAGTTCAAATAATAACACTTCATTTTAGTAGGTAATCGAAATGAATTTATTACTGTTGTGAAATGAATTAAATATTTTCCTTTTAAAATATATAACAAAAAAAATTTTTTTCTTTATCTTTTAATCACCAAACGAAATGTTACATAAAACGAATCTGGTGGCGAAACGGAGTTCGCCGGGTCTGCTAGTACATACATAAAATAAAAAAATAACAATACAAATACACAAATAAATACATTCAAAATAGGTTTCAGAGCCAAATTTGAAAATGAAATGAGCCTAAGTCTCTAGAATTAAATCCTTTTTAGGATCTACTTATATCTTGTAATCTGTTCCTGACTAATAATGTTCTTTAAAAAAATAAATGTCAACAACACGATTCTTTATCGATATCCAGACATCCCAGAACGTCGGTCCCTAGCTCTAATCGCTTTTACTCACGGCCACTCTGTTTGATTGTTCGGAAAACCGTTATATAGTCGACGTCTGATAAATATATAAAAAAGTATTGTGATATACATTTTACATATTTATCTATTGAATGAATATTGTTAATGTTATATTATATTGCATTGTATAGCTTCACAGACAAATGCAGATTGTAACTAACCAATTGATAATTTAAAAGAGCATAGCCTGTGAGTTTCTTGCCAGTTCTTCTTACGGAGCGGTGGCTCGGGACAGGCACTTAGATTTAAATACACTAAAATATTTTTTGTTTTTTAAATTTTTTGGTTGCATGTAAGTTAATCTAAGCTTCGTGATTTCAGTATAATAATAATTTGATTGTTTCTTTACTTTTGTAACAATTTTTTGACGTTTTCAAGTACTATGTAATAGTTTATGGAATTAAAAATTAGAATTGTACCTACATAAGCAGACAGTGAGGAGCTGCATCAGCATTAAGCTGATGAACCGAGGATAAGCACACCAGCGCTAGTCTTCCTGCGTCTTTTCCATGACCGTACTGGCCACATAAGAGCTTTATCACAAATAACGTCTCCGAAAAATAATAAGAAAAGAAAGCAACCAACTTAAACATACATACATACAATCACGCCTGTATCCCCGAAGGGGTAAGCAGAGGCATATTATACGCCCACACTTCGCCATTTATATAGTTGGTTCCACGTAATAGGTGGTGAGTCTATTGCCGCTTACTAACTAACTAATAAAATATACAAATAAGGAAATTATACACACATTTTAAATTTCTCTTTTACCGCAAGCACTTGGGTTTTCCGGAAAAGCAAATATACCCTCTGGATTGTCTTTTTTATGTTATTTGTTAAGATTTGTCTGTCTTTAGCATTATCAAGGAACAGTTAAACTTTTGTGGTCAGAGCTCAGTGCGGATTAGCGGGGGCAGGTGTTTGGAGTCTTGTAACACAAAATACATACAAGGCTTTTTCTCTGAAGGGGTAGGCAAAGGCATACTATTCTTCGAGTACTTCTTGGCTTACATTCCGACGACTACATTGTGAGTACTCTTTCAATTTGAACGTTTGTTGTCGTCCTGCAACAGTGCTGAAGTGGAACGATAGTCGTAATGCACACGGACGATTCTTCCTTCACTACATAGTATAAAACAAAATCGCTATCCGCCGTCTGTCCGTCCTTATGTATGCCAAGATCTTTAAAACTTTAATAGATAGAGTAATTCTTAAGGAAGATTTATATGTATAATACATGCACAATATAGTAGTGGAACACTGTAAATTTTTTGGTATTTCTAATGTGATGTCGTAAATCAACTCACTTTTTAGCGCTTATTTTGCAAACGCTGGCCAAACCCTACGAGATTGGTCCAAATGATGTACTACAGTATTGTACAACTTACAAAAGTCCACAAAAAAGTCCGCGATGGTATATGTCTATCTCTCAAGAATAACCCACAATAACCACTTTTTTTCTTTTACTTTTTACTAGAAATAATGGTTTATTTACGAAGCCATTTTAAATATGTATTAAATTAATTCTTATCCAAATAAACATGTTAGTAAGCTTGGACATTAAACGTAGATTAAATTTGTCTTTCACATCATTTAAATTCGATTAGTACTTTAGAAGATATCAAACGTATAAACTTACGCTAAATCAATAAATTATGGTAGCGGCGGTGATAGGTATGGGCGGCCTATATAGAGACATTATGTAGTTATGTAATATAGGTAGCTATTCGTAGCATGCCACCCGTGCGAAGCTGGGGCGGGTCGCTAGTTTTATATAAAGAGCAACTAGCGGCAACCGTATCACGCGCAATGGCATTACCGTCAGGTGCGGTGCGTCTAAACTGGCTTTCAGTAAGCCCTTTGTCTCACTTAATACATGTCGAGGCTTTTACCGCTTAATTTGATGATTGCCAGTGGCTTGTCCGCTGATCAGCAGATGCACCACTTGCAGCTGAGCTTGACATGGGCTCCTAAGATTTTGATAGGATTCATATACAACACAATACATTGTTACTCATGTTCTTGTCCAATAAATAGACTTATTGCATATTCAGCTCTCTATAAAAGATGAACTAAATTTACAGCTTTATGCTCAGCATGCCAATAATAAAGACAAAGTATTTTCAGCTTTAAATGCTGCTACGTAAGGTGTTGTATAGTCAGATTTATGCCTCAGTAGAGCCGATACGGGTTTATTGCCGATCGGAAATGTTACTCCAGATTGATGGTTGTGTAAAGTTTATATTGCCACGTTGTCTCATCGTGAAGCGCTGGGTACACTAAAAGTTATGCTAACTTCTCTTTTCTACTTTGAAGTCTCCTGACGATATTAATAATATAAATTTCCAGTTATAAATTTTATTCACAATCACAAATTTTAAACAAACACCCACTTTAAATGAACGGAATGAAAGTAACGCCAATTTTTGCTTGTTCAGTAACTTTATAGTTAAAAACAAAACAGCCCTGTGGTATGCAATAAATATGTTTCCATCAAAAAAAAACTTTGTTTACATACAATGCTGGATTCTTTCAAGACGATGGTCAAGGATTACCTTACTTTGAGGTGGTAAGACTGGTGTTATCTGTTTTATTTTAGGCACCAACCTATTTCTTATAGTTTTATTTAATTTTGATTTATCTATTTGTAAAATTTGTGTAAGTAGTTTTGTTATAAGAAGTAGTAGTCGTTTTATTATCTTATGAAATTATATTTCTTTTGAGTATTGTACGTGCTTGATTGGATAATGTGATGCCAGTAAATTTGTGGATTTTCGGGTTGTCAGGATTACGTGAAATAAAAAGCTCGTGAAATCTTTTGCATGTCCCCTGGTCCACCCGATCGGGCTATTACTTATGCATTAGGTTTGATCCCAGGACCCTCTGAATTAGAAGTCTATGGGTCTTGTCACTAGGCCATCGCTCGTTGTCTTAACTCTTAGATCTTCTTGTAACCTATACATTTGGATAAAGTGTCACGTATAATTTGTTTGTTGGAGTTGACGATTTTATCATTACATTATAACGTGGTAAACATTCCTATATATTTTCTCTTAAATACTAGAATATTTTTTTACATGATTGTTCTCTTAGCTTTGCTTGGTCTGTGTAGTCAGTTATATAGCTTAAAATTAGCATATCTTGTAGTAAAGTATGTGCCTTATTGAATACTGTTCTCTCGATTGCCAGTAAAAATGAATGAAAATCGATGCAGTTCAAAGAAATGAGAGCTCTCCATACAGTGATAACAAGCTCACCCACCAATGGTATATATGTACCATTGATAACGCAAATGCATGTGATTCGAGCTCCGACCAATCTTCGAGGTTGGCCGCCGCTACTAAATCCGCGCGGGTCTTTTGTTGGAAAGCCCTTATAATCCTTGCAATTCATCCCATCCACTTACTGATTCCTATTTCCTAATGATTCAAATTTGCCGCGCGCCACAACTCTCACGCCGTGTGAGACTTCTATAAGAGGTGTCATGGCCGCCGCTGTTCTAACGAGTACACGCCGCTCTCGTTAAAAGTGACAAAAATCAACGAAAATTGGTGATTATTCAAAATAGACTATATCTGGACGTCCTTGACTCTTGTGCCTACGCGTAGTGCTGTTTGTGCGTAAATAACTGCTGAAGAAGAAGTTACGGAGCCACTTGAGAAATTTGCCTACCGGTTTTCCCAAGTAAGCTTCCTTTCCTTCCAGTACCTAGTTATAAGGGCTGAACATCTACGTTTCCTTTGGATTTCAGGATTACAACGTCTCCGGGTAGGTCTAACGAAGCGTAGTCCGATTTACTCGTTTGATTGAGGCCATAATCAAGGCATCGTGCAACCAGTTGTTGTTTTTTAAATACCATGTACTGTTAATATGAAAGATTTTACATTATGAAATATTTATTTTCAGCGGCATCAGTGTCGATGAATTAGTTTTGATTTCACGTCACTAAAAAATAATAATTTCTAACAATTACACCAATTATTTAGTCCCTAGATAAGTATCATTAAAAACTTGTGTTATGGATACTACATAACGGATAAAAATACATAAATACTTTTTTTTTTGTAAATACATACCTAATATACATAGGAAAACACCCAGAAAAATAGACGTGTGGCACTCGGAGACTGCCGCGGTAAAGCTATTGCATAGCATTTTTATCAACTTACTTATGCAATTATAATTATTAATTTATTTTATTTATGCAGAATTTTTTCTAAGCAAAACTTGAAACTACAAGCAGGCATGAGTCACCAGTTTACGGGGAGAAGAAGGGGATTACGCATGCGCAGTAACGCCGATAAAACCAATGCCATCTAATAGCGGGTTGCTGAACTAAAGAACAAGCGTGATATTTCTAAAAGTCATTAAAAGTTCTGTTATTTATCGATAGATTCAAAAACTAAAAAGTATCACCGCTGTGCCGGTCGGAGTGGTGTTAGGTTTTTTTTCGTTAAGGAATTTCTGGATTCGGTCTCCACGCTCAAGGCCCGCGATAGAAGCTATAACAATAGCTTAGCAATAGCTACAGCAATAGCTTAACAGAACAAATATTCATATTCATGCACATAGAGATTTTTCCTGCGTGGGAATCATAAAAATATTTGGAACTAATTAATTAGTGCGATTTTAACGAAATTGCTAAATATTTATTACAATTTTTAGTAATTAAATTGAAGAGTTAATCAACTTATATACGCACAAATTCTGATCGAAATCTGATAAATAGTACTGCGAAGGGTTATAAAATAAAAATATACTCTCATTCAATTAACCAGTTTTAGACCTTGACTGTACCCTTGGATTACATTTGAAAAATTAGTAACCCCTATCTTTGGGGATAACGTAACTTATTACATGTGAAAGAGCTTTCAGAATCTTATCATCCACTCATATCATTATCTTTAAAAGTGTGCACTCTGACTTTTTACGTATGTCTAGGTGGGTAAATTAATTTCTAATATTACTAAGCCGTCTAGCTTCAACCTAAGTAGATCTTATAGATAGATAGATATACTCTTTATTGACCAAACTAACTTAAAAACTACAGATTACAATGAATATTGAAACACAATGAAAAAGCCAATCTAGGCGGTCTTATCGCTAAAAGCGATCTCTTCCAGACAACCCGACGCAAAGGAGAGAACAGGAAAGCAGTAGGCAGAGCACAAAAACTTTAAAACGAATAAACACTAAAACTATTTGTTAAATATGAATAAAATACACAAATATACAAAAAATCTTATATTACACCTAAGCATATTAGACAACGGAGAGAAACATGGCAGTACTTTTTTGTAAATAAATTTTCTGTTCATCTTGACTCATATTCATATAAACAGTGGCAAAACTAAATGAATTGTACTTTGAATTGCTCCCACATCCACCGTATTCGCCAGATTTGGCTCCCGGCGACTTCTGGCTGTTCTCAGACCTGAAAATATGCTTGCCGGTAAGAAATTTCGCACGAATGAAGAGGTTATCGCTGAAACTAAGGTCTATTTTAACGCAAAAGATAAGTCAATCTACAAAAGTGGTATTGAAATGTTAGAGCGGCGCTGGAATGATTGTGTTGCTCTTGATGGAGATTACGTTGATGAATAAAGCTAATTTTGAACCAAACAAACCGTGTTTTCTTTGTTAGGCCCGGGACTATTCAGCCCATATAATACATACTGTCACACCTGTTTCCACGAAGGTATAGACAGAGGCATATTAAGCCCATAGATCGCATGCTTAAAGGAACATCGACCCATTAATAGATAGGTCAGGCTTGAGTTACGTACTTATACAGTCTTTCTATTTCTCACTGAGATCGAACCAATGTTAATTAAACGTTTAAAACACAAGCAGAATTACTAATTAATAAATCAATATCAATTGAATGCGCTTACAAGTAGGACAAGTATTCATTAGAAGATCTTCTTTTGTGGACATCACTTTTTTGAGTTAAGTCACTATTCCATTAAGCATGCGATATGGGAGTCGCACGTTTTCGGCGAGCCTATTGCCGCTTACCGGGAACTTAAATGTTTGTCAGAGCCTTGTCCGCTGATCTGGCAAATGCACCATTTGCAGGTGAGGTTTGCTTGGATTCTCTAGTTCTTGGTAGGATCTCAATACGCCCACTCACGTTCATGTATATAAATATTTGATATATGTCCTGTGTCCAAATCAGATGTACGATCTTGAAGGTAAGAAAAAGCAAAACCAACTCGGAGCGATAACGATCATAAGTTTTTAATTTGTCAAAATATTACTATTTAATCAAGCACAAAGAAAGCACTTATTTAAGTCAATTTATAAATTCCGACGCGTCAGTTCGCTTGGCGCACTAATTTTAATTGTTTTAAATGTCAATGAACACATGCCTAGGGATTACAATTCGTACTGAAGGGTACAATATTAATTTATGTAAATACCTACTTTAAAAGTATATTTTGTACAGAGATTTCATCACATTTTATAATTTGCTAAAATGCGATCAAAACACCGCCAAAAGCTTAAAGCACTTTCATATTGGCGCCACCGACATTCCCTTACATTATCAAATATAAAGTCTGCTCTCCGTATTACATACAAATTCAATAAGCACGGTGTCAACTTCAACACGAAACTCAGTGGAACTTAATATAAACTGTACCGGCGCGTCTGCTGGGACTTGGTTCGACAAAGAATGTCTCGTAAAATATTCGTAAAGGAAAACAGTGATGTTAAATTCTCAAACCGCTGAGTATTGTTTAAAAAATTTACCTCCAGATACGTGAAATACTATAAGCACTGAGCGGGAAGTGAACCTACATGAAAGCTCTGTTAAAAATTAACATCTGAAGAGTATTTAAAAAAATAAAATAGAATATACTTTATTGTCTTTGAGATCAATAAGATTTGTCATATTTTAACAACAAAATGGATATGAACTCAAAGGTTTAAACCACAATGCAAGAGACTTTTTCGGTACCTTTTGGTAATCAAGAAAAAAAGGAGAAAAATAAGCAAAAAGGATTATTTGCCAGAATTTGTCAAGGTTTGTCCGTTAATCTGACTGTAGTCGTTTTTCTTAAAATTCATCTGTCTGTCGGTGACCCTAACCGGGATTATGTACCATATACCCTAATGTTACCCCATACCTTTCCTATTATATACTCAATTTAACCTTTTTGTTTCACTTGGACCGATTTCCAATTTCCAATAGCCCATCAGTAGCGTCTTTCAAACAGAAATTAAAGAATCACTACCTGTTGCTTTTAAAACAGAGCTATCACTAATTTAGAATGTATGTATTTGTTGATATATTTATGTAGGTATATGTTTTCATTATAATTGTATGTATATTTTTTTGTTTAGTTTAGTTGTTATTATTTTTTTTTTTCCTCCAATATTTATATATATTATTTTACTATTTTTTTTATTGTGATCCCACACACTAATCTCCGACACTTCTGCTAGGGTTGGCTGGAAGAGATTTCTTATAGAAATAAGCTCACCTTTATACATGTTTATTTGTTACTGAGTTTTTTATGAATGTTTATGTGGATAAAGGATATATATATATCAAAAATATACAATATCAAAAATGGATTAAAATATATATATATATATTTTAATCCATTTTTGATATTGTATGATACAAGCAGCAATAACCTGGTGGTGAGAGCTATAGAATACAAATTCAAAAGATCTTGGGTTGCCCTGGTCACCTTTGAATTTTAAAAGTTATGTGCGTAATTATCGCTTGCTTCGTGACTCAAAAAGCGCATCAAGACGTTGAGCCCGGCTGTCATAAACATCTATGGCAGTCGTTATTAGGAAATCAGTGCCTTTATTAACTGAAACTGGGTGCGTAGGGATCCTAACAAGACCTAAGGATCCCAAGCCAACCTCACCTGCAAGTGGTGCAACTGCCGATCAACGAACGAGGCTCTGGTGAACATAACAGTGCTCGATAAGCGGCAATAGGCTCGCCACCTATTACATAATTGGCGAAGTGTGGGCGTATTAATATGCCTCTGCCTACTCCTTCGGAGAAACAGGCGTATGTATATATATATGTATAAACTGAAACTTAGCCACAATCTGGTCAGACCAGCGAGCAGACCTTGGACCCTGAGCTTAAGTCTAGTTCAACCGGGATAATGCTAGTATGATTTATCAGAATAGAAGTTTGCTAATATCAACAATGTGGTAGTCGTTAAGCCATGTTAGAGGCCTAATGGGCGGCTTGATAGATTCTAACAGCAGGACGCCATACACCTGCCTCCGCCAATCCGCACTGGGTCAGCGTGGTGGAGTATGACCCAATACCCTCACACCTTGATAATGTGAGAGGAGGCTCGTGCTCAGTAGTGGGACGTTAATAGGCTAAGATAGTAAAAATCAACAATTAAAAGACATTTATTTAAAAAAAACATGTATTTATTAATTTCATCACATTAAATACACGCAATACAATTTTGTACAGAAAATAATAAATCCATTACACAATCATGATAATATGAGTGTTGTTTTATCTCATTTTCATATATATTTTATACAATTTCATAATTTTCATTTATTTATTTAGTCTTTAAAATTAATTGTTATTTTCTTATTTTTATTTGATATAATATTTATTATTATATATTTATTAAGCTATAATTATAAAAGCCAAACTTAAAGTAGCGTAAGCAACTAAATTTACGTTAAACTAACATTTCAATAAAGTTTATACGTTATAATAATTGTTTTTACAACATTTATTTTACGAACGTAGAACTTGCGTCTCGGAATACTTAATATAGTTTATATATTGGACAATTATTATCTATATTGAATAATTAAATAATAATAAATCTAAAGTGCACCTAATTAAATTAGGCACCAATTTTAATAATAACACAATTTCTAATTTAATTAGATAATATATATATTTTTTAAATTATGTATAAGTAATATTTATAGCGCTGCATTGCAATACGCATGATCGTATATATTATTATGTAATGTATGTTTTTTTATATAAAAAAGTATTTACTTTTACCACATGGTTACTAAAGGGGATTGAAAAAATCATGTACAAAAAACGTTTAAAATCAGGTTTGTGGAGTTCATTTAGGTACTATAATTAATATAGTTGTTCATTGAACTATACGAAAATTTACGAAAACCATTCCTTCAGCATCTGTAAACCATTTGGGGATTGACCGACATGAGAGACACGAAAATCTTATTATTCTTTAAAAAATCAAGTAGCCATGCCCACGCGTGCGGTTTGTATACCGGCCTAGAATAGTCCACCCCCTTTCATCTCATGGGAAGTTGTAAGAGTCGGCTATGAGAAATATTACCAGATGATGGGCAGCAGCTATCCGGCGTACTGGCTTGAACTGCGATCACCAACCCGATTGGCGTGGTGATTATGGGCAAATACCCGCAATATAATATAATATATATATAGTATAATATTCTCTTACAATCACACCAATTCTTCAGTTCCAAGATAAGTATCACTAAGAACTTGTGTTATGGATACTAAAGAACGGATACACATACTTAAATACTTTTTTTTTGTAAATACATACTTAATATACATAGGAAAACACCCAGACCAGAACAAATATTCATGTTCATGCACACAAAGATTTGTCATGTGTGGGAATCGAACCCACGACCTCTGGAGTGAAGTGCAGATATACTGACCTCCACACCATATCGGTCGTCATATAATTTAAACTTTTGGACAGAACATAGTTCAGCAGTGGACTTTATATATCTAAAATGATGATTTCAAAGCATGAAGTAGCTAGATTTGTGACATTGATAAACAGTTTGATATCAATAGTTTACTTTTCGCATCAGTGATGCAGCAAGCGAAAATTTACTAAGTGCAAACAGGTCACAAAAACCTGCGGTTAGTGATGTTATTTATATTGAAATTGTTAACAAAAGGTTAATTGTTAAAGTTAAATTATAAAAAATATTTGTACAGTTAAACGATCATCATAATTTATTAGTAAAATAATCACGATCAGAACGTTCTAATGTTTTTAACGTTCAAAGATGATAATGAGAAATTTAAAAAACAATTCTAAGAATGTGCCCTACTTAGGTACAGAGTTAAGTTTAGAGTTACTTGTAGACGGTGTACATTAGGTCAGTAACATTGTAAGGAGACTTGACCCCTTGTAACAAGCAACAAAGAAAATGCGAATGCTGACCATTATTCCTAAGCATTCTCTCATGCATCTACTGAGAACTCTCTGTGTAAAGAAAACCACAGAACACAAAGAAAATTCAGAAATTACGAATTTATAACAATAATTTTATTTCATGAATCCGATTCTTGTAAAACATATACACATTTTTATTTCATGAATCTGATTCTTGTAAAACATATACACATTCGTTGGTTGTTAAAGTAAATGTAGTTATAAATCATTATATATGGGACAATTATTGAACAGTAGGTGCCAAAGGATCCTACCACCATCTTAGGACCCCATGCCAACCTCACCTGCAAGTGGCGCACGTGCCGATCAGCAGATGAGGCTCTGGCGAACACAAAAATTCATAGCAAGCGGCTATAGGCTCGCCACCTATTACGTGGGACCAACAATATCGTTGGCGAAATGTGGGCGTATAATATGCCTGTGCCTACCTATTCGGGGAAACAGGCGTGATTGTATGTATGTATCTATCAAACAGTTCTATTTGAGCTTTCAAAAACATAATTATATTAATGGGTAAGATACAAATTTGGGCAGCAGGGTTTTCTAAATGAAATTCTGTTTTACACAGAAGCGTGCACACAATGTGAGTCAAAATTCTTAATCATAATATTTACGCTAATGATGATATAATTTTACAAATATATACAAATAACTATGTTCCCAAAATCACTAAACTATTCTTGTATAAGCGACATTTTCTTTTATAGAATACGAAAAATACAAATTCATGGTTTTTTGTTCCTTAATTTTCCAAAAACTCATGTGAGCTTTTGTGTATTTAACAGATACATAAGTAATGACTACTATTATTGAAGCCAAGCCGTTAATATTAGCAGTATACAATTCAAGTTGAC
This sequence comes from Musotima nitidalis, assembly GCA_949126915.1. NCBI lineage: Eukaryota > Metazoa > Arthropoda > Insecta > Lepidoptera > Crambidae > Musotima > Musotima nitidalis. The sequence continues at coordinate 1,634,511 of OX421424.1, read as the reverse complement.
TAATGCACATATTCATATACATTTAAGTGTACGAGTAATTTTATAAGTATACAATTGAAATAGAGCTGTACTAACAAGGATTTTAATGCAGATATTTATTGCAACAAATTCCTTATTAGCACAGAGTTCTTTAACTTATATGCAAGTAAATATATTTTAAGCTACTGTTATATGTATATCATTAGATGATAACCTAATTTCAACTATTTTTAATTACAAAAGTACTTATATGTTATATATTTATTATAGCAATTTATAAAACATTCAATTCTATCTGCATTGCTGTTTCATTTTCAAAATATACACATACCTACAAAATAGTCTCAACCAGCACCTTGAAATGATATTTTAGAAAATCCCTGATTGAAGACTTGGTTCTGTTTAAAACATACATGATTCTGTTGAATTTGGTCGATTTTATTTTGATAATGCATTGTGATTTGAATTGTATTCATTAAGATTTCTTGACACTCATGTTGCGAAAAAGAGATACTGGCATTTTAGAAATGTTTGGATGCCAAAAACTTCAAAATAGTTTATTCATAAAGATGTGTGCTAATATATAATTATTATTAGTAGAATAGGTTTGTAAATTTTAAAATAAAATCTCCAGTTCTTGTAAAATGTCAGATTAACTTACAGTTGACATTTATAAGCACTTCGAAGTGATGCCAAAAATAAAATAAAAAATCTAAAAAATTAAACAGGTTTTAGTTAATGACAGATAGTCTAATCAAGTGCACTATTTAGAGTTGTATATTAGTTTAAGTGTTGCTAGTGAATGTTTGTAATGTGTATTTGTGGATATGACACTATAATAAATAACACTAGGTAACTATATTTATTACATAATATATGTTTTACCTACAGTCTACAATTTAATAACTAAAAACAAACCAATTGAATTTTTCAGTAATTTCTTTTATAAAAATAGTATATCATTTCACAAAATTCCTATTAAAGCCTGATCCACGCAGTATAATATAGTATGTGATATGAGATTATACGAAATGTCGGAAAATACAATTACACATTATATCTAAGGGTTTATACAAGCCTTTATAAAAGGGTCCCTTTACCAAATATTTTTTATTGGACAAAACTGAATAATATAAAGTATGACTTTGCCTACATTACATTTTTTAAATATATTTTTTAAATGTCTCTAGACATTTTATATTATTTATAATATTTACTTCATTAAACAATTGTGCAGACTAGTTTCAACTATCTTATCTTATCACGAGAGCAGGAAAACCCTCAGGGCATTTTGACCCTTATATCGGATCTTTTGTGCAACCCCTTGCAATTCTTACTAATTTAATATTTTAAATACATTAAATATAATAATATGACTATAATATATAACTATTCCTATGTATTAAATGTTATATATTTATGTTTTATACGTACTTAGTAAATATTTGGGTATTACAATATATATTAATAAAAATAACATTTTTATATATTTTTTGGACGCAGTACCATAACTTTTATTTTTTTCAGTTGAATTTTAAACTTTTAAAGTTGAATTCTACAATATTTTTGGTCGCACAATTAATTGTGCTTTCTTTATATTCGTTGTATCATGAACTAATTAATATATATTTTATTGTTTAACAAATAAGTGGCTAGCAATTATTACGTAGATATGCTTACTTGTATAACATGAGAATTGTTTACATTTATGTATTCAAAATTTGCTACGATCAGCAGATATGTATTTTTTTATGCTTTATCCTCCTGCTAATCTCTAAACTAAATAAATAGCATTTAGCAAGTTTTTCCAGTATGTCGAGCATAATAAACCTTTTATTCCCATCACGTTATACTAAATTCTGGTCATTTTAATCACGTAAATCAATACATTGGAAGAAATGCAGCGGAGATAAAAAAATCATATCACTGCAAATTAAACTTTAGAACTTTGATATATATTATGTATGTATATATGTATATATATAGTTATCATATATATATATAGGTATAGTGTGGTACCAGCCCAGAATAGTGCCACCCCCTCTAATTTCAAGGGGAGTCGTAAAACTCGACGCAATCCTACCGGATGATGGGCAGCAGCGTCATCCTGCATACTGGCTTGAACTGCGATCACCAACCCGCCTGCCCAGAAAGTTATTATGGGTAAATACTAGAATTTAATATATTGGGGAGGCCAAAGCTCAGTGGTGGTCTGCCTGTGGCTGATATGATGATAAGGTGCATAAAGATGCTCGAGAATGCTCACGCTGACTTGTTTTACGCAGAATTTCTTTGTTAATTGATCTCCTTTCGTTGTGCGCTTTAGTAATCAATAAGTATAATTAGACTACGTGATTAAAAAGACAGAATCTACAATAACTTTCAACTACAATAAGCAATGAAAGTCGACAGCGTCCGCGCTTTAGCACAATTTAAGTAGGAACTTAAATTCCAAATGCATAATTGCTGGATAAGTCACGAGAACAAAATATGAATTAAAAAATATGACTATATAATCAACAAGAAAAATGCGTTATACGATAATAACTTGAAATAGAAAGCCTTGTAAAATTGAAGCTAAAAACGAACTGAAATGAAATTGGTTTTGATTCTGAATTTTTAAAATTAGAACATAACAATAATACAAACAAAGAACTACAAATAGTTCAGTAAAAAAAATACAAAAGTAGTATTGTATTGTTTTTTTTTTGTTTTTCGATCTGATATCATTGAAGTTGACATACACAAAATTATGATACATTAACGTCTGCAATAGATATGTCAAGATACTATGTGAAACCTAAAGATAAGCATTTTTTATAATAACATTACAGTACTATAAAAAATCTTAAACTTAATTAGGCCTTAGAATAAAACTTACCATACAAAAAACAGTAAACTTGATTAATATTTTAAAAATGCCCTTTTTTTGCACTGGTAACACAAATATAGTACAGACTGAAGACATAGCCACTTTTAACACATTAATGATTAAATCATATTACATCACGTAATTTTATTAGCACTGGCAACATAGACATTGCTCAGTTTTGAGACCTACCATTGGTCTAGCTCACTTTTGACCCATTATTTTAATATTATATGTTCAAAGTGCACCTTTTAGCACAGGCAACACAAATATGGCTCAGGTTGAAGGCCTACTATTAGTCTCACTCACTTTTAGCACATTTAAGTTTCTTTCGAGTTTTTGTCGTCGCACATATCGCTTGGCTCGTTGATCACCGGGATTTTCTTGTCTGGGTCTCTGTTGGCTTGGGTGAGGACTTCTTGGACGTGTATTGTTAGTTCGGGGCGGACTACCTGTGCAAAGTTCATGAAAAATAAAAAATAACCTGGATTATCTGACATGGTGTCACCTAGCTCTTAACCAAACAGAGCTACCAGCTAGGTGCGCTCGGAAAGGCTAGTCACGGCCTGAGGTCTGCCAGCGGCAGTACGGGGGAAGGTTGACAAACGTCATGCCCGGTCAAACTAACTCAGTTTGTCGTCGACTGCCACGATGATCACACGATTTAGCTGTTAGCGTCAGTTTGTTCCAAACATACATGAGATAAAATATCCAAAGATGGGTCCGCCAATTACACGACAAATTAAAAATGTCATAAACAATGTGCACAGTTTTTTTCGAGACGAAAGGATGACAAGGAAAGCATCGAACACACAAATATTATGAAAATTAATAAATTTATAACAGAGGTTTGTCTTGTCAACTCGTAGCGTAATAAGAATTGTATTTGAAGGAAATACGAATCGGGAAATATCGGAAAAATATTTAAATCAAAGACAAAGACTTTCCACGGAAACCTAAACAAATAAAAAAGAAAAAGCATTGATGATTTAGACATAAGAGTAATACGAAGAAAACTAATTAGTTTTGCACTGTTAATAAATAAAATCCCAGATTGTTTTTTGAATTTACTCCGAAAATTTAACAAAAGTGGGACGACCATTTATAAAAAATTGAGAATCAATGTTGGAACCACGACGTAAAGTTTGACAACCAGGTAGACGAGTTGATCATAATGTAGGAAATGCGTCAGATTCTGAGGAGGACATGAACATTGAAGACATATCTAGTAATGAAGAAGAAGATATGGATTAATATTAGGCAATAAAAATTATAGTCAAAATTTGAAATTTTAATTTGCTTGTAATACTCTTTTTTATCATAAATAATAAAAATTTAATAAACACTTCAATATGCGTGTATTTTTATTAAGCAACGCTTGGCTTAGCCATATTCTGTCTTTTTCCATCTTTTGTTTGCGATTATACCTGATTGACCGTGTTTCTTGTTCCAGTTATGTGCCAAACATTGTACCTGAGTGAATGGAAGAAGGGCTCCAGCTACATCCATGGTATTGTTGATGTTACGATGCCACAGCTCGAGCACGACGCTCCGCCTCTGCTACTTGTATCTTGGTGGGCCCAGCCAGCCGCAGCCGAACACCTGAAGGAAATGCGCTAGATGAGAGAAGTGTTTGATTACTTAATAATCTATAACACCTGAGGAAAATACTCTATGACGCAGACCCGATGCAAAAAGACAATAGCAAGTTTGAGAAGTAAAACCACTTCAAAGCTTCCATAAACTAGAAAACGTTTGTAAGTATTTAAAACAAACATTAATATTTCCTATTATCGTTAAATTTAGAAGAATTAGCTTTTGAACAGGATAGAAACTTGCATTATTAGAAGTTGGCAGAAGAAGTTAAAACACTCGATGTGGATACCATATATTATACCACTACATAAATAGTAATCATACATTTACCTACCATATAGTCTTTGATAGAATAATATCCCTTTGAAGACAGCTTGCGTTTTATTGTTAATTTAAATTTATTTAGTCTAAGTTGCTGTATATTGCTTGGGATTTTATTGTAGAATCCCAAACATTGACCTTTATATAATATGTTTATCTTTTGGAGCCTAGTACTGCTAAATATCTTTTGAGACCCGCAATAACATTTGATCGAAATTTCACATAATTAGGTTGCGATGTTGTTTTAGATTTAACTAATAAACTTTAACTAATAAAGTAGACTTCTATCATGAGCATGGGGCCCACCCAATTGAAAGTGGTCACGCTTGAACGCTTGCCACACCATCAAGTCGCAAACCCGTTTTACGCCCTTTTTAAAAAGCCTCATGATGTCTTGAGGAATTCTCGACAGGGAGTTAATAAATGTAAACGTCCTGGAACTAACCGCAGTAAATGCTACTGAATTTCAGAGTAGATTCCAACCACTAATTCTCCCAATGTTACGAACTCTCACGGTGATTTGTTTCATGACGTTTACGAGATTATTATACGAATATATTTGCTTCGAGAACACGTTAAAACAAATAGTAGTTTTATCAATAGTGTTTTGTTCTATTTCATCCAGTCTTCTTCGCGAGACTAGTCATGTATTCCTGGAAATTAGTCTCACACCCTCATAAAGTGCTGCAGCATGATTACTTCTTGCATGTACTTGCTTGAATTCCTTCTCGACTTACTAACCGATCCTTAGAGGAGGAGAAAAATGCTATGCAGAGGACGCTTTGGTACAACTGGTGCCAGATGTTCTACCGCCTAACAGGTACGTCCTTCGCAATGCTCTAGGTTCTTTTTGTACACCACAAAGTGGCACTCAAGCATGAGATCCAGCAGGCACAGTAATATAATATAATATAAATATGTATTCATATAAAACTACGAAACATAGTAATATAAGAAGTTAATTCTTCTTCCACCTACTCAAAATTAATTTTGTAACGTTTGATCCTAGTTCATCCTATAGTCAAACTTATTGAACAGTTTTGTTCGACAAAGTGTTATTAAATTTTATAAATAAATAATAATGAAAACTTCTTTGAAGGTTTTTTGAGCAGAGTACATACATAATTAGCACGCCTGTTTCCTTGAAGAGGTAGGCAGAGGCAAACATACTCCTACGTTTCGCCTGTTATATTTTGCGTAATAAGTGGCGAGTAAAATACTTCATGACAAAAATGCGCTAAGATAAAATGTTTTCCTTGAAAAGAAAATTTCAACATAAAGTATATTGAGCTTCAAAAAGTGATAAAGAACTGATAACGCGAACATAACAAAAACATTGAAATACAAAAGATTGTTTTATTTGAAATACATTTCTTTGCCACTCATTCGAAGCATTGAAACTAAATTGAAAAGATTTATATCGCCAAGACGACATACAAAATAAAATTCAATAGCGGAAAATAAGTCGTTTCCAATTTCTCCTAAAAGTAATCATTGAAACTTTACACAACAGAAGACAACTGTATCGTGAATGAATCTAAATGACAAAGCTATCTTCGGGTTTTTTTAGGAACTTTAGCAACATTTTCACTGATTTTATGATGAATATAGGAGAGGCTTCTGACTGAATGATATTTGAAACGTATCTGAAGATAGTCTTGTTATACTTTTTTATTTGATAGAGTGGCGTGAGGTATTTTCCTAAGATTTGTATACCAAATGGTCTTGATGGACCAGTGGAAGCTTGTAATATAAAGGGCATGACAATCGACCGACGCTTTAAAATTCCTTTCAAGTTTTTAAGAGCATAATATAATAACCTCTTGTAAAATCCTCGTTTCCCACAATCCACAATACAAGGACGAGCGACAGAAAATTCTTTTGAAACGTACTATCCTCGTACACGCTCCTGTCATAATCATAATTAACTATGAAGTGTTAATTAATGTGCCTCTAGTATGGAAAATTTGTATCTGTATTTATGAGAACATTACACCTAGATGGGTTGTGACTGTCATTAGGGGTTTGATGATGACTACGAAGGTCGGTTTAGGGAACTCTTCAATGTTTAGTTTTGTACTGCAAACATTAAACTAACGAAAAAGGAATTGAGAGTGGGAAATGATAAATAAAAGTGGTTTATTTAACAGAGACAACATTAGCGGCAGCAGGCTTAGCACTTATTACGTGCGTCCAAGGAAAACAGGCTTGATAGTATGTATGTACAACATTACAAATAATCAGAGAAAATCTGAATTCAATTTTGTCACCAACCAGCCTGCCCAGCGTGGTGATTATGGGCAATTACCCGCAATAGAATGTAATCTATTGGGGAGGCTAATGGTCAGCAGTTGGCCCTAAATTGCTGATGCCATATCATCAAGTACTCCCAAGTTTACCCGTGGTACACTCTTCATAGTATTTTATTATCAAACCATGCTATTGGAATTTCGTTTAATTTACTTCCAAACAATATACATAGAATAGTCGTTGGACGACTAGGTATACAATTTTCTCGGCTCAGCCTGCCCTATTGGGGTACTCCAATATGAAAGAACTTAACTAGCCAAGTTAAAATTACATTTTTATATATATTGACATTTGTGTAACTCATGAGATAAATATTAATTATCCTACAAATAAGTCAATAACAAACTAAAGAAAGCGTGTTGAGTTTATATATGCAAATACAAAAAACAATACAAAATATTTATTTCTTTAAATTAATATAAATTTACATGTTATTAGTTCGAGGCCCCCTTTTAAATATAAAATACCTGTGTTAGACGGTCTCGCTCTTATGATTGTAGTGATTGCACTCGAATAATCTTTAATTAAGGATTCTTAGAATTTCGTTGAGTTTAGTTTTAGACTTCTCATCAGAGCAGTAAACATACTGACCTTAGCTTCCCGAACAGAGCAAGTCGACAAAAATAACCTATTGACCAACCGATTGTTATATAAAAATATAGCATCCTTCCAAATAGCACTACAAGCGTACCATGGATACGTATCCTCTCTGCTGCGTTATGGCATAATAATATGGGGTAATAGCGTAGATTTTGAAAGGGCATTTAGAGCTCAGAAAAGATGTATCCGTGCCTTATGCGGAATAAAACAAACAGAGTCATGTAAACCCCTCTTTGTAAAAAATAAAATACTCCCCCTACCTTGTATGTACATACTTGAAATGTGTCTGTTAGTCAAAAAATACCCAGAACACTTTATAAAATGTAAAGACACAAGGCCTAATCTGCGAGAGTCTAGAAAGAATAAATTAGCCATTCCGAATTCCAAATTAGGACTATTTCAAAAAAATGTTTTTTATATGGCCATAAAGATCTATAACAAATTACCGTTGGATTTATTGAATATGCCATTAGGTAAAAATAAATTCAAAAACAGTCTCTCACAATGGCTCCTACTGCAAAATTTTTACTCTGTGAAAGAATATTTAGAAAGATGACATTTATTATTATTCTCATTGTTTTGACTCTGCTGATGATACTATTGTAAATGATGTACCTATAAGTAGGTAAAATATAAGTATTTTATTTCATATTGACATTTTGTAATATTTAATTTTTATTATATTTTAATTATTGACATACTTACAATAATCATATTCAATGTTTAGATTCTAATTTATCTTAATTAATTGCTATTGAATAAAAATTTGCATGCCTGCATTAATATGGCAGAATATTGTAGCTTCTCAAAAAACATTGATGACCACCACAATGTCTGTACACAATATTGAGCAAATAAATTATGAATTATGAATGAATTATGAATTATGAAAAACACTACAGATAAGCAAGTCTCAACATCAACCAATGGTTAAGTGGCACATTAGTGCTATGTAATATAGTTTAACACAGCAAATTTAGAGTCTTTGCAACTAGGTTAAGTTGTTCACATATATGTTCAGGGTTCCATATCCAAAGGCTTAGAAAACGGAACCCTATCACTAAGACTCCGCTGTCCGTTCGTCCGTCTGCCACCAGGCTGTATGTCATGAACCGTGATAGTCAGGAAGTTGATATGCTGAGGCCGCTATAACAACCAACACTTAAAAAAAAAAATACTCAGGGGGCACCCATATAACAAACATGATATTTTTTGTTCATTTTCACTCAATTTTGATAACGACAACAGGTAGACGCTGGAAATATTCACAGAATATTTAGTTATACGCCCTATTTAGTTCTTGTATGGGTACAATTTCGAATTGAGCATTACATTCAACAACAAATAAAACTCAGAACCATTGTTTTACATAATGGTACGGAACTATTCGTGCTCGAGTCCGACTCGCACTTGGTCGGGAATTAAAAATTTAGCTTAAAGCCCGTGACTTAGCCTTCGTAAGCTACAGGTAGGTACTTTTTTAAATCCCGATCTTGCGAGTGACTGTTGTTTGGAATAAATATCTAATCCACTTAATATCTATAAATTCCCTTTTCGGAAACCCTAAAAACTACAAAAGCTTTATACAAACTTTGCCATCCTTTTTACCTCCTTAAGAGTTGAATTTCGTATTTTCCCGTCTTAGTGAGCACTTGAGTCTTAAAAGGACGTTTCACACTTTAAATGTTTACGACTTTCTTAAGTTTATTTGACAATTCTAGCACTTGTAGTTATTGAAATTTCGTGATGAGTGAGTGACTTTTCGCTTTTATAGATATAGACTGATATTTAAGAAGAACTGTTGAAATGAAACGTGAAATTATTACAGAACATAATTGTGCGCTCGCCAAAGTTGTGTTGAAAGTATAAAAAGTTACCTTCAATTTTAAATCAGATATAATTATCCCTAAGCATATTTATTTACCAAGCGGCACAGGTAATTATTAATGACTTTGTGTCAGTTTCGGTTAGGGTTACACCGGGAGTTCAGCAAGGTTCTGTTTTGGGTCCTCTCTTAAAAATGTCATACCTATGTATTACAAAAAATAATGTTAACAAATTATTACACACGTAGGTGAACAACAAAGATGCTACAAAATAATAAATGTGATACCTGTGAATATAGCGTTAACAACACTTTAAAGACATGGATTATAATTTATCAACATTACTAACTTATAATAACGATCTATGATTTACAATAGACATTAAAAAATATGAATGTTCAGTTTATTTTAAGTTTGAGAGTTGCGTGTGAAAATAAAAGTCAATTTATTTTTCACGCTACTATTGGTTTAATTAATTTCTAAATTCCCGTATATAGGTACTTAACCCATCATCACTTCAGCCCATCAACGTCCCACTACTGAGCACGAGCCTCCTCTCACAAATCAAGGTGTGAGGGTAATGGGTCATACTCCACCACGCTGACCCAGTGCGGATTGGCGGAGGCAGGTGTATGGCGTCCTGCTGTTAGAATTTATCAAGCCGCCCATTAGGCCTCTAACATGGCTTAACGACTACCACATTTAGTGATAACCGGGACCAACGGCTTAACGTGCCTTCCGAAGAACGGAAACGCTCGATATCAAATGCCACACAAACGGTCACCCATCCAAGGACTGACCTCTGTAAACTCTGCTGTACTTCGGTGATCGTTTCCGACCACCGAGTTCCGCAGAGCTACGAGCGAACTACGAGCTTCGCTTGACCCATCAATCTAGTATAAACTTTGCTCGTTAGTATGTGACATTACTCAAGAGATTGAAAGCAGGAGCTTACATCATCGCTTCTCTCAAATTTTCAATTTCCGTACGTTCGACGTCAAATTGAAAGCCTTGGGAAACAAAATTAGCCTGTCATAAAAGGATTCCTTTGAAGCCACGCATGTTGCTCGCATTAAAAAAGGAATGATTTCCCCCAAGAAATTGTAATGTTTCTCATTGTAAGACCCTCTCTGTGGTTATAGCGTATTTATTAATAAGCATTAAAATTGCGTAAAAATCAAAACCTTTGTCTTTTCCACATCTTTTCAAAAGCTTTTTGTTTTCGATAATCAAGAATTTGTTGATTAATGTAATTCTATAAATAGCACAGTCCATGGAACATGGAACAGCTGGTTACACAGCTAATATTCAATTTGTGTTATAAAATATGGAGAACTATAAGTAAAACAATATCAATATTTTCACCTAAATTCACAGCATGACATTACTGTCTAATTTTAAAAACAAATGCAGACAGCATAAGACAGAAGGCCACCTCTGACATGCCATGACAGAAAAACGAAACGAAAGTCAAAAGCGAAACACGTTGATTGTTTCTCAAATTTTCGCAAAATTATAGTTGTGCGGGAATTGTTACAGAGATATTTTTAATCAATCACTTGCTTACAATGGATTTCCACAAAGTAACGCCTGAATTAATAAATTACCTCAATACTAATATTACATAGTTTATATAATGTGTAAATATATTTATTTATGTGAATATTTTCTATTTCAGTTTAATTGATTATGGGGAACCATGATTTTCTCTTCTATAACCTATATAAATATACCTATATAGTATAATAATTATTGTTAATTAGAGCACTCTGTTGCGCTATCCCATAGGTATAATTATTTTCTTGTCCTGTCCATACCAAGGTTGCCTGGAAGAAATTGCTGTGAGCTATGAAATTAATGTAATTCTCTTGTTATGATGTACAATAACGTGTTCTTTTTTTTTTTTTAATTTGACACGTCATAATGACTACATCCTGCCTAATGAAAAGCAGTCGATGCAGTCAAAAAAAAAAAAAATGCGCTTCATATCGTTCATTCATTTACGAAAAGCTGTGTCGACGACGGTATGTACCCAATTTAGAAAAGTCGCACTACTTTTATCATTTGAGTCTGTAAATAGATATGTAACACAAATTTTAGGCATACCAAGCTGTTGAAAATAATTCAAGAATATTTTTTCATCTTGGTGATCTTTATGATTAGTTATTATTGTGTATACAAATAATTTTAAGTATTTTCTGAAAATTACAAAAAATATTTAGTTCCAAGATAAGTATCATTAAGAACTTGTGTTATGGATAAATACTAAATAATGGATAAATATACATAAACACTTTATTTTTATAAATACATACTTAATATAAATAGGTAATACCCAGAACTGAACAAATTTATATTCATGCACACAAATATTTGTCCTGTGCGGAGATCTCCGCGCAATATCGGTCGTCTTATGTATATACGTGAATAGTACTAGGCCTACTAGTAAATTATGTAAAGTTATGAAATATGCGCGGGGAGACTTGCGCGCGTTGAACAGTATGACATATGTAGGTAGTAGCATATCATGAAGTTTTCTTACCTGGCAAATGACTAGTGCAAGAAGAAGAAGCACGACCAGCGCCACCACCCCCCAGGCCACGCCGAGCTGCACCAGCGCGAAGACGTACAGCGTGCGGTGGCACCACTGGTTTGGCTCAAACAGCGTCGGCGCATAGTCGGGCCACATGATTCCAAGCACCCAGTAGTTACCGAAAGCGAACCTGTCGACAAAATGTCGCTGGTATTCTGCTGTCCATTTGTAATTTGATAATTTTGCTACCTGCTATAAAATAAAAACTCTTCTATTGTTTTTTAATATGATTATAACGTTTATTTTCTCACCACAATTACAGAAATTACATGCTTAATTGGTACTTATAAAAACAATTCACAAAGCTTATCTATGATTGTGGAAGACTGGAGTCTGAAGTAGGCAGTATGTCTGCCTGTACCTCAGAACTCCACCCTCCTTAAAAGACATTATTGTTATCTAGAATATTATATCTAAAACTATAGGTAGCAACAAAACAAAGAATTAAATTAAATTAAATGTGCTCACATCTCCATTACATACTGTAAGTATATATATAGAATGTGTATGTGTATGTTAATATCAAAACCTAAACAATTGAAATAAAAAATTAAACAAATCAAAGGATACGACACTTAATAGAGTTACAAAAGAAAACAAAAGGTAATAATAATAATAATAATCATTTATTTGCACAAAACATGGTATAACGTGGTCTTTACACAATAATAATACAAGAGCTCATGTTTCACTATTAAAATAGCATGCAAATCATTTATATTTATGTCCAATGTACTCTAAATTAGTCTAAAAAAAATTACAATAATAATATTACATTCCAAATTAATCTACTTAGTACAAACAAACAAAAAGTTACAAATGTCAATAAACTCAATCAATGCCAATAATATCAATGTCTATTTGTCAAAAAATTCCTTAACACTATAAAAATTATATTCATTTAGCCATTTAAATATTCTTTTTTTAAATAATAAACAATTCACCTCCTTTATTTCTATGGGAATCTTATTATATATTTTGACACACATTGCAAGACAGCTTTTACTATATTTAGATGTTTTAGCTACATTACGAATGACCAGTTTATGTCTGTCTCTTTGCACTCTGGAACAATATGGCTCAGGTGCTTTTTGAAAGAGATCTTTATGGTTATGTACAAAATTGCATACCTCGTATATGTAAAGCGATGGAAGAGGCAGCAAACCTAGATTTTTAAATATTGGTCTGCACGATTCATCTGGTAGAATTCCACATATGGCCCTTATGCACTTCTTTTGTGCTAAAAATGCTCGATTCCAATCTGTGCTGTTACCCCATATCAACAAGCCGTATCGCAATACGGATTCTACATAAGCACGATAAGTTAAAACGGCTGTTTTTTTATTTGTTACTTTTCCAACCTGACTCAGTGCATAAATGAATTTGTTAATTTTGTTACAAACGTTTTCAATTTGTACTTTCCAATTTAAAAATTGATCTATACTAACTCCTAGAAAGTTCACGTTTGTTACCTCGTTTATTTTTTTGATATTTAACTTAAAATTATATTTCTTATGTTTTGATTGATTAAATTGTATAAATACTGATTTATCTAAATTCATTTTCAAATTAGTTGCTTCTAGCCATTCTATTAATTTGTCAATAGTATTATTTATGTCAATTTCGTGAGCAGTCAATGAATTGTTTTTCTTTTCAGTCGTCACAATTATGGAAATGTCATCTGTGTATAAAATACATTTGTGAATGGTTATGTCAGATATGTCATTTACATACAATATGAATAAAAGAGGGCCCAATATACTCCCCTGTGGAACACCGTTTTTGATTTTGCGACAACTAGAAGAATATGACAAAACTTCATTTGTCATTAATTTATCTACCACAACATATTGTTCACGATTTGATAAGTATGATGCTAACCAATTAAGTGTTATGCCTCTCACACCTATACATTGTAACTTTTTGAGTAGTACATCATGCGAAACATAGTCAAAAGCCTTAGATAAGTCAAAAAATAGGCCAGTCGTCCAAAAATTATTATTGATATTATTATAAATTGAATTCGTTAAAGTAAAAATAGCCAATGTCGTCGATTTACACTTTTGGAAGCCATACTGGTCACTATTTATAATATTATATTTATTGCAAAAACTAACTAATCCGTCCTTTGCTTATCCATCTATGATTGATATCATTGTTTCTTGATTTGATTTTTATAGTGGGAAAACACAAATTATACAGTAGACAATACATTTCGTAAAACCCAGAAAAGGCCCTATTAAAATTACTTTCTTCATAGACGTCATTCCATAAGAGACTATTCAAATATTCCTTAAACTTCTTAATGTTCTCAGGGGAATAATCTTTTTTATATATAAAATAACATTTTGGTTTAAAATGTTTTTTTTTAACGTTAAAACTAAGCAGCTGCGCAGTCTCATGATCCGATAAAAACAAAGGTAACACGTAGGCATCCGCTTTTTTGATGTTACTAAGAATATGGTCTATGCAGGCTTCCTTACGGTTCGGTTCAGTAATATGAATTATTAAATTATGGTTCTTACATAGATCTCCTAAAAAGTCTGTAATTTTACCCTTTTTTAACGTGTTTATGTTAAGATCTCCTGCAATAACAATTTTTATGTTCAATTTAAATTTTTTATATATGTTGTATAAAAATGTGTCTAGCCTACTTAAAAAAGCATTAGGGTCAGAAGATGGAGTTCTGTATAAGGAAATAACAATTAGTTTATAAATTGGAACTTCAATGCCACATACTTCAAATATCTTTGGTAAAGCATAGTTTTTTAGCCAAGTCAGCTCTTTGTAAAATATACAATTTTTCACCAATATGCAAGTCCCACCTCTCTTTTGTTCTCTACAGAAAAGGGCCGCCAGCCTGTAGTCTTTAATTTTAATAAAACTATCATGTCCCCACTTAAGAAATGTCTCTGTAAGACAAATAATGTCGGGATCCATATTTGCTTCGCATAACTCTTGTAGAGTTAATTCTAATAATGGCTGTTTTGAGAGAATGCTAGCAATATTTTGATGAAGTATTTTAAATTGTTGTTGTTTAGTCTCGAAAAATGTTTTATTTTTTGATATGGGAAAATAGAAAAGTATGGACCTTTTTCTGTTTTGGGTCGGCTTGCTGTCATGAGGTATTATATTTGTACAAGCACTGTCATTTATATAATCATTTTGTTTCACTTTTTTTTGGGCAAAATAATATGGAATTGTACCTTTCCTATAATTATCTGGTATTGACTTTGGTACTTTCCTAAATACTATTTTTTTAAGTGCTACAACATCTAAATATTTATTTTTATAGTTTGTACAGTCAATGGCATAATTAATCGAATTACAAATGTCAAATAGATTATAATTATTACAACGAACAAAATTACAATTATTAAATTCGTTACATAAATCATTGAGTAAATTATTCACATAACTTTTGTAATATTTTTAAACACATTTAATAAGAAAATGTCACAAAGATTAAATCTTTTAAAGAGGAGTCGTAATAAGGAAATTAGTTTTTTTAAATCAGTATCATTCTCACCAACTCCTATTATCAATTTGTCTCCTGGCTTCAGCTCGATATTCTGATAGCTTTTCAGGACTTCAGCGCTCTGCGCGTAAGGTTTAGTCTCGGCCATAACTTTATATTGTCCATAAGGAGATGTTTCTCGTGTAGTTATCAAAGCAGAAGCAAGACCCACGCACTGCTGAGTGCCCAGAATCAATATCCGGTTGCAGTCCGTGTTGTCGCTCGGTTTACTTGAATGTATTTTAATTTTTGAATGTGAAATTTTTGGTGAATGAATCTTTTGTTTTAAAATAGTAATTTGTCTTCTTAAATCTGTTATGACCACTTGTGCTTGTTTTAATTGTAGTTCTAAGTTTACAATTTTTTCACTTAACGCTATCGAAACATCATTCATTCCATCGTTATAAGTTCCACACACAGATTTTGGAGTTTTAAAGATTGATGGAGAACTATAAAATTGAGGAGTTGCTTTTTTTTTCCTTGAACTACAGTTTTGACTTTGTAATGGCGATGCTTGACACAATGTTTTTAATGTTTTATTTTCTTTAGTCAATTGATCTACCTGCTTACGAAGAGTATTGTTTTCAAGGATAACGTTTTCCAATTCGTTTTGTGAACTGGCTACTTCAGTCGTCAGTTTTGTTATGGTATCTTTCATTTCTTGCATTGAGGCAGAGTCAGTCAACGAAAAGTCGACACTTTTTGATAAGTGGTCGGGCGAGAGTGAAAATGAATCGTCAGATATGTTGGGCGTGAGTATATGCGAGTCCATCTCTGTGCTGCATTGCGGTGTATCAGAATTACTTTGTGGAGTATCGCACGACGGTAGCTTGAGCGCCGGATTTTTTTTTCGCTTAGTAATATTAGCATGGCTTTCTTGTTTATTATTTACGTTGTTCCCGCAATCTTTGCATTTACAGTTTTTTTTTAGAAGAAGCCTCCATTAAACGATATAATTTTTCTGAAAATCCCGCGCAATCAAATTCAAAGTTATTCTTACAAAGTGAGCATTGTAGAGTATTTTTTTTATCTACTTGTACTTTGCATTTAAAACATTGTACTAATAACGACATCTTGCGGCCGATGTTGGCATTACTTCGTTTAAGACTGCGTGCTTCCGCGGACATTATGCTAGTAAGATGCTTTGTGATTTGTGAGTAGTGCGCACGACTGACTGCAGATGTAGCTGTCTTATCGATCAATTGATTGCCTGTAGTTGTCTTACGATAATCGCACTTATGTCAAAGCAACAGAGGAGACTGATTTGGTTTTTGCAACAAATATGATTTGAATAATGCAACGTATACTCGTACACCTGATTTTCATTTAATTCGATTTATAAATGTAATCCCAGTGTAACACTGTGTGCGATTAGTCAATATTTGCTTTATTAATTATATACAGGTCTTTAATATTTGATTTAGTACCTCACTGGATAGATTTTTAAAATTGTATATTCACTCAGTATTATCGTAAATTCCACTCACATATATCCGAGAATCCAGTAGATAACACTTGTGCACAATATTCAAAAATAACTGAGTATAATAATCACAATTTTATTGGTATATACCACTTTTAGTATTTAAATTTATTTATAAAATCAGCAGGTAGTGGCTCAGCTTGTGCTACCCGGTGTATGTTACGCCGAGCAGCGCTGGGTTTCAGCCGCCACTGTTCTACACATTATTAAACAGAAACTGTCAGGGCCCACGCCCACAAAATGAAGAAACATAAAAAATACAATTATAATAACTTAATAACAATATATAATTATAATATGTAAGTAAATCTACTATAAGTAATATATCATTTATCGCTCTACATTCACTAAACTGGCAGCAGAAGGATTATGTGGATACAAATCCAATTTCTGATAATGTCGACGCTGAAACCTTGTTGAGAATAAAATCGTAAAGTGAAGTAAGTAACAAAATTAAATTTATTTTTAGAATTAATTGAATTGTACATATTTTTCTGATTGTTAAAGAGACATAGAACTTCTATTATAAAACAAAACAAGCCGAGCAAAAAATTCACCCATAAATAAAAGTAGAATTAATTAGACGAAAACATCTTAACTAATTAGATTATTTAAATCAAAAATAAACTTGTTATTTTCGTCTTTAAAGCAAACATACAGAGACGAAAAAAGGTGAAAAAAAACAAGCATGTTTCTATTTCAAAAACGTAAAAGGTATCCCTTTAGGCAGAATCTGGCTGACAAGTAAATACTTACTGTAAACAAAAAGTGATTGAGTTGTTCGGGATAAAGTGGGATGAAAACTTGTTCCGAGTATTGAAAGCCCTTTTGAATGAAAAAGTGTCTTATCCAATCCAATTACCGTCAGGAATAAAATGCAAAACGCCCTCTGATTTACCAACTTCTTTGCTGTGTAAATAAACTGTCTATGCCCGCTACTCTCGGCGTGGTAAGTGTTTTCTCATTAGTCTGTGAAGTAGCAGACAATTGCCGGAAGATGGGACATAACAGAATTTCAATTGTGTCTGGTTACTCGTGGTTTTAAAGGTCAAAACCGGTTTGGCATCTCAACTAATCTCAAGTAATGAATTATCGTGTTCGTAAATTATTACATATATTCGCAAACATAGGCATATTTTATGCCCACACTTCCCCAATTATGTTGTTGGTCTCACGTAGTAGGTGGCGAGCCCATTGCCGCGTATTATGTTCATTAGTAATGGTACCTATTGCATTTGTAAACACATTCGTAACACAAACGACCACATACTTCGTGCAGTGTGGAATTGGTACTTTCTAAGGTTCACAGGAATATTTTACGCGGCCTTCTTTAAGAAAAGCCGATTTAGTTTTTTTTTAATTACTGAGTAGGGAAAACCGCCCGAAATAGTGACTTATTACATTTATAATTATGTATATTATAGGTACACACTGTGAACTCTATATGGAAATTCACTTTATGAAAATCCGATTAAGCGAGCGTTAATTGTTTTTTTAAACACAAATTTGTAAGCGAGAAAAACGCTGGAGATAGACACGTATCACATTTT
This sequence comes from Musotima nitidalis, assembly GCA_949126915.1. Lineage (NCBI taxonomy): Eukaryota > Metazoa > Arthropoda > Insecta > Lepidoptera > Crambidae > Musotima > Musotima nitidalis. The sequence goes on along the minus strand of OX421424.1, from coordinate 1,615,867 downwards.
CAATTATATATATTATGGGTAAATTTAGTGGAAGTACTTTTAACTATTAAAACAAATTCTAAGTCTAAGGGCTTAAGTAGAGCCATGTTTTGGGCGCCTTGGATTGTTTTCGCCTCAGCAGTGGCTTGCATACTGTTTACTGCCAGACCAAAACAGGCTTGACTTTAAATATTATGTGTATATGTTGATAATTATGTGTATGTGTTGATAATTATGTGTATATGTAAATTGATTGGAAGTACTTTTAACCGTTAAAAATATATATAATTCAAAGGGTAAAAGTGGTGCAAAATTTTGGGCGCCTGGGACGTTACTGCCTCAGCAGTGGCTTGCTTACTGTTTACTGCCAGACCAGGGGGCCTACCGCCGAGTTCGATGGCAATCGATTATAAGGCAAAATGGAATTGGAATTGAATCCAGAACAGGCTTGACAGTGGCAAATTTTATTAAGAGTGTAATAGGAGATTAATAAGTAATAGTGTACCAGATCCAGGCCTGGTATGGAATTTGATGTTCTTCATAATTATCTCAGCCCATTGATGTACCACTACTGAGCAATGGCTTGCTATCATGAACCATGGTGAGAGAGATTGAGGTCATATTTACTTCACCATGCGGACCTAGTAGAAATTATCGTTAGAATTAAATCAAGTCGCCCAATACTTCATGCTACTTTCGAAGCAACGCTCGACAATAAAAGCCATGTAAGCGGTCACCCATCCCAGAACTGTACTATGTGAATTTGGTTTACTTCGTTGATCAATTTCCATCACCTAGTACACAGTACCCGGAGCAACGAGCACTTCTGATATTTAATCTAAGCAATAAGATTATATTTATATTATACTTACCAGACCATGAGGAATATAGTCAGCGTATAAGCCAAGACCCTCTCCGGCACGCTGGCTGAAGAGTTGGAGCTCCTGTTAGCCAGCTGAGTCCAGAGCAGCCAGCAAATACCGGCGCCTCCAGCTGCCCCGCCTACCACCATATACACTGGGATCCGAGGTTCGGCTGGGCAGTCTCTGATGTACTGGACTCCTGGAAACGCAAACAACCTTGAATAAACTTGTTAATTTTCCATCATAACTTGTGGTAGCCACATACGTGGGGACCCTCCAAAAAAAACTACTACTCATGTCTTGCCCGAGGTGGACCACTGAGCCGTCCCCCCCCCTCCCCCGGACTTGTCTACACCTTGATCGGGCGGAGAAAACCGCTGGGAAAGAGGTAATACCAAGAGAACGGCGACACTGGGTGCCCTTAGTATTGACTACCGGGGGGGGGGGGGGGGGGACGTTGGCCGCGGGCGGGGTGTCAGTCGCTGAAATGCAGGTACTGGCCCCCCGCCCCTGTCTCAACAAGCGGCGGAAGATTTTAAATAGGTATTACTGCTAGCGGTCGTGCCTGCCGGTGATAAATCCCACACACTTCTTTTGGTCCCTCTTTGGCCGGCAGACCGCCCTCTCTTCCGGCTTAAAAGCATTTTGATTTTGTTACCGAAGTAAAAAAACAAGGTGATTGAGGGAATGGAATCTTGTCTGGTGTCAATGTGGGGGGAGGAGGGTTCTAGGCACCTCTCATCATCTGTCACTTATACACATCATCGATTCACTGCGCAAACACTGAATTTTGCTAGAGCTTTGTAGATTGTTGGGAGACAGAGTCTTGCAGAGCTTCTTGCCAACTTCTTCTCCAAGCAGGCTCCCGTTCTAGCGAAGTGGCTCTCATAGACTTTACTGACGATTAAGACTGCTTTGGAATTTTGACTTTCTTTCGCCAAGCTTGAAATAATTTGATTTTGTAAATTGTTGTTGCAAGGTATCAATATTAAATCTACCTACTCCAAATGGGATAATTATGGGCGTGATAACATTGGATATTTTACAAACCTCTCTAATTACAGTAAAATATAAGAAGCTATTTAACCAATGTTATTTATATTAAAGTTGCCTTTTTTCGAGTTCTTGGAAAATTTTATTGAAATACTAATAAATTGGAGGAGATCTCATTAGCTTGGCCTCTTTTTCAGATTTCGTTCCTTTATATTCCCACTATGAAATTGTGTAAATAATTTTCAGAATATAATTAAATTAAATAAGTACTGAGAACCCGCTGATGGATTTATTTGTACGAAATAATTAATTTGAGTCCTAAAGGCTTTGTCACATCGCAAGCGTACGCGAGACGTTTCATTAGCAAAACGTTACTTTATCAAAAAGTCACGATAGAAAAATATCACTTCAGCGAAACATCACGATAGCGAGACTGAAAACTATGATGATGATGAACTATGATGATATATAACTATGATGAAAACCAGAGTCCACAACAAATTCATACAAATTCTGCTCTCTGCAATAAACCAACCGTTCTAACACAAAAGAGTTATTTGAGGGCATGTATCTACGAAATAAACTTTTTTTGTATAAAGGTACTTTTATATGATAACCTACAACCTCGATACAAGTTTCGCTTCGACTAGGGTACCCGGCTTTGCATCGGAATCTAGGCAACAGATATAGTCAATGTAATCTTAAATTTTTTATAGTTAGGCAAACGATTTTATCGCCTCAAATACATACTGTTATTCATTTACTATACACCAACTTCGCAAATCACTCACTCCTGTACAGTTCATATGGCATTGAAGAGATCTAGAAGGTAATCGTTACATTTTCAAAGGCTTCTTATACCGAAGACGTTTGATTGACGTTTTCTATGTGACAAGGCCTTAAAGGCTCTATGTCGTCATTGTGGCAACGTAGACATTTTGTTTTACTTTCATTGTTTTTATTATCTTATTCAATTCCTTCTAGGTTGTCTGTCCAGTTTTTCCATTTATGACTCCTGTACACATAATGCAGTACGTTGTACCAAGCAAACATTTTTTTTTTATAACTATACGTAGTTAGACGTCTGGGTCGATGCCTACATATGAATTTATTAATATTTAGCACTATAGGCACTATTCTTTGGCAGTTGTATATTTTTGACTTCACACCTTATATAATAATTTTTTGTGATTGGTTTAGTAGTTGATAAGTTTAATCATTACTCATATTTCTGCATTAAAATATAAGTATGTCTAAATAATCAGACTAAATGTTGTAAAATAATGATTCTTACAAGTAACATAATTATCGTTTTAGAGAGCTGTTAACAAACAATTTTGACGACCGATATGGCCTTCACTCCAGAGGTCGTGGGTTCGATTCCCACACAAGACAAATCTTTGTGTGCATGAACATGAATATTTGTTCTGGCCTGGGTGTTTTCCTATGTGTATTAAGTATGTATTTACAAAAAAAAAGTATCTAAGTATGTTTATCCGTTGTTTAGTATCCATAACACACCTTCTTAATGATACTTATCTTGGAACTAAATAATTGGTGTAATTGCCTGAAAATATTTATTTATTTAATTTTTGAAAAAAATAGTTTGTAATAACAAAAGCCTCAAAGAGTATTTCCGGTGTTAGCTCGCAAATATCTTGATCTTAGTAAAACATACATACATACAACCACGCCTGTGTTCCCGAATGGGTAGGCATATTATACGCACAGATTTCACCTATTATATTATTGATTCCACATAACAGGTGGCGAGCCTATTGCTGCTTACCAGGAACTATTGTTCGTCAGAGCCTCGTCCGTTGTTCGGCAGGTGCACCACTAGCAGGTGAGGTTGGCTTGGGTTCCTAAGATCTTGGTAGGATCCCTATATACCCCCCCCCCGACTGGTCTCCACCTTGCCGTGGTGGGGGGGCTGAGTAGGGAAAAGGTAACACCCCGAAATTGGCGACTCTGGGTGCCCTTAGTACTACCGGGATAGACTACCGGGGGGGAAACTAAGAGGGACCTGGGGAGGGCGCAGCGTGCGGGCCAGGAGGGCCCGTCCAGCAGCCCCAGGAGGGTCTTAGGCAGCGGGGGCTGTCTAACCCATGGACCCTCCGAGAAGTCGGCCACACACGCTATGGTCGCACAAGGAGATAGGAGGGGCGCATCCACTGCGTCTCTCTGAGGAGGTCCTCCCGGTTTTGGGTGGGTATTACTGCTGGCGGTCGTAGATACGACTAAGAGAGGAGAATGGGACTCTCCTCTCTTAATCAGTCCCCCTTTGGCCGGGAGACAGTGCGTAAATGCATTTTGTTACCGACGTGAATCAAAAAAAAAAAAAGCATCCTTACATACCCAGGTAGTTTCCATGTACGAGCTATCACATCTAGACCAATGATATATTTTTTAAATAAATTATTCAATTGTTGCCACTGTTACGGGGTTTTTAAGCGTGGGCGCTTAGATGCGGGGCTGTGTGTACTTGAGAGCTCAGTTACCCTTACGAAATTGCCTCCAGTATCAAATTTGTTCATGTATTAATAATTTTATAGTATTTCAATATTAACTTAAGTGGCTTATTGAAGTCGAACTAAGTCAAAAATACGAGCATAGTAAGTAAGTATTTGGGTAAGGGCATCTACAAACTTCGATGGAGCCCAAGCCAACCTCACCTGCAAGTGGTGCACCTGCTGATCAACAGACGAGGCTCTGGCGAACGTAACACATCCCGGAAGGCGGTAATAGGCTTGCCACCTATAACGTGGGATCAACAATGTAATTGGCGAAGTGTGGGCATATTATATGCCTCTGCCTACCCCTTCGGGGAAACAGGCGTGAACTATGTATGTATGTTTGTATTTAGGTAAGATTATGATTTGAATTGAAACAAATTTAGTTATTACACTATAATATATATATTTTCGCTCATGAATAAAATGGAGGTGAGTCAAAATAAGAGTTTAATACATCTAACAAAATGGCAAAACACCGTACTTACAAAGTATATACTTTTGAATTATTGGTCTGTTTCTCTGTTTCTGTCTCTAATCCCTAAAACTCTTGAAACGATTTTCTCTGACATAATGCTGACTTACAAATAGCCCAATGTAGGCTACTTATTGACCCAAAAGTTATGAAAGAGAGCAGCCACTTGTTATCAGAAAATCGTACATTATAGAATTGGCATTAGCTATTTTTAAATATTGTACAAGTCAATGTAGGTTCTATTCATATTTAAAAATGGGCATAAGCTAAAGGTCGATTCTAGCAAAGTACATATTTTTACATCTCATTCCCGTAGAGATAGGCAGAGATCATATCATTCCATTTGCTATGATCCCGTCACTCACACTTAGCATCTTTCACGACCATTATAGTCTAAGAGCTAGTGAAAGCTACCTATATGTTATTTGATTGTTTGCAGAATGTGTACTCAATGAAGACGTCTGCTGTGCTTTTGAATCTTAGTTTCTATGTCTCTAGTTTTATTTATTTTATAGTATCACATATCACAACGTACCTACGTATTTTATTTAAGATTTTCTTATTTTTGTTTTTTTTTTGTTTTCTTTTGGCATTACCATGCCTTTAAATGTAAGAACCTAATTGTGTAGACCAAATAATTAATTTTATTGTTATTTATTCTTCTTTATTCTGATCAATATAATTTTTAAGACACTAATAAATAAAATAAATCAATAGCAGATCTTGTTAATTACATAAAAAAATTGTTAATTCCCATACTGACAAAACTGTCTGCCATTAAGTGAAACGCGGGTTAATGGTCTGCCATTGTTGTTTTCCTATAATTATAATATATTTTTCAATTAAAAGCAGCAGACATGGTCAAATGAATTGCTAATACGCCAAAGAAGTATACCTGCCTTACTTGAACGCCCGATGCGTCCACCACTTTGGGCTTAGTAACTCTCCATCTCATGTTAGGTAGGTAGCCTCAATGTACAAAAACTCAGGTCTGCTTAAATATAAATTGGTAGCTTTTCACTAGCTCTTAGACTATTAACCTTTTCATGCACTCCCGTCAGTTTACCTATCATTTCTATAAATCTTGTGGATTTGGTCATGGAAGGTTTTATCAAAATATTGTTGCCCAAATAGGCTATAGATTTTCCAGTGTGATGTTTGTTCAATCGTTATTGTTTAACAACTTTGTAAGCTTTCAGGGAAATGGTCGTTTTCTCTGCACATCGTTCTTCCACTTCACAAGTCACACACACTTCTATATATAATAAACTTCTGAATGATAGTAAAAATATGCATTTGTTTGTTCTTTAATTTGAAAGGATGAAACATGATTCAAAATCAGTAAAATATATACTATATATATACCTCAACAAAAAAAACTAAAAATGATGTGTCAAAAATATTTGACATTAAACTTTTCTATAACTTGCTACTTAATATCAAAACAGAAATACAGAGTTATCCCCTCTTTTCTTTGTAGCTTTTTTTAATCCAATGTAACGAGCAGATCTCACTAATTGGATGTTTTAAGGCTTAGCCGCCGATTGCAAATGAAAATCAGAATTCATTTGCGGAACCAGTCGAGATATCATTTCCCCTTATTCAAGTTGGTGAATAGATAATAAAGTCTTCAATGAAAAAAATTTTTGTAGTCGAAACAAATTTATTTATTTTTATGCAAATGTTTCGTTAAGAAAATTAAGTCTTATGAAGGCTTGTGACTATAAAATAAGTCGATAAGATCACTTAGTCCACCGACTTTCTCCAGACCATCGGTTGGTAAGCCGTCCTGTACAAATTTCGCTGATTTGCAGTCGCCATTAAAGAACCTTAAAACCCATCGTCAGTCGGTTATTCGGGCTATATTCGCACTGCCACTTCAACTAGCAAATCCGTCTAGCTATGTCGTTCTTTAACCAGATTTGGCTGAATTTAAGTTATTACATGGAGCTACTGCCGCCTGATCTCAAAATACACCTGGTTAAATCAGCTGTCAGTTTATTAGATGACACTGACTTATACAGCTGAACTTAGGTCTTCTTAATAGTTTGTGGAAGCTAGTATTAGGTAAATATTAATTCTTGGTTCCAAAAGCTTCATATTTGTCTTCAAAACGCATCACCCGTAAAGTTAATTATCTCAGTGAAATTCCAATTCGTATTCAAGTACTAACGTTATTGTGATATTGTGTGGCTACCTGGCAACATTGTGAGCTCGGAATAGGATTTTGTTCTATACAAATCCCCACCACATTTTAATACAAACTTAGCAAACCTTAAACTGAATTGAAATAAACCTTATTACGCTTACGTAAAGTCCAAACAGTGGTTTCTGATGTCCCACGATTCTACTCTCATTCGAAATGAAATAGACATTTGTTGCCAGCGAAAATATTATAAAAAACCTTTGAAAGACACGAAAAAGTTTGGTAGCTGAGAAAATCTTTTTAATTTAATTTTGAAGGGCTATTGTTAATATTCGGATTTCTTTCTTTTATTATTAAATTTTGAAAACAAAAGTAATTTTGATGCTTGCGTGAAATATGTTTTGTTTTACCGCTTATAATCGTAATATTTAAATATTAAAATTTCTAGGCATAACAGCTCTGCTCAAAGCCTATTATTAAAATAAAATTAATATGAACGTGAATTGGCCACAGACAAGAAATTAAACAGACTTCTTGGCGGGAAAGTGATGCGTTATGTCTGCAGTTTTGTTTTATTTTCTAAAATTTGTGATATTCCTAACATTGATGTGTAATAAAGGTGGATTATTAACCGTTAAGTTTTTGTGAACGTGCCTGAGTGTTGGTAAATGAAACATAACAGTGCAACATCACTTTTCAAATTTTCCCAAGAAATCCATGTGAAATCTCAGTACAGTCCCACATCTTTACTGAGGACTCCAGGGGTTCAGCGGGAGGGCATCTCATTTACCATTTGTCATCTTTATCACCACTCATTCTCATTTACTATGATTTATATGTTATTATTAATATATCTCTTACTTGACACTGGCTGAATGTTTTGCAATGTCTCTACAAGGTGTAATTTTTTTATTTTATTTTATTTTATTTTGTCTTATTTATGTAATACCTGTAAGATACCATGTGACAAGCAAATGAATATGAATATGAATGTTCTAACCGCACGAAGCCATTATTTAAATGCAATATATAAACAGTCGATAATACTTGCTAAATTTCAAAGACCACTCAAACCCACCTGATGGTAAGTGCTCATCGTAATCTTTGGACGATTGCAATACCAATGGCATCGCTTGCGAGTAGCTGACCCCTTTAAAAACCGTTTTAAGAGCTCGACCCATTCGAAAAGCCCCATGCTGTAATGTAATAATCTGTTGCGAAAACCTTGTGCAGAAAGTTATTATAAAAGTAAAATTAAAATTACTTTATTTTACAACTCTTTACTACTGTATACAAATACCTTTATACTTTTATGTCGTTTTCAGTGGCACTACTAAACAGGACGATAGAACATTATGCTTGAAGTATCTTTTTGTAGGGTTTGCGTTGGAGTATTCCTAAATGTAGGTATCATTACTAATTTAACTAAATAATTTAGCGGGTTTTCCACTATTTTATTTAAGTTTGGCTCAATAAACATAATCATAATCTACATCATCAGCCACATCCATACACTGCTGGACACAGGCCTAATTTATTTATTGATTCAGGCGTTACTTTGCGGAAATCCATTGTAAGCAAGTGATGGATTAAAAATATCTTTGTAACAATTCCCGCGCTACTATAATTTCCCGAAAAATCGAGAAACTATCTAACACGACACGTGTCGTATATATACTAAATACTAAATATTTTCTGACAAACAAACTAAAACATGTCTTCTTTACTGTGCAATAAAAATATCACAACTCTGTCATAAAATACTTGTTTTTTATTTTGAAATAAAAAGTGCACTCTTACTGAGACACTCTTTATATTCATGCACACATATATTTGTCCTGTGCGGGAACCGAAACGAAAATTCACTGCAGACGGGAGCTTGATCGTAGCAGAATCGCACAAGAAACTCGTCAACATCAAAACAACTGTTACATTAAGAAATTAAGTAAATTGAACTTGACAATATCGAGGCGCGGCTTATCAGATTAGAATCTTTGCTTTTAGCTTATCTACGTAAGTGTACCCTTTTCAACAAGGTTTCTATGTCAAACGGTTTAGTGGTACAAAGTGCCTCGGGACAGAAATTAGATTTACAAAAAATACCTTCATGTTACGCTCCGGCCTTTCATATTGTGTTATGTTGGAATCTTTCGTTTTGCTCGTGAGAAGTTGTGACAGGCAGGTTACGTGGTTTTCTAATCCTGTTTTATTATGTCACGTTTACACGTTAAGACATGGTGAGGTGAAACTCAATTAACGCTACTTACTACTTCTATCAGGTTAATTACATGTCATATTATATTTTGACAAAAACGTGATGATCTGGTCAGGGGGCCTACCGCCGAGTTCGATGGCAATCGATTATAAGGCAAAATGGATTTCGAATTGATTCTGTCGTACCGCCGAACTCATGGAAATCGAAACAAAATGGCGTTCTCCATTTACCTATTGGTCTGTCACGGACTGAAGGTCATGAATGAGAGGTGGCTGTCGGCAGATTCCCCGGTACGGATTAATAAACGTAAACAAAGTTTGATCTAGATGGATTACCGGTAATCCATCGAATTCGGCGATAGGCCCCCAGGGCGGCGGGGAGCCGTTGGATGCAGGCGGCACAGGATCGATCAACATGGAAAGTAATTGGGAAGGCCTGTGTTCAGCGGTGGACTTCAAATGGCTGAAATGATGATGATGATGTAAATAGCAAAACACTCACCCATAATTAACATGATCACAGGCAACGCTGAAAGGCAAGCGAGGAACACCGTCATCAGAACTGTAACAAAAAAATGTTTATCATATTTTACAACATTATTAAATATTATACAATGTTTCCATAGCTCAATCTTATTTCCAAAACAGTACGAAGTAAACTCCTTTAAAATATGAGTTGAACTGTTATTTATTCATGTTTGGGCTCAAAAACCCGAACTTGCCTACACTAAATATTAAGAACTAATTTGTCTTACTAGTCCTATTCATAATCTTGGCAGCTCTGCAGACAAAGTCCATGGTTCCAGAAGCTTCCATATTGGCGTCCTTGAGCTGATAAGCCACGGAGCCGTAGGTGGTGAGGCCTACACCCAGGCCCAGGCCTCGGTCGCTGTACTTCTCCTGCTCACCACACAGACGTCTCTGTTCATCTCCGGACACCTGAGAGAGCAAAAGCAAAATTAGTTTCTTAACACTGATTGGGAAAGTCTATTAACATTTTACTTTCGAAATAGTTACAAACACGTCCTTGTAGTATGCTTGTCTTTTTTTTATTCCGATGGAATGTCTTTCGCTGTGGGTGAAGTGGACGGGTGTGTCAGAGTTTTGTTAGCTAAAAACCATACATATTCCTTCTTTATCCTGTTAGATCACGCGTAATGGGAAGAGGCGAGTCCAAAGAAGAAGAAGGAATAACGATCCAGTAAATTCTGACAGGGTTATGAAATTGTACGAAAGAGGTGACGTGGTTCCGAACTATAAAGGGCTCCAGAGGAAACATGAATGGTTAGTAGCCAGTAAAAGTCTGAAACACCCTTTCACTCCACACCCAGCCAAAGCCTGGCATTAAGAGTTTCCATCTGTAAAAATAAAGACCTAAATCTAGTGAAAGAAACCAGTTGTTAAACCAAAAAACAATTGAATTTATATCGACTGCAAAATTTTAATCTGCTATATAATCAAACCACGAAAGAAAATTCTAAATAGTTGATCTTGATAAATAATACCGCGCTATTGATGGTACCGTGCCGAAACAAATTTCCTATACATTTCTGAACTTATACTTCAGACTAAATTTGGGCATCGTTTCATGTCGAACTTTGTTACATAAAATGTATTTTACTATAAAACTCCCTCCACATCCATTGGCTGAAGGCAAACATATTATTGACAACAAAATATTATTTTACAAAAGTAAACTGTAAGTTCAGTGAACGAAGATATTACATTTTACAGATGCACATAACATGAATATTAGCTGAACCAAGAAAATCGTGTTTAGTGTGCTGCAACATTGTAGGATTTTCTACAAAGAATATCGTTAGATTGAAACCATTATTTAATGTTCAACTAGACCAAACGTAGTACAATACTTTAAACAATAAAATGCGTCTTACTATATTTTAAGAAAATGATTTGAAGAATTGACGACAGTCGAAAGCATCGAAGCACCATTTCAAGGTAACATTGATATTGAATCTGATTACTGAAATTCCGCCAAATATAGTTAGACCAGCAGATCCTGATACTTAACCTTAGGAAGTCTAGAGCAACGGAGATAATGCTTGGGTAGGACGATTGCTGGTAATGCGTTGCTAGATAATTTCAAATGAGGCAAAATTCTGCTTACTTATTCAGGTAACTTCATGTTGAGGACAATAGTTACTAACACATCTATAGTTCACACGACCGTTGGACCATTTGTGTGATATTATTTTTTTAAACTTTATCGCACAAATTAAAATTAAAATATACAAATGGTGAATTTAATGCTGCATGGCATTCCCTACCAGTTAACCTTTGGGTTAGCAGAAAAGTATGAGGCAGTACGAATAAGAAAACATATTATTATAAACTTATATTATAGAAGTAAATATGTGTTATTAAGAAACTACATATACCTATACAAAAATTTAATAGTAAGTATGATATGTAGACTCAATCAGATGATAACTCCTCAAGAAAGTATTTTTAAGCAACCCTTTAAATGTAGGTTTGCTTTTTGCCAACCTACTATTACTAATACTGATATTATATATGTGAACATGTGTTACACATAGTATTGCGATGCTACAAGCGCTGTTAGTCAGAAACTCTGAATATTTACGAAGATTCCTCTAACCTGACTGACAGAACTGGATGCTCTTCTCGAGCCTGTGTCAGAAAGGGCGCCAGTGCCACTTTGTCTTCCTCCCAGGGAAGCTCGGTACGGAGATACGCTTCTGCCTCGACCTGTAAATAAATATCTGGTTAGATACCAACAACTAAACGTTACAAAAAATTATTGGCTTATGTTAAAAGACTTTAAAATTTCATTACTTCAAGCTATGAATTTTTTTTATTAATATATTTGCACAAGGGATAGCCCATCCGAAAAATGAACGGACGATTCAAGAAAGATCGCAATAAAACGGTTGCAATGCAGGCCGGTTGCAATGCAGGCCGGTTGCAATGCAGGCCGGTTGCAATGCAGGCCGGTTGCAATGCAGGCCGGTTGCAATGCAGGCCGGTTGCAATGCAGGCCGGTTGCAATGCAGGCCGGTTGCAATGCAGGCCGGTTGCAATGCAGGCCGGTTGCAATGCAGGCCGGTTGCAATGCAGGCCGGTTGCAATGCAGGCCGGTTGCAATGCAGGCCGGTTGCAATGCAGGCCGGTTGCAATGCAGGCCGGTTGCAATGCAGGCCGGTTGCAATCGGTTTATTGGGGAGGCCTATGTTCGGTGGACAATAAATATAATTGGAAGATATCTGAGAGTCTGGTCTATAGCTGAAAATCAGTTTGCTCGTTAGAGTAAAATATCACTAAGCCATAACCATTTTGCACGGCTGCAACGCACTTCCCTAGAATATTTAGTCAGTAAGATTATTGAATTTAAGATGTGTATTTCTTTTGTATTTCCGGTGTAATTTTATTGTGGTTTGCAGCACATTTAATTCAGTCTTCTAATATTAATGTTACTTTTACTAAAATCTATTTATTCAGCTAATATCACGCTCACTTATATGTTTATGCGGTGGTGGCGTCATGCTTCGCGTCGTTACGCACCCTAAAATATGGTTGAGCGTAACGCGTCTGCTCATGTCTACTATGTTTATCCGTAATTATGTTAATATTGCTTAAAAGAGTTTTGTCTTCCTTTTTTAAATCTTGTGACTGCATAACACAATTGTTTTAATATTATGTATTTTAATTGAAACTGGCGGGAGAAAAAACCAACCTTGACGATTTTTTTTGCCCGTTCTTTTACGATCAAGCTCCCGCCCGCAGTGAATGAGCGCGTTAGTTTATAAGTATGACATTCATAAGAGCTATTGAGCCAAACTTGAATAAATGAATTTTGATTTGATTTGATTAATATAATATAATAATAATTTATTGCCAAAAATGCACGAATATGTTGATACAATCTTACATGAATTACTGTTAACCTTAAGTATTGTATTGTATTAGAGTGTTGTATGCTTGTGCAAATAAATTGATTATCTATATATCTAGATATAAAAAAAATAAAGCAATTACCTGGAGCTTGACTGTCTTCACTTGCTCGCCTCTCGCGGGACACTAAAGGCTCTTGAAAAGTTAAAGTCAGACTTCCTCTCGGACTAATTTTGGAAGCGTCCACTTCTGCCGCAATCAGGCTCCCTCTAGCACCTCTCTCCAAATGGGCGATGCTACCTCTAGGGCTCCTCTGCGAATCCGGTATTAAGGACCCTCTGGGGCTCCTATTCAAATCAGGTAACTCTTTAGCCTTTACAGGAGCGTCCGGTATAATACTACCTCTCGGACTTGTGCGTGGACTTGGACCCAATTCTTTCTGACTTCTGGCAGGGTCTATTTGTATACTTGCAACTGAATGCCTGGGACTTCTTCCCACGTCTGGAACTAATGAATTTCTGTGCTGATTCCAAGTTGTCCCTTCTGGCACCAAGCTTCGTCTTGGACTTCTTGCTGACATGTCAGGTGTAATACTGTTCCGTGGACTTCTATTAAAATCTTGGGGATTTAAACTCAATCTGGATCCATAAGCCATGTCTACACCTAAATTGTTTCTATTTGGTGCAAGGGTATTTCTGTTTGGTGGAGCCATATCTGGTGTAATAGAATTTCTCGGCGATCTATGTTCTGGTACTAACGAGTGTCGCGGACTTCGATGGTAATTATCATGAGCTGCGTCTGGTGCCAAACTGGCTCTTGGACTTCTCTGCGGCGGCGGAGGTTCCATTTCGTCATCAGTCTCTGTAGTTGCGAGTGAGGCTCTCCTTGAGTGCTGAGTGGATGCCCGCGGAGACCTCGCTTGGGGTGAAGTAGCAGCGCTTCTAGAAGCCCGCCGTCTTCTAGAAGAGGACGTCCTATGTATCATGGTGATATTCACTCTTCGCTTCACACTTTCCACGCCATCTCAACCCGATTTGTTTCCTGCGAACAAAGAAAGTTCAAATTAGCTAAAGCCGAGTTGTAAACTGTGAATATCCGCAGATCCACAACGGGATATGAAAAATTGGTATTCACAAAAGTTTGTACGCTAACTTCCGAGTTACTTTAAGACCGCAATTTAAACTTATTTGTTTACGGATCCTCGCTATGAATTTGAATGTCTGGAGTAAATAAGGTCAATCTCAACGTAATCTTCCTAATTTATTGGTATCTCGGGAATCTCATGAAATATTCTTGCGGCGATTTCGCTGACTTTGCGAAATTATAATTGTCTTTTCTCATGCAGACTTTATCGTGTTGTAGACGGAAATTATCTAGTACGTTCACCTTAGTTAACAAAATAAATTATAATATCCTGAGTGGTATTAGGCTCGCCACCGGGACCAACTAAGTAACTGGCGAAAAATGATCGTATAATATGATTTTGCCTAACACAGCCTTGGGAAACAGTCGTGAATGTATACATCCTAGTGGTACAACCCTAGGAATTTATTTTTAATGGCCAAGTAAGTTCCTATCTGCGTTTACTTAATAGATAGTCCATATAAAAATGTCATTGAATTACTGAGTACCTCTTGATCATAGTGAAAAAAGCCCTAATGATTTTCATCTATTATTTTTGGACAATTTATAAAATATTTTAGTTAGAAGCCCACTTATGTCATAAATGTATAATTTTAATATTTTAGTAACGCGATCAGTAAAGCATAATTATTCTGCAGTTCTTTTAAGTGCAATCAGAGCTAGTAGGTTAACAATGTTTCAACTTTGTCCTTATTTTTTTTCTTTTAAATAATGGCTTTGTGCGTTAAGCGTATTAGCCAGTGCCAATTAAGAGTCTATTAATAATATATAAATCATTGCAAATGAGAATAAGTGTTGGTAAAGATAATAAATGAGATGCCCTTCCCTAAATCCCTTGAGTCCTCAGTAAAGATCCGGGACTATACTAAGATCTCTCATGAACTTGTTAAGAGAATTTGAAAAGTGATGTTACACTGTTTTGTTTCTTTTACCAACACTCATGTATGTTCACAAAAACTCTACGGTTAATAATCCATCGCAATTGTTGTTGTTCGAAATATCACAAATTTTAGAAAAAAAAAAACTGCAGAAATTACGCTTCACTTTTCCGCCAAGAAGTCCCATTGTCCTTTATTTCATTCTTCTTCTTAAAACAATTGATATAGAAAGAACAATTGAATTGAAATAGGTTTAGTATGAGACAATGTTCAAGAAGCTGAAAAATCGCTCTAATCGACAGGCAATAAATCTGGATTTCCCGAACGGCCATTTTTCACCGGAGGACATCTAAATTAAAATATCGCCGCCGAAATAGGTATTGTCAATTCGAGCACGATTCCTCTTGTTTTATTAAATGTAGGTTCCATTATCTGGAACATGGCAGGAATCCTTTATTGCATTGTAGCATAAATTATTGACATCTCAGCCTTTTATCAACCCAATATCTCTCAGGCACAGGATTTAGCTTCTGCGATACGAATGTAGGTGAGTGTTATTAAATCCCTTGGCGTCCCACTGTTAGGTTTAGTGTAATCCGAGACCTTTCAGCTTACAAAGCGCTTGATATTAAATGCCATACAAAATTCCATTAACTTACACATGGGCTGACCTATGTAGAAGCTGACATACGACTTGCTAATGACAATTCTGCATAACAATTTATTATTGCAATTAAGTGTTATAAATATTTTGATAACAAAAAAAAATGATCGAATATGTTATTCTATATGTTATAGTCTCTTCTGTGGACTGCTGTGTTAAGAATATGGTACATCTGTGGAGGTCCATGTATTGAACTTTATTTTTACGAGTCACGTCATAATGACTACATTCTGCCTGATGGTAAGCAGTTGATTCAGTCCGAAATCAGCGCTGGGATAAGCAAGGTCCAAACTTTGTTAACGTTAAAAGGGTTACGACAGCGTTACGTTATTCCATCATAAAAGTAGTCAATTTTACATAGACAAAATATATAGTTTTTTTACTGAAAAAAAAGCAGCCCTAAATTCTGTGATTGATATCGTGGTTGTTAAATAAGTTTCGGAGTAACGTACTGAAGCTCAGTTACAGAATCATAGGTGAGTAAAGATTGCTCAAGATCGGTAGACCTACCTACAACTTTTTGGGATGCAAACCTGCTTTAAGTTGTCAGACAATAAACTATTATGGACTTTTTGTGCGACAGTACTACTTTAAGTTGTTAGATAAATCTTGCATTAATCATGTAAACGATTGCCGAAAGATAAAAAACAATCTCAATTACACCTGAATACTTGTGGAACGTAAGTTTAGGTAAATGTAGAACTCAAGTTGTACATTAATTTACTCTCTAGTGGAAAAGCTGTTTTTTTCGTGTTTTAGCCTACTTGTCTTGTATAATATTATTAAGCATGCATACATATCTACTGTAGATATTATTTTCTTTAACAGTGAAAACACTTTTGAATGGATAAGTTATGTACAGTCCATTTAAGCCTCTTGGTAAAAATATACAAATAAAACTAAATCTTAAACTTAGTCAAGATCTTTCAGAAATAAACTTTCGTCATATTATACGAATAAATTTGTATATCATTGAAGCATAAAAGTAACTCCTTAAAAAGTTTTCATTTCGAAGTTCATAATGTTAAAAATGTGACTTTATATGAAATAAACTCTCCGGTTACTGAGCAAAATTAATTTTAGCTTACATATGAGCCGGTTTCAACGACGTTCGTTTGAAAGTAAATTGCTTGAAGGAGTAAACAGTCTTTGAAAACTTTATGAAAAACGCAATAAAATTGTAAAAAAAATATCGTTTGGATTATTTTCCTTTCACTATGGATGCAAGTGAAATTGAATTAATTATGTGGGAATTACAGTTAAAGGTTTCAGATGTCACCACTTGAGTCACAAGTTTGTTTCGTTTGTTTGGTTTTTCTTTGTATTTATATATGTTATAAGCCAATTATATGTGGTTTTTGATAATATAAAATATATCAATAATATTTGTTATTATTAAACACCTAATCTCTAATCTTTGTTATTTGGCGACCGATATGGCGTGGAGGTTTACCGAAAGGTACTCAGCCCCCCCACCACGACAAGGTCAGGGACCATTCGGGGGGAGCCTCATTTGGTCTGGTGCAATTATTAACCGTACTTTTAACTGTATGTACCTATGAAACAAACTTTTATTCAATTTATTTAATTTTTATACAATTTTATCTTTATCTCATAAAATTCTACTAAGGCATATTAAAAAAGTTCAAATCACTTTCCGTCAATTCTTAACATTCAAATCACCAAAAAGTGCTACAGAATCACCAATCGAATCCTTGTCAAAGCCTTTATATTATCATATAATACGATTGGAAGTCTTAAAAAGGCAGTCCCGCTTGACTGACACGATTAGAAGGGAAACAGACCGGAAATTGCAAATCCCTCGACTGGGAAACCGGGATAACCACAGATTATATTTATAACAGCACAAATGTAGGTACATTTGCTTTATAAATCAAATTTGCGAGCATGTTCCCAGTTGTTACCAGTAACATTATGTTATTAGGATGTTCTCGGAAAACGCCGAGTGTTGTGTGAATAAAAATGAAAACCATTCACAGCCGAATAGACTTAGGCTCGTATACTGTTACATAATAGAGTTCAATATTATTAGGGTGTATAGGGATCCGACTAACATGTAAAGAACCCAAATCCAAAATTCAAATTCAAAACTTTTTATTTCATAAACTATTACATAGTCCTTGAAAATGTCAAAATTATAAAAAAGTATACTAAAATCACGAAGCTTAGATTCACTTAGAAACAATTAAAAAAACAAAAAATAATTAAGTGTAAGTGAATCAAGTGCCAGTTCCGAGCCACCGCTCTGTAAGAAGAACTGGCAAGAAACTCACAGGCTATGCTCTTTTAAATTATCAATTGGTTAGTTACAATCTTCATTTGTCTGTGACGATATACGCCAAGCCAACCTTACCTGCAAGTAGTGTACCTTCCGATCAACAGACGCTCTAGCGAACGTAAAAGTTCCCGACAAGTCGCAACAGGCTCGCCACCTATTACGTGAGGCCATCTTTAAAAGAGGCGCAATTTGGGCGCATAATATGCTTCTGCCTACCCCTTCGGGGGAACAGGCGTGAACGTATGTATGTTTATATGTAGTTCAATATTACACAATCTAATAGGAATAGGAGATAGGGCTAGACAAAAGTTCACTAACCCAACGTAAGCCTATGAAAAGGTTAATGAGCGTTAATGAAACTAAAAGTATTTGCCAGGATCCTAGCAAGTGGAAGGATGATCTTTGCTTATTCTTATTATTAAGGGAATAAGAAGGGAACAAATAAATTTAGAAGATAAACCTACTATGATCAAAAGCTAGCACAGAAGAATCATCAGTAAATTTATTTATTTAAACAATTTTCTGGTAATTTTTACGTTGATTTTTTTATGTTTACAATGCAATAGAAACTTAATAACGAAAGCTTGAAACCCAAATCACACGGCGCGTCCATCGATACCCCTGGTAGCTGAGTGGTTAGAGCAGTGGATACGTTAGCAAAAGGTCGTAAGTTCCATTCGGGCGACCGCGGAAATGTTGATTTTTTATGGTAAAAGTTTTGTCTCAGAACTTTCTGGTAGATAATTGTCATTGGCATCAAGGCATCCAATTGCAATACAACCTTCAATTTAAGCTATAATAATAATCCTTAGTGGCAACAAGTATACAATTTCTACATAGACAGCAACTTCTCCACTAGGTTCTCTGGCCTGTATTGCAGCAGTTGAGATGAGTGAGCACAGCATAGCTCTTTATCAATCTTGTTCAAGGTCAGATACCTATGGAGGAATCTTTATTCTCTTGATATGATAATAATAATAATAAATTACTCTTTATTGTACACCAAGATAAAGATTACACATAAAAACAAAGAAGATTTAACAGGTAGGTTGATGTACCCAATTCCTACGTAGTAATTAGCCTCTAAAAACTTCTACAATATCTCAGCTTAAGCGTCCGATCTTCAATCCCTGGGGAACATTGACAAATGGCTTCTTGCCAATTCCCGGAATCTACTTACTCTTTAATTCCAGACATGAAAACGCTTTTACAATCGACAAAAACCATCTAAATAGGTGAAGACAGCGAGGAGTTTTATCTGACTATTTCTTTCTGTTTCTTTTTCTAGGTATTTTGTAAGAAGTAAAAACAGCTTTACTTTATTTTCATTTTCATTTATTACATAACCCACAGTAATCAGACATATGTAAGTATAATATATGACTAATTATAAACCAAAATCGGGTTAATATTTTACGTTAACAAATTATAAAAAATTGGTATTATTCAAACAATGGCTATAATAAAATATACTTCGCGTGTTTATGTATGTGTGTGTGTGCGTGCCCGTGTGTGTGCGTGTGTTTGCTAAATAATTAATATTACTTACATGAATTGTTTAGTATTTCAAGTACATAACGTTTATTTCAAGTTTAAAAACACCTTTCGGGACTAGGCAAAATCCTTGCTATGGCTATAACTATACCAAAGGGATAATGTTTTATATACCTATTATAGTTCTTTTCACAACTGTGGCGATATACAGAAACAGCTGTCAAATGTTAGTGAACAACTAGCTGTAACCGATTGCTATTCTGGCGCCAAATAGAAGCAATTTTTTTATTTATCCATTCCTTGTTTTTGAGATTGTATCGACTGCTTACTGTTAGGCAGAATGTGGTAGTACGGCGAATAGTAAGTATGAGTTGATTTCTTATAGAGCTTTAATGAAATGAAGGTTTACACACACGTTGGTCTTACAAATAGTTTTGAAGCTCTACCCAAGAAGGTTGCATGCAAAAATGGTGCAAAAACTTTTCATAAGTTTTAGGAAACACACAAATTAAAATATAAACTATTTATAAATGATGCAAATACAGAACAGCAGGCAGTAAGGGAACAATCCCATCCCCTTGCAATTATCGAACAAAACCACAAGTTTATCTGTGGAGGCAGCGCGGGAAGTTACCCCTTCTGCCGCCGATTGGGATCAAACAGCGCCCGGAGCCATTTCAGAGATTCCACAACCATAGTCAAATTAGAGATAGTACATACATGCCTGTTTCACCGAAGGGGTAGGCAGAAACATATTAAACACACTTCGCCAATTATATAATTGGTGCCACGTAATAGGTGGCGAGCCTATTGCCGCTTACCGGGCCCTGTTATGTTTGCCAGAGCCTCGTCCGTTGATCAGCATGTGCACCACTTGCAGAAGAGGTTGGCTTGGGCTCCTTAGGTCTTGGTAGGATCCCTATACACCTATATTAGAGGTAGTATAATATAGGTTTAATTAAGTTTTGGCGCCATCGACATGTATAAGGTGACGACACGTCTAAGACACATCTAAGCTGTGTTTCATTTTTAAGACTGCTATAAATTTTGATTTTTTTTTCTAAAGATTCTAACAACTGGTTTAACAACCAAGTGATGGATCAGAAATATCTTTGTAACAATTCCCGCGCTACTATAATTTCCCGAAAAATCGAGAAACTATTCAACACGACACGTGTTTCGCCCTTACACAGGGCATCTTCAGGTAAGATATGAGCCTCAGAACAACGATGTCTCGGTCGATTTTTCGCTCGGCTTTTCGCATTACCGTCCATACTGTCAGAGCAAATGCCGTCAACTATTCTTTTTACCTTAATCTGCCGGACAATTCATACAATAATAAAGTTATATAGGTACACATTTATTAGTGTAAAATATATATATAACTAAAATAATATGTGTATCAACACTAAATATTATTTTAAGTAATTTTAATAAAAATACCTTCTTAAAACTGTTTAACTGTTCTGATTGCACTGTGCTGAACTTTATCGCGATGAAACTAAGTTTATCATAAGTTGGGGGTAAGTGTTGACGGTTTGTGAAGTAAGTTATCGTAATATCGGAACAGCTGGGATAATTGGAGTGAAATTTCGTATTGGAAAACGATAATATTGCGATAAGACAATAGGAGATAGTGTTTGATAATTTGAGTAAACTTCAATCTGTTGAATTGAAATTGCTGCTTTAAGTGAGCAATTTTAAAATGGGACATTTCTACATATGTTGCTGGTCTCAAGAAAGAAAACTTTTAAACAACGTTTACTAGTCACTCTTTTTTTATTTATTTTTTATAACACATTTCGGTATTGTAATTTTAGGGGTTTTGAACATCGGGGTTTTAACTTTCGATATTTTAATTTTAGGTGTTCTAATACGTACCCCGTTGTTAACTTCCTCTTTTCAGTGTATTTTTTATTGTATATACATGAATTTTTAAATAAATAAATAAAACTATACTTTAGATACTTTAAAAAGTGAAAAAGATAACTATGCCGCATCATCATGTCAGCCCATTAACGTCCCACTACTGAGCACGAGCCTCCTCTCACATATCAAGGTGTGAGGGTAATGGGTCATACTCCACCACGCTGACCCAGTGCGGATTGGCGGAGGCAGGTGTATGGCATCCTGCTGTTAGAATATTTCAAGCCGCCCATTAGGCCTCTAACATGGCTTAACGACTATCACATTTAGTGATAGCCGGGACCAACTGCTTAACGTGCCTTCCGAAGCAAGGAACCGCTCGATATCAAATGCCACACTAACGGTCACCCATCCAAAGACTGACCTCTATAAACTCTGCTGCACTTCGGTGATCGTTTCCGACCACCGAGCACCGCAGAGCTTTAACCCGTTTAGCCATTTACTTTTGAATATTTTTACTATTCGATTATAAAACAAAAGATACTATCATACATAGGGAACAACAATTGTGAAGATACCGCCCCATGTATATGATTTCAATATACAACAATGATTACGTGACCTACCTTCTGCATTGTTGGGATATGGGACTTCAGCAAGACAACTCAGGCTTGACCTACTTGAAGCCGATACACCCAGATACATGTTTCCTTTGAATTGTTGACGTCAGACCTCGAACTCTCTAGAACACACACGGATACTGATATTGCGGGTTCAAATCCCACACAGGACAAAACTTGTGTGCATGAACATGAATGAATGAATTTGTTCTGGTCTGGGTGTTGTCCTATGTATATTAAGTATATATTTACAATAAAAAAGTATTTAAGTATGTTTATCCGTTGTTTAGTATCCATAACACAAGTTCGTAATGATACTTATCTTAGAACTAAATAATTGGTGAAAATATATATTTATTTATGTATTCGTAGTACCGTAGTACCTTTCAAGTGAATATAATTCCTACTTGACCTCCAAAAAATAAAATTTTAGCTTTTTTGTTATAATTTTTGGTTGATTAATAAACGATTCCCATTATCAACTTAAAAAAAATAATTATTATTTAGACGTCGAATTTATTGAAATTTTTACCTTGTCTTTGATGGCCGATTTATGCCAAAGTAGCCCCATTAAGTACTTCTTGTTTTAAATTATTATGAAAGCGGATAGTCTAGAGAAGTTTTTAGACATACTTAGACACCACAAATTCGCCTGTTTAGATTTTTTATTTTAAGTTGAATTTTCAACAAATTATTCACTAACGGTAAAATTTTGACTTTATACTAATATTTTCTTAACTGCCACTAAAGTTTCGAAGCTGATTATTATGGACATTAAAGTACCTTTTACGATGATTCAGTAGCAAAAAGAAAAACCCTAAAATGTGTTCTACTTTTTTTTTATTTGAATTTTAGAGACATTCAGATCGATATCTTTAAAAAAATCAGAAAATATTATAATTCGAAAACTATGCATAATCGCAGAACATACATGGGGGTGATTCGGATACTCCAATAGGTGCTCTAGCTCTGGACTTTCGCTTGAAACTATTTTTTGGGACACCCTGTATTTGGTTTAATGCTAATTTGTTTCCTCAAACAGAAGAGACCACGGGGACAAATTTAATTCGCTCCCACTATCAACACCCAATTTCACAAAGCCATTTAACCGCAAATGATCGAAACATATGGCGGTAAATCATAAAAGAGAGGATTAAGAAATGAGGTCACGACCCTCTACCTTGAGAAGACGCTACACAGAGATAATATTACCTATGAATAATTGAGTATGGTGGTGAACCAAAGAAGCTAATTAGAATACAAATACAAAATGTTTGTTTTATAAACTTAGTGTCTAATACAATATTAGTGAATGCAGAAACTTTTAAACAAAAATATGCTTGTTTTAGGTAACACCGCTCTTCCATAGCATCGTTATAATAAATAAATAATAAATAAATATTCTCTTACAATTACACCAATTATTTAGTTCCAAGATAAGTATCATTAAGAACTTGTGTTATGGATACTAAATAACGGATAAACATACATACATACTATTTTTTTTGTAAATAAATACTTAATATATATAGAAACACACCCAGACCAGAACAAATATTCATGTTCATGCACACAAAGATTTGTCCTGCATGGGAATCGAACCCACGACCTTAGGAGCAGAGAGCGGGTATACTCGCCACCACGCCATATCGGTCGTCGTAATAGACTAATTTAGACGAAATGAACAGCATCTACCATAACATAAACATTAAATAGTTTTTGATTCAAACATTTGTGCTAATAAAATAGAATTACAAATTGATAAATGTCATTATAATATAGAAATTAGATCCTTTAATGAATACAGATGACAATGCGATAATTATGCATGAACGGTATGCACTTGAGACTGAGCATAGATTGGCTGCAAGCATTGAAATATATATGCGCAGAAGGGTAAGTGCTCGATATAAATCTGAATTCATTAACTTCCGAATTAATTATAAATGAAGAAATGCTGTAGCATTATATATTGTTAAGTTCTTCAAACATTACATAAGTGGGTACCTATGGTAATGCTATAGTCCTGCTATCCTCACGTTGAATTTTTTTTAAGTTTTTGTCTCAACGTTCGTTAGTGGGGATGTTGAGGTTAAAGACGCTGGGAACAATCCCTGTTATTATCACCAAAAAGTATTTTATCTTGCAAAAACAAGGTAAGTACATCTTTTAGTTTCATTATGGTGATTTCCGATGCAAAACAAGTCAATTAAGGCGTAATTCATTCGTTCACTCATTGTTGTTGCTGTGCCCTTTTTCTTTTGTTTATTCAAATGCACGCTTTGTACACCTCAAACAAACAAACAATCGATCAAAACTTCCACAACGAAGTTTCACGTAAATTAATAAGGATAATATGACATTGATAATTAATAAGGATAATATGTCTGAAAATGGTTGCTAGTCATAATTCCTACAACCAAATAGACTCAAGGTGAGTCTTAAGGCTGGTTATAGAGCCAACGTTGGAGCAAGTGTTGAAAATCAGATTCATTTAATTATAAAGCTAGCCTTCTGTGCTGCTTTATTCAGTGCTCGTGTATTGATCGAGTGAACTGCAGGAAATGCGAATCAGGTTATACCTGACAACATAGGCGAGGAGGATTAGATATGTATATGTCGCCGGCAGACAAGAGAATGCGCCGTTTTATAAAACGTCTAGAATAATTGTAAAAATATGGTGAATTGATTTGATTTCACTAAAAGCAAGTATTTTCAAAGGCGACCACAAAGCAGCAAACGTAGTAGAGGGTAGTCTATATGATGAACCGAAGACCTAGTCAAGGCGGCGGGAAGCCGGTGGATTCAAGTAAGATCGATAAACATGGATAGCAATTGGGGAGGCCTTTATTCAGCAGTGGACCTCCAATAGGTGAAATAATAATAATGATAATTTCCAAAAGGCCCCTCAAGTTAGATGTAATAATTAGTCTTATTATAATTATGCTACCATCAACAAAATCATGTTCCATAATTTCACAATTTACCTAGTCGTTTTGTAAAACGGCGCACAATTCAATATGCCTGCGACATACACACTAGGATTAGATATTAGGTGCTGTTCCATACAATGCAGGAAATATAGTAGGTACATCAACTGCGCATTAGCAAGGCGTTTATAATGTCCGGCGTTCTTTTGTTACGTTATTTTGCATTTATTGAGTAAACGTCAGTCAGTCTGTCGCATTAATATATATTACATTATTCATTATCTCTACGAGGTGTACAGGGCTTCTACCAAGATGTGAGGAGCCCAAGCCAACCTCACCTGCAAGTGGTGCACCTGCCGATCAACGGACGAGGCTCTGGCGAACACAAAAGTGCCCGGAAAGCGGCAATATGCTCGCCACCTATTAAGTGGTACCAACAATTTAAATGGCGAAGTGTAGGCGTATAGTATGCCTCTGCCTACCCCTTCGGGGAAACAGGTCTGATATTATGTATGTAATAGAAATGTGAGTTTGTAGTAATTGATCTTTCAGTCAAACTTTTTAAACAGTTATGTTGGACATCATTGTTAACTTATATGTACCCAAAGACATTAAACTACTATATTAAATCTCTTTGTATGTATCTAATACAATATACTTTGTAAATAAATACTTAACACATTGAACGCCAAAGCATAAAGACTTAATTAAACATAGGAAACCGTCAGGCCACAACAAATTTCATGTCCACGCACCTACAGATATGTCCTGTGTGTGAATCGAACCCACCACCACAGGAGCAAAGTCCAGGTATATTGACCTCCACGCCATATCGGTCGTCTAGTTAGCCGTAGTTTAGAAGTAAATAGTTTTTAGACGAGTTTATGTATCAACTAATATCTTCAACAAGTACAAGTATCTTTGTTAACTTAATGGGGATGTTTCATTTCACATGTATTGTAATAATTTTGAGACATCATAAAACTATTTTATTTTATTTACTAGCTTCCACCTGCAACTTCGTCCGCGTGGTATAGTTACTTTGGGCTAACGCTAAAATGATACCAATAATAATATTGCCAATCCACAGTAATTATAAACAACACGCTAAAACAACAATACCCTATAAATTAAATACTAAAAAAAGAAACTCAAATATTATTTGTAATCTACAAAGTATTATGAAGATGATATGCTGAAAAGAATAAATTTAAAAAGCTGAGAACAACCGTTCCGTATGGTATCTTGCAGAGCTAACTGGAGCCACCGCCCTTCCCTTTCATATACTTTGCACATTGTGCGCGCAGTACTCGATCATTATTTTGCTGAGTTGTTATTTTAAAATTACAATATTTCCTAAGATACTCATTTAAATCGAATGATGTAAAAGGCAATTTTGTTTAAAATAAATACTTGTTATGAATAATGTATTTATTTGGATAAGGATTAATATCATATTATTTTATAAAAACACCTTCGCAAATAATGCATTTTTTAGAAAAAATTTGGTTAGCTAAAAAAAGGTTATATTGAGCTAACCTTAAAATATAAACATGCTGTCGCGAACGTTTTTTTAGAACTTTTAAAGGTAAACAATTCTGTCGTTTATAAGTTTTGCGAAACTTAAAACGTTTACGCAGTGCACGCAGAGTAAGCACTCTCAATAGGAAAATATCCCCCGATTTTGAAACATTCTTCATTGGTGCTCCGCTCCTTTTAATCTTAGCGTGACAATATTTCCTCGATAAATGGGCTATCTAACACTGAAAGAATTTGCCAATAGTTCCTGAGATTACCGCGTTCAAGCAAACAATCAATCAAACAAACAAACTCTTCAGCTTTATAATATTAGTATAGATTATAAGTTATAACGAATAAACATACTCGTACTAGGGAACGCCCGAGTACCAATTACACAAACTCCGCCTAATTTGGAGGTAGTCGCTGTGTGATATATCCAAGTTAATTTGTTTACAAAACTGTTCAACAATATTGACCAAACTACTCGTAGAAAATATACAGAGCCTTGTTAATAGCCCGTCAGTTATATGAAATGGCGTATTCCAATACTTCATTTGACAATAATAGGTATTAGGTAAGTAAGGTAAGTCGAAACCATCCTCATACTGTGCAGAATATCAGCACTCGAACCAAGAAATTTGGGTGGTCGTTTTTGAGCAAGACCACTTAGCTCTGGAATTCGCTGTCGGCTCACGTGTTTCCTATTTCCTATGATCCCGGGTCTTTTAAGCGGGGCGTGAAACGGCATTTTAGCAGGCCGTCATTAGTGGATGCGCTTTATACCGTGCTTATTTCACGTTATTAAGCGCTTTCATTTTCTTATTGGACTGCATCGACTGCTTATCATCAGGCAGGATGTAGTCATTATGACGTATCACATTAAAAAAAAGTCTGAATTGTCGTGCGTCAGAGAGTTTGAGAGTTATTTGAGTAGCAAAGACTCCTTTAGGGGTGACAACATTGCGGGATCGCCTTCAACCGGCAGTTTACTCGGTAACAAATAAACATTGGAGCCTAAACTGGAGATTGAAGGTCAAAATAGCACAGTTCAAAGGATTATTGTCGAGTGTTTTAATGTAAAGGGATTTTAGGAGCTCGTTTAAATATGTTGTGTCTTTATCGCTGTCTTTTATAATATTAAGGGTGTCTTGCACAACGGTTATTAATCCTTTTTAGTGCTGAATCTATTAAAACATAGTTCTGTTCAACTTCAAACAAGCGAATGCAATGCAATGACATTTGAAATAAAATTATTCTTAAATCAAATAAGAACTGTAGTGCTGAATATAAGATCCCTATTAATATTAGATTGCCACTTAATGAACAAATAAGAAATAAAAATATTTAAAAGGAGGACGGATAACAGTTAAAACTTTTTTTAGTTTCGGATGGAAAATCATCAAAATATCCCACTGTTTGTGTCCGACTTTTTATGACTAAAAACCATCCATGTTCCTTCTTGAACCTGCTACGTCACGAGGCCGCGGTCACTCTTTCGAATAGACCCGCAACTTATCGAACAATCCCGCAGCAGCGAAAACCTAACAACAGGATAAAAATAGCTCTATAACCTGCTTTTTAAGAGAAGTAATGCTGTGGCTTAATTAGAGCCTTACATAAATAATTTATTTTGACTTTGTCTTTGAAAATCTAGTATTTCATATCGTTTTTACTTGCAAGCCAGTGTTTATACAATAAAAGTACTAAGTACTACTACTAAAATTTTCATAACTTATAGGCATAACATTTTGTTATGGCATATGGCATAATGTATTGAACATAAAAACATAATTATTTTACAGGTCAAACTTAAAAACGAGCGCTATTATAAAAGACAGCGAACAAAGGTGGACTTATCTTTAGAACAGAACTCTACCAGCCAACAAGTTAGGTACAGGCATAAATTTAGTTACAGATCCAAGTAAAAAAAAAAAGAAACTACAAAGTATACAAGAACCATATGTGTTATGTACTACATACATACCTATATATCTCGTGATTAGCATAATATATATAATAGATATATTATCTTGGTTTTAAGCTAAAAATATTAAAAATTTATAGTTTAATATGTGGAAAGAAAACTGTTATATATTTACTGTAACTTTAATTATTTATATATTATTATTTTGAATCTCAAATAAAATATAGTTATTCTAAGAATATCTCTTATATTATTAGTATGACTATAAAATCGTTAAATCGTTTTGAGTATTGTTCCATAGACGAATTACTAATGGGCGAATCGTCTGAAGAAAAAAACGACCCAAGCCATTTCAATTTAGTCAACCTGAAAACCAATCGCATCAAAGTTATACCGAATACTCCGGTTCGAGAGGCCTTGTCGGTTCCACGATTATTCACGTCAAGCCGGACTTGGATTTACTTCAAGTCAACGGCAGACTTGTATTTGTAATTCAAATCTGAATTTTACCGGTTACTTTGCTTTTTAAGGGCTAAGACAGGGTTTTATGTACATATTTTTTTATTTTTTTTGTCATTCAAGAGAGCTATTAACTATTTAATAATGTCTACCCTTGAAAAATTCTGACAAAGAATCCATTTTATTTTAATTTCTTGATTATGGTACCGCTCATATCTCTTTCTCAGGTGTTTAGGGATCCTACCAAGACCTGAGGAGCCCAAGCCAACCTCACCTGCAAGTGGTGCACCTGCTGATCAGCGAACAAGGCTCTGGCGAACATAACAGTGCCCAGTAAGCGGCAGTAAGATCAGCCTACCCCTTCGGGGAAACAGGCTTAAATATATGTATGTATGTATGCACATCTCATTCATTGTTGTTAAAAAAAATGTATTTCCATTTCTTTTGTACAAGATTGACGAATCTAAATGATCCTGTTACTGTTGTTTTTTTTCTAGCTTCATGTTTTCCTTTATAACCTAGATGAGCAAGTTAAATCTAGATTCTATCGATAATTTATCTATTTAAGGGATATGGCAGGTTATTATACAGGTATGAAATTGTTCACTCCATCTCTCATATACAAATAGGAAAAGAATACAGAGGGCCTTCGTTATATCCATCCTATTCACTCGATAATGTTATACCTAGAGAGTGAAAGAGATAGGTACTATTCGTTTTCATTGAATTAGAATTGGCCCTCATATTCTGCAACGTGACTCAGTGTGGATTAGCAGTGGAAGGCTTGCGGCCTGCTGATCGTGCCCGAGGCCATTGACAGAGCCTGCAACCTGCGCGAACTGCGGGGGCTCGCACCCGGTCAACAATTCAAGATGCCCGGCTTACCTACAGAAGGCGAAGCTGAAGCACGCCGGCACGGTAGCCAGAGCGGGGCGACCGCTAACCCAGTAATCTGCCGTGCTGGCGGACGCTAGAGTGCCCCACCTAATGGCCCCAGACAACGATAAGCCAGAAAGGCAACGGGCGCCGACGGCGTTACGAACCTCGCCCTGCGACACCTGCCTCCTGGGGCGGTAGACGCTATGACAAGAGTGTTCAACAGCATTATGCGCACCGGTCACTTAAACCATCTAATGACCTTCTCCCGCTGTGGGTGGAGCGGGAGGGTGTGTCAGACTTTTACTGACTAAAAACCATCAATGTTCCTTCTTGAGCCTGCTTCGTCCCGAGGCCGCGATAACAGTCCCGCAGCTCCGGCAGGCTTCACCCCCTCCCTGGAGGCCCTTACTGTGCTGATACCTCTTTGAGGCGCGCACGGAACTCCTCCTCTCTCCTACACTATGCTGTGCCCGATAGGGTTCACAAATGTACCAAATTATAATATTCACCACCTTAGAAAATCATTGTGGAACGCAATAAAGTATTGAGTATTGAACGCGTCACACACCATACACCAGCCTCAGTCAATCCGTTCAGGGTCTGCCTTGGATGTAACACCAGATCGACTTACCTTAGTTTATGAAAGGAGGCCCATGCTTAATATTAGGACGTCAATAACCTGATTTAATATAAGTCTCGTAAACTCTGAAGTTCCTTCAACTTAGTCATCCTCCGGCATCTATTATATGTCTTTACTATGATATCTATAGAATTACGAGTATCTGTCGTTACTGACTAGTCATAAAGAGAACTACCTACTAAGTATATTGTTACTTACATAATAACCTACCTTTGATACCGATATTCCACTATTCGTATTGTTAAAGTCTAACAATTGAAAGCGAGGAACATTAACAAACGAAAACAATGGTTGGTTTAACAAGATATTACATTCAACAATGTATCAAGTAAGTAAATTTCAAAATGAAAATAAATGTACTTGGACATCACCAAATATAACCTAAATATTTTTTTAAAAAAATACTGTCAGTTACACTAATTATTTAGTAGCAAGATAAGTATCATTACAAACTTATGTTATGGAAACTAAATAACGGAAAAACCTGAATAAATACTTTTTTTTAAATACATACTTAATGGACATCGGAGTGCGGGTATATATCGTCAAAGGGAAAGTATCAAGTATCCTAAACCGACGGGAGTGTAAGAAGATTAATTAGGGTGAATGAAGCTAAAAGATGTTTAATTTTGAGTAAGCTTTTGTAATGTGACTCTTTATAATAACTGCATCCTGCCTGATGGTAAGCAGTCGATGAAGTCAAAACAAATGAAGGCGCTTCATATATTTTACATTTTTATAATTAAGGAGTGTAATAAATACATGAATATGAAACTAAGGCCCTTTAAAAGACCCGGAATTATAGGAACTAGGAAACACATGAGCCTGCAGCAAATTCCAGAGCTTAATGCTTTTACACGGGAACGACTTAGCCAATTTCTTGATATGCGTGCTGATAATTCTACCTACGTAGCGTACGAAGCGCTCGTAGCTAAAGCGCTCGTAGCTCTGCGGTGTTCAGTGGTCAGAAACGATCACCAAAGTACAGCAGAGTTTACAGAGGTCAGTCCTTGGATGGGTGACCGTTCGTGTGGCATTTGCTTTCGAGCGCTTCCGTGCTTCGGAGGCACGTTAAGCCGTTGGTCCCGGTTATCACTAAATGTGGTAGTCGTTAAGCCATGTTAGAGGCCTCATGGGCGGCTTGAAAAATTCTAACAGCAGGACGCCATACACCTGCCTCCGCCAATCCGCACTGGGTCCGCGTGGTGGAGTATGACCCAATACCCTCACACCTTGATATGTGTGAGGAGGCTTGTGCTCAGTAGTGGGACGTTAATGGGCTGTGATGATGATGAATTCTTCCTACGTATGTAAAGTATGAGGATGGTTCCTAAGACCAGCATGGGTTCTTGAAGATAGGAAAGAATAAAATTAAACGCCAGCTTAACCTATTTCAGTCGTAAACATACTGTGCAGACTATCAGCACTCGAACCAAGAAATTTGGGAAGTCGTTTCTGAGCAAGACCACTAAGCTCTGGAATTCGCTGCCGGCTCATGTGTTTCCTATTTCCTATGATGCCGGGTCTTTTAAGCGGGGCGTGAAACGGCATTTTAGCAGGCCGTCATGAGTGGATGCGCTTTATACCGTGCTTATTTCACGTTATAAAGCGCTTCTTTATTGGACTGCATCGACTGCTTACCATCAGGCAGGACGTAGTCATTATGACGTGTCACATTAAAAAAAAACTGTAGATTTGGATAGGCTAATGTATTTTATAATATCTTTTCACGGGTTGGTTTGTTAAGGTAATAATAATTACTTAATATTTAAGGCTATATATCAATAAAAAGTTATCAAAGCTTAACAGGTAAAAGATCATATCTCTATATGTGTCGGGCATGTTTGCCGAGGCGCACAATGACTGCTTATACGCCACTATGCGCAAGCGCACCGCATCTCTTGTGCACAGAGTACGGGCCAGCTTCAACATTATCCTTGCGATGATTGCTGGAAGTATGGACTGCATATTCATTAGGAATATAAATTAAAAAGTAAAGCAAAGCATTTATATAAAAATTTCAGTTATTACTTTTGTAACATTTTATTTATTATTATTATTACTTTAGCTTACGTAAAATGTTACGTAAATTTGGTTGGATTTTTTATTTTTATTTGTTTTATTGAACAAAATATCTAATTTTTATTAGTTGTTATTTTTTCTGGGCATGGGTATTATTTACCTTATTATTATTATTATTATATGTTAAGGAATAGGCTATCTCTCAACATAACTGTCTTATATCTAGCTATCTCCGATAGCTGTTGTTAATGCCATTGTACACATGGTAGATTATTTATATATGAAACAATTACCGTAAATGAATATGTAGCTTGAACAAATTAATTGCCAAACTAATCTAATTACTTATTGACTAATCTAATAATCTTATTGCACATCAAACATACTAACTCAGTCCTAAAATTCCACATTAGATGCTCAATCAATATTTTCGACGAACAATCAATGCACTATGCAAAATTAAGTATTTTTTAAGAATCATTCTAATAAGCTCCTTGGTTTAACATAATAACAAAATACAGCCGAATCAAAATCCAATATTTTTTGTACTGTACCGTAACAAAACGCGAATCCTGTTTGGAACTTTGTCAAACTCGCGGCCATTAAGGGAAAAGTTCAGGAATCGTTCGGCGCCGGCCCATTAGGCGCTATTCATTTGACCAATCGAGAATCATTCGAAATGAACGAATGACGTAAATTTTGTTTGAAAACTCTTTGCAGAGTCGGCAGTGCTGTGGCTTAAGAGTGTTGCACATTATCATAGTAGAATTAAATAAATGATAAATAACTAGTGGGTACACCGCGCAAATGCGCTGAAGATAAGATCTATCTTCTCTGAAACAATGCAAACTGTTGATGATAACAATTCGTACATCCTAAATACAATCACGCCTGTGTGGTAGGTCGTCTTATCTCAGCTTCGTAGCGTCCTACTTACCGGCTTAGCAAAAACAGATACGAGAGGTACTGCTGTTAGAATATTTTTAATCACTATTGATATAGTTATAACCTAATAATTTGAGTAGTTTCATGTTAAGCAGTGGACTTTATATAGTTGAAGATAGCCCTGAGAAACTAACATCTGTCATTGCTAACGGTGGCGTATATATCATGGACATAGGGTGTTCATTTTGTTTGTAAAAACTTGACGAATCTGAATGATCTTGTTGATCTTTGAGACACTAAGTATTTAAAAAAAAAGTAAAGTAAAGTAAAAGTAAAAAGTTCTTTATTTCATAAACTATTACATAGCACTTGAAAACGTCAAAACAAAATATACATAAATAAAAAAATTTATATCAACCCTGAAATCACGAAGCTTAGATTCACTTACATGCAAATAAATAAAAATTAGGTGTAAGTGAATCTAAGTGCCAGTTCCGAGCCTCCGCTCTGTGAGAAGAACTGACAAGAAACTCACAGGCTATGCTCTTTTAAATTATTTTTGTTACATGACACACACAGTGTAAATTTGATGATACTGAAAGGGTCCCCCGAAGCTGTAACCAATAAAGTAGCACTAAGGGAACCTTCCATCACAGTCAAGTAAGTATGTATTGTGAAACTGAGCTGAGCCTGTACAATAAGGGATGGTCACGACAATGATCTGGTTGACTTTTTATTCTAATATACACATACAAGTTGAAAATGTTAAGCCCAAGCTTGTTTATCCGATAAGTAATCATTAACAGCATAATACCCCTTTTGAAGAAACTGCTTTTTAACTACAGTTTTAAAAGTTGCCAATGGTAGATCAATTATTTCCTGCGGAATTTTATTAAAAAATCTGATACTATTACCCAAAAATGAATTTTTAGTTTTGTGAAGTCGACAATTTGGCAGAGAGAGCTTATTTCTATTCCTAGTATTAAAATTATGTACTTTTGAATTTTTATCAAATGTATTAATGTTTTTGCGAACATACATTATATTATCAAATATATACTGAGATGCAACCGTTAATATGTTAATTCTTTTAAACATCTCTCTAAGAGAATCTCTGGACTTAAGATTATAGATAGCTCTTATGGCGCGCTTTTGTAGTACAAATATATTATGTATGTCCGCAGCAGATCCCCACAATAACATACCATATGACATAATGCTATGAAAATAGCTAAAATAAACTAATCTAGCTGTTTCTTCGTCTGTTATGAGTCTTATCTTTTTGATGGCATAGCATGCTGAGCTAAGCCTTCCGGACAAATCCATTATATGGGGGTTCCACTGCAATTTAAAATCAATATTGATGCCTAAGAACTTTGTGTCATTTAATAACTCAATATTCTTGCCATTCATTTTCAAGTTAGTTGAGACTTTTGTAACATTAGGCAATGAGAACTTTATACATTTAGTTTTACTTGCGTTAAGAGATAGATTGTTAACCGTAAACCAATGTAAAACCTTCGCAAGAGCATTATTTATCACGTCAGAATGATCCTTGCCTCTGTTCACTTTAAATATCAGAGACGTATCGTCAGCAAACAAAACTGTTTCGCACAGATCTCTAGTATAGAAAGGTAGATCGTTAATATAAATTAGAAACAATAAAGGGCCTAAAATCGAACCCTGTGGAACTCCCATAAGCAATGGCGCGCCAGAAGACTCGACTCTATTAATAACTACTTTTTGAGTTCTGTCACTCAAGTAAGATTTAATTAATTTTAAAGAATTACTATTAACACCATAATATGTCAATTTAGCTAACAAAGTAGGATGGTCAACGCAATCGAATGCCTTCGAAAGATCACAAAATACTCCAATCGCATCCTGCCTGTCCTCCCAGGCGTCAAATATATGCTTCATTAGGGCTACACCAGCATCTGTAGTGGATTTACTCTTAGTGAAACCATACTGCTGAGAATGAAATAAGGAATTCAGAGAGAAATGACAAAGTAATTGGTTAAAAATAACTTTTTCAAATATTTTACTAAGAGCTGGGAGTACTGATATTGGTCTATAGTTAGTAGGATCAGACTTCTCACCAGCTTTAAAAAGAGGTATTACTTTACTGTATTTCATTAAACTTGGAAATGAACCATCATCAATACATTGATTAAAGATGACTGCCAACTGAGGAGCAATAATATTAATGATAGATTTAATAATGTTGGTTGAGATTCCCCATAAATCCTCAGTTAATTTTAAATTTATTGTATTAAAAGTATTAACTATTGTAGAGCCATCAATATGTCTAAAACTAAATAATTCACTACAAAGAGGTACATTGTCTTCAAGAAGAAAGACTGCACGCTGAGTAGAGGAGTCAAGTGCTTGAGTTGTCTCTAATGGTATATTCACAAAGAATTTCCGAAATGCGTTGGCCACCTCTTCTTCTTCTACAATATCTTTATCATCGACTTTAAGAGTTATCATGCTATGATTATTCTTGTATTTTCCAGATTCTTGGTTTATGACATTCCATGTAGCTTTAATTTTATTTTTAAGATGCATTGACTTAGCAGTGGTGCAAACAAGTTTGAACAATTTTGAATAATTTCTAACATATTGAATAAAATTTGAATCTGTTGAAGTACTTTTTTCTCTACATAAATCAAAAAGTTTCTTCCTACTTTTATAAATTCCGGGAGTAGCCCAATCACAAAACTTCCTTTTGTTTGAAATTTCCACACTTTTCAGCTTAAAGTTATTCTTAAATTCTTGTTGTACAATTCCGAACAATTTATCATAATTTATAGCGGAATTGTTTTCTAACGTGGTAAGCTTTTCGTTGACATTGCTTTGAAATTTCAAAACCAGATTCTTTGTTATTGGTCTAATTAATATTTTTTTAGTTACATTTTGAAAATTATATTCAAAACTAATAATCTGTCCACTGTGGTCGGAAGTTACGCCATACTCAATTGATTTATGTATAATAGTAAAATTACAAAAAATATTGTCTAAGCATGTTGAAGACGTAGGCGTAATTCTAGTGGGTTCAAGAAAAGAATTAAGTAAATTAAAAGACTTGAACAAATTCAAAAACCTAAATGATATTGAGGAAGATTCCAAAATATTAACATTAAAGTCACCACATACTATAACTTTTTTATTACTTTTGCATAAGGTTGCTAAAACATCCTCCATTGCAGTTTCAAACTGTTGATAATTGCCACTAGGCGGTCTATAAACACATAAAACAATAAAATGGTTAAGCTCTGTACAAGACAATTCTAAAACACGTTCAACTGAAGATGTTTCAACATCCCTACGAGCCCTATTGTTTAAACTATTATATACTAAAATAAGTGATCCACCTCTTATAGATTGTTTCCTGTGAAATGCACTAGCTACTTTATAATTTTGTAGTCCCAGTAGAGACTCATTAACATTTAGCCAATGCTCAGTTATACACATTACATGGATATTTAATGACTCTAATAACAAACTTAATTCTAGATCTTTGCCTGAAATGCCTTGAACATTCTGATGAAATAAATTTAAGAGCGGCTTTTCATTGGTCAATCTATTGCAAGAGAACTCCTCTATTGTCTTATGAGTAAATTTAAATTATTTGGAATTGATTCCAAGTTTGAATTATTAATAATGTTCTGCTCAATAAAAGCAGGTTTCACAGCCAAGTTTTTGGCTAAGTTAAAAAAGTAATAATATAGCGTAGAAGCTAATCGTTTTTTAATATATTTAGGTATGTAATAATTACCATTTGTCAAATAGAAATTAATACCTAAGTTATTTATATCAATAACATGAAATTTGTTATTGTAATAAAATGTCAAACTATCAATTGATAGATTTAAATTATATCTAACATAATTTTCTTTTTGAGATAAGCTCTTACTAAAAGGAAAAGAAAAGATAACTATTTTATTACAAGTGACCATAGACAATTTTTCTATATAGTAGGCAACAGTTTTTTTTGTGACTGTACCCCTATTAGCTATACAAATTATGACATTGGTATCCCTTGAAAATTGACTATTGATTATCTTTTCCATAATTACTTTAAATGAAGCCCCTGGCATACAATTGTTTGTTATATGTGATCCGGACTTGTTATAAAATAACTGACCAATGTCCTTTCCAGCTTCATCAGAAAACATTACATACTTTTGTGTATAGGCATAGCTTGAATTGACATTAT
Source organism: Musotima nitidalis (assembly GCA_949126915.1). Taxonomy (NCBI): domain Eukaryota; kingdom Metazoa; phylum Arthropoda; class Insecta; order Lepidoptera; family Crambidae; genus Musotima; species Musotima nitidalis. The sequence continues at coordinate 1,578,368 of OX421424.1, read as the reverse complement.
TTAATTTTATTTCCGTGCTATCAATTTTTTTTAAATCTATATTAGTTGGCTTAATATTAGTTACCGCTAAATCACTGAAGGTGCAAACATGTTCTTGAATTGTTTTTTGAGCAAAGTTATAATTTTCTGTAATACTATCAAGAGAGGCTTGCAAATGCAAAATGTCAGACTGTAATTGTTGAAAATTTGAAAAGAAAAGTAAATCACCTACTTTTTTTTCCCTTATAGTAGATACAAAATTTGTTAATTAATTTAATATTGAATGAGACTTGTTTTCAGGTGAATAGATTTTACTGTAAAAATTGCGTTATGAATGGGCGCGACGGAGCTTACTTGGACTCGGGCGTTATTACTTATGCTGGCGTAGCTACAGCGGGCGCACCTTTAGCAGCGATAAATATTGTCAAAGTGCGTTTGCGCGAGGCTCTGGTGAACATAATAGTTCCGGATAAGCAGCAATAGACTTGCCACCTATTACGTGGGACCAACTATAAATTTGGCAACGTGTGGGTGTAACTCGTAATATTCCGCTGCCAACCCTTTCGGGGAAACAGGCGAGAATGAATATGAATATGAATGAATGTATGTATGAATATTATTAATATATTTATAACTTGACACTGGCTAAACATGCTAAACGCACGAAGCCAATATTTGAAACAAAAAAAAGTGCTTTGGTATGAAGCCTGACTTGAATAAATGAATTTGTATGGAACTTATCCTCACGGAGTTATTATTACCATACCATACCCGCAGCAGCGCTTTTCTACCTTACCGTCCTTAATCATAAAGAAAACTACCGCCCAGCAAATCCGAAGATTAAAGAAAAAATCGTGGATCAAAGTACGCAGGGTATTTCGAAGCAAAATGTCCCCAAATAAAGTTGCGTCTTTTATGAAATTGTTAACACGTACTGCCGGTCGACGTTTTGTCGGCTGAAAGTTGTCAAACAAAAGGGATCCCTTACAAACTGGCGGTAATTCCATCCGGCGTTTCCGGCCCCAATTCTGTTCGTTCCCCTGTTATAAGGGAATGTATTGAAGGGAATTTCGCCTATATGTTATCTTAATGTTGTCTAACTAACATTCCTGAAACTTTGGGAAATCTTTTCAATTTTCTGAAAGCTGTTTCTTTGTGCCGTGTGGTACCGTTTAGACTAGCGCCACCCCCTCTAATCTCATGGGGAGTCGACGAAGAGAAATGTTACTGGATGATGGACAGCAGCGTCATCCTGCGGTCTGGCTGGAACTGCGATCGTGCGCGTGGTGTCAATGGGCAGAACCCTCAGTAGAATGTAATCTATTGGGGAGGCTCATGTTTAGCAGAGTAAAAGTAAAGTAAAGTAAAAAAAAAATTTATTTCATAAACTATTATACATAGTACTTGAAAACGTCATGATTACAAATGAAAAAAAAACAATCGAAATAATATTACACTAAATCACGAAGCTTAGATTCACTTACATGCAACGAAACAATTTAAAAACAAAAAATAATTAAGTGTAAGTGAACCTAAGTGCCAGTTCCGAGCCACCGCTCTGTAAGAAGAACTGGCAAGAAACTCACAGGCTTTGCTCTTTTAAATATGTCCATTAGTTTGGTACTAGAAATACAATCTTCATTTGTCTGTGAAGCTATACAATGCAATAAGTTAAGGTTATGTACCTTAACAATATTTATGTTTTCAAGTCATTCATATTAGAATAGCCTGTATGAAACGGCAGTTTAATCCCAAGCATTTTTATCTGCCATATAGTCTTTAATAGAATAGTATCCCTTTGAAGACAGCTTGACAGTGGACTTTATATTAACGCTGAAATGATGATGATGATGTCTGTGGAGGACATACAATAAACTGATGCGCAAAATACCCTAACATTCATATCTATGTCACATCCAGTGGCGGACTCTTTATAGATGTAACCCCGAGTTTTTCTAATTGGTCCATTTTCATTTAGCACTATCCGAGACCACCCTGACTGAGGTCTCCCTAGCCTCCCTGTAGAGATCCTAGCTTCGTCTAAAGCAGTGATTCCCAAAGTGGTCCAGGTGGACCCCCAGGGGTCCACGGGAGATATAAAATGTACCATTTTTGTTTTTATTTTACCTATCGGAATATAGGGACAGAACTCAGAAGCGACACTTTTTCATTTTTTGGCGACTTTAAGAATGTGGTAGAAATGTAGCAGCAGGGGGTCCAGTGACATTTTGAAAGTGGTCCACGTGAAAAATAAGTTTGGGAACTACTGGTCTAAAGTCTAGACTATTCGAGACTGGGGACTACGTTTACTGCTCGGTAGTCAACGGTTATCGATTTTGCGTCTAAGTTTAATCTTCCTTAAAATATTTTTTTACGCAATCAATTGCTTCAATAAATTTTTTATTTTATATTAATTAATTTTTATAGAAAATTTTTATTTAAATAATATTATTTGTATTATATTTAATTCAACTCTTTTAATAAAAATAGGATCAGCTTCTTTTCATTTTTGATTCCCAAACATTATTGAAGGAATATCATGATTTAATAGATTTATTTTTATAACATGACAAAAAATTACCCCCATAATTCTGACATACATAGTTCTGACATCTGTGCTTAACGTAAATTTTGCTAAAACTGTGTAGTTCCCATAATTATTTTATATAGATAAGTTCTCCTTTATATAGTTGTATTTACGTTTCCGTGCCCCCCAAATAATATAATGTCTCTTACAACCAAACCAACTATTTAGATCCAACATAAGTATAATTACAAACTTGTGTTAGGGATACAAATAACGTATAAATAAATGTTTTACTTATGTAATATAGGTATACCTATATGAAACTCCAAATCAGAACAAATATTCAAGTTCATTCACTTAAAGATTTGTCCTGTGTGGGAATCGAACCTACGACCTTAGGAGCGGAGTGCAGGTTTACTGATCTCCACGCCGACCGATATGCGGTCGTCTGTAAGTGACAGACATCACTTAATATGGTTGCTTGAATCATCTACACACAAAACCTCGTATATCCCACAAGTAGTCGGTTCTGCGACTAATATCTTCTAACTAATACAAACGTCAAACAGCTGTGCTGAGTAGCCATTCAACATCCCCTGGCATATGATATCGTTCACCCACTGACCCAAATCGATACCATTGAGTGTGACCCACCATGTATTGTTAAAATACTCATTATCTTTTAGTGCTATATGAAGTATTCATATTGATAAATAAAGATAAATGAAAGCAAGTGATGTATTAAAAATATCTTTGTAACAATTCCCGCGCTACTATAATTTCTCGAAAAATCTAGAAATTTTTCAACACGACACGTTTTTCGCCCTTACACAGGGCATCTTCAGGTAAGATAGAAATAAGTATATGAAATATGAGATGAATGACTGAATATAAGAAATTATAGTAGCGCGGGAATTTTTACAAAGATATTTTTAATCCATCACTTGCTTACAATGGATTTCCGCAAAGTAACGCCTGAATCAATAAATTATTAAAGACTGAAATGACTTTGAAACTAATGATGATTGTAACAAAAGTGACTTTCTCTGCTTTTTCTTGGGGTGTGGAATGAGCTCTCTGGTGAAATTTGTCCACAGGCAAGTTTTTAAACTTCGCCTATGGCTGACAATTAAAATCCAATCATTTATTGCATGCAACAATACATGATACCGAGATGGTCTATGTAATAATTTTTCTGAATTTAATATCTGTAAAGTTACAATGGTGTTCTATAACAAACTTTATATAAATCGCGCTTTTATTTCGATGCCAATCAGTGAGTAAAGGTAATCTATAATTACCCACAATGCGCAACACGTAATTTTAATTAATAGGTCCTGCGGTTTAGTTAGTAATATCAAGGGTTACTACATACCTATCATACTCAGACAGCGTTCACTGATATTGTAACGTAATGATTAGAATTAAATATTTCAATCATATGACATTTGCTGATAATGTAAGGTTTAAGATCGTTCTCTTCTTCTTCTTCGTCGTGCAGGCTTTTCTGCAATCGGACGTCCATGGCTAGATTACTACTAGTAACTCCAGGAATTCTATCAGCGCCTTAACGTCGCTGGCCCCCGGAAGGCTGCCTAGTGTTTTCAAGACAATCACCGGCAGTCAGCCTGCTTTCCAGAAGGACGTGCTGGAGTTTAGATCGTTGCACAAGCCAATGCTCGTGAGACATTGAGGGTAAAATTAATGTATCATAAAGTTAGGAAATTATATGGAATCTCCACATAAATAATAAATTGATATTTATGTATCTCAATGAGAGTGCATATAATGAATTGTGCACTTTTACAATTTATAAAATGCAGACGCTATCCTAGCTTAATTTGTTTTAATATAATAATATGAGGCTATGCTTTAAAATTAATATTATTTATTTTATTTCAATATATTTCTTAACGACTGCCACTTACCTTATCAACCTGGTTTCTGGTTCATGGTAGTACTTTTTTGTATTCTAGCATTCAATCGTATGAAAGCTAGCAAATGTACTTTAATAAAAAAAACATTAGCATATGAAGCGTATTTCAGGTGACCTCATAACGGCAGTGAAAACACAATTTTTCAGTTTTTGCTTACTATTGAACAGGCTTATCCGTTTGTAAGTCTACTGGAAGAACAAAATGAAAGGAAAATATTATAAGAACTGAAACACCTGTCCACATGTGTACAGTGATTAGTTCCAGTAGCTAAGTAGGTTCTGTGAATAAGTAATAGTGTAAAGACACCTTAGCAAGGTCACATTTGTCACGTTGTGGTAGAATATCACACGCGTATTTAGTTCTCGTCCTCACCTGCAAGTGGTCATCACATCCTGGCATTATACCAGTTGCCCTAGACTTAAGCTTAGGGCCCAGGTTCTGCTCACTGGTTCAACCAGATTAGACTGTATTTCAGTTATTACGTGAAGCGACTGCCGTCTGACCTCCGCAACCTAGAGGGAAACATCATTCTATGGTTAAACCAGCTGTCAGTCTATTAGAAGACACTGACTTCCTAATAACGACTGCCATAGATGTTCATGACAGCCGGGACCAACGGCTTAACGTGCTTTCCGAGGCACGGAGCAAGCGATAATTACGCAAATAATTTCGAAAAGTCATAGGTGCGTTACCAGGGTTTGAACCCGAGACCCTCTGAATTTAAAGGCGAGGGGTCTCGCCACTGGGCTATCGCCGCTAGCATGCAAGTGGTGCGCCTGCTGATGAACGATCGAGGCTCTGGCGAACATAAAAGACTCGCTACCAGTGCCGTAACTAGAGCGGTGCCAGCAGTGCCCAGGCACAGGGCGCAGAAATGACCAGACTAGTATTTAGTTTTATGTCATGCATGGTGGCTAGTAGGTACATTTTGTTTCATTGTGAACATGGTATAGACGCGCCATACTGTACCTGGCCTGTATTTTCAGAGCCTGGTCAAAGCATTTTTGAAAGCTCGCACCGGGTGCATAAAAGGCTAGTTACGGCATTGCTCGCTACATATTACGTGGGACCAACAATTGGGCGTATAATATGTTGGAAAAAACAGTCGTGATTGTATGTATGTATGTATTTAGTCCTACGAGTATATTGAGAGTCCGTTTGTGTGGTATTTAATGGGTAGACATAGGATATCGTTTGTCCAACCCGATCACCGTAAAAGTATCATTTTAGAAATTCCTTCACTAACAGAAAGTTAAATTATTCGTGAGTGATATGGACCATATTTTTAACCATCTGAAAATAGGGATCTCTACCTATTAGTTGCATAGGATATAAACATATCCTTTACGTATAAATTAAAATAACATTGTTTGGTGTTTAGCCACAGGCGAATCACTCCTCTTTCCCGTAGGGGTAGGCAGAGATCACATCCTTCCACTTGCTACGATCTTGGCACACACTTTTAGCTTCATTTACGCTCATTGAACCTTCTCATACACGCCAGTCGGTATAGGGTACTTTTGAAATGCCCTTTCTCCAAAATTTTCTGGATTTGGCCATGGAAGGTCTTACGTGGTCTTCCCCTCCCAACACTTCCATTCACTTGTCCATCATAAATCACTATTGTTAGTCTACTTTCATTCATCCTCTCAACATGACCAAACCATCTAAGCATACCTTTCTCAATTCTTGTCCCTATATCTTCATTTACTCCAATACTTCTGAGTGCTCTCATCTCTACTGCATTAATCTTACTTTTATTGTTTTTTCTACCATTTAGATTTCCGGATAATTGAAGATCAAGTGGAGAATTTGCATGGTGTCATTTCAAAATAATAATCTATCAGTGGCAACTTCCAAATGTTTTACTATAAAAATTCTAAGACCTTCATTGTTCACACTGTAATAATCTGTTTATCCACGTAACATAGAGAACATGATATATCGTTTCTACATATCACGTATAACACAAAACGACTGTCAAATAAAACCGTGAAACTTAGAAAATGTTTGTAACTCAACTCCTCACGAACGTGTCGCGTAAACGGCACGAACTTGAGACTTCAAGTCAATAAACCTACTATTGTACGCGTTTTACTGCGTAGTAACTTTTGGTAACAATATAACGCTTATGTTTACGAACTCCAAACACGACCTAGATTAAGTCTTGTTTCAAATACTTTGGAAGATTCTGACTACAATGCTATTAATAATGTGCCTTATAAAGTCCAAAGCTCAATATTTGCCTCCTTAAAAGATTACATTCTATTGGGGGTATTTTCCTAAGGCTAGGCAGGCGGGTTGGTGATCGCAGTTCAACATCAGACAGCGCTATCTAAACCAAAATTAAGCAGTGCCTGTACTAAGGACGCTTCACTTTCCCGCCAAGAAATCCGTCATGAATCTTAATCAGAAAAAGCTGCCACTTTTAATTGTAATGCATACTTGTAATTGACAGATCGAGAACCGGCAAACGTAGTAGAGGGTGACCATCCGTTGGACCGGCTCGCAAAATTCTTAATTTTTATTAAAAAAAAAATTTAATGTGACACGTCGTAATGATTACATCCTGCCTGATGGTAAGCAGTCCATGACGGCCTGCTAAAATGCCGTTTCACGCCCCGCTTAAAAGACCCGGGATCATAGGAAATAGGAAACACATGAGCCGGCAGCGAATTCCAGAGCTTAGTGGTCTTGCTCAGAAACGACTTCCCAAATTTCTTGGTTCGAGTGCTGATAGTCTGCACAGTATGAGGATGGAAGATGGATTTTGTAATGGTTGATAACCCCCTATCTTATTAATCTAATCTAACTTTATTGCACATAATAGTATCTAACTCAGCTTCCAAAATGTCCATTACATAAGAGGCTAGCCCACATTGACACTAGGTGAGACCCCATTGCCTTAGTTCAGTCTTTCTCAAAGTGGGCGATAACGCCCCCTTGTGGGCGCTGCAGGTCTCAAGCCGGGTAAGTGACCCAGAAAGAAAATGGGGGCGTTGTGTAGAGGCCTGGGGGGTGATTTGTAATTTTATTTAGCTAGGAGGCCTCTTAAAGAAATATTTATTCTCAAAGTGGGCAGTAGACAAAATAAGTTTGGGAACCACTGCCTTAGTTGCTTCCTTCGACACCCTCTGGCATTGCATAGGGTGGTAGATTTATTTGTACATACATACATTCACGCCTGTTTCCCCAAAGGGTTAGGCAGAGGCAAAATCAACGCCTACATTTTGCTAATGATAATGCTGGCCCACGTAAAAGGTGTTTGATACTGGTTAAAAGCATACATATATACGTTAACGCATGTTTTCCTTGCTTGTTAAGCGCTCGTAGCTCTACGGTGTTCGGTGGTCGGAAACGATCACCAAAGTACAGCAGAGTTTACAGAGGTCAGTCCTTGGATGGGTGACCATTTGTGTGGCATTTTATATCAAGCGCTTCCGTGCTTCGGAAGGCACGTTAAGCGTCCCGGTTATCACTAAATCTGGTAGTCGTTAAGCCATGTTAGAGGCCTCATAGGCGGCTTGAAAATTCTGACAGTAGGACGCCATACACCTGCCTCCGCCAATCCGCACTGGGTCAGCGTGGTGGAGTATGACCCAATACCCTCACACCTTGATATGTGTGAGGAGGCTCGTGCTCAGTAGTGGGACGTTAATGGGCTGTGATGATGATTGTTTTCCTGAAGGGGTAGGCAGAGACATTTTAAAAGCTCACATTTCGTTACATTGTTGGTACGTACGGCCACGTAATAGATGGCGAGCCTATTGCCGCTCACCGGGAGCTTTTATGTTTTCCAGAGCCTCGTCCGTTGATCGGCAGGTGCACCACTTCCAGGTGAGGTTGGCTTGCCTCCTATAATCTTGGTAGGAACCCTATACATCCCCTTGTAATTATTTGTAGGTGCCCTAAATGTTCTCAGCTAATTGTATATTTTAGTTGTCGTTTGTAGTATGGTAATTGAAATTAGTTTGTGTATCAACATGAATATTAAATACTTTTTCATTGTAAACGGTAGCTAGAATTTTCATTCCAGAAATTAATTATTCAAACTATTTGTGCGTGGTCGGTTTTATATTTGGTTGAATAATAATGAACAATTATGTGGAAATTCCGTATCAAAGCTACATTATAATTAACCCGGCAGTTTGAATAGATTTAACAGTGAAAAGCAATAGTTTAAATGTCAATGTACAGTTTAACAACAGGTTCAAAATAATTAAATTAATTAGTTTTAATGCCAAAGGTTAGGTTTTTATGGAGTGGAAATGACAGGGTCTGGCCAAAGCGGCGGGAAGCCGGTGGATGCAGGCGGCACAAGTTCGATCAAAATGTAATGCTACTGGGGGGGGGGCTATGTTCAATAGTGGACATTATATAGCTGAAACGATGATTATGCCGAAACATAGCTCCATTATATTGTAGTTTGTGGGAAACGATCACCGAAGAAAAGTTAACAATGCTTAAAATTGAATACAGCGCTCTTCCGTGCTTTCGAAGGCACGTTGAGCAGTCGTTGGTACCAATTGGCTTCTAAATTAATTTTAAAGCGTTTCTTAAATCAGCATAGACCAAACACTATTATTAAGAATATAACATACACACATACATACATATATTCACGCCTGTGTCCCCGAAGGGGTAGGCAGAGGCATATTATATACCCACACGTCGCCAATTATATAGTTGGTCCCACGTAAAAGGTGGCGAGCCTATTGCCGCTTACCGGGCACTGTTATGTTCGCCAGAGCCTCGTCTGTTGATCGGCAGGTGCAACACTTGGAGGTGAGGTTGGCTTGGGCTTCTCAGGTCTTGGTAGGATCACTATATACCCATTAAGAATATATATATATATTTTCTGACAATTAAACCAATTATTTAGTTCCAAGATAAGTATCATTAAGAACTTGTGTTATGGATACTAAGTAACTGATAAAAACATACATAAATACCTTTTTATTTTGTAAATATATACTTAATATACATAAGAAAACACCCAGACCAGAACAAATATTCATGTTCATGCACACAATGATTTGTCCTGCATAGGAATCGAATCTTGGGAGCGGAGAGCGGGTATTCTCGCCACCACGCCAGTCATATATGAAAAAACAACATTAATGATAAGAACAGTATGATTGAACTTCTGTTCATACTTTTACCAGTCTTAGAACCATCTGCATTATCGACGGTGGCACGGTATTTTAGCCTCTAAGAATATAAGGATACTAACGAAAATCGTATGAGTTTAGCAACACAGTGTTTTGTAAAATATATGTCTAATCTCATCAGGTATCGCTGTCGGATATTGCGACATTGATAAAATATAGAATTTAATATCTGCACACGGTTCATATCGACCGTGCCTAGAGCTTTACGTAAGGCGACCAACCGTCCCGCAATGTTAGTCCAAATCCCGCTTTTAAAAAAATTGTAAAATAGTCCCGTAAATAATAATAATAATAATAACTTTATTCGTCACCACAGGTTAATCAAGTTGGTACAGGTTTATACAATGTGTCTCCATGATGTATCTTATTATAAGACAGACGAAAAGTGGTTTATAGAAGAACAAGACTGTGTCAAGACTACTTACATTATTAATAGACTTCAGTAATTATACAATAAATTTTGGAATCTCAATATTTCAATGAACTATAATATAAAAATTTTTCCTTTGAAGCAATGTCAATATAAATTAAATTAATGTCAATATATAATAAATTAATGTCAATTTTCTCTAGTCATGTTGGTAATTAAATAAATTAAGCATACTGCTTATAATTAATTTAATATAAGCAACAATAATTAATTTTCAAAAAGCAATAATAACAATTAAATCTCAATAAACAAAGTCAGTATACACTAAACGATTAGATATTTGGGTCCATAAGGTATTCTTGAATATTATAATAGCACTTATCCAATAGGAGTGCAGTCAAAATAGTCTTAAATTTTTTAAACGTACAGCTAGATATTGTTTCCGGTAATTAATTAAACAGTTTTGGTGCCATCTCAATCACACTTTTTTTCATAAGTGCAGTCTTACACAAATTAGAAATGATTTTCGGTTTCCTCGGGCGAAGATTTCTATCAGTAAAACGTTGTATGCGTCCCGCATGTCCCGCATTCTTATTTTTCTACCACAGATCACACTTGTACACAACACCCACACGCGCGCACGGTCAACAGCGTAGGAACACAGATTATAATAGCGACAAGCGTATCGCGCGTATTAGGCGTAAAAGCGGGAGCGGGGTACGTGTACTGGAATTGTTTTGATTCAAAAATTTGTTAATTGATTAGTTAGGTTGGTCCCTAACCCCCCCCCCCCCCCCCAACTTTATGTATTACCCGAGAGTCCCGCATTAAGGTTTTAGAAAGTTGGCCGCCTTAGCTTTACGTAATGCTGAGAGTGTGTTTGTAACTATATACCTACATAAGTAACTAGTAGTTTTACTATTCCTCGGAAAAACCATTTAACTCATTTAAAAAAGAAACCTTTTATACTACGTCACACATCAGTCAGTTATGTCGCATCTAAGAAAGGACTGTCTGCATTACAATCACGTTCAAAAATCGTCTTATCTTAATTTGGATTCCTCATTTTAATGGATAAATGACGTCAATGATAATTACTAATTAATAACTTATGTAAACATAAAAAAACGGATCTTTGAGTTAAAGTGCTTTTAATTGACCCATTGAATTAAAATATTACATTTCATTGTTTTCCTTTCATTTTATTTATGAAGTTTATTACAGAGATTTCATCCTTATAATTGACCCTAACGATCTATGCAATAAAAGTACAGGGTGCTACTTTTACAGATTTTAGTCTATTTGTAACAATATACGTATATAGATAACACATAGCTTATTGTGTGTACGACAATGGAAAGTTAGCAAAATGCAACTGAGCTTTTTACCGGTTACTTGCAGAATATTGTATAAAAGTTTAGTCGGAATACGTTTCCGGTTTAATGGGCCCGAGCCGGTCAAAGCGAATGTTCAGTAAGCCGGAGCTGACTGTACAGGTCGGCTTGCACGGAGTCAGGCGGGCGTGGGTAGATTGCATTTCTAATAAATTTCACCTGACTGGTCTGCATTTAAGTATTTTGAACCCATACTAAAATGTTATAGCTTTCATGATTTGCAACTGAAGAAGCAGTGGGTAGCCATAGAAATAAATAAATATTTTCTTACAATTATACCAATTGTTTAGTTCCAAGATATGTATCGTGATGAACTTGTGTTATGGTTACTAAAGAATGGATAAACATATTTAAAGTGAAGACCGCATTTGGGTAAACGTATTGTAGGACGTAGGATGACCTGCGGCAGAGAAACCGATGACTTGAGGGGGATATCGCACCATCTCCCATGAGGTGGAATGCGCGGTTGACCGGTCTCTGCCTTGGACCTCGACGCCGGGGTTCTCTCGGCGGTGTTCTGGCGGTGCGCGCATTACCGAAGGCATGGTCTCCGCCCTGCACCAGAAACAGTGGTGCGGTGGCGTCGAGAAGCCCAGACGCATGCTCTGGGCGCATGGCGATGGTTCTTTAGGAGTGCTAAAGTTGCTGTCGGGTCGAGGTGCCGTATCGGTGAAGTTCCATGTCCTTCCGGCTCACGCAGGTTCTTTCCGGGCACTGGTGCTTCGGGAGTATCTGTTTGACGTCGCCGGGGGGAAATCAACCTGGTGCTGCCACCACTGTTTATTGCGCACACGCAGCACACGTTAGTAGAGTGCCCGGCGTGGGCGTGGCCGCGGCCCTGGGGGGAGTTGTGACGGCGTGAGAGGCGATGGCCTCTTGCGCAGTGGTGATGTCGCAGAAGGAGGCAGCGAAGCGCGAGAAGGAGCGAGATTTGCTCTCACTCCGGCTACGCCGTTGGCGCAGCGGGCCCATTACGCAGCGAAACCGGCCACATACGCCTGTGGTCGCATAAGAAGGTAGGAGGAGGAGGGCGCGACACACTGCGCCTCTCTGAGGAGATCCTCCCGGTCCTGATCCGGAGGACGTTGGCCGCGGGTGTTAGAAGTTTCAAACTTTTGCACAGACCCGTTTTTCAACAGCGGTGGGCGTCGTCGAATGATTTTTAGTGGGTTGAACTGCTGGCGGTCGCGTCTGCCGAAGTGAGCCCCACACTCCCCTCTTGATCCCCCTTTGGCCATGAGGCAGTGCGTAAATGCATTTTGTCGGCGGTTGCGGATGGATCTGCTCTGCAGAGGGCCGGGATGGTTGGTGCTCTTGTTCAGCAGAGGGCGGCAATTGGCTGATCGACGAATGTTAACTTAGAACCGGTCGAAAGATTAGTTGAACAAACGTGTAGTAACAAATGAGCAGGCCGCAACTGCCGGACCTATACAGGTCTTAAAAACAGTCAACGCTTGCGCGATCTAATCACGTACACTGCCATCTTTTGGGAAAATATAAGCACTATTGTTGGTACTAAAAACATATAAATACAATAATCAAATTTGATTCCCCTAATCCCTGAAATGAGTTTTCCTATAATATAGTTATATTGATGTACTAACAAATAAAAAAGACCAACTAGCTATCCTATTCAATCAGGAAATATTCCCCCGACATTCGCCTTATTAAATAATATCAATATGAAGTTGACTTCCGGTCCATTGTCCAATTGAAATAGTCAACATCCGGTTCATCGAAATGTAATACGTACTTTTCTGACTTCCGTTTCCCTTATTATTAAAAAGAAATATTACTACAACCGGTGTGTAATAACGGCGAATTATTAATCGTTAAGTGTTTGTAATTAAGTAGTATAAGTTTTGGCAAATAAAACAAAACAGTACAACATCACTCTTCAAATTCTCTAAAGAAGTCAATGTGACATCTCAGTATAGACGCACATCTTTACCACTCATTCTCTTTTACTATGAAGTATTTGACTTGACACTGCCTAAATGTGCCACCATACCAGTACTGGGAAGAACTAAGTGCAATTTAAAACTATTAATTGCTTGAAGCTTGGTTGTATTTCAATTTTGATCAGGGAGTGATTGTTATAATATGTATGAATAATAAAAAGTTGTACTATCAAATATGATTTACCTGTAACCTATAATTTATCTTATCTTATTTTATAGCGGGGGCCACAGACTAACCGTGGCGCACTTTGACCCTTATGTCGGATCTTTTGTGCATCCCCTTGCCTGTCACTCCAAATCTCCAAAAATATTGTTACCATCATCTTTATGACGGTCTTTGCAGATTGGAGCCCATAGTCCCTTGGTTATGGGTAGGCCACCCCCAGGAGACCCATTCGGCAAGCAGCCAACGAGTCATAGGTACACAGCAAGTGTTCCATAGACTCCTCTTCGTCACCACATCTACGACATAGCGGTGATTGCACAAGTCGCATCCTGTGGAGCATTTTGTTTGTGGCAAAATGCCCTGTTAGAGCCCCAACTATCAGTCTGGCTTGATTCCTGCTACCTTCGCAGAGAGCCTTACACCAGCCGCTCCCTGTCACCCCGATGAAGGCCTTTGAATGCTTAAGCGCCGGTAGCAGCTGCCATTCCGAGAGAGGTTTCTCCATCATATGCTTTTTTAGCGTCGTGACTATTGTACTCATAGAGAGTGCAATGCTATAATACCTATAAACGATTGCTATTAACCTACTCGTATAATTTACTCAGTTTTATCGAAATAAAAGATTAATGTTTTAGGAAACGACAATCGACGACGATTTTCATTTAATTTGTTATTATTAACAAAAAATAAAGTACACGTCAGGAAGAAGGATGGTAGCTAAAATAGGAAAAAACATGTTATATAAAAATAAGTCAAAGGAGACCCAATTAAGCCGTAAAAAACTCTTAGCCGATTGTTTACAATAGCTAAGCTTTCGCTTTGAATCCGATGTTAATTAGCCGGCCATTTTATTGCTACCTCAGCAGTCTCTCCTGAATAAGGCTCATTTTTGTTCATTGTCCGATTTTCACCTTAATTTCGCATTTATGAAGATTTGTTATTATTTTTAAGTATATTTTTCATATTTACGCGATTACATTTATGAGAACTCAAAACTGTCATAATGCAGACGTCGTACAACATCTGGTTTCGGTGAATATGCGCATATATCGGTGTAGCACCATCTTTACTTTACTACTCTGTATTGCAGTCAGTGAAATTTAAGTCGTAACTAAATCTTAAGCTCGTGTTTGCATATGTAGGTAAGTATTTGTGGATGTTAGTCAGTTAGTTTAATGAAACTACCCTTTACTCACTTGTGTATTATAAGACTTTTTTATTTTAACAACCGCCGACACACATAATTATGTATCTTGTAGGAATAAGAACGATTGGGCGCCCGAGACGTCGGGAGGCACGAGGTGATTCCCAGCCACCGTAGCCATAGCCGTAGAAGCCAGCGCGCTTTCAATAGGCGACCGGCCGCATCGACGACGCGTTCGTGTTCCACGCGCGCCTCAAAGTGATGTCAGCACAGTAAGGACCCCCAGGGAGGGGTCAAGCCTGCCGGGGCTGCGGGACTGTCCGAACGGGTTACCGCGGCCTCTGGACGTAGCAGACATAAGAAGGGACATGGATGGTTTAGTCAGTAAAAGTCTGACACACCCTCCCGCTCCACCAACAGCGGGAGAAGGTCATTAGATGATTATCCATCCAAAAAAAAAAAAGGGGTAGGAACGATACAGAGTATAAAATCCAGGAAATGCGAAGCGCAGCTGTACCCTGTATACCTACAGCATATTATATCATCTCAGTTATCCCGTAATTACGAATAAAATACTTGAGAAGTGTATAGTATTCGAAACGTTGCAATAGAGGAAAAAATATATGTTACCAGTCGCGATAAAATTTTAATAAAAGCTGTTTAATGTGGAATACATATAGGTGAATTTATGTGGATTTGTGAACAAGAATTTCCTATATGTTTCCTAAATGTTCATTATATTTTATACCTAAATATGTTAAGTATGTATTAACAAAATAAAAGTATTTATGTATGTTTAGCCAATGTGTGTTCCTAGCGTATGTGTAAATTATAAAAGCTGTAGTTAAGTTTGTTAACCTCAGAAGCCACTGTAATCGAAACTGAAACCAAATTGAAATTATATTGTATTCTGTCTCGCGACTGTCGTCTGCCGCCGTACAGACTAATGAAATTATATCCATCACTATCCTAATGTAGTTATGCTCATCAGTTTCGTCTTTCATCACTCTTTATCTACTGAACTGTGTAGTCTAAAGTGTTAGATTAAATTTCAAACAAAATTATCACTCAGAGACTGCCACGGTAAAGCTATTGCATAGCATTTTTTATCATGCTTATGCAATCATAATTATTTAATATTTTATTTATGCAGTATTTTTTTCTTTGATAATAATTCGAGTTACACTTAGAGCGTGGTGACTGATAAGAAAACAAATTTTAGCCACCCGATACAACGGTTGATACAGCAGCGGGTTGCTGAACTAAAGAGACAAGTAAAGTGTATGTGAAAAAGTCATTAAAAGTTCTGCTATTTGTCGTTAGATGGAAAAACTAAAGAGTATCACCGCTGTGCCGGTCGCAATGGGGGGTGTTAGGTTTTTTCGTTACGGAATTTCTGAATTCGGTCTCGACGCTCAAGGCCCGCCAGGCAAGGCATTGAAGCTATGCAATAGCTTATAAAAGTATAAAATATACTTTATTGTCTTTAAGATCAACAGGATCATAAAGATTTGTCAAATATTTATACACATCATGGAAATTCTAGTAGCTAAATTAGCTTACTCCGTAGAAATGCCCGTATATAAAATATAACAAGTAAGTATTACTTATTATATACAAAATATATATATAGTTAAAAAAAGATTTATTCTTCATTTATTTTAAATCTTGTGATTGCAGAACATAGAGTTTTGCAGACTTGTCAAATTGTTTTACTACTTAGTACAGTTAGTCTTGTAACTGGCGGCAGAATACTAACCTTGACGAATTTTTTGCCTGTTCTTTTACGATCAAGCTCCCTGCCGCAGTAAATGTCCAAATGTGTGTTGTGTGTTATATGAGCCAAACTTTAATGATTGAATTATGCAAATATTTTATCCGAGATATTCATGTAAACAAATATTTGTGTGCATGAATATGAATATTTCTCTTGATCATTTTGCCTTGTGTTTAAACATGTTTGTCGAATGTTTGTAAGTAATCCGTTTCTGTTAGCACTCTGTAAAATATTAAAGATATTTTTAGTATAACATATTGCTTTCAAACTGTATTACCTCTGACTGACCCGGTTACAAATGAATTTCCATAATGGACGTTTAATGCACTGAATGAATACCAATGCGATGCTCCTGAACTCAATTTTTTATTATAAAAGGCACGTTTTATAATGGTTTTCTTTTTTTACGAGGGCTTTATAATACAGTCGTGCTGTGAAAGTTAATTTGAGCTACTGTTTACAAAAACAGTAAAAAATAAAACTACGTGCTACAGAACAGAAAAATCGACGAAAAATATAAGCTAATTACCTAACTCTGTCGCTCCATGGAATTCTTAGATACCGTTGCTCACCCATGGAACAATAAACGATTAAATAGCCCTTTTTGAAATGTCTTGTATTTTTATAGATATACAAACATACAAACATTGATGCGCTCGTAGCTCTGCGATGCTAGGTGGTCGGAAACGATCACCAAAGTAAAGCAGAGTTTACAGAGGTCAGTCCTTGGATGGGTGACCGTTTGTGTGGCATTTGATATCGAGCGCTTCCATGCTTCGGAAGGCACGTTAAGCCGTTGGTTTCCGGTTATCACTAAATGTGGTAGTCGTTAAGCCATGTTAGAGGCCTAATGGGCGGTTTGATAAATTCTAACAGCAGGACGCCATACACCTGCCTTCGCCAATCCGCACTGGGTCAGCGTGGTGGAGTATGACCCAATACCCTCACACCTTGATATGTGTGAGGAGGCTCGTGCTCAGTAGTGGGACGTTAATGGGCTGTGATGATGATGACAAACATATATAGTTTCACGCCTGTTTCCCCGAAGGGGTAGGCTATGGCATATTATACGCACACACTTTGCTAATTATATTGTTGGTTCCACGTAATAGGTGGCGAGCCTATTGCCGCTATCCGGGATCTGTTACGTTCGCCAGAGCCTCGTCTGTTGATCAGCAGGTGCACCACTTGCAGGTGAGGTTGGCTTGGGCTCCTTAGATGTTGTTTAGGATCCCTATACGATAGATATAGATGTATTTATTTATTTTTATTCACGTATTTGTTCATTGTATCGACGACCGATATGGCGTGGAGGTGAGTATACCTACACTTCACTCCAGAGGTCGTGGGTTCGATTCCCATACAGGACAAATCTTTGTGTGCATGAACATGAATATTTGATCTGGTCTGGGTGTTTTCCTATGTATATTAAGTATGTATTTACAAAAAAAAAGGTTTTTTTGTATGTTTTGCCGTTGTTCAGTATCCATAACACAAGTTCTTCATAATACTTATCTTGGAACTAAATAATTGGTGTAATTGTTAAAAAATATTTATTATTATTATTTATTTATTTAACGAATTAGAGAAAAAAACCGATGCAATAAATTCCAATCTCGTGCCAACATAGGCAAGTGTAATATATTTCATGTCGTCAGCGCACACAGCGGGAGCACGTGCTAGGCCCAATATTTGTACGACCTTAATCCCCGGCTGGCAAACAACTGATTGGAGGATAATAATCACATCACTGGCTTAACTCTGTAATTATAGTAAACTTATGAACGCTGGTTGTAAGCTTTTTTCATATTTTTTTTAATGCCATGAGGCGGTACTAATAATCTCATCTAATCTCATCCGCGGATCCATTTCGTCTTACTTACATAATATATCATTGTACATGCAGAAACTCCAGAAATAACTTAAAAACCCATCTTATAAACTTTTTACCTGTGCAACAGAAGGGAATTGCACCTTCTTGATCCTTATGATGCGTAGCTGACGGGGGAAGAATATCTGCAATCCTCTAGAAATGATCACTTGCCCAAGGTTTCCAGGATAGACATAGATAGACATAGATAGACATAGATAGACATAGATAGACATAGATAGACATAGATAGACATAGATAGACATAGATAGACATAGATAGACATAGATAGACATAGATAGACATAGATAGACATAGATAGACATAGATAGACATAGATAGACATAGATAGACATAGATAGACATAGATAGACATAGATAGACATAGATAGACATAGATAGACATAGATAGACATAGATAGACATAGATAGACATAGATAGACATAGATAGACATAGATAGACATAGATAGACATAGATAGACATAGATAGACATAGATAGACATAGATAGACATAGATAGACATAGATAGACATAGATAGACATAGATAGACATAGATAGACATAGATAGACATAGATAGACATAGATAGACATAGATAGACATAGATAGACATAGATAGACATAGATAGACATAGATAGACATAGATAGACATAGATAGACATAGATAGACATAGATAGACATAGATAGACATAGATAGACATAGATAGACATAGATAGACATAGATAGACATAGATAGACATAGATAGACATAGATAGACATAGATAGACATAGATAGACATAGATAGACATAGATAGACATAGATTTCTGGTTATGGCATGCCCTTGCAATGCAAACATTTATACGTGTACGAGTTGAGAACGTTGCATTGTGATGTTGACATATTCTTTTCTTTTTAATAATGTCTTCATACGGCCTTTTCTTATTAGTTTTATTTTAATTTTTTTATTACTTTATGTTTCTTTTGTGTTGTATTTAGTGTAAAATGTAACCATAGGGGTAGGAGAGATCACAACCTTTCACTTGCTACGATCTTGGCACACACTTTTAGCTTCATTTATACTCATTAACCTTCTCATACACGCCCGTCGTTGTAGGGTACTTTTGACCTGCCCTTTCTACAATACCTTCTGGATTAGTTCTTGCAAATAATTCTTCTAGTAGTCCCTTTTGGAAATATATTATTTTATATTCGTCGTAAATTTCTATAACAAAAATAACTTGTTACTTAAAATTGCGGGAAGGTTACGAAACAATCCGACATCTTGATGTTTTGGTGTATCGAACCGTTTGATTAAATGTTTCGCTATGAACATGTTTAGGGATTTATATCAGGTAAAATATTACGTATTTGAACGCTGAATTGAATAATACATTACTGTAGGTATGAAACCTACACAAAAAAGAGTTGTTCCTGTTACATTACGAGTATAATGCATATCGTCAATCTAGATTACATAGCTCGTACATGCAAACTACAAATGCTTACAGACGAGGCAAAAAGATTTTTTAAAACTAGTAGTACTAGTACTAGTCCCTGTACTTACTATAGGGTGTATTATAAGAGTGCACTTTTTCATTTTAAAGTAGAAACAAGTATTTTATGACAGAGTTGTGATATTTTTATAGTATTGTAAAGAAGACAAGTATGGAATAAAACATACGTCAAATAGCACCCATAGCTACGATGAAAGGGCATTACTCTATTCATGAAATTTTCCATAACTTTTGCACATTATCATCATCATCATCATCATCTCAGCCATCTGACGTCCACTGCTGAACATAGGCCTCCCTAATAGATTTCCACATTGAGCGATCCTGAGTCGCCTGCATCCATCGGCTTCCCGCCGCCTTGACCAGATCATCGGTCCATCGCGTGGGAGGCCGTCCTCTACTACGTTTACCGGTTCGCGGTCGCCATTGCAGAACCTTGACGCCCCATCGGTCGTCGGTTCTTCGAGCTATGTGCCCCGCCCATTGCCACTTCAGCCTGCAAACTCGCCTCGCTATGTCGGTCACTCCAGTCCTCCTACGGATTTCCTCATTTCTGATTCGATCACGTAGGGACACTCCGAGCATAGCTCTCTCCATTGCACGCTGAGCGACTTTGAGCTTTCTAATGAGGCCCATAGTCAGGCACCAAGTCTCAGTACCGTACGTCATCACTGGCAACACACACTGGTTAAAGACTTTTGTCTTAAGACACTGAGGTATTTTTGACGAGAAGATATAGCGCAGTTTCCCGAACGCAGCCCAACCGAGCTGGATTCGACGATTGACCTCTTTCTCGAAGTTGGACCTACCTATTTGGACTTTTTGTCCCAGGTATACATATTCGTCGACAACTTCGAGAGCCGAGCCTCCAATAATTATTGGGGCTTAACATGGACATTCGACATAATTTTCGTCTTGTCCATGTTCATTTTGAGACCTACCCTTTGGGAAGCTCTGTCGAGGTCTTCGAGCATTGTGCCCAGATCCACAAGCGACTCCGCTATGACCACTATATCGTCGGCAAATCGAAGGTGAGACATATACTCGCCATTTATGTTGATGCCGTAGTTTCCCCAGTCCAGCATTTTGAAAAACATCCTCCAGGGCAGCAGTGAACAGTTTCGGAGATATGACATCTCCCTGTATCACGCCCTTCCGCAGGAGGATAGGATTCGTGTGCTGGTCTAGTACGCGTACGGACATGGTGGCGTTTTTGTATAAACTTCTCAACACTTCAATATACCGATGGTCAATGCGGCATCGCTGCAGGGACTGAAACACTGCCCAAGTCTCGATCGAATCGAAGGCCTTTTCATAGTCCACAAACGCTAAGCAAAGTGGCTGGTTATACTCCTCGGTCTTCTGTATAACCTGCCGCAGCGTATGTATGTGGTCCATGGTTGAAAAGCCTTTTCGGAAACCGGCTTGTTCGGGAGGCTGGAAGTCGTCAAACCTATGACCGAGACGGTTCGTGATGACCCGTGAAAACAACTTATAGACGTGGCTCAGTAGCGTGATTGGCCTATAATTCTTCAAAAGAGATTTGTCACCTTTTTTGAAGAAAAGTACAACCACGCCACTGGCCCACGCCTGTGGCGTACGTCCCTCGAGGATGACGGTGCTAAAGAGCCTCTGAAGTACCTTTAGTACCGGTGTACCACCCGCTCTCAGAAGCTCTGCTGTCATCCCGTCTTCGCCCGGTGCCTTGTTGTTCTTCAGCTGTTTCAGGGCCATCCTAATCTCGTATAGGCTGACGTCCGGGATGTCTTCGGTGTAGTGCCTGGTTAGTTTGGCTCTAGGATCTTTAGCCAAACAAGTAGCGGGATCCTGCGTACTAGTATATAACTGCCCATAAAACCCTTCGATTTCCTTCATGATCTCAGGTTTCGACGTGACTAGATTGCCCTTGTTGGTCTTCAGCTGCGTTAACTGACTCTGGCCAATAGACAGATCTCGTGCGAACACTTTCGAACCCTTGTTCCTCTCTATTACATTTTCAATACACGTAGTACTGAATCTGCGAATATCAAGTCGCAAGGATTTCGTGATCTATCTATCGATACGCCGGTAAGAGAATGCATCTGCTGAAGACTGCAATCGCATATGTCGTCGTGCTTCCATGAGATCAAGAGTCTCAGTCGATAATTTTTGGGTTTTATTTCGGGGTCTGGTCTTGTAAAATTTGGACCCCACCGCGTGGACAGTCTCAACTAGCCCGCTACTTAAGTCGTCGACGGACACGCAGTCCTCTAGACCTGCGAAGCGATTTTGAAGCTCGATCTGAAAGGACTCGGAGTTTTGAATATGGGCAACTGAGGGTCGGAGCGTAGACTTCATCAGGCGGGACCTTTCAAGCTTGACATTTATATTCAATGTGCCTCTTACAATTCGGTGATCGCTGCCGGTTTTCACCCTAGCGATTACAGAGACATCATTGAATATTTGCCGCTTAGTGGTCATGATAAAGTCTATCTCATTCCTCGTGAAACCATCAGGGCTCATCCAGGTCCATTTTCTCTGCAGAGGTTTCTTGAAGAAGGAGTTCATCATAAAAAGTCCCTCCTTCTCCATGAAATCCGCTAGCCGCTGGCCCCTTTGGTTCCTTCGCCCTACTCCAAATTGCCCCACTTTCTGCTCGTCACCACTTCGCTGGCCTAGCCTTGCGTTGAAATCCCCCATAACAACCGTGTAGTGAGTTGGTGAAGTATGTATGGCGGCAGAAATGAAGTCATACAATAACTCTACGTCCTCATCAGGGTGTGTCGAGGTCGGTGCGTAGACCTGAATTACCTTCAGCGAATACCGTTTGGTGATTCTGAGTATTAGGTACGCTACCCTAGTCGACACACTCTTTATAGACACGTTGTTGTTACGGATGGACTTCCGGACTATAAAACCGACACCACCTTGGGACAGGTGGTCGCCCTCCCGGTGGTAGAGCAGATTGCCGGACTTGAGGATTACCGTATCCTCCCCCTGTCTTCGGACTTCAGATAACCCGATAATGTCCCAGTGCAACTGCTCTATTTCCTCTTCCAGCTCGTCAATCTTCTCATCAGTCCTCAGTGTGCGTGTGTTGTAGGTTGCCAGGTGCAGAAGTCGTTTAGGATGGTAGCCGGATCTCTGCCGGTGATTCTTTGCACCCCCTGCCCCGCCGTTACCAAGACCGCTGCCGTAATCTGGAATAGCGGGGCCGCCGGGGACTGGGGGCCGTTTGTGTGTATGTGCCATTCTATTAGGGGTATTTGCCCGTAATCACCACGCTGGGCAGGCGGGTTGGTGATCGCAGTTCCAGCCAGTACGCAGGGTGGCGCTGCTGCCCATCATCCGGTCCTATTTCTCTTCGTCGACTCTTACGACTCCCCATGAGATGAGAGGGGGTGACGCTATTCTAGGCCGGCGCCACACGGCCAACGCACATTATGCACATTATGGTATCGCTCATATCTATATCATTGTTATTAAAATAATTATAGAATTTCCATTTTGATTGTAAAAAAATGACGAATCTTAATGATCCTGTATTGTATGTATTGTTGTATTATATAGCACTTGAAAACGTAAAAACAAAATATAAATAAAAACAAAACTAAATACTACTACAAAGAAATCACGAAGCTTAGATTCACTTACATGCAAAAAAATAAAAATTAAGTATAAGTGAATCTAAGTGCCAGTTCCGAGCCACCGCTCTGTGAGAAGAACTGACAAGAAACTCACAGGCTATGCTCTTTTAAATTATCAATCAAATATATTTTAAATTAACAATACAAAACACACACAGTGAATATTTGAAGATATTAAAATTCTTGATCTTAAAGACAATACAAGATTTAGATGAACATGATTTAGATTCGTCTCACACACTTACTAACAATGAAAGAGATATGAGCGGTACCATAATAAAGAAATAAAAGCAAATGGGTTCTTTGTCAGAATCTGTCAAGGTTGGTCAGTTTATCTGTCTGTTGTCGTTTTTCTTAAGATTTGTCAGTCTGTCGGTCTTATCGGGGGGATCTGTCAGTCAGCCTGTCGTGATTCTAAAGGAGAGAGGGGTTGGAGTTACCTTGTGTGTATGGCATTAAATAATATTATTTTCCTATGTGAATTTATTATGGACCGATATCCCAGTTAACGCGGCGGGAAGCCAATAAATACAAGCGGCACATTAGGGAGTCAGTTCAGCAGTAAACTTTAAATGTCAGAAATGATGATGATTTGAAAAATAAATAAACTAATGAAAAAGTAAAACGACATTACGAAATTAAATTATATGTATACCAAATTACTTAGAGCAAGGTCCTATTATTTCCACGGATCTTCTTCAAACAACCTCACTTGAAATGGGTCAGGTAAACAGCTTGGGCAAACACAAGGCGCCGCCCCGCCCGCCGTAACACGTAAATTAAATATTGTTCGATTGCCCAGCAAGGAGCAATCGCGCTTAGGGTTTATTGTACGTCTCCATCATATGACCAAGATCTGAGAAGCCCAAGCTAATTTCACCTGCATTTGGTGCACCTGCGATCAAGAGACGAGGCTCTGGCGAACTTAAAAGTTTACGATAAGCGGCAGCATTTTCGCCACCTATTGTGTGGGACCAATAATAATTATAATTGACGAAACGTAGGCACATACTACCTTCCTACATAAATACATACAATAATGCCTGTTTCCCCGAAGGGGTAGGCAGAGGCATATTATACGCCTACATTTCGCCAATTATATTGTTGGTCCCACATAAAGGTGGGGAGCCTATTACCTTAAAAATCTGAGTCGCTCAACAAGCAATGGAAAGAGCTGGGATGGGTCTTTCACTACGAGATCGATTCCTGTTCTTAGCCCATAGCACTAAGAACTGGAAGCCGTTGAAGCAGAAAAGACCTGGACACCCTTTGTCAGAAAACGCAGCGTGTAAAATAACCTGATAAAAGACGCAGGATCACGCGGAATACAGTCTGAGCGTATGAGGGAGGCTTGTATTCACCAATGGACTTCCTCTGGATGGTGATGAAGAAACAGCAGGCGCGCCGTCACCTCGCTGCCGTAACACTTGAATTGAATATCGTTCAATTGCCCAGCAAGGAGCGATTTATTCTTATATTACGCTTCCATTATGTGGAGCTATGGAACGTCATAATATTATGGACCTTATGAGGAATCTCCAACTCGCGCAGCGATCAATGTAAAGAAATATGCTGGGTTATTTAGTCCAAAATGAAAAAATCCATAGAAGAACTTATATGTCACGGACAGATTCATCAAGCTGAAGTGACAGCGGACATGGCACATAACTCGAGGTACTGAGGGCTGTTGGGGCAGGAAAGTTCTGGTATGAAGACTCTTTTTTATAGGAAACGTAGCAAAATAAACGCACGACCTGATAACGATGGATGCAGGCCGCTTTCAATAGGTCACATTGGAGGCTTATGAGGAAGGCCCATCTTCAGCAGAGGATGTCGTTGAGCTGATGATGATGATGATATTATGTAAATCAAAATAAAACATTATTGAATAAGAACTTTAGAAAATAAAACAAAACTGCAGACGCTTTACTTTCCTGCCAAGAAGTTCGCTCTAAATGTTATTGACTCAAAATAATCTCTAAGACAAAAAGGATTTACTGTGTGAATTATTAAATACGCAAACACAATGTAGGTTCGTTATAAAAACTTTTTAACTCAATTGAAACGCTTTTAATGGCAGCTCATTGTGTTAATTTATTTTATTGTATTCTGTGTATCTGTGTATTGTATTTGATTATATGATATATCTTTATCATGAAAATGTATGGCATATTGCGAAGTACACAAGGATTCGAACGTTCATTTCGCGTCGAAAAACAAACACACGGGCTACGTCACTGTGCTCTGATTCCATAAAGCCCAACAGATCGTAATATGAGAGTCGACAATATGAGTTCTGTATTTCAAATTCTGAATTTGTTGGTTTTACACGGTTGGTTGGTTTCATACAAAATATTTACAATAAACAAATTCGCTCATTAGAAATTTTCAATAATGGTTTTGATGAATGTAAACATCTTGTAACTGAAATTAATATAATATGACACTCACTAGTCAGACACACACATTTACTCACACACGAACCTACTTTCACTTACACACGCACGCTAAACCAATTCGCTCATTAGATATTTCCAATAATAGCTTCGAAGAATGTAAACATCTTGTAACAATATTAAAATAAATATTAAATGACACTCACTAGTCAGACACACACATTTACGTTTACTCACACACGAACCTACTTTCACTTACACACGCACGCACACATACACTCACTCACTCACGCACACATACACTCACTTACTCATCACTCCTTTCGTTTACACTGTTTAATTTCAATCTTCACTCTTTTTAAGAAATTTTAGTAAAATGTAATTAGTTGTAAGGATAAATATTACGTGTTATTATTTTTCAATTGTGTTAATATAAAAATAATTACGTAGTTTTAGTAGATTCTAACAGAACGCTATGAACCTATCTCCGCAAATACGTGCTGTGTTTGTGTGGTTGTCAAGTAAGGCACCTATCCCCTCTCACCTTAATTAGTTAGAGAAGGCCTGTCCACGGAAGTAGAAAGTTCACACCAATTTTAACAGTTAATAAATATGACTCAAACAGCAAAGTAAGCATCGACGATGTAATGGATATATTACACAGCGCATACCACAAAATTAGGCGGAGTTTGGGTGTATGTGTGTATGTTTATGCACGTATTTCTTTTTAGACGACCGATATGGCGTGGTGGCAAGTAGTACACTCGCTACCACCCATTCCGTTCCTGAGGTCGTGGGTTCGATTCCCACACAGGACAAATCATTGTACATGACAATTTTTGAACATGAATATTCATTCTGGTCTGGGTGTTTTTATATGTATGTTTATCCGTTATTTAGTATCCATAACACAAGTTCTTAACGATACTTATCTTGGAATCAAAATAACTAGGGAATTGTCAGAATCTTTTTTTTAAATTTATTTACCATTAGCAGCATAAGTAAGTATTATAAAATCTATGTTCATTCGAAAAAAAAACAGTACTATAGATACTAAAACTTGTAATAGCAACTATCAAGGAGACTATAAATACATAGATCATTTCAGTTTCAGATAAGGTTTTACTATGTCCGTTCGTGGTCGTTTCCTCTGTGTATCTTTACGGTTTCTATCCTTATCTTGGGCTAATCCATCGTCTCCCCTCTCGGTGCCATTAACCCACCAAACTGACCCAATTTCGGAAGGCGTTAACGACCACGATCAACGATTTTTGTTTACTCGCTACCCAATGAGGAAATTGCAAACAGCTACAGATATACTAACTCAATGAGAGAACTTAGTTTACTCATATTGAAAACTATAATAATCACAAACTTATTTTTTAAAAGTTTAGTTCCAGAATATTTTAATACAAAAATTGATATTGTAGAATTTGTCCGTAATTGTAATATTTTATAATTATTATTATAATGACTATTTTATATGGACATTCACGCGCCTTGCGTTTGACAAAATAGATATTCTAGTGTATAACATAACAACCAAATGTTACTCTATTTTATGTGAATAAATTCACTTTTCACTAATGTGGCTCTGCTGGGTTATGTGTCCGTTCTTAGCTTATCATGTCGTATCTTACGCAGAACAAATCGCATGCTTAAAGGAACATCGACCTATTAATAGATAGGTCAGGTTTGAGTTACGCACTTATACAGTCATTCTATTTCTTACTGAGATCAAATCAATGTTAATTAAACGTTCAAAACGCAAGCAGAATTACTAATTAATAAATCAGTATCAATTTAATGCGCTTACAAGTAGGACAAGTATTCTTTAGAAGATCTTCTTTTGTGATGTCCCAAAAATCGTCTTTTTGAGTTAAGTCACTATTCCACTAAGCATGCGAAATATCTGACGTCCGGTGGCGAGAATACCCGCTCTCCGCTCCTAAGGTCGTGGGTTCGATTTCCACGCGGGACAAATCTTTGTGTGGATGAACATCAATATTTGTTCTGGTCTGGGTGTTTTCCTATGTATATTAAGTATGTATTTACAAAAAAAAGTATTTATGTTTGTTTATCCGTTGTTTAGTATCCATAACACAAGTTCTTAATGATACTTATCTTGGAACTAAATGATTGGTGTAATTTTCAGAAAATATTTATTTATTTAATTAAATATTTTGAATTATTTGGATCAACAAAAACTTATACATAATGAGCTTCTGTTCTAATAAAAAGTAAATGCTTATATGATGACTGAAGAACGGCATAACGGGTATTGTCTATTTTCATTATAAGTAAATAGTTGTGGAAAAAGTGTAAGTGTTACTTATGTTATAATGTAAATATAAGGTTTTTTTTTAAACCAAAAGGTGGCTCACGAATGCGGCTTAATAAATCTTTTTTTGCATAATAAGTTGAATACATATCAGGTGTAATAGTTAAATAGTAGGTACTTAAAACTTAGTTACCGCAGACTGGGCATCCAAGAATTAGAATTAGAATAATTTACATACAATTTCATTTAATAACTTACACATAATTTTTAAATCAATCCAAAAAAAAAAAATTTTATTTCTTGATTTATTGCTTGACTTTCTAGTGCACGCAGTCAGGGGCCCACTTTAGAACTGATTTTATCTGTCCATCCCATTGGTGTCTGGGCGCGATATTAAATTCCCTCTACTTTGTGTCTTACAACTACCTAAAGGTTTGTAAAAGCTTACTAATTTAGATTTACTATATTTTTGCCAATCCGCACTGGAGTATGACCCAATACCCTCGCACCTTGCTGAGAGGAGGCTCGTGCTCAGTAGTGGGACGTTAATGAGCTGGCATGATGATGATGATAATAATTTTGAGTAGTTTTCCGCGTGGTGCTGGCCTAGAATAGTGAAGGGAAGGGAAGTCGTAAGAGTAACGAAAAGAAATTCTATTGAATGAAAAAAAAAGAAAGAAATATTTTATTCTGTGACACATGAATGAACCACCAATGTGGTTTACAAAAATACAAAAATAAAAATTAATATACACATGTGGCACCGAAAAGGCTTATACTCAGCATATGCCGAGGGGTCACTATGGCTCCGCGGCGCTGGTCTTCCTTACAACAGCATCAGCAGCAGCGTCATCATGTGAACTAGCTGGAACTGCGATCACCAACCCGCCTGCCAAGTGTGGTGATTATGTGCAAATCCCCAACACAATGTCTGTTAGGGAGGCCAATGTTAGCATTGGACTAATGCTGATAAGGCTGATATGATGATATGTATAAGTTACTTAAATGTGCTTTCTAGAAACGATACGCAACGCATGAAGTGCTTGTATTTATTCACAAAAAAAAAGTATTTATGTATGTTTATCCGTTGTTTAGTATCCATAACACAAGTTCTTAATGATGCTTATCTTGGAACTAAATGATTAATGTAATTGTTAGAATTTTTTTATTTATTTATTTAAAAAGGTATCAAAGTTAAAAGTCGAAGTCATAATCTTTTATACAAGTTGGCTCAATGAAACTCTTATGAAGAAGTGACTAAAACCATAACTTTCGTGTTACGTTTACTTTCATTCCTTTCGCTATTGAAGACTCTTGGACTATCGTCACCATCTCCTGCAACTCCTCAGCCGACGACGCATGCGAAACTTGGTCATTAGCCTAATATAGAAGGCATTTGATGAGCGACTCGTTCATTCTCAACCTTTTAACACACTCTTTCAAACCAATAAGGCAATTGACCAAAAATACGTTGAACAGCCAGATTGACGCTACTCTACAGTTGTAAAAAAACAAGAAAATTATCTTATTAATTTAAAATGAAAAGGTCATTCGATTTCGATTCGTTATTCGATAAAGATCCGCATAAAAGAGTTTTAGAGTCCCAAGATGGCTGATAGAATTCATTCCTTATTTAAACGAACCAAACAGAGTTGCCAGTCCAATCAATGTTCCCTGCAATAAAAACGTCGAAGCGGTCGCGCCGCAGACATAAAGAGAATTAACTGAGCCGAGAGTTTTGGCGCCATCGCGGGAAAAGACACATCGCAATAGCTTTTTTTTTTACAAAACTAATGTAAATTCGAGTTTTATGTGTAAGTGTTGTGGATTTCTGACATGTGTATTGTAATAACTATTGAATAACATATCAGAAAAAGGTGACAGCTACTGATTGTCTATAATAAATAAATAATATCACTGAATTGTAAATTTCTGTTGACTTCACAACTCCTTGCTTCAATCACCCCTAGAAAAGTCTCTACTGCTGCACTGGGCTTGGACATTTTACTATGTAAAAAAAGTCAAAAAGTCAATATCATTTATTAAAGTTTGGTTCAAAAGAGCTCTTTTGAAGGGATTAGCGAGCCCCATTCACTGCGGGCAGGAGCTTGATCGTAAAAGAACGGGCAAGAAAATCGTCAAAGTTAGTTTTTTCTCCCGCCAGTTTCAAGAAAATGTACTTAGTAGTAAAACAATTAGACAAGTCTACAATAACCTGTGTTCTGCAGTCACAGTTAAAATAAAAGAAGGAAATAAAAAAGAGGAAAATAAAATGAAGAAAATAAAAATAAAGGAAATAAAAATGAAGAAAATAAAAGAGAAGAAAATAAAAATGTGACTACATAAAGAAAATCCAAAGAGCTTAATATATCAAATTATATGGTTTTGGCAAATACTCTAATCGTGTGAGTCCATGCCTAAGGAAAAAATAAGCTGTTAGTTAATGCGCTCAGTTAATTTAAACATAGCTGTCAACTTTTTGAAAAGCAGGAAACCATTCATCATCATCATCATCATCATATCAGCCTTATAAAGTCCACAGCTGAATATTGCCCTCCCCAATAGATTACATTATATTAGGGGTCTCCAAGGTGGGCTGGCTGGTTGGTGATCGCTGTTCAAGCTAGGTGACGCAGCTGCCCATCATCCGTTAGACTTTTTCTTCGTCTACCCTTACGACTGCCCACGAAATCAGAGGGGATGGTACTATTCTAGGCCAGTACCACACCAACAACTATTATCAATTTTTATATACCTACGAAAAACACTACGCTGCACACATGCTATGGAAAGCAAACTTCATAATTGTGTGGTTTTTGTTTAATTTTGTTTATTTTAATATTTCTGTTCTTGTTATATCTTTGTAACAATTCCCGCGCTACTATAATTTCCCGAAAAATCGAGAAACTATTTAACACGACACGTGCTTCGCCCTTACACAGGGCATCTTCAGGTAAGATAGGAGCCTCAGAACTACGATGTCTTCACGACCAACGCTGAAATAAGAGTCAGTTTTTAATCCATCACTTGCTTACAATGGATTTTCGCAAAGTAACGCCTGAATCAATAAATTATGTGTATTTTTTTATTTTTTATTTGATTGTTATGTCTATATTGTACATTTCTGCACGTGTGTGTTTGTGATTCAAATAAATTATTATCTTATCTTATCTTAAAAAGTGCACAGTCCATTCTCCCTATATCCACGTACCCCACGTAGATTGTCGCGTGATGGCGAACGGTAAACAACGACTTTATCGATTCCCCTCCATTAGGCCAAATAGAGGTATTGTTTCAAACACCTCCGACTCCCAAATAGTGGCCTACAACGACTAATTTCATTAAGTCTGTAATGGGGGCGACATGCCAGCCACGAGGGGGAATAGAGGATTCCATTCATCGATTTACAGCTTTTCAGTTCATAGAAGGAAAAATATGGCGTGGATTTTTAAATAAAAAGTAAGTATGACGATAAATGTATAATGATAAATGTATGATGATAAATGTATGATGATAAATGTATGATGATAAATGTATGATGATAAATATATGATGATAAATGTATGATGATAAATGTATGATGATAAATGTATGATGATAAATGTATGATGATAAATGTATGATGATAAATGTATGATGATAAATGTATGATGATAAATGTATGATGATAAATGTATGATGATAAATGTATGATGATAAATGTATGATGATAAATTGAAAATAATGTATAATGATATTACTAAGAGAATTTCCAATCTCGATATAAACTTCCAAACACTGCCCTAGTTTCTGTCTTCAATCAGAGAATGTGAGTAGCAAGCTTTAGTAATTTCCAGGATATTATTTTTAAAAAAAATCTTTTATATATCACTACTGTTTTTTTTTTCTTTTAAATAATGGCTTCGTGCGTTTAGCACATCTAGCCAGTGTCAAGTAAGTGATATATTAATAATATAAATTATAGTAAATGAGAATGAGTGATGATAAATGGTAGATGAGATACCCTCCCCCAAGCCCCTTGAGTCCTCAGTAAAGATGTGGGACTATATTGAGATCTCACATGGACTCCTTGAGAGAATATGAAAAGTGATGTTGCACTGCTTTGTTTGATTTACCAACACACATGTATATTCACAAACACTTAACGGCTAATAATCCACCGTTATTACACATTAATGTTAGAAATATCACAAATTTTAGAAAATAAAACAAAACTGCAGACATGACGCTTCAATTTCCCGCCAAAAAGTCTCTATCACTACTGTTCGTTTCAATTTGTTATTTTTTTAAATATTATGTAATAATTATGCATGCTGTAATCCTTACTAATATTATAAATGCGAAAGTAACTCTGTCTGTCTGTATGTCTGTCTGTCTGTCTGTTACTCTTTCACGCCAAAACTACTGAACAGATTTTAATGAAATTTGGTATACAGATGGTCTAGACCCTGAGAAAAGACATAGGCTACTTTTTATTGCGAAAAGGGGGTTGTAAGGGGTAAAAAGGGGGATGAAAAGTTGTATGGGATTTCTTAATTTTAAAATATAAAACCAAGAAACTTCAAATTTACTCACTTGATAAGAAATAATTAAACATTTGTTCTAGCGTTTTTGAAATTTCGGCCTGTGAGGGGATGAAATAGGGGTTGAAAGTTTGTACGAAGTTCGTCATTTTTGAAGATAAAAAAAAATACATTTTGTATTTCGGCACTAAATTATAAACAAAAATCGTTTGTTTTAGCATTTTAAAATTTTTATCAGTGTGGGGGTGAAATAGGTGTTGAAAGTTTTTATTGGTGTTCGTCATTCGTGCGCACGAATCTAACTATACCTAGACGTCGTTGTCGGACGCATACGATTAGAGAAATTTGCGCTACAGAGAATTACATTTTTCGATCCAGTAAAATTATTTTATTGTTTCGTATATTTTTTAAGTAAGTATTTTTTATTAGTTAGGTCCTGTAAATTAATTTTGTACATATATTTAATATTTCGGGATAGTTTAGTTCATAGTAAGGTGAGATAGTTTCCGTTAATATAAAAAAAATCTGATTCTAGGTACTTTCTGCCTCTCAATGGAATACATAGGTACTTTATACCTACTGTAATCAAATTTAAAAAAAATATATTTATAGTAGGTATACTAATGATTCTTATTAATTAATTAAAAATGCTACCCAAAGTTACTATACCACGCGGACGAAGTCGCGGGTAACAGCTAGTTATCTATAATTGTAAGAGCAGTTAGCCTATTAATGTATAGATTTTACTTGTTACTTGTTTATGCTGTTTCTTATGTTGGTGATTCAATAAATAAGTAAGTAATTTCCTATATAAGCTTTAAATTGCTATATAGTGACCTTTAATGTTATGAGAATCTTCAATTGCGAAGTGATCTTACTTCCTTAGGTATTTTCTACTGCCTGGACCATGGGACGCTTTTATTAATTATAACTTTAGACAAAAATTACACATGCCTCCTCCCACTATATTATTGAGATGAGTCCGCCATAACAGTTAAAGCAAAAATATACTATACTGCCGTCCATTACCTAGAATGCGGCTAACGTTCAGTAAGTAATTTATGGAATTTAAACTCTGTCGTAATACAATAGAGTTTATATTTCAGAAAGTACTCTATGACAGTTAGCGTCTTTCTAGCTAAAGGTCGGCATTATATTTGTTTTTCTTTATTTAGCTGTCAAAAGTTCTGGTTTTTCCTTTACAAACTCTAATGTAACACAATTATTCTCTAAGGCAAATGCGTAGACAGTTCCAGCGATGAGGCAGCCATACAGCGGGCGGGACGGTAGCGACACGTTACTTTGGCACGTTGTACGTAGTTTTCGATAAATAAACATACGCAATTTAGCCCAGTCGCCAAGCTTGCGGCTTTGAATGCTTAGATAGTCGAGTAATTATGCCAAATACGATGACAAATGATTAAAGTTAAATAAATTGTGCGATATATACACCGTTTTACATAAAATGGCTAGCAAACAACTATAAGCATTACAAAAGAATTTTCAAATATCAGCTCAGTGACCAATTCACTGTTCTTCCACATGACTATTTTCTCGTCATTATTACATTACTTTTGTCGTCTCACTCAATACTCGAAGAAATAGATTGGGGAACTTCTCGAGTCCCATAACAATTAAACTTGAACTAAGCACGCGGTTGAGACCGCCGCAATTAACCCAACTTAACCTAACCCTCACCGTCACTGCTTAAATTGTGTTATACGTTAGCAAGTTCTCGTCTGACTCGCCAACTTCTCGAGTTTACATATTTTACTTATAAATTTTATATTATTATAAATGTGAAAGTTTGTGATCACGTATGAATGAATGAATGAACATTTTATTGTACACTAAATATAAAAAAAAGTAATAAAATCACATAAACAAATATATGGTACAATGGGCGGCCTTATTGCTAACAGCAATTTCTTCCAGGTAACCTTAGGATGGACAGGATGAATAAAAAATAATGAGATAAAGTAGGCACAACAGAGTGCTCTTGCTTACTTATAAGTAAATAATGAATTCACACATACATATTGTTACATGAAATATATAATTTAAAGTTACATACATGGTTCTTTGTTACTCTTCACGCGAAAGACTAATTAATGGATGTGAATAAATTATGGCACACAAGTAGTTTAAAACCTAGATTAACACAAATAATACATTTGCTTCCAATATTCTCACGGGGACGGGGACCACCAGTCATAGTAAAAAATATATACTAACCCCCTCCCATAAACGCCAAAATGTTTCTGTTAGCCGTAACGTCATCATAACGTTACAGAAACGTCACCGTCACGCCCTGCTCACAGTGTGACGTACGTGAAAAAGTTAGTAAGAGCTCTATTCTCGTCTCTTTCGATACTCGAACGAGTAGCTTTGGCAACTTTGACAACTCTTCTGCTTCAACTGTAATGGACAATACCTAGAGCTCTCAATGTTAAAAGTTTCTCCCTTCGTTTTTGTATCAAGTTAAAATATGCGTGAACGGCATTGAATTAATAACAAATTGTGAGAACATTTACCTATATTGTATGTTTTTCTGTAACATTCAAATAAACGAAGGACAAAATGTTATAAAATTACGTTTAGGTATTTTTTTTTTGTTCGAGTGGTTATAACCATGTATAATATCACTTTCCAGCGTATTTATATGCCTTGAAATGTAATGAAATTCAGGCAATAACGTTTAAAAGAGAAGTCAGATTCGCACACGAACGGTTGCGTTAACATTCTATAAGATTTAATCAAAATAATATATTTGTTAATTATGGCTAATTTTCAATTATATTTCAGAACACACATGCATGCGGACAGGCTCGCACGCAATCACCCACACACGTAGACACACACGCACGCAATCAGAGCCTGTTGTAAGCTTCTGTTATTAGAATTAATTTCAATAGGGTAACTTATCACAAAAACTACTATATACACTACTCTGTCAAGAAAGTACCGGGAAAATATCAATAATACACAAAATGTTTGTTATTCCTCCAAATTTATTTTATCACCTTCAAAATATGCTCCTTCAGAAGCGATACACTTACGCCAATGAATCATCCAATCATTAAAACATTTTTTAAACGAATCTGGAACCATACTCGTAAACAAAACATTTATTCCCGATACTTTGTTGACTGAATGTATATACCAAAACCAACCTTAAGGTGCTTTCCGAAGATGCGCTTTATATCATACGCCACACCAAGTACCTACCTCTGCAAATTGTCGATGATCATTAGTAAAAGTTTAAAGTTATTTATTTTATAAAGTACTAAATAGCACTTGAAAACAAAATATAAATTTAAAAAAAAACTAAATATTACTACAATAAAATCACGAATCGTAGATTCACTTTTCCGAGCACTTAGTTTCGCGAACATGCGATAGCTTTTAAATGTCCGAAGCAGATTTTAGTCATCATATCCTAAACACTCCTAGCATTATCCCGGTTGCCCTAAACTTAAGCTTAGGGCCCAGGGTCTGCTTACTAGTTTAATCAGACTTGGCTAAATTTCAGTTATTACGTGGAGCGACTGCCGTCTAACCTCCGCAACCCAGAGGAAAACATTTTTATATGATGAACCCAGCTGTCAGGATGTTAGAAGGCACCTACTTCCTTATAACGACTGCTATAGATTTATTTATTAATTGAGAAAACCAACAGCGTATACAGTAAAACAATTGATATAAAAGCTTATAGCTAATATGGCCAATAACAGGTTTCTCTAATATAATAAACATGTGAGTGGTAAACAAAGAAACTATTACAAGTAATAAAATATGAAAGAGGCAGTTGTTGTATAGTGCTAATAGCTCCTGGTAATTATGGCAGTTATGTGGTAATTAAAGAATATAAAACTAATATAATTAAAAATGTTCAAATAATGGCTATGGAATAATATCATGATGTAGATGTTCATGACAGCCGGCACTAACCGCTTAACGTGCAATCTAAGGCACGGAACAATTGAAAATTACGCATATA
Source organism: Musotima nitidalis (assembly GCA_949126915.1). Classification (NCBI taxonomy): domain Eukaryota; kingdom Metazoa; phylum Arthropoda; class Insecta; order Lepidoptera; family Crambidae; genus Musotima; species Musotima nitidalis. The sequence continues at coordinate 1,541,744 of OX421424.1, read as the reverse complement.
ACTTCGAAAAGTCCTAGATGTGACCCTAGGGTTTGAACCCGAGACCCTCTGAATCTGAAGGCTATGTGTCTCGCCAATAGGCTATCAATGCTGACTAGTCTCTACTCTATATTTCCGGAGCAGATTCTAGTAAGTAAGCGGCTTTTTCTAAAACGACCTGGCAAATGACATGATGACTTGATTATTAATTTGATAAATTTATCTCTTATGTGATGTAAACATTCTTTAATTGTTTTACTTATTGACACATTGTATTTTATTGTTTTTAATATTGTGACTTAAAACCGCTTGAAGCAAATAGTTATTTAAAATTGAATAATTCATAATAACATTGCATTTTATCATCATTATTTTAAACTTTTGCATGCCACTGTGATGGCGAAACATGCGCTTCTTGTAAATCAAATGTATCATCTGTGTATACCATGTATGTGCAAATAAAAAGTTATTATTTATTATTATTATTATTATAAATTTTCAAAGGCGAACATTTTCGTATGTATAGGATGGTGGTATTTCGTGGTGTACAGGGATTATTCTGTAATATATTGCCTATGTTGGCACGAGATTGTAATTTATTGCATCGGATTTTTTCTCTAATTCGTCTTTAGTTTATATAGGAATCCTAACAACATCTGAGAATCCCAAGCCAACCTCACCTGCAATAGGTGCACCTGCCGATCAACGGACGAGGCTCTGGCGAACATAAAAGTTCCTGATAAGCGGCTTTAGGCTCGCCATCTATTACGTGGGACCAACTATATAATTGGCGAAGTGTGGGCGTAAAACTCGTAATATGCCTCTGCCTGCCCCTTCGGGGAAACAGGCGTGATTGTATGTATGTATGTTACATTTTCGTAAATGTCTTATTGTCCAACAATGCAATTTATAAGCAACCAAAAATCTCAACCCAAAAATCTCTCTTACGTAAGAGTCATAAAAAGTTTCATTCAATAACAATATCTCATTGCGCGCTAGATTTTAAGATTTGACCTTCATAAGAGCTCTTTTGAGCCAAACTTGAATAAATGATATTGAATTTTTTTGAATTGAAACATTGTCTAGTAATTTTTTATATTAATGTCATTTGTATAAGGCTTCTTTTCGAAGCACTTGTGAGCGTCACTTGAATGTAGGAGCGCCACCGTTACGAGTCGTTTCGTAAAACAGCGTATTTAACAATCTATCTGCCACATATGCCCCTTATCTTTTTTTCTGACAACATAATAGAACTCAGTTGTAACCTAAGCTAGTATGTGTTCCCGTCAGCCATAGTAAGTGATCGATCACTTAAGATACACCCATTTAGAGTATGTTTATGTACACTAGGTTTCTACATTAGATTTATGAGAATAACAATGTACAGTCAGCCACATATATAAACGATAAGGCGTGGTGGCGAGTATACCCGCATTCCACTCCTGGGTCGTGGGTTCGATTCCCACATAGGACAAATATTTGTGTGTATAAATATGTACATTTGTTCTGGTCTGGTTTATGTATGTTTATCCGTTACTTAGTATCCCTCACACAAGTCCTTAATGATACTTATCTTGGAACTAAATAATTGGTGTAAGTGTCAGAAATATTTATATAACGTAACGCTTTGACGATTGTATGAATTCTAATACCATGTAACAAAAATCAATTTTGAAAGGTTTTTTTGTTGCACTTGTCACTAACATTATTATGTTGATAAGGTAATGATTTATATTCAAATACACCGTGTATTTGTGAAGTTCTCATTTATTTACAAAGACGGGTTCTTTTGTTATAGAGTTTTTGATTTTTGCGTTAAAAATGTTGTTAAAATATTAAGTTACATATTAAATTGGCGTTTTATCGAACTGGCCACTTTGATCTCAAAAATTCGGCGTTAGGCTAGGAATTCCAAAATCAAAGTTTATTTCAATTCAAAGCATGCCTATTAATGTTCTGAGAGTGACAATTCGCTGCAGAAACCGCTGTAAGGAATATTTATGTGTATTTAGAAACCACAGTAGAGGAAAACACAGAACAAAAATATTCTGTGATGTTCGAACGCTTTCGTTCTGAAAATTTTGACCTCCGGAATAAAACCTCGTGGCAGCCAGGATCTTCGGCCTGTCTTGTCAATAAGGAATTGAAGCCGATCGTGGAAGCGGATCCATCTCAGACCACGCCAGAGTTGGCTGCACACTTTATTCCCAGAAGGTTCCCTTAGTGCTACTTTATTGGTTACAGATTCGGGGGACCCTTTCAGTATCATCAAATTTACACTGTGTGTGTTTTGTAATAAAAATAATTAAAAGAGCATAGCCTGTGAGTTTCTTGTCAGTTCTTCTCACAGAGCGGGGGCTCGGAACTGGCACTTAGATTCACTTACACCTAATTTTTATTTATTTGCATGTAAGTGAATCTAAGCTTCCTGATTTCAGGGTTGATATTAAAAAAAAATTTTTCATGTATATTTTGTTTTGACGTTTTTAAGTGCTATAAAATAGTTTATGAAATAAAGAACTTTTTACTTTACTTACTTTACTTTATTGTAAATAATAAAACAACTTGGATGCTTTAAAAAAAAATGGAAAAGTGAAGAAACTTGAAAAATGGGTACTATGGGTATAATACTTGCGCGATTTTAAAGTGTTCAGCGATATCAGTGACGACAGCGAATATGTTCATCGACATATTGCTAACCATAAATATTAAACGTCACCTACCTACCGTACGACATCTTTGGTTTGATGTATGTTGAAAATTGTATAGGTACCCAATACAGGCTATAGACAAGTGTATATATTTTTAAAAGAGATTCGTCTAGGTCATCTATTTATTTATTATAACACAGTTTTAGGGGCAAAGCAGACAAAGCCGTGGTATATCATAAGCACATAACACCAAATAGGAAAACAGCTAAAGAAATAGAAAATGCCAGGCGATGCTTTCAGTGAGATCTCATTACTTTTTCTGTGAAAAGACGAAACACTATTCGTGTTTTCGAGATGTTTCCTATTTCATACGGTTATTGTTAAGTGAGAAGTGGCTACTATTCATCAGTGGAATACTAAAATAATATAAAGGATACTTGAACTTTTTTTAATTATACTTTTAATCTATTTACGAAATTATTACTCCAAGCACAAAAAATATGTTTAAAAAAAAAATTCCATTTAAAGTACACAGCTAAATATTGACCTCCTCAATAGGTTACATTCTATTGGGGTCATCTCACAGCCCATTAACGTCCCACTACTGAGCACGAGCCTCCTCTCACATACCAAGGTGCGAGGGTATTGGGTCATACTCCACCACGCTGACCCAGTGCGGATTGGCGGAGGCAGGTGTAGGCGTCCGGCTGCTAGAATTATTCAAGCCGCCCATTTCGGCCTCTAACATGGCTTAACGACTACCATATTTAGTGATAACCGGGACCAAAGGCTTAACGTGCCTTCCGAAGCACGGAAGCGCTCGATATCAAATGCCACACAAGCGGTCACCCATCCAATTACTGACCTCTGTAAACTCTGCTTTATTTCGGTGATCGTTTCCGACCACCGAGCACCGCAGAGCTAAGAGCGCTTTACTATTCCGCTATTGGGGGTAATTGCCCATAAATAATCACGACGCTTGCCGATCACAGTTCAGGCCAGGAGGTCTACCGCCGAGTTCGATGGCAATCGATTATAAGGCAAAATGGATTTCGAATTGATTCTGTCGTACTGCCGAACTCATGGAAATCGAAACAAAATGGCGTTCTCCATTTACCTATTTGTCTGTCACGGACTGAAGGTCATGAATGAGAGGTGGCTGTCGGTAGATTCCCCGGTACGGATTAATGAACGTAAACAAAGTTTGATCTAGATGGATTACCGGTAATCCATCGAATTCGGCGGTAGGCCCCCAGTACTTAAAATGACGCGGCTGCCCATCGTCCGGTAGGATTTCTCTTTGTCGACTCTTATGTCTTACCGTGAGACGAGAGGGATGACACTATACTACCGACAGGCACACAGAAAAATAATACTATATGTCATCACTCTAAACGCATAAATAATTCTTCTATCATTTGTTTTCACCAAGGCATAATATAAATATTGCGTCTATACAAATATTAATAGTGAAGCGCTCGTAGCTTTGCGGTGCTCGGTGGTCTGAAATGACGAAGTACAGAGTTTACAGAGGTCAGTCCTTGGATGGGTGACTGTTTGTGTGGCATTTGATATCGGGCTCTTCGTGCTTCGGAAGGCACGTTAAGCCGTTGGTCCCGGTTATCACTAAATGTGATATACGTTAAGCCATGTTAGAGGCCTAATGCGCGTTTTGAAATATTCTAACAGCAGGACGCCATACACCTGCCTCCCCAATTTATCGATCGAGAATTATCGATCGTCAAACTATTTAACTGTTACTAAATAAGATATTATTCTCAAACAATTAATCAATTATTTTGACTTTCCTTTTAGATTTATTCTCGGTCAAAACTCGATTGGTTCTAAGCTAGTAGTAAGTTATAAATTAAGATTGACAGTCACTAACACTTCGCACCAAAGCCAAGATTGATTGACTTAAATGTTTTTTGAATTTGACACAAAGTCTCGGCATTATTATAAAGCTGGCTTTCTACTACTAGATGTAATGTAAAATATATTTCAGAATATATTTTCTTATCGTTCACCATACGTTTGAATGGAACCGTTTGCACTCAAATTTATAAGGTTAATTTAAATATATTTACACATCAAACTACAAGCATTTTACCTCTCGTCCCTGCACATCGCTTCCCGCTTCCTTCCATTATTATCCAAGCATTGTCTCGGTTGTGCCCTATCCTAGCATGTATCTATATATCTATCCTATCATATATCTATCTATCCTATCCAAGCCCTATCTATCCAGATTTGGGTAAATTCTAGTTATTTCACGGAGCGACTACCGTTTGACCTGAACTGACAAGGACATGTCATTTTATAGTTAACCCAGCTGTCAGAAAATGAGAAGGTGACTGATGACTTTATAATAACGACTGCCATGGATGTTTATAACAAGCGGTTTGTCCTACTTTCCAAAACACGGAGCAAGCGATAATAACGCACGTTATTGGAGCTCGAGAAGGTTTTGATCCTGACTCTCTTGACTGCAATCTATTGGCACACCACTTGGCTATCGCTCCCTAAGATATAAATCACAGTGTAAAGACCACTTGCGAGAATTTATATATGTCTCCAGATGTAATATATATTATATCCCACAGTGAAAAGCCAGCTCTACTCATAAATTAATGATTAATTAAAACGTTACACAGATCAAACTCCAATTAGAGGCACCGGTTGACATGTTCAATTCAATTAATTAAGTAATGGCGTCTCTTAAATTGCGTATTCAAGGCCTTTTCAAATTGATATAAAGCTATTCATCATTTATTATTTACATTTGACAGTTCGAACTTTCGTACCCCGCGTTATTATACAAAAGGGAACAGCGACAATTAATTACAGTGTCATTGTCTAAATATCATGTTTTGATTGAAAATCTAAATTTGCAAGCGGCCACAGAAACCGATAATGATCATTAATAATTATATGGAACGCTATCGGGCCCAGACACTTGATATTGAGCGCTTTTGTGGTTCAGTAGGAATGTTAAGTCGTTGGTCTTAGTAACAGTGTAAGTTGGTTGGTTGGTTGTTGCTTTTGGGTTCCTTAAAAATGTTAACAAGAGGGCGTCACACATCTGCTACACAAGAGCAGAGTACGAATTGGTAATCGTTTACTTTGCTTTGGAAAAGAGAATGAATGAATGAAAGAGATTTATTTGCTTCGATTTTGCGTGCTTACATAAAGTAAAAGTAAAAGTAAAAAGTTCTTTATTTCATAAACTATTACATAGCACTTGAAAACGTCAAAACAAAATATACATGAAAAAAAATATATTTAATATCAACCCTGAAATCACGTAGCTTAGATTCACTTACATGCAAATAAATAAAAATTAGGTGTAAGTGAATCTAAGTGCCAGTTCCGAGCCCCCGCTCTGTGAGAAGAATGCCTTATACAGGTTTTGTACAGGTTAGTTGTATCGTCAAAATCTACTTAAATGTTAGAATATATTTTGATTGAATTTAAAGATACAATTATTCGATAAATTAAAATGTGTGAGCCAAAGTCCAGTAATATATTGACGTTCGTTAAATGGCTGAGATCATTATGATAAAACTACTGGTAGAGACTATCTACCTTACCTCCTTGTTAATATGAATAATTTTCAAAACTCCAAATGTTTGTTTGATAATTTGAAAAAGATATTTGTACTTTTGCATACGATATCTATTACCGATATGGCTTGGTGGCGAGTATACCCGCACTCCACTCCTGAGGTCGTGAGTTCAATTCCCACACAGGTCAAACTTTGTGTGCATAAACATGACTAACAATGTAATTGGCAAAGTGTGGGCGTATCATATGCCTCTGCCTACCCGTTCGGAGAAACAGATGTGAATGCATGTACTATATTTGTATATTAAGTATAAATTTGCAAAAGAAAAATAAAATATTAGTATAGTTTTAAATTGTAGTCTTTGCATCTTTATATATTATTATTTGTTTCTATTCACTCCTTGTACAGGAGCTTGTGTAATAGTGCTTAAAATTTTATTTGAATAGTGTTGTGTATGGTTATAATTGGATATCAGATTTGTAAAATTATGTACCTATACAAAAATTTTGTGTAATTCTTAATCTGTTATCTGTTACTGTACCTATTTAATAAATAAATAAATAAATAGTACCCGTTATTTAGTATCCCTAATACAAGTTCTTAATGATAATATTTATTTATGGAATATAATAAACTGAACCTCTAAAAATACTTTTTTGATCATCAAAATTACTGAGTGAGCATCTAATGAGGTGATTAGGTGCTCAATCAGTAATTTTGATGCACAAAAAGGTTAGGTTAGGTTGGCAATTTATTAATTTTGAAGACACGTTAAATAACACCCTTTATTTATTTACATAAATATTTTTCTAAACTCTTCAAGAGATGTAGTCAATCTTTTTTTTTACTTCATCATTCAGAAAACGATCTCCACTACCCACACGCCCCTACTAATGTATATAACAAGATCGAACTGTTGGCCAAGTTTTCACCAAACCCTCCGCAGGCAGTTCCCAAAGTTCGCAGGTAAAGTTTTTGTACGGCCTTACTGTAGAAAATGCTTTCAAGCATCATTCAAACTTTCACCACAGTAGGGTTACCAGTAATAGTCTGTAGGGTATCGTATTTAAAACTAACCAGTGGTAAAAGTAGCGTAGGCCGTCCTCCTGCAGTTAGGATAAGCGTTGCAGGATTACTTTGGACGCAAACGAAAATTATTTTGAAGCGCATACTGCGGTGCTATTTTATAGTTCTATCCATAGCTTTCTTGACACTATGCCCACAAATTTACAATTGTGTTGTTAGTCCAACGTAACAGGTGGCGAGCCTATTGCCATTTATCGGGAGCTTTTATGATTGCCAGCGCCTCGTCCGTTAATCGGCAGTTGCAGTTGAGATTGGCTTGGGCTTCGAAAATGATCCCCCCCGAACAGGTGATCAAAATGATCCACCTTGGCGTGGTGGGGGGGCTAAGTACTTCCCGGAGGCCGGACAAGATAACACCCAGAGGTTGGTGACCCTGGGTACCCTTAGTACTGACTACCGGAGAGAAAACTAAGAGGGACATGTGGAGGGCAGCGGACAGGGGGCAGGGCGCGGGCAGGGCGCGGCGTTTAGCAGCGCCAGGAGGGTCTTAGGCAGCGGGGGCAGGGGGCCCCTGCTGTCTAACCATGGACCCTCCGAGAAGTCAGCCACACACGCTATGGTCGCACAAGGAGTTAGGAGGGGCGCGTCCACTGCGCCTCTCTGAGGAGGTCCTAGCGGTTTGGTCCGGGGGACGTTGGCCGCAAGCAGAATGTCAGACGCTGCAATACAGGTACTAACCCCCGTCTTTATCTCAACAAGCGGCGGGCGTCGTCGGTAGATTTTTAGTGGGTATTACTGCTGGCAGTCGAGTCTGCCGATGGTGAGCCCCCACTCCCTTTCGGTTCCCCTTTGGCCAGAAGGCAGTGCGTAAATGCATTTTGTTACCGAAGTAAACCAAAAAAAAAAAAAGGCTCCAAAGATGATGGCAGGATCCCCTGTACACCTGAGTGTATGTTTCATGACACCGCGTGCATCTTTCGCATCTGTATATTTGCACGTGGCTCGGTCAGACAATTTGGTATAATAGGTTGGGGAAAAAGTCTTTTCGTATTTTTGTATGAAAAGTCAAGACATTTTTTTCAAAGTTTATTTACATTTATTTACAATATATATGTACCGTTTTGTTGAATAACTTTCTGCCATTTTGTGGGCAGAGACATTATCCCGTTACTGTAGAAACTTTGGGACTTCTGATCAAAAATACGGGACAAATAGTTTTGGCAGTCCTCTCTTGAGGTCAACCTTACAGAACCTAAAGAATTCTGCAGAGACCGAAACAGGTGAAAATCTGAAGGCGCAAGGTCAGGGCTATATGGTGGATGCACTAGGACCTCCCAGTCGAACTCTCTTAATTTTTGCTGAGTGGCTAAAGATGTGTGTGGTCTAGCGTTATCGTGATGAAAGACCACACCCTTCCTGTTGATCAATTCCGGCCGTTTTCTCTCGACTGCTTCCTTTAATCTCATCAGTTGCTGGCAGTAAAGATCAGAATCGATGGTTTTGCCGGGCGGTAAAAGCTCATAATAAACAATGCCCTTCCAATCCCACCATACACACAGCATCACCTTATTTCGTGTTAGGCCAGGTTTGGCCACAGTCTGTGAAGCCTGGCCAACTTTCGACCACGACCTTTTTCGCACGTTCTTGTCGTACGTGATCCACTTTTCATCGCCAGTTATCAATCTCTTCAAAAACGGCTCGGTTTCATTACGTCTCAATAATGAATCGCAAATGAGTACACGGTTCATTAAGTTTCTTTGAGTGAGCTCGTGTGGCACCCAAATATCGAGCTTTTTTGTATAACCAGCTTTCTTCAAATGGGTCAAAACTGTTTTGTGGTCAATTCCCAGTTCTTCAGCTACATCGTAACTACTAATATGCCGATCTTGCTCCACTCTTTCAAAAATGGCGTCCATTTTATTCGTAACAGGGCGACCAGAGCGAGGTGCATCTTTAACATCAAAATTTCCGGACTGAAAACGTTTGAACCAAATTTGTGCTACTCTTACTGACACTGCATCAGGTCCATAAACATCACAAATTTTTTTCACTGCTTGAGTTGCATTTTTGCTTTTTGTATAATAAAATTTTAAAATGTATCGAATTTCTTCATTAGATTCACTCATTTTTACGGAGAGAAAAACAAATGAAAAATAGCGGGAAACAACTTTTTTTTATTTTTTTCTTTTCTTTATAATGGAACCTTTTTAATGTTACCAAAACCAGCCAGACACAAATAGTACAGTCAAAAAAAATTTATAATAAGTTTATACCTACGCTATGCGAAAAGACTTTTTCCCCGACCTAATATATAGTAAGCAGCAAAATATATGACCAATATAAAAAATGCGCAATTTTTATTTTGGCATCTTTCATCTGGCAACCCTATTAAACGGAAAATTTTCGGGTTCGTCATAGGGGCACGCCTTGTTCACGCCTCTATTGATTGTGTCGGAAATATCGAGACCAAGCGAATAAATCACAATGTACTTATTCAGATTAAGCATTGTTACTTTCGCTGAGCCCTTGCGGAAAATTCCTTTCTTTTTTTTTCTTTATAGTCCTTACATGATATAGGTTTCTTATCAAAATAATGTATTCTCCGTAACTTTATTTTATAATTAGTATGTGAAAAGCGCTCGTAGCACTCAGATATCATCATGTGAGCCTCATAAAGTCCACTGCTGAACATTGGCCTCATATCTAATGAGATAACATTCTATTGGGGGTGTTTGCTCATAACCAGCACGCGGGGCAGGCGGGTTGGTGATCGCAGTTCAAGCTAGTAGGCAAGATAATCTATTAAAAGCCTATAGTGATTTATTATATAAATTATGAGTTAATGTTATATATAATAATAGTAATGTTATTATAATATAATAATGTAATAATAATATTGTATAAATATTGTTTTTTGTTGATTTCATATTTGTGTTTTAGTGAGTTTGTTAGTTTATAGAATAATTAAGTACGTAGTTTTGTAATATGTTTAAATTCCCTCTCAATTTGCAGTGCCCCCACGGGGTATCAGTATTCATTGTATTACTTAGGTACTTGTTTACTTGATGCAATAAAGATTTATGATTTATGAAGATGACGCTGCTGCCCATCATCCGCTAGGACTTCTCTTCGCTGACTCTTACGACTCCCTGTGATATGAGACTTTACTGACTTCAAACTTCAAATATTTATTGCGATCATGAGTAGATACATAGGATGTTATAAAAGGTTAAGGTACATACATGATACCCTGTTAGGGCGCAGCAACACAATTTTAATATAAAATTACTTACATACTATTTAATTAATCTTATATTATATTATTTATCTTATTATATATTATTATACTTATATATACCTCTAAAATTATTTTTCCGATATATGTATACTATTTACTTTAATATTTAATAATTGAACTATTATTTATTTACTTATATTTTACACTGTGTTACAGTTTAGTTCTGTTCTCGAAAAACTCTGAACTTTATGAAGTAATGAAGGCAGGTGCATTTGCAGTAGAGGTGAGGAGCTTCGACTCCTAAGATGTGGGTCAGATCCCCATTCCCGCTTTATCAAAACTATGTAATAACTATGGGTTCGATTCCCACACAGGACAAATCTTTGTGTGCATGAACATGACAATTTGTTCTGGTCTGGGTGTTTTCTATGTATATTAAGTATGTACTAACAAAAAAAAGTATTTAAGTATGTTTATCCGTTATTTAGTATCCATAACACAAGTTCTTAATGGTACTTATCTTGGAAGTAAATAATTGGTGTAATTGTTAGAAATTATTTATTTAAGTCTGAGGTTTATTTTATATTAGTAATGTTTTAGATTTGCGCAGATTTAAGGCGTACTGAAAAAAAAACCAGACTGTGCCTGTAATTGTAGTTTTTGCCATAAAGATTATATTTTTAATCCATATCTATCTAAAACCGAATGGCCTCATAAAATAGTTCCCACATTCCTTTTCTCACGTGATAAAGCAACTCTGAATATATTTTCCACTTTTCACCGAGCTATAAATCGTCAGGAGCGGAACCTTGTGAAGGCTTCGCTTATTTTCGCCGTATCTTAACCGTGACGGCCCAACGACCCCTAAAATGTAACAAAAGGTCATTTTTCACGTACCCTACGTATTTATTCACTTTCAAGACAAGTTTGAACTTATTTATGATAGTCGCTAAAAATAAAAAAAATAACGAGTTAGTCTGTGAGGTTATAAGAAATAGATTTATATTGGGAGAAGACTTTTTAAGTTTAAAACGATATTGACAACCGATTTTTCGTGTTGGCGAGTATACTCGCTCTCTACTCCTGAGGTCGTGGGTTCGATTCGCACACAGGACAAATCTTTGTGTGCATAAAAATGGAAGAGGTAGGCAAAGGCATATTGGGCTGCGGGACTGTCCGAAAGGGTTACCGCGGCCTCTGGACGTAGCAGGCACAAGAAGGATCATGGATGGATTTTAGTCAGTAAAAGTCTGACACACCCTCCCGCTCCACCCACAGCGGGAGAAGGTCGATAGATGATTTTCTGATGATCCGAAAAAAAAAAATGGCATAGGCATATTATTTCGCAATTTACATTGTTGGTCCCATATAATACTCAGGTGGGGAGCCTATTGCCGCTTATCGGTGTATGTATGTCTGTATAGAAATGTATTATTGTGATGTGAAGAGCATCATAAAATGTTACAAAGTCGTTTATGGAAATTGGCATTTTAACTACAGCCTCGCAATTCATTTTTAACTGAATTCTGTTTGAGCGGTGAAATAAATATGAATGGTTATGCAAAACGCGGTGACAAACACAGTTTTAAAGCAGGAAATAAAAATAAAGTAATCATTTCGCAAGACTTCATAAAACTGGCAAGTCTTTTATGAGGCGGGGTATGCAAATACAATTAAAATAATCCGCAGTTTAGTGCTTTCCTTTATTGATGGAATAATATATTTTAATGAATGAATGAAGACTTTATTGTCCACTACATAAATTTAAAAACTTATCAAATCAAATAAACAAATGTATGGTTCAATGAGTGGCCTTCTTGCTAATATTTTCCAGGCAATAACATTTTTTTCATTAGCAATTTTTCCATAGCAATTTTTTCCATAGCAATTTTTCCAGGCAACCTTAGGATGGACAGGAAACATATGAAAAAAATAATGATAATATAGAGTAGGCACAACAGAGGGTATATTTATGAGGTATAGGATATTATGATATTATTGATGAAGAGGGTATGGCTGGAGATCGCAACTCTCATAAGGTTGGGTTTTTTGTTGCTATGATTGCAGTACTTTTAGGTTATTTGTTAAAAGTTTTTTATCGTGAAGCATAGGGATACAATGCTTACTAAAATATATCTGTGATGGAGTCGTTATGAATCAGTTGATTCTTTAAAATATTCATGCGTAGTACTAAAGCAGTAGGTATTAATAACTCCGTATTTATTTATTGATAATATCTCCAATGTAGCGAAATGTGTTTTGCAGTACACCCCTTTTTACTTAACAAATCCTTACCTTTCTTTGTGTGAATTATAAAACTTAAGGTGGGAAGTTATGTGAGATCGCTAATATTGAATTCCTTGCCTTTTTTTTTATTTACGTCGGTAACAAAATGCATTTACGCACTGTCTCCCGGCCAAAGGGGGAGACCTGGAGGGGGTGTGGGGCTCACTGCGGCAGACGCGGCCACCGCAGTCCTACCCACTAAAAATCTTCCGACGACGCCCACCGCTGTTGAAGAAGGGGCGGGGGCAAGCACCAGGGGATTTATAGTTTCTGGCCACCCGCCCGCGGCCAACGTCCCCCGGATCAGAACCGGGGAAACCTCCTCAGGGAGGCGGGATGTCATGCGCCCCCTCTACCTCTATGTGCGGCCATGGCGTAACTGGCCGACTTCTGGAGGGGTCTATGGCTAAACGCAAGGAGCCCCCTGCCCCCGCAGCCTAAGACCCCCCGGACGCGGCCGGACGGACCCTCCTGGCCCGCTCGCTGCGCCAACGGCGTAGCCGGAGAGAGAGCGGGTCCCGCTTCGCGGCCTCCTTCTGCGACATCACCACTTCGCATAAGGAGGCCATCGCCTCCCAATGAATTCCTTGCCTAATTCAACTTACCTCAAGCTCCAGCCCGCATTGAATGTATGAATTTGTTTTTGGGTTCCTAAGTGCTTTGTTGAGCCAAACTTGATAACAGTGTGGAGGTATCCTTTAACAGCTCCCAAATCCATACGAACATGATAAATTATTATTTGATCCAAGCACCAATTTTTCTTAAAGATCCCGAAGAACTGAACCTCAACAGAAAATTGAGAGGCAATTATGGACAGTAATCCTTTTCAGGACGAGATTATGCCCCTTTTAAAACGTCGCGCTCTGTCGCTGACAGCTGTCAACCTTAACGACCGAGTAGAGGAACTCCTCCTTCCTTCCTTCATAGGACGAGGTTATGTAAAAATAATCCAACACACGTTGACTTTTTATGTTTAAAAATCTTTTTTTTTTATTTTGTGCGCTGCCTAAACGAACAGATGTAATATAATTAAGAAGTCTTTTTCTTTACCGGGGTCTGCTAGTCATCAATATTTATATCATTTAAAAACAATTTCTAAAGAAATGCATAATTGTACTCGTAATAGCATTTTTTTTCAATCCATGAAAGGCTGAGATGAAAAATCTGTGTAAACAGAAAAAGTACAAGTTTTGAGGCGAAATTAAATCAAATTGCGTGCTCCCCGCGAGAATCTGTTGTCTTAAGAACCCCCTGAGGGGTCAGGGGTCCCGCAAACAGAGCTCAGCGTTTTTGTTGAAAAATTGATGAAATTTGCCGAAAATATTAATGTGATTTTTTAAATGATTTTTATATAGATGATAATGTTTCCCTACGTTTTCAAAATTCAATTAGACAAGGTAAGAATTTTTTGAGGCAAGAACCATTATGCGTGTTAAACAGAGGTCAACTCGACCTATATCCGTTAAGAGCGTGTAGTTTACATCGTTTTTTACTAATTTGCCTATGAAACACCCTAACCTATATCTTACCGTTTTCGAGATATTTTAAATTAACTCTTTTTTATAAAAAAATACCTGATTTCCGGCAATCAGCTCAAATATTTTGTAATGTAAGTCTTATTATTTCAATTGTTTGGTTTTTACATGTAACAAAAGATGCTTCGTGACCTCAATAACCATTATTGTATATTAAATGAATAAATTATAATAATAAAAGTAAGTAACGTAATGGAAGGTACAGTCAACATCAAATAAAGACGTAAGTATGACGCTTTGGATCTTACCAACTATAATAAGTTGACTTTACATAAGTACCAGTCAGCGCATTTTGATATACAGATATATAAATATTTGAAACCAGTTGGTTTCTAAAAATAGTTGTTTCATAAAAAGAAATCACAGTGATAAAATCAATGCGTGGCGTTCAAATTTACCAGTCACGCGATGAGAAGTTTGGTTTACCTGAAAAGAAAGGAAAAATTAATGTTGTAAATACAAGTTTAGGCGCAGAAGATCTAGTTTTAAATACACATAAATGTACAGATAAACCATTTAAAAAAAACATGTGCTTTTCTATCTATTCTTTTACATATACATACATACACATTCACGCCTTTTTCCCCGCAGGGGTAGGCAGAGGCATGTTATACGCCCACACTTCGCCAATTATAGGTATAGTTGGTCCCACCTAATGCGGGGCAAGCCTATTGCCACTTACCGGGCACTGTTATGTTTGCCAGAGCCTCGTCCGTTGATCGGCACGTGCTCCACTTGCAGGTGAGGTTGGCCAGGGCTGTATAAATAGATAATGTCTATAGTTCGAAGCAAATGGTGAAATTTGGTGTTCCTCAAGGCTCTGTTCTTGGACCTACGCTTTTCTTAATATACATAAACAATCTTTGTGACATTGAGCTACCGGATTCTAGAATTATCACATTCGCTGATGATACAGTTATTCTGTTTCAACATTCATCATGGTCCCTAGTTAAAGCTACGACTGAGAGGGGATGTAATAAATAGGCTATCATCATATCCTAGCATTATTCAGGTTGACCTAGACTTACTCTCACGTCTGCTCACTGGTTCAACCAGATTTGGCTGAATTTCAGTTATTACGTAGAGCGACTGCCGTCTGACCTCCGCAACCCAGAGGAAAACATCATTCTATAGTTAATCCAGCTGTCAGGATGTTAAAAGGCACTGACTTCCTAATAACGACTGCCATAGATGTTCATGACAGCCGGGACCAACGGCTATCCCAAGCACGGAGCAAGCGATAATTACGCACATAACTTCATCAGTAATAAAAGTCATCGGTGCGCCACCAGGGTTTGAACCCAAGACCCTCTGAATATGAAGACGGCTATCGCCGCTCGCCATCTTGTAATGAATAGGCTAAAAACCAACTAAAGCTTTTTTCAATTTTTTTTAAAAGTCAAAGTTAAATTTGGAAAAAGGTATTGTGCACCAAAAAATTTCGTCTTATAACTATACGAAAACTATACTTCGTATATAGCATTGTAAATGCGAAATTCAAAGTTAAAAAACAATTAAGTATTTCATTTTCAGTTCATAGAATAATTTTATACAATGTGTGGAAAAATATATCAACTTACAAGGAAAAGTTCATTCAAGCAGTATTCATACGTAGCTTATAAAGCGTGCATAAAATTAGCATAATTATGTTAATTAAACCCCATTGGCTGCGTAGCGGAGTTTTGCTTGACTTGTGAACTTTGAATAATCATTGTGAGTATGGTTTGGAGAGAAAAGAGAAGGCGTATGTCTGTGTGTCTGTTATATTACTACTAATACTCGTGTAGATTTTCAACTTTTTTTTAAAATAAGCGAAGGAAGTGTCTGTGGAACTGTGACAGATGACTTCTTGGCGGGAAAGTGAAGTGTCATGTCTGCAGTTTTGTTTAATTTTCTTAAATTTGTGATATTTCGTACATTAATTCATAATAACGGTGAATTATTAACCGTCAAGTGGTTGTGAATATACATGAGTGTTGGTAAATCAAACAAAACGGTGCAACATCACTTTTCAAATTTTCTCTCAAGGAGTCCATGAGAGATCTCAGTATAGTCCCACATCTTTACTGAGGACTCAAGGGGCTTAGGGGAGGGTATCTCATTTACCATTTATCATTTTTATCACCACTCATTCTCATTTACTAGGAATTATATATTATTAATATGCCACTTACTTGACACTGGCTAAATGTGCTAGACGCACGAAGCCATTATTTAAAAGAAAGAAAGAAGAAGAACTGTGACAGATGGCAATTATTCTTAGTAAACATTCAAAAATACAGTGTGACTTCTCTATTTGTTTACATAGCGGTGACGTCCTAGCGAGCGCCTCGCGAGCTGCACGTTCGCTGCACTTTCATCAGGTGTGGACGCACCCTTACATAGCACCTGTTTATCTGATCGATATTGACAAATTCTGACAAAGAATTCATTTTGATTTTACTTTTCTCTCTTTCTTGAATATGCTACACTCCATATTTCTTTTATTGTCATTATATTATATTTAATTTACGAATCTAAATGATCTTGTTGATCTTAATGACAATAAGTATATTTAATTTAATTTAATGTTTTTGCAAATAAATACACATTTGTTCCACACAACATATGTTACGACAAATAAATACTACATTATTTCAGCTGTTATTGCACACTAGTAAAAATATAACGTCCGACTTACATATAAAAAAATAAAATATCTGAATAGGTTTGCTTATTTCATAAATATTTTTGATTTTATTTAATCCGTAATGTGTTGTAAATTTGTTATATTCAGCATGTTTGAGACTCTTTTACGGACTTAAGATAGTTTTCCCATAAAATTATCCACTAAGGGAATCGAAAGTGTAGTGGAAATTATTTGTTGAGTAAACAATATAAAACTGATCTTTGTAATAAATAAAGAATAATTCTTAAGAAGCACAATTGTATGCTCCTGTCATGAAATATTCTATTTTATATGATTGTATTGTTGAGTAAGAATTAAGTTCCCGAATTCTCGTGTCACAGTTTTCGTTCCCATACTCCTCCGAAATGGCTTCACCGATTCTCATGAAATTTTGTGAGCGTATTGAGTAGGTCTGAGAATCGGCCAACATCTATTTTTCATCCCTCTAAATGTTAGGGGTAGTCCATCCCAATTTTTTTTTTCATTTTTAAGTTATTTATATGGCAAAACAACGTTTCAGCTAGTAATAAATATATATATTCTCCGAAGCGATAAAGTGCGGGTTGCGCGTGCAAAAGATTGTATGAAATATAATTACGGGTAAAGTGAGATTTCTTTTACCTTCGCTTGCAGGCTTTCTCAGGTACAAAACGGGAAAGCTTACGGCTTTGCGGCTCTTTAATAATAACGTCGGCAAAGGCGTTCAGAAGGAACTTTTTCAATATTATTCTCTTTTTCTTATGAATTTTATTTAACTACTCAGTACTGAAAAGTAATTATTTATTAATATCGCAGAGGATTTGCGTGGTAGGTTATGACTTAAATCCTAGGCACTGCTTAGTAGTGGGATGTTGATGAGCTGAAATGATGATAATAAGAACTAATATAAATATTTTCTGACAATCACACCAATTATTTAGACCCAAGATAAGTATTATGAAGAACTTATGTTATGGATACTAAATACACAAATACTTTTTATTCTCTTGTAAATACATACCTACTTAATATACAAAGGAAAACGCCCAGACCAGAATAAAAAATTATGTTTATGCACACGAATATTTGTTCTGTGTAGGAATCGAACCTACGAACTCAGGAGCAGAGTCCGGGTATACCCGCCACCACGTCGGTCGTCAGACGTCAAAGCATATGATCAAGATTTGATATATGTATAATTTTTTAGTACACACAGAAATATCATCATCATCATCATCATGTCAGCCCATTAACGTCCCACTACTGAGCATGAGCCTCCTCTCACATATCAAGGTGTGAGGGTATTGGGTCATACTCCACCACGCTGACCCAGTGCGGATTGGCGGAGGCAGGTGTATGGCGTCCTGCTGTTAGAATTATTCAAGCCGCCCATTAGGCCTCTAACATGGCTTAACGACTACCACAATTAGTGATAACCGGGACCAACAGCTTAACGTGCCTTCTGAAGCACGAAAGCGCTCGATATCAAATGCCACACAAACGGTCACCTATCCAAGGACTGACCTCTGTAAACTCTGCTATACTTTGGTGATCGTTTCCGACCACCGAGCACCGCAGAGCTACGAGCGCTTCACAGAAATATACAAACAAAAAAATTAAGAAACATTGGGTACAGGGCACAGCTTAATCCATATAGAAATATCTTCCAGCTGGCCCGCGAAAGGAAAAAAAACTTAATTTTAAACTGGCTAGTTTGTGCATTTCAATACAATAAACACAGATAAAAAAAATTAAAAAAAATCCTTTTGTTTAATTTTCTTCTATGTCACATAGGGATGTCGAAGTCTTTTGGCACCGAGTTCAAATCTTAACGATATGCGAATATTCGTAGAGCAGCGTTTGAACACTAACAGATAAGCGACACACGTTCGACCACATAGTGCGACGTAGTACCACATAGTGCATTTAGTTTTGTCGTCACAATGTACAAAATTAATTATTGCCATAAAAATACTAAAGGTAAGTATTTTGAGTGGTTGTGGCGTTCTGCTGTTAGATTTTTTAAGCCGCCCAATATTGCTTCTACCATGACTTAACGACTACCACTTAAAGTGATAAGCGAGACCAACATCTTGTCGTGCCTACCGACGCACGGAAGCGCTCGATATTAAAGGCTTGTATTTAACGTGTTATCAGAATTAATAAATTGCCAACCTAACCTAACCTTTTTGTGCATCAAAAATACTGATTGAGCACCTAATCACCTCATTAGGTGCTCACTCAGTATTTTTGATGATCAAAAAGTATTTTTTAGAGGTTCAGTTTATTATATTCCGATATTAAATATCACACAAACGATAATCCATTCAAAAACTTACATGTGTGTACTCTGCTTTACTTCGGTTTTCGTTTTGACTTCCTATTATAAAATATACTAAAATCTGAGAACCAAGCACATAGTTATATATATAAATATATATATTTACTACTATACTGTCACTATACTTTGCTAGAACGCCAGTAATGTGTACCACAGCGACCCAAATTCACCGCTGCGATAACACGAACATTCGGGCGCATACTGAATTTAAAGTGCAATTTATGGCATAATCTCGACATGAAACTAACTTTTAGTGCTTGTTATGAAAATTCTAGCGCCAGTGTTGCTATTGTAGAAAACTTTTCAGTTTTTGTTTGGAATAAATAGCGCAATTAAGCTGTTAACTTTCGCACATTAAAGTTAATGTGCATGATTTGTGTTAGCATGTTTGAAATGTTACTTAAAAATGTGTATAATTAATGAATGAGGAAATTATTACGGTGTAAATGCGACACAAAAAATATGTCTTAAGTTTAACATCGCGTGTTTTTTCGTGTATAAATAGAATGTTGGATGTTAAATCGTCGGAGGTGAATTAAAGTTTTATTTATTTTTAGGTTGTTACATTCTATTACACTCTTTTTTGTTTCGTTTCTATTTTGGTATGTTATGAAATGCACACTTGTAACATTATTTATGTAACTCAATGTTTTTTTTAATTATTTATTTAAGTTTGCCTCATTAGAGCTCTTATGATGAAGGTAAAATTTTAAAAACTAGCGCGCCAATTCACTGCGGGCGGGAGCTTGATCGTAAAAGAACGGGCAAGAAAATCGTCAAGGTAAATTTTTTCTCTTGCTGTAGAAAATGTCATCATCATCATCACAGCCCATTAACGTCCCACTACTGAGCACGAGCCTCCTCACACAAATCAAGGTGTGAGGGTATTGGGTCATACTCCACCACGCTGACCCAGTGCGGATTGGCGGAAGCAGGTGTATGGCGTCCTGCTGTTAGAATTTTTCAAGCTGCCCATGAGGCCTCTAACGTGGCTTAACGACTACCACATTTAGTGATAACCGGGACCAACGGCTTAACGTGCCTTCCGAAGCACGGAAGCGCTCGATATCAAATGCCACACAAACGGTCACCCATCCAAGGACTGACCTCTGTAAACTCTGCTGTACTTTGGTGATCGTTTCCAACCACCGAACACCGCAGAGCTACGAGCGCTTCCAAAAAGTAGAAAAAAAAAGTGTAGAAAATGTACTTAATAATAAAACAATTTGACAAGTCTACAAAAACCTATGTTCTGCAGTCACAAGATAATATAAAAAATGAAGAAAATTATTCATTCTTTTTCGTTAATACCAAAAAAATATCAATTACACATTCTTTCAAAAGAAATTTAAATGATAATTTGCAAAAAGATTCCCGCTGTAAAGAGCACCTATCTAATCTGACACCATTAATCGAACTGTAATTGCCCGTAAAGTAGAGCTGTGACAAACCGTATGTATTCGGTACTGAGTAACGGGTGCGCCATCTAGTACGAAGTAACGAAACGTTACTCACGAATGCATTTCGTTACTCGCACTTTTCGTATGAGTACCTACTCTGTTTCAGTTCACGCAAGTACCGATGATGCGTGTAGTAAAACGTTTAAGCAAATGCGCGCATTATTCGGTGAATCAAAAAAACGTGCGTTGCAATTCGGAAATTCGTCGTCCCAAGTTGTTTACTGAAGGTATTGTATGTTTAGACGAAGTTTGATATTGGAATTAGCTTTCAAAATCGTTTTGAAAAAAAAAATTGTTATTGTTTCAATTTGGTTAACTACGTCACTAGTCCTTATGAGGTTAAACATGATTTTTTAATTTTTTTGTGTTTAATTTCATTCTTAGCAATACTACTTTTATGTTGATTTATCGTTAGAATGTTGTTTAAATTTTATTGTCAATAAATAATTTTATACACCTATTTATTGCTTTTTAACTATAATCGATGCGTCATGTATTGCGATGTTAAACTGTACGCCAATACGACTCAATTCGTTACTCTAACATAGCACAGCATGTTATGAGGTGTCAGAAGTAACGAGTAACGTAACGATACGATAGTAACGAATACAAATTGTAAAAGTAACGAATACATGCGGGTTTGCTTTATTTCGTTACTTTTACACCTCTACCGTAAAGCAATAAGATTAAAACGAAAAAACGTCGATGCACTCGATCTGAGCCCGCGCTCCGAGTTCCGACATTTTATTTTTAACTGGTGTACCGTTCGTTCTTTTAGGCAAATAAAAAATGTACATTCTGCCACACAGTCTGAATATGCAGCTCCGAATGATATTTTATTTGAACTGTGGAATTGAGTGTTCAGAATTTTTTAGAAGGCCTAAACGAAATATAGAGGCTTACAGATTAATTGGTATAGAATCTGTAAAGATTGTAGAGGATTTTTTTCGTAGCAACCAATGGTTGATAAGGTTTCAATCTTGGTAGCCGTTAAGCTGGCTTGCTTGTTTTTGCATAATAAGCTTTATAATAAGTAGTTGCAGATTAGTTCACGCATATATTAGGCATACATTTGGTGTAAGAATATTTTTGAGTTATTATATTGGCAGGGCTACCTAAGAAACAAATAATTTTCTACGACCATTTGAACATGGTCGGCTATCACGGTTTCATTTTCCTTGTTGACTCTTTTTATGTATATCTCGGTAATTAGGTGGTAAGTGCTGCTCCTTATCTCTTAGAAGTTGAGTTTTGCAATCCCGCCTTGGTGAGCCCCTTTGTCCTAAAAGGAACCCTCGTGCAATAATGAGACCTAGAAGTCTCCTGTAGTTTCTAAGATTTTGTAACAAGTAAGAGAGTTTTACTTTGTAATATAAAAACCATATAATTGCAGACGCCTGTGCGGCGAGAGCAGCGAAAGCCCAGTGGCAACCCCATTTTCGTTATTATCGCTTGCTCCATGCCTCGGAAAGCACGTTAAGCCGTTGGTCCAGGCTGGCATGAGCATCTATGGCAGTCGTTATAAGAAAATCACGTTCACGAGCATCACGCATGAGTCGGTCATCATTTCGCTCAACCATCATGACACCGACATTAAACATCTTCATATCCTAGCATTATCCCGGTTGCCCTAGCCTAGGGCCCAGGGTCTACTCACTGGTTCAACCAGATTTGACTGAATTTAAGTTAATACGTGGAGCGACTGCCGTCTGACCTCCTCAACCAAGAGGGAAACATGGTTTTTGGTTAAAACAGCTGTCAGTCTGTTAGAAGACATTGACTTCCTAATAACAACGGCCATAGATGTTCATGACAGCCTGGACCAACGGCTTAACGTGCTTTCCGTGGCACGGAGCAAGCGATAATTACGCACATAACTTGGAAAAGTGCGCCCCAGGGTTTGAACCCGATACCCTCTGAATTTAAAGACAAGGGGTCTCGCCACTGGGCTATCGACACCGACATTAAACAGCTAAGCAATAAATTTTTTATCGATAGTTCACGTCCACTTTTGGATTAAATCGCAAGAAAAAAGCTTGACTAGAGACGCGATTTTTAATAAAACTTTTTAATGTCATCGAATAACCTTTAGCAGGCACTTATACTGCCTTCCATTCTGCATTCTCTGCACCTGCTTTTTATAGCTTCCCCATATTTATGAGTAAAAAAGAGAACGCGGGCATTGAAAGGGTTAATCTCGTTTTATGCACTTTTGAACGCGGGCTTTACGAGCGGGTTTGTTTAGCTAGAAACCTGCTTTTAACGACATCGTCATGATATGAAAAACGTGAAATAATATGTTGTGCAGCTTTTAATAGAGGTCAGTCTTTATATGGATAACTTTTAAAGGAGTTTTTAAATTATACTCTGCAGCTCCGCTTTTAGGATCAATATTATAGATATTTTTGCTCTCCTAACGGCGTTAGTCTATATTGAATTTACTGTTCATTTATGAACGTTATGCAGCTTTTAATAGAGGTCAGTCTTTAAGTGGATAACTTTTACAGAAGGTACAATGGACACATTGGCTCACGTATTATTCTACTATAGTAAAGTATACTATTATTTTCTACTATCGGCCGCCTGCGTCTTATCCACATGACCTATAGATACTTCTTAATAGACATAAGAAAACACCCAGACCAGAACAAATATTCATGTTTATGCACACAAAGATGTGTCAAAAGAAACAAACAAAGATGAAACAAAATTTAGCAAGGAAAAATGGATTTTAACTAGCCCTACTTCAGCGATAGTTTCAAATTTAAAAAATATATTACTATCTAATGAACTTCATTTCAATTAGTGTTATTTTATTTTAAAGTTTTGGGCTTTATCAGCTGTTTTTATATTTTTAATAATTTTAATGTTTATTATTCTTTTTTCTTTTCCTTTTTATATAATATGAACTTTCTTACTTCTTCTTCCATTTAAATAATGGCTTCGTGCGTCTAGCACATTTAGCCAGTGTCAAGTAAGTGATATATTAATAATATAATATAATTTATAGTAAATGAGAATGGGTGGTGATCAAGATGATAAATCGAAGATGAAATACCCTCCCCTAAACCCCTTGAGTCCTCATTAAAGAAGTAGGACTATACTGAGATTTCACATGGACTCCTTGAGAGAAAATTTAAAAAGAGATGTTGCACTGTTTTGTTTGATTTACCAACACTCATGTATGTTCACAAACACTTAACGTTTAATAATCCACCGTTATTACACATTAATGTTAGAAATATCACAAATTTTAGAAAATAAAACAAAACTGCAGACATGACGCTTCACTTTCCCGCCAAGAAGTCCTTTCTTTTTGTATTTTTTCAACTTTCTTATTTAGTTTTTAAAAACATTTAGTATATATTTATAATACTTCTTGTCCTGCATTGCAATATAAATGGCCCAACTGAAAACCAGCGCTGGGAAATTGTCCTAGCAACTGCTGAGATGGGTCATTTTGGTGCATCAAAGAATAAACTGTTTAGTTATTGTAATTAGTGCCTTATCACAAATTTTATGTCAAAAGTCAAAAAGTCAAAAATACTTTATTTCATAAACTATTACATAGTACTTGAAAACGTCAAAATTATAAAAAAATAACAAAAACAAATAAAATATAACTATACTAAAATCACGAAGCTTAGATTCACTTGCAACCAAATAATTTAAAAAAACAAAAAACATTTAAGTGCAAGCGAATCTAAGTGCCAGTTCCGAGCCACCGCTCTGTAAGAAGAACTGGCAAGAAACTCACAGGCTATGCTCTTTTAAATTATCGATTGGTTAGTAACAATCTTCATTTGTCTGTGACGCTATACAATGCAACATAATATAACAATATTCATGCTTTAAGTCATTCATATTAGAATAGCCTGTATGAAACGGCGGTTTAATCCCAAGCATTTTTATCAGCCATATAGTCTTTAATAGAATAATATCCCTTTGAAGACAGCTTGCGTTTTATTGTTAATTTAAATTTATTTAGGCTTAATTGCTGTATATTGCTTGGGATTTTATTATAGAATCGCACACATTGACCTTTAAAAGATTTGTTAATTTTTTGGAGCCTAGTGGCAGGTACAACTAGTTTATGCTTATTTCTTGTGTTTAGGTTATGTATATCACTTTTCTTACTCAATTTATCAAAATTTTTGTGTACATATACTAGGTTTTCATAAACAAACTGACCCGCCACTGTCAAAATACCAATTTCTTTAAATTTATCCCTTAGTGAATGTCTACATGGTAGATTATAAATTGCTCGTATGGCCCTCTTCTGCAGTACAAAAATATTTTGAATATCTGCGGCACAACCCCACAGAAGAATACCATACGACATAACACTATGAAAATAGCAATGATAAACAAGCCTAGCTGTTTCAACGTCTGTTAATTGGCGAATTTTCTTTACCGCGTATGCAGCAGAGCTGAGTCTATTCGACAATTCACCAATATGTGGGCCCCACTGTAACTTAGAATCTAATATAACACCCAAAAATTTGGTGGTATCCACAAGGGTCAACTCATCTTCCTTTATTTTAATAGTGGTGTTTACTTGTCTGACGTTAGGCGTCACGAATTTAATGCATTTCGTTTTAGCCCCATTTAATAATAAATTGTTAACGTCAAACCAGTGCACCACCTTTGAGATCGCATTGTTTACATCGTCTGGGTTCTGATATCGCTTTATTTTAAATAATAATGATGTATCATCAGCAAACAATACTATCTCGTGATTTTCCTTTACCAAATGTGGCAAATCATTAATATAAATTAAAAACAAAAACGGGCCGAGAATCGAGCCCTGCGGTACCCCCATTTTTACTACAGAACCCTGAGATCGCTTTCCATTAACTTCAACCCTTTGAATCCTATTACTTAAGTAAGAAGTAAGAAGATCCAATGCGGAGCTTCTTATTCCATAATAATCCAATTTTTTTATCAATGTTTCGTGAGGAACACAATCAAAAGCTTTGGACAGATCGCAAAAAATACCTAAAGCGTCCAAAGAATCTTCCCAAGCATCAAAAATATGTTTCAAAAGCTCAACACCTGCATCGGTTGTGGAGCGACCCTTAGTGAATCCAAATTGTTTTGAATGCATTAAGCCATTTTTATTAAAAAATCTTAACATTTGGTTGTAAATAAGTTTTTCAAAAATTTTACTAAAAGTAGGCAGCACTGAAATAGGTCTAAAATTAGTTGGGTCTGCTGTACTGCCCGATTTAAATAGTGGAATGATTTTACTATTTTTCATTAAATCTGGAAACGTGCCGCAATCTATACATTTATTAAATATTATAGCTAAACTGTGCGCCACCGAAACAATGATAGGCTTGGTAACTACGATGGAATTGCCCCAGAGGTCTGCAGTCTTTTTAACATTAAGAGTATTAAATGTCTTAATTATATCTATGGGTGTTACATGATTAAACATAAACTCTTCTGTACAAATGTTTACATTATCTCTTAAAATAGCCTCCGCTAAAGTAGGCGAGGAATTTAAAGTTTTTGTAGTAGACACTGGAATATTAGTAAAGAAGTCTTCAAAAGCATTGGCAATATCTAAGTCAGATGTAAGCGTCTTGCTATCAATGTTGAGTTTAAACTTATTATTATAATTCTTATTTCTTCCCGTTTCACTATTAATAATATTCCATGTCATTTTAATCTTATCATCACTATTTTTAATTTTATAGCTCAAATAACAAGACTTTGCCGTATGACATGCTTTTCTAAATATTTTAGAATATTTCCTTACATAATTATGAAATTGTTCACTATTGTTAACATTTCTTTCGTCATACAGTTCATACAGTCTCTTTCTACTTTTATGTAGCCCAGGAGTAGCCCATTCACTAAAGGCAGCATTATCATTTACCTTAATCGTTTTGGGAGTAAATGTTGATTGAAAACTACTACAAAAGTCGCTAAAAAACATATTATATAAAATATTAGGGTCATTGCTTTTATCTACCATGGGTAAACTAAATGATAATAATTTATTGTTAAACCTCTCAAAACGATTATTGGTTTTTGGTATAAATGTTATTGTTCTTTTAGCCACAGTTTTATTTCTACAAAGCAAAGATATTTGTTGACCACAATGATCTGAATCTAATTGATTAATAATTTTTTTACTGTCATCACTCAGTATAATATCTGTAAATATGTTATCCAAGCAAGTGGCAGTAGTGGCTGTAATTCTTGTTGGCTCTAGAAACACATTTATCAAATTATATGATTTAAAAAGTGCTTTTATTCTTGTACATGCACTCGAACACTCTAGCAAATTAACATTAAAATCTCCACAAACAATAACATTTTTGTTAGCATTATAAACTTTTCCCAGCACTTCATCCATAATACTTTCAAATAAATCATATGAAGCTGATGGAGGTATGTATACACTCAATACAACAAACCGCTCCATTTCGATACAGGCTATTTCAATAATCCGTTCGGCTGAGAAGCTTACTATATCATGGCGCTCCTTGAATCTAAATTTCTTATTTACTATAATTAATGATCCACCATGTATAGCACCCTCCCTGCAAAACGAACTACCTACCTGGTGATTATTAAAATTGAACATGAACTGGTTACTTTTAATCCAATGTTCAGTAATGCAAAAAATATCAATATGATTACCGTTCATGAACAATTCAATTTCTAGTTCCTTACCCAATATTCCTCTAATATTCTGGTGCACCAGGTTTATAACATTATTTTGTTTAGTAATTACTATGCCAGAGTTTGTCTCTGTTGTCTTAGATCTTAATTTAAATGATTTTCTATATTAGAAATAGAATCAGAATAATTAATGTCAACACAACAATTATTATCTACACTACTGCTTTGCTCAATAGAAGCAATATGTTTAGCCAAATTCTTGGCTGTTATACTAAAATAATAGGATAGCGAATTTGCTATCTGTCGCTTAAAACTAGATGAAAGGTAATATCTACCTTTAGTCATAAATTTGCTGCTAACAAAACTGTTAGTATCAATCAAATTAATACAATCATGATATGTACTTATAGTATGTAGTACACAGTTTAACTTATATCTAAGATTATTTTCCGCATCTGGCAAGCTCTTTGAGTAGGGGAAAGTGAACAAAATAATTTTACTTAAATCAAGAGACAATAAATTATTAATATATTCAATTAAATCCTTTTTGTTAACGTTACCCCTATTCTCCACTAAAATAATAAGAGTATTCTCATTACTAAATTTATAATTTAAATTTTTTTTCATAATTTTGTCATATGTTGCAGATGGCATGCAATAGTTCACAACTGATTGTCCCTTAGACTCTGAATTCAATTTTGAGCCCATATGTCTACCAATATCATCACTGAACATAATTCTTTTATGTACATCACCTTGTGTACAACATGTTACATCAATTGATGCACACAACGGCTGCTCTGCACTGACACTAGTATGGGAGCTTCCACATAAGGTTTTGGTGTCAATGCAGACTGAAGGAACACACTGTGGAGAACTCAAGCAGTAGTCGTTGCAAGAGTTTTGATTTATAAAAGAATCAAGGCGCTCAGTGTTATCATTTGAGGTTTTAAGTATCTTATCTATTGTTAAAGAACATTTATTGTAGTCCTTAAGGGACAATTCATATTTCCTAGTTAGATACTGAATTTCAAATTGCAAATTTTGTATTTTTGATTCTAAGTGCTTTGTGTCAGTATAGTATTTTGAATGACACTGTTTTAACTCTAGCTCAGACAACTTCCATTGTTCTCTTAATTTAAGATTAGATTTAATATTCTTGCATTTATTCATCAGGCTATTAAAATGTTTTAATTGTTTTTTTGATTTATAGATAAATTTATTAATTTTAATATATTTTTTTAGTTTATTTCTGCTGCAAAATAGAACTGACTTGTCTGGTTGATATGAGTTATCATTTGTGAGATCAATAGTAGACAAGTCCGGGTTTGAAACAATTGCAGAAGTAATAAACTGCGGGGCACCACTCATTAACTCACTGTATAAATTATTTGTTTCACGAGCAGCAGATTCCTGTGAGGACACTTCCAAGTCGGAGATGTGCACATGGGCATCTCGTAGTTCCTGCTCCAGTACTGAAGTCCTCCTCAGCAGTGATGGGCAAAAAGTAATTTAATTAATAATTACAAATTATAGTTACATTGTAATTAGTAATTAAAATACTTTGTAACAGATTATATAAGTAACTGATTGCATTGAGTCCTTACGTTAATTAAATATAAAGTAATTGAATTGCAAGTTAATCTAATTACATTATAATAGATTACATATGTAATCTGATAAAATGTAATTACACATTTATGTAAGCAATGGGACACCTGCATCTTAAATACAAAAATTAAACACATAATTATTTTTTCAAAATTAATCATCTCTTAGTCATAGTTTAGTTTTAAACCTGTTATTAGTTATAATTAGTTTTCTGATTTATAATTTAAATTGACCCTTAAAACTACTCGCGGATTTTTCAAACATTTCGTCTGACAGACGGTTAGCTTTCGGACAATTGAGCATTGTCGCGTACGAAAACACACGTTCCACAGGCGCAGAAGAAGGTAGAGGAGTATTAAACTTTAAAAATATTTCTTTAATTTCTTTATGATTGTTTAATAATTGAAGGTCTTTGCTGTCTTCTGCCAAAAAATGAGTGACTATGTTTAATAATTGAAGGTCTTTGCTGTCTTCTGCCAAAAAATGAGTGACTATAAGTTCAGCTTTAGATCTTGGTTCACTGCTCTGGTTGTCTGAATCCGAACTGGAATCTATCTCAAAAAACTCATCTTCCCTCGACTTCATTGATTGTCTTTCTCGCGATAATTCATTTGGTATTATCTTTAAGACTTCCTTTACGAGTAAATTTACATTATCCTTATTACTTCCCGATGACATCGTTCGGGCCGCACTAGCAGTACCTATATCGACATTTCATATTCAAAGCAATTATAATATAATTAAATACTATGTAATTAGGTTACATTGTAATCAAATTATTTTGTAATTAAATATATTGTATTTAATTTCTTAGCACACTCAAAGTAATCTAATTACAATGTAATTGAATAATTTGTATTTAAATTACATTTTAATTAAATTATTATATAATTCAATTAATAATTAGATTACATAAGTAACTAGTTACGCCCATCACTGCTCCTCAGGGTCCTCTCATACTCTTCACTGCACTCTTGAAACCTATCTACTATAGATTGTAGGTGATCCCGCTCAATAACAACATCCTCATAACTAATATGAAGCCTTGAAAGTTCAGATTTTAATTTCTTTGTGTCATCTAACGCATTCACTAACAGATTTTCGTTCTCCTCTCTTTCCTTTGAAAGTTCTGCACAGAGCTCCGTTTTGGTCTTAAGCTCCTGCAACACCAGCTGGAGTTTGGGCTCCTCCTGCTGGCGAGACAACGCTTTACGGCTACGAGTATTCATATTGTGTTGCATAAAATACAATTCAAACGCGAGTTAAATTAAAAAAAATAACGGAGCACTTTGCTTTGCAGTATACGAAGTGACAAGTGGGTATTTTGAGGTTACCGGTAATTACTTTAAATTAATATTTTATAAAATTACGCAAACACAGCAACTGTCGTCAACACTGAATAAACGCTTATACAAGTATAATATTCTACTCAGGAGAAACAATCGACTTATTAAGTATTTACGTGAAGAAATGACTATCAACAACGGTTTTAGGACTTGTCACTTTTTACACTTAAAATACACAAATCACATAAAAAAATTATATGTAACACTTATTTAACACTAAAATATGTGGTGATATTGGTTTTATATCGTTAAATTATGCTTAACTAATTAAATTTTAATTAAAATTATACAGAACAATTTTATGACATCTAGTATCGAGTGTTGCCAGACACGGAAAAAAAATATGATGATAAAAAATATGATGCACAAATAAATGATTATATTATTTTTATTATTAACTCGCAGCTATAAAAGTGGTTTTACAGTGACGCTTTCGGCAGCGCGGTTGGTGGCGGGTCGCGAATTACGAGCTTTGTGATTTTTGTACAGTTTAAGTTTAACCAATAAATAATAAATATAATGATAATAAATATTACATATTTTCTGACAATTACACCAATTATTTAGTTCCAAGATAAGTATCATTAAGAACTTGTGTTATGGATACTAAACAACGGATAAGCATACATATTTTTTTTTTGTGTAAATACATACTTAATATACATAGGAAAACACCCAGACCAGAACAAATATTCATGTTCATGCTCACAAAGATTTGTTCTGTGTGGGAATCGAACCCACGACCTCTGGAGTGAAGTGTAGGTATACTGACCTCCACGCCATATCGGTCGTCAAACGCGAATGATACGCAAAATACGCATGATCGTTTCATGTTCGCTTACAATACCACCCGCACGGACGGCGGAAAGCGTCTCTTTGAGACCACACTAGCAGTTGCCGAATAAGTTCATACCAAACAAATAATATTTTCAATGACAAATCATAAACCCTTCTCCAAACGAACTGTCCAATATGTTTCATTTCATGCGTCTGTTTTCATGATAAAATTCGGGGCTCCGATGTTTTTGGGTGCAATAGTTTTCAAGTTTCGTAATTTCACAAGAGCTCTATTGAGCCAAACTTGAAAAGATAATCGGCTTTTACTACCTCACTGAGTGCTTGTTGAAATATCAGGCATTTTAAATTTTTCTTTGGAATAGTAGGTAGATAAATATGCAGGCGTAGGTACTCTAAACATAGTGTACATACTTAAATTAGGCATATTATACGCCCTCACTTCGCCAATTATCTAGTTGGTCCCACGTAATAGGTAACGAGCCTATTGCCGCTTACCGGGCATTGTTATGTTCGCCAGGGGGCCTACCGCCGAGTTCGATGGCAATCGATTATAAGGCAAAATAGATTTCGAATTGATTCTGTCGTACCGCCGAAATCATGGAAATCGAAACAAAATGGCGTTCTCCATTTACCTATTGGTCTGTCACGGACTGAAGGTCATGAATGAGAGGTGGCTGTCGGCAGATTCCCCGGTACGGATTAATGAACGCAAAACAAAGTTTGATCTAGATGGATTACCGGTAATCCATCGAATTCGGCGGTAGGCCCCCTGAGCTTCGTCCGTTTATCGCCAGGTGCACCACTTGCAGGTGAAGTTGGCTTGGGCTCCTCAGATCTTGGTAGGAGGTTGTATACGGATACACCATAAAACCTAAACATAATGTCTTGAATGTAAACTGTTTATGGCACTAGCTTTAATTAAAATTGCATTGCATTTATTCAAGATAGTCTTCTTCCCGACTTTTTTTAAACGACAAGGTCCTATCTATGCACATTCAACTCAACAATATACACTTAATCAAAAATAAAGTAACTATAAACAAAATTAATTTCATTGTAAAAAAGTGTGTGATATATTTGCTACCAGACTGAGAAAAGCTATATGTTTAGAATAGAATAAATTTTAAATGGTTCATCATAACACACAAAGAATGAAAATAAAAATAAAAACGAAATTACAAAAAAAAATATGGTACCAATATGGCGTCCACTCAGCACGTGCCAAGCATTACAAAACCAATACTTGACGCTGGTTTTCAAGTATTAAATCAAAAATTAAACGTGTAAAATGATTGTAAGTGACCTAGCTCTTAGCCCGTATTAACACTAGACGAGACACGATTCTCTTAGTCGCCCTCTACGACACTTTCGGGTGAGACATGGATTGGTAGAACTCCTTGGAAGGTCGCTACCACACTAGGGGGAGTCGTAAGAGACGACGAAAATAAATATGAACTGAATAATGGGCTGCAGCGTCATCCTGCGTACTGGTTTGAACTGCGATCACAAACCCGCCTGCCTAGCGTGGTAATCAAGAGCCCCCAGTAAATGCCAACTTTCGTCAGTGGACTGTATATGACTGAAAGGATGCAGTAAGTTTTAACTATAATGAGACGCAACATACATACATGGCTTGATATGATGCAGGTTCAAGCATTGCAAGCATTTTTTCAGGTGGTTGCTGGTTGTAGATTAAATAATAATGTTTATTTTTCTCAGTGTACTTTCAGTGTCTTTCTTTTCTTGTTTCTTTTCGTGTTTCTTTACGTACATGGCTTGATAGGATGCATTAAACATTTAACCATAAAGTGATATCCATTAACACACAAAGTAATTATTGATAATGATAGAAAAATTAATATTGCCTTTAATGGACAACCCCAAGCCAATAATTACGATTCAAATGATGACCGATTTTAAAGACCAGTAATTAACTAATGCTTAAATAATAGGCTTTTACTCTGTATGTTAAAGCTTGGTGAACAATTAAATATCATGATTTATATTTAAATGTTCTTAATTCCCAAAACATAACAAACTGAATAAAACTAGTTCAAACCAGTTACTCCAATTGTTTGTAGATACAATGTGTCAACATAGCACAGTTAAATTAAATAAACTTTCATTTAGAGCCGAGACATGGCTTTGGGTGACGGTTTAAAACGACTACAAACAGGCGGGCCGGTTTCACCAAACTTTTGTTCAGAGAATTTATTCTGCTCACTCGAGAACACTTTTAACATTATTTTTTATATTGTCAATCTATACTTGTATACTATGCCCGTAGTGAATTTTTGCGTCCAATGGAACCCAGATTGAATAATTTAGGTATAATGTATTTATATTATCCCACTTTTTAATGAATACTTGCGATTTGATTCAAAATGGCGGAAGTTCGAGCTTCTGCTGGTTAATTCTTCTTCTTCTTTTAAATGATGGCTTCGTGCGGTTTGCACATTTAACCAGTGTCAAGTTAAAGATATATTAATATCATATAAAATATAGTAAATGAGAATGAGTGGTGATAAAGATGATAAATGGTAAATGAGATCCCCTCCCCCTAAGCCCCTTGAGTCCTCAGTAAAGATGAAAGGGACTATACTGAGATCTCAAATGGACTCCTTGAGAGAAAATTTGAAAAGTGATGTTGCACTGTTTTGTTTGATTTACCAACACTTATGTATGTTCACAAACACTTAACATTAATGTGTAATAATAACGGTTAATAATCCACCGTTATTACACATTAATGTTCGAAATATCACAAATTTTAGAAAATAAAACAAAACTGCAGACATGACTCTTCAGTTTCCCGCCAAGAAGTCCCCTGCTGGTTAATTTCTTTCTTTATTTTAAATAATGGCTTCGTGCGTCTAGCACATTTAGCCAGTGTCAAGTAAGTGATATTTAAATAATATATAATTCATAGTAAATAAGAATGAGAGGTGATAAAGATGATAAATGGTAAATGAGATACCCTCCCATAAGCCCCGTGAGTCCTCAGTAAAGATGTGGGACTATACTGAGATCTCACATGGACTACTTGAGAGAAAATTTGAAAAGTGATGTTGCACTGTTTTGTTTGATTTACCAACACTCATGTATGTTCACAAACACTTAACGGTTAATAATCCACCGTTATTACACATTAATGTTAGAAATATCACAAATTTTAGAAAATAAAACAAAACTGCAGACATGACACTTCACTTTCCCGCCAAGAAGTCCCTGCTGGTTAATTAAAAGCCATCTTTTATTTTGACGTTTTGTAATATATAAAACCCTCCTTAATTAAACCGCCTCTTCTCTTTTACAATGAGGCATGGATAGATGTTAATATTTAATTTGTCAGATAATAAGACTTTTTTTTAATAAAGGCTTCGTGCGTTGAGCACCTATAGCCATGTACTATCATATAATAGATATATGAATAATATATAATTGATAGTAACTGAAGATGATAAATGGTAAATGAGATGCTCTCCCCCTAAACCCCTTAAGTATTTAAGCAAAGATGTGGGACTATTGTCTGGGACTGAGGTCTTAAATAGACTTCTTGAAAGAATTTGAAAAGCGATTTTGCATTGTTTCGTTTCATTTACCAGCACTCATAATGTACGTTCTCGATTTTTACGTTATTGATTTTTTTTTTCTTTTTCATGCTTTTAAATAACAATGTTATATGTCAATTGTCAGATAGTAAGTGAGTGACGTTTGTGATTTTTGTTTGGTAGTATAGACTACCATAGGGTTTTGGCGCTTCTTGCACAATTTTAACGTTCCGTTTCGCACAATAATTGTATTATTTAATTATAACTTTGATTGCATAGATACTTAATTTATTGTAAACTATTTATGTGTATTGTGGATTGACCGTGACAGTGCACTTAGGCCCCTTCGGAATACCATTTTTTTTTTTTTTACGTCGGTAACAAAATGCATTTACGCACTGCCTTCCGGCCAAAGGGGGACCATAAGGGGGTGTGGGACTCACCAGCGGCAGACACGACCGCCAAGTAATACCCACTAAAAATCTTCCGACGACGCCCGCCGCTTGTTGAGAAAGAGGCGAGGGCCAGTACCTGGGTTGCAGCTTCTGACACCCCGCCTGCGGCCAACGTCCCCCGGACCAAAACCAAAACCACGACAAGGTGGAGACCAGTCGGGGGGGCCCTTCGGAATACCAGCGCTATGGTTCCATAACCACAACTTCGAGCTGAGAAGGGGACCTTTTACTGATCTACGTATTTTATTTAGGATTTTCTTTTTTTTTGTTTTGTTTTCCTTGTTTTCTGTTGGCATTACTATGCCTTTAAATGTAAGTACCTAATTGTGTGGACCAAATAAATAATTTTATTTTTGTTTATTCTTCCCAATCACTTAACGGATCCATTGTTATGAAGCATACATTTTTTTAAATAAAACAAAACTGCAGATAGTACGCTTCACTTTCTTGCCAAGAAGTCCCCAGATTGTAAGTTCATTGGATTCATATGTTAAAAATTACATATTACATAAAGTGCACTTAAAATAACCTACAAATCATACTTATCTCAGTAATCAAATTTAGTAGTTATTTTTTACTGAACTCAATAAGTAAGATATATCTCTAGTTATGGTTTTTACGAGACATACACTTGCTCATTCATTTGTTTAACAGAGATTATCAATATAGTATATTCTTAAGGAACTATCCTCACCTTTCGTTCGTAATAGGAACAAATTACATATAAGTAATTAACAATTATATATTACATTATTATTTTTTTGTATAAATTGTAATCAATTCCATTGAATTGAATTATATATAATTTTCGTCACATCTCATTTGTTTTAATTGATTCTGTAATTTTATTTTTTGTAAATTAATGTGTGCTCTGTATCGACAATGTTGTGTACGCCTGTAATCGCTTCTCATGTGAGTCCGGTACCATTACTAAATGTTAAAGTATGCATGTAAACTTGTTGGTGTACCTATTTAAATAAATAAATAGGAAATCTATTTTCTGTAGTGGAACAATGTGAAGCTAAGATTATAATAATAATAGCAATTACTTTAATCTGAGGGTTTATCTTTCCCGGGTTAAAGTGGTTTGGTCAAACCAGTTCCAAAAATATAAATAAAATAAATAAATCATCATCATCATCACAGCCCATTAACGTCCCACTACTGAGCACGAGCCTCCTCTCACATACCAAGGTGCGAGGGTATTGGGTCATACTCCACCACGCTGACCCAGTGCGGATTGGCGGAGGCAGGTGTGTGGCGTCCTGCTGTTAGAAATTTTCAAGCCGCCCATTAGGCCTCTAACATGGCTTAACGACTACCACATTTAGTGATAACCGGGACCAACGGCTTAACGTGCCTTCCGAAGCACGGAAGCGCTCGATATCAAATGCCACACAAACGGTCACCCATCCAATGACTGACCTCTGTAAACTCTGCTGTACTTCGGCGATCGTTTCCGACCACCGAGCACCGCAGAGCTACGAGCGCTTCAAAAAAATAAATAAATAAATAAATATTCTATTACAATTACACCAATTATTTAGCTCCAATATAAGTATCATTAAGAACTTGTATAATGGATACTAAATAAGGGATACACATACATAAATACTTTTTTGTACATACATACTTATATAGGAAAAAACCCAGACCAGAACAAAATTATAGTCATGTTCGTGCACATAAAGATTTGTCCTGTGTGGGATCGAACCCACGACCTTAGGAACGGAGTGCGGGTATACTCGCCACCACGCCACATCGGTCGTCTTTATGTACAACATGACGCAAATAAAGAACTATGAACTCTTATTAAAGATTTGGCCTGATTTGTGTATGAAATAATTTTCATATAACACGGGGATAAAGATAATGCCTATATACATATGAAATTTATCCTAGTGTTAGATATAGCCCTATAAATGTTGTTTCGGTCAAATCGGCCCTAAAAATATGAACAACAAAACAGTGTATGAGATAAAATCGGGCGCCAAGGCCTGCCGTCACTTGTTTATTTTCATTTTAGATTTTGTCTTTTCCCGCCGTTTGTTGTTTCCAATTTAAAAAAGATTGGTTGCAAATATTTGCCTTTGATTGTTGTAGTAACATGGATTGTTTCATTGTTACAGTACACAGCGGTAAATATAGCATATCGGCCATTATCACATTGTTTCCATGTCCTTCAAATGTTAGATTTATCGTTTATCTCTGTCAAGTTTTAGAACTTAGTAATCTATTTTGGGTTTGTATTGATATCCGCGTGAACTATGTTTATAATAATATGTCTATAATTGATTACGTTAAGTTTCGTTTCATATGTTTAACATTCTGTCGTGAATAACGTCGCTGGTTACGCAATGAACCAAATATAGTTTTAGCCTTTTTATAGTTTACGCATTTTGCTTGTTTTATTGGAATCCGCGAAACGCTCCTTGGATCAACCAATCCCGGACCCAATAACTCACCCTAAGGCCGGCCATGCATAATAGATGGCCACATACACCTGTGGAACAATTCTCTCATTTACCTTAGATATACGAGTATATATACCTTAGATATACGTACAGTCGGAAATAGAAAATCAATACCAATTATCTGTCCATAGAACGACTGTTACGTTCTAGGCGGACCATTATATTTTCTATATATTACTTACTAGCAAGAAGCGCTCGTAGCTCTGCGGTGCTCGGTGGTCGGAAACGATAACTAAAGTACAGCAAAGTTTACAGAGGTCAGTCCTTGGATGGGTGACCGTTTGTATGGCATTTGATATCGAGCGTTTCCGTGTTTCGGAAGGCACGTTAAGCCGTTGGTCCCGGTTATCACTAAATGTGGTAGTCGTCAAGCCATGTTAGAGGCCTAATTAGGCGGCTTGATAAATTCTAACAACAGGACGCCATACTCCTGCCTCCGCCAATCCGCTCTGGGTCAGCGTGGTGGAGTATGACCCAATACCCTCACACCTTGATATGTGAGAGGAGGCTCGTGCTCAGTAGTGGGACGTTAATGGGCTGAGATGATGACTTACTAGCAACATGCCCTCGCTTCACTTCTATTGAATTAAAGATTACGGATATAGATTTAAAATAAACAACGCAAGTATCACTGTACAAGTCCACATCTTGTACATTGGACTTGGCGTCAGCGTGGTCAGCGGCGAGTCGGCCCAGTTGCAACATCCACGTGCAGCGTCGAC
The DNA here is from genome assembly GCA_949126915.1 of Musotima nitidalis. Lineage (NCBI taxonomy): Eukaryota > Metazoa > Arthropoda > Insecta > Lepidoptera > Crambidae > Musotima > Musotima nitidalis. The sequence goes on along the minus strand of OX421424.1, from coordinate 1,503,423 downwards.
ACTTTACACAGACGTTGCACATCTTTATATCTTTATATGTGTACACAACATGTAATTAATATATAAACCGTACAATTATAAGCAATAAATCAGATTTCAACCGTCTGTGTTGGGTCTCATTCCTCTCTCTGCATTATCCTACTGTACAGTTCCTTCCCTTCCTGCTGGTGGCCAGGCCACTGTATTTGTATTGAAATCAAGCGTGCCGCCTTTGTATAGGTGTTAAAGTACAGTTGTACTGGGACCGAGTGTGCCCCTTAATCCCTGTCACCATGGTTCATGTAAGAAGGATAGTTGGACATTAATGAGCTGGATGAAAGAAAAATGGAAATGCATAAGAAAAAGTGTCAATCCGTTGTCTAGCATTCATAGTATTTCTTAGTATTAGGCTAGAAGCGCTTTTAAAAATAATTATTCATTGTGAAAATGAAAGTCTCGGAAAACTGTTACTATCTAAATATTATGTCACAAGCCTAGCATCATCAACTATTTTCATCGCATCATATTTAAATCCAGGTCTTCAGCCCTAATGTAGCAATACTCTACTACTTGACGACCGATGTGGCGTGGTGGCGAGTATACCCGCACTCCACTCCTGAGGTCGTGGGTTCGATTCCCACACAGGACAAATCTTTGTTTGTACAAATATCAGGTCTGGGTGTTTTTCTATGTATATTAAGTATGTATTTTTAAAAAAAAAGTATTTATGTATGTTTCGCCGTTATTTAGAATCCATAACACAAGTTCTTAATGATACTTATCTTGGACCTAAATAATTGGTGTAAGTGTCAGTAATATTTATTTATTTATTTATTTTATTCATTTATATGTACTCTATACCTTTTTTACTTCTTATAGACCAAAAGATATTGTCACGCGAACAGTCACAGTCCTTAGCTTCGTATGTAAAGCTAAGCGAACCGAAAAGTCGTTCCTTTTAACAGCTCCAGTAAGAACGCTGCTGTCTGTCTGTTCAGGTCATTAACTTTCTATTGCTGACTTTATCTCTCGAGATTGTTTTATTTAATGACGCTATGTATCTGCTTATACAGTGTTAATATTACAGTCTAAACTCACAACCCCAGTTCAACATATGAGACTATTGACGTTCCTCTACAGAACCCAGTACCGCCGAGCTACGAATATTACTTGGTAAATTATATCACCTAAGTTATCGTATCGTTATCGTTAAGCCGTTGGTCCCGCTTATAATTAAATGTGATAGTCGTTAAGACATGTTAGAGGCCTAATGGGCTACTCGAAAAATTCTAACAGCAGGACGCCATACACCTCCGCCAATCAGCATGGTGGAGTATGACCCAATACCCTCACACCATATACCTATATGTGAGAGTAGGCTCGTGCTCAGTAGTGGGACGTTAATGGGCTGTGATGATGAAGTTATCGTGTTCCTAGCGGTATATTAAAATTATTGTATAAAATTTTAGTGGAATCTATTTTAGACTATACTCTCGACTGCTATGGCCTCACATTTAAATCATATATGGAAAAGCTGGAAAATATGCTAAAGAGATTTTTTAAATTAATTGTAGATAAAAATGATTATACTGAGCAGCTTAAAAACTGTAAAATATTACCTTAAATATTCTTGCTATTAATAACCATGAATGTCAAGAGCATAAGCTCCTGCTAACAAATGTAATTTAAGGTGTGTAGGGATCCTAACAAGACTGTTTTTTATTTATTTTTTATATTGTCGGTAAAAAATGCTGTTTACGCACTTGTTATAGTAATAACTACTATGCAAAGTGCAAGTATGCGATGTCCCAATTGCAACACCCAGCGAGCATACACGCGCCGCCGCCAGCAACGTGACCGGCGCCGCTGACTCTGCAATTCATTGACGTCATCGCGACACCGTTTACCCAAGCTACACATTTTATTAATTTTAATTTTTCATTCACTTTGATTCTAGCATCGATCAGGTTTAGGCATTAAGTTTAATTGTATTTCTTTTCAATTAAATTAGTTTTAATTAAATAATTTTTGGTTTTTTTTGGATCCTCCGGCTGTGACCTTCGTATTTGGCGCAGTCGGTAGGATACTCAAGGAGTCTTGAGGTAGCTAGATAGGGAATTCTCTCATCAAGATCCGTCATATATAGCTACCGTCGCGGGTGATACGTGATCCGCGTCCTCGAGTATCCTGTAAAGAAGAACCCGAAGTCCCGGCCGGCGGAAACATCAAGACATCGATTCCATAAGATACCAGAAATGCAGTTTATGTAAGTACACTGAAATCGTTTCTGTGTTGCTTCCTGTTTTAGTCCTTTAGTTCCTTTTAATTTGTAACCATTTTTCATCCTAAGCAAACCACCCCTTTAGGGCCTGAGCGCAAAAGACAAGCCCGCAGGCTCGATCTTAATAGTAATAGGAATATTAGTTTAACCGTAGATAATTCGTTTTTAAGTTTTGAGAATTCTGTGAGCTCAGAAAGCCCCGAATCTCCCACAATGACTGACGTAGACACCATCTTCAAGGCCTTACGCCTGGTGCCTGACTTTGATGGCAATCCTCATATTTTACCACGATTCATTCAACTTTGTGACCAAATTGTAGACGAATATCTAACTCAAAATCCAAATAACGCTTTGGCCAAACTTTGTCTGATTAATGGTATTTTAAATAAGATTACTGGACCAGCCGCACGCATTATTAACTCGAACGGCATAGCCGAGGATTGGGATTGCATTAAAACGGCTCTAATAAATAACTTCTCTGACCAGCGCGACGAGACCGCTCTTTACAATGACCTGATGGTAGCTACTCAGGGGAATGGTTCACCACAGGAATTTTATGATCGATGTGTAAATTTGTTTAGCACTATCATGACCTATGTCACCCTTCATGAAACCGTTGCTACTACGATCGAAGCAAAACGCACCTTGTATAAAAAATTAACTGTTAAAGCGTTCGTTCGAGGATTAGAAGAGCCCCTAGGCTCACGCGTGCGATGCATGCGTCCTGATAGTGTTGAAAAAGCTCTCGAATTTGTGCAAGAAGAGTTAAATGTAATGTACCTCCAAAATCGTAACGAATTAGTGGACAAAAGGCCACCAGTACATTTTCCTAAACCTATACAAATGGCCCCACCGGCCATGCCTATGTACAAACCATTTAACTTCCCTGCACAGGCCGCTCATATGTCTAATTTCAAACTTCCTCAACAGCCGTGGAGACCCAATAATTTTAATCAAGCAAATAACCTATCTCAATTTAATAGACCATTAGGTATGCCATCGCGTACACAACAAATGTTCCGCGCGCAGCCACCGAATTATAATCCAAATCATAAGTTCCAGATGCAACCTAGGAACGATTCTTATAACGCAGGCCCTAAGCCTATGAGTGGTGTAAGCCACTATGTTGCTAAAGAAAGGCCACCGTTAGGACAATTATCCGGTCATGATTGGCGAAGGCAGGGCAACCCTCCACCATCTAGTTACTTTAAGACCCGGGAAATGAACGTCAACGAATGCGGGAGCTATAATGATTACCCGTATCCCGAATACTACGAGTATGAGCCTACAGGTTATTACTGTGCGGAACCATCCGAATATTTTTATGGCGAACTAGGTTATTACGTAAATGATCAGCCGAACTGCGAGATACAATATCCCGATGAGATTCAGTCAGAGTCCTTTAATGACCCCCAGCCATCTACCAGCTCTGCTGAGGAACAGGATTTTCCCAAGCGCGGGAAATCAGACAGGTCAAAATAGAATTAAACCTTCAATGTCAAAGACAGCTTCCTTATATCCAAATTTTAGAACCACCATTGAAGTTACTGATAGACACCGGGGCAAACCAATCATTTTTAAGCCCCGAAGCCGTAGGTAGATTTTTTAGTACAACGCCCTTGAATTTTGACCCTTTCGAAGTGACCAATGTTCACGCTACGACACGTAATAAGTATTCTATCACAATCCCATGTTTTAACGAATTTCAAGAATCAGATAACATAAAACTATTCATTTACAAGTTTCACGATTTTTTCGATGGGCTTATTGGATTAGATTTATTAGAGAATTGGGAAGCAAAAATTGACCTTAAAGAGAAAAGTTTAATTACTCGTAATTCAACTAATCAGATACACATGTACAACTCGCGTAATGTCAATTTATACGAAGACGTCATTCCCGCGAATACGACTAGATTAGTTAGAATTCCCATTAACTTTCACGACGGAGATGCACTGATAAACGAGCAAATAATATCAAATTGCGTTATCACCGAGTGCATTACCACGGTTAAAAATAGCCGTGGAATTTTAGAGATAACGAATCCGACTTCGCATGACATCATTTTTTCTATGGACCGAGCAGTACAAGCCGATGTATTTAATGTTGAGTGCATCCGCACTGATCGTGCTACGGAATCGGTATGTGCTACGAACGAGTTACGTCAGCCCTATACTACTGATTCTTGTATCCGTCATGCAAATGCTACGGAGCTGTGTAGCCGTGCTACGGACGTGCTCTCGCGGCTACGCACAGATCATCTTAACCTAGAGGAACGCGCTAACTTAGAAACTTTATGCGCAAAGTATGCAGACATTTTCTATATAGACGGCGAGGATTTAACTTTCACAAATAAAATCAAACATCATATCCGGACCACAGATGAGATTCCCGTCTATACAAAAAGCTATCGGTATCCATACGTACATAGAGACGAAGTTAGGGACCAGATAGGTAAAATGTTACAACAGGGAATCATTCGACCTTCGGAGTCCGCTTGGAGTTCTCCAATTTGGATTGTCCCTAAAAAGGCAGACGCCTCGGGCAAAACAAAGTGGAGATTAGTCGTAGATTTCCGTAAGTTGAACGAAAAAACTTATGACGATAAGTATCCCATACCTAATATTAATGATGTATTGGACAAGTTAGGTAACTGTCAATACTTTTCCACCCTTGACCTTGCCAGTGGGTTTTACCAAGTCGAGATGCACCCACAGGATATTCCCAAGACAGCGTTCAATGTAGAGAATGGGCATTACGAATTTTTGCGTATGCCTATGGGGTTGAAAAATTCTCCGTCTACCTTTCAACGGGTGATGGACAATGTCCTAAAAGACCTTCAAAACGTAGTATGCCTGGTATATCTCGATGACATTATTGTCTTCAGCACCAGTCTCCAAGAACACATGATCAACCTTGAAAAGGTCTTCAAAAAATTAAGAGAGTCCAATTTCAAAGTCCAGATGGACAAATCTGAATTTCTCAAGTTAGAAACTGCTTATCTCGGGCATATAATCACTAAGGACGGTATTAAACCGAATCCCGATAAAGTAGTTGCTATCCAAAAATATCCACTGCCAAGGACACCCAAAGAAATCAAACGGTTTCTTGGTCTTGTTGGGTACTATCGAAAGTTTATACCGGATTTCGCGCGTATTACCAAACCGCTTACTCAGTGTCTTAAGAAAGGCCGTAGAGTTACAGTCAACTCGGATTACACTAATAGCTTTGAAAAGTGCAAACAGCTGTTAACAAATGACCCCATCTTGCAATACCCGGATTTCACCAGAGATTTTGTCTTGACTACAGACGCCTCCAACGTAGCGTTAGGAGCCATTTTGTCCCAGGGTACCATAGGAACAGACAAACCGGTCTGCTACGCGTCGCGTACTCTAATAGAGAGCGAATTAAACTACAGTACAATAGAAAAAGAACTGCTCGCGATAGTATGGGCTACCAAATATTTTAGGCCCTACCTATTTGGACGGAAGTTTAAGATCGTTACGGATCATAAGCCACTTCAGTGGGTTATGAACCTTAAGGAGCCGAGCTCACGTTTGACTAGGTGGAAACTTAAATTATCTGAGTATGATTACACTGTAGTCTATAAAAAAGGGCAGTCGAATACGAACGCAGACGCCCTCTCACGTATCGAAATAAATAACGAGGAGACTGACTCCATGATCGCTAACGCATCTGAACGGCCACCATCCATAGATAACTCGCGCACAGAATCTGCACATACAAGCGCAGAGAACCCTATACTTGAGGTGCCGATTGTAGATGACCCTTTAAATAAATTCCATAGACAAATTCATATCACTGTAGTCGGCGATATCAAGAAACGCCCTACAGCATCCAAACCTTTTGACACCCACACTAGAACCGCCGTCCAAGTATCTCAATCAGACTTAGAGAACGATATAATTAATGTCATAAAAGAGTATGTTAACCCTAAAGTTAAAACTGCTTTACTTATAAGCCCACATTTATCTATGTACGACATCATCCCGATTATTCAAGGCAAATTTAGAAGCTCAGCAATGAACCTAGTATTAGCCAAACGCGAGGTTGAGAACGTAAAGGAATATCTAAGGCAACAAGAGATCTTAAAAAAATATCACGAAGGAAAAACAAATCATCGCGGTATAAATGAGTGCTACTTAGCTCTTTCTCAGCGTTACTATTGGCCCAAGATGCGAGATCAAATCACTAAGTTTATAAACGACTGTACTATATGTGGACAGGCTAAATACGACCGTAAGCCAATTAGGCCACAGCTTAACATCGTTCCTCCAGCTACAAAACCATTCGAAATTGTGCACATAGACCTATTAACAATTCAAGCGGAGAAATATCTGACTGTAGTAGACGTGTTCTCGAAGTATGCACAGGCCTACCACATCCGCGATGGCACCGCCATCAGCATCCTGCAAGCACTCTTGAAATTCTGCACGCATCACGGATTACCTCTAACAATAGTCTCAGATAATGGTACGGAATTTACCAATCAGTTATTTAGCGAATTCATTACATTACACAAAATTATTCACCATAGGACGTTACCACATTCTCCAAATGACAATGGGATAGTAGAGAGGTTTCACTCTACACTATTAGAGCATTTACGTATTTTAAAACTACGTAACAAAAACGAAGACGTTATTAATCTTATACCTTATGCGATCTTAGCTTATAATAGTTCAGTACATAGTTTTACCAAATGCAGGCCATACGATATTATAACCGGACATTTCGATCCACGGGACCCATCTGACGTAGATCTATCCAAGCATCTGATGCAACAATACGTTCAAAATCATAGAGATCAGATGAAGTTGGTATATGAAACCATAGGTGAATCCAGCCTCGCTACTCGCTCTAATATTATCAATAATCGCAATAAGAACCGCGAACCGGAAGTGGAATACCAACCCCACCAACGTGTCTTTGTCAAGAACCCGTTAGCAAGTCGACAAAAACTAGCACCTAGGTATAGTCACGATACGGTTTTAGCAGATCTACCCATACATATTTATACCTCACGGAAACGTGGCCCCATTGCTAAAAATCGACTTAAGAGAATACCCAGAAGTGCCCAATTGTTACAGGGTTCTACTGGTCCTGATTGCTCCTTTGATAGCGTCTCAAAGGACGAATCGGGAGATAACACTGGAGAGCCTCGATGAAGGCCCTGGACTACTACCATTTCGACTCGGTGCAACAAGGCTCACTACGCATTATCATACATACCTCCAATTCATAGACCTTAAGGATATAGACGATAAGATTAGTCATTTACAGAATCAGCTATTAAATTTTAAACATAGACTAAATAATGATACTTACCTACTTTATGAACTTCAAATAGATTATCTTTCGAATAAATTAATAAAAGTTACTAAACATTTAAATACCTTGAAACCGCGTCGCACAAAGAGAGGTCTCATAGACGGGTTAGGCTCCGTGATAAAAAGTGTTACAGGCAACTTAGATAATACCGACGCTATAAAATACGACAATGCAATCAAAATCTTACAGAAAAATAATAACGCGATTATGCATGAATTTAACGATCATATTAGTTTAAGTAAAGAATGGATGGTCCAGCATTCTAAGATCATAAGTAAATTAGTTGATAACGAAATTAAGATAAATGAGACATTAGACTTAATCTTAGATAGCGAAGCCCAAAAGGAATTTAGCCTTATAAAGTATGCCAAATTTGCACAATATCTGGTCATCATAACAGAAAATGTTGATGAAGTATTAGGAGAGTTGCTGAGAATAGAAAATATACTAGCCTTTATCCATGTCTTGAGCACACATCATTCTATGATCAGTATCGAAATATTAGAACACATGATTAACCATCTTATTGAAATATATGGTAGGGATAAAGTATTAGATTTAGAACTCAGGGAATATTACGATTTAATTAAGCCAGGTTATTATTACTCTGACTATCAAATAATTATAACATTTAAAGTTCCTTTATTCACTAAAGATAATATAATTTGTATAAGTTATCAATAGCTCCCAATAGGTATAAACAGGCCCTTATCCCTCCTTATCCATTTATAGCAACTAACAGAAATGGTTATGTGTACATAGAGGCTGAATGCCCGAAGTACAATCATTGGTATCTTTGTGACAAAAAAATGGAACACCACCTTCGTCAGCTACCAGACTGCATTCAGAACCTCATCACACATCAGTTTATCGATACAACCTGCGATATAGCCTCTATCACCTTATCAAGAACCGCCATGGAGGAGTTGGACGAAATGCACTATGTCGTGTCCTTTCCTAATGCTACGAAGATACACACCAGATGCGAAAAGGAGGATTATCGGATACTGAATGGCACCTACCTGGCGACTATCCCCATGAACTGCTACCTATATACACCAGACTTCACAATCACCAACAGCAATGACCAAGTTGAAGGACAACCGCTGCAGATAATGAACCTTTCTTACGACAACACGGAGATGGGACATAGAAGACTATCTTACATGCACCTTAACTCAATTGATCTGGGGAAACTGCATGACGCCCAGCAAAAAATTATATCACAGCCCGCTCTACAGTTGGACCAAGCACCGGTAGATTTCTTGTACCATACAACGATCCCGATATACGTCATCATACTGTTATGTGCATTGGCACTCGTCATGTTCCTGATTATAAGACGTTACAAGATGATTCAGTCCAGATCTATGAGATTAACTCCCCAAGAAAAGACCTATGAAGACATTAAAGAATCTGTACCGCAGAGGGCCCAGTCATCACTATTTTCTCATCTCAAAGTTCAAAAATAGTTGATGATCTGATGGGGGAGATGTTATAGTAATAACTACTATGCAAAGTGCAAGTATGCGATGTCCCAATTGCAACACCCAGCGAGCATACACGCGCCGCCGCCAGCAACATGACCGGCGCCGCTGACTCTGCAATTCATTGACGTCATCGCGACACCGTTTACCCAAGCTACACATTTTATTAATTTTAATTTTTCATTCACTTTGATTCTAGCATCGATCAGGTTTAGGCATTAAGTTTAATTGTATTTCTTTTCAATTAAATTAGTTTTAATTAAATAATTTTTGGTTTTTTTTGGATCCTCCGGCTGTGACCTTCGTATTTCACTGCCTCCCGGCCATGGGAGTGAGTGGCTCACTGCAGCAGACGCGACCACCACAGTCCTACCCACTAAATAACTTCCGACGACGCCCACCGCTGTTGAAAAGGGGCGAGGCATCAGTGCCTGGGTTTGTAGCTACTGGCATCCCACCCGCGGCTAACGTCCCCGGATCAGAACCGGGGGGACCTCCTCAGAGAGGCGCGATGTGAAGCGCCCCTCCTACCTTTTCGTGCAGATGGCGTAACTGGCCGACTTCTGGAGGGGTCTATGGCTAGACGGAAGGTGCCCCCTGCCCCCGCCGCCTAAGACCCCTCGCATCCTTTTTTTTTTTTTTGTTTTACGTCGGTAACAAAATGCATTTACGCACTGTCTCCCGGCTAAAGGGGGACCGAGAGAGGTGTGTGGGACTCACCACCGGCAGACACGACCGCCAGCAGTAATACCCACTAAAAATCTTCCGACGACGCCCGCCGCTTGTTGAGAAAGAGGCGGGGCGCCAGTACCTGGGTTTCAGCTCTGACACCCCGCCCGCGGCCAACGTCCCCCGGACCAAAACCGGGAGGACCTCCTCAGAGAGACGCAGTGGACGCGCCCCTCCTACCTCCCTGTGCGACCATAGCGTGTGTGGCCGACTTCTCGGAGGGTCCATGGTTAGACAGCAGGGACCCCCTGCCCCGCTGCCTAAGACCCTCCCGGCGCTGCTTGACAGGCCCTCCTGGCCCGCCCGCTGCGCCCTCCACAGGTCCCTCTTAGTTTCTCCCCCGGTAGTCAGTACTAAGGGCACCCAGAGTCGCCAATCTCTGGGTGTTACCTTTTCCCTTGCGCCTCCTGCGCCCTACCGGGAGGTACTCAGCCCCCCCACCACGACAAGGTGGAGACCAGTCGGGGGGGACCCCTCGCATCCTAACCAGACCTAAGGAGCCCACGCCAACCTCACCTACAAGTAGTGCACCTGCCGATTAACGGACGAGGCTCTGACGAACATAACAGTGCCCGGTAAGCGACAAAAGACTCGCCTCGTATAATATGTGAATGTATGTATGAAGTTTCAATAAAACGCAAAACGTATAACAAAACAATTCCCAAATTTGTTGTGACAACTTTGAAAGGTGCTTGACATTTCTCTAGCCCAGCGTGATACAAAATTAAAGCTGACTATTATGAACTGGCTTCAACTGTCAAATTGTAAGCCATAATGATGACAGGTTGGCTCCTAGTAATAAGGCGGCCGACGTGAATTGACGCGAGACCAATTTAACCTTAAAACATGATAACAAGTTTCAGTTCGGCCTAGTTCAAGTTACGCTGAACTTTAGTAAACTAATTTGGAATTGAACTGGTTATGTGCCGGTTTGCAATGGATTTTCGGTTATATAAAAGTAACGTTAAGGTTAGGAAAATGTGGATGAAGAGGAATGTTAGCACAGACCAAGTAATTTCGACTTGATTGTGATGGGAGGTTCGCTATGTGCTGGTTACCGTTCTTCAAAATGCCTACCATAGAAGCTCAGTGTGTGGTATTTCATATTAACTTTCATAATTTAGGAAGTAATAATTATCTTATGTGTTATTATTTATCTATCACCTTATTTTATGGGAAAAAAAAGTCAATCTTTATTTGCATGCTAAGTGTGTACAATTGTAGACTTAGCTACCCTTACAGGGGGCCTACCGCCGAATTCGATGGATTACCGGTAATCCATCTAGATCAAACTTTGTTTTGCGTTCATTGATCCGTACCGGGGAATCTGCCGACAGCCACCTCTCATTCATGACCTTCAGTCCGTGACAGACCAATAGGTAAATGGAGAACGCCATTTTGTTTCGATTTCCATGAGTTCGGCGGTACGACAGAATCAATTCGAAATCCATTTTGCCTTATAATCGATTGCCATCGAACTCGGCGGTAGGCCCCCAGGTATTGCATATTGAACTTATAATCGAACTTATTGATTTATTACATTATTCTATAAGCTAATACGTTTTATAATTGGGTGTATAGAGATTCTACCAAGATCTAAGGAACAAGCTAACCTCACCTGCAAGTGGTGCACCTGCCGATCTACGGACGATACTCGGGCAAACATAAAAGTTCCCGGTAAGCGGCAATAGGCTCGCCACTTATTACGTTGGACCAACTATACAATTGGCGAAGTGTGGGCGTATATGCCTCTGCCTACCCCTGTATGTATATATGTAATAGAGTATGTGTTCTAATTAAATTAAATATCATTTATATGGCTAATAAATCGACTTTAGCAATTAAAAATGGCGTAAGTAAAATGTCGTTTCTTTTAATAATATCATAAGTGACAAGTCGTTACTTTTTACTTACGACATTGTTTAAAGTAACGGCTATTCACTTACGACATTGTTATTTGCTACCGTCGAAATATAGTTATGGCTAGCAGCTAATAGTGTAAGATATAGTAATATCTAGAATTCTCGATGTCCAGTTCACCGTGAAGCCTTAGTATGTGCCTTTTGAATGGTGCCCGAACAACTGAAGCGTGTGGAGGCATCCTGGTGGAAAATACGTCTCAGTATTAAGCCTTTATCTCGGAGCTGCAAACCCAGCAGATAGCAATGTTCGTCTCACTAAGATTCTATTGATATTAACTTCAAATTGTCAGAAAATGTATTTGTTGTTTTAGATTCCTTCTGTTATTTACGGTAAATACTTATATTAATTAATTAAACATTATAATGTGTACTGAAAAATATCATAAAGCTGGATTGGTTGTGTGTATGGTTGAATGCGCTCAACTTAGGAACTACAGGTTCCCCCCCCTGAATGGTTTCCACCTTGTCGCGGTGGGGGGGCTGAGTACCTCCCGGTAGGACGGGGAAGCCGCTAGGGGAAAGGTAATACCCAAAGACCGGCGACTCTGGGTGCCTTTAGTACCGACTACTGGGGGGGAAACCAAGAGGGACCTGCGGAGAGCGCAGCGGGCGGGCTAGGAGGGTCCGTCCAACAGCGCCAAGAGGGTCTTATGCCGCGGGAGCAGGGGCCTCTCTAAAGAGGTCCTCCCGGTTTTGGTCCAGGGGACGTTGGCCGCAGTCGGGGTGTCAGACTCTGCAACCCAGGTACTGGCCCCCGCCTTTTTCTCAACAAGCGGCGGGCGTCGTTGGAGGATTAGTTGTGGGTATTACTGCTGGCAGTCGCGTCTGCTGGTGGTGAGTCCCACACCCACACTTTCGGTCCCCCTTTGGCCGAAAGGCAGTGCGTAAATGCATTTTTTACCGACGTAAAACGTAAAAACATTAACTACAGGTTTGAGTGGGAGAGGCAGCGGCTCTCCGGCTACATGCTACTCCGGCGCGGGGGCAGTTTATACAAATATCTCTGTGGCTCGCAATGAATGGGTGCGTCAGTTATAAAGCACACATTTGTAAAAGCTTTATTAAGCTTTTTCATTTTAACCCTTTAACAGGCAGAGCACGTTGAAAATATTAATTGGTTTTCCACCTTAAGTTAACCGCATAAGGTTCAATTTATGGCGGTCATATATTGACACTGCCTGGTAAAGGGTTAACTTACTAAGAATGCAGCAATTAGTACTAGTAGACGTTATATTTGTTTTTTTTGTTAGTGGAATACCATAAAAATCTAGCATATCTATGTAAATATATTGTGTAGCTTCAACTAACCGCTCCGTCAAGCGCTTTTAGCTCGACGAGACTTGTGCTCTGAAACAATTATGAAAGTTATGCAGACGGTTTACGGAGGTCATGGTATGGGTGATCATTTGACATCAAGCTGAGCATGAGAAGGCACTTTAAGCCGTTGATGTCGATTATCACAATGTGTGGTTGTAGTTAAGCAAACTTAAAGGCTTAATTGGGCAGCAGGCAGAAAAAGTCAGTAAAAGCTATAATAAATATTACTTTTTGCGACATTATATTTAAAAAATAATATTTGTATAGGGATAATGGGTGTATAGGGATTCTACAAAGACCTAAAGAGTCCAAGCCAACCTCACCTGCAAGTGGTGCACCTGCCGATTAACAGATGTGGCTCTGGCGAATATAACAGTGCCCGGCAAGCGGTAATAGGCTCGCCACCTATTACGTGGGACTATATAATTGGCGAAATGTGGCCGAATAATATGCCTATGGTAGGCACCTCTTCGGGGAAACAGGCGTGGATGTATGTAAATAATTAAATTATTACTATAAAATAGGTAAACATAAAAAAAAATATTCGTTTTTCATGTTTGGTTTAAAAAGGTTTTAATGAAGGTAAGTGATCAACGTAGAATAATGAACACATTTTTGCATACAAAAAGGCTATTTAATAAATAATTATGACTAATGATGAAACATGAGATCTCTTAAAAGCTGTGGGTGACTAAAGTATTATATTGCAATTAATAAAGATATTTGTGGCAATGAACGACCCAAATCGGGACGACCGGGAATCGAAACCACTACCCCAGTGACTGCGGAGCTCCAGCGGAGAATGGCCCTTATTGGTCATTAAGTGTAATCATTTTGCGCATAAACATGAATATTTGTTCTGGTCTGGGTGTTTTTCTATGTATATTAAGTACTAGTGGTCGCCCGCGGCTCCGCCCGCGTGGATGTCGGTTACCGCTACAAAATGCCTGCCCAGAAAAGACACGGTCAGCAAAATGATTCCCAGGTCAATTCACAGACACCGACACTACGACGACGCAGTCATTATCCGCAGGCTGCATAGATTGTCTTTATGTGGATGTTAAAGTTGTTAATGATGAAAATATTTAAATGTAATTAATACTAAGTTTTCACTCCTACCGGCCCGGAGTGCAACCCGATGTTTTGGGATAGATAACTAAAGCGATTATTGTAAAGCTTCTCTATAAACAACATTTGACGTAAAATTATTTTCAGGTAACAAAATAAACGGATGGCCGGGAGCCTCGACCCGTGATAGGGCGCCGTGCAGCGAAAATCGTAATAATTTAGTTTCGCCATAACTTTAAAACCAAACGTCAAATTTTGATCATTCAAAGACTAAATATTATCTACATAAACTGCACTTAGTGATGAAATGAGAGATTACTTTGATAAGGATTAATATCATAAGTAAATTAAATGCGTTTAAATGTAGTACAATAAAAAAATGGTTGTTATGCCTCACTCGACATAGATAGATGTTTTTACGCGGACTTTTTAGTAGATATTTATAAGATCTACAATTAATTAGCACATTTTGTGGTTCTATCTAATGTAAAAGAATATTTATTTATTTATTTTATCTTTTATAGTTTAGGCGGCGTACGCAAAATGAGTAACTGTCCTGGTTGGTTTTTTACACTTTGTGTCCGAAAAACCCATATATCTTACGAAACCCTATTTTTTTACAAATTAAAATTTTGCCTATGTTACTCACTAATAATGTAGCTTTCTAATGAAAAAAAAAATTAAAATCGGTCCAGTACTTTTTGAGTTTATTCGTTACATACAAAAATACAAATCTTTCCTCTTTATAATATTACTAGCAGTCGCCCGCGGCTCCGCCCGCGTGGATGTCGGCTACCGCTGTAAAATGCCTACCCAGAAAAGACACGGTCAGCAAAATGATTTCCAGATCAATTCACAGACACGGACACTAACATCGATGACGCAGTCATTATCCGCAGGCTGCATAGATTGTCTTTCTGTGGATGTTGAAGTTGTTAATGATGAAAATATTTAAATCTAATTAATACTTAGTTTTTACTCTTACCGGCAGTCCCGGAGAGCAACCTATTGTTTTGGGATAGATAACTAAAGCGATTATTGTAAATCTTCCCCAACAACAACAACAACATTTGACATTAAATTATTTTTAGGTGACAAAATAAACTGATGGTCGGGAGCCCCGACCCGTGATAGGGCGCTGTGCAGCAGAAATCGTAATAATTTAAGTTCGCCATAACTTCAAAAACAAACGTCCAATTTTGATCATTCCAAGACCAAATATTATCTACATAAACTGCACTTAGTGATGAAATAATTAATTTTGATAGGGATTAATAGCATAAGTAAAATAAATGCGTATAAATATAGTACAAAAAAAATCAAGATTTTTAAATAAAAAAAAGGGTTGTTGTGCCTTTCTCGCCATATTTAGGTATAGTGTGTCGCGGACTTTTTAGTAGGTGGTATAAGATCTTTAATTCATTCATACATTTTGTGGTTCTATCTTTTATAGTTTAGGCAGCGTACGCAACTGTTCTGGTTGATTTTTACACTTTGTGTCCGAAAAACCCAAATATTTTACGGAACCCTATTTTTTCGAAATTATAATATAGCCTATGTTACTCAGTGATAATGTAGCTTTCTATTGAAAAAAGAATTATTAATATCGGTCCAGTAATTTTTGAGTTTATTCGTTACATACAAAAATACAAATCTTTCCTCTTAATAATATTAGTATAGATAGTATAGATTACATTGACTCCCCCCCCCCGTACCACCCCAGTGACGCTTACATGGAGCCTACATCGCATGCTGGCTAGCTGAGCGCGGTGAGCGGCACCACGCGACTTTTTTCTAATACTTGCATTTTTAAACTCGTGATATCTTCCTAATGAAATGTCCGAATTGAATAATTCAAAAAGTTATAAAAAGGTATTGAAGCCGTCTTGAATACAAAGTAATTTTTTTTGATAAGGATTAATACCAAGGTACAAATATAGAGCCTTTTCAAGCGGCGGCATATAAATTAAATTTTTAGAATAAAAAACCGCTTACTGTGACGTAACTATAATATTTAGACATATGCTGTCGCGACACTTTTTGTAGATAATGATGAGAACTGTAAAGTCGTAGTATATAATTTTGTTCTATCATCAATAGTTTTCGCTGCGCACGCTATGTAAGGAATTTTTCAGGTAATTTTTTTACACCTTGGGTTACATTATTGGATTTTTAGTAAGGATCCCAAATTTTTTTTAAAATATAATATAGCCTATGTTACTCAGGGATAATGTAGCTTTCCAAAGGTGAAAGAATTTTTGAAATCGGTCCAGTAGTTTCGGAGCCTATTCATTACAAACAAACAAACAAACAAACAAATCTTTCCTCTTTATAATATTAGTATAGATATAGATTACATTGACTCCCCCCCCCCCCCGTACCCCAGTGAGCCTACATCGCATGCTGGCTAGCTGAGCGCGGTGAGCGGCAACCACGCGACTTTTTTCTAATACTTGCATTTTTAAACTCGTGATATCTTCCAAATGAAATGTCCGAATTGAATAATCCAAAAAGTTATAAAAAGGTATTGAAGCCGTCTTGAATATAAAGTAATTTTATTTTTTAATAAGGATTTATCCCAAGGTACAAATATAGAGCCTTTTCAAGCGGCATTTAAATTAAATTTTTAGAATATAAAACCGCTTACTGTGACGTAACTATAATATTTAGACATATGCTGTCGCGACACTTTTTGTAGATAATAATGAGTACTGCAAAGTCGTAGTACATGATTTTGTTCTATCATCAATAGTTTTCGCTGCGCACGCTACGTAAGGAATTTTTCAGGTCATTGTTTTACACCTTGGGTTACATTATTGGATTTTTAGTAAGGATCCCTAATTTTTTTTAAAATATAATATAGCCTATGTTACTCGGGGATAATGTAGCTTTCCAAAGGTGAAAGAATTTTTGAAATCGGTCCAGTAGTTTCGGAGCCTATTCATTACAAACAAACAAACAAACAAACAAACAAATCTTTCCTCTTTATAATATTATAGTATAGATGTATTTACAAAAAAAAATGGTATTTATGTATGTTTATCCGTTATTTAGTATCCATAACACAAGTTCTTAATGATACTTATCTTGAAACTGAATATTTGGTGTAATTGTCAGAAAATATTTATTTATTTCTATGTTTAAAACATATATTTATTGACAATCCTAATAAAAATGCTATATAGTACCAATCCTACAGTAACTATAAAACAGAAAACTGATTAAAAACATCGACCTACCCAGAGAGTTAAGTTAGTATCACAAACGTCGCTCCAATCACTGATAATCCAGCCTTTGATCTCCCTCGTCACGTACTTACAACCAAGTTATTACAGTGCTAATGAAATTTCTCTCCTCTAACGCCACCTAGCACAAAGAGATGGAACTAGTTCATCAACGTTCCGAACTCAACCGAAATTTCGATTTATATCGTCTCTGTAGGATTAACATTCGATTTTGTCTATTCTACGTTCTATATACATATATTTATTTGTGTGTATAAATATGAATATTTGTTCTGGTCTGGGTGTTTTCCTATGTATATTAAGTATGCGTTCACAAAAAAGTATTAATGTATGTTTATCCGTTATTTAGTATCCATAACACAAGTTCTTAATGATACTTATCTCGGAACTAAATAATTGGTATAAGTGTCAGAAATATTTATTATTTATATACGTACAGTCACGCCTGTTTTTCCGAAGGGGTAGGCAGAGGCATATTATACGCCCACACTTCGCCAGTTACATAATTGGTCCCACGTAATAAGTGGCGAGCCTAATGCAGCTTACCGGGCACTGTTATGTTCGCCAGAGCCTCGTCCGTTGATCGGCAGGTGCACCACATGCAGGTGAGGTTGGCTTGGGCTCCTTAGGTCTTGGTAGGATCCATATACACCGTATATAACAAAAACACAGCATTTATCCAAATTACTTAAAACTAATTACGTAGGTTGTAGCCGGAGAATCTAAAAAAAACAAAATTTAACTTGAACTAATTTAAAGAAATTACAAAAAAATTAATTAAAACTACTTAGAGGTTTTGCCTAAGTTCGATTTTTTAACGAAGTGAAGTGAACAATACACTTATCCAAATAATTTACTAAAGTTGCTTTAGTTTGTTATTTATAGTAGTAGAAGATAAATAATATACCTACATACTAACATAAGGCTATACTTCTACTAACATAGTATGGATTGTTATTATCTGAAATAAAATGTTTGACTTTGAATTTGAATTATTGGGGGAATCGGGAATCGGACTACATTGCCGTCGCGTTGATGTAGTCATTGCGAAATACTTTTATATGAAGTAGCCACCTATGGCGTATGTTATTCACTAGCAAACACTCTAAAGGAGAGGGAGAATATCTAACAAAAAACACATAATAATAAAAAAATGAAATTTACAACTAAATGGCTTCTTATATTTCATATTAAAATAAATTAACATGAAGAATGTGCTTCACAGCAGATACTTAATCATTTACGGTTTCTTAATTAGAACACAACTCTCCCATCACACTTCCTACACTAAACGATGTAATAAAATGTCAGTAAAGTTACATTTAATGTGTGTCTTTATTTTCTTCATCAAAACTTGTTTTATTACAAGTCCCATGATACTAATGTCTGATAGGACAAATCTTTTTTTTTTTATATATTTTTAAAGGCAGCTTTTTATACAATTATTTTTTACGGTCGGAGACTAATTCATACTCCAAAATTAAAGTCAAATTTAATTACAATATTTTTAGTAACTGTCATAATTTTAGACATATTTATCACCACTCATTCTCATTTACTATAATTTATTAGTTACTAGCTGACCCGGCAAACGTTGTTTTGCCATATAAATAACTTTCAAGTTATTTCATAAAAAATTGTTTTGGGTCGGACTACCCTTAACATTCAGGGGGATGAAAAATAGATGCTGTTCGATTCTCAGACCTACTCAATACGCTCACAGCATTTCATGAGAATCGGTGAAGCCGTTTCGGAGGAGTATGGGAACCAAAAACTGTGACATGAGAATTTTATATATAAGATTAATATATCTCTTACTTGACACCGCCTAAATGTGCAAGCCGCACGAAGCCATTATTTAAAAGAAATAAAGTCGGTTTACTGACGATAGTTGAACGTGACAACGTCTTAAGAAAATACTGATGGAATGGTAGCATTTTTCAAAAGAAAATTTTAATTTAATTTGTTTAATAAAGCAGCAGCTGTCCACGCAGACGCAGCGCTCACTCAAGGAGGAGAGAGACGGATGTCGAACGCTGCCCAACGCAAAGGCCGATTGTGCTTCTTTGTCGCTCGTTCCGCGCTCTCGCTTGCACTTCAAGCCTTACATGGAACGCCTCAGAGCGAGGTAACGCCGCATGAGTCATGTTTTTTCGTGCGTGCAGCCGCCTCTATCGAGTTATAAGACGTTGTCACGTCAAAAGAACATTCTCAAGTGACATAATAATGTCACAAAGATACGCCTAACAATCGGTTACAATGCTTCTGCGATGTCATTATTGGTATGCTCTTGTCTAATACCGAAAGCGAATTTGTATTTGTGAATGGGAATGCTGGCGTGGAATAATCTATTCATATTAATGAGGTTGCATGTGGACACTATCCTGACCTGGACACTAGGCAGGCATTGTTTATTGTCAGACGTCATAAAAGTTATCTGCTAACCCTAAGGTTAACTGGCAGATAATTCCTTATGGCATTAAGTTCGCCTTTTGTAACACTTTTAAGTGTGCAATTCAGATTAAATAAATGAAGAGATAACTAATAATGATTATTATTTATTCATTAACAAAGTGTTATCTTACAATCATGTTAGCATAAGTTGTATGTATGTATCTATGTATATATTTTTATTAGCATGTGAGAGATTTTCTTTATATTTTGTTTTTATTTTTCAAAAAAAAAAATTTTTATTACTAACACTTTTCTTGGACAACGATTATCCCGTACAACTATTTAGTTTACAACTGCTAGAGTTGGCTGGTAGAAATCTCTTCTAGAGATAAGTCCACCTTTGTACATGTTATTTTATATACCTCATGTAATACTTGAAAATATTTTTTGTGCAATAAAGTATTATTTAAGTATATTGTTCTACATATAAGCAATATGTATATTAGATTCTTCAATTGAGGTTGCTGCTGCTTATCACTGATTACAGTAATTTTAACAAAAAACAGTAATTTTTTAATGGTTGGGAATTAAAAAAAAATGTAACAGGCAATAAAAGTAGAATAAAGTAAGTAAGTAAGTAACAGATACAAACTGTATCTATTAAACTTGTAGACTTGAATAAGCGGAATGTTTGACTTCTTCTTAGCTTAGTTTCGTGCTGTTAATAAAGGCGTTAGTTCTAAGGTGACTTTCAATACAGCTTTATTTAAAACAACTGTAACTATCAAATCATTTTTGACTTGAAGTAAGACAGAGCTGTGGTTGATTAATGTTTATGCAATTTAGCGAATAGTGGTTTGACTTTCGTTTGAGACCTTGGGTGAGCAAAGTCGGGTTTGAGGTCTGCTCCAGACAGTGTAATTATAGATCTTGGGTACCTTATTACACCACAAGGCATCTTTATAATACCTACATAATTAAATCACCTTTGGCAAATTATTTTATTGCTAAATTCATCGAACTATTAAAAAGAGGTTAGATTTGTTTTTTTTCCCGTCGCATAGACACCAAAACTACTGGTCTGATTAAAAATAACTTATACTAATACTAGTAGAAAGCTACATTGTCTGTGAGGCTGTTATTGGAGGCTTACATAACTGTAACTTAAATAAAATACAATTGTTCACATGACACCAAGTTTTTTTACCGTAACCTTTTAAGTAGCACTAAGGAAACCCTTGATCACAGTCAAGTAATGTGAATCTGAGCTGATTTTGTACATTTTGTGCTGTGGTAATAGGCAGAAAAAAATATTTTAATGCGAATAACGAATATCCATCCTAAACTCACTTCATCATGTTAGCAAGGTCACCAATTAGCCAAAGCCCAGTGGCGCCGCTCCGACACGACACGTGAGCCAGAAGTTGGTTCTCGAATGATTTATTGCATAATTAATGCTCTTTATTGCCCTGTAGCGTAGCTGTAGAAGCGCTCGTAGCTCTGCTAATTGTGGTCGGAAACGATCACCGAAGTATAGCAAAGTTTACAGAGGTCAGTCCTTGGATGGGTGACCGTTTGTGTGGCATTTGATATCGAGCGCTTCCGTGCTTCGGAAGGCACGTTAAGCCTTTGGTCCCGGTTATCACTAAATGTGGTAGTCGTTAAGCCATGTTAGAGGCCTAATGGGCGGCGTGATAAATTCTAACAACAGACCCCATATACCTGCCTCCGCCAATCCGCACTGGGTCAACGTGGTGGAGTTTGACCCAATACCCTCACACCTTGATATGTGAGAAGAGGCTCGTGCTTAGTAGTGGGACGTTAATGGGCTGAAATGATGAATGATGATGATTGCCCTGTATAAGCCTATCTGACCATGTACGAGTTTTTTGTCTCATCTGACCTTTATCAAGCGTCATTTACCTAAGTCAGTAATCGATAGTTAATTACGACATTGCACAATTTTAGCTGATAGCTGCCGCATACCAGGCGCATGCTATTAGGGGCTTTTTATAAGACAATATGTAAAGTTAAACCAGGTTTAAAACTAGTGTTGTCACTGTCTTCACTTCACTACAAAGAAAACAAAGTCGCTCTCTCTGTCCCTATGTCCCTTTGTATGCTTAAATCTTTGAAAATACGCAACGGATTTTGATACGGTTTTTTTTAATAGATAGAGTAATTTTTAAGGAAGGTTTATATGTATTATACATGCACAATATAGTAGTGAAACATTGTCAATTTTTAAGATTTCTAATGTGATGTCGTAAATCAAATCACTTTTTTGCGCTTATATTGCAAACGCTGGACAAACCCTACGAGATTGGTCAAAATGATGAACTACAATATTGACAACTTACAGAAGTCTACAAAAAAGTCCGCGATGGTATATGTCTATCTCTCAAGAATAACTCACAATAACCACTTTTATCTTTTACTTTTTACTAACAATAATGGCTTATTTACGAAGCTATTTTAAGTATGTATAACATTAATTCTAATCCAAATAAACATGTTAGTAAGCTTGAACATTAAACATAGATTAAATTTGTCTTTTACATCATGTAATTGCGATCAGTACTTTACAAGATATCAAACGTATAAACATACGATAAATCGAAAAGTTATGGTAGCGGCGGCGGTCTTTATAGACATTATGTAGTAAAGGTAACTATTCATACTAGCATGCCACCCGTGCGAAGCTGGGGCGGGTCGCTAGTTATCAAATAAAAGTGAAGAAGAAGTAAAAGTAGGTTCTCGAATGATTTATTACTTAATTAATGCTCTTTATTGCTCCTCATGAGCATAATTGGCCATATAGCAATTTTCTATCTCATCTGATCTTCATCAAGCGTCCTTCACATGAGCAAGGAATACAAAATTACTCGTACATTGCTTCGATTCGACTATTACGAATATACTATATTACTTTAACATTATTATATATCTTGAAATATTTTTATATGTTATCGTTATTTAAACTGAACCTCTAAAAATATATTTTTTGATCATCAAATACCTATACTGATTGAGCATCTAATAGAGGATTAGGTGCTCAATCAGAATTTATTGACGTATAAAAAAGGTTAGTTTAGGTACGGTGTTTTCTATATATTTACAAAATAAAAGTATTTAAATATGTTTATCCGTTATTTAGTATTCATAACACAAGATCTTAATTATACTCGTCTTGGAAGTAAATAATTAATGTTATTGTTAGAAATTATTTATTAATCATGTACGGCATGCCCACTTTGTTTCTTTTATAGTTTTGAATCACATGCATGCAATCTTCTTTCATCAGCCTTTTTAAGTTTATTGCTTCCAAGTTTTTTTTTCGGTGTATGAAAGTGCCGTCTGGGGCCGGCTTGGAATAAGTAAAGTAAAGTAAAGTAAAAAAAATGTTTATTTCATAAACCATTGCACATAGTACTTGAAAACGTCACAATTAAATATAAATATAAAAAAATCAATCGAAATATTACTACACCGAAATCACGAAGCTTAGATTCACTTACATGCAACAAAATAATTTAAAAACAAAAAATAATTAAATGTAAGTGAATCTAAGTGCCAGTTCCGAGCCACCGCTCTGTAAGAAGAACTAGCAAGAAACTCACAGGCTATGCTCTTTTAAATATATCTATTGGTTTGGTACTTGAATTACAATCTCCATTTGTCTGTGAAGCTATACAATGCAATAAAATACATTATAGCCAAATAGCCAACCTCTCTCATCTCACGGGGAAATATCCAACTGAATAGTGGGGAAAATTAACATACTTTGTACACAACAATGTCAACAATAAAAGTTATAATAAAAGAATAAAGTAATTAAAGAACATACATTAATAAAATTAACAGACACACTATTGACACATTTCATCCATTTAATAATAGAAATCTCTTTTTAATAATTGTAGCAAGATGCCTGCCCAACTGAAATGAAATGAAATAAATTTATTCACATAAAATATAGTAACATGTGGATGTTTTGTTATATAATAGAATATCTATTTTGCCAAACGCAGGGCGTGTGAATGTTTATATAAAATCAGTAGAATTAAATGTCATTGTAGTAATAATAATAAAATAAAATTCATGTCAAAATAACGAATAATAACAAATTATATAATATCAATTTTGGTGTTAAAATATTGTGCGAGTGAATAAAAAAGTTTAGTTTTTTGCCATAAAATGAAATGGGATATAAGGCTCATAAGACGTGGAACTGCTAGAAAAAGTACAGCGCAGCTTCACTAAAATACCACGGCAGTTAAAACACCGATCATACGAGGCTCGCTTGGAACTCTTGAAGCTCACAACCTTAAAGGATCGCAGAGATCGGAGAGATCTAATTGAAACATACAAGATTCTACATAAACACTATAACATTGAAGACCTTGATGCCAAACTATTCACATATAGCGACAATATCCACCTAAGAGGCCATCACCTCAAACTTTGCACTAGCTTATCTACCAACAACCCACATAAGCACTTCTTAGGCAACCGTGTAGTGAGACAGTGGAACGAGCTGCCGGCAGATGTAGTGTCAGCTCCCACTGTCAATTCATTCAAGAACAAGCTGGACAAACACATGCAACCGGTTAAGAGGAACTAGATGCAGATGAATTGGATACAGGCGCAATCAGTTTTTAAACTGCCTGCCTGTTAATTAATAATAATAATAAATAAAAATATATAAGAACAATAACATATATCCTTCCTTTAACGTCTAAGATAAGAATTCTCTCCCGCTTTATTTATACAGAACGTCCTCAAATTCGACTCAGTTACATAGGCGTGAAAGGGAAAAGCGAGTAAAATGAAATTCCTTTTCGCATTTACGAGTATAATACTTATTTATTATTAAGAATGCTACGACAGGTATCTCTTGTGTTTCTTTTAAATCTATTCCCTTGTGTTTTTTTTCATAATGGCTTCGTGCGTTTAGCACATTAAGCCAGTGTCAAGTAAAAGATGTATTAATGATATATAAATCATAATAATTATGAATGAGTGATGATAAAGATGACAAATGGTAAATGAAATACCCTCCCTTAAGCCCCTTGAGTCCTCAGTAAATATGTGGGACTATACTGAGATCTTACATGGACTTCTTGAATTCGAAAAGTGATGTTACACTGTTTTGTTTGATTTACCAACACTCGTGTACGTACACAAACACTTCATAATCCACCGTTATTACATTTTAACGTTCGAAATAACTTCACATTCCCGCCAAGATGTCTTTTCTTGTGTTATTTTCTTTGTGTAATGTATAATTTATTCAGGAGTTGAGAAACGTACGTCTTTTGATGCCATCGCGAAAAAGATACACCATCAGGACAGTATTTTATTTTCCAGAACCAGTGGAAATTTGAGTTTTTATGTGTAAATATGATAGATTTTTAGACATATATTCTTCGGTAACGTAGACATGTGAAGACAAGAGGCATATTGCAGTGAATTGTGGTTTTTCTGTGTCGACTCTAAAACTTCATAAATGCCTTTACTTTACTGTGGTTCGACTTTGACCAAAATATAAATAAATATAATATAAATATAAATATTTCTGACACTTACACCAATTATTTAGTTCCAAGATAAGTATCATTAAGAACTTATGTTATGGATACTAAATAACGGATAAACATACATAAATACTTTTTTTTTTGTAAATACATACTTAATATACATAGAAAAACACCCAGACCAGAACAAATATTTATATTTGTACACACAAATATTAGACCTGTGTGGGAATCGAACCCTGACCTCTGGAGTGAAGTGTAGGTATACTGACCTCGACGCCATATCGGTCGTCAAAATAACTAAATTTAAAACGCCGCAGTCAACAATGTAGAAATTAATACCAAACCTGCCAAAAAATGAAGTGCTATCAATCCAAGAACAGGATACAATAAATCTCCATTAATATTGTCCCGATGCCCCATTTCTTGGAAGGAAAAAATGATAACTCTTCAAGGTACAATTTGTAAGCAATCAGTAAAGTAACTCTATGGAATAATTTATAACAACGCGATGGAAGTTTTAACAATAAGAAGCTTTAACAATACTTGCAAAACAACTTGCTTGTAACTTTTGAGGAAATACGACTTGTCCACTTCAAAATATTAGGACATAACTGTGCTCTCTCTTTAAAATGATAGATAGATAGATAAAACGTTTATTGCACTAAATAAACACACATACAAAATATTAACATAAAACAATACAAGAGAAAAAAAAATATATCAAACTTACAAAAATTAATTAATTATTTGTACGTGTGCTATTTTTGGGAGATTTTTGGGAATATGCATTGAATAAAATAATAAATAAATATTTTCTGACGATTACATCAATTATTTAGTTCCAAGATAAGTATCATTAAGAACTTGTGTTATGGATATTAAACAACGGATAAACATACTTAAATATTTTTTTTTGTAAATATATACTTAATATACATAGGAAAACACCCAGACCAGAACAAATATATTTATGATCATACACTCAAAGATTTGTCCTGTGTGGGAATCGAACCCACGACCTCTGGAGTGAAGTGTAGGTATACTGACCTCTACGCCATATCGGTAAATGTGAAAATGACAAATAATAAGACAAAGCAGAAATAGTCCTGTGGCGATACCTATAGACTGTAATTCAGTGGGTCCGTGTTCAAACCCAGGTCAATTATTCACGACTTCTCGGAGTTATGTCCGTAATTATCGCATGTTCTGTTAAGCCGTTAGTCCCGGCTGCCATGAACATATAATGGCAGTCGTTATTAGCAATTCAGTAAGTTCTGATACCCTGAAAGCTGGTGAATAGAAACCTGGTCGAGTTTAATGCCACTTAAACCCAGGTTTGTGAATTTTCGTCCAAGTTAACTCTCTTCTCTACCTTACTCCTCCCACTCTTCAGAACTCTCCGTTGCCCATTTCTGATGACCTTAGCATTCTGGGCACAGACATCGGCCAGGACCTAAACCCGAAACGCTTAAAAGGGGATGTCATTTTAACTCCCTCCCTTAAGTTGGGTATTCCTTAATAAGGTGAGGCGGTTTTTAACTCCCGAGCTGTTTTTTGTTCAAGACTCAAGTGCGATAAAGTTTTAAGTATTGTTCCCATCTTTGGGATGATATTGCAAAATACCTCCTCGAAGAACTCGATAGACTGCAAGTGCGAGCCATACTCATTACAGGGGATGCTGAAGTAACAGCCTCTCTCGAGGATCTTTTTTTTTTCTTTTGATTTACGTCGGTAGCCTGTTTTATCTTAGGTTTTTCCTATAGCGGGCCAGCTGGAAGATATTTCTATTTGGAATAAGCTGTGTCCTGTACCCAATGTTTCTTAGTTTTTTAGTATTTCTAAATATATATTTCTGTGTGTGTGTGTGTAAATAAATAAATAAAATGCACTTACGCACTTTCATGTTAGTTCGACTAATAAGGCTAGCCTAATGACTAATGATTGGGGACTAAAAGACTGAGTCAGTCGTAAGGCGTCAAAAATTAGGCGAGTATTTGTAAAAGCCTTTAGAGCCTGAGTCTCTTTCTTCGCTATACTAAATAGATCTCTGAGGTATCCAAAGGTCCTCCGATAGATCATATCCTATTTCTGATTCATAACAATTCCTAGGACTAAGGAAGGTACCAACCATTCTCCGAAAGGTTATATTATATTTCTGCTGCTATATCAAATCACACAAATATTTAGATCAGCCTATATTAATCAAGGTCTTAGTATCTTCCCTCAGGTACTCGCGCCCGCATAAGTAACAATGTACAGCGTGTGGGAATGTATGTAATTAACTAATCAATACATATTATTATAAGAAAATAGTAAGTGTTAAAAACTGCGTATAATTTTTTTTTATTTCAACAAAGGTTCAATAAGTATGTCCCTTCCAGAATTTTAAGACATTATTATTATTATAAAAACCATACGATAATACGATCACTGAATCAATAATTCACTTCATCACGGGATGATTCCCGAGATAAATTATTATGTCCTAAATATTTTTCACATTCTTTAGATTAGTATATATTAATTACCCCTTCTGGCACAGGTGCTTCTTGCTCTTAAAAGAAAAGACAAACACTTGAAATTTTGTAACTTGTAAGCGTTTATTAATATGTAATAATAGTACAGGGATCTTATTATCATCTAAGGAGCCCAAGCCAACCTCACCTGCAAGTGGTGCACCTGCCGATCAAGCACCCGAAATGCGGCAATAGGCTCGCCACCAATTACGTGTTTCCAAGTATATAATTGGCGAAGTGAGGGCGTATAATATGCCTCTGCTTAAATGTGTGTGTGTATATAAGTAAATAGGAAGTGTTGAATAAAACATGCTAGATAAAATGTTACTGCGGATAGACTTTTTATTTTTTATTCATAGGTGGAACAATTATAATTTGCATGTCTCCTATAAAAATTAGAGATTTCATAAACAAACTTACGACAATGACACGATGACTGAATCATTAATTCACTTCCTCACGGGATAATTCCCGAGATATGTACTATCGTGAATCCTTCAATTACTCTTAATAGAAATAATAATACTTGTATTTTTACTTAATGCTGGTAGTGCATAATGCAATAAGTTATTTTTGAGCTTTATTAAAAATATCAGTATAAGACACAATGATATTTCACCTTTTTTCCACAATGTCCTAAACTTTCTGAATATTCTTATATCAACAATGCAAACTACATTAATCAAAAACCAAAAACTAATTTCATCAAGTAATAATTTTGTCAAGAAATATTTAAAACACGTTTTCAAAGTTAATTAAAATATATTTAGACATACCTCTTTCGTATTATCTCCACTCCACAGAACTGAACCAATCAGTGTCCAGAGTTTCACGAACAAATACATTCACGAATAAAATTAAAAAGTTGTCTATTCAATATACACCACACTTTTTCAATACTTTTTCGAAAGGACCAATTACTGTTGCGATATGTCTATTCAGTAATATTAGTACATGAAAAGTCAGTATAAGTATGTATTTTCAATGTTTGATATAGCGTAATGTTCGATAGATGAAACCGGCGACGCGCGGCTACGACGTAGCACTGAGAGCGTCCGTAGCGCGCGGGGCCCGTAGCGGCACTGCTACGACGCCTACGACATCCGTGCAAGCTGAAGTACGATATGCCTGGATCGAGAGATATAATATTAAAGGTATATAGGTATGTCATGAGCTACTTTCTATGAATATTAAGAACGATATGTTTCATGCTTTTACTAGAAAATGTAGGTATCTTTCTAATGAATGACGACCGGCGAAATTTAACGAATGAATATGGTTTTCAGACCGCTCTTTTGACTATTTAAGGGATATTAAATTTAAGAAGTGTTTTTGTATATTATTTATGATCCATAACATAATTTTTTTATGATACTTATCTTGGAACTAAATAATTGGTGTAATTGTCAGAAAACAATTAATTATTTATGTAATAATACAGGTATCGTTTCGATATTAGAACCTACCAGAGATTCGTGATAGAGATTTTGGACATCAACCTATCACTATTTATGATTGATCGTCACTCATATTATTAATGTGAAGTGTGTTTGTTTGTTACGCTTTAACGCCTAATACATTTGGTGGATTTGATGTAACCTGATATATAGCCGTCGGTCGTGGAAAGTTATACGATTTCTTTCACTACAATCATTTCTATTTAGTCATTTTTAATCCTATAACTCAATGTCACACTGAAAATATTTTCAATCGCTTCTATCTCCCCGGTATTAACCTTAATTTCATGTTTGTGTTAGTCACGTTCATACTCATTTCTTTCGCTTTCAAATTAACTGCTAACACCTCCTCAGCTGACGAGGTAAATAAAAGTTATTCAGCAACTTAAAGAAGACACATTTCACGTATCATATGACATATTTTTTCTTACTTTGTGTACCCAGTTACACGTTTTGATAAATTTTATGATTTTGTAGAATTCGCGGCGCTGTAGATAATTGACCGCATCATAGTGCGCAAAATCAACCGGCCAGTGCGTAATATATTTTTAAAGTAGGTTTTTACTTAATAATAATAGGGTGTATGGAAAACCTACCAAAACCATAAGAGCCCAAGCCAACCTTACCTGCAAGTGGTGCACGATCATCGGACGAGGCTCTGGCGAACATTACAGTTCCCGGTAAGCGGATATAGGCTCGCCACCTATTACGTGGCACCAAAAATATTGTTGGCGAAATGTGAGCGTAAACTTTATGCCTCTGCCTACCCCTTCAGGGAAACAGGCGTGATAGTATGTATGTATGTAATATCAATATTAACATTTATTTGTAGGTGAAAGTTGTTATTAAATGTTTTGTAATGCAAGATGATAAAAAAATGCCTCACAACGTTATATACAAAAAACCTTACACCTAATTTCATTCGTATACAAAGTACCTACGGATATGGATATAACAGAGCTTTGCACTTATCCGCCCACTCGCCGCGATAAGCCGGCCTTCTTTATCAGGACGTAAATTGAACAGTTTCTCACCCGCAAAGGGCGCGTTTCCACTATGTCTTGACGATTAATTTATCGTTGGATGACTGTCGTCTCTAGCTATTCACATTACTGTTTGTTTCTAATTATTACTAACAGACTAACACACTATGGACTATATCTATCTCAAATAACTGTTATCTTAACATTATTATCGTCACTGAGTCATCAAAATATTTTGTTTCTGTGTATCTGTTCTCATTGGATCGTGACACTGCAGTCGCTTTGTAAGTCGAGACAATCGTAAAGTTTCATTAATCTTGACAATCCGTCGTCACTGCAAATAAAAGTTTTGAACGACAGTTCTGTTAAACGTTTCGGCGTGTATGTAAACACGTATATTTAAATACACAAGGCACGACGCTGTACATTGTTTGACTGTCTTGCGATGTGGGTGGATGGGAAGGTTGTGGCAGACTTTTATTGAGTAAAAACCATCCATATTCCTTTTTGAGAATGATATATTTTGGTTTTACGGCTGCGGTAATTGTTTCGAACAATCCCGCAACTCTGTCAGGCTTGGCCCTCTCCCACGTGAGTCGTCAGTGTTAGCTGTCATATCTTTTAAGGCGCATGTGGAACATGAACGCGCCGTCAACGCCGCACGAAACAATAATCTGTAGTTACGTTATACGCCCGAAATTATTAATGTACCTATTCGAAATTTGGCTATCTGCGATAGAAAAACCAATCCTATGTTCAAGTAAAGCGTCTCAGTAACCAATCCCTGGACTGGAACTATAGGAACTAATGAAACCAACATACTCGTCTATCTAAGATTGCTGCCAATCCGGTACCTATTGCGGAAAGGTTATTAATTTCAGGAGATAGTGGGAACGCGTCCTAAAGCTCCGGGAAACCCGAACGCCCGCCTTGAGGTTTTGTTTCCCTTTTTTTAAATAATTTTACGACCGTAAAGCAATAGGTAAGGATAATCATTATTTTAATAGCTTGGATGCCGAATGAGTTCGTAATACGTAAACGGGCGTAAATCCGAGTGCTCCAGAGGTTCGGACTGTGGTTTCGCCGGAGTGGGCCCCAAGAGGCTAGCAGGACCCTCGCCCCTGGCTTGCCTTCATTTGCTGTCCAGGGTGGTCCTCTTGGGCAGTAAGTAGAAATAGGTGGACACCTCTCGACACCCTAAAGCCGAGGATATCGATGTTGCGCTCCTGCCGTTTTACTACGGCTATTTTGGAGGGCCCATTTAATCCTTTAGCTAGTCACCACCTGCCGCGGCCCTGGGATTTACAATCATTTGAGACTGATTATGACAAAGATATACGTAAACTATGGCTTCTGCACTAGGCTCGCTGGCCTGTGTTGTAGCAGTCAAAACGATAATAACAATTTAAGTTACATAATGTAGTTATAATAGGTCCGGCTCAAAATGTTATTGACATAAATATATTGTTTACCAATTACAACTAAATGTTTTACGATGCAATGACGTCTTACTATTGTACGGTTTTACTAATAATATAAACCCGGTAACGCATTATTATCATTTATATTTATGCATATTGCATATTGGTTCAGTCTGAAAACAAATTTGAGCCTTCGGAACACAAGCAACTTCACCTGTATGTGGGGGCACCTGCTGATCATCATACGAGGCTTTTATAGAAAGAAAGAAATAAAGAAAGAAAATAAATTTATTCAGTACAAATAAACATAGAAATTAAGTACACAAAAAAGCAACGATTAAATTTACACAAGCAAAATACAACATTAAACCACGTACTGAAACGGTGTCCACTCAGCACACTGTCGGACACCATAGGATGTCACGACGCTGATCTTCCGTAACGTATAGATTCCTGGTAAGCGGTTATAGACTCGCCACCTAATTTGGGGGATCAAAAATTCACACCTACACCTCTTCCTACTCCTTCGGGGACACAGGTGGGTAGCATACATAACTAATGTATGTAAATTTTATTGCAATAAATATCTCTGCTATATGCAATAATATTTGAGAAATATTGCAAAGTTTCTATCTCCCATTTCATTCTTGTAACAATTTCCTAGAATTTCGCATAAACTTTCCATTTATTTTAACTTGCCACCCAGGAACCTAGACCCGTCAGCGCTAGTTCAGACTGAATAACATAAATCTGCTTCATTTTAATACAAGTCCCGTTCCTCTGTAAAGTGTTCATAGAATTTCATTTTGACTGGAGCGATATGAAACTCTTTACAAGATATTAAATTTGTTTGTTATAGTATAATATAGGGTTTAACGTTTAGATATTTTGAAGAGCGGCGATTGTCCAGTGGCGAGACCCCTTGCCTTTAAATTCAGAGGGTCTCGGGTTCAAACCCTGGTGCGCCCTATGACTTTTCGAAGCTATGTGCGTAATTATCGCTTGCTCCGTGCCTCGTAAAGCATGTTAAGCCGTTGGTCCCGGCTGTCATGAACATCTATGGCAGTCGTTATTAGGAAGTCAGTGCCTTTTAACAGACTGGCAGCCGGTTTAACCATAAAACGATGTTTCCCTCTGGATTGCGGAGGTCAGACGGCGTTCGCTCCACGTAATAACTGAAATTCAGTCAAATCTGGTAGAACCACTGGTTGTGACCCAGACTGGTTCTGTTCTGTGAGCAGACCCTTTTTTTTTATTGTCGGTTAAAAAATGCTGTTTACGCACTGTCTCCTGGCCAATAGAGGGACCGGGAGGGGAGTGTAGGTCTCACTGCAGCAGACGCGACCACCGCAGCAGTCCTACCCACTAAAAAACTTCCGACGACGCCCACCGCTGTTGAAAAGGGGCGAGGCACCAATGCCTGGGTTTGTAGCTTCTGGCACCCCGCCCGCGGCCAACGTCCCCCGGATGAGAACCAGGCGCGGTGTAATGCCTACCTCCTTGTGCGGCCATGGCGTAACTGGCCGACTTCTGGGGTGGTCTATGGGGAGGGGCCCCCTGCCCCCGCTGCCTAAGACCCCCTGGGGCGAGTTTTTCTAGTCATATCCTAGCATTACTCTGGTTGCCCTTGACTTAAACTTAGGGCCCAGAATATGCTTACTGGTCTAACTGGTCTAAGAATTATGTGAAAGTCTTTAGTCATATATTTAGGTATTGTAAGCTCAGCTACTCTATCGTATTAGGTTTGGTGCCTGTAAAGATAGTTGTAAGTTTTATGGATGAATAAATAAATAAAATAAAAAAAAATAAAAAAAACTAGATTTGGCTGAATTCCAGTTATCACATGTAGCGACTGCCGTCTGCAATCTAGATGGAAACATCAGCCTATGGTTAAACCAGCTGTCAGGATGTTAGAAGGAACTGACTTCCTAATAACTACTTCCATAGATTTTCAAAAGCCGGGACCAACGGCTTAACGTGCTTTCCGAGGCACGGATCAAGCGCTAATATATTTTCAAAATCGAGAGTTCTTAGGTAAATGAATGATTAACTCCTAAAGTACTTATTATTTCCGTATAGAAACCTATGGCTTCCGAATTTGTATCACGCAACCCATACAAGAGACGTTAATTTATAAGATTATAGGTTGACGTGAAGCAAAGCCTCCTGATTAGTTACTGCCGTTTGTTATTGTTCTTATTATAATAATTAGTGACGCTCGGTTAATAGTTACTGTTTCGTAAATACAATCCTCGGCGCATAAATTGAACAACCTTGGATGTGCAGTAAAACATTATCGAGTCCAAAGAGTCTTAATCTCAGTCGAAGATGGTGTCTACTCCTACCAAGATCTGAGGAGCCCAAGCCAACCTTACCTGCAAGTGGTGCAACCTAACCTGCCGGCGAATTTATAAGTTCTCGGTAACCGACAATAGGCTCGCCAATTACGTGGGACTCACAGTGCAACTGGCGAAAAATGGCACGTAATATGCCTCTGTCTTCCCTTAATCGAAGAATCGAATCCCCTGTAGAATCTCAATCGACGTGCTGCGTGGGTGGTGGCAGATTGATTGAGAAACCATCATAGGTTTGAAGTATATGTCAGGTTTGTATTTGATTCTACTAGCTGGCACAAAAGTACGCGGCACACTATTGCAAAACCAGAGGCCTTACTAGCGCGTTGTCGACCCTTTGAAAGCCGTTTCACGCCCCATCTTTTAGAAACACCTTGTCAGGCTGCTCATTCGACAACCCAAGGGTACAAGCGCAGAAAAATTCTTTTGAAACGTGCCTTACGTCACCCGTCAGCAACATGTCACCTTAAAACTGCCTCTTGGACTTCTTGGCGGGAAAGTAAAGCGTCATGTCTGCAGTTTTGAATAAATTTCTAGAGTTTGTGATATTTCGAACATTAATGTGTAATAACGGTGGATTATTAACCGTCAAGTGTTTGTGAACGTACATGAGTGTTGGTTATTGAAACAAAACAGTGTAACATAACTTTTAAAATTATCTCAAGAAGTCCATGTGAGATCTCAGTATAGTCCCACATATTTACTGAGAACTTAAGGGGTTTAGGGGGAGAGCATCTCATTTACCATTTATCATCTTTATCACCACTCATTCTCATTTACTTTGTTTTATATATCTCGTACTTGACACTGGCTAAATGTGCTAAGCGCACGAAGCCATTATTTAAAAGGAAAAAAATCTGCCTCTTGTCAAACGTTACGTCACGTACGAACGTCACGCTTGGAAAAGTAAAAGTAAAAGTAAAAAGTTCTTTATTTCATAAACTATTACATAGCACTTGAAAACGTCAAAACAAAATATACATGAAGAAAAAAAAATGATATCAACCCTGAAATCACGAAACTTAGATTCACTTACATGCAAATAAATAAAAATTAGGTGTAAGTGAATCTAAGTGCCAGTTCCGAGCCCCCGCTCTGTGAGAAGAACTGACAAGAAACTCACAGGCTATGCTCTTTTAAATTATTTTTATTACAAGACACACATAGTGTAAATTTGATGATACTGAAAGGGTCCCCCGAAGCTGTAACCAATAAAGTAGCACTAAGGGAACCTTCCATCACAGTCAAGTAAGTATGTATTGTGAAACTGAGCTGAGCCTGTACAATATGGACCTTGACATATGACAGTGGGCGTCTTCAATGCATTTAAATATAACCCTTCAGGTTGTTAGGGTCACGGGATGGAGGCGGATATGACCTGTGGCTCATTGTATAAGATTCACCATAAAATTCATGTAGGTATTTTGACTTAGTATTACGAAATGAAACATGTTTGGTAATCATTAATAAATTTGTTACTAAATTATATTTTAGAGCTTACTTCAAATTTTGGCTGATTTTAGCATACTGATCTGCCGGAACCTGTAGTGGCTGACAACAACGCCGGTCCACCATACGATTCAATATCCCCATTCTTGTTGTGACGGTTAAGTAACGAGAGGCCTGTTGCCTCTATGCGTGTTTGTTGGTTTGCTCCACTTAATTCATGAGGCTTCTTTACTTTTCTAAATGATCCAAGATGGTTTTATCATTTACACCGAAGCCTGCAGCCAACTCTGACGTGGTTTGAGATGGATCCGCTTCCATGATTGCTTTTAATTTCATTGACAACCAAGTCTCCGGCCGTCCACGAGGTTTCTATTGGAGGTCAAATTTTCCAGCAAGAAATCGTTGAAACCAAAAACGGTTCGTATTTTTCTTTGACAGTGGCTTCTAAGTACACATAATTAATTAATCGGGTGGTTTCTGCAGCGCTCGTGCCAGGATGGAACTCACAGCACAGAACGTTGTCAAAACAAAATTTTATCGCGCGAAAATAAAAGAATAATCACATTCAGAACACGAATAGATAAGCTATAAATTGAAATAAGTTTTAATTTCAAATGTCTAGTCTAGTTCCAAACGCCGAATTTTTGAGATCAAAGTGCCCAGTTTTATAAAACGCCAACTTCATATTATGTTCTAAATTCAAACTTGTAATTTGCTCCTTGGTTCATAAAAAAGATTTGTCTTCTTAATTCAAATTCGTATTTCGAATGTTTAGAACTCATACTCATAAGTTTTTTTTTTAATTGTACTCATGTTTTCAGTCAGTGATGCTGAGATAACAACAACACTCTCCGCTCGAAAACATAACAAATAAATCTCTGTAGAAAATTGTAAAGCATTACAGAGCCAGTAGATCGGAAGGGAATTGGGTAGACTCCACCAATATTTCCAGCAATCTCGGAAAATATTTATTATTGACATCTGCATTCAATGAAATGTTCACGCGGATAATCCTGCTTCAAATTGTTAGCAGCAATGCGAGACTCGGCCCGCTGCACACGCCGCTCTCACTCGTTACAAGATGTTTTATTGTGTACAGTTAGCGAAAAAATCAATTTTGACGTGACAACGTCTTATAATTCGATAGAGCCGGCTGCACGCACGAAAAAACATGACTCATGCGGCGTTACCTCGCTCTGAAGCGTTCCATGTAAGGCTTGAAGTGCAAGCGAGAGCGCGGAACGAGCGACAAAGAAGCACAATCGGCCTTTGCGTTCGGCAGCGTTCGACATCCGTCTCTCTCCTACTTGAGTGAGCGATGCGTCTGCGTGGACAGCTGCTGCTTTATTAAGCAAATAAAATTAAAATATTCTTTTGAAAAATGCTACCATTCCATCAGTATTTTCTTAAGACGTTGTCACGTACAGACAACCAATTTTTTTTGCTTCAAATAGGCTCCCACTCTAGTAAAGTGGCAGTTCTAGATTTGAATGACGTTCACAAGTGCTTTGGAGTAAAGCCTAGATTAAAAAAAATATTTTACTTTTTCACTTAAAATAAGAGCAGAGCTAAATTTTGCCAATTAATTTAGGCTCATATTTAATGTGTCATCAAAATTAATAAATTACCAACCTAACCTAACCTTTTTGTACATCAAAAAATTCTGATGGAGCACCTAATCCCCTATTAGATGCTAGATCAGTATTTTTGATGATCAAAAAAGTATTTTTTAGAGGTTCAGTTTATTATATTCCATTAATTTAAAGAGCATACAAACCTTGCTATGAAAATGAACATCGACATTTGTCTAAAATAATTCCCACGTCTGAAACTCGCTTCAGAAGCAATATTTTTGATTGATACCAACTTAGATCTTTTGTAAAACTATTAAAACTATTACTTAATTTAAAAAAAGGACTACTCTTTACAAGAATTTTTAGACTATTAAAGAATATTCATAAAAAATTGGTTGCCTGTAAAGTCGGTATACGGGCGAAAGTTTTACGTGACAACGACTTTGAGTGGTAAAATAATTTTAATGTGAATATTCATTCGTATAGTAGGAAGAAGGATGAAATAATAGTAACAATTTAAAACATTTATTTATACAAAGAATTATATTTATGTCTGTCTCTCTCGCTCTTAGGCGGGCTAACCATGCCCGAGTGGAAGGGACGCGTGCCTTTCACTCGCTCTCATTGTGACCGCATAACGTGAGCAGAGCGTAACGCAGTTTCTTGAAGTGTCACCCGGCAAACCAATTTATAAGACGTTGTCGCGTCAAAAGTAGAAACATTTTTGCAAATACAAGCGTAAGGCAACTCCTCGTCTCTCCCACTTGCCGTATCTTACAGGATTCATATATTTACTTTTTTATACTTTTACCATATTTGTAATTAATATATTATGAATATATTTGGTTGATTTACAATAAGATTAAAGAGGCAAGTCAAGTTAATATCATTTATTATCATTAGCAATCGGTCTTCTTTGATATCATCATCACCTTAGCCCAGAAACGATCTACGGAGCACGGGCCTACTCGATGTTTTTTTAATCACCTAATGAGGTCTCTGACTTCGCTTTTCTACTGTCACTAATTGATAACCGACCGACTTCAAGAACCAACTTCTTAATATGCATTTCGATGGCCGGAAACGCTCGATACTAAATGCCACACAAAAGTTCACCTATCCAAGGAATAAGGATGTACCCCTGAAAACTTTGCTTGACATCTGTAATCATTTACGCTTGAAACATAATACATTTCAATATTTCTTCGTTCATCATCATCATCATCATTTCAGCCATTTGAAGTCCACTACTGAACTTAGGTCCCCAATTGCTTTACACGTTGATCGATCTTTTGCAGCCTGCATCCACCGTCTCTCCGCCGCCCTGGCTAGATTCAAATTTAACTGACAAGTCTCACGGTAATTCGCCTTACTATCTATATCAGTCTTTTTAGCTTTAATATTCCCTTGCTTACAAATTAAAGTAATTCACAAGCCAAACAATAAAATAACGATCAAACTTTTGCAACACATTTGCTGACCGTACTAGACAAGGCGACTTATGTGCCTAATGTAGGAACATTACGTGCAACTGAATCTCACGTATCGCAGTACTTTGTACCATGCACACATGTGTCTAATAGCTCTGTCACAAGTTCAATGGACGAAAGTTTGGCTGCACTGCAATAACTGTAGTTAGGATTAGGTAGGTACAGTCAGCAGCAAATACTTGGTAGCACTCAAAGTCGAGAGCTACGTATTCTGCCCAGCATCAGGATATTTTTTCCTCGAGACTATACCTGGGAATCAAAAGCCTCTTTATCGCAGGACGCCATCTGACATTCCCTCTTACCTTGGCCTCTTACGTGGTCAGTAGTGGAACGTTCATGAGCTGACATTATCATGTGAGGGTTAGAACTTTTTGGAGGTGCTTTTATCATTAGGCTAATGAAGGTCAAACAATTTTTTTTTTAATGCTACTAGCATACAATGAAATGCGTGAAACATTCCGCGATTCTGTGTGACCCAATCGTGCTGAAGTAATTTTAGGATAAAACTGGAGAAATAACGTTTAAAGTTTGTTTAAACAAAAAAACATTTGCAGTTTTTTTAACATCACAAATGAAAATCGTGTAGGGTTTATAGGGATCCTACCAAGACCTAAGGATCCCAAGCCAGCCTCAATCGTAAGGGGCTATCCATAAATTACGTCACACGTAAAGGGGGTGGGAGGGGGTTGACGTGACATGTTGTGACAAGGGGATCGGAGGGATACTACTTCGTATCGTCACATTTTAAATACAGACACTGTAATAATTTTGAAACTGCAGTTTTGATGTAATTATTTTTAGCTGTACAATTGCAAAATATGTGACATCACAGTAAGGAGGAGGGAGTCTCACAAGTGTGACCAGCTGTGACAAGGACGGGGGGGGGAGTCTAAAGATAACGAAATTCGTGTGACGTAATTTATGGATGACCCCTAATAGGAGGCGAACCTATTGCCGCTAACCGGGATCGGTTACGTTCGCCAGAGCCTCGTCTGTTGATCGGCAGGTGCACTTGCATATAAGGTTGGCTTGGGCTCCTTAGATGTTTGTAGAGTTCCTTTACACTTAGTCGTATAATTAAATCTATTTTAACAATACAATCACAAGATTTGTAGTAAGTAGTAGTAAAATCTATGAAATATAAATTGCAAATAAAAAAGTTATTATTATTATTAATGTCAGTGTCAAATTGCCAAGGTTTTTATTTTTAAATAATCTTTACACAAGATACGTGTATTTATTACTTTTTGAGAATATACTATATAATAATTAATTACGTTACGTAACGTAATTATTGTCTTACTAGCAGCGCCCTGCGATTTTACCCGCGTGGTCCCCGTTCCCGTGGAAATATCGGGATAAAGAGTGTCCTATATATTAGTCCAGGACTGCAGCTATACACGTACAAAGTTTCATCACAATCGCTCCAGTAGTTTTTGCGTAAAGAGTAACAAACATCCATCCACACATACAAACTTTCACGTTTATACCTAATATTAGTAGGATTTACTTAATTTGTGTGATGTATGTAATTGGCATAATTATATAGTTTTTATCACAATACAATTAATAAAACATATCGGAAGACGTTCTAACGCTGTTAACAATAGAGACCTGTGTCAATCTTTCTGGCAATTTGGATGTTACTAATTATACGAAGCCGACTGTACTACGTTAAATGCACCAGACGGGATTAAATTGTGGCCATTTTGTAGAATTGTTTAAAGTTAGAGTACCTATTGACAATATTTGTGTTTATAACGATAGTTTTAAAGGCATATAGTATGTTACATACCATGTTACATACATACTTTCACGCCTGTCTCCCGCCCACACTTCGCCAATTATATCATTGCTCTCACGTAATAGGTGGCAAGCCTATTACCGCTAACCGGGTTCTGTTACGTTCGCCAGAGCCTCGTCCGTTGATCAGCAGGTGCACCACTTGCAGGTGGGGTTGGCTTGGGCTCCTTAGTTAGAATCCCTATATATCCGTAGCATAGTATCATGTTTTAGTGTCATGAAAGGTTTATTAGTTAATATTTTCACTCATACCCCGGTGGCCCCAGACTCATGGCCAGGGTATGCTCACAGGTTTAACTAGGTATGACTGAATTTCAGTTATTACATGGAGCGACTGCCGTCTGACTCATTAGTCAATATTTTCACTATAGAATAATTTTACCATTGTTCACGTAGGAGGAAGCTAACTTAAAAAATATTAAAGATTAAAATAAAAGACAGATAACCTATAATAATATGCTAGGACATTTTACTCAGTCTAAGCACAGGCAAAAATTTTTTTCCTAAATACACAGAAAGTTCTAACGAAATATCCACGTTTATGGTAACAAATATTTATAGTGTGTGTTTGTGAGTGTATATGTGTGTGTATCCGTGTTTGTATGTGTGTGTATAGGACTCGTTGCCCCGACCTTTCGAGTTGGGAACTGGAATTTCGACTTCTACCGATATCTATCGTCGCCTTTAAGTAACACTTTTCTTAAGCGCTTGCCTTGGAAGCAAGAAATCGCTCGATATCCTAAGACATGACCACTGTTATTATTGCTCAATTTCAGTAATAGAGACCGAACAACATACTTTAAACAATACCAACCATTTTTACGCAATAAATAGCTGTCAAACAGAATTCAAGAGTAGCGTTTAGTGCTCGTCCAAAACCGATCCCGAATCTATTAGTTTCTCAAAATAGACACGCAATTCGAACATAATTTGGCGCTAGCGTCGTATTCAAGAGTTCCGAATCGCATCGTTCCAACGCCGATCAATCGGAATTAAATTAAAGAGTAAACACGACTGTAGATAGGTGGCTGGTAGCAGATGAATGAGTTTCACAATGAACCGGAGTAGTTGGCGCTCTTTTGGAACGCCTAGATCCAGCAGTGGACGGCAATTGGCTGCTTGAGTGACTGAAAATATGTGAAACTCATTCATCTGCTACCAGCCACTTATGTACAGTCGTCAGTGTTCCTTCCTCGCGTCCTATACTAGATACGTTTGTCTAAACGCGAATTCCTCGTCAACACGCGACGGCTCCATCGGCTCACCTCGCGTTATGACCGGCTCATTTCCACTTCAGCGTTCTGATGCAATCAATATGCCAAATGGTCACCCATTCAAGAGGTGACCTATGCAAGTAGATATAGATGATGTTTCTAGGTGCCAAAAACGATCACCGTTCAATATATAAGACAATTGTAAATCAAATCAAAAACAGCAAATTTAATCGCAGCGTAATGTAAGGATTAAATTATCTTAAATTATATCATTAATTGAACATTCCCCAGGGAACACGCATTCCATGTTACTGAAGCTGATGTAGTTTAATTAGTGGTGTGGCGAGGGATTTGTAGCCAAATGTAAACTCGGCTTGGCGGGCTGCGAACATAGTACTGGGGTTCAAATTGTGCTCCTTGTAACCACTAAGTGCTATTTCTAGTTAAGTAGATGTACAAACGAACCGTATTCTATTTGTTGAATCTTGTATTTAATTTATTTTATTTTATTTGGGGGGCTTACAGCTAACACTGCTATATAATTTTAAAACATATATTCTAAAAGCCAATAACAAGCCTCCACATATAACAATTGGCTAACATTAACCAGAAATGTACATTTTAATTTAGACTAATAATCAATTTACACAGTTAACAAATTTACTATCCTATACTAAGTGAAGTAGTCTGCAGACAGAATTTTATTATTTTATTAATTGTACTTAAGAATTCTTACAGTCCTACTGCCACAAAATTTAATTTAAAATATATTTATTCATAACAAAAGCTTGGATTCATTCCTCCTTTGAAAAAACTTCAAGAATGCATAATTTGAATACTAAAAATAAAAATAAGCTCTCCCTGCCAATTTGTCGACTATATAAAACGAAGAATTAATTTGTGGGTAGGTACTAGTATCAAATTTTATAATGGATTACCACAGGAAATTATTAATATACCATTGCCGACTTTCAAAACTGTAGTTAAAAAGCAATTTCTTCAAAAGGGGTATTATGATATAAATGATACTTACTTGTCGGATAAACAAGATTGAGCTTAGCATTTTCAACTTGTATTTGTATAAATTGGAATAAAAAGTCAACCAGATTATTGTTAAGGTTGCCTGGAAGAAAATGCTGTTAGCAATAAGGCCGCCCATTGTACCATATATTTGTGGGTATATGTGATTTTATTATCTACTTTTTATTTTTTTATTTTTAGTGTACAATAAAGTGTTCATTTATTCATTTATTGTTATTACCATCCCCTATTCAACAAATTCAGCTCAGTTTCACATTACATACTTACTTGACTGTGACGGAAGGTTTCCTTAAGGCTACTTTATTGGTTACGGCTTCTGGGGAACCTTTCAATATCTTAAAATATTAACTGTGTGTTCTGTATTGTTATATTTGATTGATAATATAAAAGAGCAATAGCCTGTGAGTTTCTTGTCAGTTCTTCTCACAGAGCGGTGGCTCGGAACTGGCACTTAGAGTCACTTACACTTAATTTTGTTTTTGCATGTTATTTAATGGAAGCTTCGTGATTTATTTATTATATTTATTTATTCAAACATAAAAAAAGTTGCAACTTATGCTAACAAAGTAAAAACATTAAATAAATTTATAAACTAAGTTACACCTCAGACTATGTGTTCATACATAAAAACCATATTTAAGACGGGTAGATTAACAAATAGTTTTAAGAGTAATTAAATTAAAATTATTGTCTGTATGTAAAAAAAGGGTAAAAAATGATTTTTAAAAAAAGGATGACATACTAATACAATAAAATTGAATTCAGAGGGATTCAAGTACCTGGGCTGAGGAAGCAAAGTGTTTCATTTTGACATTTTCTAATGCTATGTATT
This sequence comes from Musotima nitidalis, assembly GCA_949126915.1. NCBI lineage: Eukaryota > Metazoa > Arthropoda > Insecta > Lepidoptera > Crambidae > Musotima > Musotima nitidalis. The sequence goes on along the minus strand of OX421424.1, from coordinate 1,459,975 downwards.
ACTTTATGAAATAAAGAGCTTTTTACTTTTATTCCGTAGCACTTGTGAACGTCACTTAATCTAGGATTGCCACACACCTGCTTTTACCAAGCACCGCACTGAGTCCACGAGATAGAGTATGATCAGAATTCGAGCTTGGTTCGTGGAAGAAGGGCCGTGCTCAGTTGTAAATAGTAAATAAGCTAAGTTAAATAAGGTCGAAGATGTTGTAAAAGAAGATACAGTGACAAGAATTGAGAAAGGTATACTTATGGTTAGGTCATGTTGAGAGGATGAATGAAAGTAGACTAACGAAAGTGATTTATGATGGACAAGTGATTGGAAGTGTTGGGAGGGGAAGATCACGTAAGACTTTCCCATGACCAAATTCAGAAAATTTTGGAGAAAGGGCAAGTCAAAAGTAACCTAATCCGACGGGCGTGTATGAGGAGGTTAATAAAGCTAAAAATGTGGAAGGATGTGATCTCTGCCTACCTCTACGGGAAAGAGGCGTTACATTATGTATTTGTATGTATGTAAATAAGTAAATAGATATTATTTTACAATCACACCAATTATTTAGTTCCAAAATAGGTATAATTAAGAACTTGTCCCATGGCTACTAAAGAACAACCAAACATATAAGTATGTTTGGTTAGGTTAGTAACCATTTTTTTTTGTAAATACATACTTATACTTAATATAGTTAGGAAAACACCCAGACCAAAACAAATATTCATGTTCGCATACAAAGATTGATCCTGTGTGAGAATCGAACCCACGACCTCAGGAGTGAAGTGCAGGTATACTGACCTTCACGCCATATCAGTCGTCAAATGAGGTAATGCTGATGAATTTTATTGTACCTAAAACCATAGCTGTTATGAAAACGATTACGAAAAAGAGTTCATAAGGGCCAGTTCTGTGTGGCCTTTGACATCGATTCATGCTTTGGAAGGTACGTTAAGTTATAAAGCATAAAAAGAAACGCCTAAGCCACTTATTTTGACTAAAGTGTTGAGTTTGTGAAGTTAAAAGTTTGGCTCTATATGAAATCTGATAACATTTTAACACTCCTAGCCTCGTATATGGTCTAGTCTTGACAACATTATAAGCTGTCTTCAAAGGGATACTATTCTATCAAAGACTATATGGCAGATACAAATGCTTGGGATTAATTTGCCGTTTCATACAGGCTATTCTAATATGAATGACTTCAAACATGAATATTGTTAATGTTATAATGACTTAAAACATGAATATTGTTAATATATTGCATTGTATAGCTTCACAGACAAATGAAGATTGTAATTCAAGTACCAAACCAATGGATACATTTTAAAGAGCCTTTTTCTTGCCATATCTTCTTACAGAGCTGTGGCTCGGAACTGGCACTTAGATTCACTTACACAACATTATTTTTTGTTTTTAAATTGCATATAAGTGAATCTGAGCTTCGTGATTTCAGTGTAATATTATTTCGATTGTTTTCTTTATATTTATATTTAATTTTGACGTTTTCAAGTACTATGCATAATTGTACTAGTAAATTTTGAATTTTGAATCATACTTTACAGAGCAATAAACCTGCTTACTAAAAGTATGTGAAACTAAAAGTATGTGAAACTAAAAGTACAAACTTGGACTATTTATTGTGACTGTAGGAAGCAAAAGATGAAGATGAAGAAAAGAAAGAAAAAAAGATCGGGCGGATGGATGTGCCGGGGGGCCGCGCCCCAACCGATGACGGTTAGGTGTTGTCTATTGGCGACTCTGGGTGCCCTTAGTACTGACTACCGGGGGGGAAACTAAGAGAGACCTGTGGAGGGCGCAGCGGGCGGGCCAGGAGGGTCTTAGGCAGCGGGGGCAGGGGGCCCCTGCTGTCTAACTATGGACCCTCCGAGAAGTCGGCCACACACGCTATGGTCGCACAAGGAGGTAGGAGGCATCCACTGCGTCTCTCTGAAGAGGTCCTCCCGGTTTTTGTCCGGGAGACATTGGCTGCGGGTAGGGTGTCAGAGCTGCAACCCAGGTACTGGCCCTCCGCCTCCTTCTCAACAAGCGGCGGTCGTCGTCGGAAGATTTTTAGTGGGTATTACTGCTGGCGGTCGTGTCTGCCGGTGGTGAGTCCCACACACCTCTCTCGGTCCCCCTTTGGCCGGGAGACAGTGCGTAAATGCAATTTGTTACCGACGTAAATCAAAAAAAAAAAAAGTGTTGTCTATATAGCGACGTCCCTGAGGAATTCTGATTGCGCTATTCATTCTAGAAAAGATATAAACTATTATCACGATTATATATTATTATCATTATTATCTATTATAGCGATATTCTTTATCTTCTCTATAGTGTATTATTTAATCCAGCAGCTCCAATCTATCTTAAGGAGCGTTTTAAATTCCTCCATGATGGTCACTCTCGAAACTTGAGGTCAGAAAAGAATCTAACTTTAAATATGCCAATGCATGCCAAAAAATTTTACGACTCGTCGTTTACTGTGCGGGCAGTTCGTCTTTGGAATGAGCTGCCCGTCGGAATACGAAAATTGAATTCATTAGATTTATTTAAGAAATCAGTCTGGGAGCATTATTTGTCTGTGTAATTTTAAATATGTTATATTATGTATGTAACTTTAAATTATATATTTCATGTTATATAATAATATAATATGTATGTGTAAATTTATTATTTACTTTTAAGTAAGCAAGAGCACTCTGTTGTGCCTACTCTATATCATTATTTTTTATTCTTTGTTTCCTGTCCATCCTAAGGTTGCCTGGAAGAAATTGCTGTTGCCTGGAAGAATAAGGCCGCCCATTGTACCATATACTTGTTTATGTGATTTTATTACTTTTTTTATATTTAGTGTGCAATAAAGTGTTCATTCATTCATTCATTCATTCATTCATAAACAAGCCTAGACATTTTAAATGAAAATGTCTGGATTTAATAATATGTCTGTAAACCCAACACAACTCCGTAAAATTTGTCAAATATTTGAGTTTTCCATGATCTACATAACAATAAAATGAATTCACCAACTTCTGTTGAGAATTAGATTATATTATCATAATTTCACTTTCACGAACTCCCGCCGTTGCTGTCAATTTTGACAGTCGTTACGCGGGAGTTCGTCAAATAACTTTTCCCTTTGGGTCTTGTACTTACGGGCTTAGAACTACTGCTAACTAAAATTATGCAAGCCTACGGCTACGTGATAATTTGAGGTTTCTATTTTGCAATGCATTATCTATATTATATCTAAATTTAAACTAATCTAAATATAAAAAGCTAGCATCCTCCGCTCTTCTAAGTTGCCATACCCTACAGGGTCCATATTGTATCTGTGATATTATAAATGTGGTTAAGGTTGCCTTCAAGAAAAATTGCTGTAAGCGATAAGGAGGCCAATTGTATCGCTTTTCTTTTGCAATTGTTTTCTTGTTTTATTTTAATTTGGTGTACAATAAAGAATTTACTATCTAATAGTTTGACGAATCCAAGTACTTATGTGAAGTCATACTATGATTCTTCCTAAAACCACTGTATAATGATAGTTTGCTGAATCTAAGTGTGGTACCGGCCTAAAATAGTGCCCCCCCCCCCTCTCAACTCACGGGGAGTCGTATGAGTCGACAACCGGTTGATTGGCAGCAGCGTCATCCTGCGTACTGGCTTGAACTGCGATCACTAACCCGCCTGCCCAGCGTGGTGGTTATAGGCAAATAGCCCCAATAGAAAGTAATCTATTGGGGAGGCTAATGTTTGGCAGTGGCCATTATAAGGCTGATATGAGGATGATGATGGACCAAAGTGTGTAAAATAAGACTATGGTGTAAAACATAAGATTTTGTTAATCGAAACTTCGCAAGTGATTGGAAACGACCATCCTAGCTAAACTAGAGTTGATAGAGAGTCATCATCACAGCCCATTAACGTCCCACTACTGAGCACGAGCCTCCTCTCACATACCAAGGTGCGAGGGTATTGGGTCATACAACACTACGCGGACCCAGTGCGGATTGGCGGAGGCAGTTGTATGGCGTCCTGCTGTTAGAATTTTTCAAGCCGCCCGATTAGGCCTCTAACATGGCTTAACGACTACCACATTTAGTGATAACCGGGACCAACGGCTTAACGTGCCTTCCGAAGCACGGAAGCGCTCGATATAAAATGCCACACAAACGGTCACCCATCCAAGGACTGACCTCTGTAAACTTTGCTTTACTTCGGTGATCGTTTCCGACTACCGAGCATCGCGGAGCTACCAGCGCTTTATTATATTATATTATGATAGAGAGTAATAAGTTGAAAATGCCCCAACCTACCCCTTCGGGGGAACAGGTTTGACGGTATGTATTATATATGTATGTATAGAGACTAATTCTTGAACAGAACAACGTTTCAATTATTCGATTATTAAATATCGAGGTTTGTTGGTCCAGGTCATCATCATTGCCCTTTTTCAACAGCGGCGGGCGTCGTCGGAAGATTTTTAGTGGGTAGGACTGCGGTGGTCGCGTCTGCCGCAGTGAGCCCCACACCCCCTCCCGGTCTCCCCCTTAGGCCGGGAGACAGTGCGTAAATGCATTTTGTTACCGACGTAAATAAAAAAAAAAAAAGTTCATCACTATTGTTAAAGCCGTTAAGCTAAGTTAGAGGCACCTTTGCAAGCTTGTGGTTGTTACTGTTAGAAGATGCCGCAGACTTGCTCCGCCATTCCACACTGAATCGACGTGGTGAAGGTCTTATTTCGGATGGAAAATCATCGAATCACCGTCTCCCGCTGTGGATAAAGCGGATGAGCGTGACTTTTCGATTCGCGATCGCCTGCGATTTCCCGGGACCGAGGTAAACCTTTCAAAAAGTCCCGCAAGGCTAGTGAGGGTAGCCACGAAACGCTGGTGTGAGAGGAAGAGGATTCACGATATGTTCACAAGGGTGTGAGCGTCCAAACCGTCGATATCGCCATAACGTTTACCGCCCTCCTAAAGAACCGGACAAAATACATTGGGAATAGGTAAATGAGCTAATTAGTTAATTATTGACTAGACAAAGTGCATTTAATAGTAAAAGTAAAAAAAAATATTTATTTCATAAACTATTATACATAGTAAGTACTTGAAAACGTCATAATTAAAACATTTTAAAAAAATCGAAATATTATTATATTACACTAAATCACGAAGCTTAGATTCACTTACATGCAACAAAACAATTTAAAAACAAAAAATAATTAAGTGTAAGTGAATCTAAGTGCCAGTTCCGAGCCACCGCTCTGTAAGAAGAACTGGCAAGAAACTCACAGGCTATGCTCCTTTAAATATATCCATTGGTTTGGTACTTGAATTACAACTTCATTTGTCTGTGAAGCTATATGTCGCTGACGTCACGAAACGATTTCGTTGAGGCGAAGTGCTGTTTCAAGTTTATTTATAAAACTGTCGATACCGCTTTGTTATTTAAGGTTCATTATATTAAATTCTTTTACTTTTTATTTATCATACTTAGCTTATTTTCATAATCCACGAAATTAATCATCATTTCAGCCATTTAAAGTCCACTGCTGAACATAGTTCTCCCCAATTGCTTTATAGTTGATCGATCTTGTGCCGACTGCATCCACCGGCTCCCCGCCGCCTTGACCAGAACATCGGTCCATTGGGTGAATAACATTTCGCTTTATGAATAACAATGGTTTTATAAATCTTTAATGAATAGACACGGCTGAAAGTTAGTCAATTATAAAGATACAAAATAAAATAATGAAATCTTTCATCAAGTGTTTTTTATTGAAAATTATAAGTATATTTACAAAAGAAGTACAAAACAAACATTTTGACGACCGATATGGCGTGGTGGCGAGTATACTCGCTCTCCGCTCCAAGGTCGTGGGTTCGATTCCCACACAGGACAAAAATTGTGTGCATAAACATGAATATTTATTCTGGTCTGGGTGTTTCCCTATGTATATTAAGTATTACATAAAACTATTTACAAAAAAAAAAAGTATTTATGTATGTTTATCCGTCATTTAGTATCCATAACACAAGTTCTTAATGATACTTATCTTGGAACTAAATGATTGGTGTAATTGTTGGATAATATTTATTTATTTATTTTATTTATTTAAATATACTTTTAAATAATATTTACATAATTACAATTAGATTCTACATTGCAACTATTCTCGCGAACTGATGTAATTTGTCGCAGGCAAATTGTAGAATTCGTCGTTTTACGAAACAATTCAAATTGTAAGGGTATGGTGATTTTTTTTAAAGGTTTCCTGAAAGCAAGTGGCTTGCGAAACAAATTGTTGGTTTAGTTGGGTCACCTTGCGCAATTATACAATTCATGCCTTAGCTTATCCCTTTAGAAGTGCCACCCCCTCTCATGTCATGGGGAGCCGTAAGAGTCGACGAAGAGAAATCCTACCGCATGATGGGCAGCAGCGTCATCCTGCGTACTAACTTCAACTGCAATCACCAACCCACCTGTTCAGTTCCTATTTTGATCCTATGATGATCCTATGTTCTCTCTCTCTCTCTTTCTATCTCTTTTAAATCGGTCCAGAAGTTTCGGAGCTTATTCAGCAACAAACAAACAATCAAATCCATGTTCTTTATAATATTATTGATGACACATTATATACAAGTCCCAAAAATATACATAATGTAAACATTCGATACTAAAGATAATAATAATAATCCTTTACTGCACATAAAACATAAATAGATTACAAAAGGTATTTAAAAACTTAAAGTACAAAGGTGGACTTATCTCTCTCTCTCTCTCTCTCTCTCTTATACATCATCTTTAGTATCTAATCTGAGTCTATTTCGTCTGCCACTTGCTGCCATTTGGCCACTAAGCTTGAGACAGACTTTTGTTTCATGCCGATCGACGACGATATTTTCACCTGTAACAATAAAAAACACATTATTATATTATTGATTAGAACCATACATCACTCGGTAATTGTAGCTTCATACATACATACATACCTTCACGCCTGTTTCCCCGAAAGGGGTAGGCAGAGCATATTATACGCCCACACTTCGCCTGTTATATTTTAATTGTTTAATTGTAATTGATTTGAATTGTAACTATATTTTGATTGTAATTTTGTTTTTCATAATGTGTGTATAATGTTAATTTGTAATGTAGTATTTAATGATAATAATTTCAACTATTTTATAATGTTTTTTGCAATACCCTTGCAGGGTTCATGTTTTAGAACCATTATTCATATGTAACATTAAGATCTTTATGTACAACATGATGCAAATAAAGAACTATGAACTATTGTTGGTCCCACGTAATGGGCGAGTCTATTGCCGCTTACCGGGCACTGTTATGTTCGCCAGAGCTTCGTCCGTTAATCGGCAGGTGCACTACTTTCAGGTGAGGTTGTAGCTTCAATATAAAAATATTAAATATATATATTTATAGTCTGTTAACAATGTCTGTACTAGGCTCAATTGACCCCGCCGCGGCATGGAATAAGAGCGATTCTTGCCCCGAAATTATACATAGCATAATTAACTTTATATCAATTAGAGTAAGAACTAAATACACCGAAACTAGCTAGTGAATTCTCGAGTATGTGAGAGGATTCCTAGGAAGACGCACTCAATTATTATTAACTTTTATTTTGTATTGAGACTTTAGACAACTGACATAAAGTTCATTATGCCATGTACGCAAAAAGTCGCGTCCACGCGGTCGTTACTCGATTCTCTAAACCAATTATCAATATTCTGTTACATTAAATTAAATAAATAAATATTCTCTTACAATCACACCAATTATTTAGTTCCAAGATAAGTATCATTAAGAACTTGAGTTATGGATACTAAATAACGGATAAACATACATAAATACTTTTTTTTGTAAATACATACTTAAGATACATAGCAGAACACCCATACCAGAACAAATATTCATGTCCATGCACACAAAGGTTTGTCCTGTGTGGGAATCGAACCCACGACCTTTTGAGTGAAGTGCAGGTATACTGACCTCCACGCCATATCGGTCGTCAAATTACTTATATACAATACATAATTAGGACCTATTAAGTTTTATTTTATACTACCACCGGTTTCCATTACAGTACCTATTTAATGTATAGATAAAAATCCTTCTCACCTTAGATTTCTTCTTACTTTTCACATCTTTATCCTTTTCCTTGGTATCTCTTTCTCTATCACCGAACTCCACTGTATCTTTATACTCTCTATGCCTGTGTTCTTTGTCCCTATATTCCCTATCTCTTTCTCTCCCCCTCCCGTTCCTCTCGGAGATCTCTGGCGGCGGGGGTGGTACCAACTCGGGAGAGTTGGAGGCAGTGTGAGTGTCTGGAGTGGAAGAACACTTCTCTAACTCTGCAATGTCGTTGTAGAAGGAAAGTAGCTCATCCTTGATCTCATGTTTGTGGTTGGGTTTGTCCTGAAAATTTTAAACAAATTACTAAATTTTGAGATCGTTTCGTTCGATTTATAGAAGTCATTTATTATGTTCCCAGAAGGGTATTTAGTTAAGTTTATTTAGCTGTCTCGTTTGCTCTAATTTTTTCTTCTTTATTTGATTTTTCCCTCCCTCTCACATATCAAGGTGTGAGGGTATTGGGTCATACTCCACCACGCTGACCCAGGGCGGATTGGCGGAGGCAGGTGTATGGCGTCCTGCTGTTAGAATTTTTCAAGCCGCCCATGAGGCCTCTAACATGGCTTAAAGACTACCAAGTTTTGTGATAACCGGGACCAACGGCTTAACGTGCCTTCCGAAGCACGGATTTGGCCGTTACTTTGCGGAAATCAATTGTAAGCAAGTGATAGATTAAAAATATCTTTGTAACAATTACCGCACTCACCTATTGGAGAGGCTAATGTTCAGAAGTGGACTTAAAAGGATATGACATGACAAATTCCTTGGGTTTGCAAACCATATAAAAGCCTGAACAATTGCCGGAGTCGCTGTCGTCAGACATAGCGTTGGCACGTACTCGGCTAGCTGTCATTAGAGGACATGATGCTGAAGAGGAATTGATACTCAAGAGGTCATGCTGCTTGATACTAAGGAGGATACGAGCACATGTTGCTAAAAAGAACATTACAATACAAAATCATTTATTTAAGATTGGCTTTATTCCAAAGCACTTAAATATAGTAGCGCCACTTCATTAGAGCGGCAACCTGTTTGGAGAAGAAGTTGGCACGAAACTCGGCATGATTTAGAAGAGAAATTATGTCATCATCATCATCTCAGCCAATTAACGTCCCACTACTGAGCACGACCCTCCTCTCACATACCAATGTGCGAGGGTATTGGGTCATACTCCACCACGCAGATCCAGTGCGGATTGACGGAGGCAGATGTATGGCGTCCTGCTGTTAGAATTTTCCAAGCCGCCCAATTAGGCCTCTAACATGGCTTCATGACTACCACATTTATTGATAACCGGGACCAACGGCTTAATGTGCCTTCCGAAGCACGGAATTTATGTAGTTGTTATTATTATGGCTACCTTCGGAAGAGGCGGTGGTGGCACGTCGTCGGTGCCAGGTGGCGGGGGCTCCCAGGCGGGCGGCGGAGGCGTCGTGGGGGGCTGCAAAGATGCGCCCGGCTGCGGAAGGGTCTCCTAAGACATACAATGCAATCATTATTTTTAACCTTTTAAGCTAGATGAATATCTCTAGCTTGAAAGCACTGGCACTATATTGAAATTATAGTCTATATAAGATTATCATATCAATATGGGATCACTTCAGATCAGATGGGATGCAGCGATGGACCAGTGGCAAGACCAATATACTGCACTGCAGAAGGTCTCGGGTTTAGTCTTGCTCCGTGCTCGGAAAGCACATTAAGCTGTTGGCCTAGCTGTCATCAACATCTATGGCACTCGTTATTAGGATGTCAATGCCTTCTAATATTTGGAGAACTGGTATAATCATATAATTATGTCTACTTCTTAGTTGCGGAAGTCAGACGAAAGTAGCTCTGTGGTATAAATAGTATATAATTACTTTGTGTCTAGCCCAATAACGGGAGGACCTCCGCAGAGGAGCGCAACGGACGCGCCCCTCCTACCTCCCTGTGCGACCATAGCGTGTGTGGCCGACTTCCCGGAGGGTCCATGGTGAGACAGCAGGGGCCCCCTGCCCCCGCTGCCTAAGACCCTCCTGGCGCCCTTCCACAGGTCCCTCTCAGTTCGCCCGGTAGTCAGTACTAAGGGCACCCAGAGTCGCCCATCTCTGGGTGTTACCTTTTCCCTGGCGCCCTCCGCGCTCTACCGTGAGGTACTCAGCCCCCCCACCACGACAAGGTGGAGACCAGTCGGGGGGGTACAAGTGGTGCGCCTGCCGATCAACGGACGAGGCTCTGGCGAACATAACAGTGCCCGGTAAGCGGCAATAGGCTCGCCACCTATTACGTGGGACCAACTATATAATTGGCGAAGTGTAGGCGTATAATATGCCTCTGCCTACCCCTTCGGGGAAACAGGCGTGAATGTATGTATGTATGTATGTATTTACAAAAAAAAAAGTATTTAAGTATGTTTATCCGTTCTTTAGTATCCATAACACAAGTTCTTAGTGATACTTATCTTGGAACTGAAGAATTGGTGTGATTGTAAGAGAATATTTATTTATTTATAGACACTAGACAATTCCCTCAGTCGCCTTCTAAGACATCCTAAGACAAGACTAGGAATGGTGGAATTTTCGATGGTGTCGCAACCACTTAGCAATATCAATCTAAGGTGACATATTGAACTACCTTCTGTTCCACCGCAGGAGGCGGCGGCGTAGTGCTGATGTCCATGTCCTGGTTGCCATCGGCCGGGTATTCCCACTGGACCAGCCCGTCAGATTCCCGTTCGTATCGGTACCGCCCTTCCGACCTGTGGCGCACAAAACGTTGCACGTACAAATATATGTAATGGATTTGTGGAAGGTGCTAGGTGGTCTTAGATGGTGGTTTGTATTTTTAAAGGCATTTTAATATTAATTTGTTTACTTTACATACATTTCTATGTATATCCGGATTCGGGTGTAGTACCCGACCGTGCCAACTATTACGTCAAACCGACAATATTAGTGGAGAAATGTGGACGTAAACCATTTCTCTGATGTGTGTGAGCGTACAAACAATTTACGTTTAAGTTACTGATATTTGAGCTATTCTTATTTCTAATAATTGTTTTCAAAACCTACGCAATGGGTATTTTGCGACGATTGTAACTGTAATTCAGAGATCTTATTATTTTTTTTAGTTACATTAACTTTAAAGTGTAGGGACGTAACATACGAATTTTTTTTTACTTAAGCTGAACATTGAATTTGAGTCACTATTCGTAAAAGGCATGCATAATTTAAATTTTTTTATAGTTAGATCGTTAATTTGTAATATCAAGCAAATATATCATTTAATTCATTGTACCTTTCATCAAAACCTTTTGTTTTATTAAAACAAAGGAGTTTGTTTACTCATCAATCAGTAAAATAAAAACAATTTGCGAATTATTCTTTTACTACAAACAAATACCTTTTAAATTTATTGCATTAAAAATATCCAACTAACATTTAGAACCACGCAGCAATCTTATGGGACCATATAAAATTTCATCATTCTGCCAAAGTTCATACTAAACCCGTTTCGTTCATATCTGCTTTCATTTCAATTAAGTTTTAATAGCTATAAGAACTTGATTATTGTTTATTGTGAACTAAATAATATAATTGTTTTATTAAGGTATTCTAGTTTAGATTATTACGAAAGCAAACATAAACATCCTTATGGTCCTTCGACCGGTTTCACGATTTTCGGAAACCGTTGCCTTCTAAACACTGCCATTCTGAAAAAGACCAAAGTGCAATATCAAGAAAGTCTTTACGGTTTAGTAAATAAGGTTCAGTATTCTTACCAAGTTCCTGGTCCTCGGTGCGCAGTCTTCTAATCTTCCACCATTGTAGTCAGTCTTCTTCCAATCTTGATTAATACTTTATTGTTTTTTTAAGAGTAAAAAATATCTTATAAATAAGATTTTTCATGATAAAAACCAAAAGCCTACTTTATATTACAGCAATAAGTAGGGTCACCAAAAGATACATATAGATCAAGCTTAGGATAGTCAACAAAAAAGTACTTTATTAATATCATAGTAGGTAAATTACTTAAAAAGTGTTGACGAAAATAAATAATAACATAATATTTAAAATCCGATACCTATGTTGTAAAGCATTTCAGTAAACATAATTATGTTTCGTCCTTATGTTTTTATAAACGAGACAAAATCTATTTTAGTCAAAACACTGATTTTATAAGTTTCTAAGGGAAAAACCTTTACACAAGTAAAAGTTAAGACCAGCTTTTATATTCTGAAACTCATATTATAGTAATACTCACGACATGAGTTCTTTAAGATGGCGTTAAGATAGGCGTATTACAATATAAACATTACTTTTTATACGTGTATATAATAGGGATCTTACTAACATCTGAGGAGCTCAAGGCAACCTCACAGCGGCTATAGGCTCGCCATCCATTACGTGGTGCCGACAATGTCATTGGCGAAGTGTTGCCTCTGCCTACCCCTCCGGGGAAACAGGCGTCAATGTATATATGTATGTATGACAACCGATATGGCGTGGAGGTCAGTATACCTACACTTCACTCCAGAGGTCGTGGGTTCGATTCCCACTCAGGACAAATCATTGTGTGCAAAAACATGAATATTTGTTCTGGTCTGGGTGTTTTCCTATGTATATTAAGTATGTATTTACAAAAAAAAAAAAGTATTTAAGTATAAATTATCCGTTGTTTAGTATCCATAACACAAGTTCTAATTGATACTTATCTTGGAACTAAATAATTGGTGTAATTGTCAGAAAATATTTATTTATTTATTTATTTATGTACATTACTTTTTATCTGTTAATTTAACAAATATTTTCTTCGTGTAAACAAAATGTAAGGAGAATTTAAGATTATTTTGATAGTCCTCTTCACCCACTTTATCTAAACGCCATCTTAATAAGTAACCTCCGTTAAATAAAAATGAAATTACTCAAGGTCTGTTTCGCCTCTTACTTTAGTTAGACATTGTAGACTCAACAAGTTAAATCAAAATTAAATAATATGCTAGACAAACGGTATAAATTTAAATATACAGGGTGTCCCCACGACCATGCCACATGGAGGAAAGTATCTTGAATATTGTTGATGGAACATTTGACTAAAAGACATTAGTTTAATTTCAAAAACAATGTAAACTGCATTCATAGATTTTTAAATAATAACACGGTTGAAACAGGAATCAAACCCGCTACACGAGAAAAAAATAACCTGCAACTTTATCATACTCATCAAAAGGCTTCATCATAAGAATATTTTTTTACTAAATAGAGTGTCAATAAAAAAAGAAAAACCATAAATCTTAACATTTTTAATACAATATTAATCAATTTATCTGTTGTCCTTACGGAAAAGTTAGCTTTTCATTAATCTGAACGAAGTTTCACATCAAATGTTAAAATTAATGGTTGTTTTTATTTCCGACACTCTGTTATTTAGCAAAAAATAATCCTTATGATGAAGCCTTTCGATCGGTATGATAAAGTTTGACTCTTGTTTCAGCGTTGGTCGTGAAGACATCCTTGTTCTGCGGCTCCTATCTTACCTGAAGATGCCCTGTTTAAGGGCGAAACACGTGTCGTGTTGAATAGTTTCTCGATTTTTCGGGAAATTATAGTAGCGCGGGAATTGTTACAAAGATATTTTTAATCCATCATTTGCTTACAATGGATTTCCGCAAAGTAACGCCTGAATCAATAAATTATTTTAGTGTAATTATTTAAAAATCTATGAATGCAGTTTAAATTGTTTTTTAAATTAAAGTAATGTCTTCGTTCTGGCAAATGTTCCATCTACAATATTCAAGATACTTTCCTCCATGTGGCATGGTCGTGGGACGCCCTGTATATATGCCAGAGAAAAATATTTCTGAAAAAACATTAGCATAATATTTTTTTCACCCCGTATATGTAGGCTTATAGCACTAGCTACGACTGCGGAGTTTTAACTGTGCCAACCAGCTCTTAACAACCGAACAGGTTGAGAACACATCCGGTTTTCTACATCATCGCATATTAATGCCTGAAGGTCAATTTATACTAGGGCAGAATCAAAGCGCACCGAAGCGTCAAATTGTTCACAAAACTGTACGAATGCGATTAACGTAGGTCGCGGGCAGACGCGCGAATTCTGTAGAACAAGCGCGCGTCTTTTCAATCTCATAAGTAATTAGCATTACGCTGTGGAGATAAGGTTGAATTTGTTATGTTAAGTTTTGGATTGACGCTTCGATGCGCTTCGACCCTGCCCTAGTATAAATTGACCCTTATAAAGGGTTAATGTAAACTATTTTATCATCAGACATTAAACACGAGGAACTTTGTAAGCCTTGAAATAGACCCTCAGATAAATATAAGACAGGGCATATAACGTAACATTAAAAAAACTAAATCCGTCAAACGCATTTTATTTAGTATAATATCACAGAATAACATCAGTCTTATCATCATTGGTTATATAAATAACCTTATCACATACTTTAAAAATACATACACTTGTTATTAACATAAATTATCGTACAAACCTTTCCGACGAAATTATTTTATAAAAGTACATAATAATTATTTTACCTAATCATGGATAAAGAATAAACATAAAATAACAGACATAATGTCTAATCACTTTAGTCATTTTTCACAGTTTTAAAGTCCTTAAACCACGTTTAGGCAATTCCACAAAAAATAAGTATATGTTATAAGAAAAACCAAATTTTTGTGAAATTACTTTCTTGAGATTTTTGTTTGGATACGGGATTTAGGTAATTTCAAATTATATGGTAACTGTGAATGTTGTGTAACAAAAAAATAGGTATACGTCTGTAAATTGTTTTTAAATAAATATTGAACTTTTAAATTCGTATAAGGTTTTTGTAGTGTCTGATAACGGAGTTAATTTATTGAGTTTTTCGTGGTATTTCTAGTGGACACGCGTGAGTGTGTGCGTAGTCTGTATGTATTGTCCGCATAATTAATGTTGTGAGTTTGAGCCCGTGTGTTTGTGTGTGCGTACGTGTTTGAGTGTATGCGTACGTGATAATGTATGTGCGTATGTGCTTAAATGTTTGCGTACGTGAGAATGTATGTGCGTATATGTTTGCGTACGTGAGAATGTATGTGCGTATGTGTTTAAGTGTTTGCGTAAGTGAGTATGTATATGTGTACGTGCTCGTATGCACGCGCTTAAGACGATTCATTGATAACGGAACGGAGTGAGCACAAAGGTTATAGGATTGAGGAGTGTATTCAAGAATAGCACAATGAAAACCGATTAGGATTAAACAAGTATGGACGCATTGTGCCAGAAACCGAATTGTGGAGAGTGAACCAGAATCTGTATGTCGTATGTGTTTGCGTACGTGTTCAGGTGTGTGCGTATAAGTTCGTGTATGTGCTTAGATGTCTGTGTAAAATTGCAAAAGTGTACGTGCTCGCGCACGCGAAAAACTAGGGAGGGAAATGCCAGACGATGGGAAAAAGGATTAGGCCGTAAGATAGGCGAGTGGGACCAGAGTGTGGCGAGAAAGGCGGGAGACCGATCTGCAGAAAGCGAATCAGTGGCCATATTTTTAATGAAGTGTGTACGTAGGTGTGTATGTCTTGTTGAAGTGTGTACGCGTTTAGATGGAATTAGGACAAAGGATTAAGGAGATTAAGGTGTTTATGGAAGGATCAGCCGTAAGATAGGCGAGTGTGGCGAGTGAGGCAGGAGACCGACCGACCTGCATAAAGCGAATCATTGTCCGTATTTTAAATTAAGTGTGTACGCAGGTGTGTATGTCTTGTTGAAGTGTGTTCGCGTTTAAACGGAATTAGAACAAAGGTTTTAGGATATTGGGGTGTACGTGGAAGGATCAGACCGTAAGATAGGCGAGTGGGTGCGCGTTAAGGCGAGTGTGGCGAGTGAAGCGGGAGACCGACCTGTATAACGCGAATCAGTATCCGTATTTTGAAAGTGTGAATGTATTGTTGAAGTGTTTACGCGTTTGGAATTAGGACAAAGGTTTTAGGATATTGGGGTGTACGTGGAAGGATCAGGCCGTAAGATAGGCGAGTGGGTGCGCGTTAAGGCGAGTGTGGCGAGTGAAGCGGGAGACCGACCTGCAGAAGGCGAATCAGTATCCGTATTTTGAAAGTGTAAATGTATTTTTGAAGTGTTTACACGTTTAAACGGAATTAGGACAAAGGTTTTAGGATATTGGGGTGTACGTGGAAGGATCAGGCCGTAAGATAGGCGAGTGGGTGCGCGTTAAGGCGAGTGTGAAGGGTGTGGCGAGTGAAGCGGGAGACCGACCTGTATAACGCGAATCAGTATCCGTATTTTGAAAGTGTGAATGTATTGTTGAAGTGTTTACGCGTTTGGAATTAGGACAAAGGTTTTAGGATATTGGGGTGTACGTGGAAGGATCAGGCCGTAAGATAGGCGAGTGGGTGCGCGTTAAGGCGAGTGTGAAGGGTGTAGCGGGTGAGGCGGGAGACCGACCTGCATAAAGCGAATCATGGCCCGTATTTTGAATTAAGTGGGTACGCAGGTGTGTATGTCTTGTTGAATTGTGTACGCAAGAATGAATATCTTGTTGAAGTGTGTACGCGTTTAAACGGAATTAGGACAAAGGTTTTAGGATATTGAGGTTTTTATGGAAGGATTAGGCCGTAAGGTAGGCGAATGGGTGAGTATTAAGGCGAGTGTGGCGAGTGAAGCGGGAGACCGACCTGCATAACGCGAATCAGTATCCGTATTTTGAAAGTGTGAATGTATTGTTGTAGTGTTTACGCGTTTAAACGGAATTAGGAAGGTTTTAGGATATTAGGGTGTACGTTAAAGGATCAGACCGTAAGATAGGCGGGTGGGTGCGCGTTAAGGCGAGTGTGGCGAGTGAAGCGGGAGACCGACCTGCATAACGCGAATCAGTATCCGTATTTTGAAAGTGTGAATGTATTGTTGAAGTGTTTACGCGTTTGAACGGAACTAGGACGAAGGATTGTGTACGTGGAAGGATCAGACCGTAAGATAGGCGAGTGGGTGCGCGTTAAGGCGAGTGTGGCGAGTGTGGAGGGTGTGGCGGGTGAGGCGGGAGACCGACCTGCAGAAGGCGAGGCGCCAGGCGGGCGGCGCGGCGAGGCGCTCGTGGCGCAGCAGCGCGCCGGCCGCCGCGGCGCCCCAGCCGCGCCAGTACGCCGTCTGCAGGGCGCCTGCCGAGCGCGCCACGCGCAAAGCCTGCGGCACCACAGCATCAAAGTCAAAGTCGACTTCTTGGCGGGAAAGAGTAATGTGCAGACATTACGACATTAAGAAATCACGATGGAATTAATGTTTGAGAAATAAATCTCCATCCAGTGTCGATGTGGGCAATGGGGAACCAGTAGTTACCATTTGATGTACATAAACTACATACTTACAGCCACTGACATATATGTACATATAGATAACGCAAAGGCTTTTCGGCGGGAAAGTGAAGCGTCATGTCTGCAGTTTTGTTTTATTTTCTAAAATTTGTTATATTTCTTACATTAATGTGTAATAACGGTGGATTATTAACCGTAAAGTGTTTGTGAACATACATGAGTGTTGGTAAATCAAACAAAACAGTGCAACATCACTTTTAAAATTTTCTCTCAAGGAGTCCATGTGAGATCTCAGTATAGTCCCACATCTTTACTGAGGACTCAAGGGGCTTAGAGGAGGGTATCTCATTTATCATCTTTATCACCACTCATTATCATTTACTATGAATTATGTATTATTATTATATCACTTACTTGACACTGGCTAAATGTGCTAGACGCACGAAGCCATTATTTAATGATTAAATACATTATTAAATTTTATGGTTAATAATCCACCGTTATTACACATTAATGTTAGAAATATCACAAATTTTAGAAAATAAAACAAACCTGCGGACATGACGCTTCAATTTCCCGCCAAGAAGTCTCCGAACAAAACTTAAGGCTCTGTTAGGGGCATCCGTAAGGCCCTTTACGCACGAGCGAATAAAACATGGTGTACACGAGTATCGATCAAGGAACCTTAGGGTCGTACGTGAGGACGTAAATTAGCATAACGAACACCCTGTGAATACAATTCTATTCGTGTTCGCGCTACACCCCTCAGTATTATTTGATTCAACGTCGACAATGGAGTACCCAACATTGTTTTCAAACTATTCGTTAAAAATTACAGTTTATAATTTTGGTAAAGGCTATATTGTGTGGGTTCTGAGTTGTGGGTAGATGAATAAATTTTATAAAATAAAAGAAAACCTATAAAAATTCACTATTAAAAAATTTTTGAGTTTCACATCAACTTTGCTACCCCCTTTTTCCCCCTTAGGGGTAGATATTGAGACTCCTAACATTTATAGTTTCTGAGATACAGTCAAGAGTGAACTTTCGCTCTTATAGATATGGATAAAATTATTATTCAAGACAGAAATACATACCTGTAACTGAATCAGCATCTCTTGCACCGGCGTCACAACGCACGGCTGCAGCTGATTCAGATACTTGAGCTTGGCTTCCAAAAGCTCCACTTGTTCATCAATGTCATCTTCTTTCTTTCCCTCATTTAGCGTTTCTCCTTTAGTAAACATCAACCCATTGCCATAACTAACAGCAGCTTTAGGAATATCTTCATCCCCATCTTTACTGAATCCCAAACCGGTTCTTTCACCACTAAAACCATCCACTGATTGTGAATACTTTGTGGTATACGATGGAGTTTCAGTCTTTTTAACTGGCAATACTGAATTAGAAATTCTCAACTTTTTCTTTTGAGCTTTTTCAACTACCTCACTCGAATCCAATAAGTATAAATTAACACCTTTCTTTTCAACAGCCACAGACGCTTCCGTTTTATCTTCTGGTTCTTTAGTTTCAGCAATCTCTGGAATATTTTTTGAACAAGGAAACAATACCAGAGTCACATTTTCATCCTCTTTAATATTTATACTGGAAGGAAACAATGGTTTCATATCTTCATTAATTGGTGGCGTTAAATCATCAGGCTTGGGTGAATCTCTCGGAGTGGTGTCATTAGATTTGAGTTCACTAAACATGTCAATGTTATTTGGTTTACTTTTAATTTTAGGCAATTCTTTTTTCTCAATTTCTTCTAATAAATCGTCTATATTAATTTCGGTTATGCTTTTTGTCTCTTTATTATTCTCTTCATTGGGCTTAGGAGATGAGGGTTTCGATTTGAATTCACATTCAATAATCTTTTGCAATTCTTCAGGTATTTCTCCACCTAGCTTTTCTAAGAGTTTAGCCTGATCTTTTAGTCTTGTTAGTAGAATAATTTCGTCCTGACTGTCATCATTTTCACCAACTTTTTTAATCTGAAATAAAGCGGAAGATTGTTTTTAAAAAAAGTGCATGTGTTCAAATGAATATTTTTTTGTATATTGTTATTATATTTCAGATTGAAAACTTAACCATCACACAGGCTTTGAAATTAACGATTCAGCATTTTAAAAGATTTATAACTAAAGCAATAATGAAATGACAAAAAATTATACATAAAAAACCACAATGTTAAGTATTAATTATGAATATTTACAATTTGGAATAAAATACATCTCAAGAACACTGAAAAGTAATTTTTAATAGCTTTGTATCAGGGGCAGATTACTCATCATTCCATTTTGTGATCAACTTAGTTAATATAATTTATCAAAACTATGTCTTTAAGCATCATAAAAAATAATAATAATAATAATAATAATTTATTTCTGTATGATAACTAGCTTAATTACAATATTTTACGAACATAAATTGGGTTAGTAATGCAATCAATTAAAGTGTTATCTACCTAAACTAAGTAAACTTAATTACTTGTGTCTTAGGTATCCACAATAAATACGTGTTAGTGCTTAATTGACAAAATTCCTTACAAATAACAATGGAGTGTGCTTACGCAATTCAATTTATTTTAACAACAACAACATTTTACTTATTCTATGTAGCATTATTTATATTACTTAAAGACTATAATAGAAAAAGCAAACCTGCTGGTTCATAAACCGTGATTTATGAAAGCTACACATACAAATCTACATAGAAGCATCAGACATGGTTGCTAGTGAATGTGATTTGTTACAGAAAATAGTTAGAAGATCCCTATTTTTCTTGATGACGAGGATTCAATGAAATAAAATAAAATATACTTTATTGTCTTTAAGATCAACATGAACATTTAGATACGTCAAACATTTACACAAAATGGAAATTGCATATATTTTTTTAAAAACAATGAAAGAAATATGAGCGGTACCATAATAAAGGAGTAAAAGCAAATGGGTTCTTTTTCAGAATTTTTCAAAGTTTGTCAGTTTATCTGTCTGTTGTGGTTTTTCTCAATATTTGTCAGTCTTCCGGTGACTCTTATCAGGGGGATCTGTCAGTCAGCCTGTAGTGATTCTAAAGGAGGGAGGTGATTGTCCGTCAGTCAGTCAGTCGGTAACTCTAACAAAGAACCCATCTTTGTCAGAATTTGTCAGTTTATCTGTCTGTTATGGTTTTCTCAAGATTTGTCAGTCTGTATCTGTCAGTCAGCCTGTCGTGATTTTAAAGGAGGGAGGGGATTGTCCGTCAGTCAGTTTGTCGATGACTCTGTTACGAGAACGAATGTTAAAGCTATAAGGAAACAATTATAAAACAGTACTTAACCTCTTCTATTTTGTTTTCTTTGACAATAGGTATATCGACAATTTTCTCAACAGGATCCGGTGCCTTTATCGGTTCAGTCATAGGTGGAAACTCAGGTCCGATTGGCATATTGTACTCCTGATTAGGTGGCATTGCTGGACCAAATTCTACCGTTTTATGAGTAGATTTCTTTGGCTTCTTCTGTATTTTTGCCACTTTAGGTGGTTTTACTGGTGGTAATGGTGGTGGTGTCTTGACCGGTGTGTCAGGTTCATCGTTTGATTCCGAATCAGAATTGTGGTATGATGTTATTAGCTCGATTTTTACACTGAAACAGATGATGAACATATTTATTTAGCCTATTCTACACTTGAAAAGTAATAAAAGGCGCACTTAATGCCGCAAGGCATCCTTTGCAAGTTAGGATTAAGATTCAGATCAGATTTTCTGTTAGGGTTAGCAAATCATTTAATCTGGGTGATGGGTTAGCCTGGATTGGCAAAACAAGACGCCACACTTCTGCTTACGCCCATGCACATTGTTGAAGAATCACAAGAACTGAATTCCTCTCTCCTTGGTTGGTGAGATGAGGCCCATGCCCAGTAATGGGACGTTAATAAGATAGGCATGTTTTGATGAGAAGTGTAAGTATGGTACACTCCCAAAGAATGGAATGGAAGATAGAATTAGAAACTGACAATTGCTAGGAGTCAGAGAGCAAAATAATTTTATGCCAGAAAACAGAAAGTAACGAGTCCATGAAACAAGTGAAAAAAAGATTTGATGATTACATTTTTTAATGTTTCTTGAAAGTATGAAATATTTTTTTATTTATTTATTTCTCATAACATAGCAGATGTAGTTGTAACAATTTTTAGTTTACAAAAACAAGCCATTAAAAAAGTTAAAACAATGAAACGAATATTGTTTAGAACCACTGAGTTTGTTACATGTATAAGTAATATGGTTACTGTACTACAGTAGGATAGACGTTTGTTGCTCCCAGATAGTTCTGCAACTTTTCAATATTCTCAAATATTCAAAGTGTGTGTTCTTTAATATTAAAATTGATAGCTTAAGCCTGTGAGTTGTGGCTAGGAACTGGCACTTAGAATCACTTATATTAAATTTATTTTTGCATGTAAATGAATCTTAGCTTGATTAAAGTGTTATATTTTTTTTACATTTCATTTTGATGTTTTCAAGTGCTATATAATATATGAAATAAAGATCTATTGACTTTGACTTTAAAAAATATGTTTAGTTTTTACTGAGCTCTAAGTAAGACAAGGTCCCTATTACTAAGGCAATAGCAGTCAAAATGGATGTGAAAGCATTTGAAAATTAAGTTTGCAACATCGGTTAACTTTTCATTGACTCTGTGAATGAAATTTTTTTTCAATGAAAGTTTTATTTTTAATTTCTCCTGTGTACTTTTATCAAATAAAGAATTATTATTATTATTACTCTGTATAGGTCATCACTTATACCGGCTGCATAGAATTCATTTTGCTTCGCCCATTTAGTTACAAAAAGAGTTGTATGAACTAAATTAATAAAAATACATACTCTTCATCATCACTACATCTTCGTTTCTTCGTTTTGGCGTTTGTCGTAGTTTTCTTGGCAGGTTTGGGAGGTGACGCTTTAGAGGTTGGCTTGGGTGGCGCTCTGGTGTGTGCAGTTTGTTTCTCCGCCAAAGCTTGCTGATACAGTTGCCACTCTTCTGCAGATACTTCTCCTGAACCTGAAAGATAGATAGATTTAGACTTAATAAAATAAATTACTCTTTAATATTTTTACTATGGGTATGAGATTTCGTTTAGAATCCATGTGAACGCTAAGCACCTCAAGAGATCAAGCACAGCTAAAAGTAAAGTTTCTGACAACCATAAAGTCTCCCTTTTAAGGGATGGCCATGAGATTATGTAATTATTTATTTATTACAATTTATTTGTTGTGATAAAAATCTGTAATTTCTGTCAGTTGGGATACGCATTTATAGTCACTGATGTTGCAAAGTAGGTGGAATGAGAGAGAACAGAATGATATGGTCAAGAATAGGTGGATGAGTCAATGATGGTAAATTTAAGATACCCGTCTCCAACCCCAGATAAACTTTGAGCAGGTAACAAGGATAATGTAATAAGTTTCATAAACAATAGCTACCATATCCTAGAATTAACCTGGTTGCCCTAGACTTAAGCCCAGGACCCAGGGTTCACTCACTTATAAATAACAGAACAAATACTCAAAGCCATTAGTATTTTTTTTACCTGATGCATGCAACTGCTGTTGGGCTAATTTGAGAGCCATTAAATATTCAGGGGGCGCTTCCCACGTGACTGCATTGGTGTGTTGGTTCCAGTAGTATGTAAAGCCACTGGTTTCGTCATAGCAGGCAGACCATGCTGAAACAAGAGGTAAATGAGAATATTGAATTTTATCTGTTAATGTGCAGATGTTTCTGGAACAGGAATGAATAGAATTTCAATTGTGTCTTACTATCTGTTGCTTTAAGATTATTAAGGTGTATTGAAAGATATGTCAATTTATACTTTATCAACATTTAGGGGGTTATTACAAAACAAGATCTAAAGTTTTAAGAAACAAGAAGAAGAAGAAGAACAAGAACTTTTATTCAATAAAATGAAGACGGTAAAAGCACTAGTTTTAAATGTGGTTTACATTTAGATTTTGTTTTGTAATAAGCTCCTATAAGCCCCTTTAGAAAGCAACAGAGCAGGGTTGCTATCAAGCTCTGTATACGGAACCGAAACTACCTGATCTGATAATAAAGTTTAAGATAATAAGTTTCTAACAATAATTAAGAAAGTAAATACTTTTTAAATACTTTAATTATATATGTTGTGATTTTTTTTCTCTTATCTATGAACTTACTTGTTTAGAGCATTTGCCAGTGTTCAGTAGTTTAATAAATCAAACAATTTGCGTTTTTGTCATTTAGTCAAAGTCAAGTAAAGTCTATCTCAGTCAAGACAAAGTTCTACCCCAGTAAAGTAGTGGAGACTTCACTAGAGTTTTCATGAAGTTTTGGAGATAATATGGAAAATTAACTGCAATAAACCAATTTCCTACACTTTCCACATTCCACAAAATTATGTCTTCAAATCCACCATAATTAAAAATATAAGCATGAAAAATAGGTGCGTCTTACACATTAGTGCCATAACACAAATAATGGATTACTGCGAATAAAGACATTAGTTTAGTTTTTAAAAATTTAGTTTACACTTAATGAAAGCACAAGCAATGACATATTATGACTGATTGCTATACTATGTGATAGTTATAATTTGTTAGAGATATTGATTAGAACAAATGTTATCTTTTATTTACATTTCAGTTGGTACCTGTAAACAAATAGCTTTAAAAAAGAATTAAAACTCAAAAGATTTATTGCTGTTCATGTGGTTCGCAAGTTATTATGTTAATCACTTTTGTTTTAAGACTGCCTAATTCACTTTAACATTTTCTGAAAATTCTAATATCTGTAACCAACATTATCAGATAATCTGAAATAATTTAATGTTCATCACTGGTATAATAATTTTCATATAGCTATATCCAGATCCAATATGAATAATTCCTGAAACTGAGTCAAAACTTCCCGTGAAGACTGTACTAGTTATTTAAAATAATGAACTGATTTACAATATTGCACCACTTGCATACAATAAATTATCCTACTAAGTTGTGATTAATAAATACTGATGTGTATAGAGTATTACAGTTCACTATTGGACATAGAGTATACATATAAACATTAAAAACTTCTTGCCCCTCACAAAAACATCACCCTACCATTATTTACAATTTATCACATAATGTGAATTGACTTACATACATAAGTACCTAATCTTCTTGTCACTTAAATTGTATACCAGTACACAAAATGCTTCTACTATATAAAAGAGTACCAACAGCGGTTAACAAACACAAATATCGTTTAATACGAGTGATTAAGAAAAAAAAGCCGAACTATGACATTAAGTATAAGAAATTTAACATTTTAAGGTTAATTTACAAATACATAGTTAGTTTTAAAATTAACACATAACAAAAAAGACTACTCACGACAGTGTGCTATAGGTGGAGGGTGAATAGTAGACGAAGGATCCGCTCCAGAATAAGCTACTGGAGTTTCCGAAGAAAACTTAGGAGGTACAGAATTCACAGTTCTCGCTGGCACACTAGGCACAGTCTTTGTTGGTTTACCACCGTCGGAATCATCATCCGAATCTCCATAGTTGCCGATTAAACCAGCTAAAGCGTTTGCTTTGCTCATTTTCACAAGAAAAGGTTAGGATACAAAATGTACCACACATGTAGGTTAAAAAATAGACGTTGCAAAGCAAATGTTTACACACAAATGAAACCGTTTATAATATGATAATAAATATACATCTATCCAATTTATATTTATACGGTTTTAGCTATTTTTATCCAATTTGCAATGCGAATTACGATAGCTACGTTGCGATAATTACGATATTAGTACCACAGCCGCCACAGACTGAAAAGATGATGATTGATAGTTGATACTTGTCGTTCGCAATCAGTGTTGCCAACATTAATTTTACCAGCCCACCAAATGCGGCAGCGTAAACCACCAGAAACCACTTAAACCTAAATTGCCTCTTAATACATCAGAATTTCACTAAATAACTAAAAGACAACCAGTATGTATCTACCTTAAAATAAAACAAAAAAAAGTTATGGGTATTATGAAGTAGTTATTTTTGTTTCTACTAAAAGGAAAACAATACGTTAGTAGGTACAGAATTAAAGATGATCGTCTTCAGAGGAATCAGTGCAATTTGCTTTTGAAGACAAAAATTCTTTAGTTCCAATTTTCTATAATACGGTATTTGATATTATTTTGATTTTATATTGGATTAGAAACATAATAAAATAGTGGTTTAACGTTAAAGCTGACCACTAACTAAAATAATCTAATCCACCAATAAATCCACCAGACATTAAAACTAATTTTTTCCCGCCGAAAGGCACGTTTTAGCCACCAGATATAGTGGAAATTCCACTAAGTTGGCAACACGGTTCGCAATTCGTCCGTGTCTTTGTTGTTCTTTTTCTTTTTTAAATTAATGGCACTATGTCATCAAGAGTAGTGACGACAATACAGCCAGACTCGTATGATAACTTCACATGTGAATAAAAAGAAACAAACGAAAGAGAAGCTTTGCTACATGTTAAAAGAGGATTTAAGTTAAGTTAAGTTAAAAAGTAAAGTTTGATATGATAACTTCCAAAAAAACTTCACGAGAAGAAATAATTGTAAATAAATATGAATAGTTTATAGGCAATGACGCTTTTAACTTTGATAAATAATTATATAAATTGTAATTTTAAAATCTGGGACATAAAAAAAATATGTGATCCAGATATCCAGAAGATGTGATTATTCTGATTTTATTTAGAAAATGAGGAGTGCAGCAATGGCCAATACGTAATTTACACTTGACCGAAATAACTGTTTTTGAATTTTTTTAAATTACTGGAACAAAGGCCTAACAGGAATCGACGGCTATGAATTATAAAAATAGTAGCTTTATTATTACTGCTTCTACTATTCCACAATTCTTAGAGCTGCTTTGTCATTACGTAAGATTATTTGGTCATGATTTATATCACAAATTAATGCGTTCTTAGCCCTTAATTATTGCCCTAATAAAACATAAAAAATGAAATGCATAAAGTATAAGCCATTTGTATAAATCAGGGGTGGCCAACAGGTCGATCGCGATCGACCGGTCGATCGCGACTGTTAGACCAGTCGATCGTGGCAAGGCAAAAAATATAAATACGTAAACCAGACTGTCCCACGTAATCACCTACTGCAGGACGCATTTTGTATAATTTTTCAACCGTCACGGTATTTATCCTCTATTTTACGCAGCATAGTCTTTTGTTTTCGGCTCGCGATGACCAATAAGCGGGAAGCGTGTGGGACGCGGGGGAGGGACGGACAGTCAGTCTGTTGACAGTTGACGACAGAGACTACCGGGGTTACGACGTTTCAACGATTGTCGATGTAAATCACGATTACTTTCTATTAGGCACGCCTCATAATTGTTTACGTACATCATGTATGAGTGGTTAAAAAGAAGCGCTGAAGGAACATCAAATGAAGAAAGAAATGCTTCTGAAGGTTCATCCAATAAAGTAAGTTAATATTTTTAATATTGTTATTACTGCGAAACACTTCTCAATAATTTGTCTATACTACAGGAATCACGAAATTTACAATAAAAATAAGGAAGTACAAATAATAAACCCGATCGTTGCGAAACATTGAGTAATAAAGTACCTACGTGCCGCGCTAATGTCATTGAACTCCCAAACGCTTTACAAAGTTTTCGCGCCCATAATACATCAAACTATGTATTAATTTATAGCCGTGTTTATTTACTGACTTTTTTTAAGCTGTTACCTACCTATTCAAATATTCGTGATGTTACTTTGATCAGTTGAAAAACATATTGAGCAGTTATTTCATTATTTTTAATTACAAATTTTTGTTCACTGCTGAACTAGTTATTTAACGTACTATTTATAATTTTTAACATACCAAAACAACTATTTATTTACAACTGCCTCTTTTAGTCAGTGCCATATTATTTTAGGTAAGTACAGACGCCAGCACGTCCTGTTACCCTAATCTATCAAAATTTTACAGTGAAATTTGAACCTTATTGTATCGTAATATGGTTGAAAATAGATCAAAGAAATTTGACAGATTGGGGCAGCTGGAAGTGGTGGCGTCTGTACTTGGTGTATCAAACTAATTAGCCACCTAGTAAATGGGTAAAAAACTAGAAAATATTGTCCGCTCGTTTACTTTGTGCCATCATTAGGAATATTATTATTCTCATTAAATTGGATTTCTACATTTGTTACTATACAAATTATGTTCCTAAAATTTCATTTTTTACAGATTCTTGATAAATGTGCTCCAAAGAAATCAAAAGTTTACCATTTTCACCAAGAATGGGAATTGGACTACTTCTTTACTATGGTGAAAGAAAAATGTTGTTGCCTAATATGCAATACATCCCTGGCAATGCCCAAAAAAGGAAATTTAGAGCGACATTTTAATACAATGCATAGCAAATATCAGACTGACTTTCCACCTAACAGCGAAATAAGAAAGAGTAAATTGCAAGCACTGAAATCGCAATTAAAAGTCCAAGAAAACATGTTTTCTGGGCCTATTGAGGAAAGTAAGGCTGCAACTGAAGCTTCTTTCCAAGTAAGCTACAAAATTGCACAAAAGTGCAAACCTTTTTCCGATGGAGAATACATCAAAGAAATCTTCGAAGAAGTGTCAGATTCACTGTTCGTTAATTTCAAAAATAAAAACGAAATTAAAAAAGCTATTCATGGATTACAGTTGTCGCGAAATACTGTGATGCGCCGTATAGAAATAATAAGTAAAAACTTAAACGAACAACTACAAAAAGATATCGCCCTCTGCGTTGCTTTTTCCCTTCAATTTGACGAGTCAACAGATATCACTGATACTGCACAATTACTTGTTTTTATTCGGATGGTCTTCGAAGATTTCTCGACTAAAGAAGAACTGCTAGGTATGATTTCCTTAAAAGGAAAAACTCGTGGCCTTGATATATTCACGGAATTCAAAGCATATATTTGCCAGATTAAGTTATGCTTGTATAAACTAGTATCAATGACAACTGATGGAGCTCCTGCAATGACAGGTATTCACAATGGTTTTATTGCTCTTTGTCACAAAGACGAAGATTTTCCAGACTTCATTAGCTACCACTGCATAATTCATCAACAAGTACTGGCTAGTAAGAGATTAAACACGAAACATGTAATGGATATTTCTTTTAAGATTGTAAATTCTATAAAGGGAAAATCCCTCCAAAGGCGGCTCTTTAAACAGCAATTAGATGAGAAGGAACCAGAATTGGCAATGCACACTGACGTGAGGTGGTTGAGTCGAGGCAAGTTTTTGCAAAGATTTCGAGATCTATTGGACGAAATAATAAAATTTCTTGATGAAAGGGGTGATGATTATCAGCAATTGCGTGATTTAGACTGGCAATGTGATTTAGCTTTTTTGGCAGATTTTACTGGAAAACTGAGTACATTAAATTTGAGTCTACAAGGCAAGAATAAAACATTAACAGAAATGATAAGCTCTATTGCAGCGTTTCAATGTCAAACAGAGTCTATGATAGTTGACATAGAGAAGAAAAAATTTGAACAATTTGTTAACATCAAGGATCATATGGAAAAACATCCTACATACAATTTCATTTCTAAGAAATATACGTCAGAAATTAAGGCAGTGGTCGCAGACTTCGAAGTTCGCTTTGGTGATTTCAGAAAAATTGAGAACTTGGTTCAATTCATCAGTTATCCGTTCAATGATTCCATTGTTCATAGTGATATCTATGAATTGGCTACAAAATTTGCAGATACATTTCAAATGGAGCACATGATGTTACAAAACGAAATTATTACTCTGCGCTGCGACATATTTCTTAAAGCAAGGTCATCGTCAGGTCATGATTTCTGGGCATTGGTTTCCAACGAAAAATATCCAAATTTGAAGAAGTGTGTTGAACAACTTCATTCGTGTTTTGGTTCAACATATTTATGTGAATCGGCATTTTCCTACTTAAAGCAAACAAAAAGTAAACACCGTTCTCGCTTGACAGACGCTCATACATTGGATTCTTTAAGGCTGGCAATCTCCAACTACAAACCTGATTATGCTAAACTAGTGGAAGATACTCAGACGCAATGCTCACACTAATATAATATGTAAATTAGTAGTTAGTATACATAATTTTCACACTTATGTTTTTTCTCTTAATAAAATAAAAAATGCTTCATGATTGTGTACTCAACTATGCTGTTTCATTTAAGATTCTAGAAGTAGGTATGTAATTGGTCGATCGCGCAGGGTCTCGTTATTGAACAAGAGATCTTGGGTTCAATCATGTTGGCCACCCCTGGTATAAATGAACTGAATCAAAACTATGAAAATGACATCAACTATGGTATTTGTTAAATCTTTTGTCTAAACATTATTTCGAGTTTATTTTTTATAGGATCAGACGAACACCAGCTAAGCACAGTTCTCATGTGATCAAATATTTCAAAGGATTATATCTTTAAAATATTCCTCAATGTAGTCCAAGTCTGATTTCAAGTTTTCCTTTTGAAGAACATTTTTGGCACACCTAATAGATAGCGCGTCAGAACTTCTTAAAAGATTTACAATTGTTTTAATTTGTTCGTAATATTTTGCATAATATGACACCGCCTCCAACCAAGTATCCCATCTTGTAATAACGGGTTCTGGAGGAAGCGGCATGTGGGGAAAGGTGTTTTTTAACAAGCGCACTCTATTAGGTGACTTTAAAAATATTAAATTTTTTTTATAAATAATTTTAAAAAATTTAGTCCTAAGGAAGTCTCCGATTCTTGTCTCTGTTCTTCGAAGTTTAGGCAAATAGGCACTACCTATTCCTATCACTGCAAATAATGCATAGGATAGTAGCCATAATCTTCACTATGTTTTTGTAGCATAAATTTACAAGGCATTTTTTTTATTCAAATTCTAATTCATATTCATTTATTCAAGTTTGGCTCAAAAAAAGCTCTTATGAATGGCAAAACTTAAAAACTATCGCGCCCATTCACTGTGGGCGGGAGCTTGATCGTAAAAGAACGGGCAAGAAAATCGTCAAGGTTGGTTTTTTCTCCCGCCAGTTACAAGAAAATGTCATCATCACAGCCCACTAACGTCCCACTACTGAGCACGAGCTTCCTCTCACATACCAAGGTGTGAGGGTATTGGGTCATACTCTACCATGCTGACCCAGTGCGGATTGGCGGAGGCAGGTGTATTGCGTCCTGCTGCTAGAAATTTTCAAGCCACCCATTAGGCCTCTAACATGGCTTAACGACTACCACATTTAGTGATAACCGGGGCCAACGGCTTAACGGGCCTTCCGAAGCACAAGAAAATGTACTTAGTAGTAAAACAATTTCACAAATCTACAAAAACCTGTGTTCTGCAGTCACAAGATTTAAAATATAAGAAGAATTAAGTATACGAGTATGAGTACGAATAAACATAGTAGACATGAGCAGACCAGTCCCCACTAGCGGCACCCGTTCACGAGTATGACGCATTAACCAGCCATCGTTTCGCTCAACCATATTTTAGGGAACGTAACGACCCGATGCATGACGCCACCACCGCAAAGACATAGGTACTAAAGCTACAGGATAAAAGAATTTGAACAAAATAACATTGTATGGATGAAATGTGCTGCAAACCACAAATATTTTTGGTTTTATGAAAGATATCATTTATAGAAATTCAGTCTTAATATCTATATAATCATTCGAACAATACTATGCGTTCCTAATAAAAAAACATCATTTAGGAGAATGATAGGACTACAAAAGTTGTTGGGAGGCGATGGCCTCCTTCTGCGAAGTGTTGATGTCGCAGAAGGAGGCTGCGGAGCGGGAGAGGGAGCGGGATCCGCTCTCTCTCCGGCTACGCCGTTGGCGCAGCGGGCGGGCCAGGAGGGCCCGTCAGGCAGCGCCTGGGGGGTCTTAGGCGGCGGGGGCAGGGGGCCCCTTCCGTCTCGCCATAGACCCCCCCCGAAGTCGGCCAGTTACGCCATGGCTGCACATAGAGGTAGGGGGGGCGCTGCACATTGCGCCTCCCTGAGGAGGTCTCCCCGGTTCTGATCCGGGGGGAAGTTGGCCGCGGGCGGGGTACCAGAAGCTACGAATCCAGGCACTGGTACCTCGCCCCTTTTCAACAGCGGTGGGCGTCGTCTGAAGTGTTTTAGTGGGTAGGACTGCGGTGGTCGCGTCTGCCGCAGTGAGCCCCACACCCCCTCCTGGTCTCCCCCTTTTGGCCGGGAGACAGTGCGTAAGCAGCATTTTTTTACAGACGATAATAAAAAAAAAAAAAAAAAGGACTACAAAAGTTGTGTGTGCAGTTATTAGATTAAAAATAATATTAACTTTTTTCAGTAAGCTAAATTCTTAATTACAAATAAAAATAGTAGACAAGAGCAGACCAGTCCCCACACGCAGCACTCAATCACGAGTTTTAACAACCTACATGGAACTACCCCCTACGGTGGGAGGAGGGAGATAAACCGACTATTCTCTCCCTGTAATGCCATTAGTATTGCTACTGTGAGGGCGACATCTGAAGCGATCGGCACCTGGGGAGGCATCGACGCGGCGCGCGCGCACTAAGCGGAATGCTAGGTGGCGCACTATTATAAGGCATAATTTTCCACTGCTCACTAAAGGTCTCCCCCAAATGGCGCCAGCCAAGTCGGTCTTCTGCAGACAGCATGAAAGAATACCAGTTGCCAAGAAATAAAAGCTTTATTTGGTTCTGTAACATCCCTGTTTGTGTATAAAACTTCATCTTATTAAATAAAAGTCAAATATATTTCTTTATTAAATGTCTTTATTAAGTTAATGAGTAGATACATTAATATACATTGGATAATTATGAAGGTACATAAATAATTATATGTCTGTACATTATATCGAACTATTAATTAGGTACAAAATTATAATTAGCATATTGGTAACTATAAATTATCACACTGTTTACTTTTTGTTACGATGGCCTTGTATAGATGACAAAACGTTTAAATTTATCTTTCTGGTGTTTCTATTTTTATCCAACGGAATTGTAAAGCCTGTTCTAATTTATTTTTTATATAACCAGACATAAAGTTTTATAAATAAGACTCAATATTTTCTGACAGTCGCTGTTATAAATGGGTGCATATAACGGTGATCTCTGTAGTTGCTCCGTGGTGCTTACTTTGTCTATTTTCATCTATTCGCGGAAATATTCGCTGCTAGCTAATATGCGTCGACAGACTGTACTTATATCACAAAAGTATAGGTCGCGTCATGTAAAAAGAACGCTGGCGGTCAAGCTGCGCATTAGGCGATTTATCGGTCTATTTGGTGGTATGAGGTGCGGCGCGGGGCGGGCGGGTCACGCGCCGCATGCTAGACGGCGCGCGATTGGTTCGTCAGTCGACCCATACGGCGCGCGATTGGTTCGTCAGTCGACCCATGCGCAAACACACCCCCTCCACTTTCTTCCAGCGTTCTTTTTACATGACGCGACCTGTAAGATATCTCGATTTTATTGTACTTGACAATTACGTTAGTTATTTCTATCAAAACATACTTACAAAATAAAAATATTTATTTAATTTAAATTCACAATTAATATTGTACACGGGAGTGGTATATTATAAGGTATTTTGTATATTGTATTTTGGTAAAGTAAGTACTGGAAGCCAGCATTTTCATATAGGTACGTGGCTTATTCTAGTTGTACCAAATTTTGTGGAAGTCGCTTAAGTTGTTCATTAATAAATACAGACTATACAAAGACCTTGATCAAAGCAAATGATGGATGAGACTCTCATTTCAGCGTTGGTTGTGAAGAAATCGTTGTTCTGAGGCTCTTTGATGCCCAGTGTATGGGCGATACACGTGTGTTGAATTTTTTCTCGATTTTTCGGGAAATTATAGTTGCGCGGGAATTGTTACTAAGATATTTCAATACTTGCATACAATGGATTTCCTCAAAATAACACCTAAATTAATAAATTACCATAATCAAAGTCAAGGGCTACGCAATTAACACGTAAAATTACCTACAAACTATTGTTGTGTAACGATTTTCATTTTTGGTGTCAAAAAAACTGCAAATGCAAAAAGTTATAAAATAAAAAGTTTTTGTAGTAAGATTTTTGGAGTTTTTGTAAGCTTGGGCGTGCTGACGCTACTTTAAAAAAACCCAACAAAATAACGCTTAAAATTGAGACTTCTTGGCGGGAAAGTGAAGCGTCATGTCTGCAGTTTTGTTTTATTTTCTAAAATTTGTGATATTTCTAACATTAATGTGTAATAACGGTGGATTATTACCGTTAAGTGTTTGTGAATATACATGAGTGTTGGTAAATCAAACGAAGCAGTGCAACATCACTTTTCGAATTCTCCTCAAGGAGTCCATGTGAGATCTCAGTATGGTCCCACATCTTTACTGAGGACTCAAGGGGCTTTAGGGGAGGGTATCTCATTTACCATTTATCATCTTTATCACCACTCATTCTCATTTACTATATTTTATTAATGTTAATATATCTTTAACTTGACACTGGCTAAATGTGCAAACCGCACGAAGCCATCATTTAAAAAAAGAAGAAGAAGAACGCTTAAAATTTGTTTTATTCAAGAATCATAAAAAAATATGACTTCTGACGTTCAAAACTATGAGGATATTGTTCTGCCAGATAAATTCTCAAAGAAAAAAAATTGTCTTAATGCTGGGCAGAATATGTAGCTCTCGGTTTTGATTCTTCTGATGGTCTTTTTACATCCTGTACATCCTAACTATCCTTAACAGATCGACATATAAAATTATTACTCATTGTTTGTACGACATCATGTGCGATTTACTGTTCATTATTCGTATAAAAAGGTAAAAAATTAAAAAAGAGAACTTAATCTATTTGACTACTTCAGCAGATAGACCTACTTACAAGGAGTTAAATTCAAGGAGTCAATTCAAAATTGAAATATACAAAGCTAATAGCTTGCGCGCTTACAAACTTAAAAGTGTAAATTGTACAAAATAGCTTGATTTCGAGGAATTTATTTTTATAATAAAACCTTTATGATTAAATTACGATATGCTTACAATAGTTATTATTATTAATTAATTACATTAGGTACTTATATTATTACTTATACCTAACACTATTTAGTAATAATATCAACAGACTGCTACAGGCTATATTTTGTCATAATAATATTTACTATATAATTAAACAAATGTAACAAAACTTATGGCTTTCATTCTAATTTAATTTAAATTTATTTATTACTATTTTAATTAGGCAAGTTAATTTAGTCCGTATGTAGGTAGTTAGCTTATATTGTAGTCATGGTTGTTTGGCATAATATACATTTTGTAAATCTGATTACTTTAAAGCCGAATGTAATATAATGTAAAAAGAAGAAATGATTATTAGCTATAAAAAAATTACAAACATAAATTAAGATTTCGATAAAGGTGAAAGTAAAACAATGAATTAATCGTGAGAAGAAGAGTATAGTTCGAGACAGTTCGAGTTAATTAATGGGCATGAGCCAATTTGATTAAAATGCATTTATGTGTTTTCTACGGACGACTATATCTTATTCGATCGATAAAACTAAATACTTCGTTACCGGTTCACGATACACGGTTCACACGATCCAGGTTTCAGGTAAGCCGGGTGGCACTGGGGGCAGGCCGGGTTTTCTCCATAACTTGCTCTCCCTTTCCTTTCTACTTTTACCTGAAATGAAGTCTGAGCATTGTCAGCTTCGTAACCTGGATGAGGTTTATCTAAAGGAAAGATGTAATCAGGAACAAAATATGAATTAATATCATATTCTGTTTTCTGTGGTTTCGGATCTTCTGTTGTTGTTGGAGGTCTGGTTACACTACTGAATGGACTACGACCTCTGAGTACTTTAGGCTGAAGTTCTTCTGTGGTATTTGTTGCGTTATCAAGTTTTGGAGGAGCTAAGTCAAATGCGGGCACTGCCCATTTCCACTCGTAATACACTGGTGGCCCCATAGTTGTAGATGGTGGGTCAGATAAATCTTTCTTTGGTGGCAGTAAATTCTTACTAGGAGTTGGTATGGAATGTACAGAAACACTACCATATTCATCAGTATTAGCTTCAGTGGAAGCAGTTTTTATATTGACAGTGTTGAATCTTGTGCTTTCAGTTACACCTTTTTCTCCTCCTCTGTTCAATTTGTTGAAATCGTTTGCAGCGTTATTACTTTTCTCTTGAGTTCTTTCATCTTCAGAACTAACTTGTCCTTCTGGTAGATGTTTGTTGAGATTTATTATTTCTGTTCTAGACATGGCAGTTTTGTGAGAATCCGGAGAATTCGGGTCGAAGCGTTTGATAAAGTTAAAGACTCTGTCATTATTACGTGGCTTCATTCTAACGTCAATATCATAATCAGAGGTAGGTTCTTCTGTGGTGGTTTTGTCTGGGAATGGTGGAACTAAGTCCAGGGAAAATGGAGGTCTAGTAGTTGGTGCATTGAAGTTTGGTAATGGAGTCGATCGTGTATTTTGGAAGCCAGTTTTGGTACCATCAGGTGTAGTTTGGAATGTCGGAGTTGGTTCTTGGGATGCAGCACCAGCGAGGTGGTCCTGGTCAAAAGTAGGTGTGTTTTGGTTAAATTGTTTGTTGACTCCAGTACCCGTGGACCATGACGTTGGCGGCCTGTAGGTTTGCTTAGCGCTGTCGAGTCCGTTATTGTTGGAATTGTATATGGAGTCAGGGATGCCGACGATGCTATTCCCTGGATGGATTGGGTACTGAAAAGTAAAAAAAAACAACATTAATGTTATGTACGGCTAAAGAATTATTGTTTCTCATAAAAAAACGATAAGAATAGTTTATTTACAATGAGATAACGTACATTACATGACATTGTATGTTTTATTATAAAATTAAATACTAAATTGAATTACAATAAATCGGCCTAAATTAAATTGACTTGAAATAAAATCTACATTATTTAGTTTTTGTTTTGTGATAGTTATGTATCTAATAAATTTCTTGATATCCACTATATTCAAGGATTAATGATCTTTACGAAGTACTACTTGGATATTTGTTAGAGGACGCCCATTTTAAGTACCTACCTTAACAACTGGGGACTTACACAAAAAAAATAATTGGATAAGTTTGGACTTTACATACGCCACAACAAATGACGAGGTAGTTTGAAACAAATTCACATCATCAACTCAGCTAATTTAAGTCTGGCTACTGAACACAGGCCTTCTTTCCAAACCAAGTGCGAGTAATTATGATCAGCCGGATTTTGTTTACATTCCGAACTATCAGATTATCGTCTTTTTCGTCAACTAGTTAAAAGTTTTACCTTCGATTCAGCTTCTTTCAGCCCATCGTAGTAGTTATTATTCGGTGGCACAGATAGGATGTCTGGGCGAGGAGTTCTTCTTTTCATATCCTCTTCTGAGACAAATGGTTTATCTCGTTGACCTGGAAAGGATAAAATCCAAAATTTTATTGAAGCCATGAATAATATTCCCACACTTGGGTCTAATTAGTCGCTTGTAAAGAGTTCTGAGTCAGAATACAGTCATAAGTTAATAGCTTTAAGATATGCTAAGAATGACAGAAGATTATTAATGTATTGTAGCGTTTTCTACCAGATGACAATCTTAAGTAGTCAGTGAGTAATATTATTAGCTTGTAACAACTTAAGTTCCACAATTGCTGTGTGAATGCATGCAAAAGGAATTTCCTTGTGGAATGTGCTCCATAAGGGCAAATATTACATTATCGTATATTACGAAAATCTTGAAAATATTATTCCTTGCGAAAACAAACATAAAACTTGAAACTTCGACAATTCTTTTTAAGATTTTGTAATTTTTCTAATTTGTCATAATTTTGAATCATTATACAGTAAACGAAACATGATAAAAAAAGGTGGCAAATTTAACGTTTGCATGAAAATGCCTAGATCTCCAGTCTATTAGATATAGGAATGATACTTATAGTTGTTTAATACTAAGTACTAGGTACTATGACGAAGATTATATAAATATTGCCGTTCCAAGCGTTACAGAACAGTAACTGTTTTGTAAGCTTAACTGTTAAGGCATACAAATAAACAATAAAGCAAGATTGCAAATTAATCGGTCCCAGACTCGTCTACTTAGTCTTTCAAGTAGGTAATACTAGTTATTTACAGTAAATAAGATGTCAAAGATAAAAACAACAGAAGTAGGCGTTACAAAGTCATCGTTTGTGGCTTGTGGGCCAATTGTGGTCGGATCGGCTTTCGTCCACACCTCGATGATATTCAATACTTTCGGCGACATTGCTTGTATAGCGATCTTTAATAATAACAATGGCCTTCGTATTAAATTACCTAACTACATTGTTATTGATTATAGAAATTGATGTTATTAAATTATCAGACTCCCGCAGTAGTGAAATGGCGCTCCTGGATTTAAGTGACGGCTTCAGACGAATATGGCGTGGAGGAGTATATAGTTTTTCGGTTATAGAACCGCACTTCGCTTCTGAGGTCGTGGCTTCGATTCCCTCACAGGACAAATCGTTGCGCGCATAAATATAAATATTTTTTGACGGCCGATATGGCTAGGAGGTCAGTATACCTGCACTTCACTCGAGAGGTCGTGGTTTCGATTCCCACACAGGTCAAATCTTTGTGTGCATGAACATGAATATTTGTTCTGGTCTGGGTGTTCTGCTATGTATCTTAAGTATGTATTTACATAAAAAAAGTATTTATGTATGTTTATCCGTTATTTAGTATCCATAACACAAGTTCTTAATGATACTTATCTTGTGTGGATTAGAAGTGAAGTTATGTAAACGTGTAAACAATTTTCCAGTTGCTTTTTGAGTTTATTTCGTTTTCTATTTTTATAATACTGTCGTTTGTGGTATAAACAAGTATTATTTAGCAACGAAAGCTTGCGAAGAGCCTTTTTATAGGTATTCCATTCAAACACAACACGAGTTATCTCCCAAATCTGTCAGCCAAACATCAAATCTATAGTTCATTTAAACTCCATTGAATAGGATTAAATGAAGCTACAATATAGACTTGAAAGGTGCGCGTGGGCAGTGCTCAATTGTGCTTCAAATTAGAGTGCATTCAAGTGAATATTGTATGAATAAACAGTCAATTATAACTATAAAAGATAGAAGTTTGTTTATACTGAAATAAATATTAGTGCCTAGTGTCCATGTTTAAGAATGTGTGAATGAATTAAAAGTTTGTTTGGGATAATGTTTTATATTGGTCTGGCGAACATAAATTGTTCCCGGAAAGCGGCAATAGGCTCGCCACCTTTACCTATACCAAGAATATAACTATATATTATTATACTTATTCCCACAAGAACTTATAGTTCATATATACAGATATGTGGTCGCTACAATGTTGCGAACGGGGGGGCTGAAAACCAGCGCTGCGTAGAGAGTAGCCTACTCTGTGCAGCATAAGCTGAGCTTACTCCAGTTGCTTTTAGGATTATAACTATTTTTAATTTTATATTTTGTTATGTTAATGTATTCCTTAAAAGCAATAAAAGATTTTTTATTTTTTTATTTTATTTTATATAGCTTACATCTAAGATACTATTTACATAGGTACAGGACATCTGTTTCTGGACTAGATATCTATATTCCAGAAAGCAGCGCTCTTCCATAAAATAGTAACTCACTTATAAGCTAATTCAATTACAAAATAGTGGAATAATTGATATTATCAAGAACCGACGTCTAGACAAATTACAAATCTAAAAGGGTGTGTGTATTGTCCTCCCTGTGTGTAATATTATGGTGTTAGATTGAATATGTGAAAGTAAGCGTAGGTTCGAAAATTAGGACTATTGTAGAACACTTAATAAGATTTTGGGTTCGTCATAGCTTATGTTCTGAATATATTCAAATAATCATTGCTTGCAGTCTCTACTGATTAAACTAATAATACTTATCCGTATATATATATATATTTATATATATATTTATATATATATTTATATATATATTTATATATATATTTATATATATATTTATATATATTATATGGTTATAAATATCCTATAAAGACCTAGGGAGCCCAAGCCAACCTCACCTATAAGTGGTGCACCTGCCGATCAACGGACGAGGCTCTGGCGAACATAACAGTGCCCGGTAAGCGGCAATAGGCTCGCCAACTATTACGTGGTACCAACAATATAATTGGCGAAGTGTGGGCATATAATATGCCTCTGCCTACCCCTTCGGAGAAACAGGCGTGAATGTATGTATGTACTTTATGTTTACTATTTCTAAAAAGAAATAAGTCTGAACAAGACTATTTAGAAATGGTTTTAGAAAGGATTCCAAGATATTGATGATAAGATAATATATGTATATTTAAAAATTATTATTTCAAAACGTTAGTAGCTTGTAGGATCATAAGCCTCTATGGACACCTAGTGTTACAATCATGACATTGTTCAGCAATGTAGAGCCTAATAGACTTATTATTAAGTGGCTGGAGTTGACGATAGTTGTCCTACCAATAAGCAGGTTGGCATCATAGTCCCCTTCGGAGTTGGTACAGTTAACCATGTACCAGTGGTCGCAGATCAGCATCCTCTGCTGGAAAAGGGTGGTGTTCGGGCACGTGTAGCTGAACTGCCGGCCAAGACCATCGCACATGTGGTACACCTGAAACAAAGAAGATAAAAGTATTAGAAAACATAATTAAGTGACATCAAAAGTATGACTGAGGCCGATGAGGTGATCTAACTAAGGTCATAGTCTCGATTCCTACACAGGACTATATTCTTTGTGTTAATTAACATGAACATTGTTGCACCGGTAAACGCGACCGCCAGCAGTAATATCCACTAAAAATCTTCTGACGACATCCGCCGCTTGTTGCAGCGTCTAGTCTCGCCGGCGGCCAACGTTACCCGGGTCAGACTTGGAGGAACTTGTCTGAGAGGCGCAGTGGACGCGCCCCTTCTGCCTCCGTGTACGACCATAGAGATGATGGCCGAGTTCTCGTAGGGTCTGTGGTTAGACGGCAGGGGCACCCTGCCCCCGCTGCCTAATACCCTTCGGGCGCGGCTTGTCGGGACCGCCTGGCCTGCCCGTTACGCCCTTTTCAGGTCTTTCTTAGTTTCCCTATCCGGTGGTAAAGGCACTTTGGCCTCTGGCACCTTTTTTGTTATTGTACTAAAAACTGCATAGGAATCATTAAAATAGTAGTTATTTAGTAACCTCCTTACTAATGACTGTGACTTTCACTTGTATTTCGAAATGAATGCTCAAAGAAGTTAAATTGTTGTTTCATTTTTGCATAGCATATTTCTATAAAGTATTTCGAGGGTTCCGTGCTCAAACCCGATAAGTGTTTTTGGGCTTAAAACAGTACTTAAAAGAAATTATCGGTTAATTAAAAAAAATGAAACTTATAAGGTTTACTTATTGGATTAGGAAGTCCTCAGTTTTCAGTCTTCTTTTCTGAAATTGACTTATCTGATAATATCACAAGAAAAAGCGGCAGAAATTATGTATCTGATGTTGTCACTTATCGGGTTTGAGCACGGACCCCTCGACTTATTTAATTTTTTCAATGTTGAATAAAAAATTTACTCCTAGTTTCAATGTCTACAGTTTAATGCCACATAGTATACTCGTAATGATTCATTGTACTCCTGCATTCACACATAAAATGGGCAATTTATAAAAATATAATTCATACATATCTAACCTTTTGATTAAATATATGATGTGAAGTACCATTTGATTAATTATAAGATCAAAAAGCCATGCGGTTTGAAATTGTTAGTTATGTAACAAATATATCTACTGATGGTTATCACGTGGGTTTGTTTAAAATCGACAAGGTTAATAATCTACTAACCGTAATTATAAACCAGTATTCATGCTGGGTGTATAGGGTTCCTACCATGACCTAAAAAGCCCAAGCCAACCTTACATGCAAGTGGTGCACCTGCCGATCAACGGACGCTCTGGCGAACATAACAGTGCCCGGTAAGCGGCAATAGGCTCGCCATCTATTACGTGAGACCCACTCTATAATTGGCGAAGTATAATATGCCTCTGCCTACCCCTTCGGGGAAACAGGCGTGAATGTATGTATGTAATAATTCTAAAGGATAGGATACTTAAAGAAAAGCTCTATTGTAACTATTACATCTAAGGTAAAATTACATTTTATTTTCCGAATAAAATTAATGACAATTCAGTAGTAAATTTTTACCTTTCTTTAAAATTTTTTGTAGACATATCAAATTGTTTTTTAAAATCTAGTACATTTTTATGTAACTGGCGGAAGAAAAAACTAACCTTGACGATTTTCTTGCCCGTTCTTTTACGATCAAGCTCCCGCCCGCAGTGAATGGGCGCGCTAGTTTTTAAGTTTTGATTTTCATAAGAGCTCTTTTGAGCCAAACTTGAAGAAATGATTTTGACTGTAATATACTTCTATCTTATAATTTGTGATTTTTCCAGCTTATTATATTTATTTTAATTTAAATTTATAAATTTTAGCATATAAACGTTAGTTCATAAATAGGTATAATAAAATAAAAAAACTTTGAATATTCGTAAGATTCAGTTATAAAATAAAATTTTATTATTTCTGTGTTTTCTTAATGACTTTATAATTATTTTAAAGGTCCTTATTTTATTTGTTGTTATTAATATTTTAGAATTTTCCATTCTCATTTAAATATATACTTTAGAGCAGCGGCGGCCTTAGGGGGTGGCAAACGGGGCAATCGCCCGGGGCCTCGCTTTAGCAGGGGCCTCGCGTCAAGCAAATAAAAATAATTTGACTATATTTTTTTATTTAAAACTTTTCATTTTGATCCCTACTTATTTATTAAGGTTATAACATAACGGTAAATTAAATATAACCGTATTTAATTTACCTAAATCATTCATTCAAAACATAGTTAAAAAAATAACTTGAATATCGCGCCTCGAAACATTTGAAGATCGGTTCGATTGGCGCTCGGTCAACTCGGGAGTGTTCTGCACCTCTATCGCTCGGGGAATCCCCGTATATATCATTTCGTTCGTCAACTCTTGTCATTGTCACCTATAATCAGCTCGGCGAACCCTGATTCCTATGACACTGACAGTTATTCCCACGACACAACCTTGTAGTAGCGTCACCGTTATATTATAATCGAATTGGCGGTGTCTAAAAATGATATTTATTAATTTTAGGCAGATATATGCAATTACAATAATATCCCGTTGGAATTATAATAATTATTAACACTTACAAGAAATTATCTCAATCAGACTTTACGTTGACGTCCTGCAAAAGTTACTCCGTTTGGAAGATATCGTTATAGTCGATGTCATAGGGATCAAGGTTCGCCGAGCTGATTATAGGAACTATTTTGCTTGCCGTTTGAGTTACAAAATCGTTACTGCGCCGTATACTTATATCTTTAAATTTTATTGACTATTACGTTTTTATAGTATTTAAAGTATCGAGTGAGCTGGAAAAGTGTCAAGTAGGTACCTATATTTTTAAAGTATTGAGTTAGCTATAAAAGTGTAAAAATCTGTTTGATACTTAAAAATTATTTCTGACTGTTTGTGCGAAACAAAATAAGATATGAGTTCGCGTGATCGTGATGCCAGTAGAAAATTTGAGTCGGGTAGTTCAAAAAGGAATCGAGCTATCAAAAGAAAGCAGGTAAATGAAAGTCTACGTAGCTCTTTATATAATTACATAAAATTGAAACTTTAAATAAGATTGAAAACATTCCTTCCACATCATCATGGGTGCCGCCGCCGTCATTAAGTAAACACAGAGAGGATGATGATGAATTAACTACATCACCGGTGCAACTGTCAACGCTGTACAGTCAAGAACACAAATCTGAGCTCGAGTCTATGTCTCCATCTATGACTGCTGAAATGGAAAATCTAAATCCTCAAAATGACCCCGGTTTGTGGCCCTTAACAATTACTGATGTAGACCAAACTGAGATTGTATTAAAAAGTACGATCCGGGCTAAAGTTAATTTATTTCCCGTAAATGAATATCATTATAATAAGATATTAGTTAACGGTGAAAAGCTTGACAGGCGATGGATGATTTATTCGCAATCAAAGGATGCCATTTACTACTTTCCGTGTCGAATATTCGTGCTAGAAAATACAAAGATTGGATCACGTGAAGGAGTGTGTGATTGGAAACACTTGGGTGTTTACCTTAAGTCTCACGAATATAGTCGACAGCACAATGATTTTATGTTGAAATGGATTAATTTAGAGAATGGTTTAAAAAGCTGTTCCACTATTGACTTCTCGGCCCAGTCACAAATTGAACAAGAAAGGCAACGTTGGAGAGATATTTTAGAACGATTGCTCGCAATTGTAAATTTTTTAGCATCTTACAATTTGGCCTTTATAGAGAGAAATTAACATCTGACTCAGATTCGAGTGAGACAAGCGGCAACTTTATAGATTTAGTAAAGTTAATAGCCCGATTTGAGACTTTACCTAAACCAATTATAGGATAAGACTATTAATGACCACTATATCGGAAAAAAATGAATCGGAAAAAATAACTAAAGTTTACCCCACTATCGAAATAGTTCTGAGAATTATTGCCACCACACCTGTTACAGTTGCGTCAGCTGAAAGGAGTTTTTCGAGGCTTAAAATTATTAAAACATATTTGAGGAATTCGATCACACAAGATCGGCTTTCAGCCCTTGCTATTCTTTCAATTGAAAATGACGCAGCGTATTCAGCGTATAAGTTAGACTATTGTGCTTTAATTAAAGATTTTAGTCTTATGAAATACCGAAAACACCAATTTTAAAACGTATCATCTCTGTATTTGTTAATTTTGTAAATCTTTAAAAACTCATTATTTTTTATTTGTCTCACTTTATCATTTCTCGTCAAACATGTCAAACTTCTAAACCAAACAACCAAACCTTTCGTATTACAAACTTTTCACGAAGTACAAAAGGCCTTGCAAAGACCTGCCGCCCGGGGCCTCGCAATGCGTAAGGCCGCCGCTGCTTTAGAGCGAGAGAAAGATCGTATTTAGGTACACAAATATATGTCCTGTGTAGGAATTGAACCAATTCGGAACGAACTTAGGAGCAGAGCGCAGGCATAACCTTCACACCATATCCGTTGTCTTTATTAACACGTCAACAAGCCTAACATCGTGCTCAGAACTTCACACTTGACTAGTTCAATTGCAGTGTTATTGAGTTAGTAATTAGTTAATCATTGTTATGGACCACGACTACTGAAGGACGGCGC
The DNA here is from genome assembly GCA_949126915.1 of Musotima nitidalis. Taxonomy (NCBI): domain Eukaryota; kingdom Metazoa; phylum Arthropoda; class Insecta; order Lepidoptera; family Crambidae; genus Musotima; species Musotima nitidalis. The sequence continues at coordinate 1,415,195 of OX421424.1, read as the reverse complement.
CAGGGCGTGAGCTGCAGCTTTTAATCTAACGTTTGATTGACCGCTTCATTAACGATGAGTATTTTAATGATAAAGACTGTAAAGTAATGATTAATTTGTACAGCAATGCGCTAAGGTCTTTGTAATCTAATTACACAATGATTATAATATTTTTTTCGGACAATTACACCAATTGTTTAGTTTTAAGATTTGTATTATTAAGAACTTGTGTTTTGGATGCTTTATAACGGATAAACATACAAATATACTTTTTTTTTTGTAATACCATACTTAATTACATAGAAACGTACGAGATACGAGACGTAGATTACGTATTAATTAATATACATAGAAAAACACCCAGACCAGAACAAACGTTCACGTTTCTGCACACTTGTCCTGTGTGGGAATCGAACCCAGGACCTCAGGATCGGAGTGCGGGTATACACACCTCCACGCCATTACGGTCGTTAAATAATAATTATGTAAGTGTATTTTAAATATATAGAACCACTCGTGGCGTTCAAACCCTGGTGTGCGGAGTTATCGCTTGTTCCGTGCCTCAGGAAGCACGTTATGCCATGTCATGAACATCTATGGCAGTCGTCATTAGGAAGTCAGTGGCTTTTTAACATCCTGACATCTGGTTTACCGTAGAACTTAAAGCATTAAATGCTCTAAGCCATAGAATTATGTTTTCTTCTGGGTTGCGGAGATCAGATGGCAGTTGCTCCATGTAGTTAAACCAGTCTCTGGGCCCTTTTTTTTTGAGATGGAAAATCATCAAATGACCTTCTCCCGCTGTGGGTGGAGCGGGAGGGTGTGTCAGACTTCTACTGACTAAAAATCATCCATGTTCCTACTTTTGAGCCTGCTACGTACCGAGGCCGCGGTAACCCTTGCGAACAGTCCCGCAAAGTCTCTGGGCCCTAAGCTTAGGGCACAATAGGATAAAACAAAGATTGTGTCTTTTTTGTTGCGTGTAAGTGAATCTAAGCTTCGTGATTTCATTGTAATCAAATTTCGATTGTTTTTTACACGCATTTAATATTGACGTTTTCAAGTACTATATGTTAGTTTATACAATAAAATAATTTAGGTTTTTTTGAGAATACATATAGCCTGTGTTACTCAGATGTAATGTATATATCAGATATAATACATTCAAATAAAAAAATACTTTTTGAATTCGGTTCAGAATTTTTTAGCTTAAGGTTTCAATACAAACATTTAAAAATACCTCTTCATAATATTATATACGTAGTATAAAGGAAGCAATCACCGAATAAAGAAAACAAACCAGAAACATGTCTATAAATACATTTCGTTTTAACTCAATTAAACACAGCAATGAGCCTAGCATTTCCGACGTTCTTCAAGGAAACATGAAAAAACTACATAGGTATATAATTTGTTTTGCGCCTATTAAAATTATACAATCATCAAACATTATTATAAAGGGTCAGTAATCACTTTTTAAATGTTGTTACTAATTAAATACAAACAAGGAAACGTAGTATGTAATTGTAGATAAAAATGCATACGTTTTTCTTTATTTAAAAGTTATGAAAATTAAAAAAAAGATTCATTAAATAATTTCGGTTCCGACGGACGTGGGTATTACTACGGCATTACGGCAGTACTAAGGGCACCCAGAGTCGCCAATCTCTGGGTGTTACCGTTTCCCTAGCGCCCTTTGCGCCCTACCGGGAGGTACTCAGCCCCCCACCACGACAAGGTGGGGACCAGTCGGGGGGGAGGGTCTACTCACTGGTTCAACCAGATTTGACTGAATTAACTTAATAACGACTGCCATAGAACTTAATATAGAACTTAATAACGACGGCTTAGCGTGCTTTCTGAGTCACGGAGCAAGCGATAATTACGCACATAACTTTTAAAAGTCCACCAGGGTTTGAAACCGAGACCCTCTGAATTTAAAGACAAGGGGTCTCGCCACTGGACTATCACCAATCTTCACCGCTCCGGGAACCTTCCAGTCCAGTCAAGGAAGTATGTAATGTAAGTTGGACTTTGAATTTGACATAACTATATTGTTCATATTTGAATATTATGTAATATCTGCTATTGTAATAAAGTAAGTAATAGTCGGGTAGACATACTGCGACATGGTTGATAAAACAAAAACATCATAAATTAAACTCACACGCATGCCAAATTGACAGGTGCCAATAAACTTAAACTACTGACCATTAAGTCGAAATTGGCGTGGCGAATCATTCAAATGAAATTGTATGGACATCACGAAGACGATCTATTATACAAGTACAAGTATTATTTAATACTGCATTATTGTCGAGATCAAGGCTGCTTCCTCATTCCGAGCGAAGCCGGGTCAAATGATGAGTCACGATTCGCAAATTGAATCGCTATGGTTTATATTGTGGTTGTCTATGGGTTTTTTGATTGGAAACAATAACCTAACCTTCATATTCCTCAGTCAAAAAAAATCGCCGCCATAATTGTTTAAAATTAAACCAAAATATATTTTTGTCAGCACAGATGTATTATAAAATCTACAAAATTATAAGTATTACTATTAAAATTATTTGGATCATATTTAACGTGTCTTCAAAATTAATAAATTGCCAACCTAACCTAACCTTTTTGTACATCAAAATTACTGATTGAGCACCTAATCACCTATTAGATGCTCACTCAGTATGTTTGATGATCAAAAAAGCTTTTTTTAGAGGTTTAGTTTATTATATTCCAAATTATATAACACAAAAGCAATGAAAGCGTTTATAAAACATATAATTGATATAACTGTTGCTGGGGCGTATAGGGTTCCTACCAAGATCTGAGGAGCCCAAGCCAACCTCACCTGCAAGTGGTGCACCTGCCGATCAACAGACGAGGCTGTAGCAAACATAAAAGTTCCCGGTAAGCGCAAAAGGCTCGCCGCCTATTACGTGCGACCAACAATAATTAATGACGAAATGTGGAAGTAAATATGCCTCTGCCTACCACTTCGGGGAAACAGGCGTGATATTATGTATGTATGTATGTATAACTGAATAAATATTGATTTACTAAAACTGAGTCACTCTACCATTATATTTATATCAGATTGCACTTTCATCTTACTTTTTTTTCAACAAAAATCAACTTGTCATCAAAGAATTTTATTAAAAAAAATTGCAAAAAAAATATTTTTTCAAGTTTGTCTCAATAGAGCTCATACGAAAGTCAAACTTAAAAACTAACGTTTATGCGATTTAAGTGGAGGTTTAAAAAAACCATCGTTTTCGAAACCTAAACATGTTTTTATTACGAACCCAAAACCTGCCTAAATTATGAATAATTTTCTTTGTCCACACGATTCAATTTACCAGATGAGTTAGTTAGTTAGTCCAGTATTTATGATTTAATTGTAATTTTATGCAGCCTTGGAACCGAATTGTTTTAGTGGTGTACCGAAATTATGCCGGTCTTCATTCCGTACATTTGGAGTTTCTGCTTCCTCATCGAATCTACATGTAGCAGTTATATAATGATTATTTTCTAAAAACAAAATGTCAAATGTTCATGACCATGTCATACTCATCAATATTTAATTAGCTTCATTAATACCAAGCAGATATATAGCCTATACGAGATTAGGATGGCCCTGAAACAGCTGAAGAACAACAAGGCACCGGGTGAAGACGGGATGACAGCAGAGCTTCTGAGAGCGGGTGGTACACCGGTACTAAAGGTACTTCAGAGGCTCTTTAACACCGTCATCCTCGAGGGACGTACGTCACAGGCGTGGGCCAGTGGCGTGGTTGTACTTTTCTTCAAAAAAGGTGACAAATCTCTTTTGAAGAATTATAGGCCAATCACGCTACTGAGCCACGTCTATAAGTTGTTTTCACGGGTCATCACGAACCGTCTCGGTCATAGGTTTGACGACTTCCAGCCTCCCGAACAAGCCGGTTTCCGAAAAGGCTTTTCAACCATGGACCACATACATACGCTGCGGCAGGTTATACAGAAGACCGAGGAGTATAACCAGCCACTTTGCTTAGCGTTTGTGGACTATGAAAAGGCCTTCGATTCGATCGAGACTTGGGCAGTGTTTCAGTCCCTGCAGCGATGCCGCATTGACCATCGGTATATTGAAGTGTTGAGAAGTTTATACAAAAACGCCACCATGTCCGTACGCGTACTAGACCAGCACACGAATCCTATCCTCCTGCGGAAGGGCGTGAGACAGGGAGATGTCATATCTCCGAAACTGTTCACTGCTGCCCTGGAGGATGTTTTCAAAATGCTGGACTGGGGAAACTACGGCTTCAACATAAATGGCGAGTATATGTCTCACCTTCGATTTGCCGACGATATAGTGGTCATAGCGGAGTCACTTGTGGATCTGGGCACAATGCTCGAAGACCTCGACAGAGCTTCCCAAAGGGTAGGTCTCAAAATGAACATGGACAAGACGAAAATTATGTCGAATGTCCATGTTAAGCCTACCCCAATAATTATTGGAGGCTCGGCTCTCGAAGTTGTCGACGAATATGTATACCTGGGACAAAAAGTCCAAATGGGTAGGTCCAACTTCGAGAAAGAGGTCAATCGTCGAATCCAGCTCGGTTGGGCTGCGTTCGGGAAACTGCGCTATATCTTCTCGTCAAAAATACCTCAGTGTCTTAAGACAAAAGTCTTTAACCAGTGTGTGTTGCCAGTGATGACGTACGGTACTGAGACTTGGTGCCTGACTATGGGCCTCATTAGAAAGCTCAAAGTCGCTCAGCGTGCAATGGAGAGAGCTATGCTCGGAGTGTCCCTACGTGATCGAATCAGAAATGAGGAAATCCGTAGGAGGACTGGAGTAGCCGACATAGCGAGGCGAGCTTGCAGGCTGAAGTGGCAATGGGCGGGGCACATAGCTCGAAGAACCGACGACCGTTGGGGCGTCAAGGTTCTGCAATGGCGACCGCGAACCGGTAAACGTAGTAGAGGACGGCCTCCCACGCGATGGACCGATGATCTGGTCAAGGCGGCGGGAAGCCGATGGATGCAGGCGACTCAGGATCGCTCAATGTGGAAATCTATTGGGGAGGCCTATGTTCAGCAGTGGACGTCAGATGGCTGAGATGATGATGATGATGATGATGATGAATACCAAGCAAGCTCTATCAGTGTAAATTTTCACAAAGATATATTTTTGTAGGGAATTACTGGATTTTTAAATTTATTAAAAACAACAAGAGACAGATTAAAAAAAAGTTCTTTTAACTTTTAAATAAAAATTGAATAAAATAAATAAAAAACTTAAGTAAAAGTAACAAGTTCTTTTATTTCATAAACTATCACATAGCACTTGAAAACGTCAAAAAAAATATTACTACACTGAAATCACGAAGCTTAGATTCACTTTCATGCAATAAAAAAAAAGTATAAGTGAATCTAAGTGCCAGTTCCGAGCCACCGCTCTGTGAGAAAAACTGACAAGAAATTTGAATCGAGATTGTTAAACGTTTTATTAAGTGGAAATCCTTAAGAGCTACGAGTGAGTTCACGTCCGTAGTATATCGGTAAGGTTTGAAATCGATGCCAACTGAGTCAGAGTGAACATTGTTAATTCAGGTTTGGCTCAGTAGAGAATTCATGAAGACTTGGGGGGTTTCCATTTAATATTGAGCTTTAAGAGCTTCACGTTAAGCCGTTCACCAACTACTGCACGCAACTTCGCTGGGAACAAGATAGGCGGAGACCGAGCTGATTGGGGAGCTAATAGATTTCCACATGGAGCGATACTGAGTCGCCTGAATCCACCGGTGTCCCGCCACTGTAAATCTGGTCAATCGATCCATCGCCGTCCTCTACTACGTTTGCAGGTTCGCAGTCGCCATTGAAGAACCTTAACGCCCCATCGGTCGTCGGTTCTTAATTCTATTTGATAAGTATCATTCGCCTATTAGTTACTGGGACCAAGCGGTGGAGCATGAACTGAATTCTTTTCACCTTGATAAGAGGTATGACCTTTGACCTACACTAATGTCAGCCCGAACAGTGCAAACCATAGGCTTGAAGAAAGTTTATACATTATCAATGCTACCGATTGCAAGCGGCCCGCATCTAGCATGTACTTTCGTTTTTAGTAGGACATCCATATATGCTACGTTTTATTTCAAAGACTCCATTCTAGAACTTTTAAGTGCCAACAGTCACCAGTTTCACATGTAAAGCAGAGTGTACTTAGTTATAGGACGTAAATATTTTATTGATTCAGGCGTTACTTTACGGAAATCCATTGTAAGCAAGTGGTGGAATAAAAATATTTTTGTAAAAATCGAGAAACAATTCAATTCGACGCATATTTCGCTCTCACACATGGCATTTTTTGGTAAGGTAAGAAATGTGCTCTTAGAACAACGATGTCTTCACGATCAACGCTGAAACGAGAGTCTCTCATAGTTCAAAGTTCAAAATTGTCGAAGGACCAAAATGTAGGAGGTGAATGAAATTATGTTGACTCTACGTCAGGGGATGTAATAAGTAAAAAACCCTGTGTCCGATTCCTTAGAAACTGTTTATTAAACTAAGAAATACTTAGTAATTAATTGGAACGATTAACGTCGCTCAGCGCCATGTAAGCATATTTCCTTAACTAGTTAAATATCATATACGTACTTGCTCGTACAACATTAATAGGCTTAAAGCATAATGTAAATGTATTGTTATTGATTTTTTTTTCATGCAAATTGTATTGAACAAATATTTTTCTTTCTAAATCATATTACATATTGCACTTGTTATCCCGATATGTAGATAAATCTCGACTCTTGCACCTAGCAAACCAGAACAGAGTATTGCTTAAAGCGCAATTTGTTTTAGCAGTAATTATCACGTACTGCAGTAGTATCTACTTACCTACAGCGACAACAAGAGCAACCACCTGCTTATATAATAGTTTCTACTTTTACTTACAAGTACTTACTTTACTGTACCTACTTCAGTAAAGTTTATGAAATAAAACCTTTTTTTACTTATTTTTATCAATCTCGGAGTAAAGTATAATCTACTGTAATTAAAAAATAAACAGCGAATTAAAAACACAAGCTGCGTCAACCATTAAAGAAGCATTCAGCTATAATTGGTGTATAAAGTTAATTACGTCGCTCTTTACGCTTTTAAGTAACAGTCGGACGGCAATGACGAGATTCGTAAAATGGTGGACTGGAATCATCAACATTGCACGGATTATGCTGGTTTGTGTTATGACTGGTTACGCCGACCACGCGAACGGGTTTGGGTAGCGACTGTGTGCATAAGCGGAAGCGAGTGAATTAACTTTGCGATTGCTACTTTGTGTGTAAGCGGAAGAGGGAGATCTGAGGTTTTTTATGGAATGTGATTTGTCATAAGGACCATATCCTGCCTGATGAAATATAGTCAATGTGGTTTGAGAAAAGAGAACGCTTTATACCCTGCTACAAGCACGGTAGCAAGTGCACCTACTCATAAATGCCGTTCACGCTCCGCTTAAAAGACCTGTCACTGTAAATGCTGGTAAACAATATGCAGAATCTACAGCCGAGTGGTCTTGTAAAGAAGTATCTATCCTTTTTTTTTATAGGTGCTGATAGTCTGCACAGTATATGGGCAATTTCTAAGATCGTAGTTGGGTTGAGTAGTTCAAGAAAATAATACAGATGGATACTTAAAAGCATTTCACTTCTATTTACCCGCAACATATTTATTTGGCCCATTACCACTTTTCTATTGTTGCAGTTTTACTGTAAATAGTTTTATTTGGCACTGAGTTCAAACGCACCTTTAAAATAAAAGTTTAAGCGTAACACAAGCTACAGCGGTTTAAGAAAGTTTTAATAAGTAACATTTTTATTTATGTAGATTTTAGTATAAAACCATTTAGGTAGTATAAAAATAATAATTTACCTTCCCAACCAACCCAAGACTCTTCTTACAAATTTACACTAAAAGAAATCGCTATCGCTCATGAGTATGTCTCGGCCTCGAACGAAAGTGAGTCAAAAGGTCAAGGCGGCCAACTGGTTCACGTTCATCGGATATTGAACGGACGCGGACGGGCGGACAGACGGACGATCGGACGGGCGGACGGGTTCAACGAAAACGTAAGTAACCACGAGTCTTGCTTCGCGCGGTGTTATATCATGGCAGCACGCGGGGGCGCTACACGTGTGAAACGATTACAGAAGTTAAGCAATTCTAGCATAGGTCACTTTTTTTGGATGGGTGACCGTTAGGATGTTTTTATTTTTTAATAAGTTAGGAACTTTTGTCGTTATTCGACTATGCCAGTCCAAACAAATAATAAAAAATCTCTAGCATTCATTGTTGTACATTTTGCTAGGATAAGGTGATACATGCCTATACTCAACATACATATATAATATCACGCTTGTTTCTCCGAAGGGATAAGCTGAAGCATGTTATATAGCATGATATAGATACGTAGTAAATTAGGTGGCCAGCATATTGCCGCTTATCGGAAACTTTTATGTTCGCCAGAGCTTCATTTAATATACATAGGAAACACCCCAGACCAGAACAAATATTCATGTTTATGCAAACAAATATTTTTCCAGTGTGGGAATCGATCCGACGACCTCATAAGCGGAGTGCGGATATACTCGCCTCCACGCCATATCGGTCGTCTAAAACTAGAAAATGCGCTGAAACTCCAACATGCAGTTGCATTATAAAAGTAATAAGTTATTTATTTCATAAAATAATAGCAAAAAGTCAAAAAAAAGAAAAAGAAGTAAAGCATTTTTTATCAACTTATATTTTTTTTTTATATTAATTTAAGTTACACTTTGAGCGTGGTGATCAATAAGAAAACAAATTAGTGAGTACTTAGCGAAGTCACCAGATTGCGGGGCGAAGAAGGGGATTACGCATGCGCAGTAACGCCGATACAACCAATGCCACCTAAAGGCGGGTTGCTGAACTTAAAAAACATGAGTGAAACTTCAAAAAGTCATTAAAAGTTCTGCTATTTATCGATAGATGGAAAAACAAAAAGTATCACCGCTGTGCCGGTCGGAGTGGGAGGTGTTAGGTATTTTTCGTTACGGAATTTCTGGATTCGATCTCCACGCTCAATAGCTTTGCAATAGCTTGAAAAATTATGACAAGTTCGACAATTAGTAATACTTGTGAAGGTAATCAGAGAAATATCAATAGTACAGTTGTAATCGATCCATCAAATCCTACATATTGCTATCAGCCGAAACTTTAACAATAGACAGACATACCCACGCGTTTTACAGGTAATGCGTTGTGTGAACATCGGTTTGTCAATACGAGTAATTAGTTGTGATACTTGTGATATTTGGCAATTGACATTGGAACGTCGAGGATATGATAACTAAATATATAAATATTAAGGTCTAATGATAAATAATGCTTACGTCATCATCATTATATCACCCATATGTGACCACTGCTGAACATAATCCTCCCCAATAGATTACATTCACACTCACCACGCTGGGCAGGCGGGTTGGTGATCGCAGTTCAAGCCAGCACAGCACTAGTTTTGAATCATTTTTTATTTTTTTCATTTACGTCGGTAACAAAATGCATTTACGCACTGTCTCCCGGCCTAAGGGGGTCCGAAAGAGGTGTGTGGGACTCACCACCAGCAGACACGACCGCCAGCAGTAATACCCACTAAAAATCTTCCGATAACGCCCGCTGCTTGTTGAGAAAGAGGCTGAGTGACAGCTTCTGACACCCCGCCCGCGGCCAACTCTGCAGGTCCCTCTTAGTTTCCCCCCGGTGGTCAGTACTAAGGGCACCCAGAATCGCCAACTTCTGGGTGTTACAATTTACTGGCCTCCAGTAGGTACTCAGCCCCCCCACCACGCCATGGTCGGGAGATCTGCTCGGGGGGGACTAGTAAAAATATACTTTACTGTCTTTAAGATCAACATGATCAATTAGATTTGTCAAACATTCACACACAAATTGAATTTCGATATATTTTTTTAACAACAATGAAAGAGATTTGTCGGTACAATAATAAAGAAATAAAAGCAAATGGGTTCTATGTCAGAAGGTTTAACTTTAGATATTTTTTTGTAAGAAGCCCTATATTGTTTATAGCCAAGTATGTGCGAAAAGTCATTTCCGACCTACTTTAATTACTTATGTAAACTAATTATTAGTAAGTTTATTATCAAGTTAAGTTCAACGGCAGAAGCCCAAGCCTGAGGTAACCTTTCATTAATCTCGCGTGTCGCTCCAGCGGCGTGCCAGCGAAGAATGCCATGAGGGTACCTATAGGTCAGGGTTGGCTGATTATATTAGGTAGCTGAGACAGCTATAGTCTTAAAAGCCTCGCCCTTAAATATTTTTGTTGTACTTTTGAAAATTATAATCAACATAATACCTATAAGAACATAATTTATTGATTCAGGCGTTACTTTGCGGAGATCCATTGTAAGCAAGTGATTGATTAAAAATATCTTTGTAACAATTCCTGCGCTACTATAATTTCCCGAAACATCGAGAAACAACACGACACGTGTTTCGTCATTACACAGGGCATCTTCAGGTAAGATAGGAGCCTCAGACCAACGCTGAAACAAGAGTGATCTCTCGTTTCAGCGATCGGTAAAAAAAAGCTAAACCTATTTTTGAAGACCGAAATGACGTGTTGGCGAGTGTACCAACTCGATCGCACTTCGATCTTAAGGTCGTGGGTTCGATTGCCACGTAGGGTAAATCTTTGCGTGCATGAATAATTGTCCTGGTCTGGGTGTTTTCCTGTGTTTACTAGGCCATACGTGGACTCAGTGCGAATTGGAAAAAACAGGTGCGTGATGTAACCTATAATGTAAATCAATGAAATTGGCGAATTGTGGGAGTTTAATATGCCTCTGCATGTCTTTTTAGAGAAACAGGCGTGATTATTAATATAGGTATGTATGTTAGTATCCCATTAAATGCATAGAAATATATAAAAAAACTCCACAAAGTTCCGACATTCAAGCAATTGGTTTCCTAGACAAGTAAATTATCGCAATTTGTCGATTACACATGCAAATCGCAGTTTAAAATAAAACAGTACTTAATGCAGTAGCTGTCGTAATAAAAGATAATAGATGCTCTGAGTGCGAAGATGTGTTTGATAAAGGTTGCCTTGGGAAGTGATTGAACAATTACATCAACAACTAAGTTGAACTAAATTACCTATTGTTTTTTCCACTGTGGTTTAAACACTTTAAGTTTTATCAGGCGAAGACCAAATTCCTGTTTATGCATAGACTAATTCACTTTTTTAAAATGTAACTGAACAATTACATCTGCTAATAAAACTAATTTGAACTAAATAATCTATTGTTCTTTTTCATTATTGTTAAACTACTTCATATTTTGAACATGGCCATGATAAAATGCCTGTTTATCCGTGTTGTTCCGATTTTTATTGTTTTGATTGATATAAATCCTCTGCAATTAAAATGTACATACTAACTTACATCTAACCAGTGCTACATCAGAATCAGTAATTTTTAAAGTTAAATGTCTACTTTGCGTGCATTATGAATTATTTTTACTTAAAGACTTTGTTTTTATTGTTAATAAGTTATTACACACATATAATAGGTTGGGGAAAAAGTCTTTTCGTATTTTTGTATGAAAAGTCAAGACATTTTTTTCAAAGTTTATTTACATTTATTTACAATATATATGTACCGTTTTGTTGAATAACTTTCTGCCATTTTGTGGGCAGAGACATTATCCCGTTACTGTAGAAACTTTGGGACTTCTGATCAAAAAAACGGGACAAATAGTTTTGGCAGTCCTCTCTTGAGGTCAACCTTACAGAACCTAAAGAATTCTGCAGAGACCGAAACAGGTGAAAATCTGAAGGCGCAAGGTCAGGGCTATATGGTGGATGCACTAGGACCTCCCAGTCGAACTCTCTTAATTTTTGCTGAGTGGCTAAAGATGTGTGTGGTCTAGCGTTATCGTGATGAAAGACCACACCCTTCCTGTTGATCAATTCCGGCCGTTTTCTCTCGACTGCTTCCTTTAATCTCATCAGTTGCTGGCAGTAAAGATCAGAATCGATGGTTTTGCCGGGCGGCAAAAGCTCATAATAAACAATGCCCTTCCAATCCCACCATACACACAGCATCACCTTATTTCGTGTTAGGCCAGGTTTGGCCACAGTCTGTGAAGCCTGGCCAACTTTCGACCACGACCTTTTTCGCACGTTCTTGTCGTACGTGATCCACTTTTCATCGCCAGTTATCAATCTCTTCAAAAACGGCTCGGTTTCATTACGTCTCAATAATGAATCGCAAATGAGTACACGGTTCATTAAGTTTCTTTGAGTGAGCTCGTGTGGCACCCAAATATCGAGCTTTTTTGTATAACCAGCTTTCTTCAAATGGGTCAAAACTGTTTTGTGGTCAATTCCCAGTTCTTCAGCTACATCGTAACTACTAATATGCCGATCTTGCTCCACTCTTTCAAAAATGGCGTCCATTTTATTCGTAACAGGGCGACCAGAGCGAGGTGCATCTTTAACATCAAAATTTCCGGACTGAAAACGTTTGAACCAAATTTGTGCTACTCTTACTGACACTGCATCAGGTCCATAAACATCACAAATTTTTTTCACTGCTTGAGTTGCATTTTTGCCTTTTTTATAATAAAATTTTAAAATGTATCGAATTTCTTTATTAGATTCACTCATTTTTACGGAGAGAAAAACAAATGAAAAATAGCGGGAAACAACTTTTTTTTACTTTTTTCTTTTCTTTATAATGGAACCTTTATAATGTTACCAAAACCAGCCAGACACAAATAGTACAGTCAAAAAAATTTTATAATAAGTTTATACCTACGTTATGCGAAAAGACTTTTTCCCCGACCTAATATAACGACCGATATGGCGTGGAGGTCAGTATACCTGCACTTCACTCGAGAGGTCGTGGGTTCGATTCCCACATAGGACAAATCTTTGTGTGCATAAACATGAATATTTGTTCTGGTCTGAGTGTTCACCTATGTATCTTAAGTATGTATTTACAAAAAAAAAAAGTATTTATGTATGTTTATATGTTATTTAGTATCCATAACACAAGTTCTTAATGATACTTATCTTGGAACTAAATAATTGGTGTGATTGTAAGAGAATATTTATTTATATGAAAAGAACTGGCAACCCCGCGGTTCTAGGTTGTCAAAAACGATCACGGCAATCAAGCAGATATCACAGAGTTAGTGTTTTTGGTTGGGTGATCTTTTGTATGGAATTTGATATCGAGCTATTCGGGCTTCGGAAGGCTTCTTAACACACGCTCCAGTTATCACTGCGTGTGGTAGTTGTCAGTAGAAGTTCTATTGAGCGGCTTGAAACATTCTAACAGTAGGATGCCTTCCATCCGTTAATTCGCATTAAGTTCGGTTGGTATGACAGTAATCTGCCACTTATATCCTGCTTGAGAAGAGGTGTTAACTACTTCATCATATGAGCCTTATAAAGTCCACTGCTGAACATTAGCCTCCCCAATAGATTACTGCCCATAATCAACACCCTGGGCAAGCGGATTGGTGATCGCAGTTCAAGCAAATACGCAGGATGACGCTGCTGCCCATCATCCGGTAGGATTTCTCTTCGACAACTCTTACGACTCCCCATGAGATGGGAGGCCTAGGCAGTATTCTAGGCCGATACCAAACGGCACTTACTTGTGTACTTACTAAGACGTTAATAGACAACTGTGATTCTTAGTTGAGCATAATATCAACACACGGTCATTCACTACGAAGGTAAACGTCATTCATTTCATTTGACGACCGATATGGCGTGGTGGCGAGTATACCCGCATTCCACTCCTGAGGTCGTGGGTTCGAATTCCACACAGGACAAATATTTGTGTGTATAAATATGAATATTTGTTCTGGTCTGGGAGTTTTTCTATGTATATTAAGTATGTAAAAAAGGTATTTATGTATGTTTATCCGTTATTTAGTATCTATAACACAAGTTCTTAATGATACTTATCTTGGAACTAAATAATTGGTGTAAGTGTCAGAAATATTTATTTTATTTATTTATTTACATGCCTTCTAACTGACAGCTGGTTGAAACATAAAACTATGTTTCCCTCTGGGTTGCCAGTCGGCAGTCGCTCCACTGTAATAACTGAATGTCAGGCAATCCCTGGGCCCTAAGCTTAAGTCTAGGACAACCGGGAGCATACTAGGATATGATGAAAATATTTATTTATTTATTTAAACTGTATCGCACAAATTAAAATTAAAATGTACAAAAGGCGAACTTAATGCTGCAAGGCATTCTCTACCAGTTAACCTTTGGGTTAGCAGAAAAGTATGAGGCAGTACGAATAAGAAAACATATAAACTTACATAGAATTAAATATGTGTTATTAATAAACTACATATACCTATACACAAAATTAATAGTAATTATGATATGTAGACTCAATCGGATGATAACTCCTCTTATTACGATAAAGTATTTCTTGAGCAACCCTTTAAAAGTAGGCTTGCCTTCTGCCAACCTAATATCAACAGGGAGAGAGTTCCAAAGTTGAATAGCTTTTATGCAGAAAGAGTTCGACATAAAACCTGAACTGTGTTGTGGAGTGGCAAGGAGAATAGCTGTAATATTTATTATTTATTTACTACATTAATAGGCTGATGTTAACTTTACGCTTAAAACACAGCAGTTAATAACTAACAGCAATGCTTATGACTTTATTGTCAGCATCCTATTGTTTAACACCAAATATCCTTGCACTATAAAATGTCAAATTCCTTGACCTTACTAACGAAGATTGAACGCATTCTCGACTTATTATGGAGATGACAGTGATACCTCTATGTGTGGTAGTAGATGCTCTGACTAATAGAGAATAATAATCTGTTAATAAGCATCAGCAAACTGTATAAGGTGCTGTAATGTGCCGTTTCCGCTCCTCACAAGACGATCTTCTAGATTTGGTGTTGATATTCTCGTTTTATAAACATTTTTTTATAGCTATGACAGGGTTTAATTCAATTTATAGAATAGTTTGTTTGTAATGCACTTGAGTTTAATTGTGTGCCTAATATAGTGTATATTTATACCGAGCTCTATAGTCATCTAAGGCCTTTTTCATGAACACCACAATGTTACTAGAAAAACTAGACAGGGCAATAAGAAATCACTAACAATTCTTTTTTATTGTGACAGATGCTAGTTTTATGAATTGCTATCTGTATATTACACATCACGGGGCTTATTACAAAACAGGATCTAAATTTAGACCAGGGGGCCTACCGCCGAGTTCGATGGCAATCGATTATAAGGCAAAATGGATTTCAAGTTGATTCTGTCGTACCGCCGAACTCATGGAAATCGAAACAAAATGGCGTTCTCCATTTACCTATTGGTCTGTCACGGACTGAAGGTCATGAATAAGAGGTGGCTGTCGGCAGATTCCCCGGTACGGATTAATGAACGCAAAACAAAGTTTGATCTAGATGGATTACCGGTAATCCATCGAATTCGGCGGTAGGCCCCCAGGTTTCAAACTAGTGCTTTCACTGTCTTCATCTTATCAAATAGACAGAACAGCTTATTGCCCCCAATATTTTTGTTTTAAACGTATTTTGTAATCCTTTTGACGCGTTTACGGATTAAGCAAGCTGTAATAAATAATAAATATTTTCTTACAATCACATCACATATTTAGTTCCAAGATCCTTAAGAACTTGTAATATGGATACTAAAAAACAGATAAACATACTTAAATATCTTCTCTTTTTTTTTGTACATACACACTTGATATACATAGGAAAACACCCTGAATAACAAATTCATATTCATGCACACAAAGATTTGTCCTGTGTGGGAATCGAACCCACGACCTCCACGCTATATTCGTCGTCAAGTGCAAATAGCAGTGGGTAGGGCACATATCACTGACTAAAGTAGAACTGACGGCCGTTGGGGCACAATCGATCTGAAATGGAGAGCCTTGGACCTTCTGCGTGGGACGCCCCAGCTAGATTAACGGACGGTCTGATAAAGGTAGGATTACTATGAATTCAGGCCTACAAACGGTCACGCTGGAGATATATAGGGGAAGCCTATGTTCAGCAGTGGATTTCCTTGGTTCAAATTTTCGAGAGAAGTTTGAGAGTTTTTTTTAAGTTATGGCATTTACGCGGTTTTTCGGCCAGTAGCAATTGATTGAACATTTTAGAGATGAGCATTTCTTTACTGTTAATAAACAAACATATCTACTTCCAAAGAACAACACCAATCAAGTAATGCCATAAGGACTTGGGTAAAATTTTATGTTAATTAATATTGTGAATAGATATGTTATCTTGCCGATGAAGAATTAAATTTAATGACACCTATTCCAGATTATAAAACTTTTTTTAAAGTACGGCACTCGTATAGTAATTATCTTTGTATGTTATGCACTATTAAAGACTAGGTACTATAACCATATCATTACTGTTCCTATAGTAGGTATATTCTCTACTTAATAAGGCAAGAACAATATGTGAGATATCCAGTACCTATTATATTTTATATTCCTAAATCTTATTTTAATAAAAAACAAAAAGAAATGTTAATAATTATGGCGACGTCTACGAGACAGACAAGTGCGAAGCGCCCCTGCGCATGCGCACGGGTCAGGGTTGCCATGCGCGTGTGAACCCTTTGTTCACGTTTGCAACACCACCGTGCGTGCGAATCATATACCCCACGCTCACGTCATTATAGTTGTGTAAAAGCTGAACTTAAGTATATATTATTAAAGAAAAAAGCGTAATGTATATATCTTCATCATCAGACCAATGATGGCTACCGCTGAAGCTGAAGATATATTTTCCCCCCGATAGGTTTTCAATGTGACCGATTAAGATTGTTCCACTTTGCCCTACCAAACTGCCCCGATTGATTGGACAGTGTAGAACGAATCTGCCCCATTACACCGATCTAGTGGGGCAATGTCTACTAGTTTTAAATCTGTACTAATATTATAAAGCTGAAGAGTTTGTTTGTTCGTTTGAACGTGCTAATCTCAGGAACTAGTGGTTCGTGTTGAAAAATTCTTATTGCGTTGTATACACCATTAATCGAGGAAGGCTTTAAGCTATATAACATCACGCTGCAACTATTAGGAGCGAAGAAATAATAGAAAATATGAAAAAAAAACGGGGAAAATTATTTAGTTTATCCGTTGTTTAGTATCCATAACACAAGTTCTTAATGATACTTATCTTGGAACTAAATAATTGGTGTAATTGTCAGAAAATATTTATTTATTTACGTACGAACAATCATTCTAAAACTAATTGAGTAAACAAATATAATTCTTTGCCCAACTGTGATCCGCAGCCTGATAGTCAGGCCGGTGTCATGACTATTGTTACCTCTTGTGACTTTTGACCTTAACCATGACGAATTAATAACGAGAGACTAATTGTGTTGCTCTATCATTAGCCATTTTCGTAGTACGGTCGACCGTGTGACAGATTCACCCCAACATCTCAAAATTAGCTCTTATTACAATGCTTTAAGCGTAACTAAATTCAAAATGTATCTTTTGACATGTGTGTGTCAGTATTAAGTAATGATGCAACAACAAATTTTTGATTGGGTGGTTGATTTATGCACAGATTAGTGAGTTGAGAACGAATGAATGAATCTATTCAAAAAACAGCGATTGAATCATTAAACTCTTATTGGAATACGATAAATCATATCATAATTGAATAAAAAAGTATAATAAAATTCTAGACAATTAGTTCAAATTAGTCTTCAAATAAAATAAATTCGATTCAAAGTCCAGACAAAAACGTTCGATATAAAACGACACACAAACGGTCACCCATCCGAGTCCCTTGTAAATGCTTCACTTCTCATACATACATACAATCACGGCTGTTTCCCCGAAAGGGGTAGGTAGAGGGATTATACGCCCACATTTTGCCAATTATATAGTTAGTCCCACGTAATAGGTGGCGAGCCTATTTCCGCGTACCGGGAACTGTTGTCTGTCACTTGCAGGTGAGATTGTCCTCACTTCTCAATTGATAAAAATGATTTGATTTAATCTAGGATCCTTTGAAATTCTACACAGCATTAACCAGCCCCAAAACAAGATGATCTTGTACCATAGGTGTAACTATACTAAGTATATAAATACTAACGTTGTACGTTATAATATTTTTATAATTCATAGAAATGCAATAATCAAAGAAAATTTCTACAAATAAAACAAAAATTAGTCGCGTGGGTTTCGAATCCATGACCTTTGGAATGAAAAAGCGGGTTTACCGACCTCCGCACTGAATACATCGTGATCTGATGCTATTTTGGCATGACCAATGAATGAATGTATAAAAAAATATTTGTAAGTGCTTTCATATGTTATTAATACGTCATGATCAGATCATTTGTAAGTGATTTTATATGTCATCTGTTTTTTTTAAATTTATTACATTTTATAATTAGCGGCATTATTTAATTTTTCAAAATTAGTGTAAATTCGAGTTTTTGTGTGAAAATATAGTGGATTTTTGGACTGACTTCATTGCCAATGTACATGTGTATGTAGGTGAGTTGTGATTTTCCGTGATGATTCCAACTCCCTAGAAGCCTTTAGTAAAGTCTCCACTATTTTACTGGAGTATCACTTTGACTTGACTCGACTATGGCAGACTTTACTTGACTTTGACTGTACAGTGACGAATGTTCCATCACAATCTGTTGCAAGCGTCGTTTTCTCAGGGTACTTAGTAATGTATGAAGTTTAATCTGTCTTGCCCCTAATACTCTCAATAATCGTAACAAGCTTTTTACTGCTTACAGGGCTATGTATTTTTGAGAATTTCGGATTTTTTTTTTACATTTTATTATGGAATATTTATTGTAAAATAAGTCAAACACCAATTCGCAAATTCAATACAAATTGTATTGAAGATGCAATAGAGAGGAACAGGGGTTCAAAAGTGTTCGCACGGGATCTGTCTATTGGTCAGAGTCAGTTGACACAGCTGAAGACCAACGAAGGCAGTCTAGTCACGTCGAGACCTGAGATTATGAGGGAGATCGAAAGGTTTTATGGACAGTTGTATACCAGTACGCAAGATCCCGCTACTTGTTTGGCTAAAGACCCTAGAGCCAAACTAACTCGACATACCACCGAAGACATCCCGGACGTCAGCCTGTACGAGATTAGGATGGCCCTGAAACAACTAAAAAACAACAAGGCACCGGGGGAAGACGGGATGACAGCAGAGCTTCTGAGAGCGGGTGGTACACCAGTACTTAAGGTACTCCAGAAGCTCTTTAATACCGTCATTCTCGAGGGACGTACGCCACAGGCGTGGTCCAGTGGTGTGGTTGTCCTTTTCTTCAAGAAAGGTGACAAATCCCTTTTGAAGAATTATAGGCCAATCACGCTACTGAGCCACGTCTATAAGTTGTTTTCACGGGTCATCACGAACCGTCTCGGTCAAAGGTTTGACGACTTCCAGCCTCCCGAACAAGCCGGTTTCCGAAAAGGCTTTTCAACCATAGACCACATTCACACGCTGCGGCAGGTTATACAGAAGACCGAGGAGTATAACCAGCCACTTTGCTTAGCGTTTGTGGACTATGAGAAAGCCTATGATTCGATCGAGAGCTGGGCAGTGTTTCAGTCCCTGCAGCGATGCCGCATTGATCATCGGTATATCGAAGTTCTGAGGAGTTTATACAGAGACGCCACCATGTCCGTACGAGTACTGGACCAGTGCACGAATCCTATCCTCTTGCAGAAAGGCGTGAGACAGGGTGATGTCATTTCACCGAAACTGTTCACTGCTGCTCTGGAGGATGTTTTCAAGCTACTGGACTGGGAAAACTACGGCATCAACATTAATGGCGAGTATATGACTCACCTTCGATTTGCCGACGACATAGTGGTCATAGCGGAGTCGCTTGTGGATCTGGGCACAATGCTCGGAGACCTCGACAGAGCTTCCCGAAGGGTAGGTCTTAAAATGAACATGGATAAGACCAAAATCATGTCAAATATCCATGTTGTGCCTACCCCAGTAATAGTGGGAAGCTCGGCCCTCGAAGTTGTCGACGAGTACGTATACCTGGGACAAAAAGTCCAATTAGGTAAGTCCAACTTCGAGAAAGAGGTCAATCGTCGAATCCAGCTCGGTTGGGCTGCGTTCGGGAAACTACGCAAAACCTTCTCGTCCAAAGTACCTCAGTGTCTCAAGACGAAAGTCTTCGACCAGTGTGTGTTGCCAGCGATGACGTATGGGACTGAGACGTGGTGCCTGACTATGGGCCTCATAAGGAAGCTCAAAGTCGCTCAGCGTGCAATGGAGAGAGCTATGCTCGGAGTGTCCCTACGTGATAGAATCAGAAATGAGGAAATCCGTAGGAGAACTAGAGTGACCGACATAGCGAAGCGCGTTTGCAGGCTGAAGTGGCAATGGGCGGGGCACATAGCTCGAAGAACCGACGACCGATGGGGCGTTAAGGTTCTTGAATGGCGACCACGAATCAGCAAACGTAGTAGAGGGCGGCCCCCAACGCGATGGACCGACGATCTGGTCAGGGCGGCGGGAACCGGTGGATGCAGGCGGCAAAGAATCGATCTACGTGGAAAGCAATTGGGGAGGCCTATGTTCAGCAGTGGACTTCGAATGGCTGAAATGATGATGATGATGATGAAGTCAAACACCTATTAATTTGAAAACAACTGCTTTCCTTCATGAAGTAAAACGTTTTAAACGTAGGTATAATTTTTATTAGATATAAATTATTTGTGTGGTCTTGACCTAAGGAGCCCAAGCCAACCTCACCTGCAAGGCACCTGCCGATCAACGGACGAGGCTCTGGCGAACATAACAGTGCCCGGTAAGCGTAAGTAACTAAATAGTTGGCGAAGTGTGGGCGTATAATATGCCTCTGCCTACCCCTTCGGGGAACCACGCGTGAATGTATGTATGTATTATTTGTTATTTGTGTGCATTGATACTACTATTTGCTTGGCATGGGAGTTTCTTATCTAATAAGTCTGCACCTACTTAGAACAAAAAAGTATGAATGTTTGATTTATAATCATAATATATAACTTGACTAACTTTTAAACGACAATCCTAAACGTTTTCAAGTACTATGTAATAGTTTATGAAATAAAAAGTATTTTGACTTTGACTTTGACTTTTGACTTTGAATTTGACTTTGGCTAAGATTAGATTATAAATTGCGCTAACACATTATCAGGGGCTCATTTGTACTAAATTAAACATTGTCAGGTCGTATAGTTTAAGATATTTTGTGGCTTAAGTTTCCTTACGTTCAACATTTCTACGAACTTTACCGTAGGTAATTTATTAGTAATCTGTGACTATTCTGTGCATAACTGTGCAAGTAAGTAGATTTAGCCTAGAGGAGAAATTGTACCGACGGTACAGCCAGGCTCTTACGCAAAACAATGTTACACGATAACTATTCGACTAACCTACTAGTTTACTAGTCCTACGGTAATATAATTGTCTAATATATTTAATTGTCGTAGCAATGATACAGCCATATCTTCCATATCTGGCGTAGTACGATATAAAGTGGCCAGATCATAATGTTATGCCTATTAAGGGTTACCTATTGAAACGCATAACGTTTTTGGCCATAAACTGAAAATTACAAATTAAAATACATTATGTTGATTACCATAATTGTCACTTGCCATACCTCTATAAAGCATAACGTTATAACGCATAACATCATATAGCCTAATTTTGAAACGCATAATCATTAAAAGGCATAATTTTGATAAGCATATGTAATGAAAGGCATATTTTTTGATGGACATAATAATACTGAATTATACTTATCATTATTTATAAAAATTACCAATAATAATAGTCAGGTGGGCAAATTGAATGTGACTATTATACGAAAATACTTTTTAAGAGTTAAAAAAAATAATATCCTCCACCTAACCCAAAAAGAGAAGTAACTTGCGTTTCAAAGTATGCTTTATAAAAATATGACTTTTATAATTATGCCTTTTAACAATTCTGCATTATTATGGTTATGCGTAGTTATATGTTATGACAAAGGATATAATGCTTTTAGATCTTTATGCCATATGATAAATGTCATTTGAAATTATGGCAATAAATCGTGTGCGTTTCGAAGTATCACCCCTATTAAGGTCGTATAATATGTTAAGTCCCGGTAAATCAGTGAGTATATTATGTTTAAGGTTTTTTTAGATTCTTGATATAAATACTTTTTCAAAACTTCTAGCTCGATTTTTTTTATGTCGCATGTTATACTCGATCATCTTCATATCCTAGCATTATCCCGGTTGCCCTAGACTTAAGCTTAGGGCCAAGGGTCTGCTCACTGGTTCAACCAGATTTGACTGAATTTCAGTTATCACGTGGAGCGACTGCCGTCTGACCTCCGCAACCCAGAGGGAAACATCGGTTAAACCGTACTCACGGTTTTGTGGGACTATGTTATAATTAAGTTGTTATAACCTGTACTTACTGAATAAATAAATAATAAATAAATAATCATTCTATGGTTAAACCAGCTGTCAGTCTGTTAGAAGGCACTGACTTCCTAATAACGACTGCCAAAGATGTTCATGACAGCCGGGATCAACGGCTTAACGTGCTTTCCGAGGCAAGGAGCAAGCGATAATTACACAGGGTTTGAACCCGAGACCCTCTGAATTTAAAGGCAAGGAGCCTCGCCACTGGGCTATAAAATAAAAAAAAAAAAAAAAATATACTTTATTGTCTTTAAGATCAACATGATCATTTAGATTCGTCAAACATTCACACACAAAATGGAAATTCGATATATTTTTTTAATAACAATGAAAGAGATAAAAGCAAATGGGTTCTTTGTCAGAATTTGTCAAGGTTTGTCAGTTTATCTGTCTGTTGTGGTTTTTCTTAAGATTTGTCAGTCTGTCGGTGACTCTTATCGGGGGGATCTGTCAGTCAGCCTGTCGTGATTCTAAAGGAGGAAGGGGATTGTCCATCAGACAGTCATTCGGTGATTCTAATGAGGCTTCCAAAAGGCAACGAGATTGAGAAGAATGCCTCAAAAAACTAGCGCCGCTTCAAAAATATCTTGCCCATGAACCTGAATATTTGTTTGTCTTCTCATTTAAATGGATGATTTTTACCCTTGGAGACGTGGGTTCCACTCCTTCATAGGAAAAATATTTGTGTCCATAAACCCGCATTGTTCTGATTTGGGTGTTTCCAACATATAATGAAAATGTATGTAATATATTACTGGTCGTATTATAAATAATAACTGAAGCATCTGATGATTAAGTACAAGCTTAAACTTAAAGCAGCTGGTTGTGCGAAATGTCAAGGTGCTTGAAATTCGTATCGACATACACTGAAGGTAATGATGACATAATTAACGATAATGCGAGTAATCTGACATGTGACATAATTATGGGTTTCAGCTTTCTTCGTATTAAATTCAACAGTAAAGTCTGTTTTGTCTGTCGACTTACTTTCGATATTATAACAAAGTGAAAAATGTTATTAAAATATATTCTTTAAATATGCCTACCTACCGCTACCTCGTATTTTCTGTACTTTTTTGGCGTAGAAATATTAAATTAATAATTGTTTACTCACAGATTTTTAAAACAAATCACGTCTTTGATGGCATCTAGCATCAGATATGTGAACGTTTAGAAAATACGAGTGTGATACGTGTGTACATCCTTACTTAATATTATAAATGCGAAAGTAACTCTGTCTGTCTGTCTGTCTGTTACTCTTTCACGCCAAAACTACTGAACGGATTTAAATTAAATTTGGTATACAGATAGTCTAGACCCTGAGAAAGGATATAGGCTACTTTTTATTGCGAAAAGGGGGTTGTAAATGCTACCCAAATATACTATTCCACGCGGACGAAGTCGCGGGTAACAGCTAGTATATGATATCGAAACACGCTCTATCACACTTTGGGATCATCCATAAATTATGTCACACGAATTTCATGAACTTTTGATCCCCTCTCCGTCCTTGTCACAGCTAGTCACACTTGTGAGACTCCCTCCTCCTTAGTGTGATGTCACATAGGTATGTTGCAATTGTACAGCAAGAAATGATTACATTAAAACACCAGTTTCAAAATGTTTATAGGATTTTGAAATGTGGCGTCACGATATTTAGGATATCTCCCGTCCCCTTGTCACACCATGTCACACTTCGTCAACCCCTCCCACCCCATTAATGTGTGACGTAATTAATGGATAGCCCCTTTGCAATTCAATTCAATAATTTTCTTCCATACCACAGTGTAACAAAAGATCTTCAAGTTATAGCTAACTAAAATAGAACTAACGAAAGACTCTGTTGATAAAATTCAAAATCATGTATTAAAGTTTGGCTCAAAAGAGCTTTTATGAAGGTCATTACTTAAAAACTAGCGCGCCCATTCACTGCGGGCTGAGCTTGATCGTAAAAGAACGGGAAATAAAATCGTCAAGGTTAGTTTTTTCTTTTTGTACATAACTATTTTCCACCACCTAGAGGCCTCCTTTGGAAATAAATTATGAAACACGTGGACCTTTTACAATCCACCAAATTAGGTCTCTAACATGGCTTAACTTAATAACGATTACAAAAAATAGCGATAACTAGGACCAACGGCCTAAAAAGAGTTCTGTCTTTCTTTTCTTTTTTTTTTCTAATCTTGTGACTGCAGAACATAATTGTTTTAATATAATGTATTTTAATTGTAACTGGCGGGAGAAAAAACCAACCTTGACGATTTTCTTGCCCGTTCTTTTACGATCAAGCTCCCGCCCGCAGTGAATGGGCGCGTTAGTTTATAAGTATGACATTCATAAGAGCTCTATTGAGCCAAACTTGAATAAATGAATTTTTAATTTTTTTTTTAACTTGCCTTTAGCTTTTCTTACTTACTCTATTTGTGAACTAACACATAACTAAAATAACAACTACCTATAGACAAACGTAATCTCTCAAAATATATAATTATCTTTAAAACTATTTTGCATAACTGCTATTTAAATGAGCCCTCGCCGGGAGACTTAAACATCATCAAATTCATTATCTTGCCTGTATTATGTATTTATGTAGTGTACTTTATTAGTATTTTCAGAAGTTTGTTAATTTATGTAAGTTTATTAATATTTCTCTTTTTTAGTATATAGCACTGCCTTTAACCCTCTCTGCTAATATTAAGGTTAATTGGTAGAGAATGCATTCAGCAATAAGTTTGCATTTTTTAAGTTATTACATTTTTGTATGACATAAACATTAAATAAATATAGGAATAAAGAAGCTTTACCTTTCAATTAAGTAATGTCCTGCTATTAAAGGAATGTTAAACCTTTCTTATAATTAAATTTAAGTGTTAATAGATGTTAAGTTATATTTTTATTTGTGTTTATCTATTAAAATTTTATTCAAAATTTTATCCAAAAGTTGCCTAGAAGAAAGGGCTGTAAGCGATAAGGACGCCAATTGTATCACTTCATTTTTTATAACTTTAAATAATGAAGCCTATTTGTTCCCTATTATATCAAATTCTGACATATTATTTAATATGATCTACATTTAATATTGCTTTTATTTGATAACATTTGACGATCGATATGGCGTGGCGAGTATACCATACCATTCCACTCCTGAGGTCGTGGGTTCGATTCCCACACAGGACAAATATTTGTGTGTATAAATATGAATATTTGTTCTGGTCTGTGTGTTTTTCTATGTATATTAAGTATGTATTTACAAAAAAAATAAGTATTTATGTATGTTTATCCGTTATTTAGTATCTATAGCACAAGTTCTTAATGATACTTATCTTGGAACTAAATAATTGGTGTAAGTGTCTGAAATATTTATTTATTTCAGTATATTTGTTACATAATTTTGTAATTGTTTTCTTATGTTAATTTTATTTTGGTGTACATTACATAATTTTCTATTCAAATCAAACACTACCGTGTGTTCACGACTTTAGGATTCCTTATGCCGAACCTATTGTTGCCAACTGTGGTTGACAATGCTGCATATCTGTTTGACATTTGACAGCGGGGGAAGGTCGCGTACAAGATTTACCATAAATGGCGATAACCTAAATACATATATGTACCGACTCAAATGTATTTTGTAACTAAACTAATGTTGATAGAACTGCTGTAACCATTGATGAGTTCACGGCAAAAATGCTTAACTAATATTTACTAGAGGAGTTCTTGGCGGGAAAGTGAAGCGTCATGTCGGAAGTTATGTTTTATTGTCAAATTTGTGATATTTCGAACATGAATGTGTAATAACGGTGGATTATTAACCGTTAAGTGTGTGTGAAAGTACACCAGTGTTGGTAGATGAAACAAAACAGTGCAACATCACTTTTCAAATTCTCTCAAGAAGTCTAAGTGAGTTCTCAGTAGAGTCCTACATCTTTACTGAGGACTCAAGGGGCTTAGAGGTTGGGCTTCTTCATCTTATTTACCATTTTTATCATCTTTATCACCACTCATTTTCATTTACTATGAATTAAATTTTATTAATATATCTATTACTTCACGAAGGCTAAATATTACGCAACGAAGCAGTTATTAAAAACGAAAAAAAACATTTACGAGTACTTATATAATAATAATGCATTGCATATGTAATGTATGTAAAGTTTTGCGTACCAGCTACTAGCAAAATTTGGGAATTTTATTTTAACTTAAACACACTTTAAACATTCACATGAATTAAATTATCTGTCATGTCTAGTACGTTGGACATTACATACAATTACTCCTGTTACCCCGAAGGAGTAGGCAGAGGCATATTATATGCCCACATTTCGCCGGTTGTGTTTTTGGTCCCACGTAATAGGTGGCGAGCCTATTGCCGCTTATCGGGAACTTTTATGTTCGCCAGAGCCTCGTCCGTTGATCGGCAGGTGCACCACTTGCAGTTGAGGTTGACTTGGCCTCCAAAGATGATGGTAGAATCCCTGTACACCCTGTAACCTATTATCCTTGCTTTTAAAATTCAATATAATTTAATAAAATCCCGGAAAATTAAGTACGTAAAACAAAATGAACCGTAACAGCTCCACTTACTCAGAGATCTGGTGATAAGCAATGTTATTTATTTCAGAAATATACAAACAGAAAAACTAAGAAACATTGAGTACAGGGCACAGCTTATTCCAGGAAGGAATACCTTCCGGCTGGCCCGCGAAATGAAAAAAAAATTAAGATTAAACTGGCTAGTATGTGCATTGTAATATAATAAATATGGGGAAAAAAATCAATTATGCATTAGAAAAGAAAAATAATGATACAAAATATATATACTAACGAAGGAAACAGGTATAAACTACATAAAAACAACTATAGCAAAATGAAGTGTAAACATTTAAACAAAACCTAACAACAGGTCAAAAAGTGAACTTTGACGTGTTTTTTTAAAGAAGCAACGCTGAGGCTATACAATTGTTATTCAGTAATCAAAAAATAAATAAATCATGTTAACATACCTGACAACCAGTATCGATGTCGGCGTAGTAGCCCGACGGACGACCATGGCACGTAAACCGCGTACGCGGCGCCCCGCCCGCGCCCTGCAACAAAACGCGCGTTACAACAAACAGGCAGACAGACGGACAGACAAGCAAGGCTGCGTTACATCAGGGTATTGGAACATTACTACTGTATTTATGTTAAAACAAAAAGGTTATGAAATGGCTATTGTAGTCTATGATGTTGGTTTCGGTGTCTGTTAGATTGATTTTTTTTACAGCGCCATCTTACCCTTAGCTTAGGAGAGCTTTAGAATAGATTTCTAAATATAGGTGAAGTTTAAGTGTTACAGTAATGTAAGTATCCGTTAAAATTTTTCCTTAGGGCATGCAAAATTTCTTTATTATACAAACACTTAATTAATTTCTTTTAAAAAAGTGACTTATTAAACTATTATTAACCAGACTACGGATAAACATTCTTAAATGACTTTATGTAAAAAAATGCCTATTAATAATAGATAACTATCTAGTCAATTGATAATTTAAAAGAGCATAGCATGTGAGTTTCTTGCCAGTTCTTCTTACAGAGCGGTGGCTCGAAACTGGCACTTAGATTCACATACCCTTCCATATTTTAATTATTTTGCTGCATGTAAGCGAATCTAACTTTTGTGATTTCAGTGTTATCATATTTCGATTGACTTTTATATTTAATTGTGACGTTTTCAAGAACTATGTAACAGTTTATGACATAAAATATTTTGAAATTTGGTGCAAAACCTGGAACAAGGCAAGTACCCAAATACTTGTCATGTGTGGGAATGGATTTCGCTATACAGAACGTATATGACATACTTGACAGACATACATTCACGCCTGTTTTCCCGAAGGAGTAGGCAGATGCACATTATACGCCCACACTTCGCCAATTAAATTGTTGTATGTACGAGAACGTGTATACCCTGGCTGTATCAGTCCTCCAATAAATGTATTAACTAATAGAACTGTCTAAGGCTTTTTTAGTATGTCATAAGATATGTACTAAACATTTGGTCCATTCGATTATCAGTTGCTCCATGCCTCCAAAGTCCGAGTTGGTACCGGCTGTTAAGAACATCTATGGCAGTCTTTATCAGGAAGTCAGTGCCTTCTAACATCCTGACAGCTGCTTTCAGCGCGTGGCAGCCAAATCTAGTTAAGCCAGTTAGCAGACCCTGGGCCCTAAGCTCAAGTCTAAGGTGACCTGACCTCCGCAACCCAGAGGAAACAATATCATTATATGGTTAAGCCAGACAAATTGCAACGTATCAGTATAGCTAAATGCCCTCAAGATATTAAGAGCGATATTAACAGAAGTATTAATCCAATAATCGCCTCCATTAACACCTCGTCGACGGGCGAGTGAGAGGTCACTCACACCCAGATTGATCGCGCACTCGTAAAATGTAAATAATAATTTATTATTAAACACATATCAAAATCATAAGATCGTTTCTCAGTTCGTGTTCGACCTATTTGTAAATGCAAGTATTGAGTAATTGAAACATTCTCGTGTGTGGTAACTTTGAATAAATCTATCACTGTCTTATGCGCCATAGTTTTATGATATCATCTTCTCAGGCTAGGCTCCTGCCTTCTCTCACATGCCAAGCTGAGAGAGGGATACGACCTATATACGGAAGAAAATGATGAGGTAGAGAGAGGACAAATCTTTGTGTGCATAAACATGAATATTTGTTCTGGTCTAGTTATTTTCCTATGTTTAATGTGTAATGTATTTACAATAGCAAAAAGTATTTTATATATGTTAATCCGTTATTTAGCATCCATTACACAAGCGCTCGTAGCTCTGCGGTGCTCGGTGGTCGGAAACGATCACCAAAGTACAGCAGAGTTTACAGAGGTCAGTACTTGGATGGGTGACCGTTTGTGTGGCATTTGATCTCGAGCGCTTCCGTGCTTCGGAAGGCACGTTAAGCCTTTGGTCCCGGTTATCACTAAATGTGGTAGTCGTTAAGCCATGTTAGAGGCCTAATGGGCGGCTTGATAAATTCTAACAGCAGGACGCCATACACCTGCCTCCGCCAATCCGCACTGAGTCAGCGTGGTGGAGTATGACCCAATACCCTCACACCTTGATATGTGAGAGGAGGCTCGTGCTCAGTAGTGGGACGTTAATGGGCTGTGATGCGGTATAATTATTATTAGTCAAAAATTGTTTTCAAACAATTAAGTACAATGAAAAGAAAAAGTCATATAAAAGTAAACTCCCGCCACTTCTTAAGCAAATAGAATTTTCACAACCATTACACGGCTGAGTGGTCGTCAATTGCATTCAATAACAGAAAAAAAGTTTTATTTTTAAAGAAAACGCATGTTCATGACCCGACTGTGAAACGGTCACGAAATATCTATGCAAATAACCGTTTAAAACGACAGAAAGTGTCAAAATGGCAGCGCCAATGTAGTTGGCCAAAAGGGTCTTGGTGGTAGCAATGTTGTAATGTTACTAATGAAGCAATATTTCTAAGATCGTGGGTTCGATTCCCACACAGGACAAATCTTTGTGTGCGTGCATGAACATGAATATTTGTTCTGTTCTGGGTGTTTTCCTATGTATATTAAGTATGTATTTACAAAAAAAAAGTATTTATGTATTCTATATATTTCCTGACAATTACACCATTTATTTAGTTCCAAGATAAGTATCATTAAGAACTTGTGTTATGGATACTAAACAACGGATAAACATATTTAAATACTTTTTTTTTTGTAAATACATATTTAATATACATAGGAAAACACCCAGACCAGAACAAATATTCATGTTCATGTACACAAAAGTTTGTCCTGTGTGGGAATCGAACCCACGACCTCTGGAGTGAAGTGTAGGTATGCTGACCTTCCCACCATATCGGTATGTATATGTATTATCCGTTGTTTAGTATCCATAACACAAGTTCTTACTGATACTTATCTTGGAACTAAACAATTGGTGTAATTGTCAGAAAATATTTATTTTTATTTATTTATATATTATCCAAAAGAGCTTTTTTAATTGGTGTTACAGGATGAGATAACTTTAATTAATGATCTCGAACGGATTCATGGTCATTTAATATTATTATGACTTTATATATTTTTTTAAATAATTATGTCACTTGTAATTTCTTTTTAGATTAGACTTTTTATATAGCAATTCTAGCCCCTAACTAAGAAATGTTTTTGCTATGCTAACTAGATAACGGACATACAGACAATCACGCCTGTTTCCCCTAAGGGGTAGGCTGGTTTTACTGTCACCACGTAATAGGTGGTGAGCCTATTGCCGCTTATCGGCATCTTATATGTTTGCCAGAGCCTCGTCCGTTGATCGGCAGGTGCACCACTTGCAGGTGAGGTTGGCTTGGGCTCCTCAGGTGTTGGTAGGATCCCTTTACACCTCGTATTTAAACATACCAAGACCGTAAGATCAGAATGCAGGTATGCTCTCTCTCACTGACGAACTACGCCTTAATTGACTGTTTATTTATTATAATCTGGACTTCTAGAGAGTGTTACAACATCGTACATTTCTCACAGTATTAATCATCATCATCACAGCCCATTAACGTCCCACTACTGAGCACGAGCCTCCTCACATATATCAAGGTGTGAGGGTATTGGGTCATACTCCACCACGCTGACCCTGTGCGGATTGGCGGAGGCAGGTGTATGGCGCCTGTTGTTAGAATTTATCAAGCCGCCCATTAGGCCTGTAACATGGCTTAACGACTACCACATTTTTTGATAACCAGGATCAACGGCTTAACGTGCCTTCCTAAGCACGGAAGCGCTCGAGATCAAATGCCACACAAACGGTCACCCATCCAAGGACTGACTTCTGTAAACTCTGCTGTACTTTGGTGATTCGTTTCCGACCACCGAGCACCGCAGAGCTACGAGCGCTTCAACAGTATTAATACTTACCTCTAAATATAAACATTAAAAGCTGGCCAATAAGAATTTTTAGACTACCTCAGTAATCACTGGACCAAGACTAACAGCTTTATTTGCGAAGTGTTGGTAAGTTGTTAGGATGCAGGATATAATATAAATAAGCGATACAAATTATCCAAGAAATTGCTGTGAGCAATAAAGGCTGCCCATTGTACAACTCCTTTTTTATGGTTTATAAATAAATAAATAAATATTTATTTTCTGACAATTACACCAATTATTTAGTTCCAAGATAAGTATCATTAAGAACTTGTGTTATGGATACTAAACAACGGATAAATATACTGAAATACTTTTTTTTTTTGTAAATACATACTTAATACACATAAGAAAACACCCAGACCAGAACAAATATTCACGTTCATGCACACAAAGATTTGTCCTGTGTGGGAATCGAACCCACGACCTCTGGAGTGAAGTGTAGGTATACTGACCTCCACGCCATAGCGGTCGTCAAATAAAGTGTTAATTTATTAAATATAATTTCAGTCGTGCCTGCACACTCGTGGCTTTAAAGGTAAACGTCATCATCATCATCATATCAGCCCATAAACGTCCCACTGCTGAGCACGAGCCTCCTCTCACATACCAAGGTGCGAGGGTATAGGGTAAGGTAAACGTGCCTTTCGAATAATGAAAACCTTCGATGTTGAATGTTACACAAGCGGTCACCTATCCCAGGTGTGATATAAGACTGTGCTTTTTCAAAATATAATAACTAATACTTTTTAAAACTTGAAAAGCATCATAATGTAGAAGAGCAAGTTCATTATAGAACTTTTTTTACAAAAAAAAACTTAATTTAAGTCGGGTTTTTAACCTCAAGGTTTTATCTCCAGCGTTTTCGCAACCACAAATACATCATTTAATGATCCACATTGCGAAGATGTACAAAATTAATGCATACACGTCAAACAAACGACATTGTCTGAACACACAACGGAAGTTTGCGAGATTGCCATACCGGGCTGCCATATTGCCATATTACGCCATAATGTGGTGCTCATTACAGTGATACTGTCATGGGATCCGAACAGCATCATCAATCACTTGCCCACAAGGTCACGGTGAAGACTTAATGACTTCGTTTGACCTACTTATGTCTAATCTAGATATTTGTAAGTAATTACGGTTTCTAATAAATATGTTTAATCAAATATCTATTTATTTTAAATTATAAGTCGTGCCGGTTTTTTTTATTTGAAATGCTGAGATGGTTCATTGTAGTGCATCACACAATAAATTGTTTAATAATTGTAATTAGTTCGGATTAACAAATTTTATGATCCACCAATAAATGATTATTATTATTATTTAGCCTCTAAAAACGCTTGCACATTAAAAATACTGATTGAGCATATAATAGGGGAATAGACGCGTTAGTACTTTTGATGTGTATTAATCCACCTTTGTGCTTTTGTTTTTAAATACTATTTTTGTAATATGATTATGCTTTTATGTGCAATAAAGGATTAATAATAAATTCAGGTTAGGTTAACAATTTCATAATTAAATTAAACGTTAAATATACGCCTTTCTTTAGAGACAAAAGTTAGTTCAAAAGTATCTTACATTGATGGGAGAGTATGCGAAAGATATTGAGCGTGAATTAAGCTTAAAAGTATTTGTCAAATAGAAGGGGTTGATTTCTGCGTATCCCTACAGTTAAAGTTTCTAAGATAACATTACAACCTATTTATATGAATATTTTGGCGGAAGATCTTATCAGCCTTCTAAAGTCCACTGTTGAACATTGCTGAACTTGTTAGGATTTCTCTTCATCCAATCTTACGACTTCTCGTAAGATTAGAAGGGGAAGCACGGTACCACACGGCAAATACGGTGGAAGAGATTAAACTTTGTAAATTGTTAGTAATATTGTTAATGTTATATTAGGAATATAATAAACTGAACCTCTAAAAAATACTTTTTTGATTATCAAAAATACTGATCTAGCATCTAATAGGGGATTAGGTGCTCCATCAGAATTTTTTGATGTACAAAAAGGTTAGGTTAGGTTGGTAATTTATTAATTTTGATGACACATTAAATATGAGCCGTTATATTATAGCTTCACAGACAAATGAAGATTGTAACTAACCAATTGATAATTTAAAAGAGCA
Organism: Musotima nitidalis; assembly: GCA_949126915.1. Lineage (NCBI taxonomy): Eukaryota > Metazoa > Arthropoda > Insecta > Lepidoptera > Crambidae > Musotima > Musotima nitidalis. The sequence continues at coordinate 1,381,541 of OX421424.1, read as the reverse complement.
TGTGAGTTTCTTGCTACTTCTTCTTACAGAGCGGTGGCTCGGAACTGGCACTTAGATTCACTTACACTTAATTATTTTTTGTTTTTTTAATTGTTTGGTTGCAAGTGAATCTAAGCTTCGTGATTTTAGTATAATTATATTTTGATTGTTTTTTTTATATTTGTAATAAATATTGACGTTTCCAAGTACTATGTAATAATTTATGTAATAAAAAGTTTTTTTGAAATTTGAAATTTAAAGTGAGAACAAAATTAATTGACAGATTTGTCACAGTTTTGTTCTACATAGGTCACAATAACCCACTCGTGTCACAACATAGGTCCAGTATTGTTCCGAAGCAGCATTGTGGTCTTAACGAGCTAAGCTCGGACATCAATCATCGCTGAACGGGCTTCACGCGTGCTTTACAATGAGTTAAACACTTCTATGCATGTCAGACGCCATGTAACTTAATATTCATTCATTAATTTCATTTGTTAAGTCCATTGTCATAAATTATGTTCTTGATGATTTTGAGAAACATGATCTTTAATAAATTGTAGCTCCTTAATCATCTCTAATAGATTGATAAGTGAGAACAGTAATTTTATAAATTATGCATGAGAATATTTAAAAGATTTAAATGACAGCACCTCCACTTTTTACATTTTGTAAGGTAGAAGTAATTTAACAACCATTTTCTGAACAATTTTAACATACATTCATAACATCACGCATGTTTCCCCAAAGGGGTAGGCAGAGGAATATTATAAGTCCGTATTTCGCCAATTATATTGCCGGTCCCACGTAATAGGTGACAAGCTTATTGCCCTTACCGGGAACTTCTATGTTTGTCAGAGCCTAGTATAATAATCGGAAGGTGCACCATTTGCAGGTGGGGTCTGAACTCCAAAGATGACTGTAAAATCCCTGTACACTTCTGTTTAAAAAAATTGCCAAATTGTTTTCGTCACGCGAGTTTTCTCACGAACCGTTTTGTTTCACGTAACGCTAAGGTCGTATTCAAATTATGATGTTCGAGATTGTTTCGTAAACACAATAGATTAGTAAAAGACCAAAGCGTCTGTCTTAGTAGGTGACCTTTTTGCCTATTGTTTCATGCAAATTAGATGACAAGTATCGTAGTTAAGCCTACGATTAAACTTATTTTTATCATATCAGCATCATCTTGCCCTATTAAGTCCCACAACTGGTCAGGCCTTCTTTCATTTGACACAATTGGCGAAGTGTGGGCGTATACTATGCCTCTGCCTACCACTTCGGGGAACCAAGCATGTGTGTCTTCTTCTTCTTCTCAGAATATATGCGTCCACCGATGAGAGCTATGTCGCTTGAAATATTTGACTCAAAAAAAGTGGGTCCGCCAAGTATGAACAAATTCTAGTGTTTTTTTGCATTTTAAACCAGACGCAGTGAACAATGCCGCAACATCCTTAAGATGAACTCATATTGAGCGTGCCGAATCGATGCGATTGTGTTATAATAATAGTAATTTTTATTTCAGGCAGAGCCCATAGTGTTAGTAACAATTATTTTTATTTGCTAATGTTAGTATGACGACCGATTTGGCGTGGAGGTCAGTATACCTGCACTTCACTCCAGAGGTCGTGGGTTCGATTCCCATACAGGACAAATCTTTGTGTGCATGAACATAAATATTTGTTCTACTCTGGGTGTTTTTCTATGTATATTAAGTATGTAATTCCAAAATAAAAATGATAATATGTTTAACAGTTCTTTAGTCTCCATAACACAACTTCTTAGTGATACTTATCTTGGAACTAAAGAATTTGTGTGATTGTAAGAGAATATTTATTTATTATTTATTTAGTATTACAATAGGTAGGTCAGTAAAAATTATAAAACTAAAATCTGCTAGACTTTACAGCGGAATGCAGGCTTAGCCACAGCTCTAGCAATGGCGAGTCCCATCTGTCAGTCAACAACGTTATATTTAACAATAGCTTAGGCAATTTATTACTTATGTAATACTAAAGAAATGCCGCCGGCCTAGAATAGTGGCAGTCCCTCTCATTTAACAGGGAGTCGTAAGAGTCGACGTAGAGAAGTCCAACGAGATGATGGGCAGCAGCGTCATTCTGCGTACTGGCTTGAACTGCGATCACCAACCCGACTGTCCAGCGTGGTAGATGGTGGTGTAACCATTAGGGCGGCCAATGTTCAGCAGTTGACCTTATAAGGTCGACAGGATGATGTGCTCTAAGAACTTCCATTGTCCAATTTCTTGATGCTTGTTCTTTGGGAAGTAACCTGTAGGTTTTGATTTCCTCGTGAATTGATAGAAAATAAGGATCTAATTTCCATATAATTATATGTATATATTCTGTGGATTTCGTTGATTTTGTACAGAATCAAGAAACCGCAGACAGAAGTACTTCATACTGCGTAAAGTACTTTCTAAGAATCATATACGCATTTGCGAGAAAAACGCTAAGAACAGGCAGACGGTAAACTGGATACCTAGAATCAGGAAATTTGGCTAGAAGGAAAGTCTAGCACATTAACATAATTAATAAAAAAGACGTGTGGCACTAAGATAAAGCTATTGCATAGCATTTTTTATCAACTTATGCAATTATAAAGAAGAATATATGAAGCGCTCGTAGCTCTGCGGTGCTCGGTGGTCGGAAACGAGCACCGAAGTACAGCAGAGTTTACAGAGGTCAGTCCTTGGATGGGTGACCGTTTGTGTGGCATTTGATATCGAGCGCTTCCGTGCTTCGGAAGGCACGTTAAGCCGTTGGTCCCGGTTATCACTAAATGTGGTAGTCGTTAAGCCATGTTAGAGGCCTAATAGGCGGCTTGATAAATTCTAACAGCAGGACGCCATACACCTGCCTCCGCCAATCCGCACTGGTTCCGCGTGGTGGAGTATGACCCAATACCCTCACACCGACCGTGAGACTTTTATGGGCTGAGATGATGATGATGATGCAATTATAATTATTTATTTTTATGTACATTTATATATTTACTTAAAGATGACGATTAAAGGGTTGTAAGAAAATCTGTCAGTTTTGAAATTACAATTGCCCAAATCTTATCGACTCCTATTCGTAATGATTCAGCTGAGGCTTGGTATTTAACCTGACATTCATGTTTAAGAACTTTCTTTTCAATTTAACAGCTTTTATCAATATAGAGATAATTTTAGTCAATGTCGAGTGAAAATAAACATTAAGGAATGGACTCTGCACTCAGGTATTTTGATCTATTATCTTCTACATCTTTGGCAATTCTCCATAGAATGTTGTTGAGCTTTATTTTACTTCTAAATTGATAGTATCAGCTTAATACCGAAAAAATAATCTAATATTCCATTCAATTTACTACATATTTAACAGTTTTATTGTGAACTTTCTCCCATTTGCTATTTTTAATGATTTCAGCTGATCTCCAACTTAGGATATCATCATCATCTCAGCCATCTGACGTCCACTGCTGAACATAGGCCTCCCCAATAGATTTCCACATTGAGCGATCCTGAGTCGCCTGCATCCATCGGCTTCCCGCCGCCTTGACCAGATCATCGGTCCATCGCGTGGGAGGCCGTCCTCTACTACGTTTACCGGTTCGCGGTCGCCATTGCAGAACCTTGACGCCCCATCGGTCGTCGGTTCTTCGAGCTATGTGCCCCGCCCATTGCCACTTCAGCCTGCAAACTCGCCTCGCTATGTCGGCCACTCCAGTCCTCCTACGGATTTCCTCATTTCTGATTCGATCACGTAGGGACACTCCGAGCATAGCTCTCTCCATTGCACGCTGAGCGACTTTGAGCTTTCTAATGAGGCCCATAGTCAGGCACCAAGTCTCAGTACCGTACGTCATCACTGGCAACACACACTGGTTAAAGACTTTTGTCTTAAGACACTGAGGTATTTTTGACGAGAAGATATAGCGCAGTTTCCCGAACGCAGCCCAACCGAGCTGGATTCGACGATTGACCTCTTTCTCGAAGGATATAGGTTATATGATATTTTTATATAGTGGTTAGTGATAATAACCACCATAATGTTGTATGATAAACCATGGAAACCCACTCATGACAGCCTGCATACAATTAATATATAATTATACCACAAGCATTCTTTATTAAATAGCGAAACAGCCACATCATCATCACAGCCCATTAACGTCCCACTACTGAGCACGAGCCTCCTCTCACATCAAGGTGTCTTACTCCACCACGCTGACCTAGTGCGGATTGGCGGAGGCAGGTGTATGGCGTCCTGCTGTTAGAATTTTTCAAGCCCATTAGGCCTCTAACATGGTTTAACGACTTTTAGTGATAACCGGGACCAACGGCTTAACGTGCCGTCCGAAGAACGGGAGCGCTCGATATCAAATGCTACACAAACGGTCACCCATCCAAGGACTGACCTCTGTAAACTCTGCCTTACTTCGGTGATCGTTTCCGACCATCGAGCACCGCAGAGCTACGAGCGCTTCAAGCGCGAACAGCCACATAACTATTGTTAAATCCGTATTGCTCCTATCAATTAAGTTATAAATAGCACTAGAAGATATTATTTTACCATAAATCATTGTAACACTGAATTAAAACTAGATAAAAACGGTTTCCACAATACACTATTTTACCGTTTGGTTAACGATCTATTGTAAGAAATTTGCAATAGAACGTAGTTAGTAAAGAAAAATCTTGTACTGCCTATGATAATACTTACTACTATTGGAATAAAGGTTATAATTATCTGTAGAGTGTTATTTTGGCTTGTTGGCTGGTTGTGGCTATTGTTTTGTTATCTTTAAGGGAATTCTTGAGTCTGTGCTCTGTATGAGAGCATTTCTAACTAAATAGTTGCGAAACGATCAGGCTCGAGCCATTTTCTATGTTATAAGGCAATGATCGTTTTGTTTTAGATTTTGATAGTTGTAATCATATAACACATAGATACTGTTGTATGTTTTTTTTATAACATTTTACGCTTTTCGTTAGTTACTTTTCGCGGAGTTGGAAAACATATCTTTTGAAATAAGTAAGCCCTGTGTGTTTTTTTTTTTATATATCGTTTCCACGATTTCAATTGTTCACCAAATTATAAAAAAATTAAACACAATGAATAATTTTCTATATGTCTTAGTTATATGTCTGTAAACATTGTGGAAAATAAATAGCCATTTTTTTGATGTCAGTCTTTTAAAAATATGACTGATTTTGGTCACAATCAATTAATCAAAATTACAACTTCAGGTAAGATAGGAGCCTTAGAGCAACGATGTCTTCACGACCAACGCTGAAACGAGAGTCAGACTCTCTTGACTCTCGTTATCCTATCCTATCTTACCTGAAGATGCCCTGCGTAAGGGCGAAACACGTGTCGTGTTGAATAGTTTCTCGATTTTTCGGGAAATTATAGTAGCGCGGGAATAGTTACAAAAATATTTTTAATCCATCACTTGCTTACAATGGATTTCCGCAAAGTAATCTGTGAATGAATCAATAAATTATTTCATAACTAAATTAACTGTCACGTAATACAAATCATAATCATTTTTCTCTTACAATGACACCAATTATTTAGTTCCAACATAAGTATCATTGAAAACATGTGTTGTGGTTACTAAATAACGGATAAAATATTTAAATACTATTTTTATACATACATACTTCGTATATGAAGTATGTATGCACAAAAAAAAACACCCAGAAATAGGAAACACCCAGACCAGAACACATACAAGTGATCATGCACACAAAAAAAAAAAAAAAGTTTATCTAAATGTTTATTATGTGTGGGAATCAAACTTAAGGAGCTGAGAGCAGGAAAAGTGACCTCCACGCCAAACCGGTCGTCAAAAATGACATTAATAAAATAAACAAATTTTAATATTCTTTTACAATCACACTAATTGTTTAGTTACAAGATAAGTATCACTAAGAACTTGTGTTATGGATACTAAAGAACGAATAAATTTTCATTTTGGACTTACATACTTAATATACATAGAAAAACACCCAGACTAGAACAAATATTCATGTTCATACACACAAAAAATTGTCCTGTTTGGGAATCGAACCCACGACCTCTGGAGTGAAGTGCAGGTATACTGACCTCCACGCCATATCGGCCGTCAAAAATTAAATCGGCCGGCAATAAATGTTACTTATAGTGTTCTGAACTAAAGCGAGCGGGGTGGGTCGATTTTTTTGCACGCAGGTGTATTTAATGTATATAGCAGAGCACTGAACGCTATTATTGTAAATTTTAATATAGATACTATGATGTAATTCATAAAGTGTTACAGAAAGTGTAGCAACCTAATTTTCCACACTAACCGAGTACAGGAATTACAGCATACCTCATGACTAATAATAACGCAAGCAGAACTTGTGGGCTATTGTCCTGCTGCTGGTTGCAACCGAGATACTATCTGAGTGTACTGTTTATAAAGGTGCGTCTACGGTAGAAGAGTTGACGTCGCGCGAAGTCGTTTTTGACATTGTCAAATGTGGACATTCAAAGAACCTATATTGAACGCGATGCAAATTTCATTGAGTTGGTAAAATAATTACTTATAAATACAAATACAAATTATTTATTGCTAAACCATAATGTGTACATACATGTTATACAATTTTGGAACCAATTTTATGGACCCTGTCGGGTATGCAACTTTAAGACTGAAGAGAGGGGAGTTGCAATCAATAATCATCAAAATACTAAAAATAAATCAAAAAATAAACATAAGTGAAACTTGTTACAAAATCTTACATCATTTAACTTTTTAATTCCACCATCTATCTCAAAAAATAACAAACATATATTACATCTTGGCGGTACTTAATTATATAAAACATAAATTATATAGACTTTTGGCGGGAAAGTAAAGTTTTTTTTAATTTCTGAAATTTGTGATATTTCGAACATGAATGTGTAATAACGGTAGATATTAACAGTAAAGTGTTTGTAGACGTACATAAATTAAACAAAACAGTGCAACATTACTTTTTAAATTCTATCAAGAAGTCCATGTCTCAGTGTTGTCGCCCATATTTACTGAGGGCTTAAGAGGTTCACGGGAGGGCATCCTATTTATCTTCTTTAACATAACCTATTCTCATTTACTATGTATCAAATATTATTAATATATCTATAACTTGACACTGGCTAAATATGCTAAACGCACAAAAACATTGGTAAAAAAAACACAATTAATATTTTCAGGTTATGGTACTATTCAAACTATGGTATATCAATTTGCACCACATGAATGTAAAAAACGAATATGAATCCACATTTGAAGGCACAGTCGAGCACGACATTATGTGTAGACTTAATGCCAACCTTTAACGATCACTGTCTTTGAACACGACGCAAATTCCTTTGAGTTCGTCAAAATATTTGCGGAGCATTTTCGAGCACGAACCAATTGCTCGAAATTCACTTTTCTCTTTTCCTTTCCTCTCTGATCCTCTTTAAGAAAAATAGGCTTTGGAATTATTTGCCCGGGCATGTGATTCCCACCTCCTTTAATCATGAGGCGTGTGCTTGTTACTGTTTTTAATTCAAACTTAAGAACTAAATCGATTGTTTCACCATATGAGCGTTGTTTTTACGAGTTTTATAAGAAATCACGATGGAATTAATGTTTGAGAAATAAATCTCCATCCAGTGTCGATGTGGGCAATGGGGAACCAGTAGTTACCATTTGATGTACATAAACTACTTATTTACAGCCACTGACATATATGTACATAATTATAGATAACGCAAAGGCTTTTCGGCGGGAAAGTGAAGCGTCATGTCTGCAGTTTTGTTTTATTTTCTAAAATTTGTGGTATTTCTAACGTTAATGTGTAATAACGGTGGATTATTAACCGTTAAGTGTTTGTGAATATATATGAGTGTTGGTAAATCAAACAAAGTAGTGCAAAATCACTTTTCAAATTCTCTCAAGGAGTCCATGTGAGATCTCAGTATAGTCCCACATCTTTACTGAGGACTCAAGGGGCTTAAGGGAGGGTATCTCATTTACCGTTTGTCATCTTAATCACCACTCATTCTCATTTACTATGAATCGTATATTATTAATATATCACTAAATTGACACTGGCTATATGTGCTAGACGCACGAAGCTATTATTTAAATGAAAAAAAACAGATAACGCATAAGTGCATGTTATTCGCGTGTTGATATTGGCTGCCGCTACTTATAGTGCGCGCGCGTCTGTTGTGGATTTTTAAATATTGTAACATAAATATTTATCAGTCGCAACAGTGTCGATGAATGAGTTTTGATTTCTCGTCATTAAATATCGGCAGTGACGGTGATCGGCAGCATTTGGTGTTCAAAATAGTGATACTTGCGTTATCTTTTGTTTATTTATATCTGTGCTACAAAGGTAATGAAGTCGCTTTCGAAGTTACTGATCGTTGTAGGTTTGTCCACATTTGACGGAAAGTTGCGAATACGCACGTGCTTGGCATGTCCAGCGTACACGCACCTTTAGAGCAGTGCGGTACAGGGCTGATGTAACAAATACGGATGAAAGGGGAAAGAAAGTAAAACAGATAGTACTGTATCACACGGGTAACTAGCCGAAGCAGTGTACTTTAATTAGTTACAACTGTCAGTAATCCCTCCGCCGTCTTGGATGGTCTGTGCACAAAGCGTATTAGAGGAGTTTCGCATGTATGTACTTAGTTATTTACAACCTTTGTTGTTTTTTATTAGGACCGATATGGCGTGGTGGCGAGTATACCCCCATTCCACTCCTGAGGTCGTGGGTTCGATTCCCACACAGAACAAATATTTGTGTGTAAATATTTGTGTGTAGAACTATGAATATTTGTTCTGGTCTGGGTGTTTTTCTATGTATATTAAGTATTTTTTTTACAAAAAAAAAAGTATTTATGTATGATTATCCGTTATTTAGTATCCATAACACAAGTTCTTAATGATACTTATCTTGGAACTAAAAAAATGGTGTAAGTGTGAGAAATATTTATTTATATTTATTTATTTATTAGGACATACGGAACCCTGAAAACAATAACACAAGAATTCCGCAGCGAATAAAGATCGCCGATAATAAACAGACACTTAATTTTTAAATTGTATGTATACGTATAGAAATTAAAACAATATCGAACTTATCAAGTATTTCTTGATTTATATCTTAACAATTTATTACTATTAAAAAATTTGCACTGACATAGAAATCTTCGCAAATAATTCTATATTAATAAAAATGTCAAAATCAAAAGTCATTTATTCAAGTTTGGCTCAATAGAGCACTTATGAATGTCATATTTTGTTGCTTATTCTACTTGTTACGTTCGTGAAACATAGTACTGTGGCGCCAAAAAGCTTCTGAAAAATATTACATAAACTAAAATATAATCGTCCTTGAAATGACAAGTCTATAATTGTGCCCATATCCAACAGCGACCATTTATGGATATCCATGCGTTCAATTTAAATATTCTTGTAACGCGAATGATTCACTAGAACTCTTAACACCTACGAGAACCGCTTAAGCGACCGTTAGAGATAACTATCATTAAAAAGTCTGTTAACTTGACATATTCAACCTGATTGAGTTATAGGATAAGGTACTATAATTATTATTGTGGAGTGATTAGTTACAGGTACCTACGCTATTTCTTTATCTAAATATGCCGCCTGTTGTAGTTTTTAGGGTTCCGTACAAAAAGTGTAATAAACGGGATCCTATTATTGAGACTCCGCTGTTCGTCCGACCGACTGTCACCAGGCTGTATCTCATGAACCGTGATAAGTCAAAGTCAAGTCAAAATACTTTTTATTTCATAAACTATTACATAGTACTTGAAAACGTCAAAATTATAAAAAAATAACAAAAACAAATAAAATATAATTATACTAAAATCACGAAGCTTAGATTCACTTGCAACCAAACAATTTAAAAAAACAAAAAATATTTAAGTGTAAGTGAATCTAAGTGCCAGTTCCGAGCCACCGCTCTGTAAGAAGAACTGGCAAGAAACTCACAGGCTATGCTCTTTTAAATTATCGATTGGTTAGTTATAATCTTCATTTGTCTGTGACGCTATACAATGCAACATAATATAACAATATTCATGCTTTAAGTCATTCATATTAGAATAGCCTGTATGAAACGGCAGTTTAATCCCAAGCATTTTTATCAGCCATATAGTCTTTAATAAAGTCAAGTAGTAGCCGGTTTTTTTAACTAGCAGCCGCAGGTAGGTAGGCAGGTACTTATTTTGCAAGACAAGACTTTCACATGCATTATGGTAAGAGACTAAAACTTCTACTAATAAATAAATAAATAAATATTAAATATTTCTGACACTTACACCAATTATTTAGTTCCAAGATAAGTATCATTAAGAACTTGTGTAATGGATACTAAATAACGGATAAACATACATTAATTTTTTTATTGTAAATAAATACTTAATATACATAGAAAAATACCCAGACCAGAACAAATACTCATATTTATACACACAAATATTTGTCCTGTGTAGGAATCGAACCCACGACCTCAGGAGTGGAATGCGGGTATACTCGCCACAACGCCATATCGGTCGTCAGACCGATATAACCTAAAGCGTATAGTTTTAGGAAAATTGCTCGCAGTGAAGAAGACTGGCTATAGGAGTATGAAAAAGTTAATTTTCAAAGTTAAAATCGTTGCACGCCATCGGTCCCAGACTCAATAAAAACTTATTATTTACGAATTTGTCTGTAATATGATGAAAAATCTTTTATAAAATATACATAGGTATAAAATGTATAGATTTGACATAAGCCGTCACATGACATATTATTTAGATGTAAGAAACAAGAAAAAATAAGTACTTGAAATAAAAAAACAAGGTTATCTAAATGGCAGATTTTGCTAAATTAGGCGCAGTAATTTAACATTATAATAAAATTAAGTCATACAGAGGTAGCTCAATATAAACAACAATAGCTTCATTAATGTGCACAATCACACGTTTACATACAAAAAAAGCTGGGATTAACCGTACAAGGCGTCGAAAAGATTAACATCCTCGTATGGAGATTGAGATCGTGCGCCGGCGCCGCTCTGTGTACGTCAACCTTGTTGATGAAATAGGATTATGTCACACCTCTTTTAATACAATTACAGAAATTGAGTTGAAAATGCCGGAATAAGTCAAAAAGTGTCCCAGACATAATAAGATTAATTAATTAACCCTTTAGATCATTATAAAGGGTTAATTAATTAATCTAATTTAATTTGTTAGTAGCGGCCGTCCGCGACTACGTCCGCGTGCCTACATATAAACTTTCCTCCTAAATCATACTTACATAAGTATAACTACGCATTTTTCCCCAAAGGGTCGAAGGGAAGGGAAGGAAGGTAGGCAGAGGCATATTACACGCTCATACTTCGTCAATTATGTTGTTGGTCCCACGCAATAGGTGGCGAACCTATTGCCTCTTACCGGGAACGTTTATGTTCGCCAGAGCCTCCTACCCTGAGCCTTAAATCTTGAGTTAAGCATCAAAATCCGTTGGGTAGTTTTAAAGATGTTTTAGGGAGTGGATGGTACTCCCTATCAACGGGAAGATCTTCCACCGTCGGTTGGATGTGCCCGGGGGCCGCGGCCCAACCGATGTTCGGGATCTTCTAGCAGATAGCAGGCTTTGGGCTTAGAGCCATTGGGCTGATTCCCCGGGTATCTCCACACAGGGCATCTACCCTGAGGCGCTGGTCGCCGCGTAAGAGGGTAGGGTAATGGGGTACTTTCACCGGGGAGACTTACGGCACCGCCCTCAGCGCGACAGGCACACCGGGTGAGACCCCGAAGGGAGGCCCAGCAAGCCGTCAGCGAGCAGGCGGTGACTTAGGCAAGTTAAGGATGAGAGTTAATTGTGCGAGGTGGGCACCCAACCGACGATGGTTGGGTGATGTTTAAATATATATATATAGGTACGAGCTTGAGGAATTTCGTTTTGCGCGATTTAGGATTTCATTCATCTTTTACGTATTACATCGTTCATCGCTTGTTTTTTTACTATGTGGTGATTTAATTAAAGGACGAATTTGCCAAATTTTCATTATCATTTAAAAGTCGTTTTTTTCTTATATTTAACATTTTATACTTTGTAACTGGAAGCGCTTTATAAGTTATATTTATATGAAAATTTATACTAAAACCAAATATCAATTTCTTATGAATGAATGAATATTCTGATTCAATTAAATTTGGCATTCACATATTCAGACTCAGCTGTTTTAACGCAGTGATGTACCGGTTGCTAATAGTTATCAATATTTATGTTTTCAAACTCGATTTTGTAGGGTTCCGTATTTAAGGGGTCAAAAGCGGGACCTGCTTACTAAGACTCCGCTCTCTGTCCGTCTGTCTGTCACCAAGCTGTATCTTATGAACCATAGACCAGTAAGATAGTTAAAATTGTTCGTGTTTTTTGTGTTTGTCATATTGATTACGGCAACAGGTAGTCGCTTGAAATATTCCCAGAAAATTTGGTTATATCTTCGATTTAAAAACAAATTATTAAATTAACCTACTATTTAAGGAGGATATATTCATACATAATACTCTACGGGAAAGAGGCATGACATTACTATGAATGTATGTATTTAAGGAGGGCTCCTATACAACAACTGTGATGTTTTTGCTCGTTTTCGCTCATTATTGATAACGACAACTAGAAGATGCTTGAAATTTTAACAATATTTAGTAATATGCCCTCTTTAGTTACCACAACCCTTTATGGATAAAATTTCAAACTGAGCATTAGATGTAACAAAAAATAAAATTCATTTCCATTGTTATACATAATGATACGGAATCCTCCGTGCGCGAGTCTGACTCGCACTTGGCCGGTTTTAATCTAGCAGCCGCTGCGTAGGAGTTATTTATCTCAGAGAATTGAGCATCAGATTTAACAACAAATAAAATTCAGTACAAATGGTACTGAATTTTATATATACTTCTTACATATACTTCTGAAAAGGTGCCCACGGAAGATCAGCGTCGCGACATCTCTGTGATGTTCGACAACATGCTGAGTGGACACCATTTCAATACAAGTTGAGTTCTTTTACTTAAGTTCTTATTATTCTTCATTTGTTTTAACTATAGTTTGTGCTTATTTTATGTTATTTTTTTTCTTGCAACTTGTATAAATATTTATCTTTCTTTCTTTCTAGTTAAAAACTGTTTTACGCCCTTTTTGAAAGCTCCATGCAGTCTCAGTCATCTTTTGGGATAACCTCGCCACACATACCTACAGTCACGCCTGTGTCTTCGAAGAGGTAGGCAAAAGGCATATTTTACCTCTACATAATTTGCCTGTACGTTAGTTTTTAAGTTTGACTTTTAGAAAAGCTCTATTGAGGCAAACTTGCATGCATTACATCTTTTTTTTTGCATGTTTTTTTCATAATAAATTGATGACAAGTCGATTTTTGTTAAAAAAAAAAAACTATTCTATAACATTAAACTATGAAAGTGCAATCCGATATCTAATGGGCTACACTTCACTCCAGAGGTCGTGGGTTCGATTCTCACACAGTACAAATCATTTATTGATTCAGGCGTTACTTTGCAGAAATCCATTGTAAGCAAGTGATGGATTAAAAATATCTTTGTAACTTGAGAGTAACTCTCGTTTCAGCGTTGGTCGTAAAGACATCGTTGTTCTGAGGCTCCTATCTTACCTGAAGATGCCCTGTGTAAGGGCGAAACACGTGTCGTGTTGAATAGTTTCTCGATTTTTCGGGAAATTATAGTAGCGCGGGAATTGTTACAAAGATATTTTTAATCCATCACTTGCTTACAGTACAAATCTTTGGGTGCATGAACATGAGTATTCGTTCTGGTCTGGTCCTTTTCCTATGCATATTAAGTATGTTTATACAATAAAAATTATTAAGCATGTTTATCCGTTCTTTAGTATCCATAACACACGTTCTTAATAATACTTATCTTGGAACTAAATGATTGGTGTAATTGTCAGAAAATATTTATTTATTTATTTTATAGTAGAGTGACTGAGTTTTAGTGAACCAATATTTGTCCAGTTATACATAACACGTAATAAGTGAGCCTATTGCCGCTTACCGGGAACTGTTGCGTTTGCAAGAGCCTCGTCTGATGATAGGCAGGTGCACCACTTGCTTGCTTAACCATTTAACTAGACGCTAATATAATAATTTTAAACGGCTCAAATATCGCTACATTAGCTAACTAGGTGAATATGTAATTATATTGTTAATTTCATTAAATTTTTTAATTTGTTACTTGTATTTTGTTACTTGTAATTTTCCATGCTTGGGATTAAGCTGCCGTTTCATACAGGCTATTCTAATATGAATGACTTGAAAAAATAAATATTGTTAAGGTTATGTTATATTGCATTGTATAGCTTCACAGACAAATGAAGATTGTAATTCTAGTACCAAACTAATGGACATATTTAAAAGAGCATAGCCTGTGAGTTTCTTGCCAGTTCTTCTTACAGAGCGGTGGCTCGGAACTGGCACTTAGATTCACTTACACTTAATTATTTTTTGTTTTTAAATTGTTTTGTTGCATGTAAGTGAATCTAAGCTTCGTGATTTAGTGTAATATTATTTCGATTGTATTTTTTTTCATTTGTAATCATGACGTTTTCAAGTACTATGTATAATAGTTTATGAAATAAATATTTTTTTTACTTTACTTTACTTTACTTTACCATATTGATATGACGTCCGATATGGCGTGGTGGCGTGTATACCCGCATTCCACTCCTGAGGTCGTGGATTCGATTCCCACACAGGACAAATATTTGTGTGTATAAATATGAATATTTGTTGTGGTCTGGGTGTTTTTCTATGTATATTAAGTTTGTATTTACAAAAAAAAGTATTTATGTATGTTTATTCGTTATTAAGTAGGTCTCCATAACACAAGTTCTTAATGATACTTATCTTGGAACTAAATAATTGGTGTAAGTGTCAGAAATATTTGTTTATTTTATATTGTATGCCTATTCAATGAGGCTGGAATCAGTGAACCGAATAATTTAATTTTAAATCACATCTGTAACCATAACCTGTGTTCCACAATAAAGTCACATAAATATGAATAGGTATAATGCGTGTTATATATAATATATTTATAAGGCATGCATAAGTGTGTTTCATTTGCATAAAATAGTAATAATTATTATTTAACTAGAATATTAATATCATGACGCGAAATCTCTGCCTTCAAATAATCTGCTAGATCTCAGGAATTAGGTAACGTGCTCTTAACTAGCTAACGCGCGCGATTTTGTCTGAAATACCCACAGGAAATGTACGAAACTAGATTTAACATTAATAATGACAGTAATTATAATCATTAATTTCAGTTTTCATGGCCCCGGTTAGTTCGTAAAAATTTTTACGTCACAGATAGATATTTTTTTGCGTAATATCTAATTGTGGTTCTAAACTAAAAGTAGCCGAAAGGTGAAAGGCCATTCACGAGCCTAAAAGTGGGGTTTAGAACGGTCTTAAGGTACAATTTGACGACCGATATGGCGTGGAGGTCAGTATACCTGCACTTCACTCCAGAGGTCATGGGTTCGATTCCCACACAGGACAAATCTTTGTGTGCACGAACATGAATATTTGTTCTGGTCTGGGTGTTTTCCTATATATATTAAGTATATATTTACAAAAAAAGTATTTAAGAATGTTTATCCGTTCTTTAGTATCCATAACACAAGTTCTTAGTGATACTTATCTTGGAACTAAATAATTGGGGTGATTGTAAAAAAAAAAAATAAGTGTAAAGTTTTAGTTGAAATTATAAGAAATATTCTAACAGCTTTATACTTACTTACCGAGAGGTTGAAGTTTTTAGATATACGTCAGCCCTAAGCCATTCATCGTTTATAAGGAGTTAGGATTGATGAATAAGGGTTAGGATCATCCCCCCAGACTGGTATCCGCCTTGACGTAGTGGGGGGGTTGAGTACCTCCAGGTGGAGCAGAGGAACCGCAAGGGAAAAGGTAACACTGGTCACGGCTGATGCCTTTAGCACTGACTTACGAGGGGAGAAACTAAGAGGACCAGTAGAGGGCGTAGCTTTAAATTAATTATACTTCACCTATCTTCTAATATTTTATTGAAAATAATATAATTTTTATAATTTTAATCAAAATTATACACAAGTAAGTCAGAGCTTGTTTATTTTTTGTCACTTGAATTAAAAATGTTAAGGTAAACTTGTACAAGTTTTTTTTAACGATGAGACCTCACGTGTAACGGGAGAACTTTGATATTATATATTCACTGAGTTTATTAGTGTGACACAGTTCCTGCATCGTGTGTGTAGAATAAGGTTAATGAAAGTGGATACAGCGGGTAAAAAAGTATCCCCCCCCCCCCGAACATGACTCCACCTTGGCGTGGTGGACTGGAGGCCGGGAAAAGGTAACATCCAGAGGTTGGCGATTCTGGTGCCCTTAGTACTGACCACCGGGGGGAAACTAAGAGGGACCTGCAGAGGGCGCAGCGGGCGGACCAGGAGGGCCCGTTCAGCAGCGCCAGGAGGGTCTTACGCAGCGGGGGCAGGGGGCCCCTACTGTCTAACCATAGACCCTCCGAGATGTCGGCCACACACGCTTTGGTCGCACAAGAAGATAGGAGAGGCGCGTCCACTGTGTCTCTCTGAGGAGGTCCTCCCGGTTTTGGTCCGGGGGACGTTAGCCGCAGGCGGGGTGTCAAAGCTGCAACCTAGGTACCCTCTTTCTCAACAAGCGGCGGGCGTCGTCGGAAGATTTTTAGTGGGTACTGCTGGCGGTCGTGTCTGCCGGTGGTGAGTCCCGCACACCTTTCTCGGTCCCCCTTTGACCGGGAGACAGTGCGTAAAAGCATTTTGTTATCGACGTAAATAAATGTAGAAGGCATGAGATGCTATATCGATATCTTAATTCGCAAGCTAGCTAACTATCGGTGAGAATATTTTTTTGCAAATTACAATAACTCTGGATCTGGGCCCTAAGCTTTAAAGTCTAGGGCAACCTGGATAATGTTTTCGTTTTATAATTCATAAACAAAAAATTATAATTTTTAAATGAAATAAAATAAAATTTTAATTACACATAAATACATATAAAAAAAAACAATAATCATAACAGTAAACAAATTTACACATAAGTTTAAATATAATATGCCTAAAAAGAACTCCACTCATCATGTGCTGCAATGGAGGACCACAACAGCGCTGGTCTTCCGTGGAGATTCTTTATGTGATTCTTAAAAAAATTGTCCATATGGAGGATACGTTATTGCGAATTAAAATATCTAGTATATAAAGCGAACTAAGTATATAACGAAAATATATGCTGAGCCAACCCAAATTATTTGGAAGCGGGGCAATAACATTAAATTGTAAACATCATTCCGATATTCATTTTTAAACATTCAGTCAAAATCATTTTTTTCTGAACTTTTTATAAAATCGATTCCATGAAACTCCTAAGTTTTGATAAAACAGGACCATTTAGAATTTACAAACACTTTGTAAATTTATATATTTTTTTTAACAACAATGAAAGAGATATGCACAGCAATTTTAAATAACTTATTGATTCAGGCGTTACTTTGCGGAAATCCATTGTAAGCAAGTGATGGATTAAAAATATCTTTGTAACAATTCCCACGCTACTATAATTTCCCGAAAAATCGAGAAACTATTCAACACGACACGTGTTTCGCCCTTACACAGGGCATCTTCAGGTAAGATAGGAGCCTCAGAACAACGATGTCTTCTGAAGATGCCCTATGTAAGGGCGAAACACGTGTCGTGTTAAATAGTTTCTCGATTTTTCGGGAAATTATAGTAGCGCGGAAATTGTTACAAATATATTTTTAATCCATCACTTGCTTATATGCACAGCAAATAAGTTCTATATATTTTGATTGTATCAAAGGATTTCTGTAAATAATTTCTTCGTCACGAATCAATCTCGCTTCGTAAGACACCGATTGTCCCACGAGATAATCTAGAGATCAGTCAGTAAATACAAAATGTCATTGACACAAGTCTGTTACAGAACCAGTTGTAAACTTTCAAACACCAATCTTACACAATTATCGCTATTTTTGTACCCAGAAATTGACCTTTTGTAAGTTTGTCTAGCCTTTCGAGCGTCTGGTGTCCAGACACAATTTAAGTTATTGCAGACGAATGCCGGAAGACAGGAAATAATAGAACTTAAATAAATAAATAAATATTTCTGACACTTACACCAATTATTTAGTTCCAAGATAAGTATCATTAAAAACTTGTCTTATGGATACTAAATAACGGATAAACATAAATAAATACTTTTTTTTTGTTGTAAATACATATTTAATATACATAGGAACACACCCAAACCAGAACAAATATCCATATTATACACACAAATTTTCGTCCTGTATCGGAATCGAACCCACGACCTCAAGAGTTGAGTGCGGGTATACTCGCCACCACGCACGCCATATCGGTCGTCAAACTTAAATCTAAATAAGAGGGTTTATAAATAATAATAATGCTTTATTGTTCAGAGAAAATACATAGTTAAAACATATTATTATTGAACTAGAATATAAATATCATGACGCGAAATCTCTGCCTTCAAATAATCTGCTAGATCTCAGGAATTAGGTAACGTGCTCTTAACTAGCTAACGCCCGCGATTTTGTCGGAAATATTCACAGGAAATGAAATAACATCCTTTATATTTTAGTCAATGCTTATCGGTGGAGTTTTCTTGATTCCTGTTTCCTGGAAGTCATCAAGTGTGATTTAAAAAAAAAATGTAAATTTTTATATCAGGCCAATATCATGTAACAAGTCCTCGATAGAATAATACTATTTGTCAATTAAAATTAATTAATTTAACTTAGATTTAATGTCAAAGTTATGATTTCGCCAGTTTTTTTTAAAATAATTGTAAATGTAATAGTAAACACGATTGTACCTTCATTTCAACTCCTAACTAGGCAATAAAACCAATAAATTGACGCTCAATATTCCTCAAAACTACATCATACATAGTTAATATATTACAGAAACGTGCCCATAACCATCCCAAATCTCGGTTAAGAATCGATTATCTCGGCCATTCTCGATTCAGATAGTAAGTACATTCGATTCGTCCTTCGTTCGGTTGTACAGCCAGCAACATATAAATGGTTGCATCCAAAGCACCATATTTATCAGAACACTACTTACGCTATTGACAATAGAGGCGTGTATCGATGTTATGACGCTTTTTGATGTTATTAACTATATGACTTTGCTGTATGACGCAACAAGGTTTACAGTATGGAAGTGTGTTTCGTTATAATGGCAGACCATCAAGCTATTCGATAGATAAACAAAAGAATTGCATTATTTAAAAAAAATCTGTGAGTAGTTGTACTTGTTTGCTACAAGGAACTTAAAAGTTATAAAACATGTTCAAACCAACTGCATTTCGATATCTAATGATTATTTCTTAAATTGCATGACTTTAGTGTGACCTGCATTTTAATTGGACCACTTTTTTACATATAAAATCTTTCGCTCGTAGTTTTAATGTCATGTCTCTATATAACGGGGCCAAAAGGCCAGCGAAGTTAAATAAAGTTTATACAGACCAGTCTAATGATATCTCCGACAGGTCTCCTGGCCTTGAACCCGTTTTCCTCTGAATTTTTCGAGGAGGCCTGCAGTATAACGTTAAAAGACTAAAACTGTGAAATATCTATTCTAAATATTCTGTTTTGAATAAATAATCAATACTTTTTTTTGTTCTGTAATAACGAGACTTTTATTTGTTCTTAAATAATTTATAAGGTATTGTTAAATGTGCCTTATAAATATATCATGTGTATAGGGATCCTACCAAGACCTTTTTTTTTGATTTACGTCGGTAACAAAATGCGTTTACGCACTGCCTTCCGGCCAAAGGGGGACCGAAAGGGTGTGTGGGACTCGCCACCGGCAGACACGACCGCCAGCAGTAATATCCACTAAAAATCTTCCGACGACGCCCGCCGCTTGTTGAGAAAGAGGCGGGGGGCCAGTACCTGGGTTGCAGCTCTGACACCCCGCCCGCGGCCAACGTCCCCCGGACCAAAACCGGGAGGACCTCCTCAGAGAGACGCAGTGGACGCGCCCCTCCTACCTCCTTGTGCGACCATAGCGTGTGTGGCCGACTTCTCGGAGGGTCCATAGTTAGACAGCAGGGACCCCCTGCCCCCGCTGCCTAAGACCCTCCTGGCGCTGCTTGACGGGCCCTCCTGCCCGCCGCTGCGCCCTCCACAGGTCCCTCTTAGTTTCCCCCCCGGTAGTCAGTACTAAGGGCACCCAGAGTCGCCAATCTCTGGGTGTTACCTTTTCCCTAGCGCCTCCTGCGCCCTACCGAGAGGTACTCAGCCCCCCCACCACGACAAGGTGGAGACCAGTCGGGGGAGATCCTACCAAGACCTAAGGAGACCAAGCCAACCTCACCTGCAAGTGGTGCACCTGCCGATTAACGGACGAGGCTCTGGCGAACATAACAGTGCCCGGTAAGCGGCAATAGGTTCGCCACCTATTACGTGGGACTATTGAATTGGCAAAGTGTTGGCGTATAATATGCCTCTGCCTACCCCTTCGGGTTAACAGGCGTGAATGTATGTAAATTGTATCATTGCACGCCTACTGGCAAAACATGGCAGTACCATTACCGATGTCTCACCTCATGGTAATTAGCTGTGTATGCAATAAATGACTTAATTGGATTTAAGAAATGAATAAAATAAATAATCATTCTTTCACACCAATTATTTAGTATCATGAAGAACTTGTGTTATAGATACTAAAGAACAGATAAACACACCCAAAACAAATATTCATTGAATATTCATGTCCACAAAGATTTGTCCTGTGTGGGAACAGAACCCACGACCTCTAGAGTGAAGTGCAGGTATCCTGACCTCCGCGCGATATCGGTCGTCAAAAATTAATAAAATTTTATGAAAATAATAAGGTTTTTAAGTAACATTCTCATATGAAACAAGGTGAAGTTTATGCTGAATTCTTTTTTTATAAGTTTGTCTATAATTGTATCCAACAGTTACGTGTAAGGCCATGAAAGTTAAAATAATGGAAAAAAAACGCGCACATTCACTGAGAGCAACTTTAGCGATTCCAGTCTAGAGATTTTTATTACAGTAGTTAAATGCTTGGTCACTTAAAAATTGGTTTAATTAACTGAATACGCCTAATAAAGGGTAGAGTTTTTTAGAGATAATCAGTAAAAATATTAAGAAAACTTTATTTATATTGGGCTCCAGTTTAGCACTTATTTATGCATGTCGAGATAACAGCGCCTATTTTCTGCGAGCGAGAGTTTAAGTGGAGAAAAATAGGACAAATTCAGAGGGTCTCGGTCTTAAACCGTGACTTTTCGAAGTTATGTGCGTAGTTATCGCTGGCTCCGTGCCCCGGAAAGAACGTTAAGCTGGCATCTGTGGCAGTCGTTATTAGGATGTCAGTGCCTTCTAACATCCTGACAGCTGGTTTTACCATAGAATGTAATTATTACAACCTCACTACCTTAGAGATTAGACGTACTATTCTTGATATGGCATTCTTACATGGTTTGTGCAATGGATTGATAGACGATTGGTATTTCGCTGGTAGATTTAGTTTTTGTACGCCTCAACGTCGTACTAGACATACTGTATTGTTTGCGGTTGCAGACTCACGGACAAAATATACTCAGTACTCATTGGTTAACCGTCTTCATAGAAAGTTTAACGGAATCTTTGGTAATATTGACATGTCAATAAAGCTCGGCTGAAACTTTGTGCACTTGAAATACTAAACAATTCATATAACACACACACACACACACACACAAACACACACATAAACACGCGAAGTATATTTTATTATGGCCATTGTATGAATAATACCATTTTTGTATAATTTGTTTACGTAAAATAAGCTACCCCTGTCTACTAATATTTACAATTTACATATTAAGCATAAAAAATATTAACCAGATTTTGGTTTATAATTAGTCATATATTATACTTACATTTGTCTCTGATTACTGTGGGTTATGTAATAAATGAAAATAAAATAAAATGATGCCTCCCTCTGGGTTGCGGTGGTCAGACGGCAGTCGTTCTATGAAATAACTGAAATTCACCCAAGCCTGGTTAAACCAGTAAGCCGACCCTTGGCACTCAACTTAACTTAAGCACTCAGATAAGGCTGGGATATAATGATGACTCAATATGTTGATTAAATATGATGGATACGAATAAAGATTTTGGTTCCTGTAGAATTCGTCATACTAATAATAATTCTTCCTACATATAAAATTGCTCAAAAAAGAGCAAATTCAAATTGAGCAAAGCTAATTAATATACATAACTAACAATCAAACCCACAACCTTAGAACGAAGTGCAGTTATATTGATCTCCAATCCGCCATAATATGTTATTTGTATTTTGTCGTATTAAATAATACTGCCATATTTAATTTGTACCGTGCGGTACTGGATTAGAATGGTTTCACCCCCTCTCATCTCACGGGAGTCGCAAGAGTCGACGAAGAGGAAATCTTACCGAATGATGAGCAGCAGCGTCATCCTGCGTACTGTCTTAAACTGCGATGATTAACCCGCCTGCCCAGCGTGCTGATTATGGGCAAATACCCCCAATACAATGTAGTTTATTGGGGAGGCCAATGTTTAGCAGTGGACTCAAAGAGCTGATCATAATTGCCGTTTAATCTCTACACTCCATATGTATACGGTCCAGGGAAGATCAGCGTCGTGACATCATATGGTGTCCGACAGTGTGCTGAGTAGACACCGTTACAGTACTTTTTTTTTTGATTTACGTCGGTAACAAAATGCATTTACGCACTGTCCCCCGGCCAAAGGGGGAGCCTGGGAGGGGGAGGGGAGGTCTCTATGCGGCAGACGCAACCGCCGCATTCCTACCCACTAAAAATCTTCCGACGACACCCACCGCTGTTGAAAAAGGGGCGAATGGCCAGTACCAGGGGATTTGTAGTTTCTGGCACCCCGACCGTTTCAGTACACGTTTTAATGTTGTATTTTGCTTGTGTAAATTTAATCGTTCCTTTTTCTGTGTACTTACTATGTTTATTTTTATTTATTGTTTTTCTTTCTTTCTATATCGCGAAAACAACAGACGTCAAAATTTGCTATTTCTTCATACGATTTTTTTTCTTCATTTCAGACTAACATTACAAAGCCATTGTCTATTGGAACAACACAAGTCTAGTTCGGATTGCGTATCTAAGCTAAATCTAGACCATTTAGAAATTTAAGCTCTTTAAGGTTTGACGCAATAAGTAACACTAACTAAGTTTACAAGACAATTTCGAAACAAATATGATTCGGAGATATTAGGCTTACAAACATTTTAGTTCACGTTTTTAAGGCCTTACAAAAAAATTTAAGAACTAGGTGATTTATATATGGGCCTATATTGTGCCTCTGCCTACCCCTTCGGGGACACAGGCGTGAATGTATGTATGTATATATATCATGAAATAAACACGGTACAAAGCGCACCCACTCATGACGGAATGCAAAAATGTCGCTTCACGCCTCGCTTAAAAGACTCGGAATTATAAGAATTAAGACACACATGAGCCGGCAGCGAATTCTAGAACTTACTGGTCTTACTCAGAATCAATTTTATTGATTGCTGATAGCCTGCATAGTATGTGAAAGATTTCAAAGACCAGCACGTGTTGTTCGGGAGGGGAAAGGAGATAGCGGGATGAGATCGAAAAGCTCCTCAGAACACTCGAGCAGACATACACTCTGCGTAGCTCGAGATAGGCTGTGACCTCAGCATCCCCTATAATGCGAACCGCTCGCCGTTGCAGTCTGTCAAGTGCGTCGAGGAGGCACTTAGCAGAACCGTACCAAAGATGGGAACAGTACTAATAATAGGAGAATTAAGAGTCCGGAGGGACTGTGGTTTTATCTAAAATTTAAGTATATTTAAAAATATATATATGTAGTGTATGGCTATTTTTTTATTTTAAATATCCAATTTCCTTAGATTATAAAATAAAAAGGAATTTTAAATGTACGAACATTCTTTAGTAAAGACAAACTTTTAAAACTCGCCGGTCAATGTATACAACATGTAACAGAATAAGGGTTACACCAAGAAAGTAGTTTGTTATAAATCGGCTACTCAATTGATTAAAAATATTAAAAAAATAGGATTTTTAAAAAATTTTTTTTTTAATTTTTTGTTTTTTTTTTGCGGCACTTTTCGGTGCTAAGCGATGTGTGCGTGCGTGTCTCTCTGTGTGTGTAGGTCGGTAGGCTAAAGCGCTAATATGCCCATACGATTTGCCCTCGATGAGTATAACTAGTAACTTAAATAAACCATATTTAATTAAATAAAAGTAAAATTATTTTGCATGTTTTTTAATTATAATTAAATATTCTAGTTGGGGTGTCTGAGGGTGTGCGTTAATTCTGTGCCATGTTGTATAAATCTGACACTTACACCAATTATTTAGTTCCAAGATAAGTATCATTCAGAACTTGTGTTATGGATACTAAATAACGGATAAACATACATAAATACTTTTTTTGTAAATATATACTTAATATACATAGGAAAACATCCAGACCAGAACAAATAATCATATTTATACACAAATATTTATCCTGTGTGGGAATCGAAACCACGACCTCAGGAATGTAGTGCGGGTATACTCGCCACCACGCCATATCGGTCGTCTATTACCTTACTTCTTAGTATGCTAATGACAATTGTTTCTCAAATCGAAAACCAAACAAAACCCAGTGAACCAGCAACACATCGCACTCATTAATCAACCCATACATCACACAGCCCATATAAAAGTGCAGTAAATTATTAATAATTGAATAACCGATTTGTTTCATTGCGTAATCAACCCATACAACCGATACCATCTCTTATTCGGTTTTGTAATCGTATCGATTCAGTGTTGCCATGGTTCTGTAGTTCTGTAGCAATCGGTACATCTCCCCAGTGCGATCGTGACTGAGTTGCGACGATTTTAGTTTTGTAACGATCTATATTAACACCTTGGCATTTCCATCTTACTTGTGTAGAAGTGTATTGTTAATTTAATGTAAGGTTCCAGTTAAAAGTTTCCAGCGATTGGTTAATGAAACATTCTTGATTCATTAATTGAACCATGCCACTTCAGTAAAAAAAATTGTTTTATAAAGATATTAAAAATTTATAACTGAATTCCGGAGATTGCCGATTCGATCTCCCTCAGGCCAAATCTTTATGTGCATGAACATGAATATTTGTTCTGGTCTGGGTGTTTCCTATGTCTGCTAAGTATGTTTTTACAAAACAAATAACTTATTGTTCCTCTAGTACTTACTACTTAAGTTCTTAATAATACTTATCTTGGAACAAAATAATTATTTATTAATTTATTCATAAGATCCCTACAACGACATGTAGACTGTCAGGCAAAACACTGCCGGCAACAGGACACAATAGAACTCCAAATTTGTCTTGAAAGTTGAACAAAGTTGTAGAAATAATTGGCAATTACTGATTTGAATGCGCATACGCATAATGCCAGTTTATACGGAACCAATTGGTCTAAGTGCAACAAGCACTGCGTGACATAACTACACATTTACTTACTGACATTAAAACAATTGTGCTGGCGGCAGACAAATAGGTAGGATAGGGTTGCCAACCCGTACTTTAAAATAGAGCAATGTCTTCTCTTGCGTAGTCAGTGTTTAAAATCCACTACACTAATAAAATACGCTGAAATAAGATTATTAAGGATTATTCGTTACTTGTGGCATTTCTTTCATATATTTTAAGCAATTGATGAATTAAAATAACTTTGTAACAACTACCGATAATTTCCCGAAAAATCGACAAACTATTCAACACGACACTCTAATCAAATCAAATCAAATACTTTTTATTTCATAAACTATTACATAGTACTTGAAAACGTCAAAATTATAAAAAAATAACGAAAACAAATAAAATATAATTATACTAAAATCACGAAGCTTAGATTCACTTGCAACCAAACAATTTAAAAAAACAAAAAATATTTAAGTGTAAGTGAATCTAAGTGCTAGTTCCGAGTTACCGCTCTGTAAGAAGACATGGCAAGAAACTCACAGGCTATGCTCTTTTAAATTATCGATTGGTTAGTTACAATCTTCATTTGTCTGTGACGCTATACAATGCAACATAATATAACATTAACAATATTCATGTTTTCAGTCATTCATATTAGAATAGCCTGTATGAAACGGCAGTTTAATCCCAAGTATTTTTATCAGCCATATAGTCTTTGATAGAATAGTATCCCTTTAAAGACAGCTTGTGTTTTATTGTTAATTTAAATTTATTTAGGCTTAATTGCTGTATATTGCTTGGGATTTTATTATAGAATCGCACACATTGACCTTTAAAAGATTTGTTAATTTTTTGGAGCCTAGTGACAGGTACAACTAGTTTATGCTTATTCCTTGTGTTTTTTATTTTTTATTTTTATTTATTTATTCAAACACAAAACAAAATGCAACTTATGCTAACAAAGTATAAAAAAATTAAAAAAAAATTATAAACTAAGTTACACCTCAAACTATGTGTTCATACATAAAAACCATATTTAAGATTAAGACGGGTAGATTAACAATAATAATATGTCTTAAGAGTAATAAAATTAAAAATAATTGTCTGTATATTAAAAAGAAAAAAAAGAAAAGAAGAAAAGGATAACAACAAAATTGAATTCAGAGGGATTCAAGTACCTGGCATGAGGAAGCATTTCCCCCATGGAGGATATCTTTGACAGTTTTTCTGAAATGATTCAGTTTTGGTCGAAAAATATCAATATCAATATCGTTATCTTTAGGTTATGTATATCGCTTCTCTCTTCTCGGTTTTTCGGGAAATTATAGTAGCGCGGGAATTGTTACAAAGATATACTAATCCATCACTTGCTTACAATGGATTTACGCAAAGTAACGCCTGAATGAATAAATTCAGATATTTTATTTCTTAGTATCATGAACAGTATCGAACCGAACAGTCACAGTTATGTTAATAGAGATTAGGTAACAGTCACAATAAGTCGGTGCTTACTGTTTATGATACTAAGAAATTAAATATATTAAAGAAATGTCACAAGTAAAGTAGTGATTGACAGGAGACAACGATTAATCCTTAAATATCCGACAAACAAAATTTCACTGGAGATTGAAATGTCGGCTCTGTATAAACTAAAAAACACAGATAATAACAATATGTACTACTATTTTTATGCTGTATAGTAATTTTTGCTGTATTAAAATAAAAATATAATTTACTAAATAATTTTAAAAAAAATATGCCTTTCTTAAAAGAGGCAACCCTAGATCGGGCCTAAGAATAATGGTCAAGCGGTCATTATTGGGGCTCAGCCTTTCTCTGTGGCTCGCTAATGGGCTTAATTCATTGTCTATAAGCTGCCATTAGGGCTTATTGCTCAAAGGAACATTGTAACGTTATATTTGCATAATCCACCACCGCCATCATTGAGCAGACTATCAGCACTCGAACCTAAAGGTTTGGTACGACATTTACTGTAAGACGAGACGTTGCTTGAACCCGACAAATTTTAAAATTCTAAGTCCTGTACCATCATCAGGTTCTCCCCTTTCTGGGGCCCTGTCTACTGCACGACTGTAAGACGAACATGTGAACCCACCTCCAACCCATGGCACATACCAACCTGAAGGGTTATTATGGCCGAAATGCTTTGGGTTACGTCCGCAGCCACGCATTTAGCTCTGCTGCGGATCGTTGCTTGAACCCGACAAATTTTAAAATTCTAAGTCCTGTCCCATCATCAGGTTCTCCCCTTTCTGGGGTCCTGTCTACTGCGAAACCACCGGCCCAATCTTGTGCACGCGCTTGATTGCGTTCCTAATTATCTTTCCGTCTTGAGTGCCACTGCCGCGCGAATCGGCGAAACGCTTGGAAGTTCGCCCTGCTAGAGACCAGGTCGCAGTAATAGACCGGTCCATACTCCTTCGTCACTATCCCGTCCATCATTCTTTCACGCAGGTCCGCATACAGAGGGCAGGTCCATAGAGCATGGTGCCTGGTAAGACGAACAGTTGGAATTCTCTGGCGACGCATAAGTTACCCAGATCCTATAGTTTTCCTTTTCAGAGAGATCTTTCACGGCATTTGTGCAGTCCGCCACGCTTGTGACTGTACTTATGCGATATGGAAACCTCTTATTGACTGCTTAGCACCAGGCATTAAGTAATCATAAGCCACATTAAAAACATAATAATAACGACAGGTTTAAACTTCAGTCGAGCTCGAGAAAAATGAGCGCTAGTTTAGTCATATTACATCATTAATTTGCTAGTCGTAATTAAAAATTAAACGCACAATTATTTATTTCATCTGATTTACACTTTTAATACGAGCATTTAATTGGTCCGGTTTCGGCTTGTGGTCATAAATCAAAAGTAGTTAATAAATTCTTATTGGGTCCTTTAATTTAGCGCCATTGTGTTCGACATGTTAAGTTCCAGCCGGCTTTTTGAAATATGTCTATAATGATTTTAGTGATTAATCTAAGTAAGAGATTGGTCTTTGCCAACACGGAACTCGCGAACTGGTATTGCGTGGGTTGAAACTGGCTACTGATTGGTCACCAGTTTGATCCATATTCCTTGTTACCATAAAGCGTTATAGTTACAAATTAAATTTCCTCACTTCCTTACTAAATTGTAACGCGTAATATAAAAAAAACAGTTATTTTCAGACCAAAGATTCATATAATGTAAACATTATAATTTACCAAATTAATAAGTCATATATGTATAATATACATAAGTAATTGTAATTCAGCTGTAATTTACTTTTACTACTTTAACTTTTAATTTCATTGTAATTTGTTTGTGGTTTTAAATATTTTGTTTTATTGTTAAGTTTCTGCCTTTTGTGTGACTGTTGCACACGAAAGTTATTAGGTCTCCACGAAAGACCAACCTGTCGTGATTCTAAAAAGGGAGGGGATTTTCCGTCAGTCAGTCAGTCTGTCGGTGACTCTAACGAGGCTTCCAAAAGGCAACGAGATTGAGAAGAATGCCTCAAGAAACTCTTCTCGGTTATATTCAAATTAATAATCAATCAATCAATATTTCTGACACTTACACCAATTATTTAGTTCCAAGATAAGTATCATTAAGAACTTCTGTTATAAATACTAAATAACGGATAAACATACATAAATACTTTTTTTTGTAAATACATACTAAATATACATAGAAAAACACCCAGACCAGAACAAATATACATATTTATACACACAAATATTTGTCCTCTGTGGGAATCGAACCCACGACCTCAGGAGTGGAATGCGGGTATAGTCGCCACCACGCCATATCGGTCGTCAAATTATATCTTAATATCTAGTGTCATGAGAGAGGCCTATCTCCAGCAGTGGACGAAGATAGGCTGATGAAAATAATGATTACGGAGAGCGTCTATGGTAGCGTGTTAAGTACTATTTCAGTAGGTATATCAATTATTCAGAATGGGCTCTGAAATAAATATTATAACAACTTAGGAATAACTTAGCATTAACTTAGGAATGTCAAGATAACTAATAAACTAACGCGCCCATTCACTGGCGTTAGAAGCTTGTGTAGAGATGAATCGGGAAGAAACTCTTCAAGTTTGTGCTCCCGCCAAAAAGTCGAACACAAACTGTTTTCAAATTTAAAGCCACAATAGGAAGGCTGTTTTCAAATTTGAAGCCACAGTAGTAAAGCTGTTTTCAAATTTGAAGTCGGTACTTAGTGAGTTTTAATAATACAGTTGAGCACGGTAACAAAGTTGAACAGTGTGCGGAATTCGGCCCCGACATTATTGCATAGGTCGGCGCGCAGTCACGTGCTCGCTGTTTAGTTAACAATAAATGAACGCGATCTCAACTATTTAATCAATTATTGAGTACGAATTGGGAGTTATATTATTTACATACTAGCAGCTGGCCGTGTCTTCGCGAGATCTGCAGTTACTTTCTTATTATTTTTCGGTATAAAGAGTATATAATGACCAGATTATAGCCAAAGTCTACGCATCTTGCACATAATAACAAGTGATAAAAACTTTAAAAAATCGTTGGAAAACTATTATCATTTTTGAGGTAAAAAAACTGCAAATAGGATGCAAGGAAATGCGCGTAACATACCCCGTTTCTATGTGTCCCAAGCGTGTTGACGCTATTTGAACACCCTTGATAGTATTTTATATATACCCAATATATAATATACTAACTGTAAAGTGTAGAATAGTATAACCCACGACACGTAATTTGAACAAAAGTGTTAATTGTCTAATCTGTCTAAAGGTATAATTGTAGAAAAAAAACAAGTTTCTAAGTGCATGCGTGGGTAGCGTCGTATGTGCTCCGTGTCACTGCGTTGCTTAGTTACGCCCCCGCCCCCCACGCCGCACTTCGATTAAGACCAGATAATGTCTTAATGCTTGTGCCGTGTAGTACCGGCCTAGAATAATGCTACCACGGGGAGTTGTAGGAGCCGACGCAGAGAAATCTTGCCGGATTATGGACAGCAGAATCCAATCGCCTGCCCAGCGTGGTGGTTATGGGATAATACCCTGAATGTTGGTTTGTTGAATGAGGCCAATGTTCAGCAGTTAAAAGGCTGATATGATGATAAATGTCTTAATTTTGTTTTTTGCTCTACAATGCGAGTCATGAGACTATTTTTTTACTAAAAAACCAAAATGTGGGCTTGAAACGCAACGCAACGTCATATGATCAATTCCTATCCGAGTTACCACGGTCAAGTTGATTTTTTGTAGTAAAAATACGTCTTAGACCCGATAATGTATTACAGAACATTCAAGGCCATTGTTCAGTTTTTGTCGATTATAATTTCACCGCCTCTTCTTGACCATTGGAACTGACAAATATGTAACCGAGGATTTACATTATTTAAAGCACAGCCACAATGCTCTCACTATTTTTTGATAAACAACCAACTTGATACATACATAATTACATACATAATGTCACGCCTTTTCCCGCAGGGGTAGGCAGAGATCACATCCTTGCACTTGCTACGATCTTGGCACACACTTTTAGCTTCATTCACACTCATTAACCTCCTCATATACGCCCGTTGTTTTAGGGTACTTTTGACCTGCCCTTTCTCTTAAATTTTTTTATGAATTTGCTCATGGAAGGTCTTACGTGGTCTTCTTATCAACAAAATTGGCTTTATATTGGGCATATTCTGGAGTGAGTATGTAAATAGCTGTGAATCCATTAGAGTAAATTATTCATACCCTAATGTAAATGTATGCATGTAATAGTTATAAACCTTACATAAACGTTATCTTATTAGAAATTTTCAGTTAGTATTAATCTATCATTAAAATTGAAAAAACTTGTAACTAACCTGTGTGATGGCATTGGCCAGGTACACCGTCGAGAAAGCGGCACAAACCAATAACAGCAAATATTGTGCCATTTTAAATCACTGATGCACTCACTAAATACTTAGTACTATATTGTCCCTTATGGCGATTTGGTCATAGCTGAGGCCAACTGAAACAAAGACAAATTACACAAATTAATAACACATATTGTATGTACTCAAAACTCGACGATAGCCCGAGACCCAAAGACTTCTAATTCAAAGGGTTTAGGCAGTGCCGTAACTAGGGCGGTGCCAGCAGTGCCCAGGCACAAGGCGCAGACCCTGGAGGGGCGCAGAAATGACCAGACTAGTTTCTAGTTTTATCTCATGCATGGTGGCTAGTAGGTACAGTTTGTTTTATTGCGAACATGGTGTAGACGCGCCCTACTGTACCTGGCCTGTATTATCAGAGCCTGGTCAGAGCAGTTTTCAAGGGCGCAGTTTTAAATAAATAAATATTTCTGACTCTTACACCAATTATTTAGTTCCAAGATAAGTATCATTAAGAACTTGTGATATGGATACTAAATAACGGATAAACATACATACATACTTTATTTTTGTAAATACATACTTAATATACATAGAAAATCACCCAGACCAGAACAAACATTCATATTTATATACACGCCTTACTGTACCTGGCCTGTATTATCAGAGCCTGGTCAGAGCAGTTTTCAAGGGCGCAGTTTTAAAAGCTCGCGCTGGGTGCATAAAAGTCTAGTTACGACACTGGGTTTAGGGATCAAACTCTGGTGGCACCTTTGGCTTTTCGAAGTTATATGCGTAGGTATTTATTACTTGCTCTGTGCTTCGGAAAGCACGATAAGCCGTTAGTCCCGGCTGTCATAAACATCTATGGCAGTCGTTATTAAGAGTCAGTGCCTTCTAATATTCCGACAACTGGATTAACCATAGAATGATGTTTGCCTTTGGGTTGTGGAGGTCAGATGGTAGTCGCTCCATGAAATAATTGACGTTTAGTCAATTCTGGTTTTAATTAAATTAAAAAAAATAAAAATTCATTTATTCATGTTTGGCTCAATAGAGCTCTTATGTATGTCATACTTATAAACTAACGCGCCCATTCACTGCGGGCGGGAGCTTGATCGTAAAAGAACGGGCAAGAAAATCGTCAAAGTTGGTTTTTTCTCCCGCCAGTTACAATTAAAATACATAATATTAAAACAATTTTGTTCTGCAGTCACAAGATTTAAAAAAAAAAGAGGAAGTTAAAACTCTCTTTAGCAATATTAACATAATTACGGATAAACATAGTAGACATGAGCAGACGCGTTACGCTCAACCATATTTTAGGGAGCGTAATGACCCGACGCATGACGCTACCACCGCGGAAATATATAAGTGAGCGTGATATACTCAAGCTGGATAAATAGATTTTAGTAAAAATAACATTAATATTAGAAGACTGAGTTTAATGTGCTGCAAACCACAATTTTGTTACGGTTAGAACAGTGAGTAGACCCTGAGCCCTGGGCTTTAGTCTGGGGCCATTTCGCCAATTATATGGTCGGTACCACGTAATAGGTGGCGAGCCCATTGCCGCCGCCAGAGCCTCGTCCGTTGATCGGCAGGAGCACCACTTGCAGGTAAGGCTGGCTTGAGCTCCTTAGATATTGGTAGGAACCCTGTACACCAATACTTCTGTTATATAAGAATAATAATAATAAATATTTTCTGACAATTACACCAATTATTTAGTTCCAAGATAAGTATCATTAAAAACTTGTGTTATGGATACTAAACAACGGATTAACATACTTAAATACTTTTTTTTGTAAATACCTACATACTTAATATAAATAGGAAAACACCCAGACCAGGACAAATATTAATGTTCATGCACACAAAGATTTGTCCTGTGTGGGAATCGAACCCACGACCTCTGGGGTGAAGTCCAGGTATACTGACCTCCACGCCATATCGGTCGTCATATATACCTAAATGATTTTATTATTTAAATAATAGATAGATAGATAGATATACTCTTTATTGACCAAAATAACTTAAAAACTACAGATTACAATGAATATTGAAATACAATGAAAAAGCCAATCTAGGCGGTCTTATCGCTAAAAGCGATCTCTTCCAGACAACCCGACGTAAAGGAGGGAACAGGAAAGCAGTAGGCAGAGCACAAAAACTTTAAAAAGAATAAACACAAAAACTATTTGTTACACATGAATAAAATATACAAATATACAAAAAATATATATATTAATATTTAGGTATATTTAGGGTTCTTTTGTAGCTACGTACCTACGTTATAAATAACATATTTAGGTCAAGCACACGACTTTTATCTTTTATCTACAGTAAAACATAAACATTGTAAAAGAAAACAAGATAAAAATATCAAACAAAGAAACTGGCTTTTGTAAGGTTCCCATGAAACATTTGCCCAAATTACTATGTACACGCACACATATGGTGTAAAAAACCCAGGCAAATGCAATAATGCTTACGAACCCAGCATGTGTGCGTCACGCGCCCTAAATAAAACAATGGTGTTAATTTGGCGCTGTCAGATTGACAGATGATAAAACATTAATTGAGCAAAAAGAGTATTTGAATAACAAGACAATGTGCTGACAAACAACTCTTTATCTATCTATTAGTTAGTTGTGTCCCGTAATCTATAATTTAGAGTGTCTTGCACAACGATTACTAATTCTGTTTGGTGCTAAATATATTTAAATTATCGTTCTGCCTAAGCCAACCTCACCTGCAAGTGGTGCACCTGCCGATCAACGGACGAGGCGAACATAACAGTGCCCGGTAAGCGGCAATAGGCTCGCCACCTATTACGTGGGACCAACTATATTATTGGCGAAGTGTGGGCGTATAAAATGCCGCTGCCTACCCCTTCGGGAAAACAGGCGTGAATATATGTATGTATGTATTTAACCTTTAATAACTATAAGGCTAATGATTTCCCAGGTATATTTTTATAGACAAAATAATCCTGATGCTGAGCAGAATACTCTACGCTTTGATAAGGGTATTTTTACATTCTGTATATATCTTTATACAGGGTGTCCCAAAAAGAGCGTGCCAAGCTTAAGGAGAAGATAGACGGAGGGGTGATCAACTAGATAAAAAAAAATTACTTTAGTAAAAGTACCACCATTTTCAAACTATAATTTTTTTTACATTTTTCGTAAAATTTCCCGATTTAAGCAGTTTTTTTGTTGCTGTGTGTACAAATAAGCATATATTTTTCTTATTCTTCTTGTTGAATAGTCTCGAAGATTCAATCTACCATATTAAAATATAATATTGTGTTTCAAGTAAGAGAAACCTAAGAAAGAGTGCTTTTACTTTAATTTATTTATTATCAAAACATATTTTATTGAACTTTGAACTTCTGCGGTGAAAAAAAAAAGTACTGGGCTGCTGCTGCACATTACATAAATAAATTACTTGTTTAATGGAGATTTCAGAAAGGTACTATACTAACTACTTTTTCTGGAAAAAAGATTTAGAACTATTTTTATGCCAAAGGGGCTGATTTGGATGAAATAGTAATTTACCTTTAATGATCATCTTAGATTACTAATAAAGTTATGTACTTAATTTGAATTTTAGTACCCTTTACATAGTCTTCGGCAGCTTTAAAACAAGATGCCGAAGACTATGTAAAGGGTACTAAAATATTTGTTTTTAAATCTATAACTGTCTAGCATAGCATGAACCCGGGAACTTATAAAACAACCATGACGCTATATCTATGTCAATAACAATCTTTATCTAAACTTACTTCGATAACAAGGGTAAAGGTGCGTCTTAACACACGATAATATTTCATTTTAGTGACGCAGTAAATACAGAGTACTTGGAATAATTAACTAAAACAGTAATTATCGGCGTGATACTTGTTTACAACAACTATTAATTACTCTGGAATATTTTGTATCAAAATAGTACATCCATAGAAATCTTAATAAGAACATCATTCTGATGACCGATATGGCGTGGAGGTCAGTATATCTGCACTTCACTCCAGAGGTCGTGGGTTCGATTCCCACACAGGACAAATCTTTCTGTGCATGAACATGAATATTTGTTCTGGTCTCGGTGTTTTCCTATGTATATCAAGGCAGTTCTGAGGAGCTTTTCGATCTCATCCCGCCCTCTCCTTTCCTCTCCCGAACAACACGTGCTGGTCTTCGAAACCATCCTCATACTGTGCAGAATATCAGCACTCGAACCAAGAAATTTGGGAGGTCGTTTCTGAGCAAGACCACTAAGCTCTGGAATTCGCTGCCGGCTCATGTGTTTCCTGTTTCCTATGATTATCTTTTAAGCGGGGCGTGAAACGACATTTTAGCAGGCCGTCATGAGTGGATGCGCTTTGTAGCGTGCTTATTTCACGTTATAAAGCGCTTTCATTTTCCTATTGGACTGCATCGACTGCTTATCATCAGGCAGGATGTAGTCATAATGACGTGTCACAATAAAAAAAAAAAAAACATATATTTACAAAAAAAAAAGTATTTAAGTATATTTATCCGTTCTTTAGTATCCATAACACTTGTGTGTGACTTCTTAGTGATACTTATCTTGGAACTAAATAATTGGTGTGATTGTAAGAGAGAATATTTATTTATATTTATTCTGAGTCACCAGCATTGTCATCATCATCATCTTCTTCAACTGCTGACCTTTCCAAAGGTATGGCACTGACTTGAGCTTTCCCCCTAAAAATGCTTGTTATAACATAATACATATTATTATGGAAAAATTACATAAACAAAAAGAGAACTAAATTCAATTTGGGCTCCGTTTATGTTTTGTAAATATCATCATATCAGCAAGGTTCAAAAGATAATGTTCTAATGGGGGAATTTTCCCATAATCACAACGCTGGTCAGGCGAGTTGGAGATCGCAGTTCAAGCCAGTACGCAGGATGACGCTGCTGCCCAACATCCGGTAGGGTTTTCCTACTAGATAAAGGTGGGTGAATGTGACTATCAGGATAATTTAATTCTTTCATTAAATTCGGTAGGACCATAATTATAACATACAACTAAAAACTATACTGAAAACTCCATGATAATTAACTCAAATAAGTAGTGATTCCTTAAAAAGGCAAGTAATAAATATAATATTTTATTGCATTATGATGGTAATGAGCCCAAATGTTGGTGTGATGTGGGCAGCATGGCCGCGGTTGAGACTCCACGCCTTCGCAAATAACCTGCCTGATGGAGTGGTCTTTCGAAATCACGAGGACTCATGGGTCCTACGTCATAAGCGGCTCAAGGAGAATATGTCACCTAGGTTTTTTTTCCACCTCGCTCCTGAAATGTTAATCTTTTTTGACGTGACAACGTCTTATAAATTGGTTTGCCGGGTGACACTTTAAGAAACTGCGTTACGCTCCGCTCACGCTATGCGCTCACAATGAGAGCGAGTGAGAGGCACGCGTCCCTTCCACTCGGGCATGGTTAGCCCGCCTAAGAGCGAGAGAGACAGACATAAATTTAAATTCTTTGTATAAATAAATGTTTTAAATTGTTACTATTATTTCATCCTTCTTCCTACTATACGAATGAATATTCACATTAAAATTATTTTACCACTCAAAGTCGTTGTCACGTAAAACTTTCGCCCGTATACCGACTTTACAGGCAACCAATTTTTTTTTTTATGTCAAAATAGTTTTGGTTTAGTTATACTCTGGTATTTTTTTTTGCAATTACAATGTTTAAATTTGTTTCTTTGTTTATTACACACCTTACAAATTCTCACCTATTATATATGTGTGGTGTGTTTTCAGACCGATGGGACTCTCCCCTCCTACGAAATTGGGTAAGTGTGCAGATATACTTATCCAAATAATATACTATAAAAGTTGCTTACGTTTGTTTTGTATGGTAGTAGTAGGTAAATAATATACTAACATTAGGCTAAGTCATGCTTCTACTAACAAAATATGGTTTAATTTAAGTAAAATAAAATGTTTGAATTGGAATTTATTTGAATTACAAGTGACTGTTAAATAATTGGAACACAGTAATATTGCATACAAAATAAAAAAAGTAACTTAAATAAACAACTTAAACTCAAAACTATAAATAAAGTAAAGTAAAAAATTATTTGTTTCATAAACTATTATTGATATTACTTGAAAACGTCATATTTAAAATATAAAAAAAAACAATCGAACTATTATTACACTAAATCACGAAGCTTAGATTCACTTACATGCAACAATAAACGACGGTAACTATATCGGACATTTTATTTGTTATTATATAGGTATATAGCAGCCACCCGTGACTTCTTCCCCTTGACCTATATATAAATCTCCCTCTTCTATCACTCTTTTTGACGTCCGCTATGGCGTGGTGGCGAGTATATCCGCATTCCACTCCTGAGGTCATGGGTTCGATTCCCGCGCAGGACAAATATTTGTGTGTATAAATATGAATATTTGTCCTGGTCTGGGTGTTTTTCTATGTATATTAAGTATGTATTTACAAAAAAATAAGTATTTAAGTACGTTTATCCGTTATTTAGTATCCATAACACAAGTTCTTAATGATACTTATCTTGGAACTAAATAATTGGTATAAGTGTCAGAAACATTTATTTATTTATTTTTATTAACACGTTGAACGCCAGAAGTAACATAAAAGTAATATTAATGCAGTAGAGATGAGAGCACTCACAAGTATTCTAGGTGCGAAATTCAGTAATAGGATTGGGAATGAAGTGATATGGGCCATATAGTGAAGGAAAATATAGTGAACAGAATTGAGAAAGGTATGCTTAGATGATTTGGTCATGTTGAGAGGATGAATGAAAGTAAACTAACGAAAGTGATTTATGATGGACAAGTGATTGGAAGTGTTGGGAGGGGAAGACCACGAAAGACCTTCCATAACCAAATTCAGAAAATTTTGGAGAAAGGGCAGTCAAAAGTACCCTAAACCGACGGGCGTGTATGAGGAGGTTAATGAGTGTGAATGAAGCTAAAAGTGTGTGCCAAGATCGTAGCAAGGGGAAAGATGATCTCTGCCTATTTATACGGGAAAGAGGCGTGACATTATGTATGTTTGTATGTTGAACATCAGCAGTCCCAGACACAATACAAAATCTATTGTTTGTCTGTCACTTCGCGATGAAAGTCGAAAAAAACCCCCATTGAAATCTTTTGCGTAGTTTTAAGGATTTAAGTATAGGTACAGAGGGGCAGATAGAGAAAAGCGAAAAAATTATTTTTTTGTAATAAATTTTATGTTAACCGTTTAGGTTAATTATAATCGATGACCAATATGGCGTGGAGGTCAGTATACCCCTGAGGTCGTGGGTTCGGTTACCACATAGGACAAACCTTTGTGCGCGCGAACATGAATATTTGTTCTGGTCAGGGCATTACCTATTTTATTTTTATTTTATTAATTGTATTTTCTTTAGGACAACAAACAATTGTGCAATATATATTAATGGTAACTTATTTAACAATAAAATGTGTCACTACACAACCAGAACCGTAATCCACGATGTACTACTAAAATAGATTGTAACCGCAGTGCACACACCTATGTATATTAAGAATATATGTACAAAAAAGTATATAAATATATTTCTCCGTTATTTAGTCTCCATAACACAATTTCTTAATGATACTTATCTTGGAACTTAATAAGTCGTGTACTTGTTAGCAATTATTTATGTGTAATAAAATTTAATAAGCATAATTACTCCGTAATTAATTGTGATGGTTTATATTTGAAGTACACATTCGATAAAATTAATTTCATGCATAAATTGATTAAAATTATGCCTAAAATGTTTTAATTCTGATATAATTATTATTAAAAGAAAAACTATATGTGTGTCAATATTTATTCGGACTTGACGGTATTTAGATAATAAATTTATAATTAAATAAGTGACCAAAATCAAATAATATATTTATTATAATTAATTTAATTTAATTATAGAAACACAGATATGTGTGAAATAAATATTTTTTAAATTTAATATTTGGTTCGAAACATCTCGAAGCCAAAAATTTCAAATAAATCAAATATTTTTACGATACCTTATGAGCCTCACACCTAAAACAGGTCTTGATGAAGGTCAACAAGT
Source organism: Musotima nitidalis (assembly GCA_949126915.1). NCBI lineage: Eukaryota > Metazoa > Arthropoda > Insecta > Lepidoptera > Crambidae > Musotima > Musotima nitidalis. The sequence continues at coordinate 1,341,857 of OX421424.1, read as the reverse complement.
TGAACCTAAAGGTATCGAAGGGACACAAGTTCAAACTTCCAAAATGGGTTCATTATCCAAGCGGAATGCAACTAAAGGTGCACTCACACAGGCTGTTCGTTTTACCATAAGCGTTTTTATTTAGCGACGGCGTATGTAGTGTGAGTGTTTAGTGATCCTAACAACAATAAAAACCCAAGTCAACCTCACCTGCAAGGGGTGCACCTGTCGATCAACGGTCAAGGCTCTAGCAACATAAAAGTTCCCTGTAAGCGGCTACATATTGGGGGTCCACGTGGACCCACGTGGGCCCAAAAATATAATTAGCAAAATGTAGAAGTATAATATGCCTCTGCCTGTCTTTTCGGGAAAACAGGCATAATGTTTTGTTCGATGCGTTTGGCTCCGACTAGTGTAAGTTCACCTTACACCGTATTTATTTTAATAAATATATTGCCTTTAGGTAAGTAGTTCTTTTAAAGACAAAATATCAATTATAAAATCTCCTGTCGCAACGTGTCCTTAAAGCCAGTCCTGTAAATGCGGTGTAAACATTCCATTATATCCATTTCCTTAAAAACGATCCTATTAATACGACTTCATATGTGAACACACCTTTAGTTAAAAAGTTATATAAAAATACTTGTTTAGCCACAGATACTTTTTGGATGGATAATCGCTACTAGTGCCCTCCCGCGGATATGTCGAAGTGAATTCGTTTATTGCACTCATGGGTCAACTGTGGTCAAAGTGAAATCATTTTATTCAATAAAATATTTAACTGTGAATCAAGTGCCAGTTCCGAACCACCGCTCAGTAAGAAGAACTGGCAAGAAACTCACAGGCTAAGCGTTTAAATTTATCCATTGGAAAGGTACCAAGGAAGTCCACTGCTTAACAAAGGCCTCCCCAATAGATTTTTGCCCAAAATCACCACCATGGGCAGGCATCGCAATTCAAGACCATACGCAAGATGACGCTGCTGCCCTTCATTCGCATATTCCAAACAAACAATCTTGTTATAGGTTTCCCTAAAGCGCCTACAATTCTCTATTCCTATAAGCTTGATAATTGAAGCATTTTTTTTTCTCCATTAAACAGGTCAAGTAGCACCTACACTGATATGACAAGGTTTTCGTAAGTAGGTACAGTTGTGCAGTGTACCCCTAGGCTACGAAAGAACTTTAAGGCAATGCTTTGAATTGCAATTACTGTCTTACGTTGCTTATTTGCTCTAAGCCAAAGTTGTTTAGTTATTCAAGTTTGGTTTACTAATATTCTTATGAACGTTATCTTGGAACCTTACACGTCTCAAATGTTTTGGAGCTGTAAAAAGTTTTGCATAGAAATCATCATCCCATTAACGTCTTACAGTTGCGGGACTTTTGGAAAGGGTTTGGAAATAATAAAATCCCAAGCAATATTCAACAAGTAAGCCTAAATAAATTTAAATTAACAATAAAATGCAAGCTGTCTTTAAAGGGATACTATTCTATCAAAGACTATATGGCTGATAAAAATGCTTGGGATTAAACTGCCGTTTCATACAGGCTAGTCTAATATAAATGACTTAAAACATATATATTGTTAATGTTATATTATATTGCATTGTGTAGCTTCACAGACAAATGAAGATTGTAACTAACCAATCGATAATTTAAAAGAGCATAGCCTGTGAGTTTCTTGCTAGTTCTTCTTACAGAGCGGTAGCTCGGAACTGGCACTTAGATTCACTTACACTTAAATATTTTTTGTTTATTTAATTGTTTGGTTGCAAGTGAATCTAAGCTTCGTGATTTCAGTATAATTATATTTTAATTGTTTTTTTTAATATTTGTTATTAATTTTGACGTTTTCAAGTACTATGTGATAGTTTATGAAATAAAAAGTTTTGAAGTTTGAACATTGCAGGCACAAGAAGTTGGATGGTTTTTAGTCAGTAAAAGTCTGGCACACCCTTCCGCTTCACCCACAGCGAGAGACAATCATTAGATGATTACCCATACAAAAAAAAATAACGTCTTACTACTAAGCACAGACCTCATCACACGAATTAAGAAGAGAGTGATTCTTTTTATTTGCGAGTCTGTTGGCATAATTTTGTTATCGACCATTTTTTTTTTTTTATGTAGTGTTAGCGTGGTCATTCTTCTTAATGTTTATTATTTAATTGTTTGCTTGTTTTCGACGTTTTGGGTTCAATTTTTATTCAGGTCTAATATTTGTGTGAATCCTACCAACATCTTAGGAGCCCACCTCACCTGCAAGTGGTGCACCTGTCGATCTACGGACGAGGCTCTGGCTAACATAAAAGTTCCCGGTAAGCGGCAATAGGCTCGCCACCTATTACGTGGGACCATCAATATAATTCGCGAAAGGTGGTCGTATAATATGCCCTTGCCTACCCCTTCGGGGATATAGGTGTGATTGTATGTATGTACTAATATTCGTTTCTGTTATTTATTAACCTGAGTATGTTCTAATAGGAACCCCCAAGCAAAGTTTGCATGCAAACTTGTAGTTTTTGATATTTCGTGACGCGTGATTTAACCTTTGCTTTTATAGAGATAGGTTTATGAAGAAATATTCTTAATTTAATTATCAAAAGAGCCTGTGAGTTTCTTGCCAGTTCTTCTTACAGCTCGTAACTGGCACCTAGATTCACATAAACTTAATGTAGATTTCAAATAAATAAAAAATAAAATAAAATATATTTTTTTTGTTTTTAATTGTTTTCTTGCATGTAATTCATACAACCTTCATGATTACAATTTAGTCATATTTCGATTGTTTTTTATATTTATATTTAATTTTGAGGTTTTCCAGTACTATGTAATAGTTTATGAAATAATAGTTTTGGAAGTTTATTAAAATGCTAGTTGGTGTTGTAAATCTAGTTAACAATATAGTTTTGTATTTTCTCTGTAAGTAAATTTAGTAAATTATTTTAAATAAATAAAAAAATGTGTTTAACCATTTAATACCGCGTTTATTTGATTGATATTTTTCTTTATTCGTTTGGAGATAGCTGTACTTGGTTCTTACACACCCATTACATATTGCACACATTACTTGACTGTGATGAAGGGTTCCCTTAGTGCTACTTTATTGGGTACCCTTTCAATATTATCTTCAAATATTCACTGTGTTTGTTTTGTATTGTTACTCTAAATTATATTTGATTGATAATTAAAAAGAGCATAACCTGTGAGTTTTTTGTCAGTTCTTCTTACAGAGCGGGGGCTCGGAACTGGCACTTAGATTCACTTACACCTAATTATTATTTATTTGCATGTAAGTGAATCTAAGCTTCGTGATTTCAGTGTAGTAATATTTAGTTTCTTTTTTTAAATTATATATTTTGTTTTGACGTTTTCAAGTGCTATGAAATAGTTGATGAAATAAAGATTTTTTTACTTTTACTTTACATATTGCGTATGTATATATTACCAATTTCCCATAGGGTTACGCCGAGATGACATCCTGCCACTTGCTATGATCCTTGCACGAATTTTTTTAACCCTCTCATACACGCCTTTTGGTTTGACTAGCCCTTTGTTTAAAACTATTATTAATTTTGTCATACAAGTACTCACGTGGTTTTCCGAGCTTCAATTATTAAAATAAAATATTTTTACGGTGTAAGTATTTTGCTTGTTTCTTTCTTAAGAAACTTGATAGACTTTAGATATAAGTCATATTCATTATTATTTCTTAAATTAACAAGTTTCAATAAACGATCGCTCAACTTTTAATGTGGTTTTGTAGAAAATCTCTGATGCACTAGCTTTTTAGCGTGACAACTTTAGCACAAATTTTTTTTTTTAACAAAGTATTTTTTTTGTATTATCAATTTGTGGCTAAGAGATTTGAATAATCAATTTAACGTTTTTTTTAATTAACATCTGACATTACGTAAATGATCAAATTGTTTTAACTTCATAATAAATTTGTAATTTTTTATATGTATAAATGTATTTGATTGTTTATTAACATACGTATTCTATTGTAAATATAAAAGCTTTTGAATTTTATAAATATTGATGGCATTTATACGTAAATTTATGAATATGAAACCAATTCAACTTTATGCAAACCATTACGCTATTTTTGTAGATTTCTAATAAAAACAGAATATTAATATTGCATTTATAAATGTTTACAATCACTTACATTTAGTATTCACCTTTCGTTCGTTTCTAGTGTTTTAGACGAATCGGTCAAATGTCAAACTTAAACACTAGGTTTTTTCTAACCACGTACTTCAGCTCACAAGTGAAATTTACTAAACGTGTTATAAGTCACTGTTTAAAAAGCATTCCAGTTGAAAAACTTTGCGCGTAAGCGTACTCGTTTCGGCGGCGTTTCGTTCGTTCGCGTGCGCCTTCTGTGCGAGTCGCGTTATTACTGGCTGGTTGTACGGCGCACGCGCATAACTTTTCACGCGATGAGTAAAGAGATGTCCTTGAAACATTGATCTATTATAAATAGTTCGCACAAAGGAGTTTGTCTATGCATACATTTTCAATATAGTATTGTCAAAGAGTTGTATTGACGTTAGATTTGTAAATTTACTCAGTATTAGTTAAATTCGGTAAGCGGCAATAGGCTCGCGCGTGGGCGTAAAATATGCCTCTGCCTACCCTTTCCGGGAAACAGGCGTGATAATATGTATGTAGTATTTGAAATAAATATTACTGGCAAATATAATTTATTTAAACATACATTATTACAACGAATATGTCTAAGGTTGTTTGATAGGACATCGCATTTTCTATCAAATAACTTTAGTAATTGTTAAATGTGATTTGGTCAATATTAGTAATTTAAATAAATATAACTTAGAAAGGAGTTTGGTTAATCACAAATATAGGATGTGAAAAAGCTTTAAATATTGTAGAATTGGTAATATTAATAAATTTATTTCCTTTAAATTTAGACATAATTTATTATACACCTACACTTCGCCAAATAAATAGTGGGTCCCACGTAATAGGTGGCGAGCCTATTGCCATTTACCAGGAACTGTTATGTTCGCCAGTGCCTCGTCAATTGATCGGCAGGTGCACCACTTGCAGGTGAGGTTGGCTTGGGCTTCGTGGGATCCCCATACAACCTCATACACCCACTTGTTGAATGTTTGTAATTCACAATGCTATATGTAGTTGTGAGACGATATTTATACTACACAGAATCAACTCTTCTCCGGTTGTTTGAGTCCAAATCGAACCTGCGACCTTTGGATAACCGGTCCACTGCTATAACCACTGAGCTAACGAGGATATAGTACCAGATAGAAAATACCAATCTCTCTGTCATATGCGATTTATAAAATAAATAAATATTCTCTTACAATCACACCAATTATTAAGTTCCAAGATAAGTATCATTAAGAACTTGTGTTATGGATACTAAAGAACGGATAAACATACTTAAATACTTAAATACTTTTTTTTTTTTTAAATATATACCTAATATACATAGGAAAACACCCAGACCAGAACAGTCTTGTGTGGGAATCGAACCCACGACCTCTGGAATGAAATGCAGGTATACTGACCTCCACGCCATATCGGTCGTCAGATGATTTAAGCCAAGTTATATCAGTAATTCCAAAAGCAGTATTATTTATCTGCAAACATAACGTAAATCTACGTCCATTTCGATATAAATCTAGTTTATTTTAACATATTAACATCGTGTGTTACATCAAGATGCGTCTCGGTTCGTATTCATGTATTCATAGTATAAATACTGTCATAAATTAATTACTGACATATGAGTAAACAGGATCTTCAATGGTTTTTATAATGACACAAGCTGGTGACGGCGACTTTGTCTGAGTAGTAGTAGTTAGTACTTCACTCCATTAAATAAAATAAAATATACTTTATTGTCTTTAAGATCAACATGATCATTGAATATGAGCTGTACAATAATAAGAAAATAAAATCAAATGGGTTCTTTGTCAGAATTTGTCAAGGTTTGTCAGTTTATTCGTCTGTTGTGGTTTTTCTCAAGATTTGTCAGTCTGTGACTCTTATCGGGAGAATCTGTCAGTCAGTCTGTCGTGATTCTAAAGGAGGGAGGGGATTGTTCGTCAGTAAGCCAGTCTGTCGGTGACTCTAACGAGGCTTCCAAAAGGCAACGAGATTGAGAAGAATGCCTCAAGAAACTCATCTCGGCTTTTTTCAAATTATGTCTTAAGATCTAATACAATTGTCGAATCTTTATAAATTAATAAAAGCACAACACGAGGTGTAGTACTTTATAGTATATCTTTATAAATTACTGAAAACCTTTGTACTTTGTCTTTTTTACGTAAGACTTTTTTTTTTATGGTGTTTTGTACAATAAAGAATAAATATATTTAAAAAAAGCCGCCCGAGGTGACCAGTGTGGTTTCTGCTCCTGTGGAAATACCGAGACAAATAGTACCCTATGTGTTAGTATGAGTCATGAACTATCTATGTGCCAAATTTCATCCCAATGTTCTCTTTTGCTTTTCTTTATACATAAAAGAAATATACTATAAAAAGTACGTACATAATTTTTGAATACGTATATGAAACATGTCATATGCACAATTATACTTGTCTCATAGTGAAAACAAGAGGTTATCTTTTCTTTTCGATAATTAGTAAATTGTTTAAGTCCTTATTGTGACTTGTGGGAGTGCCCAAGCCAACCTCACCTGCAAGTGGTGCACCTGCCGATCAACGGACGAGGCTCTGGCGAACATAACAATGCCCGGTAAGCGGCAATAGACTTGCCACCTATTGATACGAACGATATATAATTGGCGATGTGGGGGCGTGTAATATGCCTCTGCCTACCCCTTCGGGGAAACAGGCGTGAAAAAATATGTGTATGTAGGAATGTGGGAGTAGTATTTGACGACCGATATGGCGTTGAGGTCAGTATACCGGCACTTCACTCAAGAGGTTGTGGGTTTGATTCCCACACAGGACAAATCTTTGTGTGCATGAACATGAATATTTGTTCTGGTCTGGGTGTTTTCATATGTATATTAAGTATGTATTTACAAAAAAAAAAGTATTCAAGTATGTTTATCCGTTGTTTAGTATCCATAACACAAGTTCTTAATGATACTTATCTTGGAACTAAATAATTGGTGTAATTGTCTGAAAATATTTATGTATTATTTATTAGACTTGATACTTAACTTATTTAAGCCTATATTACTTACAAGTTTTCAAATCGGTCTAATAATTTTTAAACATATATTCAATATAAACAAACAATCAAATCTTTCCGTTCTATAATATTAGTAGTATGATAAACTATTAAATGGTACTGTTGATATTTTTCTCACACACTTTAGACGAGAATGCATCGCTCTTTTACACGTAATTATTGTTTTCCGTAAACACGAACACCTGCTGTTATTTAAATTGATTTTTAATTCATTAAAATTGCTATCATCTTATTCATATTAATGAGAAGAAAATGCTCGTTATTTTATAATGTATTATTTTTTTTCTATTTACAAATTTTTCTTATTTTGTAGATTTTTATGCATTTACAATGCTATATTACGACCGATATGGCGTGGAGTTATAGGTGTACTGACCTACACTTCACTCCAGAGGTCGTGGGTTCGATTCCCAGACAAGACAAATCTTTATGTGCATGAACATGAATATTTGTTCTGGTCTGGGTGTTTTCCTATGTATATTAAGTATTTATTTACAAAAAAAAATGGATGTATGTATGGTTCTCTGTTGTTTAGTATCCATAACACAAGTTCTTAATGATACTTATCTTGGAACTTAGTAATTGGTGTAAATGTTAGAAAATATTTATTTATTTATTATTCATTTATTTATATTAAAAATTAATCTCATAACAATAGACGAGTGTTTTTTTACTAGATTTACTAGTTGAATTTTTCAAGTAAAAAAAATCCCGTACTATATTTACTAAAAAAAACAATTTTATAGTTCATGAACACTTGAAGAACGGAGAGATTCTAAATAATATGAAAGAGTTCAACGTGCGCTTATATTGTATGAGTAACAGTTTATTTTTTATTTATTTTTTTAATTATAGCTCGTTTTTTTTAAAAAGTTTTTGTACATAAACTGTGGCGCATACGCATATTACTGCTGAAAAACGAATGTATAGATTAGTCTTTTTCCATTTTAATTAATATAAAATAAAATATATTTTATTGTCTTTGAAAGTAACAGGATCATTTAGATTCGTCAATTTTTTATACACTAAATGAAAATTACATAATTTATCTTTCTTACAACAATGAAAGAGATTTGATCGGTACTATATCAGGAAATAAATGCAAGTGGATTCTTTGTCAGAATGTGTTTGTTTATCTGTCTGTTGTGATTTTTTTCTTAAGATTTGTCAGTCTGTCGGTTACTCTTATTGGGGTGATCTGCCATTCAGAATGAAGTAAACAAATATTTATAGTATCCTAGATAAACCTAACATAGGTTTTATTTATAACTTTAAAAGATACTACTAATCAAAAAAAGCAATAAAACAATTTGAAGTTTTTAAATTTTTAGTTTATAAATAATTTGTGTTTTTACTAGCATCGAATATTTACTATTATGTCAAATATAGTCATTATAACTAATTATAATATTAAATAATAAACTCTATAGTTATATTTTCATATGTAGGTATTCAGTTTTTGTTTTTTTGTTTAGTTCTCTCTAAATTACGTAATTTTTAACTATATCAATATATAAGACTGTTAATAAACCTTGACTCAGTTTTAAACAACAATAACAAACAACAAAAGGTAACCAATGAGCGTATAAGAAAAAGTTCTTAATTATCAATTATTAGAGCCATTGTGCGCGTTTGGATGCGCACGCGCATTACGTGGAGGAAGCAGAGGCGGAAGGAATAGCGCTCGACATTAAGGCGATTAGAGCTAACTAGAAAAAATATGGGTTTTGGACACGATTTTCTTAATACAATAAATCAATGTCGATTTTTAGTGGTCATTAAATATAATTACTAAAGAAAGGAAGGATATAGGTCAACAGTTAAGGCGTTTAGTGTCAACTAGAAGATTTGTTTGATCATAGACACGCTTTAAACGTTATACTTATACAATTACGCCTGTTTCCCCGAAGGGGTAGGCAGAGGCATATTATACGCCCACATTTCGGTAATTTTAATATTGGTCCCACGTAATAGGTGGCTGGCCTATATCGGGAACTGTAATGTTTGCCAGTGCCATTGATCGGCAGGTGCATCACTTGCGTGTGAAGTTGACTTGGGATCCTAAGATTCTATTAGGATCCATTTACACCCTTAGAACTAAAATTAAGACCTAATTGTTTCAAAGAATTTAACACTCTGGCGAAAATAACAGTGCCCGGTAAGCGGCAATAGGCTCGCTTCCTGTCACGTGGGACCAACTATATTATTGGCGAAGTGTGGGCGTATAATATGCCTCTGCCTACCCCTTCGGGAAAACAGGCGTCAATGTATGTATCTAGATATTCTGAAAGCTTTTCCTAAGATTCCATCGTCTTTTTTTTAAAATTTTAATACCGTCGTTTATATAATTAATGAGTTTACTACACTTGAAAAATTATTGAGTCCCAATAAAAACTTCAACCGTCCTCTTGCCTCTATAGGAGATTATTTTAAACATACAAACTATCCTATGTCCTTTTCAAGATTCAAAACTATTTCGATGCCAAATATCACATAAATCGGTTCAGCGGCTTAAACGCGACAATTTACAAACAGACAGAGCTCCTTTTACATTTATTTAATTGTATAAACGCTTCTAAGATCTTTATTGAGTCAACATGTTTTTTTTAAAAAATAGTTTCACTATAATTTATAGTCTGTACTAGCGGCCATATGCGCCTTAACACAAAAACAAGGGTTATCATTGGAAATATCATATTCCTGTTCATCATTACGTGTCATGAAGAAATTCGATTTGGCACGGATAGAATGTTATCTTTTTTTAGAAATATTGCAACTGTAAATATTGAATTACCTACTTAAACTGTCAGGTATATTGTCATTGTTACACTTTTACCTACTTAAGCTGTCAGGTATATTGTCGTTGTTACACTTTTACCTACTTAAGCTGTCAGGTATATTGTCATTGTTACACTTTTATCTACTTAAGCTGTCAGGTATATTGTCGTTGTTACACTTCTACCTACTCAAGCTGTCAGGTATATTGTCGTTGTTACACTTTTACCTACTTAAGCTGTCAGGTATATTGTCGTTGTTACACTTCTACCTACTCAAGCTGTCAGGTATATTGTCGTTGTTACACTTTTACCTACTTAAGCTGTCAGGTATATTGTCGTTGTTACACTTTTACCTACTTAAGCTGTCAGGTATATTGTCATTGTTACACTTTTATCTACTTAAGCTGTCAGGTATATTGTCGTTGTTACACTTCTACCTACTCAAGCTGTCAGGTATATTGTCGTTGTTACACTTTTACCTACTTAAGCTGTCAGGTATATTGTCGTTGTTACACTTTTACCTACTTAAGCTGTCAGGTATATTGTCATTGTTACACTTTTACCTACTTAAGCTGTCAGGTATATTGTCGTTGTTACACTTCTACCTACTCAAGCTGTCAGGTATATTGTCGTTGTTACACTTTTACCTACTTAAGCTGTCAGGTATATTGTCGTTGTTACACTTCTACCTACTTAAGCTGTCAGGTATATTGTCGTTGTTACACTTTTACCTACTTAAACTGTCAGGTATATTGTCGTTGTTTCACTTTTGACAACGATCGCGGTCATCAAGTTGAGGTATTTATTTATAGGGGCAAACATTATCTAATATAAGGTGGGACTATATAGGTCTTCTATATTATTATATGAAACATATTGTATTCTTAACGTTGTTTTAATTTTATATTCAATTTCATATCATGCAACAGGAGTTGGTACCTGTGGAGAATAGGTATGAATTTCTCATTTTATCAAAGAGATACCCTCTGGTATACTCTGTGCATTTACGGTCCTGAAACTAAATCTGGACATTGAACTGACCGCAGTTAGTCCTAAATCTAAGTTTTAGGACCATGAACGTCTATCATTAGACGTTCATGGACATATCACGTTATTAAAAATCCCTTTTACATTGGTGTGACAGAGGTCTCTAGTGCCCAGTAGTGGGACCAGCGTTCTCTACTTAAACTTAACTCAGCGGAAGCCCGGAAGCACTCAATATTAACAGTCACCATTTTGTGATAGTTTCCGACCTAGCATTGCAATACTTTAACCATTTCCAACGAGGCCGCCAGTGCTGTGTTACATGTTCTGCCTCAATCGCGTGTGTCAAGCCGCCATGACCCTGCCATACTAGGCCCGCGCTTGTCATGTCGTATCATCGTATGTAGGCGCGACAATACGAGTATACAATCAGTATCGTAAGAAGGTGCGAACAAACTTCTTTGCGGGCTTACCACGAGGCTTTCTTTTTCGTTCGTCAACTGTTAGAAATATGAATTTAGTTTTCTAAGAACCTGTTTTAATACAATTCGACGTCCAATTTGGCGTGGAGGTCAGTATACCTATGTATATTAATTATGTATTTACAAAAAAAAGTATTTAAGTATGTTTATCCGTTGTTTAGTATCCATAACACAAGTTCTAATGATACTTATCTTGGAACTAAATAATTGGTGTAATTGTCAGAAAATATTTATTTATTTATTATTTAATACATCGGTAGTACTACGGTAGTATTTTATTTTAAACAGGTCCTTCAAAAAATTTAGATGCACTTGTTATCGGATACTTATATACTTTTTTGGTAATAGGTATATCATCTCACGTACATATGTCTCATTTGAGGTGGGCAGTAACCTTGCGACGGCTACTTCATAATAATTCATAGAGATGCAGCAAAATTTTCTTATAACAAAAAGATTTAGAAAATTTACCAAATATAAGGGTTATGAAATTTTATTGCAGCTGTTTGTTTTAGAAAAAATACAAAAATATTGTACCATTACAAGCTTACAGATAAATAAGTTAATCTTCCAGCCCCATCGAGAACTAATAGTAGACCTTCAGCTACTATTCATTAACGAGTAAATCAACGCGACGACTGTTGGTGACATATAATTGATTATCTAACAAATAACACCATTGAATCTCCGTCAATATGTACGAAAAGTGTTAATTAATACGTGTTAAGTTATTTCTGAGCTCTATTCTTGAGCTCTCTAAGGTTGTATTCGGATAAATACTGTTAGATTTACTCCGAAACAATTTATGTACTTAACACCTTTGAAATGTCAAACTATATAGCCGAGTTATAAGGTGAAGAATAAAATGATTAAATTGAATTGATTATTTGAGAAGAGGGCTTGGCTCTTTAAATGTTTATAGTAGAAAGGATTATTTCTTAAGGAATATTTGTATCTAAACTTTGATATATTTTTAAAGGTATGTTAATTTATTGATAATTAAGTATAGAAAAAAGATTAGCCTGTGAGTTTCTTGTCAATTCGCGCTTAGTTTTTTTTTGCATGTAAGTGAATCTTAGCTTCTTGATTTCAGTATAGTTAGTTATATTTAGATTTTTATAAAATTTTTCAAGAACTACGTAATGTTTATGAAAAAAAGAACTTTTTGACATGTGATTATCATTATAATGAATTTTAATTTACAAAAAAAACCCTAATCTTAGGTACATGCGAAAATACAAAGACATCTAACGTAACAAATACCCTGTGACAATATCCTGGGCAGAGGTTGACCACCACGGAGATGGGTGGATGACGTCCGTCAGCAGGCGGATGTACACTGGATGCAGAAGGCGTCGACATTGACGATTTTCTTGCCCGTCTTTTACGATCAAGCTCCCGCCCGCAGTGAGTTTATAAGTATGACATTCATAAGAGCTCTATTAAGCCAAACTTAAATAAATGACTTTCATCATCATCATCACAGCCCATTCACGTCCCACTACTGAGCACGAGCCTCCTGTCACATATCAAAGTGTAAGGTTATTGGGTCATACTCCACCACGCTGACCCGGTGCGGATTGGCGGAGGCAGGTGTATGGCGTCCTGCTGTTAGAATTTTTCAAGCCGCCCATTAGGCCTCTAACATGGCTTAGCGACTACCACATTTACTGATAACCGGGACCAACAGCTTAACGTGCCTTCTGAGGCACGGAAGCGCACGATATCAAATGCTACACAAACGGTCACCCATCCAAGGACTGACCTCTGTAAACTCTGCTGTACTTTGGTGATCGTTTCCGACCACCGAGCACCGCAGAGCTACGATGACCTTGACTATAAGTAAATAGTAAGTGTTGATGAAACTACCCAGATATTCGCACCCCTAAATGAAAACGTTACAAACTCAAAAAAATCTTATTCTGAATTAGTGGCATTTTAGGATAATTTCGGGAATCCGAAAATGCCACTAATTCAGAATAAGTTTTTTTTGAATTAGTGACATTTTCATCTAGGTCTGCGATTTAATGTAACTGCGGATAGACTTTTCATTTTATACAAAGATGAAATAATTATGGTTGCATGTCTCCTACAGATATTAGAAATTTCATATACAAACTTACGACAATGACGCGGTGATTGAATCATTAATTCACTTCCTCACGGAATAATTCCCGAGTTATGTACTATCCTTAATCTCTTTTGATTTGATAGATAGACATGCGTGAAGAGCTGAAGAGAAGGTCCATATCCGAAGACAAGCGCATCACGGGCTGATATAGATATCGTTCGTTCGTTTCAGCCCATTAACGTCCCACTACTGATCAAGAGCCTCCTCTCACATACCAAGGTGCGAGGGTATTGGGTCATACTCCACCACGCGGACCCAGTGCGGATTGGCGGAGGCAGGTGTATGGCGTCCTGCTGTTAGAATTTATTAAGCCGCCCATGAGGCCTCTAACATGGCTTAACGACTACCACATTTAGTGATAACCGGGACCAACGGCTTAACGTGCCTTCCGAAGCACGGAAGCGCTCGATATTAAATGCCACACAAACGATCACCCATCCAAGGACTGACCTCTGTAAACTCTGCTGTACTTTGGTGATCGTTTCCGACCCTCGAGCACCGCAGAGCTACGAGCGCTTCCGCGCGATATAGATATAATAATGTATAACAATAGCAATGTATGCTGATATAACGTAACAGAGCTAAACTGAGAAAGCAAAACCTGTATTCATAACACCGGGTTACAGAATTCCGGTATGCATCTTAATCCAAGACCCCATAGACGTCCTCACAATTAAAACGTAAATCCCATAAAAAGTTATTACAATGAGTATTGTCTTGCCATCATTGGAAACCATACCAATGCCGCTGGAGGCAGCAGAGAGATTTGGTTGCAAAATCCGTCCATCTAGTTAAGATAAAGTCTGCCGTCTAACAATACAATTATGGCGAATTAACTGCCCTGCTTGTTGTGCAAGCATACAAACTCGGGCAGCTACAGATGGGATCAAAGATGCATATCTGTCGTGTTTAGTGGCATGGGTATTAGGAAACTGACTGTACTTTGTTGTACCCGCTAAGGTTTTAGATGTCGCCGTAAAGGATCTTTCTTGTTACATTGTTTTGAGGAGATACCAGGGCTATTAATAAATAAATAAATAAAAATTATTTATTGCTTTTAAGGAATACATAAACATGACAAAATACATAATTAAAAATAGTTGGGAAACTAACTCATGCTGCTTTTAAAACACGTGTTTATCCCCGCATAAAGAAACATAGACTCACGCTTACACAGGTGCACACCCTCACACATATACACACAAACTCACACTTACATACACACATACACATTTTTTATGTTCTTTTTTAGTTGGGTAATTCACAACATAATTTTTTTATTTTGTAATTTTCATTGTTTTAATTTCAAGTGTTTTTGTAGTTATGTATTTCAAAATTATTATTTATTTTTGTTTGCTCGAGCTTTATTTTCACAATTGGTAACTGTGGTCTGGTCTCTGCGATACAAGCTTAGCTTAGTGCAGAGCTCGCTAGATATAAGTTTTATGTATGTAAGCGTTATGGTAAATAATTGATTTATTATTATTATTATTAGTTATAATCATTAAAGCAACTGGAGAGAGCTCAGCTTATGCTGCACAGAGTAAGCTACTCTGCGCAGCGCTGGTTTTTAGCCTCCCCTTTTCATTGGGTTCGCAACACAGTAGCGACCACATAAAAAAAAACAAAAATAGTTATATTATAATTTTAGCAATTTGAAGTCCACGATCCATGATCAATGCAACATCGCTGCAGGGACTGAAACACTGCCCAGGTCTCAATTGAATCAGAAGGCCTTCTCAATGTCCACAAACGCTAAGTAAAGTTGCTGGTACTCTTCGGTATTCAATAGAACCTGCCGCAGCGTGTTTATGTGGTCTATGGTTGAACAGTATTTACGTAAACCGGCCTTTTCGGGAGACAGGAAGTAGTCAAACCTTTGACCGAGACGTAGAAGTGGTAAGATGTAAGTATTACAAACTTAACTCTAAACTTAACCTACTTATCTTTATATAACCTTTACAATAAGAATAAAACATGCTAGTAGTGTTGTGTTGGCGTTAATTCCTGGAAAGAACCACAGATGTACATTACAATTTAAATTACAATTGACATTGTTTTGACAGACATGTTGCTTTGCCAATGTGAAATAGATAGAGATAAAAAAGTTAAGATTTCCATATCCATTTCTTTGATATTTTATTAAATAATTTGTATATAAATTTATTTGGTTCGCGAATTGTTTTATACAAGAATAAAATATGAACGATAATGAAGATATTTTTAATTTATTGCTGAAGTAATAGTATTCAATTAATATTATTTAAGTATAGGTACGCCGGTGGTCGGCGCCTCTCTGAGGAGGTCCTCCCGATTCTGATCAGGGGGACGTTGGCCGCGGGCGGTGTGTCAGAAGCTTTGAACCTTGGCACTAGCCCCCAGTCCCTTTTTCAACAGCGGTGGGCGTCGGCGAAAGATTTTTAGTAGGTAGGACTGTTGGCTGTCGTGTAAGCCCTCCACTCCCCTCTTTGTCCCCCTTTGGCCGGGAGGCAGTGCGTAAGGGTATTTTGTTACTGAAGTAAATAGAAGCCATATTTAACAGCGGAAAGTTCACAAATAACCATAAATAACATAACTGCAACGACATGAACCGTGAACCGTCAAAGACACACATCAACGCGATTACAATCGGTCTTAAACTCGATGCGGCGATCGATAATCGTTTGTTATCGACTCATCGACTTCAGCTGCCACGTCGATTGTCAACCATCTGACATTGCAATTCATTTCGGTGACGTATTTAGGTTATAATTGTTTACTCGGAGTTTATATTGTACATGATTGTCATTTGATTGTTATCTGATTTGCATTATAATACTAAGGCCACCTGCAACTTTGTTCGCGTTGTTTTCCAAAGTTGAAAATATAAAATCTAAATCAAAAGTCAGTTATCTGGTATTTACAGTCATCTGGCCAGGGCTGGTGAATGCAGGCAGCACGGGATCGCTTAACATGGAAAGCAATGGGGGAGGCCTTATTTAGCAAAGGACTTCAAATTTCTGAAATGGATATTACAAAGGTATTGTATCTAAAAAGAAAATATTAAAGAAAGGAAAATATTTATTCAATACAAGTTAAAACAACGAATAAGTACAAAACATAATTATCAAAAATCAAGAAATGAATAACTTATAGAAAACCTGGGGGCCTACCGCCGAGTTCGATGGCAATCGATTATAAGGCAAAATGGATTTCGAATTGATTCTGTCGTACCGCCGAAGTCATGGAAATCGAAACAAAATGGCGTTCTCCATTTACCTATTGGTCTGTCACGGACTGAAGGTCATGAATGAGAGGTGGCTGTCGGCAGATTCCCCGGTACGGATTAATGAACGCAAAACAAAGTTTGATCTAGATGGATTACCGGTAATGCATCGAATTCGGCGATAGGCCCCCTGAACTTGTATTCAAATGGCCGCTCAGCATATTGGCGAGCATCAAAGAGATGTGACGACGCTGATCTTCTATAGTTAATGTTTAAATATGGAAGCTCATCAGCAAGCGGCAAAGAAAACTCGGGCTTTACATGCTTCGTGAGGTTGATACAAAAAAGCATACAAATTTCAATAAAGAAGATGATTGCAATGTACCATCACCTCGGGATTCCGTATCAGTCAGTGAGTCTTCCCAGTAGTTCTCTATATCTTTTATGTTACAAGATTGTTACTTTATACTAAGATATCTATTTAAATCTACTACATTAAACTGTTAAAAAAATCACTTGAGCTTTAAATAATAGTAAACAATCAGCTCTTTTATTAAGATTCAAGTGATAGGCTACCTTTGTACTAAAATTGGATATGAAATGTCGCGTGAAGAGCTGCTGACATAGTGAACTCACAAATGGTATAGTTTGTTGGACATCCGTTTTTATAACATAAATTTGTCGTGATCATTTCGTCTTCTGTGTACTTATGTGTGTAAAGTAAAAATAGACGACAAATGTTTTAAAACTTTTACGGTGATATGTATACTTCAGTCTTCGCCGAAACTGATTTAATTTTTTTTTCTTTTAATTTAACTATGTACATTATAATACATACTTACATAATGACACGTCTCTTTCTCGTAGGGGTAGGCAGAGATCACATCCTTCCACTTGCTACGATCTTGGCACACACTTTTAGCTACATTCACACTCATTAACCTCCTCATACACGCCCGTCGTTTCAGGGTACTTTTGACCTGCCCTTTCTCTAAAATTCGCTTCCGAAAGTGTCGGCAGATGGCACATAATTTTACTTTCATTCACACCATTTCACGCTCATGAAACTTCTTTTACAAAAACCTCGATATACACATGATGGCTGCAAGCAGTTGGAGGCGATGAGCTTAACCCTTTAACAAGCAGAGCACGTTAAAAATATTCATTGGTTTTCCACCTTAAGTTAACCGCATAAGGTTTAATTTATGGTGGTCATATATTGACCACTGCCTGGTAAAGGGTTAAGATTCGTTGTCCAGTAGAAGAATGCACTACCACTGTGATACGCCTTTTTTCAATAGCGGCGGGCGTCGTCGGAAGATTTTTAGTGGGTAGGACTGCGGTGGTCGCGTCTGCCGTAGTGAGCCCCACACCCCCTCCCCGGGGTGAAAGGGGGAGACCCTTTAGCCAGGAGACAGTGCGTAAACAGCATTTTTTACCATACCGACGATAATAAAAAAAAGGGATTAGATCCGTTGTCCAGTAGAAGAATGCACTGCTGATGATGACGACCTTCTTTATAAACAGCTGTCGGTTCATAGTACTTTTGACCATAACATACTGTTAATGGAATTTGTGAACTGTGTAAGTTGACACATAGCATCTTACGCCTCTGCAAAGCGGTACAAGTGGCGACGTCACTTAAATGTCAACAATAATGTTTTGTGAACGTTGGTCGACCTTACTATTTACGGATAGAAAAGTTTTGTTTAAATAATCGGATTCGTGCGTTTAGCACATTTAGCCAGTGTCATGTAAGAGATATATAAATAAAAGTAATTGAGAATGAGTGGTGAAATGGTAAATAATATGCCCTTCTCTAAACCCATTGAGTCCTCAGTAAAGATTAACTATACTGAGATCTCACATGCACTTCTTCAGAATATTTGAAAAGTGCTGTTGCACTGTTTTTTTTTGATTTACCAACACTCATGTACGTTCACAAACACTTAACGGTTAATAATCCACCGTTATGGCACATTAACGTTTAAAATATCATCAACTACTATGGTTAAACCAGCGGTCAGGATGTAAGAAGTAGGGTTGTAACGGAGGCCTCCTTAGCGGAGGCGGAGGCGGATGCGGAGACGATGAGTTTTGCCTCCGCGGATGCGGAGGTTGACGGAGGCGGAGGTGAAAGTGGATATAGAAAAATATTCATTTATGGTATAATAAAAGTCTGTATTTCTATGAAATAGGTACATACATTGATAGTACGCTTTAATTACTTATTTAATCAACTATGTATAATCAAAATTAAGAAGAGGCTAATTATATTTGACAAACAAGTTGGGTCGTCGTCGAGCGTCACTGCTCGCGCGTTTTTGTACCGATTAACGTAAATACACCTCCGTTATAACTCCGCATATATTTTACGGAGGCGGAGGCGGATGCGGAGGTACGATTTCTTGCGGAGCTTCCGCAGTAACGGAGGCGGAGGGTACTAACGACTGCCATAGGTGTTCATAACAGCCGGGACCAACGGCCTAACGTGCTTTCTAATGCACAGAGCAAGCGATAATATAAGCACAACTTGACGACCGATATGGCGTTGAGGTCAGTATACCTGCACTTCTCTCCAGAGGTCGTGGGTTCGATTCCCACACAGGACAAATCTTTGTGTGCATGAACATGAATAATTGTTCTGGTCTGGGTGTTTTCCTATGTATATTAAGTATGTGCTTATTTACAAAAAAAAAAAGTATTTAAGTAGATTTATCCGTTGTTTCGTATCCATAACACAAGTTCTTAATGATACTTATCTTGGAACTAAATAATTGGTGTAATTGTCAGAAAATATTATTATTATTATAACTATTGAACAAGACGACAAAATAAACTTTACTCTTTGACCTTGACTAATCACCAATTACTTACATTAAACCGTCGCATCAGCTATTGTTCAATTAATTTCCCTAATTAAAAGTGGTAAGCCGACCTTTGCAACTAGACTGTATTCAAAAGATTTAAAACAATCTTACAATGGAAGTTTCAAAGGGTTATGCTAGATTAGCTGAAAAAATACTTTCAAACTTTATTGATCGACTCTCAATTTCTTTCACAACACATTTTCGGAGATAAAAATGTTCTATTGCATCAATGTTATGTATTCTAGTCTAAATATACTAATAGTAAAAACTCTAAAAAAAAAGAAAAAAAGATGAAAATAAAAAAAAATAAAAATTAAAAATGTTATTACCAAGTAGCTGAGTTATTATAATTAGTCTAAAATTCTTTGTTAATGTTTGTATGTCTCAACGACAAAACATAGCGCACATATTTAGTATGCAACACCTTAATGTAAAATACCTATGTTTAAGAAACCAATAAATTATATTTTAGTCTTATTTCCAAGACCAGCATGAGGCTACCAAAATAAAGAAGTAAAAACAAATGGGTACTTTGTCAGAATTTGTCAAGGTTTGTCAGTAAATCTGTCTGTTGTGGTTTTTCTCAAGATTTGTCAGTCAGTCGGTGACTCTAATCGGTTATCAGTCAGTCAGCCTGTCGTGATTTTAAAGGAGGGAGGGGATTGTCCGTCAGTCAGTCTGTCTGTGACTCTAACGAGGCTTCCAAAAGGAAACGAGATTGAGAATAATGCCTCAAGAAACTCATCACGGCTTTTTTCAAATTATGTCTTAAGATCTAACACAATTAAAGAAATAAAATATTAAGATTACCGCTGTTCTTAAAACTAACAAAATCTAATATCTAAAGATCATACAAATCTCATCTTATCTTAAGAAAGAAAGGAGCAATTTTCAACCAGGCCCCATTTTGTGTTAAGATTCGCAATCGACCTAAAAATATAATGGTAAATCTGAAAAACTCGTCGTCGTTGTAGTTAATAAAAAAATAATAATAAATATTTGTGACACTTATACCAATTATTTAGTTCCCAGATAAGTATCATTAACTTGTGTTATGGATACTAAATAACGGATAAACATACATAAATACTTTTTTTTTGTAAATACATACTTATACATAGGAAAACACCCAGACCAGAACAAATTATCATATTTATAAACACAAATATTTGTCCTGTGTGGGAATCGAACCCACGACCTCAGGAGTGGAGTGCGGGTATACTCGTCACCACGCCATATCGGTCGTACAAGTAGTTAGTAGTAGATAGTATATGAATTAAGATACAGCCTCTTTTTTAACCAAAGCACAAAAAAGGTCGTTAGGGACCGTTCTCCCCACGATAACTGACTCATTTTGACTCACACGCGTTATTACGTTGATTCCACACATTAGATGTGTGTCATGACATGATTCAGCTTAGTTTTCGAGATACGTCTGAGGTTTTTCCCTAGATGGATTACAAATGGAGTAACTCTGATACAGTCTGTTAACTAATGCAATGATGTGGCTTCTATTCAAACACAAGAAGATCGATTCTCGCGCAGAACAAACGCTTGTGCTCAATAGATATATATCTTTATATATATATATATAGATATACACACACATATAGGAAACACCAAAAACTAATATCAATGTTTGTATATATATTATAATCCTACCAAGATCTCAGGAGCCCAAGCCAACCTCACCTGTAAGTGCATCTTTTTTTTTTATCGTCGGTAAAAAAATGTTGTTTACGCACTGTCTCCCGGCCAAAGGGGGAGACCGGGAGGGAGTGTGGGGCTCACTGCGGCAGACGCAACCACCGCAGTCCTACCCACTAAAAAACTTCCGACGACGCTCACCGCTGTTGAAAAGGGCCAGGCACCAGTGCCTGGGTTTGTAGCTTCTGGTACCTGTAAGTGCACCTGCCGATCAACGGACGAGGCTCTGGCGAACATAAAAGTTCCCGGTAAGCGGCATTAGGCCCGCCACCGTTGCTGTGCTTGTTACGAGGACACTAATAATATATGGAACAAAATTAGAGCGTACATCAGCCTAACCCTTCGGTTAAATGTTAAAGGGTTAAGCTGATGCATATTCGTGATTGTATTTTCAAATTTGTATATAGCACAAGATATTTTTTTTTGAAGACACTTAAATTTATTGTTTTTAAACATTAGCGACTCATTGACGCAGAGTTTCTAGAAGTTTCCTTCCCCGGCATTTGTCTTATTTTAAAATGTAGTTAAGAGTTTGAAAAAACCAATCGTGTTTTTATTGAAACTTGTTGGTAAACAAGTGATGGATTATAAATATCTTTGTAACAATCAATTCCTGCGATACTATAATTTCCCGAAAAATCGAGAAACTATTCAACACACACCCCACTCACACACAACTTTGTGTTGAATAGTTTCTCGATTTTCCGGGAATTGTTACAAATATATTTTTAATCCATCACTTGCTTACGATGGATTTCCGCAAAGTAACGCCTGACTCAATAAATTAATTTAAAACAACTTAAAATTTTGGAAATGGGTGATGTTGTCGCAAGCCTTGGGTCCACAGACTCTTGGAGCCACTTACCACCAGGTAGGCCGCAGGCGTTAAGCCTCATTTATTTACCACTTGGACTTAAAATAGGTACGTCACTCAAACATCTTAACCAAGCTTCTAATATGTAATTAAAAAAACGATAATCTTGTGTGTTAATTAGGTCAATTGTCTATATATCTTGAAGCGATTTTTACTAATAACTTTAGGATGTGGTAATACAAAATTATACTTCTATAATTTACCGTAAAATTGTCTATCTCGCGAGATTGTAACTGTAAGAGCTGCCGAAAAAAAAATCTGTAACAAACATACAAACCGTAAATAAATGGCGTCTGATTTATCGAAATGGTGATCCGTGACATACTGATCAAAATTTAATGCATTAAATCAACTCGCGATAGATTAGGTTCAAGGCGATTAATTTAAATAATCTTCGACGCCTCCACAAAATAACTGGTACTAGTGCAACAAAGACCATCTTACGCGCTTTATTTTATTTTAGTTTATTTTATTTGGAAAGCTTACAGCTGTTTTACAAAATAAAAAAATTGGTTGCCTGTAAAGTCGGTATACGGGCGAAAGTTTTACGTGACAACGACTTTGAGTGGTAAAATAATTTTAATGTGAATATTCATTCGTATAGTAGGAAGAAGGATGAAATAATAGTAACAATTTAAAACATTTATTTATACAAAGAATTATATTTATGTCTGTCTCTCTCGCTCTTAGGCGGGCTAACCATGCCCGAGTGGAAGGGACGCGTGCCTCTCACTCGCTCTCTGTTTTCGCATAACGTGAGCGGAGCGTAACGCAGTTTCTTGAAGTGTCACCCGGCAAACCAATTTATAAGACGTTGTCACGTCAAAACTTACAAAATAATTATAGGCTAATTACAAGCTTCCACATATTAGCTTTAAACAAATTTAACATAGTAGCTTCAATTATAAATTTATAATTTTTAATAAGGCCTTTAACATTATCTGGTGATCCAAAAAAGAGATCCAAGTCCAAATCATTAGACAACTCGTTAAAAGTTGTAGAGGATTTAACCATAAAACTGTTCTTTCTATAATTAGTATGTGAAAATGGGGTGTAAAGTAATCTTTTTCTATAACGTAGGTTACGTAACTATTAAAACCCCTTTAGAAGGGTTTCATATTGGAAGATTTGATCGGATACATAGCATTGTTAACTCAATTTCGTCAATATTTACAAATCTGTTTTTGTAGTAGTATGGAAAAATAATATAAAATATACTTGATTGTCTTTAAGATCAACATGATCATGTTTTAAAAAACTAAAAATTTCACATTTTTAATTTTTTACAATAATTGGGACTAGAGGTTCCATATATTTTTATTTTATATGTTACTAGCGACCCGCCCCAGCTTCGCACGGGTGGTATGCTAATATGAATAGTGACGTATAATACATAATTACAGAATGTCTCTATATAGGCCGCGAATACCTACCGCCGCAACCATAATTTTTCGATTTAGCGTAAGTTTATTCGTTTGATATCTTGTAAAGTACTGATCGAAATTAAATGATGTAAAAGACAAAATTAATCTATGTTTAATGTCCAAGCTTACTAACATGTTTATTTAGATAAGAATTAATGTCATACATACTTAAAATGGCTTCGTTAATAAGCCGTTATTTTTAGTAAAAAGTAAAAGATAATATTGGTTATTGTGGGGTATTCTTGAGAGATAGACATATACCATCGCGGACTTTTTTGAAGAATTTTATAAGTTGTACAATATTGTAGCACATTATTTTGACTAATCTCGTAGGGTTTGGCCAGCGTTTGCAATATAAGCGCAAAAAAGTGAGTTGAATTACGACATCACATCACAAATTGACAGTGTTCCACTACTATATTATGCATGTATTATACATATAAACTTTCCTCTTGAATCACTCTATCTATTGGAAAAAACCGCATCAAAATCCGTTGCGTAGTTTTAGAGATTTAAGCGCACATAGGGATATAGGGACAGAAAAGGCGACTTTGTTTTATACTATGTAGTGATTATGTTTATGTTATATGCACCACTTGCAGATGAGGTTGGCTTGGGCTTCTAGTAGTAATTAATAGAAACAGTTAGAATACATTTGTACCACCTGTTTCTCCTGCTTGACGCCTGTTTCTCCGAAAGGGTAGGCAGAGGCATATTATACGCCCTATTGACGCTTGCTGGGCACTGTCATGTTCGCCAGAGCCTCGTCCGTTGATAGGCAGGTGCACCACCTGCAGGTAAGGTTGGCTTGGGCTCCTTATGTCTTGGTAGGATCCCTATACGTATATATACCAATATATCTTTTTTGTAAAAAAACATACTTAATGTACATAGTAAAACATCAACAACCAGAACCACGTTTTTACGTTTATGCCCACAAAGATTTTTCCTGTGTGGGAATCAAACCCACTACCACAGGAGCGAAGTGCAAATATACTCATCACCGCGCCATATCCGCCGTGATGATGATTAGACGAATCTATATAAGACTAAACAGTACACGACCTTAATAACTAGACTTTATTTAAAAGATACTTTTACCACAATCTCCTAATATATCACGGCAATCACATGATTTAATCATTACATCAAAAATACTACATCATTACGACACCGAGACTCATTAACACCACCATCAATCACATCAAATTGCTCAAAACAATTAATAACATTTTAATTAAATACCAAAATGGTGTATTACGAATCCGACAAGTTCAGTTATAATTGGAACCAGCCTTATAAAGATATTTTAAATTATACAAACTAGAGAATATCTATTACTTATGTAGATTTCACACTCACTGAATAAGTTATCTAACTTTTTTTTGATAATTGTATATTTATTTATATATAGGTACGCTAACAGCTAAACATACAAACATATACAAAATCATAACACAACAACAAAATTACATATATGTTGGCCTTTAAAAGCGTACACAGCATTCTCCTAAATTTAAACTAATCTAATCTAAATTAAACATTGTTTTATTTACGATTTTAGACGACCGATATAGCGTGGGGGCGAGTAAACCCGCTCTCCGCTCCTAAGGTCGTGGGTTCGATTCCCACGCAGGACAAATCTTTGTGTACATGAATATGAATATTTGTTCTGGTCTGGGTGTTTTTCTATGTATATTAAGTATTTATTTACAAAAAGAAGTATGTATGTTTATCCGTTCTTTAGTATCCATAACACAAGTTCTTAATGATACTTATCTTGGAACTAAATAATTGGTGTAAGTGTCAGAAAATATTTATTTATTTATGACATATTAAGAAAAGAGATTTATTCTTAATTCTAATATTAACGTCGTAATGTGGGCTCAAGCAGCTTCAGGAGAGTGTTGCTTAGTACTGTCTGTGAGACACTAAAAATGTCCAGGTCGGGTTAGTTTGTATTTATGTATAAAAGTTTAATAATCTTCTTTATACTATTATAACTAGCGACCCCCCGCGTCTTTATCCGCGTAACCTATATGTAAACCTTTATCTAGAATCACTTTAAATGTTAAAAAACCGCATAAAAATCCGTTGCGTAGTTTTAAAGATAAATAATTAAAATAAATATTCTCTTACAATCACACCAATCATTTAGTTCCAAGATAAGTATCACTAAGAACTTGTGTTATGGATACTAAAGAACGGATAAACATACTTAAATACTTTTTACCTAATATAGGAAAACACCCAGACCAGAACAAATATTCATGTTCATGCACACAAAGATTTGTTCTGTGTGGAAATCGAACCCACGACCTCTGGAGTGAAGTGCAGGTATACTGACCTCCACGCCAAATCGGTCGTCAAAGATTTAAGCATACATTTGTTTTATACTATGTAGTAATAATTTGAAATATTGCATTTACATTGCTAAATTTTAGTTATAAGATGAAATTATTAACGGAAAAAATACTGGCAAAGTGTTTCTTCAACTCTGAGGGTTGGAACCCGTTGGTGCCGTGTGGTACCGGCTTAGAGTGCCCCCTCTTGTCTTACGTCGTAAGAGTCGGCGGTAGAAGATCCTACCGGATAATGGGCAGCAGCGTCATCCTGCGTACTGGCTTGAACTGCGATCACCAACCCGCCTGCCCAGTGTGGTGGGCAAATATCTCCAATAGGAAGTTATCTTTTGAGGAGATCAACGTTCAGCTGTGAACTTTATATGACTAAGATAAGGGTTGGAATGCAAAATCAAAAAGTGCTAGAAACGGAACGGTACGGTTTTAAAAGGGTCTGCAACGCTCTAGTAATTTTACATCGTCGTTTTACATAATGGTGTTAATAAGAATATTTTTCATTGACTAAGCATCACAAACAATATCATACATTGGGAACAAAATACAATATAACAACACAAATAACATTAAACAAATAGTAAAATATAAAATAAATGTGTGCAACCTGTCAAAAGGGCGATACATCAGCGTAATGCTGCTGCATCTGCTGATACAGCAGCGCTGGTGTTCCTGTAGCGCCCCTTTGAGGTACAGTGGTTTTAATTCGTAAAAAGTAAAATAATCAAAAAAAAGAAAACAAAAAAATAAAAAGGAATATAAAGTACTTAATTAGAAAACATTACATACAAAGAAAAGAAAGATGATCTTATCTTAACCACCATATTATTAATTGTGTGCATAAACATGAATTTTTGTTCTGGTCTGGGTGTTTTCCTATGTATATTATGGACGTATGTACAAAAAAAAAGGATTTTTATATGTTTATCCGTTATTCAGTATCCATAACACAAGTTCTTAATGATACTTATCTTGGAGCTAAATAATGGTGTACTTATAGTAAATAGTAGGTATTTCAAAAGAACATTGATTTCGTGAGCGGTTTTCTTTTATTCATGCGCCTGGTTCCTCATGTAGGTTAAATCTCTTTTTACTTCTGAAATTCCCCTCTCTTAACTCCGATTTCTTTTCCTATTCGTTTTCTGTGCATGCGGTTAGGCTGTGGAATGCGTTGCCAGTCATTATTCGCACTTCCAAAAGTATTTCCATTTTTAAGAAGGCAATAAAGGAACACTTCCTTGCTGCCTGCTAGCTGTACCTTTTTATCCAATTGTTTAATTTTAGAAGACTTGTTTGATTTTATTACTATTTTATTTTAGTTTGTTTTGTTGCTTATTTAGTGCACGTGTCTACTTTGTATATGTTTTTTTCCTTCTTCGGTCTGCTGAAAGAAATTTCGCTTAGGGATAAGTGTCTTAAAAAAATTCTGTCTTTTTGTATGTTCCTTATGTGCTAAAAAACTAAATAAATAAACATTGAAAGTAAATAGATAAATAATTTAAATAAATTTTCCTATGTATATTAAGTATGTATTTACAAAAAAAAAAGTGTTTAAGTATGTTTATCCGTTCTTTAGTCTCCATAACACAAGTTCTTAGTGATACTTATCTTGGAACTAAAGAATTGGTGTGATTGTAAGAGAATATTTATATTTATATTTAAATAAAATATTAGTGACAAACATATTATCTTTCATCTTAGTTATCACATCATTAAATAAAAGGTTAAAAAACAGTTCTAATGCGTCGTATCGTATAGATTACAGTGCCCAGGGGTATTTCTCAATTTCGATCTCAGTGCGCACTCTATAATTTTGCCCAACAAAGAGATCGAGCGCATAGTTTTATACTATAACTATTTCATAATTGAGATGCTCTCGATGAACTATAAAGTCACTTGAAATTGTGTATGAATTATATTGATTATTAAAACCGACGGCTGATTACTTGGAGTGAAGGTCGATCAATGGCGACTGCGATAAATAAATATTTTTCTGACAATACATATTTCTGACACTTACACTAATTATGTAGTTTTAAAGATAAGTATCATTAAGAACTTGTGTTATGGATACTAAAGAACGGATAAACATGCTTCAATACTTTTTTTAATTTTGTAAATACATACCCAGACTAGAACAAATATTCATATTTATACACACAAAGATTTGTCCTATGTGGGCATCGAACCCACGACCTCAGAAGTGGAGCGCGGGTATACTCGCCACCACGCCATATCGTTCGTCAAAATAATAAGATCCAGCAAAGCTAATTGACGACTGCCTCCCTGTTGATAGATCGATGACCATTGACCAGATTCAAGGCGGGAGGAAGCCGGTGGAAGCAAGCTCAAAATCAATCGACGTGGAAAATCAATTGGGACCTGTGACCTTATTTCCTGAAATAATGCTTTAATTTATATTCATCATCATCATCTCAGCCCATTAACGGCCCACTACTGAGCACGAGCCTCCTCTCACATATCAAGGTGTGGGGGTATTGGGTCATACTCCACCACGCTGACCCAGTGCGGATTGGCGGAGGCAGGTGTATGGCGTCCTGCTGTTAGAATTTATCAAGCCACCCATTAGGCCTCTAACATGACTTAACGACTACCACATTTAGTGATAACCGGGACTAACGGCTTTACGTGCCTTCCGAAGCACGAAAGCGCTCGATATCAAATGCCATACAAACGGTCACCCATCCAAGGACTGACCTCTGTAAAATCTGCTATCGTTTCCGACCACCTAACACCGCAGAGCTATGAGCGCTTCTAATTTATATTACTATGACGTAAAGTGGGATGACCTTCGGCTACCCGGAGCGACAGCTTGAGACAGTTGGCTGAGAACCGAGACTGTTGGCGCTCTTTTGGGGAGTCCTATGGTTAGCAATGTAAAGTTAAGAAAAAAGTAGTTTATGACATAAACTATTACATAGCACTTGAAAATGTCAAAACAAAATATACATAAAAAAAACTATATATTACTACACTGAAATCACGAAGCTTAGATTCACTTACATGCAAATAAATAAAAATTTGGTGTAAGTGAATCTAAGTGCCAGTTCCGAGCCCCCGCTCTGGATGAATGGATAACTAATCTGATTTATTGATCTAGAGAGGTCAGAGGGTGTCTAGGGAGCGGGTAGAGTACTTCCCACTAAATGTAAGATCTTCCACCGGGCTGATAGATGTGCCCAAGGCCACGGCCCAACCGATGACTTTTTTTTGTGTTCCAGATAACAACAACTCTACTAGGAACTACCCCCCACGGTGGGAGGAGGGAGATAATTCCCCCGCAATACCACACCCGGTGTGTGTGGTTATGTCGGACTTGAACCGATTAACCTCTCCCTGTAATAGCCTTTAGTATTGCTACTGTGAAAGCGGCACCTGGGGAGGCACCGACGCGGCGCGCATTGAGCGGAATGCTAGGTGACGAATATAGGAAGGCGGGAAGCCTTAGCTGAAGAGTACCAACCCGTGATGGTTGAATGTTGTATATATAGCAACGAGGCTGAGAAATTTTGTTTGCGCGATTCAGGATTTAATTTATAGCTTGTACTGGGTCGCCATAGGTGTATAGGGATCCCACAAAGACGTAGGAAACCCAACCCAACATCGCAGGTGGTGCACCTGTAACAACAATAATAGACAAGGCTCTGAGGAACTTAAAAGATCCCGGTAAGCGACAGTAGGCTCTCTACCTATTAGGTGGGACCAACTATATTGTTGGTAATAAGTAGTACATTTATATTGGCAACACTGTATATTTTTTATGACGTACACTCTATAGTTATGGTTTGTGGTATCATGATAGACAAAAAAGCATTGTATAATTTCTGTAATAAAACTATTAGTTATAACGTGAGTGTGTTATTCTTCATATTAAGAAATATGATTTGCGATATGTGGGTACACAGTCTGCCTCTGCTATACATAATGTATGTATGTATTTATTATTAGAACATATTAGAACATATTAGAACATATTAGAACATATTAGAACACATTAGAACATATTAGAACATATTAGAACATATTAGATCATATTAGAACATATTAGAACATATTAGAACGTATAACTGATTTTTGATGCCAATAGTTATCGTGTTAACTTAATTAAGTATTTACAAACTACTAACAAACGATGCTATGTCGAGAGTTTCACTGGGTTGATTTTGAACTAAATTCCAAACCTGACAGAAACGGTGATCTTAAATTTAAGTTGACATTTACGAGAGCTATGTCACGTTTTCAATACTGAATAAATGATATTTGCACGCACTGTATCGATAAACCTACAAAATAGACTACATCCGCATACTTTCGACACTAGAATCAGACATTAGGGTCCCTACACACTACGGTACCTAGGTGCACAAATTGGAAATATAAGCATCCTTTGTATGACGACCGATATGGCGTGGAGGTCAGTACACCTGCGTACCGACCTGTACTCCTGAGGTCGTGGGTTTAATTCCCACACAGGACAATTCTTTATGCGTGCATGCATGCGTGTATGAACAATAATAATAGGTTGGGGAAAAAGTCTTTTCGTATTTTTGTATGAAAAGTCTAGACATTTTTTTCAAAGTTTATTTACATTTATTTACAATATATATGTACCGTTTTGTTGAATAACTTTCTGCCATTTTGTGGGCAGAGACATTATCCCGTTACTGTAGAAACTTTGGGACTTCTGATCAAAAAAACGGGACAAATAGTTTTGGCAGTCCTCTCTTGAGGTCAACCTTACAGAACCTAAAGAATTCTGCAGAGACCGAAACAGGTGAAAATCTGAAGGCTCATGGTCAGGGCTATATGGTGGATGCACTAAGACCTCCCAGTCGAACTCTCTTAATTTTTGCTGAGTGGCTAAAGATGTGTGTGGTCTTGCGTTATCGTGATGAAAGACCACACCCTTCCTATTGATCAATTCCGGCCGTTTTCTCTCGACTGCTTCCTTTAATCTCATCAGTTGCTGGCAGTAAAGATCAGAATCGATGGTTTTGCCGGGCGGTAAAAGCTCATAATAAACAATGCCCTTCCATTCCCACCATACACACAGCATCACCTTATTTCGTGTTAGGCCAGGTTTGGCCACAGTTGAGGTTCCCGTGGACTTTGGGTGACCTAATGTTGAGGGATTTTTGTGGTTTTTGGAGGATTTATTGTGTTTCGTGAGGGCTTTCGATTGGTGCGTAGTTCGATTTGATCGGAGCCGTACTTTTCCGAAAATTCAATTTTCGGAAATTTGCGGTTTTCCATTGAAGACTACGCAACAATCCGATCGTCGAGGTAAAAAATTCGACTGGCGAAGTTTTTACCGAGAACGACTTGGCTTTGCTTTTTTGAACGGATTCTGGTATATCACGACGACCTTGGCTTGTGTACCGGATTTGGTGGAGTTTCGAATACGACTTGGCTTGTTTTTGCGGATTTTTCTTCGGTTTTCTGGGAATTGTGAAATTTGTTGGAAAGCCGAAAATTTTGTGTTTTTGGTTTTGTTTGCTCGGCGTTTTGTCGTGGCTGTCCTAGGTTTACCTGGGGCGGCTGCGCCTTGACTCCTTGCGACTCGAGGGACCCTTGACCTCATAATTGTGGGCTCCTGGCGAGTTTGGAGGGAGTTTTTGTTTTTTGTTGTTTTGTTTTGAGGTGTTTTTGCGGTTTTTGTCATGTCTGACTGTGAGGGTGGACTTTTTTCGTCCTCTACTGAGGGATGGGCTAGTGAGGCTGAGCGAGTGGAGCAATCTCTAAAGAGATCTTGTCCCTCTGGCTCAAAATTAGACTCGGGGTCGGATACTGAGGTTGAAAGTGTCTGGATGGATAGAAAAGTGGCTAAAACTGACGGGAAACGAGGTAAAAAGCGCTCTTCTGGGAGCTCTAGGGCGGCAGTGACTTGCTCACAACATGAGGATGGGTCGACGGCGGATATCGGCAGTTCTGGCAGGGATCCTGCTACAGAAGGTGCTCCTGAGCCTGGACTGATGGATTCCCATTCTGTCGAGGAGCTCAGGGCTGTAGCGGGCAGTTGTGCCGCCTCCGTTCTGGCAGTGGTGCGCCACTCGACCAGAATGAAGGCGGAATATAAGAGTGAATTGCGAACTGTGGTTCGCAAGTATCAGGAGGTTGTGGAGATCCTCGCTCGGCGTACGGAGAATGAGGACTTCTTAAGAGTTGTGGAGGATAACGGGGTCCTAAGGAAGGAAGTCCTGGCCTGCCAGGAGGACAACAGGGCGTTGCGTGAACAAATCACACAGCGGGCGCTCCCCTCAAAGGCTATTTCGTCTAGTTTTGTGGAGGGCTTAAAGAGGGAAATAGTCGCCACAGTGGAGAATCTGGTTGACGCTCGTCTGTCAGCCATAGAGGGACATCGGCGGTCTTCCCCTATCCTGGGCGCGTCTTCGGCGGCCGATGGGAAAAGAGGTTTTGGTTCCGCGGGGAAAAAACCTGTGTCTGGGGTAGCGGATTCGATGCGTTCGAAGCGTGATTATGGCACTGGCTCGTCCAAGGCTTCTGTGGCGCCACTCTCTGCGGAAGGTGCTTGGATAGAGGTTAAGGGTGGTAGGAAGGGGAAAGGGGGTCACTCAGTCCCTTCCAAGGCTATGGGTTCCGGCCCCAAAGCCGATGCGGGACTCTTCGGGGCTTCAAAGGGTGGGAAAAGGGCCAAGCCTAATCTTTCCCCCCCGCGATCTGCTGCAGTGGTGGTATCGGTGGGGCCGGAGGCGGCTAAAAGAGGAGTGACCTATGCACAAGTCCTGGGCATAGCGAGACGGGAAATAGAGCTGGGGGATATTGGGATAGGAGTGGAGGAAATAAGTGTTCGGGAGTCGGCGACTGGGGCACGGGTTTTCGAGGTCTCTGGGTCCGACGATTCCCGCAAGGCGGACGAACTAGCGGAGCAGCTGAGAAATAAGCTGAAGGATTTGGCAAGCATATCGAGGCCGACAATGAGGGTAAATCTGAGGGCTGAGGGCATTGACGACTCAGTCACTGCCCAGGAATTGGCCGAGGCGGTAGCGGTAAAGGGCGGGATAACCTGCTCTGCCGTCAAAGTCGGGGAAATTCGTCTGGGTCGGGGTGGTCTTGGTTCGGTGGTGATTGGCTGCCCAGTGGCCGTGGCCAAAATCCTTTCAGAGGAGGGACGATTGATTGTGGGGTGGAGCTCGGCGAAAGTCGAGTTGATGGATGTCCGGCCCCTACGCTGCTTCAAGTGTATGGGCCTGGGGCATACTAGAGCTGGTTGTCCAGAAGCGGTGGACCGTAGTGCCCTGTGTTTTCGGTGCGGGTGCCTGGTCACCGAGCGGGGAGCTGCCAAGCTCCAGCACATTGTGCGGTATGTTCAGCGGGTGCCCGGGAGTCTTCCCATGTCATGGGGGGCGCCTTGTGTCAACCACCTAGGGTAGGCAGACTGGCGGCAGCCAGAGGGGCTGCTCCTCCCCCGATGGAGCAGTGATACTGCTTCATCCTGAGGTCAGGAAGAGACGGGGTGGCCAGAGGGGCTGCCCACTTTTCGGATGGAGCGAAGAGACCGCGACCATCCCGAGGTTTTCCGGCGGAGTGAAGGACTTGTCCTTTATTCTAGGTGGTGCCGCGGAGCAGGTCGGGGGGCCTTCTCCGCATTGCACGGCATCGTCTGAGGGGGGGGGGGCGTTTCGCTCCTCTCTGAGGCGCAAGAGCCCGGCAATATGGTGTCCTTTGCCGGGCGGGCGATCCTGGTCATGGTGAAGTAATGCTGATGCGAGTCCCGCCATGATCCGGCGCAAATGTGGGAAAGTACTACTCCCTTTTTAGTGGGTATTCCGCCCCTTCTGCCATCTTTGGGGCGGTGAGTCCCACATATCCCCTCTGCTCCCCCGAGCGGAGGGGAATACGTAAAGGTATTTTTGGGGAGTTTAAAAAAAAAAAAAAAAAGGTTTGGTCACAGTCTGTGAAGCCTGGCCAACTTTCGACCACGACCTTTTTCGCACGTTCTTGTCGTACGTGATCCACTTTTCATCGCCAGTTATCAATCTCTTCAAAAACGGCTCGGTTTCATTACGTCTTAATAATGAATCGCAAATGATACTAATATGCCGATATGCATTGTAACTACTAATATGCCGATCTTGCTCCACTCTTTCAAAAATGGCGTCCATTTTATTCGTAACAGGGCGACCAGAGCGAGGTGCATCTTTAACATCAAAATTTCCGGACTGAAAACGTTTGAACCAAATTTGTGCTACTCTTACTGACACTGCATCAGGTCCATAAACATCACAAATTTTTTTCACTGCTTGAGTTGCATTTTTGCCTTTTTTATAATAAAATTTTAAAATGTATCGAATTTCTTCATTAGATTCACTCATTTTTACGGAGAGAAAAACAAATGAAAAATAGCGGGAAACAACTTTTTTTTATTTTTTTCTTTTCTTTATAATGGAACCTTTTTAATGTTACCAAAACCAGCCAGACACAAATAGTACAGTCAAAAAAATTTTATAATAAGTTTATACCTACGTTATGCGAAAAGACTTTTTCCCCGACCTAATATTTATTTTTTGTTCTGGTCTGGTTGTGTCCTATGTATAATAAGTATGTATGTACAAAACAAAAGTAGTGAAGTATGTTTATCCGTTAATCCGTTAAAACCGCAGAATCGTGTGTGCACAGGCCCTAAAGAAAGAAAGCATGCCTTTGATTTATCGGTTGTCTATTAATTCTGGTATGAGACACTGAGAGAAGCAATATCCCTAAGCTGTTAGAAGCTCTTGATATAGTTGCGAAACTGCAGAATCGTGTGTGCACAGGCCCTAAAGAAAGAAAGCATTCCTTTGATTTATTGGTTGCCTAGCAACGTAGCAACAGATGGACGATAACCGGCACGACTCTTCCAGCTCGAGTCGTGTCTCGGCGATACATCATGTCGCATACAATCGTTTTTATTAGTTACTATATTGTCATAGTGCAGGGAACTTGCAGTAGGCTATTGAATCCGTTATTTTTTTAGCCATGCGGCATGAGTCACACAGTTAGCAGCGTATAGACGCTTGCATTTTGCAATACTAGGGGGATACTAAAATGTGTTGCCTACTCTTGAAATATCGTTTCAAGTATCTTGTAAGCCGATATACAGTGCAGACTATCAGCACTCGAAACCAAGAAATTTGGGAGGTCGTTTCTGAGCAAAACCACTAAGCTCTGGAATTCGCTGCCGGCTCATGTGTTTCCTATTTCCTATGATCCCGGATCTTTTAAGCGGGGCGTGAAACGGCATTTTAGCAGGCCGTCATGAGTGGATGCTCTTTGTACCGTGCTTATAGGTTTTGAAGCGCTTTTATTTTTTATTGGACCGCATCGGCTGCTTACCATCTGGCAGGTCGTAGTCAATATGACGTGTTACATAAAAAAAAATCTCAGTAACCTATAGATGCCTAAGGCTGTCATGAACATCTATGGCAGTCGTTATTAAGGAGTCAGTGCCTTCTAATCTAATTCCGAATTGTCTCAAAAACAGCGTAGAGATGCAAGTAGATATCAAATTAAGCTGACTCTGCCAATCATGTCTACTGCATCTTATGCGAAGAACAGCTATATGTCTTAAAGTCTATAATAGGCTCGACATTAACCTTAAGCTAATGACATGGAGCAAATTCAAAGTTCATTTAAAAAAAATGGCTTTATGATTAGTGTTTTTATTCACTGAGTGAATATTTTGAAGAATAAGTTAAGATTGTGATATTAGACACCTCTGATAATATTTTTGTATACCAGTTACTGCTGAAATATGCGGACTGTATTAAATTTTAAGACCACTTATGTACCATATTTCATGTGAAATAAAAAGTCTTTATCTTTGTCTTCTAATATTCTGACTACTCGTTTTATCATAGAGTTATTGTTTCCCCTTGGGTTCTGGAGATCAGATGACAGCCAAATCTGATTAGACCAGTGATCAGACCCTGGGTCCTGGGCTTAAGTCTGGGGCAACCGGGATAATGCTAGGATATGATATGACTAAAGCAGCCTTACCCGCTTGCCATCATGTAAAAGACTCGTTCGCTTCTTCGCTCATAAAAAATAAAAATAAAATTTAATCCCGTACCTACAAATCTATACACAACTTCTAGGGTTGGCTGGTAGAGATCTCTTCTAGAGATAAGTCCACCTTTGTACTTTAAGTTTTTAAATACCTTTTGTAAACTATTTATGTTTTATGTGCAATAAAGGATTATTATTAAAATCCGCTAACGTTTAAGACACATCAATACTCATACCTACAGATGTTACACTGATACTCTTGAACTATATCTCTATTGTATACAAACAAAATATATACTATACTTGGCTGAGCGTAGCCCGTCGGCGAAAACGTCTGCTTTTATAATACCATTTGATAACCAATAAATCGTGTAAGTTTAACAATTTTTGTATAGATACTCAAAATCTATATATTTCTACCTTCATTTTGCAATAGTTAGTTGTTGTTTTAATATAAAACACAGCTTAGCTAAAAAGAAGAAAAAAGCATATCAACTGATAAAATAACCTACTTTAGAATTCAACTTACACTGCCCAGTTAGGCCCTACAATTGAGTGGCTCAATATATAAATAAATAATAATAAATATTTCTGACACTTACACCAATTATTTAGTTCCAAGATAAGTATCATTAAGAACTTGTGTTATGGATACTAAACAACGGATAAACATACATAAATACCTTTTTTTTTTGTAAATACACACTTAATATATATATGAAAACACCCAGACCAGAACAAATATTCATATTTATACTCACAAAGATTTGTCCTGTGCGGGAATCGAACCCACGAGTTCAGGAGTGGAATGCGGGTATGTATGTATATAGTATTCCTTTATTGCACAAGTTCGCCTATGTATTATAAAAAGTTAAAAAAAAAATGGTTGCCTGTAAAGTCGTTTTTACGGGCGAAGATTTTACGTGACAACGTCTTTTTCTCGGTAGAATATTTATTGATATGAATATAATTAAATTGCACAATAGGAACAAGGAATTGAATGAAAATAAGAATTGCACAAATTTTAACTATAGAAATATATTTTGTTTACTAAAACATTGTACACTAGTGCTGCGCGCGCGGCAGACCGATCATAGTTGAGTGGGAGAGAGACGCAAGGCATTCGCCGGGCCTCTCTCTCGTTCGGTGACTCATCGTAACGTTACCGAGCGTTACACTTTTTCATAAGTGACTCCCAGCCGCAACCTAATTTAAGACGTTGTCACGTCAAAAAGCGAACATTGGCATTAGCCAGAGGTATTTTCTACCAGTAATCCTCAGGGTTAGCAGAGAGAGTTATAGGCGTTAGTACAAAGATGACAAAATTTACCTAGAAAAGAATCTTAAAGGAAATCGTTCTACATCTCCCTTCGCCAATCCGCTCTACGTTCACGTTGTGAAGTAACCCGTCATTTGTGAGAGAGAAACGTTATAGATAGGTTTGTAACAAAAGGACTGTAGTTGTAAGGTCCAGTAGTGATGGTGTTTCCATCCAGGTGATCCAGGCCTAAGATGATGATTAGAAGCATGATTTATTTACTTCGCTGGCTCAGCGACCTGAAGTTGGCTCTCTTTTCTTCCGGACCTTTGCCAGTTCGGTCCATTCACGCACACTCAGCGTCCTTAAGTCCTTGGCGACCTCATCCCTTCAGCGATATCCTGACGTCCTACCTGTCGACTGCCTGTTGGTCGCCCAAGATACGCTCTTATGAATTAACAATCTCATTTAATTAATCTATTCAAATCTACATTCATCCACACAGACATTTGCATTTAAAACAGTATTAACATTACTCAAAGTGCTTACTTACGTAATAAATAACATAAAGTAACTTCAATATATTTTCTGAAGCAATAAATTGCAAAGTTTTGATCATCAGAATTGATATTCAACTTCTTTAATCCAAATTTATTACAGCGGCTGTTCTTAATCCGTAATCGTTATTGTAAATTAAATTTTGAACAACTCTTTTTATTAGCCAATTTTTTTCCTCTTAAGCCCCCGCCTGCCCGCAGTGAATGGGCGCGTTCGTTTTAAGTTATATCGACACTCGTAAGTGCTTATATGACCCTTAACTGAATAATATCAGCCTGATAAAGTCCACTGCTGAACATTGCCCCCCCTAATATATTACATTCTATTGGGGGTATTTGCCCATAATCACCACCCTGAGCAGGCGGGTTGGTGATCGCAGGTTCAATCAGTTCGCAGGATGACGCTGCTACCATTGAATGGGTTAATGTCCATAGAATATTGGTAGGGAAGTCAACCGATAGGATATGACCGCTTAATATTGACTACATTATGACGGTGATGTCCATCATTCGGTAGGATTTGTCTTCGTCGACTCTTACGACTTGTAAGTCGTTGTAAGGGGGTACTATTCTCCCCCTCGAACAGGTCTCCACCGTGGCGTGGGGGGGGGGGGTCTGAGTACCTACCGGAGGCCGAGAAAGGGTACCACCCAGAAGTTGGCGATTCTGGGTGCCCTTAGTACCGACCACCGTGGGGAAACTAAGAGGGACCTGCAGAGGGCGCAGCGGGCGGGCCAGGAGGGCCCGTCAAGCAGCGCCAGGAGGGTCTTAAGCAGCGGGGGCAGTACCCTACTGTCTAACCTAATAGACCCTCCGAGAAGTCGGCCACACACGCTGTGGTCGCACTAGGAGGTAGGAGGGGCGCGACCACTGCGTCTCTCTGAAGAAGTCCTCCCGGTCTTGGTCCGGGGGACGTTGGCCGCGGGCGGGATGTCAGAGCTGCAACCCAGGTACTGGCTCCCGCCTCTTTCTCAACAAGCGGCGCGTTCGGGAGATTTTTAGTGGGTTGGGCGGTCGTGTCTGCTGGTAGTGAGTCCCATACACTTCTCTCGGTCCCTCCGAGGCCGGGAGTCAGTGCGCAAATGCATTTTGTTACCGACGTAAATCAAAACTACTACTGGGTTGTACTATTCTAGGCCAGTACCACAGAGCACAACATAAAATTTTTGTCTTATTGCTAATTTTAGTATGTTATTGTTTGATTTTAGTTTTTTATTGTTGTTTTATTTGAGTTTGTTTTGTGACGTATTTTATGCACGTGTCTACTTTGTATATGTTTTTTTCCTTTTTTCGGTCTGCTGGAAGAAATTCCTTTTAGGGATAAGCAGTGCCGTTGTACATGTCTTTCATAACTTTTATCTTTGTATATGATCCTTATGTGCATAAATTGTTAAATAAATAAATAAATAAATAAATATACACTTTTGTAAAAATCTTAGGAGAACAACATGCGAACATAGATTGTGTAATTAAATGCTCATGTCACAGTCACCATGGTGTCCAAACAATGGTGTTCCACATAGATTAGCACACCTTTAGGCCCCGCCGCGAACTGCGTGCGAAACTTAAACCATACAAGTGTGAATTACGGTGGCAACCGTTTTACAAGTACACACGTTGTTTCATTAAATAACGTCATGTTATTCTTTGGCAAATGTTTTTAAATAGCCACCATGGAAAAACAAAGTACTACTATTAAACTACATAACTAGTACTAATAAATAAATAAATATTTCAGACACTTACACCAATTATTTAGTTCCAAGATAAGTATCATTAAGAACTTGTGTTATGGATACTAAATAACGGATACACAAATACTTTTTTTTGTAAATACATACTTAATATACATAGGAAAACACCCAGACCAGAACAGATATTCATATTTATGCACACAAATATTTGTCCTGTGTGGGAATCGAACCCACGACCTCAGGAGTGGAATGCGGGTATACTCGCCACCACGCCATATCGGTCGTCAAACTACTACTCTAAGTCAGTACTAGATCTAAGTACTAAAGATATTGATATTGATAGTGCTAGATCTAAGTACTAAAGATATTGATTCCCACATGAGACAAATAATTAATATTTGTTGTTGTACACGACAATGAATCAAAGGACACAGTGGATCAATGGGTAAAGATGCAACAGACGAACTAGCAAGGAGAGGCTCCATCGCGACGGTCTACGGACCTGAACCCATAGTTCCCATTCCCTTTAAACAATTACGAAATTGACTACAGAGCATGACACACACACAATCCCAGGGGTGGTGGTCCTCGCTCTCTCGCTGCCGACCATCATGCGAATGATGGTTGACAGCGAGACGGCGTGGGAGGCGATGGCCTCCTTCTGCTAAGTGGTGATGTCGCGGGCGGGGTGCCAGAAGCTACAAACCCAGGCACTGGCCCCCTGCCCCTTTTTCAACAGCGGTGGGCGTGGTCGGAAGTTTTTTAGTGGGTAGGACTGCGGTGGTCGTGTCTAAAGCAGTGAGCCCTACACTCCCCTCTCGGTGCACCCATTGGCCGGGAGACAGTGCGTAAACAGCATTTTTTTACCGACGATAAAAAAAAAAAGGGGTGGTGGTCCTCCACTCCAGGTTGCAGGCAGTCCAAGGAGGCCATGCCGTCACTAGACGCTAAATTAACTAGGCGACTTTTACGACTGGACAGAAATAGCCTGCGCGTAGTGGCAGGGACCATCACTGGGCACTGCTCACTGAACAAACATTTACACACTATAGGAGTCACAGACAGCCCCTTGTGCAGAGCGTGTATGGTGGCTGAGAAAACAGTCGCACATGTGCTCCTGGAATGCGCAGGCGTGGCTGACATTCGGAAGGTAACCCAAGGATCACCGAGTTTCATTGGGGAAGTTTTGCACGGATTTGGAAACCTGATCTGCTTCTGGAGAGAGGTGGGCTGGCTGGAGTGAGCAAATGTGGCCGCAAAGGCTCACGCACGATGGTCCATTACAAGGACTAAGTGAGGAAACCACCACCACTAACATAGAACATATATATGGACGACCGATAAGGCGTGATGGTAAGTATACCCGCACTCCACTTCTGAGGTCGTGGGTTCGATTCCAAAACAGGACACATATTTGTGTGTATAAATATGAATATTTGTTCTGGTCTGGGTGTTTTCCTATGTATATTAAGTATAATCCGTTATTTAGTATCCATAAACACAAGTTCTGAATGATACTTATCTTGGAACAACCACCTTACACCAACTTTTAAAATATTAACAATGCATCCGCTGCAAGGATTCGAGTTTTTGTTTATAAATACGGAGTATTTTTTGAAAATAACTTCTCCGGCATAGACAAGTGTAGAAAAGTGGTGCATTATATTGAATTGTGATTTTCCGTCTTTATTCCTAACTGCATAGCGTCTCCGAAAATATCCAATACTTTACGAATGTCGTCTTGAGTTGACATGACTGTTACTGACGTTACTTGACAGAGGCGAAGCGCTGGGCAAATAAATACATTGATAACATTACTTTACACTAGCAAATACGTCCTCATCTAAGGAAAAAAAACACAGCAAATTTAAACATATATATATATAATATAGTTTTTCATAAACCTAAAACATTTTTTTTGTATGTATAAGTTAACAGAAATGAAATAGTTTTTTCATTATTGGTTTTGCGCGGTTAACACTTTTAGCCAGAGTCAAGTAATAATATATCAGTAATATATAATTCGTAGTAAATGAGAATGAGTGGTGATAATGATGATACATGGTAAATGAAATGCCCTCCCCTAAATCCCTTGAGTCCTCAGTAAAGATGTGGGGCCATACTGAGATCTCACATGGACTTCTTGAGATAATTTGAAAAGTGATGTTGCACTGTGTTGTTTCATTTATCAACACTCGTGTACGTTCAAAAACACTTAATGGTTAATAATCCACCGTTATTACACATTAATGTACGAAATATCACAATTTTTTTGAAAATTTAACCAAACTGCAGACTCTTTACTTTCCCGCTAAGAATTCCAAGAAAAGGATTTATTGAAATCAACTAAACTTTTTTAACACAGCAAACAAAGAGGATTAATTAACGAGGTCATTCTGTGGCATCTATCACAGGACAAGATCCAACGAAACGTTTCCCAACATCCGTTCTGGCTAATGAAACAATTAACCGCTTGCCCAAGCGATACGGAGATCCTAAAACAATGACTGTCAGCCGATGGAAAACTGAACTGAACTACCAAGGTTTTTCTATGAAATGGTATTTCATTATTACTGGCTAAATCCAATTCCATTAGTCGCTTTCTACGATATCATCTTGCAAGATATGGAGTGGTAGAACTCTTCAGAGATATAATTTTTTACATTAATTACTAAACTAATAAATAACAATAGTTTGTCATCAAATTAAAATAATCATTTATATTATAATGACAATTAGCAATTTGTAATTCTATTTTATTAGCACAAATGTTTGAATCAAAACTATTTAATGTTTATGTTATTGTAGATTATAGGTTGTTTGATTTTAATTCAATGTTATTAATATTATTTACTTAATTTATCGCTTTTATAATAATCATCTTTGATTTTCATTACTTTTATTTGATATTTTTATAATAATTGAAAGTACTAATCTTTTGCTTTTAAAATAACTATTCTTATTTTATTTTGACATGTGTTCATTGTTACTACATTAAATTATTAGTTGTTTTATTATTGTAACTCATAATTGACTGAGTAAGGAAATAATTTTAACTATTATTCAACTTTATATTTGTATGCCTAAAACGGTACATTACGGAAGCTATCTATTTATTGTATTGTAAGACCATTATTACCTGTAATGACAAATAAATTATTTGATTTGATTTGATTTGATTTGACGCTGTCCAATTTGCTTAAATAAGTCTTTTGTAACCATGCTACGGAAGAGCGGTGTTAACTTACTCAAGCATATTAGCTTAAAAGGTAGCTCCATTCACTAATATTGTATTAGACACTAAGTTAATGAACATTGATTTAGACATTCATCATTAATTTGAGTACCCATGCCTAATTACAGCTTCTTACAAATAGCATCTGACAGACGACCAGACATCATAAGGATTCCTTGTTTACTACGGAACCTTGAAAACTACATGCCTAAAACAAACCCATTGAGATTAAAACATATAAAAATAAATATTAACGAGTAAGTGCGTTGTTTATTTATGAACACGATAAAATGTTACGTACGTTACGTATAAATAAAATGGCTACTAAACAATAAAACACGGTAAGTAAAATAATTCTAACAGACGCGGTAACTTATCACTGAGCGTAACTGAGATTACATAAACAGATTGTAATTAAATTTTCAATTATATAAGATTGTGTTCTGATGGTATTTTACATATAAACGTAAATAACATGTTAATGTATAAATAATTATTGTTTATCGTGTTAACAATACATGTATGTTGTCAGTCAATCATTTATATTAAAAGCGTCTGGAATGGTCGGAAATGTTTAGATTCAAA
The DNA here is from genome assembly GCA_949126915.1 of Musotima nitidalis. Taxonomy (NCBI): domain Eukaryota; kingdom Metazoa; phylum Arthropoda; class Insecta; order Lepidoptera; family Crambidae; genus Musotima; species Musotima nitidalis. The sequence continues at coordinate 1,298,494 of OX421424.1, read as the reverse complement.
TTCTAACATTTTATTTCAGATAAAAATAATCCATATTTTGTGAGTAGAAATATTAGCCTAATGTTAGTAGCGCTCGTAGCCCCGCGATACTCGGTGGTCGAAAACGATGAGCGAAGTAAAGCAGAGTTTACAGAGGTCAGTCCTTGGATGGGTGACCGTATGTGTGGCATTTGATATCGAGCGCTTCCGTGCTTCGGAAGGCACGTTAAGCCGTTGGTCCCGGCTATCACTAAATGTGGTAGTCGTTAAGCCATGTTAGAGGCCTAATTGGGCGGCTTGAAAAATTCTAACAGCAGGACGCCATACACCTGCCTCCGCCAATCCGCACTGGGTCTGCGTGGTGGAGTATGACCCAATACCCTCGCACCTTGGTATGTGAGAGGAGGCTCGTGCTCAGTAGTGGGACGTTAATGGGCTGAGATGATGATGAATGTTAGTATATTATTTATCTACTACTACTATAAAAAACATACGTAAGCAACTTTTATAGTATATTATTTGGATAAGTATATCTGCACACTTACCCAATTTCGTAGAATGGGAGAGTCCCATCGGTCTGAAAACACATTCAGGATGCCGTTGGGGGAAGAGCGCAAGCGCGCCTTAAGCTAGTTAAGCGGTGTCAGTTCTTGGATGGGTGACCAAATGAACAAAAGCCAGAACTATTTATTTCAGATTTTGATTTTGACTTTGTTGACTGTGTTCTCTTGAGTGTTATCAATAATTGACCATCTGGCGATCATCATCATCACAGCCATCTGACGTCCACTGCTGAACATAGGCCTCTCCAATAGATTTCCACATTGAGCGATCCTGAGTCGTCTGCATCCATCGGCTTCCCGCCGCCTTGACCAGATCATCGGTCCACCGCGTGGGAGGCCGTCCTCTACTACATTTGCCGGTTCGCGGTCACCATTGAAGAACCTTAACGCCCCATCTGGCGTTGCTTTTGTTATTTTCATGTTAATTGTAGCTGTTGGTCTTCCATTATAATTAAATAAATAAATAAAAAAAACGCTTTGAACTGAGCGACCAGTTGATCTATATCGCTCTATGTAATTAGTTATATGGAAATAAATGTATAAACCAATACAAATTTTAAATACTTTTCGAAGCAGTGCCCAATTTTTTTTCTTCATAATTTTATTAACTTTATTATTTTAGTTTGTGTATCTACGGAAGACCAGCGTCGAGGCATCACTTAGATGCGGCATATTATTCTGAATAGATTTGATCTTTTCATAATCGTGTGTAGCTACTGTTTTATATTTTGTTGTGTTCATGGTCATGACGAAAAAAAAACCAACTTACTTGCACTTATTAAGATTCTTAATTTTATTTATTTTGATTTAATTTATTAATGTAGTTTGATATATTAGGTCGGGGAAAAAGTCTTTTCGCATAACGTAGGTATAAACTTATTATAAATTTTTTTTGACTGTACTATTTGTGTCTGGCTGGTTTTGGTAACATTAAAAAGGTTCCATTATAAAGAAAAGAAAAATATAAAAAAATGTTGTTTCCCGCTATTTTTCATTTGTTTTTCTCTCCGTAAAAATGAGTGAATCTAATGAAGAAATTCGATACATTTTAAAATTGTATTATAAAAAAGGCAAAAATGCAACTCAAGCAGTGAAAAAAATTTGTGATGTTTATGGACCTGATGCAGTGTCAGTAAGAGTAGCACAAATTTGGTTCAAACGTTTTCAGTCCGGAAATTTTGATGTTAAAGATGCACCTCGCTCTGGTCGCCCTGTTACGAATAAAATGGACGCTATTTTTGAAAGAGTGGAGCAAGATCGGCATATTAGTAGTTACGATGTAGCTGAAGAACTGGGAATTGACCACAAAACAGTTTTGACCCATTTGAAGAAAGCTGGTTGTACAAAAAAGCTCGACATTTGGGTGCCACACGAGCTCACTCAAAGAAACTTAATGAACCGTGTATTCATTTGCGATTCATTATTGAGACGTAATGAAACCGAGCCGTTTTTGAAGAGATTGATAACTGGCGATGAAAAGTATATCACGTACGACAAGAACGTGCGAAAAAGGTCGTGGTCGAAAGTTGGCCAGGCTTCACAGACTGTGGCCAAACCTGGCCTAACACGAAATAAGGTGATGCTGTGTGTATGGTGGGATTGGAAGGGCATTGTTTATTATGAGCTTTTACCGCCCGGCAAAACCATCGATTCTGATCTTTACTGCCAGCAACTGATGAGATTAAAGGAAGCAGTCGAGAGAAAACGGCCGGAATTGATCAACAGGAAAGGTGTGGTCTTTCATCACGATAACGCTAGACCACACACATCTTTAGCCACTCAGCAAAAATTAAGAGAGTTCGACTGGGAGGTCCTAGTGCATCCACCATATAGCCCTGACCTTGCGCCTTCAGATTTTCACCTGTTTCGGTCTCTGCAGAATTCTTTAGGTTCTGTAAGGTTGACCTCAAGAGAGGACTGCCAAAACTATTTGTCCCGTTTTTTTGATCAGAAGTCCCAAAGTTTCTACAGTAACGGGATAATGTCTCTGCCCACAAAATGGCAGAAAGTTATTCAACAAAACGGTACATATATATTGTAAATAAATGTAAATAAACTTTGAAAAAAATGTCTTGACTTTTCATACAAAAATACGAAAAGACTTTTTCCCCAACCTATTATGTAGTTTTTCAATTGGTTTATTTTGGTAAGATTGATTTGATTTAATTAATTTAACTGATAAACTGTGTTATATGTTTTTTGTAAATTTAGTTGTAAAATGATGATACATTGTAATTTATAACCAGAATGATGTCGATACTTATAATTGGTACGTTTATTGGTTTAAAAAATTGTAACGAATTTAAATGTACGATTAATATAATTAGTATAACTAGCCAATTGAAATAAATAAATTCTTTAATTTGTTCGGTAAATACATTAATATACAACCATTATTTTTTTCAACAATCAGACGCATTGTTTTACGGTTGCCTTCAATGGACAGGTAAGGTGAGACATCTGAAAACAAAATGGAGTGCAAACATTTGTTTCAACTAACAACGCATTGTGTATTGTTTCTGCGTTTATTTGAGTCTGTAAATCAGTCCCTCTTGGACAGACAGACAGCCTTGAGAGAGGAATTTTTATAAGCTTCGTCATGAACATCTTACGAGCGTAATTATCACTGTGGCTCGGAAAGCACGGTACGTTGGTCCCGGCTGTCATGAACATCCATGGCAGTCGTTATTAGGAAGTCAGTGCCTTCTTATTTATTTATTTATTACATTTAGGGCGACTAACAAAACATACACCAAAAATGAACATAACAAATACAGTTAATACTTAAAAGCTAAGTGCTTTTTTACTTACAAGTCACCACGGCATGCATAGAATAAAAATAAGAAGATACATACAAACAATTTTACTTATAAAAACACAAATAAAAAAACAACAAAGCTATACTCGTATGACATGACCGATTGACCTCATATTATATTATTAAAGGAGTCAATGATGGTTTTCCGAAATCTCGGCAAGCCATCGGAGAAAATATCAATGTCAAATTTTTTGACTAGATTATACCCAAACTGAAGCCGGTTCAAAGTAGCATAATGACTATTAATGACCCAAATTACTTTTAGACCCTTTAGCCACAAAAGGAGTGTATTTTCTTGGACGTGGTAAGTTATATTCTAACAACTGTTTTAACCATAAATAAATAAATAAATAAATATTCTCTTACAATCACACCAATTATTTAGTTCCAAGATAAGTATCATTAAGAACTTGTGTTATGGATACTAAATAACGGATAAACATACTTAAATACTTTTTTTTTTTGTAAATACATACTTAAGATACATAGGAGAACACCCAGACCAGAACAAACATTCATGTTCATGCACACAAAGATTTGTCCTGTGTGGGAATCGAACCCACGACCTCAGGAGTGGAGTGCGGGTATACTCGCCTCCACGCCATATCGGTAACCAATGAAAATATTAATGACTTTTTCAATATTTTGTTGAGCCACCTTTGGCAGCTATAAGAGCCTTAATCCGACGCGGCATGCTGTCGATACAGGATTGTACTGTTTCCTGTATTTGTGGTATAGTGCGTCTAATAAATTGGCAAGGGACTGTTGGTGCTGATCTGAGGAACTATCCGCATACTGTCCAGATTATCAGCACTTTTTCCAAAATAAAATTAACTATGCGTGCCTAGTAACTGCTGTGGGACTCCACTCAGCACATGGTGCAGTGGATTTCCACATTTTCAACCATAAATTGTCAGTTTCAATATAGAACGTTGATTGATGACTGTTTGTTAGATCATTCAATCAAATGCACTAAGTAGACGCGTAGTTAACCTAGGAGCAAGGCTAGACTTGAGGCCGAATAACTCATTACGTAAGGTGATGTAGATGAATCCAAAACTGACGAGATGCCATTAGAAACATAATAGGTTGGGGAAAAATTCTTTTCGTATTTTTGTATGAAAAGTCAAGACATTTTTTTCAAAGTTTATTTACATTTATTTACAATATATATATACCGTTTTGTTGAATAACTTTCTGCCATTTTGTGGGCAGAGACATTATCCCGTTACTGTAGAAACTTTGGGACTTCTGATCAAAAAAACGGGACAAATAGTTTTGGCAGTCCTCTCTTGAGGTCAACCTTACAGAACCTAAACAATTCTGCAGAGACCGAAACAGGTGAAAATCTGAAGGCGCAAGGTCAGGGCTATATGGTGGATGCACTAGGACCTCCCAGTCGAACTCTCTTAATTTTTGCTGAGTGGCTAAAGATGTGTGTGGTCTAGCGTTATCGTGATGAAAGACCACACCCTTCCTGTTGATCAATTCCGGCCGTTTTCTCTCGACTGCTTCCTTTAATCTCATCAGTTGCTGGCAGTACAGATCAGAATCGATGGTTTTGCCGGGCGGTAAAAGCTCATAATAAACAATGCCCTTCCAATCCCACCATACACACAGCATCACCTTATTTCGTGTTAGGCCAGGTTTGGCCACAGTCTGTGAAGCCTGGCCAACTTTCGACGACGACCTTTTTCGCACGTTCTTGTCGTACGTGATCCACTTTTCATCGCCAGTTATCAATCTCTTCAAAAACGGCTCGGTTTCATTACGTCTCAATAATGAATCGCAAATGAGTACACGGTTCATTAAGTTTCTTTGAGTGAGCTCGTGTGGCACCCAAATATCGAGCTTTTTTGTATAACCAGCTTTCTTCAAATGGGTCAAAACTGTTTTGTGGTCAATTCCCAGTTCTTCAGCTACATCGTAACTACTAATATGCCGATCTTGCTCCACTCTTTCAAAAATGGCGTCCATTTTATTCGTAACAGGGCGACCAGAGCGAGGTGCATCTTTAACATCAAAATTTCCGGACTGAAAACGTTTGAACCAAATTTGTGCTACTCTTACTGACACTGCATCAGGTCCATAAACATCACAAATTTTTTTTACTGCTTGAGTTGCGTTTTTGCCTTTTTTATAATAAAATTTTAAAATGTATCGAATTTCTTCATTAGATTCACTCATTTTTACGGAGAGAAAAACAAATGAAAAATAGCGGGAAACAACTTTTTTTTATTTTTTTCTTTTCTTTATAATGGAACCTTTTTAATGTTACCAAAACCAGCCAGACACAAATAGTACAGTCAAAAAAATTTTATAATAAGTTTATACCTACGTTATGCGAAAAGACTTTTTCCCCGACCTAATATTAACCCAATTATCATGAATACATAACTTAAAGCAGTCCAGTGGTGAGACCACAGTACAGAGTATAATTATCTCTTGTCTGTGGGTGAGACAGACTTCAGACTTCACTAATTCAGAGGGTCTCGGGATACGACCCCTTTTTTGTTATTTTTTTTGTTTTACGTCGGTAACAAAATACGTCAACGCACTGCCTTCCGGCCAAAAGGGGACTGGAAGGGGGTGTGGGACTTACCACCGGCAGATGCGACTGCCAGCAGTAATATCATTTAAAAATCTTCCGATGACGCCCGCGCTTGTTGAGAAATAGGCGGGGGGCCAGTACCTGTGTTGCAGCGTCTGACACCCCGCCTGCGGCCAACGTCCCTTGGACAGAAACCAGGAGGACCTCCTCAGAGAGGCGCAGCGGACAAGCCCCTCCTACCTCCTTTTGCGACCATAGCGTGTGTGGCCGACTTCCTGGAGGATCCATGGTTAGACAGTAGAGGCCCCCTGCGGCCGCCGTCTAGAACCCTCCTGGCGCAGCTTGGCGGGCCGTCCTGGCCTACCCGCTGCGCCTTCCATAGTTCCCTCTTAAGTTCCCCCCCGATAGTCAGTACTAAGGGCACCCAGAGACGCCAACCTCTTGGTGTTATAAGGATCCTTACACACCCAAAACTCATAAGGATCCTTACACACCCAAACCGCGGAGGTCAGACGACAGTCGCTCCATATAATATCTGAAATTCAACCCAATCTGCTTAGACCAGTGAACAGACACTGGGCTCTAAGCTTAAGTCTAGCTAGGGCTACTATTACGATTGTGAAAATGCAAATCTTTCAGCTGTAAGTTGCCGTCTGGTCCCCGCAATAGCACTGTAAATCAATCTACACTAATATAAGCAAGTGATGGATTAAAAATATCTTTGTAACAATCTCGTTTCAGCGTTCGTGAAGACATCGTTGTTCTGAGGATTCCTTACCTGAAGATGCCCTGTGTAAGGGCGAAACACGTGTCGAGTTGAATAGTTACTCGATTTTTCGGGAAATTGTAGTGGCGCGGGAATTGTTACAAAGATATTTTTAATCCATCACTTGCTTACAATGGATTCCGCAAAGTAACGCCTGAATCAATAAATTACTACACTAATATTATAAAGAGGAAATATTTGTATTTTTGTATATAACGAATAAACTCAAAAAGTACTGAACCGATTTTAATAATTCTTTTTTCATAAGAAAGCTACACTATCACTGAGAAACATTGGCAAAATTTTAATTTGGGAAAAAATAGTGTTACGTAAGATATTTGGGTTTTTCGGACACAAAGTGTAAAAATCAACCAGAACAGTTACTCATTTTGCGTACGCTGCCTAAACTAGAAAAAATAGAACCACAAAACTGTATGAATTAATTGTAGATCTTATAAATATCTACTAAAAAGTCCGCGACACACTATATCTACCTATGTCGAGTGAGGCACAACAACCATTTTTTTTTAAATCTTGATTTTTTTTGGACTACATTTAAATGCATTTATTTTACTTATGCTATTAATCCTTATCAAAATATATTTCATCCCTAAGTGCAGTTTATGTAGATAATATTTGGTCTTGGAATTATCAAAATTGGAAGTTTGGTTTTGACGTTATGGCGAAATTAAATTATTACGATTTCTGCTGCACGGCGCCCTATCACGGGTCGGGCCTCCCGACCATCAGTTTATTTTGTTACCTGAAAATAATTTAACGTCAAATGTTGTTTATAGAGAAGCTCTACAATTATCGCTCCGGGACTGCCGGTAGGAGTGAAAACTTAGTATTTATTACATTTAAATATTTTCTTCATTAACAACTTTAACATCCACATAAAGACAATCTATGCAACCTGCGGATAATGACTGCGTCGTCGATGTTAGTGTCGGTGTCTGTGAATTGACCTGGGAATCATTTTGACCGTGTCTTTCCTGGGTAGGCAGTTTGCAGCGGTAACCGACATCCACGCGGGCGGAGCCGCGGGGATGAATGCTAATAAAAAACTCGTACATTTAAATTATCTAAAATAAAAAAACAGTTTACAAATGTTTGCCACGAGTGGGATTCGTAAGCACTGCAAGTAGTTTGTTATTTCATTTATAAATCTTCCAATTTTAACACAAAATATATAAATCTAAGCCATAACTAAAAGAAACACGCTTAGAATAAATACACTTCAAAAGATTTGAAGCCATTATTTCCTTCCTGTTTCATATTAAGCTGGACCAAAAGATAGTTTGGAGGCGCCGGGTATCGATCCCGGTACCTCTCGCATGCTAAGCGAGCGCTCTACCATCTGAGCTACGCCCCCGACACATGATACAGCAAAAAAACACCAGCCCAAGAATAAGTGAAAGTGTGTGGAGTGTAGGTATATAATGTGTATAATATCGACAATAAAACGCTTTTTGCTAAAGGTGCACTAATATATTTTTTATTTGTTTTTAACTACCGGAGTAATATCGTCAATATGGAAACAGTCATATTAAACTTTACATTTCCTGGGGCAACGTTGAACGACGATTTGAAAAAAGAGGTTGGGATCGGATGGATGCGTTTTGCAGGGAACCGGGAAGGTCTCTAAACTCTTTGGGGGAGTTTAAGAAGTGACATAGATACATAATATCACGCCTGTTTCCTCGAAGGGGTAGGCAGAGGTATATTATACGCCCACAGTTCGTTTCACAGTTACTGACATACATGAATAAAATGGAGTGTGTGTGGATCCTACCGAGACCTACGGAGCCCATGCCAACCTCAACTGCAAGTGGTGCGCCTGCCGATCTACGGACGAGACTCTGGCGAACATAACAGAGCCCGGTAAGCGGCAATAGGCTCGCCCCATATTACGTGGGACCAACTATATAATTGGCGAAGTGTGGGCGCATGATATGCCTCTGCCTACCCCTTCGGGGAAACAGGCGTGAATGTATTTGCAATATAGAAATATGTTCACAATGAAATATTGACTTTTCGCTCGGTATTCGATATCCTTGGTTGATCATTGGCATATTAGCAGTCAATTTTATAAGCAAAAATAATTAGTATTACAATAGATAAAGTAAAGTAAAATGAAATAAAAGTAAAAAGTTCTTTATATCTATATTTAAAAAACGAAATTTGATTTAAAATCACGAAGCTTAGTTTCTCTAACATGCAAAAAATGAAGTGCAAGTGAATCTAAGTGCTAGTTCTGAGCCACCGCTCTATGAGAAGAGCTGACAAGGAACTCATAGGCTATGGTAAATGTAACAATTTAAAACACACACAGTGAAAATATTTAAAGATATTGAAAGATTCGGCAAAAGTTGTAATTACGTGTTAAATGTATATTTCATGGAGCATTGTGTTTTCATGTTAGCCACGAATTAATGAATAACCTACATTTAGGCCGTGTCCCCAGTAGGCAAACTGTTAGCGGCCGACTGGGTTGCAAGACTGAGAGACCGACGCTGCAAAGTACGTATAGTGAGCGCAAAACTAGCAGACTGTGGACACTCCATTTCAAATATATGGAAGGGCGTACTAAATCGGTACGCCGCAAACTCAGTCGGCCGCTAACAGTTTGCCTACTGGAGACACAGCCTTAAACTAATATGCCTAAAATCTTTACCCTTTGCTCATAGCTATGTAAGCTAGTACATTAAGCCATTACTAAAATATTTTACCGTTTTTTATCGATGAGTAAGTAATATGTTCAATGGCAGTGGCCTTCAGTCCAAGGGTCACACTACCCACGCTTGGGTACTTTAATTTTGTAATTATATAGTAACTATCTTTGTTTTAAGTGTTTAGATATAAATAAATTGGTCACGCACTTCAACGGCTGAAATATTTTATTTCTTAATTATCTATGCGTTTATTGATTAGTATAAATGTTTGATATGATTTACTTTGATATATAATATATATTTTTTTTTTTAATGTGACACGTCATCATGTAATCCTGCCTGATGGTAAGCAGTCGATGCAGTCCAATAAAAAATACAAGCGCTTCATACCGTGAAATAAGCACGGTATAAAGCGCATCCACTCATGACGGCCTGCTAAAATGCCGTTTCACGCACCGCTTAAAAGACCCGGGATCATAGGAAATAGGAAACACATGAGCCGGTAGCGAATTCCAGAGCTTAGTGGTCTTGCTCAGAAACGACCTCCCAAATTTCTTGGTTCGAGTGCTGATAGTCTGCACAGTATGAGGATGGTTTCAAATACCAGCACGTGTTGTTCGGGAGAGGAAGGTGAGGGCGGGATGAGATCGGAAAGCTCCTCAGAACACTCGCCATAGTAGTTCTGGTAGAAGACACTGAGAGACGCAATGTCTCTACGCAGCTCTAGATCCTCGAGTGAGGCTGCTACCTCATTATTTGGCTGTTATATGATCGTGGCACAGTGTAAGTAAATTTTATGAAGGTATTTTTAAAGTTTTGCGGTGTTTACAGATGGGTGATCGTTTCAGTTGTATTTATTATAAAATGTTACAAAAAATATGATGTTATATATCCCCTTAAACTACACGTGCTGGAATTACGAAACGCCTTCATACTGTGCAGACTATCGAAGACCCAATAAAATTAGTTTGTAAAACAATCCAACTTTGGAACTCTCTTCCAGCCCAAATGTTATCCATTTTTATTTACATGTGTATATATATATATATGTAACTATGTATGTATATATATATATATACCAATTTCCACGAAGACCCCTTAATTTTTAATCAGAGGCGAGATATATACGCTCACATTTCGCCCACTATTTATTTATTTATTTAATCTTTATTGCACACTTAAAAGTATTACAAAAGGCGAACTTAATGCCATAAGGCATTTTCTGCCAGTTAACCTTAGGGTTAGCAGAAAACTTTAAAGGCGGTGCGGTATATTTTCGGTAAGAAGAGATAGAGAGAAGCCTCGTCCGTTAATCGGCAAGTGCACCACTTGCAGGTGAGGTTGACTGGGGCTCCTAAGGTGTTTGTCGAAAACCTATGCACAATTTTTCTTATACGTATAAAATGTTGTGCGTACTATGAACAACAACAATAATAATAAAATTAAGAACTAAATCATTTCAATACCAATTTTCATTATCACGATGGATTAAAAATATCTTTGTAACAATTCCCGCGCTATTATAATTTCCCGAAAAATCGAGAAACTATTCAACACGATACGTGTTTCGCCCTTACACAGGGCATCTTCAGGTAAGATAGGAGCCTCAGAACCACGATGTCTTCACGACCAACGCAAATTTATTTATTTTTAGCTTTGAGAATAAAACTCATTTACTTTCACATAAACATATTTATAACGTATATCTTTCCTCTCTGAGAATATACCTGTTTTAGTACAATGTTCTCTCATTGAGCAAGCAACTTTTGTTTCAAGGTTTAACTGTAACAAAGTTCCAACGCGACAATGATGTATCAACCTCCATCACAAGTCAAATTAAGGGCTTGTGTTAGTAACTGAGATGACCTCTTCAAACATCTGCTCTCGTAACCATTAAAGGTCAAGATTATATGAACGAAATGGAGGCGAGGCCGCCGGAACAATACATCTTGTAAAAGTTAATCTATTTCTGACAACTGACGCCTTACATGGGGATCGTTCCTCCGAAAATGCTGACTGATGCCGAGCTCGTAATCTCAAAGCGTGACGAGACAAAAGAGACTCGACGGAAAGGAACGCCTGCCCTGTTACATCGGTCTTCGTTTGTGATAAGGTGCAGGCGAACCAAGTGATAGTTTAAAAAAGCATAAGGCCCATAGTACACGGCGTATTTTAAACGCGCCGACGAAAAAAGTACTAAAGCCAACGTAAGCAGTATTGTCTCAACCGAAGCCATTGTGCAACTGAAGAAGAGAAGTCTCTGATCAAAACGCATAAGCGCAGTAGAGGCGCGTTTCACGATCGCCCCGTGTGCTTAGGTTACTAGGTTGCGTTCGAATTGCGTTTGAAGCGCGTATACGCGCGTCATCTGCGCGTCGTCGGCGCGTTTAAAATACGCCGTGTACTATGGGCCTAAGCCTGTGAGTTTCTTGTCATTTTTTCTCACAGAGCGGTGGCTCGGAACTGGCACTTAGATTTACTTACACTAACGTTTTTATTCGCATGTAAGTGAATCTAAGCCTCGTGATTTCAATGCAGTTAGTTATATTTAGTTTTTTTTTTATAGTTTATTTTGACGTTTTCAAGTACTATGTAATAGCTTATGAAATAAAGAACTTCTGATTTCTGCTTGACAATCCGAAACAATTATCGAACCCACGACCTCAACAGCTGAGTGCAGGTATACTGACCGCCACACCATATAATCTATTATTTTATAATGATGTTTTTTTAATTATGTTACTAAGGTTGTTTACAATGGTGAGGTACGTTCGAATTGTGACCTACTGTGACCTACGGTGACCTACCTTTTAAAGAACACCATATTCATAGTAAACAAATTTATAAACATCTTACCGCATTTCATAGTGAATATTAGCGCCTTCTAATCATAAATACATCATAAAATGGCCTAATATTTCAAGAGATCGTGTTAAAAATATCGTTTCGATATATTTTCATTAAAAGTTAACTCTCGAAAAACTTTAGACACGAAAATGGTAATTGAATGCGTGCTTTTTGAGCGATTACAAGCAACGAGTTACCAAATATTTGTGTTTATTACTCACTTATTTAATTACTTTACTAAAATTCAATTATTTTTTGCTAACAGCTCATCTACAAGCCTTACCTATAAGCTATAGCAATATGAGCAGTATAGCTCAGTTAATATTATCTTAGATGCAAGCTCGATACTTTAAAACTGTAACTGGCGGGAGAAAAAACTAACCTTGACGATTTTCTTGCCCGTTCTTTTACGATCAAGCTCCCGCCCGCAGTGAATGGGCGCGCTAGTTTTTAAGTTTAGACGTTCATAAGAGCTCTTTTGAGCCAAACTTGAATAAATGAATATGAATTTGAATGAATTTGAATTTGAAAAACAATAATTAATACATTAAGTATGACGACTGATATGGAGTGGAGGCAAGTACACCCGCACTCCGCTCCTGAGGTTGTGGGTTCGATTTCCGCACAGGACAAATCTTTGTGTGCGTAAACATGAATATTTGTTCGGGTCTTCGTGTTTTCCTATATATTAAAAATGTCTTTACAAAAAAAAGTACTTATATATGTTTATCCGTTATTTAGTAGATAACCATAAAAGAAGTTCCTAGTGATACTTATCTAGGAACTAAATAATTGGTGTAATTGTCAGAAAATCTTTATTTATAATGTCATAACCACATTTTCAATCACACCCCAGCATCCATTCGAGACTCAGATTTCTGTCTTTTTTTAATTTTTTTACTACATATTATCAAAGTCTTCCTCAAAAGGTAGGCCACCGTAGGTCACAGTAGGTCACATTAGGTCACAGTAGGTCACAGTAGGTCACATTAGGTCATAATTTAAACATATCTAACACCATTGTAAACAACTACTGTACCACAATATAAAAAAATATGATTATGAAATAATAGCTCCACCCATACATCCAATTACGGCTGTTTTCTCCTAAGGGATAGGCAGAGGCATAAAACGCCCACGCTTCACCAATAATATTAATGGTCCCACGTAATAGGTGGCGAGCCTATTGCCGCTTAGCGGGAACCTTTGTGTTAGCCAGAGCCTCCTCCGTTGATCGGCAGGTGCACCACTTGCAGGTGAGGTTGGCTTGGGATCTTAAGATCTTGGCAGGATCCTTCAGCACTTTTAGAGGTTACTTTCCTATAATCAAACTATAACCTTTTAATTTTATTAGTAGCTAAAAAAGTAGTCTAAAATACCAATGAATGAAACTTGCTCAAGCAACTAATTCGATTAAATTTGCTTAAAGCTCGCGATGGACATAATCATCTCGGTAATAAATAACGATTGTTATTTTCGACAGAATAACAACCTTATTTATTTGATTGGTCCTTAATGACGCGAGGTGGCACACTACTCGTCCGCATTATCATTGTTGCAGAATATTTCGTTTGAATGTTGTGATGAGACTTTTTGTTCAGTGTAATAAAAATATAGTTTCAATTATTTAAGTGACTTAGTCGAGGTTTTTATGTGAAACGAATTACGATGTGGAGGTCGGTCATATTACATACCTAATGAAGCTTTGACTGACTTTAGGTATACTGGAAGATGTTCTTGTTAGAGCTCTGCCCTTTTTTTTATTTTTTGGGATGGAAAATCATCAAATGACCTTCTCCCGCTGTGGGTGGAGCGGGAGGGTGTGTCAGACTTCTACTGACTAAAAACCATCCATGTTCCTTCTTTTGAGCCTCCTACGTACCGAGGCCGCGGTAACTCTTGCGAACAGTCCCGCAACGTTAGAGCTCTGCCTGCGGTTTCAACCGCGTTATTTTGAAAGAAAGAAGAAAGAAAGAAAATAATTTATTCTGTGACATGATACATTGGTTTACAAAAATAAAAATTAATATACACATGTGGCACCGAAAAGGCATTCAGCATATGCCGAGGGGTCACTATGGCCCCGCGGCGCTGGTCTTCCGTACAAGCCTATAATTACTAGGTAAGTAGGACAAACTTAAAACTATCCGCACCAAAGTCAAACATTTCAACATATAAATTTTGCATACATAAAACGACAAAACACCACTTAAACATACAATTTGTTAAAAATATATAATAATACGGCTATAACAAAAAATCAAATGAATAAGAAAACATTAGAGCAAACGCGACAGCTACATAAACTTAACTAAAAAATTTAAGGAAGACGTGAATATGGTAAGGTAAGATTAAACCCGTTAGAGGACTGGAGCCACTGGAATAGCAAGATTGATTTGCAAGCTGTAATGGTATAGCTCGAAGAACCGACGACTGATAAAGCGTTGTTGTTCGCCAATGAACGAATGAACCGTTAAATGTATTCGAGGAAGGCTTCCCATCCTATGGATAGATGGTCTGGTGGATGCTGCCGGGCTGTAATCAATCAACATGGAAACCAATTAAGGAATGGCTGAGAACAGTTCGGCAGTACCTCTTTCGTAATAGCAAGGAAATCTTATACTTTCGCAATGTTCGTCAGTCTGTCCGGCTTACTTAGAGACAATTAGTACTAATAAAACCTACAAAGTAATCAACTACAATCCTAGTACTGGTCTTTCTAGCCACACACGGATATAGCGAAACTACAATGAATAAAAAGTAATGCTGCTTCAATAATGTTTCGTTTTGTAATACGACGCATTTAACAATTTGCCTGCGACATAAACGTTGGGACTAAGGCCCATAGTACACGGCGTATTTTAAACGCGCCGACGACGCGCGTTTCAGAAACGCGCGTTTTCGGCGCCGTGGACGCTGCTTGTTGCGTTTACATTGATTGATCTTTTTAAAAGAAGTACTAAAGCCAACGTAAGCAGTATTGTCTCAACCGAGGCCATTGTGCAACTGAAGAAGAGGAGTCTCTGATCAAAACGCATAAGCGCAGTAGAGGCGCGTTTCACGATCGCCCCGTGTGCTTAGGTTACTAGGTTGCGTTCGAATTGCGTTTGAAGCGCGTATACGCGCGTCATCGTCATTAACTCGACCCGTGTGTAACGACTCGGGCGGGTCGTAGGTCCGTATGGTGGGGCAGCGATTCGCCGGCTCGTAAATACAAACCAGTTTTTTGCCTGCAACTTCCTACAATGTGTGCGTGGACTTGTTGGATCTAACACAGATATGAATTGACGGACGTAATTACGCATTGCGCGTATTTGTTTTTTAGTTTTTACTTATTTTTGTATTTTTCCTTTTTACTTTTGGTGTAATTATTTGGTATATATCTTTTGTGTTAAAAATTGTACTTTTGTCTTTGTTACTTATTACTATTTTTTTTTTTCTTTTTAAATATATTCTCTTGTTTACTATGATTATAATTATGTATGAATCTTTCATGTTTTGAATTTGTATATTTTAATGACTTGTTAATAATACCAGATTTATGAAATGTATAGAAGAATGGCAGTGCACGGAAAAACCTCGATTGGTTTTTGTTGCACTGTTTTTATTTTAACTTATATTTTAAATTGTAGTTTGTTATACAAATAAAAAAAAAAAAAAAAAAAAAAAATCTGCGCGTCGTCGGCGCGTTTAAAATACGCCGTGTACTATGGGCCTAAAGTGAAATAAAATTAAACGAAATGAAAATTAAATTAAATAAAATTTTATTTATACATAAAAGCATAGAACAGTAAACAATTTTTGCTAATAAGTTTATATGTTATGTTAATGTTAAAATGTTAAAATTTAAGGTAATTTTATATTTATTTATTTTTATACACCAATTATTTAGCTCCAAGATAAGTATCATTAAGAACTTGTGTTATGGATACTAAATAACGGATAAACATACATAAATACTTTTTTTTTGTAAATACATACTTAAGATACATAGGATACATAGCATATGTTGACACAATATATATTAAACTGTAATTAAAACTACTATTCGTTCGAATGCTGTGTACATATATACAGATATACATATAAAAACTTCTTTTGGTGGAAATGTCTTAAAATTGTAATGTATGTATATTGTAAATTTGCCACTTACAAATAAATGAATATAATATAGAATATGCTTAAAAAGGACTCCACTAAAGTGGTGTTTGTGGTGTGTGATTGGGGTATGAGTTTCCAAAAAAATTAAAGATATCTGATATTAACAACCCTTCTAGGTACGAAATAAATAGGTTGTGTAGTGATATTCTCAATTTATTGGCTACATTCGTTTTTTTCATATAATCATTTCTACCATACTCACTATTTCTAAACCTTTTGTTTTTTAGTGGGTCAGTCACCGCAGTCCTGGAGGTCGCGTCTGCCGCAGTGAGCCCCACACTCCCCTCCCGGTCCCCCCATTGGCCGGGAGACAGTGCTTAAACAGCATTTTTTTACCGACGGAAAAAAAAAGGGAAGGGGTCTGCTTACTGTATAACTCTGTCTCTCCTTCCGTGTGAAGACTCCTCCGCCGCCGACTCGACTGCGCCGCTCGCAGTCACCGTAGACACCTCCCTTGACGGCAGCCGTCGTCTGGAGTGGTTATGAGTTCCGCCCAGGAACTCTGAATCCTGAAAGAGTACTTAATTATTACCATCCGGCTCGAAGGACCATGTATAACTCAGAAGAGTCATAAATTAAAGGCCAATTCACATGTAGCCATTTATTGAGAACAGAAGCTGTGATTGCTAGTACCTGGTGAAACATGCTTTCCCGAGGTATATATGTGAACGTAAATACATAATACTTGCGCGATTCAAAAGTGTACAGCGACATCTGTATTGCTAAATATAAATATTAAACATCACCTACCTACCGTATGACATCTATGGTTTGATATATGGTGAAAATTCTAACCAGATTTGGCTGTATTTCAGTTATTGCATAGAGCGACTGCCATCATGACCTCCACAACTCAAAGGGAAATATAATTCTATGGTTAAACTAGTTGTCAGATTATAAAAAGCCACTGACTGCCTAATAACAACTGCCATATATGATCATGACAGCTGAGCTTAACGTGCTTTCCGAGGCACAGTGCAAGTGATTATTACGCACATTACTTCGAAAAGTCATAGGTAAGGGGTTTGAACCCTAAACCTTCTGAATAAGAAGTCTATAGGTCTCGCCACTAGGCTATACTATACTATATTAATGGTGTATAGGCGGAGTACGTACTTATAAAAAAACAATCTAATATTATAAATGCGAAAGTGGGACTTCTTGGCGGGAAAGTGAAGAGTCATGTCTGCAGTTTTGTTTTATTTTCTAAAATTTGTGATATTTCTAACATTAATGTGATATAACGGTGGATTATAAACCGTTAAGTGTTTGTGAATATACATGAGTGTTGGTAAATAGAACAAAGCAGTGCAATATCACTTTTCATATTCTCTCAAGGAGTCTATGTGAGATCTCAGTATAGTCCCACATCTTTACTGAGGACTCAAGGGGCTTAGGGGAGGGTATCTCATTTACCATTTATCATCTTTATCATCACTCATTCTCATTTACAATAAATTATATATTATTAATATATCACTTATTTGACACTGGCTAGATGTGCTAGACGCACAAAGCCATTATTAAAAGAAAAAAAAATGCGAAAGTAACTCTGTCTGTCTTTTCTTCACGCCTAAACTACTGAACCGATTTGTGTGAAATTTGGTACAGACACTATTCCACGCGAACGAAGTCGCGGGCAAAAGCTAGTCATCTATATTGCAAAATAAAATTCCCATAGGTACGAGTATCATATCGAAGCCTCGAATGTCAAAACGAGAGTCTCTTAAGCCCATTAACGTCACGAACCATGAATGAAGGGGCAATTCTGATTTTATTATACTAATACTTCAGCTATTTACGTATAAAGTGGCTGTACGAGGTGGTTAAAAACTACTAATCGAGGGTTCCGTGGTCAAACCCGATAAGTGACAACATCAGATACATAATTTCTGCCGCTTTTTCTTGTGATATTATCAGATAAGTCGATTTCAGAAAAGAAGACTGAAAACTGAGGACTTCATAATCCAATAAGTAAACCTTTTAAGTTTAATTTTTTTTAATTAACCAATAAATTTTGTTAATTACTGTTTTAAGCCCAAAAACACTTATCGGGTTTGAGCACGGAACCCTCGTAATAGCTAAACTATTCTGACTACCGACATGGAGTGGTGGCGAGTGTAGGTACTCGCATTCCTCTTTACAACTCTTTGTGTGCATAAACATATCCTATGTATATATTTAGAACAAAAAAGTATTGATAGATATTTATCCGTTATTTAGTATACGTAACATAAGTTTTTTTTATTTTTACCTTTACAAAATACTTTCCTTTTAAAAGGAGGTATCTTATATCAACTACAATCTATTTAAAGACTAATTAGAAACTTTCTTTTATCATAAACTACTACATAATAATATTTTCAAAGTAAATATTTGTCGAATATCACTATTCTTATTGTTTCTATGAAGGTGTAACACTTTAGTAATGTGTTCTTAGTCACAGTGTGCAGTAGTAGGGCGTTAATGGGCCGAAATAAAGATGAGGTATGAGGTTCTTGTGAAGGATTGCAGAAGTACTGAAAAGTTGACAGAAGACATTCTTTGGGTAGACATTAAAAGAGCGCTTTCTTATTTCGAAAGGCACGTTAAGCCGTGCAGCTTGAGAAGTTCTAACAGCAAGACGCCACACACCTGACCTTGCCATTGATTGACGGAGGCAGAGCTGTATCCCATGACCCGTAGTCGGTATAATGTTTTTAAAACCGATAACTGTAAGGGCTTTAAGGTTCTTCAGTGGCGACCGCGAATCACCAAACATAGTAGAGGGCGGCCTCTCATCTGATGGAATCTGGTCGAGGTGGTGGCCATCCGGTTGAAACGGCATCAAATTGATCAACATGGAAAGCAGCTGAAATCTCCACGGAAGACCAGCGCTGTTGTGGTCCTCCACTGCAGCACATGCTCAAAAGGACTCCAGTCCTTTTTAAGCATATTATATTTAAACTTATTTGTAAAAATTGTTTACTGTAAGGTTTTCTGTTCTTTATTTATATGTATTTATGTCTAAATAAAATTTTATTTCATTTCATTTCAAATAATGAAAGAAAAAAGAACAATTATCAATGAATCAAATTAAATAAATAAATATTTTCTGACAATTACACCAATTATTTAGTTCCAAGATAAGTATA
This sequence comes from Musotima nitidalis, assembly GCA_949126915.1. Lineage (NCBI taxonomy): Eukaryota > Metazoa > Arthropoda > Insecta > Lepidoptera > Crambidae > Musotima > Musotima nitidalis. The sequence continues at coordinate 1,279,000 of OX421424.1, read as the reverse complement.
ATTAAGAACTTGTGTTATGGATACTAAACAACGGATAAACATACCTAAATACTTTTTTTTGTAAATACATACTTAATATACATAGGAAAACACTCAGACAAGAACAAATATTTATGTTCATGCACACAAAGATTTGTCCTGTGTGGGAATCGAAACAACGACCTCTGTAGTGAAGTGTAGGTATACTCACCTCCACGCCATATCGGTCGTCAAATTGTTAGTAGAATTGCCCTCAAGCCAATAGCCTCCATCAAATTAGTAACTCCGCAGCACCACAAAGAATATTAAAAAAACACAAGGGCTTTAATGAGCTCGGCAAAGCTGTGATGCCCGCCAGGTACCCGTTGCTTTTAATAGGAGGTATGCCAAGTTCAAACACTCCCGTTTAAGTAATTAATTAATTGTATAAAATTAATCGTTTAAGCGCTTGTTGCTCCATGGTAGTATGGTGTTCGATCACCAATGTAAAGCAGAGTTCATAGATCAGTTTCTTTCTCTCACGGGTCAGTATTTGGATATATGACAAACCAGATTCCAGACAAATTTGAAATACTGTCTTTAAAGGGATATTATTCTATCAAATACGTATGGCAGATAAAATGGCTTGGGATTAAATTGCCGTTTCATACAGGCTATCATACAGGCAATTCTAATATGAATGACTTAACAGCTTAAACGCCCAGCCGAAAATACTAGTTTGCTCTATGGGCCATGGCAGCCACCATATGTCCGACAACCCTTTTGTTATTTTTCAATAAGCCCATTGATAAAACAAACTGGCAGATAAACGGTGTCTGCCATGGCGTTTAACGTGTTAAAACATGAATATTGTTAATGTTATTTTATATTGCATTGTATAGCTTCACAGACAAATGAAGATGGTAACTAACCAATTGATAATTTAAAAGAGCATAGCCTGTAAGTTTCTTGCCAGATCTTCTTACAGAGCGGTGGCTCGGAACTGGCACTTAAATTCACTTACACTTAAATATTTTTTGATTTTTTAATTGTTTGGTTGCATGTATGTGAATCTAAGCTTCGTAATTTCAGTATAATTATATTGTGATTGTTTAAAAAATATGACGTTTTAAAGTACTATGTAATAGTTTATGGAATGAAAATTTTTTGAAGTTTGAATGTTTGTCCGTTATTTTATATCTATAAAACTAGTTCTTAATGATACTTATATTGGATAACTTTTAGCACCTTACCTAACACACGGTAACTTTGCTCCTATCAATTTCTGTTGAGCAATATCTTCAATATGGCCTTCATCACACTATCAAATCATCATGGATGGGTGACCGTTTGTGTGGCATTTGATATCGAGCGCTTCCGTGCTTCGGAAGGCACGTTAAGCCGTTGGTCCCGGTTATCACAAAATGTGGTAGTCGTTAAGTCATGTTAGAGGCCTAATGGGCGGCTTGAAAAATTCTAACAGCAGGACGCCATACACCTGCCTCCGCCAATCCGCACTGGGTCTGCGTGGTGGAGTATGACCCAATACCCTCGCACCTTGATATGTGAGAGGAGGCCTGTGCTCAGTAGTGGGACGTAAATGGGCTGAGATGATGACACTATCAAATATTACTAAAGGAGCCTTAGTAAACGTCACTTGGTTCTCCCTACTCTAATCATCACCATGACATGTCATAGCTCAAACTACTTATGTATTTAAAACGTGATTCAACAACAATGGAGTTATTGTAAATAATACCTGCGTTGTCAGTGCAAGGTTGACATAGATTGGGTGGTTCTCTCCGTCAGAGGTCGCGTTGAATATCTTAATCAACCACTTGTTATTGATCAATTTATTCAACTATGACATTTTAAGTATGTATTCATATTATACTTGACAGCTTTGTTCGTATAAGTAGATTATTTGGTGGATAATAATCGCTCAATGGCATGGAATATAGAGCTTTGGATCTAGAAGTTAAATGATGTGTTAATCGTATTAGTGAAAAAATTTCATGCTCCAAAATACATTTATATAAATTCACGCCTGTTTTTCCGAGGGGGTACGCAGAGGCATATTATACGCCCACACTTAGCCAATTAATAGTTGGTCCCACGTAATAGGTGGTGAGCCTATTGCCGCTTACCGGGCACTGTTATGTTCGCCAGAGCCTCGTCCATTGATCGGCAGGTGCGCAACTTGCAGTGAGGTTGGCTTGGGCTCCTCAGGTCTTGGTAGAATCTCCCCCGACTGGTCTCCACCTTGTCGTGATGGGGGGGGCTGAGTACCTCCCGGTAGGGCGCAGGAGGCGCTAGGGTAAAGGTAACACCCAGAGACCGACGACTCTGGGTGCCCTTAGTACCGACTACCGGGGGAGAAACTAAGAGGGACCTTTGGAGGGCGCAGCAGGCGGGCCAGAAGGGCCCGTCAAGCAGCGCCAGGAGGGTCTTAGGCAGTGGGGGCAGGGGGCCCATGCTGTCTAACCGTAGACTCTCCGAGAAGTCGGCCACACACGCTATGGTCGCACAAGGAGGTAGGAGGGGCGCGTCCACTGCGCCTCTCTGAGGAGGTCCTCCCGGTTTTGCTCCGGGGGACGTTGGCCGCAGGCGGGGTGTCAGACGCTGCAACCCAGGTACTGGCCCCAGCCTTTTTCTCAACAAGCGGCGGGCGTCGTCGGAAGATTTTTAGTGGGTATTACTGCTGGCAGTCGCGTCTGCCGGTGGTGAGACCCACACCCCCTTTCGGTCCCCCTTTGGCCGGAAGGTAGTGCGTAAACGCATTTTTTTACCGACGTAAAACAAAAAAAAAAAAAATAGGCTCCTTAGGTCTTGGTAGGATCCCTATACACCCTGCTCCCCTATTTAACGTTTTCAAGTGCTATGTAATAGTTTATGAAATAAAGAACTTTTTACTTTTAACAAGTACACAACTATTTGTCTGTGTGTTGTGTGTGGGAATCGAACCCACGACCTCAAAAGAGGAGTGCAGGTATACTGACTTGTACACCGGATTATATTGCCAGCTTATTGATAAAAAGCAAATCGTGTCGAAATTACAATGAACGATTACTGTGGATTAAACGATGTCTACCTAATTTTTGTATTGATAAGAATTAATTGGGTAATCCTACTTTTTAGTAAAGTTATTCATTTTCCAAGACTCTGAAGACATTGTTTAGAATTGACGTGATAACAAACTTTATACATATATTTTAATATAAAATGTTTTACTAATTTTGTGAAGTTTGTACTCTCTTTTTTCTGACATTATTGTTGCATATTTATGAAAGTGTGTGTGTGTAATTGTTACTCAAAAATTTATTTACTACGGTTCAAGTGGTGTCCAGTTTGGCAGACGGAAAATGGTAATTGGTATAAAAATATCCAAAGTTAGTTTCTAAAGACTTTATCAAATGAAAGTGTCAACACTAGATCTAAATCTAGTTTAACTTTCTATCTTGTTTTTAATAAGACCTTGGGGCGTACTATAAAACGATATTTAATAATAATCCGTTATTGCACAAAAAATAATTTTAATTATTACATGAGGTATATAAAATAACATGTACAAAGGTGGACTTATCTCTAGAAGAGATCTCTACCAGCCAACCCTAGCAGTTGTAAACTAAATAGTTGTACGGGATAAATGTTGTCCAAGAAAAGTGTTACTAATAAAAAAAAATTAAATAAGAACAAAATATAAAGCAAATCTCTTAAATGCTAATAATATATTAAAATATATACATACATACAACTTATGCTAACATTATTGTAAGATAACGTATAAATAAGTGCTGTTGCTGTCTTCATCTTAACAAATGAAAGTGATAGCACTAGTTTAAAACCTTTTTTTTGAGTGGTAATGCATTTACGCATACTTTGCACCGCGACAACAGCAAAAAGTTATGCCGATCTCCCTGGCTGAGGTGGTAGTGGCCGTGACTACCGCCTACACCCCACTATTACCTGCTCCACGTAAGGTGCCAAGGAGGTAACAAAGTAACCTTATCCTCCGTTGGCACTGCACGCCTGTCTGTGTCACAGGCCCTTCGTCAAAAAAATGTGGAACGCGTCACGATTTTGCGTGTCATCCTTGCGCAGGGGCCATGCTAATCTTCTCTGTATCGTTCCAATTTAGTATATGTACTGCCGAAACAAACGCTCGTAGCTCCGCGGTGCTCGGTGGTCGGAAACAATCACTGAAGTAAAGCAGAGTTTACAGAGGTCAGTCCTTGGATGGGTGACCGTTTGTGTGGCATTTGATATCGTGCACTTCCGTGCTTCGGAAGCACGTTTAGCCGTTGGTCCAGATTATCACTAAATGTGGTAGTCGTTAAGCCATGTTAGAGGCCGCCAAGGCTTGAAAAATTCTAAAAGCAGGACGCCATACACCTGCCTCCGCCGATCCCCAGTGCGGACTCATAGTGGTGGAGTATGACCCAATACCCTCACACCTTGGTATGTGAGAGGAGGCTCGTGCTCATGTAGTGGGACGTAAATGGGCTGAAATGATGATGATGATGACTGCCGAAACAAGTACACTAGTTCTAAACCTGGTCTTACTTAAGATCTCGTTTTATAATAAACCTTCATGTGTTTTATATAAATGGCAGCAACGGCTCGACCAAGACAGTGGCAGTTCAGGAAGCCTGGTGTTCATATCCTGGTCTCAGATAGAAAGCGAAGGTCATAGGCCCTAATGGCAAGTGACTTTTCGAAGTTATATTCGTAGTTATCTCTTGCTCCGTGCCGTTACCCCGTTGTTCCCGGCTGTCATTAACATTTAAAGCAGACATTATTAGGAAGTCGGTGCCTGCTAAGATCGTCTGTGTTGCGGAGGTCAGACGACAGACGCTCCAAGTAACAACTGAAATTTATACTTTTTTTTTACGTCGCTAAAAAAATGCATTTACGCACTGTCTCCCGGCCAAAGGGGTGGCCGGGAGGGAAGTGTGAGGCTCAATGCGGCAGATGCGACCACTACAAATACCCACTAAAAATCTTCCGACGACGCACACCGCTGTTGAAAAGGGGGCGGGAGGCCAGTGCCTGGGTTTGTAGCTTCTAGCACCCCGATCTGAAATTTATCCTGGCTAAGCCAGTAAGCTGACTCTGTGTCCTTAGCGTAAGTCTAGAAACTAGTATTTCTAATAATGTATTATTGTATAATAATATATTCACTAAGCAAATATAGAATATGAATTCGACATTTTTTTTGGCAACAATTCATTCAAAAGAACATCAATTTAAAAAAAAAATTACCTAAAAAATAGTCCTACTGTGCCCAAATACACGTATATGTAATAAAGTCGTATTCAAATGTTAACAAAGCTTAATTAAGATAGTGTACATAATGACATAGCGGCATATACAAAAAACAGACATACACATAAAAAATACAAAAAACGTTTGAGATTCGGTTGAAAGAACTTTCGTACAGCGCTTTTAATAACAAATAAAGCAGAGCGTGTTCTATGGATATTTTATTCTTTATTTATTTATTTCTATTCTTTATACAGGGCGTCCAACATCTTGACTATTGTCCGAAACATACCGTATAATTATTTTAAATCTATGAATGCAGTTTAAATTGTTTTTTAAATTAAAATAATGTCTTCTTTCAGTCCAATGTCCCATCCACAATATTCAAGATACTTTCCTCCATGTGACATAGCCGTGGGACGCCCTGTATATTCTATGGATTTTTTTTGTAATTACACACTTACAATACACCTGTAACTCCTGTGAATTAATTCCCAGCTCATTCGCAACATGGAAATTCAATCGCTACTCATGATCACCAGTATGGGTTCAGCCCCAAGTGATCAACGGCATCGGCATGTGTTTTCCAACTCCTAAAGTCCCTTTAGCGGGACGTGAAACGGAATTTTAGCAGGCCGTTATTCGTTAGCTTGTAACCGTGCTTTTCCTACGGTACAGACCGCTTCTAGTTTTACGAACTGCATCGACTGCTTACCATCAGGCATGGTGTAATCATTATGACGTGGCATTAATAAAGAAGAAAAACTGAAACCAACAGAATTAATTATGACACCTAACGACTTTATGGTTATAGCAATAAAGTCTAATAACACATTGCATGGCAAATTCCGTTTAGCTTCGTTTTACTCAATATGATGCCTAATGATAAACAACCACTTCTTTTAAAATTGTAATTAGCAAAAATGTAGTCTCAAATACTAAAGATAATTTAAGGGCACATTTTTCAATTATATTTGTGACACTGGTAGAAAAGACGGCGTTGAAGATTATTTAAATGTTTAAATCCCTCTCTGATCTAACCAGATTTGGCAAAAATTTCAGTTATTACATGGAGAGATTGCCGTTTGACCTCCGCAACCCAGACGAAAACATCATTCTATTGTTAAACCAGACTTGGCGTAATCATGGGCGTAGCCACGAGGGGTCTGACCTGGGTGGGTCTGACCTGTAAGCTACCTAACCAAGCGTAACGAAATAAATTATCTACAGTTACATATACATTATATCTACCTTATTATAGGGAGCCCAAGCCAACCTCACCTGCAAGTGGTGCACCTGCCGATCAACAGACGATGCTCTGGCGAACATAACAGGGCCCGGTCAGCGGCAAAGGGCTCGCCACCTATTACTTGGGTGGGACCAACTATATAATTGGCGAAGTGTGGGTGTATAATATGCCTCTGCCTATCCCTTCGGGGAAACAGGCGTGAATGTATGCATGTATGTATGTATACATTATATCTAATAATACAGATACAGAGCGCTATTGGGTGTAACCTTTTTTTATGAACTAGTTTTACCGGGGTAAGGCTGCGAGTAAAGTTTTCTAATAACATTATATTATTATTTATCATGCCTGGCTATGCCCAGGGATGTGATATTAAACATAATACTCTAACGACAGCCGTAAGATGTTCATGACAGCCTTGCTTTCCGAGGCAAGAACAAGCGACAGTGTGTAATGTCTCTCGTTTAGTGCAACAACGCCGTAATTATATTTTTTTTAAAAGTTAGTAAAATATGTCATTATGTTCAAAAAGTATATTTACACCCGGAGAAACATTGACCGAAACATTGCGTTAAAGTATAATTATGCCATTGTTGCACCAAACGAGCGTCATGTGGCGTAGTGGCGAGTGTATCCGCACTCCACTCCTGATTCGGGTTCGGATTCGGATTCGATTCCCACACAGGACAAATATTTGTGTGTATAAATATGAATATGGATGTTTTTCTATGTATATTAAGTATGTATTTACTAAAAAAAAAGTATTTATGTATATTTATCCGTTGTTTAGAATCCATAACACAAGTTCTTAATGATACTTATCTTGGAACTAAAGAATTGATGTAAGTGTCAGAAATATTTATTTTTATATTATGCATATACATATTATTATAAATCATAATAATATAACGATAGACGTAACATCAATTGCTGGCGTATTGGGGTATCTATCGTATGGCACCATTGCATCCAGAACTTAGAAATACATTGACAATAGGCTATTTGACAAATTTTGGAAAACATTTTTATATTATTGTTTATATTATAATTACCCTACATTGATATTTCCGAAATATTTCATGTTTTCATGATGAAAAATCAATGTTGAAGTTTAAATTTTATAAAACCCGCGTAAAACACTGTTTCTGTAATGACGCTGATCACGTGACACGCACGACGTCACAATATAGTAAACTGTTTCTTTTGATTAGAGCAGTTAGAATATTTTTAATTGTTAATTATTATTTATGCCCTAAAATGAGATACAAATGGTGTGTAGTTCCACGTTGTACGAGTACAAATATAAGGAATCCTCAAAAATTGTTTGTTTCTGTGCCAAACCTATTCGCCTCTGCAAACAATCAATGTACTCAATGTTCAAGAATAACTTGTAGACCGTAGTGTATGACAGCAACTTAAATTCTCAAAATGGCGACATGCGTTTCTTTTTCGAATTGACGACAAGTGTTCCGGTAGTTTTACGCGACACATACCATTTATATTCTTATTAATTAGATTTCTAGCGCATATAACTTCTTAAAGTCATAGGCGCGACTAAGGTTTGAACCCAAAACCCTCTGAATTGCAATCTTTAGGCTATCGCTGCTTACTAATAAGTAGGTATATAATAAAGTACTAATAATACTAGTAAATACTAATAGTACGGAACGTGTAACATAAATAAATGATTATCTTACAATCACACTAGTTTTGAGTTCTATGATAATAAGTATCATGTAGAACTTGTGTTAGTAGGGTATATTAACGCATACATATATAGAAATGCTTTGTTTTTGTACATACATAGGTACTTTTTTTTTTAATGTGACACGTCATAATGACTACATCCTGCCTGATGATAAGCAGTCGATGCAGTCCAATAAAAGAAAAAGAAAGCGCTTTATAACGTGAAATAAGCACGCTATAAAGCGCATCCACTCATGACGGCCTGCTAAAATGCCGTTTCACGCCCCGCTTAAAAGACCCGAGATCATAGGAAACAGGAAACACATGAGCCGGCAGCGAATTCCAGAGCTTAGTACTTAATATACATAGGAAACATCGAGATCAGAACAAATATTAATCTTCATGAACACAACTATTTGTTTTGTTTAGCAATCGAACCTATCGCAGGAGCGTATTTTGACCTCCACGCCATATCGGTTTAATCATCATCGCAGTTCCAACCAGCACGCAGGTTGATGCTGCTGCCCATCATCTGGTAGAATTTATCTTACGACACCCCGTGAGATGAGAGGGGGTGGCACTATTGTAGGCCGGTACAATATCGGTCAAATAATAAGTACCTACAAAACAACAAAACAACGAAAAACCGACAATACAACGAAACCGATTTATTATTTGATGGACTGAGAATTATGGTGGCAATTACCTATAAGTTTCTCTTCTGTAATTAACATAGACTATTTTTTTTTAAATCTGACATAACCTTGTTTTTATAATTTTCGGACATTATTTTATTTTATTTGTAATTTAATATTGCGTTAGTTTATTGTGATTAATAGCTTTTTCATCTTTATGTAATTAAGATTAAGAGAAGAGATTTTAGTGTTTTATTGTATGATTTGACATTGTAATATTAATTAATTTTCATAATTGTTATTTTATTGTAAGAACTAGCATGCCGGTGTGTTGAATGCATTGCTCTGTAAGCCGACTTGTATAACTATATTAAATAAAGGCTCATATTTAATGTGTCATCAAAATTAATAAATTACCAACCTAACCTAACCTTTTTGTACATCAAAAAATTCTGATGGAGCACCTAATCCCCTATTAGATGCTAGATCAGTATTTTTGATGAACAAAAAAGTATTTTTTAGAGGTTCAGTTTATTATATTCCTTAAATAAATAAAAACAAAACAAACCTACCCTCAAATGGACATGATGACAAATCTTTTAACAAATTGAGTCATCAAATAAATTGTTTACAACTGAAACGAGTGACAGTGTTCTACGGTATACTAGATGTGTCGCAGTGAGGTGGTGATAAAAGATAGCCAGTATCACGGATAACGGGGATATCAGGAAGATAAACTAGTCGTGTTTGTGTCTCGCACGAGATGGCCATGTCGATCAAATTATTACCCCACACTTAACAACATGGTGAGTCTAGATTTATTTTCTTGGATTTATAAAGAAAAAAATATTTATTTATTATGTATATGTTATTTAGTATTTATAATAGTTGTCTTGAACTAAATAATTGGTGTGATTGTAAGATAATTATTTATTTATTATTTACTAGCTGACCCGTACGTCGTACCGCCATCTTTTTTCATCTGTCAATGTTTTGAAGATCTTTTACATGTCACTTTGATATACATACATATACAAAGTAAAAACAAATTAAATAAATTTATAAACTAAGTTACACCTCAAACTATGTGTTCATACATAAAAACCATATTTAAGACGGGTAGATTAAAAATATGTTTTACGAGTATTAAATTAAAAATTATTGTCTGTATATAACAAAAAAAAGGATAAAAAGAAGGACTCAATACTCTTTTTCTTTATTTTAAATAATGGCTTCGTGCGTCTAGCACATTTAGCCAGTGTCAAGTAAGTGATATATTTATAATATATAATATATAATTCATAGTAAATGAGAATGAGTGGAGATAAAGATGGTAAATGAGATACCCTCCCCTAAGCCCCTTGAGTCCTCAGTAAAGATGTGGGATTATACTAAGATCTCACATGGACTCCTTGAGAGAAAATTTGAAAAGTGATGTTGCACTGTTTTATTTGATTTACCAACACTAATGTATGTTCACAAACACTTAACGGTTAATAATCCACCGTTATTATACATTAATGTTAAAAATATCACAAATTTTAGAAAATAAAACAAAACTGCAGACATGACGCTTCACTTTCCCGCCAAGAAGTCCGACTCAATACTCAATGTCTTAATTGCACTCCATATGTTACAAAGATGTTATTTATAATATCACAGATACAATATGGACCCTGTAGGGTATGGCAACTTAGAAGAGAGGAGGATGCTAGCTTTTTATATTTAGATTAGTTTAAATTTAGATTATTGTATTCGGTTTATTATACAGATACAGATATCCTACTAATGTTATAAACGTGAAAGTTTGTATATGTGGATGGATGTTTGTTACTCTTTCACGCAAAAACTACTGGAGCGATTGTGATGAAACTTTGTACGTGTATAGCTGCAGTCCTGGAATAACATATAGGACACTCTTTATTCCGATATTTCCACGGGAACGGGGACCACGCGGGTAAAACCGCAGGGCGCTGCTAGTATCTAATAATAAAGATACAAAGTGCTATATGGTGTAAACCTCTTTTATAAAAAAAAACCGGGGTATGACAGCGGGTGTAGTTTGTTAGTTACATATTATATTAGACTGTTGACCCACCCTGAGCCTCTGGCTGATTACGTACATGCGCGGACCCAATGCGGATTAGCGAAGTTGTATAAAGTTTATATAATTTATTGATTTAGGCGTTACTTTGTGGAAATCCATTGTAGGCAAATGATGGATTAAAAATATCTTTGTAACAATTCCCGCGCTACTATAATTTCCCGAAAAGTTGAGAAACTATTCAACACGACACGTGTTTCGCCCTTACACAGGGCATCTTCAGGTCAGATAGGAGCCTCAGCTGGAATCAGAACAACTATGTCTTCACGACCAACGCTGAAACGAGAGTGAGAGACTCACTTCCAGTTTCTCGATGTTTTGGGAAATTATAGTAGCGCGGGAATTTTTACAAAGATATTTTTAATCCATCACTTGCTTAAAGTTTATATATCTTAAAATGTGAACATCTAAGCCAGTTAACACTAAATAGTTCTGAGTTCATACTTGTATCACAATGTGGGATAAACACACAGAATGATAAGATTAACTGATACCAATCTTAAACTCAAAGCTATGGAATGTCTTATCTTTTCTAAGCATAGACAGTTACATGCTTTACGAATCTTTTTTGGGGTTCTGAAATCAAGATCTGGATGACATGTGTAATTTTTACGGAGTAGGTATATACATACATTCACGCCTGTTTCTCCGAAGGGGTAGGCAGAGGCATATTATACGCCCACTTCACTTATTATATATTAGGTCCCACGTAATAGGTGGCGAGCCGATTGCCGCTTACCGGGCACTGTTATGTTCGCCAGAGCCTCGTCCGTTGATCGGCACGTGCACCACTTGCGGGTGAGGTTGGCTTGGGCTCCTTAGGTCTTGGTAGTATGCTTATACATCTTGTAGGTATATGACGTGATATATTATTTTGGCGTAGAACAAAAGGGTGGCAAGGCGGTGGTGATAAAATATAAATTATATTTTAAGCCAATCAAAACGTAAATAAGTCATCAAACAAATCGTATAAGTCGTTAAAAGTACAATAACAATCACGATTGCATATGACCTAAGCACATTTGAGCAATTTTTAATAATAAGTCACATTTGTAGTTCAGTATATCATTTTCTTCAGAATATTTATAGGCATATTCTTTTTTTTTTAACAAATAACTTAGAATTTGAGTAATGTATGTATGACTACTGTATTGTTATTTATCTAAGTTTAAAAAGATAAATGTTGTATGACGCATACATTAAAGACAGTATATTAGAACTAGTAACGGCCTGCGACTTTTTTCGCGTCTCTCAAAAGAGCAGCGCTTAACTGGGAAAAAGGTCTTCAGAAAATCAATAATATACAATTATAATATTTTGAAAATGTAACAGATATACACGCTTACACATGCATGTATATTATACTTGATGTCCATAGGCTGTGGTTTAAAATTATTATTAACAAGGAAGGTAGCTGGTGGGTAGCTTATGGTTTCCAGTAGTTAGCAATGCAGATTTGCCGTAATCGTCTGACCAGATCTTAGGAAGTCGTAGTGGATGATACCAACGATGGTCCACCATACACTAACCAGTAGGTACATTTTTTTGGGTCAACTTTTGCTTGGGCCAAGATTAGGCCGGTTCATCTGGGTTCAACCACAGTGATAAGCATTTCCGATTATCGTATAAGATCCATTTTCCGTACGTATTATATTATCTGTGGTATAACTAATATTTATAATAAAACTACCAATTTACTCTTTTAATTTTTTCATGCTTATAGCTATGTTTTGAGTTTGTTATATAAGTATTGTTAATATTTTTAGTTATTATATGAATTATTTATTATATAGGTATATTATCTGAAATAAAGGATGATTTAAAACCTGTATTTTGTTTTTTATATACAATTTTTTTGTTTGCTTATTGTGTAATAGGTTGTTGAACTTGTCTTGATATAAGGAGTATCTAATATTAAATGAGAGTGAGCAGCCCAATGTTGTTTATGAAAACAAATGAAAAAAAATTGCGTGCTTACGCCTAACAGAAATAACATAGCAAAGACAATATAAGTTACAAGTGCTAGTGTAATAAACTTAGGCGGTGGCTTTTTATTTTAAACTCTTTGCATTATTTAAGTTCTTTTTAATATTATAACAACCTTCGCAATGACTGCCTCATTCCAAGCATTCGATGCTGTCCAAAAAACTTAGAGCGTTTCCTATTCATAATGGCCTCATGATGTAATTAATAACTACTTAATAGAACAGGAACCACAGGAGCTAGGAAACCCATGTAAAAAATAATTATTATATCAGCCATTGAAGTCCACTGCTGAAGATTGTCCTCTGGGCTGGTGAGTTGGTGATCGCAGTTCAAGCCAGTACGCAGGATGACGCTGCTATCCATCATCCGGTAGGATTTCTCTTCGTCGACTCTTACGACTCCCCTTGAGGTGGCACTATGCTAGGTACCACTCGGCACAAAATAAAAAAGCTCATGTGTCTACTGTAAGCGCTTTAATTGTGTATTTACAGGAGACTGAGACAATAATAATCGTGAGCGTGTTCGGCGGCGCGTGGCTGCTGCTGCTCGTGCTAGTGATCGTGCTGTTCGTGCAAACGTCGCGCATGAGGGCCCTCGTCGACGAGATGCACGCCACCGGCAGAATTCGGGTCCAGTGAGTAAAATAATGTCTTTCTAAAACTAGCAATTTGCGCTTCCTTTGTGGGTATAAAATGGTCAATGTGGGTGATGCGCTATTCAACCGTTAAAGAGGACACACGCACTGATTTTACAGAAGAAAAATAGCTGGAAAATGGATACCACAGCTGATGAAGCCGCCCGAGTGGTTGCACTACTGCAATCAGGAATGCGGCAGTGTGATGTCTCCCGGCAACTGAACCTAAACCTTTTACAGTTTGAAGAGTGTACCAGCGCTGGGTGCCCTTTGGTTCGCCTAAAATTGTTTGTCCTAATATGGTTTGGCCAAACCGTTTTGGCCTAAACTTAAAACGTACAATTATTGTTTCGCCTAAAAATTGTTTTGCCACTATTATAGTTTGGCCTAAGAATTGAAAGGCCTAATTTTAGAATGTCTAATGTAAAATAGCCTAAACTATATTGGCATAAGTTTATTTTGGCATAACGATTATTTCGCAAATTTATAAAAGGTCTTATTTTAGCATATCTAAAATGAAATGTGCCAATAATGTATTGAAATAAAAGGATAGTATTGTATTAAGAAAATAAATTGACAGAAGCGAATCGCTGCAAATCCGACTTCACGTAGTCTTGTCTGCCCTACCCTAGAGTGCAATATAAGCCGAAGCCGTGACGGAAACTATGCATGCTGCATGCCTGCATGCATGACTCCTTGCCTACATGCATGCTGCATGCCTGCATGCATGCCTGCATGCATGCCTGCTTGCCAACATGCATGCTGCATGCCTGCATGCTGCATGCCTGCATGCATGCCTGCATGCATGCCTGCATGCATGCCTGCATGCATGCCTGCTTGCCAACATGCATGCCTGCTTGCATGCTGCATGCCTGCTTGCACGCTTACATGCCTGCTTGCACGCTTACATGCTGCATGACTTATAAAAATGAGTAGGCGTTTTGTACTTTATGATTTTTCATTTTGTGCGAGTTAATATTTAGGGTTTGTAAACTTTAGGGATTACGAATTGTTCTGCCAAATGACGCATTTGGTACATGACAATGTGGCGATAAAATGTTAGGCGAAGTGAAATTAGGGCAAACACGATTCTGAAGAGTGAAATTAGGCGAATAAATTTTAGGCTTTTCGTTTGGGTGCCATTACCAAATTAGGTGTACAAAAAATTAGGCGATCCGATAGGGACCCACCAGCGCTTCATATAGACCGGTGGCTACACCCACAGCATAATCTACATTACTAGTCATCATCATCACCATCTCAGCCCATTAACGTCCCACTACTGAGCACGGGCCTCCACTCACATACCAAGGTGGGAGGGTTTTGGGTCATACTCCACCACGCTGACCCAGTGCGGATTAGCGGAGGCAGGTGTATGGCGTCCTGCTTTTAGAATTTTTCAAGCCGCCCATTAGGCCTCTAACATGGCTTAACGACTACCACATTTTGTGATAACCAGGACCAACGGCTTAACGTGCGTTCCGAAGCACGGAAGCGCTCGATATCAAATGCCACACAAACGGTCACCCATCCAAGGACTGACCTCTGTAAACTCTGCTGTACTTTGGTGATCGTTTCCGACCACCGAACACCGCAGAGCTACGAGCGCTTCATTACTAGTGCCTTGACACAATTAAACAGAGGTTCCCAAACTAGGCTAGGCCTTTTTTTTGTTTTACGTCGGTAACAAAATGCACACTGCGTTATGGCCAAAGGGGGACCGAAAGGGAGTGTGGGACTTTGTCTAGTCCCAATGGGGGCATAGGGCTAGTCATTTTTCACCATTTAACATTTTCATCTTGAGATTTTTGTGCTTTAAGTGAACTTTTAAATATTTTCCATTCCATTTTGTCTGTAAACATTTTACGAATCTAAATCATCCTGTTGATCTTAAAGACAATAAAGTATATTTTATTTTATTTTTATTTCAGGAAGATAAAACTGGACAAAAACGACAAGAACCACGCGTTCCACAACCCAGGTCTAGTAGCTGATGAGGAGCTGGCGAAGCGAGGCTACTCCATGTACATAGCAGATGAAGCAGAGAGGCAGGGCAGAGGCCGACCACATAGGTGAGTTGTATAACATAAATACTAGGTGTTTCACAACCCAGGGCTCTATATTGATGAAGCCAAAGGTGATTCAAAATTCTTGTTTATTTTAGTGTTAGTTTAGTAGGTAAGGTTAGTTAACCCAAGCTAACCTTACCTGCAAGTGGTGCATCAGCCAATCAACAGACGGGGCTTGGGCAAAGACAAAGACAAAGACTTTTTATTTCACATGAAATATGGTACATGAGTGGTCTTAAAATTTAATACAGTCCGCATATTTCACCAGTAACTGGTATGCAAAAATATAATTAGAGGATTCTAATATAACAAACATAAATTTATTGTTCAAAATATTCACTCAGTAAAAAAAAAAACATTCATCAACAAGCCATTTTTTAAATGAACTTTCAATTTATTCAATGGCATCAGCTTAAGGTTATTGTTGAGCCTATTGTAGACTTTAATAGAAATGACATAGCTGTTCTTCGCATAAGATGCAGTAGACATGATTGGCAATATAAAGGGGCTCAGTAAAAGTCCACTTTTTCATTTTAAAATAAAAACAAGTATGATATGACAGAGTTGTGATATTTTTATTGTATTGTACAGAACAAATTGTTGAACATAGGCCTCCCCAATAGATTTCTACGTTTGCCGGTTCGCGGTCGCCATTGCAGAACCTTAACGCCCCATCGGTCGTCGGTTCTTCGAGCTATGTGCCCCGCCCATTACATTCTTACTATTGTTTAATTGAAATCCATACTTAATGGTTCCAGAGAGGACATGAAGCGAAGCCAGTCCATGTATGATGACGAGCCACAGTCGAGAGGACGAGAGCGGTACGTATTTGCAAACATTCTGAACATTACCATAGCAGCTTAGAATATGAACTAGCGATCATCAACTCAGCCCGTTAACAATTCTCTCACAAGCCAAGAAGACAAGACTGCGAGGCTTTTAAAAACTTCCCTAATTTAAATGAATTGTTATTTCATTATAATTGTTGTTTCTTTATTTTTTTTTTCCTTGGAGATATTTTTGTATATTTATTTATTGATAAAAGATATAATTTTACATTGGTAATTAATAACACACACAAAGAAAAGCTAAAGGATATGCGTCTACAGGTATATACAACACTATATAATTAATGTCGACAATAAGAGTAAAAATTATAATAAAAACAAACACTATACTTTGAACAATATCCAAAACAATAATTTAAAAAAATATATAATTAGGTTTATATATCTGATATGTATCTTATATCATATTTTTGTGTATGTATATGTGTAATGTTATCATATTGTAGTGTCATATTAATACCCGCTAACTATCTCTCCCACTTCAGCTAAGGGTGACTGGAAGAGATTTCTTTTAGAAATAAGACAACCTTTGTACTTCGTATTTTGCACGTAAGGCTTTTTTTGTTATTGTTATTTGTACAGTAACTTGTTCTACTAATAAATCTGGTGAAATAGCAAGGCGTTCACTGCTAAAATAGAGAAGGCGTACTAAAAAGCCTTCCATCATGAAAGCCACATTGTAAAAAGCTTACTTTCCTTGTAGCTTCTGTCTGCAATGATTGGGTGCGTTAGGTTTTTAATTGACGTTCATAATTACTTTCAAAAAAGTTGCAAAGCTTGAAAATATATGTTTATATTTTCTTTGAAAAAGAAAAATATTGATGCTTAACTTTAGGACTTGTTAGTGTCTAAATTATTTATTTTATTATACATATACAGGCCGTCCCACGGCTATGCCACATGGAGGAAAGTATCTTGAATATTGTAGATTTTGACTGAAAGAAGACATTATTTTAATTTCTAAAACAATTAAAACTGCATTCATAGATTTTTAAATAATTACACGGTTAAAGCGGAAATCGAACCCGCTACACGAGATAAAAAATACCTTGCAACTTTTCATACCGATCGAAAGGCTTCATCATAAGGATTATTTTTTGCTAAACAACTGAAACTGAAATGTATAATGAAAAGCTTTACTAATCGAACTATTTCTCCAGGCAGACAGGTGGGCAACTGGTAGACGAGTTGCAGAAGGAGATAGACTTCCGGCAACAGCGTTCTTCCACTGCACCGCCGTTCCTTCTTCAGAGCATCGAGGAAAACAAGCGAAAGACCAGAGCTTACAACACCACCGGTCATCACAGCAATTCCAACTTTGCTTATTAACTACAGTAGAGCTATAACGGATCATTACCCAGTGTTGCAACTTAGATATATCTGAACTGAAACAGCGAGTATCATATACTTGCTTAGTTAAAAATAAAAAACCAGTGAGTTTGTTCAATTTACCATCAGCCAGAATGTGCTCATTATGTCGTGTCACTTTAAGAAAGGAGGTTCCGTTGTCGATGCCTATCTTTACTAGTGGAAAAGATTTCAAAGTTATCAAATTATCAGTTCAAAATTATGACTATCAAACAATTCTGTTGAAACTTAATAAATATCTATTATTTTTAGTAATCCATAAGTTGATCACAGCGGTGAGGATTGCAAGAATAGTAGATTTTGTATTTTCATAAACAAATATGTGTGAATTTGAATGTATATTTTCATTCTAGCCACTGGGTACTGATATTTGGAAAAAATTTATCGATAGTGGCAACATTTAATTAACGAGTGAGTTCAATGCCAAATAATGCATTACGAAATATTAACTTCTGAGTGTATTATAAAATTATGTGAAGTGTTATATACAGTAAAGTGCCGATCAAAACATTTCTTCCTTAGTGTTGTATTGACTATAGGCCGTCGCCTTACCGTCAGGCAATGGTATCGACAGTTTTGTCATCGTTCATTCTTAAAAAACTGGTGAAAATTTTCCTAACCTTCGCAAGAAATAATTAGAACAACAGATGTAGCAAGATTTAAATGCACTTAGTTACATTATTTCTTTGAGAAATAACGCAATTTAAAGTCAGTTAAGTCTTGCAGAGGTCTTGTATCTGTTTATAAAGGTCTTGCATGTGTGTTTAGAGATCTTGCATGTATATATAATATCCACGATTATGAATCCCTTTGAATGTATTTAACTTAGACAATCAATATATTTTAAATTGTGCCTGTGACAGATCTACGCCAATAATTAAAAAACCCACTTGATTTTTGGAGTATATTTCGGTGGTTTAAGATTCATTATTTTCATTTAAAAGGTAATAAAGGAAACATTCATCTTCATTTTCATTTTCTATTTCCATACTTCTTTCTAGCCTTCCTACTTCAATATCTCTTTTTAACAAAAATGCTGTATAATGTTTTTAAATTAACTAATATTAAGAAATATAAGCAACAAATAAAGAAAGTAAGTCTACTATTTCTCTCCTTTACTCTTTTACCTTGTCCTTTCTGTAACTTTACTACTAGAGTGCTGTACCTAAAACAATAAGAATGGCCATAGACAAGAAATTTACATCATCAGGTTATAAGCAAGCGGCACGTTATTTCTGGTAATATTGGTCATCACAATGATGGTTCGACCAGGAGTAATCAATCTTAAGCCTTACCTGGTACTCGATTAACCTGTGGTGACGAATAAAGTAAGATTATGATTATGAATGGCTTCGCTCAGAAAATGGCAATCTTGACAATTTTACATAACTTTTGAAAAATACTAGTTTTACTCGGAATATCTAATGTATTAACTCAAGTATTTTACGAATATGAGTATTACGAAATAATAATTTAAAGTTATTCCTCGGAATGTTGTCCCATGTTTAAGGAATCTACTACTGGATCTATTCTGGATCTTGGCATCACTGTATTATACTTATTGGCGTGACAAAATAAAGGTAGCAATGTTGTTAAACGAGTTCCTAAGATCATTCTTAAGAAGTGTTCAGACTAGAAAATGTCAAGCTGTTTTCTTTTTAACCTTTCAAGCCACGGATATGTTGCCTGAACTAATTTTGATTCTATTATTCCAATCGTATTGATCTACATCTACATCTACTTTCAATTCAATATTTTGTGTTAGCGTAGTTATTTACTTGTTTTAGACAATCCTTAAAAAGCTACAAGAAAAGTCGACCAATTATGCCAAGGTATGTTTGGTCGTACTATGAAATTGCTGTTTAAGATTACCAGGATGTTTTTTTCATCAGTATATCTTTGAGCAAATCATATGAATAAGTCATCTTATTCTTATATTATAAGACATCTTATTTGAGTATATTATTTATGTAGATTATTAAAAAAAACCTATTAAGAAATGCCGAGGACGCATCAGGTATTTATTAAATAGATTTTTTATTTATTTATAAGATTAAAGACGCAAACCTTAAATTGCTCAAATAAAAAAGATAGGATAGAATATATGCTTGATATATTTAATCTATCTATTAAAAATAAAATTATGAGTGAAAATGCAATAATAAATATTTTTTCTGCAAACTTTTTAGAGAAAGTTTAGCTGAGAATTGATTAACATACTGTACCAATTGTTATTAATAAGTTATTTTATAGTTATTAATAAATACACTTTTAAATAAACAAGTCATGTTTTATTTTCTGAGTCAATACTTAGTAACCATTTTAATACTATACAAGTGATCCTAGAATTGATTTCAAAAGAACACATATATATTTTCCATACGATAACAAAAAACATTTCAGAACAGAATTTTCTTACAATACTTAAGTGAATATTACAACTGTAACCTTAAGTAGTTGACACACATTTATTCAAACACAAACAATAACATTTTAAATAATTACGAAACATATTTTAACTTAAATTAATAAATTAATAAAATTTAAAAGTAATTATTAAATATCTCTTATCTCTCTCTCTTATAACTAGTCTTAAATTAAGCAAAGGCTCTAATTAGACCAGTAATTAACTTTCGTTTACATAAAAAATATCTAATTCAAAAAAAATATAAAGCATATCGACAAAATATTTGTCTTTTATGCGAACTTCCCTTTATATTGGTCTCCAAATGTAATACTATTTACGTCTTTCGCCATGAAATGCGTATAAAATAACAATCAAGTTACATACAAAATAGCACAAACAACTACATCTAAATTAAATAGTATTGAATTTCAAAAGACGTGAAAGATATTACTATTAATACCAACGGTTTTGAATAATTCTCCTAATGTAAGGCCTGGATCTTACTCTCACTACATTTGTAGCTCTTTTCCGACATCTTCCTGACTGACATTTAGGCTTGTTATACTCACCACCTGGTTTCTTTCTAGTATTAGGTTTCTTTGTATTCCCTGGACCATATGTTATATATTCAACGTTGTCATCTTCTTCCGAAGAACTTCTACCTTTATTAGCTTCATGTGCATCTAAAATATCTTGGATACTTTTATAAGCTTGAGTCTCTTCAGATTCTTTCGACTCATAACTGGAATAAGGTATAAAACCGCCAATACTTTTCGGAAATTGAGTTTTCTGTTTATTCTGATGTTCTTCCAAGTGCTTTAAATAGTTATATGACTGAGGGTCGTTATATTTGGTGATGGGTTTATGCTTATTGTAGCTTATGAAGTTGAAATGCGATATAGCTTGTGGAACCTTAGTGGTGGTATCTTCATCATCCTGCAAGTTTAGGGCGTGGAACAATTTGGTGTACCTGTCGCCATATTTATAGCTGTCAAGGTCTATTAGGTCCTGGTGTTCGATGAAGCGTTCTTTTTTTTCTGAGGCGGCAGTACGATGCGATTTCTCGGGTCCAGCTCGACCTACGGGCAATGTTGCTCCGTAGAGATCTTTATCGGATGTTTTTCCGTAGACTTGGTCGAAAACTTTATAGTCGTCTGTCCAAAAGTCTGATATACCTGTAAACAAAAACTCTTGGTTAATAATCAATTATCATAGATTTATTGAGCCTAGAATTGTAGTTCAAATTCATAAATTTCTCATAAAGTCTTTATTGTTTATTATTAATTGCAAAATTCATTTCAATTCATTGAAATTGATCTCAAGCTAACCATAGCTCGTTTTACGAGTGCGAAATTCGTGCAATTTGAAATTAATCTCAAGCTAACTGTCGCTCATATTACAAGTGCGAGAGAACGGATCACTTATTAATATAACTTATTTCGTATATTCATGCTCATAGCATAATTTTTTACTGATCTACAGCAAAATAAAGAACTACCTTTATACACACGAACATTTGTTCTGAGTGGCAATCGAATCTACTACCCAAAATATATTGTTCATTATGTTTTGTTTTGTTTCATTTTGTTTACGTACCTAATTCGAGTAATGATAATAGTACAATCGGGATGGTTTCACATTTGAGATCCTTTAGGGCTTTACTAACTTGTCAATCGTTGAGCTGTCAATAGAAAATGAATAAAATGGGAAGACTATAATGATTACCTACCTACACTACAACCCATGTTAGTTGTAATTATAGACAGTCTATGCTTGAATACAAATAAGTTATTAAATTACATTTTGATTAAAGGTTCACATACATTCACGCCTGTTTCCCCGAAGGGGTAGGCAGAGGCCAGAGGAAATGTATGGTTGGTCCCACGTAATAGGCGGCGAGCCTATTGCCGCTTACCGGGCACTGTTATGTTCGCCAGAGCCTCGTCCGTTGATCGGCTGGTGCACCACTTGCAGGGAGATTGGCTTGGGCTATTCAGGTCTTCGTAGGATCCCTAAACACCTAATTCACAATTAGGAAGTAAGTATTAACATCTGTGCTTGTAAATGATCTTTAGGTTTAATCTCGTATTTACGAAGCATAAAAATATGATGAAACTAGGTAACTGCATAAGCTGAAACATAACTCTGCGGTCAGCAATTTGATATGCTTGAGCTAAGTAATAAGTATTGGATCTAGAACATCGGAGAAAGCCCTTCTTATAAGTAAACGTGACTGCGGAAGTTGACAAACAAGCCGAGTGCGGAACCCGATCACTGTCCTCTAAGTAGGGATAGGAGTAATAGATATGATTACAAACATTAATTATTTTGTGCCAAGAAAAGTATCATTTAGAACTTGTATTATGAATACTAAAGAACGAAAAAAACATTCTGATATTATTTTTTTGTAATATACCTAGATATGTTGTGTCAATAGTCGGTCTGAGGCGTTTCAAGCTCCGCCGTAATAGGTGGTGGAAACGATCACCGAAGTGAAGCAGAATTCATGGAGGTCACTCCATGGTTACAATATGAGCAGCATTTAATATCGAGCGGAAGAAAGTGCTTTAAAAGGCAAACCTGCAAATGGTGCACCTGCCGATCAACGGACGAGGCTCTGGCAAATATAAAAGTTCCCGATAGTCGGCAATAGGCGCGCCACCTATTACGTGGAACCAACTAAATAATTGGCGAAGTGTGGGCATATAATATGCCTCTGCCTACCTCTTCGGGAAAACAGGCGTGTGTACTGTACGTGTGTGGAATGTATGTATGTATAATGTATGGTAGCTGTTGTCATAGGTAGCACTTGCCTCTGCCAATCCGCGCTGGGTCCAGGTGGTCAAGTATGACCTGAATGCCTCTTGGTTAGGGAAAAAAAAATCATGCTTAATAGTGATGGGTTGTAATGATTATGAATACACGATCCCAGATGATTAAATTTGCGCCTAAGAAAACGTTTACGGAACGTGTCTTTATATAAACTCGGAAACAACACTTTTTTGCACACTTCCTCTTGTTTAAGCAACACTTACAAGATTCGCGTGGGATTCACTGAAATCTTATGATTCGCATGTAAATAACATAGGAAGTTAAACAAAAGGCAACTTTTTTGTCGTAAAGGTATTTTGTTGGGTGTATCTGTCTGTTTCAAATGAAGATTGTTCCATGACAGTTCGGAATTGAGAGAATCTCGGCTATATTTCGCAATGTTTTTACTTGAGAAAAACCGGGAAAAGAACTGGGATTTCAAATACAGTGGAATATAGGCCTCAATACAATTGTGGGTTTATTATTATAATCCGCGGGCAGAATGATTTCTATGTGATTGATTGAGGTTGTTATTATTAATAACACCTTATCGTACTAACCATAACTCAGTCTTACATACCATAACATAGACATTTAACAAGATAGGTCAAACATAAAAGTATCCCGGTAAACGGCAGTAAGCTCGCCTATTAAGTGGGAGAAATATTTCCATTGTTAGCGAAATTTAGGCGTATAATATGCCTCTACCTACCCCGGGATTACAGGCTTGATAGTATTTTAAATAAATAGGAAAATAATTAAGTTTCAATTTCCTCAAGCCCGGTGAAACTTTGATTCGTAAAACAATTATGTCTCAAATGACAGCTCGAGGTTTGTCGGCCGCGCACTGAGAAAGTGAACGGATCCCACCACACGTCCGATGTCGGGCTTTCGATCTTACAAGAGCATGCAGGAAGTAGTCAGCGGATTATGGAGTCTATCTAATATTTACTTTGACTCATGTTTTGTTGTTAATCCGAACCTGCCGATTATAATAAATAGGTGGATGCAGGCAGCTCAAATCTATCGACGTGAAAAACATTCGGGACATAAGTAAAATTCGTGGTCGCTACTATGTTGCGAACACAATGAAACGGGGGGGCTGAAAACCAGCGCTTCGCAGAGTGGCCTACTCTGTGCAGCATAAGCTGAGCTCACTCCAGTTGCTTTTAGGATTATAACTATTTTTAATTTCGTATTTTGCCATGTTTATGTATTCCTTTAAAGCAATAAATTATTTTTATTTTATTTTATAAGTAAAGCAGTGGATATTGGACCGCGGATTCAGTGCAAAATTATCGTTGGCAGATATGTTCATAGTTCATAGCTCTTTATTTGCGTCATGTTGTACATAAAGATCTTAATGTTACATATAAATACTGGTTCTAAAACATGAACCCTGCAAGGGTATTGCAAAAAACATTATAAAATAGTTGGAATTATTATCATTAAATCCTACATTACAAATTAACAACAATTATGTGGGTTTTGCTTTTAGAATAATTCATGCTTTTATCTTCCACTGAATAACTGTGACTGCAGCTTAACTTAGCATCCGAAACAAGAAGCCCGGAAGACCCCGATATCCCATCCAGGAATGGACCTTCGTAAACTCCTCATACGCTTCGCTAGTGCCGTATAGTACCAGCTTAGAATGGTGCCACCCCCTCTCAATTCACGGGGAGTCGTAATAGACGATTAAAAGAAATCCTACCGGATGATAAACATTAAAAAGAAGTCTTAGTACGCATAAAAATATTTTTAAAAAAATAATTAAATAATACATTATTTATGAGTTACTTAAAAAATAATTATTAATTGTCCATATCATTATCTTTAAGTTCCGATAGTACACTGTTTCTAAATTGGTTTAGTGACATTCTGAAGAGATCAATATTGGAACAATGTGTATTGTAAAAATGCATAATACGTCGCAGTGGAGCACGCTCACCCGCCCTGGTCCTGCAAAACTTGGGCTCAAATAGTTTGTGCGCGCGGGAGTCTCGGATACGATGCGATTTACTGGGTAATCGTAGATATATATTATTCAGCAAAGGGTTTGCAAATTATTGTTTCATGCGGTTATTAAGATCCTCATCCTCGTCATCCTGCGTACTAGCTTGAACTGCGATCACCAACCCGCCTGCCCAGTGTGGTGATTATGGGCAAATACCTCCAATAGAATGTAATCCATTGGGGAGGTCAATGTACGTCAGTGGACTTTATAGAGCTGATATGATGAAACTCCGCTTAACTTCCGTTATCGTTTCCGATTGAGCTTCGCGAAAGTACGACTCTCAAAGTCAAAATCAAAAGTCGAGTATTCATTTGCTCAAATACAATTAAGACAGAAAACATCTGACTGAGATTGGTTCCAACATCGCACCGAGATTATATAAGTATGTGTACAAATGTAGTTGTTACATTTAGAACTTGTTTCATATAATGTTATTGCTTACTCAGCAGTATGGGACAGTTTCAATTCGATTTCTTTTACAAGTTTACTTACTTTCCATTTCGAGGCAAAAGCTATAGTAATGCAACCTTACTCGTCATGCTTATAAGCAGCTTTATAAAGCATTTTACTTCTTTGCAATGATGTTATATCTTACCGGTAGCGAATGGGCGCGTTTTAGTACCTATTACGTTATTATGACATTTATAAGTGCTTCATCGGAGTCAAAGGTACATGTTTCTTACATTTTTTAGGAGAACCGTCAGCTTGCTAAACATTTAACATATAATCTCAGAAAGCCAATCATAGCTCCCCACTAATAGAAACAGAATCTCATATAACAAAACCTCATAAACATAAAAACACATACCCACATAAACAAGCTAGAAGTTATTCCCGTAGAACTTGCTACTTAATTTAGTCCTTAGTTAAATCCAACACGTACACAATATAAGAACCGATTATGTAATGTAATATTTAATACTGCTTTAGTAAAAAAAAGTTTCTTTGGCACTGCTTCACAAATTTACAACAAAATACCTAATGTAATAAAAAGCATAACCTTGCATGAATTTAAAAAATCTTTAATTAAAATACTACTTGAAAAATGTTCCTAGATGATAAGACTTTACTGTAATTTTAATTATAATACATTATTAGTCTAATATTATTTGTTAATGTTTGTATGTCTCAACGACAAAACATAGCGCACATATTTAGTATGCAACACCTTAATGTAAAATACCTATGTTTAACAAATTAATAAATTCTATTCTATTCTATTCCTTGCCAAAACAATATTTGTGCAGAAAATATATTAATCTAAGTTAAGACTATTCTTATTAAAAAAGTGAACAGCTCGCTACATAGAAAAGAATTCTGTCTGTAATTGGTCAATGCGAATGGATGCAACAATGATATTATACTCAATACTTTATTGCGTTCCAACAATGTGTTTTACAAGATGATAGTTTAGGTACAAAAGTATCAATTGTGGACCCTGTCGGGCACAGCATAGCATTGGAGAGAGGAGGAAGGACGCTGTTTAATTACTAGTTAGTTAAATCTAGTTGTTCATTAAATAATTCGTAAATATTTGCTCATTTTTGACTACGAGTAGTTATTAGTTGTTATTCTCATTACGTTTTATAGTCATATTTGTTTTTATTTAAACTTTATTGTTGTTTTCATATTATTTTTTCGGTTAAATATTATTTTACTTTTATACTATTAAATTCAATACATTCGTGTAAGTAATACTATTTTTTATAATGCACGTTTGGGACTCATTTTATAATATTATTATAATTATATTATTACTAATTATCAACAACTAATATATATTAATGTTTAAATTATTATGTCATTGTATGTAATATTATCACATATTATATATTTTTATTATTAATTAATTATTCTTAATTGTTTATTATTTTATCATTTAAATATTCGCCTATACTATAATAAGCTTTGCTTATTAGTAAGTGTTTTAGTTTGTTATTGAAAATATTTAACTCATTTTCGTTACTAATACTTTCTGGTAATTTATTATAAACTTTTATTGACATGATTAGGGTACTGGAAAAATGCATTTTAAGTCTCCAGACTTGTACCAGGATGGTAGATTAAGTCTATTTTTGTATCGAAGTGTTAAGTTGGTTTGGATATCTTCTCTTTTACTGTAAAGTGTAAACTGCTGAAACATATTTGATATGCGTAGCCATGATATTGTATTAAACCGAAGGAATGTTATTAATTTTCAACATGCTTATAATTATTACATTTTAAACGTTGTGTATACCTATAATAGGCATGCATGTAAGAACAGTACCCTTTGCTAATAATTTGATATAATGTATGTGCAAGTTATGCTGTTGGTGTACCTTATTAAATAAATAAATAAGTACAAGTATCCCTGTAAGCGGCAGTAAGCTCGCCTATTAAGTGGGAGAAATATTCCCATTGTAAGCGAAATGTAGGCGTATAATATGCCTCTACTTACCCCGGGATACAGGCTTGATAGTATTTAAAATAAATAGGAAAATAATTAAGTTCTAATTTCCTCAAGCTCAAAGTTCCGGATGTTCACGTACCTACGAATTTGCACAGTTCAAATATGTAAAGGCTGGGTAACGTATGTATTTTGAGTTGTTGGAAGTAAGGTTTACAACTATCTTCTTGTTTAATATTAGTTATTATTAGTTAAATATTATTCATAATATTCTTTTTACCTTTTATTATATTACATATATTATTTTTATGCACTATCTGTCAAGTAAACACTAATAGGTACATAAACATACTGAAATAGGCCTTTAATAAATATGCAGACCTTTGTCCTCATCATAAAGTCGTTTAGGAATTGCCACGACTTCTCTAACGCGGAAGCCATCAACAAAGAAATGGAAATGATTGCTATTGACACATGCAATGATGGCACAAATAAAGTAACTTACCAGACGATTTAGTAACTCCACCGCCACCGTAGACCAACGACAGGAAAAATAACGGCAGAAACAGCATCTGGAATAAGAATTACATGATTTAGAGCCGATTGAACCAACATTACATATAAATCAGTTATATCTGTAATAAAGAGAATTAAATGATTTTGTGCTGATTTTACAAAAGTTATTTTTATAATATGCTTTATTGTCTTTAAGATCAACAGGATTATTTAGATTCGTCATAATTATACAAAAAAAAAATCGATAATTTGTGTTATAATTATGAAAGATATCGAGCGGTACCATTATCAAAGCAAAATAGATTCTTTGACAGAATTTGTCAAGGTTTTGTTATGTTTAAGGAAAGACAGATAGAACATTCTTTATTTTACACCGTACACCAAAATAGACATAAAAAAGGAAAACAATTAAAAGCGTTAAAATGTCGTTAAAGCGCCTTATTCTTTATAGCGATATTTTCTATTTATCAAAATTTTGGAAGTCCAATGAAAGTATAATGAAATAATATGTCTGCAATCTAAATACACATCAGAGAATAAATGTATGATAAAAATAATTTCCTAGCTAACAACCGATTAAGTAACTAACTTTAGGCGCCTTTCGCGCTGTTGAGTTTAATTGATTCATTTGTATTCAATTTAAATAACACTACTCACTGTTGACCTGTGTCTTTATTTCAAAACCAGCATAGATAGATAGATAGAAGAAGCAACTGTTAAGGGAATTATCCGGCTCGAAGGACCAGGATCATTCAGATTCTCAAGTATGACACTACATAGGTTTAATGCTTAATATATATTTTAATAAATTATTATTCTTAAATAATAACACCTTAGTTATACAGAATGTCTTAGCAATTGCGCGATTCAGTTACGCTCGTACCATCTCGCAATCTGAACGAACTATTGCATACAAAAGTTTAAAGTTAATATAAACAGTACTTGTGGGATGACATCGCTTCGCTTCGGCAGATATTTATTACATATTTTGTAATAAAACTGATAGAACAAATTAAAACGATAATATACTCAAGCTTGTTTTTTTTAAAATTAATGGTCATCATCTTATTCTTATGAAGCCCACTGCTAAAAATAGGCCTAATTCATGAATTTCATGCCTATAGATCTTGGCCGCCTACACCCACCAGCTTTCCGCTGCCCTAACAAAGCCTACGACCTAGTTGGTGTATATTATAAACCATCGATTATGTACAATGAAGGTAAAAAAATATTAAAGTTAATATAAAATGTTTTTTGAAATTAGTAAGTAAAAATAAATCAGAATTTAAAAAAATACAAGAATCAACACTTTGCGTCCATTCCATTAGTATTCTCTTTGTATGTACAATATAACTAATAAACTAACTTATGTGCTAAATTAACTAGAACTACGTAAAAAACTAACTACTACGTAAATTACGGGAACTACGTAAATTAATCACCCTATTTTACCAAAAAACAGTAAAAAGTATTTGAGATTACCTTTTAAAAATCGTAAAATAATCCGAAACATAAACTATAAACAGCAGTACAATAATTAAATGTATGTGTCTTGATTACCTACTTAAATATTTTTGTTTCAAAAGTTATAAAACTAGATTACTGAGAACTTACCTAATAAATAATAGATAAACCTACTGTTATCCAAATTATTATATGAGCTATTTATAATTAATTATTATTTTCATACAAGAAAGAAATTTATTTTTGTGAAACACTCTTACCTTTATTTTCCCGCCAATCCAAATCACATTTCACAGCCACAGATATCGAACGAACGACACAACTTTAATCAGCCGGCGCGCAAGGAAAGTAAACCGCCAACTATCGCATTCAGCCTATTTAAATAAACTCGCAGTGTAGGGGTGCAGCTAGATGAATCTTTGATGTCATTTGAGTGCGGCTTTACTAAGACGATTTCTGTATCTCGTAAAGCTTCATTTCAATAATTGAGGTCGACTTGGTGGTGTGGGTTTTACAGATTCTGGAATATTTTTTTAATGATCGAATGATTAGTTGAATTTGAATATCCTAAACAGTTTTGAAAAAAAGACTTATTCAAAGTACTTACTTAATTGATATATTCATGTGTAAAAAAATAAAATTGCACATTGGGTACTGAGTTAATTATAATTAGTTTATTGATAGTCCCTAAATAATTACATAAATAAATACTCTGCTTTACCTATATTATCATATCATCCCTGCCCATTAATAAAACTAGTAAATATTCTCTACAATCACACCAGTTATTTAGTTCCAAGATAAGTATCATATATTATTCAGGTCATTAGGCGGTATTTTACCCCGCGGACCCAGTGCGAAGTGCCGGAGGAAGGTGGGTGACATCTAACTGTTTAATTATTTCAAGGGTAGTAAGTAAAACACGGTTCAAGCACTACCATGTGTTGTAATAACCGGGACCAACAGTTTATTATTACAATTTTTTCATTCTTGTCATATAAATGTTATTTTTACTAAAATCTTTTTATCCTGTGGCTTGAGTAAGTATGTCACGCTCACTTATATGTATCATGTGTCAGTTCGTTGCGTTCCCTAAAATATGGTTGAGCAAAACGCGGCTTCTCATGTCTGCTGTGTTTGTCCTTAATTATGTTAGTATTGCAAGAAAGAGTTTTTTCTTCTGTTCTTTTCGATCTTTCTTTAATATTAGGTATTTTTATTGTAACTCGCGGGAGAAAAAACCAAATTTGACGATTTTTTTTCCGTTCTTTTACGATCAAGCTCCCGCTCGCAGTGAATGGGCGCGTTTATAAGTATGACACTCTATTGAGCCAAACATGAATAAATGACTTTTGAATTTTAAATTTTATTGAAAATTTATGAATATTAACGGTCACAATACCTGGGTACTCTGTGAACTATGCTTTACGATCCCCCGATCTGCAAAGCAACAAACGCTTTCAGTTGCTTGGTTTAGCATACCTACATACATAATCTTACGCACAAATAACATGTCCCATTATAGGTGTTGCAAAGTTCACTTTTAGCATATTACAGCATCTAAATAAAACTTGTCAAATAGTGAAATTTAGCTAGAACGTCACCCACACTGACACTAGATGAAATCCCCATAAATATTCTGTATGGCTTTAAACCGCTCTAAAAATAACTTTCCCGATATTCACTAATATAAACCCAACCATAGATAAAAATATAAACAAACATAGAGGTCTGACTGAATGTTAGTTACTCGATTATGTTGTGTAAATTTGCGTGCTTACACCGCGAGCACACAAACGAACACGAACAAATTCGTAAGTCGTATCTCCTTCACGAAGCGATTACGCACGTACAGTCAGCCACAGTTAAAAACTATACGCACCTTTCTTCATAATGAAAATGAAAATTGCTATTAATCAATTTGGACTCCAATGGTGTACATATAAATGTCAAAATATATTTTATAATCTAACGCGCCCCGTCACTGCGGGCAGGAGCTTGAGTAGAGAAGAACCGGACAAGAAACTCGTCAGGTTTATCCTGACGCCATTACAGATTGAATTATTAAAAATAATGACAAAGGAGATATAAAATTTCATTGAATTAATAATAAATATATATTTTCTAACAATTACACCAATTATTTAGTTCCAAGATAAGTATCATTAAGATCTTGTGTTATGGATACTAAACAACGGATAAACATACTTGCTTACTTTGTAAATACATACTTAATATACATAGGAAAACACCCAGACCAGAACAAATATTCATGTTCATGCACACAAAGATTTAGTAAAGAAAGAAGAAAAGAAGAACAAAGAAGTGTAGGTATACTGACCTCCACGCCATATCGGTCCTTATCGCCATATATAATAAGGGAACCTTACATCTACCACAATACAGGGGGCATACCGCCGGGTTCGATGGCAATCGATTATAAGGCAAAATGGATTTCGAATTGATTCTGTCGTACCGCCGAACTCATGGAAATCGAAACAAAATGGCGTTCTCCATTTACCTATTGGTCTGTCACGGACTGAAGGTCATGAATGAGAGGTGGCTGTCGGCAGATTCCCCGGTACGGATTAATGAACGCAAAACAAAGTTTGATCTAGATGGATTACCGGTAATCCATCGAATTCGGCGGTAGGCCCCCTGATCCTATCCCATTCAAACACTAAATATAGGTACTACCGAGGAGTACTTATCTAAGCTCGCGAGTGCTGTCTGCTAATTAATATTCTCATATAAAATGTATAGAGATAGCAAAAGTTCATATGGAACTTATATTGTGTTTGCAGAGTCGAAGCAGAGGTGTTAAAGCGGATCTTAAGAACAAATGTTGAACTGACAATTTTGACGTGACATGTACCGCGGACGAAGCACTTTCGCCAGCGAGCGTAACATGACGTGTGCGCGATCACGCAAGTGACGTCATACATCCTAACGCAAATATGAGCGTGACCATGTTAATTATGGAACTATTATGGAAAGAATGAATTAATTGTTTATGATTTATATTTATAAAAATAAGAGTAGTAACTACTACTAGTTTTTCGCGTTACCCAAAACGTGCATTGATTAATTTTAAGGGATTTATCCGGTGCGAAGGACTAGGTCTATAGATATAAGTTTATAGAGTATATAGATCTATTCAATTCGATTCTGATTTTGAATTGAATGCTGAGCATGGGAAGTCGTACTCTACCACGCCCGGCCCAGTGCAAATTAGTAGAGGGTCTTAGGATTACTAATCAAGTTCTTTTATTCGTTACACATACACATTACACGTCACGCCTACACCGACATTGATGAAATATGGCACATATGAAGAAAGGATGGGACAGATATAACTGTACTTTTTACCCCGAAAAAAATGTGTTCTTTGAGTGACTCTATAAACTGTAGGTCACACAGAGGAAGCTGGGAGCGGTAGCTGTTGTGTCATTTTAGTGAGATTACCTTGCTAATCACTTTTGTATAATGACTATGAATATGTCGTTCCCAATTGTTAAATTCGTCCATTTTTAGGGTTCCGTAGTAAACAAGGAACCCTTATAGTTTCGCCATATCCGTCCGTCCGCGGGTTAGCGCAGAGACTATTAACATTAGACAGGTGTGGGTATACATATTAATCACGTCGACAAACCTGTGGAATAAAATTTTTAAAAATATTGTTTTTTAACGTACCTCCCCTACACGTAAAGTAGGAATGATTTTTTTTTCTCGAGTCTATCTTATCATATTGGGTATCGTTAGAAAGGTCTTTCAAAAGTAATAAGAGTTATTTAAAACCATTTTTAGATTTAGGGATCCGTTTTCGAAATATTAAGCTTTAAAGTGGAAAAAATTGATTGAGTTAAGTATTGCGCGTGGCCCGACACGCACTTGGAAGGTTTTATGTAATTATATCATAACTCGTAGGAGCGCTCGTAGCCTTGCGGTGCTCGGTGGTCGGAAACGATTACCGAAATACAGTAGAGTTTACAGAGGTCATTCCTTGGATGGGTGACCGTTTGGGTGGCATTTGATATCAAGCGCTTCGGAAGGCACGTTAAGCCGTTGGTCACGGTTATCACAAAATGTGGTAGTCGTTTAGCCATGTTAGAGGCCTAATGGGCGGCTTGAAAAATTCTAACAGCAGGACGCTATACACCTGCCTCCGTCAATCCGCACTGGGTCAGCGTGGTGGAGTATGACCCAATACCCTCTCACCTTAATATGTAAGAGGTGGCTCGTGCTCAGTAGTGGGACGTTAATGGGCTGACATGATGATGATATCATAACTATAAATATTATCTCTTGCTCGCTCCGCCTTTAATGTCTCTGCTAACCCAAGTTTGACTGGTAGAGAATGCCTAATGGCATAAAGTTCGCCTTTTGTACAATGTATTTTTATTATAATCCTTTATTGCACATGAAACATAAATAAATTACAAAAGGAATTTAAAAACTTAAAGTACAAAGGTGGACTTATCTCTAGAAGAGATCTCTACCAGCCAACCCTAGAAGTTGTGTATAAATTTGTAGATACGGGATTAAATTTGGTTAAAGATCTTTGTGTGTGTTTTATTTGTGTGCAATAAAGATTAAATAAATAAATTGACCAGAACGTATGATATGCTTAATAATCGGTAAATCAAGCAGTATTTTAGGTTCCAAGTAATTTTTTTAAATCCGTAAAATACTGAGTATCGGAATAACGTGGTCCTGTTTCCTACCGATTACTTATCATGGATTAAATCTTTCGAGAATCGACCTATAAAAAGCGATAGGTATTTTATAAAACGCTTGGCCTGACATGATTGGTAGAAATAACGATCAGGCAAACATAATACATGGTATATAGGGATTCTACCAAGACCTAAGGAGCCCAAGCCAATTCATCTGCAAGTGGTGCACCTGCCGATCAACGGACGAGGCTCTGGCAAACATAACAGTGCCCGGTAAGCGGCAATAGGCTTTACGTGGGGCCAACTATACAATTGGCGAAGTGTGGGCGTATAATATGCATCTGCCTACCCTCTCAGAGAAACAGGCCTGAATGTATGTATGTAAACTTAGTACTGATTTTTAAGTTTAAAAGTTTTCTGTTTAATGATGTATTGCTTTGTATTTGTTATTTCAGCGGTATTAAGTCCAATGCTGAACGTTGGCCTTCCCAATTGTTTATTATATCGGGGGTATTTGCCCATAATCACCACGCTGAGCAGGCATTAGTGTAAGGATACCGATTACACATCTCATGTTTGTACTTTATTGTATGAAATTGCATTAATAAGTTGTGAAACGATTTCATTATTAGGATGTTAAATTATCGTTTTCGGTTAAGGAAGTATTCCGTTTTTACTAGCATAGATTTAATTGTTGACGTCACATCCGATTAGATAAAAGTTTATTTTATTTATTACTGGAGTGGGGTTTTTAATATTGAGGGGATCTGCTATTACATTTTGGGAGTCATGCGCGTCTGGGCTCTGATTTGAAGCAGTCCATCCTTAAGTTTGAGAAGTGTATCATAAAATTGTGAAAGTATTAAAGAGTTGGTGCATAATTAATAAATTATTGGTTAAAAGTGTGTGTGCTGTGCTAGTTCAAGGGGGTGCTGGCTAAAAACAGGTTGTAATCTATTGTATTTTATTCTACTTATTAATAATATCCGTATTAACTAGTATCTAGGTGATATGGTGACACGTGTTCAAAGATCAGTTAACGAACAAATGATTTAATATGTAATATTTGAAAATGGTTTCCTTTTATATCATCACTTGATCGAGCCCTTTTATTAGTGATCGCAGATTCAGCCTGTACGCAGGATGACGCTGCTGCCCATCATCCGGTAGGATTTCTCGCCGACTCTTACGACTCCCAGTGAGATGAGAGGGGATGGCGCTATTCTAGGCCGGTTGTATATTTACTTTTTATCTATAAGAGCGAAGCCCGAGATCGTTGACAGCGATCGGTCACCGGCGAAAGTCAAGTTCGAAAACCCTATCAAGCTAACTGGCTGTGGGTTGCTTAAAACTTTTTGGCGCTCCTCTCGTCAAACTAGAATTTAATCAAGTAGATACCCAAGTTTGTTCACTTTATGCTAGCATCATATACTTCATTTTATCGGCTGGGCAATGAGGAAATCAGTTGTTTTTAAAATGGGTAATCTAAAGCTATTTATAAAGAGCTTGTGACTTCTTGGAATTGAGGAGCGTTTTCACAAAGCAAGACATCACACTGTAGAATCTATAGTTTTCAGCATTACCACACAATATACAGGATGTATAGGGATCCTACCAACATAAAAGGCCCTAAGCCAACCTCACCTGCTGCAACAGACCCGGCTCTGGCAAACGTAACAGATCCCGATAAGCGGCAATAGGCTCGCCACCTACAACGTGGGACCAACAATGTAACTGGTGAAGTGTGGGCTTATAAAATGCCTTTGTCTACCCCTTCTAATAAATTTATACTTCGGGGAAACAGGCGTGAATGTAAGTACATTTACGCCTGATAATTTTTAAAAAGAGCAGGATATGTAGGTATTAGGCAGTAGGAAACGATTGCTGAAGTTTAGAAAACCTTCAGAGGTCGATGTTTGGACGGGGCCAATTGTGTAATCTGACATTGAGTATTTCCTTGCATCACCTATTTAGATTATAACTATATGTGGTAGTTGTATGTTTAACTACCACATCGCTTGATAATTTATAAAAAAAGCAGGACGGCATCACTCTTGCCTCTAGATCACACTGGTCCATATGTCCTGTCTTAGTCTACTTTCCTACTAAAATTAATGTATTCAAATTAATCAGTTTCAGCACCTTTCGGAGGTAGAGGTACTTTTCTTTTTAGTACTTCACTAGAGAAGGTGTTTGCTACAAGTATTGGATGGTTGTCTATTGTTTGCCCGACAAGTATATGCCATAATAATCATATGCCCGAATTTCATTTGCTCCAATGTTTCGTTTACCATAAAAGACATGTGACATACTCTTGTTTGCCCGAACTTCAGATTCCATAATGATTCGAATGCCATAAATATTGTCATCCATAATTTTAATTGCACTAATATTATTTAACCGAATTTTCCAACGCCACGCTAAATTAATTTAAATGTAATAGTCAATCAAAAATATAGTATGATTATAATATTAAAATTGTTTTTATTTCTAATACCTACTTATCACTATAATCAATCCAAGTCGCTTACGTACAAATTTAACTTAACGCCTTTGTTCTAATAAATAAACGATTGGCTTTCTGGCACTTCGCCGGCCGCTGCCGCGGCACGCTCGCTTCGCTCGCTCGGCTCGTGCGTTGTCTTTCATGTTTCAAACCTAACCTAACCTAATTTTATAATAATTTTAACCTATTTTATAACATTATAAGATAATATTGATATTGTTTTTATTTCTATTAAGTACCTACTTATCACTATAATCAATCCATGTGACATGGCATGTGATAATTCCAGCTTACAAACAAGTGATATTATGGAAAGTGATTTTATGGAAAACAATGATTATAACAAGTGATATTATGGAAATTAACTTTATGGGAAACAAAGTTTCTAGCACGTGACTATTATAGTAAACAATGAGTATGACATATAAATATTATGAGAAACAATAATATGTCTGTTGAATAGTATGGCAATTAAAATTCGGGCAAATGAAATTCTGGCAAGTGGGGGTATCCCGTATTGGATTGATTACATTTTACGACATTTTGAGTGCCTAATCAATTAGGGCTCCGATAGATTACGCCTTATCGCATTAAACCAAGCTTTGATATCTTAAGGCCTTTAACTGTTACTAATAACGTCAGTTAACTATCGACTGTACTGCAGCGATTGCCACTTCCAGTCCTCCATTAACAGTCAGTCTAAACAAAAAATAAGCGTTAGCCCATGCAGTCTACTCTGGAGCGGTAGGTTTATGTTTATGGAGCAACCGTACCAAAGCCGCGTAGCAAAAAAAGACGTGTGGCTCTCGGAGACTGCCGCTGTAAAGCTATTGCATAGCATTTTTGTATCATCTTATGCAATTAGAACTATTTATTTTATTTATGCAGTATTTTTTTTGTTATTAATTCAAGTTACACTTTGAGCGTGTTGACCGATAAAAAAACAAATTTTAGCTACCCGATACAACCAATGCCACCTAAAGGCGGGTTGCTGTACTAAAGACACAAGCGTGATATTTCAAAAAGTCATTAAAAGTTCTGCTATTTATCGATAGATGAAAAAACTAAAAAATATCACCGCTGTGCCGGTCGGATTGGGGGTGTTAGGTTCTTTTCGTTACGGAATTTCTCGATTCGGTCTCCACGCTCAAGGCCCGTGATAGAAGCTATGCAATAGCTTAAAATGAATCCTGAATAGCGCAAACGAAATTCCTAATTTCATCGGCAGTATTTATTTAACCATCATCGGTTAAGCCCGCCCAGTCGATGATCTCTCACTTCGTTCTCTACACTTTCATAATATCAGTGTGGAATCCATAGACTGACTTTCACATTTCAACTGGTAAACACTTGCGGAAGTAAAACATACAACTGGTAAAATTTTCTGAGTTTTCCAACTAGTAGTAGGTAGTTAGGTATCTGAGATTAAAGACGGAAGCGAGCAATTTAATCGAAAGTGAAAATCTAGACGTATATGAGATTGTAGATAACTATATGTAGCTACCTTGTTTTGTCTATTACTGTAACTATGGTATCAATAGTTTTATATACCTGGTATTCTTAACTTTTACGTTGCATTTTAAGGTCGAGAAAAAATTATTTGGAAAAGGTCTTTGTGTAAATACATACATACATAACATCACGCCTTTTCCCCGAAGGGATAGGCAGTGGCATACTATACGCCTACCGATACCGGGCACTGTAATGTTCGCCAGAGCCTCGTGCGTTGATCGGCAGGTGCACCACTTGCAGGTGAAGTTGGCTTGGGCTCCTTAGGTCTACGTAGAATCCCTATACACCGTACCTATACGCTAGGTACCGTATATTCTTTTAGGCACTCCAATAGTTTTCGCATGTTTCTAAAACGAACCATCTCGTCTTATAAAATAACATAAGCAGTTTCGGTAACATTTAAGAAACACAATTTGCAAGAGCTGGCACCTAGCCTGTGCCCCTGGGCCCCGAGCCTACGGTTGCCGAGAGCCAGGCCCGATTGGCAAATGCACTACGACTATAAGGCCATTCCGACTCTGGAAAGGATACATATCGACGGTAGCAATTAACAATGTTGTAAGTGAAAGCCGTTACTTAGTCAATCGGAACGAAGCTAAGATTGGTTCAACCAAAATGAAAATTTTAAAAAAATTGGATCCCACATCAACTTAACACTATGTAACAAGCCCATTTACTAGGCAGCAGATCAGCCATGTGGTTACGAATAAAGCCAACCCAAAGCTTGGGTGTCGTAAGAGGCGATTAATGGCTACCCTTCAGCTAAGGGGAAGCCTTCCAACATGCACCACCAGCATTCCGCTTAGTGCGCGCCGCGTCGGTGCCTCCCCAGGTGCCAATCGCTTCAGATGTCGCCTTCACAGTAGCAATACTAAAGGCTATTCTGTAATAGAGGATAGTCGGTTCAAGTCCGACATAACCACACACACCGGGTTTGTGGTATGCGGGGGCATTATCTCCTTCCTTAAAGGTCGTTGTGTTCTGGAACGCAAAAAAAAAGGCAGCAGATCCAGTAAAAAAGAATTGAGCAAGACACTTATCAAGTTGTTCCATCCTCCAGTATTTCAAACTGTTTTAAGTTCCAGGAAAGCTATTAATACTTTTGTTTGCAGATTTACTATATCCCAGTTAACGCATCAGTCCGAATGGAAGAAAAAGTGATAGCACGATTCAGCGGTAAAATATCGAACCAAAAATATATTCCGACTTGACCTGATGCTAACGCAGACTCCATAAGACATTTCGCAAGCTTAAAGAAACTTCGAATAAGTCAGGTTTTAGTTACGTACTTATAGTCTTTCTATTTCTTACTGAGATCGAATCAATGTTAATAAAACGTTAAAAACACAAGCAGAATCACTAATTAATTAATCAGTATCAATTTAATGCGCTTACAAGTAGGACAAGTACTTTTTAGAAGATCATCTTTTGTGATGTCCCAAAAATAGTCTAAATCATAAATCTTTATTGCATCAAGTAAACAGTAGGTACCTAAGTAATACAATGAATACTGATACCCCGTAGGGGCACTGCAAATTGGGAGGGTACTTAAACATATTACAAAACTACGTTACTTAATTATTATTTAAACTAACAAACTCACTAAAACACAAATATGAAATCAACAGAAAACAATATTTATACAGTACTTATTATTATTATATTTAACATTAACTCATAATTTATATAATAAATCACTAAAGGCTTTTAATAGAGTTTGTCGTTTTTAGAGTTAAGTCACTACTCCATTAAGCATGCGATTTATCCTTTTACCATTAATGTTTATCGAACAGTGCTGCACATAAAATTCTCCAATTTTCTTTCACTTCCAGATCCATATCTAGACGCCTGCATTCACCGGCTGCATCTCAAATCTCAATTATGTTCCCAGAAGGGTATTTAGTTAAGTTTATTCAGCTGTCTCGTTTGCTCTAATGTTTTCTTGTTTATTTGATTTTTTGTTATAGCCGTATTATTATATATTTTTAACAAATTGTACGTTTAAGTGGTGTCTTGTCGTTTTATGTATGCAATTTTTTTTATTTATGTTGAAATGTTTAACTTTGTTGCGCATAGTTTTAAGTTTGTCCTACTTACGTAGTATTAATAGGCTTGTACGGAAGACCAGCGCCGCGGGGCCATAGTGACCCCTCGGCATATGCTGAGTATAAGCCTTTTCGGTGCCACATGTGTTTATTAATTTTTATTTTTGTATTTTTGTAAACCAATGTGTCACAGAATAAATTATTTTCTTTCTTTCTTTCTTAAATATGCTAATATAAAAAAATCCATATTAAAAGTAAATAAATATATAAATATAATAAGTGTGTAAATAAAATACTATGTTGGAGAGAAGTTCTTATTTATTATTACTAAATGCTGACTTAAACTTTTACCACAAAATGCAGCTTTGTCCGTAGTTCAAAATAAACAAGTATTAGTATTTTTTTGTGTAAGTTTTAGGTGCCAGTCCCGATCCACTCTCTTGTTACACGGGTCTTACTGTCAGAATCCTTTCTAGGAGCCCAAGCCAACTTTACCTGCAAGGGACCAGTCGAACAGACAAGTCTCTGTCAATCATAGTTCCCCAGCACATTCCATTATATAGGACTAACAATACAGTTAGTATACTATACGGTGTATAGGGATCATAACAAGACCTAAGGAGCCCAAGCCAACCTTACCTACAAGTGGTGTACATGCCCATCAACGGACGAGGCTCTGGTGAACATAACAGTGCCCGGTAAGCGGCAATAGGCTTGCCACCAATTACGTGGGACCGACTAGGTAATTGGCGAAATGTGGGCTTACAATATGCCTCTGCCTACCCCTTCGAGAAAACAGGCGTGAATGTATGTATGTATGTCGCAATACAGTTGGGGAATCGTGGGCGTATTATATGCCTCTGCATAGTGTGTACGTACATTAAACAGATCAAGTCTATATTAGGATAGTCTATATTATATCAAGTCTAATGGACATATTTAAAAGAGCATAGCCTGTGAGTTTCTTGCCAGTTCTTCTTACAGAGCGGTAGCTCGGAACTGGCACTTAGATTCACTTACACTTAATTATTTTTTGTTTTTAAATTGTTTTTTGCATGTAAGTGAATCTAAGCTTCGTGATTTAGTGTAATATTATTTCGATTGTATTTTTTTTTCATTTGTAATCATGACGTTTTCAAGTACTATGTATAATAGTATATGAAATAAATAATTTTTTTACTTTACTTTTACTTTAGGTTATAAGTTATCTAGGGTGACTATGAGATTTTATGTAGCATAAAAAAAAACCAAGTAACTTTAAATAATCACTTTTATTAAATTAAAAAAAAAACTACAAAGAATGCGCTACAAAAATATGGGTAGGTATTTAAATAGGCATCAAAAAAATAAATTCGTATCAAACTTAAAAATTTAATTTTTCATATGTACTTCTTATGGCAGCAATACTATAATTATATTCATTTAATACAATATTAACAATTAAATGCTTGATTTTGTTGTTCATTTAAAGTAAGTTAATTTCGAAATTGTCGCGAAAACTGCTATTGTCAGCTAGGGCTGGTGTATTTATTGAAATTTCCATGATTGAACACTTTTTTAAATAGTTATTTTATAAATTTTACAGGAAAATAATGTAACTTTAACTGCACGGTAGTATTGTTTCGCCATATTTGTTGTTGTTGACACTAGCGCTGCAGGTGATAAATAAAAGTACTAAATTTAAATCACCCGCCCGACTTAGCGTCAGCCCAAACCAACGGGCTAACCAATCAATCAGCTAGCCTTTTAACTAGGAGCCGACATTTTATTAAGCGGCTAGCTGCTTAATTAGCTGGCTGGTTTAACCAGTTGGCT
Organism: Musotima nitidalis; assembly: GCA_949126915.1. NCBI lineage: Eukaryota > Metazoa > Arthropoda > Insecta > Lepidoptera > Crambidae > Musotima > Musotima nitidalis. The sequence goes on along the minus strand of OX421424.1, from coordinate 1,237,043 downwards.
GCGACATATACACACTTGCGCTTAGATTAAGCGTATACTATGTTTATTCAAAACACTTCTCTGACAACTAGTACTGCACCTGCCATAAATAATACAGTTGAATTAATTTGACTTCTAGAACTTAAGGTATCTTTACTTAGTTGAGTAAGTAATATATGTTTTTTAAACCGAAAAACATCCACTGTCTCCCCTTCGCAGAAGCCTATTCTGGTTTTGGATAATCCAACCCTGTTTGTTGGCCTAAGATAGGTGAAGAGTATTCCGTCCAGAATTTCTGGATCTAAAACTGAATTATTCAAGTACTCTCTGCAACTTCTTCTACATTTCTTGCTGCATCTTGAATATCTAACGAATTAGTATTTTTATTTGCAATTTCAATTTTTATGCTGGATATTGTACTATTGTCCCCTATACCAATATCTATTTTCAATTCACCCAGCCCTAAATCGGATTGAGAACACTTTTTGAGCAATTTCATTTCCTCAGGCATCACCAGGGAAACATTAGAAGACTTCTGCTTCATTATCAGTGTCTTTATCCACTTTTTATTTTTAATTTCAAGTTTATCGTCATCATTATGGATGTGAATCAATTGGTTGCTTAACTTATTAACTTCTTCAATATCTTGCAATAGCTTTTTCTGACTTTCTTTCTCTAATTTTTCATGTTCCATTTTTTTCTTTTTTGCAGTCTTATCTTTCATGTTTTTCATAATGTTAAAGCCTACATGATCTTCATCTTCATAAATTTTGTTCATTCTGTCAATTTCAGACCAAGCGGCTGTTGAAATCACGGAACATGTAGCTGATGGAGACACGACAGCCGACTTACTCCTAAAGCTGGCAACTTCTTCATCAAACTGTGTCTCATTGTCTTCTTTCAAATATATTACATTCTCATGTCCAAATGGGTAATCACAATCTATATTTTCACACATAAGGACTTTTTCGTTGAAGTTTATAAAGAACAGTCTAACTTCAGAACGGCAAATAGGACACAGCTGCAAAAGGATATTTGTTATTAAATATTTAAGAAGGCGGAACGAAAAAGACTGCATGCTTAATAGATGAGAATTTAATTGTAGATGTGTTGTGTGACCAGAAGGCATAAGTTAAAGAACATTTGTCATTGTATGGGCATGTTCTAAAAGAAGATTAATATCGTATGAGGAATAAAAAAATAACTATGAATGTTATGGTGTTGCAGAAGACGACTGATGGACGAGAGATGGATTTACAGGGTGAAGACTGATATAATTGAGAAATCAGTGAATAAGACAATGTCATAACTAAGGTCAATGGAAGTAAAAGAGATGCTGCGTCGTTTAATGATTTATTGGGAGCAGGACAGGATGATAATAGTTTAGTTTTATTCAAGCGAAATTAAATTGTACATACATAATTAGATAACAGTGAATTTCAACTCAACTTACCCGAATACCATCGTCTAAAATAGTTGCATTCTGGCAGATATCTTCGTGACTGAGCTAAAACAAATAATTTGCTTAATATATATAATAATTTAATTTTAAAGGATAAAGTGTTAAGTGGTTTAAATACGTACTTGGCTAATTGTGGAAGGTATTAAACATGACGAGCTATTGTCAACATCCATCATATTTATATCTTAAGAAAATTAAGAAATTGAAAGATCTTTGGTAAAGCTCGCTATTATTATTTGTTTTTCTACATTTATTGATTTATCGAAGAAGAATATACAAGTAATTAGGTTACTTTTTTTCACTTGTTCAAAATATAAAGGCAAACGGTAATATTTATACAGCACACAAAAAAATATTAATTATAAAAAGCAAGCAGAAAATTATATTAATTTTATGATTTTCCTCATAAGACTTCCGGTGTGCATAGGTGTATTCAATGCACCAGGAGTATCATTCAATTTTAGTAGTGTGGAATACACGCACAAAGGTCTTTTACTAGGCAGAATATACATGTCATATATAATTACGTTAATAAATAGGAAACAAAAAAAGTGATTCAAGAAAATTAAAGAGAAGGAAGGCAGTAGCACGGTAATTTCTTATTTTTCCTTCCCAACTGGCAACGGATCAATAATTTGAAAAAAACATCTTAAAACTTCAATTGACATACAAAAAGAACAATGACAGTGTCATAAAGGCTTGACAGTGGACTTCTTGGCGGGAAAGTGAAGAGTCATGTCTGCAGTTTTGTATTATTTTCTAAAATTTGTGATATTTCTAACATTAATGTGTAATAACGGTGGATTATTAACCGTTAAGTGTTTGTGAACATACATGAGTGTTGGTAAATCAAACAAAACAGTGCAACATCACTTTTCAAATTTTCTCTCAATTAGTCCATGTGAGATCTCAGTATAGTCCCACATCTTTACTGAGGACTCAAGGGGCTTAGGGGAGGGTATCTCATTTACCATTTATCATCTTTATCACCACTCATTCTCATTTAATATAATTTATATGATATTAATATATCTCTAACTTGACACTGGCTAAATGTGCAAACCGCACGAAGCCATTATTTAAAAGAAGAAGAAGAAGTAAAACAGCGGACTTCTTGGCGGGAAAGTGAAGCGTCATGTCTGCAGTTTTGTTTTATTTTCTAAAATTTGTGATATTTCTAACATTAATGTGTAATAACGGTGGATTATTAACCGTTCAGTGTTTGTGAACATACATGAGTGTTGGTAAATCAAACAAAACAGTGCTACATCACTTTTCAAATTTTCTCTCAAGGAGTCCATGTAAGATCTCAGTATAGTCCCACATCTTTACTGAGGACTCAATGGGCTTAGGGGAGGGTATCTCATTTACCATTTATCATCTTTATCACCACTCATTCTCATTTACTATGATTTATATATTATTAATAAATCGCTTACTTGACACTGGCTAAATGTGCTAGACGCACAAAGCCATTATTTAAAATAAAAGAAATAAAAGAAAAGACAGTCATTGACACTGAGACAACTGACAGTGTGTGTCAGTGTGACATGACAGAAGTGACAGATTGATTTGACGTTCCTTGTTGAGCTGATTTGCTGAATTTTTTTCTTCGCAGTTTCTTAGTAATTTCGTAGTAATCCATACATTTTTATACGACTTACTACTCGGTCAGTGTCTCCTAATAAGAAAATCTATCATTCGATTAAATTTAAAAAGCAATTCAATATTAAACTTTAAGTTTTTCATCCAAGGACGACAAAATGCCGGTCAAAGCAGTGTGTGTTTTGAATGGAGATGTTTCGGGAACCGTGTTCTTTGACCAACAGGTAAGCGTCTGCCCTGTTCAAGTATTTTCACGGCATTCCTGACTTAACCTTGGCCTATGAACAGACCATTGAATGGAGTTTTATTAGTTAAATAATATTATGTTACGTCATACCTTAGTTGAACCGGTTTGCCTAATTATAATCTAATTATTATGCTATAACATTTTCTAATGTCATGATAATAATAGGCAGATAATATTAATAACAGGTAGACCGGATTTCGTATCACTGTGACGGCATGTTTTGAAATATGTTTGTAATATTATGATAATTATACATACATGCTATTTGTTTTACACTATTTAAATCATATTAGCATGACTGAAGTAAAAGGTTATTTATTTTACATTTTTTCGGCAAACAATATGTCCTATGTGAGTTCGATTCTCACACAGGACAATTTAATATTTGTTTGCATGAACATTAATATTTGTAGTGGCACTACATACATAGCTATTTATAAAAGAAAGTGTTTATATAATTATTAATTTCCATTATAACACCAGTTCTTGACAGTTAACGGCAACCTAAAGCAGTAATTTAATGAGGTATACTCATTTATTATGGTTTTAAAAATATCTTATTTTCAGGATGAAAAGTCACCTGTAGTGGTTTCTGGAGAAGTGAAAGGTTTGACCAAGGTATGTTATAATTTATTATGTGGAACTGAGTGTAATTTTTAGACCTATTTCGTGGCTGGCATGGTATTCCATAGTGGTAGGTGGTTGACGATCACTGAAGTAGGTGGGTAACATTTGATATTGCATGTTTCAGAGGCTATGCAAAAGTTTGGACCCTGTGATCACTATATGGTAGTTGTTAAGCAAAGTTAAGAAGCCCTAATGATTGACTATAAAAATTCTGATAGCAGTACACCACCTGTGTAAAAAAGGGTGTAAGGAGATCCTACCAAATAAAAAAAGTGTATAGTAAGCGGCAATAGGCTCGACACCTTGTTGCTCGGACCAATAATACAATTGACAAAGTGTGGGCATATAATATGCCTCTGCCTACCCCTTCAGAGGAACAAGTGTGATTTTATGTATGTAAAATTGTGTGCAATACACCACCCAATCTATTGAACAAACTGCATCATGTCTATGTGTCGGAGTATGACTTGAATCTCTCTCTATGGTCACTGAAATCAAACATGTTTATTTGAATATATACACATACATATAAAACATGCTGTCTAAACCAAATATCCAAGGTACATAACCTTTTGTCTGTTGTTATGGTATATTTGTCTTGTGGGAATCAAACTGTTCAGTGAAAGCTGGTATTCAGCGTTGATATGTCTCAGTACTGTAATTTTTAAGCGTATTGTTCACTGATTTCTTATAAAATTCAGACTCTAGAGGGTACATTAATGACACTGCCAAGCAACATTTACTGGTAGTAACCATATTAAATCAAATGCATATTCATAATCTGCATGTTAATGTCATTGTTGTTTCAATATAAATAATTATTTCACAATATTGTGTGATATCATGGTTATGTTAAACAGTAAATCAGGTGACCTTGATGAGTTGATAAAAGTTTTGTCTTATCACTATGTGATATTCATTGTGTTATCATTTACTTGATTGGACATTGTTGACTGTTCTTATTAGCTCTTGCAGAGGTCAAAATGAAATACTTATGTATGTAGGTACAGTCAGCGTAGAATAGTTCGAAAATTAGTAGTTAGAATAGTTAACATCCAAAGTACTATACAGATTGGCATACATCCATATTGTCAAAAGCGTTTAGGCGTGTTCTGATTTTCCTATAGTAAAGGTGACCTGTTAAAATGTGTATTTTATATATGAAAGTGTAACTAACTTCTGTCCATACACATAAACTTTATTTTTGGTGTGGTATTCGTTCAGTCATTGGCTGCGGTCACCACTTTTGGGCCTCAGGCTGTAGTACCCTGTAAATCCAATACACTATAATTGCGACAACCTTATTTTGAGAAAATCAGACTAAAAGAAATCAAATGAACATTATTAATTCAAAACACTGTATCTGTGTACATACAGTGTTTTGGATTCACAAGGTACTGTTGCTGTAGTGCCTTATTAATTAGATGTGTCTAAATTTAATAATTCGATTCAATACTTTTTTAGGGAAAACATGGCTTCCATGTGCACGAGTTCGGAGACAACACAAACGGCTGCACCTCCGCCGGTCCCCACTTCAACCCTGCCAAGTTGGAACATGGCGGCCCCGACTCGGGTGTGCGTCACGTCGGCGACTTGGGCAACATCGAGGCTTCAGTCGATGGCGGAGTTACCAAGGTAGAAAACCAACTTACTTGAAGAGTCCCGCAACTCAGCACCGTCATCAGCATCTCAGCGCGTTGACGCCCTACTACTGAGAATGGGCCTTATCGCATATACCAAGAAGATCAGGTCCTACTCTGGGTTTCAATTCAACACGGACGCGTCGTCATTATCGCTTATTAGGTCATACTTAATGCCCAGTTTGGACACAAGAAAAGACTTGAGGATGTATAAATTATACATTAAGCTAAGTTAGGATCCTATCGATCTGCTAGAAAATCGATGTACCTGCCTACTAAGCACTGGGTCCGCATCCTCGTGGTGGAGTATCTTCTATGTTAGTGGTGATGGTTTCCGCACTTAGTCGTAAGGAGTGGAGTATGATTTAAATCCTTTTGTGCTTACATGAAAGAGACTAGACTTCACGACACAGGGTATCCTAGTGTGAAGGCTAGTGAACTAATTATATCTTGATGTATAATATTTTATGAATAATAAAACTATTTGTATTTGTGTAGCTTGCCTTGTAAGAGAAGGCGCAAGCTCAGACGTTTATGGGATAGGTGAAGATGGAATAATTTTGAAAATATTAACCGGTTAAGAGGAACTAAATGCAGTTGAATTGGATACAAGCCCAATCAGTTTTCAAACTGCCTGCCTGTTAATTAATAATAATATTATTGTAAATATAATCTTTTCAGGTAAGCATCCAAGACTCGCAAATATCCCTGACTGGTCCCAACAACATTGTGGGACGCACACTAGTGGTGCACGCTGACCCTGATGACTTTGGTGTGGGTGGTCACGAGCTCAGTAAGACTACAGGCAACGCAGGAGCACGTATCGCCTGCGGAGTTATTGGTCTTGCCAAGATGTAAATACTGGGGATGTACACAAAGATCAGTGTTTGAAAGTATACAGAAATATGTTCTATAAGAAGCTTTGAACAATTTAGGGTACTATTGGTAAGGTCTTCTCAACTGGTGTTCTCAACTACTTTAGATACTTAACATCTGTATAAGATCCATAATTAAAGGGGTGATCAAAATAAAACTGAGAAATCCGCTTGACTGAAACAACAATTCTCCAGCTTAACCAAGCCTCTCCCCTCAATTCTTTTAATGACTGATTTTTTACCATAGAATATTTTTAGACACTGATTATTATTAGATTAAGTGCACCATTTTACATACTTAATTCAAATGGTAGTTATCATTCTCAAAATAACTTTATCACAAAGCAACATGAAAAATTAAAAAAAAAATCAGTCTATTTTCTTTGAATCTATATCACTTATATTCGTCTGTATTAAATTGAAGTGATGGATTAAAAATATCTTAGTAACAATTCCCGCGCAACAATAATTTTTTTTGTTGTAAACTAGGAGTAGCAATATCTGTAAAAAGTTGTAATTTGCAACTGGCAATAATGTTAGTAGTTTCAAAATAAGAATAAAATCTATCTTTTAAATTCTTAAAAGGCAAATTATTCATGTATATTTTATTCTGTTTAAAAATATAATTCATGTGACTATGTAGTTTATAAGATTTTGTTAAATGTGTGTTCTGTATAGCATTCCTTGCATTTCTCATTGAACAAAGTGGTTGATGTATATTTTTTTAATTTTTGGTGCAGGCAATATATTGTTTACATGTTTTTTGCTATGTTTGTATTGGTTGGTTCAATAAAAATGTTCATGTACTATAGCTTTTTTGTTTTTTTTTTTTCATTACAAAATTTTGCATAAATTTTTGAGTCATTTTTGAGCTAAGTAAATTAATATGACTTTTCTTACATTTAAGTTTTGTGGTCAAAACACTTGGAAATTCCGTACCTTCTAGGTGCGTTCTTGTAACCCTGTTGGACTGGTTTGAGGGATACAACTTATGTAGGAGGTAACACTGTATGTGGACTCTATTAATATGATAAGCCAGTGCTATATGCAACTTACATACATACATTGACACCTGGTTCCCCAACGGGATAGGCAGAGGCATATTATTCACCCACACTTTGCCAATTATATAGTTGGTCCCACGTAATAGGTGGCAAGCCTATTGCCGCTTACCGGGCACTGTTATATTTGCCAGAGACTCTTCCGTGGATTGGCAGGTGAGGTTGGCTTGGGCTCCGTATGTTTTGGTATGATCCCTATACAACTTGTACCTATATAAGCCTTTGCTTAAGTATAAAATATATACTTATCTATAAAGCTTTAAGCAGTAAATATCTATCTAGCTATCCCAGTTAGCATCAGATTATCCAATTGCCAGTGCCATAAGGCAGGCATAATAAAAAAATCTTAAAAATTACACACATTGTTAAGTACAATTTGCGTAGTTATCAAACAGTTCTCAGGGAATACTGAGATTTTCAATGATTGCAATGGCAATGGAAAAGTCATATTATGTTGCATTCAATCAAATATTTATACTATTTTTCTTAAATGCTATTTCTGAACCTGTGTTCAGTAGAAAGCTGCAACTAAAATAAAATCAATCAAATACATAATTTATGAATATTTTAATTGCCCTATTGAAAATATTTTACATCCAGAGTTAGTAATAAAGATGTTGGAAGAACAATCATGAGACAGGAACATTCTAGGACTGCTTTTATCCCATCTCCAAGGACAGTCTCCGTAACTTTGAACACTAATTGAAGCCCAGTAATGTTCAAACTCCCTTGTAGATACATATTCAGATAGACTCTTAAATAAATCTTCGATCACAGTAGGACTTAAAAGTCCTTTTATAATTAGTATGGAGATTCTACTCGAACTCAAGGCATTAGAACTGTCGGGCTGTGCGTATGTACTGATGTATGTTTCTTTAGGTTGTACGGAAATATTGTGACTCAGCATACCCACCCATTCCGTCAACTCTTCAATGTCAACATCTTGTAAAGATGGAATTTCTTCAATACTAGGGTTAACTGATCTTACTTCTAGTGAACATAGGGCTACTACCAAGCCTTTATCGCTAAAGTATTTCGCTATAGATGATGGGCAAACACTATCATCATTTGGCTCCCATATTATGTTAATATCAAACTTCTCCAACTTACTAAGACAATACTTCATCTTATCTATATGCCTTAAGTTTTTTAAGTCTATATTCACTTCGTAAAATCCTTGCTTTCGTTTTGTACCTTCTAACCCAAGAGTTTGATAAACATACTCTAAAACATGAAGTGTAAGTACTCCCTCTGGAATTATTGCTGCACAGTTATCTATTATACAGTTCCTATTTGCTGTTATGCAGTGTAGTTTACCATTTTTGACAAAACTTTCAATAAACGTGGGTTCTATGAACTCGGTTACAGAACAATTTACAACTCTGTAATAATCATTGTCTTCCAATATTTTAATTTCAATTGGCTCTGGAATCTTGAGTTCGTCTGGGCATGTTATTATAACACTTTTATAGTAATAATTAAGCCTTAAGGATTCAATTGCAGTGTCCAAACTCTTGCACTCTTTAGAAGAAGTTATAACTTTAGGTGGCGGGAAGTTCAATACTTCTGGACATAGCATTTTCACTAATTGTTTGCTTTTTTCTATTTACAAATATAGTTCTTATATATTGTCAATTCTTATAACGGCTAAAACTTTTAGTCACAAAATTTAAGTTGTAAAAATCATTTTGCTAAAGAAAATAAACAAACTTTTAGGTTACCTGTCACGAATGTCATATCGAAAGGCATTTTATTTTTTTGCTCTGCGTGCAAGAAGTTACTGTTACGCCTAACTTAGCAAATCCGTAGTTTTGAATCTAATTATAAGAATGATAGTGATCGCATTAATGTTTACTGACTTATTGGGATCTTCTTTCATTTTAATTCTCTTAATTAAGAAATAAGTATGTAGTAGTGCATCTTTGTAGGATACAAAGACCTTTGGAGCACAATGTTCCTACTTCTAGAAAATTGCCATATCTAAAGAGTAGGTTTACCAACAAAAAAACTATAATATTCAAATACATTTCTGACGGTTAATGGAAGTTACCCACGTTAAAGGCACTAATGGGTAGCTTGGAAAATTCTAACTATAGGACGTCACAAACTTCTCCACTAATGCGCACTGGTGGAAAATGATGAGAAAATGTATGACCTGATTCTGTCTCACCATGGTTCGTGGGAGGTGGCCCGTGCTCAGGAGTGGACGACCGATATGGCGTTGAGGTTAATATACCTACAATTCACTCCAGAGAACATGAACATAATTATTTGTTCTGGTCTGGGTGTTTTCCTATTTATATTAAGTATGTGTACAAAAAAAAGTATATAAGTATGTTGATCCATAGTTTAGTATCCGTAACACAAGTTCTTAATGATAAGTACTTATCTTTATGTCGGGAAATATTTATTTATTTACTTGCAAATATGATGTCATTCACTACCGCAAAAGCTATTTTTAAAATAAACGAACAAAAACAGATTCAAAGTTCATTTAATCAGGTCCTTGTAAACATCGAGCGCTTATTCTATAAAAAGCTGATTTGCGGGCACTGCAGTGTACAAAGCTTGCACCGCGTCGATGACTGCGGAGACTATGGCCTTTACTATAGGGGGGGCCACCTCTTGCATCACTTCCTGCCAGCTGGTGTTCACGAACTGCTGTATAGGAGCCGCTGTAAAGGTAAAAAGGTTATTATTATCAAAGGATACTTACTGCAACAAAATTCGCCCTTATCACAGCTGGTCACACTTGTGAGACTCCCTCCTCCTTATGACGACCGATATGGCGTTGTGGCGAGTATACCCGCATTCCACTTCTGAGGTCGTGGGTTCGATTCCCACACAGGACAAATATTTGTGTGTATAAATATGAATATTTGTTCTGGTCTGGGTGTTTTGCTATGTATATTAAGTATATATTTACAAAAAAAAAAGTATGTATGTATGTTTATCCGTAATTTAGTCTCCATAACACAAGTTCTTAATGGTACTTATCTTGGAACTAAATAATTGGTGTAAGTGCCTGAAATATATATTTATTTTATTTAGTGCGATGTCACATATTTTGCAATTGTACAGCAAAATATAATTACATCAAATCAGCAGTTCCAAAATTTTCATAGTTTCTGATTTTTCAAATGTGACGTCACGAAATATAGGATCACTCCCACCCCCTTGTCACACCATGTCACAATTCGTCAAACCCCTCCCACCCCCTTAAAGTGTGACGTAATTTATGAATAGCCCCAAAGCAAAGGGATCATTCAATGGGCGAATGGTGCGCGGGGGGGCCCGGGGTGTTGTATTTTTTTATGCCAGATGGTAAGTAGTCGATATAGTCCAAAAAATTAAGGTGCTTCATATCGTGTAATCTCATAACGGCCTGCTGAAATGCCGTCTTACTCCCGCTTAAAAGACCCGGTATTATGGCAACTAGAAAACACATGAGCCAGCAGAGAATATTAGCCCTTAATGGTCTTACACAGGAACGACTTAGCAACTACCATGAATCACTAAAACGAAACAGAGAATGTTAATTAACAAATAGTTCACGCAAAGGAGTTGTTAATCATTACTGAAACTGTTAATGTCTATGGTAGAACTGTTACTTCTACAGCACCTAGAAAATCTGCTATATCCAAATATAGGGTGCCAGTTTCTATATCATACCATAAAATAATATCGCATGCTTAATGGAATAGTGACTTAACTCAAAAAAGACGATTTTCGGGACATCACAAAAGAAGATCTTCTAAAGAATACTTGTCCTACTGGTAAGCGCATTAAATTGATACTGATTCATTAATTAGTAATTCTGCTTGTGTTTTGAACGTTTGATTAACATTGATTCGATCTCAGTAAGAAATAGAAAGACTGTATAAGTACGTAACTCAAACCTGACCTATCTATTAATGGGTCGATGGTCTTTTAAGCATGCGATATCTGCTTTTATGAAGGCTAGCTCAAAAATAAGAGTTAAATGTGTTGCTACAGGTGCAAATGTGCTAATTCTCGTATTGCTTTTGCTCCTAAGCCTGAGCAATAAATCATCCAGACCCCGCAGTTAAACCGTACTCACGGTTTTGTGGGACTATGTTATAACTACTTATAACTTATAAATAAGTTGTTATAACCTGTACTTACTGAATAAATAAGTAATAATTATAAATAATAATCCAATACTCACCGAGCACTTTGTTGCCGTTGAACAGGTTGTTGAATTTAAACTGCGCGCCCGTTTTGACCTGGTAGCCGTGGCGCCAGTTGCTGATGTGCCAGTGAGTCCCGCCTTGACCCTCAACAGTCTCAAGGTCAAAGTACGCCTTTATGATGATATCCTCTGGAGCAAAAGATAATTTCATTTTTCAATATTCGATAAAAGGTAATAATAATTGCTCTGTGACTAGGTATCATTAAAGTATTCGTTAAGTAGTCATAGAGTTGTCTGACTGTAATGACTTATAGTAATTAAATATTGTTCAATTAATTGGACAAGCTTCAACTCTTGGCAAAGACAAATCATGGAGTCTATAGGGTATAACAAGGCGACAAAAAACCCTTTTTACCCGAAGAGTGAGTAAGACTGAATGAGTATGACTTGTTTATTTATTAATGTTGAACTTACGTATTTTGATGTTATATTTCCCCTCGCCCTGGATGGGGAACAGTATCAGTCTTCCTCCCAGCTTGTAGTCCCCTTGCAGCTCCACGGAACACCTTATCGTCAGCACCTGCTTGCCTTTCTTCAGGTCTTGTCTTGGTTGGAAAATGCAATCATAGTACAATCAGTAGGAACAGAATTAGGGTGTCTTGCACAACGTTCACTGATTCTGAATAAAGCTACCTACTTATATAAAACATCGTACTGCCCCTCTTGAACTTTAAACAAATAACTTTGCTATGACATCTTGATATGTCGTGAGTGATATGGTGTGGAGGGCAATATACCCGCACTCGGCTCCTGAAGTCGTGAGTACGATCCCCACACAGGACAAATCGTTGTGTGCATGAACATGAATATTTGTTCTGGTCTGGGTATTTCCTATGTATATACATATGTATATAGAAAAAAAAGTATATATATATGTTAGTCCGTTATTTAGTATCCATAACACAAGTTCTTAATTATACTTATCCTGGTGCTAACGCAATGTTGTAGCTATACAGCATAAAGTGGTTACCTGCTGTTGTATGAACAGTCAGCCACAATAAACTCTTCATATTTTTTTTAAATATTTCAACATAAGATACACCTCAAAAATTAAATCTTAAACTTATCCTATACTTAAATAAGTTAGAAGTATCAATTTTATTATTTAAAATCTTAAAAATAAATGCCCAAAGACGTGACACTAGCTGGAGTTAAAATTTTTATAATTGTAGAAATACCAATTCAGATGATCTTTAACATATATCATATATATATAACATATAACATACATACCTTTGATGGTTAGACGTCATTTTACGAACCATACATATTTTTTATGTACATACATATTGGTTATGTAATAAATGAAAAATATAATAAAAAATAAAAAAAATATTTTCCCAAAGAGACAAGAACATACCTACCACAATACAATTTGGGTATCTATTAATAGTTTATTCTAATATTTATTCTAAGTGCTACATGACCAAAACACTTTTTTTAAGGTAATTAATTGAACAAATATCACATATCAATGGCCTCGTTTTCAGGTGCTTCATCACTAGGAACGTTCGTATAACAAATTCGAGCATTTATACAGAGCTTTACTATGCAAAGACTTCTTTTTTCTCTTTCTTTTCGAACTAATTATGTAGTTATATTTAAAGTCTGGACTTCTATAAACTCTGCTTTACCGTGTTGTTTCTGACCACTCAGCACCTCAGCTACGAGCGCTAACGATTCCGTAGGATGCTTTAAAAACAATCTTACTTGATCCCTTCCACTACGCAGTTCTTCATGCCAGTAATGTCGCTGTCTCTAAGTGTAAGCTTCAGGCCATTCTGGTCCCCGTTGATGACCGCCAGGTGCAAGGGGTCAAGGGGCTTAATGCCCAGCTCGGGGACACCTCGGGCCACCACTGGTACTGCAGCTTGCGTCGAAGCTTTAAGGCATTCTGTGTCGGTTTTTGAGCAAGGTTTGATGAACGGAGCTGAAATGACAAAAAAGGTATATAAAAAAGGATAGTTATGTTAAGGCGTTTACGTGATGGTGAGAGAGGGATTGTAGCTCTGTAGACTAGGTAATAAAGAAACAGTAACGAAAGTTACGCAGAGTTCTCAGAGGTTAATTCCAGGATAGGTGACTGTTTGGGTGGTATTTTATATGCAGCGCTTCCGTGTTTTTGAAGGAATTTCAAGCCGTTTGGTTCCAGTTATTATTATAATAATATGTGTTGGTCGTTAAGACAAGTTCGGGTAATATTGGGCATCTTAGCAAGACGCTACACTAATCCAATCCGCACTGGGTCCGGATATTGCTGTGGAGTATAACCTAAATCCTTCACACCTTTAGATAGATAGAACACAGATAGATAGGACACAGATAGATAGAACATAGATAGACAGAACACAGATAGATAGAACATATATAGACAGAACACAGATAGATAGAACTTAGATAGACAGAACACAGATAGATACAACACAGATAATGAACACAGATAGGCAGAACACAGATAGATAGAACACAGATAGATAGAACATAGATAGACAGAACACAGATAGATAGAACATATATAGACAGAACACAGATAGATAGAACTTAAATAGACAGAACACAGATAGATACAACACAGATAATGAACACAGATAGGAAGAACACAGATAGATAGGACACAGATAGATAGAACATAGATAGACAGAACACAGGTAGGTAGAACACAGATAGATAAAACACAGATAAATATAACACAGATAGACAGAACACAAATAGACTCCAAGTTCCCCAATCCCCAATTTTCACAGGGAAAACCAAAAAATTATACAAAAACATCCGAAAACCACGCCGGAGCCGCGTGCTATAGTTAGAATAAATGTATATTACTTAAATATACAAAAAAAGTACCGCTAATTTACATCTTAGTGATAAACGTCAAACAAATCAGTCATCTATGCATATTTACTCATTACTCATAGTACAAGTTCTGTTAAACTGTTCTCAAGTAACCATAGTACCAGCTTTGTTTACCAGTTGTCTGGTACTCATAGTCATAATTACTTCCTATGATAAGTAGCTATGCGTGGCCTTTACGGGAGCGACTGCCGTCTGTCCTCCCAACCCCGAAAGGTAACTGCGCCAGAGCCTTGTCCGTCATCCAGCAGGTGCATAATCTTGCAGGTGCACAATCTTGCATGTGCACAATCTTGCAGGTGCATAATCTTGCAGGTGCACAACCTTGCAGGTGCACAATCTTGCAGGTGCACAATATTGCAGGTGCACAATCTCGCAGGTGCACAATTTTGCAGGTGACATTTACTTAGGTCGAAGGATCTGGGTGGACCCTATGAACCACTTTCATGTGGTCATGGTAAAAGCTTTGTTTATTCGGTTTCTAGTACACATTGAACAAGCTCAAGGGGAACACAGGGAATGGGACTTACATTTAGTCCATAATTTTATAATGCCATGTCACATCCTACTTCACTACATAGTATAAAACAAAGTCGCCTTTTCTGTCCCTATATCCCTATGTGCGCTTAAATCTTTAAAACTACGCAACGGATTTTGATGCGGTTTTTTCCAATAGATAGAGTGATTCAAGAGGAAGGTTTATATGTATAATACATGCATAATATAGTAGTGGAACACTGTCAATTTGTGAGATTTGTGATGTGATGTCGTAATTCAACTCACTTTTTTGCGCTTATATTGCAAACGCTGGCCAAACCCTACGAGATTAGTCAAAATAATGTACTACAATATTGTACAACTTATAAAATTCTTCAAAAAAGTCCGCGATGGTATATGTCTATCTCTCAAGAATATCCAACAATAACCAATTTTATCTTTTACTTTTTACTAAAAATAATGGCTTATTAACAAGCCATTTTAAGTATGTATGACATTAATTCTTATCTAAATAAACATGTTAGTAAGCTTGGACATTAAACATAGATTAAATTTGTCTTTTACATCATGTAATTTCGATCAGTACTTCAGTACTTTTGTGCGCATGAACATACATATTTGTTCTGGTCTGGGTGTTTTCCTATGTCCCTAGAAAGATAAACTTATTTTTTAGTACAGAAAAGATAAACAGGCGCCTCAGAGGCGCAAAATTTTAAGTACCGATTTATTTGCATATTAAAATAAAAATACTTATTTTTTTATATATCAATTAAATGTTACATTATTAATAAGTAAATAACACACAAAAAAAGTATTATTATTTGTTTATTTTAAGGAATCATGTTAAATTTTCAAAAAAGTAACAAAAATTTGAAATTTTTATAGTACCAACATTTTACTAACATTTTTTAAAAGAATAGCTTAATTTTTATAACATTTTGTCTTACTAACTAATAAGTTACATTATAATCAGTCTCAAATCACAAAAAATACTGAAAAAATCACAATTTATAAACATTTGTTGCAAACATCTTTTTATGCTCGCCACATACGGTTTTTTTTACATTTTGTACAAGTCATCTTAGACATTCTCTTTTTTTGTTGTTGTACAAGTGCTACAATAACGCCGCACTTTAGTTGGAGGTTCTCCATCAGCTTCTTGAGGAAAGTCTGAATTAGCCTGTGGTACGATCTTCTCTATATTTTCTCTCAAACTTCTTTCCAAAGTAGGAATGCGCAATCTAGATCTCATCCGTTTCTATACAAACGACTAGGACCTCTATTCGAGCGAACTATATTGATGGCAGCGGTTCTGCCACTACTTTGCCCTTTAGAAATAGCCCAAACATGCCTATTCTTACCTCTGATCACTCTTTGCGGCGGGATTACTATGCGGTGGTCATGTCTTAGATTTTCAGAAGTTGTTGAGGTATCATTTAGATTTTCTTCGATAACTTCGTCTGCATATTCGTCTTCGAAATCACTCTGAACGTTATCTTCACTTAAATGGTCCGCTGTCTCGCTGTTACTGCCAACTGAAGAAAGATGATGATGAAGAAGGAAGATGAAGAGACCGACTTCATCTTCCTCATTCAAAAAAGAAGTAATTTCGATATCTTCCAGCCGTTTTCTGTACGCCATGATGTTAAATGTTCCTAAAAACCATTTAAATTAATGTATAGTAATAATAAAATAGCTTTATAATAACCATAAATATAAAATGATAGGTAAAAAGTAAAAAAACAAAATCACTAATAAATGTGCGAAAATTACACAGAAGATAAACATGCGCCTCTCGAGCGCAACGCAATGTCATAGCGGCGAAACTAAAGTACTTACCGGATAGCAGCGGTCGTCCCTCGGGCGTGTTGACCGACGACTGAGTTGGCTCGAAAACACAAGCGTAAACTCGCGCGGATTAGAAAAATACAGCGATATATCTGTTTCGCGAGCGCCTATGAGGCGCAGTTTATCTTTCTAGGGTTAAGTATGTATTTATAAAAATCCGTTATTATTATAAATACTATTCATAACACAAGTTCTTAATGGTACTTAAATGACGCTTCACTTTCCCGCCAAGAAGTCCTATATAATAAAATTAAATAGTTTATGCAATAAAAATATTTTGAAGTTCGAACTTACATAATGGAGAGTTCACTTACATAATATCTACATATATACAAAGTGTCCAATGTTTACTATTCTAGTTTGAAGTAAATTACCTTTGGCACCAAAGACCTTTGATGTCGTTGTCGTTGATGATTCCATGATAAGTCATGGAACTAAATAATTGGTGTAATTTTCAGAAAACATTTACTTGTAATACATACTTTCATGCCTGTTTCCCCGAAGGTGTAGGCAGAGGCATATTATAAGCCCACACTTCACAATTCGCCAATTATATAGTTGGTTGGTTGGTAATATTATACATACTTTCACGCCTGTACAGGCAGAGGCATATTATAAGCCCACCCTTCGCTAATTATATTGTTGGTCCTAAGTAATAGGTGGCGAGCCTATTGCCGCTCAGAGCACAGGAATCTCAAGATGAAACGTATCGAATATATGGCCTAGCCCTTCGTCCTCATTGACAATCGACGAGATGTCATTCTTTAAGCCACCTTATACAACACCTTCGAGGAAGAAATTGAATAATAGATTTATTTGTAAATGCCGCAACCACACACCACAATAATTTGAACGGAGGCAAGTCCTGTGAGAATAATTGTAAACTGTTACAATTAGTCGTTAATCTAAACAATGTTATTTTTATCCTTTGAGAAATACTTGTACTTAGGTAGATAATGTGTTTATAACCTAGGTAATAAAGCGGTATTAAAACAAACAATGCAATTACGAAATCAAAGGTCTTTGGTGCCAAAGGTAATTTACTACTAACTAGAATAGTAAACATTAGACACTTTGTACGTAAGCTCGAACTTCAAAATATTTTTATTTCATATAGGACTTCTTGGCGGGAAAGTGAAGCGTCATTTATGTAGTTTTGTTTTCTAGGATTTGTGATTTTTCGAACATTAATGTGTGTGTAATAACGGTACATTATTAAGCGCTCGTAGCTCTGCGGTGTTCGGTGGTCGGAAACGATCACCGAAGTACAGCAGAGTTTACAGAGGTCAGTCCTTGGATGGGTGACCGTTTGTGTGGCATTTGATATCGAGCGCTTCCGTGCTTCGGAACGCACGTTAAGCCGTTGGTCCCGGTTATCACAAAATGTGGTAGTCGTTAAGCCATGTCAGAGGCCTCATGGGCGGCTTGAAAAATTCTAACAGCAGGACGCCATACACCTGCCTCCACCAATCCGCACTGGGTCAGCGTGGTGAAGTATGACCCAATACCCTCACACCTTGGTATGTGTGAGGAGGCTTGTGCTCAGTAGTGGGACGTTAATGGGCTGTGATGATGATGATTAACCGTTAAGTGTTTGTGAACATATATGAGTTTTGGTAAATCAAACAAAGTAGTGCAATATCACTTCTCAAATCAAGAAGTCCGTGTGAGATCTCAATATAGTCCCACATCTTTACTGACGACAAAAGGGCATCTCATTTACCATTTATCATCTTTACCTGGAGGAGTGGACTCATTCTCATTTACTATGATTTATGTGTAATTAATGTATCTCTTACTTGACACTGGCTAAATGTGCAAAACGCACGAAGCCATTATGTAAAAGAATCAAAAATATATAAAGTACTTAAAACGTCAAAATAAAATAAATATAAAAAAGTAAATATTTTTACACTGAAATCACGAAGCTTAGATTTACTTACATGCAAAAAAAAAATTAAGTGTAAGTGAATCTAAGTGCCATCTGGCACTTGGTTTGGATGGTTGGTTTGGTTTGGATCTCCAAACCACCGCTTTGTGAGAAAAACTGACAAGAAATTCACAGACTATGCTCTTTTAAATTATCAATCACATATAACAATATCGAACACACACAGTGTTCACGATCCTGAAGCCGTAACCAATAAAGTAGCCCTAAGGGAACCTTCCATCACAGTCAAGTAAGTATGTAATGTGAAACTGAGCTGAATTTGTGCAATAGGGGATGGTCACAACAATGATCTGTTTGATTTTTTTTTTAATTTACACAAATACAAGTTGAAAATGTTAAACCCAAGCTTGTTTATCTGAGAAGTAATAATTTACAGCATAAAACCTCTTTTGAAGAAACTGCTTTTTATCTACAGTTTTAAAAGTTGGCAATGTTAGATCAATTATTTCCTGTTGTTTTTTATTATAAAATCTGATACCTACCATTATCCAAAAATGAATTCTTTGTTTTGTGAAGTCGACAATTTGGCAGAGAGCATATTTTTATTTCTAGTATTCAAATTCAATTCAACAATTATGTGTTTTTTAATTTTAAAGGTTTAAATGTTTTTGCGAAACTGTAATGCAACCGTTAATATGTGGTTTTTTTAAAACATATTTCTGAGAAAATATCTGGACTTAAGATTATACATAGCTCTTAAGGCGCGCTTTTGTAGTACGAATATATTATGTATGTCCGCAGCAGTTTATTATGTATGATTGTGAATTACTCAATCAAGTTCTAAAAATAATAATTTATTTTAGGTTCGGGCCCATATAAGTAAGTAAAAATATAACAAGAATGAGTCTTATTACAAAACCAGATCTAAAGTTAAGCCAGGTTTCAACTCTTTTTTAGGGTTCCGTAGTAAACAAGGAACCCTTATAGTTTCGCCATGTCCGTCCGTCCGTCCGTCCGCGGGTTAGCGCAGAGACTATTAACATTAGACAGCTGAAAATTGGTGTGGGTATACATATTAATCACGTCGACAAATCTGTAGAATATTTTTTTTTTAAATATTGTTTTTTAACATACCTCCCCTACACGTAAAGTAAGAATGATTTTTTTTTCTCGAGTCTATCTTATCATGTTGGGTATCGTTAGAAAGGTCTTTCAAAAGTAATACGAGTTTCTTAAAACCATTTTTCGATTTAGGGATCCGTTTTCGAAACATTAAGCTTTAAAGTGGAAAAAATTGATAGAGTTCAGTATCCGCCCCCCCCCCCCCACCAGGTAAACGGTACTTTCAGAGTGGCTGAAAAAATTCACAATAGTAGTATATATAATGAAGTTAAAAGGAAAACTATCACGGCTAAGTAGGCTTTACTGGTTTTCGAGTAATGGACGACAATCAAATAAATTTTTGTATTAAATGTATTAAAATTTCATTCATACCGTAGTAGTGATATCTATCGGGGAATAGCAGAACCTGTTCATATAGCGACATTATGGCAAAGGGTGACTACGGAACCCTATATTGCGCGTGGCCCGACACGCACTTGGCCGGTTTTTTTAAAATAATTAAGACGTAAGTCATAGCACTAGTTTTAAACCGAACCCAACCGGTGGTAAGGTAAAGCGTCATGTCTGCAGTTTTGTTTTATTTTCTGAAATTCGTGATATTTTTAACGTTAATGTGTAGATAATAACGGTGGATTATTAACCGTTAAGTGTTTGTGGACGTACATGAGTGTTGGTATTTGAAACAAAACAGTGCAACATCACTTTTCAAATTCTCTTAAGAAGTCCATATGAGATCTCAGTATAGTCCCACATCTTTACTGAGGACTCAAGGGGTTTAGGGGGAGGGCATCTCATTTACCATTTATCATCTTTATCACCACTCATTCTCATTTACTATATTTGATATGGGATTAATATATATCTTACTTGACACTGGCTAAATGTGCAAACCGCACGAAGCCATTATTTAATGACTTTAAAAAAAATTGTGTTCCGCTCTGGCTTAAGCAGAATTGAGCTAAATGTTAAGAAAGGTTGTATTGAATGCGAATCCAACGTAGTCGCACATTGTCAAAACAATTTTCAATGATTTAACATCGGTAGGTATAGCAATAGATAATAATATTTGTGCAAATAATTGATTTGAGGGGACCTTGACGCCTAGTTTTTATATAGTTTTGCACTATTACTGTCGGTCACGCGGATGAAGCCGCAAATTGATAATAATGCAAAAGGTTATTTATTATGTCTGTATGTGACTTTGAAAAGTTACTTAGGTTTTATTGGTATATGGACTTATTGAATAAAGATAAAACTATTTTTTGACAATTACAATCATTACCTTTTAAGAAGTTGTTTTATGGATACTAAATAACGGATAAATATACATAAATTCTTTATTATACATACATACATACATTCACGCCTGTTTCCCCGAATAGGTAGGCATATTATACGCCCACATTTCGCCAATTAGATTTTCGGTCCCACGTAATAGGTGGCGAGCCTATTGTCGCTTGCCGGGATCTGTTAAATTCGCCAGGGCCTCGTCCGTTGATCAGCAGGTGCACCACTTGCAGGTGAAGTTGGCTTTGGCTCCTTAGATGCTAGTAGGATCCCTATTGTATATACTTATTGGATTACTAAGGAGTCTCCAAACTGGGTTTTTCTGTATCTTCTTATTAGTTAGTTATTTTGTACATCATCTCAGCCCATTAACGTCCCACTACTGAGCACGAGCCTCCTCTCACATATCAAGGTGCGAGGGTATTGGGTCATACTCCACCACGCTGACCCAGTGCGGATTGGCGGAGGCAGGTGTATGGCGTCCTGGTGTTAGAATTTATCAAGCCGCCCAATAGGCCTCTAACATTGCTTGACGACTACCACATTTAGTGATAACCGGGACCAACGGCTTAACGTGCCTTCCGAAGCACGGAAGCGCTCGATATCAAATGCCACACAAACGGTCACCCATCCAAGGACTGACCTCTGTAAACTCTGCTGTTCTTCGGTGATCGTTTCCGGCCACCTAGAACCGCAGAGCTACGAGCGTTTCTTCTAAATTTTAAAAAGTTATTTTGTGCACATAAAGATACATATTTAATTATAACAATAAAATATACATACAAATTCATTAACACATACATTTATGTCAAATTAAGAACCATAGTAAGAAATCATATAAAAATGTGTTATTAGTTTTATTCCAAAACACTGGTGAACGTAACATAAATTTAGCATTACCAATTCACTAGATTCGCGAAGAAGTTTGCAGAAACTTGGCAAAGTTCTGTCTTCCGTAAGACATTTAGATTTATCGCTTGAAAAGTTTTCTTACATTACTTATTGTTTATAGCGTCACAGACAAAATAATGAAGATTGTTATCTAATATAATATCTAATAAAACCAATTGATAATTTAAAGGAGCATAGCCTGTAAGTTTCTTGACTGTTATTCTTACAGAGCGGTGGCTCGGGACTAGCATTTACACTTAAATGTTTTTTTAATTGTTTTGTTGCATGTTAGTGAATCTAAGCTTTGTGATTTCAGTGTAATCATATTTTAATTGATTTTATAGTTAATGTTGACCATTTCAAGTACTTACTAAGTATTATAACATTAAAAAAAATTGAACCAAAAATCATCATCATAGTCAAGAAAGAAACTTGTTAATAAAAATCTATTATTCTTCTAACTTAACTCAATTCCAATTTAAGGTGGAAAGTTGCTATTCTTTGAAGGATTCATCATCCTCCTATCAGCACCTTAAGGTCCCACTACTGACCAGAGGCCTTCACTCAACAACCAAGGCTCAGCTCATAATCCCGCTCCTAACAGCAGGAGCGGGAGTATGAGCTGAGCCTTGAATGCAAGCCTATGGCTTAACGAGCACCACATAATCGAAAAACTGAGGACAATAACTTTCTGACCAACATTTTCGAAGCACAAAACTAAGCTAAAGGTTCATTAAATAATAAATAATGCTACCTACCAGAAGCGGCTCGCACACTGATCACCATAGACAAGGCGCACAACAATCTCCACATGATAACTCCGGCACAACCACACAGAACGACAACAGGATATTTTCAGTCAACAAGACGCGATTTCGCGTACCTTTATACTTAAGAGCGACACTTCTATAGGGTTACCTCGAGATTCTTTATTGCGGTGATAAATTTTGGGTTTCAAAAAAAGAAATAATTACTTACAAATACTTTTTAATTACTACTTTTAAATCACTCAAGAATGATTCGATTTTTCTTTCAATTTAATTAAACAATATGGAATAAAAATATATTCTATATTGTCCCATAGCTTACAGAAACATCAACGCGTCAGTAAATCCAAGATTACATATTTTTACTTAATGGTATTAAGTAAAAATATGCTGCTATAGGATATAGATTTTTTTTTCCTTCTGGGTGTATTTGCTATCAGTCCTAGGACTATGATCAAATTTGTTCTGTGAAGCTGTCATGCGGAGTGGCTTCCCATTGGAAGCTTCGACTCATCTGCTGCCTAGAGCTACTGTCGGTCTTCTAGCTCCAGGATATGGTGACGTTTTAGCCGTCTCACTGGTCCATGGTGAGTTGGCGAGCAAGTTCGTTAGGATGATGGGCTAACCGTTCTTTGTATTTAGCTGCCAAACTCCGAATCTCCTCTTTAATTGTGCTCATTTTGAGGTGCTCATATATTTCATTGGTGGATATGTACCATGGTACATTTGCAATTGCTCTCAGGATCTTGTTCTGTTGGCGCTGAAGTATATTTATGTTGGAGTCATAGGATATAGATGACAAACTATTTCTTCCCTTTTTCCTATTAAACACGCACAAAAATGACAAGACAACGTTTTAAAAACGCTTCTAAGCGCGTAAAATGATCATAATAATATTAAAATAGTAAGCTGCGATGGTGCTGTCTTATTTTCTGGTTTATCTTTTGTGTGTAATCTATAATTTCACTCCACATCTCCATGTACCTCTGTCATAATGCTTATAATCACTCTGGCGAATTCGTTAATAACTACGAACTTGTTTATATGTGGCCATGTGCTCCGCCAGCGCCTGATTTAGAAATAAAATGCTTATTGGCACATTGCATATTGATACTTAAGGACAAAGGAAAGGTTCTTATTTTATGATGCTATTTATATCTTAGGTACATATATTTTTTGTAAAAATTAATAAAATGCTTCCATGCAAGTTTTATTTTCCTCGATGCATTGCGGTTGTTTCGGACTATGATCCCTAGGTCAATGTTTGTTTGTCCTTCTAACGAATCTAAAGATTTCATTATAATTGCCTTCAATTTTCCTTAATTCGATAATTACAAGCACGATAAATCGGATGCAAAGGTTGGTTGCAGATTAAATTTAATTTTAGCAACTTCATATAAGTTAATCTATTTCTTTAATTCAAACAAGGTTCAAAACAATTGTAATGTGGGTATCATTACTTAAGTGATCAAAATATAATAACAATATACTCTTTAAAGAAGTTTTAAAATCTAAGAACAAGCGATTTATAGACGATAATAATCTACAAACTGAATGGTAAAATCTATCAACCAAATACCTGAAGTTATTTCGATAAAATAATTATTTTGCAATCACACCTATTCTTAAGTTCCAAAATAAATATCATTAAGAGTAGATTAAGATTAACTTGTAATGGACACTAAATGAGCCATAAACAAACTTAAATAAATATTTTGTATTGTATTTTGTTTTAATACTTCAGATACATAAAAAACCCCCAGAGTAGAACCAATATTCACGTTCATGCACGTAAAAAGAAATAATAAATGAAAACAAATCTGTACAAGTTAGTAAATTAAATCATATATAATAATAAATACTCCTTATTTCTCAGAACAACTTACATGTACCAGACAAAATGTATAAGAATAAGTAAAATTATACTAAATCAGTTTGTGCCAGCCCTACGCGCAGTCGCGTCACTCGTAGCGAAGATCCTTTCTTCGTTGCTAATAAAATGGCTTCAAGTGACGTCAAAAGAAATGGCAGAGGTCACTTAAATTGCTTTAATACATTTCCTTGATCATCTTATTACTAGCCAATGATTTTGTCAGCGTAGAATTTTAAAATAAGAGTAAAGTGATAACTTAATGAACTATTAATGCTAGGTGTTTTCGTATGTATATTAAGTGTGTATATAATAAAATATATTTAATTATGTTTATCCGTTCTTTAGTATCCATAACACAAGTTCTTAATGATACTTATCATGGAACTAAATAATTGGTGTGATTGTAAGAGAATATTTATTTATTTATTGATACCTGCTATCGGAAACTTGGATTTTATGATTTGTAAATTAATGTCATTTGGTTTTTTTGTAATGTAATTAAAGGAAAATTTTCCAATCGTTGTATAAAATATATAAGTCGAACCACTTAGTACGAGGGCGACACTGAAAATTTCGGGAATCAATGAAGTGACACAACATTACTATTTAAAAATGTATTTATTGCTTTTCGAAGTATTCTCCGCGAATTTGAAACATTTTTCCATACGATGGAACCAATGGTTGAAGCAACCATTCCATTCGGAAGTAGGGGGCTCCAAAATGGCCGTTTTGTAGGCGTCCACAGCTTCTTCTTATATGACTTGATGAAAATCTCTGACCACGCAATTTATTCTTTATTTTAGGGAATGTATAGAAATCATTAGGGCTTAGGTCGGGGCTGTATGGCAAATGGTCTAATAATTCTATGTTTTCTTGCTCTAAAAACTCTTTTGTTCTGTGCGCGGTTTCAGAACTCGCATTGACGTGATGGAGGATGATGCGGCGATTGCAGTTTTTACGAGAGTTCAGAAACGACCTGTGGCAAACAAATGCTAGCATACCATTCTGAATTAACCGTTCTTTGTCCCTCAAGAGAAATAGGCGCAACATGGCCGGTTTTGGAGACAAACGTGACCATATTTTTTTTTTGCCACACTGCGTGAACGAACATTTTTTAATGGCTTTAACTCATTTTCGAACACCCAAACTCGTGACTGATTTTTTGTTTCGGGTTCGTTCGCGTATATCCAGGATTCGTCACCTGATACAATGTTGTACAGCATTTGAGGATCCTGCGTGGAATCTTTCGAGAGTTCTGACGCACTAAGTAACGCAAGCCGTTTTTTGCTCTTCACAGAGCGAATGCGGTATCCATCGGGAAAACAACTTTTTTACACCTAATTGTTCATGCAAGATTATTTGTATTTGACTCATGCCAATGTCGATCTTCCTCAACGTTTCGCACGGCACCAACGTTTTCTTGGGTGACTGCAGTTTTTGGATGACCTTGACGGGGATCATCACTGGGCTTGACTCGTCCACGTTGAAATTTAGCAAACCAGCGATAAATTGTGGTTTTGGATGGGGCTTCATCGCCAAATGCAGAAATCATCCGGTCAATTCACTGTTTTTGTGTTAAACCACTTTGAAAGACATAATAAATCATCGCTCTTGAATTTTCTCGAGTCAATTGCATTTTCTCAACGACTAAACAAGTTTGACAAGACCTTGTGACCGAGATTCTTTTTTTAAATAAATAAATGGTATTCGATATTTAAAACCAAGTAGTTTTCAATTAAACAGATTTTAATATGACAGGAACAGTGGAAATATTCCATTCCCGATACTTTTAGTGCAGCCCTCGTAATACACCAATAAAATGTCGATAATGACAGATGACATGCAAATAACAAATAAATACAAATTTGACAATGAAACAATGATACTGAATGAGTAATTTTTTTCTGTTTATACTTGTGTTGGATATTTCACTTTGTAAGTGAATATTTACGCAATTGAATTAAAAAAAATATGTATGTGATAAAAGTATGTGTATTAATAACATAACCCCCGTTATAAATCATAATTTCTATTTTGCTCAATTTTATTTTACTAATGTCGTATTTGCTTGATAGAAACGATAGGCTTCAATAGTGATTTTTTATTCTTAATATATTACAACAATCATTAATTATAACCTATAATAAGCCTCTGCCTACCCCTTCGAGGAAACAGGTGTGATTGTATGTATGGTGCATGTTCATATACATCGAAAACACCCATACCAGTACAAATATTCATTTTTATGCACACAAAAATTTGTCCTGAGTGGAAATCGAACCCACGACCTCATGAGCGGAGTGCGGATATACTGACCACCATGCCATATCGGTCGTCAAAGTCGGTCCCGGTAAGCGGCGATAGGCAAGCGACCTTTTACGTGGGACCAAAAACATAATTCGGATTTTAATATGCCCTGCCTATCCCTTTGGGGGAACATGCGTTATTATGTGTGCGGAATGCGAACCCATGACCTTAGAAGCTTTTTAGCTTATTCTATTGTGTATCATTAGCCTTTTAAGCTTAGGTGTTTGATAAATAGGATGACATTAGATCTTTTTTTTCTTTGTTTAATTGCCAGCAGTAATATCCAATAAAAACCTTCCGACGAAGCTCGCCGCTCGTTTAGAAACAGGCGGGGGCCAGTACCTGGGTTGCAGCGACTGACACCCCGCCCGCGTCCAACGTACCCCGGACCAAAACCGGGAGGACCTCCTCAGAGGCGCAGTGGCGGCGCCCCTCCTACCTCCTTGTGCGACCATAGCGTGTGTGGCCGACTTCTCGGAGGGTCTATGGTCAGAAAGCAGGGCCCTCCTGGCCCGCTTGCTGCGCCCTCTATAGGTCCCTCTTAGTTTCCCCCCCGGTAGTCAGTACTAAGGGCACCCAGAGTCGCCAATCTCTGGGTGTTATCTTTTTCCTAGCGCCTCCTGCGCCCTACCGGGAGGTACTCAGCCTCCCCACCACGACAAGGTGGAGACCAGTCGGGGGGGGGGGGGACATTAGAGCCTGTTTCAAGTCTCAGTAAGTTTCCATTAGCTTTTACTTGACAGATTAGTCAGTATAAAACTGTCATTTCATAAATCAACTTTTTTAGGTTCATTCAAATTTCGAGTATCTCCTAATCAGATTTTGTGAAACAGGCTTTAATTCGCTTTACTTTATTTATTGAGTACACTTTAAGTGCATAAACAGATGTATCCTTGAAAACCGCTGGCACATATTGCTTTACGGAACGACTTTCCAATTTTTGGGGTACCGTATTCAAAGAGTTCCACCGGGAGCCTATTATCTGTCATGTACCCACCAGAACCCTCAAACCTAGATCTCTGTAACATACATACATACATTCACGCCTGCTTCCCCGAAGGGTTAGGCAAAGGCATATGATACGCCCACACTTCGCCAATTATATAGTCCCACGTAATAGGTGGCGAGCCTTTGCCACTTACCGGGCACTGTTATGTTCGCCAGTGCCTCGACCGTTGGTCGGCAGGTGCACCACTTGCAGGTGAGGTTGGCTTGGGCTCCTAAGGTCTTGGTAGGATTCCTATATACACTTTAGATCTCTGTAACTACTCTTGTAATGACGAACTAATTTGCAATCCTGCAAAAAATTAAATTTAAAATATTGATAACTACATAACATAACAGCTGACGTTTATGACATATTCCGGCTGAGTTTTTTTTTCTTTTAAAAAATGGCTTCGTGCAGTTTGCACATTTAGCCAGTGTCAAGTAAGGGATATATTAATAACATATAAATTATAGTAAATGAGAATGAGTGGTGATAAATGGTAAATGTGATGCCCCCCCCCCCTTGAACCCCTTGAGTCCTTAGTAAAGATGTGGGACTATACTGAGATCTCACATGGACTTCTTGAGAGAATTTGAAAAGTGATGTTGCACTGCTTTGTTTGATGTACCAACACTCATGTACGTTCACAAACACTTAACGGTTAGCAATCCACCGTTATTACACATTACTGTTCGAAATATCTCAATTTTTTTAAAATAAAACAATATTGCCCACATGACTCTTCACTTTCCCGCCAAGAAGTCCTCAAATCGGCTGAGTTCTAAAAGGACAATGACTGAAATACCTAACTTATTCAAAAAACGTTTATTTCCGAAACTTATCCACATATCCGTTTTTTTTTTTGAAGAACACATTACGAAAATAGCTTATAATCAAAGAAACTAGCAAATAAAAATGAAGAATAATTTATTTTTATTTTTCTATGTTTCGAGAACAGCCTTGATTTTCCGCGAAAAAATATCTAATATGTACAAAATATTGTTTCTACGAATATCAGATCAGCGTCGACGCCTGTTCAATATTTATTTTGTAGCTCATTAACGACAATTTTAGCTGATTTATAACACAAAACAGTGACTATTGAGTAAGGTTAAATTATGAAATGAAATAAAATTTTATTTAGACATAAATATCTACATATTAGGTCGGGGAAAAAGTCTTTTCGCATAACGTAGGTATAAACTTATTATAATTTTTTTTTGACTGTACTATTTGTGTCTGGCTGGTTTTGGTAACATTAAAAAGGTTCCATTATAAAGAAAAGAAAAAAATAAAAAAAAGTTGTTTCCCGCTATTTTTCATTTGTTTTTCTCTCCGTTAAAATGAGTGAATCTAATGAAGAAATTCGATACATTTTAAAATTTTATTATAAAAAAGGCAAAAATGCAACTCAAGCAGTGAAAAAAATTTGTGATGTTTATGGACCTGATGCAGTGTCAGTAAGAGTAGCACAAATTTGGTTCAAACGTTTTTAGTCCGGAAATTTTGATGTTAAAGATGCACCTCGCTCTGGTCGCCCTGTTACGAATAAAATGGACGCCATTTTTGAAAGAGTGGAGCAAGATCGGCATATTAGTAGTTACGATGTAGCTGAAGAACTGGGAATTGACCACAAAACAGTTTTGACCCATTTGAAGAAAGCTGGTTATACAAAAAAGCTCGATATTTGGGTGCCACACGAGCTCACTCAAAGAAACTTAATGAACCGTGTACTCATTTGCGATTCATTATTGAGACGTAATGAAACCGAGCCGTTTTTGAAGAGATTGATAACTGGCGATGAAAAGTGGATCACGTACGACAAGAACGTGCGAAAAAGGTCGTGGTCGAAAGTTGGCCAGGCTTCACAGACTGTGGCCAAACCTGGCCTAACACGAAATAAGGTGATGCTGTGTGTATGGTGGGATTGGAAGGGCATTGTTTATTATGAGCTTTTACCGCCCGGCAAAACCATCGATTCTGACCTTTACTACCAGCAACTGATGAGATTAAAGGAAGCAGTCGAGAGAAAACGGCCGGAATTGATCAACAGGAAGGGTGTGGTCTTTCATCACGATAACGCTAGACCACACACATCTTTAGCCACTCAGCAAAAATTAAGAGAGTTCGACTGGGAGGTCCTAGTGCATCCACCATATAGCCCAGACCTTGCGCCTTCAGATTTTCACCTGTTTCGGTCTCTGCAGAATTCTTTAGGTTCTGTAAGGTTGACCTCAAGAGAGGACTGCCAAAACTATTTGTCCCGTTTTTTTGATCAGAAGTCCCAAAGTTTCTACAGTAACGGGATAATGTCTCTGCCCACAAAATGGCAGAAAGTTATTCAACAAAACGGTACATATATATTGTAAATAAATGTAAATAAACTTTGAAAAAAATGTCTTGACTTTTCATACAAAAATACGAAAAGACTTTTTCCCCAACCTATTATAAACAAAGAACAGAATTCAAAAACAGTAAACAATTTTTACACATAAGTTTACATATAGTATGCCTAAAAAGGACTCAAAGGACCTAATTAGGCTTACAAATAAGGATGATTTCCTAAAGGGTCGAATCTGGAACTGGGGGCCTACCGCCGAGTTCGATGGCAATCGATTATAAGGCAAAATGGATTTCGAATTGATTCTGTCGTACCGCCGAACTCATGGAAATCAAAACAAAATGGCGTTCTCCATTTACCTATTGGTCTGTCATGGACTGAAGGTCATCAATGTGAGGTGGCTGTTGGCAGATTCCCCGGTACGGATTAATGAACGCAAAACAAAGTTTGATCTAGATGGATTACCGGTAATCCATCGAATTCGGCGGTAGGCCCCCTGATCAGTGGTTATTTCAAATGCTAATAGAATTCGTGTCAATGTGGAAAAAGGGCTAGCTTCTTTTCACCATTTAATCCGTTTCATCTAGAGATTTCTGGGATAAAAGTGAATTTTAAGGCAACTATTTGATCCTTGCCCGTTCTATTACGACTAAGCTCCCGCCCGCAGTGAATAGCTCTGTGAACTACTGGGGTTATTTGGAGAACAGATATGACATACAAGGTAAAACTAACATTCCACTTACATGGATTCGAAAGAAGCCGAAGAAAAGACAGAAAGCGAGGGCCCGAGGAAGAATCCATGCATTGTTAATTAGAGCACTCTATTGCGCTACCCTACGTGTATACTTCTTATCATGTCCTGTCCATCCCAAGGTTGCCTGGAAGAAATTGCTGTGAGCAATAAGGCCGCCCATTGTACAATTAATTTTAATGTAAGTTTTCAATTGCTGTATTTCTCTTTATTTTGGTGTACAATAAAGTAACGTACCGGGGAATCTGCCGACAGCCACCTCTCATTCATGACCTTCAGTCCGTGACAGACCAATAGGTAAATGGAGAACGCCATTTTGTTTCGATTTCCATGAGTTCGGCGGTACTACAGAATCAATTCGAAATTCATTTTGCCTTATAATCGATTGCCATCGAACTCGGCGGTAGGCCCCCAGTGGAGTTACAACCAAGAGAGGTGCACAGAGAGCGCCGTTAGAAAGAACGATGTGCGGAGAGAACAGCATGCAGAGTGTATGGTGCATCGTGAAGAGGCCGAGCTCACTACCCACAAGTCGAGGAGCGGTGCCGGGGGCAGCGGGGCAGCACCTTGTGCGGCGCGCTAGTTTAAGTTTGACCTTCATATGAGCTCTATTGAGCCTAACTTGAATGAATGACTTTGACTTTGACCATGACATCCCTTTTCATTAGTTGCAGCAAAGCTTCTGCCCACTGTGAATGGGATGTCAACTATAATGCATACATACATGTGCTTTTATTTCTTGAATATGGTACCGCTCATATCTCTTTCATTGTTGTTAAAAGATATATTAAATTTCCGTTTTGTTCGTAAAAATTTGACGACTCTAAAGTTCAAAGTTCAAACCTTTTATTCCATAAACTATTAGTAAGATTGTATACTCACAGGCTATGATCTTTTAAATTATCAATTAGTTAGTTAACTGTACTGTTATAAGCTAAATTGTACTGTTGATCTTAAAGACAATAAAATATTTTTTTCTTTATTTTATAAAATAAATAAATATCTATTTTCTAAATATTACACCAATTATTTAGTTCTAAGGTAAGTATCATTAAGAACTTGTGTTATGAATACGAAAAAACATACATAAACCTTTTTTGTAAATATATACTTAATTTATATACATAGTATACATGGTCGTAAGATTTTGTATGTATACATAATAAGTTTTTATTATATAGTTTCCTGATGTTTAGTTTAATATGTTTGCCTTTTTATTCATTCTATGATAAAAAAAAGGTACATAATCATTTAAGTTGTCATTAGAAGAATCATCCTCCAGACTTTTGCATTTCCAGTTGATATTCATCCAGTATCACTATTAGGTACCATTTGCTTTTACAAGTATTTATATAATATTACTAAAATGTTACGGAACCCTTTGTGATTGCGTTCGTTTGGCATTTATCTTATTATTATCCATACAGACCACTCGGATCGCACGGGTGTCAACAAAATATTTTTCCTCATTCAAAGATAATACGCAGAAACATTATAATTCGTCTTTATGATGACCAACAGGTAGAACAGGAACTGTTTAGGTTTAGGGATTGTGTGTGTTACTAGGCACACAAGAAATTAAGTACATGTGAAGGTACAATTTATTGTATATAGAGATTCCTATAATTATAGTGAACGCAAAAATAAATATTTGACAACCTAGTGACACTATTTGCATTGAGAGATTGCATTAAAACATCGTTTTTAGTAATGAAAACATAAAAACGTATAAACTAACAAATAAGCTCCAAGGAGCTTATACGAATAAACATAGATAACACAATATAGAAGTCAGTAATAAATTAAACAAATACAAAAGGGTCTCAATAAAAGTCATTAAAAATATATATAAATAATTTTACAAATTGTGGTCCGACAAAATATTTAGACATTATGTCATTAAAAATCTCAATAAATAACAAATACATACAAAATTACCACATCCTACTGGTAAGCAGTCTCTGCAGAAAGCGTAAGAGCGGTACATGATCATCTCATCATCATGCCAGCCCATTAACTATCCACTACTGAGCAGGAGCCTCTTCTCACATACCAAGGTGCGAGGGTATTGGGTCATACTCCAACACGCAGACCCAGTGCGGATTGGTGGAGGCAGGTGGATGGCGTCCTGCTGTTAGAATTTATCAAGCCGCCCATTAGGCCTCTAACATGGCTTAACGACTACCACATTTTGCGATAACCGGGATTAACGGCTTAACGTGCCTTCCGAAGCACAGAAGCGCTCGATATCAAATGCCATACAAACGGTCACCCATCCAAGGACGGACCTCTTACTCTACGAGACAACGACATCAAGTGCACCCACTTTCCACTTATAGTCTATTGTAACTGCAAATTCCAAAGCAAAATGGTCTTGTAAAGGAATGCCTTAAAATTTTATGGGTTTGAATGCTGATAATCGGCACAGTATAATGTGCTTTCTGAAGGCCATCATGTGTCTCGTGTAGCTCGGGAGAGAAAAAAGGAGGCTGGGATATAATTAGGTGTACAGAGATCCTATCAAGACCTAAGAAGCCCAAGCCAACCTCACCTGCAAGTGGTCGGCAGGTGCACCAACGTGCATCAACGGACGAGGCTCTTGCGAACATAACGGTGCCCGGCAAGCGGCAATAGGCTCGCCACCTATTACGTGGGACCGATAATATGACTGGCGAAGTGTGGGCGTATAATGTGCCTCTGCCTACCCTTTCGGGGAAACAGGCGTGATATTATGTATGTATAAATGCGAAATAGTAAGTTTGATGGTGAAACATGTCATCCAAATCAATGAATTGCCATTCTAACATAACAGACAAATTGTAGGATAATTAAAATCTCATGTATTTTTGAATATTTGAATGCATATACAAAGCTTTACATATTGTACAACTTGTACATATTCTCTGACATAATTGTATTTTTACAAATAAATAT
Organism: Musotima nitidalis; assembly: GCA_949126915.1. Classification (NCBI taxonomy): domain Eukaryota; kingdom Metazoa; phylum Arthropoda; class Insecta; order Lepidoptera; family Crambidae; genus Musotima; species Musotima nitidalis. Next base: position 1,202,986 of record OX421424.1, on the reverse strand, counting down.
CTTTGTATCTTTGACTCTTTTATGGAGTGTTCGAATCATTTAGACCAGGACTTCCCAACCAGGGGGGCGTGAGACGTTTGTGTTTTCTGGTTTTTCTGCTCTGATTTTAATAAAAACTAAGCAGTGAAATCGTCTTGCCGTCGATAGTGACCTAATGATAGCTCTGGCAAAAACTGAACCTAGGATCGACCAACTGGTACAGAGAATGCAAGCTCAAGTATCTCATTAGTATTTATCTATTTTTCTCTCATAGTACTCTTATTATAAGATCTTATAAATTACGTTGGTTAAAAAAATATGTCGGATTTAATTTTGTAGAAGTTACAACACAAATAAATGTTTTTGAAATAATGCGAGTTTTATTAGTCTGTCAAATTTATAGGGGGGGCATGAAAATATTATTTTTAATCCGGGGAGGCTCGACGAAAATAAGGTTGGGAATCCCTGATTTAGACTATATCGACTCCTTATCATAACGACAATACAACGAGTTTAAGTAAAAAAAAAACCCAAAAAATACTAACTCAGCCCCGAAATTCCCCAATAGTTACTCATTCAGTATTTTTCATGCAAAATCAAGTTTTTTAAGAGGATCAGTTTATAATGTCTGAAAGATTTCAAACATTGGTTTGATTAGATCCGTGACAATTGTTATTAGACATTGTCTGGCCCTTCTTCCTCAAGATAACTACATCACGACTTTAATTAATTACGTTGTTGTGTAATTCTCTGAGTAACCTTTGGTACCTACGTCAGTTATTTCAATGCCTACCATGATCTTTGAAACAACTTTTTTATTAAGTATTAGCTTTAGTATTCATGTTAAGAATAGAGTCCGATCATTTGTAAAATACTTATAGGTTATATTATGGATAGTTTAAAATAAAGGATAAGAGAAGATTTCTTTCCACCTTTTACAAGGTAATAAACAACGGTCCCTAAGTAGAAAAGGACATGTGTAAAACTAAAGTTTACAGGGGAATGAAATGAAAGTTAAAATTGCTCAAGAAAAAATACTTTCAGTTATAAATATTTTATTCACCTACCTACCATACATCGGTTCAGAAGTAAACTTAAAATGTTTATTTTGAACATACAAAAATCAGTGACAAACAGCGCGAGGTATCGTATATATAGATTTTTATATATTTTTGGTACAGTCCTGTTAGTATATAAGTTTAGTTGGTAATTGTGAATTGTTTGTGTACCAAATAAACATATCTTCTTTCTTTCTTTCTTTCTTCTATTCACGTAATGTTTTGTTATATTGTAAATAGGCCAAATTGTTACTAACTGTTGGTCTGGCATAAATGATTTTTAATTTAATTTTATTTTATTTATTTATTTATAGATATGAACCGGTACCAGTTCTTGCAAAAGGTCAGGCATTGCTCTACTGGGATCGATCCATCATCACTGACAGAACTATTCTCGCCAATAAGCCTGATATTGTTTTGCGATCAGAGCGCCGGGCAATTGTTGTTGACATCACAGTTCCACATGACGAAAATCTCGTGAAGGCAGAAAAGAAAAAATTAAGTAAATATCTGGACTTGGCCCACGAGATTACTGCCATGTGGGATGTGGACTCAGCGACGATTGTTCCGATAGTGGTTACGGTCAACGGGTTGATAGTGAAGAGCTTCGACCAATATATTAAGAAGCTCAAGCTAGGTAGCTGGGTTAAGGGCAGATACAAAAGGCAGTTCTTCTCAATACGGCGCGCATTGTGAGGAGGTTTCTCTCTCTGCAGCCCTAGCCGCCAGTCGTTTGGGTTTTACTTCGCGGCCAGCGGTCTCCGTTTTTTATATTTTTTACAGTATCGTATTTTTTTTTGTTTTATAATAATTGTGAAAAATATAAATGATGTGTAAATTTAATAAATATATGTGAATAATAATAACGAACGAAATCAATTATCAAATTAATTATAAAACTAAATTAATCAACGAAAATTTCTAGGTATACCATTATCGAGTTAAAGAAATGGGTATAACGAAGTTTCGATTAGAGTAGGCCTTCAGATTAGACTGGAGAGCAGACCCTGGGCCCAAGGTTTAAATGGTAAAACGGAGATTATGTTGGCATGATGAGAAAATTCGTTGTATTTAAAATTGTTTGAATATAACGGATTTTCTGAATTAATTGAAGTTGCATCCCAAAATACCGGGGTAACTGACTACATCTACAAACACATTGTCAAGTGTCAATGTTTACCCGCAATTCTTAGAAATTGTAACTTAATTACATACATGCATCATTCGCAGTTCGCAGCTTAATAATAATGGGTAACACACACACACATTACTTAGTGGCATAGTTAGGGTTTTCATTCGAGTGAATCCAAATCCAGTATACGGGAGAAAAATTCGATATAAAATGTTATACATTTTTTATTGCACAAAAAACAATAACAAAAAAAAGCTTTACGTGAAAAAAACGAAGTACAAATGTGGACTTATTTCTAAAAGAAATCTCTTCCAGTAAACCTAAACTGAAGTGGGAGAGATAGTTAGCGGGCATTAATATCACACTACAATATGATAACATTACACATATACATATACAAAAATATGATATAAGATATATGTTAGATATATAAACCTATTTATATACATAAATGAATACTAGGAAATGGTCTATATTTATCACTGTACATTCATATCTCTTACCACTGCACTTTTTAAAGTCAGATTACTTCCATAATTATCTATTTTGAAATGAATTAAGGAAGCATCAACTTTTTATTGATTTAAATTTTATTCTTTGTATATTCTTTGTAATATAATAAACTATTGCGGGCATATATAAAGAAAATTAAATATTAAAATTTTCCCCAAAATTTCGCAAGCAGTAGCTTTTATTTTTTATTTTTTTATTTTTCATTTATTACATAACCCACAGTAATCAGACAAATGTAAGTATAATGTATGACTAATTATAAACCAAAATCGGGTTAATATTTCTTATGCTTCATAAGTAAATATTAGTAGACAGAGGTAGCTTATTTTACGTTAATAAATAATAAAAAATTGGTATTATTCATACAATGGATATAATAAAATATACTTCGCGTGTTTATGTGTGTGTGTGTGTGCGTGTGTTTGCTATATAATTAATATTACTTACATGAATTGTTTAGTATTTCAAGTACACAACGTTTCAGCCGAGCTTTATTGATATTAAATATGTCTTTACTTACTTACTGTTAGGACACAGTAATATTTTTACGTTAAGTAAAATTTAAATGATTTTTCTATAGCAATAAGCGGCAACCCTATTCATCCTACACTATAAAGAATAAATGAAAGAATTTTATGGAATCTGTCAATACCATTATTAAAACTTTGTATCTAAGTGTCAAAGCGATGCTATGTTTTTATCACAATCGATTGACGTTAATCGAATCAGACCTCTCTGTTATGTCAGTCTCGCTCGACGAGTTAAATCTTACATATATACATGCAATCACGCCTGTTTCCCCGAAGGGGTAGGCATACACATAACATTTGCCCACATTTCGCCAATTCTGCCAAAACATTACGTGAATAAAAGAAAGAAAGAAAGAAGATATGTTTATTTGGTACACAAACAATTCACAATTACCAACTAAAAGAATTGTGCCCACGTAATAGGTGGCGAGCCTATTGCCGCTTATCTGATATTCGCCAGTGCCTCGTCCTTTGATCGGCAGGTGCACCACTTGCAGGTGAGGTTGTCTTGAGTTCCTAAGCTCTTGGTAGGACCCAATATGTAATGAGTTAAATCTTCGATGCTGATATATCTACGGCTGCCGTCACCATGCTGTGTATCTTTCTGCTGCGTACCCATGGGTTGTGGAATGGGCCAAGAGATGGCTCAAGAATGGTGCTCTTCGATAATAGTGCAAAATAGGTTTTAAAGTGATGCCCCTGGTTTAGTAATTGTCATTAAGTTTGCGGTGACCCTTTTCCATCAGGTGAGACGTATACTTGACTCGATATAAAAAGATCAGTATTTAAAGGGTAAGCTGTGCTTTTATTCATGTATAAATAATAAATTAAATAAATATTTTCTAACAATTACACAAATCATTTAGTTCCAAGATAAGTATCATTAAGAACTTGTGTTATGGATACTGAATGACGGATAAACATATAATAACACTATTTTTTTTTGTATATACATAGGGAAACACCCAGACCAAAACAAATATTCACGTTCATGCACACAAATGTTTGTCCTGTGTGGGAATCGATACCACAACCTTGTAGCGGAGAGCGGGTATACTCGCCACACGCCAATTCACGCCATATCGCTCGTCAATGTATAGTGAGCACTCCATTACTCTAAAGATGTTATCATTTTAACATCGCAGCACTTAAAGCGTAGGTACCTGCGTAACTACTCCATCAACATTAGCACACTATTGTGTGACATCTAATTTCCTCTTATAACTTTATACTTAATTGTCGGCGATTTAGAATAATCTGTTTTGAATAACGTCATCATTAAGCTATTACCCAGAACCTAGACTAACTGCGAGATATCTACTTTTTAGGGATCTGTAGGGAAAAGGTTTTATTAGGGTATGAAAACTGAATATTCACAAATGTCATTTAGCAATGAAACTATGGAATGCAATGAAATAATTAACTTACAAATTTACTAAACAACGTGTAAATAACTACTACGGTGAAAGGACAAACCGGTATTTGACCCCAACAATATTTAATAAATATGACTGGCTGAGGGATTTAGACAAGAAAATGAAGTGAAGTAAGATTAAAGAAGACATTTAAAAGCACAGTATTATGTACCTATACGACCCAAGCTTTGTAATAAGAAGTTCTACAGTTTATACCCATATTTACTTTGTTTTATTATTATTATTGTTTTTAAGTTTAAGTAATTAAGTTATAGACTTATTTGCTAAGGATAAGAAATGTTCCTGATTACTGTTATTTTATTATAAATTTTTAACATTATATACCTTTTTAATAAAGAGTGCTAATCCCGCCGACAAACTGGAAAGCAGTTTAGTGGGTTTAAAATGTATATATAAGGTTTTAAGTTTCAAAAAAGCATATTATTATTATTAAACTATAGTGATTCCTCCGATATTGCAAGCGTCTATCAGTTAAGTATCACCAAGTGGGATAAAAACATTTATATCGGAAATTAAAGGCTTAAAAAGTATGTATACTGTAGTGTTAAATGTAAATTAAATTAATCAAAATTAAGTTATTTAAGGTGGTTAATGTTTATGTGAAGCGACTGCCGTCTGAGCTCCGCAACCCAGATAGAAACATTCTATAGTTCAACCAGCTGTCAGGATGTTAGAAGGCACTGACTTCCTAATAACGACAGCCATAGATGTTCATGACAGCCGGGACCAACGGCTTAACGTGCTTTCCGAGGCACGGAGCAAGCGATAATTGCGCACAAAACGAAAAGTCATAGGGTTTGAACCCGAGACCCTCTGAATTTAAAGGCAAGGAGTCTCCCCACTGGGCTATCGTGATATTTCTATGTCAACAACAAAAGCGAAACAATTAAGGTTAAAAAGGTTAACCGTTTGACTTATGTTAAGAGATATCTATTGTGGTAATCCCAAATTGTGTTTACGAGTGCGGGTTTGCCAGGATTTTCCTAGTGAATTTCATTAACATTATATAGTTAATTATTAAACACGGTTTTATGGCGTTGTAAACTAACTAGCTGTAAATCATGTTAGATTTGAATAATATTAATTACCTACTTAATTAGTATACGGTATATTTCATTCAAATAAGTTGTAATAAAACATACACATTTTTATTTAATGAGTAATGAACGACCAATAAGTTATTTAACCCTTATATAGATTTTGTTTTGTCTGTAAACTTAAAACTTTAAATATTTTAATGTCAAGAACTATAACTATAAACATAGTATTTGAAAACGTCAAAATTAAATATACAAACTTACAATATTTTCTCGTTAAGTTTTTTTGGAAGTTATAAAATTTATTAGACATAATGATATTAACTTTAATTTTTAACTTAATTTAACTTATTTTCTCTTTTAACATTTAGCAAAGCTTCTCTTTTGTTTCTTTCCTTTTATTCACAATTAAGTCTTCATACGAGTCTGGCTGTATTGTCGTCACTACACTTGATGACATAGTGCCATTAATTTAAAAAGAAGAAGGAGAAGAATAATCTTCATATTCATAATTGCACAGACTCAGAAGTTATAGTTACTGCTATACAATCAAACATCATCATTTCGTCCATTTGCCCAATTGATTTCTACGATAATCGATCTTGAGCTGCTTGTATCCATCGGCTTCCCGCCGCCTTGATCATCGGTCTATTGGGTGGGAGGCTTCAGGTTTGCACTATAATAAGAAATGTGAGATATTTAGGCCGTGTCCCCAGTAGGCAAACTGTTAGCGGCCGACTGAGTTGCAAGACTGAGAGACCGACGCTGCAAACTACGTATAGTGAGCGCAAAACTAGCAGACTGTGGACACTCCATTTCAAATATATGGAAGGGCGTACTAAATCGGTACGCCGCAAACTCAGTCGGCCGCTAACCGTTTGCCTACTGGGGACACAGCCTTAGTCATTTCATAATAAGCTGCAAACTGTGTTTCGCGTCAGTGTCAATAAACAACAATTAACTCTACAAATAACAAGTCTAGCAAACTATTCCTAAAGTATTAGAATTAAACATTGTATCAAATCACTTAATGGTTCCACGAACCTTAAAGACCTACTAAGCTTCTTTTTTTTCTCTTTATTTCTTTAGGAGCTTTGATCATATAAATTGACCATGCCAGCTCCATCGTATCCTAATCTTAACCTATTACATTTTAATAATATCATATATTCGCTGAAAAAACATTTTAGCAGCGCTCGAAGTTGGCTCAGCCAGAAGTGAAATGTAGGGACCGACGCTGGAGTTCATTACACTCAACTCATTACAGTTCTGTCTCAGACCTCGAGTCTGCTCACACTCCATCAACAAGTGAAATACGTCATCAATTACTCCACAAGTCTCACAGTTAGGAGATTCTGTTACTCGCATGAGATACTTATACTTATTGAGAGGAATGTGACCGGACCGAAGTCTGTGGGCCATGATAATTGCTGTTCTGTTTAGTTGATTATTCGAGAACCAAGGCTTCCGAGGAGGTTCCAATTGAATGGTCTTGTACCATATACCCTTTTCTTGCGATCTTTGGTCAAAAAACACTTTCCATTTTGACTTACAAAAGCTATTTACTAAGCTTTACTAGGCCTAACATTTATTGTCATGATGACGTGCACAACGAATCGGAGCTTAGTAAGAGGCTTTTTTTTTAATAATGACCTTGTGCGTTTTGTACATTTAGCCAGTGTCAAGTGAGAGATATATTAACAACATATAAACCATAGTAAATGAGAATGAGTGGTGATAATGATGCTAAATGGTAAATGAGATGCCCTCCCCTAAACCCTTTGAGTCCTCAGTAAAGATGTGGGACTATACTGAGATCTCACATGGACTCCTTGAGAGAAAATTTGAAAAGTAAAGTTGCACTGTTTTGTTTGATTTACCAACACTCATGTATGTTCACAAACACTTAACGGTTAATAATCCACCGTTATTACACATTAATGTTAGAAATATCACAAATTTTAGAAAATAAAACAAAACTGCAGACATGACGCTTCACTTTCCCGCCAAGAAGTCCCAATGAATCGGAGCTTAGCAAGAGGCTTTTGTTTTTCTATATGTCATGCTTTTTTATTAACATAGGTGCGGCGATAGCCTAGAGGTGAAACCCATAGACTATAAATTCAGAGGATCTCGGTATCAAACCCTGCTTGACAATAATTTTCTTTTATATCTTGTGACTGTAAACACAAGTTGGGCTTCTTGGCGGGAAAGTGAAGCGACATGTCTGCGGTTTTGTTTTATTTTCTAAAATTTGTGATATTTCTAACATTAATGTGTAATAACGGTGGATTATTAACCGTTCAGTGTTTGTGAACATACATAAGTGTTGGTAAATCAAACAAAACAGTGCAACATCACTTTTCAAATTTTCTCTCAAGGAGTCCATGTGAGATCTCAGTATAGTCCCACATCTTTACTGAGGACTCAAAGGGCTTTGGGGAGGGTATCTCATCTACCATTTATCATCTTTATCATCACTCATTCTCATTTACTTTGAATTATATATTATTAATATATCACTTACTTGACACTGGCTAAATGTGCTAGCCGCACAAAGCCATTATTTAAATGGAAGAAGAAGAAACACAAGTTTATATAGACTTATCAAATTGTTTTAATGTTTAGTACAATTTCTTGTAAATGGCGGTAGAAAAAACTAACTTTGATTTTCATAAAAGCTTCATTGAGCCAAACTTGAATAAATTATTTAGACTTGGAGATTTTGAAGTTATATGCATAAATTATCCCTTGCTCCGTGCCTCGGAATCACGTAAAGCCGTTGGCGTTCCCGGCTGTCATAAATACCCATGTCAGTCGTTATCAGCCGCCATGAGAGAGAGTCTTCGACTATCCTGAATGAAGCTGGGTTCACTATAGTCATGTTTCCCGCTGGCTTGCGGAGGTCAAAGTTTAAATCTTTTATTCCATAAACTATTACATAGTACTTGAAACCGTCAAAATTAAATATAAATATAAATTAAATATAATTCTACCCTCACCGCGCGGAACGTACGGACGTGTGCTGTGTTGTTAGTTGAATTAATTTTATAATAAAATAAATAGCATCGGTGCGTTTATTCAATGGGCACAAAATGTAATGGATGTGATACGGAAATATACGACATTTCGTATATGGAGTGTTCGAAGGAAAATTGTAAGAGAATATACCATGTGAAGTGTCTTGCATTTACGGAAGAAACATTTAAGGCGTTTAGTCAAGATTTTAAAAATAACTGGATATGTCCTGAATGTATGCGTGATGTTCCAAAGCGGGGTAATGTCGAGACGCCTATTCGCGGTCAAGGAATCATGAATAAAACATTTACGCCTGGAAATTACGTTAACAAGGAGCGCGGGAAGTCCAGGATGCAGGACCTTTCTATTGTTGAAACAGAGCGAAATCTGTTTGAAGAAATCATGGAATTTCATCAGAAATTGTATAATAAAATTGAAGAACAAACAAAGGAATTCAATAACCTTCAAAATAGATTTGATTGCACCGAAGCAGAGTTAAAGCAAGTGCGAGACGTTTTGAAGGTAGTCGAAGAAAAATCAAAGAGGGTAGATGTATTAGAAAGTATGATTAAAGTGCTGTTAGATAAAAATGAAACCCGACTAATAGAACGACAAATAAAAGAAACTCAATCGTCAACATTAGAGATGCCAAAATCGTTTGCAAGTACGGTAAAGCAAAATCAAAAGCAGGCGGCAGTAGCTAAACAATGTGTGGCCACGAAACCATTGTTATTACTGAGCGCAGATAGACCAGCTACTAATGAAAATAGTGGTAATAATATTATTATTAACAACGACTCAGAAGCAACGCAAGAATGGACCTTAATAAATAGGAGAAAAAGTAGATATCCTAGCGCTGAAGTTAAAAGGGGAGGTTGTAGTACTGGTTTCGAAATACATGGGACGGAACGTAAAAAATATTTGCACGTCTGGAGACTTCAGAAAGAGACAACAGTACAATGTTTAGAGTCACATGTGAAAAGAATATGTGGTCAGGAAACTGCTGTGAAAGTGGAAAGAATAAAACACAAAACGGAGAGAGATTATGCATCTTTTATAATAGGGGTTCCTGAAAGTAAATATGATTTACTAAGCCAGGCGGAAAATTGGGCGGTAAACATTGAATTTTGTGAATGGGTGTGGTTTCGTAAGACCAGAAACAAATAAAAATACAACTAATATTGAAGTATTTTACCAGAACGTGAGGGGTCTTCGAACCAAATTGGATGAGTTCTACGAAGGTGTATCTACTTCGGAATCGAGCTTGTTCGCTATAACGGAAACTGGATGTAATGAATCGATATATGATTCCGAGTTGATACCGGCAAGATATACAATTATTCGATGTGATCGGGCAGATGGGCGAAAGCAGGGGGGCGCTTGTTTAGTGGCCGCACCTCGGTACGAACTGCGGCAGGTAGCGATCCCGGGCGACGTCATCATAGACAATCATGCGTTCGAGCTAGTAAGTGCTGCTATTTATTTACATCAGAGATTTTTGTTTTTATGTTGTGTAATTTATATTCCTCCAAGTAGTAATGAAACTGAATATATGGTAATGTTTAAAATAATAGAAGAATATTGTAAGAACTACAGTGCTGTCTTAGTTTTAGGTGATTTTAATTTGCAATCTTGTCCAACAAATGTTACAAATTATTATGAATATTTTATAAGCTATTGCGGATTTACTCAGAGCAACAACATAGTAAATTGTAGCGGGCGTCTGTTGGATCTGGTACTGAGTACGTGGGACGGCGACAGTGTGTGTGTGAGCGCGACTACTCCGCTAGTAGCCCCGGACGCGTATCACCCCGCGCTCGCGGTGTCCGTGCGGCTGGGTGCGCCGCGGCCGTTGTCGTCGTCGCCCGTGTTCGGCGGTCCGGCCGGCCGTCGCTCATTAACACGGTGGAATTTTAACAAAGCGAACTTTTCATTGTTGTATTCAACGATAGGGGCTATAGATTGGACTCCGATGTGGACATTAGATTTAGATAATAGCTTAAGTTTTTTATATGACACTTTAAACGCTGTAATAGATGAGTGTGTACCGAAAATAAATAAAAAATGTGGAACCTCGCGATACATTTACCCAGAGTGGTACACGCGTGAAATAATTTGCGAAATAAAATTAAAAGCGGTTCTACACAAACGTTTCAAAATTAGTAAATTAAGACAGGATTATGCTGAGTTCGCGGCAAGTAGGGCCAGGGTAAAAAAATACATAAAATTGGCTCAGGAAAAATACAGAGAACGTGTTCAAAATCACCTTCTCGATGATCCGAAATCTTTTTGGAAATATATAAAATCAAAGAGAGGTACTAGGGGAACTCGAACTATTTTAAAGAACGGAGAGGCGCTCTCAGATGACCAGTGTGTTAGTGAATTCGCGAAGTACTTTTATTCGGTATATGGCACGGAGCAGGCGAAATTGGACGTTAGTGAAAGTGTAACTAGGGCTGTAAATGTGAATGAGGGGGCTCGCGTGCACCTAGATGAGTTACAACTACACGACGTAAGGGGGGCGCTGCAAAGACTCAAGCCTAAGACTTCCGTAGGCCCGGATGGCATTCCTCCGTACGTTTTTAGGGATTGTAGGGAAGTGCTAGCGCGGCCGCTTCTTCACATATATAATCTATGTTTAAAATACGCGGTGTTCCCGGAGATTTGGAAAGTCACGCGAGTAGTCCCTGTTCCAAAGGGAGGTATGTCATCAAGCGTGGACGGATACAGACCGGTGGCAGTGCTGTCCACACCGGCAAAAGTATTGGAATCCGCTATTCATAAAAGTTTGTATTCCCAAGTATGTGCACAACTAACGGACGCACAGCACGGCTTCCGGCCAGCTCGGAGCACCACCAGCAATCTCCTGAACTACATGTCGGATGTTGTGCCAAGTGTCGATGGTGGGTTGCAGGTTGACGCCGCGTATTTCGACTTTAAAAAAGCGTTCGATCTGGTAGATAATGACGTGCTACTAGATAAGCTGGCGGGGCTCGGTTTCACGCCGCATCTTTTGCATTTATTTGCTAGCTACATGAGAAATAGGCACCAATATGTGGAATATGCTGGGTATGTGTCAGAAATTTATAGCACGAGAACGGGAGTAAGTCAGGGCAGCAATCTTGGGCCTTTTGAGTTCATATTGATGGTAAATGATTTGCCGGAGGTCGTAAGGGACTCCAAGTGTTTATTGTTCGCGGATGACCTCAAGTTGTACATGGTGATTAGGGGCCCGGAAGACTGTAGAAAGTTGCAAAGGGATATTGATAGAGTAGTAGAGTGGAGCCAGAAAAACCGATTGCACTTTAACTCTTCTAAATGCGTCACAATAACTTTCACGCGCGCCCATAACCCCATTCTGAGTGGTTATGAAGTTGCGGGGATACCTATGACTAGGGTGAAAGAGGTTAGAGACTTGGGTGTTCACTTCACTGCAGAGCTCACATTCAAAGAGCATGTAAAAAATATATGTAAAAAAGCGTACCGTAATTTGGGTTTCATCTTGCGTAGATCTCACGGTTTCCAAAATATTAAGGCGATTGAGGCATTGTATAACGCCTTAGTTAGGGGTCACCTTGAGTGTAACGCGGTAATTTGGGCACCATATGAAACTAAATATAGCCTCATGTTGGAACGGGTACAAAATAAATTTGTAAGATATTTATATATGCGTCAGTATGGGGTTTATCCATTTTACCCTTTGAAATATCCTACTTTATTCGTTCTGGGTATGGTGGGATATAATGAACTTAAGGTTAGAAGAGAGCTGGCTCTGGTTTTATACCTCGTCAAAATACTGAGAGGAAAGTTGAGCAATAATGAGGTTTTAAGGAACATTTATTTGAATGTACCGGATCGGTATGTGGAGCGTGGGGCTGCTCGCCATGCCGCGCGCGCGTACCAACTTACTGAGGGAGGCACCGCTGTCTCGTGCCATGCAACTCATCAATCGACTTTCAGATTGCGAGGATATCTTTAGTTGTTCTCTGAGTGAGCTCACAAGGGCTGCTTTATATGTTATAAGTTATTGTTAATGTGTATATTTTGTGAATTTATGTAATTAATGTTTATGCTAAATGTTTATCGTATTAGGTATGCAACACCTGTAAAGATAGATATAAGTTTGGATAAAATAAATAAATAAATAAAAAATAAATAAAATACAAAAAAAAACGAAATATGATTACACAGAAATCACGAAGCTTAGATTCACTTTCATGGAACAAAACAATTAAAAAACAAAACATATTTAAGTGTAAGTGAATCTAAGTGATAGTTCCGAGTCACCGCTCTGTAAGAAGAACTAGCTAAAAACTCACAGGCTATGCTCTTTTAAAGCATCAGACAGTCGCTCTATGTAATAAGTGAAGTTCAGTCATATCTGATTAAACCAGTTAGCAGACTCTGGGCCCCAAGCTTAAGTCTAGGGCAACCTGGATAATGATATCCTGGGATATGATGATGGCACTTTTTTATTACCCTGACCTATAGGTATTTTTTTTTTTTTTTTTTTATTATATTTTTTTTTTTTATATAGGTATGCATCTATATCGGAATCTTTCCACGCATTTTTCACCCATTTTTAAACGTCTCACCTTGTGATCTCTTACTACGCAACCCCACTTCCCCCCAAATGTAAATGTTCTCCGATTAATAACTGGGCTCGGAATTACCTTTTCCTACAAAGAAAATTTGGTTCCCTCAATTTACAAGATGGCTGCCATGTGCAGTAATTTCACACAAATTAATCCAACACTAATAATGACAAACATAATAATAGCACATCGAGTTAAAAAGCATAAGTTTTTATTTCTTATTATAAACCTTTTTTCATCAGCTTTAAAAGTACACATTTCATTGTGTAGCGTGCAAATAAATTTCAAGCTTGAGGAGCTTGGTGTCTATTCTTAAATAATAGTAGAGTTATAATAAAATATAGTGACATGTGTATTTGCCTAACTACTAGTTTCTTTCTTTCTTTATTTTAAATAATGGCTTCGTGCGTCTAGCACATTTAGCCAGTGTCAAGTAAGTTATTAATAATGTATAATTCATAGTGAATGAGAATGAGTGGTGATAAAGATGATAAATGGTAAATGAGATACCCTCCCCTAAGCCTCTTGAGACTATACTGAGATCTCACATGGATTCCTTGAGAGAAAATTTGAAAAGTGATGTTGCACTGTTTTGTTTGATTTACCAACACTCATATATGTTCACAAACACTTAACGGTTAATAATCCACCGTTATTACACATTAATGTTAGAAATAACACAAATTTTAGAAAATAAAACAAAACTGCAGACATGACGCTTCACTTTCCTGCCAAGAAGTCAACTACTAGTTGAAACGCCTGAAAGTTTACTCCAGTCGAAATTGTCAGTCTGCAACATTGTGGTAGGTACTTTTCGAATATACTTGGTCGGATTTTATCATAATAATTTCATAATATAAAAGGAAACATTTTAATAGTTATTATTTAATTTATTTTTAAAATACACACGATGAAACAAAAACATTAAAAGTGTACATCATTTTTTTATTTCATTCATATTTAAGTTACTTAAGTATTACTTATACAAAAGTTATTTACAAATAGTACAGCAGTCTCAAACAGCTGGCAGATATATCTACAAGCTAGCAATAAAAGTAGGCCACTTAATATAATTTTTACGTTTTTTTCTTAGATTTTATCATTATTTTGGTAAATTGCTTGTATAAATAGCAGTTTACCATCGATGCGAAGTATTTATAAATGTAAACTAATTACTTACAAGTTAATAAGCAATTAAGCTTATGACGGCAGTAAAGTATTTTACATATTTTTTTTCTTCTTTTAAATAATGGCTTTGTGCGTTTAGCACATTTAGCCAGTGTCAAGTTGTAGAAATATTAATAAAATTTAATACATAGTAATTGAGAACGAGTGGTGATAAAGATGATAAATGAGATGCCCTCCCCTAAACAAGGGGTTTTCAAAGATTTGGGGGACTATACTGAGATCTCACATGGCCATCTTGAAATAATTCGAAAAGTGATGTTGCACTGTTTTGTTTGGTTTACCAACACTCATGTACGTACAAACACTGAACAATTAATAATCCAAGAAGACAAATAATAATATATTCTTTTGCAAGAACATATTAACGATACAGACTTTATCTAGTCTAAACGGAGGCTCCAGTCACCATTTAAAGAACAAATGTACTTGTTGACGAAATAAACTTTTTGTATTTTGTATTTATATACATACATAACCCTCCAATTAGACAAATAACTACGTTGCTACATGTTCTGTTATGAATGAGATCAAAGCCACTAATATAAAGACACAGTCACGTCATTGCTTTATTAGTAGTCGTATAGTTGGAATCGAAGAGCGCAGTCATGTGCCATTAAAAAGCCTACATCTAGAAGTGGTTGACGGTGACTACCTAGCTAAGTACCAGTTCACTCAAAGGTACCCTGTCGTAAAGCTTAGCGACCTCCTGCACGATCTTGCTGGTGGTCTCCTTCACCATGGGGGGGGCCACTTCCTGAAATATCTCCTTCCAGTTACTGTTCGCGAAATGGTGGATGGCATCCGCTGTAAACATAAAGATTTAGCACTCAGGGGAGGACGCTTTGAAGACATGAATAGTGACCAAGTGATGGATTAAAAATATCTTTGTAACAATTCCCGCGCTACTATAATTTCCCAAAAAATCGAGAAACTATTCAACACGACACGTGTTTCGCCCTTACACAGGGCATCTTCAGGTAAGATAGGAGCCTCAGAACAAAGATGTCTTCACGACCAACGCTGAAACGAGAGCTCTCGTTTTCTCGATTTTTCGGGAAATTATAGTAGCGCGGGAATTGTTACAAAGATATTTTTAATCCATCACTTGCTTACAATGGATTTCCGTAAAGTAACGCCTGAATCAATAAATTACATGAATAGTGATCAATTACATTTTTTTTAACAACGGAAATAGGCGTGACTATAATTCAGAGGGTCTCCGGGTTAAACCCTGGTCGCGCGCCCGTGTATTTTCGAAGCTATGTGCTTAATTATTGCTGACTTCGTGCCTGGGAAAGCACGTTAAGCCGTTGATCCCAGCTGCCATGAATATCAATGACAGTCGTTATCAGAAAGTCAGTGCCTACTGATATTCTGACAGCTGGTTTACTCATCAAATAATGTGTTCCTCTGGATTGCGACAGTTGCTGGTGTTATAGCTTAAATTCAGCTAATTCTGGTTTGACCAGACCAAACCCTGGGCCCTAAGCTTAAGTCTATGGCAACCGGGATGTTGCTAGAATGATGATGAAGACACACGAACACAGACGATTATAAATATATATACGTATTGTCAGATAAAACTCACAAAGCTGCTTGTTCCCCTTGAACAGGTTCTGAAAGCGGAACTCAGCGCCGGTCTCCACGTTGAAGGTGTGTCTCCAGCTTCTCACGGTCCAGTAGCGATCAGCACCCGCTCGCCGCTCGCCGAACTCCATGTTCATTTTCACCACTATATCACCTGTTGTGATTTTTTATTATTGTTTATTTTGTTTGTATGTAATACTTTTACTACTTTATTTGGTTGTAACCTATATTTATGATATATGTATGGGCTTCTGCTAAGATGTTAGGAACCCAAGTCAACCTCACCTGCAAGTGGTGCACCTGCCGATCAACAGACGAGGCTCTGGCAAGCAAGATTCCGGTAAGCCGCAATAGGCTCGCCACCTTTTACGTGTAACCAACAATGTCATAGCCGAAATGGGAGGGAATAATATGCCTCTGCCCTACCCTTTCGAGGAAACAGGCGTGATTTTATTCATACATACATTCACGCCTGTTTTGCCAAAGGGGTAGGAGAAGGCATATTACACGCCCACACTTCGCCAATTATATAGTTGGTCCCACGTAATAAGTGGTGAGCATATTGCCGCTTGCCGGGCACTGTTATGTTCGCCAGAGCCTCGTCCGTTGATCGGCAGGTGCACCACTTGCAGTTGAGGTTGGCTTGGGTCCTTAGGTTTAGGTAGGATCCCTATACACTCCATTTTATTCATCTATGACATAGGTTATATTGTAAAATGATTAAAATTATAAGGAGCAAAGTAAAAATCCACTCACGTATTTTAATTCTGTATTTGCCGTCACCCTCGATGGGCATTACGAGTAGCTTGCCCGACATGCTGTAGTCTCCTGTCATCATCATCGAACACTTCAGGATCAGCTCCAAGTGGTGACCAGAGCGTCTGTAAGGTTAGGGCTTATTTATCATCAGCCTATTAATGTCCGCTACTGTGCTCGTACTTCCCTTTTACAAACCCGAGTGAGAAATAATGAAAAAAAAAATTTGGACATCCCACACAACACAATACAAACTAAGCGAGAAGAAAAGAGAGAGCTGGAAGAGATCGCTTTTAGCGATAAGAGACCGCCTAGATTGGCCTTTTTCATTGTTTTCAATATTCCTTGCAATCTGTAGTCATGTTGATCTTAAAGACAATAAAGTATATTTTATTTTATTTTTATTTTACTTTATTTTAATAAATATCCTATGTAATTATAGGGAAGAGCGGGGTCGCCTAACACAGGTCAGGTAAACCATATTTAAAAGGAGATTCCAGCAATTTGTTATTTGTATTGTTAAGTATACCCAATAAAAAAAAATCATTTTTTTTTCAATTACTAAATATTGCTACTTGAATAACAGAAAAAAATCTTACGTCAGCCGAACCACGTGGCAATTCCGCAGCCCCTTGATGATTGTGTTCCTAAACTCCATCTTCAGGCCGGCGTTGTTGGTCATCACTTTGTCCAGGGCCAGAGGATCCAGCGGGTTGATGCCTAGGCTGGGCACCCCGGCGCTGATGGTGGGCAGCGCCTTGCGGGCTGACCGGAGCAGGCAGGCGTTATCACCTTCACGGCATGGCTCGATGAAGGGAGCTTGGAAATAAAACAGTCCTTAATTCGCAACTTAACTCATTTATGCCTATGACGAAAATTGCATGCACTAGTGCCCCAGTTTCGAAAAAAGAAGTTGCAAGACTATTAATTGATTATATTTCTTTTAACGATTGACATGTCTATGATTTGATTTGATTTACTTATGTATAATTAGTGTAAAATAACTAGATTTTGAACTATATAATATGGACCACAATATCTGAAATGAAGGAATAAATATTTATAAAATTATAAACGTTAGGGTCTTAATAATTTAACAATGATTGTCATAGTCTGCCATGGTCAGAATGTTGTAGTATGCTGTCAGAATGTTTTGTACAAACATCTGATGAGCAACGCGAAAGTGATGCACGTCCACCATTTAGATGACATCTTAAATACAATCCCACCAAAAACATTCTGTAAAAAAAGTAGCCAAGTCTCGATGGAGCTACTTGCTCATCTCTAAAAAGTAATGAAATCTAGACAAAATCGTTCCAAGTCTAAGGTTCCTTACTGCGATTTCTTCATTATCATAGTTAGTGTTGTGTGACTTGGACTTTGATAATAACAAAAAAATACACAGACACACAAATTATTTAAAAATATAAATTTAAAACATGAAAATCCACCAACAATAAATAACTAGTTACAATTTACTTCTATATAAATTTTAAAATTTTAAAAATGATGCATGGTAAATTGAAAATATATCCAACTGCTTAGCGATGACATTATAGGACCTACACATTCAGATTAAAGGATCATTTATTATTTATTTATTTATTTAGTTCACACACAGAAATATATATACAGAAATACTAAAAAACTAAGAAACATTTGGTACAGGCCACAGCTTATTCCAAATAGAAACATTACTGCTGCTTTTGATAATATTGACAATTTATCCCATTCAATTCATATGGATTTTTGATTTATATATATTTTGTACACTGTTATTTCTATTCTATCATAGATGTCTCGTTTACGGCTTCAGTAAATGGCATGCGAAAAGAAATACTGACGAACAACAGAAGCTTAAAAATCCCTTAGGAACACTTCCAGTACGGTCTACAAAAAAACCTTTGGGGACACTTCCAGTATGGTCTACAAAAAATGAACACTTACCCAATTTACAGTCAACGCACAAACAAAAAGTAGCACACAGAAATAAAAAAATCGACAACTTCATTGTAAAAAGACAAATGTACTACTAAGAACCACCCGGCATATAAATGCTCTGAACCGCCTACTGATGCATTTATACCTCAAAAGGAACTATCATTAATTTTCTATTAGGCATTAATAGCTTTGGTTATTGATCTACATTAAATATATACACATCAATCAAGATATTTTACAAAAAGGGTAAAAAAATTTACATACATACAATCACGCCTGGAGTGACCGACATAGCGAGGCGAGTTTGCAGGCTGAAGTGGCAATGGGCATAGCTCGAAGAACCGACGACCGATGGGGCGTCAAGGTTCTGCAATGGCGACCGCGAACCGGTAAACGTAGTAGAGGACGGCCTCCCACGCGATGATCTGGTCAGGGCGGCGGGAAGCCGATGGATGCAGGCGACTCAGGATCACTCAATGTGGAAATCTATTGGGGAGGCCTATGTTCAGCAGTGGACGTCGGATGGCTGAGATGATGATGATGATGAATCACGCCTGTTTCCCCGAAGGTAGTTAGTCTTCAAAGTGCCTGTTATAGTTTTGGCGCCAGTGCGGAAAAGTCACATCGAGGTAGTACTTCATTATCTAAAACTAGTATAAATTAGAGTTTTTATGTGCAAAATAAGAATATTTAGATACATATATACAATCACGCCTGTTTTCCCGAAAGGGTAGGCAGAGGCATAATATACGCCCACACTTCGCAAATTGTGTTTTTGGTCCCACGTAATACGTGGCGAGCCTAATAGCCGTCTAATATTTAGATCTTCTTCGATAACATCATACATATGTGCCTAAAGGGAGCATATTACTGCGAAATGTGTATTTCTTAACATGTATAGGAGACTAAAACAAAAAACATCATCACCTGAACAATTAAACAAAAAACATGTAATTTACATAACCCGTATTTATGCACATTCTAAAAACATATAATATTTATAACATTTAAAAATGTATTACTAAAGTTCTTCCAGAATATCCCAAAAATGAATATGATCTGATAAAAAATTGTGACTAAAATTCACAACCAACGTACAACGAGTATTAATAGTTTTACATAACATCTAATAGTATTACTGTATGCATTTATATATTTATTTCTAGAGAGATCGTTAAATTAAAAACATTTTAGATAAAACATTATCATTAATTCGTGTGTTTTATAACTATCTGCTATGGGTCACGTAGGCACTGAGAATGGACGACGAATGCTAATTAATCTGGCCACTGTTATTAGTAATAATCGCAGTCGTTTCTGTTTATTAGTTTCTACGATCTAATACGTGTTCGAGTGGAGAATTTTTAATATTTAATAGGTACTTAATTGGTGAAGCGCTCGTAGTTCTGCGGTGCTCGGTGGTCGGAAACGATCACCGAAGTACAGCAGAGTTTACAGAGGTCAGTCCTTGGATGGGTGACCGTTTGTGTGGCATTTGATTTCGTGCTTCGGAAAGCACGTTAAGCCGTTGGTCCCGGTTATCACTAAATGTGGTAGTCGTTAAGCCATGTTAGAGGCCTAATTTATTTTCATATTCCTTCTCAGTGCATGCAGTCAGGTTATGGAATAATTTGCCCTTGCACGTTCAGAGTTGCCCCAGCGTTGCTTCTTTTAAAAAACATTTAAAAGTTCACTTTTTGTCATGTTGTTAGGTTTTTGTTCTTTGTTTACACTTTATATTACTATTGTTGTTGTTATTTTGTTTGTATCTGTCTTCGTTAGTATATGTATTTTTTGTTATCTGTGTTTAGTATATTACAACGCACAGACTAGCCTGTTTTATCTTAAGTTTATCCTATCGCGGGCCAGCTGGAAGATATTTCTATTTGGAATAAGCTGTGCCCTGTACCCAATGATTCTTAGTTTTCTAGTATTTCTGTATATATATTTCTGT
Organism: Musotima nitidalis; assembly: GCA_949126915.1. Taxonomy (NCBI): domain Eukaryota; kingdom Metazoa; phylum Arthropoda; class Insecta; order Lepidoptera; family Crambidae; genus Musotima; species Musotima nitidalis. The sequence goes on along the minus strand of OX421424.1, from coordinate 1,182,262 downwards.
GTACTAAATAAATAAATAAATAGATTCGTCAAATATTCACACACAGAATGGAAAATCGATATATTTTTTTAACAATAATGAAAGAGATATGAAGTTAAGCTATCCTCCCGGACTGTGGTCTTCACCTTGACTTGGTATTTCCAACACTATGAGACCGGCGACTCTGGGTGCCCTTAGTACTGACTACCGGAGGGGGAACTAAGAGGGACCGCCAAGCAGAGCCTGGAGGGTCTTGGGCGGCGGGGGCAGGATGCCCCTGCTGTCTATGAATAGACCCTTTCAAGAAGTCGGCCACACACTCTATGAAGGAGGCCCTCCCGTTGGAACGGGGGATGTGGGCTCAGACCAGTTGTTGTCAGACGCTGCAACCCAGGTATTGGCACCCCGCCTTTTTCTCAACTTTGGCGGGCGTCGTCGGAATATTTTAAGTGACTTTATCTGCGGACAGTCGCGTCTGCCAGTGGCGAGCCCCCTTTGGCCGAAAGGCAGTGCGTAAAATATTTTTCCCGGGTTTGACCTGAGGCCCTCTGAATTTTAAGACTATGGGTTGCTCAATTATTATCTACATCTAGGTCTAGCCCGTAGTTAATGGCAGTTATAGTACTAGTGTTATGTTAATCGAATCAATTCGGTTAGCGAGCAATTCGTATAACCAAACCAAGGTACAGTCTCTCCAACCCGGGTTGTGTTTGAATCGCAATCGATTCAACTCGTATGTGTTCGACTAATTTAAGCGAGTACCAATGCGATGCAATTTGAATTCACCGACGCAGGCTGAACGCTCAGCCCGAACATTTACGGACAGAACCGAGTTGTTCCGAACAAAGTTGCCGAGGCAGCCGACGAGTTGCTTTTTGTGATGGATGTTATCAATACACAATACAAACAAAATGTGTCTTTAGATGGGATATAAGGATACTGATACCCTAACCATATATTTGATTTCATAGCTACAAAGTTGAAGACTGATTTAAATGGTTAGTGCTAAAAGTCATGGTTTCATATAAAGAAAAAGAGATTAAACGGGTTGAAAAAACTACGGTACTACCCATCTCTATGATGAATGTCGAGGTTCCTTAGTACTCCTACTAAGGAATAACGACATTCATTAGTGCTATATAATTTTAAGCCTTAAGTTAAAGTTGTGTAAAATATTTAAGAATGTTATATTTCAGGTCATTTGCATACATGCGCACATTTACGCCTGTTTCCCCAAAGGGGTAGGCAGAGGCACATATTATACACCCACACTTCGCCAATTATATAGTTGGTCCCACGTAATAGATGCCTAGCCTATTGCCGCTTACCGGGCACTGTTACGTTCGCACGAGCCTCGTCCGTTGATCGGCAGATGCACCACACGCAGGCAAAGTTAGCTTGGGCTCCTTTGGTCTCGGTAGGATCCCTATCTCCCCCGACTGGTCTCCACTTTGCCGTGGTGGGGGGGGCTGAGTACCTCCCGGTAGGGCGCAGGAGGCGCTAGGGAAAAGGTAACACCCAGAGACCGACGTATCTGGGAAAAATATATTGTTGGTGCCACGTGGCGAGCTGCTTACTGGGAACTTTATCGTGCGTTAATCAGCAGATGCATTGCAGGTGAGGTGGGCTTGGGCTCCTAAGATGTAGGACCTTTTTAAGGTAACTACACTCCCATAGTAGCAGACTGTACATACGTAAATAAGGAAGTCACGACATTGTTCCAAGTAAAACTGTCCAAAAAAAGTCGGATGCTGAGCGTATTGTTATTGATGGCATAAACATGGTAAAGGTGCGTCCACACCTTTGACACAATGACGGACTGATCTTTGTGGTATCGCTACAGGTCATGTGACGCTGAATGTGGGCGGCCACAAACCATGTACGATGAACTCTTACGAGTGTAGACGCCTAGCAGAGTCGGTTGCTGGTGCCTATTCAGACAACATCGATGTTTATTATTGTTTTTGAAACGTGGGCTGCGTAAATGTGTCAAACCGACCTACCAACCCGAGTTAACTAATGTTGCGCTTGAATTTTCCCTAACTCGACTTCAGGCTGGACGAATAGAGTGAAAGAAGGAAGGAAGCTATTCGTTCGTTAATCGCATAATCCGCCAGTTAAAAGTCAACTGTATAAATCTTCTTATTTTAACCAACCAACGAACTGCCCTAAGCCTAAGTCGATAAGATTATGGTAAAAGAAGTAATTTGTTACAAATCAAACACCAATTTTATGTCTGTAAGCTGGAGTTGTGTTTATTTAAACAAAGGCCAACTTTAAAAAACAACTTAAAATTTTACTACTGGATAGGCAAAAGTCGGAACTTCTGCATGGTCACTTTGGGGACGGTGTCTCAGTGCTCGGACCGCCGTGATGTCATATTTTGTGGTAGAATTGATTTTGCTAGTGTTGGTAATATTGACTTTGGTAGTGTTGATAATATTTACTTTGTTTATTATATACGTAGGATCAATGGTTTAATTAACTGTCATGATAGTGTTTTCTTTTAAATTGTTTTTACTTTTATATAACTCTTTACCTATTTATAAACTTGTACGTTATATTATAAATTATATACGGTATTTTGGGCGCGTCTCGTGTTACTGTTTCGGCAAAAGCTAAAATCAGTGTTTTGCTCTCTCAGAGCAAAAAACCCACTGAGCCGTAGCCATTCTGCAGCGCTGCGACACACATGCACACTATGTGAATGCTTTACTTTTAGTTTTTTTGTTGTTATATATATTTTTTTAATTATTGTAATTTTGTTTTTATTGTGTTATATGTATGTGTGTCTTTCGTTGCATTAAAAAGTTTATCTATCTATCTATTCCGAGTTGGCACATCTAAAGGGTCCATGAGCAGCCAGGCAGCAAAGTGGGCGGAAGACGGCACACGTCACGATCAATCCACTCCCACCCCGTGTCTATATCTGTGACATTTGGCTCACTTTGACTCGTGGAATAAATGCAACTGTAGACATCTTCTGGTCAAGCAAACAATTTATTTATTCCCTTAATTCAACTTACAAGTAAATGTAACAGAGAGGTTCCAATACACTTACAAGTCATATATAATACAACAATAACGAAAATTCTTAAAAAAAACGACTTTGATGGATCGGTAACAACAGTTAGATGCGTGACATTATACAGCCACATTGAGACGATTACGGGATAAAGTTCGATAAAATGTCACACATGTGGACCCACCTTTAGACTCGTCATAAACGCGAAGTCGCGTCGACGCGACGCGTGAGTCACGAACCTGTAGCGCTACTACGGGCTCGTTAAATTTCTTCATCGTTGCGATGACGTCCAAAGCTAGACACCAACGTCACACACACGTCAAATTAATCAATTTGCATGACGTATGGACGTACGGACCTCTTTTTTCAGTAAAAAATAAGTTGTATCAGAAACACGATTTTTATGATAAGTATAAGTCTCTGCAGCAGACGGACAGATACGCAAATCCAAGATCCATAATCCCAGATTAGCATAAAGGCAGCTAATGTACTGTCGTCTTCAAAGATATAAACTCAATTTAACCATATTATCAATTTGTGACATCTTTGTAATTTTGTGAAGAAAAATGAGAGCGGGAGCACAAATTGGCGTTGCTACAACAAGAATCAATGCAGCACATCTTACATTGAAGGGGAGCAACGAAATAATAAGATAAGTGAAGCATTCTTGCATTCTTGATTTTCAACGTAATACGGCGAATGCAATAACTTATTTATTTTAATCTTTATTGCACACACATTAAAATACAATGTACAAAAGGCGAACTTAATGCCACTAGGCATTCTCTACCAGTCAACCTTGGGTTAGCAGAGACATTAAAGGCGGAGCGAGCAAGAGATAATATTTATAGTTATGATAAAATTTTATATGAAATAGTACGCTGATCTACATAAAATACATACACATATATAAACACAAATACATACATATTTATAAATGGATGATAAGGGGGGAAATTGCATCGATGATCATTCTTTCAAGAAGTAATTGAAAGTTAAGTTTTACAAATCTGTTTTGCTTTTAGCCTATCTGATATTTGAAGGAAGAGAGTTCCAAAGTTGGATGGCCTTAACGCCAAAGGAGTTTGACATGAACCCTGTACTGTGTTGAGGTGTAGCAAGCAGAAGGTTTTCAGAGGAACGAAGCTGGCGAGAGTGAGTAGAGCTTAGGAATCTGAATTGGGATCGCAAATACTCAAAAGAATTAGGCTCATTTAAAATAGAAAACAGGATAGGGAGAATCCTAGTCTGTCGACGTTGAGAAATAGTCAGCCATTTAAGCTGGGAACGATAAGAAGATATGTGGTCATATAGACAGACAATAAATAAAAGACAGAAAATACAGAAAATAAAACGGAAGTATGTAAAAACCTTAAACAAATACAGAAATTACTTGAAAATTACATTTATGAATTCGATGGCAGTTGGTGTTGATGATTTACCGGTATTTTCTACAAAGAGGGTTACACTACACAGAGCGCGACGAAAATATCTAAATGTCATTGAATGCAAAGATATGAAGAAACTAAAATTACCACACTGTTTAGTGGAAAAGTTTAATTTATATGATGATGGTGTCAATAAAAAATTATATACTTAACTCTATCAATTTTTTCCACTTTAAAGCTAATATTTCGAAAAATGATCCCTAAATCGAAAAATGGTTTTAAGAAACTCTTATTACTTTTGAAAGACCCTTCTAACGATACCCAACATGATAAGATAGACTCGAGAAAAAAAATCATTCCTACTTTACGTGTAGGGGAGGTACGTTAAAAAACAATATTTTTAAAAATTTTATTCCCAATTTTCAGCTGTCTAATGTTAATAGTCTCTGCGCTAACCCGCGGACGGACGGACGGACGGACGGACATGGCGAAACTATAAGGGTTCCTTGTTTACTACGGAACCCTAAAAAAGTAAACATACATACAGTTCCCCGAAGGTGTAGGCAGAGGCATATTATACGCTCACACTTCGCCTAATTGGCGAAGAAAGAAGAATAATTGGTCCCACGTTATAGGTGGCAAGCCTATTGCCGCTTACCGCGCACTGTTATGTTCGCCAGAGCCTCATCCGTTGATCGGCAGGTGCACCACTTGTAGGTGGGCTCCTTAGGTCTTAGATACTTAGATCTCTATACACCCTATTTTTCTTTATGGGATCAAAAGACGTAGTATGAATCGCGTAAGTATGGTTACGCAATGAAATAAATTTAGTTTTAGCTTTTTTAATATTATACATTATGTAATTGTTTGTTGTCCTAAATGTAATAAAATAAACAAAATATGTTGGTGGTAAATCATTAAATGACGAATGTCTGTGTATGGAAGGGTGTATCAGATATTACTGACGAAATACCATACCTTTCGAACAATCCCAAAAATTTGTATGCATACTAGCATCATAAATGTGAGTTATTCATTAAAATTTCGTGGTAGAGCTGTTCGTGGCTCGTGGCAGAGGTCACTGCCATTATTGTTTGTCGCTACTAATTACTTTATAATGGTTATCTTTTAGTTAAGTTTCCACAGTTATAAATAGCCAAATACTATTAATTATTACATAATGAAGTATAAGGTTTTGTTGTTTTTTAGTATTTTCTTGATCCCTTGACCTTTGCTATATTGTCACAAACATTAACTATACGTGCCGTCCACTGCCTAGCATAGTGCTACCCACTTTTATCTCACGGGGAGTCGTAAGAGTCGACGCAGAGAAATTTTACCTGATGATGGGCAGCAGCATCATCCTGAGTGCTAGCTGTATCTGTGATCCCACTGTGATGAACCGGTCAGCCCTGTGTGGTGATTATAGGCAAATACCCCCAGAATAATGTATTGTGAAGGCCAATGTGGCTATAATGATGGGGTGGATTTATGGAAATCAATCATATTTTACTCCCATATTTTTATTCACGCCTGTTTCCCCGAAGGGGTAGGCAGAGGCATATTATACGCCCACACTTCGTCAATTATATAGTTGGTCCCACGTAATAGGTGGCGAGCCTATTACCGCTTACTCGACTCCTTCAAGCTGGGTGTGAAACGGCATTTAAGTCATGTAGCCGTCATTAGTAGGTGCGCACCAAATACTAGTTACTATGCCTTTTTTTAAAAGTTTTAATTTTCTCTTTTTATACTACATCAGGTACTATCAGACAGGATCTAGTTAATATAAAGAGGAACATAGCCCAAAGAAAATACTGCGGCGTTATATATTTTAATAAATTACATGAATGAATATTGTCCATTGCCGTCACAGGGGTTGAATGAGGCGCACTGCCACGTTGAGGGAATACATAGTACCAATAATGAGGTTATTAAGATATTGCATAGCTTCTATTGCGGGCCTTGAGCGTGGAGACCGAATCCAGAAATTCCGTAACGAAAAAATACCTAACACACTCCGAACGGCATCGCGGCATAGCGGTGATACTTTTTAGTTATTCCATCTATCGATAAATAGCTGAACTTTTAATGACTTTTTGAAATATCACGCTTGTCTCTTTAGTTCAGCAACCCGCCCTTAGGTGGCATTGGTTGTATCGGCGTTACTGCGCATGCGTAATCCCCTTCTTCGCCCCGCAATCTGGTGACTCATGCCTGCTTAGAGTTTTAAGTTTTGCTTAGCAAAAATACTGCATTGATAAAATAAATAAATAATTACTATTGCATAAGTCGATGAAAAATGCTATGCAATAGCTTCACCGCATTAGTCTCCGAGTGCCACACGGCTTTTTTATCCTTTCAACACACGTGTTTGACAAGTTAGAACACTGGTTCCAGACAGAATTGAAATCTAAATAATCTATATAATATCGTTACCTTTTTGGAAGCCTCGTTAGAGTCACCGACAGACTGACTGACAATCCCCTCCCTCCTTTAGAATCACGACAGGCTGACTGACAGATCCCCCCGATAAGAGTCACCGACAGACTGACAAATATTGAGAAAAACCACAACAGACAGATAAACTGACAAACCTTGACAAATTCTGACAAAGAACCCATTTGCTTTTAAGTACTTCTTTATTATGGTACCGCTCATATCTCTTTGATTGTTGTTAAAAAATATATCGAATTTCCATTTTGTGTGTGAATGTTTGACGAACCTAAACGATCATGTTGATCTTAAAGACAATAAAGTATATTTTATTTAATTTTATAGTTTTCTGTCTTTTGGCAGTTATTGACCATCTGACAGATTTGTTGTGTTTATCCCACTTCTGACGTCTGATCGATTGACATAGATAACCACAACCTTTCTTATTTTTTAAATCCCACATCATAATCCTGCGTGGTGGTAAGCAGTCGATGCAGTCCAAAAAAATTAGAGCGCTCCGTTCCGTGGAAAAGTCACAATAACAAGGGCACACTCATGAAACCCTGTAGGTATAAATGTGGCTTCACGCTCTGGTTAAAAGACCCAGGAGTAAACATGTAACGAGAGCTTCATTTCACTCAGCTGAAATATCAATCCGTTGGTATACATACATAGTATCACGCCTGTTGTCTCAAAGGGGTAGGCAGACACATATGACACGCCCACATTTCGTTAGTTATATTGTTGGTCACACGTACCTTGCTTGTGCTTAATAAGTATTCGTATGTTGATGGCTTCATATAATAAATGATAAATAAATAAAACATTTATTGCCGAAAAGTGGTACAACATTGATTCACTGGTAGTCCCCAAACTAGGTAATCCTGTCTCTGGAGGACTAGAATTTGAGATTTGCATTAATTTGAAATTATCAGCGTTGCAAATATTTAACAATCATTATATTATATTATATTCTAGACATTTATGAGCATATATTTGATATATATTATTATGAAACAATCAAGTTTATCCACTTTATAATCATCATCAGCCTTATAAAGGCCACTGCTGAACATCAACCTCCCCAATTGATTAATTCCTCTTGGGGTAATTGCCCATAATCACCAAGCGGGTTGGTGAACGCAATTCTAGCACAGTACGCAGGATATCGTTCGTGGTATGTTCGTACGAAACCTCTTGGGGGGGGTTTCGGCGCGGGATCGGGGCAGTGCCTCCTGGCCGCGGTCTCTTGCGGCGCCCGTAAATACGGGCGCGTCGTTGGGTTGACTAATTTAGCCGATGATAAAGTCCAGGGGTGCACGCAGGATAACGCTGCTGCCCATCATCCGGTAGGACTTCTCTTCGTCAACTCTTACGACTTCCCGTGAGATGAGAGGGGGTGGCACTATTTTCAGCCGGTACCACACGGCACCGCTTTGAAATATTAGCCCCAGGGTGCTGATCGCCCAGGGCTTAATCGCGCGCCCCACCGAACACGACAACCCGGACTGAAACCCATGCTGAACAGCCACCACAACGCCGCGTCCGTAGCCACGGACGGTGAAAGAAACCGCGGCCAGTGGGCACAGCCCTGTAGAACCCCTCACTTGTAATATTAGCATACTAAGAAGTAATGTCATAGACGACCGATATGGCGTGGGGGTCAGTATACCTACACTTCACTCGAGAAGTCGTGGGTTCGATTCCCATACAGGACAAATCTTTGTGTGCATGAACATGAATATTTGTTCTGGTCTGGATGTTTTCCTATGTATATTTAGTATGTATTTACAAAAAAAAAGTATGTAAGTAACCGTCCGTTGTTTAGTATCCATAACACAGTTCTTAATGATACTTATCTTGGAACTAAATAATTGGTGTAATTGTTAGAAAATGTTTATTGATACTCCGACCCAAGAGAAGCGGCGGGCAACAATAAGTTGAGTTTACAAGAGACAGGAAACCAATAAAAATATGTACATTAGGTCAACAAACGAAATGGGCACGAGACCACAAAACAAACATTGTTGTGCATCAAACAAAGCCGAGGCGCTTTGTATGTCCGTCTTTGTTGACGTGACAACGTCTTAAATTAGGTTGCGGCTGGGAGTCACTTATGAAAAAGTGTAACGCTCGGTAACGTTACGATGAGTCACCGAACGAGAGAGAGGCCCGGCGAATGCCTTGCGTCTCTCTCCCACTCAACTATGATCGGTCTGCCGCGCGCGCAGCACTAGAATTCCTTGTTCCTATTGTGCAATTTAATTATATTCATATCAATAAATATTCTACCGAGAAAAAGACGTTGTCACGTAAAATCTTCGCCCGTAAAAACGACTTTACAGGCAACCATTTTTTTTTACAGAATTATTATTATTGGTAAACAATTAAGAGAACAAATAAAAATATCATTAATCATTTCCTGTTGTTTTTAATCAGCTTGAGGGCTGATATGGCGTGGTGGACAGATGTACATAAATTAGTGCGTTCGATTTGCTTGCACTGAATAACTAAACTTCAAAACTACGACCGATTTGAAAAATTATTTCAGTAAAAGAAAGCTACGTGATGCGAGTAAATGATAAATTGATTTAAAATATGGGTCCCTATCAAAATCAAGTAATATAAACCATGTATGTAATTATATAGGTCACGAGGGCTTTATAGGGAGAATTCTATAGTGACAAGAATTAAAATAAAATAAAAATAAAATCATTTACTGCTTCCCTTTACATAACACGGTTAAAAAAAGTTTTTACATATTAAAATTGCAACCAGAATTTAATTTAATTATAATTACGAAGGTCCAGAGAGCAAAAGGTGATGGCTCAGCTTGTGCTGTCCAGCGTATACACACTAAATGGCGCTGGTTTTCAGCCACCCCTGTTCCCTGAGATGTATTTATGGGAAATATGTGCTAGGGGCCACGCTTAGTTCACAATTCTACTTTTCAAATACATTATTTTAAAAAGGACCAGTATAAAACATGTTAATATAAAACATGTTGATACAAAACATGTTAATATCAAAGCATGTTAATATAAAACATGTTAATATCTCTCTCAGCTTGTGTGTGTGTTGGTGAGTGATTGTGAGTGTATGTGTGGTGTGTGTGCAAGTTTTGTGTGTTTGTTTTGATTAATTATTGTATGATTAAGAAAGATATGCTTAAATAGTTTGGTCATGTTGAGAGGATGAATAAAAGTAGACAAACGAAAGTGATTTATTATGGACAAGTGATTGGAGGGGAAGACCACAAAAGACCATCCATGACCAAATTCAGAAAATGTTGGAGAAAAAGTAGGTAAAAAGTACCCTAAGCCGACAGGCGTGTATGAGGAGGTCAATGAGTGTGAATGAAGCTAAAAGTGTGTGCCAAGATCGTAGCAAGTGGAAGGATGTGATCTCTGCCTACCCCTATGGGAAAGAGGCGTGGCATTATGCTATGTATTGAAGAACAAAACATATAAGTATGTTTATCTAATTTATTAAGGTATTGAAACCGGAATTTACTTACATTTGTTGTCGTATTAGTTAGTATGATTAAAGTTTTTATGACAAATAAAATCAACAAAAAACAAATTTACGATCTGTCGATATGTTGATTAATTTTCAAAATGACTCACAAGTCCGGGTTTGCAAAAACTGGAGGACACCACGCTTGTCACGTAGGCACCAGCGACTGGATTTGTCACTACCCACTAAGAACAGTCAGATGTCCTACAAAAAATAATGGCAACACGACATATCTAATCATTCTTAATTAATTTTTCTATTGAACTTAATGTGAATAAATAATTTAAGATGTAACCATCTTTGGTTACAATAAATTTTTAACTAATTATCTAATAACTTTACACTTTCGGGGGTCTCATTTAAATCGATATAAAATTTTATTTCCAATGTAGTCCGGTCAATTTAGACATTCGAAGTTACATAAAGTCCCAACAAGCTGAATTTCTGTGAAGTTATCGTCATAATATGCATACGTTTCGACGCCACCTATGAGGTAGTGTACTTAGCGCGTTTTTTAACAACTTTTATAACTTTTTGAATCGTTCTATTTCAGAAACGGTGGCTCGCAAGAAAAAAAGTATTGATACATTTTTTATAGATAATTTTATGATCTACAATTTTGTCTGAAGTACTCTTATGATAAAATTTATCGTTTTGCTGAAAATCGCGAAAAACTAATTTTTTTGACCTTTGACCTTGAATTAAATTTTTTCCTTACAGGGTAATGATGGGGAACTTCTACACATTGTTTGTAATTATGTTTTGAACAACTTCACAGAAATTCAGCTTGTTAGGACTTTATGTAACTTCACTCTCATTTTTTGGTCTAAATTGACCAGACTTAATGTATGGATCCGTGCCGTGTGGTACCGGTCTAGAATCCCCTCTCTCATCTTATGATCTCATCGTCGGGATGGCAGCAGCGTCATCGCGTGTACTGGCTGAATCTGCGATCACCAATCCGCCTGCCTAGCGTGGTGACTTTGGGCAAATGTCCCCGATAGAACGTTATCTATTGGGGAGGCCAATGCGTAGCAGTGGATTTTATAAAGCTGATATGATGGAATGGATTCAAGCTACTAGTCATTAGAGATTTAACGACTAATTCTTGTTATCCATTCAGTCAACAAAGTATCTGGAGTGAATGTTTGGTATATGGTTCCAAATTCAAATTTTTTACCAAGATAGCTAGCGTGAAGTATACGCATCTTCTTTAAAGATGCGCGTACTTTGCCCCGTGCGAGTCCCGTGCTCATTCATCATATCAGCCTTATAAAGTCCACAGCTGGATAAGGACCAAGAGATTACATTCTATTGGGGATGTTTTATTATAATCACCACGCTGGGCAAGTTTGGTGGCTACAGTTCAAGCCAGTACGCAGAATGTCGCTGCCCATCATCTAGAAGAATGTCTCTTCGTCGACTTTCTATTTATTTATTTAATCACAAGTATATGTCAACTTACAAATAGTTTCCAAACGTTAACATGCCTTAAAATATAAAATGTACACAAATATGTCAAAAATTATAAATGAAAGAATAATAACCTTAATGTGCAAAATCGAAATAATTAGTATAGTCCATAAAAAAATACAATAAAGAGAAAAACACAATTTGACCTCAAGTGACAGAATTAGAAATAAATTAGAATTAGAAATAGAAATTATACCATAAAAATAAAATAAAATAACTTCACTATTCTACTATTCTAAGCCGATACCACTGTGCTTATTAATAAGATCCATTAAATTGGTTCTAAAATTGTATAACACCTATGTACACATTATGGTTTAGCAATAAATAATTTGTATTTGTATTTGTAAGACGTTAAGGAAGCACACTGCTGTGCTTATTTGTTTATTCCCTCTCTATCCTAAGGAGCTCTAGACAGAATCACTGTTTATAGTCATCATCATCATCTCAGCCATCAGTCCACTGCTGAACATACGCCTCCCCAATAGATTTCTACATAAAGCGATCCTGAGTCGCCTGCATCCATCGGCTTCCCGCCGCCTTGACCAGATCATCGATCCATCGCGTGGGAAACCGTCTACTACGTTTGCCGGTCCGCACTTAACGCCCCATCGGTCGTCGGTTCTTCGAGCTATGTGCCCCAACAACTACAAGTAATTCACTTAAACAAAGACCTCGATCTCCGTTCCTATTTGATTATCTAAAATAATAAGAAATAACGTCAAAGGGGTTTTCCAACATGTATTTACATACGAGCTAATTATACTTAAGCCTGATTTCAATTCTAAATGATGTCTTAAATTCAACAACAACATAATATTGACGTTGGAACAGATTGCACAAGAATCTAATTAATTTTAGGAATAGGACGCGAATGTACTGGCTAATAAGCACTCAATTTATTTAAACGGAATATTTTAACGTATTAATAATGTGCCTCTCAATACCGTTGTAAAGAGTATTATGTGCTATGATTAATGAGTAGGTTTTTAATTGAAATCATAAAGATTTGGTTTGTAAAATAAACACAGTCGTTTGTGGGACGATGGCAACAGATTTAAGCCCTTAATTGAACAAAGCCAGTTAAAACTAAAATTTATTTACCTAGTCAATGTTAAAGCCAAATTCATTCAAGTTTGGCTCGATGGAACTCTGATGAAAGTCAAACTTAAAGACTAATTCGCCAATTCACTGCGGGCGGGAGCTTGATCGTAAAAGAACGGGCAAGAAAATTGAATAAGTATAGAAACATGTGTTCAGCAGTCACTAGATTTAAATGAAAGATAATAAATAACTCTTTTTAGCTAGATGAACATAATTACGAATAAACATAGACACAGATAGTAGACATGTGCAGGACTAACTGGATTTAATGTCCTACTCGATTAGGGTAATTTTTTTTATATTCGACACGTCAAAATGACTACATTCTGCCTGATGATAAGCAGTCGATGCAGTCCAAATAAAATGAAATCGCTTCATGCCGTGAAATGAGCACGGAACAAAGCGCATCCACTCGTGATGGCCTGCTAAAATGCCGTTTCACGCCCCGCTTAAAAGACCCGGGATCATAGGAAACAGGAAACACACAATCCACCAAGCGGACCCAGTGCGGATTGCTGGAGGCACATGTGTGGCGTCCTGCTTTTAGAATTTGTGAAGCCGCCTAGGTCCTATCAAATGAATATTCAGAACCAATATCTTAACGTACTATCCGAAGCACAGAAGCCCTCAGTATTGTCTTGCGCTGGATAAATGCGTAAGCGCCTGATAAATGTCACACAAACATTCACCCATCCGAGGACTGACAATCGTACACTTAGCATCACTTCGGTGATCGTTACCGACAATCTAGTTTTGCCTTAAATACCTTCTTTTTTAAATGGACCGATTATCATCATTAAAAATTAACAACGACTAATAAACAAAAAAGAAAAAATAAGGCTAGACAATAATCCACAATTAGTGTGCACAGCATGACTTATAAATTAACAATAATAAAAAATAATGCTAATATCTAACAATTAAATACTAACGGGAAAATATAACAAACAATATACTACATACGGAAAAAAAAACAATATCAGGAAAAAACTATATTAGGATTTATGAGAGTAGGATGCTTGGTCTGTGAAAAAGTTAGATGTCAACTTTTTTTTTGATTACATACAGTGTGTTTTGTTTTTATAATCCAGTACTTTTTATGTGGATTAGAAAAACAATAAAAGTAGTAACATAAAACAGGGTAATCAAATGAACATCATACATATACATACATTATACAGAGTATCGCGAATCTACAATGATTTCGTTCGACAACTATGAGGCCACCAACACCACCAAGTCACCAACCCGCCTGGCCAGCATGATGATTATTGGCCATAACCCTCCATATAATAAATTTGGAGAGCCAAGGTTCAGCAGAGGACTGTACATGGCTGATGATGATGATGGAACGGCGGGGCGGGTCATTTCACTGCGAACGATAGTGTAAAGGGAATCCTATACTACCAACGCCGTTGAAGGGCAAAAAGACCTCGCTGCAGGTGATCAGAGGGCAGATGGGGCAGACGCGCTCTTTATTGCTCCGCGGTTAAAAATACTACTCCGCCCCGCCGTTTGCAAAGCGCTTTAATCCATACTAATATAATAAATGCAAATGAAACTCTATCTGTATATCTGTCTGTCTGTTACGCTTGCACGCCAAAACTACTAAACCAATTTAAATAAAATTTGGTGCACAGTATAGAGCCTGAGAAAGGACATAGGTTACTTTTTAAGTGGAAACAAGGGTTGTAACGGGTTAAAAAGGGGGAAGAAAGGTTCCCCCCCTCGACTGGTCTCCACCTTGGCGTGGTGGGGGGGCTGAGTACTTCCTGGAGGCCGGGAAAAGGTAACTAAAGAATGGCGGCTTTGGGTTACCTTAGTACTGACTACCGGGGGAAAACTAAGAGGGACCTGTAGAGGGCCCGTCAAGCAACACCAGGAGGGTCTTAAGCAGCGGGGACAGGGGGCCTCTGCTGTCTAACCATGGACCCTCTGGGTAGTCGACCACGCACACTATGGTCGAACGGGAAGGTAGGAGGGGCGCCGCCACTGCTTCTCTCTGAGGAGGTCCTCCCAGTTTTGATTCGGGGGACGTTGGCCGCAGGCGGGTTGTCAGACGCTGCAACCCAGGTACTGGCCCCCGCCTCTTTCTTAACAAGCGGCGGGCGTCATCGGAAGATTTTTAGTGGGTATTACTGCTGGCAGTCGAGTTTGCTGTTGGTGAGTCCCACACCCACTTTCGGTCCCCCTTTGGCCGGAAGGCAGTGCGTAAATGCATTTTGTAACCGACGTAAAACAAAAAAAAGGGGGAAGAATGGTTGTATGACATTATTGTAATTTTTAGACCTAAAAGCATAAAATTTATATTTTAGGCTTAGACTTGTTTTTGGATATAATTAATCACGGCATTAAAAACTCGATTTTTAAAAATTACATAAAGATCACGCCACGCGGACGAAGTTGCGGAGGCCGCTAGTCTTTAATAAAATGCGTGTTAGATATTTTATGCGCTAATCTGGAGACACACCAGACCCTGGTCACGTAGGCACGAGGATTCCTCGCTGAGCAGTAAAAAACAACGGCGCCGGTCAAATACCTCTAGCCCCAGAACTTTTGAGGAAAACCTGCAGAGAAATTCGTTTATGTATTTTAAATTTAGATTTTATTTTTTATTTAACACGTCAAAATAACTACATCCTGGGACTTTTTGGCGGGAAAGTGAAGCGTCATGTCTGTAGTTTTTTTTTATTTTCTGAAATTTCTGATATTTCTAACATTGATGTGTAATAACGGTGGATTATTAACCGTCAAGTGTTTGTAAAAGTACATGAGTTGGTTAATGAAACAAAACAGTGCAAGAAGTCCATGTGAGATCTCAGTATAGTCCACCATCTTTACTGAGGACTCAAGGGGCTTAGGGGAGGTTTACCATTTATCATTCTTGTCATCACTCATTCTCATTTACTATGAATTATATATATTATTAATATATCACTTACTTGACACTGGCTAGATGTGGTATTAGACGCACGAAGCCTTTATTTAAAAAAAAAACTACATCCTGCCTGATGGTAAGCAGTCGATGCAATCCAATAAAAAAACGAAAGCGCTTTAAAACGTGAAATAAGCACGGTATAAAGCGCATCCACTCATGACGGCCTGCTAAAATGCCGTTTCACCATTAATAATTAATATCAAAACTATAAATTTTAAACATTTGTCATCTATTTCCTTCAATTGGGTTGGGATCTTCACGCTTGTCGCAGCTCGCACGTAGCATACAAATTTATCATATATATTTGACAAAATACATACATACATAATATCACGCCTGTTTCCCCGAAGGGGTAGGCAGAGGCATACTATACGCCCACACTTGGCTATTTATATTGTTGGCCCCACGTAATAGGTGGCGAGCCTATTGCCGCTTTCCGGGCACTTTTATGTTCGTCAGAGCCTCGTCCGTTGATCGGCAGGTGCGCCACTTGCAGGGGAGATTGGCTTGGGCTTCTCAGATCTTGGTAGGATTACATTGAAAAAATTAAGGGTATATTTTTGAAATTAAACTTAATGTTTGATAAAATACAACTAACATAATGTGAGTGTTTATAATCAAAATTGTATGTCTTATGAATTCATAAGGCATAGTTATGAATTCATAAAAAGGCTTGGGATTAAACTGCCGTTTCATACAGGCTATTCTAATATGAATGACTTGAAAACATAAATATTGTTAAGGTTATGTTATATTGCATTGTATAGCTTCACAGACAAATGAAGATTGTAATTCTAGTACCAAACTAATGGACATATTTAAAAGAGCATAGCCTGTGAGTTTCTTGCCAGTTCTTCTTACAGAGCGGTGGCTCGGAACTGGCACTTAGATTCACTTACACTTAATTATTTTTTGTTTTTAAATTGTTTTGTTGCATGTAAGTGAATCTAAGCTTCGTGATTTAGTGTAATATTATTTCGATTGTTTTTTTTTTTCATTTGTAATCATGACGTTTTCAAGTACTATGTATAATAGTTTATGAAATAAATATTTTTTTTACTTTTTTACTTTACTTTACATAAGACATACTTATTGAAAACTTATGTACAAAGATAATTACCCCAAGATTATATTGGTACATAAGTTTACTATAAAATTGTTTTTATACTTATACAAACTAAGTAAGAGTCTTTTATTTTTTAACTTAGTATAAGCAAATGAATTATAATGATTAATAAATTATGAGAGGACTTTTTTAAAATATAATTTGTAATAGCTGATAGGGAAGTTCATACGACTAAATTAAAAATTTATGATAATATTTATAATTTTGTTGTATTATTTGTTGATTTAACTGTTTATGAAAACATTAATATAAACAGAAGTTACAAATGGCTTATACAACAGCACTGTATTGCTTATCCCTAAATGGAATTTCTTCCAGCAGACCAAATAAAAAGGAAGGAACACATTAAACAAACAAACAAAAAATTCTATACTAATAATAATAATTTATTTCTGTATGATAACTAGCCTAATTACAATATTTTACGAACATGAATTGGGTTAGTAATGCAATTAATTAAAGTGGTATCTACCTAAACGAAGTAAACTTAATTACATGTGTCTTAGGTATCCACAATAAATACGTGTTAGTGCTTATTTGACAAAATTCCTTACAAATAACAATGGAGTGTGCTTACTAAAATTAAACCAAATAATATATAGCATAGGTTTAATATCCTTCCGATATTTACAAATTGATACAACAGAATTTAAGTGTGTATAGTAGCAGCCAATGTAAGGCGTTGATGTATTTATTGCCTTTCCACCCGGACCGCGAAAGCGAACAGTCGTGTAACTCATTTTCAAAATTTCTTAATTTTTATTTATTTATATGTGAGTTTAAAAAAATACAACAATAATAAGTCTGCAAGGTACTAGGAGCGCATAAAGCTAAAGTGTAAGCGGTGTAAGAACGAGACAGCATCAGCTGAGACGGAGATCGATGCGCGAGCTACGTACGCAGCGCAGTCGCCGAGTGCAAGAGTACTACACAGCGTAAGCCGCTTGCCGCGATCTACAAGCGAAAGCGTTTAGGCTGCGGGTTCGGACGTGGTCCAAGTCATCTGATACGGTCCAGGTTATATTGTTTGATTATCGATTTTTTTATTCATTTTTTACAAAAATGCCACTGAAACGTACACCGCCCAGTACCCCTACAGAGGAACTAGCATAAAACTCCACTGCTGCATCTCGCTCTAGATTGTTGCTGCCATCTGGATCTTCCCCTGATCTATCTACGATTGGGCGTGATAGCAACACTACTACTCGGTTGAAACGAAAGCGTGAGAATTGTGACTGCATGTCTCGCCTAGATGAAATACGCTCACTCTTAACGGCGTCATCAACTTTAACAGACAACAAGTTCTCTGCATTGCAAAACGCCATTTCTGAAATTATTGCCCAAAATACCGAGATAAAAGAGTCCATTACGTTTATATCAAAAGAGTACGACGACATAAAAATAAAAATCGGCAACTTAGAGTCAGAACGTGATAACGACCGGCGTTTCATTAATCAACTGGAGGATAAATTGGACAATTTGGAGCGTCACCTATTCTCTACTAAAATAGAAATTAGGAACATACCCCCAAAAGAGGAAGAGAGTAAAGCAGACCTGTGCGCTATTGTTCAAAAGACTGGCGACGTGATTGGTCACCCCATAAAATTTAATGAGATAAAGGATGTATTTCGCGTTAAGAACAAGAATAACTTAACAACAATAAATGTGGACTTCGTAAGCACAGTTACTAAGGATATAGTAATTAAGAAAGCACGTAAGTTTAATAGCGAGAATAAACTGAACAAGTTGAATACTATACACCTTAAAATTGAAGGTCCCAGCAAGCCTGTATACATATCAGAAAAACTTCCTCCAAAAACGCAACACTTGTTTTACTTGGCTCGCAGTTTTGCCGAAAACAATAACTATAAATATTGTTGGACTTCGTTTGGAAAAATTCTAATGCGTAAAGCGGACGGGGATAGATATGTAGTCATAACAAATGCAGCAGATATTGATAACCTTGTTCAAAAGAAGTGACAATTAACTTACTGTAGCTGTGGATTTTGTGGGAGGAGATTTTGTGTTTTGTTTTACTTATTTTTGTTTGTTTACATAACTTTTATAACCTGTAAGTATTTATTTTATACTAATGCGCACTTACACACAAAAACACCGCAGTCCAATGATTTATTTCTGCACTATTTTGTACATTCATTGGGTACTCAAACCACAACATTGTTTACAATTAATATAGTTGCAAATCTACATAAACACACTTTATTAACACCATCTATTACATTATACACTGTCAATTCGATTTACATTAAACAAAATTGGTCTAACCTAATTCTTGCTAGAACAAAACAACGAATAGGGCTATTATTCTTTTATTTGAGAAACAAAAAAATCTGTAATGCTTGTGTAAACGTTTATTGTATTCTATTAAGTATTTCAACATACAGATATAGCTTAAACTTCTATATGAAAGAACA
Source organism: Musotima nitidalis (assembly GCA_949126915.1). Lineage (NCBI taxonomy): Eukaryota > Metazoa > Arthropoda > Insecta > Lepidoptera > Crambidae > Musotima > Musotima nitidalis. The sequence continues at coordinate 1,162,842 of OX421424.1, read as the reverse complement.
TTATTTAAATGGATTACGAGGCGTATTAATACAATTTGAAAGTTATTTCTTAATAACATTAAGCTGTGACATAATTATTTTCAAAAATAAAATTCACTCCGACTAATACTACGGTAATGGAAGATGTCGACAATCAGGGCATAGAGTGCAATATATTGAGTGATCCCACAGACTGCCTACAGCTAACGTCTGGTTCTAATAATAAGTCGTTTTCAATCCTGACAGTTAATATAAGAAGTATAAAAGCCAATTTCGATATTTTTCTCCTATTTCTCGCTAAGTTTCGCAAATTGATTGATGTAATAGTACTCACTGAGTGCTGGACCAATGAACACTTATTACTACCTTCTATAAATAATTATAAAATATTCCAATCCACTATGTACCTTAATCAGAATGATGGGGTGGTGGTTTATGTTCGGGAAGTGTTCGACGCAACTTCGTTTGAACCAGATTGTTCTGAGGGCAACTGTCTTGTAATAAATATTTTGGATGAAATATGTATTGTCTGCACTTATAGACCACCTAGTTTTAAAAATCCATTAATTTACTTAAACTCCTTAGACGAAATACTAAATAATTGTAGTAGAAACAAAAATATTGTACTGACTGGTGACTTAAATCTAGATATTATGTCAGATAATCTTAATGCTCATTCTGCAGCATATCTGGATTTGATGGCAAGCCATGGGTTAAGGCAAGGAATTAATTGCCCCACTAGGCAGTTTACGTGTCTGGACCATTTTATGGTGAAAACTAAGTCAAAGGTCTACACTTTTGTATTCGAGCAACTGACCGACCATTCACCTATTCTGCTTTATTTTGACCATTCATCCCCTCCCAAACAAACCATATTTGTTGAGAAGTCCGTTGTTAATCTCGATACTATAAATGAATACTTACTAAATGAATCTTGGACCGACTTATATTCAACAATTGATGTTAACCAGGCAGCGATAATCTTAACGACAAAGTTAAGAGACATTGTGAATGCCAACACTACGGTGCAAAAAATTCCAAAGCGAAACCGACCTTTAAAACCGTGGATCACTATAGGAGTGGTCAAGTCTATAAGAAAACGGGATAGAATGCACAAAAAAGCAAAAAAATACTATAACAATCAAGAAATTAAATTGAAATATATAGCATACAGAAACACACTAAATAGAATCTTAAAAACGTTAAAAAGGAATTACTATACCAACAAATTAAATAAAAATAAAGGTAACATAAAAGAAACTTGGACTACGATTAAAGAATTGTGTAATATGAAAAAGTCTAATTCATCATCTACAGAATTACTTAACCTAAGAGCTACTGCTTCTGAATCTCTGGATGAAGTTAACAGATTTTTTACATCAATTGGGTCAAATCTTGCAAACCAGACCCTACAAAAGCTGGCTACAGATGAAGTAACGTTAGCCAAAAAAGCTAAAGTAATTGATTTACCATTAAACTCTATAGCACTTTATTTGTCGGATCCTCCTGAGGTGATTGATGTGATTAACAGCATTAAAACAAAAAGCGCGCCAGGCATAGACAAAATAGCATCGTCCATTTTAAAACAGTTTCGATATTGCCTTGCTGAGCCTATATCTTACTTAATTAATTTAAGTTTTGGACACGGTATTTTTCCCACTGTGTTCAAAAGCGCCATTGTTTGCCCCATTTATAAATCAGGAGATAAGTTTCTTGCTACAAACTATAGGCCCATTTCTCTCTTAAGCACCCTTTCTAAAGTGATGGAAAAAATTATGAACAAAAGACTTATCTACTACCTGGAAAAAAATAATATTCTTAGTGACAATCAATATGGGTTTCGTGCTAACCGTTCCACTGACGACGCTGTCTTACAGCTTACCTCCAACATCACAGAATACCTTGATAAGAACGAGAAATGCGTGGGAGTGTTTTTAGATTTACAAAAGGCTTTTGATACCGTGTCTATTCCGATACTTCTGACGCGCTTAGAGAATGTAGGAATCAGGGGGAATGCACTTTCGTGGCTTAGGGACTACCTTTCGGAAAGACAGCAATGCGTTAAAGTTAATAATTGTTACAGTAGTTACAGCATGGGATCGTATGGGGTTCCGCAGGGCAGTACCCTGGCTCCGACTCTGTTTTTAGTGTACATCAATGAACTATGTAAATTCCGAATGGAGGGTGCTGTTCTACAAATGTTTGCTGATGATACTGTCATACTTTTTCATAGTAAAACATGGGAAAACGTGCGAAAGTTGGCTGAAGATGGTATGTCGGTTATCACGGCATGGCTTGAAGATAGTTTATTATCGCTAAATATAGATAAAACTAAATTCCTCTGTTTCAGCAAGCCTATGGCATCTTCTCCGAAAAATTTTCATCTTTGCACACACTGCTATCCCTGCAACCGATCTAAAAAGGGTTATTCATTTACTTGTCATTGTCCAACTTTATTAAGGACTTCTGAAATGAAATACTTAGGAGTACTTATTGACGATAATCTTAACTGGAAAAGACACATAACTTCTACTAGCAATAGATTAAGAAAACTTATATATATTTTTAAAGACTTAAGACTCATACCAGACACTTCTTTATTAATACAGACATACAAATCCCTGGCTGAGTGTATAATTACCTATTGCATATGCTCGTGGGGTTCTGCAGCCAAAACACATATGATGGAGCTGGAAAGGGCGCAGCGGGTAGTACTAAAAGTACTTCTCTACTTACCGTTTCGGCACCCAACTCATTTAGTGTATGAAAAAGCGGATGTTCTGACTGTGCGAAAGTTATTCGTATACCAGAGTATACGCAAGTATCATAAAATAAGTATACCCTTACAAACATTTACAGGCAAAAGAATAGATAAATGTGCAGTTCCGAGGGTTAAAAGTAAATTTGCCCAAAAGCAATATAGTAATATAGCTCCACGATTGTATAACAAATTAAACTTAAAATACAAAACCAAAAAAATCTCTAACTTTGAAATAAAAAACAAAATAAAATTATGGCTTAAATATTTAGACTACAATGATGTTGAAAATTTATTAGTTACTGTGAAATAGAATTAAGACCCGCTTAATCACGCACAAGCACACACACACATACACACACACACACACATATACACACACACACACATATACACACAACAATACATACACACGCGCGCGCGCTCATATATAGATTTTAATACTAGAATAATTATGTAATTACCTACTGTTAATTTAATTTATGCTAACTACCTACCTTTAATTTATATTGTTTACTTACTACATTGTAACATATTTTTTATTTAAATTTGGAAGGAACTGACTCTCAACATACAGCTTACGCTAGTTTGAGGATCAGGGCTTGCACTGTACTTGTTAACTCCCTATTGTTGCAATAAAGATTTATTATTATTATTATTATTATTATTGCTTAGAATAGTAAATCACTCATATCATAGAATAGAAAATCACACTAAAATATTTAAGTGTTAATTTTGGCTGCATGATAAATTGTAAATTAACAAGACAGGTAGGTTAAAATTAATTAATTAATTTGGCTTTGCGGAAATTCTTACCTCCGAAATAAAAAATAATAATATTTATTTGTATGTACGAGTATGTTACACTTATACGCAGGGCTGACTTTGATTAAATTTAGTTTGAATATACTATTCAAGTTATTTTCAAGGTCATGGATGCTTTATTTATTACTATTCAATACACATAATCAGAATCTAATATTATTTATTTCATAAACTATTACATAGTAAGTGCAAACATCAAATTTGAATATAAATATAAAAAACAATCGAAATACCTATATATCGAAATACATAGGAAAAATTCCAGAACGGAACAAATATAAACTTATATGCACCCAAAGATTAGTCCTGTGTGGGAATTGAACCCACGACCTCAGGAGTGGAGTGCGGGTGTATTCACCACCACGCCATATTGGTTGTATTAAATTAAAAAAAAAAAAATTAAAAATTCATTTATTCAAGTTTGGCTCAATAGAGCTCTTATGAATGTCATACTTATAAACTAACGCGCCCATTCACTGCGGGCGGGAGCTTGATCGTAAAAGAACGGGCAAGAAAATCGTCAAGGTTGGTTTTTTCTCCCGCCAGTCACAATTAAAATACATAATATTAAAACAATTGTGTTCTGCAGTCACAAGATTTGAAAAAAAAAAGGGAGACAGAACTAATAAAATTATAAAATTACATAGACAATGTATGTAAGTAATCGTTATATTGTAAAGAGGGCCGCAGAACACAACTTTTATCATTGTAAATGTTACATCCAAGCGTTTTTGTCATTAACGTAATCATTAACCGTGTAATACCCTTTCTTGGTAAGTGATGTCTTAACGGTTTGCTTAAACTTTTCAAAAGGCAAATCTAAAATATCTTTTGGAATTTTGTTATAATATTGTATACCCTGCCCCATAAACGATTTTCGAATTTTATGCAGGCGTAAAAATGGATTTAATAATTTATTTCTATTTCTGGTATTAAAACTGTGATCATCACAGCGCCTGTTATAGGTTTCTATGTTTCGTTTTATAAATATTATACTATTATAAATGTATTGAGAGGCAACAGTCAAGATACCTATTTCTTTAAACTTTTCTCTAAGAGTTGTCCGTGAGCTTAGTCCGTAAATAGATCTTACAGCCCGTTTCTGTAAAATAAAAATTGTTTCTATATCTGCTGCTAGTCCCCACATAAGAATACCATAAGACATTAGGCTATGAAAGTAACTAAAGTATACCATTCTTGCCGTATCAACATCTGTTAATTGGCGAATTTTGCGAATAGCATAAGCTGCGGAACTAAGTTTGCCAGCAAGAGTATCAATATGTAGACCCCACTGAAGTTTTTCATCTATAGTTATTCCCAAGAAAACAGTAGAATCTACTAAATCTAGTTTCTGACCGTCAATAATGATATTTGTTTCGAGTTTCCTTACGTTTGGAACAGTGAATTTAATACATTTCGTTTTTTTAGCATTTAGCTGTAAGTTGTTAACAGTAAACCAACGAAGCAGCTCTGCAAGGGCATCGTTTACATCGCTAAAGTCCTTTTTATGTCGATCAATATTAAATACTAAAGAAGTATCATCAGCAAATAATACCATCTCACAACGCCTACTCATAAAAAATGGCAAATCATTTATATAAACTAAAAAGAGAAATGGTCCTAAAATTGAACCCTGAGGGACCCCCATACGCACAGACGACCCGGGTGATCTAGTTCCGTTAATATCTACCGTCTGAATTCGTGAACAAAGATATGATGACAATAACTTTTGGGCTAAGCCTCCTATACCATAGTATTTTAATTTAAGAATTAGAGTCTGGTGGTCAACACAGTCAAAAGCCTTAGACAGATCACAAAAAACTCCTAGAGCATTCTGCGATAACTTCCAAGCTTCTTATTATTATTATCTCACCATGTTAAAATCTAAATTAAAGGCTTCCTCCCATAAAGAAACATGAAAGGGATTCAGTTCACATTCCACTACACGCACCCAGTTCGGATTGGGGGGACAGGAGTGTGGTGTCCTCAGCGAGCGTGCCAGAAGGGCCCGTTATGCAGCGCCAGGAGGGTCTTAGGCGGGGGGTACAGGGGGCCCTTACCGTCTAACTATAGACCCCCGCGAAGCCGGTCACATACGCCTGTGGTCGCATAAGGAGGTAGAGGGGGCGCGATACACTGAGCCTCTCTGAAGATATCCTCCCGGTTCTGATATGGGGGACGTTGGCCGCGGGCGGGTGTCAAAAGCTTCAAACTTTGGCTCTGGCACCCCGCCTCTTTTTCAACAGCTGTGGGCGTCGTCGGAAGATTTTTAGTGGGTAGGACTACTGGCGGTCTCGTCTGCCGCAGATCGTAGGTCTTGTTTTCGACGTCTTTCGATCGCGAGACACCGAGTGTCTCTCATCTATAGGCCTCCAGCCTTCTTTACCAGATCCTCAGACGATCGGGTTCTCAGGGGGCTGTCCTTTACCACATTTGTAAGTTCATGGTCGCTATTGTGAGAGCCTTAACGCCCCTATGATCGTCAGTTCTTTTATAATTTAATGATTTATATTTCTTACTAAATAATGCTGCGGTTAAGCAGTTTTCATAGGAGGTCTGTTCTTGGATTGGCGACTGTCTGTCTTGAATTTAATTTATAACTTTTAATCTTTATAAGGTATTTATGTAAGTAATTCAAGTCAATTAATTAAAAGTGAAGTCTATTTATATGTTAGCAAACATCAAACAGTATTTATTAAACGTATACATTTGTCAGTGACCGAATGTCCGTTAATTTTGAATATAATGTAAACAATTCTATGAATTAGTCTAATCATAAAAAATTCATCAACAATATTTGTTTTACTATTTTACCATACACTCAAAACCACTCAAGATAGAGCCATGATGCTTTGAGTTATTACTCAAAAGTTACAGGCATCAATGGGTCAAGTTTATTCAGTTTTAAGGTTATGTCAGCGTTTGCGCAACGTATTTAAGCGTTTTAGCTGCGTTTCTCGGTCGCAGTTGGAAAGGTCTGATACCTCGGCTCAGTCGTTTCGCATTATTTATTTGTTTTTCTCTATTTCTCTTCAAATCTTAAAAAAAAATCAAAATGAATGTGCAGTTTGTTTTGTTGGTCGCCGCGTCTGTGGTGGGCTGCATATACGCCGGCGCTTTGCGTAAGTTTTTTTTTTAATTCTGTAAATTAGTTATTATTACAGGGTATTAATAATAAATAATAGAACAAGGTATTATTATCATATAATTTTTTTTTAAATATATTGGTTTTAAAGTTTTAGTTTATATTACTTATGTATGGGTTTCACCAACCAATAACCTCGGGAAAACGGTATTTTTTTATTCTAACATAATATTTTTTACATACCTATATTTTTTTCAATGTGATTTACAAAAGCAGCAAAAAGAATCCTTATTAACAGTAAAAGAGAAAGTTTATATGTGTACACTTCTACGCACTTATATCGACGATTATGCTAAAATTAGGAAACCTAGGAAAATAAAAAAGATTTTTTTTCGGATATTTTTTTCATAAAGTGTGAATTCTGTAAGACAGGTTAATCTGTAGGTCATCCGTGCAAAGCCGCGTGCGAAAGCTATGCATATGAAATATTTCTAAGTAATTTATATTTACGCCTGTATCCCCGAAGGGGTAGGCAGAGGCACATTCAAATTAATTTATATAATCCTAATCTTTAGTATGCACAAATAACACAAAAGTATTTTTTTAAATTTCAACACCAAAGAGACAACGGATAAACATTTTACACACATATATTAATAGCACTACACGAAATGGAGCGCTCTCAATTTTATTTAGGACTGCGTCGACTTTTTACCTTCAGACAGGATATAGTCAAAATCGCATTTAAAAATATGCATAATTATAAATACATAGCATCTTCATAATAAAATGTATTTTTTTTTGCTGTCTGTACGTTACATAATAATCAAGTTTGGTGACTTTGTGGCGTCTCTTGCCGTCTATAATATAGGCCAATAGAGTATTATTATTGAATAAAGCCGAATCCAACACACGTGGCTTACGAGGCCGTCACGAAACTAGTCTTAACTTGACATATTAGGAATTTAACCTTAGCACCAGTCTATGACAAGATTATGTAATTATGATATGATTATGTGAGCCGAATCACATTTTAAATCATCATCATATCCTAGCATCTAACCCGGTTGTCCTAGACTTCTTAGCGAAACCTAATGTCCAGGGTCTGCTCACTGGCCTAATTTGGCTGAATTTCAGTTATTACATGCAGCGACAGACATCTAACCTCCGCAACCTAGATGGAAACATCATTCTATGGTTAAACCAGTTGTCAGTCTCTTAGAAAGCACTGACTTCCTACTAACGACTGCCATAGATGTTCATGACAGTCGGGACCAACGGCTTAACGTGCTTTCCGAGGCACGGAGCAAGCGATAATCGAATAAGTCGAATCACTATAAAAAATAAAATATACTTTATTGTCTTTAAGATCAACATGATCATTTAGATTCGGCAAATATTCAGACACAAAATTGAAATTCGATATATTTTTTTAACAACAAGGAAAGAGATATGAGCTGCACAATAATAAAGAAATAAAAGCAAATGGGTTCTTTGTCAGAATTTGTCAAGGTTTGTCAGTTTATTCGTCTGTTGTGGTTTTTCTCAAGATTTGTCAATCTGTCTGTGACTCTTATCGGGGGGATGTCGTGATTCTAAAGGTGGGAGGGGACTTCGATTGTGAAATGAGATCGCTGGCGAGGTTTTCTCAAGAGATTAAATATAGCATGGTGTTCTTGGAAAAAAAAATGTAAAACGGCTTTTAACCCTTTATAAAGATCTGTCAGTCAGCCTGTCGTGATTCTAAAGGAGGGAGGGGACTGTCCGTCACTCAGTCAGTCTGTCAGTAACTCTAAAGAGGCTTCCAAAAGGCAATGAGATTGGGAAGAATGCCTCAAGAAACTCATCTCGGCTTTTCTGACTTCATCTAAATCAACTTAGCGGCTAAGACGTATTTATTTTAACTTGTAGGGATAGCTGAAACGTGCTCGATACATAGTTTTGTTGAAATAGTGTTTCGAGTGCCCCTGGTGCAATGTTTTCAGAGACAAAGTAACAATATCATTCTTTAATAAAGAAAAAAAAAAGTTTTGATTGGATACATGAATTAATTGCTATTGTGTATCATTACAGACCACACATAAAATCGACGTAATTATTTTACAGACATAGGCAGAAAACAGACTTCCACTCTGTACAATCTTTATATATTTATTGTGGATACCTAAGACAAAAGTAATTAAGTTTACTTAGTTTAGGTAGATAACACTTTAATTAATTAGGCTAGGTATTATACAGAAATAAATTATTATTATTATATGCTTTTTTGCTTCACCTACATTTATCTTTAAATTTAGTTATTTTTTATATTAATCCCTTTAACAGTTAATTAAAGCGAATCATTTTTCGTAATGTTGAATAGGACGTTCTGACGTATTGACACGCTATTGAATAATTTACTGATGCAACGCGACGATTCGTTTATGGTTTCAAAACCATTGCGTTTGGGAAATTAGCTTGCCTTTCCGATCTATTTACACAGTAAAACGATTATTTTTACCTCTATATGTAGCTATAAGTATTATTTCTAGCGTGAGAATGTCTGCGTTGACTAGAAAATAACACCAGTAAATTTGTAAATAAATCTAGTTTTCATTATTTGTTATGTGTACCTACATATATTTATCCATAATCTCCAACATCAAACCCATGAAATAAATTTTGTTTTTTTGTGGTTACAGGTTTTCAGACATAATTAGTAGGTACTTAAACAATTTAAATTAATCATCCAAATGAGACTTTTTTGCAAACTGTACTCGTACAAGTAATAAAATTTTCACGTTTTGGTCATAACTTAAACATGTTATATTTTACATAACCAATGTATTTAAAGGCCAATTTAATTTAAATTCACGTTTTTGTGTCCGGCACTACATAGTTGCTATCAGAGACTTTATGAAAAAATTCAATAATTTTTCTTGGATATTCTACAAAGTGCCATCCTTTGATTTGATTTGATTTGCCTTACTTTGATTTGTAAACGGATAAAAATACCTTATCTGTAAACATCTAGTTCCCTATGAGGCTTATTTCAACACAAGACCTAAAGTTAAACCAGGTTTAAAACTATTGCTGTCACTGTCTTAATTTTATCAAATAAGTGACAGCACTTTTAAACCTAGTTTAACTATAGATCTTGTTTTGTAATAAGCCCCAAAATGTTATATCAATTAACATTGATACTGGAACAGAAATTCGTGTTCATGCGTAAAAATATTTATCATCAATGGAAATATATTAGACTGGTCTCCTTGACATTTGTGATTTATTATATGAACAACACGATCAGTTACAGAAAAAGCGGTCTCCGAAAATTCCTAACTACCATTCCTATATTGCACTTAAAGGACATTCTATCATCATATCCTAGCATTATCCCGGTTGCCCTGGACATAAGCTATGGGCCTAGGGTCTGCTCACTGGTTCAACCAGATTTGACTGAATTTCAGTTATTACGTGGAGCGACTACCGTCTGACCTCCGCAACCCAGAGGGAAACATCATTCGATGGGTGAACATTTATTGATCACAAACATACATTCATAATAAAACTTACAATAATAGACAAGAAGAGAAAAAAAATCTTAGAAGAAACAATTACAATAACAATGTAGGTAGTATAATTAAAATTCTATTGTTTTCTGTCATTTGCCATCTACCTATCTTTCTCCTTCTTTGGGCTCCTCTTCAACAAGTGAAGATGATCAGCCTTCTTCTTCTCAGCAGATTTGCCTCCACTGCTGAACATAATGCCTCTTCCACAGAACCCCACAAAGATTTTAATGCGGCATTCCTTATCCGGCTTATTTAGTGATCTCCATTTATTTGTTCCTGTCCTGCCCATCAATATTGTGGGCACAAAAATAACATGTCTTGTCTATGACCCGCTGATGTGTCTTCCTCGTCTATGGCCGTCTTTACTACTTCGGCTAGCGCAAGGGAAAAGGCCAGGTTTTAATGCAATTCGGGACAAAGATCATGATTACGCACGATATAGCCATTTGTTTAAATTTAAAAATATTGTTAAACTACAAGCAATAATTATTTCTTATAATTGAATTTCTTTGATGTAGCGATGAAACTAAGTATTACGGATTTATAATAGTACTAGCTTTGATAAAACTATAAAGTATTTAAACTAAACATATTTGCCCTTTACCTAATGCCATCGTAAAACATTGACATCATTAAAATAAATCAACGTTACGTAATAATAATAGTATTACTTTCATTGGGAAGTCGATCCACGCACATCTTGCTGAGAGCTAGGGTTGTCACAAATACTAATGTAAGTTTAATAGTACTAGAATTAATTACGGAGAAATCAAATCAAATCTTTTTATTGTGAAAGAAGGGTTACTTGTACACACATAGGTACAAATTACATAGTTTTAGCCATGTTCTGCCTCATGGGCTTACAATGACAAAGTTATACAATACACAAACATTATTTATTAAAATTCAAACGCATTCATTCAAGGCTTCATTCCGAAGCTCACGTGAATGTCACTTAAATGTAAAAGCGCCTCAAAATTGAACAAAACATTTTAATAAATAGATAATAAATCGGACTTTATTCCATATGTCAAATTGTTACAGGCTAGTGTCATTAAAAAATCATTCCGGTTGTAATAACACTTCTCTTCTAGTAGTTTTTATACTTTTTGAGCATTCACCAAAATTAATATTAAACGTACAAAAAGATAATCAATTTTTTTCCACATCAAGGCATTGTTCTATGGAGTGACATGAATATTTTAATTTCCTCCATCACCTATTTATCTTTAAAAAATGTGTTATAGTATCTATAGTTGGAAACCCTAATTGAACTGTCTTTGGACGATTAACCTCAAGTTGTTGGTTCACGTAGGTAGGCAGATCACGCAGGCAATACTGGCTTTATTGCTATTCACCACCTTACATAATTATTGTATAATATGGGTACATAGAGATAGGTTTTATTTTTTATTAAATTCACCAAAAGGAGCAGATTCTTAGTTCAGTAAGTATTTTATGATGTCATGAACGCGATGTTTGGTTAAATAATCATGAAGAATTGAGACAGATAAGAAATTTTTAGCTTATTAAAAATACTACTAATACTTACTGCCGTACCATTGGGAACAGAGGTGTACTAAGGGCAGATCTTTCACCCTGTGAAAGATCTGCCTAGATCTTCATAGACCCTTCTATGAATTTAAGTGGGTTAGCAGCTAAACAGGTATTTGGTTATGGTTATGGTTAAAGATATTTATTCTCAAAAAGACATATACAGTCACTTGAATGAGAACTTAAATTAACATACAAATAATTATTAATTACATCGTCGTCAATTAAAGATTACGCTCGCCTATTCAATGTATTCAATTGAATAGTTAAGTGTAAGTATCAATATTATGTTGTGAGAGTTTTCGTTTGAATACATTAAACGAGCTTACATTTTAAAATTTCGAGGGTATTTTGTTATAAAGCTGCGCGCCTTCAAAGGTGATCATTTTTTTTCCATAATTCGTTCTTACTTTGGGCAACACAAGGAAACTAGCTCGGCGGGTACTTCGATTATTGAGTTGTTTAGGGGTATCAAATGTTAAACTTGTATGGAGAGAGCTATTTAATATTTGGTTGAACAATGTTTTATAATGCGTTTTTCATAGATCCGTTTATTCATCGTATGCTAAATAGCTGCTAGTGTGTTACAAATGGAGTCAGCAGTATATCGGTAAAGTTTGATATCGGTGCTAACCGATCCCTTGGCCCAAAGCTCAACCAATAGGCTACGATATGCCTTGAATTTAAAAATTGTCACGAGTTGAGTCGCTAGTAAAGTGTCAGCATGATTTAAACATAACACAACTCTGACCCTTCTACCGTAATTCAACTCTGATTCAAATTAAATAAAAACTAATAAAATCAATTATTTTCGGCAACATAACCATTGTTACGTATTATATAAATAAGTAAACTAATAATGGAGGGCTAGTAACACAGGCAAATGATTTGATAGATCTATAACTAGAGGTTTTAATCCTGGGATCCCCGTCATATTTTAGCAAATCCCAAAACCCCGGGATTACAAAAAAGAGCCGGGATCGAAATCTCTATCCATAGCCCAACCAAAAATGTAGGTTTCTCGAAAATTTCATGATTACAAACGCAATATGCACATTCTAGAATAAAAACGTCTTGTGAAGCACCATTAACTCAAGGAAAAGACCTTCGAAATTATCATTCGTAGAATTTTACTTTTTACATTCGTTTTACCGTAAACAAGTCAAAGACACAAGCAGAGTATTTCAAAACGAACAAACAAACATAACGTACAACCTCCATTATGGCTAAGTTAGTAAATAAGCAATTACTTTGTGAGAATATAAACACTGGGGTCATAATGTACATACTACTTAATATTGTAAATGCAAATCTTACTGTCTGTCTATAAGTTTAATAAGATTTTTCCTAGTTTCTTAAAATGAACATTGATGTAGAGACAAAAGAGATCTTATTTAAAGTCTTATTGATAATATCTAACTAATCTCGCCCTCTCCTAAACTACACGAAGTGCTTGTAGAAAACTACGGGCACTAGGTGCTTGCATAACAATATATATGACAGTGAAGGTTATATATTATAAGATAATAAAGGGTGGATATAAAAGTTTTGGGGTATCTAGTACTTAGGGTTCGATATTCACTTAAGTCGTTTGTAGCGGAAACTTTTGGGGGCCCTGGTTTATTGGTTGAATATAAGCCGCAGCCAAGAATGGTGGTCGTCGGTTATGTAAATGTGTATTGTGATAATTTTTGTCACAGGAGTGTTTTTGGTAGATTTGTGTAAAGGTTGTCTTTTAAAATTATTGTTACTTTCCTGCAAGTATTTAATAGTATTGTAAAAGTAAGGAAAGAATACAGTAATGTAATGATTATACGAAATAATCTGCTATCGCTATGTTGTCTGGTCTACGTTTTCAAGAAAGAATATAACAATATAAGGTAAATATATACATACATTCACGCCTGTTTCCCTGAAGGGGTAGGCAGATGCATATTATACGCCCACACTTCGCCAATTATATAGTTGGTCAGATTGGTTGGACCCTCCGAAAAGTCGGCCACACACGCTATGGTCGCACGGGGAGGTAGGAGGGGCGCGTCCACTGCGCCTCTCTGAGGTGGTCCTGCCGGTTTTGGTCCCTGGGACGTTGCCCGCAGGCGGGGTGTCAAAAGCTGCAACCCAGGTACTGGCCCCCGCCTCTTTCTCAACAAGCGGCGGGCGTCGTCGGAACATTTTCAATGGTGGCAATCGTGACTGCCGGTGTTGAGTCCCACACCCCCTTTCGGTCCCCCTTTGGCCGGAAGGCAGTGTGTAAATGCATTTTGTTACCGACGTAAAACAAAAAAAAAGGGCTCCTCAGGTCTTGGTAGAATCCCTATACACCTCGTAAAGTAAAAAAATGTCTTATAATCTCACTAATAATGAAGTTTCAAGATAAGTATGATCAGAAGCTTGTGTTGTGGATAAGAAATAACAGATAAACTTACATATTTTTTTTGGTTAATACAATTATAATTTATTTATTTATTTATTTATTGAGAAAACCAACAGCGTATACAGTTAAACAATTAACATAAGTACTTAAAGCTAGTATGGCCAATAACATAATAATATGTCTTATAACTTATAACAAAGGACGAATACCTATTCGTTTTTCTACTCACATAGATTTGTGTAGGATTCGAACCCAACACCTCAGCAGCAGAGTGCGGCAGATATACCTACTCCATGCTATATCAGTCAACTATGCGATTACAAAAAACAAATTATAAAAAAATTTAATCTTCTGGTAGTACTGAAGTTTCGTCTGACATTTCCATCGTGGACATCTAGGCACATGGTGACATTGAAACAACAAGACTGGTCTAACGTGTCGTTGCTCAATCTCGAGACAAGTCGAATCTCGTGCGGCTCACGTGTGCTGTTGTGCAACCACAAAAATTCCACATTACGAATGTCAAACACATGTTGTTGATTTTTGACCATACATTCATACAAACATTTAATCACGCCTGTTTTCCCGAAGTGGTAGGCAGGGGCTTATTATACTATATATATATCATCTCAGCCCATAAACGTCCCACTACTGAGCACGAGCCTCCTCTCACATACTATAGGTGCGAGGGTATTGGGGTCATACTCCACTACGCGGACCCAGTGCGGATTGGCGGAGGCAGGTGTATGGCGTCCTGCTGTTAGAATTTATGAAGCCGCCCATTAGGCCTCTAACATGACTTAACGACTACCACATTTAGTGATAACCGGGACCAACGTCTTAACATGCCTTCCGAAGCACGGAAGCGCTCGATATCAAATGCCACACAAACGGTCACCCATCCAAGGACTGACCTCTGTAAACTCTACTGTACTTCGGTGATCGTTTCCGACCACCGAGCACCGCAGAGCTACGAGCGCTTACTATATATATAAATATATATTATTATTGTCCGGGACGGAGGAGTGGCCCTAACCCTAGGTCCCTCCGTTGCGAGTGAGCCTGCCTCACGGTGGGCTGCGCGGAGGGCGGACATGGTGTAACCCGAAAGGAAGTCCCTCGTCCACTCTGTCCAACCGCGCGAGTAGGTGTTCCTTTGTTTTTTAGTCAGTGCGAGTCCGACATAACCCAGTGTGCCTCCCCGTGGCCTCTGGGTATACATAACGTATTTTTTAAAGGTTAAAACAAAAAGGGCATATTATACGCCCACATTTTGCCAAATATATATGTGATCACGTAATAGGTGGCGAGCCTATTGCCGCTTACCGTGACCTTGCAGGGGAGGTTGGATTGGGTTCCTAAGGTCTTGGTAGCACCACTATGCACCAATTTTTTGACACAAAATCTCACGGCTATATATTTGTTGCTGGCAAAAAGCTTGTTACAATCATTTTGCTCCCTTTTGTTTTTGAACGCTAGATAACCGACAAGCAATAGATTTTCTAATGTGTCTGTGTTTAATGTCTTTAAATAGTGGATTTAAATCCACTAGCGAGCAACCAACTCGACTCAACCGCTAACTCTACATTCAAACATTGTTTAAACTAAAAGTATATAACATTAAAATAAAAACAATATCTCATTTGAAAGCTTGAAACTTGAGAGTTTAAGTTTGCGGTTGGTTCCTCGCGAGTGTAGTTGTAGGAAAATTGATTAGCTCAGGGATCTCTGAATAAAACGTCTCAAATGGTGAGAGCGAACTATCTTTTCGCCCACATTAACACAAGACGAGACCCTATTGCCCAAGTTTGTAAAGTGTTTGATAACGTTAACGTTGTAAATTGAAAATTTTGGATTGAATCTTTTAAGAAGGTCCCTATACACCTTCTTAAATATTTCAATTCTACCAATATCTAAGGAGCCCAATCCAACCCTCACCTGCAAGTGGTGCACCTGCCGAACAACGGACGCGGCTCTGGCGAACGACAGTTCCCGGTAAGCGGCAATAGGCTCGCCACGTATTACGTGGGACCAGCTTTATAATTGGCGAAGTGTGAGCGTATAATATGCCTATGCCTACCTCTTCGGGGAAACAGGTGTGTATGTATGTTGAAGAAGGCATTTACGAAGGACGGATACACGATCTTTATACATAACTAGCTGTTACCCGCGACTTCGTCCGCGTGGTATAGTATTTTTGGGTAGCATTTTTAATTAATTAATAAGAATCATTAGTATACCTACTACAAATATATTTTTAAAAAAAATTGTTAACAGTAGGTATAAAGTACCTATGTATTCCATTGAGAGGCAGAAAGTACCTAGAATCAGATTTTTTTAAATTAACGAAAACTATCTTACCTTACTATGAACTAAACGATTACGAAATATTAAGTATATGCACAAAATTAATTTACAGGACCTAACTAATAAAAAATACTTGCTAAAAAAATATACGAAACAATAAAATAATTTTACTGGATCGAAAAATGTAATTCTCTGTAGCGCAAATTTCTCTAATCGTATGCGTCCGACAACGACGTCTAGGTATAGTTAGATTCGTGCGCACGAATGACTAACACCCATAAAAACTTTCAACCCCTATTTCACCCCTACACTGGTAAAAATTTTAAAATGCTAAAACAAACGATTTTTGTTTATAATTTAGTGCCTAAATACAAAATGTAATTTTTTTATCTTTAAAAAATGACGAACTTCACACAAACTTTCAACCCCTATTTTATCCCCTCACAGGCTGAAATTTCAAAAACGCTAGAACAAATGTTTAATTATTTCTTATCAAGTGCGTAAATATGAACTTTCATGGTTTTATATTTTAAAATTAAGAAATCCCATACAACTTTTCATCCCCCTTTTTAACCCCTTACAACCCCCTTTTCGCAATAAAAAGTAGCCTATGTTTTTTCTCAGGGTCTAGACCATCTGTATACCAAATTTCATTAAAATCTGTTCAGTAGTTTTGGCGTGAAAGAGTAACAGACAGACAGACAGACAGACAGACAGAGTTACTTTCGCATTTATAATATTATATATTAGTAAGGATTAGTAAGGATATCATGATATTTTCTCCTTCAAAAAAATATGTTATAAGCCAATTAAAACGATATTGATAAAATTTCTTAAAGAAGAAACTTCTTAAACAAGAAACTTGCCTTTTGACAAATTTGTTTTTTTCCTTGTAAGCAAACTGCAGATTCTTAGAAATGTGAAAATAAAACCTGTAAATGCAATTGCTATTGTTCTATAGATCAAAAGACATAAAGGTTATGTTGTATAACTTTGAAATAATTTGTACCTACATGATGCAGCCGACTATTCTCCAAAAGATAAACAAATCTTTTAAAGGTCAATGTGTGCGATTCTACAATAAAATCCCAAGCAACATACAGCAATTGAGCCTAAATAAATTTAAATTAACAATAAAACACAAGCTGTCTTCAAAGGGATATTATTCTATTAAAGACTATATGGCAGATAAAAATGCTTGGGATTAAACTGCCGTTTCATACAGGCTATTCTAATATGAATGACTTGAAAACATAAATATTGTTAAGGTTATGTTATATTGCATTGTATAGCTTCACAGACAAATGAAGATTGTAATTCTAGTACCAAACTAATGGACATATTTAAAAGAGCATAGCCTGTGAGTTTCTTGCCAGTTCTTCTTACAGAGCGGTGGCTCGGAACTGGCACTTAGATTCACTTACACTTAATTATTTTTTATTTTTAAATTGTTTTGTTGCATGTAAGTGAATCTAAGCTTCGTGATTTAGTGTAATATTATTTCGATTGTTTTTTTTTTTCATTTGTGATCATGACGTTTTCAAGTACTATGTATAATAGTTTATGAAATAAATAATTTTTTTACTTTTTTTTTACTTTACTTTATTTGTTTCATGAAATGGCTACATAGATAGGTATAGTTTAAGATAATTTTGGTACGTCGTAACTTAGAATAGCGAACCAAATAGAATTTTGCTAGAATATTATGTATTAAAAATAAGAATAACCTTGAACCTTGAAAATAAGCGCATAAACTAAGCTAAAATGAAATCAAATCTCTTTATAAAAAAAAAATAATTACACTGGTGGCTTTGTAACTTATGTTCGAAATGCTCTATGGAATGCGAGTGCAATAATTTTTGTTTTTGAATAATTTTTTTTTGATTTCAACCTAAAAATGCTTTAGTCGATTTTCCCTTTGTATAATTCGTTCACAAGATTCACAAGATGCAAAGGATAAAGATAAGATCTATCATTAGAGCAGGTTTTATTTCTCTGAGAAATTACACATGTTTCGCATTTCCACCGTCTAGCAACATGACCTTCAGGTCAAGTGAATGCAGCGTCATAAACAATTGCAATTGCACAGGTAACTTTAGTCGAAACCTGAAATGGACTCGGCGCACACTTCTGTTAATTGTTTCTTCATTGATAGCGACGTTTAATGTAGCAAGTGGACAACAATGCGACCACTTTCACAACACACGGGGTGGTGTTCACATGTAGGGCAACCGTCTTTGGTTCAAGGTCCTTGATACAAAGTAAACAATCGTGTTTATATCCCAGACACACACATTTTATTATATGTTTCAAACAAATTGTTGAGATTAAAACTACACGCCGACTTTCCCGCTATTATTGACGTGACAACGTCTTAAATTAGGTTGCGGCTGGGAGTCACTTATGAAAAAGTGTAACGCTCGGTAACGTTACGATGAGTCACCGAACGAGAGAGAGGCCCGGCGAATGCCTTGCGTCTCTCTCCCACTCAACTATGATCGGTCTGCCGCGCGCGCAGCACTAGAGAATTAGGCGCATTGAATCGGCACATGCTTGTGTCTCTGTCTTTGTCTTTCTCGAACGTTCTTGGCGTTGGAAAAACAAGAAAGCGTCATAATACAAGTTCACACGTGTGGTTAAAGTATCGTCAGCTGTGTCTGTAGTGAAAATGTGGAGTGCTTAGATTCGTCATTTACAACAACTACAACAATAAAGGTAAATAATTGTACACTGATATTTCATTATCGTAAACTATGATTGATTGATTAATTGTTAGATTGACACAAAAGTTGAGAAACTGAGTTTATAGGTTATGTCATACTATTGATAAATGTTGATAGTGTTAAGTAAATTATTAGTTTAAAATTAATTAATTAATTAATTATTATTTTACAAATTTTCATTAATTTCAAATTTATTTAGCAAAAATTTGAACCTTCGATCTGAATAAATGTTTTGATTTTCGAATTGATTCTTTAAAATTACAAATATTAAGAAAAAGTGGCAGATATAAGAAAACTTGATTTCTTATATCTGCCACTTCTGATTCTACCGAGAAAAAGACGTTGTCACGTAAAATCTTCGCCCGTAAAAACGACTTTACAGGCAACCATTTTTTTTTGACACGTCTGACATATGTTCTCCAAGACGCCATGACAATGTATGATTCTTTTTCAAAGCTCATTAAAAATGCATAAGAGGTTTCCCCTGGAATTCAGTAGCACATTTTCGAAAAGAAGAAACTTAATGTATTAAAAGTTGAGTTGGGTATATCGGCAACCCATCAAGAGATTAGGAGCCCAAGCAAAACTCACCTGCAAGTGATGCACCTGCCGATCAACAGACGAGGCTCTGGCAAAGATAAAAGTTCCGGAAAGCGGCAATAGGTTCGACTATTACGTGAGATCATAAATATAATTGGCAAAACAGGCGTGATCGTATGTAAGCATATATTAAAAGGTACTTTATGTACAATACAACAGGACGTCGCATTGGCTAATCTTGCCGGAAAATACTAATGCAATGATGATCGATGATCATTGGAAAATAATAGAGTGCATGCGAAGGAAGCGGAACTTCCTAAGGCAGAACCATGTGCTGGTGACCCTCAAAAATTTAACCTTTTTATATCTTTGATTTAGTTTGATTCAAGAAAATTCTTCAAAATTCCTTGTGACATCTTTTGTGCAATTTTATAGAGCTAGAATTTCATAATCCACATTAAAATATTGTTTTGTCAATAAAACTTCCTCGTGTTTTGAAATATCAGGTTACCTTATTAAATGAGCTACGATTTTGCTGCATTCTATGGAAATTATATAGCGGATAACACATCTTCAGTATTTATATAGCAGATATTCATTATGTAAAATAAACAACCATTACACAATGTACAATTTTGTCATCATTTTTTTCACATTTAATAAACTGTAATTATTTGCTTGACGTAATAAATATTTAGATACCTACCTTTTGTCAGAGGTCAGAATAAAGAACAGCCATTAGTGTTTGTCTGGGTTTTACTGCTTTTTATCTCTAATTAATCACGAAACAACGTCAACAAACGCACATAAATTTATAACTATGCAAGTTTTACCTTAAAGCTCAGTATGCAATAGATCATTTGGACATATAAAATTTCTTTAAAAGGTTAAGGCAACACTTATAGGAGTTATGTAGTGTTTTATTATATTCACAGGTTTTTTTAGAAATCTATATTATTTTTATCCATAAATGCAGTAGGATTCGTAAAAATAAATGAGTAACTAATTACATCCGTACATACATTCACGTCTGTTTCCCCAAAGGGATAGGCAGAGGCACATTAGATTAGGTGATAAATGGTAAATGAGATGCCCTCCACCTAAACCCCTGGAGTCCTCAGTAAAGATGTGGGTCTAAAACAAAACAACAGATAACGCATCACTTTCCCGCCAAGAAGTACTAATGTGACGTTCTTTTTTTTTAATAATGGCTTCGTGCGTTAAGCTCATTTAGCCAGTGTGAAGGAAGAGATATATTAATAATATATAAATTATAGTAAATGAGAATAAGTGGTGATAAGGATGATATATGGTAAATGAGATGCCCTCCCCCTAAACCCCTTTTTTTTCTTTTTTTTTTTTTTCGGATGGAAAATCATCAAATGACCGTCTTCCGCTGTGGGTGAAGCGGAAGGGTGTGTCAGACTTTTACTGACTAAAAACCATCCATGTTCCTTCTTGAGCCTGTAACACCAAGGCCGCGGCAACTCTTTCGAACAGTCCCGCAGATGTGGAACTATACTGAGATCTCACATGGACTTCTTGAGAGAATTCAAAAGTTATGTTGCACTGTTTTGTTTGATTTACCAACACTCATGTTCGTTCACAAACACTTAACGGTTAATAATCCACCGTTATTACACATGAATGTTCGAAATATCACAAATTTTAGAAAATAAAACTGCCTACATGACGCTTCACTTTCCCGCCAATAAGTCTCTTAGATATATTTACAGCATTGGTTATTGCCGAAGCCAGTGATGGGATGTACCACCCTATTAGTTTGAGATGACGAATATTAATGAAATTAATCATTGTTCATTATTTACAGCATCATTTTTCTCCGCCTGTTCATCGTCTGATTCAAACCTGGACCAATGTATAGAGAATGTAATCACGCACGGCGGACCGCAGTTCACCGACGGAATCCCAGAGCTAGGCATCGCGCCCCTGGACCCGTTGAAACTGGGCAAAGTCGTCGTCAACAATCCGGCGTTAAAGCTTACTTTCATGGACACTGTCGTCACAGGCCTCAAAGGATTCCGGCTTAATTCTTACAAGTGAGTATTTAGTAAAATTTTAAACATTATCTCTTTATAGCAGATAATAATAATTGACTTAAAGAATTGATATCAAATGTCATACAAGCTCGTATAAAGGTTATGCTTATCTCCGATGACCGACAACAAATATCAGTGCTTTTTGCAATACACTGGAAGAAATTATAATTGTCAAATGAGCTCTAAATCTTGATATTATTTGGTGCAATGAAATAAATAAGGTAAATTTGTAAAATCGATGATGAGTCAAGATGGCGCATATGACAATAAAAAATATCTTGATCATTTTTAGCATATCTTTATTCAATTATTAAGAATAACAAACAGCAATACTAAAAGAGAAGCAGCATTATCTATAGATATCCAATTTTCGAACGCTAGGCATAGATATAATTAATATGTCAGATAAAAATGCTTGGGATTAAACTCCCGTTTCATACAGGCTATTCTAATATGAATGACTTGAAAACATAAATATTGTTAAGGTTATGTTATATTGCGTTGTATAGCTTCACAGACAAATGAAGATTGTAATTCTAGTACCAAACTAATGGACATATTTAAAAGAGCATAGCCTGTGAGTTTCTTGCCAGTTCTTCTTACAGAGCGGTGGCTCGGAACTGGAACTTAGATTCACTTACACTTAATTATTTTTTGTTTTTAAATTGTTTTGTTGCATGTAAGTGAATCTAAGCTTCGTGATTTAGTGTAATATTATTTCGATTGTTTTTTTTTTCATTTGTAATCATGACGTTTTCAAGTACTATAATAATAGTTTATGAAATAAATATTTTTTTTACTTTACTTTTACTTAATAACAAAACACTTGTTATCAGGATGAACGCGCAGAAGAACAAAGCGACGATAGACTTCACGGCGAACGTGACACTGAAGGCCCACTACGAGATGGATGGCCAGCTCCTCATCCTGCCCATCAGAGGCAACGGTCCAGCCAAAATTAAGATCAGTAAGTATCTGCAATATAATAGTACAGCTCATTTTTCTTCTACCTATCAAAACTATCTCATGATACGATTTCTCAAGTGCAATCATCATATTGCTGCAGACGTAGTCCAGGTGTTAGTGCCCGGCACGTAATCTAAACATAAATTTGTTGTGTCTGTGCAGCTATTATTATAGACAAAATAAAAGAACAATAAGTAATCGCTTGCGCGCGAGCCAACCGTAGCTCTGTTGCTATAGTTACGCGCTACCCCGCATACCACACTTCAACTGAGACCCGATAATGTGTTACTGCGCGTCTAAGTCCATCGTTCAACTTATGCGCCGTGGATTGTAACAAGATGCTACATAATTCATAGACTATGGACATGGTTGTTCGATGCTTAAGCTATCAAGTTGTCAGGAATACTGAATTTTAATTTATTAAATTCATAAAATTTACAATAACGCTTTGACTTGAGAAGCTTCTAAAAATTATCATCATATCCTAGCATTGTCCCAGTTGCCCTAGACTTAAGCTTAGGGCCCAGGGTCTGCTCACTGTTTCAACCAGATGTTGACTGAATTTCAGTTATTACGTGGAGCGACTGCCGTCTGACCTCCGCAACCCAGAGGGAAACATCATCCTAATGTTAAACCAGCGGTCAGTCTGTTAGAAGGCACTGACTATCTAATAACGACGGCCATAGATGTTCATGACGGCCGGGACCAACGGCTTAACGTGCTTTTCGAGGCACGGAGCAAGCGATAATTACGCACATAACTTCGAAAAGTCATTGATTTGAAAAGTTTGAACTCGAGACCCTCTGAATTTAAAGGCAAGGAGTCTCGCAAATGGGCTATCGCCGCTCGTTTTGAGAAGCTACTAAAAATAATACCCAGATTGTAGTCCAACTATACCTAATCAAGACTTCTTTTCTTACAGCAAACCTGCGCATAGTAATCAAATATGACTTTGACACGAAGGATGGGCACTGGATGGTGACCAACTACAAGGACAACTACTCGATGGACCGCGCCCAGTTCAAGTTCACCAACCTTTTCGGAGGAAACAAGGAGCTAGGTAAATATATATTCCAAGTCTTATATGAAATCACAACACAACCAATGTTTGCCAGTAACAAAATTTTCAGCAAAAAGTTTCTCCAATGATTGTTGGCGTCATGTCAAGCACTTGGAACTTATAAGACTTAACCTTTGGAGCCACATGTTAATCATCTACAAATAAGTTAAATTCAATTGTTTTCTATATCCTGATACGTACTTTTCCAAAAATGTTTGCAATAAATTGGAAGAAAGTTTCAAGTAAACTCTTATAATCCCTTTAAAAGTTCATAGTTATCAGAGCATATAAATATAATAAAATAACTGGGTTTTACCTGATTATACCCGTTTTGATATACCTGATGCCTTCAACATCTGAGAAATGCGGGTTGCATTGCTGTTCCATTCAACCTGATACCACAGTCAGCCCTAAAAGCTCATTCCTATTAAAATGCTTAACCCTCCGATACCCTATGAGTCTCATAAAACATGAAAGTTGAAAAATTTATACTTAGCGAAAAACATACGAATCGTCGAGAAAAAATTACACTGTACAATCAATTTGCACCCCTAACATTCACATTTATTACAGCCGACACAACGCACAGATTTACCAACGAAAACTGGGAGATCATCATGCAAGAGATAGCCCCTCCAGCTATCAAGGGCATCATCAAGAGCTGTGTACAAGTGGTCAACCAGTTCTTTAGTACCGTGCCGGCGACTGATTTGCTGCTGGCGTAAATGGTTGGCATAATGCATATTCTCTGGAAAATCATGCTGGGATTATAAAAAAACGCTACTAACAGTTATGTTTCTTATCTATGATATGATGCTATATAGGATAACGTAGTCGATTAACTAATTATTACCATCTAACTATTTATCATGCATTCATTTATGTAGTGTTTTATCAAATACCTTTGACAAATTTACCTTTAAAAGTGGCTCTTTTGAACCCGAAAGTGCTTAACCCAGTGCAAGGCAGTGGTAAATATATTCTCACCATAAATTGAACCTTATGGAGTTGTGTTAAGGTATAAAACCACGTAAAAATTCCAACACGTTCTGCCCGTCAGAGGGTTAATAAAACAACGCAGAGATATACCAACGAAAACTGTGAGATCCTCATGCAAGAGATAGCTCCTCATTAAAATCAGCATGCTAGTGGTCAACCAGTTCCTAAGCGTGGTATCGCCCGATCTTCTGCTGGCGTTTATCATTAACATATAGTTTTATGTTTTTTAATCACTAGGTACATATCTCCCAGAATTACCAGAAGTTATAAGCACTATACAGCAACTGCCTCATTTATATTATGTTACTTAAAATGGTTTCTATGTTTACCAATCACATTTATGTTATTTTAGAGAAACCTGTTATTGGCTTATTGGTTATCTCTATATACGCTGTTGGTTTTCTCAATTAATAACATACATACATTCACGCCTGTTTTCCCGAAGTGGTAGGCAGAGGCATATTATACGCCCACACTTCGCCAATTATATAGTTGGTCCCACGTGCCTATTGCCGCTTACCGGGCACTGTTATGTTCGCCAGTACCTCGTCCGTTGATCGGCTGGTTAGGTTGGCTTGGGCTCCTCCTTTGGCAGGATCCCTAAGCATCCATAAGCATTAAATAAATATATGGTTGGCATAATGCTTTGCATAGTCCATAGAACATTGTGTTGGGATTTTAACAAGCGCTACTAACTGCATCGTCATATTTGATGTCATCTAGTAACTAACTCATTAGTACCATTGAACCAATTTTTTTCAATCCATTCATATATAAATTTAGCGCTCGTAGCTCTGCGGTGCTCGGTGGTCGGAAACGATCACCGAAGTAAAGCAGAGTTTACAGAGGTCAGTCCTTGGATGGGTGACCGTTTGTGTGGCATTTGATATCGAACGCTTCCGTGCTTCGGAAGGCACGTTAAGCCGTTGGTCCCGGTTATCACTAAATGTGGTAGTCGTTAAGCCACGTTAGAGGCCTTATGAACGGCTTGAAAAATTCTAGCAGCAGGACGCCATACACCTGCCTCCGCCAATTTGCACTGGGTCAGCGTGGTGGAGTAAGACCCAATACCCTCACACCTTGGTATGTGAGAGGAGGCTCGTGCTCAGTAGTGGGAATGGGCTGAGATGATATATCAATTTTGTGTAACCTCAAATGCTTTTGATAAAATTGCAACTAAAAATAGCAGATGAACCGATGGTCAAGGCAGTGGATGCAGGCGGCACAAGATCGATCAACGTAAAAACTATTGATTTTGAATTGAATAATAGATCGTGATGATAATGAAAAGTAGCTAGGTATTGTTTGGCTTTTTTCAATTTGAATATCTCTCCTTTGCATAGACACAATAGAAGATCTACTTTTCGATAAATCTAGACTATTCAATTACTAACTACGATTGTTTAGAAATACCAATATCGCGTCAGCAATCAATCTTTCTACTGGCCTTCGAATTCCTAACTTTCATACGAACTCAATCCGCAGACAAAATGTTAGAAATATTCTTGGACATGTTTTATCTTTGGATAGTGCATCTTGTCCCAAACTAAACAGAGATTGCATCCAGTAGGAGCCAGGGGGCCTATCGCCGAGTTCGATGGCAATCGATTATAAGGCAAAATGGATTTCGAATTGATTCTGTCGTACCGCCGAACTCATGGAAATCGAAACAAAATGGCGTTCTTCATTTACCTATTGGTCTGTCACGGACTGAAGGTCATGAATGAGAGGTGACTTTAGGCAGATTCCCCGGTACGGATTAATGAACGCAAAACAAAGTTTGATCTAGATGGATTACCGGTAATCCATCGAATTCGGCGGCAGGCCCCCTGACAAAGAATAAACATATATGTTCAAAAATATTCTTTACTTTACTCTTTACCCAGAACAAGATAAATATTCATATTCATGCACAAAAATGCTAGTGTTCTATACTATGTCGTGTATTGTATTCGGACCATATGAGCTGACTGCAAGTATACTAAGCTCCAAGCCATATCGGTTCTATGTTAAATTTTCTTTTAAATGTATTTAAAATGAACGCATCGCAGAAAATAGACGCACCGAAGATTTTCGAAGCAGATTTTGTCCTAATATGTTTGAGTACAATAATGAAAGACGATTTTCTTGCTTGTTCTTTTACGATCAAGCTTCTGCCCGCAGTTTGACATTAATGACAATAAAAGCTCTATTGAGACAAACTTGTATAAATGATATTTGATTTTGAAAGAAATATCAAAAAATATCGTGTTTCTCCTGTCATGCGGCGCCTAGTGCTGGAAAGTATGCTATTTAAATTTAGATTTAACGAAACTCGTTAATTTCCAGGAAACACACTCAACACTGTGATAAACGAGAACTGGGAGCCGGTGATCAAGGACCTTGGACCCGTGGCCTTCGACCACATCATCAGGGCCTGTGTCGACGAGTGCAAGAAACTCTTTGCTGCCGTCCCAGCCTCAGAACTACTTCTTTCTTAACTTATATTAGTTTAATTTATTTAGATATTAAAGTGTGGTAGGTCTTTTCGTCGGTAGTATTTTTCTATGCGGCTTTGCAATACATACAGTCACGCCTTTTTACGAAGTCAGCGGCATATTAAACGCCCGCACTTCGCATAATATTCGCCCCAAGTAATAGGTGGCGAGCCTATTGCCGCTTATCGGGAACATTAGTGAATGCCAGAGCCTCGTCCGTTGGTCGGCAGGTGCACTTGCAAGTGAGGTGGGCTTGGGATCCTAAGATCTTGGTGGGATCCCCATACACCTTTGCAACAAGAATCAGTAACATGATAATATCATACTATGGTTTTCCCTGATAATTAAATAACTTTATAAAACTAGTATTTTAGGTTCAACGTGTATAATCTATACAATTCAACATAAATAATATCTGGACCTGTTTCCTAATTTAACATAGGCTTAATCTGTCGGTTGATAAATAAAAAGCGACGTTTTATGAAACGCCCAAGCATGTTATAATCTGACCAATTTAACAATTGGGCAAAGACATACAAGTTTGGAGTTGACTGTTATAGGTCTGTCGTTGTTTACTTTTGTACCCACCCTACTGTAATAAAAGTAAATTTTGAACTGACTTGTAACCAGCTTATACAGACATTTAACAGTACACCAAGAATAACTTTCTTCTTGAACGATCAAGAAGAAAATTATCTGCCTGAAATTTTCTTTATATGATATATCAGTTTGTGCTGGTTAAGTGAGTTAACTTAATGCATCTTTATTTAAGTAAATACTGTTCATTCAACACTGGAACTTTTTCTGAGGTTTAAGAATAATAAACAAATTATACTACTATTACTTATCTTTATGATATATACTTATGGTTAAACTTTAGCTATGTATTAATTATGTACGCTAGTGTGTACCAAACATACATACAGTAATGCAAAAAATTACAAAATCATTTCAATATTTACACAAAACTTATACAGTTACTAACTTCAAGTTTTTAGAATATTAAGTTAAGTAATCGTTAGTATTAGTAATTAATCAGTTGACGATATACAAGAGATAGGTATGCTCTAATCTAAATAATGGAAATAAGTAACCAACATTAAAGCGTAACAAAGAACCTGTTTACCTGTTGGGAAATGATACTTACGTTTAACATACTTGATTTCAATTTAAGTAAGCATATTAGGTTTATAAAATTGTAATTAAATTGACTAGCATGCCGTTGTGTTGGATTGGATGCACTGCTCTGTAAGCCAACATGTAAACCTATATGGAATAAATGAAATGCAATGAAGCCTCACACAATTTACTGTGAGATGTTAATACTGCTACAGTACTGCCCGTAGGCACCTGACCTATCAACAATCCTCAAATTAATAATAACTATCCAAGGCAGAGGTATCTAAATCTTTTATAGTTTCCTGTCTCCCAGGTGTCACCAGTGTGTCAACCAATATAATCAATGTTCAGACTTGTATACAAAATTTGTATTTCTTATTGAATTATTTATACATGGTTTGAAGTATTATTTTTAAAAAACTACACAATTTTGATGAAATTATATAGTTTTAGTTCATGTGATAATCTTAATAAGCTTTAGTTACATAAGGATTGATATCATAAATATGCTATGTTTAATATTTACTATATGAATAATAAATAAACTTCATATAACAATAACAAATATTTTATTCAAAAAATAAACTCCAAAAAAGAAATCTTTGATAAATGCAACAATAAAACTTTTCGAAACATTATACTTATTAATAAGGCACTTTTGTAAAGTAGTAAGTTAACTTGTTAACGTGGGCACATGGCATGGCGACCACCGTCTACCGGCAAGCTTGCCCCCGTAATATTGCTGGCCAAATCACTGGCAAGGAAAGCTATGGTAGCTGCAACTTCCTCAGGATTCCCTGGACGTCCCAATGCATGAGTTTCCTTACTCCTCTCTAGAAATGCTGCATACTGTTCATTAGATAACCCACCTCGTTTCTGGAGCTCAGTCAAAATAACGCCAGGGTTGACACAGTTCACTCTGACTCCCTTAGGAGCTAACTCTAAGGCTACACACCTGGTAAATTGGTCTACTGATGCCTTAGATATGTTGTATGCCAGAACTCCAGGAAAAGAACGTATACCATTGACGCTAGATACATTTACAATGTTACCTTTACTCTTGATCAAGTGAGGTACTGCTAACATGCTCAAATAGTAGATTGAGCGCACATTTGTATTCATGAGCCTGTCGTACTGCGCTAAAGAAGTCGTCTCAATGGTCCCAGTCTCTATAATACCTGCATTGTTGACTAATACGTCCAATTGGCCATAGTGGTCTACTGTCTTCTTAACTATTTTCTCGATGTCGCTCTCTTTGTTGAGATCGGCCTGGACAAGCAGCGTTTGGGTGGCTTTTTCACAGTCCTTGCTCACTTTTAGCAAGTTCTCAACGTTTCTGCCGATCAACGACAACTTAGCGCCAAGTTTTGATAAATATAATGCTGTTGATGCGCCGATGCCGGAACTCGCGCCGGTAACAATAACAACTTTACCAGCGAAATTCATGATTTATTATTTAGTCTGGATAAATTGCTAACGCAATAGAGATCACAAAATTAGTTTTACTGTCAATGTAAGAAAATTACGTAATATATTATTTTACGTTTTGTGATTACAATAAACTTTGACTTAACTTTTCACATTTGCTTGTGGCAGTGGCACACACTTAAATGATTTGCACTGCCTGCACGCACACTAATAAATGTGAATTGTGAAATGACGTCAATCAACACAACAGGTACGCCAAGCCAATACACACACATTACAATTACACACTCATGCAAAAATGGCGTTGTCAAATGTCAAAATGTTAATGTCAGTGTCAGCCTTCAGTGGGTGGTAGCCAAGGAGTTTATAACTTTAGGGAGGGATTACTTGGAGTCGCGAATACGGTCCGAGCAAGAGGTTCAATGCGGGGGAGTTGATCTCTTTCTATGTAGGTTGTTGTAACAACAAGCATAAATACGGGATTGTCTTATGTTTTTCTGTTAAATTTGTATGCAAGTATAATAAATAATATTCCTATTTTATAGATGGATATTTGTTCTTTATAAGATAGATAGATAGAATATACTTTATTTGCAACACACAATCGGATTGTTTAGGAAACTTATTAACGAAAAAAAAAACTAATGTGTATGCAAATAAGCGGCCTTATTGCTGAAAGCAAACTTTTCAAAGTCGCCTTAGGGTGACGAATTTTTACAAAGAGTGGGCAGAGCTAGCAAGGCACAATAAATTTTGTACACGACGTGTTTATATACCGAAATGAGAAATACAATAAAAACATTAATACACATAAAAAATGTCACGCCTCTTTCCCGTAGGGGTAGGCAGAGATCACATCCTTCCACTTGCTACGATCTTGGCAATATACATAACGCACATACAGATATAATTACAAATAAATAGTAGTAACTTAAAGTAAAGAATAGTAAAAGTAAAAAGTTCTTTATTTCATAAACTATTACATAGCACTTGAAAACGTCAAAATAAAATATACATAAAAAAAGTTAAATATTACTATACTGAAATCACGAAGCTTAGATTCACTTACATTCAAATAAGTAAAAATTGGGTGTAAGTGAATCTAAGTGCCAGTTCCGAGCCCCCGCTCTGTGAGAAGAACTGACAAGAAACTCACAGGCTATGCTCTTTTACATTATTTTTATCAAATATAAAAATACAAAACACACACAGTGAAAATTTGAAGATACTGAAAGGGTCCCCCGAAGCTGTAACCAATAAAGTATCACTAAGGCAGCCGCCACAATAGGGGATGGTCACGACAAATGATCTGGTTGACTTTTTATTCTCATATACACATACAAGATGACACATAGAAAATGTTAAGCCCAAGCTTGTTTATCCGATAAGTAATCATCAACAGCATAACATGCCGCAATATGTATCTCTCCTTCTCTAGAAAATTAGGGCCAGTTTTGATATTCATAGTAATCTGTCCCTTTATGATGTCCTTGGTGGTAGCAAAACCATGTTTCATCTCTTGAGAAAGCGCGTCGACATCCGGTTAACAACCTCCGGTTAATTTGCTACTATTTCGCAGTTTCCGGTTGTTATTTGATTTAAAATAGATGTGCAATGTACTTACTTCCCGTTGACGCCTTTTTTAGTCAGACGCACCTTGCGCGAGCGGAGTGTCTCTCATAGAAGTCTCTCACCAGGAGAGCTTAATGGGATGCTGTGCATCGTCTCTGCTCCATAATACAAATTTTATTATTTTGTAATACTTGCACTATTATTTAGCATGTGACGTTGCACAGCATCTGTGAGAGACGTGTTTATTAGCTCCTAGTGACTGCACGATGACGCTATGTGATGTGATTAGTATTACCAAAGATGAATAAAACATCTGTAACAGAGTTTCAGCAATGTTAATTTTGCATATTAAATTAACAGCTATATTTTGTAAAAAAGTACACACTTAGTCACAAAATGTTTCATAAACATCGATTGACTTCCTCTTAAGTAATATTCTTTTGAGTAGCATAAAACCTTAAATAATAGTTTTTTTTCCAGAATGAGTAAGTAACGCATCTATTCACAATAATATCATGTCATCGTGATAGACCATGGCCTCATAGGTTGCGATTTTTGACATATAAACGTAAGTAATTTTTTGTTAGTACATACAATGAAAAATTATAATAAATACAACATGTAGTAGAAACAGATCATTACATAATCTTTTTTGGAATCAAAAATCAAAATTCCAGTTACATTTATGGCAATCGTGAGTTTCTATCCACCAAGCTCCATTTATTTAACAATAGGAACTTATGGCCACAAAGTTATAGATAAATTATTACCTGCTTACAGAAAGAAGTAATTCACATTCACATAGGTCAGGCCGGCGTCCAAGTAGCAAATGCTTGTTGGGAACTATATTGTCTTGAGCATGGTGTCACCCCGGATGGAATACTCGCATTTGCGGATGATGACAGAAGCTGTGGAACCTTCTTCAGCGGTACTGGTGCCGGTAAAGTGGTACCACGGGTCGTGATGATTGATTTGGAGCCTACTCCGATAGGTATTAAAAGTTTACTTCTACGTTTCTCGTATTGATAAAAGCTTAAACCTAGTATTTAATAGTTTGCACTCTAGTTTTTATTCTCGTTTATCCTGATTTGTATGAGTATAAGAGGTATTTTGTAAAATATTAATTGGCTGATATAATGATTAGTTTGCATATTATAGGCAATTTAGTCGCCTATAATATGCTAATATAATCTTTTATATAACCGAGAAATGCCCTATTTTATGATATCCGTTTGAACTGCCTTAAATTGAACGTGGTACGTAAAAAAACGTAGGTACAGTCAGCCACAGAATAAAGACGTTTGAATGCAGTTTAAAAAAGGTGTTAAAATAAAGTGAACCTCCTTCAACTGCTACTGTAGATTTTCAACATAATACAAAATTAGGTAAATGGGAATTACAACCTAATCCTCTATGGTTTCCAGATGAAATAAGAACTGGAGCATATCGTCAGCTTTTTCATCCCAACTCTTTAATCACTGGAAAGGAAGATGCTGCTAGTAATTTCGCTCGAGGATACTTTGGTGTTGGTAGAGAAATGATTGACCTTGCCCTAAACCGAGTCAGAATAGCGGCCGAAGACTGCAACTGCCTGCAAGGTTTTATAATATTCAGATCTTTCGGAGGTGGAACGGGGTCCGGATTTACCGCTCTGTTACTCGAGGAACTAACTAGGGATTATGGCAAATTAACAAAAGTAGAATTCGCTATTTATCCATCTCCAAAAATATCGCCTATAATAGTGGAACCCTATAATGCCGTGCTGACCTCTCACGCATGCATGAATACTGAAGACGTTTGTTTTATTTTTGACAATGAAGCTTTGTATGACATATTGGCCAGATCATTAGATGTCCCTAGGCCGACATATACGAATTTGAACCGGCTGATTGCACAGGTAACTCATTACCAAAATGTCATAGTAACATAACAGAAGTAAGTAGGTACCTATTTCTTATAAAAACACAGTAAGAACGTAAAACAGTAACCGCAAACTTATCAAATATCATTTATTTCATAAACTAGGTATTACATATCAAGTGAAAACGTCAAAACTAAATATAAATTTATAGAAAATTGAAATATTACACTGAAATCACGAAGCTTAGATTCACTTATATGCAACAAAACAATTTAAAAACAAAAAATATTTAAGAGCAAGTGGAGTGCCAGTTTCGAGCCACCGCTCTGTGAAAATAACTGGCGAGAAACTTCATTTTTCTGTGAAGCTATATAATTACAATATTCATGTTCTAACTTCTCAGTCATTCATATTAGAATAGCCTGTAATGCCCTTTCAGGCAGTTTAATCCCAAACATTTTTATCTGCCACATTGTTCTTGATAGATTAGTATCCTTTTAAAGACAGCTTGCGTTTTATTGTTAATTTAAATTTATTTAGGCTTATTTGCTGTATATTGCTGGCGAATTTTCTTTACCGCGAATGCTGCAGAGCTGAGTCTACTCGACAATTCACCAACATAAGAGTCCCTGTAGCTTAGAGTCTAAAGTAACACTTAAACTTGGTGGTATCCACAAGGGTCAACTCATCCTCCATTACCATGATGGTAGTGTCTACCTGTCTGAAGTTAGGCGTCACAAACTTTTTTTTTTTTAAATAATGGCTTCTAAATAATGGCTTCGTGCGTCTAGCACATCTAGCCAGTGTCAAGTATGTGATATATTAATAATATATAATTAATAGTAAATGAGAATGAGAGATGATAAAGATGATAAATGGTAAATGAGATACCCTCCCCTCAGCCCCTTGAGTCCTCAGTAAAGATGTGGGACTATACTGAGATCTCACATGGACTTCTTGAGAGAATATGAAAAGTGATGTTGCACTGTTTTGTTTCATTTACCGACACTCATGTACGTTCACAAACACTTAACGGTTAATAATCCACCGTTATTACACATTAATGTTCAAAATATCACAAAGTTTAGAAAATAACGCTTACGCTAAAAGAACGCTTCACTTTCCCACCAAGAAGACCGTCACGAACTTAATACATTTCATTTATTACATTTCATGACAGTATATGACAGCGGTGTGTGTTGTTAGTGTTTTTTTTATTTTATATAATTTGTACATGCTTGGTAGTCGCTGTGTTGATTAGAATAATAATTGTATTGTACAATTTTTGTATTTTACTTCAATATTTTTGACTATTCAGGTGGTATCTTGCATGACTGCCTCATTGAGATTCGAGGGTGCACTAAACGTGCAATTAGTGGAGTTTCGGACAAATCTGATTCCTTACCCAAGAATACATTTTCCTCTCGTTACATTTGCTCCATTTGTACCCCCAACTCGAGCTTATCATGAAACAATGAGCACCAGTCAGCTGATGATGGCCTGTTTTGAGCCGTCCAACCAAATGGTGAAATGCGATCCTAGAGAAGGAAGCTACATGTCCTGTTGTCTACTGTTCAGAGGAGATGTCAATCCAAATGATATAAATTCAGCTATCAGCCAAATTAAAAGTATGAGAAGCATTCGGTTTGTTTCGTGGTCTCCAACAGGATTTAAGGTAATTGCTGTTAACTGTTCAGTTTTTTGGATTTAAAGAAATGTTTAATTTTTAATTAAATAGAAGATATATTTTTGTGGAGATAGTGTAATAATGTGGACTCGCGATCGGGTCTCTCAGTGGGGATTTGAAAACCTGGTTGAGTGTAATGTCACCAAAACCCAGGTTTGTGCATTCCGTTCAAGGTTACTCCCTTCCTTACTCCTCCCTCCCTTCAGCGCTCTCTGTTGCCCATTTCGGTGGACCACAGCATTCTTATCATGGACTTTGGCCACGTCCTAAACCCGAAATGCTGCATCGAGGGTGCTATTTTAACTGCTTCCCGTAAATTGGGTATCCTCAATAAGGTGAGGCGGTTTTCACTCCCGAGCAGCGCTGTTTGTTGTACTCAAGTGCGATCGAGTGTAAAGTATTGTTCCCAATTTTGGGATGGTTCTGCTAAGTACCTCCTCGACGCATTTGATAGACTGCAAAGGCAAGCGGTTCGCATTATTGGGGACGTTGAGGTAACAGCCTCTCTTGAGATCCTACAGCTACGTCAATCAACTGCTGAATATAGGAGCAAAAGACAAAAGAGCGCCTAAATAGATACGTTATCATAACGTATTCATCCGGTACAAGCCACCTGTCTCAAGTCATCGTAGAAGTTTACACAAACGCGGTATCCTTCCTGATACGTATTGGCTTAAGCGTCCGTCAGTCCGTTTCACTATCATATAATAATTCTGCGACGTTTCCAGATTGGTATTAACTATCAACCACCAGTGACGGTGCCTGGAGGAGACTTAGCCGCTTTACAAAGAGCTGTTGTGATGGTTTCTAATAGCTCAGCAGTTAGAGTAGCTTGGGAACGACTCTGTAAAAAGTTTTCATTAATGTATGCGAAACGTGCTTTCGTTCACCACTACGTCGGGGAAGGCTTAGAAGAAGGCGAGTTCAAAAACGCATTAGTGAACATAAAAGCTCTTTCAAAAGACTATATGGAGCTTGACGATTGAGGAATTTTACAATCAAACATACACTTTCATACTTCAAAGAATCATGCCATACGTCGTTTTAATGTCCGTTAAGTTTCACAAGTATGTCTTATAAAGAATAAAAAAATATTTGTTCTTTTATTTTCCATCAGTAATCTAAACGTACCGAATGTATTTGACCCGAGGCACGGGCGGTCTTGTGATAGATTTCTGTTCAAAATAGTCTCTGATCTTTGTCGCCTTGTAAATTGGGACAGTTTTTCACTGACCTCGATCACGAATTCGCGACACTAATAATGGTTTCCGAGCTATGATAATGCACAAGTTGTGCACACTGTTAGACTAGTAAACTAATCAAATCAATGAATAATAAGATAAGGTGTTCCCCCTAATGTCTTCTGTGACGATAAAGTCGCTTATAGGTAGACAGCCAACATGAATGTGAGTTGGTTCGATACTATATATAAATTTAAGCAGATAGGCTGTAAGTCATATAAGCAAAAACTTGGGAGGGAATTAGAAACCCATCCTAGAATTAATATGTGCCCTGGCCCCAGACATAACTGGATTAACAGAGTCTGGTCTAATTAGATTTGGGTGAATTTCAGAAGGCATTGAGTACTTAAGTTGCCTGTCCATGATAGTCGGCACAAACGATAATTCACATACACATAACTTCGAAAAACCATAGGCAAACGTACCTGTGATCACAGTTTGAACCCGAGATTCTCCGAACTGCAGTTTCACAAAAATCAAATTGGTATCCCACTGGGCACTAGGATTTTCGCTTACCTGCCAGTTAAGATGAAAAAAACTAAAGTCTAGTACTATCAATGACAGTCGATCGCGAAATATATGAAAACTTCGAAATAGTAATTTATTAAATTATTATTTTGTTGTATAGTCAACAGTTGATTTAGAAGTAATAACCCTTTTTTATATATATATACTCAATTGTAGATGTAAATTCTCTGAATACTGGCTGATTAAAAAAATCTCTTAACCTATTAGTGTGTTGTGAAATATTGTAAAAAATTTATCTGTTTAATATTTTCTTTACCGCGTACAGAGATGCTGAGCGTAGCACAGCTGTGCCGCTGTACTCAGTCGTTGCGGGCTACACAAAGCAAATTATTGATTGCGGCTTCAAGAAATGGCTTGAAACCAGTTAACATAATATCGCGACAGCTCTACTCGCCAATAAGAAACAACAACAAACTAAGTTATAGAGTAAGTACGTCTCTTTACTATAATTATATTTTATGTTAATACTCAACTTTACTCTCATTGAATAAGCAGTCATATTAATTGTTATCTTAACTTGACTTAAGTGCTCAAATTGATTAATAGGAATGAGTTTAATGATAAGTTAGCGATGAGCCCTGTGCATGGATTCATACCAACTTTTTTGTGTATGCTTTAAGCCATCTCTAATAAAAGAAAAATATACTTTCTACTCCAAGTTTAATCATAAATATATTAAGTAGGTGTGTATTGCTATGCATACAATGCAAGGGGCAAAAAACATCAGTTAACTACCTAATACATACAGAATAAAAAATAAAATACATTATTTTGGCACTTACACCAATTATTTAGTTCCAAGATAAGTATCATTAAGAACTTGTGTTATGGATACTAAATAACGGATAAACATACATAAATACAATTTTTTTTGTAAATACATACTTAATATACATAGAAAACACTCAGACCAGAACAAATATTCATGTTCATGCACACAAAGAATTGTCCTGTGTGTGAATCAAACCCACAACCTCTGGAGTGAAGTGCAGGTATACTGACCTTCACGCCATATTGGTTGTCAATTCCATATATTATGATTCCAACTAAAGTAAGTAAAATATTGGTCACAACTTCAACAAACAGTTAAATATCATAATTTTGCCTACAGATAAGTGAAATAATCAAATCAAACAAGATTGTGCTCCGACTATGCTCATCAGCCCCCAAACCGGCCCAACAGACATCAAAGGTGGTCGGCTACTGGCTTCTAGGATGCAGTGGAATGGTGTTCACCGCAGTGGTTTTAGGTATGGTGGCAGGTTACCTCATTCTTCTTTACAGCATTTACTTTATCGTCAAAATTGCTTTAACAACTACTAATGGTAGTAAATAGTCTTACTCTTAGGGTGACTTGCTCTAAATGCGTTTATTGTGGCATTAAATGAAATTTATTTGGCAGAAAGTTGAGTTTTTATCCTATACAACCTTAAACAGCAGTTTCTGGAAGCATTTAGTCCTATATTATATTTTAAGTAAAGAGGTTTATGTAGATAAGATACAAAGGCTTATTTTTATAATCCTAATCTAAACAAGTCATGGATTAAAAATATCTTTGTAACCATTCACGACATCAGCGTTGGTCGTGAAGACATCGCTGTTCTGAGGCTCCTATCTTACCTGAAGATGCCCTGAGTAAGGGCGAAACACGTGTCGTGTTGAATAGTTTCTCGATTTTTCGGAAAATTATAGTAGCGCGGGAATGGTTACAAAGATATTTTTAATCCATCACTTGCTTACAATGGATTTCCGCAAAGTAACGCCTGAATCAATAAATTATTTAATCTTAATCTTCTAAAACACACTTCAGGATGATTTTAATAATGTACTACCTAGTTCAAGTTATCAGTCATCAAATAATTAATGTTTTTGACCTATACATTCAGGTCTTATTTATTATATACTTGAAAATATGTGATATTTAATATATTGTGATGAGGCGGAAACCGCTTTACAATTTGCAGAGGAAATTTAACTAATTTGAGTGCTGTATGGATTTATTAATTTTGTTTGTATTATAATATTGTTTATGCTGTTTGTATGTATAAATTTAAAACTAAGTCATTGTTTAATAACCTAGGTAATTTAGTATAGAATGAAAGCTATTAAATAGTGATGTATTTTTAGAGTATTAAATAGAGAGCTACTAAACGGTTGACATTTAACTGAGAGATCTAAATTTATTGAAATTAAATATATTTTGTAGACATTTCTTTGTCAGTTATATTTGTATATACTTGACCCGGATCTAGGATAATTTAAAACTGTATATTCTCTTTGTATATAGGTTTTTGAATACAGATATTGCATAAATTAGTAAATTTTTAAAATATAAACACAATAAAATTTTCCTTAACATTATATTGTTTTATTTTGTTTATTGTTGTTATCTTATTTTAATATAATGTTACGAAATGAAATATACATACTGTTGTGATTTTTATGAAGCTCCGTGCAAATTGACTTAATCTTTGCTGCTTAGGAATTACTAGTCTTCATTATTAAGGTTTATACCCAAACACTTCTAAAGATCACTCACACAGGTCACAGTAGTTTAAGAATGTTTAACACCTGTTAAATATCATACCTCCTATGTCCTATGTTACTTGTTGTATCCCCAAAACAGTACCAATTAGGTTTCAACAGCTTACGTAGGAGGTATTTTACAAAATTGTGCTGACCTTAAATATTTTTTTGAAAAATCCCTGTGTCAATTGAAAAAGCCCAGGCTTCTAGGTATATAAATACAATATCGCAACATTACTTTCATGAGTGCAAGACAGATTAAAAAAATATTGGAAAAATACAAGAGAAATAAGTTTTCTTAGGCAATGTTTTTCATACCTTCGTCTAATAAGTAGGGGGCTAGGGGAGTGCAAACAATAGACTATTAATTATGTCTATAAACTAATTGCCAGCACCAATTAATAGCAGGCAGGTTAAATAATATTGCCACATCTTATACAACTCATAACTTAGATACTTGACAGTTCCTGTGGAAAGTAATTGTCTAACCAGTTGATTATTTTTGCCAGATGTAAGTGTTTAACAGTTTTTTGTACTAGGCTTTACAAAAAACTCTCTATGTATGAAACTAATATTATCCCAAGATTTAATTAAAGATACAATCATGGGCAGCTAAGAAAACAGTTTGAAACCAGTCCTTTGTAATAATGTTTAAGTTTCTTTCTTATATTCCCTATTATAAAATAAATTATATGTTATTAAGCTTTCATTAACATTTTTTTGCATTTATTAAGACTTAACAATGGTCTCATGAATAGCACTGTTGATTACTCAAGGTAACGATTGTTAACAATTGGCATTTGGGGAGATTTGAACTCTGTGTCAACAGCATCCACGACAAAGACGCTCAACTATAAAACTACCGAAGCCTTCTTCTCAATCTTGAAAAGAATACATTAAGTAAACTGTATGTATATGTGTGATGGAAATATTAGGTCGGGGAAAAAGTCTTTTCGCATAACGTAGGTATAAACTTATTATAAAATTTTTTTGACTGTACTATTTGTGTCTGACTGGTTTTGGTAACATTAAAAAGGTTCCATTATAAAGAAAAGAAAAAAATAAAAAAAAGTTGTTTCCCGCTATTTTTCATTTGTTTTTCTCTCCGTAAAAATGAGTGAATCTAATGAAGAAATTCGATACATTTTAAAATTTTATTATAAAAAAGGCAAAAATGCAACTCAAGCAGTGAAAAAAATTTGTGATGTTTATGGACCTGATGCAGTGTCAGTAAGAGTAGCACAAATTTGGTTCAAACGTTTTCAGTCCGGAAATTTTGATGTTAAAGATGCACCTCGCTCTGGTCGCCCTGTTACGAATAAAATGGACGCCATTTTTGAAAGAGTGGAGCAAGATCGGCATATTAGTAGTTACGATGTAGCTGAAGAACTGGGAATTGACCACAAAACAGTTTTGACCCATTTGAAGAAAGCTGGTTATACAAAAAAGCTCGATATTTGGGTGCCACACGAGCTCACTCAAAGAAACTTAATGAACCGTGTACTCATTTGCGATTCATTATTGAGACGTAATGAAACCGAGCCGTTTTTGAAGAGATTGATAACTGGCGATGAAAAGTGGATCACGTACGACAAGAACGTGCGAAAAAGGTCGTGGTCGAAAGTTGGCCAGGCTTCACAGACTGTGGCCAAACCTGGCCTAACACGAAATAAGGTGATGCTGTGTGTATGGTGGGATTGGAAGGGCATTGTTTATTATGAGCTTTTACCGCCCGGCAAAACCATCGATTCTGATCTTTACTGCCAGCAACTGATGAGATTAAAGGAAGCAATCGAGAGAAAACGGCCGGAATTGATCAACAGGAAGGGTGTGGTCTTTCATCACGATAACGCTAGACCACACACATCTTTAGCCACTCAGCAAAAATTAAGAGAGTTCGACTGGGAGGTCCTAGTGCATCCACCATATAGCCCTGACCTTGCGCCTTCAGATTTTCACCTGTTTCGGTCTCTGCAGAATTCTTTAGGTTCTGTAAGGTTGACCTCAAGAGAGGACTGCCAAAACTATTTGTCCCGTTTTTTTGATCAGAAGTCCCAAAGTCTCTACAGTAACGGGATAATGTCTCTGCCCACAAAATGGCAGAAAGTTATTCAACAAAACGGTACATATATATTGTAAATAAATGTAAATAAACTTTGAAAAAAATGTCTTGACTTTTCATACAAAAATACGAAAAGACTTTTTCCCCAACCTATTATATCTTTTAAAAATACAAATATTTGGGAGAGGTATATTAAAACTTGTATCGCGAGCTAACTTCACCATATCTTACATAATACAAGAAAGAATCTGACTCACTTCTAAAATTAAAAAAATAAATAAAATAAAATATAGTTTATTGTCTTTAAGATCAACATGATCATTTAGATTCGTCAAACATTCAGACACAAAATTGAAATTCGATATATTTTTTTAACAACAATGAAAGAGATATGAGCTGCACAATAATAAAGAAATAAAAACAAATGGGTTCTTTGTCAGAATTTGTCAAGGTTAGTCAGTTTATTCGTCTGTTGTGGTTTTTCTCAAGATTTGTCAGTCTGTCTGTGACTCTTATCGGGGGGATCTGTCAGTCAGCCTGTCGTGATTCTAAAGGAGGGAGGGGACTTCGATTGTGAAATGAGATCGCTGGCGAGGTTTTCTCAAGAGATTAAATATAACATGGTGTTTCTTGGAAAAAAAATTTAAAACGGCATTTAACCCTTTATAAGGCAGTGGTGAATATTTTCCTCTATAAATTGAACCTTATGGAGTTAAGTTAAGATAGAAAAACAATGGAAATCTTCAACATGTTCTGCCTGTTAAAGGGAGAGGCCTGCCTGTTAAGGGGCATCGAGCTAGTAATACCCTAGTGTTGTAAGTGATCACTTGCCATCACGTTGGCCGCATACTCAAGTACTACTTTGTGGTATTTAAATCACTTCAAAGTGGTCACGTCATATTATTTTCATTGCAGGTGGAGTCACGAGGCTAACGGAGTCGGGTCTCTCGATGGTGACCTGGAAGCTCCTAGGTGAGACTTTGCCCACAACGGAGGACCAGTGGCAGAAGGAGTTCGAGAAATACAAACAGTATCCAGAATTCATTTAGTAAGTTTTACCACATCAATAACCAGTGCCGTAACTAGCCTTTTATGCAACCGGTGCGAGCTTTCAAAACTGCGTCCTTAAAAAATGCTCTGGAAATACAGGCCAGGTACAGAAGGGCGCGTCTACACCATGTTCGCGATAAAACAAAATGTACCTACTAGCTACCATGCATGAGATAAAACTAGATACTAGTCTGGACATTTCTGCGCCCCTCCAGGGTCTGCGCCCCTCCAGGGTCTGCGCCCCTCCAGGGTCTGCGCCCCTCCAGGGTCT
The DNA here is from genome assembly GCA_949126915.1 of Musotima nitidalis. Classification (NCBI taxonomy): domain Eukaryota; kingdom Metazoa; phylum Arthropoda; class Insecta; order Lepidoptera; family Crambidae; genus Musotima; species Musotima nitidalis. Next base: position 1,120,233 of record OX421424.1, on the reverse strand, counting down.
GCGCCCTGTACCTGGGCACTGCTGGCACCGCCCTAGTTACGGCACTGCCAATAACATACATACATTATCTCACACTCATCTCATGTCGAAATGTCTAAGAGAAGGTTATCTAAACACTTGGGTTTCAAATGTTAATACTCCATCCAGGATAACTAATGAGAATGTCTACAAGCCAGCATGTATTATATTTTTCCCCAGTAAGAACCAGCAAATGACCCTGAGCGAGTTTAAGTGGATCTGGTGGATGGAATACGCGCACCGATCGTGGGGGCGGGCCATAGGCGCAGTCATGTTCGTGCCGGCTGCCTTCTTTTGGGCAAGAGGGTATCTGAACAGGGGGATGAAAGTCAGGGTCGGCATATACTGCGCGCTTGTCGCTGCACAGGTTTGTACCTACTGCATTCGTTATTCTAGAGCAGTGGTTCCCAAAGTTATTTTGTCTACTGCCCACTTTGAGAATAGATATTTTTTTAAGAGGCCTCCTAGCTAAATAAAATTACAAATCACCCTCCAGGCCTCTAGACAACGCCTCCATTTTCTTTCTGGGTCTCTTACCGCCCATCTTGAGACCTGCAGCGCCCACAAGGGGGCGTTATCGCCCATTTTGGGAAAGACTGTTCTAGAGCATCATTTTTCGATGGGGCTTAAAGGTTCTCCAATAAAGACATCCAACAGGATAACAAAGTAGAGGGCCTCTGATGCACCGATGACCTTGGGTCCTACCGCCGAACTTGCTGGTAATCGATTAGTAGGCAAAAACGATTCCGAATTGATTCTGTCGTAACGCAAAACACATGGAACTCGATACAAGATGGCGTTCTCCATTTAGACACAAATTTTGACGATTAAGGATTGACGTAATATTTGACAGTCTATCTGTGTTTTCTTTAAATTACATACATACAAACACGCCTGTTTTCCCGAAGGGGTAGGCAGAGGCATATTACGAGTTTACGCCCACACTTCGCCAATTCTATAGTTGGTCCCACGTAATAGGTGGCGAGCCTATTGCCGCTTACCGGGCGCTGCTATGTTCGCCAGAGCCTCATCCGTTGATCGGCAGGTGCACCACTTGCAGGTGAGGTTGGCTTGGGCTCATTAGGTCTTGGTAGGATCCCTATACATATATTATTAAAATGAGGAATATTTCGCGGCGATTAAGTTGAACAACGACCTTGGATAAATAGCATATTATTAGATATCAATCGCAGTGCGGCATCGGGGGGAAGTGGCGCATACGTTAAATGACTTTCGGCCCCTATCTTTTCTCATTGTCCCTACTCAGACAACCGTCATTGAACTTATGTGCACTACATCTACAGTCGTATTTGATTTCTAGGGGTTGATGGGATGGTACATGGTGAAGAGCGGTCTAGAGGACCGTTTCCAGGGGCCGTCCGACGTACCTCGCGTCTCGCAATACCGCCTGGCCGCGCATCTCGGTCTGGCCTTCCTTCTATATGCTGGTTTACTGGGCGGAGCTTTGAAAGTCATCAGACCGGTCCCACTGGCTGCCACCCTTCAGAAGGTCAAGGGTCTAGGTGGAGTCACGGCCTTTGCGCATAGCGTTAAGGCTATGGCGTTCTTGACTGCTGTTTCTGGTGAGTGGATGTTTTATCTATTATTGTGCAATTCGTCCTAGCATCGGGCTGGTTCGACAAGCGATATGGCGTGGTGGCAAGGTTAAGGTCGTGGGTTTGATTCCCACACAGGACAAATCTTTGTGTGCATGAACATGAATATTTGTTCTGATCTGAGTGTTTTCCTATTTATATTAAGTATGCATTAAAAACAATGTATGTTCATCCGTTCTTCAGTATCCATAATAGTTTCTTAATGATACTTAGCTTGAAACTAAATAATTGGTGTAGGGAATTGTAAGAAAATGTTTAATCATTATTTAATTAAGTTTATACATCCACGAATATGATGTGGAATGGAATAGAAATATATGAGTATTTAGCATCTTTCTTTAAATACCCGGGGCTTCTGGGATTTGTTTTTTACCAGACACAGATTTTTAATTAACTGCTGAACGACCTGAAATGCATTTTGTCAAGCCAAGGTAGAGGCTAGGCTACTTAAAAGGCTTCGAGCGGGGTGCCAGAAGCTACAAACCCAGGTACTGGCCCCCGCCCCTTTTTCAACAGCGGTGGTCTCGTCTGCTGCATTGAGCCCCACACTCCCCTCCCTGTCCCCCCATTGGCCGGGAGACAGTTCGTAAACAGCATTTTTTTACTGATGATAAAAAAAGGCTACTTAAAAGGCTTGAAAGCTTAACAGCAGGACGCAACGCCTGTCTCTGCCAATCTGCACTGGTTCAGCGTAGTGGAGTGTGTCATGAATCCCTCTCACCTTAGTTGGTGAAAGGAGGTCCGTTGTATCGCTTCTCACCAAGTCATCATAATACAGACTCTTTTATCTTTTAATACCACTCTTTTTTAATTAAGGCTGACTTTAACTGAGTTTATTTTTCCTTTTAAATAATGGCTTCGTGCGTTTAGCGTTATATTTCATTTCAGCCCATTAACGTCCCACTACTGAGCACGAGCCTCCTCTCACATATCAAGGTGTGAGGGTATTGGGTCATACTCCACCACGCTGACCCAGGGCGGATTGGCGGAGGCAGGTGTATGGCGTCCTGCTGTTAGAATTTATCAAGCCACCCATTAGGCCTCTAACATGGCTTAACGACTACCACATTTAGTGATAACCGGGACCAACGGCTTAACGTGCCTTCCGAAGCACGGAAGCGCTCGATATCAAATGCCACACAGGTCACCCATCCAAGGACTGACCTCTGTAAACTCTGCTGTACTTCGGTGATCGTTTCCGACCACTGAGCACCGCAGAGCTACGAGCGCTTTTTAGCATTATATATCAATAATATATAATTCATAGTAAATGAGAATGAGTGATGATAAAGATGATAAATGGTAAATGAGAGGGGAGGGTCCTAAGCCCCTTGAGTCCTCAGTAAAGATGTGGGACTATACTGAGATCTCACATGGACTCCTTGAGAGAATTTGAAAAGTGATGTTGCACTGTTTTGTTTCATTTACCAACACTCATGTACGTTCACAAACATTTAACGGCTAATAATCCACCGTTACACATTAATGTTAGAAATATCACGAATTTTAGAAAATAAAACAAAACTACAGACATGACGCTTCACTTTCCCGCCAAGAAGTCCTTAACTGAGTTTCCTAATATTCCTATGTGTGTGTTTTTTTTGTAATTTATTCAATATATTTTTGTTGTAGGTACTTATTTTTAGTTTCTTAAATTGTTTTTTTACTTCTCGCAATTTGTGTTGTTCGACATAGACCAGTCATACTGTTCACAAATGTTAATGGAGATACAGCCTATATAGAATTTAGCATGTAACATAATTATGTCCTTACTGTATCTCTATTTTGTGTGACTAATAAATAAATAAATAGAAAGAAAGAAAGAAAAATATTTATTCAATAAAAGTTGCATTAAATAAGTACAAAATATAGTTAACACAAATCAAGAATAGAATAATAAGAACTTAAGTGAAAGAAGAACTCAACTTGTATTGAAATAAATTCCTGAATTCTCATTCCAGCATTCATTCTCGGTTCTCCCTAAACTTGCACTAAGGACCAGAGTCCCGCTGACCCTGGGGTCAGCTCACTGGTCTTTGGCAAAAGTTGTAATATTTAAAAGTAATAAACCTTTTTGATTGCAGGCGCGTTCGTAGCGGGCTTAGACGCGGGTTTAGTGTACAACTCTTTCCCTAAAATGGGAGACAAGTGGATCCCGGACGACGTGTTGCAACTTGAGCCGACTGCTCGCAACTTTACCGAAAACCCCACCACGGTGCAGTTGGACCATCGAGTGTTGGGTACCACGACCTTGGGTTTGGCCACCGCCCTCTGGTGGCGCGCTCGGAAGGCACCGTTGGGGAGGGTGGCGAGGGTCGCCGCTTTTGCCGTTGCCGGGGCTGCCTGGCTTCAGGTAAGAAGGCTGCTACCTGTTTATTCCTTTTGTCGCTTTCCGATAAACAGTTTGTCACTTCGTCTTCTCTTTCAAAAACCATAACTTTTTTTTTATATACATGGAGAATCTGCAATCCACGCGAATACTTCACGCTGGCTAACTTGGTTGACCGGCCCAAACTAGGCGGCTGGCTCCCAGATACCTCTCGCCGGCGAGTAGGTTATGCCGGAATGACCCATAAGGGGCCGACCGGCTAAACTTCATGTGTGTGAATGCTGCAAGCCTCTGATGGCCGATACAGCGAAATAGATTTGGGGAAGGCGAGACTGAGGGCCTTAAACCTAGATTAAATACTAAAAGTATTTCAATTGACAATTGAAATGACATCCGATATGGCGTGGAGGTCAGTATACCTACACTTTCAGAGGTCGTGGGTTCGATTCCCACACAGGACAAATCTTTGTGTGCATGAACATAAATATTTGCTCTGGTCTGGGTGTTTTCCTATGTATTAAAAAAAAAAGTATTTAAGTATGTTTATCCGTTGTTTAGTATCCATAACACAAGTTCTTAATGATACTTATATTGGAACTAAAAAATTAGTGTATAAAAAAAATTTAAAGAGATCTTACTAACGTTTTATGCGACTAATTTGCTTATATCCCCAGGTAAGCCTGGGCATCGCGACGCTGGTCCACTATGTGCCGACGCCTCTGGCCGCGAGTCACCAGGCCGGGTCACTGGCTCTCCTAACACTAGCCATCTGGCTCACACACGAGCTCAAACTACTTAAGTACATACCCAAGTAGAAGGCTTTTAGAACAGTTTCTTAGAAAATACAAAGAGTATGTATTGTATTATTTTTATATATTATGTTAAATGATGTAAGGCCGATTCACGCTCAAAATGCCAATCATTCATTCTGTCTTAGGGTTACACTAAATTATTTAAAAAATTATATGCTTATTTAATTGTTTGTCGTTTTGTTAAGTTGTCATTATGATCGTAAACTCGCGGAATTATTATAAACAAAGGGTTGCAGTAGTGAAGCACGACTCTTAAAAAAAAGGCTTACGAAAATAGACTCGACTTTTTAAAAATCTAACAACATTTTGGGTAGTGTTAAAATAATTAAATTAACAGATTTCCAGCGTATTATTACTATTATTATTATTATTATTACCTACCAGAACTACATGAGCAAATTTAATATCAACAAATTAATGTAAACTTTAAAAATATTAAGGAAACCCTTTTTAGGGTTCCGTAGTAAACAAGGAACCCTTATAGTTTCGCCATGTCCGTCCGTCCGTCCGTCCGTCCGTCCGTCCGCGGTTTAGCGCAGAGACTATTAACATTAGACAGTTGAAAATTGGTGTGGGTATACATTTTAATCACGTCGACAAACCTGTAGAATAAAATTTTTAAAAATATTGTTTTTTAACGTACCTCCCCTACACGTAAAGTAGGAATGTTTTTTTTTTCTCGAGTCTATCTTATCATGTTGGGTGTCGTTAGAAAGGTCTTTCAAAAGTAATAAGAGTTACTTAAAACCGTTTTTCGATTTAGGGATCCGTTTTCGAAATATTAAGCTTTAAAGTGGAAAAAATTGATAGAGTTAAGTATCCGCCCCCTCCACCAGGTAAACGGTACTTTCAGAGTGGCTGAAAAAATTCACAATAGTAGTATATATAATGAAGTTAAAAGGAAAACTATCACGGCTAAGTAGGCTTTACTGGTTTTCGAGTAATGGACGACAATCAAATAAATTTTTGTATTAAATGTATTAAAATTTCATTCATACCGTAGTAGTGATATCTATCGGGGAATAGCTGAACCTGTTCATATAGCGACATTATGGCAAAGGGTGACTACGGAACCCTATATTGCGCGTGGCCCGACACGCACTTGGCCGGTTTTTTTTTATTTATTGAATTATAACGATCAAGTCTAATTACTATGAGTCGTCTTCTCAGTGTCAGTGAAACGTATTTCTTATTCATGTATAACATTGTATATCGGCTCTGAAAGACAAGAGTTTCTTGCTTTACCTAAGGCCTATTTTTCAATATAGGAGTTAGTAAAATTATTAAACCACCGAAAATAAACGACACAATTAACGTCGGGAATGACAGATGGCAACAGATTTTCAATTTGTATGTGTATAATATCAAATATTAGAGGAACTCAATTTTACTGAAGATTGTGAAATCGGCGGCGTAACCATGGCAACAGAGACACAATAGCACGAAATCACCGCCATCTTGAATCGTATCAACCAGCATTGCATTGTATTATTTTTTTAACGACTGATTTGTTAAATAGTTAGATAGTATGTGTTTAAGGTGAAAAATAAAAAATAAATATAAAATGTTATTCACAAAGTGATTTTTATTTTGAAAATTTAAAATGCTAATATTGCTTACACACTGAAAAACTGCTTTTATTTACAAAACTGTAGTAAATAGCTAAATAGCCTACGTGTAGAATACAAAGAGATATGCTAATAACTTTTTTTTTATATAATATAACAAATATCTTTATATTATAAAAAAAATACAAAATTAATAATAAAACAGCATGATAACTAGTAAAGGCCTTTCTTTACGTAGCAATTAATTAGGTAAAGTTTGTTTTTCTATTAAACAAAAAAATCCTTGTTAATTACTAAGTAACGTTCATAAAAGCTATTCTATTTCTAAGCACATACCCTTTAAAAACGTAAAATGTGTGTCTCTGTGTAACAAACATCTGGATAAAGATTAGATAGCCTGTAAGTTTCTTGAGAAGAATCTCACAGAGCGGTGGCTCGGAACTAGCACTTAGATTCACTTACACTTAATTTTTTGCATGTAAGTGAATCTAAGCTTTGTAATTTCATGGTAGTAGTATTTCGTTTTTTTTTATTTATATGTTGTTTTGACGTTTTCAAGTGCAATAGTTTATAACTTTTTACTTTTACTTATTATGTAACTTCTATGTGTGGTTTTACAGTGATGTTTTCGGCAGCGCGGTTGGTGGCCCGTCGGGATCCATTCAGCCGTCTTAAATGGTTGTGGTCATCCGAAATTCACACCTTTCTATTATATTAAGACATAAGTATATGTATAGGGATCCTACCAAGACCTAAGGAGCCCAAGTCAACCTCACCTGTAAGTGGTGCACCTGCCGATCAACGGACGAGGTTCTGGCGAACATAACAGTGCCCGGAAATAGGCTCGCCACCTATTACGTGGGACCAATTATATAATTGGCGAAGTCTGGGCGTATAATATGCCACTGCCTACTCCTTAGGGGAAACAGGCGTGAATGTATGTATGTATATCATCAGACAAGATCGAAAAAAAAGTGATGTGAGCTTTTAGGATTGTGGGCTTTCCCATATTGCCCATAACCGTGGATCTGAACTTGATCGTTACAGAATTTAACCACAGCGTGATCGTTTTATGTTTTCTTAGGAGTCGCGCTTACCACTCGCGAATGGAAAGTGTTACTATAAAACCACAATAAACCAGGCTTGCATAGACTGCTGTTTAAGGTTAAATAGAGTTTGTCTATGAATTTATACAAATCTGTCAAATTATTTTCATTTAACGCCAAAATGAACGCGTATAGTGCAAGTCACTGTAAAAGTTTTTTGCCGAAAAAACATGTGGTTGTTCAACAAAATGACATGAAACGCGAAAGAGATGCAAAGAACACTGCACTGATGTGTTGACAGAAAGTTTTGCTAAATCTTCGCCGCCCAAAGAGGGTACGTGCTCAATTCCATTTTCAATTATAAACCTAAAGGTAACCTCGAGAAAAAAGGGTATGTGCAAACAACTGATAAACCTAGTCTAGTCGCAAAATGTCTGAAGCTCATTACAATATTGAGTCGAAATGGCAGTGAGTTACTTCGTTTACTTATATTTTCATATAAATTGTGTACTTACAGATTAAACAATTTAGTAAATAATATAATTTGTTACATAAGACATGATATAGGCAAAAACATAGATTTATTAGCAATTTGATAAATTAAACAGGTTTTAAGCCGGAAGTTTTGTTGCATCTGTTTCATGAAAAATGTCACAATTTAGTAAATAATATAATTTGTTACATAAGACATGGTATAGGCAAAAACATAGATTAATTTGCAATTTGAAAAACTAAACAGGGTTTAAGCCAGAACTTTCGTAAAGTTTTGTTGCATCTGTTTCATGAAAAATGTCACAATTTAGTAAATAATATAATTTGTTACATAAGACATGGTATAGGCAAAAACATAGATTAATTAGCAATTTGAAAAACTAAACAGGTTTTAAGCCAGAAATTTCGTAAAGTTTTGTTTTATCTGTTTCATGAAAAATGTCACAATACATACCTACTAGAGAACGCATGTCTATGATGTAGTGAATGTGTAAATACTTGGCCACGTACATACATCCCGATTTGTCACGTCTTGCCGACCTTCTTGACAACTTCTAGCAGCAATATCCCTCTTTACTAAAGTGAAGTTCACAAGTGCTTGGGAAGAAATCAAGCTTGATTAAAATAATTGATACTTTGATACTTAAGTATTCAATAAAAAATGTTAGAAAGTGAGAACGTGCTTACTTGTTATGTTTGCACGAGGCTTTTGAATATGAATTCAAGAATTACTAAATTAACAATTTATCTACAGTAGTCGACGCGTAAAATGTAACACCACAAATCAGCCTTCAGTATCATACATATTACTTTTAAGATGTCGTCTACTGTATTTAAAGACATTTAATCTTCGTAAAACATTTTAGACAGCTTTAATTTGAGATCATTTTTGAGTAAATTTTTGCATAAATATAAATAACTGCTATTACCAGGGGGTGTATGGCGTAGGCCTTTATAAAACATTAAAATGACGCCTGATATCGAAATACATCTTTCACATTTTGCCTATATATTCCTTAGACTACTAAGAGACGTGAAACAGAACGATACTTCATATCTACATAATAATAGAAATCTTTCACTGCATACGATTTAGTAGCTAAAATTGTAGATTGAAAATAATATAACGACTTTACTGGTTCTCTCTAGTTGAACGTGACAACGTCTTAAGAAAATACTGATGGAATGGTAGCATTTTCAAAAGAAAATTTTAATTTCATTTGTTTAATAATGCAGCAGCTGTCCACGCAGACGCATCGCTCACTCAAGTAGGAGAGAGACGGATGTCGAACGCTGCCGAACGCAAAGGCCGATTGTGCTTCTTTGTCGCTCGTTCCGCGCTCTCGCTTGCACTTCAAGCCTTACATGGAACGCCTCAGAGCGAGGTAACGCCGCATGAGTCATGTTTTTTCGTGCGTGCAGCCGGCTCTATCGAATTATAAGACGTTGTCACGTCAAAAATACTACTAAGAGTTCTTTTATAAAAACTATTTGAGTAAATTTTTAACAATACGCAAATAATAATATTGAATACATACATATTGCACCTTCAGTACTAAAATAAGATCTATCATTTTGTAAATAAGTAATTACAAGAGAGCGTGATGATTCAAATGATATTGTACGTCCGCTGTACAAACATTCACTTAGTAATCGCACGTTTTTAGTATCCTAGTTAGGGTGGGCAGAACCATTGGCGTAGCCAGTCACGCGATCAGAGTGGGGCAGCAGTCTAAAATAATATGTAACTAGCAAAATATACCGCAGCTTACCCCGGTATTTTTTTTTTCAAAAAGAAGGTTACACTCTGTATCATCATAACCATCATTTCAGCCATTTGAAGTCCACTGCTGAACATAGGCCTCCCCAATTGCTCTCCACGTAGAAAGATTCTTTGCCGCCTGTATCCACCGGCTCCCCGCCGCCCTGACCAGATCACCGGTCCAGATCATCGGTCCTACGCGTTGGGGGCCGCCCTCTACTACGTTTACTCTAGCATAGCGCTAGCTAGAAGTAGCGCTCTGTATCAACAAAAACACTTTCTTATTGCTCATCTACCTACATTACAAAATCTTCCATCCAAAAATATCTCTAACTTCAGCCGTTTGGGCTCTGAGGTGCCCCCTGCCCCACCGCGGCTATACCCATGGGCAGAACCCCGACTACAACATATAAAAAGGATCTAGTTGTATCAAAGTTCACATTTAGCTCAGAATTCTCTTCATTAAACGTGTCTAGTGGTGAGAGGGGGGTTAACTTGTGCTTATAGGGACCATTGTTTTTGCGCTTTCGCTGACATAGACAAAAGAGTGCGACAAAGTCGGTAGCGCTATCTAAAGGTGAGTACAGACTATGTATATAAATGTTGTATACTTGTAACAGAACAACGAGCCGCTCTATGATATGTTCTAGTGTATCATCCTTTAACGAACTAAACGTCGAGCACGCTCGCCTCTTTGCTATAAACCAACGAGTATATTGGTGCAACATTTCGTCGAGTCACGAGTGCGGGCTATGCGCGATTGCGGGGTGACGCGGAGGGAGAGGGACGAAAGACGCACGCGGTCTGCATTTACCCGTAACATAACGCCGAGCATTCGCAGGAACGTTACATTACATGGAAATGCTTTGGAAACTGACCTTTTGCCTGTATTGTACCATTCGTAAGAACATTACATGACACAGAAATGCTCCAGAAAATGTTGTAGACTACTTGTAGACTACAACATTTTCTACCATACCCACCTTAACGTAAATTTATGAACTAACTAATAACCATTTTTAGAGCACTTAAATTGGTAATGGAACGGACATTTTTCACCATTTTACACGTTTCAAGAGATCTCTGTGTCAAATGTCAACTATGCTACAACTGAATACCTGGAGTCGTAGGAGTCGATAAAGAGAAATCCTACAGGACAGACCGCTGCGTCATCCTGCGTACTGGCTTTAACTGCGTTCACCAACCCGCCTGCTCAGGGTGCTGATTATAGGCAAATACCCGCAATAGAATGTAGTCTATTGGGGATGCTAATGTTCAGCAGTGGACTTTATAAGGCTGATATAATGATGAAAGATGCGATATTTAGAGTAATTATCACTCTATATGACCGGAACCGAAAATAAAATATAATTCAAATTATCATGCTTTCTATCACTCGCCTTGTATATTATGTATTTATATATTAACATTTGTAACGCCATCTTGCGTTGAGCCACTGTTAGATACAAGCAATATAATTATAATAATAGATAATTAGTTTTATTTTATAATATATACAACAATATATATTTATCGTTACCTAATCTTTACACACCTATCCGCTCGGTAGAGATTAGATTGTTCAAAATAATTTCAGAAAAATAAAATAAATCTTTCTGATAATTTGGATAGAATGTACCCGTATATGTTAGTCACAGACACATCGTTATTACAATTTAATATACAGCGTGAAAGAGATAGAAAGAAAGAAAAAAATAACAGAACTTTTTCATGGTAACAAAAGTTAATAAAAAAAAACCTTGTAAAAATAATATTTGACCATTTTTGAAATTTTTAAAATAAAAAAAATCTGTATTCTTTATTCATTAATCGTGGACTGAACTGACTGTTTATTGTTTTCGCCAAGCTGTCCCTTGCACACTGTATAGCCATATGGGAATTAGTAAGACTGGCAGAAGCAGTAATGTATAAACATATCAATTAATATCCGTAGCGAAAACATTATTATCCCCTAGTATATAATAAAAACTGTTATGCTCACTGAAATCTTAGCACCACATGACAATTTCATGTGGGGGACATTTATAGTTGTAATAAATTTGAAAAAATACATCTAAAAACTAACTTGAGTAAATAATAATAATCAAATCCGACAAATATATCTGTTGTTTATGTTGGGAGTAGGTATAGGTATCCTACCAAGACCTAAGGAGCCCTAGCCAACCTCACCTGCAAGTGGTGCACTTGCCGATCAACGGACGAGGCTCTGGCGAATACTACAATTCCCCGGTAAGCGGCAATAGGCTCACCACCTATTACGTAGGACCAAAATATGATTGGCGAAATGTGGGCGTAAATTATAAGCCTACCCCTTCGGGGAAACAGTGATAGTATATATGTATGTTTAGTATTTAGAAGCGCTCGTAGCTCCGCCGTGCTCGGTGGTCGGAAACGATCACCGAAGTTATGCAGAGTTTACAGCGGCCAGTCCTTGGATGGGTGACAGTTTGTGTGGCATTTGGTATCAAGCGCTTCCATGCATCGAAAAGCACGTTAAGCCGTTAGTTCCGGCTATCTCAAAATGTGATAGTCATTAAGCCATCTTAGATGCCTAATTAGGCGGCTTAAAAAATCTAACAGTAGAACGCCATACATCTGCCTCCGCCAATCCACACTGGGTCAGCGTGGTGGAGTATGACCCAATACCCTCGCACCTTGGTATGTGAGAGGAGGCTCGTGCTCAGTAGTGGGACGTTAATGGGTTGAGATGATGGTGATGATGTTTAGTATTATGAGAATTTCCATGAGATCCCATGCCATGCCTACCACAGTGATCAACGTATCAAAGCGCCTTTCGAAGCACTTAATATGGAATGACACTGTCACCTATATAACGACTGATCTTGGTGTTGCTTAACTTCGATAATCGTTTGCGATCACCTGGTCTCGCAGAGCTACGAGCGCTACTACATCCAAGGCTTTTGTTATCGACTAAATTTGAGCTCTTTTACACTTTTATTAAGAATATCAGACGTAAGTTTAAAGAAATATCATTTCATACATTCATTCTACACATACACAGTGCGAGATATGTAAAGACAAACAAGACTGAGAACAATAGATTTAAAAAACTCTGCGTATACAACTCATGTAAACATTATTAACTTATTCCAAGAACAGGTGATATGAAAAATAAATTAATAGCGATAATGCTTTATTGCTTGTCCTTTAATTGTGTTGTTTAACGTAAGAACTACATGATTATATTCATTATCTGTTCCATATGAGATGACTCAAAATGTATTACAATTGAGTGTTGTATAATATCATTGAACCGTAAGTACATTAATATAGGCAATAATCTTGATTAAGGCCAGCAATGGTTGTTAAAGTGTAAACGAATGTTATTAATTAAAGTTGCAAGATTATATTCTGGGATGGAAGGTTTTCGCCGAAAGATACCTTTCTGTTTGTTTTTAAAAAATCTGTTGAAAATATGTACTTTAATTCATAATTAAACGGTGTTCAATAATTTAGCATTTCATATACCGTTAATAAAAGTGACATAACAGGGTGTTGGAGAATATTATCTGTGACGACACAGGTAATATTTCTATACAATAAGGTCAGAATAGCCTAATTAATTTCTGCTACATACATATAACGTTGTGGTTCTGATTGCGGGATAATGTTTAATATTATTTACACGAAGAAGTTGCCTCTAACGTTAATCTCATTTCTACTGTTTCTTATATGGCAACGGATGGTAATAAGCGGCATATATTGCCGTACCTTACACTATCTTACACGTATATGTAATTTACACTCAAAGAGAACACGTGTCATTTACATTCGTTAATTTGACACCTGTCAAAAAAAATTTATTAAAAAAAGTAGGCTGTATACAAAAATAAAAACCACTATTGTTATTAAAATTTCCGTTTTTTGAGTGTAACTTAATAACGTTCAAAAATAAACATAATACATTTAACTATTTAATAATCACGCAATCTTTTGTATATACATATAGATACTTATTAGAATAATATTACAATGTAATAATGGGGAAAGGTAACAAAATATTGTGAACACTGGTATTATTTATCTGCAAATTATAGCAAATACACTGTATTGTTTCAATACTACCCACTGCACTTCAAATGTTTCAAAAGATATAGCACATACATTATATTCTTCTATCCATCTCACATAAGACATGACCCGTCATGACCCTCCAAATCATACCCGTCAATAGAAAAAACTTTTGAAAATTTGTGAAATAAAATTGTGTATTGGGCGATAAAGACTTAACATAATTATATTATAGGTGTTTTTCTATGTATATTAAGTATGTATTTACAAAAAAAAAAGTATTTATGTATGTTTATCCGTTATTTAGTATCCATAACACAAGTTCTTAATGATACTTATCTTGGAACTAAAGAATTGGTGTAAGTGTCAGAAATATTATTATTATATTATATTGTTATCAGTCATCATCATATCCTAGCATATCCTGGTTGCCCCAGACTAAAACCCAGGGCCCAGGGTCTGCTCACTGGTATAACCAGATTTGGCTAAACTTCAGTCATCACATAGAGCGACTGCTATTTGAGCTCCACAACCGAAACGAAACATCATTCTATAGTTAAACCAGTTCGCAAAATATTAGAAGGCACTGACTTTCTAATAACGACTGCCATAGATGTTCATGACAGACGGCTTAACGTGCATGCAAGGTACAGAGCAAGTAATAATTACACAAATAACTTCGAAAAGTCATTGGTGCCCCACCAGGGTTTGAACCCTAGACCCTCTGAATTAGAAGTCTATGGGTCTCGCTACTGGGCTATCATCGCTCAATATGATATATTATTATTAGTGACTCCCTCCAAAATTTCACGCTGCGCCCGCGCCTGCAAGGGGTGCACTTGATCGTATCATTCATTACACTCGTTCGTTCCACTTAGATATCAAGAAAATATATTATAACAAGAAAAAATCTACTAGTGACATTCTATACCTGAAAAACCCTGGGTAACCTGCCCGTGGTTTAGTGTCTGGTATCTTGATGCCAAGTAGTGATAGAAGTGTGCTTTAGCAAAATTACTGGCTATTATGAGAGTTAACAGTGATAATATAATACCAGCGCTATAAAACGCCATATACATATGAACTATATCACGGCCACATTTGAAGTGCTGTCGATTGTACAACTAACAATAGAAATACAATTTATAGAACCAAACTTACCAATAATTTATATTTAATATAATTATTTCTATACCATCTAAATATCTTAACAATTTGATAATTTTGCGCATATCAACTCGTGTGCATTATATCGCACATCCTCTAAAAAAGTGTCATAACACAAAAAAAGTGATTTTATGAAAATTAAGATTTACGATTTTTTATTTATTTTTTGTCGTCTTGTGAATTAGGAACTGTAATTAATTTTGTTTTTATGTGTTATATTGCTTTAAATTTTATTTAACTTTATGACAGTAAGACAAAAATAAAAGAAAAAATTAAACGTTTCTTTATTATTACTTCGTTATCGACTTTTTTTGTGTTATGACACTTTTTTAGAGGATGTGCGATATATTATAATTATAGAAATTTAAACTAAAGTCTAGTTAATTAATTAATTAGTACGAAATCTTTGTGTTTTACAAGAGTGTGAAAAACAAAAATTTTATATAGTAGTCGCTTGCTGGACAATCATTTTAAGCATTTTCTGGACATTATTAGGAGTATTCTGTGATCACTGTGTTCACTTTTATATGAATTATGTCACGTGAAATAGCATAGTGCTTGAAAGAACAAAATGCATTGCAGCGTCCCGAAAAATCCAACATGATCAACGACAAACAGTTTATTAAAACTAACATAAAATCTATCAATCTATGGCCAAATTTCCACAACTACTCGCACAGTTTTTCATTATTTCCATTTTCTCTTTATAACTTTATGAATAACTGTGCAAATCATTGAAGAATTTAACTTTACACATTAAACATCGAAAAGTAATATTATTCAATCAAGAGATATTAAAAAATATATGCACCGAAACTTAAAAGTAAAATAAAAAACCTATAGTAATCATAAATAGATGGTTCCATATGAAAAAAAGTTGTTTCTCTATTACACAAACTAAAATAGAAATCAATAAACAAATAATAATCTGAAAATATTTTTAATTACTAATTGAAATCAGTACTAGCTGAGAAACTTTGTATTACATACGTAATAATTATATGACATCTGAAAAAACATACTTAAACTTTATTTGTTAGACTGATTTCATTACTATCTATGGTTTTATCACACATACTTACATATCCAAAGTCTTTACACATATAAATGATGTAATTATAATGTTAAGCAGTCATCACATCACAAGTTAATTATAGTTCATCTAAGAATTAATTTTATGAAAGTTGGTACGAATCATCCTTGGGGTATTTTTCTATTATAATTTTTAGCAAATTTCCAAGCTAACATACTTCATATTCCCAATGTACATACAGTTATTTACATATTTATTGTTGGGGCAAAATTTTATTACAGATTTGACAATGAAGATATATAAAATAACGAGTATATTGATGATATTACAATCTACCTGGGCCATATGAATACAATTTCAAATCTTTTATGAATTAAAAAACTATACATCGATAGATTTATACCCACCAAATTCAGGTTCATAATTATATCTGTCAAAGAAATTGTTTATATTAACCGGTTATATTACTGTGTTATGCAGCAGGGATTTTCTTCAAACATTATAATAATTAGACCAAAAGTAACGATTAGTATAGTAAAGGATTAGTAACAGTATACAGAAATAATCTATTTAAAAAAAATAAAACTAAAAGGTAATCGAATATAATATTTCTGAATCAGAATGATGTATTTTGGGTTCAGTCATGCTCAGGATACATTTAACAAACTCTAAATACCAGATTCCATCAAAACGGGTATTTTTCTACATATTCATAGATGATATAATAGTTGAGTCAAAGGTTATTATTGAGAGCGAGTACCATTGCTTGGTGGAGACTAGCTGGGCGGCTGCGGGTCAGTATTCACGATGACCTGTACGACGTATCCGGGAGTTATCCGCGCCTCTTCTATTAGTAAGCGATCACCAAGCAACTTCCCGCCGTAAAACCATCTTTGACGCCAATGTTCAATATTTTCTTGAGCCTGTGAATTTTTGTTCAATATCTTATTAATAAACAAAAGGACAAGAACTAACTGTAGGTACTAGTGTACATTCTTATATATTATTTATTTAAATGATTATAAATATTTTATTTTAAGGCAAGCCAAATGAAACATATATAATGCGTGGTATTATAATGTTAAATTGAAGTTCAATTTTAATCTGTAATTGGTATGTCAAATAATAAGTACTCTTTGTAGCAGTGCCCTTCCTTTTTATTGTAATATTTTTATTTTTGTTTCGTATCTTATATAATATTTTAGTTCAAGTATCTACGGAAGACCAGGGTCGAGGCAGCACATAGATGCTACGGCACATGCTGAGTAGATACCTTTTCATAATCATGTAGAGATGTAGGTATTTTCATTTTTATTTTATTTTTAATGAATATTTGTTCTGGTCTGGGTGTTTTCCTATGTATATTAAGAAAATATTTACAAAAAAAACAGTATTTAAGTATGTTTATCCGTTGTTTAGTATCCATGACACAAGTTCTTAATGATACTTATCTTGGAACTAAATAATTGGTGTAATTGTCAGAAAATATTTATTATTATTATTTATTTAATATTTTCAGAAACCATACAGATTTAATACAATAACTTTTAATTTGAAGATATAAGATAATAAGAGAAAAATTAAGCGTTACATTTTAAAAGCCAGACTATTAGAAATGCTAATAATACATAATATATTGAAATAAGAATACTTATTTTTTTTAATATAAAACTATTCAAGTTATAAAATTACAGGTTGTAAAATTACCCTGATCAAAGCAGAGTGCTACGTATTCTGCTCAGCAGCGTTAGGATTACTATATTCTTTGAGACCTTACTTCCGAAATATTCTGTTTTTTTTTAAATAATGGCTTCGTGCGTTGAGCACATTTAGCCAGTGTCAAGTAAGTGATATATTAATTATATATAAATCATAGTAAATGAGAATGAGTAGTGATACAAATGATAAATGGTAAATGAGATGCCCTCCCCTAAGCCCCTTGAGTCCTCAGTAAAGATGTGGGACTATACTGAGACCTCACATGGACTTCTTGAGAGAATTTAAAAAGTTATGTGGCTCTGTTTTGTTTTATTAACCAACACTCATGTACGTTCACAATCACTTGACGGTTAATAATCCACCGTTATTACACACTAATGATCGAAATATCACAAATTTTAGAAAATAAAACAAAATTGCAGACAAATGACGCTTCGTGGCGAATTGTGGGCGTATAATATGCCTCTGCTATCCCTTCGAGGAAACAGGCGTTGTATAATGATTAACTTACATGCAATTTGTTCTTGCACTGGCCCACGGTATGCCGCGAGTATACCGCCAGATCCACATCCTTGCAAGTGCTGGATAGCCGCAGCTTCAGCGTCACCTCAACGCCTCCTTCCACTGGCTCCGACCACTCAGCTGGCGAGTCCCTGCCACTCGATTCCTTCACCATGTTGATAGGAGGTGACAGGCAGTAGATTGGGACCTGCAAAAATTTAATATTTTTATTATTGTTTAAATTTATAAATTAATATTTTCTGTCAATTACACCAATTATTTAGTTTTGAGATAAGTAAAGTAAAGTAAAGTAAAAAAAACATTTATTTCATAGACTATTATACATAGTACTTGAAAATGTCATAGTAAAAATTGAAAAAAAAAACAATCGAAATATTATTACACTAAATCACGAAGCTTAGATTCACTTACATGCAACAAAACAATTTAAAAGCAAAAAATAATTAAGTGTAAGTGAATCTAGGTGCCAGTTCCGAGCCACCGCTCTGTAAAAAGAGCTGGCAATAAACTTACAGGCTATGCTCTTTTAAATATATTATTATCAATTTGTTTGGTACTTGATATTCTTATGCACATATACCATAAATAAAATACCAATTTCTTTAAACTTTTTCCTTAGTGAATGTCCACACGGGAGATTATAAATTGCTCGAATAGCCCTCTTCTGCAGCACAAAGATAGTTTGAATATCTGCGGCACAGCCCCACAGAAGAATACCATACGACATAACACACGACACCATGGAAATAGCTATGATAAACTAGCCTAGCTGTTACGTCTATTAATTGGCGAATTTTCTTTACCGCGAATGCTGCAGAGCTAAGTCTACTCGACAATTCACCAATATGTGGGCCCCACTGTAGCTTAGAGTCTAAAGTAATCCCTAAAAACTTGGTAGTATCCACAAGGGTCAACTCATCCTCATTTACCATAATAGTAGAGTTTGCCTGCCTGACTTAGGCGTCACGAATTTCATACATTTCGTTTTAGCCCCATTTAATAACAAATTGTTCACGAAAAACCAGTGCACCACCTTTGAGATCATTAAGAACTTGTGTTATGGATACTTAATAATGATAAACATACATAAATATTTTCTTTTTCTATATAATCTCATTATCCTCATCATCTCAGCCCATTGACGTCCCACTACTGAGCACGAGCCTCCTCTCACATACCAAGGTGCGAGGGTAGTGGGTCATAAACTACCATTCGGACCCAGTGCGGATTGGCGGAGGCAGGTGTATGGAGTCCTGCTGTTAGAATTTTTCAAGCCGCCCATTTAGGCCTCTAACATGGCTTAACGACTACCACAATTTGTGATAGCCTAGACAAACGGCTTAACATGCCTTCTGAATCACGGAAGCTCTCGATATCAAATGCCACACAAACGGTCACCCATCCAAGGACTGACCTCTGTATACTCTGCTTTAGTTCGGTGATCGTTTCCGACCACCGAGAACCGCGGAGCTACGAGCGCTTCTATCTATATATCTATACTTAATATACAAACCAGAACAAATATTCCTGTTTATGCACACAAAGATTTGTCATGTGTTGGAATAGAACCCACGACCTCAGACGCGGAGTGCGGGTATACTCGCAACCACGCCATATCGGTCGTCGAACCGTAATAAAATATAATAATTACTAATATATAAATATATATAATTTATTATGACTAAAAATCATGAAATAATTTATAATAAAAATCAAATTAAAAAAAATCCCAATAAGGATTATCATATTATTATAAAAAAAATGCTTCTAGAACAAAATTCTAAGTATTATTTAAACAAAATAAGTAAGTTTATTTACAGATAATTATAAGAATTATCTTACAATATTATTTAGTTCAATGAAAACATAGCTGAAGTACTTAATACATATGATATGGGTACGGGTTTAATGGGTCGGCAATGCTATAGATGATTCTGCTTTTTAACTACCTTTTATCTTTAGGTGGGTTCACCCAAATAGGGAATTACCAATTCAAAGGGGCTTATAATTTTAATTGTTATAGTTATAAAATTAAGTAATTATGTGTTTTGATATAATCAAGCCCAGTGAGAAAATCATTCTGTTATTATTTGTTATTGTAACAAACACCCACAAGACAGAACACTGTAACTGTATTATTGATTGATTAAACTTATTGTTTACTAAAGTAAAACTAATAAAATAATATATACTTTATTGTCTTTAAGACTTCTTAATATTTTTACACACAAAATGGATTTTTCTCTTAACAATAATGAAAGAATAGGGCGATACTATAATCAAGAAATAAAAGCAAATTAATTCTCTGACAAGGAATTTGTCAAGGTTTTTCAGTTTATCTGTCTGTTAAACTGTCTGTTTTATCGGGGGATCTGTCAATCAGCCTGCCGTGAGTCTGAAGGAGGGAGGGGATTGTCCGTCAGTTAGTCAGTCTATACTTCATTTATAATTGACAGTGTAAGGACACTTGGAATTTTAGGGTAGGGATCTGTGGCATGATGAAATTTTGGTAAATTCCTTTACTATAATATCCCAACGCAAATCTGGTTCCTAGCCAGGCGTGCAGTTTTGTATTTATTACAGTTATATAGGAAAGATATAGGAGATAGATATAAAACAGCTTGATTTAAAAATCTACCATAAAAAGTCACCATCTCTTGTACTTTCATAGTAAGTTGGTGTCAACTAGAGTTATTAAAATAATATCTATACACTTAATCTATACAGTTACACATTGAGTGTATTTATTTTAAGGAAATTCACAATATACCTATGATTGTATTTGAGTTACAATGATATTTTAAAGTATATGTAGAAAAATGTGATTGTCAACCACATACAATAATATTTACTTTATGTTTTTTATTGTGACATTACAGCATCCTTAAAATATCCTACAATATTTTTCTTTTTCATGATATTATCATAAACCAATATTTTAATTCTTCCGGCACATTGCCAGGAAAAGAGACAACTTTCAGTCAAGTACTGACCAACAAGGTGGAGGATAAAAATGAAGGTAAAAGGTCACTAGTACAATGTCCAATTTGCTGGACCGACCAGATTGGCACCACTGGGCTACATGGTGCCAATCTGGTCAAATCAGGCAACATTTATAGGGTCATGACCTTCTGAGTAAAACAACACATCTAGAAGGCAAATACTTTAAACACTCTAGACCTATAAAGTATGAAGTCACCAAACCACACAACAAATTCATGACTGTTTGCATTACATGAAGATAAAAAATATAACTGCATTTGTTAAAACTATTAAGTCAACAAGCTGTTTCATGGGACTAAGGGTTAACATTAACTCCCACTACAACTAAGAAAAACTATTTTAAAGCATACTGCACAGCTACTTCCAGAGAAATATATTACAGAAAATATTTTCATTGTTATAAAATATTGGGCACATGAAAAGTTAAGCATATTATTTTGCAGAAAGCTGGTTAAATGATGGCCACCAATTTACTATGGGTCCGCTTTGTGCAGTAAGACCTAAGTTCCTCACAGTCTGATTTGTGACAGGCAGGATATGCTTAGTAGTTTAATATTTATGGTCTGGATGATGGTTAGAAAATCCATACTATCCATTATGTCTAGATTTATAAAAGCTAAAGATACTCTTTGAGTTACAATTCACAACAAAACCACAGAATTATTTTATGTTTTTCCTAGTTACTAAAGATAGACAAAAATGAAGTAGTTTATATAAATGGCAGTTTTCATTCAAGCTATTTATAAAATTAAAAACTAATATATCTACATTTTTAAATCCTTTACAAATTACCAGGATATAGGAAATGGGCAAGGGTGACAAGCCATGCCTTAAGTGTAACTCCTTTCCAGAATTAGTGTTAATTATTAAGTCATAAATACCTGATATCTAGTTCCCCATTCATCATAACATTCAGTCAAGTATCCATTAGGAACTGATACACTGGCCCCGTCAAGTATTGCTTGGGCCAGCTGGAAGTCCATCGCCTCGGCAGCCACAGCCGCCGCGCGAAGGGCATCCCAGATCTCCTTCCGACCCTCAAAAGCTGGTGCTGTGTCCCAGAACTCATCTCTTTTACTTCTCAACTGGCCTTCTGTTAATGGTACATCTGACTTCCACCTTATAGTTTCATGGCAAAGCAACTGGTTTTTCCTCAGTCCACCTGTAGTAAGAAAACCTAATACTTATTATCATTTGTTTTTTTTTAAATATAAGACTGCGTTTAAAGTTATAAGAAACAATTGAAGATTTTGAATGCTTTTCATATAGTCAATTCAGTCGGTATAGTAAATTGTTCAGGAGTTAAACCTAGGACCTGGAACCCGGGTCAGTGGGTCGTGTTGAGTTCACAAGTCAGGCAAGTTCTATCGACAGCGACATCGATGCCCACGTACCGGAATTGGGACGCGACACTGTGCCCGAAGATTCTTCAATTGGACCGCTTCTGCTCCTTGTAATTCCAATGCAGCCACCCATTATGCTCACATTCTACAGTTTCTCATTTAACAAATATTTACAAAAAAACATAAAATAAATAACATTTCTATCTCAATATACCACTACTCCTGTCAAAAAGATTGGCTGTGTACGTTTTGTTATTCCACTCAAAGGTTAATTTTTCAAGGTAACTTAATCCAAATTAAATGTAAAAACTTTTATAGAAATTGCAAAGTTTATGCTGTAATGTGTTTAATATTTTAAAAGCTGCCTTATTTATTATAAACAAGATTATAGCATGATATTTTCTTGCAGTTGTAATCTAAACGCAACGATACGTTTGGTTTGGTCACTTCAATTAAAGATGGGTAAGTACTACTAATATTACTTTTTACATATAACTTTTAAACTTTTTTTACTAATATGTTCACCACTTAATAATAAGTTTAAAAAAAATGCAACGTTCGTTGAATGATCCGATATTTATTGTTTAAGAAAAAGTATTTAATAAATAAAACGCAATGTCAATGTCGAAGTCAATTTCAGCAACACAGGTTACACAGGCATAATTTTTAAGTTACCTATCGTTTTCCTTAACTTCTTTCAGTTTCAGGACTTTAATATTTCTACTCCAAGATAATAACTATTTCTACTCCAAATTATCTAAAATAATAACAAAGGAGAACTTATTTCTTACATAAAAAAAATTTATGCGTGGCTTATTATTTTTATATTAGTTCTCGTGTTAATTATGTTTGATAACTAAATTTATACAATAATTCGCCACAATCACCCACTACCGATGGAAATTCTCAAAAATATTTCAACTTACAAAGTGTCTAATGTATGTGCACATCAAATGATCCTACAGATGTTATTATGTTATTATGTTATGATGTTATTTGATTATCCATTACAAAACTTATATTTTTTAGATACAACCAACTGCTTTTTATGTATCTGAATTCATAACAGACAGTGAAGAGAGCAATGTCCTTTCAAACATATACTTAGCACCAAAACCGAAGTGGACTCAGCTATCTAATCGAAGACTACAAAATTGGGGAGGAATACCACACGTCAAAGGAATGATAGCTGAGGCTATACCCTCATGGCTGGAACTGTATCTTGACAAAATTCACCAACTTAATGTAATGAATGGTCATAAACCAAATCATGTATTGGTCAACGAGTACTTGCCTGGCCAGGGAATCATGCCTCATTTAGATGGATCTCTATTCTACCCTACTATAACTACCATTTCCTTAGGGTCACATATAGTCTTAAAATTCCTAGAGCCAAATGAAGACAGCAAATCAGCTATGACACATGCATTCTCATTGCTCTTGGAACCAAGAAGTTTGCTAGTTCTCCAAGATAAACTTTTCAATGATTACTTACACAGCATAGAGGAAGTTACAGAAGACTTATTGGATGACACAGTAGCGAACTTAGCACTGTGTTCCAGTAAATACAGTAAAAACATGATAGTCCCTAGAGATGCCCGAGTGTCCATGACTATAAGACATGTGCCTAAGACGACTAGTTTTAAATTACAAATTGGCAATAAAAGATGAAATTTAGTCAAGTATTTTTAGTTATAATCCTAATTTGTGAACTTCAGGTAATTTTTAAGGAAGAGAAGTACTTAGTATAAAACTTTTAGCTTTTGTGAGCCAATTCTTGATTGAGGTTTTCAGTAAGACTTGGTGCAAGAGCAGGGTATTCTAATGAATAAACTCATTAAAAAAACCTGAAAGAATAAGTGAACTTGTACGTGCAATCTGTTGTTGATAGGCATTAGACATTGATTGATTTTTTATATGAATAATAAGTATTCTGACTAAATTAAATTAGTAAAATAATAATAATCAAACTCAGGAACTAAACTCTATCTTCTGAATATGTAAACCTTAAAAAGTTAACTCCTTGTTAGAAGATAGTCAAAGATAAAACAAATCACCATGACACCATTTGTGCCACGACAAATGATATTTGTGAATAGGCAGTCTAATCTATTTGCTATCATTTTGAAACATCTGTCATATTCATTGACATTAATTTATAATCTGCTTCTTACTAAACCAATACACATACAATTAAAGCCTGCCTTCCTATGTCTGGTGAGACTAAAGTAATCAACCAATAAATACCTATTTCATTGATAATTCTTAATCTCAATCTCTGATACAACAAGGTTTTTCTAAAGGTATAATTTTTATAGTATAATTGTTGAACTTTTCACAATCATAATCTTGAAAAGTTCAACTGTTTTGGAAGCTGCTTGCGAAGGTTTATCGCGACCTCAGGACGTAGCAGGCTCAAGAAGGAACATGGATAGTTTTTATTCAGCAAAAGTCTGACACAATTCATAGACTTTGAAAATGACTATTACTTTACTATGTTGAACTTTCGACATAATTTAAAAACATACTTAGGTACTTAGTTGTATTTGGAAATTAATAGATTTTGAAATTATTGTTATACCGTATTCTATATTCAAATTACATAATTTAATCAAATCTTATAATCCTACAATCTAGATGGCATAATTGTTCATGTCAGAAACATGACCAATTTTT
The DNA here is from genome assembly GCA_949126915.1 of Musotima nitidalis. Taxonomy (NCBI): domain Eukaryota; kingdom Metazoa; phylum Arthropoda; class Insecta; order Lepidoptera; family Crambidae; genus Musotima; species Musotima nitidalis. The sequence goes on along the minus strand of OX421424.1, from coordinate 1,095,074 downwards.
ATATTTCCTTTTTACATATTTGATTAGTTAGTTTTTTTTATAATGGTTCTTACTAAATTCTTTTTTAGTGCAAGATTTATCCGTAAAGGTATCATTAGTAGGGCAGTGCCCAGTAAGCTGTATAGCAGTGCGCCTCCGCCCCCGCCAGTGCCCACTCCGACTAAGGATGAGTGCCCGGGAGAAGGGAAGTCCTCCGCTGAACAAAGTGGTTCAAGTGGTAGTAAGGTAACGTTATTTATTTCCTTATTGCATGACTTATAAGTAAAGGATTTTTTTTTGGATAAAGCAGTGCCGGTTGGGTTTTATATACTTCTAATACCTATTCAAGCATACGGCCCATTCGATTCATAGTATGTTTATTGACTATAGTCCTGCAATCTCTTGCGCGTTCTTCCCGCGGGGCGACAGACGGCGGGGAAGGGGGAACTTCTCTTCGTGTGTAGCCGTGTGCTAGAATGACACGCTACCTCGTCCCCGCCACCGTCTGTCACCCCGCGGGACGGTCGAGCACGAGATTGCCGGACTATAGTAGAGACATTGGGAGCGTTTACAAAAAAAAACAAAATTATTTTGTTTTGGTATGATACTTAGACATGCAGACGCGTAATGTGGAAAGTGGTCAGCAGAGCCCTGGTAGGAACAAAGCAGGGCAAAGGGAACTATATATATAAGCGCGTTGTTGGCCATTTATACCGTATGTGATCCTTTCTGAGGCGTCCTTTGCTATAATCTCTTAGGGTAACTTCGTCAGGGCAGAAAGTTTCTTCTGAAATGTAACTGTACGGCGTTCTTGGCATGTATATGACATCTACATAGTTCTCTATTATGTATAACAATTAAAAATAATCTTTTTTTTTTAAATACATTTGTCCTTTTTATACGGCGCTATCTAGCTTCAAAATAATATTACAAATGTGTAGGAAACTCTCTTGGTTTGTTCGGTTTTAACTTTAAACAGCGCAACCACTTGGCTTAAACATTGTTTTTTTAATGTGATCTGTCATAATGACCACAACCTGCCAGATGGTAAAAAGTCGATGCAATCCAAAAAAAAAAGCGTTCCATTCCGTTGAGTAAGCACAGATTTTGTACCTCTTTATCCAGTTGCTATGAGTAGGTACTACCTACCTACTGCTGATGTTGCGGACGATCGTTCTACAGGTGTAATGTGTACAATTGCAGAAAGGCCTGGTCTTGGGAGTGTTTGAGGCCGGGGACAAGTTTGAGCTGACGCCTGCCGCCGCCGAAGTCGACCAGAAGAGCGGCGGAAAGCTGTGCAAACATCTCAGCGAGTGAGACATTTGATACATTAATCTTACTATACTCGAGCCAAAAAATCGTGGCAGATAAAGCAATAAAACGTGCAAATGAGAAAGCGCATATCATGTTCTCTCTCGCACTTACACTGCTTATGGGTGACGTCACACGGACGAAGAGATGCGCGATTCTTTGTATTTGTACGTTTATAGAGTACAACTTATTTTCTGCATCTTCTCCTTTTATCTGCGCCAAATTAAGCTCGTTCGAATTTGTGCAACAATGACTCACAGGCATTACCTGTAATTGCTTGTCCAGTAATTTGCGCATTCCTGTCACAAAATTGCTTAATGGCACCGTCTGCCGCGAGTCTTTCGCTCGAGCTTAGCTTATACAGCGCCCGGCATATAAGTTGAACAAAAGTAGAAATTGCGTGCGTAGGTATCCTAGATAAAAGAAATGAAGAAACAGAACTCGCTGCGTAGTTACGCGACACCCCTCATGCCGCACTTCGATTGAGACCGGAGAATGTGTTACTGCGTATCTAACGTCAAACGTCATTTTTCAACTTATGGGGCGCTGATTATAGTTCGTAACAATACGTACTTAATCAAAAACAGTGTGCATATTAAAACGGATGTCATACTTTATTGAATAAAGATAAGCTCTACTCTCAAGACTATAAGTTACCTACTTATTATAACATTAACTACTAGCCAGTGAAAGTCAAAATCGGTTCAGCCGTATCTACCGACCACCGACCACCGACCACCACCAACAACACCACCACCACCACCACCACCACCACCACCACCACCACCACCACCACCACCACCACCACCACCACCACCACCACCACCACCACCACCACGTAACCGAAACAAACAGACAGACAAAAACATTATATCATCATCATCATCATCATCATTTCAGCCCATTAACGTCCCAAACTGAGCACGAGCCTCCTCTCACATATCAAGGTGTGAGGGTATTGGGTCATACTCCACCACGCTGACCCAGGGCGGATTGGCGGAGGCAGGTGTATGGCGTACTGCTGTTAGAATTTATCAAGCCGCCCATTAGGTCTCTATCTCTAACATGGTTTAACGACTACCACATTTAGTGATAACCGGGACCAACGGCTTAACGTGCCTTCCGAAGCACGGAAACGCTCGATATCAAATGCCACACAAACGGTCACCCATCCAAGGACTGACCTCTGTAAACTTTGCTGTACTTCGGTTATCGTTTCCGACCACCGAGCACCGCAGAGCTACGAGCGCTTCGTTTTTAAAAACATTATATATATATACCATTATACATCCACATGCATTAAACACAACACGATTAAACACAAATAAATAAAAGTTAAATTGATATGAACTAGATTATTAAGTATTGTACCTAATTATTGTACTGAAGTTATGGAAGTGCGAAGTCTCCTAACACAGACTTTCTCTAGTCTAAATGGAGGCTCCAATCACGGTTTAAAGAACAAATGTACTTGTTGAGGAAATAAACTTTTTGTATTTGTATAGTAAAAAGCGGTGATTTTAATATTAAAAACAGACACACCAATTTTGTTTAACTATACAGATCCTAGTCTGCCAACTTTAATAACATAAAACTATATGATGACACAGATTATCATGTGAACTGAAGCTCGGCAAAGCGTTTGTGGTGACAGACCTACTGCCGGAGTACTCGGGGGTGGCGCTTGCCTCGTACGGACCCAAGGACGCCGCCTACTGCGAGCTGGAGGCTCTCGACCAGGCCAAGGTACTTGGGGACTGGATAGGAACCCTCTACACACTATTCGTATATCATCATCATCTCAGCCCTTTAACGTCCCACTACTGAGCACATACCAAGTTGCGAGGGTATTGGGTCATACTCCACCACGCTGACCCAGTGCGGATTGGCGGAGGCAGGTATGGCGTCCTGCTGTTAGAATTTCAAGGAATTCAAGCCGCCTAATTAGGCCTCTAACATGGCTTAATGACTACCACATTTAGTGATAACCGGGACCAACGGCTTAACGTGCCTTCCGAAGCACGGAAGCGCTCGATATCAAATGCCACACAAACGGTCACTCATCCAAGGACTGACCTCTGTAATCTCTGCTTTACTTCGGTGATCGTTTCCGACCACCGAGCACCGCGGAGCTACGAGCGCTTCCCTCGTATATTTTATTTTAAAATATAATTTTTGTAACTGGCTAGAGAATAAACAACCTGACGATTACAGGTCGCGTCATGTAAAAAGAACGCTAGAAGAAAGTGGAGGGGGTGTGTTTGCGCATGGGTCAACTGACGAACCAATCGCGCGCCGTCTAGCATGCGGCGCGTGACCCGCCCGCCCCGCGCCGCACCTCATACCACCAAATAGACCGATAAATCGCCTAATGCGCAGCTTGACCGCCAGCGTTCTTTTTACATGACGCGACCTATATCTTGCTAAATTCTTCTACGATCAAGCAGCCCGCAGTGAATTGTTAAGATGCGCGTTAGTTTTTAAGATGACGTTCGTAAGAGCTATATTAAGCGAAACTTATATGAATGAATAAATGATTATGAGCCATTAGGAGCCCGTTTCACGTGTTACATATATACATTGCTACTAATTTTTATGTTAGCACCTTGTACTAAAGCTAGAAAGTTTCGTTTCATCGAGCGTTTTTGTGCTTCGAAAGTGGTATAAGATGGTAGTTGGAGGCTTCTTTTAAAAGAAAAAGAATAAGAATATTTTTTATTGACAAAATAACATTACATAACAATTAGATTAAATAGTTACAAAAAAACGTTACACAAAAACAAAACAAAATTATTAAAAAAAATATATCAATAATAATAACAACAACTTATGGTAATGTTACCTGTCAAAAGGGCGATACATCAGCATAATGCTGCTGCATCTAATAATACAGCAGCGCTGGTGTTCCTGCACCGCCCTTTCGAGGTAGTGGTGTAGAAGAAAAAATAATAATAATAAAAAAAAAACTAACAATAAAAAAGATACACAAAAAATTAAAATATAACCTACAACATAATATGACAAACACGTTAGGTACATTTAAGCTAAATACGAGCAAGACATTACAAAAAAAAAATGTAAATAAAAAAAAGATGGAAGATGTATAGCTGTTCTTGTATATGGATTTCAAATTTATTTGATTGTGGTAGCAATAGGCGAACCGCACCACGTCGCAAACGTGTTTTAGAGTTTCGGGTAACGTCGATTCTTGTCGACTGGTGGAATCACCCGCTTGCTAATTGAAGCAATTTTGGAGACAAATAAAGTAATTTGCGCCAGGAAAACGATAAAAATTAGAAAAAGGTTGCACGTCATATGTTCAAAATTCAAAATCATTTATTCAAGTTTGGCTCAAAAGAGCTCTTAAACGTCAAAACGTCAAAACTTAAAAACTAGCGCGCCCATTCACTGTGGTTCAGCAGTTCAGCAGTGACAATTACACCAATTATTTAGCTCCAAGATAAGTATCATTAAGAAATTGTGTTATGGATAATAAACAACGGATAAACATACTTACATACTTTTTTTTTGTAAATACATACTTACTTAATATACATAGGAAAACACCCAGAGTAGAACAAATATTCATGTTCATGCACACAAAGATTTGTCCAGTGTGGGAATCGAACCCACGACCTCTGGAGTGAAGTGTAGGTATAATGACCTCCACGCCATATCGGTCGTCGAACAAGAAGCAGCGATCATTGAATTTTTTTTAGGAAAATGTCCGCTGGGGAGTGGGCGCGGGCGTGAGGGAACTTCAGACGCGAGGCCTCACCCACGTCGAGGTGGACACCGCCGCGCAACACGAGGCCGCAGCCGAGGCCGCCAAACTGGCCGCCTGGAGGTAGGCGGACCCACCGAACTAGCCTAAACCACTGGCGACACAGTGGTTTAGGCTAGGCAAGCAATGAATGAAACGTACATTACATACAATTGATGAAATCCTGAATCGCGCTTACATAATTCCCCAACGTCGGAGCTATATATACATCTGCCTTCCATCTGCCGGCAGATCTTCCCTTTGGTAGGGAGTATCATCCTCACCTTACACCACAAAATATCATCATCAGTTATTAGTTAGTTGTCATCATTTCAGAGGGGAGGCCTATGTTCAACAGTAACACTTTATTGGGCGAATGATTATCATTTCATCAGCCCATTGACGTCCCACTACTACACCCTGACGTTGATTCTTGAGATGTGGCTTTCAAGAACCAACGTTTTTCTCCCTACACCTCCTACTGGGATATACTTCACCAAGAGACCCAGTGCGAATCGACGGAAGCACATGTTTGGCATTCTGCTGTTAGAATTTTCAAGCCGCTCAAATAAGCCAATTACTAAATCGCATGCTTAAAGGAATATTGACCTATTAATAGATAGGTCAGGTTTGAGTTACGTATCTACTTATACAGTCTTTCTATTTCTTACTGAGATCGAATCAATGTTAATCAAACGTTCAAAACACAAGCAGAATTACTAATTAATAAATCAGTATCAATTTAATGCGCTTACAAGTAGGACCAGTATTCTTTAGAAGATCTTTTTATGTGATGTCCCAAAAAAGTATTTTTTGAGTTAAGTCACTATTCCATTAAGCATGCGAAATGTGCTTTCCAAAGCAAGAAAGCGCTCGATATCAAATGCGACTCAAATGGTAACCCTTCAAACTACTGACTTCTGTGAACTCCGTTTTACTTCCGATCGATTACGATTAACTGGCACCTACTTGAAAATATACTTTGTTTTTGGAACCAAATAGATATAGCGTGCGTATACCGTACCTACGATAAGGTTCAATTCGCAGTGAACTCTTTGTTGAAGATTTTCCAAAAAACAGCAAATGTGTAGAAAATATGTTCGAGAAGCATATTCTCTACTTTTAAATAGTTGCGATCAGTCATTATTGTAGTTGTTTTGAAGTTGTTGTCCTTATTTTACAACCATTCTCATTTATGATTTGTGACTTTCTCACTTGAATTCATTTTGATTCTCATTTGAATTTGTTTTGGACAGGTTCCAAGTATACAAGTCGTGTGGTGACCAGCAGCCTGACACCCAAGTGTCGCCCTACGGAGCTGGCGACGCGGCATTGTGGCACGAGGGGTACGTCCGCGGCCGGGCACAGAACTGGGCGCGATACATGTCCGACATGCCTGCCAACAACATGACGCCTGTCGATCTGGCGCAGGTAATGTACACCTCACCAGCGATCTGATCGATCACAAAACGCAACACCATCTCAGCACTTTGACCTCCCACTACCACGTACCTCTTACGAATAGTGGTGACAATTATTTTTCACCATGCGTCCGCGCAATGAGAAAAGGAGACGGTATAGGGGAATCGTAGCGTTCTGCTGTTAGAATTGTTTAAGAAGGCTTAATACGGTTTGATTTTAACGACAACCATATAATTATAATTATCCCGTATAGGGATCCTACCAAGATCTGAGGAGCCCAAGCCAACCTCACCTGCAAGTGGTGCACCTGCCGATCAACGGACGAGGCTCTGGCCCCATAACAGTGCCCGGTAAACGGCAATGGGCTCGCCACCTATTACGTGGGTCTAACTATATAGCTACGAAGTGTGGGCATTTAATATGCCTCTGCCAACCTTTGGGGGAAATAGGCGTGAATACTGAATGTATGTATGTATAATTATCATAACCAACATTTTAAAGTGCCCAAACCCTTGATATTAAATGCTACTAAACCGATTCTGTCACATTAACTGTGAATTCTGCTTTACGTGCTTGGTGAACGTACTTTGGCGCCACGGAGTTATGAGCGCTTTACAGGTGACATACAAAATAAAGCATGACTAAACAAAAACACACACACGCACACATATACAATTTTCCGTTGGTTAATAATAAAATCCTTTGTTTGTTAGATTAAATTTTTTCTCTTGTCATTGTTATTCTCTTGCCTGAACTATATTGTAATAGTAGTTATATATAAACACTTCTACAATTAGTATAAATAGTTAAGAAGAGCGGGGTCTCCTAGCACAGGTATTTTATACTTAAAAGGAGACTCCAGTGTGCGATATACTGTAGTTGTTGTTTAAGTTTATGAAATAAATTATTATGAATTATTATAAAATAACATGTACAAAGGTAGACTTATATCTAGAAGATATCTCTACCAGCCAATCCTAGCAGTTGTAAACTAAATAGTTGTACGGGGTAAATGTTGTCCAAGAAAAGTGTTACTAATAAAAAAAAAGAACAAAGTATAAAGCAAATCTCTTACATGCTAATAATATATATACATACATACATACAACTTGTGCTAAAATTATTGTAAGATATAAAATAAAAGGTAGAATGGAATATTTAAAGGAAAAAAGAAGTGCTAATTATGTGCCAAATTTGACAAGTAGTGATTCCTCAGTTTACTTTTGAACGACAGAAGTGATGGACTCTCACGAATCAAAAAGGGAAGACTGACTTCTTGGCGGGAAAGTGAAGCGTCATGTCTGCAGTTTTGTTTTATTTTCTAAAATTTGTGATATTTCTAACATTAATGTGTCATAACGGTGGATTATTAACCATTAAGTGTTTGTGAATATACATGAGTGTTGGTAAATCAAACAAAGCAGTGCAACATCACTTTTCAAATTCTCTCAAGGAGTCCATCTGAGATCTCAGTATAGTCCTACATCTTTACTGAGGACTCAAGGGGCTTAGGGGAGGGTATCTCATTAACCATTTATCATCACTCATTTTCATTTACTATGAATTATATATTATTAATATATCACTTACTTGACACTGGCTAGATGTGCTAGACGCACAAAGCCATTATTTAAAAGAAAAAAAAAAAGGGTAGACTGTTCCACATTCTTACAGCGCGGGCTGAAGAGGAGTTACGGAAATACTTAGTGTTGGAGGAAGGAGAAACAAGGGTCTTAGTTACACAGGATCGTTTGGGGCGGGATGTAGTAGGTAGCACATTAAAACAAAAACGCTAATAATGGGGAAGCTGGGGATGGTAAAGAATTTTGTACAACATAGGTACACAGAATGTGCAAATCTCTGCGGCGCCTTATAGGAAGCCATTTTAGTCTTTCCCGATACTCAGAAACTTGGTCGTATTTACGCAGTCCGAATATAATCTTATGGCCAGGTTTTGAAGACGTTCCAGCTTGTTAAGTAACTCCTCAGTTGCATCCAAATAACAGATATCAGCAAATATATAATTTATATATTTATACAAGACTTCATTTCAAAGCACTTGGTGCATTTCGTGGTCACGGTAAAACTGAGATTACAGGTGTCTATATTTACATCTTTTCTCTTTAAACATAAAGAAATACTAAACATAGTATGAAGTCTGAATATAGATCTTGATCTTGTCTCCAGGAAGCCCTCAACGTGCTCTGCCCCCTGGGCGTGAAGGTGGAAGCTCGAGACCGCGACTGGATCGTGGCCCAGAACATGGCCGCCTTCCTGTGTGTAGCCCGGGGCTCCTGCGAGACTCCCATGTTCCTGGAGGTGTCTTATAGCGGCGCAGGTGGCAAGCAACCGCCGGTCCTCGTCGTGGCCAAGGGAGTCACTTTCGACAGGTAGGGCTCCTGCAAGACTCCCATGGTCCTGGAGGTGTCTTATAGCGGCGCCGACGGCAAGCAACCCCCGGTCCTCTTCGTGGCCAAGGGAGTCACTTTCGACAGGTAGGGCTCCTGCAAGACTCCCATGGTCCTGGAGGTGTCTTATAGCGGCGCAGGTGGCAAGCAACCCCCGGTCCTCGTCGTGGCCAAGGGAGTCACTTTCGACAGGTAGGGCTCCTGCAAGACTCCCATGTTCCTGGAGGTGTCTTATAGCGGCGTCGACGGCAAGCAACCGCCGGTCCTCGTCGTGGCCAAGGGTGTTGCTCTCGACAGGTAGGGCTCCTGCAAGACTCCCATGGTCCTGGAGGTGTCTTATAGCGGCGCCGACGGCAAGCAACCGCCGGTCCTCGTCGTGGCCAAGGGAGTCACTTTCGACAGGTAGGGCTCCTGCAAGACTTCCATGTTTCTGGAGGTGTCTTATAGCGGAGCCGACGGCAAGCAACCGCCGGTCCTCTTCGTGGCCAAGGGAGTCACTTTCGACAGGTAGGGCTCCTGCAAGACTCCCATGTTCCTGGAGGTGTCTTATAGCGGCGCCGACGGCAAGCAACCGCCGGTCCTCGTCGTGGCCAAGGGAGTCACTTTCGACAGGTAGGGCTCCTGCAAGACTTCCATGTTTCTGGAGGTGTCTTATAGCGGAGCCGACGGCAAGCAACCGCCGGTCCTCGTCGTGGCCAAGGGAGTCACTTTCGACAGGTAGGGCTCCTGCAAGACTCCCATGTTCCTGGAGGTGTCTTATAGCGGCGCCGACGGCAAGCAACCCCCGGTCCTCGTCGTGGCCAAGGGAGTCACTTTCGACAGGTAGGGCTCCTGCAAGACTCCCATGGTCCTGGAGGTGTCTTATAGCGGCGCCGACGGCAAGCAACCCCCGGTCCTCGTCGTGGCCAAGGGTGTTGCTCTCGACAGGCACAGATATATATACCATAGATACCGCAAATGCATGTGAATCGCGTGTCCGTACCCCGACCAATCGTCGGGGTTGGCCGCCGCGTCTGTTGTTGCTTATTTAAATACTGTAACAGGGTGTATAGGGCTCCTACCAAGATCTGAGGAGCCCAAGCCAACCTCACCTGCAAGTGGTGCACCTGCCGAACAACGGACTAAGCCTATTACGTGAGGCCAACAATATGTAAAATAATAATAAAAAATATTTTCTAACAATTACACCAATTAATTAGTTCCAAGATAAGTATCATTAAGAACTTGTGTCATGGATACTAAATAACGGATAAACATACTTAAATACTTTATTTTTGACGTGACAACGTCTTAAATTAGGTTGCGGCTGGGAGTCACTTATGAAAAAGTGTAACGCTCGGTAACGTTACGATGAGTCACCGAACGAGAGAGAGGCCCGGCGAATGCCTTGCGTCTCTCTCCCACTCAACTATGATCGGTCTGCCGCGCGCGATATTTCTATAGTTAAAATTTGTGCAATTCTTATTTTCATTCAATTCCTTGTTCCTATTGTGCAATTTAATTATATTCATATCAATAAATATTCTACCGAGAAAAAGACGTTGTCACGTAAAATCTTCGCCCGTAAAAACGACTTTACAGGCAACCATTTTTTTTTTTGTAAATACGTACTTAATATACATAGAAAACACCCAGACCAGAACAAATATTCATGTTCATGCACACAAAGATTTGTGCTGTGTGGGAATCGAACCCACGGCCTCAGGAGCAGAGGGCTGGTATTCTGGCCTCCACGCCATATCGGTCGTCAAGTTAAGGCATTAAGCATTCTAATGGCATTAAGTTCGGCTTTTGTACATTGTATTTTAAACTGTGTGTAATTTAGATTAAAATACATGTTGCATTTTCAGCGGCGGATTGTGCCTGAAGAAGCCTAGTAGTATGGTGGAGAATCGCGGCAGTATGGCTGGGGCCGCCGCCGCCCTGGGGGCCATTCGAGCTCTCGCAGAACTCAAGGTAATGCTATTCTTTCAAAATATAATTCGGTCGTAACACGAGAAGAAGATGATTAATGTAATATCCCCGAAACTGTTCACAAGCACTCACAGTAAGACTGATTCACCAGTTCAGCTCGGAGTCGGAGGATATTATCCGACAGAGGACCAAAGTCACCGACATAGCATACAGGATTAGCAAGCTGAAGTGGCAGAGGTCTGGCCATATCTGTCGAAGAACCGACAACCGATGGGTAAACGAGTTCTTGAGTGGAGACCGCGACTTGGCAAACGTAGTGTAGGACGTCCACTCGCCAGGTGGGGTGACGATTTGCGAGCGGTCGCTGGCAGATGCTGGATGCGGCAAGTCGAAGACAGGGGAAAATGGCGCGATTTGGGGGAGGGCTATGTCCAGCAGTGGACTAGTAAAGGCTGATGATGATGATGAGAAGAAAAAAGGTCCATGCAACTTTCACTTCACTTTGATTCTTTTACCCACTTTCAGTGATTATAACAAAGTACTTTACCTGTTAACCGTGTTATGTCGTATTTTAAATGAAATTTACTTTATTACCGATACGAATACTTGCTTACTTGTTGAATTGCCTGTACTGTACTGTACAGAGTACAAAGAGTTGTAAGCAATCAAAAAGAGAAATAAATCAGAATATATGAGAAACAAAATAAATACAAATTATTAAGTTAACAGGTGTCTTAATAAATGTTCATGACTCCAACGTTAATATCTTTTGTCCGGGAGAAAGCGATAATTACGCTCTTAACTTCAAAAAGACATAGGTGAAACCCGCTAGGGCTTATCACCGCTGTTTCTTAAATCCCAAGAGCTAAACTTAAATAGGCTGTATTGCTGTTCACTATGACCTAACCAATCGATAATTTAAAAGAACATAGCCTGTGAGTTTCTTGCTAGTTCTTCTTACAGAGCGGTGGCTCGGAACTGGCACTTAGATTAACTTATACTTAAATATTTTTTGTTTTTTTAATTGTTTGGTTGCAAATGAATCTAAGCTTCGTGATTTCAGTATAATTATATTTTGATTGTTTTTTTATAAATTATAAATTTATGTAATAGTTTATGAAATAAAAAGTTTTGAATTTTGACCAAATTTGATAGCTTGTAAGTTTGTGTAAGACATACTAACTCGAGTCGATCAACAAAAATGGAGATGGACAGGGCATATGATGCGTGATAAAGTAGGGAAATGGAGCAGGAGGGTAACAGAGTGGTATCCGAGAGATGGCAAAAGAAACCGAGGAAGGCAAAACTCCAGATGGGAAGACGAGCTTAAAGAGGACAGCAGGTCCTAACTGAAGAAGGGTTACCCAGGGCAGACAACAATGGAAAATGTTGGAGGAGGCCTTTGCCAGAAGGCACGCCGAAGTCAGAGATATTTTGTAAAAATGTTTTTATGTATACTGTAATTTTGTTTTCGGAATAAAGGGCTTTATTATTATTATTATCATTTGTTTTTATATATTTATATATCTCGGTTTTGACACCGGCGTTATTAATTTAGCCACGGGCCTAAGCCAAGTGGTCAAGATTATTTGGTGCTGCTAAGGAATTTAAAGTATTGTGGAGCGATTCCCGTTCTAGTTCAGTCTGTAAGAATTTCCGCACTATTCTGTAGGTATTCAAAATTACTGCTTTCTGTAAAGTTGCAAATGTGTAATGTGGTAAATCTAAAGTGGTGATGGATTGATGTAGTTGCTTGGGAATAACCCCGGTTGTAGATAGGACTATAGGGACTATTGACACTGCTTTCAGATGCCACATACGCATTATTTCATTTTTAAATTCAACATATTTGGTAAATTTTTCTGTGATTGAGCTTTGTAAGTTATGTGTGTTAGGTATAGCGATATCAATTAAAAGTGCAGTTTTTCTTATTTTATCAACTACTGTTATGTCCGGTCTATTGAAATGCACAGTTTTATCCGTAAGTATTCCTCTATCGTGATATAATTTGTAATTGCTATTCTCTAATATGGTTTCTGCGGTATATTTATAATATGGTACTATGGTAGATGCTGATTTAAGGATGTATTTTAATGCTAAATTTTGATGGATTATGCTAGCTACTTGGTCATGTCGATGCTTGCAGTATGTTTGAACTATTGATCGGCAAGCTCCGATTATATGTTGGATGGTCTCTGATGAACTATTGCAACGTCTACATAAATCAGTGGATAGGTTAGGTACTTTAATGATATATCTTTGGTAGTTTCTTGTTTCTATTACTTGATCTTGAATAGCTTGCATAAATCTTTCGGTCTCAGGGAACAATTCGCCACGAGTGAGCCAAGCGTTCGACGCATCTTTGTCGACATGAATTTGGCTCAAATCCTGGCGATGTCTCCCATGAAGGGACTTTCGGGTCCATTGCTCTATTTTTGTCCGTCTGTCTGTACATTATTATCTTTAAGGTTGAGTCATCATCATCACAGCCCATTAACGTCCCACTACTGAGCACGAGCCTCCTCACACAAATCAAGGTGTGAGGGTATTGGGTCATACTCCACCACGCTGACCCAGTGCGGATTGGCGGAGGCAGGTGTATGGCGTCCTGCTGTTAGAATTTTTCAAGCCGCCCATGAGGCCTCTAACATGGCTTAACGACTACCACATTTAGTGATAACCGGGACCAACGGCTTAACGTGCCTTCCGAAGCACGGAAGCGCTCGATATCAAATGCCACACAAACGGTCACCCATCCAAGGACTGACCTCTGTAAACGCTGCTGTACTTTGGTGATCGTTTCCAACCACCGAACACCGCAGAGCTACGAGCGCTTACTCGAATACTCGCTTACTCGCTTACGAAAATATACTCTTAAATTACTAATTTGTTTGTTATGAAGATTTTTAATATCTATAATACCTCTACCCCCTTCTATTCTCGGTAACGTCTGTCTCTGAACGCAGGCCCTAGGATGATGCTTCCGATACTTTGTCATGGTTGTGTTAATTATTATATGTTTGTATCAGGTGCCCATCAACGTGGTGGCGTGCATCCCGCTGTGCGAGAACATGGTGAGCGGCCAGTGCATGAAGGTGGGCGACGTGGTGCGCGCGCTCAACGGGCTCGCCATACAGGTAACGCACTTGCCATATCAGCTATACACTTGCCATACAGCTAACGCACTTGCCATATCAACAATACACTTGCCATACAGCTAACGCACTTGCCATATCAACAATACACTTGCCATACAGCTAACGCACTTGCCATATCAACAATACACTTGCCATATAGGTAACGCACTTGCCATATCAGCTATACACTTGCCATACAGGTAACGCACTTGCCATATCAGCTATACACTTGCCATACAGGTAACGCACTTGCCATATCAGCAATACACTTGCCATACAGGTAACGCATTTTCCATATCAGCAATACCAAGTGTATTTGCCATATAGGTAACTGACTCGCCACACGAACAAATTGAGACAACCCGCTCGCTAAACACGCCATACAAAATCTATGTGTGTATGTTATTCTTCTTAATCTCGTTGCCTTTTTGAAAGTTCCGTTAGAGTCACCGACAGACTAACTAACTGACGGACAATCCCCTCCCTCCTTTAGAATTACGACAGATTCCCCCGATAATTTCATTTCAATAGTCTCTTTCTACGACACTCTTTTGAAATGCGTCAGGAGAATTCTTTGGAGTTCAGCTACTACTACAACATACGGAATAACGCGTGACAAGTATATTTTTAAAGTAAGTAATAATGAACTCTGTCCGTCAGATCGAAGACACGGACATGGAGGGCCGCCTGATGATGGCAGACGCACTGGTGTATGGTCAGGCGCTTCATCGGCCTGGCTTCGTCATCGACATCGCTACCCTAACGCGTAAGTCACATACCATACCTCACAACATAAACTTATAAAATAAATATTTCTGACACTAACACCAATTTTTTAGTTCCAAGATAAGTATCACTAAGAACTTGTGTTATGGATAACTACTAAATAACGGATAGACATACATAAATACTTTTTTTTGTAAAACTTAATATAGGTAAATAGGAAAACACCCAGACCAGAACAAATATTCATATTCATACACACAAATATTTGTCCTGTGTGGGAATCGAACCCACGACCTCAAGAGTAGAGTGCGGGTATACTCACCACCACGCCATATCGGCCGTCGTAAAGAGATACACACTTAATTACCGGGGACTAAAATATTGATATTGTAATCTGACTTGCGGCCAAAACCCTTTGTACGGCAGACGGCGTCCTGCTGGCGACGGGGGGCGGCGCTTACGGCTGCTTCACCAACTCCGCGCCGGCCTGGCGGCTCATGCGGCGCGCCGGGGCGCTCGCGGGCGACCGGCCCTGGCGCCTCCCACTGTGGAACTACTACCGGAACTTGGTCACAGGTAAACTACTACCGGAATTTGGTCACAGGTATACTACTACCGGAATTTGGTCACAGGTACACTACTACCGGAACATGGTCGCAGGTACACTACTACCGGAACATGGTCGCAGGTACACTACCACTAGAACTAGCTCACAGGTACACTACTACTAGAAATAGCTCACAGGTACACTACCACTAGAACTAGGTGACAGGTACACTACTACTAGAAATAGCTCACAGGTACACTACCACTAGAACTAGGTGACAGGTACACTACTACTAGAAATAGCTTACAGGTACACTACCACTAGAACTAGGTGACAGGTACACTACTACTAGAAATAGCTCACAGGTACACTACCACTAGAACTAGGTGACAGGTACACTACTACTAGAAATAGCTCACAGGTACACTACCACTAGAACTAGGTGACAGGTACACTACTACCGGAACTTGGTCACAGGACCCGGCTGTCATGAACATCTATGGCAGTCGTTACCAAAACGTCTGTGCCTTCTAATATACTAACAGCTGTATTTACCGAAAGAACTAATTAAATATTTAATAGTTGGTTTAACTATAGAATTAAGTTTCCCTCTGGGTTGCGGAGGTTAGGCGGCAGTCGCTCCGTGTATAACTAAAATTTTGCCAGTTCTGGTTAGACCAGTAAGCAGAACCTGGGGCCAAAAGTGTAGGTCCGGGATAATGCTAGGATGACGAGGAATCATTAGCATCGGGGATCACTTTCATGTGCAACGCCTGCGCCTGCACAAAAATTTCTTTTAACGTCTGCAGGGTAAACACGCGATTGCGGGACTGTTCGAAAGGGTTACCGCGGCCTGGAGACGTAGCAGGCTCAAGAAGGAAATATGGTTTTCAGTCAGTAAAAGTCCTGCTCCACCCACAACATTAGATAATTTTCCATCCGAAAAGACGGCTACCCTTTTTTTACACATGTTTAAAATATTAGGTCGGGGAAAAAGTCTTTTCGCATAACGTAGGTATAAACTTATTATAAATTTTTTTTGACTGTAGGTACTATTTGTGTCTGGCTGGTTTTGGTAACATTAAAAAGGTTCCATTATAAAGAAAAGAAAAAAAAAAAAAAAAGTTGTTTCCCGCTATTTTTCATTTGTTTTTCTCTCCGTAAAAATGAGTGAATCTAATGAAGAAATTCGATACATTTTAAAATTTTATTATAAAAAAGGCAAAAATGCAACTCAAGCAGTGAAAAAAATTTGTGATGTTTATGGACTTGATGCAGTGTCAGTAAGAGTAGCACAAATTTGGTTCAAACGTTTTCAGTTCGGAAATTTTGATGTTAAAGATGCACCTCGCTCTGGTCGCCCTGTTACGAATAAAATGGACGCCATTTTTGAAAGAGTGGAGCAAGATCGGCATATTAGTAGTTACGATGTAGCTGAAGAACTGGGAATTGACCACAAAACAGTTTTGACCCATTTGAAGAAAGCTGGTTATACAAAAAAGCTCAATATTTGGGAGCCACACGAGCTCACTCAAAGAAACTTAATGAACCGTGTACTCATTTGCGATTCATTATTGAGACGTAATGAAACCGAGCCGTTTTTGAAGAGATTGATAACTGGCGATGAAAAGTGGATCACGTACGACAAGAACGTGCGAAAAAGGTCGTGGTCGAAAGTTGGCCAGGCTTCACAGACTGTGGCCAAACCTGGCCTAACACGAAATAAGGTGATGCTGTGTGTATGGTGGGATTGGAAGGGCATTGTTTATTATGAGCTTTTACCGCCCGGCAAAACCATCGATTCTGATCTTTACTGCCAGCAACTGATGAGATTAAAGGAAGCAGTCGAGAGAAAACGGCCGGAATTGATCAACAGGAAGGGTGTGGTCTTTCATCACGATAACGCTAGACCACACACATCTTTAGCCACTCAGCAAAAATTAAGAGAGTTCGACTGGGAGGTCCTAGTGCATCCACCATATAGCCCTGACCTTGCGCCTTCAGATTTTCACCTGTTTCGGTCTCTGCAGAATTCTTTAGGTTCTGTAAGGTTGACCTCAAGAGAGGACTGCCAAAACTATTTGTCCCGTTTTTTTGATCAGAAGTCCCAAAGTTTCTACAGTAACGGGATAATGTCTCTGCCCACAAAATGGCAGAAAGTTATTCAACAAAACGGTACATATATATTGTAAATAAACTTTGAAAAAAATGTCTTGACTTTTCATACAAAAATACGAAAAGACTTTTTTCCCAACCTATTATATTTTTAATTATACTACTTTCGAATATACGGTAACTTTCGCATCAGCGATTCTAATAGATCCACTTTTTTAAAATAAATGCTATTTAGTACTATTTAGTACTACCCATTAATTTTAAATACCGTTCCACAGATGACCCTGCGGTGGACCTGAGGAATAAAGGATCGGGATCAGCGTCGCCTTGCATAGGAGCTGCATTCTTGCGGGTAACTATTTACTACATTAGATACAAACATACATTCACGCCTGTTTCCACACGGGGATAGGCAGAGGCATATTATACGCCCATACTTCGCGAATTATATAGTTGGTCCCACGTAATAGGTGTCGAACCTATTGACGCTTACAAATTTTAAGCAATTAAAAGACATAAAACCTTATAGTATTTTTAAGCAATTAAAAACCTTATAGTATTTTTTACATCCGGCACTATGGGATGTTTTTCACAACTGTGCCTAACGTAGGGACAGTCAAACCTACTGGCAATAATTACTAGAACTTTAAAAGAGCATAGCCTGAATTTGCTAGTTCTCCTTACAGAGCGGTGGCTCGGAACTGGCACTTAGATTCACTTACACTTAAATATTTTTTGTTTTTTTGATTATTTGGTTACAAGTGAATCTAAGCTTCGTGATTTCAGTATACTTATATTTTGATTGTTTTTTATGTTTATAATAAATTTTGACGTTTTCAAGTACCTACTATGTAATAGTTTATTAAGTTTGAAGTTGGACTGTTCTGAACTCTACACCCAGTAAGGCAGTGTACTTTAACTAGCTGGACACATCGATCTACCTGACCCCCTGTGGTGTTTAGAACTTCACCTGCGGGCCGTGGGTCCACCTGGACATCACCGGCGTGGGCAAGGTGTCCCACGGCGGAGCCCCGTTCCTGGCGCCGCGCCGCATGACGGGCCGGCCCACGCGCGCGCTCGCCCTGGCGCTCCAACACGCCGCCGAAGCCTGCCACCACGCCAAGGTGCAGGCTGCTAACTGACCGTAAGTATCAGACAGTTCGTAGTCCAAAACCAAAAACTACACAGAAACAGAGTACTTATTATTGGTTGTTAAGTAGTACGATAGTCTTTAAGTAATATAAATAATGCTACATAGATTAAGTAAAATGTTGCAAAAAATAAATTCAATTGCGTAAGCACACTCCATTGTTATTTGTAAGGAATTTTGTCAAATAAGCACTAACACGTATTTATTGAGAATACCTAAGACACAAGTAATTAAGTTTACTTAGTTTAGGTAGATACCACTTTAATTAATTGCATTACTAACCCAATTTATGTTCGTAAAATATTGTAATTAGGAACTCACCCTAAGGCCGTGTCCCCAGTAGGCAAACTGTTAGCGGCCGACTGAGTTGCAAGACTGAGAGACCGACGCTGCAAACTGCGTATAGTGAGCGCAAAACTAGCAGACTGGACACTCCATTTCAAATACCTATATGGAAGGGCGTACTAAATAGGTAGGTACGCCGCAAACTCAGTCGGAAGCTAACAGTTTGCCTACTGGGGACACAGCCTTACGCTCTTGACAATAAAGACGTGTGTTGAGCTTTACTTACTATGTACTTAGGGCTCTTACAAATAAGCACGTTACAGCGTCGTAAGGTAGGTACTAACATTTTCAGAACATTTGTCAGAACAGTTTTGTTTGCGTAAATTAACACGTTTCGGATTTTTTCCTGCTTTCGTAAAACACAGAAGCGTTTACCCATTGTACCTACTGTGAATCGTCTGTTGGATACTTATTAAACTAAATGACTAGAGACAAAACAAATAAATATTCTCTTTTTAGTTCCAATATAAGTATCATTAAGAACTTGTGTTATGGATATTAAATAACGGATAAACATACATAAATACTTTTTTTTTTTTTTTTAAATACATACTTAACTTTTAACTGCATGATTTTTTATTTTGGGGCGAGAAAAATCCCAGGGGTCCTAAAAGAGGTGTAAATTAAAGGAAAAATAATGAAAAAAATCAAACTACAGTTTTTTGTGAAAAAAATATTATTTTATTTATTGATGTAATATTACATCATCATGGAAAATCGTCTTAAATTATCAATTTATCATACTAAGGAGTAGTATGAAAATCTCTGAAACAGTTGTTAGTTCCGTTCAAACATAGAGGGATATTGCATTTTGAGCATGCCCATTGGGTAGTGCCTTTACATTGAGGAAGTTTACAGCGTAAACGCTTTGAAAATATGGGCCAGTGTGCAACACCATCTGAACGCACGTCCTTACAAGGAAGCGGATGAGCTGGTCCTCTTCGTTTCTTAGCTTGTTCTTCTAAGCAGCTGTTGCTTGGCCGACCTCTTTTGCTACCGTTGCTTGTTCCCACATTGCACAGCGCATCTGCCAATTCATTTCGGAACTCTCCTAGATTTGGCAGTTGCTTTTTGGGAGTACCTTTTGCAGTCATGTTTTTCTTGAAGAGAACCCACGAGTTGATGACGGCGAGGTCTAGCAAATGGTAAAATAGTCTCATATACCATTTTTTACTTTTGACTCTTATACGATACCGTCCCAAGTAACTGTCCATGAGGTCAACTCCCCCCATGTGCATATTATATTCTTGTACCACTTTAGGGCATGGGACGTCAATTTTCTGTTTCAGTTTTTTATCGAACCGTTGCACTTTACCTGCTGGTTCTGCACCAACATACGTAGATAATAAAGTTACTACCTTATTATCCTTCCAAACAGTAGCTGAGAAGTCCACGCCATCGTGATGAGCCACTTTTTCTTCGTAGGTTCCTCGGGGGACGGAAGTTTTCATGAGCGTCTTTTTATCCGGAAGTCGACAGTTAGGTAAACGGTTTTGCTAGACAGTACCGACACAGTGGATACCCTGCTTGGACAAGTAGTAGGCCAAAGGCAAAGAGGTGTAGAAGTTGTCAAAATATATGACGTGATTTTGCTTCCGCGGTACTACTCTGACCAGACGCAAGACCACATTGTTTGTGATCCCTAAATCAGGTTCGTCAGCTGGCTTGTCTTTGGTATTGTCTTGTCCAGAATAGACTTCAAACCGGTAGGCATAACCCATCAGGCTGCATAGTACAAATAGTTTATAACCCCACTTGTGAGGTTTATTGGGAAGGTATTGTTTGAGGAAGTGAGATATTTTTGTTGCACACATTTGCTCGTCTATGGAGAGGCGCTGGTCTACAGGTATCGATGAAAAAGTCTTGTTCAGGTGGTCTATTACCGGACGTATCTTATGGAGGCGGTCGTGATCTGGGTGTTCCTTCGGTAAATGATGCTCATTATTATTGAAATGTAAGACTGACCTGATTGCCTCAAATCTGTTTATCGACATCGTGGCTTTTATCGGCGGGTATCCAAACTTGTCGTGCCAGTATGACCGCACGCTTTGAAAATGCTGCACAGACATGAATAACAAAGATCCAATATACTTTTTGAGGTCTGCTACAGTGATAGTAATGGGATTGGCAACATTTTCTTGCACTGAATATAAGTTAGACTCATCTACTATTTTTTGTAGGAAATCTGGTGTAAAATAGTGCAGAAAACATTTGTAGGGTGTATCTAAGTTGGCTATTTCAGTATCTAGTGTAGATGTGGGCTCATGTACAATTTTGCGCTCATCGAACGTCATGCTACCAGTTTTCCATATAATCTGACGCTTATCGAAGCTATTGAAGATACATGCACCTGAACTTGGCCCTGGATCAGCATCTTGAACTAAGGGAGGGTCATCTTCGTCATGTGGAATAGGATCCTCACATTCGGGAACCAAATCTTCCATATCATCTGAGATCAAGTCCTGTACGAGTTGCTGAGCATTGGCATAAAAATTCTCTTCATCGTCATCGTCATCTTCTAGGCCGTCTTCTGAGACGTTGCCGTTTTCCAACTCCTTCAATATCCTTTCAATGTCATCATCTCTCACCTGGCTTCGTGACATTGTGCTAAAAGAATATACATGCATGAAACAAAAAAACCACCACCAAGTGTGAAACGTTTCGCAACAGCTTCATACCATTGAAATCGTGATTATATAGTAAAAAAATACCCGTAAGTAACAATAAAACGTACATAATACATTCATTACAGTTATATTATAGCAAAATAGACGAAAAAAAGGTCAGGAAAAAGAATCATACTCATTCCATACTAATAATATTTTATGACAATTTCCATGATGATGTATTACTACATCATAAACAAAAATTATTACTTTCAGCAAGTTACAATGCTATTTACAAAATGCTAATACAATACCATTTCTACATACCTGTGTGATGCCGGAAACTAATTTTGTTTATTATAATTCAGATTTTTTGCCAAAAAAACATTCACTGCAACTGTGTCGAAAACCGAGATTTGCAATTTGGCGCCAAAAAACTTTTCACGTCAATGTCATGTAAGAAAAAAAATGTCTATGGCGATAAAGGTGCGTTTATACGTGTCAATTAGACCTTTGACAATACTTTAAAAAAAAAGCAAGTAGGTGGGGTTGCTAGATAAAAATATATTCGACGAAAAGTAAACTGATGTAATATCACATCATAGGAGTAGGAGAGGAGTAGATACATAGGAGAACATCCAGACCAGAACAAATATTCATGTTCATGCACACAAAGATTTGTCCTGTGTGGGAATCGAACCCACGACCTCTCGAGTAAAGTGCAGGTATACTGACCTCTACGCCATATCGGTCGTCAAATAAGTATGCTTGGTTTGGATAATTTTGCCCATTTCAGTTAATTCTTTGTAGATAGTTTGTAGTTCTTTATATACTTACACACATTCACGCCTGTTTCCCCGACTGTTATGTTCGCCTGAGCCTCGTTCGCTGATCGGCGGGCAAGGTTAGCTTGGGCTCCTTAGGTCTTAGTAGAATCCCTATACACCCGATCCCTTATTTGATATAGGACTCATTCGCGAAATGATCTGCAGTCGTTTATGGCTCTTTTTCGTGTCTCATTCGGAAAGAACTACTCTCATCTCTTCATAACATATAACCCTTCTATATTATAAGTTATACCCAGAGTAAGGCTGCCTATCCACTGAAGCGGAGCAGAGAAATATTAATTAATGGGATTGCATTAATTTTTTGCAAAAAGATTCCACACTCAAGTCCGTAAATCTTACTAAATAATATTACCCGTTTTTCCGCTCCGTTTCAGTGGACAGGCAGCCTAAGACTGTTTTTAATATCGTGCGGACGCATTCTCTGCATGCGTCACACCCTCAAGTGTACTTTCATACATTATTACAATAATAAACGGCTACAAGTTCAATAACGGCATGTATAATAATAAGCCTCAGTTCCTTTTGATACTTACGAGTGTAAGAGATTGGAGTATATGTTGGAAAATTACCTAATGGACTGGCCTTACAAGTAACTATCGAACTATCGAAGGTTTGTCACTTATTATTATTATTTATTTATTCAGTAAGTACAGGTTACAACAACTTATTTATAACATAGTCCCACAAAACCGTGAGTACGGTTTAACTGCGGTTTCTGACACGCCTCTCTAATAAAGAGATGATGGTAACAGGGCTTCCGAGAATCGATGATAGATCTTTCACCATCATCTCAATAATTTTCGAACCCTCTTACCAAAAGGTATATAAATAAATTGTATTTTCTGATAATTACACAAATTATTCAGTTCTAAGATAAGTATCATAAAGAACTTGTGTTGTGGATACTAAATAATGGATAAACATACATAAATACCCAGACCAGAACAAAGATTCATGTTTGTGTACACAGACTTGTCCTGTGTGGAAATCGAACCCACGACCTCAGGCGCGGAGTGCGGCGAGTATACCCGCACTCCACGTCATATCGGTCTCAGACTGACATAAAGTATCTGCCTAAAATACTTTATGTCAGTCTGCGTCGTCTACTCATAATAATAAGCATATCAGCGTCTATATTTGATAATGGGACGATCTATTAAGTTTGAAGAGAGGCTAAGAGGAAGAAAGGAAAAACATTGCCAACCAGGGAGATTTTGGGTAGAGTATGCTGTGTGTAGTGCTAATAGCTTAAGAGACTATATCGCATGCTTAAAAGAACATCGACCTATTAATAGATAGGTCAGGTTTTAGTTACGTACTTATACAGCCTTTCTATTTCTTACTGAGATCGAATCAATGTAAATCAAACGTTCAAACACAAGCAAAATTACTAATTAATAAATCAGTATCAATTTAATGCCCTTACAATTAGGACAAGTATTCTTTATAATATCTTCTTTTGTGAAGTCCCAAAAGTCGTCTTTTTTGAGTTAAGTCACTATTCCATTAAGCACGCGATATGGTCGAACTATATTAGGTAGGTATCCTATTTTTTTTCTTAATTTGACTTAATATATATTAAAAGAGCTAAAAAGAGCTCGTTCTGTATCAATCAGACATAATCTTTATTAAGTCTTATATAATTATGTTCCTTACCTCAAATATGTTCAGGTCTATTTTATATTACTTTAATTATTTTATTCAAATGTAGAGTTACAGATTTGAACCGTCAGGAATATGCGAAGTAGTCTTGCCCACCCTTTTTTTTGTTTAAGACTGCCTGGCAGATAAACAACAGGCAAGATATTGTTGTACAAATATTTTAACTCAAGTAAAAGTTATAAACGCGATAGTATAGCCATATTTGCAGAAACTTAACTCGCCTATCAAACGTTAAAAAAAATTGCCTATACATTTTTATAGGCAAGATAAGACTGGATGCACCAAGTCAACAAGACGTTCTGATCTGAGAAACTACTCTAATTCAACTAAAACAAAACTTCATTATACCCATCCCTTTCATTCGATAATAATATACCTAGAGAGTAAAAGAGATAGTTACAACCAAGTTTCGTGTTCATTGAATTAGAGTAGGCCCTCTGTTTATAAGATGGGCGAAAAACCACTAGAGGTGCCGAAGAGAGCTTGTCTTCGGCTCCTCCACTATAAGGATGTATATTGACAACCCGCCTCTTTGGTTGCAGGTCCCACCAGCTGCGCCCGCGTCGGAGCTGACAACTCTTCATAAATGTGACATGTATCGTTCTCAAACGGGAGGAACTTTGTACCCCAATCGTCATTGTATAAAGGAACAATATAAAAAATCAACTGAGTGCATTATTGTAAGGTTTATATTTATAACTTTTAAAATATACATAAAGTTAACGTAAAATTAGCATTATTATTAATTAAGTTTTAACTATCACATGTATGAATGAATATGACATATTTATAAAAGCGACAAGAGAAAGGGTTAGAGGCAGACAGCTCGCCAAATGAAACACCGATGCTTATTCACCTAAAAATGAAGAACATTTATTTTCAGTATGTCTTTTGTAAAATTTAATAACAGAATGAATCGATCGTCGTAAGAGATAACAGAGCCGAGTACTTCCATTTCGATACAATTCAGTTTCACCAACAATAGAAATATAATATTTATCAAGTCATTTACAGATACAATACATACAATTAATGCATTACCGATAAATCTAATTTATTCGTTTACTGAGTTAGTTAGATTTAAACATTTATTATGATCGTAATGTACAGGGCGGGCGCTGCCGCGCTTACGGGGACAGAATAATATTTTTTTTGGGATTTTTTCAAATTTTTATCTTCACGTACTTTATAAATATCTCATACTTGAAAAAAATTTACATTAAAATGTATCGGAAAGATGCGGACGCTCACTCACACACTCGCGCCGGGGACGCCACACACACAGTGACGCAGACGACGAGTCTGGACCATCACATTGCGACGCACACCTATTCGTTTCCCTTTGTACCGCTACAGTTAAAATTTTTCTTACATAGTAAAATTAACGGAATACTTTAAATCTAAAATAAAAAGGCGGCGGCGGCGCCGGCTCCGCAGGGGCCGCCGCGCCGATACATCAACTCAAACGATGACAATTATTTAATTTATCGCAAACACTAGAGAAATGCAGGTCCAATACGATGGTAATATTGTGTGTCATGAAACAAAATGTATATTTAAATTCTCTGCTTTTTACACACACACTAGCCAGCGGCTCACTTCGACGTCATCATGGTGACGAATTCTGAAACAGAGAAAAACAAGGGTCAGTACGGGTAGGGGGTACACTCGCGCACACCCTTGCGAACGAACTGCTAAAGCTAAGGTTAACACAGAAATCATTAAACACAACGAAAGTATCCGAGAAGAGTGAATAAAAGATGCATTAATAAACTCTATAACCGCTATTAGACAGATGACCACTATATTTATTAAGATAACAAACATAAGACATCAAACACATGCCCTCGCTATTGAACTGGGAAAATATACAAAGCCAAGGCATGTACTCGACGCGAACAACAACATAAATAAACCGAGAGGACTTGTCATGCGACTACAGGGCCTTCAGCGAAATACCACCACCCGCCGTCGCCATCGACCATCATAGGTCCCCCTTCAGCCCGAAACGTTCGCTGCTCGAGGGGACGGCGACGCCCCCAGGTGGTATTTCCAAACAAAATCTAGACAGATATTAGACACATGCACCAATCTACAGGAAGACACGTTCCGGAATCCCGCGAACGACTCGAGTGCAGCTTTGTTGCGCACCCAACAAAACTGCAGCCGACCCGCCGTCGCACGCGTGAGTAGGACAGGCCAAGAGACAAGTGTGAGGTCCCAACGAGACGGTGAGGGCAGGCTGGGGGACAGCTAACAACCAAGGAGGAACAGTTAATAACGAGCAGCAAACCATTCAGATTAACACTGACAAGTACCTATTGTCGCACCGCACTCGCCGTAGGCCATTGCTACACTACCGGGGAAAATCGTTTCGAGATCACAGCGTTATTGTAGAGTCTTTTCTTATGGTTAGTTAAGAGTATAATATCACAATGGCGGGCCGTGCGCTAACGGCTGCCGTCGCCGCGCGCGAATATGATTTGGGCGAGGCAGTGGAAGTCTGCAAGAGAAGAACCGCGGGTCACTCAGGGTTCGCGCCGCAGCCGCCCGACCGTCTCCCGATCGCCTCCGACCGCTAGGTTGCCAACAGAATACCAACTAAATAAATACTTCACTCCTATCACTTACAATGCAGCATCTCTATTCACCATTCAGCATTTGTTTAGATTAGGATTAAATAGGATATGACCACAATGATAAAACAATTTGAGTTGTTATTGCGCAAAAAGTATATTCTACTAATAAATGTAGGTTATAAATAAAGGAGTTGGCAACCCTAGACAGACGACCGCAGCAGGAGCGCCGCGCGACAGTCGGACGACAACCGCGCGTTTATTGTAGTCAATATACGCCAAACATAACACGGAATCCATGCAGAGCGGGGCAACAAGCGGACCACTTACCAAGCGATAAAATATCAAACTAGCTCTCGGCACAGTATCGTTAACTACTAAATGATGCTAGAATGTGTCAACCCTAGCAATTTCTTACAATTAATAAAATTCAAAATACTGCTACGTGTACTCAATCAACAACTTTTCAAATTCTACGGTTAATAGTTGGGGTCATTTTGCGAATTAGTCATATGCTCTATACAGTTTTACGTAAACGTTCTCGATCCAACATTTTTGTAGTTTCGTCTTCCAAGATTGTTGTCGTAAATCAATAAAAGCGTAAACAATAAAGCAGCAACGCGAATCCTCATCTATCATTGGATCGCGCTCAACTCCATGACGTTAAACGTTGGAGCAGAAAACTGAACTTCATTGAAATTGTAAGCAACATGGAAGGTTTGTATAAAATAGCCATTATTAACAGAGACTTGCTTGTAACGGCTGCCGTAAAACGTCCAAGGAGACATTGACGCGATTAATTGACAAAGTTGTGTATAATTATTGTTCTTTGTTCCACAACTGGCGAGCGAATGGTACACAAACGAGTCTTCTTGCATGTACAATTGTTTACCAAACATCGCTTCTGTAGAACTAAATTAGACGTCACGATGAAACTCTTTATTGAAAAAAATATTTAATTGGTACTATGACCGTTTTTATGTATTTATTGAAACAAGTACCACCAAAACAGTAAGAAATGACATCATACTAAAGTAGTATACTCCCACTTATAAACTATTTTATTAAACACCTAAAACATGGTTTTATTAGTGGAGTCAAATATATTAAGTTTATATTTTATTAAGCCTCAAAAATATGCTTTTTGTTCTCATAGTTTTTTGAACTAATAGGAAACTAGTAGGAATAAACCAACAGTACTTTACTTCATTGAAAAAACATATTGTCAATTTAATAGGTATTGAATACATGTGAAACATAGTTACTTGATAAAAAATTTAATAATGGCAACATTTGCTTCATTGTGCTTTTTTTAAAATGTTGTGGCAAATAAATACTCTTTACTCTTTTAATTCTTTTAATACTTTTAAAACGCACTAAAGCACAGAACGTTTGTAACATTCGCAAACATTATTTGTCCAAATTTTTATTAACAACTAGCTGTTACCCGCGACTTCGTCCGCGTGGAATAGTATCTTTGGGTAGCATTTACAACCCCCTTTTCGCAATAAAAAGTAGCCTATATCCTTTCTCAGGGTCTAGACTATCTGTATACCAAATTTCATTTAAATCTGTTCAGTAGTTTTGGCGTGAAAGAGTAACAGACAGACAGACAGAGTTACTTTCGCATTTATAATATTATTATATAGTAAGGATAGTAAGGATAACACACACTAACGAGTTTTATTCGGCACGTATGTTCCACGTTCATCCTACGGCACCCAAAGCTATTAAAGTAGGGCGTGGTGTATTTCGCAGCTAGTTCATTATGCGGTGACTGGGCTTTATAAATTCATGATAACGGTTGGCAGTTCCTAGTAGGTACTATAGTTGAATACGGCTAGAATTGCAAACCTAGTATTTATTTTACGAATTATGAAATTGTCATCTTATAAACTACTTTTTACCAGCGATAAGACTGATAACCTATTGTCTACCTTGATGTGTGTTCAGTTGATATCATTCCTGATATGATAGTTTGATACACATAAATATTGACATAACGCGAAGATCAACGTAAAAAAATAAAATAAATTCCTTGTTGCCTACATCATACAGTGCTACTACAAAACGTGAGATAGAATTCCTACTAGAAGCTTCTAGTCGAGTTGGTGTAGTCCGCGGCGCGTATGTTGAACAATGACCTTGTATGCGCAGTTACAGATTATGGGGTATCAATCTAAGGGCGATGTGTTGGGTGCAAGTAACTATAGCAACATGTTGCGCGTCAAATGTTGCCAGTGGATAAGAGGCTTTATGATTGTATCTGCGCAGATAATCGCCATTTTTAATAGATGTTTCAAATTGCCTTAAGGTTATTTTTAGCAATCGCATTAAGATCTGTATAAAATATAAGGGTTCATTTAGCCACACTAATCTCCAGGCAGGTCTGCCGTTTTGTGTTAGTGTGCAAGAGAGGCATATGACAAGTTTTCAGCTTATTTCCAATACCTACCCAACATGCCTACTATTTCTCCTACAGCAAGTAAGTTAAGTAATATCTTACTATCTCGTAATCGTATCGTAATATCTCCATGGTTATTCATGCTTAAGATTAACTTACACTTAAATATTTTTTGTTTTTTTAATTGTTTGGTTGCATGTAAGTGAATCTAAGCTTCGTGATTTTAATATAATTATATTTTGATGTTTTTTTTATATTTATATTTAATTTTGACGTGTTCAAGTACTATGTAATAGTTTATGGAATAAAGTTTTGAAGTTTATTCTGTAACATATGCGCCGAATCTAGTAGCTAGTATAATGAGTTAAACGAGTTACGAAGGTCATTGTTCAACTTATGCGCCGACCATAGGCTGTCTAGAACATCTAGTAGCAGTGTGGTGTAAGTGTAGATTGGTTGTGTAGTTACCTTCGTAATTGACCTGTCCGTCGCCGTCGATGTCAGCCTCGCGGATCATCTCGTCGACCTCCTCGTCGGTGAGCTTCTCGCCGAGGTTGGTCATCACGTGGCGCAGTTCCGCGGCCGAGATGAAGCCGTTGCCGTCCTTGTCGAACACGCGGAACGCCTCGCGGATCTCCTCCTCGCTGTCGGTGTCCTTCATCTTGCGCGCCATCATCGTCAGGAACTCGGGGAAGTCTATCGTGCCGTTGCCTGGAATTTTCAAAAACAATTGGCGAATTAGATACTTGTCCATTACATCTGGCTAGAGCGGATCAACGTGATAAAGGTCGCAGCAAGATTATGTTAGATGGAATGGGAGGCCTATTTTTGGCAGCTGAAGCCCTGGGGCTGAAAGGGAACCACTTATTCTGAAACCCTTTCGCTAACTGCGTGTGGCGGCTTATTTTGTTAATATAGGATGTAATACTAAAGTTATATATCAGGTAGGCTAGTTTATGTTATATTATATTATATTTAAATAATATTGTAGATTAATAATATTTGTATTTATTATAAACATTGCTATGCTATCGCATTAGGTTAAGACACCTGTAATGGTAGCATAAGATTATAAATAAATAAATAAATAAATAAAATAAATAACTTGTGTAACCAGAGAACTCAAAATATTTTTTTTGTTTGTGACTGGGATCATGAAAAATCACAAAATTTTATGAAATCAGTATGCAATTAGCTATATTTAGAAACAAAGAACGAGCTAGAAAGAGAGAAAAATTACGATAATAATTCAAAATATTTATATATGACTAAAGATTTAGTCAAGTTAGGTACAACTTTGTAACACAATGCTGTAGCGTCTACAGTGTAGACGGTTAGCATATGATTTGAATTTGAAAGCAATCAGTAAAATATACGACCTATATTTCACTCCAACACCTATTAAGAATGCTCGATAATATGTACCAGTTTGAAATTTTGCAGTGTGGAGGCAAAACAAGTAACAATGTTAAAAAGCTAAATTACTTATTTACTAAGAGTTGATTTATCATACATTTTCTTAATCGTTAAGGTCAATTCAACATTAAACCATTCGTTATGGGATAATGCTGACGACCGATATGGCGTGGTGGCGTTATAGCCGCACTCCACTCCTGAGGTCGTGGGTTCGATTCCCACACAGGACAAAAATTTGTGTGTATAAATATGAATATTTGTTCTGGTCTGGGTGTTTTCCTATGTATATTAAGTATGTATTTACAAAAAAAAAGTATTTATGTATGTTTATCCGTTATTTAGTATCCATAACACAAGTTGTTAATGATACTTATCTTGGAACTAAATAATTGGTGTAAGTGTCAGAAATATTTATTTATTTATAATGCTGTTAACTTCTAAACTAACACAATAGATATTCTGACTTGTTGCACAACTACCACATACAGTGATGGACACCGGCCTTAAAGCTTTCCTGAGTCAGCACCCGGACTGTGACATATCGATACCTTCGATAGTATTATTAAAAAGAGGTATTTTGATAGAAAAAAGCAAAAATGCCATTTTTTTAGTAAACACATTATACGTAGGAGGTATCCACATGTGTAGATAACTGGGAAACAGTCAAGCAAAAGTTGTCGTCTTTTTGTGAACATCAATATCATCTGTAATTATATTTTGACTTAAATTTTTGTCTTTTTTTTTAAATCATTTATTCATTTTAAAACATAGTAAAGACACATATATTTCTCGCCAAGCTATAAAGCTTGTGGGCGAGATACGCTCGTTCACATTTACTTTCTTTAAAAAATTAATCTAGTAACATTAACATTTAAAAACAATAACATTAAATACTATTAATTATAAATATATATTACATATACCGGCACACACACACACACATATTTGAGCTGTAACATTACTTACTAAGTTAGCTATTGTAATTGGGCCAATCCCGTGTGACTAATACATAAATTGATAACCGGCACCAATGGTTAAAACTTGGCTTTTGGAACCGTTCGATATCGTACGGTCACCCAGTTAGTATTCGTTATCACAGGATACACCTCACCGGCCGAAGGAAGCCGGCACGCCGTGTCTGCGTGACTCGATAAGCTTTACGTGGGCAACCACAATTAACCTACTTCGTAAATTGCCGAAATTTCAATAGAAGCTTCCTCACCACTGTTTTATTTTATATAGCTCCAAAGAAAAGAAGAGACTTATCATTCGCCAGAATAGTAATTACAACGCATATCGCGACAAATATTGATATTGTATAGATAAGGACAATGTCACATTCAAATTACACCGCGTCGCATTTTGAAAAGTCTTTTTATCAAAATCCACATTTTTCAAATCTACAACCTCAAACCGGCAAAAGATTTGAAATATGTACCCGGTTGTGACTTATAGCAGTCTAGTACTAATTACGGTTTTATTTCTAACTAGCTTTTGCCCGCGACTTCGTTAGCGTGGAATAGTGACTTCCGGCAGATTTTTGGTTTTACCCACGTTGTCCCTGATCTCGCGGGATTTTTGAGAAGCTGCCGCGGGATTTTCGGGATAAAATCTATCCTATGTCCTTTCTCGAGTTCCAAGCTATGTCTGTACCAAATTTCACACAAATCGGTTCAGTAGTTTAGGCGTGAGAAAAAACAGACAGAGTTACTTTCGTATTTATAATATTAGTAGGATAACATTTGCAATTTTACGCTACATCCTAGCATTATCATGGTTGTGCCCTATACTTAAGCATTCAAAGGCCTTCATCGGGGAAACAAGGAGCAGCTGGTGTAAGGCCCTCTGCGAAGGTAGCAGGAAACAGGCCAGACTGATAATTGGGGCTCTAACAGGGCATTATGCCACAAACAAAATGCTTCACAGGATGCGACTAGTGCAATCACCGCTATGTCGTAGATGTGGTGACGAAAAGGAGTCTATGGAACACCTGCTGTGTACCTGTGACTCGTTGGCTGCTTGCCGAATGGGTCTCCTAGGGGTGGCCTACCCACAACCAAGAGACTATGGGCTCCAATCTGCAGACTGTCATAAAGACGATGGTAACAATATTTGGAGATTTGAAGTGAAAGGCAAGGGGATGCAAAAGATCCAACATAAGGGTCAAAGTGCGCCACGGTTAGTCTGTGACCCCCGCGATCAGATATACTTAGGTAAGGATCCAGGGTCTGTTACTGGTCTAACCAGATTTGGGTGAAATTCAGTTACCAGATTATTATTTAACAAGACCTTGATAAACATTACACACAAGCATCTGCCTCGTTGCTAATAAGTTTTGAAAAATAAAATTATAAATCTCACAGCGATTTATTTTCAGTGTAAAAGGAAAAATAATGAGCGCCCGTAATTGCGATCACCCATTAAAGTCTCATAAAATATACAGAAACGTGCGGGATTCTTGGAATTTGTTTTGATTATGTCGATAAATAACGGGAGTTGTGCACAATACGTTGGCGTCATTATTGGAAGGCTGCGAGCGGAGACTACCGCTCGCAAACCATGCCAATAGAACAGCTATGTTCTTGAATATTTACAGTATCCGCAAACAACGTTGGTTTAGAGTAAGCGGAGCAAATTGGGATGAAAATTATTTATTGATTTAAAGCAACGTGACTTTACGTGACAAAAGATTATCATTGGAAAACCGAACATCATATTTGTTGCAGGACTGTTCGCAAGGGTTACCGCGGCCTCGGTACAAAGGAAGGCTCGAAAGAGGGAACATGGATGGTTTTTAGTCAGTAGAAGTCTGACACACCCTCCCGCTCCACCCACAGCGGGAGAAGGTTATTTGATGATTTTCCATTCCAAAAAAAAAAAAAAGGTACATCATATTTGTCGATGCCTACTTTTTGGTTTTAGCATGTGGATATAAAAACTGTGCACTTAAATATAGTAACATTAGGAAGGACATTAAGTATGCGCGCGCACGTTCTTCGTTATTTTATGTCCGCTATAAAATTTAAATTGTGTGCTTATCACACGATCACGTCAGAATTCGTGCAAACTAATTCAAGAAAACGTCGAGACCCGATAAGATAGGTTACTAGAGGCTTCACATTATTTATATTGTATAATAAATAAATATACGTGATTTTCATAAGGACAAACAAATTAACTAATCTATAACTAACTAATCTATGGGCTTAACATTTTCAACTTGTATGTGTATATTAGAATAAAAAGTCAACCAGATCATTGTCGTGACCATCCCTTATTGTACAGGCTTAGCTCAGTTTCACAATACATACTTACTTGACTGTGATGAAAGGTTCCCTTAGTGCTACTTTATTGGTTACAGCTTCGGAGGACCCATTCAGTATCTTTAAATTTTCACTGTGTGTGTTTTGTAAAAAAAATAATGTAAAAGAGCATAGCCTGTGAGTTTCTTGTCAGTTCTTCTCACAGAGCGGGGGCTCGGAACTGGCACTTAGATTCACTTACACCTAATTTTTATTTATTTGCATGTAAGTGAATCTAAGCTTCGTGATTTCAGGGTATTAATATTTAATTTTTTTTAATGTTTTTTTTGTTTTGACGTTTTCAAGTGCTATGTAATAGTTTATGAAATAAAGAACTTTTTACTTTACTTAACTATATGGTTGCTACATTTCTCGTATGCTTAAAATATTTAGTGTAGTGTGTATTAACAACTTGAACTTAGTTTTTTTTTCTTATTACATAATCATGTAAATATGGCAACTCTAATAGATACATTTACACCTGTTTCCCCGAAGGGCAGAGGCATATCAGCCCACACTTCGCCAATTACATTGTCTGTCCAACGTAATACGTGGCAAGCTTATTGCCGCATGCCGGGATCTGTTAAATTCGCCAGAGCCTCGTCCGTTGGTCAGCAGGTGCACCACTGGAACCTTAGATGTTAGTAGGATCCCTAAACACCCTCCCATGGTAACTCTAAGATGATGTATAATTATATATCGAGGGTTCCGTGCTCAAACCCGATAAGTGACAACATCAGATACATAATTTCTGCCGCTTTTTCTTGTGATATTATCAGATAAGTCGATTTCAGAAAAGAAGACTGAAAACTGATGACTTCATAATCCAATAAGTAAACCTTTTAAGTTTCATTTTTTTTAATTAACCGATAAATTCTTTTAAGTACTGTTTTAAGCCCAAAAACGCAAATTTTGTCACTTATCGGGTTTGAGCGAGGAACCCTCGAATTATTTTAAAATTAAATATCATATTATTTTTGTCGTTGAATAGTCGAGTAGAACTTTCTAGATGTGAGCCAAATTTAAGTATGTGTTAAGTTTAGCGAGTCTAATTGTAGGTTTAACCTTTTGTTTGCGGATAGCGGGTTATTTTAGGGACTCGCTGATCTTTCGGGAATGCAGGTCGCGCCAGATGTTGGCTGGTTCAGATCCTAGATCCCACACCTGTGGCGGCTTCGTCAATTGTTTTCTTACATGCTATTTATACTACCAAACCTAATGTAACTTCAATATCAATTTAATACTAGCGACTCCCCACTTCTTCGTACCTTGATCCAGAAGAACTGTATAAAACTGCCTATCGTCGCTACAGGCTTCGTCAGCTTATTTCCAACACTTAATACATCTGGTTTAGGGGTGACATACATTTTACACAGGCAGAGTTTGTTTTGCACTTATAATATTAGTATAAAAAGAAGACTAAGAGCAACCACTTGCTCTCAACGTTGAACAACGTTTACAAGAAAACTGAGTCAGTTTTCAATAAGTTACTATAAACACGGAATGCTTTTTCTTATAGGAATCTTACTACCTTTGCTTCAGAGGGAAAATATTCACTCATTTAGCTTAGGATGACGGATGATATGTGGTAATGATGGCTCATTCTGATCACTTTTTGAAGATTCGCTATTGATAGACTTGGAATCCAAAGCATTGATTTTTGATTTACAGAAATACCAATAGAAATAGTGTATTCAATTGTTCTACAATGTGAGATATTTCAACAGTCCTTAAGATAACTGAGAACAAAAGTATATAACGTTCGATAAGGAGTGCCTAACAGGATATTGTTAACATTAATGGCACCATTGTGCGATATGTGCGGTAAACATGGTGGGCGGTTTGGCACGTTCAGTTTGCCTCAAGCCGAATTTCGTGCAGGACTATGGCACTATCATTAAGAGACTAATTATATGAAAAATATAGTTGATTGAGCAACTGGGGAAAGTTATTGCTTTACAAAACAATTTAATTATTTTGATGATACGTTAATATATTATGTAAGAAAGCATAACAATGCAGATCGGATGAAAAAACACACAAAAAGTGTATAATTTTGTATCTGTGTCAGAAAATATGAAGAATTTAGATTATCTTCTTTTATTTTAAATCTTGTGACTGTAGAACTGCAGAACACAGGTTTTTGTAGACTTGTCAAATTGTTTTACAATTAAGTACATTTTCTTGTAACTGGCGGAAGGAAAAAAGAAAAACTTGAGGATTTTCTTGCCCGTTCTTTTACGATCAATCTCCCGCTCGCAGTAAATGGGCGCGCTAGTTGTTAAGTTTTGACTTTTGTAAGAGCTCTATTGAGCCAAACTTTGAATAAGTTATTTTTACATTGACGCATCGATTTCAAACTAAGGAACTGGTTTTTATAACAATGGAATTATCTGTCACATGCTTAATCCAAGCAGGCCAAGCGTAGCTGGCCAAAGTACATGCGAATTCAGTAAAAATAACAATGTTCAAGATCGCTCGCACAAAAGAATTCGTTAAAAAACGCTAATAAATTGTTTGCTCGTTGGAGCGTCGAACTAAATGTGGTGATCAATTGTAGCAGACTTTACATAAGTCGGCTGCTCAAATATACAATCTGGATGAACAATGGGAAGGCGGGCACCTTGAACTCGGCTCCCAAGGCGTTATTTGTTGCTTTTTACCGCACCAGCTGCTTCTAAACAGAACACGGCATTCCCGACTATCTTGACGCCGTGTGTCACTTTTGCAAAATGTTATCGTAAAAAATATGGTCAGTTATGCGCAATTGCATTTTCGTATGCAATTTGTATTATAAGCAACATACCACTGAACATAATGTACTAGTAAAATTGCTGCGCCTTTCATTATCATAAGCATGCTCTGGCTAATTTAATAAACTAGTATTTTAAGCTTGAGTTATTATTTTTGTTAACACTTAAATACATTGTTGACATTCTGCGATAGTGACATTTTGAGAAAGTGACCATATATTTCGCGATGACATTTTGCGAATATGACGTTCTGCGTCATGAGACCACTCGAGACACGAGACAAGACGATCCCCAAGTCAACCAGACGACATCAACACGTCGACACCCGGCCGCGTTCATCATTTTGTTTTAATTGGCAATTACTCGGACACCCGACAACCGATCCAGCTTTTAGTATATTTTGTTACATGCATTAATTGCTTACTGTAACAATATTTTCATTTAACGTAACCAAACAATAAAAGCTTGTAGATGACCAACAATGATGAATGTACAGATTATTAGGTTAAACAGAAGAAAGTTTTCTTGTACACTGTAGATGTTACCAACATAATAGGTTGGGGAAAAAGTCTTTTCGTATTTTTGTATGAAAAGTCAAAACATTTTTTTCAAAGTTTATTTACATTTATTTACAATATATATGTACCGTTT
Source organism: Musotima nitidalis (assembly GCA_949126915.1). NCBI lineage: Eukaryota > Metazoa > Arthropoda > Insecta > Lepidoptera > Crambidae > Musotima > Musotima nitidalis. Next base: position 1,058,039 of record OX421424.1, on the reverse strand, counting down.
TGTTGAATAACTTTCTGCCATTTTGTGGGCAAAGACATTATCCCGTTACTGTAGAAACTTTGGGACTTCTGATCAAAAAAACGGGACAAATAGTTTTGGCAGTCCTCTCTTGAGGTCAACCTTACAGAACCTAAAGAATTCTGCAGAGACCGAAACAGGTGAAAATCTGAAGGCGCAAGGTCAGGGCTATATGGTGGATGCACTAGGACCTCCCAGTCGAACTCTCTTAATTTTTGCTGAGTGGCTAAAGATGTGTGTGGTCTAGCGTTATCGTGATGAAAGACCACACCCTTCCTGTTGATCAATTCCGGCCGTTTTCTCTCGACTGCTTCCTTTAATCTCATCAGTTGCTGGCAGTAAAGATCAGAATCGATGGTTTTGCCGGGCGGTAAAAGCTCATAATAAACAATGCCCTTCCAATCCCACCATACACACAGCATCACCTTATTTCGTGTTAGGCCAGGTTTGGCCACAGTCTGTGAAGCCTGGCCAACTTTCGACCACGACCTTTTTCGCACGTTCTTGTCGTACGTGATCCACTTTTCATCGCCAGTTATCAATCTCTTCAAAAACGGCTTGGTTTCATTACGTATCAATAATGAATCGCAAATGAGTACACGGTTCATTAAGTTTCTTTGAGTGAGCTCGTGTGGCACCCAAATATCGAGCTTTTTTGTATAACCAGCTTTCTTCAAATGGGTCAAAACTGTTTTGTGGTCAATTCCCAGTTCTTCAGCTACATCGTAACTACTAATATGCCGATCTTGCTCCACTCTTTCAAAAATGGCGTCCATTTTATTCGTAACAGGGCGACCAGAGCGAGGTGCATCTTTAACATCAAAATTTCCGGACTGAAAAAGTTTGAACCAAATTTGTGCTACTCTTACTGACACTGCATCAGGTCCATAAACAACACAAATTTTTTCACTGCTTGAGTTGCATTTTTGCCTTTTTTATAATAAAATTTTAAAATGTATCGAATTTCTTCATTAGATTCACTCATTTTAACGAAGAGAAAAACAAATGAAAAATAGCGGGAAACAACTTTTTTTTTTTTTTTTCTTTTCTTTATAATGGAACCTTTTTAATGTTACCAAAACCAGCCAGACACAAATAGTACAGTCAAAAAAAAATTATAATAAGTTTATACCTACGTTATGCGAAAAGACTTTTTCCCCGACCTAATATATAACTTTTGCCTTTTAAGCCATTAACTAACGGCGTGTAAATATGTATACAATGACAATTCAAATCATACTTAAAAATACATTATTAATAAGTATGTCAACATTTTAAGTGTTAATCAAAAATTCATTACCCGAAAAAGGCTGTTGCTTAAGCCTAGTGAGTACTGTTCTTAATGAATACTATTTTTAGTTCAATATTGGTCTTGATACATTATACCTACAATCTTGATCCGATAATAGAAGATGGTGTTAATTCAAGCATGTTTTTAGCACTAACAATGACGGCATCGTTAAAAGATTAAAATTACACATTTTTTACTTAAGCGAACAAGCAAAGCAAAGGCTTGTAAACAACTTTCTACATATATTTTATAGCACAATATTGTACGTTTTAAAATAATTTTTAATTAATTTGTTAAGATTGAAACGGACCCCGAAGCCCCAAACGACACTCGAATACTGAAAGTTTGAATGGGGAAACATTTGGAAATGCGATTTTTATTTCCTAACCTACTTTACAACATGAGATATATAACGACTTACTAACATATTCTTAATTGGTACTTTGATCAGCGACGCTTTCGCCATTACAAAGGTTGTAAAAGCATCAAGCTGAAAGTTACTGTTTATTCAAACAGTTGAAAAACAAAAAGAGTCATTATATCCGGGGTGTGCGACTGCGAGGCGGGGGAGATCGGCGGCCGAGGAAACTGCCCTCGTAACCCGAGCCGAGCCTACGATCGATACCTCCGCGCTTTCGAGACTTGGCACGCCTTGCGAGGGAGGCTTACTAAAGCTACGTTCCTACAGAAATGTGCAAGTCATGCCGTGTGCTAGAAAAATATTCAGCTATTTAATAGCACCAGAACTATCTGTAAAAAGTCTAGGTAACTGCCCTGCGATTAATATCTTAATTATCCTTACAGGCTGCTTGACACGCTTTGCAAGCCTCACTAGGGCTGTGTGCCCACCAGAAATGTGCGAGGTAGCCATGTCGTGTGCCCACGCACCAGATAGTAAGAGTATGTAGGGGAGGAAACTGTCCTCGCAACCCGAGCCGACTTACGATCAATTCCTTGGCGCTTTCGAACTACTTGACACGCCTTGTGTGGTTCACAAAAGTTGCGTTTCCACGCAGTTTCCGCGAAATGTGTTTTGTTCGCAAGGAAAATATCCAACAATAGCACCAGTAGTTTTTATGTCTAAACATGGTAGATTTTTATATCAAACTTCTTCGACACCCAGTCTTGTCACTACTTTACAAAGGAAGGAATCTGATTGGACTGTGACTGACTGTACTTTGACAAAATTACGTCAACTTCATTATTAAGTAATGTCGAATTCATATACCTATATATGATTTATCAAATAACTTGACACTGGCCATATTTTAAACAACACCAGATCGTAGTCAAAAATGTAGTCACACATTTTTGTACTATTCGTGGAATTCCTTTGTTACTTCACACATCTGTAGTGGGTATGTGGCCTTAAACCCGCGGGGTTTTCTTCAGAATCGGAATTCTTTGTTTGTATAACAAATAAACATAAAATTGCAGAGTTTTATTCTCAGAGTACTAAAATAGATTCCCTAGATAAGCATCGGCTGTCTGAAAAGATTCTAAAACTACCTACAAAGATTTCTGAAGTTTTCGGAGACGTCTTATTAAAAATCCCTGGGTAATTAAATTATCTTTTTTATTCTTAAAATATTATTTAATTGGTCCAGATTTGCGTTAATTATTACATCTTATCTTCCCGGAATTGTAATAAGCTTGCAAAAACCAATAAATGATCCCAGATTTGACATAAATCATCAAAATACCAATGATTAATGGTTATTTCAACAGTAAAGCGGACCGGAATCGCAATCAAACGGCAGCCGGCGATGCAATCAAATCGCCAATCCACACGCGATCGTGTAAACACCGATGTTTCGGGGAAATTATGATCTCGCACTGGCTCCATCTAGGAAATATAGTCTATTAACTTATTATTCTTCGCGTATTTTAAATTTACTGTTAAAAATGTTAAACCTGTTAAACCAATGATGATAGTATTAAGACAAATCCTTAGAAGACCTTAAGAATGACATAGGATACGATAGTAGCGAATTTGCAATGTAAAAGTAATTAAAAAAACTTGTATTGATTACAAATAACGAGCGGAAAAGCTAATGTACAAAACAAAAATCATTATGATTACAGACAAACATTTGCCATACCTATAACCAGCGATGAGCACATCCATGCATTGTGGAGTCGAATGGGACACTTACATAATTCAACATGCTTTACAACGATTGCATTGGAGCGAGGAGTTTCCCATTCGTTATGCGCTACAGGACACAATATGTTTTCAATAATTGGTTACACGAATTCAACGCCCATCGAGCAATTTGTTATGACAAATAGAAAATTCGATTTTAGCTAACAACGAGTTGCTTCTGGGCCTCGCTAATGAAATTCAAGTCTTACAATGAACCAACAAGGCCATCTGAGTCAATGATGGCGTCAGATGTTGTCAGAACATCTCACCACGTGGCAAACATTCCATACACGATTTGATACCTAATGGCCGTCACCAAGCAAACGACCTATGAAGTCATAAAACGCGAGATATTAGAGACATGGTAATCGAGTATCACAATGCCAGCTGGGATGTATAATAGAATTGGCAAGGGAGATATGCGGAAAGAGATGCGTTGCATTTAGATGTAATCCAGAACAACTTCGAGCATCACATCACGGGGTTAGCGCACGAGTAATGTGGGTGATATTTGCGCTGCAAAGAGGAACGCTCTCATAAACAGGCTTATTTTGATTTAGAAAACCGTGATACCCCGCCATCCAAACTTTAAACCACACGACCCTTCAATATTCGAAAAATGATGCATGTTTAAGATAAGCGTTGAAACAAAACCAGACTTACGAGATGTTTTTTTGGGTATGATACGCGCGCTGCTAATAAATTGCGACAAACTGGCACTGGCGAAACGCCAAAATAATATGCAAATTCATTTGCAATCTGCTACAAGTCCTTTAATTTGGTTACGTTCTGAGCCCAAGACATTGTTGGAGATTTAGCATAGATATTATCTCAAATCAACGCATGGTCGCCCGGAGCGTCAACTGCACTTTACGAAGACCCAATTAGCATACGTGTAATCATCGTATAAAATAGATTAGCGTCGAAATAGAACGGCAACTGAATCAGTCGTGTGATTCAGAATCGAAAGGGCACGAGGCAGAGCAATCAGGGCGCCAATGGGTCAGCTATGCCGGAGATAGGTTAAGAAATGCTACCCAAATTCTATACGAGTAACTTGATTCACATTTTGATCAAAGGGGATAACAGTACGGGCTGGATTTCGGATGATAGACTAGCCCACTAAAAACTAATAACAGGTGCAAAAATTTCTATTTTTTATATCATTACACTTTGCGCGTCCTCAATTCGTGATTTCATACAATTTATTTACAATCCCTCGTATAATCAGCTCTATACAGTGAGTCTCAAGTGGTAAAAGCCTGTCAGCGTTTTGACCTGAGTCATACCATATCTCAAGTGCGATATAAACAGCACTCGTAGAAAGATATAAATGCTAGTAACAAAACAGAGAGCTATTTCTATATTGTCTCTAAATTCTTGAACAAACTCAAACGCCACGGTTAATTTCCGACGAGAGCCATTATACGCCTTCTTGTCAGACTTTAATTACTTGTGTGTGATGGAGTCCAGAAGCACAGAAATTCTTTCGATACTTAAATTTTACATGGTTCGCCAATCTCTAAATTCATAAGTAAACCTTATCTCCGTTATTGCATTCAAGTATTCATACATGCCACGGTGAGTAACAACGGTTAATAATATTCAACCGAAGGTAACAAAGTACGTTCAATATGTCTTTATTCTAGTGATCTATACGGTTTACTATTTTGCCTCATTATTTTTTCATTCATAATCTTACATCTCATAATGTTTTGTGACATCATTTTTCCGAATGATAATTAGCCCTAACTTAATGTCTAATATCTATACTTAATAACTTAATGTCATAATATCACTTACCCTAAAAACGAAATCCCTAAACATTATTTATCCAAAAAAAAACTGTCATAAATATCACAATCTATAATGTTTAAAAGACATAGAAGGCTTTTCTATAACCATTACAAGTCTATATTACATTATACTATGAAACACTTAGGAGATTTAATTATTATAGCACTCGATATTATGAAACAAAATCATTAGAATTAATTTATTTAAGACAATTAGGCATTAAATTTCGTATATTCGAACATTATAGAATAAATAATAAATAATATAAATAAATATTTCTGACACTTACACCAATTATTTAGTTCCAAGATAAGTATCATTAAGAACTTGTGGTATGGATACTAAATAACGGATAAACATACATAAATGCCTTCTTTTTTTTTTTTTTGTAAATACATACTTAATATACATATGAAAACACCCAGACCAGAATAAATATTCATTTTTATACTCACAAAGATTTGTCCTGTGCGGGAATCGAACCCACGACCTCAGGAGTGGAATGCGGGTATACTCGCCACCACGCCATATCGGTCGTCAAATAGAAAGTGATGATTATAGCAAAAGCGTTAGGGATTTTGACTTTCGGACGAACGATTTTTGGAAAAGAAACAAGACTATCTACCTATGCTTTATAGAAACCAATATACTGCTTCCAAAACTTTGAAAACACTTCTCTCCAAAAGTAAATTGTGACAAGAGGTGTGTGGTCTCGTCTCTACCCACCCTAAACAACGACCTAGAAACAAAAAGACCTTTACTTACACAGAACAGCAAATAATACAATCTTGCGCTCTAACGAGTACAACGTGAAGAAAATAATATCTCAAAAAGATAAAATTGCACTAAAAGTTGGAGGAGGACGGAGAAGGACAATAAGCGACAGCGCAGACGCGTGAACTACATAATAATAGGACGAGGGAGGTCGCTCGTTGACGTATTGCTGTGATAAATTATACTGGTTTCAGTTTCTGCGTATTTTTTCTCTGCCTTAGTGGTAGTGGTTGGTCAAATTGGTTGTTTTGAACGTCAGCTCTACATGAGAATTGACTTTAGGTACTTATTTATTCGTGTACACACAAAAGATTATCTTTTTTAATACAGCGTGAAGGGACCACAAAATATCGATGTACTTTTAAATATATATATTCTTACTAAATCGTATATATATGCCTGTACGATAATTAATTAATATTTCACTAGATATAACCGAGTAGATCATGTTAGGAAATATTTATATTTTTAAATGTCACAGTGACATCACGGCAGGCCTCCCAGGAGCTGATTACGCCATTTATCATTCGCCTATTGTAAGTGTCTCCAGAGAGCGATTGGTTCATTTGATCATCGCATCAATAGCTCGACTCTCTAAGATTTCAGTGGTTGTCGGGCTTCGTCGAAGATAAATGACTTTCCAAACGCTGAGGATACGATCAGAGCGTCTCGAGCCGGCTGAGTTTCTTGACCGGCTAGTATAACCTATTTTTATTGTGTTCCCGGATTAGATACGTAAACGAACGTGCTAACGCATATTTCTCGCGCACATAAATCATGGAAGGTTCGTTCAATAGACGTCGCGATGGCGCCGTGATTGACGGTGCACTCTCCAGCATTGATTGCTCGCTAATAAATAAAGGTCAACAGTTCTATTGACGTTTGAACCAATTGGACCAGCTCCTGCGCATTGCTAAGTAATTGCTCGTTTACTATACAAATTCATGTTTGATAAGAAGTTATCAATCAAATATCGGCAACAGTTGTTATAACCAAAACAGTGGCCAAAACAGTTCCTGTAAAAACGTCTAATAGGCACCAGTTTTGAACTTGTGTATCTTATTTGTACAGAGCTTGCTATTCAAAGGTTGAATCGGGTCAATCGAAACTCGGTTCGAGTCACCTCGTCTCAATCTAGTTAATTGGTCGTTTGACGCTATTAGTTTCTCTATAGCACGTATTAAAGGGCCACCTGCTCGCAGTCGCGTTGGCATTAACATTTTTACATACACTACACGGCAGATATTGGCTTGGCGAGTAATCTGACTGGCAAAAGTGTCACTTGGAAATTTGTTGGAGTACGCAGGTTCTGGGATGTGAATCCATGGGGTGAGTGCGGGTGCAAGACACCCCCAATTACCCCCGACACGTGTTGAGGTATTGATCGATCGCTACTTTCACGTCTCCCCTGTCGTCAGCTGGCTGTTGTATTCAATATGAATGCTTCAATTGTTAAATACGTTCTATTCATATTAGGGAATTAATGATAATGGAAAATATGTTTATTTAAAAAAAGTTAAACGTAGCAGCAGTTCTTTATTGTCACTTTTAATTAAACCTGTAAATGTTTAACTAACACAATTAACTAATTATTCTGGATATTCATTACCAGTAAGTGAGGTAGATAAAGTGCTCGCTTCATGTTAGCGATATAAACATTTGTCTACAGTTGCTAGCCCGCTATTACACATATTTAACCAGTTCAGAAGGTAATTGTGTGTGACAGATTTTCGAGGTTTTTGATAAGTATCTGACAAATCAACAACATGCTTGACCACATACCGTCAACTGGAGTGGGCGTATCGTTCTAATACTAGCAATAACTTGTTTACAGTTAGTCTCGTTTAGATAAGACATTGTCTAAATTGCTTCTTCCTGAAGTTTATGACTCTTATTCAGAGCGGTCAGTTAGGTGCGGTAGAAATAATTTATACATGTATCGTATTCTCCTTTACTTTCTTGAGTTATTACTTGTTTGCGCGGTTCATTATTTAATAAGGCGTACCTATATACTTTTGTTCACTTAATATGCAATGCTTTGTGCATAACAGATAGAAGCATAGGTGATCACCTGTCGCTAGTAATTTATTAGAAGTATTTGTTACACTCCACTACGTACCTTCCATACGAAACATCCGAGCCATTTAGTCATCGTAACTAGAGCTAAATTCTACTAAATCCAACAATTTTGACATTAATATAATCGGTAACTGTGTGTATACTTTTTTTACCTTAGCGGCAAATTTGTTAGGATAAATTTAGAATAATTTCGTTGAAGCCATTTATCGTTCGGTTGCAGTGACGCTCCTTCCCATCAAACTAGTTTCAATCTTACACCAATAGATTTAAGGCTAAAACCATAGCAACGAGCTCAACTACTAAAATGTCATTAACAGCAGAATTTGGACCCAGCTGTAACATCAAAACCCAAGTCGGAGACGGCCAGCTGTCTATAAATCGTCAAGTTAAGCCGAACGGAACGATCGCCGTCATTGTTCCGCAAATAGAGACGAGATCGGCGGGGGGAGGGGCCGAGGGATTCGTAAGTGAACGACTTTTTATCTCGACCGTGACATCACTGTCCAAATTATTTCATCTACACCAGATATTACAGAAGATAGATTTATAAAACGCATTTTACACTATCAAATACTCATACTTATTACGTTATAGCTCAAATTTACTAAAAAAAATATATTATATCTAAACTATTGACAGGTTTATGACTAATGCGGTTTTACCCGCGTGGTCCCCGTTCCCGTGGAAATATCGGGATAAAGAATGTCCTATATGTTAGTCCAGGACTGCAGCTATTACACGTACAAAGTTTCATCACAATCGCTCCAGTAGTTTTTGCGTAAAAGAGTAACAAACATCCAGTAGTAAGATATACCAGTAACTAAACTATTGAGACCTCACTTCAAAAGCTTTTGGTACGGCAGCATTATTAAAACAATATAAATATATAGAAATAACAATAGTAGGAAGATATTTATAAACCAAATAAATAAACAAAATGGACACACGTGACATTTTTGGCAACTATTCTATGCCAAAATGATTACAAACCATACGACCAAGACAAATTTTCCAATTTAATAATGTTAGCCATATATATAAGAGCTCTTTCGTATTGAATGCTTAATAAGTTGACCTGTTGCATTTTAAATTACGTCTTTAGGTCATGCTTTTGTTTGATTAGGATTATTTATAAACATGCCACGTCTAAACGCGCAATAACGTCTCGTACAAGTAGCATTCGAAGTCTCGGAACATTTTGCTTAATACCAGAGAGGCAGAGTTATTAGTGTAAAAGTGGGGGTGAATGAAACTTGTCTGTGAGCTGCACTGGTGCCTGCGAATTCGGTCAGTAGCGCCACCGCCCACGGGAAGAGGAATAAGGAGAGGGCGAGAAGATCGATGTGATGCCAATAGTCGGCCGTTCGTTGTCTCCGGACCAAAATAAACAGCTGACGTAGCGTTGTCAAGCGGACTCTTTTGTTATTTAGATGGCGTCGCGTCGTTTGTATGAAATGCACTAATTATCATTTGCAAAAAAAATGCCGCCGTTTTGGAACGCCAAACTACTGACGAAAAATAGGTTTTCTATTATAAAAAATATTATACTCAGACGAGTTATGAATGGCCATAACGTATTAAAATAAAAAGGTTAAAAATTTTGGAAAATTCCAGTTTGAGTTTCAAGGCACATTCAAGCACTTTTGTATAAGATTAATAATATTAGAGTACATATTATAACATACATTATTATTGTATACCAATGTACACATACATACAGACGTATGTATTTATGCGGTAAACACAAAAACCATTGAACCGATTTTACGCGTAAGATTTATCATCCTTAAACTCTTAAATAGACTTTCTATTAAATCTGCAAACGTAGGCGTTCGATTTTAATCCAAAGTAATGTTTTAATTTTTGCTTTATGCAAAAACCTATGCTATTTGGTCATTAACTCAGTAGTTGATGGCAGTTGAAGCTAGTGCCAAGAGTGCACCGAAGTTGTAGACTTCAGATCAATACGGTGGAGTGGATCAATAAAATAATTACTGCGCCTGTGACCACGAGACGGCCAGACCATTATTATGTTATAGGTATGTAAATTTGCCCAAAACATTTATTGATTTCAATCAAATAATATTGCAAGAGCAGACTAGATAAATACCGCGTATACTAATGGCACATTTTTTTAATCTATACTTATATACTTAACGGGAAAGTGATTGGTTTAATCACGAAATGACTAATGTTGTAAAAGTATTTAAGGATTTTCTTATGCAAAGGTTTTCTCAAAGTCTGGTCAAAGCAACTCTGCAATAATATGCTGATATTATCACATAAGATTTTAATGAAGCAACTGTATTAAACATAATACTATATTTTTATAAGTGCAAAGGGATCCTATCAAAATTAGGATCCCAAACCTCACCTACAAATGGTGCACTTGCGATCATCGGGCGAGGCTCTGGTGAACATAATACTTTCCGGTAAGCGGGACGTCACTTTTACGTGGGACTAAAAAATAATTGGCAAAATGTGGGTTTATAATATGCCTCTGCCTGCCCTTTCAGGGAAACAGGTATGATTGTATGTATTTATACATTTTTTAGAAGTGCCAGTTTTCTTATTTGTACAGCTTTAGTACAGCGTAACCGTTTGGTAACTGATAAGTTATCAAGCCTAAAACCACAAAACGAAACGTTTTGTTTTCTTTAGCTATATTTTACGGGACGACCTTCGTAAAGGACACGGGTAGACGGATCGCTTGGAATATAGATAGCACCGTTATTATTATTTCACAGGACGTGATAGTTTTTATCGAATTCGTAACTTCCCGTTAGACAGACGAATTAATTCCGCACTTGACACCCGCCGGAAGTGTCATACATGGACAAATAAGCAAGTCTGTGGTGTACGTTTCCAAAGAGTTATAATTGACATTTTCCATAGGTACCTTACCAAAGTCAAGAATTTAAATATGAAATGGCTGCATCGTTATATGCTAATGCTATAGATATTTGCTAAAGCGTTTTATTTAATTCTGTGTGAATGTAGCCAGCTTGGTACGTAACGTTTTGTCTGAAGGTTTATTAGTAGTACTAAGGGGACCTTCCATCAAGAAAGTAAAACTGAGCTGAAGGTCCAATTAGGACAAGAATAAGAATTATACGGTGCCCTTCCTCCTCTCTCCTACACTATGCTGTGCCCGACAGGGTCCATAAATGTACCAAATTGTAATAATCACCACCTTATAAAACTATTGTGGAACGCAATAAAGTATTGAGTATTGAGGATCTTGACATAGTACCCCTTCAAAATTTTAAAGATACACTCATTGTAGTTCAATTGTTCTCCGATTCAAAATACACACATTGCCAACATTTTTTCAATCAAAAATAGCGACCACCAATAAAAAGGAAAACGGTTGGTAAGCCAGTTTATATATAAACACGGGAAAGCCAGCAGTAATGGATCGCTAAACCAATTTACATTAGCGGATTACGTTCGGCCGCGGTCAATGACAAAACGACGGGAACATGTCTCACATTGACCTAAATAACTTCATACTTATGTAGGGTTTCCTTTCTTTACTGTACAAGTATTAGGTACTGCTACTTACATGTTCCCGCTACTTTGCGTAATTCTAGTCTGTTTCTAGCTGGTCCAAATTGCGAACTGTTTGTCAGTTCGTAAACGGTTCTTTTTCGTTGTACATTTGTGAAGTCGAAGAAAATTTGAAATATAGCCTTGTATTAAGTTGAGTTTAACTGATATTAAATAAAATAAATAAATAAATATTTTCAGACAATTACACCAATTATTTAGTTCCAAGATAAGTATCATTAAGAACATGTGTTATGGATACTAAATAACGAATAAACATACATAAATACTTTTTTTTTGTAAATAAATACTTAATATATCGAACCCACGACCTTAGGAGCGGAGAGCGGGTATACTCGCCACCACGCCATATCGGTCGTCAATATTGATAGCTTTAGGAAACTTGTGAATAGATTAATGTCTGCAACCGTATGGTTCAGATCTTTAAAAAGACTTAACATCGTTTAGTCCTCTAAATATATTTTGTAATTAAGTGATCTTCAGCAAATACCGGCAGCTGTGGGCTGTATCTGTCGATGTGCAGCCTTACGAAAATTTCGTGCAAATACAGTGTAAATAGGGTTTGTAAAAACTAAGTATATTAAATGTAATTACTCTCAATTTGCAGTGCCTCTACGGGGTATCAGTATTAATTGTATTACTTAGGAACCTACTTGTTTACTTGATGCAATAAAGATTTATGAATGTCCGATTGAAGGTACGAATTGTAATACCGCAAAAGTAGTTACTGGGAATAAAGGCCCTGAAACCCGAGTGCTCCGCTAGATGTTTCCACAAATTAAAAAAGAGTGTTTTGTATAAGTGGATTTAACAGATATTTGGACTAAAGAAACAGTAGTTGTAATAATATTGTTTGTGTAAACTACGCAACGCGATCCTTATCCGTCGCAGACACGTGACACGACCGGTGCGAGCCCATTAATTATTATAGTGTCCGATGAAATTTAACACTAAAATACAGACGCAAGTGTCAAATATCTTATTACATTCCTATTAAGTTAATGACGCAAAACGTAATGAATGTATTTAAACATGTAAATTGGAATATGGAAATGTATTCACTTAGAATAATTGTTTTGAGTACCGTGAACTACAGCACAACCGAACATTTGATGTTTCTGCGCCCGTGTCGGGCCCATGTCGTGTAAAAAGAGTCAATATTAAAACATATCCTTGTCAGGAAGCTGGTTGTAATCAAATTGTTAAAAATAAAATAAATAAATAAATAGTTCTGACACTTACACCAATTATTTAGTTCCAAGATAAATATCAATAAGAACTTGTGTTATGGATACTAAACAACGGATAAACATACTTATATACTTTTTTTTAAAACAAATACTTAATATACATAGGAAAACACCCAGACCAGAACAAATATTCATGTTCATGCACACAAAGATATGTCCCCTGTGGGAATCGAACCTACGACCTCTGGAGTGACGTGTATGTATACTGACCTCCACGCCATATCGGTCGTCACCTAAAAAAACCTACATATTGTTTGAATTGTCTTTATTAAATCCATAACACTTCGATTGAGGGAACGCTGCAGGCATAGCCAGTGTTTAAATAACAACTTGCCTTTTCTCTCATGGTATTTTTTCCTCTACACATTCACCTAAACATTACATGACAATATTATAAACTAGGACTTCTGTGTAGCTCTATGCCTGTCGAACTTGAGTGACAGGTACTTTGTTAAAAAGACAGATGGTTGTTGAAAAAAAACCAAGTCACTGGCGGCTTTCAGGACGCAAATATTGCTGTAAACAATGCAAAGACGTCGGTAGAAACAATGAAGCAAATATTTCTGAAGAAGACGCTCTTTCGTAGATCTCATTATCATGCCACGAAGGCAAACTAGGTGACAACACCAGGACATTTATGTTACTTGGTGTACTGAGTGGAGTCCTTTTTAGGCATACAATATGTAAACTTATGTGTACAAATTGTTCTTTGTTTATATGTATTTATTGACGACCGCTATGGCGTGGTGGCGACTATACCCGTATTCCACTCCCAAGGTCGTGGTCGATTCCCACACAGGACAAATATTTGTGTGTATAAATATGAATGTTTGTTCTGGTCTGGGTGTTTTTCTATGTATATTAAGTATGTATTTACAAAAAAAAAGTATTAATGTATGTTTATCCGTTATTTAGTATCCATAACACAAGTTCTTAATGATACTTATCTTGGAACTAAATAATTGGTGTAAGTGTCTGAAATATTTATTATTATTTATGTCTAAATAAAAGTTAATTTCATTTCATTTTACTAGGTTAGGTCTTAAGCTTACTGGAGTATTTGAGGGAAGCTATACTTTACTAGATGTCGATTTTATAGTCCTATAATGTGTTTTTTCGAGTTTAGTTACGAGGGGGGGTTAACTAATAACAGTATTTTTGTGGACTCTGTCACTCTGTTTACGAGTATAATCACCAGAAAGGTGAGAAATTACTATGCATAGGTACTGGCGTGAGGATTAACTTGGCGAGACTCTTGCCTAATTCGTTTTCACTTAAGCTCCAGCCCGTACTAATTAGGCGCGTTACTAACTACTACTAAGTTATTATTACACACTCATGTGTGCTCCATCGAAACCCAATGTACATTTTATTTACACTTTCCAACCAATCAATTTGCGTTTATTGTTTTTATAACGTGTCACATCAGAGATACAACTATTCCTATATCAATAAATTGAAATGAAATTCGTTAGGTGCAACGTAGTAGTAATAATTTAACTGATTACAAACAAAATATAAACATAATCATTCAAACAATTCAGAAAGACTAATTGAGATTGTGACGCAAAACCAAACAATTAATAAAAATTTAGGCGAAGAGGAGGTAATGACTTTTAAATTGCTATCTCATTTGGAGCACGAAATTCTGAATGTTATCATATGTTTGGATAATATTCCTTATTGTCTCGGGATTACACATAACACAAACACACGTGATATAGTTCTGCCGGAGAGCCTTTCGTACTTTTGTCTCGAGTTAATATTTGCATAATTAAATCGTTGTCACACAGTAGGCGCTTCTGAAATATTAGTTGTTTGATTAAGGTATAAATGCAAATATTTTACCAGCTCCACTGTGCTAGCAACTCACAACATGTTTCAGTCTAAAATTTTCCCGATAAATATGATTTTTAACGTAGATTCTGCTTTGCCGTTTTTAAATCCATGGGTGTTTCACTAAAATTGCATTCTATTTCCAGTTGTTTACCTATAAATATTAAGTAAAACATCACTTTTCACTAATTACTAAAGTTTCATTTTAAGAGTTTCATGTCATGAACCAATCACCAGTTCCTGAATATTTATTAAAGGTTTTTTGGTTCATGTGAAACTGGGGGTGGCTCCACTTGAATCCGTAATTTAATTGATATACATCATGGTTACTATAGTAGGTAAAATTACGTTTATTAATCTATTTATACAATTATTCTATCAAAAATAATATCAAATTAGATTAGAAATAAGTTCATTGATTTTTATATTATGTAATTAATTCCATTAATTACAGCTGGGTTCCGCCATATTTAATGCCTAATGACACGACTATAGGTAGCGTGTTACGATCAGTCTACGAAATAGGTTCTATTAATTTATCATTTTTTCGATTAATTGCACGTTTTCCTACTTATCGGTAATTATCGACTATTGTTCGGCTGAAATATCAGTTCGCACACCTAAGCACGCGATTATCTTCTTGCTAATCGGTTTTATCTATGTTAGTAGACAAGTGTCAAGTAATAACTTAGCAACAATTTTGTTTACAGTTTGCATACTTAATTAGACCCAGTACAAAGTAAAAAGTTTTTAGTATCAAACTGAAAGCAATTCAGTTTATATAAATTGCAGCTATTTATCGTAAAATTTCACACAAGACGTGTTTTTACACGCGACATTATTCGAGGGGGCATTCTTGGACTAAACCGGCTTATTTAAAGGAATATGACTGTTATTATTAATTTTCTAATTATTTTATATCATATTAAATAATAGTACTTGTAAACGTCAAAATTACACACAAAAAACAATCGAAATATCATGTCAGTCCCGAGCCTGTAAGAAAAACTGGCAAGGAACTCACAGGCTTTATGCTTTTTGAAATTATTAATTGGTAAGGTACTTAAATTATAATCTTTATTTGTCTGTGACGCTATACAATGCCATAGAATATAAAATTAACAATATTCATGTTTCAAGTCATTTATATTAGAACAGCCTGTTAGTTTGTATTTGATTTAATATGTAGATCTAGGTATCACTGAGCGCCAAGAATTGCCACCATTGCGACTAACTTAGATTTACCTCAAAAAGGTTGGTATTCAGTTTTGTGTACAGGAGATTTTTCCGCAGTTAAATTTCCTATTTCAATAGAGGTCAGACAAAACTCCTTTCATACAATATCCGGTAAAAGCCGTTTTTGCCTGTTTCATAAACAAACATTAAACTTTCACGATAATAATTCATTCCATTATATTTGGAATGTAATTAATCAGGTATTATTATTCAACAACTTTAAATTCTCTTAACGTTCGTTCGGGTTATAAAGGGACTGTCAGGGGTCTTTACGACCCCCTTTTCTTAAAGACCCTTGCGTCTTGTTCTCACGGCATTTGCGAACCCAATTGCTGTGGGAACTACCGAAATAGAAGATATTCTTTTAAATTATTAGCACTTTCCCACGGCTATGAAAACGAAATATAACCTAGACTACACTTATCCAGGTTAACGAATATAAAAAATTTAAAATTAGTACAATAATTGTAAATTGCTCTCTAGAAGCAAATAAAAAGTAACTACCTTTTAAATTTGTATAAATTTTAACCTTCATATAATATCACATATTTATCTGGAAAATGAATCAACCGTGTAGTGAGACAGTGGAACGAGCTGCCGGCAGATATAGTGTCAGCTCCCACTGTCAATTCATTCAAGAACAAGCTGGACAAACACATGCAACCGGTTATGAGGAACTAGATGCAGATGAATTGGATACAGGCGCAATCAGTTTTCAAACTGCCTGCCTGTTAATTAATAATAATAATAAATAGTATAAAAGCTAATATAACTCCGTCCATTCGTGTGTTAAATTGTCACGTCCTAAATGCTGAACAAATTTTGATGAATTTCGGTTTATTAGATAATTGGAACCTTGGAAAAGGACGTGACTACTATACACCTCTTTTCTTCAACTCATATGGATCACGCAGACTAAATATTCGGTAGTAACGATAATAATTTTCAAGTATGCTAGCAGTCTTGAAACTATCATGTTAATGACTTTGATAATACATATAACACAATAAGCTTATCTATAGAATGTTATGATCGCATATTTGTAACTGTTACTTTTCCTCGAATTGCTGATAACCAGACATTCGTACTCCAGACTCTTGTAAAAATAATTATTACATATTATATAACTTACTTTGAATAAATTCAAGCGATTGATATATGGTTTGGGGCTTTTGGACCACATAATAAGAATTAAATAAAAACAAAAGTTCTTGATTAGGGACTGCTTTACTATTCGATATGCTGAGCAGACATCTTGCGGCATTCTTCTTTGAAAGATGCATCGTGTTCTGAGTTAAAAATAAGGTTTAGGCTTCCTTCAATAGAGCGACGTACCATCAAACATTTGGCTACTACCTTGTCTAACGTTATCACCTAGCCTAAAATAGTATTATCGTGTTTGTATTCTAGGTTCTTTATTACTCATTCACCTTTACAATGTAAAAATATTTTACAAAATTTGAAAAGTGTATTAAGGCTCATATCTGTAGAAGACTAAGGTAGAAATTTTACATACTGCTGGGTATTTACGACGTAGGGTGAAGTGGGCCACGCTGATGATGTGAAGGACACTTTTTAGTTTGAGAATAAATAGTAACTCACCGTCTGCGTCAACTTCGTTGATCATATCTTGAAGCTCGGCTTCTGTGGGGTTCTGTCCTAGGGATCTCATGACTGTTCCCAGTTCTTTGGTTGTGATGGTGCCATCGCCATCTTTGTCGAACAATGAGAACGCCTCTTTGAATTCGGCGATTTGTTCTTCCGTCAGCTGATCAGCCTGTAAAGATACACCACACATTACTATACAACACCTTGTCATGTCCCTTACAGTTTAATATCAACTTTCGTATCGAATCTGAAATTTATCTCAACATATATCAATAAAAGAAAGCAATAATTCTCAAATTTAGTCGGGCAGGACCACGATTTCCATCAGCCAATGATAATCACCACAAAAAGAGGTAGGTAGCAACAGAATGCCGTAAAACTAGGACCACTTAATGACTTTGTGGAGACACATTGTGACGTGTAAAAATTAAAAGACAACTAAATTAATAAATAAACAATCCTTTACATATAAATTAAGTATTAAACCAAGACGTACACTAGAGACCACCATTTTGGATGAATATTTGCAACAGAAGAGCGGCAGTACGAACTCAAGCAGTCATGTACTGTTATCGGAACAGATAAGATTACCACAGATTATGTGTAATTACCTCTAGTTTGCCTTCTGCCACGTCACACTGCGGTCTTTACGTGATATCAAATACTGCATTACTAAAGAACATTATCAACTGATACTAGATAATTCAGCCAAGTTGTAATTACAAATGTAGTTGCAAATTACTCACGTTTAAACTACCTGATTAACTGATTACAACTGTTTTTTAACTAACGAAGAAAACATGTTTAAATCTCTCTGTCAATGTGCTCTGGCGAAAAACAAAGTTCCCGATAAGGGGCTATCCATAAATGACGGCACACGTTAAAGGGGTGGGAGGATGTGGACGAAGTGTGACATGGTGTGACAAGGGGATGGGAGGGATTCAAAATTTCGTGACAACACTTATCAAAACCGAGGTCATATGAAAATTTTGGAACTGCTGTTTTGAAGTAATTATTTCTTGCTGTACAATTGCAAAATATGTGACATCACACTAAGAAGGAGGGAGTGTGACCAGCTGTGACAAGGACGGAAAGGGGGTCAAAAAATTACGGAATTCGTGTGACGTAATTTACGGATGACCCCTAAGCGGCAATAGGCTCGCCAGCTATTAAGCTGGACCAACAATATAACTGGCGAAATGTGAGCGTATAATATGCCTCTGCCTACCCCTACGGGGAAACAGGCGTGACATTATGAAACATGTTTAATTAAATTTGGGACCCGATGAAAAGTGATGATGTCGATATTACTTAATACTTACGCGCCCAATCTCTACGGGTATCTAGGGCAAGAAACTCGCAAACTAGACATCCCGCCATTTAAGTCCTGTTAACCCATCGTGGTAAGCTTAAAGCGCTTGGGTTATGAATTTAATATTTTAATATTTTCTGAAGAACTTGTGTTATGGATACTAAAAAACGGAAAAACATACTTTTTTTTTTTTTTTTTGTAAATACATAATTACTTAATATATATAGGAAAACACCCAGACCAGAACAAATATTCATGTTCATGTACACAAAGATTTGTCCTGTGTGGGAATCGAACCCACGACCTCTGGAGTGAAGTGTGGGTATACCGACCTCCACGCTATATCGGTCGTCAATGAATGAGATTAATAACGTTTTAACTCTCAGATTCCTTGACCAAAAGATAGTGTACAGCCGCCAACAACAAGTACCTACATACTGTAATCAAAAATTAACGACTGATATAGCAAGGCGTATCGCCGTGAGACGCGATAGGAACTGTTAAGCTACGTTGATAAGAGGGATACTTGCATAGATGACCATTTGTACAATTAATAACGTGATCATGCATGCTACGGAAGGCTAGGTGAGTTGATAAGCCAATTATCATGTCACCATTCCCGGTCGCCCTAGACTTAAGCTTAGGGCCCAGGGTCTGCCACTGGTCTAAAAAGGTTTGGCTGAATTTTTGTTAATACCCGGAGCGACTGCCGTCTGACCTTCGCAACCCAGAGAAAAATAAAAATCAAGTTGATGGGGTCTGACTGTGGTAGTTGTAAAGAAGAATTAGAAGCACTGCTTTGATTGTATTAGATATGAATATAAAGTTGCAAAAGAGATATTAGAATTTTACAAAAAGTATAGTAGTACTAGTGAAAGCAAACAGTATCTAATCATATTTAACAGTCATGTTCCAATTTTTAAAAATTCTACAGAGTATTACGTCATATCTATGTAAACAATGAGAAAAAACTATAGCACAACTGCTATTCATTAATTACATAGCGGTGACGTCATTTCGGATTAGCCTTGAGCATTTTTTGGTGGCAAGAAGTTCAAGAAAATAATAACTTAATTTAAAAAAAAAAAAAAGTTATTAAAAGACTGTATCTCATTAACACAGTTGAAATACAAGATTTATAATTTAAAAGATAAACCTAAGTAATGTTATAGGAACTATAATTTAATATTTTAGGACTGCCAATACAAAAAACAAATTCAGTTTATTTCTGTATTGAAATTACTCGACTACAAATAATATAAATTTGACTAGCGGCCTGCCGCGAATTCGTCGTTGTGACCTACATAATAATACCTACTGTATTATGGTATGTTTTGGGTTATATACCAGCCAGTTAAAATGCCGTCAAAATAAGTACAGCCATTTCGGAGATATGCCACAACATACTTAAAAGCTGGCAGACAAATAACAAACGAGATTAAGTTTTAATTTAATCTATAACAAAAATTTAAATTGTGTAAAGATATATTACTAAAGCATATAAATAAATAAAACATAATGTCTTATTATTTAATAAATTGATTAGGTATTTTACTCAAAATTAATGGGATTTATTTTCCTTGAGGAAAATGATAATGAAAATGTACAAAATACCAGTTTGTGGGTGATTAAAACATTTTATCAGCTCAGGAAAACAAACAAACTAAAGCAATAAAACCCACTCAAATCATATTACAATTTAAAAACATGCATCAACTTCTTTTTAAAATTATTTGCATTAAAATTTTCCTAAATTCATTTAATATAATAAGTATTTCCATAGCCATTAATTGGCATTTGCTATTATTAATTATGGAAGAATACAAATTAAAAATTTCAACTGGTTTTTGTCCTAACACATTCCATACATCTAGGCCCAACCTAAGGAAAGCAAAAATACTAAACAA
This sequence comes from Musotima nitidalis, assembly GCA_949126915.1. NCBI lineage: Eukaryota > Metazoa > Arthropoda > Insecta > Lepidoptera > Crambidae > Musotima > Musotima nitidalis. Next base: position 1,037,215 of record OX421424.1, on the reverse strand, counting down.
TGGATATGATGTAATAGGAAACGCCCATTCAAACAAATATGCACACAAATATTTGTCATATTTGGGATTTAATTTTGAACCCTTAATTTTAAAAGGAAAGGTATGCTGAGCAATGCCAAGACCTTACATTTAAGCTGCAAGAAATATTTCATATTTTGATTATCACTTTAAATAGTGTTATATTTTAGCTATAAACTGGTTTGTACATATAATTTTACATTGATTGATATCCTAATTTATAGTAGATTATCCTTAGATTAAATTTAAAACAAAAACAGCATAATAGCATTTATAGTTCATAAAAATATAATGGCTTTTACTTGTAATATGCACTGTACTCTCCTACAATTGCAAATTAATTGATATTATATTTACATGCTTGCAGCATTTAAATAAACTTTCATTACAATATCCTGGTTGCCCTAGACTTGAGTTTAGGACCCAGGGTATGTCCACTGGTGTAACTAGGTTTACCTTCAGGTATATACCTGAGAGTTATACTAACTCTTCTAACAGTTTGTTAATAATGATGGAAATCATAGTAAAAATTTATAAAATTTACTAGTTTAGATGTACGATTCAGGATGTTTATAGATCCTTGTTCAGAATAAAGCTTTACTTTCTATTCTTTGTCCGTCATTTGGCATTCGAAAACATGCATTAATTTAAATGGAACACTCAACTAGATAAAACTACATGTAACAAAAACTCTGAAGGTAGTTGATGTGCGACTTTCATAAGTTACATTTATATTATCCAATAATTAATTTATATGGTTTATGTACACTAGTTCTGCTGTTAAATTCACACCTATAGACACTTGTAAACCATATAGGTCAAAAACTATTAAAAAAACAAGATTTGATACTAACAAAAAAAGAATTTATTCAAATAATCAAAAACACGTCTGTTCACAAACAATTGGATTTGGAAAAATGAACTCTTTGCACGATGGTTTAAGAACAATTTTAGCATGAAACATTTCAAATTCTCAAACCAAGACAATACCTACATTAAAAGACAATAAAAATTTTTTTTTGCAGCGGAGTTGAACCCATAAAGAGCAGAGAGAGTAGGTCATGAAGACTAGGTGTTTTGAACTTGCAGATCATGTTTAATTCTACAGAGATACTAGATTACTAAGTTAAGACTTAAATATGGTGACAAGATACAAGACTTCGGAGTAGTATGACTGTCAACCCATAAATTTACAAGTTCCTAGGAAATTTGGATTGATTAAATTCATTAGCGGTCTGTATTCACCTCATAGCTAAACAAAATGGATCATTTATATTCAAAATACAAGTTTATCGAATGTACCCATTGTTGAAACACTCTATTCAACATGATGCTATCAATCAGTAATTTTATGGATCTAATTCAAGGAACTTTTAGACATTTCAGCGCCGACTAGATCACCTTGAAATAAACCTAGCGCCTACCCAATTGTAAAGATCAAGAAGAATCAAATTGGACAGATGTCAAATACATCGGCTACCGGCAGAAAAGTAAATAACTATTTGATTCCTCAGGTTGGATGTGGACCTGGAAGTGACAACCACTAACAACCTGGTATTAGAAGCAAAATGATATCTAACTGGTAACCGTTAGCGAATTGCGTCGGATAAACTGTGTTGGTGCGAACAGCGATGAGTCAACCGAGTTTGACAGTTGTCCGGGCAATCGATCAGGCAGGGCGCGACACTCGCTCACCACAAAACCACTTGTTTCTTATGTTTGCACGCTGATTTGGTAAAACGCCATTTTACGAATGACCGGCTTTCACCAGCGAAACGTCATTTTCGCCGGCACCCAAGAACTATAGCGGCCTATGTTTGTCGACCCCCTTTTTCTCATTAAAAATCGACTTATGAGTTTCATTGACTGCATTACTATCCTAAATCATTAATTACATCCTCTCACTAATGTATCACTGACATCGGTTAAGTTACCGTTCCGCAATGCGGTAAAAAACGGCCATCACAATAATATGGAGGCCGTCATCACTATAAACACCGATACACCACATCTTCGAAATACGCCCTAAAAACGATGAAGCATGATCCTCCGAATGCACTCCCGGCACAATTTTGCCGAAATAACACTCACCATTGTAGATTAACTTGGATTATCTGGAGCTACACTAAAAATCACAGACTATGCCGCAAAAGCGACCTCACGGACCGACGATTGAAACGATACTGCCGCCCCCTCTCGCGCGACCGGCGGCGCCGAGAAACTCACGACCGCGATTTGACAAACTCGCGAGCGGACCGTTCCGAATAGTCTATTCGATTCACCGCAACTTTTTTACACCCATTCGTCGATTCTCGGAATCGTTTCGCACTGCGCTAGGATATTTTTTAGAAGTGAATATTTCGAACGTCGTAGTCCATGTCTCGGGACGCACAACACGGGATTACATCTAATCCGCAAAGGATAGTCGGTTTTATATCGGGCGGGTGCGGCGGCGTGGACCGTGAGTCGGCGCGCGCCGATTGGCCGCCGCGCACCTGCAATGCGTCACTGCGGGAGCGAGCGCGAGCGGCAGGCCGGCAGCCGGCGGGCGGAGGCGGCGCCGGCGGGCAGCGGCGCGGCTCGGCGGCGGCTTCAGGCAGCCCCGGCCCGCCAGCGCCCGCTCGCTCCCCCGGTGCCCTAGTTCCCGCGCTGCAGTGCCCGCCCGCGCTAACGAGATAACTCGCTGCAGCTGAACGCAGTCTTCACTTCACCGCTCTGCCCGTCGTGAGCAGCTAGACTTTCAACAATACACACTAACTAGGCATAGACAGACACACGCATGAATCACTACAACATCTAAGAACCAATGAATTTTTTTTTTATTCCTCACATTTCCGTACAATTATTTACATAAAATATATTAAATCTGAATAGAGATCAACAAAAGAGATATGTCACAGGAGTCACAAAAATATGGTTAAGTAATAAGCTAACAAGTTAAACGTCGACAAAAAATGACCCACTTATAAAATACAATCCCCGTAATATTTCGATAGCAGCCTTGGATTCCATTTGGTTCGCTTCGATTGTGGACAAACACGCAATATGAATACGAAAACGCCTTTGTCGCATACTCGCATTCAATATGAACTTTACTTCTATCAAATAAGAAGCCTCAATAGCGTCGGTGGGCAGGGTTTCAGGAATATAGTTCACTGTAGGGGAGGTATTTCGATTTATATTGGAATTCCTGGATAACCTGGCTTTCACAGATGTATTGATATATGAGTGCCTATGACGTTCCAAGAATGTTTTTTCCTAACTTCAACGTAGGAAGGTACTTCAAATGCTGTTCTTCTTTTTTTAAATAATGGTTTCGTGCGGTTTGCACATTTAGCCAGTGTCAAGTTAGAGATATATTATTATTAATATCATATAAATTATAGTAAATGAGAATGAGTGGTGATAAAGATGATAAATGGAAAATGAGATGCCCTCCCCTAAGCCCCTTGACTCCTCAGTAAAGATGTGGGACTATACTGAGATCTCACATGGACTTCTTATATGGGAAGTGGCTTTATTTGTTAAGCAGAATGGTTATAAGTTCACAAAAGCAGGAGATTTATCTCAAAGAAGCTTGAGAGATCCTCGCAGACTGGTATTGGAAACTGCCCCAAACACCAAAAAGTATTTGAAAAATAGCTTTGCCATGTGTAAGACCATTTACAACAAACTACCAAATAGCTTCAAAGACCTCAATATTGGTCGTTTTAAATCATCCCTGCGTAGGTGGTTATTGGATAAGGCGTTCTATTCGATTGACGAATTCATTAACTATAAACACATCTCATGATGTGCAAATGTTGACTTTGACTGTTAGTAATTTGAATAATAATTTTAACCCTTAACCATAATATTGAACTTTAACAATAAAATTAAATTTTAACAATAATTTTAAATTTAACAATTATATTTAATTTTACCAATGATATTGTAATGATAACAATGATATTTTAATTTTAATAATAATAATCTAATTATGTTTAAGGTTTGCATGCCTTTTTATAAGGCTAAATAGGTTAAGCTCCTGGAATTTTAATTTTAAGACCAAATTTGTATAACTACCCTATTTAAAACAAACAAATAAAGAAATTTGAAATTTGAATTTGAAATGTTATGTTGCACAATTTCATTTATCAACACTCATGTACGTACACAAACACTTATCGGTTAATAATCCACCCTTATTAAACATTAATTATAGAAATATCACAAATTTTAGAAAATAAAACAAAACTGCAGGCATGACGCTTCACTTTCCCGCCAAGAAGTCTCCAATATGCTGTTAGTCACAATGACTTATCGCATGCCTAATGGAATAGTGACTTAACTCAAAAAGTACTATTTTTGGGATATCACAAAAGAAGATCTTCTAAATAATACTGGTCCTACTTGTAAGCGCTTTAAATTGATACTGATTTATTAATTAGTAATTCTGCTTGTGTTTTGAACGTTTTATTAACATTGATTCGATCTTAGTAAGAAATAAAAAGACTGTATAAGTACGTAACTCAAACCTGACCTATCTATTAATGGGTCGATATCCTTTAAGCATGCGTTATGTCAAAACTTTTAGAACGAACATATAATAAACGCGCTTTATTAGACATAATGACATCAAACTTATTCTTAACTTAGCTTAACTTGAATTCTCCTGTAACATTTAGCAAAGCTTTTCTTTTGTTTTTTTCCTTTTATTCACATGTGAAGTCATCATACGAGTCTGAATCGTCGTCACTTTCCTTGATGACATAGTGCAATTAATTTAAAAAAGAAGAAGATAACGGATCTCAAGGGATCCGTTACGGGATAATAACTAAACTTTCCAGGGCCTCAAACAATCTCCATATCAAATTTAGAGAGTTATTTTCACATAAATAAATAAATAAATATTTTCTGACAATTGCACCAATTATTTAGTTCCAAGATAAGTATCATTAAGAACTTGTGTTATGGATACTAAACAACGGATAGACATACTTTTTTTTTGTAAATATATACTTAATATACATAGGAAAACACCCAGACCAGAACAAATATTCATGTTCATGCACACAAAGATTTGTCCTGTGTGGGAATCGATCCCACGACCTCTGGAGTGAAGTGTAGGCATACTGATATCCACGCCATATCGGTCGTCAAATAAAACATATGTAATATAAGTACATAAGGATAAATTGCTAACTAAATACTTTTGGCTATATCAAACAGCGCTCCTAGCTTCAAATTAATCAAAACATTTACTACATGTACTAGACAATGGATAAACATAAATACTATTTATGAGATATAAATTTTTACTAGAATAAATCAACCAGTCCGCGATGGCCCGAGTAGGAATCAAACCTTTTTTTTTTTGTTTTGCGTCGGTAACAAAATGCGTTTACGCACTACCTTCCGGACAAAGGGGGTCCGAAAGGGGGTGTGGGACTCACCAACGGCAGACGCGACTGCCAGCAGTAATACCCACTAAAAATCTTCCGACGACGCCCGCCGCTTGTTGAGAAAGAGGCGGGGGCCAGTACCTGGGTTGCAGCGTCTGGCACCCCGCCTGCGGCCAACGTCCCCCGGGCCAAAACCGGGAGGACCTCCTCAGAGAGGCGCAGTGGACGCGCCCCTCCTACCTCCTTGTGCGACCATAGCGTGTGTGGCCGACTTCTCGAAGGGTCCATGGTTAGACAGCAGGGCCCCCCTGCCCCCGCTGCCTAAGACCCTCCTGGCGCTGCTTGACGGGCCCTCCTGGCCCGCCCGCTGCGCCCTCCACAGGTCCCTCTTAGTTTCTCCCCCGGTAGTCAGAACTAAGGGCACCCAGAGTCGTCGATCTCTGGGTGTTACCTTTTCCCTAGCGCCTCCTGCGCCCTACCGGGAGGTACTCAGCCCCCCCACCACGACAAGGTGGAGACCAGTCGGGGGGGAGTAGGAATCAAACCTGCGACCTTTGGATAACCGGTTCACTGCTCGATCCCTTGAGCTACCGGGAAAAGCGCTCATAAATATTATATATAGCATATTTAATGCCAAAATTCTAATTAAAAATTACACATAGTTACCACATTTATTCTGTACACATTCTTATTTTATACATATTATATACATTCACGCATGTTTCCCCGAAGGGGTAGGCAGAGGCATATTATTCGCCCACACTTCGCCAATTATATAATTGGTCCCACGTAATAGGTGGCGAGCCTATTGCCGCTTGCCGGGCTCTGTTATGATTGCCAGAGCTCGTCTGTTGATCAGCAGGTGTACCACTTGCGGGTGCGGTTAGCTTAGGCTCCTTATATGATCCCCTCCGAACAGGTCTCCACCTTTTCGTGGTGGGGGGGCTGAGTACCTCCCGGAGGCCAGGAAAAGGTAACACCCAGAGGTTGGCGACTCTGGGTGCCCTTAGTACTGACTACCGGGGGGGTAACTAAGAGGGACCTATGGAGGGCGCAGCGGGTAGGCCAGGAGGGCCCGGCAAACTGCGCCAGAAGGGCCCACCAAACTGCGCCAGAAGGGCCTTAGGCAGCGGGGTCAGGGGGCCCCTTCTGTCTAACCATGGACCCTATGGGAAGTCGGCCACACACGCTATGGTCGCACGGGGAGGTGGGAGGGGCGCGTCCACTGCGCCTCTCTGAGAAGGTCCTCCCGGTTTCGGTCCGGGGGACGTTGGCCGCAGGTGGGGTGTCAGAAGCTGCTACCCAGTTACTGGCCAACGCCGCTTTCTCAACAAGCGGCGGGCGTCGTCGGAAGATTTTTAGTGGGTATTACTGTGGGCAGTCGTGTCTGCCGGTAGTGAGTCCCACACCCCCTTTCGGTCCCCCTTTGGCCGGAAGGCAGTGCGTAAATGCATTTTGTTACCGACGTATAACAAAAAAAAAAGGCTCCTTAGATGGTGGTAGGATCCCTATATACCCTGACTATATGTCTGTAGCCTAATACATAAATTTAAGACAGGGCGTTAATTTAAATGTGTTTATCAATTCTTGTATTGAAATACATATTTTTAAGACGAATTAACAAAGAATAGTTTTTGTTTTGTTCTATATTTAGTAAATATCGTATCAGAAATGAAAATTATTAATACTTTTTAGCACAATGACCACAAAGTGTCCTTGGAAAAAATCCTACGAGATCACAGTATGTTAAAAATTAATTTTTTCGCTATACCGCCATACAAAACAGCTCTCTTTAACAAAAGCATACTAAGCTAAGCACCCCGTGTTTACAATTAAGTTTCTGAGAGCATAAAATTTGACGACCGATATGGCGTGGGGGTCAGTATACCTGCACTTCACTCCAGTGGTCGTGGGTTCGATTCCCACACAAGACCAATCTTTGTGTGCATGAACATGAATATTTGTTAATATACATAGGAAACACCCAGGTGTTTTCCTATGTATTTTAAGTATGTATTTACAAAAAAAAGTATGTAAGTATGTTTATCCGTTCTTTAGTATCCATAACACAAGTTCTTAGTGATACTTATCTTGGAACTAAATAAATGGTGTGATTGTAAGAGAATAAAAAGTTTGAATTTAATTAAGTTTTCGAGTAGGTTATGTGAACACTTGGTTGACAAATGTTATTACTCCCTCCAGAATTTCTTAAATGACTAATAAGTGAATTTTATTATATCTTGCTTGACATTTAATTTACAATTTGACATATTTTAATTAATTATAATTGACCATTTAATCTTTGACAATTTTGTAAACTAATATTCGTGCGTAATATTAATTACTAATGTTGCTATTTTTGTATAATATTACATTAATATATCTACTTGCATGTTATTTATTTATGTCAAAACATGCTGATCCAGCTATCCTAACTCAAGGTCATAAATGATTTGATTTGATTGATTGACTAAAACGTGTGGGATATTTTTAAAAAATGTACTAGATCAAAAAAAAAATTAAAACTTATTAAAGTTCTTACGTAAGATAAATTTAATTGATCATGTAGTTATATCAAACTCATATGAAATATAATATGAGAAGTCAGTGCCGTCGATTAAGGTTAGTTTAAATTTAATTTGATGCAATAGGTGGTCAAAATTTATTAGCATATGATGGATGAAAAAATATCTTTGTAACAAATTTCGCTCTACCCGAAAAATCGAGAAACTATTCAACACGATACGTGTTTCGCCCTTACACAGGGCATTTTCAGGTAAGATAGGAGCCTCAGAACAACGATGTCTTCACGACCAACGTTTAAACGAAAGTGAGCAGCTTTTAAAAATTCATTAGTAAAGGAAAGCAGACGTCCTCCTTGGACGTGTAAATATTGTGGTGAATTTAATAACGAGCGCTTCTGTGCTTCGGAAGCCACGTTCAGCCGTTGTTGATAGGGAGAGTCGTTACTTTAAGTCATGTTAGAATCACTACTGGACAACTTGATAAATTCTAACAGCAGGAAACCACAGACCTGCCTTCGCAACACGACTGAATCGAGAGACCACCACACAATAGTAGACCTAATGCAATAGTATTACTAGACCTAAAAACAAGAATGAATAAACACTTTATTGTACACTAAAAATAATAAAAGTAATAAAATCACATAAACAAATATATGGTACAATGGGCGGCCTTATTGCTAACAGCAATTTCTTCCAGGCAACCTTAGGATGGACAGGAAACAATGAATAAAAAATAATGAGATAGAGTAGGCACAACAGAGGGCTCTTGCTTACTTATAAGTAAATAATAAATTCACACATACATATTATTACATGACATATATAATTTAAAGTTACATACATAATATAACATATTTAAAATTACAAAGACAAATAATGCTCCCAGACTGATTTCTTAAATAAATCTAATGTATGTAATTTTCGTATACCGACGGGCAGCTCATTCCAAGACGAACTACCCGCACAGTAAACATCTACATAACAAGTTGCATCTTTGTTTACCAATAGATGATCTGACAACTTGTTGTACCTAAGTGTATTTATTACATAAACCGTGTTTGTTAATTAAAAGCACAAGGTCCGCGTCATCCGATGTTCTGCTAACACGCTAGGCCGCACCCGTCTTCACTAATTAAGTATCACCTACTCCACCACTTCACTTAATTCATTTTCAACATTAATACTGAAACCTTTTTATATTAGTGTTATGGTATTTGGATTCATAACAACGTAAATATCTCTAGGCGTTTTTGTTTCGTGCGTTTAGCACATTTAGCCAGTGTCAAGTAAGAGATATATTAATAAAATATAAATCATAGTAAATGAGAATAAGTGGTGATAATGATGATAAATGGTAAATGAGATGCCCTCCCCTAAACCCCTTGAGTTCTCAGTAAAGATGTGGGGCTATACTGAGATCTCACATGGACTTCTTGAGAGAATTTGAAAAGTGATGTTGCACTGTTTTGTTTCATTTACCAACACTTATGAACGTTTACAAACACTGAACGTAATGGTTAATAATCCACTGTTATTACACATTAAAGTTCGAAATATCACAAATTTAAGATATTTCAATTTACGGATGGTAGAGGTAAGTAACCATCTCCGTGCAAAAGTGTTCGTCAAAAGACGTCAAATTAGGGTGCAGATGTATATAAGCAGGTAAGTAAGTTTTAAGCAAGCGCCAAAACCTCCATCCAATTAGACCACTTCATTCCCTCAAACTGCGAAATTCATTTCATACTCTTTGCTACATTAGCGCCATTTTGGAAGCGTTCGGAGCTTACAGCGAAATACATTTGCGCAAATGCTTCTTCATGTGAGATAATTTTCTTGACTTCTACACTAAAACATACTTCATGAGTGAACATTTTTATCTGTTTTTGTTATTTCTTTGTATGTGTTTGTGTGTGAGCAAAATATTATTTTTTTTTATTTCAATCCAATCCATAGAGAAGGAAAGGTTGGGAACTATTTATATAAGCAGGCGTTATATTATATATGTATGTGATATATGTGTGTATGTGATGTGTGAGTCGACAACGCTGTATGAAAGAAAGAAAATAAATTTATTCAGTATCTACAATATCTTGAAGCGCTCGTGGCTCTGCGGTGCTCGGCGGTCGGAAACGATCACCGAAGTACAGCAGAGTTTACAGAGGTCAGTCCTTGGATGGGTGACCGTTTGTGTAGCATTTGATGTCGAGCGCTTCCGTGCTTCGGAAGGCACGTTAAGCCGTTGGTCCCGGTTATCACTAAATGTGGTAGTCGTTAAGCCATGTCAGAGGCCTTATTGGCGGCTTGATAAATTCTAACAGCAGGACGCCATACACCTGCCTCCGCCAATCCGCACTGGGTCCGCGTGGTGGAGTATGACCCAATACCCTCGCACCTTGGTATGTGAGAGGAGGCTCGTGCTCAGTAGTGGGACGTAAATGGGCTGAGATGATGATGATGAGTATCTACAAATAAACATAGTAAGTACACAGAAAAAAGAAACGATTGTAAATAAAAACGAAAGTCTATGACGAATAACGAAATCTATTTAAATAATTAAAAATAAATTATAAATAAAGTGATTTGTGTAAAGAATGGAATAAAATAATATATATGAATGCAAAAAAATTACATAAAAGTATCGAGTAGGATATATATGAATAGAATGAGAAGGAAGAACAAATAGTGGAGAAATGCAGATAACTTAACCAAATATCGAAGTAAGGATGTGATAAACAATGAATGACATAACGAAGGTATAATTAATCTTTTTGAGAAATCAGTAAATATTGTTTGTATTTAAATTTAAAAGTTTCAATTGAAGCACTATTTATATTTATTTAACAATTTATGCACATACGGAACATACACAAAGATAGAAGTTATAAAAGACATGTACAACGGCACTGCTTATCCCTAAAAGAAATTTCTTCCAGCAGACCGAAAAAAGGAAAAAAAACATATACAAAGTAGACACATGCACAAAATACGTAACAAAACAAACTAAAATAAAACAACAATAAAAAACTAAAATCAAATAATAACATATTAAAATTAAACAATTAGACAAAAAGGCACAGCTAGCAGCAGACAGCAAGGAAGTGTTCCTTTATTGCCTTCTTAAAAATGGAAATACTTTTGGAAGTGCAAATAATGACAGGCAACGCATTCCACAGCCTAACCGCATGCACAGAAAACGAATAGGAAAATAAATCGGAATTATGAGAGGGGAATTTCAGGAGTAAAAGGAGATTTGACCTACATGAGGAACCAGGCGCATGAATAAAAGAAAACCGCTCACGAAGATACGAGGGATAGGAAGGATTAAAAAGAGAATTGTACAGTAAACATAGGATACGAGAGTCTCTGCGCCTTCGAATGGGAAGCCAATTCAGAGCTTTGCGATAACTCGACACGTGATCATACTTTCGCAAGCCATATATAAAACGAATACACGCATTTTGCAGTCTCTCAAGCTTATTTAGGAGCTTCTCCGTGGCATCTAAGTAACAGACATCCGCATAATCCAATACAGGAAAGACCAGGGCCTGCACAAGGAGTACCCTTGAGGCCTCAGGTAAATAACCCTGAAGACATTTCAGCGAATGAAAAGTAAAAAATACCTTGCGACTTAACTCGCTTACATGCGTCCCCCAAGATAAAGTGCTATCCATCTGAACACCAAGGTTCTTAACGGTACCGGAATACGTAATAGAGGAGCCCCCCAAAACCACAGGAGGTAACTTCTGCATAATGTCACCAGTAGCAAAATAACGGGTACCTATTACAATAGCTTGAGATTTGACCGGATTCAAACGGAGACCATGGGCTTCTGCCCATTCACCAATGCGGCACAGGTCTGCATTCAAGGCAGCAATACCATCATCAGCATAAAGCAACGAAAAGTGGCCATAAATTTGCAGATCGTCTGCATAGAGATGGAAGCGAGAAGTAACAATGAACTCCGTGATCGAATTAATGAAAAAAGAAAAAAGCAACGGGGAGAGAACTCCGCCCTGCGGCACACCTGAAGAAATACTACACCAATCAGAGACTTCAACATTATGGCGAACACACTGCGTGCGATCTGAAAGATAGGATTTAAACCACCCTAGAGCTAGATCAGACCCGTCAACGGATTCCAGTATGGCAAGAAGGATATCAGCATCGACTGAATTAAAAGCATTGCTGAATAACTTCTTCGGCAATGTAGACAAGTGTAGGAAATTGGCATGTTACTGCGAATTGTGATTTTCCGTATTGACTACAAAATTCCAAAGATGCCTCTAGTAAAGTCTCCACTACTTCACTGGGGCTTGACTTTGACTCGACTCGACTATTACGGACTTTACTTGACTTTCATTGTGACTAAATGATGCAAACGCGGCATTTATGGAAATAACTTTATTTGTGTATTTACTTGACACTGGCAAATACTCTAAAAGAGTAAGTTCATATCTAAGAAAAAAAAACATCACAATAATTACTAAAAAAGGTTTCTACGGTTCTGAGAGCTTGGCAAAGGTTAGAAAAGCTCAAACAATAGAAAAAGTAGAATGTTTAAATTTCAATGTCTAACTTACATTTGTAATTAAAAAAACCTGATAAGAAGTATTTCGGGGTGTCACGCTAGCCTTATTAGAGTGTTTGGTAACTTTTTTAATTATTGAGTCTATGTGTTCAATATTCTACGTACGTATCTACGTACCTACATTAAATATTAATCCTATTCTCTTATAAAACATGCAATGTCGGAAAAAAATCCTTCTTAAGGGCTTATGAATTTATGGCGCTTGCTAGCGGGAAAGTGAAGCGCCATTTCTGTTGTGTTTTATTTTTTCAAATTTGCAATATTTTATAAGTAATGCAATGCAATTAAAACTGATGCAAAATAGTTCGTCTAGTATGAAAAATAAGATGATATGAAATAAAAAAAATCAAAATCAAAATTCATTTATTCAAGTTTGGCTCAATAGAGCTCTTATGAATGTCATACTTAAAAACTAACGCGCCCATTCAAAATTCAAAAAAAGCTAGTAAAATAACGGGCAAGAAAATCGTCAAGGTTGGTTTTGTCTCCCGCCAGTTACAATTAAAATACATAATATTAAAACAATTGTGTTCTGCAGTCACAAGATTTAAAAGAAAGGAAGACAAAACTCTCTGTAGCAATATTAACATAATCACGGATAAACATAGTAGACATGAGCAGACGCGTTACGCTCAACCATATTTTAGGGAGCGTAACGACGCGACGCATGACGCCACCACCGCAGAAACATATAAGTGAGCGTGATATACTCAAGCTGGATAAAAGGATTTTAGTAAAAATAACATTAATATTAGAAGACTGAATTAAAAGTGCTGCAAACCACAATTTTGTTACTGTAAAGTGGTATACCATATGGTATCAGGTAAGCTATGCAGCCATCAAAACAATTTCCAATAAATCGTATATAAGCAGTCTTAATTAAAAATTAAAATTATAAAATTACATAGACAATGTATGTAAAAAATCGTTATATTGTAAAGAGGGCCGCAAAACACAACTTTTATCATTGTAAATGTTACGTCCAAGCGTTTTTGTCATTAACGTAATCATTAACCCCTTTCTTGGTAAGTGATGTCTTAACGGTTTCTTTAACTTTTCAAAAGGCAAATCTAGAATATTGACGAAGACCTTACTTAAAACTGGTAAGATTGAAATAGGTCTATAGTTACTTTTTCCTCTTTGCAACCGAATTTATGTAAGAGAATAACCTTACTCAGTTTCACTAGGTCCGGAACGGACCCTTGATTAATACATTAATTAAATATGAACGCAAGATATGGGGCAATAGAATGTATTATTGATTGAATTACTTTAGTGGACAGATCACCCGTATTTTTAATTTTTAATACTTTAAAGGATTTTAAAATATCTACATGTGTGACATATCTTAATTTAAAGATGGAATTGCAGACTGGTACATATTCCGAAAGAAGTGATACAGCAACTAAAGGAGACGAATTTAGACTTGAAGTTGTCTCTATTGTTATTTTCGCAAAGAAATCGCCAAATGTTTTAGCTACTTCTGCTTTACATTCTACAGTTATATCGTTATCTTTAAGGACAAAGGTATCATCTTTGGGCACACGCCTGCCAGATTCGCGGTTTATAATATTCCACGTTGTTTCGATCTTACTATCCGACGACATTATTTTATTCTTTATGAATTCGGATTTTGGTGCAATACATACCCTTTTAAATGTCTTAGAATCTGAGGGCACGGCAGTGCCCCCGCCAAGTCGAGCGCGAAGCAAACACTGCCGTACCATCGTTTACTGGAACCATTTCGCCGCATTTTCGGGCCCCTATTTGAGAACCTCTGGATAAGACCAGAACGCAGAAATTTTCATCATCCAGTAAGCTATGATAACATACTTAAAATCCAAAATTTAAAGTCTGTGGGACTTATAGTTCCGAAGTTAAGCGAAAGCAAAGTTTCGCATTTATGACACACACTCACTCACCTAATCATGATCATCAAAATAGAACTAGTACTTCCCATAAACTCAGAGCGCTGAAATTTGGTACAGAGTTAGGGTTTAATAGCCACATAAAGGGAAAACTATAAAAACTACGATAATCGAAGATCTGGAGTACCCTGATTAGAAAACGCAATACGAAAAACTGTTGCTACTATACAAGAATCAGAACCGGAAAAATAGGGTACAAAACCAGTATCAAGCCTTCATTTTCACTTGTTATTCAATCAACGTTGCCCAATTGGCAATTTTTCATCGTCAATGGGTAGCGGTTCTGGCGACAGATTGGTATAATATTGTCACGGAGCACCTGATTACCTATGTGCCCTTGTGTTCCCTTCAACGGCCAAGTCACACAACACTAACTATAATTATGAAGAAATCGCAGTAAGGAACCTTAGACTTGGCACAATTTTGTCTAGATTTCATTACTTTTTAGAGATGAGCAAGCAGCTCCATCGAGACTTGGCTAGTTTTTTTACAAAATGTTTTTAGTGGGATAATATTGTCACGGAGCACCTGGTTCTGTGCCCTTGTGTTCCCTTCAACGGCCAAGTCACACAACACTAACTATAATTATGAAGAAATCGCAGTAAGGAACCTTAGGCTTGGCACGATTTTGTCTAGATTTCATTACTTTTTAGAGATGAGCAAGCAGCTCCATCGAGACGTGGCTAGTTTTTTTACAGAATGTTTTAGGTGGGATATCTTTTAACATCCTTACTAATATATATATATATTATATATATATTATATATAATATTATAAATGCGAAAGTAACTCTGTCTGTCTGTCTGTCTGTCTGTCTGTCTGTTACTCTTTCACGCCAAAACTACTGAACGGATTTGAATAAAATTTGGTATACAGATGGTCTAGACCCTGAGAAAAGACATAGGCTACTTTTATTGCGAAAAGGGGTTGCAAGGGGTTAAAAGGGGGAAAAAAAAGATGTATGAGATTTCTTAATTTTAAAAGATAAAACCGTGAAACTTTATATTTAAGCACTTGATAAGATATAATTAAACATTTGTTCTAGCGTTTTTGAAATTTCGACCTGTGAGGGGATGAAATAGGGGTTGAAAGTTTGTACGAAGTTTGTCATTTTTGAAGATAAAAAAATTACATTTTGTATGTAGGCACTAAATAATTAACAAAAAATCATTTGTTTTAGCATTTTGAAATTTTACCAGTGTGGGGTTGAAATAGGGGTTGAAAGTTTTTATGGGTATTTGTCATTTTTGAAGATAAAACCATAAAATTTGGTACGTGGGTCTTTTAGGATGTGTAGAGCTTTTCAACAAAAGGAATTCCCGAAATTCGAACGTTACGGAACGGATTTGGCACGGGAACTACGAAGCCAAACTTTTTGTATACAAAATCTGAACCACCGATCCTAGGAACATGATATTTAGAAGTTTTGGGTGTATCAAGTTAAAAAAAAATTTGGCTTTTGAAGTTAAAGTTCAGTTTGAAGTTTCCGTTACTTTACAAAATAAAACGATTCTCAATACATCATACATAGGTACTTTATACCTACTATAAATATTTTTTTTAAATATACGTATTAATGATTCTTATTAAATAATTAAAAATGCTACCCAAAGATACTATTCCACGCGGACGAAGTCGCGGGTAACAGCTAGTATTCAACAAAATCTGGATTATTTATTTATTTCCAAACTTAAATCTATTTTTTTATTATGATTGCAATTCATTAAGTTGTACAATTCATAAAGTCACCGCCTACTCCTATATATACCTGTTGTAGCCCATTCACAAAATTGAAGCTTCTCAAAACGTTTAGTAGACTTAAGGGTAAAAACACTATTAAACTCATTTTTAATTAAACCAAAAATATCAGCATAAAGAACACCCGGATCGTTGTGCGAAAATGGGACTGAACCAATTTTTCAATCTATACTGTTTTGATAATATTCCAAACGATTATTTGTTACTGGCCTATATTCAATTATTTTAAGGAACTTCCGGCTGATTATAATATTTAAATGACACTATTAACCCGCAATAGTCAGACGGTAGGCAAACTCAATAGATCCTTAAAAGATGGGTTTCATTCTGAAAATACGTTGTCTAGACAAGTTGCACTATGTGCTGTTACCCTAGTTGGCTCTAAAAACTGATTTCTTAAATTATAGCTTTGAAATAATGAAATTAATCGTGTGGTTGTCACTGTTTTTTTAAAAAGATTAACGTTAAAGTCGCCACAAACTATAATGTGTTTACTTTTGTATTTTAATTTTTTTGATACATCTTCCATAGCAAATTCAAAGGTAGAAAAGTTGCCAGATGGTGGTCGGTACACGCATACTATGACAATTTTTTCCAATTCCACACATGACAATTCAATATTACGCCCTATAGAAAGATTTACAATGTCTAATCGATCTTTACATTTTAAACTGTTCTTGACAGATATCATGGATCCTCCATGAATGGCGGTTTTTCTGACAAAAAAGCTTATTAATTTTAAATTATTTATGTTAAAATTTAATTCACTGCTTTTAAGCCAGTGCTCAGTAATACAAATGACAGATGTATCCTGACATTCCAAAAACAGTTCAAAATCAAGGTCTTTGCCAGTCAGGTCCTGGATGTTTTGATGTACTATGTTTAGGTCCAAAGACCTGGTCTTTGTCTTGTATAAAATAATGTAATATGCTTTAAGGTAAAGTAATTAAGAAAGTTAAGAAGAAAGAAAACCACAATTTGAGTAACATTCCAAAGTATATTTAAACGTATTTAAAAAAAAAATACGTAACACGTACATAAAAAAATATTCTCATGTCGCAAAAGTGTTGGTCTACGTTTGGCTCTCACGCAAAATAGTTCGTCTACCAATTAGTTGTATCTTTGCTTTTAATTATAAGATTTTTTAATGCGAAGAGGCATGGTCGCAACCAACGCTGCACACTCGTCGGTCCTAATTGACTCCCACACAACCAAGAGTTTCGCCTTCAAGTCGCTCTTCGATCTTTATGGATTTGCGAAGGCCTTTTTCATTTTCCACCACAGGGTCTCAATCGGCGGTAAGTCGGGGCTGTTAGATGGCCATTCGCTGGTTGGGATGCTCTTTGACAGCAGCCGTGACTTTGTTGTCTTTGCAGTATGGCAGAAAGCACCGTCTTGTTGAAAAATGAAATAGTCTTGATGTTTGAGTGTCGCTTTGCCTTGTTGATCACACCAAGCATTTTAGTTTCCCAATTGACCTTGTGTTTTAGATCACCGCAGACCGCAGCAATTGGCTAAGCCTTATCGGTGCCACATGTGTCTATTAATTTTTATTTATATAAACTAATGTATATATATCACGGAATAAATTAGTTTCTTTCTTTCTTTCTCTCTCTTCATTATCGTCATTAAGATGTCCATCCCAAAACTATAAATATTACTTAGCTTAGTACAATTTTAGGTAATAAGTATTTAGTTAGTTGATCCAATGCTTGACAGAACGATGTTAAGCCCAAGTTATGGCAGTGGAAGCTTGAAGGTAGCCGTTTGGCAATGGTCGCCAATTCGCCTGCCAAATGGACAGCTGGCATCCGCCATCGCCAAACGTCAATTATGTCAACCCCCCGGCAATTTTGCGTTATGCAACAAAATATGGACGATATCGCCAACTTTATTTAAACTAGTGGCACAGCTTGGTGGCGAATAGTAAGGTGTGCAATGGAGAGGCTCAATTAAGTAATGAGTAGATGTTACGTTGAAGTTATACTAACAGGCTGTCAGTTTAGTCTGATAATGGTTAAAATGCTTTTGAAACCAATACATACAAATTCTGTTTACTAAGGTAAGGTGGGACTTCTTGGCGGGAAAGTGAAGAGTCATGTCTGCAGTTTTGTTTTATTTTCTAAAATTCGTGATATTTCTAACATTTATGTGTAATAGCGGTGGATTATTAATCGTTAAGTGTTTGTTAATATATTATAAGTGTTGGTAAATCAAACGAAGCAGTGCAACATCACTTTTCATATTCTCTCAAGGAGTCCATGTGAGATCTCAGTATAGTCCCACATCTTTACTGAGGACTCAAGGGGCTTAGGGGAGGGTATCTCATTTATCATTTATCATCTTTATCATCACTCATTCTCATTTACTATGAATTATAAATTATTAATATATCACTTACTTGACACTGGCTAGATGTGCTAGACGCACAAAGCTAATATATAAAAAAAAGGTAAGGTGTAAAAGGTAGTTTATTATACCACTAGGTAGCATAAAAGTCTACGGCTCCTTTCATGAAAAGTGTACGCCGCGGCCCCTTGGACGCTTGCGACACCAGAAGCATAAAAATCATGTTGCCGAACTTTTGTAGACTTAACAAATTCTTTTAATATGAAGTACATATTCATGTAACTTTCTTGGTTTCTTTATGTTTACTTTTCATTATCTTGAATGTTTGTTTATTAGCATGAGTTCTTGTCTCAATATATATATAAATAAGGGAATGAGCGAAGCCGCCCCAACACAGTATCTTCGATAACTTAATGGGGATGTTTCATTTCACATGTATTGTTATAATTTTGAGACACAATAAAACTATTTAATATTTTTTTATTTTTATGTTACTGGCGCGAATTTTCTTGCTCTTTCCTTTACGATCAAGTTCGCGCCCCGCCCGTGTTAATTTTTAAGTTTGACATTCGTAAGAGCTATTTGGAGTCAAACTTGTATAAACGATTTTGAATTTGTTTATCTTTTTGAAATAATATTGATTTGATTCATGTAGTATAGTCAGAAACACGTTATTGCAGTTGTATGTTGTTGTTTGTTATAACATAGCGTCGCAGTGGTCGCAAAAGAGTCTTCTATTTGTTAAAAATGTCTGAAGAACTAGTCCGACGTATCATTGAGATCGCAAGGTTGTTATAATATAAATGAATAGTTGGACAATTTTCACAATTTTTAATGCTAGAGGTCTGAAAATGTATACAAGGACTTCGTTTCAAGGTATTAGGCCATTCATCCCTAAACAAACGGTTGAATGAAACATTTAACAAAATAAAAACATAAGACAATTGCAATTTCACAAGAAGTGAAATTCCGTCAGAAACATTTTAAATCATAATATCGGACAGTTATAACGCTTCTATAACATTCTACATATTTGCAAGCAATAAGCTCAGTGCGACACTACGAGCTGATTAGATTGCTACGAGCTTCTATAATGCTACGAGCTTATATAATGCTACGAGCTTATATAATGCTACGAGTTTATACAATGCTATGAGCTTATATAATGCTACGAGCTTATACAATGCTATACGCATATACAATGCTACGAGATTTAACAATGCTACGAGCTTATATAATGCTACGGGATTTCACTATATGCTACGGGGATTGTTGTCGCTTCGTGGTTGCTGCGAACGTAACTAAAAAATGTGCGACGAGGCACTGAGCGTCCGGAAATATGATCATATATTAATGCTATAAATATAAAAACTATGTAGTTGCAAAACAAAACAAAACAATGAGCATAGTGAGTTGCGACGTACTCATTCTAAAGCAACGGGGATTACAGCTTATTACAAGAATTTTAAAATGCTGTTGCTATGTGGTTGCTTTGAAATTAACAAGCTACTAAGCTTCCGCGTGTAATATAATAATGCATATAATAATGCTGTAGGCCTAAAATATCTACGTACATCCTATAAAATACTGAACGAGCTTATTAAAATGCGACGCCAATTTAAATACATGGTTATGCATCCTGAGTCAGTGGTTATAAAAGAATGGTAGAATGCTGTTGCCGTGTGGTCGCGTTTGAACAAAGTATAAAATGCTACGCTTAGGAGGGGTCCGTAGCATTCCAACCTCTAAAAATCTAGTTAACCTAAAAAATAAGGCACTACGATAAATATAGACTTCTAACGTCTGTAAATCAATGTTGAATATATTTTTCAACCTATGCTGCCTTACACCTTTGTATTTCACCACTGGGTCAGCGTGGTAGATTATGACCTAAATAAATCTCTTTTACTTCGTTCATGAGAGGAGACTCGAGCTCAGCAGTCGGACGTTACTAGGTTGCGATAATAATGAATAGAATTCTTTAAAATGAAAAAAATATTGTCTTTACTTAATATACAACAAACTATGGTAAACACAATCTAATGTACATTGTCTATCAAAAGGCAAATAAGTTGACACATTTCTGACGAACTTTAAGTTATACTCTTCAAGCCGCAGAGTAAAATTAAAAGTTAATAGCCCAGAACATGGGCCGGAACATGACTTGAGTGTTTACATTTAGCTAGTTACAACATCGGCGAGGAAGGGAGGCGCCCCAGGGGTCGGGAAGGAGGCAGAAAGAGGACAGAAAGGGGGCAGGAAGGGGGCAGGAAGGCGGTAATAAAATAAGAAGCCCGCAAAACCCCCTTCCCCTTTGCTGCAAAATCAGATAGCGCGCGGTTAGCTAATCATCCGTTAGTGATCTTTGCATTGAACGTTTAACCTTTGGTTTCGCTTTGTGTAGGTACTAAGTTTAGAAATGCTGGCAGCCACGCGAGGCTTGGTTTTTGAAAACAATTACCAAAGTTAAGCAGCGTTTATAGAAGTTCATAGCTTGGTGACCCTTATTGTTGCATTGGACGACCGATAAGGCGCGGTTGCGAGTATACCCTCACTCCAATCTTGAGGTCGTGGGTTCGATTCCCTCAAAGGATAAATCTTTGTGTGTTGAAATATGAATATTTGTTCTGGTCTGGGTGTTTTCCTATTGAATTAACAAAAAAATATATGTATGTTATCCGTTATTTAGTATCCATAACACAAGTTGTTAATGATACATAAGTAATTGGAACTAAATAATTGGTGTAAGTGTCAGAAATAATTATTCCATATGCTTTTAAAGTCACGTTATATTGTACGTTATTTCCATATTTGGTAGTCGTTAAGTCAAGTTCAAAGGCCTTTTTGGGCGGCTTGTAAAATTGTTACAGCAGAATGCCTGCGTCAATACGCGTGGTGGAGATTTGGTCTATGATCTAAAAACCCTCGTGGTTTATTAAAGGAGGCCAGTGCTCTGTAGCGGAACGTTAATGAATTAAGATTATGGTGATAAACTCATATTACTAATTTTGTACATACATACACGCCTGTTTCTCCCGAAGGGGTAGGCAGAGGTATACTATACGCCCACTCTTCGCCAATTATTTAGCCTATTGCCTCTTACCGGGAACTGTTACGTTCGCCAGAGCCTCGTCCGTTGATCGGCAGGTGCCCCACTTGCAGGTAAGGTTGGTATGGGCTCCATAGGTCTTGGTAGGATCCCTATACACCCACTAGTCATTATATACTAGTGTTGTGGTTTAATATTTCCTGTAACGTAATGAATGAATGAATAAAATGTATTTGAGACCATTTGTCCGTATTTTGTTAGTAATAACTGAGCCTCTGAAAAATAATAAAAAATTTTGAAAGAGCATATATTTTATGTGTACATTATACAAATTTTAATAACAATGTAACCTACCATTTTTTTGGATTCATATTATGCAAAGTAAAGTTAAGTAAAGTCAAAAGTTCTTTATTTCATAAACTATTACATAGCACTTGAAAACGTCAAAACAAAATATAAATATTAAAAAAAACTAAATATTACTACACTGACATTACGAAGCTTAGATTCGCAAAGAATAAGGATAGGTCTGTTAACCTATCCTTATTTTTCTTTGCTTAGGATTCATATTATAAAATATAATGGGAATATATTGAACTGCTTACCAATAAAAATATAATACCTACCTATCGAAGATGAAATGATTTTTTAAATGAATATGTGGATAATAATGGGTTTTATATAATGTGTCATCACAACATCCTACATCACAAATTGAAACTAACCAATTTTTTTTGTTTTGAATGGAAAATCATCAAATGACCTTCCCCCGCTGTGGGTGGGGCGGGAGGGTGTGTCAGACTTTTACTGACTAAAAACCATCCATTTTCCTCCTTGAGCCTGCTACGTGCCGAGGCCGCGGTAACCCACCTAACCTATACCTAGGCTGTAAATGATAATAATATTCATAATAATTTTTATTTCAGGCAGAGCCCATAGTGTTAGTAACAATTATTCTTATTTGCTAATGTTAGTATTACAATAGGTAGGTCAGTAAAAATTATAAATCTACAATCTGCTAGGCTTTACAGCGGAATGCAGGCTTAGCCACAGCTCTAGCAATGGCGAGTCCCATCTGTCAGTCCACTTATAATAATGATGATTAGTTTAAACGTTTTTATTATTAATCTGTCAATTGTGTTTTCCGTGTATGTCATTAAGTAGGTACACAATTTTTCATTCTTTTGAAAGAAGTAAAGATTTTGCTTGTGTTCTCACGCCATTTTAATTAGTATTGTCACGCAATTAATTTGTAGAAGATATTTTTATTATATTCCACACATAATTATACCATTATAAATAAAAGAAAGAAAACCCACAATGAAGTAAAGAACAAAGGAGTCTTTATTTATTACAAAAAGCAATTTCCAGGCGACCTCGGCATTACCCTTATCAGGGTTAATTATACGTGAAAATAATTAATATTCAGGCCGAGCCGCAATTACACAGCCGGCTGGCGAACATGCATTCAAACTAGCAACGCCTCCTGCAGTGAAAGGGTGGGACTTATGGGTTATGAGGGTTCCGTCCCACAAGGACCAGGGGTAGGTGGCTAAGCCTATTGAATTTTAAATAAGTATGTGTTCCAGTTTTACAGCTCGGCCAGCGCAACTTTAAAAAAGGCGATTAGATAAACTCGCTTAGGTAGGGCGGCGTTCGAAAGCTGCGTCATTTCCTTGAGTTGTCGATCCCACAATCCCTTAAGGAAAGGTCTTCAATCCTGTTATGACGGAGCCGAAACGTGAACACTCACTGTAGGGCTGTTCCACAAATTCAAAGTAGCTCAGCGTGCGATAAAGCGCGTGGTGCTCAGGGGTCCTGTGGCGGATAGACTGAAGGACGCGTTTGGGCAAACGTAGTGTAGGACGACCTGCGGCAAGGTGGATCGACAACTTGGGACAGGTAGCTGGTAGCGAATGGATGCGTTATTTGGAGGACCGGGATGGTAGGCGCTCTTTGGGGGCGGCCCACGTGCAGTCAACATTGAACGGCTGGGCTGATTGATTGTTATATTCCTGTAGGGTGGAGTCTTCCAATCTATTTGGTCGTGGTGGTAGAAAGCTGGTGGTCGCAGACGGCTCCAGATCAATCGACGTGGAAACCAGTGTGAGAATCCTATGCTTAGCCATGGACTATTACTGACTGAGATGATAATGTGTTTCTATGCCGCTATTACAACAAATAGGAAAAATAAAAGTACAGACAAACATAAAAGAATCATTTTAAGCTATTGCATAGCTTCTATCGCGGGTTTTGAGCGTGGAGACCGAATCCAGAAATTCCGTAACGAAAAAAACCTAACAACCCCCACTCCGACCGGCACAGCGGTGATACTTTTTAGTTTTTCCATCTATCGATAAACAGCAGAACTTTTAATGACTTTTTGAAATATCACGCTTGTCTCTTTAGTTCAGCGACCCGCCTTTAGGTCGCATTGGTTGTATCGGGTGGCTAAAATTTGTTTTCTTATCGGTCACCACGCTCAAAGTGTAACTTGAATTAATATCAAAGAAAAAAAAATACTGCATAAATAAAATAAAGAAATCATTATAATTGCAAAAGTTGATAAAAAATGCTATGCAATAGCTTTACCGCGGCAGTCTCCGAGAGCCACACGTTGTCTTGGTACTATGCTGAAGGTGTACGGAACCAATACGCGCGACTACGACTAGCACTTGGCGATTTTTTTTAAAAATTACTTCTTTTTGTAGTAGCCTGCTTACCTTGCCTCCTTCTCTTACCTGGAGGTAAATACTGTAAATAACAATCTATATTCAAATGTAGGTAGCATTATTATTGAAATGAAGGAAAACTGCATTCACCAAGGTAAAAGGCATTGGGTCATACTCCATAATGCGGACGTAGTCCAGATTGGTGAAGGCCACCCAATTGGACTTCAACTTTGCTTGCTTGCTTTAATTATCAAACACAAACGGTCACCCATCCAAGAACTGGCCTCAAACTCAGCTTTACTTCAGTGATCGTTTCCTACTATTATACTCGCACGTGACATACTTTAATCATCCGTGTGTATGCGTGTATGCCCGCAGTTGAGCATTGCGTCAGAGTATATCGTGTGTATCGGCAAAGGCAAGGTGTAATCTTGTTTGCGGGTAGTTTCAATAAATATAGCCGAGCAGGTCGCACTTTTGACAGGCTTCCCGGTGCGCTGGCCTACTGTACTCGAACGAGCTAATATTGTGTGGTGATTGAATAAAACCACTCATATCTTATGACTAATCTTAGTATATGACTTAAAAACTTAAATTTTAAAGTTGAAATTGTAGTGTACAATAGTGTGTGGAGCACATTTTCAACTTTCACCACCAAAGAACTATACCACTGTATGTCTCGCCCGAGGGTGTGCTGGAAAGCGACTAAGAGAATGATCTCGTCTAGTGTCAAAATTTCCCTTCGCCGGTAGCCAAGGTACCCCCTGGAACAGCACTCTATTCCCCTTCGCTGGTGGCCAGGGTACCCCCTGATACAGCATCTTATCACTCCTTCCTCTTACGGTACGAGTGGCGAGCGGCGGCTTACAACCGAAAGCGGACCACCGTGTATTAAATTAAATTAAATTAAATTAAAAATTCATTTATTCAAGTTTGGCTCAATAGAGCTCTTATGAATGTCATACTTATAAACTAACGCGCCCATTCACTGCGGGCGGGAGCTTGATCGTAAAAGAACGGGCAAGAAAATCGTCAAGGTTGGTTTTTTCTCCCGCCAGTCACAATTAAAATACATAATATTAAAACAAAACAATTAAAACAAAACAATTGTGTTCTGCAGTCACAAGATTTGAAAAAAAAGGGAGACAGAACTAATAAAATTATAAAATTACATAGACAATGTATGTAAGTAATCGTTATATTGTAAAGAGGGCCGCAGAACACAACTTTTATCGTTGTAAATGTTACATCCAAGCGTTTTTGTCATTAACGTAATCATTAACCGTGTAATACCCTTTCTTGGTAAGTGATGTCTTAACGGTTTGCTTA
Organism: Musotima nitidalis; assembly: GCA_949126915.1. Lineage (NCBI taxonomy): Eukaryota > Metazoa > Arthropoda > Insecta > Lepidoptera > Crambidae > Musotima > Musotima nitidalis. The sequence continues at coordinate 1,011,609 of OX421424.1, read as the reverse complement.
AACTTTTCAAAAGGCAAATCTAAAATATCTTTTGGAATTTTGTTATAATATTGTATACCCTGCCCCATAAACGATTTTCGAATTTTATGCAGGCGTAAAAATGGATTTAATAATTTATTTCTATTTCTAGTATTAAAACTGTGATCATCACAGCGCCTGTTATAGGTTTCTATGTTTCGTTTTATAAATATTATACTATTATAAATGTATTGAGAGGCAACAGTCAAGATACCTATTTCTTTAAACTTTTCTCTAAGAGTTGTCCGTGAGCTTAGTCCGTAAATAGATCTTACAGCCCGTTTCTGTAAAATAAAAATTGTTTCTATATCTGCTGCTAGTCCCCACATAAGAATACCATAAGACATTAGGCTATGAAAGTAACTAAAGTATACCATTCTTGCCGTATCAACATCTGTTAATTGGCGAATTTTGCGAATAGCATAAGCTGCGGAACTAAGTTTGCCAGCAAGAGTATCAATATGTAGACCCCACTGAAGTTTTTCATCTATAGTTATTCCCAAGAAAACAGTAGAATCTACTAAATCTAGTTTCTGACCGTCAATAATGATATTTGTTTCGAGTTTCCTTACGTTTGGAACAGTGAATTTAATACATTTCGTTTTTTTAGCATTTAGCTGTAAGTTGTTAACAGTAAACCAACGAAGCAGCTCTGCAAGGGCATCGTTTACATCGCTAAAGTCCTTTTTATGTCGATCAATATTAAATACTAAAGAAGTATCATCAGCAAATAATACCATCTCACAACGCCTACTCATAAAAATGGCAAATCATTTATATAAACTAAAAAGAGAAATGGTCCTAAAATTGAACCCTGAGGGACCCCCATACGCACAGACGACCCGGATGATCTAGTTTCGTTAATATATCTACCGTCTGAATTCGTGAACAAAGATATTGACAACAACTTTTGGGCTAAGCCTCCTACACCATAGTATTTTAATTTAAGAATTAGAGTCTGGTGGTCAACACATTCAAAAGCCTTAGACAGATCACAAAAAACTCCTAGAGCATTTTGCGACAACTTCCAAGCTTCAAAAATATGCTGCATTAAAGCTGCACCAGCATCTGCCGTAGAACGGCTCTTTCTAAGACCGTACTGCTTTTAATATAGGAGATCATGTGAATTAAAGTAAGTTGTTAACTGATTAAGAATAATTTTTTCAAAGACCTTACTTAAAACTGGTAAGATTGAAATAGGTGTATAGTTACTTTTGTCCTCTTTGCAACCGGATTTATGTAAGGGAATAACCTTACTCAGTTTCATTAGGTCCCTTGATTAATACATTCATTTAATATGAACGCAAGATATGGGGCAGTAGAATGTATTATTGATTGAATTACTTTAGTGGACAGATCACCCGTATTTTTAATTATTACTTCTTTAAAGGATTTTAAAATATTTACATGTGTGATATATCTCAATTTAAAGATGGAATTGCAGACTGGTACATATTCCGAAAGAAGTGATACAGCAACTAAAGGAGACGAATTTAGACTTGAAGTTGTCTCTATTGGTATTCTCGCAAAGAAATCGCCAAATGTTTTAGCTACTTCTGCTTTACATTCTACAGTTATATCGTCATCTTTAAGGACAAAGGTATCATCTTTGGGCGCACGCCTGCCAGATTCGCGGTTTATAATATTCCACGTTGTTTCGATCTTACTATCCGACGACATTATTTTATTTTTTATGAATTCGGATTTTGGTGCAATTACCCTTTTAAATGTCTTAGAATCTGAGGGCACGGCAGTGCCCCCGCCAAGTCGAGCGCGAAGTAAACACTGCCGTACCATCCTTTACTGGAACGATTTCGCCGCATTTTTGGGCCCCTATTTGAGAACCTGGATAAGACCAGAACGCAGAAATTTTCATCATCCAGTAAGCTATGATAACATACCTAAAATCCAAAATTTCAAGTCTGTGGGACTTATAGTTCCGAAGTTAAGCGAAAGCAAAGTTTCGCATTTATGTCACACACTCACTCACCTACTCATGATCATCAAAATAGAACTAGTACTTCCCATAAACTCAGAGCGCTGAAATTTGGTACCTACAGAGTTAGGGTTTCATAGCCACATAAAGGCAAAACTATAAAAACTACGATAATCGAAGATCTGGAGTACCTGGTGACCCTGATTAGAAAACGCAATACGAAAAACTGTTGCTACTATACAAGAATCAGAACCGGAAAAAAAGGGTACAAAACCAGTATCAAGCCTTCATTTTCACTTGTTATTCAATCAACGTTGCCCAATTGGCAATTTTTCATCGTCAATGGGTAGCGGTTCTGGCGACAGATTGGTATAATATTGTCACGGAGCACCTGGTTCTGTGCCCTTGTGTTCCCTTCAACGGCCAAGTCACACAACACTAACTATAATAATGAAGAAATCGCAGTAAGGAACCTTAGGCTTGGCAAGATTTTGTCTAGATTTCATTACTTTTTAGAGATGAGCAAGCAGCTCCATCGAGACTTGGCTAGTTTTTTTACAGAATGTTTTTGGTGGGATATCTTTTAACATATTCAATAAAATCTGGATTATGATTGCAATTCTTTAAGTTGTACAATTCATAAAGTCACCGCCTACTCCTATATATACCTGTTGTAGCCCATTCACAAAATTGAAGCTTCTCAAAACGTTTAGTAGACTTAAGGGTAAAAACACCATTAAGCTCATTTTTAATTAAACCAAAAATATTAGCATAAAGAACACCCGGATCGTTGTGCGAAAATGGGACTGAACCATTTTTTTAATCTATACTGTTTTGATAGTATTCCAAACGATTATTTGTTACTGGCCTATATTCAATTATTTTAAGGAACTTCCGGCTGAATATATTTAAATGACACTATTAACCCGCAATAGTCAGACGGTAGGCAACTCAATAGATCCTTAAAAGATGGGTTACATTCCGAAAATACGTTGTCTAGACAAGTTGCACTATGTGCTGCTACCCTAGTTGGCTCTAAAAACTGATTTCTTAAATTATAGCTTTGAAATAATGAAATTAATCGTGTGGTTGTCACTGTTTTTTCAAAAAGATTAACGTTAAAGTCGCCACAAACTATAATGTGTTTACTTTTGTATTTTAATTTTTTTAATACATCTTCCATAACAAATTCAAAGGTAGAAAAGTTGCCAGATGGTGGCCGGTACACGCATACTATAACATTTTTTTCCAATTCCACACATGACAATTCAATATTACGCTCTATAGAAAGATTTACAATGTCTAATCGATCTTTACATTTTAAACTGTTCTTGACAAATATCATGGATCCTCCATGAATAGCGGGTTTTCTGACAAAAAAGCTTATTAATTTTAAATTATTTATGTTAAAATTTAATTCACTGCTTTTAAGCCAGTGCTCAGTAATACAAATGACAGATGTATCCTGACATTCCAAAAACAGTTCAAAATCAAGGTCTTTGCACAGTCAGGTCCTGGATGTTTTGATGTACTATGTTTAGGTCCAAAGGCCTGGTCTTTGTCTTGTATAAAATAATGTAATATGCTTTAAGGTAAAGTAATTAAGAAAGTTAAGAAGAAAGTAAACCACAATTTGAGTAACATTCCAAAGTTTATTTAAACGTATTTAAAAAAAAATATTCTCATGTCGCAAAAGTGTTCGTCATGGTCGCAACCAACGCTGCACACTCGTCGGTCCTAATTGACTCCCAAACAACCAAGAGTTTGCTTTCAAGTCGCTCTTCGATCTTTATGGATTTGCGAAGGCCTTTTTTCATTTTCCACCACAGGGTCTCAATCGGCGGTAAGTCGGGGCTGTTAGATGGCCATTCGCTGGTTGGGATGCTCTTTGACAGCAGCCGTGACTTTGTTGTCTTTGCAGTATGGCAGAAAGCACCGTCTTGTTGAAAAATGAAATAGTCTTGATGTTTGAGTGTCCCTTTGCCTTGTTGATCACACCAAGCTTTTTAGTTTCCCAATTGACCTTGTGTTTTAGATCACCGCAGACCGCAGCAATTGGCTAAGCCTTTTCGGTGCCACATGTGTCTATTAATTTTTATTTATATAAAGTAATGTATTTCACGGAATAAATTTGTTTCTTTCTATCTTTCTCTCTCTCTTTATTATCGTCATTAAAGATGTCCATCCCAAAACTATAAATATTACTTAGATTAGTACTATTTTAGGTAATAAGTAATTAGCTAGTTGATCCAATGCTTGACAGAACGATGTTAAGCCCAAGTTATGGTAGTGGAAGCTTGAAGGTAGCCGTTTGGCAATGGTCGCCAATTCGCCTGCCAAATGGACAGCTGGCATCCGCCATCGCCAAACGTCAATTATGTCAACCCGGCAATATCGCGTTATGCAACAAAATATTCGCCAACTTTATTCAAACTAGTGGCACAGCGTGGTGGCGAATAGTAAGGTGTGCAATGGAGAGGCTCAATTAAGTAATGAGTAGATGTTACGTTAAAGTTATACTAACAGGCTGTCAGTTTAGTCGGATAATGGTTGAAATGCTTTTGAATCCGATACATACAAATTCTGCTTACTAAGGTAAGGTGGGACTTCTTGGCGGGAAAGTGAAGAGTCATGTCTGCAGTTTTGTTTTATTTTCTAAAATTCGTGATATTTCTAACATTTATGTGTAATAACGGTGGATTATTAACCGTTAAGTGTTTGTGAATATACATAAGTGTAGGTAAATCAAACAAATCAGTGCAACATCACTTTTCATATTCTCTCAAGGAGTCCATGTGAGATCTCAGTATAGTCCCACATCTTTACTGAGGACTCAAGGGGCTTAGGGGAGAAAGAAAGAAAGAAAGAAAGAAAAACTGTTTATTAGCGTTAGACATAAGTATACATGTCATATAAATATTACATTTTGAAACCTTATTCTATAGTTTAGTACTAACGCTAATCCGATGCTCACTCAGCATAAGTCGAGACATTTAACAATATCCCGACGCTGGTCTTCCGGAGACACCAGGCAATTGAAGTAACACTGTGCGCTGCGACGACACGTCGAACGTATCTTAAATTTACAATTATTAAAACTACTAATATTTATTACATGAATGTTTAAAGTGGGTGCGAGAAAGAAACAAGATGGGGGATATACATATACCTGATACATAAATAGTATATACAAAAATAAATAAAATAACAATTACATCATAATGATTATATACAATACAACACAGGCTAAATTAATTTCTGAATATTCAATAAATAGTTCTTATATTTCAATTTGAAGGACTTTACACTACAACAGTTCCTAAAAGGTGGTGGAATATTATTCCAGCACTTCGTGGCAGCATAACGAAAACTACCACGAAATGCTGCTGTGCCGTGTTGTACATTTAAAAGGCGAGGGGCATATCTAGATGGACGACTAGAGTATGTTAACTTGTCGTATAGATACGATGGTGATCTATGGTGAATAATATTAAAAAGCAAGCAGGCAAAATGATACTCGTGCCTAGTCTTCATGTTCATTAGGTTGCTCTGATTCAAAAATGGAGTAACGTGAGCTCGCCGTGGGATCGGAAAGCAGAATCTAGCGCACGCATTCTGAACTCGCTGGATAAGGTCCTTTGTATAGCCAAAAAGGCAGTTTCCAATGACGGTATCTGCATAGTTCAGTTTGGATAGAATCAGGGATTCGCAGAGCATTATACGACGATCAACATCCAAATAATTGCGTACTTGGTATAAAACTTTAAGACGGTAAAAGCAGTTTTTAACTGTCTCTACAACGTGGTTGTGAAACTTAAGAGTATCATCCATAAGAACGCCAAGGTTTCGCGCTTCCGTTACCTGTTCAACAGAAACTCCTCCAATTTTGAGTTCGGGATTAAAAGTATTAATTCGATTCCTTTGAGAAGTAGATCCGAGAACGAGGAATTTTGATTTATTTGGATTCAGAACTAAGCAATTCCTCAGTGCCCATTCATTAATTCTCTCAAGATCGGCGTTAATAAGAGCTACAGCAGATTCTGTCTGATCCGGATGAAAGGACAAATATATTTGAACGTCATCAGCGTAGATATGATGGTTACAATTTTTTATGTTACTTGGCAAGTCTGCAGTATATAAATTAAAGAGGACTGGACCCAAAATAGAACCCTGCGGAACTCCTCGGCCAATAGGACGTGACTCTGAAAAAGATTTCATGCCGTTTTCATTAGTTATCTCTACTCGCTGAGAGCGGCCACTGAGGTAACTAGAAAACCACTTTACCACTTGGTCATCGAAACCATAAAATGACAATTTGCACAGGAGAAGATCATGGTTAATTGTTTCAAACGCGCGTGAATAATCTAGTAAACTAATTATGGATCCTTTACCCACATCAATACCGGCAAGGATGTCGTCCAAAACATCCAATAAGGCAGTAGCAGTACTACGTCCGGCTCGGAATCCAGACTGTTTCGATGGCAAAATTTTATTAGAGATCAAAAATTCTGTTAGTTGTTGACATACTACTTTTTCGATAATTTTTGACATAAAAGGCAGTATACTAACTGGTCTGAGATCCTTTAGTTCAGTTGGGTTATTTACCTTTGGAAGAGGTTTAACAAGTGCCTCTTTCCAAGCCTCAGGAAACACCCCACTTTGTATAGATAAGTTAACGATCGCAGTTATTACTTTAAGCGTTCGTGGCAGAGTCAAAATGACCATGTCGCGAGTTATACCATCCAAACCTTCAGCGTTTGTACTTATACCCATAATAATTTTTAATACCGTATCCTCATCAACAGTTTTCAGTGTAAAGGCTGAAGAACAGAATCTATTATTTTTAAAGTACGTTAGATCTGCAGTAGTAACGTTATTATTTCCAGGGGCGTTAAGAAAATGATTATTAACAAGATTTGCGTCATTGAGGCCTGGAGGCAAAGAAGCTTGCTTTTGTTTAAAATCGACAATATTCTTTTTGATATTGTTCCAAAGTTTTTTGGAATTTTGTGCGTTTGAGTTAACGGTGTAGCGAAAATATGCGACTTTTTCCGCGTACATAGCTTTATTTACAGTAGACTTAAGCTCCTTATAATATTTCTCATCAGCCTCAAGTTTCGTCAAACGACTTTTAGAATGAGCTTCGTCTCTTAGCCTCATCATTATCCGAATAGTCGGTGTTATCCAAGGATAACCTTGATGTTTAACACAAGATTTAATAATAGGCGCATGAAGGGCTTCATTTACATCAGTACTCATTAAACGCTCCCAGTTTATGGCATTTCCAAGAGTGTTAAATTCGGGCATGTTTATGTCTTTAAGAGATCTATACTGAATCCATCTTGGGGTTACCTTTGGCTTGGTCAGACGTAGTTGGCAAGTGATGAATGCGTGATGGCCTAAGTCCGGAATGTAATCGACAGATATATTCAATACTTTTGTGGTACTACAAACAACGTCTATAAGAGTCTCAGAATGGTCTGTGAAGTGAGTTGGTTTACTAACGTATTGTGTCATATTTATATATTCAAGAAAATTTTTAAACTTAACTGCTTCATTTGAAGAAGGAGTAAGAAGGTCGATGTTGAAGTCACCCAAAACAATAATATGGTCGAAGTTAGAAAGTGACAAGACTGACTCAGTTAGTGCATCAAAAAATGTATTAACGTTTACCCACGGCGGGCGATATGCAGTGCCAACAGCTAATCTTTGGCCGGCAAGTGAAACACTAAGCCACATTTGCTCAACTGTATCCGCATGAGGGACCTTGATTTGCCTCGCATATATGCCATTTCGTATATAGAAACCAACGCCACCGCCGCACGACTTCTTTGAGTCTTTGGGTCTTGGAATATGTCGCAACCTATACCCCGAAGGCAAGGGCGCCCGTTTTTCTTCATTATCTTTAAACCATGTTTCGTTTATAGCCATAATGTCAACAGAACGGTTCTCCAACGCTGCTATGAACTCGTCGTGCTTTGTTCCCAGCGACCCCTTATTTAATAAACCCAATGTAAATAAATTCTTTTTAACAAATTGATAAACAAATGAATGCGATGTCGTTATGAATTTAGAATTTATCAGATATTTTTTGAGGATCGTTTGGTGGCGTTTATTTTTTGATACATTTAAAAAAGTTAAAATAACATAACGGAAAAAGCAGTCAGACGGTAGAAGCAGCAGCGCAGTGTTACTTTTTATATCTAAAGGAAACGGAACATGTACATTTTTAAATATTGTTAAGGCGAATACTAGAAACATATGGAGTTTATCAACTAAAACAATGCAAAACCTGTGAATCAATTCAAAGCTATCAGAAGCATACGTATTATCATTCTCTTGACGGGATATTCTATTACAATTCGCAATTCGTTTTAAAATCTTATGTTGCAACACAATTTTGTCAAAGATATACAAATAAGCCTCACAACATTTTTTATATAAATTATCAAAGAAAATAAAGAGAGAAGTCAGTGTAGCATGGAAGTTACTAAACATTATGGTTAGCATCACCAACGACGTCAGCCCCAAAAACCGTAACGAGGTCCATCTCAGATCGGAGTCGCCAACGGTCACCGCCGTGCTCACGACGGGCAAATATCTTTCCGTCTCGCGTCCATACGAACTTCCAGTTCAGACGTTTGGCGGTCTCTCGTGCCTTCAGAAACAGCGCTCTGTTGCGGCGGGTGAGCCGTTCATTGATGTAAAGCTGGCGGGGAGTTGTACAAGTACCATCTTCGTTGTTGGCAGGCACAGTGAGGCGGCGGCGCACGCGCGCCGCCCGAAGCAGAGCGTCACGCTGGTCGCGGCACGCAAGGCGCACGACAATAGGTCGCGGGCGCACGGAGCCGTCCGCGGCGGGCGCCGGGGGTGCCCCCATCCGCACCGCACTCACTACATCCCGCTCCTCGACGTCTACTCCCAGTATTTTGGCGACTGTTAGAGCAACATGAGTGGAGTTCTTATTGCATTCTGGATAGTTGGCAATCTCTATATCATTTCCGAGCATTTGTTGATCTCGTTCATCTATATCCAATTTGAGTTGCTCAACTGTTTTTTCCAGGTTGGATATTATTTGGTTCTGGGCAAGCGGTTCAACAAACCTGCTCTCCAGGTCGTCGATTCTGCTCTCCAGCGCTTGCAGACGTGCGTTTTGTGAATTGATGGTATCCTTGACCTCGGACATGATAGAACGGAATTCGCCAAATTCGCTACGTATAGCCCTCATTTCCACCAACAGTTCTTTGAATTCCGCCTTCGACAACGTGATTTCAGATCCGTGCTCACCAGAATCGTAAATCTTGTCCGTACTCGTGTTAGACTGGTCCCTTGGATTTAGTTGTCGACGAATTGTGACGTTACTCGACTGCTCTGGTGGGACATTTGTGGAAATTTTTGGTGTTTTATTCAAACAACGGGGGCATTTCCAACTATCACGGCGACTTTTATCATGCATGTAGAACGAGAAGAAACGCTGTGGACTTATATTTATACATTCTAAGTCATATTTGGCTTTACATGTAGAACAACACATAAACTCCTTATTGGGTATTGGCTTATTGCACCCTGCACAATTATTCCCTGTGGTATTCGGCATATTGAATGATGGTCCAGCAAAAATAATGAAAGTGCGTTCAAACAAGGCACAGCGGCAAGCAAGTAGAATATGGTGTACAAACGAGGCATGCGGGGCACACGATGCGGGCGGGGGCGGGGCGAGGCTGCGTCATCCACAGGCGGGGAGGCGGGAGCGTATGCGCGGCTTGTAGGAATGCGTCATGCACGGCAGAACGTTAAATAATTTTTGAATTGTATTCACTTACAGCGTTTGAGTCCTAAAGTTTCCAATAGAAAACTTTGCACAATTAGTTAGATGACACTTTCAGCTACAGAAATATACAAATTGCAACACAAACTGACAACTTTTAACCACTTTAAACTTAAAATATCGCGGAGTAAATTTACAACACGTCTTCTTCGCTCGAGTGTCGCGCGCCGGACCGGGAGGGTATCTCATTTATCATTTATCATCTTTATCATCACTCATTCTCATTTACTATGAATTATAAATTATTAATATATCACTTACTTGACACTGGCTAGATGTGCTAGACGCACAAAGCCATTATATAAAAAAAAAGGTAAGGTGTAGTAGTTTATTATACCACTAGGTAGCATAAAAGCCTTCGGCTCCTTTCATGAAAAGTGTACGCCGCGGCCCCTTGGACGCTTGCTACACCAGGAGCATAAAAACACGTTGCCGAACTTTTGTAGACCTATCAAATTCTTTTAATATGAAGTATATATTCATGTAACTTTATAGGTTTCTTTATGTTTACTTTTCATTTTTCATTTTGTTTTATCTTATCTTGAATGTTCGTTTATGAGCATGAGTTCTTGTCTCCATATATATATAAATAAGGGAATGAGCGAAGCCACCCCAACACAAGTATCTTCGAGAACTTAATGGGGATGTTTCATTTTACATGTATTGTTATAATTTTGAGACACAACAAAACTATTTTATTTTTATTTATTTTTATGTTACTGGCGCGAATTTTCTTGCTCTTTCTTTTACGATCAAGTTCGCGCCCCGCCCGCGTTAATTTTTAAGTTTGACATTCATAAGAGCTATTTGGAGTCAAACTTGTATAAGCGATTTTGAATTTGTTTATCTTTTTGAAATCATATTGATTTGATTCATGTAGTATAGTCAGAAACACGTTATTGCAGTTATATGTTGTTGTTTGATGTAACATAGCGTCGCAGAGGTCGCAGAGGAGTCTTCTATTTGTTGAAAATGTCTGAAAAACTAGTCCGTCGTATCACTGAGATCCCAAAGTCCTTACAATATAAATTAATAGTTGGACAATTTTCACTATTTTTAATGCTACAGAACTGAAAATTTATACAAGGACTTCGTTTCAAGATATTAGGACATTCATCCCTAAACAAACGGTAGAATGAAACATTTAACAAAATAAAAACATAAGACACTTGCAGAAACATTTTAAATCATAATATCGGACAGTTGTAACGCTTCTATAACATTCTACATATTTGCAAGCAATAAGCTCAGTGCGACGCTACGAGCTGATTAGATTGCTACGACCTTCTATAATGCTACGACCTTCTATAATGCTACGACCTTCTATAATGCTACGAGCTTATATAATGCTACGAGCTTATATAATGCTACGAGCTTATATAATGCTACGAGCTTATACAATGCTATACGCATATACAATGCTACGAGATTTAACAATGCTACGAGCTTATATAATGCTACGGGATTTCACTATATGCTACGGGGATTGTTGTCGCTTCGTGGTTGCTGCGAACGTAACTAAAAAATGTGCGACGAGGCACTGAGCGTCCGGAAATATGATCATATATTAATGCTATAAATATAAAAACTATGTAGTTGCAAAACAAAACAAAACAATGAGCATAGTGAGTTGCGACGTACTCATTCTAAAGCAACGGGGATTACAGCTTATTACAAGAATTTTAGAATGCTGTTGCTATGTGGTTGCTTTGAAATTAACAAGCTAATAAGCTTTCGCGTGTAATATAATAATGCATATAATAATGCTGCAGGCCTAAAATATCTACGTACATGCTATTAAATACTGAACGAGCTTATTAAAATGCGACGCCAATTTAAATACATGGTTATGCATCCTGAGTCAGTGGTTATAAAAGAATGTTAGAATGCTGTTGCCGTGTGGTCGCGTTTGAACAAAGTATAAAATGCTACGCTTTGGAGGGGTCCGTAGCATTCCAACCTCTAAAAATCTAGTTAACCTAAAAAATAAGGCACTACGATAAATATAGACTTCTAACGTCTGTAAATCAATGTTGAATATATTTTTCAACCTATGCTGCCTTACACCTCTGTATTTCACCACTGGGTCAGCGTGGTAGAGTATGACCTAAATAAATCTCTTTTACTTCGTTCATGAGAGGAGACTCGAGCTCAGCAGTCGGACGTTACTGGGCTGCGATAATGATGAATTACATACAAATTCTTTAAAATGAACAAAAGATTATCTTCACTTAATATACAACAAATTATGGTAAACACAATCTAATTTACATTGTCTATCAAAAGGCAAATAAGTTGACACATTTCTGAAGAACTTTAAGTTATACTCTTCAAGCCGCAGAGTAAAATTAAAAGTTAATAGCCCAGAACATGGGCCGGAACATGACTTGAGTGTTTACATTTAGCTAGTTACAACATCGGCGAGGAAGGGAGGCGCCCCAGGGGTCGGGAAGGAGGCAGAAAGAGGACAGAAAGGGGGCAGGAAGGGGGCAGGAAGGCGGTAATAAAATAAGAAGCCCGCAAAACCCCCTTCCCCTTTGCTGCAAAATCAGATAGCGCGAGGTTAGCTAATCATCCGTTAGTGATCTTTGCATTGAACGTTTAACCTTTGGTTTCGCTTTGTGTAGGTACTAAGTTTAGAAATGCTGGCGGCCACGCGAGGCTTGGTTTTTGAAAACAATTACCAAAGTTAAGCAGCGTTTATAGAAGTTCATAGCTTGGTGACCCTTATTGTTGCATTGGACGACCGATAAGGCGCGGTGGCGAGTATACCCTCACTCCAATCTTGAGGTCGTGGGTTCGAATCCCTCAAAGGATAAATCTTTGTGTGTTTAAATATGAATATTTGTTCTGGTCTGGGTGTTTTCCTATTGAATTAACTAAAAAATATATGTATGTTTATCCGTTATTTAGTATCCATAACACAAGTTGTTAATGATACATAAGTAATTGGAACTAAATAACTGGTGTAAGTGTCAGAAATAATTATTCCATATGCTTTTAAAGTCACGTTATATTGTACGTTATTTCCATATTTGGTAGTCGTTAAGTCTAGTTCAAAGGCCTTATTGGGCGGCTTGTTAAATTGTTACAGCAGAATGCCTGCATCAATTCGCGTGGTAGAGATTTGGTCTATGATCTAAAAATCATCGTGGTTTATTAAAGGAGGCCAGTGCTCTGTAGCGGGACGTTAATGGATTAAGATGATGGTGATAAACTCATATTACTAATTTTGTACATACATACACGCCTGTTTCTCCCGAAGGGGTAGGCAGAGGTATACTATACGCCCACTCTTCGCCAATTATTTAGCCTATTGCCTCTTACCGGGAACTGTTACGTTCGCCAGATCCTCGTCCGTTGATCGGCAGGTGCACCACTTGCAGGTGAGGTTGGCTTGGGCTCCTTAGGTCTTGGTAGGATCCCTATACACCCACTAGTAATTATATACTAGTGTTGTGGTTTATTATTTCCTGTAACGTAATGAATGAATGAATAAAATGTATTTGAGACCATTTGTCCGTATTTTGTTAGTAATAACTGAGCCTCTGAAAAATAATAAAATTTTTTGAAAGAGCATATATTTTATGTGTACATTATACAAATTTTAATAACAATGTAACCTATAATTTTTTTGGATTCATATTATGCAAAGTAAAGTTAAGTAAAGTCAAAAGTTCTTTATTTCATAAACTATTACATAGCACTTGAAAACGTCAAAACAAAATATAAATATTAAAAAAAACTAAATATTACTACACTGACATTACGAAGCTTAGATTCGCAAAGAATAAGGATAGGTCTGTTAACCTATCCTTATTTTTCTTTGCTTAGGATTCATATTATAAAATATAATGGGAATATATTGAACTGCTTACCAATAAAAATATAATACCTACCTATCGAAGATGAAATGATTTTTTAAATGAATATGTGGATAATAATGGGTTTTATATAATGTGTCATCACAACATCCTACATCACAAATTGAAACTAACCAATTTTTTTTGTTTTGAATGGAAAATCATCAAATGACCTTCCCCCGCTGTGGGTGGGGCGGGAGGGTGTGTCAGACTTTTACTGACTAAAAACCATCCATTTTCCTCCTTGAGCCTGCTACGTGCCGAGGCCGCGGTAACCCACCTAACCTATACCTAGGCTGTAAATGATAATAATATTCATAATAATTTTTATTTCAGGCAGAGCCCATAGTGTTAGTAACAATTATTCTTATTTGCTAATGTTAGTATTACAATAGGTAGGTCAGTAAAAATTATAAATCTACAATCTGCTAGGCTTTACAGCGGAATGCAGGCTTAGCCACAGCTCTAGCAATGGCGAGTCCCATCTGTCAGTCCACTTATAATAATGATGATTAGTTTAAACGTTTTTATTATTAATCTGTCAATTGTGTTTTCCGTGTATGTCATTAAGTAGGTACACAATTTTTCATTCTTTTGAAAGAAGTAAAGATTTTGCTTGTGTTCTCACGCCATTTTAATTAGTATTGTCACGCAATTAATTTGTAGAAGATATTTTTATTATATTCCACACATAATTATACCATTATAAATAAAAGAAAGAAAACCCACAATGAAGTAAAGAACACAGGAGTCTTTATTTATTACAAAAAGCAATTTCCAGGCGACCTCGGCATTACCCTTATCAGGGTTAATTATACGTGAAAATAATTAATATTCAGGCCGAGCCGCAATTACACAGCCGGCTGGCGAACATGCATTCAAACTAGCAACGCCTCCTGCAGTGAAAGGGTGGGACTTATGGGTTATGAGGGTTCCGTCCCACAAGGACCAGGGGTAGGTGGCTAAGCCTATTGAATTTTTAAATAAGTATGTGTTCCAGTTTTACAGCTCGGCCAGCGCAACTTTAAAAAAGGCGATTAGATAAACTCGCTTAGGTAGGGCGGCGTTCGAAAGCTGCGTCATTTCCTTGAGTTGTCGATCCCACAATCCCTTAAGGAAAGGTCTTCAATCCTGTTATGACGGAGCCGAAACGTGAACACTCACTGTAGGGCTGTTCCACAAATTCAAAGTAGCTCAGCGTGCGATAAAGCGCGTGGTGCTCAGGGTTCCTGTGGCGGATGGAGTTGTAGACTGATGGACGCGTTTGGGCAAACGTAGTGTAGGACGACCTGCGGCAAGGTGGATCGACAACTTGGGACAGGTAGCTGGTAGCGAATGGATGCGTTATTTGGAGGACCGGGATGGTAGGCGCTCTTTGGGGGCGGCCCACGTGCAGTCAACATTGAACGGCTGGGCTGATTGATTGTTATATTCCTGTAGGGTGGAGTCGTCCAATCTATTTGGTCGTGGTGGTAGAAAGCTGGTGGTCGCAGACGGCTCCAGATCAATCGACGTGGAAACCCGTTGGAGAATCCTATGCTTAGCAATGGACTATTACTGACTGAGATGATAATGTGTTTCTATGCCGCTATGACAACAAATAGGAAAAATAAAAGTACAGACAAACATAAAAGAATCATTTTAAGCTATTGCATAGCTTCTATCGCGGGCTTTGAGCGTGGAGACCGAATCCAGAAATTCCGTAACGAAAAAAACCTAACAACCCCCACTCCGACCGGCACAGCGGTGATACTTTTTAGTTTTTCCATCTATCGATAAATAGCAGAACTTTTAATGACTTTTTGAAATATCACGCTCTTTAGTTCAGCAACCCGCCTTTAGGTCGCATTGGTTGTATCGGGTGGCTAAAATTTGTTTTCTTATCGGTCACCACGCTCAAAGTGTAACTTGAATTAATATCAAAGAAAAAAAAAATACTGCATAAATAAAATAAAGAAATCATTATAATTGCATAAGTTGATAAAAAATGCTATGCAATAGCTTTACCGCGGCAGTCTCCGAGAGCCACACGTTGTCTTGGTACTATGCTGAAGGTGTACGGAACCAATACGCGCGATTACGACTAGCACTTGGCGATTTTTTAAAAATAATTACTTCCTTTTGTAGAAGCCTGCTTACCTTACCTCCTTCTCTTACCTGGAGGTAAATACTATAAATAACAAACTATATTCAAATGTAGGTAGCATTATTATTGAAATGAAGGAAAACTGCATTCACCAAGGTAAAAGGCATTGGGTCATACTCCATAATGCGGACGTAGTCCAGATTGGTGAAGGCCACCCAATTGGACTTCAACCATGGCTTTACGGCTTAATGCGCCTTGCTTTAATTATCAAACACAAACGGTCACCCATCCAAGAACTGACCTCTTTTAACTCAGCTTTACTTCAGTGATCGTTTCCTACTATTATACTCGCACGTGACATACTTTAATCATCCGTGTGTATGCGTGTATGCCCGCAGTTGAGCATTGCGTCAGAGTATATCGTGTGTATCGGCAAAGGCAAGGTGTAATCTTGTTTGCGGGTAGTTTCAATAAATATAGCCGAGCAGGTCGCACTTTTGACAGGCTTCCCGGTGCGCTGGCCTACTGTACTCGAACGAGCTAATATTGTGTGGTGATTGAATAAAACCACTCATATCTTATGACTTATCTTAGTATATGAATGAAAAACTTAAATTTTAAAGTTGAAATTGTAGTGTAAAATAGTGTGAGGCGTACATTTTCAACTTTGACCACCAAAGAACTATACCACTGTATGTCTCGCCCAAAGGGTGTGCTGGAAAGTGACTAAGAGAATGATCAAAATTTTCAAAATTGTCAAAATTTCCCTTCGCTGTTGGCCAGGGTACCTCCTGGTACAGCACTCTATTCCCCTTCGCTGGTGGCCAGGGTACCTCCTGGTACAGCACTCTATTCCCCTTCGCTGGTGGCCAGGGTACCTCCTGGTACAGCACTCTATTCCCCTTCGCTGGTGGCCAGGGTACCCCTGGTACAGCACTCCATTCCCGTTAGCTGGTGGCCGGGGTACCTCCTGGTACAGCATCTTATCCCTCCTTCCTCTTACTATACGAGTGGCGTGCGACGGCTTCAACCGAAAGCGGACCACCGTGTTTAACCAATTGAGAGTCTGAAGAGTTGGCAGACGTCGGAACATGGACTTTTCTAAGAGTGTTGTTGACTTTTAATAACGAGCGATTCTATTCTCCGGAAGGCATCGGTTTTCACTAAATGTGGTAGTCGAAGCCATAGCCATGTTAGAGACCAGTTCATAATTGAGCAGCAGGAAAAATTCTAACAGCAGATTAGCAATTACCAATCCACGCTGGGTCCATCACATGAAGTATAACCTAAATCCATATCACCCCGGTTTTAAGGGAAATCGCGTGCTCAGCTAAGATGCAGGCGCGAATCCAGCCTATAAAAATGGTTATGGTCAAAAAAGGATGTTGTCAAAAAAAGGTTGTGGTCAAAAAAAGGTTATGGTTAAAGTCAAAGCCATCCGAAATTGATAACCTTTTATTTCATAATAAGGTTGCAGTCCGTCTGTTTTCCCGGATTTATCCTAGTATCGAAATGCATAGGAAGCGTCCGCGTAGGTTATACTTGTTGTGCGATGTTAAAATAATTCACATCACCGGTTTTTCGTTGTCGTTGCCTCTTTTTATAGACAGAAACTGTAAATATATATAGCATTGAATATACTCACGTCAAAATATATTAAAAGTGTGGAGTTACAAGCCTATTAGGGTAGTGTGCTTGCTCATGCCCACAACGGTGGGTCCGCTCGTGCTGAGATGATGATGAACACCTGAATCAATAAATTATATAACCCAATTTTTTCCGGTCACCTGACCTTACTTTCACTACGGTTTCTGTTTACACTATCTGATATTCTTTTAATGAAGTCAAGGTATTATTGAATCTGTGTTGTTTGCTGATCATATACGAAGTCACGTTATTTGAATTTTCAAATATCATGCGGACCTGTCGTCCGCAAACATTAGCAGAGATAAAAACTATTCTCACGTGATAAATATTTACTTTAGTTGTAAGTTACTTTTTTCGTCTGTTTAATTGGTTTTTTGCAGAGGGAACCGCACGATTTATTTTAAATGATATCCACTTTTTCAGCACTTCTTTGGCGCGTGTAATTCTAGCGCTTGCTCTAAAGAAGTCCGATTTTTTATTTATCTTTGTTACACGTTACGTTGGCCATATCCTGTTTATCAGTCTACACAGTCCAATAAAAATAAGTGTTCAAAACCATGGAACAAGCAAGGTAACAAGCGCATGCACCAACTCACAAAAACCTGCTCAAATGCTGTTGACGCCCCTCAAAAATCCGAGCCTTTACATTCTTGGAATCACATGCTTCAACAGAGAATTTCAAAGCCGAAAATGGTCTTACAGATTGAGTTACTATTTTTTTTATTGGTTTGAGTGTTGAGTATCTAATGGTGGTTTGGGGAAGTTCGTGTAGTTCGGGAAAGGAAAAGAAAGATTCAGAGAATTTCAGGTATTATTAAATAAACTTAAATAAATGAATTTGACTTTATTTATTTATTTACTTTAACTTTTTCATAATTCATAATTATTTATTCAAGTTTGGCTCAAAAGAGCTCTTTTGAACGTTAAAACTTAAAAACTAGCGTTCCCATTTACTGCGGGCAGGAGCTTGATCGTAAAAGAACGGGCAAGAAAATCGTCAAGGTTAGTTTTTTCTCCTGCCAGTTACAAGAAAATGTGCTTAGTAGTAAAATATTTTGACAAGTCTACAAAAACCTGTGTTCTGCAGTCACAAGATTTAAAATAAAAGAAGAAAATATATTTTTTTTAAGTTATACGAATAAACATAGTAGACATGTGCAGACCAGTCCCCACTGGCGGCACACGTTCACGAGTATGACGCATGAACCAGCCATCGTTTCGCTCAACCATATTTTAGGGAACGTAACGACCCGACGCATGACGCCACCACCGCAAAGACATTTAAGTGAGCATGACATACTCAAGCTACAGGATAAAATAATTTTAACAAAAATAACATTATATTTATTAAATGTGCTGCAAACCACAAATATTTTTGGTCTTATGAAAGATATTATTTACAGCAATTCAGTCTTAATATCTGTATAATCATTCGCAGAATACTATTCGTTCCTAATCAAAAACAAATTCCCATCAGTACAAAATTTACTTCATATTACACAGTAATGATTTAGGAGAATGATAGCACTTCAAAAGTTGTGTGTGCAGTTAGATTAAAAATAATTATAACTTTTTTCAGTTAGCTGAATTTTTAATTACAAATGCAGACCAGTCCCCACAAGCAGCACTCGTTCACGAGTATGACGAGTGAACCAGCCAACGTTTCACTCAACCATATTTTAGGGAACGTAACGACCCTGTGTTTACTGTGCCTTATTCCAATGCAAATGAATGAAATGTGTATTTCTATGATGATGATTGACAAAGTAATTGAAATAAATCAGCAAACTAGTCGCTTTTGATTTTTTTAAATTGAGCCAAACTTGAATAAATGAATTTGACTTTATTTCTTTACTTACTTTGACTTAACTGTGCCTTATTCCAATGCAAATAGATAGAATTTCTATTTCTATGATGATGATTGACAAAATAATTGACATAAATTAGTAAACTAGTCGCATTTGATTCTTTTTACATTAAGCCAAACTTGAATAAATGAATGTGACCTTGACTTTACTGTTCCTTATTCCAATGCAAATAAATGGAATTTCTGTTTCTATGATGATGATTGAGAAAATAATTGAATTAAGTTTGCAAACTAGTCGCATTTGATCAGATGTGCCCACTGGTTTAGCTACTGTCTTCAGTGGCGAACGTTCTGAGAAGCATAAAATAAGACACGGAAGTTTTGAATATCTGAAAAGGAAGAAAGAGTTTTCTTTAGTATTTAATATAGGTAATTAAGCTCTCGGCTTTAAAGTGCACCTGTAGGTGACACGAATGAGCTTCAAATCAAGCTGATATATGAAATGAAATAAAATATGATTTAGACATAAATACATATAAACAAAGAACAGAAAATATAACAGTAAACAATTTTTACACATAAGTTTACATATGATATGCCTAAAAAGAACTCAGCATGTGCAGCTGTGGAGAACCACAACAGCGCTTGTCTTCCGTGGAGACCTAATAACTTCTACTAGATACATAGGACCTCGCTTATAAAACAAGTAAATTTCAATCCCACTACTAAGCAAGAGCCTGCTTCCATACATCATGGTGAGATATCAAACGATTAGTCGTGTTGACGTTTTAGAAACGTCCTGTAAAAAATCAGTTATTGTTTGCAGAACCATTAACTTTGGTCAGTCGTTCCTGTATAAGATCATTTGACTTTGGAATTCACTGCCGGCGCATGAGTTTTCAAGCTTCTATAGTGTAATATCTTTTACGATCATGATATAATCATAGTGATAGTGATATAGTAAATGGAGTCTTGGTTCTTGCAAATAAATATTTATTATTACTATAGAGCGCCCTCATTTTGCTGGACAGCATCGACAGTTTTCCATCAGTCAGGATGTAGTCATTACTTTCCGTTACATATAATTTTTGATAAAAATGTATTTACCGCAGCCATAGTCCTGACTCCCACGTCAACGATCCCCAGAGCCTTCATGCTGAGCGGATCCTGGACGTTGCAGAGGAAGAACAGAACGATGCGGCGGTTCCCCACGTCCATGTTCTCCCAGGGAATGCTGTACACGGCATTTTTTAAGGTTTCACTCTGAAATTCAAGCAATCCTACTCTATCATCCTAGCCCGTTAAGGTATAGACGAGCCTCTTCTCACGAACCACGAATGGCATTCAGGTCTTTTTTTATAAATCCTGCTATAAATTTTATCAAGTCGCCCAAAATAACCTCTTACATGGCTTAATCATAATTCTTTATTGTTTCATGTATCACAATATAAAATAGGAACATATTTCTTCCATATATTATCTATAGAAATTAAAAACATTAAAAATTAAATAACTATACATACATTCATATTATGTTTATACTAATTATATTAAATGTATTTAACTATAAATGACTAACACATGTAGTGATAGCCGAGACCATCAGCTCAAGGTGCATTCCGAAGCACAGAAGCGCTCGATAATAACTGCTATACAAACGGCCACACAATCGTGTTTTGTTTTTCTTCGTTGAACGTTTCCGACAACCTAGTGCCACGGACAACGTAGTGCCTAGTGCTTCCAACGCTACTTCATCATCACAGCCCATTAACGTCCCACTACTGAGCACTAGCCTCCTCACACATATCAAGGTGCGAGGGTATTGGGTCATACTCCACCACGCTGACCCAGTGCGGATTGGCGGAGGCAGGTGTATGGCGTCCTGCTGTTAGAATTTTTCAAGCCGCCCATGAGGCATCTAACATGGCTTAACGACTACCACATTTAGTGATAACCGGGACCAACGGCTTAACGTGCTTTCCGAAGCACGGAAGCGCTCTTTATCAAATGCCACACAAACGGTCACCCATCCAATGACTGACCTCTGTAAACTCTGCTGTACAATGGTGATCGTTTCCGATCACCGAACTCCGCAGAGCTACTAGCGCTCCTCCTACGCTACGCTACTTTTTGAACCACAAAAAGTAATATTTGAGTACTGAAGCCTCTGCCAATCCGCACTGGATCCGCGTCTTAGAGTTCCCTCTCACCTTGATTCGTGAAAGGAGGCTCGATTAGTAAGACGTTAATGGGTTTAGTTTTTAAAACAGACCTGAGTGCCCAATTTTTCCACCACCACATTCAACACGACCAGTTGCTGAGTTAGGAGAAAAAACACTGATCCATATTTTAGTAAGGAATCTGAGTCCTGGAAAAGTATTTTAAAATTTTACTGAAGTTTCACAACCGAACACTATCAACATATAATAATATAACAACTACTATTACATTACCATTGACCAACATTCAATTAAAAAAATGCAGTCACCGGTTATATGAAACAAGTAATAAATAAAAAACATGAATCCAAACGCCGCTGACAATTTGTCCACCGTTCTAGAAAGAAAATAAACATTTAAATAACCATTTTTTTTAACTTAAATATTCCATTATCATAATCAAATGATGGGACTTCTTGGCGGGAAAGTGAAGTGTCATGTCTGCAGTTTTGTTTTCTAAAATTTGTGATATTTCTAACATTAATGTTTAATAACGGTGGATTATTAACCGTTAAGTGTTTGTGAACGTACATGAGTGTTGGTAAATGAAATAAAACAGTGCAACATAACTTTTCAAATTCTCTCAAGAAGTCCATGTGAGATCTCAGTATAGTCCCACATCTTTACTGAGGACTCAAGGGGTTTGGGGGAGGGTATCTCATTTACCATTTTAATCACCACTCATTCTCATTTACTATAATTTATATGATATTAATATATCTCTAACTTGACACTGGCTAAATGTGCAAACCGCACGAAGCCATTATTTAAATGGAAGAAGGAATCAAATGATGTTATCTTGGTTGCGACCTCGCAGGCCCGGGGTGCGCTATTCCGAGGGCTGCACTAAAAGTATCGGGAATGGAATATTTTCACTGTTCCTGTCACATTAAAATCTGTTTAATTGAAAACTACTTGGTTTTAAATATCGAATACCATTTATTTATTTAAAAAAAGAATCTCGGTCACAAGGTCTTGTCAAACTTGTTTAGTCGTTGAGTAAATGCAATTGACTCGAGAAAATTCAAGAGCGATGGTTTATTATGACTTTCAAAGTGGTTTAACACAAAAACAGTGTATTGACCGGATTCTGCATTTGGTGATGAAGCCCCATTCAAAACCACAAATTATTGCTGGTTTGCTGAATTTAAACGTGCACGTGTCAAGCTCAGTGATGATCCCCGTCAAGGTCGTCCAAAAATGCAGTCACCCAAGAAAACGTTGATAAGCTGCGTAAGTGCGTAAGATAATTGAGGAAGATCGACATGCGATATACCGCGAAATCCAGACAACTTTAGACATTGGCATTAGTCAAAGACAAATAATCTTGCACGAACAATTAGGAGTAAAAATGTTGTTTTCTCGATGGATACACCGCATTCGCTCTGTGAAGAGCAAAAAGCGGCTCGCGTTACTTAGTGCGTCAGAACTCTCGAAAGACTTCACGCAGGATCCTCAAATGACGCAACATCGTATCAGGCGACGAATACTGAATATACGCATACGAACCCGAAACAAAAAATCAGTCACGAATTTGGGGGTTCGAAAATGAGTCAACAAAAATTGTTTGTTCACGGAGTGTGACAAAAAAAATGGTGGCCAAGTTTGTCTCCAAAATCGTCCATGTTGCGACTATTCCTCTTAAGGAACAAAGAACGGTTAATGCAGAATGGTATGCTAGCATTTGTTTGCCACAGGTCGTTCGCAATCGCCGCATCATCCTTCATCACGACAAAATACAAAATAATTTATTTGCTCAAACATGTGTACTTAACAAAATATGGTATTACAATAAAGTCTTTCGACCAAGTCTCAACATATTTACCATTTTGTGGTATGCAAATGTCAGTTTTATGATTCCCCATTAAATGTCAGTATAATTATTTATGATCAAAAATTAATTATCTAAAACTACACAATAACAATAAAATTAAAATATATTACAAGAAAATGATGTCAACTAAATTAAATTACAAGAAAAAACGGGATCAGTAAACACCTATTACAATTAATCATAAAGTGTATCGGTCAGAAAATCGCTTATGTGATAGTAACATTTGTCTAACAGTAATTTTTGAAGATTTTTCTTGAATAGATGTATTGTCAAATTTTTCAATGTTTTGGGAAGCTTATTATAAATAACTGGGGCCATACAAAAAACACTATTGCGCATAAGCGTTGTGTGGCTTGTTTGTAGACATAGCTTACTGTCATCGCGCCTGTTACGTATTACAGTATCAGCTTTCCGCGGGAAAAGTTCGGGATTCGTCTTTACGAACACTGCGATCTCTAAAATATAAAGTGCTGGAAGAGTTATTATCCTGTGTCTAATGAAAAATGGCCTACAGCTGTCTGTTTGTTTAAGATTAAACATAGCTCGTATGCACCTTTTCTGGGCTTTAAATATTATTTCTTTGTCCGTGGAATTTCCCCAAAACATGATGCCATACCGAAGGACAGATGCCACTAGTCCATGGTACGCCATTATCAAAGCCTTGATGTTAATTTTTTGTGCAATTTTATATAAGGCAAAAGAACTCGTACTAACTCGTTTACGTAAATATTCTATGTGAGGTTTCCAATTTAGTTTTTTGTCTACAACCAAACCGAGAAACTTAGTCGAATCTACTTCTTTTAGAATGTGATTATTGTATTCTATTTTAATGTCAATGTTGTTTCGAATTCGTTGGCCAAAGTGCATAATATTTGTCTTACTTAAATTTATTTTTAGGTTGTTTCTTTCTAACCACGTTATGATTGCTATCAAACATTGAGTTATGTCATTTTCATAATTTGATTCTTTTTTATTTTTAATGGACACTGTACTATCATCCGCAAAAAGAGTGATTGGATTCTGAATTGCCTTAGGTATGTCATTAATGTACAATATAAAGAGTAAAGGGCCCAATACACTTAACCCGGAACACCATAGATAGGCGAACGAATACTAGATTTATATATTTCTTCTTTTTTAGTTGATGTATTTATTCTAGATATTTCTGTATACTGCAATCTATCAGTTAGATACGAACGTATAAGATTTAATATATTTCCTCTAAAACCATATGATTCTAGTTTTCGTAGCAGTATTTTATGATCTACGTGATCGAATGCTTGCGTCATGTCACAGTAAATTGCACAGGTTGGTACTGTTCTATCTACACTAGTCATAATATTTTTTAAAAAGTCATAAATTGCTATATTTGTGGATTTATTTGCTCTAAACCCTTTTTGCTCTTGACATAAAATATTTTTCTTTTCGACATAATTATACATTACGGTATAGATGTACTTTTCGAATATTTCCGACATAATAGGGATTAGTGAAATTGGTCTATAATTTTCAATTTGATGCTTGTCAGATTTTTTGTGCACTGGTTTTATCACTGATATTTTCAAAGCATCAGGAAATATTCCTGCATGTATACATAAATTTATAATGTGACTTAAATGCCCACAAATGCTCTCAGCCACGAATTTAACTACCTTAGTGATGACTTCATCATAACCAACACTACTGACCCTTTTAAGAGAATTTATAATTATAAAAATGTCACGGGGAATGCTAGGCGTCATAAAAAATGAATCTTTTCGATTATCTATATAACTGTTGGTATACACGCAAGAGTTTTTATCGGGTCCTAATCTATCCACAAAATAATTGTTAAAAACATTCGCCATTTCCTGTGGATCGTCAACTGTTTTATTATTTACGTTAATTTTGACAATTGGTTCTTTTGGCAAACAAGGTTTATTGTCATTTATTATATTCCATACTGTTTTTTTTCTATTATGCGATAAATTAATTTTATAATTGTTTATTGATTTCTGAGTGAGATTAATAATTTTCTTAAGCCGTCTTGAGTAGTTTTTAAAGATTAAATTGTTGACAGGGTTTGGTGTTTTTCTATACTGCCATAACAGGTGACGTTTCCTTTTACTACATTGTTTGATTCCTCGAGATATCCATGTTGGTTTCTTCGTGACATGTCTAATCTTATGCTTATATGGAAAACATAGCAAATAAAATAATTTGAAACTTTCCATAAAAGAATTATATGCTTTGTTAGGATCATCCGTCACGTAAATTTCAGAAAATGAGAGCTCGTCAAGACAAGCTTTAAACTTCTTTAGATTTTCATAGCAATAATCGCGGGTTTTAATACACCATGATTTAATGGTACATACTCGTTTAACTGGACATTTGAGAATCTGAGAACAATGTAAGCTCTCACACCGCGCACAGAATAAAATGGTTTTTAGAGCAAGAAACCATATAATTATTAGACCATCTGCCGTATAGCCACGACCTAAGCCCTAATGATTTCTATACATTCCTTAAAATAAAGAATTATTTGCGTGGTCAGAGATTTTCATCACCGAGAGCTTCTTCAGCTGTGGACGCCTACAAAATGGCCATTTTGGAGCCCCCTACTTCCAAATGTAATTCCCGAAATTTTCAGTGCCGCCCTCGTACTCAAATATTATCTAGAATTAATTGAATAGCAATTGTCATATTATTACCTTTTAATCATTTTGTGATGTTCAATATTCTCTACGAGCATTTTATTAATCTCAACGTTTTCTTTAGGTGTATAACTAACCGCATCTTTTGCCCACCCCTTCAAACCTGCCTGGGATTTTGGGCTAGGAAAGTGTCTTAAATTGTGATCCAAAATCTTCAGGTGTCCCCAGACGTGGAATACTATCAGTGATATATACAGATCGAAGACGCAGAATGCTGCTGAACTGTCAAAGATGAGGAGCATGTTGCACATGGTATAGAAGGCATAGCCGTAAACGTTGGTGTCAACGTTGAAAGGGACCTCGTAGTACAAGGCGTGGTCCAAGGAACTGTTGGCAGGAGGTTCGGGGCCATATGCTCCCGAATTAAGGTTTCTGATGATCGGAGTGCACATGAACATGACCGCAGCCAAGAACTGTAGTACGCAAACCATTTTGGTGAACATGTTACAGATTTTGTTTACTCTCTCGTACATCTGGAATATAGCAACCATAGATAGTTTATTATTTTATAAATTCAGAATTCAAAATGCTTATTTAGATTTAAGCTAAATTCGATTTCAAATGTCATTGCATTTCAGTTTTATGTTTGAAGTTGAGAGGGACAAAACGATGTTTTAAATGAGACCGCTATGCAGAACACCCTTAGTTTGGTTTTATTAAATTGCATTTGGTGCCATGAAATATTTACTGCCTGGAAAGACCACATACTATTTTTAAGCTTGAAATATTCTCGCATTTTTTTCGCAAACATAAATTTTAGTTATGACATTCGAAATGTAATGTAATCTAAAGAACATACAACCTAACAACTAGCCCAAATCTTAATAAATTATTATGAGACCTAATGATACAAAGAATTACCTTAAAAAAAACCACAGATTTGTTTTTGTGGTGAAACAAGTGAACTTCGGATACAAAATAATGGGTGAGGTTTTGGTACTCCTTCGTCGATACCATTGTAATGCGTTGCTGAAACAGTAATTTAACATTTTATATTTGTCTCTTTTTCTATGAGAGAATGACCACAACCTGGTGTCGTCTACTTACCACCAGCATCAAGCTAGTGGATGCAGCTCAAAATAATGAGAGCGTTTTAGACCGGTATTTATTTATTTTTACATTATTCAAGTTGTCTAACAGATTAAATACATACCGCCGACAGGCAGGCAGACATTAGAAAAAGTTGTACTTAAAAAATATTAATATACAAATAATGGCAACTAAACAAATTATTTGGTATACATAGTAAAGATAAAAGAACAGCATTAGAATGTCAAAAAATTTTAAGTCAAGATAACACAAATAATAAAATACAATGGAATGTCGATTCAAAAAGAAAAGAAAAACATGTAAAAAGAATAATTATAAATAAAAAGAGTAAAAATAATGGAATTAATTATTGTCAATATTAAATTTAATAAATGATATGTCTAATGTGTTATGGATGCTACCAAAAGTAGTTGCGCTTGGTACCTGGCAGGATGTGGTCACTCTGTCGAGTCACATAAAACAATACTGTAGCAACTTTTGTCCAAAATAATTTTGATAAAACTCTTGGAAATTTCTAAACTCTTTAGTTAATCTAAGAAGATTGGTATAAAACGAACCAAGCCAATTGTTGTCATCAATATAACGATGTAACTCTGTCCCAGCTCGTAGAAACTGAGAATACCGAGGTTATTCTTGACGTAGACGATGCTGGCCACGAAGATGTAGAACCAGATAGAGAACAGGAACAAGTTGTTCCGGAGGAAGATGGGCTTCTTGTTGACGCCGAACACGCGGTAGGGCCACGAGCCCAGCAAATGCAGGCTGGCGCGGAGGATCCGCATGTACATCTGGTCCATCGGGGACCCGCTTTCCCTGTTGGCAATACAAATAAATCATACTAATATTATTTATTTATTTAAACTTTATCGCACAAATCATAATTAAAATGTACACAAGGCGAACTTAATGCTGCAAGGCATTCTCTACCAGTTAATCTTTGGGTTAGCAGGAAATATTATATATAGTAACAATTATTTTTACAAGTATTTTTCAATGTTGTTAATGAATAGACCCAAAAAATACTGGACCGACTCTTACAGCATTAGAATAATAGATTATCATTGATACGTCATAAACATGGGCTATAGTTTCAAAAACTCTAATATTGTAATCCAAGGTTTAAAATATATCGCACCTATTATACAATTGGGGCCCAATTCCAAAAATCATGTTTTTTGGGAAAACGAGTTTAAAGATTTTTGAGCTCCTATATTTTCACAAAATTGATCAATTTCTTTTTGGGAAATACCCCTATTACCCCTATTGTAGGAAAGCTGCGATGTAGTCAATAAATAATTATTTAGTTCCATGATTATCATTAAAAATAGGAGTAATGGATACTAATCGACGACCGATATGGCGTGGTGGCGAGTATACCCGCTCTCCGCTCCAAGGTCGTGGGCTCGATTCCCACACAGGACAAATATTTGTGTGCATGAAAATGAATATTTGTTCTGGTCTGGGCGTTTACCTATGTATACTAAGTATTTATTTACAAAAAAAAAAGTATTTATGTATGTTTATCCGTTATTTAGTATCCATAACACAAGTTCTTAATGATACTTACCTTGAAACTAAATGATTGGTGTAATTGTTAGAAAATAATTATTAATTAATTACTAAATATCTGAAATCTTAGGATATGAGTTGGTACATGCTAGCTTCTACCAGGCGGATGGTAAATGTTGGTTTTAGGAAGATAGCAATGACTCCCGCTGGCCGACTCGCTATAAGACGGAGTATACACGTTCAGTCTGGCATCAGTTCAGTCCGTGACCTTGATCAAGCTTTGATTGATGCCAGACTGATGAAGCTAGGCGAGGTATATTAAAAAATTAAATTAAAAAATTAAAAATTCATTTATTCAAGTTTGGCTCAATAGAGCTCTTATGAATGTCATAATTATAAACTAACGCGCCTATTTACTGCGGGCGGGAGCTTGATCGTAAAAGAACGGGCAAGAAAATCGTCAAGGTTGGTTTTGTCTCCCGCCAGTTACAATTAAAATACATAATATTAAAACAATTGTGTTCTGCAGTCACAAGATTTGAAAAAAAAAGGAAGACAAAACTCTTTTTAGCAATATTAACATAATTACGGATAAACATAGTAGACATGAGCAGACGCGTTACGCTCAACCATATTTTAGGGAGCGTAACGACCCCACGCATGACGCTACCACCGCGGAAACATATAAGTGAGCGTGATATACTCAAGCTGGATAAAAGGATTTATTACACGGTCACTCAATTTTGCATCAGTCCGAACGAAAACCGCATTAAGCTGAGATCGTTATCTCTGATTATGGATTTTAAAAAAAACCTGCTTATACTCTTCAAATAAAGCCGCCGATTTCATACCGGATGTCAGATCTTTGCGAGATTCGAGTTAAAATAATGCGGAGTGATGGACCGATGTTTCGCGGGAAGCCGGTGGATATGGGAAAACAATTTGGGAGGCTCATGTTCAGCATTGGACCTCCAAAGGCTTACATGATGATGACGGAGGAAAGACACTCACATTTCTATTATATCTCTTTGTGCTCTGCAACGGTTATGTCACTTATTGAATGTTAAATGCGATTAAAACAATAAAATCTAACCTTTATATTAAATGTTCACAGTAAACAGAGCAATTAAAACTATGAAACCCATATTGAATAGTGTAGTGTGATTGTTAGTGAGCATTATATCGATATTATTTTATTTGGACAACAAACAATTTAACAATATATATTAATAGTAACTTTTAACAAAAGAAATGTGTAATTGTACAACAAGCACCTTTATCCGCGACTTACTACTAAAATAAATAGATATCGTAATGCACTTATACAAAAGCCACTTATGAAACTACAAAACATGTTTACACACACGAATCTGACAGTATAAATGTTAACATACATATATACATTCACGCCTGTTTACCTGAAGGAGTAGGCAGAGGCATATTATACGCTCACATTTCGCCAATTATATAGTTGGTCCCACATAATAGGTGGCGAGCCTAATGCCGCTTACCGTGCGCTGTTATGTTCGCCAGAGCCTCTTCCGTTGATCGGCAGGTGCACCACTTGCAGGTTGGCTTGGGCTCCTTAGGTCTTGGTAGAAATGTTAAAACGAAATTATTAAATACCAGTAGGCTGTTTTAGCAACACACCTAAGGAGTACTTGCTATTTTACTATGGGTTTCTACCGCAAAGTGACACTCAAGCATGCGGCCCATCTGTTCGAGAGAGGTCGCCGCAGCCCATGGACCCCTTTTTTTTTTTTTTCGTTTTACGTCGGTAACAAAATGCATTTACGCACTGCCTTCCGGCCAAAGGGGGACCGAAAGGGGGTGTGGGACTCACCACCGGCAGACACGACCGCCGGCAGCAATACCCACTAAAAATCTTCCGACGACGCCCGCCGCTTGTTGAGAAAGAGGCGGGGGCCAGTACCTGGGTTGCAGCTTCTGACACCCCGCCTGCGGCCAACGTCCCCCGGACCAAAACCGGGAGGACCTCCTCAGAGAGGCGCAGTGGACGCGCCCCTCCTATCTCCCCCTGCGACCATAGCGTGTGTGGCCGACTTCCCGGAGGGTCCATGGTTAGACAGCAGGGGCCCCCTGCCCCCGCTGCCTAGACCCTCCTGGCGCTGCTGAGCGGGCCCTCCTGGCCTACCCGCAGCGCCCTCCATAGGTCCCTCTTAGTTTCCCCCCCGGTAGTCAGTACTAAGGGCACCCAGAGTCGTCGGTCTCTGGGTGTTACCTTTTCCCTAGCGCCTCCTGCGCCCTACCGGTAGGTACTGAGCCCCCCCACCACGACAAGGTGGAGACCAGTCGGGGGGGGGCAGCCCATGGACCCCCCCTAACAGGTCCCAGAGGTTGGCGACTCTGGGTGCCCTTAGTATTGACTACCGGGGGGGAAACCAAAAGGGCCCTGTGGAGCGCGCAGCGAGCCAGGAGGGCCCGTTCAGCAGCGCCAGGAGGGTCTTAGGCAGCGGGGGCAGGGGGCCCCTGCTGTCTAACCATGGACCCTCCGGGAAGTCGGCCACACACACTATGCGACCATAGCGTGTGTGGCCGACTTTAAGTCACATAGTAAGATTTTTAGTGAGTATTACTGCTGGCAGTCGCGTCTGCCGGTGGTAGGTTCCGCACCCCCTTTCGGTCCCCTTTGGCCGGAAGGTAGTGCGTAAATGAATTTTATTACCGACGTAAAACACAAAAAATACTTGCAACACCAGGGGCTGATGCACCAATAGTGGACTTCTCATGGTTATGATGATGACAGTCATACCAAGGTGGGGTTAAATTTCCCGATCGTCCGGCTCTACGGTTCTTTATCAGAACAACGAAGTTTTGTAATTAGATGTCAAAAGTACGTTTCTTTGGTATAGTGATACTAGCCCGTTGACGAACCATTAATAACCATTTCATGCCCTTTTTATCATTTTCATCTTTAGGGCAAACCTCGCCAGGGACATCATTCCACAGCACAATGGCACGCGGCAGAAAGTTTTTCTAAGCCGCACCATCCTCGCACCCTTCATTTTCAAGGATGAACTCCCTGCCGATGGCGAGCGGTAGAAAGTTTATTTTAAGCTGCACCATCTTCGCACCCGTCATTTCCAAGGTTTGAGGATGAACTCCCAGCCGGTGCGATGATAAAAGGAGGCCTTTGGCATCATTTAAAATAGTTTTTCAGAACACAACCCATTATACAAGCGGTAGAACAAACACAAGGAGGCCAAATCTCTCCTCAAACTTAATGGTTCAATATCGCTTGTAAGCTTCGTATCTTAAACTATTCTCATAGCTCGTCTTATAAGGCTCAAGAATGAACATTGGTGGTTCTTAGTCTGGCATACCCCTCCCACCCACAGTGGAGGCTGACATTTTAAGATTTTCCATCCGCAAAAAGAAATGCATTGATACCAGAAAGTAAAGACGTAACTTTTGAAAAACGAAAGTACTCGATATTAAACGACCTATTTGACGACCGATATGGCGTGGTGGGGAAAATATCCGCTCTCCGCTTCTAAGGTCGTGGGTTCGATTCCCACGCAGGACAAATCTTTGTGTGCATAAACATGAATATTTGTTCTGGTCTGGGTGTTTTTCTATGTATATTAAGTATGTATTTACAAAAAAAGTATTTATATATGTTTAGTATCCATAACACAAGTTCTTAATGAAAGTATCTTGAAGCTAAATAATTGGTGTAATTGTCAGAAAATATTTATTTATTTAATCAAACTTAACATACTATTAGAAACGCAGTGAATTTGCGAGTTAGTTTTTTGAGCCAAACTTTTATAAATGACTTTTACTTTGAACGCCGCTAAACTTCTTCTATCAGTATCGACCGTCTTGTTACGCGGTACAACAGAGACGTTAATCAACTTTTTTCTGACAATTTTTAATTGGAAAAATAAACCCAAAACAAGTGTTCTATAACTCCCGTTTACTAGACATTGTTTAAGAATCGATTGGAAAGCGCTGGTAGAACAATCAAAGCCGACCTTTTATAGAATTGGGAAAGCAAACACGCCAATTAAAAATTATTGGTCGCTTTTCAATCTTGTGTAGTGTTGAGAACTTATTAGACATCTGATATCGAAAATACCTTCGTATCCGTAACAAATAACTATGATTTTTGATTATTTATCATCTTTTCTCTTTTTAACATAGATTTTTATGTAGTTGGGGAATTTTTGATTAATTTTTCTTTATAAATATAGTAACTTCCGCCGGCTGCTTATAAAAACATGTATAGATAAACTACCATTAACCATCTGATATTATACGATATGTTCCATAATCAATATCATATTTTAAACTTTCAAAGTCAAAGTCAAGTCAAGGGCGCAGAGGGCGCTAGTGAAAGAGATTTACTTGAGAAGAGAAGACTCAGAGATTAGCGACTCTGGGTGGCCTTAGAACTGACTAACGGGGGGGAAACTAAGAGGGACCTGTGGAGGGCGCAGTGGGCGGGCCAGGAGGGCCCGTCAAGCAGCGCCAGGAGGGTCTTAACCATGGACCCTCCGAGAAGTCGGCCACATACGCAATGGTCGCACAAGGAGGTAGAAGGGGCGCGTCCACTGCGTCTCTCTGAGGAGGTCATCCCGGTTTTGGTCGGGGGACGTTGGCCGCGTGCGGGGTGTCAGAGCTGCAAACCAGGTACTGGCCGCCCGCCTCTTTTTCAACAATCGGCGGGCGTCGTCGGATAATTTTTAGTGGGTATTACTGCTGGCTGTCGTGTCTTCTGGTGGTGAGTCCCACACATCTCTCTCGGTCCCCTTTTGGCCCGAAGGTAGTGCGTAAATGTATTTTGTTACCGACGTAAAACAAATCACACGACACACAAAATCTCTGTGCACGACAGTCCGAGGAAAACAAATGACAAGTATAGCGTTCAATAGTGGACTTCTCGTGGTAGTTATCATGATGGTGACTGTCGACCCAAGGTAATGTAAAACAGCTACTGACAACGAAACAACGAAAGCCTGTAATTAGATAAAAAAATAACGTTTCTTTGGTATATAAAATATATTTTGGAATAAATACATTTTTTATTTATTGGTAAGCGTATAGCATGTGTCGCGTTATGATATACGGAGCTGATATTCTGCGGAACTTTACAGTAAAATTAAGCAAAAGTAAGACAACATATAGAAATATTAAAACATTGTTAAATTGGCGCAGTTGGTTAACATGGAAACAAAATATAACTAAACTAAGATTTAGAATCCTAAAATAATAATAAATATATAAGCAGTCTTATCACTAGAAGACGCTAGCCTACTCGATAAGCTAGGCTTTAGTATCGTATAACGGGTACAGCACTATAGGCACTAAGCACAAAAGGCTTATTCTCACAAAAATCGAGCCAATTATCAGAAGTCCAATGAAAATTTCATTAAATAATTACTGAGCTTTCAGTCGAGTGATTCAATTAATTTGATTCTGATAATTGGGGCCCCATAATGAGTTAATCATACATCAATTAATTGAATATAACTGCAGCTTGGCAGTAAATGATTTAATAATAACAGTGATTCCTTTTTCACATGGAATACCTGGATTCACTGGACTAAATTTACATTATTTTGAGCAAAAACCCACATACGACCGTACAAAATAAAAATGTAACTTTGTTTTTATTACCTTTGTGTTTTCCGGTTAAAGACATTATGTGTATTCTAAATAAATAATGCCATAGTCAAAAACAACAGAGCTTTTTGATAATTATAATCTTAAACGCCTGCTTTACTTATTAATTTTAAAGTTAAAATTTTGACAAATATAAATTACTTACGGACATTGGAGAGATTATGTATAAAAAATTACGTGACTTTTTGGATTATCCTGTATGTACAAATAAATTAAATTTAAATTTCGGTATAATTTTATTTTTATCTCGAAACGAGAGTTGGAAGTATATTAACACTTTTTTTGCATTGACACATTGGAGTGAAAGCCACGTCACGTAAGCTATGCTACAATTATATAAATGACATATGTAAATTGACCGAAAATTGTGGTTATCTACTGTATCAGCATGTGTTAAGGCTGAAGAGTAAAGCCATCCATAAATAATAGGTTGCCTAGATAAATTAGAACCAAGTTCTAGTTGAAAAACCCTGTAGGTAGATAAACGTATTATGTTTGCTATCTACTACAGCATTTCTATAGGGTAAAGAGTAAAGCCTCCATAAATCAGAGGCTCCGTGTATGACGCATTGCGTAGACGCCGCATGTTCCTGCGGTGCCCGGCGAGGCTCGGCCTGCCAACTGGAGGCCCCTGCCCCCTGCCAACTTGGCGACGACCAGAGCCTTGGCACGAAGGCCGGACTCCTACTGCAATGCTTTTAACTGAACCGTCAAACCTGCGTTTTTTTAATATATACAATGGACATCAAAACTACAATTTTGAGGGAGAATATTCCACCTGATAATAAGTGTCAAGCCAGTAACTTAACGACCAATTATAGTCGCTCCAAGATATCGATAGTTAAAATAAATTTTCAGGCGTTACTTTGCGGAAGTAAAAAGTTTAAAATACTTTCGGATAATTCCGGCGCAAATGTTATTTCCCAAAAAATCAAGAAACAATTCAACGCGACAATTGTTTTGCCCTTCCACAGGGCATCATCAGGTAAGATCCTATTGTAATAACTTTTTTATCCCACATACAAAATTCTCACTCCTGTCAGGGTTGGCTGGAAGAGATCTCTCTTAGAGATAAGCCCACCTTTGTACTTGCTTGATTTGTATATGTGTTTCTTTGTTTTGTTGAATGTGCAATAAAGGATATTATATATATAAGATATCAGACAGCCTCAGAACAACGATGTCCTCACGACCAAGATTGAAACTATATACTCTCATCTTACTGGCTTAAGTGACATCACATTAACTTACAAACAAAACCCATTCTCACGCACATATCCGATTCGGGTTGGGCAAAATTCTCGCTGATACTATTTATTAGAGATCTTTATAGTACCAAAGTACACTTTTAGCACAGAGACCTCTAGGTGAAAAGTGAAAGATGACTAGCCCCTCATCCATTTTGACATACATACATAAACTCGCGCCGGTTTCCCTAAAGGAGTAGGCAGAGGCATATAACACGCCCACACCTCGCCAATTATATAGTTGATCCCACGTAATAGGTGGCGAGCCTATTGCCGCTTACCGGGCACTGTTATGTTCGCCAGAGCATCGTCCGTTGATCGGCAGGTGCACCACTTGCAGGTGAGGTTGGCTTGGGCTCCTTTGGTCTTGGTAGGAACCCTATACACCCATTCATTTGACACTTATCGAAATCATTTTCTCCGTTTCTCGCGTTACAGTAAGCCGTTTTTATTTCTATGGATTTTTCTGACAATGGCTAGTTTTTTCCTAAAAAAAGTGCGTTTAGTTAATAAACAAAAACATGTTGTGTTTAAAGACTTAGAGTATTGAAATTACTTTCGAAGAGAAATTCAACCGGATGACAGGCATCAGCGTCCTCCTGCGTACTGGCTTGACTTCAACGAACTTCACCAACCCAGCGTGGTGATTATGGGCAAATACCTCCAATAGAATGTAATCTATTGGGGAGGCAAATGTTCAGCTGTGGACTTTTTATGGCTGATATGATAAATAAT
Source organism: Musotima nitidalis (assembly GCA_949126915.1). Classification (NCBI taxonomy): domain Eukaryota; kingdom Metazoa; phylum Arthropoda; class Insecta; order Lepidoptera; family Crambidae; genus Musotima; species Musotima nitidalis. The sequence goes on along the minus strand of OX421424.1, from coordinate 975,488 downwards.
TTTTAACCATTTTATTGAACAAAAGAGAAGGCAGACAAAAAATATTTTTAATAAATGTTACACTAATCTATACTGAATCTAGATAAATGTAGAAAAATAAACACGAAAAAAGATAAACTTATAACAAAGAAAAACCTACAGGGCACAGCTTCTTTCGTAAATATCTTCAAGATAGTATTGTTGTTTTCACACAACAGAGACAAAGCAAAGCATTGCCTAAAAATATATAACAAAAAACATACTAACTCTCCTTTCATCTTAGAAACTCCGGTAAACTAAATAAAAAGCATCTCGTACCAAATATTTATTTACCACTGTTTTCTTCCAAATAACTTCAACTTTCAAGGCAAAAATAATGTTACTTTCTGGCTGTTACCGGCGGCAGTCTCTAATAAGATAAAGCAAACAACCTTCTTCCCTCCCCTTCACCCCTTTAACCCCCTTTCCACCCCTCTGGGGAGTTCGCACCTGACCCTTTTTATTAGGAACCTGACTTTCCACTTATTAAGGCTCTAATCCCGAATGTAACATTAGGCTCGGCGTGTTTTCATATCTGTTAAGTCTCAAGTTAAGCTATTATACTTAATTAATAATTTAAACGAAAAGGCCATCTGTTACGTTTTCGACTTAAGCAACTGACTGGGTCGATTTGTAAGGAGAAAGTTTAGACCCTTGCTAGATTATGTTTTACTATTTAGCCCGCAAACTAAATAAAGCGCTTAATATTAAATACCACCATGACGGTCACCCATCCCAGAATGGTCCTTTGAGAACTCCGCTTAACTTCGAGTATCTTTTCCGACTACTGCGAGCGCTTCGGATACCTTATAATGAAACCAGTGAGTGAGCTCAGTTCATTAGATTCATCACTATTTACATTTTTGACTATGTAATTTTGTCGGTTATCTCTTCTGGGGAATTTTAAAGGTGCCCAATAAGGTAATAAACAGGAGCAACGTCTTAACGTGTCTGACGGTGACAATTTCAATCTTCCGACGATGCCCGCCGCTTGTTGAGAAAGATGCGGGGGCCAGTACCTGTGTTGCAGCGTCTGACGTCCCGCCCGCGGCGAACGTCCACTGGGCTAAAACCGGGAGGACCTCCTCAGAAAGGCGCAGTGGACGCGCCCCTTCTACCTCCTTGTGCGTCCATAGCGTGTATGGCCGACTTCTCGGAGGGTCCATGGTTAGACAGCAGGGGCCCCCTGCCCTCGCTGCCTAAGACCCCCCTGGCGCTGCTTGACGGGCCCTCCTGGCCCGCCCGCTGTGCCCTTCTTAGGTTCCTCTTAGTTTCCTCCCCGGTAGTCAGTACTAAGGACACCCAGAGTCGCCAACCTCTGGGTGTTACCTTTTCCCGGCCTCCGGGAGGTACTCCACCCCCCCCCCACAACGCCAAGGTGGAGACCTATCGGAGGGGACGGTGATAAATCTAAAGACCAACTTCTGAGAACACCGCTTAGTTTCGGTAATTTTTCCCGACCACCGCGAGCGCTTTAGATAATCAAGTAGGCCCTTAGAGACACCAAAATATATCTTATTCATAAATTTCTATCTAAGACTGTCTGTTATCTTTTCTGAACCATTTAATGTCCATCAACTAAGCGAATACAACTGAATTATTCGCTCAAATCTTTCAGTTTGCTTTAAAGCTGATGTTTTGAGAGTGTAAACTTTTCCCGAACTTTACCGTCGGGCGGGTCGGGGGGTTGTGACGCGAACTAGCGGCGGCTAAACCGCTATGATTAAAATTTAAATGAAGCTGAAACTTTGAGCACGTAATGAAGTTGTGAGCAAATTGAGAATGTTGTCGGCACACGTCCGCTACATTCCCAAATTAGCGTCGGACTCTTTAGCAGCATTAATAAGAGTTGTTTCTAAATATTCTTATTAGCTCTGGAGTTATGAATACGAATGGTGAAATTAAAATGAAATGGAAAATACTTCGTTACAGTAACTATGAACGTCGAGACAACTTAATACTAACGCGGCCATTAACTAAGAATAGGAGCTTGACTGGAGAAGAATCCGCCAAGGTGTACATCAGGTTCGTCCTCCCATCAGCCTGAATGTAACCGGGAAAAGTGAAAGGGGAAAGAGGGCAACATAAAATAGAGATGGAATCGAAAAGGGGATGGACAAGTCCATGACAACTGACTGAGGTGAGTGGAAGGAGGCTTTTTGCGCCGACTTCAGGTAAACTGGGAGCAGAGCAGTACGATTGTGATTCTTAATAACACTGTGCACTGCATGAGTATAGGCATCAAATGAATCCGCTCTATAATTCGTTCTGTCGCAGTAAGTTAACGAATTTACCATAGAAGAAACATTATGAATTTTTTTTTTCAATTTGACCGCGATATCACCACCAAACAAAAATCATGGTGTCCATTCTCATGGCTCAGAACAAACTTGACGGGTATCTTGCCCAATCCTTGTCTATTCCAGGTCCTGTCCATGGTGAAGGTAGTGTTCGTTACGACTTATGACTAGGTACATCTATAGCAATCCCATCAAGGTCTTAGGAGCCCAAGCCACCCTTTTCGCGCCTCTATGAGTGGCGCGAAACGCTACGCTGCCTCGGCAGCTCGATGCGCAGCGGACGGACTTCCGATGCGATCTCATGGAGTCATGGAGGGAACGACTTCTTATTTACGTTGGTAACAAAATGCCAAATGGGAACCAAGACGGGAGTGTGGGGCTCACTGCAGCAGACAAAAATCTTCCAACGACGCCCAATGAAAAAGAGGTGGGGGGCCGGTGCCAAGGATTAAAGCTTATGACATCCCACCCGCGGCCAACGTCCTCCGGATCAGAACCGGGAGGACCTCCTCAGAGAGGTGCAGTGAGTCGCGCCCCCTACCTCCTTATGCGACCACTGGCGTATGGGGTCAACTTCGCGTGGGGTCTATAGTTAGACAGTAGGGGCTCCCTGCACCCACCACCTAAGACCCCCCTGACGCTGCGTAACGGGCCCTTCTGGCCCGTCCGCTGCGCGAACGTCGTAGCCGGAGAGAGAGCGGATCCCGCTTCCTCTCACGCTCCGCGGCCTCTTGCGACATTACCACTTCGCAGAAGGAGGCCATCGCCTTCTACGCCATCCCGCTGTCGACCATGATTCGCATCATCTCAACACTGCTATTACGTGGGACCAACTGTTTAGGTACTTAGCGAAATGTATATATATAATATGTCTCTGTTTTCACCATTAGACCTTAGGGGAAACAGGAGTGATAGTATGTATGTAAGACTCTACATACTAAAGCAAAACACACATCACCAAAGTACGTTTCAAAGCATGAATTAGGCAGGACTGTTTTGGTGACCCAGTACAGTTAGCTTAATAACCTACTCCCGAAACCATGAGTCTGGAAGACAGGGACGGATGTAGGACGCTCATTTATGCATGTGCTGCTCAACATACACTGAACCAGAAACCAATTTCAGAAACTAGCTGACCCGACCGACTGTTTTCCTGTCTTATTCTGTCCATCACGCATTGTCCAACGCCATGGTTACAAGGAATAGTTTACATTGTCAGAAAATTTTGAATAGGGGGTAAAATTTTCAATAATTTTTTTTTCTGGCATCCTTAATTTTTACTCCGGGCTAAAACGTAAATCTAAACCACCCAGGGCCCCACTCTAACGCATACTAAAAAACATTCAAATCGATCCGATCGATCTAATTGATTGATAATTTACAAAAGCTAATGGCCTGTGAGTTTCTTGCCAGTTTTTCTTACACAGGGGTGGCTCGGAACTGGCTCTTAGATTCACTTACACTAAAATATTTATTGTATTTTAATTGTTTTGTTGGATGTAAGTGAAATTAAGCTTCGTGAATTTAGTGTATTCATATTTCGTTTTTATTTTTAAATAATGTTGACGCTTTCAAGTACCTACCTATATATTATTTTATGCAATGATAAAAATTTGGGTAGAATTTACCTTTATGCGATTGATGTCTGCGGGTAAACTGATGAGCACTTACAGGATATTATTTGATTATTTACACAAAGTACACAATTCTTTTTATCAGTTAATTTCCTATTTTATGAAACCAAGAAGCCTGTACTATCGTTTTTTATCTTGTTTCTACGATCTTAATTGTGTATCTAATTATTACATTTATAAATATTGTCGTGTGGTTGCCCTTTGACGCCCTTTTCGTCTGTAGGCGGAGAGTTAGGTTAGGTTGACAAAATTATTAACGAAGGGTCTGTTACACAGACAGGCGTGCAGTGCCAACGGAGGATTAGGTTACTCTGTTACCTCCTTGGCACCTTACGTGGAGCAGGAAACAGTGGGGTTTAGTCGGCCATCACCATCTCGGCCAGGGAGCCCGACATAACTTTGTGCTGTTCCCGCGGTGCAAAGTATGCGTAAATGCATTACCACTAAAAAAAAACGGTTGACAAATTTATAAATATTAATGTCATAGTAATTTCTTATCATTAAAATTATGTCATTAATTAAGTATGTTTTTAAGTAGTAACTTATCAACAAAAATATAAGTGGCTATTAATCAAATGTAGCGCAATTATATACGAAGTAACAAGCCTTTATTTTATGCTTAATACGTATCTGAGATGAGATGAACAGACAGAGGACGGCGACTGAAATATACCGCAAGCATTAAACATTAATGCATTCAGTTAACGACACAATATAAATTTAATTATCCAGTCCACTCTGGACGAGACTAAACTTTGACTAAACGTAATACGATCAAACTTGTATTAACATAACAGCATTATTAGGGCTCTCATAATTAATGTCTCGGCTTTATAATAAAACTTACATACTGTTTGGTATATCAAGAGGCGTTCAGAGCCTATTGATCACCGATTCAGCGATGATAACCGATTGATCGTTCGTAGTAGACTGGTATGTACTCTATAGTTCAAACCGAGAGTTATATATTTAGTAGTATATAGTTAGTTAGTTATATATTTCATTCTGGGCCCTATGTAATGTGTATTAAGATATATAATAAAATATCACAACAACTAAAAGAAACCTCCAGCTTCAATATATTCAAGAATATGTTATGAAAAAATGTTATTACAATATAAAAGAGTTTTTTGAGGACAGAACTAAACTGTAACACAGTGTAAAAAATAAATAAATAAATAATAATTCAATTATTAAATGTTAAAGTAAATAGTATAAATATATCGGAAAAATAATAATAGAGGTATATATGAGTATAATAATATATAAATAGCTATATAATATAATATAAGATTAATTAAATAGTATGTAAGTAATTTTATATTAAAATTGTGTTGCTGCGCCTTAACAGGGTATCATGCATGTACCTTTACCTTTTTATAACGACCTATATCTACTCATAATCGCAATAAATATTTAAATATTCTTTATATAATTATCAATCTTTTTGTAAAGGGTTACCAGGCATTTCCCTTAGGGTCGGTTCTTATCTGACGGAAATTGCATCAAGCGTATCGTAGCTGTATGCGCGACGCACTAACGTATAATCGGTTGAGTGTGCACGGTCTTTTGTTTTTCTATACATTTCTCTGTACTGGCGTTACGCGACCGATAATACGCGACGCATGTTATGAACCGGGTCGGTTAAATGAATTTAAAGAACGGGGTGACCCCGTTAAGTCATTAAATCTGATGAAATGCCACAAGCTGAGCCATCACTTTTTACTTTGTAACCGACTTCAAATGAATACTTACCTAGTATTCTATACTAGTTATACAATATACGATAAAGATAAAGATTCATCCGATGATGGTTAAGTTAGATAAGGTTTGACGGCCGAAATGGCGTAGAGGCTTTCAAAACAGGTCAAATCTTGAATATTTGACCTGGTCTGGGTGTTTTCCTATGTATATTAAGTATATAATAGGTTGGGGAAAAAGTCTTTTCGTATTTTTGTATGAAAAGTCAAGACATTTTTTTCAAAGTTTATTTACATTTATTTACAATATATATGTACCGTTTTGTTGAATAACTTTCTGCCATTTTGTGGGCAGAGACATTATCCCGTTACTGTAGAAACTTTGGGACTTCTGATCAAAAAAACGGGACAAATAGTTTTGGCAGTCCTCTCTTGAGGTCAACCTTACAGAACCTAAAGAATTCTGCAGAGACCGAAACAGGTGAAAATCTGAAGGCGCAAGGTCAGGGCTATATGGTGGATGCACTAGGACCTCCCAGTCGAACTCTCTTAATTTTTGCTGAGTGGCTAAAGATGTGTGTGGTCTAGCGTTATCGTGATGAAAGACCACACCCTTCCTGTTGATCAATTCCGGCCGTTTTCTCTCGACTGCTTCCTTTAATCTCATCAGTTGCTGGCAGTAAAGATCAGAATCGATGGTTTTGCCGGGCGGTAAAAGCTCATAATAAACAATGCCCTTCCAATCCCACCATACACACAGCATCACCTTATTTCGTGTTAGGCCAGGTTTGGCCACAGTCTGTGAAGCCTGGCCAACTTTCGACCACGACCTTTTTCGCACGTTCTTGTCGTACGTGATCCACTTTTCATCGCCAGTTATCAATCTCTTCAAAAACGGCTCGGTTTCATTACGTCTCAATAATGAATCGCAAATGAGTACACGGTTCATTAAGTTTCTTTGAGTGAGCTCGTGTGGCACCCAAATATCGAGCTTTTTTGTATAACCAGCTTTCTTCAAATGGGTCAAAACTGTTTTGTGGTCAATTCCCAGTTCTTCAGCTACATCGTAACTACTAATATGCCGATCTTGCTCCACTCTTTCAAAAATGGCGTCCATTTTATTCGTAACAGGGCGACCAGAGCGAGGTGCATCTGTAACATCAAAATTTCCGGACTGAAAACGTTTGAACCAAATTTGTGCTACTCTTACTGACACTGCATCAGGTCCATAAACATCACAAATTTTTTTCACTGCTTGAGTTGCATTTTTGCCTTTTTTATAATAAAATTTTAAAATGTATCGAATTTCTTCATTAGATTCACTCATTTTTACGGAGAGAAAAACAAATGAAAAATAGCGGGAAACAACTTTTTTTTATTTTTTTCTTTTCTTTATAATGGAATCTTTTTAATGTTACCAAAACCAGCCAGACACAAATAGTATAGTCAAAAAAATTTTATAATAAGTTTATACCTACGTTATGCGAAAAGACTTTTTCCCCGACCTAATATTTACAAATAATATTGTATTTATCCGTTATTTAGTATCCATAGCACATGACATTCGTAAGGGCTATATTGAAACCAACTGGAAAAAAGATTTATAATTTAAATTTAATGTATCCTATGTAAGTATGTTTACCCATTGTTTACATACATAACATAAGTTCAAAAGTCAAAGTCAAAATACTTTTTATTTCATAAACTATTACATAGTACTTGAAAACGTCAAAATTATAAAAAAATAACAAAAACAAATAAATTATAATTATACTAAAATCACGAAGCTTAGATTCACTTGCAACCAAACAATTTAAAAAAACAAAAAATATTTAAGTGCAAGTGAATCTAAGTGCCAGTTTTGAGCCACCGCTCTGTAAGAAGAACTGGCAAGAAACTCACAGGCTATGCTCTTTTAAATTATCGATTGGTTAGTTACAATCTTCATTTATCTGTGACGCTATACAATGCAACATAATATATCAATATTCATGCTTTAATTAAGTCATTCATATTAGAATAGCCTGTATGAAACGGCAGTTTAATCCCAAGCATTTTTATCAGCCATATAGTCTTTAATAGAATAGTATCCCTTTAAAGACAGCTTGCGTTTTATTGTTAATTTAAATTTATTGAGGCTTAATTGCTGTATATTGTTTGGGATTTTATTATAGAATCGCACACATTGACCTTTAAAAGATTTGTTAATTTTTTGGAGCCTAGTGGCAGGTACAATTAGTTTATGCTTATTCCTTGTGTTCAGGTTATGTATATCGCTTTTCTTACTCAATTTATCAATATTTTTATGTACATATACTAGGTTTTCATAAACAAACTGACCCGCCACTGTCAAAATACCAGTTAAATGTTCAAAATGATACTTGTCTTAGAACTAAATAATCAGGAAATATTTATATTCATTTATTTTTAGTGTAACAAACGATTGAAGGAGCCATAACCTCTTACTTCTAATGTATTTATTATTGCTCTTTATGTAAAGAATAAAATAAGGGCCTGCCTCACAATGTGGAGATGCTCGGCAGTTGAAACGACTGTTTTGTAAGGATTATTTGTCAAGTGTCGTGTCACAAAACAAGTGTGTGCCGTGCAGTGGCGTGCGCTTTGTCTAAGCAGTCTCGGCATGGCCATCGTCCAGGACCTAAATCCGAAATGCTACATCGAGGGTGTTATTTTAACTGCCTCCCGTAAGTTAGGTATACTCAATAAGGTGAGGCGGTTTTTCACTCCCGAGCAGCGCTGTTTGTTGTACAAGACTCAAGTGCGATCGAGTGTAAAATATTGTCCCCATCTTTGGGACAGTTCTGCTAAGTACCTCCTCGACACTCTTGACAGACTGCAACGGCGAGCGGGTCGCATTATAGGGGATGCTGAGGTAACAGCCTCACTCGAGGATCTACAGCTGCGTAGAGACATTGCATCTCTCAGTGTCTTCTACCGGAACTACTGTGGCGAGTGTTCTGAGGAGGTTTTCGATCTCATCCCGCCCTCTCCTTTCACCTCTCGAACAACACGTGCTGGTCTTAGAAACCTGTGCAGATACTCATACCGTGCAGACTATCAGCACTCGAACCAAGAAAATTGGGAAGTCGATTCTGAGCAAGACCACTAAGCCCCCTCTCATCTCACAAGGTGTGAGTCGACGAATCGGATATTGGGCAGCAGCGTCATCCTGCGTATTGGCTGGAACTGTTATCACTTTTTTTGTTTTTAATTTATATTAATGATTTGCCACATTTGGTAAAGGAAAATCACGAGATAGTATTGTTTGCTGATGATACATCATTATTATTTAAAATAAAGCGATATCAGAACCCAGACGATGTAAACAATGCGATCTCAAAGGTGGTGCACTGGTTTGACGTTAACAATTTATTATTAAATGGGGCTAAAACGAAATGCATTAAATTCGTGACGCCTAACGTCAGACAAGTAAACACCACTATTAAAATAAAGGAAGATGAGTTGACCCTTGTGGATACCACCAAATTTTTGGGTGTTATATTAGATTCTAAGTTACAGTGGGGCCTACATATTGGTGAATTGTCGAATAGACTCAGCTCTGCTGCATACGCGGTAAAGAAAATTCGCCAATTAACAGACGTTGAAACAGCTAGGCTTGTTTATCATTGCTATTTTCATAGTGTTATGTCGTATGGTATTCTTCTGTGGGGTTGTGCCGCAGATATTCAAAATATTTTTGTACTGCAGAAGAGGGCCATACGAGCAATTTATAATCTACCATGTAGACATTCACTAAGGGATAAATTTAAAGAAATTGGTATTTTGACAGTGGCGGGTCAGTTTGTTTATGAAAACCTAGTATATGTACACAAAAATTTTGATAAATTGAGTAAGAAAAGTGATATACATAACCTAAACACAAGAAATAAGCATAAACTAGTTGTACCTGCCACTAGGCTCCAAAAAATTAACAAATCTTTTAAAGGTCAATGTGTGCGATTCTATAATAAAATCCCAAGCAATATACAGCAATTAAGCCTAAATAAATTTAAATTAACAATAAAACGCAAGCTGTCTTCAAAGGGATATTATTCTATTAAAGACTATATGGCTGATAAAAATGCTTGGGATTAAACCGCCGTTTCATAAAGGCTATTCTAATATGAATGACTTAAAGCATGAATATTGTTATATTATGTTGCATTGTATAGCGTCACAGACAAATGAAGATTGTTACTAACCAATCGATAATTTAAAAGAGCATAGCCTGTGAGTTTCTTGCCAGTTCTTCTTACAGAGCGGTGGCTCGGAACTGGCACTTAGATTCGCTTGCACTTAAATGTTTTTTGTTTTTTTAAATTATTTGGTTGCAAGTGAATCTAAGCTTCGTGATTTTAGTATAGTTATATTTTATTTGTTTTTGTTATTTTTTTATAGTTTTGACGTTTTCAAGTACTATGTAATAGTTTATGAAATAAAGTATTTTTGACTTTTTTGACTTTTTTTTTTTTTTTTTTGACACTAACCCGCCTGCCCAGGGTGCTGATTGTGGGCAAAGACTCCCAAAAGATTGTAATCTCTTTGGAAGTCCAATGTTTAGTGGTGAGCTTTATAAGGCTGATATAATGATGATCTGTGAAATAAACACTAATGGGAACTTATTTGTACATTGTATTACAGGCCCTGAATATTGTGTTATGTTTGAACCGTTAACATTGATGATACAGTAGCTTGAACTATATTTGCATAGTCAAAAACAAATCAGTAGGTTAACTCCAGCCCCGAGCTAACGATCACAGCCTAAACACTAGTAGGACTGTCGCTTATAAAATTAAATAAATGATAAATAAATGTTCTCTTACTTCATGTACATTTACCCATAAAATTACGCCTGTTTCCCCAAAGGGTAGGCAGAGGCATATTATACTCCCACACTCCGCCAATTATATAGTTGGTCCCACGTAATAGGTGGCGAGCCTATTGCCGGGCACTGTTATGTTCGCCAGAGCCTCGTCCGTTGATCGGCAGGTGCACCACTTGCAGGTGAGGTTGGCTTGGGCTCCTTTGGTCTTGGTAGGAAACCTATCCCCCCCGACTGGTCTCCACCTTGTCGTGGTGGGGGGGCTGAGTACCTCCCGGTAGGGCGCAGGAGGCGCTAGGGAAAAGGCAACACCCAGAGACCGACGACTCTGGGTGCCCTTAGTACTGACTACCGGGGGGGAAACTAAGAGGGACCTGTGGAGGGCGCAGTGGGCGGGCCAGGAGGGCCCGCTCAGCAGCGCCAGGAGAGTCTTAGGCAGTGCGGGCAGGGGGCCCCTGCTGTCTAACCATGGACCCTCCGGGAAGTCGGCTACACACGCTATGGTCGCAAGGGGAGGTAGGAGGGGCGCGTCCACTGCGCCTCTCTGAGGAGGTCCTCCCGGTTTTGGTACGGGGGACGTTGGCCGCAGGCGGGGTGTCAGAAGCTGCAACCCAGGTACTGGCCCTCGCCTCTTTCTCAACAAGCGGCGGGCGTCGTCGGAAGATTTTTAGAGGGTATTACTTGGCGGTCGTGTCTGCCGGTGGTGAGTCCCACACCCCCTTTCGGTCCCTCTTTGGCTGGAAGGCAGTGCGTAAATGTATTTTGTTACCGACGTAAAAAAAAAAAAAATGGTAGGAACCCTATACACCCCGTTAAGCCGTTGGTTCTTAGGTACTTGTTGTAATTACCAATTATTTAGTTTCAAGATAAGTATCATTACGAGCTTATGTTATGTAGGTATACTAAAGAACGGATAAACATAGTTACTACTTTTTTTTTAATTGTAAGTACGTACTTAATTTCATCATCATATCATATCAGCCATTTGAAGTCCACTGCTGAACATAGGCCTCCCCAATTGCTTTCCACGTAGATCGATCCTTTGCCGCCTGCATCCACCGGCTCTCCGCCGCCCTGGCCAGGTCATCGGTCCATCGCGTGGGGGGGCCGCCCTCTACTACGCTTGCTGATTCGTGGTCGCCATTCAAGAACCTTAACGCCCCATCGGTCGTCGGTTCTTCGAGCTATGTGCCCCGCCCACTGCCACTTCAGCTTGCAAACGCGTTTCGCTATGCCGGTCACTCCAGTTCTCCTATGGTTTTCGTCATTTCTGATTCGATCACGTAGGGACACTCCGAGGGAGGGAGTGTCCCTGCGTCCTTAATTTACATAGAATAAAATTAGATCAAATTTAAAATATTTTTTTTAAGTTTCTTAATATAGCTCTTATGAACGTCATCTTAAAAACTAACGCGCCCATTCACTGCGGGCTGCTTGATCGTAGAAGAATTTGGCAAGAAACTCGTTAATGTTGTTTTTTATACCTCTGCCTAACCCTTCGGGGAAACAGGCGTGATAGTAGGTATTCTACTCATTTGTTTCTACTATGGTATAGGTGTGGAAGTGATGCGTGGATGTAGTTAAGTAATTGAAAATCGATGGCAAATTGTATTAGTCCCGGGCGGGTAGCGTGCGGTTAGCGTGCGGTTCACGGGCGGCTCGCGTGCGACCAAGTGGATGGACTTGCGTGAGGGTATAATTGACAGGCAAATTAAATGTAATTTGACTCTACTTGGTGGTATTCTAAAATATTAAAACTAATAAATGAACGCATAAGGGGCCTGTCACAATTTTTTATTATTTAGTGATAAGAAATGAGGAACGGAACCGCTCGTGGTCCTGGTGGTCTGAACGATCAACAAAGTGGAGCAGAATTTACAGAGTTCAGTCCTGGGCTGGCTGACAGTTTGTCGTACTTTTATTAGGTCTGCAAGTGTAAGCGGCGATAGCCCAATGACCCAGTGGGTGTATAGGGATCCTCCCAAGACCTAAGAAGCCCAAGCCAACTGCACCTGCACGTGGTGCACCTGCCGAGAATCTGGCGAACGTAACTGTTCCCGGTAAACGGTAATAGGCTCGCCCCTTATTATAATTGGCGAAGTGTGGGTGTATAATGTGCCTCTGCCTACCCCTTCGGGAAAACAGGCGTGAATGTATGTATTAAGTATGTGCTTACAAAACAATAAATATTTATGTAATTATATTTATTCTTAATAATACTTCTCTTGGAATCCAAATAATAAACTGCCTGTAACTATTAAGTTACAGACAGTTAAGAGCGGGCAAAGGGACTGTAAGCAGCCCACGGCTACCTGCAGGGCACGGGCAGCCCCTCGGGAGGATCGTCCGTCTTATCTCGACTCGCAACGTTCTTATTGTGCCGCGTTCAGACTAGTGTCATGAGATTTATATAACGCACTGAATTCTAAATAATGATGTGGAGATCGGTATACATCTGTTCATCGACTCCCATACAGGAGAAAGAATTCTGTGTGAACGTTAACATTTGACATAGGAATGACAGTGTAAAGTGTTCGAAAGCACAATCTTTGATCATACAGATTTCGTATTGGGGTAGGATACCCATTTAAGAGTAGTCTTGCAGCAATGAGTGCTGCATAATGTTGCGTGCTGTGAGTAATACGAGTAATGGGTGCTCTCTGATGCTTGCTAACGTACGGGGCAGTTCAGGGCTATATGGTGGATGCACTAGGACCTCCCAGTCGAACTCTCTTAATTTTTGCTGAGTGGCTAAAGATGTGTGTGGTCTAGCGTTATCGTGATGAAAGACCACACCCTTCCTGTTGATCAATTCCGGCCGTTTTCTCTCGACTGCTTCCTTTAATCTCATCAGTTGCTGGCAGTAAAGATCAGAATCGATGGTTTTGCCGGGCGGTAAAAGCTCATAATAAACAATGCCCTTCCAATCCCACCATACACACAGCATCACCTTATTTCGTGTTAGGCCAGGTTTGGCCACAGTCTGTGAAGCCTGGCCAACTTTCGACCACGACCTTTTTCGCACGTTCTTGTCGTACGTGATCCACTTTTCATCGCCAGTTATCAATCTCTTCAAAAACGGCTCGGTTTCATTACGTCTTAATAATGAATCGCAAATGAGTACACGGTTCATTAAGTTTCTTTGAGTGAGCTCGTGTGGCACCCAAATATCGAGCTTTTTTGTATAACCAGCTTTCTTCAAATGGGTCAAAACTGTTTTGTGGTCAATTCCCAGTTCTTCAGCTACATCGTAACTACTAATATGCCGATCTTGCTCCACTCTTTCAAAAATGGCGTCCATTTTATTCGTAACAGGGCGACCAGAGCGAGGTGCATCTTTAACATCAAAATTTCCGGACTGAAAACGTTTGAACCAAATTTGTGCTACTCTTACTGACACTGCATCAGGTCCATAAACATCACAAATTTTTTTCACTGCTTGAGTTGCATTTTTGCCTTTTTTATAATAAAATTTTAAAATGTATCGAATTTCTTCATTAGATTCACTCATTTTAACTGAGAGAAAAACAAATGAAAAATAGCGGGAAACAACTTTTTTTTATTTTTTTCTTTTCTTTATAATGGAACCTTTTTAATGTTACCAAAACCAGCCAGACACAAATAGTACAGTCAAAAAAATTTTATAATAAGTTTATACCTACGTTATGCGAAAAGACTTTTTCCCCGACCTAATATTAATATGGTATTGATGGGTTTGGGTAGGACCATCTCACAAAACTCAGAAATTTTACAAACCTAGGTCAGCTAAACTGTTATATTTACATCCTATCTTGAGAGTATTTGCGCGGGTTATTCACTAGCAATTATTGTTATTCAAACACGCAATAACTGGATACGTTTGCGTTGATACTGTTAATGAAGAATTGAGCTTTATAACTGAATTGAGTTTTCGCAACGCGCTAGTGATTATCCTGGTGTAACAAGCAGTCATAGGCTGCGTGTTTCAGTTGCCATCACGTGATCCGCATGTTTAAATGAAAGAAAGAACGAAAGAAAAGAAAAATAAGTTCAATACAAGTCGCAAAAAAAAATTACATTAAATAAGTACAAAATATAGTTAACACAAATCAAGAATAGAATAATAAGAACTTAAGTGATAGAAGAACTCAACTTGTATTGAAATGGTGCTAAAATGCCATCTTGTGGTATGTTAAAAAACTTCTGGTCTAACTAGCTCTGAGCTTGTTGTATGCTACCTATACTAAGCATTCAACCTGCTAAAACGAAATATCGCAAAAATACGTTTGTGTAAAGAGCGTCCAACTCATTTAATCAATATTTCGAAGATTTTGACTTGTATTGTTCTAGTGCCGCTGCAGTAAGGCAGATTATAAGCAATAAGTTTTTTCCTAGTAGTAAGTAATTAAAATATGAAAGTAATATGTTGTAATTGGGCTCTTCATAGAAATCCGATAAGTTATTTATTCGCTAAGATGTTTAAACGTAGTGTAGGACGTCCACTCGCCAGGTGGGGTGACGATTTGCGTGCGGTCGCTGGCAGATGCTGGATGCGGCAAGCCGAAGACAGGGGAGAATGGCGCGATTTGGAGGAGGCCTATGGTTAGCAGTGGACTAGTATAGGCAGATGATGATGATGATGATGATGATGAAGATGTTTATTTATTGTGTTTAAGAATATTTGTGAAGATTTATAAATATCAATAGGATTGAGTATATATTGTTAACAAACTGGAAATTAGACTGTAAATCTTCATAAGAGAAAATAAATAAATAAATATAGAAAACGCTGCAAATTTATTATACACCAGTTAACCAGTGTAGACACGGCTTTGTTACGGACTTGTTATAGCTGGGAGCAGGGCAAGTGTACGATATCAATGTGCGAGTGGAATACGACTCGGAAATATTTCGCCTTCAAATATCGTTACATTTTGCAGTTGAACATTTTGCACACAATACCCAGTTTATTTTATTGCTAGATTCTGGCGCGAGTGAACTGGTGTTTTATTTGTTCTCAAAATAAGGATTTTATTTTAAAGAATTCACAGAATTGGGATCTGAATAAGCTTCCCAAAATCCATCACAACCCTCAATTTATTGTAAAACTATAGGTTTTTTATTATTGAAATTTAGATTCTTGATTAAGCGTGAAATTCGGATATTTTCCAATGGAAATTCCATGTACACCATTGATCCATTGACATTGTAAATGACTTGCATGCTAATTTATTAGCGACATCACATAGCCCCTACTTAAAAGTGTTATTTTGCTAACAATCTTTATCTCTGTTCATTAATATTCCATTACTAAGCACAGACCAACTCTCAGAAGTGATGAGAGAAAACAGAAAAACTCTACCGCGCGGACCCAGTGCGAATTGGCGGCAGGTGGCCCAAGGCCTCTAACATGCCTTGACGATCAGCTGACAAACGGGCCAACATATATTCGTGCTGTCCGAAGCACGGCAGCGTTCAATATCAAATGCTACACAAACGGTCACCCATCTAAGAACTGATCTTTGGAAATTTCCATCTTATAAAATAAAAAATAAATAGAAAAACATGTATTGCTTCCCTTTACATAATTATGTTAATTTACATTATACGCGATGCATTCTATTAGAGTGGCGATCGATGGCGAGACCCCTTGCATTCAGAGAGTCTCGGATTCAAACCCTGGTGGTGCAATTATGACTTTTCGAAGTTATATGCGTTAATTATCGCTTGCTCCGTGCCTCAGAAAGCACGTTAAACCGTTGGTCCCGGTTGTCATGGACATCTATGGCAGTCGTTATAGGAAATTTGTGCCTTCTAACAGACTGACAGCTGGTTTAACCATTGAATGATGTTTCCCTCTGGGTTGCGGAGGTCAGACGGCAGTCGCTCCACGTAATAACAGAAATTCAGTCAAATCTGGTTGAACCAGTGAGCAGACCCTGGGCCCTAAGATTTAGTCTATTAGTCATTTAGATAATGCTAGGATATGTGGTGTGTGTGTGTTAACTTACATTATTAGGTTAAAAGTTTTCTAAGTATTAAAATTATAACCAGCATTTTATTTCATTAGAAAAGTCCAGAGAGCAAAAGGTGTTGGCTCAGCTTTTGGTGTACAGCGTACCTATATATATACTCCAGACAGCGCTGGTTTTCAGCCACCCCTGTTCCCTAAGATTGACTTATGGGAAATATGTGGAGGGGGCCACGCTTAGTTCATAATTTTACTTACTCAATAAACGGGTTAACAATTTTCCTATATATAATCCTTGTTAATCACATAGTAAGTATTTCATGTGTCGTTAATGATAAAATGAATGCATTTTGTTTTTTTGTTTTTTTGTGTTATTATTCAGGTTATTTGACACGCAGAGTCGACGATTAACGCGCGGTATATGACAATAAATGAATTGAATTAAATCATCTTATATCACGAACACAGCTTTTGACCGCTGCTCGCCGGGACATGAACCACTGGAACCTGACACCCTGCTGTCATAATTCTTCCTGTTTAACGTCGAAAAATAGTCTAGCTTTTTCCATAAGGGACTGTAAATAAAATAGGGACTTCTATCTAAATAAAATAAGCACTAACATTTTTAAAAAAATAAGCAAACCGAAGCAAATGTCCGACAAACAATTATTTTTCTTTGTTCAGGCCAATGGCGTTCATCGTGCTTATCATAAGAACATTAAGATTTAACATCGAAGAAAAATCCTATTGAGTGTATAAATAATGATCTGTTAATAATATGTTTAAAAGTATTACATTACAGCCGTAAAAAAGCCATACCAACAACCCATTGTTCTGTTAAATTTTATCAAAATCTTCGTAGCATAAAAAACTATATCTTACATTTTAGAACATCAGTTTAGAATAACATATGTTATAATTATATTAGCATTGTAAATGAATAAGAAATTCAAAGTATTAAAATAATTTTATTTTGTTATGCGATCGTTAGTAGATTAATTTTCATCATCACAGCCCATTAACATCCCACTACTGAGCACGAGCCTCCTCACACATATCAAGGTGTGAGGGTATTGGGTCATACTCCACCACGCTGACCTGTGCGGATTGGCGGAGGCAGGTGTATGGCGTCCTGCTGTTAGTTTTTTTCATGCCGCCCTATTAGGCCTCTAACATGGCTTAACGACTTACATATTTAGTGATAACCGGAACCAAAGGCTTAACGGGCCTTCCGAAGCACGGAAGCGCTCGATATCAAATGTCACACAAACGGTCACCCATCCAAGGACTGACCTCTGTAAACTCTGCTGTGCTTTGGTGATCGTTTCTGACCACCGAGCACCGCAGAGCTACGAGCGCTTCAATATTAAAGTTCAAGATTCACTTTAGTTTAAAAAAAATATAATAAGCAGATTTCGTTTAAAGAAGCGCATAAAACTTGTAATTTACTTAAGTAACTAATTAATATCTATATAGCTTTGTGTAGACAAACGTCAATAACAAAATGATTTCCATTTATAATACATAATTTATGATTATCACCTTTGAAATGTGGCCCTTGTTAATACCATAAAGAAACTTGGGTTTGAATCATTTATTCCTCATTCAATCCTCATTAATCATTCAAAACCCATCCTTTTATTTAGAAAGAGTCAATAACGATACTTAGAAAATAATGCTATTAGTTAAGTAAGCAGCTTGTAAGAACCAAGACAAGCCCACGCCTAGCTCTGCATCGACCGCGACTTGTAACAACTTAATGTTTCCTAAATAAAATGAAAGCTCTTTGTCTGAAGTGGCGCAATCAATGCTCGATTATACTGGTCCGTCAACGATACGACTGCCTCGTTGATAACCCGTCGCGCTCAATTACTTTACAGTCGTCTGGAGCATTCTGGAGGCACAACGCCGCGACTCCTTACTAACACTCACAGTTCATTCTATTTTATTTTACGAGCGAGCCCGACGGAAAAAGAAATGAAGCAATTATTACTACTTCTACCAATTCTTTGCCAACTTTCATTAATTCGACATACATTGCTGGGTTTGTTAGATAGTGACAGCAATAGAGTGAGTTCAAACACGCAATGAATGATAAATGAAAGAAAGTTTTCTGAAATTGCGAAATGCCTGCATAGAGGCAATACGACAGTGCCACACGTGGCAAGCCAAAGCGATCGATAGCTCGTGCGACAACTGTTGCGCTGCATCTTCCATCCCTGTCCAACTTTCCTCTTCTCCTGTAAGCGACTGAGAAAACTGTAAGGACTACTCTACAAGCTCATGGCGCAAAACTCACGCATAGCACGTCCTGTCTCTGTCGCTCCGGTGTTTATTGTGGTGAGAGTGAGCGTAACGGAAGATGCGGTATGCGATGCTCCTAAAACGTCACAAAAGAGGTCGGGCGATGAATAACAATGCGGACTGCGGGAATGATGTCCTTATCGAACGCGGCGACGGCGGGACGCGCCCGGGCCGGGCGGGCACGCCGCCTCGTTGGGACTTCACTGCTTAGGGAATGTTTATCATTACACTTATGCACCACTGATATATTTAACTAACTGATATTAATGGAGAGTGAACACACAGTTTTAATAAAATGGTGATACCTAGAAGCTGCATAGTCCTTTGTTCTTATAATATTCATGACATTATGTTTACCTAGCTTTTATTAATTTAATTTCTAGCTTTCTTTTATATTATCTAGTGACTGAAGGACACAAGTTTCTGTAGGCTTACCAAATTGCTAATATTACAGCAATATCTACACTATTTTGTAACTGGCAGGAGAAAAACCAACTTTGAAGATTTTCTTGCCTCTTTTACTATCAACCTCCCGCCCGCAGTGAATAGGCGCGCTAGTTTTTCATAAGAGCTCTATTAAGCCAAACTTTAATAAATGATTAGGACTTTTGAAGTAATTTTCTCTAATATGACCTTTGTGTTTCAACTTGGGAATAATTTTCATAGGCATTGGGCATTGGCACGCCATGCCAAGGAACTTCGGTGCAGGCGGAAATTGAAGGCCAAGGCGTCTTTATATCTTTAATAAAATCTATTTTCGTTAGCCTACGGACTGTCAAGACATACTAATAAATGATGATTTGCCAGGAATTGTCTACGGCCGGGCCCTAATATTACAGAAAATTTGTACAACACGCAGATAAGGTAAAGTCACATTTTCCAGAATATGGAGAAAGTAACGAACTTCATTTTATATCGAGCTCTTCCATGATTCGGAAGGGACGTCGAACCGTTGGTACCGTCACTACCTGGAAGCTGATAAGCTAGTCAGAAGTCATATTCAACAATCATCAACAGTCATATTATTATGAAAAAATCAACAGCATATCTAAATTCCCTAACTTACACGCAAATGGACGAAATATTACCCTCCACTACCTAACTAGTCACACGAAACTCACTCAAACACACACACGCACACACACACACATGCACACACACACACAAACACACACGCACACACAAACACACACGCACACACAAACACACACGCACACACAAACACACACGCACACACAAACACACACGCACACACAAACACACACGCACACACACACACACAGAAAGAGTGATACAGATACACAAAACGCGCGATCACGTTCGAAAAAAATAACCAACTTATTGTATTTATTACTTGCGCAGTTACTCTTTATTTATTGTTTTTATATATTAGGTCGGGGAAAAAGTCTTTTCGCATAACGTAGGTATAAACTTATTATAAATTTTATTTGACTGTACTATTTGTGTCTGGCTGGTTTTGGTAACATTAAAAAGGTTCCATTATAAAGAAAAGAAAAAAATAAAAAAAAGTTGTTTCCCGCTATTTTTCATTTGTTTTTCTCTCCGTTAAAATGAGTGAATCTAATGAAGAAATTCGATATATTTTAAAATTTTATTATAAAAAAGGCAAAAATGCAACTCAAGCAGTGAAAAAAATTTGTGATGTTTATGGACCTGATGCAGTGTCAGTAAGAGTAGCACAAATTTTGTTTGAACGTTTTCAGTCCGGAAATTTTGATGTTAAAGATGCACCTCGCTCTGTTCGCCCTGTTACGAATGAAATGGACGCCATTTTTGAAAGAGTGGAGCAAGATCGGCATATTAGTAGTTACGATGTAGCTGAAGAACTGGGAATTGACCACAAAACAGTTTTGACCCATTTGAAGAAAGCTGGTTATACAAAAAAGCTCGATATTTGGGTGCCACACGAGCTCACTCAAAGAAACTTAATGAACCGTGTACTCATTTGCGATTCATTATTGAGACGTAATGAAACCGAGCCGTTTTTGAAGAGATTGATAACTGGCGATGAAAAGTGGATCACGTACGACAAGAACGTGCGAAAAAGGTCGTGGTCGAAAGTTGGCCAGGCTTCACAGACTGTGGCCAAACCTGGCCTAACACGAAATAAGGTGATGCTGTGTGTATGGTGGGATTGGAAGGGCATTGTGTATTATGAGCTTTTACCGCCCGGCAAAACCATCGATTCTGATCTTTACTGCCAGCAACTGATGAGATTAAAGGAAGCAGTCGAGAGAAAACGGCCGGAATTGATCAACAGGAAGGGTGTGGTCTTTCATCACGATAACGCTAGACCACACACATCTTTAGCCACTCAGCAAAAATTAAGAGAGTTCGACTGGGAGGTCCTAGTGCATCCACCATATAGCCCTGACCTTGCGCCTTCAGATTTTCACCTGTTTCGGTCTCTGCAGAATTCTTTAGGTTCTGTAAGGTTGACCTCAAGAGAGGACTGCCAAAACTATTTGTCCCGTTTTTTTGATCAGAAGTCCCAAAGTTTCTACAGTAACGGGATAATGTCTCTGCCCACAAAATGGCAGAAAGTTATTCAACAAAACGGTACATATATATTGTAAATAAATGTAAATAAACTTTGAAAAAAATGTCTTGACTTTTCATACAAAAATACGAAAAGACTTTTTCCCCAACCTATTATATAAAAATTAATATTTATATTTAAAATAAATACTTAATAATTACGATAAATCTAAGTCTATTTACGTTCTTATATGTACCACAGCATAGAGGGTACTCTTCTAACACAAGTTTTATTAAAGCCGTGCAATACTCATGTAATACTAACCTTTGAAGGACAATAAAGATTCGTCTGTTATATTGGCTTATATAAAAATCTAACAACAGGATACGAATTTCTTTTTCTAGATTTAACAAAGGATCCTTCAGTCCACACTGAGCCCGCGTGAAATATGTCCTCATTTTCCTTTCACATTGGTCTTTGACAGAAGGCACAGTTGTAAGATTTGAATGAACTGAGCTTATGGCGTTGATAGCAGTACACAAGTAGGGTACTTTAATGGAAGTTATATTATTACATACATTACATTCACGCCTGTTTCCCCGAAGGGGTAGGCAGAGGCATATTATACACCCACACTTCAGCAATTACATAGTTGGTCCTACGTAATAGGTGGCGAGCCTGTTGCCGCTTACCGGGCATTGTTATGTTCGCCAGAGCCTCGTCCGTTGATCGGCAGGTGCACCACTTGCAGGTGAGGTTGGCTTGGGCCCCTTAGGTCTTGGTCCCTGTACACCTAGTTATATTATTAGTAGCATTATATTTTACTTGTCGTCAATTAATAATCTTCTTTCTTTTTTTATATGTATATAATTGTACTGTATGAGTGTATGTCACTGAACTGCTTCTAAACGGATGATTTGTGTGGATTTTTTGAATGCGTTCGGGTGGCGCCCTGGTTGGTTTAGATTTACAAATCAGCCTAGCCGATTAAGGAAATAGGATGGGAGGAAAAAAAGACATTTTCACAAAATTGAATGAAATTATAAAAAAATCTCAATATATTTTTTTAAATGTACTTTCTTTTCTTTTTAATTCTCTACGTTCAAATACGTATGTGGTAGGTCGAGAAAAAAGTCACTGAAATGTCAATTTGTGAATAAAAACAAAATAAGATACATAAAAACAAAATGTAGTACAACATTAATTCACTAGCAGTCCCCAAACTAGATAATCCTGTCTCATTGGGACTAGAATATAAAGTTTGAATTAATTAGGTATTATCCGCGTTGTAAATATTGTTTACATATAGTAATGAAAAATGTGTAGTTATTATATCCTATTTAACTGTCGAGTGAAACAGGCCCTAATTCATTTATTAAGGAAATAAAAATCAGCCAGCCGTCGTAGGCGGCCGACTTGTTTTACAATGACAACTATGAAACCCTCGAATAAATCAGAAACATCTGCTCCATAAAAAGCGGAATAAATACGTAATTCGCATCGGCTGTGATTGCTCGCCCATCCCTCCCACTGTCCCCCCTTTGGCGTCACAAAATCGCGTCTCTTATAAAACAAACCTAATAAAACATCGTCGATGAAACTCTGAGCAATAAACGTTATGGAACCAAACCCTGGTTCAGTTTTGCGGAGGGAATTTGAGTAAGGGTTTGTTTTTTAAATGAAGGTTTTTTTTCGTATCAAGGCTTTAATAATAATCAATTAATTTCTTTTATTTCACTTGCTAGTTTATAAGACCCATATTTGTACACCAGTAATGGTAGAAGTGTCACCAGTGTTGCAAGATGCTAATATATTTATGTAACACCTTAATGTACTGTATTTTGACAAATAAATTATCTTTATCTTTTTAGATAAATAAACCTCCTCAGGTCTATTATATTATATTATAGGTCTGGGGGCCTACCGCCGAATTCGATGGATTACCGGTAATCCATCTAGATCAAACTTTGTTTTGCGTTCATTAATCCATACCGGGGAATCTGCCGACAGCCACCTTTCATTCATGACCTTCAGTCCGTGACAGACCAATAGGTAAATGGAGAACGCCATTTTGTTTCGATTTCCATGAGTTCGGCGGTAAGACAGAATCAATTCGAAATCAATTTTGCCTTATAATCGATTGCCATCGAACTCGGCGGTAGGCCCCCTGGACAGAGAACAGAAGACAGGACAGACCAGTGTAAAAAGCATTCACATCCAAGTCTAGGGGGTTGCTGAATTGTTCGAAATATTTTTATATATATATATATATATAATATTTTTTTGATGACCGATATGGCGTGGAGGTCAGTATACCTACACTTCACTCCAGAGGTCGTTGGTTCGATTCTCACACAGGACAAATCTTTGTGTGCATGAACATGAATATTTGTTCTGGTCTGGGTGTTTTCCTATATATATTAAGTATGTATGTACAAAAAAAAAGTATGTAAGTATGTTTATCCGTTAATTAGTATCCATAACACAAGTTCCTAATGATACTTATTATGAAACTAAATAATTGGTGTAATTGTCAGAAAAATATTTTTTATTTTTTTTTATTTTTAATATGACTCGTCTCAATTACCACGTCCTACCAGAAGGTAAGCAGTCGATGCAGTCCAGAAAGTGAGAGCGCTTCATTTTGTTAATGAAGCATGTCGACAAGTGCACCCACTCATTACGGCCCCGCTTAAAATACCTGGGCCTATAAGGAGTTGGAAAACACATGCGGCAGTTACCTCGCCCACCCCCCCGACTGGTCTCCATCTTGTCGAGTACCTCCCGGTAGGACGGAGAGGGCGGTACGGAAAAGGAAACAACAAAAGGTTGGCGACTCTGGGTGCCCTTAGTACTGACTACCGGGGGGGAAACTTAGAGGGACCTGTGGAAAGCGCAGCGTGCGGGCCAGGGGGGCCCCTGCTGTCTAATCATAGACCCTCCGACAAGTCGGCCACACACGCTATGGTCGCACAAGGAGGTAGGAGGGGCGCGTCCACTGCGTCTCTCTGAGGAGGTCCTCCCGGTTTTAGTCCAGGGGACGTTAGCCGCGGGCGGGGTGTCAGAAGCTTTATACTCCTTTTTCAACAGCGGTGGGCGTCGTCGGATGATTTTTAGTGGGTAGGTCTGCTGGCGGTTGCGTCTGCCGCAGTGAGCCCCACACTCCCCTTTCGGTCCCCCTTTGGCCGGGAGGCAGTGCGTAAAGGCATTATGTTATCGACGTAATTAAAAATAAAAAAGTTACCTCGGCCCAGGATCAAGAAGAAAAGTTTGTAGTTTTTAGACAGCAAAAGGCTGACACACCATTTCACTCCACCCACTGTCACTGATAATTTTCCATCTATAAAAAGGCATTACAAGAAAACATCATAGAATACGTCATATATAAAAGCTCGTTATATAAACCACCCCACCCTCTTTATAATAATTATATTCCAAAATTAATGTTGAGTAAGGATTTGCTTTAAACAATTATTATTCAGCTCTCATAAGCGCCAGAAAGCCGTAATGGACTCAGAGACAGAGGCTTTCGTCTCCACGTCTCAGCGCGGGAATATGGCTTTCATTCATATTCAAACGGCAGTCAGTGTGCGAAACAGGCTTGTCATTATACAGGGCCTTTAATAACACTTAATTATTCACAAGCGGCTCGTTCCGCCAACGCCCGCCATCCTTCGCCGCAGTCACTTTCTCGGCTGAATAATGCCCGAAATTTACGCTGTTTTGTGTTCACTTATGTTTTCTGTGTGTTGTTATAATGTTCACGCTTGTAATGGCTGAAATGTTATCAAAATGGCTGAATAAACCTTGTGAAAAAGGAAATTTTTCGTTGAGTAACGGAATTGCATGGTTAATGTACAATACCTTTCCGGTCATTATTCGCACTTCCAAAAGTATTTCCATTTTTAAGAAGGCATTAAAGGATTTTTGCCTGCTAGCTGAAAATTTTTGTCTAATTGCTAATTTTAGTATGTTATTGTGTGATTTTAGTTTTTTATTTGAGTTTGTTTTGTGACGTATTTTGTGCATGTGTCTACTTTGTATGTTTTTTCCTTTTTTCGGTCTGCTGGAAGAAATTCCTTTTAGGGATAAGCAGTGCCGTTGTACATGTCTTTCATAACTTTTATCTTTGTGTATGATTCTTACGTGCATAAATTGTTAAATAAATAAATAAATACCTGGTGGTAATTGTTATACCACTACTGGGCACGGCTGTTCTCTCACACACCAAGTTGGGAGGAATTTTGGTGACACTTAACGCGGACCCATCGCGGTACGGCGGAGGCTGGTGTGTGGTGTCTTGCTGTTAAAGGTATCATCATCTCAGCCCATTAACGTCCCACTACTGAGCACGAGCCTCCTCTCACATATCAAGGTGTGAGGGCATTGGGTCATACTCCACCACGCTGACCCGGTGAGGATTGGCGGAGGCAGGTGTATGGCGTCCTGCTGTTAGAATTTATCAAACCGCCCACTAGGCCTCTAACAAGGCTTTACGACTACCACATTTAGTGATAACCGGGACCAACGGCTTAACGTGCCTTCCAAAGCACGGAAGCGCTCGATATCAAATGCCACAAAAACGGTCACCCATCCAAGGACTGGCCTCAATAAACTCTGCTGTACTTTGATGATCGTTTCCGACCACCGAGTACCGCAGAGCTACGAGCGCTTCATAGTTAAAGGTATAACAAGGACTATACCTTGATCTTGGTTGATCTAAGCAACACTCTCCTGAAGCTGCTTGAGCCCACGTTACGACGTTAATATTAGCATTAAGAATTTACCTCTTTGCTTATTATGTTATAAATAAAACAATGTTTAATTTTAGATTATATTAGTTTAAATTTAGGAGAATGCTGTGTACGCTTCTAAATGCCAACATATATGTAATTATTGTTGTTGTGTTATGATTTTGTATATGTTTGTATGTTTAGCTGTTAGCGTACCTATGTATAAATACCTAGTCCTTTGTGGGTATCGAACCCACGACCTCAAGAGTGGAGTGCGGGTATAGTCACCACCACGCTATATCGGTCGTCTAAATAAATGTTACGTTAAATACATAAACATGATACTGTGTCGTATCCTGTTTATGTGTAATCCTTGGCCATTGGCTTGCTCGCCTATTTCGAACCGATTTTTTATTAACCATAATAGAGAATGCCTATTAAGTTCGCCTTTTGTACATTGTATTTTTATGTGTGTGCAATAAAGATTAAATAAATAAATAAAAAATCATTTATTGCTTTTAAGGAATACATTAACATGACAAAATATAAAATTAAAAATAGTTATAATCCTAAAAGCAACTGGAGTAAGCTCAGCTTATGCTGCACAGAGTAAGCTACTCTACGCAGCGCTGGTTTTCAGCCCCCCCGTTTCATTAGGTTCGCAACATAGTAGTGACCACGTAGATAAAAAAAATAAACGGAAATTACTACGTCTGTTTCACCGAAGGGGTAGACAGCGGCACATTACATGCCCACTTTTCGCCAGTTATATTGTTGGTCTCACGTAATAGGTG
Source organism: Musotima nitidalis (assembly GCA_949126915.1). NCBI lineage: Eukaryota > Metazoa > Arthropoda > Insecta > Lepidoptera > Crambidae > Musotima > Musotima nitidalis. Next base: position 948,712 of record OX421424.1, on the reverse strand, counting down.
GCGAGCCTATTGCCGCTAATCGGGAACTATTGTGTTCGCCATAGCTGCGTTCTGCACTACTTGCAGGTGAGGTTGGCTTGGGCTCCTCAGATTTTGATAGGATTCCTATACATCTTTTACACCAATAGAATACTACAGGCAATATTTTATTGTTTGACTTTATGTAAATAGGGGGTAGTTATGCCACATTATATTATTTTAAATGTATGTAAGTTAGCCTGATAATATACGCTTTATAACGCAGTCGTGGTTTCATTGTGCATTCCCAGTTCTAGATTCACTTCAGTTTGTTTGTTTGTATTAAATAGGCTTCAAAACTACTTAATCTCTTTTAAATTCTTTTGCCATTAGAATGATACATCCCTAGGGCTTAGACTAAATTTGTTACTAGAAAAAATAGGGATTTCCACAATTTCCAATACTGAAGCCTTAGGTGTAAAATATTTAAAAAAAGTCGTTAGTCGCAAATAAAGATAAAATATACTATAATAAAGATAGTATATATATATATACTTTATTTCACAAATCTAAAATGTCATTGGTGTCCCATCGACTGAAGTTATTGCGCCCATAGAATATTCAATTCTTCCATTGCTCATAAATAGCTTGGACTGTATAACTCCCCTATTTCACCTCTACTTTTACTTACCAATGTATAAAGTTTTCAGCGAGTTCAGTCGGTTACTCGTAAGGTTATTATATCAAATCAACAAAGTAAAAAAAACAAAAAAAAAATTATGTACACAAAACATGTAATGGATACAGAAATTATACAACAAAGTACAATGGAGCTGATTATTTCAAAAGGAATCTCTTCCAACAGTCCGAAATAAGGAAAAGAACATGAAACAGTAGACGACATGTGTAAAAAAAACAATGGAAATAAAAGGAACAAAACAAACAATATATATTATGGTAACACTTCAAATTAACCTACCTATGATAAAAGCTAAACATAATTTAATGTTTACAACTCATTGACTTGATTAAACAGTCTTGTAGAAAATGACATCTTACAGCTCTCTTAAACAGGCCGGCATTTTTGGAAGTGCGAATATTAGGAGGCAATGCATTCCACAGTCTAACTGCATGACCAGAAAAGGAATAGGAGAAGAAATAGGAACTGTTTTTATCAACATCCCAGTCTTTTTGTCTGTCACTATTGGTTTAAAGCATCCTCTCACCACCAGGGGAGGAGATATTAAGGTATTCACACCAAACCACGCTGTCCACGCACGCGATACTATCATATTATTATAAAGTAAAAAACAATATCTTAATATGCCGTTCACCATTGTGCTGCGTGGTAACGGCCTAAAATAGTGCCAGTGATCTCACGGGGAGTCCTCCGGAACCCTACCAGATGATGGGCAGCAACGTCATCCTGTGTATTGGCTTCAACTGCGATCACCAACCCACCATCCAGCGTGATGATTATGGGCAAATATCCCCAATAGAATATAATCTATAAGGCTGAATATGCCGATAGAAACAACAGCAAACAGTCACTCATTCAAGAAATGACCTGTGCATGTGATGGATTACAAATATCTTGGTAAGAATTCCCGCGCTACTATAATTTCCCGAAAAATCGAGAAACAACACGACACGTGTTTCGCCCTTACACAGGGCATCTTCAGGTAAGATAGGAGCCTCAGAACAACAATGTCTTCACGACCTAAGATTTGACTCTAATTTCAGCTTGTGACTTGCTTATAATGGATGGACATTCCGGGTTGCCGATGAATAAACAAATAAAAACATTTCAATGGGTTTAGGAGTTTAGTTCCAATGGCTCCTGATGGTGATGCCCTGTGACAGGGCTCCACCCGCTAATGGGGGCTGCGCAGTTCGAGTCATGAATTTTCATTAGCCACGTCCGTCTCCCATTCAAATTAGAATAAATTTGGCCCAAATTCCGTACTGTCGCCCTTTTCAGTTCTTTGTTATGATGCTGCATAAACTTTATTTTCGGCTTTTTATCTGTTTCGTTTAAATATGAAAAGAGTCTTATGAAAAGGGTACTCAAAGATTTTTCCACAATATTTCCTTTGAAAATGGGCCTTTTTGGTATCTGCATTGAAGAAAGTCTATTAAACATGAGAGCTATAAATATTTCCTTTACATCAGTCTGGTTTATCTGACATTATCGAAGGTCTTTGTTGAACATTAATAATACGCATAATAGATATATTGTGTATGCACATATTTATTGTCACATCCTTTCACTTGCTATCCTGGAAATAAACACACTTATTATCTTCCTAGTGCACTTCCGTTATATAGGGATATTTTACGTCGGTATCATAATGCGTTTACGCACTGCCTTCCAGCCAAAGGGGGACCGAAGGGGGTTTGGGACTCACCACCGGCAGACGCAACTGCCAGCAGTAATACCCACTTAAAATATTCCAACGACGCCCGCCCCTTGTTGTGAATGAGGCGGGGGCCAGTACCTGGGTTGCAGCGTCTGACACCCCGCCTGCGGCCAACGTCCTCCGAACCAAAACCGGGAGGACCTCCTCAGAGAGACGCAGTAGACGCGCCCTTCCTACCTCCTTGTGCGACCATAGCGTGTGTGGCCGACTTCTCGGAGGGTCTATGGTTAGATAGCAGGAGCTTCTGCTCAAACCCCTTCTAGCGATGCTTGACGGGCCCTTCTGGCCCAACCGTTGCGCCCTCCACAGGTCCCTTTTAATTTCCCCCCGGTAGCCAGTACTAAGGGCACGCTGAGTCGCCAATTTCTGAGTGTCACCTTTTCCCTAGCGCCCTCTGCACCCTACCGGGAGGTACTCAGCTCCCCCCCCCACGACAAGGTGGAGACCAGCTGTGGGGGATCCTATCAAGACCTAAGGAGCCCAAGCCAACCTCACTTGCAAGTGGTTTAATTACAAAAAGTACAATTTAAAAAATACATTTTGTTCTTATAATTAATATTTTTGCCAAACATTTTGTTTAAAAGTGGTGCACGATCAACGGATGAGGCACTGACGAACATAACAGTGCCCGGTACGCGGCAATAGGCTCGCCACCTATTACGTAGGACCAGCTATATAATTGGCGAAGTGTGGGCGTATAATATGCGTCTATAGTATGCCCTTTCGGAAAAAAAGGCGTGAATGTATGTATGTATGCACTTCCGTTTGTTTAAGGTATATGTGACATGTATGATTACGTCATGGAAAGTCTTACACAGTCTTCTATCATTTCCATTCACTAGTCTGTCATAAGGCGCTTTCGTTAATATACTTCTTATCATCCTATCAACTTGACTAAATCACCAGAGATCTCATGTCTTAGTCCTTAGCAAAATATTGTAAGAGCAAGACCACTTTGTACACTACATCATCATCATCATCATTTCAGCCATTTGAAGTCCACTGCTGAACATAGGCCTCCCCAATTGCTTTCCACGTAGATCGATTCTTTGCCGCCTGCATCCACCGGCTCCCCGCCGCCCTGACCACATCATCGGTCCATCGCGTTGGGGGCCGCATACACTGAACCAAACACTACACTACATAGTGTCGTTTATTCCATAATAATTTTTTATTACTTAATTCAATGTTGACTTATTTTTTGCCTTTATTGATAATGAGAGTGAAGAAATTGATCAGGTCCCAAATGATTACGTTGTGTAAAAAGTATAAATGCAATTTACAAACTTTTATCCACAGAAAAGATACCTTGTCAAGAGCCAACCCTGGCTTCAGAACCAGGTCGTGCTTGCCATACAACTGCATTGTCGTCCAATTTACATATGAATACCTACAAAATTTCAGAGCAATCGGTTGAGGCTAACCGATTTAAATTTCAATTGTAAAATTTGCCTCGAAAAATTATGACATCACAGATTTACTTTATCATCAGGGAGCATAGGGATATCCTACCAAGACCTTAGGAACCCAAGCAAACCTCATCTGCAAGTGGTGCACCTGCTGATCGACGGATGAAGCTCTGGCGAATATATAAGTTCCCGGCAAGTGGCAATGACTCGCCTATTAAGCCTATTAAGTGGGCTCACAATCTGTCTCTGCCGTCCCCTTCAGGGAAACAGACGATATGTATGAATCTTCATACCACATAAAGTTAAATGGATGTGGTTGTGGCTAATACCAAATACCAAAGCGCTGTGCGTAGGTGGTAAAAACATGCCATTTCTGTTGCAAGTGGCCTTTAAATGAATATACCCTTTATATGTACAAGATGTAATATTTAATGTCTGTATTTTATGTTGTAAATTAAGTTGTATTTTAGTTTAAGTCAGTCAATTGGTAACCGTGATCGCGGCTCTCTAGGTTGTAGCTGAAAATCAACGTTTTGCTTGCTGAGCAATACTACGTTGACCTTTTCGCATGAATAGAGCACACGAACAAATAATTAATTAGTCTTGTAAGTTTGTATTTTTTTGATACTGTTTCATGTTAATATGTCGTTTGTGTGTTTATTTAGTGCAATAAAAGTTATATCTATCTATTATCTAATATGTATGTCTGCATTCAATAATTACACCATCGATAGGCTGTGTAAAAGAAGGTAATAAATAATAAATAAATATTTTCTTACAATTACACCAATTATTTGGTGAATCATTAAGAACTTGTGTTATGGATACTAAACAACGAATAAACATACTTACATACTTTTTTTGTTTTACATACTTAATATAAATAGAAAAACACCCAGACCAGAACAAATATTCATGTTCATGCACACAAAGATTTGTCCTGTGTGGGAATCGAACCCACGACCTCTGGAGTGAAGTGTAGGTATACTGACCTCCACGCCATATCGGTCGTCAAAGGTCTTATAATGTGCCACCTTAGCCATTTGCCACTAAAGCACAGAACCGAGCAACTCAATAGGTGCTCTACGAAACTCCATTGAAGCCGAAGAAGTGTCTTGATCACATAATTTCCCAAACGAGGACTCGTTTCAGTCGTTAGCAGTCGTAAAATGATATTGCCGATCGTGATTGCCATTGTCGCAGATCGCTTGTCGATCGGCTTCGCGTACAGGCTCGGACGACGATGTAGATGTTAAGACGGAATTGCTGTAAATTATATCTCTCATAACACCAAAAATATTTGTGGTTTGCAGCACATTTCATCAATTTAATGTTATTTTGTTAAAATTATTTTATCATGTTTTGTTAAAATGAATTTGCGGCGGTGGCATTACTTCACTAAAATCATGAAGCTTAGATTTACTTCCATGCAAATAAATAAAAATTAGTTGTAAGTGAATCTAAGTGCCATTTCCGAGCCCCCGCTCTGTGAGGAAAACTGACAGGAAACCCATAAGCTATGTATGCTCTTTTGAATTATCAATCAAATATAACAATACGGAACACACACAGTGAATATTTGAAGATATTGAAAGGGTCCCCAGATGCCGTAACCAATTGAGGTGGCACTAAGGGAACCTTTCATCACATTTATGTAATGTGAAACTAAGCTGAATTTGTACAATAGGGGATGATAATGATATTTCTCTAACAATTTCACAAATTAATTAGTTCCAAGATAAGTATCATTAAGAATTTGTGTTATGGATACCAAGTTACGAATGAGCATACATACATATACTTGTAAATATGTTATTAATATACAAAGTTTTGTCCTGCGTGGGAATCGAACCCACGATGTCAGGAGCGAAGTGCAGGTATTCTGACTGTCCAATGTATGAGTATGTATGCATGTTTATGTGTTTTAGTGGCGATTAATTTAAAGACTGTTGTCATTAGAAAAACGACATATTTTGTATATCAGTTGTAGCAAGATAGTGTAAAATATTTCCTATCCGCATCAAGCAAGTTCGAGATGGCGGGCCGACTCTCACTTGACCCACTTCCCACAAAGGCCGCGCCGCCTCCTGCAAATTGCCCTCCACCCTTCTCGTCCCACATTAAACTTTAAAAGTTAATCGCACCCTTTATGCAAATGAGATTGTTTTATTACCGTCAAAGCACGTTAAAGAATCTGGCCACACGATCTCTTACGAATGATTTGATATGTGGCTTCGCAGTTCCTAGTGAAAATTGCCTTGAAATAAAGTACAGTCCACATAGGCCAGTCCTTGCATAGGTGACCATTTGTGTGGTGTTGATTATCAAAAACACTTCCGTGCTTTGGAAGGCATATTAACTAATAAACATAAAAGTAATTTATATTTTTATACATTTATTTTCATATTTAATTTATGTATATTGTAGGTATTCATGTAATTATTTGAACTTAATCTATTAAACTTAACACAACCTTTAGGGTAGAGAGCATAGATACCTATAAAAACAGGTTAGACCTAGTTTAGGTATTTAGGTGTACCAAATGTATTGTGAAAATGTGTTTTATTCAATAAACTTTTTATTATTATTATTTATTATTATTACGATGTTGGCCCTGGTTGTCACTATTATTTTGTAGTTGTTAATTTGGGCGAAGGACTAGCTATCTAAAGCCACTAGGAGGCTCAGTAATGGGGCGTTATTTAGCTGTGGTGGTGATGATGAGATTTGAAACAAAAATAGCCTATTCGCTCCAGCCATTTCATTTTTTATAATATTGCTATTATAATAATTATCTTAAAAATATAATTGGTTATTTAGTTCCATGATAAATGTCGCTAAAAACTTTTATTACGGATACTAAATAACGGATAAACATACATAAATACTTTAATTTTTTTCCTATAAATAAATACTTAATATACATAGAAAATACCCAGACCAGAACAAATATTTATGTTCATACTAAGCACACAAAGTTTTGTCGTCAACTAAACTTATACATACATGCATTTCCCTGAAGGTGTAGGCGGAGGCATGTTATGCGCCCACACTTCGACAATTACATAGTAGGTCCCACGTAATAGGTGGCGAACCTATTGCCGCTTATCGGGCACTGTTTTGTTCGCCAATACCTCGTCCGTTGATCGGCAGGTGCACCACTTGCAGGTGAGGTTGGCTTTGGCTCCTTGGGTACTGATAGGGTCCCTATACACCCTATATATCTATTGTTTTCTTATTATAATTGTAATAATCAACAATTTTTTTAATAGGTTTAAGTAATAAAAATCAAAGTTTCATAGACAAATGAAGATTGTAATTCAAGTACCAAACCAATGGATAAATTTAAAAGAGCATAGCCTGTAAGTTTCTTGCCAGTTCTTCTTACAGAGCGGTGGCTTGGAACTGGCAAGTGCCAGTTCCAAGCCACCGCTCTGTATCTAAGTAGTAAGTATGTAATCTAAGTAGATTCACTTACACTTAATTATTTTTTGTTTTTGAATTGTTTTGTTGTATGTAAGTGAAGCAGAGCTTTGTGATTTCGTAATTTATATTTTTATTTTATTTTTGACGTTTTCAAGTACTATGTAATAGTTTATGAAATGAATAATTTTTGGATTTGATTTTGAAGTCTTTCAGATATTAGTCGATTTCAACTGTTGGTAAATCGTAATGTAAATCTGCAAAATTGTGTCGCAAATATTTGGCAAGAGGAAATAGTGAGGAAGCCGTCCGGAAATCGACCGGACGGCCGCCGCCGGGCCGGACCGGCCTGCAGAATTGTACATGACAAACAAACATTCTTCGAAATTCTACATCCTCTTGTTTTTTTTTTGTTGGCGACCGATATGGCGTGGTGGCAAGTAAGTCTGCACTCCACTTCTGAGGTCGTGGGTTCGATTCCCACACAGAACAAATCTTTGTGAGTATAAATATGAATATTTGTTCTGGTCTGGGTATGTATTTACAAAAAAAAAAAGTATAAATGTATGTTTATCCGTTATTTCGTATCCATAACACATTTTTTTATCTTGGAGCTAAATATATGGTTCGTTTGTAAAAGAATATTTATTGTGATTTTTCTTGTTGATTCCAATGCTTCATGCAATCCATCCAATATAATGAATTTGTAGGATCTAAGTTTCCACTACTTAATGACTGCTTGACTCGACTATGATATACTTTACTGACTTTGACTGTGACTAAATGGAAACGCTGCATAAGCAAGTACACTGGCAAATAATCTAAACGTGTGACTCCATATCTAAGAAAAAGACGAGTGGCACTCGGAGAGTGCCGCGGTAAAGCTATAACATAGCATTTTTATGAACTTATGCAATTATAATTATTTTATTTATACAGTATTTTATTTAAGCAAAACTTGAAACTCTAAGCAGGCTTAAGTCACCAGATTGCGGGGCGAAGAAAGGGATTACGCTTAAAGTATCTCCGCTGTGCCGGTCGAAGTAAGTAAGGTTTTTTTCGTTACGGAATTTCTGGATTCGGTCTCCACGCTCAAGGCCCGCGATAGAAGCTATGCAATGGCTTAAAAAAGAATTTGGATACACAATTAATTCACACTTACCAACTTAACTTATAATTATACTAATTGGTCTGCTCAGCATGTGTCGCAGTATGACCCACGACGCTGATATTCTGCGGTGACCTAAAATAAAATTAACAAAAAGCAATACTGAACACAAAATTGGAAAATAATAACCCAAAAAAATAATATATAAAGTGGTATTGCCGACGTTGACGTACAATAAAACAATTTATAAATTAAAAACTATTACATACAACTGTCTTATCATACTTATAAATATATTGTAACCGTAAACTGTAAAAAATATAGGATAGTCCGATACTAATAATACCATTCCAATAACATATTTGACATAAGACAACAATAAATTTTGATAGCTCAATAGTTAATGATAATTGGACCAAATTAATAAAATGTGAAATCGGAATTTCACAAAGATTAATTTAGAAAATTAAACTAAGGCGATAGATGAAGTGATATTGAATAAAATAAGAAAATACTGATGGAATGGTAGCATTTTTCAAAAGAAAATTTTAGTTTAATTTGTTTAATAAAGCAGCAGCTGTCCACGCAGACGCATCGCTCACTCAAGTAGGAGAGAGACGGATGTCGAACGCTGCCGAACGAAAAGGCCGATTGTGCTTCTTTGTCGCTCGTTCCGCGCTCTCGCTCGCACTTCAAACCTTACATGGAACGCCTCAGAGCGAGGTAACGCCGCATGAGTCATGTTTTTTCGTGCGTGCAGCCGGCTCTATCGAATTATAAGACGATGTCACGTCAAAATATTAGAATGTCACAGCAATTTTTCATTATGGATTGGCTCAATAAAGCTGTCATGAACATATATTTCGCCCAAAATATATATTCTACCAATTCCTCGAAAATTCAATTTCTTATCGTTAAGGGAAAAGATATAGAATATTTATCGGCCATGTTTTGAGTGCCGCTACGGGCCGCCTATTGGGCCGTAGACGTGCTACGAATGCTACGACGGGGCTGCGGCGTAGCACACATCGATTGTACGATGAATTTATGCAAAGAAGGTTTTGTTGGAAATTGAAATATTTTAGATATCATTATCTCAGCTATATAACAACCACTGCTGTTCATAGGCCTCCCCAATAGATTTCAACATTAAACGATCCTGAGTCGCCTGCATCCCGCGGCTTCCCGCCGCCTTTACCAGGTCATCGGGCTTTCCATTGGGAGGCCGTCCTCTACTACGTTTTTCGGTTCCCGATCGCCATAGAAGAGCGTCAAAACCATCGATCGTCGGTTTAGATTGTTCTATTATACTTCTAGAATGATGTGAGACTCATAGCTTTCAAATTCAGAGGGTTTCGGGTTCAAACCCTAGTGGCGCACCAGGGTTTGAACCCGAGACCGAACGTATGATAGACTTTATACGCGTAATCATCGCTTGTCTCAAAGCTGTTGGTCCCGGCTGTCATGAACATCGATTGCAGTCGTTATTAGAGAGTCGGTGCCTTCTAATAACATGATTTCACCATAAAATTATTTTTTACTTTAGGTTGCAGAGGTCAGACGGCAGACGCTCCTTGCAATAACTGAAATTCAGCTAAAACCCTATTTAAAAGCTAAAGTCTAGCCCTAAGCTTAGGTCTAGGGCAACCGGGATAATCCTAGAATATGATGGTGATTGGTGATATTCCTAAAAATACAATATAAAATGTTAAGTTTAGTTTAAAATACTTTATAGAAACAATGAATGATATCCAAAATCAAAAACTTTTTATTTCATAGTACTTAAAACGTTGAAATTATTAAAAAAAAACAATTAAAATATTATTACACTAAAATCACGAAGCTTAGATTCACTTGCAACCAGAGAATAAAAAAACAAAAAATATTTAAGTGTAAGTGAATCTAAGTGCCAGTTCCGCTCTGTAAGAAGAACTAGCAAGAAACTCACAGGCTATGCTCTTTTAAATTATCGATTGGTTAGTTAATCCATATATAAATGTAACTATCCATACTACATAATTCCTTTTATCTATCCTTTGTCTAACCTATCGTATCCTTAGTCAAAGCTTTGTAGCCCAGCCTCAGTATGACGAAACATATGTAGCCCAACTCCGGGCTACAACAGAAGGTCGATAAGTAATATCTTCGCACGATTGGATCAGTGGCACTAGTTATGCGAGGCTGTATGTATAACTTTCTGAGAAGGATACTTTTAGATGTGTGAGATGATTAGGCATACTATATGAGTATTGAAGGATAACATAAGATAATGTATAGGTGAATAGGGCTCCTAGCAAAATGTGTGAAGGTCAAGCCAACCTCACCTGCAAGTGCACTTGCCGATTAACGGACGAGGGTCTGGCGAACAAAAAAGCTCTCGGTAAGCGGCAATAGGCTCGCCACATATTACGTGGGATCAACAAAATAATTAGCGAAGTGTGGGCGTATAATATGTCTATGCCTACCCCCTTCGGGGATAGCCGTGATATTATATATGTATGTAGGATAAGATAATATAATATTTTATTGTCAAAAACTGTGCACATAAATCTTATAAAGCACAAAGTGTGTTCAACAGCTACCCCTTTTTGGCGTACAATAATAAAATAAATATAGGCAGTAAGTTTTTTTGTTGACTAGGTTCTTGTTTAACAATTTCGAGATAACTATTCCATGTCATATGACATATCAATATTATTTTGAGTCCATATTACAAGTTAGTCTTTTTAAATTATTACTACTTATTATTTAACAAATTATATTACATTATTATTATATATTATATTAAATATATTATATGTTTCCGGAAAACGAATGAACAAATACTACATTTTTTTATCGAAAAATCTCGACTCCAGATCTTTCGCTCAAAAGGCATATTCAATATTTATCGGTATTTATATAATTTAGGTGTGATTCATATATAGTATGGTTATCCGTGGTTTTTGTACTTATGGTTCAGTCAATGCCACATAGTTGGTCACATCTAAAGCGTCATATATCGTAACTTGACCTAACGCTCTTAACAATAGAGGCGTTTGTCGATTTTTACGGAGGCTTGGATTGTTACCAAGTATATGACGGTGACTGTACAAGCTCTACTTAGTTTGGTTTTGAATGATGCAGTTTGAATTGTGTAAGGACATACGTGAAAACGTATGTACAGGGTTCCTACCAAGATCTGAGGAGCCCAAGCCAACCTCACCTGCAAGTGGTGCACCTGCCGATCAACGGAAGAGGCTCTGGCGAACATAACAGTGCCCGGTAAGCGGCAATAGGCTCGCCTCCTATTACGTGGGACCAACAATATTAATGGCGAAGTGTGGGCGTATAATATGCCTCTGCCTACCCCTTGGGGAAACAGGCGTGATATTATGTATATATGTATGTTATATTTCACGCAGATGGAAACACAAGCAAGCATTTGTAATGTAGAATTAAGAGTAAAAGAAGTGCTTACGAAAGAGTTGCTAACTTTATTACTTCCTAAGTTTTCTTCGACAAAATTATTGAGAAATTCGTTTCTACTTTAAGAAAACCGCTATTTCGCGGAGGTACCGAAATGATTATATTTTATTGCAAATAAGGTTCTAAATTTGTGGGGCTTCGTTCCATTTTGGATTAATTCAGACAGTTCATCAGTACCAAGTTTAAGCAATATACTTCTTCTGCATGTCACTGTTAAACTTATTAGAGGTCGGATTATTCCCTAGATAATACACTAGTAACATACCTTCTACTTTTACTACCGATATGGCGTGGTGGCGAGTATACCCGCACTCCACTCCTGAGGTCGTGGGTTCGATTCCCACACAGGACAAATATTTGTGTACAAATATGAATATTTGTTCTGGTCTGGGTGTTTTCCTATATATATTAAGTATTTATTTACAAAAAAAAAAGTATTTATGTATGTTTATCCGTTATTTAGTATCCATAACACAAGTTCTTAATGATACTTATCTTGGAACTAAATAATTGGTGTAAGTGTCAGAAATATTTATTATTTTATTATTTTATTTTTATCAAGAAAGGAAAGTAAAACTAGAAAGCATTAAGGCTATATATAAAAGAGCAGTTGGTTGGATGGAAAATTTAGTCTTGTCTGTTGGCTGTTCGACAAAGACAAAGACAACCGCAATAGCCGACTTTGGTCGACTTTAGCAGTCATCGATAACTACCACCAAATCGGACCCTGAACTCACATCTTTTTGTTTTTTTGATTCACGTCGGTATCAAAATGCATTTACGCACTGTGTCCCGTCCAAAGGGGGAGACCGGGAGGGGGTGTGGGACTCTATGCGACAGACGCGACCGCCGCATTCCTACCCACTAAAAAACATCCGACGACGCCCACCGCTGTTGAAAAAGGGGCGGGGGGCCAGTTTCAGGGGATTTGTCGTTTCTGGCACCCCGCCCGCGGCCAACGTCCCCCGGATCAGAACCGGGAGGACTTCCTCAGAGAGGCGCGTTGTGTCGCGCCCCCCCTACCTCCTTGTGCGGCCATGGCGTGACTGGCCGACTTTTGGGGGGTCTATGAATACCTGCCCTAGTGTGATTTTACAGTGGTGACCGTTTTATGTTTGCTTACAGCCTGTGTTACTTAGTGTGGTTTAACAGTGACGCGTTCGTCGGTGCGGTTGATCACGAAGCTTTGTGTTTCTTGGATTGTTGCATAGTTTAAGATTGCTTTTGCCGTGCTTACAACCAGGGAGAATGGAAACCGACACTGTAAAACTACACATACAACTACAATTATAAGTATGATTAAGAAGAGTGTTTTTAATAACTAACTATTCAATCTAACCCCACCCTTTTCAAATTTTTTACCCAACTACACGTACTGGTCTTAGGCATCAACTTCATACTGTGCTGACTATCAGACACTCGAACCGGTATGGTGAGTGTAAGGTTCGGTTCTGGAATTATCTTTCGGCGCATGTATCCTCCCAGCTTCTTCGTAGTCTCTCTTCTAAAAGTCTTTTAATGGAACCGAAATTTATTTAAAATGTCGTATGTGCTTATTTCAAGGTGCTTTATTTTTTTGAACTGCATCGTCTTCTAGCAATCTGATAGAACGTGTTCATGGTGACTAGTTTCAATTAAGAAAAAAATAGTTTATTATAAATTATATCTTATCTTTTTAACATCCTTATAAAGTCCACTTCTAAACGTTAGTCTTTCCAACAGATTATTAATATTAAGGGATTTTTGCCTATAATTACCACCTTAAGGCGAGTTAGTGATCGCAGTTCAAGCCAGTTCACTGGAGGACGTTGCTGCCCATCATCCCATAGGATTTATCTTTGTCGACATTAACATTTGTTTATCTTGTGTGCATTACTTCAAAGCTGCAGCCATCATGTGGCCTCTCATAAGCTAGTTTTTCTGCAACGTCTTTCGGACGCTCATGGTTTATACTGTTCAAGAAAAAAAACATCAGAAATCAGTAAATAACAATTTAAAGTCAGTAATACAAAATTAAATGTGTCAGAAAGGGTGAATAGGTTTTTGTATTGAACATAACGCACCAATCACACATACTGACAGCAGATTGACATTGACATTGACATGTAACACGAGGGCGATGGCGGCATTAGTTGCTCATTCATTAGCGTCATTACATTACAATGTAATTTGTCAACATCACAATTGTATGTTCAAGTTTGGCTCAATAAATCTCTTATGAGCATAAACTTAAAAGCTATCACAACCATTTACTGCGGGTAGGACCTTCAGGGGTATCAATCCCAATTCCTGGATTGACACTGATTTGTCCCCCAGGAAGAAATCACTTAAAAAATTTAAAACTAGATTTCAAAATTTTGTTTGTAAAATGCGAAGTTAAGACTACCCTCTTATTTGAAAGAAAACATTTTGCAAGTATTAAGACGTGATATCTTTTTATAATTTTATACTTTTATATCACAATTTTTAATGTTTCATCGAACGATGCATTCGCTTTTTCACGATAAAAAAAAACAATTACCTTAACCCAACCCAAAAAGAGAAGTAAGTAATTATATCATGAAATAATTCATTAAATAGATGACATTATAAGATATCGTACTTTCGATGTATGTTGATTTATTGAAGTGAAAATTGATGTTTCAACTATTTTGCGAACTGAAACTTACGATGAAACAAAAATATGGGAAACAAAACTAATTGTATTTGTAGATATTTCATATTCGTGGCAATAAAATGGCGATGTAACCTAATTCTAGGATTTGTTGAATATTGTACAAAAAGTTCTGCGAATCGTTTTATGGGTAATAGAAATTGTTGAAAGGACATACATATATTAATATATACTAAATAATAGATTCCCTCTGCAAAGATTGTTGTGCCAAAAAGTTTTTCAGGCGTCTCTTATATTTCTTAGCATTAGCCTTTGCTTAGACATCTGCAGGTTTTTTTTTAGATACGGACCGTTTATGGATGGTCAAACCCTAGTAAAATATTGAATACTTTACTAGACTAGAGGTTCTATGGAGTTTTGGAATTAACACAGAAAATCACAACTCACTGTATTATTCCGCTTTCCAACACTTCTACATTATTTAAGAAGTTATGTCTAAAAATCTACTATATTTTCACATAAAAACTCGATTATCACCAGTTATGGAAAAGAAACGACTCCGGCGATGTGTCTTTCTCTGCGTAGGCGCCGAAATTCAGACATGAACAGTTAGCTCTGTCACCGTCAACCACATTTTTAGTTGATTTTTATATTATTTATTTCTCCAACTTACTAAACATTAATTTATTGTCATGTCTTATAAACCCATATAGAGTTTGTTCGAACACTGCTATAACATAGCTACGAGTGCTTTAAGTGCACTACGAGTAACTCTGTTGCCAGCAACATTTAAAAAATATACATACATACATAATGTAGCGCAAGTGGTATGTTCGCGGAGTCACGCGTGGACGGTTTCCACGCGATCATGCGCAAGCGCTGTGGTTCGATGCAGACGCGCGTACGCGGCAGCGCCAGCGCCATCCTGACTGCCTGTATCACCCGGTGGGACTCAAAATTAGTAGCACACTGGATAGGTCTACATGCGAGACCTGTAACTTAATTTTATTTTATTTTCTTTTTCATTTTTACTAACACTAGGCTAAGAACATTGTTACTAACAAAATATGGAATTTCTGAAATAAAAATTTATTATTATTATTATTATAATATCACGCATCTTTCCCGTAAGGGTAGGCAGAGATTATAATATCCTTCCACTGGCTACGTTCTTCGCTTCATTCACACTCATAAACCTTCTCATACTTGACCTGCCCTTTCTTTAAAATATTCTGGATTTCATCATGGAAGGTCTTACGTGGTCTTCCCCTCTTTTAAGTAACAGTTCAATTCACTGGTCCATCATAAATCACATTACTACAAAAAAATATAAAAATAATATTACTATTAAAGTGAATAATGTCTCATTGAATCTTTATGCCGCTTACTTTTTACTCGTCTGTGTGCCGCCTAAATATTTGAAAAGCACACCAAATCCTATCGGCTCGGAAGCCTCTAAGAACCAGTAAGATGAAGTGGAACGCTGTTGACAAGCCGGCTCGAGATCCGGCTTGAGATCGGCTCATCTTGGATTTAACTTCCGGCAAACCTTTCACTGAGAAATCTTAAGCAGTTAAAACAGTTTTTTTGGATTTATTGTATATTTTTAAACTTGGATATTTGGGTTTAAAGCATTTTGTTGTAGGAGAAAAGGAGTCATAGCTTTATTTGAATACAAGGAAAATATTAGTTTGCATCAATTTGAAAACTGATCTGTGTATTTGTGTTTTCTATGTATATTCTGTTGGACTTTACGCTGTTAAGTTTAAAATTGTAACAAGCTAAGTAACTCTTGTACTTCTAAGATAATGTAAGCGAAAGAAAAATATAGGAATATTATTAAATTATTATAAAGAAAACCATAAATAAGGTCTCGGAAACACTAATAATTAATTCAGCACATTTTATAAAATATAGTAAACATAAGTGACAGTCAGAGGAAACCAAGAAGATCAAAATAGTATTTAATTAAAAAATTTTGTTATTACTTTAGAAATATTGATGTCAGATAATATTCGCTGTAGCCGTGCCGTAGTGACCATGAATACGATCCCTTAATAGTGTTACGTCTCGCTGATATGACATACATTTTTAGCAGTTATAGTTTGTATGTCAGTGGGCGTGGTCCTCTGTCCTGTGACTGCTGAAAGGAACTTACATGAGCGTGTCGCCAAAAGGCTTGATTTTAAATTCCTCACAAACATAGTTTTAAGACTGAACCCTATGTACGTCACTTCACTGAAATTATAATTACAGGGTAACAGCCACACAGCGCCACGAAAGCGTTACATTGTCCAGCTCTTTACTCTTACAGGAATACATTTACTCATCATTGTCAGTTCCGTCCGCAATAGGTACTTGCTTCGAGAAAGGAGGCCCGTGCTCAATGGGACTTTCATGGGCTGAGATGATGATGATGATTCTGATGGTTATGATGATAATGGTGATGATGGCGATGATTTTGGTGATGGTGCTTCTGATGGTGATGTTGACGCTAAAGGTGATAATGATGATGGTGAAGATTCTGATAACGGTGAAAATTCTGATGATGGTGGCATAATGACGCTGATGGTGGTGGTTCTTTCTGATGATGATGACGGTGGTGGTGATAATGCTAATGGTGATGATTATGATGCTGAATAGGTGTAGCGCAAATACAATCTTTGTTACCCCACGCACAAACAGACATATATGGCATACTATAAAAATGTACTGCTATTTTGTAAGGGAGCATAAAAGAAAACTCCAACGTAGGTACAATTAAAAAGTCCAACTACTTAGTCGTTTTAAAAAACTAAAATTCAAAGCAAAATGGCCTATAATTAGCGAGTTTCACATACAAATGCAAATGAAGACTAGTGTAATGCAAATCGATGTGTTGCGAGTATCTTTAGGGATCCGTGTGTGGAGTAGAAAGCCACCGGTAGTACGCTTAGCTCCTACTACCATCTCTGGTGTATATTTTTCACATCGTAACTTATTACGGCGGCGGCGCCCGTGCTTGCTGGCTGTGCCTGTGGCCAGGACCAACCTACTAGCGAAAACGCCACTTATCCGCGCGTTTCATGTTATAAACACGGTTCATGACACGGTGGATATATTTTCATGCACTTTTAGTGAATTCGCCAGAACTGCGTTAAATATAATAAGTTATCAGTTACGTTAGATTTAGAACTTATTTTGTAAATATAGGATGTAATACTAAAGTCAGTCAGTCAGTCAGTCAGTTTATCAGGTAGGCTATTTTATGTTATATTTAAATAATATTGTAGATTGATAATTAAAAAGATAGAATATTGTATTTATTATAAAAATTGCTATGCTATCGCATTAGGTTAAGACACCTGTAATGGTAGCATAAGATTATAAATAAATAAATAAATAATTACTTCTATTGTTCCTGCAGTCAAACTGTTTGTATAGTTTTATCGCACATTTTATTGAGTTACAAGTCGTACAATGTACTTTATAAATAAATAATACTCGTAATACATAATCTCTCGCTCCTGTATTCCATTTGGGGAACAGAAATCCTTTTTTTTTTTTTAATAATGGCTTCGAGCGGTTTGCACATTTAGCCAGAGTGAAGTAAGAGATATATTAATAACATATATATTATAGTAAATGAGATGGAGTGATGATAAAGATGATAAATGGTATATGAGATGCACTCCCCCTAAAACCCCTCGAGTCCTCAGTTGATATGTGGGACTATATTGAGATCTCACATGGACTTCTTGAGAGAATTTGAAAAGTGATGTTGTACTGTTTTGTTTCATTTACCAACACTCATGTACGTTCACAAACACTTAACGGTTAATAATCCACCGTTATTACACATGAATGTTAGAAATATCACAAATTTTTGAAAATAAAACAAAACCACAGACATGTCGCTTCACTTTCCCGCCAAGAAGATCAGAATTCCTTGCTACAACTATTTTAAAGGGATTAGCAGAATCCATATATCTCAGACCTTTTACGTCTCTACTCCTACCACAAGCTACGGTGCTACGGTGAGAGTGATTTAGGTAATACTCTACCTCGCTGACCCAGTGCTGATTTTCACAAACACATAGTTTCAGCTTCTGGCACCCCGCCTGCGGCCAACGTTTCCCCCGAGCCAAAATGGGAGCACCTCCTCAGAGAGGCTAAGTGGACGCGCTGGATGGTCTACGGTTAAACAGCAGGGGCCCCATGCCCCTGCCGCCAGTGACACTCTTGGCGCTGCTTGGCGAGCCCTGGCTGTGCTCTTCACTGGTCTCTCGTAGTTTGCCTACACGGTAACACCCAGAGGCCGAGCAACCACAAGCAACTTCCTCCGCTCTACAAGAAGGTACTTCACCCCTCCCCGTCAAGGAGGAGGAACCCCCCCGTCCCCGTGGAGGAATAATCCAAGAATATATCGGTGACCGTTTCCGACCACCTAGCACCGCGGAGCTACAAGCACGAGTATATAGTGACAGCCCAAGTCAAGTCAACCTCGCCTGCAATTGGTACACCTGCCGATCAACGGACGAAGCTCTGGCTAACATAAAAGTTCCCGGTAAACGGCAATAGGCTCGATTCCTATTACGTGGGACCAAAAATGTTATTAGCGAAATGAGGGCGTATTCGCGTCTTCGGGTAAACGGGCGTCATTGGATGTATGTAAAACTATAAAGAATTGTATCCTAGGCGAGTACGACACGCTCTTGGCAGGTTTTTTAATTACTCAGCTCACTGTATGAGTCACCAGGCACACCCTGCTCGTTAAGGAGCCACTTTGTAGGCTCTTGTTGTTAGGAATTACTTGTGTTTCGTTGTTAGCAAAGTTTTACATGCGACGCGGTGAATTTACATAATGCTTACTGTTTGAGGCTGGGGGCTCGGTCATGTTATAACAAAACTAAAATTATTAAGACAACAAAACAACTTTTCTTAAGCACTACATAATGTTTACTTACTGTTGTTAATTTAGAGAAAAAAATAACGAATTTTAAAATCAATTGATTTACTTTCTGAAATTACTAAAATATGAAAATAAAAATTATTTAAAGTCTTTCAGATCAACAGGATTTTAATTTAGATAAGTCAATTTTTTACCAAAAAAAAGGAAATATTTTTTTTAACTACAATCAAAGAGACGAGAGAGAGAGATTAACTACAAAGAGAGTACCATAATCAAGAAATAAATAAATGCAAAATGGATTTATTTCTTGTCAGAATTGTAGGTATGTCAGTTAATCTGTCTGTTATGGTTTTTCTCGAGACTTAAATATAAAACTGAAAGAATGAAATTTGCTTTGCTAGTTTGTTCAATACACTATATAAAGCATTAAGACTGCCCTTTTATTTGATATATTCGCTTTATACGTCAATAAATAACGCAAAAAAAAAATTGGAAAGTTCCCACCAAAAGCTCTCGTCACTCCGATGACGCGCGAGTGCTATCTAACTACGACATATATAAATAGATATACAATTTCAATAAAAATATTTATATAATTTTTTTTTTTATGTTACACGTCATGACTACATTCTGCCTCATGGTAAGCAGCCGATGCAGTCTAATAAAAAATGAAAGCGCTTCAAACCGTGAAATAAGCACGGTACAAAGCGCATCCGCTCATGACGGTCCGCTAAAATGCCGTTTCACGCCCCGCTTAAGAGACCCGGGATCATAGGAAACATGATATTTTAGTAACAATTGAAATATTTTAAATATTATTCTATCTTGTCTCCTCCGAGTGCACTCCTTTTGTCATCTTCAAAATTCTATTTACAATAAAGTTAATTTGTGGGTGTATAAGAATCCTATCAAGACCTAAGGAGCCCAAGCCAACTTCACCTGCCCATCAATGGACCAGGGGGCCTACCGCCGAGTTCGATGGCAATCGATTATAAGGCAAAATGGATTTCGAATTGGTTCTGTACGACGAACTCATGGAAATCGAAACAAAATGGCGTTCTCCATTTACCTATTGGTCTGTCACGGACTGAAGGTCATGAATGAGAGGTGGCTGTCGGCAGATTCCCCGGTATGGATTAATGAACGTAAACAAAGTTTGATCTAGATGGATTACCGGTAATCCGTCGAATTCGGCGGTAGGCCCCCAGGCTCTGGCGAACATAGCAATGCCCGGTAAGCGGCAATAGGATTTACGTGGGACCAACTATACAGTTGTCGAAGTGTGGGCGTATAATATGCCTCTACCTGCTCCTTCGGGGAAACAGGCGTGAATGTATGTATAAAGTTAATTCAAAATATTTTATCTTGCAATTCTTATAGAACCTAACCTGTTACATATATAAAACTTAATGTGAAAATCTTATGGTTAGATTGACCTTGCCGTATTCATTTAAGTTAAGCTTTAGCCCTCAAGTTATACCTACAAAGAGAACTATGGTTGAAAGCTTTGACGTCAGACATCTAAGTGGCCCCCTGAGAAGCGGGTCGAGGGGTTGAAGGTCGCTCTTGAGGAGCAGGAGTGGCTTTCGATCAGTCTCCGGAGGCTACACTCACACTGGAGACATTGCGGTTGTGTAGCAGCTATCAGCTATAGTAAAGGGTTAATATTGCGAGCGCTATACATGTTTATAAATATTCTTACAGTTACACTAATAATTTACCATCCTCCATGATGATCACTCTCGAAACCTAAGGTCAGAAAAGAATCTGACTTTAAATATGCCAATGCATGTCAAAAAAATTTACGACTCGTCGTTTACTGTGCGGGCAGTTCGTCTTTGGAATGAGCTGCCCGTCGACGAAAATTAAATACATTAGATTTATTTAAGAAATCAGTCTGGGAGCATTATTTGTCTTTGTAATTTTAAATATGTTATATTATGTATGTAACTTTAAATTATATATTTCATGTAATAATATGTATGTGTGAATTTATTATTTACTTATAAGTAAGCAAGAGCACTCTGTTGTGCCTACTCTATATCATTCTTTTTAATTCATTGTTTCCTGTCCATCCTAAGGTTGCCAGGAAGAAATTGCTGTTAGCAATAAAGCCACCCTTTGCACCACATATTTTATTACTTTTTTTATATTTAGTGTACAATAAAGTGTTCATTCATTCATTCATTCATTCATTCATTCATTCATTCATTCTGTCATTCATTTACCTCCAAGATAAGTATCATTAAGAACTTGTGTTATGGATTTTAAAGAACGAATAACAAACTTACATGCATTTTATTTTGTACACACATACACATACTCGCCAGAGCCTCGTCCGTTGATCGGCAGGTGCACCACTTGCACCCCCCCGACTGGTCTCCACCTTGTCGTGGTGGGGGGGCTGAGTACCTCCCGGTAGGGCGCAGGAGGCGCTAGGGAAAAGGTAACACCCAGAGACCGACGACTCTGGGTGCCCTTAGTACTGACTACCGGGGGGGAAACTAAGAGGGACCTATGGAGGGCGCTGCGGGTAGGCCAGGAGGGCCCGCTCAGCAGCGCCAGGAGGGTCTAGACAGCGGGGGCAGGGGGCCCCTGCTGTCTAACCATGGACCCTCCGGGAAGTCGGCCACACACGCTATGGTCGCAGGGGGAGGTAGGAGGGGCGCGTCCACTGCGCCTCTCTGAGGAGGTCCTCCCGGTTTTGGTCCGGGGGACGTTGGCCGCAGGCGGGGTGTCAGAAGCTGCAACCCAGGTACTGGCCCCCGCCTCTTTCTCAACAAGCGGCGGGCGTCGTCGAAAGATTTTTAGTGGGTATTGCTGCCGGCGGTCGTGTCTGCCGGTGGTGAGTCCCACACCCCCTTTCGGTCCCCATTTGGTCGGAAGGCAGTGCGTAAATGCATTTTGTTACCGACGTAAAACAAAAAAAAAAAAAAAAAGGTACACCACTTGCAGGTGAGGTGAGCCCTGTACACATACAAATTTCATAAACAAGTCTTTTAAACGTGTCAATTTGTTATAATAACTAATAATGTGACGTCAATCGCCTGTCGTGATATCGATCAATAAACCAGTAACATTTTAATAGTTGACTCAGATTAAACTGGGGGCCTACCGCCGAATTCGATGGATTACCGGTAATCCATCTAGATCAAACTTTGTTTTGCGTTCATTAATCCGTACTGGGGAATCTGCCGACAGCCACCTCTCATTCATGACCTTCAGTCCGTGACAGACCAATAGGTAAATGTAGAATGCCATTTTATTTCGATTTCCATGAGTTCGGCGGTACGACAGAATCAATTTGAAATCCATTTTGCCTTATAATCGATTGCCATCGAACTCGGCGGTTAGGGCTCGCCACGACAGTGGCGGTAAGTCCCCTCTTTGAGGAGTGGCTAGAGAGGCGCCACGGCGCGCTCACCTACCGCCTGACACAGGTCCTTACCGGGCATGGCTGCTTCGGTAGGTTCCTGCACAGAATCAGGCGGGAGGAAACGTCCGGGTGTCACCATTGTGAGGATCGGCCGGAGGATACAGTGGAGCACACCATCGCGGTCTGCCCTGCTTGGGCAGAGCTCAGATGTGTCCTTGTAGCGGCGATCGGCGGCGGCGATCTCTCGCGTTCGGCCTTGGTGGAGGCCATGGTCCGGAGCGAGAGAGAATGGGGGGCCGTCGCCTCCTTTTGCGAAGCAGTCATGCTAGCAAAGGAGGCGGCAGAGCGAGAGAGGGAGAATATCACTCGTCTCGGTCCCAGCCGCCGCGGTGGACGCCCGAGACGTCGGGAGCCGCGAGACGACTCTCGGCCACCGTAGGGCACACCGAGGGGCCCCATAGGGGCCAAGCCTGCCGGGGTTGCGGGATTGTTCGAAAGGGTTACCGCGGCCCTGGCGTTACAGGCTCAAGAAGGAACACGGATGGTTTTTAGTCAGTAGAAGTCTGACACACCCTCCCGCTCCACCCACAGCGGGAGAAGGTCATTTGATGATTTTCCATCCCAAAAAAAAAAAAAAAAAAAAAAAAAAAAAAAAATTGCTTAGATGGTTTGGTTATGTTGAGAGTATGAATGAAGTAGATTAACGAAAGCGATTTATGATGGACAAGTGATTGAAAGTGTTGGGAGGGGAAGACCACGTAAGACCTTTCATGACCAAATTCAAAATTTTTTAGAGAAAGGGCAGGTCAAAAGTACCCTAAACCGACGGGCGTGTATGAGGAGGTTAATGAGTGTGAATGAAGCTAAAAGTGTGTGCCAAGATCGTAGCAAGTGGAAGGATGTGATCTCTGCCTACCCCTGCGTGAAAGAGGCGTGGCATTATGTATGTAGGTATGTATGTGTCCATTCCCGCTTACCGATTTAGGATGTGAAAAATGTTGTATATTGTGACATATATTTCAAAAAAATTAAGGCTCTTGCAAAACTTGCCGGCGAGTACAAGATGGCGAAATCGAACCACAACTCGGTCGCCAAATCATAAATGGCTTCAAGACTGCTGAAAGTATTTCGTAAGTTTGAAGTTGGCTTGGCAAATCAGTTAGCAACTTTAGAAAAGGAAATGAAACAGTTATTGCCCAAATGATCTATTGGTACTTATTTGATGAACTTTATGTAAAACGCGGTTGAAATCCTTGGCTCAGATAATGTTTCTTTTTATTATTCATTCAACATTTTAAGGTAGATAATAATCCTCGTAGCAGTGCCGCGGGGTACCGGCCTAGAATAGCGCTGTCCTCACATCTCATAGGGAGACGTAAGAGCCGACGAATAGAAATCCTACCGGCTGATGGGCAGCAGCGTCCGTCATCCTGCGTCCTGGCTTGAACTGTGATCACCAACCCGCCTGCCCAGCATGGTGATAATGGGCGAGAACCCATCGATTAATAGAATGTAGTCTATTGGGGAGGCTAATGTCCAACCGTGGACTTTATGAAGCTGATATGATAATGAGATAGTTATCGTCCAACCAAACCCGTTAATTTAGAGATGCCCTTGTTCACCGCAGCTTTTGGCTGCCAAATAATTACTCTCTTACAATCACACCCATTATTCAGTTCCAAGATAAGTATCACTACGAACTTTTGTTATGGATACTCAAGAATGGATAAACATACTTAAATACCTTTTTTTTTTGTAAATACATACTTAATATACATAGGAAAACACCCAGACCAGAACAAATATTCATATTCATGCACACAAAGATTTGTCCTATGTGGGAATCGAACCTACGACCTCTGGAGTGAAGTGCAGGTATACTGCCCTCCACGCCATATCGGTCGTCAAGGCTGCGGTGAACACTTTTCATCAGGTGGGCCGCATGCTCGTGCCACATAGTCATCATCATCCTAGCATTATCCCAGTTGCCCCAGACTTAAGCTTCGGGCCCAGGGTCTGCTTACTGGACTAACCAGATTTGGCTGAATTTCAGTTATTATATGGAGCGACTGCAGTCTGACTTCTGTTAATAAGAGAAAAACCTTATTTAATAGTTAAATTTTCAGTATAATAGAAGGCGCTGACTTCCCAATAACGACTGCGACGATTTTTTAAAAAAAAAAGGCACGGTGAAAGCGATAATTGCGCACATAACTTCGAAAAGCCATCGTTGCACGACCAGGCACTTGTCCAGGGTTTGAACCCGGTACCTTCTGAATTTCAAGTCTATAGGTTTTGCCACAGAGCTATTGCTGCTTAGTAAACGTCTACCCATTAACCCCGTTGGCTTAGAAATGCTCGTGGTATCTATCGAACGCGTTCAAAGGCTGCTCAAAGGCTGGTCACCCCACGTATCATAAGCCCTGCACGCTTGTGCTCCAAAGTGATTGAAAAATAATACATACATTCACGCCTGTTTTCCCAAAAGGGTAGGCAGAGGAATATTATACGCCCACACTTCTCCAGTTATATAGTTAGTCCCAAGTATTAGGTGGCGAGCCTATTGCCGTTTACCTGGCACTGTTATGATCGCCAGAGCCTCGTCCGTTGATCGGCGGTGCACTTGCAGGTGCGGTTGGCTTGGGCTCCTTAGGTCTTGATAGGATCCCTCTACACCCAATGAAAAATAATCATCATCTCAGCCCATTAACGTCCCACTACTGAGCACGAGCCTCCTTTCACATATCAAGGTGCGATTGTATTGGGTCATACTCCACCACGCTGACCCAGTGCGGATTGGCGGAGGCAGGTGTATGGCGTCCTGCTTTTAGAATTTATCAATCCGCCCATTAGGCCTCTAACATGGCTTAACGACTGAAAAATAATATACAAACAAAATTCCTAATACAACTGTACCCTAAGTTACAACAAAAAAGGTCAATTTAATAAACAGCCACTTTAATCCCCAAGTGTAATGGAACAACAAAAAATGAAAACTCCGAAGACACATTTAGGGGCCGCACCGTTTTATTGGTCGAGTTGGAGGCCTCGCAGGGACCGACTTTTTGCGATTACACAAAATCTAATAAAAAAAGGAATGTTATTTGTCCAGAGTGGCGTCCCTTATTGGATTCTATTAAACTGAGATGGAACTCGTTTCAATTTTGCTACAAGAATAATATTATTTATAAATTTACATGTTTTTTGAGGATATATTGACTACCGATATGGCGTGGAGGTCAGTATACCTACACTTCACTCCAGAGGTCGTGCGTTCGATTTCCACACAGAACAAATCTTTGTGTGCATTAACATGAATATTTGTTCTGGTCTGGGAGTTATCCTAGTTATAATATTATTTATTTATTTATTTGTTGCATATCACATTACAAAAACGAGGTGGTACAGAAATTACGGTATACATGTGACGCCCTGGGAGGGCACAGCAATTCAAGAGGGCTTACTACTAGTTATTATACAAACTTAACATGTTACATTTTTATTAGAAAAAAAGAATTTTATTATTAGAAATTATTATTATTATTATACTTACTTAACATTTCACCACAAATTATTGGTAATTATTTTTATTATACATCCATATTATTATTTGTAATATACATTAAATTAAATTGCATTTCAACCATTTTTATCGTCCAAAAAATCTTGTAAGTTGTTAAATCTTAAAAGGTTATTAGGTTAAGGTATTAAGAATGTATTTACTAAAAAAAAAGTATTTAAGTATGTTTATCCGTTATTTAGTATCCATAACACCAGTTCTTAGTGATACTTATCTTGGAACTAAATAATTGGTGTGATTGTAAGAGATCATTTATTATATGGAAGTTCGGCGTGTGAAAATAATGAGTTAATGTAAATTGTTATTCCAATAATATTGGCTTGAAACCCATTGCCTTAGAATCGGACCGTCTATACTTCCTACAGGATGCCGTTTGCGCTGTCACGAACACGGCAGGAACTATACGCGGTAAAATTCTTCTGGTATATTATTTAAAACTTTTGCTATAGTAATTAGAACGTATTTTACCTATACTATGATAACTATTAAAAAGAGACATTGTAGTATTAGTTGCAATATTTCTGAAAATATTAACATACCTTAGGTTAATTAATAAAAAGTGTTATTGGTTATTATTACGTTTATTATTTTCGTGAGTGGTATTCATAACAAATTGTCATGTTGTTTGTTCCGGCGTGCGTCGTCGTGTCGTCGCTGTACAGTGGGTCGGAGTGAAGATTTAAATTTCTTCTTCTGTCTTTTAAATAATGGCTTCGTGCGTCTAGCATATTTAGCCAGTGTCAAGTAAGTGATATATTATTTATATATAATTTATAGTAAATGAGAATGAGTGGTGATAAAGATGATAAGTCGAAGATGAAATACCCTCCCCTAAACCCCTTGAGTCCTCAGTAAAGATGTGGGACTATACTGAGATCTCACATGGACTCCTTGAGAGAAAATTTGAAAAGTGATGTTGCACTGTTTTGTTTGATTTACCAACATTCATGTATATTCACAAACACTTGACGGTTAATAATCCACCGTTATTACACATTAATGTAAGAAATATCACAAATTTTAGAAAATTAAACAAAACTGCAGACATACGCTTCACTTTCCCGCCAAGAAGTCGTCCAGTGGGTCGGAGTGAAGATTTGAATTTTTTTATTTTAATTTATTTTGAATTACGAACAAATATTACAATAAAACCTTAAACTAATTAGTTTAACATAACTCAAGCCTTTTTGGGAAGAAGATTTTAAAATATTTTTAAAAATATTTATAGCATCAATAACTATTTTATCGTGTACTACTTTTTGGTTTAAATTGAGCATTAGTATACAATCGATTGTGACTTCAGTCAAGGGTTTTACAATGTAGGTATCAAATAAAGAAGGCTTTCTACGCCGCGACAGCCGCGACAGTTGGGAATCAACAGGGACGCGCGCGACGCAATGATTCAATTCCGCATGTAATTGAGCAGGCTGTGCGGGAGATAACTTCAGAGAAACATTTATAACTGCGAGACAAGAATAAGGGAAGTTAAACCATCTTCTTTTATTTATTCGGGCCTGTCGTACCTCTATGCTAATTTAATAAAAAAAGTTCTATGGTGCCTTTTTTTAACGTTTCTTGCGAGGCAAGATTGAAAAAAGAAACCTTTTCATGTTTCTTCAAGTTGCTACTTGAAAGAGTATGTGCAAAAGATATGCAAAGTCGTTGGTCCCAGTTATGATTTCAATATATTG
The DNA here is from genome assembly GCA_949126915.1 of Musotima nitidalis. Lineage (NCBI taxonomy): Eukaryota > Metazoa > Arthropoda > Insecta > Lepidoptera > Crambidae > Musotima > Musotima nitidalis. The sequence goes on along the minus strand of OX421424.1, from coordinate 920,774 downwards.
TACATACATATACGATCACGCCTGATTCTTCAAAGTAGTAGGTAGGGGCATATTATACGCCACATTTCGCCAATAACATATTATAGGGTGTATAGGGATCCTTTTTTTTTTTTTTTTATTTACGTCGGTAACAAAATGCATTTACGCACTGTCTCCCGGCCAAAGGGGGACCGAGAGAGGTGTGTGGGACTCACTACCGGCAGACACGACCGCCAGCAGTAATACCCACTAAAAATCTTCCGACGACGCCCGCCGCTTGTTGAGAAAGAGGCGGGGGGCCAGTACCTGGGTTGCAGCTCTGACACCCCGCCCGCGGCCAACGTCCCCCGGACCAAAACCGGGAGGACCTCCTCAGAGAGACGCAGTGGACGCGCCCCTCCTACCTCCCTGTGCGACCATAGCGTGTGTGGCCGACTTCTCGGAGGGTCCATGGTTAGACAGCAGGGGCCCCCTGCCCCCGCTGCCTAAGATCCTCCCGGCGCTGCTTGACGGGCCCTCCTGGCCCGCCCGCTGCGCCCTCCACAGGTCCCTCTTAGTTTCCCCCCCGGTAGTCAGTACTAAGGGCACCCAGAGTCGCCAATCTCTGGGTGTTACCTTTTCCCTTGCGCCTCCTGCGCCCTACCGGGAGGTACTCAGCCCCCCCACCACGACAAGGTGGAGACCAGTCGGGGGGGGGGTGTATAGGGATCCTACCAAGACCTAAAGAGCCCAAGCCAACCTCACCTGCAAGTGGTGCACCTGCCGATCAACGGACGAGGCTCTGGCGAACATAACAGTGCCCGGTAAGCGGCAATAAGCTCGCCACCTATTACGTGGGACTATATAATTGGCGAAGTGTGGGCGTATAATATGCCTCTGCCTACCCCTTCGGGTAAACAGGCGTGAATGTTTGCTTGCATGTATGTTCGCCAATAACACCGACACTTTTATTTATCTCACTTTTATTAATCGGCACTTGCAAGTTTGGTTGGCTTTAGCTCTTAAGTAGGGAATGCAATCCTGACTCCGAATCGCAAAATCAAGCCCCATCGGGTTGTTTCAAAAGAAAAAAAAATCCTTCGAATGTTTTTTTTTAAATTCACACGTCATAATGATTGCATCCAGCCTGATGGTAAGCAGACGATGCACTTCGTTGGTACGGTTCTCTTTGGCAATCAGGTCTTGCACCAGGATATCGACTTTCTTTGCATAGGATGTTATGAAATATTATTTAAAAGAAAATAATAACCTTTATTCCTCAATATTCCCAACTAGATAATTTAAGTTTTTTTTGGAAATTAGCAGAACCTCCTACCAAAACCCTATAATTTGATACATTGCAATGACTCAAAGAGCTCTAACAGCAGGACGCCAAAACAAATCATTTACTTATAATTTTTTTACTTTATCGTATATTACCAATTAACTTTTTAATACAGTCACCTATTTTTGATTGTAAAGTTGTTTAAAATTTAATTACTAAAAACTATAATTAGCTATATTTGAAAAATTAACAATGTACATAGGCATGGTCAAAATATAGTATCTCCAGGTAACTCTAGATCAGCTATACTCTCCCCCCCGACTGATCTCCAACTAGTCGTGGTGGGGGGGGCTGAGTACCTCTCGGTAGGGCGGAGAAGCTGCTAAGGACACCCAGAGATTGGCGACTCTGGGTGCCCTTAGTACTGACTACCGGTGGGGAAAATAAGGAGACCTGTGGAGCGCCAGGAGGGTCTTAGGCAGGTGGCCTCTGCAGTCCAACGATGGACTGCGGCCGCAAGGGGAGGTAAGAGGGGCGCGTCCACTGCGCCTGCGGAGTGTTAGACGCTGCAACCCAGGTACTGGCCCCGCCTTATTCTCAACAAGCGGCGGGCGTCTTCGGAAGATTTTTAGTGGGTATTACTGCTGGCAGTCGCCTCTGCCGGTGGTGAGTCCCACACCCCCTTTCGGTCCCCCTTCGGCCGGAAGGCAGTGCGTAAATGCATTTCGTTACCGATGTAAAAGAAAAGCTAGATAGTAGGATTTGTCGAACAGAATTAAAGAGCAGAGCTATTTATACCTAAAAATCATGAGGACAATGCTAATACTCGACAGGTATTAACATTAGTTAGTAATTTAGTATTATTCCCATTAGTACTATGGGTAATGTTAATCATGTCAGTAAAATGTGTAATAGCGTGCAATCCGATGATTAAATTCGCTGACACACAAACGTACTCGCAATTCAATTAGAAACCTAATTCCAAACCCAGCATAATAATCAGGAATCCATTTACCCATATTAATAATGTATGATTGGTAATCTCTGTCTCTTGGGGCTGTCTGGGCGTTAATAACTGATTTCTCTGCATATATAATGCTGTTTAATGATGTTTATTATCATTACCACTTCAAGGACTGCTGTAGATAGGCCTCCATCATAGGCCTCCCTTGAGACCGATTGCAAGCCTGCTTGATGCGCCAGTTATATTTATAATTTTGACGACCGATATGGCGTGGTGGGTAGTATACCCGCATTCCACTCCTGAGGTCGTGGGTTCGATTCCCACACAGGACAAATATTTGTGTGTATAAATATGAATATTTGTTCTGGTCTGGGAGTTTTCAGTATGTATATTAAGTATGTATTTACAAAAAAAACAGTATTTATGTATGTTTATCTGTTATTTAGTATCCATAACACAAGTTCTTAATGATACTTATCTTGGAACTAAATAATTGGTGTAAGTGTCAGAAATATTTATTTATTTATTTATTTATTTAATTAATACATACATACACGCTTCTTTCCCACAACGGGTAGGCAGAGGCATATTATATGCACACAGTCCGCCAATTGTATAGATGTAATAGGTGGCGAACTTATTGCCGCCTATAGGTAACTGCTTTATTGATCTGCGCCTCGTCCGTTGATCAGCAGGTGGACTACTTGCAGGTAAGGTTATTGTAAATAAAATTTAAACAAACTGATATGATTTGCTTTTTTGCTTCGAAAATGTTATATTCAGTAATATAAACGGTCCACTGCTGCCGGTTACCCAAAGGTCGTGAGTAAATTTTTCACTCGGGCCACTGCGGGTAGTTTGACTATTTCTTATATTTATTTTCTCTAAAACCTACATAAGTACATCGTAGCATCTGGTGAACTAGGTGTAACATACATTACTACATAGTATAAAACAGAGTCGCTATCCGCTGTCTGTCTGTCCCTATAAATGCTTCGATCTTCAAAACTACTCAACGGATTTTTATGCGGTTTTTTTTAATCGATAGAGTGATTCAAGAGGTAGGTTACATATAAGTTGCGCGGACGAAGTCGCGGGTGGCCGCTTGTTTTAATATAAATAATATTTATATAGTCGGGTAAATCCGGATGAGGGATCTTAGAAGGAAACGTGTTCCCACATTCATTATTGTGTTGTGAACTGAGCTCTCTGGTAAGGTTTTCAAGTGATTATAGCACGGGGCTGTTTAAAAAGGGGGAGAAACGGTTCTCTAAGTGCAAGGGACCAATTAATTAACGTGTCTTCTGCAGCAGCATTAGAAAATAATTGCTAAGCTAGCAGTGTCCCATGCAATCGCTTTCCGACCTACCAGTTCCGAAGAATAACAACCGCTTTGCTTGTTTAGTTAAAGTTTATCGCTTAATTTTGTATACAGTACGGCGCAAATGGGCTTGTATAATGAAACTGTTATCATTACGACTCCATTATTTCCATAACGACCAACACGTCCTATAAAGGCGAAATTTGGTATAGAAAGACAAAACACCATCAGAACTGTACTAATAACATTTTCTACATACATAAACCATAACAAAATTATGTATAAAATTTATATAAATCGCGGTTTTACCAAGATCTGAGAAGCCCTTTTTTATTTACGTCGGTAACAAAATGCATTTACGCACTGTCTCCCGGCCAAAGGGGGCCCGAGAGAGGTGTGTCATGTCATGAAGGAGACCCATGAGTCTTTTTTAATACTAGAGAGTAAAACATTTGCCGTGTGGTATCGGCCTAGAGTGGGCCGTGGTAAGAGTCAATAGCTTAGGTCTAAGGTACTATCAGGCCCCTCTTCCCCACTGGGCACTATGGGCACGTGCCCAGGGCCCCGCGATCTAATGGGCCCCCTAGTTCCTGCCAGATTACCAAATGATAACCGATATTTAGGTATTACCGAAAAACATAAATTTTTGAAAAATCTGATGATAATGACTTATTCCAATACCTTTTTGTAACACCTTCGAGGCTCCTTCCTATATCTTAAATAAAAACAAACATTGTGAATACATACATTGAAGCCTGTTTTCCCGAAGGGGTAGGCAGAGGCATATTATACGTCCGCACTTCGTCAATTAAAGTTGGTCCCACGTAATAGGTGGCGAGCCTATTGCCGCTTACCGGGCACTGTTATATTCGCCAGTCCATTGATTGGCAGGTGCACCACTTGCAGGTGAGGTTGGCTTGGGCTCCTTAGGTCTTGGTAGGATCACTATACACCCTTATTTTGTTCAATAAATAACTTTAATGCAATAGGACTTGCAATTTTTCTTAAGAGTGGTATACATAACAAAGTCCTACAAGGAAAGAAAATATATTTGTATTGTTTTGCGAAAATTTATTTCCAAAAGAGGCAGTTATTTGGATACAGTAATGATGATAGTCTTATTCAGCATTATTTCTTACACAATGTACAGACATAATATCACGCCTGTTTCCCCGAAGGGGTAGGCAGAAACATAAAATACGCCCACACCCACACTTCGCCATTTAAACTGTTGGTCTCACGTAATAGGTATTTGAAGCCTATTGCCGCTTGCCGGGATCTGTTATGTTCGCCAGTGAATGTATGTATGTATGTATACTCAACTATAGCTAGGGTTGGCTGGAAGAGATTCATAGAGATAAACTCACCTACATACATTGTTATTGTCAAACGCAACTATCTTGTAGTTAGCTAACTCTCCCTTTTTTGCGTCATGACTCATGACTTAATAAAAGAACACATTTTAACCACTTTTCCTGATTCTCCATTCGATTACCTATATGAAAATAAAACCGTAGTAAAATTACTTCGGCAAAAGCTCACTAGATAACATAAGGAATCACTATTGTTGATTGAACGCATTTCCCCCGCTACCGTTAAAACTAAACTATTGCTAGTAATCCCACAAAAGTCTTTTTTTCAGTTGATACAGTTTTAATATAGCAGTACGATATAATCCTGCGTAAAGTTCAGAGCCAAGTGGAAAATAGAAGTAAGAGATGCATGCGTACTAATAAACAAACAGGCTAATTTCCACAAGTATGACAAACAATGGCGGCGTGGTTGCTCGTCTAAACGTCAAACCCATTAGCGACTAACTGGGACCACAGCGCCGACAATGAATTAATTAACTACATAGTTATTCCGTTTATCTGGTGGTTGGGCGGCCATTCGTTTTCGGCGTGGCAGGACGTTGCGCCGAATGTTTTAGCCTAAATAGGCGTACACAGTTCGGAATATAGATATTTATTAATGGCATATAATTGACTCATCCTCAAAATTTATGAGCCTCGAAGGTGTTACGCTATAGCAGATATAAAATACTACACGACGTGGAGATTGTGATACTTGCTTGCACTTCTTTCCGAAGAATTTGATAAAGTCACTTTAATTATATGTGAATATTCGAATTTCAGTGGCGACCGAGAATCGATAAACGTAGGGACCGGCCTGACACTGGACCGATGATCTGGTCCAGGCGGCGGGAAGTCGGTGGATGCAGGTGACTCAGGATCGCTCAATGCGGAAATCGGGGAGGTTTATTTTTTTTCTTTTAAATAATGATAGCATAGCATATCTAGCCAGTGTCAAGTAAGAGATATATTACTAACATATAAATTATAGTAAATGGGAATGAGTGGTGATAGGGATGATAAAGGATAAATGACATGCCCTCCCCTAAGCCACTTGAGTCCTCAGTAAAGATGTGGGACTATACTGAGATCTCACATGGACTCCTTGAGAGAAATTCGATCTCCTCGAAAAATGATGTTGTACTGCTTTGTTTGATTTACCAACACTCATGTATGTTTACAAACAATTAGTTATTACTTCTTATTACACATGTTAGAAATATCAAAAATTTTTGAAAATAAAACAAAACTGCAGACATGACGCTTCACTTTCCCGCCAAGAAGTCCCGGGAGGTGTATGTTCAGCAGTGGACGCCATATGGCTGAGATGATAATCCGAATTACAAATTCTCCGTCGTTCCACAGCCGAAACTTATAACCAAATTCCAAGGATAATTTACATAGCGACTACAAAGTGAGACCGCGCGGGCTAGCTATACGAAATTGGCCACATTTTACAGCGATTCCGAGGGATGCGTAGTGCGCCGAAAGAGGTATTTTATGGGCCCTTCGCCGCCAGATTTGGGCAGGATGAGGGTCTCCCTGTTTTATGTGGAGGCCCATTGTTGGGTCAAGTGCCGGGGGCACCGTCCTAGCGACCTACTTGATTCACGACTGCTGATACTGAGTTCGATGTACATCTCTCGTTTTACTTTTCTTTTTTATAAAACTTTTTTAAAAACTAAGCAATGTAGATTGATCATTGTTTCCATGTTGTGTTAACCTACTTACTTGATTCACAACTTGACCGTTATCAAACTAAGTTTAATATACATATATTATTATACATCGCTTCTTTATAAAAATGTTACATTATTAGCATTAGATTATTAGCATTCGATAATTAGCATGAGAATAATTAAATGTAGATTGATCTTTGTTTTTCAAGATGTGTGTTACCTGACCTACTTGATTCACGACTCGAACGTTTTTATTTTGACTTTAATATACATCTCTCATGTTAAATCGCTACTTTATAAAATCGTATTGCAAAAACTAAGCAATGTACAGTGATCATTGTTTTTCATGCTATAAGTGTAACTTCCACCTGTTTCCCGCGTCTTGCAAATAATCCAGCCATCTTGGATTACACGCTGCTTTTGTTTTAATGGGCGTCAGTCTCAAAGGAGTCGAAAGTTAAGGAGTTTTCTCGGGTTTTAATATATATTTTATACATGACATAGGAAATATTTCCGACTCGTCCTATAGATATATTTTATTGTTTATTTATGATAATTAGGTACACGAATTCGCTTAAGCATCATTTCGGCCATTTTTAGTTCAATGCTGAACGTTGGCCTCCTAAATAGTTTATTTTATTGTGGGTATTTGCCCATAATTACAACGCTGGGCAGGCAGCTTGGTGACCGCAGTTCAAGAAAGTACGCAGGATGACGCTGCTGCCCATCATCCGGTAGGATTTCTCTTCGTCGACTCTTACGACTCCCCGTGAGATGAAAGGGGGTGGCACTATTTTAGGTCGGTACCAGACGATACACTTCTTTTTTTTTTTTAATTGTGACACATTTTAATGACTATATCCTGCCTAATGATAAGCAGTCGATGCAGTCCAATAGGAAAATGAAAGCGCTTTATAACGTGAAATAAGCACGCTATAAAGCGCCTGACGGCCTGCTAAAATGCCGTTTCACGCCCCGCTTAAAAGACCCGGGATCATAGGAAACAGGAAACACATGAGCCGGCAGCGAATTCCAGAGCTTAGTGGTCTTGCTCAGAAACGACCTCCCAAATTTCTTGGTTCGAGTGCTGATATTCTGAAATTACAAGTACACTTAAGCATAAAATGATGCTATTTAGGACTGGTGTCTAGTTGTCAAGAGACTTGTCTTGTTGAGGCTTGTAGATCATCATCATCATCCCAGCATTATCCCGATTGTGACCTACACTTACGACCAGGGTCTAGCCACTGGCCCCCCCGACTGGTCTCCACCTTGTCATGGTGGGGGGGCTGAGTACCTCCCGGTAGGGCGCAGGAGGCGCCAGGGAAAAGGTAACACCCAGAGATTGGCGACTCTGGGTGCCCTTAGTACTGACTACGGGGGGGGAAACTAAGAGGGACCTGTGAAGGGCGCAGCGGGCGGGCCATGAGGGCCCGTCAAGCAGCGCCAGAAGGGTCTTAAGCAGCGGGGGCAGGGGGCCCCTGCTGTCTAACCATGGACCCTCCGAGAAGTCGGCCACACACGCTATGGTCGCACAAGGAGGTAGGAGGGGCGCGTCCACTGCGTCTCTCTGAGGTGGTCCTCCCGGTTTTGGTCCGGGGGACGTTGGCCGCGGGCGGGGTGTCAGAAGCTGCAACCCAGGTACTGGCCCCCCGCCTCTTTCTCAACAAGCGGCGGGCGTCGTCGGAAGATTTTTAGTGGGTATTACTGCTGGCAATCGTGTCTGCCGGTGGTGAGTCCCACACACCTCTCTCGGTCCCCCTTTGGCCGGGAGACAGTGCGTATATGCATTTTGTTACCGACGTAAATCAAAAAAAAAAAAAGCCTCTAGTCACTGGTATAACCAAATTTGGTTGAATTTAAGTTGTTAAACGGAGATACTGCTGTCTGACCTCCGCAATCCAGAAGGATACTTTATATGTTAAACCTGCTATCAGGCTAGTACTCATAAGAGGCATACGCTTCCTTCCAGAGCCACGAAGCAAGCGATAATTACGCACATGACTTCGATAAGTCATAAAGTGCGCCAGGATTTTAACCAAAGACCCTCCCATAACTGGCGAAAGTTGGATAATATGCCTTTGCCTACCGCTTCGGGGAAACAGGCGTGACATTATGTATGTATCATCAAATTAATAAAAGGAGCGAAGGTAGATCAGCGGCGAGACCCATTGACCTGTCCATCCCAAGGTTGCCTGGAAGAAATTGCTGTGAGTAATAAGGGCGCCCATTGTACAATTAATTTTAATGTAATTTTTGTAATTACATTAAAATTATTGTAATTGTATTGTAATTGTCTTCAAATTCAGAGGGTCTCATGTTCTAACCCTTTTTTTTTTTTTGTGATGGAAAATCATCAAATGACCTTCTCCCGCTGTGGGTGGAGCGGGAGGGTGTGTCAGACGTCTACTGTCTTAAAACCATCCATGTTCCTTCTTTTGAGCCTGCTACGTACCGAGGCCGCGGTAACCCTTGCGAACAGTCCCGCAATCATGTTCTAACCCTGGTGGCGCTAGAATGATACTAAATAAAAATAAAAAACATCTATTGCCAAAATGTAGTAAGTACAACATTGATTCACTGGTAGTTCCGAAACTAGATAATCCTTTCTCTTGAGGACTAGAATTTGAGACTTGCATTAATTATACGTTATCAGCGTTGCAAATATGTAACATACATACATAAATTCATTATTCAATGCTCTGGCGAACATAACAGTGCCCGGTAGGCGGCAATAGGCTCGCCACCTATTACGTGGGACCAACTTTATAATTGGCGAAGAGTGGGCGTATAATATGCCTTTGCCTAGCCTTTCGAAACAGGCGTGAATATATGTATGTATATACTAATCTAGACATTTAACTGTATTGTGCGTGTGTGCGGAATAAGTGTATGAGAGCGTGAGTGGGTGAATGGGAATGAGTGTAACTGTGTGATGATGATGATGATTAAATTAATAAAAGACTAAGGTTTTACTGTAATCATGACCTTGTAAGAAAAAAGTACGATCAGTGTACGAACATGTCTGTCTTTAGAATCGAGAGTATGGAAAATTCAAAAATAACACACATCGCGATGTTGAGCCCCGGATCGCAAATTAGAGAGTTCGGGAGCGTGATTGGATGGGGATGAAAATTTGATGGGCCTTTCATACCGTGCCCGGGGGCAGCGCCTATTCTGCTAACTCCAGCTAATAAATACTAGTTATTTAATTGTTATAGTGTGAAAGTGTTCTAGTCTTGGTTTTATGCTTCAACAACTAAAAAGGTTTTTATGACGAATCTAAATGATCATGTTGATCTTAAAGACAATAAAGTATATTTTATTTTATTTATTCATTTTTATTTTATGTATATTTTTTAGTAATGTGACCATTACTAATGTGGCATATGGTTCAAATTCTAAGCAGTCATATCGTAAGCAGTTTTTTTCGCGGTATGGATTCCATCGAAAAAAGTCAGCAACAAGCGCACCTAATCATGACAGCCTGCATTGCAGACATAAATGCCGTTTTACGCTCGGCTTAAAATACCCGGGGCTATAGCAGCTAAGAGCCACGTGCGCCGGTAGACAACTCCATAGCCAAATAGTCTTACATACACGGAAACGACTTACAGACTGTACTGTACAGTATATGAGTGGTTTCCAAAAACCAGCACGTGCAGGTGAGGTAAGGAAAGGATGAGGCGGAGTTACAACAATAAATTTTTCTGAAACATTATTCGTAGTAGTTCTGACTGAAGATACTAAGATGTATCAGTGAAACCATCCCAAAGATCGGAGCAGTACTCCACACTCGACTTGAGTCTGGTACAACAAACAGCGCTGCTCGGAAGTAAAAAACGCCCTCACCATTTTGTTGAGTTACACTGACGTTGATAACGGAGAGTTCTGAGGAGAGGGAGAAGTAAGGAAGAGAATTATCTTGGACGAGAATGTGCAGACCTGAGTTCGTAAAAAGGGCAGGTCAGCAATAGTCTCTTACCTTGTTTTGTGACAGGGGACCTGTGCTCAGTAGCGGGACGGTGATGGTCTTATATGATAATAAGATCATGTGTCACAGTACTTAAATGCGAGCGCCTTGTGCATCTTATATACTCTCAGTAGAAAATTTGGTTTAATAGGAAAAATATTCGAAGCAGAATTAGGCCCCCGTTCTGCGCCACGCCCGTGTGAGCCGAGCGCGAGATAGCGTCCGTATTGCTTTTATTTGATGAATAAACGAACGGATATTATTCTATCCAGCCTGCCTTTATTTTTACTTGTGATACTCCTTTGTGTGATTATATGCCGTATAATATTGTAGTCTTTATAGTAGGCGTCAGTAGAACATTGTTGTTATATTGTTTTTCATTGAAAGTAGAAGACTAGGCTTGATAGGACAGTTGCGGGACTGTTCAAAGGGGTTACCGCGGTGCCAGGACATAGCAGATTCAAGAAGGAACATGGATGGTTTTTGGTTAGGCAAAGTCTGACGCACCCTTTCGCTTTACCCACAGCGGGAGTAGAATTTAGATAATACATTATACAGGCGAAAAAAAGTGCTTGAAAGTAAAAGAAATTTCTAAAAAACATTTCCGCATATCAATTTTGACTTCCTACCGAGAAGCCCAAGCCAACTTCACGTGCAAGTAGTGCACCTACCGATCAACGAGGCTCTGGCAAACACAAAAGGTTAATAAGCGGCAATAGGCTCGCCACCTATTACGTGGGACCAACCATAACTGGCGAAATGTGGGCGTATAATATGCCTCTGTTTACTTCTTCGGGGAAACAGGTGCGATTTTATGTATGTATGTGTAACATGTTTAACTTCTTTTCTTGTGGAAGTAAAATTTTTTACACATAATAATATATGTTATATAAAGCAATATATGTTATGTCGCGTTATGTGTGTGGTCCTTCTATTATCAAAAATTTGAAGAATCTAAATGAGCCTTTGATCTTAAAGACAATAAAGTATATTTTGTTTTTATTTTATTTATAAAGTTGCCCAACAAGTTACCTTTAATATTTTTTGCTGACCGTCATAAAGAATTTTAGATTAATAAATGGTTTAGTTTTGGCCTATCATAATTTGTTTAACTGTAACAAATGCGTATAAATTTAATACCTAAATTGATACAGAAAGAAAATTTGAGTTGCTCCAAACATTATTTCAACTTTTTTAATCATAGTCACGTACAGCAGTACAAAAAGTAATCATATCCGACAAGGCTATGTGAAGGCCCGGGGCACTGACTTAATTCAATTACGCAAATACTTAATTCGTTTCGGCTCTTTGTCTGGTGCTCGCGTTAAAACTCATTACTATAATAAAAGAAAATGTATTTTTTAGCTGAAAACCCGGCCAAGTGCGTGTCGGAACATGAGTAAGGCGGCCTGTCCACTGGAGCGGGGAATCGGAGAAATATTAACCAATGAGATTCGCGGACAGACAGAAGCGAAGATTTTATGCAATCCTATTGGTTAATATTTGACCGTTTCTCCGCTCCGCTTCAGTGTACAGGCGGCCTTAGGCTTGGGTTTTGGTAATTTTTTTTTTTAAATTATAATGCGTTAAGTCCTTACTGGGAGGCTTCCCACCCGAACAGACTTATCGACAGTAGGCAGCGGGAAGCCGGTGGTACAGGCAGTACAAGATCGATCTATATGGAAAGCTATTACGGAGGCCTATGTTCAGCAATGGACTTTATATGCCTGAACTAACGATGATGATGATGAAGACCTTACTCAATTTAGATGAACGTCATATAATTAAATATGTCGCGGCACAACAATCATATCCTAGCATTATCCCGGTTGCCCCAGACCTCTAAGTCCAGGGCTTAGGGTCTATCATGCGAATGATGGTCGACAGCGAGATGGCGTGGGAGGCAATGGCCTTCTTCTGCGAAGTGGTGAAGTCGCAGAAGGAGGCTGCGGAGCGGGAGAGGGAGCAGGACCCGCACTCTCTCCGGCTACGCCGTTGGCGCCGTTGGCGCCCGGGGGGTCTTAGGCGGCGGTGGCAGGGGGCCCCTTCCGTCTAGCTATAGACCTCAGAAGTCGTCCAGTCACGCCATGGCCGCACAGGGAGGTAGGGGGGGGAGCGCGACACATTGCGCCTCTCTGAGGAGCTCCCGGTTCTGATCCGAGGGACGTTGGCTGCGGGCGGGGTGTCAGAAACTATAAATTCCCTGATACTGGCCCCCCGCCTCTTTTTTAACAGCGGTGGGCGTCGTCGGAAGTTTTTTAGTGGGTAGGACTGCAGCGGTTGTCGCATCTGCCGCAGTGAGCCCCACACTCCCTTCCCGGTCCCCCCATTGGCCGGGAGGCAGTGCGTAAACAGTATTTTTTACCGACGATAAAAAAAAAAGGGCTCAGGGTCTGTTTACTGGTCTGACCAGATTTGGCTTAATTTCAGTTATTAAATGGAGCGACTGCTATCTGACCTCCACAACCCAAAGGGCAACATCACTCTATACTTAAGCCAGCTGTCAGAATATTAGAAGGCACTGACTTCCTTATAACGACTGCCGTAGGTGTTCATGACAGCCGGGACCAACTGCTTAGTGTTCTTTCCGAGGCAAGGAGCAAGCGATAATTACGTTCATTACTTCAAAAAGTCATAGGTGCTCCACCAGGTTTTGAAGACCCTTTGAATTAGAAGTCTTTGGGTTTCTCTAATCGTCGCGGCACAACATTATTGTTTATTGCAGTGAGTGCATTTATCACGCTTGATGTGGCGTAAAGGTGAGTATAAACATAAGCATCGTCGGTGGAAAGTGTCCACATTGCATGTTAATGCTGGAACTGGGCAGACTCGTTGCTGACTCTTTGCTGACTCGCAGCTGGCCATCCTGGCGCCGAGTGAAATGTACAAGTTGCATGCTTAGTTATTGTTTTTTTTTATACTTAATATACATAGAAAACACCCAAACCAGAAAAAAATATTCATTCTCATATACACATAAATTTGTCCTGTGTGGAAACCGAACCCACGACCTAAGGAGCTGAGTGTAGATTTATTCACCTTAACGCCATATCGGTCCTCAATTTACTTATAATACAAGCTCTGTTTAACTTGAGGCTTTTACTAGTTAACGAAGATATCACGTGTTGTCCTAAGGTAGTGAAACTAGTGAACCGTGTGAGTTCTCGGAGGCTTCTTGACTAGGTCCGGGGGTGGCGGGCGCAGGGTGCGGGGCGAAGGGGGGCGTCACACCACCGAAATGACGTTTCCTGCTCATTAGCTGTCGTCTGGCCACAGTTACCGCGACAAATGTTGTCGTGCTCATTCAATGGTACTGTCATTTTGTTACTTCAATCAAATGAATTTGTGGTCAATAGACCAAATTGGACCAAGACGCACTGGGTCCGCGAGGTGGAGTATGAGCCAATACCCTCTAACCTTGGCGAGAGGATGCTCGTGTTCAGAAGTGGGATAAATTTGTTGGTTATGAATGTATAAAGTTGTTTGAAAAGACTGCGAAACGACGATATTAGTACCAATTACGTATACACACCATCATAATACCACCATTATCCCGGTAGCCCTAGACTTAAACTTAGGGCTCAGGGTCTGCTCACTGGTCTAACCGGATTTAGAAAGAAAGAAAAGAAAGAAAAACAAAATTCAATACTTAACACAAATCAAGAATAGAATAATAAGAAGTTAAGTAAAAGAAGAACTCAACTTGTATTGAAATAAAAGTAAAAAGTAAAAGTAAAAAATTTTTTATTTCATAAACTATTATACATAGTACTTGAAAACGTCATGATTACAAATGAAAAAAAAATACAATCGAAATAATATTACACTAAATCACGAAGCTTAGATTCACTTACATGCAAAAAAACAATTTAAAAACAAAAAATAATTAAGTGTAAGTGAATCTAAGTGCCAGTTCCGAGCCACCGCTCTGTAAGAAGAACTGGCAAGAAACTCACAGGCTATGCTCTTTTAAATATGTCCATTAGTTTGGTACTAGAATTACAATCTTCATTTGTCTGTGAAGCTATACAATGCAATATAACATAACCTTAACAATATTTATTTTTTCAAGTCATTCATATTAGAATAGCCTGTTTGAAACGGCAGTTTAATCCCAAGCATTTTTATCTGCCATATAGTCTTTAATAGAATAGTATCCCTTTGAAGACAGCTTGTGTTTTATGGTTAATTTAAATTTATTTAGGCTCAATTGCTGTATGTTGCTTGGGATTTTATTGTAGAATCGTACACATTGACCTTTAAAAGATTTGTTTATCTTTTGGAGCCTAGTGGCAGGTACAACTAATTTATGCTTATTCCTTGTGTTTAGGTTATATATATATATAGTTTATTATATTATATTAAAGTTAGTATTGAACTCAGCTTGTATTGAAATTTACCTGAATTTCAGCAATTTACACAGAGCGACTACCGTCTGACCACCGCAACCTAGAGGGGAACATAATTCTATGATGAAACCAGCCGTCAGGATATAAGAAGGCGCTGACTATCCAACAAGGACTGCCATTGATGTTAATAATAGCCGGGTTGAACTGTTTGACGTAGTTTCCGAAACACAGAGCAAGCGATAATTACGCACATAACTTCGAAAAGACATAGATGCACCTGGGTTTGAACCCGAAACCCTCTGAGTTTCAATCTCACCCAAAAAAATCAAAATAATAAGACAATAATAAGGCAATATGCTCGCCACCTATTACGTGGGACCAACATTATAATTGGCGAAGTGTGGGCGTATAATATGCGTCTGCCTATTCCTTCGAGGAAACAGGCGTGAATGTATAATAAAGATTTCTATGGTCACAAGGCTTTAGCTACTCAGCTGCAATTACTCGTATACCCAATGACCTAGTTAACGTAGCATAGAAATAAAATCTTAAAATTATTTTTAATAATACAAAAGAACAAAGAGCACTAAACATTAACCATTTATTAAATAGCAAGCCAGAACAGCCCGCAGTGGCGCCCCGCCAGGCCATAAGGCTCAATTTACACCGCCGCGAAATGCAATCGAAGCGACTATTTGCAACAAAATTCTAACTAGCATAAAAAAAACTTTGCGCGCAATAATGACTATATCCTGCCTGATGGAAAGCAGTTGATGTAGTCCAGCAAAATGAATTCGCTACCGTGAAGTAGGCACTGTAACAAGCGCACCTACTCATGAGTTTTATGACGAGCTGCAAAAATTCCGTTTCACGCCCCGCTCAAAAGACCCGGGAATACGCCGTCAAAGAATTCCAAAGCTTAATGGTCTTAAACAGGAACGTCATACCAAATTTCTTGGTTCGAGTGCTGATCGTCTTTACAGTAAACTAATTGTTCCTAAGACTAGCACTTGTGATCGGAAGAGGAAAGGAGAGGGTGGGATGTGATCGAAAAGCTTCTCAAAAGCTCACCAGAGTAGTTCCGTTAGAAATTTTCATAAAATTTCACACTCAACATAACATTAATAAATTTAAGTGCAAACTAAATACGCTGAAAGTAACTAGGGTATAATTTATTGATTCAGGCGTTACTTTGCGGAAATCCATTGTAAGCAAGTGATGGATTAAAAATATCTTTGTAACAATTCCCGCGCTACTATAATTTCCCGAAAAATCGAGAAACTATTCAACACCTTCAGGTAAGTTAGAAGCCTCAGAACAACGATGTCTTCACGACCAACGCTGAAACGAGAGTGAACGTGAGTGAGAGTGAGCGTTGGTCGTGAAGACATCGTTGTTCTGAGGCTTCTATCTTACCTGAAGGTGTTGAATAGTTTCTCGATTTTTCGGGAAATTATAGTAGCGCGGGAATTGTTACAAAGATATTTTTAATCCATCACTTGCTAACTAGGGTATTCTAGAGAACGTGAGAGTATTACCCGGAAGACGTGCAAAGTATTTTGGCCCTTATTCCGTTTGTACTTTAGACAATTGACATCAAGTTCATCACTATCATAACATATTATAAAATAAAGTCGCGTTTCTGTCTGTCAATGTGTATGCTTAGATCTTTTAAGCCACGCAACGGATTTTGATGCGGTTTTGTTATTAGATAGAGTGATTCAAGAGTAAGGTTTATGTGTAAATCAAGCGGATAAAGTCACAGGCGGCCGTTAGTAATGCTATATACGCAAAAAGTCGCTTCCATTCCATTCCGCAGTGGTGTGAATTGAGCCTAAGTAGCAAGTATGACCCATTTCCGAGAGACGCAAGCCTTTGACCCCACTTCAGCTCGGTCGCCGCGACACACGATCTGGTTGGCTTCAATCCTTCATAATTTTTCACTTAAAGGATCCTTTAAATTGGCAACGTTGCACTAGGGAACAATGTTGTGGCATTTTTCTGTAATATAACCGGGGTTTGACGCAGTTAGTGCAGCTTGAGTGTCTTTTTGAATATAGCTTTTATTATCTAGACCGCGCTATGAAGCGCTCGTAGCTCTGCGGTGCTCGGTGGTCGGAAACGATCACCGAAGTACAGCAGAGTTTACAGAGGTCAGTCCTTGGATAATCGTTAAGCCGTGTTAGAGACCTAATGGGCGGCTTGAAAAATTCTAACAGCAGGACGCCATACACCTGCCTCCGCCAATCCGCACTGGGTCATCGTGGTGGAGTATGACCCAATACCCTCACACCTTGATATGTGAGAGGAGGCTCGAGCTCAGTAGTGTGACGTTAATGGGTTGAGATGATGATGATGATGATCTAGAGACCGTAGTAATAAATTGCACTTGAAAAATGAAATGGACCTTTTGAACTTATCACTTACGTATCTCAAAATGAAATTTGATTTATTTAATTTGGGCTCCTTACGCACTTATGAATTACATAAACTTTTACATAGCACTTGAAAACGTAAAAATTAAATATAAAAAACAATCAAAATATTAGGTCGGGGAAAAAGTCTTTTCGCATAACGTAGGTATAAATTTATTTTAAATTTTTTTTGACTGTACTATTTGTGTCTGGCTGGTTTTGGTAACATTAAAAAGGTTCCATTATAAAGAAAAGAAAAAAATAAAAAAAAGTTGTTTCCCGCTATTTTTCATTTGTTTTTCTCTCTGTTAAAATGAGTGAATCTAATGAAGAAATTCGATACATTTTAAAATTTAATTATAAAAAAGGCAAAAATGCAACTCAAGCAGTGAAAAAAAATTGTGATGTTTATGGACCTGATGCAGTGTCAGTAAGAGTAGCACAAATTTGGTTCAAACGTTTTCAGTCCGGAAATTTTGATGTTAAAGATGCACCTCGCTCTGGTCGCCCTGTTACGAATAAAATGGACGCCATTTTTGAAAGAGTGGAGCAAGATCGGCATATTAGTAGTTACGATGTAGCTGAAGAACTGGGAATTGACCACAAAACAGTTTTGACCCATTTGAAGAAAGCTGGTTATACAAAAAAGCTCGATATTTGGGTGCCACACGAGCTCACTCAAAGAAACTTAATGAACCGTGTACTCATTTGCGATTAATTATTGAGACGTAATGAAACCGAGCCGTTTTTGAAGAGATTGATAACTGGCGATGAAAAGTGGATCACGTACGACAAGAACGTGCGAAAAAGGTCGTGGTCGAAAGTTGGCCAGGCTTCACAGACTGTGGCCAAACCTTTTTTTTTTTTTTTTTGTTTTACGTCGGTAACAAAATGCATTTACGCACTGCCTTCCGGCCAAAGGGGGACCGAAAGGGGGTGTGGGACTCACCACCGGCAGACACGACCGCCGGCAGCAATACCCACTAAAAATCTTCCGACGACGCCCGCCGCTTGTTGAGAAAGAGGCGGGGGCCAGTACCTGGGTTGCAGCTTCTGACACCCCGCCTGCGGCCAACGTTCCCCGGACCAAAACCGGGAGGACCTCCTCAGAGAGGCGCAGTGGACGCGCCCCTCCTACCTCCCCCTGCGACCATAGCGTGTGTGGCCGACTCCATAGGTCCCTCTTAGTTTCCCCCCCGGTAGTCAGTACTAAGGGCACCCAGAGTCGTCGGTCTCTGGGTGTTACCTTTTCCCTAGCGCCTCCTGCGCCCTACCGGGAGGTACTCAGCCCCCCCACCACGACAAGGTGGAGACCAGTCGGGGGGGCTGTGGCCAAACCTGGCCTAACACGAAATAAGGTGATGCTGTGTGTATGGTGGGATTGGAAGGGCATTGTTTATTATGAGCTTTTACCGCCCGGCAAAACCATCGATTCTGATCTTTACTGCCAGCAACTGATGAGATTAAAGGAAGCAGTCGAGAGAAAACGGCCGGAATTGATCAACAGGAAGGGTGTGGTCTTTCATCACGATAACGCTAGACCACACACATCTTTAGCCACTCAGCAAAAATTAAGAGAGTTCGACTGGGAGGTCCTAGTGCTTCCACCATATAGCCCTGACCTTGCGCCTTCAGATTTTCACCTGTTTCGGTCTCTGCAGAATTCTTTAGGTTCTGTAAGGTTGACCTCAAGAGAGGACTGCCAAAACTATTTGTCCCGTTTTTTTGATCAGAAGTCCCAAAGTTTCTACAGTAACGGGATAATGTCTCTGCCCACAAAATGGCAGAAAGTTATTCAACAAAACGGTACATATATATTGTAAATAAATGTAAATAAACTTTGAAAAAAATGTCTTGACTTTTCATACAAAAATACGAAAAGACTTTTTCCCCAACCTATTATGATTACACTAAAATCACTAAGCTTAGATTCACTTACATGCAACAAAACAATTAAAAACAAAAAATTATTTAAGTGTAAGTGAATCTAAGTGCCAGTTCCGAGCCACTGCTTACTCGGCTGTATGCTTTTTAAATTATCAATTGGTTCGGTACTCAAATTAGCTTTCATAATTCAGTTTATTTTTTTATTTTTTGCCATAGTTGTTTGTTTTAGGTACATCATCTTAATCTTATAATTACATAAATCATAAAATTATATTATGTATAAGAGTATACATACTTACTTGTATAATATCACTTTATTATTTATTAAGCGGGCGAACCAACAGTACAATAAAAGATTAACCTATTCAGTTTTTGATATTACAAAAAAATACATTTTCTGTTTTACATCAGTTTTTATCAATCAATTTGAATCAGGGCTAAGTTTTATATTTTTTAAGAGCGGCAACTATTAAAGGAATTCAATATTATAGTTTAAAAAACTGGTTACTTTCTTCATTTGTCTGTGACGCCATACAATGCAATAAAATGTTATATCCTATTATAAATCACAAAACTCATGTTTTATGTTATTCATATTAAAATAGCCTGCAAGAAACGGCAGTTTAATCCCAAAACAGATTTGACGGAATTTCAGTTATTACACGGACAGACTGCCGTCATACCTTCAGAGCTCCAGAAGGAAACATACTTCTAAAATTTTACCAGCAGGATGTTAGAAGACACTAACTTCCTAATAACGACTGCTATAGAGGTTCATGACAGCCAGGATAAATGGCTTAACGTGCTTCCCAAGGCACGGAGCAAGCGATAATTACGCACATAACTTTGAAAAGTCATAAGTTTCAACCCGGAATCCTCTGAATTTGTGGTCTTAAGATACCACCACCATGATTTCAAGCATATAATGCATTCAAGCATATAATGGGTAATTCGCCTCCCGTCCGTCTTCCATAGACGACAGGCCGCGTCGATAGCGCGTTCGTGTTCCACGCGCGCCCCAAAGAGATGTCAGCACACTGAAGGGCCCCCATGGTGGGAGCCAAGCCTGCCGGGGCCGCGGGACTGTTCGCAAGGGTTACCGCGGCCTCGGAACGTAGCAGGCTCAAAAGAAGGAACATGGATGGTTTTTAGTCAGTACAAGTCTGACACACCCTCCCGCTCCACCCACAGCGGAGGCAGGTCATTTCATGATTTTCCATCCAAAAAAAAAATGCTTTCTCTACTTTGTAAATAAATGAATTTTCTCAGTCATTAATGTCCTACTTCTGAGCACAAACTCTATCTCCATCTCGAATCAAGGTGAGAGGGATTAACGTGAGTCCAACTGAAATATAGGACCAAGTTACAGGAACGTGAATATCCAGCTTGAGTCGTAAATTAGCCAAGACCACAATGGGGGGCGACAAAGACGGGCATAAATCCGAGTTAGCCGGAATCCGGACGGAATTCCGCATCCGTCAACGCCTTTGTTCAACCGGATTATTTCATTCCACAGCTCTTTTTGTCATATTCCAAATTATGTTTTAGATTTGCATGTGGTGACGACAGATTTATGAAGATTGGGATGTTGACAATGTAATGTATATAATTAAATTTTCAAAACGATTATATATGACTTGAAACTTTAAAATATTTTGTGTCGATTTGTAACTTTTTTTTCTTCTGTTTTGTTAGAAACATTGACATCAACATTGCTCATTATTAAGAGTTATATCCAGGATCTTTGAACGTACACCAAGTAACTATGTCGCGTGTCAGCATTTTGACTCGGATCGCATGTTCTAATTTGTGGCGTAATATTAATTTCCTTTTGTTCATCTATTTTGTATTAAATGTATTAACAATCGTTGTACCAATCACACGGATTTACTCACGGCATTGACCATTTAGTCTTTAGCTCTCTTTCATTGTTCTCGTCTAATAAACTCTCAGTTATTCTTACCAGTGATTTTATATTCACCAACCCTTACTCTAAGTGCACGAACCGTATCTACATACTGTCTAATATGGTTTATGCTAAAAAATTAAATCTTGTTTTTATCAACCGCGACCATATATCTAACAGACTTATGGCGTTTCTTTCTCGATTATTGTATCTTGTAACGTAGTTTGAAGTGGATGTGGATAGTTGTTAAGTCACATAAAAAAGGGTAACTTTTACTTCACCCGCAGGACGCCATAAACCAGGATCTGTCAATCCGTACTGGTTTGTTGTGGGAGTATCACTTGAACCCCTCAATCTCCTTGGTTAGTGAAACAGAGACCTGATCTCAGTAGTAGGGTGTTAATGGTTCTTATGCCTTATAAGTTCACATTATTTCTCTGGTCACTACTTGAATACTTCAGTTAATTACAAAAGCGTTTGCGTAAATTTTAAATGGCCGCATCAAATAAATCTTAATACTAAGACACTAGAAATGATTTGGCAGAAACCATAATGCCTCTAGGATCCTACGAAAATCTGAGGAGTCCAAGCCTGGGACCCTTTTTAGGGTTCCGTAGTAAACAAGGAACCCTTATAGTTTCGCCATGTCCGTCCGTCCGTCCGTCCGTCCGTCCGTCCGTCCGCGGGTTAGCGCAGAGACTATTAACATTAGACAGCTGAAAATTGGTGTGGGTATACATATTAATCACGTCGACAAACCTGTAGAATAAAATTTTTAAAAATATTGTTTTGTAACGTACCTCCCCTACACGTAAAGTAGGAATGTTTTTTTTTTCTCGAGTCTATCTTATCATGTTGGGTATCGTTAGAAAGGTCTTTCAAAAGTAATACGAGTTTCTTAAAACCATTTTTCGATTTAGGGATCCGTTTTCGAAACATTAAGCTTTAAAGTGGAAAAAATTGATAGAGTTCAGTATCCGCCCCCCCCACCAGGTAAACGGTACTTTCAGAGTGGCTGAAAAAATTCACAATAGTAGTATATATAATAAAGTTAAAAGGAAAACTATCACGGCTAAGTAGGCTTTACTGGTTTTCGAGTAATGGACGACAATCAAATAAATTTTTGTATTAAATGTATTAAAATTTCATTCATACCGTAGTAGTGATATCTATCGGGGAATAGCTGAACCTGTTCATATAGCGACATTATGGCAAAGGGTGACTACGGAACCCTATATTGCGCGTGGCCCGACACGCACTTGGCCGGTTTTTTTTTGCATAATGTCATTGGTCCTAATTTCGTTAGGCATAACCGGTTAGGCATATTTTTTTTAGTCATAATCGTCTTTTCGCATAATGGTTACTTGACATACTGTATTACTTAGCATAATGCTTATTTAGCCCAATGTTGTTTGCCCTATTCTTGTGTATCATAATGTTTTTAGGCATATTGGTTTTACGCATAATAAATATTTGTGTCATGTATGATATGAAGCCATAGGTAATGGAAACATTATTTAGTTATTTTAAAGTATTTATTTCATGCTTTGTTTATAAGTGTAATTATGTTATGTTAGTTTAATGATTTACTTTTTTTTACATGCTTTTATTTTTGGGTTAGGTTGAGGTTATTTTTTTTTTCTTACCATTAAAAAGTATTTTATTACAACAGTAGCCCCCCTGTATGTTTCTTTTGAGCAATTATTGTTTTGTTCATTTATGCTTATATACTTGTATGCGTTTCTTCAGTTCGGCTTTGTGATAGTATGCCTTTTAATTGTTATGCTTAAAGTGTGTATGCGTTGTATTATTATTCCTTACCAGTTATGCCTAATGACTATTATGCGTAACGATTATTATGAATGGTAAAAATATGCATGCGTATTTATGACATAAAATTTTATGCGACAAAATAGGGAACCTCCAAGCCTACCTCACCTGCAAGTGGTGCACCTTTTTTTTCTTTTTTTATCGTCGGTGATACGCCGACGACAGCCTCCTCCGCCCATCGTTGGGAAGACAACCGCCCTCTCCGACAGGTAGCTCCCCAACAATCTGCGCAGATATGGAGGCAACCCATGGAATCGGAGCGCCTCCATTATCGTTGGCCAGGGCAGGGTGTTGAAGACGTTCGCGATATCAAGCGACACCGAAGTCAACACCCCACCCCGGGAAACCGCCCTCTCTGACAGGTCCCGCAATCGGCCGATAGCGTCAATCGTCTGGAGGTCGGACAAATCCGGTCCGACCTCCTCCAGGTGCTCGATGAGGCGGTTGGCGATGACACGCTCCATGAGCTTACCCTCCTCGTCGAGCAGTTCAAGTGGTGCACCTGCCGATCAACGGACGAGGCTCTGACGAACATAACAGTGCCCGTTAACCTGGGACCAACTATATAATAGGCAAATTGTGGGCGTATAAAATGCCTCGATAAACAGGCGTGAATGTATGTATGTATGCATAGTGCTTCAAACTATTAGAATGCAATTTATAAATGTGTCACTCAATTAAAGTTTTGCAGTGCCGTAAGATTTAGATATAATAAACGCAAATGGCAGTGTATCTTATTATTGAGATTTCTATGGACAGCATACACAATTATAATTTCCACTCAAAGCTTACCATTATCATAAACTACTACATATTTTGAAAGTAAGAATTGGTCCAATAACAATATTCTTATTGTTTCCATTAAGGCGAAATACACTTTAATAATGTGTTCTTGGTCCCAGTATTACACTTCATTGACTAGTGTCACTAAACTAACTCAAAAGGTTTTGTCCTTCTCAGTCTTCTCACTAGGTCTGTGTTGTCAAGGAGCTAGATAGCTTCAACCTTTACATGGTGATGAAGTCTACTTTCATGAGCTTCTGCACATTTCCTAATTATGCTAACAACCAGATCCACTTTAAGGTCCCGATGTAGATCGTCGTTTCTAATGTACCAAGGTGCGTTAACAATGCCTCTCAATGCTTCAATCTGGAGTGTGATGAGATGTGTGTATGAAACCTTTATTTATGCATCGGGGTTAATGAATGACTAAGATGTCAATAATTGTGAGAGCTTTAAAAATTGTCTGTGATAAACTTAATGGGATGCGAGAGAGCTGCTTGCTTGAGAAAAGCTATGGTGGCATTATGGTGGCATAAGCCCTGCTAAAAGGGTACAGGGGCACCCGTGGCATAGGCTTTTGGGACGTCTGTGGAGGGGGTCATGCCTGCTGGCTCCGAAATACTACAGGATAGAGAACGAACGTGTATGGTTTTTAGTCAGTAAAAGTCGAAAAACACCCTTCCGATTCACCACAACGGGAGATAGTAATTTAATTCGCGCACGGTCGCCATTTCAATACGTAGCGAGCCAGCTATTTCAGCAGAAGAGTAAATTACGTTTTATTGATTGGCCTTTTATTTAGTGTCAATCATGGGGAGTGGTTTATGGGGCACTGCGAGGGGTTCCTTAGTGGCCGTTAAGAGGAGTCATTAAATCGGCTATTCCTTACGGATCGACGATACTACGATAGGTCGTGTTATGTGCTCAGTAAAACTTTGGAGGATAGAAAACGCTCAAGCTGTTTGATTTGTTTTACTAAGCTGAATCTTCAATTAGTTATTTATGATACTTGCACCAAAATTAAACGCTTTAAATTAAATTTATTCGATTTTTATGAAGCATTTCAAAAAGTTGTACTTCAAATTCTATAGAACCTTAAACAACACTGTGCAAGTAGTAATTTCTCTTTTTGATTGCTTACAACTCTGTTTTGCGTTCTAAAGCTTAGAGTAATATGTGAACAATATTATACTAGCTTAAGTGTTGTTAGTAATATAAATTTTGTAACCGTTGTTTGTTCCTAATAAATAAAAAAAGTACCTAGCTCCTGCTCTGACATACAACACATAAGATTTGCTGCAAACATGGGACACAACATGTACAGAAAGGGATCGACTTCGTGTCAGTGTTTTATGCTGACGCATGCTGCCCTTTTCCTTTCATTTATCTTGGTTGGTATTTCCCTATTAAACGCAATGTTAATCGTCCTGGCTGCTGCTGATACAGTTCGAATAATTAGGAGAGATAGTCTTTAACATCTCTTTTATAAGACCCGGGACTATAATATTAAGATTCAGATGAGAAACACATTCCTAAGATAATTCAAATGTTTGAATAGGTTTATCTGTTTTTTTAATTTTATTTTAAATAATGGCTTCGTGCGTCTAGCACATTTAGCCAGTGTCAAGTAAGTGATATATTAATAATATATAATTCATAGTAAATGAGAATGAGTGATAAAGATGATAAATGGTAAATGAGATACCCTCCCCTAAGCCCCTTGAGTCGTCAGTAAAGATGTGGGACTATAAAGTAAAGTAAAGTAAAGTAAAAAAATTATTTATTTCATAAACTATTATACATAGTACTTGAAAACGTCATGATTACAAATAAAAAAAAAAATACAATCGAAATAATATTACACTAAATCACGAAGCTTAGATTCACTTACATGCAACAAAACAATTTGAAAACAAAAAATAATTAAGTGTAAGTGGATCTAAGTGCCAGTTCCGAGCCACCGCTCTGTAAGAAGAACTGGCAAGAAACTCACAGGCTATGCTCTTTTAAATATGTCCATTAGTTTGGTACTAGAATTACAATCTTCATTTGTCTGTGAAGCTATACAATGCAATATAACATAACCTTAACAATATTTATGTTTTCAAGTCATTCATATTAGAATAGCCTGTATGAAACGGCAGTTTAATCCCAAGCATTTTTATCTGCCATATAGTCTTTAATAGAATAGTATCCCTTTGAAGACAGCTTGTGTTTTATTGTTAATTTAAATTTATTTAGGCTCAATTGCTGTATGTTGCTTGGGATTTTATTGTAGAATCGCACACATTGACCTTTAAAAGATTTGTTTATCTTTTGGAGCCTAGTGGCAGGTACAACTAATTTATGCGTATTCCTTGTGTTTAGGTTATGTACACAGCTTTTCTTACTAAATTGATCAGTATTCTTATGTACATAAACCAGGTTATCATAAATGAATTGACCGGCCACTGTTAAAATACCAATTTCTTTAAACTTTTCCCTTAGTGAATGTCCACACGGGAGATTATAAATTGCTCGAATAGCCCTCTTCTGCAGCACAAAGATTGTTTGAATGTCTGCGGCACAACCCCACAGAAGAATACCATAGGACATAACACTATGGAAATAGCTATGATAAACTAGCCTAGCTGTTACAACGTCTGTTAATTGGCGAATTTTCTTTACCGCGAATGCTGCAGAGCTAAGTCTACTCGACCATTCACCAATATGTGGGCCCCACTGTAGCTTAGAGTCTAAAGTAATCCCTAAAAACTTGGTAGTATCCACAAGGGTCAACTCATCCTCCTTTACCATAATAGTAGAGTTTGCCTGTCTGACGTTAGGCGTCACGAATTTAATACATTTCGTTTTAGCCCCATTATTATACTGAGATCTCACATGGACTCCTTGAGAGAAAATTTGAAAAGCGATGTTACACTGTTTTGTTTGATTTACCAACACTTATGTATGTTCACAAACACTTAACGGTTAAGAATCCACCGTTATTACACATTAATGTTAGAAATATCACAAATTTTAGAAAATAAAACAAAACTGCAGACATGACGATTCACTTTCCCGCCAAGAAGTCCCGGTTTATCTGTTCTTTTCTTTCTTTTAAGTAATGGCTTCGTGCGTCTACAACAGGTTTATCTGTTATGTATGAGACTGGCAACAACTAACAAACTGAAAAATATTTTAAACATTGTTTTTTTTCTACCGCATTACTTCCATATGCATGTAATAAAAAGGTTTTATTCTGGCATTATTTTATTATTTTGCACAATTATGTAACGTTTCAGTATTCAGTTATGTTCACATTAATAAGCTCCATCAGAACCCATTGTGAATGAAGCATATGTGGTTTCATACTAACTTTAGCAAATATTTTACTAAAAACTTTCGCCTGAAAATGTTGAATAATTCTCTAATGACACTTGGCGTTTCGTTTGTCCTTGCATGCTTGCAGGCGAATGCAGAGTGGCCTTGTGGTTCGCTCGATATCACCTGTTACCCGGGACTGCAGCCCGGCCCGGATTCGGCCAGTTCAAGGATAAACGGGACTACATTCATGCACGGTTGTTTGCGGACTAGCTGCACTAGAGACTTCAATGCGCTAGACGCTGAATGAACGTCTGATTGCTTTGGAGAAACCGTATTTATAGATGGTGGGCGTCTGGGAGACAGGAAAGTATAGACGTTCATTTCGTCTGTATAACTGTGGCTTGACAAAATAATTATTTTATTGAATAGTTTAAGTATGACTCAATAAACTAGTGTGTTGGTATACTAACCTATAGCTTTTTAGTATCTCCTGCAACTTGCGCGGATTTTAAAAGCCAAGGTTAAATATAAATAAGCAATTGTCTCCACTTATCGGAAGCCCTACAGTGCAATAAAAATTAATCTTATGCACTCTTTCTTATTGAACATAAAATGTCTAATAACTGTCATACAATTATTTGATTTGGACATTAAACAGTGCCAAGTTTACATTGTAATAATATAACATAAGAAAGTAAAGAAGTAAAACTGGAAAAAAAAAAATAAAGCAATGCTTTATGCAGTGAAGGAAGTTTTGACAACAAAGTGGAAAATATACATCTAAGCGGAGTTCTATTTTCTAAAATAAGTGTAAATTCTCGAGTTATTAACTGAAAATCCACCAGATTTTCAGACACGTAGGTAATTCTTCGTTTACAAGTGTAGGAATCACATTTCAAGATAATATGCCATTTTTACCGTGAATTGTGATTTCGAACAACATAATAACTCTATATGTCTAGTGTTCAGTGTTTTAAATATAAATATAGGATGCATCTATTGAGCCTGCAAAAGTCTGCTTTAGTTATATGTAGTCATTACCTCATCTTACCGGCATCCGCAGAATACCAGCGTCGTGACAACCTTTGTTGCGACATTATGCTGAGCGGAGGCCTTTTTGGTACTATTTTAGATTTAAGACGCTGTTAGCTTTTTTATTTTTAATGTAATTTGTAAATTACCAAATAAACGTTTTTATTATTATTATTATATGTAATGTTCACTATATAATATGCCTCTGCCCACCCCTTCGGGGTGAATGTGTATATGTATTTAATTTTTATAACTTCCGTAACCTATGCATTATAAATTATACTTTATTGTCTTTAAGATCAACAGGATCATTTAGATTCGTCAAATTTTTAAACACAAAATGGTAACTTCATATTTTTTTTTCTTAACAACAATGAAAGAGATATGAGCGGTACCATAATCAAGAAATAAAAGCAAATGGATTCTTTGTCGGAATTTGTCAAGGTTTGTCAGTTTATATGTCTGTTGTGGTTTTATTCTAAAGATTCTGTCTGTCGAGTCAGTCTGTCGGTTACTCTTATAGGAGATTGTCCGTCAGTCAGTCACGGACAGATAGTCGGTGACTCTAATGAGGCCTCCAAAAAGGCAACGAGATTGAGAAGAATGTCTCAAGAAAATCAACTCGGCTTTTTTAAAATTATGTCTTAAAATCTGTCGTAGTAAAACGATACAGGGTCTCCACATATTGAGAATGAAAATCATTACCTTACAATCTATAAAGAACCTACACAATATAAAAAGCTTTCCTATCACAAAGAACGGCCAGCACTCCAGCACTGCGGACGAAATCCTGGTACCGCAAGTATGACGCGGCCAGCCCGGGTCCTCTCCAGCTGGGTATCGAGCGCCGTTTCAAGGACGCCGAACACTGCACCGGTTTGACCTACTAATGCAAACTGCTCAAAAATTTGCGGCTTGTTAGGGCGGTTATAGATTCATTTTTCATTAATTTTTATCTAAATTTTGTTGTTGATATTTGTTTCTATACATCACGCTCATTTTGCCGTAATCTACTGCTAACTGCTCAGAAATTCCCTTAAAAGCTGTGAGTTGATCCTTACCTCTATCTAAGATGAGTAATGATGGTAACAATATTTGAAGATTTGGAGTGAAAGGCAAGGGAATACACAACAAATCCGACATAAGGATCAAAGTGCGCCACGGACAGTCTGTTGCCCCCGCGATAAGATAAGATAAGATGAGTTATACCAAATTTTGTTCTTTAAACCACCTATTACATGGAACCAAAACTAATACTGGCCAAATGTAAGCTTATTATGTGCCACTGCATCTCTCTCTTCGAGAAAACAAGCGTGATGATAAAATATGTATATATGTAACTTAATTTGTGTTGCCGATATTTTTTACATACATAATAGGCACATAACCTCACGCCTACACGGCCTACATTAGGATAAATAAAAGCTTGTTACAACTATTCAAAAGGAATCATATCCTAGCATCATCCCGGTTGCCCTATACTTATGCTTAGGGCCCAGGGTCTGCTCACTACCCCCCCGTGTCTCCATCTTGTCGTGGCGGGGGGGCATGAGTGCCTCCCGGTAGGGCGCGGGAGGCGCCAGCGAAAAGGTAACACCCAGAGACCGACGACTCTGGGTGCCCTTAGTACTGACTACCGGGGGAGAAACTAAGAGGGATCTGTGAAGGGCGCAGCGGGCGGGCCAGGAGGGCTTGTCAAGCAGCGCCAGGAGGGTCTTAGGCAGTGGGGGCAGGGGGCCCTTGCTGTCTAACGACAGACCCTCCGAGAAGTCGGCCACACACGCTATGGTCGCACAAGCAGGTAGGAAGGGCGCGTCAGGGCGCGTCCACTGCGCCTCTCTGAGGAGGTCCTCCCGGTTTTGGTCCGGGGGACGTTGGCCGCGGGCGGGGTGTCAGAAGCTGCAACCCAGGTACTGGCCCCCGCCTCTTTCTCAACAAGCGGCGGGCGTTAACGGAAGATTTTTAGTGGGTAATACTGCTGGCAGTCGCGTCTGCCGGTGGTGAGTCTCACACCCCCTTTCGGTCCCCCATTGGCCGGAAGGTAGTGCGTAAACGCATTTTGTTACCGACGTAAAACAAAAAAAAAAGGGTCTGCTCATTAGTTCAACCAGATTTGCCTGAATTTCAGTTATTACATGGAGCGTCTGACCTCTGACCTTCGCATCGCAGGGAAAAACTGATTCTATGGTTAAACCAGCTGTCAGGATGCTAGAAGGCACTGACTTCCTAATAACGACTGCCATAGGTGTTCATGACAGCCGGGACCAACGGCTTAACGTGCTTTCCGAGGCACGGAGCAAGCGATAGCCTGTGAGTTTCTTTACAGAGCGGTGGCTCGGAACTGGCACGTAGATTTACTTACACTTAATTTTTTTTTTTTGTTGCATATAAGTGAATCTAAGCTTCGTGATTTCAGTGTAATATTTTTGACTTT
This sequence comes from Musotima nitidalis, assembly GCA_949126915.1. Classification (NCBI taxonomy): domain Eukaryota; kingdom Metazoa; phylum Arthropoda; class Insecta; order Lepidoptera; family Crambidae; genus Musotima; species Musotima nitidalis. The sequence goes on along the minus strand of OX421424.1, from coordinate 890,301 downwards.
GATAAGTACGCATATCACTTCGAAAAGGATTCCATCACTGGGCTGAACAACAACTGTTAAAAATGAATTTTTATTTTTATAGCAGATAGTAGCAAATTTTAGTTTTAGCACATATATCTCTAGGTGAAACGTTAAATGGAGAGAGGCGGGTAGCTAGTGTTGCCCAAATGCAAGAACAAGACGAGACTTAGCCAGTCTTGGTCTTGGTCTTGCGCCAATACACCTGGTCTTGGTCTTGGTCTTGGTCTTGCGCTCCCAGTCTTGGTCTTGTCTTGGTCTTGCAGCAAGAGTCTTGCAAGTCTTGCAATTACCTATTAGTCTATTACTATTTATTAAAATTTACTTTAAATCTTGGAAAAACGTATTAGAATTGGAACATTGTGAGCTTGAATTAACATAGCCATAGTAAAGATCAAGCAGATTAATAAATAACTGAAGATTTGATAAGAAATTCGAAAAATCAACTGACCTATATGTCGTTTTCCATGGAAGTAACTGTTTCTTAATAAACATTTATGATTTATAAGCTTACATTTGCTAAAACATGTAAAAAAACAAATTAATTACAATAACTTGACTGTATTTTAAAGAAGAATACTTATCTGTCTAGAAAGAGATTGAACCCTCAACTTATAAGAAATTTAATAAAAGAGTTTTACGATTTATCATTTATTTGAATAAAAAATAAAATACAACACAAATCAACAGCTTTATCATTAGGTTATGATACTTTATATCAATTTTTTTGACCAAGAATTAATACAAAGTAACCATCTGGCTGACTCATCCTAGACTCAACTAGAATTCCTAAGCGTACCTACCTATACACCGAACTGTTACACCTAACTACTCAGTGAAATAGCGCTAAGTCCTAGCTGCAAGACGCAAGAGTCTTGCAGGCTATGTCTTGTTCTTTCTCAAGTCTTGCACGGTCAGTCTTGGTCTTGGTCTTGCTCAAAATACGCGGTCTTGTTCTTGGTCTTGGTCTTGCAAAAACGCAAGTACAAGACCAAGACTGCAAGACCAAGACTGAATTTGGGCAACACTACGGGTAGCCCTTTCGCCTACATTAACACTGGACGAGAAGATATTCCCTTAGTCGCCTTCTACGAAATCCTTGACTAGGGCAGTTCTTTGGAGGGCAAAGACACAAAATATATTTTAATTAAGCAAGTGATGGATTAAAAATATCTTTGTAATAATTCCCGCGCTACTATAATTTCCCGAAAAATCGAGAACGCTTTCTCTCGTTTCAGCGTTGGTCGTGAAGACATCGTTGTTCTGAAGCTCCTATCTTACCTGAAGATGCCCTGTGTAAGGGCGAAACACGTGTCGTGTTGAATAGTTTCTCGACTTTTCGGGAAATTATAGTAGCGCGGGAATTGTTACAAAGATATTTTTAATCCATCACTTGCTTACAATGGATTTCCGCAAAGTAACGGCTGAATCAATAAATTATATATATTAACTACCACTTACTACTTACCGACTTAAGCCTAAGGACAGCGTGGCAGTTGGCGAGGGACTCCTTCGATGACTTACAAAAAGACTTGATGGTGGATCCCACATTAGAACCCGGTGGTTTTAGTGCTCAACGCCAATGATGGGTCAGGCTAAATTGGTTCAGAACAGGATATGGACATATCACCTTTATAAATGGGGAACAGAGAAATCTTCGGCCACAATCTGTGACCCACGGACAAACCAGTCAAACTGTTTTTATGTTTGTATGTAACTTGTGTTATTTAAAGGAAATAAACGTTTTATCTATCTAGTAGCGCAGCAGTTAAGGCGTTCATTTAGTTACAATGATGATAGCCTGACAGCTTGAAAACTCGTCAGCCTAAACAGCACATACATTAGCTTCCACATAAATGATAGGCTGGCGTTTTGGCTGCGACGGAACATCGGCGGGTTGTCTTGCCAAAGCCATTAGCGTGTTTTGGCATTGAGCACCCTGGCGCGCGATGGCACCGAGCTGGCGACCATTGTTTAGGCTTATGTAACGTTTTAAGTTGGGAGTTTTATCAAAAATTGGGTGTATTTTTAGTAATGAGAGGCTATTTGGGGATTATATGGGGATTGGTACTAAGCTGCAGGTTATCTTTGAGAAGTTCTAGTTACCAATTTACTTCTTTATGAGTTCCTCTTCAGATAATTACACTTTCTGAAACATATTATAAATAATGTAACAAAAAAAACAATAATATATATAATTTATTGATTCAGGCGTTACTTTGCGGAAATCCATTGTAAACAAGTGATGGATTAAAAATATCTTTGTAACAATTCCCGCGCTACTATAATTTCCCGAAAAAACGAGAAACTATTCAACACGACACGTGTTTCGCCCTCGTCACTCTCGTTTCAGCTTTGGTCGTGAAGACATCGTTGTTCTGAGGCTCCTATCTTACCTGAAGATGCCCTGTGTAAGGGCGAAACACGTGTCGTGTTGAATAGTTTCTCGATTTTTCGGGAAATTATAGTAGCGCGGGAATTGTTAAAAAGATATTTTTAATCCATCACTTCCTAATAATATATATGCCAATAGAAAGGTGTATAGGGTTCCTACCAAGATCTAACGAGCTCAAGCCAACCTCACCTGCAAGTGGTGCACCTGCCGATCAACGGACGAGGCTCTGGAACATAACAGTACCCGGTAAGCGGCAATATGCTCGCCACCTATTACGTGGGACCAACTAATACAATTGGCGAAATGTGAACGTATAATATGCCTCTGCCTACCCCTTTGGGTAAACAAGCGTGATATTATGTATGTATGTCTGAATTAGAAAAGATCTCTCAATTATTTGTGGCTATAATTAGAAATGTTTTTTTTAAATTTGGAAGTCATGGTCTTTCAAATAAACAAACGATTTATTATCACAAAAAAACATATAATGAATTAACTATTCCGCCCTCTCCTTTCCTCTCCCGAACAACACGTGCTGATCAGCACTCGAACCAAGAAATTTGGGAGGTCGTTTCTGAGCAAAACCACTAAGCTCTGGAATTCGCTGCCGGCTCACGTGTTTCCTATTTCCTATGATCCCGGGTCTTTTAAGCGGGGCGTGAAACGGCATTTTAGCAGGCCGAGTGAATGCGTTTTATAGCGTGCTTATTTCACGTTATAAAGCGCTTTCATTTTCTTATTGAATCGACTGCTTATCATCAGGCAGGATGTAGTCATTATGACGTGTCACATAAAAAAAAAAAAAAAACTACCTCTACTACTATTTCTGTTAAAACAGTGTTTTTATTTGTTTTAACGTCAAAGGTTATTATAATGTTTCCTGTTGTTCACATCTAGTTAAATAAACCGCACATTGGAAGGACATAACAAAACATTTAGCCTACCGACGGCAAACGGTAAAGCAGCGCAAGGAAAGTAATTTAGTTAATACATTTTGGATAGAATACTTAGACCCAGCTTATATTTAGATATAAAAAGTTGACCTAGTAACAGTAACCTAGAAACTGATTAATGTTGCATAGTGAGTAGCCACATACATACAAAATATTGTGGCTTGCGGTGCCTCTAGTCCTGTAGGTGCCCCTCGAGGCAGCGAGCGGTCCGAAACTAGCAAACTTAAGGGGTCAGAAGGTATTATTTATCGAAGTAGGTCTTTTAGGTATAGCAAGGTTAATTTGCAAGCTGATGTGGCAGGGGTGGGGCACATAGCTCGAAGTAGACGAGTGATGGGGAGTTAAGGTACTTTTATAATGACCGCAAACCAGCAAACCGATGGGGTGTTAAGGTGCTCCAAGGTGACTGCGAATCAGCAAAAGAGGTCGGTGCATAGACCGATTAACATAGAATACTGTTGGGTAGGCCAATGTTCAGCAGTGGACATTATATAATTATGATGATGTCTGAGGAAGAACGCAGGAACATATATAATTATATATATTGCAAAACGCAAGAACTCGAATTCTCTATTGACACAGTGCTCGAACGTTGGTTTTTTAATCTACTAATGCGTTCCTATCTTAATCCCGACAGGAGGATCGTCGTTACAGGGTCTCATAGGCGATTGGGTGGGAAACTAGGCTTATACTTACCAGTGAAATTCCTGTAGACTACAGATCAGCCGCTGGTGGGACTGATGTGGACTGTTGCCTGATAATATTAACCCCAAGCCTCTCGTAGTAGAGGATGTTCTATTAATATCTTTTTGATATCTATTTTATTAGGACGACCGATATGGCGAGGTGGCGAGTGTACCCGCTCTCCACCACAAGGTCGTGGGTTCGATTCCCATACAAGACAAATATTTGTGTGCATGAACATGAATATTTGTTCTGGTCTGGGTGATTCTCTATGTATATTAAGTATTTATTTACAAAATAAAATAGTATTTATGTATGTTTATTCGTTATTTAGTATCCATAACACAAGTTCTTAATAATAGGTACTTATCTTGGAACTAAATAATTGGTGTAATTGTTAGAAAATATATATTTATTTAAGGTGATTTCTGTCCCAATTACACATGTAGCGACCTTAAGCCTTTCTCCCAACAGCAATAGACCACGTACTGATTAGCTTTTAGCCTTAATTCAGGCTTTTCTACCTCTTGTCTGTGGACGAAATAAATAAAAGAACATATGTTTTGCAAAAAGATATCTGATGATGAACCTACTCAAAGAGCCTTGAGAGACTATTGGCCATCTCTCTAATAATTGACTGGATACCACACGCCTGTTGATTGCCTCATAACATCATCATCTTATCCTACTAAAGTCCTACTGGTCCACGTTGAATTGAGTAGGTCATCCATGCTGACCCAGTGTGGATAGATGGAGGCAGGAGTCTGTCTGCTTGCTATTAGATATTAGCTAATGATAAGAAATACCACATAAAGTAATAACTGTAATAGCGTCTTAACACACGTTGGCAACGTGTGATGGGATGCTAAAATATAAATGACGCCCCGTGCCCATAGTTGCAAAGTCCCCTCCATTTTTAAGTGATTAGGTATCCAAAGGTTTTGTAATCTCGTAAGTTTGAATGTGCATCCATACTTTCCATTTCCGTCCTTTTTCAGCCTAGAGTCGCCATCCTGCACCAAAGTATTCGCACGGCTGGCCCGACATTGACCCGCACTGCGCCGCACAGGTGCGTCATTCATGCCCCACCCCGCCGCGTCGCACCCCGCCCCGCTCCCCGCTCCGCTCGCCGCCCCGCTCCGCGCACGCCCGAACACGCACCCGCGCCCCGCCTGCAACACAACTGCAATTCACACAGGATTTACTGTTGATATTGTTACAGCGCAAAAACAAAGGGAACTCTAGTTAAAATACTACCACAAGTTGCAACTGAAAAAGGCAAAGGTATTATTTATGATAAGTTTTATGTGCCCAGTCGAGTTCAATTTAACATAAATAAATATTTCTGAAACTTACACCAATTATTTAACTCCAAGATAAGTATCATCAAGAATTTGTGTTATGGATATTATATAACGGATAAACATACAAAAATACTTTTTTTTTCTGTAAATACATACTTAGTATGCATAGAAAAACACTCAGACCAGAACAAATATTTATATTTATACACACAAATATTTGTCCTGTGTGAGAATAGAATCCACGACCTCAGGAGTGGAGTGCGGGTATACTCGCTACCACGCCATATCGGTCGTCTACTCTCTCTTCGCACTTAACATTGCGGTATAGTGTGATAATGCAGTGGTTTCCTTCGTAGTTTTTTCACTCTTTGCCATATTTCTTATGCAGTGCCATAAGAAATCTCGAATTCACAATTCAGTAGTGAGATAATCTTTAGGAGAGGTGTAGCGGGTGCCCAATTAATGAACACGATATGACTTAGCTTTAGATGGCTCACTTACGACGAACATTTATATTTAACTTATCTATATCGAAAACCTAGCGTGATAGACTTAGGTCTAGTCTTTGAATATATTTATACTTCTACAAGTTTTAGAATATACTTTACTGTCTTTAAGATCAATAGGATCGCTTAGATCAGTTTAGTTGATCTAGCATTGGGCTCTGCGAAGTCAGGCGTAAGATGTCAATAACAATAGCGTCAGGTGAAAGCCCTCGTGTTCCAACTAAGCGAGGTACGAACACCGTGCCACCTAAGTGTTCTTTAAAATGTAAGAAATAGGTTATAGCCCTGTTATATTTAAGGCACATTTGTTATGTCTAAAGTATTATGTTCTCAAAGGCTGTAAAACAAACGCTCTACAAGGCCTTACAACTTATTAACGTTAGGCATTCGACCCACCTTCTTAGAATTAAGTACATAGAAAGATTTCAAACCAAACAGGCCTACCTAGAACACAGATGCATCTACGGGTAGTGGAGACGTTAAAAACCGCCAAACAACATAGTTTATAAAAATCATTTAATGCTAGAAAAGGGTGCTCATTGTCCTACATACTTTTCAACTCCTAAACCAAACCTTCCTCCTCCCTTTTATCCATAGTATTGAAAATCATAATATCAAAATGCTAACAGATAAGCAGGTAGGTTAAAAATGTGACGCGCGAGCCGAGTGAGCGAAGCGAGTGTGCCGCGCGCGGCAGCGGCCGTCGAAGCGCCAGAAACTAATTTTCGATAAAAAAAAAGTTAAGTTATAAATTTGACTCCACTGCAAATCTAATTTCTACTAGAAGTATTATTATTCTCCTATAAGTATTATTAATAAAATATGACCAATAACTGTTATGAAAATAACTCCCTTGGTAGTAATAAAAATGTATGAATAAAAAAAATATGGGAATTCAATTTAATTCAATTACACAAAGTAAAGGAGGTGATGGTATTTCTTACAAATTTACATATTTCTAAAATATAAATGCCTGGTAGAGTTAGCACCTATGTTTAGTTTTATAAAGTAGGGCTTGCAGCTGTCAGTCTGTTCAATGTTTGCCAAAGTTCGGATTAATTTATTTTGAAGAATGAAAAGAGAAAGTGTGTCAGTACTACTTCCCCACAAAATAATCCCTATCACATAATAATTTATGAAGAGTGATTATCATGAACAAAAAATTGGTAGTAATGCAAAGAACAGGATTTCGAATTTTATGTGAGCCAATATGGACCCGTTAGAAAATCATGACCATAGTACCTACCCATAAACTTGTATGAACGATTACCGCATGGCAGTAACAAGGCGCAGCGGTTTTAAAAGCTCGGAACGGCGTTTACTTTCCAAACCATATTTTCAGACATAACTTTGCACCAATAGTTGCCAGGCAAGCGTTCCATTAGCATATAATCCACCGGCCCAAGGCCACGACCTTGTGGGACTCCGTGCCGTTTGTAGGAGCACCAAGCGAATTCTGCATGGCGGACATATCTGACTTATGCATATCACTATTATAATTTTAAAATATTTACTTTTCTCTTTTCTTAACCTAATTTCCTAATTAGTATAAAAATAATTTATTATACTAATTATTTTTTATGTCCAGCTGACCCATCTGCCATGCCATCTTATCTTAGGAGAAAAAAACGTTTTGTAATAGTGAGATCTCGTTTATCTAAGTCAAAGCTGGAAAGTCTAAGGATTTTAGTCAGTCAGACGCTAAGTCTGGTTTAGAAAAAGTTCTCTCGCCAGAGGAGCCTAAGAAGATTTATCCCTGTGGCATCCTATGTATTTTGGAACATGAATTGGGTATGCTTTTAATGATAATTAAATGCATAAGGTTTCAGATTGATGTACCAATTCTATTTCAACATTCTTAGAAAGGAAGAGGAAGAGGAGGAAATAAGGCCGCCTAAAAAGACACCTTGCCCGACACATAGCTTAATTTCAGCGTCAATTTAAAAAGATGTTTCATATTAAATTTAAACATTGTTGGTTGCTAAAATCAGTAGTTGGTTTTTGGTAAACCTACCCACAATAGTCTCGCGCAAGCCAGAGATGTCACCATAGTGGCACCGAAACCACTACCCCCTATTTCAGGAAGCGGTTGCTCCATAAAACTCAATCAACCAGCAATTTGCTACCCTAACTTCACTTTCGTGATGTCATGTTGTGTTTTTTCCGGAATTAACAATTCTGAGGCAATAAATAACTGAAATCGACATTTAAAATGCTATTTTCATGATGAAAGAGCGATTTTGACCTTGCTATGTTGAAGAGAATTACGTCCGTGTATAATTTCATAGAAAGTTTTGTTGTGTCAAAATAATAACGTGTTTTGGCCTGATCTTTAGAAAATTATACCAGAGGTACCCCTATATATCTACCGCTAAGCGCTTGTACCTACTCTACGGTAGTACATATGGTCAGATAGAAGCGATTACTGAACAAAAGTGAATTTAAAATATAACGAGAAATTTGGTGCTAATCCCAATCTTTCTGGTTATCTACACATAAAGATTACTTGTGACGTATATATCCCAAAAAGTTCTATAGGTAAGTATTTACTTTCGCTATATTTTGGAAAATTTTACGAGAGTTATTTCTTTATGTACCTGGGTTTTATTAGATGTTACTACTACCTAGATCCTAGCTCTTCTCTAGCTCTAGCTGTCTAACTTTGATGTTAAGGTAAATTGTATGCGGGAGTAGGAAGGGAAATGTGAAGCAAGCACTAAGTTTCGGATAGCGTAGCCCGAGTGTACCGTAAAGTTAGCGGGATAACGTGCAACTTTACGACAGGCCCGAGCCGCCCTTAATGTTACAGATTGGGCATCGAAGGGTACTTTAGCAAGACTAACTTGAATAAAGTTTATGGCTTAGAAAGTTTTGAAGAGCACTTTTTCTTGTATCTTCTTTCGATAAGTAACCTACTTTGTCTGCACCTCTTCTACCTAGTTTTTTTTACTTATACAACTAATAAAATTAAATCTATAAGTACGGATAGAACCTACTAGATACCTTAACTCTATTGCCTAATTGTAACAGCCAATCCTGAACTGACCATGGACCAGGAAAGTAGCATTTCCATAAATGTAAACCTACTAAAATTTTGTTTGTATTGTCTTTAAATGCCTACATAATTAGAAGTTCTCAGGTACATAAATAAAACACAAAATAAATAATTAGGATCTTATCTTACAGTGTTTTGATTTGTCCTCAATTGATTTAATAGTTATTATTAAAACATATTATTTATTATAAGTATTTGTCAATACTACTTTTGTTCTATTGTTTTATTAGGTCTGCAAATTATTTTCCAAAAAAATATAAGGACAAGTAGTGCCATCTGCAAGAAAATAGTGAAACTTTTTGTGATTCTGTTTACAAAGCTAGTTTATAAAGATAGTTGCTAAAAACACAGGACATATTCACGTTTGATTTATTTCAGAATATTAATGTTTGGAATCAATAAATTACCAGTACTTTGTTCTCATCAAAATTATATTTGTGGAACACTATTCTGCATGATTCGGAATTGGATTTTGTGACAGAATAGGACTACAGGAGGGATGTTGTCATCTGTCAAAGTTGGCCTTCAATCGCCAAGAAATTCATTGCAATTTTCCATAATTTTGCAATGTTTTCGTGAAGTGTACGGCAAATCAATGGTGTGACATAAGAATAGTTGTGTGCTAGCAGTAAAATGACATCGAGGAGCAAAAACGCAGTGCGAGGTTATGAGACTGAAATTGAAAAAAGTCGCGAAGAGTCTAATTGGAAGAAGGCAGTGGATTTAGCTCAGCAGTTGAAGGCACGGTCACCACAGCACGGTAAGCAAGAAACCTCACAAGTCCCAAGGTCCACTGAATCACTGTCATTGCTTAGCTACTCACAGAAGTATCCAAGTATTTTTATGAAATATGGTTTTGTTATACCATTCAATGCTTCTAGCTTTGACGTGGTGGTAATTACGAAACCTTTTTCTTAATCATTGATTATAAAGGAGGTTTAAATCATTCGATAAATAAGAAAACTATTAATAATTGTCATCATCAAGATAAGCAACACTGTAAAGATAGTTATTATCTTCTTCAAACACTGATAAACATGTCATAATTTGATAACATAGGTAAAAAACAATGTAAGGACTTGAAAATTTACTTAATATTTCAAAAATATCTTATAAACTCTAACTAGGTTCATCAGTCAACAGTCAGTGTATTAAAGAATAACTAATGTCTACTAAATAGGGATGTATGTTTCAAACTTTGTAATATGTCAGTAAATAAGCATGAGCCTACATCTGCCAACAAACTGCTATGCAGTTTGGCAGAAGTTGTAAATAGTGAACACAAGTTTGTAGAAAAAGGAATAAACATTTATTTATTATTATTATTATTATTAACTAAAATTCTTGCTTTGCATTAGTTTATAAGTATGACATTCATAAGAGCTTTATTGAGCCTAACTTGAATAAATGATTTTAGTTTTTTTGCCCCAAAAAGACTCATATAATTATGTACATATTGTAAAGAAGAAGTATGTGATATAATGCTCATAAGTAGAATAATTGAAGATAGGGTGTATAGGGTTCCTATCAAGACCAAAGGTGCCTGCCAATCAACAGACGAGGCTCTGGCGAACTTAACAGTGCCTGGTAAGCGGCAATAGGCTCGCCACCTAATACGTGGGACCAACTATTATACATAACAGGCGTGAATTTATCTATGTATGTGTAAGATGTAAAAAGTCATTCTTGATGCATTGATAGCACTCACAAATTCATGAATTATGTTTTTTGCCTGACATAATGGTAGGTTGTGGCAATGGCTGGTTTATATATTAAAGTAATGCAGCTAGAAAAGATTGAAATAAATGTATAATTGAAGTATGTATTTAAATGTGTTATGGTTCTGATTGCTGCAATTAGAAGAACACAACAAAACTTTTTTATGTTTGTCCGTCATTTTGCGAAATGACTCTATATGACTTCTTTAATGTAAATTAAATGCTTGATATGAAGTGCGTGCCAACTAACTAGGCTTTATTTTACTTTATTGGAAATAGTCAAAGACAAAACCATTTATTAAAATTTCGCTCAATAGAGCTCTTATGAAAGACAAAATAAAAAACTTAAAAAGTAGTGCCAAGTCAATTGTGATCACCTAATCTACAAAGCTTTGAATTCTATAATTGACTCTATTTTTAATACATGTACTTTTTAGTATTATTATGTAGTCATGAAATCATATAAAAACCGGAATTGAATACTTAAAAATGTTTTCCTTTAACTTATTAAGAGCAATGCAATAAGGTTTTTAATTTAATGTTAATACGAATTTACAAGATCCCAACATAATCAAATTTATATTTTTAATATAAAATATAGTTTTATTGTATACCACATCAATATCTTTAGTTTGCTGTAACATTGTTTACTTCCGTCCCCCATTTTTTAACTACAAGGGCCATTCAACTGTATGTGATTACTGGAAGCATGCACTCCCGTTAACTTTAGACTTGATATTAATTGAAAAAGTTAAGTAAAATCTTTACACACACACACAAGCTTCTTGTGTTTGGTTTTTATGAAATCTGCCCAGAATTTTAGTTAATACATTGACTTCAGATGAAAGAGAAGATAAATCAGACAATGGCGGGAAAGTGAAGCGTCATGTCTGCAGTTTTGTTTTATTTCCTATAATTTGTGTTGTGGTAATAACAGTGGATTATTAACCGTTTAGTGTTTGTGAACATACATGAGTGTTGGTAAATCAAACAAAACAGTGCAACATCACTTTTCAAATTCTCTCAAGAAGTCCATATGAGATCTCAGTATAGTCCCACATCTTAACTGAGGACTCAAAGGGTTTAGGGGAGGGCATCTCAATTACCATTTATCATCTTTATCAGCACTCATTCTAATTTACGATGATTTATATGTTATTTTAATATATCTCTTACTTGACACTGGCTAAATGTGCAAACCGCACAAAGCCATAATTTAAAAGAAAAAAATAATAACCAGACAATTTATTTGAAAAACTCTAGAAAGAAATTTTGATTCTATAAAATGGTATAAAGTCATCATCATATCCTAGTATTGTTGCCCTAGACTTAAGTTGAGCTTAGGGCCCAGGGTCTGCTCACTGGTCCAACCAGGTTTGACTAAATTGCAGTTATTACGTGGAGGGACTATAATTCTATGGTTAAACCGGAATAAAGAAAAAGAAATATTAAACTTGTACTTACTTATATTTTTTTATAAATAATTTGCAAAAGGATATGGTAGTTAAGAGTTAACAACTATTTAGGTAATTTATTTTAGATTTTTTACAAAGAATTCATCTTTTTTTTTTTTTTTTTTTTTTTTTTTTCTGCAATCGGCCTTTGAAGCCATAATCAGAAGTGATGCTCCTAAATAATTATCAGCTGGCTGTTCATTAACTGTCAATTCATCATTTAAACAAAATATTTTTATTCTCAACAGAAAGTCTTGCACATTTCCTGATCGGAGAAGGCAAACTCGAAGCATACTTAGATGAATGGCCACCATCGAAAGATAACATCGAAAGGGCTCAGAGAGAGCTCTCCGAATCCCGGGGCTACTTGACCCTCGCCACAGATGAAGCAGGCAAGAGAGCTGGTGTAGCCCTGGATGCTCATTTACTGCTTGGGAAGCTGAATTATGCGTGTGGGTCTTATGATGACGCGTTAAAACATTACAGTTTGGCTGAGCTTAATACACTGACAGAGAAGGAATTACCTGTGTAAGTATAATTAGGTCTTGGCACACCAAATGACTGACAAAAGATTTTCTATAAAATTCAAAAATTCAAAATTATTTATTTCATAAACTATTATACATATTAGTACTTGAAAACGTCAAAATTAAATATAAAAAAAAACAATCGAAATATTATTACACTGAAATCAGGAAGCTTAGATTCACTTATATGCAACAAAACAGTTTATAAACAAAAAATAATTTAGTGTAAGTAAGAATAACTGCCAGTTCCGAGCCACCGCTCTGTAAGAAGAACTGGCAAGACACTCACAGGCTAATTGCGCTTTAAAATTTATTCATTGGTTTGGTACTTGAATTACAATCTTCATTTGTCTGTAAAGCTATACAATGCAATATAATATAACATTAACAATATTTATGTTTTAAGTCATTCATATCAGAATAGCCTGTATGAAACGGCAGTTTAATACCAAGCATTTTTATCTGCCATATAGTGTCTGTATTGTGTTTATGTTCTTTTACATAGCTCTTTTATAATATGTATATGGTATTATACTTCAACTGTGTACAAAATATCTTTGGGACAGGTGAAGAGAATATACATAGAGGTGTATGTCTTAAAAGTATGTTTTCTAATAATACTACGCCTGGTTTGAAGTGGACAAATGCTATGAAAAGTACTATTCAACTGATGTTGATTGCAGAATATTATTAATCAGGTTTTTTTCTAAAAAGTACTAAACATGTTATGGGCATTAAGATATTTCCATCATTAATGTTTAATGCACTGTCATAAATTAGAATTACGTTACATAACTTTACTATGTACCACATTTATTGAAAATAAAATTTGATTGATTGATTTCACTAAACAAGTGAAAATGGATTCTCAAAGTACTTGCATAAATGAAATAATACTTATCTTTATTCCCGCACTACATTTGCATAATGTATAAAATTTGGTTTATACCTTTATTATATTGTTTGGTTAATATTATACCATCAAGTAAATACTATAAGGAAAACCTAGCAAATGTCACTTAAAGTTAAGAAATATAACAATTAAGATAAATTTAAGAGTTTTCTCTTATACTCTGCTTTAAATTTTGTTTGCTATAGACCTGACTCAACCAGAGCTGAAAAAATAAAAAACATATTTATCTTTTTAATATAATCGACCCATTAACGCGTTCATTAATCATAACATGTGGCTTACAACATTTTACTTAATACATATAAGGTAAAATAAATAAGTTATACATACACATACATACAGTACAGCAATGTCGCTTATAATAATTGGTCAAAGTTGGATTAGGTATAATTGCTATATTAAAATGCGAGGTCACGGCCAAAACGACGCTTTTACCTAGATGAATGCCTGCTGCTAGAATGTATACGAAAAGGTATTTTCAATATGTTGTTATGAACTTGCAAATATACATTAACTTCTATACTAATAATATAAAGCTAAAGAATTTGTTTAGAGTGGCCGCATTTTTTTAGTATTGATTTTTTTTATACTAAACGTGAAGAAGTACCGTCAAAATACACAGTAAGATCCAAACGTAGAAAACAATTAATAGCTCCTTCATCTTGTTTAAAACTTGTATTATCCGGCCCTCTACAAATGTCCATAAAAATTTACAATCACTTACCTAAGTCCCTAAAAAATGAAGATAACATAAAACCATTTACTAAACAATTAAAAAACTTACTGATTGCGAAATGTTATTACACACTTCACGAATATTTTGACGACAAACTCTATTAAAGCCTATAGTGATTTATAAAATAAATTATGAGTTAATGTTATATTTAATAATACTGTATAAATATTGTTTTTTTGTTGATTTCATATTTGTGTTTTGGTGAGTTTGTTAGTTTATAGAATAATTAAGCCTGTAGTTTTGTAATACGTTTAAGATCCCTCTCAATTTGCAGTGCCCCTACGGGGTATCAGTATTCATTGTATTGCTTAAATACCTACTTGTTTACTTGATGCAATAAAGATTTATGATTTATGAGGAAACGTCCTACTAAAATTACCAGTGTAAGTGTATTGAAGCAGCAATTCCCCACTGGTGAGACGAATAGAGTGCAATTCAGAGTGTGAACCCGAGGCCTCCTGAATTCCATTCCAACCCTTATGCAGTCGTTATTAGGAAGTAAGTTCCTAATAATTTCCTGACAGCGGTGTTAATGTTAAACATATAATGAGGTTTTCCTCTAGGTTGCGGAGGTCAGACGTCAGTCGCTCCTTGTAATAAGAATTCAGTCAAATCTGGTTACAACAGAGCAAATCCTGGGCTCTAAGCTTAAGTATAGCGCAACCGGAATAATAAATATCAAATGTTTCTGAGATTTACACCAATTCTTCAGTTCCAAGATAAGTATCATTAAGAACTTGTGTTATGGATACAAAATAACGAATAAACATACATATAAATACGTAAGAAAACACCCAGACCCGAACAAATATTTATTTTTATGCACACAAAGATTTCCCCTGCGTGGGAATCGAACCCACGACCTCAGAAATGAACTGCGATAATGCTAAAATGATGGCCCGTTGTAGGATATTTAATGATCTGCTCTTATCGGTCGTAGCGTTATGTTTCTAAGCCAATATCCCTTCTCAACTAATAGATTAATTTTTTTTTAATTAGAACCAGTTAATCTCGAGTTTTGCGCGTAACCAACCAAAAGAACAAACTTTTCAGCTTTATAATTTTAGTATAGATTGAAAACGAAAATTAGCCAAATTCTTAGCTGTTCTCAAGTATTACTAACAAACTGTATGCGTGGAAAGTCCAACACCACTAATTGCAAGCAGTTGCTGACAAATTTTTCTCTCATCTGTAATGTGTCCAAATTCTATGTGCTAATGTCTAAGCCTCAACTTGATTAGTAATTTCATCACTTTATGTCGAAATATTTTTACGTTGAATGATGTATAAGGTAAGACCACCTAGGCGTTGATGTTTAGATTAGTGCTAGTTGGCATCGAGTTCAAACCTCCAGGTATTGTATGAACGCTAAATAGAACCAGTAACACTAGCCCCAAAGTTACCACGACGTTTTTTAGGAATAGTGAAATTTAAATTTACAAATTTTATTGTTGAATCAATGTTAAACCTTCTTCATTGGTTCATAAACCAGGACAATTTATTTTTGTTATTATGTTTATATACCTACAGTCAATTTAAAAGCTATGAGTGTTCGTAAAAAAATATTGCACTTCATGGCATTGAGGGTAATTTTAAAGTCAAATAAACAAAATATGGATAGAGTAAATAGGGTGTATAGGGATCCTATCAATACCTAAGGAGACCAAGACAACCTCACTTGCAAGTGGTGCACCTGCCGATCAACGGACGAGGTTCTGGCGAACATAACAGTGCCCGTTAAGCGGCAATAGGCTCGCCACCGTATTACGTGGGACCAACTATATGATTGGCGAAGTGGAGGCGTATAATATGCCTCTGCCTACCCCTTCAGGGAAACAGGCGTTACTCCATTACAAATACCATAAAAGGTATTAGGTAGATACTCTGTATTTATAAAAAAGTTAGTTTCGTATTCAGTCGATGGATCGGACAGTGAACGTGATGTACATTTTAAATAAAAAAGCATAAAAGAGCATAGCCTGTGAGTTTCTTGCTAGTTCTTCTTACAGAGCGGTGACTCGGAACTGACACTTAGATTCACTTACACTTAAATCTTTTTTGTTTTTTTAATTGTTTGGTTGCAAGTGAATCTAAGCTTCGTGATTTCAGTATAATTATATTTGGAATGTTTTTTTAATTTTTTTATAATTTTGACATATTCAAGTCCTATGTAATAGTTTATAAAATAAAATTTTTTGATTTTGATTTTTTTGAAATAAATCTGTAAGCTAAAGGCTGACGACCCGAGACAGGAAACTATATAATTTAACTTCTCTTTACACGGGGTTATGGGCTTAAAGCTTTATCTAGTTATTGTAACTAAATGCAACCGAGGCAATTGTCCGATTGCTCTGTCACTCGCGATAACGTTACATCAACACTGTTCGTCAACAATGTTAGCTCAATTGAAATAGTTGATTCACCACAGATGAAACGTTTGTTTGTTTAGTGAGCGAGTGTAGTTTAGCGATTGCAATATCGCTCTTCGTTTAACTAACTATTAAATAAAGGAATATAATAAACTGAACCTCTAAAAAATACTTTTTGATCATCAAAAATACTGAGTGAGCACCTAATGAGGTGATTAGGTGTGCAATCAGTATTTTTGATGCACAAAAAGGTTAGGTTGGGTTGGCAATTTATTAATTCTGATAACACGTTAAATACAAGCCTTAAATAAATAAATATTTTCTGACAGTTACACCAATTATTTAGTTCCAAGGTAAGTATCATTAAGAACTTGAGTTATGGATACTAAACAACGGATAAACATACTTAAATACTTTTTTTTGTACATACATACTTAATATACATAGGAAAACACCCAGACCAGAACAAATATTCATGTTCATGCACACAAAGATTTGTCCTGTATGGGAATCGAACCCACGACCTCTGGACTGAAGTGTAGGTATACTGACCTCCACGCCATATTGATCGTCGAATTTTTTTAAAGGCTTTTAAACTAACATAAACAGGTTAGGGGAGGGGGGGTCCGTCACATCTCACCAAAACTCACCAAGGGGGGGGGGGGGGGGGGTCAATAAAAATCTCACGTCAACTTTTTAATTTAGAGAATATACATTTTTATACCACAGTAAAATTTTGTATTACAATATCAATACCGGTCATCATTCGTTATAGTCAAAGAGATTTAATTATAGTAATAGAGCGGCTATTGGAGACTATTTCATACAAAAACTTTGAGCTGGCGCGGAAGTAACGCCATCTAACGTTGAAAAGCAAAACAGCATATTAAAAACAATTAGAATAAGTTTTACCTACCGCACGGTAGGTATCGCTCTGCAATAGGGACGTCAACGGACACAAAAACAGATTAATACTTCTAACATGACTCTACACTCCAATAGTCCATAATAATATGTTATGTCAATAAAAATTTATAATAAACTCCCTGAATTAATAAAACAGAAACCTGTAACGCTACATTTGTGAACATAATCAAAGAAATATTAGTAAATAAGGCCTACTACGACATAAAAGACTATATCAATGACAAGACAATAAAAAAATAAGTATAAGTTAAAGTTATAATAAATTTATTTAAGTATGTGATATGACAATTTTAAAAAAATTATGTAAAAATATAAATAAATAAATAAAAAATAACCTTCTGTGAAACGTTATGGAGTGCCATAAACATTGATTTGATAGTTTTACTATTATAGTGTATAACAGTCCCCCAACGCAATTATTATTGAATCAGAATATTCCTACTTATATCAAACTTATACTTACAATTTAAAAATATTATTTATTACATTAATCGATAAATAAAACGACATCACTTGAACATCACTAAATCATCTACTTCCGCATCGACAGCTGTGGCGAGATCCTAAAAGTAGTGCTTTTGCTTCTCACCGCTAGAGGTCGGCAAAGGGCATAAGTAATGTTCTAGAACAATTTATTGAAAATTATTATATAGTCTGATTATTGAGTAAATATAAAAAATACTTACGAAAATAAACTGTAATCACGTTCAGCCTTTTTACCATAACGGGATTTGCAATATCGCAGTACGCAATTTGGCATATTTTCTATAAAATTTGTCAAATCTGTTCCCGCACAAACACGACTACACTAGAGGGCGCATAAAATCATACTGAGCGACTTGTTACCACTTGGTAATAAGTTGTGGATTACAGTTTTGATCTCAATGTCCTGTCTATAGTAATAGTTAAATGTCTTTGGTTATAGTGCACCTTAAACGTGGTATCATTATTCTCCTCTTATTTCACACAAAAATGTAGTACATAGAAGACAAAGCAAATAAATTAAATTATTAAAAATATATTGGGTAAATCTCACGTGAGGGGGGGGGGGTGGTCCGCCCACATTTTCTAAACGTCAGAAAAATGCATTTACGCATACCCGGTCGGGGGTCCGGACAGCGGTTATGTGGGGCTCCTGCAGGAACTTTTCAGCCTACCCACTAAAAAACTGACGACGCCCGTCACTAGTTGGCAAAAAGACAGGACCAGGGTCTCTCATCAGCCCATGGCCGAGTCTATGGGTCTGGCTACTGGGCTATCGTCGCTTCTATCCAGTAGCATCTGGTATCAAATGAAGTATGTTTATACATTGTGTAGTAAGACAACGAATGCTTGTAACGCATAGATAAAACCAAGAACACATTTTTATGCAAAGACAAGAGTCCTTGCTTTATAGGTTGTAAATATCACTATATGAAAATAGTAATAAACTATAGGCTAGCGTTAAAGATTGATTAATTGAAGAGAACACCAATTGTAATCTAATGTGCCTAAATGATATGGAGATAATATAGCCTTTAGAATAATTGAATACTTTCTGTAATTAAGGCAAATAAAGTAAACCGTTGAGGTATTTTCCAATTAAAGCAATTATTGTTCCTTGTAATGTATCTATGTATTGCCAAGTGATGTCCGGGACAGTTCGTCAATTGTGTCTTTTAAGACAAACTTAAAGAAGCACTTGCTATCGAGCTAGTCATTATGATTTTTGTTTATTTTTTATTTTTCTTTGTATTTATTTATGTATATAAGTAATATCTGATATGTATCTTATATCATATTTTTGTATATGTGTAATATTATCATATTGTAGTGTGTTATTAATGCCCGCTAACTATCTCTCCCACTTCAGTTAAGCTTGACTGGAAGAGATTTCTTTTAGAAATAAGTACACCTTTGTACATCGTCTTTTTCACATAAGGCTCTTTTTTGTTATTGTTTTTTGTGCAATAAAGAATATATATATGTCGAGAAATTTGTGTTCGAGAAAGATTTTTATTGATACTTTTATAATACTAATCTCCTTTATTGCACATAAAACATGTATAGATTATAAAAAGTATTTCAAAACTAAAAGTACAAAGGTGGATATTTCCACCACAAGTCTCTAGAACAGATCTCTACCAGCCAATCCTAGAAGTTGTGAATTAATTTGTAGTTACGGGATTCAATTTGGTTAAAGATCTATGTTAAAAAAAATCTTTATTTACAGTCGCAGTCTCAGGATAGTGGCGGAGTCATACGCGATAAAAGGTCTATGTCTGGAACAAAATGCGTTGCCCGGCTCCACCAGCCGGTACAAGCAGGCCGAGAGGGAATCGGAAATGGTGAGTGCTCACGATTATCAACATCAGCCCAAAGATGTCCACTGCTGAACATAGGCCTCCTCCATTGACTTCCTCTGACCTTGCGAGCTTATTTTATCAGGATGACCATCTTGCAGGTCTTGCGCTACGTTCCCAACTAAAGAGTTTCCATTTCAGAACTTTTCTGCTCGTCAAAGTCAAAAGTCAAAGCCAAAGTCAAAAGCCAAAGTCAAAATCATTTATTCAAGTTCGGTTCTCTTATGAAGGTCAAACTTAAAATTTAACGCGCCCATTCACTGCGGGCGGAAGCTTGATCGTAAAAGAACGAGCAAGAATTTCGTCATGTTTAGTTTTTTCTCCCGCCAGTTACCTAAATTAAAAACTTAATTTACAAAAAAAAAACATGAGTTTTGCAGTCGCAAAGTTTGAAAAAAAATAAATAATGCCAGGCCTATTTGAACTATGCCGTTGATATTAGTTCTTTAACGGATCAAGAAAGAGACCAAATGAGGTTGCAATGGCCATGGACCACGGCCATAGGATCTCGCTAATTTCTGGTTTGATCGCGTAAGGAAATCCCTAGCATAGCCCTTTCCATTACTCGCTTCTTTACTTAATAGGTATTAAAAAAATTAAAAGCAGACTGATCAGGTAATTTTAATTGGCGTCTGTCCTGCGTCGTGGTGATCTCTTCCTGACAGAGGATAAGGTTTTCTGTTTCCTTATCTCAGCTTATTCTCTATTGAGAGGAGTGGTGTATAATACTGCTGTATAACTTTGGTTCCAGATGCGCAGCTTCGAGTTAGCATCAGACCTGACACTGCTATACCTGCAGCGCGCCCAGTCCCCGGGGGCGCGCGCGGGGCCCACACTGGAGACAGCGCTGCAAAGGGTGCCTATTCTCCATATAAGAGCTGGCCGTCTGCAGCAAGCCATCGATAGGTATCTCATTGCTGATAAAAAAAAATATGTTTCTCTATACAGAGTTTGGATTCTCCTTTTAACCCTTAACTTGTTTTTGTACATGGGTGTGTACATAAATTTAAAGAAAATCTCCCGGCCTATTTTTATGTTGCATAACTTTTTTCTAATTCCTAAATATACTGCTAAATATAGTAGAATTGGTAGAAATATATTTGACTCTTGTGACATTGACAAACAAACGTCATATTTCAAAATGTCTGTGCAACGACAACACGTTCGTGCGTCACGGGTGAGTTTTTATTATATTTTGATAACAAAGTCACTGTTTATGCCATGATAGAATATTTAGTATGACGTGTACAGTGTATACAACAGAATCAGCTAATTTTTTCGCAAAAAAGTACAATCTAAATCATTCATTTAGTTATCAATATTGTATGTTCACTGTGTTGCACGTTGCCAAGAATACGCTAAAGTACCTGCTTTAGGCTATGGTAACTACACTGTACATTGCCAATAATACGCTAAAGTACTTATCGTAGGCTATGTCAACCACACTGTACATTGTCAAGTTTAGGTATCAATGAAACTTAAGCATTTGAATGATTTAGCATGTGGTTTGGGGTATTATTTATGTTGCATTTTGGTTGGGAGTACGTTTTTATAGCTTTTGTTTTTCTTTCTTTTGCCTACAGAATTTAACGCTTAGTCGGTCCCACAAGATTTTGGCTTTAATTCCTGCCGAAAATGCATGCTCGGAGGATAGCTCGACATCGGATGAGGAAAATAATGTTATTATACCGCCTTCTCCTTCTGTTATTTCATCTGATCCACCTTCAATAGCATCTTCACTTGAAGCATTAAATTTACTGAATAGCTCTACAGATTCTGATAATAATCGCTTACATCTAACGCCAACATTTCGTGAAGTTTTTCCATCGCCTAATACAAGCAATTATAATGTAATACCTACACTAAACTCGATACAATCTTTGCCAACCCCAACATCTGAACTGTCTCCACAGCCTAGCACTAGCCAGAAACCGCAAACATTTACTAGATCTAAGCGTAAAAAATCAATAAAAACAGTGGTGTCTAAGAAAGTAAAGGTCAAAAAATTTGTTTTGAACTATAATTGGTCTAAAGCTGTATTTCGCCATACAGCTTGTCTCGACGATGATTTATACAATATCCAAAAAACAGAAATAGATTCTGTACTAGAGTACTTTTACTTCTTTTTTTCACGTGACATATTCGCAGATATTGTTCATAATACAAACTTATATTCTGTCCAACAACAAGGACGATCTATACAGTTTACTGAAGAGGAATTTAAAAATTTTTTGGCAATCCAAATTATGATGGGTATTGTGAAAATGCCAGCTTACACTGACTATTGGGCCAAAATGACACGCATTGCTCTCATAGCCGACCTAATGCCTCTGAAGCGTTATCAGCAAATACGACGGTTTATACATTTTGCTGATTATACATTGGACGACTCTGATCGGTATTTTAAAATTCGTCCCGTAATGGAAAAAATCCGTCTAAACTTTTTAAAAGTCGAAGAAGAAGGCAAATATTCAGTGGACGAGATGATGATACCCTACAAAGGGCGTAAAGCGGGTAAAAGGAAACAGTACGTCAAAATGAAACCTAAAAAGTGGGGGTTTAAAAACTTTGTTCGTGCGGGTGTCTCAGGAATGATTTACGATTTTTTATTGTATGGCGGTGATGATACTTTTCGTGGTATCAAATTTACAGAGAAGGAAGCTTCACTAGGCTTAGGGGGGATGGTGGTATTGGCTTTGTGCCAAACTATAAAAAAAAAGCCAGCTATTGTGTACGCTGACAACTTTTTTATGTCTCCAGAACTAACGCACGTTTTGCGCGAGGATCATGGAATTTTCAGTCTGGGTACAATAAGGCCGAATCGTCTTAGAGGCTGTCAAGAGTTGTTAACCTCCGATAAAGAGCTAAAAAAAAAGAAACGCGGTACAAGCTCTCAAGTTGTCTGCAACAGAAATAAGCTAGCCGTGGTGAAATGGAACGATAACAAAGTTGTTACACTAATTAGTTCTTATATTGGTTCCCACCCTGTCGAAACAATAAAACGCTATTGTAAAAAAGAGAAGAAAAGAGTTGATGTAGAATGTCCTCAAATAGTCAAACACTATAATAAACATATGGGTGGCGTCGACCTTGCCGACATGCTTATATCTCTTTATAGAACTCCATTTAAAAGCCACCGTTCGTATTTAGGGATTTTTACCCAACTGGTTGACATGTGCATCAATAATGCATGGATTTTACAAAAACGCGATGGAAAACAAATGCCTTTAAAAAATTTTAGATATCAACTATTTGACGGACTAACTAAGACAGACAGAATTATCCAGAGTACAAGTGGGACAGATATAAGAGAAGAGCAGAAAATACATAAACCGGTTTCTCTTCGACCTTCAGACAGCGTTCGGTATGATGACAAAGGCCATCTTCCTGAAGGAGGAGACGATACGATGCGTTGCAAGTATTGCAAAAGTGGCAGGACAACAGTATACTGCATTAAATGCAAAGTGCATCTCTGTTTTGTTGTCGGTAAACAAAAACGCAATTGTTTCCGTAATTTTCACTCGAAATAAATCTATTTTTTTATTTTGTCAATAAATAATATTAGAATTTCTTATAATCGCATTTTATTACTATCCAAGCAATGTACATCACAATGTACTTACCTCTTTTATACTATACTTAGCAAAGTACATCATGATGTACATACAATTTTACAGACATTTATCTGCATAATTGGCAATGTGCATTGGGATGTACATATATTTTCTCGAAAACCTCGGGTTTTCAATTTTTTTTTTAATTTTTTACATATAGCTTTTACATTAATTAAGCTAATTTTACTAAAATATTAAGTATTTTCTAGATTTTTTCTGTCTGCCAAGCTAAGGGTTAAGTGAGTAGATCACTTGTGACAGGAGAGTCCGCTCTCCTATAACAATAAGTGGTAACTTAATGCATAGCGACATAACATCACAAACAAATAAAATGATGACTTATTAATTACAAAAAATTAATAATTAAGAAAATCTAAAAATAAATGAAGTTAAATATAAGCTTTATAAAGGTTTTGAATTTAAACTAACATTTAGATATTTTCCTATTGTAATAACTTCTTTGTGTGTTGTGTGTGTGTGTTGTGCGTACGTGTGTGTGTTTCTTTATACACAAACTTAAGAAATAAGATTTTCTGTTTTCACATAGGTTAAATCTTTAGGCCAGTCTTCTATTATTATTACCATACACTCCAAGGTTGCTTGCGAGTATACTTTTAAAATTTTGTTTATTCAGTTACAAAGCTGTGATGATTTGGAAGTGTATTGATGTCTGGCGAAGTGTGTTGCTGATTAGTAAACGCAATGATTTATTTTGATGACATGACCCACCGACCGACAGCCGACGGCTAGTTTATTAAAAAAATTAAAAGAAATTATTGAGTCGGTGCGGATATTTGTCCCTGTTGAAAAATTGCAGCCAAGTTTAGTTGCATTGTGACATGATGTGCTGAACATAAGCGCAAAGACTGCAACACGCGACACCACCACACTACTCGAGTGTGCACGCAGAGTAAATTGTGATTCATATTTAAAAATCTCAAGTCAAAAACGTTCTTTTTAATTTTTTATTACCCATCATAAATAAGAACCTAAAATTTATTCTGCAGGTACCGCGAAATGCTATCAGCAGTGGAGTCTCCGTCCACACAAGCGTTGCGATTGACATTAGCGAGGCAGCTCGCTGAAGTGCTCATGAGAGGAGTAACGGGACAGGTATGTTAATTTAACTCATACAGTAAGTTGACTTATGATATTGATAGGACCATCATCTCAGCCAGTTAACATGTCACAGCTGGCCTCAAAACAAATTTTAATCGCAGTTAATTATGATTTTATACTGACGATGTTTTGAACACTTAACAGTGATTCATGATCAGTGATCACAGTGAAACTGAAATATTGGTGTGATACGTATCTTCATAGGTAAATTCATGACTTAAAACTACCTTTACTAAATCTTTTTTTTTAATTTTTTTAAAATTATTATTAGGAAAACATAAAGCGGCAATTTAACTTAAAAATAAATTATAAATAAATACTATGCACTAGTTACATGTTTTCGCATATGAATAACTAATATTATGCTTGTATAAACAAAAACAATAATCCATAGAAATACAAAAACAAAAAATCTTCCGCGATTAGTATCGGTTTTGCCACGACTATTAATTATCGTAACTGGTTTGACATAAATTAGACGAATATAAATGATCCTGCTGATCTTAAAGACAAGAAAGTATAAATTATTTTATATATTTTTTCTTTACTGTTGTGTTGATTTAATATGTGGTTTTATTTAGAAGGATATAGTCTCCTTATTATACGAATTTCACTCTGGTGCGTGATGTATAATTATGTATTTGTTATTCTGCTTTACACCCCTTTTTTTTAAATTTTAATCACTCTCCATCGAAGGTCTGGAAGAAATCGCTGTAAACGAAAAGGCTGCCAATTGTATTGCTATTATTTTGCAATTGTTTTCTTGTTCTATTTTTAATTTGGTGTACAATAACGAACTTCCTATCTATCTATGTAAAAATGTTTTAAAATAAATAATAATAATATAAAATATGAATCCTTTTCACATAAGGGCTGCTCAACTTTGAAACAATCTCCCATCTAGAATAAGACATGCGCAAAGCAAGCCAGTGTTCAAACAATTGATTTTTAAGCTTTATTTCGAAGAGTCATCGTTCTTGCTGTCATATTTTAGTATTATATGTTTATATTTTTATGTAGTTTATATTTTTTTTTGTATGTTTATTAACTACCGCATCGCCTTTAAAGTTTGCTGCTAACTGGTTAACTGGCAGAGAATGCCTTATGGCATTAAGTTCGCCTTTTGTAATACTTTTAAGTGTGCAATAAAGATTAAAGAAATAAATAAGATATTGATGAATAGCTAAGTTTATGAGTGTTAGCTATCAATAAATAAGCGTTAAATACCAATAGATTTCTAAATATTGCAGGTATATAAAGCGCCGACGCCCCCGCCCATAGCTCAGCAGAACACGCTCACGAGGAGGCGGGACGAATACGTGTCCGAGGGGCCGTGGAAACCTAAGAAATATGGTGGAATCAACCAGGTAACTCTTTAATTTATTTTAATGAAAAAACAAGTAGCATATAAATGTGTATGTATGTGTGGTGCAGTTGGTTGGTATGCTATTTTATTCAATTTAAATCGTGTATTGCTTTAGATGTGGTTTAGGTATAGGATGCTACAAAATATTTAATTAAGTACAGCATATTATGAACGCTGCAATATAAACTTATATAGCCGCTCCTCTTAAATAGGACGCATCACCTAAATAGCCTTTTAACGCCGCTTCACGTCACACCTAAATAATTACATGCAGATGAAGTTTTCAAACACCTACGGTGTTATTACAAAAAAAACTTTAAACACTCCTTAGACACGCGTTTCCCTAAACAGTGTCTAAATTTAAACGAGGTTTAAGGCTTTCATTCATTCTTTCACATTCCGTGTTAAGAAAATCATATTCGACTTATCGGAGTTCATTATTGTTAAATATAAAAACTCTACATATCAAAAAATGTGGAATTTTAGTTATGTAATATTTTTATGTATTTTAACTACTTTTAACTAAACAAAGGATCATGTTAACAATATAAAATATCTACTTCTAAAAAATATGCATATCGCAGCATAAAACGGAACGTCACAGTTGTCAGCTGCCATCCTTCAAAATTAAATGTCAAAGTTTTAAGGTTCTAAACGTTTTTGTAATAACACGGCTAATGTTCTAAATAGGGATGTAACGATATATGTTTTTTCCGATACGATACCGATACCAATTATAAACGAAAATAATCGGCGATACCGATACAGATACCGATACAGATACCGATATGGATGGCTTAGAAGATAAGTGCTTTGTGTTAAACGAATGTGAAGGAAGTTATTAAGATATTGACACCACATATACATAGACATACACCTTTCTCCCTTCAAAGTTATTTCATATGTATGAAACACCATATGTATTTAGGTCTTATAGACTGTGAAGGAAAAATTCTTAATTAATAAAAATAAATTCAGTAATGAAAATGGAAAAATAAAAACATTTATTTGTTTCAAATCACATAGTTATTAAAAAAAGATACATTATGTCAGTAATTAAAATTTACTTTTGGTAGGTTTTTGTTAAGAAAACAAAGTTTATTTAAACTATCAGCAGATAATCTGTTACACAAATCATTTTGTATCAGGCCTGCAGTTGAGAAGAGACTTTCTGAAGCAACTGAGCTCATTGGATAAGACAAATATTTGCAAGCTTTTTTAATTTTGGATATTTATCTTCTTGGCGCCAATAGATCTTTGGATCTTGTTTGATTGGAATGTTTGGAAATCTTAAATAAGATTCTACCTCTTCTTGCTTAGGCTGAATAGATATGTTTGATAAAGGCTCGTCGTCTTCTGCTTCTTTTATCAAACTGTCTCAAGCAGACCAAATACCCGAGAAAATTTCATTTTGATTTTGTCGCGAAGCCTCTGTAGAATTAGGACTTTTATGTATTATTTGTAACTATTGAAATTAGCACTCTTTTCGCATTCATGCTTGTAGATTGCAGAGTGAACGTACGCAATTTATAGCGTGGATCTAGTGCTGTTGCTAAAATAAATGTTTCATCGCTCTCTAAATAATAAAATCTATCATTGATCGCAGCTATCAAATTCAGTACAAAAGCATTATATTCAGGGCTGTAAGCATTATCATCCATGGCCGTGGTGTTCTTGATACGTTCTAAGACTTTTCGCGCGCTTTTAGAACTGGTTGACATCGGCCGTGTTGTATCGGCGTTTCCGATTATATCGGCCGATATATCGGTATCGGTATCATACATACATTCCTAGTTCTATACATTAAATAAGGGAGCACTCACAGCCAGCCACAAAAATCTCAATAATATGATACTTACGTACTTTCTATATGACCAGTCATCAGTCAATATGCCAAAAACAAAACTTCTATCATTATAAGGATGCGGGCGTGCTGTCTCAGATTAGATAACACTATTTATTGCTTCAATTAAGTTTTGAAGTGCCAACAGTAAAACTAACTAACTTTCAGTAACATTACAGTAAAAGTTTAATAAAATTAACAAAACAAACTAATAATTAATAATAAATTATTAAATCATTTTATTATTTACAAAAAAACATTAAGCAGCCTGTGGTGCCGGCCTAGAATAGTTCCACCCCCAAGTACTCAAGCTCTTCACAAGGAGAGCCGTAAGAGACGACGAAGAGAAATCCTACCGGATGATGGGCAGCAGCGTCATCCTACTTACTGGCTGAAACTTAGATCACTAACCCGCCTTCCTAGAGTGGTGATTATGGGCAAATACCCCCAATAGAATGTGATCTATTGGGGAGGCTGATGTTCAGCAGTGGACTTTATAAGGCTGACATGATGAAGAGGTCATTAGAATTTTAAGCAATAACGTCGCATAAGTTGAGCGGATGACCTTGATTGCGCAGTGTCTTATTTATTGGGTCTCAATCCAAGTGCGTCATGCCGCGCGGCGCAGAACTATAGCGACGCGGCGACGCAATGCTCGCGCGCATTCTTTTTGTCCATTGCTGTTCCTTTCTTCGTCTACGAATATACTTGTGTACCTCCTAAATTGAAAATGGTGTATATGTCTGTACCAAATTCTTGCTACAATTATGTAGATACCTTTAATTGTTGCAGCAAGTTTCTGCACATTCCAAATGGTTACCTATGAAAACGCATAACATTTTTGGCCATAAAATGAAAATGCATAGTGTTGATTACCATAATCGTCACTTGCCATACCGCTATAAAGCATAACGTTATAACGCATACCATTATCGCCGAATTTGGAAACGCAGAATCATTAAAAGGCATAATTTAATAAGCATAGGTAATAAAAGGCATTTTTTTTATTGGACATATACTGAATTACACTTATTATTATTTATAAAAATTAACAATAATAATAGTCTGGTGGACAAATTGTATATGACTATTATAAGATAATACTTTTTAATGATAAAAAAAATTCCTCAACCTAACCCAAAAAGAGAAGTAAGCTGCGTTTAAAATGTGGCAAATGAAAATATAGATTTATATGACGACCGATATGGCGTGGAGGTCAGTATACCTGCTCTTCACTCCAGAGGTCGTGGGTTCAATTCCCACATAGGACAAATCTTTGTGTGCATTTAACATGAATATTTGTTTTGGTCTGGGTGTTTTTCTATGTACATTAAGTATGTATTTACAAAAAAAAAAGTGTTTAAGTATGTTTATGGCTTTTATAGTTATGCATTATTATGGTTATGCGTATAAATATGTTATGAAAAAGGATATGATGCTTTTGTATCTTTATGCCATATGCTGTATGTCTTTTGAAATTATGGCAATAAATCATATGCGTTTCGAAGTGTCATCCCAAATATAACCCTTAAAGGCATGAGATTATGTATGTTCTACCCCAATTATAACCCTACTGTTAAGATTAAGCTAGGTTACGTATGTTAGGAAGTAAAGTATTACATTTTGGTGCCATCCAAATATTCACTTAGACGCAAAAACTAGCTAGTTATACCAGCCACACGTCTCAAAATAAGCTCTTTAAGCACTTGCAGTATGTCTGTAAAAATCTACAACAATTTACCACATTCTCTACAAAACTAGCAAAGTGATGTAGCATTTATGAAACAATTAAAACAAATTTTGATTAATAGATGTTATTATGATGTTACGGAATATTTCACCGCCTAGATGTAATATAAATATGTTTGTGATTTTTGGAGATAGTTAGTGGAATTAAAAAAGTTAAATGATATAAGTTTTTGTTTTAACAAGTTTTATTGATGTTAATTTTTGACGTGACAACGTCTTATAAATTGGTTTGCTGGGTGACACTTCAAGAAACTGCGTTACGCTCCGCTCACGTTATGCGCTCACAATGAGAGCGAGTGAGAGGCACGCGTCCCTTCCACTCGGGCATGGTTATAATTCTCAAATATAATTCTTTGTATAAATAAATGTTTTAAATTGTTACTATTATTTCATCCTTCTTCCTACTATACGAATGAATATTCACATTAAAATTATTTTACCACTCAAAGTCGTTGTCACGTTAAACTTTCGCCCGTATACCGACTTTACAGGCAACCATTTTTTTATTTGTTTTTAGTATTTTGATGATTATTGATTGCAACTCCCCTCTCTTCAGTCTTAAGTTGCGTACTCGACAGGGTCCATAAAATTGGTTCCAAAATTGTATAACATATATGTACACATTATGGTTTAGCAATAAATAATTTGTATTTATGCAGTTCGTGCCGCGCAACGAGTACGAGGAAGTGATCCTGGTGCTGCTGGTGGGCGAGGCTATGGCCGTGCGAGACGCCGTTCTGTCTCAGAGCGCCGAGTTCGAACCCGCCCGCACGCACGCGCTGCTCGCCGCGCTCGCCGTGGCCGACTTACTCGCGCTGGCGGCTGCGAGGTGGCAACTGCAGCTGTTGCTAGAGGTTAGTATGCTGTGGTTGATATAATAATTCTTTATTCAAGACCATGGGCCCAATTTTTGTTAGTAACAATATTTATCTTATATATTAATGTTAGTAGGGAATTTATATAATGTAATTAGTTTTTATATGCCAGTCAATGCTGCTCAATCCCACTTGAAACCGCGCAGCAGTGACCTACATATACACAGTCCAGTCTGCTAGCGATCAGACCCAGGATGCTGTTGCCGCTGGCACGAACCCTGCGCACCAGAGATGCGCATCTTTTACGCATAGTGGCATAGAAGCAATCTACGCGATGCTCCGCGAACATGCCTGATGCACTACAGAATCGTGGCAGCCCCATCAGCACCCTGAATGCATTATTATACTGGACACGGAGAGCACTGTAGGACTTTCGCGTATATACAGCCCACAGACTGCATGTGTAAAAAGATGTACAGTACGATCTAAACAGAGTGGTTTTAACTGATTTAGAGCTACGACCGAATCTGTGAGCTATCATGTTCGCCCTCACCGCCAGCGCCCTCCGCTCCCTTTCAATGTCGTCATCATCCCTGAGGTCAGAGGTTATGCTGCCTTCAGTAACTATAGTCCGGCAATCTCGTGCGCGACCCCCGCGGGGTGACAGACGGTGGCGGGGACGAGGTAAGACGAGGTAAACAGGATGTCAGCGGGTAGCGGGTGGGGTAGCGGGGAAGGGATGCGACTACAGTTCTGAGATGCTGCTACAAGTATGTAAGCTGCACGGGTGCTTGGAATGGATAAGCTGCGTAAAGTTGTAGAAACCAAACTATCGCCGGTCGACTTGATAACGAAGTAACTTCCTAACTTGGATGGATGTGTTGCTTGAGGTAACTTCATAGGGGTGTATAGGGATCATATCATTTTTGGAGCCCAATTCAACCTCACCTGCAAGTGGTGCACCTATCGATGAACAGACAAGGCTCTGGCGAACGTAGAAGTTCCCAAAAAGCGTGGAACCAGCATTATAATTGGCGAAATGTGGGCATATAATAGCCTTTGCCTACTCCTTCGGATAAACAGGCGTGAATTTATGTATGTAAATTCAAAGGTCGATGACTTGTGAGAGGTAACAAGCTTACTGAGAGATTACTCCCAGTTGGCTCATTTCATTCTATTTGTCGCGCTCGCTGGAACTGACTTATTGGCCTGGCATATCTGACCACTGAGCGGTGGCAACTGCAGCTACTGCTAGAGATTGTTAGCTACCTGAAGTAACTAGTTCTTAGACGCTGCTACAGGTATGTAAGCTGCTGAGGTAACTGGAATGGATAGACTGCGTAAAGTTATAGAAACTACGCTGCCGCTGGTCAACGCGATAACTTACAGATTACTTCTGAATGCGACGATGTGTTGTGAGAAGTAACTATAGAGGCCAATGACGTATTTTAAAAAGTAAGTGTCTAGCTGAGCTAGCATACTGGAAGAGGTATCTGCTAGTTGGCTGCCTTCAGTCGGTCTGCTGCCGGCTTTGAATCCGCTCGCACCTACGCCCTGCCTGCGTTGGCTGTGGCTGACTTACTTGCCTTACTTGCGGTGGCGGTTATGCTAGAGTTAACTTGAATGATATACTGGTAGACGTTATTGAGGCCGACACATTACGAACCGTAATTAGCTAATTAGGATTGATATACTGCCTTATGCCTTTTGAGACGCTGCTAGAGGATTGCACAGGCTGCGAAAGTTACAGGAACCAAACTGCTGTGGTAGCTGGGACTGATGTGCTGGTGTGTTTGGTAACTGCAAAGGCCGATAACGTGTTGCAAAATCGGAAACGCTGCTAGAGGTATGTATGCTTCTGATGTAACTGTTATCGATGGGTCGCGTAAAGGTACTCGAAACAAACTGCTGTTGTTGGACACCTTTGTTGTTTGACACCTTTGTTGGACACCTGGGACTGTTGTGTTTCAGATGGTAAAAGTCGACACCATGTGAAAGGTATCTAATTTAACTGAGATTGACATGTCCCGAGAGGTAATTATATAACTAAAGCCAGCATGCGAGATGTCACCATGACTAATTTATTGATTCAGGTGTTACTTTGCGGAAATCCATTGTAAGCAAGTGATGGATTAAAAAGATATTTCATTTAGATGTCACCATGACATCAAGTGATGAATGAGGTACTTTTCGTTGTTTCTCCTTTTTAATGTAGCTGTTAAATATCCTGAAAGAAATATATAAACTAAATAATTTATGTCTTTTTTATATCACTAGTTTTATTATTTAGGTGTCATTCATAATTAAATTACGTCACACGAATTTCGTGAAATTTTGACCCCTCCTCCGTCCTTGTCACAGCTGGTCCGAGACACTGAGACTTCCTTCTCCATAGTGTGATTTCACATATTTTGCAATTATACCTACAGCAAGAAATAATTACATGAAAACTTTAATTTTTAATAGGACCTGGATTTTGAAATGTGACGTCACGCAATTTAGAATCCCCCCCCCCCCCCTTCAACGTGTGACAAAATTTATGGATAGCCCCGACGGGTTACAGACGTCTAAACTCTGGACCAGCCTTAAGAAGCCGGGCCCTAAGATTACGCATCGGGCAGAACGTGTTTCGCACATGCGCTCGTTGCCTCGCGGAAGGATATAATGACGGTTGTTGGACCCGTGATGGGAACTCGCGGCGGAGACTCTTCCGTAAACTTACGAGGGAAAGATTGCCAATACGTATTTTGTCGACAGTCGCTGGAGCGCGCCATGAAGTTCTCATTCGGCGTGGCGCACGTTTGGCGGCAGCGCGCCCTGGCCACGGCGGCTGCCGCGCACGAGCCGCGCCGCACTGCGCCCGCGCCGCCAGGTACGTCCTACCACTCAGGCCCATTAGATACCACTTCGCATGCTAATGGAACATCGACAGATTCATAGATAGGTCAGGTTTTGGCTACGTACTTATATTAAACGTTCAAAACACAAGCAGAATTACTGGTTAATAAATCAGTAGCAATTTAATGCGCTTACAAGTAGGACAAGTATTCTTTAGAAGATCTTCTTTTGTGATGTCCCAAAAATAGTCTTTTTGAGTTATGTCCATATTCCATTAAGCATGCGACTTAGTACCATAAGGACTTATACACTTTCGGAAAATGTATTTAAAAACAGTTAACACGTCCGTTGATAGACAAGGTGTTCTACTTAGTTCAAGAATTCCTTTATGACAAAATACACTGGAATTGCAAAAATCTAAATGAAAAGTTTTGAATTTTTTATTTTGTCAGTTTTAACATAATTTTTAGGACATAGTGTGTATCGAAATTGTGGTCTAGAATATTATAACTTTTATAATGTGTAATATTAGCTGCATTTCTTGTCAGTAAATATCGGCAGTGGTGTCACAGTAGGTGTTAAAACGTCGGCATGATTGATTTCAATACCAATCGTGATACTTGCGTTATCTATTGTATATCTCACACTCACACACACACACACAACACACACGCACACGCGCACACACACACACACACACGCGCGCATGCGCGCACAATACTATCACTTATAATCAATAGCTTTAGTTTTTTTGATTTTAGTTTATTTTTAATTTTCAATTTAATCTTAAGCATTTAAATATATATTTTTATGTTTGTTAATTCTTGCATGTTATGGAAGAGTGGCTTCTTCTGGCACAGGTGTCTTATCACTTAACCCTTTACCAGGCAGTGGTCAATATATGACCACCACAAATTGAACCTTATGCGGTTAACTTAAGGTAGAAAACCAATCAATATTTTCAACGTGATCTGCCTGTTAAAGGGATCTTTTATATTATTACCATGGTAAAGAAATATATATATTTTTTAAATTTTATATCTATATCTTTGGTACCTTGTCCTAGCTAGTAAATATTTATAACTAAACTGGGTGTCTTATACAGGAAGTCCCGCTTGGGGGGCGTATGTACGCGCTTATACCGTGATGAGTCGCGCGGCGCCGCTAGTGCCGGGAGACGCGCCTCTGAGGCTCGTTGCCGCCAACACCTACTACGACATGGGCTGGGTGAGTGACAATCAAAGACTTACATTATCAATCATTATCATAAGAGACGAAAAATAAAATAAAAATGAAAGGTAGCCTTTTTTTATTTTAAATAATGGCTTCGTGCGTCTAGCACATTTAGCCAGTGTCAAGTAAGTGATATATTAGTAATATATAATTCATAGTAAATGAGAATGAGTGGTGATAAAAATGATAAAGCCCCTAAGCCCCTTGTGTCCTCAGTAAAGATGTGGGACTGTACTGAGAACTCACATGGACTCCTTGAGAGAAAATATGAAAAGTGATGTTGCACTGTTTCGTTTGATTTACCAACACTCATGTATGTTCACGAACACTTAACGGTTAATAATCCACCGTTATTACACATTAATATTAGAAATATCACAAATTTTTGAAAATAAAACAAAACTGCAGACATGACGCTTCACTTTCCCGCCAAGGAGTCGGAAAGGTAGCCTAAACCAAATTGTTTTGCGTAGATAGAGGAGGGTATAGAGATGGCAGAACAGGCTTTGGCGATAGAAGAGGAGAAGGATGGGCCCATGCTGGCGCGGTGCTGCCTGTACAAGGGGATTGGACATCAAATGAAGGCACAGGTGAGCATATTTTATTTTTGTTTATACATACATAGGTCCCCCGAAGGGGTAGGTAGAGGCATAATATACGCCCACACTTCGAAAATTGTGTTGTAAGTCACACGTTATAGGTGGCGATCCTATTGCCGTTTACCGGGCACTTCTATATTCGCCAGAGCCTCGTCTGTTAATCGGCAGGCGCACCATTTGCAGGTAAGGTTGGTTTGGCCTCCGAAAATGATGGTAGAATCCCCGCATTTACGTTTATGTATAGGAAATGAAGAGTTAATTTATTAACCTTAAGCGATATGAACTAAAGTTACCGACATAGCCCAAGCACTATGGATGCAAACTACCTACAACGGTCCCGCTAGAACCTTATGTGCACAGCCCCCCCGGCTGTTTTCTATATTTAGCAGTAGACTTCCTTGGGCTGATGGTGATGTTGAGGAAACGACAGAACACAAGCAAATGAATTAATCATAAAATTAAAAGTAATAAAGTTGTTGTGCTTTTGAATTCCACATTTGTTATATATGTATGTTAAAAAAAGTTGAACTCACATTGAGTTTTTTTTTCTTTTAAATAATGGCTTTGTGCGTTTAGCACATTTAGCCAGGGTAAAGTAAGTGATATATTGATATGAAATAATTCATAGTAAATGAGAATGATGATAAATGGTAAATGAGATACCCTCCTCTAAGCCCCTTGAGTCCTCTGTACAGATGTGGGACTATACTGAGATCTCACATGGATTCCTTGAGAGAATTTGCTAAGTGATGTTGCACTGCTTTGTTTACCAACACTCATATATATTTACAAACACTTAACGGTTAATTATCAACCGTTATTACACATTAATGTTAGAAATATCACAAATTTAAAAAAATAAAACTGCAAGTATGACACTTCACTTTCCCGCCAAGAAGCCCATATTGAGTTAATCATTATCTTGATTTATTTAAATCGACACAACCTTTGCACAGAAAACAAATTCTCGTATCGAGAAAGAAGCGGAGAATGATCTAAGTCTGAAAGCGCTCGTCCGGGCGGTGCAGACGGACGACAACGACCACCTGGCGTTTTACTACCTCGGGCTGCAGTACTTGCATCTGGGCATGCTCAACGAAGCTATGGTGAGTGCTTTTAACATGAAAATAAAATAAAATATACTTTATTGTCTTTAAGATCAACATGATCATTTAGATTCGTCAAACATTTACACAAAATGGAAATTCCATATATTTGTTTTAACAACAATGAAATAAATATGAGCGGTACCATAATAAAGGAGTAAAAGCAAATGGGTTCTTTGTCAGAATTTGTCAGTTTATCTGTCTGTTGTGGTTTTCTCAAGATTTGTCAGTCAGCCTGTCATGATTTTAAAGGAGGGAGGGGATTGTCCGTCAGTCAGTCCGTCGATGACTCTAACGAGGCTTCCAAAAGGCAACGAGACTGAGAAGAAGGCCTCAAGAAACTCATCTCGGCTTTTTTTTAAATTATGTCTAAAGATCTAATACAATTAAAGAAATAAATTGTTAAGATTACCGCTGTTCTTAAAGCTAACAAAATCTAATATCTAAAGATCATATCTCATCTATTCTCAAGAAAGAAAGGAGCAATTCATGTCACTTCCAGGCAGACTTGTCGTTCATAAAATCTTTAACACTATAATAAGCCTTCTGGCACAATTTACTTTTTATGTAATTTTTAAATTTAGTTATAGATAAATTAGCCACATCATCTTGCAGCGTATTGTACATGCGAATACTATTCCCTGCTACATACATGCTATTTCAAATATATAGGCTTGTACGGAAGACCAGCGCCGCGGGGCCTTAGTGACCCTTCGGCATATGCTGAGTATAAGCCTTTTCGGTGCCATATGTGTATATTAATTTTTATTTTTGTAAAACAATGTATCATGTGTCACGGAATAAATTATTTTCTTTCTTTCTCCTTTCATTGTATAACATACAGTACCTTTATAGATAGTGAGCCTAAATTGAAGAAAAAATAAAACAATATTATTTAAAATTTACTGTAAGTGTGAGCTGGCTAACGTAATTTTATTAATGTATTCGCTATCTCACAACTAAAAAATATACATAAACGAAAAATGTACAGAGAATAAGACCCCGCAGTTAAACCGTACTCACGGTTTTGTGGGACTTATAAATAAGTTATTATAACCTGTACGTACTAAATAAATAAATAATCATCACAGTTACTCACGTTTAGCAATTCATCTTTACCTTTTATAACATCCTATGTATCTATCTACTCATGATCTCATGATCGCAATATTTTTTTTAAGTTTGAAGTTGTGTGATGATATGACGCGACGCGCTCGTGCCTCGCAGCGTGCGGGCAGTGTTCGGGGGCCGCGTTAACGCTCGCCATGATTGTGTGTTGTATAGGACGCGACGCGCTCGTGCCTCGCAGCGTGCGGGGAGTGTTCGGGGGCCGCGTTAACGCTCGCCATGATCGTGTGTTGTATAGGACGCGACGCGGTCGTGCCTCGCAGCGTGCGGGGAGTGTTCGGGGGCCGCGTTAACGCTCGCCATGATTGTGTGTTGTATAGGACGCGACGCGCTCGTGCCTCGCAGCGTGCGGGGAGTGTTCGGGGGCCGCGTTAACGCTCGCTATGATTGTGTGTTGTATAGGACGCGACGCGCTCGTGCCTCGCAGCGTGCGGGCAGTGTTCGGGGGCCGCGTTAACGCTCGCCATGATTGTGTGTTGTATAGGACGCGACGCGCTCGTGCCTCGCAGCGTGCGGGGAGTGTTCGGGGGCCGCGTTAACGCTCGCTATGATTGTGTGTTGTATAGGACGCGACGCGCTCGTGCCTCGCAGCGTGCGGGCAGTGTTCGGGGGCCGCGTTAACGCTCGCCATGATTGTGTGTTGTATAGGACGCGACGCGCTCGTGCCTCGCAGCGTGCGGGGAGTGTTCGGGGGCCGCGTTAACGCTCGCTATGATTGTGTGTTGTATAGGACGCGACGCGCTCGTGCCTCGCAGCGTGCGGGGAGTGTTCGGGGGCCGCGTTAACGCTCGCTATGATTGTGTGTTGTATAGGACGCGACGCGCTCGTGCCTCGCAGCGTGCGGGCAGTGTTCGGGGGCCGCGTTAACGCTCGCCATGATTGTGTGTTGTATAGGACGCGACGCGCTCGTGCCTCGCAGCGTGCGGGGAGTGTTCGGGGGCCGCGTTAACGCTCGCTATGATTGTGTGTTGTATAGGACGCGACGCGCTCGTGCTTCGCAGCGTGCGGGCAGTGTTCGGGGGCCGCGTTAACGCTCGCCATGATTGTGTGTTGTATAGGACGCGACGCGCTCGTGCCTCGCAGCGTGCGGGGAGTGTTCGGGGGCCGCGTTAACGCTCGCTATGATTGTGTGTTGTATAGGACGCGACGCGCTCGTGCCTCGCAGCGTGCGGGGAGTGTTCGGGGGCCGCGTTAACGCTCGCCATGATCGTGTGTTGTATAGGACGCGACGCGGTCGTGCCTCGCAGCGTGCGGGGAGTGTTCGGGGGCCGCGTTAACGCTCGCCATGATTGTGTGTTGTATAGGACGCGACGCGCTCGTGCCTCGCAGCGTGCGGGGAGTGTTCGGGGGCCGCGTTAACGCTCGCCATGATCGTGTGTTGTATAGGACGCGACGCGGTCGTGCCTCGCAGCGTGCGGGGAGTGTTCGGGGGCCGCGTTAACGCTCGCCATGATCGTGTGTTGTATAGGACGCGACGCGCTCGTGCCTCGCAGCGTGCGGGCAGTGTTCGGGGGCCGCGTTAACGCTCGCCATGATTGTGTGTTGTATAGGACGCGACGCGCTCGTGCCTCGCAGCGTGCGGGGAGTGTTCGGGGGCCGCGTTAACGCTCGCCATGATCGTGTGTTGTATAGGACGCGACGCGGTCGTGCCTCGCAGCGTGCGGGGAGTGTTCGGGGGCCGCGTTAACGCTCGCCATGATTGTGTGTTGTATAGGACGCGACGCGCTCGTGCCTCGCAGCGTGCGGGGAGTGTTCGGGGGCCGCGTTAACGCTCGCTATGATTGTGTGTTGTATAGGACGCGACGCGCTCGTGCCTCGCAGCGTGCGGGCAGTGTTCGGGGGCCGCGTTAACGCTCGCCATGATTGTGTGTTGTATAGGACGCGACGCGCTCGTGCCTCGCAGCGTGCGGGGAGTGTTCGGGGGCCGCGTTAACGCTCGCTATGATTGTGTGTTGTATAGGACGCGACGCGCTCGTGCCTCGCAGCGTGCGGGCAGTGTTCGGGGGCCGCGTTAACGCTCGCCATGATTGTGTGTTGTATAGGACGCGACGCGCTCGTGCCTCGCAGCGTGCGGGGAGTGTTCGGGGGCCGCGTTAACGCTCGCTATGATTGTGTGTTGTATAGGACGCGACGCGCTCGTGCCTCGCAGCGTGCGGGGAGTGTTCGGGGGCCGCGTTAACGCTCGCTATGATTGTGTGTTGTATAGGACGCGACGCGCTCGTGCCTCGCAGCGTGCGGGGAGTGTTCGGGGGCCGCGTTAACGCTCGCTATGATTGTGTGTTGTATAGGACGCGACGCGCTCGTGCCTCGCAGCGTGCGGGGAGTGTTCGGGGGCCGCGTTAACGCTCGCTATGATTGTGTGTTGTATAGGACGCGACGCGCTCGTGCCTCGCAGCGTGCGGGCAGTGTTCGGGGGCCGCGTTAACGCTCGCCATGATTGTGTGTTGTATAGGACGCGACGCGCTCGTGCCTCGCAGCGTGCGGGGAGTGTTCGGGGGCCGCGTTAACGCTCGCTATGATTGTGTGTTGTATAGGACGCGACGCGCTCGTGCCTCGCAGCGTGCGGGGAGTGTTCGGGGGCCGCGTTAACGCTCGCTATGATTGTGTGTTGTATAGGACGCGACGCGCTCGTGCCTCGCAGCGTGCGGGGAGTGTTCGGGGGCCGCGTTAACGCTCGCTATGATTGTGTGTTGTATAGGACGCGACGCGCTCGTGCCTCGCAGCGTGCGGGGAGTGTTCGGGGGCCGCGTTAACGCTCGCTATGATTGTGTGTTGTATAGGACGCGACGCGCTCGTGCCTCGCAGCGTGCGGGCAGTGTTCGGGGGCCGCGTTAACGCTCGCCATGATTGTGTGTTGTATAGGACGCGACGCGCTCGTGCCTCGCAGCGTGCGGGGAGTGTTCGGGGGCCGCGTTAACGCTCGCTATGATTGTGTGTTGTATAGGACGCGACGCGCTCGTGCCTCGCAGCGTGCGGGGAGTGTTCGGGGGCCGCGTTAACGCTCGCTATGATTGTGTGTTGTATAGGACGCGACGCGCTCGTGCCTCGCAGCGTGCGGGGAGTGTTCGGGGGCCGCGTTAACGCTCGCTATGATTGTGTGTTGTATAGGACGCGACGCGCTCGTGCCTCGCAGCGTGCGGGCAGTGTTCGGGGGCCGCGTTAACGCTCGCCATGATTGTGTGTTGTATAGGACGCGACGCGCTCGTGCCTCGCAGCGTGCGGGGAGTGTTCGGGGGCCGCGTTAACGCTCGCTATGATTGTGTGTTGTATAGGACGCGACGCGCTCGTGCTTCGCAGCGTGCGGGCAGTGTTCGGGGGCCGCGTTAACGCTCGCCATGATTGTGTGTTGTATAGGACGCGACGCGCTCGTGCCTCGCAGCGTGCGGGGAGTGTTCGGGGGCCGCGTTAACGCTCGCCATGATCGTGTGTTGTATAGGACGCGACGCGCTCGTGCCTCGCAGCGTGCGGGCAGTGTTCGGGGGCCGCGTTAACGCTCGCCATGATTGTGTGTTGTATAGGACGCGACGCGCTCGTGCCTCGCAGCGTGCGGGGAGTGTTCGGGGGCCGCGTTAACGCTCGCCATGATCGTGTGTTGTATAGGACGCGACGCGGTCGTGCCTCGCAGCGTGCGGGGAGTGTTCGGGGGCCGCGTTAACGCTCGCCATGATTGTGTGTTGTATAGGACGCGACGCGCTCGTGCCTCGCAGCGTGCGGGGAGTGTTCGGGGGCCGCGTTAACGCTCGCCATGATTGTGTGTTGTATAGGACGCGACGCGCTCGTGCCTCGCAGCGTGCGGGGAGTGTTCGGGGGCCGCGTTAACGCTCGCCATGATTGTGTGTTGTATAGGACGCGACGCGCTCGTGCCTCGCAGCGTGCGGGGAGTGTTCGGGGGGTCTGCGGCTGGCGTCAGCGCTGTGGTCGTGCGCGTGCGCGGGCCGGCGCTCGCCGCGCGCGCTGGCCGCGGCCCGCCTGGCGCACCACCACCGGCCGCGCGCGCTGTGGCCCCGCCTGCATCGCGCGCTGCTGCTGCGGCACCGCTCCGGAGAGGTCAGTGCACCCAGCTGGAGGGAGCCGGGAACATCGTCATCTATATGTCCTGCCCTATATTGACCCTCAGAGACTGCTGCTGCGGCACCGCCCTGCTGTAGGGAGCCGGGATCATTTCATCAACATGTCCTGCCCTATAGTGACCCTTGGAGACTGCTGCTGCGGCACCGCTCCGGAGAGGTCAGTCCACCCTGCTGGAGGGACCCGGTAACATCGTCATCGACATGTCCTGCCTATAGTGACCCGTGGAGACTGCTGCTGCGGCACCGCTCCGGAGAGGTCAGTGCACCCAGCTGGAGGGAGCCGGGAACATTTCATCAACATGGCCTGCCTATAGTGACCCTTGGAGACTGCTGCTGCGGCACCGCTCCGGAGAGGTCAGTGCACCCAGCTGGAGGGAGCCGGGAACATTTCATCAACATGGCCTGTCCTATAGTGACCCTTGGAGACTGCTGCTGCGGCACCGCCCTGCTGTAAAGAGCCGGGAACATTTCATCAACATGGCCTGTCCTATAGTGACCCTTGGAGACTGCTGCTGCGGCACCGCTCCGGAGAGGTCAGTGCACCCTGCTGGAGGGAGCCGGGAACATCGTCATCAACATGTCCTGCCCTATAGTGACCCTCGGAGACTGCTGCTGCGGCACCGCTCCGGAGAGGTCAGTCCACCCAGCTAGAGGGAGCCGGGAACATTTCATCAACATGGCCTGTCCTATAGTGACCCTTGGAGACTGCTGCTGCGGCACCGCTCCGGAGAGGTCAGTCCACCCAGCTGGAGGGAGCCGGGAACATTTCATCAACATGGCCTGTCCTATAGTGACCCTTGGAGACTGCTGCTGCGGCACCGCCCTGCTGTAAAGAGCCGGGAACATTTCATCAACATGGCCTGTCCTATAGTGACCCTTGGAGACTGCTGCTGCGGCACCGCTCCGGAGAGGTCAGTGCACCCTGCTGGAGGGAGCCGGGAACATCGTCATCAACATGTCCTGCCCTATAGTGACCCTCGGAGACTGCTGCTGCGGCACCGCTCCGGAGAGGTCAGTCCACCCAGCTGGAGGGAGCCGGGAACATTTCATCAACATGGCCTGTCCTATAGTGACCCTTGGAGACTGCTGCTGCGGCACCGCCCTGCTGTAAAGAGCCGGGAACATTTCATCAACATGGCCTGTCCTATAGTGACCCTCGGAGACTGCTGCTGCGGCACCGCCCTGCTGTAAAGAGCCGGGAACATTTCATCAACATGGCCTGTCCTATAGTGACCCTTGGAGACTGCTGCTGCGGCACCGCTCCGGAGAGGTCAGTCCACCCTGCTGGAGGGAGCCGGGAACATCGTCATCAACATGTCCTGCCCTATAGTGACCCTCGGAGACTGCTGCTGTGACATCGCTCAACAAACAGCTGCAGTAATATCATTTCATGAACAGCATAATAACATTGGCTCGCCCAATGGTGTCACCTCGTGACTCCTGCTGCGGCATCGCTCTGGAAAGATCAGCCGCAAATCGCTCATTAGGATTCATTATTGGAACTTCATCATTATTATCATGCCTTGCCTGATGACCATTTATTTTGTTTCAAATACTAAGTTAAGTTAAAACTCGTAAAACAAAATTTGTTATCTATGTTAGCTATGCTGCCATGTGAGGTTGTTGGTGATTTACAAATACTATTTACCCGTACGTACGTTATGTGCTTTATCCGTACGCGTTACTCCAGTACGGATTGCCACAAGGCAGTGTACTGGGGTCCTTAAAAGTTTTTCTTTGTATAAATGCAATTTTGTACATCGGTGTATTGGAATTTCGTATTGTTTAAAGCTTTTAAAATGATAGTTACACTGTCTTCGTGTAATACAAATTTAATAACTAATTTATCGCTTTTAATATATAACAAAAATAAAAACATCCTCATTTGTTCAACAGGCAGCGTTGGCGACCGGCAAAGAGTTGCTAACGCTACTAAACAGCACAGAGAACGAAGCGGAACCAGACAACGACGGGTACCGCGATCTAGACGCGCTCTCAGACTCGCAGCACGAGGATGTCCACAGCAATAGGGACGCAGGTAACTGGTATAGAATAGATGTATGACTTCAGGGGTTCATCAGGGGACCCATATGGGCACCGAGATCCTAGTAATATAATACAAACAACTTGATCCAGAGCTAAACGAGTCAGTTGATTAGTTATAGTAAGACTGTGTCGAGAAAAACGCTTTAAAATTGTTGGTGCGTATTTCATTAATCATATTTTAATCACATCAAGGTGTACAAAATTGATTACGTCGGTAACAAAATACATGGGTTCACTGCAGCAGACGACCCCCATAAATTACCAGTGTGACCAATTGTAAGCGGCCTGCATCTATCGCAATCGTTCGTCCATCTTGCAGGTGGACGTCCTACACCACGGTTTATGTCAATTTTCTGCCCTAATGCCGAACGCAGGAATAATTGAAATATAACCTACTCACAATTAACACAGCCAAAACATCATATTTGATAATATTCACTGCCAAGAATAAACAAATACCCAAATACACACCACTTCACATAAACAATGACATTTTGAACCGTGTGACAGTCAGGAAAAATATCTGGGCTTGTAGGTAGACGATAAGCA
This sequence comes from Musotima nitidalis, assembly GCA_949126915.1. Classification (NCBI taxonomy): domain Eukaryota; kingdom Metazoa; phylum Arthropoda; class Insecta; order Lepidoptera; family Crambidae; genus Musotima; species Musotima nitidalis. Next base: position 846,325 of record OX421424.1, on the reverse strand, counting down.
AGTGATGGATTAAAAATATCTTTGTAACAATTCCCGCGCTACTATAATTTCCCGAAAAATCGAGAAACTATTCAACACGACACGTGTTTCGCCCTTACACAGGGCATCTTCAGGTAAGATAGGAGTGCACTCTCGTTTCAGCGTTGGTCGTGAAGACATCGTTGTTCTGAGGCTTATATCTTACCTGAAGATGCCCTGTGTAAGGGCGAAACACGTGTCGTGTTGAATAGTTTCTCGATTTTTCGGGAAATTATAGTAGCGCGGGAATTGTTACAAAGATATTTTTAATCCATCACTTGCTTACAATGGATTTCCGCAAAGTAACGCCTGAATCAATAAATTATGGTAGACGATAAACTAACGTGGCAGACACACATAAATCATACAGCAACTAAACTAAGATCCACATTAGGAGCATTATATAAAACTGCAAATAGCATCCCACTGATCATTCGGCCTATTGTCTATAACTCCTTAATAAAGTCACATCTGGAATACTTGATTCCAATATGGGAAACGTCTGCCATAAGTAATCTGAATACATTACAAAGAGTTCAAAATAAAATAATAAAAACATTATTTGACGACCGATATGGCGTAGAGGTCAGTATACCTACACTTCACTCCAGAGGTCGTGGGTTCGATTCCCACTCAGGACAAATCTTTGTGTGCATGAACATGAATAAAGTATTCAAGTATGTTTATCCGTTGTTTAGTATCCATAACACAAGTTCTTAATGATACTTATCTTGGAACTAAATAATTGGTCTAATTGTCAGAAAATATTTATTTATTTACAATACCGCTCCCCTCCCGAGCAAGGCAGCATAGGTTTAAAGAATTTATTTCTCATAAAAACATAATGGCTCACTTAAAATGAGATACAATAAATTATATAGATTTTTATTCTTTGTATTTATTTATGTATATAAGGTTTATATATCTGATAATAATATGTATCTTATATCATATTTTGTATATATTTATATGTGTAATATTATCATATTGTAGTGTACTAAATAACGGATAAACATACATGAATACTATTTTTTTTTGTAAATAAATACTTAATATACATAGGTAAACACCAGACCAGAACAAATATTCATGTTCATGCACACAAATATTTGTCCTGTCTGGGAATCGAACCCACGACCTTGGAGCGAAGAGCGGGTTATACTGACCTCCACGCCAAATCGGTCGTCATTATGTTTTATGAGAAATAAATTCTTTAAACCTTTGCTGCCTTGCTTGGTAGGGGAGCGGTATTGAGCAGGGGGCCTACCGCCGAATTCGATGGATTACTGGTAATCCATCTAGATCAAACTTTGTTTTGCGTTCATTAATCCGTACCGGGGAATCTGCCGACAGCCACCTCTCATTCATGACCTTCAGTCCGTGACAGACCAATAGGTAAATGGAGAACGCCATTTTGTTTCGATTTCCATGAGTTCGGCGGTACGACAGAATCAATTCGAAATCCATTTTGCCTTATAATCGATTGCCATCGAACTCGGCGGTAGGCCCCCTGGGATGATGATAGTGATGTGGGATTGGATGTGTTGCAGCGAGTATAGCGCGGGGTCCCGGGGTGTACCGCATGGAGCGCGCTCTGTCGGCTTTGTCTTGTGCGGCGCCGCGCCCCGCCCCCTCGGACAGTCGCGCCCACGCTTGGCTGCTGCTGGCCGACTTGTGTTTGTCGTAAGTATATTTCATCCCGGACACTCAGGGACAACGATACGATCTCATAGCGAAATAACACAGTGCAAGCAGTTCATTTAACTTGGCGGTATTCGCTGCAATTTCATTTTTTGTCACCGCGGCCTTTACGTTAAAGCGTACCTCTCGAGAATCAAGAAAGTCTCATAGCGAGTATAGCAGTATATTCAACTTGGCGATATTCGCTGCAATTTCAGTGTACGTCACCGCGGCCTTTACGTTAAAGCGTACCTCTCGAGGATCAAGAAATTCTCATAGCGAGTATAGCAGTATATTTAACTTGGCGGTATTCGCTGCATTTTCAGTGTACGTCACCGCGGCCTTTACGTTAAAGCGTACCTCTCGAGGATCAAGAAAGTCTCATAGCGAGTATAGCAGTATATTTAACTTGGCGGTATTCGCTGCTATTTCAGTTTACGTCACCGCGGCCTTTACGTTAAAGCGTACCTCTCGAGGATCAAGAGAGTCTCATAGCGAGTATAGCAGTATATTTAACTTGGCGGTATTCGCTGCTATTTCAGTTTACGTCACAGCGGCCTTTACGTTAAAGCGTACCTCTCGAGGATCAAGAAAGTCTCATAGCGAGTATAGCAGTATATTTAACTTGGCGGTATTCGCTGCTATTTCAGTTTACGTCACAGCGGCCTTTACGTTAAAGCGTACCTCTCGAGGATCAAGAGAGTCTCATAGCGAGTATAGCAGTATATTTAACTTGGCGGTATTCACTGCAATTTCAGTTTACGTCACCGCGGCCAAAAGCGTACCTCACAAACGTACAACGCACGCTACATAATTATAAAATAAGGTACTTTTTTCTCTACCCTGCCTCTAGTTTTGTCGCGGGAACTGCTAGTTGGCTACGTAAAGGCGGCAGTGTATTATTTATATATGTTACCGGCCAAACCCGATTTTAGGACAAACTAGTATAGCCCAGTCCAAACTAATTTAGGTAGGCTGCATAAAGTGTTTTTTAATAGTAAGAAAAAAAAATAACCTCTACCTAACCCAAAAAGAGATACTTATACTTCTCTTTTTGGGCTAAGTTGTTTTTATTTTTTTTTCTTACTATTAAAAAACATTTTATTATACTTGTATTTGTACTTGGTGGCAGCCCACCTAAATTAGTTTGGACTAGGCTATACTAGTTTGTCCTAAAATCGAGTTTGGCCGGTAACATATATAATGGCGCATTTCTGGCGATTATTTCTGGCGCATATAACATTGCCCGGTAAGCGGCAATAGGCTCGCCACCTATTACGTGGGACCGACTATATGATTAGCAAAGGGTGGGCGTGTAATATGCATCTGCCTATCCTTCGGGGAAACAGACGTGAATGTATGTATGTATTATTGAAATTATTACTAGCGACTTCGTCATTGGTACTTACTCATTTTTCTAAAATCGCATACCTTTGCCTCCCTATTTTACCCCCTTAGGGGTTGAAATTTTTAAAATCATATAATCGTTCTTATCTTTAAAGAAATGATTGAAATGCAACGACGTTTTAAATCAAATTCAGCTCAAGTCTTTGCACGCCAGTTGACAGACGACCAATAGACTTTAGATTAGATGGCGTTCATCGTGTGTTTGTCCCCCCAGCTTGGAGCGCGTGGGCGCCGCGGCTGGCTGCGTCAGCGAAGCGGCGGCTATCACGCCCTTCAGCCATCTCGTCTTGTACACGGTTAGTCATCATATCCTAGCATTATCGCGGTTGCCCTAGACTTAAGCTTGGGGCCCAGGGTCTGCTCACTGGTTCAACCAGATTTAAATGAATTTCAGTTATTACGTTGAGCGACTGCCGTCAGACCTCCGGAATCCAGAGGGAAACATCCTTCTATGGTTAAGCCAGCTGTCAGTCTGTTCGAAAGCACTGACTTCCTAATAACGACTGCCATAGATGTTCATGAAAGCCGGGACCAACGGCTTAACGTGCTTTCCGAGGCACGGAGCAAGTGATAATTACGCATATAACTTCGAAAAGTAATAGGTGCCACCAGGGTTTGTACCCGCGACTCTCTGAATTTAAAGGCAAGGGGAGTACACAAACAGCACATATTATTATGTTGTAAACGGTTAGTGTTAGAGCCAGCTGGAATACTCTTATGTATTGTTTTAATTTGTTAAATTTACACAAATCTTGACGTTTTGACACTCGAGTACTCATAGACCGGAAAATGAAAAAAAATATTACATTATTTTAGTGTAATAAACTCAATCGGCAGTTACACACGCTTTTCTTTATTACCCGCATAGCACCGAGACGCCTTATTCTTTAGTAAATTTATGTGAAAACGGAACGTGTCCAAATACATACACATGCTGCACATGAACTGTATACGGTCAGTACATAACAGTATCACAGTTCGTACCTTGGTATATTCGTCCAGTATACAGTGGTAAATAATTTTGGTGTTGATATGAATTTTCTATAAGTTGAGTGTTTTGACTATAAGTGCCAACTAAGTATTATTGGTGTTTATTGCTAGCGCGGGCGGGTGCACGCGGCCAGTAGCGAGTGGGACGATGCGCGCCAGTGCTTCCAGAACGCTCTCGCCGTGCACCCCACGCATCTGGACAGCATCATCCAGCTCGGTACGTGTTTCCTCAACAGCCACCACCACTATTGCACAAAGACTTCTCCAATGTTACGCAACTGAGTCGAACTTCTGATCTTAACAATAAAGTAAAATAATGGCATCTGGACAGGTTTACTGTTGTTTGATAAAAAACGTATGATAAATTATCATGTTAAATACACTAATCATTTGACAAACTTTCATTTCTAAAACATATAACTTTAAAAACAATCTACTGACGAAATACACGTTCCGCAAATGTTTTACTTTGCAAATATTTCACTAGTCAAATTATTATTTTAATAATGTTTATTTGGCTAAATAATTCGTTAGTCAAATGATATAGAAAATAACTTTGTACCTGTCTGTCTGTAAACGCCTGTTGTATGTTACAAAAGGAGATATTTTGAATAATTTTATCGGGAGTACTTCAATAAAATTATCCGAACTTAGTTCAGTTAAAAAACACACTTAACTTAACTAACCGAAATAAGTAAAATTCGTTGTGGTCGCAGTTCTAACCTAATCTAACCTAGCCATTTTAATTTAGTTAATAACCTTTTGCATGCATTTTGTCAAATGTTATTTATATACGTTGTTTTGCCTACTAAATGTTTTTAAAAATAATCCTTTAGGTATATGAAATGATGTTTTGACGTATCAAAATTTTTTCTGGTAAATAATTTGTCAAAGGAATAGTTCGTTGAACAATAGTTTGTAAAAGGTAAATTTATCAAACGTTATTTTGTAAATGAAAATTTGTCAATTGTTTTTTGTCAAATGATTGGACACCATCTGGACAGCATCATCTGTGCGTGCATAAACACACGCATCTACAATAATCCTTGTGTAAAATCATCCTTACATATATTCGCATATTAAAATCACAACCCTCACAAGTACATGATGAAGGCCAACAGAATCAGAACCAGTTCAGTATAGTCGTCTACTGCTGCAGATCTCGCCTTTCAAATGTCTCGCTACTGAACTCGAAATATACCGGAGCATCCACACCGGAGTTGCTTTTTGTTTGGCAACGTTTCCAAGTGCTATTCAGAAACATCCGACAGCAAAATGTTATGTACAGTAATAATAATAATAGTTTTACTCAAGACATTTCTTCCATATAACATTATACGGTGATTACACTATGCACAGCCTGTGTGGTGGCTATACAGTGTGATTATCTTAAGCTCGTTTAAGGAGCGGTGTTGTTTTTAAACGACATACTAAAAACCACAGATAAAACAGAACTTCCTTTGATTTGTTATTAATTTTGGCAAATTAAAGGAAGAATTTTTTCTACGCAATTTGCCCTTTATCAGATGTATTTTATGCAAACGTAAAAAAAATGTCCATTTTAGGGTTAAGCCTAAATAATTAAATTCTTCAAGCGTATACACATGCCACTTATTTAACACACTTACGAAAGTGATATGATGTATATAAGCTGAGTTTGTAAAATAGTTTAAAAGTTACTATATGTTACCCAATGTTACGAAACGATACCGTGTTGCTCAACAAAAAGTAACTGCGGTGTGGATGCACCGGAAGGATAGAATTTTGATCGTGATTCTCCGGCCGTATCTACTCTCGTTTCAGCGTCGGTCTTGAAGACATCGTTGTTCTGAGGCTCCTATCTTACCTGAAGATGCCCTGTGTAAAGGCGAAACACGTGTCGTGTTGGATAGTTTCTCGATTTTGACGTGACAACGTCTTAAATTAGGTTGCGGCTGGGAGTCACTTATGAAAAAGTGTAACGCTCGGTAACGTTACGATGAGTCACCGAACGAGAGAGAGGCCCGGCGAATGCCTTGCGTCTCTCTCCCACTCAACTATGATCGGTCTGCCGCGCGCGCAGCACTAGAATTCCTTGTTCCTATTGTGCAATTTAATTATATTCATATCAATAAATATTCTACCGAGAAAAAGACGTTGTCACGTAAAATCTTCGCCCGTAAAAACGACTTTACAGGCAACCATTTTTTCGGGAAATTATAGGAGCGCGGGAATTGTTACAAAGATATTTTTTTAATTCATCCCTTGCTTAGGAGGTGCGTACTACCAGCTGGGCTGGCTGCGACTCGCGGAGAAGAGTCTCCGAGAGGCGGCCAACCTGGAGCCGCGGCGCGCTGACACCTGGCGCCGCCTGTCGCTGGTGCTGTGGGCCCTGGACGAGGCTGGCGCGGCGGCGGACGCGGCGGCCGCGGCGCTGGCGCTGCACCACCAGGAACCCGCCTGCCAGCTGCCGCTGTGACCAGCCCCGCCCACGTGAGTCCACCAGACCTACCCAGGATTCATCGCATCATCATTCATCGTTTACATCTAGAAACTCTGTGAGAAACTTCGACGGACTGGTAAACTGCAAATCTGGAGCTCTGTAGGAAACTCCTCGACGCTCCTGGTTGACCGTCCGCATTAGTAATGATCCTGATGAAAGGATTCATCGCCTCCGCATTCATCATCTATATGTATAGAAGAACCTCCTCTAAGCATTTGGAATACTGCAAATTCGACATTATTGAAGATCCTGGTGTAAATTTAAGTATTTAGTACTTTATCATTTACTTCTATTAACCTCTTTTGGAAACTTTGACGCTCTTGAAAAACTGCAAAGGCGAGCGATACGCAATATTGAAGATCCTGAAGACCCCCCGCCACATCCAGGATTCATCACCAGATCAAAACATAATATTTATTTTAAGTTATGCTCTTAGAACGTCAACTTAAAACTGCAGCGTACATTTACTGCGGTCAGGAGCTTGATTGTGGAAGAATCAGGCAAGATTCATCATCAACTTTTACAGACCTGCGTAAGAAACCTGCTCGACGCACTTAACAGACAGCAATGGCGAGCGGTCCGCATTATTCATTTTTCTGAGGACGCAGCGACATCCGGGATTCATCACCTCATCATTCATCGTCTACTTCTATGGACCTTAGTATGAAGCTCGACGGACACTGCCAAAAGTGGTCCGCATTATTGAAGATGCTGAGGAAATCTAACTGCCTAAGAAGATTACTTATCTCAGTGTCTTCTACCGGAATCACCACGTATAATGTTCTAAAGAATTTTTGGTTCGAATCCTGTCCTCCTTTCCTCTCCCGAACTACACGTGTTGGTCTTAGAAACCACCCTCATACTGCGCAGCCAATCAGCACTCGATCCAAACATTTTGGGCTTTGGTATTCTCTGCCGGCGCATGTGTTTCTCAGCTTCTATAGTCCCAGGTCTTTTAATTTGGGCACGAAACGACAGTTTTCTTTATAATCTGACACGTTGTATTGACCACTACCTGCCTGATACTAAGCAGTCGATCCAGTCCAACAAAATTAAGGCGCTTCATACCGTAAAATAAGCACGGTACCAGTTCTGCAGGCTGCCAAAAGGGAGTTCGTTGGCTACCATTGGAGAATATTGACTGCTTACAATCAGGCAAGATGTGGTCGTTCTTACGTGTTTCATCAAAAAACTTGTCAAATGTACTCGTACAAGACATTAGGGTGCATACGAACGTCAATACGACTTATCACCTTACCTATCATGTACGGATAACCTCACAACAAACGTCACTCTTCCTGACCTGTATCTGACATCTAACTGCACACGCTGTTAATCAGTCGCTGTTATTATAAATTCATAATCACTCTAACTATGCGTCGGATATTTATCCCAAATGTAAATAATGTTATCTTCTATTTGCGCGATTATATATAGTAAATAAAACACATTTTGTGGATTGAAATCTCTGTTTAATAAACTGACGCCGAAGTAAAATCTGCTTATTAAACATGTGTTTTAAATATATTTTACCTATGTTGTCCTTCCCCTCTGATGTTCCCATTTCTCCCTGTTGTGGGCGAGTCTCTCCCAGTTCGGAACGTAGGAGACATTATCGTCACCTATTCTATGCAAATTTTCGCCCATCGCTGTGTGTGCATCCTAATTAAGTCCCACTTCAATAAGGCTGTCTTAGGAAATAAAAAATGCTTTAAAGGCTCTAAATGTTACGAATTATTCTTCTTAAATACTTCACACGTATGACACTAGTGTTCAAGAAACCTAAACAATATAGAATCATCATCATCAGCCTATACTAGTCCACTGCTGGACATAGCCCTCCCACAAATCGCGCCATTTTCCCCTGTCTTCGGCTTGCCGCATCCAGCATCTGCCAGCGACCGCTTACCCCACCTGGCGAGTGGATAATATAAAATGACCAACCGCAATTTAAATCCGCAAAATGTGTTTTATAAATTACCATACGTATAAGTTTTATAGAGTACTTTACGTGTAATTTTTAAAGCGACTCTTTTCAAGTCAAATGTTTTGTGGGAGTCGTAAGATATGTGAAAATAACTTAACAATGAGTTGTGTTTAGCTTTAAGCCTTTGAAAACGAACTATCATGGAAATCGCTAGTTATAATTACCTGAGCTGTACACGGTAACGTTTTGGTAGTTTTAATCACTTGGTTCAAGTGAAATACTATTAATTGCAGCATAAACTTCTTTAAACAATCAGGGGCTTATGACAAAAAAAGATCTAATGTTAAACCAGGTTTAACTTCAGATTTTGTTTTGTAATAAGCCAAGTGTTAAATTTTAAAACGAATAACATGAAACCAGTAGCAGTCGTATAATACTAGTACTCAAGGTTATTTACCGTGAAACTAAAAAAATTGGAAGAGAATATTTATTTATTTAAATGTAAACTTTTTGAGTTCATTATTTTTCCAAACTTAATAATTGGCTAAGGTATATTTTTTTCAAAAATGGGATAATTTGGTAGTTTTCATTATTTTTTTACTACGTTATTTATATTCCTCACATGATTAAAAACTACTAAATGATTACCATATACACATAAATACTTACACACTAAGTGTTTCTAAATTATGTGTACATACAAAAGAAAGTAATAAAATGAGAATCCACTTGATATTCAATTAATATTTCTTTACAAAAGTTGCTTACAAATATATAGGCAATGTAATAATTTTAGTAACACTTCTAAAGTAAATCCTTAAATATTTTGTACTACCAATAAGGGGCTATCCATAAATTACGTCACACATAAATGGGGAGGGAGGGGGTTGACGAAGTGTGACATGGTGTGACAAGGGGATGGGAGGGATCCTAAATTTTGTGACGCCACATTTCAAAATCCAGGTCCTATAAACATTTTAGAACTACTGTTTTAATGTAATCATTGCTTGCGGTACAATTGCAAAATATGTGACATCACACTCAGGGGGAGGGAGTCTCACAAGTGTGACCAGCTGTGACAGGGAGGGGAGGGGAGGGTCAAAAGTTCACGAAATTCATGTGACGTAATTTATGAATGATCCCTAAAGTGACTTTATGTTAAATATATAGATATATATTACGCGTATAGTTTAATATGAAAATGCTTATAAAAACACTTGATTATATTATCATGGCTATACTATAGCTAAAAAACGTCCTTATAATCTTTCCTCAAAGTCATATAAATCAGTCAGAACTTTAATTAACAATATTTAGTCGAAACAAAAAATTTATGGTAATATGGTTAGTATTATATGTTATTTGGTTGCTGTATATTCACAAACTATTACCAAACGGTGCGAACTAGTCACAATCTCCCCATTCTCTTATTTTTTGTACAGTCAGCGACAAAAATATATATAAAAACGAAAGGTTGCTCATCACAAAATCTCAAAAAATAAAAGTGACCATACTCTATCAAACTTAATCCATAAAGCAGTTAAATTGTATCAAGGTATCGTTATGTCGTTAGGTTTTTATTGTTACTTAAATATTTTTTTGAACGCAAACTGCTCATAGTTTATGATCATTACAAAATCTTTATTTTAAAAAAAATTGTGCTTTTAGCTACAGTTAAATTTTTTTGTAGTTGACTGTACAAGAGACGAATATTATATCTGTTTATTTTCAATGTACTATACAATTAAGATGTAAATGATATCGAACACACTGCCAATTTACATAGGCATAGTAAATACATTTTATATTATCCTTAGAGTGAATATAAAATAGAATGTACGAAAACTAATTATTAATTATAAAAATATCGGCATATCGGCATATTCTTATTACGAACAATAAGGATACTCCAGTACATATACCTAATGGAAACTTGGTGTTCGCCCATTGGGGCATTACCGACCCATTAAAACCGTTTAACCACCCTTTTTGAAAAGTCCCATGCTGTAATTAATATCTTTGGAAAACCTCGCCAGGGGGGTTATTCCACAATCCAATGGTACACGGTAGAAAGTTTATTTTGTAAAGCACTGTACGCGCTCCTGTAATTTTTAAGTTGTGGGGATGAGTTCTCTTTCGATGGCGAGCGGTGCGATGATAAATTGAGGCCATTGACATCATTATTACGTACACGTCTAAATATTATTATCTGAAACATAACTTTTTTTTCCTTTAAATAATGGCTTCGTGCGGTTTGCTTATTTAGCCAGTGTCAAGTAATGAGAATGAGTAGTGATAAAGATGATAAATGGTAAATGAGATGCCCTCCCCTAAACCCCACTGAGACCTCAGTAAAGATGTGAGACTATACTGAGATCTTGAGAAAATATGAAAAGTAATGTTGCACTGTTTTGTTTCATTTACCAACACTCATGTACGTTCACAGACACTTAACGCTTAATAATTCACCGTTATTACACATTAATGTTCGAAATATCATAAATATTAGAAAATAAAACAAAACTGCAGACTTTCCCGCCAGAAGTCCGAATCATAACTTTTTTCTTTTAAATTCGATATTTTTTTTAATAAGCATATATTTTTATCTCTATTAATCTTTAGTATAATAATATTTGTTTGTTGCCATTTTAGAAACTTGGACCTATTAGATTTAAATAGTTCTCTAGTTATAGTCTAAGATTGCCTTGGAATTGATGTATTTTCACCTAAGTATCTACATACATACATTCAAGCCTGTTACCACGAAGGGGTAGGCAGAGGCAAATTATACGCTCACACTTCGCCAATTATATAATGGGTTCCACGTAATAGGAGGCGAGCCTATTGCCGCTTACCGGGCACTGTTATGTTTGCCAGAGCCCCGTCCGTTTGTCGGCAGGTGCACCACTTGCAGGTGAGGTTGGCTTGGGCTCCTCAGGTCTTGGTAGGATCCCTATATACACTACCTAATGTTGTAAGTTAAGTTCATCTATTTACAGTTATCTTATGTCTATATGTTACCTACTCACGCTTCACACTAAACCGATTTAGGTGAAATTCAAAACGGAGATAGTTCCTTGGAAAATACATAGTGTAAAGTGGTGAAAAAGGGATTGAAAGTATTGAGAATCAACCATTTATTAAGTAAAAGGTGAAAAATTCATAATAAGGTCCTGTGGTTTCTCGTATAAAGTGTAGGTCACACGGGCATATTTAGGCAGATGTTAAAAAAATGTGTTTTCATATGTATGTTCTTTAAGGGTAACTCGACTATTATGCAGACCGAAATGAGTGCGGGCGCTTGTTTATCTCATGGTATGAAGCGTTCGTAGCTCTGCGGTCTCGGTATCGTATCCGACATACGATCATCAAAGTACAGCAGAGTTTACTGAGGTCAGTCCTTGGATGGGTGACCGTTTATGTGGCATTTGATATCGAGCGCTTCCGTGCTTCGGAAGGCACATTAAGCCGTTGGTCCCGGTTATCACTAAATGAATGACTCTTGCAATATTCTAACAACAGGACGCCATACACTTGCCTCCGCCAATCCGCGCTGGGTCAGCGTGGTGGAGTATGACTCAATATCCTCATACCTTGGTATGTGAGAGGAGGCTCGTGCTCAGTAGTAGGACGTTAATGGGCTGTTATGATGATGGAGCGCACTCATGATATGGACTCGTTCATTACATTATGTCGGGTAACATTAAAAAAAATACGTATTTCGCGCCCGGAAAGACTTAATACGGTACTTTACAATTAGTCATCTTTACACTTTACAGCGTTAAATTACAATCATATTTTTTAAATTATTACTTTTAAGCCTACCTTTAAAAGTTAGTACTTTTTAAGAGGATTGCTTGACTTCAAATACTAGCTCGCGTTTTGCGTACCTTTCAAGACTCTGTCTTAAGAATGCGTAATTTATTTGAAAGATATTATTTCCCAACAGCAGCCCAATAATTCTTGAAAACAATTCTTTCATAAAACTTTGAAACTATATTTAAAGCCAATTATAGGATTAAAACATCTATTAGTGTTGCAACTCTAAATAAATAAAATTGTAACCATGACTTTTTTTTTTCTTCAAAATATTCTAGTGCGAATATTGGACGCGCAATGAAGTTATACGATCGAATATAATTAAAATAAGTAAAGTTATTAAAGTACTTGTCAAAAATTTTGATATGATACGAAGTAGTATTTAATGTAACATACTCAACTGAAGTTTAAGTAAAGTATTAATAAATGTCTTCTTTAATTTTGGGTCGTGAAAAGAAGCCTGTGCTTAGAACTCGCACGTGGCAATCGCAATGGGCTGAGATCAGTGCCCTAACTAGGGGGGTGCCAGCAGTGCCCAGGCACAGGGCGCAGACCCTGGAGGGGCGCAGAAATGACCAGACTAGTATCTAGTTTAATGTCATTCATGGTGGCTAGTAGGTACATTTTGTTTCATTGTAAACATGGTGTAGACGCGCCCTACTGTACCTGGCCTTTTCAGAGCCTGGTCAAAGCATTTTTCAAGGGCGCAGTTTTGAAAGTTCGCACCGGGTGAATAAATGGCTAGTTACGGCACTGGCTGAGATAATCGTGATGGTTAACAAATTACATCGAAACATGACCATAATTTTATTTTATTTATTTTATTTTATTATATTTTATAATACATAATATCACGCCTGTTTCCCCGAAGGGGTAGGCAGATGCATAATGTATGCCCACATTTCTATAGTTGATCCCACGTAATAGGTGGCGAGCCTATTGCCTCTTACCGGGCACTTTTATGTTCGCCAGAGCCTCGTCCGTTGTTCGGCAGGTGCACCACTTGCAGGTGAGGTTGGCTTGGGCTCCTCAGGTCTTGGTAGGATCCTTATACACCCGACTCGACTCATGAATGTTAAGTATTGGTTTAGGAGTGAAAAGTTCTATTCGTAAAACGCCACCTCCGGAAATAAATTACCTGTTTTTTTATGTTACGGGATAAGTCTGTATGTAGGTATTATTAATTTTTTTTTAATCAGCGGCTCGTAAGTGTGACAAAATTATAGTTGCCTGCGCAAATACAATCTTAGACAGAAGAAAGAAATGGTCTTAAGTTGACCATTCGCTTGCATGCGTAGCGTCGTTGCGTTGCTATGGTACCGCGCCACCCCTCACGCCTCACTTCGATTTAGACCTTTACAATTTTCAAATAGTCTTCTTTATTATTATTAGTTCAGTGGAAAATTTGCGAATAGGATTTTCTGAAACTAAATATAAATATTAATAATCAAGTAGATATGATTGAAAACTTCCAATATGTTAATTACATAATACATTCTACATTTAAGTACCTTGTCACTTGTTAAACTGCAATGTAAACTTTATTAATCACGTTTTAAAGTATTTGCACTTACTCAAGGGGTACGGTAAAGTGTTTAAGACAATAGAACTATTGTAAGCTAATTGTATTTAAATGGTGTCGTGTTATAAAATTTTATGAATAATATTATTACGAAAAACGAATTTCAATCTTGTTCAACGATTTTTAGGAAATTTTCTTCCTATGTGTCACAGTGTTCTAATGTATACAGTTGTGCAACTAGATTAACTTCGATAAATAGATTAAATTAATATCCATTTATCTTAAGTCAAAGTATTATAATAGACATAGAGTATAACTGCACTTATTTAGTAAAGTCGTATGTTTGATTCTCATACAGGCAAGTATTTGTGTGCATCAACATGAATATTTTTTGTTCGGTGTCTTGAAATTAAGATTTGTACTCGATATGTTTATTGCTCTTCACAATAGTTATCTACCTGGTGTTATTTAAATAAAACATATCTTTCTGGATTATGTCGAGCACTGCAAGTAGAAGAGGTGACGATGTATGAATGATTACAGACAAAAGTATGTATTTTATGTTGTAATATATACTTTAAAATTATTACGATATGTCGCCAAAGTGAAACATAAATTGACTTGATAACTTTGAAGTAAATACATACCTGCAAATTAAGTCCTTGGTTTCATGCTTTAAAATAACAGTTTTTGAACTTAAAGTTATCGGTTGAAAAATGTAAGGATTAAAGTAACTAATAATTATTAAGTTAATAATAATTATTTTACAATCACACGAGTTATTTAGTTCCAAGATAAGTATTGTTATTTAATTGTGTTATTGATAATAGGTCATAATGCACTAAAATATAAAGAACAATAAAGATGTGCTACTGTATGCATTGCAACACTGTGGCATTATTAAATAATAAAACTATATTTAGTGGGATAAACGTTTCTTAAAGAATTATTGAGACGCTTTACTTGAGAAAGGATTGATTTGTCTATTACAGATAGCCAATTTTGGATCGAGGCAGATTTTTTAATTTTGAGCATAAGTCAATGAAGAGTTTATTGTTTGTTAGTAATTGGTCGAAGCTCCCAATTCTGTCACCTTGGGGTTTAAGATATGGACTCACTCGATAAAAGTATTTGCATATGAATAGCATAAGAATTCAACAGTACGCAGCGTTTTCGTCATTTATTCACAGTTTGGAAGTTCGTCATAGTGAAGTCAAATTCCTGTTGCAGTAAAGTTTTTTTTTTTACTTATACAAAATACTTTCTTTTTTGAAAGGAGGTATCTTATATGAACTACAATCTAGCCTATCTAAAGACTAATTAGTAACTTTCTTTTATCATAAACAACTACATATTTTATAAGTAAGAATTTGTCCAAGAACACTAATCTTATTGTTTCTATTAAGGCGAATACACTTTAATTAATACACTTTAAGTAATAAAGCAGTAAAGTAGCTGAGACTTAACAACATACCTCTATTGCGTTTCGGAATTAACATGGAATCACAATTGATCACAACAGTCCACATTCCTATACTTGTGTACGTTGTCGAAGACATCTTAAATATTCCAGGTTTATTTTTCGAAAATTAACGCCTTGAAAATTTAACAATACCTTGAAATGTATTTTTCCTCATTGCCCCCATAGCTTGTATTTCAGTGTTACATATTAATGTGTTTACTGTGTGTGTTGTTAACTGTTCTCTTGATGTGTATTGTGTAGTTTTTTTGTCAATATGTACTATTGTACTCCCATTTTTACGGACATGCTAAATAATGATACAACTGCAAAGACACTTGTATAAATATTGTAATTTAGAACAAAAAACGAGACAGGAGCAAATAAATGACGCGCGACATCTATATTCAAGGTGATTTCATTGCTATCTGGAACTAGTATTAAATGTTTTATTTACAGTCAGCGGTAAATAGTTAATAGCATCCAAAGCGATATAAAGATCTACATACATACATACATTCACGCCTGTTTCCCCAAAGGGGTAGGCAGAGACATATTATACTCTCAAACTTATTATCTACTCAAGTCTCTATTGGCAAGAGAGTTAAGTGCTACCGACTATTTGTCGCCGACTATTTGTCGCCGACTATTTGTCGCCTTATGGTGGAAGCTTCATGATGCTATTTACTCATGATGAGATGCAATAGAAGTTGCTTTTTATAACAAAAGGTACACGTTAGGTCAAATTCTGAAAGGTAGTTGTATCTGCAGGTCAATTGTTCGCATGAACATCATCAGCGTTATCCTGGTCGTTCCCTTGACTTCAGCTATGGATCCAGGGTCTGCTCACTGACTTGGCTAAATTTCAGGTATAATACGGAGCGACAGCACGTTAACAAATTTTATTGCGTGCACTTTTAAAAAAAAAATTTTCACCATGAAATTAAAATCGTTTATCTAAAAAATGTTTTAGTTAGTCTCGTGTTATGTGTAGAATACGTGCGATCAATGACTTCGATCATCTGCGATCATCGACACATACTATATTTATGCAATTACTGCGCTACGTATGCCAACAGTAGAGTATAGCGTGAAATATCGCATCGCATCATGAGTAAACAGCACTCATCATAAACTTGTAACTTAATATGGTTAAAGGTGGTTTGAATGTGGTTATGGATTATATGGGTTGGTTCAGAAATATGGTTTTATTATTAATCTAGGTAAGTGATTTACGGCAAACGGATAGTTAATATAAATGTTAACGGAAATGTGATTTGTACATTAGCAATAAATGTGTGTATGTCAGCGTGATACGATTTTCATTGAGTAATATTATTTTTCTAAATGTTGTATTTATAAGTTTTTTAGTCATTGATGGTCAGTTACGTGACGTTGAATTTTATATAGTCATAGTTATTCCATTATATTATATAAAACTATATTATGAACCCTTAAATAGTGTCCAGTATCGTATAGTCAACGTGATGTAATGTACTTAGTACTGAATTGACAATTGGTTACGGTTCACGAAATAATTAGCAAAAAAAAAAACAATAAAGCACCCTATATCGCTAGAGTGTCGTCATTCAGACGATTTGTGCAATGTAGCGAATGCAAGCATTGTTACTCATATAGTGCTACGCAAACCGTGAACAATATAACGTTAATATCGATCCCATACTAACATTTAAAAGTTGTCATTTTCTATATATTGTATTCAATTGATTTTTTCTATGTATTGTATTGAATTGTTATTTCTTATCTACTTATAGAATAATATAAATATTCATAACTTGTAGTAAAATAATATGTGTAAAACAATAAATAAAAACATTGGAAGTAAATTACAACATTCATATTTATAATAATAAATGGTTGCTAAGTGAAATCATACATATGGTAAAATTTGGTTGCTTTTATAATTTCAATCTGAAATAGTAGAAAAACGAATATTTTTTAAATTAGCAAACACCGAGAGAAAGCAGCGTAAAAGTTTTTTTTTGTATTGGTAAAATCAACATAAATTATATAAAGCCGAGCATTGTTGAAAACCCATTTGATTGTTTTATTTTTACCTTACATAAATAGTAATTTCAACCTTTCACGGTTTTGATACTACCCATATGTAACCATGTAAATTATTTCTTATAATAACAGCTTATTATAAAATTGTTTATGTATTATTTATTACACACTATTACCTGATATTTCAGGTATGACAGTTCGGCAAGTCAGTAAAAATTACTTCTAATATGATAATATCATACTCGATGTTAAATAAGACATGTATTAAATATAGTATGTTATAAAAAATATATCATATTCATATATTATGGCTAGCCAGCTATAGCAATGTAGAGAATTCAGTGATATTATATTGTAATGTTACTAATGAACTTGTGAAAATTTATAAATGTAAGCAGTGGTGATTGATGCAGAAATAGGAAAAAATATTAAACATGTCTGAACTTGGAATTATAAAAGTTTACCTACAATTTAATGCATAAAAATGTAGTGGTGGTCTTTGTCTTTATATTTTATCTTATGTCTTTTCTTGTCTGCGTATTGTTCGCTCTCAATCACCTATGTTTAAATATCTATCCACTTGTTGTCCCTATACTTATTGTCCCTATACTTATTCTTCGAATTTAATATACTTGTTGAGTATTAGTGCAGAGTTATGCATTCCATGTTCTTGATATCTTTGATAGTTTCGTATAATGGAGACTTTCAGAACATGGATATAAACGTTAATTGTATAGTTATATTTATTAACTTTGAAAATTTGCCAGATTATAATTCCTAATAAAAAGAAGAAAATATATAACAATATAAGTATAATGTCTAAATGTATTTATAATATTAAAAACTGCAACTAAAGACTATTCGCCTACCATTCCAAAGTTACGTTCAAGAGTTGAAGTCATAACATTGATTTTATTTCGATCCTTTTTAAAAGTAGATATAAATAAACTCATTGACTTTATCTGACTGTACAAAATCAATTTAGAATAATGGGAATTTATAAATGAATGTAATTATATAATGTGTAATCAAATGAATCAGTTTTTGAATGCTATTTTGGATGGACCAACAAGCAAATTAATATTCATTCACAATAATTGTATAATATAATCTATTTATTGTTGTGTTGTGTGCTCTATGACGATTTAGATGTTGTTCTTGGCGTTTGATGTTGATGTAAATAAAACTTTTAAGGATATTAAAATATATAATAATAAATTATTATGTTACATAAAAATGTGTTTTAATTCGTCAATTTGACGATGCGTTAGTCATATTCAAATGTTAATAGCTTTGGACTTCAAAATACTTATAACAATCCATTCTTTACAAATAGAAGCTTGATTATAATGAAATTGAATTACATAATTATCTGATACTATTGAATTGTATTTTACATTGATAATTGTTTCCTCCAAAAAATATTAACTTTCTATAAATAAAATTAAGACAATCAAAAATATTGTCCCTGAATTAAAATGAACACGTTGATCACCAGCGGTCTCACATTCAATTGAAAATCAATTGTTTGTCGGTCACTTACCTATTAAAGACTTAAACCCGTATTGGTCCCCAGTTGAGCAGTCCCTGATATGGACACAGTATATTATATCATATGGAGCGGTCGATTTATAAGACAATCTGATATATGAACTACTCGCTCTTCTAACTGTACATTTAGGTACAGTAAGCGACAAATAGTCGGCAGCACCTAAAGTGCCATAAGCACTCCTTAACGCTCTTGACTATAGAGACGTGTATTGATCTTTTTAGCGCTTTCGATGTTACCATTTATATTGCACTAATACTTAGGTTACTCCTACTTTTTCTTTGACAATTACACCTATTATTTAGTTCAACATAAGTATCATTATTAACTTGTGTTACGAATACTTAATAACGTTTTTTTTTGTAAATACATTCTTAGTATAGGTACATAGAAAATATCCAAACCAGGACAAATATTTATGTTTATGTACACAAAGATTTGTCCTATGTTGAAATCGAACCAACGACCTCAGGAGCGGAGTGCAGATATACCACGCCATATCGGTCGTAAGACTACATAGGTTAAGAACCTGTAATAATATAAGCTAATGTAAATAAATAATACAATAATATTGTAACAATTAATCGCATTTACATAACAGAGATCAAAATAATACCAACGACGAACAATAAAAAATTCTTCGATGTAATGGAAATGTTCGAGAAGGAACCAACTAGTAAACGAGACGCCTTGAAATTAAAGTAAAAGAATACTGCTGTCCAGATACCAGAAATACACAGCATACACTCCCAATTAACTGGCATGTCAAGTCAATCAACTCAGCAGCGTTGTATGACAGTAAATAACCTTGTCTTCACTAAATTACTAAACAGTCCTAAATTTCGTAATGTGAGAACAGCATCATGCCATGCCTAACACTTCGGCTCAAAATTGATTCTTATAGCAATATATATAACCCCTAAATTAATTTTAATAAACGATATGGCGTGGAGGTCTATATACCTGCACTTCACTCCAGAGGTCGTGGGTTCGATTCCCACACAGGACAAATCTTTGCGTGCATGAACATGAATATTGTTATGGTCTAGGTGTTTTCCTATGTATATTAAGTATGTATTTACCAAAAAAAAGTATTTAAGTAATGTTTAACCGTTCTTTAGTATCTATAACACAAGTTCTTAATGATACTTATCTTGGAACTAAATAATTGTGATAGTAAGAGAATATTTATTTATATTAATTTCTTAGACATACCTTCATTCACGCCTGATTCCCCAAAGAGGTAGGCAGATGCATATTAATACGCCCACACTTCGCCAATTATATAGTTGGTCCCACGTAATAGGTGGCGAACCTGTTTTGTTCGCCAGAGCCTTGTCTGTTGATTGGCAGGTTGCCCACTGCAGGTGGGGTTGGCTTGGGCTTCTTAGGTCTTGTTAGAATCCCTATGCACCCTTCTATTATTTCTTACATGTAATTACTTTATTTACAGTTTTCACAGCGTTAGAGGCCCATAGAACAAATCTGACAACAGACCACCACTAACCTGCCTCCGCTAATCCGCAGTGGTGCCAATACCCTCTCACCTTTAGGTTCGTCAGAGGAGGCACGATCATGACAGTAGGGGGACGGCTGTTGGCGACAAAACGTCGCACCGTGAGCCACAGCGCTGACGGGAGGGCGACAGCGGCTTGCGGGGAGCGGGGGACGAGGACCCGACATTCGCCGCCGCCACCGCCGCGGCTGACACCAACATTCACTCATACGACACGGACCAGAGGCGCGCGTTCTTAGAATCTCTAATATACGAACCTACCTATATTTACAGTCCGCTATTTTATTCCTACCACCTCGGAGTATCATTAACAACGGCTGAAATGATAATACTTGTAGTGCCTTATATGCTTCGAGGGTAATAATAATTGAGTACTTTACTTTATCTAGATAGATAAACTTTTTATTGCAACGAAAGACACACATATACCTATATAAAACAACAAAAACAAAATTACAATAAATAAAAAAAATATAACAACAAAAAAAACTAAAAGTAAAGCATTCGCATAGTGTGCATGTGTGTCGCAGCGCTGCAGAATGGCTACGGCTCAGTGGGTTTTTTTGCTCTGAAAAAGCAAAACACTGATTTTCAGCTATTGCCAAAACATAACACGAGACCTACCAATTAGTTAGCTAGTTACAATAATTACAAAATGTTAATGTGTGATTTTTACTGATAATTTGTAGGTAACCAATCTCATAATTAAAACAGAACAAACAGGGGCAGATGGCGATGTCATCAGCCCCTACCAATAGGTACTACACATGAGTCACATGACGAACACGACCGCTCTGTCGACTAAGAAGAATATATTATAATACATTTGAGAAGTACCTTTATCTATTCTTTCTACATCGCTTACCTAATTAAGAAATACTTAATAATACTTATTAATAACTGGCAACACTAATTTGCATTGAATGGCTCAGTGGCGCCTCCCAATCAAACCTCATTTCACAGACTTCGTGGTGTAGCTCTACGTTACTGTTTCTGTACGCCATTTTATTCTTTAGTAACAGCGCGCGTCGCGTCTCGTATATTACGAAACACTCCATTAGAATCGATCGAAATGTTACGATTCTATTATACTTTATACGTGGAATAAAGTTTAACATAGATTTCTATGTCCCTGTAGGTATATATAGAATAGCTAATGGAAAATACTCGATTGTCATTTAAAACCTGACTATTTCGGTTCCTGACACAATATTGCTTTCTCCCGACTCGCTTCATTTGTAAACAACATCTTTACGGTAATACTAAAAACAAAATTATTGTCTCTTTATACTCTTGGCATACTTTAGTTCGTTTAAAAGTGATGAGACTCAGAAATAAGAATTTATTTTTGCTGACACCTAACCTAAATTGGGACTTGCGTGGGGTCAACGACCTCTTACTCGACGTGATTAATGTGTCGCATACATTCTTTTCAATTTAATTCTTTATTGCTATAATTATCGTCATGTTTAAATAACAGTAGGCCAGTTATGGATCCGGACAGCTGAGTTAGTAGGAGAAACAATTATTTTGTTAAATGTTCACAACTCTTTTACTTTCATAACTTTTTTATGAGATAATTAGTACCTACGCGTTACAATATTTTAATTAATAGGACCTACCTTATATGTTATTACTACAAGAGTTAAACTTTAAAGAGCTTTGTATTAATTTTATGATAAGTTTGATTTCATTTAAACTTTTGACGAGGTAGGTAGAAACTAGGGTTGCAAGTGAACTTCGCCTCCGCCTCCGTTACTGCGGAAGCTCTGCAAGAAATCGTACCTCCGCATCCGTAAAATATATGCGGAGTTATAACGGAGGTGTATTTACGTTAATCGGTACAAAACGCGCGAGCAGCGACGCTCGACGACGACCCAACCGTCCGCCGCCAAACTCTTGTTTGTCAAATATGATTTGCCTCTTCTTAATTTTGAATACTAGTTGATTAAATAAGTAATTAAAGCGTACTGTCAATGTATGTACCTATTTCATTGAAATACAGACTTTTTTATTATACCATAAATGAATATTTTTCTATATCCTCTTTCACCTCCGCCTCCGTTAACCTCCGCATCCGCGAAGGCAAATCTCAGGGAGTTCAGGGAATAAAAATACCTGGTAGATTATGTCGTGTCATTTTAGAATAACATATTGAGTACCTACATCCTGCATGATAAGCAGTCGATGCAGTCCAAAAAAATGTAGGCGCTTCATATCGTGATTTAAGCACGATACGAAGTGCACCTACTCATGAGTCATGACGGCCTGCTAAGATGCCGTTTCAAGCCCTGCTTAAAAGAACCGAGATTATAGAAACTAGGAAACACATGAACCAGCAGCGAATTTCAGAGCTTAATGGTCTTATTTAGAAACGATTTACCAAATTTCTTGGTCCAAGTGCTAACATAATAAACAGGTTCTATATTTACCTTTTCACTGACAAACGTTTAAAGGTACCTACTACATTTAGGTCGGGGAAAAAGTCTTTTCGCATAACGTAGGTATAAACTTATTATAAAATTTTTTTGACTGTACTATTTGTGTCTGGCTGGTTTTGGTAACATTAAAAAGGTTCCATTATAAAGAAAAGAAAAAAATAAAAAAAAGTTGTTTCCCGCTATTTTTCATTTGTTTTTCTCTCCGTAAAAATGAGTGAATCTAATGAAGAAATTCGATACATTTTAAAATTTTATTATAAAAAAGGCAAAAATGCAACTCAAGCAGTGAAAAAAATTTGTGATGTTTATGGACCTGATGCAGTGTCAGTAAGAGTAGCACAAATTTGGTTCAAACGTTTTCAGTCCGGAAATTTTGATGTTAAAGATGCACCTCGCTCTGGTCGCCCTGTTACGAATAAAATGGACGCCATTTTTGAAAGAGTGGAGCAAGATCGGCATATTAGTAGTTACGATGTAGCTGAAGAACTGGGAATTGACCACAAAACAGTTTTGACCCATTTGAAGAAAGCTGGTTATACAAAAAAGCTCGATATTTGGGTGCCACACGAGCTCACTGAAAGAAACTTAATGAACCGTGTACTCATTTGCGATTCATTATTGAGACGTAATGAAACCGAGCCGTTTTTGAAGAGATTGATAACTGGCGATGAAAAGTGGATCACGTACGACAAGAACGTGCAAAAAAGGTCGTGGTCGAAAGTTGGCCAGGCTTCACAGACTGTGGCCAAACCTGGCCTAACACGAAATAAGGTGATGCTGTGTGTATGGTGGGATTGGAAGGGCATTGTTTATTATGAGCTTTTACCGCCCGGCAAAACCATCAATTCTGATCTTTACTGCCAGCAACTGATGAGATTAAAGGAAGCAGTCGAGAGAAAACGGCCGGAATTGATCAACAGGAAGGGTGTGGTCTTTCATCACGATAACGCTAGACCACACACATCTTTAGCCACTCAGCAAAAATTAAGAGAGTTCGACTGGGAGGTCCTAGTGCATCCACCATATAGCCCTGACCTTGCGCCTTCAGATTTTCACCTGTTTCGGTCTCTGCAGAATTCTTTAGGTTCTGTAAGGTTGACCTCAAGAGAGGACTGCCAAAACTATTTGTCCCGTTTTTTTGATCAGAAGTCCCAAAGTTTCTACAGTAACGGGATAATGTCTCTGCCCACAAAATGGCAGAAAGTTATTCAACAAAACGGTACATATATATTGTAAATAAATGTAAATAAACTTTGAAAAAAATGTCTTGACTTTTCATACAAAAATACGAAAAGACTTTTTCCCCAACCTATTATTTATCAGTAACCGACGAACCGTCCAAGACAATTTTATTGCTAACTGATAAACTTGTGTTGCAGAATAAATCAGAGCACTGCTTTATGTAATTAAAAATGATAATTAGGTACACATCAATAGATAAACTGAGATGTATTGAGAAGTTTTAGGTAGGTAAATCAGATGGGTCCAAAGTCTGCGCATGACATAACATCTATAGAAAACAAGTTCTTTGATTGAACAGTGCTATACAGAACTCTCACGATTTAAAAACAGGTATACTTAACTAAGCATTTATCAATGCATTATGTCAAGCTTGGAATAAAATGAATGTATACCGAATGAACTAAATAATACTTTGTATGTGAAACATTGTCGTATGAAACCACAGGGGCTTATAACAAAACAATATTTATTATTATTTGCCAACCGATATGGCGTGGAGGTCAGTATACCTGCACTTCACTCGAGAGGTCGTGGGTTCGATTCCCACACAGGACAAATCTTTGTGTGCATGAACATGAATGTTTGTTCTGGTCTGGGTGTTCTCCTAAGTATCTTAAGTATGTATTTACAAAAAAAAAGTATTTATGTATGTTTATCCGTTATTTCAAACACAAGTTCTTATTGATAATTATCTTGGAACTAAATAATTGGTGTGATTGTAAGAGAATATTTATTATTTATTTAATATTTAAAATTAAATGAGGTTTCAAACTAGTGCTTTCAGTGTCTTCCTTTTATCAAATAAAAGTGTAATCGTTATTATAACATTATACGGTAGGTACTTTTTTACCGGTAGGTAAAAAGGTTTATTAGGTCATACGTAACGTAACAACGGTTGTTCCGAGTATTTTTGGAAAGCGACGTCGGCTTACCAAGGCGAAGTTCACAGGGATACATTAAGTAAGTTAGATAAATTTTAATACCATACGTTGTTCTGAGCTTATTGAATTATATTACTTAAATAAACACTTTTAAATTTACAAAGAAGTATTTAAGTGTGTACCAACGAGTGTTGACCCGTTCTCGATTACCCTTCACACCCTTCAGTTTGAGTATTGATGGCGCTGTGTGAGATGTCCAAGGATGTTAGATAATGAAGTAAATATACAAAGAGATATGTTATCGGACGTTTTATGTCAATACTTAATCTGTCTAGATAAGAATAAATTTCCATATCGCGATCATATTACATCTGAAATAAATCTTTAGTTTATTCTTGTGACATTTATCAATACACTTACATTATAATTCGTGATATTTCTTATTATCCTGTCAATACATGATTGCCGTTTTGTGCAGTGTGGTACCGGCCTAGAACAGTGCTACCTCCTCATGTCTTATGGGGAAACGTATCGTAAGTGTCGACGAAGAGAAATAGTATAGATGTATATCAGAAATTCTGCAGCTACGTGTCATGGTGCCACCTCATACCTTGGTTCATACCGTGGGTATTACCGTAGAGGTAGGCACAGGGCACATACTTCCGGTGCAACAATCCTAGTATCGTTAACGGCCTCCCTCAGTGTTATCGACCGGAATTATTATGATGAGTGTACTGAGGAGGTTTAAGATCTCATCCCGCCCTCTCCTTTCCTCTCCCGGACAACACGTGCTGGTCTTTGGAAACATCCGCAGACTATCAGCACTCTAACCAAGAAATTTGATAAGTCGTTCCTGTGTAAGCGCCGGAATTCTGCCGGCTTATGTGTTTCCTAGTTCCTATAATCCCGGGTCCTTTAAGCGAGGCGTAAAACGGCATTTTAGCAGGCCGTCATGAGAGGGTGCGCTTTGTGCCGTAATAATTCCACTGGAAGCGCCTATATTTTTTTGGACTGCTATACCATTAAGCATAAATCGTGTCGTACTAAAATGAACTCAAATACTTACATATCTTTACTTAAAGCAAGAAGCTACTTAGTAGAAATCCTTCAAATTATAAAACAAGTAAAACTATTAGTCTAAGTAGTCTAGTATAAGTAAAATTGCATACCTATAACGTAAAATGACAAACTAATCATTTCGCATACACAATTATCATTTATCCTTACTTCCTTACTAATATTATAAATGCGAAAGTAACTCTGTCTGTCTGTCTGTCTGTTACTCTTTCACGCCAAAACTACTGAACGGATTTAAATAAAATTTGGTATAAAGATAGTCTAGACCCTGAGAAAGGATATAGGCTACTTTTCATTGCGAAAAGAGGGTTGTAAATGCTACCCAAAGATACTATTCCACGCGGACAAAGTCGCGGGTAACAGCTAGTTACTAATAAATAATACAAACTTATATTTATAGTAATATACTAAACACTAATTAAATAAGTATAGAACTCTCTCCAACACTAATATAGAAATACAAATCGTCAGCCAATAATAAATCGGGCAAACCATGGAAGGCCTGGGCGTTCAATAACATGTCAAATATTATTTTGTGTTATTTTATGGATTAACAAAAAAGATATTACCTTGAACCTAAAACACTCTTTAATTAATTTGCTTATTAGGCATGTAGGTATTATACAACCGTTGTGAGACTGTTCGAAAGTGTTACCGCGGCCTCGGTAAGTAGCAGGCTCAAAAGAAGGAACATGAATGGTTTTTAGTCAGTAAAAGTCTGACACAACAGAGGAAGAAGGTCATTTCACAGTTTTCCATAAAAAAAACAAAGAGGTATCATGCAATCACTGTGTAGATTGAACTAACGATAGTAAATTGTATTGCTATGCTACATATAACTAAATATAATAAGTAAAAATATTATAGACAGGATAGAATTGAAATAAGAGATATCTTCGTAATTTTATATGCTTAACTTAGGTGCGCATAGTTTTAAGTTTGTCCTACTTACGTCGTATTTATTCTTGTACGGAAGACCAGCGCCGCGGGGCCATAGTGACCCCTCGGCATATGCTGAGTATAAGCCTTTTCGGTGCCACATGTGTATATTAATTTTTATTTTTGTAAACCAATGTATCATGTGTCACAGAATAAATTATTTCTTTCTTTCTTTTTTTCTATTTCTACTGCATCTTATGCAAAGAACAGCTATGTCATGTCTATTAAAGTCTACTGTAGGCTCGACAATAACCTTAAGCTGATGTCATTGAATAAATTCAAAGTTCATTAAAAAAAATGGTTGCCTGTAAAGTCGTTTTTACGGGCGAAGATTTTACGTGACAACGTCTTTTTCTCGGTAGAATATTTATTGATATGAATATAATTAAATTGCACAATAGGAACAAGGAATTCTAGTGCTGCGCGCGCGGCAGACCGATCATAGTTGAGTGGGAGAGAGACGCAAGGCATTCGCCGGGCCTCTCTCTCGTTCGGTGACTCATCGTAACGTTACCGAGCGTTACACTTTTTCATAAGTGACTCCCAGCCGCAACCTAATTTAAGACGTTGTCACGTCAAAAAATGGCTTGTTGATGAGTGTTTTTATTCACCGAGTGTATATTTTAAATAAGAAATTTATGATTGTTATATAAGATTCGTCTAATTATATTTTTGCGTACCAGTTACTGGTGAAATATGCGGACTGTATTATGTAATTTTTAAGACCACTTATGTACCATATTTCATGTGAAATAAAAAGTATTTGTCTATAAGAATGTAAAAATCTTCCTAACAACAAATGTCTAGTTAAAAAAACAGATATTAGCCTTATTTTTATTTAATAAAAAGGATCACCAACATGACATACCATAACAAAATAAACAATAAAAAAGTATAAATTTCACAGCTAAGTATTGTCACAATTACTGTTGATCACAACATGCAATAAAATGTAATAATAATAAAAATAACGACGATTTGACAATCAAAAATACACTAATCAAATGTATATATTATATCTAAATAAACATTTAAATACATAGGTAGCCTTGCGTAAAAATATTATCAATCAAACAAACATTGATCAAAAAAAAATTCTCATTCATTTTGTAGGACACACCATGGAATTCACACGCAGTGGGTCTCTGAGGAAAAAAGATCTACGTTAACAGACAAGAATGCATCGGCTGAGTCAAGTTATTATCGTAAAACCGAATCTCTGACTTCAGTTTACAACGTTCCGAGACTCAGATCGTTTCCGCACGCCGCGCGCTGTTGTCGTGCTATTCGTGCTTATTAGCTGCTCGGGCTGCGCGTGCGAGCGGTCACCATGAAGGCCAAAGATGCCAAAGGTGCCAAGGGTGCCGTGGAGATCATAGACCTGGATTCCATTCTGCTTCAGCTCGGCTCCTTCGGCAGCTATCAGATAAGGAACTACTGCTTCATCCTGCTGCCTATTATGTTCAGTGCTATGTATATTGGACAATATGTGTTTGCAGCCGGTGCTTCGGATTACAGGTTAGTTTAAACATTTTATTTCTCAATTATATTAGTGACACAGTGCAGGGTAATCTTTACTTTAGTTAGTTATATTTCTACAAGCCTTTGCTTCGGTAGCTATTTTACTTCTTGGGTAATATTATTGCAGTTTTAGTAGGAATCCCTAATTTTTTTTTTTAATGTGACACGTCATAATGACTATGCTGATCCTGCCTGATGATAAGCAGTCGATACAGTCCAATAAGAAAATAATAGCGCGTTATAACGTGAAATAAGTAATAATAATAATAAATAATTTGGTCAATACTAAAAAAATGCGTTTGTTACCTAAAGATAATGTAGCATTCTTGTAGTGAAAGAATCAATGAAATCCGTCCAGTAGTTTTGGAGTTTATTCTTCACAAACATACATACAAAAATACAATTATTTCCATTTTTAATATGAGTACTTATATATATAAATTAGTATAACATAAAATATAGATTTGGGTTCGCCTGAACCTGTACCTTCTTTTGTGGACTATACAGTTTATAGTAACAGTAAGTTTTTATTTTCAATTGCTTTTATTTATTAAGTAATATATTATCAAATCTTTATTGCAGACGAAGTGTTGATACAAAGATATTAACATAGAAATAGCACTTAATACTTAGTCGCCCTTTTCGGATACAGCAGTTTGATAGAGCGCTCCCAAGTTATTAAAACAATAAGATAGTTAAAAATTAAATGTCGAATTATTATTTTATTTTGTATCGCTTATGTTTTATATTGTGAGCAATGAAGCGTTCCGATCGACCGCTACTCACTTTGCGTATGTGTCTAAACTGCATATTATGTATAAAGAAAATCTTATATAGAACAGTAAAACACAGGTCAAGGGTAACACTTCCGTATGTATACACCTTAATTCTTTGCTGTACGAGTCAATTTTGGACTGACAATGTGACACCTGCCAAAAGGCCGGCCTCACAAGTTATATTTCCGTAAACTTTCTATAAAATCTTTTTGGTTGTGTTCTTTGTTCGAGAGATTACTTTCAATTGATAGTAAGTATTTTGACGATCGATACTTATGAGGTGAAGGTCAGTATGCAGAAGATCTACCTGCAGTCCTTTCCACAGGTCGCCGGTACGATTTTCACACTGTACCAACATTCATGTAAATAAATACAAATATTTGTTCTGATATGGTTGTCAATAAGAGCGCGTTGGTAGCGCCTCCTTTTTAATTATTTTGGAACGAGATGTGACATCGGTCGGTCTGGCAGAGCGTCGATGGCGGGAAAGTGAAGCGTCATATCTGCAACTTTGTTTTATTAAAAAAGATTGTGATATTTCGAACGTTAATGTGTAATAACGGTGGATTATTAACCGTTAAGTGTTTGTGAACGTACATGAGTGTTGGTAAATCAAACAAAACAGTGCAACATCACTTTTCAAATGCTGTCAAGAACTTCATTTGGGATCTTAGTAGATATAATCTTTGCTGAGGATTCAAGGGGTTAATCTTTAATACAACTCATTCTCTTTTACTATAATTTATATATTATTAATATATCTTTTACTTGACACTAGCTAAATGTGCTAAACGCTCAAAACCATTAATTAAAAGAAAAAAAACTCAACGATTCGTCTTAGTTCCACTTCCAGGGTTTACTCAACACATAAAGTGCGATGTATGACCAAAGCAGGCAGCAGCTTTCAAGTATTATTAAAAGGCATATAATTATAATCAATTAAGTTATGCCTAAGCCTTGAAACATAGTTTTAAAATCCTTCTTACATTAATTTCCCGAAAGGCGAACTTATCTCTATAAGAGATCTGTTTCAGCCAACCTCATGAGGAGTCGGATAGATAAAACAAGGATAGGTAAAATACATATTTTATGCAAAATAAAAAAAAATTAAAACAACTAATTTCGAGTCTACAATAGCAAATAATATAAAAATATACTTACAAAACGTATAAGAAAATATATTACATATTATTAAATAGCAACAACGTATAATAACAAAAGAAATAGACAATACGAAAAAAAGAAATTGCATTTATATTTCCTTATACATACAAAATCACAGTTTATGATTCAGGTAGTGTTCTATTTCATATACATTTTCTATTTTTATCGGTTGTCCCCGAAATTAAAATAGAAAATGTATAATAATTTCAGAAAATAAACCAATGAACTCTCTATAAAATGGCAAAGTGCATAGATAATAACGGTATATTAGTTTAATTGATTAAATTTAAAAAAATAGTTTTTCTAGGTTCATGGGAAACATAAATTTAATATGTACCTAACAATTGGTGCGATTATAAGAAAACTTTAATAATAGGTTGGGGAAAAAGTCTTTTCGTATTTTTGTATGAAAAGTCAAGACATTTTTTTCAAAGTTTATTTGAATTTATTTACAATATATATTAGGTCGGGGAAAAAGTCTTTTCGCATAACGTAGGTATAAACTTATTATAAATTTTTTTTGACTGTACTATTTGTGTCTGGCTGGTTTTGGTAACATTAAAAAGGTTCCATTATAAAGAAAAGAAAAAAATAAAAAAAAGTTGTTTCCCGCTATTTTTCATTTGTTTTTCTCTCCGTTAAAATGAGTGAATCTAATGAAGAAATTCGATACATTTTAAAATTTTATTATAAAAAAGGCAAAAATGCAACTCAAGCAGTGAAAAAAATTTGTGATGTTTATGGACCTGATGCAGTGTCAGTAAGAGTAGCACAAATTTGGTTCAAACGTTTTCAGTCCGGAAATTTTGATGTTAAAAATGCACCTCGCTCTGGTCGCCCTGTTACGAATAAAATGGACGCCATTTTTGAAAGAGTGGAGCAAGATCGGCATATTAGTAGTTACGATGTAGCTGAAGAACTGGGAATTGACCACAAAACAGTTTTGACCCATTTGAAGAAAGCTGGTTATACAAAAAAGCTCGATATTTGGGTGCCACACGAGCTCACTCAAAGAAACTTAATGAACCGTGTACTCATTTGCGATTCATTATTGAGACGTAATGAAACCGAGCCGTTTTTAAAGAGATTGATAACTGGCGATGAAAAGTGGATCACGTACGACAAGAACATGCGAAAAAGGTCGTGGTCGAAAGTTGGCCAGGCTTCACAGACTGTGGCCAAACCTGGCCTAACACGAAATAAGGTGATGCTGTGTGTATGGTGGGATTGGAAGGGCATTGTTTATTATGAGCTTTTACCGCCCGGCAAAACCATCGATTCTGATCTTTACTGCCAGCAACTGATGAGATTAAAGGAAGCAGTCGAGAGAAAACGGCCGGAATTGATCAACAGGAAGGGTGTGGTCTTTCATCACGATAACGCTAGACCACACACATCTTTAGCCACTCAGCAAAAATTAAGAGAGTTCGACTGGGAGGTCCTAGTGCATCCACCATATAGCCCTGACCTTGCGCCTTCAGATTTTCACCTGTTTCGGTCTCTGCAGAATTCTTCAGGTTCTGTAAGGTTGACCTCAAGAGAGGACTGCCAAAACTATTTGTCCCGTTTTTTTGATCAGAAGTCCCAAAGTTTCTACAGTAACGGGATAATGTCTCTGCCCACAAAATGGCAGAAAGTTATTCAACAAAACGGTACATATATATTGTAAATAAATGTAAATAAACTTTGAAAAAAATGTCTTGTCTTTTCATACAAAAATACGAAAAGACTTTTTCCCCAACCTATTATGTACCGTTTTGTTGAATAACTTTCTGCCATTTTGTGGGCAGAGACATTATCCCGTTACTGTAGAAACTTTGGGACTTCTGATCAAAAAAACGGGACAAATAGTTTTGGCAGTCCTCTCTTGAGGTCAACCTTACAGAACCTAAAGAATTCTGCAGAGACCGAAATAGGTGAAAATCTGAAGGCGCAAGGTCAGGGCTATATGGTGGATGCACTAGGACCTCCCAGTCGAACTCTCTTAATTTTTGCTGAGTGGCTAAAGATGTGTGTGGTCTAGCGTTATCGTGATGAAAGACCACACCCTTCCTGTTGATCAATTCCGGCCGTTTTCTCTCGACTGCTTCCTTTAATCTCATCAGTTGCTGGCAGTAAAGATCAGAATCGATGGTTTTGCCGGGCGGTAAAAGCTCATAATAAACAATGCCCTTCCAATCCCACCATACACACAGCATCACCTTATTTCGTGTTAGGCCAGGTTTGGCCACAGTCCCTGTATGGAGCCCCAATTTGGGCGAGCTCCATATCGGGTCGCCATCGACAGATCCTGCAGCAGTCGCAGAGGGTCATGGCGACCCGTGTCGTTAGGGGGTATCGCACCATCTCGCATGAGGTGGCATGCGCGCTCGCCGGGTCCCTGCCATGGGACCTCGACGCCGAGGTTCTCTCGGCGGTCTACTGGCGTGGCGCGCAATCCCGGAGCCAGGGTCTCCGCCCCGCACCGGACACTGTGGTGCGGTGGCGTAGAGACGCTCAGAGGCAGGCTCTGGGCTCATGGCGGCGGCAGCTTTTCGGGAGCGCCGAATTTCGTGCCGAAGGTTCGAGGCGCCGTATCCTCGAGGCGGTCGGGCCCATCTTAGAGCGATGGGTCGGCCGTCGGTGGGGGTCGATGAACTTCCGACTCACGCAGGTACTTTCCGGGCACGGGTGCTTTGGGAAGTATCTGTGCGACGTCGCCGGGGGGGAGTCGACCCGGTGTTGCCACCACTGTGACTGCGCGGAAGACACCGCGCAGCACACTTTGGTGGCGTGCCCTGCGTGGGCGGGGCCGCGGTCGACGTTAGCCGCGGCCCTGGGTGGAGTGGCTCTCTCGCTGCCGACCATCATGCAAAAGATGGTCGACAGCGAGACGGCATGGGAGGCGATGGCCTCCTTCTGCGAAGTGGTGATGTCGCAGAAGGAGGCCGCGGAGCGGGAGAGGGAGCGGGATCCGCTCTCTCTCCGGCTACGCCGTTGGCGCAGCGGGCGGGCCAGGAGGGCCCGTCAGGCAGCGCCCGGGGGGTCTTAGGCGGCGGGGGCAGGGGGCCCCTTCCGTCTCGCCATAGACCCCCCCCGAAGTCGGCCAGTTACGCCATGGCCGCACACAGAGGTAGGGGGGGCGCTGCAAATTGCGCCTTCCTGAGGAGGTCTCCCCGGTTCTGATCCGGGGGACGTTGGCCGCGGGCGGGGTACCAGAAGCTACAAACCCGGGCACTGGTGCCTCGCCCCTTTTCAACAGCGGTGGGCGTCGTCTGAAGTTTTTTAGTGGGTAGGACTGCGGTGGTCGCGTCGGCCGCAGTGAGCCCCACACCCCCTCCCGGTCTCCCCCTTTTGGCCGGGAGACAGTGCGTAAGCAGCATTTTTTTACAGACGATAATAAAAAAAAAAAAAAAAAAAAAAGGTTTGGCCACAGTCTGTGAAGCCTGGCCAACTTTCGACCACGACCTTTTTCGCACGTTCTTGTCGTACGTGATCCACTTTTCATCGCCAGTTATCAATCTCTTCAAAAACGGCTCGGTTTCATTACGTCTCAATAATGAATCGCAAATGAGTACACGGTTCATTAAGTTTCTTTGAGTGAGCTCGTGTGGCACCCAAATATCGAGCTTTTTTGTATAACCAGCTTTCATCAAATGGGTCAAAACTGTTTTGTGGTCAATTCCCAGTTCTTCAGCTGCATCGTAACTACTAATATGCCGATCTTGCTCCACTCTTTCAAAAATGGCGTCCATTTTATTCGTAACAGGGCGACCAGAGCGAGGTGCATCTTTAACATCAAAATTTCCGGACTGAAAACGTTTGAACCAAATTTGTGCTACTCTTACTGACACTGCATCAGGTCCATAAACATCACAAATTTTTTTCACTGCTTGAGTTGCATTTTTGCCTTTTTTATAATAAAATTTTAAAATGTATCGAATTTCTTCATTAGATTCACTCATTTTAACGGAGAGAAAAACAAATGAAAAATAGCGGGAAACAACTTTTTTTTATTTTTTTCTTTTCTTTATAATGGAACCTTTTTAATGTTACCAAAACCAGCCAGACACAAATAGAACAGTCAAAAAAATTTCATAATAAGTTTATACCTACGTTATGCGAAAAGACTTTTTCCCCGACCTAATATAAATATTCTGGTCGTTTACTTTTAATCACATTGTATAGCAAACCAGCAAAGTGTAGAACAGGTTAAGGTTACTCTTTTTCTTTTAATAGACATATACAATTTGTCCACCTGACTATTATTATTGTTAATTTTTATAAATAATAATAAGTATAATTCAGTGTTACTATGTCCAAAAAAAATATGCCTTTCATTACCTATGCTTATTTAAATTATGCCTTTTAATGATTCTGCGTTTCAAAATTCGGCGATATGATGTCATGCGTTATAATAACGTTATGCTTTATAGAGGTATGGCAAGTGACGATTATGGTGATCAACATTATGCATTTTCAGTTTATGGCCAAACACGTAATGCGTTTCTTAGTAAACCATATATGGCGCTTTAGGTGCTACAAGCTATTTGAAGTTGACTGTACCTAGCTCATAGTCATGATCGCTACAATTGATACATCTATTTGTGGCTGGTTTTTACCTGGATGCCATTTCCACTAATGACGTAGGTTGATAGTAAATATCAGCATCATGCCATCATCCTTATTCCGGCTATCGATTTCCGACTTCTGTTGCTCATATTAAATTATAGCAAACAAAAATGAAGAAGAAATTATTAGTGTTAGTTGTTTACGTACCTAAATAAGACAGGTTTTGATAACAATTGATGGATTAAAATAGCTTTGTAACAATTCCCGTGCAACTATAATGTCCCCAAAAATCGATAAACTATAATACAAAGAAGTAAATATAAGAAACGAAAAAAATTTTCTTCCTTCCTTTCTACTTAAACGTACGTACATTATATCACGCCTGTTTCCCCGAAAGAGTATTATAAGCCCACATTTCGCTAATTGTATTGCTGGTCCCACGTATTCACGAACTTATTGCCGGGAATTTTTACATTTGCCAGAGCCTCGTTCGTTGATCGGCAGGTGCACTACTTGGAGGTGAGGTTGGCTCGGGCTTTTAAAATGTTGGACCCCTATTACACCCCATGTTACCTATTATTACTTATTTAGAAGCATGTTATGCAACTTAATCCTGCAACAGTAAATCTCATAACGTACAAATTTTCCTTTTAGCCAAGATAATAATAATCGTTTTTTGTTGTTGTGTTTTTCTATTGGTCAGCGTAATAGCACATTTTATACAATATATAGATATCTATCCACACAAACAAAGCTTCTCGTTGTTGCGTCTGTCTGTATCTACACTAATAATGTAATAATAATAATAATATATAATATTATAAAGCGGAAAGATTAGTATTTTTGTATGTAACGAATAAACTCAACAAGTACTGGACCGATTTTAATAATTCTTTTTTCATTAGAAAGCTACATTATCACTGAGTAACATAGGCTATATGTAGTACTAGATTACTATATAAATCTTTAGAAATTTCTACAAAAACCAACTGAAGCCATATAATGTCTTTCATCGCATACTCTGCGAAGAGTATTAATGATAGGACAAAAAACTGTCCCACAATACTATAGAATATATCAGTATCTACAAAAAACCGCGCGAGACGATATGTCTAACTATTGTAGTTACGTCACTATAACTACTTTTTTACATTTAACAAATTAATAGATATGCCGATCAAAATCAGACCGTGTTATCCATACCATTTATAAATTTTTATCCAAATAAATAATTTAATGTTTAAGACTGTCTCAATACCTGATGATTACTTTTTGAATTACTAAAATTGGACATTTCATTCAAAAGATATCATGAAATTAAAATTAAAATAGATGCCGGCGGGGCGGCCGCCACGCAGCGCATCGAGTAACTAACTCGACGAAAGAGGGTGCGGGAGAAGGGGGTGCACCATTACGAACTACCTTGGATCCCGATGATACCAACTGATTTGCCCATATCATTTAAAAGGTTACAGTTCCCTTAAATAATATCCTTTGCCCTAACAATAAATAAAGCCCAGGGACAAACTTTTTCCATAGTTGGTATAGACTTGAGAAAAGAATGCTTATCCCACGTTTTCTGCTTATAAGTATGTGCACTTTCTCGAGTAGGATCTCCTGAAAATTAATACGTTTTGTTGCCACCTACAAATATCACAGCCAAATTAGTGTGCAGGGAGGCTTTAATAATATAAGCATACAATTTTTTTCTAATTTAGTGATTCGTGGTCGTTTTAATTAGCATGCTTATAACTTACATATCTGTACCTATTTATGTCTACCCGTGCGAAGCCGGGACGGGCCGCTAGTGTATCTATATACGCATGCGATAAACTATCATTATGATTTCAATTAATCATTGTCGGTTCATTATGATTTAAATGTATTTACAAACAAATTATGTCCATATTTTATTTGTATTTTAATTTACATACAAACAGGGAAATTATGTATGTATGTAAATTAAAATGGGTTTACCTTGGACAGATACCTTGCCACTACTATTTAAAAGAGATCTGGGTAAAATATGATGTAGCATAATGTTAACTCTTAAAACTCTAGGTTCATCATATCCTAGCATTAACCCGGCTGCCTTGGACTTAAGCTTAGGGCCCAGGGTCTGATAACTGGTTCAACCAGATTTGACTGAATTTCAGTTATTACGTGGAGCGACTGCCGTCAGACCTCCGCAACCCAGAGGGAAACATCAATCTATTGCTAAACCAGCTGTCAGTCTGTTAGAAGACACTTGTTAGGAACACACGAAAACTTCCTAATAACGACTGCCATAGATGTTCATGACAGCAGGGATTAACGGCCTTACGTGCTTTCCGAGGCACGGAGCAAGCAATAATTACGCACATAACTTCGATAAGTCATAGGTGCGCCACCAGGGTTTGAACCCGAGACCCTCGAATTTAAAGGCAAGGGGTCTCGCCACTGGACTATCGCCACTTAAAACTCTGGGTTAACGTTGACATTAGACGAGGACCTATAACTCTTAGTCGCCTGCAACGTCATCCTCCTGCAAGACGTAGGGTAGTAGAACTCTCTACAGGTAATTATAAACACATAGGTAATTTTCTAAATCAGTCCACAGTAAACGAATATTTTGTAGAACGTACTAGAATAAAAATAAAGATGCAGGTCGTACGAGAAAGTAGCATCCATTTCTAAAGTCGTTTATAAATAGCGAGCTTGACGCCCTGGAGTTGCAACAGCGGTTTTATAATAACACTTTCACTAATATTTATAATGTAACGTACGTACGATACGGCTTTGTGTCTAGTGAAGCTTGTGTTCAAATATCAGTTAAATATAAAAACTGACTTGCTTTCAATCGGTCATAAATTTTTTTTTAACCTTAGTCGGTTATGGTTTAATCGAAAAAAACATTCTGCGACTAAACCGCTTTGAAAAGAAAGGCAAAAAAAAAACTCCGCATTTTTTTAATTGAATTTTTTATTATAATTACTTCATAGTTGTACCAACAGCGACACTTTAATTAACAGTGTTCTAGGATTTGAAGAATTTAAATATTACATTAATACTTGACACCAGCGTAATATTCATCAATCTTTTTCACGTGCGTTAAAATATTTCGTCACGTTTTGGAGTGGCATTGTTTATCTATTCGTATTCTAAATGTAAGACCGATATGAGTTCGGAATACCAGCTCTCAGCGCTGAAGGTCGTGAGATATTCATATTCATTTATTTGCTATAAATAGGGTTACATATTGTGGATCTTATTATAAATATTTAGCTACATTATTACATTATTATTATTATTTATTATTTATTCAGTAAGTACAGGTTATAATATATTTATAACATAGTCCCAATAACCGTGAGTACGGTTTAACTGCGGGGTCTGATTCTCCGTACATTTTTCGTTTATATATTAATTAATTTTTAGTTGTGATACAGCCAATAGATTAACAAAAATACGTAGCTAACGTAAAAAAATATATTAAATCTAAATAGTATTGTTTTATTTTTCTCTTAAATTTAGACTTACTATCTATAAAGGTAATGTCATAGCATTACATTATTACATAAGATATTGCACTTAAAGCAATCCATACGGGATGGATGTAAAAATACTTAGGTACCTTTTTAGGGTTCCGTAGTAAACAAGGAACCCTTATAGTTTCGCCATGTCCGTCCGTCCGTCCGTCCGTCCGTCCGCGGGTTAGCGCAGAGACTATTAACATTAGACAGCTGAAAATTGGTGTGGGTATACATATTAATCACGTCGACAAACCTGTAGAATAAAATTTTTAAAAATATTGTTTTGTAACGTACCTCCCCTACACGTAAAGTAGGAATGATTTTTTTTTCTCGAGTCTATCTTATCATGTTGGGTATCGTTAGAAAGGTCTTTCAAAAGTAATACGAGTTTCTTAAAACCATTTTTCGATTTAGGGATCCGTTTTCGAAACATTAAGCTTTAAAGTGGAAAAAATTGATAGAGTTCAGTATCCGCCCCCCCCACCAGGTAAACGGTACTTTCAGAGTGGCTGAAAAAATTCACAATAGTAGTATATATAATGAAGTTAAAAGGAAAACTATCACGGCTAAGTAGGCTTTACTGGTTTTCGAGTAATGGACGACAATCAAATAAATTTTTGTATTAAATGTATTAAAATTTCATTCATACCGTAGTAGTGATATCTATCGGGGAATAGCTGAACCTGTTCATATAGCGACATTATGGCAAAGGGTGACTACGGAACCCTATATTGCGCGTGGCCCGACACGCACTTGGCCGGTTTTTTTAGCTCTAAGGGTCGTGGGGTTGGTTCTGAATTGTAGCAAATCTATTGGATCTATGTGCATGAATATGTACATGGGTGTATAGGGCTTCTACCAAGATCTGAGGAGGCCAGACCAACCTCATCTGCAAGTGGTGCACCTGCCGATCAACGGACGAAGCTCTGGCGAACAGAAAGCGGCAATAGGCTCGCCACCTATTACATGGGACCAACAATATAAATGTCGAAGTTTGGGCGTATAGTATGCCTCTGCCTACCCCTTCGGGGAAACAGGCGTGATATTATGTATGTATGTATGTGCATGAATATAAATATTTACCTGAGTTTAGAAGTTTTCTATCTAATTACATGTATGACAATTTTCTAATATCAAAATTTACATTAAAAATAAGCGTTGTCTTGTAAGCATAGTGACAAATTTGTTTAGTTTGGGGCTTAACGAAATATTTGAGAATATTGTTGAAAAAAAAATCAATAGAAATAGACAATAAATATGATTGTGATATCTTATAATATGTCTTGTCTAATCTTAATATATCTGTTGGATCAGACACCTGAATGTTCCAACGGCGTGGCCACTGTGAGACATTATCAACATGGTGTAGAATAGACTCTTAAAAATTACACATTATCCAGAAAAAAACTCCCTGCTACCCTTAAGGTTAACTGGTAGGGAATGCCTTTGTATTTACTTTTTGTGTGCAATAAAG
Source organism: Musotima nitidalis (assembly GCA_949126915.1). NCBI lineage: Eukaryota > Metazoa > Arthropoda > Insecta > Lepidoptera > Crambidae > Musotima > Musotima nitidalis. Next base: position 806,350 of record OX421424.1, on the reverse strand, counting down.
ATTAAATAAATAAACTGCACATCTCTCCTTATTTTCCACGAGTTTGCTTTAGAATCTGTATTAAGCTTAAGATAGTTGCTGCACCTCCAGAGAATTACTATCACGCCGTGCCTTGCCTGTGGGTAGGGGTGTCGTAAAAAGCAACTGAATGAATGTAATCTTGTCCAGTGCCCACTTGGGCCAATGGCAAGCCACCTTTATGCTGAAAGTGAACTGTATAGATCCTTTTTATAAACGGTTCACTGTCAAGAAGCATACAAATTTTAAGCATAAAATAAGTTAGCATAATGTAATTACTTCTAATTATAATTTCGCATAATACTAATAAGCACAACAGATTTTAGCATAAATTTTTTAGCATAAATGCAATAAGCATAAACATGATTAGGCATAAAATAATTAACCATAAATTTAAAAAGGTATAATGGAGTTTTACCATAACGAAAATAGGCATAAAAGTGGCTTATGGGTGGCCCAAGGGCCACCCCCGCACCTAAACCTACTTTTACTCTATATAATAAATATAATATAATCCTATATGTAATATAGATAATACTGGAAATTACTGTTATGCGACTTTCCATTATGCCTAAAAAAATTGTGCCAAAAAAAAATTATGCATGAATGCATTATACTAAATAATAATTATGCCACAGTACATATTATGCTAAAACCAAATTCGGCCAAATTAATATTATGCTAAATAAATTATGCCAATTTCATTATGCCAATCCATTTAAGGACAAAACACATTATGTCAATGAAAGGGATCCCTTTATAAACAATGTTAGCACGGTCTGAGGCGCTCGTAGCTTACACGCACACTTAGATGGCAATAAATGAATTGAATTGAATTGAATAGCTCCGCTGTATTAGGTGGCTTACAGGTAGTTAAGTTTACAAAGTTCAGTTATTGGCCGTCAACATCGAGCGCCGTGCTACGTAAGGCACGTTCAACTCTTGGTCCCGGTTATCACTTAATGTAGTAGTCAAAAAGTCATGTTCCAGGCTTTATCAAGCAGCTTGACAAATTCTAACAGCACTACGCATCCGCCTCCGTCAAACTGCAATGTGTCCGTAGTGTAGGCCTGTTCTCAGCAGTGGGACATAGTGAATGGTAATACTTATTCATGATAACTTTTCGTAACTTTCAGATGTATAGTGCCAGAATGCGAGTCAAGCCCAGTCCAGTTCAAGCCGGTGGAATGGAGCTCCTGGGCGCTGCCTGACCGCAAAACCTCCTGCACTCGCTTGAAGCCCATTCCAGGCGGTGGGTGCAGCCCTGATGCCTTCCATCCTAATGAGACTATTGCCTGTGAAGCTTGGGTGTACGAGGACAGCAATACGATTGTTGCAGAGGTGCGTATGTCCGGGAAAAGGGGCTTGACGTCTAGTACACACTTAACCTCACGCTTCAATGCTCCATTTAGAAAATTTTGGTCATCATGTCTTAGCATTATTCCGGTTGCTCTAGACTTGAGCTTAGGGCCCAGGGTCTGTCCACTGGTTCAACCAGATTTGACTGAATTTCAGTTATTACGTGAAGCGACTGCCGTCTAACCTCCGCAACCCAGAGGGAAAGATCATTCAATGGTTAAACCAGCTGTCAGTCTATTAGAAGGCACTGACTTCCTAATATCGACTGCTATAGATGTTCATGATCCATGATACATAAGTAATAAGTAATAATAATTATGACGTTTACATATTTACAGAGACTTGGCTTAATGGAGGATGCTTCGACTGTGAGTTTTTTGAAAGTGGTTATAATGTGTACAGACGTGACCGAGAAACGACTTCTTCAACCAAATCGAGGGGAGGTGGTGTTCTGATAGCGGTATCCAACCGATTGATCTCAACACGGGTTAGTGAGTACGAAAGCGATTGTGAGGATGTTTGGGTCTCAGTGACCGCCAAATCAGGAAGAAAAACATCAATTCTTAATATTTGCGCCGTTTACTTGCCACCACCAGTGACAAATAATAGCATAAAATTATTTACTGATAAAGTCAATACCAATTTACAAAAATGTTCTGACCACGAATGTACATTGATTGCTGGTGATTTTAATATGAGTGGTATAACCTGGCTAAGCAAAATTGATAGTGACACTTTGAGCCTGTCTCCTGTGGGCTATGGTGGCTGTGAAGTGTATTGTAGGCTCGTGGATTTTCTAATGCTAAATAATTTAAATCAGTTTAATGATGTTACTTATGTGAATAACAAAATCCTTGATTTGATTGTGTGCAACAAAGAGTTTTTAAAAATTTCCGAATGTCTTCAACCAATCAAAAAAATAGATAAACATCATCCTGCATTAGAAATTCAGTTAAAGTTACAAGTGGAATCAGTGAAGAGACCAATTACAGTAACGCGCAAAAACTTTTACAAAGGCGACTATTTGGCAATAAACAACTACCTTGAATCAGTTAATTGGGAGAAAGAGATGGAACCGCACGAAAATGTGAACGAGATGGTTTCTCGATTTTATGAAATAATACGAGAGACCATTGCTAAACATGTACCGATGTCACAAAGACGTGGTGCATCTTATCCTTTATGGTATTCACCGCAGCTTATACGTCTTCTAAAGCGGAAGTTTAAATATCGAGTCAGATTTAAAAAATATGGCAATCCACTAGATAAATTTGAATTTGATTGCTTAAGAACTGATTGCAGCAGGTTCATACAAGAGTCTTATAATAAATATATATTATCCATAGAATCTGAATTAAAGAAAAATCCGAAATACTTTTGGACTCATATTAAAAACTTAAGAAGAAAATGTTCGTCATACCCTGGTACAATGGTCTTGAATAACAATACAAATTCTGACACAAATAGAATCCCTGATATGTTTGCCGCTCATTTTTCTTCGGTTTACGAGACAAACGACAATGATCCCAACAACTATTTGCCTTACTATGTTTCCGCCTCGAATCCAAGTACACTAGATGTACTCGATCCTGTGCAGTTAAATCAGGATGACATTATTGAAAAGCTAAAGAAAATTGACGTTACGAAAGGAATGGGTCCCGATAATGTCCATCCGATTTATATAGTTAAATGTGCGAATAGACTAGCCTTGCCGTTATGTATGCTTTTTAACAAGTCCTTGCAAACGGGCATTTTTCCTGATGCTTGGAAGTTAGCGAGAATTATACCCATTTATAAAAATGGTAAAAAGGATTATATTGCTAATTATCGACCAATAGCCATACTCCCGACAATAGCAAAGGTCTTCGAATCAATGATGCATGCGATAATCTTCAGACATATACAAAAATATATTATCAGTGAACAGTACGGTTTTATGGCGGCAAGGTCTACGAATACGAATTTGGTGCTATTTGCTTCGGATCTGATGGACTCAGTGGATAAGGCGTCACAAGTGGATGTAATTTATACGGACTTCTCTAAAGCGTTTGACAAGGTGAACCACCAAATATTATTGGACAAACTTTATATGTTCGGTGTGACAGATAATATTCTAGACTGGTGTCGATCTTACCTTACAAATCGTCTGTTAAGAGTAGTTGTGGATAATGAACAATCGGAACCATTTTTAGCGCTTTCTGGTGTTCCTCAAGGTTCTGTTCTGGGACCACTGTTTTTCAATGTATTTATTAACGATCTAGCAAAGAGTATCAAATATAGTAAGATATATCTCTTCGCTGACGACCTTAAGTTGGCTAAGCAAATTTTACATATAGATGACTCTACATACCTACAAGAAGACATTGACAGCCTCCAAAAATGGTGCACTACAAATAAAATGGTTCTAAATCCTTCAAAGTGTCACCACATTAAGTTTACCAGGAAACATAACAAGTATCTTACTGAGTACTCAATAGGTAATGATAAGCTCAAAGAAGTTAATGCCATAAGAGACCTCGGGATCTTATTTGATAGTCAATTGCGGTTTTCGGATCACATTGACCAAATTGTGAGGGAGGCAAATAAATCACTGGGGTTTATTCTTCGAAATACTAAAGACTTTAAAACACCTTCTTCATTGATTCTGCTCTATAATAGTTATGTGAGAAGTAAACTTGAGTACTGTAGCACGGTCTGGCATCCAGATTACGATATATGTGTTCAGAGATTAGAGAGAGTACAAAAAAAATTTATCCGTAGCCTATCCTACCGTTTTAAGACACCAAGATCAATAAGGACCTACACAGATAAATTAAACCATTTTTGTATAGATGCACTTTCTGTTCGCCGTGTACATCTGGATATGTCTTACCTACACAAACTGATGAACAACAAAATTGACAGTCCCGTGCTGATAAGTCAGTTTACATTTAATGTTCCCTCAAGAATGCCAAGACACCCATGCAAATTGTTTAAAAGTAAATTTTGTAGAATAAGGATGGGGCGCAATTCACCAGTGGTTCGTTTGGCTCGTCTGTACAATAATTTGACCAATAAGTTGCCGGAACTCGACATTCATTTTCAAAGCCTTCCTAAGTTTAAGAACCTATTGAAAATTGGTGACGTACTTTAGATTGAACGTAGTTTTGTTTAGGTATTGCGTATGTATGTATATATAATTTGTCTACATATGTTTTATAAGCTGTAAGGTGTACTCAAATTGCATGCTGTGGTTGACCTGTAATTGTAAGTGCAGTTAGCCAAGATATAATTATATAAGTTCATTGTATTTTTTGTAAAAAATTGCTGTACTTATGTTGGTAACCCTGTAAATAAATAAATAAATAAATATGACAGCCGAGACCAACGGTTTAACGTGCTTTCCGAGGCACGAAGCAAGCGATTATTACGCACATATAACTTAGAAAAGTCATAGGCGCACCTATGACTTTTCAAAGTTCAAGACCAGGGTTTGAACCCGAGACCTTTTGAATTAAAGGCAAGGGGTCTGGTTACTGGGCTGTAGCCGCTCATTTGGAAAATCTTGGTATAACTAAATATTTCTGAGGGGTCCATGTTGTTGTGGCAAAGTTCACTTTGAGCGCATACGTCTTACGTGGCTGGCCCTTCATCCACATTTACACGAGATGAGATCTCATTCCATTAGTAGCCTTCCAGGACACCTTCGATTTTTTTACAGACGCAGCTATGACACTGCACTAACCATTAAGCTCATCCTTATACTGTGCAGACTACAGCACTGGAACCAAGAAACTTGGGAAGTCGTATCAGAGCAAGACCACTAAGCTCTGGAATTCGCTTCCGGCTCATGTGTTTTCTATTTCCTATGATCCCGGGTCTTGTAAGCGGAGCGTGAAACGGCATTTTAGCAAGCTGTCATGATTGCTTATTTCACGTTATGAAGTGCTTTTATTTTTTTATTGGACTGCATCGACTGCTTACAATCAGGCAGGATGTAGTCATTATGACGTGTCACATTAAAAAAAAATTGTTAATAATTTAGTAAAGTAGATAATGCATCCAATTATTAAAGATGCTGAGGCTACAGAATCTTTTGAGAACCTCTTGCTGCGTGGATAATTTAGGGATATTAATTAAATGTTAGAATTCAAAATTTTTTACTACTGATATGGCGTGGTGGCGAGTATACCCGCACTCCACTCCTGAGGTCGTGGGTTCGATTCCCACACAGGACAAATATTTGTGTGTAATGAAATACGAATATTTGTTCTGGCTGGGTGTTTTCCTATGCATATTAAGTAAGTATGTATTTACAAAAAAAAAAAAAGAAAGTATTTTTGTATGATTATCCGTTATTTAGTATTCATAACACAAGTTCTTAATGGAACTAAATAATTGGTATAAGTGTCAATTTTTTTTTAAATATATGGTCAATATAAGTGATTATTACACATTGTTAATTCCGACTGTTTCCAGTTCGGCATGGCCTGCAACGAGTGGAAGCGTCTCCTGGTGGGCACCATCCATAGCACCGGCATGTTCACAGCCCTGCCTCTGACGTCATACCTCTCTGACACGTAAGTAGATCATATTTTTGACGTGACAACGTCTTATAAATTGGTTTGTCGGGTGACACTTCAAGAAACTGCGTTACGCTCCGCTCACGTTATGCGCTCACAATGAGAGCGAGTGAGAGGCACGCGTCCCTTCCACTCGGGCATGGTTAGCCCGCCTAAGAGCGAGAGAGACAGACATAAATATAATTCTTTGTATAAATAAATGTTTTAAATTGTTACTATTATTTCATCCTTCTTCCTACTATACGAATGAATATTCACATTAAAATTATTTTACCACTCAAAGTCGTTGTCACGTAAAACTTTCGCCCGTATACTGACTTTACAGGCAACCAATTTTTTTAGTCTTCGTGACGATCTCTTCTTTATTGGAATGTACTCGGCTCCAGCGTTAACAAACACGCTTCTGCTTTTACCTGTACTAGGGTCTTAGGTTGAGTATTGCTTTAATACTTTTGACCTTGAAGGATAACCGTGTTCAGCTAACGGTTGCTATTGATAATGCAGGACATCAGAAGACGGCCATGACTATCGCTGGCGGCTCCTAGCCTGCCCGCCTTCAAAGGGAGGTTAAAAAAATATCTTCTTAAGCAAACGTTCTATGACATTAAGCAAACGTTCTATGACTTTATGAAGTAATTAATTTTTAAGATTTATAAAATTTTAGTTGCATTGTGTTATATGTAAAGGTAAACTAATTAAATAGGAGTCAGAAATGACATTTTAATTTACATAATTATTGACCGTTTATTTTTATTAATTTTATATATGTTCCTTAATTCAATTGTTATTGATATTTTTTTTATTTTGACATTATCAATTCCTAATAGTATTGTGATTTAATTAAATTTTAATAATTCTAATAATTATGTATGTTTTCTTTTCTGTGACGTGTAATGTTGTATTACAAATAAATGAGTATTTGAGTATTTATTTTCGCGACTGACACACATTTTTATTGCATATAATAGTTTGAAAGTGTGTCGCCCTATATTATACAACTCGTGGTTAGCCTACTCAAATCATAATCTCTCTCTTTAGTCTCCTTATAGGGTCTGACGTTATACATAAACTATATATACAGAATGTGCACTTTGCAAAGTGTACCCTGAAACGAAACACGTCTATTCATAAAATTGTACGAGAAATAAATGTAAATTATAAAAGCAAAATTGCTTTCAAATATATAAATATTTGAAAATACTTGGTTATAAAAAAACCTTAAACTACTGGGCTCCTTATAGGTTTTTAGAGCAGGGGACATTTTGCGAAGCGAACATTCTGCGTCAGACCCTATAAGGAGAGTAAAGAGAGAGAGAGAGAGAGAGAGTATATAAATACACCTAGGCGTCATATATCAGGTTGTAAGACCATCCATACCGTTTCCAAATTAATGCTACATTGCTGTCAATCTGAGATAGAGGTGAGGTCCTGCTATACAACGTGGCTTGTATTTGAAAGAAAGAAAGAAAGAAAAAGAATTTATTCGGTGACAACATCAAAAGAAAACAGATACATTATATTTAAGTAACTATTTGAAGAGTGTCACAGAAAAGGTATCCACTCAGCATAAAGCCGAGGTGTCACGAAACGCCTCGACGCTGGTCTTCCGTAGATACCGTTTGTGAGAGCACTGCTATGACACATTCATTCTATACATTGTAAAACACAATACATACATACAGTTACAGTAAGACATAAGCATACAAATAAGACATAAGCTTGCAGGGAACCTGAGTAGCACAAGTAAGAGGACAGCACAATCGATGACGAGCATATTATTTAACGTATTTTATTTATTTATTACATTTTTAGGAGAACCAACAGCTTGCTAAACATAATACTTTAAACATATAATCTCAGGAAGCCAATTATAGGTCCCCACTGATAGAAACAGAATCTCATAAACATAAAATCTCATAAACATAAAATCACATAAACACAAAAACATGCTAGAAGTTAATCCTCAAAGAACCTGCTACTTAACTTAGTCCTGGCCGAATTATTTGTGCAGAAAAGATCTAAATCTACGTTATGACAATTTTTATTAAAAAAGTTACCGGCTCGCCAAATAAAAGAATTTTGTGCATCCGTATGACGTATAAATCAAAAGTCTTAAATTTCCAACTTAACGTAACCTTTTTTTTTTTTTTTTGTTTTACGTCGGTAACAAAATGCATTTACGCACTGCCTTCCGGCCAAAGGGGGACCGAAAGGGGGTGTGGGACTCACCACCGGCAGACACGACCGCCGGCAGCAATACCCACTTAAAATCTTCCGACGATGCCCGCCGCTTGTTGAGAAAGAGGCGGAGGCCAGTACCTGGGTTGCAGCTTCTGACACCCCGACTGTGGCCTACATCCCCCGGACCAAAACCGGGAGGACCTCCTCAGAGAGGCGCAGTGGACGCGCCCCTCCTACCTCCCCCTGCGACCATAGCGTGTGTGGCCGACTTCCCGGAGGGTCCATGGTTAGACAGCAGGGGCCCCCTGCCCCCGCTGCCTAGACCCTCCTGGCGCTGCTGAGCGGGCCCTCCTGGCCTACCCGCAGCGCCCTCCATAGGTCCCTCTTAGTTTCCCCCCCGGTAGTCAGTACTAAGGGCACAGGTCTGTCGTCGGTCTCTGGGTGTTACCTTTTCCCTAGCGCCTCCTGCGCCCTACCGGGAGGTACTCAGCCCCCCCACCACGACAAGGTGGAGACCAGTCGGGGGGGAACTTAACGTAACCTAAGTCAAGTAACCTAAGCAATCTAGTCTTTTTTAGAGTATTTAGTACTAGTTTTTTATATTCCTTAGAATTTGTTATAGGCGCCGACCGAATTTGACTTACGTAGCCATAGACATCTTAACAGCAATAAGTTATAGGAGTAAAAACGTGTAGCTAATAAGTGTTTTTGTCTGTATTCCAGGTTCGGGCGTCGAACTGTGTTCGTAACGACGTCGGTGCTGGCTGCCGTTACAGGGCTGGTGCGGTCCTTCTCGAACAACTATACCATGTACCTGGTCTTCGAGTTCCTTGACGCCACTTTAGGATCAGGAGTATTTAACAGTGGCTTTATTCTAGGTGAGATATCCTTTTGAACATGATATGGCGGCATGGTCATTCTAGCATTATTCCGGTTGTGCCCTAGGTTGATGTTAAAGACCTAGGGTAAGCTTACTAGCCTAACAAGACTGCTGCATTTCAGTTACTACGTGGAGCGACTTCCGTCTGACGTGCCAACCCAGAGGGAAACATAATTTTAGGGCTAAACCAGCTGTCAGATTATTAATTGGCACTGACTTTCTAATAACGACTGTTATAAACGTTCATGACAGCCGGGAACACAAAATTTCAAAAATTCATTCTCGGGTTCTAGACCTTCTAAATCGCAATATATTAGTCTGACTACTGGGCTAACACTGCTTTTATTTCTATTAGCTGCCATGGGAACAGGGAATATCTTCATCTCAGCTTATAAGCTTTTTACTGAGATCAAATCAGATTTTTGTTTGCTATAGTTTAAGACCAGTTCAATAAATATAATACTTCAAAGTTGTTTACGAAAAGTCATTTCTTACAGACTTAAAAACTTATTCATACTCTCCAGGAACTGTGTTAACAATGTCTAATCACTGCGATGGTCGACCACCGAATGCCTGCTTGACTCCCCTTTTAACCAAACCCATGAGCCGAGTGAGTGAGTTGAACGAACGAACGAATGAAAAACGTTTAGCGCCATGTGGTGGGACAAGGAAGTCAAATCAGCAACAATAATTACAAAGTCAATATACAGACGACCTATTTATGTCTTAAAATATAATTAAACTATTATGGATGCTAACAATAGTTATAATATTCAATTTTTCCTAGAAAAAATCACAAAGTCATAATCAAAACTGCTTTGGAGCACTAGATCAATTATTTAATAGTCGTAAGCTCGATTCTCACTCGGGCCACCGGGGACAAGTTGATTTTTTCTCGTAAAAAAATCATTTTATTACTTTTAAAACCACATGATTCATTACTGTTTATGTTACAGCTGTGGAAATGGTGGGGCTCGACAAACGAGTAGTGGCAGGCAATATGATATCCTGCACCTTCGCTTTTGGCCAAGTGGTGCTCGCCCTGATCGCCTGGGCAGTGCCTAACTGGAGAACACTAACCAGAGTCATCTACGCTCCATCTCTGTTGTTTATATCATACTTCTTCTTGATTGAGGAGAGCGTGCGCTGGCTACTCAGCAAGGGTTACAAGAAAAGAGCAGCTAAAGTTATTTTCAAAGCAGCTGAGTTCAACAATAAACCGCTGACAGCAGACGTGGTCAAACAGTTGTCAGAAGAGCCAGTTACGAATCTGAAACTAACACAACTGGAAGTTCCGCAAAAACAACAAGAAGTCCTGCCATCTTTAGCGCTGCAAGTGATGAAATCAAAAATATTGATGTTACGGTTGTGCATTTGCACGTTTTGGTGGATCACTTTGGCTTTCATATACTACGGATTGTCTATTAACTCGGTGACGCTAGCTGGCAACCGCTATGTGAATTACATCCTCGTTTGCCTGGTGGAGATCCCGGGCTACGGGCTCAGCATCTTCAGCTTGGATCGCTTCGGAAGGAAGGCCTCCATCATGACAGCTTTCATCATTTGCGGAATATCGCTCATAACAATCCCTTTTATTCCTCAATGTAAGTAACCGTTTTTATACCTTTTGGTGTGTATCAGTATTAATGCATTTCTTTTATGGATTTGAACTCATTGTCAGTTACGAACGTACGGTTGAAGTAATATAAGTGTAAAAAAGTATAAACGCATTCCGATCATTTAGAATAAAGCTAAGAAATCGTCTATGAAAAAATGCAAATTTGGGTCATATATTCTGACTTCAGCATCTTAGCCCCTTTACGTGCAACTACTGAGCACTGGCCTCGATTCACCAATTAAAGTAAGTGGGTATTGGGTCATATTTCACCACGCGAACACAGTGCGAATTGAAAAAGGCAAGCACAAAAATATTATTCTTATTATTCCTTCGTCTCCTTTGCGTCTGGCGGTTGTGGCAATTCCTGCACAGGGTTGCGTCTTTCGCTTCAGTCATGGCACCATGAGATCGTGCAGACGGGCTTAATCACTGAGCAGCCGTAGCAACGCAGTTTCCCCCCAACGTAGTATCATCAAGCGCCCCTTAAAATAACCACCTTAGTGTTGGAATATTAACCTTGTATTACTTTTTTTAGCATTGCTATGGCTGCAAACAGTCCTTACAATGATGGGAAAGCTGTGCATCAGCATGGCGTTCAGTTCCATCTATATCTACACGTCGGAGCTGTTCCCCACGTCGGGGCGACATCGTCTGCTCGGCATCTGCTCCATGTTCGGCAGGATTGGCTCCATAGTGGCTCCTCAGACTCCGCTGCTGGTGAGTTCTGTACCATATACGGTCTCTCGAGAAATATTTGGATTGAATTGACTTCGACAAATCGGCAGGATCAAAGATAATCGGTTCAAAGCAGATGAGGCATATCTTAAGTTCGATTGTGGAGCCAAGTGCCACAGACCATGGCCTACCTAATCGTACGTCCACTGTGCCCTGAAACATGTTCGCTGGAAAACCCAATGAGCGCCCGTGATATTGGACTGATACAGTATTGGACAATTTGAAACGTTGATTGATCCTAATTCTTAACCAAGATTCATCATATCAACCCATTAACTTTAAAGGTCATCAAGTCCATCTTTTCCGACTATTGATTCTAGCCGCGCCCATAATCGCCACGCAATTCTTCGCACCAGTGACGCTGCTGAGACCTGGGACTCTTCCACTGGGATGCGCATTTAGTAGTAAAACGACGAAAGTTTTTGGATGGTTATGCCACCATTAGTCAATCGCCAGAGCCTTGTTTGTTGGGCAGCAGGATGCACTATGGGCAGGTGAAGTTGGCTGGTAGCATTATTGATGGAGTTTGTGCTCCCTTACATCCCTTGCCGCGCTAGGAACATAAAAAATCTAATGAAAAATATTTAAAATTTCAGAAGGCGTACATGGAGTCTCTACCCTATCTGGTCTTCGGCATCATGGCAGGCACCTCCGGCGTCCTGATGCTGTTCACACCAGAGACATTACACATAAAACTGCCTGACACAGTGGGGCAGGCCGAGAACATCACAGAGTCTAGCAAAAGAAATAAGAAACCAATAGACGTCGGCTAGCGTTGACTATTGCTTGTGATGCTGAAGACGTTTTTAACTTGAGAAGGAGACTTAATAATTTAGGTTGTGATAAAAATAGCCATACTGTTCTTATCGATCGAGGTACTTATGTTTGTAGAAAACTTGAGAGGTGCTATATACTTAAAAAGCATCATCGTTACTTCTGCTGATGGTGCAACTTCTGACCAACTGCAGCTAGTATTTTTTAAATATATCCAGTGAAAAGACTTAATTACTTTTAAATATTGTTATAATTGAATTTGTCAAATACTATACGCGGTGGACGAAAATATCGGTTTGGTGGCGTTCGGGAAACGACGAAATATCTTATCTTCTAAAATACTCAATGTCTCAAGCCAAAAGTGTCGTGTGTGCGTACAGTACTAAGTCATGATGCCTCACTCTGTGCCTGATAAGAAAGCTCAGTGGATCATCGTGATAGAATCTGAAATGAGGAAGCCCGTAGGAGAAATAACAAAACGGATTTACAAATTGAAGAACAAGGACATAGATAAAAGAAGCGATGAGCAATAGAACGTTAAGGTTCATAAAAGGCAACCACGAACCATTTAACATAGAAGAGAACAGTCTTCCACTCAATAGACCGATGCTCAGCTTAAGGCAGCAAGATTCCTCAAGCAGATGCAAGTTGCTTAAGATCAGTCGATGTGGCAGTTCCAGCCGGAAATTTAATGATGATGGCCACCGATTGTAATCAGCTATTAGGCTAGCTAATCAGTAACAAAACCTTGACGTCAACACAAACCGTCATTATTTTGACATTTTCTTTATAATGTAATCAATTTAATTATATTGAGATTTTACATACAAATACAATACAAAATTTGTACGCCTATTAAATGGCCCAGAATAGTGATTCTTAAAATGAATCCTTAGACTGCTTACCACCTATGTTTAACAATTAAACGATGATTTTGTCATGTTATGTATGTAATAAACACGTGGCAGCATTTATATCATTTCTAGACACTTTAATGTACGGCCAGCCATCGGTACCAGCTAGTTTAAAAAAGAGGCTTTAGATAACAGCAGTTCGACTAGATGAAATTAAAAATAATATTAGATACATTATGTGTTATTGTGCCATGACAATACATCTGAGTAAGTATTCCTTTTTTGAATTTCTATCGGAAATGCGACGTGTGCGTCCGTTTTTTTAGCAATCACTAAACTTAGTTTGAATTATGATTATTTTTCGAAATAATAATTATTGAGTTACGAGAGCATTTCAACGAATTATCAACTAAGATAATTAAAAGTCGGCAAAGCTAAAAAAACAATCTTCTATGATGAGATGAAGGCGGTGAAGAACGTTAGAAAAAGTTTTTAAAGTTCTTCACCGAACGGAATTACAGCTCGATCCAGCGGGAATGGCCTGTCTTCACGTAGTTTCGACATCGCAGAATTTCTGACGCAGCTAACTTAAGTCTATATTATATACAATTACTGGCTTACTACTAAAAAAGTGTAAATAGTACCTAAATCTTAAACCTTAACTGTGTATTTTGGGCCTTTAGAGCAAATATTGTGCCGAGGCATAGTTCCTTAGATGATAATTATGATGATGCGGGTAGATTTTAGTGTAGCAGACAAATAATAAATATCCACTATAGTACCTACTTTTAGTATGAATTACCTCAATGGTTTGTCTATCAAGGGAGAATTTTCGGTTATCTCATAAAAAATTCTACCAAGGTAACGATAGGCAATGCCTGACAAATCTTCTAAAGTAAATTGTGCAATGGAGAACTTTAAAAAAGTCTTTATTTTTAAAGTTGTTTGTGACATTTTGTATGTATGTTATCGAGGCAACACAAAAATACTCCAGATCTTATTTGAAATAAACTATGGTGTCATATTATTTTTAATTATAACAAAATATGAAGATGATATTGAAAAAGAATTGTCGTCTAGGCAAATATTGGTTCAATGATGTAATATAGGAAATATACCAATAATTCCTACAGAACAATTCTATAGAAAAAATAATGTACCAGAACTTATCAGTTATACAAAATACAATCTAAATATTATACGAAGTAAGACATTGTTTCTTATTAAACTAAAGTATTGTGGTTTTGCAGCATATTTTGTTAGGTGGTGGTATTATTTATCTCTCATGACGTAAGCAAGTGATGGATTAAAAATATCTTTGTAACAATTCCCGCGCTACTATAATTTCCCGAAAAATCGAGAAACTATTCAACACGACACGTGTTTCGTCCTTACACAGGGCATCTTCAGGTAAGATAGGAGCCTCAGAACAACGATGTCTTCACGACCAACGCTGAAACGAGAGTGCACTCCTAGGTAGTTCTACTGTAGAGTATTTTTTTTAAATCTACAAAAGTAGTTTTCAATAAAATTGTTGAATATTATCTACATCAGTAGTATTACTGTGAAGTAGTTTTAAATAATATTTTCATAAGTAGTATTATTGTAAAGTAGTTTCAAATAATATCTAATTAATACTAATAATTATTGTAAGGTAAAGAGTGTTCAAAATTATAATAATAATGTAAAGATAAAAATAATGCTGTATGCATTGTTTTAGAGTAAAACGATTTTAATGTGACAATTTTTAAGTAGATATTTACCTATGTTGAAATTGCAGATTATACTCTGTGCTTGTGCCATGTCAATAAATATAATGTATGCTTGTGGTATTCTTTGAATCCTTAATCGGGCAAAGGGAAGTACATTTTGTATGTTAAGACTTAAGCTTGAAACAAAACAAGATATTTTTTTTTGATAAATTAAAGTCAAATGTCACATATTTTAATACAAATATATTTTTATTACAGAGAACAATAACTTTCTACAGCAATGCAAATGTACTAAATATTCATTATTACTAATAATTTATTATACCTCTCTAGTAAAATACATATATTTCGACATTGAAACATGAAATGAAAGAGATTTCAAGCATTTATAGAATTTGTATAAAAACGTAATGTTAAAAGAAAACCAATGGGTCTATTCTTTTTTTCTTTTAATTAATGGCTTCGTGCGTTTAGCACATTTTGCCAGTGTCGAATAAGAGATATATTAATAATAGTAAATGAGAATGAGTGGTGATAAAGATGATAAATGGTAAATAAAATGCCCTCCCCCTAAGCACCTTGAGTCCTCAGTACAGATGTGGGACTATACTGAGATCACACATGGACTTCTTGAGAGAATTTTAAAAGTTATGCTGCACTGTTTTGTTTTATTTACCAACACTCATGTACGTTCACAAACACTTAACGGTTAATAATCCATCGTTAAATATTACACATTAATGTTCGAAATATCACAAATTTTTGAAAATGAAACAAAACTGCAGACATGACGCTTCACTTTCCCGCCAAGAAGCCCATTGGGTCTATTATTTAAAAAGTCTTATAGCTTTTTTTCGTAAGCCACCTAATCAAAGAGTTTTATAATTTTCATATTTTACTATTGTCATGCAATCTGTAATCAGGTAAATCACATAATCTAAGTCGCCGAATTTACATTTAGGTACATAATCAATTTATTTGAACACACTCTTGTTCTTTCATTCCAAAGATACTTCAAAGAAATCTTAAACATGGCCCTCTCCATAGCTCTCTGAGCGACTTTAAATTGGTAGACTAGTCGTACCGTTAGTGTCTACGTCTCACCACCGTAAGTCATGACAGCTTGGACGCACTCATTAAAGACCTTTGTCTTTAAGCTTTGTGGTATTGGCGACGAAAACACTCGACTAAGTTTACACGCTATAATATTATGGTAAAATATGTACATACATACATTCATAATATCACGCCTGTTTCATCGGAGGGGTAGGCAGAGACATATTATACGCCCACATTTCGCCAGTTATATTGTTGGTCCAACGTAGTAGTTGGCGAGCCTACTGCTTTTATCAGGAATTTTTATGTTCGCCAAAGCCTCGTCCGTTGTTCGGCAGGTGCACCACTTGCAGGTGAGGTTGGCTTGGGCTCCTCAGATCTTGGTAGGATCCCTAAAAACCTTAAGATAAAATAGAAAACCAATAAAAAGTTTTAGGTAACTCACTCTATTCTATTCAGGGTTAAAGTTTTTATTGTTATGAAGACTTTAAATTTTTTATAAGATTAAACTATTTTGTACTTCACAATTTGTTTTAATTTTTCCTATCCCAGTTTTTAATACATACGGTTTCTTAGCTCCACCAGGGTCTCACGCATTTTTTACCCTTTAGAAGAGATTTTGAGAACATATAACTTCGTAATAGGTAGTCTTTATTTAAATATGCTTATGCATATGTTTATTCGGAACATAAGAAAAGGTTACAGACTGTTTCTAAAATTAAGCAGTGCTCAAATTGTGTTGGTGGCTGTTTTTCTGGAGATAAGAGTCTATTAGCGAGTCATTGATGATGATTAGAAGAAATGATTACACACAAGGATGTTTCAAAAGTTTAATTAACAAAGAAACAAATAAATGTTACTTGTATGTCCATGTTATATATACATAACTATAACTTTAAATAAAACTGAATAGTCCGCGTAATTTGTTACCAACTGAAACGGCGCCCTCGTAAGATCAGCATCGTGACATCACCGAGATGTCCGACAAATGCTGAAAGGCACCATTGCAATATATACATAAGTACATAATGTCACGCCTCTTTCCCGTAGGGGTAGGCAGAGATCACATCCTTCCACTTGCTACGATCTTCGCTCACACTTTTAGCTTCATTCACACTCATTAAACTCTTCGAACACGCCCGTCGGTTTAGGGTACTTTTGACCTGCCCTTTCTCTAATTTTTTTTGAATTCGGTCATGTAAGTTTATCAAAAATATGTTATTAATTATACCTTATACCTCCTTCGTACTTTTCTATTGCATTTTACTTGGTGTGTAAATAAATAAATACATATTTTCTGACAACTACACCAATTATTTAGTTTTAAGATAAGTATCATTACGAACTTGTGTTATGGATATTAAATAATTGATAAACATAAATAAATACTTTTTTTTTGTAAATGCGTACATAATATACATAGGAAAACACCCAGATCAGAACAAATATTCATGTTTGTAGGTATACACAAAGATTTGTCCTGTGTGGGAATCGAACCTACGAAAATCCTCTTATATTCGCCTCCACGCCGGCGCCAGTCGTCAATAGGTCTGTAAAATGTACTACTTGTATTGAATAAATAATGTATCTTTCTTTCTTTTAAAGCAATTGCTTGTTGGCTTCATACCTAGTATACAATAAAAGTAAATTCAAAACTTACTTGTCTGGGATTTAAGTAAACCACCGCAGGAGTACCACATAAACCTTTGGTCCTCTGGCCGAAGTAGTTTTGTTTTATTTTTTCGTTCAAATAATGGCTTCGTGCGTTTAGCATATTTAGCGAGTGTCAAGTTATATGCATAGTAAATGAGAATGAGTGGTGATAAAGATGATAAATGGTAAATAAGTTGCCCTCCCCCTAAGCACCTTGAGTTCTCTGTAAAGAGTGATGTTGCACTGTTTTGTTTCATTTACCAACACTTATGTACGTTCACAACCACTTAACGGTTAATAATCCACCGTTATTACACATTAACGTACGAAATATCACAAGTTTTAGAAAATAAAACAAAACTGCAGACATGACGCTTCACTTTCCCGCCAAGAAGTCTTGCTTTCTTTTACGTCGTATCTTTGTAGTGCCTACGTGATGTCCTCTTATCTGTCATTTGATAGTTCTTCTTTCATCAGATTTAATAAAAATACAAATTATTTAATATTATGCGGATATAAATAACTCTTGACGAATAACTGACAAACCTTGACAAATTCTGATAAAGAACCCATTTGCTTTTATTTCTTTATTATTGTTACCGCTCATATCTCTTTCATTGTTGTTAAAGAATATATCGAATGTCAATTATGTGTCTGAATGTTTGTCGAATCTAAATGATCATGTTGATCTTAAAGACAGTAAAGTATTTTTTTAATTTTATTTGTTGTGTATACAACAATCTTTTAATATTGTTACTAATTAAAATTATTTATATGTAAAATGAAATTAAGCTAATACAGTAGTCACTTATCAATTGAGTCTTGCAGTTTAAAACCAGTGAGCACTGAGTTCAAACCTCGCTAATGTGTCATACTTTGGTTGTAAACAAAACACGCCACCACGAGGAGTAAAAAGTGTGATGTTTAATCTATATTATACAAGAAGTATAAAATTAGACCATGTTTTCATAGTCATATAGATAAAATCAATCAATTGATGTATGTAGGAAGCAATAAGCACCTCCATCCAATATGGCTCATTATTACTTCTACTAGCTTTAGTTAAGCACTCATTTCACGTAAAAATACAGTGATATTGATAAAAATATTATTAAAACTATCGCATTATTGCTATCGTTTCAGCTGAAAGAGTCATGTTAGATTGTTATAAGTTTTGGTACTTTTAAATACTTGCAAACGTCAGAAGTATGCGGGTTATTTAAAAACACAGTATTATGTACTTATACAACCCAAGCTTTGTAATAAGAAGTTCTACAGTTTATATACTAGTTTATATATACCCATATTTACTTTGTTTTATTATTATTATTTTTAAGTATAAGTAATTAAGTTATAGACTTATTTGCTAAGGAGAAGAAATGTTCCTGATTACTGTTATCTTATTATAATTTTTTAACATTATATACCTTTTTAATAAAGAGTGCTAATCCCGCCGACAAATTGGAAAGCAGTTTGGTGGGTTTAAAATGGATGTATAAGGTTTTAAGTCTCAATAAAGCATATTATTATTATTATTATTATTATTGGTTTAGATTTGAGCTCATATGCTGTCTAGAGACGTAACTTTAAAACATCTGGTATTTTGATTGAGATGTATTGATATACGTATTACCTAGTGACAGGTTGTGTGGGTTTTACGATTTGTTTTACACAGCCCAACCGAGCTGGATTCGAAGATAGACCTCTTTCGCGGAGCTGGACTTCCCATTTGGGCTTTTTGTCCCAGGTATACTGGTCGACAACTTCGAGGGCCGAGCCTCCAACAATTACTAGGGTAGGCTGGGGTAGGGTAGACATTAGATATAATTTTCATCATGTCCATGTTCATTTTGAGACCTACCCTTTGGGAAGCTCTGTCGAGGTCTTCGAATGTTGTGCCCAGATCCACAAGCGACTCCGCTATGACCACTATACCGTCGGCAAATCAAAGGTGAGACATATATTCGCCATTTATGTTGATGCCGTAGTTTCTCCAGTCCAGCATCTTGAAAACATCCTCCCGGGCAGCAGTGAACAGTTTCGGAGATGTGACACAACATGGAAATTCGATATAATTTTCGTCTTGTCCATGTTTATTTTAAGACCCAGTTTGGGAAGCTAAGTCGAGGTCTCTGAACATTGTGTTCAGATCCACAAGCTATCTCCTCCGCTATGACCACTATATCGTCGGCAAATCAAAGGTAAGACATTATTCGCCGTTAATGTTGATTCAAATGCCGTTCCGGCCTAGATAGCGTCAGCTTCTGTCAGCTCACGGGAGTCGTAAGAGTCGTCGGAGGGAAATTTCACCGGATGTTAAGCAGCAGCGTCATCCTGCATACTGGCTGGAACTGCGATCACCAACCTACCCGCCCAGGCAGAGAATTGTTGTTGTTTGGAGATTCCCTGCATAAGCTTTCAAAAGCTTGAGTTTTACGCTAGTAGCCCAACTCATCCCTATTAGCACAAAGGGTTTAGTCTAGTCTACTATCACACAGGTCTACTCTCTACAGAAGCACGAGAAAAAGCGTATCCACCCTGCAAAAGATATCAAATAAGTGATGGGTGAAAAACGAGACATTCGCTGATGGAAAATAAATTTTTGTTCAAAAAAAAAAATTTGGTCGAAAATTACTGCTTTTCTAATTAATAAACCCAATTGTTTTTGCTACTATCAAAGGTAATTTAGGCTTAGTGGGTCCCCAATGAACCACTTGACACGAATTCCATGACTGTTGCAACGTGGGGTTGGGGACTGATGTCACAGATCTCATGACTGGCAGAGTGGGAACGAGGACTGATGGGGTTCATATAAAGTCTCCGATGGTCCTTTGTAATGTTTGATTAGCTCATCCATGAAAAACTACTATATGGAATTAGATACAAATTTGGTACATAGATAAATGATCCGTACTAGCGTACTTTGAAGAGCGAGAATTACCAGTACTTTGTAAAATTTATATGACAGACTTGTGTGTTATTTGAATAATTTTCCATATAAATGTGATTAAATTTATTCAGGGCTTTTGGAACCCTATTGGTTTACAAGGTTCATCACTTGACAGCCGATAGCAGTCCGATAATAACAAAAAGGTCGAACTTTCCACGGGTGGGTCTTGTGGTATTTCATTAGGTATTTACGTCACAATACGAATCAAACACGAGTTGCATACAGAGGATTGTTAGTTTTTCCTCCCGAGGTATGGCCTCAGAATGAAAAAAACAGAACACTTACAGGATCACTCGTCTATCTGTCTGTCTGTATGTCTGGCTGTGTACCACAGCGCGTTTTCTTTGGAATGGGTAGAAATACAAAGTCTATAGTTATACCAGACATTACAGACATTTAACGGTTAACGCGATATGTATAAAGTTATTAGAAAATCTAGACTTATTAAAAAGTTTTTATAACTTTATAAATTCAACTACAATTTTTAACTTTTGAATATTTTCCTAACTATTTCATTTTGAGGGTCAAAAACCTAAACCTGTACGGTACTTACAGTTGACCTAAAACTGTGAAATTTAACATGAACCTATGTTATAATGGTAATATTTATTTGACTTGCATCGTAAACAACCTTACATATACCTCTTTATATAGCCTACTGTTCTGTAAGGACGGAACCCTCTATATGCGACTAGTAATTGATTAGCTTTTATTGTGATGTAAATACATAACGAAATACCACAAGACCCACCTGTGGAAAGTTCCACGTCTCTGTATTATCTGACTGCTATCGTCTGTCAAGTAATGAACCTTGTTCCATTGCTAAAAATATCACTCAATTTGAAAGTAGGTACAGGAAGTACTTATTAAAATTGTTCGCTATATAGTAGGTGTATATACATACATACACCACGTCTGTATCCACGAAAGGAGAAGGTCTATTCTACGCCCACATTTCGCCAATTATATTGTTGGTCCTACGTTATAAGTGGCGAGCCTATTGCCGCTTATCGGGAACTTTTAAATTTGAGAGGGCCTCGTCGATCGTCAGGTGCACTACTTGCAAGTGAAGTTGGTTTGGGCTCCTTAAAACTTGATACGATCCCTATACACCCTATACAACAGGTGTAACTTTATATTATAAAACGTCTGTGGTTCTATAATTATTAATCAATTTATTGTAAGAAATGTTAGAAAACTATTTTTATTTCAGCATTTAAAATTTATGTTTTAATAACTATTAGACAATCATTTAATTTATGTGTAAAAAAATGAGAATTCTTACAGTTTAGTACAAATTAAGCAGAAGGCCCCCCGATGCAAATTAGGTTACAGGCAAATGAAATAATTCTGTCGAGACGGCAGACGTGGCGACAACACGTCGACAGCAAGTCGACGACCTGTCTAGCACTAGCTATAGTCCGGCAATCTCGTGCGCGACCGTCCCGCGGGGTGGCAGACGGTGGCGGGGACGAGGTACACAAGATGTCAGCGGGTAGCGGGTGGGGTAGCGGGGAAGGGGAAACTTCTCTTCGTGTGTAGCCGTGTGCTAGAATGACACGCTACCTCGTCCCCGCCACCGTCTGTCACTTCGTGGGACGGTCGCGCACGAGTTTGCCGGACTATAGCCACTGCCTCCTATGGGGTAAAAAAACTTAATGAACCACTGCTTATATATTTTTTTAAAAATGTTGTAAAATATTTTCATCCATCCTGTAGTTGGAGTTATTTAAATGTTCAAGGTAATATCGAAGAAATACGCAACTTTTTAGATCTTAACATTTCTGATTTTGTCTGATATCGACAGATAAGGAACCACACACCTTACGCATGTTTTTGCAATAGCCTCGGTGCATTTAGGGATCCGTGTCGGAATCGTCATTACTGTTATTTTTATTTCCATATTATATCGGTGTATAATACCTGTGTACATAATTATCTTAAAAATATAATTCTCATTATGCTCAAAAACTATATGAAGCCAACAAAGCAATAAAAGGACCAAGAAAGATTCAGCATTCTTGGCATAGTCATCGGCCAGGACCTAAACTTAAAATGTTACGTCATTTTGTCTGCCTCCAGTAATACTCTATATTAGGGTATAGGAAGAGCAGGCGAGCAGCGCCGTTTGATGTTCGAAACATGGTTGCGATCGAATTTGGAGTATTGTCTTATCTTTGGGATGGGCTAGACTGGACTGGTGTGTATTGGGCTCCTACCAAGACCTAAGGAGCCCAAGCCAACCTCACCTGCAAATGGTGCACCTGCCGATCAACGGACAAGGCTCTGGCGAACATAACAGTGCCCGGCAAGCGGCAATAGGCTCGCCACCTATTACGTGGGACCAACTATATAATTGGCGAATGGTGGGCGCATAATATGCCTCTGCCTACCCCTTCGGGGAAACAGGTGTAAATGTATCCATGTATGTAGACTGGACTGGACGAAAAGACTGTAGGTGAGAGCGATACGCATTATGGGGGATACTTAGTTTACAGCATCTCATAAGGACCTCTAACTGCATAGGGACATTTCAACTTTCAGCAAATCTATTCTTTGTTTTTAATAAATCACCGTATCGCAGATTTCCTACTGAAAAATAAACGTAGTTTCCTTCTAAAGAATAAACTTAGTTAATGATCAATTTTGTGAAAATATAGGGGCTCAAAAATCATTAAACGCGTTTTCCCAAAAAACATGATTTTTCTAATTGGGCCCCTATGGTGTGAAAGGTGCGATATATACAAAGAAGTGCCTTATCGCCTGCCAAATTTTATTAGTTTTATCATCATCTCAGCCAAAACCCTTGCTGAATATAGGTAGTCCTACCCAATAGTTTATCATATTAATCAATTCATATCAATTCCAGCCTCTCTGCATTAACTGGCTTAAAGCCGCCTCCCGACGTCGTTTAAACTTAAATTGTGTAGCGTAGCAAAAATTATTCCTTGAGATTTCTCTTGTAATGCAATTAAATATGAATAGAATAGAATAGAATAGAATAGAACTTGACAATTTATTAAAATAAAAAAAAAACACGTAAATAAATTATAATTTTGTTACTTAATGAACTATATCATCATCATCATCACAGCCCATTAACGTCCCACTACTGAGCACGAGCCTCCTCTCACATATCAAGGTGTGAGGGTATTGGGTCATACTCCACCACGCTGACCCAGTGCGGATTGGCGGAGGCAGGTGTGTGGCGTCCTGCTGTTAGAATTTTTCAAGCCGCCCATTAGGCCTCTAACATGGCATTAACGACTACCACATTTGGTGATAACCGGGACCAACGGCTTAACGTGCCTTCCGAAGCACGGAAGCGCTCAATATCAAATGCCACACAAACGGTCACCCATCCAAGGACTGACCTCTGTAAACTCTGCTGTACTTCGGGGATCGTTTCCGACCACCGAGCACCGCAGAGCTACGAGCGCTTAATGAACTATATGCTTAAATATATAAATAAATACATAATAATTATAAAAATATCATGGTTTAACTACATTAAACAATAAAATGTGCTCATGTAAACGCTAATTAAATTTTATGTCAGCCATTTACAGTGTGAATGGTCTTATTTATGTTACATAATAGTATTATGGTTAACTGTATTTTATTTATTTCACGGTACTTTTTTTATTTATATATGTTTTTTAGATATTTCAATGAGTTAGTTACATTGACATGCATGTAAATAAGAACTACGAACAAAATGTTTTAGATAATGTAAAAAAACTTATTTTAGACCGGATTTAGACAGGCACAGACAACGAATTCATAAATGTCAAAAACTTACGTGTTCAGAAGAATATCGAATGGCATTGAACCAGTAGTTAATCTACTGCTAGGGTTGGCTGGTAGAGATCTCTTCTAGAGATAAGTCCACCTTTGTACATATTATTTTATATACCCCATGTAATATTTAAAATTATTTTTGTGCAATAAAGGATTATTAATTCATATGTCCAGTTATGTATGTAACTTAGTATCAGGTAAAGGTAAATATTTAGGTATTGTATTTTACTTATTTATTTATTAGGACAAGCCACAAGATGGTACAAAAGAAAAAGTAAAATTACACAAACATACACTTCACATATAAAGTAGACTAGAAGATCAATGCGGATCATTACAATCTACAGTAACCGGCGGTAAATATTGCAAATCGACAATCATCACATTTTCGAATGTCATATCCATCACTTATAAGATTTATCAACAAATATGGCGTATTTACCTGCACTCCACTTCTGGAGGTCGTGGCATCGATTCCTAGACATGGCAAATCTTTGTGCGCATGACCATGAATACTTGTGCTGATAAGATTTGTAAGATTTAGCCTGTTATACATAGGAAAAATTGTGTTTTCCTATTTATATAAAACTAAATGTTAATATTCAGGATAGAATTAAACCAATATGTTGCGATTTAATTTGTTATTTTCTTATTAACTAAATTATCTTCAACTTAACACTGTTGTAACAAAACCGCGCCTAAAAACAAAGAACGATTATTTTAATTCTTTTGTTACAAAATATATCACAATAAAAGTATTTTTTTTTAAATAATTGCTTTGTGCGTCTAACACATCTAGCCAGTGTCAAGTAAGTGATATATTAATTATATATAATTTATAGTGAAGTGTTATGAAAATCAGTGATGATAAAGATGATAAATGGTAAATGAGATACCCCCCCTAAGCCCCTTGAGTCCCCAGTAAAGATGTGGGACCATACTGAGATCTCACATGGACTCCTTGAGAGAAAATTTGAAAAGTGATGTTGCACTGTTTTGTTTGATTCTCCAACACTTATGTATGTTCACAAACACTTAACGGTTCATAATCCACCGTTATTACTCATTAATGTTAGAAATATCACAAATTATAGAAAATAAAACAAAACTGCAGACATGACGCTTCACTTTCCCGCCAAGAAGTCTTTTTCCACTTAAGTATTTTAGTTCGTTTGTTACAAAATATATCACTTCTTTTTTCTTTCTTTTAAATAATGGCTTCGTGCGTCCAGCACATTTAGCCAGTGTCAAGTAAATGATATATCAATAGTAAAAGAGATAATTCATAGTATATGAGAATGAGTGATGATAAGATGACAAATGGTAAATGAGATTTTTCTCCTAAGCCCCTTGAGACCTCAGTAAAGATGTGGGACTATACAGAGATCTCACATGGACTCCTTGAGAGAAAATTTGAAAAGTGATGTTGCACTGTTTTGTTTCATTTACTAACACTCATGTACGTTCACAAACACTTAACGGTTAATAACCCACCGATATTACACATTAATGTTCGAAATATCACAAATTTTAGAAAATAAAACAAAATTGCAGACATGACGCTTCACTTTCCCGCCAAGAAGTCAAAATATATCAGAATAAAAGTTTTTTTTTTTAAATAATGGCTTTGTTCGTCTAGCACATCTAGCCAGTGTCAAGTCAGTGGTATATTAATAATATATAATTCATGAATGAATCAGAATGAGTGATGATAAAGATGATCAATGGTAAATGGGATCCCTCCCCTAAGCCCCTTGAGTCCTCAGTAAAGATGTGGGACTATATTGAGATCTCACATGGACTCCTTGAGAGAAGTTGAAAAGTGATGTTGCACTGCTTTGTTTGATTTACCAACACTGATGCATATTCACAAATACTTAACAGTTAATAATCCACCGTTATTACACATTAATGTTCAAAATATCACAGATACACATATTTTGACGAAAATAAAACAAAACTGCAGACATTACGCTTCACTTTCCCGCCAAGAAGTCCCACTTCATTTTAATAATCATAACCTCTAAACAAACCAAAGATTAAAAAATGTGACTAGTGTCACAGTCAGTCACAGTGGCTTAAAACGCACCAAATTCAAACACAAAAAAACCCATTTTCTTTATATGTATATGAAGTATTTATTAAAAAAAAACGGATTTATGTTTGTTTATCTGATATTTATTATCTATAACATAAGTCCTTAATAATACTTATCTTGGAACGAAATAATTAGTTTGATTATAAGAGAATTCTTATTATTAGCATCTCCCAGAATTAGGAATTGAAATAAGTGCCATGTATAGTTTACGCAATCAAAAGGTTGATGTGCGATATTTCCGCCGAGTACTATAACCGCTCGTAGCTCTGCGGTGCTCGATGGTCGGAAACGATCGCCGAAGTACAGCAGAGTTTACAGAGGTCAGTCCTTGGATGGGTGACCGTTTGTGTGGCATTTGATATCGAGCGCTTCCGTGCTTCGGAAGGCACGTTAAGCCGTTGGTCCCGGTTATCACTAAATGTGGTAGTCGTTAAGCCATGTTAGAGGCCTAATGGGCAGCTTGAAAAATTCTAACAGCAGGACGCCACACACCTGCCTCCGCCAATCCGCACTGGGTCAGCGTGGTGGAGTATGACCCAATACCCTCACACCTTGATATGTGAGAGGAGGCTCGTGCTCAGTAGTGGGACGTTAATGGGCTGTGATGATGATGATGATGATGATGACTATAATCGCACTTACGAATGTCGTTTCCTCATCAAACAAGAATGGCTTTGAGAGCATTGCATCGTTGTTATTGCTGGCATTAATACCTTACTTACCTTAAGAAAGTCCTTGCTAGTCACTGAATGACCTCTGTTTAACATCTTTTAATAATGTATTATTGTCCTAAGTCGTCAATATTTTGCTGACAATATTTCCTATTAAAGAAGGTTTTTGCTTAGTCAGTTAAATGAATAGGCTCTGTGTAACATGTTTACTTTATACAAATAAAATTGCATGTCTGTTTGTAGTGTTAAAATAACCGCAACAATTGGAGATCCCTATATAATAATAATCCTTTGTTACACAAAATACATTTAAGTATTACATAAGGGATATAAAATAATATGTGCAAAGATAGGTTTATCTCTAGAAGAAATCTCTATCAGCCACCCTAGCAGTTGTAAACTAAATAGTTGTGCGGGATAAATTTCATCAAAGAAAAGTGTAACTAATAAAAAATATTAAAATAACAACATAGGAAGTAAATATCTTCCAAGCTAATAATATAATAAAAATTTACAACAGTCACCCAAGTATAATTTGTACCAAGGGGTCGCCCTGGCCACCAGCGGAGGGGAAAGGACTGCTGTACCAGGGGGTAGCCCTGACCACCAGCAGGAAGGGAAGGGAATGCTGTACCAGGGGGTGCCCTGGCCACCAGCAGGAAGGGAAGGAACTGTACCGGGGTGTAGCCCCGGCCGACAGTAGGAGGTGTAGAGAGAGGAATGAGACCCAACACGGACGGTTGAAATCTGATTTATTGCTTATAATTGTATGGTTTATATATTAAATACATGTTGTGTACACATATAAAGATATAAAGATGTGCAACGTCTGTGTAAAGTGCCGACGCTGCACGTGGATGTTGCAACTGGGTCGACTCGCCGCTGACCACGCTGACGCCAAGTCCAATGTACAAGATGTAGACTTGTACATACTGCCGACTCGGAAAAGAGACACGCCGGGCTGATGACGTCGGCGTGAATTGCAGATGGTGCAGGACGACTGTGGTTCAGGGTTGCCTCGCTGCTTTAGCTGCTGATGCAGACGCTATGCCCATTGTACAAGATACGAGATGTGGACATGTACATACTGCCGACTCGGAAAAGAGGCACGCCGAGTTGAAGATGGAGCATGATGCAGACGCTGAGCCCAATGTGCATCTGTGGACTTGCGACTTCTCAGTACTCTGGTGGAACCCGCTGGTGGGAAGCCAAAGACCGATTCGCTTTTTGATGCAGAACTGGTTATTCTTCTTTAATCTTCATTCGCCGTTGTTGCTATTGATAACTTTCGTCCTTAAAGAAAGTTTGCTTGTCTCATTTTAGGGTATGGAGGTGATAGGAACGAGTGGACCAGTGAATTCTGTTAGTTGCATAAATTATTAATTGTGTCAGTTGCAAAAAGTGCATAATGGTGAAAATGTAAATTAAACATTGTATTTATACAAAATTCTTTAAAATATAAAAAATATCATGTGTGGGAATCGAACCCACGACCTTAGTCACGGAGTGCAGATCTACTGACTTCCATGTCACACTGGTCGTCAAATATAAATGTTAATACAAATACTGAGCTACATGCTCGGTATCTTTTTTAGATGGTAAGAAGAGTTATGGTAGTGCAGAACTGAGCTGTTAGCTCATTATCCTTCCTGGTTGGTAAGGATATTGTTGATGTTGTTGACGACCGATTTGGCGTGGAGGTCAGTATACCTGCACTTCACTCCAGAGGTCGTGGGTTCGATTCCCACACAGGACAAATCTTTGTGTGCATGAACATGAATATTTGTTCTGGTCTGGGTGTTTTCATATGTATATTAAGTATGTATTTACAAAAAAAAAGTATTTAAGTATGTTTATCCGTTCTTTAGTATCCATAACACAAGTTCCTAGTGATACTTATCTTGGAACTAAAGAATTGGTGTGATTGTAAGAGAATATTTATTTATTTATTTTATTTATATTAAATGTCATGGTAGTGCAGAACTGAGCTGTTAGCTCATTATCCTTCCTGGTTGGTAAGGATATTAAATGTCATGGTAGTGCAGAACTGAGCTGTTAGCTCATTATCCTTCCTGGTTGGTAAGGATATTAAATGTAAAGTCTAAATGCAGAAATGAGCTGTTAGCTCATTATCCTTCCTGGTTGGTAAGGATATTAAATGTCATGGTAGTGCAGAACTGAGCTGTTAGCTCATTATCCTTCCTGGTTGGTAAGGATATTAAATGTAAAGTCTAAATGCAGAAATGAGCTGTTAGCTCATTATCCTTCCTGGTTGGTAAGGATATTAAATGTCATGGTAGTGCAGAACTGAGCTGTTAGCTCATTATCCTTCCTGGTTGGTAAGGATATGGATATTAAATGTCAAGTTTAAATGCAGAACTGAGCTGTTTGCTCAAATTCCCCGAGCTGTTAGCTCATTATCCTTCCTGGTTGGTAAGGATATTAAATGTAATGTCTAAATGCAGAACTAAGCTATTAGCTCATTATCTATCCTGGTTGGTAAGGATATTAAATGTAAAGTCTAAATGCAGAAATGAGCTGTTAGCTCATTATCCTTCCTGGTTGGTAAGGATATCAAATGTCAAGTTCAAATGGCAGAATTGAGCTGTGTGCTCAAATTCCCCAAATTTTAAGTTATTCCTTGGTGCCAGTTCTTGACAACCCAAGGCGGCATAACTATATATTGTTAGCAAAATGTTACGAAATTATTTTACTAAACTAACTATAAAACCTAATAAAACTATTAAGTCTATAAGTGCATAAAAATATGTATTGTAAAAAGATAATCAACATTAAACGCTACGTTACATACGATGTAACGTGAGACGTTTATTGCTTAATAGAAATGCGTTGTAAATGTAAAAATAATTATTTCGTAACATGAGTGTTTATTGTTTACCTACAGAATTGTAAATGCAAATAATGTTATGTTAAGGTTTTTAAAATGATGTCAATTTATATTGTGCAATTAATAGAAACATTAAATATATGTAGTGTTAATAAATAATGTGTATGCACAGATAAAATGAATTTAGTCTGTAGGTGTTAGGGAATATGGTTCAATCCGGCTCGAAGGACCAAAATGTACGGTGGTCCGCTTGCGGTTGTAAGCCGCCGCTCGCCACTCGTACAGTAAGAGGAAAGAGGGATGAGATGCTGTACCAGGGGGTACCCTGGCCACCAGCGGAGGGGAAAGGAGTGCTGTACCAAGGGGTCGCCCTGGCCACCAGCGGAGGGGAAAGGACTGCTGTACCAGGGGGTAGCCCTGATCACCAGCAGGAAGGGAAGGGAATGCTGTACCAGGGGGTGCCCTGGCCACCAGCAGGAAGGGAAGGAACTGTACCGGGGTGTAGCCCCGGCCGACAGTAGGAGGTGTAGAGAGAGGAATGAGACCCAACACGGACGGTTGAAATCTGATTTATTGCTTATAATTGTATGGTTTATATATTAAATACATGTTGTGTACACATATAAAGATATAAAGATGTGCAACGTCTGTGTAAAGTGCCGACGCTGCACGTGGATGTTGCAACTGGGTCGACTCGCCGCTGACCACGCTGACGCCAAGTCCAATGTACAAGATGTAGACTTGTACAATGATCACAAAATAATAATTAAAAAATACACCTATAAAAAGATCTTTCATCATCAACTTGCATTATCCCGGTTGCCCTAGACTTAAGGTTTGGGCCCAGGGTTCGCTCACTGGTTTAACCAGATTTGACTGAATTTCAGTTATTACGAGGAGAAACTGAGAGGTTAAAATCGGATGATCACATTACAGGCTGTAAAACATGCTTTGTCACACAACTAAGTTTATATACGTTTGTTTGTAAACGTATCATCAAGTACCGGGCATTCTAAAATTGTACATAATGTAACCTTATTTGTTCATTCAAGTAAGTAATCTACATAAAAGTCAAAAGTCAAAATACTTTTTATTTCATAAACTATTACATAGTACTTGAAAACGTCAAAATTATAAAAAATAACAAAAACAAATAAAATATAATTATACTAAAATCACGAAGCTTAGATTCACTTGCAACCAAACAATTTAAAAAAACAAAAAATATTTAAGTTCAAGTGAATCTAAGTGCCAGTTCCGAGCCACCGCTCTGTAAGAAGAACTGGCAAGAAACTCACAGGCTATGCTCTTTTAAATTATCGATTGGTTAGTTACAATCTTCATTTGTCTGTGACGCTATACAATGCAACATAATAAAACAATATTCATGCTTTAAGTCATCCATATTAGAATAGCCTGTATGAAACGGCAGTTTAATCCCAAGCATTTTTATCAGCCATAATTTATTGTATCTCATTTTAAGTGAACTATTATGTTTTTATGAGAAATAAATTCTTTAAACCCAAAAATACCCAGATTAAAGATAGAAGCTACCCAGTGTCATATGCCCAGCATTCATATAATTTTATTCTTTGCGACTATACCTAGCAAGGTAAACCAATAGCCTTAAAGTTATTATTGTTGTAATTAAAAATGTGGAAGATGTAATTAATAATTATATCTCCCGTATTTTTAATTAAAACAAATTTGAAGAGTTCGGTTTAAATTCTTTCTCTTAAAATTGCGTCTAACTAACGTCTAACTAACATCTAACTAACGCACACACAGAATAGCAGTCTGCTAGCAGTATTTTTAACGTCAAAAACAATCGGTCACCAACAATTGTTTTTGGATTTGTCACTTGTTAATGTGCATAGAATGTGTAGCTTGTTCGTTTCGTTGAAATATCGTTCAGATTAATGTAAAGCTAACATTTCTGTAAGGAAATACATATAACTGATAAATTGATTAACATTGTATTAAAAATGTTAAGATTAATGATTTTTCTTTTATTTCTGACACTCTGTTATGTAGCAAAAAATAATCCTTCCATAAAAATAAGCCTTTCGATCGGTATGATAAAGTTGCAGTGTATTTTTTTTTCGTGTAGCGGCTTCGATTCCCTTTTCAATCGTGTAATTTAAAAAAAATCTATGAATGCAGTTTAATTTTTTTTTTAAATTAAAAAAAATGTCTTCTTTCAGTCAAATGTTCCATGTACAATATTCAAGATACTTTCCTCTATGTGGCATTTTTTTTTTTTTTTTTTTTTTATACATGGAGAATCTGCAATCCACGCATGCACGGCGCATCGTCGGTGACGTTAGTCACCGACGATGAGCCGAGCGTGCGCTTCCGGAGCAAAGTACGCGCATCTTTGAAGAAGATGCGTATACTTCACGCTAGCTAACTTGGTTCACCGCCGTGGCGGTGGCCCAAGCTAGCCGG
Organism: Musotima nitidalis; assembly: GCA_949126915.1. Classification (NCBI taxonomy): domain Eukaryota; kingdom Metazoa; phylum Arthropoda; class Insecta; order Lepidoptera; family Crambidae; genus Musotima; species Musotima nitidalis. The sequence continues at coordinate 774,132 of OX421424.1, read as the reverse complement.
CTAACTCCCAGATACCTCTCGCCGGCGAGTAGGTTATGCCGGGATGACCCATAAGGGGCCGACCGGCTAAACTCCATGTGTGTGGATGCTGCATGCCTCTGATGGCCGTTACAGCGCAACCGGAATGTATTGGGGAAGGCGAGGCTGAGGGCCTCAAACCTAGATTAAATACTAAAAGTATTTTAACTGAAGAGCGACATACTAAGGGCGGTCTCTAGTAGACCCGAACCTCGGCTCAGGATGTCGTGAGTGTTTATTGTGAGCGATCAGGTCTAAACCTGATGTGTCGCGGGTGTAGTGTTGGTGATTGTCCGGGTCGTCGCACCCTGCGGCGGGTGCGGTGATTTACGCGCTGTAGGGTGTGTTGATTTGTAGTGGCGTTGGCTACCGCGATTGGATCGTCAGGGAGGTCTAGAACGTGCCTAGGTCTCCTGGCGGCCGGACGGACATCCCTCTCGGCGGTGTAATCGGAGGCTTTAACTACAAGGGGATTTGGGTGGTGGGGTGCATTGTCGAAGTAACGTCTAGAGAGGTTCTTCATATATTGCGCTATCGAGGGAATCCCGAAGTCGCGATGTAAATCTATATTACGTACGTACCAGGGGCAACCGGTGGCCATGCGTAAGAATCTATTTTGAATGATTTGTAGTTTTTTAAGAGTTTTGTGACTCACGTGAGCAAAAACTACACATGCGTATGTCATGACTGGACGGACACATGTTTTGAAGAGAGTCAACTTGTGTTTAAGTTGCATTTTTGACCGCCTGCCTATCAGGTGAAAGAGTCTACCTAGGATGAAGTAGGCGCGGTTTCGGACTTCTTGAGTGTGAGGTGCAAACGATAATTGCCTATCTAGAGTAACACCTAAATATTTGGCCTTATTGTGCCATGGTATAGGCTGGTTGTTCATAATTAGCTGGGACGGAGGTTGGGCTCTATGTGGCATATCCGTGGGATGCCCTATATATAGTTACCAGCTTGAGGAATTTTGTTTGCGCGATTCAGGATTTAATTCATCTTCTACGTTTCGTTTATCGCTTGTACTGTGTCGCTACAAATCTGTAAATAACATACATACATACAATCACGCCAGTTTCCCCGAAGGGGTAGGCGGAGGCAATAATAATATGCCCACATCTTGCAAATAGTGTTCTTAGTACCACGTAATAGGTAGCGAACCTGTTCCCTAACAATATAATCTATAAATTAACGACCGATATGGTGTGGAGGTCAGTTACCTGTACTTCACTCCAGAGGTCGTGAGTTCAATTCCCACACAGGACAAATCTTTGTGTGCATTAACATAAATATTTGTTCTGGTCTGGGTGTTTTCCTATGTATTTTAAGTATGTATTTACAAAAAATAAGTATTTAAGTATGTTTATCCGTTATTTAGTATCCATAACACAAGTTCTTAGTGATACTTATCTTGGAACTAAATAATTGGTGTGATTGTAAGAGAATATTTATTTTATTTTATTTATTTTATAAATAAATAAAATTAATATCATCAATTTTCAGACCAACACGGAATGAAGACAAAGAATGTTAGTTACAGTTTAACAATAGACTATGTTAGCATGCTTTATAATTAAAGAAACAGTTATACTGATATGGAGTAAACTAATATTATAAAGATGAAGGGGCTTATTACAGAACAAGGGGCCTACCGCCGAATTCGATGGCAATCGATTATAAGGCAAAATGGATTTCGAATTGATTCTGTCGTACCGCCGAACTCATGGAAATCTAAACAAAATGGCGTTCTCCATTTACCTATTGGTCTTTCACGGACTGAAGGTCATGAATCAGAGGTGGCTGTCGGCAGATTCCCCGGTACGGATTAATGAACGTAAACAAAGTTTGATCTAGATGGATTACCGGTAATCCATCGAATTCGGCGGTAGGCCCCCACTAGTGCTGTCACTTTTATTCGATAAAATTACGAAAGTGACAGCACTAGTTTAATCCTGGTCTAACTTTATATCTCGTTTTGTAATGAGCCACCAATATTTTGTCAATTGCCAACGGAACCATAAAAATACAAATGGTAAACAGTAGCAATTATAGTGTGACGAAATTAGTCGCATAGTAATTGGAGGCGTTGCTAAGTGGAGTCGTTCATTTATAATCCACTCACAATTAAATTGACTAGTAGTTGCTGTTGTAACTAACCTTTTATTGTCACGGTAAGGATTACTAGATTTACTTGTTAATGTTTGAGGATAACTACGGCTGTTTATTGTGACGACAAGACAGGGTGTTAAAAGATCTTGATCGAAGCCAAAAGCTAGGCATTCTATGCACATTAACAAGTGACAAATATAATAATTAACCAGTCTGGTCTCCATCTTGACGCGGTTGGGGGCTGAACACCTTTCAGTAGGGCGGAGGGGTCGTCAGGGAAAAGATAACACCCAGAAACCGGCCAATCTGGGTGCCCTTAGTATTGACCACCAGGGAGAGGGGAAACCGAGAGGGACCTGTGGACTGCACAGCGGGCGGGTCAGGAGGGTCCGTCAAGCAGCGCCAGGAGGGTCTTAGGCAGCGGGGGCAGGGGGCATCTGCGGTCTTATCATAGACCCACTTAAAAGTCGGCCACTACGGAATGGTCGCCCAAGCAGGTTGGAGGGGAGGTTTTTTTCCAAGGGACGTTGGCAGCAGGCGGGGTGTCAGACGCTGCAACCCAGGTACTGTAATGGCACCTCGCCTCTTTCTTAACAAGCGGCAGGCGTCGTCGGAACATTTTAAGTGGGTATTACTGCTGGCGGTCGCGTCTAGCTGTGGTGAGTCCCACACCCCCATCAGTTCCCGTTTGGTCGGAATGCGTTCCCGATGCGACCGTAAATACATGTCATAATACTTGCGCGATTCAAAAGTGTACAGCGACATCTATATTGCTAAGTTTATATATGAAACGTCACATACCTACCGTATGATGGTTTGATATATGGTGAAAATTGTACATTCACTAAAGACAAATTTGAGCATAAACCAATTAAATTGGGAATAACCGAACAAAAGGGATGTAGTTCAATCGGAATTATTAAATTTCAGATCTATCAATTATTGAGTTGTTGACGGACAAAAAAGATATTATGTTACAAATGATTTCTGTTAATTTAATATTTATTTAAGGACAACATGTTATTTTTAAGACCTAATAGTACTTACAATGAAACAATAAAGAATTATATTTATGATTAATTTAAAAAAAAGTTTAAAAAGTAAATGAGGTCTGTTTACTCTAAAGATTGTTTTGTCACATTTTCACTCCGAATTATAGTGGACTTTGTTAAAGATTATTGTTCTTTGTTGTAGATATAACCTTAAAAATGTATACGCAGTAGTATATTCTAAAAACATGTGTTGTGTACGTGAGTCATCAATGGTGTAAATAACCAGAGAACAATAAAAAAATTACCAATTGGAAAAATATGATGTTAAATTTCATTATACAAAAAATTTGTTTCATAATTTTTAGGTTAAACAACAGTAAGTTCATCTCGTATTAGCAAAGTCTGTTTTACATTGTTGCTTGAAATAAAGGATTATTATTAAAATTTACGGTTGTACAAAACAAGTTGTTTTATTCTAAACAATGGTACTCAATTTTCATTTCTTTTGATAAAAGTAATCACAGTTATTATTTATTAAGAGCGACTTGCACAATAGGTTCAATTTTTTTTTATGATAAATTTGTTTGCATTTCAGTCATATGGTTAAAATTGAAACGGACAAAAGGATGTTTTTAATAGGGGATAGTATTAGTGGTTGTTATAAAAGACACCCTAAGTCTATACTTCACAGTGTTGGTAATTGATTCCTATTAATTTCATGTAGTAATCAATTTAATGCTTGGTGCAGTTACAAATTATAAATTTAATGATAATACCTACCTTCTACGTTTAAGAGTCAAGATTAAGATCGTTTCTAAAGATATCGTCTAATACATATATTATATACTTCATTGATTTATATCTAAAGTAGGTAGCAGATACTAAAGATTATCGAAGCGGTGCGCGTGTCTACCTCACGAATAATGCGTATTTATTACAAACTTTTTCTTGCGGACCTTCATAGATAATATTAGTTAAAAGTTCTCAATAACTGATTAGGAGATAACCTTATAATTTATATTATTAGTAATAGTTTAAGTTACAAAGTGGTACCTCTTTGGTGGTAAATAGTGGAAACGTTTCTAAATTAAAGGATAAAGGAAGAGAAGTAAATTAATTGACAAAGCAGTGTCGCGATAAAGTTTTCGGCGTGTCATACAGTGTCTGTTCGTCGGCCGGTTCTGTCGTGTGTGGTCTATAGTGATCGTGCCAAGCCTCCTTGGTCACCATGAAGGCCATAGATGTATTGGACCTGGATGCTATCCTGCTGCAGCTTGGCTCCTTCGGCCGCTACCAGATAAGGACCTACTGCTTTATCCTGCTGCCTATTTTGTTCAGTGCTGTTTTTAATGGGCAGTATATATTTGCTGCTGCCACTTTGGAATACCGGTAAGTTATTTCTATTATATACCATTCACCAGAATTGTTCGAAAGTAAGTAGGTTGTCTCGTGCTATCCGTGATCAGTAATTTTATTGTGTAGATTACAAGTAATTTCAGAATCAGTTGAAAACATCTGATAATATTTACTTTTTATGATACTCATAATGTTACTTGTAATGTTATTTAGTATTGATGTTAGATTAATACATATATTTAGAATAATTTTAAAACATTTGCTATTGTTTATTTTTTATTTGTTTAACGTTTAACAAAATAATGTTATAAGTCATGTTGTCAGTTACTTAAAAATTAGGTTATGTTTGTCAACAAAGAGCTCTTAAGTAAATAAGAAAAATCATATAAGTTTCATTCCTTCGTTTCTCATTGAACGTAAAAGTATTACGAAACCATTTGAGAAGCGTTATGAGAAATAAAATATAAGAAACCCTTTTGAGAAAACTGTTTTGTCGTGGAGCGAACCCTCATTAAAAGCAGTTTATTGTGGAATTAAAACAAACAAACGCAAATCAATCAGTAAATTACTAGGAGTAGCGAAGTCTTTGTGGTCATTAATATCGTACAATTTTAATTGAGTTTTATAAATTCGCTCCTAAGGTCGTAAGTTCGATTCCCACGCAGGACAGTATTTGTGTGCATGAACATGAATATTTGTTCTGGTCTGGGTGCTTTCCTGTGTATATTAAGTATATATCTACAAAAAATATATATATTGTTTTTCCGTTATTTAGTATCCCTTACACAAGTTCTTAATGATACTTGTCTTTGAACTAAATAATTGGTGTAATTGTCAGAAAATATTTATTTATTTATGTTTTGCTGTACTATATAGCTAATAGTTATAGTTATAAATAGTTTACATAGTTTATAATTCCATATTTATATAAAATAGTTCAGTGCAATAGATACTTTAAAAATACTTTATTATAGTAAATGCTACGTACACCGTAATTGTTAAGTATATCAGATGTAAGTCCATTAAAAAAAAAATTATTATGTGTAACATGCCTAATGTGGTTGGGCTGTATAAATAAATAAACTACCCAGAATCCGCCCGCCCTCCTCGTTCGTAAGAATTTTTTATGAAGAAGATCACCGATTAAATATTTTTTTCTTTTTGTAGCTACTAGTCGTCACTATAGATAAAGGCTACAATCTTTGGTCATTTATTTTTAAAAATTGGTCTTAAAATAATATAAATAACATCACAACCAAACGGCTCGCTCTGTCCTAATAGGACTTGGAGTCGAACACATAATGAATTAATATTCTATTTTACTCCATCAGTTATGGATTAAAAATATCTTTGTAACAATTCCCGCGCTACTATAATTTCCCAAAAAATCGAGAAAATATTCAACACGACACGTGTTTCGCCCTTACACAGGGCATCTTCAGGTAAGATAGGAGCCTCAGAACAACGATGTCTTCACGACCAACGCAGTAGCGCGGGAATTGTTACAAAGATATTTTTAATCCATCACTTGCTTACAATTGATTTCCGCAAAGTAACGCCTGAATCAATAAATTACTCCATCAGTTATTCCACATCATGAGGAAATAATTAACATGTAAGGTAACTCTTTGTCTTAGTAAAGCTAGGTCATCTGTAATGATCATTGAATTTCAGCAAAGATAACCTTAAGCAAGTGATGAATAAAAAATAGTTTGTAACAATTCCCGCGCTACACGCTAAATCGACAGACTCACTCTCGTTTCAGCGTTGGTTGTGAAGACATCGTTGTTCTGAGGCTCCTATCTTACCTGAAGATGCCCTGTGTAAGGGCGAAACACGTGTCGTGTTAAAAGTAGAAATAAAAAGTGATTACATATATTTATTCCTTGTCTTGTTAGCGGGCGGCGGTAGGTTGACTTTAAATTCTGAGGGTCTTGGTTTCAATTCCTGGCCTGACTATTCGAAGTTATAGGAGTATTTATGGTGTGCCTCGTGCCTCGGAAAGTACCTTAAGCCGTTGTCATAAACCTGTATGGCAGTTATTGCTCAGTGTCTTTTTAAACCATTTTTTTCGGATGGAAAGTTATCAAATGACCGTCTTCCGCTGTGGGTGAAGCGGAAGGGTGTGTCAGACTTTTACTGACTAAGAACCCATCCATGTTCCTTCTTGAGCCTGCTATGTCCCGAGGGCCTGTCCTGCCCCCGCTGCCAAAGACCCTCCTGGCGCTGCTTGACGGACCCTCCTGACCCGCCCGCTGCGCCCTCCACAGGTCCCTCTTATCCCCCGGTAGTCAGTACTCAGGGCACCCAGAATCGCCAACCTCTGGGTGTTACCTTTTACCGGCCTCCGAGGGTGCTTAGAATATTACTATTTTTACTAGCGTTGTTTCTCATTCTATTACATATAAATTTCACAAAAGCTGCGCCTAGTAACACTTCATGCCAGGGTGTCCACGGAAGATCAGCGTTGGACATCATGTGGTGTCCAGAGCGTGCAGAGTGGACAACATTTCAATAAATGTTTTAATGTGGTTTTTTGCATGTGTACATTTAAATGTTTGACTAATTAAATTTATTTTCTTTCTGATACGCTTGGGCCTAATAAATAAAGCTGTTTTGATGTTCCGAGGTAGAAGCACGCCAGTAAATAAATAAAAGGTATTTTCACGTATCTCCAGTCGATCACCAAGTAGCTATCAGTGTAGAACAATAATAATACCTATACACGTGTACCTCTGAAATCTTTTACAAATTGATGTTAAGGTGGTTTTACAGTGACGTTGATTGATCTGAACACCACCTCCTTGCCATGGCCAATCCAGCCTCCTGCAGTTACAATGGTTTACATGTATTTACTATGTTGTCCAACCAATTAAGTATGATTATTTAATTTAATAATCGAATTAATAAATTTGAAACACCACAACTGCAGCTTGTCCAGCGTCGAACACCGTCGAGGCATCACTTAGATGCTGCGGCACATGCTGAATAGATACTTTTCCATAATCGTGTACAGATATTTGAATCTTTAGTTTCATATTATATTTTCTTTTAATTTTGTAAGGTTACGAATAAACGTTTTTCCTTCTTTCTTGTAGTATGCCAGGTCAGTGCCTAACTATTCATCACTGTTGAAGGAAGCAGAAAATCATTGCCAGGGCACAAGTTATCCTCATACGGAGCATTGTCCTTATTTATTAATAATAGTGTTGAGATATTTTGTATTCGTTATTTTCTCATTGTTTTTTATGCCTAAAATTGATTGATCTATATGTGTATATGTTACAGCCAAAGTAATAAATCTGGATATTATGTATAATGGCTAGCCATTTTGCATAATATCTACTCAGTTTTTGTTAAAGTGATAATGGACACAAAATTAATCACATTAACTAGCTATTATATATATAATATCTTCGATGACTTGGACAATGTAATAAAACACGTAGGTATGCGTTTAAAATTATAATATAGTGATATAGTAATATAGTAATTACAAAATAAAAACAAAAAAGTCCAAACTAATTTAGGTGGGCTGCAACTATTATAATAAAATGTTTTTTAATAGTAAGAAAAAAAATAACCTCAACCTAACCCAAAAAGAGATACCTTCTCTTTATGGGTTAGGTTAAGGTTCTTTTTTTTCTTACCATTAAAAAATATTTTATGCAGCCCACCTAAATTAGTTTGGAATAGGTCATAGACCATATTTATTATTTTGACTAACTTTGACACGTTATTATGAATAATGTCCAGACAAAGTGATTAATTTATTACTTTGTCTGGTGAATTTGGCCATTATATATAATTACCAGTCATTATGTATAATAGCTATTTAATCACTATGACTGTAACATATATACTTTTTTAAATCTGACACGTCATAATAACTACATCCTGATGGTAAGCAGACAATAAAGCACGGTGTACCGTGGAAAAAGCACAGTACAAACCGCACCCACCAATGACGGCCTGCGAAAATACCGTTTCACGCCCCGCTTTAAGGACCCGGGATTATAGGAACTAGGAAACACTTGAGCTGGTAGGGAATGCCAGAGCTTAATGGTACAGGAATGACTTACCGAATTTCTTGTCCAAGTTCTGATAGTCTGCACAGTATGTTGATGGTTCCGAAGCCCAGCACGTGTTATTCAGGAGAGGACAGGAGAGGGCGTGATGATATCGAAGAGCTCCTCAGAACATAATAGTATATAGTAGTAATATACCCGCACTCATCTCCTGAGGTCGGTGGTTCCATTCCCATACAGGACAAATATTTGTGTACACTGGTTCTGGTTTCGGTGTTGTCCTATGTATATTAAGTATGTGTTTACAAAAAATAATTATTTTATCCGTTATTTAGTATTCATAGCACAAATTCTTAATGATACTTATCTAAGAATTTAATAATTGGTGTAATTCTTAGAAAATATTTCAGTTTTTTTTTAAAACATCCTTGATCCTAACCATATCAATTGATTTGATGCGTTCAAATTCGAGCAGCGTGTTACAGATTATGTGTTGTTGACAGTTAGCTATCTCGCGAGATAGATATGTACAGTATGTATATCTAACAGTATTTACAATAACGCAAATTCAATTCAATCATTTATTCTCAACAATATACATTGTGTGGAACATTTCTATAAATACAAATACAAATCACATGCGAATACAAATTATTAAAGTTGTGTAATAAAAAAAATATCATTATTATTCTAATTTTCTAATAATCTTTCACAATCAAAAGGCACATACCATAAAAACAAAGGGCACACTAGTATTTAATTAAAGGCACCATGTCAAAGTGACGATAACCGTTTAGCAATCAAAGATTTTCTTCTATATAATATATTTTGCACACCCATAGACCCCATAAAGTATTTACACAGTTTTGCAGTGGTCTTTGGAGTCACGGGTGACCTATATATCGAATTATAAAAAAGATTCCAAATTCTAACTTAGGGGCGCGTTAACTGGTATATTTTTAAACTAGACGACTACGTCCACATTTAGTTCGATTATATCTTGTTTAAGTAACTTGAAATATCACAATTATATCAGCTAAATAATAAACCTAACAAAATAGAGTTGCGTTTTCTAGCTTTAAAAATTAAGATTTTTTTATATTAACTATTATTTTTTGTTTTTACCCCTTACAAAATTTTTATCGCACTAAAAATGTTATGGTCTGTCTCCGTCTCTAGCTTATCTGTGTTCCAAATTTTATTTAGTTAGTTTAGTAGTTTCAGGGTAAAAGAGAAACAGACAGACAGAGTTACTTAAGCATTTATTATTTTTTGTCTTTAAAAATACCTATTACCTATTTTGTCTATTGTTTATCTAGTTTCTAGACTATACGAATAATAGCTCGCTAGCTGAATGAAGAACCTAGGCTAAATTATTTTTAATAGATTTCTAGTTCTTACAGACCATTAGATACTTAGTTACTTCTAATTGGCTGTACTACTTCACAGTTAAATGCCACCTACGAGTCAAATCGTTAGTGGCATCATGGTTTACACGTGATTTTTAAATAGGGATGGTTCTAGAACAACGACATCAAATAACCCCACTCTGCTTTGGAATTTCAAACTTCAGAACTTCAAAAACTTTTTATTTTATAAACTATTATATAGCACTTAAAAAAAAATTATTACACATATAAAAAAAACAATCAAAATATAATTATACTGAAATCATGAAGCTTAGATTCACTTGCAACCAAACAATAAAAAATACAAACAAGTGTAATTGAATCTAAGTGCCAGTTCCGAGCCACCGCTCTGTAAGAAGAACTAGCAAGAAATTTACAGGCTATGCTCTTTTAAATTATCTGTCAGTGCTGGTATTTTCCAGTTCCTATAGTCCTGGTACTCTTGGGTCTTTAAATCGGGACATGATTCGACACTCATGCAGTGCGTCATTGTTACTGAGGGTTCTCATTTTTTTCAACTGCATTAAGAGCTGACCATCAGGTAGGATGTGACCATTTAACGTGTTACATTATTAAATAAATAAGAAATAAATATTTTCAGACAATTACACCAATTATTTAGTTCCAAGATAAGTATCATTAATAACTTGTGTTATGGATACTAAACAACGGATAAACATACTTAAATACATTTTTTTTGTAAATACATATTTAATATACATACGTAACACCCAGACCAGAACAAATATTCATGTTCATGCAAACAAAGATTTGTCCTGTATGGGAATCGAACCCACGACCTCTGAAGTAAAGTGCAAGTATACTGACCTCAACGCCATATCGGTCGTCATTAAAAACAGATTAATAACTACCTTTCCCTCACAGTTTTACCCACGTTAATAAGAGTCCTATAAGACCTACGCATTCTTTCTGGATGAAACGCGTCCTTGAAATTATTCCTCTACAATTTGCTATGGTTTAAGGATACATCAAAAACGGCACAGTGCCTTATGCACCCTTAAAAAGCAAAAGGTGAGAAAATTAACCACCTAAGTATCACAATTATAATAACACCAAGTGATTTTAGTTTCCAGTAATTGAAACTATTTTATTTTGCATTACAATGTGGTCACTAAGCAAAGACAGGAAAAACAAATATTTAACACCTGCTTATTTTAGAGCTGAAAGAATGTTAGTGCTTTGTTTTATTTAAATATGACTTCATGACTTATAAGAATACCTACGAGTAAGATTTATTCTTAAATCGCATTCACGTGTAGCAGAACGGTTCATTTATTAACACTTCATTTACTTTGTACTTTTATTAACCGTATTGAATATGAAGCGTGTATCTAATACCTAGTATAGTCTTCCACATAAATAGCATTTTTCTGCTCAGGTATGATCGTAGACAAAAGAAAGAAAGAGCGAAATGTGACTAAACGCTTGAGTGCGAGAGTAGCGTCGCGTTGCCCTCCCCGCCCCTCATGCCGCACTTCGATTGAGATCCGATAATGTGTTACTGCGCATCCAAGGTCAATATTTAACTTATATATTGTAGATTGTGCCAGCTCGTTCTAAAATATACACTAAATGTACTATACCAATACACACCCTAAATACATAATAGGTTGGGGAAAAAGTCTTTTCGTATTTTTGTATGAAAAGTCAAGACATTTTTTTCAAAGTTTATTTACATTTATTTACAATATATATATGTACCGTTTTGTTGAATAACTTTCTGCCATTTTGTGGGCAGAGACATTATCCCGTTACTGTAGAAACTTTGGGACTTCTGATCAAAAAAACGGGACAAATAGTTTTGGCAGTCCTCTCTTGAGGTCAACCTTACAGAACCTAAAGAATTCTGCAGAGACCGAAACAGGTGAAAATCTGAAGGCGCAAGGTCAGGGCTATATGGTGGATGCACTAGGACCTCCCAGTCGAACTCTCTTAATTTTTGCTGAGTGGCTAAAGATGTGTGTGGTCTAGCGTTATCGTGATGAAAGACCACACCCTTCCTGTTGATCAATTCCGGCCGTTTTCTCTCGACTGCTTCCTTTAATCTCATCAGTTGCTGGCAGTAAAGATCAGAATCGATGGTTTAAGGTCGGCGATAAGAATCGGCGGTAAAAGCTCATAATAAACAATGCCCTTCCAATCCCACCATACACACAGCATCACCTTATTTCGTGTTAGGCCAGGTTTGGCCACAGTCTGTGAAGCCTGGCCAACTTTCGACCACGACCTTTTTCGCACGTTCTTGTCGTACGTGATCCACTTTTCATCGCCAGTTATCAATCTCTTCAAAAACGGCTCGGTTTCATTACGTCTCAATAATGAATCGCAAATGAGTACACGGTTCATTAAGTTTCTTTGAGTGAGCTCGTGTGGCACCCAAATATCGAGCTTTTTTGTATAACCAGCTTTCTTCAAATGGGTCAAAACTGTTTTGTGGTCAATTCCCAGTTCTTCAGCTACATCGTAACTACTAATATGCCGATCTTGCTCCACTCTTTCAAAAATGGCGTCTATTTTATTCGTAACAGGGCGACCAGAGCGAGGTGCATCTTTAACATCAAAATTTCCGGACTGAAAACGTTTGAACCAAATTTGTGCTACTCTTACTGACACTGCATCAGGTCCATAAACATCAAAAATTTTTTTCACTGCTTGAGTTGCATTTTTGCCTTTTTTATAATAAAATTTTAAAATGTATCGAATTTCTTCATTAGATTCACTCATTTTAACGGAGAGAAAAACAAATGAAAAATAGCGGGAAACAACTTTTTTTTATTTTTTTTTTGTCTTTATAATGGAACCTTTTTAATGTTACCAAAACCAGCCAGACACAAATAGTACAGTCAAAAAAAATTTATAATAAGTTTATACCTACGTTATGCAAAAAGACTTTTTCCCCGACCTAATATATGTACAGGGCTCCTACCAAGATCTGAAAAACCTTTTTTTTTTTTTTGTCGTCGATAAAAAATGCTGATTACGCACTTTCTCGCGGCCAATCGGGGAGGGGTGTGGGGCTCACTGCAGCAGACGCGACCACCGCAGTCCTACGTTAAGTATATCATAAGAATGTCATGATCATCTCACCCATTAGAAGTCCACTCCTGAACAAGGTCTCCCCAATTGTTTTCTACGTCGAGCGAACTCGAGCCACTGTCACCCAACGAAAACAATATAAAATTTTCAATATAAAAAATACAATATAAATAACAATTGAAGCAACTGTATTTTGCGCCTATTGTTCTATATTCTTTGTGAATACAGTTTTCAGACATGAGTAATTTCAATTGTATCTGTTCCGCCTCTATACAGGTTAAATTTCAATGGTTTTATAAAATGTATAGAAAAATCATTATTATATGTTTCATATTTGTGTTTTGAGATAAATATTAAAATAATAGCCAGTTTCACGTGTTGAAAACATTAGCTTAGCGTATTAGTAGCGGTAAATCAAATGAAGTCGCGCAATGTATTGTTAATTGTATGTTATTGTAATACCTTTCAATCCGTAGGTATTCAGAGACTATTGGAAATTTTAGTTCGATATATCCATATATTTTTAGTAAGAAAGGTGTATAGGGGTACTTTATTTTGATTTACGTCGGTAACTAAATGCATTTATGCACTGCCTTCCAGCCAAAAGGGGTGTGTGAGACTCACCACCGGCAGACACGATCGTCAGCAGTAATACCCACTAAAAATCTTCCGACGACGCCCGCCGCTTGCTGAGAAAGAGGCGGGCGGCCATTACCTGGGTTACAGCGTCTGACACCTCGCCCGCGGCCAACGTCCTCCGGGCCAAAACCGGGAGGACCTTCTCAAAGAGACGCAGTGGACGCGCCCCTCCTACCTCCTTGTGCGACTATAGCGTGTTTGGCCGAATTCTTTGAGGGTCTATAGTTAGACAGCAGGGGCCCCCTGCCCTCGCTGCCTAAGACCCCTCTAGCGCTGTATGACGGGCCCTCCTGGCCCGTACGCTGCGCCCGCCTTAAGTACCTCTTAGTTTCCCCCCGGTAGTCAGTACTAAGGACACCAAGAGTCGCCAACCTTTGGGTGTTACCTTTTCCTGGCCTTCGGGAGGTACTCAGCCCCCCACCACGCCAAGGTGGAGACCTATCGGGGGGGTATATATAGGGATCCTACCAGACCTTAGGACCTCAATCCAACCTCACCTGCAAGTGGTGCACCTGCCGATCAACGGACGAGGCTCTGGCGAACATAACAGTGCCCGGTAAGCGGCAATAGAAACGCCACCTATTACGTGGGACCTTGGGAATATGCCTTTGCCTATCCCTTCTGGGGAAACAGGCGTGTATTTATGTATGTATGTGTATTTTTAGTAAGATATATTAGTTTTGGATTCATTATGAAGCATATTCCAGTGAAATCAAAATATATATTAGATGTGATTCAAGTACCAATCCATCGTCGTTACGTCAATGTAAGTTTTTTCTCCCGCCAGTCTGTATTATTATTATGAATGCAGAACATAGTGAATAGATCGTTATTTCAAAAGTAGTAATGTTATTGAATGCCTTATAAAATGGAACAAAGTAAATGTGTACCTACCACAATAAATAATTTATGATTATGCTTCTATTGTTTTCTGTCCCCAGTAATCGTCTGCCACCTCTCAGACTAAATTTACAAAAAGTTATAACAGCATTAAAGATTTTTTTTGAAGTCTCTAATTTTTTACATTACGTTTACAATATGTGTATAATAATAGGTGTATACAATAACGATTTAAGAAATATTGTGTTCTAGATCTTGATGTTAGATAGTTTAATATTATTATATACAGATAAGGGATAAGTGAGCAATGACTATGTTGATTTATAAAAAAATATGTTAACTTATTTATTTATTTCTCTTAAAATCACACCAATTATTGAGGTCCAAATTAAGTATTACTAACAACTTGTGTCATACTATTTATCCCCCTCCCCCTTTTCAGTAAAAGTAAGCAAAGCCGCTCCCTATGCTTACGTAAACATTTTTTAAATATAAATAATACACTGACAGAGGAAATTTAGACAAGTGAATATCGCGCGGTAATTCCCCTAATCGGTTCTAAAGCGAGTGTCTAAATGGATGCATTATTTGCGGGAATCCCTAAAAATTGCGTTTCGTTTTTAAGCATATAAGACAATGTGAGGGTTGCCATTCGTGTAAAAATAAATAACTAGCGCTGATGTAATCATAATCTAGGCTCCCCTAGCCCCATGTCATTAAAAATATGCAAAACAAAGAAAGTGCTAACGTAATATTTGAACTGCCCCAGAGACAGTTGGCATCATGCTGTTATAATCAGGCTTTCTTATTTGGTTTAATGATTATCACATGTGTAAAGAACCGGGACCAACCAATGGCTTAACGTGCCTTCCGAAACACGGCAGTGCTTCTGAATAAACAATGACAATAAATGTACGTTAAATTGAGATGTCACACAAAAAATACATTAAATTAATCTTGTTATTTACAAAACTCTTGAAGAAAAAGACAAATAAAGCGTAATTTCCACACGTAGATATTATCTTAGATTGTTGGTTGTCTGATAAACTTTTCCGACGCTAATATATTTATTTTATCATCATCATCTCCTCGATAGATTTCCACATTGAGCGATCCTGAGTCGCCTGCATCCATCGGCTTTCCGCCGCCTGGACCAGATCATCAAATATTACTTATTTATTGGGACATAAAAATTCAAACATTTAAGTGCAATGTTTCAAATAAATAAATAATTCAAAGTAAATTCAATTCGTACATCTAAATCGAAATACAAAAGTATATATGCCTGAAATGCAACAAATTTATTTTCGAAATATTTTGTGATTATTATTATTATTTGAAACTGAGATTTCTTTTAGGAAACTAACCATATGATTAAACCCGTTACAAACATAAATTCAACACCTGTTGACATAGATTAGTTTTAGGCTCGTAAATAAAAACTAAATATATGACCTTATTTTAATGCGCGCATTCACTGCGGATAAGAGCTTAAGCTAATTGTGAGGTCAGACGTACATAATGTCACGCCTCTTTCCCATAGGGGTAGGCAGAGATCACTTTCACTTGCTACGATTTTGGCTCACACTTTTAGCTTTATTCACACTCATTAACCTCCTCATAAGTCCGGTTCTTTTGAACTGTTCTTTCTTCAAAATTTTCTGAATTTGGTCATGGAAGGTCTTACGTGGTCTTCCCGTCCCAACACTTCCAATCACTTGTCCATCATAAATCACTTTCTTTAGTTCGGTAAGCAGTAGTTAGTTAGTTAATGTAATTCAATACCATTGACCTACAAATAAATTAATTAATACATAATTATCGTCGACTTTGACACAAGTACACATTCTAGTTGTATATTCTTGACCAAAATTAAGTCTGAGGCTAACTAGTCTTTGACCTCAACTTCCTTATTGACGATTGTATCATTGAATTATTTTCCTCTTCTGGAATAACCTTGGTACTGTACTACTGTGTTACCTGCAGTTTATCGCGAATCACTTGGACCACGAATTATGTTATTTAAAAAAAAGAAAAAATTTAATTGGTCGCGGGTCTACTCTTGTAAACCAATCAGAGAGAGATTTAGGGCATGCATACACTGCCATCACGCAGACCCAATGTGAAATGGAGAAGGCAAATGTGGCATTTTTTTTAATTTGTTCATTATAGGAAGATAGGCCTTCTAACTACGCTTAATGAGTACCACATATAGTGAACAATGGTCTTCAAATACCTGAAAGATTATATCTACAATGTCTCACACTATTGCTTCGTCATCAGGTATAACCTCTTCATTAAACAATAATTTATCTTCTTATCAAGTGTCAAGTTCACGGCTTTGGCTCGATAATTAATGAGATCGTTCTTTTTTTCACATGGATGGCTCTTAAATCCAGCCAAAATGCTAAAAGTGTATAGGGCTCCTACCAATCTCTCAGGAGTCAAGCTATCTCACCTGCAAGTAGTGCACCTGCCGATCAACGGACGAGACTCAGGCGAATATAAAGGTCCCATTAAGCGACAATAGGCTCGCCACATATCACGTGGGACCAATAACATCATTAGCGAAGTGTTGGCATATGCCTCTGCCTTCCCCTTCGAGGATAAGGCATGAATTTATGTATGTAAAATTGTATGTAAAATGCAAAAAGTGTGCGAGACATTGAATTTCAGAGTATTGGTTGTTGTATGATGTTGCTGAATAATTTAACATTACGTCGTTGCCCGACCGTGAAATTGACCAGAGTATGAGTTTAATAAAATATTGTTTTTTGTAAATCTATTCTCGATAGATGAATAGCAATAATAACCCTTAAGAAACAGGACCAGGACACATGACACTATGATAATTATAAAAAGTTTACAACAACAGCACAATGTAATCGATTGGACGTAATATATGACACAGAACAGGTTCTCGAAAACGATTTCTTTTTAGGTTTGGTATCGCGTAAGCATTTTATGGATTAAGAAAAACCTAATCTCATGTAAAATACTTCTTGATTAGTCGCAACTTTATCAGGAATATAATATCAAGCATATAACATCGGGCCAATCCAACGATAGGGCAACGACATATAGACCGCCGTAATAAATGTTTAGATATAAATGATAAACCGTAGATTACACCTGTTATTATTTGAAGGTCCATTTTTCAATTGCCTTAAAATTACGAAACACGATAAAAATGAGCATTTGTGTAAATTATATAGCTTTAATGATCTGAAGGCCCATTTTGACCTAACAGTTACGAATAGTTGATAAAAAAGACGTGTGGCACTCGGAGACTGCCGCGGCATGAGTCACCAGATTGCGGGGCGAAGAAGGGGATTACGCATGCGCAGTAACGCCGATACAACCAATGCCACCTAAACGCGGGTTGCTGAACTACCTAAAGAGACAAGCGTGATATTTATAAAAGTCATTAAAAGTTCTGCTATTTACCGATAGATGGAAAAACTAAAAAGTATCACCGCTGTGCCGGTCGGAGTGGGGGGTGTTAGGTTTTTTTCGTTACGGAATTTCTGAATTCGGTCTCCACGCTCAAGGCTCGCTATAGAAGCTATGCAATAGCTTAAAAATAGATTGGGCATTTATGAATTTCAGATATCTCAATACTTATGCGCCCATTGACTACGGACAGGAGCGCGGGTATATTACCAGTAAATATATAATAATATCTATTTGACGCTGGTAAATTAAAAATTCAAGCTTGGCATGATTTCGAGAAACTATTCAACACGACACGTGTTGCGCCCTTACACAGGGCATTTTCAGGTAAGATACACGACCAACGCTGAAACGAGAGAGAGTTGGTCGTGAAGGCATCGTTGTTCTGAGGTTCCTATCTTACCTGAAGATGCCCTGTGTAAGGGCGAAACACGTGTCGTGTTGAATAGTTTCTCGATTTTTCGGGAAATTATAGTAGCGCGGGAATTGTTACAAAGATATTGGTAATCCATCACTTGCTTACAATGGATTTCCGCAAAGTAACGCCTGAATCAATAAATAATTAAGTCAACGTTGATTCTACAATCTTGCCTACATACTTGCTACCACCCAACAAAACAATAATTTCTTAACTGTCACAGTTCTTCTGCTGTGTTGTTGTTTGTCACAGAAGCACGAGGAAGTAATCACAGCCAATCAAATGTACTGCTCTTTGTAATCTGTCTACAATGGATTTGTACGAATAGTACCTATTACTTCCTTTTTAGTTGTTGACCTCTTTGTAATCGACTCTTAACCGGCTAAAAAAAAGGAAGTTCTATGCTCTGCTGTATGTATTATTTATTGGACTTCTTGGCAGAAGAGTGAAGCGTCATGTCTGTAGTTTTGTTTTATTTTCAAAACTTTGTGATATTTCGAACATTAATGTGTAATAACGGTGGTTTTTTAACCGTTAAATGTTTGTGAACGTACATGAGTGTTGGTAAATAAAACAAAACAGTGCAACACCACTTTTTAAATTCTCTCAAGAAGTCCATGTGAGATCTCAGTATAGTCCCACATCTTTACTGAGGTCTCAAGGGGTTTAGGGGGAGAGCATTTCATTTACCATTTATCATCTCTATCACCACTCATTCTCATTTACTATAATTTATATGTTAATAGGTTTTGGCCGCGACTTCGTTCGCGTGGAATAGTGACTTTCGGAAGATTTTTGATTTTACCCACATAGTTCTTCAAGATTCATTATGCGAGATTTTCGGGATAAAAACTATTCTATGTCCTTTCTCGAGTTCCAAACTATTTCTGTACCAAATTTCACACAAATCGGTTCAGTAGTTTAGGCGTGAAGAAAAGACAGACAGACAGAAAGACAGACAGACAGACAGAGTTACTTTCGCATTTATAATATTAGTTTGGATTAGTATATCTCTTCTTTAACACTGGCTAAATGTGCAAACCGCACGAAGCCATTATTTAAAAGAAAAAAAATATTTTTGTGTCATCATCAAGGACGTCCACTGCTGAAAATAGGCTTCGACATAAGCTTCTAATGTGACTGACTGCAGGTGAACAACTAACATTAATAATCTGTAAGTTTACCGATTTATCTGTTCACCTGGGGTATTCATAAAGCCGTCATCTACTAATATCACAAAATAAGCAGAGCTTGTTTTAGTATTCTCTTTCATTTTGGTCCTATACTATTGAAAATAGTAAGCAAACTCAATTTATGAATTTTATGAAGCTATTTTTAAACCCTACGTATACTTGAATAATATACGTCATTTGTGTTCAAGGGGAGTTTTATTATAATTTCTTTTGTTCAAAATTTAACCTTGAAGTCAACGATGAATACTGACTAATACATGAATACTGACACCATATCTCTTTTCAATTTTATTTTATAAGACGCGTTAGTTTATAAGTTTGACTTTCATTAGAGCTCTATTGAGCCAAACTTAAATAAATAGTTTTTAATTTGAATAATCAAATGATTAGTACGACTAGACAATGTTTAAAAAACTCTTACAAAGAAACATAAACAGTAAATAACCACAGATGGTACTCGCGGGAAGGAAAACCTCAGAACTAAATTGAATAGTTCAATTGACTGCTGCAATCTGTATGAATTCAAGCGTGTCAAATATCGTAGCTAATATGGCGTTACGACAACAAAACAACTTCATTCTATAGAATTCTTTATAGCTCTTAGAACCGGATAAAATCGGATGAATTGTAAATCCACTAAAAAGAAAAGTCGCCGTAAAGTCATTAATGACAGATGGCAACGCGTTTTCAATTTGTGCGTATTCAAATATCCGATGAATAAAATTATACTGGAGCTTGAAAATTGTCTTTAATAAAAAAAATAAATAAAAATAAAAATGTTTATTATCGGACAACTAAAAATGTCAGGTCTTGTTTTACTGTGTCCAAATAGTCAGCAACAACCATTAAAGATTCGTATGAATTATCTGCCAATTTAAAGCCAATAGGAACTTATTTACACATTGTGAAATAGGTCCTGAATAAATATAAATATTCTCTTACAATCACACCAATTACTTTGTTCCAAGATAAGTATCATTAAGAACTTGTGTTGAGGATAATAAACAACGGATATTTGACGACCGATATGGCGTGGAGGTCAGTATACCTACACTTCACTCCAGAGGTCGTTGGTTCGATTCCCACATAGGACAAATCTTTGTGTGCATGAATACGAATATTTGTTCTTGTCTGGGTGTTTTCCTATGTATAATAAGTATGTATTTTCAAAAAAAAAGTATTTAAGTATGTTAATCCGTTGTTTAGTATCCATCACACAAGTTCTTAATGATACTTATCTTGGAACTAAATAATTGGTGTCATTGTCAGAAAATATTTATTTATTATTATAAACATACTTAAATATATTAATTTTTTTTTTGTGAATTAATAGGTATTTAATATACATAGGAAAACACCCAGACCACAAAAAATATTACTATAAGACTAACGTATTATAATAAAAACTAAATAAATAAAATAAACTTAAGAATGCTAGAAGACGACGCAATAAAATATAATGCAATAACCAGTGGAATATTTGTGATACTATTGAGTGGAGACCGCAGATCGACAGTGAAAATCAATTAAGTATCACGATAATTTACCCAGTACAAAAATAAATTGTAATTATTATTCTTAGGCGTAAAGAACTTAAATGTAAAGCGAAAGTGATGTGTAGTAAATCATAAAATAGGCCGCTTTGAAGCTAGACGGAGCAACAACCTCTGTAAGGTTTTAAGGCACAAGTCAGACATGGAGGCGACAGATTATGACCAAGGGCTTCCAATTGTACAGGTCTATTGTCCACTCCAGCAGTAGACTGCTATAGACATCAGCCAGCATTAACAAAGATTTAGGAAAGGCCATTCAAGTTTAATTTAATTATAAAAGTGCAAACGAAATGGCGTGGAGGTCAGATCCACTCCCCGACATGACAAATTTGGGGCTAGTTGGCGCTGTGTGAGTTGTCAGAGAATATTACTGATATTTTTGAGTTAACTGCTGAAATTGTATATATTTAAAGTACAGTGAAGATGGGTCCAGTTCATCCAGAAGTATCCTCTGTGAGCTGCGACCTCAGAAGGATCTCTGAATGCGTGCCGCTAACGACACGTGTCCTGCCATTACTCCCGAGTAGCCATGACCTCATTATCTGCCAGACAACACTATAAGGAAGTTCTCGGTAGCATTGTTATGTCGCTACTAGTTATTTGTGTTATGAGCTCGTAGCTCCAAGGTAATACGTGGGCGGAAAATTTTACCAAAGTTCAGCAGAGTTTTCAAACGTCAGTAATTGGATGAATAATGGTTGGTTTGATTTGAAATCAAGCGCTTACTTCCTTCAGAAGGCACGGTGAGCCACTGGTGAACATCAATCAAATTTAATGTCCAAACCGAGGTGAAAGGAAGTAAAGTAAAGTAAAACAATATTTATTTCATAAACTATTAAACATAGTATCTACTTGAAAACGTCATAATTAAAAATGAAAAAAAAAACAATCAAAATATTATTACACTAAATCACGAAGCTTAGATTCACTTACATGCAACAAAACAATTTAAAAACAAAAAATAATTAAGTGTAAGTGAATCTAAGTGCCAGTTCCGAGCCACCGCTCTGTAAGAAGAACTGGCAAGAAACTCACAGGCTCTTTTAAATATGTCCATTGGTTTGGTACTAAAATTACAATCTTCATTTGTCTGTGAAGCTAAACAATGCAATATAACATAACATTACCAATATTCATGCTTTAAGTCATTCATATTAGAATAGCCTGTAAGAAACGGCAGTTTAATCCCAAGCATTTTTATCTGCCATATAGTTTTTAATAGAATAGTATCCCTTTGAAGACAGCTTGCGTTTTTGCTTGCTTTGGAAACAAGGGCTACCAACTCCCGAGGTCAAAAGTCTAGTCTGGTACAATGATGGTTCACAAATTTGAACCCGGTGGCCGGCAGGTGTGTCCAGTGGTGTGTGTACTTAGGTGTTCTACGATTTTCCAAGCTGAGACATGGTCATATAATAATCGTATATACAATGATGTAGAACTTTGTAAGTGTTTCTTGTTATTAAAAGTTAAGTTTTATTATGGATACGTGTCTTTTCAGATGTTTTTTCATCATTCCCAGATTCAGCAAAACTAAAAAGCTAAACTATGCCCTTTATTGGCAACGAAATTCATATTTCTTTATTCAACAAAGTTTAAAAAATTCAAATTAATTTATTCAAGGTTGGATAAATTCCTAAATACTTGTGAACGTCACTTAAATATAGGAGCATCTTTTCAATAAAACGAGGGACTGCTTGGAGAAGAAGTTGGCAAGAAACTTGGCAAGGCTCTGTCTTCCGCTAAGACATATACCTACACAGTTAAACCGTACTTACGGTTTTGTGGGAATAGTTATAAATAAGTACTTACTGAATAAATAAATAAATAATAATAATAACATATATCGAAACACATATAGAAAACTCACAGATCAGAACAAAAATTATTGTCAAAACTATTTGTCCTGTGTAGGGTCTATCCCTCTGGAGCGGAGAGCTCCTGAGGTATAGACCCTGAGATAGATTGTATACTGCTGAACATTGGCCTCCCCAATAGATTACATTCCATTGTGGGTATTTGCCCATAATCACCACGCCGGGCAGGTGGGTTTGTGATCGCAGTTCAAGCCAGTACGCAGGATGACGCTGCTGCCCATCATCCGGTAGGATTTCTCTCCGTCGACTTTTACAACTCCCCGTGAGATGAGAGGGGGTGGAACTATTCTAGGCCGGTACCACACGGCACGGCATTAAATCGATCGGCTCAATATTCAAAAATAAATTCTTTGTTTATCCTTTCATCCTTCATCTGTAACGAGTAATGTATTTCAATTTCCAGTTGCACTGTGCCAGAATGTGAAGCAGAGCCACCACAGCTGGACCCGGCGGGCTGGGGGACGTGGGCCCTTCCCCAAGGAGGGGGACGCTGCGAGAGGCTCAAGCCTTTGGGGACCGACTGCAGTCCTGAGGCCTTCCACTACAACGAGACCGTGAAATGTGACTCTTGGATCTATGAGAGCACTGATACTATTGTTGGGGAGGTAAGAAAACTTTTTCATGACTACTTCATTAGTACTGAAGTGGAAAAAAGCTAGATATCGCCTGATCGTGACCGTAACTAGTTCATCATCATCATCATCGCAGGAGGCTTCCGTTCTAATGAAGTGGTGCTTTTAGATTTAAATTTAAGGATTTTGGTGCTTCAGAAAGAAGTTAATCTTGAAAAGGTATATAAATTGCAGCCATTAGAAGTCTACTGTTGAACATAGGGCATCTCAAATGTCTTCCACGTCGATCGATTTGGAGCCACATGAATCCAGTGTCCCGTCATCCTGAGCACATTGTCTGTAAAGCCATAACTGTAATCAAACACGGTATGGACCTTGACACCGTGCATAAAATACCTTTTTTTTTTGATTTACGTCGATAACAAAATGCATTTACGCACTGTCTCCCGGCCAAAGGGGGAGACCAGGAGGTGGTGTGGGGCTCACTGCGGCAGACGCGACCACCGCAGTCCTACCCACTAAAAATTTTCCGACGACGCCCGCCGCTGTTGAAAAAGGGGCGAGGCGCCAATGCCTAGGTTGTAGTTTCTGGCACCCCGCCCGTGCATAAAATACCTGGGCATTCATCATGCATCAGCATTCAAATTCGCAAGGCTTCTAGGTGTTCGGAATCAACCATCTAAGTAAAGCAGAGTTCAGAGAGGTCAGTCCTTGGATTGGTGATGATAGACCAATGCCAGCGATGATAGCCCAGTGGCGAGACCCATAGACTTCTAATTCAGAGGGTCTAGGGTTCAAACCCTGTTGGCGCCCCTATGACTTTTCTAAGTTTTGTGCGTAGTTATCACATGCTCTGTGCCTCGGAAAGCACGTTGAGCCGTTGGTCCCGGCTGTCATGAACATCTAAGGCAGTCGTTATTAGGAAGTCAGTGCCTTCTAATATTCTGACAACTGGTTTAACCATGGAATGATGTTTCCCATTGGGCTGTGGAGGTCAGATGGCAGTCTCTCTATGTAATAACTGAAGTTCAGTTAAATCTGGCTAGACCAGTGAGCAGACTCTGGGCCCTGGATTTTAGTCTGGGGCAACTGGGGTAATGCTAGAATTTGATGAGTCTTTGGATGGGTTTCCGTTTGTGGAGCATTTAATATCGAGCGCTTTCGTGTAATTGTTCGAAAATATTTAAAATCCATAAAATACAATCCCAACACAAATACCCATGTTTATGCACATAAAGTTAATTATTTGTTCTTTGTGGGAATCGGTCTCACGATCTTTGGAAAATAGAAAATGTCACCTTCGTGGTGCCTGCACAATATTTTGGCAAAATGCTAAGTAATATGCCTGAATATTGGCACAATTGGTAGTTCTAATGGTTTATTTATTTTTCTAGCAAAAGTCTTTTTGGTGTTTATTTGTGGCATTGAATAACAAATAATTCTCTCTCCTCTTTTCTAAACCAAGAATTCTTTCTAAAAACAACTCGAAACGATGTTTTTATGTTAACATGGATAATGGAATGAATAGTTTATTACGACTCGTTAAATTCGGAGCGCACGTTAAGTAGGTGTTTCCGGTTATTTGATATATGTGATATTCATTAAATCAAGTTAGAGGTAGTCTTTTTCTTCGTCATCGTTTACGAAAATAATCTGAAAAAATAAACGTAAATCTACATCATATGAGACATGAAAACATGTGGTAAAAGAGAAAATAATCTGTTTAGTTTCTCAATAATGTACCTATTATTAAAGGTGCAGCTCGCCTTTTTTTTATGGTCTTTTTAGTTTTAAACTATTAATCGCAAGGTTTTAATGAATCCAGGTTATAAGTTAATTTTCGAAGAGATTTTTTGTTAGTTAGTGCCAATTTCTGTATTTATTGTTTCTGATGAATTTTCCGCTACACACCTCCCTTCGTCCCTCAGTAGGTACTACTAGTTTGCGACTAGAGACTAGACTTTGTGGCATATCCAATTGCACAATTGTATTTTTATCTACTCTAAATGCTCTTTTTTATTAATAAAATTTACGATCATAAAAAAATTTACTCAAGGTTGGCTGATACACGACCTAATTTATGGCTTTAGAAATTAAGATAAGATGCTATAAACTGTATGAATATATTTGAAGCATTATAATATGTTTGATGAATAGCTTCGAAATAGATTACTAAAACTAAATATCGATGAAATTTTATCGTAGTTTTGATAAAAGATTAATTTTATTTCTCAAGTTCATAATCATTATCAATGATTATAATTATAATTACAATATTTAATTCGAGATAATTTTTTTTGCTTAATAATAATGATAACCACTTTCCAAACTCTTTTTATATTACGTCATGTTTTTTTATGTACAATCACGCCTGTTTCTCCGAAGGGGTAGCATATTATACGCATATATTGGCGTACCTATTGGCGATTGGCGGGGACTTTTATGTTCGCCAGAGCCTAGCTCGTTGATCGGTGGGTGAGGTTAGCTTGGGCTCCTATGATATTAGAAGGATCCCTCTCTTCTACCATTTAAATAATGGCTTCGTGCGTCTAGCACATTTAGCCAGTGTTAAGTAAGTGATATATTAGGTCGGGGAAAAAGTCTTTTCGCATAACGTAGGTATAAACTTATTATAAAATTTTTTTGACTGTACTATTTGTGTCTGGCTGGTTTTGGTAACATTAAAAAGGTTCCATTATAAAGAAAAGAAAAAAATAAAAAAAAGTTGTTTCCCGCTATTTTTCATTTGTTTTTCTCTCCGTAAAAATGAGTGAATCTAATGAAGAAATTCGATACATTTTAAAATTTTATTATAAAAAAGGCAAAAATGCAGCTCAAGCAGTGATAAAAATTTGTGATGTTTATGGACCTGATGCAGTGTCAGTAAGAGTAGCACAAATTTGGTTCAAACGTTTTCAGTCCGGAAATTTTGATGTTAAAGATGCACCTCGCTCTGGTCGCCCTGTTACGAATAAAATGGACGCCATTTTTGAAAGAGTGGAGCAAGATCGGTATATTAGTAGTTACGATGTAGCTGAAGAACTGGGAATTGACCACAAAACAGTTTTGACCCATTTGAAGAAAGCTGGTTATACAAAAAAGCTCGATATTTGGGTGCCACACGAGCTCACTCAAAGAAACTTAATGAACCGTGTACTCATTTGCGATTCATTATTGAGACGTAATGAAACCGAGCCGTTTTTGAAGAGATTGATAACTGGCGATGAAAAGTGGATCACGTACGACAAGAACGTGCGAAAAAGGTCGTGGTCGAAAGTTGGCCAGGCTTCACAGACTGTGGCCAAACCTGGCCTAACACGAAATAAGGTGATGCTGTGTGTATGGTGGGATTGGAAGGGCATTGTTTATTATGAGCTTTTACCGCCCGGCAAAACCATCGATTCTGATCTTTACTGCCAGCAACTGATGAGATTAAAGGAAGCAGTCGAGAGAAAACGGCCGGAATTGATCAACAGGAAGGGTGTGGTCTTTCATCACGATAACGCTAGACCACACACATCTTTAGCCACTCAGCAAAAATTAAGAGAGTTCGACTGGGAGGTCCTAGTGCATCCACCATATAGCCCTGACCTTGCGCCTTCAGATTTTCACCTGTTTCGGTCTCTGCAGAATTCTTTAGGTTCTGTAAGGTTGACCTCAAGAGAGGACTGCCAAAACTATTTGTCCCGTTTTTTTGATCAGAAGTCCCAAAGTTTCTACAGTAACGGGATAATGTCTCTGCCCACAAAATGGCAGAAAGTTATTCAACAAAACGGTACATATATATTGTAAATAAATGTAAATAAACTTTGAAAAAAATGTCTTGACTTTTCATACAAAAAATCGAAAAGACTTTTTCCCCAACCTATTATTAATTGTATATATTTTATAGTAAATGAGAATGAGTGGTGATCAAGATGATAAATCGAAGATGAAATACCCTCCCCTAAACCCCTTGAGTCCTCAGTAAAGATGTGGGACTGTACTGAGATCTCACATGGACTCCTTGAGAGAAAATTTTAAAAGTGATGTTGCACTGTTTTTTTTGATTTACCAACACTCATGTACGTTCACAAACACTTAACGGATAATAATCCAACGTTATTACACATTTATGTTCTATAAAATTAAATATCTCTTACTTGACACTGGCTAAATGTGCTAAACGCACAAAACTATTACTTAAAAAAAAAGTATACTTTTACCTTGTATTTGCAATGTTTTGTGGCGCCATCGAACAAGGGATGACTTAATCTTGTTTCGCACTATCGAAAATACTCAAAGACGTTATATACCTACCTATATACCTTCATTCGCCATTATTATTACCATTTTCGTTTGGGTTTCGATCTCGGGCACTTTCACCCGCCAGATGGAACGTAGCACACATAATAATCAAAAAAAATTATCTTAATACTTATATTCAAACCATTTATGTTATCCACCACTAATGGCCTGGGGGCCTACCGCCGAGTTCGATGGCAATCGATTATAAGGCAAAATGGATTTCGAATAGATTTACTTATTGGTCTGTCACGGACTGAAGGTCATGAATGAGAGGTGGCTGTCGGCAGATTCCCCGGTACGGATTAATGAACGTAAACAAAGTTTGATCTAGATGGATTACCGGTAATCCATCGAATTCGGCGGTAGGCCCCCTGTGCTGCTTCGAAGTATCGGGTTGC
Organism: Musotima nitidalis; assembly: GCA_949126915.1. NCBI lineage: Eukaryota > Metazoa > Arthropoda > Insecta > Lepidoptera > Crambidae > Musotima > Musotima nitidalis. The sequence goes on along the minus strand of OX421424.1, from coordinate 745,936 downwards.
ATGTCGCTAATTTTAAAATGTGATACTAACTTGAGTGACGTACGTTACTTATTAACAATGACACGAACCTATTGAGACTTGTACCAGATATTATCAGAAATTAGAATTTATTTTGCCATAGCGTTAGCTTTTCAATGTCAGCGTTTTATTTTTTATCGTTGTTCTAAAACCCACGTTTCTTTTGCTGAAATACTGATTTACTTTATGTTTTATTCCACTTTTAATGTGAGACGAACTTATCCTTAAATACTAAAAATGTATCGTAATATCCATGACAAAATAGGATTTAAAAGTAGGTATGTTGTATTTTAATTTTTTTATATATAAATAAATAAATATTCTCTTACAATCACACCAATTATTTAGTTCCAAGATAAGTATCACTAAGAACTTGTGTTATGGATACTAAACAACGGATAAACACACTTAAATACTTTTTTTTTGAAATACATACATAATATACATAGGAAAACACCCAGACCAGTACAAATGTTCATGTTCATGCACACAAAGATTTGTCCTGTGTGGGAATCGAACCCACGACCTCAGGAGTGAAGTGCAGGTATACTGACCTCCACGCCATATGGGTCGTCAAAATATATCAATATTTATTAGTGGTAAAAAATTTGGGTACCTGGAAATCTGCACTTCTATTGTAATATTATTAAGATTTTTTTATTAGCACACCTCCGCTTTCTGAAGATTGATCTCTTTTTTACTTCAGTAACAAAATTCATTTACGAACTGCCTTCCGGCCAAAAAGGGACCGAAAGGGGGTGTGGGACTCACCAACGGCAGACGCGACCACCAGCCAACGTCCCCCGGGCCAGAACCGTGAGGCGCTTAGCGCCCAGGGTCTGCTTATTAGTCTAATCAGATTTGGCAAAATTTCTGATATTACACAGAACGACTGCCATCTGATGTCCACAACCCAGAAACATAATATAATTAGTACATTTAATATAATTAGTAAAAACATAATGTGTATAATTATATAGTTTATTGATTTTTATGGTTATTTAATTTATAATGTATTTAATTTCTATAAATAATATAAGGAAGAAATGTTTTCCTATTTTAAATTGTGATACCCTTGCAGGGTTCATTTGAGGACAAAATATTATTTTTAAGATCTAAGTGTACACCAAATGAAACAATAAAGAATTATGATTATGATTAAATAAAATATTAGATTTCAAAAAATATAAAATATTAGATAATTCTATAGAAACCATTCAGCTTTCAGAATATAAGAAAGAGCTTACTTCTTAATAACTACCGCTACATATATTCACTATAGCCAGGACTACCACCTTAACGTGCTTTCCGAGACATTGAGCATGCGATAATTACGCATATTACTCTGAGTAGGCATGTAGGTGCTTCAAACCAGGGTTTGAACCCGAGCCCTTTTGCAATTGTAGTTTATTGTTCCACCACTGGGCTATCATAGCACTATCTTCTCCTTAAATATAATTTCTGACGTAGTTTTGTACCTTATCTGTTTCCAGTTCGACCTGGCCTGTGACGAGTGGAAGCGCACCATGGTGGGCACCATCCACAGCGTGGGCTTGTTTGCTGCTCTGCCCTTGACATCATATATCTCAGACACGTAAGTTTTTTTTTTTATAATGGCTTCGTGCGTCTAGCACATCTAGCCAATGTCAAGTAAGTGATATATTAATAATATATAATTCATAGTAAATGAGAATGAGTGATGATGAAGATAATAAATGGTAAATGAGATACCCTCCCCTAAGCCCCTTGAGTCCTCAGTAAAGATGTGGGACTATACTGAGATCTCACATGGACTCCTTGAGTGAATATGAAAAGTGATGTTGCACTGCTTTGTTTGATTTACCAACGATTATGTATATTCACAAACACTTAACGGTTAAAAATCCACCGTTATTACACATTAATGTTAGAAATATCACAAAAACAAAACTGCAGACATGACGCTTCACTTTCCCGCCAAGAAGTCTTACGTAAGTTCTTTATAAATTTCGCGGCATATTAGTTGAATAAAGACCTTATATGCACAGTAACACATCTCCATCTCCTTCGAAGTGCAGCACGAGGCGCCTAACTATTGAAACGTTTTACGTCCCTTTCTTTCTTGTCTACGAAAACTAAGCCACTTCCTATAAATTGCTAATGTCAGCAATGTTTATTTAAGATCTAACTGTCAATACAAAATCATATTTGGTACTTTAAAGAATCCTCCGCAATGCTGGATGTTTAGACACGATGACCGAATTAAGCAGAGTTCAATCTTAGCTAGGTGTTCGCAAGTAAACCATTAGACCCCATTACTAAACCTGAGAGTAGTTAACCCAATTTAGAGGCTCGAATAGACAGATTGAAAATTTTGATTAGCAGGACACCACACGACTATAAAAATGTTGCTAAAAATGGAATAAAATGCGGATAAGAAAACAGATTCTAACCGGACTTACCAAAAAAGAAGAATGTTTTAGTGTAAGTTGTAAGTGATGGAAAGCGCTTTTAAGTTTATTCAAAGTCAAAATCATTTATTTAATTATGGCTCAATAGAGCTCTTATTCAAAAACTTGAAAACAAGCGCACATAATAACTGCTGGCGGGAACTTGATCGTATATACCGGCAAGAATATCATCAAGGTTAGTTTTATCAAGAAACTTGTACAAGAAAATGTACTTAACAGTAAAACAATTTGACAAGTCGACGAAGACCTGTATTCTGCAGATACAAGATTTAAAATAAAAGAAGAAAATTCTCAAATCATTTCAGGACTTTTTAGATTTCATGCAATACTAATAATTTGCAAACCACTAAAATTCAGCTAAATCTGGTTAAACCAGTAAGCAGATCCTGAGCCTTAAGCTAAAGTCTAGGGCAACCGGGATAATGCTAAGATATGATATAACCAGAGGTCGGAATTAGGTAGAGTTATTCATGTACTTACACTGATTTCACACAGCGAAAGAATATAGTGGATATGCCTCAAATCCCGGGATTAATTTTAAAGAATAAAAAAAAATCCCGTTACTTTTTAATAAAAAGTTATTTACTTTTACTTTTTTAATTTAGACTACTGCACGCGCGACGTTGCCAAACTTACATCAATGATATTTTTCTTGATTGTTTTCAGTTTTGGTCGACGCACTGCATTTGTGCTCACTGCGGTGATGGCAGGAGTTATGGGCTTGATACGCTCGTTTTCTGTCAACTACATCATGTATCTCGTATTCGAGTTCTTGGATGCCATGCTTGGCTCCGGTGTATACAGTAGCGGTTTTATTTTAGGTACTTTTATTATTTTTTTTAACAAACAGGTCATTCTATATATCTATTATTTTATAACAACAAGCGCTCGTAGCTCTACGGTGCTCGGTGGTTGGAAACGATCACCGAAGTACAGCAAAGTTTTCAGAGGTCAGTCCTTGGATGGGTGACCGTTTGTGTGGCATTTGAAATCGAGCGCTTCCGGGAAGGCACGTTAAGCCGTTGGTCCCGGTTATCACTAAATGTGGTAGTCGTTGTTGTGTTGGAGTATGACCGAATACCCTCGCACCTTGGTATGTGAGAGGAGGCTCGTGCTCAGTAGTGGGACGTTTATGGGCTGAGATGATTATAACAACAAACTTTGGTCATATGAAGTAAAAATGTTGTATAATATTTAACAAAATGCCAAATTTTATAAAAATATTTAAATCCAGACTTTTTTGAACATTCTGTAAAAGGTATTTAATTTTACTATATAATGCTTGACTCTTATTTCAATGTCTGTTTTTTTAGCTTTGGAGATGGTTGGTCTTAATAGAAGAGTCCTTGGAGGCAACATAATTTCGTGCACATTTGCTTTGGGACAAGTTATTTTGGCTCTGGTGGCTTGGGCAGTTCCAAATTGGCGAACTCTTACAAGAGTCTTATATGCTCCTTCTCTGCTCTTTATATTTTACTTCTTCGTTCTTGAAGAAAGCGTCCGGTGGTTATTGAGCAATGGTAATAAAAAGGAAGCAGCAAGGATAATTTTCAAAGTAGCGGAAGTTAACAAGAAAAAACTTTCTTCCGATGTTGTTAAGCAGTTGACAGAAGAACCTAAGGAAGATCCGAGTACAGATTATTCGGATATTCATCAAGTTTCTAATGAAACTTCAGGCGAAAAACAGTCTCTCGGATTGCAAGTCGTCAAATCTAAAATATTGATGTCACGCTTATGCATTTGCTCATTTTGGTGGATAACTGTGACCTTTATTTACTATGGTCTGTCAATCAATTCCGTGTCTTTGGGAGGCAATAGTTACGTCAATTACATACTTACATCCCTCGTGGAAATACCTGGCTACGGCCTCAGTGTTCTCACACTTGACAGATTTGGAAGAAAAAGCTCAATAATGGCAGCATATTTTATATGCGGGATCTCCCTTGTTATCATACCATTTATTCCAAATAGTAAGTAAAATTTATTATGATTATTAAAACAATCTGAAAATTTGGTCAAAATTATCAGAACACAATTTGCTAGTTCAGTAGTTTGTAACAGTAATAAGTAGTTGGAATTTGATTTTATTAAAATTTAAGTCAATGTATAAATTTTGTAGTTTTTTAGAACTTCTTTTGTTTGTAGTGTAATAGCGCTTATTCGTTTCAAATTCATCACCTGTGTTGTAGAATAAGGCAGTAGTAATACATTTTCAGCTGTGCTATGGCTGCAAACAGTCCTGACAATGTTGGGCAAGCTGTGCATCAGCATGGCGTTCAGTTCCATCTACATCTACACGTCGGAGCTGTTCCCCACGTCGGCACGACATCGCCTGCTCGGCATTTGCTCCATGTTCGGCAGGATCGGCTCCATCGTGGCTCCCCAGACTCCGCTGCTGGTGAGTACTTAGTTAAGTCCAATCTAAATCAGCATATACGTCGGCGCGACATTGCCTGCTCGGCATCTGCTCCATGTTCATGTTTTGTTCAATTTTGCAGATTAAGTATTCAAATTCTGGTTACTTCAATATACTATCTGAACTTAGTTGGAAAGGAATTGGTTTCTGCAATTTGCGTTTGTTTGCTTAATTATATTCAATAATACATCGGATTAGTTTTCGTCATTGTTTATTTATTTATACACTTTTTTTACCTCAGTTTTTGTTTTAGCTATAAAATGTGCTTATTGCAGTGACATTACTTTGAAGTATCGACGAGACCATTGATAGATTTGTTGTAATGTAAATACCTTTTCTCCAGGTACTAGATTGCTACATAGAATAAAAAGTTACAAGTCACTTTTAATTTACTGTTTGACGTTTGTTGTAATACCTATTTTTGCGTAGTGCAAGATTTCAAGGCGTTGCTTGATTTGTATGAATCCAAACATTTATTTATTTAAATTTAACAACTAAGAACACTGAATATTAATCAAATATGGCATAAACATAAATAAGTAAAGTCTCCACATAATATAATAGCACAAACGTATCAACATGTCCAAAGTAGTAAGATAAATTGAAATTAGAAATTAAAGTGAGGTCAAAAAATAATCCAAATGAACAAATTTCATAGTCCTAACTAAATATCAGAAATACAAACGATCAATTGAATAACAATTGCTTAAATAATAAATACTTAAAGAGTCAAAGCGCACTGACATAAAGATACAATCGTAATAATTAAGAAAAATAATATTACAACAAGTGCAATAATGTAATGTTTTAGTGCAGACAGTTTTAAAGTACAGGTGTCTTTTGAGACACTTATAATCTCAGTGTCTTCATGACACTTGAAATATTCATATCGTCGGAATATAAATAGTCTAATAAACTGGGATTTACATACGGAAAAAGTTTTTTAATGTTATAGGTTGTTTCACTAAGTTGTGCTAATGACAAATTGTAATTCCAGATGTCATACATGGAGTCGCTACCGTATCTGATATTCGGCATCATGGCGGGTATATCGGGCATTTTGATGCTATTCACACCAGAGACGTTGCATATGAGGCTACCAGACACAGTGGGGCAAGCTGAGAACATCATCACTCCTTCAAGGACCTCAAAACCAGTAGACGCCAAAGTTGCGTAATAGGTAACTAAGAATAGACGATTTTATTTGTGCCAAAGAGGAACTTTGCAAATCAACAATAACAATAGGGAATCTGAGGACACCATCACAAATTTCTAGAGTTATCCACGGCCTATAATGCGAACAATTACCTTTGACTTGTTTGCGCAGTAACACACTGTCGGGTCTCAATCGAAGTGCGGCATGGGGGGTGCTGTGTAACTTTAGCAACATATTTAGTCATTTTCTATTTTATTTCTATGCTTTGATCACGATTGTAGACTTATCAATGTCCTGTTCCCTGGTTATTGTTGGTGGTTCGTAATAAAGAGAGTTAGATAGATAATAATAATAAATATTCATGTAAATATTACATATTGACGTCTTATAAAAAAGAAGTCCTATGGTATTGGAAAATGGATATGTTAATCCTTTTTTTGGAAATGTATACTTAAAATTTACATAAGATAATCAAGATCGTCCGAATATGCATTACGTACACAAATATGTTTTAAACCTTTGACCCTAGAAGCGGAGAGCAAGTATCTAAAACACCATTTAAGAAGTAAATATAATTAATTAGAAGAGTAAGATCAAGAGTGGACGCTAGACCTACGGAAATTTTGTAGAGATGGAATTATATGTGTGTGCTAGTAAGAAAAAAAAAGTAGATTTATACCCGTGAAAAATATGTAGCTTTGCTCACATATAATAAATACAGTAAATACAATATGTAAATATAGTATATGTCATCCTCTCCAGTCATTAAAAAGAGTGTGTAATACATAAAAAAATAAAAAATCACGCCTATTTCCCCGAAAGGCAGAGGCCTATTCTACGCCCACATTTCGCCATTTATTTTGTTGGTCCCACGTAGGTGGCGAGCCTATTGCCGCTTACCAAGAATTTTTATGTTCGCCAGAGCCTCATCTGTTGATCGGCAGGCGACAACTTGCAGGTGAGGTTGGCTTGGGCTCCTTAGAACTTGATCTATATACCTATTGTATGTGTACTAAAATATTTCAAAAAGCTAATTTATAATAATTGTTGAAAGCTTCTTCTGTGTTCCAATCCGTTGATTACCTACATACGTCTTGCTTAGTATCTTGATATACCAAAAGACAAATAGGTTTTATAATTTTTATTCCCTACCTCTTAGGAGAATGTTTTTTTTAATTTGGATATTGAATGTCCATGCAAACAGTTCCAGTGATAACACGTTTTATAATGTGACTTTATTTTATAAGAATTTATTTATTATGTGAAACTTATTTTAATATATAAAGTGTAATGTTTTATGAATGATTAATTTTCTACCTGAGTTTAAAGACTGAATGTGGAATGATTTTTTTCTTTTATGTAGTTCATGATCTTAGAACATCGGTTCTTATTTATTGTTCTATTTTAAGTAGATATAATATAATGAATCAAAATGTAGTTCAGCCATACTTTAATTTGATTTTATATTAAACTTTAAATGTCTGAAGGTGTTTTACTATGGTTTTCTATCCAATTTAAGTCACTAATCTTTAAATATATGACTTTGAAATAATTACCAAGCTACATGATAGTTTAAACAGAACATGTTTAACCCTTAGTGCTTGTTTTATGCTTAAATAAATGATTGTGAGTATGCTGATTATATTTATGATTAAAACAACTATGCTAAATTTGTTATGGATAATAATTTTATGCGTAAATATCATTAGCATGAATTACATACATTATCGAGCGCTTCCGTGCTTCGGAAGGCACGCTAAGCCGTTGGTCCCGGTTATCACTAAATGTGGTAGTCGTTAAGCCATGTTAGAGACATATGGGCGGCTTGATAAATTCTAACAGCAGGACGCCATACACCTGCCTCCGCCAATCCGCACTGGGTCAGCGTGGTGGAGTATGACCCATTACCCTCACACCTTGATTTGTGAGAGGAGGCTCGTGCTCAGTAGTGGGACGTTGATGGGCTGAAATGATGATGAATGATGACATACATTTTTATGCAAATTGATAGTGAACCTTCTGTCTGTCGTAATATAACCATACCTAATAATCTTCCTTGGTAATTTTGAACTGATTTATTTAGGGATATGAACTTAAAAAGCCTGGCACTCCCGAGAACCTAACTTCTACCGCCATTTATCAGTTTTCGCCATCGGCTCATCTCCCCTGCTAGGCTTGAAAATTATAAAGAAAAACTCATTCCGTTTCATTTATACTATTATTACTGAAACTTAAATACTTATTTGGTAACTTAGTATGAAATTAATATTAAAAGCTAATTAAATAGGTAGTCAATTAAGTTCCGGCTAAAGACCTTTCCTTCGACGAAAACTTTGAAATATTGAGAATGGTTAAAAGCAGCAACCACAAGTAATGGGGCGTTAAAGTTCTCCAATTGCGAACGCGAACCTAAAAAAGTAGAAGAGGACTGTCTCGCACCCGAAGAACCGATGATCTGGTTAAAACGGCTGTTAGTCAGAGGATGCAAGCAGCTCGAGGCCTATCGACGTGGAAAACAGCTGGGGAGGCCTATGTTCAGCAGTGGACTTCTAATAGCTGTGATGAAAGAAAGGAAGAAAATATGTTTATTTGGTACACAAACAATTCACAATTACCAACTAAACATGTGTCACAGTATGTCCCATATTGAGAATGGTTAAAAGCAGCAACCACAAGTGATGGGGCGTTAAAGTTCTCCAAAGGCGAACGCAAACCTAAACAAGTAGAAGAGGACTGTCTCGCACCCGAAGAACCGATGATCTGGTCAAAACGGCTGTTAGTCAGAGGATGCAAGCAGCTCGAGGCCTATCGACGTGGAAAACAGCTGGGGAGGCCTATGTTCAGCAGTGGACTTCTAATAGCTGTGATGAAAGAAAGGAAGAAAATACGTTTATTTGGTACATAAACAATTCACAATTACCAACTAAACATGTGTCTATGTCCCACCTAAAATAAAATTAACAAAAAGCAATACTGAACATAAAATTGGAAAATAATAACACTAAAATAAAAATTATAGTTGACGATGATGATGACCTTCAACTTGTTTCCAATGTGGGATCTGGTCTTCCAAGGGCTTCAGCCTCGGCCAGTGTGTCGGGCATCTTGGTGCCGAGAGTCTCAGGCTGCGTCAGCACCAGCACTCCAGATATCAACCCCATAGTCCCAAACATTATTGAAGGAATTCCAGTCCAGTAGCTCATCTGAAACATTGTTTCTTCTGATAGATTTTCGAAACTTTTGTCCTATCAGCTGAAGGCCATAACTTGTACCATGTAGACATGTAGATTCTTTTCGGTCAAAAAGTTTAACACCTTGATTTAAATGTCTCAGACTCAAACTAATTAATGTTTATACACAAAATGGAGCTTAACACTCAGAAAGGTTTTCTGGTAAATACGCGCGTATGTACTGTAGAAGGCTAACAATGATTAATTACCTGTAAACTATTCCTATATTATAAACATGGACGCAATCTGCTTTTCCAAAGCACTATATGCAAAAGTTTCAAAATAAGCTTACCAACGCTGGTGTGAGTGGAGCAATAATAGATCCGATTCTCCCTATCATGGAGGAGAAAGCCAGCAAGCTGTGGCGGTATTCTGTCGGGTACAGTTCCGAAGTGAAGAGGTACAGTGATGTCATCACCAGCGAGATTCCGAACTTGCCCAAAAGATAAATAATGGGGCGTAAAACAGTCATATCTGAAAAACAATCTCTTTTTTTGAGATACAAGTAAAACAACTTTTATCAAAGTCTTCTCGTTAAACTCGTTAACGTATTTAAAAATCTTTGCAAATGAGAAAATGCACTTCAAAAAGCACATCAGCAATTTCATGCAGTTTCAAAACTATAAAAAGATCCTGCGATAGAAAATTCTTATAATTCAGGTAATAAAACATGTCCAAATTATGTAGACTCACCATGTCGTTATTGATACAAAATATATGATAATTAATACCTCTAGGAATGAAAGCGAATGCAATATTGCAGATGGCACTCGAGAAGTAGCCGATAGACAAAGTCGTCCTTCTGCCAATTCTGTCCAATAGCAAGATGGCGGAGAAGAATCCTGGGATCTCAATAGCAGCTGTTAGCATAAAATTCAGGTACATGGTATCAGAAAGACTCGTTGAGTTGATGGTCAGCCCATAAAATACAAAAGTAGCAGTGATCCACCATACAGGAGTGGTGCACACTCTTCGCAAGAGTACCTTGGACTTTATAATGGTTGGTATCAAACTTTGCTTCTCCTGCAATATTATAACATAAACATATAATTTTAATTAAAAAATAAATAAAAATAAAATAAATAAAATATACTTTATTGTCTTTAAGATCAACATGATCATTTAGATTCGTCAAACATTTTCATAACATGGAAATTCCATATATTTTTTTAACAACAATGAAAGAAATATGTGCGGTACCATAATAAAGGAGTAAAAGCAAATGGGTTCTTTGTCAGAATTTGTCAGTTTATCTGTCTGTTGTGGTTTTCTGAAGATTTGTCAGTCTGTATCTGTCAGTCAGCCTGTCGTGATTTTAAAGGGGGGAGGGGATTGTCCGTCAGTCAGTCTGTCGGTGACTCTAACGAAGCATCCAAAAGGCAACGAGATTGAGAAGAAGGCCTCGAGAAACTCATCTCGGCTTTTTTCAAATTATATCTTAAGATCTAATACAATTAAGGAAATAAATTATTAAGATAACCGCTGTTCTTAAATATTATTATGCGTCATGGGCTACGATTGTGTCTTACCTTTGTACATTTTTCTTGCGTTTGAAGGGTATTCATCATTTGTGCATATAAAGATTTATCGCCAAGTACTTTTTTGTTCACTCTTGCCACTTTGTCTAAAACTTTCCTAGCCTCCTCGTATTTTTTCTTTGACAGTAGCCATCTCACACTCTCTGATAAGATCCAATAGTAACTGATTATGAGGAAGCATGGGATGAAGAGGGTCATGATCATATAGCGCCAAGGTTGTACCAACCACGCCACTCCTCCTAATATTATTGTTCCGACAGAGAACATAGAGGCACACACTGCACTTGTTAGTACTCTGTATTTTGGACCCACCATTTCTGATGCTGAAATTATGAACATTAATTACGGTATGTGAGCAAACGATTAATATAACATAAAAAGTAATGTAGTTGAATAATTACCAAGAATGTAAGCAGAGCTATAAGAACCACCTGCAAATGTAACTTGGATAATTTGAAAAGCCAAGTACATAGTGTAGTTTATTGAGAAGGCTCTGATGAGACCGAAAACCCCCTCATTGAATAAACTGATAACTAAGGCAATTTTTCTCCCAAAGCGATCAGAGACATATCCAGTAATAGGTAGCACTAATAAAGATCCTACACTGGCCAATGTTCCTGCTAAAGCGCGTATCCATTCTTGGCAACCTAAGTCGAACTGAAATAAAAGTAAATAACTATTTTAAATTATATTTATAATAGTCTCACGCCCAAACATCGTATTCGGGGTAAGCAGAAACCTTTATTATATATTTAAAATCGTTGTTAGCACAGACATCTCTAGGTGGTATCGGGTCAAATGATGAAAGGTGGCTAGTTCTTTTCTCTATTGACTCAAGGCAAGGTCTTATTCCCTTAGTCGCTTTCTACACTCCCTCGGGCAAGACATGGGGTGGTTGAATTCTTTAGAAGTGCCGCTACCACACAGCATTATATTGAATTACTTACAGTAATAGCTTCTAAGCAGCAGCAATACCTACCATGGAGCGGCGATAGCCCAGTGGCGAGATCCCTTGCCTTTAAATTCAGTGGGTCTCGGGTTCAAACCCTGGTGGCGCACCTATAACTTTTCAAAGTTATGTGCGTAATTATCGCTTGCTCCGTGCCTCGGGAAGCACGTTAATTCGTTGGTCCCGGCTGTCATGAACATCTATGGCAGTCGTTATTAGGAAGTCAGTGCTTTCGAACAGACTGGCAGCTGGTTTAACCATAGAATGATGTTTATTTCTGTGTTGCGGACGTCAGACAGCAGTCGCTCCACGTAATAATTGAAAATTAGTCAAATCTGGTTGAACCAGTGAGCAGACCCTGGGCCCTAAGCTTCAGTCTAGGGCAACCGGGAAAATGCTAGGATATGATAAACAGCAATACCTACTTCGTAGACTACGGTGTTATCTCTAGCGTAAACAAATCCTTCACAACTTTCTGTTGCGTCCCGGTTAAAAAGCGTTGGAGGACAAGAATCAAGAGAGCCATTTCCTCCAGTTGGCGAGAATCGTTCGCAGCTGGCTAACTGTTCTACGTTGCCCGTTATAACATTTGTAATCATTGGTACTGAGAGATTTGCCCACGGCTGGTCATAGGTGAGGCCTTTATTTTCCTCCCCGCATTCTGGTATTTTACACCTGTAATTAAGTTTAGATTTCAGAAAACAACTCATTTCATTGAGAGTGGCGCTCCTAATTACCGATATGGCTTTAAGGCTAGTATACCTGCCCTCCACTCCTGAGATCGTGGGACACAGGACATTTTTTGTATCCATGAAAGTATTTATGTATCCGTTGTTTAGAATCCATAACACAAGTTCTAAGTGATACTAATCTTGAAACTATGGTTATTTAATTAAAGTGACGTTCACAAACGCTTCAGAATGAAGCCAAGATTGAATAAATGTTCACCTTTGATTAGTTATTTATTTACTGCATACTTAAAAGTATAACAAAAAAGCTATAGCAACGCATGCATTAGTAAAAACAATGTTAGGCGATTAGCAACGATTAATTAATGTACTGAGATTACCTATGAGGAATAGCAGCTGCAGAAAAGATATATTCACTCATGAATGCCGACATGATGATTGGTATAGACACTAAGAGAATGTTGTTAAGCTGGAATCTTCCAAACTGCCCCAACTCGTTGACTAGCACGTCATCAAGGTCTATACGCTTTTGGCTCTGGGCAACGCCTGCGCTGATCTCCTGGCTCTCCATTGCAGTTTTAATTAAAGTCCAATTATAAACAAACGTTCAGTAGACTCCAATTCTCTAGACTGATTTAATAGTATACATTATATAATCATACGAAATAATGAAATTTATTGGTTTAAATTTTGAGATTAGATAGCTATATATTATGATAGTGAACTTCGTTGCTTAGAGAAATAAGGATTGCGTGCAAAGTATGCGAAGTTTGCCGTAGATGGTACTTTAGTTGAAGCTCCTAATTAAAATAATTTTACTCTATGAGTTATGTTTAACTTCCTTCACTGCTCACATTCGCGTTCTTTGCGGTCATCAGAGAGTCTGAGCCTTGAGATTCCGTCACATGTCACTTCTTTTTTCGATTCTTCTTTTACTGTACAAGCTGCTCGTCTCTGGAATTCTCTCCCAGTTACTATAAGACAAGCGCAATCACTAAATGTGTTCAAAATTAGAATAAAGAAGCTTTTCCTTTTAGAGAAGTAATGTCCTGCTGCTCAGTGTTCCTATATCATGTACGTATTTATGTATGTACGTTTATTTAATTTAATTAATAGTATTTATTTTTGTTTATGTTTATTAAAAATACAACTATATATTTTTATTCTTTTCTACACCCCCGGTTTTCATTTAATTTTAATCACTCTCCATCCTAAGGTTGCCTGGAAGAAATCGCTGTAAGCGATAAGGCCGCCAATTGTATCACTTTTCTTTTGCAACTGTTTTCTTGTTTTATTTTTAATTTGGTGTACAATTAAGAATTTTCTATCTATCTATCTATGTTTATACGCTGAAACTACTTAGGAGATCTTTATGAACATTGATACGAAAAAGGGTTTTACTAGAGAAACTAGTTACTACCGAATATAGATGTAACAATGAATCTAAATCATGGCGAAATTGCGTTTTTTCACTGCTACCGCATCAGTCTGTATTTTGTTATCAAATAAAAAATATTACATACTTATTTCTTTCATACTAGAGATGGCGCCACCGCCGACTCGATAACGTCGTATTCTATTAATACCAAAGGTGAAAGTTCTGTAAATAATAACACTTTTATTTTCGATCCGGCACAGAAAATTATCATCTTACAGTGTTTGCAAGAAAATTCATTTGTAGACAAGATACAAAAATACACCTAATAACAATTCGACGTTAAAAGCTTGTGGTATATAAAGCTTTTTGTTTCATTTGTGAAGAATAGTGCTTGTCTTGGCTGCAATCTACAAATAGATTAAGCTTCTAGCGTATGTAAAAGTATAGTTATTATATTATAGTTTTTTTTACCTGCAATTTGTGACCAGTAAGTACTTTCTTTGATAAATTAAGTGAAAGTGCATTTATCCTTATATAGCTTACCCCAATTTTTTAAATTGGACAAAACGGTCACATGACTCTGTATCATAATTACAACTAAATAATTACCGTTAATGTGGTTCATGCACCTGACTCGTCACTCTACCTACAGGAAGGAGATATAAGTTCCAACTTACGCAGAACCCAAAATAATTTGTTAAAACATCTTAAATTTCTATGGATGCTTAAGTCTCTAAAGTAACCATACAAAATAAACAATCGACGCCACTTATAAATTTTAATATGTCGCTTCTAGAAGGTGTAAACGGCGATGAACTTGGCGACTCAGAAATATTTGATTGTACTTCAAGTAGTTAACCTAACATATCTTCGGGTGATAATTTACAAATGGCGGAGAACAAAGAATAAATAAATAAACTAGAATTGGAATTAGAAATAGCAAATAATGAAGTGGCAAACTTGAATACTTACAACAGGCAATTAGAAAATAAATTGGTCGAAAATAAAAAGAGATCGAATTTTTTTAAACAAGTCTGCTCTGATGACATTGATGTCTACCCGTAAGAGATCTTTTGGATTAAGTATGCTGTCTAAGCCTCTAAGTAGTAAAAATAAAAATAAACCGGGTTCTTGGAATAAGCGTGTATTACTTAAACTGCAGTCAGAATTTCCTAGAACTTCCCCTTACCAATTAACATTATAGCCCCCTTTTAAATTAAGTTTCATACTTGATACTGGGAAACTAAGAAAAGAAGGATCACTGTACTTGTAATTATAGCATCCAATAGTATCAATAACAATGAACACAAAAATACTCAATAAGTGTTTAAAAATGAAGATATGATAGGCAAGGAGGACTCATTTACAGCCAGTGTCACATTAGATATTCAAAATACAGTTAGTTATTAGATCATTGTAGTGACCATCCCCTATTGTACAGGCTCAGCTCAGATTCACATTACATGCTAACTACCTACCTTTAATTTATGTTGTTTACTTACTAGATTGTAACATATTTTTTATTTAAATTTAGAAGGAACTGACTCTCAACATACAGCTTACGCTAGTTTGAGGATCAGGGCTTTCACTGTACTTGTTAACTCCCTATTGTTGCCATAAAGATTAATTATTATTATACTTTCTTGACTGTTATGAAGGGTTCCCTTAGTGCTACTTTATTGGTTACGGCTTTTGGGGACTCTTTCCATATCTTCAAATATTCACTGTTTGTGTTTTGTATTGTTAATTTAAATTATATTTGATTGATAATGTAAAAGAGCATAGCCTGTGAGTTGCTTGTCAGTTCTTCTCACAGAGAGGTGTCAATTTATAGCGGTTCACCGTGGAGCCCTTAATTTGATAAATGTTGTTACTAGGGAATCTGAAGAAATACATAAAATACATTTCTTATTCGTTTTAGTACAACCATTAGATGAATTAGTTAAAAAGAAATAACGGCACATAAGTTAGTTGTTAAAACGTAAATGGAAGTCGAATTCTACTTGTCTAAACAGGGCCTAATATTTTCAGCTTTTTTTTTGCTAAGACTAAATATACTTTTCAATCCTTTAAATGCCAATTAAAGAGAAAATTTATTATAATTTTGTCCATTAATAAAATAAATAATGGTCATCTTAAGACCTTCCTATGCATTTAAAGAAAGAAAATAAATATATTTTCTTTCTTTTCTTTCTTTCTTCATTTTAAATTTGTCGTCCCTTGCTTTAGGATTTACCAATTTTTAATTAATTGTTCCTATAAATCTTATATAAATTCTTGAGAATTTAAAAAATCTATGGCTATCAATTCAGATTCAAAAAAGTCATTTGGTGCTCTATGTGTCGTTTATTCTTTGATCACTTTACAACAACTGCGTTTTATTTTACTTCCTAAATGTGATATGACAGAAGGTCAGCATACTCTAAATGCAAAACTAGGTCTATCTACATTTGATGCCTATTTACCTGAACCTGAACCCCATTTAGTAGAAATTTGTTATAGGTTGACCACTCAGAAAGGACATAAGTTATTTTATTCAGATTTAATCATTACCACGAGATAAACCTCGCTAAAATACAACTAAGCCTAAAACCACGGGTCAACGGGACTATTTACATTGTTACCTTTGATAAGAATCTTAACACTTAAGAGAGAAAACCTAAAATTGTATTTATTTATAAAAACTACTGATTTGATGTAATATCCTCTAGGTATCTAATCGTCAAGATTTACACAATCAATGTAATTCGCATTATCAAGCTTAATGCTAAGATAATCGAATGGAGAAGGTTATATTTGATCTAGGCACGCGCCTACGATCGGTTGTGGCATTACAACTCGGTAGGATTTTCAATCATGGCGGATGAAAGTCGCAAAGGTAGCGTGGCAAGTGGGAGGAAATCGGTGACCACGAACAAAATAGACCTGGACCATGTGCTGGTCAACGAGCTCGGCCAGTTTGGGAGGTTTCAGCTCTTCAACCTTCTCCTGGTGGCTGTGCCTATCATGATGTCGGCTTTCATGAGCGAGTATATTTTCTCGGCAGCTGCAGTTCCACATAGGTAAGATTTTGGATTTTATTAAAAACTAGCTTACCTGGCGAACTTTGTACCGCCTAGAATCAATACTTGTTGGGTTGATTTTTTCGCTAAATCAAATTAAGGTTTTTTATAAGGTGATTTACATGCTCAAAATGTTTTATGTTGATAAAGTTTTTTGATTGAACTAAATCGAAATTGAAGAGACAGCACAACCGCGTTTCTTCAGCGAATTTCAATGCACCGCAATGGTGGCACGCAACCTCTAACGAAAGGGTGCAAGCTGTAGCCAAATGTGCAAATGTTGAAACGCTGCTCGATTCAAACACTTGAAGAATTTCTCATGCGTCTGTGTTAGAATTCTTGTCACGAATACGGAATAATATGAATAATAATTGCAGAAATAACACGTGACGACTAATCAATTATTATTTAAAAGATTACCAACATTAGACCAAGTCATTTCTCTGATAACGTTATTTTACAATTGCGTGTTATTAATTATTAGTCTAACATTTTCTCTATATATAAGTGAAACACTAATGTGGGGAACCTTATCAATTCCAGAAAACACTGATCTCAATTTATAGTTATTTGTTCTTTACAAAGACTCGTTTATAACCTAGGCTGGTGTTAAGCAGACCTGCGATAAATTGGTGCTGCAGAACGGTTACACTCTCGACGACCTGGAAAATAACTTATACTAGCTACTTCTTATACTAGCACGTCTGAGATCCAGGTCTAAGATATGCAAGGAATCCTCGTGTTCAAAATAGGATCTGTGAATCCGATCGAAAAAGAAAAAGATGTACGAGTATTCTAATATTTTGCATGATTATGTTATCGATGGCCAGGTTCTTGCTAGATCTAATGTTGCTAAGGATTAAGGAATTGTTTTTGATGATAAGCTTACTTTTCGAAAGCATTACGATTATATCATCACCAGAGCCAACCAAATGCTTGGTTATGTATTTAGGTCAACTAAAGGCTTTAAAAGACCTAGCTCCGTTTTTTACCTTTTTTATACTCTTATAAGAAGTATTTTAGAATATGGCAGCTCTATTTGGTCCCCGAACTATAAAGTACATATACACGAAATAGAGAAGGTACAAAGAAAGTGTTTGAGAATGTTATGTTACCGTCAACGTTTAGGTCGTACAAATCTCACCTATGATACTAGACTGACAAAATTCAACGTACAAAGACTGGAAACTCGTCGGAAGTATCTCGACTCCATTTACTTATATAAAATAATACACTCGATATTTGATACTCCAGAGTTACTGTCTCAAATTGCTTTTAATACAGTACGGGCACTATGCCCGAAAATTTCAAAAAACAAATCTTTTCTCTCTTCAAACTTACAAAAATAATATTTCTTATTATAATCCTATTGTGAGAATGGCTCGTCACTATAATTAATTGGCAAACAATGATTGTAAACTAGACATTCTTTACCCTAAAATGTCTTCCTATATTGTCTCTCTAAAAGATATCCTCTACACCAAATCCAGTCGGCTGTCTCATCAGGCTATCTTTAAGGTCATAATTTTTGTGTTACTTTAAATAAGTAGTTACTTAATAGATTATTTATTTACTTTTCTTACTATAGTATATACCCATGGCACCAAATTTAAATAACTAGATATCATATGTACAAGTAATTTTCTATTCTCTTAGTCTTTATAATATATGTAACACGTCTTTTATCCTGTTTTGCTTATTACACACAAATTTGAATTACAATCTAGATTCTGTACCTTAGTTCTTAAGATTTTTATTTGTAAAATTGTAATTTGTCATGTGTATAAGTAAATTAATAAATACATTAAAAAAACAAACAGGTGTCGTATTCCTGAATGCGGAGAGGAAAGCAAAGGTCTTACATTTGACCGGCCGTGGGCTAACGACAGCGTGCCCTCAGTTTTTAACCCGGTGACAGGTGCATTTGAAAGGCTTGAGAGTTGCCAGCGATTTGCCCCAGCTGAAATCAATGTAAACGGCTCTCTTGAGAGTTGCCCAGCGAATCTTTTCAACCGTGACACCCTGGCCGATTGCGATGGTTTTGTCTACGCCAGGGAAAACTCCGTGGTCTATGAAGTGAGTATCAGCACCTTCAAAGAAACTACTCTTAAAATGAACTCCAACATTTTAGATTGTTTGTGGTGGCCTGGGTATTTTTGTTCGCAATAGTTTTTTATATTATAGTTTGGTATCTTGCACTTCTTAATAGAAAACATATTTTCAGTTTGACTTGGGTTGCCAAGAGTGGATGCGAGCTTTGGCAGGAACACTGAGCAGTGTGGGAACGCTACTGGTGTTGCCCATCACTGGTTATATCTCTGATCGATTCGGCAGAAAACTGGCACTAGTCATAAGCGTGGTAAACTTGGGAATCTTCGGACTCATCAGAGCGTTCTCAGTCAACTACGGCATGTATTTGGCGTTCCAAATTATTCAAACAACTTTGGGTGCCGGTACTTACAGTTCTGCATTCATTTTCGGTAAGTGTTTTTTTTTATTAGTCTACTAGTATTTGGTACACTAGTCTTATTTGTTTTATACTGATCTACAACCTGTCAAGTTTGATTAATACTCGAAAATATTAGGGACAACGTAGCCAAAGGTTTAGGTATCCTACATAGATTCAAAGTTAACCTTTTCTGAGCACATCAATAATATAACAACAAGGGCCTTCAAACATCTAGTTTTTATTTTGCGAGTTTCAGTTTACAGATATACATTGCTTAAAAACCCTCTATCATACATATGTCAGAAGTGTTCTCGAGTACTGCAGTAGTATATGAAATTTGAAGTTTTGTAAACTCAATTCAAGCAAATTCCAGCAAAATTTATTACATCATAATTTTTGTGCATACTTAAATTATATGGACTCATGTAACTTACATCGTTTAATGACGCTTGAAGGTCTCAGCACACATATGGGATCGGAAAGGGATCGTAACCGTAACGCCTTTCGCCTCGCTGTCAACCAGGCGTCAACCTACCGTATGCACGTAACGAAAGCGTATTAGCAGCGCCTGTACGTCAACTCGGCTACGGCTAGGCGACACCGCGCTTACGCCTCGCCGCCCCCTGGTTGACCTGGTTGGCACCAGATCAGTTTGGAAAGGGGAAAGGGTGGACGAAGAGATGTGAGCTCGGGTACGGAGAGACGTAAGCGCGGGGACGGAGAAACGTAAGCGCGGGGACGATGAGCCGTAAGCGCGGGAATTCAAGTTCGGAGCCTGTTCCGAGGCGAGGCGATTACGTTATTATTCCGATTAGTGTGCGTGAGGGAGTTTAATACAAACCATTCTGAACGGCTCGAGGCGATACGGTGACGATCCCTTTCCGATCCCATATGTGTGCTGAGACCTTGAAGATGGACGTTGTCTTCTTGACATGACATATTAATTTAATCCACTTTGATTTCAGCTACCGAGTTAGTAGGACCAAAATATCGAGTACTCACTGGTGCAATATGCTCATCCATGTTCGCCGTCGGACAAGTAATACTAGGAGGAATTGCATGGCTGGTGCAACCCTGGCGTTACATGATCATGACCCTCCACATTCCTCCCTTCTTGATCATCAGCTACTTCTGGATTTTGTCAGAGAGTGTGAGATGGTTATTATCAAAAAGGAAATTTGACGAAGCGAAAGTAGTATTAGAAAAAGTGGCTAGAGTTAACAAGAGCCAGATCAGCGAGAAATCTATGCATGCCCTTATGAACCCATCAGAAGTGCAGCAAAGTGTCGTAAGTAATTTTGAATACTAAACATATACATATAGTAATTCTACAATATCGACAATTATAATTTTTTTTAAGTAAATAATTATAGTAAATATTTTTTTGTAAATAACTACAATACTTTTAAAGGAAACACTTAGATAATATATTTGTTTTTATGTCAAGAAATATTTGACCTGTGTAAAAATTTAATCCAGGACTGTAGGAGCAGATTACATACTCAACTACGCGCAATATCACTAGTGAACATATATTAATTTTATTTACCTGTTTGTTTTCTCCATAGAAGGCATAAACAAAAGTTAAAGACTAGATAGTAGTATCTTGGACCTGACCTTGAATTAAATTGATATTAATGTGTGAAATTCAAACTCTATGTCCTATAATAATAACGTGAGAGCTTGACGTTATTTACCAACTTCGTTATAAAATAGCTCTAACCGCCCCTGTAAAAATCAATTGCACTGCATGATTTCATGGATTTATGTCAATTTTCTTCTTTATTAACAATAGTTAAAAACAAAAGATTTCTGTGGAGGAGCAGCTGAATCAAAAACATATTATTGTAACGCTTTTAAATAATAATTTATTGTAGTGTGTTGATTGGAAAACAATATTGCAATTATACTGGGGTTATTATGCTTTTTGGCACCATCCTCACACAGATTTTTAAACTTTATTCCATACAAACGTAGATAGTTATTAGTAGATTATGCAATATAGCCCTGGAGTCCAATTGATTACTTTATAATCTGTTTATTTCTCATCATAGGCACAACAAAGCATGGTATTAACAATTCTCAAGTCAAAAGTTCTTCTGAGGAGAGTGTGCACTACACCTATTTGGTGGATCACGACCACTTTCGTGTACTACGGCCTCTCCATCAACTCCACCAGCCTCTCCGACACCATGTACCTGAACTTCATCCTGACTTGCGCCATTGAGATTCCTGGATACTTTACCGCCATCCTGTTACTGGACAGAATTGGTAGAAGGATCACACTGAGCGGCGGTTATTTTCTGAGTGCCGCTTGCAACATTGCTTTTGCTTTCATTCCTCCAGGTAACCAAACTTTTTTATTATGTTTAAGATATGTTTTTATGTTCTCGGGTGAGCCTAACCCCTAGAGAACGCGTCCACAGGTGGCGGAATGCTGGCCTCTTTTCAACTTCTTAAGTTGTTCAGACCGACAGGCCGGAGAAGGACACTTCGACATCAAACCCCTGTGCCGGGTTCTTCGGCTTACTTGGAGGCGAGGCTGGATACAGTGCTCTGGGACTGGGACAGGGATACATAGAAGAGTTGGCGGTGGATGAGTTCCTGGGTATCTAGTTAGACGCTCACGTTCTGCAGCAAAGAGAACGTGAGCGTCCAACTAGATACCTAGGAACTTGGCGTCAGGTGGCAACCTGCCGTAACACTTAAGCCAAACCAAACTTCTCGTTTACTGAAAAAACAATTACTAAGACGTAGATACTTAGACCAATAAGAATGCGAATACGATTTGTAATGCTATCGCGTACCCCGAAGCAAGTAACTCAACGAGACATCAGACTTGCGACGTGGAATTTGGGCACCCTCAATGGAAGCTTTATAAAATCTTGGTCAAAAGAAATACCATCACATGCTGCATACAGAAAACAAGATGGATAGGTCCGAAATAGTGAGAAATAGGTATAGGCATCTAATGGCTTAAATAATATGTGAAACGGCATCATTGACACTCTTAGAAAGCATATGGATAAGAATATGAGCAGTGAACATTGAACATAGCAATTGTGTTGAATGTATGTGGTCTAACTTCTAGAATGACAAGCCAGAATTGCATATCCTATTGCACCAGACAGAGGAGAGCCGACCCAAAATAATGGGAAATGGCAAAGAAGAAGAAGATAATATGCTAAATCTAAATTATGACAATGTCTATATTCTAGAAACTTGTATCCTTTCTATTCTATTTTGAAGTACTTATGCTTCTTTTTTAAATACTATTTCATCAAATGACACACGTACGTACATACTGCAATTTAACAAAATTAAATATATAGTTAATATTTTGTCCACATTAATGTTGCTATGAAGTTTTGTTTATACTTCAATAACAATATTTGTTCGAACATTGGATGAATGTAAATAGTATAGCTTCACCTCAATTTGGCGCTAATATTCTGTACGGTAAAAATTTTGCACATCTCATATTGCAATAAAAATCTAGTTGCTTAAATATGCTTTTACCTGCATCAAATTTCATGTAATATCTTCAGATATTTAAATTTTCAGAACTAACAACATTGCGTCTGATAATATTTTTGACTGGCAAGTTCGGCATTTCGTGCGTGATGACATCGGTGTATCTGTTCACATCGGAGCTGTACCCTACTGAGTACCGTCACAGCTTACTCGGCTTCTCCTCCATGATAGGGAGAATTGGATCCATTACGGCTCCACTTACACCCGTATTGGTAAGTCATTAATTAAGGAAAATCCCAATCACCCTATTCCCATAGCATGTCATCGTGCCTTAACCTCGGGTCATGACCCTAATTTTGGTCGAGAGTATCTTGATAGGGTCTGCTTAAAGTATTTTATGCAAAAGGAGTTTTAAAGAAATAATTTAAACATTAGGGTCGCGAGCTTAAAATATAAAAACCAAAAAGGTTAAGAAAGAGCTCTATACAATTTTAAAAATTGCATTAACTTTGCAGTTCTGCAGTTTGTCTGCACAGAATGTGGTACATACGATAAGTTGCATTAAAAATATCAGCCATCATAAATAAAAGCTAATGTGAAAATCTTCTACTGAATAACGGTCACAATATCTATAATAGGTGCAGTGTTTCACAGGGTATTTGACTGGGGCCAACACTATTTAAAGTTTCTTATATTTGTCGTCTCCATGGTCTACGCTGGCGATGATGAAATCTATGCAGCGGCGGGACAAAACTAAGTCAATTCTTAAGAAACATCCTTCTGACACGTCTCTGCTGCAGTATAAGACACTTCGCAGCCTTTGCGACAGGCTGTGTAGGGATGCAAAGCGACGTTATTTTCATAGCTTCGTGTTAGCTTCTTCTTTCTCACAGACGTAGAATTTTCTTAGCACTCACGGTACTGGAAGGCGTCAAAATGAGCTTGCTGTTTTGCCTGACCTCGACAGCCATAAAAAGCATTTTTTTAACTCTACTTTCACCTTGTCTGGGTCTGTCAAGTCTGCTACTCTCTCATTCTTAACTATCGTCTGTTTTTTAACGCGTGTTAGTGAACCGTTTGCTTTTCGAGCCATTGCTGATTATTAAACTAAGAAGAGCATTCTCTACATCACCTTCCACATACCCATCCAAAGCTGTAGGATATGACAGTATTTCCCGC
Source organism: Musotima nitidalis (assembly GCA_949126915.1). Lineage (NCBI taxonomy): Eukaryota > Metazoa > Arthropoda > Insecta > Lepidoptera > Crambidae > Musotima > Musotima nitidalis. The sequence continues at coordinate 721,948 of OX421424.1, read as the reverse complement.
AAAATTTTGTCTCCTCTCTGAAAGACATTGTACCTAATATCAAACATGTTTTATTTGTTTCGTTAGAGTTGTATCTAAAGTTCCCACTCCGTCATCCTGTTTTCATTTACATATAACCGTTGTTCTCTATACTTTTAAAAAGCTCTGACGCAGGTTTTATCCTATCTGTTTTAGCACCAGCTCATCAGTCAATTCCATTCTGGTTAAGTGTATGTCTGAGTATCTTTATGGACGCCTTCAGCGTGTCAAGAATGATGACGTCTATTCTGAGTGGTCATATATATTTGCGGGTGTTTCACAGAAGGGAGTACTTTCGTCTTTTGCTTTTTAGCAATAAGGTGATAAAGGTAACTTCTTCTTCGTATCACCTTCATGCCGATTTGCAGCTATTCCGTTATTTTGATTTGACCGATGTCCACTCTGTTATTGAGGCCATAATAATGATCTGCTCTCTGTGAAATTATAATAAAATTAATGTATTAAAATGTGTTCAAGTAATAGTAATTAGGATATCGCAGCATGAGTAATCTAATCACGACTTTCCTTGCTTTTTACCTAAACACGTTAAGTACTTTTTCAAATTAAAATCTACTATCTTCACTGATGGCTATATCTCTTAATAGGTTCGGTAAGTTATTTTTGAATAACAATAATAATAAATTGTTACTACGGTAAAGATATAAAATAAAGTACTTTCTAAGAAATGTCATGCGGTTCCGCTCTACTTGTGTTAATTGCTGATATATCTCTTATATTATCAACTTTGTAAACATAATCATTGCCAAAGTTATCATAATCACTTATTATTAAAATTCGTCAAGGTGAATACATTATGTGTTGATTACATTTCTTATTTTATTTGATTTTGACAACTGCCTAATGAGTACCAGTGACCCGGCAAGAACATTTTTCATCTAGTGGCAAACAACATACATAGTTCGAAAGAATTAAATGTAGACAATTGCGTGGAAAATCTTAAACGGGGTTTTTAATCAGAGATACTAAGATTCATTTAGTCTGATCATGTATTCCAGTTACTTGTGTTTTCTGCTGACATTTTTGCATGAGTCGTTTGTTGAGCCGTGCGTATCATTGCGTAAGAATGTCACGTCAAACTATCCCAAAAAATTACGAGTTCTTTAAGTGTAATTTTAGTATAGTTATTGACGAGTATTTGTGTAACGTGTGATTCAAGGTTCTAGTTATAGATATATTAAAACTAATAGGACTTATAACCACTATAAAAATGATTTAGGCAAGTTAAGGAATTCAAAAGTAAAACAATAAAACGGTTTTAACTATTTTATGTATTAAGTTCTTTACTAGTGTTTCAAAAATTTCTGTTTATTTATAAACTACACTCCGTTCAGTTTTGAGAAATATTGTTTAGTGTATGATATAGTTTAATATTATAGCTGATTATTTAATTTCATCAATAATTGAATATAGAATTTAAAATATTATAATGATGCATTACATTCTACTTTATATCATAAAGCACAGCAAATAATAAAATACATACAAAAATAGAGCCATGATGACTCTATTTTTGTCAAATTACTAAAGCAGCTGTGAATACCATACAAAATATGCCACAAAATATGTACATGTATATATACTTCATAAGTAATGATCATAAGTTCGGATCACCTCTCCTTAGTACTAGAGTGTAATTTAAACGTTATGGCAGAGTTAATATGAAATTCAGATTAATGCAGTCGAGATGAGAGCAATCAGAAGTATTCTAGGTATGAAATGGAGTGATAGGATTAGGAATAAAGTGATAAGGGCCGAAGCGGGTGTAAAAGGAGATACAGTGACATAAATTATCTAACGTAATTACGAGTATAATAACGTAATTAAGAATATAAGATGAGGTTGGCTTGGACTCCTTAGGTCTTGGTCGGATCCCTGTACAAGGTATTTTCCCATAATCACCGCACTGGGTAGGCGGGTTGCTGGTCGCATTTTGAACCAGTACGAATCTATTGTTGCCAATGTTCCGCAGTCGACGCATAAGGGCTTCGTGAATTACTAGGTACTTCTGACAGCCCTTTGTTTAGGGATCCTACCAAGACCTGAGGAACCCAAGCCAACCTCAACTGCTAGTGGTGCACCTGCCGATCAACGGACGAGGCTCTGGTGAACATAAAAGTGTCCGGTAAGCGGCAATAGGCTCGCCAGCTATTACGTGGGACCAACTGTATAATTGGCGAAGTGTGGGCGTATAATATGCCTCTGCCTACCCGGGGAATGTATGTATGTAAACTCGGAATTACGTTAGATAATATATATAAAAGTAACGGGGATATCTGACACAAGTATTTGTTTACTTAAAAGAAATGCTCAATCATAACACAGAAATTGAAAAAAACAGCTATTGAATAAATAATTTGTATTTGTATAAATTGAGAAAGGTATGCTTAGACGGTTTGGTCATGGTGAGAGGAAGAATGAAAGTAGACTAACGAAAGTGAGTTACGCTGGAAATTTATGATGAAGTTTTATGTTCCGGAGTGGGCTGCCTTGGGCTGATGTTGCTGATGACATAAATCAATGGTGCCTAAATTTGGACTTCTAAATAGAAATACGGGCATAATCATTAACGAATAATATTTTTTTCAGGCGGATTACTGGTCAGGAATTCCTTCCATGATGTTCGGGACTATGGGTTTAATCTCTGGAGTACTGGTGCTTACGCAACCTGAGACGCTTGGCACCAAGATGCCTGATACCCTGGCTGAGGCAGAAGCTCTGGGAAGTCCAGAGTCAAAGGTGCAGAGAAGCTGATCTCCGAAGGACGTGTTAAATTTATCACAACCTATTTTATAAAATTATAGTTATCTAAGTGTCAAATGTAATCTTAATGATAAGGGTTTCGGCTAAATATTTAAGCAAATGCTGTAAATAAATGGATAATGCTCGATTGTACTTTTTATAAGATTCAGTTTCGCTTCCACAACAATTGACGCTCGTCATGCACCGCAAGCTTCTGTGGGGTAGAGCATATAGACCACCGGATAGTAAGTGTAACAATGATCGAAATGATATTGTCAACAGCAGAATTGTCTCTTGTGCGTTCTTGACACCTTCAAAACTCTTTTTACAGAACTCATGATTCTTGACGACTTACAAATCATTTGACGACCGATATGGCGTGGAGGTCAGTATACCTGCACTTCACTCCAGAGGTTATGGGAATCTTTGTGTACATAAACATGAATATTTGTTCTGGTCTGGGTGTTTTTCTATGTAAATTAAGTATGTATTAACAAAAAAAAAAGATATTTAAGTATGTTTATCCGTTCTTTAGTATCCATAACACATGTTTTTAGTGATACTTATCTTGGAACTAAATAATTGGTGTGATTGTAAGAGAATATTTATTTATATTTATTTATTTTATTTAATCCCTCTTTTCAAGTAAAGCGCCTCAATATCTGGTTCTACTAAGATGGAGGAGCTCAGCTAATCATAATTAATCAATTTTGTCTAAACTAGTTTTTTCTTCATGTTTTGAACTTAAAAAGAAAATAACAATTAATAATATGAAAACAATACATATTTTCGAAGAATTCAATTAATTTTGATGAGAGTTCGTTAAGATTTAAAGAAATCGAAACAGCCTTATTCATCATTTTACTGATTGTTACTAGCTATTGAAAACTTGCTCAAGCTAGTCAAAAATCCGTTCTAACTAAAAACGGTTTTTACTGTAACACAAATGTAATGTATGTATACATATAGTTTTGTTAGGGCTATTTATTTATCTATTAAATTATTGTAAACTTAGTACACGTATATGTGAACTTTTATTTTAGTTTTATGTTTAGAATCATAATCTAGCATTATCCCGGTTGCTCTAGACTTAAGCTTAGGGCCCAGGGTCTGCTCACTGGGTCACTGGTTCAACCAAAATTTGACTGAAATTCAGTTATTACGTGGACAGCCGTGATCTACGGCTGAGCGTGCTTTCCGAGGCACGGAGCAATCGATAATTACTTACATAATTTCGAAAAGTCATAGGTGCGCCACCAGGGTTTGAACCCGAGACCCTATGAATTTAAAGGCAAGGGGTCTCGCCGCTTGGCTATCGGCCACTATGTATTACTGTACTTCATATATTACTTTCTATAATTCAAAAATATCTAATTGTAATATCTCTTCCCTCTGCCAATTTGCTTTATCCCGAGACCCTCAGAATTGAAAGTCTGTGGAAACGTAAAGTAAAATATCGTACTATCTATGGTATGAGATCTCGCGACTCATTGAGGGATCAGTTTAAAGAGATGCCTAAGTATCTCTTTAAACTGTGCATTCGCTTACTGCATACTCATAAAATAAGTTATGTAAAAGAGTAATAGACATAGTTTTAACTTAAGAAATAAGAATAAACTAGCTGTGCCCAAGTATAGGCTCCATAAAGTTCCAAATTTGCGGGGAATAGTATTCGCGTGTACAATACGCTGCCAGATGATGTGGCAAATTTATCTATAAATACATTTCAACAGCGATAAACTTACTATTTTATTTTTTTAATTGTATTAGATTTTTATGTCATCATGTAGTTTCTTCAGTCGGTATTAGGAAGTCAGTGCTATATAACATACTGACAGTTGATTTAACCATAGAATTAGCTAGACCAGTGAGCAGACCCTGGGCCCTTAGTTTCCAGTCTAGCTTGGGCAACCGGGATAATGCTAAAATATGATAACATTTTATTGCACATTCATAATCATAATTCTTTACTATTTCATTTGGTGTACACTTAGCTCTTAAAAATAACATTTTGTCCTCAAATGAACCCTGCAAGGGCATCACCATTTAAAATAGGAATACATTTCTTCCTTATATTATTTATAGAAATTAAATACATTATAAATTAAACAACCATAAAAATCAATAAACTATATATAAATTATGTTTTTACTAATTATATTAAAATGTATTTAACTGTTCAATTATATGTTTAAGAATGTAGGTATTCGTTCAGACTGTAGTAAGCATTTTGCAATAGATGTTCCTTTAGATTAATATAAAATTTGGAATCTTTAGTTATGCATCTAATATTTTTGCATTTATTATAAGTATAATAATGCAATTTTCTTCAGGGTCCTGTAATCAAAGATAAAAATCAGGGCCCTATTATTTAACTTCGCTGTTCTTCCGACTGTCGGTCACCAAGCTGTATCTCATGAACCGTGATAGTCAGATAGTTGAAATTTTACAAATTATATATTTCGGTTGCCGATGTAACAACTTATACTAAAGACTAGAATAAAATAAATATTGTTATGCTTGTTTTTGCTCAAGATTGTTAACGGCAACAGCGTGAAATATTCACAGTATATTTAGTTATATATTGACTTTAAAAATAAATATGAAATTATAATTATCATAACCCTTAAAAGACACAATTTCGAATAAAGCATTAAATTTCACAACAAAATAAAATTCAGTATCATTGTTATTCATGATGGCACGGAAACCTTCGTGCTCGAGTCCGATTCGCACTATTCGATTATTTATAGGACATCATTGAAGGTTGTCATCGCATCTAAACATAAGATATTTTGCAAACTCATTGTTTAGTAGTTACTTTTCTGATGACATGAGTCAGAAGATCTATTCTGTTAAACGGATTTTTTTTCTCATTTAAATGAAGGTGGTCCCATAATGTCAAATCATATAGACACTGATAGAAAGGTCAACTGCTCTAAAGCTTGAATTCCGTCCAAGTATTTGGTTTGGTGGGTTTTTGGTCCTCGCATATATTATGAATATAATGTATGATTATAAATTTGGTATATAGGGATCCTACCAAGATCTGGGGGCCTGCGAGTGGTGCACCTGCCGATGAATCGACGAGGCTCTGGCAAACATAACATAACATACAATATTGATGACGAAAAAGTTCAATGTACATCAAATGGATTTGAATAACAAATAGATAATATTTGAAATGCATTAGAAATGAAGAAGCCGCACATATATTGCAATAATAGTATTTTATTATTTCTGTCTGGGTCTTTTGAAGATCATTGTAAGAAGCTTGTTGATTTGTATATTTTTTTATCATTTCACTATGCAGGTGCAAACAAGTCCTATCCTGTCCTTGATAACTAAAGCCAACCTCACCTGCAAGTGGTGCATCTGCGACCAACGGATGAGGCTCTGGCAAACATAAATGTTCTAGACAAGCGGCAATAGACTCGCCATCTATTTCGCATATGGTTGTCGAAATATGGGCGTATATTATGCCTCTGACTACTCCTTTGGGGAATATAATGTTATCATTTGATTAAACCAAACATGATATTTTGAACAAGATGTGGGTTCCGTGAGTGAAGAATGATATGATCGAGAAAGAGGTGGATGCGTCGATGATCAGTCACGGAGATGACTGAAAAGGGAAGACGAGAATAATGACATTGAAATACCATGATACAATAACTACTAAGATTTTAATTACAAGCCGAATAGATTTGGTATAGTACTCAAGTACATGAAGCAAAAGTAGCTTAATCTAATTTTAATTCCATGCTTTGGAGTGAAGCATCTGTGTCGCAGCTAATTACATTTTGGATTATTATTTTTTCGGCTACAAAGACCATAGTTATGTTCAAAACCGGACACTGCTCTATAAATAATTAGTAATGAACGTAAAAACGCGTTATGTTTTGCATCCTAAAAGAGTATCCTAAATTGAAAGACCATGTCAGTTTGAACTGACCTGTATAAAGATATGATAAAGTGCTTGCAAAAATATGAAATATGAGTTACATATAAACTGTCGTTACCAGTACTGGGGTGAGTGGTGCAACGATAGATCCTACTCTCCCGATCATGGAGGAGAAGCCAAGCAGGCTGTACCGGAACTGGGTCGGGTGGTGCTGTTCGTCGGCCGATATGATCTGAAATATAGCCGGCAAACGGCCGCACTAGCAGAATGCCTACTGCGTTCAAGGTATCCGCTAACGCTCGCATCCAGTTTTGACAACCCAAGTCGAATTGAAAAGAAGAATCCGCTATTACTGACGACATTTTGCTCACAATATTCATATTCTATAAAATGCACATTGTACATAGTTTTACATAAGGCAGATTTTCCTCAACACAATTGACAATGTATAAACGGTTTGATCAGTGTAACAAACAGCTTTTCCGTAAGATCTGAGGTACTTCATACTAATAATTGTGACTAAAGAAATAAATAATAACTGAATTGCTGTAAATGATATCTTTCATAAGACCAAAAATATTTGTGGTTTGCAGCACATTTAATTAATATAATGTTATTTTTGTTAAAATTGTTTATCCTGTAGCTTGAGTATGTCATGCTCACTCAAATGTCTTTGCGGTGGTGGCGTCATGCGTCGGGTCGTTGCGTTCCCTAAAATATGGTTGAGCGAAACGATGGCTGGTTCATGCGTCATACTCGTGAACGGGTGCCGCCAGTGGGGACTGGTCTGCTCATGTCTACTATGTTTATTCGTACTCATACTCGTATAACTTAAAATAAAAAGTTATTTTCTTCTTTTATTTTAAATCATGTGACTGCAGAACACATGTTTTTGTAGATTTGTCAAATTGTTTTACTATTAAGTACATATTCTTGTAACTGGCGGGAGAAAAAACTAACCTTGACGATTTTCTTGCCCGTTCTTTTACAATCAAGCTCCCGCCCGCAGTGAATGGGCGCGCTAGTTTTTAAGTTTTGACGTTCATAAGAGCTCTTTTGAGCCAAACTTGAATAAATGAATATAAATTTGAATTTGAATTTGAATAAATAAAATTGTGAATACATTATTAAATACTAATACAGTATTACTGTAGAAATTTGGAGTTAGACTAACTTCGTAGACAACTGAATAATATCTAACGTACACGTAGCCATCACAATCCATTGTTTCATCACGGTCAAAAAGGCTGTAAGGACATTTTTCCACGAGCGGGTGCGTCGCCTGTTAGACCATTGGTCACTGCAGGTATGACATCACTAGCCCAGGGCTTATCAAATATAAGAGCCTGTTTTTTCTCTCCACATTCAAAATTTTTTCGAAAAATGGGATTAATTCTAAAATTATTAAGCTATTGCATAGCTTCTATCGCGGGCCTTGAGCGTGGATCCAGAAATTCCGTTACGAAAAAAAACCTAACACCCCCCACTCCGACCAGCACAGCGGTGATACTTTTTAGTTTTTCCATCTATCGATGAATAACAGAACTTTTAATGTCTTTTTGAAATATCACGCTTGTTTCTGTAGTTCAGCGACCCGCCTTTAGGTGTCATTGGTTTTATCGGCGTTACTGCGCATGCGAAATCCCCTTCTTATTTCCCTAAAATGCTATGCATTAGCTTTACCGCGGCAGACCCCGAGAGCCATACGTTTTTTTTTTAAATTATATTTCTATACGTAGCAGGTGTATAGGGATCCTATCAAGACCTGAGGAGTCATATGCTCGCCACCTATTACGTTGGAACAACTATATAATTGGCGAAGTGTGGGCGTATAATATGCCTCTGCCTACCCTTTCGGAGAAACAGGCGTGAATGTAAATAAATTTTGGTTATCTATTGTTTGCCCGAAAAACATATGCCATAATGTTCATGTGCCCGAATTTAATTTGCTCGTATGTTTTGTTTACAGTAAAACATATGTGACATACTCTTATTTGCCCAAAAATATGAATCCATAACGATTCGAATATCACACGTATTGTTATAAATATTTTATTTGCAATAATATTATGTAACAGAATATTCTTACGCCATGCTAAATTGAATTCCAATCTCTCCGAAGTATGTATTTGCTCATGACATTCCAACAGGCGCTCTTCAATTATTTACAAACTTGAGTAATTAAAATTTGTTGGGTGGAAAAACCACAGCAATAATAAATTAACCATTTTAATATACTTTTTTAAAATGAATACAGTATTATTGGTTAACTTTAGCAAACCAATTCTATATACATAGCAATATAATTATCAGTCTGTATTGTTCTGTTTTATACTTCACAACTATTTATTTAAACTTTATCAGCCACTCTGCCGAATTCCGTCCGAGAGCCTCCGCCTTCTCCAAGGTGACAGGTAGCTTGGTCAGCACTAGGACCGCTGATAATGGAGCCATGGTGCCGAACATCACTAAGGGATCCCATGCCAGAATGCAGTCTGAAATATATTTCAGTTAAGTATTTCTTTACTTGTTGCATGTTGTTTCTGCAAAGGTCATGGATTTAATTCCGATTTTATAATTATTAAAGTGAAAATTAAATGTAGAAATTGACAACTTGGATATACACTTAGCACACTTTTTACTAGCTATCCGAACATAATGGGCGCGTTTAGATTTGACATTAGACACGCGGGCCTGTTAATGACTACTCGAGATTTTTTTTGTTTTGGCAACCTAACTAATTGCCCCTTCAAAAGACCAGAATACCCACCACGACCCTTCAAAAGAACAGCACACATGTAGTTTTTTTATAAAAAAATATTAAATCTTTTTATTCCCCTAAAATTTTGAAAGAAGAAAGATTTCAATTCACTGCGATTGTCTGGAACCTGGAACCTGGAACCGAAGCTTCATGACCGGGCGTAGTGCAGTGATCACAGCGATGTTAGATATACTGATAGATAAACTTTTTATTGCATCGAAAGACACACATACATATAAAACAATAAAAACAAAATTACAATAATTAAAAAAATATATACACTAGACAGCAAATAAACCGGGCCACCCGCTACCTTGGAACTCTGATTCGATTTTCTCAAAAAGTATAAACCTCACAACTATCAAACTTACACCTACAAAAAGTGCGTTTAATGTTGTTTGAGAAATGACCACAAATTTATCCAAAGTACCCTCAATTCACATTGTAATCAAGCAACAAACACAATACCAACGATTTGCTCTGTTTTAACTAGAGATTGCGATTAGCGTTCTTTTTTTCTAAATTGAGGATATTCGGATTTTTCTTATGATTTCTTTAGTTGCCATCCATTAATTGCTTCAGACGCGTGTATTTTTGCTATTTTCTATGGTCAATAATGGATACGACGCCTCAAGAAGCAGCTCAAGCTGTAGCACTACTTCAAGCAGGCGTTTCGCAACGTGACGTTGCTCGGAGACTTCGAATCAGCAGATCTTCGGTACAATGGGCTTACAATCGATACTTAGAGACTGGAGCATTCGATCGCCGCCCATGTACGGGCAGACCTAGGGCTACATCAGCAGCAGATCATCGTTATATCCAACTTACTGTTTTGCGAAATCGCCGCCTCAACGCAGTTGAAGTCAAACGAATTCTGCGTGACGAACGCCAAGTGGTCATAAGTTCAGATACCGCTAGAAGGAGACTTGCTGAACGAAATCTGGCTCCAAAGAGAGCTGCTACAGGCCCAAAATTAACCGTAGCGTACCGTAGAGCACGACTTGAATTAGCTCGAGAGCATAGGGATTGGACGTTAGAGCAGTGGCGCAATGTACTCTTTACTGATGAGACCAGGGTGAGTCTACAAGGAAGTGATCGACGTCAGAGAGTATTATATACGCACTTTTTGTAGGTGTAAGTTTGATAGTTGTGAGGTTTATACTTTTTGAGAAAATCGAATCAGAGTTTTAAGGTAGCGGGTGGCCCGGTTTATTTGCTGTCCAGTGTATATAACAACAAAAAAACTAAAAGTAAAGCATTCACATAGTGTGCATGTGTGTCGCAGCGCTGTAGAATGTCTACGGCTCAGTGGGTTTTTTGCTCTGAGAGAGATGTCTTATTAATACGCCGCATCGATGCATGTTGTGTGCAAGAAACTAAGTGGCGGGGGTTAAAATCAAGACAAAAAGGATATGGCTACAAGTGGTAGGAATAGTGCTGTCGGAGAAACTTGTTCAAAGGCTCGTCGATATTAAGAGAATTTCGGATAGATTCATCTCAGTAAAAATTGCATTGGAGAATCGGTCAATTCTCAATATTGTCTGTGCATACGCTCCACAAACAAACAGTAACGCTGATGATAAAGATGCTTTCTGGGATGACCTTATTCTACTCACAAATGCGATCCCCTAAGACGAAAGTATCCACCTTGGAGCACATCCCAATGGGCACGTAAGACGATCAAGCCTGATTGCGGAAAGTTGGCATGGAGGGTTCGGTTATGGTATGCAATGCTGATGGAGTGAGAATAATCCAATTCGCCGCAACGTGTAACTTAGGTATCGTTAACATATACTTCAAAAGGAAGGATATACATACATCTCATTAATTACCGCAGCGGCGGCCATTCAACACAAGTGGATTATGTCCTTGTGAGAAGACAACATCTTGCCCGTTATAAAGACAGTAAGTTTATTCCCGGTGAGGCGCTAACTCCGCAACATAGATTGTTGCTGACAGTTGTCAAACTTCCTAAACCCATCAAACATAATAATAAGCGGATCCTAAAAATTAAATGGAGCTCATTCAAGGGCGTGGCTGGCGAGACTCTTGTTTAAGACGTACAAGAGTACATAAAAACTGTTGATATCAGGACAATGACAGCAAATGAAATGTGTATCGATTTTAAGATGAAATGCAAAGCATCAGCCGAATAACATCTAGGCAGAACACGGTGCAGAAAAGGCCTATTTATAGAAACATACTGGTGGCAGACAGAAGTCAAAACCGCAGTCGAAACGAAGAAAGAAGCCTTTTAAAAGTGGCAACATACCTACTAACAAAGAACATGACAAAATAGCCAAAAAAGCGGCTAAGCGCCAGGTAGCAATATCACGAGCTAAGTCAAATGCAAACTTCTATAGCGATTTAAAATCAGATGGTAACAATGTAGACATTTTGAAAATTGCAAAAACTCATTATCAAATTAGCCAAGATACCACAGTTAAATGTATCAAAGACAGGGATAACAATCTTCTTATAGATGACAAGAAAATAAAAGAGAGGTGAAGAAGAGAGGTCCTGCTGTTAGAATTTGTCAAGCCGCCCATTAGGCCTCTAACATGGCTTAACGACTACCACATTTTTGTGATAATGTGATTTGTGTGCTCTTAGATCACGCTTAGTACCAGAAGCTTACATAATATTGATCAGGAGCATGTGCAATGAAATTTCTACACAAATTGTCTGCCCTGCTGGAATAACAAAAGTTTCGCATTGGAAGTTGGAGTGCATCAGGGATCTACGCTCAGCCCACTATTGTTCAATATAACAATGGACTACTTAATCAAACACCAGCTGAGCCCTGTACCATGGACAAAATGAGGAACGAGTATACACGGGGGAGTTTTAAAGAAGCACCAATCACAGACGAACTTTCAGAAAAACGCATGCGGTGGTACGGACATATTTAACGGCATCCATCACGGCCATAACGGCTTCAGACATACAAACGGCGAAGACCTAAAAGAGGCGGGATTGGACGCAAGTCAAGCACTAAATCGTGCAGAGTGGAAGAAAGACTGGGACCACATGGTAAAAAATGCTGCAGACATACAAACAGCGACGACCTGAAAGAGGCGGGATTGGACGCAAGTCAAGCACTAAATCGTGCAGAGTGGAAGAAAGACTGGGACCACAAGGTAAAAAATGCTTCAGACATACAAACGGCGACGACCTGAAAGAGGCGGGATTGGACACAAGTCAAGCACTAAATCGTGCAGAGTGGAAGAAAGACTGGGAAGGCCGACCCTAAGTAAATGAGATAAGGTCAAGAAAGAAGAATTTACTTACGATCATAATTAGTGAATAAATGCTAGTGCTAGTAATGCACCAGTGAATGTTGGCTAGCAGATATTCCCACTAATTGATCAGTTGTGAAACATCAACTTCGTCCAACACATACAATCACTACCTGCGCTAACAAAATATTGCATCATCTACTTTCGGTATTCAATAGCAGACGGTTAAGGCCCTGTCTACAGAGTACTATCACTTTAAAACGTTTGTGATACAGGCAGTGAAAATGATGAAGAATCAGTTGGATCTTTTAACCAACAGCTTCTTCATGAGACCCATATAAGGAGGAAGGTACTAATGCTTCATGGTGTTCCAAGGCGTCTAAGGAGAACATACAAGCCAAGGTTCTAAAAGCAGTAAAGAGTTTAATGAAGCAGTCACAGATCAGTCTATATAGCGGCTTGCCACAGGCATAGGCAGAATTATGTTTTGTAAAAGCTATATAATTAGTTTTTTCAAAATTAAGTGAAAGAAGGTTTTAACCAATTCGACATATACGCAAGTCCTGTCTCTGCAGCATTTCGTACATTTTTGCCAACAAAGACTCCTGGCGCTGCTGAACGGGCCCTCCTGGCCCGACCGCTGCGTCTCTTAGGTCCTTCCTTTCCTTTTAGTTTCCTCCCCGGTAAGCGGCAATAGGCTCTCCACCTACAAGTGTTGCGGGTATTATATAAGTATGAGTATATTATATGACATGCGAGTCCCCATTTGTCCAGACTTTTGGCTATGTTATTTTGGTTGTGTGTAAGCCATTCATATATGCCAGAAGAGATGATTAGAACAGTAGTGATCCCTTTAATTAAAAATAAGACTGACAATATTGCAGACAAAACCAATTATAGACCTATCTCTTTAGATACTGTCATCTCTAATTGATAGCATTCTCAACTTCTGCCTGTTACAGTACATAAAACCTCATGACAACCATTTCGGCTTCCAAGCTGGACTCTCAACAGAAAGCGCAGTGCTGTGTGTTAAGCATGCTATCAGATATTATATTGATCGAAACACGTCAGTCCATGCTTGCTTCCTTCACCTATCAAAGGCGTTTGACCTGGTTTCTTATGATTTGTTGTGGAGAAAACTCGAAAATATTAAATTACCATCAGAGCTCATAAATATCTGCAAGTATTGGTATGGAAACTAGGTCAATAGTGTGCGATGGTCAGGATCTATGTCGCAGCCGTATGGGTTGGAGTGTGGGGTGAGGCAAGGGGGATTGACTTCGCCTCTGCTCTTCAACTTGTACATAAATGACCTGATAGTCGCACTTAGCAGCACCCATGTCGGCTGTCATATAGACGGCGTTAATGGTAACAATATTAGTTACGCTGACGATATGGTGCTGCTCAGTGCCTCGGTCTGTGGCCTCAGGAATCTTGTGGCGGTCTGTGAGGCACACGATTTAGGTCACGGTCTAATTTACAATGTGATAAGGAGTGAAGTCATGGTCTTTGAGGTCAGAGGGAAAAACACAGCTCACGTCCCTGAGGTTAAACTTAGTGGGGATGTACTAAAACGGGTTCACAGGTTTAAATATCTGGGACATTTATTAACCTCTAACCTCAGGGATGATGATGACATTGAAAGGGAGCGTAGGGCGCTGGCGGTGAGGGCGAACATGATAGCTCACAGATTCGCTCGTAGCTCTGAATCAGTTAAAACCACTCTGTTTAGATCGTACTGTACATCTTTTTACACCTGCGGTCTGTGGGCTGTATATACCCGACAGTCATATAGTGTTCTCCGTGTCCAGTATAATAATGCATTCAGGGTGCTGAAGGGGCTGCCACGATTCTTTAGTGCATCAGGCATGTTCGCGGAGCATCGCGTAGATTGCTTTTATGCCACTATGCGTAAAAGATACGCATCTCTGGTGCGCAGGGTTCGTGCCAGCGGCAACAGCATCCTGGGTCTGATCGCTAGCAGGCTAGACTGTGTGTATGTAGGTCACTGCTGCGCGGTTTCAAGTGGTATTAAGCAGCATTGACTTGCATATAAAAACTCATTACATTTTATAAATTCCCTACTAACATTAATATATAAGATAAATAAATATTGTTACTAACAAAAATTGGGCCCATGGTCTTGAATAAAGAATTATTATATTATATTACGCGGGACCAACAAAGTTGGCGAAGTGTGGGCGTAAATATGCCTCCGCCTACCTCTTCGGGGAAACAGGCGTGAATGTATGTATGCATTAAATTTAAAGATGCAGAAAACAACATAAATACATATACTACTTGTATGTTCTGAAGCGGCGTCCCCTCAAAACATTGTGTATATCATCATCACAGCCCATTAATGTCCCACTTCTGAGCACGAGCCTCCTCTCACATATCAAGGTGTGATGGTATTGGGTCATACTCCACCACGCTGACCCAGTGCAGATTGGCGAAGGCAAGTGTATGGCGTCCTGCTGTTAGAATTTTTCAGGCCGCCCATTAGGCCCATAACATGGCTTAACTACTACCACATTTAGTGATAACCGGGACCAACGGCTTAACGTGCCTTCCGAAGCACGGAAGCGCTCGATATCAAATGCCACACGAACGGTCACCCAGGCATAATATACGCTCACACTTCGACAATTATATAGTTGGTTCCACGTAATAGGTGGCGAGCCTATTGCCGCTTACTGAGCACTGTTATGTTTGCCAGAGCCTCATCCGTTGATCGGCAGGTGCACTATTTGCAGGTGAGGTTAACTTGGGCTCGTTAGCTCTTGGTAGGATCCCTATACACTTTAATCGTTCCTTTTATTAATTTTTTGTATTAACTGTGTTTATTTGAATTGAATAACTTTTTTTCTTACTTACTAATGTGTTCCTGTATAGAACAGATGACTAGACAGTTTAAGGACAGTCAATCAGATAACAGATGATTGTCTATCTGGCGAGCCATCACGGCAAGATTATTTTGAAATGATAATTTACAATTTTAAGTAAAATTTTCCTGAACATACGATATAAGATCACTATCTAAATGTAAAAATACATGATTGTTGTTTTTTTAATAAATGCTATTAAAAGTATGAAAGTATTATCACTTTATCGCCACTAATTATCGTCATCGCAATCTTAATGGTTATCGCATTAGTGTAGATAATTACGTGCAGGAGCAGCCGCTGGAAGGCCTCATCACTGATCTGGTTTGAACCGCAACTGATAAGATGTAAACGCTCATATCACTACACCAGTAGATGCCTTTTCGGATGAAAAATCATCTAATGACTTTCTCTCGCTGTGGGTTGGTTTTTTCTCCCGCCAACTACAAGATAAATACAAAAATCTTTTGAGCAATATTAACATAACTGCGTATAAACATAGAAGACATGAGCAGACCATCACCAAATTTATAAAAAGTATAAAAAAACAACCAAAATATAATTATACTGAAATCACGAAGCTTAGATTCACTTGCAACCAAACAATTAAAAAAACAAAAATATTTAAGTGTTAGTGAATCGAAGTGTCAGTTCCGAGCCACCGCTCTGTGAGAAGAACTAGCAAAAAACTCACAGGCTTTGCTCTTTTAAATTATCAATTGGTTAGTTACAATCTTCATTGTCTGTGACGCTATACAATGCAATATAATATAACATTAACAATATTTATGTTTTAAGCCATTCATATTAGAATAGCCTGTATGAAACGGCAGTTTAATCCCAAGCATTTTTATCAACCATATAGTCGTTGATAGAATAGTATCCCTTTAAAGACAGCTTGCGTTTTATTGTTGATTTAAATTTATTTAGGCTTAATTGCAGTATATTGCTTGGGATTTTATTATGGAATCGCACACATTGACCCTTAAAAGATTCGTTAATTTTTTGGAGCCTAGTGGCAGGTACAACTAGTTTGTGCTTATTCCTTGTGTAGGTTATGTATATCGCTTTTCTTACTAAATTTATTAATAGTCTTATGCATGTATACTAGTTTTTTATAAACAAACTGACCCGCCACTGTCAAATTATCAATTTCTTTAAATTTATCCCTTAGTGAATGTCTACATGGTAGATTATAAATTGCTCGTATAGCCCTCTTCTGCATATTTATAGCGGTTTACCTTTTGCCCTCAATTCATCAATGCAAAATATGAAGTTATCTGAAGAAATACATAAAATAGGTACGTTTTTAATAAATACATTTCAGTAAAACAACTCGATGACTTAGGTAGAAATAACGGCACAAAAGATTATTTTCTAAAAGGTGAATAGAATTTAAGAAAACAGGTAGTCGAATTTTAAGTAAATGTCTGAACTGAGGGCCCAATATTGAAATTCAAAATGCATCGGTAAGTCTTCATATGAACATAAGGGTGTCCAACCCTATAAAAAAATACCCCTGTAGAAATGTTATTATCGATTTGGTCTCGCTCTTATTCAAGTATATGCCATACTGCTGAGAGGACTAAAAAGTATACTTAATTTTAGCAACTAATTCTAGTTCTACAGTAGCTACGATGTATTTTGAATTTCGTTTTATTTGAGCTTTTTTCGCTTTAGGATTTACTTATTATCAATTAAATGTCCCTATAAATCTTATTCCATTTCTCAAGGATTCATAAAATGGGACCTCAATACAGATGCACATAAGTAAGATGGTGCTCTGTAAGTCGTATATTATTTGATATCATCATTACCATAACTGCATTTTATTTTAATTTCTAAATATGATATGACTGAACAAGTTCAGTATACTCTAAATGCAAAACAATCTCTATCTGTTTAATATACCTTCTTACGCCTGAAACCCTGAACCAGAACTTCATTTAGTTGAAATTTATTATATGAAGGTTATGTCAGATTTAATAATCCAACGAAATTAAACTCGCTGAAATACTATTAAACTTAAAACCACGGTACAACGGGACTATTTACATCGTGTGTCTATCTTTGCTAAGAATCTTAACACATAAAAGAGATAACTTAACATTGTATTGGTATTTGAAAACTGCTCATTCATTATAATATTCTCTAGGTATCTAATCCTTTAGATATCATATCGTGAAGGATCAAAGTACACAATCAATATAATTAGTACTAATTGTAAGAGAAGGTTGTATTTGATCTGGGCACGCGCCTTTGATCGGTTGTGATTTTGCAACTCGGAGGAATTTTCAATCATGGCTGATAAATGTCGCAAAGGTAGCCTGGCTAGTGGGAGGAAATCGGTTGCCGCTAAGGAAATTGACCTGGACCATGTGCTGGTCCACGAGCTCGGCCAGTTTGGAAGGTTTCAGCTCTTCAACGTTCTCCTGGTGGCTGTGCCTATCATGATGTCGGCTTCATTGAGCGAGTATATTTTCTCGGCAGCTGCAGTTCCACATAGGTAAGATTTTGATTTTACTAGAAACAAGCTGACTTCAGTGCACCGCAATGGTGGCACGCAACCTCCATTGGGTCATATCCAAGTAAATAGTGCAAGCTGCAGCCAATTGCGCAATCTTATTGAAACGCTACTTGATTCCAACACTTAAAGAAGTTCACGTAGCGCGTCGATTTCAGGTTGTTGATTGTAAGAAAATTTCGACGAGTTCCCATTTCCAACCGAGCCGATTGCCTCTCTTTTCTTCTGTTTGTGAAGCAGGCAGTCGGACCATGGGGTGTGAGTTGGTAGACCTCCTCGTGGTACACCCTGGGAGGGGTTGAGAAGTAGCCTCAGTAGCGGTCACTCCTTTGCCTCTGCGAACTACCAACTGGGCAGTTGAGGTAGTATTACCTCCTGCGTGGGCTTCTGTGCTTTCTGTGAGGGCTATTGCAATAGCTAGCTCCCAGCACTTCTCGGCTTACCCGAGACTGGCAAGGGATGCGGCGATTGAGCAATGTGGAATAGCGAACCTTGAAGGACCACGGCGCGGCGGGTATGGCGGCTGCAGTTTGGCAGTCGCTGGGTGGGTGTCAGCTCTCCGTCGGGCAACCCGTTTCCTCATGTGTGATTTAATACATGAGACCGGGGAGGCTTGCCTTTACTGGCTGACTTCACGTGAAAGTGATGGCCACAATAAAAAACACTCAATTCTCCGTAACTGGGAACGTGGCTACGGAGGGCCTCGAAGCGATGAGAAGAAGTACCGAGGTGGTGTGCGGAGGACGGTCCACCAATTAGCGCCGACCCTGGGGTAACGCCCGACCCCCCAGGTGTAAGTAGGGTTACCCAGGTGCAGAGGGCACCGCCTGGGTGGACGTTTTAGATCCCTCATTCTCGTGGGAATCAAAACGGAAAATTTAATCGAAAAAACTAATCTTAAGGATGAGAAGAGTTGCTCCAGATCGGAGCCTTTTTGCGTTTATAAGGCTGCTAACAGTACTTGCGATAGATTAGTGCTGCAAATATATATCAACGACCTGCAGAATAGTCTTATAAAGAGTGTTTCAGTAAGAGTGCACTTTTTAATTTTGAAATAAAAACAAATATTTTATGAAAAATGTATGATATTTGTATTTTATCTTACGTATCTTATATTTATATCCATCAAATGACCCCGACGGCTCCTAAGACAAGCCAGTATTCTTTTTGTAAAATTTTCCATGACTTTTGCACAGAGATGTGGCTGTATCTCACCGGTGACGCGTTTTATTTCTGATTTGAGCCCAGGAATTGTTTCGGTTTCATAAACCTGGTTCGTACAAATCCGAGATTTCACAAAACCCCAAACAAAATAATTGCATGGCGTTAAATCGCACGATCCCGGTGGTCAGTTGACATCAGAATTTTGTGAGATAATGTGTTCTGGAAATCGTTGTGCAGTAAGTCGGTTGTTTCGTGCGCGGTGTGGCAGGTTGCGCTATCCTGCTGAAACCACCTTGTGATGGTGGGGAAATCTAACGCGACATTGCTGAGATACAGCCGAATCTCTGAGCAAAAGTCATGGAAAATTTAATAAAAAGAGTAACTGCCTCTCTTTGGAGCCGTGAGGGTCATTTGACAGATATTTTATTCATCCAACATGTCGTTACTTTACATAACAATACAATAAAAATATCACAACTCTGACATAACATACTTGTTTTTATTTTGTAATAAAAAAGTGCACTCTTACTTAGACACCCTTTACTAGCAAGTCTATGTGATACAGGTCTAAGATAAACTAGGAATCCTTGTGTTCAAAATAGGATCTGTGAATCCGGTCGAAAAAAATAGATGTTCTAGTAATCTAATATAATGAATATAAACAGGTGTCGTATTGCTGAATGCGGAGAGGAAAGCAAAGGTCTTACATTTGACCAGCCGTGGGCTAATAAAAGCGTGCCCGCTGTCGTCAACCCGTTGACAGGTGCATTTGAAAGGCTTGACAACTGCCAGCGATTTGCCCCAGCTGACACCAATGTAAACGGCTCTCTTGAGAGTTGCCCAGCGAATCTTTTCAACCGTGACACCTTGGCCGATTGCGATGGTTTTGTCTACGCCAGGGAAAACTCCGTGGTCTATGAAGTGAGTATCAGCACCTTCAAACAATCTGCTCTTAAGATAAACTCCGACATATTGAGTGGGCATTTTTTTCGCAATAACTTTTTATTTAATGATTTGGTATATATATATATATATATATTTGGTATATAACATATTTTCAGTTCGACTTGGGTTGCCAAGAGTGGATGCGAGCTTTGGCAGGAACACTGAGCAGTGTGGGAACGCTACTGGTGTTGCCCATCACCGGTTATATCTCAGATCGGTTCGGCAGAAAATTGGCACTAGTCATAAGGGTGCTGAACTTGGGAATCTTTGGTCTCATCAGAGCGTTCTCAGTCAACTACGGCATGTATTTGGCGTTCCAAATTATTCAAACAACTTTAGGTGCCGGTACTTACAGTTCTGCATACATTTTCGGTAAGTACATTTGTTTCATTATATATTTTTTATAAGTCTTCTCTTAATTGGTACACTAGTCTTTTTAGAAGTGCTAATTTACAAAATCGAAAATTCTATTCAAGAAGGATCTCGCCTAGTTAAAAAATTTGTATACTTTAATTTGTAATCCATTTAATCCACATTGATTTCAGCTACCGAGTTAGTGGGACCAAAATATCGAGTACTCACTGGTGCAACATGCTCATCCATGTTCACCGTTGGACAAATAATATTAGGAGTTGCATGGCTGGTGCAACCCTGGCGTTACATGATCATGACCCTCCACATTCCCCCCTTCTTAATCATCATCTACTTCTGGATTTTGTCAGAGAGTGTGAGATGGTTACTGTCAAAAAGGAAATTTGACGAAGCGAAAGTATTATTAGAAAAAGTAGCTAGAGTTAACAAGAGTCAGATCAGCGAGAAATCTATGCATGCCCTATTGAACCCTCTAGAAGTGCAGCAAAGTGTCGTAAGTAATTCTAAATATTAGTCACATACATACAATATACATACATTATAGTGATTACACAACATTTGCTAATGTAAATAATTTCAGTAAATAATTACATTTTTATGTAAAGAAATATTTGTCCTGCGTGAGAATTGAAACCAGGACTATAAGAGCAGATTACATACTCAACTTCGCGCAATATCAGTCGTGAACACTAAAGGTAATGGCCCATTTAGTGTGAAAAATATACCCACGGCGTACAGAAATAAAATACGGCGGGAATCAAAGACAAATGATTATACTTTTCAATGATAAGTGGCGCATTACTGTGGCTCATGGGGATCATGAAAGAATAATAATAAAAAAATGTAATCTACCTAGTATGAAAACTTAACTTATAACTTGTGGTTTTAGGGAGGAGACGGGTAAGACGGTTTCGGGTAAGACAGAGACAGCAATATACGTGTATTATATTACCTGACCGAACGAGTTTGCTTTATGTGTGGTGATATTTTTATTTAACAAAACAATGGCAAAATAAGTTTGTTTGTTTCATTTTCAAGTCTAAACCACTGAACCGATTTTGATTAAATTGCCGTGTATAGATATATTTTTTGATTTGGAGTCAGACATAGTATACTTTTTACCCAAGTGACATGTTTTCATGGATAAAATAATTTACAGACAGGCGAAACCGCTAATTATTATCCAATTTTTATTGGTCTGCTGCAAGATTTGTCCAACGAATTATTTTTTTCTTTTTACATATAATGAAAAGTGGGTTATGCTTGCATTATTTACCACCATTTTCGTTTTTGTACAAAAACATTTTTGAACCGGGTCGGATTATGGGCCATGACCTTTATTTTATTTCCCTGTTTATTTTCACCAGAGAATGCATTAACAAAAGTACAGACTAGATACTACTATTTCTATTATGGACCTGAACGTGAATTAAATTGATATCAATGTCTGAAATTCAAATTCAATGTCCTATAACTATACCGTGAGAGCTTGGCACTATTTACCAAGTTCGTTATAAATAGCTCTAGCTGACCTTCTGAAAATCAATTGCGCTGCATGACTTCATAGAGTTATGTAAATTTTCCTCCTTGTAAACAATTGTTAACAACAATAGATTTCCGCAGAGAAGCGGCTGAAATTAAAACATATTATTATAACACTTTTTAATATTATAGTGGGTTGATTGGAAAACAATGTTGGGATTATACTGGGGTTATTGTGCTTTTTGGCACCATACTTAGAAAGCAATCGGTAACACAGATTTTTAAACTTTTTTCTATACAAACGTAGATAGTTATTAGTAGATTATGCAATTAAACCCGGGAATCCAATTGATTTCTATATGATCTGTTTATTTTTCATCATAGGCACAACAAAGCATGGTATCAACAATTCTTAAGTCAAAGGTTCTTCTGAGGAGAGTGTGTACTACACCTATTTGGTGGATCACGGCTACCTTCGTGTTCTACGGCCTCTCCATCAACTCCACCAGCCTCTCCGACACCATGTACCTAAACTTCATCCTGACTTCCGCCATTGAAATACCTGGATACATTACCGCCATCCTGTTATTGAACAGAATTGGTAGAAGGATCACACTGAGCGGCGGTTATTTTCTGAGTGCCGCTTGCAATATTGCATTCGCTTTTATTTCTGGAGGTAACCAAATTTAATTATTTCATCAAATGACAAACGTACGTACTGCAATTTAAAAATAATTTTCTTTTTTTTTGTAGACGTTGATGTTGCTACGAAGTTTTGTTTATACTTTAATAACAGAATTTTTCGAACATTGGATGACTGTGAATGTGTACTGCTTAAGTTCAATTTGGCGCCACTATTCTATACGGTGTAAATTTTGCAGATCTCATGTTCTAATAGGAATCTTGTTGCGTCAATATGCTTTTACCTGCATCAAATTCCATTGTAATATCTTCAGGTAATACAATTTTCAGATCTGAGCACATTACGTCTGATAATATTTTTGATGGGCAAATTTGGGATTTCGTGCGCGATGACATCTTTGTATATGTTCACGTTGGAGTTGTACCCCACTGAGTACCGTCACAGCTTACTCGGCTTCTCCTCCATGATTGGGAGAATTGGATCCATTACGGCTCCACTTACACCCGTATTGGTAAGTCAATAATTAAGGAAACCCCCAATGTCCCGATTCCCATAACATGTCAATGTCAATTCAAGGTATAAAGCAGCGTTTCTCAACATCGAGTCATGACCCTAACTTTTGTCGTGGACAGTTATCTGGGTGGGTCTGCTTGAAGTATTTAATCCAGAAAGAAATTCAAAAACCAAGAGATAATTTTAACATGGGGATCGCGGGCTTCACATACACAAAAACTATGGTTTGCCAACCTTAAAGATTACGAAAGATTATTTTTTTATATATTGCACCAACTTTGCAGTTCTGCAGTTTGTCTGCACATAATGTGGTATACACGGTGAGTGGCATAAAAAATATCAGCCTTAACAAAAATTTTGAGTAAAAATTTTCTACTGAATAACGGCCGCACTATCTATAAATTGGTGCAGTGTTTTACAGGGTACTTGACTGGGACCAACATTATTTATAGTTATGTGGCTTCTGTTTAAAGATTTGCTTGGAGGTATCAACTATTTAGTTTTTGCTTTGTCTTGAACCACACATTTTTTTCGTACTTTGTGTAATATATTTTGTCTACAAACTGTCATCATCACGCTCTCGATAATTTAACATTTATTCTATTTTATTTAATTTTAAGTTGAAGAAAGACAGACAAGACATAAAGCCAATTTTCGCTGGTAGCAAACGCTTAGTCTTGTTGTAATTTTCTGTTTATTCTTTGTTTGATAGGTTATTTTTCTTTGATACCTTTATATTATATATTTACGAGTATTTTAAATTCAGATTATTTTTCTGATGACTTGTCTGATCATTAATAAGTGCTTGTTATTCTGAATTATATTGTATTTCTGGGTCTTCTGACATTGATAAACTTTCATTCGATACTAAAGTGGAGACAGTCTTTCATGTTGCAGTTTAGGTTCTTCCTTTCTACACCTTGAACGCATCAATGCGCAATGAGTTCTATTTCATTTTACTTTACATTAATATTTATGTTTATAACTTACTGTTCACCACAATGTACTGGTTGGGGTTGCTCACAGCCTAAAGAGTAAAGTTAGTTTCTTTCAGTAATAATATCTTGAATCACTTAGTTCCGCATAGTATATACATGTTACATTGATAAGTGACTTAAATATCTGCTTATTTAGGAATGTTTTCAATTCTTTTCGTTGTATGTCTATCGTAGAATCTGTTAATTTTAAACTGCAAAATCCTCACAGGCTACTCATCATTCTCTCAATTTTTTTATCCTAACTTCAATGGGTCGCGCTGGAAATCTATGATGGAGTTCAATGTGCGGCAGTACACTTTCTCGGGCTGCTGTTGCTGATGACATAAATCAATGGTGCCAAAATTTGAACTCCTAAATAGAAATATAAGCATAATCATTGACTATCAATATTTTTTTAGGCGGACTACTGGTCAGGAATTCCTTCCATGATGTTCGGGACCATGGGCTTAATCTCCGGGGTACTGGTGTTTACGCAGCCTGAGACGCTTGGCACCAAGATGCCTGATACCCTGGCTGAGGCAGAAGCTCTGGGAAGGCCAGAGTCCAAGGTGCAGAAAAGCTGAGCTCCGAAGGATTCTAATCTTTGATGATGGTTCTACTTAACAATGTAGCGTATTGTATTTACCACAACCTAATTTATAAAATTTTAGTGATAAAAGTATACTTATATAATCTTTCATATTAAAATTTAATAATAAGAATTTCTGCTAAATATCTAACAAAACTCTGTAAATAAATAGATAATGCTCCGCACTGGGTTCGCGTGGTGGAGTATGACCCAATACCCTCGCACCTTGGTATGTGAGAGGAGGCTCGTGCTCGGTAGTGGGACGTTTATGGGTGAGATGATGACACAGATCTCGCTGTTCCAAAAATACTCTAACTGACGATGAGATTTTTGTAACATACCTGATTAAAGTGTTTGAACATTTTATAATGTATTATTCATAATGTAATTACATAAAATAGATAAGAAAAATTGTATTTTTGAAAATTTGGTTGATATTGACATTTTTGAGAGCTTTATTAAAACATAATATAATTAACACGTTGAACGACAGCAGTCCCAGATACAGTAGAAAATCTTATGTTTTGTCGGGCATTTGACGTTTAAAGACTTAACTGTGGTTGCATTTACATCCGAATGAAAAACACTTTAAAATAAAACTTCAGTATTTGTATTACCCGTGTGGAAATGCAGCCGCAGATAATAGGAATTTGCTCATGAAGGCTGTCATTAAAAGTTGAATGATCGCAAGGAATACACTCACAAATAGGACGTGTGGTCGCCATTTCCCAAACTCTCTTTACGCATCGCAACCATACAGAAATGTATCTATTGTTTCCTAGAAAGTATTTCTTACAAACGAACTCCGTTAGGTGTTTAGACTGAGTGTTGTATTTATGTTGTCCTTTTCATTTAAACTGTAATCTTTGAACAAAGTAAAAGTCTTCGATGTTATCAATCGAACATTGTATGTGTAATTCAATAGTTTTTATTTTCACCTCTTTTATTGTCTGCTGGTGCCATTGCCCAGACAAACAATGTATTATTGTTCTTAGTGTCTGTGACCGGTAGCATTCAAGATAAGTCAGGCAAACTGGATATTTATCTGAGGACGTAAATGAAATCCTATATTATGGAAAGTTATCACCGCAGCTGCTGTTTTACTTTTAAGGGTTTGAATAATAAATTTGAATCTATTGAAATTTTTATTGCTGACAACTTAAGGATGTTTAGTAATTTACTATCTCATTAAAAAAATATTGATTTATAATAAGTCAGCTAAGACAATTAATGAAAATAAAATATCTGTCTTCCATTGTACCGGCATTGAATATAGTACTTTGTGTGTAATTTTATTTTTTCAAAAATTATTATTAGTTTAAGTTTTATTAATGCCACTGCGTCATGAGGTGTTGCTTGAAAAACAGCGCAGTGATAACAATGTTGCGTTGTTATAGCTGCATTACGCTGAAGCAATACCTTTTGACTGCACAATTTCAGTTTTGTGAAACTCAACAATTGTTATGTACCTACTTGTGCAGTTAATAAACAAATCTTTCTTTCTTTTCTTTCTTTCAATAGTGTGAGTTTCTCAAGGGTCAGTGTTGGGTCCTCTGCTATTTATAGAAGTTTTTATAAATTTGTCTTTATGTTTTTATCCAATAAAATGAGCATTGTATACCTATACATACATACATTCACACCTGTTTCCCCGAAGTGGTAGGCAGAGACATATTATACGCCCACGCCCACACATCGCCAATTATATAGTTGGTCCCACGTAATAGATGGCGAGCCTATTGCCGCTTACCGGGCACTATTATGTTCGGCAGAGCCTCGTCCGTTGATCAGCATGTGCACCACTTGCAGGTGAGGTTGGCTTCGGCTCCTTAGGATCCCTATACACCCTGTATACATATAGACGATATACAACTATACAAATCTCGAGAATGTCTTGTCGGATTCATCATGTTTTCACAAACAAATTGGAAATTCATAAATATTTTTAACAGCAATGAAAGAGATATCAGCAGTACCATAATCAAGAAATAAAACAAATGTATTATTTGTCCGAATCTGTCACTTTATCTATCTGTTGTGGTTTTTTCTCAAGATTCTCACTATTTTCACAAAACTTATCAATCAATTAATCTAAAATAAACTACATGTTATAAAGAATGTAAAAACGTTAATATTAAATAGAAATACAAAAAATTATTAAAATATTATCACACTAACATCACGAAGGTTCGATTCACTTACACGCAACAAAGTGTATCTAGGTGCCAGTTCTGAGCCACCGCTCTGTAAGATGAACTGGCAAGAAACTCACAAGCTACGCTCTTTAAAATTAATCAATGAGTTAGGTACTTTAATTACATACTTAATTTGTCCGTGGAGCTATACATATGCAACATATTAGAACATTAACATTAGAATAGCCTATATGAAACGGCAGTTTAATTCCAAGCATTTATATCAGTTGGCAGTAGTGGGATGTCTAAGATTGGCAGTAGTGGGATGTCTAAGAGGCTTGCCATTGATTCCTTACCAGGGTTTGAGTATGGAGGTGAAAAGATTAACTTTACCAATAAAACTAAGAACTTGGGTCTTATTCTTGACCGGTCTCTCTCTTGGACACCACATATTAATGAGGTTAGTAGGCGTATGCATTTTGCATATCATTCTCTGAGGCGACTTCAATTTTTTCTACCTTTTAGCACCAAGATTATGCTTGCTCATGCGCTATTACTCCCTATTCTCGACTACGCTGATATTTGTTATTTGGATGCAACTGAGGAGTTACCTACTTAACAAGCTGGAACGTCTTCAAAACTTGGCCATAAGATTTATATTCGGACTGCGTAAATACGACCATGTTTCTGAGTATCGGGAAAGACTAAAATGGCTTCCTATAAGGCGCCGCAGAGATGTGCACATTTTGTGTATGTTGTACAAAATTCTTTACCATCCCCAGCTCCCCAATTACTTGCGTGCTCGTTTCAATGTGCTACCTACTACATCCCGCCCCAAACAATCCTGTGTAACTAAGACCCTTGTTTCTCCTTCCTCCAACACTAAGTATTTCCGTAACTCCTTTTCAGCTCGTACTGTTAGAATGTGGTACAGTATTCCCTCTCTGATTCGTGAAAGTCCATCACTTCAGTCTTTCAAAAGTAAACTGAAGAATCTGCACATAATTAGCACTTTTTTTTCCCCCTTCAAATGTTTCATTCGTTATCTTACAATAATGTTAGCATAAGTTGTATGTATGTATCTATGTATATATTTTAATATAATATTAGCATATAAGAGATTTGCTTTATATTTTGTTCTTATTTTTATTTAATTATTTTTTTATTAGTAACACTTTTCTTGGACAACATTTATCCCGTACAACTATTTAGTTTACAACTGCTAGGGTTGGCTGGTAGAGATCTCTTCTAGAGATAAGTCCACCTTTGTACATGTTATTTTATATACCTCATGTAATATTTAAAATTATTTTTGTGCAATAAAGGATTATTAATCAGGCATGTAGTTTTGATAGATAGTATATCTTTGAAGACAGCTTTCGTTTTATTATTAATTATTAATTATTATTAATTTATTAATTATTTATGTTTAATTGCTGTATATTGCTTGGGAATTTATTGTAGAATCGTACACATTGAACTTTAAATGCTTTGTTCATATTTTTGAGCCTAGTGGCAGGTTCAACTATTTTTGCTTTTTTTCTGATTTAGGTTAGGTACAAAGCTTTTTTTTTTAAATTGATCAATATACTTATGTATACCAAGTTTTCATAAACAAATTGACCTGTCACTGTTAAAATATCAATTTCTTTACATTTTTCCTTTAGTGAATGTGAATGTATTATGAATTGATCGACTAGTCCTCTTCTGCAACACAGAGATAGTTTAAATATCTGCGGCAAAATCCAACAGAAGAAAACCATATATTATACACACTATGGAAATATATAAGGTAATCTATGCTACCTATTACAACGTCTGTTAATTGTCGAATTGTCTTTCCCGCGAATGTTGCAGAGCTGAGTCCACTCAATAAACTTACTTTAATTTTCATGAGTATGTATAAATACACAGTCGTTATGTGTATTCCTTAAACTTATCCCTCAATGACTCACGAGATCTCATACCATAGATAGTATCCACGAACAGCCCTTTTCTGCAAAGAAGACTAGACAAGCTGTTTTAATGTCCGTTAGTTGCCAGATCTTCGTCAAGTCTTAGGCTGAAATCAGTCTGCCCGAGACTTTCTCGAGATAAAAATAGCATGCGACACTCCATTGTCTAGGCTAGGTGATCATTATTACTATAATTTAACGGTGGGTTATAAGGATTCTTAAAATAAATAAACTAACCATTTCAATAAATTATATATTTTTTTAAAAGAAATACAGCATTATTTTTTAACTTGGTCAAATCGATTCTTTCTGTGCAACAATTTAATGATCAGTCTGTATTGTACTATTTTACTTCACAACTATTATTCGAATTTCATCAGCTACTCTGCCGTTTGGACTCCGGCCGTCCGAGGGCCTCTGCTTCCTCCAGGGTGTCAGGTAGCTTGGTGCCGAGGGTCTCCGGCTGCGTCAGCACCAGTACCGCTGATATCAGAGCCATGGTGCCGAACATCACTGAAGGGATCCCATGCCAGAATGCAGTCTGAAATATATTTCAGTTGAGTATTATTACAACTATGCACCCTGTGTCTTCAAAAGTCATGGATTAAATTCCGATTTTATAATTATTATTGTGAAATTTGTAGGAAAATATATACAATAAATAACTTGAATATACACATGGCACGCTTTTCACCACCTATCCGAACAAAGTGGATGTGTTTTCAAGGTGATAGACAACGTGTCCCAAAATTCAATTATAAGTGGACACTAGAGAGTCTAGAGAGGCCTACTCATGACATAATATTTTTTTTAAATTAAAAAAAAAGTTTTTTTTTCAAAAATTTACAACCCTAATAGAAATTTTACCTACCATGACCTCATTTTATCAAATGTTTCTTTTATTGTTACATAAATATACTTAAAAATCCCTTATCCTATTTAAAACTTGTAACATCTAGCCCCCATAACATAACAATTAAAATATACAATCATGTTATTAAATGTATTAAAAATTCAGATTCAGATTCAGAGAATATAAACCTTTCCAACAAAAGGCTTAAACTTTTCTAATAGATAAATGTTATTACAGCTTACAAGATTATTTTGACAATAAAAATTGTTGAAATGCAATGTCCTAATAATATAAGTTATAAATAATAATATAGATGTATTATAATAACAATTTGTAATAACTACTCGTGGTGTGGTGTGATGTTGGCAGACCGAGGGTGAGGTACAGGAGCTCAAATCAAAGATGTTATCTTGTCTATAGATATATATCGAATGCCATAAAACTTACATATTAATTACAATAAAACTAGAACTACGTAATGTCGACAATGTCACCGACCTATCCACCTACTTACGCTTCCGATGTACATGCCATGTGAGGTGCATAAGTAAATATTTATAAATTAAAGTTATTTTTTTTAGAAAGAAAGAAAAAAAGAAAATAATTTATTCTGTGACACATGATACATTGGTTTACAAAAATACATAAATAAAAATTAATAAACACATGTGGCACCGAAAAGGCTTATACTCAGCATATGCCGAGGGGTCACTATGGCCCCGCGGCGCTGGTCTTCCGTACAAGCCTATAAATACTACGAAAGTAGGACAAACTTAAAACTATGCGCACCAAAGTTAAACATTTCAACATAAAAAAAATTGCATACATAAAACGATAAAACACCACTTAAACGTACAATTTGTTAAAAATATATAATAATACGGCTATAACAAAAATCAAATAAACAAGAAAACATTTACGTGTTATAAGTTCACAAATGTCCGGGATTTGTGAAGTGCTTATGCGGCGTCGGAAATTTAGGTGATGTAGACTAACACTTACCGTATGTACTATATGTACTATGTAATGTGCCATACAATTAATCATTTGTTTTTGGTGACCGTTCATGACGTTTATCTCCTGTTGTTTTATTTTCATTTAAGTGGGAACGCGTGCTCGAGTATTATCTGAATCCCATTCATCTAGGTTCGTGAAAGGAGGCCACTGCTCAGGAGCCCTACCGCCGAACTCGATGAATTTCAGCTATTTCATCTAGATCAAAATTTTGTGAGGTTCGTCAATCCGTACCGGGGAATCTGCCGAAAGCCATAGATCATTCATGACCTTGGCAGACTACTGAAGCGACTAATTAATAAGTAAATGATTATTATTTGCGTTTCGATTACATATTTTTACCTACATATTAATAATTAGAAATATAATTCAATAAAAACACAGATAGACACTGTCAAATATTACGTCAATCCTTAATCGTCAATATTTGTGTCTAAATGGAAAACGCCATCTTGTATCGAGTTCCATGAGTTAGGTTACGATACGACAGAATCTTACGGATTTTGCCTAATAATCGATTACCAACAAGTTCGACGGTAGGCCCCCAGTAGAGGAACGGTACTGGGCTGAGATATCTAGTACAATCTTTCTCGCCTTGGGGTTTCTCACCATACTGGGCTGGTGGAATGTTAATACTACAAAAATATTTACCAGTCCAGGAGTGAGCGGTGCAGTGATAGATCCTATTCTCCCGATCATCGAGGAGAAGCCGAGCAAGCTATGCCGGTACTGGGTCGGGTACAGCTCAGTCGTGTACAGGTACATTGAGGTGACCACTACTGATATACCAAACTTTCCCAGCAAGAAGATTATTAATCGAAAGACTGTCAAACCTGTAAATAACATACACATAGATACATATATAATCACTCGCTCATACATCTCCCAAAAGGACACGCTTAGCCTAGTGTGGGATAAAAATTTTCTGTTAAATACATACAATCAACAATTTACGATTTCTATATTCTTCTTTTATATCCCATCTGAGGTGGGCAGAAGCTAAACTATTTGAAAAAGGATCTGTGTATTTAGTGGTAGCCCAGTGCACTTTTCACTTAAACTGAATCGAAGACTTTACTTGTTAAGTCATTTCAATCACCCCGTAACCAAAAATTAAAGAATTCTTTAAAATATCTGGATACCTTTGCATAGGGTGCTTTTGAAGCTTAAGAAGGCTATCGTTACCAACTTAAGAAGTGTCCTATAGTCCTAGATCTTTTAAGAGGTATACGGCATTTACACAGGCTGTCACATTTGCGCTAGTTACCGCGCTGATTTCACAGTATGAAGCGCTATAATTTTTCAGAATACAACGACTGGCAGAATAATTTGACGAGCCACATTAAAATAAGTGCTCCTCAGTAAACGTTGACTACCTTCGCTGACTGTTAACGACCACGTAGTCACGCAATTTGTCGAGTTAGAGAGATATTATTACAATATGGCACATTATTTTCCTGTAATAAAATTATGCATTTATTTATTCAGAAAACCTAGTAATCTAATTTCTTACCTATAATATAAACTCTGCTTAGTTTGGAGTTGAGAGCTAGAAACGTCTAAGAATATGTGTTGAAATGATAATCTTAGCTTTAAGAGTAAAAACTAAAGCGATATACTATAGGCAGCGCTTACCTGCCGCAACCTACCTGCCTACTTGCCTGCTGCAACTGCGTTGCCTGCCGAACAATCAAACGCGAAGATCGCGTGGAAATAGGGAAGGATTTCGATGGCACACGACAAGATGTAGTTCTGGTACGTGGTGTTGAACTGGCTGATTGGGTCCATGAAAATAATGGAGGTGATCCAGTAGATTGGATTAGGAAACATCAATTAGAGTTAGGTGGAGGAAAATGATTGAGGACTTTATGATGTCCGACACTAAACTTAGTTGATCATGCGTTGTCTAGAACTAACTTCTTACAACCTCTCGAAGCGAAAATACTTCTATGTATTATGTATATGGAATGGAATATTTATGTAAATGGAATGGAATATTTATGTAAATGGAACTCTTACCTGTAGGAGTGAAGATAAAAGCGATATTGCAGGCAGCACTCAACATGTATCCACAGAACAGCGTTGTCTTCCTGCCGATTCTATCAAGCACGAAGACCGCGAGGAAATAAGCAGGTATCTCGATAGCACAGGTCAAAATATAGTTCAGGTACATGGTGTCGGACAGGCTGGTGGAGTTGATGGAAAGGCCATAGTACACGAAGATGGAGGTGATCCACCAGATTGGAGTGGTGCACACTCTACGGAGGAGGATTGGGGACTTTATGATGGCTGAGAATAAACTTGGTTGATCCTGGAAATTTTAGCAATTGTTAATTTACGTTAGTTGCGGTCGACTATTGTAAAAAAAAAAAATAGTATACTATATAAGATATATATTCAGTATATCATTAAGCAGAATTTGCTCACTATGATGAGGAATATTATACCAAATACATTTATGTATGTGATATTTATGTTAATATGCTTGCAAAGCAGAAATACAAAAAAATATCCAGCGTAATTTCTGCTGTATTTCTTTATCACCCCGCATAAGGCACTGCTTGTCCTGTGGCAGTCAAGTTTATGGTATTTCTAAGTATTTTAGATGATTAGCGGTGAGTAAATTAAATATACAAATACTGTCTATGATGTCCAATTAATATTTTTGATGGTGCTTTATATCGAATAAACATACCTACACGTTTACCGTTCGTATTAAATATATTTATGTTACTTATATCGTACTGCTTATCAAAATGAAACGAAATATCATCAGTTGGTACTAAGAACCTTATCGTATGTTCAGTAAGGTTTTATTGAATTATATGGGTATAATTCTTTATGGAATCCAATAAATATGCACTTAGCTTACTTCTGTTGGATGAATTCTAACTACTAACTAACCTAATTTTTTGTAAATTTTGTGCATTTAGAGTAAGATTTTATCAGAATTTTTTTTTTCTTTCCTTATTTTAAGTGGTAAACTTACATAATACTATGATCACCCTCAAATCTATGATTTTGCAGATCCTCCACAATTGAATCAAGAAATTTGGGTAAGTTATTATTCAAAGAGACTATTCTAATTTGGAATGACCTGCTGGCGCAAGTGCTATCGACTTCTATAGTCCCGGGTCTCTCACCGTCATGTAAGTAATTGCGCTTGTTGCCATGCTACGGTAGCGTAAGCGTACAATCAAGCAGGATGTGGTCATTATGATGAGAAATATCAAAAATAAGATAACTAACCATTTTTTCAACTAACGGTGCTGGTGGATTCATTAATGCTTGTAAAGATTTATCACTGATTTGCCTTTTATTTACTTTGGCTACTTTCTGCAATTCTGTCTTTGCCTCTTCATATTTACCCTTGGACAGTAGCCATCTGATGCTTTCCGGCAGAATCCAGTAGTACACAATGATAATGAAGCATGGTACATGGGTTGCTATGATCATGTAACGCCAAGGCTGGACCAACCATGCCATTCCTCCCAATATAACTTGACCCACAGCGAACATAGATGAAGATATGGCGCTCGTCAACACGCGATATTTTGGTCCTACCATCTCTGTAGCTGAAAAATAATGGTTATTCTAGTTAACAAAACTACAAATTGACTTCATATGACTTAAACACATAGAACTTATGTGGAAATTATTTTAGGAGTTTTACTATTATAAAACTATGTAAATAATTGCATGGCACACCAACAAATAGTGACAACATAGTGGTTTCAGAAGCAGTTTTTAAAAAGCAGTTTATTTAGTATGTTATTATGTTATCGTGTTGTGCTGGCCTAGAGAAGTGCCACCTCCTCTCATCTCACGGGGAGTCGTAGGAGTCAACACAGAGAAATCCTACGGGATGATGGGAAGCAGCGTCGAGCGGTTTGAACTGCAATCACCAAACCAGCCTGGCCAGCGTGGTAATTATAGGCAAATACCTTTTTTGGACTGCATCCACTGCTTACCATCAGGCAAGATGTAGTGATTAGGACATATAACATTCTTAAAATACGGCCAACGGCAAGGATTGATCTTTGTAAAATATGCTTGATTTTGGTGATTGTCTCCTGTGTGAGACATATTTGAAATACCACGTATAAATAGTAATCAAACCTACCAAAAATATACCCAGAACTGTAAGCCCCAGCACCAAGAGTCGTTTGCAAAATCTGAAGAGCCAGATACATGGGGTAGTTGACGGAGAAGGCCCTGATGAGGCCGATGAGGCTGAGATTGAACACGCTGATGATGAGGGTAGTGCGTCTCCCGAAGTGGTCTGAGATGTAGCCAGCGATCGGTAACACAAGCAGGGTGCCAACAGCGTTCAGGGTGCCCGCTAATGCTCGAATCCATTCATTGCAACCGAGGTCGAACTAAAAAATAATTCACTTAATGTGTAAATTTTCTTGACTTGTATGAGGTGACCCCAGATAAATTGGGAGCAGAGCTGTGGGATGAAAGTGGTCTCGCAGGGAACGTCTAACCCCCAAACTGAGCATAGTTTGTGCTACGGAATTACTTGACAACGAATAATTACAGGTACTTGAATACTACTAAATGCTAATTATTAAATATTTTGTTTTCGTAGGGATCCCTACTTTTCTGTAGTAATAAATATAACCTACTGTGTTACTCGGGGATAATTTAGCATCCTAGTGGTAAAATTATTATATCGTATTAAAATTTATACTGTATCCTTTAAAGCACGCACGACCTATTCGTTCCTGGATAACTCCCAGATTAAAGAATAAAAGTCCATATTTTCTAAATCTTACTTCATAAACAACAGAGTTCTCCCTTGCGTACACAAAACCGTCGCAGTCTTCTGTGATGGCCTGGTTGAAGAGTGCAGCAGGACAGGAGTTCAAGGTGCCGTTGCCACCAGCAGGGCTGTACCGCTCGCAGCTGGCTATGCTTTCCACCTCGCCTGTGTCCGCGTTGGTCTCTGTCGGTACAGCATGGGACACCCAGTCTTGGTGGTATGTCAGCCCTTGTGTTTCTTCCCCGCATTCGGCGATGGCACATCTGAAAGGTCAGCTATAAGATGCATTTTTTCAGGTAAAACTTTCTTTTTTATCAGGTCTGTGTCTGATCACTATTTCTAAAAGCGTCGAGTTTAAACTGAACGTTCTAACTGATGTTCAGCCAAAATCTGGTCAGACCAATTTAATTCAATTCAATTCATATATTTCCAAGAATATATTATATACCACATTCTTCACAATATGGTGTTATAAATAATTGCGGCTTACATTACAGTTAATTAATTAATAAATAAATCAAATTTTACATAAGTCCTCCTAATAACTAATACTAAATAAAATTGTATCTTTTATTCTTAAGTCGTATAGAAACATTCCTTAATGAATAATTTAAATTACATTTGTTTAAATATATTTACCAAAGTCAAAGTCAAAGTCACAAATACTTTATTTCATAAACTATTACCTAGTACTTGAAAACGTCAAAATTATAAAAAAATAACAAAAACAAATAAAATATAACTATACTAAAATCACGAAGCTTAGATTCACTTGCAACCAAATAATTTAAAAAAACAAAAAACATTTAAGTGCAAGCGAATCTAAGTGCCAGTTCCGAGCCACCGCTCTGTAAGAAGAACTGGCAAGAAACTCACAGGCTATGCTCTTTTAAATTATCGATTGGTTAGTAACAATCTTCATTTGTCTGTGACGCTATACAATGCAACATAATATAACAATATTCATGCTTTAAGTCATTCATATTAGAATAGCCTGTATGAAACGGCGGTTTAATCCCAAGCATTTTTATCAGCCATATAAGTAAAGTAAAGTAAAAAAAAATATTTATTTCATAAACTATTATACATAGTACTTGAAAACGTCATGATTACAAATGAAAAAAAATACAATCGAAATAATATTACACTAAATCACGAAGCTTAGATTCACTTACATGCAAAAAAACAATTTAAAAACAAAAAATAATTAAGTGTAAGTGAATCTAAGTGCCAGTTCCGAGCCACCGCTCTGTAAGAAGAACTGGCAAGAAACTCACAGGCTATGCTCTTTTAAATATGTCCATTAGTTTGGTACTAGAATTACAATCTTCATTTGTCTGTGAAGCTATACAATGCAATATAACATAACCTTAACAATATTTATTTTTTCAAGTCATTCATATTAGAATAGCCTGTATGAAACGGCAGCTTAATCCCAAGCATTTTTATCTGCCATATAGTCTTTAATAGAATAGTATCCCTTTGAAGACAGCTTGTTTTTTATGGTTAATTTAAATTTATTTAGGCTCAATTGCTGTATGTTGCTTGGGATTTTATTGTAGAATCGTACACATTGACCTTTAAAAGATTTGTTTATCTTTTGGAGCCTAGTGGCAGGTACAACTAATTTATGCTTATTCCTTGTGTTTAGGTTATGTATACAGCTTTTCTTACTAAATTGATCAGTATTCTTATGTACATAAACCAGGTTATCATAAATGAATTGACCGGCCACTGTCAAAATACCAATTTCTTTAAACTTTTCCCTTAGTGAATGTCCACACGGGAGATTATAAATTGCTCGAATAGCCCTCTTCTGCAGCACAAAGATAGTTTGAATGTCTGCGGCACAACCCCACAGAAGAATACCATAGGACATAACACTATGGAAATAGCTATGATAAACTAGCCTAGCTGTTACAACGTCTGTTAATTGGCGAATTTTCTTTACCGCGAATGCTGCAGAGCTAAGTCTACTCGACAATTCACCAATATGTGGGCCCCACTGTAGCTTAGAGTCTAAAGTGATCCCTAAAAACTTGGTAGTATCCACAAGGGTCAACTCATCCTCCTTTACCATAATAGTAGAGTTTGCCTGTCTGACGTTAGGCATCACGAATTTAATACATTTCGTTTTAGCCCCATTTAATAGCAAATGGTTAACGTCAAACCAGTGCACCACCTTCGAGATCGCACTGTTTACTTCGTCTAAATTCTGATTTCGTTTTAACTTAAACAATAATGATGTATCATCAGCAAACAAAACTACCTCGTGGTTTTCTTTAATAAAATATGGCAAATCATTAATATAAATCAAAAACAAAAACGGACCGAGAATCGAGCCCTGCGGAACCCCCTTTTTTACAACAGACCCCTGAGATCGCTTTCCATTAACCTCAACCCTTTGAATCCTATCACTTAGATATGAAGTGAGAAGATCCAATGCGGAGTTTCTTATTCCGTAATATTCTAATTTTTTTATCAATGCTTCATGAGGAACACAGTCAAAAGCTTTGGACAGATCGCAAAAAATACCTAAAGCGTCCAAAGAATTTTCCCAAGCATCAAATATATGTTTTAAAAGCTCAACACCTGCATCGGTTGTAGAGCGACCCTTAGTGAATCCAAATTGTTTCGAATGCATTAATCCATTTTTATTGAAAAATATTAACATCTGATTGTAAATAAGTTTTTCAAAAATTTTACTAAATGTAGGCAGCACTGAGATAGGTCGAAAATTTGTTGGGTCTGTTGTACTGCCTGATTTATATAATGGAATGATTTTACTTTCTTTCATTAGATCGGGAAATTTGCCGCAATCTACACATTTATTAAATATTAGAGCCAAACTGTGCGCCACCGAAACAATGATAGGCTTGGTAACTACGATGGAATTGCCCCAGAGGTCTGCAGCTTTCTTAACACTAAGAGTATTGAATGTCTTAATTATATCCATAGATGTAACATGACTAAACGTAAAATCTACTGTACATATATTCACGTTATCTTTCAAAATAGACTCCGCTAAAGTGGGCGAACAATTTAAAGCTTTTGTGATAGACACTGGAATATTAGTAAAAAAGTTTTCGAAAGCATTGGCTACATCTAAGTCAGATGTAAGAGTTTTTTTATCAATGTTGAGTTTAAACTCAGTATTATAATTTTTACTTTTTCCCGTTTCACTATTAATAATATTCCAGGTCATTTTAATCTTATCATCACAATTTTTTATTTTAGAGCTTAAATAATAAGACTTTGCCGTATGACATGCTTTTCTAAATATTTTAGAATATTTTCTTACATAATTATAAAATTGTTCACTGTTGTTTAATTTTTTCTCATCATACAGTTCATACAGCCTCTTTCTACATTTATGTAGCCCAGGAGTAGCCCATTCACTAAAGGTAGCTTTATTATTTACCTTAACCGTTCTGGGAGTAAATATTGATTTAAATGTGTTAGAAAAGCTGCTGAAAAAATCATTATACAAAAAATTTGGGTCACAGCTTTCACCTATAAAAGGTAAACTATAGCATAATAATTTACTGTTAAACCTCTCAAAACGATTATTGGTTTTTGGTACAAATGTAATAGTTTTTTTAGCTACAGTTTCATTTTTACAAATAAAAGACATTTGTTGTCCGCAATGATCTGAATCTAATTGATTAATAATTTTTTTATTGTTATCACTTAGCATAATATTTGTAAAAATGTTATCTAAGCAAGTAGCAGAAGTAGC
Source organism: Musotima nitidalis (assembly GCA_949126915.1). Lineage (NCBI taxonomy): Eukaryota > Metazoa > Arthropoda > Insecta > Lepidoptera > Crambidae > Musotima > Musotima nitidalis. The sequence goes on along the minus strand of OX421424.1, from coordinate 682,705 downwards.
AGTAATTCTTGTTGGCTCCAGAAACAAATTAACCAAATTATGAGATTTAAAAAGTGCCTTTAATCTTGTACATGGACTGGAACACTCTAACAAATTAACATTAAAATCTCCACACACAATAACTTTTTTATTACTTTTACAAAATTTTCCTAAGGCTTTATCCATAATACCTTCAAATAAATCATATGAAGCTGAAGGCGGTCTGTACACACTCAATACAATAAACTGCTGCATTTCTATACAGGCCATTTCTATAATACGTTCAACAGAGAGATTGACTATATCATGGCGCTCCTTGAATTTAAACTGTTTATTTACTATAATTAATGATCCGCCATGTATAGCACCACTCCTGCAGAACGAACTACCTAACAGGTGACTGTTGAAATTGAACATGAGCTGGTTACAATTTAGCCAATGTTCAGTAATACACAAAATATCAATATGATTATCGCTCATGAACAATTCAATTTCCAGTTCCTTGCCCAATATTCCTCTAATGTTCTGGTGAATCAGGTTGATTACACCATTTTGGTTCTGCTGTGTGTACTTTTTATTGCCAGAAAAAGAGTTCTCTTTTGTCTTAACACCTAGTTTAAATTGTCAAATAATGAATTATTTATGTCGGAGTGCTCAATAGAAGCAGATTGTACCAAATTCTTGGTATTAATGTCAATTAAATATAATAGTGACAAAACTATTTGTCGTTTAAAATAATTGGAAAGGTAAAACCTACCTTTGGTCAATAAATAATTATTTCTAACAATACTGTTAGTGTCAATTATAGTCTTTAATAGAATAATATCCCTTTGAAGACAGCTTGCGTTTTATTGTTAATTTAAATTTATTTAGGCTTAATTGCTGTATATTGCTTGGGATTTTATTATAGAATCGCACACATTGACCTTTAAAAGATTTGTTAATTTTTTGCCGGTTTTTAATTTTGGTTTTTAATTTTTTACCGGCAAAACTTTTAAAACCAATGAGCAGACCCTGAGCCTTGAGCTAAGGTAAGTCTAGAGGCAACCGGGATAATGCTAGGACAAGATGAAATCGGTAAATTCGCTGATGTTTGTAAACTATACCCAAATTCGAACTGTATCGAACAAAAATTCCAACATCAGCGTTAAAATAAACTTTAATAAATTACGCACACATTTTGCGTTATTAATTTTTTATATGGCAAAAATGTTAGTGAATTAACTGTTATATTTTATACTACTAGCCGTTCGCGGCTTTGTCTGCGTGCCCTACAGATATTATTTAAAATCGATTTAAATCGCAATCGTAAAAAGATAAGTATCTTATAACTTCATGGATGGAAGTACTGTGTGCATTTCGTTAATTTATATCAGTAGCGTCTTATATCACGGAATAAATTATATTCAATGACCGTCCCCTGGTTTTGAGAAACCTCTCTACCAATTTTCAGCCAAATCGGTAAAGCCGTTCTGAGTTTTAGATAGTGTATCTTTATTATAGTGTGTTTTATTGCTCAAATTATGCTAAGATATATAATGCTACTTTCCTCCGCACACGAAAACCTTACAAGGTTTATCTGTGTGTGGGAGTCACTCATACAGTGACATAGCTATCACAATAATTTGTCCTTTAGTTGTCATGAAAGGAGATAACAATATAGTAGACAACAAACAACTTTCAATATACTAATTTGAAATGACGCTTGACGGATCAGAATTAATAACGATAGCATCGAAAGTAATCACTACCACCCGTATTTGATTTATCGAAGAGAAGATTATTTGTATTGTTTATTATTCTAATCAACTAAATATGTAACTGTTTGACTTAGTAGTAATATTTTTAAAATTAAGTTTAGTTTATAGTGAATTTCAAATTTAACATTCATCGTCAACCTCATTTCAGCTATATTAAGTTCACTGATGAACCTTGGCCACCACAATTAATTATTAAATTGGGGGTAATCACCACGATGCAGGTTGTTTGGTGATCGCAAATTTAGCCAGTACGCAGGATGAACGTGCTGCATCCGGTAGGATTCCCTTCATCGACTCTTACGAATCCATGTGAGATAAAGAGGGGATGGCCCAATTCTGGGTAACCACATAGCACCTTCAAATTATCATCATGATATCAGCTGCTGAACATGAGCCTCCCCATCAGGTTACATTTGTTGGGGAGGCTATGTAAATGTATTTGGTTAACGACCGATATGGCGTGATGGCGAGTGTACTCCGCATCTGAGGTCATAGGGAAAATCCTTGTGTGCTTAAACATGAATATTTAATTGGTCTGGGTGTTTTCATATCGAAACAGTCACTTCTGCAAATAATATAATCTTCCAGGAGAAGCGTTTCAAACTAAATATCCTAGTATAAAATATAGATCTTCTTAATTTAAGAAATGAACTAGTTATATTTAAACCTCTTTTGGCTATTCTAATATGAATGACTTAAAGCATGAATATTGTTATATTATGTTGCATTGTATAGCGTCACAGACAAATGAAGATTGTAACTAACCATTCGATAATTTAAAAGAGCATAGCCTGTGAGTTTCTTGCCAGTTCTTCTTACAGAGCGGTGGCTCAGAACTGGCACTTAGATTCACTTACACTTAAATATTTTTTGTTTTTTTAAATTGTTTGGTTGCAAGTGAATCTAAGCTTCGTGATTTTAGTATAATTACATTTTATTTGTTTTTGTTATTTTTTTATAATTTTGACTTTTTTAAGTACTATGTAATAGTTTATGAAATAAAAAGTATTTTGACTTAACTTCTTTTTTTTCTTATTAAGACTTCATTTCAAAGTAAAACGAAACATCTTACAATTTGGTACATTAGCATTTTTTCTCATAATCACATCAATTTCGACGAAATTGCAAAAGTGACGTTGTAGCACCGTAGGTGCGATATGTATTTACAAAAAAAATTGTAGAATCGAACAAAGATAAATCTCAATGTTCAACTTAATTAAGCCTTGCCCTGATGGCTTTTGACAAAATTTTTTTTTATGATACAGATAGTTGAGTCGCCTGCCAACTTCACTCCAGCAGAAACCCGCTCTAATAAAATGGCGCTCCTAGATATTGACGTTCACAAATGCTTCAAAATTAAGCTAATTATTCATAAATGAATTTTAAATATAAATAAATATTTTCTTAATGTTAAACCAATCGTTTAGTTCCGTAATATATGGCGAGCCTATTGCCGCTTACGGGGATTACATAAGTTCCCATATATGTATATTATAAATATTAAAAAAATATTAAGTGTTAGCTTGCAACTACTTGCTTTGTGAAAATTCGCTAGATCGAGACTATCGCTAGAACTTTAAATTGGAGCTTAAGCACTTGATTGCAGAGCGTCTGAGACAAAGTAAGTATAAAAAATGTTCAGTACATTACCTATGAGGAACTGCAGCGGCCGAAAATATGTACTCGCTCATGAAGGCAGACATCAAAATCGGAACGGTCACCAAAAAAATATTGATATACTGATATTTGTTGAACTGTCCCAACTCGTTTACCAACACGTCGTCCAGTTCCAGAGCCTTAGGGGGGAGGTGGCTCTCCATCATGCTCCCTTTGCCCGCCATTGTTTTAATCTATAAATATTTTTTCATTTGTAGCATAAAAAGCGCACAAATTTTCACAACCGACAGCTAGCGCGGGCTGCGGATCAATGCGTTTTCCTTCTTCAATTATCTATAATTCAGCAATAAGATCATACAAATCGTTTATTTTATCATTACAAAACGTAATGCGAATAATCTGTTCCGCTATTAATTAATTACGAGCGGCAACTAGGGGTCAAGCGTGTGAGCAAACAACCTAAACATTGATAGTATACCTACTTTACTTATTAAAGTTTGGTAGTAAAGCTATTGGTTTAAGCGGACCCCGGGCCCGCAAGATCAAATGATGAAGATGATGCTTGGTACTAAGTCTTTAGAGAAATATTTTGAAAACCTGCTTATATTTTTAACACAGTATGATGTTTATGTAAAGCGAATAGACGATATTTTAAGTCATGATAACAGAAGGTAATGTAACAAAGAATGAACCAAGGGGCCTTAAAAACAAAAATGAGGTTTAAGCTTTTTAAGGAGAACTTTTTACGAACTCGTGCATAATGTCATTTTGATTTATTAAGATATTGTGGCTTATCTCAAATGACCTCCATGCAATAATTTTGTCGGCGTTCTGTCTCTAAATTTACTAACATTATAAAAAAACATTTCTTTCAATTAGTGCTTACACTTATAAATTATTAAGGTGTTTAGGGATCCCTACCCAGATCTTAGAAGCGTAAACAAACCTTTCCTGCAATTGGTGCACCTGCCGAACAACGAACGAGGCTCTGGAGAATATTCAGTAATAAAAGTTCCCGGTAAGTGGCAAAAGGAGGTGCGCATTATCTTATATAACTTTAAATAAATTAAAATTAATATTTAAACGGAAGCTGTCTTCAAGGAATACAATTCTATTCAATAATCAGCTTCCAGCCTCAGCGTGATTTTATTTATATCTACAGTTTATAATAATGTCACAACAAATGCCTAAATAAATTAATGTATCATGTTTTTACTGTAGTACTTTTGCATGATGCAGGTTTTTCCATAATGAAGAGGCTATAAAATTACATGTAGATAAGTCTGGTAGATTATCGGCATATTTGGTTTATCTGTCACAAAGTAAGGAAACTAAACATTCGATTAAAGCACAGGGCTTGAGTCAGATGTGAGTAACGTTCTTGTGTAAGTTAATTGGTTAAGTGAAGATAAAATGGCTGAGAGCTGTAAGGGGAGTGTGGCTTCTCCTCCCAAGCCCCTGGACCTGGATGACGTGTTAGTGAACGAATTGGGTCAGTTCGGACGATTTCAAATCATGACCATGCTCTTAGTGGCCATTCCTATGATGATGTCTGCCTTCATGAGCGAGTATATCTTTTCTGCGGCTGCAATACCACATAGGTGACCAATACTATAAGTTATTTCTAACAATTGCTACTTGTAAGTCAAGTCGAAAGGTTCATGAAATATTAATACCTATCGTTGTTCATTCTGTCCAGATGTAGAATAGCCGAATGTGGAGAAGAAAGTCAGGGTCTCACATTTGATCAGCCCTGGGCTAGTGATGCCGTGCCTGCTGTGACCAATATTTTGACAGGCGAGGTAGAGCGCCTATCGAGCTGCGAGCGCTTCTCACCCACTGGTGGAAATGGATCTTTAAACACCTGTCCTGCCACCCTTTTCAACCGCGACGCCACAGAAAATTGCGATGGCTACGTTTATGCACAAGAAAATTCTGTTGTTTATGAAGTAAGGTCCTCTTTTATTACAAATGTAAACGCGATACTGGTAGTTTTACCATATATTGCAATTAAAGATATAATTAAATTTCAGTTCGACTTGGGTTGTCAGGAATGGAAACGAGCTTTAGCGGGAACCCTCAATGCAGTGGGCACATTGCTAGTGCTGCCACTTGCTGGATATGTTTCGGACCACTTTGGCCGACGAGCTGCTTTGGTCATCAGTGTTATCAACATGGCTATCGTCGGTTTCATCAGAGCATTCTCTGTGAATTATGCCATGTATTTGAGTCTTCAGATTTTACAAGCTACTCTTGGCGCAGGGATTTTTAGTTCCGGATATATTTTTGGTAACAGAAAAATTGCTAACATAGCATGATTTTATTATTTATCGTTTGTAAAGAATTTAAATTAAGTTTAAAATTAATTGCAGCTACGGAAATGGTCGGACCGAAATATCGTGTACTAGCAAGCGCAATTTGTTCAACAACATTTGCAGTGGGTCAAGTTATTCTAGGAACTGTAGCTTGGCTGGTTCAACCTTGGCGATATTTTATCATGGCTGTCCACATACCATGTTTCATTGTTGTAATATACTACTGGATACTGCCTGAAAGTGTCCGGTGGTTACTATCGAAGGGCAAATATGAAGATGCAAAGTCATTGCTAGAGAGAGTAGCTAGAGTGAACAAGAAAGAAATTAGTGAGAAGTCACTACATGCACTTATGAATCCTCCTCCTGTAGTTCATGAAAATGAGGTAAATATTTTTAATTTATAAATTAATACAATTATTTTGAATCAAACTTCATTTAATTTTAACATTATTGATAGTGTATAAAGCACAATCATCCCGAAAAGTTTTATATTAGTAAATTGTTGATGCAATATTTTTTCAGGAAAAGCAGAATGTGATCTCGTCAATATTGAAATCTCGGATTCTCTTGCGAAGAGTGTGCACCACGCCAATCTGGTGGATAACCACAATATTCGTGTACTACGGCCTATCCATCAACTCCACCAGCCTTTCTGACACAATTTACCTCAACTACATCTTGACAAGTGCAATCGAGATTCCTGCATATTTCCTCGCTGCGTTTATCTTAGATAGAATCGGAAGAAGAATCACATTATTTGGTGGCTATGTGCTCAGTTCTGCCTGCAATTTTGCTTTTGCATTCATGTCACCCGGTAAGATTAAAAAACTTTTTTTCAATATTAGCCCATTCCCGCCCACTGTACACACGCGTGTACACCTCTTTGGCACTAATTTCTGGGAATTTTTGGTAACTTTTGTTTAATTATAGTCTAGTAGTCACTTTAAATACATTAGTCTCATAGTAAACTATTAAAATATTCAGATCTAGCTGTATACCGGTTGGTGATATACCTGTTTGGAAAGTTCGGAATTTCCATGGTCCTCACTTCGATGTACTTGTACACGTCTGAGCTGTACCCGACGCAGTACCGGCACAGCCTTCTTGGCTTCTCCTCCATGATCGGAAGAATAGGATCCATCACTGCACCACTCACTCCTGGACTGGTAAATCACAATTTCATTATGATTTAATATAATTTATAGCTCCTGTAGATAGGTAACAAAAATAGTTACAAAGATATATCATTATAAAGTATGTAAAGTCCGTTTTAAGCATAAGCAGGCACGTCCTTAGGTCCAACATTGTTTAAAATCTATATTAACGACCTACCAACAAACCGATACGTATCACTAATAAATACACTGTAGTTATATTAAAAATAATAAACAACTTACAAGAAAATTAGAAAACCAAAAATGTCATATTTAACTATTCTAAAATTATTGGGTTATAATTACTAATTAGGAACTTAGGAACAGTACACTAGTAATTGTCGACAACTATATTATTAAATTAAGCTTATTTTTCAGATGGATTACTGGTCCGGTATTCCTTCAGTGATGTTCGGGTCGATGGCTCTGATATCAGCAGCCCTAGTGCTCACGCAGCCCGAGACACTTGGCACCAAGATGCCTGACACCCTAGCGGAGGCCGAGGCTATTGGACGGCCGGAGTCCAAGCTTCAGAGCAGTTGACCTTGGTTCTTCAGATCATAATTGTATTAACCTTTCTATTTATATAATAATTGAATTTATCAATTTAATCTCTTTCCATTTTAAGGCATAATAATTATGGAACGCTCTTCTTGTTAAATTTAGGATTGCAAAAAGTAAAAATATCTTTAAAACTATTTTGCATGATTGCTATTTAAATGAGTCCTCGTCGGGTTGAGTCTCCCAACTATTGTATTGCCTGTATTATCTATATTTATGTATATGTACTTTATTAGTATTTTCTTAAGTAAATTGATTTTTATTTAAGTTTAATAATATTATGTTTTAGTTTGTAGCACCGCCTTTAACCCTCTTTGCTAACGTTAACTGGTAGAGAATGCCTTCGGCATTAAGTTCGCAATAAAGATGAAATAATAATAATCTGTCAGTTAATGGCTCACTAGTCTTCTTGTCCTACACTTATGTGAGAGGATAATACACAAGCATGCAGGTCCAGTGTAAATTAGACAAGCTGTATATTAGACAAGCTGTATATTAGACAAGCTGGATATTTTGACAGATAGCGCGAAATCCTAAGGCTCATGTCATATGTCATCAATATCTGATTAGTTGTTTGTATCAGTTTTTTAATTATTACATATATATATTTTACATATTTGTGTATTTTATTCATATGTAACAAAAAGTTTTAGTGTTTATTTTTTAAAAGTTTATGTGCTCTACCTACTGCTTTCTTGTTCTCTCCTTTGCCTCTGGAAGAGATCGCTATTAACGATAAGACAATATAGGCATATTGGCTTTGTTAATTTTTTTTGATATTGTAATCTGTAGTAAGTTATTTGGTCAATAAAGAGGATATATATCTATCACCATTACATATATCTACCAGTATCATCACGTCAGGCGTCATATAACGGCCACCATGGCTCTGAACCAAAACTAGGAAGAATAATATTACTAAAGATGAGAAGCTGCTTCACATCATCGCTCAGCATGATGTTGCAGCAGTTACTTGGTTACAACTTTTTGGTGACGAGGGGTTACTCCACCACACTATTCTAATAGAGATTGATAAATAAACGATTTGGTGGTCCTGCAGCTAGTTTTGTTTTAATTTGCCCATAACTTTAACTTTGTTCAAGGAACCCTTCCTGTAGCGTTAGCCAATACAAAAAATGTTAGAGAAAGGGCAGGTCAAAAGTACCCTAAACCGACAGGCGTGTATGAGGAGGTTAATGAGTGTGAATGAAGCAAAAAGTGTGTGCCAAGATCGTAGCAAGTGGAAGGATGTGATCTCTGCCTACCGCTACGGGAAAGAGGCGTGACATTATGTATGTATGGCACCACTATAATGGTTTCACATTCATATACAGGATTTAAATACGTTATTTATATTTGGTGCTCGTTTCCATCAACCTACTCTTATACTCCGTTACTCAATAAGTGTCACGATCCGTAACTCAAATTCTGTCAAAATAGCATTTATTTCCCGTTGCACAGCAATCATGGAAATCATCATGCCTCGTGGTGTTGTGGAACTTGTTTATTCATACCTAGGTGTTGCCATGGAAAACCCTGGCTAATTTCAAATGTAGCAGAAGCATGGTATCAGATTGCCAGAAATGTACGACATTACCTGCAATCTTATTAATTATACTACTTTGAATTATTAAGTCAGTTTATTAAATAACAAAAACATGTTAAACCAGTGTGGAAGCATTTATTTGAGCAAGCATATATTTATTTAAGTTATGAAATATTAAGCAGTATTTTTTTATTTTATTTTATTCTATTCAGGATACAAACAGTCATTACACATAAAAGTTAATTTTAAAAATAATTTGCTCAATACTAGACCTACAGATCCCTAAATTATATTATTTCCGAGTGGAAAGCGGTCTGACAACTCGGGCGCATATTACGCTGAAATTGCTAAAACTATGGGAACGAGTAAGTGAGAACCCCGTGGCTTGACGTGAGCTCAGTTAAGCGGTGCAGGAGGCCACTCTCCTCGTTTCCACTCGGAAGTGTGAATAAGAGTGAAAAGTGCTTATTTTATGGAATACACAAGTCCTTGTGTTAAAGATAATTGACATACAACAGATAGTATATTTTTTATGTTATATTTTTATTGAACGTACATATATTAGGCACCTAGCCAGCTACAATATACGATACGATCTGTTAAAAAATTGTATCCCGAAATTACGTTTAGGCGTCATTACCATATAGATTAGATACCACCCGCAAGTGAAAGCAAATTTGGATAAAACACCACGTTTAAATTTGAATACTTTTTTTTTAAAAAAAACCACCAGCTCTAACAATCTCTATTTTCGACCAGCTTGCTTCGTATCTCAGTAACGACTGCCGACATCTCGATGTTCTCCAACCAAGTGGAGTAAAAATACCTTTCTGACAGACTCATTTCAAAAATAATAATCTTGTGAACCATAGTCGGAAGTCGTTTGAGCTACTTAGTAGTTTATGATGAAATATATTAATTGAAACGATATCATTAAATATTTAAAATACATGGCTAAAATAAACAATATTTTCTAAAAAGCGGTTAAATATAACCGATATTTTAATTAACCAAATGCTATCCGCTGGAATAACATAAAATCATACAAAAGCTACTAATGTAGAATTATATTCGAATTAAAATCGCTAAAATATACAATATTTATTTAAAATCTCGACAATATTTTTCGGCAAGCTAACACAAGTATAGTACGTGTTCGAAATAGGTGCTAGACACCCGTAGCCATTGCCATGGATCGTGGTAAGGGTAAAATTTTAAAAATATCATGATAATTTTCCGCTATTTCAGCAGTTTCTTAACAGACGTGGATATTTGAAAAGTATAGGTACTTGAACATATGACAAACCTGACAACGTCAACGAAGGAATATTTTCCAGACGATAAAAATATTTTAAGAAAAATCGGAATAAGTTTCGGAGTAAGCTGAAAGCTTGACCACACCTCCACATTCAATTGTCAATCATAAAATCTGACGTCAATGTTAAATAAATAGCACTTGAAAATGTTAAAATATAAATAAAAAATAAAACTAAATATGCAAATGAATATAAATTTAGTGTTATTAAATCTAAGTGCCAGTTCCGAGCCCCCGCTCTGTGAGAAGAACTGACAAGAAACTCACAGGCTATGCTCTTGTACATTATCAGTCAAATAAAAACATACGGATTTATATATAAATATAACAGTGACCAACTTTTCTGCGGCAGCAGGTCATCGAACGAATTCGTTTGGGATCCTCCTTAATTCCGCATACGCAGTAAACCCTTTTGGTCCCGGTTATCACTAAATGTGGTAGTCATAAGCCATGTTAAAGACATAATTGGGCTGCTTGAAAAAAATCTTACGTTAGGACACCACACACCTGACTACATCAATCTGCACTGGGTCAGCGTGGTGGAGTATAACCCAATACCCTCGCACCTTGGTATGTGAGAGGAGGTTCGTGCTTAGTAATGAGACGTAAATTGGCTGAGATGACGAGTCAAAATTCGCTAGTTTCACTTTGGTGATTGATACTTACATATATACAATCACGTCTGTTTCCTTAAAGGGGTAGGCAGAGGCATATTGTACGCCAACATTTCGCCTATTTCATTGTTGGTCCCACTTAATAGGTGGTGAGCCTATTGCCGATTACCGGGAACTTTTATGATCGCCAAAGCCTCGTCTGTTGATCGCTTACGCCTTTTCCATATATTATTATGATAATCATCAATATGTCCTATCCTTACCCGAAGTTACCAATGATGGAACACAGCACGACGCGATGCTATCAAAGAAATCTTATAATTCAAAGGCCGAAACGTATAAAGTTTGCCACTTCATACATTATATTAGATTCATTTAGATATAATAAGTATCAAAAAAAACATTACACACGACGCATGTAATTTATGTAAATGTACTAAGTATAATTATCTTTTATCATGGAAATAACCATAAACTTACATTTGAGTCAACAAAAGACAATCTACAGAATGAAACATTCGGAGGCATTTATTTCGCAGCAATAACCTGAAATATACAAACGTATTTTTTGAAAATATCATCGCAATAAAGTATTTTTTTCGCAAAGTTATCGCTTTAATAATAGGAAAACAATAAAATAATAAAAAATATCAGATAAAGCTAATACTACTTATTATTGAGAAATAAGTTTAGGCATTAATGATACGTAAATATGGTTTGATGGCAGACAGTGATTAAAATACGAGAAAAAATAATATTGATAAAAATAAACAAAGTGAAGTTTTGATAGATTGTTCAATCATGGATCCTGTTAGAAAAAATGAGAAGCCGTTTGATTTAGACGACGTGTTGGTGAATGAAATCGGTCAATTTGGACGGTTTCAGCTGTTCACTATGGTGATCCTGGCAGTGCCGCTCATTATGACGGGATTTCTCGCCGAATACATATTTTCGACGGCAGCTATCCCTCACAGGTAACTATTTGTAATTGTACAATAAATTGTTAAGCATGAGAATATTTAATAAATTTGAGGATGGAGAGTAGTGTTTGTGTAGACTGATATACAACTGCTAAAATTTAATATTAAAAGTATAAAACAGAAGAGATTATAAGTCTGTAGTTTAAATACTTATAAAGAAGCCTATTTAAGAAACGTTATTTAGTTTTTAAGCGTAAGCGTAACAGCATAAAAGTAACAACAGTGGCTGGATAAAAAATCTCTTAATTGTCAATGGCCAGTAGCATGGGAAGAGACGTTGCGCATGTAAAGATAGATGGAGATTGAGAAAAGGCTGGATAAATCAGGGTGAAGAAAATAAAAAGCCATATTCTGCTGACCTCAGCTGATCTGGGAGCCGGGCAAGAGAGGGGTGATGGTTAACATGGCTCGTTTCTGCTTTAACTTAAACAATAAGTATGGTTTTGGTTTTTGTGTGTATTGCCAGTGATGACGTACGGTGCTGAGACTTGGTGCCTGACTATGGGCCTCATTAGAAAGCTCAAAGTCGCTCAGCGTGCAATGGAGAGAGCTATGCTCGGAGTGTCCCTACGTGATCGAATCAGAAATGAGGAAATCCGTAGGAGGACTGGAGTGACCGACATAGCGAGGCGAGTTTGCAGGCTGAAGTGGCAGTGGGCGGGGCACATAGCTCGAAGAACCGACGACCGATGGGGCGTCAAGGTTCTGCAATGGCGACCGCGAACCGGTAAACGTAGTAGAGGACGGCCTCCCACGCGATGGACCGATGATCTGTTCAGGGCGGCGGGAAGCCGATGGATGCAGGTAGTCACCTGCATCCATCGGCTTCCCGCCAGCCCGGATCGCTCAATGGGGAAATCTATTGGGGAGGCCTATGTTCAGCAGTGGACGTCGGATGGCTCAGATGATGATGGTTTTGCTTTGATTGACAGCTTATTTACTGATATTACATTCTTGATAAGTTTTTGAATTGAATTGAAAATTATACAATTTAATCAACAAGCATTGTAGTGTTAAAATAATAAAAAAGGAAATAAAATAAGATTAAACAAACTTGATTTCTTAATAAAGCGCTTGTAGCTTGGCGGTGCTCGGTGCTCGGAATCGATCATCGAAGTACAGCAGCGTTTACAAAGGTCAGTCCTTGGATGTGTGACCGTTTGTGTGGCCTTTGATATCGAGCGCTTCCGTGCTTCGGAAGGCAGGTTAAGCCATTGGTCCCGGTTATCACTTAATGTGATAGTCGTTAGGCCATGTAAGAGGCCTAATAATACTCTAACAGCACGACGCCATACACCTGCCTCCGCCAATCCGCACTGGGTCAGCGTGGTGGAGTCTGAATCAATACCATCACACCTTGATATGTGAGAGGAGGCTCGTGCTCAGTAGTGGGATGTTTATGGGTTGAGATGCCGATGATCATGATTTATGTAATGTATAAAAATAAAAACAAAATTAGGTAATTACAAAAAAAGTTACCAGTTCCTATTGATTGAAGGATTAATGAGTCCGAGGAGCAGCGTGTAAAATAATAAATATACTTCAATGTTTTTAAGACCAACATGATCATTTAGATTCGTCAAATATTCACCCACAAAATGGAAATTCAATATATTTTTTTAACAACAATGAAAGACATATGAGCGGTAAAGAAATAAAAGCAAATGGGTTCTTTGTCAGAATTTGTCAGTTTGTCTGTCTGTTGTGGTTTTTCTCAAGATTTGTCAGTCTGTCGGTGACTCTTACCGGTCGCCTGTCGTGATTCTAAAGGAGGGAGGGGAGTTATTGCTTTGTTAGACGCACGCACACTTGGATGAACGCATAAACACACGTGCATTAATTTGCAAAAGCGTGATTACGCTACAAACATTTGACAACAAATTTACCTCGGCCCTGGGTCTCGACTCCTGCGAGGCCCTTGCTCAGTAATGTGACATTAATGGGCTGAGATGGTGATATATGATAAACGAATATACTAAATAAGAACTATAGAAGCGCAGCTTAAGTTAAGAACTATAAAATTATGTGATTAATTGATAGTGTTTTCAAGGTGTATGATACCAGAGTGCGGTGAAAACAGCAAGGACATGGCCTTCGACAATTGGTGGATAACCTCAGCGATTCCCGAGACCAGCTCCGGTACGTCCAGCTGTCAGCGATACCAGCCACTGGGGAATAACGGCACGCTCACCAGCTGTCCTGCCACTTTGTTCAATCAACTAGCGCCTGTCGACTGCGAAGACGGCTATGTTTATGAGAGAGAAGGGAGTGTAGTTTATGATGTAAGTTGGAGGAGTTTGTAAGTTAACCGTTAATGTACCTGAATAGATGGCGGATGACCAATGGCGTAATAACCAGACATTTCAACGGGACTAAAGCCAAATCTTGTTCCTGGGCATAGGCACCGCGTCCCTCGTGCGCAGAGTCAGGGCGAGCTCCAACTGTCTCGTGAAGATGATCGCGGATCGCGTAGATTTTGTTTACTTAAATAAATGTTGTGCCCTACATGTAATTACTAACACCTAGGATTAAGATATATGTATTTACTAACACAATATGAGTGTAGAACTTGAAATAAATGAATGATAATAATAATAAGCGGCTTCGAATAGAAGACCTTAAACTATGGTGGTAACAAAAGGCTCAAACTAGTTAATCAGAGTGCCGAATTATAGAAGAAACCTTTTTGAGTTATAATCAGAGAAACATTTCATTGGCGCTGATTGATAAAATTACTTTGTTAATCGATTGCATTTCATAATGAACTCTTTTTTATACTTCTAGTTTGATTTGGGATGCCAGGAACTAATGAGGACTCTCTCTGGAACAATCGCAAGCATTGGCAACCTGGTCTGCTTGCCATTCATTGGATTCATATCAGATCGGTACGGGCGGAGGATGGCGTTGATTGTTAACGCCTTCAACATATCTGTCCTCGGTGTCGCTAGAGCCTTCAGTACCTCTTACCCTATGTTCTTAACGTTGCAATTCTTCCAATCTGCCTTTGGTTCTGGATTTTTTGTCACTTCGTACATTTGTGGTAAATATTTTTTTAAAATTATTTACATTAAACTAGTTTGTCCTACAGTATTCGTATATCTATAGAATATTAGCCTTTCTAAATTATAAGTCGACTCGTTCTTATGGCTTTCAAAGTTATAAAGGTTTTTAATTACATTTGCACAAAGTAGCTTAGTCAAAATTCTGCGTCAATATTATTGGTTATATTTATAAATTTATCTATATATTTCACGTTTCATGTAAATAAATAAGTTGACATCCTGACATCAATAACTAATCAAAAATTACTAACTTAGCCCCCGAAATCTCTAGCATAAAGTTCAGTTAGTATTTTTGTTTCACAATCAAGTCTCTTATAAAGGATACATTTATTACGTTCCATAAAATGTATTTAGTTTTTTTCAGTAACGGAGTTAGTTGGTCCTAAATATCGTGTAATAGCTGGGGTCACTTGCTCCGCCATGTTTGCTACGGGTCAAGTGCTAGTTGGATTAATCGCATGGTCACTAGATTCTTGGAGACATCTAATCCTAGCCCTTTATTCTCCCTGCATCGTTATTGTTGGATATTACTGGTTAATGCCAGAGAGTGTACGATGGATGCTTTCGAAGAAAAAGTACGAAGAAGCGACAGTGTTGCTGAAAAAAGTTGCTCGAATGAATCGGAAGGAATTGAGTGAGAAATCGTTACAGGCTCTCACGAATCCTGTCATCTCGGATCTTGACAATGAGGTAAGAAATTAATTCAAAAAGGTATTTCACAAATTGACAGACATAAGCCCATTTAACCCTCAAGTGCCAGAGTGTTTGCGCTCTGTAAGAACTAGCAAGCAGCTTACAGGCTATGGTCTTTTAAAAAATCTATTTAATACTTTCTAACACAACTGAAAGTGTGTTAATACTTACAGTTAATTGTTATATTTATTTTTTCAGACAAAACCAAGTTTATTAGCAGCAATAAGGAAGTCACCAGTTCTTTTACGTCGTCTATGCACCACTCCATATTGGTGGGTAGCAACGACCTTCGTCTACTACGGCATGTCAATCAATTCCGTTAGCCTCTCAGACTCGCCCTACCTAAACTTTATACTGATTAGTGCCGTGGAGATCCCTGGATTTTACTCAGGATTCTTACTTCTTGATAGGATTGGAAGAAGACCTACGTTATCTGGAGGCTACTTCCTATGCACTGCTTGCTGTGTTGCCTTTATATTAATTCCAACAGGTGCGAATACATTATGTTTACTATTTGTATACTGTTCATAGCTTAAAAGAGTTTACGGCTGTGAGAAGGCTTTGGACAACTTTTAAAGGATCTTGATAAGGTTTCTCTTTATTATTAACCAAAAAAAATCGAAGCGGAAAAGAATGATTAATTAGAAAATAAAATTTTATGACATCGACCTAAAAAATAATCCTCTCCACCTTGACCGAAGGAACAATCTGTCTGATTTAGCGATCGCACGTTATCATAATTATGTAATGCTTAATTTTTATTTGTCCTCCACTTTTTTGTAACTATCAATCCCTTTAAAAGCGAACCAATCTTCAGACGTAATTTTAAATTGTTGAACTTTGTTATGCACCGCGTTTATTTACTTTATTTGTAAATTCATTTAATATGCATAAAATATCTCGCTAATCTACATAATATGTTGCATTTGCATGGGACACAGAGTTTTCCTAGTGTGGGACCTAAAACAAACCTTCCGGTTTATTGTCACTCGCTAGGGTGATTCTCACTCTTATCGTATATTATTGGCAAAATTGTATCACTTGTGTTGTATGAACAATTTTTTTCATTTCAGACTTAGTAACAGTGCGTCTGATTATGTACCTGCTGGGTAAATTTGGAATCTCTCTCGTAATGACTTCACTATACTTATATACAGCGGAGCTCTACCCCACAGAATACAGGCATTCTTTCATTGCGTTTTCCGGCATGGTGGGGCGAATAGGATCCATTACTGCACCACTTACTCCTGCATTGGTAAGTGAACTCATTTTCAGTTAGTTATTACTTGAAAAGAGACATTCTGAATAGGTATAAGTAAAAAGATGCGTGTGCGTATTCGACGAAGGTACTACTATTTTCCTGCGTTGCGTTACTTCTGATAGGTTTAGATGTGCATGTTTCTGATATGTCAGGATCATCAGTGGCCACGTCCTGAGATATAAAAGGATTTTGGAAGCTATTAAGTAGGTGGAGGAATTAAAATTATACTTGAGCTACTGTTTAAATTGTGAAAAAACGTTACTGTTTATGTCAAAGTCAAAAGCATTTACTAAAGTGAAGCTCAATAGAGCTCTTATGGAATTCAAAATTAAAAACTAAAAGACTACCATTCACTGCGGGCGGGAGGTTGGTCGTAAAAGAACGGGCGTAAAATCGTTAAGATTAGTTTTTCTTCCACCACTAATAGAAATAAGTACTTAATATAAAAACAATTTGATAAGTCTACAAAACCTTATGTTCTTTCACTACATTTAAGGAAGGTAAAAAGAATGGTAAAAATTAATTGTGTTTTAGTTAGGTGAACATAGTTAGGAATAAACATAGTAGACATGAGCAGACCACTACTGTCGCGACCCGTTTATGAGTATGACGTTTGAACCAGCCATTGTTTCGCTCAACCATATTTTGGGGACTATACGCCCCCACCGCAGCAGAGACATTAGATAGGATAATAGAATATTAACAAAATTATGTAAATATTTAAAAAAAGATATAAATTAAATGAGCTGGAAACCACAAATATTTTTGGTCTTACGAGAGATATAATTCACAGTCATTCCGTCTTAACATCTATATTATCATTTATGTACCTACAAATCTGAGTGAGCCAAAGCAAATTAATCCTTAATTTCAGTGCGCAAACGCGTGGTTTCTACCTACGATATATTAGAAATTTCGCAGTTGCCGACTATCAACACAATAAAATAACAAAATTTATTATTTTAGTGCCATGTAATAGTTTGCTTTTAAAGATATGATCCATAGTAGTATCTTTATATGCCCAATTTCATTTTTTTATAATTTTATTGATAGTTAGTTATATATCACCAAAAGCAAATTATTGTTTTACTGCGTAAAGTATAATTTGTTTATGTATGCAGTTTGCTCTGCAAATGAACTTCTGAATAAATAATTATTATCTATATCTTGCAAATTAGCACTGGAAGCAATGCTAATCTAGATGACCGATAACGATTTCCGATTAGCAATATCAAGCTAAGCTAAAATCATGTTTGGAAAACAATTTTAGCGTTATTATGAGACCTTTATGTAGCAACATTTTGCCTAAATATATAATTTAAATTGCTTTCGCAATTTGCCACTCCAAAGGAGAACTTATGAAACAGGCATAATAAAGTGAAGATGTTTTGGTAAGAAACTCGTTGAATTTCTTCTCCTTGCAGTAAAGATTCGAAAAGTGCATTGAGTCAATAAAATAAGGTACCTAATCTAGAAATAATCTAATGATTCACTATACCTATTTTTAAGAAGTAACCAAGCCAGAAGTGAACCTAACATAACAGATGTGCGTAACGAGACTAAAAGAACCTTTTTTGACCACCTTTCAAATAACCTAGAAATTCGAAATGTATCTAAGCTGATGTCTCCATTTGCAGATTGACACTTGGTCCGGTTTTCCGTCACTGCTGTTCAGTGTGGCAGCTTTCTTCGCTGGATTGCTGGTGCTGACCCAACCGGAGACTCTTGGCACCAAAATGCCTGACACCCTGGAAGAAGCCGAAGCTATCGGCAAAAAATAAGCAAGTAAAGCTACTACAACCAAGTTGTGATCTCTTGAGGATAAATTAGGTATAACTCGCATTCCCAGGTGTATATGAGAAAGTGTTCAAATTTTCTTAATGAAGTTGACAACGTCAGAGTTTCATAAAAGTAAAAGTGGCAGTGTTGTAGAGAATTTAGATCTCTATACCTAGGCAAACTAATATTTAACGAGTTTGTAGTACTAAGGGTCCAAAGCCTTAAAATGGTAGTTTTGTAAATATTGTAACCATTTTGGCAAGACCTGACAAAAAATCCTACGTGATATTGAACGGATAGGTTTTAGATCTATTCCAATAAGAGTATTTTTGTATTATGCTGCCATGTTATATTGTTGTTTGAAGTGCTCAATTATGCTAATTCGGTATTAGGCTTATTAGTAAAGCCAGGAAATGCAGTACCAGACAATGACTCTCATTTGTTTATTTGAATCAATGAACTTCATTTCATCAAGCCAACTGTAATTACAGCAACAAATTTAACGAGCAATGCGGATAGTGGGGTTAGAAGCCACTCCCTCTTGGTTACAGAGCTCAAACTCAAACCACTACATAAATCCGCCGAAACCAAACACTTTAATGTATATTAAGTTTTTATTTGTGTCTTTTTTTTTATTATGTCACTAATTATACGATTTCATTTTGTAGTGTCATCTATAATTTTTTATTTTTCCTGGCAGAAGTTGCTTGGTTGTGGGTTAATAAAACCAGTATTGTTACTGTCAGCCCAAAGACATCTACTGCTAAACATGGGGTCCCCAATAGAGTGTGTTTTATTTCAGTGTGAAATATTGCATCCGGCGTCATCTTGAGACTTGTCTTCTTGAATCTTGGTGAAGTTGAAAGACCAGGTTGCGGTTGCATAAGTCGTTATTTAACACGCCAACCTAGTGCGGATTGGCAAGGGCAAACATTAGGGAATAATAGCCAACATATTAAATTAAATTATAAATTATATTTATCTAAAGTACAAAAATATTTACACGAGTAACTTAGTTAAACTACGACTACTTAGATTTAACAATCAGTTAAATACTGGGGGTATAACTAAATTTCTATTATAAAATACAAATTCAAATTAAGCTCTTCGAAATATTACGTATCAATATCAATATTAGCTTAAGATAGTATGAGGACCTTTTTCATAATGTCCAAATAACTTGGAAAGTGTGAAAGATAAGATTAACTGCAAATACACGGTACAAGTACAGTTAAATATTTAAGTTAGGCTTTAAAAAATTGGTTGCCTGTAAAGTCGGTATACGGGCGAAAGTTTTACATGACAACGACTTTGAGTGGTAAAATAATTTTAAGGCGGGCTAACCATGCCCGAGTGGAAGGGACGCGTGCCTCTCACTCGCTCTCATTGTGAGCGCATAACGTGAGCGGAGCGTAACGCAGTTTCTTGAAGTGTCACCCGGCAAACCAATTTATAAGACGTTGTCACGTCAAAAAAGCTTAACTTTAGAAATGCCTATTGACTGGACAGATATGTTAGAACTTAAATATTTAACTGTACTTGTACCATATTATGTGCAGTTAATAAACATATCTTTCACACTTACAAAATGCAGCAATCACAATAAAATTGACTGCCACAGCTGCGCAGTTTTACCAGCAACACTCCAAAATGCCGTACCGTTACTAAAAATACATTTGATAAGAGATATCAAATTTAACAATTTTACATCTACAATGCTGTAATTTAGTCATAGGTCATTTTTCCTAGATAAAGTCAATCATAAAATTTTGATAAGTTCGGACAAGTTGAAGTCTTACAATTTCCAAATAAGTTCCTATTATTATTTTAAATCACAGATAGTCAAAACAGGAGTGTAATTTTAGCAACTGAGTGGCTACTATTCAGACATTGTCAAATAAATCTTTAAGATAACAATTATACACAACAGAGTAAGTACCATATAAATTTAAATAATAAGTCTCTAGAAGTATTATGTGTTGCGCAAAACTACCGAAACACATTTATTTAACTTTAAAAGAATGCATGTCTCCAATTTATGTTCGAGATTGACGTTGCTGTCATGCACTTCGGACTATAAGTTATTCTTGAGCACATTAATGGTTCGTAGTGAGGTATAAATGAGCCGGAGTCTCTCGTTTCAGCGTTGGTGGTGAAGATATCGTTGTTCTGAGGCTCCTATGTTACCTACAGGCGCCCTGTGTAAGGGCGAAACACGCGTCATGTTAAATTGTTTTTCGATTTTTCGAGAAATTATTGTTGCGCGGGAATTGTTACAAAGATATTTTGAATCTATCACTAGCTTTTATTTGATATCTTAAAAAGCAGATCATATCTCAATCATGTGACAACAATACTTAACATTAAGAACAGATCCTTGAGGTAAACAATCCGTACATTCTACACAGAGTAGGTTTCAGACCTCTCCTCTCGTTGGGTCATCGAGGGTTTTCCGCATCTTGTTCTGTTCTATGTTTAGCGTCATCAGCTGCTGACTCTTCAGTGCCTTCTCCAATGCGTTCTGCATCGCCGATATGATCAGGGAGTGCTGATTTGCTGGTGTCCGGCAGAAATAGAGCCAGGAAAGCCGGGCCCAAAGCGGCTAGGCCGAAAACTATTATTGGTAGACCGGGCATATACTTCAGCTGTAACAAAATTTATTAAAATTTCACTACAGAAACAAAATATGAAAACGCAAGGCGTTCTTTGACACAAAAAAAAATCACCTCCTATAAAAATAAATTAAGAAAATTGGAACCTAGATTATTTTTAGAGACGCGCAGCAACTCAGGCTACTTTATATTTTTGGAAGAAGCTACTGCTTAACTTTCTGCGGTAATAATTAGTGATTCAAACATTTTTATGGAATTATTATGCTATTATGAAATATTATAAACAGACAAAGATGTAGGTAGCAATACTAGAGCAGACACTGAATATAAATAAGTAATAGCTACGGATGAAAGGTAAAACAAACCAGTAAAGGTGCCTGCGGAGCGAGAACAGCGCCGAGCCTGCCGATAGTGTTAGCAGTGTTTGTGAGAGAATTGCGAGACGTGGTCGGGAACACTTCCATGGAGACCACGGTCACCGAGAAGATACCGTAGCTGCTGCACATCATGCCCAGCATATACAGCAGGATCGACGCCCACCACACCGCTGTGAACGAAGCACAAAGTTGGTTGGACTGTTATTTACAGCACCCTGAAAGCAGAACTTTTGTATAGGAAATATTTATACGATTGCTTTAACTTGAGGCCGCTATAAGTGCACTGTTAATATAAAAAAATATTGTATGTACTAATTTTTTTTAACGGAACCATGTACGGTTTTCAATCGCAAATCATAATTTCTCATTAATTCAACAGTTGACCAAAATGTTTACCACTTGCTAATATCCGATATGTATCTTAGGGCCTCTTTCACCATCTACAAGTAAAGTTTCAAGTAAGCTAATCGCCACGTAAAGTCCCGAGTAACTGCACGTACGGATTTCACGATGTTTAAGTAGCACTATCCAACGGTTAAACTGGCCAGTAACTTAATCGTTGCATCATCTGCCAGGTACAGGTAGCGTGTTTACTTGACGGATGGATTGCCATTTGAATGTAATTTATTAAAATCGACGCTACTTGTACCTAATATTTTAGTTAATATGGATTTGTTTGAGTTGATTAATCATCAGTTAGACGAATTAGAACATTCTTCGATGAGACGAACGCCGAGAATTCGAATATTTAAATTACGTGTTAATTATTTTGCGGACCTAGATGAAACCGATTTCTTTGCTAGATTTCGCCTTTCGAAAGCTGCAGTGAACCGAGTGCATAATTACATAAAACATAAAATAATTACTAAAACGCAAAGGTGAGTGGAGTGTTTGTATTGAAAGTTAACGTGGTATTTTCCTACGAATTTATTGAATATCACCTCACCTTCATCAACTTTGAAGTAAGTAATTATGTTAGGCATCTACTTAATAATCTTATTCATTTATTCCAGAAATCAAGCAATTTTATCAAAAACAAGTCTGTTGTTGACCTTAAGACAGGGGTGTCCAAACTAGATAGGTCTCAGGGCCAATAAAAATTACTACATACATTGGTGGGCCGCAAAATATTCATAAAAATAAAATACTAGTCGTAAAAATATAATCAAATCAAAAAGTGATAAAATCGTTATTTTATAATCTACTTTTTCAATAATTTGTCTTTTACAATTTTGTTAACATCAACCTCAATATTCGTAGTAGCTAGGCGCAGTGCATGTTTAAGTGAAGTATCTGTCAATGAAGACCTGTATTTTGATTTAATAAGCTTCATTGTTGAATATGCACTCTCACAAAGGTAGGTACTGCCCATCATCGAGCCCATTTTTTGCCCGAAATTCGTCAGTTTCGGGAAACGTTCAGCGAGGAGCTTAAAAAAATCAAGACCTGTTTCAGTTCTGCCCTTGTAAAAGGGGTCTGATTGCAGATCACACAGTTCCAGTTGATAATCAATCTTCACACTCTCAACTGCGATCGTTAATGGTTGAGTGAAGAGTGCTATATCACTCTCAATTTTTTTAAAATCTGCAAAGCGCCGTTCAAATTCGACGATTATTTCGTCCATGTATTTGAGGTGGTCCAAAAAATTAAATTTTTTTGGACCACCATCAAAATTCTTCATCTCTAAATAATGTTCTTTACAACTTGGAAAAAATGAAAAATCATTTTGTTGTAGAGACGTTTTGAACAATTTCAGTTTACTTCTGAATCCATTCACATTTCCGTACATGTTGGCTATATTGTGGATTTTTCCTTGCAAATTTAATTCATTCAAGTGTAGCATCATATCAGTTAAAAACGCAAGATCAGCCAGAAATTGAGGATCTTGCATTTTATCTTGTAGTTCGGAAGTGTCAGATGATATTTCATTTTTTAGGAATAAAGGTATTTCTTTTCGTAAGGCGAAAAATCGTTTTAAGCACTGTCCAGCACTTAGCCATCTGATTTCTGAATGCAATAGTAAATCTCCATAGGTTGCATCGATTTCACTTAAAAAGTCCCTAAATTTTCTATGTGTTAATGCCCTGTTTCCACCTCTAATCAAATTGGTTATCCTTGTAACAACTTTCATAGCATTCATTTGACGCAAAGATTTTCCACACAAGGCTTCTTGTTGTATGATACAATGCAACAACGGGCAATCAATGTCATTTTGTATTAGAAGTCCCGCGAATCCTGTCACTGCCCCGGTCATAGCTTTTGCCCCATCGGTCACGATACAAGAACACTTACGAAATCCTCCATATTCTACTACAGTTTTGTTAACTGCTTCAAATATATCACTGCCTTTGGTTGTTCCATGAAATGGTATTAAATCCAGCATTTCTTCCGTGATTGTAAAATCTTTCGAAATGCAACGTATAAAAATTATTAATTGACTGACATCGGTCTGGTCGATACTTTCATCCAAACATATTGAATAGTACTCGCAATCTACAAAGCAATC
Source organism: Musotima nitidalis (assembly GCA_949126915.1). Taxonomy (NCBI): domain Eukaryota; kingdom Metazoa; phylum Arthropoda; class Insecta; order Lepidoptera; family Crambidae; genus Musotima; species Musotima nitidalis. The sequence goes on along the minus strand of OX421424.1, from coordinate 658,574 downwards.
ACATCAACTTTTCGAAATATAATTACCCATGTCTTCTATTCGTCGCGCCACCGTTTGATGAGATAATGCAACAGATTCAAACTTTTCTGCTAATTTTGGCTGCATGAAGCGTCTAGCCATTTCAACTGCGCATTTTTTTATTAAAACTCCATCACTAAATGGTTTTTTACCTCTGGCTAATAGTAATGAAACTTCATATGAGGCAGCTAAGCTTTGTTCATTTTCAGTACTTACTTTTGAAAACATACTGGTTTGCTGTATTAGTTTTTTTTTATACTCAGCCACCATAACTTTTCTTGCTTCACCGACATGTTTTTTATACTTTTCTTCATGTAAAGAAGTATAGTGTCGTTTAACATTATATTCTTTACTTACAGATAAAACTTGCATACAAATCAAACACTGAATTTTATTGTTATTGTTGGATTTAAAGTAGTCTAACTCCCATTTCGAATTGAATGTACGGTTTTCTTCACTTAACTTCCTCTTCTTTACAGACATGATGAGATTAAAAGTTTAATATACTTAAACACAAAGCGAACAACGTAATAACAAACTTTAAAAAACGTAAAAGTCTTTAATAACTTGACAAAACCTTGCGTAACCAAAACTTTCGTCGCGTTGAATGACAAGTGACTAACATAACAATGTCCAATGAACGATGCGCGGTAGTTACCTATTTTGCGTTCGGGGGATTCCCCGAATTCTCGAGTGAATAGTGATGTGTGCGACGTGATCGAACATACCCAAAACGTTTGAATTTCGTCGCGATAAAAATAATGTGCTCAATAATGTATTTAAACAAAGAAGATAAAAAAGATTCTACGGGCCGCAATAAACCAAACCGCGGGCCGCACGCGGCCCGCGGGCCATGGTTTGGACAGCCCTGCCTTAAGATATCTTGCTACTGGATCCTACTTACAAAGTGCCGCAGATTTTTGTGGTGTCAGTCCACCAACGGCAAGTCGTATTGTTAAAAAAGTTACTGCTGCTATTGCACTATTACGACCATTTATAATTAAATTCCCGGATGACTTAAGTATACTTCAAGATGGTTTTTATCAAATCGCAAGATTTCCCAGGGTAATAGCCGCCATTGACTGTACCCATGTCACAATAAAGTCACCAGGTTAGTATTATTTTTGAATTTAGATATATATATATATATGTATAAGTAGGTAATACATGGGTATTAATTACTTATATGTACATGTCTTTAAAATAAACAATTATTTAATACTATATATAAAAACAATACATAAATACTGTGATTTCAGGTGGTGACTCTGCTGAAAACTTTAGAAACAGGAAGTCAAACTTCTCAATAAATGTTCAAGTTGCTTGTGACAGTCAATTAAGATGTTTAGATATTGTAGCAAGGTGGCCAGGATCAGTTCATGACCAGACAATTTTTAATAATTCTTCATTAAAACAAAAATGTGAAAATGGACAGTTTAGAGATGGTTTCCTTCTTGGTGATAGCGGATATGAGTTAAAAAACTATCTTCTAACACCCTTTTTAAATCCGTCCAGTCCTGCACAAAATCTCTACAACGAATCTCACATACGGACCAGGAATACTGTTGAAAGATGTTTTGGTGTATGCAAAAACAGGTTTCCAGTACTTAGGCGACAAATCACATTAAAATTAAATTGTGTACAGCCTATAATAGTTGCATGCTTTGTATTACACAATATTGCAATTGATGCTAATGAGAGAGACTTTGGGGACAACCTTGAATCGCATACTTCTGAAGAAAGCGGAACTCAACTATCTGAATTTATTAGTGATCCAAGAAACAGACTAGTGCAAGAGTATTTTTTACCATTATTGAACAATTATTAGTTTTTTACTTTTAAATAAAACAAAGTGCAAAAAGTTAATCTATTTATTTAATTCTTGTCTTAATTTTTCTAATCTTAATTTTTATTCCTCTTCCTTCCATTGCCGCTCCTTTTCCTTCCATTGTCGCTCCTTTTCATTAAACTCCCATTCCTTCTTCTTTTCCTCAATCTCTGCTTCCAAAAGTCTTTTTTGTAGTTTAACTATATCTAACTTGGCCTGTGTGAGCTCGTCAAAAGTTTGACTGCTTTGTAATTTAGCTGTAAAGAAAATAAGTTATTAATAATATTTCGATTTTTTTTACATCAGCCTAGGTTTGTGTTTGATCGCAATCTTATCTGAGACTGGTGGAAAGTTAGCAGCAGGATTTGGACTACAATTTTTTATAAATATTACAAATATTAGTATTCTTACCTATAAGTGCAGGATGCTTCTTTGATTTTAAATTTCTCCTACTACTTGCATCCCACTTTTTATTGATTAAAATATTGGGAGTACATTTTGGAGTATCAGGCAAAGCTTCTTCTGAAATAATAACAAATAAAATATAATGTCCTGTTTATTTTACTAAAAGTAAACGGAAATAACTAAATATTATATTTATCTCAAAACATACCATTTACATTATCATGAAGTGGATCAGTTTCTGTACTAGTGCCTGGCAATACAGCACACTCAACCGCAATGTCTTCAAGTAGTAGACTATCTATAAAAAATAGTTAATTTATATTAGATTGTACAACTCGGTTCATTTTATTTTGTCACAATATGTATTGATACACATTTAATTTACACAGATAATAATTATATAGGTAGGTACTTACTATTTTGAGTAACTACATTCCCTATTAGCGCAGGGTCTGTATTTTCAGGGAATGTCGGTATTGTTATGAACTCTTCCATTGTGTAATTATTCATGTTATCTGTGAAAAGAATTATTCTTAAATAATTTATGTGTTGTAACACAAACTTAATAAGCAAGCTGAAAGTTCATCTTACAAGTTAAAATAGGTAGGTATGTTACACAACTTACTTTGACTTTCTTGGGTACTGGGTAGCACATCAGAGTCGTAAATACTTTCCAAGCCATCGGTACTTAAAGTTATCATGGCTTTTATTTTTTCTTCGGAACTATCTAGTGGAGGTGCTGTACTACTTCCACCACCGGTACGATAAAGTTCCGAGCGTATTGCAGCCGACTTTTTCCTGACTGTCCGTTTTAGGCCCTCGTATTTTACTTTTAAGGTCTTGGTAGACCGGAAAACTCCAGATCGAGCATTGAACTCTTTGTTGATGTTTTCCCAAGCCGCTTCTTTTTGCTTCCATGTTGAAGCGTCGCTTTGTTTGGTTTCAAGAGTAGACTGATACTTTTCAACAAGTAATATCAGAGTATCTGTCTCAAGTGATGTAAAGTTGGCACTTCTTTCCCTCTTACTTTTATCCATGTTTAGTTAAATATTTTATAATTCACACGCCGACAAATAAACACAATCTAACCACGCGAAATGACAACGAGTTACAAACGGTCATGACATGACAGACATCAACATTTGACGTAGAAATGACCGATATGAACGAATGATTTGTTACGTCATTCATTTAACCTGCAAGTTGTTACTCGAAACATTGATTTCGTTTGTGAAATTGACGGAGGCTACTCGTAGCTTCTACTTGCCAATTAAAGTTAATTGGAAAGTAACTAATCAATGCTTTACTTGACGATGGTGAAAGAGGCCCTTAGTCTATCAGGGACCATGAGTAAACTAATCTTCGGCGAAAAGTGGGTATAAAGATTTTATGATATCACAATATAAATTCGTATTTTTTTTTTATTATACCAGAGCCAGAGAGAAGCAAATAATAAATTACGTTTAAAATATAAATTAACCAGATATTGTAAAAGAAACACAGAAAAAATAATGTTAAAGAATGACTACAAGAAATGTGACAGATGAACACTTTACTCACATTCAGGCACAAATACAGACGAAATGAAGAACACACTGCACAACACATAAGCAACGCAAATGGGCGCTTTCCTCCCGAACTTAGTGAGAGTGATGGCAGTGATGATCCGGGTCGGGACTGACACCAAGAGCAGGGCGGAGTAATTCAAGTACTTGTTCCCGACGATGCTAGTCGAGTAGATGATGGTGCCGGTGACCACAAACACGCAGCAGAAGAAAATGGCTGCGATGAGGAGCACCCGCAAAAGGATCTTCTTAGAGCGCAAGGCGACCATTAAGTTCTGTTGATATATTCTTGCAACGCTTTGTCCATCCTGAAATGTATTAAAGCCATGCATTTAAACAGAAGGCACATATCACTCAGAAATATATTCAGTATTTCGTAATAACATTAGTTAGTAACCCGAAAGTCAAACAGACTTCACAAAGGATCAACTGGCGAAGACATTTAAACTTTCTATTATGATAATAGGAGAAAAAAGGAATCTTACATGTTTGGCTTTTTGTGCTTCTTCAGTTATATTCGTCAGCATATCCTTGGCAGTTTTGGACAGTGTAATATTGTTAATTTTTGCAACTTTGTTCAGCACTCTAACTGCTTCGTCTTTCTTATTATGAGCTAGGAGCCACCGCACACCTTCATCCACCAGGAAGATATAAAATACAACGACCAGTAGTGGGGCGTAGATGGCACGCATCATGTGTCTCCAGTATGGGATCTTCCAAGCGATGACACCGAAGCATGCTGCTCCAAGATTGGATAAGATGTCTGACATGCAGGAAAATATCACACGCCGTTTCTGGCTGACCATTTCTAAGGCTGCAAAAGAAGATAATCAATGTTTAATTTATAATACGATACCTCCAATCAACATTACGGCAAGTGAACTTTATTATTTCTTGTTTGTACTGATTTTTTTTTAAAATATTACGATACACAATATTTATATAAAAAATAATTATATTTCTTTGTTATTTTTGTTCTTAATGTTAAATTTTTTACAAAACGCAAAGTAAATGTTATTTTCAGATCAATAAATGATCAAAACTTCACTAAATGCAGTGTCAATTGGAGACATTGATTAAAATTTACATAATCTTCAAATAATTCTGGCCGTTAAACTCTTTTGAAATCAGCAATGCAGTAATAACACAAAGCAAGCGTACTTACACAATACCATGGATGCGTTGCCGTATCCCAAGGCGGTCTCCAGAAACTCCAACACCAACAGCATCCAGTAGTTGATGGAAAAGGACTTCACGAGACCCACCACGCCGACTACAAGGGGCGTGCTGACGATTATCACCTTGCGGCCATATCTGCAACAGAGTATTTGTTACCATCATGACCAGGTCCGTAAAATTCGACTACAAAACTTGTTTTATTTCCCATTGAAAAAAATCATGACATTTAATACCAGACGAATCCAGTGCGGTTATTGGACATGCGGTGTAAAGATATTGAAAAGTTACACGGCGTGTCCAACAAGTAACAAATAGTCCAATCAAGAAAATTTGTGCTTTTTAAAATTGACAGATTTGGTTTGTCAGTGATATCGTCCCTAACCCTAAAGATATTCAGAAATTCTTTTATACGGTGTAGCCGTCCTTCACAGTTATGAATAAAGAGTTTTGAATGATTTCATTTAAGTTCAAGAATCAATATAGTCGTGATCACTAGTAAAAATGCCTATTTCGTTATCATAATTACATTAGACTCAGAATTTTACATAACTAAATGCTTTATTCATTCCTTAATCTTAGTAAACATTGAAATCGCAGCAAAATCACTTATGATTATGTAGAAGTTAAATCTTCAAAAGACAACTAAAAGGTACATTATTATAAGTCTTACAATGTTTACTACAGTCTTTATAAAATTTATTTCAAATACCTGTCGGATATGAAACCGGAGATGAGAAACGAGAACACCAAGCCCAGGTTGTGGACTGTGCCGATCAAAGTCCTCTTCCACGGTTGGCAGCCAAGGTCAAACTGAAACCAACCATTATTAATGTTAAAGATTTCACCTATAGAATAAATAAGGAAAAGAAAAGAATTGCAACACTGGCTGTCAAAGAATTAGCAGCTGATTTCACTAGGTCCTGTTATTTTATAAATAATTCGTGTTAAATTTAGACCATTTCAAGTGTTAATAGTTATTAATAGTTTCAATAATAATCATATTTATACATGTGTATATTATACGTGAAATGTTTATGTAACATTTACAGGTGTCGTTATTTTCGGAGTTTTAACCGTTGCAGGTTATAAATTCGAAATCCCTACAAGAACTAGTCATGGCCTTTGACAAACTCGAACTAGGTCTGCGTTGTGGAGTATGTTACGGATCTCAATTTTGTTTGTGGGGAGATCTGTCTTTCAGCCGATTAACATCCTGGTACTGAGATCAGGCCTATTCCCACAAACCAAGATGAAAGAGATTTAGGTCTAACACCACACGGAATAAGCGCTTCCAAGCCCAGTACAACAACGATAATGTACTAAGATTCAATTGAATTCCGCAAATATAATGTACTCAATAAAATAACAACAGTTCATAAAATAACACATATAAGTTAACCTCAGCTAACAAGAGACCACTCATTTTAATGACAGTAAATAGTGACAACGTACAAATGTGACATTTCAGCACAAACATCAAATTAAAAGGCTGTAATTTCATTTGATTGTGTAGGTGCGCCTACTGTGTGTGAAGTATTATGTGCTGTCAAGTAAACGTGAATTTCGGACCTACCTTCTGTCAGACAGAATATACGGATTTACTATTACGCGAATTTCAAATGCCGCGCTCAAATGCCTAATATATACAATACATATAATAATAATGACCATGTCTTTACCGTGTGTCATTCAATTAAAAACAGTAAGTGTTATGAATTTATTTTAAAAGAACGTAAAAAAACGCTTTTCAAAATACAATAGATGTATGTTTCCATTGAAATTATTGATAGTATATTATATTGCATAAAGTATTCTTAGAATTAAAGTGGTTGATTAAAATTATTCATATTTTTTATATTAAACTTTGACCCTATTAAATAAATTTATTATTTTATTAAATTAATTTGACCCTATTAAAAGTTTACCTTGTTATTATTTTTTTTTTTTATATTAAACTTTGACCATGTTTAATCATCATAAGTTTCAATATACGCGAATTAGTTAACGCGATTTTTTCCTGAACGTATCCCTCGCGTAAAGCGGGGTTTTACTGTAAATGGTCAGTAGGCAACAGTAAATGTCATTTGTAAAGTCTCACAACAGAGCTCATCTCAACCACAATGCACCGCGGTAACGTAGGTCATAAGCGTGCAGTACTGCAGCCGCTGTATAGAGAGCGCCAGTTAACTGAACCGACAGTTAACTGAAGCCTTGAACCGCTAGCCGTGACAATGACTAAGGTGGGTTGTTAGGACGCGTGTTGTATACTGTAGGATACTCATGACCATTGTATCTTTGTAAAACTTCTAGGTTAACTGCAAAAAGCGCTACAAATAGCTAATTACATTAAAAGAAGTAACATTAATCTGTACGTAAGTGGAATAGTATTCATACTACATATAATATCACGTCTGTTTCCCCGAAGAGGTAGGCAAAGGCATACGCCCACACTTCGCCAATTATATTTTTGGTCCCACGTAATAGGTGGCGAGCCTATTGCCGCTTATCGGGAACTATAATGTTTGCCAGCGTTGATCGGCAAGTGCGCCACTTGCAGGTGAGGTTGGCTTGGGCTCCTCAGATCTTGGTAGGATCCTTATGTACCCCTATGCCTAATAGTATTCATTCAGTGAAGAAAAGATATCAAAAGTTAGTTTTTATATTTTGCTTGTCAACACGACAAACGCTGGAACGTAGCTGTTCCGAGGTTCTCTAACAAGAAAAACCGTGTAAGATTTTCCATGACCAAATCCAAAGGCTTTAGAAAGGGCAGGTCAGAAACACTCTACAACGAAAAGAGATGATTAAGGAGCGTGATTAAAGCTGAAAGTGCGATCTCTGCCTAACCCTACGGAAATAAGACGTCACAATAAAAAAGATACATTATAAATAATTTATTGATTCAGTTGTTACTTTACGGAAATCCATTGTAAGCAAGTGATGGATTAAAAATATCTTTGTAACAATTCCCGGGCTACTATAAATTCCCGAAAAAGATTTATTATGTTATTATGACGCTTTGTGTGTGCCATACGAATTCTTTATTAAAATCGATTGGCTATAAAACGGGTTTGATTATAGAAACAGTTTCTTTATATTTTATAATCGTACTAGCTCTTTGTTTTTAAATATAAACAGTGCACAACACTTGAGTGTAAGATGACTAATTATTATAGATGTTAAGTGTTATGATGGATTAATCATTATGTTATTGAAATAAAACGAAACGTCATCAATTTTCTGTACAACAATTCACTTCGGTGATAATATTTACGACAGACGACGCCTACGTTCCAAGGCGTTACCATTTAATCCATTGACAAATTTGACGAGCGATGTGTATAGTTTAGTTAGTTTTTTTTTTTTTAGTTTTACTATAATTACGAACAAATGCACTCGTCTTACAATATTACGCTATAGTTATCTGCTTTTAGGTATCCTTATGAACTGTAGCAAAGAAATGCCCTCAACAGACTGATGGAGCTGTCCATCACACAGGTTACCTCTAAACTTTACTCTACTTTTGAAACATGACCATTACTCCAATATTAAAAGTAAAAAGTTCTTTATTTCATAAATTATTATATATTACGTAGCACTTGAAAACGTCAAAACAAAATATAATAAAAAAAGAAACGAAATATTACTACACTGAAATCACGAAGCTTAGATTCACTTAAATGCAAATAAATAAAGATTAGGTGTAAGTGAATCTAAGTGCCACTTCCGAGCCCCCGCTCTGTGAGAAGAATTGACATGAAACTCACAGGCTATGCTCTTTTGAATTATTAATCAAATACAACAATACGGAACACACACAGGAAATATTTGAAGATATTGAAAGGGTCCCCACAAGCCGTAACCAAATACAATATAATAAAATTCAGTGCTCTTAGCGCACTTGAGCAAAGGAGAGCGACTTTGAGCTTTAGATAGCTCAAAGTCGCTCAGCGTGCAATGGAGAGAGCTATGCTCGGATTGTCCCTCGTGAAATGAGGAAATCCGTAGAAGGACTGGAGTGACCGACATAGCGACGCGAGTTTGCAGGCTGAAGAGGCAATGGGCGGGTCACATAGCTCGAAGAACCGACGACCGATGGGGCGTTAAGGTTCTTCAATGGCGACCGCGAACCGGCAAACGTAGTAGAGAACGGCCTCCCACGCAATGGACCGATGATATGGTCAAGGCGGCGGGAAGCCGATAGATGCAGGCGACTCAGGATCGCTCAATGTGGAATTCTATTGGGGAGGCCTATGTTCAGCAGTGGACGTCAGATGGCTGAGATGATGATAGGCAGATGTAGCTATTAGTTATTATGCAATTTTGTACTCAAAAAAACACCAACATTAGACTTGATTTATAATACTAATTGCTTAGATTTACTCTTTCTTTAACGTGTTGGCAAAATGACAAAGAGAATAATTACCTCATCATCATTTCAACCTAATAACGTCCCACTACTAAGCACGAGCGTCCTTTCAGAAACCAAGGTATTATGCCATACTGCACCTCGAAAACCAGTGTGGACTGGAGGAGACAGGTTTATGGCTTCCTGTTAGACTTTTTCTAGTCCCTAATTAGGTTAATAACGGTAATAATTTGAAAAAGCCGAGATGAGTTTCTTGAGGCTTTCTTCTCAATCTCGTTGCCTTTTGGAAGCCTCGTTAGAGTCACCGACAGACTGACTGACTGACGAACAATCCCCTCCCTCCTTTAGAATCACGACAGAGTCACCAACAGACTGACAAATCTTGAGAAAAACCACAAACTGACGAATTCTGACAAAAATCCCTTTTGCTTCTTTTTCTTTATTATGGTACCGCTCATATCTCTTTCATTGTTGTTAAAAATATATCGAATTTCCATAATGTGTGTGATTGTTTGACGAATCTAAATGATCATGTTGATCTTAGAGACAATAAAGTCTTTTTTTTAGGCCTTTAGCATGGCTTAACGTGTACCGCATATAGTGATAACCGGCTCCAACGGCTTAACGTGCCTTCAGAACGCTCGAAAACGATCGATATTAAAACTGTGAACTCCGCGTAAACTTTGTAACTTTAAACTGAGCTGAGCGATCAACGACTTACCTCAGCTACGATGCTGTTATAATCCGCGTACACCAGCTTGGAACACGGCACTGGTGTGTCAGTGAACATCGAGGAGGAGCATCTGTCCTCGCTTATGCTGCCGTTCAGGATTTGGAATACAGGTTCCCGCCGCTGACACAGGTCTGTCTGGTTTATAAGGGCGTAGTTCAACCAGCTCGCGTTGAAGGCAGGGTCTGATGATTCGCATTCTGGCACGTAGCATCTGTGGTCAAATATTTGGCTTGATTGGCTATCATGTCTCGTAAACTTATAAAGTAGTATTTTTTAATATCTAGCGATTTCTGTGCATGAAAATATGTGTATGGAGGAAGTAATAACTTGACAAGTTTCTTGCCTGATTGGTCTTAATTCAAGTTCCTATTCGCAGTGAATGAGGTTTAAGTCAAATTTTAATTCATAAGTGCTGCATCGAATCCTAAATCGACTAAAACATTTTTTATTTTCGTATGATGTAGTAAATTAAATGATATTTTTGCACCATTAAATAAATATTTTCTGATAATTACACCAATTATTTATTTTCAAGATAAGTATCATTAAGAACTTGTGTTACGGATACTAAATAACGGATGAACATACTTATAACCTTTTTTTTTGTAAATGCGTTCTTAATATACATAGATAAACCCCCAGACCAGAACAAATTTATTCATGTTTGTACACTCAAATATGTGTCCTTTGTGGAAATCGATCCCACGACCACAGGATTGGAGTGCGGGTATACTCGCCTCCAAGCCATATCGATCGTCAAACTATTAATTATATATTTAAAATTATTTATCGGTTAAGATGTCATTTTGCGGAAATCCTTTGTAAACAATTAAATATTACAATAACTTGTGACAATAAGTGATGTGAAGTGTTGCAATGTCCGAGCATTCGAATACTCTCGAAAATCGAGAAAGTATTGGATACAGCGTTCTGTTTTGTAATCTATCAGAACTGTCTTACTTTTATATCTTGCCCTGGATTCAGACATAACATTTTTCACTGTCTATAAACTTGATTGTTACTGACAAAATATTATGTGCATAAAACAAAATCGAATTGCAAGAGCACTGAGCTACAGGTCTAGAATAAAATAAACAATTTAATAAAATATACTTTATTGTCTTTCAGATCAACATGATCATTTAGATTCGACAAACATTTACACAAAATCGTTTTCCATGCACAAAAGCGGTACCATAATTAACGAAGTAAAAGCAAATGGGTTCTTTGCCAGAATTTGTCAAGGTTTGTCAGTTTATCAGTCTGTCTGTCTTCCGCTCTGGCTCTGGGCTAACAATTCGGTTTTGTTTATATTATATAAATATCTGTAAGATTTGTTGCAAATTTACTGTTTGTGTTATATGTTTCTTATTTTATAATTAGAGTATTGTATCTTATGCTATAATATGGAACGCTGTGTCCTCTTCTGGAGGTGGGCGCTAGTAACTACGACACAGTCCTTGACTAATGTAGTTATTAACAAACACAATTTATTGTAAACCCAATTTCTGTTCCAATAAAAAATATTTGTATTTGTTTTGCGACAGTAACTTTCAGTACAAAACACAGTGCTGAATCCTTGTTACTGTCGTTAAATTATGGTAAATATAAAGATATTTATTTCTTAGTATTGCTTTGGTTGTCAACGGAAATAAGGAAGAAGAATAATAAAAACAATTCTAAGCAAAGTAAGGAATCTTGAATGACTCTTTAGTTTTCAAACAAGTAGATATTTATTTATTAGCTTCATTATTTCTAACGTTTTTCGAAACTGATTGATTGATAATCTTAATAGGTTTTTTAAACCCACCTTGATTTAAACTAGGTTTTCTATATAAATTAGGTTAAGAATTAAGATTTACGTTATTATTCTGTATGTTTATCCATATTGTCGTCGAATGTGGAGCTGCTTAGGAAATTCTTTTTTCAATATTCTACAGCTCATAATTTACCCGAATCACGACATCACACTAAAAGTATATTATAAATTCGTTGCGACTTCGCAAATTTGCTATCCGCAGTGTTCGACAAAGAGGTGATTAATGACTATATATTTCTTAGAATATATTTTCTTTCTATTATCGCAACGCTGGTCATCGGCAGGGACTTCAAACTCCTATCTATCATACTTTAGAAATTACAGGTGCGTGTAAGGTAAGTTTCAAAAGAATTGCAGCACATTTCATTCAGTCTTCTAATATTAATGTTATTTTTACTAAAATCCTCTTGAGTATATCACGCTCACTTATATGTTTCTGCGGTGGTGGAGTCATGCGTCGGGTCGTTACGTTCCCTAAAATATGGTTGAGCGTAACGCGTCTGCTCATGTCTACTATGTTTATCCGTAATTATGTTAATATTGCTAAAAAGAGTTTTGTCTTCCTTTCTTTTAAATCTTGTGACTGCAGAACACAATTGTTTTAATATTATGTATTTTAAATGTAACTGGCGGAGAAAAAACCAACCTTGATGATTTTCTTGCCCGTTCTTTTACGATCAAGCTCCCGCCCGCAATGAATGGGCGCGTTAGTTTATAAGTATGACATTCATAAGAGCTCTATTGAGCCAAACTTGAATAAATGACTTTTGATTTAGATTTTTTGATTTTAATATTTATATCAGTTACCAGTTGTGAAATGAGCTGGCGAGGATTTCCCAAGAGATGGCAACATGGGCCTCTTGAAAGGGTCGGCAACGCGCTTGTGAAACCTCTGTATTGCAAGCGCCCTAAGACTGTGGTAACTTCTTTCTATCAGGATGATCGCACGCCTATATGCTACATTGAGATGTAAAAAATATTGTCTAGATAATCCAACAGTACCTGTAGTCGACTTCAGGAGCAGTGAAGACGTAGTTAAAGTTGCACATGGCGAGGAAGGAGTCCCGGAAAGCGAGGAGGAACAGCATCAGCAGCTGGTACTTTCCAAAGCTGCCCAACTCGCCCAGAATACCGTCCAGGTTGAACTGGCTCTCGCGAGGCGCTGCGGTCTCGGCCATCTGTGACACGGGGTAAAATCGGGGTGTAAAACGGTATTTATACAGGATGTCATGAGTGGGCGCGCTTGTTACCATGTTTTATTCACGGTAAAGTGCAGTTTTATTTTTTATATTGCTTTGACTGCCTATTGTGCTGATGTGGTCATTATGTCGTGACAAATAAAAATAAAATGAATGGGTATGGGGAGTGGCACGTCAGTTGATCTAACGGTTTTGGGGCAGGTACAATCATGACCAAAAGAAAGTAAGTAAGCAAACCCATGCGTGCGCGTATAGTGCCGACCACCCACACCTCACTTCCATTGAGACCCGATATTGTGTTACTGCCCATTTAAAGTCCTTGTTAATCGTATGCAAGAATTAAATCGAGTTTGTCGGGTTTGTATGTTAAAATAAACAAAAAATTCAATATTATTGGCGTGAGAAAAAATGAAACGAAAAGGGACGAGTTCCTCACCCATGGCTTAAACTGAGCTTACATTTTTAGAAGGGTACCAGTGAATTAGGTAACTTAATAAAATTTATGCATACCTTTTTAGTAAACGTGTCCTTAGATACCATTGCGATAAAGGATTAATTATTTGGAGGCTCCAACTGTTGTATCATTCTTTCTGTAAAAATGGAAGAATCTCAATTCAATTCAATGTTTATTGCACTCCATAATGTTTTACATAAGGTCTTACATCTACACAAGTTACAATTATGGACCCTGTTGGGCACGGCAAACTTAGGAGAGAGGAAGCATACTAGGTCCTTTCTTTAAAATTTTGCATAAAGTTTTTATGAAATAGTTCACAACAACAATGTGCTAAAACAAACCATTATTGGCCACCACCACAATATAACCATTATTGGTAACCTAATTTTATGAATAAGTAAACTTTTTTTCTTTTCTAAATTAGGTAATTATTAGGTAATTTTGTACTACTATCACAATTGTATAGTTTATTTATTATTTTATTAATTATTGTGCATATATTTTAAATATCCCTATATAATATATTACATTATTTTAAAAAAAATGTCATTACATATATTTAAATAAATTTATTATAACTTTAACTTATTCCTATTTTTCATGTCCTTATCATTGATATATTATAGTCTTTATGTCGTAGTAAATAAGGCCACTAATATTTCTTTGATTTTCTTTACAATTTAATAGAGCTCTTATAATTTCATATCTTATAAAATAAGTTGTAATTAGTATAAATGAGAGTGTGACTCACAGACAAACCAGTCAAACGGTTTTGTAGGATATGTGTTTATGTAACTTGCATTATTTAAAGGAAATAAACGTTTTATCTGTCAATCCTGGCATTATCCCGGTAGCTCTATGGTACTCAAAGTCTGTTGACTCAAGGTCTGTCACTAATTACCTGGTCAGGGCGGCGGGGAGCCGGTGGATGCAGGAGGCAAAGGATCGATCTACATGGAAAGCAATTGGGGAGGCCTATGTTCAGCAGTGGACTTCAGATGGCTGATATGATTAACATACTTAAATTTCTGTCAATAATCTTATTGATATTACAAAAGCGAAAGTTTGTGAGTATGTATTGATGTACTCGTATGTCTGTTATTTTTTAAAGCCAAAAGTACAGAACGAATTTATATGAAACTAGACCAGCCTGGATAAACATATAGGATACATCTTATTCTGCTATTCCCACGGGAACGGGTACCACGCGAGCAGTACCAAAGCTACTACTAATGAGTTCTAGTTCTAGCCCACATTGAAACTAGACGAGATTCCATTCTCTTAGCCTCTTTCTACAACACCCTCGGGCAGAATTTAGGAAGGTAGAATTCTTTGAAAGCGCCGTGCAGTGATAGTTTAGTGTGCAAGTGATGGATTAAAAATATCTTTGTAACAATTCCCGCGCTACTATAATTTCCCGAAAAATCGAGAAACTATTCAACACGACACGTGTTTCGCCCTTACACAGGGCATCTTCAGGTAAGATAGGAGCCTCAGAACAACGATGTCTTCACGACCATAACGATACGAATTATAGTAGCGCGGGAATTGTTACAAAGATATTTTTAATCCATCACTTGCTTACAATGGATTTCCGCAAAGTAACGCCTGAATCAATAAATTATTATAGTTTAGTGTAATTAATTCAACTCATAAAAAAGGGTGTTCTTTAACAGTTTAATTTAGTATTGGCGTTTTGGAAAACAGAAAATTGAGTTTGAGAGTAACAGATTAAGAGCCCTCCAATCACTGGTATTGATTGAGATAATTAGCCAGCCGACTCTAAAGCGACATTAAACTCACATTATGGTTGTTACTGGTGGCTTATGTGATTTTATAGTTTCAATGTAACTTTACCTAATGTCAGATAAGGAATTTGAAAAGTCTTACATAAATCAATTAAAAATTCACGTGAGTTCGAGAGTTTACTGTAGTCGGTAGTAACGTATAACGTACAAAACATAATGAATTGCAATATGAAACTCGTGCGCATGGATATAATAGAAATTATGACAAATTTTAACCTTCACACTATCCTGTACGGTACACACTTAATTGATCAAGCAATTTGGGGTGAAATAAAATAACTATCTAAAAGGGATCTATAGCATTATAGCAAGATTTACGTTTAACACGGAGGACTGCAAATAGTTAGAATCAAATAGTAGACTACTATAGAGTGCCAATTGTAGAGTGTAGAGCAATTAATTATATTGTAGGTCTCTATAATTTACAAACGCCTAGATAAGTACATGAACCAGCTACTGCACCGCTAAAAACCAACGCTTTGTAAAATGTTCCCGCCAGAACGGTGCTTTAGCCAGCGAAATTACTTGGCAAATAAGACTTAAAAAGTAAAATTTTGAGATAATTATAATACTTTGAACTTTAGGTGTATAGGGTCCTATACAGATCTTAGGAGTCCAAGCCAAGCACACCTGCAAGTGGTGCACCTGCCGATCAACGGACGAGGCTCTGGCGAACATAACAGTGCCCGGGGAAGCGGCAATAGACTCGCCACTTATTACGTAGGACCAATAATAGAAATGGCAATGTATGCAGAGGCATAAGGAATAGAGGCCTGTTTCCCCGAAGGGGTAGGCAGAGGCCTATCCATAAAATGTACTGATATATTCGAGGTAGCGTACATTAGAAATGGCAATGATGAAGACTATAACCTTGCAACGAAACCTGGAGCTCATCTTTGCAGAGAGCTTAAAACTTGATGATCCTTAGGAAGGCTTTAGTCAAGTCGTTCCCAAAAGCCGTAACAGTTGCAGTGTTTGTCCTACAAAAAATGTCGTATGGCCACAACATTCTGCAAAAGATGCAAAATAGCGATTTGCAGGAAGCACGTGGTTTAAATGTGCAATCTTTGTCCGATAAAGATTTTTTTTGAAAACAATTATATTATTTAATTAAGAGAAAACTAAAACTGTTGATTAAAGTCATATGGTCTTATAAATAAAATTCATTAAATAAATATTAATGTTTTATTCTGTCGTAAAAATTACGAATGGTTAGTGATAACGTTACTCAAAAATAAGGTCAGGGAGCTTTTAACAGTGGCTAAAAATTTAAAACGATGTTTAAGTTATGTTTAGCTTTCTCTTATAAAACACTATTTATCAAGCGTTTATATAAAACCGCTTTTTCGATACGTTCATTCAATGGGCTTTCATTCGTTATTTCACATTCACTGTTGTCAGCTGTCATCCTTTGAAATTTAGATAAATAAAAATCTGTAAATTCATTGAATATATTCAAAAGCAATGGAAAAAATATTATTATTACGGAACATGAAACGGACTGTCACAGTTGGCAGCTGTCATCCTTTAAAATTTAGATAAATAAAAATCTGCAGATTCATTGAATATATTCAAAAACAATAGGAACAATTTACTATTATTACGAAGCATGAAATGGAACGACACAGTTGTCAGCTTTCATCCTTTAAAATTTAGAAATCAAAATCTGTAAATATATTAAATATAGAGACTTCTTGGCGGGAAAGTGAAGCGTCATGTCTGCAGCTTTGTTTTATTTTCTAAAATTTGTGATATTTCTAACATTAATGTGTAATAACGGTGGATTATTAACCGTTAAGTGTTTGTGAACATACATGAGTGTTGGTAAATCAAACAAAACAGTGCAACATCACTTTTCAAATTTTCTCTCAAGGAGTCCATGTGAGATCTCAGTATAGTCCCACATCTTTACTGAGGACTCAAGGGGCTTAGGGGAGTGTATCTCATTTACCATTTATCATCTTTATCACCACTCATTCTCATTTACTATGAATTATATTATATTATTAATATATCACTTACTTGACACTGGCTAAATGTGCTAGACGCACGAAGCCATTATTTAAATGGAAGAAGATATTAAATATATTCAAAAACAATGGGAAAAAATATATATTATTTAATGTGGAGGTTACGTTATACGTTACAATTTAAATGCAATGCAATTTACATAGTCCCACCTCGAGTGGCACTAAGATGAAATTGTGTGCATTTTATTTAAGTGTCGCGACAGGTATACACATAATCTAAATCTTCCGTCCGTGTTTGAAAATGTCCGTGGTTAAAAATAGTTTTGACTAAACAACAGCAGCGATACAAGAAAATGTCAACGGTTTAAGCACGTGTTTATATTGAAACTATGTCTAAGAAGTGTTTAACTTTCGGCAATCAATAGACAAGGTTTGGGAATAGCTTTTTTTAAAACATGTGTTCAACATCTGTCTAACTTTTTTGTTATAACGCTGAAAAGCTTTAAATCTAAGGTCATTTAGTATTAACTAACATAGGGTGGTAAAGTTTATAAACTACCAATGAAACCTGGGAATTATCTAACGGACATTCAAGTTATTTTTGCATGGATCAGTTCGAATTCCATTAAAATTTAATTGTTTTGTGTTTATCGGCAATCGGAACGATGAAATAACAATGGAATACATTTAGAAACAGTACACCAGCAACGATACAAATTAAATAGATGCGGCGTATAAAATAACATTTCGTTAAACGTTTTGCTAAGTCGATAAATTTTTCATTAAAAAAATTATGATTTTCTATTGCACATGAAGTTGAATATTTGATAATGACAACTGCAAGGTCGAATCCGAGATAAGATTTTCAGACAAAGATCTAAAGTTGCTAGCATAGCCCGAAGGATAAGCAAGCTAGAGTGGCAGTTGGCCGTTTACATCTGCCGTAGGACTTACAAATGCCGGGTAAGACGTGTCCTACACCGAAGACCAAGGGTCAGCATGCGCAGTGTAGGATCAAGTGGCGCCATTGAAGAGGTCACATCAAACAGTGTACGAATACGGGCTAATGATTATGAACATGATTTTCACATAACAAATGTTACACGGGTGAGCGAACGATAAACGCTATGACACAGCTTAGCAAATAAAGCACAGCATAGTTTTCAATGTCTGGGAATATATTAGAAGATACGTGTTTTCAGGCTGTAAGTGTTGAGGTATCGACAGGTCACATTCATTCTTACTTGAGACAGGAACGGGTAAGAGGAATTTGAAAAGACATTGCTATAATTATTGTTTTAATTGTTATTACTTCTCTTACGTTGTATTCGTTTCCTCTTTCATTGTGTTAGTTTAGTTTGTTTTTTTCTTTTTATTTTGTTTTTTTATTGTTAACTGTTTTAAGATTCTATTCCGTATTTTAATTTAAAATGTGCAACTTTAATTTATCTTGACATTTGTGTTGTTTACTTTGATTTGAATTTTATTGTGTTTAACTGTTTATTTCAAAATTATGTTTAAAGGCTGATGTATGCATTGTGTCCTCCTATAACTAAAGGAGTACAAATCTTCTGAGATATTTGTATAATATTGCATGAACTGTGTATCCTTTGTTGGAGTTCCTAAATAAATAAAATAACTTTACATCTTGTAGAATGTGTGTGCGTACACAGACACTAGGAAATATAAACTTTGAGAATAAAAATCACTTTCGCCGATATTTTTTCTTTCGTTGCATTGCCTAATGTTATATACTCTTAGAACCAAATCAATATTTTTTGTTAATTTCAGTAATATTAATTAAAATTTACTTACTTCCAAATCACATTCAATAAAACTTTTCTTATGTTTGATTATAATTTATAACAAAATAGGAATATTTTTTCCTAGTTCACCGGCTCACTTCACAAAACCACACAGACCGAAGACGAGCCCCTGTCATGCACTAACATACTGTCAAGATTACTATCAACTTATATATTAACTATTGTACTACGTCAAACGGCATGTCAACTCAGCGGGCGACGGCAAACCGGCTCACACGTAATGCATTGCGTAAAATACCCCATTGTTCAAAATGCATCATTTTTGCACGAGTCGATACCGAAATGTATTGTTCCTGACTGGCTCGATACTGCAGCGGTTTAAGGTGCCTAGCTGTACTAGACTGCGTAATGTACATTGTTAAATGAAATGCAGTTAGGAATTAACTCTTAAAGGAGTTGCAGGAAGACCAGCGCTTGCCATCACAAGGCTTTGCGTATATCTATGTTCCCAATTTAAGAAATTTTATGTGCGTTACAATATTCTGAAAACTTGAGACTGGTGGCTGGCAGATTATGGATGCGTTTTGCAATGAACCGGGATGCTTAGCAGCGGACGGCAATGGCTGATTGATTTATAAACAATTCTTTCAATGTTCTAGTAACATTAACCAAAATTTCGCGAATAATACCTAGAATTTATTAGTCAGGTACTTTGCATTACTACTTACTACAATACTTTGTGTCACTACACTAATGTCTGATACATTCGTACAGAGAAGCTATAATTGCCAGACGTTAACTATTTTCTAAGTAAAAGCATAGGACGAGAGTGGTGGTAGCTCATATTCTGTGGACACATCCGTTGTTGGCTATCCTGTAGGTCAATTTACAGGTACCAAAACGGTATAATTCAAAAAATCTTTACAAAAGAGTGATAGCTTTAAAGAATTTAAATTCTATAACAATGAACTCAGTAGCTTAGTAGTAAAAGGGTGAAATTATGATTCTTCTTTCTCTAATAACGCCTTTTTTAAAAACAACCAAGGAATGCAGGCTATACTATTGGCTTAATTGGGCTATACTATTGGCTTATACTTGGGCTTAACATTTTTCAACTTGTATGTGTATATTAGAATAAAAAGTCAACCAGATCATTGTCGTGACCATCCCTTATTGTTCAGGCTCAGCTCAGTTTCACAATACATACTTACTTGACTGTGATGGAAGGTTCCCTTAGTGCTACTTTATTGGTTACAGCTTCGGGGGACCCTTTCAGTATCATCAAATTTACACGGTGTGTGTCATGTAATAAAAATAATTTAAAAGAGCATAGCCTGTGAGTTTCTTGTCAGTTCTTCTCACAGAGCGGAGGCTCGGAACTGGCACTTAGATTCACTTACACCTAATTTTTATTTATTTGCATGTAAGTGAATCTAAGCTTCGTGATTTCAGGGTTGATATAATTTTTTTTTTTTTAATGTATATTTTGTTTTGACGTTTTCAAGTGCTATGTAATAGTTTATGAAATAAAGAACTTTTTACTTTTACTTTACTTTACTTTACTATGGTATACGTGCCGTCACCATGACTCCCAAAGTCTACATCACGCTTTTATAATATTAGTCACAAAACACACAAGCAATGTGGTTCATAATCGTCATGCAATGAGTTGAACATTTAACCTTAATAAAGTGGGGTATTGTTTAATGCAATTTTGTATTTTTTTATAACCATTGATAAAATTCGAAAACACATTATTATTTTAATAATAGGAATAAAAATAAGCTCTCTTTGCCTAATTGTCGATTTCACAAAACCAAGAATTCATTTTTGGGTAATTGTATCAGATTTTATAATAATGTGCCACAGAAATTTTTTGATCTACCATAGTAGTAGTATTATTTAGTTTTTTTTATTTTGTTTTGACTTTTTCAAGTGCTATGTTTATGAAATAAAGAACTTTTTACTTTTCCTTTACTTTACTTTATGTTACCAGCCACACGAAATCCAATACTGAGCATAGGCCACTCCTAAATAGTTGTCCATGTTCATCTTGTGCCGCCTGCATTTAACGGCTTCCCGTCTTGTTCAGTTCATCGGTATATCAGGTGAAAGGCCGTTTTCTACCACTTTTGCTCAGCTCACCTGATTAAAAGTCACCGTAGTCTATGGATGCTACCAATACTACCACTGGCGCGGTGCCGATGCTACACGATCTGTTTCACATCCTTTTCATGAGCTAATTCTGACTTACTCATTCTGACTTCTGCTCTTTTGACGACCGATATGGCGTTGAGGTCAGTATACCTGCACTTCACTCCAGAGGTCGTGGGTTCGATTCCCACACAGGACAAATCTTTGTGTGCATGAACATCAATATTTGTTCTGGTCTGGGTGTTTTTCTATGTATATTAAGTATGTATTTACAAAAAAAAAAGGATTTAAGTATGTTTATCCGTTGTTTAGTATCCATAACACAAGTTCTTAATGATACTTATCTTGGAACTAAATAATTGGTGTAATTGTCTGAAAATATTTATTTGTTTATTATTTATTATGTAATATCTTGGTAAAAATTGTTTATATACGCTGTCTACAACGTATTGGTAAGCGGAGGAAATTTTCTTTTCTATATGCTTTTGTGTGACATTTAAGGTCTGAGGACACAGAGGTGCCATTTTATACATATATATATATAATGTACCCTACTGTATTATTGCCTGTCTGAAATTCCTATTTATTTTGTTCCAAAGTATTCTAAAATAACATATGAATCATCCAACTTGAAATGTAAATGTTTTATGGATTTGTTCCCATCTATCCCTTTCAGTCACTTTAAACTTACATTTGAACATTGTCATCCTTGTGGCATGTATTTGTGTAACATTCGCCTGCATAACGGCTTAGCATTATGATCCGTATGTCGTTAGCTATGACACCCATGACATCCGGAGCCGAGGTTCGAGTCTATTAGAGGCCGCCCTTCGTGTGTCGCCCTTCAGTTGAAATACTTTTAGTATTTAATCTAGGTTTGAGACCCTATTTCTTGCCTTCCCTAAATCCATTTCAATTGCGCTGTATCGGCCATCAGAGGTGAGCAGCATTCACACATATAGAGTTTAGCCGGTCGGCCCCTTATGGGTCATCCCGGCATAACCTACTCGCCGGCGAGAGGTATCTGAGCGTCAGCCGGCTCGCTGGGGCCACCGCCATGGCGGTGAACAAAGTTAACCAGCGTGGTGTATACGTATCTTCTTCAAAAATGTGCATACTTTGCTGCGGAAGCGCACGCCCGGCTCAGTCACCGACTTTGAGTTTACTATCGTCACCGACGATGCGCCGTGCATGCGGGAATTGTAGATTCTCCATGTATAAAAAAACCGTGTTTCGTTGTCCAATCGATAAATTAAAATTTATTTACAGGCAAATCTATTGTATTTATGTATTGATTAGCCTTAACATATAGATTTGTAATCAACCAATACTTTATAGAAGGAAAAACCTCGGAAAAATCCGCGGTCTGTGGCTAGTAATTAATTATTACATAAAATTTTCTGTGGCAAATTCACAATGGAAATGGTTTTATTAATGTATTTTCCGATACATTTCTTATCCATTATTATCTTATTGTGATAAATTATTAATCTGTTTACCTGTTTCATTCATTAATACATAATGCATTGCCAATTGTCTCCACATTTCTGGTTGACGAATTCAATAAAGCTGATTGATGTACTGACGTTTTGACGTGTAATGCATGTCTGTTATTACATAAGGCTTTGAGGTGAGTACAAAAGTGTTTTGCTTGATCTGCTGCTGACAGTAGCTGTTTCTACGAATGGATTACTAAAATATTTTACTGAAAACCGTTTTGTCTAGTATATATTTTTTAAGAAAAAACCTTGTTCTTTTAACATACTGATGTGTTGCAAACATGCAACAAATATACAGAATTTTATTTCTGGTGGCGAGTATACCCGCTCTCCACTCCTGAGGTCGTGGGTTCGACTCCCACATAGGACAAATATTTGTGTGTATGAATATTTGTACTGGTCTGGGTGTTTTCCTATGTATATTAAGTATGTAGTAATTCATACATACATTCATTCCCGCCTGTTTCCCCAAAGGGGTAGGGCATATAATACGCCCTAACTTCGCCAAATATATAATTGGTCCCACGTAATAGGTGGCAAGCCTATTGCTGCTTACCGGGCACTGTTATGTTCGACAGAGCCTCGTTCATTGATCAGCAGGCGCACCATTTGCAGGTGAGGTTGGCTTGGGCTCCTTAGGTCTTGGTAGGATCCCTATACACCCGATTTTATAATAACCGACTTATATTTTTGATTTGACATTTTATACTAATTTATTGCTTTTATAAGAACTATTTTTATACCATAAGACATTTGTTAATTGTTATTACATTTAAATATTAGTTGTTTCATTATGGTACCTTAAAATGAACTGAGAAATAAATATTTTTAATTATTATTCAATTTGATATATATATATGCCCAAAATGGTACATTACGGAAACTATCTACATATTAATTCTATTGTCTATTGTCCATTATTACCTGTTTGATTTGGTTTGATTTTAAAGCTACCTACACCAAGAAGCTAGTTAGGTTCAATTTGCAATCGATTATGTAAGATTCTTTCAGTAATCGCATAAAATAGCGGTGCCCTTTTCATTGGCCACGTTATTAGGTAAAGCATTTACCGGTTTGTTGTCTTAGACCATTACATGCTACTATCAGTGCCCCGCCCCCGTTCCTGTGGGGATGCCGGTATAAAAATCATAATCTTATGTAATATTCCAGGATTATAAACACACCAAGATTGATCACAATCAGTCTAGTGAAAGAGTTATAAATAAATATCAATTCTCACAAACTTTCAGTGTTCACAGTGGTATGAACGAATCCGGAACGAAACAGATGAGTGGTTAAAAGCAGTACGTCACGTACAGTTTAGATCCTCGTCTAATCGTATTCAAGTCCTATTACTCAGGACCTTCAATCATACGCAAAATTTTAAACGAGTAATTTTGACGTGACAACGTCTTATAAATTGGTTTGCCGGGTGACACTTCAAGAAACTGCGTTACGCTCCGCTCACGTTATGCGGTCACAATGAGAGCGAGTGAGGGGCACGCGTCCCTTCCACTCGGGCATGGTTATAATTCTCAAATATAATTCTTTGTATAAATAAATGTTTTAAATTGTTACTATTATTTCATCCTTCTTCCTACTATACGAATGAATATTCACATTAAAATTATTTTACCACTCAAAGTCGTTGTCACGTAAAATTTTCGCCCGTATACCGACTTTACAGGCAACCAATTTTTTAACTAATAATCCTCATCTCATTAAACATTAGTCCTACTTTCGGAGTTAGAACTACTCACACAGAACAAGGGGTGTGACTAACTCTCACTTACCTGCACGATAATCATGCCAACGCAACGAAATAACGTGCTTCCTAACGTAAGAGCTCGAATTCAAATGGCAAAATGGCCACATATCCTCGGACTCTGTGAACTCTACTCAATTTCAGTGATAGTTTTCTCCAACCTACTACCGTTATAGGTGAACTGCTACAAAGTCCTATCCTCGTCGGCAGGGAACCGAGAGAGTAAGGAGGAGTGTGACTTACAGCTGTTAGATTATCTTCACGATAAGCGTGACCCACGGAACGACTCAATGAGCTTTTAAAGAACTTTTTTACAATCACAAAAAAGGTCACTCATCAATAACTCCGATGAAAGTGATATTGCGCCAGCATAGTCCCACAAAACTATGATCGCTTCGATTCACATTGGATACAATGGCGTCTCCACGTCGGCGGTGACACGGAGAGCGGTGCGCGCTATCAGCCTGTGTTTACAAACATGCGCAGCGAGTACCGGCCACTGCCAGGCCTGCTTTT
This sequence comes from Musotima nitidalis, assembly GCA_949126915.1. NCBI lineage: Eukaryota > Metazoa > Arthropoda > Insecta > Lepidoptera > Crambidae > Musotima > Musotima nitidalis. Next base: position 633,524 of record OX421424.1, on the reverse strand, counting down.
AGTTATTGTTAACTTCTCGATTATATACTGCGGCTGTTGAGTTTTCATAAGACATATTACGCTTCAGGATATTAACAGAGTGCAAGAGTAGCTAAATTACAGTCTATGATAACAGATCAGGAAATTTCTTGACTCCCTACAAGTTATAAAATTTCTCTTTTCATGTCCCTATCTGTTCTTCTCCCCTTCTGGGGCGAACAATCACACGTACGCCTTCGGTGACCTCCGGTCGTTCCGTGCGCCTCTTCTTGGCAGTACCGCTGGCATCCTTAGTCTGCAGTCACTTGGCGTCAATTGGCATTTCTTCGCCTCTCTCTAGCCCACTCCGAATCCTGTGCCATCTTCGGTCGTATGTCTGTTGCAGTTTGAAGTTTACCTCAGATCCTACGAGATCGTAAACCGGGCCCAACTCAAGCGTCTTCACCCTATCCAACAGGTTCCTACGCGGCTTTCCCAAGCGGCCGCCAGCACTCTCGACATCCTGCCGAAGCAATTTGCCGCTCTTTCCCCTATCGACGCCGCATGCCGCGCAAACGATAGACTTAAATCGAACACCACTCCGAGCACCATGGTCGACTCGACTGATTTGATCGAGGCCCCGCCGAACCTGATGATCGGGGGTCTCTGGAGTTTCTCTCTGATTGTCATACTTGCAAACTTGGTAGGCGCAAATTCCAGTCTATTACGGACATACCAATCACCGCCAAGCCCCATGGTTGAAGAGGATCACCCTTCTCCCTCTCAGGAAATCTAAGACCTTGCCTAGATGTTATAGGTGGTTGTCTATCTCGTCGCTATACTTAAATGCTTCTGGTGAGAGAGCACCTTTGATAATTAACCAATTACATTCATCACATAGGAAGCTTTCACCTTTGACAGGTTTTAAATTTCCGTGAAGATTTATTTCCCGGACATTATTGTTGTTACACGTGACAACATTAATTGTGTCTTTGTTGGATCATATGGCTTGTTTAATTAGTTCATCATTAATAAGTTACTCGTGTCGCATATTTACACGAGGTCCGGTCAATGATTAGATTGGATAACTGTATTGGGTTACTCTTGACTATAATTATTATTGTTTAACATTCATTCAAACTTTCATAAAGTGTATCCTTTACACGTGGTGTCAGCTTTACCAATGTGTGGGTTTATGAAACGTGATAGAAGACGTAAATATGTGTACACTAGCCTGTAAAAACTCGTAAGTACTTTTTAACTATTAAAGTTGGGGATTTAAATTTAATAACGTTTTATTGCAAATATTCAGCTCTTTCTTTTGATTGCCTCATATTATTATTATTTTACGATTCTTTTTTACTTCGGAACATAAATATATTATACGATACGATAGGAAGTAAATTATATAAACATTTTAAATTTATTTAGTTTTTCAGGCTATATATAGGTTTTATTTTTAAAATAAAGCTATGTATGTAAAATAACTCGCAATATATCTAGCATGGTTGAAGTGTCAATCCACCAAGGTGATTTAAAATGTAGGGGGAAGTTGATGAGCCAGGGCTGCGCATGCGCAGTATTGTACAGAGTGAAAATTTTTGAGTAGCCTTTATCCAATACTCAATATCTTTACTTCTCTCCACAAATTGTTACAACAGAATGTGTTAATATATATACCTGTCAATATATTGTACTCCATAGATCATTTGTTGCATCAAATTCATGCAGATGTTTTGCCGCCAAAAAACTTTGACGTATAAAAAGATATCTGGCAGTATAGAGTTACCTGTTTATATTGTAATGAATCAACTGCCCATTTAATTTAAACAGCTTTTACAAATCAGTGTTTTTGTATATTTTTGTAGATGTCTTTATTTACTACACTATTTCAAACATATTTTTATATTTTTTTATATATAATTTCAGCAGAGGTCGTAATTGATTCCCCTCTCTCCAACGCGCGCGATGGCACGTAGTCCATTTTTTAGTGGGTATTCCGCCCCTGCTTCCATCTTTCGGGGCGGCGAGTCCCACATATCCCCGTCACTCCCCGTGTGGCGGGGAATGCGTAAAGGCATTTTTTAGGACGGTAAAAAAAAAAAAAAGGGGTCGTAATTGATAATCACCTGTCTTTTATGTCATAGGTGGGCGATAGCCCAGTGGCGAGACCCCTTGCCTTTAAATTCAGAGGGTCTCGGGTTCAAATCCTAGTTGATCTATGGCTTTTCAAAGTTATGTGAGTAGTTATCGCTTGCTCCGCGCCTCGGAAAGCACGTTAAGCCGTTGGTCCTGGCTGTCATGAACATCTATGGCAGTCGTTATTAGGAAGTCAGTGCCTTCCAACAGACTGACAGCAGGTTTAACCATAGAATGATGTTTCTCTCTGGGTTTCGGAGGTCAGACGGCAGTCGCTTTACGTAATAACTGAAATTCAGTTAAAATTGGTTGAACCAGTGAGCAGACCCTGGGCCCTAAGCTAAAGTCTATGGCAACCGGGATAATGCTACGATATGATATGATGACCTGTCTTGTATGTCATCATCAACCAAGGTCCATTGGAATGCCTCTTCTCCCAGATGCGGTAAGCTGTAACCATTTAAATGAATATAGCTAAACCTAATCTATGTACCTACACCGTTCCGTATCCTAATCTAAAAATAAAGAAAGAGAAAACGCCCTACCATAAATTTTTATCAAACTGTTTGTATACAATTCCAAATAAAGGTTACATAGGTAGGTACAATTCAATTTCAAGTTTTCATGCAAATTAACATTTTCATAACCAGAAATTAGTAAATTGACATATGAAAAAAGCAGTTGTCAGATGTCCGTTGATACTTCTCACCATAACCTTAAAACAAATGGTCACTCCCCCGCTGAGATTTTTGCTATATTTCCTTTAGTATTGTTAAATTCGAAATCTTATTGATTTTCTTCTGTACACCTTCTTGGGCCATTTATACATTGGCTATTTATCAATAAATTATTCCTTGATACTTGATACTTTTTACAGAAATACAAATATTTATGGATTCCTTTATGATAGAATGCGTAAATTTTTGTTTGTCCTGCCTAAATTGGCAATTTATAAATTGCCAGCGTCGAGTGTCAAAAAGAATGCGTTAAACTTTGGATTTTCTAAAAATACTTACACGAGAGCAACCGGTCCCTACGCCCAAATGTGAGACACACGTCGTTATTGACATTTGAATCACCTGTCAAAGTTGTAAAGTAAAGGCGGGTAAGTTCAAATGTCCGTTTCTGCAGCGATATCTTTAAATAAACCGAGCGTATAAGTATTCATTTACGTGTGAGATATTCCTTTTTATTTTGAAAACCGGAATTAGTTTATTGCAGTCTTGTAGGTTTATGTAAAGCAAATTTTGAAAAACGAAAACACTTTCGCGTAAAATGTAGATGTCCGTATTTACTTTGCTGTTATCAATATGGATCTTCTTATTTTTCTGATTAAATAATGATTTCGTGCGCTTGGCACATTTAGCCAGGCTCAATTTAAATTAATAAAGTGGTGTTAAAGATGATATATGAGAGGCCCTACCCTAAACCTCTTGAGTCCTCAGTAAAGATGTGGGACTATACTGAGATCTTACATAGACTTCTTGAGAGAATTTGATAAGTGATTTTGCACTGTTATATACGTTTACAAACACCTAACGGTTAATAATCCACCGTTATTGCACACTAATGTTCGAAGTAGCACAAATTTTAGAAAATAAAAACAATACTACAGACATGACGCTTCACTTTCCCGCCAAGAAGCTCAACTGCTGATTAGTCAGTATGTTATCTTTATAATGTGTCACATAAATAAAAATGTGCTATAACCTTATTTTAAATTTAGAATCGTCTAGAAGAGTCCCATTAAAATTCTTATCTCATGAAATTTTGGGTCTAATTAATTCTGTTTGTATCTCATTATCATTATACATTTCTTATTGTTCTATTTTTATTAAATTTTGTGATAACCGATAGACATAATAAAATACAAATAAAGGTCAAAATCACAAACGTTTGGCATGATTCCAAAAATACATATATAAATACTAGTGGCACACCCTCTCAATGCATCGCCGGCTATTTTCGGTTTATAGTTAATATAATGTATTAAATGTTACATAGAGTAAGAGTTGGGTGTTTTGTCGCAGTTAGTTTATAGTGTTTTATGTATTAAATAAAATCATAACTACCTTCTTTAGTTTGAAAAAATGTATGTCTACTATTCTTATCACTGCACTTTTAAGCCGTCACATTGACGGTGTGCGATCTTAATAGGTATAAGTAAAACAATCTCGTATAAAACATATAGTATTATATTTTTTTATATATATTTAGTTTAACAATAGTAAATTAGGAAAAGTCATGAAATATAAAAAATATATATATACTTTGTGAAATATTATAGATATTATAGTTACACACAAAGGGCGTACGGGGCCCTCCGTGTCTAATAAAATAACGCATTCAGGAGGCTGATGGAGCTGCCCTGGCGATGTAGCGCGTCGGGCATGTTCGCACAGGCGCGAGTAGATTGTTTCTACGCTACAATGCGGAAGCGCGCTGCGTCCCTCGTGCGCAGAGTCAGGGCAAGCTCCAACTGTCTCCTAAAGATGATCGCGGATCGCGTAGATTGTGTTTACCTGAATAAATGTTGTGCCCTACATGTAATTACCAACACCTAGGATTAAGATATATGTATTTACTAACACAATATGAGTGTAGATCTCGAAATAAATGAATAAATAAATTAAAGAATAAAAACGGGATGCGGTCAAATTGACGGACTGGGTCTTTCTAGTGTTAATCAACAAATTTAATTTTATAAAACTTACGTACTACACAAAATCCAACCTAAGCAGTAATTAAAAAATAACAACACAATATCCTGTCCTAATGTGTCGTGCCTGACAGGGTCCACAATGATCTGTAATATATATTAACATCCTAAACTGTTTGTGGAGAGCAATAAAGATAATGAATATTGAGCTACACATTTATTATTTTACACCTTGGGTTACCTTTTTGGAGTTTTATTAGAGATCTCGATTTTTTTTTCTAGTATGAAATATAGCGTATGTTGTTCAGGAATAATGTAGCATTCTAATATTAAAAGACTTTTTGAAATCGGACTAGTAGTTTATGAGTTTATTCATTACAAACATCAGATACAAAAAAATGTTTGTTGTAATAGTATATTTTGTACACACAGACATAAAACCTTATTAGATTTGGGATAACTAGCAAACGTTTTGTATGTTACGTGGGTGTATAGTCCCTTTCTTCGTTAACGAGTTCTTTACAATTATTTTTAATAACATGTCCATTATTTTTGTATAAAGGAATTTATTCATAAATATTTTTTGATCACAGCGTCCGGTAGGTTTCCTTTTTGTTTGGTTTCGGTGTTTAATTTTAAAATAAGCTTTGTTTTATTTTCTAAAGATATGTTTTTAAAAACAAAGTGTTATTTTAGTGCGCATTTCTGTCAGGTTTCGGTTAATAAATTAAAATGAGTTTTTTTCTGATAAGCAGACCTTTTTGATTGTCGTAATAAACCTTTTAACATTTACGACATTGGACATAAAACCTGTTACCTATATAATAATAATTGAAATACTTATATACACATTATTGTATAGACATTATAAAGTATTTTTGGTAGGATGTATAGGGATGCTACTAAGACCTAACTGGCGAAGTGTGGGCGTATAATATGCCTCTGCCTCCCCTTCGGGAAAACGGTCGTGAAAATAGATACCCTTTTCGTTTGAAAACGCTTATATTAGGACTCTAGAAGTTTTATATAAACTATGCCACCTCTTTTCACCTCCTGAAGGGTTGAATTTTTCGTTGTGGCAAAATTCCGTGAATAATAAAAACATACCGAGATAGTGTTTATGAGGACTAAGAACAAAATAGATCCCAAATGCGAACCTTGGGGAACGCCAGAAGTAGCGCGAAAATCTGAAGATTGTGCTACATTAATTATTACGTAAGACAGTTCAGTAGTATTATGACTTTAACCAGCACAGCATGGGTCCTTCAAAACGAGGTTGGAGGAGCAAGCCTTATCAGAAGTGTATTATTTGCAACCATTTCAAACCCTTTGCTGAAGTCTGTGTAAATAGCGTCTAACAATTGCTTAGCACATTCTTGTAGAAGTATAGGTTGTAAGCCATTTGGACCTGGACCTTTGTTTGTGTCTAACTTCTGTTAATTTTATGCACGTCTGATCCAAGAATACCTGAATAACTAATTGAAGTAAGGCCGCATCTGAAGCTTGTTTATGGTCTTAATGTATATAAGATGGTAAACTACTTTTAAAATTGTGTTTATGTTTCATATAAGTCCAAATGCACTTTGAATTCTTAGCAATACTGTTTTCTAAGCAGTCATAATAATGACTAAAACATTTCCGCATTTATTTTTATGACTTGCTTCTTAATAAAATTAAATTAGCGCTCGCTGTGTCTACAAAATGTTCAAATTTTCCTAAACTGACAGTGGGCGGCATATAGACGACACAAATATAAAATTCAACTATTCTATTATAATTTTTAAATGAAAAACAATCTAGTTGTATACATTTTGTTTATCTATTGCAATCATCAAACCACCACCAGTTGCTTTAGAGTTCGGACGTGATATATCACGGTCTATGTATATACAATATATCGATAATCGAATAATTCCGCATCTATAACATTACCCTGAAGCGATACATCTGTAATAATTATTATATCATAAATATTTAAGGAAACATTCGTACAAAATATATTAGTCTTAGTATTCAGGCCTCCATAGTTTTGGTAAAAACAGTGTATTTGCACTAATTTACAAAAGTTATACCAGTAAGACCTTAACGATAATTACAATGTTGGACTTTAAGTTAATTACTTTAATTATTTTATTTACTGAAGCTCAGTCGCAGATAACAATTGTTCTGACGCTTCGTCTTTTCGTACCAATACGCGACCACCTCTCATCCTACCAAAATTTGTAACGTGCCTCTTTCACCTTCAGTCGTGTCGCTTAATGGATCTCTCTGTTAAGTTGAGAATGTGTTTAGCGATACAAATGGATTTATTGTCGCCACCGATGCCGACATAGGCAGAATTGAGCTTGTCTAGTGGGTGGTTCCTGTAAAACTTCAATATTGCAGATAAAAATCCGTCACCAACTAGTGGGCTAGTAAATTTTACAATAATTGATCTTGGTCGTGAAGATGTCGGTTTGCCTTTGGCTACTCTCGTACACATGTGAATATAATTGATATTTAGGTCTAACGAGACTGTTTTAGCCAGCTATTTTGTCGAGTGGCGAGACCCCTTGCCTTTAAATTCAGAGGGTTTCGGGTTCAAACCCTGGTTGCGCACCTATGACTTATCGAAGTTATGTGCGTAATTATTGCTTGCTCCGTGCCTCGGAAAAAACGTTAAGCCGTTGGTCCCGGCTGTCATGAACATATACGGCAGTCGTTATTAGGAAGTCAGCGCCTTCTAACTGGCTGACAGCTGGTTTAACCATAGAATGGTGTTTCTTTCCCTCTGGATTGCGGAGGTCAGACGGCAGTCGCTTTACGTAATAACTTAAATTAAGTCAAATCTGGTTAAACCAGTGAGCAGACCCTGGGCCCTTAGTTTAAGTCTAGGGAAACCGGGATAATGCTAGGATATGAAGACTTAGTTTTCTGTCCTGTTTTTCACATATTGCAACTTCATGTTAGAAGCACTCGTATGTTGTTCATAATAGTGTGAATGATAATCTAATTTATTTGTTAGCATCACTTAGTTTCATAGGGTCATTTACCAGACGTAAGTTTCATTCAAACTTGTTATTGAATTCAGTCCTTATACTTTCAAATTCAGTACTCTTTAAGTAATCTTTAAATTTAAATGTAGCGAATTTGTGTTTCAAACTGGCAATTCCATTCGGATGCGATAGTATTTCTTATAAAATCGGCAACGTCCTTCCCCTACGAATCACTAATTTCACAGACAAGTCAGACAATGATGTACATTTTTAGAATCAGCTCTAGTAGGCGAAAAAATTGTTTTTGTCTGCGTTCGTTGATTTACCCACCCTGGAGATGATTGAAAGCTGGCGTCTAATCGGCTTTTTTGGATATTGGTGTATTCACCTTTAGGCTTCTTACTAACGTAGTTTTCTTAAAAAAAATATTTCTTGTATATAATTAACTGAAGCAAAAATTATTCCACTAATTAATTCGTTTTATCTATACTGGCAATACGGAAAACCGTCATTCCAGTAATTCTATGTGACTTTTAAAATATTCTTAATTTTTTTTTAATTCTTAATTAAAAAAAATGCTTTGCTTAAATAAATATAATAAAATAAAAGAGACCTCAGAGCCACGCAGGCATTAATATTTATTTTTATCTGTGATATATTCCTAAATATATATTTTTAATAAAGTAGTGTTCAACCCGAACCCAAATCACTTGTGACATTAAATTCACGGTTCTTAGTGGTATTTTTGGCACTGTTTATGATTATATGCAGGTGTCTTAAAAGTTATTAATGACATAGTCAGGCAAATATTATGCAATGTTTTATTTATTTACCTAAGTGGAAGGAACATTAGCGAATATTTGTCCTTTTATTTTTAGTAAAACATGGCATATCTTAACGACTTTTTGTTTATATTTTTTTCTTTTTTATATCTACTTTATGCATATGTTCAGATACTTTTATTGTAGAACCTGCTTATCGTCGGTGATATTCTGAAACCGCGGAACTAACAGTGTTTAAAACCGCGTATTTACAAAACTAGCAAAATCGAGATTTCGCGGGCTAAGCTTCGTTGTAGTGATTGGCTGCGTTCTGTGATAATGGCTGGGCCTATTTTCCAATAGGAAGCCGTGAAATCGAATGTTTTTTAATCCGCGTAACGTCAGGTGATTGTTTATTGTGCCCAAACCGCGTATCTGCGCATCATAACATGAAAGGTGTGTTTGTTTAACGAAGCGTGCGTGAAACAGTGTGATTTTAATTATAAATGCTGCATGAACTGGTAAGTGAACACTATTTCTATATATTATATTTCTTAAGGTACATAATAGGATAATTTGTTATTTGAATTATGAATATTAACCCTGAGAAAACATCTTTTAACTATTTCGATGTTAGATACGCGGTTTCAAAACAGTTTTTCGTTGTCATAACGTTTTTCGTTTTCTGTTACATACGCGGTTGCAAAAGTTATCTACATACTCGTAACTCAGGTTAAGTTGTTGTATTTATTATCATAAAACTAGAACTTTTGAACCTATCTTTGAGAATTCAACTACTATTTAATTAAAGTTTTAGTTTAGTTAGAGTTTATGTATTTTTTCTTTGTCAATAAAATACTTAAAAAATGTTCTAGTAACTGACCAAACGATTGTTTTTTTTTAGTTTACATCATGGAGCAAGAAAATAAGTCTGCGAATGTGGCTGTTGTCACTTTAAGAGATCTCGCGAAACGTCGCGCCGAACTTATGCGTAAAAAGCAGCTCATATTGGATAAAGCTAATAATACTAACCCCCTCCCTCAAACATTAATTGAACCATCTCCAGCGACGCAACTACCATGTTTCCCAATTGCCACTACACCCGAAAAAGTTCATGGTAGCAATGCATACTGTGAAACTCTGACAACAGTTTCTGAGTCTTCTGGCCCTAGCGCATCATCTATGATGATTTCAAATGTTCCAGAGGCTTTCGATTTTTCTGCGGATGATGTAGATAATGATCCCGATTACGTTCAATTATCCGAAATAACAAATTTACAGCCTATTGTTTTTCATTGATTATTTGACTAAGTTATTAGAAGAAGATAGCAGGGATGTTGTCATCTGGACGGATGGCTGCACTGCACATAACAGAAACTCAATAGTTTCTAATGCCCTTTTAAGATTAGCAGTAGACAAAAAATACAAAAGTATCTGGAAAAAGGTCACACTCAAATGTAGGTTGATTCCGTACACTCCGTAGTGGAAAGAAAGCTAAAAATTTTGAAGCATCCTTCTCCATACCAGGTCTTTCAACCAAATTACACCTTTTTTAAAGACTACAGTCTGAAAGAATACCAAATTTGTGATTCCATTCGTCCTGGACGTTCTGCTGGAGATGATTGCGTAGTGGATCTGAGGGTTTTAAAGTATAATCCTAACGGCACAATAGAGTTTAAAAAATACTCTAAAAATGATTTCAACCCACTTTTTTAGAGACCAAAACCCATTCTAGCTGTAGTTGAAAATGTACCTCCCCTGTACTCATCTAGACTGCCTATATTAGACAGTAAGTATCAGCACTTACAGCAATTAAAGAGTGTGATACCTGCAGATTGTCACTTATTTTGCACATTGAGGCAATTATAATTCTACTCAGAAGTAATATTTTTATAGTTTTGTTCTTTATTTTTAGTTTTAACTGTTAATTAGTAAGTACCCTCTCAATAAGGTATGTTTAACATACTTAGCTATGAAGAGCTATTTTTTTATATTATGGGGATTTACAGTGTTAATTTCTTGTATATTGTTGATTACCTAATGTACGGTGATAAATACGTGGCAAAAAATAAACTCTGAAGTTGACTGAATAAATAATTAAAAGATGTTGATTGTATTCTTTTGTGTTATTTCGGCGGACAATTCCGCGTAAGTGACATAAAAAAACTCATTTTGATTTTATTTGTGATAATAAAACCGCGAAAGCTAATTTACTAATTAATTAATACATATTTAACATAACTAATGCCTACAATATCAAGAAGAATATTATTATTTGACAATTTAAAAGCTTAAACAATAGAAAGTCATGTGGTTTAATAAATATTATGTTTTTACTCGTTCCTGTAAAATTCACTGCACCTACCTTACGCGGTTTTAAACACTGTTAGTTCCGCGGTTTCAGAATATCACCGACGTTATGTACTTTGTTTATAAGATGTTATTGCGTAACTCATTTGATGACTTGAACAAAAGTCAGCAAGATTCTTTATAAAATTATTATGCAGTATCTACCTACCAACCTTCTTAATAATGTACGAAAAATTTGGTGTATTCATTAGAGTATCACATTTACTCGTTAACATAGAGAAACTTAAATACATATTAACTGGAAATTTCTGTGGAAATGTTCTTTGTAGATCTTGTGTCTGATGTGTAAATAAGTTTTTGGGTATAATTAATTTACATAATTTATCGCAGAAGTGTAATAAGCTTACTTACGACTTTCGTAACTCGTAGCTCCGCTGTGATCAACCATGAAAGTAAAGCGTATTTCGAGAACCATATTTCTTTATAATACATAATGTCACGCCTCTTTCCCGTAGAGGTAGGCAGAAATCACATCCTTCCACTTGCTACGATCTTGGCACACACTTTTAGCTTCATTCACACTCATTAACCTCTTCATACACGCCCGTCGGTTTAGGGTACTTTTGACCTGCCCTTTCTTTAAATTTTTTTGTATTTGGTCATGGAAGGTCTTACGTGGTCTTCCCCTCCCAACACTTCCATCCACTTGTCCATCATAAATCACTTTCGTTAATCTACTTTCATTCATCTTCTCAACATGACCAAACCATCTAAGCATACCTTTCTCAATTCTTGTCACTATATCTTCTTATACACCAGCTTCAACCCTTATTACTTCATTCCTTATCCTATCACATATTTCTTTACGCCGCCAAATTGCTTTAACGACTCTCACATGTACCAACATTTAAATATGCTATCCTAAGCACGAAAGCGATCGATATTAAATGCTACAAAAAACGGTCTACTATCCGGGAACTGACTTTAGCAAACTCTGCTTTACTTGAAGATCGTTTCCGCCACCTCGTACCGCTGAGCCGAGTGCTTTATTAAAATAGTATTACTATGCATTGATTCATTAAATCAGTAAATGTTTACAGTCACGCATAGCATTGCAGTGAAAACCGGAAGACAAAATCATAAACAACAGCGGTGTATCAGCGGCGCTTCCTCGAAATTAGTATAATACTCGATTCTCGGTCCTTTTTAATTATTTAATTAATATCAATGATTTGCCACATTTCGAAAACGAAAATCACGAGATAGTATTGTTTGCTAATGATACATCATTATTATTTAAAACTAGCAGCGCCCTGCGGTTTAACCCGCGTGGTTCCCGTTCCCGTGGAAATATCGGGATAAAGAGTGTCCTATATGTTAGTCCAGGACTGCAGCTATACACGTACAAAGTTTCATCACAATCGCTCCAGTAGTTTTTGCGTGAAAGAGTATTAAACATCCATCCACACATACAAACTTTCACGTTTATAATATTAGTAGGATAAAGCTATATCAGAACTTAGACGAAGCAAAAAATCCGGTCTCAAATATGGTGCACTGATTTGACGTCAACAATCTGGAAATGTGGCTAAAACGAAATGTATTGAATTCGTGACGCCTAACGTCAGCCAAGTATACACCGCTTTTAAAAAAAGGAAGCTGATTGGAATTTGGGCGTTATATTAGATTCTAAGCTACAGTGGGGCTCACATATTGGTGAATTAGTGAATTGTCGAATAGACTCTGCAGCATTCGCGGTAAAGAAAACTCGCCAATTAACAGACGTTGAAACAGCTAGGCTTGTATTTCATACGTATTTTCTTAGTTTTTCGTATGGTATTCTTATGTCGGGTTGTGCCGCAGATATTCAAGCTATTTCTGTACTGCAGAAGAGGGCTATTCGAGCATTTTATTATCTACCATGTAGACAGTCACTAAGGGATAAATTCAACGAAATTGATATTTAGACAGTGGCGGGTTAATTTGTTTATGAAAACCTGCTATATATAATGTATCAATTTAGTAATACATAATTTAAGCATAAGGAATAAGCATGAACTAGTTGTACCTGCCACTAGGCTCCAACAAATTAACAAATCTTTTAAAGGGCAATGTGTGCGATTCTATAATCAAATCCCAAGCATTATACAGCAATTAAGCCTAAATGAATTAAAATTAACAATTAAACGACAGCTATCTTCAAAGGAATACTATTTTATCAAAGACTATATGGCAGATTGAAATGCTTGGGATTAAACTGCCGTTTCATTTTTCATTTATTTTATTTAGAATCACCAGTATATTAAAAATAGTTACATACATTTTATTGAAATTATCTAAGCGAAACAAACAATTAAGGTGAAAACCTCATGCAATGAGAAAAAAATTACTTAAAACAACTCAACAAGTAAAACAATGCAAAAAATAATTTATGCAAAAAAAAGGGAAAACAGTTTACAACTTATAATAAACTCCTCAATGCTATAGTATAATTTTCTTTTGAGCTCACTATGTGAGTCAGCAAAGAAGTCGAAATCTTTATTTTTGTTAAGAAGCTTACAATGCCCGGGAGTAGGCACCTAGAATTGATCAGGTGGACAGAGTGGAGCTATAGGAGTTCGAGGATATCTTATAGGAACACGAAACATAAATCTCTGAAGCAATTCAGGACAGTTAATGTTGTTTTTTATCTTATCGTGGGAACCACAGACAATTCGTGGCGCACTTAGACCCTTATGTTGGATCTTTCGTGCATCCTCTTGCCTTTCACTCCAAATCTCCAAATATTGTTACCATCATCTTTATGACAGTCTTTGCAGAATGGAGCCCACTGTCTCTTGGTTGTGGGTAGGCCACCCCCAGGAGACCCATTCGGCAAACAGCCAACGAGTCACAGGTACACAGCAGGTGTTCCATAGAATCCTCTTCGTCTCCACATCTACGACATAGAGGTGATTGCACTAGTCGCATCCATCTATTCGCATCTACTTCATCAGAGGTCGACGAGATACCATTCGTAATTCTTTTAGGGTAATTACTTTAACCACCCCTCTTGCACTTTATGTACGACCAGAAAAACTTGCGGCTACTTTGAATGCTTTCCTCAGTTTTATTTAGGGAGCGTTCAAGTATTACGTAACGCAATAAGGGAGGAGGGGGGGGGTCTTGTAAATCGTTACGATGCGTTACAGGGGGGGTAGGGAGGGAGGGTTCGAACGTCGCGTTACGTAACATGTTTTTTTTATTTTAATAAAATAAAAAACTAGGGAATTAAAATCTCCCAAGTTTGCAACCCTTTTTGTTTATGTTTTACGGGGAATCCCTTGACTGTATTGTACGTCATTTTTATTTATATATATAAAATATATTTTGTTAGTGTTTACGCAGAAGCATATTATCGTGTTGTTAAAGTGAGTTCATTTACTGTAATATCCTCAAAAGAGGGAGATTTACATAATAAGCTGTTTTTGGCCTACAAAGACTGTCATGCTGACTTGCCAGCGCAACTGTGCCAAAAAAAGGCCAACGAAATTTGGAAAACGGCTAAAGAAACACTTAAAAATAAAGAAAAGTTTCTAGAACATATAAGTAGTGTTATACGAGAGTTCAAGGTGAAGACCACAAAGAAAAAAGCAAAAATGCTTAGTTACTTTACACAGGTAAGTTTACTGCTAATTTTTAATAATATTCCATAGGCTAGTAAGTACCTGTATAATGTATAAACCAAACCTAGATAATTTTATAACATAATTGGTCGGTCATAAGTATTATATATTTTTAGCTTCCTGTGAAAACATCAAACACGCCAGCAACACAATTTTCAGCAAGACCCAATGTCCCATCGACTTCAGGTACTGTTCAACAAAAACAGGTGCGTCTGTAAAGTTTTTCAGTACACACGCTTGTGATACAGTACAGTGGCACTGGAGAGAAGGATTTCTCGAAAAACTGAAATGAAAATTGACAACTACGATGTTTCGGCGGAATATAGAAAGCCCAAAAATAACTTGCAGGATCCAGCAGAATCTAATCTGGCGTGGTATAGCGCTCACGTCCGTGAGTCTGAGTGGCTAGCAACCCCGTGGACAGAGGCGCAGTAATTGTAATTGAATTGTTTGATTTACATACTTACTATTTGAATTATGGCCGATGTTATGTTACCAAAAAAAATTTAGAATACTTCTAATTGCATTGCCAAAGGGTAAAATAAACTTGTTAAGTACCTATTTCTACCTCCTCTATCTCCACGACACAGGGAATCCTAGTGTGGAGTTCAGCGAATCTTACTGTTGTTGTATGTGCCGTACTACGGCTATCATATTATAAGCATGTAACTTTTATTGTAACAGTAAGCTCATTATGTATAAGTTTTATTGAACCCAATAAAAATTATTATTATTATTATTATTATTTTAATATTTAGAGTTTGTTATATTAGGTCGGGGCAAAAGTCTTTTCGCATAACGTAGGTATAAACTTATTATAAATTTTTTTTGACTTTACTATTTGTGTCTGGCTGGTTTTGGTAACATTAAAAAGGTTCCATTATAAAGAAATACAAATTTGGTTCAAACGTTTTCAGTCCGGAAATTTTGATGTTAAAGATGCACCTCGCTCTGGTCGCCCTATTACGAATAAAATGGACGCCATTTTTGAAAGAGTGGAGCAAGATCGGCATATTAGTAGTTACGATGTAGCTGAAGAACTGGGAATTGACCACAAAACAGTTTTGACCCATTTGAAGAAAGCTGGTTATACAAAAAAGCTCGATATTTGGGTGCCACACGAGCTCACTCAAAGAAACTTAATGAACCGTGTACTCATTTGCGATTCATTATTGAGACGTAATGAAACCGAGCCGTTTTTGAAGAGATTGATAACTGGCGATGAAAAGTGGATCACGTACGACAAGAACGTGCGAAAAAGGTCGTGGTCGAAAGTTGGCCAGGCTTCACAGACTGTGGCCAAACCTGGCCTAACACGAAATAAGGTGATGCTGTGTGTATGGTGGGATTGGAAGGGCATTGTTTATTATGAGCTTTTACCGCCCGGCAAAACCATCGATTCTGATCTTTACTGCCAGCAACTGATGAGATTAAAGGAAGCAGTCGAGAGAAAACGGCCGGAATTGATCAACAGGAAGGGTGTGGTCTTTCATCACGATAACGCTAGACCACACGCATCTTTAGCCACTCAGCAAAATGCTAATGTCTCTGCCCACAAAATGGCAGAAAGTTATTCAACAAAACGGCACATATATATTGTAAATAAATGTAAATAAACTTTTAAAAAAAAGTCTTGACTTTTCATACAAAAATACGAAAAGACTTTTTCCCCAACCTATTATTTTATGACAATATAAATAAATAAGAAATGTCTTGTTTTTTACTTTTACTTTTCTTAATAATGGTTTAGTTTAATCAATAAGTGTCACAAGAAGTTCGATAATAATGTCAGATGGAAAAAGACGCATGGCCACGGAAATTTCATACAAAATTATTGTTAATATTTTTAACCTTTTTATTTAGTCCTAATTTAATTTTAATATTATTTAAGATATTTTTCAACGAACTATTCATTGCTATACCTAAATCAGATAACTATATCTATTCTGAATCATTTTCGAAATCAACTATCGCTACTGAAACTATTAATAGTTGAGCGACACTAGACGACTGTTGGTTGGTGAATTCAACTTATGTTTTCAAATATTTCCATTTTTTCAAAGCAAGTATTCAAAACACGTAGGTAGTTGTCAATTTTTTTTTATTATAGACAAGAACAATCTTCTTAATTAATTATTTTAGTTCACATAATTCTTGACTTTAAATTTTATTAACTTTATTTTATTATAAATCAATTTATATGACATTATACATTTTTTTACTTAACAGACGATGTATTTTTATGTTCTGTGACGTGTATTGTTTATTACCAATAAATCAGTATTCGTGTAGTTCTTTGAATTTAAGTGTCATGTTTTTTACTAACTAAACCAATAATGTAGTCATACCACTGTGACTTTAACGTAATGTAGACATCGTATATGCACGTGCGCATGCGCCGTGTGGTACTGGCCTATAGTTGTGCCACCCCTTCTCATCTCAGGTTGCCGATGAAAACTTCTACCGGATGATGGGCAGTAGCGTCATTCTGCGTACTGCCTGGACCTGCGATCACCAGCCTGAATGCCCAGCGTAATGATACATCTATCATTATAATCTCAGCCAGTAACGTTCCACAGTCCTCTCGTCGTCTTTCAGCACGACATCCTCTTATTGTGGTAAGGGTGCAGATTAATAGGCTTTGATATGTGGCTGCCTTCTTCTTCAGCCTGGCCTCTCGCAGGGTCGGCTTTCCAATTATGCAAGGCCACTAGACTCGTTTATGTGCAGCGCTCTCTGCCAAGCCCACCTCTCTCATATCTTTGTGGTCTGTGGTCGTACAGGTGGCTTTTGGTCTTCCTCTGTCCCTTCCTGTAGCTGTGGATAGATACTTCCTTACGGCATGGTAATCCAACCTTCTTAGCATAATTATGGCAATATCGCCTAATCGTGGCATTCGTGGCGTAACGTCTGCCGGAGCCACCCGATATTAAATGCACAGCTTTCTGCTTTCGGTGATAATTTCCAAACGAAGCTACTCTCGTAGCTATATTGGAAAAAAGAAGTGTAGTAAAATTATTATTGCTATGTTTAGCAGTTTGCAAAAATTTGAAAGTTTTAGATTCGCCAGAGCCTCGTCCGTGGTTCGGTCTTGCAGGTGAGGTTAGCTTGGGTTCTTTACGTTTAGTAGGTCAGGCATACGTTACATAGGTACACATTGTTAGATATACATTTCAATTTATTTATATAAAAGATACAATATTGTCATCATCATCATCATGTCAGCCTGGTAGAGTCCACTGCTAAAAATTGGCCTGCCCATTAGCTGGCATTCTATTAGGGGTATTTTACATCCCCCCCGAACTGGTCTCCACCTTGGCGTGGTGGGGGGGCTGAGTACCTCCCGGAGGCCGGAAAAAGGTAACACCCAGAGACCGACGACTCTGGGTGCCCTTAGTACTGAATACCGGGGAAGAAACTAAGAGGGACCTGTGGAGGTCGCAGCGGGCGGGCCAGGAGGGCCCGCTCAGCAGCGCCAGGAGGGTCTAGGCAGTGGGGGGAGGGGGCCCCTGCTGTCTCACCATGGACCCTGCGGGAAGTCAGCCACACACGCTATGGTCGCACGGGGAGGAAGAAGGGGCGCTTCCACTGCGCTTCTCTGAGGAGGTCCTCCCGGTTTTGGTCCGGGAGACGTTGGCCGCAGGCGGGGTGTCAGAAGCTGCAACCCAGGTAGTGGCCCCCGCCTCTGTCTCAACAAGCGGCGGGCGTCGTCGGAAGATTTTTAGTGGGTACTACTGCGGACAGTCGTGTCTGCCGGTGGTGAGTCCCACACCCCCTTTCGGTCCCCCTTTGGCCGGAAGGCAGTGCGTAAATGCATTTTGTTAAAGACGTGAAACAAAAAAAAAGGGGGGTATTTTTCATAATAACCACGATGGAGACTTCTTGGCGGGAAGTGAAGCGTCATGTCTGCAGTTTTGTTTTATTTTCTAAAATTTGTGATATTTCTAACATTAATGTTTAATAACGGTGGATTATTAACCGTTAAGTGTTTGTAAACGTACTGATAACGTGTTGGTAAATGAAATAAAACAGTGCAACATAACTTTTCAAATTCTCTCAAGAAGTCCATGTGAGATCTCAGTATAGTCCCACATCTTTACTGAGGACTCAAGGGGCTTAAGGGGAGGGGATCTCATTTACCATTTATCATCTTTATCACCACTCATTCTCATTTACTATAATTTATAGTATCTCTAACTTGACACTGGCTAAATGTGCAAACCGCACGAAGCCATTATTTAAAAGAAGAAGAAGAAGAACCACGATGGACAGGCGGGTTGGCGATGGTAGTTTAAGCCAGTACGGAAAATGACGCTGTTGCTCATCATCCGGTAAGTTATCTCTTCGTCTACTCTTACAACTCCCCATGAGATGAGAGTGACACTATTCTAGGCCGGTTCCACACGCCACGATACAATTGAATTACAGATGTAGGTTATTGAATAGGAACAACACGCTGTCACTTTTACTCGTGTGGCAACTTGGTCGTCGCCACGCCCTTGAAATGTCATTTCCCATCCATAATTTAAAATCCGTATTTGAAACAATACAACTCTTTATTTTTAACACTTAAAGTTTTATCTTGTATAATTTGCCTAAAATAAATCTTGTCATCTTTATTATCAATATTCACTACTATAAACTTTGGGAAGTGTTATCGAACATATTATATAGTCTCGCAGCCTTTACATCCCATTGAGGATTGGAAAAATAGCGGCGATAACCCAGTATCTAGTCTCATACAGGCTATTCTAATATGAATGACTTAAAACATGAATATTATCAATGTTATGTTATATTGCATTGTATAGCTTCACGGACAAATGAAGATTGTAATTCTAGTACCAAACCAATGGACATATTTAAAAGAGCCTGTGAGTTTCTTGCCAGTTCTTCTTACAGAGCGGTGGCTCGGAACTTACATTCACTTAAACTTAATTGTTTTTTGTTTTTAAATTGTTTTGTCGCATGTAAGTGAATCTAAGCTTCGTGATTTAGTGAAATAATATTTCGATTGTTTTTTTTCATTTTTAATTATGACGTTTTCAAGTACTATGTACCTATAATAGTTAATGAAATAAATACTTTTTTTACTTTTTTAGTGCCTGATAAGCGGCAATAGGCTCGCCACCTATTACGTGGGACCAACTATATAATTGGCGAAGTGTGGGCGTATAATATGCTTCTGCCTACCCCTTCGGAGAAAAAGGCGTGAATGTATGTATGTATGTTGTTGGTCTCACGTAGTTGGCGAGCCTGTTGCCGCTTACCGGAAAAAATTGTGTTCGCCAGAGCCTCGTCCGCTGATCGGCAGGTGCACCACTTGCACGTAAGGTTGACTTGACTCCTAAGATATTGGAAGAAGCCCAATACACCTATATATAAAAAGTATATTTTTACTCAAAGCTATGCTTAGTTGGAGCTAAAACACGCCTGTAATATAGCAATGAATATTAATTTAATAAATTTACTTCTATGGGCATATATTTTTACCTGCATTGTTGCAGCTAATCTCAATTTTGAAATTATGTTAAAATACTAATGCCAGTCGTCGTACCAAATTACAATTTCCAAGATAATAGATAGGATACATAATAATAAATAAAGCTGAATGGAACAGGTATTTAAAGTATAAGATTTGGAACAGGAATATCGACTAATGATTAAGGTAATGGAAAAAGCTTCAGTTTATTCAAATATCCATTTCATCCATGGTTTATAATCTCCGCAATGCCCTTGCACTTAGATATTTAAAAAACGCTATTCTTCAAACAACAAAACAATTTTTTAAGACCTTTGATGTTTCTGCGTTGAGTTTTTTCTTGTAAGGAAAAAGTTTGTATACCACTTACCAATAAGAAAATAAATTCAATCACTGTCGGTATGTCACATAAAAACTTAATTGAGATTGGAACTGCTTGGAAATCGTCACTTTTTTATAATGAAATATTTAAAGCGCTTCGACCGTTGAAGTTTTTGAATTGAGAATTTGGTTCGGGTATAAAAGCGGGACGCGCGGAA
Organism: Musotima nitidalis; assembly: GCA_949126915.1. Lineage (NCBI taxonomy): Eukaryota > Metazoa > Arthropoda > Insecta > Lepidoptera > Crambidae > Musotima > Musotima nitidalis. The sequence goes on along the minus strand of OX421424.1, from coordinate 613,036 downwards.
GGAATTTTCAGATCGCGTAAACGCATGCACGCGCATGTGCCGGTATGTGCGACTGTGCGGAGCGCGGCCGGCGATGCGTGTCGCAGCCGCGCGAGCGTCGCCCGCCCTGCGTCTGGCGACGTAATGTTATTATGGCCGCTACACCGGCAATCATAATAACTATTTTTCTTACTTTACACACGATAGTACATACAAGGATTTGACATATTAAAATATAGGTATTTTAATTCTTGACCGATATGATTTTTGCTCATGGTGTCGTGGTTTCGATTCCCATACAGGACAAATCTTTGTGTGCATGAACATGAATATTGGTTCTAATTAAGATGTTGCCTACGAATAAGAAGTATTAATTTCATAAAAACTATTTATAGATTATACGTTATTTAGAATCCATAACATAAGTTCTTAACGATTCTTATCGTGTAACTAATTAATTGGTGTATTTGTAAGATTATTGATAAAATTTTCCAATTTTTTCCGACTAATAATATAAACTTGAAAGTAAGGATATCTATAATTGTCTAGATCACGTTAGAGCTTACACCAAACGCAAAGCTTCTAGTAACTTCAGCAAAAGATCTATTATATCAGCAAAGATAATGTTGGAGAGATCATCGAAGCTGAACTATCCGACAAAGCATAGTATTATAAATAAATCATTCTTTTTATACATTCACGAAGAAGCATATCAGGCAATGCCGATTTTCTTAGAGCAAGAGTTTATGAAGCTGGAATTCAGTTCCTTATGAAATAATGTGCTCTCTACACAATTCTTTCTATATGATAAGTTTTTCCTATAATGTGGTAGAGTATATATAAAAAAAAATTAATTAATATGTATATAATTATATAATTCTACTGTACTTGTGTATGTCAATAAGATCCTCCAAAAAAGACTTGACAGTTTTTAATGATTTTTCTTGTGTATGCGTTTCGGTGTCGTCCTGGATGGTTTAGATTCACAAATCAGCTTACAGACGAATCTACAGTTAAGATCTATATTGTATGTATACTGCAATTGAGTGATCAAGAAAATATGCGTTGATATGAATTCCGGTAATGCCTTGATAATAACTTTTAATACTTATAACAATAAAAAACGTACCGCACTATATGACTGTAAACAATAGATTCTCTACTTTTTGCCATTTTAATTTGAGGGTATGCTAGTGAACATATAAATTCAACTACAAGACGAATAAAGGTAATAAAGTAATTATGAATTTGCAATTTCACTCGCAAACTCATGCAATAAAATTACAATTGTAGTCGGTAATTTTAAGCTATTACAGCGACCGCACGTTACGAGCAATCACGTCACATTAATTTCAACTTTTGTGTTTAGATATTAACTGAAAACGGCAATAGGCGCGCCACCTATGGACGTGGGACCAACGATATAGTAGGCGAAATGTGGGCATTTTATATGCCTCTGTCTACTCCTTTAGAAAAACAGGCGTTATTATTTGTACGTTGTTGTTTTTCTTATTTACCTTATAAAGGGTTTGAAACGGGTTTTCAGGGGTCAGAATTCTCATCATATCAAACCTCTAAAGTCCTTCTTTGAAAGCATGAGCATTAACCTCCCCAATATGGGCAAATTCCCTAATGTAATATAGTCTGTACATTAGGGGTATTTGTCCATAATCACCATACATATATACATACATAACGTCACGCCTCTTTCCCGTAGGGGTAGGCAGAGATCACATCCTTCCACTTGCTACGATCTTGGCACACACTTTTAGCTTCATTCACACTCATTAGCCTCCTCATACACGCCCGTCGGCTTAGGGTACTTTTGACCTGCCCTTTCATAATCACCAGTAGTGGTATTAACCAGGGCATTACTGGTGATGGCTGCAAGTGTGCATAATCTGTGGTGACGACTCTCTTTTAGGTGCATTATAGGCCACCTAGTGGTATCACAAAGAATTAAATAATGAAAACATATCAGTCTTCAAGAAAATACCGGTATGATATCTCTGTAAAAATAAATAGCCATGGATTAAAACTTATCACTGTTTCTGAATTTCTGTTATGATATTTATTGGCCATTAAAGGAGCTATTGAAGAGGGCAAGGTAATTAATGAACAATTAGTCGCCACTATCTCTAATCAGATCTTCATCGCTTATAACATTTATCAGCCTTATTCGCGAGAAGGTTTAGAACACATTCATATACTTCCTTATTAAATATAATCCTTATCCCCCAGCTTAAATCCCAGCTTAATTTGCGCTTATAAACGTCATGCCCTCTCTATTTACCTGTTTTTTCTCTAAAACCTAGAATTGGTCATAGAATGTCTTACGTGTCCAATATTTCCATTCATTGCTCAACTCATTCATTTCTTCTTTCAATCTTCGTGCCTTTAGCGTTTTTTGTGAACCAAGGAACGTGAACTATCCCGCCACTAATCATTGTGAGCAGAGAATGCCGCTAAATAAATGTTCACTCTTTGTTGCCAAGACTTAAAAACTACAGTACAAATATACAACAATTGCTAATCTAGGCGGTCCCTTCACTAAAAGCGATCTTTTTCAAACTTTTTTTCGGAGTGGAGAGAACAGTAGGCTAAGTATCAAAGAGAGTATAGATAATAATAACACATACCTTAGTAATAATGATTATACTCATATATATGAATACAATACAAACATACAACAATTTTGTAACAACTAATCCGACTTATCCAAATATTGAGACATAATAGGTATTTTTTGGGGAACAATAAGGTCACTAGGAGTTGTTTCGTGGACTTCTTTTTCTGCCAATATCAGATGCTTCCTCCATGGTGTCAGGGAACTTGGATCCGAGCGTCTCTGGGGTGACAAAGACCAGAAGGCCAGAGACCAGGGCAAAGCTGGCGAACAGCACATATGGCAGCTTATCCCAAACTGCACCCTGGGTATATATTAAAATGCATACAATGTAAGTTTAAAATCATACACCTGATGAATAAGAAACACAAGAATATTGTGTCTTTTCCTTTAAATAAGTGTAAAATAACACCAATAATCCTTTTCAATATCACAAGATTTCACTCTACAAAACGGACCTGATTGTTAGTGGTCGCCGCAATCAATGAATGCTCGTATTTTTTTAAAAGTACCATACGCAAGTGATACCATAATTTACACTTAAATTCAATACAAAATTCTGGGTACTTTTAACAATTAGGTATATAAAAGCAAAGCAACTTTAAACGGTGCAGTCCTTACCAGAGCTGGTGTCAAAGGTGCTAGGATGGAGCCGATCCTGCCCATCATGGAGGAAAATGCAAATAAGCGGTGCCGGTAGTTCGTAGGATACAGCTCAGCCGTGTACACGTATATGGAAGTCATCACCGCCGCTATGCAGTAGGTGCCGACCATGTACAGGGTCAGCGATAGGGCATATTGTTCTGAAATCATTGTTTTTTTGAGTTCTCAACTGACCACTGACCTTATATTACCGGAAAGTTTAGGCACAAAGCTGAACATAATCGTGGTCTTTGATTTCGGAGGCAAAGATCAGTCGACTTCAGGCTGGTAACTCAGCGCAGTAAGTATGTTATTAACTTCATCTTGATTTGTCTATAGATTCACCTATTGAACTATTTTACCTTTCACCATTTTAACTTACCTATCACATCAAATTCAATGAGTTGAGTGCAAAAAAATATATGTATTTCCCATCATCTAATTAAAGTTACTTAGTAAATGAACCCAACAAATATTTGCTTACCATCTGGCAAGAAGATGTAGGCTATCTGACAACTAGCGCATAACCAAAAAGCTACAATCAATACTGGTTTTCTCCCAACAATATCCATTAAGAGTACTGCCGTCCAATATCCTGGTATTTGAGCAGCAGACACGGCCATGTAATTCAAGTATCGATTGCCTACTAAATTTACTGCATTGATAGATAGGCCATAGTAAATGAATGTCGTGGTCATCCACCACACCGGGGAAGCTAAGCATCGGATTAGAACTTTCTTATGCTGAAACAGAAGCACTATCAACCAAGGCTCATTTTCTTTCTCTTCTTTTCTCAAACTCTGGTTCCGATTCTCCTCCTCTGCCGACTGTTTAAAAGCTATCAAAGATTTATCTGATAACGTTTTGTTGTTGACTCTCGCAATAGTTTTCAGCACGTGCTCGGCTTCTTGATATCTGCCCTTACTCATGTACCATCGCACTGACTCTGTCATCAGCCAGAAATATAGAATGGTCATCAACTGGGGGACGTATAGTGTCAACGTGAGTTCTCTCCAGCTTGGCACGCCCCAAGCAATCAGACCCAAAGTGACTTGTCCTACGGAGAACATTGTGTTTATGGATGCGCCTGCCATGATCCGATACTTAGGGCCCATAACTTCCATCACTAAAAATAAGAAATAACTTTCTTAAATTGACACCATCTAGGATTAGAATTTGGAGATGTAATTATTACAAAGAAACATTACTTTTTAAGTTTCAACTATGTGTAATTTTACATGACAATTCTTATTCTCAAACTAAAAGTCATAATAGTGGTCTCAATAACCAAAAGAACCATTACGGAAGGTCGCGTTTAAGAATAGTTATATTACTATGTGGAAAATCATACTAGATCAGTTGAATTCTTGTACTTCAGGTTCTTCCAGCAAAATCAGAATTGACAGCACTGTAAAATCATCATCGCAATAAAAAAAAACCGTGCATTTTTGTCTCCGAAATATTGTAACCAAATTAAGTATGATTTCAGATATTAAGTTTGAAACCGTAATTGAAGTTTATTTTTCTTTTAACTGACGGTTAATAAAGATTAACGAAAAAATTTAAAAATAATAAAACATATAACAAACTTACAAAGAATATAAATAGTAGAGAATGCACCAGATCCAAATGTTGACTCGGCAAATTCGGAGATGATAAACCCGACGTAATTGTTGGAGAAGTATCGGAGGCAGCCCATCCAGCCTGTGTTGAAGGCGTTCAGGGCGAGGGCGGTGCGGCGGCCCCAACGGTCCGATACATACCCGGTGATGGGCAACGCAGTGAACGTGCCGATGTTGCGGATGGTGCCTATGAGGGCGCGACGCCACTCCTCGCAAGCAAGTCCAAACTGGTAATAGAAAAGGTTGGTTGTTTTGTTTTGCTAATAATAATATCAAAATTGCTTGCATATTGCGCAGCAGTCCACTCGAAAATAGCCTCTTTGAAGAGGCATCTTCGCAGTGGTGTAGACCAAATGGTAGTGAGTGATTAGAAACGCAGACAATAGTAGTTCGTGCACATAATATATTTGTCAGATTTAATGGTATTTGAAGAATACCAAAAAAAGTCCAATCTGGGTCATCTTCATTTTATGTGAGGATTACTGTAGTGTCCGTTTTTAATCGATATTTATTTGGGTCACTTAATTGGAGGCTTCGATTTAAAAACTGCCTATATTTTGACTAGGAATAAAAATAACTAATCAATAAACTAACATCATAAGCAACGCTAAGCGTGTTCTCATAAACATAGCTGTCGCAATCCTGGAGCGTGTTCCTGTCGAACCAGTTGACTGGACAGACTTCGTCGGATGGTGGCAGCGTGGTGACGTTGGAGTAGCGTTGGCAGTTGTCCAGGGTGGTCTGGCTGTTGCCGGGAATCGCGTTGAGGACCCAGCCAGCGGAATAGTCGGCGTCGCTTGACTCACATTCCGGGATGTGACACCTAGATTTTAAAATTTATTCCATACAATTTAATTATATGAAGTTGACATAATTATGACATTGTATTGAATAATATTAATATAGGTACAAATTACGATCACATGTAAATAAAAACGTCAAATTTTATAAAATTGCAATGTTTAAAAAAATCTTTCCATCATTGCCGTAATCAAAGATTCTTGGATCCGTAAATTCGCTGTAACTAAGTGCAAAAGAATAACTCAATGCCATAAGGCATTTTTGGGAAAGCATCGTTCGTATAAAGCGTTGATAAAGCCGCCCATCGCCGCCCCAGGGGCACGTCAGGGGGCCAGTACCTAGGATGATAATGGACTCATTGATAATTATGTTTGTTCAAGAATAAAAATGTTTCATAAATACCTGGTGTTGATCCTAGCTGTAGTGAAAACGTATTCATTGGCTCCCCAAGATCCAAATATCACAATAACCCACCCCAAGAACAACGTCCTCATTTGAAACCATCCGCATTGTCCAACTTCTCCAATAAGGATTGTGTCCAAATCTATACGCGACTTTGTACCTTTTTCATTTTTACTTTCTGTATCTTCTACACTTTGTGCGGAAGACATTTCAGTTTTCACTTTTCAATACTCTAAAATTATTTTAAAAATATATATAAACACGAAACTTTCCAGCACTAACAAAAGAAAAAAAATAACTGAAAGTCAATATAAATTCTAATTTTGATTTAAACTTTCGCCTTTAAAAATGTCAAAGACGTTGGAGCATATACATTTATAATGTTAGATTAGTAGCAACTGAAACAATTATTATATCGAACAGTCATCATTACAATATAGGATGTCCATAAAAAGATAACTTTGTTATCTAAAGATTATCTACTGTGCCATTGCTCCAGGATAAAACAGAGCTTATAGAAAATCCTCAATCATTACATGAACGCGTGATAAACACCTTTTTGTATTGATATGACCTATTTCACTTCATGGCAAATAATGAGTTCACTTTATTTTGATAGGTGCTCATGTATCGAAGCTTAATGCCTCACCATTTGTGAGCATCTTTAACACCTATGCTCGGCATCTTTCATAAATTTCACTTAAATCTAAATCCACAGAATCATAGGCAAGGGTCACTAGGTCCTAAAAACATAAGACAAGAATCAAGCGAGGACAAATCATTGGAATATGAAGGTTTTTAGTAGCCAAGGCAGACTTTCTCTACGCTTTATTAAAATTCATTCCGCAATCAGTGGTTGAACTGTTATAGGTATAACTGATCCCTATTGTTAAACAAAATCTATATGAATGTTTCTCTTTAACCGACCCAGTTAATGTCAATCAGAAGTCGCATTTACAATAGCATCTGTTGAGCCACATACCAATCCCATCAGACCTGAAATATCTTAATTTGGACATCAAGGGGACCCATAAGATGGTTTGCGGAGTAAATTATAAAAAGCTTGAAATAATGATAATCGTAAAATTATATTTGCATTCAAATGACAACGCTTTTCTCCAGGATGAAAAATCATCAAAAGACAGCCCCCCGATGTGGGTGAAGCGGAAGGCTGTGTTAGACTTTTACTGACTACAAACCATCTATGTTCCTTCTCGAGCCCGTTAAGTACCGACGCCGTGGTAACCCTTTCGAACAATCCTACTACATTGAGGTGGGCAGGATTGATGTATTTGAAATTTTAATGAGGCGCGCGTGGAACATGAATACGCCTTCGACGTCACCTATAAAAGGCGGACTGGTGGCGGCGAGCTATTCATTACTCACTGCCCACAAGCCAGCGCCTACGATGGCCAAGAATCGTATCGCGGCTCCCGAACGCCTCGGTTGTCCACCGCGGCAGCTGATGTCTTGACGAGAGCCGCTCTGTCGCCCTGTCTCCTTTGCTAGCATTACTGCTACGCTGCTGGTCTTCATTTAATAAGTCGGGTTTATGTGGCTCTTCGTTAGGCAATACACTCCATGTACAATAAACTCCCATGATACAGGCCTAGCCTAGTATGGGAGTTATTGAGTTTAATTTCTCCAGTGTACTTTTATCAAATAAAGAATTATTATATTCTATATTATTATAATATACACTTTTGATAATAATTTGCATTAGTGGTTTACGATGAAATAAACTCAAATCAGTCAATGCTATTCCTAAACTTATTACCAAAATTTACTGTTGTGTCTACATTCAATAAAATTGTATAAGGTCTTTTGATTATCTTATCTAGACAATACTTATATATGTTGTATTTTGTGAGACACGATAAAGATTAGTCTGCTATACTCGTAATATCAAAAGTAATGTAACTTTTATACTGTTACGGCTGCTCTTTGTTAAATTTCGAACACTTGCTCTGATATAGGAGGACGCAAATTTATACACCGCTTACAAAATTTCTCTACGTATAGAAAAACTATGTTTCGAGCCCAAAAAAGGTACGTAATAGGTGGTGAGCCTATAGCCGCTTGTCGGGCACTGATATGTTCGTCCGTTGATCGGCAGGCTCCTTAGGTCTTGGTAGGTTCCCATTCATTATTATACGATAAAATATACATAGTCTTGCATGTGTTAAATATTTAAAGTGTGTTTCCTACAAGAAAGAACTTCAAAAAAATATATTTAAGCTTACATCGTACACAATAGGAATTGTGTTTTCATACACCAACCTCTCGCAAGGAACTTCATGGGTTCTGTTGAAGAGGCTAGCAGGACATTCGTCGATAACACAATCTAGCCGTACCAAACATAAACGCGTGTGAAAGTACGAATAAATTAGGTATTAATTGTTGCTACAAAATAATAAATATGTTTATATATTACAATTAAAAAAGGCTTATATTTTAATAACATAGTTTTTTTTTTAATAATGGCTTCGTGCGTCTAGCACATTTAGCCAGTGTCAAGTAAGCGATATATTAATAATATATAATTCATAGTAAATGAGAACGAGTGGTGATAAAGATGATAAATGGTAAATGAGATACACTCCCCTAAGCCCCTTGAGTCCTCAGTAAAGATGTGGGATTTACTGAGATCCCACATGGACTCCTTGAGAGAAAATTTTAAAAGTGATGTTGCACTGTTTTGTTTGATTTACCAACACTCATGTGTGTTCACAAACACTTAACGGTTAATAATCCACCGTTATTACACATTAATTTTAGAAATATCACAAATTTTAGAAAATAAAACAATGTCTGCAGACATGACGCTTCACTTTCCCGCCAAGAAGTCCAATAATATAGTTATAATCATAATCATAATCATAATTCTTTATTGTTTCATTTGGTGTACACTTAGATCTTAAAAATAATATTTTGTCCTCAAATGAACCCTGCAAGGGTATCACAATTTAAAATAGGAAAACATTTCTTCCTTATATTATTTATAGAAATTAAATACATTATAAATTAAACAACCATAAAAATCAATAAACTATATATACACATTATGTTTTTACTAATTATATTAAATGTATAATAGTGTAAATGTTTATAAGAACTAGAATTTAGGATACTTACAAACTTTTTCAATTATCTGTAGTATTGCTAGGAACCTTACTCGCTATTATTTGGGATCAGGCCGAATATTATCAGACTATCGTTTCAGACTGTCGCAAAATCTCCACAAGTACATTACTCAGCTGATATTGGCTTAGCAGCTGAAACAATCTATTGTTTTGTTTTAGATAAATGATTTGGTAGTTCTGTAGTCTGTGTACCATGTAAGGTGCCTTTTTTTATTTAATTTTTTTATTTTATTAAATCATAAGGAAAAACATACAGTATTTAAGTAACACAAAAGTAATTAACAGTAAATAGCACACAATAACAAAACAGTTTCCACAGAAAACATTAACAACTTAAATTGATTTCCTGAAATAAGTATTTCAGGTGATTAAATTTAAAAAAAAATCTAAATACTAAAAAAAATACTAATTTTTATAAGGTTTCCAACTTATTCTGTCTAAACCCAGCCATATTTCACCATCACTGTCAAAATTTAACAATTAATTAACAATGCCAGCTTATCACAAAAAGTATCCCAAATATGTCTTCGATCAGTCTATTAAAGACGACGACCGATATGGCGTGGAGGTCAGTATACCTACACTTCACTCCAGAGGTCGTGGGTTCGTTTCCCACACAGCACAAATCTTTGTGTGCATAAACATGAATTTTTGTTCTGGTCTGGGTGTTTTCCTATGTATATTAAGTATGTATTTACAAAAAAAAAGTATTTAAGTATGTTTATCCGTTGTTTAGTATCCATAACACAAGTTCTTAATGATACTTATCTTGGAACTACATAATTGGTGTAATAGTCAGAAAATATTTATTTATTATTAAAGACTGCAATAGTTGAAAAAAATTGAGTCAGATAGCGCTATCAACTTTTGTCGAGTTCATGCACTAGTACAAAGAATATGGCTTTGTGGATCATTCAAACCTCTCCAATGCTCTCCTGTTAAATGAATAATTACAATTGTCACTTTATACTGCTCAGGGGGTATGAAGTCGCTCTCAATGTACATTCTATATTTGTAGGTATATATGACAAAGCGCGCCTGCGAGCGCCATTGAATCAACATATGTGTAATACCGTTAAGGTGTTTTAAATCCTTTACATGGGGTCTTCGCAAAGTAACGCCTGAATGAATAAATTATCACTACATAGTATAAAACAAAGTCGCCTTTTCTGTCCCTATATCCCTATGTGCGCTTAAATCTTTAAAACTACGCAACGGATTTTGATGCGGTTTTTTCCAATAGATAGAGTGATTCAAGAGGAAGGTTTATATGTATAATACATGCATAATATAGTAGTGGAACACTGTCAATTTTTGAGATTTCTAATGTGATGTCGTAATTCAACTCACTTTTTTGCGCTTATATTGCAAACGCTGGCCAAATCCTACGAGATTAGTCAAAATAATGTACTACAATATTGTACAACTTATAAAATTCTTCAAAAAAGTCCGCGGTGGTATATGTCTATCTCTCAAGAATATCCCACAATAACCAATTTTATCTTTTACTTTTTACTAAAAATAATGGCTTATTAACGAAGCCATTTTAAGTATGTATGACATTAATTCTTATCTAAATAAACATGTTAGTAAGCTTGGACATTAAACATAGATTAAATTTGTCTCTTACATCATGTAATTTCGATCAGTACTTTACAAGATATCAAACGAATAAACTTACGCTAAATCGAAAAATTATGGTTGCGGCGGTGGTAGGTATTCGCGGCCTATATAGAGACATTCTGTAATTATGTATTATACGTCACTATTCATATTAGCATACCACCCGTGCGAAGCTGGGGTGGGTCGCTAGTTTACTATACTTTATCAAATGAGTGCATTAAACGCAATTGGCAAAACGGGCTTTTACATTTACCTTACTTTTCACACAAATGTATCTAATATGTTTACACAATTATAATTGCCTCATCATCTTTAATTATCTGGACTATATCGGCAGATTGTATGCGATTATACCAATCGCAAATTTTATACTTTTATGATTTAGTCAATGACTTGACAATGACATCGATAATTTGCCTTGTTCGTGTATAGATATATAATTTTGGCATAAAACAGAATTTTGCCGACTTTCATGTCTTAAACTTCCCCTCGTAGCTCCCTCTCGCCCTGGCGAACTGGCGGGACTTCAAGTGACGATCAGAATTGATTCTGAATGAAAATTAGCTTGAATAATAATTTGAGTTCATTCAATATATCGCTTTTTTTTTCTTTTTTTTTTATTGTTTCAAAAACGTACAGTTTTAATAAAATAAAATACATCTGCCAAACGATCGCCGAAGTACAGCAGAGTTTACAGAGGTCAGTCCTTGGATGGGTGACCGTTTGTGTGGCATTTGATATCGAGCGCTTCCGTGCTTCGGAAGGCACATTAAGCCGTTGGTCCCGGTTATCACTAAATGTGGTAGTCGTTAGCCTTGTTAGAGGCCTAATTGGGCGGCTTGAAAAATTCTAACAACGGGTCAGCGTGGTGGAGTATGACCCAATACCCTCACACCTTGATATGTGAGAGGAGGCTCGTGCTCAGTAGTGGGACGTTAATGGGCTGTGATGATGATGAATATATAATACTTATATAAGTAATGACCTATATGTCGAGTACGGCGTGCTTAAAGAAGTATACTTGGTCCTTTACCCTTTCTCGTGTACGAAAATGATCTTTGCTTACCAACTCTCCCCAGAAATGGTAGAATAATATCATAGGCCGATGACACCATTTTGCTCTGCGGTGCTGAGACATGGAATGACGCGTTTGACTGAACCCAACCTGATTTTAACTTAGTTTTTGATTGGCTTTGTCAAAATTTAATAACATTTAACCATAAAAACTAAATTTATCACTTTTCCCTCAATGCACTCACTCAACCAACATTAAACTCATACTCAATTAAAGCTCTTCCGTGCTCAAATTTGATAATATCAACTATCGAGTGCTGCCCTTCAATTTGCACAACTGATACTATTAAATACTTAGGCATAATCATTGGTAAATATTTAAATTTCAAAGCACAAATAGAGACAATTACAGCTAGAGAACGGAAACTAATATATGTATTTAAAAACTTAAGAAACGCTGCAAATAGCAATTTATTGAAAACTGATTATCTTTCATGATGTCTATCTTTACTAATATATTGCATTACATCTTAGAGTGGCACTCATAAAACAACCCTTCTAAATTTAGAAATAACATAAAGAGCCATACTAAAAGTCAGTAACTTCCTCCTTTTTCGTTTCCCGACCGCTGAACTCTTTGCTGATTGTGACGTCCTCTCTGTACGACAACGTTTCATTTTACTAACAGCCTCTAAACAACCTTTCAAAAAATTCTAAAAAATCTAAACAAACCATCAAAAGACGGGTATATTCATTGTGTTCTGTATAACTTTACCGTACAGCACGCTCCCATAGATTCTTTTGCTTTCTTGGTCCTTTTCTATACCTACAGCACAATAAAGAAATTGATATTTTGACAGTGGCGGGTCTGTTTGTTTATGAAAACCTAATATATGTACATAAAAATATTGACAAAATTGAGTAAGAAAAGCGATATACATAACCTAAACACAAGGAATAAGCATAAACTAGTTGTACCTGCCACTAGGCTCCAAAAAATTAACAAATCTTTTAAAGGTCAATGTGTGCGATTCTATAATAAAATACCAAGCAACATACAGCAATTAAGCCTAAATAAATTTAAATTAACAATAAAACGCAAGCTGTCTTTAAAGGGATACTATTCTATCAAAGACTATATGGCTGATAAAAATGCTTGGGATTAAACTGCCGTTTCATACAGGCTATTCTAATATGAATGACTTAAAACATGAATATTATTAATGTTATGTTATATTGCATTGTATAGCTTCACCACAGACAAATGAAGATTGTAATTCTAGTACCAAACCAATGGACATATTTAAAAGAGCATAGCCTGTGAGTTTCTTGCCAGTTCCGAGCCACCGCTCTGTAAGAAGAACTGGCAAGAAACTCACAGGCTACAGAGCGGTGGCTCGGAACTGGCACTTAGATTAACTTACAATTAAATATTTTTTGCTTTTTTAAATTGTTTGGTTGAAAGTGAATCTAAGCTTCGTGATTTTAGTATTGTTATATTTTATTTGTTTTTGTTATTTTTTTATAATTTTGACGCTGTCAAGTACTATGTAATAGTTTATGAAATAAAAAGTATTTGATTGATGATTGATTGATTGAACCCAATTTATGATCGTAAAATAATGTAAGTGGGCTAGTTATTATACAAAAATAAATTATTATGTTAAACGCCTACAATAAAAATAGTGCTATTGGAGATATTTCTCTCATGTCTTCTTCTATCTCTTTGTCGACAAGGACGTCCGTGAAATGGCCGAGTGCTGAAAGTCTATGGCGGTTAATGTTGAAATTGATTACATTGAATCGCTCGTAGCTCTTCGGTGTTTTTTATTCCTCCCAAAGTGTTAAGTGGTCGGAATTGATCACTATCAGCGTGTGTATACAAAGGGAAGGGGAAAGTAGCCATACTCCTTGGCTACTTTCCCCTTCCCTTTCCACTTCTTTAATGTTGGTTTACACGAGGAAGCCCGTTGTCAATACTGGGACTTTAGTAGGCTGAAGTAATAATGATATTAAAAGGACTAAAAATGGATATGGGACAATAGCAGTTACTTAGTTATCAGCGGGAAGAGAACAGGGAGTCAGATACTTATAGAAATAGAAGGAAACCGATAGATGGGTTTGCATGGAATTGCGATATAATTAAAATTTTCTTTTCATTTCCAATTAATCTCCTTGATAGACCCTTTGCATCTATTTGCTCTTGATAACATTCAGATAATACAAATATTCTCGTACATGCACACAAATAGGCAGATGGGTTGTGTTTAAACCAAGCTGCATTTGGGTTATATACATATCAACTCTAGTGCCATATCGGTCGTCGCATTTATTGTACCTACATTCTACGTCACGTATCAATGTCAGACTGTATATTCGACATTTTAATTCCCGTACAGTTTAGGATCTTTTGTACAACTTCTGGGTTTTTGCCATCGACACGAACAGTAACTAGGAGATGATAAGTTAGGTTTTACAGACATTCATTCATTAATTATGATGTTATATAGATGATTATATTATACATGTATCTTAAGATGATTATAATAAATACATTTGAATCTACTAGACCGGTTGCAAAATTGTTTCAACATCATAATGTATAGCTAAATTATCACTTAGTAACATTACCTAGAAAGGACCCTATGGAAACACCAATAAAATGATGAAGGGAGTATAATATTTTTGGACGTAAAATCAGGAAATAACTTTCTTCCGCTGGGGTGGAGAGGAAGGTGTCAGACTTTTACTGGCCAAAACCCATCAATACTACTTCTTGAGTCTGCTATGTCCCGGAGCCGCTGTAGCCCTTTCCTACAGTCCCGCAACCCTAGGAGGCCTAGCCCTTTCTCTGGGAATCCCATAGGGAGAGTCCAATACCTGTTCAACAATAAAAGTTCTACCATTTTCCAAAGTTTTTATCACAATTTGGATTTTCAGCAGAGTTTGTGAAAAAATAACATAATTATTATCGCTAAGACACGATTTTCTTTGTGCCTATTTGTTCAGCTTCTTGTATAGTGTCGGGGAGGGTGGTGCCGAGGGTCTCCGGGGTCGTGAAGATGAGCAAGCCCGAAAGGAGAGCACAGCTGCCGAACAGCACTGGTGGTAGGCCCACCCATACCTCTTGCGCCTAAAACAAATACATTAAGAGATCAGTCACTAATTATTGTAATAACGCTAGCAAGTAATAATTTTAGTACCCGAAAGTATAAACTCTGGTTTTTGGGCCAGAAGGCGGTGTATAAGCTTTAAATTTCAAACTTTAAATATTTTTATTTTATACACTATTACATGAATACTATTCTATCAAAGACAATATGGCAGATAAATGTTAGGGATTAAACTGTCGTTTTAAACAGGCTATTCTAATATGAATGAACAGAACATCAATATTATTAATGTTGTATTAAATTGCATTGTGTAGCTTCACAGACAAGAGCATAGCCTGTAAATTTCTTGCTAGTTCTTCTTACAAAGCGGTGGCGCGGAACTGGCACTTAAATTCACTTACATGTAATACTTTTGTGTTCAAACTGTTTCGTTGCATATAAGTGCATCTAATCTTTGTGATTTCAGTGTATAATTCCGATTGTTCTTTTATGGATATTTAATTTTGACGTTTAGACGTAATAGTTTATGAAATTAAAAAAAAAAATCCGATAGATCGAATTGTTCAATCAAAATAGTATTTAGTTTTATTTCCTGCAATAAACACATTTACATATTCCTTGCTCTATCTTGTAATTATATCTAATCTAATCTTAAAATATTTGAACATGAAATTTGTATGTTAATTATTTGATCCATTTTAACCTTTAATTTTATAAGGGTAACGAATTAACGAGTTCTTTGACGCGAAGGTCATCGCACCTATTCTTAATCTCCAGAAGTCTTATGTTCGACTAGATTGAACAATATTTATGTGCTTATCTTGGTTGCTTGTTGTATTTATCGTGGTACATATATGCTATATGTCTTTGCTTTTCTTATAAAGGTAAAGAATTTATATTTTGTTATGCATATGTTTGTAAGAAATTTCCTCAAAGTAATTTTTATGTAATTACAAAAAATGGACGTTAGAGATGATGACACAATACCTCGGAGTCCATAACCACAAATAATGCCATCATCTAGCAAAAGGTTTACAGGGTGATCAGTTTGCAGTGACACTATGAAAGTAAGAGACAACTGACCAGTGCAGGAGTTAGTGGTGCCATCAGTGATCCCAGCCGTCCCACCATGGAGGAGAAGTTGAAGAGATTGTGTCTGTACTTGGTCGGAAACAGCTCGGCCGTGTATATATACAATGCGGTGAAAACCCCTGCAATGCTGTATTTACCAATCAAATACAGCACCAGTGCCCATTTACTTTTTTCTGAAATTTGTTTTAGTTTATTATTCAATTGGAACCCTTAGGAAGTAAAACAAATGGTGAACTTAATACCATTAGGCTATTTAATCTAGTCTCCTTTTGAATACTGAATAAACACACATAAACTAAAAAAATATTAGAAAGGTTTCATTATTGTAAATTAGGTCATTTGTTTTGTGCAATATTTATCATTGTCTATTTGAGTAAAAACTTTTATTTTATAATTAGGTCGACTGTTGTGTGGGGCCATAAAATTGTCTGTGACATATTTTAATTCAATTTTATCGATGTAAACTATTATTAATATGACTACGGGGAAATACCCCCAATATAATGTAATCAGTGGATTAGACTTATTTGAGCAGTAGACTTGACAAGGCTGATATGATGGTAATAATTGTAAAAATACATACCTTCCCTGAAGGGGTAGGTAGAGGCATATTATATGCCCACACTTTGTCATTTATATGGTTGGTCCCACGTAATAGGTGGCGAGCCTATTGCCGTTTTCCGGGCACTTTTAAGTTCGCCAGAGCCTCGTCCGTTGATCGGCAGGTGCACCACTTGCAGGTGAGTTTGGCGTGGGCTCTTTAGATCTTGGTACGAACTCTACACACCCAGCCATAACTACAAAAATATGCTTTGCCAAACTAAACTGGTCGCGTGAAGTGTGTTTGCAACTTGGTTTGCGAGTGAAATCCCGTGTGACACGCTATTGGGCTGACATTATGATAATAATTAAACTTTTTCTTGAAACTTACCTTCAGGTAAGAACGCTAAAGTGAATTGACAAGCAGCACACACGAAGTAGCCCGCCGACAAAACTGGTTTTCTCCCAATTCGATCCAGGAGTAAGAAAGCGGTCCAAAAACCAGGAATTTCTATTGCAGCGACAATAATGTAATTTAAGTAAGAATTTCCTGACAAATTTACAGCATTGATACTCATGCCATAGTAGACGAGCGCCGCAGTAACCCACCAAATTGGTATTGTTAGGCACCGAGTTAAAATTATGCGAGATTTTAATACTTGCACTATCAAACATGGTTCTTTTTGGTTTTTTATCAAGTTCTCTGCCTGAGCTGATGCTTTTAAAGCCTCCAAAGATATATCAGTGATATGTCTCTTATTTCTCTTTGCGACTTGGATTAATATCTTCTCTGACTCTTGGTAGCGACCTCTGCTCATAAGCCAGCGGACGGAGTCGGCGAGTATCCAAAAGTAAATCAATAGCAGCAACGGGGGCGTATAAATCACTCTGGTAAGTGTTCTCCAGTGCGGTATTTTCCATGCGACTACTCCTAATAGCATTTGAGTGACGGCAAACCAAGACGAATTTATTACGGCGACCAGGACTCTGTACTGAGGGCCAACTAATTCGGACACTGAAATGTGAACATAATGTTTAATTCCGTTAGGAAATTCGTAAAAAAAAATATAAAAGAAAGAAATTTGGATAATTGTATCATGTTACATGTTAATTAGGTGGTTCAGACTAGTAAACACCCTAAATATAGAAATGAAATTCACATATTTCAATTTACCTATTATATAACAAGATGAAAAAGCCCCAGGGCCAAAAGAGCCCTCAATGATTTCTAAGGCCAAGAACCATTTGTAGGAGGTTGCAAATGAACGTGCGAGGCCGACGCAACCTATACTAAAGCCGTTGATGACGAGGGCCACTCGCCTGCCCCAACGGTCAGAGATGTAGCCGGTGATGGGCAGCATGATGAAGACGCCTAATGATCGGACGGAACCCACCAATGATCGCTTCCATTCATCACAAGCTAAGTTGAACTGAAAACACGGAAAATGTTAATGCAGAAAGGTTAATGCAAACTCACTCTAAAGCCCAATTTGAACTCTGAACTTTAGTCGAGTAGCGTGTAAGTTTGTAACTAAAATACTCGCTACTGCCTAAAAACCGTTCGCACTACGGTCAAGTACTGTATGTTATTTTAACGCCTGAAACTGACTGACTTAAATTTTTAATTTATGTCTTCATCATCTCAGCCATCTGACGTCCACTGCTGAACATAGGCCTCCCCAAGAGATTTCCACATTGAGCGATCCTGAGTCGCCTGCATCCATCGGCTTCCCGCCGCCTTGACCAGATCATCGGTCCAACGCGTGGGAGGCCGTCCTCTACTACGTTTACCGGTTCGCGGTCGCCATTGCAGAACCTTGACGCCCCATCGGTCGTCGGTTCTTCGAGCTATGTGCCCCGCCCATTGCCACTTCAGCCTGCAAACTCGCCTCGCTATGTCGGTCACTCCAGTCCTCCTACGGATTTCCTCATTTCTGATTCGATCACGTAGGGACACTCCGAGCATAGCTCTCTCCATTGCACGCTGAGCGACTTTGAGCTTTCTAATGAGGCCCATAGTCAGGCACCAAGTCTCAGTACCGTACGTCATCACTGGCAACACACACTGGTTAAAGACTTTCGTCTTAAGACACTGAGGTATTTTTGACGAGAAGATATAGCGCAGTTTCCCGAACGCAGCCCAACCGAGCTGGATTCGACGATTTATGTCTTCGTTTTACCGAAAGGACATTGTTGCAGCAACTAATGTACTCGACTAAAACCACCAGTTCGACTAGACTCAATTACTTGCTAAACTGCTCGACTAAATTTTTATGGTTCAGACATGTTAAGTTACTTAATTACTTGCCACTCGACTAAAATAGTAGGCTTAAGGCAACTTGTCTATTAACACAGAGGGGTGCAGCGGAGTAGATAAACGGAGAAGTATTAGCAAATAATATTCGCGAACTGGATGAAGTTGAGATTTTATGCAGTCATATTGGCTATGTTTCTCCGTTCCGCAGCCATATTCAGACTTCAGCTTATTAGACAGGTGCTAATGTATAGAGCGTGCTCACTTTTACTAAAATCGTCGGATATTCTATCTACAGTAAACACTAATCGATACTGAACGTTTCTGTATAATAGCAAGTGGTGCCGATTCATTGAAGGTCAGCTACAAGTTGACAATATTGACAATATTAAGGAATAAAAATTTATTTCATGATAAATAATCTCTTTGACTTGTTGTATTTTCCGATTTCCGAAGAGTAAAGGTTACCGAAGTATAGCAAACTTCGCAGTGGTCAATCCTGGGATTGGCCGTGAGTGTTACATTTAATATTGAGCGCTATCGTGCTTAGGAAGGAACGTTAAGCCGTTGTCCCCAGTTATCACTATATGTGGTAGTCGTTAAGCCATGCCAGTGGCTAAATTGGACGGTATGATAATTTTTAACAGTAGGACGTAACACACCGCAATGGGTCCGCGTGTTGGAGTATGACCCAATACCCTATCAGCTTGGGTCGTAAGTTTAAGGGCTGAAATGTGTTCATGTGTGTTGGTTCCGTTTTACATAACTTCATCCAATCACTTCATCAATATTGAACCATTTTTAATTGAACGCCTTTATGTAACTATGGCGTACAAAAAAATAAAATACATATTGTATAATTATATGCTTTCATTTGATACTTGATTGGTGTAATTTTAAGTAAATATTGTTTTTTTTTAATATTACAGTAAGAAAAGTAACAAATTCACTTACGTACTATTAAAAATAGAGATAACATCTGTCTGCTATCTAATTTATCTAATCTTAACGGATAGAAAAGATTTACAAGAGTCAAAAAACACTTATCTTTATCTAAAAATATATAAAGATTTTTTTTTGCATTATATTAATCTTATAAAACAAGTGATAATAACTTTTGAACCTCTTACGACTTACTGAGCACTATCCACCCAGACTAACTAAAACATATACCATGGATATTAAACAAAAAATAACTGTTGCACTGATTCTATTTTAACATATTGACGACTTATACAGCATTACTGACTCGAGGGTCATATCAATAATTCTTCGCTTCTTATTTTATCTTATATTCATATCAGTCAATTCCCTCTTCTAACGTGATTCTAGAATTACTTACGTCATACACAGCACTGTTTGTATTTTCATAGACAAACTCCTGGCACTTGACGACAGTGCTAACATCAAAGAGAGAGGCACTGCAATTGTTACCAGGTTCTATTCCTGTGTCCACGGCTGTATTGTTTGCAAACATGGCACAGTTATCAAAGCCTCCATTTACAGTAGGAGGAATGGCGTATTGTAACCAAGGGGCCGAGAAGTCTGCCACGTCATTATCGCATTGGGGAACCAAGCACCTGAGGGCAAATTATAGCAATAAGTTTCAGCAAGCTACAGCTGAACTTCGTAATTTATCTTCTATATGTTTTATGGGTGTTTAGGGATCCTACGAATACCTAAGGAGCCCAAGCCAACCTCACCTGCAAGTGGTGCACCTGCCGATCAACGGACGAGGCTCTGGCGAACATAACAGTGCTCGGTAAGCGGCAATAGGCTCGCCACCTATTACGTGGGACCAACTATATATTTGGCAAAGAGTGGGCGTATAATATGCTTCTGCCTACTCCTTCGGGGAAACAGGCGTGAATGTAAGTATGTTTTATCCGTACATAAAAAATCGTCAATTAGTCCCATTTTTCACCGTGTGTGGTGTAGAGGTTACTAGTTCAGAGATCGTTTTGAGCTGCTTTAAAAATTGTAACAGCTATTCAACAATTTCAACAATCTCAAAGTGTCGCAACAGAATGTGGTTTTGGTGACAAAGCCCGAATCTAAATAAGCTGCGATTATAGAACGATCAAAAAATAAGTTACAGTGTCTAACAAATAAAGGTAGATGAAACTGGTATCCCAAAACTACTTTAAGGAGTTAACGAGACTAGTAAAGTTAGTAATTTAGAAACTGTTACAATTATTTAAAAATCTATTGAATGCATTAGGGCTCACCTTGTTGGCGTTCGAGGAACTGTGAAAATATATTCTCCAGTAGAGAACGCGACAAAAGTATTCGGGAATAGAATCAAAATCACAATCCATATCTGATATCTTCCAAACTGGCCAACTTCGTTCACTAATATATGGTCCAGAATCTCACCGCTGGATTTCGAATTTGGTTCACTTTTTGGTTTTCCACTCTGCATTCTGAGCAATTGGATAGAACTGACGGTGGAAGTTACTACATCTGCCTACTGTTTGATTATTCTTTTGTAAACCTCCGTAAATATAAAGGCAACGCTGTATCTGAGATAAGGAGCATACATCTCATTTAACGTGTTTGTAAACTTATTAAGATAAGCATTAATTTTTGGAGATTTACTCAAACCTGTTTTAATTTCTTTAGAAATAGAAATTTAGACAGCAGTCGTGTTGTTGCTAAGAGCCCAGCGACGGAGCGCGACACAGTTGTCGGTGTAGAGGCTAATATGACCAGCCCACTCTCACTCAAACTTTCTTACAGTTGCTTTACTTGTGTTACCTAAAGTATTATAATATATTTTAAGGTTAAAGGTGTATATGTTGGATGTATGTTTATTAACCACGCAAAACCAACCTTTAATTCATCACAAAATAAAAATTCAGTATTGAATACAGATTCTTAAATAATCTATAAATATGTAAATGCGATAGTTGCTGATGTTCAGATTGTTCAGTATTTACCGCCGTATTTGCTATATGGTGCACTTGCTTCCAATGACTCGAAAAAGGCGAAAAATAATACACGACATACAATCTCACGCCCTTAAATCCTGTTTGGCGTGAGCGAAAACCTTGCTATGTAAAACGCAAGTATGTAGTAAAAATAAAAAATCTTTACACAATTACTTAAGGATGCCGTGCCATTTCAGTGAATCGGAAAATTTTATTTAAACAACATAAAAGTTGTGTTAGCGCTAGAGCTCAGTATGTAGTAGTGGTAAAGTATGTAATGAATATACAGACACGTTTAATGTGGGTAGGTTAGCTTACATATTTTTCTTAATGAGGGGATCCTAATCCAAATTATCTTTTTTGCTCTAAATCATATAATTGCATTATATGAAAGACTAATTAAAGGGTCCCTATCGGATCGCCTAATTTTTTGTACGCCTAATTTGTAATGGCAACCAAACAAAAAGCCTAAAATTTTTTCGCCTCATTTCACTCTTCAGAATCGTGTTTGCCCTAATTTCACATCGCCTAACTCTTTATCGCCACATTTACCAAAAAGTTTACAATTCCTAAATATTAATTCGCACAAGATTAAAAATCATAAAATACAAAACGCCTACTCATTTTTATAAGGCAAAATAACCTGGCAAAAGAATTATATTATTTTAACAAAAAGTAATAATAATATAAATAATAATAATAATATAATAAATATTCACATAGCATAATACAATAGCATTAATCTTAACATAGCAAGCAAACATGCAACATGCATGCAGACATGTAGCATAACATGCAGCATGCATGCAGACATGCAAGCAGAAACACAGCATGCGTGCAGGCATGCAGCGTGCATGCAAGTATGCAGCATGCAAGCAGGCATGCATCATGCATGCAGACATGCAGCATGCGTGCAGTCATGCAGCATGTAAGCGTGCAAGCAGACATGCAGCATGCATGTAGGCATGCAGCGTGCATAGTTTCCGTCACGGCTTCGGCGCTGCGGGGCTTCGGCGGTTCCACGCGAGCTTTTCGTCGCAGATGGTTTTCGCTCACCACCGAGGCTTCGAACCGCGCCTACGCGGGCTTATATTGCACTCTAGGGTAGGGCAGACACTCTAGGGTAGGGATTCGCTTCTGTCAATTTATTTTCTCAATAAAATTCTATGCTTTTATTCTAATACATTATTAGCACATTAAATTTTAGATATGCTAAAATTAGAGCTTTTATAAATTTTCGAAATAATCGTTATGCCAAAATAAAGTTATGCCAGTATGGGTTTAGTTTACATTAGACATTCAATGGTGGCAAAACAATTTTTAGGCGAAACAATAATTGTACGTTTTAAGTTTAGGCCAAAACGGTTTGGCCAAACCATATTAGGACAAACAATTTTAGGTGAACCAAAGGGCACCCCTAATTAAACTAGCAGTTCTAGAATATTGATTCGCGGAACCCTGGGGTTGGAGGCTCTCAGGGGTTCCACGGAAATTCGAGATATCCATATTGTAAATTGGTTCACCTTTGATAATGTTTAGGTATGTTAATTCTATAAATGGACGTTATTATTATAAAGTTTCAATTCAATTGTGTTAAAACATTGTTACCCGAAATTACGTTTAGGCATCATCACCATATAGTTTAGATACCACTCGCAAGTATAGTACGTGTTCGAAATGGGTGCTAGATGGATATATGGGTCATAGTATGGGTTAAATTTAAAAAATATCATGATAATTTTCCGCTACTTCAGCAATTTCTCAACAGACGTGGAGATTGGAAAAGTATACTTAACATGTGACAAACCTGACAACGTCAACGAAGGAATATTTTCCAGCAGATAACAATCTATGACGGAAAGTCGGAATAGGTTTCGGAGTAGGCTGAAAGCTCGACCACACCTCCGCATTCAATTGTCAATCATAAAACCTGACGTCAATGTTAAATAATAAACTATTACACAGCACAGGAAAACGTCAAAACAAAATATGAATTTAAAAAAAACTAAATAAGTACTACAATGAAATCACGAAGCTTAGATTCAATTACATGCAAAAAAAAAAAATTAAGAGTAAGTGAATCTAAGTGCCAGTTCCGAGCCACCGCTCTGTAAGAAGAACTGGCAAGAAACTCACAGGCTATTTATGCCCTTTTAAATTTTAAATTAATTTAAATTTAAAATTCTTATAAATTTTTGAAACGAATTAGAACGCAAGAAATCTTTTATTTGTCACTCCCAGGTCCCGTCATTACATAGCGACGCTGCCGGTGCTGCCTCGCGGCGGCTGCGCATTGAGTTAATATTATGTGTGACTAAATATAACACAAAAACTATGGAAATTTGAAATAAATATTGGAGTAAAATAGAAACAAATGAGACTAATACAACAAAAATTACATACATACATACAAATCACGCCTGTTTCCTCGAAGGGGTAGGCAAAGGCATATTATACGCCCACATTTCGCCAGTTAAATAGTTGGTGCCACGTAATAGGTGGCGAGCCTATTGCCGCTTACCGGGCACTGTTATGTTTGCCAGAGCCTAATTTAATACAACAAAAATTGATAATTAATATTAAAGGCGTGCTGCATTGATGGTTTGTTGGTGTGCCACAAAGTGTTCCTGGCTGCCGGGTGAGTGACGGTGCCAGATGCAAGCTATTCAACTAAATATTAAGACATCAATTCAACTAAATATTATTATAATAAATATCAAGACTCCTGGGCGCAGGAAGTATTGTTGTCGAAGAATGGATGGTGATGGGTCGGGAGTGACCTATGTTTATGAAAAATGCGTAGGAGTCAATGACCGTTGGTGCCAGATGCCAAGGAGTTTTTTTGATGGATAGGAACTTTTTAGTATATTCTATTTTTTTAAATTATATAATGGTACCTATTGTTATATAAAAATTAATATTATTACGTGTGAGAATAGGCACTGTCAGAAATTCAGCAATAATTATAAAATATTCAGTTTTTCTATGTAAGTTTTGCATTTTTTAGGTTATTATTAAAGATATCGTAATTCTGTTAGGATATATAACATATTAAAAATATGGTATTCATTCAAATAACTAAATCTTCACATTTAGATTTTTTTAAAACCAATCTGGTATATCTGGTAAATACGTAATGTAGAATTTGTAGAAAATTTTATTTACACATTTCTCAGCACGTGTTATGGTAAAATTTTAATCGGTTATAATTTTATATTGCATACCCATAATACAATGTCTGTAGTAAGAATATTATTACAAGCTATGAATATTATTACAAATTATGACTCAGCTACAAGCGGACACAAAATGTAAATTTATTATTAGTGCATTCCCCTATGCAACAAATTTGACGCGGGAACAAAATCAGCGAATTGCTGATTTGAATTTATTATTATATAACTTGACATGTCGTCATAGTGACGTATTATTTTTTGATATAAATAAATTTATAAAGTTTTTTAAGTTGACTTCTGATACAATGTATCTAAATTATAGATTTAAGGTACGAATTGCTTCTTTGTTAGCATTTAATATTCAGGATTCTGTTATAAAATCTATAACACAATCCAAAATTAATTTTGTACAAGTTAGTAGTCCTACTAATATTTCCTTTACAAATAATGCCTTGACATCACCCAGTTTAAACTGAGACACAAGACAAAGGCCAAGCCCTTTGAACTTAAAATTGTGCATCAAAATATTCAGGGATTGGCTGGCAAGGTTCTAGAATTAGAATTATTTATTAAAAGCAGGAATATTGATATTATTTGTATAACTGAGCACTAACTAAAGAAAAATGATACATCATTGGTTCTAAGTAATTATGATTTGATAAGTTCTTATGTTAGAGTATCAGCAATTCACGGTGGTTCTTTAATTTTTGTAAAAGACAGCCTTAGATGTAAAGATCGAAAAGATATTGTTAGCCTTTCCGTAGAACGTGTAATAGAGCTCTCCTGTGTGGAATTAGACAAATTTGTTGTTGTATGCGTATACCGACCTCCTTTAGGAAATAGTGCAACTTTTGAAACGGTTATGGAAGAGGTATTAAAGAAATTAAAATTAAAAAACAAACATATTATTGTATGTGGGGATTTCAATGTGAACATTCTTGAAAGTTCATCATTGACCACTCGGCTGGTTTCTTTGTTTAAATGCTTTAATTTGGTTAACCAATTTTCTGAACCAACTAGAATTACCACACACTCAGCTACATGTTTGGACAATATTTTTTCGGAGTGCATACCGGTAGATAAATCAGTATTTAGTTGTCTGACTTCTGACCATTGTGGATTACAAGTAAATTACATTGATGAGGTACATGAACCAAAATCTCTTCAATACAGACCTGTGACAGGTAAACGGTTAGAATGCTTCAAAGATAATGTTAGTAAAAATCTTGCTACGCGTAAAATTGTGCATAAGAATCCTAATATAATGTATGAAAATTTATTTAATGTAATTCAAACAGATTTTAACAAAATATTTACACCTAAATCTATTAAACCTACAAATAAACTTCAGTTTTGTGAGTGGGCAACTCAGGGAATATATAAGAGTAGAAATAGACTTTACGAATTATATAATTTAAAAAAATATAATCAATTCCCAAGTTTCTTAGAACATGTCAAAAATTATTCAAAAGTATTTAAAAGGGTGTGTGTAATGGCCAAATCCTTGTTCACAAAAAATAAGATATTGACATCCAGTAACAAAATTAAAGCAACTTGGAACGCTATAAGTCGCGAATCAGGAAAGTGTAAACCACGTGATAATAACTACGCTCTTAAGGAGGATCAGGGAGTCGTTAATGATAATACAGCAATTGCAAACATATTTGATGAATACTTTGCTAAGATTCCTGCACTGACCACTTTTGAGCTGAAATCTTCACCGTCCACGGCCTTAGCTGTGCTTGAGAAATCCTTGCCTAATTATAGTTCCACATTTAAGTTCCATCATATTCATCAATTAGACATAATTAAAACTTTTGGATCTATTAAGTTAAAGAATACTGGCGATCTGTGGGATATGTCTGTTAAAGTTATTAAGACTATCTTGGATTCTATTGCTCCTTATCTAGCAGAATTATTTAACAAGTGCGTCGATGAAGGGACTTTCCCCGATCTTATGAAACTTAGTAAAGTCATACCTCTGTTTAAGACTGGCTCAAAGGAGGATAAAAGTAACTATAGACCAATTTCAATTTTACCAACTTTAAGTAAAGTTTTTGAAAAAATTATCTTAGATCAGTTATCTGCATACTTTTATGTAAATGAACTTTTGCACAGTCAACAATATGGTTTCATGAAGGGTCGTTCTACAGCTGATGCTGGTGCTGCGTTACTACAGCATATTTATGATGCCTGGGAGAGGTCGCAAAACGCCATAGGAGTGTTTTGTGACTTATCGAAGGCTTTTGACTGCGTTGACCACGGTACCCTTATTCTTAAGCTTAATTTCTATGGCGTGTGTGATTTGGCTCAGAAGTTGATAGTTTCATATCTTACATCTAGATTTCAAAAAGTAGATATTAATGGCGCTAAATCATCTGGTTCGTGTATACAGATGGGCGTTCCTCAAGGCTCAATCTTAGGCCCATTTTTGTTTCTGGTGTATATAAATGATCTTCCTTTCTTTATTAGTAGAAAGTGTGAAATGGTGTTATTTGCAGATGACACATCAATAATATTTAAAACTAACAGAAATAAAAATAATTATGACGATGTAAATAGTGCACTTTCAGAGTTGCTTCACTGGTTTACTGTTAATAATCTTCAGTTGAATGCTAAAAAAACTAAATGTGTTAATTTTTCACTACCCAATGTAAGAGATGTTGAAACCAATATAGAATTGAATGGTCAGAGGTTGGAAATGGTCGATTCAACCTTATTTCTAGGTGTAACACTAGATAAACACCTTCAATGGGGCCCACATATCGAAAGCCTTTCTGGTAAACTGAGTTCTGCCGCATATGCGATTCGAAAAATTCGTGAGATAACGGATGTCGAAACTGCTAGAATTGTTTATTTTAGCTATTTTCACAGTTTGATGTCCTACGGTATTTTATTGTGGGGATCTGCCGCTGAAATTGGGACTATTTTCATTTTACAGAAACGAGCTATACGTTTTATTTATAAACTACGGTCTAGATCATCCCTTAGAGAGTTGTTTCGGGAAATTGGTATTTTAACTACTGCCTCGCAGTTTATCTTTAACTGTATTTTGTTTGTGCGGAAAAATATAAATAATTATTCTAAGCGCTGTGAACGTCACAGCTTTAACACACGAAATAAAAATAAACTGTTAAATCCATTTCTAAGACTCCAAAAAATTCGGAAGTCTTTTATGGGGCAAGGTATGAAATACTACAACAAAATTCCGCATGATATATTGGATTTGCCCTTAAACAAATTTAAAGTAGCTATTAAAGAAACATTGATTAAGAAAGCATACTATTGTACGCAAGATTATATAAATGATAAGACGGCATGGCTGTAAATTGTATCTATCATAGAACAAACAATTTTGTGATCTGCGGCTGTTTGATTTTTATAATATTATTGTTATTTCTGCTATTTTAATAGTACAAATGTGTACAAATCTTTTTATTTTGTGGCTTGAGTATGTCATGCACACTTAAATGCCTCTGGGGTGGCGGCGTTATGCGTCGGGTCGTTACATTCCCTAAAATATGGTTGAGTGAAACGATGGCTGGTTCATTCGTCATACTCGTGAACGAGTGCTAGTCTACTATTTTTATTTGTAATTAAAGATTTAGCTAACTGAGAAAAGTTAATATTATTTTTAATCTGATAGCTGCACACACAATTTTTGTTGTCCTATCATTCTCCTAAATGATGTTTTTGATTAGGAACGCATAGTGTTGTTCAAATGATTATATAGATATTAAGTCTGAATTGCTGTAAATGATATCTTTCATAAGACCAAAAATATTTGTGGTTTGCAGCACTTTTAATTAATATAATGTTATTTTTGTTAAAATTTGTTTATCCTGTAGCTTGAGTATGTCATGCTCACTCAAATGTCTTTGCGGTGGTGGCGTCATGCGTCGGGTCGTTGCGTTCCCTAAAATATGGTTGAGCGAAACGATGGCTGGTTCATGCGTCATACTCGTGAACGGGTGCCGCCAGTGGGGACTGGTCTGCTCATGTCTACTATGTTTATTCGTACTCATACTCGTATAACTTAAAATAAAAAGTTATTTTCTTCTTTTATTTTAAATCATGTGACTGCAGAACACATGTTTTTGTAGATTTGTCAAATTGTTTTACTATTAAGTACATATTCTTGTAACTGGCGGGAGAAAAAACTAACGTTGACGATTTTCTTGACCGTTTTTTTACGATCAAGCTCCCGCCCGCAGTGAATGGGCGCGCTAGTTTTTAAGTTTTGACGTTCATAAGAGCTCTTTTGAGCCAAACTTGAATAAATGAATATGAATTTGAATTTAAAAATTAAATGTATTTCAAGATTAAAATAAAGATTAATTAGTAATATTTCAAATTACAAATACAGAAGTGTAAGCAAAATCTTGAAAATTAATTAAAATGCATTTTTAAACATTTCTCTTGCAAACTGCTAAAGTAAATATGAGTTCATATGAGTTTATTTTATCAAAAAACTATGTACAGTGTCCCAAATTGTAGTGGTGCAGGTTTAGCATAAAAATAATAAGTAGACAATTAAAATCATACAAAATATAATTATTATCCAAAACTGTATAAAATAATGAATCTAAACAAAACGTCTAAGTGACATCTACATAGTCTTAGGAATGAATTGATAAGGGCCGAAGATGTTGATCCTCGTATCCGTAAAGTTTCGCATATTAAAAATCGACTTTGGCGCAAAAAGTGCTAGAAAATGCATTACGCGAGTTGACTATGGTTATCAGTAACCTGAGTGAGAAAATCTGTGCAATGGATAGGAAATTGGACCAGCAGAATAGGAAAATTAATAATCAATCTAAAGTGAATGAATTGTTAAGATTGCAGATATTGCATTTAGAGCGTATGAAGCAACAATTTGATAAACAAAAGGTTGTTCCCTCAACGACAGGTGCATGTGCTGTGACTGACCATCGAGTGCTCGCGGCAAAGTTGCGTAACTACGGCATTGCAGACAAAGCTGATTAATGAGCATTATCTCATGAGCTATCGTTTACCAGTTGTGGTCGATGGAGGCAGAGAGAGGTCTGATCCGTTAATATCGACAACGGTTGTAGCGCTGGGGTCGTCCGTTTCAAATATCCTTTCCACGTCATGCTTAACGATACAGCAGCGATCATATTACTACTGCCACCACCCACGAGCTCCTCGATCAAAAGTTGAACCTTGTAGCTGATCAACTGGCCACCTAGTTTCTCATTGGCCGGCCTGTCTACAAGACCTATGTCGTGGTTGGTAGTACCAAGATCCAGGAAGTACCGGCTTTGTTATAGATAGGTCCCTCACATGGTTGGGACATATTGACAGGCTTTGTGGGAGGCTGGGTAGTGCATGCAACATGCTGTGTCCCATGGCAAAGGAAGTTCCTCGGAGCGTCGCTCAAGCTTACAATTTCGCGACGGTTAACTCGCTGCTTCAGTATGGTGCAGTGTTATTTATTTATTTAATCAGATCGGAATACACCAATTACACTAATTATCAAAAATAGGAAAAGTTAAACATAATATTAAAATCTCACACATATAAACTTCTTTTATCCCATTCTCTCACAATACCTCAGACACACTGACAATATCTCAGGCCATCCATCCGCAAACAAATCACAGTCGGGTGCTGCATCCAGGATGGCATTAAGTGCGTTGAGTGTCCGCGGAATGGGTGATTTTGAGCAGGCTACGGTTTATGGGAATGGCTGCGGAATGGAAGCGTGCCTTTCAGATGCAAACACGCGCAACCTCAGCGATCGACGGAGCAGCACAGGACGATTCTGCCAGGCCATTGTTCAAGTCGCTTGGTATCTGAACGTTGCCAAGTATCGTGATATTGCAGGTCGCGGTTAATGCCAGATTTAACGAGCATACATTCACAAGGCGTGGAGATGTGCATGGATATAACACATGACATGCTAACTTGCTGGAGAATTTTCTAGACGCATAACGAAGTCTGACAGACTCACGCACATCAAAGAACCGTCTGTGTATAATAAATTGCCCCGTGCCGCGTGGGCGCTCCTAGCCTTCCTGTCTTTATAGTCCGGTCAATTTTGACATTCGAAGTTACATAAAGTCCCAACAAGCTGAATTTCTGTGAAGTTGTTCAAAACATAATTATAAACAATGTGTAGAAGTTCCCCATCATTCCCCTGTAAGGAAAAAATTTAATTCAAGGTCAAAGGTCAAAAAAATGAGTTTTTCGCGATTTTCAGAAAAACGGTAAGTTTTATCATAAAAGTACTTTAGACAAAAATTGTAGATCATAAAATGATCTATAAAAAATGTATCAATACTTTTTTTCTTACGAGCCACCGTTTCTGAGATATAACGATTCAAAAAGTTATAAATATATATTTATACAAGGTGTCCCAAAAAGAGCGTGCCAAGCTTAAGGAGAAGATAGACGGAGGGGTAATCAACTAGATAAAAAAAAATTACTTTAGTAAAAGTACCACCATTTTCAAACTATAATTTTTTTTACATTTTCTTCTCCTTAAGCTTGGCACGCTCTTTTTGGGACATCCTGTATATAATATATATGTATTAAAGGTGTGTAAAATTATGTATGATTGTAATCAAATTAGGTTTTGATAGTAACTTGTTGTTACCAAACTCTTGGCATAACATTTGCATTGTAAATGTAATAATCTATTATTTTATTCATGTTTACTTATTGTATTGTAATGAAAATTATAAAATTAATCGCTTCGTAAAAAAGTTAATTATTACGAAATTTAAAATTAAAAATAATGCTTTGCAAAGTTATTTACATATTTCTTATTTGTAAGGAAATTTCAAAATCATTATTGCTTTTAAAGTTGGTTGAGACCCTTCTACAAAAACGGTAAAGGTGTAGTGTACGACGCACCTTACACATATTTAGGTTAGTTTATAAGGTAACGTGAGTGTAGTATTAAACGAATATTAGAACATCTTTCAATTTTCATAAGCACTCTTAGGCAAACGTGTAGTGAGACAGTGGAACGAGCTGCCGGCAGATGTAGTGTCAGCTCCCACTGTCAATTTATTCAAGAACAAGCTGGACAAACACATGCAACCGGTTAAGAGGAACTAGATGCAGATGAATTGGATACAGGCGCAATCAGTTTTCAAACTGCCTGCCTGTTAATTAATAATAATAATAATTGCCACTCTCAGGTCCTGCCAGTACCTACATGCCAATAGTGAGGTGGCTAGTCTTTGCACACAGCGTCGCCTTGAACTCCACTCTTGGGCAACATATAAAACTGTCAATTTTTTTGTAGGTGCCGATACCATACGGCAATAATAAAACACATTTATAAAAGGCATAGTTTAACATTATTAATATCTTCAACCTGACTATTTAAGGCCTAGATTTTCCGCGTCCTCTATGGTGTCGGGGAGCTTGGTGCCGAGTGTCTCCGGGGTGGTGAAGATGAGCACCCCTGACAGCAGGGCGAAGCTGCCAAACAGCACAGACGGCAGGCTCGCCCACACCTCCAGCGCCTGCGAAAGTGCAAAAACAAACATAATCTCAAGACGATATATCCCATTCGGGGTTAGTAGAAACCAAAAATGTTTTATCGCAAAGTAACGGAACCAATAAAATAATTTCTTCAACTATTAACAAGTTATTTGTAAGAAATGATTTTTATACTATAAAAAATCAATATGTAGGCGGCAGGCTGAGTGTGAATCGATACCGTGACCATAACTTGATTGACTCGAATATTTTAAATCCAAGTTTTTAAGTTCAGCGCCTGAATGATATAACTTAATATCTGTGCTTCAGGCAGCAACGCTTAGATGATGACTTTTTGTGTGTTTACGCAATTTACCTACATCGAGAAAATGTTAGAAATGTATGTTGTTTAACTTACCAGAGCAGGAGTGAGTGGGGCCAAGATGGAGCCCAGTCTTCCTATCATAGAGGAGAAGGCGAACAGATTGTGTCTGTACTTGGTCGGGTACAGTTCCGCCGTGTAGACGTACACCGAGGTCATCACTATCGCGATACTATACTTGCCGATTAGGTACACTGATAAGGCTAGACTCTCTCGCTCTGAAACACGTGAAACACGCTCCTATTTACTGGAGTTTTCTTTTCCTTTTTATAACATGTCATAATTACTGCATCCTGCCTGATGGTAAGCAGTCGATGCGGTTCAAAAAATGAAGACGCTTCTTGAGAAAATCAAAACTTAACTCGTATTTTATTACATAATGAGGCAACATGATAAAACACTTATTATCTGATAAATAAATTACATCAATTACCAAGATAAGTATCTTTGAACTTTTGTTATGAATACTAAATAACGGATAAACATATGTAAATGATTTTTTTGTAAATACATTTAACAAACATAGGAAAACATCCAGAACCGAACAAATATTCATGTTTATTGACACAAAGATGTGTCCTGTGTAGAATCGAACCGGAATGCATCGTTATTATCTATGCACTATTGAAATTTTATATGGAGTTCATTGATTCCTTTGCCACCGTCTGTTGTGCAGTGTGTGGTTTTGCATTGTCCTCTTCTAAATACACATCACTAATCCTTCAAGCTGTTACTGCAGTGCTGTCACCGTGCCAAGTCGTGTAAGAGTGCAAAGAACTCTTATTTAAAAATAATGCGATATTTAGAAAAAAATTAAACGGCGCGAAAACAAATAAATTATCACATTCAAAACACGAATAGACAAGTTTTGAATTGAAATAAATTTGAATTTGGAATTTCAAATTTTTGGGATCAAAGTGGCCAGTTCGTTCAAACGCCAATTTCAAATGTAAGGACCTAGCATTTACTTTAAAATTGTA
Source organism: Musotima nitidalis (assembly GCA_949126915.1). Classification (NCBI taxonomy): domain Eukaryota; kingdom Metazoa; phylum Arthropoda; class Insecta; order Lepidoptera; family Crambidae; genus Musotima; species Musotima nitidalis. Next base: position 579,262 of record OX421424.1, on the reverse strand, counting down.
AGGGATGAAAGACCAACTAACCTTCAGGTAAGAACGCGAAGATGAACTGACACAGTGCACACAGGAAGTAGGCACACACCAACACCGGCTTCCTGCCGATCCGGTCCAGCAGCAGAATAGCTGTCCAATACCCAGGGATTTCTATAGCGGCAACGATGGCGTAATTCAGATAAGAATTGAGTGATAAATTCACAGAATTTATGTTCATGCCATAGTAGACAAGTGTATTTGTAACCCACCAGATCGGAATCACGAGGCATCGAGACAGAAGCACTCGAGATTTTATGACTTGAATAGGCAACCATTGCTCTTTAGGCTTTTCAGCTGTTTTCTCAGCCTCCGCCGATGATCTCAAGGCTTCCAAAGATTTATCTGACAAGTTCTTCTTGTTTGCTCGAGCTACTTTCTTTAATATAACTTCTGCCTCTTTGTATCGGCCTTTACTCATAAGCCAACGCACGGATTCTGAGAGGATCCAGAAATATACGACGACCAATAGTTGCGGGGCGTAGAGGACCCGAGTGAGCGTTCTCCAATGGGGAACCCCCCACGCGATGAAGCCCAGTATCACTTGTCCCACTGCGAACATGGTCGATATAGTTGCTCCAGCCATCACTCTGTATTTGGGGCCAACCAACTCCGTCACTGAAAATGTAATGACACCTTGTTATCATCTGCACTATAAAAGTTGTAAGAGATCTTTCTAGATTAAGGTTCTAGTAAATTACCAATTTGTAATTTTTATATCGATTATTTTAAAGCGCTCGTAGCTTAGTTTTATTTTATGAACGTGAATATAAAATATAAAGTATTACTATACTAAAACCACAAAGCTTAGATTCACTAACATGCAAAAAATAAATATTAAGTGTAAGTGAATCTAAGTGCCAGTTCCGAGCCACCGCTCTGTGAGAAGAACTGGCAGGAAACTCACAGGCTGATACCATTACCAAAAAATTAATTCTTTGTTTTGTGACGTCCACAATTTGGCAGAGAGAGCTTATTTTTATTTCAAGTATTAAAATTATGTGTTTTGTATTTTTTTTATAACAGGTTTTAATGTTTTTGCGAACATACATTATATTATCGAATTTATTTTTGTAGTACGAATATAAAATGTATGTCCGCTGCAGATCCTCACAATTACATTATCATATGACATAATGTGATGAAAATAACTAGAAGAGACTAATCGAGCTGTTTCTTCGTCTTTTTGATAGCATATAATGCTAAGCTAAGCCTTCCGGACAAATCCATTATGTGGGGGTTCCACTGCAATTGAAAATCTATCTGGATGACTGAGAACTTTGTATCGTTTGATAACTCAATATTTTTTTAATATATCTAGGTATGTAATAATTACCATTTGTCCAAAAGAAATTAATACCTAGGTTATTTATATTATTGTAATTGATAGATTTAAATTATACCTAACATAACTTTCTTTTTGAGATAAGCTCTTACTAAATGGAAAGTGTATTTGTCGAGCGCATACTTGCTTTGCAAGGCACGCTAAGCCGTTGATCCCGTTTATCACAAATTATTAATAAAATGGCGGCTTTCGTGCCTTTGCCACTAAGCCCTGGTCCCGCGTCACAATATATGAGCGGAATTCCTATCTAAATTATCTTAGTAGTTACCTAAAATATAGCAGGAGGAGTACGCCCCAGCTCCGAGAGAAGACTCGAGGACCTCCAGAGCAAGGAACCACTCGTAGGAGCTGACGAAGGAACGCACGAGGCCAATCCAGCCGGTGTTGAAGGCGTTGATGGTGAGAGCCACGCGCCGGCCCCAGCGGTCCGAGATGTAGCCGGTGATCGGCAGCACCAGGAGCGTGCCGACGGTGCGGATCGAGCCGATCAGCGAGCGGCGCCACTCTTCGCAAGCCAACTCGAACTGAAATACGAAAGTCATTTATTGATTCTGGCGTTAATTTCGCGAATCGTAAGGTCTGTCAAGCCTCGGGCCGTGTTGGCGGCTCCTAGCCTGCCTGCCTTCAAAGGGAGGTTAAAAAAATTTCTTCTTGAGCAAACGTTCTATGACATTAATTACTTTACGAAGAAATGAGTTCTTAAGATTTATAGTTTTAATTGTATGAATCTGAAATGACATTTTGCTGTATTTTAATTTATGTAATTATTGACCGTTTATTTTTATTAATTTCATTTATATTTCGTAATTCAATTGTTACTGAATTTTTTTATTTTGACATTATCAATTTTTAATAATATTGTGATTTAATTGAATTTTAATAATTCTAATAAATATATATGTTTTCTTTTCTGTGACGTGTAATGTTGTATTACCAATAAATGAGTATGTGAGTGTTGGAGTATTTAGTTTCAGCGTTTATTGCGTAACAGTTTCGCTGAAATGATCACTGAGTAATTTTAGAATAAAAAGGTACAAACATTAATTTTTATATTTCTATGGTTTGCGCGTGCGCTTGTGGCGACATGATACATGCATAGCCATAACAGGATACAAAAAGAAAAGTTTAAAGTCGACAACGCTTTAGCGATGCCCAAGGGCACAGGCTTGAGTGTCACCATCATTTTGATCCATTACTTACGTCATAAACGACGCTGTTCTGGTGCTCGTAGACATATTCCTGACATTCCACTGTGGTCGTGTTATCGAAGAGCGTGGCCGGGCATGTCTCGCCGGGCCCTATCTCTTGCGAGGAGCTGTTCGCGAACTTGAAGCAATTGTCGAGGCGGTCGCCGCTCAGCGTGGGGATGGCGTCGGACACCCAGGGGCTGTCGAACACTGGGGTGATCTCATCGCATTGGGGTATCACGCATCTGATGATAATAATACTTATACATAAATTATAGATAATATTAATCATAATCGGTGTACAATTAGGTCTTATTTTGTCCTCAAATGAACCCTGCAATGAAATTGTGATACCCTTGTATCACAATTTAATATAGGAACACATTTTATCATTAGGTACATTATATATAGAAATTAAAACATTAAATATTGAATACCTTAAGTTTATCTCGAGAGCAAAACACTACAAAAAATATTTTTAAAATGTTAAAAACTACCAAGCGTCATCTGATAATTGTAAAAAACATATATTTCAAAATTACTTGTGTCATGCATTCAAAAACTAATTTCAAATGGATTATAATATAATTCAAATGAAATGGAAATTAAAAATTTTGATTGTACTTTAAAAATATTTAAGTTTGTGCGTGTTTTATATTTGGTGCTCTTTGGAGGGGTCTATGATCAGCAGGGGACGGCACTTATTGCACTCAAAAAAGAAAGTACAAAGGCGAACTTAATGCCGAAGGCATTCTCTACGGGTTAACCATAAGGCTAACAGAGAGGGTTAAAGGCGGTGCTACAATCTAAAACATAATATTAATAAACTTACAAAAATCAACTAACTTAAGAAAATACTAAGACTACATATACATAAATATATATAATACAGGCAAGATACTTACCCGACGAGGACTTGCAATCATGCAACATAGTTTAACTTTCTGAACGAACGAACGCGGAAGAGCGAGTTTAGGCTTTGGCGCCTTCGCAGGACCAACCTTAGAAGACGGTTTCGAAGCCACTTTTGAAACAGCAGGTGGTCAGCTCTGCGTCGTCGGCTTTGTAGTCAGAGTAGAAGGGGAAACCTTACCTTTCCCTCCTTTTCCGACCATTTTCCAAGCCCCGCCGGAGTTAGCAGGAGTGCCAAATGGCAATTGCGACGAACCAACATCCATAGGGGCCGCAGGGGCCGGGGACAGGGCTGAGGACTACTCTGTGCAAGCCTAAATTTAACAGGCAGAGCGTTCCATAATTGAGTAGCCTTAATATGAAAAGAGTTTGCAAGGAAACCTGTATGGAGCTGTGGAGTAGCGAGAAGCAAATTGTTAGGCGAACGAAGATTGCGCGGGTATAACTGAGAAACTTGAAATTGGACGTTAAATATAACTTTTAATATAGAATCGGAATGTGGTAGATTGACAACTTACACATTTTGATGACGCGGTAATTACAACCCATTTAAAACTTATTTAACACTAATAGCGGCTTAATCCGTTTCCTAAAAATAAGTTGCCTGAAATATCTAACGAATTTCTCGTCAAAATCGGTCTAACTGTTTCAAAGATTAACCACAATTAAGTTTTTATTATGATCTTGTACACTATGTTTCAACTAAGGAAGCTTATTGTCGCCCAGCGCACAACGAAGAGTCCTATGCGCGAAGTGTACAATTGTGATGGAATTAAAAATAAGGAAATCCGTAGGCGAACTTAGGTGATCGGTGAGCAAGACGTATTTACCGGCTGAAGTAAAGAAGCACCTGCCGATCAACGGACGAGGCTCTGGCGAACATTGCGTGGGATCAACTACATAATTGGCGAAATATGTGCGTAGGATACATGCACTTACAATGCTATATGTAGCCGAAAGAGCCTCCAGCTTAGCTCAACGACTAGATTGTGATAATCAACGACTTGAGTCGGCTTGAAGTAACTTCCGGAGCCCATAAAGGCTCGATATGAAATGCCACATCAACGTATACACATCGAAGAACTGACCTATGAGCACGATGCTTCACTCCGGTGAGCGTTCCCGTCCGTACAAGTACAGCTACAACACATTTGATACTTTCTCTCTGTGTCGTTTCATCATTACCGATGGTCGCCATTTACGTTTATTATCTTTTCACTTTCCACTATCACGACTGATGGCGACTATTTATCCTATTTACATAACATGACTATAAATATCACTGCAATCTACGAGTATCTAGGTATATGAAATCCAGTTGATACCTTGTGGGAATTCTGGCGATGGTGAAGATGTACTCTCCTGAGGCGAAGGCAGAAAAGATGACAGGCAAAGTGGCCAAGGCAAGGGTGATGAGCTGGTACTTTCCGAACTGGCCTACCTCGTTCACCAGGATATTGTCCAAGTCTATACGCTTGTCACCACTATCTGAAGGTTCCCCCTTCTCCTCACTGGACATTTTGACGAACCACAGTCAACTGTCGTATTGAATTAACATAAAATATTTGTTTCATTAACATTCGATAAAAGGATAACAACATTTTAGATAACGATTACGGCATACATGGTACCCACATTATCTCAATCAAACAGTTATTAAAGCTACACAGTGTGTTCCGACCCGACAGTAATATGATCAGTTCTACCCATAAATCCACTATAATAAAACTATATTATCTATACTATAAAAAACTGCAGCTATGTTATTTTCTTTGGATTCCGAGTCTAGAGGTATTTGATTTATTTAACAATATCCACCGATGTAAAGGACCTATAAGCAAAAAAAAGGAATCCGTTCGACAGCTAAGTGTTGATGTAAATTTTTTGCGCACTCTTTTAACTGTCGAACAAATTGTTTTTATGCAAAAAGAAATGTATGACAGTGAATTGATCTATAACATTGTTCATATTGACACACTGTATATCGATTTCGTATCATTAATCATTAAATTACTTGATTACGCAGTGTTACGTTTTACTTATAATTTAATTTCGCCCCATCGTGTTAACACAGCAGAATAGAGCCTAAAGAAAATTAAAGTGTGTTCATTATTTATGTTACGGTGAGTTAATTGAAAATAGTCAAAATTCTTATCAATAATTGGATTTTACCTTGTGATTTGGATTGTCTCTCTATTTCTAGGGTGTGTTGTAAGGGATCACTAGAGTTTCTTTCATTTCATTCTTGTATCTGGCGGGAGAAGAATCTAATCTTGACGATTTTCTTGCCTGATTTTTCGACGTTCAATTCCCGTCCGCAGTGAATTGCGTTCGTTTTTAAGTTGACTTTCATGAGAGCTTTTTAAACCTTTGAACTTATTTATTTATTTAAATAGGTACACCAACAAGTTCAAATGCATACTTTAAACATTTAGTAAAGGTATAGGTTCCGGACTCAAATGAGAACCGATAACAGGCGTACACAACATTGTCGATACAGAGCACACATTAATTTACACTAAATAAAAATAACAGAATCAATTAAAATGAATGAGATGTGACGAAAATTATGTACAATCAAATTCAACGGAATTGATTACAAATAATACAAATAAAGCAAAGCGCTCGTAGCTCTGCGGTGTTCGGTGGTTGGAAATGATCACCAAAGTACAGCAGCATTTACAGAGGTCAGTCCTTGGATGGGTGACCGTTTGTGTGGCATTTGATATCGAGCGCTTCCGTGCTTCGGAAGGCACGTTAAGCCGTTGGTCCCGGTTATCACTAAATGTGGTAGTCGTTAAGCCATGTTAGAGGCCTCATGGGCGGCTTGAAAAATTCTAACAGCAGGACGCCATACACCTGCCTCCGCCAATCCGCACTGGGTCAGCGTGGTGGAGTATGACCCAATACCCTCACACCTTGATTTGTGTGAGGAGGCTCGTGCTCAGTAGTGGGACGTTAATGGGCTGTGATGATGAATACAAATAATAATAATATGTAAACAAAAAATATACATATATAATTGTTAATTACTTATATTTAATTTGTTCCAGCACTTTTTTTTTAATTCTTTCAGACTATCTTTAAAGATATTGATTTCAGCTAACTTATTTATGGTGTTATATGCGAAACAAGTTCTAGAAAGCAGATAAACTTGACTAAATGATTTTGGCTTTGCTTTAAAAAATACCCATGTCACTATGAAACATGCTTCTTGAACAGACTGATGACAATGTCTGATGTTCGAAAACCTTTACTTTCCATATGCTGCACATTCTTATTTCACTTCGTGTGCAAATTTTAGTTTCTTTACTGTGTGATGAATGAAAAAAGTTGGTTTTGTAAGAAAGCAATACTTGATGGATAACATTAAAATACACTTTCATTTTCATTTATTTATTTTAATAAACATTCACGTCAGCAATTCAATATAAATGATAGAAGGAATCTTTGGTCACGTACACATACAAATAAATAAGTAGATTAACTCATGCATCCACCAGGTTTTGAAAGTGGTTGTGTGCTAGTTAGATATAACACGAAATCTATCTAGGACCATGGAATTTAAACTCAAAGTCTTAGGATTAATAGCCACTGCATATGTGATGATGACGGAAGGGTAAAGGTCTCAGAATCACGTTGGATGCAGTTGCAATCAGATGCAATCAGCTATATTGGAAGTTATTGGGAGATGACATTGGCGTGACAACTATCGCGGGATTTCGATAAGTCGTCAATAATCTTCATTATCATCAACAAACTCTCTAGGCTGGATGATACCCATCTTGGTAACCAAGGCAGCGTCATAGTCCCAACAACCACCGCAATCATCAATATTCGTCATCGTCATCGACAGGCTCCCTCGGCTTGATGATGCCTAGCTTGGTGGCCAACGCCGCGACGTTGGCTCGCACTTCCTCCTGCACCAGGTTGAAGGACATGGCCAGCAGGGCGATCCCGAACAGCAGGTACAGGGAGCACAGCGCGATGGAGTGCACTGCTGCTGCCGGGTCCTCTGTGTTCTGGCCCTGGAAGTACCAACATTAATTAAATATTTTTGTTAAAGTTCTCTACAGTTCTAGTCCCTTCATTGGTGAACCTGTGTGTGGAATTTAATAATGGAAGGCACCGGCAATTTTTATAACCTGACTAGCAGCGCCCAGCGGTGTCACCCGCGTGGCTCCCGTTCCCATGGGAATAGCGGGATAAAAAGTATCCTATGTGTTAATCTAGGTTATAAACTACTTTCGTGCAACATTTTATTCAAATCCGTTCAGTACTTTATGTGTAAAAGAGTAACAAACATCCAATCATCCTCACAAACATTTACATTTGTAATATTAGTGAGATTATCACAAAATTTAGCGATAATCTTGCAACCATGTTAGAGTATTTTAACAATAACCGTGACCATGACCATGACCGTGGTAGAATAATTTATTTATATTTATTATAGCTCAAAATTTATTGGCCTAACTTTTAGGTTATTTATTCATTTACTGCACATATCCTATATATCCTATATCCTTTTAGAAACTGTCTCACTGTTGGATCTTTCCGTTGCAATTATTTGAAATATTTACTGAACAGACAGAAATGTTTATGAATGTGTATGTGCTCGTCATCGGTAGTGCTGTCCTCTTACTTGTGCTACTCAGGTTCCCTGCAAGCTTTTGTCTTAAAAAAAAAAAAAAAATGTCTATGTCTTGTTTGTATGCTTATGTCTTATTTGTATGCTTATGTCTTATTTGTATGCTTATGTCTTACTGTAACTGTATGTATGTATTGTGTTTTACCATGTATATAATGAATGTGTCATAGCAGTGCTCTCACAAACGGTATCTACGGAAGACCAGCGTCGAGGTGTTTTCGTGACACCTCGGCTTTATGCTGAGTGGATACCTTTTCTGTGACACTCTTCAAATTGTTACTTAAATATAATGTATCTGTTTTCTTTTGATGTTGTCACAGAATAAATTATTTTTCTTTCTTTCTTTCATATTTTTTTCATAGTTTCCTGTCTCTAGGCTGATGTAAGTACCAGTCTAGGCGCTGATAGGGGAAGGTCTAATGTAAGTACCTGCGCGGGCACAAAGTCCCCGAATCCGATAGTGGTGAGCGTGATGAAGCAGAAGTAGGCGGCGTCGAGGTAGGCCCAGCCCTCCCAGCGCTTGAACAGGAACGTGCCCGCTACGATGTACGATGCCACCAGAAACACACATAGCCAGATCGGCACAGGCTTTATCTGGGGGTAAAATACTCTTTATTGATAATGTTGAGCTCCTAAAGGTAATTTAGGTTGTTTCCTAATATAGTGGCCTAGAGCACCTAGAGCGGCTTAAAAAATCTAACAGCTGGAAAAAAACATTTTTTTCTCGGAGGAATTTGTTTTTTTTAATGTGACACGTCTGATGGTGAAATAAGCACGGTACAAAGCGCATCCGCTCATGACGGCTTGCTAAAATGCCGTTTTACGCCCCGCTGAAAAGACCCGGGATCATAGAAATTAGAAAACACATGAGCCGGCAGCGAATTCCAGAGCTTAGTGGTCTTGCTCAGAAACGACTTCCCAAATTTATTGGTTCGAGTGCTGATAGTCTGCACAGTATGAGGACGGTTTCTAAGACCAGCACGTGTTGTTCGGAAGAGGAAAGGAGATGGCGGGATGAAATCGAAAATCTCCTCAGAACACTCGCCATAGTAGTTCCGGTAGAAGAAACTGAAAGATGCAATGTGATGTAAATTTGAATGGAATCCATTCCACATTGGTTCCACATAGGTCTGAGTCCAAAAGTCAGACGCTATAGGTTAAAATGAAATGAAACACTGTAAGATTTTTTATGCGAAAATGTTTACACTGACTGACGAGTACATTACGATCGAATTGAAAATGATATTAATATAATAATAATAATATAATTATAATAATATGATTATTAGGTCGTAGTCATCATCAGTTCTAGGAACTAGCTGAATCCAGGCCTCCCCTATCAACTTCAATTGTGACCGGTACTGTTGGCAGCCCAATTAAAATATTGCACAATTCAATGTAGACACTGAATCTTATGTTAAGTCCCTGTGGTATAGGAGTCAGTTCATTCCGAAAGAGTGTATCATTAATTGTTACGCAATATAAAAGTTTTATACTACTGATTTGGCGTGGTGGCGAGTATACCCGCACTCCGCTCCGAAGGTCGTGGGTTCGATTCCCACACAGGATAAATCTTTTTTTACATCACCATGAATGTTTGTTCTGGTCTGGGTGTTTTTCTATGTATATGAAGTACGTATTTATAATAAAAAAGTATTTATATATGTTTATCCGTTGTTTAGTATCCATAACACAAGTTCTTAATGATACTTATCTTGAAACTAAATACTTAGTGTACTTGTCAGAAAATATTTATTTATTATTATTTATTACGCGGCGTGATTCTGCCACCCCTAGTAACTCATTTATTCATCAAACGCGTCAACGCGACGCTTTTTGCCAAATGGTCTTCATTCTAAGGCTGTGCCCCCAGTAGGCAAACTGTTAGCGGCCGACTGAGTTTGCGGCGTACCGATTTAGTACGCCCTTCCATTATTTGAAATGGAGTGTCCACAGTCTGCTAGTTTTGCGCTCACTACACGCAGTTTGCAGCGTCGGTCTCTCAGTCTTGCAACTCAGTCGGCCGCTAACAGTTTGCCTACTGGAGACACGGCCTAAGACTTTGATGTGCCCGGCTCAATGCCACTTCAGCTTGCTTCCTCTTTGGGCAATGCCCGAGACTTGAATTCTCCTAGGATTCTCTTCATTTCTTATATATTTTGTCTATTATATTCATTACTTTTATAGCATAATAATTTATTTAATAAAACACATTACCTCTTCCTTGACGGGAGCTGGGGCTTCGACTGCGAAAATTTCGGATTGCCTGGATCCCCAAACTGACAAAGAAGAAAAACTCATTAATATACAAACATAAAGACTCGCCTATTTCCCCGATATATAATACACGCCCACTCTTCGCCACTATTGCCGCTTACCGGGCACTGTTATGTTCACCAGAGCCTCGTCCGTTGATCGGCAGGTGCACCACTTGCAAGTGAGGTTGGCTTGGGCTCCTTAGGTCCTGATAGGATCCCTATACCCTAAATGTCTCTCATATACGAGTGTATATTAATTACCTGACTTATAACTTTATTAATCATCTAAGCTGAGCAAATTTAAGATATTCTTATGAATACCTGGTGGTCGACTTCTCCTGGGAACAGCCACCTCATCGCTCCATTCGTCACGTTCAGGTGAAGGGGACTAAAATAGAAAAAAAAGTTTAATACATTCAAATTTATATAATCCCCTTCCCAAGTTGACATGACATAAATTTACCTTTTAAAGGCATTGTTAAGGTTGTCTTATGATAAATATTACATACGACAAGAAAAACTCAACTTCATAATTTTTCCATTAAACGGCTTAACCTTTCTACACTAAAACTGTTTAAAAGGGAACATTATACAAAAAAAATAGTAAGAAAGGTCAGGTCAAGCAAGGTCAAGAGATCTATGGATGAAACGTGTCAAATAGCGGGGGGGGGGGGGGGAGGAGCCCTTGGCCCACATTGAAAAGAAACGAGATCGAGTTCTTTTAGTCGCCTTCTATGAACCACTCGGGCAAGGCATTGGGCGCTAAATAATATCAATTATGAATTAAAAACTTCATTTAACTTGTCAATTTATCCAAAAAGATCACAACTTACATAATGCCTATACGGCCTCACCGGGTCTTCAACAGTATGCAGCCTACGAAGCCTCCTCCCCCTGGCAACTCCTGGAGGGCCAGGGTCGTCCTCCCACCTTGCCTCATGGTCGTACACAGCACTGCGTGCGCGGCGATCTCGGCGCTCCGACTGAGGCTCACGGTCTCGCTCATAGTATTCCGATCTACCTCTGAGATTTCTGAAAATATATTTCTTCGTTCATAACCAACTTACTTTTGTAAACTTGAAGCTGCTTCTATAAAATATAATCATAAATTACAATTGGTAAATATTTGTTAGTATTTATACATTGCAATGCAAGAATCATTTAACGTCCCAGATAATGCACAGGCCTCTTCTTCCAAAACAAGATAAAAAGGATTTATGCCAATAATCATGAAGTAATTATTAATGAAGTATATTGATAAATAAGTTATGAGCATACCTAACTTTTTATATCTTAAAAATTTGCAAACAAACATACTAAATATCATATCTTTATAACTCTTCATATCAGGGATTTGATTATGATTATTTAATTTCAAAGTAAAAATTGTGATATCTGAATTAAAATTTGCATGCCCTAACCTCCAATCTCGTGGCTTCCTACTTTTTGGACTCTCGTATTCAAAATCATCATCTTCAGGATCATAACCGTGATCCCTAGTGTTATAGTAGTCTTCTCTATCCCTTAGTCTATTTCTTTCTTCCAAAGCTTTTCTTTCTTTATAATTCTCATAATCGACGTCGTGTAAATCATGCATTTCGTGCATATTTCTGCTATCTTCAATATCGTAATGCGCGTGATCTTCAAACGTTCTTCTTGGTCCAAACTCCGGACGAGATTTAGCTGGTCTTGGAAGGGATTTGCTCCGAAGTTCTGTTTTGGAAGCTACATTCTTGTGATGGCTATCTAAATCCTTTAAAGCTGCTCCTAGGTCTTGCAGTGGCAAAGATATTTTTGGGAATTCTTCTGGAACAGTAAAATTTCAAAACTTCACTTTCAAATTGACTGTCTTATTTATAAAAAGAAAATTAGTTAACCGCTTACCTTCCTCGTCATCATAGTTATCTCGCCCGTATCTTTCATATTGCACCGGAGATCTGTCTTCTCTTTCATACTCTCTGCCTCCTGGAAATATAAATCCGTTTGAGTGAAAAAATTACCGGAGAACCTCTTTTAACAACACTAGGTGCGTGCGCTATCGTGGGAAGACAATTTTGAAATTCATATGATTTGCGATCCTATTAAATCCATTTAGCAAATTTGTCAACCTGCAAAAGATTGCGAAACATTAATTATTAATTAATTGTGACGAAGATCTCATGAATAATATTTGATAATAATGTACCAAAGCCTTTAGTGTGAAGCGCTGGTGGTTGAGAGCGCGTTCGGGCGGCAGAGGGCGCCACTCGCGGCCGGCGAGTGCGTCCACTGCTATAGCCGCTGTCGCGATATCTGCCAAGAATGATTTCAAAGTTGTTTAGTGAAATTTTTATAAAGCAACAAAGTTAAAACAGAGAAGAGAGATTACGTGTTCTGTGGTTAAAAATCATCATCATCATAATTTCAGCCCATTAACGTCCCACTACTGAGCACGAGCCTCCTCTCACATACCAAGGTGTGAGGGTATTGGGCCACACTCCACCCCGCTGACCCAGTGCAAATTGGCGGAGGCAGGTGTATGGCGTCCGGCTGTTAGAATTTTTCAAGCCGCCAATTTAGGCCTCTAACATGGCTTAACGACTACCACATTTTGTGATAACCGGGACCAACGGCATAACGTGCCTTCCGAACCACGGAAGCGCTCGATATCAAATGCCACACAAACGGTCACCCATCCAAGGATTGATTCCGACCACCGAGCACCGTGGAGCTACGTATCATACGTTATAAATCATACGTAGTAATTCAGTACGTAGGTTCAGTACGTAAACAGTTGACTGTTTAAAATTATCACAAATTGAAACTAATGTGCGAATTCAATTGGACGAGTTTACTTTTATATTTCAACAATTTTTGCACATAAGGAAACAAAGACAGAAGTTATAAAAGACAGGTACAAGCCACTGCTTATCCCTAAAAGGAATTTCTTCAAGCAGACCAAAGAAGGAAAAAACATATACAAAGTAGTGCACGCAATAGGTTAAAAACAAAATAATATTAAAATACTAAATCAAACAATAACATACTAAAATGAAACAATTAAATAAAAAGTTCTTAAGAGACTTATTGAGCAAAACTAGAAACTTGACTTTACCTAATGACTCAGGTTCTCTTAGTGCTAGTTTATTGGGTTCTTTTTCTAAAATAATAGTCCATCTGCCATTAATTTTATCAGTCAATTTGCACACATCTTCAAATGATGGAAATAAATAGTTACCTGCAATCGGTGTCGGAATGCGCTCGTTCCACAGGCCGCCGCCTTCGCATGGAGCCCCGCGTGCTGCCACCGCGGACTGAACGCCTGCAATTGCCATACTTTTATACGTTTTGAGCCCTGAGTTTAAGCATACTGTTAAAATTTAATAAGTAAATCTATATATACATTGCAGAATTGTAAATCAATATATACGAAGTGAAATATTATCGACTCCTAAGATTCTTTGAGCGGCTCCTATATTCTTTGTAGCAGCAATTACACTTGTGTGAATATATTTGCGGATAATAAATTCAATTGAATACACTCACTTAACTTAATGAATTATAATGTTGTTTTAATTTCATATTAGTCCTGCCAAGCAGTTTTACTCGTCTCAGCTCATTAACGTCCCACTATTGAGCACTATTTCACATACCAAGGTGTGAGGGCTGACCCAGTGCGGATTGGCGGAGGCAGGTGTATTTTCAAGAAGCCCATTAGTCTTCTAAAATGGCTTATTGACTACCACACGTAATAAGGCTTAACGTGCCTTCCGAAGCACGGAAGCGCTCGATATCAAAACATCACACACACACCCATCCAAGGACTGACCTCTGTAAACTCTGCTGTACTTCGGTGATCGTTTCCGACCACCGAGCACAGAAGAGCTATGAGCACTCCTACTCGTCTACATTATTTTTTCACTAATTATTTAGTTCCAAGATAAGTATAATTAAGAACTTATGTCATGGATACTAAACAACGGATAAACATACTTAAATACTATTTTTTTTGTAAATACATACTTTATATATGTCACCGTAAAATTGTAAATAACGTTAAATTATAATCTATCCCGCGATATTGTAATCTGTCGAAAAATTGTGATCCGAAACAAACTGCTCACAATTTAACGCATTATTTTTCGATAGATTATAATCTATCGAAGACAAACCGTCAGATTGTAAAATGGCATGCGAAAGAACGCACCTCGCGCTCTGATTGGTTGAACTTCATGTTCCCCTCTCAGCCGCCCGTCGTCGCCATCTTCGGTTGTTATTAGTCAAATTCATTCGTTGTGAAATGTAAACACACAGTGTTTTGGTGATTTAAAACAGATTTCGTGTTAATAATAATAACGCATTGTATTATAATAAGTTGTAGGGAGTGTTAACGGACCTGTGATAATCTAAAGAAGTGCAGTTAAATAATAAATAAGAGAGTGGTTGGCTGGTCTTGATGGCAAGACCAGCCAATCATGGACAGGCTTTAAACAGTTCACATTTTAACGCGCGACAGATTGTTATTTAACGGTTTGTCTTCGATACATTATAATCTATCGAAAAATAATGCGTTAAATTGTGAGCAGTTTGTTTCGGATCACAATTTTTCGATAGATTACAATATCGCGGGATAGATTATAGTTTAACGTTATTTGCAATCTTACGGTGACATAGGAAAACACCCAGACCAGAACAAATATTCCTGTTCATGCACACAACGATATGTCCTGCGTGGGAATCGAACCCACGACCTCTGGAGTGAAGTGTAGGTATACCGATCTCCACGCCATATCGGTCGTCAAATTAAATTAAATAATCTAATATTTAATTTTCTGAAAGTTAAGCCCCAAATTAAGTAGATGAGAGTTGGCACCGCTAGTGTTATGTACCTTATAATATGTCTAAGGTCTAGGGCCTAAATTAAAATGAATTTGAAAACCTGCTGGGAAACTAACTCATGCTGCTCTTAAAACACGTGTTTATCCCCGAATACAATTACATATCCTCAGATACCCTCAGATAAACACACAAACACACACTTACACACACACATTTTCACACACACCCACTCACGTTTTTTATCTGTTCTTTTTTAGTTTGATAATTCACAGTATAATTTTTTTTTGTATTTTTTACTAATTTAATCAAAAAAAATTTGTACTTCTAACAAAATTATTACTTATTTTTGTTAGCTCGAGTTTTATTTTTACAATCGGTAACTGTGGTCTGGTCTCTGCGATACAAGCTAAGCTTAGTGCAGAGGTCGCTAGATATAATTTTAATGTATGTAAGTATTATGGCAAATAAATGATTATTATTATGTAACTAAAAGTTGAACCCTCCGCGTTCATCTTAACACATCCATGCAAAAATCGAATTTAGGCTTTGAAATCTGTATGAGTCTTTAAACATGTTACCTGATGGAGTGGTGGTGCCGATGCCGCCTCTTCGGTGGTCGGGTGCACACGTAGCAGCACAGCCTCCAGTACAGGAATCTAGCACATACCATCATGGCATTACGGAACGGTTTAAATAAATTATTTATTAAGAAGTTTATGATTATCTCACAATTTCAGAGGTCACAGTTTTAAACTACGTACCCGTGTTGCTAACAGCAATTCTATAAACATTTTTTGACTAACAGAGTGGTAAAAGAATGGATTAATCTGGGCCTCCAACATTAACCAATTTAAAAATAGACAGAATAAATATCTAAACAATCAAAATCAGACAGTATCGATATGCTGAGTTAAATTACAGGATACCGGCGCTATCAGTTGTAGCAACTGCTTGCCTGTTAAAATAATAATTACACCTTTCATAGTTAATGACCCTGTAATGTTCACTTTACATATGAAATAGATGCAGATTACAGCGGGAACATCAACTGTAATTTGGAAATGACAGCGCACCCGTTGCGTTCCAAAAGAAACTTCCTGCCGCGCAAGGGAGCTCCCTGGCGAGCTTTCCCGAGAGATTACAGCATAGGGCTCTTCAAAAGGGGCGTGAAATGATTTTTAGTGGGTCAGTAACGCGCCAGTGATGCCCATGGTGTTGCTGGCGTCCACAGGATCTGGAAAGACCAAGCCAACCTCACCTGCAAGTGGTGCACCTGCCCATCAACGGACGAGGCTCTGGCAAACATATAAGTTCCCGACAAGCGGCAATAGGCTCGCCACCTATTAAGTGCGACCACTTTTATAAGTGGCGAATGGTGGGCGTATAATATGTATCTGCCTACGGGCGTGATTGTACGTACGTAGATTTAAAGAATCAGACCTGAATGAGGAGGCCATGACGTCGCCGATGTTGGAGAGACACAGCAGCATCAGCGGAATGCCCAGGATCGCGTAGAAGATGGTCACCACCTTCCCGGTCTGGGTCTTCGGGGCTATGTGCCCATAGCCTAGAAATATTTATAAACTATAAACCAGCAGTTTAGCTCAATAACGCTCTTATTAACGTCAACTTGAAAACTAACGTACCCATTCACTGCGGACAGAGCTTAAATAGAGAAGAAAGTCTGAACCTAATCCTAAGATCAGCCACAAGTGACAGGTCAGCTCGGTACCGGGGGTGTTTCAGATTTATAGCACCAAGGATACGGAACAACCTGCCACCTCCCCTTAGAGAGAAAATGAGCACAGGATCTTTTGAAAATAAATATAAATCTGCATTGTTGAAATTACAACTTGCTGCTGAAAGTTTAAGGAACACTTACGTAACAGTTTTAGAACTAAAGAACTATTTTACATAAAAACCATATAAAACAGTAAATCATATAGTGATTAATCAAAACAAACACACTCACAGTCACTCACAAGCTGAGAGAACTTTTGACATACATTTTCATTTCATACTGGTCATTTTTAGGATAATTGTAAACTCGTTAATTTAATAAGTAGAATTGTGAACTAAGCGTGGCCCCCTAGCACATATTTTCTATAAATACATCTCAGGGAACAGGGGTGGCTGGAAACCAGCGCCGTCTAGAGTGTATACGCTGGACAGCACATGCTGAGCCATCACCTTTTGCTCTCTGGACCTTCGTAAATAAATTAAATTAAATTCTGGTTGTAATTTTAATATGTAGAAACTTTTTTTAACCGTGTAATGTAAATTATGTAAAGGGAAGCAATTAAAATTTTTTTTGTCTAAGATAGGTATTTAGAATATTCATAAAATAATAAATCTTTAAGGTTGGTATGCTTGTCTATTATTTGAACCCAACCTTTTTCTGTTGGGTTAGGTAAATAAGGGTTCATATATTTTTATTTTATTTCTGACTTATAAATACAGACATATAATGTTTGTTTTTTATTTTAATTAACTTATGAAAAAAAAAATATTTTTTGACGCTTTTGTATTACAGGACTAAGTATGTGATTATTAAAATGAAAAATTCGGTTATAACAGCAACATTTTGACTTTAAATGAAAAATAATTATATCATGTATTATTGTATGCCCACATTTTGGGTCAGCTGTTAATCCTATACTTAACATGCTAAATATGTCTGAAATTTTTAAAAACATTATTTGTCAATAAATGAGGTCTTTTTCTCTGAAACTAAACACACACATGGACCACGACCTTGGTAAACACACACAGCTTATACAATACTGAGATATTAGTAATAATAGAAATAAAACTTATGAATTATCACAAACATTTTATAAACAAAACAAATCCGCTGTCGAAGTAATAAACCGGTTCATAAAACAATCTATAGACCTTCAATGAATCGGAAACTTGCATTACATAGCTTTGATAGTCGAATGTATAAAAAGATGCGTGTGAGTGTAAGAAAAACGTACAAGTTTTGATACTACGCAAGCTATTTGTAAACGGCTTCCCAGTAAACTCAATGATGACGCAATGCAGTTCATGAGTAGTAACCAAAAGTTAATTTTAGCACTTCTACCACAAGCATCGGTGGTTCAGTGGTAGAATGCTCGCCTGCCACGCGGGCGGCCCGGGTTTGATTCCCGGCCGATGCAATCTGTTTTTGCACATATAAAATTTTATCTTGATATTGTTTTGCTACTTTATTTTCTTTGACATAAAAAATGCTTTTTGTGAGTGATATTAACAATTATACGTCATTACTTCTGAGCCTAATTAACTTGTTATGTTATTATTATACCAATTGACATAAATAATGTAGTAAAAATACTTTAAAGTCGTTTTATTTAATAACATACCTATTAGTATTTTTTTACCATAACCTTACTTTAAAAATAACAAGGCAAATCTGGTTTTAATTCCTCGTTTTACCATTCGGAAAGGTTCGTTAGTTTTTTTTGTCAAAATCGATACATTTCCGTCGTGTTATTTGAAACGGATGCCGACGAGGCCGCCCGGTCGGAGTACACCATAATGACAGAGGTAACCTTTATTACCACTTATTATATTTGTTTTGGGAGTATTGGAGCAAATATCGGTCTTTCATATTATAATATATTTTCCTAATGACTAATGAGATATTTATTGACAAAGTGCTTCTAGCCCCACAATAACAGACCAAAAAGTCTTTATATGAAAAATCCTTACTCTCGTATCCATGTATATTATGGAGTTATCTTCTTCTTCTTTTTTTTCGTTGTATACCTGCATTTTTCAAACATGCTTTGTCACAAAACTAAGTTTATTATACCTTTGTTTGTAAACATATCATCAAGTACCGGACTTTCTAAAATTGTACGTAATGTAACTTTATTTGTTAATTCAAGTAAGTAATTTACATGATTTATTGTATCTCATTTTAAGTGAACTATTGTGATTTTATGAGAAATAAATTCTTTAAACCCAAATTCTTTGGCATTTGAAATAAACATTTCGTATGGTGGCAATAGCTATAAAAAAAATACTACGAGTACACTCGTATGGCTGTTAACGTGTCACAATGTTTCAACTTACACCAAATAGGAAATGGCTGTGATAATAAATACCTATTATTATTATTTTGGGAGTATTGAGTGCAAATCAATAGATTCAATGTAGATGTAGTCTACAGTAATTTTCTGAGTTGTATGTAAAATTGTTTTTTGAAATGATAAGAAAAAATCTATAAAAAGTAAAAACTTTGTATGATCAATTATATTATACATCCTAAACTAAATATACTTCTGAAAAATGAGCGATTTATAATTATACTAAACAAAGTAATTAAATGTCCCAAAAATCACTTGACAACACCTTAGCTTATCACGAAAATGATAAGCTTACATAAATACATGAAATAAAAACTAATTTTAAAACAAAAAAACATAAAATAAAAAAGAAACAAACATAATAAATAGTCATGCAATTCATAACCAACACAAGACAGGCTTGGTGGGCTGTAGAGGGTCATAACAGGCCCAAGTTGAAGGTCAGGCGGCCAAGGCGGCGTGGATTGTAGATGCTGCAGATATTGGACACACTGGGAAAGCCCGGAGGTCGGGCCTCAGACACCAAGCCATTGTTTCGCCCCAATTACTGAGCAAGGCTGTTGTGTTACTGCCTATTATGTTATGACATGCTTTATTAATTCGTAGAGTGATTCTGTTGGTATTTATTCTATAAAATACTACACGATATTGGGTTGTCGAAAACAATCTTGAAGTCGAGTAGAATATATTATAGTAGTAAGATAGGTGGCCGTTTGTATGGCATTTAAAAACAAGCGCTGTATGTTCTTCAGAAGGGTTGTATGCTTTTTATGGTAACATATCCTAATACTCCATCAGTTTTAGACTATTTATATACAATAGAATTACAGAGTTTGTCTTGTCTCATCATCATTCATCATTTTAGCCCATTAACGTCCCACTACTGAGCACGAGCCTCCTCTCACATACCAAGGTGTGAGGGTATTGGGTCATACTCCACCACGCTGACCCAGTGCGTATTGGCGGAGGCAGGTGTATGGCGTCATGCTGTTAGAATTTTTCAAGCCGCCCATTAATGCCTCAAACATGGCTTAACGACTACCACATTTTGTGACAACCGGGACCAACGGCTTAACTTGCCTTCCGAAGCACGGAAGCGCTCGATATCAAATGCCACACAAACGGTCACCCATCCAAGGACTGACCTCTGTAAACTCTGCTTTACTTCAGTGATTGTTTCCGAATACCGAGCACCGCGGAGCTACGAGCGCTTGTCTTGTCTAAATGATTTTAAATAGGACACGAATAGGCATCGGGGGCTTAGCATAATTATTTCATTTTCGTGCCTTTAGGACCACTAAGATGAGAGCACTCAAAAGTATTCTAAGTGTGAAGTTGAGTGATAGAATTAGGAATGAAGTGATAATGGTCGCAGCTGGTGTGAAATAAAAAAGAGACACGAATTGAGAAAGGTATGATTAGATGGTTTCGTCATGTTGAGAGGGGAAGACCACGTAAGACCTTCCATGACTATATCCAGAAAATTTTGAAGAGAGGGCACGTCTAAAGTACCTTAAACCGACGTGCGTGTATGAGAAGGTTAATGAGTGTAAATGAAGCTAAAAAGTGCTAAGATCGTAGCAAGTGGAAAGATATAATCTTTGCCTACTCCTACGGGAAAGAAGCGTGACATTACGTATGTTATGTAGGACCACTTAATAAAGTAAATATATATAAATTTACGTCATTTTATACAGAAGGCACGCAAAATAAATTATTATGCTAAGCCACCGCTGTCTATTCGTGTGCTATTTAAAATCATTTCGACAAACTCTGCATTTCTATTCTCCATAAATAGTCTATAACTGATGGAGTATTAAGAAAGTGTTACCATAAATAAACATACAACCCAATTGTGATAATTTTATGAGGATTATCAACAATATATGAATATGGTTCATCAAGTCTTATGTTAGGAGTCCTTATTCTTATGGTAACATCCGGTCAACGATCCCGCTGCTAATTTCGAGTAAACGTACATTATGGTTGGGTTATACAAAATTGGCAAAGCCCATGTCTCAACTCTAGGAAGTCACTTCAGTAGAGCGGAAGCCTGTCTGGAGAACAAGTTGGCAAGAATAATAAATAAATAATAAATATTTACTGACAATTACACCAATTATTTAGTTCCAAGATAAGTATCATTAAGAACTTGTGTTATGGATACTAAATAACGGATATATACATATATAAATACTATTTTTTTTCGTAAATACATTCTTAATATACATAGGAAAACACCAAGAAACTGTTAAAACTTTTGCATATCTATGTTGCTAGTTATTTTCTAGGTTTTGTAATGCTATTTCTCTTCAAGTTATCGTGCGCGGTGGCGGTATGTACATTGTCTGATTCGAACCCACAAACAGACTCTTTAGATCCCACTTTGTAGAATGGTATATTCAATGGTACAGTTAAAATTTAATAAATAAGAAACTTCTAAAGAGCGTGTTTATAATTGATGTAATTGTCAGGTTGTTTTATGTAACGACGAATTAATTTTAGTCATCAATATAGGTTGAGACGTGCTGCATTGAGGTTTATTTGTTTAATTTGTTATTTTAAATTTAATTACGTAAGTTATAGCTATGATATCATGTTAATGAATATCCGATGTTCTGTTACAAAACGTAGTGTATTTTTTGAGCATTGTAATTATTGTATTTGAGTAATGTATTTGTATAATGTGAACATAATAAATAAATGTATTTATTAAAATATTTTACAAAAGTAAGAGATCAGCAAAACGGTGCTTTCTTAAACAGGTAAAATATCGTTTCAATTTATCTATAAAAATAAGTGTTTCTATATTTCCCGGGGACCTTTGACCACACTTTGTTGTGATTTATTTGAACTAAAGGAACAAGTTTAGCTAAACTACAAATAATTCCAGAAATTCTTATGAAGCTTCAAAATTTCTTATTTATTAAAAAATATTTTTTTATGTTATGCTCTTTCATTTGGATGTCAATCAGCTCTATATGTTCCGCTTCCGTTCAATAGTGGCAAAATGAAATATAAGCAAGTAATGGTTTAAAAAAGCTATAAAAAGTATTTATTTTGTATTTATTTAGAGCGGCGATAGACCAGTGGCCAACCCATTGCCTTTCAATTTAGAGGGTCTCGGGTTCAAACACTGGTGGGCGCTTCTATAACTTTTCGAAGTTATGTTCGTAATTATCGCTTGCTCCGTGCCTCGGAAAGCACGTTAAGCCGTCGGTCCCGGCTGTCATGAATATCTATGGCAGTCGTTATTAGGAAGTCAGCCCAACAGACTGACAGCTAGCTTAACCATAGAATGATGTTTATTCTGGGTTGCGGAGGTCAGACGGCAGTCGCTCCACGTAATAACTAAAATTCAGTCATATCTGGTTGAACCAATGTGCAGACCCTGGGCCCTAAGCTTAAGTCTAGTGCAACCGGGATAATGCTAGGATATGATGATAAAAAGTATTTATTTAGGATAACTATCGCACACACAAAGTGGGCATGAATATTTACTTCTTAGCGATTACCCCTTTGGTGACTGGTGTGGTTGGATTAGTCGTTAGTAATGTTGTCGGTGTTTGAAAACCATTGCCCCATTCGGGCATCCATCACTAGATGAATAATAATTGAATAATTTTGATTCCTGCACAACGAGCTCCAAAAATTTTACATTTAGAGCTGATGTTTAGAAGAAGTATGTGTTAGGCTGCCTGTCCACTGAAACGGAGCGCGGAAGCAGAGTGGAGAAACGGAGAAATATTAACCAATAGGATTCGCGGACAGGAGTTTAACACAGATTTTACGCCATCCTATTTGTTAATTTGGTCCATTTCTCCGCTCCGCATGCTTGCTCCTCTTTAATGGACAGGCAACCTTATGGAACAGTCCATCTTGCAAGTGGACGGCCGAACTCAGTAACCAGTCCCTTAATCACACCTGGATGACATCAAAAGTTATGAAATACGTAAGTCAATAAAACATAATCTTTTAATCATGATTTGTGATTACTTTAAGGCTTACGACCTTCACACTTTCCCAGAGTAAACTTAAAAATGGTTTACGATCACGTGACCTTGGTGAAACCACCTTCAATTTGGACCCGTCATCGCGACCTTCACACGACATTCAAGAGCCGAAAAACTGCATTACTGCATCAGGATTAGAGATATTCGGTTACATACCGAATTTCGCGGCAATCCTATATGTACCATGTTAAGCTGTACAATGGAATCTTTCTTAGTTGTGGTGTTGTCAATTTGCCGAATAATTTAAAAAGCTATTTATGAGATGCAGGCAGCTCGGCTCAGGATCGCTCAATGTGGAGTTGGGAAGACCTATCTTCACTGTTCAGCAGTCCACATCACATGGC
This sequence comes from Musotima nitidalis, assembly GCA_949126915.1. Lineage (NCBI taxonomy): Eukaryota > Metazoa > Arthropoda > Insecta > Lepidoptera > Crambidae > Musotima > Musotima nitidalis. The sequence goes on along the minus strand of OX421424.1, from coordinate 555,613 downwards.
GCTCATTAAACATTAGCAGTGATATTACGGATATGTCATATCGGATCCGGTTAAAATATTATACTGGTATTGGTTATTGATATTTGTTACGGGTTTAGAATTCTAAGAAAGTGCTAAAGTGAAATAAATAGAAGGAATATAAATTTCTAATTATGTTATCAATCAGTTTTCAGTAATTGCTTCGTTTCAATCTCGCTAAAGAGTAAACTAAAATAAAAAATTAAACTATTCCGTACAGTAAACCTACCTACTGTAAGCATGGAAAATCTTTTTCTTTTTTCTATATTATTCACTGACGTATCTTAGTCGTTACGTCTATAAGCATTGAGAGGACGAGTGAGACCATACTGGGAGATCATCATCTGAGTTTTATCCCGGCTGCAACCTAACAGGCCCGGGGTCCGTTCAACTGGGAGATAGGACCTCGATAGTATGCCCACTGAAACCCGGTTACTTGTCCCCAATAAAATAAGCAGGTTCCTAAAGTAAGACCTAAACTAAATAGGATAAAATAAAAATAAAATAAAATATACTTTATTGTCTTTAAGATTAACAGGATTATTTAGATTCGTTAATTTTTTACACACAAAACGGAAATTCGATGAATGTATTAATTATTTTATTTTTAACAACAATGAAAGAGATATGAGCGGTACCATAATCAAGAAAGATGATTATATTCTTTATGCTGATTTGTCAGACTTCTTATTATCATTTAACAACCGCAACCACTAAAGCACTAAAGTAGTAATTAACAGTGCTGAGAAAGAATTACAAGACAGTCTATAAATAAATAAAAAAACAAAAAACATTGACACCTTTAAATATTTTAGAAAAACCCTATAAATTAATATTCTAATGGAATCAGTAAATGGCACGAAGTAAGTTAATTAATTAGCTACTCAGCAGCAGTAGGTATTTATTGCACTACAATTGTTATTGCAAAAGGCGTTACTTACTGCAAAAGCATCGGAGCGTGACTTATCATAGATCGCGGGCCACAGTATAACTAACATCAGTAAAATTTCTACAGATTTGACATTGTATTGTATGATTGTAACAACAAAACAATTTATTATTTGTACTTTGTTCATAGTCACAGAATATTGAGTTAGCTATAGTTGAGTTAACCAGTAGCCATTTATGTAAAGTCAAGTAAAATGTTATAATTACTTACTACTTAGCTCTGAAATAAACTCCGGTTAAACCCCGGGTGATGATAAAAATGCTTGGGATTAAACTGCCGTTTCATACAGGCTATTCTAATATGAATGACTTAAAACATGAATATTATTAATGTTATATTATATTGCATTGTATAGCGTCACAGACAAATGAAGATTGTAACTAACCAATCGATAATTAAAAAGAGCATAGTCTGTGAGTTTCTTGCTAGTTCTTCTTACAGAGTGGTGGCTCGGAACTGGCACTTAGATTCACTTACACTTAAATATTAATGTTTTTTTAATTGTTTGGTTGCAAGTGAATCTAAGATTCGTGATTTTAGTATTATTATATGTTAATTGTTTTTTTAATAATTTTGACGTTTTACAAGTACTGTGTAATAGTTTATGAAATAAAAAGATTTTTGATTTGATTTGAAACTGAATACCTCTCAAAAACAAAAGTTTGAGGAATTTAGATTGAAATATTCCACCACGGCGAGCTAATGCAAAGATAAAAATGTAGCAAACTAGCGACCCAGTAGAGCCTCCAACTGAACTTGACTAGTACCACATTTAGGTAGCTGATCCCATGGGTTGGGAAGCTGCCTTTCGAAGCCGTCTTTGATCGACGCTTCGTTTTCCGACCAACTAGTCACGCAGCACCGCGGTAGTGGCAGTTCAACCTCTTCATAATTATATTACATCATCCACTTAAAATTAAGACTTAAATATCAAAAATAGGACTTATATTTCTGGTACGTTAAGAAGAAATTAAAATATTGATTGTTTATTATGTGAGGACTTTCACCACCGTTTTAAAATACTTCTTGGTAGTCTCATTAACAACCAGCTTAGGTGAGCGACCACATTCTCTGCAACACTACTACAGATAAGTGCTACTGTTGTGATTTCTCTGTGTCAAGGCGTTCGGGGTTGCGCGCGCGCAGGCTCCCTTACCACCGGGCCACCTCCAGCCAGTTACATAACAGACGTAGCGCCGAACGGACCTCTCGATATGCGCACACATATCTTTATATATTTCTTAAATTAAAAAAGTTGACTGTTATAAAAATACCAAGTTTCTAACCATGCGAATTGGTAAGTAGTATTTTATATATATTTTTAAGTAAAATTAGTAAGTTTAATTTTATTGAAATAAAATAAAAAACTTAATATTTTCAGCTTTAAAAAAAATGTATGATAATATTTTGGTTTTTTTTTTAAATCTTTAAGTAGAATAAGCAGAGTTTTTTTATTTTAATAAAACTATGAACCTCCTTCTACTCGTTAATTTGAATTAAATTAAAACTAGAAATCAAAAATAGCACATTCCTAATAAAATATAAACATATAGATTAGTCATTTATTACACGATTACAGAAAATTTATTCGATATTACGTTTGGTGTTGCATTACACAAAATAACATTTTTTTCTAAAACATATAATTTATATTTTTTTTTGCTTTTTAAATAACCAATCTTCTTCTTCTTCCATTTAAATAATGGCGTCGTGCATCTCGCACACTTAGCCAGTGTCAAGTAAGTGATATATTAATTATATATAATTTTTAGTAAATGAGAATGAGTGGTGATCAAGATGATAAATCGAAGATGAAATACCCTCCCCCAAACCCCTTGAGTCCTCAGTAAAGATGTGGGGCTATACTGAGATCTCACATGGACTCCTTGAGAGAAAATTTTAAAAGTGATGTTGCACTGTTTCGTTTGATTTACCAACACTCATGAATGTTCACAAACACTTAACGGTTAATAATCCACCGTTATTAAACATTAATGTTAGAAATATCACAAACTTTAGAAAATAAAACAAAACTGCAGACATGACGCTTCACTTTCCCGCCAAGAAGTCCATCTCTAAAAATAACCAATCTGCTACATTATTTCCTGTATTTTTTTAAAATTATGTATTGATATTAAAACTCATAGATAATCTCCATAGCAAGTAGTTTGTAACTATCGTGATCTCACTGGGTGGAAGTAAATTAAGTAATTAAGTATGAAACAATCAGTTAAATCTACACATTGCATCGCATCATCGCCATAGCTCAACAGAGCAGCTATTCGTGTTCTCATACTCCCTATAAAGGTTTTGTTGCCACAGAGCATCCTTGAATCGACTCTTGCGCAAGCCGCCCGCCCACAATAACCGCTAAACGAAGCTTAAAACTATGCATATCTTACTTACATACGCATACATTGCAGCGTCACAAAGCATCTAGACGGCTTATGTTAATATTGAGTGTTCAATGTATGTAGTTTGTAAACTATGTCCTACATTTTGGACAGGATATTTAATTTGGTGGGTATGTTTATTACTCCTTGTGGTAATTTGGCAATAGGTTTGTTGTTTTGCTAACTATTTATTTTATTTATTTATTTAACAATTTATGCACATAAGGATCATATACAAAGATAAAAGTTATGAAAGACATGTACAACGGCACTGCTTATCCCTAAAAGGAATTTCTTCCAGCAGACCGAAAAAAGGAAAAAAACATATACAAAGTAGACACGTGCACAAAATACGTCACAAAACAAACTCAAATAAAACAACAATAAAAAACTAAAATCAAACAATAACATACTAAAATTAGCAATAAGGCAAAAATTTACAGCTAGCAGGCAGCAAGGAAGTGTTCCTTTATTGCCTTCTTAAAAATGGAAATACTTTTGGAAGTGCGAATAATGACCGGCAACGCATTCCACAGCCTAACCGCATGCACAGAAAACGAATAGGAAAAGAAATCGGAGTTATGAGAGGGGAATTTCAGGAGTAAAAGGAGATTTGACCTACATGAGGAACCAGGCGCATGAATAAAAGAAAACCGCTCACGAAGATAAGAAGGATAGGAAGGATTAAAAAGAGAATTGTACAGTAAACATAGGATACGAGAGTCTCTGCGCCTTCGAATGGGAAGCCAATTCAGAGCTTTGCGATAACTCGACACGTGATCAAACTTTCTCAAGCCATATATAAAACGAATACACGCATTTTGCAGTCTCTCAAGCTTATTTAGGAGCTCCTCCGTGGCATCTAAGTAACAGACATCCGCATAATCCAATACAGGAAAGACCAGGGCCTGCACAAGGAGTATCCTTGAGGCCTCAGGTAAATAACCCTGAAGACATTTCAGCGAATGAAAAGTAAAAAACACCTTGCGACTTAACTCGCTTACATGCGTCCCCCAAGATAAAGTGCTATCCATCTGAACACCAAGGTTCTTAACGGTACCGGAGTATGCAATAGAGGAGCCCCCCAAAACCACAGGAGGTAACTTCTGCAGAATGTCACCAGTAGTGAAATAACGGCTACCCATTACAATAGCTTGAGATTTGACCGGATTCAAACCGAGACCATGGGCTTCAGCCCATTCACCAATGCGGCACAGGTCTGCATTCAAGGCAGCAATACCATCATCAGCATTAAGTAACGAAAAGTGGCTATAAATTTGCAGATCGTCCGCATAGAGATGGAAGCGAGAAGTAACAATGACCTCCGTGATCGAATTAATGAATATAGAAAAAAGCAACGGGGAAAGAACTCCACCCTGCGGCACACCTGAAGAAATACTACACCAATCGGAGACTGTATCATTATGGCGAACACACTGCGTGCGATCTGAAAGATAGGATTTAAACCACCCTAGAGCTAGATCAGACACGTGAACAGATTCCAGTATGGCAAGAAGGATATCAGCATCGACTGAATTAAAAGCATTGCTGAAATCAAGCAATACTACAACCGAAAGAAGTTTGTTATCCATAGCCCAGCGAATGTCGTCGGTGACATTGACGAGTGCAGAGACAGTACTATGGCCAACACGGAAACCCGACTGAAAAGGGCTAATAAGATTATGCAAAGACGCGAAAGCCGAAAATTGACGGTGTACCAAGTGCTCGAGAACTTTAGATAGGAAAGGCAAAATGGATATGGGACGGAAATGGCTAGGCAAAGAAGGAGACGAAATTTTAGGCAAAGGAATAACATGAGCCATTTTCCAAATAGTAGGAACAGAAGATGAGGAGAAAGAGAAATTAAAAATATGAGCAAGGATGCCAAGGATTTGTGGGAGAATCAACGTAATCATTTTTGAGCACAAGCCATCCTCACCAGCCGCATCAGACGATATGGAGCAAATGGATTTTTGAACATCCGACTGCGAGACAGTACGAAACTGAAACACAGCCCAATCAGGCCGAGATCTATGAGAAAGCTGCAACAAGGTGGAACTCTTAAGTGCACTGCTAACTGCTTCAGGTGGCCGAGAGAAAAAAGAGTTTAGATCGCTGATATTGAAACCCAAAGACTCACACTGAACAGACTTGCCCACACCCACAGACTTCAAAAACTTCCAGACATCGGAAGTACTACGATTAAGCAGGGAATCATGAAAATGCTGCCTCTTTGCAGCCCTACACAAGCGACCAACACGATTACGTAGTTCTTTGTAGTATACCAAATTGAGGTCTGACGGAAAACGCTTCAGCCTGCTCTTTGCTCTGTCACGAAGAACCATCTGCTTCTTTATACCATCAGTCAGCCAAGGGGCCGGATTATACCTAACTCTAACACGTTTGAGTGGAGCATGCTTATCGTAAAGAACCAAAATACCATTGTTGAACAGACAAATCTTCTCATCAATAGTATTCGCATTCAATACCTCATCCCAACTAATGAGAGACGCATCAAACTGCAAGGCCTCAGTATTTATGTTTTTAAAACTACGCCTTAAAAGATAACGAGTCATACGCTTAGGGGGGCGAACACGATAAGACACATAAATTAAGTCATGGTATGAAAAACTAGAAGTTAACTGACCATGCGTAATTACTTTATCAGGAGAAGAGACAACTATAAGGTCAAGCAAAGAGGGAATACAATTAGGAAAGTGATGCGTAGCAGAAAGGGGCAAAATATTTAAATCGAGTGAAGAAAAAAGGGATGAAAGCTTCTGCGATCGAACATTATCCTTGATAAGGCAAGTATTAAAATCTCCCATAACAATAACGTTATCATAAAGTAAACGAAAACCACTTAAAACATTTTCCAGACAATCAAAATAATCAATATACATATTGGGGCAATAAAAAGCTACTAAAAGAATCTTGGTGAAGGACAGAGAGACTTCAAGAAACAAATATTCAGCAGACCGAGAGTATAACGAGGGGGAAGTACTGACAACCTTGTATGGAATATCAGCCCGTAAGTACATAGCAACGCCGCCGCCACCCTTACCAGTGCGATCATTACGAATGAGGACATATCCGGGCAATGCAAACTGACACGAAGGCAACGAAGGCTTGAGAAATGACTCCGAAACGAGAATAGCATCCAAATGATCCGAACAAAAAGACGCTAACAACTCTGAATAGTGGCAGGGGATGCTCTGAGCATTAATATGAGCTATGTTAAGACTGTTACGGGACCCAAGGAAGAGGGAGGAGATCTGATCACGCAGTGTAGACCCACCCAAAGAGTCACTATTCGCACTTTCAAAACTGACAGAAGAAGAAGAACATGAAAAGTAGCTATCGTCAAATTGCATAATTACTAACAAAAAAAAGTATTATAAAAACACTACAAATCAATATAAAACAAATTAAATAAATCAAAACTAATTAATTAGGCCAGAGCCAACCAAAAACACTGGTGTTGTTGAGCCTTAAAGAAAAAGTATAAAAAAGAAATAAAACCGTGGAAGAAACACTAAGATTACTTAAATTAAAACAAGTCACAAGAAATGCACTTAAAGAAGGTTATAGTATTTTAAAGAATAATGCAAATAAAAAAAGAATATGGTAGCGTAAATTGAACTAAAAATGTTTACATGACTGACAAGCATAAAGAAAAGTAATCCAGGTCTGTAAAATATTAACAACAGTGTGAAGTGACACGACAACCTGACAATGACAACATCAGTCAATATAAATTAAATTTTAACTACATACATACTCAAATATTTGTAAAACAAGAAATAATTAAATATACCTAACATTTGAATAAAACGTAAAACAAAAAAAGTGCCGTTACAATAGAGAAATATTAAAGAATAAGTAAGCTACCCACACAATAACAACACAAAATTTTAATTAATAATGTTTGCTGAGTTACACATTACGCCGCCGGGATTTTGTGTTCCCAACCTTCACAGCGGGTACTGTTTGAGTAACGCGAGTTGCAGAAGTACCAGCCACACCGTCTCCAGATGGGAACTCAGCAATGATAGATTGAAGGGCCGACACTGAATCAATCTTTCGCCTAGATTTATCTGGGAGGCTGACATGAATTCTACCTTCTGTCGTCCAGCACTGCTTAACGCCAAAGTGGTGACGCGCCGCGGTAAAGATCCCATGACGGAATCTAGTTAGGAACTCCGATATTGTAACACCAGAGCCCTTAAGAGCCGTCTTGCCATCCCAAACCAGCTGCCTGTGCTCGAACTCACAAAACCGCACTAAGACTGGCCGCACCTTTGACCTTGAAGCACCAAGTCGATGACACACTTGCAATTTAACTTTAGAGATAACTGCAACTTTAAGCTTCTCAGTTATCAATTTATGGACAACATCTACAAGCGATTCATTGTCGTTCTCGGGCAATCCATGAATGAGCAGAACCTTGCGCCTCATATGAGTTTCCATTTTATCTTGCGTGATAGTAAGCAACTCCAGCTGTTCTCCAATCTTACTGAGCGCCTTCACAGCAAAGTCTTGAAAACTAGATAACTCACGTGACATCGAAGCTACATCCGGGGGAGCTGAAGCAGATTTTGCACCCATTTTCTTCATCCTCTCATCATATTCTGCGAACTTCGTCACCAACAACTTCTGCAGCTCAGCCAAATTATCAGCTAGACGAGACTCCATTTCAAGGCGGTGATAATTGCAAATCAGTGCGAAAGTGAAAAAGTGCAAAGGAGCAGTGAAAATACACCAGTGTTAAAGGCAGGCAAATTTTAGATTATAGAGCCATAAATATACATAAAAACAATTAAAATTAATATTATTTGAGTTTAAAAATACAGGAGCTTGTTTTTTGTGACTAACACTTTCGCCTACCCACAGGGGAAAAAAAGTTTTATTTTTATGAAACTTCAAGTCTTAATATTTTTGAACAATATTGTAATCTAACACTGAATAAGACTTCTTAATCTTCTGTGATGCAATTATGAATAAGTTATTTAGTTGTAAGGCACAAAAAGTAATTAAGTAGGCAACTAAATTCAAGAAATGAGAATGAACGAGTATAAAGAAGAATAAGAATTAGGTTTCTATCTAAGATATATATTTGTACCATAATATAATGCTGGAATAAAACGATAAGCTACAAGCCCAAATCCAAATTGAGGTGAGCAGAAGAAGTAGCCCTACAACTCTACTTAAATGGGATCTACAGTTGGTATGTAGCATACTTAACAAGCACAGAGCTCTCTAGATGAAACGGGTTAAATAGAGAGAGGTGGATAGCCTTTCGCCCATATTGGCACTAGACGAGATGCATTCCCTTATTAGCCTCCTAGCATCCTCTGCAAGACATGAAGAGGGAGTTTCCTTTGGAGGTGCCTCTATAACTCGGCAACCATAACACATAAACCCAGATCAAGATAAATATTCGTATTCGTTGCACGAAAATATTTGTTCTATGTAGTTAGTGGTGGTCGAAACCAGAGGCTTAGAACTGGACTGCAGTCTCACTGACCTTTCAGCTACCATTTTGGTCGTTAATATTAATTTTAAAGTCTCATATATCCAGACATTTTCCATTCTACCACTTAAAGAAGCTTAGTTTAGGTTAAGCGAAGACCCCCCCCCCCCGACTGGTCTCCACCTTGTCCTGGGGGGGCTGAGTACCTCCCGGTAGAGCGCAGGAGGCGCTAGGGAAAAGGTAACACCCATTGGCGACTCTGGGTGCCCTTAGTACCGACTACCGGGGGAGAAACTAAGAGGGACCTGTGGAGGGCGCAGCGGGCGGGCCAGGAGGGCCCGCTCAGCAGCGCCAGAAGGGTCTAGACAGTGGGGGCAGGGGGCCCCCTGCTATGGTCGCACGGGGAGGTAGGAGGGGCGCGTCCATTGCGCCTCTCTGAGGAGGTCCTCCCGGTTTGGGTCCGGGGGCGTTGGCCGCAGGCGGGATGTCAGAAGCTGCAACCCAGGTACTGGCCCCCGCCTCTTTCTCAACAAGCGGCGGGCGTCGTCGGAAGATTTTTAGTGGGTATTACTGCTGGCAGTCGTGTCTGCCGATGGTGAGTCACACACCCCCGTCGGACCCCCTTTGGCCGGAAGGCAGTGCGTAAAAGCATTTTGGTACCGACGTAAAACAAAAAAAAAAAGGTTAAGCGAAGACCGAGCTATGAATTGGATGCAACTATCATTATATTACTTTACAATAGGCTTCAATAGACAAAATACAGCTGGTCTACAAACGGTCGTATTTACAAACCGACTGACGGACAGACGAATAGATATATAGTGTTTTGATAACATTCGTTGACTCACCCTCTGCGATCATAGCTATTGTTTTACTATTGTGTTACATTGGTAATATGCATAATATATACTTTAAATCTTTGACTCTATTAATAATTCAATAAATCAAGTGGATGAGGATGATTGCAACTCACGAGTATTATTTGTTTGTATCAGTTTTTATCTATATCTATACTAATATTATAAAGAGGAAAGATTTGTTTGTTTGTTTGTTTGTTTGTAATGAATAGGCTCCTAAACTACTGGACCGATTTCAAAAATTCTTTCACCTTTGGAAAGCTACATTATCCCCGAGTAACATAGGCTATATTATATTTTTAAAAAAATTAGGGATCCTTACTAAAAATCCAATAATGTAACCCAAGGTGTAAAAAAATGACCTGAAAAATTCCTTACGGAGCGTGCGCAGCGAAAACTATTGATGATAGAACAAAATCATGTACTACGACTTTGCAGAACTCATCATTATCTACAAAAAGTGTCGCGACAGCATATGTCTAAATATTATAGTTACGTCACAGTAAGCGGTTTTTTATTCTAAAAATTAAATTTATATGCCGCCGCTTGAAATGGCTCTATATTTGTACCTTGGTATTAATCCTTATCAAAAAATTACTGTATATTCAAGGCGGCTTCAATACCTTTTTACAACTTTTTGAATTATTCAATTCGGACATTTCATTTGGAAGATATCACGAGTTTAAAAATGCAAGTATTAGAAAAAAGTCGCGTGGTTGCCGCTCACCGCGATCAGCTAGCCAGCATGCGATGTAGGCTCACTGGGGTACGGGGGGGGGGGGGGAGTCAATGTAATAATATTATAAAGAGGAAAGATTTGTATTTTTGTATGGAACGAATAAACTCAAAAAGTACTGGACCGATTTTAATTTTTTTTTTCATTAGAAAGCTACATTGTTAGTGAGTAACATAGGCAAAATTTTAATTTGTAAAAAAACAGGGTTTCGTTAGATATATGGGTTTTTCGGACACAAAGTGTAAAAAATCAACCAGGACAGTTACTCATTTTGCGTACGCAGCCTAAACTATAAAAGATAAAATAAATAAATAAATATTCTTTTACATTAGATAGAACCACAAAATGTGCTAATTAGTTGTAGATCTTATAAATATCTACTAAAAAGTCCGCGACACACTATACCAATCTATGTCGAGTGAGGCATAACAACCATTTTTTTATTGTACTACATTTAAACGCATTTAATTTACTTATGATATTAATCCTTATCAAAATAATCTATTTCATCACTAAGTGCAGTTTATGTTGATAGTATTTAGTCTTTGAATGATCAAAATTTGACGTTTGGTTTTGAAGTTAAGGCGAAATTAAATTATTGCGATTTCTGCTGCACGGCGCCCTATCACGGGTCGAGGCTCCCGGCCATCAGTTTATTTTGTTACCTGAAAATAATTTTACGTCAAATGTTGTTTATAGAGAAGCTTTACAATAATCGCTTTAGTTATCTATCCCAAAACAACGGGTTGCACTCCGGGCCGGTAGGAGTGAAAACTTAGTATTAATTACATTTAAATATTTTCATCATTAACAACTTTAACATCCACATAAAGACAATCTATGCAGCCTGCGGATAATGACTGCGTCGTCGTAGTGTCGGTGTCTGTGAATTGACCTGGGAATCATTTTGCTGACCGTGTCTTTTCTGGGCAGGCATTTTGTAGCGGTAACCGACATCCACGCGGGCGGAGCCGCGGGCGACCGCTAGTATTAAAATATGTTTAGTTTATTTTCTAGTTTTCAGGTGTTTTGATATTTCTTGGGCTAAAAAGCACCTTAAGTTTCTCCATATTTTTAGCTACCCCAGTCCTGTCAAATTGTTTTGACAATATTATTCTGCCCTTATTACTTTTATAAATGAGCTCATATGATTAAAAACTGAAATAATTTGTGTGGTTGTGTTGAGATTTTTTCATTGATTTAAATTGTATTTTACCCGATTCTTCGTTGCTGCTCGATTATTGACAATACGTAATCGATGGCGAGGAAATATTTGCCAGAACCTCGTCCGTTGATCGGCAGGTGCAGTTAGCTTGGGCTTCTATGGACTTGGTAGGATCCCACCCCCCACCTCACATATAAATGCAGTATTATTTGCTTGTATAATAAGTGAGGTTATGTGGTTTCAGAGGCGAGTGCGTGGGCGGTGGTGCTGTGCGCGTGCGCGTGCATGGGGGAGAAATGGCGCTGGCCGGAGGGCGCCGAGTCGGTGCGCATCGACAACAAAGTGCGCTTCATCGACACCGCAGACCGACACGACAAGTAAGGAACATGTTGTACTCACCACGTATCACCAAAGCCAAAACTTTAAACACTATTAAAAGACATTTATACTACACAAACGGTTTTTAAAATAAATCCGACGCGGATTCCGCCCATAGAATTTGCAATGATAACAGTCGCCTCAATAACATTGTTTTTTTTATTTTATTAGGTGCTGCATACATAATCTTAGCGTCACAGACAAATGAACATTGTAATTCAAATACCTAACCAATTGATTATTTAAAAGAGCATAGCATTCTTGCCAGTTCTTCTTACAGAGTGGTGGCTCGGAAATGGCACTTAGATTTACTTACACTTAAATATTTTTTGTTTCTTAATTGTTTTGTTGCATATAAGTGAATCTAAGCTTCGTGATTTCAGTGTAATCATATGTCGACTGTTTTTTATATGTAATTTATGAAATAATTACGTTCTATCATAGTTTTTGCTGCAAAAACTTTGCTATATCCATTTAAAAGGGATGTAGTACGTTGTCGACGAAACTGTGCCCAAATATACACCATTTTTACACATACGCACGTAATCTCACGGCTAATTAACACATGTCTGGTGGGCAGCAACCATGCTACAGCTTCAAAATGGATAGGAGCTGTAGGACAGTCCACTTTTAGCAAAAAGGTCTCTTAATTAAATGTATCAAATGGTGAGAGTTGGCCGAGCCCTTCACCCACATGACACAAGCCGAGATCCTACTGACCCTTAGTCGGTTTCTACCACATCCTATTTACAACTGTCTCCTATATATTTTATGCTACTTCATTCTACATAAAATGGTACTGACGGATTTGTAGATTTTGCCTTTTAGCTTTCAGGGATCCGTGGATCGCGTGTTGTTTCAGTGACCTGTCTTCATTTCATATCTAAACTGCGCTTATTTGTATAAACATTGGTTTAATGACCCCTATTGTTGTTGTAAATTGAATAATTAGAAGAAGAATTATCCAACAAAAACTTGAGAAAACGTAATAAACTGTAGGACGAGTAACGGTTACTAGTAAACTATGTATAAATTAAATCCAACACTCGGCCCAAAATCCTTGGAGGAACAATTGATCGGAGTGAGGTCTTGTGGAAACCCTTGCACACCTTGATAAGACGTTGGCTCCGTCGCTTACCTAATGTATGCAACAAAGGCGCCAGGCGTACACTACTGTCATAGTGAATAGAACGACACAGTATAAATATTTCCGAGTAAAAATAGAAATAGAATAGAAAACTAGAACAAAAAATACCTTATTCCTAAAGTGCACGATATAAAACCAAATTCCACTCCAGCAGAAGATGGAAATATAACATATAGTTTTTTATAGCACACATAATCTTTCTGACATGTAATTCTAGTCACCTATAACATTATAAACAAAGCCGCTTTATTACAAAACTACATGAATCAGATAACGACGGCGTTGATAAGGAATTGAAAAAAATACCCACACTATTTTTCTCGGAGAATAATTTACAATCTACTCAATGTGTTTAAGGACATTAGTTGAGAGTGTTCCTTATTAGTCTTAAGCTGGTCATTCACAGTCTTATGACTTAGTTCTAAGACTCGGTTCAACTGACGTAAATCCAAAAAGTTATCGTGAATTTGAAGCTATAGGTTAAAATTTTCCACTCAACACACATTTAGACTGCAGCAAGAGTGAACTCAGTGTGGATATAATGAGCAGGAACCCCCAAGATAATATTAATGCTAATGTTCTCTAGCGAACGTTATAAGGCTGTTAAGATGAATAAGACTCTCAAGTCCTTGAAGAAGTTGACTTGTGTAGATTGTAAGAATCTTTACTTAGTAACTATATACTAGCCGCCACCGCGCTCACGTCAAGCAATAAATCTATATAATTCAGCCGCTAATGAGGGATGCTTGCAATTATTCTGGGCGTCCGGTGCGCACCACGCGAGCTGCCGTGCCTACCTGCTGCCACCTTGGCCGACTGAACTCTTATGCATTGTTCGCAAGTACATATCAAGATCCTCGCACAATACCCGATTATTATCCCACCGTCTTCTGACACCAGAATGGATTTACGTCACTGATCCGACTTGTAATTGGCATTTTCCTTTGATTGCGTTAGCTGTGATCGCAACAATAGCAGGCCCTACATCAACAATACCACTAGCTTGCAATAAAATTGTACTGCTGATGCTGAAAATTCTGTGCATGTGGAAAGAAGTTAAAATCTATTGCAACTGTTGAGATTTATTTTCTCTTTTACACGCGTTTCATGGTGTTATTCTAAACTGCGTGATTCATATAGATTATTGACGTTGAATGTAAAAAGTTTACATAACTTTCAATTGCAGTATAAACATATATTTACCCATAAAGTTAAACTGTAGGTAGGTTTTGTTGCATCGTTTACAGGCTTAACATGTCTAATGTCGTGCAACAAAATGAAATCTAATTTTATTATTACACATTACAGTTTCTTCAAAATACTCATTAAAGTACTGTGAAATGTTGTCCAATCTTCTATTCATAGCTGGTTTCAGTACAAAAAAAAACAAGTCTTACTTTCAATGTCTGATTCGATTTAAGGTCAGTAACTCGTATTTCATTACGCCGTGTATTGTAACCATCGATATCCGCAAATTACTGCTCGAAAATAATATTGCGAATATTGTAGTGTCACAATTTATATTGTCGACGAGTTGCAAAATAGTTGGTGAAAGGATTTGGACAAAATCTACATAAAGTTTTTCTATATCGTTAACTAGCTGCCCGTGACTATGTCTATGTCTAAGTGACCTACAATAAATATTTTTATTTCCATTATGTAAAATTGACCAATTGTGCTTTTGAGTTGCATTGATTCCACAGCAAATTTTATAAGTAAAATAAATCTGTTGAGTTCTTTCTTCTTCATAATCTTAGCTACATATAGAGCACAGAGAAGCACTAGCCTTCCTAAATGCCAATCGACCCTGAGCTAACTTTTAAAGCCGATTCAAAGTTTACACGGATATTTAAAAGTAAAGCTTAAAAAAAAACGTAAAGGAAAGACATTCATATCATAAAAACTTCCGCTCGGAGATTTACCCGCAAATTTATCGAGTCCCACAAGAATTACAGACTCTTTGCATATTAAAAATCTACCTACATATATTATTCCAAGGATTTTCTATTTTTGGCTTATCGTCGGGGATAGTGCAAATTCGCGAAACTAACATACATTAAGTCCAAGTATCTGCAATAGATTTAGTTTTACAGGGAAAGGTAATAAAAGTTAATAAGTTTCTTATTTCAACTAATTTTGGGCTCATTTTTCACATTATATGTTCTATCTCTTGTTTTAAAAAGATTTTTCTAAAAGTACATAATTTAGGTTCGGTAACAATTACGCGCATTACCTTACATTAGCATAGTTTTTTAGTTACGCAGAATTATCATCACACTCGTTACAGACCCTTACTTTTGAATTCGTTTTTTTTATATAGTTTTTGAATAATATTAGTTGTGTTTAGAGTTCCTTCTTTCATATTCTTGTGAAAATTGCACTAAATGCATGCCCTTTTCACATCTAGTCAAAGTCAAAGTCAAAATACTTTTTATTTCATAAACTATTACATAGTACTTGAAAACGTCAAAATTATAAAAAATAACAAAAACAAATAAAATATAATTATACTAAAATCACGAAGCTTAGATTCACTTGCAACCAAACAATTTAAAAAACAAAAAATATTTAAGTGTAAGTGAATCTAAGTGCCAGTTCCGAGCCACCGCTCTGTAAGAAGAACTGGCAAGAAACTCACAGGCTATGCTCTTTTAAAATATCGATTGGTTAGTTACAATCTTCATTCGTCTGTGACGCTAAACAATGCAACATAATATAACAATATTCATGCTTTAAGTAATTCATATTAGAATAGCCTGTATGAAACGGCAGTTTTATCAGCCATATAGTCTTTGATAGAATAGTATCCCTTTAAAGACAGCTTGCGTTTTATTGTTAATTTAAATTTATTTAGGCTTAATTGCTGTATATTGCTTGGGATTTTATTATAGAATCGCACACATTGACCTTTAAAAGATTTGTTAATTTTTTGGAGCCTAGTGGCAGGTACAACTAGTTTATGCTTATTCCTTGTGTTTAGGTTATGTATATCGCTTTTCTTACTTAATTTATCAATATTTTTATGTACATATACTAGGTTTTCATTAACAAACTGACCCGCCACTGTCAAAACACCAATTTCTTTAAATTTATCCCTTAGTGAATGTCTACATGGTAGATTATAAATTGCTCGTATGGCCCTCTTCTGCAGTACAAAAATATTTTGAATATCTGCGGCACAACCCCACAGAAGAATACCATACGACATAACAATATGAAAATAGCAATGATAAACAAGCCTGGCTGTTTCAACATCTGTTAATTGGCGAATTTTCTTTACCGCGTATGCTGCAGAGCTGAGTCTATTCGACAATTCACCAATATGTGGGCCCCACTGCAGCTTAGAATCTAACTTGACTCAGCTCGTTCGTCACGGCTGTGACTCCGCCATGACGCACCAAAATCTTGACAATAGCTTTTAATATAGATGACAATATAATGTTGATAGGATCACTAAGCGCCCATTTAATCATAGTGATTATCTTATTTATTCGATCGGTTCTACACAGGGCACTTATCGAGTTAGTATGCACTAGCAATTATCCTTGACTTAGACTGCAGATCACAACTACTGACAGACTTATCAATTTCAATTTTTTTACTTTGTTTGTTATTCAATAATTTTTGTACTGGCCGAAAGACAAAACTTAACCAGTTTCTTTCCCATTTCTTGTCTACTGCCCTTGCTCGCCCCCACCTGCGACTTTTCGAAGTTATGTGCGTAATTATCGCTTGCTCTGTTTCTCAGAAAGCACGTTAAGCCGTTGGTCCCGGCTGTCATGAACATATATGGCAGTCGTTATTAGGAAGTCAGTGGCTTCTAATATTCTGACAACTGGTTGGACCACAGAATGATGTTTCTCTTTAGGTTGTCGAGGACAGATGGCAGTCGCTCCATGTAATAATTGAACTTCAGTCAATTCTGAGTTTAGACCAGTGAGCAGACCCTGAGGCTTAAGTCTGAGACAAGGGATAATGCTAGGATATCATGATGATGCCCTTGCCCGCAGTGAATGTGTGCGATAATTTTGATGTTGACGGTAATTAGAGTTACATGATGTAGAATAAGAGTTAAGCTTTCTTTAACCGGACAATTTCGATGATCACAATCGCAATTTATTGTTCATCATATCAGCCCTATTAAGTACACTGCTTTAACATTGA
Source organism: Musotima nitidalis (assembly GCA_949126915.1). NCBI lineage: Eukaryota > Metazoa > Arthropoda > Insecta > Lepidoptera > Crambidae > Musotima > Musotima nitidalis. Next base: position 538,333 of record OX421424.1, on the reverse strand, counting down.
CCTCCACAATGGATTAACTTGGCGGTATTGGCCTGTAATCATTACTACCTGCCCAGCGGGTGGGTTGCTGCCCATCGTCCGGTAGGATTTCAGTTTGTCGACTCTTACGACTCCCCGTGAATTTAGAAGGCATATGTGGCTATTCTAGTCCGGTTTATTGTTCATTAAAAATATTTTATTTTACTTCTTTTCCGTTTCATCATCTCAGCCCAATTACGTCCCACTACTGAGCACGGGCCTCCTCTCACATATCAAGTTGTGAGGGTATTAGGTCATACTTCACCACGCTGACCCAGTGCGGATTGGCGGAGGCAGGTGTATGGCGTCCTGCTGTTAGAATTTTTCAAACCGCCCATTAGGCCTCTAACATGGCTTAACGACTACCACATTTTTGTGATAACCGGGACCAACGGTTTAACTTGCCTTCCGAAGCACGGAAGCGCTCGATATCAAATGCCACACAAACGGTCACCCATCCAAGGACTGACCTCTCGAAACTCTGCTGTACTTCGGTGATCATTTTCGACCATCGAGCACCGCAAGGCTACGAGCGCTTCCGTTTATTATAAAATTATTAATTGACGTGTTTTTTTATCTACTACCAGACCCTTACGCAACAGCAACGTGGAGGCAGATGAAGCTCAATTCGAGGAGCCGACAAACACCGAGGGCTTCTACAACCTGCCCCCTGGAGTAGGCCGGTATCCCGTCCGGGTGGAGACTAATCACGCGCAGTACAAGGTGGACCCCAGCTCGGTCTACAACTTGAGGAGATCGTGAGTATCTTGCCCATTCTGCCTCCTGGGGTAATTCTGTACTCCGTCCGGGTGGAGACTAACCACGCGCAGTATAAGGTGGATCCCAGTTTGGTCTACCACTTAAGAAGAACTGTCTCTCTGTCTCTCTGTGGAAGATAATTACTGGATCTATCACATTTTAGTTGCTGGGATAGGACTGTACCCTGTCTGGGTGGAGACTAGCCACGCGCAGTATAATGTGGACCCCAGCTCGGTCTTCAAATTGAGGAGTGAGGTTGAATCGTGAATATCTTACAACCATATGGGAACAGTCAGCCCTACAAATTAGTTTGGTGGCCGATCTCAAATCTTAAGTAGGTACTTACAATAGAAAAGAAATCAACATCTCAGCCCATTATCTTTCCACTACTGAGCAGTCACGCCTAGCCTCCTGTGCATTGGCAGATGCAGGTGCGTCCTGCTGTAAGAATATATTGAGCGGTCCAATAGGGTCTCTAGCTTAGTATGTTTAGTTCTATAGCTTGAGTATGTCATGCTCACTTAAATGTCTTTGCGTGGTGGCGTCATGCGTCGGGTAGTAACGTTCCCTAAAATATGGTTGAGCGAATGGATGGCTGGTTCATGCGTCATACTCGTGAACGGGTGCCGCCAGTGGAGACTGGTCTGCTCATGTCTACTATGTTTATTCGGAATCATGTTCGTATAACTTAAAAAAGAGTTTTTTTATTTATTTTATTTTAAATCTTGTGACTGCAGAACACAGGTTTTTGTAGACTTGTCAAATTATTTTACTACTAAGTACATTTTCTTGTAACTGGCGGGAGAAAAAACTAACCTTGACGATTTTCTTGCCCGTTCTTTTACGATCAAGCTCCTGCCCGCAGTGAATGAGTGCGCTGGTTTTTAAGTTTTGGCCTTCATAAGAGCTCTTTTGGGCCAAACTTAAATAAATGTTATGGACTTTCGACTTTGACTTCTAACATAGTTTAACTAAAAACACTTATAGTGGTAAGCGGGACCAACAGCGCGTCCTCCGAAGAACAAAAGCGCTCGATAAATACCGCTGAAAGTCATTTAGGATTGAACCTCTCCTCTGTCCAATTTGATAGGTATATTCCGTTTTAGTAATTTGAACTCACAGCCTTTGGTTCATGAACAAGTGCCGCATTAAACGACACAAACCATTACGTACTGATGAATTTAAAAACTGAACACAAATGATCGACTCAAGTGTTGCAGGATTAAGCAACATCCGATGTAATGGTTTAATTGTTGATCATAATTGGCTATAATCATTCAATAATATGCGTAATTTGCGTTGTTCGTCCTTCTTAGTCATAATAGTTTTGCTAGCTTTGAGATCAAAGTTATTGGAGGATAGCTAATATCGTAATGTTAACTACTAGAGGCTTGGTTTTGGGAATGGTTTCACGAGTTATAAATAAGTTTATTACTATTAAGTATTGCGAAACAGTGTAGTGGTGGGTAGACTAGGCGTCCTCTATAACGAAAACTGCATCTTAAGGCAATTGGTTTACAAATGGATTCACGTCCATATCAAACATTTCGAGGATTTCAAACTCGCTGCCAAAAATAAGCCAAACTACGACAAAAATTTTAATAGAACGCGGAATATGTGTTTTGTTTGTAAACCTTTGATAATGCGTATAGTGGAGAAACTGGGCAGTTGATTCATGAAATAAACTTCAAATGGTACACAAGGCGGTCCTCATCTTATATGCTCATTTTTTCAAGACCATTTTACGCCCTTTTTGGAATAAGAATTAGAATATTTATTATTGACGAAAATAACATTACACAAACAATTAAATTAAACAATATCACATAAACAAAAAACAAAACAAAAATATTTTAAAAATTAAAACAAATCACTTTACAACATAAGTAATGTCACCGGTGAAAAGGGCAAAACACTAGCGTAATGCTGATTTTTTAATAACAACAAGTGACAAGTTTATTTATAAGACTACGTCCGCCATTATAATAATGACATCATCAAATATTACTTTTCTGCTTGAGTTCTACTTTGCTGTTTAGTAACTGCATGATTAATTGTTTGCAGCCCTCAGCAGCAATACTCCGACGGCACCCTGGACTCCATCCAGTTCTGCAAGTGTGTGTCCACCCAGGACTGCAGATCCTCTCTCGATCCCGCCGTAAGTATTTTATCAGCCCCGGCTAGTGCCAGTATCATCTTTAGGTTACTAAGGTGTTCCTTTCTAGGAGCATGTTAGACTCAGCAAAGCTCTTGCCGAATAATTTTTTAATTAACGTTTTAGAGTTAAAGTTAAAAACATCTTATGAGTGATCACGTATCTTATAGTTATGACTAATCTATTTACAATTTCTTCTTAATATTTTTCTGCTTTCACAATGTTATATAGTTCAAAAACGATTTTTTTACTAGAAAAAATCAACTCCCCGCGGTAACCTCTGAGCTTTGTATAACCGGTACACTGTTCTAACCACTGAGCTACCGGGAACTCTGATGGACGCGTAGAATAGTACTTTATGATTTGCGTTTTAAGCCCGCGTTAGTAAGCCACTATGATAGTTAAGACTATCGATCAACATTAGATGGAATGTTGGAGATCCTTAGACAGAAACCTGCAAGATAATCGAGATAAACATCGCAGGACCACACTGGTCCCGGCCCCACTGCACCACACTGCAGGTCACATATTGTAAGTTTATGGGGAGGCCTACATCTAGAAATAGACGTCCGACGTAATGAACATTAAATAGATTAAGTTCCCAATATGTTTCAGCGTTAATTTTACTTATATATTAGCAACAAAATATATTATATTAAAAATATCACGGAAACCGCAAACTATTAGAATCTTGACAAAATTGGTACGGAGACTAAATTTTAAGCAATTAAATTCATGTAAATATTTAGTTGTTCCATATAAACTGTACCTTTTCTATTTACTTTCTGGTACAGGTTTCGCAGAAGGCGTGTGGCCTGGGCAAGCACTTGTGCTGCTACAAGCGGCCCGGTCAGTCGCCACTTAACTCAGGTAACACCATATTTATGTAGCAATTAAGTTCTCCTGATCGACTCTCGAATACCCTGCTGCCTTTTCTAAATTGTTCTAGGTCAGCGTGATGGAGTCCATACTCCGATACCCTTTAATTTGTGAGAGGAGGGCACTAATAGGCTGATACCTACTAATAGAAACCTACGGCACAAGTCTATTGTTTTGTTTTTATCTATACTTAAAAGAACATGTACTTCTTTTTCTTTCAGAGTATTTTAACGAAGTAGATGACGAGAGGCCATCAATTGAGCCGGAGTACATCGGACACGGCGGGGCCTTCCCTCCGCCACCAGACGCTTTGGGGAATGACAACTTCAGGCCGGACCGCGGACACAAAACTGTAGGAAGCCTTGCAAACAAACAAATTCTCGTCGGCCCCGGTGGTCCCACGGGAATCATAGGTCCTGCGCAAAATTTCGGACAACAGCAAGGAATCCTTGTCGGCCCAGAAGGCCCAACTGGTATGATTGGTAACAAAAACAATCAGCTGGTGCTCGTGGGTCCCGAAGGTCCTACAGGCATTATAGGCCCAGCTCAACAAAATCCAGGAGTTCTCGTCGGCCCTGGTGGTCCAACAGGAGTAATCGGACCAGCTCAACCACAATACTACAAAGACAGAACTGTAGAACTCGGATCGAGTGAAACTGCTCAAAGAGGTATTCTAGTTGGACCTGGAGGCCCGACAGGATTTATCGGACCTGGAGGTTACGGTAGAAGACCAGTATTGGTCGGACCAGGGGGACCAACCGGTATTATTGGACCTTACGGCCAGAGGCCCGGACGACCAGTGTTAGTAGGTCCCGGGGGGCCGACTGGAATCATTGGTCCTCGAAGAAGACCCTACTATGGTAAATAGTGACGTGTGGTGTGTTTACTGACTAATAACGTAGAGCCGACGCGAGTCAGACGCCGCCAGCCGTCGGTAACGCTTTGTTTAATTTAATACTAGCTGTTGTGGTTCTTGTAAATATTATGTTAGAAGTTGTAAGTGCCTGCTATAAGCCGCTTGAGAGTTACCGCGTTATGTGATGTTAGCTTTAAGTTACCTTACATTATTTTTGTTAAGTTTAACCAGTTTTATCGTAAATGTATCATCATCCGCAGAGTGTTCGCACCATACTGGAGATAAATTGTTAGATGTAGATCCTAAGCCGTGCAAGAAAAAGAACTAATATTGTAGCAAAATAAACTGTACGATAACAAATCTATGCTTTATTTTATCCAAATATTTCCCGACGACTACAATTTTATGAAAGGTCTTTCACCGTAGTAAATCTGTCGAAATCCACACGAAAATAAACTAGAAACAAAAATGACGTTGGGTGGTTTCTGGCTGCGGGCCAATGGAGCGTTACTACTGGGCTGGCCAACGCCGCACTCCACAGTTCTGGATTACATTAGATGCGTCAATGGACTTATGCGTGTTTCTTATAAACAGTACAGTATTTCATTGACTTACGTCACATCTGATTATTCTCTGGTGATTAATTGATACACCAGACTATAGCAAAGTTAAGGATTTTCGTGTGAAACCCCGACCCTCACAGTGTGTGTACTAATATAAGGAATTGTCATTTATATAATTTTCTTGACATAATTTTCTTTTTGGACATATGATTTAATAATGAAAGTAACATTTGAGATGGCACGAAGGCATGGCTAGGAGACATCACCTAAAAGATTTCAGGTAACTCTTGTTATTAGGCTTGGTATTATTAAAAATCCACATCGGTGGAATTATTGCATAGTCCAATATCAAACGGCACATTTTATATTATATCTACAGCTAAACGCATCTTAGATAAGTTTTAATATTGAGATGCAACAAAAGTAATATAAGTTAGATTTAAACGACACCAAGATGATCGAAAGGCAAAGGTCATGAATGGAGTTTTTGGTGAGAACCAAAATAGATGACGAAGACGATTCTACATACACGGCTGTTATAATAAGGAACCGTATATTTCTAGAGGACTTTTTTTAAATGACGATGTAAAGTGTCAGAAACTCACCGATGGTCGTGATGACGATAATGGAGTAGAAGAGCGCGCCGGTGAAGGTCCACTGGATGTGGTCGGTGCTCTCGTTCCCGTCCCAGCCGCGAACCTTCATCTCAAGCAGGATGGCGTTCTCGAAGTCCTGGGGTATAATAGTTTTTATAGTGCCACCGCTTCACTTGGTTAGGCGACATCTTACCCTTAAACTTAAGTCTGAGGTCTTAATGACTTGGATATTTTCTATTTGAAGACTGTAAACGCACCAATATATTTTTTTCTTAGCTGCTACATTAGCTGAGTCTTAATATGGAGCCTCATAAGCGTAGGTAGTGGAAGTCCATTGTCATTGACCATCACAGTTGGGTGGTCTATATGTAATTTGAATTATATAAATTTAAAGCGTTAAAGTTTGCCCTTCAATTGAGCCGAACTTGAATAAATGATTTTGAATTGAATTGTATTAAATAACAAATTAAGCAGCGCTCGGTGCTCAGTGGTCGGAAACGATCACCAAAGTACAGCAGAGTTTACAGAGGTCAGTCCTTGGATGGGTGACCGTTTGTGTGGCATTTGATATCGAGCGCTTCCGTGCTTCGGAAGGCACGTTAAGCCGTTGGTCCCGGTTATCACTAAATGTGGTAGTCGTTAAGCCATGTGAGAGGCCTAATGGGTGGCTTGATAAATTCCAACAGCAGGACGCCATACACCTGCCTCCGCCAATCCGCACTGGGTCAGCGTGGTGGAGTATGACCCAATACCCCCTCACCTTGATATGTGAGAGGAGGCTCGTGCTCAGTAGTGGGACGTTAATGGGCTGTGATGATGATGATGAACAAATTAAGGAATTTGGTAATATAGAAAAGTACTCGTATAAAAAAGGTACAAGACAGAGGTTATAAATGTCACTTCCAACGCCGTTCCGCAATAGGGATCCTGACAAGATCTGAGGTGCCAAAGCCAGGAGTGCACCTAGCAATCAACGGACGAGGCTCTAGCAAAAAATAAATGTTCCCAGTAAGCGGCAATAGGCGTGCCTATTACGTGGGCCCAATTATATTATTGGTGAAAAGTGGGCGTATCATATGCCTCTACCTACCCCTTCGGGGAAATAGGCGTGGTGTATGTATGTATGGACCTTGCATTCGTAAGTATTACTTTAACCTTGTAAGTGTGAGTACCTTGAGCATGTCGACGGCGCCGGTGGTCCAGTTGCTCTGGTTAAGTAGCGGCACCTTCGTGGTCATCAGCCACATGCTCTGCGTGGTGTTCTCGCGGATTCGAGAGATGTTCATCTTCACCTGAATCAAACAATTTTGAACATTCTAATCTTATGTCAATGCGGGAATGGACATTACCCTGATGGTAGTTGGTACGCTTGTCCAAAATGCTAAATAGCACTGCACTGCGCTCATCACCTAAAGAGATTTTAAGTGTCATATGACGTATAATGTAACTAACAAGCCGAGTTACAGTATAGCCGTCAAAGCTACTGTTTAGAGACAAAGTGCTACCGATGCAAGGGTACATTATGAAAGGATGCCTGCCCTGTACCATAAGTATGGTGATCACCATGAAGCAAAGGTCGGTACTCGTTTTAGTTCCTAATGTCTACGACTTGTTTTTTTTTTTTTTAATGTGACACGTCATAATGACTACATCCTGCCTGATGATAAGCAGTCGATGCAGTCCAATAAGTAAATGAAAGCGCTTTATAACGTGAAATAAGCACGCTATAAAGCGCATCCACTCATGACGACCTTCTAAAATGCCGTTTCACGCCCCGCTTAAAAGACCCGGGATCATAGGAAATAGGAAACACATGAGCCGGCAGCGAATGGAGTTCGGAAGACAAATATTTGTGTGCATGTACAAAGTATTATTATATTTGTTGTGGGCTGGGTATCTCTGTTACATAGTTTAAATGACAGTCTTTGCATGAATTTGGATCAAAGTATTTATACTGTAGTAAACAGTCCTATAGGTTTTAGTACGTGTACATCACAGAGTAAACATTTCTGCCGCTGATTTCTGGCAGACGTTTCGCTGAAACGATCCATCATCGCCCAATTACTGTGAGATGGAGAGACGACACTGAGATTTGTGTTTGCGAGCCACCAGCTAGCTTTTATTAGTTATTATACGCAATGTGGTTATTATTACTTTTTCTTATAAATTCCTGTAATGCTCGTGTATGTTACATATATCGGAGTGAGGCTGAGAGCAGAAAGCAACGATTTAAGCAACAATATTATTGGGTTTTTAATTTTGGCCACAAATTTATCGAGGTTCAAGGTTCTTTTGTAACACTTACATAAGTGCTCCTAGCTGGTCTTAAAAAAATCACACTCACACCAATTATTTTATTTCAAGATAAGTATAGTTTAGAACTTGTGTTATGGATTCTAAAGAACGGATAAACATAAATAAATACTTTTTTTTTGTAAAGACATACCAACTTCACTAAATAGTATGAAACAAAGCTTTTCGCTTTCGGTCCCTCTGTACGCTTAGATCTTTAAAACTGCGGTTTTTTTATTAGATTGAGTGATTTTAGAGGAATGTTTATATGGTAGTCACGCGGTCGAGTTCGCGGGCTTTCGCTAGTAATAATATAGAGAACAAATATTAATGTTTCCGTACAAAAAGATTTGACCAGTGAGGGAATCGAACCCTCGCCTCGAGCTTAGTAGCGAAGTGATTCAAATAAATTATTATCTTATCTTAAGTGCAGCAATACTCCACCTCCTCTATCTTCACGCATTGGTCGTCCATTATTTTCGCGTGTTTGCGTTATTACCTCGGTGTGCGATTGGTATGTAGGTTGGTTCCGCAATAAGAAACTAGGCGAATAAACCTTTAAACTATAATCTTGCTAACTTAATACTTGTGCATTTGTCTTTTATCGTCATCATCACCACTGATGAACATAGGCCTCTCCCCACTAAACTTGTTCATCATTAGGTGAACTTAGTTGTAATAATTGAAAAATAATTTGAAAGAACATAGCCTGTTTTTTTATTGTCTGTTCTTCTCACAGAGCGGTGGCTCGGAACTGGTACTTCATTTTAATTTCTTTTAAAAAATTGCTTGGTGCGTTTAGCACTTTTAGCCAGAAACTGGCAATTAGATTCATTTGAACTTTTTTGTTTCGCATTTGAGCGAATTAGTGCGTCGTGATTTCAGTGCAGTTTTTTTAATATTCGTTTTGACTTTTGCATGTGCTATGCTATGTAACATACATACATACATACATAATGTCACGCCTCTTTCCCGTAGGGGTAGGCAGAGATCACATCCTTCCACTTGCTACGATCTTGGCACACACTTTTAGCTTCATTCACACTCATTAACCTCCTCATACACGCCCGTCGGTTTAGGGTACTTTTGACCTGCCCTTTCTCTAACATTTTTTTTATTTGGTCATGGAAGGTCTTCCATCCACTTGTCCATCATAAATCACTTTCGTTAATCTACTTTCATTCATCCTCTCAACATGACCAAACCATCTAAGCATACCTTTCTCAATTCTTGTCACTATATCTTCTTTTACACCAGCTTTAACCCTTATCACTTTATTCCTTATCCTATCACTCAATTTCACACCAAGAATATTTCGGAGTGCTCTCATCTCTACTGCATTAATCTTACTCTCATGTTTCTTCTGCCATAACCAACATTCGCTTCCATACATTAGTGTAGGTACCAACACACCTCTATGAACTGCCAGACGTGCCTTTTCAGACACTTTTTGACTGCTTACAAAGGCGTGAAGTGCCCCATTCAACATATTTCCAGCATTCACTCTTCTATCGATATCGCTTTCACACTTTCCATCTCTCGTAAATTTCGATCCCAAATACACAAACTCATTCACTTGTTCTACTTTCTCACTTCCGATTAAAATAGTATATAAATAAAATAAAAAATACAAATACAAATACAAATTTATACAAATTATATCGCAACTCAACTATTCTCTGTAGAAAAGTAATAAAGTGCATTCGTTACAAAAGTATTTCGATAACCCTGCCAATTTAAACACAAATCAAAAGATCTAAGAGTACATTTTGAAACTATACTACAACTTTGTTACCTCTCGCTCGTGCTGAGCCTCGAGCCGCTCGAAGGTGACAGCACCCAGGATGCAGTACGCCACCACCAGGCTGATCATCACGAAGTGCGAAAACACCACCGAGCACAGCCGCCACGTGTAGTACAGCACCTGGCGAAAGACCACTTTTATCATAAACTTCCCGGCCATGTACAGTACAGTTCAATGTCTGTATGTACACGGGATCAACGCATTTTTCAGGACAAACAGTACCTTCTCTATTCCTTTTAGCGGGCTCAAGTCAATACTCGTCCCAGTATTTTTTTGGAAAAATACCATTGATATAGTTACTTAAATTATTCCACAAGAAAACAATGAAAAAATAAATTACACCATTTATGACGTAGGACTTTAAGACTATAAAATTTGCTATCGTAAAATGACAGCTTACGATGAAAAATAATATACTAAGCTGGCTTAGTATCGTAATGTATGCCTGTTTAATAATAATAAGCCACCTTGGGGGAGAAAAATTAAACTATTTAATTTCACACACGTAAATGTTGAACTTAAAGTTAAAGTTCAAGGGGTTCATTACGAAACGAGATCTAAAGTAAGACTAGGTTTAAAACTAGTGCTGTCACTGTCTTCGTCTTATCAAATGAAAGTGACAGCACTACTTTTAAGCCTTGTCTTACTTTAAATCGCGTTTTGTAATAAGCCCCCAACAATTTACTAACATTTAGTTGCTCCTACGCAAAATGCACCTGCAATTACTACATCCGTGGTTCTCGTTAGCTTTTTTAAAAATTAGTTTATTAATAACACAATTCTTTATAAAACATCACATTACATAGCCATGAGTAATTTAAAAAGGAATATAATAAACTAAACCTCTAAAAAAAGCTTTTTTGATCATCAAAAATACTGAGTGAGCATCTAATAGGTGATTAGGTGCTCAATCAGTATTTTTGATGTACAAAAAAGTTAGGTTAGGTTGGCAATTTATTAATTTTGAAGACACGTTAAATATGATCCATTTAAAAATTGTCATATGAAAGTACAGCAAAGAGTCGTGGCTGCCTAGAAGATGTTTCATCATTTCCGCCTTCTCTGACGAACCATGGTAAGAGGGATTTAGGTTGTACTCCAACACGCGGACCACCTTCGACCCTTTCGAACAGTCCCGCAACCCCGGCACTCTTGACCCCCTCTGAATTGGGGCCCCTCTTGTGTGTGGCGCCTTGCTGCTAAAATTAATCAAGCCGCCCAATAGTTTCTTCAATGTCTTCAAAGCCTTCAATGTCAAATGACCACCCCTCTAAAGGGCTTAACATCAGTGATCCTTTGCGGCCACCAGCAACACGGAGCCACGAACTATTCCAAACGCGAGTATTTGTGTACAGTCATACATAATCATGCGCTGTTATTTACGTTAGAGCATTTAAATCTCCGCGTGTGTATAGTTCGATCAGCGTGTTTGGCAATTACACCGAATTAACTACACCTCTTCGTCTACCTGTTAGTGAGTTAGTGTAATGTAGTAAACATACCATTGGTCTTGTTGGATATATCCCTTTGAAAATACTAATGACTGCTTCAATCACATTTTTTCTCTCCTTAGTATTAGGAGTATTACAAACTTTAACCATATTGGCCCTTTCATATACATCATCTTTAAAGTAATTGATTTTTTTAAATATATTGCTTCTACTTTTTAATTTACATACATTATGTCACGCCTCTTTCCCGTAGGGGTAGACAGAGATCACATCCTTCCACTAGCTACGATCTTGGCACACACTTTTAGCTTCATTTACAGTCATTATCCTTCTCATATACGCCCGTCGGCTTAGGGTACTTTTGACCTGCCTTTTCTTTCTTTATTTGGTCCAGGAAGGTCTTACGTCGTCTTCCCCTCCCAACACTTCATTTCGCTTGTCCATCATAAATCACTTTCGTTAGTCCACTTTCATTTATCCTCCCAACATGACCAAACCATCTAAGCATACCTTTCTCAATTCTTGTCACTATATTTTCTTTAACACCAGCTTCGGCTCTTATCACTTCATTCCTAATCCTATCACTAATGTCACACTAGAATACTTCTAAATGCTCTCATCTCTACTGCATTAATATTACTTTCATCTTTCTTTACTATTGAATTTGATATTTTTTTTTGCATTTACTACTATTTATAGTTAGGAGACATAACTTCTTACTAGAATCACTAGTACTATCTTTTATTTGCATTGTTGTAAGGTAATTTATATATTCCTAGTTATCTCCTACGTTGTGATAGTTTTGATATAGTTGAGTCTGTGGTATGTCTGTGCCTTAATTGGACTACTATTGTATAACAAAAAGTGTAAATGTATATCAATTAGATTGATGACTAAATTGTCCTTACTAGAGGTCCTGGCGGGAGCCCAAACTTAATTAGTTTCTTGGCCAATCAAGCTTCTGCCCATAGATATGGACGCGTTAGTTTTTAGTTACCACACATAAGTACTCTATCGGAGCCCTTGTGAATAAAGGGTATTTAATTTCAATTCATTGAAAATATTTCATCAATCGTGTTTTTTGTAGTAAGGTAAGTTACAGACATTGATTTGTTTTCGTTGTTTGGTTTTTAACTTCCTTAAGCAAGATGTATTTTGTTACACATTTAATTAGTCTGCAATGACAACAGTCAACGGAGCAGTAGATAGTAATTTTATGTATACAAACAAAATAAAAACAAACAAATCTGAATTTTGGTTGAGTACCCAACTTGTCGTTGATCGTTGAATCGTTGATCGTTGAATAGAACTGAACCAAACCTGCACTTCGTCAGTCTTATATTCCAACTGCGTAACTCCAAAAAATACCAATTTTTTCCTCTAATGCCATCTAGTGTCAAAATTTGGGATCTATCGATTGAAATGTCTCTCAAGTCCCATATTAATAATAGGTTGGGGAAAAAGTCTTTTCGTATTTTTGTATGAAAAGTCAAGACATTTTTTTCAAAGTTTATTTACATTTATTTACAATATATATGTACCGTTTTGTTGAATAACTTTCTGCCATTTTGTGGGCAGACACATTATCCCGTTACTGTAGAAACTTTGGGACTTCTGATCAAAAAAACGGGACAAATAGTTTTGGCAGTCCTCTCTTGAGGTCAACCTTACAGAACCTAAAGAATTCTGCAGAGACCGAAACAGGTGAAAATCTGAAGGCGCAAGGTCAGGGCTATATGGTGGATGCACTAGGACCTCCCAGTCGAACTCTCTTAATTTTTGCTGAGTGGCTAAAGATGTGTGTGGTCTAGCGTTATCGTGATGAAAGACCACACCCTTCCTGTTGATCAATTCCGGCCGTTTTCTCTCGACTGCTTCCTTTAATCTCATCAGTTGCTGGCAGTAAAGATCAGAATCGATGGTTTTGCCGGGCGGTAAAAGCTCATAATAAACAATGCCCTTCCAATCCCACCATACACACAGCATCACCTTATTTCGTGTTAGGCCAGGTTTGGCCACAGTCTGTGAAGCCTGGCCAACTTTCGACCACGACCTTTTTCGCACGTTCTTGTCGTACGTGATCCACTTTTCATCGCCAGTTATCAATCTCTTCAAAAACGGCTCGGTTTCATTACGTCTCAATAATGAATCGCAAATGAGTACACGGTTCATTAAGTTTCTTTGAGTGAGCTCGTGTGGCACCCAAATATCGAGCTTTTTTGTATAACCAGCTTTCTTCAAATGGGTCAAAACTGTTTTGTGGTCAATTCCCAGTTCTTCAGCTACATCGTAACTACTAATATGCCGATCTTGCTCCACTCTTTCAAAAATGGCGTCCATTTTATTCGTAACAGGGCGACCAGAGCGAGGTGCATCTTTAACATCAAAATTTCCGGACTGAAAACGTTTGAACCAAATTTGTGCTACTCTTACTGACACTGCATCAGGTCCATAAACATCACAATTTTTTTTCACTGCTTGAGTTGCATTTTTGCCTTTTTTATAATAAAATTTTAAAATGTATCGAATTTCTTCATTAGATTCACTCATTTTAACGGAGAGAAAAACAAATGAAAAATAGCGGGAAACAACTTTTTTTTATTTTTTTCTTTTCTTTATAAAGGAACCTTTTTAATGTTACCAAAACCAGCCAGACACAAATAGTACAGTCAAAAAAATTTTATAATAAGTTTATACCTACGTTATGCGAAAAGACTTTTTCCCCGACCTAATATTTAATTAGTTATAAACGAATTGGTATAACACCTATACGAGTACACCTATATAAGTTTTACTTTTTCCTTTAAAGTTTGCTCAATAGGAGTTAAGCAGTTTGAAAATTAGGCCGACCTCATCTCAGTTCGGTTTGGTCATTTTATGTGAGTTTGAATAATGTGATTTTATGAGAGAGTTATGTAAGTGAGAAGATATCATACTAAGTCTTAAAATAATAATTGAGGCTATTTCCTGTAACCATAACATTGCGGTTACTACCTGTTGGAACTGTCTTTGTGTTTGACGAGATGGGTACTAAATCGTAAATTTTAAGATTCTCAGCAAGGCTCTCACATAAAGACTAAGCTCGCTATCCAGGTATACTACTATCTTTTGACCATCAACATATTGTGCAGTCCATCAACACCCGATCCAAGTAATTTGGTATTTCAACCTTTCGAGCATTTGGCTTTGGAATTATCTGCCAGCGCATGTGTCCTAGCTTTTATAGACCAGGGTATTTCAAGCATTATGCAGCCCGTCATGGGTGGGTGCGCTTGTAACCCTTTTTTTTGTTTTACGTCGGTAACAAAATGCATTTACGCACGTCCAGAGGGGAAACGAAAGGGGGTGTGGGACTCACCACCGGCAGACACCACTGCCAGCAGTAATATCCACTAAAAATCTTCCGATGACGCCCGCCGCTTGTTGAGAAAAAGGCGGGGGCCAGAACCTGGGTTGCGGCCAAAACCGGGAGGACTTTCTCAGAGAGGCGCAGTGGACACGCCCCTCCTACCACCTTGTGCGATCGTGGCCGACTTACCGTAGGGTTAATGGTTAGACAGCAGGGCCCCCTGCCCCCGCTGCCTAAGACCCTCCTGGCGCTGCTAGACGGGCTCTCCTGGCCCGCCCACTGGAACCTCCATATGTCCCACTTAGTTTCCCCCCCGTTAGTCAGTACTAAGGGCACCCAGTGTCGCCAATCTCTGGATACCCTTAGGCTTAGGCCTCTTCGCCCTACCGAGAGGTACTTAGCCCCCCCAACACGCCAAGGTGGAGACTTGTCCGGGGGGGGCGCTTGTAACCCTGCTTATTACACGGTATGAATCCCTTTCATTTTTGGGACTGCATAGACTGCTTACCATCGGTCAGAATGTGGCTATTATTACGAGTCACATTCAGAAAAATATTGTAAGGTCTTTCAATATTAGAAGACGCTAATAATTCCAATAATTAATATTGGAAGCATGGTGTTAAATTTAAAAAAAAAATTGTTTTAATAGTTGTATGTCATTGATATTAGAAACACAGAGGAATACTCACTTTAGCACATTTGCTGGGTGGAGGCATGGGCGCGGGGAACTCCCCCCGCTCGATCCTCACGTCCCGCCGCGACATGGTCTACTTGCCTAATATTACCTAAATTATAATTAAAACGTCATCTTCATCATTTAGCAGCCTTCGTTATTTAACACTTCTCCTGTCCTATAACCGTCTCATCACTGTTCATCTTTATGCTCAGATTAATTCACAATATTATTATAACGTAATAAAGCGATACGATTTTATTTAAATTAATGGACTGAGGGAACAGTCCAACTTATGTTAAAATTATTTTTATAAACATACTAGATAGACAATGTATCAAATTAAAAAGAAAGAAGTATAAAAGTGTTTTTAAACCAATAGAATTATATCCCGAACTTTTTAAAATTATTTTGCTTTCACTACAATTTTGCACTTCGATATTTTTGATAAAAGCGTCACCAAAAATGTATTTTTCAGTGCGCAAGCGCGTGCTCCCGCGGCGGCGACTCTTAGAACTCGGGATAAATCGGGAACAGACCGCGTTTTACTGCCGAATCGCGGATATTTGGGTAGGGATTCGACACCAACGGTTGCCATTCATAGTTTTCTTTGTAGTGTCTTATCAAAACAATCTGTGACAGCATTGACATCGCGAGCTATGTGGTTAGAATACTACAGTGAAAAACATAGGGCGATAAGATGCACTAAGATCTTAGAAGTCCAAGCCAGTTCCTATAATCCTGAGTCTTTTAAGCGGGGCGTGAAACGACATTTTTGAAGGCCGTCATGAGTTAGTGCACTTGTAATCGTGCTTACTCCATGATAGCTTACGAACAGGCAGGATGTAGTCGTGGTGCCGTAGTACATTTAAAAAAAGCACACGAGGCTCTGGCAAACATACAATTTCCAGGTAAGCGGCATTAGGCTCGCTTTAAATTAAACTAAAGTTAGTACATTCTTTAGTTTATTATTTAAAAGTAAAACCAATAGTTTTATTTACAGTATATTTTATTAAAAAGTAAATTATATGATATTTCAATACAGTATTAACAATTAGTAAACTTTATATTTATAAATATAACTGTATAAATAATTAACATGGTGAAAATGGCAATTTTATTAAATACATTTAACATTGTATATCTTTAAAACACAATACACGTCGTATTATAACTACTTTAATAGTTTTATTGTCTTTATAAATAAGAGGATTGTTTGGGACACACAAAAATGTCACATCACAGCCAACATTCAAGGACTCATCGAAAACACTCTCAAATATATTAATAATTAAATACGATTATTTGTAAATATACAAATCTAATCGATCAATCGAATCGAGCTCCAAACGGCCGGAGTAAGTTTAATTACAATTTTGGAGATGAATTACTTATTATTTAAGACCTTCTGCTTAAAATAGAAAAAGTACAAAATGAATTGTAGACAGCGGCCACGTATTTTCTTAATTTTGACTTATTATCACAATTTTGAGTTAAAATATTCATGTTCTATTATTATTTTTCATTCAGATTCAGTCTAATGATGTGTAATATACATAAAGTTTTGGAGCCGAAAGTACCTCGTCCCCATCATCCTCTTACGATCCAGTCATCATCTTTGGAGCCCAAGCACCCTGCGCGTGGTACACCTTCCGATTAATGGATGATGCTCTGGCAAAAATAGTAGTTCACGGTAAGCGGCAATAGGCTCGCCATCTATTGCCGAATCCACGTGAAACGTATTTGGCGAAGCGTTGGCATCATATGCCTCAGCCTTTGGGGAAACAGGCGTGTTTGTATGTATAATCCTGATCTGGTCCTAGATTGTCTGGTGTCGGCGCAGAATGTCATTACATTCTATTCACCTTGATCAGTCATCATCGACTCACCTACCCTCTTCCCGATCGTATTCACTCACTCAATCATATATTCAATGAGTAACGTCGTCCACACTAATAATAGAAAAGCAAAAGTAGTTCTCTGTCCGTATGTTATTTACTATAGCGTCAACTGCAATTAATAAGCCCCACACCTTGGAAAAGGATTTATTAAGTCTTGCATTGTCCATTATTAAATCAGGGGCGGCCGTTTGTATTATAATATAGATTCTTATCAATTCTACTAATATAACATATTGAGTGTTCAATTCTTTATATAAAATTGTTCTGTCTATTTGATCATTTACAGTTCTAAAACTAAGAAGTCTTGCATCAGTTGAAAATGAATAAATCTTTGATGCAGAAATAAATTGGAGTTGACAATAACAGATTTTGATCTAATTGTCAGTTGAAACGTATGAAGCTCAAACATATTTCAGCTTGGGAAATAATTGCCAAAACTGACAAATGACATTCTTGTCTTGCAACATTTATGTTTTGTCTTATAGGCCAGTGAATGGGGATTCAATATTGGCTAAATCAGCAATTGATCAGTATCTCAAATGATCAACATTAAAACTCCTCAGTTTTTAGAATCGTAAATGTCCAGCTTTAGTATAGTAATCCAAGGTCAGTGAATCCTTTCACTAGCTAGTAGCAGTCATCTGTATGTCTTCAGAGCTCCGCGATTTCTTGGCCAGCATCTCGGCTTCCTTGATGGTGTCGGGCAGGCGGACATTCAGCGTCTCAGGAGTGGTCAGCATCAGGCCCGCCGCTACTATGGCTGCGGCCCCGAACAGGACTGAAGGCAGCCATTCTACGTAGATTGCCTGAAACAACAATTTATTGTTAACACTTTTTAAAACTGTGAACTGTGGTAATGTGCCCCCATTCTAAGATAAACTTTTGGTATAAACGTTGACCCTGAGTATGAAATTGAATTCCTTGAGATTAAATTGATCTATGCCCAGTTCAATTGTGAAAAGAGATCAGTTTTTAACTAGAGAAAATCTACTAGAGTGAGTTCTGTCTAAATATAGCGACGAGAGATAAAACAAATAAAAGAGCTTTTATTTCATTTGAACCGGAAGAGAAGATTTATAGTCTCCTGTGCCGGAGATCTTGTCTCATCGAGTGGCCTTCTATTGATTAATTAAGATAGAAGCATTTAATGATAAACAAATTCCAGTATTCACTTTAGAGAATATTTACGAATATTTGTAATAAAAATATGATAATTTTGAAGATTTTGTTAAAAGTATTAGAAAATGATGGCGCCGAATGGTGGGTACAACCATATAATGGAACTGGTTATTTGACGATAGAAACTGGGCTGTGCCTGACAGGACAAAATAGAATCAAATACAAAAATACAATTCTCCAAACGGCTACTGTTTACAATTTATAATATAATGGAGACTCCTTTTAAGCATTTACATATATCTATATGTCACTTTTTAATTTTAATACATTTTGTATCGTATAGAATCGTACAAAATCATTTCCTAGAAGGCGGATGATTATATCCAAAGCTTGTTGTTATACCACAAAGTGGCACTCAAGCAGCTCACCTGATGAAAAGTGGTTACCGCATCCAGTAGGCGCCTTAATGGTACATTGCTCGTCAAAAGGTCTAACCTGATGTCCAGCGCTTCTGCCCAAAAAGGGCAGTTATACTCGATTTAGGCTTTATTTGCAACTTTTAAAGCACTGTCGTTTCAATGTAAGCATTTGCTAGCTGGTGATGGAGCCGTACCCTCACACCTTGATATGTAAGAGGAGGCTCGTCAGTAGTGGGACGTTAATGGGCTGTGATGATGATGATGATGATGATGATGGAGCCGTGTGGTATCGGCCTAGAATAGCACCACCCCTTCTCATCCCACGGGGTGTCGTAAGAATCGACGAAGAGAAATTCTACCGGATGTTGGGCAGCAGTGCCATCCTGCGTACTGACTTGAACTGCGATCACCAGCCTGCCCAGGGTTGTGAGCTTGTGAGTATTTGGATAGGCCAATGTGCAGTAGTGAACTTTATAAAGTTGATGATGATGGTCATGGGGATGTTGGACAAAGGGCCCGCACCAGCAGCGGCATCTGCGGCGCCACGATGGAGCCGAGGCGGCCCACCATGGAGCAGAGGCCCAGCAGCGAGTGGCGCGCGTGCGTGGGGAACAGCTCCGACGTGTACATGTAGATGCCTCCGAACGCCTGCGTGATGGCTATCTTCCCCACCAGGTACAGCGCCGTCGTCAGCCATGACATCGCTGCGAACAGACACACACACACACTTATATTTTGTAGACGATTATAAATTGGTTTGTGTAGCGATCATTTTTATGTTATTAAATTTTAAACATAGGACTTTAGCCTGTAATAAAAGTAATTAGTCCCATTGGGGAATTTGCGTTCTGCGAAACTGGGACTGGAAGACTAATGTTCAGCAGTAGATTTAAAGTACCTAGGATATTGATGATGAATTTGGTCTTTCAAATCAGTTCACCAGTAACACCAGACAGCCCAGTGGCTGTGAATTGTACTTTAAAGAATAAACGCTCTTCCCTCAACTTTGTTTTTACAATAGTACAATTTCTATATTTATTTTATACAACACATTATGTGATATTAATTTTAAAAATATCGATGAAATGCACCTTTCTCCCTCTGACAGTCTTATTATTCCTTCATTTGTAGGTAATAGTAATATGCTTCATATTTTTAAGTAACTTATTTAAATCTTTTCTAAATGGATGATACATAAATAATATTTCATTAAAAAATTAAGCTCAAATTGAACATACTTTTAGGCACAAATGCGATAGTGATACAGGAAACTCCGCAGACAGCATAGGCGACGAGCAGCGTCTTCTTCCGCCCGATGCGGTCCAGCACCAGCGCGTTGGTGACCGCCGCGATGACCTCCACACTCACCACCAACATGTAGTTAGTATACTTGTCACCAGCTAACGACACTGAGTTTATAGCCAGGCCGTAGAACACGAAGGTACACGTGATCCACCACCACGAACAAATCGCCAGCCTAGTCATTATAATCGGCGAGCGTAACACCTGCATCCACAACCCAGCATTTTCATTCGCATCATGATCTGTCTTCTCTTCTACTGCTATTGGCTTTTCTTCTGTTAACTGCTTCATCGTTTCATCAGAAAAGGTTACATTATTCATTTTTGCTGCTTTCATTATAATATCGACAGCCTCTCCCTTTCGGCCCTTGGTGAGGAGCCATCTGATGCTTTCTGGGAGGAGGTAGATGTAAGAGAGAAATAGCAGGGATGGTGGGTAGACCACGAGGATGAATGTCCGCCAGTAGCTGAACGTTTTGGCGAGGAGGGCGAAGCTGAGCCCGCCCAGCACCAACATGATGCCGAGGAAGGCTGTTGTGAGCACCCTCTTGTCTTGTCCTAAAAGTTCTATAGCTGAAAACAGAAATAATTCTTTATTTGCCCTATTTCTTCAAGTAACACGCCACCCTAAATTGGATTAAAAAATAATCACAAAACAACAGTTAACTAACTAAGTTATTAGGTGTATAAAATTCAATAAGAGGACGAATAAGAATCAAACTCTTTTTAAAACTGTAAGTGAACTATATGTTCTTAGTATAAATAGTGCTTATGTTTGCTCAAAAGATGGCAGTGTACATAATTAAATTGCGCAATCGTTTAATGGTTTTCCGGACCCATACAGGTCCGGAAGTTGTTAATATATATGCAATTAAATATAGGGTGTAAATCTTTCCTGGCCTTTTTAATTTATACCAATGTATGTTAAACTCATAGAATTCGATGCTGTTATAGCGCCTCAAGGTGCTTCATCACTGAAGTTAAATGGCATTTAAAGTGGTCAGTCTTTGGAAAATTGTCAAAGCCAATTTTAATAGCACCAGAACAGACGCCTTTGTCAGCAAGCGATGGTTAACATATTTACTTTGTTCCAACGCACCGCCGCTGTTATTTACCGAAAATTCCGAACGGATCGGTGATTCGGACACCTACCGCGTTTGTGAGTTAACCAGTTGTCCATAGACACTACTATTATAATAATAATAATAAAATCATTTATTTCGAACCACTGTCCATTTTGTTAGTAACAATTTACTTAACCTACTGTTAGTACACACCAATAATCATAATAACAACAACACGATACCAATCAAGACTACATTTCCACTCGAAATTGTATACACACAGTCTAGACGACTAGCGATCATGCC
This sequence comes from Musotima nitidalis, assembly GCA_949126915.1. Lineage (NCBI taxonomy): Eukaryota > Metazoa > Arthropoda > Insecta > Lepidoptera > Crambidae > Musotima > Musotima nitidalis. Next base: position 516,828 of record OX421424.1, on the reverse strand, counting down.
TATGGTACCGTGGACGCTTATGACGATTATGTAGACATTGTCAAAGTTTTAGAACTCTTCACATCTCATGCTCTACTTCTATTACTTTGACAATATTGAATATTTGAGCACAGAATTCTTAAAATATATAAAATTATCTGCCGGTGCCTGTGTTTCTCAGATGCTATGACCCGGGTCTTTAAAAAGGGGCATGAAACAACATTTGTGCGAGCTGTCATGAGGAGGTGCATATGCCACCGTTTTTATTCTACGATATGGTGCGCTCTTATTATTTTGGACTGCAACGAATGTTTACCATAAGACATAATGTAGTCGTTATGGCAAGTCTCATGAATCTTACTTAATATATAGGCGGCGGGGAACGCGCTGGCCCCGGCGACTGTCTCGAGGAACTCCACGATAATGTACATCTCGTAAGAGACGGAGAGCGCCTTCATGGAGCCGATGGCGCCAACTAGCGTGCAGCTCAGAATCAGCGCGCGCTTGCGGCCCCATCTGCAATCATTTTACACAAGGGCCTTCGTTAGCTTGCATAAATAGGTTTCTTAAGTTTAAAAGGTCGGGCTGTCCATAAATTTAGTCATATGATGAGGGGATGGGAAGGAGTGGGCGATGTGTGATAAGAGGTGAGAGGACTAAGAATAAATTAAGGGACTTCTAATCTTCTTTTTCTGATGCTTGATTTCATAAAGGAAATATTTTATGTATTTTTTTTTATTATTGCTGATTTAGTTTGGCGACCGATATGGCGTGGAGGTCAGTATACCTACACTTCACTCCAGAGGTCGTGGGTTCGATTCCCACACAGGACAAATCTTTGTGTACATGAACATGAATATTTGTTCTGGTCTGGGTGTTTTCCTATGTATATTAAGTATGTATTTACAAACAAAAAAAAGTAAATAAGTATGTTTATCCGTTGTTTAGTATCCATACCACAAGTTCTTAATGATACTTATCTTGGAACTAAATAATTGGTGTAATTGTCAGGAAATATTTATTTATATTATTTATTAGTTTTTGTATTTCATAATTAGGTTTCGTATAAGTTACGTAAATAACGAATGAGTTTTACCAAAAAAGTTGAAGGTGTATAGGGCTCCTTTCAAGATCAGAGGAGCTCAAGCCAACCTCACCTGCAATTGGTGCACCTGCCGATCAACGGACGAGGCTCTGGCGATCGTAAAAGTACCCGGTAAGCGGCAACTGGCAAAATGCCTCTGCCTAACCCTTCGGGAAACAGGCGTGATTGTATGTATGTACGTATAAATGCCTTCCATCCGGTGGAGCGATGATCAGCTAAAAGTTGTGGTAAGTCATGGATATGGTATGGCTTATGGTAGTTCGAAGTAGGATGCAGATGAAAAAGTCTGTGTTTGAACATTTTGTGACTGAGATAATGATGATTAAATGGGCTTTTATAGTTAATCCTGAAAATAAAAATGTTAGTTATTTAGCTGTCTCTCTTTATTTTACCTGACTGCTTCATTATCATCTTAGCATTATCCTGGTTGTGTCCTAGATTTTCGCTTAAGTCCCATGGTCTGCTTACTTGTCTAACCAGATTAGGCTGAATTTCAGATATTTTTTTATTTATTTAAATAGGTACACCAACAAGTTCACATGCATACTTTAACATTTAGTAAAGGTATAGGTTCCTGACTCACATGAGAACCGATAACAGGCGTACACAACATTGTCGATATAGAGCACACATTAATTTACACAAAATAAAAATAACATATATAATAGATATAACAGTTTACCTGTCTGAAATATAGCCAATGATAGGCAGGGAGACCAGCATGCCGATGTTGTGCACCGTGCCCACCAGAGTGCGCTTCCACTCCTGGCACGCCAGGTTGAACTGGAAACAAACAGTAACACGATAATAAAATTATCAAGAGTATCTTCTAGTATTTATTAAAATTTTAAAGTTATTGCAGAAGACAGATTTTGCCGAGACTTTTGTCAACTTCTTCTTCTTCTTCTTCTTCTAAGAACGCATATCGGAATATCACAGGAATGAGTAGCGCAATCATCCCAGCTCTATCGCGTCGCAAGAAAGGCCCGATATTAGGGACCAGTTAGCCAATAAGTCTTTTCCAACATATAATCATCATTACATTGTCCTCCCCAATAGATAAAATTCTATTGGAAGTATTTGCCCATAATCAGCAGGCGGGCTGGTGATCGCAGTTCAAGCCAGTATGCAGGATGATAAGAGCGGTAGGCTTTATTTTCGTCGACACTTACGACACCCCAAGAGTGGTGAGGCACTATTGTAGGCCGGTACTGACGACCGATATGGCGTGGTGGCGAGTATACCCGCATTCCACTCCTGAGGTCGTGGGTTCGATTCCCATACACGACAAATATTTGTGTGTATAAGTATGAATATTTGTTCTGGTCTGGGTGTTTTTCTAATGTATATTAAGTATGTATTTACAAAAAAAAAAGTATTTATGTATGTTTATCCGTTATTTAGTATCCATAACACAAGTTCTTAATGATACTTATCTTGGAACTAAATAATTAGTGTAAGTGTCAAAGTTTTTGGTGAAGTATTAGTCGTCTAGTATTATTCGTACAACAAAATGTACAGAGATCACGTAATAATGCATTGAAAATTATCGCCGGATAGCAACGTTTCTGTGGGTATAAAACTTTACTTATAGTACGAAAAGATACAAAACAACAAGTTCAAAGTAATAACTCCTTATTACGAACATAGCTCTTTAATATTCCTAAGTATGATTTCGCAAAAAACAATACGACTCGCACAAAAAACGAATCAGTGTGACAAATAAGCTTCCACAAAAACTGGCATTAAATATCATTAAATAATAAAAAGTATTACTTTAATGATTTGGTTGGTATTGAGACAAGTTTTTATATAACATTGTTTTGCCTAAGGTACGTAACAACTAACAACTAAAGACTATATCACATAATTACAATCAAATAATGGGATTTTGTAGGTATGACGAATGACGATCTAATAACGACGATCACGATAGATTCAGGCCGCCTACAATAAGTCACGCTGGAAATTCATAGGGGAGGCCTATGTTCACCAGTGGACTTCCTTGGGCTGATGATACTGCCTAATACCCTCAGTATAACTAAGCCAGCTTGTTGCTAATAGCGCTTTGGTATATGAAGCTTTATAATGAAAACTCGTGGAGAGTTTGCCTCTTGGGCGCATTGGGTGCATAGGGATCCTAATAAGACCTAAGGAGCCCAAGACAACCTCACCTGCAACAAGTGCACCTGCCGATCAACAGACGAGGCTCTGGCGAACAATACAGTGCCTGATAAGCGGCAAAAGGCTCGCCACCTATTACGTGGGAACAACTATATGATTGGCGAAGTGTGAGCGTATTAATATGCCTCTGCCTACCCTTTCGGGGAAACAGGCGTGAATGTATGTATGTATGTACTGCCTCTTAAAAAAACGAATACAAGTATGACGAGTACCTGATGGATTTTTTCAAGCAATCTAATAAGGCTTCTAATTTGAATCTTTATGAGTAACATACAAAGGGCGGCTTGCACAACAGTTCTAAATTTAATTAAAGCTTTAATCAAATTTAGTATTGAACTTTATTTGGTTTCAGTTGCCATTGACACTTGTTTAAAGTTGAAATGGGCAGAACGATGTTTTAAATAGATTCATCTCTAATCAGGATTAGTAACCGTTGCAAGAAATTTGTATTGATAACCAGGACACACAACTTCACAAGATTCCCATTTAGAATCAAGGAAATGAAACAGACATTATTAATGATATCAAAATTGTCGTGTATTTACTAACAATGCACTGATCACATACCACTGCACTAATAAAGGATAAGTAACAACTAAACACACAAATGGAGACAAAGTAACAATTTGAAACAATCAGCCCAGTGTAATTACTCTAATTGGGCATTGTACCGCCAAGTTGTTGATAAAAGTAATAGCCCCAGGTAAAATAGCAGCTAAACATACCTTAGATAAAACTGTCGATGTCGTCCGAATGATAGTGTACGTAGATGACATGATCGCGCGTGGTGACGACCACGTGAGTAGAAGAGGTTATTAACCAGAGGCAGTACATATCTATATTATTTTGTAATAAAATAAAATAAAAATAAAAAAATATGGGCTTCATTTAACTGGCTTTACTTAAAGAGGTTATAACATCGACACATTTAAACTTTCTTGCACAAATAAAAATTCAACAAAAGGCAAACTTAATGTTTCATGCTATGGAGGCAGAATGAACAAAATAATGGAACTTAAAGAAAATTCAAAATGTACTAATAATAAACTATATCAATAAAAACATTTTATTTAAGTTTGGCTTAATAAATCTCTTATGCTTCGCCAATTTAGCTAAAAGTGAACTCTCTTATTCTTAAACGACTTTATCTGTAGCCAAATTCTACCATTAATGGAAAACTAACTAGAATAAGGAAAACTCGTATAGAAAAATCAATAGTTCAGTGTCTTTTCTGGTGATAAACGTGTTCGTGCTTAATAAACGAAACAATAAAATGCATTAACGTTGCTTTACCACTCCTTCGTACGCGCATAAATTCTAATAATATAAATGATAGCAAGAATGCTTTGGACAATTCATTACACAGTAATATCAGAAATAGCAAGTTGTTTGAAATCACATAAAAGCAGTAGATTTTTTTAAATTGCGTTATTATAACATGTTCATTGTACAACTTATATAACTTTGACAAAAACTAGTCCAAGAACAACAGCGCCATGTGGTTTTTTGATCTGCTGATGAACCCAAGGGTGGTTCTCCAGGGCATGAAGGCCGCGTGGTCTCCCGCCGCAGTTTTTCGAACTGTTGGGTAGGCTCAAAAGTTCTTCATCATGAAGGTCTCCCGGCGCCCAGTGACCCGGCAACAACACAATGTCTCCACTGGAGCATGACCAACGGTGACTACACATTTACAGTGGCAAATCATCTATGGGTAGACATTATTAGCTATGCACAAATTTTAGATCTGTTTTGGTTTCAATGTTGGTGTTTTATATAATTTAAGAGACTCGCCCAGATTACAGAGAAGTGAATGCAAAAGGGAAGTCCTGTGCCCCCATACATACATCATACATACAATACGACCGATATGGCGTGGAGGTCAGTATACCTGCACTTGACTCTAGAGGTCGTGGGTTCGATTCCCATACAGGACAAATCTTTGAGTGCATGAACATGAATATTTGTTCTGGTCTAAGTGTTTTCCTATGTACATTAAGTATCTATTTACCAAAAGTGTCTTCATAGTGATACATATCTTGTAACTGAATAATTGGTGTGATTGCAAGAGAATATTTATTTTTTTATTCTGATCGCCAGAGACTCGTCCGTTGATAGGATCTATCTGTCGTTCATTCAAGTAAATTACACCTACGATATTCTGAGTCAGTCTACTTCTAAGTCAACTTAAAGACCGAACTAAATTCGATGTCTGTTTTACCGCAATTAACCAATTCCCGTCATCCGCAGTGGACACACAAAGCAATTGCTGCTAAATTGGGCCATCAACCTATGTAGTCAAATTTCCAGTGAGTCTTAAACGTTTTTAAGGCACTACAAAGATATTTTATTCACCGTTTCATAATTTTAAAGTTGTTCTACGGTTTAAGGGTACACAACCACTTTATCTCGAGACAGTATTAATTATCTATATACCTAAACTTTCACCGTCCTTTGCATTCACTCGATAGACGATTTCCTAAATAACCTCAAACTTTAGACTAATCTGTCCACTCTGTAATCAAAATTATGACAAGGGTTCTTGTGAATTTGGATTCAGAGTCAAGGGGGCTGGACAATAGATTCGACTATAGGGTCATAGTGCGCCAAACTTTTGTCCATGTTTCCTATCATTCCATAAGATGATAATGATCACCTCATTAGTGTCCATTAACAGTGTGCGAGTTTGAGAACCGTTTAATCAATTTACCCGAGTTAAAAGAATTTACATAGAAAAAAATATCTTACGCCAACTTGCACTGAGTTCGCATTGCAGAGGTATATTATAACTGGTGGAGTATAATATAATCCGAATCCCTCTCACTTTCGTTCTTGATAGGAATCCCGTGCTCATTTGTGTTCCATCCAAAAATGTCTACAGAATAAAGTACTGCAACGCCTCTCGCACATGCGTCTGCGCACGCACCAAACGCACGTCGCATGTTGCACGTCCGCGCAGAACAATAACGTTTGTTGTGACAAAGAGCCGATTGAACATCAATGGTCCGCTGTCGCCACACCGCTCCATTGTCACCAAATACAGATTAACTATTTGGAGATCATTCATTTCGATTTGGAGTAGATAATATATTGAGCTCAAACTGTTATCAACGGTTGTAAGTTCGTAATTCTTGACGATTTTATTTTTTCATAATTTTAAAGCCGTGTGTCGTAGTCTTCTCAAATTTACTTGGGCAAAACTGTTTTGGGCAAAGGTTTAGAGAAGTGTGGATGGAATATGATGTCGTTTAATGTGGATGTTAGCATAGGGCTAGCTAATATACTAGCTACTACATGATGACATGCAAGCGAAGGGCTAAACACGTTCACCTACAGATCTTTAGAAATTGTCAGACATTTAGTTTGTTTGAATCTTCAGACAATCAAATTATGTAGGGTGGTCGCTTAGTAGGGTTTAGAAGATTGATGTTGATCGGCTAAAATTATAACTTAGGATTTATTTACTCAGATAAATTTTAAATAAATCTTCTTGGATCTAAACTTTAAAAAAATTCTAATCTAATCTAATCTAACCTTTAAAAAATTCAAATTTCTATCGATATTATTACTATAAACGATCAGAATTATTGATGACATTACAAAAATCATTTTAGCGGCATCTACTAATAGATATATTATGACATTTTTTTAATGTGTTGCTGGTTTAACCATAGAATGATGTTTCCCTCTGGGTTTCGAAGGTAAGACGGCAGTCGCTCCACGTAATAGCTGAAATTAAGTCAAAATCTGGTTAAACCAGTGCGCAGACCCTGGGCCCTATGCTTAAGTCTAGGGCAATTGGGATAATGCAAAGATAATCATAAATTATCTTAACAGTTTCCTTGTAAGTTGTTGTATCATCTGATATGTGTTTCCTCGATCGAGATCTTCAATGTCGTGTAATCGTCTGCAGTCAAGGTAAAATGGCAGGAACCAAAAATTATATTCCTATCGGTTTTCAGAAAGACAATGCCATCTAGTACGTGATGATTAACAATTCAACTGAGTTTAGGCGTCTACGCGGGAAAAGACACTGAGCGGCAATATTTTATTTTCCAAAACTAGCGTAATTTCAAGTTTTTATAAGTAACTATTGTGGATTTTAAGACATAACTTCATAATGTAGTCAATTATGATAGTCTGTGTTGATTCAAAACTCCCTAGAAGCCTCTATTAAAGCCTCCACTAATTTACTGGAATCTGACTGAACTCGACAAGAAGGGACTTTACTTGATTTTAACTGTGACTAAATGACGAAAATGCTGAATTTATTCAAATAACTTAATTAATTGTTTTACTTGACACTAGCGAATACTCTAAACGCAACTCTGTACCTAGGCCTGAGTCGGAGCGGTTTGTATAATTAATGTTTGTGGGAATATCCCAGTTACCTTGGTACATTTTTAGTTATTGCAAATGAAAACAGTAGAGATATATAGGTGACTGGAACTAGTCTTAGCTCAATCTTTTATAGTTTTAAAATGAAGAACTTGTGATCTTTCCACTTAGCTGGGTGCCCGACAGAGTATGTAATATATGAGTCTTTAAAATTGTTATTCGTTCTTTATTCGTTCGTTATTCGTTCTAAGAAGCGCTCGTAGCTCTGCGATGCTAGGTGGTCGGAAACGATCACCGAAGTAAAGCAGAGTTTACAGAGGTCAGTCCTTGGATGGGTGACCGTTTGTGTGGCATTTGATATCGAGCGCTTCCGTGCTTCGGAAGGCACGTTAAGCCGTTGGTCCCGGTTATCACTAAATGTGGTAGTCGTTAAGCCATGTTAGAAGCCTAATGGGCGGCTTGATAAATTCTAACAGCAGGACGCCATACACCTGCCTCCGCCAATCCGCACTGGGTCAGCGTGGTGGAGTATGACCCAATACCCTCACACCTTGGTATGTGATAGGAGGCTCGTGCTCAGTAGTGGGACGTTAATGGGCTGTGATGATGATGATGATGAAATTGTTATTGCTAAATTGATTACTATTGATTGATAAATGATCAAAATTATCGTTTTGCAACATGGAAATTTATTAAATAATTTAAGAGCAAGTATATCCTTTTCTCTGATTTTATGCATACATACATACATACATAATGTCACGCCTCTTTCCCGTAGGGGTAGGCAGAGATCACATCCTTTCACTTGCTACAATCTTGGCTCACAGTTTTAGCTTCATTCACACTTATTTACCTCCTCATACACGCCCGTCGGCTTAGGGTACTTTTGACCTGCCCTTTCTCCAAAATGATGTTATGATGCGGATGAAATTACAAAATTACAATGATAATAGAGATATTGCGGAAACTTACGAAACATTAAACGGTCAGTATTATAATTCTTTATTGTACAAAAGAAATGAAAATGTTACGTTAGAAAAGAACTCTATAAGCCAACCCTAGCAGTTGTAAACTATATAGTTAACTAAATAATACTGATGGTGCATTATTTACTCGTTAGCAAACATCCTCCAACCTCTATGATGCCACCAACTGAAATAAGTTATAACTGCCTGCCTGATCAATAACAATCCCTGGAAGGAGACGAGCATACTGCAATGTTAATCTGGATTTTACTTATTTTTAGTACATACATACATTCACGCCTGTTTTCCCCTAAGGGGTAGGCAGAGGCATAATATACGCCCACACTTCGCCAATTATAAAGTTGATCCCACGTAATAGGTGGCGAGCCTATTGCCGCTCACCGGGCACTGTTATTTTCGCCAGAGCCTCGTCTGTTGATCGTCAGGTGCACCACTTGCAGGTGAGGTTGGCTTGGGTTCCTTAGGTCTTGGTAGGATCCCTGTACACCGTATTTTTAAAATAAGCCCACATTTACATTAGGGTAAGATATCGACCGCATTTGCTCCCAAAGAAATTATTAAAATTGTAGCGAAAACTACTGTTTCCGGATAGGAACATGTGTGCGGTGCATTACGGCAATAACATAATTCTAGTGTATTGTATCTAAAATTAACATGAACAGTATTGTAAACGTTTTATGGCCAGGAGCCTTGTGGGACATTATCCGGTTGATCATGTCACGGTCGACTGCGCCGCGTAAACGGTTCCTCTGCCATCATTGAATCACATCATTCAAATCCGCTCTATATTTACATAACATATCCTAACCGCTAAGATGCTATGCAGCATTCATTATGTGATTAAACTTACTGGTCCGCGTAATATTTGGTTTTGTGTCATCGTGTACTCCAATGAAAAGCAGGGATTTGTCTATTGAAGTAGCATACATTGAATAGCATTATCCCGATTGTGCCCGAAACTTAGCAGCTTAGGCCCCAGGGTCTGTGGTCTTACCAAATTTGGCTAAATATTCGGGCAAGACAGCTCGTCAAGTGTGTCCGCATTAATAGAACTTAGTTTATGAGGTAAGCTTCAACAATGGTAATCTATTGAAGAATACAGCCACAGGTCACAGGTGACTAGGTCTTTAGAGAAAGACTCGAGACGATTGCAGTCTTCCTGCTACACCTGCATGGTGGGTCGTTAGCAACGCTGTTTGCAACCCCCAGTTAGCGGGATGGCTACATTTATCAATAAGTGGCTGACCTGCATGCTGATACATTGAGAACACCAATAAATTTACCCCTCCAAAGATCGTTTCAATGGAAGAATGCAGCCACTGCTAAAAGTCGACCAGGTCTTTTGAGAAAGACTCGAGCCGAATGCATTGAGAGCACTAATAAAACCTACCTCTCCAACTATGGTGTCCATGGAAGAATACAGCCACTGATCACAAGCGACCAGGTCTTCTGAGAAAGACTCCGGTCGAGAGCAGTCCTCGTGCTCCTCCAGCATGGCTCGCCGGTAGCAGCGCTGCTCGCGGCTTCCGGTTTGCGGGATGGCCATATTTATCCATGAGGGGCTGAACTCGGTACTGTTGGCCGCTTCGCACTCTGCGATCTGGCATCTGAAGACAAGAGATATATTCTTCTTTAATGATATACAAACTAGACTTAATCGCTAAACGATCTTCACATTTCCATTGCATATTTAAGTATTTATTTATTTAGATTACACAATGAAAACTTGAAACTAGGTAAGCTTGAGGAAAAACAATAAAGTATTAGTTATCGTGATGTCTACCAAAACATATCACTCGTTGTGGTACTTGATATAAGCAAGTGATGGATTAAAAATATCTTTGTAACAATTCCCGCGCTACTATAATTTCCCGAAAAATCGAGAAACTGTTCAACACGACACGTGTTTCGCCCTCACACAGGGCATCTTCAGGTAAGATGGGAGCCTCAGAATAACGATGTCTTCACGACCAACGCTGAAACGAACTCTCGTCTGTATTTATTTTCATTGAATTAGGGTAAAAAAATATAATTACTGTCATGACAAGTTTTAGAGCGAAGCCCCTTCTTAAAATAAATTTTCCGACAATGACACCAACTATTTTGTTTCAAGAAAAGTATCATTAAATTCTTGTGTTATGGGCACTAAATAAGAATAAACATACATTAAACTTTGCTTTGGTAAATACATTTCACATACATAGGAAAACACCCAGAACGTGTGACTCGGTGATATGGCATTTTAGCAAGCAGGTTGCTATGAGCTACCGCGATTTTGTGGTGAGCTTATTATCAGGCAGTATAAAAATAATACATTCCACAAAGATTGTAAAGTCCACACCACATTTTAATTCGTATTTGAAATAATGGCTTTTGGCGGTTTGCACATTTAGCCAGTGTCAAGTAAGAGATATATTAAAAACACATAAATTATAGTAAATGAGATTGAGCGGTGATAAATGGTATGATGGTACGGTGATAGGAGATGCCCTCCTCCTACACCTCTTGAGTCCTCAGTAAAGATGTGGGACTATATTGAGATTTCACATGGACTTCTTGAGAGAATTTGAAAAGTGATGTTGCACTGTTTTGTTTTATTTACTAACACGCATGTACGTTTACAAACACTTAACGGTTAATAATCCACCGTTATTACACATAAATTTTCGAAACTTCACTAATTTTAGAAAATAAAACAAAACTGCAGACATGACGCTTCACTTTCCCGACAAGAAGTCTTCCACACGTCTACTTAAACTATAATCATTGTTTTTATTTTTGTACTTATTTGTGTTTTCCCCTAGTATTTTGATTAAAAGTAGATAAAGACAAATGTGTAAAAAATGCTACGCACTAATTGGCCTTAATGTGGCATGGGGTTTTTATGTCAAAGCGAGTTTGCACAAAAAATACAGCACCAACAACAACACTGATAATACCGAATACTTTTTATGATTTGTGTTCATAGAACAGTCGTTGGCAAAAACTATTGAAGGTCTCAGCTTATTTACTGCATAATGGTCTTCTTTATTATCATTACCATAATGAGTTTATTATCTTAGATGTAATAATCATCACCTTCTGAGTTACTAGAAGGCAATTGATGAACATAGACACATTTGTTCACTGAAAAGTCATGTCGACACAAAAGACTACTAAAAATACTAACACAAAAATCAAATAGCCCAGTACTAACAAAATATTATAGAAGATATGAAAAAATATTAAAGAAAACAGTAACGACAGCAAAAAAACTACACTATAAAAATAAAATAATACAGTCCAACAATAAAACGAAAGCCATGTGGAGTGTTATAAATGAGCGTACAAACAAAAAGCAGACAAAACTCAAACAAAATATAAAGCTACAGATTGACGATACACTCACAACTGAACCTTTGCAGATAGCTAACTTCTTCAATACTTTTTTCGCTACCATGGGAGAGACTTTCAAACAATTTAGTAAACAGCGCAATGACGCTCCTGTTTTTAACGTAACAGAAAACACGATGTTTCTTACCACTGTCGACCCTTATGAAATAAATCGGATTCTAAAAAATCTAAAAAACAAAAAAAGCCACGGTATAGACGAGTTTCCAGAAAGTCTATTCAAGTACTGTGCTGAAGAATTTACTTTACCACTCTACTTTCTAGTGAATCAGTCTTTTAAAGAAGAAATTGTTCCTTATAAATTAAAAGAAGCAATAATAAAACCGGTCTACAAAAAAAATTCAAAAACAGACCCAAACAATTATCGCCCTATAGCACTCTTACCCACAGCGTCAAATATTTTTGAAAAAGCAATGAGTACTAGGATATACTCATTCTGTGAAAAGTATAATATATTCGATGAATGCCAAAACGGGTTTCGCCAAAATAAATCAACTACATTGGCGGTCTATAAATATATACAACACGCTCTCAATATCATAAACAACAAACAATATGCAATAGGTATATTGCTTGATATGACCAAGGCATATGATAAAGTGCAATTCAATATATTATTGAGCAAATTGTATGGTATAGGTATACGTGGAAAGGCTCATGAATGGCTAACCTCTTATTTAACAGGCAGACAACAATTAGTGGAATTAGAATATTTCAACCAAAATTTAAGCAGTATACAAAAAGTCCATTCAAGCAGAAGAAATGTAAAGGCTTCAATTCCTCAGGGCAGTGTAATTGGCTGCTTATTGTTCCTTATATATAAAAAATGACCTGCTGAAAGCCATAGACGCACCATGTGTCATGTTCGCAGACGACATCTCCCTACTTATGGCCTGTAAAAATAACGTAAATTTAAATGATAATATAAGTTCATTACTCACCAAAGTAACAGACTGGATGGGAAAACATAATTTAGAAATAAATTTCTCTAAAACCAAAATAATATCTTTCCATCCACATCAAAAGAAACCAATACAGATAAATTGCAGCTTTGAGGGGCGCCAATTGGGGGTCATTAAGGAATTTAATTTGTTGGGATTGACCGTAGATACATATATTAATTGGAAACCACATGTACAAAAAGTTAGGGCTAAAATATCTAAATTCTCATACGCTCTACGAGAAGTTAAGAAGACCACAGATCTATCAACAGCTCTGGTTACCTACTATGCATACGCTGGTTCATGGCTAAGCTATGGTATAATCCTTTGGGGAAACAGTACAGATGCACACACTATCTTCATTTCACAAAAGAAACTAATTAGAATACTAGTTAATATTGAAGAAACTGACTCACATTTTCAGAATCTAAAAATTTTAACCCTACCATCCATTTATATTCTGGAAATTTGTAAATTTGTTCGCAAACACCCAGAATACTACACTAAAAGGGAAAATATCTTATTCTCAACACTAATACTGACTAATAATAATACCTACTGACATAGACTATTTACATTATTTTATTTTATTTATTAACGAGCTGACCCGGCGAACTTTGTTCCGCCTTAATGACAATAAATAAGCAGATTGTGTTTTTATTTTATTGGAAAATTACAAAAAAATTAAATACCTACATTAATCATTCATTATTATTTCTATATTTTATTACAAAGTTGCTCTTCACTTAAGTACTTTGTGATACACGACATTTTTTTTTTATTATTATTTATTGAGAAGCACGAAGTCGAGTCGAGCGATGTTCACGTGCAATTTCTTGTTCTTCTTCAGTCCTTTCATTTCCAGTGTTTCGTATTCTTCTTGCATTACGGCTTTGTCGGTAAATATTCGATAGTCTTGTTCGCGACATTATTAATTAAACTTCACTTCAATTCACCTAAAAAAATATTTCAAAACTCATATTCACATTCCCGCCAAGAAGTCAGATATAGTTTGAATATTGATTTCTTACAAATATCAAATTGTCATCCATACGTCACTACATAGCTGTCATTTGCGTTTTGTTATTCCAAGTCTGATTCTTTTTTGTTATATCACGTTTTATAGTGACTGACGTTTCATGTCAAGTCACACGGGAACGCTGTCGAACGAGATAAAAAGTATCCTATGTCCGTCTCCTGGCTCTAAGCTACCTCCCTACCAATTTTCACCCAAATCTGTTCTGCCGTTCTTGAGTTATAAGTGCAGTAACTAACACGACTTTCTTTTATATATATAGATATCAAATTGTCATCCATACGTCACTACATAGCTGTCATTTGCGTTTTGTTATTCCAAGTCTGATTCTTTTTTGTTATATCACGTTTTATAGTGACTGACGTTTCATGTCAAGTCACACGGGAACGCTGTCTAACGGGATAAAAAGTATCCTATGTCCGTCTCCTGGCTCTAAGCTACCTCCCTACCAATTTTCACCCAAATCTGTTCTGCCGTTCTTGAGTTATAAGTGCAGTAACTAACACGACTTTCTTTTATATATATAGATATATATATTGACTCTTTTACATGTAACTATAATAATATATAATGTGACATTGTTGCTACATTTTTATTTAATGTTTTTACCTATACTAACTGTTATAATATTTTTTAAATCTAATGACATCATTTGATACATACTCAATAAATAAATAATAATTTAATAACAATAATTTAATAACGGTCATTTAATAATAGTAATTTAATAATAATAAGAAATTATACGGCGCCCTTCCTCCTCTCTCCTACACTATGCTGTGCCCGACAGGGTCCACAAATGTACTAAATTGTAATATTCACCACCTTATATAAACATTGTGGAACGCAATAAAGTATTGAGTATTGAGTATTGACTGACATTGACTGCATCAACCAAATCATCATTCCATCAAGTGGGATGTCTTCTACTCCGTTTGCTGGTCCGTGGTCGCCATTGATGATCCTTTCAACGCTACAGGAGTCGTCGAACTTGTGATAAGTGCCCCGCATTCGTCCGTCTTGCAATGTCGGTACCGTACTTCTACTTCTTCAGCTCTCTTCATTTTACGTTGAGTCGTCTTCATATCCTAGCATTATCTCGGTTGTCCCAGACTCAAGCTTACTGATTTAACCAGATATAGCTGAATTTCAATTATGACATGAAGCGACTGCCATCTGACCTCCTCTACCCAAAGGGGAATATCATTCTATGGTTAAACCAGCTGTCAGGATGTTAAAAGATGCTGACTTCCCAATAACGACTGCCATAGAGGTTCAGGACAGCCGGAACCAACGGCTTAACGTGCTTTCTGTGGCACGGATAATTTCGCACATAACTTCTAAAAGCCATAGGGTTTGAACCCGATAACCTTTGATTTTAATAAACTCTCATAAAGGTGTAGGCGCTGTGCTTATGCCTATTATAATTACAAGACGATGACAGATTGTAAATACCGTTTCAAGGCAAAGGTAAAAACTCGTTTGTAAGGACTATAATTATAATTTTTATGCGCATTTATCAATTATAGTTGCATAAATTGAATGAAATGATCCTGTAAGGCGAGTGTGATTCAAATATCAACTGTATGTTAGTTAAGTCACAACCAACGACGTCCTTCCTTGTAAGGTCTAACTAGTTGGAGTGATAATGTTAGGGAACTTCCGTCATTAGCAATTGGGGTCAGTGGCCGTCGCGTGTACTAAGGGGTAAGGAAACAATGTGATTACACCTTGTTTACACTTACACATTTGAAGTATCACAGATATACTGTTAAAAATAATATATTCTTTATTTGGGAACAAAGTAAATTGCAATGTAATTTTTCCAAAATTTCTTTTTCTATGATAACCTTACGAGTACTAAAATAATAAAAAAGAAATAGTTATAAATAAAGAACATGCATGTCTTTTTTAGTGCATAGGGATCCTACCAAGACATAAGAAGCCCAAGCCAACCTCACCTGCAAGTGGTGCACCTGCCGATCAACGGACAAGGCTCTGGCGAATATAACTGTGCCCGGTAAGCGGCAATAGGCTCGCCACCTATTACGTGGGACCAACTATGTTGGCGAAGTGTGTGCGTATAATATGCCTCTGCTGACCCCTTTGGGGAAACAGGCGTGAATGTATGTATGCATGTCTTTTGATTCGTTGATATGAAACGTAACGAAAGACGTCCACGTGCAATAACTTGAGGATCAACTACTTATGGGATCCCTGGTAAAAGTCACAGTGGTACTTTGGATACGGGCCGCCTGCATTGAAAGAAAGAAAAAAAGTTCCTGCAAAGAACGGATAAACATACTTAAACACTTTTTTTTTGTAAATATATACTTAATACACATAGGAGAACTCCCAGACCAGAACAAATATTCATATTCATGCACACTAAGATTTGTCCTGTGTGGGAATCGAACCCACGACCTCTGGAGTGAAGTGCAGGTATACTGACCTCCATGCCAAATCGGTCGTCAATAGTATAGTGTTAACATCGATCATGTGATGGAGATGATGACCTTGGACTCGCTTAAAATTACTTAGTAGTCATTATTATATTTGACCGCACCGTATCAGCTTGTACTTCCAATCATTATCACATTCCTTCCCCTTTCTTTCCCTCAAAATATGACTTCCGGTACAAAAATCTCTATACTATCTCCATTGTACATTTTATCTAACTTTGTTCAGTGATTTTAAGCGCGAAAAGGTAAAAGTCAGAGTTATATTTGATTTTGTTAAATAAAATTATATATAATATTTATAGTACGGATGGATAATGTTGATTAAGTTACGGATGGTCGTGACATGGGAGGCCACAAAATTTGTATGTTACATAAAGCCATAATTTTAATTCAATAGCCTCACCTATTGCATAGGAAAGTGAATTAAAAGGACCTGTTGTTTGCCGCGTCTTACAGAAAACACTTGATTAATAATTCATACTTTATCATTTTTGCATTTATAGCATTTTTTTAATATCAGCAAATAAACGTGCTCCTACTGAGCACGGGTTCCTCTCAAATACCGTATATTAGGTATTAGTGCATACTCCACCACGAAAACCCAGCGAGATGTGTGGCGTCCTGCTGTTAGAATGTTTCATGCCGGCCTATTAGGTCACTAACATGGCTTATCGACTACCGCATATACTGATAGCCACGCCCTACGGCTTAACGTGCCTTCTGCAGCACGGAAGCGCTCGATATTAAACGCCACTCAAACTGACACCCATCCCAAAACTTGTAACTAGTTTGCTTAACATCGGTAATCGTGTCCAACCAACTAACACCGCGGAGTTACTATCGCGATATAACACGGAGGCTGCGTTTGCGCTGAATAGCGAGGATAGAATAAAATCGCTTTATTTTCCAAGCTTCGCTCAGGGCAGCGATACTATTGGTTCTGAACAAAAACATCCTTCACAACGCAGCCTAAGAAGGATATTATTGTCGAAGTTCATTAAAAGTTATAATAATAGAATATAACAATAATGTAAATAACTTTTACATACTCCCACCTACTGCAGAACAAGCCTGCGAGCCTTGTACAGAAGTTGCTGTATAACTAATTATTGGAAAATATGAAGTGCCAATAAAAATGAAGGCACCTCCCTACTTATAACAATTAAAGATAATAATAATCCTTTTTTATTGCACAAAAATAATTTTAAATATTACATGAGGTATATTAAATTACATGTACAAAGGTGGACTTATCTCTAGAAGAGATCTCTACCAGCCAACCCTAGTAGTTGTAAACTAAATAGTTGTACGGAATAAATGTTGTCCAAGAAAAGTGTTACTAATAAAAAAAAATGTACGTATGTTACATAAATCTCGTTTTTTTTATATACATTTTGAGTTAATTCATTAAAATAAGGCTATGGTTATTACATAACCTTATATACTAGTATATAGATAGCTAGGTCAGAAGCTCAACGTGAAGAAATGAGTACACAGACCCTTTTGCCCTGCGCCATCTGGAGCTCATTTCTTATTCAGTCGTGTTTTGGCCACACTGTGTTATGTAATAGTTGAACTTTCTTCGTCGAGTTGACACGACTGTTGTGCGATTTCTACAAGTTAACGAAAGCGTTTGTTTATTTAATGGTTTTCTATTGTAATAAAACAATTACCAATGGATTTTTTGTGTTGGTTGTTTAGTACACTTTACAGCATAAATCAATATTTGTATTCACAAGTTAGCAAAGAGGTACAACCTTATTTTCTTACTTATTTTACTATAGAGAGCATACTACGATCATTAAACAAACAAGAATATCTTGTAAACCGTATTGAATGTAGTTAACTAGTTACGACCGATATGGCGTGGCGTGGAGGTGAGTATACTTGCACTTCACTCCTCAGGTCGTGGGTTTGATTCCCACACAGGACAAATATTGGTGTGCGTGAACATAAAGTGTAAAAATTCTCTAAGTGAATAATTCTGTATGTGTAAATAAAATTATGTATATTTATTCTAAAATATATTTTAAAATTATGGATATTATTGTATATAATTTCCGTTATTTAGTATCCATAACACAAGTTCTTATTGATACTTAACATTTAACTAAAGATTTTTTGTGATTATATAAAAAAATATTATTTCTATATCAATTTATATAACTTAAAATAAAAGGATAACGTGACTGACCGACTTATCGATCGACTAGAACTCGAACCCCTAGATCCAAACTGCAATTGCAAGAAAGCTATATATCATCATCTCAGCCATCTGACGTCCACTGCTGAACATAGGCCCCTGAGTCGCCTGCATCCATCGGCTTTCCGCCGCCGTGACCTGATCATCGGTCCATCGCGTGGGAGGCCGTCCTCTACTACGTTTGAATGCGAAATTTTCTACTTGATCGAATCAGAAATGAGGACTCGAGTGACCGACATAGCGAGGCGAGTTTGCAGGCTATAGTGGCAAAGGGCGGGGCACATAGCTCGAAGAACCGGCTGTGTGCGACCTTAATATCAGGGACCGAGTGATTTACATACTCAGCAACAGTCAAGCTGCACTCAAGGCTATCGCCTCAGTATGAGTAGACTCAAGGCTGGTGCTTAGCCTTAACAGACTGAAACAACTATCGGAATGGCAGCTGCTACCGGCGCTTAAGCATTCAAAGGCCTTCATCGGGGAGACAGGAAGCAGCTGGTGTAAGGCCCTCTGCGAAGGTAGTTGGAAACAAGCCCGACTGATAATTGGGGCTCTAACAGGGCATTATGCCACAAACAAAATGCTCCATAGGATGCGACTAGTGCAATCACCGCTATGCCATAGATGTGGTGACGAAGAGGAGTCTATGGAACACCTGCTGTGTACCTGTGACTCGTTGGCTGTTTGCCGAATGGGTCTCCTGGGGGTGGCCTACCTACAACCAAGAGACTATGGGCTCCAATCTGCAAAGACTGCCATAAAGATGATGGTAACAATATTTGGAGTGAAAGGCAAGGGGATGCAAAAAAGATCCGACATAAGGGTCAAAGTCTGTGGCCCCCGCGATAAGATAAGATAAGATACTGGCTGTGTGACTCTTACTTCCTTAAAAAGCCCATAGATAAAGACCACGTTTGGGATCCGTAAGGCACACACATTTAAAGATTTATGCACTGAGATATTTGGGCAGAGAAGTAAGAAAGTGATAATTAATATCTATCTGCCTAAAGTATATTGAGAAGGATAATTATTTTTTTTTAGAAAAAAAGAGACAAAGTATATATTATATGGAAAAAAACGTTACGACTTTTTGAGGGATATCACAAGATCTAAAAAAATTACGATCAGGTCGCGATATAAGCACAACATCAGATAGCCCTGCACTAAGGTTTCAAAGTATATAATATTTTTATACATTGCTAACGGGGTGGCGCTTTTTAACTTTACCTTACTCAGTCGAAAATTATTTGACATCATTGGTAAGGGTACTAAGCTGTGCTGGGCCCCTGGATGTTTTAGTAGTGTGTAGACTTTCGCTGTGTGTTGCAACATAAGCGCAACCTCTCCGCTAGAAGGTCGTTGGTAGATTTCGCCTTGTAACATTAAGTTCAACTTTTGTACATCTTTCGTTTGTGCAATACCAATAAAGTAATTTGCTCAGATTTGTCTTCGTCTCCGTGATCCATAGGTTTTAGGACTTTGTTTTAACGGAAATAAAGCAACCTTTTATTTTAAGCTTTAAGCGTAACATGCTTGCATGGTTTTGTGTAGTATTTCACTGTTTTTGTCTTTGTCTTCATGAATATACGAACGAACTATAATATATTTTATAACGAAAGTAAGCTATCATTTACCCCAAATCGCCCAATTCTTCTCAAATTGGATTGTGAGAACAAAGCCCGTGCCCGTACAGTGGCACACCTATGAAAGAAAGAAAAAAAGAAAGAAAAATAATTCATTCTGTGACAACATCAAAAGAAAACAGATACATTATATTTAAGCAACAATTTGAAGAGTGTCACAGAAAAGGTATCCACTCAGCATAAAGCCGAGGTGTCACGAAAACACCTCGACGCTGGTCTTCCGTAGATACCGTTTGGGTTACCGTAGATGGACTGAGATAACCCTTTACCAGGCAGTGGTCAATATATGACCACCAAATATTGAACCTTATGCGGTTAACTGAAAACCAATGAATATTTTCAACGTGCTCCGCCTGTTAAAGGGATAAGTACTCTTGGACTCAATAAAACCTTCTTTTTTTTTTCGGATGGAAAATCATCTAATGACCTTCTCCCGCTGTGAGTGGAGCGGGAGGGTGTGTCAGACTTTTACTGACTAAAAAAAACATCCATGTTCCTTCTTGTGCCTGCTACGTCCGGAGGCCGCGGTATCCCTTACGGAAAGTCCCGCAGCGACTCAATAAACCTGCAGACTAGTCTATGCGTGAATGCGTAACATATTTACAAACACACTTTTGCAACAATAACCTTAATGGTTACGTCAAAAAAATTATACGACTATTTCTGTTAATGGTGTTGGTTTTGTAACAGAGGGCGCGTCTCAAGAGTATTTCAAAGGCTTAGGCCATACCAATCGTTTAACTCAACTGATAAACCAAAGAGGTAATTATTATTTATACTTACAACTATAATTTTGTCTGGATACGACTTATGGCTACGATATAATCCTTCCTTACTAAACGCACGCTGTTGTCGGACGTAAAATGGTCCCCGGCTATAAGGCGGTATAATAACGATATATGAGTCATGCTCTAACTTTCTACAACCCTTGTTGGCTCGGGCTTAGAAATTGCTCCCATCAATCGAATGTACTTGGCGGAGAACTGATAAAATATTATGAAATACGACGAAGTTCAATGGCTTCAAAACTCATTAATATGCAACGAAGTATACCTTATTAGATTGGTTGATTTTCACAGTATCGTTTGGTGACAAATGACAGTAAAATAACGTATATAATGTAAGGCATCAAACTATGATTAAGGAAAAATGTATGTGAGTAGATATGGACAAAGTCACTTGAGTTACAACTTCACACTGACGGTAAAATTCCCTTTGTTGTAAGACCGTGAATCTTACGAAAAGCTTACGAGTGCCAACCAACACCAGGCGCCTACTCCGCCTCTTCGTTGAGCTGAAGAAGTGTTCGAGACAAGTTCTATGAGCTATGTGCTACATGATTGTTTATAATATACCGCATTCCAATTTTAATTTTCTTGTGTGTTAAATTATACCGATATTCTGTAAGCTATCGAAAGCTTTAAAAAATTAATAAAGTGGTGTTAAAGATGATAAATGAGAGGCCCTACCCTATACCTCTTGAGTCCTCAGTAAAGTTGTGGGACTATACTGAGATCTTACATAGACTTCTTGAGAGAATTTGATAAGTGATTTTGCACTGTTATGTACGTTCTCAAACACCTAACGGTTAATAATCCACCGTTATTGCACACTAATATTCGAAGTAGCACGAATTTTAGAAAATAAAAACAATACTACAGACATGACGCTTCACTTTCCCGCCAAGAAGCTCAACTGCTGATTAGTCAGTATGTTATCATTATAATGTTTCACATAAATAAAAATATGCGATGACCTTATTTTAAATTTAGAATCGTCTAGAAGAGTCCCATTAAAATTCTTATCTCATTAAATTTTGGGTCTAATTAATTCTGTTTGTATATCATTATACATTTCTTTTTGTTCTATTTTTATAAATTTTTGTGATAACCGTTAGACATAATATAATACAAATAAAGGTCAAAATCACAAACGTTTGGCATGATTCCATAAATACATATATAAATACTAGTGGCACACCCTCTCTATGCATCGCCGGCTATGGACGGTTTATAGTTAATATAATGTATTAAATGTTACATAGAGTAAGAGTTGGGTGTTTTGTCGCAGGTGGTTTATAGTATTTTATGTATTAAATAAAATCATAACTACCTTCTTTAGTTTGAAAAAATGGATATCTACTATTCTTATCACTGCACTTTTAAGCCGTCACATTGACAGTGTGCGATCTTAATAGGTATAAGTAAAACAATCTCGTATAAAACATATAGTATAATATTTTTTATATATATTTAGTTTAACAATAGTAAATTAGAAAAAGTCATGAAATATGAAAAAAAATAAAAATATACTTTGTGAAATATTAAAGAATAAAAACGGCATGCGGTCAAATTGACGGCCTTGGTCTTTCTAGTGTTAATTAACAAATTTAATTTTATAAAACTTACGTACTACACAAAATCCAACCTAAGCAGTAATTAAAAAATAACAACACAATAAATATCCTATCCTTATGTGTCGTGCCTGACAGGGTCCACAATGATCTGTAATATAATATATATTAACATCCTAAACTGTTTGTGGAGAGCAATAAAGATAATGAATATTGAGCTACACATTTATTATTTTACACCTTGGGTTACCTTTTTGGAGTTTTATTAGAGATCTCGATTTTTTTCTAGTATGAAATATAGCGTATGTTATTCAGGAACAATGTAGCATTTCAATATTAAAAGACTTTTTGAAATCGGACTAGTAGTTTATGAGTTTACTCATTACAAACATCAGATACAAAAAATTGTTTGTTGTAATAGTATATTTAGTACAAACCAAAATAAAACCTTATTAAAACATAAAACTAAGAAGATTTGGGATAACCAGCAAATGTTTTGTATGTCCCTTTCTTCGTCAGCGAGTTCTTTACAATTATTTATAATAACATGTCCATTATTAATTTTTTGAATTTATTTATGTATTTTTTTTGATCACAGCGTCCGTTATAGGTTTCGTTTTTGTGTGGTTTCGGTGTTTAATTTTAAAATAAGCTTTGTTTTATTTTCTAAAGATATGTTTTTAAAAACAAAGTGTTATTTTAGTGCGCATTTCTGTCAGGTTTCGGTTAATAAATTAAAATGAGTTTTTTTCTGATAAGCAGACCTTTTTGATTGTCGTAATAAACCTTTTAACATTTACGACATTGGACATAAAACCTGTTACCTATATAATAATAATTGAAATACTTATACACACATTATTGTATAGACATTATAAAGTATTTTTGGTAGGGTGTATAGGGATCCTACTAAGGACCTAACTGGCGAAGTGTGGGCGTATAATATGCCTCTGCCTCTCTTTCGGGAAAACGGTCGGCAAAATAGATACCCTTTTCGTTTGAAAACGCTTATATTAGGACTCTAGAAGTTTTATAAAAACTATGCCACCCACCTCTTTTCACCTCCTGAAGGGTTGAATTTTTAGTTGTGGCAAAATTCCGTGAATAATAAAAACATACCGAGATAGTGTTTATGAGGACTAAGAACAAAATAGATCCCAAATGCGAACCTTGGGGAACGCCGGAAGTAGCGCGAAAATCTGAAGATTGTGCTACATTAATTATTACGTAAGACAGTTCAGTAGTATTATAACTTAAACCAGCACAGCATGGGTCCTTCAAAACGAGGTTGGAGGAGCAAGCCTTATCAGAAGTGTATTATTTGCAACCATATCAAACGCTTTGCTAAAGTCTGTGTAAATAGCGTCTAACAATTGCTTAGCACATTCTTGTAGAAGTATAGGAGGTAAGCCATTTGGACCTGGACTTTTGTTTGTGTCTAACTTCTGTTAATTTTATGCACGTCTGATCCAAGAATACCTGAATAACTAATTGAAGTAAGGCCGCATCTGAAGCTTGTTTATGGTCTTAATGTATATAAGATGGTAAACTACTTTTAAAATTGTGTTTATGTTTCATATAAGTCCAAATGCACTTTGAATTCTTAGCAATACTGTTTTCTAAGCAGTCATAATAACGACTAAAACATTTCCGCATTAATTTTTATGACTTGCTTCTTAATAAAATTAAATTAGCGCTCGCTGTGTCTACAAAATGTTTAAATTTTCCTAAACTGACAGTGGGCGGCATATAGACGACACAAATACAAAAATCAACTATTCTATTATAATTTTTAAATGAAAAACAATCTACACTGGACAGCAAATAAACCGGGCCACCCGCTACCTTGGAATTTTGATTCGATTTTCTCAAAAAGTATAAACCTCACAACTATCAAAGTTACACCCACAAAAAGTGCGTTTCATGTTGTTTGAGAAATGACCACAAATTTATCCAAAGTACCCTCAATTCACATTGTAATCAAGCAACAAACACAATACCAACGATTTGCTCTGTTTTGACTAGAGTTTGCAATTAGCGTTCTTTTTTTCTAAATGAGGATAGTCGGATTTTTCTTATAATTTCTTTGGTTGCCATCCATTATTTGCTCCAGACGCGTGTATTTCTGCTATTTTCTTCGGTCAATAATGGATACGACGCCTCAAGAAGCAGCTTAAGCTGTAGCACTACTTCAAGCAGGCTTTTCGCCACGTGAAGTCGCTCGGAGACTTCGAATCAGCAGATCTTCGGTACAACGGGCTTACAGACGATACTTAGAGACTAGAGCATTCGATCGCCGTCTAGGTACGGGCAGACCTAGGGCTACATCAGCAGCAGATGATCGTTATATCCAACTTACTGTTTTTCGAAATCGCCGCCTCAACGCAGTTGAAGTCCAACGAAGTCTGCGTGACGAACGCCAAGTGGTCATAAGTTCAGATACCGCTAGAAGGAGACTTGCTAAACGAAATCTGGCTCCAAAGAGAGCTGCTACAGGCCCAAAATTAACCGTACCCTACCGTAGAGCACGACTCGAATTTGCCCGAGAGCATAGGGATTGGACGTTAGAGCAGTGGGGCAATGTACTCTTTACTGATGAGACCAGGGTGAGTCTACAAGGAAGTGATCGACGTCAGAGAGTATTATACGCACTTTTTGTAGGTGTAAGTTTGATAGTTGTGAGGTTTATACTTTTTGAGAAAATCGAATCAGAGTTCCAAGGTAGCGGGTGGCCCGGTTTATTTGCTGTCCAGTGTAGTTGTATACATTTTATTTATCTATTGCAATCATCAAACCACCACCAGTTGCTTTAGAGTTCGGACGTGATATATCACGGTCTATGTATATACAATATATCGATAATCGAATAATTCCGCATCTATAACATTACCCTGAAGCGATACATCTGTAATAATTATTAATCATAAATATTTAAAGAAACATTCGTACAAAATATATTAGTCTTAGTATTCAGGCCTCCATAGTTTTGGTAAAAACAGTGTATTTGCACTAATTTACAAAAGTTATACCAGTAAGACCTTAACGATAATTACAATGTTGGACTTTAAGTTAATTACTTTAATTATTTTATTTACTGAAGCTCAGTCGCAGATAACAATTGTTCTGACGCTTCGGTTTTTCGTACCAATACGCGACCACCTCTCATCCTACCAAAATTTGTAACGTGCCTCTTTCACCTTCAGTCGTGTCGCTTAATGGATCTCTCTGTTAAGTTGAGAATGTGTTTAGCGATACAAATGGATTTATTGTCGCCACCGATGCCGACATAGGCAGAATTGAGCTTGTCTAGTGGGTGGTTCCTGTAAAACTTCAATATTGCAGATAAAAATCCGTCACCAACTAGTGGGCTAGTAAATTTTACAATAATTGATCTTGGTCGTGAAGATGTCGGTTTGCCTTTGGCTACTCTCGTACACATGTGAATATAATTGATATCTAGGTCTAACGAGACTGTTTTAGCCAGCTATTTTGTCGAGTGACGAGACCCCTTGCCTTTAAATTCAGAGGGTTTCGGGTTCAAACCCTGGTTGACTTATCGAAGTTATGTGCGTAATTATCGCTTGCTCCGTGCCTCGGAAAACACGTTAAGCCGTTGGTCCCGGCTGTCATGAACATATACGGCAGTCGTTATTAGGAAGTCAGCGCCTTCTAACTGGCTGACAGCTGGTTTAACCATAGAATGGTGTTTCTTTCCCTCTGGGTTGCGGAGGTCAGACGGCAGTCGCTTCACGTAATAACTTAAATTAAGTCAAATCTGGTTAAACCAGTGAGCAGACCCTGGGCCCTTAGTTTAAGTCTAGGGAAACCGGGATAATGCTAGGATATGAAGACTTAGTTTTCTGTCCTGTTTTTCACATATTGCAACTTCATGTTAGTAGCACTCGTATGTTGTTCATAATAGTGTAAATGATAATCTAATTTATTTGTTAGCATCACTCAGTTTCATAGGGTCATTTACCAGACGTAAGTTTCATTCAAACTTGTTATTGATTTCAGTCCTTATACTTTCAAATTCAGTACTTTTTAAGTAATCTTTAAATTTAAATGTAGCGAATTTGTGTTTCAAACTGGCAATTCCACTTAATTCGGATGCGATAGTATTTCTTATAAAATCGGCAACGTCCTTCCCCTACGAATCACTAATTTCACAGACAAGTCAGACAATGATGTACATTTTTAGAATCAGCTCTAGTAGGCGAAAAAAATGTTTTTCTCTGCGTTAGTTGATTTACCCACCCTGGAGATGATTGAAAGCTGGCGTCTAATCGGCTTTTTTGGATATTGGTGTATTCACCTTTAGGCTTCTTACTAACGTAGTTTTCTTAAAAAAAATATTTCTTGTATATAATTAACTGAAGCAAAAATTATTCCACTAATTAATTCGTTTTATCTATACTGGCAATACGGAAATCCATCATTCCAGTAATTCTATGTGACTTTTAAAATATTCTTAATTTTTTTTTAATTCTTAATTTAAAAAAATATTTCTTAACATGCACACACGCAATGTTTTTTAAACAAATCCGATGTGGTGTCTGTGGTGATGACACTTATTCACCTATCTATACTTTGTTACTACTTTTATTGGGTTTAACACTGAATTACCTAGTAAAATGATGTCGACTCACGAGCGCAGTTATACCGTGACGGGATGTCAAATATAGCTTCTTCTTCCATTTAAATAATGGCTTCGTGCGTCTAGCACATTTAGCCAGTGTCAAGTAAGTAATATATCAATTATATATAATTTATAGTAAATGAGAATGAGTGGTGATAAAGATGATATATGGCTAATGAGATGCCCTCCCCTAAGCTTCTTGAGTCCTCAGTAAAGATGTGGGACTTTACTGAGATCTCATATGGACTTCTTGAGAGAATTTTAAAAGTTATGTTGCACAGTTTTGTATCATTTACCAACACTCATGTACCTTTACAAACATTTAACGGTTGATAATCCATCGTTATTACACATTTATGTTCGAAATATCACAAATTTTAGAAAAATCATTATAATTTCAGTGTATATCATGTCATGTCAATTCTAATATTAATTGTGCAATTTCTTGTTTGATTTTTATTTCGACGTGTGTAGTATGCCTTAATCATCCTAGCAATTATGCGAACTCAAGGTCTGCTCAGTGTCTGCTCACTGTCCAAAACAGATTTTGCACAAAATTTTGTTTTATTGTAATCATTACTAAGGAAATATTTTTAATTACTTTTTTATAGCTTTATATTGCAGTTCAAACCACAACGCAGGATGGCGCTGCTGCCATCATTCAGTAGGATTTCTCTTCGTCGACTCTTACGACTTCCTACGATATGCCTCTCATCCCTGGCACTATTCAAGACCGTGTGGGTACAGAGTACAATACCTGGTAAGAGGATAATGATGATACCTCTTTTTTGAACATTGGAGTAGAGTAAACTTAAGGAGCTATTTAATTAATTGATATATTGTAAGTCCTTGAAAGTGTTAGTTAGTTGCTTAAATAAATATAATAAAATAAAAGAGGGTGTTTTTCTATGTATATTAAGTATGTATTTACAATAAAAAAAAGGTACTTATGTATGTTTATCCGTTATTTAGTATCCATAACACAAGTTCTTAATGATACTTATCTTGGAACTAAATAATTGGTGTAAGTGTCAGAAATATTTATTTATTATTTATTTAAAAGAGACCTCAGAGCCACGCAGGCATTAATATTTATTTTTTATCTGTGATATATTCCTAAATATATATTTTTAATAAAGTAGTGTTCAACCCGAACCTAAATCACTTGTGACATTAAATTCACGGTTCTTAGTGTTATTTTTGGCACTGTTTATGATTATATGCAGGTGTCTTAAAAGTTATTAATGACATAGTCAGGCAAACATTATGCAATGTTTTATTTATTTACCTAAGTGGAAGGAACATTAGCGAATATTTTTCCTTTTATTTTTAGTAAAACATGGCATATCTTAACGACTTTTTGTTTATATTTTTTTTCTTTTTTATATCTTCTTTATGCATATGTTCAGATACTTTTATTGTAGAACCTGCTTATATACTTTGTTTATAAGATGTTATTGCGTAACTCATTTGATGACTTGAACAAAAGTCAGCAAGATTCTTTATAAAATTATTATGCATTATCTACCTACCAACCTTCTTAATAATGTACGAAAAATTTGGTGTATTCATTAGAGTACCACATTTACTCGTTAACATAGAGAAACTTAAATACATATTAACTGGAAATTTCTGTGTGAGTTTCTTTGTAGATCTTGTGTCTGATGTGTAAATAAGTTTTTGGGTATAATTAATTAGCATAATTTATCGCAGAAGTGTAATAAGCTTACTTACGACTTTCGTAACTCGTAGCTCCGCTGTGATCAACCATAAAAGTAAAGCGTATTTCGAGAACCATATTTCTTTATATACATAATGTCATGCCTCTTTCCCGTAGGGGTAGGCAGAGATCACATCCTTCCACTTGCTACGACCTTGGCACACACTTTTAGCTTCATTCACACTCATTAACCTCTTCATACACGCCCGTCGGTTTAGGGCACTTTTGACCTGCCCTTTCTCTAAAATTTTTTGTTTGTGGTCATGGAAGGTCTTACGTGGTCTTCCCCTCCCAAAACTGCCAACATTTGTCCATCATAAATCACTTTCGTTAATCTACTTTCATTCATCTTCTCAACATGACCAAACCATCTAAGCATACCTTTCTCAATTCTTGTCACTATATCTTCTTTTAAACCAGCTTCAACCCTTATTACTTCATTCCTTATCCTATCACATATTTCTTTACGCCGCCAAATAGCCTCTTAGCATGCTTTAACGACTCTCACATGTACCAACATTTAAATATGGCTTACTAAGCACGAAAGCAATCGATATTAAATGCTACAAAAAACGGTCACCTATCCGGGAACTGACTTTGGCAAACTCTGATCTTACTTGAAGATCGTTTCCGCCACCTCGTACCGCTGAGCCGAGTGCTTTATTAAAATAGTATTACTATGCATTGATTCATTAAATCAGTAAATGTTTACAGTCACGCATAGCATTGCAGTGAAAACCGGAAGACAAAATCATAAACAACAGCGGTGTATCAGCGGCGCTTCCTCGAAATTAGTATTGTACTCGATTCTCGGTCCTTTTTAATTATTTAATTAATATCAATGATTTGCCACATTTCGAAAACGAAAATCACGAGATAGTATTGTTTGCTAATGATACATCATTATTATTTAAAACTAGCAGCGCCCTGCGGTTTAACCCGCGTGGTTCCCGTTCCCGTGGAAATATCAGGATAAAGAGTGTCCTATATGTTAATCCAGGACTGCAGCTATACACGTACAAAGTTTCATCACAATCGCTCCAGTAGTTTTTGCGTGAAAGAGTAATAAACATCCATCCACACATACAAACTTTCACGTCTATAATATTAGCAGGATAAAGCTATATCAGAACTTAGACGAAGCAAAAAATGCGGTCTCGAATATGGTGCACTGATTTGACGTCAACAATCTGTTATGAAATGTGGCTAAAACGAAATGTATTGAATTCGTGACGCCTAACGTCAGCCAAGTATACACCGCTATTAAAAAAAGGAAGATGATTGGGATTTGGGCGTTATATTAGATTCTAAGCTGCAGTGGGGCTCACATATTGGTGAATTGGTGAATTGTCGAATAGACTCTGCAGCATTCGCGGTAAAGAAAACTCGCCAATTAACAGACGTTGAAACTGCTAGGCTTGTATTTCATACGTATTTCCATAGTCTTATGTCGTATGGTATTCTTCTGTGGAGTTGTGCCGCAGATATTCAAACTATTTCTGTACTGCAGAAGAGGGCTATTCGAGCATTTTATTATCTACCATGTAGACAGTCACTAAGGGATAAATTCAACGAAATTGATATTTAGACAGTGGCGGGTTAATTTGTTTATGAAAACCTGCTATATATATGTATCAATTCAGTAAAAGCTATATACATAATTTAAGCATAAGGAATAAGCATGAAATAGTTGTACCTGCCACTAGGCTCCAACAAATTAACAAATCTTTTAAAGGTCAATGTGTGCGATTCTATAATCAAATCCCAAGCATTATACAGCAATTAAGCCTAAATGAATTAAAATTAACAATTAAACGACAGCTATCTTCAAAGGAATACTATTTTATCAAAGACTATATGGCAGATAGAAATGCTTGGGATTAAACCGCCGTTTCATTTTTCATTAATTTTATTTAGAATCACCAGTATATTAAAAATAGTTACATACATTTTATTGAAATTATCTAAGCGAAACAAACAATTAAGGTGAAAACCTCATGCAATGAGAAAAAAAATTACTTAAAACAACTCAACGAGTAAAACAATGCAAAAAATAATTTATGCAAAAAAAAGGGAAAACAGTTTACAACTTATAATAAAACTAAAGTAAAATACATTTTCAAAAAAAGTTTAACTTAAGGGATGAAACATGTGATCATCATACATACAAATATATACTACCATCTCCTCAATGCGTGTATAATTTTCTTTTGAGCTCACTATATGAGTCAGCAAAGAAGTCTAAATCTTTATTTTTGTTAAGAAGCTTACAAAGCCTCGGTACGAGGGAGTTGGCACCTAGAACTGATCTGCTTACAGGTGGCCAGAGTGGAGCTATAGGGGTTCAAGGGTATCTTATTGGAACACGAAACATAAATCTCTGAAGTAATTCAGGACAGTTAATTTTGTTTCGTATCGTGGGAACCACAGACAATTCGTGGCGCACTTAGACCCTTATGTTGGATCTTTCGTGCATCCTCTTGCCTTTCACTCCAAATCTCCAAATATTGTTACCATCATCTTTATGACAGTCTTTGTAGATTGGAGCCCACTAATCGCATCCATCTATTCGCATCTACTTCATCAGAGGTCGACGAGATACCATTCGTAATTCTTTTAGGGTAATTACTTTAACCACCCCTCTTGCACTTTATGTACGACCAGAAAAACTTGGGGCTACTTTGAATGCTTTCCTCAGTTTTATTTAGGGAGCGTTCAAGTACGTAACGCAATAAGGGAGGAGGGGGGGTCTTGTAAATCGTTACGATGCGTTACAGGGGGTGGGAGGGAGGGAGGGTTCGAATGTCGCGTTACGTAACATGTTTCTTTTATTTTAATAAAATAAAAAACTAGGGAATTAAAATCTCCCAAGTTGGCAACCCTTTTTGTTTATGTTTTACGGGGAATCCCTTGACTGTATTGTACGTCATTTTTATTTATATATATAAAATATATTTTGTTAGTGTTTACGCAGAAGCATATTATCGTGTTGTTAAAGTGAGTTCATTTACTGTAATATCCTCAAAAGAGGGAGATTTACATAATAAGCTGTTTTTGGCCTACAAAGACTGTCATGCTGACTTGCCAGCGCAACTGTGCCAAAAAAAGGCCAACGAAATTTGGAAAACGGCTAAAGAAACACTAAAAAATAAAGAAAAGTTTCTAGAACATATAAATGGTGTTATATGAGAGTTCAAGGTGAAGACCACGAAGAAAAAAGCAAAATGCTTAGTTACTTTAAACAGGTAAGCTTACTGCTAATTTTTAATAATATTCCATAGGCTAGTAAGTACCTATATAATGTATAAACCAAACCTAAATATTTTCATAACATAATTGGTCGGTCATAAGTATTATATATTTTTAGCTTCCTGTGAAAACATCAAACACGCCAGCAACACAATTTTCAGCAAGACCCAATGTCCCATCGACTTCAGGTACTGTTCAACAAAAACAGGTGCGTATGTAAAGTTTTTCAGTACACACGCTTGTGATACAGTACAGTGGCACTGGAGAGAAGGATTTCTCGAAAAACTGAAATGAAAATTGACTACTACGATGTTTCGGCGGAATATAGAAAGCCCAAAAATAACTTGCAGGATCCAGCAGAATCTAATCTGGCGTGGTATAGCGATCACGTCCGTGAGTCTGAGTGGCTAGCAACCCCGTGGACAGAGGCGCAGTAATTGTTATTGAATTGTTTTATTTACATACTTACTATTTGAATTATGGCCGATGTTATGTTACCAAAAAAAATTAAGAATACTTCTAATTGCATTGCCAAAGGTTAAAATAAACTTGTTAAGTACCTATTTTAATATTTAGAGTTTGTCATATTTTATGACAATATAAATAAATAAGAAATGTCTTGTTTTTACTTTTACTTTTCTTAATAATGGTTTAGTTTAATCAATAAGGCACAAGAAGTTCGATAATAATGTCAGATGGAAAAAGACGCATGGCCACGGAAATATCATACAAAATTATTGTTAATATTTTTAACCTTTTTATTTAGTCCTAATTTAATTTTAATATTATTTAAGATATTTTTCAACGAACTATTCATTGCTATACCTAAATCAGATAACTATATCTATTCTGAATAATTTTCGAAATCAACTATCAATACTGAAACTATTAATAGCTGAGCGACACTAGACGACTGTTGGTTGGTAAATTCGACTTATGTTTCCAAATATTTTCATTCTTTCAAAGCAAGT
Source organism: Musotima nitidalis (assembly GCA_949126915.1). NCBI lineage: Eukaryota > Metazoa > Arthropoda > Insecta > Lepidoptera > Crambidae > Musotima > Musotima nitidalis. The sequence continues at coordinate 483,632 of OX421424.1, read as the reverse complement.
ATTCAAAACACGTAGGTAGTTGTCAAATATTTTTTTTAATTATAGACAAGAACGATCTTCTTAATTAATTATTTTAGTTGACATAGTTCTTGCTTTAAAGAACCATGCAAAAAAATGTATGGGCAGTGTCCCATCCCATCAACAGACATGGGACAAGTTTCAATATCATTATTACGTCCCATGAAAAGTCAGTACCAATTTTTATTTCGGAATTCGACGGGGTTTTTTTTTAAAAAGACTTTTGACAAAAATAAAGTATTTTTATTTTAAAATAAAAAATTACATTTTAGACGATAATTACAAAAAGCAATTGTTCAACTAGACATTTTAAGTATTAATAACACAAAAACAATTGTGCAAGTAGACACTTAATAACAACAGAACTATTATCCAGACAAAAATAACGTTATATATTCATCTATTATAATAGTCGATAACATTGCCGCTGGTAGATTAAAGTCGATATGTCGACCTTTGCCCATATACCATATAATTGATATTATATGGGCACAACTTCCAACCGTACGCGCCCCTGTTAGGCATGTGCAATACCACTGTTCAATAGCACGTCTGCCAGTTTCACTTCGGTTTATTAATATGTAACAATAATAAACGCGCGATCTAACGTGTCGAGATTGTATTCGTCCTCTAATTAACCAGACATTATCTTCTCGAATATAGTATATAGTGTATAGTATATATAGTATATATAGTGTATATATAATATATATAAATAGTACATTTTTAATTCGATTCTTAATACTTAATAAAACTGTATAAGTATAACATATTTTTTTTTATTGCACGATAACCCCACATCCTACAGTGATGTCGCCATAGTAAAAAATAATCATAATGTCGAGATGTATTTAATGAGATATGTTTGGCATCTGTTGATGATATGGGACGATTTTTTTGCATAGTCCTTTCATTAACTTTATTTTATTATAAACCAATTTATATGACATTATTAATTTTTTTACTAAACAGACGATGTATTTTTATGTTCTGTGACGTGTATTGTTTATTACCAATAAATAAGTATTCGTGTAGTTCTTTGAATTTAAGTGTCATGTTTTTTACTAACTAAACTAATAATGTAGTCATACCACTGTGACTTTAACGTAATGTACACATCGTATATGCACGTGCGCATGCGCCGTGTGATACTGGCCTATAGTAGTGCCACCCCCTCTCATCTCAGGTTGTCGAGGAATCGTCCACGATGAAAACTTCTACCGGATGATGGGCAGTAGTGTCATTCTGCGTACTGCCTGGAACTGCGATCACTAACCCGAATGCCCAGCGTAATGATGCAACTATCTCTGCCAGTAACGTCCTACAGTCCTCTCGTCGTCTCTCAGCACGGACATCTTCTTATTGTGGTAAGGGTGCAGATTAATGGACTTTGGTGTGTGGCTGCCTTCTTCTTCAGCCTGGCCTCTCGCAGGGTCGGCTTTCCAATTATGCAAGGCCACTAGACTCGTTTATGTGTAGCACTCTCTGCCAAGCCCACCTCTCTCATATCTTTGTGGTCTGTGGTCGTACAGGTGGCTTTTGGTCTTCCTCTGTCCCTTCCTGTAGCTGTAGATAGATAATTCCTCACGGCATGGTAATCCAACCTTCTTAGCATATGGCAATATCGCCTAATCGTGGCATTCGTGGCGTAACGTCTGCCGGAGCCGCCCGATATTAAATGCACAACAAACGGTCACCCTTTTAAAGATTAAACCCTGTGCTTTCTGCTTTCGGTGATCATTTCCAAACGAAGCTACTCTCGTAGCTATATTGGAAAATAGAAGTGTAGTAAAATTATTATTGCTATGTTTAGCAGTTTGCAAAGATTTGAAAGTATTAGATTCGCCAGGGCACGGGGAGGTAGGAGGGGCGCGTCCACTGCGCCTCTCTGAGGAGGTCCTCCCGGTTTTGGTCCGGGGGACGTTGGCCGCAGGCGGGGTGTCAGAAGCTGCAACCCAGGTAGTGGCCCCCGCCTCTGTCTCAACAAGCGGCGGGCGTCGTCGGAAGATTTTTAGTGGGTATTACTGCGGACAGTTGTGTCTGCCGGTGGTGAGCCCCACACCCCCCTTTCGGTCTCCCTTTGGCCGGAAGGCAGTGCGTAAATGCATTTTGTTACCGACGTGAAACAAAAAAAAAGGGGATATTTTGCATAATAACCACGATGGAGACTTCTTGGCGGAAAAGTGAAGCGTCATGTCTGCTGTTTTTTTTTGTTTTCTAAAATTTGTGATATTTCTAACATTAATGTTTAATAACGGTGGATTATTAACCGTTAAGTGTTTGTGAACGTACATGAGTGTTGGTAAATGAAATAAAACAGTGCAACATAACTTTTCAAATTCTCTCAAGAAGTCCATGTGAGATCTCAGTATAGTCCCACATCTTTACTGAGGACTCAAGGGGGTTAAGGGGAGGGGATCTCATTTATCATTAATCATCTGTATCACCACTCATTCTCATTTACTATAATTTATATGATATTAATATATCTCTAACTTGACACTGGCTAAATGTGGCAACCGCACGAAGCCATTATTTAAAAGAAGAAGAACCACGATGGACAGGCGGGTTGGCGATGGCAGTTCAAGCCAGTATGCAGAATGACGCTGTTGCTCATCATCCGGTAAGTTATCTCTTCGTCTACTCTTACAACTCCCCGTGAGATGAGAGTGACACTATTCTAGGCCAGTTCCACACGCCACGATACAATTGAATTACAGATGTAGGTTATTGAATAGGAACAACACGCGGCCACTTTTACTCGTGTGGCAACTTAGTCGTCGCCACGCCCTTGAAATGTCATTTCCCATCCATAATTTAAAATCCGTATTTGAAACAATACAACTCTTTATTTTTAACACTTAAAGTTTTATCTTGTATAATTTGCATAAAATAAATCTTATCATCTTTATGATCAATATTCACTACTAATTTTTGGGAAGTTGTATCGAACATATTTTGTAGTCTCGCAGCCTTTTTATCCCATTGGGGGTTGGCAAAAATAGCGGCGATAACTCAGTATCTAGTCCCATACAGGCTATTCTAATATGAATGACTTAAAACATGAATATTATTAATGTTATGTTATATTGCGATGTATAGCTTCACAAACAAATGAAGATTGTAATTCTAGTACCAAACCAATGGACATATTTAAAAGAGCATAGCCTGTGAGTTTCTTGCCAGTTCTTCTTACAGAGCGGTGGCTCGGAACTGGCACTTTTGTTTTTTGCATGTAAAAATTGTTTTGTTGCATGTAAGTGAATCTAAGCTTCGTGATTTAGTGAAATAATATTTCAAATGTTTTTTTTTTCATTTTTAATTATGACGTTTTCAAGTACTATGTACCTATAATAGTTTATGAAATAAATATTTTTTTTACTTTTTTAGTGCCCGATAAGCGGCAATAGGCTCGTCACCTATTACGTGGGACCAACTATATAATTGGCGAAGTGTGGGCGTATAATATGCTTCTGCCTACCCCTTCGGAGAAAAAGGCGTGAATGTATGTATGTATGTTGTTGGTCTCACGTCGGTGGCGAGCCTATTGCCGCTTACCGGAAAAAATTGTGTTCGCCAGAGCCTCGTCCGCTGATCGGCAGGTGCACCACTTGCACGTAAGGTTGACTTGACTCCTAAGATATTGGAAGAAGCCCAATACACCTATATATATAGTATATTTTACTGAAAGCTATGCTTAGTTGGAGCTAAAACACGCTTGTAATATAGCAATGAATATGAATTTAATAAATTTACTTCCATTGGCATATATTTTTACCTGCATTGTTGCAGCTAATCTCAATTCCACATTTTGAAATTATATTAAAATACTAATGCCAGTCGTCGTACCAAATTACAATTTCCAAGATAATAGATAGGATACATAATAATAAATAAAGCTGAATGGAACAGGTAATTAAAGTATAAGATTTGGAACAGGAATATCGACTAATGATTAAGGTAACGGAAAAAGCTTCAGTTTATTCAAATATCCATTTCATCCATGGTTTATAATCTCCGCAATGCCCTTGCACTTAGATATTTAAAAAAACGCTATTCTTCAAACAACAAAACAATTTTTTAAGACCTTTGATGTTTCTGCGTTGAGTTTTTTCTTGTAAGGAAAAAAGTTTGTATGCCACTTACCAATAAGAAAATGAATTCAATCACTGTCGGTATGTCACATAAAAACTTAATTGAGATTGGAACTGCTTGAAAATCGTCACTTTTTTATAATGAAAGATTTAAAGCGCTTGGAACGTTGAAGTTTTTGAATTGAGAATTTGGTTCGGGTATAAAAGCGGGACGCGCGGAAGGAATTTTCAGATCGCGTAAACGCATGCACGCGCATGTGCCGGTATGTGCGACTGTGCGGAGCGCGGCCGGCGATGCGTGTCGCAGCCGCGCGAGCGTCGCCCGCCCTGCGTCTGGCGACGTAATGTTGTTATGGCCGCTACACCGGCAATCATAATAACTATTTTTCTTACTTTACACACGATAGTACATACAAGGATTTGACATATTAAAATATAGGTATTTTAATTCTTGACCGATATGATTTTTGCTCATGGTGTCGTGGTTTCGATTCCCATACAGGCCAAATCTTTGTGTGCATGAACATGAATATTAGTTCTAATTTAGATGTTTCCTACGAATAATAAGTATTAATTTCATAAAAAACTATTTATAGATTATTCGTTATTTAGAATCCATAACACAAGTTCTTAACGATTCTTATCTTGTAACTAATTAATTGGTGTATTTGTAAGATTATTGATAAAATTTTCCAATTTTTCCTACTAATAATATAAACTTGAAAGTAATGATATCTATAATTGTCTAGATCACGTTAGGGCTTACACCAAACGCAACGCTTCTAGTAACTTCAGCAAAAGATCTATTATATCAGCTAAGATAATGTTGGAGAGATCATCGAAGCTGAACTATCCGACAAAGCATAGTATTTTAAATAAATCATTCCTTTTATATATTCAGGAAGAAGCATATCAGGCAATGCCGATTTTCTTAAAGCTGGAATTCAGTTCCTTATGAAATAATGTGCTCTCTACACAATTCTTTCTATATGATAAGTTTTTCCTATAATGTGGTAGAGTATATGTAATTTTTTTTAATTAATATGAATATAATTATATAATTCTACTGAACGTGTGTATGTCAATAAGATCCTCCAAAAAAGACTTGACAGTTTTTAATGATTTTTCTTGTGTATGCGTTTTGGTGTCGTCCTGTATGGTTTAGATTCACAAATCAGCTTACAGACGAATCTACGGTTAAGATCTATATTGTATATATACTGCAATTGAGTGATCAAGAAAATATGCGTTGATATGAATTCCGGTACTGCCTTGATAATAACTTTTAATAAAACAATAAAAAAACGTACCGCACTATATGACTGTAAACAATAGATTCTCTACTTTTTGATATTTTAATTTTGAGTGTATTATATTAAGTGTATGTCCGTTATACGCATACAAGTTTGTCAGGTTGCTCGTGAATATATAAATTCAACTGCAAGACGAATAAAGGTAATAAAGTAATTATGAATTTGCAATTTCACTCGCAAACTCATGCAATAAAATTACAATTGTAGTCGGTAATTTTAAGCTATTACAGCGACCGCACGTTACGAGCAATCACGTCACATTAATTTCAACTTTTGTGTTTAGATATTAACTGAACGCGGCAATAGGCGCGCCACCTATGGACGTGGGACCAACGATATAGTAGGCGAAATGTGGGCATTTTATATGCCTCTGTCTACTCCTTTGGAAAAACAGGCGTTATTATTTGTATGTTGTTGTTTTTCTTATTTACCTTATAAAGGGTTTGAATCGGGTTTTCAGGGGTCAGCATTCTCATCATATCAACCCTCAAAAGTCCTTCTTTAAAAGCATGAAGATTGACCTCCCCAATATGGGCAAATTCCCTAATGTAATATAGTCTGTACATTGGGGGTATTTGTCCATAATCACCATACATATATACATACATAACGTCACGCCTCTTTCCCGTAGGGGTAGGCAGAGGTCACATACTTCCACTTGCTACGATCTTGGCACACACTTTTAACTTCATTCACACTCATTAGCCTCCTCATACACGCCCGTCGGCTTAGGGTACTTTTGACCTGCCCTTTCATAATCACCAGTAGTGGTATTAACCAGGGCATTACTGGTGATGGCTGGAGAGCAAGTGTGCATAATCTGTGGTGACCACTCTCTTTTAGGTGCATTATAGGCCACCTAGTGGTATCACAAAGAATTAAAAAATGAAAACATATCAGTCTTCAAGAAAATACCGGTATGATATCTCTGTAAAAATAAATAGCCATGGATTAAAACTTATCACTGTTTCTGAATTTCTGTTATGATATTTATTGGCCATTAAAGGAGCTATTGAAGAGGGCTAGGTAATTAATGAACAATCAGTCGCCCCTATCTCTAATCACATCTTTATCGCCTATAACATTTATCAGCCTTATTCCCGAGAGGGTTGAGATCACATCCATATACTTGCTATGATTCTGGCACGAACTTTTAGCTTAATTTGCGCTTATAAACCTCATGCCCTCCCTATTTATCTGCTTTTTCTCAAAAACCTTATGGAATGGGTCATAGAATATCTTACGTGTCCAATATTTCCATTCATTGCTCATCTCATTCATTCGCTTTTAATGTACTTTAATAGAATCTTCGTGACGTTTCATCCTTCTTTCAATCTTCGTACCTTTAGCGTTTTTTGTGAACCAAGGAACGTGAACTATCCCGCCACTAATCATTGTGAGCAGAGAATGCCGCTAAATAAATGATTAAAATCACTCTTTGTTGCCAAGACTTAAAAACTACAGTTACAAATATACAACAATTGCCAATCTAGGCGGTCCTTTCACTAAAAGCGATCTTTTTCATGCTTTTTTGGAGTGGAGAGAACAGTAGGCTAAATATAGAAGAGACTATAGATAATAATAACACATACCTTAGTAATAATGATTATACTCATACATATGAAAACAATAAAAATATAAATTTTGTAATAACTAATCCGACTTATCCAAATATTGAGACATAATAGGTATTTTTTGGAGAACAATAAGATCACAAGGAGTTGTTTCGTGGACTTCTTTTTCTGCCAATATCAGATGCTTCCTCCATGGTGTCTGGGAACTTGGATCCGAGCGTCTCTGGGGTGACAAAGACCAGAAGGCCAGAGACCAGCGCAAAGCTGGCGAACAGCACATATGGCAGCTTATCCCAAACTGCACCCTGGGTATCATAATATTAAATGCATACAATATAAGTTTAAAATCATACACCTGATGAATAAGAAACACAAGAAGAGTGTGTCTTTTCCTTTCATTTTCCTTTAAATAAGTGTAAAATAACACCAATAATCCTTTTCAATATCACAAGATTTAAAAGTACCATACGCAAGTGATACCATAATTCACACTTAAATTCAATGCAAAATTCTGGGTACTTGTAACAATTAGGAATAAGTAAAGTAAAGTAAAAAGTTCTTTATTTCATAAACTATTACATAGCACTTGAAAACGTCAAAACAAAATATATATGTAAACAAAGTGCGTGACACTTCATTTAGTCTACGGTAAACTTGTTTTAATCTGTGGAGCTATCTGTCATGTGTACATGATGATAGACAGTTAGAAAACAATTATTGTAATATTTAATTATTAGTGTTATTTGATAAATAAGAACTGGTGAAACATTAGCTTTAAATGTTGTTTCTCTTTCCAGAGCAACTCAATTTTAGTTTTATTGTTCATCAAAAGTTATTATAAAATAACTCATTATAAAACAACATTTCTACAGCTGATTACCAAGAACAATGGAAAAATTAAAATTCGAGTTCAAGGTTAAAGCCAATGAAGATTTGAAATCAAATATTATTGCTATAACGACAATAACAGATTTAGATGGCCGGACCTTTGTCATCCCAGATAAGTTACAGCCCGTAAAATTACATGATGAAATATTAAAGACCCCAATCTTCCAAAAAGTAAAGTCAACATTGCAAAAACGTCATGAGAAACGACAGGTGTGGATATCCATGAAACCAGAGATGATGGCAGTTTATTGTGATGAAGATGGAAATAAACAATTTATGGGATACCTATTGGAGGAACAGACAAATCCACAAACTTCTACAACAGGAATTCCAGAAGAATCTATAGCAAAAATTATGGAAGGCTTCGCCGAAATGAAGAAAGATTCATCAAAACCTTATAATAGGAGCAAAGTGGTAGAAAAATTTGTCATAGAAAAATTCAATAGCAAGACTACTAATGTGTCCCAGTGGATGACTACCTTTGAAGCAGAGTGTGACCGTTCAGGAATTGAAGAAGATATCAAAAAAATTGAAATTTTTAGGTTATTTATAGAAGATTCCTGTGTAGACTGGTATAGTTCGATGCTTATAAAGCATACAATAAATTCAGAATGGGCAATGTGGAAAAAGAACTTTTGTGAAACATATGCGGATAGAGGTTGGTCGCCGATCAGGTATGCAATGCTATTTAAATACAGACAGGGCTCATTACTGGAGTATGCATTAAAAAAAGAAAGACTATTATTAGAAATAAATAAATTCATGAATAAACTCACTATAATAGATCTGATTGCCACTGGATTGCCAAATTTTATTGCAGACAGGATTGATAGGAACAGTTTAAAAGAAACTGAAGACCTATTTAATCATTTAAGAAGTTTAGAGCATATAGTTAGTAAAAAAACATTTGATAAAAAGATAGGAAGTTACGAAAGTAAAACTAACGAAAAAAAATTTAAGCCCTTGGTTAATCCGTGTAAAATTTGTGAAAACGAGAAAAAAGGCATACGTTACCACCCTGAATCACAATGTTGGTTCAAAACTAAAAATAATGATAGGCAAAAAAGAGACCAAATAAGGAGTGTTAACAATTCAGAATTGGAGATAGAGTTAAATGAAATTGATCCAAAAAACTAATAGTACCGCCATTAATAAAAATTAAAATACTAATAAATGACACTTTGGAAACATCAGGAATCTATGATTCAGGATCAAATGTGTCTTTAATAAATTCAAGGTTATTATCATTAAAAAAAAATGGTTGCCTGTAAAGTCGTTTTTACGGGCGAAGATTTTACGTGACAACGTCTTTTTCTCGGTAGAATATTTATTGATATGAATATAATTAAATTGCACAATAGGAACAAGGAATTGAATGAAAATAAGAATTGCACAAATTTTAACTATAGAAATATATTTTGTTTACTAAAACATTGTACACTAGTGCTGCGCGCGCGGCAGACCGATCATAGTTGAGTGGGAGAGAGACGCAAGGCATTCGCCGGGCCTCTCTCTCGTTCGGTGACTCATCGTAACGTTACCGAGCGTTACACTTTTTCATAAGTGACTCCCAGCCGCAACCTAATTTAAGACGTTGTCACGTCAAAAAATACCTACTTATGATAAAAATGCAGGTTTAAAAACAATTAATGGCGTTAAAAAATCAATAGGAATTGTAACTTTAAAAATTAAAATTTTTGAAATAGAAAAACATGTTAATATTTTTGTTATAGACGAAGACAACTTCGACTATGATTTCCTAGTTGGGTTAGACTGTATACAAAATTTTTATTTAACTCAAAATGAGAATTTAAATATCACTCAAAATGTCTTCAGCAATAACAATGAAGACTACAAAAATAATAAACAAAAGAAACCTATAGGTACTATAAAAATTCCTGGAAGTTCAGGTAGTGACATAGGGAATAAACAAGATATATATTATAAAAAGAAAGATGTGGATAACACAAAAAAACATAAAAATGAGACTATCACTAAAGAGTATAAAATAAACTTTAATGAAAATATCATAGTTGATAATTTTGATATTTCAGTAAATAATTTAGATTATCAAAAAAAAAATTATATTGACAAATTGATATGCAAATATAATTCAGTCTTCGCTAAAGATAAGTATGATATAGGTACTGTAAAAGGTTATGAAGCGCATATTGATTTGTTAATAGATAAATATTGCAGTAAAAGACCATATAGGTGTTCTATTGAGGATATGAAAGAAATTGAAAATCAAATATCAGCATTACTAAAAAATGATTTAATCGAGGAGTCATATAGTCCTTTTGCTGCTCCAGTAACACTAGCATTTAAAAAAGAAGAAGGAAGGCGATCAAGGCTCTGTATAGATTTCCGTGAATTAAATAAAATTGTTGTACCCCAATCCCAACCATTTCCACTAATTGAGGATCTAATGGTTAAAACAAGGAAATGTAAATTTTTTTCAACATTCGATATAAATTCAGCGTTCTGGTCCATACCTCTTAGAATTGAAGATAGATACAAAACTGCATTTGTTACTCAAGAGGCCCACTTTCAATGGACTTGTTTACCCTTTGGTTTAAAAACTGCTCCAGCGATTTTTCAAAGAGTACTGAGTAGCATTATAAGAAAGTACAAACTGTCAAATTTTACTGTCAATTATATTGACGATATCTTAGTATTTTCTGAAACTTTTGAAGAACACATTGAGCACATATCTTTGCTATTGGAAGCTATTTTAAAAGAAGGTTTTAAATTAAAATTTACCAAATGTAGCTTTGCACAGGACTCTGTAAAATATCTAGGACACATAATTAAAAACAATACGGTCACTCCACTAAAAGATAATTTAATTGCTATAAAAGAATTTCCAATTCCAAAAACACAAAAAAACGTCCGACAATTTTTAGGAAAAATTAATTTCTACGGAAAATATGTGCCAAATATTTCAATTACGCTGGATCCTTTACATAATTTATTGAGAAAAGGAGAAAAATTCGTTTGGTCCGATAAATGTCAAGAATCTTTTGATACTATTAAAAAAATACTTTGCTCAAAACCAGTTCTAGCCATCTTTGATCCAGACTTGTTAATTAATATTTATACAGATGCTAGCATACATGGTGTAGGTGCAATTTTAAAACAAATACAACCCAACGGAGATGAAAAACCCTGTGCATATTTTTCAAAAAAATTGAACGAATCCCAAAAAAAGAAAAAAGCCATATATCTTGAGTGTTTGGCAATAAAAGAGGCAGTAAAATACTGGCAACACTGGCTTATAGGAAAGACATTCACGGTTTTCTCAGATCATAAGCCTTTAGAAAAAATGAATATTAAAGCTAGAACGGATGAAGAACTGGGAGACCTAACATATTATTTGTCACAGTTTAATTTTGAAATAATATATTCTCCGGGAAAATATAATATAGAGGCAGATACATTAAGCAGAAACCCTGTGTTAGAATCGTATGAAAATCAAGATAGTAGTTTAAAAGTAGTAAATTTTGTTAAATTACAAGACATACAAAATGATCAAAATAAAAATGAACAAATAAAACAAAACATAAACAAACTTATTTTAAAACATAACGTATATTATAAAATGATAGGAAAACATGAAAAGATTGTACTAACTGAGGAATTTAGTAAAAAAATTATAAAAGATGTACACCATTATTACTGTCACATAGGAAGACAACAAATGGAAAACAAAATAAAACCATTTTATCAAGCGAAAAATTTATCGGAAAATATAAAAATTGTTTGCCAAAATTGTGATGTCTGTAAAAAAAATAAATCTAGAGGACAATATAAGTTTGGACTAATGTCTCACTTAGGTCCTGCTACCCATCCGTTCGAAATAGTATCTATAGACACCATAGGTGGATTTGGTGGTGCCCGTTCAACCAAAACATACTTACATCTTCTAGTAGATCACTTCACTCGTTACGCCTATATTTTAACATCCAAAACCCAGAATGCTAATGATTTTATAAAACTTGTCCAACAAGTAACACAAGATTATAAAATTGATCTGATTCTATCAGATCAATATCCAGGTATAAACTCAAAAGATTTCAAATTTTTTTTAGAAAAAGAAGGTACACCTATTGTTTTTACCGCAGTAAATGCGCCATTTTCAAACGGATTGAACGAAAGGTTAAACCAAACATTGGTAAGTAAAATTCGTTGTAAGATTAATGAACGGAACGATAAAATTGCTTGGACAACTATTGCTCACGAATGCACAGAAAAATATAACGAAACTGAACATTGTGTAACAGGGTTCTCTCCAAAATATTTATTGGAAGGGAAAAATGTTGACATTCTACCAGATGAACTGAAACAAAATATAACACATAATCATCTGCTGCAAGACCGAAAAACGGCCTTAGAAAATAGTATAAAATCCCACAACTACAATAAAAAAAGATTCGATAAAAACAGAAAACATTATGAACTAAAAGTGGGAGATTCTGTATACGTTGAAAATGGAAACCGGTTAAACCGAAGAAAACTGGATGAGTTGAAAATAGGACCTTATCAAATTGTAGAAAAAATATCTAATTCAATTTATAAAGTAAACACGGGTCACAAAAAGGCAGAGTCCAATCTCTTCCATGTTACAAAGCTTATCCCGGTAGTAGCGTAAAACAGTAGAACTGTTTAATTAAAAAAGGGGGGGGGGGGGAGATGTAAACAAAGTGCGTGACACTTCATTTAGTCTACGGTAAACTTGTTTTAATCTGTGGAGCTATCTGTCATGTGTACATGATGATAGACAGTTAGAAAACAATTATTGTAATATTTAATTATTAGTGTTATTTGATAAATAAGAACTGGTGAAACATTAGCTTTAAATGTTGTTTCTCTTTCCAGAGCAACTCAATTTTAGTTTTATTGTTCATCAAAAGTTATTATAAAATAACTCATTATATATATGAAAAAAAAAATTTATATCAACCCTGAAATCACGAAGCTTAGATTCACTTACATGCAAATAAATAAAAATTAGGTGTAAGTGAATCTAAGTGCCAGTTCCGAGCCTCCGCTCTGTGAGAAGAACTGACAAGAAACTCACAGGCTATGCTCTTTTAAATTATTTTTATTACATGACACACACAGTGTAAATTTGATGATACTGAAAGGGTCCCCCGAAGCTGTAACCAATAAAGTAGCACTAAGGGAACCTTCCATCACAGTCAAGTAAGTATGTATTGTGAAACTGAGCTGAGCCTGTACAATAAGGGATGGTCACGACAATGATCTGGTTGACTTTTTATTCTAATATACACATACAAGTTGAAAATGTTAAGCCCAAGCTTGTTTATCCGATAAGTAATCATTAACAGCATAATACCCCTTTTGAAGAAACTGCTTTTTAACTACAGTTTTAAAAGTTGCCAATGGTAGATCAATTATTTCCTGCGGAATTTTATTAAAAAATCTGATACTATTACCCAAAAATGAATTTTTTGTTTTGTGAAGTCGACAATTTGGCAGAGAGAGCTTATTTCTATTCCTAGTATTAAAATTATGTACTTTTAAATTTTTATCAAATGTATTAATGTTTTTGCGAACATACATTATATTATCAAATATATACTGAGATGCAACCGTTAATATGTTAATTCTTTTAAACATCTCTCTAAGAGAATCTCTGGACTTAAGATTATAGATAGCTCTTATGGCGCGCTTTTGTAGTACAAATATATTATGTATGTCCGCAGCAGATCCCCACAATAACATACCATAAGACATAATGCTATGAAAATAGCTAAAATAAACTAATCTAGCTGTTTCTTCGTCTGTTATAAGTCTTATCTTTTTGATGGCATAGCATGCTGAGCTAAGCCTTCCGGACAAATCCATTACATGGGGGTTCCACTGCAATTTAAAATCAATATTGATGCCTAAGAACTTTGTGTCATTTAATAACTCGATATTCTTGCCATTCATTTTCAAGTTAGTTGAGACTTTTGTAACATTAGGCAATGAGAACTTTATACATTTAGTTTTACTTGCGTTAAGAGATAGATTGTTAACCGTAAACCAATGTAAAACCTTCGCAAGAGCATTATTTATCACGTCAGAATGATCCTTGCCTCTGTTCACTTTAAATATCAGAGATGTATCGTCAGCAAACAAAACTGTTTCGCACAGATCTCTAGTATAGAAAGGTAGATCGTTAATATAAATTAGAAACAATAAAGGGCCTAAAATCGAACCTTGTGGAACTCCCATAAGCAATGGCGCGCCAGAAGACTCGACTCTATTAATAACTACTTTTTGAGTTCTGTCACTCAAGTAAGATTTAATTAATTTTAAAGAATTACTATTAACACCATAATATGTCAATTTAGCTAACAAAGTAGGATGGTCAACGCAATCGAATGCCTTCGAAAGATCACAAAATACTCCAATCGCATCCTGCCTGTCCTCCCAGGCGTCAAATATATGCTTCATTAGGGCTACACCAGCATCTGTAGTGGATTTACTCTTAGTGAAACCATACTGCTGAGAATGAAATAAGGAATTCAGAGAGAAATGACAAAGTAATTGATTAAAAATAACTTTTTCAAATATTTTACTAAGAGCTGGGAGTACTGATATTGGTCTATAGTTAGTAGGATCAGACTTCTCACCAGCTTTAAAAAGAGGTATTACTTTACTGTATTTCATTAAACTTGGAAATGAACCATCATCAATACATTGATTAAAAATGACTGCCAACTGAGGAGCAATAATATTAATGATAGATTTAATAATGTTGGTTGAGATTCCCCATAAATCCTCAGTTAATTTTAAATTTATTGTATTAAAAGTATTAACTATTGTAGAGCCATCAATATGTCTAAAACTAAATAATTCACTACAAAGAGGTACATTGTCTTCAAGAAGAAAGACTGCACGCTGAGTAGAGGAGTCAAGTGCTTGTGTTGTCTCTAATGGTATATTCACAAAGAATTTCCGAAATGCGTTGGCCACCTCTTCTTCTTCTACAATATCTTTATCATCGACTTTAAGAGTTATCATGCTATGATTATTCTTGTATTTTCCAGATTCTTGGTTTATGACATTCCATGTAGCTTTAATTTTATTTTTGGAATTCATAATTTTATTTTTAAGATGCATTGACTTAGCAGTGGTGCAAACAAGTTTGAACAATTTTGAATAATTTCTAACATATTGAATAAAATTTGAATCTGTTGAAGTACTTTTTTCTCTATATAAATCAAAAAGTTTCTTCCTACTTTTATAAATTCCGGGAGTAGCCCAATCACAAAACTTCCTTTTGTTTGAAATTTCCACACTTTTCAGCTTAAAGTTATTCTTAAATTCTTGTTGTACAATTCCGAACAATTTATCATAATTTATAGCGGAATTGTTTTCTAACGTGGTAAGCTTTTCGTTGACATTGCTTTGAAATTTCAAAACCAGATTCTTTGTTATTGGTCTAATTAATATTTTTTTAGTTACATTTTGAAAATTATATTCAAAACTAATAATCTGTCCACTGTGGTCGGAAGTTACGCCATACTCAATTGATTTATGTATAATAGTAAAATTACAAAAAATATTGTCTAAGCATGTTGAAGACGTAGGCGTAATTCTAGTGGGTTCAAGAAAAGAATTAAGTAAATTAAAAGACTTGAACAAATTCAAAAACCTAACTGATATTGAGGAAGATTCCAAAATATTAACATTAAAGTCACCACATACTATAACTTTTTTATTACTTTTGCATAAGGTTGCTAAAACATCCTCCATTGCAGTTTCAAACTGTTGATAATTGCCACTAGGCGGTCTATAAACACATAAAACAATAAAATGGTTAAGCTCTGTACAAGACAATTCTAAAACACGTTCAACTGAAGATGTTTCAACATCCCTACGAGCCCTATTGTTTAAACTATTATGTACTAAAATAAGTGATCCACCTCTTATAGATTGTTTCCTGTGAAATGCACTAGCTACTTTATAATTTTGTAGTCCCAGTAGAGACTCATTAACATTTAGCCAATGCTCAGTTATACACATTACATGGATATTTAATGACTCTAATAACAAACTTAATTCTAGATCTTTGCCTGAAATGCCTTGAACATTCTGATGAAATAAATTTAAGAGCGGCTTTTCATTGGTCAATCTATTGCAAGAGAACTCCTCTATTGTCTTATGAGTAAATTTAAATTATTTGGAATTGATTCCAAGTTTGAATTATTAATAATGTTCTGCTCAATAAAAGCAGGTTTCACAGCCAAGTTTTTGGCTAAGTTAAAAAAGTAATAATATAGCGTAGAAGCTAATCGTTTTTTAATATAAAAGCAAAGCATCTTTAAACGGTGCAGTCCTTACCAGAGCTGGTGTCAAAGGTGCTAGGATGGAGCCGATCCTGCCCATCATGGAGGAAAATGCAAATAAGCGGTGCCGGTAGTTCGTAGGATACAGCTCAGCCGTGTACACGTATATGGAAGTCATCACCGCCGCTATGCAGTAGGTGCCGACCATGTACAGGGTCAGCGATAGGGCATATTGTTCTGAAATCATTGTTTTTTTGAGTTCTCAACTGACCACTGACCTTATATTACCGGAAAGTTTAGGCACAAAGCTGAACATAATCGTGGTCTTTGATTTCGGAGGCAAAGATCAGTCGACTTCAGGCTGGTAACTCAGCGCAGTAAGTATGTTATTAACGTCATCTTGATTTGTCTATAGATTCATCAATTGAACTATTTCACCTTTCACCATTTTAGCTTATCAAAGAAATCTCTACTTGTATGACATTAAATTCGATGAGTTGAGTGCAGAAAATATATATATTTCCCATCATCTAATTAAAGTTACTTAGTAAATGAACCGAACAAATATTTGCTTACCATCTGGCAAGAAGATGTAGGCTATCTGACAGCTTGCGCATAACCAAAAAGCTACAATCAATACTGGTTTTCTCCCAACAATATCCATTAAGAGTACTGCCGTCCAATATCCTGGTATCTGAGCAGCAGACACGGCCATGTAATTCAAGTATCGATTGCCTACTAAATTTACTGCATTGATAGATAGGCCATAGTAAATGAATGTCGTGGTCATCCACCACACCGGGGAAGCTAAGCATCGGATTAGAACTTTCTTATGCTGAAACAGAAGCACTATCAACCAAGGCTCATTTTCTTTCTCTTCTTTTCTCAAACTCTGGTTCCGATTCTCCTCCTCTGCCGACTGTTTAAAAGCTATCAAAGATTTATCTGATAACGTTTTGTTGTTGACTCTTGCAATAGTTTTCAGCACGTGCTCGGCTTCTTGATATCTGCCCTTACTCATGTACCATCGCACTGACTCTGTCATCAGCCAGAAATATAGAATGGTCATCAACTGGGGGACGTATAGTGTCAACGTGAGCTCTCTCCAGCTCGGCACCCCCCAGGCAATTAGACCCAAAGCGACTTGTCCTACGGAGAACATTGTGTTTATGGATGCGCCTGCCATGATCCGATACTTAGGGCCCATAACTTCCATCACTAAAAATAAGAAATAACTTTCTTAAATTGACACCATCTAGGATTACAATTTGGAGATGTAATTATTACAAAGAAACACTACTTTTTAAGTTTCAACTATGTTTAATTTTACATGACAATTCTTATTCTCAAACTAAAATTCATAATAGTGGTCCCAATGACCAAAAGAACCATTACGGAAGGTCGCGTTTAAGAAAAGGTGTAGTTATATTACTATGTGGAAAATCATACTAGATCAGTTGAATTCTTGTACTTCAGGTTCTTCCAGCAAAATCAGAATTGACAGCACTGTAAAATCATCATCGCAATAAAAAAAACCGTGCATTTTTGTCTCCGAAATATGGAAATCCAATTAAGTATGATTTCAGATATTAAGTTTGAAACCGTAATTGAAGTCTATTTTTTTTGAAACTAATTATTTAAAATTTTTTTCGTTTATAAAGATTAACGAAAAAATTTAAAAATAATAAAACATATAACATACTTACAAAGAATATAAATAGTAGAGAATGCACCAGATCCAAATGTTGACTCGGCAAATTCAGAGATGATAAACCCGACGTAATTGTTGGAGAAGTATCGGAGGCAGCCCATCCAGCCTGTGTTGAAGGCGTTCAGGGCGAGGGCGGTGCGGCGGCCCCAACGGTCCGATACATACCCGGTGATGGGCAACGCAGTGAACGTGCCAATGTTGCGGATGGTGCCTATGAGGGCGCGACGCCACTCCTCGCAAGCAAGTCCAAACTGGTAATAGAAAAGGTTGGTTGTTTTGTTTTGCTAATAATAGTATCAAAATTACTTGCATATGCGCAGCAGGTCACTTGAAAATAGCCTGTTTGAAGAGGCATCTTCACAGTGGCGTAGACCAAATGGTAGTGAGTGATTAGAAACGCAGACAATATCAGTTCGTGCAAATAATGGATTTGTCAGATTTAATGGTATTTGAAGAATACCAAAAAAAGTCCGATCTGGGTCATCTTCATTTTATGTGAGGATTACTTTAGTTCCCATTGTTAATAGATTTTTTTTTGAGTCACTCAATTGGAAGCTTGGATTTAAAAACTGCCTATATTTTGACTAGGAATAAAAATAATGGAATATAATAAACTGAACCTCTAAAAAATACTTTTTTGATCATCAAAAATACTGAGTGAGCATCTAATGAGGTGATTAGGTGCTCAATCAGTATTTTTGATGCACAAAAAGGTTAGGTTAGGTTAGCAATTTATTAATTTTGAAGACACGTTAAATAACACCCAAAAATAACTAATCAATAAACTAACATCATAAGCAACGCTAAGCGTGTTCTCATAAACATAGCTGTCGCAATCCTGGAGCGTGTTCCTGTCGAACCAGTTGACTGGACAGACTTCGTCGGATGGTGGCAGCGTGGTGACGTTGGAGTAGCGTTGGCAGTTGTCCAGGGTGGTCTGGCTGTTGCCGGGAATCGCGTTGAGGACCCAGCCAGTGGAATAGTCGGCGTCGCTTGACTCACATTCCGGGATGTGACACCTAGATTTTTAAATTTATTCAATACAATTTAATTATAAGACATTGTGTTGAATAATATTAATATAGGTACAAATTACGATCACATACAAATTTTAACGTCAAATTTTATAAGATTGCAATGTTTAAAAAAATCTTTCCATCATTGCCGTAATCAAAGATTAAAATTCTTGGATCCGTAAATTCGCTGTAAGTGCAAAAGTATAACTCAATGCTATAAGGCATTTTTGGGAAAGCATCGTTCGTATAAAGCGTTGATAAAGCCGCCCATCGCCGCCCCGGGGGCACGTCAGGGGGCCAGTACCTAGGATGATAATGGACTCATTGATAATTATGTTTGTTCAAGTATAAAAATGTTTCATAAATACCTGGTGTTGATCCTAGCTGTAGTAAAAACGTATTCATTGGCTCCCCAAGATCCAAATATCACAATAACCCACCCCAAGAACAACGTCCTCATTTGAAACCATCCGCATTGTCCAACTTCTCCAATAAGGATTGTGTCCAAATCTATACGCGACTTTGTACCTTTTTCATTTTTACTTTCTGTATCTTCTACACTTTGTGCGGAAGACATTTCAGTTTTCACTTTTCAATACTCTAAAATTATTTTAAAAATATATATAAACACGAAACTTTCCAGCACTAACAAAAGAAAAAAAATAACTGAAAGTCAATATAAATTCTAATTTTGATTTAAACTTTCGCCTTTAAAAATGTCAAAGACGTTGGAGCATATACATTTATAATGTTAGAGTAGTAGCAACTGAAACAATTATTATATCGAACAGTCATCATTACAATATAGGATGTCCATAAAAAGATAACTTTGTTATCTAAAGATTATCTACTGTGCCATTGCTCCAGGATAAAACAGAGCTTATAGAAAATCCTCAATCATTACATGAACGCGTGATAAACACCTTTTTGTATTGATATGACCTATTTCACTTCATGGCAAATAATGAGTTCACTTTATTTTGATAGGTGCTCATGTATCGAAGCTTAATGCCTCACCAATTGTGAGCATCTTTAATACCTATGCTCGGCATCTTTCATAAATTTCACTTAAATCTAAGTCCACAGAATTATAGGCAAGGGTCACTAGGTCCTAAAAACATAAGACATTGACATCAAGTGAGGACAAATCATTGGAATATGAAGGTTTTTAGTAGCCAAGGCAGACTTTCTCTACGCTTTATTAAAATTCATTCCGCAATCAGTGGTTGAACTGTTATAGGTATAACTGATCCCTATTGTTAAACAAAATCTATATGATGGTTTCTCTTTAACCGACCAGCTTAATGTCAATCAGAAGTCGCATTTACAATAGCATCTGTTGAGCCACATACCAATCCCATCAGACCTGAAATATCTTAATTTGGACATCAAGGGGACCCATAAGATGGTTTGCGGAGTAAATAATAAAAAGCTTGAAATAATGATAATCGTAAAATTATATTTGCCTTCCAATGACAACGCTTTTCTCCAAGATGAAAAATCATCAAAAGACAGCCCTCCGATGTAGGTGAAGCGGAAGGCTGTGTTAGACTTTTACTGACTACAAACCATCTATGTTCCTTCTCGAGCCCGGTAAGTTCCGACGCCGTGGTAACCCTATAGAACAATCCTACTACATAGAGGTGGGCAGGCTTGATGTAGCTGAAATTTGGAACATGAATACGCCTTCGACGACACCTGCAGAAGTCGGACTGGTGGCGGCGAGTTATTCCCTACTCACTCCCCACAAGCCAGCGCCTACGATGGCCAAGAATCGAATCGCGGCTCCCGACGCCTCGGTTGTCCACCGCGGCAGCTGATGTCGTGACGAAAGCCGCTCTGTCGCCCTGCCTTTGCTAGCATTACTGCTACGCTGCTGGTCTTCATTTAATAAGTCGGGTTTATGTGGCTCTTCGTTAGGCAATACACTCCATGTACAATAAACTCTCATGATACAGGCCTAGCCTAGTATAGGAGTTATTGAGTTTAATTTCTCCAGTGTACTTTTATCAAATAAAGAATTATTATATTCTATATTATTATAATATACCCTTTTGATAATAATTTGCATTAGTGGTTTACGATGAATAAACTCAAATCAGTCAATGCTATTCCTAAACTTATTACCAAAATTTACTGTTGTGTCTACATTCAATAAAATTGTATAAGGTCTTTTGATTATCTTATCTAGACAATACTTATATATGTTGTATTTTGTGAGACACGATAAAGATTAGTCTGCTATACTCGTAATATCAAAAGTAATGTAACTTTTAGACTGTTACGGCTGCTCTTTGTTAAATTTCGAACACTTGCTCTGATATAAGAGGACGCAAATTTATATATCGCTTACAAAATTTATCTACCTATAGAAAAACTATGTTTCGAGCCCAAAAAAGGTACGTAATAGGTGGTGAGCCTAAAGCCGCTTGTCGGACACTGATAATAATATGTTCGTCCGTTGATCGGCAGGCTCCTTAGGTCTTGGTAGGATCCCATTCATTATTATACGATAAAATATACATAGTTTTGCATGTGTTAAGCATTTAAAGTACGAACATATGTGTTTCCTACAAGAAAAGTAAAGTAAAGATGTGGGACTTACTGAGATCTCACATGGACTCCTTGAGAGAAAATTTGAAAAGTGATGTTGCACTGTTTTGTTTGATTTACCAACACTCATGTATGTTCACAAACACTTAACGGTTCATAATCCATCGTTATTACACATTAATTTTAGAAATATCACAAATTTTACAAAATAAAACAATGTCTGCAGACATGACGCTTCACTTTCCCGCCAAGAAGTCCAATAATATAGTTATAATAGTGTAAATGTTTATAAGAACTAGAATTCAAACTTTTTCAATTATCTGTAGTATTGCTAGGAACCTTACTCGCTATTATTTGGGATCAGGCCGAATATTATCAGACTATCGTTTCAGACTGTCGCAAAATCTTCACAAGTACATTACTTAGCTGATATTAGCTTAGCAGCTGAAACAATCTATTGTTTTGTTTTAGATAAATGATTTGGTAGTTCTGTAGTCTGTGTACCATGTAAGGTGCCTTTTTTTATTTATTTTTTTATTTTATTAAATCATAAGGGAAAACATACAGTATTTAAGTAACACAAAAGTAATTAACAGTAAATAGCACACAATACCAAAACAGTTTCCACAGAAAACATTAACAACTTAAATTGATTTCCTGAAATAAGTATTTCAGGTGATTAAATAAAAAAAACAAAACTAAATACTAAAATAAATACTAGTTTTTATAAGGTTTCCAACTTATTCTGTCTAAACCCAACCATATTTCACCATCACTGTCAAAATTTAACAATTAATTAACAATGCCAGCTTATCACAAAAAGTATCCCAAATATGTCTTCGATCAGTCTATTAAAGACGACGACCGATATGGCGTGGAGGTCAGTATACCAACATTTCACTCCAGAGGTCGTGGGTTCGATTCCCACACAGCACAAATCTTTGTGTGCATGAACATGAATATTTGTTCTGGGCTGGGTGATTTCCTATGTAAATTAAGTATGTATTTCCAAAAAAAAAGTATTTAAGTATGTTTATCCGTTGTTTAGTATCCATAACACAAGTTCTTAATGATACTTATCTTGGAACTACATAATTGGTGTAATAGTCAGAAAATATTTGTGCAAACAACATAATGAAAGCTTGCAAAGGCTTGTCAGCTTACATTTATAAAATTATGGCAAAAAAAACCCTGGGAGAACGAAATGGTATAAAAGATCTTTTCTGTATCTTATGAGTAGAAAATATAATCTTATTTGTAAAGCAACCATTTTATATTATTATTTATTATTAAAAACTGTGCAATAGTTGAAAAAAATTGAGTCAGATAGCGCTATCAACTTTTCTCGAGCTTATGCACTAGTACAAAGAATATGGCTTTGTGGATCATTCAAACCTCTCCAATGCTCTCCTGTTAAATGAATAATTACAATTGTCACTTTATACTGCTCAGGGGGTATGAAGTCGCTCTCAATGTACATTCTATATTTGTAGGTATATATGACAAAGCGCGCCTGCGAGCGCCATTGAATCAACATATGTGTAATACAGTTAAGGTGTTTTAAATCCTTTACATGGGGTCTTCGCAAAGTAACGCCTGAATGAATAAATTATTTACTATACTTTATCAAATGAGTGCATTAAACGCAATTGGCAAAACGGGCTTTTACATTTACCTTACTTTTCACACAAATGTATCTAATATGTTTACACAATTATAATTGCCTCATCATCTTTAACTATCTGGACTATATCGGCAGATTGTATGCGATTATACCAATCGCAAATTTTATACTTTTATGATTTAGTCAATGACTTGACAATGACATCGATAATTTGCTTTGTTCGTGTATAGATATAATAGGTTGGGGAAAAAGTCTTTTCGTATTTTTGTATGAAAAGTCAAGACCTTTTTTTTCAAAGTTTATTTACATTTATTTACAATATATATGTACCGTTTTGTTGAATAACTTTCTGCCATTTTGTGGGCAGAGACATTATCCCGTTACTGTAGAAACTTTGGGACTTCTGATCAAAAAAACGGGACAAATAGTTTTGGCAGTCCTCTCTTGAGGTCAACCTTACAGAACCTAAAGAATTCTGCAGAGACCGAAACAGGTGAAAATCTGAAGGCGCAAGGTCAGGGCTATATGGTGGATGCACTAGGACCTCCCAGTCGAACTCTCTTAATTTTTGCTGAGTGGCTAAAGATGTGTGTGGTCTAGCGTTATCGTGATGAAAGACCACACCCTTCCTGTTGATCAATTCCGGCCGTTTTCTCTCGACTGCTTCCTTTAATCTCATCAGTTGCTGGCAGTAAAGATCAGAATCGATGGTTTTGCCGGGCGGTAAAAGCTCATAATAAACAATGCCCTTCCAATCCCACCATACACACAGCATCACCTTATTTCGTGTTAGGCCAGGTTTGGCCACAGTCTGTGAAGCCTGGCCAACTTTCGACCACGACCTTTTTCGCACGTTCTTGTCGTACGTGATCCACTTTTCATCGCCAGTTATCAATCTCTTCAAAAACGGCTCGGTTTCATTACGTCTCAATAATGAATCGCAAATGAGTACACGGTTCATTAAGTTTCTTTGAGTGAGCTCGTGTGGCACCCAAATATCGAGCTTTTTTGTATAACCAGCTTTCTTCAAATGGGTCAAAACTGTTTTGTGGTCAATTCCCAGTTCTTCAGCTACATCGTAACTACTAATATGCCGATCTTGCTCCACTCTTTCAAAAATGGCGTCCATTTTATTCGTAACAGGGCGACCAGAGCGAGGTGCATCTTTAACATCAAAATTTCCGGACTGAAAACGTTTGAACCAAATTTGTGCTACTCTTACTGACACTGCATTAGGTCCATAAACATCACAATTTTTTTTTACTGCTTGAGTTGCATTTTTGCCTTTTTTATAATAAAATTTTAAAATGTATCGAATTTCTTCATTAGATTCACTCATTTTTACGGAGAGAAAAACAAATGAAAAATAGCGGGAAACAACTTTTTTTTATTTTTTTCTTTTCTTTATAATGGAACCTTTTTAATGTTACCAAAACCAGCCAGACACAAATAGTACAGTCAAAAAAATTTTATAATAAGTTTATACCTACGTTATGCGAAAAGACTTTTTCCCCGACCTAATATAATTCTGGCATAAAACAGAACCTTGCCGACTTTCATGTCTTAAACTTCCCTTCGTAGCTCGCTCTCGCCCTGGCGAACTGGCGGGACTCCAAGGGACGATCAGAATTGATTCTGAATGAAAATTAGCTTGAATAATAATTTGAGTTCATTCAATATATCGCTCATTCAATATATATATAAGCGCTCGTAGCTCTGCGGTGCTCGGTGGTCGGAAACGATCGCCGAAGTACAGCAGAGTTTACAGAGGTCAGTCCTTGGATGGGTGACCGTTTGTGTGGCATTTGATCTCGAGCGCTTCCGTGCTTCGGAAGGCACATTAAGCCGTTGGTCCCGGTTGCGGCTTGAAAAATTCTAACAGCGGGTCAGCGTGGTGGAGTATGACCCAATACCCTCACACCTTGATATGTGAGAGGAGGCTCGTGCTCAGTAGTGGGACGTTAAGGGTTCATACAGACGAACTGCAAGTCGGAACGGCAGAGGCGACGGCAGCAGTCGATGCGTCGACGACTGCCGTCGACAGGTGGCGACGTTTGCAGTTGTGGCGTTTTTCGTACCGACCACGACTGCTAGTACGCGGCACTCCAACTGCAAACGTTTTCGCCTGCCAACGGCAGCCGTCGACGCATTGACTGCTGCCGTCGACGCATTGACGGCTGCCGCCGACGCGTCGACGGCAGCCGTCGACAGGTGGCGACGGCTGCCGTCGCCTCTGCCGTTCCGACTTGCAGTTCGTCTGTATGAACCCTAATGGGCTGTGATGATGATGAATATATAATACTTATATAAGTGATGACCTATATGTCGAGTACGGCGTGCTTAAAAAAGTATACTTGGTCCTTTACCCTTTCTCGTGTACGAAAATGATCTTTGCTTATCAACTCTCTCCAGATAAGTAGAATAATATCATAGGCCGATGACACCATTTTGCTCTGCAGTGCTGAGATATGGAATGACGCGTTTGACTTAACCCAACCTGATTTTAACATAGTTTTTAATTGGCTTTGTCACAATTTAATAATATTTAACCATAAAAACAAAATTTATCACTTTTCCCTCAATGCACTCACTCAACCAACATTAAACTCATACTCAATAAAAGCTCTTCCGTGCTCAAATTCGATAATATCAATTATCGAGTGCTGCCCTTCAATTTGCACAACTGATACTATTAAATACTTAGGCATAATCATTGGTAAATATTTAAATTTCAAAGCACAAATAGAGACAATTACAGCTAGAGAACGGAAACTAATATCTGCAAATAGCAATTTATTGAAAACTGATTATCTTTCATGATGTCTATCTTTACTAATATATTGTATTACATCTTAGAGTGGCACTCATAAAACAACCCTTCTAAATTTAGAAATAACATAAAGAGCCCTACTAAAAGTCAGTAACTTCCTCCTTTTTCGTTTCCCGACCGCTGAACTCTTTGCTGATTGTGACGTCCTCTCTGTACGACAACGTTTCATTTTACTAACAGCCACTAAACAACCTTTAAGACTTTTTGACTTAAAGCATGAATATTGTTATATTATGTTGCATTGTATAGCGTCACAGACAAATGAAGATTGTAACTAACCAATCGATAATTTAAAAGAGCATAGCCTATGAGTTTCTTGCCAGTTCTTCTTACAGAGCGGTGGCTCGGAACTGGCACTTAGATTCGCTTACACTTAAATATTTTTTGTTTTTTTAATTGTTTGGTTGCAAGTGAATCTAAGCTTCGTGATTTTAGTATAATTATATTTTATTTGTTTTTGTTATTTTTTTATAATTTTGACGTTTTCAAGTACTATGTAACAGTTTATGAAATAAAAAGTACTTTGACATTGACTTAAAGAAATTCTAAAAAATCAAAACAAACCATCAAAAGACGGGTATATTCATTGTGTTCTGTATAACTTTACCGTACAGCACGCTCCCATAGATTCTTTTGCTTTCTTGGTCCTTTCCTATACCTACAGCACAATAAATCTTTCATTGGGAATCTACTTAATAAACAAATTTGTAGGTAAATATAGGATCAGAGTCTGGTTGAAAACCAAACTCTTATCAGAAATAAAGTATGCATTATTGGCTGTTAAGTAGTCTGAAGTAATAGAAATAATGCTGGATTCAGCTAAATATCGCAAATAATTATAAGTTTTATTGCGTAAGCACACTCCATTGTCCTATGTAAGGTATTTTGTTAAATAAGCACTAACGCACATTTATTGTAAATAGATACCCTAATACACATGTAATAAGTACATTAGTATATTAAAATAAGTTAAGGGAGATAAGACTTTAACTAACTGCATTAACAACCCAATTTATGATCGTACAATAATGTAAGTGGGCTAGTTATTATACAAAAATAAATAATTGTGTTAAACGCCTACACTAAAAATAGTGCTATTGGAGATATTCCTCTCATGTCTTCTTCTATCTCTTTGTCGACAAGGACGTCCATGAAATGGCCGAGTGCTGAAAGTCTATGGCGGTTAATGTTGAAATTGATTACATTGAATCGCTCGTAGCTCTTCGGTGTTTTTTATTCCTCCCAAATTGTTAAGTGGTCGGAATTGATCACTATCAGCGTGAAGGAGTATGGCTACGTTCCCCTTCACTTTCCACTTCTTTAATGTTGGTTTACACGAGGAAGCCCGTTGTCAATACTGGAACTTTAGTAGGCTGAAGTAATAATGATATTAAAAGGACTAAAAATGGATATGGGACAATAGCAGTTATTTAGTTATCAGCGGGAAGAGAACAGGGAGTCAGATACTTATAGAAATAGAAGGAAACCGATAGATGGGTTTGCATGGAATTGCGATATAATTAAAATTTTCTTTTCATTTCCAATTAATCTCCTTGATCCTTGATAGAGCCTTTGCATTGCAGTCTATTGGTCTTGATAACATTTAGATATTACAAATATTCTTGTACATGCACACAAATAGGCAGATGGGTTGTGTTTAAACCAAGCTGCATTTGGGTTATATACCTATCAACTCTAGTGCCATATCGGTCGTCGCATTTATTATACCTACATTCTACGTCACGTATCAATGTCAGACTGTATATTCGACATTTTAATTCCCGTACAGTTTAGGATCTTTTATACAACTTCTGGGTTTTTGCCATCGACACGAACAGTAACTAGGAGATGATAAGTTAGGTTTTACAGACATTCATTCATTAATTTTGATGTTATATAGATGATTATATTATACATGTATCTTAAGATGATTATAATAAATACATTTGAATCTACTAGACCGGTTGCAAAATTGTTTCAACATCATAATGTATAGCTAAATTATCACTTAGTAACATTACCTAGAAAGGACCCTATGGAAACACCAATAAAATGATGAAGGGAGTATAATATTTTTGGACGTAAAATCAGCAAATGACTTTCTTCCGCTGGGGTGGAGAGGAAGGTGTCAGACTTTTACTGACCAAAACCCATCAATACTACTTCTTGAGTCTGCTATTTTCCGGAGCCGCTGTAGCCCTTTCCTACAGTCCCGCAACCCTGGCAGGCCTAGCCCTCTCTCCGGGAATCCCATAGGGAGAGTCGAATACTTGTTCAACAATAAGAGTTCTACCATTTTCCAAAGTTTTTATCACAATTTGAATATATCAAAAGAGCAGAATTTGTGAAAAAATAACATTATTATTATCGCTAAGACACGATTTTCTTTGTCCCTATTTTTTCAGCTTCATGTATAGTGTCGGGGAGGGTGGTGCCGAGGGTCTCCGGGGTCGTGAAGATGAGCAAGCCCGAAAGGAGAGCGCAGCTGCCGAACAGCACTGGAGGTAGGCCCACCCACACCTCTTGCGCCTAAAACAAATACATTCAGAGGTCAGTCACTCATTATTTTAATAACGGTTGTAAGTAATAATTTGAATACCCGAAAGTACCTATCCATTCCGGATTTTAGGCCAGAAGGCGGTGTGTAAGCTTTGAACTTCAACTTCAAACTATAAATATTTTTATTTTATACACTATTACATCAAAGACTATGCAGATAAATGTCAGGATTAAACTGCCGTTTTAAACAGGCTGTTCTAATATGAATGAATAGAACATCAATATTATTAATGTTATATTCAATTGCATTGTGTAGCTTCACAGACAAGAGCATAGCCTGTAAGTTTCTTGCTAGTTCTTCTTAAAAAGCGGTGGCGCGGAATTGGCACTTAAGATTCACTTAGTTGTAAATACTTTTGTGTTCAAACTGTTTCGTTGCATATAAGTGCATCTAAGCTTTGTGATTTCAGTGTATAATTCCGATTGTTCTTTTATGGATATTTAATTTTGACGTTTAGACGTAATAGTTTATGAAATTTAAAAAAAAATCCGATAGATCGAATTGTTCAATCAAAGTAGTGTTTAGTTTTATTTCCTGCAATAAACACATTTACATATTCCTTGCTGTATCTTGTAATTATATCTAATCTAATCTTAAAATATTTGAACATGAAATTAGTATGTTAATTATTTGATCCATTTTAACCTTTAATTTTATAAGGGTAACGAATTAACGAGTTCTTTGACGCGTAGGTCATCGCATCCATTCTTAATCTCCAGAAGTCTTATGTTCGACTAGATTGAACAATATTTATGTGCTTATCTTGGTTGGTTGTTGTATTTATCATCGTGCATATTATATGCTTTATGACTTTGCTTTTCTTATAAAGGTAAAGAATTTATATTTTGTTATGCATATTTTGCATATGTTTGTAAGAAATTTCCTCAAAGTAATTTTTATGTAATTACAAAAATGGAGATGATGACACAATACCTCGGAGTCCATAACCACATATAATGCCATCATCTAGCAAAAGGTTTACAGGGTGATCAGTTTGCAGTGACACTATGAAAGTAAGAGACAACTGACCAGTGCAGGAGTTAGTGGTGCCATCAGTGATCCCAGCCGTCCCACCATGGAGGAGAAGTTGAAGAGATTGTGCCTGTACTTGGTCGGAAACAGCTCGGCCGTGTATATATACAATGCGGTGAAAACCCCTGCGATGCTGTATTTACCAATCAAATACAGCACCAGTGCCCATTTACTTTTTTCTGAAATTTATTTTAGTTTATTATTCAATTGGAACCCTTAGGAAGTAAAACAAATGGTGAACTTAATACCATTAGGCTATTTAATCTAGTCTCCTTTTGAATACTGAATACACACACATAAACTAAAAAAATATTAGAAAGGTTTCATAATTGTAAATTAGGTCATTTGTTTTGTGCAATATTTATCATTGTCTATTTGAGTAAAAACTTTTATTTTATAATTAGGTCGACTGTTGTGTGGGGCCATAAAATTGTCTGTGACATATTTTATTTCAATTTTATCGATGTAAACTATTATTAATATGACTACGGGGAAATACCCCCAATATAATGTAATCGGAGGATTAGACTTATTTGAGCAGTAGACTTGACAAGGCTGATATGATGGTAATAATTGTAAAAATACATACAATATATCACGCCTGTTTCCCTGAAGGGGTAGGCAGAGGCATATTATATGCCCACACTTTGTCATTTATATTGTTGGTCCCACGTAATAGGTGGTGAGCCTATTGCCGTTTTCCGGGCACTGTTATGTTCGCCAGAGCCTCGTCCGTTGATCGGCAGGTGCACCAGTTCCAGGTGAGGTTGGCTTGTGCTCTTTAGATCTTGATAGGAGCTCTATACAATTAGCCATATTCGTAAAAATATTTTTAGCTTTGCCAAACTAAACTGATCGCGTGGAGTGTGTTTGCAACTTGGTTTGCGAGTAAAATCCTATGTGAGACGCTATTGGGCTGACATTATGATAATAATTAAACTTTTTCTTGAAACTTACCTTCAGGTAAAAACGCTAAAGTGAATTGACAAGCAGCACACACGAAGTAGCCCGCCGACAAAACTGGTTTTCTCCCAATCCGATCCAGAAGTAAGAAAGCGGTCCAAAAACCAGGAATTTCTATTGCAGCGACAATAACGTAATTTAAGTAAGAATTTCCTGACAAATTTACAGCATTGATACTCATGCCATAGTAGACGAGCGCCGCAGTGACCCACCAAATTGGTATTGTTAGGCAGCGAGTCAAAATTATGTGAGATTTTAATACTTGCACTATCAACCATGGTTCTTTTTGGTTTTTTATCAAGTTCTCTGCCTGAGCTGATGCTTTTAAAGCCTCCAAAGATATATCAGTGATATGTCTCTTATTCCTCTTTGCGACTTGGATTAATATCTTCTCTGACTCTTGGTAGCGACCTCTGCTCATAAGCCAGCGGACGGAGTCGGCGAGTATCCAAAAGTAAATCAATAGCAGCAACGGGGGCGTATAAATCACTCTGGTAAGTGTTCTCCAGTGCGGTATTTTCCATGCGACTACTCCTAATAGCATTTGAGTGACGGCAAACCAAGACGAATTTATTACGGCGACCAGGACTCTGTACTGAGGGCCAACTAATTCGGACACTGAAATGTGAACATAATGTTTAATTCCGTTAGGAAATTCGTAAAAAAAATATATAAAAGAAAGAAATCTGGATAATTGTATCATGTTACATGTTAATTAGGTGGTTTAGACTAGTAAACACTCTAAATATAGAAATGAAATTCACATATTTCAATTTACCTATTATATAACAAGACGAAAAAGCCCCAGGGCCAAATGAGCCCTCAATGATTTCTAAGGCCAAGAACCATTTGTAGGAGGTTGCAAATGAACGTGCGAGGCCGACGCAACCTATACCAAAGCCGTTGATGACGAGGGCCACTCGCCTGCCCCAACGGTCAGAGATGTAGCCGGTGATGGGCAGCATGATGAAGACGCCTAATGATCGGACGGAACCCACCAATGATCGCTTCCATTCATCACAAGCTAAGTTGAACTGAAAACACGGAAAATGTTTGAAGGTTAATGCAAACTCACTCTAAAGCCCAATTTGAACTCTGAACTTTAGTCGAGTAGCGTGTAATTTTGTAAGTAAAATACTCGCTACTGCCTGAAAACCGTTCGCACTACGGTCGTGTACTGTATGTTATTTTAACGCCTGGAACTGGCTGACTGAATTTTTTAACTTATGTCTTCGTTTTACTGAAAGTACATTGTTGCAGCAACTAATGTACTCGACTAAAACCACCAGTTCGAC
Organism: Musotima nitidalis; assembly: GCA_949126915.1. NCBI lineage: Eukaryota > Metazoa > Arthropoda > Insecta > Lepidoptera > Crambidae > Musotima > Musotima nitidalis. The sequence continues at coordinate 451,858 of OX421424.1, read as the reverse complement.
TAGACTCAATTACTTGCTAAACGGCTCCTCTAAATTTTTATGGTTCAGATATGTTTAGTTACTTAATTACACGCCACTCGACTAAAATAGTAGGGTTAAGGCAACTTGTCTATTAACACAGGGGTGCAGCGGAGTAGATAAACGGAGAAGTATTAGCAAATAATATTCGCGAACTGGATGAAGTTGAGATTTTATGCAGTCATATTGGCTATGTTTCTCCGTTCCGCAGCCATATTCAGACTTCAGCTTATTAGACAGGTGCTAAAGTATAGATCGTCGGATATTCTATCTACAGTAAACACTGATCGATACTGAACGTTTCTGTATAATAGCAAGTGGTGCCGATTCATTGAAGGTCAGCTACAAGTTGACAATATTGACAATATTAAGGAATAAAAATTTATTTCATGATAAATAATCTCTTTGACTTGTTGTATTTTCCGATTTCCGAAGAGTAAAGGTTACCGAAGTAGTTATAGCAAACTTCGCAGTGGTCAATCCTTGGATTGGCCGTGAGTGTTACATTTAATATTGAGCGCTATCGTGCTTAGGAAGGAACGTTAAGCCGTTGTCCCCAGTTATCACTATATGTGGTAGTCTTTAAGCCATGTAAGTATATAATTTTTAACAGAAGGACGTAACACGCAATGGGTCCGCGTGTTGGAGTATGACCCAATACCCTATCAGCTTGGGTCGTAAGAGGAGGCTCGTACTCATTAGTGTGTTGGTTCCGTTTTACATAACTTCATCCAAATATTGAACCATGTTTCAATTGAACGACTTTATGTAACTATGGCGTACAAAAAAATAAAAATTGTATACATGCTTTCATTTGATACTTAATTGGTGTAATTTTTAGTAAATATTGTTTATTTTTTAATATTACAGTAAGAAAAGTATCAAATTCACTTACGTACTATTAAAATTAGAGATAACATCTGTCTGCTATCTCTTTATCTAATCTTAACGGATAGAAAAGATTTACAAGAGTCAAAAAACACTTATCATTATCTAAAAATATGTAAAGAATTTTTTTTTGCTTTATATTAATCTTATAAAACAAGTGATAATAACTTTTGAACCTCTTACGACTTACTGAGCACCATCCACCCAGACTAACTAAAACATTTACCATGGATATTAAACAAAAAATAACAATTGTACTGATTCTATTTTAACATATTGACGACTTATACAGCATTACTGACTCGAGGGTCATAATATAAATAATTCTTCGCTTCTTGTTTTCATATCAGTCAATTCCCTCTTCTAACGTGATTCTAGAATTACTTACGTCATACACAGCACTGTTTGTATTTTCATAGACAAACTCCTGGCACTTGACGACAGTGCTAACATCAAAGAGAGAGGCACTGCAATTGTTACCAGGTTCTATTCCTGTGTCCACGGCTGTATTGTTTGCAAACATGCCACAGTTATCAAAGCCTCCATTTGCAGTAGGAGGAATGGCGTATTGTAACCAGGGGGCAGAGAAGTCTGCCACTTCATTATCGCATTGGGGAACCAAGCACCTGAGGGCAAATTATAGCAATAAGTTTCAGCAATGTCTACAGCTGAACTTCGTAATTTATCTTCTATATGTTTTATGGGTGTTTAGGGATCCTACGAATACCTAAGGAGCCCAAGCCAACCTCACCTGCAAGTGGTGCACCTGCTGATCAACGGACGAGGCTCTGGCGAACATAACAGTGCCCGGTAAGCGGCAATAGGCTCGCCACCTATTACGTGGGACCAACTATATAATTGGCGAAGTGTGGGCGTATAATATGCTTCTGCCTACTCCTTCGGGGAAACAGGCGTGAATGTATGTATGTTTTATCCGTACATTGAAAAATCGTCAATTAGTCCCAGTTTTCACCGTGTGTGGTAGAGGTTACTAGTTCAGAGATCGTTTTGGGCTGCTTTAAAAATTGTAACAGCTAGACGCAACTTTTTCCTTTCAACATTCTCAAAGTGTCGCTATAGAATGTGGTTTTTGTGAAAAAGCCCGAATCTAAATAAGCTGCGATTATAGAACGATCAAAAAATAAGTTACAGTGTCAAACAAATAAAGGTAGATGAAACTGGTATCCCGAAATTACTTTAAGGAGTTAACGAGACTAGTAAAGTTAGTAATTTAGAAACTGTTACAATAATTTAAAAACCTATTAAATGCATTAGGGCTCACCTTGTTGGCGTTCGCGGAACTGTGAAAATATATTCTCCAGTAGAGAACGCGACAAAAGTATTCGGGAATAGAATCAAAATCACAATCCATATCTGATATCTTCCAAACTGGCCAACTTCGTTCACTAATATATGGTTCAGAATCTCACCGCTGGATTTCGAATTTGGTTCACTTTTTGGTTTTCCATTCTGCATTCTGAGCAATTGGATAGAACTGACGGTGGAAGTTACTACATCTGCCTATTGTTTGATTATTTTTTTGTAAACCTCCGTAAATATAAAGGCAACGCTGTAACTGAGATAAGGAGCATACATCTCATTTAATGTGTTTGTAAACTTATTAAGATAAGCATTAATTTTTGGAGATTTACTCAAACCTGTTTTAATTTCTTTAGAAATTGAAGTTTAGACAGCAGTCGTGTTGTTGCTAAGAGCCCAGCGACGGAGCGCGACACAGTTGTCGGTGTAGAGGCTAATATGTCCAGCGCACTGCCCACTCAACCTTTTTACAGTTGCTTTACTTGTGTTACCTAAAGTATTATAATATATTTTAAGGTTAAATGTGGGATGTATGTTTATTAACCACGCAAAACCAACCTTTAATTCATCACAAAATAAAAATTCAGTACTTAGTACAGATTCTTAAATAATGTATAAATATGTAAATGCGATAGTTGCTGATGTTCAGATTGTTCAGTATTTACTTATACAGCAATTGAGCCTAAATAAATTTAAATTAACAATAAAACACAAGCTGTCTTCAAAGGGATACTATTATATTAAAGACTATATGGCAGATAAAAATGCTTGGGATTAAACTGCCGTTTCATACAGGCTATTCTAATATGAATGACTTGAAAACATAAATATTGTTAAGGTTATGTTATATTGCATTGTATAGCTTCACAGACAAATGAAGATTGTAATTCTAGTACCAAACTAATGGACATATTTAAAAGAGCATAGCCTGTGAGTTTCTTGCCAGTTCTTCTTACAGAGCGGTGGCTCGGAACTGGCACTTAGATTCACTTACACTTAATTATTTTTTGTTTTTAAATTGTTTTGTTGCATGTAAGTGAATCTAAGCTTCGTGATTTAGTGTAATATAATTACGATTGTTTTTTTTTTCATTTGTAATCATGACGTTTTCAAGTACAATGTATAATAGTTTATGAAATAAATATTTTTTTTAACTTTTACTTTACTTACCGCCGTATTTGCTTTATGGTGCACTTGCTTCCAATGACTCGAAAAATAATACACGACATACAATCTCACGCCCTTAAATCCTGTTTGGCGTGAGCGAAAACCTTGCTATGTAAAACGCAAGTATGTAGTAAAAATAAAAAATCTTTACACAATTACTTAAGAATGCCGTGCCATTTCAGTAAATCGGAAAATTTTATTTAAACAACATAAAAGTTGTGTTGGCGCTAGAGCTCAGTATGTAGTAGTGGTAAAGTATGTAACGAATATACAGACACGTGTAATGTGGGTAGGTTAGCTTACATATTTTTCTTAACGAGGGGATCCTAATCCAAATTATCTTTTTTGCTCTAAATCATATAATTGTATTATATGAAAGACTAATTAAAGGGTCCCTATCGGATCGCCTAATTTTTTGTACGTCTAATTTGTAATGGCAACCAAACAAAAAGCCTAAAATTTTTTCGCCTCATTTCACTCTTCAGAATCGTGTTTGCCCTAATTTCACATCGCCTAACTTTTTATCGCCACATTTACCAAAAAGTTTACAATTTCTAAATATTAATTCGCACAAGATTAAAAATCATAAAATACAAAACGCCTACTCATTTTTATAAGGCAAAATAACCTGGCAAAAGAATTACATTATTTTAACAAAAAGTAAATGTTCATTTGTGTATTAATATTTATTAATCTTAACATAGCAAGCAAACATGCAACATGCATGCAGACATGTAGCATAACATGCAGCATGCATGCAGACATGCAAGCAGAAACACAGCCTGCGTGCAGGCATGCAGCGTGCATGCAAATATGCAGCATGCAAGCAGGCATGCATCATGCATGCAGACATGCAGCATGCGTGCAGTCATGCAGCATGTAAGCGTGCAAGCAGGCATGCAGCATGCATATAGGCATGCAGCATGCATAGTTTCCGTCACGGCTTCGGCGCTGCGGGGCTTCGGCGGTTCCACGCAAGCTTTTCGTCGCAGATGGTTTTCGCTCACCACCGAGGCTTCGAACCGCGCCTACGGGGGCTTATATTGCACTCTAGGGTAGGGCAGACACTCTAGGGTAGGGATTCGCTTCTGTCAATTTATTTTCTCAATAAAATTCTATGCTTTTATTCTAATACATTATTAGCACATTAAATTTTAGATATGCTAAAATTAGAGCTTTTATAAATTTGCGAAATAATCGTTATGCCAAAATAAAGTTATGCCAGTATGGGTTTAGTTTACATTAGACATTCAATGGTGGCAAAACAATTTTTAGGCGAAACAATAATTGTACGTTTTAAGTTTAGGCCAAAACGGTTTGGCCAAACCATATTAGGACAAACAATTTTAGGTGAACCAAAGGGCACCCCTAATTAAACTAGCAGTTCTAGAATATTGTTTCGCGGAACCCTGGGGTTGGAGGCTCTCAGGGGTTCCACGGAAATTCGAGATATCCATATTGAAAATTGGTTCACCTTTGATAATGTTTAGGTATGTTAATTCTTTAAATGGACGTTATTATTATAAAGTTTCAATTCAGTTGTGTTAAAACATTGTAACCCGAAATTACGTTTAGGCATCATCACCATATAGTTTGGTACCACTAGCAAGTATAGTACGTGTTCAAAATGGGTGCTAGATGGATGGATGGGTCGTGGTATGGGTTAAATTTAAAAAATAAAATGATAATTTTCCGCTACTTCAGCAATTTCTCAACAGACGTGGACATTGGAAAAGTATACTTAACATGTGACAAACCTGACAACGTCAACGAAGGAATATTCTCCAGCAGATAACAATCTATGACGGAAAGTCGGAATAGGTTTCGGAGTAGGCTGAAAGCTCGACCACACCTCCGCATTCAATTGTCAATCATAAAACCTGACGTCAATGTTAAATAATAAACTATTACACAGCACAGGAAAACGTCAAAACAAAATATGAATTTAAAAAAAACTAAATAAGTACTACAATGAAATCACGAAGCTTAGATTCAATTACATGCAAAAAAAAAAAATTAAGAGTAAGTGAATCTAAGTGCCAGTTCCGAGCCACCGCTCTGTAAGAAGAACTGGCAAGAAACTCACAGGCTATCTATGCCCTTTTAAATTTTAAATTAATTTAAATTTAAAATTCTTATAAATTTTTGAAACGAATTAGAACGCAAGAAATCATTTATTTGTCACTCCCAGGTCCCGTCATTACATAGCGACGCTGCCGGTGCTGCCTCGCGGCGGCTGCGCATTGAGTTAATATTATGTGTGACTAAATATAACACAAAAACTATGGAAATTTGAAATAAATATTGGAGTAAAATAGAAACAAATGAGACTAATACAACAAAAATTACATACATACATACAAATCACGCCTGTTTCCTCGAAGGGGTAGGCAAAGGCATATTATACGCCCACATTTCGCCAGTTAAATAGTTGGTGCCACGTAATAGGTGGCGAGCCTATTGCCGCTTACCGGGCACTGTTATGTTTGCCAGAGCCTAATTTAATACAACAAAAATTGATAATTAATATTAAAGGCGTGCTGCATTGATGGTTTGTTGGTGTGCCACAAAGTGTTCCTGGCTGCCGGGTGAGTGACGGTGCCAGATGCAAGCTATTCAACTAAATATTAAGACATCAATTCAACTAAATATTATTATAATAAATATCAAGACTCCTGGGCGCAGGAAGTATTGTTGTCGAAGAATGGATGGTGATGGGTCGGGAGTGACCTATGTTTATGAAAAATGCGTAGGAGTCAATGACCGTTGGTGCCAGATGCCAAGGAGTTTTTTTGATGGATAGGAACTTTTTAGTATATTCTATTTTTTTAAATTATATAATGGTACCTATTGTTATATAAAAATTAATATTATTACGTGTGAGAATAGGCACTGTCAGAAATTCAGCAATAATTATAAAATATTCAGTTTTTCTATGTAAGTTTTGCATTTTTTAGGTTATTATTAAAGATATCGTAATTCTGTTAGGATATATAACATATTAAAAATATGGTATTCATTCAAATAACTAAATCTTCACATTTAGATTTTTTTAAAACAAATCTGGTATATCTGGTAAATACGTAATGTAGAATTTGTAGAAAATTTTATTTACACATTTCTCAGCACGTGTTATGGTAAAATTTTAATCGGTTATAATTTTATATTGCATACCCATAATACAATGTCTGTAGTAAGAATATTATTACAAGCTATGAATATTATTACAAATTATGACTCAGCTACAAGCGGACACAAAATGTAAATTTATTATTAGTGCATTCCCCTATGCAACAAATTTGACGCGGGAACAAAATCAGCGAATTGCTGATTTGAATTTATTATTATATAACTTGACATGTCGTCATAGTGACGTATTATTTTTTGATATAAATAAATTTATAAAGTTTTTTAAGTTGACTTCTGATACAATGTATCTAAATTATAGATTTAAGGTACGAATTGCTTCTTTGTTAGCATTTAATATTCAGGATTCTGTTATAAAATCTATAACACAATCCAAAATTAATTTTGTACAAGTTAGTAGTCCTACTAATATTTCCTTTACAAATAATGCCTTGACATCACCCAGTTTAAACTGAGACACAAGACAAAGGCCAAGCCCTTTGAACTTAAAATTGTGCATCAAAATATTCAGGGATTGGCTGGCAAGGTTCTAGAATTAGAATTATTTATTAAAAGCAGGAATATTGATATTATTTGTATAACTGAGCACTAACTAAAGAAAAATGATACATCATTGGTTCTAAGTAATTATGATTTGATAAGTTCTTATGTTAGAGTATCAGCAATTCACGGTGGTTCTTTAATTTTTGTAAAAGACAGCCTTAGATGTAAAGATCGAAAAGATATTGTTAGCCTTTCCGTAGAACGTGTAATAGAGCTCTCCTGTGTGGAATTAGACAAATTTGTTGTTGTATGCGTATACCGACCTCCTTTAGGAAATAGTGCAACTTTTGAAACGGTTATGGAAGAGGTATTAAAGAAATTAAAATTAAAAAACAAACATATTATTGTATGTGGGGATTTCAATGTGAACATTCTTGAAAGTTCATCATTGACCACTCGGCTGGTTTCTTTGTTTAAATGCTTTAATTTGGTTAACCAATTTTCTGAACCAACTAGAATTACCACACACTCAGCTACATGTTTGGACAATATTTTTTCGGAGTGCATACCGGTAGATAAATCAGTATTTAGTTGTCTGACTTCTGACCATTGTGGATTACAAGTAAATTACATTGATGAGGTACATGAACCAAAATCTCTTCAATACAGACCTGTGACAGGTAAACGGTTAGAATGCTTCAAAGATAATGTTAGTAAAAATCTTGCTACGCGTAAAATTGTGCATAAGAATCCTAATATAATGTATGAAAATTTATTTAATGTAATTCAAACAGATTTTAACAAAATATTTACACCTAAATCTATTAAACCTACAAATAAACTTCAGTTTTGTGAGTGGGCAACTCAGGGAATATATAAGAGTAGAAATAGACTTTACGAATTATATAATTTAAAAAAATATAATCAATTCCCAAGTTTCTTAGAACATGTCAAAAATTATTCAAAAGTATTTAAAAGGGTGTGTGTAATGGCCAAATCCTTGTTCACAAAAAATAAGATATTGACATCCAGTAACAAAATTAAAGCAACTTGGAACGCTATAAGTCGCGAATCAGGAAAGTGTAAACCACGTGATAATAACTACGCTCTTAAGGAGGATCAGGGAGTCGTTAATGATAATACAGCAATTGCAAACATATTTGATGAATACTTTGCTAAGATTCCTGCACTGACCACTTTTGAGCTGAAATCTTCACCGTCCACGGCCTTAGCTGTGCTTGAGAAATCCTTGCCTAATTATAGTTCCACATTTAAGTTCCATCATATTCATCAATTAGACATAATTAAAACTTTTGGATCTATTAAGTTAAAGAATACTGGCGATCTGTGGGATATGTCTGTTAAAGTTATTAAGACTATCTTGGATTCTATTGCTCCTTATCTAGCAGAATTATTTAACAAGTGCGTCGATGAAGGGACTTTCCCCGATCTTATGAAACTTAGTAAAGTCATACCTCTGTTTAAGACTGGCTCAAAGGAGGATAAAAGTAACTATAGACCAATTTCAATTTTACCAACTTTAAGTAAAGTTTTTGAAAAAATTATCTTAGATCAGTTATCTGCATACTTTTATGTAAATGAACTTTTGCACAGTCAACAATATGGTTTCATGAAGGGTCGTTCTACAGCTGATGCTGGTGCTGCGTTACTACAGCATATTTATGATGCCTGGGAGAGGTCGCAAAACGCCATAGGAGTGTTTTGTGACTTATCGAAGGCTTTTGACTGCGTTGACCACGGTACCCTTATTCTTAAGCTTAATTTCTATGGCGTGTGTGATTTGGCTCAGAAGTTGATAGTTTCATATCTTACATCTAGATTTCAAAAAGTAGATATTAATGGCGCTAAATCATCTGGTTCGTGTATACAGATGGGCGTTCCTCAAGGCTCAATCTTAGGCCCATTTTTGTTTCTGGTGTATATAAATGATCTTCCTTTCTTTATTAGTAGAAAGTGTGAAATGGTGTTATTTGCAGATGACACATCAATAATATTTAAAACTAACAGAAATAAAAATAATTATGACGATGTAAATAGTGCACTTTCAGAGTTGCTTCACTGGTTTACTGTTAATAATCTTCAGTTGAATGCTAAAAAAACTAAATGTGTTAATTTTTCACTACCCAATGTAAGAGATGTTGAAACCAATATAGAATTGAATGGTCAGAGGTTGGAAATGGTCGATTCAACCTTATTTCTAGGTGTAACTAGGTTTCTAGATAAACACCTTCAATGGGGCCCACATATCGAAAGCCTTTCTGGTAAACTGAGTTCTGCCGCATATGCGATTCGAAAAATTCGTGAGATAACGGATGTCGAAACTGCTAGAATTGTTTATTTTAGCTATTTTCACAGTTTGATGTCCTACGGTATTTTATTGTGGGGATCTGCCGCTGAAATTGGGACTATTTTCATTTTACAGAAACGAGCTATACGTTTTATTTATAAACTACGGTCTAGATCATCCCTTAGAGAGTTGTTTCGGGAAATTGGTATTTTAACTACTGCCTCGCAGTTTATCTTTAACTGTATTTTGTTTGTGCGGAAAAATATAAATAATTATTCTAAGCGCTGTGAACGTCACAGCTTTAACACACGAAATAAAAATAAACTGTTAAATCCATTTCTAAGACTCCAAAAAATTCGGAAGTCTTTTATGGGGCAAGGTATGAAATACTACAACAAAATTCCGCATGATATATTGGATTTGCCCTTAAACAAATTTAAAGTAGCTATTAAAGAAACATTGATTAAGAAAGCATACTATTGTACGCAAGATTATATAAATGATAAGACGGCATGGCTGTAAATTGTATCTATCATAGAACAAACAATTTTGTGATCTGCGGCTGTTTGATTTTTATAATATTATTGTTATTTCTGCTATTTTAATAGTACAAATGTGTACAAATCTTTTTATTTTGTGGCTTGAGTATGTCATGCACACTTAAATGCCTCTGGGGTGGCGGCGTTATGCGTCGGGTCGTTACATTCCCTAAAATATGGTTGAGTGAAACGATGGCTGGTTCATTCGTCATACTCGTGAACGAGTGCTAGTCTACTATTTTTATTTGTAATTAAAGATTTAGCTAACTGAGAAAAGTTAATATTATTTTTAATCTGATAGCTGCACACACAATTTTTGTTGTCCTATCATTCTCCTAAATGATGTTTTTGATTAGGAACGCATAGTGTTGTTCAAATGATTATATAGATATTAAGTCTGAATTGCTGTAAATGATATCTTTCATAAGACCAAAAATATTTGTGGTTTGCAGCACTTTTAATTAATATAATGTTATTTTTGTTAAAATTTGTTTATCCTGTAGCTTGAGTATGTCATGCTCACTCAAATGTCTTTGCGGTGGTGGCGTCATGCGTCGGGTCGTTGCGTTCCCTAAAATATGGTTGAGCGAAACGATGGCTGGTTCATGCGTCATACTCGTGAACGGGTGCCGCCAGTGGGGACTGGTCTGCTCATGTCTACTATGTTTATTCGTACTCATACTCGTATAACTTAAAATAAAAAGTTATTTTCTTCTTTTATTTTAAATCATGTGACTGCAGAACACATGTTTTTGTAGATTTGTCAAATTGTTTTACTATTAAGTACATATTCTTGTAACTGGCGGGAGAAAAAACTAACGTTGACGATTTTCTTGACCGTTTTTTTACGATCAAGCTCCCGCCCGCAGTGAATGGGCGCGCTAGTTTTTAAGTTTTGACGTTCATAAGAGCTCTTTTGAGCCAAACTTGAATAAATGAATATGAATTTGAATTTAAAAATTAAATGTATTTCAAGATTAAAATAAAGATTAATTAGTAATATTTCAAATTACAAATACAGAAGTGTAAGCAAAATCTTGAAAATTAATTAAAATGCATTTTTAAACATTTCTCTTGCAAACTGCTAAAGTAAATATGAGTTCATATGAGTTTATTTTATCAAAAAACTATGTACAGTGTCCCAAATTGTAGTGGTGCAGGTTTAGCATAAAAATAATAAGTAGACAATTAAAATCATACAAAATATAATTATTATCCAAAACTGTATAAAATAATGAATCTAAACAAAACGTCTAAGTGACATCTACATAGTCTTAGGAATGAATTGATAAGGGCCGAAGATGTTGATCCTCGTATCCGTAAAGTTTCGCATATTAAAAATCGACTTTGGCGCAAAAAGTGCTAGAAAATGCATTACGCGAGTTGACTATGGTTATCAGTAACCTGAGTGAGAAAATCTGTGCAATGGATAGGAAATTGGACCAGCAGAATAGGAAAATTAATAATCAATCTAAAGTGAATGAATTGTTAAGATTGCAGATATTGCATTTAGAGCGTATGAAGCAACAATTTGATAAACAAAAGGTTGTTCCCTCAACGACAGGTGCATGTGCTGTGACTGACCATCGAGTGCTCGCGGCAAAGTTGCGTAACTACGGCATTGCAGACAAAGCTGATTAATGAGCATTATCTCATGAGCTATCGTTTACCAGTTGTGGTCGATGGAGGCAGAGAGAGGTCTGATCCGTTAATATCGACAACGGTTGTAGCGCTGGGGTCGTCCGTTTCAAATATCCTTTCCACGTCATGCTTAACGATACAGCAGCGATCATATTACTACTGCCACCACCCACGAGCTCCTCGATCAAAAGTTGAACCTTGTAGCTGATCAACTGGCCACCTAGTTTCTCATTGGCCGGCCTGTCTACAAGACCTATGTCGTGGTTGGTAGTACCAAGATCCAGGAAGTACCGGCTTTGTTATAGATAGGTCCCTCACATGGTTGGGACATATTGACAGGCTTTGTGGGAGGCTGGGTAGTGCATGCAACATGCTGTGTCCCATGGCAAAGGAAGTTCCTCGGAGCGTCGCTCAAGCTTACAATTTCGCGACGGTTAACTCGCTGCTTCAGTATGGTGTAGTGTTATTTATTTATTTAATCAGATCGGAATACACCAATTACACTAATTATCAAAAATAGGAAAAGTTAAACATAATATTAAAATCTCACACATATAAACTTCTTTTATCCCATTCTCTCACAATACCTCAGACACACTGACAATATCTCAGGCCATCCATCCGCAAACAAATCACAGTCGGGTGCTGCATCCAGGATGGCATTAAGTGCGTTGAGTGTCCGCGGAATGGGTGATTTTGAGCAGGCTACGGTTTATGGGAATGGCTGCGGAATGGAAGCGTGCCTTTCAGATGCAAACACGCGCAACCTCAGCGATCGACGGAGCAGCACAGGACGATTCTGCCAGGCCATTGTTCAAGTCGCTTGGTATCTGAACGTTGCCAAGTATCGTGATATTGCAGGTCGCGGTTAATGCCAGATTTAACGAGCATACATTCACAAGGCGTGGAGATGTGCATGGATATAACACATGACATGCTAACTTGCTGGAGAATTTTCTAGACGCATAACGAAGTCTGACAGACTCACGCACATCAAAGAACCGTCTGTGTATAATAAATTGCCCCGTGCCGCGTGGGCGCTCCTAGCCTTCCTGTCTTTATAGTCCGGTCAATTTTGACATTCGAAGTTACATAAAGTCCCAACAAGCTGAATTTCTGTGAAGTTGTTCAAAACATAATTATAAACAATGTGTAGAAGTTCCCCATCATTCCCCTGTAAGGAAAAAATTTAATTCAAGGTCAAAGGTCAAAAAAATGAGTTTTTCGCGATTTTCAGAAAAACGGTAAGTTTTATCATAAAAGTACTTTAGACAAAAATTGTAGATCATAAAATGATCTATAAAAAATGTATCAATACTTTTTTTCTTACGAGCCACCGTTTCTGAGATATAACGATTCAAAAAGTTATAAATATATATTTATACAAGGTGTCCCAAAAAGAGCGTGCCAAGCTTAAGGAGAAGATAGACGGAGGGGTAATCAACTAGATAAAAAAAAATTACTTTAGTAAAAGTACCACCATTTTCAAACTATAATTTTTTTTACATTTTCTTCTCCTTAAGCTTGGCACGCTCTTTTTGGGACATCCTGTATATAATATATATATATTAAAGGTGTGTAAAATTATGTATGATTGTAATCAAATTAGGTTTTGATAGTAACTTGTTGTTACCAAACTCTTGGCATAACATTTGCATTGTAAATGTAATAATCTATTATTTTATTCATGTTTACTTATTGTATTGTAATGAAAATTATAAAATTAATCGCTTCGTAAAAAAGTTAATTATTACGAAATTTAAAATTAAAAATAATGCTTTGCAAAGTTATTTACATATTTCTTATTTGTAAGGAAATTTCAAAATCATTATTGCTTTTAAAGTTGGTTGAGACCCTTCTACAAAAACGGTAAAGGTGTAGTGTACGACGCACCTTACACATATTTAGGTTAGTTTATAAGGTAACGTGAGTGTAGTATTAAACGAATATTAGAACATCTTTCAATTTTCATAAGCACTCTTAGGCAAACGTGTAGTGAGACAGTGGAACGAGCTGCCGGCAGATGTAGTGTCAGCTCCCACTGTCAATTTATTCAAGAACAAGCTGGACAAACACATGCAACCGGTTAAGAGGAACTAGATGCAGATGAATTGGATACAGGCGCAATCAGTTTTCAAACTGCCTGCCTGTTAATTAATAATAATAATAATTGCCACTCTCAGGTCCTGCCAGTACATGCCAATAGTGAGGTGGCTAGTCTTTGCACACAGCGTCGCCTTGAACTCCACTCTTGGGCAACATTTTTTTGTCAATTTTTTTGGAGGTGCCGATACCATACGGTAATAATAAAAACACATTTATAAAAGGCATAGTTTAACATTATCAATATCTTCAACCTGACTATTTAAGGCCTAGATTTTCCGCGTCCTCTATGGTGTCGGGGAGCTTGGTGCCGAGTGTCTCCGGGGTGGTGAAGATGAGTACCCCTGACAGCAGGGCGAAGCTGCCGAATAGTACCGACGGCAGGCTCGCCCACACCTCCAGCGCCTGCGAAGGTGCAAAAACATACATAATCTCAAGACGATATATCCCATTTGGGGTGGGTACAAACCAACAATGTTTTATCGCAAAGTAACGGAACCAATAAAATAATTACTTCAACTATTAACAAGTTATTTGTATGAAATGATTTTTATAGGTACTATAAAAAAATCAATATGTAGGCGGCAGGCTGAGTGTGAATCGATACCGCGACCATAACTTGATTGACTTGAATATTTTAAATCCAAATTTTTAAGTTCAGCGCCTGAATGATATAACTTAATACCTGTGCTTCAGGCAGCAACGCTTAGATGATGACTAGACGTGTTTACGCAATTTACCTACATCGAGAAAATGTTAGAAATGTATGTTGTTTAACTTACCAGTGCAGGAGTGAGTGGGGCCAAGATGGAGCCCAGTCTTCCTATCATAGAGGAGAAGGCGAACAGATTGTGTCTGTACTTGGTCGGGTACAGCTCCGCCGTGTAGACGTACACCGAGGTCATCACTATCGCGATACTGTACTTGCCGATTAGGTACACTGATAAGGCTAGACTCTCTCGCTCTGAAACACGTGAAACACGCGCCTATTTACTGGAGTTTTCTTTTCCTTTTTATAACAGTTTTCTTTTCCCTTTTATAACATGTCATAATTATACTGCATCCTGCCTGATGGTAAGCAGTCGATGCGGTTCAAAAAATGAAGACGCTTGTTGAGAAAATCAAAACTTAACTCGTATTTTATTACATAATGAGGCAACATGATAAAACACATATTATCTGATAAATAAATTACATCAATTACTTTTGTTATGAATACTAAATAACGGATAAAAATATGTAATTGATTTTTTTGTAAATACATTTAACATACATAGGAAAACATCCAGAACCGAACAAATATTCATGTTTATTGACACAAAGATGTGTCCTGTGTAGAATCGAACCGGAATGCATCGTTATTATCTATGCACTATTGAAATTTTATATGGAGTTCATTGATTCCTTTGCCACCGTCTGTTGTGCAGTGTGTGGTCTTGCATTGTCCTCTTCTAAATACACATCACTAATCCTTCAAGCTGTTACTGCAGTGCTGTCACCGTGCCAAGTCGTGTAAGAGTGCAAAGAACTCTTATTTAAAAATAATGCGATATTTAGAAAAAAATTAAACGGCGCGAAAACAAATAAATTATCACATTCAAAACACGAATAGACAAGTTTTGAATTGAAATAAATTTGAATTTGGAATTTCTAGCCAAACATCAAATTTTTGGGATCAAAGTGGCCAGTTCGTTCAAACGCCAATTTCAAATGTAAGGACCTAGCATTTACTTTAAAATTGTAAGGGATGAAAGACCAACTAACCTTCAGGTAAGAACGCGAAGATGAACTGACACAGTGCACACAGGAAGTAGGCACACACCAACACCGGCTTCCTGCCGATCCGGTCCAGCAGCAGAATAGCTGTCCAATACCCAGGGATTTCTATAGCGGCAACGATGGCGTAATTCAGATAAGAATTAAGTGATAAATTCACAGAATTTATGTTCATGCCATAGTAGACAAGTGTATTTGTAACCCACCAGATCGGAATCACGAGGCATCGAGACAGAAGCACTCGAGATTTTATGACTTGAATAGGCAACCATTGCTCTTTAGGCTTTTCAGCTGTTTTCTCAGCCTCCGCCGATGATCTCAAGGCTTCCAAAGATTTATCTGACAAGTTCTTCTTGTTCGCTCGAGCTACTTTCTTTAATATAACTTCTGCCTCTTTGTATCGGCCTTTACTCATAAGCCAACGCACGGATTCTGAGAGGATCCAGAAATATACGACGACCAATAGTTGCGGGGCGTAGAGGACCCGAGTGAGCGTTCTCCAATGGGGAACCCCCCACGCGATGAAGCCCAGTATCACTTGTCCCACTGCGAACATGGTCGATATAGTTGCTCCAGCCATCACTCTGTATTTGGGGCCAACCAACTCCGTCACTGAAAATGTAATGACACCTTGTTGTCATCTGCACTATAAAAGTTGTAAGAGATCTTTCTAGATTAAGGTTCTAGTAAATTACCAATTTGTAATTTTTATACCGATTATTTTAAAGCGGTCGTAGCTTAGTTTTATTGTATGAACGTGAATATAAAGTATTACTATACTAAAATCACAAAGCTTAGATTCACTTACATGCAAAAAATAAATCATAAGTGTAAATGAATCTAAGAGCTAGTTCCAAGCCACCGCTCTGTGAGAAGAACTGGCAGGAAACTCACAGGCTGATACCATTATCAAAAAATTTACTCTTTGTTATATAACGTCCACAATTTGGCGGAGAGAGCTTATTTTTATTTCAAGTATTAAAATTATGTGTTTTGTATTTTTTTTATAACAGGTTTTAATGTTTTTGCGAACATACATTATATTATCGAATTTATTTTTGTAGTACGAATATAAAATGTATGTCCGCTGCAGATCCTCACAATTACATTATCATATGACATAATGTGATGAAAATAACTAGAAGAGACTAATCGAGCTGTTTCTTCGTCTTTTTGATAGCATAATATATAATGCTAAGCTAAGCCTTCCGGACAAATCCATTATGTGGGGGTTCCACTGCAATTGAAAATCTATCTGGATGCCTGAGAACTTTGTATCATTTGATAACTCAATATTCTTGCCTTATAGCGTACAAGGTAATCGTTTTTTAATATATCCAGGTATATAATAATTACCATTTGTCCAAAAGAAATTAATACCTAGGTTATTTATATCAATAACATGAAATTGTTATTGCAGTGAAACGTCATACTATCAATTGATAGATTTAAATTATACCTAACATAACTTTCTTTTTGAGATAAGCTCTTACTAAATGGAAAGTGTATTTGTCGAGCGCATACTTGCTTTACAAGGCACGCTAAGCCGTTAAACCCGTTTATCACAAATTTAATAAAATGGCGGCTTTCGTGCCTTTGCCACTAAGCCCTGGTCCCGCGTCACAATATATGAGCGGAATTCCTATCTAAATTTTCTTAGTAGTTACCTAAAATATAGCAGGAGGAGTACGCCCCAGCTCCGAGAGAAGACTCGAGGACCTCCAGAGCAAGGAACCACTCGTAGGAGCTGACGAAGGATCGCACGAGGCCAATCCAGCCGGTGTTGAAGGCGTTGATGGTGAGTGCCACGCGCCGGCCCCAGCGGTCCGAGATGTAGCCGGTGATCGGCAGCACCAGGAGCGTGCCGACGGTGCGGATCGAGCCGATCAGCGAGCGGCGCCACTCTTCGCAAGCCAACTCGAACTGAAATACGAAAGTCATTTATTGATTCTGGCGTTAATTTCGCGAATCGTAAGGTCTGTCAAGCCTCGGGCCGTGTTGGCGGCTCCTAGCCTGCCTGCCTTCAAAGGGAGGTTAAAAAAATTTCTTCTTGAGCAAACGTTCTATGACATTAATTACTTTAAGAAATGAGTTCTTAAGATTTATAATTTTAATTGTATGAATCTGAAATGACATTTTGCTGTATTTTAATTTATATAATTATTGACCGTTTATTTTTATTAATTTCATTTATATTTCGTAATTCAATTGTTATTGAAATTTTTTATTTTGACATTATCAGTTTTTAATAATATTGTGACTTAATTGAATTTTAATAATTCTAATAATTATGTATGTTTTCTTTTTTGTGACGTGTAATGTTGTATTACCAATAAATGAGTATTTGAGTGTTGGAGTATTTAGTTTCAACGTTTATTGTATAACAGTTTCGCTGAAATGATCACTGAGTAATTTTAGAATAAAAAGGTACAAACATTAATTTTTATATTTCTATGGTTTGCGCGTGCGCTTGTGGCGACATGATACATGCATAGCCATAACAGGATACGAAAAGAAAAGTTTAAAGTCGACAACGCTTTAGCGATGCCTAAGGGCACAGGCTTGAGTGTCACCATCATTTTGATCCATTACTTACATCATAAACGACGCTGTTCTGGTGCTCGTAGACATATTCCTGACATTCCACTGTGGTCGTGTTATCGAAGAGCGTGGCCGGGCATGTCTCGCCGGGCCCTATCTCTTGCGAGGAGCTGTTCGCGAACTTGAAGCAGTTGTCGAGGCGGTCGCCGCTCAGCGTGGGGATGGCGTCGGACACCCAGGGGCTGTCGAACACTGGGGTGATCTCATCGCATTGGGGTATCACGCATCTGATGATAATAATACTTATATATAAATTATAGATATTATTAATCATAATTCTTTATTGTTTGATTCGGCGTACAATTAGGTCTCATTTTGTCTTCAAATGAACCCTGCAATAAAATTGTGATACCCTTGTAAATTGTGATACCCTTGTATTAAAATTTAAAATAGGAACACATTTCATCCTTGTATTATATATAGAAATTAAAACATTAAATATTGAATACCTTAAGTTTATCTCGAGAGCAAAACACTACAAAAAATCTTTTTAAAATGTTAAAAACTACCAAGCGTCATTTCATAATTGTAAAAAACATATATTTCAAAATTACTTGTGTCATGTATCCAAAAACTAATTTCAAATGGATTATAATATAATTCAATTGAAACGGAAATTAAAAATTTTGATTGTACTTTAAAAATATTTAAGTTTGTGCGTGTTTTATATTTGGTGCTCTTTGGAGGGGTCTATGATCAGCAGGGGACGGCACTTATTGCACTCAAAAAAGAAAGTACAAAGGCGAATTTAATGCCGAAGGCAATCTCTACCAGTTAACCATAAGGTTAGCAGAGAGGGTTAAAGGCGGTGCTATAAACTAAAACAAAATATTAATAAACCTACATAAATAAACTAACTTAAGAAAATACTAATTAAGTAGACTACATCTACATAAATAAATATAATACAGGCAAGATGATCGTAGGGAGACTTATCCCGACAAGGACTTATTTAAACAGCAATTATGCAACATGGTTATAAAGATATTTTTACTCTGTGCAAGCCTAAATTCAACAGGCAGAGCGTTCCATAATTGAGTAGCCTTAATATGAAAAGAGTTTGCAAGGATTTGCTGTATGGAGCTGTGGAGTAGCGAGAAGCAAATTGTTAGGCGAACGAAGATCGCGTGTGTGAGTATACCTGAGAAACTTGACATTGGACGTTAAATATAACTTTTAATATAGAATCAGGATGTGGTAGATTGACAACTTACACATTTTGATGAAATTTGATTTATTTCACACTAATAGCGACTATATCCGTTTCCTAAAAATAAGTTGCCTGAAATATCTAACGAATTTTCCTCAAAATCGGTCTAACTGTTTCAAAGCCACAGCCACAATTAAGTTTTGTTATGATCTTTTACACTATGTTTCAACTAAGGAAGCTCATTGTCGCCCAGCGCACAACGAAGAGACCTATGCGCGGAGTGTACAAATGTGATGGAATTAAAAATAAGGAAATCCGTAGGCGAACTTGGGTGATCGGTGAGCAAGACGTATTTACTGGCTGAAGTGACAGTGGGCGGGTCACATAGCTCAAAAATACCAATAACCTTTGGGGCGCTAATTAAGGAGATTCAATAGCGAACGCAAACCAGCTAACATAGAGAAGGTTGTCTCCCCACCCGATTGATGATTAAGAGTCGATGAATGCTAGCAGCTTGAGATCGCTCAACGTAGAAATCAATAAGGACTATGTTCAGCAGAGGACGAGGCAGGGCCTGGCAGTGGTGACAAGGTCATCATTATCTCAGCACAACTACTTCACACTGGGCGCAGGCATGCATATGCAGGGATCTTACCAAGATCTGAGGAGCCCAAGCCAACCTCACTTGCAAGTGGTGCACCTGCCGATCAACGGACGAGGCTCTGGCGAACATTACATGGGATCAACTATATAATTGGCAAAATACGGGCGTAGGATACCTGCATTAAAAATTGTTTGTACTTACAATGCTATATGTAGCCGAAAGGGCCTCCAGCTTAGCTCAACGACTAGATTGTGATAATCAACGACTTGAGTCGACTTGAAGTAACTTCCGGAGCCCATAAAGGCTCGATACATCGAAGAACTGACCTATGAGCACTGTGCTTCACTCCGGTGAGCGTTCCCGTCCGGACAGTACAGCTATAACACGTTTCATCATTACTGATTACTTATGGTTATTATTACTGATGGTCGCCATTTACGTTTATTATCTTTTCACTTTCCACTATCACGACTGATGGCGACTATTTATCCTATTTACATAACATGACTATAAATATCACTGCAATCTACGAGTATCTAGGTATATGAAATCCAGTTGATACCTTGTGGGAATTCTGGCGATGGTGAAGATGTACTCTCCTGAGGCGAAGGCAGAAAAGATGACAGGCAAAGTGGCCAAGGCAAGGGTGATGAGCTGGTACTTTCCGAACTGGCCTACCTCGTTCACCAGGATATTGTCCAAGTCTATACGCTTGTCACCACTATCTGAAGGTTCCCCCTTCTCCTCACTGGACATTTTGACGAACCACAGTCAACTGTCGTATTGAATTAACATAAAATATTCGTTTCATTAACATTCGATAAAAGGATAACAACATTTTAGATAACGATTACGGCATACATGGTACCCACATTATCTCAATCAAACAGTTATTAAAGCTACACAGTGTGTTCCGACCCGACAGTAATATGATCAGTTCTACCCATAAATCCACTATAGTAAAACTATATTATCTATACTATAAAAAACTGCAGCTATGTTATTTTCTTTGGATTCCGAGTCTAGAGGTATTTGATTTATTTAACAATATCCACCGATGTACAGGACCTATAAGCAAAAAAAGGAATCCGTTCGACAGCTAAGTGTTGATGTCAATTTTTTGCGCACTCTTTTAACTGTCGAACAAATTGTTTTTATGCAAAAAGAAAAATATGACAGTGAATTGATCTATAACATTGTTCATATTGACACACTGTATATCGTTTTCGTATCAATAATCATAAAATTACTTGATTAGGCAGTGTTACGTTTTACTTGTAATTTATTTTCTCCCCATCGTGTTAACACAGCAGAACAGAGCCTAAAGAAAGTTAAAGTGTATTCATTACTTATGTTACGGTAAGTTAATTGAAAATAGTCAAAATTCTTATCAATAATTGGATTTTACCTTGTGATTTGGATTGTATCTCTATTTCTAGGGTGTGTTGTAAGGGATCGCTAGAGAGTTTCTTTCATTTCATTCCTGTATCTGGCGGGAGAAGAATCTAATCTTGACGATTTTCTTGCTTGATTTTTCGACGTACAATTCCCGTCCGCAGTGAATTGCGTTCGTTTTTTCTACTTTCATGAGAGCTTTTTAAACCTTTGAACTTATTTATTTATTTAAATAGGTACACCAACAAGTTCAAATGCATACTTTAAACATTTAGTAAAGGTATAGGTTCCGGCCTCAAATGAGAACCGATAACAGGCGTACACAACATTGTCGATAAAGAGCACACATTAATAATTACACTAAATAAAAATAACAGAATCAATTAAAATGAATGAGATGTGACGAAAATTATGTACAATCAAATTCAACGGAATTGATTACAAATAATACAAATAATAATAATATGTAAACAAAAAATATACATATATAATTGTTAATTACTTATATTTAATTTGTTCCAGCACTTTTTTTTTAATTCTTTCAGACTATCCTTAAAGATATCGATTTCAGCTAACTTATTTATGGTGTTATATGCGGAACAGGTTCTAGAAAGCGGATAAACTTGAATAAATGATTTTGGCTTTGCTTTAGAAAATACCTATGTCACTATGAAACATGCTCCTTGAACAGACTGATGACAATGTATGATATTCGAAAACCTTTACTTCCCATATGCTGCACATTCTTTTTTCACTTCGTGTGCAAATTTTTGTTACAAATTTTTTTTTTTTACTGTGTGATGAATGAAAAAAGTTGGTTTTGTAAGAAAGCAATACTTAATGGATAACATTAAAATACACTTTCATTTTCATTTATTTATTTTTATAAACATTCACGTCAGCAATTCAATACAAATAATAGAAAGAAATCTTTGGTCAGGTACACATACAAATAAATAAGTAGATTAACTCATGCATTCACCAGATTTTGAAAGTGGTTGTGTGCTAGTTAGTTATAACACGAAATCTATCTAGGACCATGGAATTTAAACTCAAAGTCTTAGGATTAATAGCCACTGCATATGTGATGATGACGCAAGGGTAAAGGTCTCAGAATCACGTTGGATGCAGTTGCAATCAGATGCAATCAGCCATATTGGAAGTTATTGGGAGATGACATTGGCGTGACAACTACCGCGGGATGTAGATAAGTAGTCAATAATCGTCATTATCATCAACAAACTCCCTAGGCTGGATGATTCCCATCTTGGTAACCAAGGTCATAGACCCAACAACCACCGCAATCATTAATATTCGTCATCGTCATCGACAGGCTCCCTAGGCTTGATGATGCCAAGCTTGGTGGCCAACGCCGCGACGTTGGCTCGCACTTCCTCCTGCACCAGGTTGAAGGACATGGCCAGCAGGGCGATCCCGAACAGCAGGTAAAGGGAGCACAGCGCGATGGAGTGCACTGCTGCTGCCGGGTCCTCTGTGTTCTGGCCCTGGAAGTACCAACATTAATTTAATATTTTTGTTAAAGTTTTCTACAGCTCTAGTTCCTTCATTGGTGACCCTTTGTGTGGAATTTAATAATTGAAGGCACCGGCAATTTTTATAACCCCAGCAGCTGGGTGGCAGCGCCCAGCGGTGTCACCCGCGTGGCTCCCGTTCCCATGGGAATAGCGGGATAAAAAGTATCCTATGTGTTAATCTAGGTTAAAAACTACTTTCGTGCAACATTTTATTCAAATCCGTTCAGTAGTTTATGTGAAAAGAGTAACAAACATCCAGACATCCTTAAAAACTTTCACATTTGTCATATTAGTGAGATTATCACCAATTTAGCGATAATCTTGAAGCGTAGAATAATGCTTAACATTTACTGGCCTTACTTTTTGGACTTTTTGGACTTTTTTACTTACTAACCAGACACTACACCGAAGACATCCCGGACGTCAGCCTATACGAGATTAGGATGGCCCTGAAACAGCTGAAGAACAACAAGGCACCGGGTGAAGACGGGATGACAGCAGAGCTTCTGAGAGCGGGTGGTACACCGGTACTAAAGGTACTTCAGAGGCTCTTTAACACCGTCATCCTCGAGGGACGTACGCCACAGGCGTGGGCCAGTGGCGTGGTTGTACTTTTCTTCAAGAAAGGTGACAAATCTCTTTTGAAGAATTATAGGCCAATCACGCTACTGAGCCACGTCTATAAGTTGTTTTCACGTGTCATCACGAACCGTCTCGGTCATAGGTTTGACGACTTCCAGCCTCCCGAACAAGCCGGTTTCCGAAAAGGCTTTTCAACCATGGAC
Organism: Musotima nitidalis; assembly: GCA_949126915.1. Taxonomy (NCBI): domain Eukaryota; kingdom Metazoa; phylum Arthropoda; class Insecta; order Lepidoptera; family Crambidae; genus Musotima; species Musotima nitidalis. The sequence goes on along the minus strand of OX421424.1, from coordinate 428,398 downwards.
CACATACATACGCTGCGGCAGGTTATACAGAAGACCGAGGAGTATAACCAGCCACTTTGCTTAGCGTTTGTGGACTATGAAAAGGCCTTCGATTCGATCGAGACTTGGGCAGTGTTTCAGTCCCTGCAGCGATGCCGCATTGACCATCGGTATATTGAAGTGTTGAGAAGTTTATACAAAAACGCCACCATGTCCGTACGCGTACTAGACCAGCACACGAATCCTATCCTCCTGCGGAAGGGCGTGAGACAGGGAGATGTCATATCTCCGAAACTGTTCACTGCTGCCCTGGAGGATGTTTTCAAAATGCTGGACTGGGGAAACTACGGCATCAACATAAATGGCGAGTATATGTCTCACCTTCGATTTGCCGACGATATAGTGGTTATAGCGGAGTCGCTTGTGGATCTGGGCACAATGCTCGAAGACCTCGACAGAGCTTCCCAAAGGGTAGGTCTCAAAATGAACATGGACAAGACGAAAATTATGTCTAATGTCCATGTTAAGCCTACCCCAATAATTATTGGAGGCTCGGCTCTTGAAGTTGTCGACGAATATGTATACCTGGGACAAAAAGTCCAAATGGGTAGGTCCAACTTCGAGAAAGAGGTCAATCGTCGAATCCAGCTCGGTTGGGCTGCGTTCGGGAAACTGCGCTTTATCTTCTCGTCAAAAATACCTCAGTGTCTTAAGACGAAAGTCTTTAACCAGTGTGTGTTGCCAGTGATGACGTACGGTACTGAGACTTGGTGCCTGACTATGGGCCTCATTAGAAAGCTCAAAGTCGCTCAGCGTGCAATGGAGAGAGCTATGCTCGGAGTATCCCTACGTGATCGAATCAGAAATGAGGAAATCCGTAGGAGGACTGGAGTGACCGACATAGCGAGGCGAGTTTGCAGGCTGAAGTGGCAATGGGCGGGGCACATAGCTCGAAGAACCGACGACCGATGGGGCGTCAAGGTTCTGCAATGGCGACCGCGAACCGGTAAACGTAGTAGAGGACGGCCTCCCACGCGATGGACCGATGATCTGGTCAAGGCGGCGGGAAGCCGATGGATGCAGGCGAATCAGGTTCGCTCAATGTGGAAATCTATTGGGGAGGCCTATGTTCAGCAGTGGACGTCAGATGGCTGAGATGATGATGATGATGATGACTTTTTGGACTGTTAGGTTATTTATTCATTTACTGCACATATTTTTTCTATACTTTCCTGTCTCTAGGCTGATTTAAGTACCAGTCTAAGCGCTGATAGGGGAAGGTCTAATGTAAGTACCTGCGCGGGCACAAAGTCCCCGAATCCGATAGTGGTGAGCGTGATGAAGCAGAAGTAGGCGGCGTCGAGGTAGGCCCAGCCCTCCCAGCGCTTGAACAGGAACGTGCCCGCTACGATGTACGATGCTACCAGGAACACACATAGCCAGATCGGCACAGGCTTTATCTGGGGGTAAAATACTCTTTATTGATAATGTTGAGCTCCTAAAGGTAATTTAGGTTGTTTCCTAATATAGTGGCCTAGAGCACCTAGAGCGGCTTAAAAAATCTAACAGCTGGAGAAAAACATTTTTTTCTCGGAGGAATTTGTTTTTTTTAATGTGACACGTCTGATGGTGAAATAAGCACGGTACAAAGCGCATCCGCTCATGACGGCTTGCTAAAATGCCGTTTTACGCCCCGCTTAAAAGACCCGGGATCATAGGAATTAGAAAACACTTGAGCCGGCAGCGAATTCCAGAGCTTAGTGGTCTTGCTCAGAAACGACTTCCCAAATTTCTTGGTTCGAGTGCTGATAGTCTGCACAGTATGAGGACGGTTTCTAAGACCAGCACGTGTTGTTTGCGAGAGGAAAGGAGATGGCGGGATGAGATCGAAAAGCTCCTCAGAACACTCGCCATAGTAGTTTCGGTAGAAGAAACTGAAAGATGCAATGTGATGTAAATTTGAATTGAATCCATTCCACATTGGTTCCACATAGGTCTGAGTCCAAAAGTCAGACGCTATAGGTTGAAATGAAATGAAACACTGTAAGATTTTTTATGCGAAAATGTTTACACTGACTGTTGATTACGAGTACATTACGATCGAATTAAAAAAGATATTAATATAATAATAATAATATAATTATAATAATATGATTATTAGGTCGTAGTCATCATCAGTTCTAGGAACTAGCTGAATACAGGCCTCCCCTAACAACTTTCATTGTGACCGGTATTGTTGGCAGCCCAATTAAAATATTGCACAATTCAATGTAGACACTGAATCTCATGTTAGGAGTCAGTTCATTCCGTAAGAGTATCATTAATTGTTACGCATTATAAAAGTCTTATACTACTGATTTGGCGTGGTAGCGAGTATACCCGCACTCCGCTCCGAAGGTCGTCGGTTCGATTCCCACACAGGATAAATCTTTGTTTACATCACCATGAATGTTTGTTATGGTCTGGTCGTTTTTCTATGTATATGAAGTACGTATTTATAACAAAAAAGTATTTATATATGTTTGTCCGTTACTTAGTATCCATAACACAAGTTCTTAATGATACTCACCTTGAAACTAAATAATTGGTGTAAGTGTCAGAAAATATTTATTTATTATTTATTTATATAATTCTCACACATTCACAATTTGCCTAGTCGTTGTAAAATGACGTACTTCTTTGAGAATCTTTGCAACAAGAGTACAACGAGAGGCCGACCAATACATAGTGATAACCAACTATACAGGCTGTAAAAAGACCCTGATCAAAGCCGAGTGCTACATATTTATTATTTTTTTTCTTTTAAATAATGGCTTTTTTTAAATAATGACTTATCTTGTAGCTAAATAGTTGGTGTAATTGTCGGAAAATATTTATGTATTATTATTATTTATTACGCGGCGTGATTCTGCCACCCCTAGTAACTCATTTATTCATCAAACGCGTCAACGCGACGCTTTTTGCCAAATGGTCTTCATTCTAAAGCTGTGTCCCCAGTAGGCAAACTGTTACCGGCCGACTGAGTTTGCGGCGTACCGATTTAGTACGCCCTTCCATATATTTGAAATGGAGTGTCCACAGTCTGCTAGTTTTGCGCTCACTATACGCAGTTTGCAGCGTCGGTCTCTCAGTCTTGCAACTCAGTCGGCCGCTAACAGTTTGCCTACTGGAGACACGGCCTAAGACTTTGATGTGCCCGGCTCAATGCCACTTCAGCTTGCTTCCTCTTTGGGCAATGCCCGAGACTTGAATTCTCCTAGGATTCTCTTCATTTCTTATATATTTTGTCTATTATATTCATTACTTTTATAGCATAATAATTTATTTAGTGAAACACATTACCTCTTCCTTGGCGGGAGCTGGGGCTTCGACTGCGAAAATTTCGGATTGCCTGGATCCCCAAACTGACAAGGACGAATAACTCATTAATATACAAACATATAGTCTCGCCTATTTCCCCGAAGGGGTAGGCAGAGATATAATACACGCACACTCTTCGCCACTATTGCCGCTGTCGGGCACTGTTATGTTCACCAGAGCCTCGTCCGTTGATCGGCAGGCACCACTTGCAGGTGAGGTTGGCTTGGGCTTCTTAGGTCCTGATAGGATCCCTATACCCTAAATGTCTCTCATATACGAGTGTATATTAATTACCTGACTTATAACTTTATTAATCATCTAAGCTGAGCAAATTTTAGGTATTCTAATTAATACCTGGTGGTCGACTTCTCCTGGGAACAGCCACCTCATCGCTCCATTCGTCACGTTCAGGTGAAGGGGACTAAAATAGAAAAAAAAAGTTTAAAACATTCAAATTTATATAATCTCCTTCCCAAGTTTATAGATGTTTTGACATGACATAAATCAGGCGTTGTTAAGCTTGTCTTAAGATAAAAAATACGCACAACAAATAAAGTCAACTTCATAATTATTCCATTAAACGGCTTAACCTTTCTACACTACAACTGTTTAAAAGGGAACATTGAAAAGAGACGAGATCGAATTCTTTTAGTCGCCTTCTATGAATCACTCGGGCAAGGCATTGGGCGCTAAATAATATCAATTATGAATAAAAGAGTCTTCATAAAATAAGTTGTCAATTTATCCAAAAAGATCACAACTTACATATTGCCTATACGGCCTCACCGGGTCTTCAACAGTATGCAGCCTACGAAGCCTCCTCCCCCTGGCAACTCCTGAAGGGCCAGGGTCGTCCTCCCACCTTGCCTCATGGTCGTACACGGCACTGCGTGCGCGGCGATCTCGGCGCTCCGACTGAGGCTCACGGTCTCGCTCATAGTATTCCGATCTACCTCTGAGATTTCTGAAAATATATTTCTTCGTTCATAACCAACTTACTTTAAATTTGAAGCTGCTTCTATAAAATATAATCATAAATTACAATTGGTAAATATTTGTTAGTATTTATATACTGCAATGAAAGAATCATTTAACGTCCCAGATAATGCACAGGCCTCTTCTTCCAAAACAAGATAAAAAGGATTTATGCCAATAATCATGAAGTAATTATTAATGAAGTATATTGATAAATAAGTTATGAGCATACCTAACTTTTTATATCTTAAAAATTTGCAAACAAACATACTAAATATGATATCTTTATAACTCTTCATATCAGGGATTTGATAATGATTATTTAATTTCAAAGTAAAAATTGTGATATCTGAATTAAAATTTGCATGCCCTAACCTCCAATCTCGTGGCTTCCTACTTTTTGGACTCTCGTATTCAAAATCATCATCTTCAGGATCATAACCGTGATCCCTAGTGTTATAGTAGTCTTCTCTATCCCTTAGTCTATTTCTTTCTTCCAAAGCTTTTCTTTCTTTATAATTCTCATAATCGACGTCGTGTAAATCATGCATTTCGTGCATATTTCTGCTATCTTCAATATCGTAATGCGCGTGATCTTCAAACGTTCTTCTTGGTCCAAACTCCGGACGAGATTTAGCTGGTCTTGGAAGGGATTTGCTCCGAAGTTCTGTTTTGGAAGCGACGTTTTTGTGATGGCTATCTAAATCCTTTAAAGCTGCTCCTAGGTCTTGCAGTGGCAAAGATATTTTTGGGAATTCTTCTGAAACAATAAAATTTCAAAACTTCTGCTGTAGCAAATTGACTGTTTCATTTATAAAAAGAAAATTAGTTAACTGCTTACCTTCCTCGTCATCATAGTTATCTCGCCCGTATCTTTCATATTGCACCGGAGATCTGTCTTCTCTTTCATACTCTCTGCCTCCTGGAAATATAAATCCGTTTGAGTGAAAAAATTACCGGAGAACCTCTTTCAACAACACTAGGTGCGTGCGCTATCGTGGGAAGACAATTTTGAAATTCATATAATTTGCGATCCTATTAAATCCATTTAGCAAATTTGTAAACCTGCAAAAGATTGCAAAACATTAATTATAACTATTAAGTTATTACGTGTAGGGATCTTTTGAATAATATTGTACCTTTAGTGTGAAGCGCTGGTGGTTGAGAGCGCGTTCGGGCGGCAGAGGGCGCCACTCGCGGCCGGCGGGTGCGTCCACTGCTATAGCCGCTGTCGCGATATCTGCCAAGAGTGATTTCAAAGTTGTTGAGTGAAATTTGTATAAAGCAACAAAGTTAAAACAGAGAAGAGAGATTACGTGTTCTGTGGTTAAAAATCATCATCATCATAATTTCAGCCCATTAACGTCCCACTACTGAGCACGAGCCTCCTCTCACATACCAAGGTGCGAGGGTATTGGGTCATACTCCACCACGCTGACCCAGTGCAAATTGGCGGAGGCAGGTGTATGGCGCCCTGCTGTTAGAATTTTTCTAGCCGCCAATTTAGGCCTCTAACATGGCTTAACGACTACCACATTTTGTGATAACCGGGACCAACGGCATAACGTGCCTTCCGAACCACGGAAGCGCTCGATATCAAATGCTATCAAATGCGACACAAACGGTCACCCATCTAAGGATTGTTTCCGGCCACCGAGCACCGTGGAGCTATGTACCATACGTTAAAAATCATACGAGTAAAAAATTCAGTACCTACTTGACTGTTTAAAATTATCACAAATTGAAACTAATGTGAGAATTCAATTGAACGAGTTTACTTATATATTTTAACAGTTTTTGCACATAAGGAAACAAAGACAAACACAAAGACAGAAGTTATGAAAGACAGGTACAAGCCACTGCTTATCCCTAAAAGGAATTTCTTCAAGCAGACCAAAGAAGGAAAAAGCATATGCAAAATAGTGCATGCAATAGGTTAAAAAAAATAATAATATTAAAATACTAAATCAAACAATAACATACTAAAATTAAACAATTAAATAAAAAGTTTATGTAGCCGTTTAAGAGAATTATTGAGCAAAACTAGAATCTTGACTTTACCTAATGACTCAGGTTCTCTTAGTGCTAGTTTATTGGGTTCTTTTTCTAAAATAATAGTTCATCTGCCAGTTTCATCAGTCAATTAAAACAATTAAACAAATAGCTACCTGCAATCGGTGTCGGAATGCGCTCGTTCCACAGGCCGCCGCCTCCGCGTGGAGCCGCGCGTGCTGCCGCCGCGCACTGAACGCCTGCAATTGCCATACTTTTATACGTTTTGAGCCCTGAGTTTAAGCATAGTGTTAAAATTGAATAAGTAAATCTATTTATACATTGCAGAATAGTGAAGCAATATATACGAAGTGAAATATTATCGATTCCTAAGATTGTTGCGGCTCCTATATTCTTTGTAGCAGCAATTACACTTGTGTGAATATATTTGCGGATAATAAATTCAATTGAATAAACTCACTTAACTGAATTATAATGTTGTTTTAATTTCATATTAGTCCTGCCAAGCAGTTTTACTCGTCTCAGCTCATTAACGTCCCACTAATGAGCTAGTGCTCATTACCTCCTTTCACATACCAAGGTGTGAGGGCTGACCCAGTGCGGATTGGCGGAGGCAGGTGTATTTTCAAGAAGCCCATTAGTCTTCTAAAATGGTTTATTGACTACCACACGTAATAAGGCTTAACGTGCCTTCTGAAGCACTGATATCAAAGCGTCACACACACCAATCCAAGGACTGACCTCTGTAAACTCTGCTGTACTTCGGTGATCGTTTCCGACCACCGAGCACCGCAGAGCTACGAGCACTCCTACTCGTCTACATAAATTAAATAACATAATGTAATATTTCTGAAAGTGAAACCCCAAAGTGGATGAAAGTTGGCGACGCTAGTGTTATGTACCATATATGTCTAAGGTCTAGGGCCGAAATTACAATGAAATTGAAAACCTGCTGGGAAACTAACTCATGCTGCTCTTAAAATACGTGTCATCACCGCATAAAGTAACATTGACACCCTCAGATACACACAAACACACACAAACACTCACGTTTATCACTCACTCATTTTTATCTGTTCTTTTTTAGTTTGGTAATTCACATAATTTAAAAAAAAATTGTACTTCTAACAAAATTTTTACTTATTTTTGTTAGCTCGAGCTTTATTTTTACAATCGGTAACTGTGGTCTGGTCTCTGCGATACAAGCTTTTCATGTATGTAAGCATTTTGGCAAATAAATGATTATTATTATGTAACTAAAAGCTTGAATCCTCTGCATTCGTCTTAACACATCCATGCAAAAATCGAATTTAGGCTTTGAAGTCTGTATGACTCTTTAAACAAGTTACCTGACGGAGTGGTGGTGCCGATGCCGCCTCTTCGGTGGTCGGGTGCACACGTAGCAGCACAGCCTCCAGTACAGGAATCTAGCACATACCATCATGGCATTACGGAACGGTTTAAATATATTCTTTATTAAGAAGTTTATGATTCTCTGGCAATTTCAGAGGTCACAGTTTATGTTTTGTGCAAATAGATGATTATTATTATTATAAACATTATTTATGCAACTGAGTGGTAAGGGGCTTTCCATAAATGACGTCACAAGTTAAGGGGGTGGAAGGGGATTGTGACATGGTGTGACAAGGGGATGGGAGGGATCCTAAATTTCGTGACGACACTTTTCAAAACCGAGGTCCTATGAAAAGATTGGAACTGCTGTTTTGATGTAATTATTTCTTGCTGTACAATTGCAAAATATGTGACATCACACTAAGAAGAAGGGAGTCCCACAAGTGTGACCAGCTGTGACAAGGACGGAGAGGAGTTCAAATTCATGTGACGTAATTTATGGATGACCCCTAACAGAATGGAATAATCGGGGCCTCCAACATCAACCAATTTAAAAATACACTAGAAATAAATATCTAAAAAACAAAAATAGACAGTATCGCTATGCTAAGTTAAATTACAATAATCTGGATACCGGCGCTATCAGTTGTAGCAACTGCTTGCCTGTCAAAATAATAATAAAAATAATAATTACACCTTTCATAGTTAACGATAGTTAATGTTCACTTTACATATGAACAAGATTAAGATTACAGCGGGAACATGAACTATAATTTGGAAATGACGGCGCACCCGTTGCGTTTCAAAAGAAACTTCCTGCCGCGCAAGGGAGCTCCCTGGCGAGCTTTCCCTAAAGGTGAGTATAGACTACAACATTTACTTGTAACAGAACAAAGAGCCGCTCTATGATATGTTCTAGTGTATCATCCTTTTACGAACTAAACATCAAGCACGCTCGCCTCTTGGTTATAAACCAACGAGCATATTGGTGTAACATTTCGTCGAGCGTATGGTGTGTGCGTATGGGTGGTAGAGCCACGAGTGCGGGCGATGCGCGGTTGCGGGGTGACGCGGAGTGAGAGGGACGAAAGACGCACGCGATTTGCATTTACCCGTAACATAACGCCGAGCATTCGCAGGAACGTTACATTACATGGAAATGCTTTGGAAACTGACCTTTTAATTGTATTGTACCATTCGTAAGAACGTTACATTACACAGAAATGCTCCAGAAAGTATTGTCTATACCCACCTTAAGAGATTACAGCATAGGGCTCTTAAAAAGAGGAGTGAAACGATTTTTAGTGGGTCGGTAACGTGCCAGTGATGCTTCTGGTGTTGCTGGCGTCCAAAGGCTTTGGTGACCGCTTTCCAACAAGTGGGCCGCTATGCTTGAGTGTCATCTTGTGGAATAAAATAAAAATTAAAAGTGAGGGTGTATAGGGATTGTAACAAGATCTGGAGAGACCAAGCCAACCTCACCTGCAAGTGGTGCACCTGCCGATCAACAGACGAGGCTCTGGCAAACATAATAGTTCCCGACAAGCGGCAATAGGCTCGCCACCTATTACGTGGGACCAGCTATATAATTGGCGAAATGTGGGCGCATTATATGCCTCTGCCTACGGACGTGATTGTACGTACGTAGATTTAAAGAATCAGACCTGAATGAGGAGGCCATGACGTCACCGATGTTGGAGAGACACAGCAGCATCAGCGGTATGCCCAGGATCGCGTAGAAGATGGTCACCACCTTCCCGGTCTGGGTCTTCGGGGCTATATGCCCATAGCCTGGAAATATTTGTAAAATATAAACCAGCAGTTTGGCTCAATAAAGCTCTTATTAACGTCAACTTGAAAACTAACGTACCCATTCACTGCGGACAGACCTTAAATAGAGAAGAAAGTCGAGTCGTCAACTTTCCTATCTTAATCTGAACCTAACCCTAAGATCAGCCACAAGTGACAGGTCAGCTCGGTACCGGGGGTGTTTCAGTTTTATAGCAGCAAGGATATGGAACGACCTGCCACCTCCACTTTGAGAGAAAATGCGCACAGGATCTTTTGAAAATAAATATAAATCTGCATTGTTGAAATTACAACTTGCTGCTGAAAGTTTAAGGAACACTTACGTAACAGTTTTAGAACTAAAGAACTATTTTACATAAAAATCATATAAAACAGTAAATCATATATGTAGTGATTAATCAAAACAAACAAACTTGCACACACACCGACACAACACATACACTCACAGTCACAAGCTGAGAGAGCTTTTGACATACATTTTCATTTCATACTGGTCATTTTTAGGATAATTGTAAACTCGTTTATTTGATAAGTAGAATTGTAAACTAAGCGTGGCCCCCTAGCACATATTTCCCATAAATACATCTCAGGGAACAGGGGTGGCTGAAAACCAGCGCCGTCTAGAGTGTATACGCTTCGTTCTCCTTCGTAAATAAATTAAATTAAATTCTGGTTGTAATTTTAATATGTAGAAACTTTTTTTTAACCGTATAAGGTAAATTATGTAAAGGGAAGCAATTAATATTTTTTTGTTTAAGATAGATTTTTAGAATATTCATAAAATTATAAATCTTTCAAGTTGGTATGTTTGTCTATTATTTGAACCCAACCTTTTTCTGTTGGGTTGGGTAAATAAGGGTTCATATAATTCTATTTTATTTTTGAGTTATAAATGTATTATATTAAATCGAAATTTTATATGGATAAATTACATTCATACATACATATATGAATGTATAAATACATTATTAATATTATTATAGTAGGTATGTAATTTTTTCGACGCTTTTATATAACAGGATTAAGTATGTGATTATTATACTGAAAGATTAGGTTATAATCATGTATTATTGTATGCCCTTATTTTGGGTCAGCTGTTAATCCTATACTTAACATGCTACATATGTCTGAAATTTTTAGAAACAATATTTGGCAATAAATAAGTACTTATTCTCTGAAACTAAACACACACATAGACCACGACCTTGGTAAACACACACAGCTTATACAATATTGAGATATTAGTAATAATAGAAATAAAACTTATGAATTATCACAAACATTTTATAAACAAAACAAATCCGCTGTCGAAGTAATAAACCGGTTCATAAAAAAATCTATAGACCTTCAATGAGTCGGAAACTTGCATAACATAGTTTTGATAGTCGAATGTATAAAAAGATGCGTGTGAGTGTATAAAAAACGTATAAGTTTTGATACTACGCAAGCTATTTGTAAACGGCTTCCCAGTAAACTCAATGATGACGCAATGCAGCTCATGAGTAGTAACCAATAGTTAATTTTAACTCTTAGACCACAAGCATCGGTGGTTCAGTGGTAGAATGCTCGCCTGCCACGCGGGCGGCCCGGGTTCGATTCCCGGCCGATGCAATTTCTTTTTGCACATTTAAAATTTTATCTTGATATTGTTTTGCTACTTTATTTTCTTTGACATAAAAGATGCTTTTTGTGAGTGATATTAACAATTATACGTCATTACTTTTGAGCCTAATTAACTTGTTATATCATTATAATACCAATTGACAAAAATAATGCAGTAAAAATACTTTAAAGTCGTATTATTTAATAACATACCTATTAGTATTTTTTTACCATAACCTTAGTTTAAAAATAACAAGGCAAATCTGGTTTTAATTCCTCGTTTTACCATTCGGAATGGTTCGTTAGTTTTTTTTGTCAAAATCGATACATTTCCGTCGTGTTATTTGAAACGGATGCCGACGAGGCCGCCCGGTCGGAGTACACCATAATGACAGAGGTAACCTTTATTACCACTTATTATATTTGTTTTGGGAGTATTGGAGCAAATATCAGTCTTTCATATTATAATATATTTTCCAAATGACTAATGAGCAGAGGTCGGAATTAGGTAGAGTTATTTATGTACTTGCATCGAAATGTTGATATTAATGTGGACCTTCCCGGGTTTCAAATGGATTTCAAATGGGAGTGCTCGGCATTTTCGCTATTGTATTCTTTTGTTCTCACAAGCTATGTAGTGCGAACAATAAACGTGGCAACATCGCGCGTGTGCGTATTGGAATTTTGCAACTTCGGTCATCCAATATCATTGATGTAAGTTTGGCAACGTCGCGCGTGCAGTAGTCTAAATTAAAAAAGTAAAAGTAAATAACTTTTTATTAAAAAGTAACGGGATTTTTTATATTCTTTAAAATTAATCCCGGGATTTGAGGCATATCCACTATATTCTTTCGCTGTGTGAAATCAGTGTAAGTACATGAATAACTCTACCTAATTCCGACCTCTGCTAATGAGATATTTATTGACACAGTGCTTCTAGCCCCACAATAACAGACCAAAAAGTCTAACAGTATGCAATGTTATATATCCTGCGCGCAGCGGTCTTTATATGAAAAATCCTTATTCTCGTATCCATGTATATTATGGTGTTAAATTCTTTGGCAAGCAGCAAGCTTGGGGTTAAATTCTTTAGCAATAGCTATAAAAAAATACTACGAGTATACTCGTATGGCTGTTAACGTGTCACAATGTTTCAGCTTACACCAAATAGTAAATGGCTGTGATAATAAATACCTATTATTATTACTTTGGGAGTATTGAGGGCAAATCAATAGATTCAATGTAGATGTAGTCTACAGTAATTTTTTCTGAGTTGTATGTAAAATTGTTTTTTGAAATGATAAAAATAAACTCTATAAAAAGTTAAAACTATGTATTATCAATTATACATAAACTAAATATACTTCTGAAAAATTAGCGATGAATAATTATAATAATCAAAGTAATTAAATGACCCAAAAATAACTTGACCACACCTTAGCTTATCACGAAAATGATAAGCTTACATAAATATATGAAATAAAAAGTAATTTTAAAACAAAAAAAAGAAACAAACATAATAAATAGCCATGCAGTTCAGCGTAACGTGCTAACCAACACAAGACATGCTTGGTGGGCTGTAGAGGGTCATAACAGGCCCAAGTTGAAGGTCAGGCGGCCAAGGCGGCGTGGATTGTAGATGCTGCAGATATTGGACACTGGGAAAGCCCGGAGGTCGGGCCTCAGACACCAAGCCATTGTTTCGCCCCAATTACTGAGCAAGGCTGTTGTGTTACTGCCTATTATGTTATGATATGCTTTATTAATTCTGTTGGTATTTATTCTATAAAATACACTTGATTTAGTAGCTACACTATATTGGGTTGTCGAAAACAATCATTGAAGTCGAGTAGAATATATAGTGGTAAGTCCTTAGATAGGTGGCCGTTTGTATGGAAATTAAAAACAAGCGCTGTATGTTCTTCAGAAGGGTTGTATTCTTTTTTATGGTAACATTTCCTTAATACTCCATCAGTTTTAGACTATTTATATACAATAGAATTACAGAGTTTGTCTTGTCTAAATGATTTTAAATAGGACACGAATAGGCATCGGGGGCTTAGCATAATTATTTCATTTTCGTGCCTTTAGGACCACTAAGATGAGAGCACTCAAAAGTATTTTAAGTGTGAAGTTGAGTGATAGGATTAGGAATGAAGTGATAATGGTCGCAGCTGGTGTGAAATAAAAAAAAGACACGAATTGAGAAAGGTATGATTAGATAGTTTCGTCATGTTAAGAGGGGAAGACCACGTAAGACCTTCCATGACCATATCCAGAAAATATTGAAGAAAGGGCACGTCTAAAGTACCTTAAACCGACGGACGTGTATGAGAAGGTTAATGAGTGTAAATGAAGCTAAAAAGTGTGCCAAGATCGTAGCAAGTGGAAAGATGTAATCTTTGCCTACCCCTACGGGAAAGAAACGTGAGAGAGTGTAAATGTAGGACCACTTAATAAGGTAAATATATACAAATTTACGTCATTTGATACAGAAGGCACGAAAATGAAATAATTATGCTAAGCCCCCGCTGTCTATTCGTGTGCTATTTAAAATCATTTCGACAAACTCTGCATTTCTATTCTCCATAAATAGTCTATAACTGATGGATTATTAACAAAATGTTACCATAAATAAACATACAACCCAATTGTGATAATTTTATGAAGATTATCAACAATATATGAATATGGTTCATCAAGTCTTATGTTGGGAGTCCTCATTCATATGGGAACATCCGGTCAACGATCCCGCTGCTAATTTCGAGTAAAAGTACATTATGGTGGTGTTATACAAAATTGGCAAAGCCCATGTCACTCAACTCTAGGAAGTCACTTCAGTAGAGCGGAAGCCTGTCTGGAGAACAAGTTGGCAAGAATAATAAATAATAAATATTTTCTGATAATTACACCATTTTTTTAGTTCCAAGATAAGTATCATTAAGAACTTGTGTTATGGATACTAAATAACGGATATATACATATATAAATACTATTTTTTTTCGTAAATACATTCTTAATATACATAGGAAAACACCAAGAAACTGTTAAAACTTTTGCATATCTATGTTGCTAGTTATTTTCTAGGTTTTGTAATGCTATTTCTGTTCAAGTTATCGTTTACGGTGGCGGTATGTACATTGTCTGATTCGAACCCACAAACAGACTCTTTAGATCCCACTTTGTAGAATGGTATATTCAATGGTACAGTTAAAATTTAATAAATAAGAAACTTCTAAAGAGCGTGTTTATAATTGATGTAATTGTCAGGTTGTTTTATGTAACCACGAATTAATTTTAGTCATTAATATAGGTTGAGACGTGCTGCATTGAGGTTTATTTTGTTTAATTTTTTATTTTAAATTTAATTAAATAAGTTATAGCTATGATATTATCATGTTAATGAATATCCGATGTTCTGTAAAAAACTTAGTGTATTTTTTGAGCATTGTAATTATTGTATTTGAGTAATGTATTTGTATAATGTGAACATAATAAATAAATGTATTTATTAAAATATTTTACAAAAGTAAGAGATTTGCAAAACGGTCCTTTCTTGAACAGGTATAATACCGTTTTTCAAACGTTACAATTATTATAAAAATAAGTATTTCTATATTTCCCGGGGACCTTTGACCACACTTTGTTGTGATTTTTTTGAACTAAAGGAACAAGTTTAGCTAAACTACAAATAATTCCAGAAATTCTTATGAAGCTTCAAAATTTCTTATTTATTTATTAAAAAATATTTTTTTATGTTAAGCTCTTTCTTTTTGGATGTCAATCAAATCTATCTATTCCGCTTCCGTTCAATAGTGGTAAAATGAAATATAAGCAAGTAATGGATTAAAAAAGCTATAAAAAGTATTTATTTAGAGCGGCGATAGCCCAGTGGCCATCCCTTTGCCTTTCAATTTAGAGGGTCTCGGGTTCAAACACTGGTGGGCAATTCTATGACTTTTCGAAGTTATGTTCGTAATTATCGCTTGCTCCGTGCCTCGGGAAGCACGTTAAGCAGTTGGTCCCGGCTGTCATGAATATCTATGGCAGTCGTTATTAGGAAGTCAGCCCAACAGACTGACAGCTAGCTTAACCATAGAATGATGTTTATTCTGGGTTGCGGAGGTCAGACGGCAGTCGCTCCACGTAATTTAGTTATTACGTCAGTGCTTATCGTCAGTTATTATTCAGTCATATCTGGTTGAACCAATGTGCAGACCCTGGGCCCTAAGCTTAAGTCTAGGGCAACCGGGTTAATGCTAGGATATGATGATAAAAAGTATTTATTTAGGATAACTATCGCACACACAAAGTGGGCATGAATATTTACTTCTTAGCGATTACCCCTTTGGTGACTGGTGTGGTTGGATTAGTCGTTAGTAATGTTGTGGGGGTTTGAAAACCATTTCTCCATTCGAGCATCCGTAACTAGATGAATAATAATTGAATAATTTTGATTCCTGCACAACGAGCTCTAAAAATTTTACGTTTAGAGCTGATGTTTAGAAGAAGTATGTGTTAGGCTGCCTGTCCACTGAAACGGAGCGCGGAAGCAGAGTGGAGAAACGGAGAAATATTAACCAATAGGATTCGCGGACAGGAGTTTAACACAGATATTACGCCATCCTATTTGTTAATTTGGTCCATTTCTCCGCTCCGCATGCTCGCTCCTCTTTAATAGACAGGTAACCTTATGGAACAGTCCATCTTGCAAGTGGACGGCCGAACTCAGTAACCAGTCCCTTAATCACACCTGGATGACATCATAAGTTATGAAATACGTAAGTCAATAAAACATAATCTTTTAATCATGATTTGTTATTACTTTATGGCTTACGACCTTCACACTTTCCCAGAGTAAACATAAAAATGGTTTACGATCACATGACCTTGGTGAAACCACCTTCAATTTGGACCCGTCATCGCGACCTTCACACGACATTCAAGATCCAAAAAACTGCATTACTGCATCAGGATCAGAGATATTCGGTTAAATACCGAATTTCACGCCAATCCTACATGTACCATGTTCATAATCTTTCTTAGTTAAACAGGTGTTGTCAATTTGCCGAATAATTTAAAAGCAATTTATAAGATGCAGGCAGCTCGGCTCAGGATCGCTCAATGTGGAGTTGGGAAGACCTATCTTCACTGTTCAGCAGTCGACATCTCATGGCGCTCATTAAACATTAGCAGTGATATGGATGGATGGATATGTCATATCGGATCCGGTTAAAGTTGGTTATTGATATTTGTTACGGGTCTAGAATTATAAGAAAGTGTTAAAGTGAAATAAATAGAAGGAATATAAATTTCTAATAATGTTATCAATCAGTTTTCAGTAATTGCTTCGTTTAAATCTCGCTAAAGTGTAAACTAAAATAAAAAAATTAACTTTTCCGTACAGTAAACCTACCTACTGTAAGCATGGAAAAGCTTTTTCTTTTTTGTATGTTATGCACTGACGTATCTTAGTCGTTACGTCTATAAGCATTGAGAGGACCGAGTGAGACTCGTAGGACCATCTACTGGGAGATCATCATCCGAGCTTTATCCCGGCTGCAACCTAACAGTCGGGGTCTGTTCAACTGGGAGACCTCGATAGTATGCCCACTAAGAACCCGGTTACTTGTCCTCAATAAAATAAGCAGGTTCCTAAAGTAAGACCTTAACTAAATAGGATAAAATAAAAATAAAATAAAATATACTTTATTGTCTTTAAGATTAACAGGATCATTAAGATTCGTCAATTTTTTACACACAAAACGGAAATTCGATGAATGTATTAATTATTTTATTTTTAACAACAATGAAAGAGATACGAGCGCGAGCGGTACCATAATCAAGAAAGATGATTATATTCTTTATGCTGATTTGTAAGACTTCTTATTATCATTTAATAACCGCAACCACTAAAGCACTAAAGTAGTAATTAACAGTGCTGAGAAAGAATTACAAGACAATCTATAAATAAAAAAAAAACAAAAAACATTGACACCTTTAATATTTTAGAAAAACCCTAAAAATTAATATTCTAATGGAATCAGTAAATGGCATGAAGTAAGTTAATTAATTAGCTACTCAGCAGCAGTAGGTATCTATTTATTGCATTACAATAGTTGTTGCAAAAGGCGTTACTTACTGCAAAAGCATCGGAGCGTGACTTATCATCAGAGGTCGGAATTAGGTAGAGTTATTCATGTACTTACACTGATTTCACACAGCGAAAGAATATAGTGGATATGTCTCAAATCCCGGGATTAATTTTAAAGAATAGAAAAAATCCCGTTACTTTTTAATAAAAAGTTATTTACTTTTACTTTTTTAATTTAGACTACTGCACGCGCGACGTTGCCAAACTTACATCAATGATATTGGATGACCGAAGTTGCAAAATTCCAATAAGCACACGCGCGATGTTGCCACGTTTATTGTTCGCACTACATAGCTTGTGAGAACAAAAGAATACAATAGCGAAAATGCGGAGCACTCCCATTTGAAATCCATTTGAAATCCCGGGAAGGTCCACATTAATATCAACATTTCGATGAAAGTACATAAATAACTCTACCTAATTCCGACCTCTGCTTATCATAGATCGCGGGCCACAGTATAAATAACATCAGTAAAATTTCATCAGATTTGACATTGTAACAACAAAACAATTTTTCATTTGTGCTTCATAGTTACCACAGAATGTTGAGTTAGCTATAAACCAGTAGCCATTTATGTAAAGTCAAGTAAAATCGTATAATTACTTACTACTTAGCTCTGAAATAAACCCCGGTTGAACCCCGGGTGATGATAAAAATGCTTGGGATTAAACTGCCGTTTCATACAGGCTATTCTAATATGAATGACTTAAAACATGAATATTATAAATGTTATATTATATTGCATTGTATAGCGTCACAGCCAAATGAAGATTGTAACTAACCAATCGATAATTAAAAAGAGCATAGCCTGTGAGTTTCTTGCTAGTTCTTCTTACAGAGCGGTGGCTCGGAACTGGCACATAGATTCACTTACACTTAAATATTTTTTGTTTTTTAATTGTTTGGTTGCAAGTGAATCTAAGCTTCGTGATTTTAGTATAATTATAATAGGTTGGGGAAAAAGTCTTTTCGTATTTTTGTATGAAAAGTCAAGACATTTTTTTCAAAGTTTATTTACATTTATTTACAATATATATGTACCGTTTTGTTGAATAACTTTCTGCCATTTTGTGGGCAGAGACATTATCCCGTTACTGTAGAAACTTTGGGACTTCTGATCAAAAAAACGGGACAAATAGTTTTGGCAGTCCTCTCTTGAGGTCAACCTTACAGAACCTAAAGAATTCTGCAGAGACCGAAACAGGTGAAAATCTGAAGGCGCAAGGTCAGGGCTATATGGTGGATGCACTAGGACCTCCCAGTCGAACTCTCTTAATTTTTGCTGAGTGGCTAAAGATGTGTGTGGTCTAGCGTTATCGTGATGAAAGACCACACCCTTCCTGTTGATCAATTCCGGCCGTTTTCTCTCGACTGCTTCCTTTAATCTCATCAGTTGCTGGCAGTAAAGATCAGAATCGATGGTTTTGCCGGGCGGTAAAAGCTCATAATAAACAATGCCCTTCCAATCCCACCATACACACAGCATCACCTTATTTCGTGTTAGGCCAGGTTTGGCCACAGTCTGTGAAGCCTGGCCAACTTTCGACCACGGCCTTTTTCGCACGTTCTTGTCGTACGTGATCCACTTTTCATCGCCAGTTATCAATCTCTTCAAAAACGGCTCGGTTTCATTACGTCTCAATAATGAATCGCAAATGAGTACACGGTTCATTAAGTTTCTTTGAGTGAGCTCGTGTGGCACCCAAATATCGAGCTTTTTTGTATAACCAGCTTTCTTCAAATGGGTCAAAACTGTTTTGTGGTCAATTCCCAGTTCTTCAGCTACATCGTAACTACTAATATGCCGATCTTGCTCCACTCTTGCAAAATTGGCGTCCATTTTATTCGTAACAGGGCGACCAGAGCGAGGTGCATCTTTAACATCAAAATTTCCGGACTGAAAACGTTTGAACCAAATTTGTGCTACTCTTACTGACACTGCATCAGGTCCATAAACATCACAAATTTTTTTCACTGCTTGAGTTGCATTTTTGTCTTTTTTATAATAAAATTTTAAAATGTATCGAATTTCTTCATTAGATTCACTCATTTTTACGGAGAAAAAACAAATGAAAAATAGCGGGAAACAACTTTTTTTTTTTTTTTTTCTTTTCTTTATAATGGAACCTTTTTAATGTTACCAAAACCAGCCAGACACAAATAGTACAGTCAAAAAAATTTTATAATAAGTTTATTCCTACGTTATGCGAAAAGACTTTTTCCCCGACCTAATATGTTAATTGTTTTTTTTTAATTTTTTATAATTTTGACGTTTTCAAGTACTTTGTAATAGTTTATGAAATAAAAAGATTTTTGATTTGATTTGAAACTGAATACCTCTCAAAAACAAAAGTTTGAGGAATTGAAATATTCCACCACGGCGAGCTAACGCTAGAATAAAAATGTAGCAAACTAGCGACCCAGTAGAGCCTCCAACTGAACTTGACTAGTACCACATTCAGGCAGCTGAAACCATGGGAAGCTGCCTTTCGAAGCCGTCTTTGATCGACGCTTCGTTTTCCGACCAACTAGTCTCGCGGCACCGCGGTAGTGGCAGTTCAACCTCTTCATAATTATATTACATCATCCATCAATTTTAAATTAAGACTGAAATATCAAAAATAGGACTTATATTTCTGGTACGTTAAGAAGACATTAAAATATTGATTGTTTATTATGTGAGGACTTTCACCACCGCTTTAAAATACTTCTTGGTAGTCTCATTAACAACCAGCTTAGGTGAGCGACCACATTCTCTGCAGCACTACTACAGATAAGTGCTACTGTTGTGATTTCTCTGTGTCAAGGCGTTCGGGGTTGCGCGCGCGCAGGCTCCCTTACCACCGGGCCACCTCCAGCCAGTTACATAACAGACGTAGCGCCGAACGGACCTCTCGATATGCGCACACATATCTTTATATGTTTCTAAAATTAAAAAAAGTTGACTGTTATAAAAATACCAAGTTTCTAACCATGCGAATTGGTAAGTAGTATTTTATTTATATTTTTAATTAAAATTAGTAAGTTTAATTTTATTGAAATAAAATAAAAAAACTTAATATTTTCAGCTTTAAAAAAATGTATGATAATATTTTGGATTTTTTTTAAAATCTTTAAGTAGAATAAGCAGAGTTTTTTTATTTTAATAAAACTATAAACCTCCTTCTACTCGTTAATTTGAATTAAAATAAAACTAGAAATCAAAAATAGCACATTCCTAATAAAATATAAACATATA
Organism: Musotima nitidalis; assembly: GCA_949126915.1. Lineage (NCBI taxonomy): Eukaryota > Metazoa > Arthropoda > Insecta > Lepidoptera > Crambidae > Musotima > Musotima nitidalis. The sequence continues at coordinate 407,914 of OX421424.1, read as the reverse complement.
GATTAGTCATTTATTACACGGTTACAGAAAATTTATTCGATACTACGTTGGTGTTGAATTAGACAAATTAACATTTTTTTCTAAAACATATTGTTTATATTTTTACTTGCATTTTAAATAAGCAATCTTCTTCTTCTTCCATTTAAATAATGGCGTCGTGCGTCTAGCACATTTAGCCAGTGTCAAGTAAGTGATATATTAATTATATATAATTTATAGTAAATGAGAATGAGTGGTGATCAAGATGATAAATCGAAGATGAAATACCCTCCCCCAAACCCCTTGAGTCCTCAGTAAAGATGTGGGGCTATACTGAGATCTCACATGGACTCCTTGAGAGAAAATTTTAAAAGTGATGTTGCACTGTTTCCTTTGATTTACCAACACTCATGAATGTTCACAAACACTTAACGGTTAATAATCCACCGTTATTACACATTAATGTTAGAAATATCACAAATTTTAGAAAATAAAACAAAACTGCAGACATGACGCTTCACTTTCCCGCCAAGAAGTCCATCTCTAAAAATAACCAATCTGCTACATTTCCTGTATTTTATTAAAATTATGTACTGATATTAAAACTCATAGATAATCTCCATAGCAAGTAGTTTGTAACTATCGTGATCTCACTGGGTGGAAGTAAATTAAGTAATTAAGTATGAAACAATCAATAAAATCTACACATGGCATCGCATCATCGCCATGGCTCAACAGAGCAGCTATTCGTGTTCTCATACTCCCTATAAAGGTTTTGTTGCCACAGAGCATCCTTGAATCGACTCTTGCGCAAGCCGCCCGCCCACAACAACTGCTAAACGAAGCTTAAAACTATGCATATCTTACTTACATACGCATACATTGCAGCGTCACAAAGCATCAAGACGGCTTATGTTAATATTGAGTGTTCAATGTATGTAGTTTGTTAACTATGTCCTACATTTTGGACAGGATATTTAATTTGGTGGGTATGTTTATTACTCCTTGTGGTAATTTGGCAATAGGTTTGTTGTTTTGCTGACTATTATTTTTATGAAACTTCAAGTCTTAATATTTTTGAACAATATTGTAATCTAACACTAAATAAGACTTCTTAATCTTCTGTGATGCAATTATGAGTAAGTTAGTTAGTTGTAAGGCACAAAAAGTAATTGAGTAGGCAACTAAATTCAAGAAATGAGAATGAACGAGTATAAAGAAGAATAAGAATTAGGTTTCTATCTAAGATATATATTTGTACCATAATATAATGCTGGAATAAAACGATAAGCTCCAAGCCCAAATCCAAATTAAGGTGAGCAGAAGAAGTAGCCCTACAACTCTACTTAAATGGGATCTACAGTTGGTATGTAGCAAACTTAACAAGCACAGAGCTCTCTAGATGAAACGGGTTAAATAGAGAGAGGTGGATAGCCTTTCGCCCATATTGGCACTAGACGAGATGCATTCCCTTATTAGTCTCCTAGCATCCTCTGCAAGACATGAGGAGGGAGTTTCCTTTGGAGGTGCCTCTATAACTCGGCAACCATAACACATAAACCCAGATCAAGATAAATATTCGTATTTGTTGCACGAAAATATTTGTCCTATGTAGTTAGTGGTGGTCGAAATCAGAGGCTTAGAACTGGAGTGCAGTCTCACTGACCTTCAAGCTACCATTTTGGTCGTTAATATTAGTTTTAAAGTCTCATATATCCAGACATTTTCCATTCTACCACTTAAAGAAGCTTAGTTTAGGTTAAGCGAAGACCCCCCCCCCAACTGGTCTCCACCTTGTCGTGGTGGGGGGGCTGAGTACCTCCCAGTAGGGCGCAGGAGGCGCTAGGGAATAGGTAACACCCAGAGATTGGCGACTCTGGGTGCCCTTAGTACCGACTACCGGGGGAGAAACTAAGTGGGACCTGTGGAGGGCGCAGCGGGCGGGCCAGGAGGGTCTAGGTAGTGGGGGCAGGGGGCCCCCTCTCTCTCTCATCTCTGTCTCACCATGGACCCTCCGGGCAGTCGGCCACACACGCTATGGTCGCACGGGGAGGTAGGAGGGGCGCGTCCATTGCGCCTCTCTGAGGAGGTCCTCCCGGTTTGGGTCCGGGGGACGTTGGCCGCAGGCGGGGTGTCAAAAGCTGCAACCCAGGTACTGGCCCCCGCCTCTTTCTCAACAAGCGGCGGGCGTCGTCGGAAGATTTTTAGTGGGTATTACTGCTGGCAGTCGTGTCTGCCGGTGGTGAGTCCCACACCCCCCTTTCGGTCCCCCTTTGGCCGGAAGGCAGTGCGTAAATGCATTTTGTTACCGACGTAAAACAAAAAAAAAAAAAGTTTAAGCGAAGACCGAGCTATGAATTGGATGCAACTATTATTATATTACTTTACAATAGGCTTCAATAGACAAAATACAGCTGGTCTACAAACGGTCGTATTTACAAACCGACTGACGGACAGACGAATAGATATATAGTGTTTTGATAACATTCGTTGACTCACCCTCTGCGATCATAGCTATTGTTTTACTATTGTGTTACATTGATAATATACATAATATATACTTTAAATCTTTGACACTATTAATAATTTAATAAATTAAGTGGATGAGGATGATTGCAACTCACGAGTATTATTTGTTTGTATCAGTTTGTATAAGTTGATATGTGTAGTTTCTTTCCTAGTGATTTTCAGGTGTTTTGATATTTCTTGGGTTAAAAAGCACCTCAAGTTTCTCCATATTTTTAGCTACCCCAGTCCTGTCAAATTGTTTTGACAATATTATTCTGCCCTTATTACTTTTATCAATGAGCTCATATGATTAAAAACTGAAATAATTTGTGTGGTTGTGTTGAGATTTTTTCATTGATTTAAATTGTATTTTACCCGATTCTTCACTGCTGCTTATATAATTGACAATACGTAATCGATGGCGAGGAAATATTTGCCAGAACCTCGTCCGTTGATCGGCAGGTGCAGTTGGCTTGGGCTCCTATGGACTTGGTAGGATCCCCCCCCCCCCCACCTCACATATAAATGCAGTATTATTTGCTTGTATAATAAGTGAGGTTATGTGGTTTCAGAGGCGAGTGCGTGGGCGGTGGTGCTGTGCGCGTACGCGTGCATGGGGGAGAAATGGCGCTGGCCGGAGGGTGCCGAGTCGGTGCGCATCGACAACAAAGTGCGCTTCATCGACACCGCAGACCGACACGACAAGTAAGGAACATGTTGTACTCACCACGTATCAACAAAGCCAAAACTTTAAACACTATTAAAAGACATTTATACTACATAAACGGTTTTTAAAATAAATCCGACGCGGATTCCGCCCATAGAATTTGCAATGATAACAGTCGCCTCAATAACATTGTTTTTTTATTTTATTAGGTGCTGCATACATAATCTTAGCGTCTGTGACGCTAAGATTGTAATGCAAATGAACATTGTAATTCAAATACCTAACCAATTGATTATTTAAAAGAGCATAGCATTCTTGCCAGTTCTTCTTACAGAGCGGTGGCTCGGAAATGGCACTTAGATTTACTTACACTTAAATATTTTTTGTTTCTTAATTGTTTTGTTGCATATAAGTGAATCTAAGCTTCGTGATTTCAGTGTAATCATATGTCGACTGTTTTTTATATGTAATTTATGAAATAATTACGTTCTATCATAGTTTTTGCTGCAAAAACTTTGCTATATCCATTTAAAAGGGATGTAGTACGTTGTCGACGAAACTGTGCCCAAATATACACCATTTTTACACATACGCACGTAATCTCACGGCTAATTAACACATGTCTGGTGGGCAGCAACCATGCCACAGCTTCAAAATGGATAGGAGGTGTAGGACAGTCCACTTTTAGCAAAAAGGTCTCTTAATTAAATGTATCAAATGGTGAGAGGTGGCCGAGCCCTTCACCCACATGACACAAGCCGAGATCCTACTCCCTTAGTCGGTTTCTACCACATCCTATTTACAACTGTCTCCTATATATTTTATGCTACTTCATTCTACATAAAATGGTACTGACGGATTTGTAGATTTTGTCTTTTAGCTTTCAGGGATCCGTGGATCGCATGTTGTTTCAGTGACCTGTCTTCATTTAATATCTAAACTGCGCTTATTTGTATATACTTTGGTTTATTGTCCCCAATTGTTGTTGTAAATTGAATAATTAGAAGAAGAATTATCCAACAAAAACTTGAGAAAACGTAATAAACTGTAGGACGAGTAACGGTTACTAGTAAACTATGTATCAATTAAATCCAACACACGGCACAAAAACCTTGGAGGAACAATTGATCGGAGTGAGGTCTTGTGGAAACCCTTGCACATCTTGATTAGACGTTGGCTCCGTCGCTTACCTAATGTATGCAACTAAGGCGCCAGGCGTACACCACTGTCATAGTGAATAGAACGACACAGTATAAATATTTCCGAGTTAAAAAAATAAACTAATATTAGGAATAGAAAACTAGAACGGAAGATTTTAGCACAAAATACTTAATTCCTAAAGTGCACGATATAAAACCAAATTCCACTCCAGCAGAAGATGGAAATACAACAAATAGTTTTTTATAGCACACATAATCTTTCTGACATGTAATTCATGTCACCTTTAACATTATAAACAAAGTCACTTTATTACAAAACTACATGAATCAGATGACGACGGCGTTGATAAGGATTTGAAAAAAATATCCACACAATTTTTCTCGGAGAATAACTTACAATGTACTCAATGTGTTTAAGGACATTAGTTGAGAGTGTTCCTTATTAGTCTTAAGCTGGCCATTCACGGTCTTACGACTTGGTTCCGAAACTCGGTTCAACTGACGTAAATCCAAAAAGTTATCGTGAATTTGAAGCTATAGGTTAAAATTTTCCACTCAACACACATTTAGACTGCAGCAAGAGTGAACTCAGTGTGGATATAATGAGCAGGAACCCCCAAGATAATATTAATGCTAATGTTCTCTAGCGAACGTTTTAAGGCTGTTAAGATGAATATGACTCTGAAGCCCTTGAAGAAGTTGACTTGTGTAGATTGTAAGAATCTTTACTTAGTAACTATATACTAGCCGCCACCGCGCTCACGTCAAGCAATAAATCTATATAATTCAGCCGCTAATGAGGGATGCTTGCAATTATTCTGGGCGTCCGGTGCGCACCACGCGAGCTGCCGTGCCTACCTGCTGCCACCTTGGCCGACTGAACTCTTATGCATTGTTCGCAAGTACATATCAAGATCCTCGCACAATACCCGATTATTATCCCACCGTCTTCTGACACCAGAATGGATTTACGTCACTGATCCGACTTGTAATTGGCATTTTCCTTTGATTGCGTTAGCTGTGATCGCAACAATAGCAGGCCCTACATTAACAATACCACTAGCTTGCAATAAAATTGTACTGCTGATGCTGAAAATTCTGTGCATGTGGAAGAAGTTAAAATCAATTGCAGCTGTTGAGATTTCTTTTCTTTTCTACACGTGTTTCATGGTGTTATTCTAAACTGCGTGATTCATAGATTATTGACTTTGAATGTACAAAGTGTTTTTGCTGTCCTTCTGTCTATTCATTTTTTTTACATAACTTTCAATTGCAGTATAAAAATATATTTACCTATAAAGTTAAACTGTAGGTAGGTTTTTTTGCATCGTTTACGGATAAACATGTCTGATGTCGTGTAATTTTCATATCCACGCAACAAAATGAAATCTAATTTTATTATTACACATTACAGTTTCTTCAAAATACTCATTAAAGTACTCTGAAATGTTGTCCAATCTTCTATTCATAGCTGGTTTCAGTACAAAAAAACAAGTCTTACTTTCAATGTCTGAGTCGATTTAAGGTCAGTAACTCGTATTTCATTACGCCGTGTATTGTAACCATCGATATCCGCAAATTACTGCTCGAAAATAATATTGCGAATATTGTAGTGTCACAACTTATATTGTCGACGAGTTGCAAAATAGTTGGTGAAAGGATTTGGACAAAATCTACATAAAGTTTTTCTATATCGTTAACTAGCTGCCCGTGACTATGTCTATGTCTAAGTGACCTACAATAAATATTTTTATTTCCATTATGTAAAATTGACCAATTGTGCTTTTGAGTTGCATTGATTCCACAGCAAATTTTATAAGTAAAATAAATCTGTTGAGTTCTTTCTTCTTCATAATCTTAGCTACATATAGAGCACAGAGAAGCACTAGCCTTCCTAAATGCCAATCGACCCTGAGCTAACTTTTAAAGCCGATTCAAAGTTTACACGGATATTTAAAAGTAAAGCTTAAAAAAAACGTAAAGGAAAGACATTCATATCATAAAAACTTCCGCTCGGAGAATTACCCGCAAATTTATCGGGTCCCACAAGAATTACAGACTCTTTGCATATTAAAAATCTACCTACATATATTATTTCAAGGATTTTCTATTTTTGGCTTATCGTCGGGGATAGTGCAAATTCGCGAAACTAACATACATTAAGTCCAAGTATCTGCAATAGATTTAGTTTTACAGGGAAAGGTAATAAAAGTTAATAAGTTTCTTATTTCAACTAATTTTGGGCTCATTTTTCACATTATATGTTCTATCTCTTGTTTTAAAAAGATTTTTCTAAAAGTACATAATTTAGGTTCGGTAACAATTACGCGCATTACCTTACATTAGCATAGTTTTTTAGTTACGCAGAATTATCATCACACTCGTTACAGACCCTTACTTTTGAATTCGTTTTTTTTATATAGTTTTTGAATAATATTAGTTGTGTTTAGAGTTCCTTCTTTCATATTCTTGTGAAAATTGCACTAAATGCATGCCCTTTTCACATCTAGTCAAAGTCAAAGTCAAAATACTTTTTATTTCATAAACTATTACATAGTACTTGAAAACGTCAAAATTATAAAAAATAACAAAAACAAATAAAATATAATTATACTAAAATCACGAAGCTTAGATTCACTTGCAACCAAACAATTTAAAAAACAAAAAATATTTAAGTGTAAGTGAATCTAAGTGCCAGTTCCGAGCCACCGCTCTGTAAGAAGAACTGGCAAGAAACTCACAGGCTATGCTCTTTTAAAATATCGATTGGTTAGTTACAATCTTCATTCGTCTGTGACGCTAAACAATGCAACATAATATAACAATATTCATGCTTTAAGTAATTCATATTAGAATAGCCTGTATGAAACGGCAGTTTTATCAGCCATATAGTCTTTGATAGAATAGTATCCCTTTAAAGACAGCTTGCGTTTTATTGTTAATTTAAATTTATTTAGGCTTAATTGCTGTATATTGCTTGGGATTTTATTATAGAATCGCACACATTGACCTTTAAAAGATTTGTTAATTTTTTGGAGCCTAGTGGCAGGTACAACTAGTTTATGCTTATTCCTTGTGTTTAGGTTATGTATATCGCTTTTCTTACTTAATTTATCAATATTTTTATGTACATATACTAGGTTTTCATTAACAAACTGACCCGCCACTGTCAAAACACCAATTTCTTTAAATTTATCCCTTAGTGAATGTCTACATGGTAGATTATAAATTGCTCGTATGGCCCTCTTCTGCAGTACAAAAATATTTTGAATATCTGCGGCACAACCCCACAGAAGAATACCATACGACATAACAATATGAAAATAGCAATGATAAACAAGCCTGGCTGTTTCAACATCTGTTAATTGGCGAATTTTCTTTACCGCGTATGCTGCAGAGCTGAGTCTATTCGACAATTCACCAATATGTGGGCCCCACTGCAGCTTAGAATCTAACTTGACTCAGCTCGTTCGTCACGGCTGTGACTCCGCCATGACGCACCAAAATCTTGACAATAGCTTTTAATATAGATGACAATATAATGTTGATAGGATCACTAAGCGCCCATTTAATCATAGTGATTATCTTATTTATTCGATCGGTTCTACACAGGGCACTTATCGAGTTAGTATGCACTAGCAATTATCCTTGACTTAGACTGCAGATCACAACTACTGACAGACTTATCAATTTCAATTTTTTTACTTTGTTTGTTATTCAATAATTTTTGTACTGGCCGAAAGACAAAACTTAACCAGTTTCTTTCCCATTTCTTGTCTACTGCCCTTGCTCGCCCCCACCTGCGACTTTTCGAAGTTATGTGCGTAATTATCGCTTGCTCTGTTTCTCAGAAAGCACGTTAAGCCGTTGGTCCCGGCTGTCATGAACATATATGGCAGTCGTTATTAGGAAGTCAGTGGCTTCTAATATTCTGACAACTGGTTGGACCACAGAATGATGTTTCTCTTTAGGTTGTCGAGGACAGATGGCAGTCGCTCCATGTAATAATTGAACTTCAGTCAATTCTGAGTTTAGACCAGTGAGCAGACCCTGAGGCTTAAGTCTGAGACAAGGGATAATGCTAGGATATCATGATGATGCCCTTGCCCGCAGTGAATGTGTGCGATAATTTTGATGTTGACGGTAATTAGAGTTACATGATGTAGAATAAGAGTTAAGCTTTCTTTAACCGGACAATTTCGATGATCACAATCGCAATTTATTGTTCATCATATCAGCCCTATTAAGTACACTGCTTTAACATTGACCTCCACAATGGATTAACTTGGCGGTATTGGCCTGTAATCATTACTACCTGCCCAGCGGGTGGGTTGCTGCCCATCGTCCGGTAGGATTTCAGTTTGTCGACTCTTACGACTCCCCGTGAATTTAGAAGGCATATGTGGCTATTCTAGTCCGGTTTATTGTTCATTAAAAATATTTTATTTTACTTCTTTTCCGTTTCATCATCTCAGCCCAATTACGTCCCACTACTGAGCACGGGCCTCCTCTCACATATCAAGTTGTGAGGGTATTAGGTCATACTTCACCACGCTGACCCAGTGCGGATTGGCGGAGGCAGGTGTATGGCGTCCTGCTGTTAGAATTTTTCAAACCGCCCATTAGGCCTCTAACATGGCTTAACGACTACCACATTTTTGTGATAACCGGGACCAACGGTTTAACTTGCCTTCCGAAGCACGGAAGCGCTCGATATCAAATGCCACACAAACGGTCACCCATCCAAGGACTGACCTCTCGAAACTCTGCTGTACTTCGGTGATCATTTTCGACCATCGAGCACCGCAAGGCTACGAGCGCTTCCGTTTATTATAAAATTATTAATTGACGTGTTTTTTTATCTACTACCAGACCCTTACGCAACAGCAACGTGGAGGCAGATGAAGCTCAATTCGAGGAGCCGACAAACACCGAGGGCTTCTACAACCTGCCCCCTGGAGTAGGCCGGTATCCCGTCCGGGTGGAGACTAATCACGCGCAGTACAAGGTGGACCCCAGCTCGGTCTACAACTTGAGGAGATCGTGAGTATCTTGCCCATTCTGCCTCCTGGGGTAATTCTGTACTCCGTCCGGGTGGAGACTAACCACGCGCAGTATAATGTGGACCCCAGCTCGGTCTTCAAATTGCGGAGTGAGGTTGAATCGTGAATATCTTACAACAGATATGGGTACAGTCAGCCTTACAAATTGGTTTGGTGGCCGATCTCAAATCTTAAGTAGGTACTTACAATATAAAAGAAATCAACATGTCAGCCCATTATCTTTCCACTACTGAGCAGTCACGCCTAGCCTCTTGTGCATTGGCAGAGGCAGGTGCGTCCTGCTGTAAGAATATATTGAGCGGCCCAATAGCGTCTCTAGCTTAGTATGTTTTGTTCTGTAGCTTGAGTATGTCATGCTCACTTAAATGTCTGCGTTGGTGGAGTCATGCGTCGGGTCGTTACGTTCCCTAAAATATGGTTGAGCGAAACGATGGCTGGTTCATGCGTCATACTCGTGAACGGGGGCCGCCAGTGGGGACTGGTCTGCTCATGTCTACTATGTTTATTCGTAATCATGCTCGTATAACTTAAAAAAAGTTATTTACTTTTTTTATTTTAAATCTTGTGACTGCAGAACACAGGTTTTTGTAGACTTGTCAAATTGTTTTACTACTAAGTACATTTTCTTGTAACTAGCGGAAGAAAAAACTAACCTTGACGATTTTCTTGCCCGTTCTTTTACAAGAAAGAAGATCAAGCTCCCGCCCGCAGTGAATGGGCGCGCTAGTTTTTAAGTTCTGACCTTCATAAGAACTCTTTTGAGCCAAGCAATAAATAATGTTGACTTTTGACTTCTAATATAGTTTAACGAAATACACTTATAGTGGTAACCGGCACCAACAGCGCGTCCTCCGAAGAACACAAGCGCTCGATAAATACCGCTGAAAGTCATTCAGGATTGAATCTCTCTTCTGTCCAATTTCATAGGTATATTCCGTTTTAGTAATTTGAACTCACAGCCTTTGGTTCATGAACAAGTGCCGCATTAAACGACACAAACCATTACGTACTGATGAATTTAAAAACTGAACACAAATGATCGATTTAAGTGTTGCAGGATTAAACAACATCCGATGTAATGGTTTAATTGTTGATCATAATTGGCTATAATCATTCAATAATATGCGTAATTTACGTTGTTCGTCCTTCTTAGTCATAATAGTTCTGCTAGCTTTGAGATCAGAGTTATTGGAGGATAGCTCATATCGTTATGTTAACTACTAGAGGCTTTGGTTTCGGCATTTGTCTCACGAGTTATAAATATGTTTATTACTATTAAGTATTGCGAAACAGTGTAGTGGTGGGTAGACTAGGCGTCCTCTATAACGAAAACTGCATCTACTATTAAGGCAATTGGTTTACAAATGGATTCACGTCCGTATCAGACATTTCGAGGATTTCAAACTCGCTGCCAAAAATAAGCCAAACTACAACAAAAATTTCAATAGAACGCGGAATATAGTGTTTTGTTTGTAAACCTTTGATAATGCCAATAGTGGAGAAACTGGGCAGTTGATTCATGAAATAAACTACAAATGGTACACAAGGCGGTCCTCATCTTATATGCTCATTTTTTCAAGACCATTTTACGCCCTTTTCGGAATAATAATTAGAATATTTTTTAGAGACAAAAATAACATTGCACAAACAATTAAATCAAACAATATCACATAAACAAAAATAAAACAAAAATATTTTAAAAACAAATCACTTTACAACATAAGTTTAGTAATTAGCGTAATGCTGATTTTTTGATAACAACAAGTGTCAAGTTTACAGACAATTAAAACCATATAATTTGAATCATTGATCTATAAGACTACGTCCGCCATTATAATAATGACATCATCAAATATTACTTTTCTGCTTGAGTTCTACTTTGCTGTTTAGTAACTGCATGATTGTTTGCAGCCCTCAGCAGCAATACTCCGACGGAACTCTGGACTCCATCCAGTTCTGCAAGTGTGTGTCTACCCAGGACTGCAGATCCTCTCTCGATCCCGCCGTAAGTATTTTATCAGCCCTCGGCTAGTGACAGTATCAATCTTTAGGTTACTTTATAGAAAGTGTTCCCTTGTAGGAGCATGTCACACTCAGCAAAGTTATTGTCAAATGTTTTTTTGGTTAACGTTTTAGAATTAAAGTTTAAAACATCTTATAAGTGATCACGTAATCTGATGAATAATATCTAATAGTTATGACTAAACTATTTACAATTTCTTCTTAATATTTTTCTGCTTTCACAATGTTATATAGTTCTAAAACGATTTTTTTACTAGAAAAAATCAACTCCCCGCGGTAACCTCTGAGCTTTGTATAACCGGTACAATGTTCTAACTACTAAGCTACCGGGAACTCCGATGGACGCGTAGAATGGTACTTCATGATTTGCGTTTTAAGCCCGCGTTGGTAAGCCACTAGGTTGGTTAAGATTATCGCTCAACATCAGATGGAATGTTGGAGACCCTTAGACAGAAACCTGCAAGATAATCGAGATAAACATCGCAGGATCACAATGGTCCCGGCCGCCTGCAATCACACTGCAGGTCAGATATTGTAAGTTTATGCGGAGGCCTACGTCTAGAAATAGACTTCCGACGTAATGAACATTAAATAGATTAAGTGCCCAATATGTTTCAGCGTTAATTTTACTTATATATTAGCAACAAAATATATTATATTAAAAATATCACGAAAACCGCTAACTATTAGAATCTTGACAAAATTGGTACAGAGACTAAATTTTAAGCAATTAAATTTATGTAAATACGTAGTTGTTCCATATAAACTGTACCTTTTCTATTTACTTTCTGGTACAGGTTTCGCAGAAGGCGTGTGGCCTGGGGAAGCACTTGTGCTGCTACAAGCGGCCCGGTCAGTCGCCACTTAACTCAGGTAACTACACCATATTTATGTATCTATGAAGTTCTCCTGATCGACTCTCGAATACCCTGCTGCCTCTTCTAAATTGTTCTAGGTCAGCGTGATGGAGTCCATACCCTTTGATTTGTGAGAGGAGGGCACTAATAGGCTGATACCTACTAATAGAAACCTACGGCACAAGTCTTTATCTGTACTTAAAAGAACATGTACTTCTTTATCTTTCAGAGTATTTTAACGAAGTAGATGACGAGAGGCCATCAATTGAGCCGGAGTACATCGGACACGGCGGGGCCTTCCCTCCGCCACCAGGCGCTTTGGGAAATGACAACTTCAGGCCGGACCGCGGACATAAAACTGTAGGAGGCCTTGCAAACAAACAAATTCTCGTCGGCCCCGGTGGTCCCACAGGAAACATAGGTCCTGCGCAAAATTTCGGACAACAGCAAGGAATCCTTGTCGGCCCAGAAGGCCCAACTGGTATGATTGGTAACAAAAACAATCAGCTGGTGCTCGTGGGTCCCGAAGGTCCTACAGGCATTATAGGCCCAGCTCAACAAAATCCAGGAGTTCTCGTCGGCCCTGGTGGTCCAACAGGAGTAATCGGACCAGCTCAACCACAATACTACAAAGACAGAACTGTAGAACTCGGATCGAGTGAAACTGCTCAAAGAGGTATCCTAGTTGGACCTGGAGGCCCGACAGGATTTATCGGACCTGGAGGTTACGGTAGAAGACCAGTATTGGTCGGACCAGGGGGACCAACCGGTATTATTGGACCTTACGGCCAGAGGCCCGGACGACCAGTGTTAGTAGGTCCCGGGGGGCCGACTGGAATCATTGGTCCTCGAAGAAGACCCTACTATGGTAAATAAGTGACGTGTGGTGTGTTTACCGACTAATAACGTAGAGCCGACGCAAGTCAGACGCCGCCAGCCGTCGGTAACGCTTTGTTTAATTTAATACTAGCTGTTGTGGTTCTTGTAAATATTATGTTAGAAGTTGTAAGTGCCTGCTATAAGCCGCTTGAGAGTTACCGCGTGATATGTGATGTTAGCTTTAAGTTACCTTACATTATTTTTGTTAAGTTTAACCAGTTTTATCGTAAATGTATCATCATCCGCAGAGTGTTCGCACCATAATGGAGATAAATTGTTGGGTGAAGATCCTAAGCCGTGCAAGAAAAAGAACTAATATTGTAGCAAAATAAACTGTACGATAACAAAGCTATGCTTTATTTTATCCAAATATTTCCCGACGACTACAATTTTATGAAAGGTCTTTCACCGTAGTAAATCTGTCGAAATCCACACGAAAATAAACTAGAAACAAAAATGACGTTGGGTGGGTTCTGGCTGCGGGCCAATGGAGCGTTACTACTGGGCTGGCCAACACCGCACTCCACAGTTCTGGATTACATTAGATGCGTCAATGGACTTATGCGTGTTTCTTATAAACAGTACAGTATTTCATTGACTTACGTCACGTCTGATTATTCTCTGGTGATTAATTGATACACCAGTCTAAAGCAAAGTTAAGGATTTTCGTGTGAAACCCCGACCCTCACAGTGTGTGTACTAATATAAGGAATTGTCATTTATATAATTTCCTTGATATAATTTTCTTTTCGGACATATGATTTAATAATGAAAGTAACATTTGAGATGGCACGAAGGCATGGCTAGGAGACATCAACTAAAAGATTTCAGGTAACTCTTGTTATTAGGCTTGGTATTATTAAAAATCCACATCGGTGGAATTATTGCATAGTCCAATATCAAACGGCACATTTTATATTATATCTACAGCTAAACGCATCTTAGATAAGTTTTAATATTGAGATGCAACAAAAGTAATATAAGTTAGATTTAAACGACACCAAGATGATCGAAAGGCAAAGGTCATGAATGGAGTTTTTGGTGAGAACCAAAATAGATGACGAAGACGATTCTACATACACGGCTGTTATAATAAGGAACCGTATATTTCTAGAGGACTTTTTTTAAATGACGATGTAAAGTGTCAGAAACTCACCGATGGTCGTGATGACGATAATGGAGTAAAAGAGCGCGCCGGTGAAGGTCCACTGGATGTGGTCGGTGCTCTCGTTCCCGTCCCAGCCGCGAACCTTCATCTCAAGCAGGATGGCGTTCTCGAAGTCCTGGGGTATAATAGTTTTTATAGTGCCACCGCTTCACTTGGTTATGCGACATCTTACCCTTATACTTAAGTCTGAGGTCTTAATGATTTGTATATTTTCTGTACTTCTGTCTGACTGTAAAGGAGTCCATATATTTTTTCTAAGCAGCTACATGCTGCTGAGTCTTAATATGGAGCCTCATAAGCGTAGGTAGTGGAAGTCCATTGTCATTGACCATCACAGTTGGGTGGTCTATATGTAATTTGAATTATGTAAATTTAAAGCGTTAAAGTTTGCCCTTCAATTGAGCCGAACTTGAATACTTGATTTTGAATTGAATTGTATTAAATAACAAATTAAGGAATTTGGTAATATAGAAAAGTACTCGTATAAAAAAGGTACAAGACAGAGGTTACAAATGTCACTTCCAACGCCGTTCCGCAATAGGGATCCTGACAAGATCTGAGGTGCCAAAGCCAGGAGTGCACCTGGCAATCAAAACGAGGCTCTAGCAAAAAATAAATGTTCCCGGTAAGCAGCAATATGCTCGCCACCTACTACGTGGGCCCAATTATATTATTGGTGAAAAGTGGGCGTATCATATGCGTTTACCTACCCCTGCGGGGAAACAGGCGTGGTTGTATTTATGTATGGACCTTGCATTAGTAAGTATTACTTTAACCTTGTAATGTGTGAGTACCTTGAGCATGTCAACGGCGCCGGTGGTCCAGTTGCTCTGGTTAAGTAGCGGCACCTTCGTGGTCATCAGCCACATGCTCTGCGTGGTGTTCTCGCGGATTCGAGAGATGTTCATCTTCACCTGAATCAAACAATTTTATACATTCTAATCTCATGTCAATATGGGAACGGACATTACCCTGATGGTAGTTGAGCCTGTCTAAAATGCCAAATAGCACTGGACTGCGCTCATCATCTAAAGAGATTTGAAGTGTGATATTATGACGAATAATGTAACTAACAAGCCGGGTTACAGTATAGCCGTCAAAGCTACTGTTTAGAGACAAACTGCTACCAATGCGAGGGTACATTATAAAAGGATGTCTGCCCTGAACCATAAGTATGGTGATCACCATGAAGCGCTCGTGGCTCTGCGGTGCTCGGTGGTCGGAAACGATCACCGAAGTACAGCAGAGTTTACTGAGGTCAGTCCTTGGATGGGTGACTGTTTGTGTGACATTTGATATCGAGCGCTTCCGTGCTTCGGAAGGCACGTTAAGCCGTTGGTCCCGGTCATCACTAAATGTGGTAGTCGTAAAGCCATGTTAGAAGCCTAATGGGCGGCTTGATAAATTCTAACAGCAGGACGCCATACACCTGCCTCCGCCAATCCGCACTGAGTCAGCGTGGTGGAATATGATCCAATATCCTCGCATCTTGGTTTGTGAGAGGAGGCTCGTGCTCAGTAGTGGGACAATAATGGGCTGAGATGATGATGATGAAGCAAAGGTACTCGTTTTAGTTCCTAATGTCCACGACTTGGTTTCCGCACAGGACAAATATTTGTGTGCATGAACAAACTATTATTATATTTGTTGTGGGCTGGGTATCTCTGTTACATAGTTTAAATGACTGACATTGCATGAATTTGGATCAAAGTATTTATACTGTAGTAAACAGTCCTATAGGTTTTAGTACGTGTACATCACAGAGTAAACATTTCTGCCGCTGATTTCTGGCAGACGTTTCGCTGAAACGATCCATCATCGCCCAATTACTGTGAGATGGAGAGACGACACTGAGATTTGTGTTTGCGAGCCACCAGCTAGCTTTTATTAGTTATTATACGCAATGTGGTTATTATTACTTTTTCTTATAAATTCCTGTAATGCTCGTGTATGTAACATATATCGGAGTGAGGCTGAGAGCAGAAAGCAACAATTTAAGCAACAATATTATTGGGTTTTTAATTTTGGCCACAAATTCTTCGAGGTTCAAGGTTCTTTTGCAACACTTACATAAGTTCTCCTAGCTGGTCTTACAAAAATCACACTTACACCATTATTTAATTTCCAGATAAGTATAGTTTAGAACTTGTGTTATGGATTCTAAAGAACGGATAAACATAAATACATACTTTTTTTTTGTAAAGACATACCGACTTCACTAAATAGTATAAAACAAAGCTTTTCGCTTTCGGTCCCTCTGTACGCTTAGATCTTTAAAACTGCGGTTTTTTTAATAGATTGAGTGATTTTAGAGGAATGTTTATATGGTGGTCACGCGGACGAGTTCGCGGGCGGTCGCTAGTAATATATATAGAGAACAAATATTCATGTTTCCGAACAAAAAGATTTGACCAGTGAGGGAATCGAACCCTCGCCTCGAGCTTAGTAGCGAAGTGATTCAAATAAATTATTATCTTATCTTAAGTGCAGCAATACTCCACCTCCTCTATCTTCACACATTGGTCGTCCATTATTTTCGCGTGTTTGCTTTATTACCTCGGTGGCGATTGGTACGTAGGTTGGTTCCGCAATAAGAAACTAGGCGATTAAACCTTTAAACTATAATCTTGCTAACTTAATACTTGTGCATTTATCTTTTATCGTCATCATCACCACTGATGAACATAGGCCTCTCGCCACTAAACTTGTTCATCATTAGGGGAACTTAGTTGTAATAATTAAAAAATAATTTAAAAGAACATAGCCTGTTTTTTTATTGTCTGTTCTTCTCACAGAGCGGTGGCTCGGAACTGGTACTTCATTATATTTTCTTTTAAAAAATTGCTTGGTGCGTTTAGCACTTTTAGCCAGAAATTGGCAATTAGATTCATTTGAACTTTTTTGTTTTGCATTTGAGTGAATTAGTGCGTCGTGATTTCAGTGCAGTTATTCTTTTTATATTTCGTTTTGACTCTTGCAAGTGCTATGTTATGTAAATAGTAAGTACCTATGTTGTTAAAATAAATAACCTTTGGCTTTCTTGACTATTGTATTTGATTTGTTATTATATCGCAACTCAACTATTCTCTGTAGAAAAGTAATAAAGTGCATTCGTTACAAAAGTATTTCGATAACCCCGCCAATTTGAACACAAATCAAAAGATCTAAGAGTACATTTTGAAACTATACTACAACTTTGTTACCTCTCGCTCGTGCTGAGCCTCGAGCCGCTCGAAGGTGACAGCACCCAGGATGCAGTAGGCCACCACCAGGCTGATCATCACGAAGTGCGAAAACACCACCGAGCACAGCCGCCACGTGTAGTACAGCACCTGGCGAAAGACCACTTTTATCATAAACTTCCCGGCCATGCACAGTACAGTTCAATGTCTGTATGTACACGGGATTAACGCATTTTTCAGGACAAATAGTAACCTTCTCTTTTCTTTTTAGCGGTCAAGTCAATATTCGTCCCAGTAGGTATTTTTTTGGAAAAATACCATTGATACAGTTACTTAAATTATTCCACAAGAAAACAATGAAAAAATAAATTACACTATTTATGACGTAGGAACTTTAAGACTATTAAATTTATTACGTAAAAAAAAGCTTACGATGAAAAATAACATACTAAGCTGGCTTAGTATCGTAACTTATGCCTGTTTAATAAGCCACCTTGGGGGAGAAAAATTAAACTATTTAATTTCACACACGTAAATGTTGAACTTAAAGTTAAAGTTCAAGGGGCTCATTACGAAACGAGATCTAAAGTAAGACTAGGTTTAAAACTAGTGCTGTCACTGTCTTCGTCTTATCAAATGAAAGTGACGGCACTAGGTTTAAACCTTGTCTTACTTTAGATCGCGTTATGTAATAAGCCCCCAACAATTTACTAACATTTAGTTGCTCCTACGCAAAATGCACCTGCAATTACTACATCCGTGGTTCTCGTTAGCTTTTTTAAAAAATAGTTTATTAATAACACAATTCTTTATAAAACATCACATTATATAGCCATGAGTAATTTAAAAATAGTCATATGATGAGTACAACAAAGAATCGTGGCTACCTAGAAGATGTTTCATCATTTCCGCCTTCTCTGACGAACCATGGTAAGAGGGATTTAGGTTGTACTCCAACACGCGGACCACCTTCGACCCTTTTGAACAGTCCCGCAACCCCGGCACTCTTGACCCCCTCTGAATTGGGGCCCCTCTTGTGTGTGGCGCCTTGCTGCTAAAATTTATCAAGCCGCCCAATAGTTTCTTCAATGTCTTCAAAGCCTTCAATGTCAAATGACCACCCCTCTAAGGGCTTAACATCGGTGATCTTTTCCAGCCACCCAGCAACACGGAGCCACGAACTATTCCCAACGCGAGTATTTGTGTACATTCATACATAATCATGCGCTGTTATTTACGTTAGAGCATTTAAATCTCCGCGTGTGTATAGTTCGATCAGCGTGTTTGGCAATTACACCGAATTAACCACACCTCTTCGTGTACCTGTTAGTGAGTTAGTGTAATGTAGTAAACATACCATTGGTCTTGTTGGATATATCCCTTTGAAAATACTAATGACTGCTTCAATCACATTTTTTCTCTCCTTAGTATTAGGAGTATTACAAACTTTAACCATATTGGCCCTTTCATATACATCATCTTTAAAGTAATTGATTTTTTTAAATATATTGCTTCTACTTTTTAATTTACATACATTATGTCACGCCTCTTTCCCGTAGGGGTAGACAGAGATCACATCCTTCCACTAGCTACGATCTTGGCACACACTTTTAGCTTCATTTACAGTCATTATCCTTCTCATATACGCCCGTCGGCTTAGGGTACTTTTGACCTGCCTTTTCTTTCTTTATTTGGTCCAGGAAGGTCTTACGTCGTCTTCCCCTCCCAACACTTCATTTCGCTTGTCCATCATAAATCACTTTCGTTAGTCCACTTTCATTTATCCTCCCAACATGACCAAACCATCTAAGCATACCTTTCTCAATTCTTGTCACTATATTTTCTTTAACACCAGCTTCGGCTCTTATCACTTCATTCCTAATCCTATCACTAATGTCACACTAGAATACTTCTAAATGCTCTCATCTCTACTGCATTAATATTACTTTCATCTTTCTTTACTATTGAATTTGATTTTTTTTTTTGCATTTACTACTATTTATAGTTAGGAGACATAACTTCTTACTAGAATCACTAGTACTATCTTTTATTTGCATTGTTGTAAGGTAATTTATATATTCCTAGTTATCTCCTACGTTGTGATAGTTTTGATATAGTTGAGTCTGTGGTATGTCTGTGCCTTAATTGGACTACTATTGTATAACAAAAAGTGTAAATGTATATCAATTAGATTGATGACTAAATTGTCCTTACTAGAGGTCCTGGCGGGAGCCCAAACTTAATTAGTTTCTTGGCCAATCAAGCTTCTGCCCATAGATATGGACGCGTTAGTTTTTAGTTACCACACATAAGTACTCTATCGGAGCCCTTGTGAATAAAGGGTATTTAATTTCAATTCATTGAAAATATTTCATCAATCGTGTTTTTTGTAGTAAGGTAAGTTACAGACATTGATTTGTTTTCGTTGTTTGGTTTTTAACTTCCTTAAGCAAGATGTATTTTGTTACACATTTAATTAGTCTGCAATGACAACAGTCAACGGAGCAGTAGATAGTAATTTTATGTATACAAACAAAATAAAAACAAACAAATCTGAATTTTGGTTGAGTACCCAACTTGTCGTTGATCGTTGAATCGTTGATCGTTGAATAGAACTGAACCAAACCTGCACTTCGTCAGTCTTATATTCCAACTGCGTAACTCCAAAAAATACCAATTTTTTCCTCTAATGCCATCTAGTGTCAAAATTTGGGATCTATCGATTGAAATGTCTCTCAAGTCCCATATTAATAATAGGTTGGGGAAAAAGTCTTTTCGTATTTTTGTATGAAAAGTCAAGACATTTTTTTCAAAGTTTATTTACATTTATTTACAATATATATGTACCGTTTTGTTAAATAACTTTCTGCCATTTTGTGGGCAGACACATTATCCCGTTACTGTAGAAACTTTGGGACTTCTGATCAAAAAAACGGGACAAATAGTTTTGGCAGTCCTCTCTTGAGGTCAACCTTACAGAACCTAAAGAATTCTGCAGAGACCGAAACAGGTGAAAATCTGAAGGCGCAAGGTCAGGGCTATATGGTGGATGCACTAGGACCTCCCAGTCGAACTCTCTTAATTTTTGCTGAGTGGCTAAGGATGTGTGTGGTCTAGCGTTATCGTGATGAAAGACCACACCCTTCCTGTTGATCAATTCCGGCCGTTTTCTCTCGACTGCTTCCTTTAATCTCATCAGTTGCTGGCAGTAAAGATCAGAATCGATGGTTTTGCCGGGCGGTAAAAGCTCATAATAAACAATGCCCTTCCAATCCCACCATACACACAGCATCACCTTATTTCGTGTTAGGCCAGGTTTGGCCACAGTCTGTGAAGCCTGGCCAACTTTCGACCACGACCTTTTTCGCACGTTCTTGTCGTACGTGATCCACTTTTCATCGCCAGTTATCAATCTCTTCAAAAACGGCTCGGTTTCATTACGTCTCAATAATGAATCGCAAATGAGTACACGGTTCATTAAGTTTCTTTGAGTGAGCTCGTGTGGCACCCAAATATCGAGCTTTTTTGTATAACCAGCTTTCTTCAAATGGGTCAAAACTGTTTTGTGGTCAATTCCCAGTTCTTCAGCTACATCGTAACTACTAATATGCCGATCTTGCTCCACTCTTTCAAAAATGGCGTCCATTTTATTCGTAACAGGGCGACCAGAGCGAGGTGCATCTTTAACATCAAAATTTCCGGACTGAAAACGTTTGAACCAAATTTGTGCTACTCTTACTGACACTGCATCAGGTCCATAAACATCACAAATTTTTTTCACTGCTTGAGTTGCATTTTTGCCTTTTTTATAATAAAATTTTAAAATGTATCGAATTTCTTCATTAGATTCACTCATTTTAACGGAGAGAAAAACAAATGAAAAATAGCGGGAAACAACTTTTTTTTATTTTTTTCTTTTCTTTATAAAGGAACCTTTTTAATGTTACCAAAACCAGCCAGACACAAATAGTACAGTCAAAAAAATTTTATAATAAGTTTATACCTACGTTATGCGAAAAGACTTTTTCCCCGACCTAATATTTAATTAGTTATAAACGAATTGGTATAACACCTATACGAGTACACCTATATAAGTTTTACTTTTTCCTTTAAAGTTTGCTCAATAGGAGTTAAGCAGTTTGAAAATTAGGCCGACCTCATCTCAGTTCGGTTTGGTCATTTTATGTGA
This sequence comes from Musotima nitidalis, assembly GCA_949126915.1. Classification (NCBI taxonomy): domain Eukaryota; kingdom Metazoa; phylum Arthropoda; class Insecta; order Lepidoptera; family Crambidae; genus Musotima; species Musotima nitidalis. Next base: position 386,240 of record OX421424.1, on the reverse strand, counting down.
GTTTGAATAATGTGATTTTATGAGAGAGTTATGTAAGTGAGAAGATATCATACTAAGTCTTAAAATAATAATTGAGGCTATTTCCTGTAACCATAACATTGCGGTTACTACCTGTTGGAACTGTCTTTGTGTTTGACGAGATGGGTACTAAATCGTACATTTTAAGATTCTCAGCAGGGCTCTCACATAAAGACTAAGCTCGCTATCCAGGTATACTACTATCTTTTGACCATCAACATATTGTGCAGTCCATCAACACCCGATCCAAGTAATTTGGTATTTCAACCTTTCGAGCATTTGGCTTTGGAATTATCTGCCAGCGCATGTGTCCTAGCTTTTATAGACCAGGGTATTTCAAGCATTATGCAGCCCGTCATGGGTGGGTGCGCTTGTAACCCTTTTTTTTGTTTTACGTCGGTAACAAAATGCATTTACGCACGTCCAGAGGGGAAACGAAAGGGGGTGTGGGACTCACCACCGGCAGACACCACTGCCAGCAGTAATACCCACTAAAAATCTTCCGATGACGCCCGCCGCTTGTTGAGAAAAAGGCGGGGGCCAGAACCTGGGTTGCGGCCAAAACCGGGAGGACTTTCTCAGAGAGGCGCAGTGGACACGCCCCTCCTACCACCTTGTGCGATCGTGGCCGACTTACCGTAGGGTTAATGGTTAGACAGCAGGGCCCCCTGCCCCCGCTGCCTAAGACCCTCCTGGCGCTGCTAGACCGCCCACTGCAACCTCCATATGTCCCACTTAGTTTCCCCCCCGGTAGTCAGTACTAAGGGCACCCAGTGTCGCCAATCTCTGGATACCCTTAGGCTTAGGCCTCTCCGCCCTACCGGGAGGTACTCAGCCCCCCCAACACGCCAAAGTGGAGACCTGTCGGGGGGGGGGGGGTGCTTGTAAATCCGCCCTACCGGGAGGTACTCAGCCCCCCCAACACGCCAAGGTGGACATATTTCCGGGGAGCGCTTGTAACCCTACTTATTACACGGTATGAATCGCTTTCATTTTTGTGACTGCATAGACTGCTTACCATCAGGCAGAATGTGGCTATTATAACGAGTCACATTCAGAAAAATATTGTAAGCTCTTTCAATATTGGAAGACGCTAATATTAATGTTGGAAGCATGGTGTCAAAGTAAAAAAAAATACTTTTTTTAATAGTTCTATGTCATTGATATTAGAAGCACGGAGGAATACTCACTTTAGCACATTTGCTGGGTGGAGGCATGGGCGCGGGGAACTCCCCCCGCTCGATCCTCACGTCCCGCCGAGACATGGTCTACTTGCCTAATTTTACCTAAATTATAATTAAAACGTCATCTTCATCATTTAGCAGCCTTCGTTATTTAACACTTCTCCTGTCTTATAACCGTCTCATCACTGTTCATCTTTATGCTCAGATTAATCCACAATATTATTATAACGTAATAAAGCGATACGATTTTATTCAAATTAATGGACTGAGACCAACTTATGTTAAAATTATTTTTATAAACATACTAGATAGACAATGTATCAAATTAAAAAGAAAGAAGTATAAAAGTGTTTTTAAACCAATAGAATTATATCCCGAACTTTTCAAAAATTATTTTGCTTTCACTACAATTTTGCACTTCGATATTTTTGATAAAAGCGTCACCAAAAATGTATTTTTCAGTGCGCAAGCGCGTGCTCCCGCGGCGACGACTCTTAGAACTCGGGATAAATCGGGAACAGACCGCGTTTTACTGCCGAATCGCGGATATTTGGGTCGGGATTCGACACCAACGGTTGCCATTCATAGTTTTCTTTGTAGTGTCTTATCAGAACAATCTGTGACAGCATTGACATCGCGAGCTATGTGGTTAGAATACTACAGTGAAAAACATAGATAAGATAAGATAAGATAAACTTTTTATTGCAACGAAAGACACACATACATATAAAACAATAAAAACAAAATTACAATAATTAAAAAAAAAATATAAATAACAACAAAAAAACTAAAAGTAAAGCATTCACATAGTGTGCATGTGTGTCGCAGCGCTGCAGAATGGCTACGGCTCAGTGGGTTTTTTGCTCTGAGAGAGCAAAACACTGATTTTCAGCTTTTGCCGAAACAGTAACACGAGACGCCCCCAAAATACCGTGTATAATTTATAATATAAAGTACAAGTTTATAAATAGGTAAAGAGTTATATAAAAGTAAAAACATTTAAAAGAAAACACTATTAGACAGTTAATTAAACCATTGATCCTACATATATAATAAACAAAGTCAATATTATCAACACTACCAAAGTCAATATTACCAACACTAGCAAAGTCAATTCTACCAAGGGCGATAAGATGCACTAAGATCTTAGAAGTCCAAGCCAGTTCCTATAATCCTGAGTCTTTTAAGCGGGGCGTGAAACGACATTTTTGAAGGCCGTCATGAGTTAGTGCACTTGTAATCGTGCTTACTCCATGATAGCTTACGAACAGGCAGGATGTAGTCGTGGTGCCGTAGTACATTTAAAAAAAGCACACGAGGCTCTGGCAAACATACAATTTCCAGGTAAGCGGCATTAGGCTCGCTTTAAATAAAACTAAAGTTAGTACATTCTTTAGTTTATTATTTAAAAGTAAAACCAATAGTTTTATTTACAGTATATTTTATTAAAAAGTAAATTATATGATATTTCAATACAGTATTAACAATTAGTAAACTTTATATTCATAAATATAACTGTATAAATAATTAACATGGTGAAAATGGCAATTTTATTAAATATATTTAACATTGTAAAATACAATACGCTTTGTATTAACTACTTTAATAGTTATATTGTCTTTATGAAATTAGAGGATTGTTTAGGTAACACAAAATGTCACATCACAGCCAACATTCAAGGACTCGTCAAAAACACTCTCAAATATATGAATAATTAAATACGATTATTTGTAAATATACAAATCTAATTGATCAATCGAATCGAGCTACAAACGGCCGGAGTAAGTTTAATTACAATTTTGGAGATGAATTAATAATTAATAATTAATATTTAAGACCTTCTGGTTTAAATAGAAAAAGTACAGAGATAATTGTAGACAGCGTATTTTCTTAATTTTGACTTATTATCACAATTTTGAGTTAAAATATTCATGTTCTATTATTATTATTCATTCAGATTCAGTCTAATGATGTGTAATATACATAAAGTTTTGGAGCCGAAAGTACCTCGTCCCCATCATCCTCTTACGATCCAGTCATCATCTTTGGAGCCCAAGCACACCTGCGCGTGGTACACCTACCGATTAATGGATGATGCTCTGGCAAAAATAGTAGTTCACGGTAAGCGGCAATAGGCTCGCCACGTATTGCCGAATCCACGTGGAACGTATTTGGCGAAGCGTTGGCATCACATGCCTCAGCCTTTGGGAAAACAGGCGCGTTTGTATGTATTATCCTGATCTGGTCCTAGATTGTCTGGTGTCGGCGCAGAATGTCATTACATTCTATTCACCTTGATCAGTCATCATCGACTCACCTACCCTCTTCCCGATCGTATTCACTCACTCAATCATATATTCAATGCGTAACTCGTCCACACTAGTAATAGAAAAGCAAAAGTAGTTCTCTGTCCGTATTTTACTTACTATAGCCTCAACTGCCATTAATAAGTCCCACACCTTGGAAAAGGATTTATTAAGTTTTGCATTGTCCATTATTAAATCAGGGGCGGCCGTTTGTATTATATTATAGATTCTTATCAATTCTACTAATATTACATATTGAGTGTTCAATTCTTTATATAAAATTGTTCTGTCTATTTGATCATTTACGGTTCTAAAACTAAGAAGTCTTGCATCAGTTGAAAATGAATAAATCTTTGATGCAGAAATAAATTGGAGTTGACAATAACAGATTTTGATCTAATTGTCTGTTGAAACGTATAAAGCTAAAATATATATCAGGTTGGGATATAAATTTGTCTTCATCAATTGCTAATAAGAACTTATAAGCAGCTGATGAAGCCAAAACTGAGAACTGACGCGCAACACTTATGTTTTGTCTTATTGGCTAGTGAATGGGGATTTAATTTTGGCCAAATCAGCAAATGATCAGTTTACAACATTCAAAACTCCTCAGTTTCAGGATCGTAAATGTCCAGCTTTAGTACAGTAATCCAAGGTCAGTGAATCCTTTCACTAGCTAGTAGCAGTCATCTGTATGTCTTCAGAGCTCCGCGATTTCTTGGCCAGCATCTCGGCTTCCTTGATGGTGTCGGGCAGGCGGACATTCAGCGTCTCAGGAGTGGTCAGCATCAGGCCCGCCGCTACTATGGCTGCGGCCCCGAACAGGACTGAAGGCAGCCATTCTACGTAGATTGCCTGGAACAACGATTTACTGTTAACATTTTTAAAACTGTGAACTGTGTTAATGTGCCCCCATGCTAAGATAAGCTTTTGGTATAAACGTTGACCCTGAGTATGAAAATTAATTTCTTGAGATTAAATTGATCTATCACCAGTTCAATTGTGAAAAAAGATCAGTTTTTAACTTTAGAAAATCTACGAGAGTGAGTTCTGTCTAAATATAGCGACGAGAGATAAAACAAATAAAAAAGCTTTTATTTAATTTGAACCGGAAGAGAAGATTTATACTTTCCTGTGCTGGAGATCTTGTCTCATCGAGTGGCCTTCTATTGATTAATTAAGATAGAAGCATTTAATGATAAACAAATTCCAGTATTCACTTTAGAGAATATTTACAAATATTTATAATAAAAATATAATAATTTTGAAGATTTTCTAATACTTTTACCCAACAGGGTACAACCATATAATGGACCTGGTTATTTGACGATAGAAACTGGGCTATGCCTGACAGGACAAAATAGAATCAAATACAAAAATACAATTCTTCAAACGGTTACTGTCTACAACTTATAATATATGGAGACTCCTTTTAAACATATGCAGTAGCAGCCTCCGCTCTTCCATAGCCAGCAATATATATCTTATCTTGGGCTTTACATTTAGATACTTTTTAATTTTAATACATTTTAGATCGTATAGAATCGTAAAAAATCATTTCCTAGAAGGCGGATGATTATATCCAAAGCTTGTTGTTATACCACAAAGTGGCACTCAAGCAGCTCACCTGATGAAAAGTGGTTACCGCATCCAGTAGACGCCTTAATGGTACATTACTCGTCAAAAGGTCTAACCTGATGTCCAGCGCTACTGCCCAAAAAAAGCAGTTATACTCGATTAGGCTTTATTTGCAACTTTTAAAGCACTGTCGTTTCAATGTAAGCATTCACTAGCTGGTGATGGAGTCGTGTGGTACCGGCCTAGAATAATACCACCCCTTCTCATCCCACGGGGTTTCGTAAGAGTCGACGAAGACAAATCCTACCGGATGATTGACAGCAGCACCATCCTGCGTACTGGCTCAAGCTAATAATAATAATAATGTTTGTTTGACGACCGATATGGCGTGGTGGCGAGTATACCCGCTTTCCGCTCCAAGGTCGTGGGTTCGATTCCCACACAGGACAAATATTTGTGTGCATGAACATGAATATTTGTTCTGGTCAGGGGGTTTCCCTATGTATATTAAGTATGTATTTACAAAAAAAAAAGTATGTATGTACGTTTATCCGTTATTTAGTATCCATAACACAAGTTCTTAATGATACTTATCTTGGAACTAAATAATTGGTGTAAGTGTCTGAAATATTTATTTATATTTATTATTTATTTAATGTTTAATTTTCTAAAAGCATAAACAGTGTTTCTATCTCTAAACAAAACATAGCTTAGGTACTAAAGTGATTTTGCGAAACATTTTTAGAGACAAAGTGAACGTCCGTGCCTGTGCTAGTATTAAGTGTGTTACAGACACTGGCGCCCTCCTCTTACAATACTATAGAAGTGAGTTATTACAAGACGTTTGTTCTAATCATTAATCAACTAAATTACATCAAAAACTGCGATCACCAACCAGCCTGCCCAGGGTTGTGAGCTTGTGAGTACTATATTTGGATAGGCCAATGTCCAGTAGCGCTCGTAGCTCTGCGGTGCTCGGTGGTCGGAAACGATCACCGAAGTACAGCAGATTTTACAGAGGTCAGTTCTTGGATGGGTGACCGTTTGTGTGGCATTTGATATCGAGCGCTTCCGTGCTTCGGAAGGCACGTTAAGCCGTTGGTCCCGGTTTTCACTAAATGTGGTAGTCGTTAAGCCATGTTAGAGCATATTCTAACAGCAGGAGGCCATACACCTGCCTCCGCCAATCCGCACTGGGTCAGCGTGGTGGAGTATGACCCAATACCCTCACACTTTGATATGTGAGAGGAGGCTCGTGCTCAGTAGTGGGACGTTAATGGGCTGTGATGATGATGATGATGAATGTCCAGTAGTGAACTTTATAAAACTGATGATGATGGTCATGGGGATGTAGAACAAAGGGCCCGCACCAGCAGCGGCATCTGCGGCGCCACGATGGAGCCGAGGCGGCCCACCATGGAGCAGAGGCCCAGCAGCGAGTGGCGCGCGTGCGTGGGGAACAGCTCCGACGTGTACATGTAGATGCCTCCGAACGCCTGCGTGATGGCCACCTTCCCCACCAGGTACAGCGCCGTCGTCAGCCATGACATCGCTGCGAACAGACACACACACACACACTTATATTTTGTAGACGATTATAAATTGGTTTGTGTAGCGATCATTTTTATGTTATTAAATTTTAAACATAAGACTTTAGCCTGTAATAAAAGTAATTAGTCCCATTGGGGAATTTGCGTTCCGCGAAACTGGGACTGGGAGACTAATATTCAGCAGTAGATTTAAAGTACCTAGGATATTGATGATGAATTTGGTCTTTCAAATCAGTTCACCAGTAACACCCGACAGCCAAGTGGCTGTGAATTGTACTTTAAAGAATAAACACTATTCCCTCAACTTTGTTTTTACAATAGTACAATTTATATATTTATTTTATACAACACATTAATCACATTATGTGATATTAATTTTAAAAATATCGATGAATAATATATATGAAATGCGCCTTTCTCCCTCTGACAGTCTTATTATTTCTTCACATAATTTTTAAGTAACTTATTTAAATCTTTTCTAAATAGATGATACATAAATAATATTTCATTAAAAAATTAAGCTCAAATTGAACATACTTTTAGGCACAAATGCGATAGTGATACAGGAAACTCCGCAGACAGCATAGGCGACCAGCAGCGTCTTCTTCCGCCCGATTCGATCCAGCACCAGCGCGTTGGTGACCGCCGCGATCACCTCCACACTCACCACCAACATGTAGTTGGTATACTTGTCACCAGCTAACGACACTGAGTTTATAGCCAGGCCGTAGAACACGAAGGTACACGTGATCCACCACCACGAACAAATCGCCAGCCGAGTCATTATAATCGGCGAGCGTAACACCTGCATCCACAACCCAGCATTTTCATTCGCATCATGATCTGTCTTCTCTTCTACTGCTTTTGGCTTTTCTTCTGTTAACTGCTTCATCGTTTCATCAGAAAAGGTTACATTATTCATTTTTGCTGCTTTCATTATAATATCGACAGCCTCTCCCTTTCGTCCCTTGGTGAGGAGCCATCTGATGCTTTCTGGGAGGAGGTAGATGTAAGAGAGAAATAGCAGGGATGGTGGGTAGACCACGAGGATGAATGTCCGCCAGTAGCTGAACGTTTTGGCGAGGAGGGCGAAGCTGAGCCCGCCCAGCACCAACATGATGCCGAGGAAGGCGGTTGTGAGCACCCTCTTGTCTTGTCCCAAAAGCTCTATAGCTGAAAACAGAAATAATTCTTTATTTGCCCTATTTCTTCAAGTAACACGCCACCCTAAATTGGATTAAAACATAATCACAAAACAACAGTTAACTAACTAGGTTATTCGTCGTCATCGTCTCAGCCCATTAACGTCCCACTACTGGGCACGAGCCTCCTCTCACTTACCAAGGTGCGAGGGTATAGGGTCATACTCCACCACGCAGACCCAGTGCGTATTGGCGGAGGCAGGTGTATGGCGTCCTGCTGTTAGAATTTTTCAAGCCGCCCAATGAGGCCTCTAACATGGCTTAACGACTACCATATTTAGTGATAACCGGTACCTTCCGAAGCACGGAAGCGCTCGACATCAAATGCCACACAAACGGTCACCCATCCAAGGACTGACCTCTCTAAAATCTGCTTTACTTTGGTGATCATTTCCGACACCGAGCATCGCGGAGCTACGAGCGCTTCACTACTTACTAGGTTATTAGGTGTATAAAATTTAATAAGAGGACGAATAAGAATCAAACTCTTTTTAAAACTGTAAGTGAACTATATGTTCTTAGTATAAATAGTGCTTATGTTTGCTTAAAAGATGGCAGTGTACATTATTAAATTGCGCAAGCGTTGATTGTTTTCCGTTATTTTTGCAATTAAATATAAGGTGTAAATCTTTCCTGGCCTTTTTAATTAATACCAATGTATGTTAAACTCATAGAATTCGATGCTGTTATAGGGCCTCAAGGTACTTCATCACTGAAGTTAAATGGCATTTAAAGTGAGTCTTTGGAAAATTGTCAAAGCCAATTTTAATAGCACCAGAACAGACGCCTCTGTCAGCAAGCGATGGTTAACATATTTACTTTGTTCCAATCACCGCGCAACTGTTATTTACCGAAAATTCCGAACGAATCGGTGATTCGGACACCTACCGCGTTTGTGACTTAACCAGTTGTCCATAGGCACTACTATTATAATAATAATAACAAAATCATTTATTTCGAACCACTGTCCATTTTGTTAGTAACAATTTACTTAACCTACCGTTAGTACACACTAATAATCATAATAACAACAACACAATACCAATCAAGACTGTACATTTCCACTCGAAATTGTACAGCAATGATTAATATACACACAATCTAGACGACTAGCGATCACGCCTATGGTACCGTTGACGCCTATGACGATTATGTAGACATTGTCAAAGTTTTAGAACTCTTCACATCTCATGCTCTACTTCTATTACTTTAACAATATTGGATATTTGAACACAGAATTCTTAAAATATATAAAATTATCTGTCGGTGCCTGTGTTTCCCAGATGCTATGGCCCGGGTCTTTAAAAAGGGGCATGAAACAACATTTGTGCGAGCTGTCATGAGGAGGTGCATATGTCACAGTGTTTATTCTACGATATGGTGCGCTCTTATTATTTTGGACTGCATCGAATGTTTACTATAAGACATAATGTAGTCATTATGGCAAGTCTCATTAATCTTACTTAATATATAAGCGGCGGGGAACGCGCTGGCCCCGGCGACTGTCTCCAGGAACTCCACGATAATGTACATCTCGTAGGAGACGGAGAGCGCCTTCATGGAGCCGATGGCGCCAACTAGCGTGCAGCTCAGAATCAGCGCGCGCTTGCGGCCCCATCTGCAATCATTTCACACAAGGGCCTTAGTTATCTTGCTCAAATAGGTTTTACATACATTTAGACATATGATGACGGAATGAGAAGGACTGGCGATGAGTGATAAGAAGTAAGAGGACTACGAATAAATTAAGGGATGAAATCTAGCATTTGAAAAATTTACAATTTTTCAGATGCTAGATTTCATTAAGAAAATATTTTATGTATTTTTTTTTATTAATTCTGATTTAGTTTTTGTATTTCATAATTAGGTTTCGTATAAGTTACGTAATTAACGGATGGAATTTTACCAAAAAAAATAGAAGGTGTAAAGGGCTCCTTTCAAGATCTGAGGAGCTCAAGCCAACCTCACCTGCAATTGGTGCACCTGCCGATCAACGGACGAGGCTATGGCGATCAAAAAAGTACCCGGTAAGCGGCAACTGGCAAAATGCCTCTGCCTACCCCTTCGGGAAACAGGCGTGATTGTATGTATGTACGTATAAATGCCTTCCATCCGGTGGAGCGATGATCAGCTAAAAGTTGTGGTAAGTCATGGATATGGTATGGATTATGGTAGTTCGAAGTAGGATGCAGATGAAGCCTGTGTTTGGACATTTTGTGACTGAGATAATGATGATTAAATTGGCTTTTATAGTTAATCCTGAAAATAAAAATGTCACTTATTTAGCTGTCTCTCTTTATTTTACCTGACTTCTTCATTATCATCTTAGCATTATCCTGGTTGTGTCCTAGATTTTCGCTTAGGTCCCAGGGTCTGCTTACTTGACTTACCAGATTAGGCTGAATTTCAGATATTGTTTTATTTATTTAAATAGGTACACCAACAAGTTCACATGCATACTTTAACATTTAGTAAAGGTATAGGTTCCGGACTCACATGAGAAGCGATAACAGGCGTACACAACATTGTCGATACAGAGCACACATTAATTTACACAAAATAAAAATAACATACATGATAGATATAACAGTTTACCTGTCTGAAATATAGCCAATGATGGGCAGGGAGACCAGCATGCCGATGTTGTGCACCGTGCCCACCAGGGTGCGCTTCCACTCCTGGCACGCCAGGTTGAACTGGAAACACAAACAGTTACACAGTAAGTTTCAAGAGTCTCTTCTAGTCCTTATTATAGTTTTAAAGTCTTTACAGAAAACAGACCTTCAATAGCAATCCAAAACGACGGCCGATATGGTGTGGAGGTTAGTATAACTACACTTCACTCCAGAGGTCGTGAGTTCGATTCCCACACAGGGCAAATCTTTGTGTGCGCATGAATATTTGTTCTGGTCTGGGTGTTTTTCTATGTATATTAAGTATGTATTAACAAAAAAAGTATGTTTATCCGTTGTTTAGTATCCATAACACAAGTTCTTAATGATACTTATCTTGGAACTAAATAATTGATGTGATTGTCAGAAAACCAGAAGACCAGCGCCGAGGCGTTTTCGTGACACCTCGGCTTTATGCTGAGTGAATATCTTTTCTGTGACACTCTTCAAATAGTTACTTAAATATAATGTATCTGTTTTCTTTTGATGTTGTCACAGAATAAATTATTTTTCTTTCTTTCTTTCAAAATATTTAAAAAGAATCATATCGGAATATCGCAGGAATGAGTAGCGCAAGCATCCCAGTTTTATCGCGTCGCAAGGTAAACCCAGTACTAAGGACCGGTTAGCCAAAAAAACTTCCAAAATATCATCATCATTATAAAGTCCACAGATAAACATTGGCCTCACCAAAAGATAAAGTCCTATTGGGAGTGTAGGCCCATGATCACCACGCTGGGCAGGCGGTTTTAGTGACTGCAGTTTAAGCCAATACGCAGGATAACGCTGTAGGATTTATTTTCGTGACACTTACGACACCCCAAGAGTTGTGAGGCACTATTGTAGGCCGGTACCACATGGCAGGTTAGTTTCCAAAATATAGATATGTGGTATTTTTTAATTGATATAATAAATTGAAGGTATATTACATGAGTTTTTGGTGAAGTATTAGTCGTCTAGTATTATTCCTGCAACAAAATGTAAAGAGATCACGTAATAATGCATTGAAAATTATCGCCGGATAGCAACGTTTCTGCGGGGATAAACCTTTACTTATAGTTCGAAGATATACATGTTCTAAGTAATAACTCCTTATTACGAACATAGCTCTTTAATATTCCTAAGTATGATTTCGCAAAAAATAATGCGACTCGCACAAAAAACGAATCAGTGTGACAAATAAGCTTCCACAAAAACTGGCATTAAATATCATTAAATAATAAAAAGTATCACTTTAATGATTTGGTTGGTATTGAGACAAGTTTTTATATAAAATTGTTTTGCCTTAGGTACGTAACAACTACCAACTAAAGACTATATCACATAATTACAATCAAATAATGGGTTTTTCTAGGTATGACGAATGACGATCTAATAAAAGCCACAGGATCACGATAGATGCAGGCCGCCTACAATAGGTCACGCTGGAAATTCATAGGGGACGCCTATGTTCACCAGTGGACTTCCTTGGGGTGATGATACTGTTTAAGACCCTCAGTATAAGCTAAGCAAGCTTGTTGCTAATAGCGCTGTGGTATATGAAGCTTTATAATGAAAACTCGTGGAGAGACTGCCTCTTGGGCGCATTGGGTGCATAGGATCCTAATAAGACCTAAGGAGCCCAAGACAACCTCACCTGCAACAAGTGCACCTGCCGATCAACAGACGAGGCTCTCGCAAACAAAATAGTGCCTGATAAGCGGCAAAAGGCTCGCCACCTATTACTTGGGACCAACTATATGATTGGCGAAGTGTGAGCGTATTAATATGCCTCTGCCTACCCTTTCGGGGAAACAGGCGTGAATGTATGTATGTATGTACTGCCTCTTAAAAAAACGAATACAAGTATGACGAGTACCTGATGGATTTTTTCAAGCAATCTAATTAGGCTTCTAATTTGAATCTTTATGAGTAACACACAAAGGGCGGCTTGCACAACAGTTCTATATTTGATTAAGATTTAATCAAATTTAGAATTGAACAAATATATTTGGTTTCAATTGCCATTGACACTTATTTAAAGTTGAAAGGGGCAGAACGATGTTTCAAATAGATTCATCTCTAATCAGGATTAGTAACCGTTGCAAGAAATTTGTATTGATAACCAGGACACACGACTTCACAAGATTCCCATTTAGAATCAAGGAAATGAAACAGACCTCATTCATAATTTCAAAATTGTAGTGTATTTACTTACAATGCATTGATCACATACCACTGCACTAATAAAGGATAAGTAACAACTAAACACACAAATGGAGACAAAGTAACAATTTGAAACAATCAGCCCAGTGTAGTTACTCTAATTGGGCATTGTACCGCCAAGTTGTTGATAAAAGTAATAGCCCCTGGTAAAGTAGCAGCTAAACATACCTTAGATAAAACTGTCGATGTCGTCCGAATGATAGTGTACGTAGATGACATGATCGCGCGTGGTGACGACCACGTGAGTAGAAGAGGTTATTAACCAGAGGCAGTACATATCTATATTATTTTGTAATAAAAAAAAATAAAAAAATAAAAAATATGGGCTTCATTTAACTGGCTTTACTTAAAGAGGTTATAACATCGACACATTTAAACTTTCTTGCACAAATAAAAATTCAACAAAAGGCAAACTTAATGTTTCATGCTATGGAGGCAGAATGAACAAAATAATGGAACTTAAAGAAAATTCAAAATGTACTAATAATAAACTATATCAATAAAAACATTTTATTTAAGTTTGGCTTAATAAATCTCTTATGCTTCGCCAATTTAGCTAAAAGTGAACTCTCTTATTCTTAAACGACTTTATCTGTAGCCAAATTCTACCATTAATGGAAAACTAACTAGAATAAGGAAAACTCGTATAGAAAAATCAATAGTTCAGTGTCTTTTCTGGTGATAAACGTGTTCGTGCTTAATAAACGAAACAATAAAATGCATTAACGTTGCTTTACCACTCCTTCGTACGCGCATAAATTCTAATAATATAAATGATAGCAAGAATGCTTTGGACAATTCATTACACAGTAATATCAGAAATAGCAAGTTGTTTGAAATCACATAAAAGCAGTAGATTTTTTTAAATTGCGTCATTATAACATGTTCATTGTACAACTTATATAACTTTGACAAAAACTAGTCCAAGAACAACAGCGCCATGTGGTTTTTTGATCTGCTGATGAACCCAAGGGTGGTTCTCCAGGGCATGAAGGCCGCGTGGTCTCCCGCCGCAGTTTTTCGAACTGTTGGGTAGGCTCAAAAGTTCTTCATCATGAAGGTCTCCCGGCGCCCAGTGACCCGGCAACAACACAATGTCTCCACTGGAGCATGACCAACGGTGACTACACATTTACAGTGGCAAATCATCTATGGGTAGACATTATTAGCTATGCACAAATTTTAGATCTGTTTTGGTTTCAATGTTGGTGTTTTATATAATTTAAGAGACTCGCCCAGATTACAGAGAAGTGAATGCAAAAGGGAAGTCCTGTGTTCCCATACATACATCATACATACAATACGACCGATATGGCGTGGAGGTCAGTATACCTGCACTTGACTCTAGAGGTCGTGGGTTCGATTCCCATACAGGACAAATCTTTGAGTGCATGAACATGAATATTTGTTCTGGTCTAAGTGTTTTCCTATGTACATTAAGTATCTATTTACCAAAAGTGTCTTCATAGTGATACATATCTTGTAACTGAATAATTGGTGTGATTGCAAGAGAATATTTATTTTTTTATTCTGATCGCCAGAGCCTCGTCCGTTGATAGGATCTATCTGTCGTTCATTCAAGTAAATTACACCTACGATATTCTGAGTCAGTCTACTTCTAAGTCAACTTAAAGACCGAACTAAATTCGATGTCTGTTTTACCGCAATTAACCAATTCCCGTCATCCGCAGTGGACACACAAAGCAATTGCTGCTAAATTGGGCCATCAACCTATGTAGTCAAATTTCCAGTGAGTCTTAAACGTTTTTAAGGCACTACAAAGATATTTTATTCACCGTTTCATAATTTTAAAGTTGTTCTACGGTTTAAGGGTACACAACCACTTTATCTCGAGACAGTATTAATTATCTATATACCTAAACTTTCACCGTCCTTTGCATTCACTCGATAGACGATTTCCTAAATAACCTCAAACTTTAGACTAATCTGTCCACCCTGTAATCAAAATTATGACAAGGGTTCTTGTGAATTTGGATTCAGAGTCAAGGGGGCTGGACAATAGATTCGACTATAGGGTCATAGTGCGCCAAACTTTTGTCCATGTTTCCTATCATTCCATAAGATGATAATGATCACCTCATTAGTGTCCATTAACAGTGTGCGAGTTTGAGAACCGTTTAATCAATTTACCCGAGTTAAAAGAATTTACATAGAAAAAAATATCTTACGCCAACTTGCACTGAGTTCGCATTGCAGAGGTATATTATAACTGGTGGAGTATAATATAATCCGAATCCCTCTCACTTTCGTTCTTGATAGGAATCCCGTGCTCATTTGTGTTCCATCCAAAAATGTCTACAGAATAAAGTACTGCAACGCCTCTCGCACATGCGTCTGCGCACGCACCAAACGCACGTCGCATGTTGCACGTCCGCGCAGAACAATAACGTTTGTTGTGACAAAGAGCCGATTGAACATCAATGGTCCGCTGTCGCCACACCGCTCCATTGTCACCAAATACAGATTAACTATTTGGAGATCATTCATTTCGATTTGGAGTAGATAATATATTGAGCTCAAACTGTTATCAACGGTTGTAAGTTCGTAATTCTTGACGATTTTATTTTTTCATAATTTTAAAGCCGTGTGTCGTAGCGACCGACTTCTCAAATTTACTTGGGCAAAACTGTCTTGGGCAAGGGTTTAGAGAAGTGTGGATAGAATATCATGTCGTTTAATGTGGATGTTAGCATAGGGCTAGCCACCTATCATCATGCAAGCGAAGGGCTAGACACGTTCACCTGCAGATCTCTAGAAATTGTCAGACATTAAGTTCGTTTGAATCTTCAGACAATCAAATGATGTAGGGTGGTCGCTTAAAAGGGTTTAGATTAGAAGATTGATGTTGATCGGCTAAAATTATAACTTAGGACTTATTTACTCAGATAAATTTTAAATAAATCTTCTTGGATCTAAACTTTAAAAAATTTCTAATCTAATCTAATCTAACCTTCAAAAATTTCAAAAATCATTTTAGCGGCATCTACTAATAGATATATTATGACATTTTTTTAATGTGTTGCTGGTTTAATCATAGAATGATGTTTCCCTCTGGGTTTCGAAGGTCAGACGGCAGTCGCTCCACGTAATAACTGAAATTAAGTCAAAATCTGGTTAAACCAGTGCGCAGACCCTGGGCCCTATGCTTAAGTCTAGGGCAACCGAGATAATGCTAAGATAATCATAAATTATCTTAACAGTTTCCTTGTAAGTTGTAAAATCATCTGATATATGTGTTTCCTCGATCGAGATCTTTAATGTCGTGTAATCGTCTGCAGTCAAGGTAAAATGGCAGGAACCGAAAATTATATTCCTGTCGGTTTTCAGGAAGACAATGTCATCTAGTACGTGATGATTATAATTAACTAACTATTCAACTGAGTTTAGGTGTCTACGCGGGAAAAGACACTGAGCGGCAATATTTTATTTTCCAAAACTAGCGTAATTTCGAGTTTTTATGATTACCTAATTATAGTGGATTTTTAGACATAACTTCATAGTGCAGTAAATTATGATTGTCTGTGTTGATTCAAAACTCCCTAGAAGCCTCTATTAAAGCCTCCACTAATTTACTGGAATCTGACTGTAGTCAAGGAGGGACTTAACTTGATTTTAACTGTGACTAAATGACGAAAATGCTGAATTTATTCAAATAACATAATTCATTGTATTACTTGACACTGGCGAATACTCTAAACGCAACTCTGTACCTAGGCCTGTGTCGTAGCGGTTTGTATAATTAATGTTTGTGGGAATATCCCAGTTACCTTGGTACATTTTTAGTTGTTGGAAATAAAAACAGTAGAGATATATAGGTGACCGGAACTAGTCTTAGCTCAATCTTTTATAGTTTTAAAATGAAGAACTTGTGATCTTTCCACTTAGCTGGGTGCCCGACAGAGTATGTAATATATGAGTCTTTAAAATTGTTATTGCTAAATTGATTACTATTGATTGATAAATGATCAAAATTATCGTTTTGCAACATGGAAATTTATTAAATAATTTAAGAGCAAGTATATCCTTTTCTCTGATTTTATGCATACATACATACATACATAATGTCACGCCTCTTTCCCGTAGGGGTAGGCAGAGATCACATCCTTCCACTTGCTACGATCTTGGCACACACTTCTAGCTTCATTCACACTCATTAACCTCCTCATACACGCCCGTCGGTTTAGGGTACTTTTGACCTGCCCTTTCTCCAAAATGATGTTATGATGCTGATGATATTACAAAATTACAATGATAATAGAGATATTGCGGAAACTTACCAAACGTTAAACGGTCAGTATTATAATTCTTAATTGTACAAAAGAAATGAAAATGTTACGTTAGAAAAGAATTCTATAAGCCAAGCCTAGCAGTTGTAAACTATATAGTTAACTAAATAATACTGATAGTGCATTATTTACTCGTTAGCAAGAATCTTTCACCCTCTATGATGCCACCAACTGAAGTAAGTTATAACTGCCTGCCTGATCAATAACAATCCCTGGAAGGAGACGAGCATACTGCAATGTTAATCTGGATTTTACTTATTTTTAGTACATACATACATTCACGCCTGTTTCCCCCTAAGGGGTAGGCAGAGGCATATTATACGCCCACACTTCGCCAATTATAAAGTTGGTCCCACGTAATAGGTGGCGAGCCTATTGCCGCTTACCGGGCACTGTTAATTTCGCCAGAGCCTCGTCCGTTGATCGTCGGGTGCACCACTTGCAGGTGAGGTTGGCTTGGGTTCCTTAGGTCTTGGTAGGATCCCTGTACACTGTATTTTTAAAATAAGCCCATATTTACATTAGGGTAAAATATCGACCGCGTTTGCTCCCAAAAAAATATTAAAATTGTAGCGAAAACTACTGTTTCCGGATAGGAACATGTGTGCCGTGCATTACGGCAATAACATAATTCTAGTGTATTGTATCTAAAATGAATATGAACGGTATTGTAAACGTTTTATACGGCCAGGAGCCTTGTGGGACATTATCCGGTTGATCATGTCACGGTCGACTGCGCCGCGTAAACGGTTCCTCTGCCATCATTGAATCACATCATTCAAATCCGCTCTGTATTTACATAACATAACCTAACCGCTAAGATGGTGCAGCATTCATTATGTGATTAAACTTACTGGTCCGCGTAATATTTGGTTTTGTGTCATCGTGTACTCCCATGAAAAGCAGGGATTTGTCTACATATTGAAGTAGCATACATTGAATAGCATTATCCCGATTGTGCCCGAAACTTAGCAGCTTAGGCCCTAGGGTCTGTAGTCTTACCAAATTTGGCTAAATATCCGGGCAAGACACTCGTCAAGTGTGTCCGCATTAATAGAACTTAGTTTATGAGGTAACTTCAACAATGGTAATCTATAGAAGAATACAGCCACAGGTCACAGGTGACTAGGTCTTTAGAGAAAGACTCGAGACGATTGCATTCTTCCTGCTGCACCTGCTTGGTGGGTAGCAACGCTGTTTGCAACCCCCAGTTGGAGGGATGGCCACATTGGCTGACCTGCGTCCTGATACATTGAGAGCACCAATTAACTTACCTCTCCAACGATCGGATCAATGAAAGAAAACAGCACTGATAAAAGGCGACCAGGTCTTCTGAGAAGGACTCGAGCCGAGTGCATTGAGAACACCAATAAAGCCTACCTCTCCAACTATGGTGTCCATGGAAGAATACAGCCACTGATCACAAGTGACCAGGTCTTCTGAGAAAGACTCGGGCCGAGTGCAGTCCTCGTGCTCCTCCAGCATGGCTCGTCGGTAGCAGCGCTGCTCGCGGCTTCCGGTTTGCGGGATGGCCATATTTATCCATGAGGGGCTGAACTCGGTACTGTTGGCCGCTTCGCACTCTGCGATCTGGCATCTGAAGACAAGAGATATATTCTTCTTTAATGATATACAAACTAGACTTAATCGCTAAACGATCTTCACATTTCCATTGCATATTTAAGTATTTATTTATTTAGATTACACAATGAAAACTTGAAACTAGGTAAGCTTGAGGAAAAACAATAAAGTATTAGTTATCGTGATGTCTACCAAAACATATCACTCGTTGTGGTACTTGATATAAGCAAGTGATGGATTAAAAATATCTTTGTAACAATTCCCGCGCTACTATAATTTCCCGAAAAATCGAGAAACTGTTCAACACGACACGTGTTTCGCCCTCACACAGGGCATCTTCAGGTAAGATGGGAGCCTCAGAATAACGATGTCTTCACGACCAACGCTGAAACGAACTCTCGTTTCGAGAATTCGTTTCAGCCTATGTAAGGGCGAAACACGTGTCGTGTTGAATAGTTTCTCGATTTTTCGGGAAATTATAGTAGCGCGGGAATTGTTACAAAGATATTTTTAATACATCACTTGCTTACAATGGATTTCCGCAAAGTAACGCCTGAATCAATAAATTACTTGATATAATACAACAAATATATAATACGCTTATAATATTCTTATCCGAAGCATCCTTTGAACCATAACATAGAATGGCGAATATAGACTTGCAATGAAGGCATTCAAGCGAGAAAATAGAGTTAATTGATGATTTATTCATCGGAAATCTTCATCACACTCTGAACCATACTGCGTTCTATATTTAATAAATACCTGTAATGTTTTAGAGAACTCGTGCTATCTGTAATTCTAAACATCTGCTACTGAACTCGAGCATATAAAGCGAGTATGTAATGATAACAAGTCTCAAGTACCACTGTTGGATAGACATAATGTGTCGAACTTGCCGCTGTGGTCCGGCTGGTGCTACCGGAGACACTAAGAATATTGCGGAAATCTTAAAGCAGGCCTAATTATCAATCAAACACTTTTAGGTAACATTGTATTCTGTTTACATCACATTAACACCACATATAAATACAACAGATAATTAAATTAATTTAAAACTTAAGATAGTCTACAGTCATCTTTTAAAAAAATCTGTAAAATATAGACGTAAATCTACATTACATCAAACATATTGATGACAAAAATGGGATCAACCGTTAAATTTATCATAAATATGTATTCAAAGTTGCGGCTGTCCTTCTCAGTAACAAACATTTTACTCCTAAGCTATTAGAGTTATATTGCTTATTAGTAGGTCGAATACCGAGACAACATTTATCTTAATTTTTTTTATTGTCTTTATTTATGAATAAGAATGAATTTCTTTCACGTAATCGACGCACAAAAGTCACTACTTTCAATCAGGTAAGTAAATAAATCTGATAATTAGGTGCAAGGTTATCGGCGTCTTTCCTTGGGGGAATAACCTTTTGCGTTGATAGATTGTCCTGTAAAGTTCCTGAATTGGCTATGATGAGATATCATCATTCATCATTGTCTGTAGAGAAATAAAGTGTCGCATCGTAAAACAAATAATTAATTAAGATATTAGGCACAGACATAAATATACAATAGATAACGCAAACGCGTAACTTCGCGTGTCCGAACCCCGACCATTCGTCGAGGCTGGTTCGTTGATTCGCCTCTACTTACAGGCCGCGCTCGTCTGATGTTGTTTTTTACATACATGAACGATTTCACGTATGGAATATGTATCATTAGCGGCATCAGTATCGATGGATCAATTTGGATTTCCTTTCACATAATATCACACAGTAGGTGTTAAAAAGTTGGCACGCTTCATTTCAATACAAGTCGAGATACTATTATTATAATTGTGATATGTTCAGCAGTGGACTTTCATGGGTGATGATGATGATGTTGATGATTATGTTTGTTATCTCTTCAATATTTGCCCTTGCCCTTACAAGAGTTATAGTATCTTTAATTTATTTTAATACTAGCTTTTGCCCGCGACCGGCAGATTTTTGGTATTACCCTCATAGTTCCCGATCTCGCGGGATTTTTAAGAAGTTCTCGCTCTCGCGGGATTTTCGGGATAAAAACTATCCAATGTCCTTTCTCGAGTTACAAATATTTGTACCAAAATTCAAACAAATCGGTTCAGTAGTTTAGGCGTGAAGAAAAGACAGACAGACAAAGTTACTTTCGCATTTATAATATAGTAGGATATGCACCTAAATATTATATTGTACAAGTCGCAAACAAGTAACGTGACACAGTAACGAAGTAACTTTATGATTTACTCCCAACATTATTTTATTACGAACCAACTGTTGGCAGTGATAGGTATAATTATTTGTTACGACTTCGGTCACAATCAGTCTGTCAAACAAATATTTTTATTAGAATGACTTCGAAGTTAATAGTGAAGACCAATATTTGAGTTAAAACAGGCAGACCTTGGGAGCTTAATATAATATTTATTTTCATTGAATTAGGGTTAAAAATGTAATTACTATAATGACAAGTTTTAGAGCGAAACCCCTTCTAAAAATAAATAAATTTATATAAATTAATATTTTTCTGACAATTACACCAATTAATTTCGATTCAAGAAAAGTATCATTAAATGCTTGTGTTATGGGCACTAAATAAACATACATTAAACTTTGCTGTGGTAAATACATTTCACATACATAGGAAAACAACCAGAACGTGTGACTCGGTGATATGGCATTTTAGCAAGCAGGTTGCTATGAGCTACCGCGATTTTGTGGGCTGTTTCGACAGCTTATTATCAGGCAGTATAAAAAATAATACATTTCACAAAGATTGTAAAATCCACACCACATTTTAATTCGTATTTTAAATAATGGCTTTGGGCGGTTTGCACATTTAGCCAGTGTCAAGTAAGAGATATATTAAAAACACATAAATTATAGTAAATTAGTATGAGCGGTGATAAATGGTATGATGGTACGGTGATAGGAGATGCCCTCCTCCTACACCTCTTGAGTCCTCAGTAGAGATGTGGGACTATATTGAGATCTCACATGGCCTTTTTGAGAGAATTTCAAAAGTGATGTTGCATTGTTTTGTTTCATTTACTAACACACATGTACGTTTACAAACACTTAACGGTTAATAATCACCGTAATCCTTACTATATATAATTTATAATATATATAAATATATATAAAGTAACTCTGTCTGTCTGTCTGTCTGTTACTCTTTCACGCCAAAACTACTAAACGGATTTTAATGAAATTTGGTATACAGATAGTCTAGACCCTGAGAAAGGATATAGGCTACTTTTTATTGCGAAAAGGGGGTTGTAAATGCTACCCAAAGATACTATTCCACGCGGACGAAGTCGCGGGTAACAGCTAGTTACACATACATCACTTATTTTAGAAAATAAAACAAAACTGCAGACATGACGCGATTTTGATTAAAAGTAGGTAAAGACAAATGTTTAAAAAATGCTACGCACTAATTGGCCTTAATGTGGCATAGGGTTTTTATGTCAAAGCGAGTTTGCACAAAAAATACAGCACCAACAACAACACTGATAATACCGAATACTTTTTATGATTTGTCTTCATAGAACAGTCATTGGCAAAAACTATTGAAGGTCTCAGCTTATTTACTGCATAATGGTCTTCTTTATTATCATGACCATAATGAGTTTATTATCTTAGATGTAATAATCATCACCTTCTGAGTTACTAAAAGGCAATTGATGAACATAGACACGTTTGTTCACTGACTGACATTGACTGCATCAACCAGATCATCATTCCATCAAGTGGGATGTCTTCTACTCCGTTTGCTGGTCCCTGGTCGCCATTGATGATCCTTTCAACGCCACAGGAGTCGTCGAACTTGTGATAAGTGGCCCGCATTTGTCCGTCTTGCAATGTCTGTACCGTACTTCTACTTCTTCAGCTCTCTTCATTTTACGTTGAGTCGTCTTCATATCCTAGCATTATCTCGGTTTTCCTAGGCTCAAGCTTACTGATTTAACCAGATATAGCTGAATTTCAATTATGACATGAAGCGACTGCCATCTGACCTCCTCTACCCAAAGGGAATATTATTCTATGGTTAAACCAGCTGTCAGGATGTTAAAAGATGCTTACTTCCCAATAACGACTGCCATAGATGTTCAGGACAGCCGGGACCAACGGCTTAACGTGCTTTCTGTGGACGGAGCAAGTGATAATTACGCACATAACTTCTAAAACCCATAGGGTTTGAACCCGATAACCTTTGATTTTAATAAACTCTCATAAAGGTGTAGGCGCTGTGCTTATGCCTATTATAATTACAAGACGATGACAGATTGTAAATACCGTTTCAAGGCAAAGGTAAAAACTCGTTTGTAAGGACTATAATTATAATTTTTATGCGCATTTATCAATTATAGTTGCATAAATTGAATGAAATGATCCTGTAAGGCGAGTGTGATTCAAATATCAACTGTATGTTAGTTAAGTCACAACCAACGACGTCCTTCCTTGTAAGGTCTAACTAGTTGGAGTGATAATGTTAGGGAACTTCCGTCATTAGCAATTGGGGTCAGTGGCCGTCGCGTGTACTAAGGGGTAAGGAAACAATTTGATTACACCTTGTTTACACATACACATTTGAAGTATCACAGATATACTGTTAAAAATAATATATTCTTTATTTGGGAACGAAGTTGCAATGTTTTACGAGTACTAAAAAAAGAAATAGTTATAAATAATGAACATGCATGTCTTTTGGGTCCATAGGGATCCTATCAAGACCTAAGGAGCCCAAGCCAACCTCACCTGCAAGTGGTGCACCTGCCGATCAACGGACGAGGCTCTGGCGAACAAAACAGTGCCCGGTAAGCGGCAATAGGCTCGCCACCTATTACGTGGGACCAACTATGTTGGCGAAGTGTGTGCGTATAATATGCCTCTGCTTACCCCTTTGGGGAAACAGGCGTGAATGTATGTATGCATGTCTTTTGATTCGTTGATATGAAACGTAACGAAAGACGTCCACGTGCAATAACTTGAGGATCAACTACTTATGGGATCCCTGGTAAAAGTCGCAGTGGTACTTTGGATACGGGCCGCCTGCATTGAAAGAAAGAAAGAAAGTTTCTGCAAAGAACGGATAAACATACTTAAACACTTTTTTTTTAGTAAATATATACTTAATATACATAGGAAAACACCCAGAACAAATATTCATAATCATGCACACAAAGATTTGTCCTGTGTGGGAATCGAACCCACGACCTCTGGAGTGAAGTGCAGGTATACTGACCTCCACGCCATAGCTTTCGTCAATAGTATAGTTGTTAACATCGATCATGTGATGGAGATGATGACCTTGGACTCGCTTAAAATTACTAAGTAGTCATTATTATATTTGACTGCACCGTATCAGTTTGTACTTTCGATCATTTTCAAATACATACCTCTATACTATCTCCATAGTACATTTTATCTAACTTTGTTCAGTGATTTTAAGCGTGAAAAGGTAAAAGTCAGAGTTATATTTGATTTTATTAAATAAAATTATATATAATATTTATAGTGCGGATGGATAATGTTTATTAAGTTACGGATGGTCGTGACATGGGAAGCCATAAAATCTGTATTTTAAATAAAGCCATATTTTAATGTAATATCCGTAGGTACCTACTGCATAGGTAAGTGAATAAAAAGGACCTGCTGTTTGCCGCGTCTTACAGAAAACACTTGATTAATTCATAATTGCAAAAGTGACCAGAAAACTCATTTCCACATTTATAACATTTTTTTTATATCAGCCTATGAACGTGTTCCTCTCAAATACCGTATATTAGGTATTAATTCATACTCCACCACAAAAATCCAGCGAGATATGCGGCGTCCTGCTGTTAGAATGTTTCATGCCGGCCTATTAGGTCACTAACATGGCTTATCGACTACCGCATATACTGATAGCCACGCCCTACGGCTTAACGTGCCTTCTGCAGCACGGAAGCGCTCGATATTAAACGCCACTCAAACTGACACCCATCCAAAAAATTACCTCTGTGAACTTTGCTTCACTTCGGTAATCGTGTCCAACCAACTAACACCGCGGAGTTACTATCGCGATATAACACGGAGGCTGCGTTTGCGCTGAATTGCGAGGATAGAATAGAATCGCTTTATTTTCCAAGCTTCGCTCAGGGCAGCGATACTATTGGTTCTGAACAAAACATCCTTCACAACGCAGCCTAAGAAGGATATTATTGTCGAAGTTCATTAAAAGTTATAATAATAGAATATAACAATAATGTAAATAACTTTTACATACTCCCACCTACTGCAGAACAAGCCTGCGAGCCTTGTACAGAAGTAGCTGTATAACTAATTATTGGAAAATATGAAGTGCCAATAAAAATGAAGGCACCTCCCTACTTATAACAATTAAAGATAATAATAATCCTTTTTTATTGCACAAAAATAATTTTAAATATTACATGAGGTATATTAAATTACATGTACAAAGGTGGACTTATCTCTAGAAGAGATCTCTACCAGCCAACCCTAGCAGTTGTAAACTAAATAGTTGTACGGAATAAATGTTGTCCAAGAAAAGTGTTACAAAAAAAAAAATGTACGTATGTTACATAAATCTCGTTTTTTTTATATACATTTTGAGTTAATTCATTAAAATAAGGCTATGGTTATTACATAACACTTATATACAAGTATATAGACAGCTAGGTCAGAAGCTCAACGTGAAGAAATGAGTACACAGACCCTTTTGCCTTGCGCCATCTAGAGCTCATTTATTATTCAGTCGTGTTTTGGCCACACTGTGTTATGTAATAGTAGAACTTTCTTCGTCGAGTTGACACGACTGTTGTGCGTTTCTACAAGTTACCGAAAGCGTATGTTTATTTAATGGTTTTCTATTGTAATAAAACAATTACCGATGGATTTTTTGTGTTGGTTGTTTAGTACACTTTACAGCATAAATTAATAGATATTTGTTTTCACAAGTTTGCAATAAGGTATTAACTAATTTTCTTGCTGATTTTACTATAGAGAGCATACTACATACTACGAACATTAAACAAACAAGAATATCTTGTAAACCGTATTGAATGTAATTACCTAGTTACGACCGATATGGCGTGGAGGTCAGTATACTTGCACTTCACTCCTCAGGTCGTGGGTTCGATTACCACACAGGACAAATATTGGTGTGCGTGAACATAAAGTGTAAAAATTCTCTAAATGATTCTGTATGTGTTAAAAAAAGTTATGTGTATTTCCGTTATTTAGTATCCATAACACAAGTTCTTATTGATACTTAACATTAAACTAAAGAATTAGTGTGATTGTATAAAAAAATATTATTTCTATATCAATTTATATAACTTAAAATAAAAGGATAACGTTACTGACCGACTTATCTATCGACTAGAACTCGAACCCTCGATCCAAACTGCAATTGCAAGAAAGCTATATATCATCATCTCAGCCATCTGACGTCCACTGCTGAACATAGGCCTCCCCAATAGATTTCCACATTGAGCGATCCTGAGTCGCCTGCATCCATCGGCTTCCCGCCGCCTTGACCAGATCACTGGTCCATCGCGTGGGAGGCCGTCCTCTACTACGTTTGAATACGAAATTTTCTACGTGATCGAATCAGAAATGAGGACTGGAGTGACCGACATAGCGAGGCGAGCTTGCAGACTGTAGTGGCAAAGGGCGGGGCACATAGCTCGAAGAACCGGCTGCGTGCGACCTTAATATCAGGGACCGAGTGATTTACATACTCAGCAACAGTCAAGCTGCACTCAAGGCTATCGCCTCAGTATGAGTAGACTCAAGGCTGGTGCTTAGCCTTAACAGGCTGAAACAACTATCGGAATGGCAGCTGCTACCGGCGCTTAAGCATTCAAAGGCCTTCATCGGGGAGACAGGGAGCAGCTGGTGTAGGCCCTCTGCGAAGGTAGTAGGAAACAAGCCAGACTGATATTTGGGGCTCTAACAGGGCATTATGCCACAAATTAAATGCTCCACAGGATGCGACTAGTGCAATCACCGCTATGTCGTAGATGTGGTGACAAAGAGGAGTCACCTGCTGTGTACCTGTGACTCGTTGGCTGTTTGCCGAATGGGTCTCCTGGGGGTGGCCTACCCACAACCAAGAGACTATGGGCTCCAATCTGCAAAGACTGCCATAAAGATGATGGTAACAATATTTGGAGTGAAAGGCAAGGGGATGCAAAAAAGATCCGACATAAGGGTCAAAGTGCGCCACGGACAGTCTGTGGCCCCCGCGATAAGATAAGATACTGGCTGTGTGACTCTTACTTCCTTAAAAAGCCCATAAATAAAGACCACATTTGATAGATAATATATATCTGTCTAAAGTATATTGAGAAGGATAATAATTTTTTTTTAGAAAAAAAGAGACAAAGTATATATTATATGGAAAAAAACGTTACGACTTTTTGAGGGATATCACAAGATCTAAAAAAATTACGATCAGGTCGCGATATAAGCACAACATCAGATAGCCCTGCACTAAGGTTTCAAAGTATATAATATTTTTATACATTGCTAACGGGGTGGCGCTTTTTAACTTTACCTTACTCAGTCGAAAATTATTTGACATCATTGGTAAGGGTACTAAGCTGTGCTGGGCCCCTGGATGTTTTAGTAGTGTGTAGACTCTCGCTGTGTGTTGCAACATAAGCGCAACCTCTCCGCTAGAAGGTCGTTGGTAGATTTCGCCTTGTAACATTAAGTTCAACTTTTGTACATCTTTCGTTTGTGCAATACCAATAAAGTAATTTGCTCAGATTTGTCTTCGTCTCCATGATCCATAGGTTTAAGGACTTTGTTTTAACGGAAATAAAGCAACCTCTTATTTTAAGCTTTAGCCGTAACATACTTGCATGGTTTTGTTTAGCATTTTACTGTTTTTGTCTTTGTCTTCATGAATATACGAACGAACTATAATATATTTTATAACGAAAGTAAGCATCATTGACCCCAAACCGCCCAACTCTTCTCAACTTGGATTGTGAGAACGAAGCCCACCTATGAAAGAAAGAAAGAAAGAAAGAAAAAGAATTTATTCTGTGACAACATCAAAAGAAAACAGATACATTATATTTAAGCAACAATTTGAAGAGTGTCACAGAAAAGGTATCCACTCAGCATAAAGCCGAGGTGTCACGAAAACACCTCGACGCTGGTCTTCCGTAGATACCGTTTGGGTTACCGTAGATGGACTGAGATAACCCTTTACCAGGCAGTGGTCAATATATGACCACCAAATATTGAACCTTATGCGGTTAACTGAAAACCAATGAATATTTTCAACGTGCTCCGCCTGTTAAAGGGATAAGTACTCTTGGACTCAATAAAACCTTCTTTTTTTTTTCGGATGGAAAATCATCTAATGACCTTCTCCCGCTGTGAGTGGAGCGGGAGGGTGTGTCAGACTTTTACTGACTAAAAAAAACATCCATGTTCCTTCTTGTGCCTGCTACGTCCGGAGGCCGCGGTATCCCTTACGGAAAGTCCCGCAGCGACTCAATAAACCTGCAGACTAGTCTATGCGTGAATGCGTAACATATTTACAAACACACTTTTGCAACAATAACCTTAATGGTTACGTCAAAAAAATTATACGACTATTTCTGTTAATGGTGTTGGTTTTGTAACAGAGGGCGCGTCTCAAGAGTATTTCAAAGGCTTAGGCCATACCAATCGTTTAACTCAACTGATAAACCAAAGAGGTAATTATTATTTATACTTACAACTATAATTTTGTCTGGATACTTATGGCTACGATATAATCCTTCCTTACTAAACGCACGCTGTTGTCGGACGTAAAATGGTCCCCGGCTATAAGGCGGTATAATAACGATATATGAGTCATGCTCTAACTTTCTACAACCCTTGTTGGCTCGGGCTTAGAAATTGCTCCCATCAATCGAATGTACTTGGCGGAGAACTGATAAAATATTATGAAATACGACGAAGTTTAATGGCTTCAAAACTCATTAATATGCAACGAAGTATACCTTATTAGATTGGTTGATTTTCACAGTATCGTTTGGTGACAAATGACAGTAAAATAACGTATATAATGTAAGGCATCAAACTATGATTAAGGAAAAATGTATGTGAGTAGATATGGACAAAGTCACTTGAGTTACAACTTCACACTGACGGTAAAATTCCCTTTGTTGTAAGACCGTGAATCTTACGAAAAGCTTACGAGTGCCAACCAACACCAGGCGCCTACTCCGCCTCTTCGTTGAGCTGAAGAAGTGTTCGAGACGAGTTCTATGAGCTATGTGCTACATGATTGTTTATAATATACCGCATTCCAATTTTAATTTTCTTGTGTGTTAAATTATACCGATATTCTGTAAGCTATCGAAAGCTTTAAAAAATTAATAAAGTGGTGTTAAAGATGATAAATGAGAGGCCCTACCCTATACCTCTTGAGTCCTCAGTAAAGTTGTGGGACTATACTGAGATCTTACATAGACTTCTTGAGAGAATTTGATAAGTGATTTTGCACTGTTATGTACGTTCTCAAACACCTAACGGTTAATAATCCACCGTTATTGCACACTAATATTCGAAGTAGCACAAATTTTAGAAAATAAAAACAATACTACAGACATGACGCTTCACTTTCCCGCCAAGAAGCTCAACTGCTGATTAGTCAGTATGTTATCATTATAATGTTTCACATAAATAAAAATATGCGATGACCTTATTTTAAATTTAGAATCGTCTAGAAGAGTCCCATTAAAATTCTTATCTCATTAAATTTTGGGTCTAATTAATTCTGTTTGTATATCATTATACATTTCTTTTTGTTCTATTTTTATAAATTTTTGTGATAACCGTTAGACATAATATAATACAAATAAAGGTCAAAATCACAAACGTTTGGCATGATTCCATAAATACATATATAAATACTAGTGGCACACCCTCTCTATGCATCGCCGGCTATGGACGGTTTATAGTTAATATAATGTATTAAATGTTACATAGAGTAAGAGTTGGGTGTTTTGTCGCAGGTGGTTTATAGTATTTTATGTATTAAATAAAATCATAACTACCTTCTTTAGTTTGAAAAAATGGATATCTACTATTCTTATCACTGCACTTTTAAGCCGTCACATTGACAGTGTGCGATCTTAATAGGTATAAGTAAAACAATCTCGTATAAAACATATAGTATAATATTTTTTAAAATTTTGTAAAACTAAGAACAGCAATAAAGGCTTTTTAATTTAATTTTAATAATATTTTTTATATATATTTAGTTTAACAATAGTAAATTAGAAAAAGTCATGAAATATGAAAAAAAATAAAAATATACTTTGTGAAATATTAAAGAATAAAAACGGCATGCGGTCAAATTGACGGCCTTGGTCTTTCTAGTGTTAATTAACAAATTTAATTTTATAAAACTTACGTACTACACAAAATCCAACCTAAGCAGTAATTAAAAAATAACAACACAATAAATATCCTATCCTTATGTGTCGTGCCTGACAGGGTCCACAATGATCTGTAATATAATATATATTAACATCCTAAACTGTTTGTGGAGAGCAATAAAGATAATGAATATTGAGCTACACATTTATTATTTTACACCTTGGGTTACCTTTTTGGAGTTTTATTAGAGATCTCGATTTTTTTTCTAGTATGAAATATAGCGTATGTTATTCAGGAACAATGTAGCATTTCAATATTAAAAGACTTTTTGAAATCGGACTAGTAGTTTATGAGTTTACTCATTACAAACATCAGATACAAAAAATTGTTTGTTGTAATAGTATATTTAGTACACACCAAAATAAAACCTTATTAAAACATAAAACTAAGAAGATTTGGGATAACCAGCAAATGTTTTGTATGTCCCTTTCTTCGTCAGCGAGTTCTTTACAATTATTTATAATAACATGTCCATTATTAATTTTTTGAATTTATTTATGTATTTTTTTTGATCACAGCGTCCGTTATAGGTTTCGTTTTTGATTGGTTTCGGTGTTTAATTTTAAAATAAGCTTTGTTTTATTTTCTAAAGATATGTTTTTAAAAACAAAGTGTTATTTTAGTGCGCATTTCTGTCAGGTTTCGGTTAATAAATTAAAATGAGTTTTTTTCTGATAAGCAGACCTTTTTGATTGTCGTAATAAACCTTTTAACATTTACGACATTGGACATAAAACCTGTTACCTATATAATAATAATTGAAATACTTATACACACATTATTGTATAGACATTATAAAGTATTTTTGGTAGGGTGTATAGGGATCCTGCTAAGGACCTAACTGGCGAAGTGTGGGCGTATAATATGCCTCTGCCTCTCTTTCGGGAAAACGGTCGGCAAAATAGATACCCTTTTCGTTTGAAAACGCTTATATTAGGACTCTAGAAGTTTTATAAAAACTATGCCACCTCTTTTCACCTCCTGAAGGGTTGAATTTTTAGTTGTGGCAAAATTCCGTGAATAATAAAAACATACCGAGATAGTGTTTATGAGGACTAAGAACAAAATAGATCCCAAATGCGAACCTTGGGGAACGCCGGAAGTAGCGCGAAAATCTGAAGATTGTGCTACATTAATTATTACGTAAGACAGTTCAGTAGTATTATAACTTAAATCAGCACAGCATGGGTCCTTCAAAACGAGGTTGGAGGAGCAAGCCTTATCAGAAGTGTATTATTTGCAACCATATCAAACGCTTTGCTAAAGTCTGTGTAAATAGCGTCTAACAATTGCTTAGCACATTCTTGTAGAAGTATAGGAGGTAAGCCATTTGGACCTGGACTTTTGTTTGTGTCTAACTTCTGTTAATTTTATGCACGTCTGATCCAAGAATACCTGAATAACTAATTGAAGTAAGGCCGCATCTGAAGCTTGTTTATGGTCTTAATGTATATAAGATGGTAAACTACTTTTAAAATTGTGTTTATGTTTCATATAAGTCCAAATGCACTTTGAATTCTTAGCAATACTGTTTTCTAAGCAGTCATAATAACGACTAAACATTTCCGCATTAATTTTTATGACTTGCTTCTTAATAAAATTAAATTAGCGCTCGCTGTGTCTACAAAATGTTTAAATTTTCCTAAACTGACAGTGGGCGGCATATAGACGACACAAATACAAAAATCAACTATTCTATTATAATTTTTAAATGAAAAACAATCTACACTGGACAGCAAATAAACCGGGCCACCCGCTACCTTGGAATTTTGATTCGATTTTCTCAAAAAGTATAAACCTCACAACTATCAAAGTTACACCCACAAAAAGTGCGTTTCATGTTGTTTGAGAAATGACCACAAATTTATCCAAAGTACCCTCAATTCACATTGTAATCAAGCAACAAACACAATACCAACGATTTGCTCTGTTTTGACTAGAGTTTGCAATTAGCGTTCTTTTTTTCTAAATGAGGATAGTCGGATTTTTCTTATAATTTCTTTGGTTGCCATCCATTATTTGCTCCAGACGCGTGTATTTCTGCTATTTTCTTCGGTCAATAATGGATACGACGCCTCAAGAAGCAGCTTAAGCTGTAGCACTACTTCAAGCAGGCTTTTCGCCACGTGAAGTCGCTCGGAGACTTCGAATCAGCAGATCTTCGGTACAACGGGCTTACAGACGATACTTAGAGACTAGAGCATTCGATCGCCGTCTAGGTACGGGCAGACCTAGGGCTACATCAGCAGCAGATGATCGTTATATCCAACTTACTGTTTTTCGAAATCGCCGCCTCAACGCAGTTGAAGTCCAACGAAGTCTGCGTGACGAACGCCAAGTGGTCATAAGTTCAGATACCGCTAGAAGGAGACTTGCTAAACGAAATCTGGCTCCAAAGAGAGCTGCTACAGGCCCAAAATTAACCGTACCCTACCGTAGAGCACGACTCGAATTTGCCCGAGAGCATAGGGATTGGACGTTAGAGCAGTGGGGCAATGTACTCTTTACTGATGAGACCAGGGTGAGTCTACAAGGAAGTGATCGACGTCAGAGAGTATTATACGCACTTTTTGTAGGTGTAAGTTTGATAGTTGTGAGGTTTATACTTTTTGAGAAAATCGAATCAGAGTTCCAAGGTAGCGGGTGGCCCGGTTTATTTGCTGTCCAGTGTAGTTGTATACATTTTATTTATCTATTGCAATCATCAAACCACCACCAGTTGCTTTAGAGTTCGGACGTGATATATCACGGTCTATGTATATACAATATATCGATAATCGAATAATTCCGCATCTATAACATTACCCTGAAGCGATACATCTGTAATAATTATTAATCATAAATATTTAAAGAAACATTCGTACAAAATATATTAGTCTTAGTATTCAGGCCTCCATAGTTTTGGTAAAAACAGTGTATTTGCACTAATTTACAAAAGTTATACCAGTAAGACCTTAACGATAATTACAATGTTGGACTTTAAGTTAATTACTTTAATTATTTTATTTACTGAAGCTCAGTCGCAGATAACAATTGTTCTGACGCTTCGGTTTTTCGTACCAATACGCGACCACCTCTCATCCTACCAAAATTTGTAACGTGCCTCTTTCACCTTCAGTCGTGTCGCTTAATGGATCTCTCTGTTAAGTTGAGAATGTGTTTAGCGATACAAATGGATTTATTGTCGCCACCGATGCCGACATAGGCAGAATTGAGCTTGTCTAGTGGGTGGTTCCTGTAAAACTTCAATATTGCAGATAAAAATCCGTCACCAACTAGTGGGCTAGTAAATTTTACAATAATTGATCTTGGTCGTGAAGATGTCGGTTTGCCTTTGGCTACTCTCGTACACATGTGAATATAATTGATATCTAGGTCTAACGAGACTGTTTTAGCCAGCTATTTTGTCGAGTGACGAGACCCCTTGCCTTTAAATTCAGAGGGTTTCGGGTTCAAACCCTGGTTGACTTATCGAAGTTATGTGCGTAATTATCGCTTGCTCCGTGCCTCGGAAAACACGTTAAGCCGTTGGTCCCGGCTGTCATGAACATATACGGCAGTCGTTATTAGGAAGTCAGCGCCTTCTAACTGGCTGACAGCTGGTTTAACCATAGAATGGTGTTTCTTTCCCTCTGGGTTGCGGAGGTCAGACGGCAGTCGCTTCACGTAATAACTTAAATTAAGTCAAATCTGATTAAACCAATGAGCAGACCCTGGGCCCTTAGTTTAAGTCTAGGGAAACCGGGATAATGCTAGGATATGAAGACTTAGTTTTCTGTCCTGTTTTTCACATATTGCAACTTCATGTTAGTAGCACTCGTATGTTGTTCATAATAGTGTAAATGATAATCTAATTTATTTGTTAGCATCACTCAGTTTCATAGGGTCATTTACCAGACGTAAGTTTCATTCAAACTTGTTATTGATTTCAGTCCTTATACTTTCAAATTCAGTACTCTTTAAGTAATCTTTAAATTTAAATGTAGCGAATTTGTGTTTCAAACTGGCAATTCCACTTAATTCGGATGCGATAGTATTTCTTATAAAATCGGCAACGTCCTTCCCCTACGAATCACTAATTTCACAGACAAGTCAGATAATGATGTACATTTTTAGAATCAGCTCTAGTAGGCGAAAAAAATGTTTTTCTCTGCGTTAGTTGATTTACCCACCCTGGAGATGATTGAAAGCTGGCGTCTAATCGGCTTTTTTGGATATTGGTGTATTCACCTTTAGGCTTGTTACTAACGTAGTTTTCTTAAAAAAAATATTTCTTGTATATAATTAACTGAAGCAAAAATTATTCCACAAATTAATTCGTTTTATCTATACTGGCAATACGGAAAACCGTCATTCCAGTAATTCTATGTGACTTTTAAAATATTCTTAATTTTTTTAAAATTCTTAATTAAAAAAAATATTTCTTAACATGCACACTCGCAATGTTTTTTAAACAAATCCGATGTGGTGTCTGTGGTGATGACACTTATTCACCTATCTATACTTTGTTACTACTTTTATTGGGTTTAACACTGAATTACCTAGTAAAATGATGTCGACTCACGAGCGCAGTTATACAGTGACGGGATGTCAAATATAGCTTCTTCTTCCATTTAAATAATGGCTTCGGGCGTCTAGCACATTTAGCCAGTGTCAAGTAAGTAATATATCAATTATATATAATTTATAGTAAATGAGAATGAGTGGTGATAAAGATGATATATGGCTAATGAGATGCCCTCCCCTAAGCTTCTTGAGTCCTCAGTAAAGATGTGGGACTTTACTGAGATCTCATATGGACTTCTTGAGAGAATTTTAAAAGTTATGTTGCACAGTTTTGTATCATTTACCAACACTCATGTACCTTTACAAACATTTAACGGTTGATAATCCATCGTTATTACACATTTATGTTTGAAATATCACGAATTTTAGAAAAATCATTATAATTTCAGTGTATATCATGTCATGTCAATTCTAATATTAATTGTGCAATTTCTTGTTTGATTTTTATTTCGACGTGTGTAGTATGCCTTAATCATCCTAGCAATTATGCGAACTCAAGGTCTGCTCAGTGTCTGCTCACTGTCCAAAACAGATTTTGCACAAAATTTTGTTTTATTGTAATCATTACTAAGGAAATATTTTTATAGCTTTGTATTGCAGTTCAAACCACAACGCAGGATGGCGCTGCTGCCATCATTCAGTAGGATTTCTCTTCGTCGACTCTTACGACTTCCTACGATATGCCTCTCATCCCTGGCACTATTCAAGACCGTGTGGGTACAGAGTACATTACCTGGTAAGAGGATAATGATGATACCTCTTTTTTGAACATTGGAGTAGAGTAAACTTAATGAGCTATTTAATTAATTGATATATTGTAAGTCCTTGAGAGTGTTAGTTAGTTGCTTCAATAAATATAATAAAATAAAAGAGACCTCAGAGCCACGCAGGCATTAATATTTATTTTTTATATTCCTAAATATATATTTTTAATAAAGTAGTGTTCAACCCGAACCTAAATCACTTGTGACATTAAATTCACGGTTCTTAGTGTTATTTTTGGCACTGTTTATGATTATATGCAGGTGTCTTAAAAGTTATTAATGATATAGTCAGGCAAATATTATGCAATGTTTTATTTATTTACCTAAGTGGAAGGAACATTAGCGAATATTTTTCCTTTTATTTTTAGTAAAACATGGCATATCTTAACGACTTTTTGTTTATATTTTTTTTCTTTTTTATATCTACTTTATGCATATGTTCAGATACTTTTATTGTAGAACCTGCTTATGTACTTTGTTTATAAGATGTTATTGCGTAACTCATTTGATGACTTGAACAAAAGTCAGCAAGATTCTTTATAAAATTATTATGTAGTATCTACCTACCAACCTTCTTAATAATGTACGAAAAATTTGGTGTATTCATTAGAGTACCACATTTACTCGTTAACATAGAGAAACTTAAATACATATTAACTGGAAATTTCTGTGTGAGTTTCTTTGTAGATCTTGTGTCTGATGTGTAAATAAGTTTTTGGGTATAATTAATTAACATAATTTATCGCAGAAGTGTAATAAGCTTACTTACGACTTTCGTAACTCGTAGCTCCGCTGTGATCAACCATAAAAGTAAAGCGTATTTCGAGAACCATATTTCTTTATATACATAATGTCATGCCTCTTTCCCGTAGGGGTAGGCAGAGATCACATCCTTCCACGTGCTACGACCTTGGCACACACTTTTAGCTTCATTCACACTCATTAACCTCTTCATACACGCCCGTCGGTTTAGGGCACTTTTGACCTGCCCTTTCTCTAAAATTTTTTGTTTGTGGTCATGGAAGGTCTTACGTGGTCTTCCCCTCCCAAAACTGCCAACATTTGTCCATCATAAATCACTTTCGTTAATCTACTTTCATTCATCTTCTCAACATGACCAAACCATCTAAGCATACCTTTCTCAATTCTTGTCACTATATCTTCTTTTAAACCAGCTTCAACCCTTATTACTTCATTCCTTATCCTATCACATATTTCTTTACGCCGCCAAATAGCCTCTTAGCATGCTTTAACGACTCTCACATGTACCAACATTTAAATATGGCTTACTAAGCACGAAAGCAATCGATATTAAATGCTACAAAAAACGGTCACCTATCCGGGAACTGACTTTGGCAAACTCTGATCTTACTTGAAGATCGTTTCCGCCACCTCGTACCGCTGAGCCGAGTGCTTTATTAAAATAGTATTACTATGCATTGATTCATTAAATCAGTAAATGTTTACAGTCACGCATAGCATTGCAGTGAAAACCGGAAGACAAAATCATAAACAACAGCGGTGTATCAGCGGCGCTTCCTCGAAATTAGTATTGTACTCGATTCTCGGTCCTTTTTAATTATTTAATTAATATCAATGATTTGCCACATTTCGAAAACGAAAATCACGAGATAGTATTGTTTGCTAATGATACATCATTATTATTTAAAACTAGCAGCGCCCTGCGGTTTAACCCGCGTGGTTCCCGTTCCCGTGGAAATATCGGGATAAAGAGTGTCCTATATGTTAATCCAGAACTGCGGCTATACACGTACAAAGTTTCATCACAATCGCTCCAGTAGTTTTTGCGTGAAAGAGTAATAAACATCCATCCACACATACAAACTTTCACGTTTATAATATTAGCAGGATAAAGCTTTATCAGAACTTAGACGAAGCAAAAAATGCGGTCTCAAATATGGTGCACTGATTTGACGTCAACAATCTGGAAATGTGGCTAAAACGAAATGTATTGAATTCGTGACGCCTAACGTCAGCCAAGTATACACCGCTATTAAAAAAAGGAAGCTGATTGGGATTTGGGCGTTATATGAGATTCTAAGCTGCAGTGGGGCTCACATATTGGTGAATTGGTGAATTGTCGAATAGACTCTGCAGCATTCGCGGTAAAGAAAACTCGCCAATTAACAGACGTTGAAACTGCTAGGCTTGTATTTCATACGTATTTCCATAGTGTTATGTCGTATGATATTCTTATGTGGGATTGTGCCGCAGATATTCAAACTATTTCTGTACTGCAGAAGAGGGCTATTCGAGCATTATATTATCTACCATGTAGACAGTCACTAAATATTTAGACAGTGGCGGGTTAATTTGTTTATGAAAACCTGCTTTATATATGTATTAATTTAGTAAAAGCTATATACATAATTTAAGCATAAGGAATAAGCATGAAATAGCTGTACCTGCCACTAGGCTCCAACAAATTAACAAATCTTTTAAAGGTCAATGTGTGCGATTCTATAATCAAATCCCAAGCATTATACAGCAATTCAGCCTAAATGAATTAAAATTAACAATTAAACGACAGCTATCTTCAAAGGAATACTATTTTATCAAAGACTATATGGCAGATAGAAATGCTTGGGATTAAACTGCCGTTTCATTTTTCATTTATTTTATTTAGAATTACCAGTATATTAAAAATAGTTACATACATTTTATTGAAATTATCTAAGCGAAACAAACAATTAAGGTGAAAACCTCATGCAATGAGAAAAAAATTACTTAAAACAACTCAACAAGTAAAACAATGCAAAAAATAATTTATGCAAAAAAAAGGGAAAACAGTTTACAACTTATAATAAAACTAAAGTAAAATACATGTTCAAAAAGACTTAAACTTTAGGGATGAAACATGTGATCATCATACATACAAATATATACTACCATCTCCTCAATGCTTGTATAATTTTCTTTTGAGCTCACTATGTGAGTCAGCAAAGAAGTCTAAATCTTTATTTTTGTTAAGAAGCTTACAATGCCTCGGTACGAGGGAGTTGGCACCTAGAACTGATCAGGTGGACAGAGTGGAGCTATAGGAGTTCGAAGATATCTTATAGGAACACGAAACATAAATCTCTGAAGCAATTCAGGACAGTTCATGTTGTTTCTTATCTTATCGTGGGAACCACAGACAATTCGTGGCGCACTTAGACCCTTATGTTGGATCTTTCGTGCATCCTCTTGCCTTTCACTCCAAATCTCCAAATATTGTTACCATCATCTTTATGACTATCTTTGCAGATTGGAGCCCATAGTTTTTTGGTTGTGGGTAGGCCAACCCCAGTAGACCCATTCGGCAAACAGCCATCGAGTCACAGGTACACAGCAGGTGTTCCATAGACTCCTCTTCCTCACCACATCTAAGACACAGCGGTGATTGCACTAGTCGCATCCTGTGGAGCATTTTGTTTGTGGCATAATGCCCTGTTAGAGCCCCAATTATTAGTCTGGCTTGTTTCCTGCTACCTTCCCAGAGGGCCTTACACCACTATCCCCGAAGGGGTAGACATTGGCATATTATACGCCCACACTCATAAATATCTCATAGTTTGTTTATTGAACCAAACGCTTGTTATTATTACGGCCGAAGAACCAGAAAATACTTAATTCATAGGATTTATAATAGTATGTTTAATGAAAATATGTGCAAAAGTAAAATAATGTTTAAAAAGAAACTTCTAAAATATTTGTTCCGAAATGAATTGTTGCTCAAATGATTGTGTGTCTGTATAGTTCATAAGTAAAAAAGTAGCTTTTAGTATAAATTATTGTTTTTCTTTAAAATGTGTATCTAGTAATTAGGAGCGTACGTCGCCAACAAACAGCCATGCAGTTTGGCGATAATAATACTTAGGTTAATTATGACTGTTATTATGAGAAATAAATTTAAAAAAGAAACTTCGCTAATTATATTGTTGGTCCCACATAATAGGTGGCGAACCTATTGCCGCTTACCGGACACTGTTATAATAATAATAATAATAATAATTTACTCTTTATTGTACACCATAACAAGGATTACTCATAAAAACAAATAAAATTAAACAGGTAGGCATATACAATGGGCGGCCTTATCGCTTAAAGCAATTTCTTCCAGGCAACCTTAAATGGACAGAAAAGTTAAAGACACAGAAAGGTACATCGTGATGTACAATAATAATTGAAAACAAAATAAATAAACACAAAACAAATAATAAATTAAACTGTTATGTTATAGATATAGTAAGGTAGGTAAAATTGGGGTATTATCGTAGTAATGTTGTTATCTAAACCAATTATAGGGATACACAGCGACGAAATATAAACAGGAAAACAACTTGATCTATCAAACTAGTTGGCTTTGGCAAATACACTAATCCAGGGAGTCCATATCTCTAAGGTACCTGTAAGGCACATCGGCAGCGAGGAACACGTAGGTCATGGCGTAGATGGCCACGACCGAGGAAGGCAGGGCCAGCAGCAGGTAGTTAGCCAGGTGGAACTTGCCCAGGTGGCCCAGTTCGCCCATCAGACGGTCCACATCCACGCCAGAGCTGCCCAAGAACTTCTCCTCACGTTTCTTTTCCATTTTAAATTTTATAAATAAACTGCAAACTTTTTGTTATATATCTTTTTAAATCACTAGATTAAATTGTCTTTAATAAAGTTTTATTTTCTGGAAAGTCGGTTATTAATATTTTTATGCGAATTTAAAATTATTTAGTGTCGATAAAAGTTTTTTCAATGGCACTAAGGACAGATCAGATTTTTTTTATTTGTAGTTTTTGTAAAGCATATTTTTTCTTTAGATAAGTTTATGATTTATTGCAAAGTTTTCCCGCGCAACGCTTGGACGATTCAACAGGCGATGCGAGGGCAGCACTCACCGGCGAACACTGCGCATGCGTCAACAAATCCCGCGGAAATGCAAGCCGCATCTGTCAAGTGTCAACGTCACACACGACGATTAACTTAAAAACTTCGTTCCTCATAGTCATATAGTATTATATAATCTGTTTCCTCGTCCTTTTTTTACTCCGATGTATCTGTTAGGGCATGTTTCACTCACAATGGTCGCTTTCAAATAATAAGGTAGAACATAATTCTAAATTAAAATTTTACATACATACATACATACATAATGTCACGCCTCTTTCCCGTAGGGGTAGGCAGAGATCACATCCTTCCACTTGCTACGATCTTGGCACATACTTTTAGCTTCATTCACACTCATTAACCTTCTCATACACGCCCGTCGGTTTAGGGTACTTTTGACCTGCCTTAAAATTTTCACTAAAATATTTTGAAGAAGCCCAGCTAATCAAGCTCATAGAACTTGTAAACGTCACTTTAAAATAGAAGCGCCACTTTACTAAAGCAGTTTAAGTTAAAAAGTTGTCATCACTTTTAAACACTATCGTTGGGAACTTGCAATGGATAATGGCTATTGTATGTAGTACAAGAGCTGTAAGTTTATTTTTATAAATACATAAAGTAAGTCTTTAGCGTATACTTGACAGAAAGTCCATTCAAAACTGTCCATTAACTGCCAAGCACCTCCTAATCATCCATTGTGAAACAATCCCCTAATACTGGTAGAATAACAATCATCATCATCATCATTTCAGCCCATTAACGTCCCACTACTGAGCACGAGCCTCCTATCACATACCAAGGTGTGAGGGTATTGGGTCATACTCCACCACGCTGACCCAGTGCGGATTGGCGGAGGCAGGTGTATGGCGTCCTGCTGTTAGAATTTATGAAGCCGCCCATGAGGCCTCTAACATGGCTTAACGACTACCACATTTAGTGATAACCGGGACCAACGGCTTAACGTGCCTTCCGAAGCACGGAAGCGCTCTATATCAAATGCCATACAAACGGTCACCCATCCAAGGACTGACCTCTGAAAACTCTGCTGTACTTTGGTGATCGTTTCCGACCCCCGAGCACCGCAGAGCAATTTAACAATTTACTTAATTAAAGACTTATCAACAAAACAACTATGCAGACAAAGATTGTAATAAAAACTTGTTGAGCAACCATCAAAGTTGGTTTAAGTAAAAATGTTAAATATGAATGAATCACGTGTTTATTTTAAAGAAATATTTATTTATGATAACTATAAAGAAGAAGAATTAGGATGATAGTATTTCTTTGTTGAAAAATCAAATGTTGGTTTGAGTAAAAAATATAAATAAGTAATTTCTCTTTCTACATTTGACCTATGTGTCACTTTAAACACAATACTCGTAGTGATGCAAATTTTAATCTAATACTATCCCACATTATGCTGTCAACCACCAGGTAAATAAGATGATAGATAAAATAGTTCTTAAAAAGCCGGGAGAAGTAAAAATCTACCGGAGAACTAGGCTCCCGTGGCTGCACGAGCTTAACTCCTTTTTTTTGTTACACGTCGGTAACAAAATGCATTTACGCACTGCCTACGAACGAAAGGGGATGTGGGACTCACCACCGGCAGACACGATTACCAGCAGTAATACCCACTGAAAATCTTCTGACGACGCCCGCCGCTTGTTGAGAAAGAGCGCTACAACCCAGCCTGCGCCTGCGCCCAACGTGCCCCAGACCAAACTCAGCTGGACCTCCTCAGAGCGGCGCAGTGGGAGCGCCCCTCCTACCTCCCAGTGCGACCATAGCGTGTGTAGCCGACTTCCCGGAGGATC
Source organism: Musotima nitidalis (assembly GCA_949126915.1). Classification (NCBI taxonomy): domain Eukaryota; kingdom Metazoa; phylum Arthropoda; class Insecta; order Lepidoptera; family Crambidae; genus Musotima; species Musotima nitidalis. The sequence continues at coordinate 344,132 of OX421424.1, read as the reverse complement.
CATGGTTTGACAGCAGGGGCCCCTTGCCCCCACTGCCTAAGACCCTTCTGGCGCTGCTGAACGGGCCCTCCTGGCCCACCCGCAGCGTCGTCTACAGGTCCCTCTTAGTTTCCCCCCCGATAGTCAGTACTATGGGCACCCAGAGTCGCCAATCTCTGGGTGTTACCTTTTCCCTAGCGCCCTCTGCGCTCTACAGAGGTACTCAGCCTCCCCACCACGACAAGGTGGAGACCAGTCGGGGGGGGGATCCTACCGAGACCTAAGGAGCTCAAGCCAACCTCACCTGCAAGTGGTGCACCTTCCGATCCACGGACGAGGCTCTAGCGAACATAATAGTGCCTGATAAGCGGCAATAGGCTCGCCACCTATTACGCGGGACCAACTATATGCATCTGCCTACCCCTTCGGGGAAACAGGCGTGAATGAATGGATATGTGTATATATGATTATGAAAAAGTATCAACTCAGCATGTGCCGTAGCATCTAAGTGATACCTCGACGCTGGCCTTCCGTAGATACCTAAACTAAAATAATATACTAAACAAAGATATGGAAGCGCTCGTAGCTCCGCGGTGCTCGGTGGTCGGAAACGATCACCGAAGTAAAGCAGAGTTTACAGAGGTCAGTACTTGGATGGGTGACCGTTTGTGTGGCATTAGATATTGAGCGCTTGTGCGAAGGGGCACTACTACGAAGAGTATTTACTATGAGGTATACAAATTGCAGATTAAAATTGGAATCAAAATTAATAGTATAATATAGCCACGCATAATATGTGTTTCATTTGGTTTGCTTTCAAATAAAATACGGATAGTCAGTTAAAGAAATTATATGTAAGAATTTACACTACTACTCAGTTATTGTCCATTTGTTTATTAATAAGATATTTTTTGTAATTTTCTTTGAAAGCACGTAATGAAGAAGACTTTTTGAAGGGCGGTGAGTTTTGTTCCAACATTTTGTGGACGAAATAGTGGAATCTTCCACTAAATGAAAAGCTGTATTATGGCTCGGACAACCAATTAGAGAAGCAGTTCTAACACGATGAAAAATTTAAAAGATCATTTAAATATTATGGTATTTTTGTTTTGATCACCCGAAGCGCAATTGAGTGAGCGCCCTGACTGCACATTAATAAGATTACTTCTATTAAGAGATGATGTGACATGAGCTCTACGCGGAATGGTTCACCGAAATCGTGCACAAGAGTTTTGGACGCGCTGAATTATTATTTTTGTGTAACCATACATGCACTCGCCTATTACTGTTTCAGCATAGTTATGTCTGCGTCCAAAATAATCCTACCGTAGTAGTAGTAGTAGTAGATAACGTAGTTTACTGTCTATAAAAACCCCGCGCTGCCGTCACTTGCCCGATGATAACTCCGACTGTTTCCTATTTATTTTAAGCTATTCGTTGTTCTATATTAGAAAACAGCTCTACTTAATTTTGAACTAGATGCCGCCGCGATAAAAAAGAAGATGTTTAAAAACATTTATTTTTTCATACAATAAACAAGCTCTTATACAAAAAAGCAAGGTTTACGACTTTGCTTGTTATTCTTGCTCAGGAGTTATGATATGTATATAAATCCATTTGTCTGCCTTCGCAAAAATAACTAGGATAGGATTTGCGAAAAGCTAGAATATAGTAGGATAGGATTCAACAAGAGATATATAAGGAATTGATTTCCGATCAATACCTTCTCAAATGTGTTCATCGCATTTGCACGTGGATTTAGATTAGCCCTAGAGTTAGCTTAGGGCCCAGGTTCGACTTACTGGACTAACCAGATTTGGCTGAATTTTAGTTATTACATAGAACGACTGCCGTCTGTCGTCGGGTGCCAGGATATTAGAAGGCACTGACTTACTGTCAGTATCAGTATCAGCAGCCATAGATGTTCATGATCATGACTATTTTACATAATATGCTAGAAGTTGAATGCATGAATAAATATCCGCATCTATCTTGTATTGTCAAGTCAAGCCTTATATTGACAATAAGGTCATGGATAATGACGATACTTATTTGACAGGTTATGCTTAGAACCCAAACTAGAAAATAATAAAACCCATTAAGTATAGAAAAAATATCAGACAGTTTTGAGACGTTTCGCTTATTGAGCTGTAACTTACTGAACGCTCAGAGCAATGTGTTGCGGGCTTGTGTGCTTGCCTTCTTTATATCTTTACTAAAGCTGCTTAACAATGGCTTTCCCTACTTATATAATAATCGAATATTTTCATTCACAAATTAAGCAAGTGATGGATTAAAAATATATTTGTCACAATTCCCGAACTACTATAATTTCACAAAAAATCGAGAAACTATTCAACACGACACGTGTTTCGCCCTTACACAGGGTATCTTCAGGTAAGATAGGAGCCTCAGAACAACGATGTCTTCACGACCAACGATGAAACGAGAGTTGATGAGTTGTTGACTCTCGTTTCAGCGTTGGATTTCCGCACAGTAACGCCTGAATCAATAAATAATTCACAAATTACATATGTCTTTTATCATTTTCATTTCGATTAAGATTCTTTGATTTCACTGTTTTAAAGTTAAAATACACTGAAATCTGGCACAATCTATACATATCTCGGTTACTAAAGGTTTAATTCTTACACAATAAAGTATGAACTTTGAGGTATTCTTGACGATGAATATCTCGTAAAGTGCTATTTGGAATATATAAGGTAAGTAAGTATATAAAACGTTCTAGACCTTAACGCCGATAGTAAAGTGTTATTTTACAGTGAATTATGATTTTCTGTGTTGATTTCAGAACTTCATAGAAGCCTATAAAAAGTTCTGTGAGAAAGACTGTGAGACTGTGACGGACTTAGCAGATTTGAAAAAAACTTCGAAAATACAAAAAAATATAAAAAACCAACAGCGCGCAAATTTCAATTGACGCCGAAACTATACTTTATTAAATTATAATAACTCTATGATTATAAAGATTTCTCAATTTATGAATTTAAGTACTATTCGTTCAGTTTTTTAGAAATAACGGTAAGAAAAATATTTAGAAAATAAGGCCTACCTTATTACCTATAATAAAGAAATAACGGTGAGTTTTGGCTTCGATGCGGCTTTTTTCTAGTTTTCAAACACCAACGTTAGTGAAGGCATGAATTTCACATTCACTTTTAAAATGTTGTCAAGCCGCCCAGAATCGCCTCTAACTTGCCCTAACAACTCCAAACCAACGAAGCGCACGGTATCAAATGCCACATAAACGGCCACCTATCGAAGTAATGGCCTCAAACAGCCTACACCTGCAGCATCATGAGTGTCTTTTTTAATTTTCCTAATAGAACTAAAACATAGTCTTGCCTAACTTATTCAATAAAGTCTATCGCAATTATGCAAAAAGTCATCAAACACTTATAGCTTTTTGACAACAACCTTAGGTCAAGTGTTTACCTGTGCACACTGTGCATTCCACTCCACCTTCGACGTGGTCATTGCGCCACGGTAGAAAGGACAGCATTGGACAGGAGTCAATCATATCGCCTCAATTACATTATACAATAGATCTCAAACCGTGTTATAGGCGGGTGTTGTAATTTGTTACAAATAACTATGTTGCACAGTTGATTGTTGTTCATTAAAACGTGTGACAGCTTGTGTATTGATTTATTGTGCGTGTGTTTATAATAATATAATGTCTATTTTTGTTATTAGTCTGAGAACGTGAGGTCGACAACATTTTTTTTGACAATGCCTACTAATTAATTACTTTAGTTAGCCTATGAATGTCCCATTACTGGGCTCTCCTTCACATACCAAGGTGAGAGAGATTCAGGTCCTACACCACTCAGACCCAATGCAAATTAGTTGAGGCAGTGCTGTTAGATAATTTCCAGCCGCCAAATAGATCCCTTAACTAAACTTGGCGACCACCACATAACATAATAGGACTTAAAGTTGGAACCAAAAGCTCACTAAATAATTATACATATCTTACATATCCTTAAAGATGAAATGAAACCTCCTTACGTTTATTGCTGTCATAACAGTTTTATAAAGTTATCATTAAAAAATTTATCGATTAATGATTTTAGTTTTATTCCCGCGTCCACATCTTTTAAGGAATATTCATTCCCCCAGACTTCAGTATGTTTAAAACTTCTGCTATGTATATTTGTTGGGTTATGAAGTTGCCTATTGCTTTTAGATGTCACTGAATAATCTACCTGCAATATTTTCTTTTATTCCTGAATATTTTTACAAAGAACACATTCCGGTGGTGTGTGAGTATGAAAGGCTGTCATCGCGACATCCGCCACGCAACTTGTCCTAACTTCTCCTAACTTTTTTGTGCATAATTTTACATTACCATATAATCCTTAAAGTGGTCATTTTATATGCCTCTGCCTACACATTTGGATAAAAAAAAACAGGCGTGATTGGATATATTCAATTAAATTTTTTAAATTTCTATACAGAGGCTTTCATTATAATATTGTGATCGAAGCCGCCTAGTAAGCAAACAATGCCTGTGACAAGCGACTTCGCTTTTCTACATCTGCTATATAATATATGAATCATCATGACTTCCTGTAGATTTTTGTTTAAAAAATTAGAATCAGTAACTGCTGTAGCGAAATTTGTGTTTTTGTTCGGTCAGATTCCAAATTGGATCAAAAGGAGCAAAGAAATACAGATAGTTATCCAAATCAGCTGACTTTGCCAATCATATTTACTGCATTTTATGCGAAGAACAGTTATGTCATATCAAGTAAAGTCTAAAATAATCAACCTCAAGGAACAAATTCAAAGTTAATTAAAAAGCGAATATTTCGAACAACATTTATAAGCATACATGAATTATATTTTTTTGCGTACCAAATATGCGGACTGGTGCAAATATGCGGACTGGTGCAAATATGCGGACTTTGTTATATTTTGAGAACGCTTATACCATAATTCATGTGAAGTAAAAAGTATTGTGCCGCAAGTACTTAAAAGCTCTTAAGCTCAAGTGATATCCTAACACTTGAAACTTAATAGTTAACCGCATAGAAATATATTGCAATATTTGCAGTTTGGGAAAATCAAGCTAGTTGTCCACGTTGACTTTTATTCGGTATTAATTTACCGCCGTCGTCACCTTAAGTTATTAAAGAAAATATTTAAAGTGAAATTCGATGAAGAAATGCTTAATTCAATTTGGATTGTTTCTTGTTAAAGGACGGTCCGTCGTTTCGGTCCGTTTTAGAGATTAGCCGGAACAGATAAACAAAATGGAACAAAAAATATTTTGATATGTACCATGTATATAAACAGATACGTCATTTTTATATATCTGTATATATAAGTGTATAAAACTAACGCGTCCAATTACCACGGGCAGGAGTTTGAGAAAAAATAATCGGACAAGAATCTAGTTTGTACTCCCAACAGTATACAGGTAAATAAAAAAATAGGGCCAGAAAAATTACTAAGTACCTGGTCTTACTTATTATAATGTGCCTACATAGACCATGTAGCAGCAATAGGGCAGTGGTAAGACTAATATTCAGAGGGTCTCGGGTTCAAACCCTGGCCCTTTGATTTTTCGACGTTATGTGCGTATTCATTGCTCTTTGCCTGGGAAAGCACTTCATAACTTCTGCGCCTTTCTGGTCTTGACGTGGTGGGCCGTAAAAAAAAATGTGCGCAGTGGGCTCTAAACTTAAGCTTGCTGTTCAGGCATGCTTTCTTGTTCTTTCGCGAGCATTTGACCTGGTCTCATATGACATTCTGTGGAAAAAGCTAGAAAATACAAGTCTACCGACTGAATAATCAATATTTTAAAATATTGGTACCACAATCAGATTAATAATGTGCGTTGGTTAGGAACTTTGTCACAATCGTTTAGGTTTGAGTGTAGGGTAAGGCAGAGAGGGTTGTCCTCGCCGACCTTATTTAATTTATATGTTAATGATTTGATTGCTAAGCTCAGTAGCACCCGTGCTGGATGTCACATAGATGGAGTTAATGTAAATAACATTAGTTATGCTAATGACATGGTCCTAATGAGTGCTTCTGTATGTGGTTTAAAAAAGCTGGTATCTATATGTGAAGCCTATGCTGTAAAACATGGGTTGATGTAAAACGCAAAAAAGAGTGAGCTCATGGTCTTTGAGGACAGAGGAAACAGTCTAGGTACGACTTTTCCAGATGTGAAGCTCAATGGCACAGCGTGGTGTAAAGTGCACAAAGTTAAATATCTAGGACACATACTGACCTCTGACTTTAGAGACAATGATAGAGGACATAGAGAGGGAACGGAGGGCGCTGTCAGTGAGGGCGAACATGATAGCGCGCATGTTTGCACGTTGATCAACACAAGTGAAAATCACACTTTTCAGAGCGTACTGTACTTCCTTCTACACATGCAGCCTGTGGGCTGTATATACCCAAAAATCTTATAGTACCCTCCGAGTCCAATACAATAATGCCTTTAGGGTGCTGATGGGGCTGCCACGTTTCTGTAGTGCATCTGGGATGTTCGCACAAAACTATGTTGATTGCTTTTATACAACAATGCGTAAGAGATGCGCATCCCTGGTGCGCAGGGTGCGTGGCAGCGTCAACGGTACCATAGGCGTGATCGCTAGTCGTCTAGATTGTGTGTATATTAATCATTGCTGTACAATTTCGAGTGGAAATGTAGTCTTGATTGGTATTGTGTTGTTGTTATTGTGATTATTAGTGTGTACTAACGGTAGGTTAAGTAAATTGTTACTAACAAAATGGACTGTGGTTCGAAATAAATGATTTTATTAACTTTGATAATTATAGAATGATGGTGACGGTTGTATATCAGTATTTAAGATGTATGCCGTGTGGTAGTCTCAGCGCCTAAGATTTCTACCACCCCATATCTCGCCTGAGGGTACCGTCAATGTGGACCAAAGGCTAGCCACCTCTCACCATTCGACCCGTTTCATCTGGAGATCTCTGTGCTGAAGGTAAATGCTATAACTATAGAGACCCTATTCAAATAGTAGTAGCAGGTTCCCATTTAAGGAGGGCCACCTCGAATGGCATATATTGGCGTGAGATTACGTAATTCACATACTTGCCAATTTAATCTAGGTTTTCCTTTTGCGAATAAGCGACTAGAGCGTTTAAGATTTCTCTTTAATATTATTCAATGTTTACTAAAAAAATCACATTCAAAGCTGAATTTAGAGATGTTTTTTTGATTTCTTTGATATTATTTGCGGTTTAATCATTTATCCTTATAACGCACGACATAACACTCATTTGCCGTAAAATTTGGTGTCAAAATGCAATTTTTTTCTACAAATTAGATCATCGATTAGGTTCTAGGTTTTAGTTGATCCTTTGAGGCAATTAGATCACAATCATATAAAATAGCTAATAAAGTTATGACAATCAAAATCACTGTATTCAATTTGGGAAAACATTAGTAAGCCTAATTTGGACATCATAATAGATACGTGTCATGTATGACCAGACGAAACGAGGTACCTAAATCGCTTGTTAAAAGTACGTACAATTGATGGTGTACAAAATTACTAACATACATACAATTGTTAAAAAACGTTCCTCGTTGTAATTTACATCGTTAAACATTATTTCCATAATCGTAGGGTATTCAATATATACTAAACAATTTACAATGAACAAGGCATTAATGAGCAATTTAGCATTAGGTATAGGTACTTTTGCATTCATCACGGCATTCGCAGTTTTTCTTTTCAGAAGTAGGTAACAATGATACGATCTTTATTTGACCAATTTTCTCGTTCGTTTTATATATGCTTTCATATACGAATAAAGCTTTATAGAACATAACTAATTTGGGTTTAAGCAGCGGGTGTGAATTATGTTCAAATACAAAGTAATACGTCTATATACTGACATAAGCGCGAGAGTGTACGGTACCGGTATGTATCGCCGGATGTATGGCTGTTTGTTACTTTTTCACGCTAAAACTACTAATCGTATATATGGGAGTAACTTCACGTAATGCAGCTTATACTTTGGAATAAAAAGTGGGCTTTACAGCTATTACTATTACTATAAATTTTACGTCATATGGAAATAATCTCAAATATCTCTCATTTTCCTCCTCTAGGCAACTAGTAAACGACAACGAATACTATATAAATTCTAGGCATACATATATCTGCTATACATATATAAACAATAATTGACAGTCTTGTGTAACCGGAGTGTAATTCTAAACTTGTTGACAGATCAATTAAAAATGTTTTGTGAAAAGTATTTCAATAAAAAGTACATACAAATTTAAATTACTTTATTTTAATTATTTTCATGCGACACATAACTTTACGCACTACATACTATTTGACTTCACGATCTTTAAAGCAGAGTACCGAATCTCTATTAATTTATGCCGTCTATGTTATGCACAACATACATCCTATGTGATGCACAAAAAACGGGGCTTCCTATTAAAGATTTCTAGTAAAAGAATTTTTGAAATTAGTCCTATGATTTCAAAGCCTTTTTAAACAGCTAACAATCAAATCCTTACAAATATTGATAACAATAATATATATTCCATTAATGCTTATGATAGCTATCTGTACATATAGCTCAAGTCTAAGGTACCATCAACGAACAGGACATCTGTTTCTGGACTAGAGAGGTAAATATTTGTGTTTTAGAAAGCAGAAAAGTATTAGATCCAATATCCTTGAGAAATATAAAAATAGTCATGAACCCACCTGTAAGGAACATCAGCGGCCAGGAAGATGTAGGTGGTGTGTAGCAGGCCGACCTGGATGGCGGCGAAGGACACCAGCACGAAGATTCGGATGTGGAACCGCCCAGCCTGCCCCAGCTGCCTCAGCACTGCGTCTGCGTCCACTCCACTACTTAGCACGGCTGCTTTGGAAGGTTCTTTTTCAACTGGCTTTTCACACATTTTGGAGGAAGAGCTTCCAACTGCCTTGTCAGTGTTTTCGACAGATATTTTGGAAGAATCGTTTCCAGCTTTATCACAGTTACCGACAGATTCGTGAGCACGGTCAGCCATTGTACAACTGCTTCCTCCAGCGACAGGTCCGGCACTGCTCGGTGTCCAATGGGCAGTGACGATGAACCCTGGCCAGCCGGGCTCGGCGGTGCTAGAAAGCGCTGGGTCAGGGCCGCGCATTGTACAGGGCTGCACCCGCGGCTCCGCCCGCCAGCGTCTCGCTTCAGGTGCCACACCGTGCCGGACTGGATTTTACACATTTCATTTCGATATTTTACATGTTTTTCCTTAAGATTCTGCCATTAGAGCTCGCCTGATTACCACGCTATCGACGCTAGATGCAACGATGTTTTGATGTCAGTGAGTTAAATGTTATAATAAGTGTAATTAAATGAGATAATAAGTGTACTAAGTATTATATTATTTGATATTTACTGTTTTGTGTGTCTATTGTTTTAGGCAAATTTCGTTTTTACTAGTTGAAAGTTTATACAGGTTGCACTTAGTAACTTAGCGGTATGTAACTAAAATTTTAGTAATTTCAACAAATGAACACAAAGTTGTATAGATAACCTATAAGACAAAAATAAAATATGCTTTGTTGTCTTTAAGATCAACTATCATTTAGATTCGTCAAATATTCACCCACAAAATGGAAATTCGATATATTTTATTAACTACAATGAAAGAGATATGAGCGGTACCATAATAAAGAAATAAAAACAAAAGGGTTCTTTGTAGAATTTGTCAGTTTATCTGTCTGTTGTGGTTTCTCTTAAGATTTGACAGTCTGTCGCCTCTGTCGGTGACTCTTATCGGGGGGATCTGTCAGTCAGCCTGTCGTGTTTCTAAAAGAGGGAGGGGAGGATTGTCTGTCAGTCTGTCGGTGATAGAGTCAGGCGAGGCTTCCAAAAAGGCAAAGAGATTGAGAAGAATGCCTCAAGAAACTTATATCGGCTTTTTTCAAATTATGTCTAAAAATGTAATTATTAAGAGTATTAATTATAGTCCGGTCAATTTAGACATTCGAAGTTAATAAAGTCCCAACAAGCTGAATTTCTGTGAAGTTGTTCAAAACATAATTATAAACAATGTGTAGAAGTTACCCATCATTTAATCCCAAAGTTATCGTCATAATATGCATACGTTTCCACGCCACCTATGAGGCGCGTTTTTTTAACAACTTTTATAACTTTTTGAATCGTTATATCTCAGAAACGGTGGCTCGTAAGAAAAAAAGTATTGATACTTTTTTATAGACAATTTTATGATCTACAATTTTTGTCTGAAGTACTTTTATGATAAAACTTACCGTTTTGCTGAAAATCGCGAAAAACTTATTTTTTTGACCTTTGACCTTGAATTAAATTTTTTCCTTACAGGGGAATGATGGGGAACTTCTACACATTTTTTATAATTATGTTTCGAACAACTTCACAGAAATTCAGCTTGTTGGGACTTTATGTAACTTCACTCTCATTTTTTGGTCTTAATTGACCGGACTATTATAGTCTATTGTAATATGTAGAAAGTGAGGACAAGGTGGACCGACGCCTTGAGACAGGTGACCAGTAGCTGATGGATGCGTTCTGCAGAGGACCGGGATAGTTACCGCTCTTTGGGGGAGGCCTACCTGCAGCAGTGACCGCAATTGGTTTATTGATTGATTGTTAATGTGTGGGGACGGATTTACCAGATTCTATGCGTGTATGGCCATTATTCTGTAAAATGTCGGATGGTCCCCGCAGAACAGAAATCAATATAATTTTACCTGTGTGTAGATAATTGTTAGTGATAACTATCCTTTACTAAATCTTCACGAAAAATTAAATAATTATAATCTTGAGGCAATTAAAATGAGTGTCTAATAGATATATAGCATACATACATTATCAAAGAAGTTTGGAAGTATTGCAGATTACAGTTAATTAAAGTTGTCAATGAAGAAATTACAAATATGAACTTGTCTGTATATAAGTATAAAAAAAATGATTTAATATATGTGTTATAATAACAACATCCAGTATTTTTATTTTCACTACATAGTATACAACAAAGTCGTTTTCAGCTGTCTGTCTGTCCAGACATAGGGATAGTCCATGCTTAGATCTTTAAAACTCCGCAACGGATTTACATGCGGGTTTTTTTAATAGATTGAGTGATTCCAGAGGAAGTCTTATATATGGGTCACGCAGACGAAGTTGCGGGCGGCCGCTAGTCATATCAAACAGAAATAAATGATTTATTAAAGAAGTACTAGATAAATGTTTAATATATATCATCAATTCGATAGAATTACTTGATAAAGTGCATGTGTTGGTCATCACATCTAAATTGTACATAGTTAAAAGTGCATTATGCATTAAAACGGTGACTCTACCGTTGTGTACATATTTATGCATACTACGTGTCTATTTTATTGCAATGTAAGCATTCTCTTTGGACTTCTTGGCGGGAAAGTGAAGCGTCATGTCTGCAGTTTTGTTTTATTTTCTATAATTTTTGATATTTCCAACATTGATGTGTAATAACGGTGGATTATTAACCGATAAGTGTTTGTGAACATACATGAGTGTTGGTAAATGAAAAAAAACAGTGCAACATCACTTTTCAAAAATTCTCTCAAGGATTCCATGTGAGATCTCAGTATAGTCCCACATCTTTACTGACGACTCAAGGGGCTAAGGGGAGGGTATCTCATTTACCATTTATCTCTTTTACCATTTATCTCTTTTACTATTGATATATCACTTACTTGACACTGGCTAAATGTGCTGGACGCACGAAGCCATTATTTAAAATAAAGAAAGAAAAGCATTGTCTTACAACCCAGGAACTGCTCTCAAGAATCTTTATTAGTTCTTGCCTCAAGCTGTGTCCCAGTAAATAGCCCTCGTTGAGTTTTAGTAAAAAGTAAACTGGGTTATGGAAGCGCTTTATTTGAGCTTATTATATACTATTAACAATCAATGTATAATAGACGTTAGTGTTTCTCAAGGAAGTATTCTGGGATCTATCCTGTTCTGCGTCTAAATAAACGATATCCTGGGTAAGGAAAATCCTGGAGAGATTTAATAACTTTAGCGTAGCAGGGCATTACTGTTTTAGCACAATGGTTGTATCGCAATTTGCTTACACTTAACTCATTGACGTCAAAGTTATGGCTTTCTTTAAAACTTTTGCATCAAGCCCATCATGTCTGGCACCACTGATTATAGAGAAGGGTGATACCAATCGCCCTCTGAGTGCTCCTGTATCGGAATGGCAAGATCAGTTCGTTATTTGGGTTTAGATCTTGACGATCGTCTATGTTTTGATACACATTTGAACTACTTATCGGAACGAGTCAGGAAATGCATATACCTATTCAAGTGTCTCTAATATAAAAGAGTGCCCCCGTTGACACTCTTTTATAAATTAGATTAGCAATTACACAGTCACTCCTTTATTTATGTGGTAGCTTGGTGTGGAGCAGCAAAAGCAATAATTACTTACATGGAAAGAGAACAACGAGCAGTACTGAAAGTAATTCTTAAAAAACCATTTAGAACCCCTACCAAATGCAGTGACCATGGTGCTTAGGGTCCGTCAGATATATTTGCTAAAATGTATTGCATCAATGCACAGGAGTATAGCAGACTTAAGAAATCTAATAGACTGAAATCACGAAGCTTAGATTCATGCAACAAATCAATTAAAAAACAAAAATATTTAAGTGTAAGTGAATCTAAGTGCCAGTTCCGAGCCACCGCTCTGTAAGAAGAACTAGCAAGAAACTTACAGGCTATGGTCTTTTAAATTATCAATTGGTTAGTTACAATCTTCATTTGTCTGTGAAGCTATAAAATGGAATTTAATATAACATTAACAATATTCAGGTTCTAAGTCATTCATATTAGAATAGCGTGTTGAAACGGCAGTTAAATTCCAAGCATTTTTATCTGCCATATAGTTTTATATATATTTATATATTATATAGTATAAGTATATATATAGTACATATATATATATAAGTTAATTGGCGAATTTTCTTTACTGCGAATGCTGCAGAGCTGAGTCTTTTCGACAGTTCACCAATATGTGGGCCCCACTGTAGCTTAGAATCTAATGTAACACCCAAATTTTGGTAGTATCCACAAGGTTCAACTCATCTTCCTTTATTTTAATAGTGCTGTTTACTTATCTGACGTTAGGCGTCACGAATGTAATAAATTTCGTTTTAGCCCCATTTAATATCAGATTGTTCACGTCAATCCAGTGCACCACCTTTGAGATCGCATTGTTTCTACCGAAAGTAGGCAGCACTCAGATAGGTCTAAAATTTGTTGGGTCTGCTGTTCTGCCCGATTTAAACAATGGAATGATTTTACTATCTTTCATTAAATCTGGAAATATGCCGCAATCTATACATTTATTAAAATTAAAGCTAAACTGTGCGCCACCAAACAAGTATAGTCTTGATGACTACGATGGAATTGCCCCAGAAGTCTGCAGTCTTCCTAACATCAAGAGTTTTATCATACAACTCACATTCACTTACATTGGGATCATCCCCACACACATTAAGATCGCAATACACACAACATAATACATTTACTTTCTCCACCTCCTCTTACTGCCCTTGTCAGTAAAATTATAATAGTTAATTTAGTTTAAGTATTTATTGAGCAAACTTTAGCTGTAGAATCATGTTCTAAATAAAATAACTACTTAAATTTCATTGTTAATGGGCTTGTGCGAAACAAGCATCGAACTTGGTGCTAAGGCCCTTTTTTATTTTATTTTTTATTATCGTCTGTAAAAAAATGCTGCTTACGCACTGTCTCCCGGCCAAAAGGGGGAGACCGGGAGGGGGTGTGGGGCTCACTGCGGCAGACGCGACCACCGCAGTCCTACCCACTAAAAAACATCTAACGACGCCCACCGCTGTTGAAAAGGGGCGAGGCACCAGTGCCTGGGTTTGTAGCTTCTGGTACCCCGCCCGCGGCCAACGTCCCCCGGATCAGAACCGGGGAGACCTCCTCAGGGAGGCGCAATGTGCAGCGCCCCCCCTACCTCTATGTGCGGCCATGGCGTAACTAGCCGACTTCGGGGGGGTCTATGGCGAGACGGAGGGGCCCCCTGCCCCCGCCGCCTAAGACCGCTGCCTCCTGGCCCGCCCGCTGCGCCAACGGCGTAGCCGGAGAGAGAGCGGATCCCGCTCCCTCTCCCGCTCCGCAGCCTCCTTCTGCGACATCACCACTTCGCAGAAGGAGGCCATCGCCTCCCACGCCGTCTCGCTGTCGACTATCTCTTGCATGATGGTCGGCAGCGAGAGAGCCACTCCACCCAGAGCCGCGGCCCCGCCCACGCAGGGCACGCCACCAAAGTGTACCGCGCGGTGTCTTCCGCGCAGTCACAGTGGTGGCAACACCGAGTCGACTCCCCCCCGGCGACGTCACAAAGATACTTCCCGAATGGTGCTAAGGCCCATGCTAAGTGAAATTGTTAAAGAAATTTGATAATCGTCATCATCATATCGTATGGCGTTGGGCTGCCTGAATCCTAATATAAATTTCCAGTGTCAGTTGGCATAGAATGATGAAGTTCTGTTATTACCAGAGTTCGGATGAGTGGATGAGTTACATGCAATAATGTGGGCATGTCCAATTGTTCTTGTCACATGTTCTTAAGTTATTACAGAAATAAATATGCCTTCTTAATAAAGAAATTTTTTTAATTATATTTTTTGTAATAAAATATCGGTTAGTTAAGACTTATTGAAGTAAATTATCAATATATTTTCATTGGTTAGTTTATTCCTCTTCACATCTAAAATATATTTAGGTATGTGCGGCAACGGTAAGGCATTGTATAATTTTAAAATCTGGATTTCTCTTAAGAATTGCTTTCATTATTTTTTAATTGGATTCCCATTTCTCCTGGTATACAGTTTAGATTATGCAACATATCTTTTTTTTTTCTTACAGTATACTTCAATAGATTCGAAGGTGATTGTAATTTTTTTTAATTAAAGATAAATTAAAGCTAAAATTATAGATAGCCTAAACTAAAACCTTAACGAGCCAGTTAGCATACCATCTCAACGTCGAATTTTATTTATTTCAATGTTCGCCACGAGTTCGTAGGCGCCTGTGGACCTGTGGCTTTCCATGTAAACCTATTATTAGGTCGGGGAAAAAGTCTTTTCGCATAACGTAGGTATAAACTTATTATAAAATTTTTTTGACTGTACTATTTGTGTCTGGCTGGTTTTGGTAACATTAAAAAGGTTCCATTATAAAGAAAAGAAAAAAATAAAAAAAAGTTGTTTCCCGCTATTTTTCATTTGTTTTTCTCTCCGTAAAAATGAGTGAATCTAATGAAGAAATTCGATACATTTTAAAATTTTATTATAAAAAAGGCAAAAATGCAACTCAAGCAGTGAAAAAAATTTGTGATGTTTATGGACCTGATGCAGTGTCAGTAAGAGTAGCACAAATTTGGTTCAAACGTTTTCAGTCCGGAAATTTTGATGTTAAAGATGCACCTCGCTCTGGTCGCCCTGTTACGAATAAAATGGACGCCATTTTTGAAAGAGTGGAGCAAGATCGGCATATTAGTAGTTACGATGTAGCTGAAGAACTGGGAATTGACCACAAAACAGTTTTGACCCATTTGAAGAAAGCTGGTTATACAAAAAAGCTCGATATTTGGGTGCCACACGAGCTCACTCAAAGAAACTTAATGAACCGTGTACTCATTTGCGATTCATTATTGAGACGTAATGAAACCGAGCCGTTTTTGAAGAGATTGATAACTGGCGATGAAAAGTGGATCACGTACGACAAGAACGTGCGAAAAAGGTCGTGGTCGAAAGTTGGCCAGGCTTCACAGACTGTGGCCAAACCTGGCCTAACACGAAATAAGGTGATGCTGTGTGTATGGTGGGATTGGAAGGGCATTGTTTATTATGAGCTTTTACCGCCCGGCAAAACCATCGATTCTGATCTTTACTGCCAGCAACTGATGAGATTAAAGGAAGCAGTCGAAAGAAAACGGCCGGAATTGATCAACAGGAAGGGTGTGGTCTTTCATCACGATAACGCTAGACCACACACATCTTTAGCCACTCAGCAAAAATTAAGAGAGTTCGACTGGGAGGTCCTAGTGCATCCACCATATAGCCCTGACCTTGCGCCTTCAGATTTTCACCTGTTTCGGTCTCTGCAGAATTCTTTAGGTTATGTAAGGTTGACCTCAAGAGAGGACTGCCAAAACTATTTGTCCCGTTTTTTTGATCAGAAGTCCCAAAGTTTCTACAGTAACGGGATAATGTCTCTGCCCACAAAATGGCAGAAAGTTATTCAACAAAACGGTACATATATATTGTAAATAAATGTAAATAAACTTTGAAAAAAATGTCTTGACTTTTCATACAAAAATACGAAAAGACTTTTTCCCCAACCTATTATTAGCCCAAGCGAACCGCACCTGCAAGTGGTGCACCTGCTGGACGGACGAGGGTCTCGCGAATGTAAAAGTTTTCGGTTTGCGGCAATAGGCTCGCCTTATTTATTTATTTAATATTTATAATTTTTTGGTATAATAATACGTCTGTGTAATAGTTTTTTTTCACCCCTGGCTTTCCTTTGTTGAATTTCCAGTGTGGAGGCCCAAACCTTCATGCTCGCAAGATGAAAGCGAAAGATGCATAAGTTGGCGCACTGACCCTTCTTCCCGCGTTCTTAAGTAGAAAATGGTGTACACACTTCTCGACACCTGGAAGCTTTAGGAAATGCAATAAAACTACAGTGCTGTCGTATAAAAATATTACTTAAATTCTCATAATTATTGTGAACATTTGATCGACATTCAAAATACATAGTTGCCTTAATACAATCACTATCTATATAACAATCGTCCATCTAGGGTTGCTTAATAATATGATCATCATCATCATCATCATCTCAGCCCATTTACGTCCCACTACTGAGCACGAGCCTCCTCTCACATACCAAGGTGCGAGGGTATTGGGTCATACTCCACCACGCTGACCCAGTGCGGATTGGCGGAGGCAAGTGTATGGCGTCCTGCTGTTAAAATTTTTCAAGCCGCCCATTTAGGTCTCGAACATGGCTTTGATGTGCCTTCCGAAGCGATATCAAATGCCGCACAAACAGTCACCCATCAAAGGTCAACCTCTGTAAACTCTGCTTTACTTCGGTGATTGTTTCCGACCACCGAGCACTGCAGAGATACGAGCGCTTCCGCGGAGCTCATATGATCAAAGGGATCCGTAAATTTGACATAAAAAAATCTAGCAAAATTCCGGAAACTTTTAATGTTGTGAGTTTTTAATGAACAGAGAAAGATTTTATACTGATTATGAAGCTGATAATACTACCTATAGGTAGCTATATCTTTGTCAATCTATATGTGCGACAGTCGTGCGTTGAAGAATTCTATTAATTAAGTAATTTTTATGATTGTTTTATTTTGCATTTACCATGCTATATTTTAGGTATAAGATAAATTTTGTACTAGAAGAAATCCACCCGCCCGCGTATCCCAGGTGAGATTCGAACTCAAGACCTTTGAATAACTGGTTCACTGCTTGAGTTTAAAAAATGAGCTAAATATGGACGGCTTAAGTGTTTTATATTGATAAGTAGGAACGTATTTTTAAACGACATCTTTATCCGTATTATCACGCAAAAATGATATATGATGAAAGCCTTCCATACAACCCAAGTAGAGCCAAACTTGCATAAACGATATTGACCTTGACCATAGCATTTTAAACTCGTTTCTCTGCTCATTTCTTTTTATGGATTTATACATAATGTGTTTATAAAACATAACTGCTATGCTACCCTCTCAATATAATCAATTCCATATTGTTCATGAACTTTCGATTGTTGTACACAATACAACAACTATAGTAAAATATTTAGTAACTTACTTAAATAATGTAATATCCTTAACTAGAACAAGTTATACTTGATTTAGACAAATTCATGGTAATTATACAATTTAGCAACTAAGTTATATCTAAGGGTGCTTGGCACAAACTTTCAGAAAGTTAAAATTTTATGAAAATTTATACACTTTTATTTTTACATTTTCATTTTAAAATCTATTCACAAAGTCTTTCTTAATCTATTTGTGTAATTTGGGATCAAATATTCATTATATTATATTATGTTTGAGTATTTTGTTCAATATATTAATTATAAAAAATAATGCGATTAACTAACTTTTCGATATGGGCCTGAAATAACATGATATTCGTAATGAAAGTATTAAAAAATATTCATTGAATGTTATAATAAAATGTTATGAGCAACTTATAAATAATTCAATCGTGATTTTCAAAATATTACGTTACTAATAATGCTTCAAGAAGTATTATTAATTACGTAGATAATAATGCGTCAATAAACATTGTTAATATTTTGCCCCTTTTATTCAAATTAAACCTGATGTTATTTGATGTAAACCAAACATTATTTTCCTAATGTCTGTAGTATTGATTTTAATTAATGTCCATTTTTTTATAACAATTTAGTAGCGTAATCTGTAGCCGTAATTGCGATTTTAACTTTACAAATTCATATTTTTTTACGGAAAGGTAACATAATTAATTTCTTCTTATAAGACAAGTACACACAAAGTGCCTTTTTAATTATTTCTTATAACACAAGTACATACATAGATAGAGACTTCTTTCATTATATAATATGTTACTATCAAAAAGACTTTTCGTTGTTTTCCATTATATCCTGATTAAGATCCCGTAGTGATCAATATTATCAAATTCAACACTAAGAACTAAAATATTATTCCTGACTTTGATTTACAAAAATCATAAGAAAATGTCTTCTGTTATTTGATAACAATATATATGAATTACCGAATAAAATACATTGTAATTAATAACAATGTTACTTACATTATTTTGTTGGTGTGTTGTTGTTTTATATTATTGTCTTTTTATCGATGTGTTCGGACTTTCAGAAACCAAAAAACATTATAAACGAATATTTTATAAAGTTACTTTATAAAATATTATACTAAACTTAAAAAGAACTCATTATTTATGAAGAAGTAAAACCACTAACTGACCTAATTAATAATACCCATAATTTTCCTTCAAGAACAAAGAAATACAATTTTGTACTTGTTTCTAAATTATTGTTATTACTCTAAAGTTCAATCTCCATTTAGTAAGTGTTTAGTTTGACAACTTGCTGCTTGCTTGAATACATTCCCTGCTGGCTTCAGTTTTCTTGCTGAAGCTGTTAAAGAAGCCTGTTTCCTTTTACCTAATTAGGATTTTCTTCCTGTGCACTCCAGAGAAATGCTGTCATAGTAGCTTAGCGTTATCGATGAGATTATATGAAATAGTATCCTCTTCTAGACAACAATTGATTAATAATTATATCACAAGCAAGTATCCAAAAGTGGCAAAGTTACGATTTGCTGAACTTTTATTGATGCCAGTAGCTCTTCTCTCGCCAAATTCCACGCTAAATACCTCACGAAACTCTCCACTGGCTTTGGTAAGATAGCTGACTTATGGTGATCACAAGCAAGTTAGTATTAAATACATAGCTTAGTTCTTGCTTACTAGTAAACTTTTAGTGATCTTCTGTCACAATTTTACACTTTACAAATGTTCCCACTGGCTTCGTTTACACAGCCGAATTTTAGCGAACACTAGCAGTTTTTTTTAATGGTTTAGTTCTTAGTTTTTACCAATAGATTCTGTCACCAAAATCTACGCGGCATACGTCACGAAAGTTCCCACTGGCTGCTATGTGAATAGTCACATTGCTGAACTCTAGCGACAGATCGCTTGAGCAAGTCTCACGCCTCCATGGCGACGGGGGTGGTGGAGGAAGTGGGAGCGGGCTCGAGGTCGGCGAAGGAGTCGGGCAGGCGCCGGTGCAGCGTGTCGGGCACCAGCCGCGTCAGCGCCGCGCTCAGCAGCGGCAGCGCCCCGAACAGCGCCGTCGGCAGCCACCACTTCACCTCCGCCTGGAACACCGGGAACCATTCATACAACCATAAGTACCAGCAGGAACCACCGCTTCAAATATGCAACGCACATATTCATAACTTTCAGTAGGGAACAATCGCCTGAAAATTATGCTTACTTGTAAAACATAACCATGTATACGTGCCGTTAAATCATTAACGCGGGCCTATGACACAATTATGAATCAAAAAATTACTTGAAAAAAGTTATGAAACCGACTAGGATGCGCAGTAAATTTCGCAAGAACCGACAGTCCCTAAATTAAAGCCGAACCTTGCGCACATAGTCATTCATCATCATCATCATTATCTCAACCCATTAACGTCTCACGGTATTAGGTCATACTCCACCACGCAGACCCAGTGCGGATTGGCGGAGGCAATTGGCGTCCTGCTGTTGGAAATTTTCAAGCCGCCCAATTAAGCCTCTAACATGGCTTAACGACTACCACATTTAGTGATAACACAGCCATTACTGTAAGGAATTATGATCTTTCGGTAATATGTCAGCATCGGCAATGAATAACCACTAGTTACTAGTCATTAAACATCCTACTGATGATTAAGTAATTCCCAGTACATCGAAAAAGACGTGGGTATTACTAACGTATTTTAAAACCCACGTCTAGTCTAGAGTTGATGTTCATGTGGAAAATAGAAAAGCGGTTTAGTTTAGTGTTGGATTGATAAGTTTTATAGTGACCAGTACTTACTTACTGGCATAATGTCCGATTAAAGTCGTCTACTACGTCTACGGCATTTAATAGTTAGATGTAGACAAAACTGACTTTTTACGCTTAGTCCTATTCCAAGAATATATAGAATATAGAAGAATAACAGTTCCATAAACCTATTCCAGTATAAAAATTATTTTTTTCATCAAATTTTTCATTGGTTCTTTGTGAAACAACATTTTTGACATCAGTATTATGACTGAAAATACATTAAACACCTGATATTTAAAAAAAATTACTTCACTCTTGAATGTCGTTTAGCCAGCGCTACCCTACGTCGCATAGAGAGATAATTGCTAATTGCTATATAAATAGACCCGCCAGCTGTCGCCACAACCAGCCGCTTACTTTGTGACATTTTTACACGAAGCCTAGTCGGTGCTGATTTGGTTAGAAGCCGGTGAGCGGTTGCTAACATAATATTGCTGGGCTTTCAAGTGTCTTAGACAGCTGATATTGTAGAGGAGTCATTCCCAAGATCGGAGCGGGGAGGTACTGACCAGCAGCGGGGTGAGCGGCGCGAGGATGGCCCCGAGGCGGCCCACGGTGGAGCAGGCGGCGATGAGGCGGTGGCGCGCGCGCGTGGGGAACAGCTCAGCCGTGTACACGTAGAGAGCGTTCAGCGACATCGTGGCGCCCATCTTCCCCACCAGGTACAGCGCCGTGCTCAGCGCGCCCGTCGCTGGAAACCGACACGTCTCCGTTACTACCACTGCACGTTCTGGGGGCCTACCGCCGAGTTCAATGGCAATCGATTATAATGCAAAATGGATTTCGAATTGATTCTGTCGTACCGCCGAACTCATGGAAATCGAAACAAAATGGCGTTCTCCATTTACCTATTGGTCTGTCACTGAAGGTCATGAATGAGAGGTGGCTGTCGGCAGATTCCCCGGTACGGGTTGATGAATGTAAACAAAGTTTGATCTAGATGGATTACCGGTAATCCATCGAATTCGGCGGTAGGCCCCCAGTGCGGCTTGGCGAAGGCAGGTTTGTGCGAAAAATGTTAAAGCGGAACAGGACTGCTAGCTATGAGTACAAATTACAAAGATAACCTTGACCGACAGCTTGACGTGCCTACGAAATACGAAAACGGTTTTATACACTAAATGACACACAAAGGTCACCAGTTCAAAGGTTGACCTCTGTATATGCTGCTTGACTTGGGCGATCGTTCGCAGCACTTAGTAGCAATTGTATATTGCTCCTTAGTGAAATATTGTTTCGCCGTGACTAGACGTGTTTTGCAGTCGAATACCGGCACTTTGACATTTGTACGTGTTGAGACACGTACAAATGTCTTATACTAAGAGTCAATGTATAACGTGTACGTTTCATTTATCGCGAGACCACATGACAAGATAAACAGAAACGATATTATTTAAACGTGTTTATTTATGCGTAGATTTTCCTAATCATAGGCATGATTACGTCGATCTCATCCAACCAGTCACATTTGCATTTCTGCTCACCATGCGCAAAACGTGTGGCG
Source organism: Musotima nitidalis (assembly GCA_949126915.1). NCBI lineage: Eukaryota > Metazoa > Arthropoda > Insecta > Lepidoptera > Crambidae > Musotima > Musotima nitidalis. The sequence continues at coordinate 321,907 of OX421424.1, read as the reverse complement.
GCCTATTTTTTAAGTTTTAAAAGCCTTTACCAAATAATGATCAAGTACCTATGTGATTTATTTCTATTTTCTGCTTTGCCCGGTAATTTTTAAAACAGATAACGATCACTTCTTAGCATGTATCAATAGTACTGCAAAGATTATCAGAAGATCTTCTTAGAAAAAATACGTCCTAATGAATCCAAAGAGAACGAGAACTGGTCGGAATTTATTCTAAATTGAAAGATCAAAAATCTGTAAGTAACACGTAAGCATGGCAAGCAAGACAATCATTGATCGCTGTTATTATTAAATAAGGCCGCCAGAAAGTAGTACTAATGGAGAAATATAAAATCTATGATGCGTAACTCAAAATGGCGACTCGAGTAAACAGTTCTATTCGGCTCAAGTAAGTTCAAATAGTGCAACCCACGCAACCAACGATACTTAAAAACAAGAAGGCTCGTAATCAACTAACATACATATTGCCACTTAGCAATCGAAGCCTACCATGAGTCATAACATAAACTGGTTTTGAGAATATCCAGCTGCTAAAAATAAGCCCACATCATAGTTAAATAGTAGTAGTAAACTGTTTCGACTTTAACACATCTGTTTTGCACATAAACTGTATTCAAGCAGGTTTCTTGCCCTGTGGTATCTGTGACCGGGTAATTAAAAGTTACGAGTCTGCAACTAATGACAGGTTGTCAGATAATAACCCTATCATTGCAGCAGATTTAGCATTGGCTAGCTAGTTACACTTATAGAAAACGAGGTTAAGTAATTATAGAAGGGTGTCATGCCTAAATAAATAGCTTAAATTTTTAATAAAGAATGTTTTACGTTCAAGCCGCCTTGCCGGCCGGATATATTGGCGCCGCGGGTTTCCAACGCTCCTTGTTAGTATTCAATTACTAAGTAAAGCTTGTCACCGAACATTAGCATGTATTGCGACAAACTGGATTCAAGGCTCAGGATGCTTTTTGTTTATTGCTTGGTTCATACTTTTTGTCGTATTTTTTGCTTGTAAGTCAAAACAAATAATATTTTCTAGTGTCTTTCGTCGTTAGTATTATAAATAATCCATTTTGACTTACTTTTCGTAGTCACATTATTATATGACTACAAATGTATTTACCTACACAATTCTTTACTGTTCTTTAAATAGTATTGTGAGGTCTTTGACTCTCCAAGAGATGGCGCTGCACGTTACATACTCGTGCGAGAGAGTTTGACGCCAGAATTATTGGATTATTAATCATCATCCGCGAACACGTATTCGTTCAGTGAGTCTGTTTTAAATACAAAAGAAAGCCTCTGGCAGGGACTTAGAAGTTTTAGAAGCACAGGAGAGCACGGCAGCGGTGACTATTCAAGGGCTTCACACACAGCAGCTATAATGTATATTAATGTACATTACATCCCAGGATACATTATAGCTGTCGTGTGTGAAGCCCTTGAATCTTTACCGCTGCCGTGCTCTCCTGTGCTTCTAAACCTTCTTAGTCCCTGCCTGAGGCTTTCTTTTGAGTTTAAGACAGACTTACTGAACGAATACGTGTTCGCGGATGATGATTAATGTAATTTAAAAGTGATGAGTCTATAAGCCAATCATTTTGGGGTCAAACTCACTCGCACGATTATATGGCGTGCAGAGCCATCTCTTGGAGAGTCAAAGACCTTACAATACTATGCATAGAAATCAGTAAAGAACTATGTAAATACATTTGTTAGTTTATAATAATGTGACTACGAAAAGTAAGTCAAAATGGATTATTTATAATAACGACGAAACACATTCAGTTTAATACAAACTCACTGAACGAATACGTGTTCGCGGATGATGATTAATGTAATTTGGAAGTGATGAGTCTATAAGCCAAGGCGTCAAACTCTGGCGTGAAGCCCTTAACGCGATAGGAAGCAACGAAAATTGGGGGGGGGGGCAGCAGCGGCACTGTACTGACCTTCGGAGGCGCAGGAGAGCGCGATGAGCGCGGCGGCGGTGAGCAGCAGCGCGGCCGTGAGCAGCGGGCGGCGCCCCACGCGGTCCAGCAGCAGCGTGTTGGCCAGCAGCGCGGGCAGCTCGGCGCCGGCCAGCAGCGCGAACGTGGCGTGCCGCGCGCCGCCCAGCGCCGCCGCGCGCACCGCCAGCCCGTAGAACACGAACACCGCCGACCACCACCACACGAAGCACACGCCCAGCCGCCGCCGCAGCGCGCCGTATCTGCGCCACACCATTGTACCATCTCAGCATCTCCACTGACATCAATCTAACTCCCGAACGAAACCAACAGCCGCCGCCGCAGCGCGCCGTATCTGCGCCACACCATTGTACCATCAGTATCTCCACTGTCATCAATCTAACTCCCGAACGAAGCCAAAGCATCGAAGCTGTAACTTTTAGGCAGGAGCGACCAGCTCGGGCCTTTTGACGCGGTTAAAAGACGAACAAGGAACTTAAGCTCAACTAGTATGGAATCCTCAAAAATTAAGATATAAATGTTGATAAACACCAGCGAAACCCTCGATGTTGTAAGCGTCTCTAGGCTGCTGTGACCATTTTCCAACAAAGTGGCCGCATGCCTGAATATCGGTTCATAAAAAAAAAGAAGACTACGGAACAAAAACATTGCACATTCGTCGATTTTTCATAAAACGACCATCATGATAATCATAATTAATACTAACTTCATTAATGCTCTGAAGAGGCTTTCATCCTCGATGATCTCCTCCACTTTGTTGGTGACTTGTTCCGCCTCGTTGAGGAGCAACTTCTCCAGTCCGTCCTGTGGAATGTTGATTTTGTTGCATTTCGCAGCTTTCTTTATGACTTCTACGGCTTCGGGAAGTCGGCCTTGGATAGTGAGCCACCTGACACTCTCTGGCAGCACCCAGGGGTACAGGAGAAGGAGGAAAGAAGGAGGATATGCTAGTCGGGCCCAAGTCCTCCAATAGCCAGTCAGGTAGTCCAACAGCGACAACGTGGCAGAACCCATTGCCAAAGGAATTCCGAGCACCAAACTGGCCAGAATTCGTTGTTCAACTCCGAGCCATTCAATCACTGTAAACAGAAAGGAAACATTTACTTTTCTCTGTCTTACATTCTTACATTCGAATCAAAACGCTCGTCATTATTTTAAACACTTTACGTGTATAAATGTCCATAATAGAATCTATACCACTTGCCTACTTTTTTAATTGCGCAACTTTTAAGATCACACCGTAATGATTTTTGGAACTAGTTGGCAACAATAGAGGATCATTATTGCAAGTGAAGTTGTTGAAAAAGCTGAAGCTCTTCAAGTGCAAATAAAATATAGTTAATTTCATAGGTGGTGAACTAACTCAGCACAAAGGCAGCTGGGTAGACGCTAGCACCACAGATGGTCTCCAGCAGCTCGGTAGCCAGGTAGGCGTAGTACGAGTTGACGAATGACTTCACCAAACCCATCACACCCGCTCCGCAGCCGCTCACGATCAGCGCCGCTCTGCGACCCCACCTGTTCAAAAACATTTATTTAAAAATTGTCGGACTTAATCCAGTTATCTGTTGAAACTACCTGTGAGATATTAGGAAGTAAATGTTATGTGATATAGTGTTACACATACCCTTGAATCAATGCAAGGTAATCGAAACTTAAGGAGAACCACGGTTCTAATGTCATTCCGTGTTTTGTGATTTATTATTATCTATATTAATTATTTATATATTATCCCCTTTAGAACCACGACAGGCTGACTGAGAAATCCCCCCATTGGAGTCACCGACAGACTAACTAATCTTGAGAAAAAAACCACAACAGGCAGATTAACTGACAAAACTTGACAAATTCTGACAAATAATCCATTTTGCTTCTAATTCTCTCTCTTTTTTGATTGTGGTACGGTGTGTTGAAACTTGGATCTAAATGATCTTGTCAATCTCAAAGACAATTAGTTTTCAAAGACATTAAGTTTGTGATATTTTATTTCTTATTTTAAATCCAAGTGTATTTTATAGAGAATCTGCTTATTGCATATAATAGGTTGGGGAAAAAGTCTTTTCGTATTTTTGTATGAAAAGTCAAGACATTTTTTTCAAAGTTTATTTACATTTATTTACAATATATATGTACCGTTTTGTTGAATAACTTTCTGCCATTTTGTGGGCAGAGACATTATCCCGTTACTGTAGAAACTTTGGGACTTCTGATCAAAAAAACGGGACAAATAGTTTTGGCAGTCCTCTCTTGAGGTCAACCTTACAGAACCTAAAGAATTCTGCAGAGACCGAAACAGGTGAAAATCTGAAGGCGCAAGGTCAGGGCTATATGGTGGATGCACTAGGACCTCCCAGTCGAACTCTCTTAATTTTTGCTGAGTGGCTAAAGATGTGTGTGGTCTAGCGTTATCGTGATGAAAGACCACACCCTTCCTGTTGATCAATTCCGGCCGTTTTCTCTCGACTGCTTCCTTTAATCTCATCAGTTGCTGGCAGTAAAGATCAGAATCGATGGTTTTGCCGGGCGGTAAAAGCTCATAATAAACAATGCCCTTCCAATCCCACCATACACACAGCATCACCTTATTTCGTGTTAGGCCAGGTTTGGCCACAGTCTGTGAAGCCTGGCCAACTTTCGACCACGACCTTTTTCGCACGTTCTTGTCGTACGTGATCCACTTTTCATCGCCAGTTATCAATCTCTTCAAAAACGGCTCGGTTTCATTACGTCTCAATAATGAATCGCAAATGAGTACACGGTTCATTAAGTTTCTTTGAGTGAGCTCGTGTGGCACCCAAATATCGAGCTTTTTTGTATAACCAGCTCTCTTCAAATGGGTCAAAACTGTTTTGTGGTCAATTCCCAGTTCTTCAGCTACATCGTAACTACTAATATGCCGATCTTGCTCCACTCTTTCAAAAATGGCGTCCATTTTATTCGTAACAGGGCGACCAGAGCGAGGTGCATCTTTAACATCAAAATTTCCGGACTGAAAACGTTTGAACCAAATTTGTGCTACTCTTACTGACACTGCATCAGGTCCATAAACATCACAAATTTTTTTCACTGCTTGAGTTGCATTTTTGCCTTTTTTATAATAAAATTTTAAAATGTATCGAATTTCTTCATTAGATTCACTCATTTTTACGGAGAGAAAAACAAATGAAAAATAGCGGGAAACAACTTTTTTTTATTTTTTTCTTTTCTTTATAATGGAACCTTTTTAATGTTACCAAAACCAGCCAGACACAAATAGTACAGTCAAAAAAATTTTATAATAAGTTTATACCTACGTTATGCGAAAAGACTTTTTCCCCGACCTAATATGTTGACCATTAATTTTGGTCATCCTTCCATTATATCCTAACTTTTCCAAACACTACAATAGCTACGAGATTGACTTTCCTAAATAAGCGAAATTAACAATGTGACAAATTAGCGAAAAAAACATACTTGTCGGAGACGAACCCCATGATGGGCAAAGAGATAAGCATGCCGATGTTGTGCACGGTGCCTACCATCGACCGCTTCCACTCCTGGCACGCCAGGTCGAACTGCAAACAAACAACCAATGTATAGTAAACGGCACAGAGATTGAACAAAAATCTTCAGAGTGGTCTGCGCAGGTATTCAAGAAAGGTAAACAAAAGAAAGGTACAGAAAGTGCCGCAATTCAATTAAAATCCGATACTGCTCAAACATGGTCACTGTTCAACTTAAGCTTTGTCGAATAAACATGATATTATCAACCATTGATCTCATTTAGTTAAACCCTACTTAACGTTAACCTTACTGTTTAACGTATTGTTAAATGACATAATAATATGGAGCTAAAGGTAAAACCGCTTATCTTAACAGTAAATATATGTAGAGGATACTGGCCTTATTACAATTACCTTCGTATTACAATCTGCACGGTAATTTAAGGGTCAGATAAATACTTAACAACATGCGTGCGTGTAAGTGTGAAAAAATTATGAGAAAGTATAAAAGTATGTAATAAAAGATCAATCAACAATTAATTTATAAGAAAATTGATCTTTGCAATAAAAGTCACATCGAGGCAGTGCTTTATTTTCTAAAACCAGTGAAAATTTAAGTTTTTTTGTGCAAAATATGAATTATTAGACATAACTTCGTAGTAGACGTACACATGTGCCCGATGGGGGCATATCACCGCCAATTATGTATTTCTTAAATACATAACGCCTGTTTCCTCGAAGGGATAGGCAGAGGCATATTATACTCCCACACTTCGCCAATTACATACTTGGCACCATGTTATAAATGGCGAGCATATTGCCGTTTGCCAGGACTCTGTTATTTTCGCCGGAGTCTCGTCCGTTGATCGGCAGATGCGTTACTTGCAGATGAGGTTGGCTTGGACTCCTTAGGTCTTGGTAAGATCCCTATGCACCTGTATTGTGTATCCCTATACAACAATTTCTTTGTTTAAATGTCATATAATTTTGATTTTTTTCAAGGAAGTTACGGCTGTCGCTAATTTTGCACGGATAGTATAATTAATATAGAGTTAGTTAAACATGGTCATGTCAAATTAGATTGGGCCATTAACAACTTTTAAATAGCACGGAAACCGGTCCTTTTCCAAGTTGCGCAGATGAATCAACAAGACTTTTCGGGCAATAATAGGATTTTTTAATGAATGCTACATCATTGGCTTTGATTTATTATGTGCAGAAAGTAGAATATATTATTAATTTTAGTGTCTTATTCTCTTCTGCTGTTTTTGCGAACAGAAATTTAAGTTGTTTTGAGCTTGGAGCATAGATTACCACTTAGCAAATGAACTAATTGTTATTATATCTCTATAGTTTTGTCAATAGTTTCATAATGTATATGTATAAACTAAGTGAATGAAATGCTTTCAGTTCGATACAAATATCTCGCGCCTCTCAAAGGACTGACATCTATGAGACTTCTAAAAAGATCATGGACACTTCTAAAAACCACTTCCAAAGCGCACTTTGTCCCTTTTGCAACTTATCCCGTTTGAAGTCGGTTCAAATTGCATTCGGTGGCTTTCGCAACTTTGTCCCGTGAAAGTATATAGTCTAATGTAGTAGGTACCTAATCTAAATATTTGACATGTAATATTACAATATCAATACATTGTATGCTTTTTAAAAAAGGGCTAATTTGGATAGCTTCTGAAGTTGATGTGTACTTTTAAGACCTCCACAACCCTTTCATTCATCTCAGCCCATTAACGTCCCACTACTGAGCACGAGCCTCCTCTCACATACCAAGGTGCGAGGGTATTGGGTCATACTCCACCACGCGGACCCAGTGCGGATTGGTGGAGGCAGGTGTATGGCGTGGCTTAACGACTACCACATTCAGTGATAACCGGGGCCAACGGCTTAACGTGCCTTCCGAACGATATCAAATGCCACACAAACGTCACCCATCCAAGGACTGACCTCTGTAAACTCTGCTTTACTTCGGTAATCGTTTCCGACCACCGAGCACTGCAGAGCTATGAGCGCTTACTTAATATTATTAATTGCTTAGAATTCACTGTACCTCAGCGAAGATGCTGCTGCTTCTCTGGTAGACAAACTGCTCGCACTGCACGTGGGAGGTGTTGTCGAAGGAGTCCACCCCGCAGCCACCGTCTAGGGGCTGCCAGCGGTGGCAGCGCGAGTCCTCGGGGATGGACCAGCTCGTCCACTGCGGGGCCCACGGGTCCTCGCCACCTGACACATTATGAGGGCTGGTGGCGTTTTCACATTCCGGGACGTGGCATCTGGAAAAACAAGATTGCCTTTTTATAACATGCTCTATACGCATTATAATGTTATTCATAATGTGTTACATCTCAAATTGATCCTATTAGACCCTAGGGCAACCGGGCCAATTCTACAATAATAATGATTTGTAAGGAAATAAAAAATCTAATTCAAATAGTCGGCACTAGCAATATGAATTGAGAGTAGAGGCCCTACTACACATCTAGTAATAGTTCAAAACCTAATTGCTGATATATGAAGGAAAAATGAAAGGATCTATAACTGGTCATCGGGTGATACTTTTTGTTGTTACTTTTTTTAATGTAGCTGTTGGTGGTAGACCAAGTAAATTTAATTTATTTGGAAATAGCCTGGATGTACCTACTAAAGTGGTAACTATATTACACGTGTTTAGATATGCCTGCAGGCTATTACCATAAATTAAAATAATTATATAATTCAGGCTCAATATAAGGCCGAACATAGCCATTAACGAGTCGAGCACTCCATGACGATAACAAAGCGAAGGCACTTTAAATCCAAAATTACAAATTTGAATTAACGTAAGGTATAATTTTCAATAACTCCATTAGTACATGCAAAAACTGTCAAAAACATTGTACTAGCAGTATTTATCAATACTAATGGAGAACCGGCTGAACTGGTTGTGGTAGTGAATGAGCAAAAGATTTGGTCTAAGCGACGCGAAGCTGGCGGATACCTCGGCCTATGTTAAGTTTAGACGATGATATATTTATCAGAACGGAATACACCAATTATACTAATTATCAAAAACAGTAAAAGTTAAATATAATATTAAAATCTCACACATACAAACTTCTTTTATACCATTCTCTCACAATACCTCAAACACACTGACAAAATCTCAGGCCATCCATCCGCAAACAATTCACAGTCGGGTGCTGCATCCAGGATGGCATTAAGTGCGTTGAGTGTCCGCGGAATGGGTGATTTTGAGCGGGCTACGGTTCGGCAAGTTGGATGATATAATATAGAAAAAGAAAGAATTTTCGGATATACCAAAAGGTAAAATTAGGGAACTTCAATTTTTTTACAAATAATCAAATAAAAGCGTTTTAAAATGAATAAGCTGCTGTTAGCATCGTCAATTTTATACAAATTAAATTCTGTTGCATGCTAGAGTGCCACTTGATGGTCTACAAAACAATCTATGTACTAACATCAGTAGGTACTCTATTGATTAAAATGTAAACAACAATGTTACAGAAACAATTAATATTAAATTGCGTGTCATTTCCTAATCACTGACAACGAAGTAAACATGTGATGAGGGATGGACCAGTTTTTTCCTCATCTAACCAAACTATCGGTTCTGTTATTCAACAGTTTTTGCTATAGAAGCATCACATTATCCAGTCAGGGTTCTTTTCGATCCTTTGAGTTTGTTAATCAACTGAATTCATTATTTTATTGCATCCCATAGTGTTGTGTAATGTTAGTGTGTGTGTAGCTATTAAGAAAGACATAATGTAGGATCATTAATTCATAACCATGTACATAAAAAATATTAAACAGTATATACCTATGAATGATTATGAAATAAGATACTATTTAGCATAGGAGCCTCATCAGCCTCAAAGCTTAGTACGGTATTATCTATTAAGATAATATAAAATTTTCTTTTGCAACTTACTAGTTTTGTGCCCAATTCTGCTCCTGTCCGCAAGTGATCGCCGCGTTAGTTTTAAAATTGACGTCAATAAGACACATGATTTTTGCGAAACTTTAACCGTTTACGCAGCGTAAGCTCTCTCAATAGGAAAATATCCCCCGATTTTGATACATTCTTTATTGATGCTCCGCTCTTTTTCGCCTTAGCGTGATAATATATAGCTTATAGCCTTCAAAACTCAAAAAACTCAAAAATACTTTATTTCATAAACTATTACATAGTACTTGAAAACGTCAAAATTATAAAAAAATAACAAAAACAAATAAAATATAACTATACTAAAATCACGAAGCTTAGATTCACTTGCAACCAAATAATTTAAAAAAACAAAAAACATTTAAGTGCAAGCGAATCTAAGTGCCAGTTCCGAGCCACCGCTCTGTAAGAAGAACTGGCAAGAAACTCACAGGCTATGCTCTTTTAAATTATCGATTGGTTAGTAACAATCTTCATTTGTCTGTGACGCTATACAATGCAACATAATATAACAATATTCATGCTTTAAGTCATTCATATTAGAATAGCCTGTATGAAACGGCGGTTTAATCCCAAGCATTTTTATCAGCCATATAGTCTTTAATAGAATAATATCCCTTTGAAGACAGCTTGCGTTTTATTGTTAATTTAAATTTATTTAGGCTTAATTGCTGTATATTGCTTGGGATTTTATTATAGAATCGCACACATTGACCTTTAAAAGATTTGTTAATTTTTTGGAGCCTAGTGGCAGGTACAACTAGTTTATGCTTATTTCTTGTGTTTAGGTTATGTATATCACTTTTCTTACTCAATTTATCAAAATTTTTGTGTACATATACTAGGTTTTCATAAACAAACTGACCCGCCACTGTCAAAATACCAATTTCTTTAAATTTATCCCTTAGTGAATGTCTACATGGTAGATTATAAATTGCTCGTATGGCCCTCTTCTGCTTCCTCGATAAATGGGCTATCTAACAATGAAATAATTTTTTAATTCGGGCTAGTAGTTCCTGAGATTACCGCGTTCAAGCAAACAATCAAACAAACAAACTCTTCAGCTTTATAATATTAGTATAGATTTGACTTTGAATTGACTCTCTTCGCACATTCTAGCTAATCTAAATTAGACAACTGCAGTTCTAATAAAATACAATGTATAGAGATAATCGTAATTTCCATACTCATGTAGCAACTGCTTATTGGCTTATGTTTGCCCCACTGTAATCTATTTCATATTGAATTGCTATAAGCTATCTAAGGGTAAGACATAATTAAATATGTACATTGCTTTTTACTTTGTATTCTATTGACAGTTGATAAAGGCAGCGAAGAGAGAGGCATGCAGTTGTTTTTAATTCTTCATATTCTTTATATTCCCATATAACCTCAGACTAGTTTAGAATGAATAAAAATATTATGATTTCACATCAACATCAATGTGGCTTTCTTTTCTAATATTGCTGTGTCTGGAGTCCGTTTTGTTACAGTCATTCATTTTAAAGATTTTAGTAGTGTTTGCTGGAAAGTAATAGATTAGGTCCAAAAGGCGACATCTACTTCCAATAGTAGCAAAAGCTTATATTGCGGGCACCATGCGATACAATAAAAATACATTAAAGCCAAATATGTATGAAATTATATGTGATATTTGTACATTTGTTATTTGGCTTTGGTTGGTGGATTTTTTTCTTTAGGTATGAAGTCACTTGAGTAGACTATTTGTCACTGTCAATTAATTTAATAAACGAAGTAATTTGCATACGACACATCATGGTGCAGCGTTGTCGTTATTTAGTCACAGACGTAAAGAAGTAACTAAAAAGTCAATATAAGATAATATGCCATTTTGTGGTGTGGTTGTGTTCGCTGTCGAAGAAATCAAAATTAAGCAAGTGATGGATTAAAAATATCTTTGTAACAATTCCCGCGCTACTATAATTTCCCGAAAAATCGAGAAACTATTCAACACGACACGTGTTTCGCCCTTACACAGGGCATCTTCAGGTAAGATAGGAGCCTCAAAACAACGATGTCTTCACGACCAACGCTGGAACGAGAAATCCGCCATTTTGACTCCTACAATCTCGAAATTACATTAGCTTTGGAAAATGAATACGCCTCGATATTTCTTTTTCCGCAATGGCGCCAAAACCGTCGAGAAATTATCGATATCAAATTTTTCTATTGATGTACTATATTCAACATGAAAGTTTCTTAAGAGTACTGACAGTCGGCACCGTTTCGCGCCCGTGAGTCAGGGTGCGCCGCGTGTCAAGAGAGGGTGTTCGCATGCCAACCTACATTCGCATCTGAAAAGAAAGACAGCTATAAATAGAGAGATATTTGAGTGTGTTCGTGGTGCACCAGAATAGCGCGAGGTCGTCGGAGTTCAATACTAGACAACACTATTGCAATGAGACGCGCCGACTGCCGGCTGATGGCTGATGGCTGGGTCCAATTGGACTGTGCCGGCTGCCATCACTCATTACTAAACTGTAATGGTCAATTCAGCTAGGAGTCATGGTGGCCTTGATTTTCTAAAAGTGAAATTAATTTTTAAAGGTTACCGTCGTCGTACCGTATTGAGTCTGTCGTGTGTAAGAAGTAACTAAAAAAATATTTACAATTTTAACTACATAGTATCATTCAGACTTCTTGGCGGGAAAGCGAAGCGTCATGTCTGTAGTTTTGTTTTATTTTCAAAATTTGTGATATGTCTAAAACTCATGTGTAACGACGGTGGATTATTAACCGTTAAGTGTTTGTAACCGACCATGAGAGTTGGTAAATGAAACAAAACAGTGCAACATCACTTTTCAAATTCTCTCAAGAAGATCTCAATATAGTCCCACATCTTTACTGAGGACTCCCTTATTTACCATTTATCATCTTTATCACCACTCATCCTCATTTCCTATAATTTATATGTTATTAATATATCTCTTACTTGACACTGGGTAAATGTGCAAACCGCACGAAGCCATTATTTGAAATAAGAAAAAAATATATTATTTACAATATTTTATGTAATTGTTAGAATAAGGTGTTCGATATTCATTTATTTAGCATATCCCCCAAATTGCAATGCTCCTGTAGGGCGTCACATGTACTCCTATTATTTACTTACATTACAACTTATCTATAGCGTAAAGTGACGTGCTATACTAGTGATATACTATTTGATTTTTGGTTTACTAAAATCTTTGGCATACACGTGCTATGAGGAGTTCAATAAGAAATTAATGAACTCAGTAATTCAAGATTGTCCAATGTTAAGCCCGTAGGTTAAGATATTTTTTTATCCATGTGAAAGCTATTCAGTTTTTATAATTTATTTTTAATTCTCGTAATATTTTAGAAATAGATGTATTTTCTTCCGTTGGACATTTTGGGAATTGGACATTCTGAACCTGATCGGGAATTGTTTGTTTTTTATGTTTTTGTTACAGAGCGACGATAGCCCAGTGGCAAATTAGTATACATCAGACACATTTATTTTATGTATGAAATACGACCTATGGAAACAGTCATTTGACTTCAGGTCAAAATTAACAAGTTTTCAAAAGAGGCTCTCGTCTTAAACAAGTAATGTTATGTTTACACTAAAGTTAGAGGCACTTCATCAATATAAGGCTGGTGGCTCGTGGAGGCTAGCAAATAACAATTAACAGCTAGCTTTTTAGCGACTGATAATTTTATTTAATGTCGCCACAGTCTTGAACGCACATACAGTTTTAACGGTTTGTGAATTTTGCGATGCGTGCCCAAGAATGCTGGTTGACAATGTATTACCATGTGCAATGTTTATTATGAGCCTAATACTCATTTATTCTGTAAAACTACTGTTGGGCTTTTAATTATAAAAACAATCAATCAACTCAATTTTAACTACAGTCTAGTCAGTCTGTCTTGTTGAGATGCTTCTAAAAGTCAAGTAATTTAAGTTGTGTGCGCACACATACATTCATGTTTGTAGTATTTTACACGTAGTTAGTGTTGTGTTATAATCGTAGGTACATTGATGTTTTACATGGAAAAAGGAAAACATTTTTTTTGGTTGATCAAAGAATGCACCGTTATTATCTATGCACTTTTGCTATTTTATAGCGTGTTCATTGATTCCTTTGCTGTAGGAGCGAGATTTAAGAAAATCTTTGAAGGCGTTTTGGACTGCCTCAACTGAATTAAATTTTATCCCAACTAAGAAATTATCCAAAATCTATCCAACTTTCGCTTGGAGCAAGATTTGGCTGGTTTACCGGGGTTCAACCTCTGTGATAAGTGTTTTCGATTATCGTTATCATACGATTCAAAATCCCCTCGTTATTGCTACGGTTAAGTAACGTGACGCAGCAGTCCATTTGTTTCGGAAGTCAAAATTTCCAAAACGAAAGTTGGAACCAAAAACGTACCGTGTTTTCTTTTTCAGTGGCTTCATTAATCCTTAGAGCGGTTTCTGTAGCCCCGTCATATTCAAAAATTATACGGTTTTTTTAATTTTTCATATTGAGACAGAACGATGTCAAAACAAAATTAAATGGCGCGAAAACAAATGAATTATCACTTTCGGAACTCGAATAGACAAGCTTTAAATTGAAATAACTTTGAATTAGGAAGTCCTAGCCAATTTCATATGTAATGTTCTTATAATAATGATTGAATGATTGGTTTCGGCTTCTGGGGACCCTTTCAATGGGACCCTTTCAATATCTTCAAATATTCACTGTGTGTGTTTTGTATTGTTAATTAAAATTATATTTGATTGATAATTCAAAAGAGCCTGTGTGTTTTTTGCCAGTTCATCTTACAAAGCGGTGGCTCAGAACAGGCACTTAGATTCACTTACACTTAAATATTTTCTGTTTTTTAATTGTTTTTAGCATGAAGGTGAATCTAAGCTTCGTGATTTCAATGTAATCTTTAGAGACCAGATCGATGCATGGTGCAGATTCATAAAAAATGCTTGAAATATTTTCATGCATATGCAATGAAAATTGGCGAAAACGAAATTAAATGATAGATTTTAGAATGATTAAATTATTTTTTTATACGAGATAATGATTTTCGAATCAATCAATCAATTCCAATTTTCAAAAAAACAATATTTTATTGTCGTAACTATCAAAACAAAAGGCGCGAGTGGCTTCCGACTCTGCGTTCCGGGTCGAATTCGCATTGTAGGTACTGCACTCGGAAAAATATTGTGAATGTACCGATAATTTGCAACATAACTAATCTTAGGTAAAATATGCTATTACCGCTGCGAATGGCTTAAATAAACAAATGCATATAATACGGTCTCTAGTAATCATATTTCGATTGTTTTTATATTTAATTTTAACGATTTCAAGTAGTGTGTAAAATAAACATAGTTTATGATTATGACATAGAATATTTGGAATTTTTGAACTTTTCGGAATTAAGAAAATAATAAATAAAAATAATGAATTTTTTTCTGACAATTACACCAACTATTTAGTTCCCAGATAAGTATAATTAAGAACTTGTGTTATGGATATAACAATAACTTCCAATTGGGTTTCTCTTTAAATGTGGCACAACTTTTTAAGGACTTTGAATCTCAGATTTATCACACATTAAATTCACCACCAATTACGAACCTTATTTCGAAGACAGTCAAAACATTTAGTCTGGTGGATTTTTAAATGTTTTTTGATAGTGGGCTAGCAGTTCCCTTTGCTTATGGTAGTAATATATTAACTTGCTAGTAAAGACACCCCTCGTCCCCTCCCCGCGCCCCGTCACGTGACAGGGGCGCGGGCGCGGTCCCATGCGCGGGCACACCACGTGACGGGCGGGTCACTGTGCCGGTCGCTGACGGTCCAGTTTCTTTTCCATACTTTCTATTAAATGTGGCGAAAAATGTAGGTCCTGCCCACTATTTAAAAATCGCACTTCATAAATCGTTGCCAATAAATTTTAGCACTTTTTTTTCTATAAATAATTACTGAAGAAAGGGCAGTCTTTGACATTTTAAACATTTCATTCCAAGAAATATATTAAATATAAAAAATATAGTATATACACACTCCGACCAGTTAGCAACTCTTAACTTGTGGTGGACTGCACGTACTTTGTAAATAGAGCTTTTATTATATATAAATATTTTTTATCATTTGCAAGTAGTATTTTACTAAGTAGAAACCACCAAGACCAGCAATATTCGCGAACATGTGCGAATCAAATTAAAAACCTTAGAAAGGGGCGTCAGGCAACTGCAACTGGAATACTGCCCTCCGCCAGTGCTGTATGGGTCATTTTAAGTTAAGAAGTACTTTCGATGGCCAAGGCAAAAAAATACTTTTTTTATACTATCTTCCTTATTAACCTATTTATTGCATAAAACTAAATGTTTTCTTCATGCTCACTTAAATTTATTACATCAATGTACGTAGTTTAGTCAGAATATATTCTAATGAATTGCGTTACGTCAAAGAAAATATTAAATTTAATTACTAATTTAATTGTGTCATAGACACTCTTTCCTATTAAAAACGTCAAATGATTTTTCTCTACTCATGCTCCAGCCCGCTAAGAATAGATGCGTATTCATTAAAATTGTCTTTAATTTAAATCGAGCCCAAACTTATAAAATATTTTTTTTATAATGTTTTACAAAACTTTTGTTAGGTAGCTTACATTACGCATAATTATAAGTCGAAGTATACACAACCTGATTGACTCTGAACTGACTGTGTTCTAAAGTAGCTACTGTTATAGGGAATTAAATAAAACCACAACAACTTTGACATCAACTAACATATTTGAAAGAATACCTTATATTAAGATAAAATACATATGCTTGCGCGATGTAATGTACGTACATCGTTATCTATTGATGAACTTAGGAACTAAACATTATATGGAGACTTATATGTTCCGATGACTCAAACGCTTGCGCGATTTAAATACGTACAGTGACATCTAGTTTCAACCACTTTATTGAAGTGGTCTCAAACACAACCACTACACCTTTTTCTTGTTTACAAGCTCAGTTTTTGCCAGTTTCTGTAAGAACTAACACATCGGTATAAAAGCAAACAGTGTTAAGTTGTTAACATAATTACATATTGTTTATTATTCAGTTACGCGCCGGTGAGTCGCCGCTGTGTTTATGACATCAATCAGAATGTCAAATAGACACCGAGCCGTTTTTTGTCCCATATTTGAACAAGAACAGTTCCTACCAACGTAACGGAAAAGGCCGCTCGTACCCATGGTAACAACGACTCAAAACCAGTCTCAAGTACCTACTTAGCTTTTTTATGAAGATTAAATATATTGTTCACAGTCCCGTTAACCATTTGGTAGGCTTAAAGTTAAGAATTTTTCAATTAATAATTTTGATTGAATGAGAATTAAAATAAACCATTTCAGACAAGGGCCTTCGGCAGTGAAAAGCCGGTGGGTGCAAGCTTCTGATCGTTTGGCATGCAAAGCAATTGGGGAGGCCCGTGTTATGTACGAAGATGAATTTATCGAACAAAATTAAGTCGAATATTAAAATTTTTATATCATATGAGCGTCCGTTCTGTTCAAGATCAACAGCATAATTTTTCACATTTATCCAGATTATTAAATTGGCATGCTTGACCAGGAACTATATTCTAAATCGCGCTCCGAGAGAACAGCACACTACACACACTAAATTCGCAGAGAAGTATTTTTATATACCACTCACGAAAATACACAGCACACACAGCACACACCTCACGCAACGACGGAACTAAATGAAGCAATTCCGCGTTATTAGCGACTTGAACAACGCTACTTAAAAAAATGTAAAAAAGAAGTTCCACTGTCTAACTTTGTGATAATCGATATCAAAAGCTCTACTTAACATAAACAACAAAAATATATTAAAAATTAAAACAGTTTACTCAAGTTTGGTCCAATAAAACTTTGACTGTTAAAACTAACTTCAAAAATTCAAAATCATTTATTCAAGTTTGGCTCGATAGAGCTAAAATGAAGGTCAAACCTAAAATATAACGCGCCCATTCACTGCGGGCGGGAGCTTGATCGTAAAAGAACGGGCAAGAAACTCGTCAAGTTTGGTTTTTTCTCCCGCCAGTTACAAATGTACTTAAACTAAAAACACAAGTTTTTTTTATAAGAAAAGAAAAAAAAAATATTAATCTCTCAATCCTTAGCAAAATGAACATAATTAAGGATAAGAATAGTAGGATCGCGGGCCTAAGTTTTAAGTAGAAAATAATTGAACAAGAATCCCTTAATATCTTGTTAAAAACTACTTCAAATTATACACAGTAAGGATTTTGGCGACCGATATGGCGTGGAGGTCAATATACCTGTATACCTCCACTTCACTCCAGAGGTCGTGGGTTCGATTCCCACACAGGACAAATCTTTGTGTGCATGAACATGTATATTTGTTCTGGTCTGAGTGTTTTCCTATGTGTATTAAATATTTATTTACAAAAAAAATATCTATGTAATAGGTTGGGGAAAAAGTCTTTTCGTATTTTTGTATGAAAAGTCAAGACATTTTTTTCAAAGTTTATTTACATTTATTTACAATATATATGTACCGTTTTGTTGAATAACTTTCTGCCATTTTGTGGGCAGAGACATTATCCCGTTACTGTAGAAACTTTGGGACTTCTGATCAAAAAAACGGGACAAATAGTTTTGGCAGTCCTCTCTTGAGGTCAACCTTACAGAACCTAAAGAATTCTGCAGAGACCGAAACAGGTGAAAATCTGAAGGCGCAAGGTCAGGGCTATATGGTGGATGCACTAGGACCTCCCAGTCGAACTCTCTTAATTTTTGCTGAGTGGCTAAAGATGTGTGTGGTCTAGCGTTATCGTGATGAAAGACCACACCCTTCCTGTTGATCAATTCCGGCCGTTTTCTCTCGACTGCTTCCTATAATCTCATCAGTTGCTGGCAGTAAAGATCAGAATCGATGGTTTTGCCGGGCGGTAAAAGCTCATAATAAACAATGCCCTTCCAATCCCACCATACACACAGCATCACCTTATTTCGTGTTAGGCCAGGTTTGGCCACAGTCTGTGAAGCCTGGCCAACTTTCGACCACGACCTTTTTCGCACGTTCTTGTCGTACGTGATCCACTTTTCATCGCCAGTTATCAATCTCTTCAAAAACGGCTCGGTTTCATTACGTCTCAATAATGAATCGCAAATGAGTACACGGTTCATTAAGTTTCTTTGAGTGAGCTCGTGTGGCACCCAAATATCGAGCTTTTTTGTATAACCAGCTTTCTTCAAATGGGTCAAAACTGTTTTGTGGTCAATTCCCAGTTCTTCAGCTACATCGTAACTACTAATATGCCGATCTTGCTCCACTCTTTCAAAAATGGCGTCCATTTTATTCGTAACAGGGCGACCAGAGCGAGGTGCATCTTTAACATCAAAATTTCCGGACTGAAAACGTTTGAACCAAATTTGTGCTACTCTTACTGACACTGCATCAGGTCCATAAACATCACAAATTTTTTTCACTGCTTGAGTTGCATTTTTGCCTTTTTTATAATAAAATTTTAAAATGTATCGAATTTCTTCATTAGATTCACTCATTTTAACGGAGAGAAAAACAAATGAAAAATAGCGGGAAACAACTTTTTTTTATTTTTTTCTTTTCTTTATAATGGAACCTTTTTAATGTTACCAAAACCAGCCAGACACAAATAGTACAGTCAAAAAAATTTTATAATAAGTTTATACCTACGTTATGCGAAAAGACTTTTTCCCCGACCTAATATGTATGGTTCTTCGTTGTTTAGTATCCATAACACAAGTTCTTAATGATACTCATCTTGGAACTAAATAATTGGTGTAATTGTCAGAAAATATTTATTATTTAGAATTTGTTATGTCTATAAAAAGTTATGTTCCGCAGTCAACAGATATCAAAGAATTTATTTTTATTAATGTGGTCAATCCAAAGGTCAGAGAAAACGGCTGTTCCTGATTGTGTCTGTGTAGCCTAGTCTCTTTAAAGTTGAAGTCGAGTCGTTTATTTTTGTTTTTTTAAACTCTCAAGTTATAACCAGATAGTAGTTAGTTAATCAGTGACAAGTCAACAACAACATCGGAGTAGGTTCATCGATTCATTGTGTTGGCAACTATTTATTTTAGCGTTATCTGTCAGCCACAAAAAAAACAAACAGTCAGTTATCAGGGTAGGCACGTTGTTTCGGCGGTCGGTAGCCAAAACAAGGCGCCGATAACTGACCAATTTTATCTTTGTTCTAATTTTTGCGACATAATTATCTTAAGGTGTCGGCGGTGTCAACCATTGGTTCTATTTATAATATAACTATTTGGAAATATCTTCCAATTAATAACACTTTTTGTCTTTAATAGCGTTAATATATCTTACTTCGAAAATGAAGAGCAATTGCCCAATCAACATAAGTCCATACATAATCTTACGCCCATGTTATTTCCCCGGCTGCGGTAGGCACAAATCTGGCTACGACTATTTAAAACGGTTCTTCCAGCGGTAGCTAAGTTCTCTTTTATCCAGAGATCGCTAGATGAAACTTGACGAATGAAAAGAGGTGGCTAGGTTTACTGACGTTTGGCAAAAAATGTTTCCCAAAGTGACACTGGCCAAAGTATGTTTCCCAAATTTTCAATTGTAAATAAAACATTTGGCAAACCATCTTTTCGCAATTTTACAGTTAGCAAAACTGTTTTTAGCAATTTTTTGTTTAGCTAATAATTACATGGCAACTTTTCCATTACTTTTTTTTAAGCACAAATAAGAATAAACGTACTTATGATGTTTGAGTTATTAGTAGAATACGGACAGGAGCACAACATAAACATGACACCAAAATGCTGCATTTTGGATTTCGAAAATGCTAGTATTTCAAGTTTAAGATCCTATTTTGAAAACACACTGCTGCATGGATGTTTGTTTCACCTTGGACAAATAATATACAAATAAGAACTGCTATATTAATTATATTGTTTAAGATATACAAATCAATTCTGGCGCTTCGCCGGCCGCTGCCGCTGATCGCGCTCTGTTGGGATCATAGTTCTTTTTTTTTTGTTTTACGTCGGTAACAAAATGTATTTACGCACTACCTTCCGGCCAAATGTTAATTTGCTAAGCATTCTTTAGGAAAATGAAACTATGCGATAAGTTTTATAGGAAGTGAAATTTGACGAAACATATTTTGCCAAACGACAGGATCCCAGGTGGCTCCGCCCACTCGAGACGAGTTCCATTCCCTTAGTCGCGTCCTACGACACCTTCGGCCAAGAAATGGAATGGCAGACGACACACAACCACACGGTTCTTACTATAGTTAAATAATGCAATTGTCGATAAAGTATACCAATAATGAAAACGCGAGGGACGCTCGTTGTACCCTCCTCTTGGTTCGAAAACGCATGGGGTTGAACTGACGGAATGTGCTAGTAATAGAATTCTCAAATATACACAACTGTTAATGTCTGTGTATCGAAGAGTTCACAATTGTTAATATATAACAATAAATTTTAACAGTAGAAAAGCTTGATGTCTAATACCTAAATCTTATTTTTCTCAAATTAAAGTAAACCCATTTTAAGTATAAATCTTTGATTGATTTTGTATTACTACAAAGCCATATACATTAAAGTTTGCTTTTAATCTATAGTAAATAATATTATTTAATACTCGTATACAACCAAATAAAGAACTATCTAAATTTATAAATTAAAAATATATAAAATCGAGGTCATTATGTCCATAAAGATAAAAAAATGTTTATAAAAAATGACCTGATAGTGTGGCACACGTCGCGCGAGTGGAGCAGAGACATCCCCAGCCGCGAAGGACTGCGTCGCGTCGTCGTCGGGGTCAACTCGCCATCACACACCGCACGACACCGGGTGTCAGATAGACGTCGGAAGTGGGATCGCACCGGTTACACTTGATTTATATAACTTTTAAGCTAGTGCATAGCGCGCTAGATATGCGCGCCTTGAGCGTGGAGACCGAATTCAGAAATTCCGTAACGAAAAAAAACCTAACACTCCCCACTTCGACCGGCACAGCGGTGATACTTTTAATGACTTTTGAAATATCACGCTTGTCTCTTTAGTTCAGCAACCCGCCTTTTGGTTGTATCGCGGCGTTACGTCGCATGCGGAATCCCCTTCTTCGCCCCGCAATCAACACGTCTTTTTTAATGTATAGGTAATACACATTAATGCCGCGCAGAGAAAGTATATATGATAATTATGATACCTATATAAATGTACATAAAATAATTAATTATATTTGCATAAGTTGATAAAAAATGCTATGCAATAGCTTTACCGCGGCAGTCTCCGAGTGCCACACGTCTTTTTTCTTTTAGTACTTTCTTGTTGATCTGATCTACTCTACTCAAGCCTTTCACACGGTTTTCGCATAAACGAATATAGTCTCAAGTTCCACTCATTAACATTCTAAAAGTCATTTGAAGATATTAATATTATGTAGTGGACACAGACTTCAGTTTCGTGTTACTGTCTTTTAATTCTACCAACTACCACTTTCGTAGAAGTCGAACGAAGTTCAAAGAAATGTTTTATGCCTTCGAATTTTGTAGTTATTTAATTTCGGTAACTGCACCCTTCTAACTGGAACAGAATCCTTACTAATATTATAAATGCGAAAGTAACTCTGTCTGTCTGTCTGTCTGTTACTCTTTCACGCCAAAACTACTGAACAGATTTTAATGAAATTTGGTATACAGTTGGTCTAGACCCTGAGAAAAGACATAGGCTATTTTTTATTGCGAAAAGGGGGTTGTAAGGGGTTAAAAAGGGGGATGAGAAGTTGTATCGGATTTCTTAATTTTAAAATATAAAACCTTAACTTCATATTTAAGCACTTGATAAGAAATAATTAAACATTTGTTCTAGCGTTTTTAAAATTTTGGCCTGTGAGGGGATGAAATAGGGAAATTGAAAGATTGTATGAAGTTCGTCATTTTTGAAGATATAAAAATTACATTTTGTATTTAGGCACTAAATAATAAACAAGAATCGTTTGTTTTAGCATTTTAAAATTTTTACCAGTGGGGGGGTGAAATAGGGGTTGAAAGTTTTTATGGGTGTTCGTCATTCGTGCGCACGAATCTAACTATACCTAGACGTCGTTGTCGGACGCATACGATTAGAGAAATTTGCGCTACAGAGAATTACATTTTTCGATCCAGTAAAATTATTTTATTGTTTTGTATATTTTTTTAAGTAAGTATTTTTTATTAGTTAGGTCCTGTAAATTAATTTTGTACATATACTTAATATTTCGGGATCGTTTAGTTTATAGTAAGGTAAAATAGTTTCGGTTAATTTAAAAAAAAATTCTACTTTTCTACACTTTTCTACAGCTGATAAATTTACTAACAGACTTTTCACTGTCATAAAAGCATTATAATTAGAACTATGAGCAGAACAAAGCACAATGGTGACCCGGTCTTCAGCTCAATTATCTTCTCAAACATTTATCAGATGTAATGAAGCTCTTTCAAAAATAACCGCAGTTAATTGCCTTTATTCCAGTATTCATTGTTTAAAAACCATAATGATTAACTTGTTGATATTGTTCAATTAGCAATCTTCATTTTTGACACAGATAAAGCTTTGACTATGAAACATCCTCAACAAAAAACGTTATTGTGCGCAGACATTATTGGAAGTACAGAACTGACGGGCGCCTTAGTTTATAAGTATGACATTCATAAAAGCTCTATTGAGCTAAACTTACGAATAAATGACTTTTGAAATTTGACTGTTACCGTTTAAACTTAATGAACGAATAAATGACTTTTGAAATTTGACTGTTACCGTTTAAACTTAATGAACGAATAAATGACTTTTGAAATTTGACTGTTACCGTTTAAACTTAATGAACGAATAAATGACTTTTGAAATTTGACTGTTACCGTTTAAACTTAATGAACGAATAAATGACTTTTGAAATTTGACTGTTACCGTTTAAACTTAATGAACGAATAAATGACTTTTGAAATTTGACTGTTACTGTTTAAACTTAATGAATGAACTTATGTCAAAGGGTTCTTAGACATAATGTGACGTCTAATCAAGAAAATTAATGAAGAGCTTTTTACTAATTTACCACACTGATACTTCCCGCCGCCATGGCAGACCATCGGTCCACCGGATTGTAGGCCAGTTTTTTAACACTTTATATATCCTTTATTAAACATCTCACACAGCGCTTAGATAGCGCCACAAACTAGGCAAAGCTTAGATAGACTAGATTTGTAAATCTACCAATCAACTAGAACACAGGCCGAAAGAAATATTTATGTCCACGAACAATATTATAGGGTGCTGAGTGATCCTACAGAGATCCCAAACCAACCTTAGCTGCAAGTGGTGCACCTAACGGATGAGGCTCTGGCAAACACAAAAGCTCCCGGTAAGCGGAAATAGGATCACCACCTATTGCGTGGGACAAAATACAAGTGGAGAAGTTTGACAGGTGTGATTGTATGTACGAAAGGATATGAGAGTAAACTTTAGATTAATCCTGTATATTTGTAGGTAGGTTTGTAGGTACCTATGTAAAACGTAAACAAATAACATATCATTTAATTTTAATATATTTAAGACGCGTGTTTAAATGAATAATAATAAATAGTAAGCAGTTTGTCATGTTCCGTGTGTTCCGGAGCACGCGGCGGGCGCGTGGTGGCTCCGCCGCTTCCCGCGGTCCGCGCTATTTCAATAAAAACAATCGGCTAAAAATGTAGACGCCTAGGCCAAGGTACGGAATACTAGCTTAGTTGTGTAAACAATTTATTTTGTTTTTTTGTATGTGGTAATGACCACATCGTGGGTGATGTTAATGTCGATGCAGTCCAGAAAATCGAGAACGCATGGAGCGTACGTAGAACCGAAGAATAAGCATATGCAAGTCAAACTCTCAATTACAACTACAAACTAGAAAAAAGCAGTTAATTAAAATGTTTGTACGAGTATTCCATTGTTAGTTTACTGGTGATAAGATTTAGGCAATTATGGTCAAACATGTTTTTCAAAAAACCTAAATAAATAAATAAATTATTTGAATCATTTTACACATTATTGAAAGAGGTACGCTGACGGCAGTAGCGTTATAGATCTTGTAATTTATAAAATTAAAAGCATTCCCCAAGCATCAACTTTAGGTTTATGTCTTCATAGCTACCATTGCATACTTACCAATGATGTTGTTTAAAATATCATGAGGAATATGCAAATGTACATAAGTCGTTTTTTAATGATACATATACCTTTAACTCTGACAAACCTCTGTACTTCAAATAGAAAACTCAGTTCAAGTACGTTTGAAACAATATTCCTGTTGGATGCTTGTCAATATATCTTTGTCCTCATTCTAAAATATTTCAGTTACTTATTAGACATAATAAAAACTTTAAATTGGGCATATCTGAAAAGTAAATCTAAGCTTCGTGATTTTAGTATAATTATATTTTAATTGTTTTATTTTATTTTATTGTAATTTTGACGTTTTCAAGTACTATATAATAGTTTATGAAATAAAAAGTTTTTTGATTTTGATTTTAAAATTTTTTATCATTGTTTCGGCACCGTTGTAATGCAGTATAGCCCCTGGAGTAGAACCAGCTGAAGGACACGGGCGTCGTTACTATTAATATGATGCGGTACTCGTACGCAGGACGCGCGCGTAAGTAACAGTGATATACTCGTATCGTAACGCGTGATAAAGCGTACTTCTCACGTACGTTCCCCGTGCTCGACCCGTGGGCTAGAAAGCGCTATTAACGATATTACTAAGTAATAATTATAATGATATATAGGTAGATTATAAAGTGTAAAAACAAACCTTTGTGACAGTATCACAGAACCATTCGTGACTGACTGATATACAATCTATAATCAACTATATATTGAAGAAGCATGTTTCATTTTATTATTTGTTAATGGATATATTCTTCAATTGTCCAACTTTAACTACATGTAGCTTTCATATAAAATTACTGATGATCGTAGCTGATGGTGCTGTTAAACACCTGACTGCAAATCGTCCAAGATTCGGTGTTCCAACTACACATTTACATAGCTTAACGTCAAATGGTTCTATAAACGATATAAGACTAAATGAACGAACTTACGAATTTTTTGATTTGATTAAAATAAACAATTACTGAATCTCGTGTATGGTGTCGTTTTTCTAGAATGCCATCCAATTAAAATCTATGGCAAGTCTATCTATTGGTAAAAACCTAAAAGACACTCGTTCCGCAGTTAGTAATTTTATAGTGAACAGACAGACGATCTACTCGCTCGCAAAATTTATTAATCTTTTATAACTAGTTTATAATAATAAAAAAATATATGTCTATATAATTACAAACTTTATGTTATTGTTTTGACAACTCTCATTGTTCAATGCTGCACGTGTGCATAAATTAATTAATTAAAAATAAAAAAACAAATTTGAGTATATTGGATGACTTTAAATTAAAACATTCTAGGAATTGTGAACTGTGCTATAATTGGAGTAAGTTTTGCTTACTTGTATCTAGTTTATAAGGTGTGTCCACCAAATCCCTACTGGTTTGGCTTATAAATAATTATTTATGCTTGTGTAATATTTTGGGTGCGACCGTGTCACGCCTGTAGGATTTATACATATTTACATTTGTATTTAAATATGTTGTGATTTTCGTATTCGTGCCCCACATTAGAATACTACATTATAATACTTCATTTAATTGAGGACGAAGTTTTGAACGGTCCTAAATTATATTCTCACTAGCGAACCTCTTAAAACACCGAGATGATTAAGATCAGTTGGACAGACGCAAAAAATCCGGAACTGGCCGTGAGTGTGAATTTTGAAATAAATGTTACCTGAAATATTTGCACTAGCGATACTTTGTCAACAGTCTTTAATATGTTTCAGTAAATTTTGTAATTGTCGCGTGGTAAATCTTTTCATCGAAGGTCTTTCGATGTTTATTTTTTGACTCAATCTAGTAATTAAAAGTGGCATATCCTTATTTTTTTTATTTTAAATAAGACTGCTTGTAAACGATTTAACGATTTATTTATAGTTGTTTTGATTGCTTCAATTATAACTGATACCATATGATATACTACTTTACAGTAAAATAATTTATGATTTGCAGTACCTTTCTTTCTTTTCATTTTAATGTAATTTATATTAAGTATCATTATAAGGTCGATTATTAGTCGACTTAGTCGGTCCTGAAAGGGTCTACGTACTTTTACCTACTATACGACAAACGGGTACCTTTTAATGTTTTCAGTCACAGGTGCTACTTTTCTTAACCATGTTAGCAATTAAAAAGCTTATTTACTGCACCTAGAAAGCCCAATGTTTTATAAGTGTCAGTGTTATGTAAGCTATCTGTAACCTCCTTTAGTCATAAATCTCGGTGTGGCTGACGCAAACCATGGAAAGCTTTAAGTTATGATACTTATGATAGTGTGAATATTTAATCGCATGACAATTTTTTGTATGTATATTTACCACAGTGTGAGTTCTGTAAATGTTTAGTTCAAAGTAATGAATAGTAAATAGAGAACCTGTAT
Organism: Musotima nitidalis; assembly: GCA_949126915.1. Classification (NCBI taxonomy): domain Eukaryota; kingdom Metazoa; phylum Arthropoda; class Insecta; order Lepidoptera; family Crambidae; genus Musotima; species Musotima nitidalis. Next base: position 294,884 of record OX421424.1, on the reverse strand, counting down.
GGCGTCTCAGCAGCCAGGAACACGTAGTTGGTGCCGTAGAGGCCGGTCAGCAGCACCGGCAGCGCCAGCAGCAGCGCCAGGCGCGCCTGCCAGCGGCCCCAGCCCGCGCACCACCACTCGCCCGCCTCCTGCGACATGCTGGCGCCAGGGGGACACGGCGGCACGAGGGCCAATGGGGGCCACTAGACCACGGGGGCCTTTAGATCTTGGGGCCACGGAAGACACGAGATCACGATGCCACTGGACGAGTAGGGGAGCACTGTGTGCTTGCACTTGGATGTCGCTCCGGTAGTATGGGCGTTATAATGGACTAAGACTTGTATTTATTACTGCCTAATCGAAGTTAACTGAAGAAACTTTCGACGACCAGTTACTTGTTTTTAATTAACAGTTTACTCAAAAGCAAATCAGATTATAAATTTTGTAGTAAAGTTCTCTTTTTACTATTGATACCGTATTATTTTGAGCACTTCGTTTTAATGGAACTCATCCTACGCTATGATTATTTCTGTTATTTTTTACAAAAACATTAAATAGACAAGCTTTTAGTTTTAAAAACTATACAAAAACAAAAATACTACTGGAAAAGTTAATTTAACTAAGACATAGAAGCTACAAGTACTAACTAAACCCGTGCGGTGACACGCCGGGCTCTAGTGTAACTTGAAACTTAGTAAACACTAACAATGACCGGGTCGTAGTGCGGAGTGCGGAGTGCGGCGCCCGCCTCTCGACTCGGAGGTTCGCGCGGTAGTGCCGGCCACGCGCTCATCTAACTTCAGGACCGCTTCAGAGCCGGCTCGGCTAAAAGGAGATAGTTAATCGGCCGCCCGTGTACTTTGAGACACACACGGTTCAGTTAAGGTTGAAATTAGTTGATAACGCGTGGTTATTGGCGGGAGACTGCGTCCCGCGGCCGCCACGTGCGATTCGCGCGAACGAAAATAAACAGCCAGTTATCGCATGTGCGGCGAGTGGCGGCGAGTGGCGGCGAGTGGCGGCGATACCGGTGACGCGGGAACCTACTAATCCAGATAAAGTTCGGCTAACAACCTCCTTCCAACACCCACATATCAGTACGAGCTGTCAGATTAATGACGTACCAAATAAAGGGTGTCAGTAGCTAGCCTACAACTAGAGAATGTCTGTTCCAAATAAGAACTTCTGCTAAGCAATATTTGCGTATGCTAGTAACGATGTTTATATTCCGATATTAGACAAGCTCTCCCACGCCCTGGTGGACCTTTAGCCGACTGTTGATAAACAAGGTTTATCTATTTATTTATTCCAATGGTCGCTGGTGGTGTCATTATATTTGACAGTGTTCCTGACAATCATATTAAATTTATGCGTCATTATTATATTTCTTACCGACTTAAAAAATAAGAGAGGTTCTATGTTTTTCTATATTTTTATAAAGAATAAAGAAGACGAATAAAATTATTTATTTGGTCCACACAATTAGGTTCTTACATTTAAAGGCATAGTAATGCCAACAGAAAACAAAGAAAAGAAAATCCTAAATAAAATACGTAGACCAGTAAAAAGGTCCCCTTCTCAGCTCTAAGCTGTGGTATCGTGAATCGTCTCTTTTGTATGTTAACTGATATCCGCGTCAATTTGAAAGGTTGTCAATTTCTTTTCATGAATTCTAAACAAAGTTTTCAGATACCGTGTTTATGAATAAACATGCGAACTCTGTCAGAAAATAAATGTCAATGCTCTGTCTGTCGATTTTAAAAGGGTTGTTCAACTTCCTTGGTGACTAAGTTTTAGGTTATTTTATATTAACATCAAATGCATTATGAAATGCACATAACTTATAATATAAAACATTATAATGTACCATTATATATGAACTAGCGTCCGCGCGCGACTTCGTCTACGTGAACTACATACTTTCTTTTGAATCACTACATCTATTTCAAAAACAGCATCCGTTGCGTAGTTTTAAAGATTAGCATACTTATGGACAGACAGAGGACAGCGACTTGTGGCTGGTTTATATTTGCTAAATTTCCGTGCTATTTAAGCATGCTAAATAAAAGACGCCGATTTACATTTGCTATTCTTTTTTCATCATTAAAAGATAGAAAATGCGAAGAAAGCACTCGCATTGCAAGTCGAAAATATGGAATCTCTAATAATTTAGCAATCTTTTGGACAGCTTTACCTTGCTCAGCTCAGTACTGTATGAGGAGCAAATGTTTTTGATTTTACATCATTCATGTTAATGTTTAAAGTTTTTTCAATTTCTGCATACGCATTGTCTCTTAGCATTTTGTTTGTATAGCTTTCACTGTAGGAATCCAGCAGGCACTCATGTTTTTCATATTCGTTTATTAGTTTAACTGTTAAATCGGGTGTCCAATTTTACTTGCGACGCCATTATTGTTGCTTTTTTTTAAAGCACAGATCATGGATAAAAAATCTGACTGAAAGCGTATTTACATTTGCTAAATGCATACTTTTTTTGTATAGTCTAAAAATGCGTGCTAAAAAAGTATAAAAAATAGCAAATGTAAACCAGCTATTAGTTTTATACTATGCAACCTAGTAATTAAATCGTATGGAAAAAGCTGTGATATATTTGTATACCTAAAGCAAACCGAGGAAGCGTTAAATTTCGTTAAATTTCGTTTAAAAAAATATAATATATCTAGATCCAACTTCAGAATAATAATCATGCATGGCTCTTCTACCGATAACTTCGAAAGGCAATGGAATTATTCGCCACATAGCTTATCATCTTAGGGTTCAGTACACAAGTGACAAAAACCTAAATTATCAATATTCTGATAAGAAAATGCTTGCTCTTTGGTTAGGCTGCATTGTAACAAATTGATTAATGGTAATTATGCTATTACAGAATTTAAGTTAAAAAAAATGTATTTCTTATGTAAAAACCCCTTTATAAACCAATTTTGTAAGTTCCAGAATTTCAGAAGCAATAATCGTAGAACCTAAAAATCTTTACTTAAAAGATTTCATAGTTTCTTTTCATAACAGATTTAATAATTTGTGTCTGTGTATTTTTTTTGTTATTTTTTTTTATACTTGATTGAATATTAATTATACTTAGAATAAGTGAATGCCGTGTTCGGCTGCAATCGGAGTGCAGGTTTAATTATATAGTATTTAGTTTATATGAGAATAATGATTCCTCATTTGTACTCTGGTGCTGTACCATAAATAAATAAGCAATTGTAATTTTGACATAATTTTACTGTTCACTGTTCTCTCTTTTGCTTCGAGATTGACAAGTGTTTTTTATAATTATTTGTACTTGTATTTTCAACTAAAGAGTAAGTGTATATTTAAGTTTAAAGTTAGTCAACTATGAAAGAGCTCTCCACTGAACCCTACGAGGCGTGCGGCGTTCGTTCTGACGGACGGCTTTCCGCTATCTTTCAGACTATCACTGATTATATTTACAGCCATCGACTCCGATATTAATAACGCTGACCAGCGGCATAGTGCAATAACGGAAGCATAGCATCTACATATGAAACTTCTATGGTCTGCTAGTATGAAGGCCAGTAATTCTAAAATAAGTTTACATATGCTAAAAAAATCTTTTTGGTCTAAATAAGCCCTCGTGAGATTAACTTAACCACGGTAGTTATTTTAAGGACAAAAACTACATCTAATTTCAAAAGTTATCATCTGGATTACTCCAGCCATTCCAGTCCTAAAAACTATGCCACCGCTGAAGGCCTCCAGAAGGCCTGGTCTCATCAGGCAGTAGGCCACCACTGTGTGCGGCTGTCTTGTCTGTTCATGTTCTTCTCATCTGTTCATGCACGTAGGTAATAACCATATTAAAAAGATGTCTGTTAAAACTCTGAACTGCTGACGAAGCTTGCAACCACATTATTATTGTGTATTTTTTTATATGTACGTATTTGTGTGGCTGTTGCAAATTTAACAATATAAGGTCTCCACGGAAGACCAGCGTTGTAATGGCGTTCTACTGCAGGCATACCGGGCCTATTGTTGTAATGGGTGCATTGGGACATAAAGATCTTAGGGCCCATATCAATGTAACCTGCAAGATGGTGCACCTGCTTATTCACGAACAAAGCTTGAACGCACGCTGTTCTTTCGGGGTTAAGAACGAAACTCGCTTCCGCAAAGGCCACAAACAGGATAAGAACATGGAAAGTTAGATGATAACTTTATTTTTGTACAAATTGTTAATTTATTCTATTTGTTTTCATGTGTAAACAAATTTAATTTTAATGTCATGTTTTACTGTTTCCACAGTACAGTAGTGCTATGCCGGCGTGCCCCAGGCGTGTGTTGGTACGTCAGACTGGTGGTAATATTCAGTCGCACGAGTCACGCCGCCATTATTACTATCAGAAGTTAATTAAGGTTACATCTATCATGTAAATCCACTTCCTAATCTGTTGTTTACTTGACTGAATTTTAGGTTCAGCACATTCAACCTTGAGTGGCTAAATGATCGGATAAAAAACTACTTTTAAAAACTAGAAAACATCCCCGACTTTTTCCTCGTGACCCATATTAGAAATCACACATTTTTCGTACCAAAACGTATCATCATTTTATTATCATTGCCCCAGTACTTACTAAAAGTACTTTCTTTACTTACTTACTTTCTTATTTTCGGTGTCGCCATGTCAAATATATGTATTGTCTACATTCTGACTTAAGTAACACTATCTACCCGGATTCGGATGTTAAAGTTGCTTATCAACCGACTTTAAAAAAGAAAAGGATGACAATTTGACTCCTCTTTCTATAACGTTATAATTTTAAAATTTAATAGTGTTCGTCTTGTTATTTATTATTATGTAAGAATATACTTTAACATTATGGCAAAATAAAATAACGAGGGATTTAATAAATATTCCAAAAGAACAGTTTTTTTTATTAAAGTTATGTTGTAGTAAGAAAATTGTTTTCTTACTCCCAGCCTAGCATTTATTATGTTTTTTTGCTAAACAAACCTTTCTACAATATCCTTGGATACAACAGACAATTAGATTACTTTCAAGTTGTTACTACTTATATACTTAGCATTTTTTTGTAGCACTTGAATGAACTACTGGCTGCAGTACATTAACACTTCTTTGTCAATTTCAACCTCTAGTGACCTTCCACCAGCGGATTAGATAACTTTGTATAAAATGTTACCTGATATAAAAACTAATCACAACGTGCACCACAACAGCAATAAAAAAATTTTTTCAAACATTACTTATTATTGAAAGTATCAACATTTCTTCATGAATTGTTTTGTTAAATTTATTTCTCTAAGTGATCCTATTGATCTTAAAGACAATTAAGTATATTTTATTTACATGCCTATTAAAAAGATATACGCCAGGAACAAGATGAAATCCCACAGACAAACTATGTAAATAGTTCATAGTTCTTTATTTGCATCATGTTGTACATAAAGATCTTAATGTTACATATGAATAATGGTTCTAAAACATGAACCCTGCAAGGGTATTGCAAAAAACATTATAAAATAGTTGAAATTGTTATAATTAAATCCTACATGACAAATTTTGGTCCGGGGGACGTTGGCCGCAGGCGGGGTGTCAGACGCTGCAACCCAGGTTCCCACCTTTTTCTCAAAAAGCGGCGGGCGTCGTCGGAAGATTTTTAGTGGGTATTACTGCTGGCAGTCGCGTCTGCCGGTGGTGAGTCCCACACCCCCTTTCGGTCCCCATTGACCAGAAGGCAGTGCGTAAGTGCATTTTGTTACCGACGTAAAACAAAAAAAGACAAACTGGCTTCAATACAACATGAACAAACCATGTATTTAGGTTTCTAATCTTCTCCGCGACGTTTTTTTATATTTTTTATGTTATAAGTTAATTCACGACTTCCTTACAAGGCGATGCTAAGGGACTTTATGAGTAAACGCATTAATTTATCTGTTCAAGAACAACATAACTATTACGAACATTATACGACAAAAGCTTAGGAGTACCACTTGAAGCGCCTACTTTTATTCTTTCTTATCGGGTGTTGTGAAATTGCCGAGTAGTGTCGACGCGGCACTGCCTGAACCTCACTTGGCAGTAGTAGTACAGTCTGTTTCAAATTTATTAATTAATTTAGTACACACAGAGAAATAAAACATCAAAAAAACTTACAACTAAGAAAAAGTACAGCTTATTCCAAATAGAAATGTCTTCTAGCTGGCCCGCCAAAGTAAAGACATTAGATAAATCTGGCAAGTATGTGCATTACAATATAACAAACAAACAAAAACAGTACATTTAGAAAAGTAGAGGGAGTGGGTGACAGTTACTAACAAAATGAAAACAAATATATTAACAAATAAGCAACAAAGATATTTTTTAATAATATATGTAGTTAACAATGCCAAAATAGCCTAAAAGCATTAAAAATATGGAGATACAAAGACGTTTTAGTGTAAATACTGTAAACAAGTGAAAAAACTGGCGGCAGGACAAATGAAACGAGTGGGAAAGCGGAGCGCGGCCTCCTGCGCCTGCGCCGCCCCGAGGCACGCCACGGGGTTCTCATATTAAATACTATTTATTGTACACTTTGGCTTGGTGTTCCATACAATATCGAATTTGCAGCCCTTAATCTTTGTCAAAGACGAAAAGCATGGAAGGAGGGAAGTGCAATAAACGTTATACATTTACTTATTTAATTAATTATTTACAAATTATTTTATAGGTAGGCCGATTAACATTGATAAATATAGACTAAGATCAATGTATTTGACACATAGCCGGTGGAACAGCATATATTCTCTACAATCCTTAGTATTACCTGGGTTAAACAGTGTAATTGCAAATAATATTTCTGTTTTTTCATACATTGTCTGGACAGCGCAGGTATTTTCTGACAATAGTCAGAATAGAATAGAGTAATAACTTTAATTATTTATTTTCAAGATAAGTATCATATACATTGCCTTGGTATTATTGTATGCAATACAAGACGACCGATAGGGCGTAGTGGCGTGGGTTCGATTCCCACACAGGACAAATCTTTGTGTGCATGAACATGAATATTTGTTCGGGTCTGAGTGTTTTCCTATGTATATTATAACATTTAGTTTCAATCAAACAAAATGTATGTATGTTTATCGGTTATTTAGTATCCATAACACAAGTTCTAAATTATACTAATAATTGTTGTCATTGTTAGAAAATATTTATTAGTTATAATTTTTATTTAAAAAAACCTGAATTATTCGGATTACCTTCAGTAATTCAGTGAAACGTGCGCTCGTGATGTCGGTCCGCTTTAATATTAAAATCTATATGTCTCCTGTTAGGCAAATATTTCAATGAACATTTTACATACAAAGTACTGTTTGTATCCTGAATAAATTAAAGTATAGATACACATTAGAAATAAAAACATTATTTATCTTTTTAAAATACAAGTTTAAATAGGAGACTTTCATTCATCGCATCGCACGCAAGCAAAGCCACGAACCACAAGTTTGTAAGAAACAGCTAAAAAGATGTCGTAAGCAGGTACTCAACTCCATGAGAGACTTGTAGATAACAGAGTACTTTTTCCGATCTGCACCGCGATAAACGTCATCCATTTAACTGCGAATGTTTCATTATTGTCGTTATTATATCCTTTACGCAATAATTTTAATACAACTCTCAATCCATACAAAAATTACATCAATGCATCCTGACATATCTAGTTATAGTTTTGAACAAGTATGTGTTTTATTACATAAACATGTTTTTGTGCAATTGATAGGAACTAATTCATTCAGAAGTAATAGAGAAATCCTACCGGATAATGGGCAACAGCGTCATCCTGCGTACTAGCTTGAACTGCGATCACCAACCCGCCTGCCCAGAGCGTGGTGAATATGGGCAAATACCACCAATATAATGTAATCTATTGGGGAGACCTATGTTCAGCAGTGGACCTTATAGGACTGATAATATGATGATTCAAAAAGGTAAAAATATGACGCTACAGTTTTCTTTACGACTTAGAAAATTTGAACAGGGCCACGTACGTCAACTTTTCAAGACAAAAACTGCCATCAATTATTCTTATCACCAAAAATTTCCAACACTGATAAATTCTCAAGACAACCGTTGAAATCGTTTATCCCATATCACTTCAAACACTCCATTGATATGAATATTAAACTAATTTTCTCAAGTTTTAATTAATGAAAATGTCTTTGTCCAATGAGACGTGTTTCACGAAACGAGACGTTTCAAAAGCAATCTTATCGCAGATGTCGTCGGCACGGAATGGGTAGGTGTCAGTACCGCGCGGGTCATGAGCGAGAAAGTAGTGACATGTGTGTTGGGCTCTTCAGAGGCAGATCAGAGAACCAGCCTGCCTGATGGTGACCGCCAGGACGCTACAAACTCGGTGGAATCTCAGCCAGAGACACCTGACGACGATGGTGACGCCCTTGAAGAGGCCTTGGAGCAGCTGGGCCCGTTCGGCCTGTACCAGCGCTACATGGTGCTGATGCTGTGCCTCCCCAGCATACTTGGAGCCATGTACTCGCTCAACTACGTCTTTGTCGCCGATCAGGTGCCGTTTCGGTAAGGACCAATCTATCAATCAATCAAACCTGTGAAACGTCTCATCAATGTGGATGATGTGTACTCTAAATTTATGATAAAAACATGCTTTGATTTAACTTCAATGATAAGTTAATGATTGAATCATCTTTTGATGTGGTTTTACAGAGCAATCATCGCATAAGGACAAAGACTTATTATTTAAATGAAGTGAAGTTTATGCGACATGTTGGAATCCCAATAACTAGGAATATCACTTAAGGCCCATAAATATCTTAACAATTAGTGTTATCTCAGACGTGATTGACTTTATGTAAAATTTTATGGCCAACCACCAGATGAATAAGGAATTGAAGAATAAAGTGGCTTTGTCGATAATAAATAAATGATCTTATACATTTCACTTTTTTTTGTGCACTTACATATATAGACGGAAATATAGTCACTCTTGCCATTTCCTTTTCATTTCTGCGTTTGCATGTGTGCGTGGTTATATTTTATTTAAAGTAGGTACCCATATATTTGATTTAGAGCGAGCAGACGTTGCTATTTCAAATGGATTTGTCGTTAAAGCTAAAGTTCACTTTTAAATCAGAGTTCTTTAGATGAAACGTGTCAAATGGTGAAAGGGGCCAGGCCTTCGCCCCATAAACGTGTATATTTCAATAATCATCTTCTACAGCAACCTCGGGTGCGGCATGAAGTGATAGATCTGTGTTTAGAAATGCCTTTACCACACGGCACCAACAACACAATAAGTCTGTATGTCTACATATACTTATTTTCTTATTTATTTACATATACAAATACTAAATACAAACAATGACGCCTGTTTGCAGGCAGAGCAATATTACAAGCTCATATGTCGCCTATTTTATTGTTGGTTCCATATAAAACGTGGCGAACCTATTGCCGCTTACCGGGAACTTCTATGTTTGCCAGAGCCTCGTCCGTTGGTCGGCAGGTGCACCACTTGCAGGAGTTGCAGGTGAAGTTGGCTTCCAAGCCCATCCATTCATCCATTTTAGGAATCCATTCCTAAGGTGGAGGATCCATATCTATATCTATACTAATATTATAAAGAGGAAAGATTTGTTTGTTTGTTTGTAATGAATAGGCTCCGAAAGTACTGGACCGATTTCAAAAATTCTTTCACCTCTGGAAAGCTACATTATCCCCGAGTAACATAGGCTATGTTATATTTAAAAAAAAATTAGGGATCCTTACTAAAAATCCAATAAAGTAACCCAAGGTGTAAAAAAATAACATGAAAAATTCCTTACGTAGCGTGCGCAGCGAAAACTATTGATGATAGAACAAAATTATGTACTACGACTTTGCAGAACTCATCATTATCTACAAAAAATGTCGCGACAGCATATGTCTAAATATTATAGTTACGTCACTGTAAGCGGTTTTTTATTCTAAAAATTTAATTTATATGCCGCCGCTTGAAAAGGCTCTATATTTGTACCTTGGTATTAATCCTTATCAAAAAAAAATACTTTATATTCAAGACGGCTTCAATACCTTTTTATAACTTTTTGAATTATTCAATTCGGACATTTCATTTGGAAGATATCACGAGTTTAAAAATGCAAGTATTAGAAAAAGTCACGTGGTTGCCGCTCACCGCGCTCAGCTAGCCAGCATGCGATGTAGGCTCACTGGGGTACGGGGGGTTATCAATGTAATAATATTATAAAGAGAATAAACTCAAAATTTTTTTTCATTAGAAAGCTACATTATTAGTGAGTACAATAGGCAAAATTTTAATTTGTAAAAAAATAGGGTTTCGTAAGATATATGGGTTTTTCGGACACAAAGTGTAAAAAATCAACCAGGACAGTTACTCATTTTGCGTACGCAGCCTAAACTATAAAAGATAAAATAAATAAATAAATATTCTTTTACATTACATAGAACCACAAAATTAATTGTAGATCTTATAAATATCTACTAAAAAGTCCGCGACACACTATACCTATCTATGTCGAGTGAGGCATAACACCCATTTTTTATTGTACTACATTTAAACGCATTTAATTTACTTATGATATTTAATCCTTATCAAAATAATCTATTTCATCACTAAGTGCAGCTTATGTAGATAATATTTAGTCTTTGAATGATCAAAATTTGACGTTTGGTTTTGAAGTTATGGCGAAATTAAATTATTACGATTTCTGCTGCACGGCGCCCTATCACGGGTCGGGGCTCCCGGCCATCAGTTTATTTTGTTACCTGAAAATAATTTTACGTCAAATGTTGTTTATAGAGAAGCTTTACAATAATCGCTTTAGTTATCTATCCCAAAACAACGGGTTGCACTCCGGGCCGGTAGGAGTGAAAACTTAGTATTAATTACATTTAAATATTTTCATCATTAACAACTTTAACATCCACATAAAGACAATCTATGCAGCCTGCGGATAATGACTGCGTCGTCGATGTTAGTGTCCGTGTCTGTGAATTGATCTGGAAATCATTTTGCTGACCGTGTCTTTTCTGGGTAGGCATTTTACAGCGGTAGCCGACATCCACGCGGGCGGAGCCGCGGGCGACTGCTAGTACACTATATTCGTATAGAAATACTGTGTGCTTTATATATAAAAGTAAGTTTAATTTTTTAGTTACATAGTAATGAGTATGACGTATTATAGATGTGTAATACGCATTTCATGAAATGAAATCAGTGTAGTGTTGTGTATTGGAATGTCACTTATTATTGTTCTTTAATGTTTTATAATTACAAGAATTCGTCTTCATTGTTTGAATTTTCAATAACAATAACACAGCAGTGTCCGACAATTGAATCAGGGTATGTACTCTGAATTCTTTCAGCGTCATGCTTTATCGATATTAAAAATATTAAAAACTGTATCGTAGGCAGTCTTAATGCTAAATAGATTTAGATAATCTTAGACTATATTTCAAACAAAGATTACATCTTTTTCAATTTCAATCAAGCTCTGAAAGAAATGTGGTCACCATGTATAATTTAAATTTTTACAGACATGTAAACAGATTGATTTTGAAATACTACTTTTTTAAACCAATACCTACGTCCAAATAGCTGCCGAAATGAAATAATAATAACTATTGAATTATATGGAAAATTTAGAAAAAAGGAACAAGAAGCATGCATACAATTGAAACAAATATGTAGTTATTTTCTTCTTTTATTTTAAATCTTGTGACTGCAGAACACAGGTTTTTGTAGACTTGTCAAATTGTTTTACTACTAAGTACATTTTCTTGTAACGGGCGGGAGAAAAAACTAACCTTGACGATTTTCTTTTACGACCAAGCTCCCGCCCGCAGTGATTGGACGCGTTAATTTTTAAGTTTTGACCTTCATAAGAGCTCTTTTTAACTAAACTTGAATAAATGATTTTGACTTTTGACTTTTTTTAATTAACATCGATTTAGTGCCCGTCTTCTACTTGGCGTATTGTTGAATACTGCTTAGGACTACTCACTAGCACGTTCATAAAAGTTGCGGGTATTTCTGTATATTTGCAACAAAAAGAGAACAAATATTTGTAAAAAAAAATAGAAATTCGTCGCAAACAGGAGCTGCTGCCCATAATTCAATTCAAATACCAGTGAACTACGCACTAGCCTTCACCTCGTCCGAGCGCACTTCTTGCGATACCTGTTTCATCATAATTAAAATGGGATGCCACAATTTGTAGACGGAGTATTAAGTATGTTAATATGATAAGTATTTGTTGGATTGTTGAATTACGGTGACCTGGCGCCGCGTCCTACATGCATTTTGATTAGACCTTGGTGTGGTGTCTCGTGATATAACTTATGTTTATGCCGTATTCTTTGTATAATAAATGGCAGGTGCATTTCAAAGTTCATTAATTTGTAATTGTTGGGTGTATAGGGATCCTACCAAGACCTAAGGAGCCCGAGCCAACCTCACCTGGAACTGGTGCACCTGCCGATCAACGGACGAGGCTCTAGCGAACATAACAGTGCCCGGTAAGCGGCAATAGGCTCGCCACCTATTATTTGACACGAACTATCTAACTGGCGACGTCTGGGCGTACAATATGCCTCTGCCTACCCCTTCGAGGAAACAGGCGTGGATGTATGTATTAATTTTTAATAATTCATTGGTGCATTAAAAATGATGCAGGGTTCGATTCTCGGCCCGTTTTTGTTTTTAATTTATATTAATGATTTGCCACATTTGGTAAAGGAAAATCACGAGATAGTATTGTTTGCTGATGATACATCATTATTATTTAAAATAAAGCGATATCAGAACCCAGACGATGTAAACAATGCGATCTCAAAGGTGGTGCACTGGTTTGACGTTAACAATTTATTATTAAATGGGGCTAAAACGAAATGCATTAAATTCGTGACGCCTAACGTCAGACAAGTAAACACCACTATTAAAATAAAGGAAGATGAGTTGACCCTTGTGGATACCACCAAATTTTTGGGTGTTATATTAGATTCTAAGTTACAGTGGGGCCCACATATTGGTGAATTGTCGAATAGACTCAGCTCTGCTGCATACGCGGTAAAGAAAATTCGCCAATTAACAGACGTTGAAACAGCTAGGCTTGTTTATCATTGCTATTTTCATAGTGTTATGTCGTATGGTATTCTTCTGTGGGGTTGTGCCGCAGATATTCAAAATATTTTTGTACTGCAGAAGAGGGCCATACGAGCAATTTATAATCTACCATGTAGACATTCACTAAGGGATAAATTTAAAGAAATTGGTATTTTGACAGTGGCGGGTCAGTTTGTTTATGAAAACCTAGTATATGTACACAAAAATTTTGATAAATTGAGTAAGAAAAGTGATATACATAACCTAAACACAAGAAATAAGCATAAACTAGTTGTACCTGCCACTAGGCTCCAAAAAATTAACAAATCTTTAAAAGGTCAATGTGTGCGATTCTATAATAAAATCCCAAGCAATATACAGCAATTAAGCCTAAATAAATTTAAATTAACAATAAAACGCAAGCTGTCTTCAAAGGGATATTATTCTATTAAAGACTATATGGCTGATAAAAATGCTTGGGATTAAGCCGCCGTTTCATACAGGCTATTCTAATATGAATGACTTAAAGCATGAATATTGTTATATTATGTTGCATTGTATAGCGTCACAGACAAATGAAGATTGTTACTAACCAATCGATAATTTAAAAGAGCATAGCCTGTGAGTTTCTTGCCAGTTCTTCTTACAGAGCGGTGGCTCGGAACTGGCACTTAGATTCGCTTGCACTTAAATGTTTTTTGTTTTTTTAAATTATTTGGTTGCAAGTGAATCTAAGCTTCGTGATTTTAGTATAGTTATATTTTATTTGTTTTTGTTATTTTTTTATAATTTTGACGTTTTCAAGTACTATGTAATAGTTTATGAAATAAAGTATTTTTGACTTTGACTTTGATGCACTGTATCGGCCCATCTAATTATTTGCTAGGTCAATGTCCCAGTGGCTGGTTTGCTGCAATTAGCAATTGTTCACATACATCACCAACATAAAACATTACATATAAAGACAGTCGAAATAGAAATAGTTTAATATGTGACAGACCCTAAAGATAAATTATGTGTAAATTAAACCACCGTTACCTTAATGCATCCTGCTATTAAACACCACAGATCGGAATGAATAGTTTTCTTTAACTGCATATTGTTCCATCAGTCCGTTTATGAGTTTTTAAATAAACATTATGACTGTCACAAAAGCAAATAAAATCGTTAAATCTTTCTTTATATACAATCTAATATTACGGAACCTGTTTATTACAGAATTGTACATAAAAACATACATAAAATCACGCCTGTTTCTCCGAAGGGGTAGGCAGAGGCATAATATAGATATAGATAATAGAGGCATAACTTCGCCAAATATATTGCTGGTTCCACGTAATAGGTGGCGAGCCTATTGCCGCTTATCGGGAATCTTGTATTTTATGCCAGAGCCTCGTCCGTTGATCGGCAGGTGCACCAATTGCAAGTGAGGCTGGCTTTGGGTCCAAAGCTCTCAGTAAGAGCCCTGTACACCCTCTTGGTTCCTACCAAGACCCTGTACACTGATTTATCAAAGTAAGGATGTTGAAAACTATTATAGTCAATGTCAAGTACTTACCTAGTTATTATCAGTTTAAATGTATGAGAATTTGTCATTATAGTGGCAAGACAACATTAAACACAAGTAAATAAACGTTTAGAGCAGAATAACAGTAGTTTCATTAGAGACTATTAAAAAAACTGTTCATGTGACGTTACTTTTTTAATATATTTTTTTGCCAACCAACAAATTCCTGTATACATACTTTGTTAGTACGTATTTATGTCAAAATTTGTTGGTTGGCCCCCTTAGGTTGGCCCTAAGCTAACAGTATGGACATTATATTTTTTAATAAAAAATAGCACAATGGAGCCGGATCCAGAAAAAACCAAATAAGCATGTGAAGTTTTGTTAATATTTTTTGTTTTGTTTCGATAATAACTTTAGAAAGTTTAATATGCTATGTGGTTATGAAAGCAAGTGATAGATAGTAATTTACTGCAACTAGGTCCCGTTTGTTACAAATTATTGCAAAATTGCATCGTCTATGAAGGCAAGTATTCATCAGACTTACATAACTTTCAAAGACAAAAATTCTTTATTTCTGTAGTACTAGTACTAAATTAAATTATCCGCAGGCTGGCAGTTATCGCGTATCACGACGCCATGGTATTTCTGAAATCTGGCTCTCGTTATCACTTGATTATGCTAATTAGATACCCGCTGAGCTCATACAACACTACTTGTTATCAGATCGTAATCACGCGTTTGTCGAACCAAATTAGATTGTCATTAGGACTAATGGCATTTTTATGATGTATTTATCAACTACTTATTATATAAACTTTTATGTAGGTACATAGTTTCCAGATGTTCCAATGATATGTAGTATATGATTTATATGTAGGTTTTAGTTCATCGACTCATGAACAAGACGACTCAAGCCATAGCCTCACAATTTGCAATTTGCCTCTCAATTGAGATCTGGCCTTGTCTTTTCTGTAGGTTGCTTTTTACTTTGTTGGAGTACTTTAGAACGAGACAACGGATCTAAAGGGAGGGAGTCCAGCAGAATTTCATAAAAAATGAGAGCTGGATATAAAATGACAGTCAGTGACAGTGTCGCGTGTCCTGTGAAACCTTTGTCTTCCATCCAGCCAAGGTAAGGACATCAAGCGGTAATCTAACGCTTTGTCAAAGGATCGGTTTTATGCAATCGGAAAATTGAGCATTAAATAGGTATGGTATGATATACTTAACAGAGGGCTAGTCTGATTTCTCATTTAACAATGGATACGGTTTATTTGAAATTCCCCAGCAGTGATCAGAATAATGTCAATAATTGATAACTTTATTGTCATCTCTTATCAACAGATGCGTGGTGCCAGAGTGCGAAGGTGGTCAACCACAGTATGACAGCAGCTCAGCCCAGGCTCTGCTGCCTGCCAACTCGCGCTGCGAGCGGTACCAGCCCCTGGACTTCGCCAACGACACCTGCCTGCGAGACCACTACCATCCCCTCGACACGCAGCGCTGCGAACTATTCGTCTATGAAAATTATGATACCACGTTTGCAGAGGTGAGCACCGCCTATAAAGTTTTCTGCTAACTTGAACCTTAGAGTTAAAAGAATTACAAAAGGCAAACATAATGCCGTTTGGTTTGCCGTTCGCCGTTCGTTTAGCGGTATTTCTTAAATTTTTAATAAATATAGAACAGAAAAACATGTATTTGCTAGGCTTACAATCTACATTTAAAATGATCACAGTCACATGTACATTATCTGGTCTAATCTAGTAGTTTATCTGCTGGTTGCTATCAAATAACAAACATAAGAGACCAGTCGATACCGGTGCACTTTGTACACAATTTGTAATTAAATTGCAAGCAGCTGCCAAACCTCCATAGATCACTAAATAGATAATCTCATAGATAATTACTAGTTTAAATAAATTATGATCATATATTTACAACAACTCCCCGCTGTTTATCTTCTTATCTTGTGTTAAGAGCTATAATAGTGACTGACCCTGGCGTGATCCAGCTTCGCAGAAGCAACTCCCCATTTCCCTCGGTCTTCCACGACTAGGGCATGATGAGTTAAAAATGGAAACTAGCGGCAGCAGCAGCTTTTGATATTAAAAGATAACTCAAATGTTCAAGATATATATCGCACCTTTCATACTATAGGGGCCCAATTCGAAAAATCATGTTTTTGGGAAAACGCGTTTAAAGATTTTTGAGCTCCTATATTTTCACAAAATCGATTATAACTAAATTTTTTTTTTGAGATGTGCCCCTATAGTAGGAAAGCTGCGATATGTTGAATTAAAAGCAAGAATGGATTAACGTATGTTGTGATAAATGTATGTTGGGAGGGAAGAACGCGTGGGACTTTTATACGTAATAGTGGTACTTTCTCGTCATTTCTACTAAGACATTTGTATATACACATATAGTTTTGAGTGTGGATAAAGCTAAACTTTATCGGGTTTAAAGAATCTCGGATTCGTTCTGCGAAACTGTAGAGACTTTAAGTCTATAAAAACTAAAATCCTTTTATACAACTCTTTCGTTCGTAGCGGCTTGGAGTACTGCAGTGTAGTTTGGAATCCATTTTACGATGTCTACACAAAAAGGCTAGAAAGCATACAAAAGCGTTTTTTGTGGCACTTAACATATTCTTGCAATCTAGGTAAGAGTGTACTTAGATATACAGACAGATTGGAGTACTTTAAAATAACTTCTCTTTCGAGTCGAAGACGCATGCTCGACCTTATGTTTCTTTATAGGCTTGCGAATGGCATCCTTGACGTCCCTGATTTACTTGGGTCTCTGACATTTACGGTACCCTTTAAGCTTCCACGGGCATCAAGAGCTAAAGTTCTTGTCGATCTGCCTAGCAGATCCAATCTTGGACAGAACGCATCCACAAATCGAATTATAAGGGAGTTTAATGGCGTCGATAAAACCAAAAACTTCGATTTGTTCATGGGTGGTATTCGCGGGTTTAAGAGGTCTCTCCTCACATGACCGCAATTTGTGTGATTGATATTTTTATCTTATTTTATTCATCTTTAATTTAGCTTTTTAATAATGTAATTTATTTTGTTATTATGTTTTTAAACCATAACTTTAACTAGGAATTTTCGTTATAAACTGTTTTAATTGCATGCTGTCTTCGCCTATAATTATAATGACATTGAGCTAAATACTGCTATGGTTAATTTTTACTTGGTATTATTAATGTTTATTATGTTGGTGATCATTTTAATAAATAAATAAAACTGGGCCATGAGCGAAACAAGGGGGAGGATGTGATCGTGCGTGATATTAAATGCTGCGTATGTGTGGCTGTATCCTACCTATTACATATATACTTATTAACATGTACTTATTAACATGTTTACCTATTTAAAGGAGTTCATTTGAAGTTTAGTAATGAAAGTGGTCATTATTTTCCAGTTCGACCTGGCGTGCCGCGAGTGGCTGCGCACTCTGGTGGGCACCGTGCGCAACGCCGCACTTCCCATTGCCCTCATTCTTACTGGATTTACTTCTGACAAGTGTGTAGTTATTAATTACCTGCTTCTACTAATCGCACATATGGTACTAGAAAGTTACAATCACGCCTGTTACCCCAAAGGGGTAGGCAAAGGCATATCATACGCCCACATTGCACCAGTTATATCCTGGCCCCACGTAATAAGTGGCAAGCCTATTGCCGCTTACCGGGAACTTTATATTCGCTAGAGCCTCGTAATGAGGTTGGCTTGGGCTCCTAAGGTCTGGGTAGTATCCCTATGCACCCAGAAACTAAAAAGTATACACAATATTTTTTACTGGAAAGAATTTATGGTGGTTAGTAAGTGCATTGTGTTATGCCAACACTCTTAAAAATCTTTAATAAGTCTTAAATAACCTGCAACTTTTGCGCGTTAGATAGCTAAAATGCTTTCTAAAAACATTTTTTGTAACGTTTAATGCCGTTCTTTTTACAGTTCTTTCTTTGTAAGACTGATATTGTAGTCGCAGACATTATTCCCAGCGGCAGTTGCCGGGTCTTCAGATTTCAAAGCATTTATAAAACGTGTGCATCAAATGTGCGGTATTATTCACAAGCTCCGTCCCGTGGTAGGTTCGGCCGCCGCACCGCATTCTGCATATTTTCCGCATTCGCCGGCCTGCTGGGCATCCTGAAGGGCTTCTCCGTCAACTACCAAATGTACATCGCAGTGGAGTTCTTTGAGGCCATGCTCGGGTACGGCTTCACCAGCGCAGCATATGTCATGAGTGAGTAGCGTAGTAGTATTTCGATTTAACGTTATTCTTTACATTGGCAGCCGATCAAAAATTTCATTGTAGAAGTGCGCGGGCTATATTACTCGTTATTGCAATTCAAATTCGATTTTGACGTGACAACGTCTTAAATTAGGTTGCGGCTGGGAGTCACTTATGAAAAAGTGTAACGCTCGGTAACGTTACGATGAGTCACCGAACGAGAGAGAGGCCCGGCGAATGCCTTGCGTCTCTCTCCCACTCAACTATGATCGGTCTGCCGCGCGCGCAGCACTAGTGTACAATGTTTTAGTAAACAAAATATATTTCTATAGTTAAAATTTGTGCAATTCTTATTTTCATTCAATTCCTTGTTCCTATTGTGCAATTTAATTATATTCATATCAATAAATATTCTACCGAGAAAAAGACGTTGTCACGTAAAATCTTCGCCCGTAAAAACGACTTTACAGGCAACCATTTTTACTTATTAAAAAGGCTAGCAAGTTGGTATTTTGATATAAATAGAGGGCTCCATTTCACAATTCAGCAATAGCATTAAAAGTCTACGGAAGCTTTTATTAGATTTTCGAAGGAGACCTTCTTCTATTGGATTCTAATAGTTTAGTTTTCTACAAGAATTAGATTAAATATGTAAGCGAACGACATCCCCAGGAACCATTGCGATTCGCATAAGATGCCCTGGTCCTTCTTTAAGATAGATTGTTGTGTTTTCGTGTTATGAATTTTCAATAAATTCAAATTGTACTCGTGCAGTGGTGGAGCTGGGCCGGCCCTCGCTGCGAGTGGCGTTCGCGTGCGCGACCGGCGTGGCGTACGGGGCGGGCGGGGTGGTGTTCGCGCTGGCGGCGCGCGCGCTGCCCCAGTGGCGGCGGCTGCTGTGGGCGGTGCACGGGCCGGCGCTGCTGCTGCCGCTGTACTGGATCCTCGTGCCCGAGAGCCCGCGCTGGCTGCACGTGCGCGGCCGCACTGCGGAGGCCGCCCACATCATACAGAAGGCCGCCAGGATTAATAAAGTTATTATTTTTTTTTAGAATACAATTGTTTTTACGATGCAAATAAGTTACGAACTTTAGGGAAAACAAATTGACTGCCCATAGATTGCCTGACTCAGTAGGAGGCATTTAAGCAAATCTAAGATAATGCTAGGATATGATGATAAAAGGATAACTTAATCGAAAGGTGTTGCTGAATAACATATTTATATTACATATTTACATACATTATCTTACCTCGAAAAAATTAAAATACGCAAAAACAATCAGTTTGGGCTTAGAGAGGGTCAGTCAACTGAAGATGCAGTGCATCAACTAACTAATAAAATCACATCCCACCTTGACGAGGGCAATGAATGTGTGGGTGTCTTTTTGACCTGCAAAAAGCATTTGACACTGTAGCAAATCTTATTGAAAAGACTGGCACTGGTTGGAATTAGAGGACTGGCTCTTGCCTGGTTCTCAAGCTACCTTACTGACAGAACACAGCGTATTCGGATCGGAGAGTTCACAAGTTATGAGTCTGCGTGTAACTTTGGCGTTCCCCAGGGAAGTACGCTTGGCCCTACTCTCTTCCTTATTTATATCAACGAACTCTGCAGTTCTGTCTCGTCTGATGAGGACATGCTGTTGTTTGCCAATGATACAGTGTTACTTGTCCATGAAAAAACTTGGCCGAAGGTTATAGAACGAGCGGAGGCATGCGTGTCTGATATTACGATATAAGAGAAAAGCTTTCTGACAATTAACACTAAAAAAACTGTATATATGTGTATTTGCAAATGTAAAGCTGGTGATCCAGGTCTTGGAGTTATGATCGATGACAAGCTAAAATGGAAATCTCATATTTCATCACTGGCTTCAAGGATTCGGAAGACTATATTTGTTTTTAAGACTCTCCGAGACGTGGCTAACAGTGAAGTAGTGATCCAAGCCTATAGAGCACGGTGCACGTCTTGTCAGATATTATGTATGTGCGTGGGGTTCCGCAGCCAAAACCCATCTCATCGCTGCAGAACGTGCACAACTAGCGGTACTCAAAGTATCATTGCGTCTTTCATACAGACATCCAACACAGGATGTTTATGACAAAGCCAATGCTCTGTGTCAAAAAAATATTTATTTATAGATATGTTGTTCCTACATGACCGGAAAATAATAAAAGAGTAACAAGGTAGCAAAGGTTGGCAGATAGCACCGGCGGCTGCCTTAGCAAAGAAAATTTTTTGTTAAGAAATATAATAATAATGAAATAGGAAAAGTGTTATTTGTGTGGCTAAAATGTAAAGACTATGAGTCAATAGAAATAATGTTGCAATAAATACAAAATTACACCCATTTACACACACACACACACACACAAACACGCGCACGCACACGCACAGTCATCAAGTAGTCCATTCTAATTGTTACGTCGTTTGGAAGATGCCACTGGCTGCTGAAATACAGTATCTTTACTAGTTCGGAAGCCTATGGAATCATTTAATTTGTACATTGTTTAATGAATTCAATAAAGATTTATTATTTATTTATTTTTTATTACACAAAAAACTACTTTATGTAGCAGACAAATCATCCAATTCAGGTATTTAAAACAGGCTTTCATTGCAGGTCACGATCGATGATAAAACCATGAAATCTCTTCAAAAGATACCTAGAAGGCAGGAGCAGTCGTCCAAATCGTCGAATCCCTGGCTGGAACTGCTGCGTTCCCGCGTGATGGTGCTCCGGTTCGTGTCGTGCTGCTGGTGCTGGGTGGCGGTGGCCTTCGTGTACTACGGGCTGACCATCAACTCGGTGGCGCTGTCCGGGGACAAGCACGTCAACTTCGCGCTGAACATGGCCATGGAGATCGTGGCGTCGCTGCTCATAATGATGGCGCTGGAGCGGTTCGGCCGCAAGTGGAGCATCTTCGTCGCCTTCTTGGTTTGCGGATTCGTATGTGTCACACCTTTTTTTGTCAGTAAGTACCTATATTCTATTTTTGAACACGAACTAGTAATATAGTAACTATTAGCCAACCTGAGTCCAGCTACTTGTCAGCTCATAAAATAAATACACCGACTTTTCTAAATATGGGTATATGTATAGGGATCCTACCAAGACCTAAGGACCCTTTTTTTTATTATCGTCGGTAAAAAAATGCTGTTTACGCACTGTCTCCCGGTCAAAGGAGGAGTGTGGGGCTCACTGCGGCAGTCGTGACCACCGCAGTCCTACCCACTAAAAAACTTCCGACGAACACCCACCGCTGTTGAAAAGGGGCGAGGCACCAGTGCCTGGGTTTGTAGCTTCTGATACCCCGCCCGCGGCCAACGTCCCCCGGATCAGAACCGGGGGGACCTCCTCAGGGAGGCGCGATGTCATGCGCCCCCCTACTTCTATGTGCGGCCATGGCGTAACTGGCCGACTTCTGGGGGGGTATATGGCTAGACGGAACAACGGACGAGGTTCTGGCGAACATGACAGTGCCCGGTAAGCGACAATAGGCTCGCCACCTATTACGTGGGACTAACAATATAATTGGCGAAGTGCGGGCGTATAATATGCCTCTCCAACCCCTTCGCGGAAAAAGGCGTGAATGTATGTATGTATAACTTTCTTTAACTGCATAATACAGTATGATCCTCTTTTTCCCTTAAAAGAACTGGACATGTGTGTTTAACCAGTACTCCGCCAAGTCGTGTTGGTTAGATGCCTGCGACTGGAGAGGCTCTGAGGGAGTGTGCGTGGTTCGCAGGCCACGAGGGCGCGGGGCTGGGGCTGTACTTCGCGGGCAAGTTGTCGATCACGTTCGCGTTCAACTCGCTGTACGTGCTGACGGCCGAGCTGTTCCCCACGGCGACGCGCGCCTCGGCGCTGGCCGCCTGCTCGCTCGTGGGCCGCCTCGGCTCCGTGCTGGCGCCGCAGACGCCGCTCCTGGTACGCATTTCACTTGTCTATTTCACAGCGGGTGAGAAGCTGTAGCCTCAGCATCCCCAATAATTCATACTGTTCGCTGTTCCACTCCATCGAGAGGGACGAGGAGGTCGTAGAGTATTTATCATATTAGAGATAGAAACAACATTCAATATTTTATCATCTAATTCATGTACAGTAAAAAGCGCTGCTTCAACGCCTAATGTAAGTTATGTCTCTCTCGAAGAAGAAGCTTTGACTTTTTGGCGGAAGTCCATGCTAAGAATGCTGGCATGCATACCGGCGAAGTCTGGGGAGAGAAGAGTGTCGAGGACGAGAACGAGAATGCTGAGTTTCATTGGAATTATTTATAAATGCTCATTTAAAGGCATGATCTAGTGTCGAATTCAGTCTGGCACCTACCTCTAGTTGCCAGTTATGTGTTCAAAAGTAAATTGAAAGTGGACGCTTGTGTTGACGTTGTAGAGTATGTCGACGCAAGCCCTGCTGTACGCGAGCGGCTCGCTGTCGGCGGCGCTGGCCGTGCTGCTGGTGCCCGAGACCCGCCGCGCCGCCCTGCCGCAGCGCGCGCGGGACGCCGAGACTCTGGCACCCGCGCCGCGCTGGCCGGAGCCCCCTCGCCCGCCCGCCACTCCTACACACCCGCCGGTGCTATCTGCTGACACTTGAAGATCAACGAGCAGCTTATCCTGGGGATGACCCGTCAACCCCGCTGTCTTAAAATGGACCTTATCTTCGAAGTTAGCAAGAGCTTAGACTTGAGAACACAATTCCCTACGTATGTTGTAGGTGACATGCCGAAATTTAAAACGATCAATGAAGGTTTAACTGTTCATCCTTTCAGTTAGAGGTCATCATCATGCCTACTTTCGTCCATTGCTGGACATAGGCCTATCCAATAACAAAAATAAAGTGACTTAGTTTGTTACGCAATCACACCTCAAGGACTAAGATAAGTTTTGTATACAGGCGAATGAGACATTGGAGATGAAAGAGAGTAGGCTATTTTTTATTTTGAACTAATGTGTGGTTCCTATCATACCTCGGTGTAAAGTCCATTGCTTCGCAAAGTGCCTTACCCGGCTTAGTTCAGCCTGCTATACGATGAAAACAAAAGATTTTTAATTGATGTAGAACCGACTGAACTAATTGAAGTTGTTTTATTTTCTGCTGCCGTAGAGAGATTCTCATGCTGTTGACATCAGACTAATGATTTGTATTAATAACTAAATCTAAGTCGATGAAGTAAAGCAAGCTATAAAATAATGCTCCCAATACATAGTCGATCGTCTCTGTTATTGAAATCTCAATGCTTAGCTTTTAACTATTGTTTGCTTTGGATTGAAATTATATGACCTGTCGTCAACGTTGTGAGTAAAAGAGCTTTTGCTATATTGTCGACTATTTTTGGCTCATTTCTAGTCAGCTGTGCTCCATCTGAGGTCAGCTCACTAGAAATCCATCGTTTGGTTTAGAATGTGTGCCACGTGAATCAACATCCTAGCATTATCCCGTTAGCTCTACACTTAAGCTTGAAGGTATGCTTACTGGACTAACCAGATTAGGCTGAACTATGGTTTTAAAGCTTAAAACGAAGAAATCACGAGAAGTTAATAGGGCTGCATTGTTTGAAAACGTCATTGCAACTAGTCTGGAATTGTTCACATTGTTCTTGAAATTATTGTTCAGTTGGTATTTTTTTAAAGCTTAAGACAAATTGAATTTAAAGTTGTCTGTATCAAAATCTCGTTTCATCCCGGAAATCTAAGAATAAGATAAAGCAAAAGGCATTTTAAGTTTAGTCATAAGCATGCCTGGTTTCTAGTACCTTTTCATATTCGTATTATAATGCCAGTTTTAAGTCGTTCTCCAAGGTTCTCTTCTCAGCCCTTTCCTATTGAATAAGTGTTCGACTTGTGGCATGCTTAGAATAACAAAATGGGTAATATAAACAGTGTTTTGTTTTTACTTTCCTTATAATCATTTGATTTCAAGTTGTGAAAAAAATGAAATTAAAGAAATGAAATGAATGAATGAAATAGATTTATTTGCTTTGATTTTGCGTGTTTACATAAAGGTTTCATACAGGTTAATTGTGTCGTCAAAATCTACTTATCTTTAAGTGTGCAAATGTAAAAAAATATTTTGATTATTTTCAAATAACAATTATTTGATATTACCAAATGTCACTTATTATTACATAAAATTACCATTTCTACATTCCAAAAACTAAAGATTGGCATGGTTAGCCTGACAGTAGTCCTTAATTTAATAGAAACAGCCCTCTATCAAATAATTATGTAGTTTTCGTTTAAATTTAGGTTCAGTTAACGTAAGAATTTCATCAAGCGCGGTAAATATTATTGAATCCATATTATTTGCATAATTTTTTGCTAATATCAGTTCTACGACCTCATTTTCTACGTTGTTCCCTGGTCTGGGTCGGAGACATTTAGTCGAAGCAGGCTGTCTTTTCTCAAAATGTCCTGCATTCTCCTTTACATATTTATACAAATCTGTTTGATGTACAATCCAGGGACCGTGAGAAGTCTATACTTTATAAATAAATGACACCGATCAGAAAAAAGTCTTGCAAAATATCCAAGATCGTACTCAACATATACTTGCGATCTAAACCTGTACTGTAACACCTATCCTGTAACCTGTGTTCGCAATAAACTATTTTGATTTGATTTGATTTGATCTGGGGTCAAAAACAGATCTATATTTTCTGCATATTTAATGCATAAGGAATTGCATTTCAGACTAGTTACGAGGTAGTTGTGTATATAAAGATTGCTAGGAATAAAACGAGGTAATTAAAAGATATCAAGCAGACTTACGCAAAACAATTTTTATTAATTTGATTTGTAGCGAATAAGTAAGAAATCTACATCTCTTTTTAAATAGTTTAAAGTTGTACATAAAATATTCGATTTTTGTATTAAATAAAAATAATGTTTTTATACTGACTTTGTTGTATACTTTATTATTCTTACAATCTACTGTTAGGTACATACAAGTTATAACCTACCTGACACATATGCTGCCTGTACAAAAATATAGTTCGTAATATTTTACAAACACTCAGTCTTAAAATCACATTAAAACTTTATATATCACATCAAAAAATAACTCGATTTAATGTAATCTGTACAAAAATAGTTTAATGATGTTTCACAGAAGACGTGCTCTGTTGCTATAGCTGCGGTTGATATCCATCGGCCATATTAATTGGTTCACTTCTCCTTTTGTCTTGCAGGCATTGTACGCACAATTTGGTTAATATAGTAATGCTGGAAAATAAGCTCTATGGATATAATTTGCGAGTTATGGAGATATGCGTGCAGAGCGGGCGCGCCTTCGTCACCAACATTAAAAATCGCTTGGCCGCGGCGCGTCGTCATAGCACAATTTACTAGCTTTGCGTATAGTAAAGCATCAGATGGTTTCGTACCTTAGCATTTAAATAGCTGCGTGGCACATCTTTAGTGTAGAGTCAGATTTATTCCATATATTAAAAAGTTTATAAATAGAAATGAACAAACAAAGACATATTACGCACTAATGTTATTCAAAAGTAATAAATTCGATAGTTTCATACAGGGGGCCTACCGCCGAATTCGATGGATTACCGGTAATCCATCTAGATCAAACTTTGTTTACGTTCATTAATCCGTACCGGGGAATCAGCCGACAGCCACCTCTTATTCATGACCTTCATTCCGTGACAGACCAATAGATAAATGGAGAACGTCATTTTGTTTCGATTTCCATGAGTTCGGCGGTACGACAGGTTATAATCGATTGCCATCGAACTCGGCGGTAGGCCCCCAGTTCTAACACGATTGCTGTGCGTTATTTATTAAACGTTAATATGAACATTAATCTACATATTGTTGCGCTTACTAGCCTGTGGTTTGCAAACTTGATCACAGTCATTAAGAATCTCTCCTAACGTGCAAAATTATTATGTCACCAGTGCAAAATTGAGCATTTTCAGTTTAGTTGTTGATTATTTTACCTTCACCTTATTTTACCTTCAACCTCTTCAAATATTATCATAAAAAGTACAACAGTTTTTTGAATTGCTAACCTCAGAGTTGGGACGGGTTCGATACATTTTTAAATTTTATTTTCATAAAACAGAACATTGTGTTTAAATGTGTCGATTGATTTTATCGCGTTTACTAGGTATGCGAAACATTGAAAGAATTTACGCAAAATGGGACTGTCAGTTAACTCAAATAAAGGGGCTACATTGGGTCTATTCACAGAATGAGCATACTCAGATCATCGAGAACGGTCACGTCCTTTCCTCTTTTTTTGCTTTTATCACTTTCATTTAATGTCTTTCAGTTAGGTTGGGAATTGACGTGAGCGTTTGCACCCTCTTAACTTTAATCGACGTCTGGAGCTTCCCGTTTCGGGCCGGGAGGAGGGCGACGTCAGCTGGCGGGGTCCGCCGCTTTCTCGACGTCGGTCGACGCGGCGGGCACGACGGGCACTAGCGGCACGAGTTCCACGGCGGGCCCGTCGCCGGGGGGCGTCGCTCGGGGGGGTGGCGCTGGGGGGGGCGGCGCTCGCAGGCGCGAGTAGACGCAGCGCAGCGCCAGCAGCGCCCCGAAGGTGAGCGCGGCCGTGGCGCCGAAGGTGGCGGCGGGCCCGCGCCGCGCGTACACGGCCGCCACGAACACCGGGCCCAGCGCGCGCGACACGCAGCCCGCGCCCGTCAGCACGCCCATCCACACGCCCTGCGGGCGGACTCCATGTTTAGTAAACACAACGTATCCTTGCATCACCCGGGGTGCCCTACACTCGACCCCCGTCTGACCTCCGCCACCCAGAGAAAAACATAATTATTTGGGTAAATCAGCTCTCAGGATGTCGGAAGGCCCGATTTCCTAATTCCGACTGCCGTAGATGTCCGGGACTGCCGGACCCGCCGTCTGAACGCGCTATCCGAGACCCAGAGCGGGCGATAATTACGCACGTAACCTCGGAAAAACATAGGAGCACCACCAGGGTATAAACTCGAGACCCCCTGAATTCGAAAGTCCTCGCCACTGAGCTATCGCTTGCTTGCATTGTTAGATACATACCGTAGATAATTTTCGTCGGTATCTCTATCCATCAAATCATCATCATGTCATCTGTTCCTGCTAAACATAGACCTCATCAACTGCTTCCAACATTAATCGATCCGAATTTCCCCCTATCTGTCTGAGAATATACCCTCGTCGGACACCAACGCTGAAAATGTTTGGTTGTAAAGACATTGTTGGTCTGAGGCTGATAGGCTCAGTTTTTCGGGAAATTATAGTGGCGCCATTCACCACTTGCTTACAACGAGTTTCCGATATGAGTACATTTGTGTCGTTGTCATGTTTTATAGTTGAATTGAGTTTTTACACAACCTCATACTTGTACGAAATCATGAAAGAACAATCCAATCCAATCAACTCCGATTATTTTTAACTAGTGTTACAGGAATAATACGTATTAGAATCCCTAAAAATGTTGCAAATCCAATTTTTTAAAATATTGTAGTAGGGCCTGGGGTAACAATCGGAATATTGAAGCAGATCACATTTCAACTTTTGCAATAAATCGCAAGAAGCAGTTGAAAGCCGGGTAGAATTGTTATCGATAGCGTACATTCAAATTAATTTATAAGTGCATTATTAATTCACGCGCTTTTCTATAAATAGTCCTAGGTTAAGAAATTGTACCTGAATACCCTGTGCTTCCTATTTAGATCAGCTAATATGCCCAATTTTACTGGTGAACTGAATTACTATATCGCAATCACTAATATTAAAAATTTCACAATGCAACATTGTACGAGCGTTTGTGGGACTGTCGAAAGTGATCGAATGAGTAGATATTGGAATGACTAACCTGCGGCCTGGGTCCGAGAACCTTTGAGAAAATGGTCTGTATGAGGGTGACGCCGAGCGAGTAGCCCACGGAGATGGCGGCGTAGGCCAGCAGGAACTGCGGCAGCGTGACGCGGCGCGTCGTCAGGCACCAGGGCTGCGTGGCCGCGGGGCAGCCGCCGCCCGCCTCGGCCGCGGAGGGGGGCGCCGGGGGGGGCGCGCCCGGGCCCCACGGGATGCACAGCAGCGACGCCACGCCCGTCAGCAGGAACCCGCCCCACAGCAGCAGCGCTCTGCCCGCAGCGAGACAGACAGACACGAGCGTTACGAGACGTCGCACAAGTACTGTAGCCGGCCAACTTTCCGAAGCTATCAAAACCTCAATACTCAACTTTAAAACAAGCTGTAGTCACGCCTGTGTACAAGGGTGGTGGCAAAGAAGAACCTTCTAACTATAGCCCTATTTCTGTCTTACCTGCATTATCAAAATATTAGAAAAATTAATAAATAATCGACTATTAAATTACCTTGAAAGATTTAGTATACTCTCTATTTCACAATATGGCTTTAGGCGTAAAATATCAACAGAAGACGCGGTAACATCACTTACGTCACTTATTACTAAACAACGCGTAACTGTGTTTTTAGACATAAAAAAGGCTTTCGATTCCATATCTGCCACAATCCTTGTTGACAGGCTAGAAAACGCTGGAATGAGGTGTACCCCATGCACTACTAACAGATTACCTCAAAAAACGTAAACAACGCATTAAAATCGGCAAATACTGTAGTGATGAGCTGCCTATCGTGGTGACTATGGCATGCCACAAGGCAGTGTTCTTAGGCCTCCGCTGTTTTTGATTTATATAAATAGTCTTTGTGACATGAAGGATATCCAGGACACATATTCTCCTATGCTGACGACACTGCCATAGTTTTCACTGGTGATACATGGGCCGCAGTTAAAGAAATCACAGAGCAGGGTCTTACTAAGATCGCAACCTGGCTAAACAACAATTTACTTACGTTGAACGTCTTGAAAACCAACTATAAAATGTTTACTACAGATTTTCAAATTAAAATACATACTTGTGATAAAAGGAGTCTTAGTAGGTACTAAAGAGCATGTGCTCTTGCAAAACCATAACAAAAGAATCGAACACTAAGTATCTAGGGGTTATAGTGGATCAACGTTTAACGTGGCATAATCATGTGGAAATGTTGATGGCTAGGACCAGAAAGCTCATATGGACCTTTAAGACCTTGAGGTATATCGCATCAAAGTGCCTTCTTAACAAAATTTACGTCTCGCTAGCACGGTCAGTTCTAACATATTGCATACCAGTCTGGGGTGGGACTACCAAAGTCAAGAGTCTAGAGCTAGAACTAGCGCAAAGATCCCTGATAAAGGTCATGTATTTTAAGCCATATAGATTCCCTACATGTGACCTTTATTCGATTAGTAAGCTGCTTTCAGTCCGAAAACTTTACATCCTATATGTACACTGTGCTAAAACTGCATAAGAGTCTGAAGTATAACCCTGTTGTACTCAATAGAAGGCGGAAACATGCTGTGGCACTTGTAATTGCAGTAAAAAGTAGCTTTGCACAGAGACATTTTACAAGAAAATCAGCACATCTGTATAACCTTATCAATAAAGACACTAACATATATCATATGAACAACTTTGAATGTAAGAAAACATTACTAGCATGGCTAAAACTGATAAGCTACGATGAAATTGAGTCCACAATAAAAGTAAATTCATGAAGCTTTGTGTACCTACGTGTAACAAGTGGTAAAATTGCCGATCCCAAGATGGAAATCGTAGGGCTTGTTACCACGTTTACACGTTATGAAGTGTTAAATCACACACACAAACACGCAGTCATACACACACACACACACATAAATACATACATACACAAACACATATACAACGTGGAATTTTGTTATGCCACCTGAAGGGGAAGTCCTCTTAATACTGTAGATTTCGCAGATTGAAAATTTTACTCAAAGAAAACATTCCTTTATTTTTGAAAAGAAAGAAAACTGCATTAATTTTTTTTTTTAAATTCGTTTACCGCACCCGGTAATCGAACACTCATAAGACCAACCAAACCAATTTAGAGCAACGTGCTACTTCACTACCCGCAACAAAACGCGGGCGAAATTCCTTTCGAACCTAAGTCACTTACGTTTTTGTACCAAAATATAAGAAGTATTAAAAATAAATTATACCTATTAGAAGCTCTTACGGAGGAACATGACATTGCCGCTCTCTGCCTTACTGAAACCTGGATCTCAACAACCAAAATTGACTTGCTTTGACTGGAAGGATACAGCCTTGCGAGTCATTTCTGTAGAACTAAACGTGAGGGAGGAGGAGTATGCATATTATTAAAAGAAAATATAGAATTTATACAGCTGGAAGATATTAACGCTGTATCAATTGAATATGTTGTAGAAATATGTGCTGTAGAAATAGTTATGTTAAATACTTTATTAATTGTTATATATTGGCCAAATAGCACAAGAGAGGTGTCTTTATTTAATACACAAATAGACAAATTGTTAAAGTTGTTGGTATCTAAATATAGTAAAAAATCTATAGTGTTGGGAGGGGATTTAAATATAGATTTCTTAAGTTCTAAAGCACAAACGATAGGTATGGTTAATTTATTTAAGGCTTACAATT
Source organism: Musotima nitidalis (assembly GCA_949126915.1). NCBI lineage: Eukaryota > Metazoa > Arthropoda > Insecta > Lepidoptera > Crambidae > Musotima > Musotima nitidalis. The sequence continues at coordinate 263,491 of OX421424.1, read as the reverse complement.
TCTTTCAAAATGTACAAGAGCCAACTAGAATCACTTCTTCCTGCTCAAGCTGCTTAGATGCAATTTTTACTAACTTTGCTGAACCCAAATTTACTGTCCGGGTTCATGAATATGGACTTTCAGACCATAAAGAGACTTCAATAACTTTATCATTATCCCAATCAAGTAGCGACTCCCATCACTTCATACAAAAAAGAATATTTAATGATAAAAATATGACATTATTTAAATCTGCCCTACAAAAAATTTATTGGAGTGACATAATCAAGTCAGATGTCAACATAAATAGTAATTATAATTCATTTCATGAAAAAATTACTGCGTTATTAAATGACTACATTCCCAAGGTAAAAATTAAATATAAACACAGAAACTATAGTAAGAAATGGCTAACCAAAGGAATTAAGATATCATGTAAAAATAAACGCCTATTAAAAATATTGAAATCTCAGCTCAATAGCGATATTTTCAATGAATATTATAAAAAATATATAAAGACATTAAAATCAGTTGTAAATAAATCTAAAAAAAATGAATATATAAAAATTATGAAAACTTCAAAAAATTTAACTAAAACCACGTGGAAAATAATTAAAGAAAGGACAAATAAGACAAAACAAAACAAACAATCACAAAACATTACACTAAATTTTGAAAATCGTAATGTAAAAGACCCATTTTTAGTCGCTAATAGTTTAAATGAGTATTTTGTTTCTGTAGGCGCAAATAATCAAACATTGAAGCCCAAGGAGAGTTTAAATAAGACAACTGTAAATAATTCAATTTTCTTAAGTCCAGTCACGGCATTTGAGGTTGATAAGATTATAAAATCATTAAAAAATAAAGAAAGTTCTGGTGTTGATGAATTCCCTTCAACATTGATTAAATATTGTAAAGATGAACTTATATATCCACTTACTTACTTGATAAATCAATCCTTTACTGAAGCAACTTTTCCAGATTTTTTGATGACGTCTATAATTAAACCTGTACCTAAAACTAATACTAAAACTAGGCATGTGAGTGAACCCCAAAATTTCCGACCTATAGCATTGCTCTCAGTTTTTTCAAAAAATTTCGAAACTGCCATGTCTAATCGCTTAGTTCCTTTTTGTGAAAAATTTAGTTAATAAATAAGAGTCAACATGGTTTTCGCAAAAATAAGTCCACAATTACTGCTCTCCATAGTTTTTTTTGTGAAATTCTTAAAATAATTAATAACCGTACATATGCTATAGCAATACTACTTGATATGACCAAGGCCTATGACCGAGTTTCTCATGATATATTGCTTAGAAAACTTTGTGATGTGGGTGTGCGAGGTGAAGCAAACAAATGGTTTAAGTCCTATCTTGTGGATCGAACGCAGTATGTAGAAATAGATAACTTCGATTTAGAAAGCCACACTCGAAATACCGTTCGATCTTCCATACTACAAATTGACCACTCCATCCCTCAAGGGAGTATATTAGGATGTATTTTATTCATAATATATATAAATGATATAGTGAATTGTATTGATCACAAGTGTATACTATATGCAGATCTAGAGTAGAGACCTCCAAAGTGAAATAAATACAATACTTACCCAAACATCTGAATGGTTAAAAACTCATAACTTGGATATCAACGTAAATAAAACAAAGCTCATGCAATTTAAACCCCGGCAAAAAGCCCACATAGATACAACAATAACATATAATAATAATACTATTAACTTTGAAACAACCTCCACCTTGTTAGGAATAAAAATTGATACCAATTTAACTTGGAAACAACACATCGAACAGCTTGTAGGAAAATTATCAAGATTTACATATGCTCTATACCAGTTGAAAAAATGTACCGATGCCAAAACAGCCCTAAGCGCCTATTATGCATACGCCCATGCCTGGCTCGGCTATGGGGTTACTCTGTGGGGCAATAGTGTATATAGTAATAAACTTTTCATCCTTCAAAAGAAATGTATCCGCATTATTGTAAACATTACAGACATGGAAAGTTGTAGACCACATTTTAAAAAATTAAAAATACTTACATTGACATCTCTATATATTTTTGAATTATGTAAATTAGTCCGTAAGAACCCCGATAAATACACTCAAGTACAAGACGAAATTCCTCAATCTCATGGTCTAAGACCCCGTAATAAGTTAGCCACACCTTTCACAAAGTTGCACATAGTGAGCTCGGGTACCGAGCACATGTCAATAAAAATATATAATAAGTTACCCAAAAATATTAAATGCTTATCCAAAGATTCCAAATTTTATATTAATCTAAAGGAACATCTATTGCAAAATGCTTACTACAGTCTGAACGAATACCTACATTCTTAAACATATAACTGAACAATTAAATACATTTAATATAATTAGTAAAAACATAATGTGTATATATAGTTTATTGATTATTATGGTTGTTTAATTTATAATGTATTTAATTTCTATAAATAATATAAGGAAGAAATGTTTTCCTATTTTAAATTGTGATACCCTTGCAGGGTTCATTTGAGGACAAAATATTATTTTTAAGATCTAAGTGTACACCAAATGAAACAATAAAGAATTATGATTATGATTATGAACCGACTAAAAGCTGTTGCACCCTATACTTTAATTGCATTGATCGTTAGGGTCAATTATAAGGATGAAATCTCTCTAACAAACTTCATAAATTAAATGAAAGGAATCTTTGCAGCTGTGGAATTTACTCCTACAGTTCTGGGCGTGAAACGGTACTTTTGCTTGCCACGGAATGGAGCGCTCTTATTTTAAACATAAAAATAAAAGAAGCGCAGCCGACCTCTCCTCGAAGAGCTTGGTGAGCGGCGTGATGAGCGCGAAGGTGAGGCAGGCCACGAGCGCGCCCACGCTCATGAGGGCGCCCATGTACTCGAGCGCCTGGCGCTTGCTCCACGCGAACTGGTCCATGGTCAGCGACGTGGCCAGCGTCTCCAGCAGCACGAAGTTGAACACCAGCACGAAGAACGCGCCCACCAGCGTCCAGCTGCTCACCACGTCCGGCCTCATCGCGGCCAGCGCTTCCTTCTCTGGAAGCGACCGAACACCCTTCATCGTCAGCATCAATCATCCTAGCCGCTCAACTCGCAAGGAGATTTAATGGGCATTATCTCCCGGATGTGAAACTTACTCTTAGAGCCCAAAGTCTGCTTACTGGTCTAACCAGATTTGATTGAACTTTTTTACTACAATATAATATTATCTACTCGAATGTAAATTTAACGAAATAATAATTTAGTTACCTTTCCTATATATAAAGAAACATTATTATTACTCAAGACATTGAACTAAAGTAGACTCAACAGTCTACATAGGTAAGTTTTCTCAACCATGAACCAACTTCTATACCATTCGAAGCTTGGTCCAACTAAACCTGGCTATGGCCAGTGTACTCAGCTCTTATCTATTTCTCATAGTTATTACACGTAAAAGAAATAGTTTAATTGTGTGTTCTGAGGGGCAGACGACGTCGACTGCCGGAAGACAGAAAACAATAGAAAGATTATAAACAAGGTCAAGGGTTACTCACAATACAACGCGAAAATAAATATAATATAAATGCACAAGTTGTTTGGCTTTCTAAAATTTTATGATTGATGAATTATGTTAAATTATGATGGGCTGGTCTACCAGTAGTGTGAGGTCTTGTATCAGAGCGGAAGCACGAGCGAACCTGCCAGGGTGGTCAGATTTGTAGGCGCCCAATCATACCTCATGGTTGGAGGTAGAGTTCCCCAGAATTGTTAGCCCTCTTCACAATTTTTTTTAACTTTTTAGGATGATCAGCCAGTTATTCGGTCTCAAGAAGAAACTTTAATAGTTTTTAATCATTAACATTCTGACGCATATTTACTTCACTCACAGCGGAAGGTTGTCATTAAATTAATTTCCATCACGCTTTCAGTGAACAACATTTTTTTATCATATTTCGCAACTTGCCTTACTACGCATTCTATTATTTATTTCTTCAATAATAATAATATTAATTTGTCTGTTTAATTACAGCCTGAATATATCAATTTGCTTGCGACAGATATATAAGTATAAATGCGAATGATGAAATGACCAGTATTCGGAGGGAGGGGTGATCTTTTTTATCGCAATTAATGTCCTGCATTTCCTTATTTCGGAAGGCATGATGAGGGTCAGGTCCCGGTTATCAATAGGTGGGAGACGTTTGTTGCACTGGGTCCGCGTGGTCGAGCACGGTTTGCGGTTCATTGTGCTGCGCCCGCGTCCAGCTGGATGCCGTACCCGAGTGCTTCCCCTGCGCCAGCATGGCCTCGCGCGCGGCCACGGCGCGCTCCCGGAACACGCCCGGCAGGAACAGCGCCAGGTTCAGCACGCCCAGCGCCGCGTTCACCCAGCCCGCCGCCGTGTACATGTCCAGACGCACCACGGGACCGCTCGCGCCCTGCACACCCGGACAGATAGACCTCAATAGAGGAGGGAAGCGCTCGTGGCTCTGCGGTGCTCGGTGGTCGGAAACGATCACTTGGATGGGTCACCGTTTGTGTGGCATTTAAAATCGAGCGCTTCCGTGCTTCGGATGGCACGTTAAGCCGTTGGTCCCGGTTATCACTAAATGTGGTAGTCGTTAAGCCATGTTAGAGGCCTAATGGGCGGTTTGATAAATTCTAACAGCAGGACGCCAAACACCTGCCCCCGCCAATTCACACTGGGTTCGCGTGATGGAGTATGACCCAATACCCTCGCACCTTGGTATGTGAGAGGTGGCTCGTGCTCAGTAGTGGGACGTTTATGGGCTGAGATGATGATGACAATATTCTCTCGCTATCTCTTTCGAGGTCTACCGGAGATATTTAAATATCATTTTAAAGTAGTATCTCCGTGAAGACCCGTGCTTAGTGCCGATAGTCGAGTGACGTCAGCTTAAGTACTTAAAAAATACTATTTATATCAGTTTCAAAATGACCTTTAAAATGTGATTACAGACTAAAATTACCAAAATTATTCTCGTAATAATGTTGTCCTTGCATTAAATTTGATACAAAAACTTATATTTGTCAATGTCAAAGATCATTGTTTGCGATCTACGGCATCGCTTTTAAACTAAATACTGTGGCAACTAACAGTCGTACATAAGAAATTACGGGGTATAAAATTATAGCCTTATAGTAGCAGTGACATGACCAAGATGAAGATGCAGGGATCCCAACTCAAGGTTACGCCATGGCACATAGCACGCGGGGTTACCTCGGTCGGGTAGGGCTCCCCGGGCCCGCGGCGGGACAGTTACCTCGGTCGGGTAGGGCTCCCCGGCCCGAGCGGCGCGGCGGCGGGACGGTTACCTCGGTCGGGTAGGGCTCCCCGGGCCCGAGCGGCGCGGCGGCGGCCTGCAGCGCGGGCCCCACCACGAAGCCCAGCACCTGCGCCAGCGACACGGAGGCCACGGCGCGCGTGCGCTCCTCCACCAGCGTCGCCGCCGACAGGTACGAGCGCGCCACCGCGATGTTGGCTGCAACACACACACGCACACGGACACGTCACACCACGCACACCACGCACGCCACACGCACACTCTGGGAGCAATGTGGCGCTCGAACGAATCCACTCAGTTCAACACTTTCTCTCGCCTGTATACAAAATATTGATACCAAATGAAATATTATTGCATTTATTATTATTTCTAAATTAGTCCTATTTCAAATTTTCATAGAAAACAGGCATAGGCTAGAGGGAACTAAAATCAATTTTGAAATAAGATGTCCGAGTGCAACTAACGAAAGAAATAAGCGAAAATGTGATTTCATTTCAATACATTCAGAAACACTTAATTGATTTGTGTAAAAGAATGTGAAACATGCAACAAAAAATGTGCGTCGTTGTCGGCCGCCGCGCACTTTCGATTTATGTGATGTGATTAGCGGAGCGCGAGAGCACTCTTTAATTAATGCAGTTTGGAGATTACATAATAGAGATATACTGAAATTTAATTTTGTTTACCGTGCTATAGAAAAACTTAACAATTAAAATTTGAGTACCCTTTCACAAAAGCAGTGCATCGTTTTTAAAGTACATCAATTAATGAATTGATTACAACAATACTACTGTTAACAACACCAAGAGATGCACAGCAACTGCCTCTTTTCATTTTTCATTTAACTCGTTCAAATATTAGAAGATCCTGTTCTTGGCCATACTATTTTATATAATTTGTCGTTTATTTCTGTTGGTTTTCTGAATAAATAAGTCAATTCCGAGTGAACCAAATTTTCAGACCGACAAATAGGGCGACAAAACATCGACATTAACGCAGGACATGACTTCTAACTTGTTGCACTGCCAATTGTTCCGGTCCGTAATCATGTGACGTCGCTTGCAAATCATTACAAGTATAATTATGTAACGACCTCTGTGTACCTGAGTACTTAATTTTTGACTGATAACTATGAATTTCCAGTTTTGTGTATTATATTTTGTTTCCTGTCATTTATTATCAATGGCTGAGTGAGAGGTATTAGGTACATTGGGTAGGATATTTCCGACTTATCGCGTGTCCTACCTGTGTACCTGCGCCTTGTTTCCAATTACAAGCAGCGCTAACGGGCCTGCTCTTATTCACCCGAATGTGTTGTCTCTAGTGCTTGGTCACTATTAGACAGTAAAAACAGCATCAACTATACCAACTCCTCTTAAATCAAACAAAACACGCCAGTTGCTGTTCTCAACTCTTTCTCTCACACACACTGGTTGTTCTCAACATCTTACAGGAAAACAAGTAGACAATAGTACTTATCTACATTGTATGTAATCAATTTACAGTATCTACACAAATTGAGAGGTGTTGGTGTAATTAGCGTCTGGTCTTATTAACTATCAACGCAGTTGTCAGTTAATGACCTCGGGTGTATGTGTAGAATCCATTAATTGATATCTATTTTTGGTCCGTATTTTCAAAATCATCAATCCATTAAGCGTCAATAGCCCAATGGTAAGACCCATAGACTTCAATACCATTTTTTTTTTTTTTTATCGTCGGTAAAAAAAATGCTGTTTACGCACTGTCTCCCGGCCAATGGGGGGACCGGGAGGGGAGTGTGGGGCTCACTGCGGCAGACGCGACCACCGCAGTCCTACCCACTAAAAAACTTCCGACGACGCCCACCGCTGTTGAAAAAGGGGCAGGGGGCCAGTGCCTGGGTTTGTAGCTTCTGGCACCCCGCCCGCGGCCAACGTCCCCCGGATCAGAACCGGGAGGACCTCCTCAGAGGGGCGCAGTGTGTCGCGCCCCTCCTACCTCCTTGTGCGGCCATGGCGTAACTGGCCGACTTCTGGGAGGGTCTATAGCTAGACGGAAGGGGCCCCCTGCCCCAGCCACCTAAGACCCTCCAGGCGCGGCTGGACGGGCCCTCCTTGCCCGCCCGCTGCGCCAACGGCGTAGCCGGAGAGAGAGCGGATCCCGCTCCCTCTCCCGCTCCGCGGCCTCCTTCTGCGACATCACCACTTCGCAGAAGGAGGCCATCGCCTCCCACGCCGTCTCGCTGTCGACCATCATTCGCATTATGGTCGGCAGCGAGAGAGCGACTCCACCCATAGACTTCAATACCAGAGGGTCTCGGTTCCGAGCCCTGATCGGGCATCTCCGACTTATTGAATTTAAGTGCGTATTTATAGCTTACTCCGTGCGTCGGATAGAATGTCATGAACATCAATGGCAGTAATTATTAACACGTTAAACGCCATGGCAGACACCGTTTATCTGCCAGTTTGTTTTATCAATGGGCTCATTGAAAAATAACAAAAGGGTTGTCGGACATATGGAGGCTGCCATGGCCCATAAAGCAAACTAGTATTTTCGGCTGGGCGTTTAAGCTGTTAAGAAGTCAGGCTTTCTTATATGCCGACAGCCGGTTTAATCATAGAATGATGTTTCCCTCGGGATTGTGAAAATCGGACGGCAACCGCTCTATGTAATAACTGAAATTCAGCTAAAAACTAGTAAGACCAGTGAGCCCCATGCTTAATCTAGGGCAACCGTGATTTATCAGTTAATTGCGACGTCTTATTCATTCATTTCACTTTATTAGTTGCTTCTACACCATCACTATCCCCCGCCTATAGGCATTCGTTAATCGCTTAACATAGGCCTCCACAATGCCAAGCTACTTTTACATGTACGTCATCAAGTGCTACGGGTATATTAGCATTGTTCATGTGTCAGTTAAAATGATTAAGTCAATGTATTTATTAGTACCTGAGCTGACTCCGACGAGGAACCGCGCGAGGATCATCCAGTACTTGGCGTAGGGCCTGGTGAGGTGCAGGTGCGCGTAGAGCACGCTGGCCAGCACGAACAGCACGAGCGAGCAGCGCAGCGGCGCGCGCACCGACCGCGCGCGGTTGGCCCACAGCCCCAGCAGCGGCGAGAACAGCAGCTGCCCCAGCGGGTTGGCGCCCACCGCCAGGCCCAGCATCTCCTTCTTCGACCCCGGCTCCAACTGCAACCACATTCACGTCGAATCTAACTACACGGAACGGACTACTGACTACACTACTGAGCATAAGCACTCCCTCTCCCTCTCTCTTCAAAGTCATACTTCACCACGCGTACCTACGCACAACATAACGTCAATCTAGTTATGGCTACTTTAGAACCTTCAATCATTGTGACGCTGAGCCCGGCGACCCGCGACACCGAGAAAAAGTTCCTGCTGATCAATGTATATCTCACACAATGCCAGAGTGGTACATGGAAGCCCGATGAAAATGTAAAGTCATGAGGCATCGGAGTCTGTGAAGCAGAAACACTTCAGTAAATGAAAAATAAAGTTATTGTGATAATAATGAGTTGGTACATATTGTAATAAATAAATAAATAAATAAATGTTTTGTAACAATTACACCAATTATTTAGTTCCAAGATAAGTATCATTAAGAACTTGTGTTATGGATACTAAATAACGGATAAACATACATAAATCCTTTTTTTTTTTGTAAATAAATACTTAATATACATAGGGAAACACCCAGACCAGAACAAATATTCATGTTCATGCACACAAATATTTGTCCTGTGTGGGAATCGAACCCACGACCTCTGGAGTGAAGTGCAGGTATACTGACCTCCACGCCATATCGGTCGTAATAATCATTGTAAACTAGTAGGTTCAAAAATTATGTGATGATGTATTTTTTGTTTTGACGTTTTCAAGTGCTATGTAATAGTTTATGAAATAAAGAACTCTTTACTTTACTTTTATGAAAAACAATAGGAGACAATTACAAATAGATTATCACAATAAACATACATTGACACAAATGAAAATTAATAAATTATTATTTATTTATTATTGCAATTGGAGATGGCTAGCTTAAGCTGTCTGGAAATTGGAATCCTATCCCACACAACGCGCAGACATTTGTGTTTAAAGGCAATAAATAAATGATAAACGTCAATATCGTAATATTTTGCTAGTTAATGTGGTTAAAACTAGTCTACATGCTATTTAAGAATTGATTACAAAAATACTTTAACTCATCGCGTAAGTTGTTTTCCGATGCAACTCAAACTGTACCCCAGGAGACTAATGTGTATTATTTTAGATGACCGGATGGGCCTAAACTTGAGTTTTACAACGGTCCTAAAACTTATGTAGTAGGCCTTCGAATGGTCAGTTCGAGCATGTACAGGCTGCCTACATTACACATTGAAGTATTCCTCGGCGACATGCAAGGTCGCGGCCCGCAATCCACGCCGACTCCACACCTGAGAGCGCATTGGCGTTGCCTGTAACACTAGTTTGCGGCTGCTTAAGCTAATAGCACCTTTTCATATATCCACTTGAGTCAAGTATAACCGCTCTCCACTCCTGAGGTCGTGGGTTCGATTCCCACACAGGACAAATATTTGTGTGTATAAATATGTATATTTGTTCTGGTCTGGTTGTTTTTCTATGTATATTAAGTATGTATTTACAAAAAAAAAGTATTTATATATTTTTATCGGTTATTTAGTATCCATAACACAAGTTCTTAATGATACTTATCTTGGAACTAAATAATTGGTGTAAGTGTCAGAAATATGTATTTATTTATATTTATTTATTTTTATTATTTATATACTTATGTACTATTTTTGTTATAAATTTAAGAGGATGTACCTATAGGGATCCTACCAAGACCTAAGGAGCCCAAGCCAACCTCACCTGCAAATGGTGCACCTGCCGATCAACGGACGAGGTTCTGGCGAACATAACAGTGCCCGGTAAGCGGCAATAGGCTCGCCACCTATTACGTGGGACGAACTATATAATAGGCGAAGTGTGGGCGTATAATATGCCTCAGCCTACCCCTTCGGGGAAACAGGCGTGAATGTATGTATTTATGTATGACATTGGATTCCAATAATAATTATATTTGTCGTTATTCGATCTTCAATTGTCCAGTTCGTATGATAGATACGTATACCAAGGTAAGAGCAAACCAACTAGTTGAATTTACTAGCAAAAAGCTCCTGGCTTCTAAGGTTTAACAAATAATAATCGTAAACTGAATCTCTCAAAGATCCGTCAAAATCGACCTGATGAACCCTGCCCAGCAATTTTACCAAAAAAATATATAATTATGATCTGCCAGACGATGTTTTCAATATATTTTATATCAACTTTTATACAATAGCAGTTGCCGAATGCGCCTTGAGAATCGAATAAATCTAAATAGTTTATTCATTCGATGACCGATTTGTTGCTAGATGTGCTGGAGATATCATTTTTTTTTTTGTGGAAATCAGTTAAAGTGGCTACAACTACATTTTTACTATTTGTCTTCCCAGATACTATTTTCCAGATACACAAGTTATAATGTCGCTATTGAGGAGCCGTTGCGGCCGATTCATCACGAAGTCACGTAATTGGTTTATACACAGATAAGTTATCTCTGTATTGTGATAGATTACTAGCGACACTCTAGGAGACGTTTTGTACTCGCAAGGATTTCGAACAATCCGTTTATCACCTCGACGACGGTCGTTATCGCACTGCTCTTGTCTTGGTATAGATGTTTTGCATTATTTACTTTCTTTGTGTCTATTGAGTCCTTTATAGCCATACTGGCTCCCGCCCGCAGCCTCGCCTGTTTATCTCACTTACTTTAAGACTACATCGGCTTCTTTATTTCTTTATAATTTCATTTCTATCACATTTATATTTTCATTATTTTAAATCACCTCGCAATTTGATAAATTGGTTATTTACGCGCAAAATGTGACGAAAACATAAATCACTTTGTACCTGTGCCTACATTTTTATTTCTAAAGACAACAGCCGTAGTATTTTTAAACAAACAGCTTCATTTGTTTCTTTTTAATTGAAATTTTTTACGCGATCTTTTAATTTAATGTAGATTATAAATTACGTAATTATGTAGTTTATTATGAAATGATGTAGATTATAATTTATCGACCATTCGTATTGTATCTACGTGTGATTCAAATAAATAAACTATTATTAGTTGGAATAGAACTTTATCATATTTTATCAACTGTATACCTACTTTATATCATATTATTATTATCATTAACGATTGTTCTCAAGTCGATATAACTTTAATGATACCTACTTACTATGACTGAACTAATGATTATTGATACAATTCGATATTTTAACTTTGGAAATAAATCTAGTAAAATTTCATACGGATTGCGGATACACTTTTTACCTTTTCACTCTAGAGGCCCCTCAATGACAAAACCGAAACGAGATCACGGCTTAAATCAACCCATTTTTCGTGTTTAGCGTTTCCCTTAAACCACCTTTCAAGTTAATTGACTTTGGAATGGACTTTGAAAGGCACGTCTGGCAGTTCATAGAGGTGTGTTGGTACCTACACTAATGTATGGAAGCGAATGTTGGTTATGGCAGAAGAAACATGAGAGTAAGATTAATGCAGTAGAGATGAGAGCACTCAGAAATATTCTTGGTGTGAAATTGAGTGATAGGATAAGGAATGAAGTGATAAGGGTTAAAGCTGGTGTAAAAGAAGATATAGTAACAAGAATTGAGAAAGGTATGCTTAGATGGTTTGGTCATGTTGAGAGGATGAATGAAAGTAGATTAACGAAAGTGATTTATGATGGACAAGTGGATGGAAGTGTTGGGAGGGGAAGATCACGTAAGACCTTCCATGACCAAATACAAAAAATGTTAGAGAAAGGGCAGGTCAAAAGTACCCTAAACCGACGGGCGTGTATGAGGAGGTTAATGAGTGTGAATGAAGCTAAAAGTGTGTGCCAAGATCGTAGCAAGTGGAAGGATGTGATCTCTGCCTACCCCTACGGGAAAGAGGCGTGACATTATGTATGTATGTATGTATGACTTTGGAATTCTGATCTAGTTCAGAACCTACCTCTTTTCGTCCTAGGTCTTTGGGTCCAATCAGATGGCAAGGGTGTGAACAATCTGCAGTACGATTAAATGGTAAAGTTAATACCGGGATCAGCTCGGCATTTTGATTGCAACGCTTGCTCATCATCAGACATTAAAAACATCAGGTTACATTTTGTATCGGAAAACTACGTTATCATTGTCTTTGTTTATTTTTTTTTTCCTTTGTCTTACACTGTGTATTTATAAGATTTACTTATTCATGTTTAAATAACTACACGTTTACAATGGGAGGTGAGTGAAACAATAGGAACGTGAACTAGTGACCCCTGGCGGCGCCTCCACGAAACACGCAATTTGACGGCTATTTATATAAATAGACGGCAGCTCACAACACAACATACTCACTAATAATATTATGCAATAGATTATTGAATTCTCCCTGTAATGCACCACTGAATTCATTCATCTCACTAAAGATCAGAACTATGAGTTCTACCTAATAATTATTTTAGTAGCGCTTATTGATCGTAGTTTATATGTAGGTACATTTCATTTCAGTAAAACAAACAAATACTTTATTGCTATAAAAACCACACCGTAACGACATGAAATAAAAATACACAATAGTAAAAAACCTGTTTCATTTCTTTCCTTATACATATCACTAGATATGTAGAGACTGGATTATATGCAACATAAAAAGCTTAAAATATGCATGGCATGTAACATTACAAAAAAATTAAAATCAAAAAGCAGTCTTCAGTTTTTTATTTAAAAATCACATATTGTTAGAAAGATATCAAGAGTGTAATTATTATTAGCAAGTGATGGATTAACAATATATTTGTAACAATTCCCGCGCTACTTTAATTTCCTGAAAAATCATACTCTTAAAATTATGCAATGTTTAGTTTTTGAGTACTCGAGATTATTGAAACAGAGTTTGTGTACATTCAAACTCTAAATATTTCTAATGGCTAACGCAGGTTGACCGGTAATTATTAATAATATCTTTAAGAATTAAATGAAATAAATAACATATTTTCGACATAAACAATTAATTCTAATTGAATACAAAGCTACTTATTGAGTATTGTTCCAACACGTGTCAGAGACAAGCGATGTGATATGTGCCACAAAGTGTGGGGTCAGATCGCGCCCCGAATTAGCCCGCTCAATGGGCGTGCGATAGCAGTATCTATCTAACGTGCGCCGGCGCAGTTGCCATGCTGCCTCTCTAGCCTCGCTACACTACATGACTACACGCTCCGTGTCGCCAGCACTATACTTACTATACTATAGTGATTAATGGCGCACTGTTTCTAATTTATGCGATTAGACACGGTCCTCTGTTACTTTGACATCTGTTCGAGTAAGAAATTTATAAGATATTTTATGGAAAAAATCATCTCGATGTAAAGTGCTACTTCGCACCTTCTTCTATATTGACAAACAATGGAAATAGCAAATTAAATACATCCTTAATGAGTGTGTGCGTATCGTCTACGGTAAAACAAACTTCGATGAATGACATTTACTTTTAACCTTCTTTTAACTTTTTGTAAATTTACGTTGCGTGATGGAGTGTTATTGAAGAACCTCATTGGTGTTACGGAATAACTCCATCAAATCATTGTTCGTTTGTCGAACAAACGAGTGTAGAGCCACATTCTCAGTTCTACTTTCTCCGCGCGCTATTATGCCAAAACAGTTTATCTCTATGTTATCATAGTATTTTAATGGGTTTAACAAAGTATACCTATCGATAATTTCCAGTTTTTATTGTAACCGAAATATATATCTTATCAAATCCGTGTTTCATAGTCCAATTTAATTATCAATATCAAAAGTTAAAAACCTGCACAAGTTAATAGATCAAGTTCTTCTATGTTACGGCTTGCTTTAGATGATTGATATGTCCTCCGCCAACAGCAAAATACTCGTACAGCATGTTCGTAATGCAATTAGTGTCAGTCATCGTTTCTGTATTTTATACAACTTAACGAAACAGGTAAACGGTCAAGTTGGTTAAGGACCGATTTGGGAAGGTCGCTCAGCTTTAGCGTCCACAAGTGTATGGAATTATTTTTTGTTAATAAATCTTTGGTAATTATTTAAGAATTTATACAAAACACAACACACGTTGAGCCTGCAATGTGCTGAGTTGTTCTGTTGGTGAGACTCACCTTGTCCAGGTAGGGCCAGACGCCTGTGAGCACGATGCTGAACCCGAGCGACATCTGGAACATGGTGAAGTAGATGATGTAGATGCTCCTCCAGCGCTCGCGCCGCTGCTGCGGCGTCTCCAGCGCCGTCTCCAGCGCAGTCTCCAGCGCAGGCGCCGCGGCCTCCATGGCGGTCAGGGGGGCGGCGCAGGCCTCAGCCTCTCCATTCACTGTCGTTCTCACGACTACTGTGACGCTGTTATTAATAGAAGCGCATTCTTGTTTTACGGACGTGAATGGATGACGCGCGCTCGAGTGTAAACAAAGGAAAACATTGGTAAGCGCGATGCGCGTGCTCGGGCCCGTGGCGGCGCGCGACTGTGCCACAACAAGCCGCTCGCGGCCCGCCAGCGTCGCCAGCTGACGCCCGAAGCTCGCCTCACGCTCCTCAGCTCTCCTCGGCCCTCGGACCGGTCTCCCTCTCTCCCCTCTTCCCCCGCCCTCTCCCACCAACGTCACTCCGAGCCCTTTGTCATGGCCAATACATGCGAGTGAATCAGTGTTGTTTTCTTATCATTGCATTTGAATGTGACCAAGTTGTGGTCGTTGACCGATTAAGTATGAAACTGAGATGGTGTATTATACCACATTTTTGGTACCTATAATATACCTACAGACACTAAAAAGTATCTTTGCATATTTAACTACTTGACTTTATAGAGTACGTAGATACTATTGTAGATTAGTTTATTGGGCAAAGTAAGGTGCCCATCCAATTCGAGAGAGATATAGAATTCAAGTACCAAACCAATGGATAAATTTAAAAAAGCATAGCCTGTAAGTTTCTTGTCAGCTCATCTCACAGAGCGGTGGCTCGGAACTGGCACTTAGATTCACTTACATTTAATTATATTTTGTTTTTAAATTGTTTTGTTGCATATAAGTGAATCTAAGTTTCGTGATTTCAGTGTAGGTAATAATATTTCGATTGTTTTTTGTTATATTTACATAAAATTTTGACGTTTTCGAATACTATGTAATAGTTAATGAAATAAATAATTTTTGACTTTGACTTTTGTATCAACAAAAAAACACCCTATAGGATAACTGCATTGTCAAAATAATCTGACTTCGAGATCGTAAAGGCAAAACAAAAATATAACCAAAAAAATATTTTTTAGTTTGTAATACTTAGTTAGATCACCGAATACTATGTTTTTTTTAAATGTTGATGCTAACTTAAAAGTAGTGACTAGTATTATTTACAATTAAACTCATATTTTTTGTCGACTACTTTAAATTTTTTTGCTTTAAGTATATTGGAATCGGTCAGATTTTCTCAATAGATAAATAAATAATACTCTTGTGTGTGTAACGAAGATGTGTGTTATATTGTAAAAACAACCATTTCTACACATAATAGCTTAAAATTTACACAAGAACGCAAGAAAATTAAACAATATTTTGATGTTGCTCTCTCCGTGTTGGCGCCAAAATTAATCATGGACCGTGGGCTCACTAGTGTTAAGTAATTTCAAGTATCAAATGATTATTTAAATCAAGTTATTAGCTTACGGAGTCAACAAACTGCG
Organism: Musotima nitidalis; assembly: GCA_949126915.1. Lineage (NCBI taxonomy): Eukaryota > Metazoa > Arthropoda > Insecta > Lepidoptera > Crambidae > Musotima > Musotima nitidalis. The sequence goes on along the minus strand of OX421424.1, from coordinate 247,364 downwards.
TTTCTGTTATTTCATAACATTTGAAGTTAATCAAGTAAAGTCCATCACATTCAAGACTAAGTGTCCTAACCAAATAATGTATGCTTTTATATAATATAATTAATATATTTTTTTTAATAATAATAATAATATTTTTTATTGGGTTCAATAAAACTTATACATAATGAGCTTACTGTTACAATAAAAATTAAATGCTTATAATATGATAGCCGTAGTACGGCACATACAAAAACAGTAAGATTCGCTGAACTCCACACTAGGATTCCCTGTGTCGTGGAGATCAATATCTTTCCATCTATGTTATAAATTTCTTAGTGCATTTTTAAGTAAGTAAATATATATATATATATATATACACACACATATATTCATTGTGTGTGTGTGTGTGTGTGCGTGCATGCTCGCATTTATGTGTGTGTTTGACTGTGTGTGAGTGCGCATGTGTGTGTGTTTTATGTTTGTGATCACATTCATATAACGTTTTTTTTAAATTTGTTTGTTTTATATACATATTAATTGTGTATCGCTGAATATTAATATGATTTCAGGTATATTTTAATTTACATATTATTATAAATATATGTTGTGTGAGTTTTTGGAACAAAATATTAAAGGTAATAAATAAGTAACAATATACTACTTATTACTACTTATATGTGTTTGTAAGTTTAAAATCTTTGGTCGATAGGTTTTTAAATTATCAATTCTAGTAGGGCTTCCGTTTCAAGGTAATTTTTGGTTTGTAACCATTTTGCTACTGTATGTCTGCATCTCGATCTGGTCATGTTTAAAATGTCGTTATTAATTTTATATATTTTGATATAAAGACATGGTCCAATATATTGAGAGGATCTTAGCGCAAACGCTGTTCTAATTTTAGGGCGATCCCATTTAAGTGATCTATGAGAGCTATGTGCATGGTGTTTAGCTTGTCTATGGAAGCGAATTACAGTCGTATTTATATACAGTTGACGAACACTAAGAAACCGGCATTTTGAGAATAATTCATCAGTGGGGTATCTTCTTGGTAGACAATATGCTATTTTTAGGATGGCTCTCTGGGCTCGCTTGATAAGATAAGTTTTTGGGGCCACACCCCATTGGCACAAGCTGATGTAGATCATAGCAACTAGCTCCGAATCGGCAATAGTACTTAATTTTTTAAATATGTGCATGAGTTTTCATAGCCTTTTTGAAACAACCTCTATTTGTTCTGACCACGTGAATTTTTGGTCGATAGTCACCCCCAGATACCTAATATTATAAACCTGATGAAGGTGCCCACACCAGCAGTTCGGGATTTTCTCATTGTTACAATTATTGTGAAGTTTAAGTTGCAGTTCAACTGGTGCGGTTCTGTTGGTGGCTCTAAAAGCAATAAACTTTGTTTTTTCAGCATTAGCACTGAGCAGACTACTTTAAAGCCATTTTTTTTTTGATTTACGTCGATAACAAAATGAATTTACACACTGTCTCCCGGCCAATAGGGGACCGAGAGAGGTGTGTGGGACTCACCACCGGTAGAGACGACCGCCAGCAGTAATACACACTAAAAATCGCCGCTTGTTGTGAAATAGGCGGGGGGCCAGTACCTGGGTTGCAGCTCTGACACCCCGCCCGTGGCCAACGTCCCCCGGACCAAAAACGGGAGGACCTCCTCAGAGAGACGCAATGGACGCGCCCCTCCTACCTCCAACTGCGACCATAGCGTGTGTGGCCGACTTCTCGGAGGGTCCATGGTTAGACAGCAGGGGCCCCCTGCCCCCGCTGCCTAAGACCCTCCTAGCGCTGCTTGACGGGCCCTCCTGGCCCGCCCGCCCCCCGGTAGTCAGAACTAAGGGCACCCAGAGTCGCCAATCTCTGGGTGTTACCTTTTCCTTAGCGCCTACTGCGCCCTACCGGGAGGTACTCAGCCCCCCCCACCACGACAAGGTGGAGACCAGTCGGGGGGAGACTACTTTGAAGCCATTCGCTAACTATATTTAACCCTTCCTGAGCGATTTGACTTACCTGGCTCCAAGTATTAGCATGAAAAACTATTGCAGTATCATCCGCGAAAGTAAATTTTTTGCGTTTTTTAATTTCATGAAGCACAGGTCATTTATATATGTCAGGAAGAGGGTAGGGCCCAAAACACTGCCCTAAGGCACGCCGAAGTTAATTTCAGAGTAATCACTATAATAGTTCCCGATTTGCACTCTTTGTTTGCGGTTAGAAAGGAGCGAGCGGAGCGAAATAATATTATTATAATGCCGCGGTCGCGATTCTTATTTTTCCGCTTCACTAAATGCTTCTTTTTTAGATAGGAGCTCACTCAATTAGAATATTTGGCAGTTTGAAGTCATTTAATAAATCGAGTGATTTGCTTAAATGCAGCGTTGTCGTTGTTTTGTCACAGTTAAAGCTAAGTCACAGTCACGTCACATACCCCTATTGTGGTAGTTGAGACTATATTAAAGGTTAAACTTTATTCACTATAATATTTAACTTTCCTACACCTCTGTACGTAGTCGAAGAAGTTAGATAAACTGTAATTTATACGAATGTTGGAAAATAAAACACTACCACTATGTGTTCTTTTCCGCGTTAGCGTTATTATATTAGTCATAGTTTTAAAATCAGCTCGTATGTGCCTTATCGGCCCATTTTTTTGTTGTTTTAATTAATGGCTTCGTGCGTCTAGCACATCTAGCCAGTGTCAAGTAAGTGATATATTAATAATATATAATTCAAAGTAAATGAAAATGAGTGATGATAAAGATGATAAATGGTAAATGAGATACCCTCCCCTAAGCCCCTTGAGTCCTCAGTAAAGATGTGGGACTATACTGAGATCTCACATGGACTCCTTGAGAGAATTTGAAAAGTGATGTTGCACTGCTTTGTTTGTTTTACCAACACTCATGTATATTCACAAACACTTAACGGTCAATAATCCACCGTTATTACATATTAATGTTAGAAATATCACAAATTTTAGAAAATAAAAAAAAACAGCAGACATGACGCTTCACTTTCCCGCCAAGAAGTCCCCTTATCGGCCCATGTCGGCCCAGTTTACTAGTTCTCAGAACCATGCTTGCCCATGCTCTTACATCCATATCACCGTAACATGACTTAGACATTGACAATGACATATGTCAGCAGGTAATATTTCATCCGTGGTATCTTTTACGAATCGAAAGTCGAAAAGTATTTCGTTGACTATCAAGGAAGCTGAGCTGGTTATATTTTGTAGTCACAAATACAATTAAAATGCTTGGGGCACGGCCAATTGTTTCACGTTTCCTACAACAAACAGGTAATTTTGTGATATACTACGCTTTGAACTTAAGTCCAAAATAATATCGTTCTGCATTTATATTAAAAATATTTCAAGTTTTAAGTAGTCAATAAACAGAAGAGAAGAATAACAAATACTGTATTTTTGATTGGTACGAAAATAAATTACATTTTCTAAAACTTATTCATAACAATCGATATTTCTGTTCTTGGTGTTACATAATGTCTGTATTCATAACCTATAAGTTCATAAATGTTATCTAGTATATACGTAAACTAAAGATTGATTACCTTCTCTTACTTTCTCATACTGTCTTACTAAATGGAATAAATTTAGCTAGTAATATTTCTATTTGAGGTAGAGCAAAAGACTTTAAAAAGATAGGTCTTATCAGAATTCATTACAAATGGGGAGATTAGTTTTAGTAGAGCAAGCTTCTAACTTAGTGAATTCAGAGTATTATACATACTAATTACAATATGTTTTATACCTAGTAGACTTGTTATATCAGACAGGCAAAGTATATAGTTTAACAAGTATTGGTTGTTGTTGTGAAGTGCGCCGCTACCATGCGGGAGACTTCAAGCCGGCCACCATGGATGACCTGCCGGTGCCGAGCGGCTCGTGGCAAGCGCGCCACGACGCCCGCCAGCGCAAGTTCAACGTAGTCCTGCTTCTTGGTGTTGGCTTCACCGCTTTCACCTTAATTGTGGTAATTAGCTCCTCTGCATTCTATTTAGCATCTGCTGAAGTATAGATATAGAATACACATTATGGGAACTTCCCCTGATATGTTCCAGAAATGTGCTGATGTAGTTGAGTTTTTTTAAGTGACTGCATTGCTTGTAATATTTAATTAATATTATATAAAGAAGAATCCTAACACACACAACTAAACTTCGTCTTTAATTTTGTTATCTCATGTTAGAAGAGAAAATAATTTCATTCTCACAGTTTTATTTTGCAGCAGCTTTGGCTTAGTAGTGGGACTTTAATATTGACTGACATGATGATGGGAATGTCATGAGAAATAAATTAATATTTTTTTGTAACAGTTATCAATATAATTGTACACTGTTTGTACTAGTGGAAAAGTCTACAGCTATCATACAATATTGTAGGTTCAGTAATCAGACTGAGCTGTGTATGTACTAAAGTCGTAACATTATTCGCAGGCCAAGACCAGTGGGCTGGTGTACCTGAACTACTCTCCCCCGAAGTCCCTGGACTAGATGGGTACACTACTGGTTTATGTTTTGCAAATTCAATGTATTTGTGAATAAAATGGAGAATTTCTAAAACCTAAGTGTAACCAATAAATTATGTTATTTAGGTTAATGTATTAAAATATAGAAATGTGATTATAATATTTATTCTTTTATTTCATATTGATCTTTCTATGATTTAAATTAGATATGCTTCATTTTTAAGTGAATGTCACTTAAATTAACCATGTCATTAAAGCCAGAACTTATGGCATTTACTAAACTGGATTACAGATTACTTACAACAGTTAAATGCATATTATTATGTATTATTAACGTAACAGAACAGAAATCTACGGTATTAATGAACTAATAAGATACAGTAGACTTTTTTGTCATGTAACTTTGGAGGAATTCTTGTTGTATATGAAAAAAACGATGGTACGGTAAATAAATACAAGTTTATTATATAAAATAACAATGTACATTTCATAACATTTTATATTTTTATGAAGGCACTATAAGCAATAAACAGGGCTAATGTTAGGGAACAAAAAAATAAATCAAAATTTTATATAATACATTTTGCAGTTACTTTGGTGTGGGGAAAAGAGATTATTATTATTGAGAACTAACACTTGTATTTCAATAGTACATTATATAAATTAAATCCTCACCCTTGTTTTAGGTCTAGTATTTTGGGATACAAAGCCTCACTTAAATCTCTTTAACATTTTGATACATCTATTCATAAATAGGCTCGATGAGTACAACAATAATAATACTAACAGTGTGACATGACCGAGACATAATACTCGGCCGGATCGTTCCAGCGGCCACTCATGCTAAGCTGGGGCGTTTCATAACCTGTCCCTCTTATAGATCGATTATTGGATTTAGTTCATGTTAATCCTTCAGAAACGGGACCAGATTATATTTTATGAGTAAAAAAAATAACTTCGAACTTAGAATACTCGTCGATTTACCAAGACTATAAATAGGCATATCATAATATTATCCACCATTTACCGCTTCATCTCGCTGGGAGTGTGGTGCCTGGTGGTGCCGGGTGGTGCCGGGCGGGGCCGGGCACGGCGCTAGTGCTCGCGCGCGATGTCGGAGAAGGCGTCGAGGATGTCCTGCGTGGTGAGCGGCAGGGCCAGCCCGGCGCCCGGGTAGCACGCGGCGAGGCGCGCCTGCGCACGGACAACGAACGCGTTACGGACTGTGCTACTGCTGCGAGCTGTGTGTGTGTGTGTGGGTGTGGGTGTGTGTGTAACCTGCAGCTGCAGATGCTGGTGGAGGAACTCCTGCTGCATGGCGCGCCACACGACCTGCAGCAGGCCGCCCTCCTCGCTCAGATGCTTCTCCACGGTGCGGTACAGCCGGTGGAGCGACTTGCGCACTGCAACAGACGAACAAACACACACGCGGCCACGTCAGGGGGAGTTCACGAGATCAGCGGCGGATCCGGAGAGGTTGGGATCGGGTAGGTGAGTTCTTTTGAATGCGCGGAGTGTAGACGAAATGGGAAAATTAATGTATGGATAAACAAAGATGTACGAAAGGTGGTATATGAAAAGGCATGGTCGGCAGTTAACAGAAGTATACAAGAAGCAACGGATGAAGACTAACAGAAAGAAAGAAAGCAGCAGGAAAGATAGAATGATTTAGGAATAAAGTAGTGAACAGGCAGAATAATAAAGGTTCGAAGTCTTCAATCGAGACTTTCGGAAGATTTCCAATAGAAGGAACACTATAAGCACTTCACTCTCGTATAACAATTATCCCTGCTTAAGCAAACTGAAGGGAGGCTTTTCATCGGTGGTTATCGGCCATCGACCATAGCGCGGCGGTCACCTTCGTTGGCCGGGTAGAGCGCGAGGGTCCGGCGCAGCTCGTGCTTGCTGAAGTCGGCGCGGTAGCACACCTCGCTCTCCTTCACGCCCGAGGACACCGCCTCCGCCACGCCCTGCGCACACGGGCACGGATCGGCTTGTCAAGTGCTTCGAATTTCATTTCAGACAAGATCGTGTGATAAGGTGGGTGGATGTGGTACCTCGAAGAACTGCGTGAGTTTGTCGAGCGGGCGGCCGAAGTACTGCGTGACGTAGGCCCGCAGCGCGTCGTGGTACTTGGCGCGGCACTCGCGGCGCACGGCCTCCAGCGACGGCACGCGCAGCGAGCACAGCACCGCGTGCAGACGGTGGTAGTTCTCTGGGGGGGCAGGGGGGGGCTCGTGTAGTAGGGGGGGGGCGAGGGGGCACGTGTAGTGAGGGGGAGGCGGGCCCGGCCACTCACCGAGGTGCAGCACGTGGCGCGGCGTGCGCGGGTGCGCGGCGTGCGCGACGGCCGCGAGCATGGCGGCGGCGAGACAGCCGTACCAGCGCTCCAGGTCTGCGCGGCGCGCGCCGGAGCCCCCGAAGATCTGCTCGCAGGCCCCCGCCAGCTCCTCCAGCTCCACGATGAAGGGCAGCACGCCGCACTTCGGCCGCTTCGACGCCTGCCGAGTGCACCCCCCCCGTCGGTTAACATTTCACACAGAAATCATAAAAGTTATAACATTTTCTAACCGTGTCAGATATCCCCGTTCTCCATTGCAATGATGCACTCAAATCAGACATAAAATTTTTTTTTTTATAAAACAAGTACAAAAAAAGCAGTGGGTAAAAATGTGCGCGACTTCTTGGCGAGAAAATAAAGCGTCATGTTTGCAGTTTTGTTTTATTTTCTAAAATTTGTGATATTTTGAACATTAATGTGTACCAACGCTGGATTATTAACGGTAACGTTGTTGGTATATGAAACAATACAATATAACTTTTTAAATTCTCTCAAGAAGTCCATATGAGATCTCAGTATTATAGTCCCACATCTTTACTGAAGACTCGAAAGTTTAGTGGGATTATTAATATATCTTTTATTTGACACAATTTGGCTAAATGTGCAAACCGCACGAAGCAATTATTTAAAAGTAAAAAAAAATGCGCGTGCGTATGGTGTGCCTTCACGTGTGCGTATAAGTATTCGTGCGTGTGCGTTTATTTATTTATTTTATATTTATAATAGTATATAAATTTATTTCAGAAATGCTTCAGTTTTGTCATAATTCCATGTTTTTAATAATAATATAAGATTAAATTTGCAGTTATGAATTACTTTCATAGGATATATTATGTTAAGAATCTTGTTTATATTATTATATGAGTATGCAGATCGTGCTATCAATTGTCTCTTAGCATATACTGTTAGGTTTGGGAGTTGGAGCTACATTATATTTGCGTCTTCGGGATAATTTGAAAGGAATATAAGCGTTTGATGGATTCTCATATTCAGTATGTTCAGCTGCCGAACCCACAGAGTGTAGACTACTTATCACAAATAGGTTTTCTGTTGGAAATTTGGAAGGCTTAGCGAGTACAAAAATCTGACTGTTCTGTATATAATTCACCCTGTCTTTTAAATCACATCATATTGAGCATTACTTTAAAATCACATAGGTACTCATATTTTCTTAAAATGTATAATGATCGACGAGGTCAAAAGCTTTTCCTCGAGTCGCAGGTCTCATTCTACCGTTCCGGACGATACTTAGCCCCCGATAAAGTTAGCCCCAGTTTTGAGGTCTCGCTTATCGTCAGAAACTATATACATATACGTTTTGCAAACGCCGTACTTAATGGGAGAAGTTTTACGTCCCGGTTCTACCACCGGCGCTGCTGCCGGTACCGCCCGAGAGACGCTGTGATGGCCCGACGTGGTGATGGTTTGACGGAGCGAGGGTTACTGACCGCCTTGACCGCGTCGGGCAGCGCGGCCAGGCGCGCCGCCACGGCCTTGTCGGCGGCGCGCTTGGCCGCCACCGCCGCCGCCGCCAGCCCGCCGCGCGCCCACCGCGCCTCCCCGCCGCCCCCCGCCCCGGCACCGCCTCCGGCACCGCCCCCGCCCCCGGCACCGCCCCCCGCCCCGCCGCCCTCCGCCCCCAGCACGCGCCGGCCGACGCACGCGAGGGCCCGCATCGCGCCGCTGGAACAGAAAGGTCATCCCCTGGACACGGCACTGGTGTGCTTGCTTTTGAAAGCCAACCCAATTTGCATCCCATATCTACCAAAGAAAAAAAGTACCAAACCAATGGATAAATTTAAAAGAGCATAGCTTGTGAGTTTCTTATACTTAATATTTTTTTGTTTTTCAAATTGTTTTGTAGCATTTAAGTTATTAGATTCACTTAAATGCTACATGCTTTGTGGTTTCAGTGTAAAAATATTTCGAATGTTTTTTTTTTATATTTAATTTTGACGTTTTCAAGTACTATGTATAATAGTTTGTTTAAACTATATAAAAATATTGATTTTACAATTAACACGTTTTCTTGTTACAAGCAACACAATTATTTTGAAGCACTAAAATACGAGTCTCCTCTGGGACAGTCGAAAACCCCGTGAGGTCGTCCGCAGGGTGAGTATGATATACTGACTACTGATGGTGGCTCCCCACTCGCGCCACCAGCGCCACCACCTCCGCCTCGAGCGAGGGGAACAGCTCCTGCATGACGCGGCGCGACCCCCCGCCGCCCCCGCCGCCCCCCGCCGCCGCGCCCGGCCCCCCCGCTCCGACGGTGGCGCGACGCTGCTCACCGCCTTCCCCTCCTTCTGATACTTCCACCTGAAACAGGAACAAACCAGAAATCACAGTTGACCCCGAAACAAACAATTTCTCACCCGGCACCCCTCCCGGACCAACCAACGAACCTTGGCGTCAGCGTCGAACCCGAAGAACTGCGTACAGAACTCCTGCTCCGCGTCACACATCGTCTCCACCAAGTTCAGCACCTGCGGACATATTGGACACTGAGCGTTTATAGTTTAAAACAACCACACCACTGACGATCTCTTGTGGAAGAATGCTCCGCCTCCACTTAAAATGAGCTAAGCCGTTAGCAATGCTGTCCTCGCGTGCCTGTCCCTGGGTATAGTTACGTTGTCCAGGACGTGGTCGGCCTGGTCGGGCGGCGCGGCCCCGAGCGCGGCCCTGGCCTGGTCGCAGGCCTGCCGCAGCGCCCGCTCGTGTCTGTCCCTGGGTATAGTTACGTTGTCCAGGACGTGGTCGGCCTGGTCGGGCGGCGCGGCCCCGAGCGCGGCCCTGGCCTGGTCGCAGGCCTGCCGCAGCGCCCGCTCGTGTCTGTCCCTGGGTATAGTTACGTTGTCCAGGACGTGGTCGGCCTGGTCGGGCGGCGCGGCCCCGAGCGCGGCCCTGGCCTGGTCGCAGGCCTGCCGCAGCGCCCGCTCGTGTCTGTCCCTGGGTATAGTTACGTTGTCCAGGACGTGGTCGGCCTGGTCGGGCGGCGCGGCCCCGAGCGCGGCCCTGGCCTGGTCGCAGGCCTGCCGCAGCGCCCGCTCGTGTCTGTCCCTGGGTATAGTTACGTTGTCCAGGACGTGGTCGGCCTGGTCGGGCGGCGCGGCCCCGAGCGCGGCCCTGGCCTGGTCGCAGGCCTGCCGCAGCGCCCGCTCGTGTCTGTCCCTGGGTATAGTTACGTTGTCCAGGACGTGGTCGGCCTGGTCGGGCGGCGCGGCCCCGAGCGCGGCCCTGGCCTGGTCGCAGGCCTGCCGCAGCGCCCGCTCGTGTCTGTCCCTGGGTATAGTTACGTTGTCCAGGACGTGGTCGGCCTGGTCGGGCGGCGCGGCCCCGAGCGCGGCCCTGGCCTGGTCGCAGGCCTGCCGCAGCGCCCGCTCGTGTCTGTCCCTGGGTATAGTTACGTTGTCCAGGACGTGGTCGGCCTGGTCGGGCGGCGCGGCCCCGAGCGCGGCCCTGGCCTGGTCGCAGGCCTGCCGCAGCGCCCGCTCGTGTCTGTCCCTGGGTATAGTTACGTTGTCCAGGACGTGGTCGGCCTGGTCGGGCGGCGCGGCCCCGAGCGCGGCCCTGGCCTGGTCGCAGGCCTGCCGCAGCGCCCGCTCGTGTCTGTCCCTGGGTATAGTTACGTTGTCCAGGACGTGGTCGGCCTGGTCGGGCGGCGCGGCCCCGAGCGCGGCCCTGGCCTGGTCGCAGGCCTGCCGCAGCGCCCGCTCGTGTCTGTCCCTGGGTATAGTTACGTTGTCCAGGACGTGGTCGGCCTGGTCGGGCGGCGCGGCCCCGAGCGCGGCCCTGGCCTGGTCGCAGGCCTGCCGCAGCGCCCGCTCGTGCGCGCGCGCCGCAGTGGTCGCGTAGAGCCGCCACAGGCCTTCCCACGCTCGAGGGTCTGCCGTCCTGCCGAACAAGCTCATTTTCAAAAGGGATCGAATTTGATCGTGTTTACCTTCTCGTGACAAAATAACATAATCGAAAGATAGACACTTTGTTGAAGCCTGCAAAGATAATTTATAGTAATATATTATTTTAGAATTTGCAGTGCTAAATAATGAATAATGTTGGTCCTAAAAAGCTACCTTGGGAAACCCCTTACAAAACTGTCTGGGAAAAGATGAAAATTTTAAAAGTACAGATAAATTAGTATTTTATATTACTTTTTTTACCTTTTTTACTTATGACATCATAGAAGTTTATCGTTTTTTTGCTTGTTTGTTTATGGTTTAGCAAGCGCTAATAATGCGCAGACATGTTACAACCAGATGATGTAATGTTATTAAATACAAAATTAGCAGTTGCCCAACTAAAAATCTTCTTCTAGCTTAAAAATAAGATTATCTAAGTAGAAGAAAACTAATGCAAATCAACATAGCACGAAACAATAGTAAATGTACCACAAGGGTCAGTACTTGGCCCGATCTATACAACTTGTTCAGAAAAAAATAATTAAATGACTGCTAAGAAGACATTCATAGTGATCGACTAACAACAAGTTAATGTTTCACAATGCTAACTTTAAATGCTTGAACCTATGATCTTATAAATTCACAGGCGTCAAAACTGAATAAACGCATACATACTTGAGCCAGCGCATCAAATCGGTGAATGGCCGGAGCGCATTGTGCGCGGCGTAGGCCCCGCTGGGCGCGGCCGCCCCCGCTGGCCCCGCCCCCGCCCCCGCCGGCCCCGCCCCGGCTGCCCCCGCCCCGGCTAGCCCCGCCGCCCCCGGCGCCCCCGCGGCCGCCTCGTTGCCGGCGTGGATGAGCACGTTGTTGAGATGTCGCGCGATGCCGGCCGCCAGCGAGTCCCGCGCCCGCTCCAGTTTCCGCGCCCGCTCCCGCACCGCGCTCAGCTTGCGCCGCGCCACCATGCCCTTTACGCATAATCAATGTTCCAATTTACATCACCTCACAAATTTAAGCTCAAATTACGTACCAACGTATTATGAGCAGCCGACATTTTCCAAAAATATGGAGGAAGAATAAAACGTGACGAATAATCTGCTCAATTATTTTTTAACACACTTTATCGAAAACAGGGGGGATGGGGGAAGTTTTTATGTTGGTTTATGCCAACATTATAATTGTAATAGTATACAAATCGGCATATCTTTGTTACTGCACAAGCTGATAAAAGTGTTTTAACTTTCTTAGGTGAATGCCCACAATTAAAACTTATGGGCTTTTGCTTCTTTACATCACACACAACATTCGGTTTTCAGGGAAGCAATGCCTCATGAAAAACTTTCCTCTTTTACCAGTATCGTTTCATTATTTTGCGAAGAAAGAAAAAAAAGACTTATTCAGTGTAGTGGTCTCAATCTGAAAACAGCAGGTAAGTGCAGGTACGATCGAGATTCGCATTGGTCATGCTCCATCGTAGGTTACCAAGCCTATCATTGTTTCGGTGGCGCACAGTTTAGCTATAATATTTAATAAATGTATAGATTGCGGCACGTTTCCAGATTTAATGAAAAATAGTAAAATCATTCCACTATTTAAATCGGGCAGTACAGCAGACCCAACTAATTTTAGACCTATTTCAGTGCTGCCTACTTTTAGTAAAATTTTTGAAAAACTTATTTACAACCAAATGTTAAGATTTTTTAATAAAAATGGGTTAATGCATTCAAAACAATTTGGATTCACTAAGGGTCGCTCCACAACCGATGCAGGTGTTGAGCTTTTGAAACATATATTTGATGCTTGGGAAGATTCTTTGGACGCTTTACGTATTTTTGCGATCTGTCCAAAGCTTTTGATTGTGTTCCTCATGAAACATTAATAAAAAAATTAGATTATTATGGAATAAGAGGCTCCGCATTGGATCTTCTTACTTAAGTAATAGGATTCAGAGGGTTGAAGTTAATGGAAAGCGATCTCAGGGTTCTGTAGTAAAAATGGGGGTACCGCAGGGCTCGATTCTCGGCCCGTTTTTGTTTTTAATTTATATTAATGATTTGCCACATTGGGTAAAGGAAAATCATGAGATAGTATTTTTTGCTGATGATACATCATTATTATTTAAAATGAAGCGATATCAGAACCCAGACGATGCCAGGATGCCAGCCAGGTTTGACGTTAACAATTTATTATTAAATGGGGCTTAAACGAAATGCATTAAATTCGTGACGCTTAACGTCAGACAAGTGAACACCACTTTTAAAATAAAGGAAGATGAGTTGACCCTTGTGGATACCACCAAATTTTTGGGTGTTATATTAGATTCTAAGCTACAGTGGGGCCCACATATTGGTGAATTGTCGAATAGACTCAGCTCTGCAGCATACGAGGTAAAGAAAATTCGCCAATTAACAGACGTTGAAACAGCTAGGCTTGTTTATCATTGCTATTATCATAGTGTTATGTCGTATGGTATTCTTCTGTGGGGTTGTGTTGCAGACATTCAAAATATTTTTATAGTGCAGAAGAGGGTCATACGAGCAATTTATAATCTATCATGTAGACATTCACTAAGGGATAAATAAAATATTGATAAATTGAGTAAGAAAAGCGATATACATAACCTAAACACAAGGAATAAGCATAAACTAGTTGTACCTGCCACTAGGCTCCAAAAAATTAACAAATCTTTTAAAGGTCAATGTGTGCGATTCTATAATAAAATCCCAAGCAATATACAGCAATCAAGCCTAAACAGATTCAAATTAACAATAAAACGCAAGCTGTCTTAAAAGGGATACTATTCTATGAATATTGTTAATGTTGCATTGTATAGCGTCACAGACAAATGAAGATTGTAACTAACCAATCGATAATTTAAAAGAGCATAGCCTGTGAGTTTCTTGCCAGTTCTTCTTACAGAGCGGTGGCTCGGAACTGGCACTTAGATTCACTTACACTTAAATATTTTTTGTTTTTTTTTAAATTGTTTGGTTGCAAGTGAATCTAAGCTTCGTGATTTTAGTATAATTATATTTTATTTGTTTTTGTTATTTTTTTATAATTTTGACGTTTTCAAGTACTATGTAATAGTTTATGAAATAAAAAGTATTTTGACTTTGACTTCATATTGCTACAGTTGGTCGTCGGTCGGTCGGTACCTGGTCGGTGTGCAGCGCGGTGAGGGCGGCCTGCAGCGCGGCGGCGGCGGCCAGCGCGGCGGCGCGGCCCCCCGGCGTGGTCAGCGGCGCCGCGCCCAGCGCCTCCAGCCGCCGCAGCGGGGGCGCCTCCAGCACGCTGCCCCCCCACGCACGCGCGCACACACACACACACACATACATATACTGTCGAACAGTTAACAGTGTTGCATACCCTAAGCTGGTTGGATAAACTGCCGATACGATAGTCTCACGTCATATAAAATTTTTGACTGCAATTATTATTTAAATTCAAAATTTATCGAACGATTTTATAGATGGGACTGTATTTATACCTCTTTACTCGAATGTTTGCTTCTTTGATTTAATAAATATAAAACAATACTTGTTTATTATTTATTAGATAAGACGCAATCATTCAAACGAGTTGCATTTAAAGAGTTTATCGCATCAAAGCAAGAAAAAAAAACTTGAGAGGTGTCAAAGGACACCCGGAAGGTACGAAATTCCTTTCGATTAATTAGTGAAGGAATTTTAATAAAATTTTAGAAATTACATTGAAAAAAACATTATATTTTATTTAAAAACATAAAAAAATACAAACAAATCAAATAATAAAACGCTTAAAAAGAGGAAACAAAAAGTTCCCGGACCGGGAATCGAACCCGAGCCTCCTGGGTTAAAGCTAGGTATCCTAGCCACTAGACCGTGAAAAAGTGTCGTGACAATTTTTCTTAAGAATTTTTTCCGTCTAGGCCCCCTTTCACAACGCGCACGAGGAACTTCGTTCCAAAAATACGATCAGTCGTACTAAAGTCCTTTCAGTGGAATGAAATCAATAGCATGGGACGTGTAGACTCACTCGAATATCTGCTCGAGTTCCCGGAGCAGCGCGCGCGCGTTGTCGTCGGCGCGGGCGGCCCCGCAGCGCGCGGCGGCGGCGTCGGGCGCGGCGCGCACCGCCTCGTGGCAGCGCCCGCGCCGCGCCTCCAGCGCCCGCGCCGCCGCCGCGCCCGCCGCCAGCCGCGCCGCCAGCCGCGCGCCCGCCGACATACTCTGCGGACACACAGTACACGTCCCGCAAACTGCATCTATTCAGTTCCAGCAACCTTTCTCGAATCATCAGTCCGCAGGTCTTCCTGCCCTACGTTTGCCCAAACACGGACTCCACTCTAAGACGTGTCTGTTCTGTCCCCCCCAATACGATGCCACTTAATATTCCCCCAGCTCAGGACACACTGAACGAACTGACCTGACTCGAATCGTCGATGTTGGCTTTCTAAGCATCCATGAAACGTATTTTAGAATAGAAAGTAACGATAACAATTTAGTACTTAATATAAGAAACCTCGCACATGCAGTGCTTTGAATGTTCCGAATTAAAAAGTATGTTCAATTTGTTTAATTCGAATGAGTGTATATGTATTCGCAGATTTAATGATAGATAGTAAAATCATTCCATTATTTAAATCGGGCAGTACAGCAGACCCAACAAATTTTCGTCCTATCTCAGTGCTGCCTACTTTTAGTAAAATTTTTGAAAAACTTGTTTACAACCAGAAGTTTATAATTTTTAATAAAATAAAAATGGATTAATGCATTCGAAACAATTTGGATTTACTAAGGATCGCTCCGCAACCAATGCAGGTGTTGAGCTTTTGAAACGTATATATTTGAAGTTCTTTGGACGCTTTAGGTATTTTTTGCGATCTGTCCAAAGCTTTTGATTGTGTTCCTCGTGAATTTATGAATATATTATGAATTTATGAATTGAAAACAAGCGGAAAAAAAAATATATAATCTTATATTGCTCAACTAGCTACTACGTCTGCGCCCAGTTTCACAATTACAAACAATTTGAAAATAAAATTTCGGTATAGAGGTGAGAATTCTTATCATTATTTATTTTTAAATTGAAATAATAAAATTATAATTTTTTTTCATAAAAAGTATCTTTTAAAGTAACCAACAAATACTTTCGCGTCTAAAAGAAAAAAAAAACCATTCTTGTAGAATGAGTACAGGTAAAATCTTCACCTCCTAGACTATTAGTATAGTACAGATTATAAGTTGACACAAATTGTTTATGAGGGTGGTTGGAGTAAGTTTTGTTGGTTAATTCACCCGGTATACCGCTAAGCTATAGCTTGTCTCTTTTTTTTCGTTGTATACCTACATTTTTCAAACATGCTTTGTCACAAAACTAAGTTTATTATACCTTTGTTTGTAAACATATCATCAAGTACCGGACTTTCTAAAATTGTACGTAATGTAACTTTATTTGTTAATGTAAGTAATTTACATGATTTATTGTATTTCATTTTAAGTGAACAATTGTGTTTTTATGAGAAATAAATTCTTTAAACCCAAAATAAAGGTACCGCGGGGTTCGATTCTTGGTCTGTTTTAGTTTGAAATTAATATTAATGATTTGCCACATTTGGTAAAGCAAAACCACAAGATAGTATTTTTTAGTTTTTTATTAAAAATATTTGAAGTTTGACGTAAAACTCACTTTAATTGTCGCTGCATTTCAGTCTGGAAGACGCAGATGTCCACAGTCTATTTGTCAATATTTATTATAATTTGTCGATATTTAACTATAAAGTGTTGCAATATATAATCAATTGCATTCATTTGAGAAATACACAATCACTCAATCCATTTTAACTATCAACTAATTGCTACCAAACTTATGTTTCTTTATAGTAAGCTCCCTGGTAAGCCCAATTGTGTCTTGTAGTCCCTTACCCCCTTCTCCTCGCAGGCAGCCCCCAGCATGCCGGCCACGTTCAGCGTGTCGAGGCGCGCCAGGCTCTCCGCGAGCTGCCTCACGCGCGCCTCCGCGTCCGCCGCGGGCGCCCCCTCGTCCAGCAGGGCTCCGAGGGCCGCATCCGATGCAGCACTTTCATCCTAAAATGCAACATAATTATACTGTAAACATAAACTACTTCTTAGAACAAAAAAGTGTCATTCCTGACACTGTCTGTTATTATCCCTTTATACAAATATTTAATTTCAACCCTAATTATAAGTTCAAGTGTATGTTGGTCATTTGTGTGAAGTTAAAGTAATATTATGATTCCCTTTAAATATTATTTTATTGTAATATAGTTTTAATCTTGCTTTAATGTTTTAACCTGTGTTTGCCTTGTGAAATATTTTATTTGCATGCTGTGGTCTCCTATAATTGAGGGAGTACACATAAAGTTACAGGTATGTCACATATAATTGTATTTCAATAAATAAATAAGTATTATATAGTTTTAAACTGTAGCTTAATTTCAATGATTAAACATTTTTTATGTGTTTAAATTATGTATGTGTCTACATGAGTATTATTATTTATCGAGCTTTATCTATAATTGAGTTGTTTTTCTTAGATACAACATCATCCCTGATTAAAAATTGATTACTAAATGTATTTATGTAATTCTAAATTTATAAATTAAATCTTTTTTATCTTGATGTCACTTTATTTATGATAAATAATAGAATATAATTATCACATCTATCTTCATACCTTCCAAACCTCCAGAATGGTGATGAGTGCAAGAACAGTCAACAAACAACTATACAAACCAGCATATAGCAAAATTCATGCTCAAATTCATTCAATTCATTTCATGCTTTGAAACATTATATAAGTTGTAAATCCAGGTTCTTTAATTAGTTGTTTTTTAAACCTACAGACCTAAGTAGGGTTTTACATCAGAAGTCTCTAAGCAAATTTCATTAAGACAGACAGACCTAATCAAAGTACTTCCTGGAATTTCAAAACCAGTTTAAACAATCTTACTATCTCAAAATAAAATTTCTGCCCTATTATACCAACAACCAAGTGCTTTTATCATCTGTATAGTCCCCATGAAGGTGTAATGTTTGACAATAATTCTGCATCAGTGTGACTTTACAGTATGATAAAAACTTTTCAAAGGACAAATCTAGCATAACATGTGGAACTTGTCATAGGATTGTATCTAGGCCTATATCTACAGTGCTCCATAATGAATTGATTTATATGATGGTGCCCAATAATGAATTTAATTGATTTAAGTTACACTGTAACAATTAAAACTTACCACATCTATAAACAAGGTATCCCTTCCATCTAGCTCTTTCTGAAATTCTGAAGCCAATTCTGCCTTCATTTTGGTTGATTTTGTCTGTGCGTGCCTGATTAACCGGGTACTAAGAAATTCTCATAAGCTGCAAACTTTTTGAGTAATTAAACTTTCAATTGCAAGACATATTTTTATTTACTCCTCAGCTGTCATTGACAGCTTACTATTTTTTTTTAAATAATGGCTTCGTGGCTCGTGTTTCTAGCACATCTAGCCAGTGTCAAGTAAGTGATATAATATATAATTCATATGTAGTAAATGAGAATGAATGATGATAAAAATAATAAATGCGAAATCAGATACCCTCCCCTAAGCCCCTTGAGTCCTCAGTAAAGATATGGGGCTAGACTGTGATCTCATATGAAAAGTGATGTTGCACTGCTTTATTTGATTTACCAACACTCATATATATTCACAAACACTTAACGGTTAATAATCCACCGTTATTACTCATTAATGTTAGAAATATAACAAACTTTAGAAAATAAAACAAAACACAAAGTCAAGAGATTTCAATGTAGGCCTCCGTACACTTCTTGGCGGGAAAGTGAAGCGTCATGTCTGTACTAGTAGTTTTGTTTTATTTTCTAAAATTTGTGATATTTCGAACGTTAATTTATAAAAAAACAGTGCAACATCACTTTTTGAGGTTTCTCAAGAAGTCCATATGAGATCTCAGTATAGTCCCACATCTTTACTGAGGACTCAAGGGGCTTGGGGGAGGGCATCTCATTTATCATCTTTATCATCACTCATTCTCATTTACTAATTTTATGTGTTAGTAATATATCTCTTAATTGAAACTGGCTTAATGTGCAAACCGTACGAAGCCATTATTTAAATGAAAAAAAAAGACCTCCATAGATAGACATAACGTTTATTTACTTTAAATAATAAAAGTTATATAAAAACATATAGTACTAGTCATCTCGCTCATTTTTTATTGCGAGGAGTGCTCAACTGCTCATTCCTGATAGAAACCTGCCGTACATATTTCTAATATTTAAATTATATGTTAGTAATGTGTTGATGTCAATAATTATTGTAACAATGAGCAATCATTGTGAGTAGCGACATCTATTCTCGATTTTCCGCATTATTTGTTTAGATTCTAGTGAACATAGATGTCACTGATATCATAAGATATAAGCGAAAGAGAATTTCAGTCTTTGATTCGATTCATTTCTGACAGACGAAAAGAAAGGTTTTTTGCTATTCTCAATTTCATACTCTAACCTTAAATTTACCTCATTAATGTTGTGTTAATGCAAATATTTAAGTTTTATTTGTTAACGAATTAAATTAATCGAAAGTTTTTCTCTCGCTAAGAAAGAGACAAGTAAAGTCATATTTATCAAGAACATAACAATAATCAAAAATGTCTAAAACCGCACCAAAAGGTGGGAAAAAGTCCAGTGAAGAAGTATTCGCGGGCTTCCAGACGTTACGAGCTGAGCAAAGACAACTGGCCAACAAAATATCTGAACTGGAAATGGACCTAAACGAACACAAGTTAGTATTTCAGTTAGTTTAACTTAGTACCATATAGTAAATAATAGATACTTAATTTGATAAATCACTAGTTATAATATTTTTTTGCAGAATAGTCATTGAAACACTGAAAGGAGTTGATAGTGGACGAAAATGTTTCCGCATGGTTGGTGGGGTGCTGGTGGAGCGGACAGTGAATGAAGTGCTTCCAGAACTGGAGTCTAACAGGGACTGTCTGCCCAAGGCGCTCCAATCACTCCAAGAGCAGCTCACTCGGAAGGGAACTGAGATCAACAAATACATTGAGTGTCACGACATCCGAGTGCAGCGAGTAGACAACCCACCTGTGGAAACCACCCCTGAACAGACCACTAAGAGTAATGTGTTAGTAGCAAGTGGCTGATCACCATATTCATTTATGTGGTAAAGATAACAATGCTAAACACCCTATTCCTGATAACATAAGGAATGTAGATTTTAATAATTAAATATTTTATTTATGCTTTGCCTAAAATTATAACACTAACAAGATATTATTACCTTGATTTTAAAACTCATTGAATAGAGTCTTCACTGGAGGTCACTTTGTAATAATAATGCTTGTTCTCACAAGTTGTGATTCGTGGGAATGGTCAGAAAGGTAGGCCGTGTCATCTCAGTGCAACTTGGTGCCTCATTAGTATTTACAATTTTACAAGGAGATAATTACGTCAATAATAAAATTGTGCTACCTACTCAACTTTGCATTTTCATTTATGGTTACAAATATTACAGATATCGAAATATCAATTTCATAAAACTAAGCATCACCTGTTATGATCATCAGTAAATAATGGATAAACACATAATTTTTGTGTAAATTCATACTTGACATATACAGAAAACACTCAGAAAAGATATTCATGTTCTGTGTGTGAATCAAACCCACCTCAAGAGCGTAGTGCAGGTAAACAGACCTCCACACCAAGTGCTGCTGTAATTTTTTTAAGCCATCAGTAATGGAGCCTCTCACTTGGTTTATTAATTTTACACAAGAGGTCTCACTTCCATGGCCTGACCTGTATGACTTCTGCTATACTTTGCAGTACAGCAGAAGTCAAATTGTATTTGAGCACTTGGTACTTCTCCTATTGGAGAGCTACAACACTTCATTACTGCAGAGATTCTTTTTGTTTTGTTAAATACATAAAATATCCTTTCATTGCTCATTTACTGGGAGTAGTGCAAATGTAATTGTGGGTGATTTAAGTTAGTATTATTAATAAATGAACAATTTCATAATAAACTTTATTTACTAGCTCTATGAACAGAATGTAAAAATATATTGTTTCTCTTAAACATAATTTTTTTAATAAAGTATATAAATATCTATCTATGGAAGTTCTGTACTACACTTATGAATATAACATCTCACTCTTGTTACTCTTATAAGTTACGTTTAAAGTTCTCATCTAAAGTGTAAAATCTTAAATAAAAACTGAAAGTAGTTTTTTTAAACTAAATCATACAAATATAAGGAAATTTTATTTTTAACTGTGTGTCAATATAATAATATCATTATGGACGACAACAGCAATCAATTAACAAATCTTTCTATTCTATTGATTTGATTTTAACTATGTATTATGATGTCGGTATCTTTCAACAGTTGCCAGTTATCACAGCGTAGAAGTGGTATACAATTTTTTTTAAATTTAATAATGGTTGGTCATTTATAACTGATAACATTAAGGCAGTTAAAATGAATACCTACCTAATTTTAAATCACAATATTTTTAACAAGTACTCTTTCAGCCATTTATCTAATTGTGATCGGGTCCGAGTGAAAAAATCGTGGTCATTTAACAATATTCAAGAGGTTCGGATAAGCGCGAGTGGTGTTACAAAACAGTGATACATCTATGCGACCGAGTTTTGATTACAGAAATCCGGTACCTAAGTTTAGCAGCTGCCGAATTCGGAGGCGTTTAAATTTTCACGGGGTGGAGTCGGCGGGGGCGGGGGGGGCCGGCGGGGCGGCGGGGGCGGTGGGTGCCGGCGGGGCGGCGGGGGCGGGGGCCGGGGGGGCGGGCCAGGCGCTGCGGCCGCCGGTCTTCCACAGCACGGCGAGGTCCCCGAGCACCATGCCGCGGTCGACCGCCTTGCACACGTCGTAGAGCGCCAGCGCGGCGCCCGCAGCCCCGGCCAGCGCCTCCATCTCGACGCCCGTGCGGCCCGTGGCGCGCACCTCGCACCGCACCGCGACCCGCCCGCGGCCGTCCGCCGCCACGCCCGCCGGCAGCTCCACCTCCACCTGCACCGCGTCGATGCTCACCGGGTGGCACAGGGGGATGAGGTCCGAAGCCCGCTTGGCGGCCATGATGCCGGCCAGCCGGGCCACCACCAGCGCGTCGCCCTTGGGCAGCGCGCGGTCCGCCAGCAGCCGCAGCAGGGCTCCGCTGACGGCGAGCGTGCACCCGGCCGCGGCGGTCCGCACGGTGACCGGCTTGGCCCCCACGTCCACCATGCGCGCGCGGCCCTGCGCGTCCAGGTGGCTGAACGGGGGCGTCGTGCAGTACTGCCGAGCGCGCGCCCCCCGGGCCGAGGGTCCCCCCCCCAGGGCCGCCGTCGAAAACCCTCCCGCCCCGGCTAGCCCCCGATGAGCACCATGGGCCGGTTTTCCATATGCTTGAGATTGTCCATTCCTGAAAGTAAAGAAACCGATGTAAAGCTTTCGTCCTGAGTTTCGGCAGCGGAGGGCGGGAGGCGCCAGGCGGCAGGAGGGCGAGCGGGAGGCGGGAGGTACGCACCGGGCGCACTCACCGGCGTGGCGCGGCTGCTTCCTGCGCAGCGCGCCCCGCACCAGCAGCGCCAGGCGCTGGTCCGAGTCTCCCGCGCGCATCGCGTCCCGCAGCGACACCTCGCTGGCTCCGAACAGACACACCTGCGAAAATCACGACCACTGTCGTTATATTTCCTTAAGGTTAAAGGATAAATTCAAAAATAAAGTGCTAACATAATCATAATCTCTCCAAAGTAGCTAAAATACGTACATGAAATGTACGATTCATTTTGACATAAAATTCATTTACGAGAGCTCGGCTTCGATCACTCTTAAACGTCACTGAAATCGAGAAACTACCCTTCACCGAAGCGGGATTCTGTGCTAGACTATAAAGGGTAGTATCACAAATATTTCCATAACAATTACCTGTTTCTCTACCTAACGTTCTCCCCAAAATTCTCAACGAATAATTAAAACTTCTCCGCCGATCCGCACTGGATCAGCCTGGTGGAGTATGACCCAATACCGTCTCACCTCGGTATGTGAGAGGAGGCTCGTGCTCAGTATTTATTTATTTATTTATGGTACAGCACCAGAGTACAAATCAGGAATCATTATTCTCATATAAACTAAATACTATATAATTAAACCTGCACTCCGATTGCAGCCGAACTGGCATTCACTTATTCAAAGTACACACATACATTATATACTGTAGGACCTCATAATTCAAATTGTAAGTTAATATAATGGCGAGTGGCAGTGTCCAGTAAAACCAATGTTGGTTTTTGTAAATCTTAAATGAAATATGGCTTAACAGCTGCTGCTCCTCTGTGTCCCACACTGAGTTTACAATTTTGTAAAGCGTTGAAAGATGAGCTACATCCCGCCTAGAATGAAGAGTGCTCACTCCGAAATATTTGAGTCTGGCTAGACTATGAGACTTCATATGATGGCAGTTTACGCCTTAGACCGAACTTCGCACTTCAGTGTCGCAAAAAGCGCCTTTGAATGGCCTCTAATTTGGCTATTGGCTAAGAGTGCTGTAAAATGGTGACCGCAAAACCGAGCAATATTCCAATACGCTTCTGACTAGAGAGTAAAACAGGGAAAGTATATTTGCTGGTTTACGAAAAGGCTTTATTGTTCGGAGTATGAATCCCATAATTTTATTAGCTTTAAAGACAATGTGATCGTAGTGACCATTGAATGACAACTTACTGTCCAATATTAGCCCAAGATCCTTAACTGCGTCCTGACGCGTTAATGATACATCATTAATGGTATATGATTGTGTTCTTGGATAGATGTTTATTCTTAGTAAATGTAATCAAATTACATTTTGAGATATTCAGTGACATATTGTTGTCTAGGCACCACTGGTACAACCTATTGATGTCGCTTTGTAATGCTGCGCAGTCATCTAGAGACTTAATCATTCTGTAAATCTGTATATCATAAGCGTAAGCAAGACAGTCGCAATTAATTGAGTCAATCAGATAGTTAATGAATAGTGTGAATAGCAATGGACCCAAATTTGAGCCCTGAGGTACACCAGACTTAGGAACAAATGGCGCAGACTCATAACCATATACTCTTACTATTGGCATTCGATTGAGAAGGTAAGAAGAAGCGAAAGAGCGATCCATGAATGCAGAGATGATATGCCTTACGGATTAAGATGTTATGATCGACTCTGTCGAACGCTTTAACAAAGTCTGTGTATAGGGAAT
Organism: Musotima nitidalis; assembly: GCA_949126915.1. Classification (NCBI taxonomy): domain Eukaryota; kingdom Metazoa; phylum Arthropoda; class Insecta; order Lepidoptera; family Crambidae; genus Musotima; species Musotima nitidalis. The sequence continues at coordinate 223,361 of OX421424.1, read as the reverse complement.
CTACCTGTACTCGCTCATCGAAAGCGGAAGTTAAGAGGTCGAAGAAGTAGAGCGACCTTTGATAAACCCATGTTGTCTGCAACTAATAAAGTGTCTCAATTGAAAATTTATATGCTTATAGACAAGGCTTTCGAAATTTTTGAAAAGCAGCTCAAGACACTAATTGGTATAGTTTGTTACGTCTGATTTCAGTCAGTATTGGGACGTTAATGGGCTGAGATGATGATAAATTAAAAGTTAAAATTTGCATTTTCTCTGTTTTTCAGCACTGGTTTCTAAGCAGCCGTTCCGAGTACAACAATGTTTTTTACGTTTGTAATAAAATGCATTTACGCACGGCCAAAGAGGGACCGCCAGCTGTAATATTCACTAACAATCAGCAGCTTGTGGAGAAAGAGGCGGGGGCCAATTTTCAGAGAGGCGCAGTGGACACACCCCGTCTACCTCCTTGTGCAATTATAGCGTCTGTAGCCGACTTTCCGTAGGGGTCCATGGTTAGACAGCAGGGGCCCTTTGCCCCCGCCGCTTAAGACCCTCCTGACGCTGCCGGACGGACTCTCCTGGCATGCCCGCTGCGCCCCTCACAGATCTCTCTCGGTGTAATCAGACCCCCAGCCGCGCCAAAGTCCTGTCCGCGGGAGACCGTTCGAGTATAACTGCCCTTTTTTTATCGTCTGTAAAAAATGCTGTTTATGCACTGCCTCCCGGCCGATGGGGGGACCGAGAGGGGAGGAGGGGAGTGTGGGGCTCACTACGGCAGACGCTCATTTCACTTTTGAAGCCTCTATTACGTAATCATCATCTTTTTGATGTCATCGCGGAGTAGCTTTTTTTCTTAGTAGTGTTCGAGACGCCATTCAACTTTAAAGATGTTTTTTAAATAAATAGTAATTATGTTCGAAATGTGGGGTGCGCGCGTGTTTACCTTGAGACTGCCGTCAGCGGTGAGCCGCAGCCGGTTGCAGCCGCCGCAGAAGGGCGCGCTCATGGAGCTGATGAAGCCCACGGCGCCGCGGTACCCCGGCGCGCTCCACACGCGCGCCGTGTCCCCCGCGCGCGCCGCCCGGGGCGTCAGCACGGCCTGGTGGGCCCCCCCCGCGGGCCCCCCCGCCGGCCCCCCCGCGGGCCTGATGCTGGCCGCGGCGGCCCGCAGCGCCTCTCGGTGCGGCACCATCTTGCTGTCGTCCCACTCGTTGCCCGAGAACGGCATGAACTCTATAAACCTGATGGATCACCTGAATGAAGCTTACGTGACTATAAGGATTGATGTAAATCCACAAGTCAGTCCGACTGACCTAAAACCGAATTTCAAGATCGTAGTGTCCGACCTTTCCGGCTGGCTTCCGATCGACTTTGTTTTAACCCATGGGAACGAACGATGCACCATCGTTTTCGGAAACGGAAAATAAATGTTTTGTTGTCCCCAAAATAAACATACAAATAACAATATTCCACTCCTGCCAAACTGTGATACAGGTTACGGAGAAAGGCGATTAGCACACGGCACCGCGCACCGCCGCGGTTGGCGGTGAAGCGGATCTCATGTCGCATTGATCTCTATTAAATCCGTCGATGCCTAACACACGTACACCGCACCGCTCGAACGCGCGATCAGGCAGACCGCCAACCGCGGAGGTGCGCGGTGCCGTGTGCTAATCGCCTAAGATGTCACTGAAATTTTCAATCCCGCTCCCGCATCCTCCGAACTTACAGAGTTCGGAGGATGCGGTTTCAATAATTACATTTCTACGAATCGCATTATCTACATTTTGTCAATATTTATAATTAAACTGCTACAATTAAAATTCTAAATCGATTTTTGCCGAATTCTCGTGGACTAGCGTTTGTAGATTTTTATACAACCATTTTCTGAACAAGAAGTTCTAAAAGTTCAGTAAAAGTCCTTTTTACGCCTTGACTGAAATAACTTTTATAATAATAATCCTTTGTTGCACATAAAACATAAATATTTTACAAAAGGTATTTAAAAACTTAAAGTACAAAGGTGGACTTATCTCTAGAAGAGATCTCTACCAGCCAACCCTAGAAGTTGTGTATAAATTTGTAGGTACGGGATTAAATTTGGTTAAAGATCTTTGTTAAAAAAGGTAATTAAAAAAAAAAAACTTATTTATACCATGCATACTTACATATATATATATATATCAATATTATACATACATAAATATCAATATTATGATTAATAATGTAATAAAAAATATATATTATAAAAAGTGTTAACTTAGTGCCAAAACAGACAAGTAGTGATTTCTCAGTTTATTTTTAAAGGAATAGATAATAGTGAGTCCATTGAAGCACTGACCTACTCAATAACAAGATAATGAGGATCGTTTCCAGACGAACGCGTGCGGGCGCTGCGATCGCGCGGTACCCACACTGAACAAACGTTGCCTTATTAACATTACTTAGTTTATATAAAAATATATTTCGATTATTAAATAAGTTCATCTAGCAACTGACTTTGGTTGTGTCCGTCGGGACCCAGTTTGAACCTCCACTCAAAACCGATCACTAATTACCTAAAGTAGTAAGTAGATATATCATTAATTGATGTATTCTTTTAAGATCTAATAAAATGTGTTCGGTACCTGACTTCAACGTCGCGCTCCCGGGTGAACTCCACGAAGTCTCCGATTTCGTCATCGTTAAACCCTAAAAACAATGTACCCATTACAAGAATACGTGGTGTGTATGCTGTGAGGTCACTTGTCACAATAAAACAGCATTTAACTTAATGACTATGTGCAAATAATTAAACAAACGAATGGCCCATAACCGCAATCGTGGCGGGTTATCTGTATTTAATCGATAATAACTTAACAAACGGAAAAAGAAGTACGTTTCATTAGATTGTAGTGTTCCCTTCATTCATTTGTGTCGGCGGTCATCGAGATATTTGTTTGATAGAAAGACTTACAGCATGTCGTACCTACCGTCGACATGGATCCCAACATACATAATATCACGCCTATTTCCCTGAAGGGGTAGGCAGAGGCATACTATACGCCCAAACTTCGCCAATTACATTGTTGGTCTCACGTAATAGGTGGCGAGCCTATTGCCGCTAACCGTCAACTTTTAAGTTCGCCAGAGCCTCGTCTGTTGTTCGGCAGATGCCCCACTCGCAGGTGAGGTTGGCTTGGGCTCCTCAGATCGTGGGTATGGAAATGGACTAGTGAGTGGTGCTGGTAATGGTGTGGTGGTGGTGGTGGGGGGGGGGGGGGGGGCAGACTGACCCTTGATGAGAACGACGTTGATCTTGACGGGGCTGTAGCCGAGCTGCAGCGCCAGGTCCACGCCGGCCAGGACGCGCGCCAGCCCCTGCCGACACACACCATTGTAGAATACGACATTTTACAAAACGACAAGCCAAATTTAAAATGGCGATCATTTTTAAATTTCTCTGAAAGAAGTGGCTCCCAAAGCAATTTGTGGGTTGGTTAGGTTATTTTACGCAAATATCTAAAAGTAGGTGTATGGTATACTTTTATATATACTAAAAGTATAAAAGTAGAAAGTGATTGTATGCTTTATACACATCACAATTTGACTTGCCGTTTGGCAAAAAAACTCATTTTGTTCTTAGATCTCCCTGCGACATATTATAGTGAAGTGAAGTCTCCACTACTTTATTGACGGGTTATGACTTGACTAAGACGTAAAAGCTGCATCGTGTTGAATTCATATACAAATATGATTTATCACAATACTTGACACAAGCACTATATGGTACCTAAAGCTCTTTCGAACGGACACTGGCGACGCAGCGCCTGCCTGCCCACATTCATTGCAGTGTCAATTCACTAAGATATAACACTTCACTGTCCTCGTCTACGAGAGAGACACCTATGTGCTCACTGCTACCGCTATCTCCAGCTTCCTTGGAAGCAAAAATAAGTGTCACATACCGAAGCGTCTCGGTCATAATGCGGCAAACTAAGACCGAATCAAATCTAAATTGCAGACTATCAGCACTCGAATAAGAAATTTGAAAAATCGGTTCTAAGCAAGACCACTAAGCTCTGGAATTCGCTGCCAGCTCATGTTTCCTATTTCCTATGATCCCGGGTCTTTTAAGCGGGGCGTGAAACGGCATTCAGCAGGCCGTTACAAGTGGATGCGTTTTGTTCCGTGCTTATTTCACGGTATGAAGCGCTTTAATTTTTTATAAATTGCATCGACTGCTTACCATCGGCAGGATGTAGTAATTATGACGTGTCACATTGAAAAAAAATGGAACAAACCTTGCAATAAATATTTACTTGCGCGGTGGTCGAAGTCGATAGGTCGATAGATAGATATTCGTGTTTTAGACGGGAAAATAAAATAGTTTTTTTTCATTTATATTATTAAGAAATAAAACACACAACATTTGTCAAGAACAACGATTGAAACCAATAAAAGAGTAATAAGAAGCAACGCAGCGGCCGCTCCTGTGGCTGTCTGTGGCTGTCTGTCTGCCGGTGGTTCATTTTTCCTAAATTTAGGGCATTGACTCAATGCTTATCCGAGTTGACACTTCAACTCACATGTCATTCATTTATCTATGTTTTGCTACTGTAAGCATGTGCGAACCTTGTATGAAATAATTACACATTGTAGGTAATTCATCTAAAGAGCTACTAGATTCTAAGAAGTCTCTTCAGTATTTTCTGATACCTACTAATATTAATGAATCGATTGCGAAGCAGCAAATGAGTAGAATAGAAACCTTTTAAAATATAGATATTGTACAGGAAGTACGCAACGGAGCGCGTCATACTGCACCTGTGTTTGCGCTTCCTTCTTTGATATGTAAAAAACATGTTTGCCGAGTCTGTGGCCACATTCGCTGGCACATCATTAGCATATCGATCGGAACTAAAGTGGCGTTTACTGAGTGGCGTAGGTACTCTCATGCCGACCCGTTGGATTGTTACTGAAATGAAAACATCTGTGCTCACGCCCGTGTTACAAGTTGTTGGTCACATTATGTGCGGCAGATCGCTTATGTAGGTATTGCGCAAGTAAATAGCAAGACAGTTAGATAAACGTACATTACGCACCAGAAAAAAAATGTTATTATAACAAATAAAAAAGACGTGTGGCACTCGGAGACTGCCGCGTTAAAGCTATTGCATGGCATTTTTCATCAACTTATGCAATTATAATTATTAATTTATTTTATTTATGCAGTATTTTTCTTTGATATTAATTCAAGTTACATTTTGAGCGTGGTGACCGATAAAAAAATAAATTTTAGCCACCCGATACCAACAATGCCACCTAAAGGCGGGTCGCTGAACTAAAGAGACGCGTGATATCAAAAAGTCATTAAAAGTTCTGCTATTTATCGATAGACGGAAAAACTAAAAAGTATCACCGCCGTGCCGGTCGGAGTGGGGGGTGTTAGGTTTTTATTCGATACGGAATTCTGGATTCGGTCTCCACGCTCAAGGCCCGCGATTGAAGTTATGCAATAGCTTAAAAATACATTACATATATTAGGTAGGTAATTGCGATTTGTGTATCTACCTATAGGTATGATTTTGGGAATTGTATAGTATAAGGCAGTTTAAAGACCACAGTTTTATAGAAACGTATTCAAAATGCGACGGATTTCCTGTCATGACATATTCCTGTTTTGTACGAGAATAGACAGAATATGATTTATGTAAAATGCCACAGTATCGGGTCTAAAATACTCACATCGAGAAACTACAAAGTTTATGGGTTTCAAAGAAATTGAAACATTGCTCAACAACGCCGAACCACGGATTTAAATAATTATAACATTTAAAGTAAAGTGGGGATCGAAATTGTAAAAAATGCTTCGGCTAAATCAAGAGAGACACCGATGCAGCTTCGAGCATTGTCCTTCGCGGAATTGCCGCTGATGCAGGGTCGTGTGTAGTGTGGAGTGTGTAGTGTGGAGTGTGGAGGGACTGACCGGGCGGCGCGCCATGCGCTCGTAGCGCTCGGGCCGCAGCGAGTCGAGCGACACGTTGAGCGCGGCCAGGCCGGCCCGCCGCAGCGCGCCCAGCCGCCGCAGCAGCACCAGCCCGTTCGTGGTCATGGCCACGCTGCCGAACCCCACCGCGCGCAGCTCCTCTGCACCCCCAACCCGCCATTACACAACATTGCACTCTCCCCGCACAAACAAACATTTCACTATATTTCGATAGATTATATTAGTACAAATTGTTGTACAAGTAGTATTTACATATGTATATTGCTTTACTCTGTCAATAACCACTAACCTAATACTTACCTATCACCTGAGTACACATAAGAAATCGCTTAATATAAGGCATTTAATAAATTCATTATGCTAGTTAGAAACGTGTTCTTAACTAATTTTAATTCATAGGTAATTAATTAGTTAACTATCTATTAGTTAGATCCCATCGCTTGAAAATTTATCGGTTATTCATTAAAAATCTTTGACTACAACACAAACAAAGCATTTGAAAAGTATTGATTTATGCTGGGCAGAAACTGATATTTCTTATACTCAAGTCACTGAAATTCTATTGTTTCCTATCTCCCGGCTGCCTCTCTATTTCGTTGATCAACTAATAGGTGTTGTTCAAATATATCCCTAATGGTAGCCGATTGATCTGAACTACTGACCGATGATTTCGGCGAGGTCCTTCCGCAGCGTCGGCTCGCCGCCCGTGAGGCGCACCTTGTCGACGCCCAGCGCGCGGAACACCCGCAGCAGCCGCGACAGCTCGGGCCGCGTCAGCAGCCCCGCGCGCCCCGTCAGCGGCGCGCCCTCCGCCGGCATGCAGTACTGGCCTGCACAACGCACAACCTTCGCATTCAGCACTCATCCAACTGGATTGCAGAACACACCACTCGATTCCATACCTCATTATATTGTAACGCAAAAACTGAAAGCTTGCTGCTATTCCAGTTCAGTATAGAAAAAATTGTGAAAAATATAAAAACCAAATACATGATGTGTCATAAAGAAGTTTACTAGAACTACTTTAATTTACACGATTAATTATTTAGGCATCCCACCAACATCTCAGGAGCCCGAGCCAGCCTCACCTGCTGTGGAGCACCGGTCGATTAACCGACGAGGCTTTCGCTATATAAAAGTTCGCGGTAAGCGGCACCTATTACGTCCGACCGACAATAGAATTGCCGAAATGTGGGCTTAAAGTATGCCTCTACCTACCCTCTTCGGAAAAAAGAGTGTGAATATATGTATATATCTAAATGTAGTTCTATAAACTGTAGCCACCCTAGCGGTTCTAGAAGTTAAAACCAATAGTGTCCAAAAAAAGCATTCATTGCCGATGACCAAAAAAGATCCTCCTCTTAATAATTAAGAGAAGTGCGTTATTTATTAGCGGGTAAATGTCTGAATACTTGACCAACGTAACTTTACGTTACTACGACCACATTTTTAATTGCTGATGTAGTAAAATAGCTGGAAATCGCGCGTCTTCGCACTGACAAGAAGTCGATTTAACAAAGCGTCGCAGTATACAGATGCGTTATAACATTCTTGAAAGTTTGATATTACGGCTTTCGCACTCAAGTAGGTAACTCCTTATGCCAGGAGGATATCTTAGTAAGAAAGAACAAAGTTTCCAACAGTTTCTAAAAGAATTTATTAGACACGAGACTTACATCTGAGATTGCAGCGCTCCGTGAGCGAGATGCGCAAGTAGTTGTGTCGGCGGCCGTGCAGATCCATGAGTGGGCCTGTTTCCGACTCCGCACCAGTGGGGCCCACAGCCGCGCCGTCGCTCACCTTACGGATACGTTCAATGTTTTTATTACTTGTCAAATGGATAAAGGAAAAGTATTGGCGATAAGAGTCAGGTAATATATGTACACAAATGATTGTCGGCAGTATTATAAAATTGAGTAATCTCAAACTCTCAAAAGGATTTCTGAAACATTTTGTTGATTCTTCTACTAATCCTCATTTTCAATACATACTTTATTTTGCATAATAGATACTTAAAGGCAAAAAGTGCAGAGACAATAAGCTATGTAGAATAAGGTACTAAATAATAAGTAAATAATTATAAAACTAGGTTGCTGACTTGGAGTTTGGACATGTGTAATAAATGACTGTGCATGAACTAACAAAAAAAATTAGGTTTATTTGATTGAATATTATCTTTTTGTTGGGGAGATAGTTCAATTAGCATGGTCCATAAAGATGTTGTTCCCAGTTCAGTGGTAATCATTAAGCCATCCTAGGTATGCTTGAAAGATTTGAACAGCTACACTCCTGCCTTTACCAATACACACTAGCTCGGCATGGTCGAGTCAGACCTGAACCTCTCTCACCCTGGTTTGTAATAAGAGTCTCAATCTCAGTAGCGGGATATTAATGGTCTGAGATGATGATGCTAGGTTTGTAAGCAGCTTCCTTTTTATCAGGAAGTACATATCTTCTTGTAGACAACAAATTGCTATACAATAATATTCATATAATATTTTCGTATAAAGTATAAATTATCAATTGTTTTGTATTGCATCAGTAGCTATCATTTCAGTACTATAAAGTCTTGTATGTGGAAAATTTATTCACTGATTTCTTTGAAAATATTATACAAGATTTTATTGTGAAAAAAAACTTAACTTTATTAAACTGTTTTGAGTTTAATAAAACTAAGTTTTTTTGAAAAAGTAGTATAAAGTATAGACTAGATTATAATTCCACATATTGTGTATTTGTCTGGGAAGTCTAGTGTAGCATGCTATACTTTTAAAGGATTCCCCTCTTGTGATCAATCAGCTGTGTTATTGTATGCGTATGTTGATGTACAGTCATTTAAATTAAAGTTAATTTTAATCTCAAAAGATATGTTTAACAATAAGTAATACAGTAATTGCTATATAGAATATTTTCGAAAGACAAGTAAAACTTCACAAACTTTGATTAAGTATATAATTCTAGTGGCAGAAATTAAATTAAGAGAAAACAGTTCTCACAAATTAAAAACTGACAATTCTTAAGTAATAGTTCGACTTTGTGAATTAAAGATTTACAGAATAGAATCATTGAAGTAGCAGTTCATATATTAAATTTAAGCAATAACTTACATTCTCAGAAAACCTGCGAGCGGTAGCTGTCGTGCGAATCGTTCCATTTACTTCGACCTTCGGTACTAACGATAACCATTTAATTTGTCTGATGTAATTTCGCATAATTATTTCCTTTTTATAGAGACGGCACGTTTAGACGTTTGAAATCCGATAACTAAACTAAAAGTATTAAAACAAGAAGTAAACAAACCAAATTGACATTAGTCACTGTGACACTGACAGTTCAAAAGTAAACAAATAAAAAATGGATGAATGGATACACTAGAATAGACCTCTCCAAAAACGTATCGAATCAAAATGAGTTGAATGAAATTACATATCAATTTATGAAACATTTCTTGACCAATGCTGTAAGCTCCTTGGGTACGTGGGTATAAATTTTATTCTTATTGAATTTATACAAGTTAATCTATTTGTCATAGCCGCGATCATACCTCTTTAAGTAATTACACTTTTTCAATGTTGTTCCTATCATGACACGATGACAGGCCTTAAATTCTTATAACAAAATAGTATTTATTAACCGACTATGGAACTATCGATTTTTCATTTCTTGATGATGTTACATTGTAAAAGTAGATTATTATACATTGTTTCAAAACGTTTTAACTCCGACTCGAACTCAGATCTCAAGAAGCTACTGAGCTACCTACGATACGCTACGATATACGATGAAGCATAGGATTCATTTCGTTTCTGCTATTCTAACATTTCACTTTAAACCCTTTTGTAATGTTTAGGAATGGTTTGGTAGGAACGTTCGGATTTTCCAATGCGCGGAGGAAACCCTGTTCAGACTTTAGTATATTGTCTTGACATATAAAACGACCTAAGTATGATCCAGTTTGATCGAGTGTAGATGTTGAAAGAACCTGTTCATATATCATAGAAAAATAACAGTTTTATATTATTTTATTTGCCCACTTACCAACTATATAGTTTTTTTTCTCCCCAATTGGCAATTTAAAATTTGCCAGCGTCGAGTGTCAACAAAATTAAAAAGAATATAATTTGAACAATTAACGTATATAAAATCAAACGTTACTTTCCCAGGAGAACTTTAACTACCTGCAACAAAATAAACAAAGTCTACATTACGACTTTACATTACAATACAGTTATTCATTTACAAATAACAACATAACAAATCTAATTATACACTTAGAAACTGAAAGATACTACCTAAAGTTTTGATTAATTAATTACAATAAATTCACTAAATATCCAATTAAGAAGGAATCTATAGAAGAAAAACTATATAGTTCATTTGGCAAATGAGCGAAAGTTATTCGTTTGGGAGACTTGTGTTAGTACTGAACGCATCTAATTGTCAACGAAGGTTTGACAGAACTCACTCGTCTGACAGACAGAGGTCACAAATGTGTAGGTAACTATAGTTCTTGCTCTGAGTTGTTTATGTTTTTGTAAGTTCCGTAAATGAGAAATGAATAATTTACAGGTGTAGAAAGTGCTTTCTTAAGTTCAGTTTACATTAACATGTCACTGTTTCCTGCTTATGGTAAAAGTATTGACACCGATGTAGAAATATCAGGTGGGGTATTCAATGTTAAATAAAAATATTTGTTTTTGTTTATTTTTTGTCAGTAAAATGTTTACACAGTGGAATAAGCGGTGAGACTTTAGTTTTCTACCTCACCAAACTCTATAAGCCACGAAAACATCATGAGCTTTAGTTGAAGTTGTTTTATAATTTTTTTATAACCTCCACTTTCCTTTTGTTCTACCTCTGCCCTTTACCCATAAGCCCCTTTTTTCGTCTAATGTTATAGGAGTAAATTAAAAGAGTAATTTTAATAAATTGAGTATTTGTAATTCTTCATTGACAGATGTTGATGCAAAGGTTCCATTGTGGGAGGAGCAGTCTCTGTCCCCTAGAAGGGAGGCGCGGCTGCTCGCCAGCGACGAGGAGTCCCCGCCGCGGGCGGCCCGGTCCCCTCGCAATGCACCCCCTCCTCCCTCCTGCGATTTCTACCTCGATAGAGCGGCCGATAATGCAAATTTACGAGTATCCACACTATACTTTCCAGGCCGACCACAGTGAGTTGTAAACAATAGTATCTGATAAATTCCTCTTCTACATTGTTTTCTTAACAATAGGTCTCCTATGATATGAAAAATGTGCGTAATTGGCCATCTATGTCATTCACTTCACTTGTATGATTGGCTTCAGAAGTAGTTGAACACAAGCACTATGATGTGCCTGTAATTGAATAAGAAAGGTGTAACTAAAACTAGCAGTCTACAAAGAAAGGTCTAGTGACAAATTACCATAATTGTCAGCTACTTCTGAGGCAAGTTTTACCTATGGGTTACCTTCACTAGTACATAGCACTATCAGGAGGGTGCACAGACATTTTGAGTAGGTTGTGCAGTGTGTAGTGGAGTAGCTATATATAAGTAATTTTTAATATTTATTTTTTAAAGCTTAGCCAAGGTTTTCAGGGCTTCTTTCTATGTATGGTGTGCACATTATTGGACTGTGTATACTTATAATTCTCACATATTGCTCACATAATGTGACCAAATCTAAAGTGAGGAAGAACAATTTTTTCACAAAATACCTGATTTTGGACAAAAGTAGGTTATTCTCTTTAACACAAGTGACACAGATGTATTCAAAATCCCAAATGTCATTCATTAAAACAATTGTAATCAATTAATTTGTAGATACCCCAAGTGGTCTGGTGAGGCGCTGGGCGGAGTGCGGGCGGGCGGCGCACCCTCCCGCAGGCACCGGCGCAGGCGGTACTACGAGGGGGCCGCGGGGGGCCTCGCCTCCCAGGGGGCCGCGGCCGACGAGCTGGCCGCGCGGCAGGGGGCCTTCCGCCGCATGCTTGCAGACACACCACAGGACGCCACTCTCTGGCTCCAGTTCATCAACTTTCAGGTTTTGTCCTCGGCTTCTGCATGTAATTCGACTTCTGCTTCGAATGTTCGCGTGTTTTCCTAGGGAAAAGACTGTTTGTTTGTATTGAAAAAGCTCCAAAACTACTGGGTCAATTTGCAAAATACTAATTCAGCCGTAGATAGCTAGATTCGTCATATGAGTGGTATACGTGCAGGAGACGTGCGTGGGCCTGGGCGCGGCGCTGGAGACGGCGCGCGAGGCGGCCGCGCGGGCGCCGGGCTCGCGGGCCGTGCGCGACCGGCGCTGGACGCTCGCCCGGGGGCATCTGCCCATCGACCACTACCTCACCGAGCTCCGGGACCACATCGCCAAAGGTCAGCTATTAATTGGACCAATGTAGTTGCATTCTGGTTTGGAGTTTGCTGTTACTAGTTTGTTCAAATCCGTAAAAAGAGGCAAACATGTAAAATTTTTATTTTTATGGTTGACTGCATATTTTATGTTGTTCTGCCTCTTTTTATGGTTCATACCACAAAAATGTCCAAACATTATTGTTAAAAATTAAGAAAAAATGGTAAAAATATAATTCTTATCCAGCTATAAAACAGCGTTAAGTGCTATATTGACTGCTTTTTAGGTGTTCATTACGCTTGGTTGCTGCTTGGGTAGGTAACGCAGGCCATCTAACAATGACTATTCCACCATTTTTTGAACAGATGTGACATCTGTTAGACTCTAACAGATGTCAGATTGAGCTAACAGTTAGAGCCATCAGACTTGTAGCCACAATATAGATAACCCACACGGAATCCATTCAGTTACCTAGATGATCCCGTATGCACGTAATACATTTTTATATAACATTTTTTGTTTCTCAAATAAGTTAATCTATGTAGTTGTCTCCCCACCTCCCCACCTCCGCAAATCTCTTTTATACTCTTTACCAAAACCTGCGGCAAAACACTCATCAATGGGCGAGCAGAAAAGCTCCTATTTACTAGATATTAACAACTAATATTTAGGAGAGACCACGTTTCGAATTTGTCTACAAAATTCATTAATTTAAATTGTGTCACCTCAGAGAATTCGCTACCGCTGCGTTGCGAACTGTGGGAGCGGCTGCTGATAGCGGTGCCGCAAGCGACGAGCGCGAGCGGGGGCGGAAGCGGAGGCGGGAGCGTGGGGCAGGTGGCCGCCGCCGCCATGCGGGACATGCGCCGCTTCGCGCCCGCCTACCCGAGGCTGCTCTATCTGTATGGTGAGCAGCATCCGGAGTTCCAAGGATTCTATTAAGACGTATTGTTGTTGATGTTGTTTAGTTGTGCTTTATACTTTATCTGTGTAATGTTTAACTAAGGTTTTTAAATAAACATATGAATAAATGCTGCTTAGAATGATGAATCCACCCTCGTCGCGGGGCAGGGCGGGGGTGGCGTGCACGGTCTCAGAACTGGGTTTACGTGTAGGTTGTTACCTGCGGAGCGCGGGGCTGGGGGAGATGCTGACGTTGCTGGTGGAGCTGGTGGCCACCATGACGTTCCCGCCGTCCGAGCACTTCCCGCCCCCGCGCGACCCCGCGCTCGAGCGGCAGCGGGAGGAGCGGCTCGAGCGGACGGAGGACCAGCTCGTCGCCAGCGGCCTGCCGCTCGCCGTGCGGTGGGCGCGCGTCGAGGCGGCGCGGGCGGCCGCGCACTGGCGGGCCCCCGCAGGCCCCGCGGGACAGGCCCCCGCGGGGGACCCGCAGCGCGCGCCGGGCCCCGCCGACGTAGCCGACGTGCTGCACCCGACGCGCCCCGACGCCGCGCTCGCCGCGCGCCTGCTGCTGCTCGCCAAGGTACCGTGCCCCCCGTGCCCCCCCGTGCCCCCCCCCCTGTTCTCCTCAGCTTAGGAGGATTCAGTTATCACTCAAAGCATTGTATTGAAGAGGGCTTTAGCCGGTTCCATATACACCAATGGTACTGGCCCCCGCCTTTTTCTCCACAAGCGGCAAGCTACGTCGGAAGATTTTTAGTGGATATTACTGCTGGCAGTCGCGTCTGCCGGTGGTGAGTCCCACACCCCCTTTCGGTCCCCCTTCGACCGGAAGGCGGCACTGAGGGAACCTTTCATCACAGTAAAGTAAGTATGTAATGTGACACTGAGCTGAATTTGTTGCATAGGGAATGGTCACAACAATCTGGTTGACTATTTATTCAAATTGATATAAGTTGAAAATGAAGGAGTGTGTACGGTGGTCCGCTTGCGGTTGTAAGCCGCCGCTCGCCACTCGTACAGTAAGAGGAAGGAGGGATGAGATGCTGTACCAGGGGGTACCCTGGCCACCAGCGGAGGGGAAAGGAGTGCTGTACCAAGGGGTCGCCCTGGCCACCAGCGGAGGGGAAAGGACTGCTGTACCAGGGGGTAGCCCTGACCACCAACAGGAAGGGAAGGGAATGCTGTACCAGGGGGTGCCCTGGCCACCAGCAGGAAGGGAAGGAACTGTACCGGGGTGTAGCCCCGGCCGACAGTAGGAGGTGTAGAGAGAGGAATGAGACCCAACACGGACGGTTGAAATCTAATTTATTGCATATAACTGTAATGTTTATATATTAATTACATATTGTGTACACATATAAAGATATAAAGAAGTGCAGCGTCTGTGTAAAGTGCCGACGCTGCACGAGGATGTTGCAACTGGGCCGACTCGCCGCTGACCACGCTGACGCCAAGTCCAATGTACAAGATGTAGACTTGTACAGAGTGGGATCCTGTCTTGTGTCAATGTGGCGAATCTCTGTGCTTTTATTAACCTAAGCAGTATATAAGATTCATTTTAAATAGTTCTAGCAAGGTACCTTCGCCAAAGCGTTTCAGCGTTTATTCACATAAGGGTGAAAATGTCCCACTGTTCTTGCGAAACAAAGTTGCATCACTGGTTTACAGTCAGTACTATTTTATTTTATTTTACAATTTTGGGAAAACTTACGGCTAATTACAATATTATCTTAGATTTACGTTTATAACAAAGCCAATTACAAGTTTCCACTTATAATTATTTCTATAACAAAGTGAACTTATATGGAGGACTAAACCCCGCTAATTGCAAAGCATTAACAAGTGCAAACTAAATAAATACTACATCCGAAACACATAATGCAACGTATGTACATGCATATTTAAAAAAAATATTAAACACTGCGATGACATTAAATAAACTTATTAAACTAAATTATTGATATAAATAAACACTAATATTTTAAGTTTCAAAAAAGTTTCTACTTAGAATAACTTTGAGTGAAGCTATACTCTTATGGTGTAAATCTAAGTCGACAGCCCGACATTCTTGGTTAAATGGACGGCATGCCCTTACTATATATGAATTTCCCCTATAATTAGTTCCCACAGCCGGGGTTGAAAGAAGGTCATGCCTTCTCAGAAAAGCAGAAGGCACACGCAGTCCAATCTCAGCAAGCAAATCAGATACGCAAATTGAACCATTCATTATCTTAAATAAGAATATTAAGTCTGCTATTTTTCTCCTTATTTGTAGCGGCAAAATATGAAACCTTATACAACGACTAATGTAATTAGGCTGATACGAATTGGCATGATACTGAACATATCTTAAAAATTTACGTTGAATGCCCTCAGTACAATCAATGTAAATGTTATAGTGGGGGTTCCAAATTTGTGAAGCATATTCGATTACGAGTATATGCAGAATACTGTGATCAATACGATCAAAACATTTACTGAAGTCAGTAAAGTAAAAAGTAAAAGTAAAAAGTTCTTTATTTCATAAACTATTACATAGCACTTGAAAACGTCAAAACAAAATATACATAAAAAAAAAAAAATTATATTAACCCTGAAATCACGAAGCTTAGATTCACTTACATGCAAATAAATAAAAATTAGGTGTAAGTGAATCTAAGTGCCAGTTCCGAGCCTCCGCTCTGTGAGAAGAACTGACAAGAAACTCACAGGCTATGCTCTTTTAAATTATTTTTATTACATGACACACACAGTGTAAATTTGATGATACTGAAAGGGTCCCCCGAAGCTGTAACCAATAAAGTAGCACTAAGGGAACCTTCCATCACAGTCAACTAAGTATGTATTGTGAAACTGAGCTGAGCCTGTACAATAAGGGATGGTCACGACAATGATCTGGTTGACTTTTTATTCTAATATACACATACAAGTTGAAAATGTTAAGCCCAAGCTTGTTTATCCGATAAGTAATCATTAACAGCATAATACCCCTTTTGAAGAAACTGCTTTTTAACTACAGTTTTAAAAGTTGCCAATGGTAGATCAATTATTTCCTGCGGAATTTTATTAAAAAATCTGATACTATTACCCAAAAATGAATTTTTTGTTTTGTGAAGTCGACAATTTGGCAGAGAGAGCTTATTTCTATTCCTAGTATTAAAATTATGTACTTTTGAATTTTTATCAAATGTATTAATGTTTTTGCGAACATACATTATATTATCGAATATATACTGAGATGCAACCGTTAATATGTTTATTCTTTTAAACATCTCTCTAAGAGAATCTCTGGACTTAAGATTATAGATAGCTCTTATGGCGCGCTTTTGTAGTACAAATATATTATGTATGCCCGCAGCAGATACCCACAATAACATACCATATGACATAATGCTATGAAAATAGCTAAAATAAACTAATCTAGCTGTTTCTTCGTCTGTTATGAGTCTTATCTTTTTGATGGCATAGCATGCTGAGCTAAGCCTTCCGGACAAATCCATTATATGGGGGTTCCACTGCAATTTAAAATCAATATTGATGCCTAAGAACTTTGTGTCATTTAATAACTCGATATTCTTGCCATTCATTTTCAAGTTAGTTGAGACTTTTGTAACATTAGGCAATGAGAACTTTATACATTTAGTTTTACTTGCGTTAAGAGATAGATTGTTAACCGTAAACCAATGTAAAACCTTCGCAAGAGCATTATTTATCACGTCAGAATGATCCTTGCCTCTGTTCACTTTAAATATCAGAGACGTATCGTCAGCAAACAAAACTGTTTCGCACAGATCTCTAGTATAGAAAGGTAGATCGTTAATATAAATTAGAAACAATAAAGGGCCTAAAATCGAACCTTGTGGAACTCCCATAAGCAATGGCGCGCCAGAAGACTCGACTCTATTAATAACTACTTTTTGAGTTCTGTCACTCAAGTAAGATTTAATTAATTTTAAAGAATTACTATTAACACCATAATATGTCAATTTAGCTAACAAAGTAGGATGGTCAACGCAATCGAATGCCTTCGAAAGATCACAAAATACTCCAATCGCATCCTGCCTGTCCTCCCAGGCGTCAAATATATGCTTCATTAGGGCTACACCAGCATCTGTAGTGGATTTACTCTTAGTGAAACCATACTGCTGAGAATGAAATAAGGAATTCAGAGAGAAATGACAAAGTAATTGATTAAAAATAACTTTTTCAAATATTTTACTAAGAGCTGGGAGTACTGATATTGGTCTATAGTTAGTAGGATCAGACTTCTCACCAGCTTTAAAAAGAGGTATTACTTTACTGTATTTCATTAAACTTGGAAATGAACCATCATCAATACATTGATTAAAAATAGCTGCCAACTGAGGAGCAATAATATTAATGATAGATTTAATAATGTTGGTTGAGATTCCCCATAAATCCTCAGTTAATTTTAAATTTATTGTATTAAAAGTATTAACTATTGTAGAGCCATCAATATGTCTAAAACTAAATAATTCACTACAAAGAGGTACATTGTCTTCAAGAAGAAAGACTGCACGCTGAGTAGAGGAGTCAAGTGCTTGAGTTGTCTCTAATGGTATATTTACAAAGAAATTCCGAAATGCGTTGGCCACCTCTTCTTCTTCTACAATATCTTTATCATCGACTTTAAGAGTTATTATGCTATGATTATTCTTGTATTTTCCAGATTCTTGGTTTATGACATTCCATGTAGCTTTAATTTTATTTTTGGAATTCATAATTTTATTTTTAAGATGCATTGACTTAGCAGTGGTGCAAACAAGTTTGAACAATTTTGAATAATTTCTAACATATTGAATCTGTTGAAGTACTTTTTTCTCTATATAAATCAAAAAGTTTCTTCCTACTTTTATAAATACCGGGAGTAGCCCAATCACAAAACTTCCTTTTGTTTGAAATTTCCACACTTTTCAGCTTAAAGTTATTCGTAAATTCTTGTTGTACAATTCCGAACAATTTAGCATAATTTATAGCGGAATTGTTTTCTAACGTGGTAAGCTTTTCGTTGACATTGCTTTGAAATTTCAAAACCAGATTCTTTGTTATTGGTCTAATTAATATTTTTTTAGTTACATTTTGAAAATTATATTCAAAACTAATAATCTGTCCACTGTGGTCGGAAGTTACGCCATACTCAATTGATTTATGTACAATAGTAAAATTACAAAAAATATTGTCTAAGCATGTTGAAGACGTAGGCGTAATTCTAGTGGGTTCAAGAAAAGAATTAAGTAAATTAAAAGACTTGAACAAATTCAAAAACCTAACTGTTATTGAGGAAGATTCCAAAATATTAACATTAAAGTCACCACATACTATAACTTTTTTATTACTTTTGCATAAGGTTGCTAAAACATCCTCCATTGCAGTTTTAAACTGTTGATAATTGCCACTAGGCGGTCTATAAACACATAAAACAATAAAATGGTTAAGCTCTGTACAAGACAATTCTAAAACACGTTCAACTAAAGATGTTTCAACATCCCTACGAGCCCTATTGTTTAAACTATTATGTACTAAAATAAGTGATCCACCTCTTATAGATTGTTTACTGTGAAATGCACTAGCTACTTTATAATTTTGTAGTCCCAGTAGAGACTCATTAACATTTAGCCAATTCTCAGTTACACACATTACATGGATATTTAATGACTCTAATAACAAACTTAATTCTAGATCTTTGCCTGAAATGCCTTGAACATTCATTGAGTGTATATAACATCGACCTGGGACTTCATAGACGACATATGATATGTAAGGAAGTCAGTGCAAACTACTAGTTTAGATGTTGTGGATCTACCTTTAAGAAAACCATGTTGATTTTCAACAAAATTTAATTTTAAAGATGCTGAAAGTTGTAAATGTATTATTTTTTCAAGAATTTTCGCGAACACACACAATTTTGAAACGGGTCTATAATTTTCAACTCTATCCTTGGGTCCTGTTGTACTGTGAGTTAATACGAAAACGACCAGTTCGCACGATTGTGATGGCCCAAGTGTAGTATTTATTCACTTCAGTCGGTGTCCTGTTCGGTGGCAGGTGCCGCCGCTGCCCGGTACCGGCTACTTCCCGTGGGGCGGGGCGGGCGCGGAGGCGGGGGCGGAGGCGGGCGCTGGGGCGGGGGCGGGCGCGGGGGCGGACGCGGCCGTGCTGCCGCCCGCCGACAGCGGCGAGGCGCTGCTGCCGCTGGTGCGCGCCGCGCGCCGCCTGCCCGCCGCGCACCCCGCGCGCGCCCCCCCCGCCCGCGCCGCCCGCGCCCTGCTCGCGCTCACCGCCGAGCCGCACTACTACACCGACGAGCACGGTGGGTACACTCGTCGTCGGGTCGCGTCGATTACTCGTCGCAATATATCGTGTGACGTGCGAGCGCAGTAAACTATATTACTCGCCGACTCCCCCTCGTGAGTCGTATGGCACCGCGCAGTGAAACAAAACGCGCGTATCGATAGTTATTGGGAAATGCCTATAAAATTAGAAATAACTAAAACGTAAAGTCTCATTTTATCGGACGATCCACCCGTTCGTTAGTTCAATATGACCCACTTTAACAAATAATTAATAAAAGGGTCCGTAATAAAAAGTAAATATTTAGTTGTATCGAAATTCTCAAACTTTGCGGACAGACCATCTGATTGACTCTGAACTAAATGTGTTCTATAGTAGCTACTGTTATAGGGAATTAAATAAACCACAACAACGTAACTTGATCTGAAGAGTGAATTTAATATATTTGAAAGAATACCTTATATTATGATAAAATACAAATGCTTGCGCGATGTAATGTACATACACTGCCATCTATTGATGAACTTAGAAACTAAACATTGTATGGAGACTTATATGTTACGATGACTCTAAACGCTTGCGCGATTTAAAAACGTACAGTGACATCTAGTTTCAACCACTTTATTGAAGTGGTCACAAACATACCGCCCCCTTTGGACATTATTGACAAAAGGTCCAAAATAAATAACATATAACAACTTTAATTAAACTACATACAAACATAAATTAAGCAACTAAAGTTTACACATGAACAACTTAAAAGTAATACTAACTATAAATAACAATTGTTTAATCTGCTACTGGCAATAAACAAATTTTAGAGATTGGTCTTTTAATAATAGATGTTTTTGTGCGTAGAGTGACTACACGGGTTACATTATCCGTACCTGGATGTTTATCCAAAATTAGACCTAAAAGCCAACGACTTGGAGGCAAATCATCCTCCTTGATCAAAACTACCTGCCCAATGTTTGGTTCTGGTATTTGAGCTGTCCATTTGTAACGATTGACCATATTGGACAAGTACTCCTGAGACCATCGTTTCCAAAATGCTTGCAACATTCTCTGAACGAACTGCCACCTTGTCAAACAGCTCATCGAAGAAGTCTCATAATTATAGAAATCAGGAATATTTATTAAAGATTCTCCTATCAGAAAATGCCCTGGAGTTAGTGGCCTTGGATCTTTAGGGTCTGAACTATCAACAGTTAAGGGACGTGAATTTAAACATGCTTCCACTTGACTGAGAAAGGTGCTAAGCTCTTCAAATGTAAGCGTGGAGTCACCGACAACACGTTTTAAATGAAACTTAGTGGATTTGATGCCAGCTTCCCATAATCCGCCAAAATTAGGTGCATGTGGTGGGATGAAATGCCATTCCGTTCCATGAGTTTCCATATATGCTACGACCTCCTGTTGTATTGTACAAAGTTGCTGGAGTTCCTTTGATGCTCCTACAAATGTAGTACCATTATCACTCCATATTTGTGCACAGTGACCACGTCGCGATACAAATCTCCTGAACGCTGCTAAGAAAGCCTGAGTGCTCATATCACTTACTACTTCCAAGTGTATAGCTCGAGTGGTCATACAAATAAATAAGCAAATGTAGCCTTTATAAGATTTATTACCTCTTCCCTTCGTTGTTCTTATGTTTACAGGGCCTGCATAGTCGACTCCACAATGTAAAAATGCTCTAGCTGGTGTACATCTCACAGAAGGAAGAGATCCCATAAATGGATTCTGTGTGTTTGCTTTCTGGCGAATACATGTCACGCATTTATGAATATGATGCTTGACTAGATTCCGGATTCCTATTATCCAATACACATTTCTTAAGTAATTTACGACTAATTGTAATCCTCCGTGCAAGGTGGTTTGATGAGCGTCTGAGATTAGCAATTTGGTGAAATGTGAACTATGTGGTAATATTATAGGATGTTTGGTTTCTTCTGACAATAGAGACTTTTGAAGTCTACCGCCTACTCTCATAACACCCATGTTGTCCAAATAAGGGCATAAAGGCATCAATTTAGATTTCTTGGCTTGTAAAGAGTTCTTGACTTGTAACTCTGAATATTCTTCTGTAAAACATTCTGTTTGCACTATCTTAATACAGCATATCAAAGCTTCATCTAGTTCTGTCTTGGTTAAATAACTCGGTTTTGTTTTATTGCGTTTATAGAATCTTCGACAATATGCGACGACTCGAAGTAGTCGCTGCAATGACGAAAATCTTTCGATAAAAGACTTTTCTGAGGTTGTGGTAATATGGGTTTTGACAGATTCTTCTAAATGTTCTTTGAACTCAGTAGGTCTATTATATTTTATGTTCCGTTCTTTAATGATTTCAGGGCCTGAAAACCAACTCTTACTTTCGTTCAATATATTGGGCAACACTCCTCGGGAAGCCAAATCGGCTGGGTTGTTCTTGGTGGAAACATGAAACCATTGTGATGCATTAAAATTAGTTAAAATTTCAGATGTTCTGTTCGCTACAAATGTTTTCCATCGAGACGGATGGCTATTAAGCCATGCCAAAACAATCGTAGAGTCAGTCCATGCTCTGACCTTTTCTTTGGAAATATTTAGAACATTTGCAGTCTCAACCAGCAACTTTGATAAAAGCACCGCTCCGCACAATTCTAATCTGGGGATACAAATTTGCTTTATAGGTGCCACACGCGTTTTTGAATTCAATAGGTGGACTTTGACTTGATCATTCGCATCAACTGTCCTTATATAAACCACGGCTGCATATGCAAATTTTGATGCATCTGAAAATCCGTGCAGTTCGACATCGATATCGTCAGGTGCTGTACCAATCCAACGAGGTATTCGGATTTTAGTAAGTTCTTGCAATGAGTTCCGGTAAGTAGCCCAATCATTTATTAATTCCGCAGATAGCCTTTCGTCCCATGATACACCCGCTAGCCAAAGTCGCTGAATGAATATTTTTGCTAATACTATGGTAGGTGATATCCAACCTAAGGGATCAAATAGTTTTGCTATGTCCGAAATAATATTTCTTTTTGTTACAGGTGGCGTTGCTGACGGAAGACTCACCGAGTACTGGAAAACATCCTCGTGGCGGTTCCAGATTAGTCCCAATATTTTTATTGTTTGATCAAGTTTTATTTCTATTTCCTGTTTACTCTTGACTGAACATTCCCTGTCCATATCATTTTCTGTTTCCTTTTTTGTCCTTTCTTTGTTCTGCTCTTTGTCCTGTATGTACTGCATTAGCTTCAAATTATTGCTGCTCCATTTTTGTAACTCAAAACCTCCTTTATTTAATATTTTACTTATCTGTTTATATAGTTCCTTTCCTTCTTTAATGCTTGCACAGCCTGTCATCAAATCGTCCATGTAAAAATTGTTCTTTATTTTTTCTGCTGCCACCGGAAAGCCATCACCTTCATCATGGGCGATCTGCTGCAAAACTTTAACTGCTAAATAAGGGGCTGAGGCTGTCCCGAATGTAACGGTAAGCAATTCATATTCTTGTATTTCTTTTTCAGGTTCATCTCGCCATAATATGCGCTGGAATTTAACGTCTTCTTCTGCTACAAGCACCTGACGGTACATTTTAATAATGTCCGCTACTAGTGCATAAGGGTGCACTCTCCATCGTATAACGGTATGTCGCAAATCGGCCTGCAAGGTTGGACCAACCATGAGAGTGTCATTCAACGAAACCCCTTTTTTGTTCTTTTCAGACGCGTTGAACACCACCCGGACTTTGGTTGTTACCTTATCTTCCCTTATGACGGCATGATGGGGTAAGTACACAGCCTCATCTGTATTGTTTTTTATATGAACTGGTCTCATATGACCAAGCTCTAAATATTCATTTATAACATCTTTATATTTGTTCTTAAGATCTCGATTTTTTGAGAATCTTCGTTCTAATGACTTGAATCTAATTTCAGCTATACTTCTAGAACCAAAATTCCTGCATTGGGGTGAGACATCGCGAAAAGGTAATTTCACAATATATCGACCATCATATGTTCTTTTTGTAGTCGCCTGAAAAACCTCTTCGCAGCGTTGTTCTTCTTCTGTTAATATGGTCTTTGCTGTTGTTGGTTCTTCTATTTCCCAAAATTTTCTTAAACTATTATCTTCGTTGACCTGAGCGTGCATAGCCATAATGTTATCGTTACTTGACTTGGTACCTGCTATTACACCCGATAAGATCCACCCCAATTTAGTGTTTTGTGCAATTAGAGACCTGTTAGGACTTTTTTTAACACCTTCTTCTAAAATTGAACTATAGACTTCTGCACCTAGCAAAATATCAATTTTATTAGATGCATTGTATTGAGGATCAGCTAATTGCAGATAGTTTAGATCGATCCAATCAAACGCTTGCAAAGTCTTTTCAGGAAGCTGTGAAGTAATGCTACTTAACACAAATGCCTTTATCGGTATTTTATAAGATGGATCTACTCG
Source organism: Musotima nitidalis (assembly GCA_949126915.1). Classification (NCBI taxonomy): domain Eukaryota; kingdom Metazoa; phylum Arthropoda; class Insecta; order Lepidoptera; family Crambidae; genus Musotima; species Musotima nitidalis. The sequence goes on along the minus strand of OX421424.1, from coordinate 199,390 downwards.
CGATTGTATAATAAACTCGACTACTCCCTTTGAAGTTATAGATTTGTTCTCCCCTATACCAGTGATAACACCAGTGAGAGACCTTTTCTTTAATTGTAGGAGCTGCACTGTGGCTTCTGTTACGAAGCAAGCCTGGGAGCCCTGATCTAGTAAAGCTCTCAATAATTGGAACTCACCACTTTTGGCTTCGGCTTTTATTAACGCCGTCGCTAATAAAACCTGCTTGGGTCTTTCCAATTTTCCCGTTGATAAGCATGTAACAATTGGTGTTTCATTCGATTTAGATGAACTGGTACTAGGTTGATCTAACTTATCGCTGGATTGAGCCTTATTTTCAAACGTTGAAGGGGGGTGCAATAACGAGTGATGACGCCTTTTACATAGTTTGCAGGTGGTAGGTTTCTTGCAACTATACACAGAATGATTACCCCCTAGACAATTAAAACACATGCGGTTTTTAATTACGAATTCCCGTTTTTCATCGTAATTCTGTTTGGAAAATTCTTTACAAAAACAAAGTTTATGACCTTCGCTGCAAAATTCACAGCGTAAATTGATTGGATGATTATTGGTAACTAATAACGATTTGGCATTAACTTGAAATGTTTGTGGTCTTCTTAAATCTAAACATTCTAAAGCTCTAAAGCGGTTTTCAATAAAATCGTTAAACTGTTTGAGAGAAGGCAGTTCGCCCGAGGCGGTACCTGAAACATTCAACTCCCATTGTTTGCGAGTTTCAGGGTCTAACTTAAATGTAACAATGTGAATAATTATAATATCCCATGTAGTCACGTCTACATTTAGGTTACGCAATGCACTCAAACAATCAGTAGTATTGTCCAGGAGTTCCTTCAGTCCCGAAGCAGATTCAAAATTTATTTTTTTCTGTCCAAATAACCTCTTTAAAATACAATTTGACAGATAGCGTTTATTATTGTACCGTTTTTCAAGTAAATCCCAGCACTGATTGTAGTTAGCTCCGGTTATAGGCGTCTGCCTTATCAGCTGTTCCGCTTCTCCTGTTAGGTGTCCCTTTAAATAATGCAATTTTTGGACACTATCTAACGATTTATTTTTATCTATAAGCGAAACGAACAAATCTCTAAAGGTAGGCCATTCCGAATATTTACCTGAAAAAATCGGTATGGAAATTTTTGGTAACTTTACGAAGGAACTAGAGGACTCACTCTCAACAGTATCTTTTACAATTTGGATTTTACTTAATAATTTCTTTAATTCAGTTTTTAAAGTAGATTTATAAATTATGTATTTATCTTCGGTTTTATCATACAGATCCTCTTTCACATACAAACTTTTCTCAACTTCAACCGATATATAATTTTCATACAATTTTGCATTATTATTATGAAACAATTGCCAATCTCTTTCTAAATTTTCCAATCTTGTTTCTAAATACTCAACACTAATTCTTTCTTTTGAACTCTTTTTAAAATTAATTAAACCCTTATCTATAGACTTAAACAAATCTCTTTGTACATTAATTATGCCTTCCATCTCTAACACTCAATAATGCACTAATAATCTAAGTAAATATCGACTTAGAAAAAACATGAACTCAAAAGTTGAAAATTTTACAAGTGTTTTTTTTCACAAAATTTTTGTAAAATCGGGCATAGGTTCCCCGTACCTCCGTTTTTTTTAAAACTATTCTAAGTCCTAAAAATGCTAATTAAAATTATTCTAAGTACTAAATTTTTAGAAGTTTAAATAGCAGAACTAATAAGGTTCAAAATCCTTGCTACTTTTGCACTTGAATTGGATCTTCTATTTTAATTCTTGCTTGAAAATAAGGTTGAAAGTTGTACTCACAATTTAGCACTTCACTCACTTCACCGTGTTGAACTGTGCCGTAGGCCGCTCTCTGCTGCAGACGTCACTCCTTGTCTTGATAGCTCCTTCTCGTCGGTTCACCAATCACCGACAAAACTTCTTCACCACTCGATCTTCGATGTAGTCGTCCCTGCGTACTTTAGCTGCAGCGATCCACTGCAAGTACGCTGAATGCGGTCTTCAACTGACCGCGGTAATCCAAAATATTCGGTTCGTATGGACCAATGATTGACTCTGAACTAAATGTGTTCTATAGTAGCTACTGTTATAGGGAATTAAATAAACCACAACAACGTAACTTGATCTGAAGAGTGAATTTAATATATTTGAAAGAATACCTTATATTATGATAAAATACAAATGCTTGCGCGATGTAATGTACATACACTGCCATCTATTGATGAACTTAGAAACTAAACATTGTATGGAGACTTATATGTTACGATGACTCTAAACGCTTGCGCGATTTAAAAACGTACAGTGACATCTAGTTTCAACCACTTTATTGAAGTGGTCACAAACACCATCGCCATAGTTGTTCAAGTAGAGTGTGTGAGTTGTGTTCTGGTGGGCAGGCTACCTGCGGTGGGTGCAGGCGCTGTGGGAGGCGTGCTGCGGCTGGGTGCAGGACGGGGCGCCGGGCGGGGGGCCGGACGGGGGGCCGGGCGGGGGGCCGAGTGGGGCCCCGGGCGGGGGGCCGGGCGGGGGGCCGAGTGGGGCCCCGGGCGGGGGGCCGGGTGGGGCCCCGGGCGGGGCGCGCGACGTGCGGCTGGTGTGCTGGCGCCTGCGCTGGCTGCACACGCTGCTGCTGCTGCAGGTACCACCACCTGCCTCCACTAGTCGCCGCAACACTACACGCGTGCATTATAGTAGACTCACATCTAGACCTTCTTATTTTTTAAGGAATGAAAATAATATGAAAAAGTTAATATCACTTCTACTTTTCCTGATAAAAATAAGCAAATTACTAAAAACCCAAATCTGTGAATCCTGGGAATTGCGAAATAGAATTAAGAAGTTTTGTGATTTATCGAAAGTCTCGGGCTCCGATCATGAGACCTTTTTTTTCAAAGCTTTATTGTGTGTCGATGAACCTAAATCTCCTAGTTTTATCGGTATACGAACGAAAGTTCAACAGGGCATAGTTGTCGGTCCACTTTTGTTTGTGTTTAAGAATTATCTCAACTGAGATGTAGTAGTACTTACTGTAGTAGTAGTACTTAGGTATTTGGAGGTTTCTTCGACAAAATTTAAAATTGACATAAATAAAAATAATTTTGACGTTGTAAATAAAGAAGTCACTGGTATATGGTAAATTTAATGCAATGGCCATAATTAATTTTTATTTTTATTTATTATTTGGAAAACATACAATATATTATTACTTAACAATGCTTTGCTTAGAATACAATACATATATCAATAAAGTTTCCACCATTACATAACACACAAGTAACAGACACAAATCATTAAATTGAAAAAAGATGTTTACTAAATAACCCCCTTAATTATTTACCAATATTAATTACTAACTTGTTAATACAATTTTTCCACTGATAAAGAGAAAGTTTAAACATATGAATTGACGTGAACTTTATATTATATTCATTACAAGATCTAAACAAAGACGTATTGCCACTATACTTAGTTCTCGTAGAGGGTAGACTAAATAAACATTTAAGAAGCGAACTTGACCGGCGGCACCTCAGACCAATTCTTTCTAAGAGAAATGGAGTCTCGACTAGACTTTTCATAACCTTGTAAAGAAAAACTTGATCTCTCTCAATACGACAATTCTCTAAAGAAGGAACACTTGGAATAATTTCGTTAGGTAGCTTACGTGCTTTGTAATTTAGATGTTTAATAAGCTTATAATTTATTCGTTCTATTGAATTTATGCGCACAGCATACTGCTGATTCCAGACTGTTGACGCATATTCCAAAATGGAGCGGACGAAGGAATTAAAGGGAAGCACCAAAGTAGAGCTATGTTTAAAATCCCTGCCTATTCTAATTATAAAACCAAGCATGCGATATGCTCTGGCCGAGATATTATTGATATGCGCTTCAAACTTCAGTTTACTATCAAAAATCACCCCTAGATCTCTTATCTCAGTTACTGTCTTAATATTAATGCCGTTCAGCTGATAGTTAAATCTAATGACCTTTGTTTTACGGGTAAAAGTTATTACATTACATTACATTTATTTGAATTAAGATGAAGACAATTCCTACGGCAGTAATCATAAAGGTTGTCAAGATCATTCTGAAGCATGGAACAGTCAAGACGAGTAGAAACAGTTTTAAATATCTTCATATCGTCAGCATATATTAGTACATTAGAATGCTGAAGAGTTGAGACTACGTCATTAATATACAGATTAAACAGCAGAGGACCCAGGTGTGAACCCTGCGGCACTCCTGATGTGATCGGAACGAACGTTGAACAATAACCCTTAACAGTTACGGCCTGATTACGATCCCTGAGATAGGACTCCATCCAGCGCAGCAAGTCACCGTGTATACCGTCTTCACCAAGTTTTCGTATTAAAATAGAGTGTGGAATTTTGTCAAACGCATCGGAGTAGTCAGTATACACGACGTCAACCTGACAACCCTTATTCATAGTCGTACTACTACAACTCTTTTTATAGATTAGAGTAAACATTTCAGTGGGATGTCGAAAGTTTTTCGGGTAAACTGAGATTTACTGCAATCGAAAGATATTGATACGATTAGAATAGTTTTTTTCAGCTATTTGCAATTCATAATAATTCCTTGGAACATTTTTAACTGTCGAGCAACTGTGTTGTGTCATCGACGGGCGGTCGTGCGATAGGGCTGCGGCAGCGACGTCGTAATGTGTTTGAAGCAGTGATGTGGATCGGCAGGACCCGTCGTCGGCGCCGGACGAGGCTCGCCGCGTGCGGAACTGTGCGCGCGCCATACTCAAGGCGCACGGCGGCGGCGCGCCTGCGCCCTTCGCGCACTTCGCGCGCATCGAGGCCCTCGTCGCAGGACCCGCCGCCGGTACATACACCTACACCGACAAATATACTTTATATAAACATGTTTTAAGCTTCTTCTATCGCAAGCCTTGAGCGTGGAGACCGAATCCAGAAATTCCGTAACGAAAAAATTGAACAACTCCTCCGACAGGCACAGCGGTGATACTTTTTAGTTTTTCCATCTATCGATAAATAGCAGAACTTTTAAAGACTTTTTGATATCACGCTTGTCTCTTTAGTTCAGCGACCCGCCTTAAGGTGGCATTGTTGGTATCGGGTGGCTAAAATTTGTTTACTCATCGGTCACCACGCTCAAAGTGTAACTTGAATTAATATCGAAGAAAAAAAATACTGAATTAAAAAAATTAATAAATAATTATAATTGCATAAGTTGATAAATAATGCCATGCAATAGCTTTACCGCGGCAGTGTCCGAGTGCCACACGTCTTTTTTTTTAATTGTTTGTATTCTCGTCGCTATATCTCGCTGCACGCCGAGCCTTGAAAAGCGCGACCGATGTCACGAGATGCGCCACATCGATATTATAGTGGTAAATGTATACAAAATAAAATAACATCAAAGGGAAGTCTTCTTTCTTCGTACTATTCACATATTTACTGTTTCGACATGACCCTAAAGTAACAAACACATAACACAATCCCCCGACCAACTGTTCCGAAATGCATATTTTAGTTCCATCTACAGCACGCGCTCGACGCAAAGACCATATCGCTCGAATGTCCCTGCGTGTGGCGGGATATTATTGTGGAATGGGCGTCCAGTGCAATGTGTGCGTGTATCGTGCAGGGCTGCGGGCGGCGGTACTGGCGCTCCGAGCGGCGCTGCGGGCGGCTGACGGGGCGGCGGGCGGGGGGGCGGGAGGGGGGGCGTGCGAGCGGCTGTACGTGGCGCGCGTGTGCGGCGAGCTGGGCGGCGAGTTGGGCGGCGGGCTGGGCGGCGGGCTGGGCGGCGGGCTGGGCGGCGGGCTGGGCGGCGGGCTGGGCGGCGGGCGGGGCGGGCGGCGCGTGCTGTGGCCCACCGTGTGCGCCGTGCTCGGCTGCGCCCTGCCAGACGTCGCAGGTATACCTATATACATTCAGTCAACAAAGTATCGGGAATTATGTTTGGTTTAAGGTTCCAAATTCAAATTTTTGATTTTCTTGTTGTTGTTAGATTGGCACAATGTTTTCCATTTTAGCGAGGAATTTGAGTTGCATCTGTCATTTATACTAAAAACAGTGCTGTTTTTAGTTTTATAATATCTACTGTGTATTGCGAATTCATATTGGACAAATCATCGAACAAAGAGTTTGTCTTTAATTTTGCATCGCCAATGGAATTTTGTGTTCGGAGACACTGAAAGTGTTACAAAAGGCTTCCGGTGAATCGACTTTATCAAAAACACGTGTTTATGACAAAGTGGTACAAAACGTTCAAAAACGGTCGAAATATGATGAAAGATTTGCCTCGTTCTGGTAGGCCATCAAAGTCTGCAATTGAAGTTAACATCGCAAAAGTGAAGGAAATAGTAATGAAAATCATACCAGTTTTAGAGAGATGGCCGCCGAACTTATGTATCTCACGAGTTGAGTGAGTAGTTAAAATTTCTGTTCTATACTGTAATTCGGGTATGAAACGTGTTGCCGCCTGGCTAGTCCCAAAAGACCTGAATTTTCTTCAAAAACTAAATGGCATTAGAGTCGCTGAGGACATGCTAGAACGAGTCAATACCGACCCAATACTCATGAAACACGTTACTGAGGACGAGACGTGGCTTTACGAGTTTGACATGCAAACTAGTCGACAAGCTTCGGAATGGCGCCTTCCAACTGAACCAAAAGGACGTATAGAAATAAGGTTTAACAACGAAATATCTATCAAACTTATAAGTATAAGTCTCAGATCAAGTAAAAAAAGGTAGATACCTTACGACTAATAACAAAGTGAAGCCATATTTATAACTATGTGTGAGTTACTGAAGTGTTGCCACTTTTTAAAAATCTTCCCAGATATTACAAGTATAATTAATTAATAATAAATATAAGCGATTTACGTTAGTAAATTGACAAGAATCAATTTACCCGGTGATATACCAAATTCAAATTTTCTAACCATTTTTGCAAATTTCAGCTCTGTACGAAGTAGAACTTTAATTCAATTAAAACACTTATTGTAAATATTATTACAATTATAGTATAATTTGACATAATGACAAACAGACGCAAGGCAATAAGAAAATTAGAATTTTGCGATATATCAGGCATATTTTAATTATTTTTTTAAACTTTATAGTAATGTGTAAAAAAAAACAGACAGCTTTTGTAAAGTATTTTTATTACACAAAGTAATATATTTGGGAGGGGCAAAAACTAAACAATAATCTAAAACACATGCTGTATAAGTTTTTAAAATGTTTGGGGCTTAGAGCTCAGTGTCATCGTCAGTGTATTTATTTTAGAAATATGATGCAGTCTTATGTCCAAAAATTTCTTTATTACCAATCGGATTAAATTTACTTTATGCCCATGACCAGCACTGTAATGGTCATTTTCTAGGTTCTTAAAAGTTTTATTATTACCTGTAAAATAACCTAAAATTTTAGTGACCTTATATGTGTGCTGGTTAATTGTCTCTTTCATCATTGCATCTCTCAGTAATTTCTACCGGAACTACTATGATAGTGTTCTGAGGAGCTTTTCGATCTCATCCCGCCCTCTCCTTTCCTCTCCCGAACAACACGTGCTGGTCTTAGAAACCATCCTCATACTGTGCAGACTATCAGCACTCGAACCAAGAAATTTGGGAAGTCGTTTCTGAGCAAGTGGAATTCACTGCTGGCTCATGTGTTTCCTATAATCCCGGATCTTGTAAGCGGGGCGTGAATCGGCATTTTAGCAGGCCGTCATGAGTGGATGCGCTTTGTACCATGCTTACTTCACGGTATGAAGCGCTTTCATTTTTTATTGGACTGCATCGACTGCTTACCATCAGGCAAGATGTAGTCATTATGACGTGTATATTATTACTTGGATGCGGCAGACAAGTATTAAAAGTTTGCCTCACGTATTCATATGCCTTTGGTGAATAATAGTTAAGTGTTAGATAAAATCTCTTTAGTACTGGAGTGTACCTACTTAAAAAAAATTACGCCTTTTTTCTGTTCTTAATATTAAATAAATTTATAATTGTAATATTTATATTTATGTATATTATAATTGTACTTTATGAATTAAATAAATCTGGGTCAATTAAATTTAGTTTTTTAATATTAGTAAAAATATCTTTCCTCCGGACCTCCGGACAAAAACAAACAAAATTAAAAATGATTATGGCGAATTTATTTATGCGTGCCAAAGCACCCGATTTTAGTACCCACATTTTTGTTGAGTATTAGAAATACCAACTACTGGCAACACTGTCTGGTTGTGTCAACTCGGGTTATTTTGTCAATATTTTTTCCGAATAACTTACAAATTATTTTGAAACATAAAAAAAGATAGTTTTGTGTTAACTTATGTGTGAAACGATATTTCTTCAGACTTTTTGTTCGCTTTAGTGTTGTTTTAGCACCATTTAATCACACAGGACGGCATTTTATTGACAAAGTTACTACTCGGTGTCTCGGGAGATACTAACGTAAAACTAAGCTCATTTTACGTATGTGTGTGCGTGAGCGCGTGTATTTACACAAATGAGCTTAGTTTTGTGACTTCAGTGCTATCAATGGCCATGCGCTATCTACCTTTTTTTACTTGATCTGAGGTATAAGTGTGGATATTTTCGTTCAATGGTTAAATAAATTTAGAAAATATATTAATCAATTCTTTCAGAAGTTAGGTAATTATAGTTAGTAAGTTCTCGTGCCATGCTTTTCACTGAATGATTTGAAGTGATGTGTCAATATATATTTTTGCGGTCGTTACCTGGTTTGGTGCCTGTATAATAACTTGCCCGTTAAATTAATGTTGTCTCCTCAATATTGCTAAAATTGTCACGATTAAAAACCTCTGTGGGTGCACAGATATAGTGGAGACGTCGCCGCCCCCGGAGCTGGTGGAGCAGGCTCTGGCGCTGTGCGAGGCGCGCTGTGCCGCCGTCGAGGAGCGGCTGGCCGCGGGCGGGGGCGGGGGCGGGGGCGCGCGGGGCGGGGGGGACGCGGAGTGCGGCGAGGGGGAGTGGGCGGGGGCGCGCGCGCTGCTGGCGCCGCCGCCGCGTCTGCTGCAGCTGCTGGAGCGCGCCACGCGGCCGCCGCCCGGGGAGCGCCCGCCGGAGGAGCAGCCGCTGGGCGCGCGGCGCTACTGGGAGCAGGCCGCGTGCGCGCTGGTGGCGGCGGCGGGCGCGCTGCAGCAGACGGCCCGCTGGGCGCCGCTGGCTGCGGCCCGCTTCCCGCACAGCGCCTACCTCGCTGTCGGTCGGTACCTCGTTTCGTTGCTAACTTTTTATTTCATTTCCGTTAATTCGATGTTCGAGAGACCCGAGGGACTCCTCTAAATTTCGTTTGTTGTTGAATTAGGCCTTAGCATTCCCTGCCGTGTCGGTTCTCGAATCGAAGTTATATATACAAATCACAGTAAAGCCTTTTAGTTACAATTAGGCAATAGTTTTTACATATCACGTTATTGGGTGGGTAACGCTCTCCAGTGGTGTCCCCCGAGGATCTTTGCTCGGACCTCTCCTGTTTTAGAATAATATAAAAATATTAAATTGCATTTATCAAAGTATTTAATGATGCTTCGGTAGGCACGCAAAGCCGGTAGCTCTGGTATTCATTAATATGGTAGTCGTAATTAGGAATTCTCCTTTTTTTATAACTGCTTATTTATTTTAATAATAGAATTATGCTTATCTTTGAGTTGCGGAGAAAATCGACAGGTACTCCGTCTAATAACTGAATTACAGCCAAATATGTTTATATTTGTGAGCAAACCCAGGTTAAGAATCAAACATCATACTAACAATGACTCGATTGTTAACCAAGCGTATTGCTAGAAATAAATAAAATAAAAATAAATAAATAAAAGGTTCAATGAATAGAAGTACAAAAATATTGATCCAGCGTACTAACTTATTCCCGGAAGCGTACATCAGTATCAACTGACTCGATCGCATCGGAAGGTAGGGGCCGGGTGAATCAAAGAAAAAACAAATTTAGTCGACTTTTGGTCTATTAAGACTTACATTTCGTACAACGTACTTTTAAGCTATATATTTGAGGCGAGGTGTGTGCGCACATTACACGTATGAACGTGTTCGTTTCGTGCAGCGAGTGCGGGCTCGCCGCTGTGGCGCAAACACGACGCGCCCCCCCCGCCCCGCACCGAGTGCGCCGCGCTCGGCCGCCTGCTGCCGCCGCTGCTGGCGGGCCTCGGGGGGGGCGCGCGCGGCGCGGAGGGGGAGGCGGCGCTGCGGGCGGGGGCGCGGGCGGCGCGCCGGGCCGAGGGGGCGGCGCCGGGCCTGGCGCGCCTCGCCGGCATCGAGCTGGCCGCGCGCGCCGGGCTCGACGTCGGCGCCCGGCTGGTCGCCGCGCTGGCCGCCGGCGCGCCCGCCAAGTGGGCCTGCGTGGCGGCGTGCCGGGCCGGCGGGGGGGCCGGCGGGGGGGCCGGCGGGGGGGCCGGCGGGGGGGCCGGCGGGGGGGGAGCGGACGTGGCCGAGTGCGCCGACGCGCTGCTGGAGCGCGGCGCGCGGCTGCACACGCTGCCGGCCGAGCTGGACGCTATGGACGCCGCGCTGGCGACGCCCAGGCCCACTACAGAAACACTATAGAAATATACGATCTTTTCTCCTATATTGAGGGTCTTTTATTTACTGAATTATCGAACGATCCCCGAGATGCATCATCGCAGCGACCCATATATGTCCTAAAACTCGCAAACTGTAGGATTTCCCAAACCATATTGTTAATCATGTGAGACATGTTCTCGATTGTTAATCTAGTGGATTGATAGAGGCCGAATTACAGAGCGGCTTCTGTTCGATTATTCCCAGTTGTCCCCTCTAGCCGGGGAGACAACAGCTGGGAATTGACTTGTCTCCGGGGTGACGATTCGTACCAACTGTACCCTTTGACGGCACAAATGGGATGTCTTTTTCTCAGTTATCACCTGGTGGGGGGTGACAATTGCTCCGATGGGAATAATCAAGGGGATTCAAGCATGCCATAAAGAATTTTGTGAAAATGTATAAAGTCCGGATTCCTACGGCAAACGAAGAACGAAGAACGTTCTATACCATCCGAGTGAACTGTGTAAGATGGAGACCAGACACCACAAGCATATGCTAGAGACCTACGGACGAGACTCCAATAGTTGACATGCTTTACTCTTTATGCAATCATAGTGATTACGAAACGTTACTTCAGTGTAAAAAAACACGCCAAGGTCCTTCGACAGAGATTTCCTATCCAATGTTAGTACGTCCAGTCGATATTCGCAAGTCTGCCTTGAACGCTTTTTGGTAAAAGATATTACGAAGCTTTTTTACCTTGAGATGCATTCGGATCAACTGACACTATTCAGACACCGCATGAATATCGTCCTGTAGTTCACGACAATCCTAAGGGTTTATTATTTTGCGGTATATTTTTAAGGACTTGAAAGTTTCGAGATCAGGTTATTTATAAAAAACAAGGGACCAAAATGCCAGCCTTGAGGAACACCGGACTTCACCATTACAGGTGACAATTTAAAGCCTTTCAGAGCAACAAGTTGGGTTCTGTTATTTAGGTAAGCATGAACCCAGCGCAGAAGACTATTATGAATACCGAACAAAGCTAGTTTTTTACAGAGCAATGAATGATTAACTCTATCCAATGCTTTTGAAATGTCTATCAAAATGGCATCGACCTGCCTTACTCAAGTAATTCCTATGCACCAACAGGTTAGTCACAGTAGATTTACCCCTTAGGAACAAAGATAAATGGAGCAATCTGAGAGCGAAAATGGTCATATAAAGCAGATTGTTTACAGCAGTCCATATCACTGTCAATTGATTTTGACACTTGAAATAAATAATAAATACTGACACTTACACCAATTATTTAGTTCCAAGATAAGTATCATTAAGAACTTGTGTTATGTATACTAAATAACGGATAAACATACATAAATACTTTTTTTTGTAAATACATACTTAATATACATAGAAAAACACCCAGACCAGTACAAATATTCATATTTATACTCACAAATATTTGTCCTGTGTGGGAATCGAACCCACGACCTCAGGAGTGGAATGCGGGTATACTCGCCACCACGCCATATCGGTCGTCAAAATATAATATAAATATAGATGTGTAAGCGGGTAGTTGTATCATTTTAATTTTTTTTTCCACTATGAGTTAGTGTTTAAGAGAAAAACACAGATAACGATAGTTAAGCTTCAGCATAAAGCACCTTACGCGAAGCTGATAATTTTTCACTTGTTAAACTTTCAAACAGAAGTATCGGGTGCGTAATATTCATAAAGGCAGTGTTGCCAAATATTTAAGTTATGTCTTTAGAGTCGTATATCAGATGGGCCGCATGCTTGAGTGCCACCTTGTGGAATAAATAAACCATTTTTAAAGAGTGTGTTGCAAACGTTTCCAAGAGGCTGTCGGTACTGGCGTATTCAGGGTCACGATGCGTTTTCTAATGATGGCTGACAGATGACCACTTTGGCAGCCGCTAGTAACAGTGACGCGCTGCAGTGTCGAGGCAGGCCTATCAGCCCCAGCCTGCATTGTTATCATGTTCACACCATTTATCCATTTCTAAAAAGTCTACGCCTTGCCAAAAGCCTAAATATTTTTCTTTTTAAAATAAGTATGACAGCGTAGTGAATGACAAAAGTCACTCAGTCGATTCCTCTTTATAAAATGCATTTTGTTACAATGTAATTTTTATGTATGTATGTAACTAGGTATTTTCTTGCAAAGACGCTGTGTATTTGATAAGTATTATAGTGGTGTCATCCCGGAGCGAGACACAAAACAATGCCATGAGAAGCGTCGTACTCGCAGCCGTACTCGTCTCTTTTTTAACTCGTGATAGCCGTGAGTATCTACTTACCTACCTAAATCCATTTGATCTTTGTTAGCGAATATTACAACATTTTGTAGGGGTTTTCGCATTATCTCACTTTCACATCAACTCAGACCGCTAAAATAGCTACCAGGAAAATATTTTTAATATTTACAACTCTTGTGAACGCCGACTTAAAAACTAAAACGCTCATTATCTGCAGGCAGGTGCTTAAGTTAGGAATAATAGAGCAAGAAATTCGTCAAGTTTAGTCCTCGCCATAATACCGGTGTTTATAGATACTAGTAACATAAGTCCCTGCCTATTGTTAGAAAAATGTATTTAGACAAGGTTTTCGCACTGAATGTTTGGTCAATAGGTGGTAACGCTGCTGAAACGCCGGAGAGTGATGGTGAAGAACTGGGTGATGTCAACGAAAACGACTACGCTCCCTTTATGGTAATTGCTATATTGTTAGAATGTTATTGACTACAATATGCAAGATAATCTAAACAATACAAAGTTATCAAGAAAGGAGTAGTAATTGTCATGGTTTTTGTGAGAGCCGCTGCACCGACGTAACGCGGTAAGACCTTAAATGTGTATTTGCAAAATCAAAAGTCATTTATTCAAGTTTGGCTCAATAGAGTTCTTGTGAATGTCATACTTATAAGTAAACTAATGCGCCCATTCACTGCGGGCGGGAGGGAGCTTGATCGTAAAAGAATATTGTATCTTTCCGCCGGCCTATTCTGATGTACTGCCCCCTAATATAGTAGTTTTTGTCTAAGTAGGTAGGCAATTTCAAGCAACGTCATCATTATGTTCGCCGTAAATGGTGGAGAGGTGGCGCAAACTGTCATGACATCTAGATAGCCCATGAGTTTGACAGACTTTTTTGATTTATTTTACATAGCTCTCGGTTTTGATCTGGAACTTTTACTACCTGTATTATCAATGCCACAGAATAATCTCTTGACTAATGTAAGACTAATTGACGTGGAACAGAATGTCGAGCGTTGGTACCACTTTTCGAGTGTCGACTGCGATTCTCTGCGAGGCGCGATCTCACTTTGTGACGTGGGTTTGGGGTGACCTCAGCTGGTGGTGGAGCACGGCGACGGGTGGCGCTGCGCCGCGTCGCTGGTGTCGCGGCGGACGGCGCTCACTTCGGCGTGGTGTGCGCGGGGGCGAGTCGCGGGCCATACAGCGGGCGGTATAGCGGGCACTACCGCGGGCACTACCGCGGGCGACCTGTGGGTGCTGGCGGCGAGTCGCCAGCACGCCGTGCGCCGCGTCGCGAGGATCGCCTTCTCCAATAGTGCCGAAGCGATCAATGTCTCGGTATACGGCTTAATTACTTAACACATAAATCCAATAGGTAAATGCATCCAAGCGCATTCATGCATATCACGCGTCTACAAGCGGAGAAAAAGGCTCGTGCGGGCAAAACTACGCGCGTGAGTGCACGATATGGTGCAGATCTGCACTCCCGCAAGTACGCGCGTAGGAGCGCCGACAAGCTATATGCAGCGTGTTGCGAGGCAATGTGTTAATCGTCATATTTCATTTTACTAGCTGATCTTATCGTAATAACCGCATCTCAATATGTAGGTTTGAAGGTGCTCCAACTATAAAATTATGAGACTTTTATTATAGGTGCTGATCATGCTGCCCATCAGATGAACGTTTGCAAAAACATCACGTCCTCGCGCCCTTTTTATAATTGAAGAATGATGACCTTTTAAATGTAAATGTAAGCGGAAATTGCAATGGTCAGCAGGAAGTGGGAGACGAGTACGGCGTGGAGTCGTGGCACGCGGCCGCCATGGACTTGGCGCTGCTGGAGCTGGAGGACGCCTTCGGGCTCGACGCCGACGCGCAGCCCATCGTCATGGCCACCGCGCCCGACGACCACCTCACCAGTTCGTACCTTCATCATACGCACACTCACACGCTCACGCACACGCACACTCACATCCCAGTTCGTCGTTTTTGTTTATTGTTTACATTCACGCCTGTGTTTCCGAAGAGGTAGGATGAGGCATATTATACGCTCACACTCCGCCAATTGTAAAGTAGGTCCCACGTAATAGATGGCGAGCCTATTGCGGTTAACGGGCATTGTTATGTTCGCCAGAGCCTCCTCGGCCGTTCATCGGCAGGTGCACCACTCGCAGAAGAGGTCAAGTTTGGCTCCACAGAGCTCTTATGAAGGTCAAACAGTCACCGGTTTCCAGTCACCGGTCGACAGCGAACCGATCGCACGTATTCACTGCTAACTCTGTGCCCGCTTACCTCACGACTACGATTCTCAATCTTTCGTTGTATCTCTTTCGTGATAATTATAATGTTTGTGTGCAAAAGGTGCGAAGCTGAAGTTAACGATGGAGTCACGTGCTCAGCATGTGGTGGTCAGTTCGATTTCGCCTGTTCAGGAGTGAAGGAGTCCAGCTGGAGAAAACTTGGTGAGCGGAGAAGTATTTGGAAGTGCAGTGATTGCAAAGCCTTAGTAGCAAGCCCTCGTATTGCTGCACCAAAGCCCGTTACAGCTGACATGGAGCATGTTCTGTCAGAATTACAGCGACTGACTACACAAATGGAGTCATTACCTTCCTTAACAGCAAACTTAAACCGTATCAATGATCAATTGGCAGAGCTGAGAACCATGAGAGAAGAATTTAAGGACGTTAAATTATCCATTTCAGATATAAAGGCTTCCATGGAATTTGTGCATAACTCAGTCAGTGATCTAACGATTAAGGTCACGGGATTAGAACAAGAAATAGAAAGTCTAAAATGTACCAAAGATGATGTTTTGAGTCTTAAAGAAAGGTGTAGAACGCTGGAAAACCAATATCGGGAATCTGAGCAGCGCTCCAGGATGAATAATGTTGAAATTAAGGGTGTTCCTGGATCTGACACCGAAAATCTATTCTCTATTGTAAATAAAATAGGCAGTGTAATCGGTTGCCCGTTGGCTAAAGAGCATATTAATTATATAGCTAGAATCCCTACCCGAGGCGACAATCACAATAAAAATATTATATGTTCAGTGCATAATTCTTATTTGAAAAATGATTTTATTGCCGCTGCTAGAAACCATAAAAAACTTACTGCTAGAGATTTGGGGCTCAGCAGTGACAATAGAATATTTGTTAATGATCATCTTACCCTAGAAAATAAAGCACTACTTAATAAAACTAAGATATTAGCAAAAGAAAAGGGCTATGAATTCGTGTGGGTCAGGGGGTGTAAGATTTATATTCGCAAAAACCAACATTCACCAAAACGTCACATGAAAAACGACCTGGATTTAAATAAGTTTTTTTAATTAACATTTATATGGCAAATCACATTTTATTTGTCAAAAGTCGAATCACTTTGAAAACCATAGCTACTCGTTTTTTATGCGCATTCCATTCTCGGAAGCCTTTTGTTTGTTGGCCGGTTATGGTCGCCGGCTATTCATTGTTTTTGAGCTATTGCAATCTTTTACTTTGTTTATCGGCAGATAAGGCACAAATTTGCATAAATGATCTTAGATGTTATATTTATTTATTAAAATCTTAGAATAATTACACCTAGAAGCCCAGTACGCTTCGTCAAAGTGAGGCAACTAAAACCTAGCCATATTGGCTAAGTTTGTTACGCGGCCCGTCAGTGCTCAAGGTCGTGTCGTATTGGAAACTACTCCTGATATTTTTATTAATAATGACGGTTTGCGCTATGAACGGATATCACAATATGTCGGAAAAGCACATAAAACATATTAACATAACATTACACGGGTAAATTATGCGTTTGAACTTAAAATATTCATTAAAATGAAAAAAATAATTTCAATATTTCTTACGTGACAGTTGATGAAAATGTTGCCATTAAGGGGAAAAAATCTCCTACATTTTGTTGTAAGTGAAACACGTCTCAATTAGACAATAATTAAATTTCACAAAATGTTATTTGACAATTATCTGCTACTACCTTCCGCTTTGTTCGCGTGGAATAATTTCTTTAATATACGATAACACAAATATCTTTACTTTTTCATTGATTGATTGATTTCAATTGATATGGCATAAATCACATCTTAAAACAGTAACTATTACACCTTTCGATTATTAGATTCTGGTCTATCTGCATAAAACAGTTGAATAACTATAACAATTTAAGAGCTCTAAATATATTAAATAAATAATTAGTGAAAAATTATTAACCCCAGGCAGAATAAATATAAATAAATTTTTAATGAAATCATAAAGAAAGTGGTTTTTCGCATAAACTAAATGCAATAAATAGCTAAGCTAAAGTGTAAAAGTTTCAACTCCCCTATTTTTAGGGAAAATTGAATAAAATGACAACATGATTTTTTCGACTGTGTGCGTTTCTTCGAGCGTAAATACAAGTATCTTACGCACACATAGATTTTTTTCTTGCCTCGCTTTTGAAAGACCGCTTTGAAGGGAACTATCGTTCTAGGTGTTATTATTCTAAGATTAAAATATGATTTCTATACGTCGAACATTAGTATTTGTTTTGTAGCAGATTATTATTTTTGTCTACCTTGTTCGTTGAACTTAAATTATTATATTAAATTGCATTGTATGTATTTTATAGTGGGAGATTATTGTTTTGTTATACATTGTTCGTTAAACATAAATTATTATAGTATAAAAGGGTCTTATGGCATTTTGTTTACAATTTTAATATTAAAAACACTAAACAATGTCACCTATTAGCATTTATTATCAAAATGTTAGGGGACTACGGACGAAAACATCTGTATTTTATAGAAGTATGTGTATCAACAGTTTTGACGTCATATGCTTGACAGAGACTTGGCTCACTAGCGGTATACTGAGTAGTGAATTATTTGACGACCGGTATTTAGTATGGCGACGTGATCGGGACTACACACAAACAAATCAGTCATTGGGTGGTGGGGTTTTGATAGCAGTACGACGGGAACTTGTCGCTGACGCCCGC
The DNA here is from genome assembly GCA_949126915.1 of Musotima nitidalis. Lineage (NCBI taxonomy): Eukaryota > Metazoa > Arthropoda > Insecta > Lepidoptera > Crambidae > Musotima > Musotima nitidalis. Next base: position 181,544 of record OX421424.1, on the reverse strand, counting down.
AGTGAGTGGCGGTCGTCCGCCGAGGATTTATGGGTCACTCTTACCATGAGTCAGCCAAGGCCTAAGGTAAGCTACAAAATGCACTTATGTGTTGTTTACATATGTAATCAGCAATTGGGTAATTCTTTAATGACACAGTTAAACACATTCTCTAATAACTTAGTTGACATTGTATTAAAACACCCCACTGATAAATTCATTATTTTAGGAGATTTTAATCAGCCGAATCTTGAATGGCACCCTGTGGATGGTCAAGTTCATTTGATTCCTAGCAACTATCAGGGACTTATACAGTCAAACTTTTGTGATAATTTTTTGATTTGTAATTTGGTCCAATATAATACACACAAAAATATTAACAATAAAATTCTCGATCTTGTATTGTCGAATAATGAAGTCAATGTCACTCACTGTCTAGATCCGTTGGTATCGCAGGACTTACATCATAAAGCACTTTGTATTACTGCGGACTTCGTTAAATTACACCAATTACATACGCGCACCAGAAAAGTTTATTTATATAACCAGGGGGATTACAGTAACATAATGCGTGAACTGAATGTGATTGATTGGATGTTGGAATTTAATTGTAAACCGCTTGAGGACGCAGTGAAGCATTTTTATGATAATTTATACAGGCTGCAAAATATCTATATACCGACCAAAACTATAGCTTCTAGGTGTAAATATCCTCCATGGTACAAAACACCATTAATTAAAACTCTAAAAGAAAAGTTTAAATACCATTTAAAATTTAAGAAATATGGAAACTTGTCTGACTATCAGTCATTTATACTGTTGCGTCAACGTGCGAAAGAAATGGAGAAGGATATGTTTGATAGTTACATTAGAAACATCGAATCGTGCATATCAAGTAATCCTAATGCATTCTGGCGTTATGTTAAGTCTAAACAATGTTCGAACTTGTACCCCTCTGTACTAAAACTTGGCGAATTGTCTTCTGATAGTGGTGAGGATATAAGTAATATGTTTAGTGACTATTTCTATTCCAACTTTCAAGAACGATTAACCGTTGGCAATTTGCATACATACGCCGAGGAGTCTGAGTACAGCGAGCAAAATGTATATTCTACATCTGATATCTCCTCAGTGACTGTACAGGAAGAGGAGGTGTATGGGTTACTACAGCAGGTGGACACAAATAAAACATCAGGGCCGGACAATATTCCTCCATCCTTTATTAGAAAAATTGCTAGGAGTATTTCTTTTCCGCTCACGTTATTGTTTAAGAAGTCCATTGAATTTGGTGAAGTGCCGTTAATCTGGAAGTCAGCGTATATAACACCGATCCATAAAAAAGGACCCAAGGATAGAATTGAAAATTATAGACCCGTTTCAAAATTGTGTGTGTTCGCGAAAATCCTTGAAAAAATAATACATTTACAACTTTCAGCATCTTTAAAATTAAATTTTGTTGAAAATCAACATGGTTTTCTTAAAGGTAGATCCACAACATCTAATCTAGTAGTTTGCACTGACTTCCTTACATATCATATGTCGTCTATGAAGTCCCAGGTCGATGTTATATACACTGACTTCAGTAAATGTTTTGATCGTATTGATCACAGTATTCTGTTAGACAAGTTATTGAGCATTGGGATCAGAGGGAACTTGTTTCGCTGGTTCACCTCATATATTCAAAATAGATGCCAAACGGTTGTCCTCAATGGTTACACTTCCCGAGCTGTAGTTATCCCTTCTGGGGTACCACAGGGATCTTTGTTAGGCCCTTTACTGTTTAATGTTTTCATAAATGACGTCACTAATTGTTTTCACCATTCTAAAGCCCTTTTATATGCGGATGATATGAAAATATTACACCCGGTCTCTAACATTGAGGATGCTCTGTCGCTTCAAGAAGATTTAAATCGATTTCAAAACTATTGTTCAATTAACAAGCTAGAATTAAATTTTTCAAAATGTTATATTTGTACATTTACTCGTAAACCTAGCTCCTTAATATACGATTATAAATTTTCTCCCACATCTATTGCTAGAGTCAGTGTTGTTAAGGATTTGGGAGTAACTTTAGACTCCAAGCTTCTTTTTGATGCACATATAGACAACATAGTTAATAAGGCGTCCAAAGCGTTAGGTTTCATTTGTAGAATGTCATCTGACTTTAAAAACATTAAAACAATGAAAATTCTTTACTGTGCATTCGTCCGTAGTCATCTTGAATATGCTTCACAAATTTGGAACCCCCACTATAACATTTACATTGATCGTATTGAGGGCATTCAACGTAAATTTTTAAGATATGTTCAGTATCGTGCCAATTCGTATCAGCCTAATTACATTAGTCGTTGTAAAAGGTTTCATATTTTGCCGCTACAAATAAGGAGAAAAATAGCAGACTTAACATTCTTATTTAAGATAATGAATGGTTCAATTTGCGTATCTGATTTGCTTTCTGAGATTGGACTGCGTGTGCCTTCTGCTTTTCTGAGAAGGCATGACCTTCTTTCAACCCCGGCTGTGAGAACTAATTATAGGGGAAATTCATATATAGTAAGGGCATGCCGTACATTTAACCAAGAATGTCGGGCTGTCGACTTAGATTTACACCATACGAGTATAGCTTCACTCAAAGTTATTCTAAGTAGAAACTTTTTTGAAACTTAAAATATTAGTGTTTATTTATATCAATAATTTAGTTTAATAAGTTTATTTATTGTCATCGCAGTGTTTAATATTTTTTTTTAAATATGCATGTACATACGTTGCATTATGTGTTTCGGATGTAGTATTTGTTTAGTTTGCACTTGTTAATGCTTTGCAATTAGCGGGGTTTAGTCCTCCATATAAGTTCACTTTGTTATAGAAATAATTATAAGTGGAAACTTGTAATTGGCCTTGTTATAAACGTAAATCTAAGATAATATTGTAATTAGCCGTAAGTTTTCCCAAAATTGTAAAATAAAATAAATAAAATAAACTTAAAGTTAACGCGCCCCCTCACAGCTAGGTCTTGGTAGGATCCCTATGCACTAAAATTGTTTTTAATATTCATTTCGAGTTACTTATAAATTAATGGGTGTGTAACGGTTGATATAATAACAAAAAATCTAACGTTCACTTGACATAATTTCACTTAATATAATTTTGTTTAATATAACGATCAGTTGTCATAATGAATTGTAGTTATAATTTCATTTCACCTAATTTCTTTTGATATAATGAACATTTCTTATAATGCACATTTGACATAATATTCATTTAGTATAGATAGGTTAGGTTAGAAGGGGATAGCGGGGTCGTAGACCCCGCCATTCCCTTCGTGGTTATTTTTTTATATAGCTACCGTCGACTAATTAGGTTAAAAGAACATGAGGGAAAATTATATAATATGAACTTTATACTAAATGTTATTATATCAAAGAAAGATTATATCATATAAAACATTAGATCATATGAAATTAGGTTATTTGTTATTATTATAGTATGAACGTTATTTCAAGTGAAATTAGAGCATTTGTTATTATATCAAACATTACACACCCTAAATTAATAGTCCATATAATTATTTTTACGCCAAATAGTTAGAAGCTTTTTTGAAATTTTGATTATTGCACACAACAAATCTATACAGCTGGAATGCTTTTTAACTATATTATTTATATGAGTTTCTAGAAAAAGTTTGCTGTCGAAGAGAACCCCCAAGTCTTTAATTAAATCAACTTTTTTAAATTTTGTTATACAAAGTGCGTAATATGCTTACATTTAGAAATGCTCAATTGCAACTTATTGTTTACGCAATAATTAAAAGGTGATTTAGATCTTCTTGGAAAAGAATACAATCATTTTATATTCAAATTTTTTTACAATTAATTTTGAGGTAATCTGCATATAGAAGATAGTGCGTAATTTGAACACAAAAAAATAGAAGAGACCCTAAAATAGAGCTTTGAGGCACCCCAGAGGTGACAGTATTATTGACAGACGACGAAAAAGTACGTTGTGATCTACAGTATCAGTTTGCTTTTCCTGGTCCATGTCTACAAATATAGCATATCTATACTATATATATAGCATATAACATAATATGCTTTGACGTTAACAATTTATTATTAAATGGGGCTAAAACGAAATGCATTAAGTTCGTGACGCCTAACGTCAGACAAGTAAACACCACTATTAAAATAAAGGAAGATGAGTTGACCCTTGTGGATACCACCAAATTTTTGGGTGTTATATTAGATTCTAAGCTACAGTGGGGCCCACATATTGGTGAATTGTCGAATAGACTCAGCTCTGCAGCATACGCGGTAAAGAAAATTCGCCAATTAACAGACGTTGAAACAGCTAGGCTGGTTTATCATTGCTATTTTCATAGTGTTATGTCGTATGGTATTCTTCTATGGGGTTGTGCCGGAGATATTCAAAATATTTTTGTACAGAAGAGGGCCATACGAGCAATTTATAATCTACCTTGTAGACATTCACTAAGGGATAAATTTAAAGAAATTGGTATTTTGACAGTGGCGGGTCAGTTTGTTTATGAAAACCTAGTATATGTACATACAAATATTGATAAATTGAGTAAGAAAAGCGATATACATAACCTAAACACAAGGAATAAGCATAAACTAGTTGTACCTGCCACTAGGCTCCAAAAAATTAACAAATCTTTTAAAGGTCAATGTGTGCGATTCTATAATAAAATCCCAAGCAATATACAGCAATTAAGCCTAAATAAATTTAAATTAACAATAAAACGCAAGCTGTCTTTAAAGGGATACTATTCTATTAAAGACTATATGGCTGATAAAAATGCTTGGGATTAAACTGCCGTTTCATACAGGCTATTCTAATATGAATGACTTAAAGCATGAATATTGTTATATTATGTTGCATTGTATAGCGTCACAGACAAATGAAGATTGTAACTAACCAATCGATAATTTAAAAGAGCATAGCCTGTGAGTTTCTTGCCAGTTCTTCTTACAGAGCGGTGGCTCGGAACTGGCACTTAGATTCACTTGCACTTAAATATTTTTTGTTTTTTAAATTGTTTGGTTGCAAGTGAATCTAAGCTTCGTGATTTTAGTATAATTCTATTTTATTTGTTTTTGTTATTTTTTTATAATTATGACGTTTTCAAGTACTATGTAATAGTTTATGAAATAAAAAGTATTTTGACTTTGACTTGACTTTGACTTTGCTATAAAATTGTTTGAACGCGCTAATCTCGGAAACTACTGGTTCTAATTGAAAACATATTTTTGTGTTGGAGCGCATTTAGAACGGCTGTCACCTTAGAGGAGCGCAGAATCAGTGAAACTGTGGAAAAAATGGGGGGAAATTATTCATATTTAAAGGCGCGCCGTTCGTGCGCTGCGCAAATGGTTCAAGTTACCTAAAAAGTTTATGTTAAAGAATTATTCCTCTGTAATTGATTTTTGGATTTTTGGTCCAGGACAGTATAGCTTTTGAGATTGACTCACTATCACCTTTCTTATAGTAATCAAATTTGTTCTAAATTAATGCATTATTGCCAATCATTTGCCAAAGAGTTTTGAATGAACATAACCTTATCCAAATAAATGTGTTGTTGATTAAGAGTATTTAATTGTGTACAAAATTTTCCTTGACTTCACTTAATTTCTATTAGCATCTTAGAAGATACAACAGTGTTAAAAAAGTCTGCAATACTCCCTCCATAGTTTTCGGGTTAGATATGGTTTGTTAGTTTGCTGTCGTAATTAATGTATGATATATATATCAAATTTAAAGACATAAATTAAAAATAATAATATTTGGTATATTGTTATTTTTATAATCCCGTTATCGTCCACAGCCCTCAGGTCTCTTTCACACTTATACCACATCCTTACACACTTACAATATGTTAGTTATTTTTTTCTACCCTAGAAATTCTCTACAAATAATTTATATGGCAAAACAAAGTTTGCCAGGTCAGCTAGTAGTATATTATATTTCTGTTATTATGGTTCCTACTATGTAATTTAAAAACGCTGATCACTCGGCTTACGTGATTAGATCAGGAAGGTCGGCAGGTCCGAACACTCGGCTGGAAAAATTTCTAAGCAACCAAACTTTGTTCAGGCGGGGAGACCAAAGTGGAATGTCACGTGACGCGCGCGTTGTCGCGGCCGCACTCGCGCCGCGTGCTCGTGCGCATCACGGAGGCGACGCCCGCGCCGCGCGACACCTGCGCGACAGCCGCGCGGCACTGGAGCAGCGTCCGCGACCGCGCCTTCTGCCTCGTCGGGCCCGAGCTCTGCGCGGTCGGTCTTACTTCGTAAAACATAAGTTATCAGCTATGGGAATATAAGATAGTACTTGGTAGGTATGACTAATTGTATGTTATTATAGAGCGACTGGGGCTCGGGTGTGGTGTGCGGCGGCAAGCTGTACGGCGTGGTGTCCCGCTCGACGCGCGCCGCCCCCCCGCCGCCCGCGCGGTACCCGTCCCCTCCCCAGCCCGCGCCCGCGCCCCCGCCCCCTCCACCGCGCGCGCCCTCGTCGAGCCGCTGCGGCGACGTGCACGTCGTGCAAGCACTGAATCGCTGGCGACAATTTCTGCATTGCGCACATACATTGCGCGCATGCGGCGGGTGAGGCACTTCATTATTAGTAAGCACTGTTTTAGAGGCTCCAGTAGGAGACTCCTATCTTGCGCAAGTAGCAAATTGAGGAGTACGTTGAAATATATAGACAGTATTCTGCTTAGCATTAGGATAAGTTTTTTGAGTCCATACCTGGGAAAGCCTTTGAATTATAGGTTAAGGAACATATATCTTTTATGGAATCAAATTTTAAGCGTTTTTTTAAGTTGTTTTTCTTGAAAGCTCATCTGCGCGTGCGATTCACACACGCACACACAGACGCTGTTTGTGGCGCGCGTTTAGTAAAAATATTCCCATCAATAATTTTTGGGTATTTCTCTTGTTACGGTTACGATGTGTAGAATGCGTAGCCTTTGGCTCTCATCAGATTCTTTTTACACCCTGTCGAATCGAAAACATGTAGATTAAACATTGATTGCCTACAAACATACATGCAACAAAATATAAGAACAATGATATAAAAAAGCAGACCGTAATTTTTAACCACCTCGCCTTGTTTCGCTTAATGTTTATAGGTGACTACATGTTTTGACATGTATTTGAAAGCTTACGTATTTCGGTCGTCGTTTACCTAATTTACTTAACTGATAATTTAATATATGAATAGAAACGGTGTTTGCTCGGATCTGTGTCTGGAGCGGCAATTGCTGGGCGAGGAGGCTTCCACCGTGCGCGATGCTGCGGCCACGGCGGTCCCACGCAAGGCCACGGGGCCCGCAGCAGGCGAGGACCTGCGCCGGACCACGGGCCCCGTAGCGCGCGCATGGGGCGCTAGCCGGAGGGCTGACGGGGATGGCGGCGCCGGTGAGGCTCACTGTTGTCTTGCGCTACGTGCGAACGCGTGGATGTACTACTTAAAATGTAATGTACTATTTCAGGTGCCACGACGAATACTGCTCTGCTCTCTTACTCCATCGAAAAAACAACCGGGGCCGTGGTCGGCCGTGGGGGTATCGCACGAGCTTCAGTCAGATCATCTTCGACCATTCCAGGTCCGACATGGTTATAAATTTTAGTCTCGACGGCATTTCTCATCCCTGACCCGTTCTAATTTCTTTAGGATAGTTCTGGGGATCCAGAAAATTCAAAACAACTATGCAAATTGTAACTTAACAAACAACTTATCATAACATAACTACGGATAAGTATTAAAAAAAGACGTGTGGCACTCGGAGACTGCAGCGGTAAAGCTATTGCATAGCATTTTTTCATCAACTTATGCAATTTTAATTATTTATTTATTTTATTTATGCTACGGAATTTCTGGATTCGGTCTCCACGCTCAAGGCCCGCGATAGAAGCTATAGCTAAGCAATAGCTTAAAACATAGTGGCAAGATAATTACGGCCCTGAATACGGTAGGCAGCGTGCTTGTATTGCGACACCTACAAACCTGTTACCAAACGCCTTGAAGGAATATCAAAACTGAGCCCATCCTTTGGGACCCACGGAACTTTGTTCCATCTCTTAAAATATAACTTAGCAATAGTTTTATTTGCATCCATTGCGTTGTGTTCCTCTGATTTCCTGCAAGAAGTGATCTATTCTTCATAATATTTTATTATGAAAGCCACATGGGGTGCATTTGGAAGCTTCAATTGTGACCGATCGCAGGCGCCCTACCTGACCCTTTGACGTTTATCAGGCCATCCGTCAACTAGAACTTTCTGCCCAAACGGCCATCAATTCTTCGTGCTATATGCTCACTTTGAATTCAGTTTGCTGATTCTTTGGAGTTATCTCTGTGACATTAGTTCTTCTACGGATCTCCTAGTTTCGGATACGATCTCCTAGTGAAATCCCTTACATATGACTTAAAAAAAACTGAAAAATATGTATTTGCAACAAATTCCATGAATAGTGAATCCATTGCAGTAAGTATTGTTCCGTACAGGCCCGACTCGCACGCCCGACAGCGCGCCGCCGTCAGCGCCCGTGCCGCCCTCCGTGCGCGCCGCTTTCGAGTTTGAACCCAACCGAGCTGACTTTAAGGTGAACATGGATCCCTAAAATGTGTTTTATTTACAATGTATAATCGCGCCAATAGAAGAGTACACACCCTCGGGTACCTCGTATGTTGGTTGGAAAGAAGACCTTTGTGCCAGAATCTTCAGAATGAATCAATGTCTTAGGTTAATAGCCGGCCTTAAGACTATTACTTCTTATGAGCCCTGCGGTGTTTGAGATAATATAGAAGGACTCAGTTCGTTGATTGTCTCGTTTGTTCGGAGCGTTTATTAAAATTATATCATGACGCTAAGGTAAATACCTTATCATATTGAGGTATCATATGAGGCGGTATCATACATAGTGAAGGTCGAAAAGAAGAGTATAGTTTAGTCTAAGTAAAAATTAAAGGTCGCGCTCGGCTCGATCTCTGCAAATGATTATTGTTCCATTAACTTCATTTACATATAGGCGGGAGAGTACGGCGACAACGCGGCTAACTACGCAGACGAGGAGCCAGCGCCGGTGGGGCCCACGCACACGCCCACCCCGCCGCTAGGACCCACCGACGTGCCGCCGCACCGACGTGCCGCCGCCTGCCACACGCGTCCACGTGGGTCCACCCACGGGCAACCCCTCGGGGACGGGCACGCGGGAAGTGGGAGAGGCAGGCGGCGCCACACCGGCGGCGGCGGCGCAGCACGAGGCTACCTCGGCGACGTCGCGCGCGCCGCCTCGCCGCGCCAAGGCCCGCGCGAGCACGGTGTCGCATTCCCCCGCGCCCTGCCAGCGACTCCCCGCGACGATCCGTTGGCTCGTTTTGTGTAGCGTCTTCCGTCTTCTAATAAAATATTAAATAGAAATAATTATATTTTTTACTTCTTTTGAACGCGATTCCACATTACAAATAAAATACATTCGAATACTTTACAGTCATTCACGGGGAGACTGATTTAAGAGGTGTCTCCATAGACAAGTTACAAATTTAAATATACCGTCACTGAAACATTAATTATTACACAATTTACACACGTTTCGATTCAAACAAAACAGCTTACTACGTCATGAGATCTTGTCTTATGTGGTTGAGCTTTGGACTTCACTAATTGTAATACCGGGTTCTAAGCTAGTGGTACATTCAAACCGTTTCTCTACTGAAATTTGTTGTTTTAAAGTTTCAATAGCCTCACGAATCATTCTAGGGATAAATCAAAGCCCTCTTATATATTAATAAATCACACTAAATTATTGCCTCATGAGAGAACTCAGCTGATATGCTCTCAAGGTGCTATCGGTAACTTAGATGCTTATAATAATCGACGTTAGAAACTTAGATGCTTATGATAATAAACGTCAAGACTGACTGACGGACAATCCCCTCCCCCCTTTAGAATCACGACAGGCGAACTGACAGATCCCCCGATAAGAGTCACCGACAGACTGACAAATTATAAGTCTGTGGGGTTGTGCCGCAGACATTCAAACAATCTTTGTGCTGCAGAAGAGGACTATTCGAGCAATTTATAATCTCCCGTGTGGACATTCACTAAGGGAAAAGTTTAAAGAAATTGGTATTTTAACAGTGGCCGGTCAATTCATTTATGATAACCTGGTTTATGTACACAAGAATACTGATCAATTTAGTAAGAAAAGCTGTGTACATAACCTAAACACAAGGAATAAGCATAAATTAGTTGTACCTGCCACTAGGCTCCAAAAGATAAACAAATCTTTTAAAGGTCAATGTGTGCGATTCTACAATAAAATCCCAAGCAACATACAGCAATTGAGCCTAAATAAATTTAAATTAACAATAAAACACAAGCTGTCTTCAAAGGGATATTATTCTATTAAAGACTATATGGCAGATAAAAATGCTTGGGATTAAACTGCCGTTTCATACAGGCTATTCTAATATGAATGACTTGAAAACATAAATATTGTTAAGGTTATGTTATATTGCATTGTATAGCTTCACAGACAAATGAAGATTGTAATTCTAGTACCAAACTAATGGACATATTTAAAAGAGCATAGCCTGTGAGTTTCTTGCCAGTTCTTCTTACAGAGCGGTGGCTCGGAACTGGCACTTAGATTCACTTACACTTAATTATTTTTTATTTTAAAATTGTTTTGTTGCATGTAAGTGAATCTAAGCTTCGTGATTTAGTGTAATATTATTTCGATTGTTTTTTTTTTCATTTGTGATCATGACGTTTTCAAGTACTATGTATAATAGTTTATGAAATAAATAATTTTTTTACTTTACTTTACTTTAAGAAAAATCTACAACAGACAAATAAACTGACAAACCTTGACTAACTTCCATTTTGTGTGTAAATATTTGACGAATACAAGTGATCCTGTTGATCTTAAAGACAATAAAGTATGCCCTATTTTAAGCGCAGAACGATACTAATACCCATACCCCCCCCATACCAATTTCGTCAATTTTAGATCTCGAAAGGATTATTTCAATTGTATTTTATTAATTTATTTATATTTCGGTACACCGACAGACATCATTAAATATTAAATAAAGCTAGACAATTATAAAAAAAAGTTCTTAATATCTAACAATAAAATTGCTCCTTATCTAGCAGAATTATTTAACAAGTGCGTCGATGAAGGGACCTTCCCTGATCTTATGAAACTTAGTAAAGTTTTTGTTTTTGGTTCTGGTGTATTTAAATGATCTTCCTTTCTTTATTAGTAGGAAGTGTGTAATGGTGTTATTAGCGGATGACACATCAATAACATTTAAAACCAACAAAAACAAAAATAATTATGACGATGTAAATGTGTTAATTTTTCACTACCCAATGTAACAGATGTTGAAACCAATATAGAATTGAATGGTCACAGAGTCGATTCAACCTTATTTCTAGATGTAACACTAAATAAGAACCTTCAGTGGGGCCCACATATCGAAAGCCTTTCTGGTAAACTGAGTTCTGCCGCATATGCGATTCGAAAAATTCGTGAGATAACGGATGTAGAAACTGCTAGAATTGTTTATTTTACCCAAATTTTACCTATTTTCACAGTTTGATGCACTACGGTATTTTATTGTGGGGATCTGCCGCTGAAATTGAGACTATTTTCAATTTATAGAAACGAGCTATACGTTTTATTTATAAACTACGGTCTAGATCATGCCTTAGAGGTTTTTTTTTTTTATTATATTTTTTTTAAGAGAGAGTGTTCCTCGCAGAAAACCTCGCAGTTTATCTTTAACTGTATTTTGTTTGTACGGAAAGATATAAATAATTATTCTAAGCGCTGTAAACGTCACAGCTTTAACACAAGAAATAAAAATAAACTGTTAAATCCATTTCTAAGACTCCAAAAAATTCGGAAGTCTTTTATGGGGCAAGGTATGAAATACTACAATAAAATTCCGCAGGATATATTGAATTTGCCCTTACACAAATTTAAAGTAGGTATTAAAGAAAAAAATATTAAGAAAGCATATTATTGTACGCAAGATTATATAAATGATAAGACGGCATGGCTGTAAATTATATCTATCATAGGATAAACAATTTTGTGGTCTGCAGCTGTTTAATTTTTATAATATTATTGGTATTTCTCATTTGTATAAATCTTTTTATTTTGTGGTTGGTTGGTTGGTTGGTTGGTTGGTTGGTTGGTTGGTTGGTTGGTTGGTTGGTTGGTTGGTTGGTTGGTTGGTTGGTTGGTTGGTTGGTTGGTTGGTTGGTTGGTTGGTTGGTTGGTTGGTTGGTTGGTTGGTTGGTTGGTTGGTTGGTTGGTTGGTTGGTTGGTTGGTTGGTTGGTTGGTTGGTTGGTTGGTTGGTTGGTTGGTTGGTTGGTTGGTTGGTTGGTTGGTTGGTTGGTTGGTTGGTTGGTTGGTTGGTTGGTTGGTTGGTTGGTTGGTTGGTTGGTTGGTTGGTTGGTTGGTTGGTTGGTTGGTTGGTTGGTTGGTTGGTTGGTTGGTTGGTTGGTTGGTTGGTTGGTTGGTTGGTTGGTTGGTTGGTTGGTTGGTTGGTTGGTTGGTTGGTTGGTTGGTTGGTTGGTTGGTTGGTTGGTTGGTTGGTTGGTTGGTTGGTTGGTTGGTTGGTTGGTTGGTTGGTTGGTTGGTTGGTTGGTTGGTTGGTTGGTTGGTTGGTTGGTTGGTTGGTTGGTTGGTTGGTTGGTTGGTTGGTTGGTTGGTTGGTTGGTTGGTTGGTTGGTTGGTTGGTTGGTTGGTTGGTTGGTTGGTTGGTTGGTTGGTTGGTTGGTTGGTTGGTTGGTTGGTTGGTTGGTTGGTTGGTTGGTTGGTTGGTTGGTTGGTTGGTTGGTTGGTTGGTTGGTTGGTTGGTTGGTTGGTTGGTTGGTTGGTTGGTTGGTTGGTTGGTTGGTTGGTTGGTTGGTTGGTTGGTTGGTTGGTTGGTTGGTTGGTTGGTTGGTTGGTTGGTTGGTTGGTTGGTTGGTTGGTTGGTTGGTTGGTTGGTTGGTTGGTTGGTTGGTTGGTTGGTTGGTTGGTTGGTTGGTTGGTTGGTTGGTTGGTTGGTTGGTTGGTTGGTTGGTTGGTTGGTTGGTTGGTTGGTTGGTTGGTTGGTTGGTTGGTTGGTTGGTTGGTTGGTTGGTTGGTTGGTTGGTTGGTTGGTTGGTTGGTTGGTTGGTTGGTTGGTTGGTTGGTTGGTTGGTTGGTTGGTTGGTTGGTTGGTTGGTTGGTTGGTTGGTTGGTTGGTTGGTTGGTTGGTTGGTTGGTTGGTTGGTTGGTTGGTTGGTTGGTTGGTTGGTTGGTTGGTTGGTTGGTTGGTTGGTTGGTTGGTTGGTTGGTTGGTTGGTTGGTTGGTTGGTTGGTTGGTTGGTTGGTTGGTTGGTTGGTTGGTTGGTTGGTTGGTTGGTTGGTTGGTTGGTTGGTTGGTTGGTTGGTTGGTTGGTTGGTTGGTTGGTTGGTTGGTTGGTTGGTTGGTTGGTTGGTTGGTTGGTTGGTTGGTTGGTTGGTTGGTTGGTTGGTTGGTTGGTTGGTTGGTTGGTTGGTTGGTTGGTTGGTTGGTTGGTTGGTTGGTTGGTTGGTTGGTTGGTTGGTTGGTTGGTTGGTTGGTTGGTTGGTTGGTTGGTTGGTTGGTTGGTTGGTTGGTTGGTTGGTTGGTTGGTTGGTTGGTTGGTTGGTTGGTTGGTTGGTTGGTTGGTTGGTTGGTTGGTTGGTTGGTTGGTTGGTTGGTTGGTTGGTTGGTTGGTTGGTTGGTTGGTTGGTTGGTTGGTTGGTTGGTTGGTTGGTTGGTTGGTTGGTTGGTTGGTTGGTTGGTTGGTTGGTTGGTTGGTTGGTTGGTTGGTTGGTTGGTTGGTTGGTTGGTTGGTTGGTTGGTTGGTTGGTTGGTTGGTTGGTTGGTTGGTTGGTTGGTTGGTTGGTTGGTTGGTTGGTTGGTTGGTTGGTTGGTTGGTTGGTTGGTTGGTTGGTTGGTTGGTTGGTTGGTTGGTTGGTTGGTTGGTTGGTTGGTTGGTTGGTTGGTTGGTTGGTTGGTTGGTTGGTTGGTTGGTTGGTTGGTTGGTTGGTTGGTTGGTTGGTTGGTTGGTTGGTTGGTTGGTTGGTTGGTTGGTTGGTTGGTTGGTTGGTTGGTTGGTTGGTTGGTTGGTTGGTTGGTTGGTTGGTTGGTTGGTTGGTTGGTTGGTTGGTTGGTTGGTTGGTTGGTTGGTTGGTTGGTTGGTTGGTTGGTTGGTTGGTTGGTTGGTTGGTTGGTTGGTTGGTTGGTTGGTTGGTTGGTTGGTTGGTTGGTTGGTTGGTTGGTTGGTTGGTTGGTTGGTTGGTTGGTTGGTTGGTTGGTTGGTTGGTTGGTTGGTTGGTTGGTTGGTTGGTTGGTTGGTTGGTTGGTTGGTTGGTTGGTTGGTTGGTTGGTTGGTTGGTTGGTTGGTTGGTTGGTTGGTTGGTTGGTTGGTTGGTTGGTTGGTTGGTTGGTTGGTTGGTTGGTTGGTTGGTTGGTTGGTTGGTTGGTTGGTTGGTTGGTTGGTTGGTTGGTTGGTTGGTTGGTTGGTTGGTTGGTTGGTTGGTTGGTTGGTTGGTTGGTTGGTTGGTTGGTTGGTTGGTTGGTTGGTTGGTTGGTTGGTTGGTTGGTTGGTTGGTTGGTTGGTTGGTTGGTTGGTTGGTTGGTTGGTTGGTTGGTTGGTTGGTTGGTTGGTTGGTTGGTTGGTTGGTTGGTTGGTTGGTTGGTTGGTTGGTTGGTTGGTTGGTTGGTTGGTTGGTTGGTTGGTTGGTTGGTTGGTTGGTTGGTTGGTTGGTTGGTTGGTTGGTTGGTTGGTTGGTTGGTTGGTTGGTTGGTTGGTTGGTTGGTTGGTTGGTTGGTTGGTTGGTTGGTTGGTTGGTTGGTTGGTTGGTTGGTTGGTTGGTTGGTTGGTTGGTTGGTTGGTTGGTTGGTTGGTTGGTTGGTTGGTTGGTTGGTTGGTTGGTTGGTTGGTTGGTTGGTTGGTTGGTTGGTTGGTTGGTTGGTTGGTTGGTTGGTTGGTTGGTTGGTTGGTTGGTTGGTTGGTTGGTTGGTTGGTTGGTTGGTTGGTTGGTTGGTTGGTTGGTTGGTTGGTTGGTTGGTTGGTTGGTTGGTTGGTTGGTTGGTTGGTTGGTCGGATATGATTACGTTCTGCGCTGTGTGAACTTGCACGGCGTGGACGTGATCTGTTACGCCGACGACACCCTCGTAACATCCCGGGGTTCTGACCCCCGGGATGCGAGAGTGTTGGCCACTGTCGGCGTCGCGGCGGTGGTCGAGAGGATACGGCGGCTGGGGCTCGAGGTGGCACTGTATAAATCCGGGGCCATTATTTTCCATGGTCCCCGGAGGCGGCCGCCTCCAGGCCGCAGTATCGTGGTAGGAGGAACTCCCATCCCTGTCGAGAACACGCTGAAGTATCTCGGCGTCCTTCTCGACAGCAGATGGGACTTCGAAGCGCACCTTCGGCGCCTAGGCCCGAGGTTGGTGAGCACGGCGGGAGCTCTATCTCGCCTGCTCCCCAATCTCGGAGGGAGTGGCGGCAGTTGTCGCCGCCTTTACACGGGAGTGGTGCGGTCCATAGCCCTGTATGGAGCCCCAATTTGGGCGAGCTCCATATCGGGTCGCCATCGACAGATCCTGCAGCAGTCGCAGAGGGTCATGGCGACCCGTGTCGTTAGGGGGTATCGCACCATCTCCCATGAGGTGGCATGCGCGCTCGCCGGGTCCCTGCCGTGGGACCTCGACGCCGAGGTTCTCTCGGCGGTCTACTGGCGTGGCGCGCAATCCCGGGGCCAGGGTCTCCGCCCCACACCGGACACTGTGGTGCGGTGGCGTAGAGACGCTCAGACACAGGCTCTGGGCGCATGGCGGCGGCAGCTACACAGGAGCGCCGACCTACGTGCCGAAGGTTCGAGGCGCCGTATCCTCGAGGCGGTCGGGCCCATTTTAGAGCGATGGGTCGGCCGTCGGTGGGGGTCGATGACCTTCCGACTCACGCAGGTACTTTCCGGGCACGGGTGCTTTGGGAAGTATCTGTGTGACGTCGCCGGGGGGGAGTCGACCCGGTGTTGCCACCACTGTGACTGCGCGGAAGACACCGCGCAGCACACTTTGGTGGCGTGCCCTGCGTGGGCGGGGCCGCGGTCGACGTTAGCCGCGGCCCTGGGTGGAGTGGCTCTCTCGCTGCCGACCATCATGCAAAAGATGGTCGACAGCGAGACGGCGTGGGAGGCGATGGCCTCCTTCTGCGAAGTGGTGATGTCGCAGAAGGAGGCCGCGGAGCGGGAGAGGGAGCGGGATCCGCTCTCTCTCCGGCTACGCCGTTGGCGCAGCGGGCGGGCCAGGAGGGCCCGTCAGGCAGCGCCCGGGGGGTCTTAGGCGGCGGGGGCAGGGGGCCCCTTCCGTCTCGCCATAGACCCCCCCCGAAGTCGGCCAGTTACGCCATGGCCGCACAAGGAGGTAGGGAGGGCGCTGCAAATTGCGCCTTCCTGAGGAGGTCTCCCCGGTTCTCATCCGGGGGACGTTGGCCGCGGGCGGGGTTCCAGAAGCTACAAACCCGGGCACTGGTGCCTCGCCCCTTTTCAACAGCGGTGGGCGTCGTCTGAAGTTTTTTAGTGGGTAGGACTGCGGTGGTCGTGTCGGCTGCAGTGAGCCCCACACCCCCTCCCGGTCTCCCCCTTTTGGCCGGGAGACAGTGCGTAAGCAGCATTTTTTTACAGACGATAATAAAAAAAAAAAAAAAAAAAAAAAAAAAAAGGTTAGGTTAGGTTAGGTTAGGTTAGGTTAGGTTCCCCCCCGACTGGTCTCCACCTTGTCGTGGTGGGGGGGCTGAGTACCTCCCGGTAGGGCGCAGGAGGCGCTAGGGAAAAGGTAACACCCAGAGACCGACGACTCTGGGTGCCCTTAGTACTGACTACCGGGGGGGAAACTAAGAGGGACCTATGGAGGGTGCTGCGGGTAGGCCAGGAGGGCCCGCTCAACAGCGCCAGGAGGGTCTAGGCAGCGGGGGCAGGGGGCCCCTGCTGTCTAACCATGGACCCTCCAGGAAGTCGGCCACACACGCTATGGTCGCAGGGGGAGGTAGGAGGGGCGCGTCCACTGCGCCTCTCTGAGGAGGTCCTCCCGGTTTTGGTCCGGGGGACGTTGGCCGCAGGCGGGGTGTCAGAAGCTGCAACCCAGGTACTGGCCCCCGCCTCTTTCTCAACAAGCGGCGGGCGTCGTCGGAAGATTTTTAGTGGGTATTGCTGCCGGCGGTCGGGTCTGCCGGTGGTGAGTCCCACACCCCCTTTCGGTCCCCCTTTGGCCGGAAGGCAGTGCGTAAATGCATTTTGTTACCGACGTAAAACAAAAAAAAAAAAAAAAAAAAAAAAAAAAAAAAAAAAAAAAAAAAAGGTTAGGTTAGGTTAGGTTCCCGTGTGGAGTTGCCAGACTCCCATCGGGCGCGTCCCCGGGTGGCGGATAGGGGCATGCCACACATTGTGGTACCGGCTTTTAATTAATTTAATGTAAGTCCGGCGCGGACCAAAACTGGTGGGTTTTGTGGGGCGCACCCCCGGTCGCACTTCGCGGCTGGAAAGCGGCCCTGGGGTGGGGAGCCGCGTTCTGTGTCGCGGCTTTTTCGGGGTGGCGAGCCTTCCCGGCTCTGGTTTCCTATCTCTCCCTTCTGTTTTGCCAGGGGGCTGAGAGATAGGATCTCGCGCGGCGGGCTGGGTTTCATCCCCACCCGTCGGGCAAACTGTTACCCCCATTCTGGGGACCAGGGGTCTTGCCTTCAACGGCCGGACCGAGAGGAGACAACCTCAATAATAAATCCCTAATCCTAAGCTTACGCCCGGCGAGAGGATGAATGGCTGGTGGGTGACCAGTCTCAAGGGCGTCACTCGGCCAGGGGATCAGCGGCCCCTCTGGTCGATAAATTTACGCTTACCCGGGTACAGGGGGCACTGCCCGGGTGGACTTTTTATTTCCCCCATACTCGTGGGACTCATATGGATTCTTTTAATAAAAATTTCGTTTCGTCGGAGGGTGTGGCGTCGCAAGACGCGGAGGAAGGTGCGCTTTCAGGCGCGGAGAGTGAGGGGATGAGTCGCATCCCGGGCCAGATGTTGTCGAGGGCCGAGGTTGTCATTAAATACCGCGATCAAATGCGGGTTTTAGAGGCGTTGGAGAGGGAGGCAAATCGCTCTATCTCCGATTTGAGTGAGGGTGACTCGGAGGGTGTCTTGTCTGAGGTGGAGCTGGACAGTGACGACCACTCTGTGGACGAGGAAGCCGAAGTGTCGGCCAAAGGTCCAGCGAACGTCGCGAGGAAGGGGCGCGGCAGGCCCCCTACGCATGGTCTGTGCATGGGTCTAGGAAAGGCGCGTACGGATCTGCAGACGGCGAAGAGAGCGAAGGCTGATGAGCAAGCTCGCCTCGCTGCGCAGAAAGAGGCTGAGATTTTGGAGATGGCCAACGCAGCGCGTGCCCAGAGGAGCCACCGTGGCCACATCGAGAGACCGATTGAACGGGTCCCAGTGTCGGAACTGGTGAAGGGGGTGGAAGTCGACTTGACTGTTGTCGAAAATGTGGCGAAGAAGTCTGGACATCTTAAGGGCACTTATGTCAAAGCCCTCAAAGAAGCCGTCACTTCGATTAGGGGAGCGGTCGGCGACATCTACGACCGATCTTTTTCATCAGTGGAGTCCAAACAACTGCAGGAGGACAATGACCGCCTGCGGACCAAGGTGGCCGAACTCAGCGTCCGAATGACGCAGCTTGCGGACGAAGTGGACGTGCTGAAGGAGCAACTGCGTAACGAGAGGTCGTCGCGGTTAATAGAGGAGAGGGAGGTTGAGCGTCAGAGCCAGCGGGAGAGGTCCAGTCCTCCCGTTGTGGAAGCTCCTTCGTTGATTGTCGCGCCGATATTTCCTTCACCGGGTAGAGTTCACTCCCCGGTTACTACTCCAGCGGTTTCTTCCCCTCTGGAGGACTTAGAAGCGTCGATCCTCCAAAAGCTTACAGCTCTTTTGGACGCGCGTTTGCCGCCAGTGGCGCTAGCCCCTGCAGTGCGGCCAGCTGCTACTTCTGCAGCAAAAAAGAAGAGAGAGAAGCGGCGAGCCCAGAAGTCTGTGGCTCCGCCCGCTCAAGAAGAGGTAGTTCCAACTCCGTCTGAACCAGCTAACGACGGTTTTACGTTGGTTACCAAGCGGAAGTCCAGGCCCGCTGAGGTGAAGAAGAAGGCTACGTCGTCGAAGCGCAAAGCACAGCGCAAGCAGAAGATGCAAGTGCCTAAGTCTTCGGCGATTGCACTATCTCTGCCGCAGGAGGCTCTGGAGAAAGGCCTTTCCTACGCAAAGGTGCTGAAGGATGCAGTAGGGAAAGTCTGTCCGGCGGATCACGGAATAGAGCCAGAGAAGCTGCGAATCCGCAAGACGCAATCCGGTGGGCGCGTCCTAGAAGTCTGGGGCGATAAGGGCGAGAAGGCGGATAGTTTCGCCGCTGCTTTGAGAGGGGTTCTGGTCCCCGATGTCGTAGTTTCTAGGCCGATGAAGTGCTCTGAGCTGCGCCTCATCGGCCTCGACGACAGCGTCGATAGGGATCAGGTCGTGTCGTCGGTAGCCCTGAGGGGGGAGTGCCCCGAAGGGAGTGTAAGAGTAGGAGAGATACGTCGCGGCCCTTCTGGGTTGGGTGCCGTTTGGGTGCGCTGCCCAGTGGCCGCGGCTAAAAAGTTGGTCGCTGGTAGGCGGCTGCTCTTAGGGTGGAGCGCTGTTAGCGTTAGACTGTTGGCGGCCAGGCCCCAGAAGTGCTTCAGGTGCTTCGAACCTGGACACCAGCAGTTTAACTGCAAAAGCGACATCGACCGCAGCCGTCTGTGCTATCGTTGTGGTCAGTCAGGTCATAGGGCGGCGGCGTGCACATCTGAGCCGCACTGCCCTGTCTGTGAGGATGCGGGTAGACCTGCCAATCATTTGGTGGGTGCGAAGGGCTGCAAGTGCAGCCCACCCCGTCCGGCGAAGAAGAAGGTTGCCGCAGCTAAGACTTCCTCAGCTGCGGCCCCCGCTGCTCCTCTCCCCACTTCTTCGGGGACTCAGAGTGAGCGGCGTGTGGAGACACCCCCACCGTCCAGCTAGGTGGGTGGCCGAGAGCGCGGGTGAGACACGGGGTCTGTCCTCACCCGTTCTTCAAAGCTCTCGAGAAGGGGAGAGCCCTACCTTTTCAGGGCCTTCCTGCCGGGTTTCCCGCGTTATGCGGGGCGCGCCAGAGGGGTCGCGGTGTCATGCGATTGCAATTCCCGTGTCCCCCTCGAAATGCGCGTGAGGCAAACGGTCTGTTTTTTAGTGGGTATTCCGCCCCGTTGGTTGGTTGGTGGGGGGCGGCGAGTCCCACATATCCCCGTCACGACCCCATTGTGGCGGGGAATGCGTAAATGCATTTTTTGGGACCTTAAAAAAAAAAAAAAAAAAAAAAAAAAAAAAAAAGGTTAGGTTAGGTTAGGTTAGGTTAGGTTCCCGTGTGGAGTTGCCAGACTCCCATCAGGCGCGTCCCCGGGTGGCGGATAGGGGAAAGCCACACTTTGTGGTACCGGCTTGTTTAAGGCCGGCGCGGACCAAAACTGGCGGGTTTTGTGGGGCGCACCCCCGGTCGCACTTCGCGGCTGGAAAGCGGCCCAGGGGTGGGGAGCCGCGTTCTTCGTCGTGGCTTTTGTGGGGTGGCGAGCCTTCCCGGCTCTGGTTTTCCTGTCTCCCCCCTCTGTTCTGTCAGGGGGCTTGGAGATGGGATCGCGCGGCGGGCAGGGTTTCATTCCCACCCGTCGGGCAAACTGTTACCCCCATTCTGGGGACCAGGGGTCTTGCCTTCACCGGCCGGACCGAGAGGAGACAACCTCAATAATAAATCCCTAATCCTAAGCTTACGCCCGGCGAGAGGATGAATGGCTGGTGGGTGACCAGTCTCAAGGGCGTCACTCGGCCAGGGGATCAGCGGCCCCTCTGGTCGATAAATTTACGCTTACCCGGGTACAGGGGGCACTGCCCGGGTGGACTTTTTGTTTCCCCCATACTCGTGGGACTCATATGGATTCTTTTAACAAAAATTTCGTTTCGTCGGAGGGTGTGGCGTCGCAAGACGCGGAGGAAGGTGCGCTTTCAGGCGCGGAGAGTGAGGGGATGAGTCGCATCCCGGGCCAGATGTTGTCGAGGGCCGAGGTAGTTATCAGATACCGCGATCAAATGCGGGTTCTTGAGGCGTTGGAGAGAGAGGCAAATCGCTCTATCTCTGATTTGAGTGAGGGTGACTCTGAGGGTGTCTTGTCTGAGGTGGAGCTGGACAGTGACGACCACTCCGAGGTCGAAGAAGAGGTAGAAGCCGAAGTGTCGGCTAAAGGTCCAGCGGATGCCGTGAAGAAGGGGCGCGGTAGGCCTCCTACGCATGGTCTTTGTATGGGCCTAGGGAAGGCGCGTACTTTTCTGCAGACGGCGAAGAGAGCGCGGGCTGAAGAGCAAGTTCGCCTCGCTGCGCAGAAGGAGGCCGAGGTCTTGGAGCTGGCCAACGCAGCACGCGCTCAGAGAAGCGAGCGTGGCCATGTGGAGAGACCGATCGAACGGGTCCCAGTTTCGGAACTGGTGAAGGGGGTTGAGGTCGACCTGACAGTGGTCGAAAACGTGGCGAAGAAGTCAGGAAACCTAAAGGGCACCTACGTCAAAGCCCTAAACGCCGCTGTCATATCGATAAGAGGAGCGGTCGGCGACATGTATGACCGCTCTTTCTCTTCGGTCGAGTCCAAGCAGTTGCAGGAAGACAACGACCGCCTGCGGACCAAGGTGGCCGAGCTAAGCGTCCAGATGATGAAGCTTGGTGACGAAGTGGATGTGCTGAAGGAGCAGCTTCGTAGCGAGAAGTCGTCTCGATTAATAGAGGAGAGGGAGGTTGAGCGTCAGAGCCAGCGGGAGAGGTCCAGTCCTCCCGTTGTGGAAGAAGCTCCTGCGTTGATTGTCGCGCCAGTGTTATCTTCACCGGGTAGAGTTCATCCCCCGGTTACCACTCCAGCGGTTCCTCCTTCATCGGAGGACTTAGAGGCGTCCATCCTCCGTAAACTTACGGCCCTCTTGGACGCGCGTTTGCCGCCAGCAACAGTAGCTTCTACTGTGCGGCCTGCTGCACCATCTGCAGCGAAAAAGAAGAAGGAGAAGCGGCGAGCCCAGAAGTCTGTGGCTCCGCCCGCTCAAGAAGAGGTGGTTCCAACTCCGTCTGAACCAGCCAACGACGGTTTTACGTTGGTTACCAAGCGGAAGTCCAGGCCCGCTGTGAAACAGTCCGCTGAGAAACAGCCCGCGAAGAAGGTTGCGAAGCCCAAGCGCCCTCGCAAGCAGAAGATGCAAGAGCCCAAATCGTCGGCGATTGCTCTGTCTCTGCCGCAGGAGGCATTGGAGAAAGGCCTTACGTACGCGAAGGTACTTAAAGAAGTGATAGGAAAAGTCTGTCCGGCGGATCATGGCATAGAGCCAGACAAGCTGAGGATTCGTAAGACGCAATCCGGTGGGCGCGTCCTGGAAGTTCGGGGCGATAAGGGCGAGAAAGCGGATAGTTTTGCCGCTGCCTTGAGAGGGGTTCTGGTCCCCGATGTCGTGGTTTCTAGGCCCATGAAGTGCTCTGAACTGCGCCTCATCGGCCTCGACGACAGCGTCGATAGGGATCAGGTCGTGTCTTCCGTAGCCCTGAGGGGGGAGTGCCCCGAAGGGAGTGTGAGGGTAGGAGAGATTCGCCGCGGCCCTTCTGGGCTGGGTGCCGTCTGGGTGCGTTGCCCAGTGGCAGCGGCTAAAAAGTTGGTTGCTGGTAGGCGGCTGCTTTTAGGGTGGAGCGCTGTTAGCGTTAGACTGTTGGCGGCCAGGCCCCAGAAGTGCTTCAGGTGCTTCGAACCTGGACACCAGCAGTTTAACTGCAAAAGCGATATCGACCGCAGCCGTCTGTGCTATCGTTGTGGTCAGTCGGGTCATAGGGCGGCGGCGTGCACATCTGAGCCGCACTGCCCTGTCTGTGAGGATGCGGGTAGACCTGCCAATCATCTGGTGGGTGCGAAGGGCTGCAAGTGCAGCCCACCCCGTCCGGCGAAGAAGAAGGTTGCCGCAGCTAAGACTTCCTCAGCTGCGGCCCCCGCCGCTCCTCTCCCCACTCCTTCGGGGACTCAGAGTGAGCGGCGTGTGGAGATACCCCCACCGTCCAGCTAGGTGGGTGGATGAGAGCGCGGGTGAGACTAGGGGTCTGTCCTCACCCGCTCTTCAAAGCTCTCGAGAAGGGGAGAGCCCTACCTTTTCAGGGCCTTCCTGCCGAGTTTCCCGCGTTATGCGGGGCGCGCCAGAGGGGTCGCGGTGTCATGCGATTGCAATTCCCGTGTCCCCCTCGAAATGCGCGTGAGGCAAATGGTCTGTTTTTTAGTGGGTATTCCGCCCCGTTGGTTGGTTGGTGGGGGGCGGCGAGTCCCACATATCCCCGTCACGACCCCATTGTGGCGGGGAATGCGTAAATGCATTTTTTGGGACCTTAAAAAAAAAAAAAAAAAAAAAAAAAAAAAAAAAAAAAAAAAAAAAAAAAAAAAAAAAAGGTTAGGTTAGGTTAGGTTAGGTTAGGTTAGGTTAGGTTAGGTTCCCGTGTGGAGTTGCCAGACTCCCATCAGGCGCGTCCCCGGGTGGCGGATAGGGGAAGCCACTCCGGCGTGGGTGGTCCCGGCTTCGGCTGGCGTGGACCAAAACTGGCGGGTTCTGGGCGCACCCCTGGCTGCGTCTCGGCGCAGCCGGAAAGCGGCCGTGTGGAGGGAGTCGCGACTCGGTCTCGCGGCTCTCGGGGAGGAGATCTCCCGGGAGGTTCCGTCTCGCCCCTCTGTTCTGACAGTCGGGTGGGATGGGGTCGCGCGGTGGGTCCGGCGGTTGCAGTTTTGTGATCGCCGGGTGGGCCTCGCCGATTGGCTAAGGTCCCCCTTCGGGCAGCCTGTTACCCCCAGGGTTGGGGCCAGGGGTCTTGCCTTAGCGGCTGGGTCGAGAGGAACGCGAACCTCAATAATAAATCGGCGAAAAAGCCCGCAGCGGCGTCGCTTGTTCGGCGCTGCAGCGGCCCCTGCCGCAGCTGGCCTCGCGGAGAGGTTCGGTGGGCGCGGCGAGAGGACGCAGCCGCCTTCATGGCGGTGGGCGTGCGAGGAGGCAAACCTCGGTAAAAAATGCCCCTGCCGCAGCTGTGTGCCCCTAGGGTGGGGCCCAGTGGGCGCGGCGCGTGGACGCCTCGGGGTGTGACCCCGCCCTGAGCGCGGAAAGAGGAAGCCAACCTCTCTAAAATAATGGCACGGGGACGCCGTGGCCGGGAGGGCCGGACGGCGGAAAGAGGAAGTCAACCTCTATAAAAAATGACGCCAAGTCCGCAGCGGCGTCGCTTTTAGTGATGCCGCAGCGGCCCCTGCCGCAGCTGGCCCGAGGTGTAGGGCTCAGTGGGCGCGGCGCGAGGTGGCCGCCGCCCTCTCACGAGGTGTGGTGGCTGGGAGCTGCGGGCGAATAACGGGGAAGTTTTCGCCCGCCTCGTACAGCTCCGGGACGGGGAGTGGCCCTTAACACAGGTCCCTCCGTTGCGAGTGAGCCTGCCTCACGGCGGGCTGCGCGGAGGGCGGACATGTGTGTAATCCGAAAGGTGGTCCCTTGTCCGCTCTGTCCGACCGCGCGAGTAGGTGTTCCTTTGTTTTTTAGTCGGTGCGAGTCCGACATAACCCAGTGAGCCTCCCCGTGGCCTCTGGGTATGCATAATGCATTTTTCAAAGGTTAAAAAAAAAAAAAAAAAAAAAAAAAAAAAAAAAAAGGTTAGGTTAGGTTAGGTTAGGTTAGGTTAGGTTCCCGTCCCGTGTGGAGTTGCCAGACTCCCATCGGGCGCGTCCCCGGGTGGCGGATAGGGGCATGCCACACATTGTGGTACCGGCTTTTAATTAATTTAATGTAAGTCCGGCGCGGACCAAAACTGGTGGGTTTTGTGGGGCGCACCCCCGGTCGCACTTCGCGGCTGGAAAGCGGCCCTGGGGTGGGGAGCCGCGTTCTGTTTCGCGGCTTTTTCGGGGTGGCGAGCCTTCCCGGCTCTGGTTTCTTGTCTCTCCTCTCTGTTTTGCCAGGGGGCTGAGAGATAGGATCTCGCGCGGCGGGCTGGGTTTCATCCCCACCCGTCGGGCAAACTGTTACCCCCATTCTGGGGACCAGGGGTCTTGCCTTCAACGGCCGGACCGAGAGGAGACAACCTCAATAATAAATCCCTAATCCTAAGCTTACGCCCGGCGAGAGGATGAATGGCTGGTGGGTGACCAGTCTCAAGGGCGTCACTCGGCCAGGGGATCAGCGGCCCCTCTGGTCGATAAATTTACGCTTACCCGGGTACAGGGGGCACTGCCCGGGTGGACTTTTTATTTCCCCCATACTCGTGGGACTCATATGGATTCTTTTAATAAAAATTTCGTTTCGTCGGAGGGTGTGGCGTCGCAAGACGCGGAGGATGGTGCGCTTTCAGGCGCGGAGAGTGAGGGGGTGAGTCGCATCTCGGGCCAGATGTTGTCGAGGGCCGAGGTGGTTATTAGATACCGCGATCAAATGCGGGTTCTAGAGGCGTTAGAGAGGGAGGCAAACCGGTCTCTCTCTGATTTGAGCGAGGGGGACTCGGTAGATAGTGATGACTATTCTGGAGTTGAAGATGAGGTAGAAGCCGAAGTGTCGGCCAAAGGTCCAGCGAACGACGTGAGGAAGGGGCGCGGCAGGCCTCCTATACACGGCCAATGCATGGGCTTAGGCAAGGCGCGGAAAGATCTCCAGACGGCGAAGAGAGCGAAGGCGGATGAGCAAGCTCGCCTCGCTGCACAGAAGGAGGCTGAGGTCTTGGAGTTGGCCAACGCAGCTCGCACTCAGAGATGCGAGCGCGGCTATGTTCCCAAACCGGCGGATCGGATCCCAGTGTCGGAGCTAATGAAGGGGGTCGAAGTCGACCTGACAGTCGTCGAAGGCGTGGCGAAGAAGTCGGGAAACCTCAAGGGGACCTACGTGAAGGCCCTCAACGAAGCGGTGCTATCGATTAGGGGAGCGGTCGGCGACATGTATGACCGCTCCTTCTCTTCGGTCGAGTCCAAGCAGTTGCAGGAGGACAACGACCGCCTGCGGACCAAGGTGGCCGAACTCAGCGTCCGAATGACGCAGCTTGGGGATGAGGTGGACGTGCTGAAGGAGCAGCTGCGCAGCGAGAGGTCGTCGCGGCAGAACCAGCGGGAGAGGTCCATGCCTCCCGTTGTGGAAGATTTCGTCGCGCCGTCTTTTTCTTCACCGGGTAGAGCGAGCTCCCCGGTAGCTGCCCCAGCAGTTTCTCCTCCATTGGAGGACCTAGAGGCGTCCATCATCCGTAAAGTTACGGCCCTGTTGGACGCGCGTTTGCCGCCAGCTACAGTTACTTCTACTGTGCGGCCTGCTGCACCATCTGCAGCGAAAAAGAAGAAGGAGAAGCGGCGTGCCCAGAAGTCTGTGGCTCAGCCCGCCCAAGAAGAAGTGGTTGTTCCAACTCCAGCAGAGGCGACCGGTGGGAGCTTCTCTGTAGTTACCAAGCGGAAGTCCAGGCCCGCTGAGAGTCAGTCCGTCGGTCAGGCTACGAAGAAGGTCGCGAAGCCCAAACGGAAGAAAAAGCCTCGCAAGCAGAAGATGCAAGTGCCCAAGTCTTCGGCGATTGCACTATCTCTGCCGCAGGAGGCTCTGGAGAAAGGCCTTTCCTACGCAAAGGTGTTGAAGGATGCTGTAGGAAAAGTATGTCCGGCGGATCACGGCATTAAGCCAGAAGATATGCGCATCAGGAAGACGCAATCTGGTGCGCGACTTCTTGAGGTACGGGGTGACAAGGGCGAAAAGGCAGATAGTTTTGCCGCTGCCCTGAGAGGAGTTCTGGTCTCCGACGTCTCGGTTTCTAGGCCCGTGAAGTGCTCTGAACTGCGCCTCATCGGCCTCGACGACAGCGTCGATAGGGATCAGGTTGTGTCTTCGGTAGCCCTGAGGGGGGAGTGCCCCGAAGGGAGTGTGAGGGTAGGAGAGATTCGCCGCGGCCCTTCTGGGCTGGGTGCCGTCTGGGTGCGTTGCCCAGTGGCAGCGGCTAAAAAGTTGGTTGCTGGTAGGCGGCTGCTTTTAGGGTGGAGCGCTGTTAGCGTTAGACTGTTGGCGGCCAGGCCCCAGAAGTGCTTCAGGTGCTTCGAACCTGGACACCAGCAGTTTAACTGCAAAAGCGACATCGACCGCAGCCGTCTGTGCTATCGTTGTGGTCAGTCGGGTCATAGGGCGGCGGCGTGCACATCTGAGCCGCATTGCCCTGTCTGTGAGGATGCGGGTAGACCTGCCAATCATTTGGTGGGTGCGAAGGGCTGCAAGTGCAGCCCACCCCGTCCGGCGAAGAAGAAGGTTGCCGCAGCTAAGACTTCCTCAGCTGCGGCCCCCGCTGCTCCTCTCCCCACTTCTTCGGGGACTCAGAGTGAGCGGCGTGCGGCGACGCCCCCACCGTCCAGCTAGGTGGGTGGCTGAGAGCGCGGGTGAGACTAGGGGTCTGTCCTCACCCGCTCTTCAAAGCTCTCGAGAAGGGGAGAGCCCAACGTTTTCAGGGCCTTCCTGCCGAGTTTCCCGCGTTATGCGGGGCGCGCCAGAGGGGACGCGGTGTCATGCCACAGCAATTCCCGTGTCCCCCTCGAAATGCGCGTGAGGCAAATGGTCTGTTTTTTAGTGGGTATTCCGCTCCATTGGTTGGTTGGTGGGGGGCGGCGAGTCCCACATATCCCCGTCACGACCCCATTGTGGCGGGGAATGCGTAAATGCATTTTTTGGGACCTTAAAAAAAAAAAAAAAAAAAAAAAAAAAAAAAAAAAAAAAAAAAAAGGTTAGGTTCCCGTCCCGTGTGGAGTTGCCAGACTCCCATCAGGCGCGTCCCCGGGTGGCGGATAGGGGAAGCCACTCCGGCGTGGGTGGTCCCGGCTTCGGCTGGCGTGGACCAAAACTGGCGGGTTCTGGGCGCACCCCTGGCTGCGTCTCGGCGCAGCCGGAAAGCGGCCGTGTGGAGGGAGTCGCGACTCGGTCTCGCGGCTCTCGGGGAGGAGATCTCCCGGGAGGTTCCGTCTCGCCCCTCTGTTCTGACAGTCGGGTGGGATGGGGTCGCGCGGTGGGTCCGGCGGTTGCAGTTTTGTGATCGCCGGGTGGGCCTCGCCGATTGGCTAAGGTCCCCCTTCGGGCAGCCTGTTACCCCCAGGGTTGGGGCCAGGGGTCTTGCCTTAGCGGCTGGGCCGAGAGGAACGCGAACCTCAATAATAAATCTGCGAAAAAGCCCGCAGCGGCGTCGCTTGTTCGGCGCTGCAGCGGCCCCTGCCGCAGCCGGCCTCGCGGAGAGGTTCGATGGGCGCGGCGCGAGGACGCAGCCGCCTTCATGGCGGTGGGCGTGCGAGGATGCAAACCTCGGTAAAAAATGCCCCTGCCGCAGCTGTGTGCCCCTAGGGTGGGGCCCAGTGGGCGCGGCGCGTGGACGCCTCGGGGTGTGACCCCGCCCTGAGCGCGGAAAGAGGAAGCCAACCTCTCTAAAATAATGGCACGTGGACGCCGTGGCCGGGAGGGCCGGACGGCGGAAAGAGGAAGTCAACCTCTATAAAAAATGACGCCAAGTCCGCAGCGGCGTCGCTTTTAGTGATGCCGCAGCGGCCCCTGCCGCAGCTGGCCCGAGGTGTAGGGCTCAGTGGGCGCGGCGCGAGGTGGCCGCCGCCCTCTCACGAGGTGTGGTGGCTGGGAGCTGCGGGCGAATAACGGGGAAGTTTTCGCCCGCCTTGTACGGCTCCGGGACGGGGAGTGGCCCTTAACCCAGGTCCCTCCGTTGCGAGTGAGCCTGCCTCACGGCGGGCTGCGCGGAGGGCGGACATGTGTGTAATCCGAAAGGTGGTCCCTTGTCCGCTCTGTCCGACCGCGCGAGTAGGTGTTCCTTTGTTTTTTAGTCGGTGCGAGTCCGACATAACCCAGTGAGCCTCCCCGTGGCCTCTGGGTATGCATAAGGCATTTTTCAAAGGTTAAAAAAAAAAAAAAAAAAAAAAAAAGGTTAGGTTAGGTTAGGTTAGGTTAGGTTAGGTTCCCGTCCCGTGTGGAGTTGCCAGACTCCCATCGGGCGCGTCCCCGGGTGGCGGATAGGGGCATGCCACACATTGTGGTACCGGCTTTTAATTAATTTAATGTAAGTCCGGCGCGGACCAAAACTGGTGGGTTTTGTGGGGCGCACCCCCGGTCGCACTTCGCGGCTGGAAAGCGGCCCTGGGGTGGGGAGCCGCGTTCTGTTTCGCGGCTTTTTCGGGGTGGCGAGCCTTCCCGGCTCTGGTTTCTTGTCTCTCCTCTCTGTTTTGCCAGGGGGCTGAGAGATAGGATCTCGCGCGGCGGGCTGGGTTTCATCCCCACCCGTCGGGCAAACTGTTACCCCCATTCTGGGGACCAGGGGTCTTGCCTTCAACGGCCGGACCGAGAGGAGACAACCTCAATAATAAATCCCTAATCCTAAGCTTACGCCCGGCGAGAGGATGAATGGCTGGTGGGTGACCAGTCTCAAGGGCGTCACTCGGCCAGGGGATCAGCGGCCCCTCTGGTCGATAAATTTACGCTTACCCGGGTACAGGGGGCACTGCCCGGGTGGACTTTTTATTTCCCCCATACTCGTGGGACTCATATGGATTCTTTTAATAAAAATTTCGTTTCGTCGGAGGGTGTGGCGTCGCAAGACGCGGAGGATGGTGCGCTTTCAGGCGCGGAGAGTGAGGGGGTGAGTCGCATCTCGGGCCAGATGTTGTCGAGGGCCGAGGTGGTTATTAGATACCGCGATCAAATGCGGGTTCTAGAGGCGTTAGAGAGGGAGGCAAACCGGTCTCTCTCTGATTTGAGCGAGGGGGACTCGGTAGATAGTGATGACTATTCTGGAGTTGAAGATGAGGTAGAAGCCGAAGTGTCGGCCAAAGGTCCAGCGAACGACGTGAGGAAGGGGCGCGGCAGGCCTCCTATACACGGCCAATGCATGGGCTTAGGCAAGGCGCGGAAAGATCTCCAGACGGCGAAGAGAGCGAAGGCGGATGAGCAAGCTCGCCTCGCTGCACAGAAGGAGGCTGAGGTCTTGGAGTTGGCCAACGCAGCTCGCACTCAGAGATGCGAGCGCGGCTATGTTCCCAAACCGGCGGATCGGATCCCAGTGTCGGAGCTAATGAAGGGGGTCGAAGTCGACCTGACAGTCGTCGAAGGCGTGGCGAAGAAGTCGGGAAACCTCAAGGGGACCTACGTGAAGGCCCTCAACGAAGCGGTGCTATCGATTAGGGGAGCGGTCGGCGACATGTATGACCGCTCCTTCTCTTCGGTCGAGTCCAAGCAGTTGCAGGAGGACAACGACCGCCTGCGGACCAAGGTGGCCGAACTCAGCGTCCGAATGACGCAGCTTGGGGATGAGGTGGACGTGCTGAAGGAGCAGCTGCGCAGCGAGAGGTCGTCGCGGCAGAACCAGCGGGAGAGGTCCATGCCTCCCGTTGTGGAAGATTTCGTCGCGCCGTCTTTTTCTTCACCGGGTAGAGCGAGCTCCCCGGTAGCTGCCCCAGCAGTTTCTCCTCCATTGGAGGACCTAGAGGCGTCCATCATCCGTAAAGTTACGGCCCTGTTGGACGCGCGTTTGCCGCCAGCTACAGTTACTTCTACTGTGCGGCCTGCTGCACCATCTGCAGCGAAAAAGAAGAAGGAGAAGCGGCGTGCCCAGAAGTCTGTGGCTCAGCCCGCCCAAGAAGAAGTGGTTGTTCCAACTCCAGCAGAGGCGACCGGTGGGAGCTTCTCTGTAGTTACCAAGCGGAAGTCCAGGCCCGCTGAGAGTCAGTCCGTCGGTCAGGCTACGAAGAAGGTCGCGAAGCCCAAACGGAAGAAAAAGCCTCGCAAGCAGAAGATGCAAGTGCCCAAGTCTTCGGCGATTGCACTATCTCTGCCGCAGGAGGCTCTGGAGAAAGGCCTTTCCTACGCAAAGGTGTTGAAGGATGCTGTAGGAAAAGTATGTCCGGCGGATCACGGCATTAAGCCAGAAGATATGCGCATCAGGAAGACGCAATCTGGTGCGCGACTTCTTGAGGTACGGGGTGACAAGGGCGAAAAGGCAGATAGTTTTGCCGCTGCCCTGAGAGGAGTTCTGGTCTCCGACGTCTCGGTTTCTAGGCCCGTGAAGTGCTCTGAACTGCGCCTCATCGGCCTCGACGACAGCGTCGATAGGGATCAGGTCGTGTCGTCGGTAGCCCTGAGGGGGGAGTGCCCCGAAGGGAGTGTAAGAGTAGGAGAGATACGTCGCGGCCCTTCTGGGTTGGGTGCCGTTTGGGTGCGCTGCCCAGTGGCCGCGGCTAAAAAGTTGGTCGCTGGTAGGCGGCTGCTCTTAGGGTGGAGCGCTGTTAGCGTTAGACTGTTGGCGGCCAGGCCCCAGAAGTGCTTCAGGTGCTTCGAACCTGGACACCAGCAGTTTAACTGCAAAAGCGACATCGACCGCAGCCGTCTGTGCTATCGTTGTGGTCAGTCAGGTCATAGGGCGGCGGCGTGCACATCTGAGCCGCATTGCCCTGTCTGTGAGGATGCGGGTAGACCTGCCAATCATTTGGTGGGTGCGAAGGGCTGCAAGTGCAGCCCACCCCGTCCGGCGAAGAAGAAGGTTGCCGCAGCTAAGACTTCCTCAGCTGCGGCCCCCGCTGCTCCTCTCCCCACTTCTTCGGGGACTCAGAGTGAGCGGCGTGTGGAGACACCCCCACCGTCCAGCTAGGTGGGTGGCCGAGAGCGCGGGTGAGACACGGGGTCTGTCCTCACCCGTTCTTCAAAGCTCTCGAGAAGGGGAGAGCCCTACCTTTTCAGGGCCTTCCTGCCGGGTTTCCCGCGTTATGCGGGGCGCGCCAGAGGGGTCGCGGTGTCATGCCACAGCTATTCCCGTGTCCCCCTCGAAATGCGCGTGAGGCAAATGGTCTGTTTTTTAGTGGGTATTCCGCCCCGTTGGTTGGTTGGTGGGGGGCGGCGAGTCCCACATATCCCCGTCACGACCCCATTGTGGCGGGGAATGCGTAAATGCATTTTTTTGGGACCTTAAAAAAAAAAAAAAAAAAAAAAAAAAAAAAAAAAAAAAAAAAAAAAAAAAAAAAAAAAAAAAGGTTAGGTTAGGTTAGGTTAGGTCCCGTGTGGAGTTGCCAGACTCCCATCGGGCGCGTCCCCGGGTGGCGGATAGGGGCATGCCACACATTGTGGTACCGGCTTTTAAATAATGTAATGTAAGTCCGGCGCGGACCAAAACTGGCGGGTTTTGTGGGGCGCACCCCCGGTCGCATTTCGCGGCTGGAAAGCGGCCCAGGGGTGGGGAGCCGCGCTCTGTCGCGGCTTTTTCGGGGTGGCGAGCCTTCCCGGCTCTGGTTTTCCTGTCTCCCCCTTCTGTTCTGTCAGGGGGCTTGGAGATGGGATCGCGCGGCGGGCTGGGTTTCATCCCCACCCGCCGGGCAAACTGTTACCCCCATTCTGGGGACCAGGGGTCTTGCCTTCAACGGCCGGACCGAGAGGAGACAACCTCAATAATAAATCCCTAATCTTAAGCTTTACGCCCGGCGAGAAGATGAATGGCTGGTGGGTGACCAGTCTTTAGGGCGTCACTCGGCCAGGGGATCAGCGGCCCCTCTGGTCGATAAATTTACGCTTACCCGGGTACAGGGGGCACTGCCCGGGTGGACTTTTTATATCCCCCATACTCGTGGGAATCGTATGGAAAATTTAAATATTCGTTCTTCTATTGATGGTGTGGCGTCTCATGACGCGGAGGTTGGTGAGCCTTCGGGCGTGCGTACTAGGAGATCTTCTTCGATCTTGGGTTCATCCCGGGAACAGGTTGTCATCCGGTATGAGGAGCAGATGCGTGTACTGAACGCTCTGGAAGAGGAGGCAAACCGTCTGTCGGATTCCGACTTAACGCTGGACAGCGACGATGAGTCTGATAGTGAGGTGGAAGAGGTGGTTCAGCAACCAGCGCCGAGTACATCTGCGTCGGTGAAAAAAGGTCGTGGTAGGCCGCCAACCCATGGGCGAACAATGGGTCTTGGCAAAGCGCGGGCCGAACTTCAGGCCGCGAAGAGATCCGAACAGAAGGAGTCTCTCGAGAAGCAGAAGGAGGCGGAAGTGGCAGAGATGGCTAAGGTGGCACGGGCCCTCAGGTTTGAGCGAGGCTACACGCCTAAGCCGGTTGAGTCGGTTGCGCCCTCTAAGCTTATGGAGAGGGTCAAGCTGGACTTGGAGGTGGTCCAGAGAGTTGCCAAATCATCTGGGCATTTGAAAGGGACCTTCGTTAAGGCTCTCAACGAAGCGGCGTTGTCAATAGGGGGTGCGGTAGAGGAGCTTTATGACTTCTCCTTTTCCTCTGTTGATGCGAAGAAATTGCAGGAGGATAATGACCGGCTTCAACAAATGGTCGTCGAAATGCGCTCTCAAATGACGCAACTGAAGATGGACATCGAAGTCTTACAGCGGGAGAGGTCCAGGCCTCCCGCTTGCGAGGTGATGGCGCCGCTAAGCCCCCGTTCACCGGGTTTCGAAGCGTCTGCCGTCTTCCCACACTCTTCGCCGCCACGCGGCTCACAGGAGGATTTGACAGCCTCAATAATGGCCCAGGTCAGGGCATTGTTGGAAGAGCGTCTTCCTCCTGTGAATGCGATGCGCGAGCCGTCTTCCCAGGCGGACATAAATTCGGAGGCTCCTGATATTGTCGCGCCTTCCAAGGCGTCAAAGAAAGGAAAAAAGGTGGCGAAAAAGCAGGCAAAGAAGACTGCCCAGGCTGCGGTAGAGGCTCCTTCAGCGCCTGCCTCAACCGAGAGTCCAGCGTATGCGACGGTGGCCGGAGGGAATCCTAACCCGGCCCAGAAGTCCGCCCAGGGAGGAAAAAAGAAACAGCCGGCCAAGAAGAAGCAGGCTAAGCGAGGAAAACAGGCTAAGATGCGAGTGCCTAAAACTGCGGCGATCGTTCTAACGCTGCAGCAGAATTCGCTAGAAAGGGGGCTCACCTACGCGGGTATCCTGCAAAAGGCGGTGAGAAACATCAGTGTTGAGGAAGTAGGCATCTCACAAGGGGAGTTGAGAATTAGGAAGACACAGTCTGGCGCCCGTATCTTGGAAGTGTCGGGCTCGGATAATGGCGCGAAGGCCGACCGCCTCTTTGGGGAGATGCGCAAAATCTTCGCTCCTGAGGTTGGGATGTCGAGGCCTGTCAAGTGCGCAGAATTGCGCCTCACCGGGCTCGACGACAGCATTGAGAAGGCTCAAGTGGTTTCGGCAATAGCCCTGAAGGGAGAGTGCCCTGAAGGGAATGTCAGGGTTGGTGAGATCCGCCGCGGTCGTTCTGGTTCGGGCGCCGTCTGGGTGCGTTGCCCGATTACCGCGGCGAAGAAATTGGTTGCCGAGAAGCGGCTTTGTCTGGGGTGGAGCGCAGCGCGTGTTACGCTGCTGGAGGCGAGAAAAGCAAAGTGCTTCAGGTGCTTCGAGCCCGGCCATCTACAGTTCAACTGTAAGTCGGAAGTGGACCGCAGCGGTCTCTGCTACCGCTGCGGGCAGGCCGGGCACATAGCGGCGGCGTGCGGAAGCGATCCGCACTGCCCGATTTGTGAAGCCGCGGGGAAAACAGCGAATCATGCGCTGGGAAGCAAGAGGTGCAAACCTGCTCTCTCAAAGTCGTCGAAGAGGCTGACGCAAGTGCGTCCAACCGCTGCAAGTGCAGCCGCCGCCTCCAGTCCCGGTACCCAAGAAGAGGGGCAGCCGGAAGATGTGCCATCGGCAACATAGCCGAAAGAGGGCCGCGGGTGAGCGACACGGGGTCGTCTTCACTCGCCTTTACGTACAGCTCTCGCGATGGGGGAAGGTCTGTAGGGTCTCCCGTCGATTGTGCCTGCGTATTCCAGCGTGGGCAGCGCGCGAGGGGACGCGGATGATTGCTATCCCGTTCCCGTGTTCCCCTCTCTCCAACGCGCGCGATGGCACGTAGTCCATTTTTTAGTGGGTATTCCGCCCCCGCTTCCATCTTTTGGGGCGGCGAGTCCCACATATCCCCGTCACTCCCCGTGTGGCGGGGAATGCGTAAAGGCATTTTTTAGGACGGTAAAAAAAAAAAAAAAAAAAAGGTTAGGTTAGGTTAGGTTAGGTTAGGTTAGGTTAGGTTAGGTTAGGTTACCCGTGTGGAGTTGCCAGACTCCCATCGGGCGCGTCCCCAGGTGGCGGATAGGGGCATGCCACACATTGTGGTACCGGCTTTTAAATAATGTAAGTCCGGCGCGGACCAAAACTGGCGGGTTTTGTGGGGCGCACCCCCGGTCGCATTTCGCGGCTGGAAAGCGGCCCAGTGGTGCCGTTGTCACACGGCGTAGGGTGTCGGCTGCTCCCAGCACGCCTCAGCTCATCTGAGGTGGCAGGGGATGCAGCCCATTTTCCCAGTGGAGGCGAGGCGTTTTGGCGCCTTTTGTTTCGCCCTTTCGAGGGCAGTGGCCGCTTTCATGCGGCGGTGGGTGGCAGGCCTGCAAGGCCTGCGGCGCGGCGAGTCCGGCAGTCACATCCCAGTGGCTGTCGGGGGGGTCTCTTGACTCCCCGTCGGGCAATCCGTAATCCGCAGTCTGCGGACCGGAGGTGCCGCTCACTGAGAGCGGTGCCGCGTGGAAGAATACCACTATAATAAATTACCCCAATCCCAAGGTGAGCGGATCGTGCCGAAGGGATGCATGGCTGGAGGGAGTCCAGTCGCTAGCGTGCGGGGGAGCTCACCCCCGAAAAAAGAGAGGGAGAAAAATAAAATGTTCACAGCCAGTTTGGAAAAGAATCTCCGGGCAGGTCCCCGAAAGGGGGAATCCTGCACACCCGCCTCGGCGGGTGTCTGCCCCGTTGTATACGGAGGGGGCACAAACTGCATCGGGGGTCAGCAGGCTGCTGATTCCCGCTACGACGACTCTTGCTTTTGTTTAATTGTTATTGATTCTGCCGAGCGATGTGGTGGAGTGTTGCGCCTTAGGGGCGGTGGAGGGCCGGGCCCGCCGAGGGACGAGCGTGGCAGGTTTGTCTCGACGCCGGCGCCGGAGGAGATTCTCTCCGACGGTTCGGCGGGGACCATAGACACTGTGGGCCCCGCGGAAGCGTCGGAGACGTCAGACATGGAGTTTGACGAAGGCAGTTCGTCTGGGGTTCAGCCCCACTGCCTTCGCCAAAAAAGGAAGAGGTCCCCCGAGGCGAGATCGGCCAGCGAGGCCGACCTGGCCCCGGACGACGTCAGAGCCTCGACGAAGCGCGGCCGCTCCCGTGGCCGCGTTTCTTCATACGGCCTTACGGCCGGTCTCGGTGAGGCCAGGAGGGCGGTGAGTGTCGGCCGGGCGATGGCCCGTCGGGATGCTGAAGAGGAGAGGAGAACGGCGACGAGCATTCCCCGTGATCCCGACTGCGCAACCTTGTTTCGGGCCAGGGCGGAGGCCTGGGAGCCGGCCGATGCCGTCTCTTCGACCACTTTGGCGGACAGGATGTCCCAGATCCTGGCCGCCGTCGAAGAGATGGCAGTAAAGTCTTCGTCCCTAAAGGGGACCTTCCACGGCGGATTTAAGACCGCTGTGGGAGTCGGCAGGGAGTGCCTGCGAGCCTGGGCGGCCCGCACCCCTGAGTCGGAAGAGAGCATGCTGCGTCAGGAGTTGGAGCGCCTCAGAACGAGTGACAAGGCTCTGAGGCAGGAGAACGCCCGCCTCTTGGCGCAGCATGCGGAGGTTTTGAGGGAGGTCTCCTCTCTCCGCGAGGAGGTGCGGAGAGTGGAGAGGCCTGCGCCTATGGACCTGGCGCAGGTGGAGGAGAGGCTCGCGCGCGAGGTCAATGCGCGCCTCATGAAGGTGCTGGATGCGCGCATTGAGGGCCTGGAGGTGTCTGGCCGCCTGCTGCCCGAGAAGTCGGTGCGTCCCCCGCTTCGGGCCGACCGGGTGGCACTTTCGCCACAGCCGGGCCCTTCTTCGGCCCCTACCGTGGCCCCAGCGCAGATTCCTCCTCCCCCTGCCAAGAAGGGGAAGGGGAAGGGAAAGGGAAAGGGGAAGAAGCAGCCGGTGCCTGTTTCGGCGTCCGCACCGGCTGTTCCTTCCTCCCCATCGGAGGTCCGTCCAGCGGCTACCGTTGCCACCCCGTCCCAGTCGGGTGGCCAGGAACGGGAGACCTGGAGCACTGTGGTCTCGCGCCGCCCCAAAGGGAGAGTGGCGGCGCAGGCCAAAGGTTCGCGGAGCGCTGCTCCTGCCAGGCCGGCACCACAGCCGGGCCGATCGGCAACAGCCCCCGCCAAAAAGAAGGCGCTGCGCCCGCCATCATCCGCAGCAGTCGTGATGACGCTGCTGCCGGGCGCAGTGGAGCGAGGCCGCACCTACGAGGCGGTAATCGCCGAGGCCAAGGCGAAGATACGCCTTGCCGACCTCGGCATTGCCTCGGTGCGGTTCCGCAAGGCGGTGACGGGGGCCCGGGTCCTAGAGTTGGCGGGAGAGGCCCGGGACGAAAAGGCCGATCGGCTCGCGGAGCGCCTCCGCGCAATTTACGAGCCGGAGGACGTCAAGGTCTCCAGGCCAGTGATGCGGGCAGACATCCGCGTCTCGGGCCTGGACGACTCCGTCTCAAAGGAGGAAGTGGTGTCGGCGGTGGCGGCAGTCGGTGGCTGCACTCCCGACCTTATCAGGCCGGGAGAAATTGGGAGGGCTACCTCTGCGGGGCTGGGGGCCATTGTGGTCTCCTGCCCCGTGGCGGTCGCGAAAAAGGTCGCCAGCGGGCGGCTGTTGGTGGGCTGGGTATCGGCCGGGACGACCCTTTTGGAATCTCGCCCCGGCCGATGCTTCAGGTGTTTTGCGCTGGGCCACATCGGGGCCCAGTGCAAGTCTTCGGTCGACCGCAGCGGAAACTGTTTCCGCTGCGCTCGACCAGGGCACAGAGCCCGTGAATGCTCTGCCCCCCCCCACTGTCCCCTCTGTGAGGAGGCTGGGAGGGTGGCCGACCATCGCCCTGGGGGTAAGGCATGCGCCCGGTCCCCCAAGGCCAAAAAGAAGGGCCCCGGCAAAGGCGTGCTGCCATCGGGCCCTACCGCCGCCACGGATCGGCCGGAGGAGGTTGACATGGAGACCCACTAATTTATGGCTCTCCAGCTCAACCTTCTACAGGTGAACCTTAACCACTCCGCCGCGGCCCAGGATCTTCTTCTTCAGGCCATGGCGGAGTGGCAGGTCGGTCTGGCAGTGGCCGCTGAGCCCTACCGCGTCCCGGTCCGTTCCGACTGGGTCTGCGACGCGGACGGCTCAGTGGCCATCATTCAGCGTATGGCGGCGGGCACTCCCCCTCTCGTCCTCGTCGGGAGAGGGGGAGGTTTCGTAGCCGCTCGGGTCGGCGGGGTGGTGGTCGTGGGAGTCTATTTCTCCCCCAATCGCCCCCTCGTCGAGTTCGAGCGGTTTTTGGTCAGGTTGGGCGCAGTAACCCAAGGCTCTTCTCTCCCCGTCATTGTGATGGGGGACCCCAACGCCAAATCCACGGCGTGGGGCTCCCGGACGACTGACGGGAGGGGGACGGCCTTGGAGGAATGGGTGACAGAGTGTGGGCTGTCCATCCTCAATCGCGGTTTGGTGGACACGTGCGTGCGCCGCAACGGGGGGTCTGTTATCGACATCTCGTTTGCGGCGCCCTCTCTCGCGCATCGTGTCCACGATTGGAGGGTGCTGGAGGATGTGGAGACATTGTCTGATCACCGTTATATCAGATTCAGTGTCTCCACATCGGTGCCAGCGCCCAGCGGAGGTGTTGGAGAGCCGCGATTGGACGGCCCACGATGGGCGATCAAGCGCCTCGACAGGTCTTTGCTGCGGGAGGCAGCCCTGGTCGAGGCGTGGCCACGGGAGCCACCGCTGGTGGACGTGGAGGGGGAGGCTGCGAGGGTGTGCGCGGCCATGGCGCGTATTTGTGACGTGGCCATGCCCCGTGTTCGCGCCCCCCCGCGCAGATCCCAGGTCTACTGGTGGTCGCCGGAGATCGCCCAGCTCCGCCGAACCTGTGCGGTGGAGCGGCGCCGCTATCAGAGGTGTCGCGGAAGGAGAATCCGCGACGACGCCGAGTTGGATCGGCTCTACGCCGCCTATAGAGAGGCGGTGAGGGCCCTTCGCGGGGCCATTAGCCGGTCCAAAGCCGCAGCGTGGGACGAGCTGCTGGAGGCCGTTGAGGCGGATCCATGGGGCAGGCCGTACAAAATAGTACGGCAAAAGCTCCGAGCGTGGACCCCTCCCGTCTCCAGCAGTCTCGAATCGGCGGTACTCGGTAGGGTGGTTGAGGCACTGTTCCCAGACAGGGGAACCGACTTCGTGCCTCCCACTATGGCGGCGCCAGATGTCACCCGTGACTCGGGCACTGAGGATGTGCCCGAGCTCACCGAGGAGGAAGTAGGAAGGGCCGTGCTACGCCTGAGGGGCAAGAGCACGGCCCCAGGTCCCGACGGCATTCCGACGAGGGCGTGGGACCTGGTTTTGAGCGGGGAGGAAGCGCCTTTTCTTTCCCGCGTGACCTCCCTCTTTGCTAGGTGTCTGCGGGATGGGGTTTTTCCGCGGCGCTGGAAGGAGGGCCGCTTGGTACTCCTTCCCAAAGAGGGACGTCCGGCCGATGACCCTTCTGGTTATCGGCCCATCGTGCTGCTCGACGAGGCGGGCAAGCTCCTGGAGCGTGTCATCACCAACCGCCTCGTCGAGCACCTGGAGGAGGTCGGACCAGATCTGTCCGACCACCAGTTCGGGTTCCGCCGCGGCCGATCGACGATTGACGCGATCGGCCGCTTGCAGGACCTGTCGGAGAGGGCGGTTTCCCGGGGTGGGGTGTTGATTGCGGTGTCGCTCGATATCGCGAACGCCTTCAACACCCTGCCCTGGTCAACGATTATGGAGGCGCTCCGATTCCACGGGGTGCCTCCATATCTGCGGCGGTTGTTGGGGAGCTACCTGTCGGAGAGGGCGGTAGTCTTCCCAACGATGGGCGGAGGAGGCTGTCGTCGGCGTATGGTGTGCGGTGTTCCACAGGGGTCTGTCCTGGGACCACTCCTGTGGAACATCGGATATGATTACGTTCTGCGCTGTGTGAACTTGCACGGCGTGGACGTGATCTGTTACGCCGACGACACCCTCGTAACATCCCGGGGTTCTGACCCCCGGGATGCGAGAGTGTTGGCCACTGTCGGCGTCGCGGCGGTGGTCGAGAGGATACGGCGGCTGGGGCTCGAGGTGGCACTGCATAAATCCGGGGCCATTATTTTCCATGGTCCCCGGAGGCGGCCGCCTCCAGGCCCCAGTATCGTGGTAGGAGGAACTCCCATCCCTGTCGAGAACACGCTGAAGTATCTCGGCGTCCTTCTCGACAGCAGATGGGACTTCGAAGCGCACCTTCGGCACCTAGGCCCGAGGTTGGTGAGCACGGCGGGAGCTCTATCTCGCCTGCTCCCCAATCTCGGAGGGAGTGGCGGCAGTTGTCGCCGCCTTTACACGGGAGTGGTGCGGTCCATAGCCCTGTATGGAGCCCCAATCTGGGCGAGCTCCATATCGGGTCGCCATCGACAGATCCTGCAGCAGTCGCAGAGGGTCATGGCGACCCGTGTCGTTAGGGGGTATCGCACCATCTCCCATGAGGTGGCATGCGCGCTCGCCGGGTCCCTGCCATGGGACCTCGACGCCGAGGTTCTCTCGGCGGTCTACTGGCGTGGCGCGCAATCCCGGAGCCAGGGTCTCCGCCCCACACCGGACACTGTGGTGCGGTGGCGTAGAGACGCTCAGACACAGGCTCTGGGCGCATGGCGGCGGCAGCTACACAGGAGCGCCGAACTACGTGCCGAAGGATCGAGGCGCCGTATCCTCGAGGCGGTCGGGCCCATATTGGAGCGATGGGTCGGCCGTCGGTGGGGGTCGATGACTTTCCGGCTCGCACAGGTACTTTCCGGGCACGGGTGCTTTGGGAAGTATCTGTGCGACGTCGCCGGGGGGGAATCGACCCGGTGTTGCCACCACTGTGACTGCGCGATGGATGATGCGCAGCACACTTTGGTGGCGTGCCCTGCGTGGGCTGGGCCGCGGTCGACGTTAGCCGCGGCCCTGGGTGGAGTGGCTCTCTCGCTGCCGACCATCATGCAAAAGATGGTCGACAGCGAGACGGCGTGGGAGGCGATGGCCTCCTTCTGCGAAGTGGTGATGTCGCAGAAGGAGGCCGCGGAGCGGGAGAGGGAGCGGGATCCGCTCTCTCTCCGGCTACGCCGTTGGCGCAGCGGGCGGGCCAGGAGGGCCCGTCAGGCAGCGCCCGGGGGGTCTTAGGCGGCGGGGGCAGGGGGCCCCTTCCGTCTCGCCATAGACCCCCCCCGAAGTCGGCCAGTTACGCCATGGCCGCACAAGGAGGTAGGGGGGGCGCTGCAAATTGCGCCTTCCTGAGGAGGTCTCCCCGGTTCTGATCCGGGGGACGTTGGCCGCGGGCGGGGTTCCAGAAGCTACAAACCCGGGCACTGGTGCCTCGCCCCTTTTCAACAGCGGTGGGCGTCGTCTGAAGTTTTTTAGTGGGTAGGACTGCGGTGGTCGTGTCGGCCGCAGTGAGCCCCACACCCCCTCCCGGTCTCCCCCTTTTGGCCGGGAGACAGTGCGTAAGCAGCATTTTTTTACAGACGATAATAAAAAAAAAAAAAAAAAAGGTTAGGTTAGGTTAGGTTAGGTTAGGTTCCCGTGTGGAGTTGCCAGACTCCCATCAGGCGCGTCCCCGGGTGGCGGATAGGGGAAGCCACTCCGGCGTGGGTGGTCCCGGCTTCGGCTGGCGTGGACCAAAACTGGCGGGTTCTGGGCGCACCCCTGGCTGCGTCTCGGCGCAGCCGGAAAGCGGCCGTGTGGAGGGAGTCGCGACTCGGTCTCGCGGCTCTCGGGGAGGAGATCTCCCGGGAGGTTCCGTCTCGCCCCTCTGTTCTAACAGTCGGGTGGGATAGGGTCGCGCGGTGGGTCCGGCGGTTGCAGTTTTGTGATCGCCGGGTGGGCCTCGCCGATTGGCTAAGGTCCCCCTTCGGGCAGCCTGTTACCCCTAGGGTTGGGGCCAGGGGTCTTGCCTTAGCGGCTGGGCCGAGAGGAACGCGAACCTCAATAATAAATCTGCGAAAAAGCCCGCAGCGGCGTCGCTTGTTTGGCGCTGCAGCGGCCCCTGCCGCAGCCGGCCTCGCGAAAAGGTTCGGTGGGCGCGGCGAGAGGACGCAGCCGCCTTCATGGCGGCGGGCGTGAGAGGATGCAAACCTCTTTAAAAAATGCCCCTGCCGCAGCTGTGTGCCCCTAGGGTGGCGCCTCGGGGTGTGACCCCGCCCTGAGCGCGGAAAGAGGAAGCCAACCTCTCTAAAATAATGGCACGGGGACGCCGTGGCCGGGAGGGCCGGACGGCGGAAAGAGGAAGTCAACCTCTATAAAAAATGACGCCAAGTCCGCAGCGGCGTCGCTTTTAGTGATGCCGCAGCGGCCCCTGCCGCAGCTGGCCCGAGGTGTAGGGCTCAGTGGGCGCGGCGCGAGGTAGCCGCCGCCCTCTCACGAGGTGTGGTGGCTGGGAGCTGCGGGCGAATAACGGGGAAGTTTTCGCCCGCCTTGTACAGCTCCGGGACGGGGAGTGGCCCTTAACACAGGTCCCTCCGTTGCGAGTGAGCCTGCCTCACGGCGAGCTGCGCGGAGGGCGGACATGTGTGTAATCCGAAAGGTGGTCCCTTGTCCGCTCTGTCCGACCGCGCGAGTAGGTGTTCCTTTGTTTTTTAGTCGGTGCGAGTCCGACATAACCCAGTGAGCCTCCCCGTGGCCTCTGGGTATGCATAAGGCATTTTTCAAAGGTTAAAAAAAAAAAAAAAAAAAAAAAAAAAAAGGTTAGGTTAGGTTCCCGTGTGGAGTTGCCAGACTCCCATCAGGCGCGTCCCCGGGTGGCGGATAGGGGAAGCCACTCCGGCGTGGGTGGTCCCGGCTTCGGCTGGCGTGGACCAAAACTGGCGGGTTCTGGGCGCACCCCTGGCTGCGTCTCGGCGCAGCCGGAAAGCGGCCGTGTGGAGGGAGTCGCGACTCGGTCTCGCGGCTCTCGGGGAGGAGATCTCCCGGGAGGTTCCGTCTCGCCCCTCTGTTCTGACAGTCGGGTGGGATGGGGTCGCGCGGTGGGTCCGGCGGTTGCAGTTTTGTGATCGCCGGGTGGGCCTCGCCGATTGGCTAAGGTCCCCCTTCGGGCAGCCTGTTACCCCCAGGGTTGGGGCCAGGGGTCTTGCCTTAGCGGCTGGGCCGAGAGGAACGCGAACCTCAATAATAAATCGGCGAAAAAGCCCGCAGCGGCGTCGCTTGTTCGGCGCTGCAGCGGCCCCTGCCGCAGCTGGCCTCGCGGAGAGGTTCGGTGGGCGCGGCGAGAGGACGCAGCCGCCTTCATGGCGGTGGGCGTGCGAGGAGGCAAACCTCGGTAAAAAATGCCCCTGCCGCAGCTGTGTGCCCCTAGGGTGGGGCCCAGTGGGCGCGGCGCGTGGACGCCTCGGGGTGTGACCCCGCCCTGAGCGCGGAAAGAGGAAGCCAACCTCTCTAAAATAATGGCACGGGGACGCCGTGGCCGGGAGGGCCGGACGGCGGAAAGAGGAAGTCAACCTCTATAAAAAATGACGCCAAGTCAAGATTCTTTTAATAAAAATTTCGTTTCGTCGGAGGGTGTGGCGTCGCAAGACGCGGAGGAAGGTGCGCTTTCAGGCGCGGAGAGTGAGGGGATGAGTCGCATCCCGGGCCAGATGTTGTCGAGGGCCGAGGTTGTCATTAAATACCGCGATCAAA
This sequence comes from Musotima nitidalis, assembly GCA_949126915.1. Taxonomy (NCBI): domain Eukaryota; kingdom Metazoa; phylum Arthropoda; class Insecta; order Lepidoptera; family Crambidae; genus Musotima; species Musotima nitidalis. The sequence continues at coordinate 137,691 of OX421424.1, read as the reverse complement.
TGCGGGTTTTAGAGGCGTTGGAGAGGGAGGCAAATCGCTCTATCTCCGATTTGAGTGAGGGTGACTCGGAGGGTGTCTTGTCTGAGGTGGAGCTGGACAGTGACGACCACTCTGTGGACGAGGAAGCCGAAGTGTCGGCCAAAGGTCCAGCGAACGTCGCGAGGAAGGGGCGCGGCAGGCCCCCTACGCATGGTCTGTGCATGGGTCTAGGAAAGGCGCGTACGGATCTGCAGACGGCGAAGAGAGCGAAGGCTGATGAGCAAGCTCGCCTCGCTGCGCAGAAAGAGGCTGAGATTTTGGAGATGGCCAACGCAGCGCGTGCCCAGAGGAGCCACCGTGGCCACATCGAGAGACCGATTGAACGGGTCCCAGTGTCGGAACTGGTGAAGGGGGTGGAAGTCGACTTGACTGTTGTCGAAAATGTGGCGAAGAAGTCTGGACATCTTAAGGGCACTTATGTCAAAGCCCTCAAAGAAGCCGTCACTTCGATTAGGGGAGCGGTCGGCGACATCTACGACCGATCTTTTTCATCAGTGGAGTCCAAACAACTGCAGGAGGACAATGACCGCCTGCGGACCAAGGTGGCCGAACTCAGCGTCCGAATGACGCAGCTTGCGGACGAAGTGGACGTGCTGAAGGAGCAACTGCGTAACGAGAGGTCGTCGCGGTTAATAGAGGAGAGGGAGGTTGAGCGTCAGAGCCAGCGGGAGAGGTCCAGTCCTCCCGTTGTGGAAGCTCCTTCGTTGATTGTCGCGCCGATATTTCCTTCACCGGGTAGAGTTCACTCCCCGGTTACTACTCCAGCGGTTTCTTCCCCTCTGGAGGACTTAGAAGCGTCGATCCTCCAAAAGCTTACAGCTCTTTTGGACGCGCGTTTGCCGCCAGTGGCGCTAGCCCCTGCAGTGCGGCCAGCTGCTACTTCTGCAGCAAAAAAGAAGAGAGAGAAGCGGCGAGCCCAGAAGTCTGTGGCTCCGCCCGCTCAAGAAGAGGTAGTTCCAACTCCGTCTGAACCAGCTAACGATGGTTTTACGTTGGTTACCAAGCGGAAGTCCAGGCCCGCTGAGGTGAAGAAGAAGGCTACGTCGTCGAAGCGCAAAGCACAGCGCAAGCAGAAGATGCAAGTGCCTAAGTCTTCGGCGATTGCACTATCTCTGCCGCAGGAGGCTCTGGAGAAAGGCCTTTCCTACGCAAAGGTGCTGAAGGATGCAGTAGGGAAAGTCTGTCCGGCGGATCACGGAATAGAGCCAGAGAAGCTGCGAATCCGCAAGACGCAATCCGGTGGGCGCGTCCTAGAAGTCTGGGGCGATAAGGGCGAGAAGGCGGATAGTTTCGCCGCTGCTTTGAGAGGGGTTCTGGTCCCCGATGTCGTAGTTTCTAGGCCGATGAAGTGCTCTGAGCTGCGCCTCATCGGCCTCGACGACAGCGTCGATAGGGATCAGGTCGTGTCGTCGGTAGCCCTGAGGGGGGAGTGCCCCGAAGGGAGTGTAAGAGTAGGAGAGATACGTCGCGGCCCTTCTGGGTTGGGTGCCGTTTGGGTGCGCTGCCCAGTGGCCGCGGCTAAAAAGTTGGTCGCTGGTAGGCGGCTGCTCTTAGGGTGGAGCGCTGTTAGCGTTAGACTGTTGGCGGCCAGGCCCCAGAAGTGCTTCAGGTGCTTCGAACCTGGACACCAGCAGTTTAACTGCAAAAGCGACATCGACCGCAGCCGTCTGTGCTATCGTTGTGGTCAGTCAGGTCATAGGGCGGCGGCGTGCACATCTGAGCCGCATTGCCCTGTCTGTGAGGATGCGGGTAGACCTGCCAATCATTTGGTGGGTGCGAAGGGCTGCAAGTGCAGCCCACCCCGTCCGGCGAAGAAGAAGGTTGCCGCAGCTAAGACTTCCTCAGCTGCGGCCCCCGCTGCTCCTCTCCCCACTTCTTCGGGGACTCAGAGTGAGCGGCGTGTGGAGACACCCCCACCGTCCAGCTAGGTGGGTGGCCGAGAGCGCGGGTGAGACACGGGGTCTGTCCTCACCCGTTCTTCAAAGCTCTCGAGAAGGGGAGAGCCCTACCTTTTCAGGGCCTTCCTGCCGGGTTTCCCGCGTTATGCGGGGCGCGCCAGAGGGGTCGCGGCGTCATGCCACAGCTATTCCCGTGTCCCCCTCGAAATGCGCGTGAGGCAAATGGTCTGTTTTTTAGTGGGTATTCCGCCCCGTTGGTTGGTTGGTGGGGGGCGGCGAGTCCCACATATCCCCGTCACGACCCCATTGTGGCGGGGAATGCGTAAATGCATTTTTTGGGACCTTAAAAAAAAAAAAAAAAAAAAAAAAAAAAAAAAAAAAAAAAAAAAAAAAGGTTAGGTTAGGTTCCCGTGTGGAGTTGCCAGACTCCCATCGGGCGCGTCCCCGGGTGGCGGATAGGGGCATGCCACACATTGTGGTACCGGCTTTTAATTAATTTAATGTAAGTCCGGCGCGGACCAAAACTGGTGGGTCTTGTGGGGCGCACCCCCGGTCGCATTTCGCGGCTGGAAAGCGGCCCGGTTGTGCCGTTGTGGCACAGGGGTGGGGAGCCGCGTTCTGTTTCGCGGCTTTTCGGGGTGGCGAGCCTTCCCGGCTCTGGTTTCCTGTCTCTCCTCTCTGTTTTGCCAGGGGGCTGAGAGATAGGATCTCGCGCGGCGGGCTGGGTTTCATCCCCACCCGTCGGGCAAACTGTTACCCCCATTCTGGGGACCAGGGGTCCTGCCTTCAACGGCCGGACCGAGAGGAGACAACCTCAATAATAAATCCCTAATCCTAAGCTTACGCCCGGCGAGAGGATGAATGGCTGGTGGGTGACCAGTCTCAAGGGCGTCACTCGGCCAGGGGATCAGCGGCCCCTCTGGTCGATAAATTTACGCTTACCCGGGTACAGGGGGCACTGCCCGGGTGGACTTTTTATTTCCCCCATACTCGTGGGACTCATATGGATTCTTTAAATAAAAATTTCGTTTCGTCGGAGGGTGTGGCGTCGCAAGACGCGGAGGATGGTGCGCTTTCAGGCGCGGAGAATGAGGGGGTGAGTCGCATCCCGGGCCAGATGTTGTCGAGGGCCGAGGTGGTGATTCGTTACCGCGATCAAATGCGGGTTTTGGAGGCGTTAGAGAGGGAGGCAAACCGGTCTCTCTCTGATTTGAGCGAGGGGGACTCGGTAGATAGTGATGACTATTCTGGAGTTGAAGATGAGGTAGAAGCCGAAGTGTCGGCCAAAGGTCCAGCGAACGACGTGAGGAAGGGGCGCGGCAGGCCTCCTATACACGGCCAATGCATGGGCTTAGGCAAGGCGCGGAAAGATCTCCAGACGGCGAAGAGAGCGAAGGCGGATGAGCAAGCTCGCCTCGCTGCACAGAAGGAGGCTGAGGTCTTGGAGTTGGCCAACGCAGCTCGCACTCAGAGATGCGAGCGCGGCTATGTTCCCAAACCGGCGGATCGGATCCCAGTGTCGGAGCTAATGAAGGGGGTCGAAGTCGACCTGACAGTCGTCGAAGGCGTGGCGAAGAAGTCGGGAAACCTCAAGGGGACCTACGTGAAGGCTCTCAACGAAGCAGTGTTATCGATTAGGGGAGCGGTCGGCGACATGTATGACCGCTCCTTCTCTTCGGTCGAGTCCAAGCAGTTGCAGGAGGACAACGACCGCCTGCGGACCAAGGTGGCCGAACTCAGCGTCCGAATGACGCAGCTTGGGGATGAGGTGGACGTGCTGAAGGAGCAGCTGCGCAGCGAGAGGTCGTCGCGGCAGAACCAGCGGGAGAGGTCCATGCCTCCCGTTGTGGAAGATTTCGTCGCGCCGTCTTTTTCTTCACCGGGTAGAGCGAGCTCCCCGGTAGCTGCCCCAGCAGTTTCTCCTCCATTGGAGGACTTAGAGGCGTCCATCATCCGTAAAGTTACGGCCCTGTTGGACGCGCGTTTGCCGCCAGCTACAGTTACTTCTACTGTGCGGCCTGCTGCACCATCCGCAGCGAAAAAGAAGAAGGAGAAGCGGCGTGCCCAGAAGTCTGTGGCTCAGCCCGCCCAAGAAGAAGTGGTTGTTCCAACTCCAGCAGAGGCGACCGGTGGGGGCTTCTCTGTAGTTACCAAGCGGAGGTCCAGGCCCGCTGAGAGTCAGTCCGTCAGTCAGGCTACGAAGAAGGTCGCGAAGCCCAAACGGAAGAAAAAGCCTCGCAAGCAGAAGATGCAAGTGCCCAAGTCTTCGGCGATTGCACTATCTCTGCCGCAGGAGGCTCTGGAGAAAGGCCTTTCCTACGCGAAGGTGTTGAAGGATGCTGTAGGAAAAGTATGTCCGGCGGATCACGGCATTAAGCCAGAAGATCTGCGTATCAGGAAGACGCAATCTGGTGCGCGACTTCTTGAGGTACGGGGTGACAAGGGCGAAAAGGCAGATAGTTTTGCCGCTGCCCTGAGAGGAGTTCTGGTCTCCGATGTCTCGGTTTCTAGGCCAGTGAAGTGCGCTGAACTGCGCCTCGTCGGCCTCGATGACAGCGTCGATAGGGATCAGGTCGTGTCTTCCGTAGCCCTGAGGGGGGAGTGCCCCGAAGGGAGTGTGAGGGTAGGAGAGATTCGCCGCGGCCCTTCTGGGCTGGGTGCCGTTTGGGTGCGTTGCCCAGTGGCAGCGGCTAAAAAGTTGGTTGCTGGTAGGCGGCTGCTTTTAGGGTGGAGCGCTGTTAGCGTTAGACTGTTGGCGGCCAGGCCCCAGAAGTGCTTCAGGTGCTTCGAACCTGGACACCAGCAGTTTAACTGCAAAAGCGACATCGACCGCAGCCGTCTGTGCTATCGTTGTGGTCAGTCGGGTCATAGGGCGGCGGCGTGCACATCTGAGCCGCATTGCCCTGTCTGTGAGGATGCGGGTAGACCTGCCAATCATTTGGTGGGTGCGAAGGGCTGCAAGTGCAGCCCACCCCGTCCGACGAAGAAGAAGGTTGCCGCAGCTAAGAATTCCTCAGCTGCGGCCCCCGCTGCTCCTCTCCCCACTTCTTCGGGGACTCAGAGTGAGCGGCGTGTGGCGACGCCCCCACCGTCCAGCTAGGTGGGTGGCCGAGAGCGCGGGTGAGACACGGGGTCTGTCCTCACCCGCTCTTCAAAGCTCTCGAGAAGGGGAGAGCCCTACCTTTTCAGGGCCTTCCTGCCGAGTTTCCCGCGTTATGCGGGGCGCGCCAGAGGGGACGCGGTGTCATGCCACAGCAATTCCCGTGTCCCCCTCGAAATGCGCGTGAGGCAAATGGTCTGTTTTTTAGTGGGTATTCCGCCCCACTGGTTGGTTGGTGGGGGGCGGCGAGTCCCACATATCCCCGTCACGACCCCATTGTGGCGGGGAATGCGTAAATGCATTTTTTGGGACCTTAAAAAAAAAAAAAAAAAAAAAAAAAAAAAAAAAAAAAAAAAAAAAAAAAAAAAAAAAAAAAAAAAAGGTTAGGTTAGGTTAGGTTCCCGTCCCGTGTGGAGTTGCCAGACTCCCATCAGGCGCGTCCCCGGGTGGCGGATAGGGGAAGCCACTCCGGCGTGGGTGGTCCCGGCTTCGGCTGGCGTGGACCAAAACTGGCGGGTTCTGGGCGCACCCCTGGCTGCGTCTCGGCGCAGCCGGAAAGCGGCCGTGTGGAGGGAGTCGCGACTCGGTCTCGCGGCTCTCGGGGAGGAGATCTCCCGGGAGGTTCCGTCTCGCCCCTCTGTTCTAACAGTCGGGTGGGATGGGGTCGCGCGGTGGGTCCGGCGGTTGCAGTTTTGTGATCGCCGGGTGGGCCTTGCCGATTGGCTACGGTCCCCCTTCGGGCAGCCTGTTACCCCCAGGGTTGGGGCCAGGGGTCTTGCCTTAGCGGCTGGGCCGAGAGGAACGCGAACCTCAATAATAAATCTGCGAAAAAGCCCGCAGCGGCGTCGCTTGTTCGGCGCTGCAGCGGCCCCTGCCGCAGCCGGCCTCGCGGAGAGGTTCGGTGGGCGCGGCGAGAGGACGCAGCAAACCTCTATAAAAAATGCCCCTGCCGCAGCTGTGTGCCCCTAGGGTGGGGCCCAGTGGGCGCGGCGCGTGGACGCCTCGGGGTGTGACCCCGCCCTGAGCGCGGAAAGAGGAAGCCAACCTCTCTAAAATAATGGCACGGGGACGCCGTGGCCGGGAGGGCCGGACGGCGGTAAGAGGAAGTCAACCTCTATAAAAAATGACGCCAAGTCCGCAGCGGCGTCGCTTTTAGTGATGCCGCAGCGGCCCCTGCCGCAGCTGGCCCGAGGTGTAGGGCTCAGTGGGCGCGGCGCGAGGTGGCCGCCGCCCTCTCACGAGGTGTGGTGGCTGGGAGCTGCGGGCGAATAACGGGGAAGTTTTCGCCCGCCTTGTACGGCTCCGGGACGGGGAGTGGCCCTTAACACAGGTCCCTCCGTTGCGAGTGAGCCTGCCTCACGGCGGGCTGCGCGGAGGGCGGACATGTGTGTAATCCGAAAGGTGGTCCCTTGTCCGCTCTGTCCGACCGCGCGAGTAGGTGTTCCTTTGTTTTTTAGTCGGTGCGAGTCCGACATAACCCAGTGAGCCTCCCCGTGGCCTCTGGGTATGCATAAGGCATTTTTCAAAGGTTAAAAAAAAAAAAAAAAAAAAAAAAAAAAAAAAAAAAAAAAAAAAAAAAAAGGTTAGGTTCCCGTCCCGTGTGGAGTTGCCAGACTCCCATCAGGCGCGTCCCCGGGTGGCGGATAGGGGAAGCCACTCCGGCGTGGGTGGTCCCGGCTTCGGCTGGCGTGGACCAAAACTGGCGGGTTCTGGGCGCACCCCTGGCTGCGTCTCGGCGCAGCCGGAAAGCGGCCGTGTGGAGGGAGTCGCGACTCGGTCTCGCGGCTCTCGGGGAGGAGATCTCCCGGGAGGTTCCGTCTCGCCCCTCTGTTCTAACAGTCGGGTGGGATGGGGTCGCGCGGTGGGTCCGGCGGTTGCAGTTTTGTGATCGCCGGGTGGGCCTTGCCGATTGGCTACGGTCCCCCTTCGGGCAGCCTGTTACCCCCAGGGTTGGGGCCAGGGGTCTTGCCTTAGCGGCTGGGCCGAGAGGAACGCGAACCTCAATAATAAATCTGCGAAAAAGCCCGCAGCGGCGTCGCTTGTTCGGCGCTGCAGCGGCCCCTGCCGCAGCCGGCCTCGCGGAGAGGTTCGGTGGGCGCGGCGAGAGGACGCAGCAAACCTCTATAAAAAATGCCCCTGCCGCAGCTGTGTGCCCCTAGGGTGGGGCCCAGTGTAGTAGGCAGCAGTTTGTCTGGGGTTCAGCCCCACTGCCTTCGCCAAAAAAGGAAGAGGTCCCCCGGGGCCGGCTCAGCAAGTGAGGATGAGGTTCCTCCTACAATGTCGGGTCAGGCCGAGTCTTCGGTGGTGAGGGCCCAGACCAAGCGCGGCCGCTCCCATGGCCGCACACATGGCTTGACGGTCGGACTCGGCGAAGCCAGGAGGGCGCTGAGTGCCGGCCGAGTGCAATCCCGACTGGAAGCTCAGCGGGAGAAGGAGGCGAAGACGAGCCCCTCTCGCGCTCCCGATTGCGCGACCGCCTTTAAGGCAATGGCGGCGACCTGGGAGCCAGCCAGCACCGTCTCCGCCTCCACTCTGGCGGAGAGGATGACGCAGATCCTCGCCGCCATTGAAGAGATGTCGGGTAGGTCATCGTCCCTGAAGGGGACCTTCCACGGCGGGTTCAAGACCGCCGTGGAAGTCGGTAGGGAGTGCCTCCAGGCCTGGTCGGCCCGTACTCCTGCGTCAGAGGATGGCATGCTGCGGCTGGAGCTGGAGCGCCTCAGGGCCAGCGACAAGGCCCTGAGGCAAGAGAACGCCCGCCTTCTATCACAGCATGCAGAGGTGATGAGGGAGGTCTCCTCTCTCCGCGAGGAGGTGCGGAGAGTGGAGAGGCCTGCGCCTCTGGATCTGGCGCAGGTCGAGGAGCGTCTTTCGCAGGAGCTGGGTGCGCGCGTCATGAGGGTGCTGGACGCGCGCATCGAAGGCCTGGAGGTGTCTGGCCGCCTGCTGCCCGAGAAATCTATGCGTCCCCCGCTTCGGGCCGACCGGGCGGCTCTTTCGCCGCAGCCGGGCCCATCTTCGGCCCCTGCTGTGGCTCCACTGCGGCCCCCTCCACCCCCTATCAAGAAGGGGAAGGGAAAGGGGAAGGGAAAGGGGAAGAAGCAGCCGGTGCCTGTTTCGGCGTCTGCACCGGTTGCTTCTCCTTCCTCCGAAGTTCGCCCTGTCGTCCCGGCTCCCGCTGCCGCCCCGTCCCAGTCGGGTGGCCAAGAACGGGAGTCTTGGACGACGGTCGTCTCGCGCCGCCCTAAAGGAAGAGCGGTGGCGCCATTGAAGATTTCTCGGAGCGCTGCTCCTGCCAGGCCGGCACCACAGCCGGGCCGATCGGCAGCCCCCGTCAAAAAGAAGGCGCTGCGCCCGCCATCATCTGCAGCAGTGGTCATGACGCTGCTGCCGGGCGCAGTGGAGCGGGGCCGCACTTATGAGGCGGTGATCGCTGAGGCCAAGGCGAAGATACGCCTTGCCGACCTCGGCATTGCCTCAGTGCGGTTCCGCAAGGCAGCGACGGGGGCCCGGGTCCTCGAGATCGCGGGAGAGGCCCGGGAGGAGAAGGCCGATCGGTTGGCGGAGCGTCTCCAGGCGATCTATTTGCCGGAGGACGTCAGGGTCTCCAGGCCGGTGATGCGGGCAGACGTCCGCGTCGCGGGTCTGGACGACTCTGTCTCCAGGGAGGAGGTTGTGGCGGCGGTGGCGGCAGTCGGCGGCTGCGCTCCCGACCTCGTGAGGCCGGGGGCGATCGGAAGGGCTACCTCTGCGGGGCTGGGGGCCATTGTGGTCTCCTGCCCCGTGGCGGTAGCGAAACGGGTGGCCAGCGGGCGATTGCTCGTTGGCTGGGTGTCGGCTGGGACGACTCTTTTGGAATCTCGTCCCAGCCGCTGCTTTAGGTGTTTCGCGCTGGGCCATCTTGGGGCCCAGTGCAAGTCTTCGGTCGACCGCAGCGATAACTGCTTCCGCTGCGCTCGACCAGGGCACCGAGCCCGAGACTGCTCTGCCCCCCCCCACTGCCCCCTCTGTGAGGAGGCTGGGAGGGTGGCCGACCATCGCCCTGGGGGTAAGGCATGCGCCCGGTCCCCCAAGGCCAAAAAGAAGGGCCCCGGCAAAGGCGTGCTGCCATCGGGCCCTACCGCCGCCACGGATCGGCCGGAGGAGGTTGACATGGAGACCCACTAATTTATGGCTCTCCAGCTCAACCTTCTACAGGCGAACCTTAACCACTCCGCCGCGGCCCAGGATCTTCTTCTTCAGGCCATGGCGGAGTGGCAGGTCGGTCTGGCAGTGGCCGCTGAGCCCTACCGCGTCCCGGTCCGTTCCGACTGGGTCTGCGACGCGGACGGCTCAGTGGCCATCATTCAGCGTATGGCGGCGGGCACTCCCCCTCTCGTCCTCGTCGGGAGAGGGGGAGGTTTTGTAGCCGCTCGGGTCGGCGGGGTGGTGGTTGTGGGGGTCTATTTCTCCCCCAATCGCCCCCTCGTCGAGTTCGAGCGGTTTTTGGTCAGGTTGGGCGCTATAACCCAAGGCTCTTCTCTCCCCGTCATTGTGATGGGGGACCCCAACGCCAAATCCACGGCGTGGGGCTCCCGGACGACTGACGGGAGGGGGACGGCCTTGGAGGAATGGGTGACAGAGTGTGGGCTGTCCATCCTCAATCGCGGTTCGGTGGACACGTGCGTGCGCCGCAACGGGGGGTCTGTTATCGACATCTCGTTTGCGGCGCCCTCTCTCGCGCATCGTGTCCACGATTGGAGGGTGCTGGAGGATGTGGAGACATTGTCTGATCATCGCTATATCAGATTCAGTGTCTCCACATCGGTGCCAGCGCCCAGCGGAGGTGTTGGAGAGCCGCGATTGGACGGCCCACGATGGGCGATCAAGCGCCTCGACAGGTCTTTGCTGCGGGAGGCAGCCCTGGTCGAGGCGTGGCCACGGGAGCCACCGCTGGTGGACGTGGAGGGGGAGGCTGCGAGGGTGTGCGCGGCCATGGCGCGTATTTGTGACGTGGCCATGCCCCGTGTTCGCGCCCCCCCGCGCAGATCCCAGGTCTACTGGTGGTCGCCGGAGATCGCCCAGCTCCGCCGAACCTGTGCGGTGGAGCGGCGCCGCTACCAGAGGTGTCGCGGAAGGAGAATTCGCGACGACGCCGAGTTGGATCGGCTCTACGCCGCCTACAGAGAGGCGGTGAGGGCCCTTCGCGGGGCCATTAGCCGGTCCAAAGCCGCAGCGTGGGACGAGCTGCTGGAGGCCGTTGAGGCGGATCCATGGGGCAGGCCGTACAAAATAGTACGGCAAAAGCTCCGAGCGTGGACCCCTCCCGTCTCCAGCAGTCTCGAACCGGCGGTACTCGGTAGGGTGGTTGAGGCACTGTTCCCAGACAGGGGAACCGACTTCGTGCCTCCCACTATGGCGGCGCCAGAAGTCACCCGTGACTCGGGCACTGAGGATGTGCCCGAGCTCACCGAGGAGGAGGTAGGAAGGGCCGTGCTACGCCTGAGGGGCAAGAGCACGGCCCCAGGTCCCGACGGCATTCCGACGAGGGCGTGGGACCTGGTTTTGAGCGGGGAGGAAGCGCCTTTTCTTTCCCGCGTGACCTCCCTCTTTGCTAGGTGTCTGCGGGATGGGGTTTTTCCGCGGCGCTGGAAGGAGGGCCGCTTGGTACTCCTTCCCAAAGAGGGACGTCCGGCCGATGACCCTTCTGGTTATCGGCCCATCGTGCTGCTCGACGAGGCGGGCAAGCTCCTGGAGCGTGTCATCGCCAACCGCCTCGTCGAGCACCTGGAGGAGGTCGGACCAGATCTGTCCGACCACCAGTTCGGGTTCCGCCGCGGCCGATCGACGATTGACGCGATCGGCCGCTTGCAGGACCTGTCGGAGAGGGCGGTTTCCCGGGGTGGGGTGTTGATTGCGGTGTCGCTCGATATCGCGAACGCCTTCAACACCCTGCCCTGGTCAACGATTATGGAGGCGCTCCGATATCACGGGGTGCCTCCATATCTGCGGCGGTTGTTGGGGAGCTACCTGTCGGAGAGGGCGGTAGTCTTCCCAACGATGGGCGGAGGAGGCTGTCGTCGGCGTATGGTGTGCGGTGTTCCACAGGGGTCTGTCCTGGGACCACTCCTGTGGAACATCGGATATGATTACGTTCTGCGCTGTGTGAACTTGCACGGCGTGGACGTGATCTGTTACGCCGACGACACCCTCGTAACATCCCGGGGTTCTGACCCCCGGGATGCGAGAGTGTTGGCCACTGTCGGCGTCGCGGCGGTGGTCGAGAGGATACGGCGGCTGGGGCTCGAGGTGGCACTGCATAAATCCGGGGCCATTATTTTCCATGGTCCCCGGAGGCGGCCGCCTCCAGGCCCTAGTATCGTGGTAGGAGGAACTCCCATCCCTGTCGAGAACACGCTGAAGTATCTCGGCGTCCTTCTCGACAGCAGATGGGACTTCGAAGCGCACCTTCGGCACCTAGGCCCGAGGTTGGTGAGCACGGCGGGAGCTCTATCTCGCCTGCTCCCCAATCTCGGAGGGAGTGGCGGCAGTTGTCGCCGCCTTTACACGGGAGTGGTGCGGTCCATAGCCCTGTATGGAGCCCCAATCTGGGCGAGCTCCATATCGGGTCGCCATCGACAGATCCTGCAGCAGTCGCAGAGGGTCATGGCGACCCGTGTCGTTAGGGGGTATCGCACCATCTCCCATGAGGTGGCATGCGCGCTCGCCGGGTCCCTGCCGTGGGACCTCGACGCCGAGGTTCTCTCGGCGGTCTACTGGCGTGGCGCGCAATCCCGGAGCCAGGGTCTCCGCCCCACACCGGACACTGTGGTGCGGTGGCGTAGAGACGCTCAGACACAGGCTCTGGGCGCATGGCGGCGGCAGCTACACAGGAGCGCCGAACTACGTGCCGAAGGATCGAGGCGCCGTATCCTCGAGGCGGTCGGGCCCATATTGGAGCGATGGGTCGGCCGTCGGTGGGGGTCGATGACTTTCCGGCTCACACAGGTACTTTCCGGGCACGGGTGCTTTGGGAAGTATCTGTGCGACGTCGCCGGGGGGGAGTCGACCCGGTGTTGCCACCACTGTGACTGCGCGATGGATGATGCGCAGCACACTTTGGTGGCGTGCCCTGCGTGGGCGGGGCCGCGGTCGACGTTAGCCGCGGCCCTGGGTGGAGTGGCTCTCTCGCTGCCGACCATCATGCAAAAGATGGTCGACAGCGAGACGGCGTGGGAGGCGATGGCCTCCTTCTGCGAAGTGGTGATGTCGCAGAAGGAGGCCGCGGAGCGGGAGAGGGAGCGGGATCCGCTCTCTCTCCGGCTACGCCGTTGGCGCAGCGGGCGGGCCAGGAGGGCCCGTCAGGCAGCGCCCGGGGGGTCTTAGGCGGCGGGGGCAGGGGGCCCCTTCCGTCTCGCCATAGACCCCCCCCGAAGTCGGCCAGTTACGCCATGGCCGCACAAGGAGGTAGGGGGGGCGCTGCAAATTGCGCCTTCCTGAGGAGGTCTCCCCGGTTCTGATCCGGGGGACGGTGGCCGCGGGCGGGGTTCCAGAAGCTACAAACCCGGGCACTGGTGCCTCGCCCCTTTTCAACAGCGGTGGGCGTCGTCTGAAGTTTTTTAGTGGGTAGGACTGCGGTGGTCGTGTCGGCCGCAGTGAGCCCCACACCCCCTCCCGGTCTCCCCCTTTTGGCCGGGAGACAGTGCGTAAGCAGCATTTTTTTACAGACGATAATAAAAAAAAAAAAAAAAAAAAAAAAAAAAAAAAAAGGTTAGGTTAGGTTAGGTTAGGTTAGGTTCCCGTGTGGAGTTGCCAGACTCCCATCAGGCGCGTCCCCGGGTGGCGGATAGGGGAAGCCACTCCGGCGTGGGTGGTCCCGGCTTCGGCTGGCGTGGACCAAAACTGGCGGGTTCTGGGCGCACCCCTGGCTGCGTCTCGGCGCAGCCGGAAAGCGGCCGTGTGGAGGGAGTCGCGACTCGGTCTCGCGGCTCTCGGGGAGGAGATCTCCCGGGAGGTTCCGTCTCGCCCCTCTGTTCTGACAGTCGGGTGGGATGGGGTCGCGCGGTGGGTCCGGCGGTTGCAGTTTTGTGATCGCCGGGTGGGCCTCGCCGATTGGCTAAGGTCCCCCTTCGGGCAGCCTGTTACCCCCAGGGTTGGGGCCAGGGGTCTTGCCTTAGCGGCTGGGCCGAGAGGAACGCGAACCTCAATAATAAATCGGCGAAAAAGCCCGCAGCGGCGTCGCTTGTTCGGCGCTGCAGCGGCCCCTGCCGCAGCTGGCCTCGCGGAGAGGTTCGGTGGGCGCGGCGAGAGGACGCAGCCGCCTTCATGGCGGTGGGCGTGCGAGGAGGCAAACCTCGGTAAAAAATGCCCCTGCCGCAGCTGTGTGCCCCTAGGGTGGGGCCCAGTGGGCGCGGCGCGTGGACGCCTCGGGGTGTGACCCCGCCCTGAGCGCGGAAAGAGGAAGCCAACCTCTCTAAAATAATGGCACGGGGACGCCGTGGCCGGGAGGGCCGGACGGCGGAAAGAGGAAGTCAACCTCTATAAAAAATGACGCCAAGTCCGCAGCGGCGTCGCTTTTAGTGATGCCGCAGCGGCCCCTGCCGCAGCTGGCCCGAGGTGTAGGGCTCAGTGGGCGCGGCGCGAGGTGGCCGCCGCCCTCTCACGAGGTGTGGTGGCTGGGAGCTGCGGGCGAATAACGGGGAAGTTTTCGCCCGCCTCGTACAGCTCCGGGACGGGGAGTGGCCCTTAACACAGGTCCCTCCGTTGCGAGTGAGCCTGCCTCACGGCGGGCTGCGCGGAGGGCGGACATGTGTGTAATCCGAAAGGTGGTCCCTTGTCCGCTCTGTCCGACCGCGCGAGTAGGTGTTCCTTTGTTTTTTAGTCGGTGCGAGTCCGACATAACCCAGTGAGCCTCCCCGTGGCCTCTGGGTATGCATAATGCATTTTTCAAAGGTTAAAAAAAAAAAAAAAAAAAAAAAAAAGGTTAGGTTAGGTTAGGTTAGGTTAGGTTAGGTTAGGTTAGGTTCCCGTGTGGAGTTGCCAGACTCCCATCGGGCGCGTCCCCAGGTGGCGGATAGGGGCATGCCACACATTGTGGTACCGGCTTTTAAATAATGTAAGTCCGGCGCGGACCAAAACTGGTGGGTTTTGTGGGGCGCACCCCCGGTCGCATTTCGCGGCTGGAAAGCGGCCCAGTGGTGCCGTTGTCACACGGCGTAGGGTGTCGGCTGCTCCCAGCACGCCTCAGCTCATCTGAGGTGGCAGGGGATGCAGCCCATTTTCCCGAGTGGAGGCGAGGCGTTTTGGCGCCTTTTGTTTCGCCCTTTCGAGGGCAGTGGCCGCTTTCATGCGGCGGTGGGTGGCAGGCCTGCAAGGCCTGCGGCGCGGCGAGTCCGGCAGTCACATCCCAGTGGCTGTCGGGGGGGTCTCTTGACTCCCCGTCGGGCAATCCGTAATCCGCAGTCTGCGGACCGGAGGTGCCGCTCACTGAGAGCGGTGCCGCGTGGAAGAATACCACTATAATAAATTACCCCAATCCCAAGGTGAGCGGATCGTGCCGAAGGGATGCATGGCTGGAGGGAGTCCAGTCGCTAGCGTGCGGGGGAGCTCACCCCCGAAAAAAGAGAGGGAGTTTTTCATTATGTCAAAAGTCAGTTTTTCAAAGATTCTCCGGGCAGGTCCTCGAAAGGGGGAATCCTGCACACCCGCTTCGGCGGGTGTCTGCCCCGTTGTATACGGAGGGGGCAAAAACTGCTTCGGGGGTCAGCATTCTGCTGGCTCCCGCACCGACGACCCTGGCTTTTTCTACTTGGATTTTGGATGTGTTGAGCAATTTGAAGTGTTGCGCCTTAGGGGCGGTGGAGGGCCGGGCCCGCCGAGGGACGAGCGTGGCAGGTTCGTCTCGACGCCGGCGCCGGAGGAGATTCTCTCCGACGGTTCGGCGGGGACCATAGACACTGTGGGCCCCGCGGAAGCGTCAGAGACGTCAGACATGGAGTTTGACGAAGGCAGTTCGTCTGGGGTTCAGCCCCACTGCCTTCGCCAAAAAAGGAAGAGGTCCCCCGAGGCGAGATCGGCCAGCGAGGCCGACCTGGCCCCGGACGACGTCAGAGCGTCGACGAAGCGCGGCCGCTCCCGTGGCCGCGTTTCTTCATACGGCCTTACGGCCGGTCTCGGCGAGGCCAGGAGGGCGGTGAGTGTCGGCCGGGCGATGGCCCGTCGGGATGCTGAAGAGGAGAGGAGAACGGCGACGAGCATTCCCCGCGACCCCGACTGCGCAACCTTGTTTCGGGCTAGGGCGGAGGCCTGGGAGCCGGCCGATGCCGTCTCTTCGACCACTTTGGCGGACAGGATGTCCCAGATCCTGGCCGCCGTCGAAGAGATGGCAGTAAAGTCTTCGTCCCTAAAGGGGACCTTCCACGGCGGATTTAAGACCGCTGTGGGAGTCGGCAGGGAGTGCCTGCGAGCCTGGGCGGCCCGCAACCCTGAGTCGGAGGAAAGCATGCTGCGTCAGGAGTTGGAGCGCCTCAGAGCGAGTGACAAGTCTCTGAGGCAGGAGAACGCCCGCCTCTTGGCGCAGCATACAGACGTTATGAGGGAGGTCTCCTCTCTCCGCGAGGAGGTGCGGAGAGTAGAGAGGCCGGCGCCTATGGACCTGGCGCAGGTGGAGGAGAGGCTCGCGCGCGAGGTCAATGCGCGCCTCATGAAGGTGCTCGATGCGCGCATTGAGGGCCTGGAGGTGTCTGGCCGCCTGCTGCCCGAGAAGTCGGTGCGTCCCCCGCTTCGGGCCGACCGGGTGGCACTTTCGCCACAGCCGGGCCCTTCTTCGGCCCCTACCGTGGCCCTAGTGCAGCTTCCTCCTCCCCCTAGCAAGAAGGGGAAGGGGAAGGGAAAGGGAAAGGGGAAGAAGCAGTCGGTGCCTGTTTCGGCGTCTGCACCGGTTGCTTCTCCTTCCTCCGAAGTTCGCCCTGTCGTCCCGGCTCCCGCTGCCGCCCCGTCCCAGTCGGGTGGCCAAGAACGGGAGTCTTGGACGACGGTCGTCTCGCGCCGCCCTAAAGGAAGAGCGGTGGCGCCATTGAAGATTTCTCGGAGCGCTGCTCCTGCCAGGCCGGCACCACAGCCGGGCCGATCGGCAGCCCCCGTCAAAAAGAAGGCGCTGCGCCCGCCATCATCTGCAGCAGTGGTCATGACGCTGCTGCCGGGCGCAGTGGAGCGGGGCCGCACTTATGAGGCGGTGATCGCTGAGGCCAAGGCGAAGATACGCCTTGCCGACCTCGGCATTGCCTCAGTGCGGTTCCGCAAGGCAGCGACGGGGGCCCGGGTCCTCGAGATTGCAGGAGAGGCCCGGGAGGAGAAGGCCGATAGGCTGGCGGAGCGCCTCCGCGAAATTTATTTGCCGGAGGAGGTCAGGGTCTCCAGGCCGGTGATGCGGGCAGACGTCCGCATCGCGGGTCTGGACGACTCTGTCTCCAGGGAGGAGGTTGTGGCGGCGGTGGCGGCAGTCGGCGGCTGCGCTCCCGACCTCGTGAGGCCGGGGGCGATCGGAAGGGCTACCTCTGCGGGGCTGGGGGCCATTGTGGTCTCCTGCCCCGTGGCGGTAGCGAAACGGGTGGCCAGCGGGCGATTGCTCGTTGGCTGGGTGTCGGCTGGGACGACTCTTTTGGAATCTCGTCCCAGCCGCTGCTTTAGGTGTTTCGCGCTGGGCCATCTTGGGGCCCAGTGCAAGTCTTCGGTCGACCGCAGCGATAACTGCTTCCGCTGCGCTCGACCAGGGCACCGAGCCCGAGATTGCTCTGCCCCCCCCCACTGCCCCCTCTGTGAGGAGGCTGGGAGGGTGGCCGACCATCGCCCTGGGGGTAAGGCTTGCGCCCGGTCCCCCAAGGCCAAAAAGAAGGGCCCCGGCAAAGGCGTGCTGCCATCGGGCCCTACCGCCGCCACGGATCGGCCGGAGGAGGTTGACATGGAGACCCACTAATTTATGGCTCTCCAGCTCAACCTTCTACAGGCGAACCTTAACCACTCCGCCGCGGCCCAGGATCTTCTTCTTCAGGCCATGGCGGAGTGGCAGGTCGGTCTGGCAGTGGCCGCTGAGCCCTACCGCGTCCCGGTCCGTTCCGACTGGGTCTGCGACGCGGACGGCTCAGTGGCCATCATTCAGCGTATGGCGGCGGGCACCCCCCCTCTCGTCCTCGTCGGGAGAGGGGGAGGTTTCGTAGCCGCTCGGGTCGGCGGGGTGGTGGTCGTGGGAGTCTATTTCTCCCCCAATCGCCCCCTCGTCGAGTTCGAGCGGTTTTTGGTCAGGTTGGGCGCTATAACCCAAGGCTCTTCTCTCCCCGTCATTGTGATGGGGGACCCCAACGCCAAATCCACGGCGTGGGGCTCCCGGACGACTGACGGGAGGGGGACGGCCTTGGAGGAATGGGTGACAGAGTGTGGGCTGTCCATCCTCAATCGCGGTTCGGTGGACACGTGCGTGCGCCGCAACGGGGGGTCTGTTATCGACATCTCGTTTGCGGCGCCCTCTCTCGCGCATCGTGTCCACGATTGGAGGGTGCTGGAGGATGTGGAGACATTGTCTGATCACCGTTATATCAGATTCAGTGTCTCCACATCGGTGCCAGCGCCCAGCGGAGGTGTTGGAGAGCCGCGATTGGACGGCCCACGATGGGCGATCAAGCGCCTCGACAGGTCTTTGCTGCGGGAGGCAGCCCTGGTCGAGGCGTGGCCACGGGAGCCACCGCTGGTGGACGTGGAGGGGGAGGCTGCGAGGGTGTGCGCGGCCATGGCGCGTATTTGTGACGTGGCCATGCCCCGTGTTCGCGCCCCCCCGCGCAGATCCCAGGTCTACTGGTGGTCGCCGGAGATCGCCCAGCTCCGCCGAACCTGTGCGGTGGAGCGGCGCCGCTACCAGAGGTGTCGCGGAAGGAGAATCCGCGACGACGCCGAGTTGGATCGGCTCTACGCCGCCTATAGAGAGGCGGTGAGGGCCCTTCGCGGGGCCATTAGCCGGTCCAAAGCCGCAGCGTGGGACGAGCTGCTGGAGGCCGTTGAGGCGGATCCATGGGGCAGGCCGTACAAAATAGTACGGCAAAAGCTCCGAGCGTGGACCCCTCCCGTCTCCAGCAGTCTCGAACCGGCGGTACTCGGTAGGGTGGTTGAGGCACTGTTCCCAGACAGGGGAACCGACTTCGTGCCTCCCACTATGGCGGCGCCAGATGTCACCAGTGACTCGGGCACTGAGGATGTGCCCGAGCTCACCGAGGAGGAAGTAGGAAGGGCCGTGCTACGCCTGAGGGGCAAGAGCACGGCCCCAGGTCCCGACGGCATTCCGACGAGGGCGTGGGACCTGGTTTTGAGCGGGGAGGAAGCGCCTTTTCTTTCCCGCGTGACCTCCCTCTTTGCTAGGTGTCTGCGGGATGGGGTTTTTCCGCGGCGCTGGAAGGAGGGCCGCTTGGTACTCCTTCCCAAAGAGGGACGTCCGGCCGATGACCCTTCTGGTTATCGGCCCATCGTGCTGCTCGACGAGGCGGGCAAGCTCCTGGAGCGTGTCATCACCAACCGCCTCGTCGAGCACCTGGAGGAGGTCGGACCAGATTTGTCCGACCACCAGTTCGGGTTCCGCCGCGGCCGATCGACGATTGACGCGATCGGCCGCTTGCAGGACCTGTCGGAGAGGGCGGTTTCCCGGGGTGGGGTGTTGATTGCGGTGTCGCTCGATATCGCGAACGCCTTCAACACCCTGCCCTGGTCAACGATTATGGAGGCGCTCCGATATCACGGGGTGCCTCCATATCTGCGGCGGTTGTTGGGGAGCTACCTGTCGGAGAGGGCGGTAGTCTTCCCAACGATGGGCGGAGGAGGCTGTCGTCGGCGTATGGTGTGCGGTGTTCCACAGGGGTCTGTCCTGGGACCACTCTTGTGGAACATCGGATATGATTACGTTCTGCGCTGTGTGAACTTGCACGGCGTGGACGTGATCTGTTACGCCGACGACACCCTCGTAACATCCCGGGGTTCTGACCCCCGGGATGCGAGAGTGTTGGCCACTGTCGGCGTCGCGGCGGTGGTCGAGAGGATACGGCGGCTGGGGCTCGAGGTGGCACTGCATAAATCCGGGGCCATTATTTTCCATGGTCCCCGGAGGCGGCCGCCTCCAGGCCCCAGTATCGTGGTAGGAGGAACTCCCATCCCTGTCGAGAACACGCTGAAGTATCTCGGCGTCCTTCTCGACAGCAGATGGGACTTCGAAGCGCACCTTCGGCACCTAGGCCCGAGGTTGGTGAGCACGGCGGGAGCTCTATCTCGCCTGCTCCCCAATCTCGGAGGGAGTGGCGGCAGTTGCCGCCGCCTTTACACGGGAGTGGTGCGGTCCATAGCCCTGTATGGAGCCCCAATTTGGGCGAGCTCCATATCGGGTCGTCATCGACAGATCCTGCAGCAGTCGCAGAGGGTCATGGCGACCCGTGTCGTTAGGGGGTATCGCACCATCTCCCATGAGGTGGCATGCGCGCTCGCCGGGTCCCTGCCATGGGACCTCGACGCCGAGGTTCTCTCGGCGGTCTACTGGCGTGGCGCGCAATCCCGGAGCCAGGGTCTCCGCCCCACACCGGACACTGTGGTGCGGTGGCGTCGAGACGCTCAGACACAGGCTCTGGGCGCATGGCGGCGGCAGCTACACAGGAGCGCCGAACTACGTGCCGAAGGATCGAGGCGCCGTATCCTCGAGGCGGTCGGGCCCATCTTGGAGCGATGGGTCGGCCGTCGGTGGGGGTCGATGACTTTCCGGCTCGCACAGGTACTTTCCGGGCACGGGTGCTTTGGGAAGTATCTGTGCGACGTCGCCGGGGGGGAGTCGACCCGGTGTTGCCACCACTGTGACTGCGCGATGGATGATGCGCAGCACACTTTGGTGGCGTGCCCTGCGTGGGCGGGGCCGCGGTCGACGTTAGCCGCGGCCCTGGGTGGAGTGGCTCTCTCGCTGCCGACCATCATGCAAAAGATGGTCGACAGCGAGACGGCGTGGGAGGCGATGGCCTCCTTCTGCGAAGTGGTGATGTCGCAGAAGGAGGCCGCGGAGCGGGAGAGGGAGCGGGATCCGCTCTCTCTCCGGCTACGCCGTTGGCGCAGCGGGCGGGCCAGGAGGGCCCGTCAGGCAGCGCCCGGGGGGTCTTAGGCGGCGGGGGCAGGGGGCCCCTTCCGTCTCGCCATAGACCCCCCCCGAAGTCGGCCAGTTACGCCATGGCCGCACAAGGAGGTAGGGGGGGCGCTGCAAATTGCGCCTTCCTGAGGAGGTCTCCCCGGTTCTGATCCGGGGGACGTTGGCCGCGGGCGGGGTTCCAGAAGCTACAAACCCGGGCACTGGTGCCTCGCCCCTTTTCAACAGCGGTGGGCGTCGTCTGAAGTTTTTTAGTGGGTAGGACTGCGGTGGTCGTGTCGGCCGCAGTGAGCCCCACACCCCCTCCCGGTCTCCCCCTTTTGGCCGGGAGACAGTGCGTAAGCAGCATTTTTTTACAGACGATAATAAAAAAAAAAAAAAAAAAAAAAAAGGTTAGGTTAGGTTCTCGACGAGGCGGGCAAGCTCCTGGAGCGTGTCATCGCCAACCGCCTCGTCGAGCACCTGGAGGAGGTCGGACCAGATTTGTCCGACCACCAGTTCGGGTTCCGCCGCGGCCGATCGACGATTGACGCGATCGGCCGCTTGCAGGACCTGTCGGAGAGGGCGGTTTCCCGGGGTGGGGTGTTGATTGCGGTGTCGCTCGATATCGCAAACGCCTTCAACACCCTGCCCTGGTCAACGATTATGGAGGCGCTCCGATTCCACGGGGTACCTCCATATCTGCGGCGGTTGTTGGGGAGCTACCTGTCGGAGAGGGCGGTAGTCTTCCCAACGATGGGCGGAGGAGGCTGTCGTCGGCGTATGGTGTGCGGTGTTCCACAGGGGTCTGTCCTGGGACCACTCTTGTGGAACATCGGATATGATTACGTTCTGCGCTGTGTGAACTTGCACGGCGTGGACGTGATCTGTTACGCCGACGACACCCTCGTAACATCCCGGGGTTCTGACCCCCGGGATGCGAGAGTGTTGGCCACTGTCGGCGTCGCGGCGGTGGTCGAGAGGATACGGCGGCTGGGGCTCGAGGTGGCACTGCATAAATCCGGGGCCATTATTTTCCATGGTCCCCGGAGGCGGCCGCCTCCAGGCCCCAGTATCGTGGTAGGAGGAACTCCCATCCCTGTCGAGAACACGCTGAAGTATCTCGGGGTCCTTCTCGACAGCAGATGGGACTTCGAAGCGCACCTTCGGCGCCTAGGCCCGAGGTTGGTGAGCACGGCGGGAGCTCTATCTCGCCTGCTCCCCAATCTCGGAGGGAGTGGCGGCAGTTGTCGCCGCCTTTACACGGGAGTGGTGCGGTCCATAGCCCTGTATGGAGCCCCAATCTGGGCGAGCTCCATATCGGGTCGCCATCGACAGATCCTGCAGCAGTCGCAGAGGGTCATGGCGACCCGTGTCGTTAGGGGGTATCGCACCATCTCCCATGAGGTGGCATGCGCGCTCGCCGGGTCCCTGCCGTGGGACCTCGACGCCGAGGTTCTCTCGGCGGTCTACTGGCGTGGCGCGCAATCCCGGAGCCAGGGTCTCCGCCCCACACCGGACACTGTGGTGCGGTGGCGTAGAGACGCTCAGACACAGGCTCTGGGCGCATGGCGGCGGCAGCTACACAGGAGCGCCGAACTACGTGCCGAAGGTTCGAGGCGCCGTATCCTCGAGGCGGTCGGGCCCATCTTAGAGCGATGGGTCGGCCGTCGGTGGGGGTCGATGACCTTCCGACTCACGCAGGTACTTTCCGGGCACGGGTGCTTTGGGAAGTATCTGTGTGACGTCGCCGGGGGGGAGTCGACCCGGTGTTGCCACCACTGTGACTGCGCGGAAGACACCGCGCAGCACACTTTGGTGGCGTGCCCTGCGTGGGCGGGACCGCGGTCGACGTTAGCCGCGGCCCTGGGTGGAGTGGCTCTCTCGCTGCCGACCATCATGCAAAAGATGGTCGACAGCGAGACGGCGTGGGAGGCGATGGCCTCCTTCTGCGAAGTGGTGATGTCGCAGAAGGAGGCCGCGGAGCGGGAGAGGGAGCGGGATCCGCTCTCTCTCCGGCTACGCCGTTGGCGCAGCGGGCGGGCCAGGAGGGCCCGTCAGGCAGCGCCCGGGGGATCTTAGGCGGCGGGGGCAGGGGGCCCCTTCCGTCTTGCCATAGACCCCCCCCGAAGTCGGCCAGTTACGCCATGGCCGCACAAGGAGGTAGGGGGGGCGCTGCAAATTGCGCCTTCCTGAGGAGGTCTCCCCGGTTCTGATCCGGGGGACGTTGGCCGCGGGCGGGGTTCCAGAAGCTACAAACCCGGGCACTGGTGCCTCGCCCCTTTTCAACAGCGGTGGGCGTCGTCTGAAGTTTTTTTTAGTGGGTAGGACTGCGGTGGTCGTGTCGGCTGCAGTGAGCCCCACACCCCCTCCCGGTCTCCCCCTTTTGGCCGGGAGACAGTGCGTAAGCAGCATTTTTTTACAGACGATAATAAAAAAAAAAAAAAAAAAGGTTAGGTTAGGTTAGGTTAGGTTAGGTTAGGTTAGGTTAGGTTCCCGTTCCTGCAGCAGTCGCAGAGGGTCATGGCGACCCGTGTCGTTAGGGGGTATCGCACCATCTCCCATGAGGTGGCATGCGCGCTCGCCGGGTCCCTGCCATGGGACCTCGACGCCGAGGTTCTCTCGGCGGTCTACTGGCGTGGCGCGCAATCCCGGAGCCAGGGTCTCCGCCCCACACCGGACACTGTGGTGCGGTGGCGTCGAGACGCTCAGACACAGGCTCTGGGCGCATGGCGGCGGCAGCTACACAGGAGCGCCGAACTACGTGCTGAAGGATCGAGGCGCCGTATCCTCGAGGCGGTCGGGCCCATATTGGAGCGATGGGTCGGCCGTCGGTGGGGGTCGATGACTTTCCGGCTCGCACAGGTACTTTCCGGGCACGGGTGCTTTGGGAAGTATCTGTGCGACGTCGCCGGGGGGGAGTCGACCCGGTGTTGCCACCACTGTGACTGCGCGATGGATGATGCGCAGCACACGTTGGTGGCGTGCCCTGCGTGGGCTGGGCCGCGGTCGACGTTAGCCGCGGCCCTGGGTGGAGTGGCTCTCTCGCTGCCGACCATCATGCAAAAGATGGTCGACAGCGAGACGGCGTGGGAGGCGATGGCCTCCTTCTGCGAAGTGGTGATGTCGCAGAAGGAGGCCGCGGAGCGGGAGAGGGAGCGGGATCCGCTCTCTCTCCGGCTACGCCGTTGGCGCAGCGGGCGGGCCAGGAGGGCCCGTCAGGCAGCGCCCGGGGGGTCTTAGGCGGCGGGGGCAGGGGGCCCCTTCCGTCTCGCCATAGACCCCCCCCGAAGTCGGCCAGTTACGCCATGGCCGCACAAGGAGGTAGGGGGGGCGCTGCAAATTGCGCCTTCCTGAGGAGGTCTCCCCGGTTCTGATCCGGGGGACGTTGGCCGCGGGCGGGGTTCCAGAAGCTACAAACCCGGGCACTGGTGCCTCGCCCCTTTTCAACAGCGGTGGGCGTCGTCTGAAGTTTTTTAGTGGGTAGGACTGCGGTGGTCGTGTCGGCCGCAGTGAGCCCCACACCCCCTCCCGGTCTCCCCCTTTTGGCCGGGAGACAGTGCGTAAGCAGCATTTTTTTACAGACGATAATAAAAAAAAAAAAAAAAAAAAAAAAAGGTTAGGTTCCCGTGTGGAGTTGCCAGACTCCCATCAGGCGCGTCCCCGGGTGGCGGATAGGGGAAGCCACTCCGGCGTGGGTGGTCCCGGCTTCGGCTGGCGTGGACCAAAACTGGCGGGTTCTGGGCGCACCCCTAGCTGCGCCTCGGCGCAGCCGGAAAGCGGCCGTGTGGAGGGAGTCGCGACTCGGTCTCGCGGCTCTCGGGGAGGAGATCTCCCGGGAGGTTCCGTCTCGCCCCTCTGTGCTCACAGTCGGGTGGGATGGGGTCGCGCGGTGGGTCCGGCGGTTGCAGTTTTGTGATCGCCGGGTGGGCCTCGCCGATTGGCTAAGGTCCCCCCTCGGGCAGCCTGTTACCCCCAGGGTTGGGGCCAGGGGTCTTGCCTTAGCGGCTGGGCCGAGAGGAACGCGAACCTCAATAATAAATCTGCGAAAAAGCCCGCAGCGGCGTCGCTTGTTCGGCGCTGCAGCGGCCCCTGCCGCAGCCGGCCTCGCGGAGAGGTTCGGTGGGCGCGGCGAGAGGACGCAGCCGCCTTCATGGCGGTGGGCGTGCGAGGAGGCAAACCTCGATAAAAAATGCCCCTGCCGCAGCTGTGTGCCCCTAGGGTGGGGCCCAGTGGGCGCGGCGCGTGGACGCCTCGGGGTGTGACCCCGCCCTGAGCGCGGAAAGAGGAAGCCAACCTCTCTAAAATAATGGCACGGGTACGCCGTGGCCGGGAGGGCCGGACGGCGGAAAGAGGAAGTCAACCTCTATAAAAAATGACGCCAAGTCCGCAGCGGCGTCGCTTTTAGTGATGCCGCAGCGGCCCCTGCCGCAGCTGGCCCGAGGTGTAGGGCTCAGTGGGCGCGGCGCGAGGTGGCCGCCGCCCTCTCACGAGGTGTGGTGGCTGGGAGCTGCGGGCGAATAACGGGGAAGTTTTCGCCCGCCTTGTACGGCTCCGGGACGGGGAGTGGCCCTTAACCCAGGTCCCTCCGTTGCGAGTGAGCCTGCCTCACGGCGGGCTGCGCGGAGGGCGGACATGTGTGTAATCCGAAAGGTGGTCCCTTGTCCGCTCTGTCCGACCGCGCGAGTAGGTGTTCCTTTGTTTTTTAGTCGGTGCGAGTCCGACATAACCCAGTGAGCCTCCCCGTGGCCTCTGGGTATGCATAAGGCATTTTTCAAAGGTTAAAAAAAAAAAAAAAAAAAAAAAAAAAAAAAAAAAAAAAAGTTTAGGTTAGGTTCCCGTGTGGAGTTGCCAGACTCCCATCGGGCGCGTCCCCGGGTGGCGGATAGGGGCATGCCACACATTGTGGTACCGGCTTTTAAGTTTTGTAATGTAAGTCCGGCGCGGACCAAAACTGGCGGGTTTTGTGGGGCGCACCCCCGGTCGCACTTCGCGGCTGGAAAGCGGCCCTGGGGTGGGGAGCCGCGTTCTGCGTCGTGGCTTTTTTGGGGTGGCGAGCCTTCCCGGCTCTGGTTTTCCTGTCTCCCCCCTCTGTTCTGTCAGGGGGCTTGGAGATGGGATCGCGCGGCGGGCAGGGTTTCATTCCCACCCGTCGGGCAAACTGTTACCCCCATTCTGGGGACCAGGGGTCTTGCCTTCACCGGCCGGACCGAGAGGAGACAACCTCAATAATAAATTCCCAATCCTAAGCTCTACGCCCGGCGAGAGGATGAATGGCTGGTGGGTGACCAGTCTTTAGGGCGTCACTCGGCCAGGGGATCAGCGGCCCCTCTGGTCGATAAATTTACGCTTACCCGGGTACAGGGGGCACTGCCCGGGTGGACTTTTTATATCCCCCATACTCGTGGGACTCATATGGATTCTTTTAACAAAAATTTCGTTTCGTCGGAGGGTGTGGCGTCGCAAGACGCGGAGGAAGGTGCGCTTTCAAGCGCGGAGAGTGAGGGGGTGAGTCGCATCCCGGGCCAGATGTTGTCGAGGGCCGAGGTAGTCATTAGATACCGCGACCAAATGCGGGTCTTAGAGGCGTTGGAGAGGGAGGCAAACCGGTCTCTCTCTGATTTGAGTGAGGGAGATTCAGAGGGTGTCTTGTCTGAGGTGGAGCTAGACAGTGACGACCATTCAGAGGTCGAAGAAGAGATGGAAGCCGATGTTTCGGCTAAAGGTCCAGCGGATGCCGTGAAGAAGGGGCGCGGTAGACCCCCTACGCATGGTCTCTGTATGGGGCTAGGGAAGGCGCGTTCATTTCTCCAGACGGCGAAGAGAGCGAAGGCGGATGAGCAAGCTCGTCTCGCTGCGCAGAAAGAGGCTGAGGTTTTGGAGATGGCCAACGCAGCGCGTGCTCTGAGAAGCGAGCGTGGCCATGTGGAGAGACCGATCGAACGGGTCCCAGTTTCGGAACTGGTGAAGGGGGTGGAAGTCGACCTGACAGTGGTCGAAAACGTGGCGAAGAAGTCAGGAAACCTGAAGGGCACCTACGTCAAAGCCCTGAACGCCGCTGTCATATCGATAAGAGGAGCGGTCGGCGACATCTATGACCGCTCTTTCTCTTCGGTCGAGTCCAAGCAGCTGCAGGAGGATAATGACCGCCTGCGGACCAAGGTGGCCGAGCTAAGCGTCCAGATGATGAAGCTTGGAGATGAAGTAGATGTGCTGAAAGAGCAGCTGCGCAGCGAGAAGTCGTCACGGCAGAACCAGCGGGAGAGGTCCATGCCTCCCGTTGTTGAAGATTCCGTCGCGCCGTCTTTTCCTTCACCGGGTAGAGCGAGCTCCCCGGTAGCTGCCCCAGCAGTTCCTCCTCCA
The DNA here is from genome assembly GCA_949126915.1 of Musotima nitidalis. NCBI lineage: Eukaryota > Metazoa > Arthropoda > Insecta > Lepidoptera > Crambidae > Musotima > Musotima nitidalis. The sequence goes on along the minus strand of OX421424.1, from coordinate 111,179 downwards.
TTGGAGGACTTAGAGGCGTCCATCCTCCGTAAAGTTACGGCTCTTTTGGACGCGCGTTTGCCGCCAGCAACAGTAGCTTCTACTGTGCGGCCTGCTGCACCATCTGCAGCGAAAAAGAAGAAGGAGAAGCGGCGAGCCCCAAAACCTGTGGCTCTTCCCGCTCAAGAGGTGGTTATTCCAGCGCCAGCAGAGGCAGCTGACGGCGGTTTTACCGTAGTCGCCAAGCGGAGGTCCAGGCCCGCTGCGAAACAGCCCGCTGAGAAACAGCCCGCGAAGAAGGTTGCGAAGCCCAAGCGCAAGAAAAAGCCTCGCAAGCAGAAGATGCAAGAGCCCAAATCATCGGCGATTGCTCTGTCTCTGCCGCAGGAGGCATTGGAGAAAGGCCTTACGTACGCGAATGTACTTAGAGAAGTGATAGGGAAAGTCTGTCCGGCGGATCATGGCATAGAGCCAGACAATCTGAGGATTCGTAAGACGCAATCCGGTGGGCGCGTCCTAGAAGTTCGGGGCGATAAGGGCGAGAAGGCGGATAGTTTTGCCGCTGCCTTGAGAGGGGTTCTGGTCCCCGATGTCGTAGTTTCTAGGCCGATGAAGTGCTCTGAACTGCGCCTCATCGGCCTCGACGACAGCGTCGATAGGGATCAGGTCGTGTCTTCCGTAGCCCTGAGGGGGGAGTGCCCCGAAGGGAGTGTGAGGGTAGGTGAGATTCGCCGCGGCCCGTCTGGGCTAGGTGCCGTCTGGGTGCGTTGCCCAGTGGCAGCGGCTAAAAAGTTGGTTGCTGGTAGGCGGCTGCTTTTAGGGTGGAGCGCTGTTAGCGTTAGACTGTTGGCGGCCAGGCCCCAGAAGTGCTTCAGGTGCTTCGAACCTGGACACCAGCAGTTTAACTGCAAAAGCGATATCGACCGCAGCCGTCTGTGCTATCGCTGTGGTCAATCGGGTCATAGGGCGGCGGCGTGCACATCTGAGCCGCACTGCCCTGTCTGTGGGGATGTAGGTAGACCTGCCAGTCATCTGGTGGGTGCGAAGGGCTGCAAGTGCAGCCCACCCCGTCCGGCGAAGAAGAAGGTTGCCGCAGCTAAGACTTCCTCAGCTGCGGCCCCCGCCGCTCCTCTCCCCACTGCTTCGGGGACTCAGAGTGAGCGGCGTGTGGAGATACCCCCACCGTCCAGCTAGGTGGGTGGCCGAGAGCGCGGGTGAGACTAGGGGTCTGTCCTCACCCGCTCTTCAAAGCTCTCGAGAAGGGGAGAGCCCAACGTTTTCAGGGCCTTCCTGCCGAGTTTCCTGCGTTATGCGGGGCGCGCCAGAGGGGACGCGGTGTCATGCCACCGCAATTCCCGTGTCCCCCTCGAAATGCGCGTGAGGCAAATGGTCTGTTTTTTAGTGGGTATTCCGCCCCGTTGGTTGGTTGGTGGGGGGCGGCGAGTCCCACATATCCCCGTCACGACCCCATTGTGGTGGGGAATGCGTAAATGCATTTTTTGGGACCTTAAAAAAAAAAAAAAAAAAAAAAAAAAAAAAGGTTAGGTTAGGTTAGGTTAGGTTAGGTTAGGTTAGGTTAGGTTAGGTTAGGTTCCCGTGTGGAGTTGCCAGACTCCCATCAGGCGCGTCCCCGGGTGGCGGATAGGGGAAAGCCACACTTTGTGGTACCGGCTTGTATAAGGCCGGCGCGGACCAAAACTGGCGGGTTTTGTGGGGCGCACCCCCGGTCGCATTTCGCGGCTGGAAAGCGGCCCTGGGGTGGGGAGCCGCGTTCTGTCGCGGCTTTTTCGGGGTGGCGAGCCTTCCCGGCTCTGGTTTTCCTGTCTCCCCCCTCTGTTCTGTCAGGGGGCTTGGAGATGGGATCGCGCGGCGGGCTGGGTTTCATTCCCACCCGTCGGGCAAACTGTTACCCCCATTCTGGGGACCAGGGGTCTTGCCTTCACCGGCCGGACCGAGAGGAGACAACCTCAATAATAAATCCCTAATCCTAAGCTTTACGCCCGGCGAGAGGATGAATGGCTGGTGGGTGACCAGTCTCAAGGGCGTCACTCGGCCAGGGGATCAGCGGCCCCTCTGGTCGACAAATTTACGCTTACCCGGGTACAGGGGGCACTGCCCGGGTGGACTTTTTATATCCCCCATACTCGTGGGACTCACATGGATAAATTAAATAAAATTGTTTCTAGTGTAGATGTTGTGGCGCCTGGTGACGCGGAGTTGGGTACGCCTTCGAGCGTGGTTGGTGAGGAGTCGTTGGGCCAGGTTTTGACTAGGGCAGAAGTCGTCATTCGGTACGAGGAGCAAATGCGCGTGCTGGATGCCCTGGAAAAGGAAGCGGCAGATATGAGCCTGTCTGATGACGATTTGGGATTGGACAGTGACGATGAATCAGCAGGTGAAGCTGAAGAGGAGGTAGAGGAGGTGGTTCAACCGCCGGCCGAAATCACTACGGCAAGTAGGGGTCGTGGCAGGCCGCCCACTCACGGGCTTACTATGGGCCTTGGAAGAGCTCGGTCCGAGCTTCAGGCTGCGAGAAGAGAAAAAGCCAATGAAAAGGAGGCTCTTGAGAAAGAGGAAGAAGAGAAGATGGCAGAGCTGGCTAGGGAAGCGCGCGCCCTCAGATCTGAGCGAGGCTATGTGCCTACGCTAGCCCAGCCCATATCGCCCACCGAACTTCTTAAGAGGGTGACATTGGACGTTGAAATGGTGGAAAAGGTGGCCAAAAAATCTGGCAACCTTAAGGGCACGTTCGTCAAGGCGCTTAATGAAGCAGCGATGTCTATTAAAGATGCGGTAGGAGAGTTCTATAACCTCGCCTTCTCATCCCCGGACTCCAAGAGACTGCAGGAGGAGAATGACCGCCTACGGGAGATGGTCGCACAGTTACGCGCTGAAATGATGCAGCTGCGCGAGGATATTGAGGAGATGCGGCGGGAGAGGTCCAGGCCTTCCGTCCTTGAGGAAATGGCGCCGCCGAGTCCCCGTTCACCGGGTCTTGGCGTGGTGGCCGACGTTAGGGTTCCTTCGTCGCCGCGCGGCAGCCCGCAGGAGGATTTGGTCTCTTCAATAATGCGCCAAGTTAGCGCATTATTGGACGAGCGCCTTCGCCCTGTCGAGGCACCGCGCCCGCCTTCAGTACAGGCGGCAATCGTTGTCGAGGAGATTCCAAAGGGTACTGCGCCTACCAAGGCGCCCAAAGGAAAAGGGAAGAAAACCAAGCGATTGGCTGCCCCTTCTATCACGGCAGAGGTGACCCCTTCAACATCTGAGGGCACCACTTATGCGGTTGTAGCGGGAGGAAACGCAAACCCCGCAAGGGCAAAGAAGAAGGCTCAGCCCGCCAAAGACAAGCGGGCCAAAGAGAAAAAGAAGAAGACGAAACCGCGCAAAATGCGTGAACCGAAGACCGCAGCGGTTGTTCTCACGCTGCAGCAGAAGTCTCTCGACAGGGGGCTCACATACGCCGGAATCCTTCAGAAAGCGGTGAGGAGCATCAACCTCGAAGATGTTGGGATTAACCAAGGAGAATTAAGGCTGCGAAAGGCGCAGTCCGGCGCCCGTATTCTTGAAGTGTCGGGTGCGGAGAATGGTGTAAAGGCCGACCGCCTTTTTGGAGAAATGAGGAAGATCTTCGCTCCTGAGGTTGAGATGTCGCGACCCGTGAAGTGCGCAGAATTGCGCCTCTCCGGGCTCGACGACAGTATAGAGAAGGAACAAGTGGTTTCTGCGATAGCCCTGAAGGGAGAGTGCCCTGAAGGGAGTGTCAGGGTTGGAGAGATCCGCCGCGGGCGCTCTGGTTCGGGCGCTGTTTGGGTGCGCTGCCCGATTGCTGCGGCGAAGAGGTTGGTTGCCGAGAAGCGGCTCTGTTTAGGATGGAGCGCGGCGCGCGTTACGCTGTTAGAGGCGAGAAGGCCAAAGTGTTTTAGATGTTTTGAGTCTGGTCATTTGCAAGTCAATTGTAAGTCCGAGGTTGATCGCAGCGGTCTCTGCTACCGTTGCGGGCAGGAAGGTCATAAAGCGGCGGCGTGCGGAAATAGCCCGCACTGCCCTCTTTGTTCTGCCGCGGGGAAGCCAGCGAGTCATGCGCTGGGAAGCAAGGGGTGCAAACCAACCCCCTCGAGGTCGTCTAAGAGGCTGGCACAGACGCAAGTGCGTCGAGTCGCTGCAAGTGCAGCTGCCGCCTCCAGTCCCGGCACCCAAGTCGAGGGCCAGCCGGAAGAATCGTCACCGGCATCTTCATAGCCGGACGAGAGCCGCGGGTGAGTGACGCGGGGACGTCCTCATCCGCCCTTTCAGCTCAGCTCTCGCGATGGGGGAGGGTCTTGGCTCTCCCGTCGAGTACGCCCGAGTAGTACGGGCCGCGCGTGAGGGACGTTTCCCCCTCTTTCTTCAGCGCGCGAGATGGCGTTTCGGTCCTTTTTTAGTGGGTATTCCGCCCGATTGGTTGGTTGGTGGGGGCGGCGAGTCCCACATATCCCCGTCACTCCCCGTGTGGCGGGGAATGCGTAAAGGCATTTTTTGGGACCTAAAAAAAAAAAAAAAAAAAAAAAAAAAAAAAAAAAAAAAAAAAAAAAAAAAAAAAAAAGGTTAGGTTAGGTTAGGTTAGGTTCCCGTGTGGAGTTGCCAGACTCCCATCAGGCGCGTCCCCGGGTGGCGGATAGGGGAAGCCACTCCGGCGTGGGTGGTCCCGGCTTCGGCTGGCGTGGACCAAAACTGGCGGGTTCTGGGCGCACCCCTGGCTGCGTCTCGGCGCAGCCGGAAAGCGGCCGTGTGGAAGGAGTCGCGACTCGGTCTCGCGGCTCTCGGGGAGGAGATCTCCCGGGAGGTTCCGTCTCGCCCCTCTGTTCTAACAGTCGGGTGGGATGGGGTCGCGCGGTGGGTCCGGCGGTTGCAGTTTTGTGATCGCCGGGTGGGCCTTGCCGATTGGCTACGGTCCCCCTTCGGGCAGCCTGTTACCCCCAGGGTTGGGGCCAGGGGTCTTGCCTTAGCGGCTGGGCCGAGAGGAACGCGAACCTCAATAATAAATCTGCGAAAAAGCCCGCAGCGGCGTCGCTTGTTCGGCGCTGCAGCGGCCCCTGCCGCAGCCGGCCTCGCGGAGAGGTTCGGTGGGCGCGGCGAGAGGACGCAGCCGCCTTCATGGCGGTGGGCGTGAGAGGATGCAAACCTCTATAAAAAATGCCCCTGCCGCAGCTGTGTGCCCCTAGGGTGGGGCCCAGTGGGCGCGGCGCGTGGACGCCTCGGGGTGTGACCCCGCCCTGAGCGCGGAAAGAGGAAGCCAACCTCTCTAAAATAATGGCACGGGGACGCCGTGGCCGGGAGGGCCGGACGGCGGTAAGAGGAAGTCAACCTCTATAAAAAATGACGCCAAGTCCGCAGCGGCGTCGCATTTAGTGATGCCGCAGCGGCCCCTGCCGCAGCTGGCCCGAGGTGTAGGGCTCAGTGGGCGCGGCGCGAGGTGGCCGCCGCCCTCTCACGAGGTGTGGTGGCTGGGAGCTGCGGGCGAATAACGGGGAAGTTTTCGCCCGCCTTGTACGGCTCCGGGACGGGGAGTGGCCCTTAACCCAGGTCCCTCCGTTGCGAGTGAGCCTGCCTCACGGCGGGCTGCGCGGAGGGCGGACATGTGTGTAATCCGAAAGGTGGTCCCTTGTCCGCTCTGTCCGACCGCGCGAGTAGGTGTTCCTTTGTTTTTTAGTCGGTGCGAGTCCGACATAACCCAGTGAGCCTCCCCGTGGCCTCTGGGTATGCATAAGGCATTTTTCAAAGGTTAAAAAAAAAAAAAAAAAAAAAAAAAAAGGTTAGGTTAGGTTAGGTTAGGTTAGGTTGGGAGGTTGGAGGTTGGATCGTACTAAGAGGGTGTTTGTAGAGGTGTATTTTCGTGGTTTTTTGGTGTTTTGTAGTGTTTTCTGAGGGCTTTCGTTTGGTGTATCACACTTCGCAATCGGTCTTGTACTTTTTCGGCAAATAATATTTTATATTGTTTGTCGAATTTGTATGGGATTTTCGTGTTTTGTGAATACACTATAACATCGTCGACGTAGGGATTTCGACTCCCGAAATCTCTGTTTCGACTGACTTTTGCGTGTTTTTTGGATTGATTCTGCTTTGACTTGACGACTTTGGCATTCTGTGGTATTTTGGACTTCGTACGATCTTGGCTTCTGTGGTTTTTGGCGGTTTTTCGTTGGATTTTCGGGACTTTGAAAATTCGGCAAAAACCCCAAATTTTTTGTGTCTTGTGTTTTTGTTCGGTTTTGTTTGTGGTAACTGGTTGTGGTCATCTTGGGTTGTCTCTGGGTGGTCGCGGCTTTGTTTTTTGTTGTTTTCTGGACGTCTGGAGAGGGGCTTTCGCCTCTTTCCCTTGTCTTTTGAGGTTTTTCTCGATTTGAGCTAGTCTTGTCGCATGGCGCCAGACGCGGAGAGCGAGGAATGCTCCTCGTGCTCAGATCAGGAGGAGGAGGAGGAGGAGGAGGAGGTTGAGGTTACGAGGGATAGGTCCAAGCACTGCAAGAAAGCGGTGAGGCTCTTGAGGCATAATCATGCGGTTTTAGAGCAGATTTTCAAGCGTCATAGTATGGACGTATATGATGCTCTGGATTCGGTGAGGGACAAGGAGTATAGGAAGGAGGCCGTACAGTCTGTCATTGAGATGGAGACTGTGGTCGAGGCCTTGGTCATGCGGTACGATGCCGACATGCTGAGAATGAGGACGAGGCTCACAACTCTTTATGAAGAGTTGAAGGAGAAAAATAGGACTAAGACTGCGGATGCTCCGCAGGGTGATTGGGTAGAAAAACTTAAGAGGGACCTTACGGAGTCTATTGTTGATAGGATTGGCACTCGGTTGTCTGCCTTGGAGGAGCGCCTTCCGCCTGCGTCTGTCGGCCGTCTGCCTCCGGCAGCGGCCAAAAAAGGGGTTGTGGAGGGAAGTGGTGCGGGAATTGTTGGTCAGAGTGAGGAAATTCGTTCGACAGTCGAGGGAACATCGAAAGGGAAGAAGGGGGATGACAGGAGGGTAGTTCAGGCGAAGAAATCGGCTGACAAAGCAGTGGTTAAAACGGCTGTGGCTTCTCGAGCTCCTTCTGGGCCCGCTCGAAAAGCCAAGCCTAGTCTTGTTCCGCCACGTTCGGCGGCAGTGATGGTTTCTCTTAAACCGGAGGCGGTAAAGGAGGGCCTGACATATGCGGGCATGATGAAGAGGGTCAGGGCTGCTATTCCCATTGCGGATATTGGCATTTTGGAGGGGGTAGAGATGCGGCAGTCCGCGACCGGAGCCAGACTTTTAGAGCTCCCAGGTCCGGATGGTGGAAATCGCGCAGACGCTCTGGCACAGAAGCTGCGGGTTGAGCTGGCGGCGGTCGCTACGGTGTCCCGCCCCGAAAAGTTGGTTGAGGTACGAATCACCGGTTTGGATGATTCGGTGACGGAGAAGGAATTGGGAGAGGCCCTTTCCGAAAAGGCGGGTTGTTCTGTGGAGGCAATCAGGGTCGGAACTTTGCGGGCCGGCCCTGGTGGGGTTGGATCCACAGTCGTGCGGTGCCCTGTCGTGGTGGCGAAAGTGTTGGCGGATATCGGGCGGATTCTCTTGGGATGGAGCTCCGCCCGTATTGAGTTGTTGGGAGAGCGGCCTCTGCGCTGCTATAAGTGTATGGGGCTAGGACATACACGTCCTATGTGCCCGTCAGTCGTCGACCGTTCCGGTCTGTGCTTCCGCTGTGGTCTGGCGGGCCACAGGGCAGCTGAGTGTGTAGGCCAGGCTCGATGCGCTGTGTGCGCTGAGAGCGGCCGAAATGCGGGTCATGTCATGGGGGGTGATGCGTGCGTCCCCCCAGCGGTTAGGGCGGCAAAAGTCGTCGTTCCAGCGGCCACTCCAGTGGTCGCCCCAGCGGTCGAAAAAGCCAAGACGTCTCGCGGGTCTTCGCGGCGTTCGAAGGCTTCTGATGCGAAACCGATGGAGCAGTGAGGAATGCTCCGTCTTTTCGGGAGGAAGCTGGCGGGTAGAGCAGGAGAGGCCTGTCACTCGCTCGTCAGCATTGTTTGGAGGTCGGGAAAGTTCCCTTTAGTGGTGTCAGCGGGGGTGAGTCGGGGGACTTGCCTCTGCATTGCACGATGCCACAGTCGGGGGCGCCTCAATGCGCCCGAGTCTATCGGCCCAGTTCATCGGCCGGCCGCGACGGGTCTTGGTGGGCCATACAAACGTAGATACCACCTTGGCCCAGCGTTTGTGCGGTAAGACAGTCCCTTTTTAGTGGGTATTCCGCCCCATCGGTGGTCATGGTGGGGGGCGGCGAGTCCCACATAACCCCTCTGCTCCCCCGAGCGGAGGGGTATGCGTAAATGCATTTTTGGGGACTTAAAAAAAAAAAAAAAAAAAAAAAAAAAAAAAAAAAAAAAAAAAAAAAAAAAGGTTAGGTTGGGAGGTTAGGTTGAGGTTGATCTGGAGGTGTTGAGTGTGTTGGATTTTTGTGCGATTTGGAGGTTTTTTGGAGTTTTGCGAGGGCTTTCGATTGGCGCGTAGTTCGATTTGATCGGAGCCATACTTTTTCGAAAATTCACTTTTCGGAAATTTATGGTTTCCCATTGAAAACTGCGCGACAATCCGATCGTCAAGGTAAAAATTTCGACGGGCGAAATTTTTACAACGACTGACTTTGGCTTTTCTTTTTGGACGGATTCTGGTAGAACACGACGACTTGGCTTGTTTACCGGATTTTGGACGGTTTCTCTTGTGGTTTGGACGGTTTTTTGCGGGTTTTTCTTGTGTTTTTTGGGAAATGTAAAATTTCTTGAAAGGCCGAGAAATATTTCTTTTGGGGTTTTGCTTGGGGTTTTGTCGTGGCTGTCCTGGGTTTTCCTGGGGCGGCTGCGCCTTGACTCCCTGCAAACGGAGGGGTTGTCTAACCTCACGTTTGAAGGGTCTTTTGCGGTTTTTCGTGAATAAGTGTGGGTTTTGTCAATGTTTGACATGTCTGACGAGGGCTGTGGTCACTTTTCGTCGTCTTCCGAGGGCTGGGTCAGCGATACTCGTAAGAGGCCGCACTTGCCTGGTTCTCAAAGTGGTTCAGGGTCTGATACGGAGGTAGAGGGCTCCAAAAAGGCGGAAAAGGCTGGTAAATCTGGCGGTAAAAGAGGAAAGAGGCGTTCGTCTGGGTCTCTCAAGGTCGCGAAGTCGCGTCCCTTGCGCGGGGATAAGTCTTTAGAGGAGTATGACGCCATGATGGAGGACATCAAGGCAAGAAGGGATGAGATGAGGTCGAGATCTCCAGGAAACTACGATTCTGGGGACGATTCTCTCACGAGGAAAGCCCCGGATACTGGTGCCCTGGAGTCTCATTCCAGCGAGGAACTTAGGGCTGTTGCGGGTAGAAGTTCTGCCTCCATCCTGGCGACGGTGCGCCAGTCTTCCGGGATGAAGGCGGAACAGAAAAAGGAGGTCGCTGATATGATCAGGAAGCTTCAGGAGGTTGTGGAGATCCTCACTCGGCGCACTGAGCCTGGGGATTACGACAGGATTTTGGAGGAAAACGCGATGTTGAGAGCGGAGGTCACGGCGTGTCAGGATGACGTGATGGAGGTGAAGGGGGACGCCTCGCGGCAGCCTCTCGCAGAGGATGTCGTTGTGGGGGCTTCGCCGCCAGTTTGGACGGAGAGATTTAAGAGGGAGATCGCGGAGATGGTGGAGAGTGTCGTGGATGCTCGGCTCGCTACCGTGGAGGAGCGTCTTATGTCGTCTTCTTCTGCTGCCTGCCCTGGTTTGGCGGCTGGCAAGGAAAAGAGGGCTGCAGTCGAGAGGGTTTCGCTGGAGTCGATGGCCACGGTTGTGGAGCGGTCTGTGGGCGGCAAAAGTGAGGCCTCCACTGTTGCTAGAACGGCCTGGACAGAGGTGAAAGGGGGCAAAAAGAGCAAAAAGGCTCAGCCTGCTCCCTCAAGGACTGTAGATGTTGTTGTCGGGCCAGGTATGGTGTCGAGTGTTTCTCCTGGAGGGGGCGTTGCTGGAGGGATTCCCAAAGTTGGGAAAAGAGTGAAGCCCAGTCTTTCTCCACCGCGTTCTGCCGCGGTGGTCATATCCTTGGACTCTGAGGCGGCGGGGAGGGGAGTGACCTACGCTAAGGTATTAGCGGTTGCCAGGCGAGAGATACATCTGTCAGATGTTGGTATTGAGGTCGAGGAATTCCAAATGAGGGAGACTGCGACGGGGGCTCGTGTCATGGAGATCTCTGGTCCAGAGGACACAAAAAAGGCGGATTTGTTGGCGGAGGTTTTAGGGTTCAAGTTGAAGGGTATGGCTGTGGTCTCTAGACCTATCAAGAGGGTGGATTTAAGATTGTCTGGGATTGACGACTCAGTCACTACCCAGGAGGTGGTTGATGCGGTATCTCGCAAGTGCCAGATACTGCAAGCGGCGGTTAAGGTCGGATCGATTCGACGAGATCCGAGAGGCGGCATGGGCTCGGCGGTAATTGGCTGCCCTGTGGCGGCGGCCAAAGTCTTGTCAGAGGAGGGTCGGTTATTGGTCGGTTGGAGCTCCGCTAAGGTCGAGCTTTTGGACGTAAGGCCCATGCGCTGCTACAAGTGCATGGGTCTGGGGCACACGCGAAAGAGGTGTTTGGCCGAGGAGGACCGCGGTCTCCTCTGTTTTCGATGCGGAGCCCCTGGGCATATGGCGGGGAGCTGTCAGGCTCAAGCCAAATGTGCGGTGTGTTCGGCGAGCGGCAGGGAAGCCTCTCATGTTATGGGAGGTGTAAGTTGTAACCCACCGCGGACAGGAGGGTCAGTGGCGGCCAGAGGGGCCGCCCAGTCTTCAATGGAACAGTGAGGTTACTCCACTGTTCCATTAGGAGGGTTTTTGCGGCCAGAGGGGCCGCATTCCTGCGGTGAACGTGGGGGACATAACATCTCGTCCCCCACTCAAGACGGTGCTGCAGAGTAGGTCGGGGGGCCTGCTCTGCATTGCACAGTACCGTCTGGCGGGGGGGCATTCTTCTTTTGGCCCCTCCTGAGGCAAGTGCCTGGCTTCCCGCCGGGCAGTAGCGATACCCGGCACGGCGGTGAAATGCGAAAGCGACCCCGCCGTGTCGGGTGCTAATGGCGGGAAAAGACTCCCTTTTTAGTGGGTATTCCGCCCCATCGGTGGTCATGGTGGGGGGCGGCGAGTCCCACATAACCCCTCTGCTCCCCCGAGCGGAGGGGTATGCGTAAATGCATTTTTTGGGAGTATAAAAAAAAAAAAAAAAAAAAAAAAAAAAAAAAAAAAAAAAAAAAAAAAAAAGGTTAGGTTAGGTTAGGTTAGGTTAGGTTAGGTTAGGTTAGGTTAGGTTCCCGTGTGGAGTTGCCAGACTCCCATCGGGCGCGTCCCCGGGTGGCGGATAGGGGCATGCCACACATTGTGGTACCGGCTTTTAATGTAATGTAAGTCCGGCGCGGACCAAAACTGGTGGGTTTTGTGGGGCGCACCCCCGGTTGCATTTCGCGGCTGGAAAGCGGCCCTGGGGTGGGGAGCCGCGTTCTGTGTCGCGGCTTTTTCGGGGTGGCGAGCCTTTCCGGCTCTGGTTTTCTGTCTCTCCCCTCTGTTTTGTCAGGGGGCTTAGAGACAGAATCTCGCGCGGCGGGCTGGGTTTCATCCCCACCCGTCGGGCAAACTGTTACCCCCATTCTGGGGACCAGGGGTCTTGCCTTCACCGGCTGGACCGAGAGGAGACAACCTCAATAATAAATCCTCAATCCTAAGCTTACGCCCGGCGAGAGGATGAATGGCTGGTGGGTGACCAGTCTCAAGGGCGTCACTCGGCCAGGGGACCAGCGGCCCCTCTGGTCGATAAATTTACGCTTACCCGGGTACAGGGGGCACTGCCCGGGTGGACTTTTTATTTCCCCCATACTCGTGGGACTCATATGGATTCTTTTAATAAAAATTTCGTTTCGTCGGAGGGTGTGGCGTCGCAAGACGCGGAGGATGGTGCGCTTTCAGGCGCGGAGAGTGAGGGGGTGAGTCGCATCCCGGGCCAGATGTTGTCGAGGGCCGAGGTGGTTATTAAATACCGCGATCAAATGCGGGTTCTAGAGGCGCTAGAGAGGGAGGCAAACCGGTCTCTCTCTGATTTGAGCGAGGGGGACTCGGTAGATAGTGATGACTATTCCGGAGTCGAGGATGAGGTAGAAGCCGAAGTGTCGGCCAAAGGTCCAGCGGACGACGTGAGGAAGGGGCGCGGCAGGCCTCCTACACACGGCCAATGCATGGGCTTAGGCAAGGCGCGGAAAGATCTCCAGACGGCGAAGAGAGCGAAGGCGGATGAGCAAGCTCGCCTCGCTGCACAGAAGGAGGCTGAGGTCTTGGAGTTGGCCAACGCAGCTCGCACTCAGAGATGCGAGCGCGGCTATGTTCCCAAACCGGCGGATCGGATCCCAGTGTCGGAGCTAATGAAGGGGGTCGAAGTCGACCTGACAGTCGTCGAAGGCGTGGCGAAGAAGTCGGGAAACCTCAAGGGGACCTACGTGAAGGCCCTCAACGAAGCGGTGCTATCGATTAGGGCAGCGGTCGGCGACATGTATGACCGCTCCTTCTCTTCGGTCGAGTCCAAGCAGTTGCAGGAGGACAACGACCGCCTGCGGACCAAGGTGGCCGAACTCAGCGTCCGAATGACGCAGCTTGGGGATGAGGTGGACGTGCTGAAGGAGCAGCTGCGCAGCGAGAGGTCGTCGCGGCAGAACCAGCGGGAGAGGTCCATGCCTCCCGTTGTGGAAGATTTCGTCGCGCCGTCTTTTCCTTCACCGGGTAGAGCGAGCTCCCCGGTAGCTGCCCCAGCAGTTTCTTCTCCATTGGAGGACTTGGAGGCGTCCATTATCCGTAAAGTTACGGCCCTTTTGGACGCGCGTTTGCCGCCAGCTACAGTTATCTCTACTGTGCGGCCTGCTGCACCATCTGCGGCAAAAAAGAAGAAGGAGAAGCGGCGTGCCCAGAAGTCTGTGGCTCAGCCCGCCCAAGAAGAAGTGGTTGTTCCAACTCCAGCAGAGGCGGCCGGTGGGGGCTTCACTGTAGTTACCAAGCGGAGGTCCAGGCCCGCTGAGAGTCAGTCCGTCAGTCAGGCTACGAAGAAGGTCACGAAGCCCAAACGGAAGAAAAAGCCTCGCAAGCAGAAGATGCAAGAGCCCAAGTCTTCGGCGATTGCACTATCTCTGCCGCAGGAGGCTCTGGAGAAAGGCCTTTCCTACGCAAAGGTGCTGAAGGATGCAGTAGGAAAGGTATGTCCGGCGGATCACGGCATTAAGCCAGAAGATTTGCGAATCCGGAAGTCGCAATCTGGTGCGCGAGTCCTGGAGGTTCGGGGTGACAAAGGCGAGAAGGCGGACAGTTTTGCCGCTGCCCTGAGAGGAGTTCTGGTCTCCGATGTAGTGGTTTCCAGGCCCATAAAATGCGCTGAATTGCGCCTTATCGGCCTCGACGACAGCGTTGATAGGGATCAGGTCGTGTCGTCTGTAGCCCTGAGGGGGGAGTGCCCCGAAGGGAGTGTGAGGGTTGGAGAGATTCGCCGCGGCCCTTCTGGGCTGGGTGCCATCTGGGTGCGTTGCCCAGTGGCAGCGGCAAAAAAGTTGGTCGCTGGTAGGCGGCTGCTTTTGGGGTGGAGCGCTGTTAGCGTTAGACTGTTGGCGGCCAGGCCTCAGAAGTGCTTCAGGTGCTTCGAACCTGGACACCAGCAGTTTAACTGCAAAAGCGACATCGACCGCAGCCGTCTGTGCTATCGTTGTGGTCAGTCGGGTCATAGGGCGGCGGCGTGCACATCTGAGCCGCACTGCCCTGTCTGTGAGGATGCGGGTAGACCTGCCAGTCATCTGGTGGGTGCGAAGGGTTGCAAGTGCAGCCCACCCCGTCCGGCGAAGAAGAAGGTTGCCGCAGCTAAGACTTCCTCAGCTGCGGCCCCCGCTGCTCCTCTCCCCACTTCTTCGGGGACTCAGAGTGAGCGGCGTGTGGCGACGCCCCCACCGTCCAGCTAGGTGGGTGGCCGAGAGCGCGGGTGAGACTAGGGGTCTGTCCTCACCCGCTCTTCAAAGCTCTCGAGAAGGGGAGAGCCCTACCTTTTCAGGGCCTTCCTGCCGAGTTTCCCGCGTTATGCGGGGCGCGCCAGAGGGGACGCGGTGTCATGCCACAGCAATTCCCGTGTCCCCCTCGAAATGCGCGTGAGGCAAATGGTCTGTTTTTTAGTGGGTATTCCGCCCCACTGGTTGGTTGGTGGGGGGCGGCGAGTCCCACATATCCCCGTCACGACCCCATTGTGGCGGGGAATGCGTAAATGCATTTTTTGGGACCTTAAAAAAAAAAAAAAAAAAAAAAAAAAAAAAAAAAAAAAAAAAAAAAAGGTTAGGTTAGGTTAGGTTCCCGTGTGGAGTTGCCAGACTCCCATCAGGCGCGTCCCCGGGTGGCGGATAGGGGAAGCCACTCCGGCGTGGGTGGTCCCGGCTTCGGCTGGCGTGGACCAAAACTGGCGGGTTCTGGGCGCACCCCTGGCTGCGTCTCGGCGCAGCCGGAAAGCGGCCGTGTGGAGGGAGTCGCGACTCGGTCTCGCGGCTCTCGGGGAGGAGATCTCCCGGGAGGTTCCGTCTCGCCCCTCTGTTCTAACAGTCGGGTGGGATGGGGTCGCGCGGTGGGTCCGGCGGTTGCAGTTTTGTGATCGCCGGGTGGGCCTTGCCGATTGGCTACGGTCCCCCTTCGGGCAGCCTGTTACCCCCAGGGTTGGGGCCAGGGGTCTTGCCTTAGCGGCTGGGCCGAGAGGAACGCGAACCTCAATAATAAATCTGCGAAAAAGCCCGCAGCGGCGTCGCTTGTTCGGCGCTGCAGCGGCCCCTGCCGCAGCCGGCCTCGCGGAGAGGTTCGGTGGGCGCGGCGAGAGGACGCAGCCGCCTTCATGGCGGTGGGCGTGAGAGGATGCAAACCTCTATAAAAAATGCCCCTGCCGCAGCTGTGTGCCCCTAGGGTGGGGCCCAGTGGGCGCGGCGCGTGGACGCCTCGGGGTGTGACCCCGCCCTGAGCGCGGAAAGAGGAAGCCAACCTCTCTAAAATAATAGCACGGGGACGCCGTGGCCGGGAGGGCCGGACGGCGGTAAGAGGAAGTCAACCTCTATAAAAAATGACGCCAAGTCCGCAGCGGCGTCGCCTTTAGTGATGCCGCAGCGGCCCCTGCCGCAGCTGGCCCGAGGTGTAGGGCTCAGTGGGCGCGGCGCGAGGTGGCCGCCGCCCTCTCACGAGGTGTGGTGGCTGGGAGCTGCGGGCGAATAATGGGGAAGTTTTCGCCCGCCTTGTACGGCTCCGGGACGGGGAGTGGCCCTTAACCCAGGTCCCTCCGTTGCGAGTGAGCCTGCCTCACGGCGGGCTGCGCGGAGGGCGGACATGTGTGTAATCCGAAAGGTGGTCCCTTGTCCGCTCTGTCCGACCGCGCGAGTAGGTGTTCCTTTGTTTTTTAGTCGGTGCGAGTCCGACATAACCCAGTGAGCCTCCCCGTGGCCTCTGGGTATGCATAAGGCATTTTTCAAAGGTTAAAAAAAAAAAAAAAAAAAAAAAAAAAAAAAAAAAAAAAGGTTAGGTTAGGTTAGGTTAGGTTAGGTTAGGTTAGGTTAGGTTAGGTTAGGTTAGGTTCCCGTCCCGTGTGGAGTTGCCAGACTCCCATCGGGCGCGTCCCCGGGTGGCGGATAGGGGCATGCCACACATTGTGGTACCGGCTTTTAAATAATGTAATGTAAGTCCGGCGCGGACCAAAACTGGCGGGTTTTGTGGGGCGCACCCCCGGTCGCATTTCGCGGCTGGAAAGCGGCCCAGGGGTGGGGAGCCGCGTTCTGTGTCGCGGCTTTTCGGGGTGGCGAGCCTTCCCGGCTCTGGTTTCCTATCTCTCCCCTCTGTTTTGCCAGGGGGCTTAGAGATAGGATCTCGCGCGGCGGGCTGGGTTTCATTCCCACCCGTCGGGCAAACTGTTACCCCCATTCTGGGGACCAGGGGTCTTGCCTTCAACGGCCGGACTGAGAGGAGACAACCTCAATAATAAATCCCTAATCCTAAGCTTACGCCCGGCGAGAGGATGAATGGCTGGTGGGTGACCAGTCTCAAGGGCGTCACTCGGCCAGGGGATCAGCGGCCCCTCTGGTCGATAAATTTACGCTTACCCGGGTACAGGGGGCACTGCCCGGGTGGACTTTTTTTTTCCCCTATACTCGTGGGACTTTTATGGATACTAATAAAAAATTCGTTTCGTCGGAGGGTGTGGCGTCGCAAGACGCGGAGGAAGGGGCGCTTTCAGGCGCGGAGAGTGAGGGGGTGAGTCGCATCCCGGGCCAGATGTTGTCGAGGGCCGAGGTTGTTATTCGATACCGCGACCAAATGCGGGTCTTAGAGGCGTTGGAGAGGGAGGCAAATAGGTCCATCTCTGACCTGAGTGAGGGTGATTCGGAGGGCATCTTGTCTGAGGTGGAGCTAGACAGCGACGACCACTCTGAGGATGAAGAGGTTGAAGCCGTAGTGTCGGCTAAGGGTCCAGCGGACGACTCGAAGAAGGGGCGTGGCAGACCCCCTACGCACGGGCTATGCATGGGCCTTGGCAAGGCGCGTAAGGATCTTCAGACAGCGAAGAGAGCGAAGGCTGAAGAGCAAGCTCGCCTCGCTGCACAGAAGGAGGCCGAAGTTTTGGAGATGGCCAACGCTGCGCGTGCTCAGAGAAGCGAGCGTGGCTACGTTCCGAGACCGATCGAACGGATCCCAGTGTCAGAGCTGGTGAAGGGAGTCGAAGTCGACCTAACAGTCGTCGAAAGCGTGGCGAAAAAGTCGGGGAACTTGAAGGGCACGTATGTGAAGGCCCTCAACAACGCGGCGATATCGATTAGGGGAGCGGTCGGCGATCTCTATGACCGCTCTTTCTCCTCTGTTGAGTCCAAGCAGTTGCAGGAAGACAACGATCGTCTGCGGGCCAAGGTGGCCGAGCTAAGTGTCCGAATGACAAAGCTTGGCGACGAAGTGGACGTGCTGAAGGAACAGCTGCGCAGTGAGAGGTCGCTGCGAGATGAGTTGGAGGCTGAGCGTCAGAACCAGCGGGAGAGGTCCATGCCTCCCGCTGTGGAAGAACTTTGTGTCCCTCCGTCGTGTGTCGAGCCGTCAGTTCCGTCACCGGGTAGAGCATTTAACTCCCCGGTCGCTGCTCCAGCAGTTCCTGATCTACAGGAAATGGAAGAGTCGATTCTCCAGAAGCTTACAGCTTTCCTGGAGTCGCGTCTGCCGCCAGTCACAGCAGCTCCTGTTGTGCGGCCTGCTGCTTCATCCGCAGCTAAAAAGAAGGAGAAGCGGCGAGCCCCAAAACCTGTGGCTCTTCCCGCTCAAGAGGTGGTTATTCCAGCGCCAGCAGAGGCAGCTGACGGCGGTTTTACCGTAGTCGCCAAGCGGAGGTCCAGGCCCGCTGCGAAACAGCCCGCTGAGAAACAGCCCGCGAAGAAGGTTGCGAAGCCCAAGCGCAAGAAAAAGCCTCGCAAGCAGAAGATGCAAGAGCCCAAATCTTCGGCGATTGCTCTGTCTCTGCCGCAGGAGGCATTGGAGAAAGGCCTCACGTACGCGAAAGTACTCAAGGAAGTGGTAGGGAAAGTCTGTCCGGCGGATCACGGAATAGAGCCAGAGAAGCTGCGAATTCGCAAGACGCAATCCGGTGGGCGCGTCCTAGAAGTCTGGGGCGATAAGGGCGAGAAGGCGGATAGTTTCGCCGCTGCCTTGAGAGGGGTTCTGGTCCCCGATGTCGTAGTTTCTAGGCCGATGAAGTGCTCTGAGCTGCGCCTCATCGGCCTCGACGACAGCGTCGATAGGGATCAGGTCGTGTCGTCGGTAGCCCTGAGGGGGGAGTGCCCCGAAGGGAGTGTAAGAGTAGGAGAGATTCGCCGCGGCCCTTCTGGGCTGGGTGCCGTCTGGGTACGTTGCCCAGTGGCAGCGGCTAAAAAGTTGGTTGCTGGTAGGCGGCTGCTTTTAGGGTGGAGCGCTGTTAGCGTTAGACTGTTGGCGGCCAGGCCTCAGAAGTGTTTCAGATGCTTCGAACCTGGACACCAGCAGTTTAACTGCAAAAGCGACATCGACCGCAGCCGTCTGTGCTATCGTTGTGGTCAGTCGGGTCATAGGGCGGCGGCGTGCACATCTGAGCCGCACTGCCCTGTCTGTGAGGATGCGGGTAGACCTGCCAATCATTTGGTGGGTGCGAAGGGCTGCAAGTGCAGCCCACCCCGTCCGGCGAAGAAGAAGGTTGCCGCAGCTAAGACTTCCTCAGCTGCGGCCCCCGCTGCTCCTCTCCCCACTTCTTCGGGGACTCAGAGTGAGCGGCGTGTGGAGATACCCCCACCGTCCAGCTAGGTGGGTGGCCGAGAGCGCGGGTGAGACTTGGGGTCTGTCCTCACCCGCTCTTCAGAGCTCTCGAGAAGGGGAGAGCCCTACCTTTTCAGGGCCTTCCTGCCGAGTTTCCCGCGTTATGCGGGGCGCGCCAGAGGGGACGCGGTGTCATGCCACAGCAATTCCCGTGTCCCCCTCGAAATGCGCGTGAGGCAAATGGTCTGTTTTTTAGTGGGTATTCCGCTCCATTGGTTGGTTGGTGGGGGGCGGCGAGTCCCACATATCCCCGTCACGACCCCATTGTGGCGGGGAATGCGTAAATGCATTTTTTGGGACCTTAAAAAAAAAAAAAAAAAAAAAAAAAAAAAAAGGTTAGGTTCCCGTCCCGTGTGGAGTTGCCAGACTCCCATCGGGCGCGTCCCCGGGTGGCGGATAGGGGCATGCCACACATTGTGGTACCGGCTTTTAATTAATTTAATGTAAGTCCGGCGCGGACCAAAACTGGTGGGTTTTGTGGGGCGCACCCCCGGTCGCATTTCGCGGCTGGAAAGCGGCCCTGGGGTGGGGAGCCGCGTTCTAAACTGTTACCCCCATTCTGGGGACCAGGGGTCTTGCCTTCACCGGCCGGACCGAGAGGAGACAACCTCAATAATAAATCTCCAATCCTAAGTTTTACGCCCGGCGAGAGGATGAATGGCTGGTGGGTGACCAGTCTTTAGGGCGTCACTCGGCCAGGGGAACAGCGGCCCCTCTGGTCGATAAATTTACGCTTACTCGGGTACAGGGGGCACTGCCCGGGTGGACTTTTTATATCCCCCATACTCGTGGGACTCACATGGATAAATTAAATAAAATTGTTTCAAGTGTAGATGTTGTGGCGTCTGGTGACGCGGAGTTGGGTACGCCTTCGAGCGTGGTTGGTGAGGAGTCGTTGGGCCAGGTTTTGACTAGGGCAGAAGTCGTCATTCGGTACGAGGAGCAAATGCGCGTGCTGGATGCCCTGGAAAAGGAAGCGGCAGATATGAGCCTGTCTGATGACGATATGGGATTGGACAGTGACGATGAATCAGCGGGTGAAGCTGAAGAGGAGGTAGAGGAGGTGGTTCAACCGCCGGCCGAAATCACTACGGCAAGTAGGGGTCGTGGCAGGCCGCCCACTCACGGGCTTACTATGGGCCTTGGAAGAGCTCGGTCCGAGCTTCAGGCTGCGAGAAGAGAGAAAGCCAATGTTAAGGAGGCTCTTGAGAAAGAGGAAGAAGAGAAGATGGCAGAGCTGGCTAGGGAAGCGCGCGCCCTCAGATCTGAGCGAGGCTATGTGCCTACGCTAGCCCAGCCCATATCGCCCACCGAACTTCTTAAGAGGGTGACATTGGACATTGAAATGGTGGAAAAGGTGGCCAAAAAATCTGGCAACCTTAAGGGCACGTTCGTCAAGGCGCTTAATGAAGCAGCGATGTCTATTAAAGATGCGGTAGGAGAGTTCTATAACCTCGCCTTCTCATCCCCGGACTCCAAGAGACTGCAGGAGGAGAATGACCGCCTACGGGAGATGGTCGCACAGTTACGCGCTGAAATGATGCAGCTGCGCGAGGACATGGAGGAGATGCGGCGGGAGAGGTCCAGGCCTTCCGTCCTTGAGGAAATGGCGCCGCCGAGTCCCCGTTCACCGGGTCTTGGCGTGGTGGCCGACGTTAGGGTCCCTTCGTCGCCGCGCGGCAGCCCGCAGGAGGACTTGGTCTCTTCAATAATGCGCCAAGTTAGCACATTATTGGACGAGCGCCTTCGCCCTGTCGAGGCACCGCGCCCGCCTTCAGTACAGGCGGCAATTGTTGTCGAGGAGATTCCAAAGGGTACTGCGCCTACCAAGGCGCCCAAAGGAAAAGGGAAGAAAACCAAGCGATTGGCTGCCCCTTCTATCACGGCAGAGGTAACCCCTTCAACATCTGAGGGCACCACTTATGCGGTTGTAGCGGGAGGAAACGCAAACCCCGCGAGGGCAATGGAGAAGGCTCAGCCCGCCAAAGACAAGCGGGCCAAAGAGAAAAAGAAGAAGACGAAACCGCGCAAAATGCGTGAACCGAAGACCGCAGCGGTTGTTCTCACGCTGCAGCAGAAGTCTCTCGACAGGGGGCTCACATACGCCGGAATCCTTCAGAAGGCGGTGAGGAGCATCAACCTCGAAGATGTTGGGATTAACCAAGGGGAATTAAGGCTGCGGAAGGCGCAGTCCGGCGCCCGTATTCTTGAAGTGTCGGGTGCGGAGAATGGTGTGAAGGCCGACCGCCTTTTTGGAGAAATGAGGAAGATCTTCGCTCCTGAGGTTGAGATGTCGCGACCCGTGAAGTGCGCAGAATTGCGCCTCTCCGGGCTCGACGATAGTATAGAGAAGGAACAAGTGGTTTCTGCGATAGCCCTGAAGGGAGAGTGCCCTGAAGGGAGTGTCAGGGTTGGAGAGATCCGCCGCGGGCGCTCTGGTTCGGGCGCTGTTTGGGTGCGCTGCCCGATTGCTGCGGCGAAGAGGTTGGTTGCCGAGAAGCGGCTCTGTTTAGGATGGAGCGCGGCGCGCGTTACGCTGTTGGAGGCGAGAAGGCCAAAATGTTTTAGATGTTTTGAGTCTGGTCATTTGCAAGTCAATTGCAAGTCTGAGGTTGATCGCAGCGGTCTCTGCTACCGTTGCGGGCAGGAAGGTCATAAAGCGGCGGCGTGCGGAAATAGTCCGCACTGCCCTCTTTGTTCTGCCGCGGGGAAGCCAGCGAGTCATGCGCTGGGAGGTAAGGGGTGCAAACCAGCCCCCTCGAGGTCGTCCAAGAGGTTGGCACAGACGCAAGTGCGTCGAGTCGCTGCAAGTGCAGCTGCCGCCTCCAGTCCCGGCACCCAAGTCGAGGGCCAGCCGGAAGAATCGCCACCGGCATCTTCTTAGCCGGACGAGAGCCGCGGGTGAGTGACGCGGGGACGTCCTCATCCGCCTTTTCAGCTCAGCTCTCGCGATGGGGGAGGGTCTTGGCTCTCCCGTCGTGTACGCCCGAGTAGCACGGGCCGCGTGTGAGGGACGCGGAGCATCCGTCAGGAATTCCCGCTTCCCCCTCTTTCTTTAGCGCGCGAGATGGCGTTACGGTCCTTTTTTAGTGGGTATTCCGCCCAATTGGTTGGTTGGTGGGGGCGGCGAGTCCCACATATCCCCGTCACTCCCCGTGTGGCGGGGAATGCGTAAAGGCATTTTTTGGGACCTAAAAAAAAAAAAAAAAAAAAAAAAGGTTAGGTTCCCGTGTGGAGTTGCCAGACTCCCATCAGGCGCGTCCCCGGGTGGCGGATAGGGGAAGCCACTCCGGCGTGGGTGGTCCCGGCTTCGGCTGGCGTGGACCAAAACTGGCGGGTTCTGGGCGCACCCCTGGCTGCGTCTCGGCGCAGCCGGAAAGCGGCCGTGTGGAGGGAGTCGCGACTCGGTCTCGCGGCTCTCGGGGAGGAGATCTCCCGGGAGGTTCCGTCTCGCCCCTCTGTTCTGACAGTCGGGTGGGATGGGGTCGCGCGGTGGGTCCGGCGGTTGCAGTTTTGTGATCGCCGGGTGGGCCTCGCCGATTGGCTAAGGTCCCCCTTCGGGCAGCCTGTTACCCCCAGGGTTGGGGCCAGGGGTCTTGCCTTAGCGGCTGGGCCGAGAGGAACGCGAACCTCAATAATAAATCGGCGAAAAAGCCCGCAGCGGCGTCGCTTGTTCGGCGCTGCAGCGGCCCCTGCCGCAGCTGGCCTCGCGGAGAGGTTCGGTGGGCGCGGCGAGAGGACGCAGCCGCCTTCATGGCGGTGGGCGTGCGAGGAGGCAAACCTCGGTAAAAAATGCCCCTGCCGCAGCTGTGTGCCCCTAGGGTGGGGCCCAGTGGGCGCGGCGCGTGGACGCCTCGGGGTGTGACCCCGCCCTGAGCGCGGAAAGAGGAAGCCAACCTCTCTAAAATAATGGCACGGGGACGCCGTGGCCGGGAGGGCCGGACGGCGGAAAGAGGAAGTCAACCTCTATAAAAAATGACGCCAAGTCCGCAGCGGCGTCGCTTTTAGTGATGCCGCAGCGGCCCCTGCCGCAGCTGGCCCGAGGTGTAGGGCTCAGTGGGCGCGGCGCGAGGTGGCCGCCGCCCTCTCACGAGGTGTGGTGGCTGGGAGCTGCGGGCGAATAACGGGGAAGTTTTCGCCCGCCTCGTACAGCTCCGGGACGGGGAGTGGCCCTTAACACAGGTCCCTCCGTTGCGAGTGAGCCTGCCTCACGGCGGGCTGCGCGGAGGGCGGACATGTGTGTAATCCGAAAGGTGGTCCCTTGTCCGCTCTGTCCGACCGCGCGAGTAGGTGTTCCTTTGTTTTTTAGTCGGTGCGAGTCCGACATAACCCAGTGAGCCTCCCCGTGGCCTCTGGGTATGCATAATGCATTTTTCAAAGGTTAAAAAAAAAAAAAAAAAAAAGGTTAGGTTAGGTTAGGTTAGGTTAGGTTAGGTTAGGTTAGGTTTTTTTTTTTTTTTTTTTTTTTCATGTTGGTGTGAACTGTGCGCTCCCACCTGCTAGTTTTCCTCTAACATAATCAGAGACCTTGTGTACCATGGGTTCATTCCTTCTGTGTTTTACCACGATTTAAGTTTTACAATATATACATATATATGATTTATATTCTGTTTTCCAAACAACTTTTATTAATTTACTAGAATTTGAATCCAAATTATCAGTATCTGTTTTTCTAATTCCATTTTGTGATTTTAATCTTATATTTAGAACTGTGCCGAAATGTTGTGTTTTATGTCTATGTTTAAATTTGTACCGAAAATAATCATTATTTTTAGTACCAATTTTATTGACTCTGTTAAATTTTGTCGAACAACCCGTGCTACACAAGACCTCTTTATCTTTATTATTTTCACCTGAGGGGTGATTAATCGCTGTTTTAACTATCGAGTTATATACTCTATTATTAACCCATTCTCTGTTCATCATCACTCTCATATCTTTCTCGTTCCTTCTCTGGTTTATCTGTGCTTTTTCCACCATTTGTTTCGGTTCCATTTTGCATCCCATGTTCTCCGACAGGCCCTTAGCAGTACGCTACGCTGGTTCTGGCTAATGCATCCCACTTTGCCCTTGTGCCGCAAAATTTGTCGAAAGCGTTATGCTGATCTTCGAGTCCCTCTTTTTTGCAATTACAGCAGCTAGGGCTCGTCCCTTCCTTCAATTTTTGGCAGTTCAGCTTTAGGTGGTTTTCGCCGCAATGACAGCACACCGCCTCTTTTATCCTGCATTGGGCTCTTCCATGACCAAAAGCTAAGCAACATGAGCATTGGACGACTGGCGATTGATCGGAGACTCTAATCCTCTGCATATCTATGTGCACTTGTCCTCTGTCTGTTAGTCTCTGATATAGTTTTGGTGAGACTTGCAGGACCACATGTTGCTCGTGTGGGTTTCGTGCATGCCGACGGTATTTGACAACTGCCCTTTTGTCCCCACTCTCCATATCATCCATTAGGTGTTTATTTTGGGACATCAGGGCTCTCACTATTTCCTCATCCGTGTGCTCCTTTATCACGTCCTTGAAAATTACCAATGGGTCCTTATTCCTTTTTAGTTCGCATTCCAGTTCCTCCTTTGACTCCTCTATCATCCTTTGTGCCCTTTCCCTGTCTTCCTCATTTCCAAAACTCAGAACGACCTTCTGACCAGCTGCTTTCCTTGCCACGTCCACCCTTAGAGCAGTTGTAATTGGGTTTAGTAAATTTCTTGTCCGCTTCATTATGTCTTCACTGCTAAAGGTTTCATTTTTTGAGCTTATTACTATGGACTGCATAGCAGCTTTTCTGTACCTATGTCGTTCTGCATGTCCTGACCCGTTTAATCCCCCCTTGTTCTTTCCAATTGCACCTGCGTACGTACACTCTGGTCCTTCATTTATCCTTTTAGCTTTCTCCTGGTGCTCTATCTCTCTCTCGTTTCTAATACAGCCCTTTATTTCCGCAATTCCCTCGACCACTGACCCCTTCATCTCTCTCACCTCACCCACAACTTCCCTCTCGATGGTCACTTTTATCTCTCCTAATCCTTTCACAATCTCTTCCTCCATATTTCCCCTCATCTTTCCCACTTCTCCAACCTCCTTCCCCCCAATCGTATCCTTTATCTCTCTCATCCCCTTCGCAACCAGACCTTCCACTGACCCCTTCATCTCTTCCATTTTGTCCATGACATTCTTCTCCATCATTTCCTTTCTCTTATTTATCCATTCCATCTTTCCCTCCACGAGGCTCCTCAATTCCCTCATCTCCTTCAGCATTTCACTTTCACTCGGTGAACAACCTTTTGCCCCCCCGTCCTCCACCGCGGTCACCACCCTTTCCCCCCCCCCTGATGCAGCGAGTTCCTGTATTATAGCATACATCTTTTCTAAACAATGTGTTACTGTACTCTTGATTTCTCTTTTTATGTTGCCGGAGTTTCCCAAATTGCAAATTGCTTTGTCTTTTAAAGCTTCAGCTTCCTCCAGGAGTGTCCTAGGTGGATTGACCAGTTCTTTGTTTAGCCTGTTTGGGAAACTCGGCGTGGCTTCAACGTTCGGGACTTCAGGGCTGCTATTTCGAACCTTTTCTTTTATACCGGGGTCCATTCTAGTGCTAGGTTCCCTTCCAATTCCCTTCCTTTTGTCCTTTTCAGGAGTCCTTTCCATCATTTTAAGACTGCGCAGGGAGCGCAGTGGTCAAGTAGAACAGTGAGAACGCTCAGTTCAAACCGGCCTAACCGGTTTAATTAATTGAAGATTAATTTAAACTTTAATGTATAATTGTAAATAAATAATGAAAGTATTTAAAATTTTGTATATAGTGATTTGAATATCTATAGTATGTATTTGAATATTTATAAAAATAATAAATAGTGGTTTCAGGAAAGTTGTTCTTTTCTGCCCTGTGTATGATTGTTGGGAGCTCTTTTAACCACCACTGACTAACTACTAACCCTGACCTAACCGATTTTTTTTTTTTTTTTTTTTTTTTTTTTTTTTTTTTTTTTTTTTTTTTAAATATATATATTTACTAAAGGTACTCTTTCACAGTTTACAATAAGTAAAGTGAAGTAAAATATAGTTACAAAGATATATATAGATGTAGTTACAATAATATTTATGTAAATAAGATAAGAAATCAAGGAAAACTCAGGATCCCCTGATAAGAAGGTCCAATTTTCAAATGAAAATTCTCAATAAGGGACGTACCTCCAGGGGTCTCCTGGGTGTTCTGTCCTAGTCAAATAATAAAATTTAAAAAGTAGATTTATATTTATAGGGGTGTAAAAAGCCCCTATGTCAAATTAATTAATTAAAATATGTCAAAATAATTATAAAATTAAGATTCTTTAAAATTGACAATTAAAGATTAAAATGTCGCTTAAAACTAATTTAATGGGGTGTAGAGATCCCCAATAGTCTTAAAGAAGTTGAATATTACTTTTGGGGTGTAAAAGTCCCAATGGTCAATTTTAATATAATAAATGTTTAGTTACTAAATAATATAATAATAAAGTTTTGTGGTCCACCTATGTATAATTAATTATTTCACAATATTTATTAATTCAGTTTCTTAAAATCAATTTAATTTAATTTAATTTAATAATAATACAATAAAGTTTAAAATGGGATGTAAATTGTCCCAATAGTCAAATAAGGTGGTCCAGCCTTAGTCCTAGGTATATATCTGGGGTGTATATAGTCCCAGATGTCAGTCTCAGCGGTTACTAACCCAAGAGTTCAACTTTTTAGTAAAATATTTTTTGTATGAAAAACTTAATTTTAATTAATACTGAAAAAGTATTCCAGGTAGGTCGATGGGGTTTTCTGCACTGGGGTGTGAAGCACTTCCAGTGTCAGTTTTTACCAAAAAAAAATTTGATTTTTCAAAAAGAAAAATTTTTTTGAAAAATATTTTTCGTCTCTACCTAGGGCTACTCCAGATGTGTCAAAGTGTAGAGTACACTGACACAAGTAAGATGCCGAAAACCCGGAGTCTCTACGATGAATAGCCGCTGAGATATCGAAGTCCGGGTATCCCGCAGGTTGGGGGGGGGGGGAGGGGAGGGTGTTCGTCCCGGCTGGGTTTCGGGTCTGGAGTAACCGGGGCTATGTCCGGACCAGATAGGATGCTGCTTGAATTTTACTTTACTAACTACTTAATTTTTATTATTATTTTTAAGAAAATGAATTATTATTAAATTTCTCCAAAACCGGTTTTAAATTTTATTTCGCAAATTTATTTTATTATTATTACTGATTATTGCCGGATGGGCCTAAACTAAGAATTTAAGTTCTAATCCCCTTCTTCCTAAAGTGAATAATGGGGGAGCTACAGCCTATTTAGTTCGGGGGTTGTTTATGGGGGAGCGCGGGGATGAAATGTTGTGGATGTTAAAAACCGAATTTTCTAGTCAATTCTTGTTACCGAAGGTAACAAAAACGGGTCCAAAAAACGTCTCCGACGCCCCGTTTCGGAGATCCAGAGGGTGGTAAATTTCATTCAAAAATGACGATTTCGTAATCCGATTCTGAAATTGACTTTTTAGTCTTTTGACTTTTTGGAAATTTTATTTTTGGAACAATCGCGGAATGCCTAAAAAATGGCTTTGAAGTTAACCCCGTATTCCTACGATGAATAGCGGGGGAGATATAGCCACTTTCAAAATGGGGTTAAAAAATTTCGTCGGGAAGGGCGCGCAGGAAAAAGGGGTGGGTTTTTAGGTTGACCGGAGTCAGGGATCAAGGTTGCGCCCTTCGAAGAAGGGCACAAAACCCGTCTCCGTTTTCGCCTCCGACGCACCGTTTCCGAGATACGGCTATTTAAAGATGGGTCGGGGGCGTGAAACGGAAATTCCGACTCAACGGCGGGGGGTCGGGGGTGGGTGGGATCGATGGGGGGCGTCAAGGTCACCAGACAGTTACTCTGAGCTGATGCCTCTAGGCCGGGATACCCAAATTTCGGCCAAAATTGGGCTAGGATGCGTAGTTTCCCCGTAAACAGGGAATATCGGGAATGATCTTCCGTCTACGCTCGTTAGCCCAACTTTGGGAATTAATTACTTAATAACTAAAAATCGCACAGCCAAAATGCTGGTGTCTTTGTGATCACCGATAACCCCTCTGTCCCAATAAAAAATCCTGTTGTTACAACAACAAAACAACAGGGAATAATCAAGGTGGGAGCTTTGGGTGGGAGTTTTTTCACAATTATAATAACAATTTCTTAAAAACTACGAGTCTTAAAAATCTAAAAACACTTCCTCCCTGTAGCGGTCAAACAAATTGAATTTATAAAATAATAATAAATAGGGGTTGTCGGTTTAATTAGCGAATTATAAGGGATGTAATTTATAAGAATTCTGTTAAAACACTTACAGTCCCCTAGTTTCACTAACACTGCACCGATTTTCAAGAACGAGGTGTCCAGCGTCTTGTCTCGTCGTCCCGCTGCTGGTGACAAGGGTGGATCCGGTCCAGGTCCCGAGGGAACAAAAACAGGAACCACGCGGAACTTGTTTTTTTGGCCACAGTTCAGCGAGCTTTCTCAGGAAAAATCTGAGACTCAGCCAAAATGTGGTCCCGGTGGATACCTTCGTCGCCGCAGTCGAAAAAGTGGGGGTCGTCGCGACAAATCGCGCGGCGCACGCCCCCAAAGCCCAAATGCAAGCAAAAATGGGCGTTTCCGGCGGTTTTTCGCCTATAACTCTTTCACTTCACCACCGATTTTCACCCGGTTTTCACTATTCACTTGCACTCGTTGAAACACGTCTTTTGATATGCAACTCGGGTAACTTTGGATAAAAAATCCCACCTTCGCGATTTTTTTTTTTTTTAACTGCGGAGCGACTCAAAATCGTGACGCTTGCGGGCACGCGGCAAGTGCGACTGGGGGGTTAGGTTAGGTTAGGTTAGGTTAGGTTAGGTTAGGTTAGGTTAGGTTAGGTTCCCGTGTGGAGTTGCCAGACTCCCATCGGGCGCGTCCCCGGGTGGCGGATAGGGGCATGCCACACATTGTGGTACCGGCTTTTAAATAATGTAATGTAAGTCCGGCGCGGACCAAAACTGGCGGGTTTTGTGGGGCGCACCCCCAGTCGCACTTCGCGGCTGGAAAGCGGCCCTGGGGTGGGGAGCCGCGTTCTGTTTCGCGGCTTTTTCGGGGTGGCGAGCCTTCCCGGCTCTGGTTTTCCTGTCTCCCCCCTCTGTTCTGTCAGGGGGCTTGGAGATGGGATCGCGCGGCGGGCAGGGTTTCATTCCCACCCGTCGGGCAAACTGTTACCCCCATTCTGGGGACCAGGGGTCTTGCCTTTACCGGCCGGACCGAGAGGAGACAACCTCAATAATAAATCCCTAATCCTAAGCTTTACGCCCGGCGAGAGGATGAATGGCTGGTGGGTGACCAGTCTTTAGGGCGTCACTCGGCCAGGGGATCAGCGGCCCCTCTGGTCGATAAATTTACGCTTACCCGGGTACAGGGGGCACTGCCCGGGTGGACTTTTTATTTCCCCCATACTCGTGGGACTCATATGGATTCTTTTAATAAAAAAAATTTCGTTTCGTCGGAAGGTGTGGCGTCGCAAGACGCGGAGGAAGGTGCGCTTTCAGGCGCGGAGAGTGAGGGGGTGAGTCGCATCCCGGGCCAGATGTTATCGAGGGCCGAAGTAGTTATTAGGTACCGCGACCAAATGCGGGTTCTAGAGGCGTTGGAGAGGGAGGCAAATCGCTCTATCTCCGATTTGAGTGAGGGTGACTCGGAGGGTGTCCTGTCTGAGGTGGAGCTGGACAGTGATGACCACTCAATGGATGAGGAAGGGTTGGTAGCCGAAGTGTCGGCCAAAGGTCCAGCGAACGTCGAGAGGAAGGGGCGCGGTAGGCCCCCTACGCATGGTCTGTGCATGGGTCTTGGAAAGGCGCGTGCCGATCTCCAGACGGCGAAAAGAGCGCGGGCTGAAGAACAAGCTCGTCTCGCTGCGCAGAAGGAGGCTGAGGTTCTAGAGATGGCCAACGCAGCGCGTGCCCAGAGGAGCGACCGTGGCCACATCGAGAGACCGATTGAACGGGTCCCAGTGTCGGAACTGGTGAAGGGGGTGGAAATCGACTTGACTGTTGTCGAAAATGTGGCGAAGAAGTCTGGACATCTGAAGGGCACTTATGTCAAAGCCCTCAAAGAAGCCGTCACTTCGATTAGGGGAGCGGTCGGCGACATCTACGACCGCTCTTTTTCATCAGTGGAGTCCAAACAACTGCAGGAGGACAATGACCGCCTGCGGACCAAGGTGGCCGAACTCAGCGTCCGAATGACGCAGCTTGCGGATGAAGTGGACGTGCTGAAAGAGCAGCTGCGTAACGAGAGGTCGTCGCGGTTAATAGAAGAGAGGGAGGTTGAGCGTCAGAGCCAGCGGGAGAGGTCCAGTCCTCCCGTTGTGGAAGCTCCTTCGTTGATTGTCGCGCCAGTGTTTTCTTCACCGGCTAGGGTTCATCCCCCAGTTACCACTCCAGCGGTTTCTTCCCCTCTGGAGGACTTAGAGGCGTCCATCCTCCGTAAACTTACGGCCCTCTTGGACGCGCGTTTGCCGCCAACAATAGTAGCTTCTACTGTGCGGCCTGCTGCACCATCTGCAGCGAAAAAGAAGAAGGAGAAGCGGCGAGCCCAGAAGTCTGTGGCTCCGCCCGCTCAAGAAGAGGTGGTACCGACTCCGTCTGAACCAGCTAACGACGGTTTTACGTTGGTTACCAAGCGGAAGTCCAGGCCCGCGGTGGTAAAGAAGAAGGCTACGAAGTCGAAGCGCAAAACGCAGCGCAAGCAGAAAATGCAAGAGCCCAAGTCTTCGGCGATTGCTCTATCTCTGCCGCAGGAGGCTCTGGAGAAAGGCCTTTCCTACGCAAAGGTGTTGAAGGATGCTGTAGGAAAAGTATGTCCGGCGGATCACGGCATTAAGCCAGAAGATCTGCGCATCAGGAAGACGCAATCTGGTGCGCGACTTCTTGAGGTACGGGGTGACAAGGGCGAAAAGGCAGATAGTTTTGCCGCTGCCCTGAGAGGAGTTCTGGTCTCCGATGTCTCGGTTTCTAGGCCCATAAAATGCGCTGAACTGCGCCTTATCGGCCTCGACGACAGCGTTGATAGGGATCAGGTCGTGTCTTCGATAGCCCTGAGGGGGGAGTGCCCCGAAGGGAGTGTGAGGGTAGGAGAGATTCGCCGCGGCCCTTCTGGGCTGGGTGCCGTCTGGGTGCGTTGCCCAGTGGCAGCGGCTAAAAAGTTGGTTGCTGGTAGGCGGCTGCTTTTAGGGTGGAGCGCTGTTAGCGTTAGACTGTTGGCGGCCAGGCCCCAGAAGTGCTTCAGGTGCTTCGAACCTGGACACCAGCAGTTTAACTGCAAAAGCGATATCGACCGCAGCCGTCTGTGCTATCGTTGTGGTCAGTCGGGTCATAGGGCGGCGGCGTGCACATCTGAGCCGCATTGCCCTGTCTGTGAGGATGCGGGTAGACCTGCCAATCATTTGGTGGGTGCGAAGGGCTGCAAGTGCAGCCCACCCCATCCGGCGAAGAAGAAGGTTGCCGCAGCTAAGACTTCCTCAGCTGCGGCCCCCGCTGCTCCTCTCCCCACTTCTTCGGGGACTCAGAGTGAGCGGCGTGTGGCGACGCCCCCACCGTCCAGCTAGGTGGGTGGCCGAGAGCGCGGGTGAGACACGGGGTCTGTCCTCACCCGTTCTTCAAAGCTCTCGAGAAGGGGAGAGCCCAACCTTTTCAGGGCCTTCCTGCCGGGTTTCCCGCGTTATGCGGGGCGCGCCAGAGGGGTCGCGGTGTCATGCCACAGCAATTCCCGTGTCCCCCTCGAAATGCGCGTGAGGCAAATGGTCTGTTTTTTAGTGGGTATTCCGCCCCACTGGTTGGTTGGTGGGGGGCGGCGAGTCCCACATATCCCCGTCACGACCCCCTTGTGGCGGGGAATGCGTAAATGCATTTTTTGGGACCTAAAAAAAAAAAAAAAAAAAAAAAAAAAAAAAAAAAAAAAAAAAAAAAAAAAAAAAAAAAAAAAAAAAAAAAAGGTTAGGTTAGGTTAGGTTAGGTTGAGGTTGATCTGGAGGTGTTAAGTGGTTTGGATTTTTGTGCGATTTGGAGGTTTTGTGGAGTTTTACGAGGGCTTTCGATTGGCGCGTAGTTCGATTTGATCGGAGCCATACTTTTTCGAAAATTCACTTTTCGGAAATTTATGGTTTCCCATTGAAAACTGCGCGACAATCCGATCGTCAAGGTAAAAATTTCGACGGGCGAAATTTTTACAACGACTGACTTTGGCTTTTCTTTTTGGACGGATTCTGGTAGAACACGACGACTTGGCTTGTTTACCGGATTTTGGACGGTTTTTCTTGAGGTTTGGACGGTTTTTTGCGGGTTTTTCTTCGGCTTTTCGGGTTTTTTAAAATCGGATGAAAGGCTGGAAAACTTAGTGGGTTTTGTGTTTGTTGGGGGATTTTTGTGTGGCTGCTCTGGGGTTTCTTGGGGTGGCTGCGTGGGGTCTCCCCTCATCCCGAGGGGTTACCTAACCTTGTTTTCGGCGGATTTTCGGCCCATAGAAGGGTGTTTGGAGGGTTTGCAATGGAGGACGATATAGAGCGGGGGGCCCTCACTCCGAACGAATATTTGGACGGAGTCACGGTGTCCTACGATCAGGAGGTCTATGAGAGGGCGTTGTTGGAAAGGTTCCCGAATCGTTTCCCCCTTACGCTTCGGAATGAGAGGGCGATAGGAGATATGAGGTTTACGGCGGGGTCGTATCTGAGAAATGGCATGGCTCTGCCGGATCCGGCGGTCCCTGGATGCTCCGGGGAGACTTTTTGTGCTCCCCCGGTTGCCCAGAAGGAGAAGGTCACGGCTCCTCCCAAGGAGCTGAAAAGGAGGGTCGAAGTGGTGGAGATGTCCGACATGGAGTTGAAGGACAGGATTGAGGAGAGCATTGCAACTGTCGCCAGTGTGGTGCGTAGGTCTACGAACCTGCCGGGGGATGCAATGAGAGGGATTTTGAATGCAGTGGGTCGCGCCGCCGATGCGTTGTATGCAATGCTTCGCAGGCTGGAGACGGAGAGGAAAAGGGTCGAGGAGTTGGAAAACATGAGGGTAAAGGAGGATTTGGAGGGGAAGAAGAAGAGGATAGCGGAGCTGGAGGAACTGGTTTCGAAGCGGAAGTCCGCGCCAGTAGAGGCTCCCTCCGTAGACCGGAATCTGATGGAGAGGGTGGTTCTGGAGTGTCAGAGCGTGATTGAGGTTCGGTTCCAGGCGAAACTGGATGCGCTGGAGGAGCGAATAATGCCTTTTTTGGAGGCTTTCCGTGCGGAGGTGCCGGTTTGCGGCGAAGTTGTTTCCGGCGTTGTTCCGGAGCAGATGGAGGTGGCCATGACCGACATACCAGTCGTGGTGGCTCTGGAGGAGGGATGGAAAAAGGTCGATGGAGGGAAGAAGGGCAAGAAGGGCAAGAAGGCTCTTCCTGCCGCAAAGAGGGCAAAGGGTTCTGTCCCTAGGCCGGAAAAGGTTCAGGCGTCGGGGGCCGTGAGGGGTTCCCAGGCCCCTGTTCATAGGGCCGCTCCTGGACTCGGTGCGGGGTCGGGGCTTGGCCTCGCTCCGCCGCGCCCGGCGGCGGTGTTGATTTCGCTACGGCCGGAGGCCGTGGGGAGGGGAGTGACGTTCGCTGACGTCTTGACGAAGGTTAGGAGGGAGAACGTCCTTGCGGATTTGGGCATAGACCCGGTTCCGATGCGTCAGTCGGCCACAGGGGCTCGGCTGATGGAGATTGAGGGGCCTAGAGGCATGGAGCAGGCGGACCATCTGGCCAGAAGGCTGGAGGAAGTGGTGGGGGAGTTTGCCACTGTCGCGCGGCCTGTGAGGCGCGCAGAGCTGAGGGTCTCCGGATTGGAGGACTCTGTCACCACACAGGAAGTCGCTTGTGTGGTGGCAAACAAAGGGGGGTGTAGCGAGGGTATGGTGAGGGTTGGCGTTATCCGCCCGGGCCCTAGAGGTCTGGGCTCGGTGGTGGTGAGCTGCCCTGTGGCGGTGGCCAAGAGTCTTGGAGAGGAGGGGCGCCTGTGCTTCGGTCTCAGCTCGGCCCAAGTGCAGGTCTTGGCGGTTCGCCCCATGCGTTGTTTTAAATGCATGGGGCTGGGGCACACTCGTTCGATGTGCCCCTCTCCGGCGGAACGCAGTGGCGTATGTTTTAGGTGTGGTCTCGCGGGACATAGGGCAACAGACTGCCGGGCTCCTAGAGCCCGGTGTCTTATTTGTGAGGAGCTTGGAAAGGATTTCGAGCACACAATGGGAGGACCACTGTGTGCTCCCCCACGAGGTCGGGGATCTCGCGTCACGGGGCAGTGGGCTGCTGCACGTGGCGCTGAGAATTCAGTGCGGTAGAGGGGTTCTCATCCTCTCTCGCCGGTGTCGCGGGGGCAGGTCGGGGGGCCTGTCCTTGCATTTTTTCTAAGACACCGGCTGTCGTCGGCGTTCTAACGCCCATTTTGAGGCGCAGTGGCCTGGCTTCCCGCCGGGCAATAGCGATACCCGGCACGGCGGTGAAATGCGAGAGCGACCTCGCCGTGTCGGGTGCTGAGTGCGGGAAAAGACTCCCTTTTTAGTGGGTATTCCGCCCCATCGGTGGTCATGGTGGGGGGCGGCGAGTCCCACATAACCCCTTCGCTCCCCCGAGCGGAGGGGTATGCGTAAATGCATTTTTGGGGAGTATAAAAAAAAAAAAAAAAAAAAAGGTTAGGTTAGGTTAGGTTAGGTTAGGTTAGGTTAGGTTAGGTTAGGTTAGGTTAGGTTAGGTTAGGTTAGGTTAGGTTCCCGTCCCGTGTGGAGTTGCCATACTCCCATCGGGCGCGTCCCCGGGTGGCGGATAGGGGCATGCCACACATTGTGGTACCGGCTTTTACATAATGTAATGTAAGTCCGGCGCGGACCAAAACTGGCGGGTTTTGTGGGGCGCACCCCCGGTCGCACTTCGCGGCTGGAAAGCGGCCCTGGGGTGGGGAGCCGCGTTCTGCGTCGTGGCTTTTTCGGGGTGGCGAGCCTTCCCGGCTCTGGGTTTTCCTGTCTCCCCCCTCTGTTCTGTCAGAGGGCTTGGAGATGGGATCGCGCGGCGGGTAGGGTTTCATTCCCACCCGTCGGGCAAACTGTTACCCCCATTCTGGGGACCAGGGGTCTTGCCTTCACCGGCCGGACCGAGAGGAGACAACCTCAATAATAAATCCCTAATCCTAAGTTTTACGCCCGGCGAGAGGATGAATGGCTGGTGGGTGACCAGTCTTTAGGGCGTCACTCGGCCAGGGGACCAGCGGCCCCTCTGGTCGATAAATCTACGCTTACCCGGGTACAGGGGGCACTGCCCGGGTGGACTTTTTATTTCCCCCATACTCGTGGGACTTTTATGGATATTACTAAAAAATTCGTTTCGTCGGAAGGTGTGGCGTCGCAAGACGCGGAGGAAGGTGCGCTTTCAGGCGCGGAGAGTGAGGGGGTGAGTCGCATCCCGGGCCAGATGTTGTCGAGGGCCGAGGTGGTGATTCGTTACCGCGATCAAATGCGGGTTTTGGAGGCGTTGGAGAGGGAGGCAAATCGCTCTATCTCCGATTTGAGTGAGGGAGATTCCGAGGGTATCTTGTCTGAGGTAGACAGTGACGACCACTCAGAGATCGAAGAAGAGGTAGAAGCCGATGTTTCGGCTAAAGGTCCAGCGGATGCCGTGAAGAAGGGGCGCGGCAGGCCCCCTACGCATGGTCTTTGCATGGGCCTAGGGAAGGCGCGTACTTTTCTGCAGACGGCGAAGAGAGCGCGGGCTGAAGAGCAAGCTCGTCTCGCTGCGCAGAAGGAGGCTGAGGTCTTGGAATTGGCCAACGCAGCACGCGCTCAGAGATGCGAGCGCGGCTATGTTCCAAAACCAGTGGAACGGATCCCAGTGTCGGAGCTGATGAAGGGGGTTGAAGTCGACCTGACAGTCGTCGAAGGCGTGGCGAAGAAGTCGGGAAACCTCAAGGGGACCTACGTGAAGGCCCTCAACGAAGCGGTAATATCGATTAGGGGAGCGGTCGGCGACATGTATGACCGCTCTTTCTCTTCGGTCGAGTCCAAGCAGTTGCAGGAAGACAACGACCGCCTGCGGACCAAGGTGGCCGAGCTAAGCGTCCAGATGACGAAGCTTGGAGACGAAGTGGATGTGCTGAAAGAGCAGCTGCGCAGCGAGAGGTCGTCACGGCAGAACCAGCGGGAGAGGTCCATGCCTCCCGTTGTGGAAGATTTCGTCGCGCCGTCTTTTTCTTCACCGGGTAGAGCGAGCTCCCCGGTAGCTGCCCCAGCAGTTTCTCCTCCTATGGAGGACTTAGAGGCGTCCATCCTCCGTAAAGTTACGGCTCTCTTGGACGCGCGTTTGCCGCCAGCAACAGTAGCTTCTACTGTGCGGCCTGCTGCACCATCTGCAGCGAAAAAGAAGAAAGAGAAGCGGCGAGCCCTGAAGTCTGCGGCTCCGCCCGCTCAAAAGGAGGTGGTTCCAACTCCGTCTGAACCAACTAACGACGGTTTTACGTTGGTTACCAAGCGGAGGTCCAGGCCCGCTGAGAGTCAGTCCGTCAGTCAGGCTACGAAGAAGGTCGCGAAGCCCAAACGGAAGAAAAAGCCTCGCCAGCAGAAGATGCAAGAGCCCAAGTCTTCGGCGATTGCTCTATCTCTGCCGCAGGAGGCTCTGGAGAAAGGCCTTTCCTACGCAAAGGTGCTGAAGGATGCAGTAGGAAAAGTATGTCCGGCGGATCACGGCATTAAGCCAGAAGATCTGCGTATTAGGAAGTCGCAATCTGGTGCGCGAGTCCTGGAGGTTCGGGGTGACAAGGGCGAGAAGGCGGACAGTTTTGCCGCTGCCCTGAGAGGAGTTCTGGTCTCCGATGTAGTGGTTTCCAGGCCCATAAAATGCGCTGAACTGCGCCTTATCGGCCTCGACGACAGCGTTGATAGGGATCAGGTCGTGTCTTCTGTAGCCCTGAGGGGGGAGTGCCCCGAAGGGAGTGTGAGGGTAGGGGAGATTCGCCGCGGCCCTTCTGGGCTGGGTGCCGTCTGGGTGCGTTGCCCAGTGGCAGCGGCTAAAAAGTTGGTTGCTGGTAGGCGGCTGCTTTTAGGGTGGAGCGCTGTTAGCGTTAGACTGTTGGCGGCCAGGCCCCAGAAGTGCTTCAGGTGCTTCGAACCTGGACACCAGCAGTTTAACTGCAAAAGCGACATCGACCGCAGCCGTCTGTGCTATCGTTGTGGTCAGTCGGGTCATAGGGCGGCGGCGTGCACTTCTGAGCCGCATTGCCCTGTCTGTGAGGACGCGGGTAGACCTGCCAATCATTTGGTGGGTGCGAAGGGCTGCAAGTGCAGCCCACCCCGTCCGGCGAAGAAGAAGGTTGCCGCAGCTAAGACTTCCTCAGCTGCGGCCCCCGCCGCTCCTCTCCCCACTCCTTCGGGGACTCAGAGTGAGCGGCGTGTGGAGACGCCCCCACCGTCCAGCTAGGTGGGTGGCCGAGAGCGCGGGTGAGACACGGGGTCTGTCCTCACCCGTTCTTCAAAGCTCTCGAGAAGGGGAGAGCCCTACCTTTTCAGGGCCTTCCTGCCGGGTTCCCCGCGTTATGCGGGGCGCGCCAGAGGGGTCGCGGTGTCATGCACAGCAATTCCCGTGTCCCCCTCGAAATGCGCGTGAGGCAAATGGTCTGTTTTTTAGTGGGTATTCCGCCCCGTTGGTTGGTTGGTGGGGGGCGGCGAGTCCCACATATCCCCGTCACGACCCCATTGTGGCGGGGAATGCGTAAATGCATTTTTTGGGACCTTAAAAAAAAAAAAAAAAAAAAAAAAAAAAAAAAAAAAAAAAAAAAAGGTTAGGTTCCCGTGTGGACCCGTGTGGAGTTGCCAGACTCCCATCGGGCGCGTCCCCGGGTGGCGGATAGGGGCACGCCACACATTGTGGTACCGGCTTTTAAATAATGTAATGTAAGTCCGGCGCGGACCAAAACTGGCGGGTTTTGTGGGGCGCACCCCCGGTCGCATTTCGCGGCTGGAAAGCGGCCCTGGGGTGGGGAGCCGCGTTCTGTCACGGCTTTTTCGGGGTGGCGAGCCTTCCCGGCTCTGGTTTTCCTGTCTCCCCCCTCTGTTCTGTCAGGGGGCTTGGAGATGGGATCGCGCGGCGGGCTGGGTTTCATTCCCACCCGTCGGGCAGACTGTTACCCCCATTCTGGGGACCAGGGGTCTTGCCTTCACCGGCTGGACCGAGAGGAGACAACCTCAATAATAAATCCCCAATCCTAAGCTTACGCCCGGCGAGAGGATGAATGGCTGGTGGGTGACCAGTCTTTAGGGCGTCACTCGGCCAGGGGATCAGCGGCCCCTCTGGTCGATAAATTTACGCTTACCCGGGTACAGGGGGCACTGCCCGGGTGGACTTTTTATTTCCCCCATACTCGTGGGACTCATATGGATTCTTTTAATAAAAATTTCGTTTCGTCGGAGGGTGTGGCGTCGCAAGACGCGGAGGATGGTGCGCTTTCAGGCGCGGAGAGTGAGGGGGTGAGTCGCATCCCGGGCCAGATGTTGTCGAGGGCCGAGGTGGTTATTAGATACCGCGATCAAATGCGGGTTCTAGAGGCGTTAGAGAGGGAGGCAAACCGGTCTCTCTCTGATTTGAGCGAGGGGGACTCGGTAGATAGTGATGACTATTCTGGAGTCGAGGATGAGGTAGAAGCCGAAGTGTCGGCCAAAGGTCCAGCGGACGACGTGAGGAAGGGGCGCGGCAGGCCTCCTACACACGGCCAATGCATGGGCTTAGGCAAGGCGCGGAAAGATCTCCAGACGGCGAAGAGAGCGAAGGCGGATGAGCAAGCTCGCCTCGCTGCACAGAAGGAGGCTGAGGTCTTGGAGTTGGCCAACGCAGCTCGCACTCAGAGATGCGAGCGCGGCTATGTTCCCAAACCGGCGGATCGGATCCCAGTGTCGGAGCTAATGAAGGGGGTCGAAGTCGACCTGACAGTCGTCGAAGGCGTGGCGAAGAAGTCGGGAAACCTCAAGGGGACCTACGTGAAGGCCCTCAACGAAGCGGTGCTATCGATTAGGGGAGCGGTCGGCGACATGTATGACCGCTCCTTCTCTTCGGTCGAGTCCAAGCAGTTGCAGGAGGACAACGACCGCCTGCGGACCAAGGTGGCCGAACTCAGCGTCCGAATGACGCAGCTTGGGGATGAGGTGGACGTGCTGAAGGAGCAGCTGCGCAGCGAGAGGTCGTCGCGGCAGAACCAGCGGGAGAGGTCCATGCCTCCCGTTGTGGAAGATTTCGTCGCGCCGTCTTTTTCTTCACCGGGTAGAGCGAGCTCCCCGGTAGCTGCCCCAGCAGTTTCTCCTCCATTGGAGGACTTAGAGGCGTCCATCATCCGTAAAGTTACGGCCCTGTTGGACGCGCGTTTGCCGCCAGCTACAGTTACCTCAACTGTGCGGCCTGCTGCACCATCCGCAGCGAAAAAGAAGAAGGAGAAGCGGCGTGCCCAGAAGTCTGTGGCTCAGCCCGCCCAAGAAGAAGTGGTTGTTCCAACTCCAGCAGAGGCGACCGGTGGGGGCTTCTCTGTAGTTACCAAGCGGAGGTCCAGGCCCGCTGAGAGTCAGTCCATCAGTCAGGCTACGAAGAAGGTCGCGAAGCCCAAACGGAAGAAAAAGCCTCGCAAGCAGAAGATGCAAGTGCCCAAGTCTTCGGCGATTGCACTATCTCTGCCGCAGGAGGCTCTGGAGAAAGGCCTTTCCTACGCAAAGGTGTTGAAGGATGCTGTAGGAAAAGTATGTCCGGCGGATCACGGCATTAAGCCAGAAGATCTGCGTATCAGGAAGACGCAATCTGGTGCGCGACTTCTTGAGGTACGGGGTGACAAGGGCGAAAAGGCAGATAGTTTTGCCGCTGCCCTGAGAGGAGTTCTGGTCTCCGATGTCTCGGTTTCTAGGCCCGTGAAGTGCTCTGAACTGCGCCTCATCGGCCTCGACGACAGCGTCGATAGGGATCAGGTTGTGTCTTCGGTAGCCCTGAGGGGGGAGTGCCCCGAAGGGAGTGTGAGGGTAGGAGAGATTCGCCGCGGCCCTTCTGGGCTGGGTGCCGTCTGGGTGCGTTGCCCAGTGGCAGCGGCTAAAAAGTTGGTTGCTGGTAGGCGGCTGCTCTTAGGGTGGAGCGCTGTTAGCGTTAGACTGTTGGCGGCCAGGCCCCAGAAGTGCTTCAGGTGCTTCGAACCTGGACACCAGCAGTTTAACTGCAAAAGCGATATCGACCGCAGCCGTCTGTGCTATCGTTGTGGTCAGTCGGGTCATAGGGCGGCGGCGTGCACATCTGAGCCGCACTGCCCTGTCTGTGAGGATGCGGGTAGACCTGCCAATCATTTGGTGGGTGCGAAGGGCTGCAAGTGCAGCCCACCCCGTCCGGCGAAGAAGAAGGTT
The DNA here is from genome assembly GCA_949126915.1 of Musotima nitidalis. NCBI lineage: Eukaryota > Metazoa > Arthropoda > Insecta > Lepidoptera > Crambidae > Musotima > Musotima nitidalis. Next base: position 71,385 of record OX421424.1, on the reverse strand, counting down.
GCCGCAGCTAAGACTTCCTCAGCTGCGGCCCCCGCTGCTCCTCTCCCCACTTCTTCGGGGACTCAGAGTGAGCGGCGTGTGGCGACGCCCCCACCGTCCAGCTAGGTGGGTGGCCGAGAGCGCGGGTGAGACTAGGGGTCTGTCCTCACCCGCTCTTCAAAGCTCTCGAGAAGGGGAGAGCCCTACCTTTTCAGGGCCTTCCTGCCGATTTTCCCGCGTTATGCGGGGCGCGCCAGAGGGGTCGCGGTGTCATGCGATTGCAATTCCCGTGTACCCCTCGAAATGCGCGTGAGGCAAATGGTCTGTTTTTTAGTGGGTATTCCGCCCCGTTGGTTGGTTGGTGGGGGGCGGCGAGTCCCACATATCCCCGTCACGACCCCATTGTGGCGGGGAATGCGTAAATGCATTTTTTGGGACCTTAAAAAAAAAAAAAAAAAAAAAAAAAAAAAAAAAAAAAAAAAAAAAAAAAAAAAAAAAAAAAAAAAAAAAAAAAAAAAAAAAAAAAAAAAAGGTTCCCGTGTGGAGTTGCCAGACTCCCATCAGGCGCGTCCCCGGGTGGCGGATAGGGGAAGCCACTCCGGCGTGGGTGGTCCCGGCTTCGGCTGGCGTGGACCAAAACTGGCGGGTTCTGGGCGCACCCCTGGCTGCGTCTCGGCGCAGCCGGAAAGCGGCCGTGTGGAGGGAGTCGCGACTCGGTCTCGCGGCTCTCGGGGAGGAGATCTCCCGGGAGGTTCCGTCTCGCCCCTCTGTTCTAACAGTCGGGTGGGATGGGGTCGCGCGGTGGGTCCGGCGGTTGCAGTTTTGTGATCGCCGGGTGGGCCTTGCCGATTGGCTACGGTCCCCCTTCGGGCAGCCTGTTACCCCCAGGGTTGGGGCCAGGGGTCTTGCCTTAGCGGCTGGGCCGAGAGGAACGCGAACCTCAATAATAAATCTGCGAAAAAGCCCGCAGCGGCGTCGCTTGTTCGGCGCTGCAGCGGCCCCTGCCGCAGCCGGCCTCGCGGAGAGGTTCGGTGGGCGCGGCGAGAGGACGCAGCCGCCTTCATGGCGGTGGGCGTGAGAGGATGCAAACCTCTATAAAAAATGCCCCTGCCGCAGCTGTGTGCCCCTAGGGTGGGGCCCAGTGGGCGCGGCGCGTGGACGCCTCGGGGTGTGACCCCGCCCTGAGCGCGGAAAGAGGAAGCCAACCTCTCTAAAATAATGGCACGGGGACGCCGTGGCCGGGAGGGCCGGACGGCGGTAAGAGGAAGTCAACCTCTATAAAAAATGACGCCAAGTCCGCAGCGGCGTCGCATTTAGTGATGCCGCAGCGGCCCCTGCCGCAGCTGGCCCGAGGTGTAGGGCTCAGTGGGCGCGGCGCGAGGTGGCCGCCGCCCTCTCACGAGGTGTGGTGGCTGGGAGCTGCGGGCGAATAACGGGGAAGTTTTCGCCCGCCTTGTACGGCTCCGGGACGGGGAGTGGCCCTTAACCCAGGTCCCTCCGTTGCGAGTGAGCCTGCCTCACGGCGGGCTGCGCGGAGGGCGGACATGTGTGTAATCCGAAAGGTGGTCCCTTGTCCGCTCTGTCCGACCGCGCGAGTAGGTGTTCCTTTGTTTTTTAGTCGGTGCGAGTCCGACATAACCCAGTGAGCCTCCCCGTGGCCTCTGGGTATGCATAAGGCATTTTTCAAAGGTTAAAAAAAAAAAAAAAAAAAAAGGTTAGGTTAGGTTCCCGTGTGGAGTTGCCAGACTCCCATCAGGCGCGTCCCCGGGTGGCGGATAGGGGAAGCCACTCCGGCGTGGGTGGTCCCGGCTTCGGCTGGCGTGGACCAAAACTGGCGGGTTCTGGGCGCACCCCTGGCTGCGTCTCGGCGCAGCCGGAAAGCGGCCGTGTGGAGGGAGTCGCGACTCGGTCTCGCGGCTCTCGGGGAGGAGATCTCCCGGGAGGTTCCGTCTCGCCCCTCTGTTCTGACAGTCGGGTGGGATGGGGTCGCGCGGTGGGTCCGGCGGTTGCAGTTTTGTGATCGCCGGGTGGGCCTCGCCGATTGGCTAAGGTCCCCCTTCGGGCAGCCTGTTACCCCCAGGGTTGGGGCCAGGGGTCTTGCCTTAGCGGCTGGGCCGAGAGGAACGCGAACCTCAATAATAAATCGGCGAAAAAGCCCGCAGCGGCGTCGCTTGTTCGGCGCTGCAGCGGCCCCTGCCGCAGCTGGCCTCGCGGAGAGGTTCGGTGGGCGCGGCGAGAGGACGCAGCCGCCTTCATGGCGGTGGGCGTGCGAGGAGGCAAACCTCGGTAAAAAATGCCCCTGCCGCAGCTGTGTGCCCCTAGGGTGGGGCCCAGTGGGCGCGGCGCGTGGACGCCTCGGGGTGTGACCCCGCCCTGAGCGCGGAAAGAGGAAGCCAACCTCTCTAAAATAATGGCACGGGGACGCCGTGGCCGGGAGGGCCGGACGGCGGTAAGAGGAAGTCAACCTCTATAAAAAATGACGCCAAGTCCGCAGCGGCGTCGCTTTTAGTGATGCCGCAGCGGCCCCTGCCGCAGCTGGCCCGAGGTGTAGGGCTCAGTGGGCGCGGCGCGAGGTGGCCGCCGCCCTCTCACGAGGTGTGGTGGCTGGGAGCTGCGGGCGAATAACGGGGAAGTTTTCGCCCGCCTCGTACAGCTCCGGGACGGGGAGTGGCCCTTAACACAGGTCCCTCCGTTGCGAGTGAGCCTGCCTCACGGCGGGCTGCGCGGAGGGCGGACATGTGTGTAATCCGAAAGGTGGTCCCTTGTCCGCTCTGTCCGACCGCGCGAGTAGGTGTTCCTTTGTTTTTTAGTCGGTGCGAGTCCGACATAACCCAGTGAGCCTCCCCGTGGCCTCTGGGTATGCATAATGCATTTTTCAAAGGTTAAAAAAAAAAAAAAAAAAAAAAAAAGGTTAGGTTAGGTTCCCGTGTGGAGTTGCCAGACTCCCATCGGGCGCGTCCCCAGGTGGCGGATAGGGGCATGCCACACATTGTGGTACCGGCTTTTAATTAATTTAATGTAAGTCCGGCGCGGACCAAAACTGGTGGGTTTTGTGGGGCGCACCCCCGGTCGCACTTCGCGGCTGGAAAGCGGCCCTGGGGTGGGGAGCCGCGTTCTGGTCGTGGCTTTTTAGGGGTGGCGAGCCTTCCCGGCTCTGGTTTTCCTGTCTCCTCCCTCTGTTCTGTCAGGGGGCTTGGAGATGGGATCGCGCGGCGGGCTGGGTTTCATTCCCACCCGTCGGGCAAACTGTTACCCCCATTCTGGGGACCAGGGGTCTTGCCTTCATCGGCCGGACCGAGAGGAGACAACCTCAATAATAAATCCCTAATCCTAAGCTTACGCCCGGCGAGAGGATGAATGGCTGGTGGGTGACCAGTCTTTAGGGCGTCACTCGGCCTGGGGATCAGCGGCCCCTCTGGTCGATAAATTCACGCTTACCCGGGTACAGGGGGCACTGCCCGGGTGGACTTTTTATTTCCCCCATACTCGTGGGATTCGCATGGATAAATCAAATAAAATCGTTTCTTTTGAAGATGTTGTGGCGTCTGGTGACGCGGAGTTGGATGCACCTTCGGGTGTTGCTGGTGTGGAGTTGGGTCAAGTTTTGACCAGGGCCGAAGTAGTGATTCGGTACGAAGAACAAATGCGCGTACTGAATGCGCTAGAGAAGGAAGCGGCCGATATGAGTCTGTCAGATGACGACATGGGTCTCGACAGCGACGATGAATCGGCTTCGGAGGTTGATGAGGAAGTGGTTATACCCTCAGCGCAGGAAACAGCGGACACTGCAAGGAGAGGTCGCGGCAGGCCGCCCACTCATGGTCTCACTATGGGTCTCGGCAGAGCTCGGTCCGAGCTCCATACTGCGAGAAGGGAGAAAGCCGTACAGAAGGAGGCTTTGGAGAAAAAGAAGGAGGAGGAAATGGCGAAGGTGGCAAGAGAAGCGCGGGCCCTCAGAAGTGAGCGAGGCTATGTGCCTACGCCGGCTCAATCCACATCACCCTCCGAGCTTTTAAAGAGGGTGGCACTGGACGTGGAAATGGTAGAGAAGGTTGCCCAGAAATCAGGCAACCTAAAGGGCACGTATGTTAAGGCCCTCAACGAAGCGGCGAAGTCGATCAAGGATGCAATGGGGGACTTCTACGAACTCTCCTTCTCATCCCCGGACGCCAAGAGACTACAGGAGGAAAACGACCGCCTACGGGAGATGGTCGCTACTATGCGTACCGAGATGACGCAGCTACGCGAGGACATGGAGGAGATGCGGCGGGAGAGGTCCAGGCCTCCCGTTTTTGAGGAAATGGCGCCGCCAAGTCCCCGTTCACCGGGTCTTGGCGTGGTGGCCGACGTTAGGGTTCCTTCGTCGCCGCGCGGCAGCCCGCAGGAGGACTTGGTCTCTTCAATAATGCGCCAAGTTAGCGCATTATTGGACGAGCGCCTTCGTCCTGCCGAGGCACCGCGCCCGCCTTCAGTACAGGCGGCAATTGTTGTCGAGGAGATTCCGAAGGGTACTGCGCCTACCAAGGCGCCCAAGGGAAAAGGGAAGAAACCCAAGCGATTGGCTGCCCCTTCTATCACGGCAGAAGTGACCCCTACAACATCTGGGGGCACCACTTATGCAGTTGTAGCGGGAGGAGAAGCAAACCCCGCAGGGGCAAAAAAGAAGGCTCAGCCTGCCAAAGACAAGCGGGCCAAAGAGAAGAAGAAGCGGAAACCGCACAAAATGCGCGTCCCCAAGTCTGCGGCTATCATACTGTCGCTGCAGCAGAAATCCTTGGATAGGGGGCTCACATACGCCGGTATCCTGCAGAAGGCGGTGAGGAATATCAGCGTCGATGAGATTGGCATTCAGCACGGAGAACTCAGAATACGGAAGACGCAGTCTGGCGCCCGTATTCTTGAAGTGTCGGGTTCGGAGAATGGCGCGAAGGCCGACCGTCTCTTTGGAGAGATGAGGAAGATTTTCGCTCCGGAGGTTGGGATGTCACGACCCGTTAAGTGCGCTGAATTGCGCCTGACCGGTCTAGACGACAGCATAGAGAAGGCTGGCGTGGTTTCTGCGATAGCCCTGAAGGGAGAATGCCCTGAAGGGAGTGTCAGGGTTGGAGAGATCCGCCGCGGGCGCTCTGGTTCGGGCGCTGTTTGGGTGCGCTGCCCGATTGCCGCGGCGAAGAAGCTGGTTGCCGAGAAGCGGCTCTGCTTAGGATGGAGCGCGGCGCGTGTTACGCTGCTAGAGGCGAGGAAGCCGAAGTGTTTTAGGTGCTTCGAGCCCGGCCATGTACAGTTCAACTGTAAGTCGGAGGTGGACCGTAGCGGTCTCTGTTACCGCTGCGGGCAGGCCGGGCATAAAGCGGCGGCGTGCGAGAATAGCCCGCACTGCCTTCTTTGTTCTGCCGCGGGGAAGCCAGCGAGTCATGCGCTGGGAAGCAAGGGGTGCAAACCAGCCCCCTCGAGGTCGTCCAAGAGGTTGGCACAGACGCAAGTGCGTCGAGTCGCTGCAAGTGCAGCTGCCGCCTCCAGCCCCGGCACCCAAGTCGAGGGCCAGCCGGAAGAATCGCCACCGGCATCTTCATAGCCGGCCGAGAGCCGCGGGTGAGTGACGCGGGGACGTCCTCATCCGCCTTTTCAGCACAGCTCTCGCGATGGGGGAGGGTCTTGGCTCTCCCGTCGAGTACGCCCGAGTAGTACGGGCCGCGCGTGAGGGACGCGGAGCATCCAATAGGAATTCCCGCTTCCCTCTCTTTCTTTCGCGCGAGATGGCGTTGGGTCCTTTTTTAGTGGGTATTCCGCCCAATTGGTTGGTTGGTGGGGGCGGCGAGTCCCACATATCCCCGTCACTCCCCGTGTGGCGGGGAATGCGTAAATGCATTTTTTGGGACCTTAAAAAAAAAAAAAAAAAAAAAAAAAAAAAAAAGGTTAGGTTAGGTTCCCGTGTGGAGTTGCCAGACTCCCATCGGGCGCGTCCCCGGGTGGCGGATAGGGGCATGCCACACATTGTGGTACCGGCTTTTTGAGTAATGTAAGTCCGGCGCGGACCAAAACTGGCGGGTTTTGTGGGGCGCACCCCCGGTCGCACTTCGCGGCTGGAAAGCGGCCCTGGGGTGGGGAGCCGCGTTCTGCGTCGTGGCTTTTTTGGGGTGGCGAGCCTTCCCGGCTCTGGTTTTCCTGTCTCCCCCCTCTGTTCTGTCAGGGGGCTTGGAGATGGGATCGCGCGGCGGGCAGGGTTTCATTCCCACCCGTCGGGCAAACTGTTACCCCCATTCTGGGGACCAGGGGTCTTGCCTTCACCGGCCGGACCGAGAGGAGACAACCTCAATAATAAATTCCCAATCCTAAGCTTTACGCCCGGCGAGAGGATGAATGGCTGGTGGGTGACCAGTCTTTAGGGCGTCACTCGGCCAGGGGATCAGCGGCCCCTCTGGTCGATAAATTTACGCTTACCCGGGTACAGGGGGCACTGCCCGGGTGGACTTTTTATATCCCCCATACTCGTGGGACTCATATGGATTCTTTTAACAAAAATTTCGTTTCGTCGGAGGGTGTGGCGTCGCAAGACGCGGAGGAAGGTGCGCTTTCAGGCGCGGAGAGTGAGGGGGTGAGTCGCATCCCGGGCCAGATGTTGTCGAGGGCCGAGGTAGTCATTAGATACCGCGACCAAATGCGGGTCTTAGAGGCGTTGGAGAGGGAGGCAAACCGGTCTCTCTCTGATTTGAGTGAGGGAGATTCAGAGGGTGTCTTGTCTGAGGTGGAGCTAGACAGTGACGACCATTCAGAGGTCGAAGAAGAGATGGAAGCCGATGTTTCGGCTAAAGGTCCAGCGGATGCCGTGAAGAAGGGGCGCGGTAGACCCCCTACGCATGGTCTCTGTATGGGGCTAGGGAAGGCGCGTTCATTTCTCCAGACGGCGAAGAGAGCGAAGGCGGATGAGCAAGCTCGTCTCGCTGCGCAGAAAGAGGCTGAGGTTTTGGAGATGGCCAACGCAGCGCGTGCTCTGAGAAGCGAGCGTGGCCATGTGGAGAGACCGATCGAACGGGTCCCAGTTTCGGAACTGGTGAAGGGGGTGGAAGTCGACCTGACAGTGGTCGAAAACGTGGCGAAGAAGTCAGGAAACCTGAAGGGCACCTACGTCAAAGCCCTGAACGCCGCTGTCATATCGATAAGAGGAGCGGTCGGCGACATCTATGACCGCTCTTTCTCTTCGGTCGAGTCCAAGCAGCTGCAGGAGGATAATGACCGCCTGCGGACCAAGGTGGCCGAGCTAAGCGTCCAGATGATGAAGCTTGGAGATGAAGTAGATGTGCTGAAAGAGCAGCTGCGCAGCGAGAAGTCGTCACGGCAGAACCAGCGGGAGAGGTCCATGCCTCCCGTTGTTGAAGATTCCGTCGCGCCGTCTTTTCCTTCACCGGGTAGAGCGAGCTCCCCGGTAGCTGCCCCAGCAGTTCCTCCTCCATTGGAGGACTTAGAGGCGTCCATCCTCCGTAAAGTTACGGCTCTTTTGGACGCGCGTTTGCCGCCAGCAACAGTAGCTTCTACTGTGCGGCCTGCTGCACCATCTGCAGCGAAAAAGAAGAAGGAGAAGCGGCGAGCCCCAAAACCTGTGGCTCTTCCCGCTCAAGAGGTGGTTATTCCAGCGCCAGCAGAGGCAGCTGACGGCGGTTTTACCGTAGTCGCCAAGCGGAGGTCCAGGCCCGCTGCGAAACAGCCCGCTGAGAAACAGCCCGCGAAGAAGGTTGCGAAGCCCAAGCGCAAGAAAAAGCCTCGCAAGCAGAAGATGCAAGAGCCCAAATCATCGGCGATTGCTCTGTCTCTGCCGCAGGAGGCATTGGAGAAAGGCCTTACGTACGCGAATGTACTTAGAGAAGTGATAGGGAAAGTCTGTCCGGCGGATCATGGCATAGAGCCAGACAATCTGAGGATTCGTAAGACGCAATCCGGTGGGCGCGTCCTAGAAGTTCGGGGCGATAAGGGCGAGAAGGCGGATAGTTTTGCCGCTGCCTTGAGAGGGGTTCTGGTCCCCGATGTCGTAGTTTCTAGGCCGATGAAGTGCTCTGAACTGCGCCTCATCGGCCTCGACGACAGCGTCGATAGGGATCAGGTCGTGTCTTCCGTAGCCCTGAGGGGGGAGTGCCCCGAAGGGAGTGTGAGGGTAGGTGAGATTCGCCGCGGCCCGTCTGGGCTGGGTGCCGTCTGGGTGCGTTGCCCAGTGGCAGCGGCTAAAAAGTTGGTTGCTGGTAGGCGGCTGCTTTTAGGGTGGAGCGCTGTTAGCGTTAGACTGTTGGCGGCCAGGCCCCAGAAGTGCTTCAGGTGCTTCGAACCTGGACACCAGCAGTTTAACTGCAAAAGCGATATCGACCGCAGCCGTCTGTGCTATCGTTGTGGTCAATCGGGTCATAGGGCGGCGGCGTGCACATCTGAGCCGCACTGCCCTGTCTGCGGGGATGTAGGTAGACCTGCCAGTCATCTGGTGGGTGCGAAGGGCTGCAAGTGCAGCCCACCCCGTCCGGCGAAGAAGAAGGTTGCCGCAGCTAAGACTTCCTCAGCTGCGGCCCCCGCCGCTCCTCTCCCCACTGCTTCGGGGACTCAGAGTGAGCGGCGTGTGGAGATACCCCCACCGTCCAGCTAGGTGGGTGGCCGAGAGCGCGGGTGAGACTAGGGGTCTGTCCTCACCCGCTCTTCAAAGCTCTCGAGAAGGGGAGAGCCCAACGTTTTCAGGGCCTTCCTGCCGAGTTTCCTGCGTTATGCGGGGCGCGCCAGAGGGGACGCGGTGTCATGCCACCGCAATTCCCGTGTCCCCCTCGAAATGCGCGTGAGGCAAATGGTCTGTTTTTTAGTGGGTATTCCGCCCCGTTGGTTGGTTGGTGGGGGGCGGCGAGTCCCACATATCCCCGTCACGACCCCATTGTGGCGGGGAATGCGTAAATGCATTTTTTGGGACCTTAAAAAAAAAAAAAAAAAAAAAAAAAAAGGTTAGGTTAGGTTAGGTTAGGTTCCCGTGTGGAGTTGCCAGACTCCCATCGGGCGCGTCCCCGGGTGGCGGATAGGGGCATGCCACACATTGTGGTACCGGCTTTTTGAGTAATGTAAGTCCGGCGCGGACCAAAACTGGCGGGTTTTGTGGGGCGCACCCCCGGTCGCACTTCGCGGCTGGAAAGCGGCCCTGGGGTGGGGAGCCGCGTTCTGTTTCGCGGCTTTTTCGGGGTGGCGAGCCTTCCCGGCTCTGGTTTTCCTGTCTCCCCCCTCTGTTCTGTCAGGGGGCTTGGAGATGGGATCGCGCGGCGGGCAGGGTTTCATTCCCACCCGTCGTGCAGACTGTTACCCCCATTCTGGGGACCAGGGGTCTTGCCTTCAACGGCCGGACCGAGAGGAGACAACCTCAATAATAAATCCCTAATCCTAAGCTTACGCCCGGCGAGAGGATGAATGGCTGGTGGGTGACCAGTCTCAAGGGCGTCACTCGGCCAGGGGATCAGCGGCCCCTCTGGTCGATAAATTTACGCTTACCCGGGTACAGGGGGCACTGCCCGGGTGGACTTTTTATTTCCCCCATACTCGTGGGACTCATATGGATTCTTTAAATAAAAATTTCGTTTCGTCGGAGGGTGTGGCGTCGCAAGACGCGGAGGAAGGTGCGCTTTCAGGCGCGGAGAGTGAGGGGGTGAGTCGCATCCCGGGCCAGATGTTGTCGAGGGCCGAGGTGGTGATTCGTTACCGCGATCAAATGCGGGTTTTGGAGGCGTTGGAGAGGGAGGCAAATCGCTCTATCTCCGATTTGAGTGAGGGAGATTCCGAGGGTATCTTGTCTGAGGTAGACAGTGACGACCACTCAGAGATCGAAGAAGAGGTAGAAGCCGATGTTTCGGCTAAAGGTCCAGCGGATGCCGTGAAGAAGGGGCGCGGTAGGCCCCCTACGCATGGTCTCTGTATGGGGCTAGGGAAGGCGCGTTCATTTCTCCAGACGGCGAAGAGAGCGAAGGCGGATGAGCAAGCTCGTCTCGCTGCGCAGAAAGAGGCTGAGGTTTTGGAGATGGCCAACGCAGCGCGTGCTCTGAGAAGCGAGCGTGGCCACATCGAGAGACCGATTGAACGGGTCCCAGTGTCGGAACTGGTCAAGGGGGTGGAAGTCGACTTGACTGTTGTCGAAAATGTGGCGAAGAAGTCTGGACATCTTAAGGGCACTTATGTCAAAGCCCTCAAAGAAGCCGTCACCTCGATTAGGGGAGCGGTCGGCGACATCTACGACCGCTCTTTTTCATCAGTGGAGTCCAAACAACTGCAGGAGGACAATGACCGCCTGCGGACCAAGGTGGCCGAACTCAGCGTCCGAATGACGCAGCTTGCGGATGAAGTGGACGTGCTGAAGGAGCAACTGCGTAACGAGAGGTCGTCGCGGTTAATAGAGGAGAGGGAGGTTGAGCGTCAGAGCCAGCGGGAGAGGTCCAGTCCTCCCGTTGTGGAAGCTCCTTCGTTGATTGTCGCGCCGATGTTTCCTTCACCGGGTAGAGTTCACCCCCCGGTTACTACCCCAGCGGTTTCTTCCCCTCTGGAGGACTTAGAAGCGTCGATCCTCCAAAAGCTTACAGCTCTTTTGGACGCGCGTTTGCCGCCAGTGGCGCTAGCCCCTGCAGTGCGGCCAGCTGCTACTTCTGCAGCAAAAAAGAAGAGAGAGAAGCGGCGAGCCCAGAAGTCTGTGGCTCCGCCCGCTCAAGAAGAGGTAGTTCCAACTCCGTCTGAACCAGCTAACGACGGTTTTACGTTGGTTACCAAGCGGAAGTCCAGGCCCGCTGAGGTGAAGAAGAAGGCTACGTCGTCGAAGCGCAAAGCACAGCGCAAGCAGAAGATGCAAGTGCCTAAGTCTTCGGCGATTGCACTATCTCTGCCGCAGGAGGCTCTGGAGAAAGGCCTTTCCTACGCAAAGGTGCTGAAGGATGCAGTAGGGAAAGTCTGTCCGGCGGATCACGGAATAGAGCCAGAGAAGCTGCGAATCCGCAAGACGCAATCCGGTGGGCGCGTCCTAGAAGTCTGGGGCGATAAGGGCGAGAAGGCGGATAGTTTCGCCGCTGCTTTGAGAGGGGTTCTGGTCCCCGATGTCGTAGTTTCTAGGCCGATGAAGTGCTCTGAGCTGCGCCTCATCGGCCTCGACGACAGCGTCGATAGGGATCAGGTCGTGTCGTCGGTAGCCCTGAGGGGGGAGTGCCCCGAAGGGAGTGTAAGAGTAGGAGAGATACGTCGCGGCCCTTCTGGGTTGGGTGCCGTTTGGGTGCGCTGCCCAGTGGCCGCGGCTAAAAAGTTGGTCGCTGGTAGGCGGCTGCTCTTAGGGTGGAGCGCTGTTAGCGTTAGACTGTTGGCGGCCAGGCCCCAGAAGTGCTTCAGGTGCTTCGAACCTGGACACCAGCAATTTAACTGCAAAAGCGACATCGACCGCAGCCGTCTGTGCTATCGTTGTGGTCAGTCAGGTCATAGGGCGGCGGCGTGCACATCTGAGCCGCACTGCCCTGTCTGTGAGGATGCGGGTAGACCTGCCAATCATTTGGTGGGTGCGAAGGGCTGCAAGTGCAGCCCACCCCGTCCGGCGAAGAAGAAGGTTGCCGCAGCTAAGACTTCCTCAGCTGCGGCCCCCGCTGCTCCTCTCCCCACTTCTTCGGGGACTCAGAGTGAGCGGCGTGTGGAGACACCCCCACCGTCCAGCTAGGTGGGTGGCCGAGAGCGCGGGTGAGACACGGGGTCTGTCCTCACCCGTTCTTCAAAGCTCTCGAGAAGGGGAGAGCCCTACCTTTTCAGGGCCTTCCTGCCGGGTTTCCCGCGTTATGCGGGGCGCGCCAGAGGGGTCGCGGCGTCATGCCACAGCTATTCCCGTGTCCCCCTCGAAATGCGCGTGAGGCAAATGGTCTGTTTTTTAGTGGGTATTCCGCCCCGTTGGTTGGTTGGTGGGGGGCGGCGAGTCCCACATATCCCCGTCACGACCCCATTGTGGCGGGGAATGCGTAAATGCATTTTTTGGGACCTTAAAAAAAAAAAAAAAAAAAAAAAAAAAGGTTAGGTTAGGTTCCCGTGTGGAGTTGCCAGACTCCCATCAGGCGCGTCCCCGGGTGGCGGATAGGGGAAGCCACTCCGGCGTGGGTGGTCCCGGCTTCGGCTGGCGTGGACCAAAACTGGCGGGTTCTGGGCGCACCCCTGGCTGCGTCTCGGCGCAGCCGGAAAGCGGCCGTGTGGAAGGAGTCGCGACTCGGTCTCGCGGCTCTCGGGGAGGAGATCTCCCGGGAGGTTCCGTCTCGCCCCTCTGTTCTAACAGTCGGGTGGGATGGGGTCGCGCGGTGGGTCCGGCGGTTGCAGTTTTGTGATCGCCGGGTGGGCCTTGCCGATTGGCTACGGTCCCCCTTCGGGCAGCCTGTTACCCCCAGGGTTGGGGCCAGGGGTCTTGCCTTAGCGGCTGGGCCGAGAGGAACGCGAACCTCAATAATAAATCTGCGAAAAAGCCCGCAGCGGCGTCGCTTGTTCGGCGCTGCAGCGGCCCCTGCCGCAGCCGGCCTCGCGGAGAGGTTCGGTGGGCGCGGCGAGAGGACGCAGCCGCCTTCATGGCGGTGGGCGTGAGAGGAGGCAAACCTCTATAAAAAATGCCCCTGCCGCAGCTGTGTGCCCCTAGGGTGGGGCCCAGTGGGCGCGGCGCGTGGACGCCTCGGGGTGTGACCCCGCCCTGAGCGCGGAAAGAGGAAGCCAACCTCTCTAAAATAATGGCACGGGGACGCCGTGGCCGGGAGGGCCGGACGGCGGTAAGAGGAAGTCAACCTCTATAAAAAATGACGCCAAGTCCGCAGCGGCGTCGCTTTTAGTGATGCCGCAGCGGCCCCTGCCGCAGCTGGCCCGAGGTGTAGGGCTCAGTGGGCGCGGCGCGAGGTGGCCGCCGCCCTCTCACGAGGTGTGGTGGCTGGGAGCTGCGGGCGAATAACGGGGAAGTTTTCGCCCGCCTTGTACGGCTCCGGGACGGGGAGTGGCCCTTAACACAGGTCCCTCCGTTGCGAGTGAGCCTGCCTCACGGCGGGCTGCGCGGAGGGCGGACATGTGTGTAATCCGAAAGGTGGTCCCTTGTCCGCTCTGTCCGACCGCGCGAGTAGGTGTTCCTTTGTTTTTTAGTCGGTGCGAGTCCGACATAACCCAGTGAGCCTCCCCGTGGCCTCTGGGTATGCATAAGGCATTTTTCAAAGGTTAAAAAAAAAAAAAAAAAAAAAAAAGGTTAGGTTAGGTTAGGTTAGGTTAGGTTAGGTTAGGTTAGGTTAGGTTAGGTTAGGTTAGGTTAGGTTAGGTTAGGTTAGGTTCCCGTCCCGTGTGGAGTTGCCAGACTCCCATCGGGCGCGTCCCCGGGTGGCGGATAGGGGCATGCCACACATTGTGGTACCGGCTTTTAAATAATGTAAGTCCGGCGCGGACCAAAACTGGTGGGTTTTGTGGGGCGCACCCCCGGTTGCATTTCGCGGCTGGAAAGCGGCCCAGAGGTGCCGTTGTCACACGGCGTAGGGTGTCGGCTGCTCCCAGCACGCCTCAGCTCATCTGAGGTGGCAGGGGATGCAGCCCATTTTCCCGAGTGGAGGCGAGGCGTTTTGGCGCCTTTTGTTTCGCCCTTTCGAGGGCAGTGGCCGCTTTCATGCGGCGGTGGGTGGCAGGCCTGCAAGGCCTGCGGCGCGGCGAGTCCGGCAGTCACATCCCAGTGGCTGTCGGGGGGGTCTCTTGACTCCCCGTCGGGCAATCCGTAATCCGCAGTCTGCGGACCGGAGGTGCCACTCACTGAGAGTGGTGCCGCGTGGAAGAATACCACTATAATAAATTACCCCAATCCCAAGGTGAGCGGATCGTGCCGAAGGGATGCATGGCTGGAGGGAGTCCAGTCGCTAGCGTGCAGGGGAACTCACCCCTGAAAAAAGAGAGGGAGAATAGGAAAAATGACAATCACAAGTAGTTCGGAAAAGAATCTCCGGGCAGGTCCCCGAAAGGGGGAATCCTGCACACCCGCCTCGGCGGGTGTCTGCCCCGTTGTATACGGAGGGGGCACCAACTGCTTCGGGGGTCAGCAGGCTGCCGATTCCCGCAACGACGACAATGGCTTTTGTTTATCTGATTTTTGTGATGCTTCGCGATTTGGAGTACTACGCCTCCGGGGTGGGGGCAAGCCGCTGCGCGATGAGCGTGGCAGGTTCCTCACCGCCCCGGTGCCGCAGGAGGATAAGGTTGTTTCCGACGGCTCTGCAGGGACCATGGACACCGTGGGCCCCGTAGAGCTGTCTCAGATGTCGGAGGTTGACGAGGGCGGTGCTTCTGTGCGCAGCCCCCGTCAAAAACGAAAGAGGTCGCCCGGGGCAGGCTCAGCAAGTGAGGATGAGGTTCCTCCTTCCACGTCGGGTCAGGCCGAGTCCTCGGTGGTGAGGGCCCAAACCAAGCGCGGCCGCTCCCATGGCCGCACACATGGCTTGACGGTTGGACTCGGCGAAGCCAGGAGGGCGCTGAGTGCCGGCCGAGTGCAATCCCGACTGGAAGCTCAGCGGGAGAAGGAGGCGAAGACGAGCCCCTCTCGCGCTCCCGATTGCGCGACCGCCTTTAAGGCAATGGCGGCGACCTGGGAGCCAGCCAGCACCGTCTCCGCCTCCACTCTGGCGGAGAGGATGACGCAGGTCCTCGCCGCCGTCGAAGAGATGTCGGGTCGGTCATCGTCCCTGAAGGGGACCTTCCACGGCGGGTTCAAGACCGCCGTGGAAGTCGGTAGGGAGTGCCTCCAGGCCTGGTCGGCCCGTACTCCTGCGTCAGAGGATGGCATGCTGCGGCTGGAGCTGGAGCGCCTCAGGGCCAGCGACAAGGCTCTGAGGCAGGAGAACGCCCGCCTCCTGGCGCAGCATGCGGAGGTTTTGAGGGAGGTCTCCTCTCTCCGCGAGGAGGTGCGGAGAGTGGAGAGGCCTGCGCCTCTGGATCTGGCGCAGGTCGAGGAGCGTCTTTCGCAGGAGCTGGGTGCGCGCGTCATGAGGGTGCTGGACGCGCGCATCGAAGGCCTGGAGGTGTCTGGCCGCCTGCTGCCCGAGAAATCTGTGCGTCCCCCGCTTCGGGCAGACCGGGCGGCCCTTTCGCCGCAGCCGGGCCCATCTTCGGCCCCTGCTGTGGCTCCACTGCGGCCCCCTCCACCCCCTATCAAGAAGGGGAAGGGAAAGGGGAAGGGAAAGGGGAAGAAGCAGCCGGTGCCTGTTTTGGCGTCCGCACCGGCTGTTCCTTCCTCTCCATCGGAGGTCCGTCCAGCGGCTCCCGTTGCCACCCCGTCCCAGTCGAGTGGCCAGGAACGGGAGACCTGGACCACTGTGGTCTCGCGCCGCCCCAAAGGGAGAGTGGCGGCGCAGGCCAAAGGGTCGCGGAGCGCTGCTCCTGCCAGGCCGGCACCACAGCCGGGCCGATCGGCAACAGCCCCCGCCAAAAAGAAGGCGCTGCGCCCGCCATCATCTGCAGCAGTGGTCATGACGCTGCTGCCGGGCGCAGTGGAGCGGGGCCGCACTTATGAGGCGGTGATCGCTGAGGCCAAGGCGAAGATACGCCTTGCCGACCTCGGCATTGCCTCAGTGCGGTTCCGCAAGGCAGCGACGGGGGCCCGGGTCCTCGAGATCGCGGGAGAGGCCCGGGAGGAGAAGGCCGATCGGTTGGCGGAGCGTCTCCAGGCGATCTATTTGCCGGAGGACGTCAGGGTCTCCAGGCCGGTGATGCGGGCAGACGTCCGCATCGCGGGTCTGGACGACTCTGTCTCCAGGGAGGAGGTTGTGGCGGCGGTGGCGGCAGTCGGCGGCTGCGCTCCCGACCTCGTGAGGCCGGGGGCGATCGGAAGGGCTACCTCTGCGGGGCTGGGGGCCATTGTGGTCTCCTGCCCCGTGGCGGTAGCGAAACGGGTGGCCAGCGGGCGATTGCTCGTTGGCTGGGTGTCGGCTGGGACGACTCTTTTGGAATCTCGTCCCAGCCGCTGCTTTAGGTGTTTCGCGCTGGGCCATCTTGGGGCCCAGTGCAAGTCTTCGGTCGACCGCAGCGATAACTGCTTCCGCTGCGCTCGACCAGGGCACCGAGCCCGAGACTGCTCTGCCCCCCCCCACTGCCCCCTCTGTGAGGAGGCTGGGAGGGTGGCCGACCATCGCCCTGGGGGTAAGGCTTGCGCCCGGTCCCCCAAGGCCAAAAAGAAGGGCCCCGGCAAAGGCGTGCTGCCATTGGGCCCTACCGCCGCCACGGATCGGCCGGAGGAGGTTGACATGGAGACCCACTAATTTATGGCTCTCCAGCTCAACCTTCTTCAGGCGAACCTTAACCACTCCGCCGCGGCCCAGGATCTTCTTCTTCAGGACATGGCGGAGTGGCAGGTCGGTCTGGCAGTGGCCGCTGAGCCCTACCGCGTCCCGGTCCGTTCCGACTGGGTCTGCGACGCGGACGGCTCAGTGGCCATCATTCAGCGTATGGCGGCGGGCACTCCCCCTCTCGTCCTCGTCGGGAGAGGGGGAGGTTTTGTAGCCGCTCGGGTCGGCGGGGTGGTGGTTGTGGGGGTCTATTTCTCCCCCAATCGCCCCCTCGTCGAGTTCGAGCGGTTTTTGGTCAGGTTGGGCGCTATAACCCAGGGCTCTTCTCTCCCCGTCATTGTGATGGGGGACCCCAACGCCAAATCCACGGCGTGGGGCTCCCGGACGACTGACGGGAGGGGGACGGCCTTGGAGGAATGGGTGACAGAGTGTGGGCTGTCCATCCTCAATCGCGGTTCGGTGGACACGTGCGTGCGCCGCAACGGGGGGTCTGTTATCGACATCTCGTTTGCGGCGCCCTCTCTCGCGCATCGTGTCCACGATTGGAGGGTGCTGGGGGATGTGGAGACATTGTCTGATCACCGTTATATCAGATTCAGTGTCTCCACATCGGTGCCAGCGCCCAGCGGAGGTGTTGGAGAGCCGCGATTGGACGGCCCACGATGGGCGATCAAGCGCCTCGACAGGTCTTTGCTGCGGGAGGCAGCCCTGGTCGAGGCGTGGCCACGGGAGCCACCGCTGGTGGACGTGGAGGGGGAGGCTGCGAGGGTGTGCGCGGCCATGGCGCGTATTTGTGACGTGGCCATGCCCCGTGTTCGCGCCCCCCCGCGCAGATCCCAGGTCTACTGGTGGTCGCCGGAGATCGCCCAGCTCCGCCGAACCTGTGCGGTGGAGCGGCGCCGCTACCAGAGGTGTCGCGG
Source organism: Musotima nitidalis (assembly GCA_949126915.1). Lineage (NCBI taxonomy): Eukaryota > Metazoa > Arthropoda > Insecta > Lepidoptera > Crambidae > Musotima > Musotima nitidalis. Next base: position 54,188 of record OX421424.1, on the reverse strand, counting down.
AAGGAGAATCCGCGACGACGCCGAGTTGGATCGGCTCTACGCCGCCTATAGAGAGGCGGTGAGGGCCCTTCGCGGGGCCATTAGCCGGTCCAAAGCCGCAGCGTGGGACGAGCTGCTGGAGGCCGTTGAGGCGGATCCATGGGGCAGGCCGTACAAAATAGTACGGCAAAAGCTCCGAGCGTGGACCCCTCCCGTCTCCAGCAGTCTCGAACCGGCGGTACTCGGTAGGGTGGTTGAGGCACTGTTCCCAGACAGGGGAACCGACTTCGTGCCTCCCACTATGGCGGCGCCAGATGTCACCCGTGACTCGGGCACTGAGGATGTGCCCGAGCTCACCGAGGAGGAAGTAGGAAGGGCCGTGCTACGCCTGAGGGGCAAGAGCACGGCCCCAGGTCCCGACGGCATTCCGACGAGGGCGTGGGACCTGGTTTTGAGCGGGGAGGAAGCGCCTTTTCTTTCCCGCGTGACCTCCCTCTTTGCTAGGTGTCTGCGGGATGGGGTTTTTCCGCGGCGCTGGAAGGAGGGCCGCTTGGTACTCCTTCCCAAAGAGGGACGTCCGGCCGATGACCCTTCTGGTTATCGGCCCATCGTGCTGCTCGACGAGGCGGGCAAGCTCCTGGAGCGTGTCATCACCAACCGCCTCGTCGAGCACCTGGAGGAGGTCGGACCAGATCTGTCCGACCACCAGTTCGGGTTCCGCCGCGGCCGATCGACGATTGACGCGATCGGCCGCTTGCAGGACCTGTCGGAGAGGGCGGTTTCCCGGGGTGGGGTGTTGATTGCGGTGTCGCTCGATATCGCGAACGCCTTCAACACCCTGCCCTGGTCAACGATTATGGAGGCGCTCCGATATCACGGGGTGCCTCCATATCTGCGGCGGTTGTTGGGGAGCTACCTGTCGGAGAGGGCGGTAGTCTTCCCAACGATGGGCGGAGGAGGCTGTCGTCGGCGTATGGTGTGCGGTGTTCCACAGGGGTCTGTCCTGGGACCACTCCTGTGGAACATCGGATATGATTACGTTCTGCGCTGTGTGAACTTGCACGGCGTGGACGTGATCTGTTACGCCGACGACACCCTCGTAACATCCCGGGGTTCTGATCCCCGGGATGCGAGAGTGTTGGCCACTGTCGGCGTCGCGGCGGTGGTCGAGAGGATACGGCGGCTGGGGCTCGAGGTGGCACTGCATAAATCCGGGGCCATTATTTTCCATGGTCCCCGGAGGCGGCCGCCTCCTGGCCCTAGTATCGTGGTAGGAGGAACTCCCATCCCTGTCGAGAACACGCTGAAGTATCTCGGCGTCCTTCTCGACAGCAGATGGGACTTCGAAGCGCACCTTCGGCACCTAGGCCCGAGGTTGGTGAGCACGGCGGGAGCTCTATCTCGCCTGCTCCCCAATCTCGGAGGGAGTGGCGGCAGTTGTCGCCGCCTTTACACGGGAGTGGTGCGGTCCATAGCCCTGTATGGAGCCCCAATCTGGGCGAGCTCCATATCGGGTCGCCATCGACAGATCCTGCAGCAGTCGCAGAGGGTCATGGCGACCCGTGTCGTTAGGGGGTATCGCACCATCTCCCATGAGGTGGCATGCGCGCTCGCCGGGTCCCTGCCATGGGACCTCGACGCCGAGGTTCTCTCGGCGGTCTACTGGCGTGGCGCGCAATCCCGGAGCCAGGGTCTCCGCCCCACACCGGACACAGTGGTGCGGTGGCGTCGAGACGCTCAGACACAGGCTCTGGGCGCATGGCGGCGGCAGCTACACAGGAGCGCCGAACTACGTGCCGAAGGATCGAGGCGCCGTATCCTCGAGGCGGTCGGGCCCATATTGGAGCGATGGGTCGGCCGTCGGTGGGGGTCGATGACTTTCCGGCTCACACAGGTACTTTCCGGGCACGGGTGCTTTGGGAAGTATCTGTGCGACGTCGCCGGGGGGGAGTCGACCCGGTGTTGCCACCACTGTGACTGCGCGATGGATGATGCGCAGCACACTTTGGTGGCGTGCCCTGCGTGGGCGGGGCCGCGGTCGACGTTAGCCGCGGCCCTGGGTGGAGTGGCTCTCTCGCTGCCGACCATCATGCAAAAGATGGTCGACAGCGAGACGGCGTGGGAGGCGATGGCCTCCTTCTGCGAAGTGGTGATGTCGCAGAAGGAGGCCGCGGAGCGGGAGAGGGAGCGGGATCCGCTCTCTCTCCGGCTACGCCGTTGGCGCAGCGGGCGGGCCAGGAGGGCCCGTCAGGCAGCGCCCGGGGGGTCTTAGGCGGCGGGGGCAGGGGGCCCCTTCCGTCTCGCCATAGACCCCCCCCGAAGTCGGCCAGTTACGCCATGGCCGCACAAGGAGGTAGGGGGGGCGCTGCAAATTGCGCCTTCCTGAGGAGGTCTCCCCGGTTCTGATCCGGGGGACGTTGGCCGCGGGCGGGGTTCCAGAAGCTACAAACCCGGGCACTGGTGCCTCGCCCCTTTTCAACAGCGGTGGGCGTCGTCTGAAGTTTTTTAGTGGGTAGGACTGCGGTGGTCGTGTCGGCCGCAGTGAGCCCCACACCCCCTCCCGGTCTCCCCCTTTGGCCGGGAGACAGTGCGTAAGCAGCATTTTTTTACAGACGATAATAAAAAAAAAAAAAAAAAAAGGTTAGGTTCCCGTGTGGAGTTGCCAGACTCCCATCAGGCGCGTCCCCGGGTGGCGGATAGGGGAAGCCACTCCGGCGTGGGTGGTCCCGGCTTCGGCTGGCGTGGACCAAAACTGGCGGGTTCTGGGCGCACCCCTGGCTGCGTCTCGGCGCAGCCGGAAAGCGGCCGTGTGGAGGGAGTCGCGACTCGGTCTCGCGGCTCTCGGGGAGGAGATCTCCCGGGAGGTTCCGTCTCGCCCCTCTGTTCTAACAGTCGGGTGGGATGGGGTCGCGCGGTGGGTCCGGCGGTTGCAGTTTTGTGATCGCCGGGTGGGCCTTGCCGATTGGCTACGGTCCCCCTTCGGGCAGCCTGTTACCCCCAGGGTTGGGGCCAGGGGTCTTGCCTTAGCGGCTGGGCCGAGAGGAACGCGAACCTCAATAATAAATCTGCGAAAGAGCCCGCAGCGGCGTCGCTTGTTCGGCGCTGCAGCGGCCCCTGCCACAGCCGGCCTCGCGGAGAGGTTCGGTGGGCGCGGCGAGAGGACGCAGCCGCCTTCATGGCGGTGGGCGTGAGAGGATGCAAACCTCTATAAAAAATGCCCCTGCCGCAGCTGTGTGCCCCTAGGGTGGGGCCCAGTGGGCGCGGCGCGTGGACGCCTCGGGGTGTGACCCCGCCCTGAGCGCGGAAAGAGGAAGCCAACCTCTCTAAAATAATGGCACGGGGACGCCGTGGCCGGGAGGGCCGGACGGCGGTAAGAGGAAGTCAACCTCTATAAAAAATGACGCCAAGTCCGCAGCGGCGTCGCTTTTAGTGATGCCGCAGCGGCCCCTGCCGCAGCTGGCCCGAGGTGTAGGGCTCAGTGGGCGCGGCGCGAGGTGGCCGCCGCCCTCTCACGAGGTGTGGTGGCTGGGAGCTGCGGGCGAATAACGGGGAAGTTTTCGCCCGCCTTGTACGGCTCCGGGACGGGGAGTGGCCCTTAACCCAGGTCCCTCCGTTGCGAGTGAGCCTGCCTCACGGCGGGCTGCGCGGAGGGCGGACATGTGTGTAATCCGAAAGGTGGTCCCTTGTCCGCTCTGTCCGACCGCGCGAGTAGGTGTTCCTTTGTTTTTTAGTCGGTGCGAGTCCGACATAACCCAGTGAGCCTCCCCGTGGCCTCTGGGTATGCATAAGGCATTTTTCAAAGGTTAAAAAAAAAAAAAAAAAAAAAAAGGTTAGGTTAGGTTAGGTTAGGTTAGGTTAGGTTAGGTTAGGTTAGGTTAGGTTAGGTTAGGTTAGGTTAGGTTAGGTTAGGTTGGTTAGGTTCCCGTGTGGAGTTGCCAGACTCCCATCGGGCGCGTCCCCAGGTGGCGGATAGGGGCATGCCACACATTGTGGTACCGGCATTTGTAAGTCCGGCGCGGACCAAAACTGGCGGGTTTTGTGGGGCGCACCCCCGGTCGCATTTCGCGGCTGGAAAGCGGCCCAGTTGTGTCATTGTCATACGGCGTAGGGTGTCGGCTGCTCCCAGCACGCCTCAGCTCATCTGAGGTGGCAGGGGATGCAGCCCATTTTCCCAGTGGTGGCGAGGCGTATTTCGCGCCTCTTGTTTCGCCCTTTCGAGGGCAGTGGCCGCTTTCAAGCGGCGGTGGGTGGCAGGCCTGCAAGGCCTGCGGCGCGGCGAGTCCGGCAGTTACATCCCAGTGGCTGTCGGGGGGGTCTCTTGACTCCCCGTCGGGCAATCCGTAATCCGCAGTCTGCGGACCGGAGGTGCCGCTCACTGAGAGTGGTGCCGCGTGGAAGAATACCACTATAATAAATTACCCCAATCCCAAGGTGAGCGGATCGTGCCGAAGGGATGCATGGCTGGAGGGAGTCCAGTCGCTAGCGTGCGGGGGAGCTCACCCCCGAAAAAAGAGAGGGAGTATTAAATAATGACAAGCAGACTTACAAATATTCTCCGGGCAGGTCCTCGAAAGGGGGAATCCTGCACACCCGCTTCGGCGGGTGTCTGCCCCGTGTTATACGGAGGGGGCAAAAGCTGCTTCGGGGGTCGGCATTCTGCTGATCTCCGCACCGACAACCCTGGCTTTCCTTTACTGGATTTTTGTGCTGCCAAGCGACGTGGTGGTGTGTTGCGCCTTAGGGGCGGTGGAGGGCCGGGCCCGCCGAGGGACGAGCATGGCAGGTTCGTCTCGACGCCGGCGCCGGAGGAGATTCTCTCCGACGGTTCGGCGGGGACCATGGATACTGTGGGTCCCGCGAAAGCGTCGGAGACGTCAGACATGGAGTTTGGCGAAGGCAGTTCGTCTGGGGTTCAGCCCTACTGCCTTCGCCAAAAAAGGAAGAGGTCGAGCTGGGCGAGCTCGGTCAGCGAGGCCGACATGGCCCTGGACGACGTCAGAGTGTCGACGAAGCGCGGCCGATCCCGTGGCCGCGTTTCTTCCTACGGCCTTACGGTCGGACTCAGTAAGGCCAGGAGGGCGCTGAGTGTTGACCGGGCGCAGGATAGGCTGGAGGTTGAGCGCGAGAGAAGGGATCGGGAGTCGATGCCGGGCCCCTCGCGCGCGCCCAGATCAGATTGTGCCACAGACTTTCGGGCCATGACAGCGGGCTGGGACTCGGTGGACGATGTTTCGTCGCACACACTGGCGGACAGGCTATCAAAATGCCTGACCGCCATCGACGAGATGACGAAAAGGTCCTCTTCGTTGAAGGGGACTTTCCACGGCGGTTTCAGCCACGCTGTCGAGGTAGGGAAAAAGTGCCTTAGTGCCATGGTGGCTCGTCCCCCGACGGCAGAGGAAGAGATGCTGCGACAGGAGGTGGAGCGCCTGAGGAGTAGCAATGAAGCCGCAGAAAAGACTTCGAGGCTGGAGAACGCCCGCCTCCTGTCGCAACAGGCTCAACTCATCAGAGAGGTCTCCTCCCTTCGCGAGGAGGTGCGGAGGCCTGTGGATCTGACACAGGTAGAAGAGCGGTTCGGGCGGGATTTGCAGGAGCTCCGGGCACGTCTGGATGCGCGCTTCGAGGGCCTGGAGGTGTGCGGCCGCCTGCTGCCCGAGAAGTCGGTGCGTCCCCCACTTCTGGCCGACCGGGCGGCCCTTTCGCCGCAGCCGGGCCCATCTTCGGCCCCTGCTGTGGCTCCAGCGCGGCCCCCTCCTCCCCCTACCAAGAAGGGGAAGGGGAAGGGAAAGGGGAAGAAGCAGCCGGTGCCTGTTTCGGCGTCCGCACCGGCTGTTCCTCTCTCTCCATCGGAGGTCCGTCCAGCGGCTCCCGTTGCCACCCCGTCCCAGTCGGGTGGCCAGCAACGGGAGACCTGGACCACTGTGGTCTCGCGCCGCCCCAAAGGGAGAGTGGCGGCGCAGGCCAAAGGGTCGCGGAGCGCTGCTCCTGCCAGGCCGGCACCACAGCTGGGCCGATCGGCAACAGCCCCCGCCAAAAAGAAGGCGCTGCGCCCGCCATCATCCGCAGCAGTCGTGATGACGCTGCTGCCGGGCGCAGTGGAGCGAGGCCGCACCTACGAGGCGGTGATCGCCGAGGCCAAGGCGAAGATACGCCTTGCCGACCTCGGCATTGCCTCGGTGCGGTTCCGCAAGGCGGTGACGGGGGCCCGGGTCCTAGAGTTGGCAGGAGAGGCCCGGGACGAAAAGGCCGATCGGCTCGCAGAGCGCCTCCGCGCAATCTACGAGCCGGAGGAGGTGAAAGTCTCCAGGCCGGTGATGCGGGCAGACATCCGCGTCTCGGGCCTGGACGACTCAGTCTCGAAGGAGGAGGTGGTGTCGGCGGTGGCAGCTGTCGGTGGCTGCACTCCCGACCTTATCAGGCCGGGAGAAATTGGGAGGGCTACCTCTGCGGGGCTGGGGGCCATTGTGGTCTCCTGCCCCGTGGCGGTCGCGAAAAAGGTCGCCAGCGGGCGGCTGTTGGTGGGCTGGGTTTCGGCCGGGACGACCCTTTTGGAATCTCGCCCCGGCCGATGCTTCAGGTGTTTTGCGCTGGGCCATATCGGGGCCCAGTGCAAGTCTTCGGTCGACCGCAGCGGAAACTGTTTCCGCTGCGCTCGGCCAGGGCACAGAGCCCGTGAATGCTCTGCCCCCCCCCACTGTACCCTCTGTGAGGAGGCTGGGAGGGTGGCCGACCATCGCCCTGGGGGTAAGGCATGCGCCCGGTCCCCCAAGGCCAAAAAGAAGGGCCCCGGCAAAGGCGTGCTGCCATCGGGCCCTACCGCCGCCACGGATCGGCCGTCGGGGGAGGTTGATATGGAGACCCACTAATTTATGGCTCTCCAGCTCAACCTTCTACAGGCGAACCTTAACCACTCCGCCGCGGCCCAGGATCTTCTTCTTCAGGCCATGGCGGAGTGGCAGGTCGGTCTGGCAGTGGCCGCTGAGCCCTACCGCGTCCCGGTCCGTTCCGACTGGATCTGCGACGCGGACGGCTCGGTGGCCATCATTCAGCGTATGGCGGCGGGCACTCCCCCTCTCGTCCTCGTCGGGAGAGGGGGAGGTTTCGTAGCCGCTCGGGTCGGCGGGGTGGTGGTTGTGGGAGTCTATTTCTCCCCCAATCGCCCCCTCGTCGAGTTCGAGCGGTTTTTGGTTAGGTTGGGCGCAGTAACCCAAGGCTCTTCTCTCCCCGTCATTGTAATGGGGGACCCCAACGCCAAATCCACGGCGTGGGGCTCCCGGACGACTGACGGGAGGGGGACGGCCTTGGAGGAATGGGTGACAGAGTGTGGGCTGTCCATCCTCAATCGCGGTTCGGTGGACACGTGCGTGCGCCGCAACGGGGGGTCTGTTATCGACATCTCGTTTGCGGCGCCCTCTCTCGCGCATCGTGTCCACGATTGGAGGGTGCTGGAGGATGTGGAGACATTGTCTGATCATCGCTATATCAGATTCAGTGTCTCCACATCGGTGCCAGCGTCCAGCGGAGGTGTTGGAGAGCCGCGATTGGACGGCCCACGATGGGCGATCAAGCGCCTCGACAGGTCTTTGCTGCGGGAGGCAGCCCTGGTCGAGGCGTGGCCACGGGAGCCACCGCTGGTGGACGTGGAGGGGGAGGCTGCGAGGGTGTGCGCGGCCATGGCGCGTATTTGTGACGTGGCCATGCCCCGTGTTCGCGCCCCCCCGCGCAGATCCCAGGTCTACTGGTGGTCGCCGGAGATCGCCCAGCTCCGCCGAACCTGTGCGGTGGAGCGGCGCCGCTACCAGAGGTGTCGCGGAAGGAGAATCCGCGACGACGCCGAGTTGGATCGGCTCTACGCCGCCTATAGAGAGGCGGTGAGGGCCCTTCGCGGGGCCATTAGCCGGTCCAAAGCCGCAGCGTGGGACGAGCTGCTGGAGGCCGTTGAGGCGGATCCATGGGGCAGGCCGTACAAAATAGTACGGCAAAAGCTCCGAGCGTGGACCCCTCCCGTCTCCAGCAGTCTCGAACCGGCGGTACTCGGTAGGGTGGTTGAGGCACTGTTCCCAGACAGGGGAACCGACTTCGTGCCTCCCACTATGGCGGCGCCAGATGTCACCCGTGACTCGGGCACTGAGGATGTGCCCGAGCTCACCGAGGAGGAAGTAGGAAGGGCCGTGCTACGCCTGAGGGGCAAGAGCACGGCCCCAGGTCCCGACGGCATTCCGACGAGGGCGTGGGACCTGGTTTTGAGCGGGGAGGAAGCGCCTTTTCTTTCCCGCGTGACCTCCCTCTTTGCTAGGTGTCTGCGGGATGGGGTTTTTCCGCGGCGCTGGAAGGAGGGCCGCTTGGTACTCCTTCCCAAAGAGGGACGTCCGGCCGATGACCCTTCTGGTTATCGGCCCATCGTGCTGCTCGACGAGGCGGGCAAGCTCCTGGAGCGTGTCATCGCCAACCGCCTCGTCGAGCACCTGGAGGAGGTCGGACCAGATTTGTCCGACCACCAGTTCGGGTTCCGCCGCGGCCGATCGACGATTGACGCGATCGGCCGCTTGCAGGACCTGTCGGAGAGGGCGGTTTCCCGGGGTGGGGTGTTGATTGCGGTGTCGCTCGATATCGCGAACGCCTTCAACACCCTGCCCTGGTCATCGATTATGGAGGCGCTCCGATATCACGGGGTGCCTCCATATCTGCGGCGGTTGTTGGGGAACTACCTGTCGGACAGGGCGGTAGTCTTCCCAACGATGGGCGGAGGAGGCTGTCGTCGGCGTATGGTGTGCGGTGTTCCGCAGGGGTCTGTCCTGGGACCACTCCTGTGGAACATCGGATATGATTACGTTCTGCGCTGTGTGAACTTGCACGGCGTGGACGTGATCTGTTACGCCGACGACACCCTCGTAACATCCCGGGGTTCTGACCCCCGGGATGCGAGAGTGTTGGCCACTGTCGGCGTCGCGGCGGTGGTCGAGAGGATACGGCGGCTGGGGCTCGAGGTGGCACTGCATAAATCCGGGGCCATTATTTTCCATGGTCCCCGGAGGCGGCCGCCTCCAGGCCCTAGTATCGTGGTAGGAGGAACTCCCATCCCTGTCGAGAACACGCTGAAGTATCTCGGCGTGCTTCTCGACAGCAGATGGGACTTCGAAGCGCACCTTCGGCACCTAGGCCCGAGGTTGGTGAGCACGGCGGGAGCTCTATCTCGCCTGCTCCCCAATCTCGGAGGGAGTGGCGGCAGTTGCCGCCGCCTTTACACGGGAGTGGTACGGTCCATAGCCCTGTATGGAGCCCCAATTTGGGCGAGCTCCATATCGGGTCGTCATCGACAGATCCTGCAGCAGTCGCAGAGGGTCATGGCGACCCGTGTCGTTAGGGGGTATCGCACCATCTCCCATGAGGTGGCATGCGCGCTCGCCGGGTCCCTGCCATGGGACCTCGACGCCGAGGTTCTCTCGGCGGTCTACTGGCGTGGCGCGCAATCCCGGAGCCAGGGTCTCCGCCCCACACCGGACACAGTGGTGCGGTGGCGTCGAGACGCTCAGACACAGGCTCTGGGCGCATGGCGGCGGCAGCTACACAGGAGCGCCGAACTACGTGCCGAAGGATCGAGGCGCCGTATCCTCGAGGCGGTCGGGCCCATCTTAGAGCGATGGGTCGGCCGTCGGTGGGGGTCGATGACTTTCCGGCTCACGCAGGTACTTTCCGGGCACGGGTGCTTTGGGAAGTATCTGTGTGACGTCGCCGGGGGGGAGTCGACCCGGTGTTGCCACCACTGTGACTGCGCGGAAGACACCGCGCAGCACACTTTGGTGGCGTGCCCTGCGTGGGCGGGGCCGCGGTCGACGTTAGCCGCGGCCCTGGGTGGAGTGGCTCTCTCGCTGCCGACCATCATGCAAAAGATGGTCGACAGCGAGACGGCGTGGGAGGCGATGGCCTCCTTCTGCGAAGTGGTGATGTCGCAGAAGGAGGCCGCGGAGCGGGAGAGGGAGCGGGATCCGCTCTCTCTCCGGCTACGCCGTTGGCGCAGCGGGCGGGCCAGGAGGGCCCGTCAGGCAGCGCCCGGGGGGTCTTAGGCGGCGGGGGCAGGGGGCCCCTTCCGTCTCGCCATAGACCCCCCCCGAAGTCGGCCAGTTACGCCATGGCCGCACATAGAGGTAGGGGGGGCGCTGCAAATTGCGCCTTCCTGAGGAGGTCTCTCCGGTTCTGATCCGGGGGACGTTGGCCGCGGGCGGGGTACCAGAAGCTACAAACTCCGGGCACTGGTGCCTCGCCCCTTTTCAACAGCGGTGGGCGTCGTCTGAAGTTTTTTAGTGGGTAGGACTGCGGTGGTCGCGTCGGCCGCAGTGAGCCCCACACCCCCTCCCGGTCTCCCCCTTTTGGCCGGGAGACAGTGCGTAAGCAGCATTTTTTTACAGACGATAATAAAAAAAAAAAAAAAAAGGTTGGTTAGGTTGGATCGTACTAAGAGGGTGTTTGTAGAGGTGTATTTTCGTGGTTTTTTGGTGTTTTGTAGTGTTTTCTGAGGGCTTTCGTTTGGTGTATCACACTTCGCAATCGGTCTTGTACTTTTTCGGCAAATAATATTTTTTATTGTTTGTCGAATTTGTATGGGATTTTCGTGTTTTGTGAATACACTATAACATCGTCGACGTAGCGATTTCGACTCCCGAAATCTCTGTTTCGACTGACTTTTGCGTGTTTTTTGGATTGATTCTGCTTTGACTTGACGACATTGGCATTCTGTGGTATTTTGGACTTCGTACGATCTTGGCTTCTGTGGTTTTTGGCGGTTTTTCGTCGGATTTTCGGGACTTTGAAAATTCGGCAAAAACCCCAAATTTTTTGTGTCTTGTGTTTTTGTTTGGTTTTGTTTGTGGTAACTGGTTGTGGTCATCTTGGGTTGTCTCTGGGTGGTCGCGGCTTTGTTTTTTGTGGTTTTCTGGACGTCTGGAGAGGGGCTTTCGCCTCTTTCCCTTGTCTTTTGAGGTTTTTCTCGATTTGAGCTAGTCTTGTCGCATGGCGCCAGACGCGGAGAGCGAGGAATGCTCCTCGTGCTCAGATCAGGAGGAGGAGGAGGAGGAGGAGGAGGTTGAAGTTACGAGGGATAGGTCCAAGCACTGCAAGAAAGCGGTGAGGCTCTTGAGGCATAATCATGCGGTTTTAGAGCAGATTTTCAAGCGTCATAGTATGGACGTATATGATGCTCTGGATTCGGTGAGGGACAAGGAGTATAGGAAGGAAGCCGTACAGTCTGTCATTGAGATGGAGACTGTGGTCGAGGCCTTGGTCATGCGGTACGATGCCGACATGCTGAGATTGAGGACGAGGCTCACAACTCTTTATGAAGAGTTGAAGGAGAAAAATAGGACTAAGACTGCGGATGCTCCGCAGGGTGATTGGGTAGAAAAACTTAAGAGGGACCTTACGGAGTCTATCGTTGATAGGATTGGCACTCGGTTGTCTGCCTTGGAGGAGCGCCTTCCGCCTGCGTCTGTCGGCCGTCTGCCTCCGGCAGCGGCCAAAAAAGGGGTTGTGGAGGGAAGTGGTGCGGGAATTGTTGGTCAGAGTGAGGAAATTCGTTCGACAGTCGAGGGAACATCGAAAGGGAAGAAGGGGGATGACAGGAGGGTAATTCAGGCGAAGAAATCGGCTGATAAAGCAGCGGTTAAACCGGCTGTAGCTTCTCGAGCTCCTTCTGGGCCCGCTCGAAAAGCCAAGCCTAGTCTTGTTCCGCCACGTTCGGCGGCAGTGATGGTTTCTCTTAAACCGGAGGCTGTAAAGGAGGGCCTGACATATGCGGGCATGATGAAGAGGGTCAGGGCTGCTATTCCCATTGCGGATATTGGCATTTTGGAGGGGGTAGAGATGCGGCAGTCCGCGACCGGAGCCAGACTTTTAGAGCTCCCAGGTCCGGATGGTGGAAATCGCGCAGACGCTCTGGCACAGAAGCTGCGGGTTGAGCTGGCGGCGGTCGCTACGGTGTCCCGCCCCGAAAAGTTGGTTGAGGTACGAATCACCGGTTTGGATGATTCGGTGACGGAGAAGGAATTGGGAGAGGCCCTTTCCGAAAAGGCGGGTTGTTCTGTGGAGGCAATCAGGGTCGGAACTTTGCGGGCCGGCCCTGGTGGGGTTGGATCCACAGTCGTGCGGTGCCCTGTCGTGGTGGCGAAAGTGTTGGCGGATATCGGGCGGATTCTCTTGGGATGGAGCTCCGCCCGTATTGAGTTGTTGGGAGAGCGGCCTCTGCGCTGCTATAAGTGTATGGGGCTAGGACATACACGTCCTATGTGCCCGTCAGTCGTCGACCGTTCCGGTCTGTGCTTCCGCTGTGGTCTGGCGGGCCACAGGGCAGCTGAGTGTGTAGGCCAGGCTCGATGCGCTGTGTGCGCTGAGAGCGGCCGAAATGCGGGTCATGTCATGGGGGGTGATGCGTGCGTCCCCCCAGCGGTTAGGGCGGCAAAAGTCGTCGTTCCAGCGGCCACTCCAATGGTCGCCCCAGTGGTTGAGAAAGCCAAGACGTCTCGCGGGTCTTCGCGGCGTTCGAAGGCTTCTGATGCGAAACCGATGGAGCAGTGAGGAATGCTCCGTCTTTTCGGGAGGAAGCTGGCGGGTAGAGCAGGAGAGGCCTGTCACTCGCTCGTCAGCATTGTCGGAGGTCGGGAAAGTTCCCTTTTAGTGGTGTCAGCGGGGGTGAGTCGGGGGACTTGCCTCTGCATTGCACGATGCCACAGTCGGGGGCGCCTCAATGCGCCCGAGTCTAACGGCCCATTTCATCGGCCGGCCGCGACGGGTCTTGGTGGGCCATACCAACGTAGATACCACCTTGGCCCAGCGTTTGTGCGGTAAGACAGTCCCTTTTTAGTGGGTATTCCGCCCCATCGGTGGTCATGGTGGGGGGCGGCGAGTCCCACATAACCCCTCTGCTCCCCCGAGTGGAGGGGTATGCGTAAATGCATTTTTGGGGACTTAAAAAAAAAAAAAAAAAAAAAAAAAAAAAAAAAAAAAAAAAAAAAAAAAAAAAAAAAAAAAAAAAAAAAAAAAAAAAGGTTAGGTTAGGTTAGGTTAGGTTCCCGTGTGGAGTTGCCAGACTCCCATCGGGCGCGTCCCCGGGTGGCGGATAGGGGCATGCCACACATTGTGGTACCGGCTTTTATATAATGTAATGTAAGTCCGGCGCGGACCAAAACTGGCGGGTTTTGTGGGGCGCACCCCCGGTCGCACTTCGCGGCTGGAAAGCGGCCCTGGGGTGGGGAGCCGCGTTCTGAGTCGCGGCTTTTTCGGGGTGGCGAGCCTTCCCGGCTCTGGTTTTCTGTCTCTCCCCTCTGTTTTGCCAGGGGGCTTAGAGACAGGATCTCGCGCGGCGGGCTGGGTTTCATCCCCACCCGTCGGGCAAACTGTTACCCCCATTCTGGGGACCAGGGGTCTTGCCTTCACCGGCCGGACCGAGAGGAGACAACCTCAATAATAAATCCCTAATCCTAAGCTTTACGCCCGGCGAGAGGATGAATGGCTGGTGGGTGACCAGTCTCAAGGGCGTCACTCGGCCAGGGGATCAGCGGCCCCTCTGGTCGATAAATCTACGCTTACCCGGGTACAGGGGGCACTGCCCGGGTGGACTTTTTATATCCCCCATACTCGTGGGACTCACATGGATAAATTAAATAAAATTGTTTCTAGTGTAGATGTTGTGGCGTCTGGTGACGCGGAGTTGGGTACGCCTTCGAGCGTGGTTGGTGAGGAGTCGTTGGGCCAGGTTTTGACTAGGGCAGAAGTCGTCATTCGGTACGAGGAGCAAATGCGCGTGCTGGATGCCCTGGAAAAGGAAGCGGCAGATATGAGCCTGTCTGATAATGATATGGGATTGGACAGTGACGATGAATCAGCAGGCGAAGCTGAAGAGGAGGTAGAGGAGGTGGTTCAACCGCCGGCCGAAATCACTACGGCAAGTAGGGGTCGTGGCAGGCCGCCCACTCACGGGCTTACTATGGGCCTTGGAAGAGCTCGGTCCGAGCTTCAGGCTGCGAGAAGAGAGAAAGCCAATGTTAAGGAGGCTCTTGAGAAAGAGGAAGAAGAGAAGATGGCAGAGCTGGCTAGGGAAGCGCGCGCCCTCAGATCTGAGCGAGGCTATGTGCCTACGCTAGCCCAGCCCATATCGCCCACCGAACTTCTTAAGAGGGTGACATTGGACATTGAAATGGTGGAAAAGGTGGCCAAAAAATCTGGCAACCTTAAGGGCACGTTCGTCAAGGCGCTTAATGAAGCAGCGATGTCTATTAAAGATGCGGTAGGAGAGTTCTATAACCTCGCCTTCTCATCCCCGGACTCCAAGAGACTGCAGGAGGAGAATGACCGCCTACGGGAGATGGTCGCACAGTTACGCGCTGAAATGATGCAGCTGCGCGAGGACATGGAGGAGATGCGGCGGGAGAGGTCCAGGCCTTCCGTCCTTGAGGAAATGGCGCCGCCGAGTCCCCGTTCACCGGGTCTTGGCGTGGTGGCCGACGTTAGGGTCCCTTCGTCGCCGCGCGGCAGCCCGCAGGAGGATTTGGTCTCTTCAATAATGCGCCAAGTTAGCGCATTATTGGACGAGCGCCTTCGCCCTGTCGAGGCACCGCGCCCGCCTTCAGTACAGGCGGCAATTGTTGTCGAGGAGTTTCCAAAGGGTACTGCGCCTACCAAGGCGCCCAAAGGAAAAGGGAAGAAAACCAAGAGATTGGCTGCCCCTTCTATCACGGCAGAGGTGACCCCTTCAACATCTGAGGGCACCACTTATGCGGTTGTAGCGGGAGGAAACGCAAACCCCGCAAGGGCAATGAAGAAGGCTCAGCCCGCCAAAGACAAGCGGGCCAAAGAGAAAAAGAAGAAGACGAAACCGCGCAAAATGCGTGAACCGAAGACCGCAGCGGTTGTTCTCACGCTGCAGCAGAAGTCTCTCGACAGGGGGCTCACATACGCCGGAATCCTTCAGAAGGCGGTGAGGAGCATCAACCTTGAAGATGTTGGGATTAACCAAGGGGAATTAAGGCTGCGGAAGGCGCAGTCCGGCGCCCGTATTCTTGAAGTGTCGGGTGCGGAGAATGGTGTGAAGGCCGACCGCCTTTTTGGAGAAATGAGGAAGATCTTCGCTCCTGAGGTTGAGATGTCGCGACCCGTGAAGTGCGCAGAATTGCGCCTCTCCGGGCTCGACGACAGTATAGAGAAGGAACAAGTGGTTTCTGCGATAGCCCTGAAGGGAGAGTGCCCTGAAGGGAGTGTCAGGGTTGGAGAGATCCGCCGCGGGCGCTCTGGTTCGGGCGCTGTTTGGGTGCGCTGCCCGATTGCTGCGGCGAAGAGGTTGGTTGCCGAGAAGCGGCTCTGTTTAGGATGGAGCGCGGCGCGCGTTACGCTGTTGGAGGCGAGAAGGCCAAAATGTTTCAGATGTTTTGAGTCTGGTCATTTGCAAGTCAATTGCAAGTCTGAGGTTGATCGCAGCGGTCTCTGCTACCGTTGCGGGCAGGAAGGTCATAAAGCGGCGGCGTGCGGAAATAGTCCGCACTGCCCTCTTTGTTCTGCCGCGGGGAAGCCAGCGAGTCATGCGCTGGGAGGTAAGGGGTGCAAACCAGCCCCCTCGAGGTCGTCCAAGAGGTTGGCACAGACGCAAGTGCGTCGAGTCGCTGCAAGTGCAGCTGCCGCCTCCAGTCCCGGCACCCAAGTCGAGGGCCAGCCGGAAGAATCGCCACCGGCATCTTCTTAGCCGGACGAGAGCCGCGGGTGAGTGACGCGGGGACGTCCTCATCCGCCTTTTCAGCTCAGCTCTCGCGATGGGGGAGGGTCTTGGCTCTCCCGTCGAGTACGCCCGAGTAGCACGGGCCGCGCGTGAGGGACGCGGAGCATCCGTCAGGAATTCCCGCTTCCCCCTCTTTCTTTAGCGCGCGAGATGGCGTTACGGTCCTTTTTTAGTGGGTATTCCGCCCAATTGGTTGGTTGGTGGGGGCGGCGAGTCCCACATATCCCCGTCACTCCCCGTGTGGCGGGGAATGCGTAAAGGCATTTTTTGGGACCTAAAAAAAAAAAAAAAAAAAAAAAGGTTAGGTTAGGTTGAAGAGGGTGTTTGTAGAGGTGTATTTTCGTGGTTTTTTGGTGTTTTGTAGTGTTTTCTGAGGGCTTTCGTTTGGTGTATCACACTTCGCAATCGGTCTTGTACTTTTTCGGCAAATAATATTTTATATTGTTTGTCGAATTTGTATGGGATTTTCGTGTTTTGTGAATACACTATAACATCGTCGACGTAGGGATTTCGACTCCCGAAATCTCTGTTTCGACTGACTTTTGCGTGTTTTTTGGATTGATTCTGCTTTGACTTGACGACTTTGGCATTCTGTGGTATTTTGGACTTCGTACGATCTTGGCTTCTGTGGTTTTTGGCGGTTTTTCGTTGGATTTTCGGGACTTTGAAAATTCGGCAAAAACCCCAAATTTTTTGTGTCTTGTGTTTTTGTTCGGTTTTGTTTGTGGTAACTGGTTGTGGTCATCTTGGGTTGTCTCTGGGTGGTCGCGGCTTTGTTTTTTGTTGTTTTCTGGACGTCTGGAGAGGGGCTTTCGCCTCTTTCCCTTGTCTTTTGAGGTTTTTCTCGATTTGAGCTAGTCTTGTCGCATGGCGCCAGACGCGGAGAGCGAGGAATGCTCCTCGTGCTCAGATCAGGAGGAGGAGGAGGAGGAGGAGGAGGTTGAGGTTACGAGGGATAGGTCCAAGCACTGCAAGAAAGCGGTGAGGCTCTTGAGGCATAATCATGCGGTTTTAGAGCAGATTTTCAAGCGTCATAGTATGGACGTATATGATGCTCTGGATTCGGTGAGGGACAAGGAGTATAGGAAGGAGGCCGTACAGTCTGTCATTGAGATGGAGACTGTGGTCGAGGCCTTGGTCATGCGGTACGATGCCGACATGCTGAGAATGAGGACGAGGCTCACAACTCTTTATGAAGAGTTGAAGGAGAAAAATAGGACTAAGACTGCGGATGCTCCGCAGGGTGATTGGGTAGAAAAACTTAAGAGGGACCTTACGGAGTCTATTGTTGATAGGATTGGCACTCGGTTGTCTGCCTTGGAGGAGCGCCTTCCGCCTGCGTCTGTCGGCCGTCTGCCTCCGGCAGCGGCCAAAAAAGGGGTTGTGGAGGGAAGTGGTGCGGGAATTGTTGGTCAGAGTGAGGAAATTCGTTCGACAGTCGAGGGAACATCGAAAGGGAAGAAGGGGGATGACAGGAGGGTAGTTCAGGCGAAGAAATCGGCTGACAAAGCAGTGGTTAAAACGGCTGTGGCTTCTCGAGCTCCTTCTGGGCCCGCTCGAAAAGCCAAGCCTAGTCTTGTTCCGCCACGTTCGGCGGCAGTGATGGTTTCTCTTAAACCGGAGGCGGTAAAGGAGGGCCTGACATATGCGGGCATGATGAAGAGGGTCAGGGCTGCTATTCCCATTGCGGATATTGGCATTTTGGAGGGGGTAGAGATGCGGCAGTCCGCGACCGGAGCCAGACTTTTAGAGCTCCCAGGTCCGGATGGTGGAAATCGCGCAGACGCTCTGGCACAGAAGCTGCGGGTTGAGCTGGCGGCGGTCGCTACGGTGTCCCGCCCCGAAAAGTTGGTTGAGGTACGAATCACCGGTTTGGATGATTCGGTGACGGAGAAGGAATTGGGAGAGGCCCTTTCCGAAAAGGCGGGTTGTTCTGTGGAGGCAATCAGGGTCGGAACTTTGCGGGCCGGCCCTGGTGGGGTTGGATCCACAGTCGTGCGGTGCCCTGTCGTGGTGGCGAAAGTGTTGGCGGATATCGGGCGGATTCTCTTGGGATGGAGCTCCGCCCGTATTGAGTTGTTGGGAGAGCGGCCTCTGCGCTGCTATAAGTGTATGGGGCTAGGACATACACGTCCTATGTGCCCGTCAGTCGTCGACCGTTCCGGTCTGTGCTTCCGCTGTGGTCTGGCGGGCCACAGGGCAGCTGAGTGTGTAGGCCAGGCTCGATGCGCTGTGTGCGCTGAGAGCGGCCGAAATGCGGGTCATGTCATGGGGGGTGATGCGTGCGTCCCCCCAGCGGTTAGGGCGGCAAAAGTCGTCGTTCCAGCGGCCACTCCAGTGGTCGCCCCAGCGGTCGAAAAAGCCAAGACGTCTCGCGGGTCTTCGCGGCGTTCGAAGGCTTCTGATGCGAAACCGATGGAGCAGTGAGGAATGCTCCGTCTTTTCGGGAGGAAGCTGGCGGGTAGAGCAGGAGAGGCCTGTCACTCGCTCGTCAGCATTGTTTGGAGGTCGGGAAAGTTCCCTTTAGTGGTGTCAGCGGGGGTGAGTCGGGGGACTTGCCTCTGCATTGCACGATGCCACAGTCGGGGGCGCCTCAATGCGCCCGAGTCTATCGGCCCAGTTCATCGGCCGGCCGCGACGGGTCTTGGTGGGCCATACAAACGTAGATACCACCTTGGCCCAGCGTTTGTGCGGTAAGACAGTCCCTTTTTAGTGGGTATTCCGCCCCATCGGTGGTCATGGTGGGGGGCGGCGAGTCCCACATAACCCCTCTGCTCCCCCGAGCGGAGGGGTATGCGTAAATGCATTTTTGGGGACTTAAAAAAAAAAAAAAAAAAAAAAAAAAAAAAAAAAAAGGTTAGGTTAGGTTAGGTTAGGTTAGGTTAGGTTAGGTTAGGTTAGGTTAGGTTAGGTTAGGTTAGGAGAAGGCCGATAGGCTGGCGGAGCGCCTCCGCGAAATCTATTTGCCGGAGGAGGTCAGGGTCTCCAGGCCGGTGATGCGGGCAGACGTCCGCATCGCGGGTCTGGACGACTCTGTCTCCAAGGAGGAGGTTGTGGCGGCGGTGGCGGCAGTTGGTGGCTGCACTCCCGACCTCGTGAGGCCGGGGGCTATCGGAAGGGCTACCTCTGCGGGGCTGGGGGCCATTGTGGTCTCCTGCCCCGTGGCGGTGGCGAAACGGGTGGCCAGCGGGCGATTGCTCGTTGGCTGGGTGTCGGCTGGGACGACTCTTTTGGAATCTCGTCCCAGCCGCTGCTTTAGGTGTTTCGCGCTGGGCCATCTTGGGGCCCAGTGCAAGTCTTCGGTCGACCGCAGCGATAACTGCTTCCGCTGCGCTCGACCAGGGCACCGAGCCCGAGACTGCTCTGCCCCCCCCCACTGCCCCCTCTGTGAGGAGGCTGGGAGGGTGGCCGACCATCGCCCTGGGGGTAAGGCTTGCGCCCGGTCCCCCAAGGCCAAAAAGAAGGGCCCCGGCAAAGGCGTGCTGCCATCGGGCCCTACCGCCGCCACGGATCGGCCGGAGGAGGTTGACATGGAGACCCACTAATTTATGGCTCTCCAGCTCAACCTTCTACAGGCGAACCTTAACCACTCCGCCGCGGCCCAGGATCTTCTTCTTCAGGCCATGGCGGAGTGGCAGGTCGGTCTGGCAGTGGCCGCTGAGCCCTACCGCGTCCCGGTCCGTTCCGACTGGGTCTGCGACGCGGACGGCTCAGTGGCCATCATTCAGCGTATGGCGGCGGGCACCCCCCCTCTCGTCCTCGTCGGGAGAGGGGGAGGTTTCGTAGCCGCTCGGGTCGGCGGGGTGGTGGTCGTGGGAGTCTATTTCTCCCCCAATCGCCCCCTCGTCGAGTTCGAGCGGTTTTTGGTCAGGTTGGGCGCTATAACCCAAGGCTCTTCTCTCCCCGTCATTGTGATGGGGGACCCCAACGCCAAATCCACGGCGTGGGGCTCCCGGACGACTGACGGGAGGGGGACGGCCTTGGAGGAATGGGTGACAGAGTGTGGGCTGTCCATCCTCAATCGCGGTTCGGTGGACACGTGCGTGCGCCGCAACGGGGGGTCTGTTATCGACATCTCGTTTGCGGCGCCCTCTCTCGCGCATCGTGTCCACGATTGGAGGGTGCTGGAGGATGTGGAGACATTGTCTGATCACCGTTATATCAGATTCAGTGTCTCCACATCGGTGCCAGCGCCCAGCGGAGGTGTTGGAGAGCCGCGATTGGACGGCCCACGATGGGCGATCAAGCGCCTCGACAGGTCTTTGCTGCGGGAGGCAGCCCTGGTCGAGGCGTGGCCACGGGAGCCACCGCTGGTGGACGTGGAGGGGGAGGCTGCGAGGGTGTGCGCGGCCATGGCGCGTATTTGTGACGTGGCCATGCCCCGTGTTCGCGCCCCCCCGCGCAGATCCCAGGTCTACTGGTGGTCGCCGGAGATCGCCCAGCTCCGCCGAACCTGTGCGGTGGAGCGGCGCCGCTACCAGAGGTGTCGCGGAAGGAGAATCCGCGACGACGCCGAGTTGGATCGGCTCTACGCCGCCTATAGAGAGGCGGTGAGGGCCCTTCGCGGGGCCATTAGCCGGTCCAAAGCCGCAGCGTGGGACGAGCTGCTGGAGGCCGTTGAGGCGGATCCATGGGGCAGGCCGTACAAAATAGTACGGCAAAAGCTCCGAGCGTGGACCCCTCCCGTCTCCAGCAGTCTCGAACCGGCGGTACTCGGTAGGGTGGTTGAGGCACTGTTCCCAGACAGGGGAACCGACTTCGTGCCTCCCACTATGGCGGCGCCAGATGTCACCCGTGACTCGGGCACTGAGGATGTGCCCGAGCTCACCGAGGAGGAAGTAGGAAGGGCCGTGCTACGCCTGAGGGGCAAGAGCACGGCCCCAGGTCCCGACGGCATTCCGACGAGGGCGTGGGACCTGGTTTTGAGCGGGGAGGAAGCGCCTTTTCTTTCCCGCGTGACCTCCCTCTTTGCTAGGTGTCTGCGGGATGGGGTTTTTCCGCGGCGCTGGAAGGAGGGCCGCTTGGTACTCCTTCCCAAAGAGGGACGTCCGGCCGATGACCCTTCTGGTTATCGGCCCATCGTGCTGCTCGACGAGGCGGGCAAGCTCCTGGAGCGTGTCATCACCAACCGCCTCGTCGAACACCTGGAGGAGGTCGGACCAGATCTGTCCGACCACCAGTTCGGGTTCCGCCGCGGCCGATCGACGATTGACGCGATCGGCCGCTTGCAGGACCTGTCGGAGAGGGCGGTTTCCCGGGGTGGGGTGTTGATTGCGGTGTCGCTCGATATCGCGAACGCCTTCAACACCCTGCCCTGGTCAACGATTATGGAGGCGCTCCGATATCACGGGGTGCCTCCATATCTGCGGCGGTTGTTGGGGAGCTACCTGTCGGAGAGGGCGGTAGTCTTCCCAACGATGGGCGGAGGAGGCTGTCGTCGGCGTATGGTGTGCGGTGTTCCACAGGGGTCTGTCCTGGGACCACTCCTGTGGAACATCGGATATGATTACGTTCTGCGCTGTGTGAACTTGCACGGCGTGGACGTGATCTGTTACGCCGACGACACCCTCGTAACATCCCGGGGTTCTGATCCCCGGGATGCGAGAGTGTTGGCCACTGTCGGCGTCGCGGCGGTGGTCGAGAGGATACGGCGGCTGGGGCTGGAGGTGGCACTGCATAAATCCGGGGCCATTATTTTCCATGGTCCCCGGAGGCGGCCGCCTCCAGGCCCTAGTATCGTGGTAGGAGGAACTCCCATCCCTGTCGAGAACACGCTGAAGTATCTCGGCGTCCTTCTCGACAGCAGATGGGACTTCGAAGCGCACCTTCGGCACCTAGGCCCGAGGTTGGTGAGCACGGCGGGAGCTCTATCTCGCCTGCTCCCCAATCTCGGAGGGAGTGGCGGCAGTTGTCGCCGCCTTTACACGGGAGTGGTGCGGTCCATAGCCCTGTATGGAGCCCCAATCTGGGCGAGCTCCATATCGGGTCGCCATCGACAGATCCTGCAGCAGTCGCAGAGGGTCATGGCGACCCGTGTCGTTAGGGGGTATCGCACCATCTCCCATGAGGTGGCATGCGCGCTCGCCGGGTCCCTGCCGTGGGACCTCGACGCCGAGGTTCTCTCGGCGGTCTACTGGCGTGGCGCGCAATCCCGGAGCCAGGGTCTCCGCCCCACACCGGACACTGTGGTGCGGTGGCGTCGAGACGCTCAGACACAGGCTCTGGGCGCATGGCGGCGGCAGCTACACAGGAGCGCCGAACTACGTGCCGAAGGATCGAGGCGCCGTATCCTCGAGGCGGTCGGGCCCATATTGGAGCGATGGGTCGGCCGTCGGTGGGGGTCGATGACTTTCCGGCTCACACAGGTACTTTCCGGGCACGGGTGCTTTGGGAAGTATCTGTGCGACGTCGCCGGGGGGGAGTCGACCCGGTGTTGCCACCACTGTGACTGCGCGATGGATGATGCGCAGCACACTTTGGTGGCGTGCCCTGCGTGGGCGGGGCCGCGGTCGACGTTAGCCGCGGCCCTGGGTGGAGTGGCTCTCTCGCTGCCGACCATCATGCAAAAGATGGTCGACAGCGAGACGGCGTGGGAGGCGATGGCCTCCTTCTGCGAAGTGGTGATGTCGCAGAAGGAGGCCGCGGAGCGGGAGAGGGAGCGGGATCCGCTCTCTCTCCGGCTACGCCGTTGGCGCAGCGGGCGGGCCAGGAGGGCCCGTCAGGCAGCGCCCGGGGGGTCTTAGGCGGCGGGGGCAGGGGGCCCCTTCCGTCTCGCCATAGACCCCCCCCGAAGTCGGCCAGTTACGCCATGGCCGCACAAGGAGGTAGGGGGGGCGCTGCAAATTGCGCCTTCCTGAGGAGGTCTCCCCGGTTCTGATCCGGGGGACGTTGGCCGCGGGCGGGGTTCCAGAAGCTACAAACCCGGGCACTGGTGCCTCGCCCCTTTTCAACAGCGGTGGGCGTCGTCTGAAGTTTTTTAGTGGGTAGGACTGCGGTGGTCGTGTCGGCCGCAGTGAGCCCCACACCCCCTCCCGGTCTCCCCCTTTTGGCCGGGAGACAGTGCGTAAGCAGCATTTTTTTACAGACGATAATAAAAAAAAAAAAAAAAAAAAAAAAAAAAAAAAAAAAAAAAAAAAAAAAAAAAAGGTTAGGTTAGGTTCCCGTGTGGAGTTGCCAGACTCCCATCGGGCGCGTCCCCGGGTGGCGGATAGGGGCATGCCACACATTGTGGTACCGGCTTTTAATTAATTTAATGTAAGTCCGGCGCGGACCAAAACTGGCGGGTTTTGTGGGGCGCACCCCCGGTCGCATTTCGCGGCTGGAAAGCGGCCCTGGGGTGGGGAGCCGCGTTCTGTTTCGCGGCTTTTTCGGGGTGGCGAGCCTTCCCGGCTCTGGTTTCCTATCTCTCCTCTCTGTTTTTGCCAGGGGGCTGAGAGATAGGATCTCGCGCGGCGGGCTGGGTTTCATCCCCACCCGTCGGGCAAACTGTTACCCCCATTCTGGGGACCAGGGGTCTTGCCTTCAACGGCCGGACCGAGAGGAGACAACCTCAATAATAAATCCCTAATCTTAAGCTTTACGCCCGGCGAGAAGATGAATGGCTGGTGGGTGACCAGTCTTTAGGGCGTCACTCGGCCAGGGGATCAGCGGCCCTTCTGGTCGATAAATTTTCGCTTACCCGGGTACAGGGGGCACTGCCCGGGTGGACTTTTTATTTCCCCCATACTCGTGGGACTTTTATGGATACTACTAAAAAATTCGTTTCGTCGGAAGGTGTAGCGTCGCAAGACGCGGAGGAAGGTGCGCTTTCAGGCGCGGAGAGTGAGGGGGTGAGTCGCATCCCGGGCCAGATGTTGTCGAGGGCCGAGGTTGTAATTCGATACCGCGACCAAATGCGGGTTTTTGAGGCTTTGGAGAGGGAGGCAAATAGGTCTATCTCTGACCTGAGTGAGGGTGATTCGGAGGGCATCTTGTCTGAGGTGGAGCTAGACAGCGACGACCATTCTGAGGATGAAGAGGTTGAAGCCGAAGTGTCGGCTAAGGGTCCAGCGGACGACGTGAAGAAGGGGCGTGGCAGACCTCCTACGCACGGGCTATGCATGGGCCTTGGCAAGGCGCGTAAGGATCTTCAGACAGCGAAAAGAGCGAAGGCTGAAGAGCAAGATCGCCTCGCTGCACAGAAGGAGGCCGAAGTTTTGGAGATGGCCAACACTGCGCGTGCTCAGAGAAGCGAGCGTGTTTACGTCCCGAGACCGGTCGAACGGGTCCCGGTGTCAGAGTTGGTGAAGGGGGTCGAAGTCGACCTGACAGTCGTCGAAAACGTGGCGAAAAAGTCGGGGAACTTGAAGGGCACGTATGTGAAGGCCCTCAACGAAGCGGCGATATCGATTAGGGGAGCGGTCGGCGATCTCTATGACCGCTCTTTCTCTTCCGTTGAGGCCAAGCAGT
Source organism: Musotima nitidalis (assembly GCA_949126915.1). Lineage (NCBI taxonomy): Eukaryota > Metazoa > Arthropoda > Insecta > Lepidoptera > Crambidae > Musotima > Musotima nitidalis. The sequence goes on along the minus strand of OX421424.1, from coordinate 30,001 downwards.
TGCAGGAGGACAACGACCGCCTGCGGGCCAAGGTGGCCGAGCTAAGTGTCCGAATGACAACGCTTAGTGACGAAGTGGACATGCTGAAGGAGCGACTGCGCAGTGAGAAGTCGCTACGAGATGAGTTGGAGGCTGAGCGTCGGAGCCGGCGGGAGAGGTCCATGCCTCCCGCTGTGGAAGAACTTTGCGTCTCTCCGCCGTGTGTCGAGCCGTCAGTTCCGTCACCGGGTAGAGCATTTAACTCCCCGGTCGCTGCTCCAGCAGTTCCTGATTTACAGGAAATGGAAGCGTCGATTCTCCAGAAGCTTACAGCTTTCCTGGAGTCGCGTCTGCCGCCAGTCACAGCAGCTCCTGTTGTGCGGCCTGCTGCTTCATCCGCAGCCAAAAAGAAGGAGAAGCGGCGAGCCCCAAAACCTGTGGCTCTTCCCGCTCAAGAAGTGGTTATTCCAGCGCCAGCAGAGGCAGCTGACGGCGGTTTTACCGTAGTCGCCAAGCGGAGGTCCAGGCCCGCTGCGAAACAGCCCGCTGAGAAACAGCCCGCGAAGAAGGTTGCGAAGCCAAAGCACAAGAAAAAGCCTCGCAAGCAGAAGATGCAAGAGCCCAAATCTTCGGCGATTGCTCTGTCTCTGCCGCAGGAGGCATTGGAGAAAGGCCTTACGTATGCGAAGGTACTCAAGGAAGTGGTAGGAAAAGTCTGTCCGGCGGATCATGGAATAGAGCCAGACAAGCTGAGAATTCGCAAGACGCAATCCGGCGGGCGTGTCCTAGAAGTCTGGGGCGATAAGGGCGAGAAGGCGGATAGCTTTGCCGCTGCCTTGAGAGGGGTTCTGGTCCCCGATGTCGTGGTTTCTAGGCCCATGAAGTGCTCTGAACTGCGCCTCATCGGCCTCGACGACAGCGTTGATAGAGATCAGGTGGTGTCTTCGGTAGCCCTGAGGGGGGAGTGCCCCGAAGGGAGTGTGAGGGTAGGAGAGATTCGCCGCGGCCCTTCTGGGCTGGGTGCCGTCTGGGTGCGCTGCCCAGTGGCAGCGGCTAAAAAGTTGGTTGCTAGTAGGCGGCTGCTTTTGGGGTGGAGCGCTGTTAGCGTTAGACTGTTGGCGGCCAGGCCCCAGAAGTGCTTCAGGTGCTTCGAACCTGGACACCAGCAGTTTAACTGCAAAAGCGACATCGACCGCAGCCGTCTGTGCTATCGTTGTGGTCAGTCGGGTCATAGGGCGGCGGCGTGCACATCTGAGCCGCATTGCCCTGTCTGTGAGGATGCGGGTAGACCTGCCAATCATTTGGTGGGTGCGAAGGGCTGCAAGTGCAGCCCACCCCGTCCGGCGAAGAAGAAGGTTGCCGCAGCTAAGACTTCCTCAGCTGCGGCCCCCGCTGCTCCTCTCCCCACTTCTTCGGGGACTCAGAGTGAGCGGCGTGTGGCGACGCCCCCACCGTCCAGCTAGGTGGGTGGCCGAGAGCGCGGGTGAGACTAGGGGTCTGTCCTCACCCGCTCTTCAAAGCTCTCGAGAAGGGGAGAGCCCTACCTTTCAGGGCCTTCCTGCCGGGTTCCCCGCGTTATGCGGGGCGCGCCAGAGGGGTCGCGGTGTCATGCGATTGCAATTCCCGTGTCCCCCTCGAAATGCGCGTGAGGCAAATGGTCTGTTTTTTAGTGGGTATTCCGCCCCGTTGGTTGGTTGGTGGGGGGCGGCGAGTCCCACATATCCCCGTCACGACCCCATTGTGGCGGGGAATGCGTAAATGCATTTTTTGGGACCTTAAAAAAAAAAAAAAAAAAAAAAAAAAAAAAGGTTAGGTTAGGTTAGGTTAGGTTCCCGTGTGGAGTTGCCAGACTCCCATCAGGCGCGTCCCCGGGTGGCGGATAGGGGAAGCCACTCCGGCGTGGGTGGTCCCGGCTTCGGCTGGCGTGGACCAAAACTGGCGGGTTCTGGGCGCACCCCTGGCTGCGTCTCGGCGCAGCCGGAAAGCGGCCGTGTGGAGGGAGTCGCGACTCGGTCTCGCGGCTCTCGGGGAGGAGATCTCCCGGGAGGTTCCGTCTCGCCCCTCTGTTCTGACAGTCGGGTGGGATGGGGTCGCGCGGTGGGTCCGGCGGTTGCAGTTTTGTGATCGCCGGGTGGGCCTCGCCGATTGGCTAAGGTCCCCCTTCGGGCAGCCTGTTACCCCCAGGGTTGGGGCCAGGGGTCTTGCCTTAGCGGCTGGGCCGAGAGGAACGCGAACCTCAATAATAAATCGGCGAAAAAGCCCGCAGCGGCGTCGCTTGTTCGGCGCTGCAGCGGCCCCTGCCGCAGCTGGCCTCGCGGAGAGGTTCGGTGGGCGCGGCGAGAGGACGCAGCCGCCTTCATGGCGGTGGGCGTGCGAGGAGGCAAACCTCGGTAAAAAATGCCCCTGCCGCAGCTGTGTGCCCCTAGGGTGGGGCCCAGTGGGCGCGGCGCGTGGACGCCTCGGGGTGTGACCCCGCCCTGAGCGCGGAAAGAGGAAGCCAACCTCTCTAAAATAATGGCACGGGGACGCCGTGGCCGGGAGGGCCGGACGGCGGAAAGAGGAAGTCAACCTCTATAAAAAATGACGCCAAGTCCGCAGCGGCGTCGCTTTTAGTGATGCCGCAGCGGCCCCTGCCGCAGCTGGCCCGAGGTGTAGGGCTCAGTGGGCGCGGCGCGAGGTGGCCGCCGCCCTCTCACGAGGTGTGGTGGCTGGGAGCTGCGGGCGAATAACGGGGAAGTTTTCGCCCGCCTCGTACAGCTCCGGGACGGGGAGTGGCCCTTAACACAGGTCCCTCCGTTGCGAGTGAGCCTGCCTCACGGCGGGCTGCGCGGAGGGCGGACATGTGTGTAATCCCAAAGGTGGTCCCTTGTCCGCTCTGTCCGACCGCGCGAGTAGGTGTTCCTTTGTTTTTTAGTCGGTGCGAGTCCGACATAACCCAGTGAGCCTCCCCGTGGCCTCTGGGTATGCATAATGCATTTTTCAAAGGTTAAAAAAAAAAAAAAAAAAAAAAAAAAAAAAAAAAAAAAGGTTAGGTTAGGTTAGGTTAGGTTCCCGTGTGGAGTTGCCAGACTCCCATCGGGCGCGTCCCCGGGTGGCGGATAGGGGCACGCCACACATTGTGGTACCGGCTTTTAAGTAATGTAAGCCCGGCGCGGACCAAAACTGGCGGGTTTTGTGGGGCGCACCCCCAGTCGCACTTCGCGGCTGGAAAGCGGCCCTGGGGTGGGGAGCCGCGTTCTGTTTCGCGGCTTTTTCGGGGTGGCGAGCCTTCCCGGCTCTGGTTTTCCTGTCTCCCCCCTCTGTTCTGTCAGGGGGCTTGGAGATGGGATCGCGCGGCGGGCAGGGTTTCATTCCCACCCGTCGGGCAAACTGTTACCCCCATTCTGGGGACCAGGGGTCTTGCCTTCACCGGCCGGACCGAGAGGAGAAAACCTCAATAATAAATCCCCAATCCTAAGCTTTACGCCCGGCGAGAGGATGAATGGCTGGTGGGTGACCAGTCTTTAGGGCGTCACTCGGCCAGGGGATCAGCGGCCCCTCTGGTCGATAAATTTACGCTTACCCGGGTACAGGGGGCACTGCCCGGGTGGACTTTTTATTTCCCCCATACTCGTGGGACTCATATGGATTCTTTAAATAAAAATTTCGTTTCGTCGGAGGGTGTGGCGTCGCAAGACGCGGAGGAAGGTGCGCTTTCAGGCGCGGAGAGTGAGGGGGTGAGTCGCATCCCGGGCCAGATGTTGTCGAGGGCCGAGGTGGTTATACGATACCGCGACCAAATGCGGGTTCTTGAGGCGTTGGAGAGGGAGGCAAATCGGTCTATCTCAGACCTGAGCGAGGGTGATTCGGAGGGCATCTTGTCTGAGGTGGAGCTAGACAGCGACGACCACTCCGAGGATGAAGAGGTGGAAGCCGAAGTGTCGGCTAAGGGTCCAGCGGACGACGTGAAGAAGGGGCGTGGCAGACCCCCTACGCATGGTCTGTGCATGGGTCTTGGAAAGGCGCGTGCCGATCTCCAGACGGCGAAAAGAGCGCGGGCTGAAGAACAAGCTCGTCTCGCTGCGCAGAAGGAGGCTGAGGTTCTAGAGATGGCCAACGCAGCGCGTGTTCAGAGGAGCCACCGTGGCCACATCGAGAGACCGATTGAACGGGTCCCAGTGTCGGAACTGGTGAAGGGGGTGGAAGTCGACTTGACTGTTGTCGAAAATGTGGCGAAGAAGTCTGGACATCTTAAGGGCACTTATGTCAAAGCCCTCAAAGAAGCCGTCACTTCGATTAGGGGAGCGGTCGGCGACATCTACGACCGCTCTTTTTCATCAGTGGAGTCCAAACAACTGCAGGAGGACAATGACCGCCTGCGGACCAAGGTGGCCGAACTCAGCGTCCGAATGACGCAGCTTGCGGATGAAGTGGACGTGCTGAAGGAGCAGCTGCGTGACGAGAGGTCGTCGCGTTTAATAGAGGAGAGGGAGGTTGAGCGTCAGAGCCAGCGGGAGAGGTCCAGTCCTCCCGTTGTGGAGGAAGCTCCTGCGTTGATTGTCGCGCCAGTGTTTTCTTCACCGGCTAGGGTTCATCCCCCGGTTACCACTCCAGCGGTTTCTTCCCCTCTGGAGGACTTAGAGGCGTCCATCCTCCGTAAACTTACGGCCCTCTTGGACGCGCGTTTGCCGCCAGCAACAGTAGCTTCTACTGTGCGGCCTGCTGCACCATCTGCAGCGAAAAAGAGGAAGGAGAAGCGGCGAGTCCAGAAGTCTGTGGCTCCGCCCGCTCAAGAGGAGGTGGTTCCAACTCCGTCTGAACCAACTAACGACGGTTTTACGTTGGTTACCAAGCGGAGGTCCAGGCCCGCTGAGAGTCAGTCCGTCAGTCAGGCTACGAAGAAGGTCGCGAAGCCCAAACGGAAGAAAAAGCCTCGCAAGCAGAAGATCCAAGAGCCCAAGTCTTCGGCGATTGCTCTATCTCTGCCGCAGGAGGCTCTGGAGAAAGGCCTTTCCTACGCAAAGGTGCTGAAGGATGCAGTAGGAAAGGTATGTCCGGCGGATCACGGCATTAAGCCAGAAGACCTGCGTATCAGGAAGTCGCAATCTGGTGCGCGAGTCCTGGAGGTTCGGGGTGACAAGGGCGAGAAGGCGGATAGTTTTGCCGCTGCCTTGAGAGGGGTTCTGGTCCCCGATGTCGTAGTTTCTAGGCCGATGAAGTGCTCTGAACTGCGCCTCATCGGCCTCGACGACAGCGTCGATAGAGATCAGGTGGTGTCTTCGGTAGCCCTGAGGGGGGAGTGCCCCGAAGGGAGTGTGAGGGTAGGAGAGATTCGCCGCGGCCCTTCTGGGCTGGGTGCCGTCTGGGTGCGTTGCCCAGTGGCCGCGGCTAAAAAGTTGGTCGCTGGTAGGCGGCTGCTTTTGGGGTGGAGCGCTGTTAGCGTTAGACTGTTGGCGGCCAGGCCTCAGAAGTGCTTCAGGTGCTTCGAACCTGGACACCAGCAGTTTAACTGCAATAGCGATATCGACCGCAGCCGTCTCTGTTATCGTTGTGGTCAGTCGGGTCATAGGGCGGCGGCGTGCACATCTGAGCCGCATTGCCCTGTCTGTGAGGATGCGGGTAGACCTGCCAATCATTTGGTGGGTGCGAAGGGCTGCAAGTGCAGCCCACCCCGTCCGGCGAAGAAGAAGGTTGCCGCAGCTAAGACTTCCTCAGCTGCGGCCCCCGCTGCTCCTCTCCCCACTTCTTCGGGGACTCAGAGTGAGCGGCGTGTGGAGATACCCCCACCGTCCAGCTAGGTGGGTGGCCGAGAGCGCGGGTGAGACTAGGGGTCTGTCCTCACCCGCTCTTCTAAGCTCTCGAGAAGGGGAGGGCCCTACCTTTTCAGGGCCTTCCTGCCGAGTTTCCCGCGTTATGCGGGGCGCGCCAGAGGGGTCGCGGTGTCATGCCACAGCAATTCCCGTGTCCCCCTCGAAATGCGCGTGAGGCAAATGGTCTGTTTTTTAGTGGGTATTCCGCTCCATTGGTTGGTTGGTGGGGAGCGGCGAGTCCCACATATCCCCGTCACGACCCCATTGTGGCGGGGAATGCGTAAATGCATTTTTTGGGACCAAAAAAAAAAAAAAAAAAAAAAAAAAAAAAAAAAAAAAAAAAAAAAAAAAAAAAAAAAAAAAGGTTAGGTTAGGTTAGGTTAGGTTAGGTTAGGTTAGGTTAGGTTAGGTTAGGTTAGGTTAGGTTAGGTTAGGTTAGGTTAGGTTCCCGTGTGGAGTTGCCAGACTCCCATCAGGCGCGTCCCCGGGTGGCGGATAGGGGAAGCCACTCCGGCGTGGGTGGTCCCGGCTTCGGCTGGCGTGGACCAAAACTGGCGGGTTCTGGGCGCACCCCTGGCTGCGTCTCGGCGCAGCCGGAAAGCGGCCGTGTGGAAGGAGTCGCGACTCGGTCTCGCGGCTCTCGGGGAGGAGATCTCCCGGGAGGTTCCGTCTCGCCCCTCTGTTCTAACAGTCGGGTGGGATGGGGTCGCGCGGTGGGTCCGGCGGTTGCAGTTTTGTGATCGCCGGGTGGGCCTTGCCGATTGGCTACGGTCCCCCTTCGGGCAGCCTGTTACCCCCAGGGTTGGGGCCAGGGGTCTTGCCTTAGCGGCTGGGCCGAGAGGAACGCGAACCTCAATAATAAATCTGCGAAAAAGCCCGCAGCGGCGTCGCTTGTTCGGCGCTGCAGCGGCCCCTGCCGCAGCCGGCCTCGCGGAGAGGTTCGGTGGGCGCGGCGAGAGGACGCAGCCGCCTTCATGGCGGTGGGCGTGAGAGGATGCAAACCTCTATAAAAAATGCCCCTGCCGCAGCTGTGTGCCCCTAGGGTGGGGCCCAGTGGGCGCGGCGCGTGGACGCCTCGGGGTGTGACCCCGCCCTGAGCGCGGAAAGAGGAAGCCAACCTCTCTAAAATAATGGCACGGGGACGCCGTGGCCGGGAGGGCCGGACGGCGGTAAGAGGAAGTCAACCTCTATAAAAAATGACGCCAAGTCCGCAGCGGCGTCGCATTTAGTGATGCCGCAGCGGCCCCTGCCGCAGCTGGCCCGAGGTGTAGGGCTCAGTGGGCGCGGCGCGAGGTGGCCGCCGCCCTCTCACGAGGTGTGGTGGCTGGGAGCTGCGGGCGAATAACGGGGAAGTTTTCGCCCGCCTTGTACGGCTCCGGGACGGGGAGTGGCCCTTAACCCAGGTCCCTCCGTTGCGAGTGAGCCTGCCTCACGGCGGGCTGCGCGGAGGGCGGACATGTGTGTAATCCGAAAGGTGGTCCCTTGTCCGCTCTGTCCGACCGCGCGAGTAGGTGTTCCTTTGTTTTTTAGTCGGTGCGAGTCCGACATAACCCAGTGAGCCTCCCCGTGGCCTCTGGGTATGCATAAGGCATTTTTCAAAGGTTAAAAAAAAAAAAAAAAAAAAAAAAAAAAAAGGTTAGGTTAGGTTAGGTTAGGTTAGGTTAGGTTAGGTTAGGTTAGGTTAGGTTAGGTTAGGTTAGGTTAGGTTAGGTTAGGTTCCCGTGTGGAGTTGCCAGACTCCCATCAGGCGCGTCCCCGGGTGGCGGATAGGGGAAGCCACTCCGGCGTGGGTGGTCCCGGCTTCGGCTGGCGTGGACCAAAACTGGCGGGTTCTGGGCGCACCCCTGGCTGCGTCTCGGCGCAGCCGGAAAGCGGCCGTGTGGAGGGAGTCGCGACTCGGTCTCGCGGCTCTCGGGGAGGAGATCTCCCGGGAGGTTCCGTCTCGCCCCTCTGTTCTAACAGTCGGGTGGGATGGGGTCGCGCGGTGGGTCCGGCGGTTGCAGTTTTGTGATCGCCGGGTGGGCCTTGCCGATTGGCTACGGTCCCCCTTCGGGCAGCCTGTTACCCCCAGGGTTGGGGCCAGGGGTCTTGCCTTAGCGGCTGGGCCGAGAGGAACGCGAACCTCAATAATAAATCTGCGAAAAAGCCCGCAGCGGCGTCGCTTGTTCGGCGCTGCAGCGGCCCCTGCCGCAGCCGGCCTCGCGGAGAGGTTCGGTGGGCGCGGCGAGAGGACGCAGCCGCCTTCATGGCGGTGGGCGTGAGAGGATGCAAACCTCTATAAAAAATGCCCCTGCCGCAGCTGTGTGCCCCTAGGGTGGGGCCCAGTGGGCGCGGCGCGTGGACGCCTCGGGGTGTGACCCCGCCCTGAGCGCGGAAAGAGGAAGCCAACCTCTCTAAAATAATGGCACGGGGACGCCGTGGCCGGGAGGGCCGGACGGCGGTAAGAGGAAGTCAACCTCTATAAAAAATGACGCCAAGTCCGCAGCGGCGTCGCATTTAGTGATGCCGCAGCGGCCCCTGCCGCAGCTGGCCCGAGGTGTAGGGCTCAGTGGGCGCGGCGCGAGGTGGCCGCCGCCCTCTCACGAGGTGTGGTGGCTGGGAGCTGCGGGCGAATAACGGGGAAGTTTTCGCCCGCCTTGTACGGCTCCGGGACGGGGAGTGGCCCTTAACCCAGGTCCCTCCGTTGCGAGTCAGGTCCCTCCGTTGCGAGTGAGCCTGCCTCACGGCGGGCTGCGCGGAGGGCGGACATGTGTGTAATCCGAAAGGTGGTCCCTTGTCCGCTCTGTCCGACCGCGCGAGTAGGTGTTCCTTTGTTTTTTAGTCGGTGCGAGTCCGACATAACCCAGTGAGCCTCCCCGTGGCCTCTGGGTATGCATAAGGCATTTTTCAAAGGTTAAAAAAAAAAAAAAAAAAAAAAAAAAAAAAAAAGGTTAGGTTAGGTTAGGTTAGGTTAGGTTAGGTTAGGTTAGGTTAGGTTAGGTTAGGTTAGGTTAGGTTAGGTTAGGTTAGGTTAGGTTAGGTTAGGTTAGGTTAGGTTAGGTTAGGTTAGGTTAGGTTAGGTTAGGTTAGGTTAGGTTAGGTTAGGTTAGGTTAGGTTAGGTTAGGTTAGGTTAGGTTAGGTTAGGTTAGGTTAGGTTAGGTTAGGTTAGGTTAGGTTAGGTTAGGTTAGGTTAGGTTAGGTTAGGTTAGGTTAGGTTAGGTTAGGTTAGGTTAGGTTAGGTTAGGTTAGGTTAGGTTAGGTTAGGTTAGGTTAGGTTAGGTTAGGTTAGGTTAGGTTAGGTTAGGTTAGGTTAGGTTAGGTTAGGTTAGGTTAGGTTAGGTTAGGTTAGGTTAGGTTAGGTTAGGTTAGGTTAGGTTAGGTTAGGTTAGGTTAGGTTAGGTTAGGTTAGGTTAGGTTAGGTTAGGTTAGGTTAGGTTAGGTTAGGTTAGGTTAGGTTAGGTTAGGTTAGGTTAGGTTAGGTTAGGTTAGGTTAGGTTAGGTTAGGTTAGGTTAGGTTAGGTTAGGTTAGGTTAGGTTAGGTTAGGTTAGGTTAGGTTAGGTTAGGTTAGGTTAGGTTAGGTTAGGTTAGGTTAGGTTAGGTTAGGTTAGGTTAGGTTAGGTTAGGTTAGGTTAGGTTAGGTTAGGTTAGGTTAGGTTAGGTTAGGTTAGGTTAGGTTAGGTTAGGTTAGGTTAGGTTAGGTTAGGTTAGGTTAGGTTAGGTTAGGTTAGGTTAGGTTAGGTTAGGTTAGGTTAGGTTAGGTTAGGTTAGGTTAGGTTAGGTTAGGTTAGGTTAGGTTAGGTCGAACTTTCGTACTGAGGTGGTGTTAGTGGTTTTGTTTTCTCGTGGTTTTTTGGTGACTTTTGGTGCTCATTGAGACCTATCTTTTGACGTGTCGCTTTCTTCGATCGGCCCTGTACTTTTTCGGCAAATAATATTTTTATTGTTTGTCGAATTTGTATGGGTTTTTCGTTGGCTGCGATACGGCAAAGGAATCGTCCAGATAGGGATTTCGACGTGCGATTTTCCTGTCTGGGCCTACTTCTGCGTGTTTTTCGGACTGATTCGTGTATACTCTGTTGACTTTGGCATTCTGTGGGTTTTTTGGCTTTTTATCGGTTCGGCTTCTTTGAGTTTTTGCGGTTTTTCGTCGGATTTTTGGGTAACTGAAAATTCGGCAGAAACCTCAAATTTTTCTTGTTTGTTTTTCGGGAGGGTTTTTTGTTTACTTTGTGGGGTTTTTTATTGTGTTTTGTTCGTGTTTCGGGTTGTAGCGTTGTACATCATCGGGTTCGATGATGTACAACGAATTTGAGGATAGATTCTCCAATTCCTCGATGGAGGTGGAGAATATGAGGGGTGCTCGGACGAGCCGAGATGGTCGAGCGGGTTCGTTGGCGGCGTCTGACGAGCGTGCCAGTCAGGAGGCGTCGGAGGCACATGAGAGTTTTGAGGACTATACCAATGACGAGCTGAATAAGATGGTGTTCTCGTTTACCCTGCAGATTTTGGAGGCTGTTGGCGAGACGGGTCATAAGAAGCTTGAAGATCGGGTAGGGAAGAGGACTGACTGGATAGAGCAGATATCCGAGGTTCTCGTGGGGAGGCACAATGCGGATATGCTGAAGCTTGAGCAGAGAATAGAGGTTCTGCAGATGGAGCTCAAGCTCAGCGCGGAGGCACGTATAGAGGAAAGGGCCGAGTATAAAGCCGCTAAGATGGCGGCCGCGGGGCCTCCAAGCGCGGAGTGGGTGGAGGGTCTCAAAAGGGACCTTTTGGTGTCCATTGGCACCATGGTGGACGCCCGCATGGCGGGTATAGAGGCGCGTTTGCCTGCGGAGCCGGTTCTTCGCCCGCCTCTGGCTAAGGGCAAAGCTCCGGCGAAGATTGTGCCGGCGAGGGTTTTTCCGGCGAGTGTTGGTCCGGCGGTGGCAAAGGGGAAGGAGCCTGTTGCTCCCTCCCCAAAGCCTGGCTCTGGGGTTCCCCCAAGGGTGGTTTCGGGGCCCGCTTTGGTTCCTCCGAAACGCCCGAGGGCAAAACTCGAGGTTCCGCGTACGGCCGCTGTGGTTGTGACACTGCGGCCGGACGCCATCGGGAGGGTCTCATACAGTGAGGTCATGCGGAGGGCGAGGGAGGCTGTCCCCATAAAAGATATGGGATTAGAGGATGGACTGGACATCCGGAGGTCGGCAACGGGCGCCAGGCTTTTGGAGGTGTCGGGCCCGGACGGGAGTGGCAAGGCGGATTTGCTCGCGGGCAAATTGAGGGAGGCACTGGCGGAGGTTGCCACGGTCTCCCGCCCCGAGAAGTCGGTGGTCGTGCGGGTGGCGGGCATCGACGAGTCGGTGTCCGCGGAGGAATTAGTGTGGGCTCTGGCCCACAAGGCGGGTTGTCCCACGGGCCAAATCAAGGCGGGGCCAATTAGAGAGGGTCCAGGAGGTGTGGGGCTTGCATTTGTGCGCTGCCCCATTGCAGCGGCCAAAGCTCTTTCGGAGGCTGGGAGGGTCTTGCTCGGGTGGAGCTCTGCTCGGGTGGAGGTGTTGGAGGACCGCCCCATGCGCTGCTTCAAGTGCATGGGGCTGGGGGACTTTGTTTCCGCTGCGGTAAGGAGGGGCATAAGGGGTCAGACTGCGGGGCCAAGCCCAAGTGCGCAGTCTGCAGTGAGGTTGGCCACGATTCGGGCCATGTGATGGGGGGGGCTTTCTGTAGCCCTCCTCCTGTGAGGGTGTCGTACGCGGTGGCGGTTCCCACTGCCGCCGCAAAAGAGGCTGCTCGGCCGGCGCGCGCGGTTGCGGTTGCGCGGCGCAAGGCGTCAGGAGCCAGTGCGATGGAGCAGTGAGGGATGCCCATCGCATTGGGAGGAAGGACCGGCAGAATTGGGGAAGTCCTCAATCCTGCCGGCCCGCGGAGGCGGTATAGGGGGGAAATAAGCGGAATGCTGACTCCCCTACGAAACCAGCGAGCGGAGATTGACAGTCTCTGCTTGCATTGCACGGTTTCAGCCGTCTGGGGGTATGTCCTAAATGCGACAGGACACTCTCCCGGGTAGTGAGGTGCCCCGATATTGGGGCGTGCCGGCGCAGCGCGGTTGAATGCGAAAGCGAGCCCGCGCTGCGTTTTCTTCGGCGAGAGAGGTTGCATCAAGGAGGGTTAGTGGGTATGTCCGCTTGGACGGCATCGGCATCTTCGGAAGCCGGTGCCGTCCGAGCGGAAGAGTCCCACATAACCCCGCCACCCGTCAAGTGGCTGGGTATGCGTAACGCATTACTCCTTGTAAAAAAAAAAAAAAAAAAAAAAAAGGTTAGGTTAGGTTAGGTTAGGTTAGGTTAGGTTAGGTTAGGTTAGGTTAGGTTAGGTTAGGTTAGGTTAGGTTAGGTTAGGTTAGGTTAGGTTAGGTTAGGTTAGGTTAGGTTAGGTTAGGTTAGGTTAGGTTAGGTTAGGTTAGGTTAGGTTAGGTTAGGTTAGGTTGGGATCGTACTAAGAGGGTGTTTGTAGAGGTGTATTTTCGTGGTTTTTTGGTGTTTTGTAGTGTTTTCTGAGGGCTTTCGTTTGGTGTATCACACTTCGCAATCGGTCTTGTACTTTTTCGGCAAATAATATTTTATATTGTTTGTCGAATTTGTATGGGATTTTCGTGTTTTGTGAATACACTATAACATCGTCGACGTAGGGATTTCGACTCCCGAAATCTCTGTTTCGACTGACTTTTGCGTGTTTTTTGGATTGATTCTGCTTTGACTTGACGACATTGGCATTCTGTGGTATTTTGGACTTCGTACGATCTTGGCTTCTGTGGTTTTTGGCGGTTTTTCGTTGGATTTTCGGGACTTTGAAAATTCGGCAAAAACCCCAAATTTTTTGTGTCTTGTGTTTTTGTTCGGTTTTGTTTGTGGTAACTAGTTGTGGTCATCTTGGGTTGTCTCTGAGTGGTCGCGGCTTGGTTTTTCGTGGTTTTCTGGACGTCTGGAGAGGGGCTTTCGCCTCTTTCCCTTGTCTTTTGAGGTTTTTCTTGATTTGAGCTAGTCTTGTCGCATGGCGCCAGACGCGGAGAGCGAGGAATGCTCCTCGTGCTCAGATCAGGAGGAGGAGGAGGAGGAGGTTGAGGTTGCGAGGGATAGGTCCAAGCACTGCAAGAAAGCGGTGAGGCTTTTGAGGCATAATCATGCGGTTTTAGAGCAGATTTTCAAGCGTCATAGTTTGGACGTATGTGATGCTCTGGATTCGGTGAGGGACAAGGAGTATAGGAAGGAAGCCGTACAGTCTGTCATTGAGATGGAGACTGTGGTCGAGGCCTTGGTCATGCGGTACGATGCCGACATGCTGAGAATGAGGACGAGGCTCACAACTCTTTATGAAGAGTTGAAGGAGAAAAATAGGACTAAGACTGCGGATGCTCCGCAGGGTGATTGGGTGGAAAAACTTAAGAGGGACCTTACGGAGTCTATCGTTGATAGGATTGGCACTCGGTTGTCTGCCTTGGAGGAGCGCCTTCCGCCTGCGTCTGTCGGCCGTCTGCCTCCGGCAGCGGCCAAAAAAGTGGTTGTGGAGGGAAGTGGTGCGGGAATTGTTCGTCAGAGTGAGGAGATTCGTTCGACAGTCGAGGGAACATCGAAAGGGAAGAAGGGGGATGACAGGAGGGTAGTTCAGGCGAAGAAATCGGCTGACAAAGCAGTGGATAAAACGGCTGTGGCTTCTCGAGCTCCTTCTGGGCCCGCTCGAAAAGCCAAGCCTAGTCTTGTTCCGCCACGTTCGGCGGCAGTGATGGTTTCTCTTAAGCCGGAGGCTGTAAAGGAGGGCCTGACATATGCGGGCATGATGAAGAGGGTCAGGGCTGCTATTCCCATTGCGGATATTGGCATTTTGGAGGGGGTAGAGATGCGGCAGTCCGCGACCGGAGCCAGACTCTTAGAGCTCCCAGGTCCGGATGGTGGGGGTCGCGCGGACGCTCTGGCACAGAAGCTACGGGTTGAGCTGGCGTCTGTCGCTACGGTGTCGCGCCCCGAAAAGTTGGTTGAGGTACGAATCACCGGTTTGGATGATTCGGTGTCGGAGAAGGAATTGGGAGAGGCCCTTTCCGAGAAGGCGGGTTGTTCTGTGGAGGCGATCAGGGTCGGAACTTTGCGCGCCGGCCCTGGTGGGCTAGGATCTGCAGTCGTGCGGTGCCCTGTCGTGGTGGCGAAAGTGTTGGCGGATTCCGGGCGAATTCTCTTGGGATGGAGCTCCGCCCGGATTGAGTTGTTGGGAGAGCGGCCTCTGCGCTGCTATAAGTGTATGGGGCTAGGACATACACGTCCTATGTGCCCGTCAGTCGTCGACCGTTCCGGTCTGTGCTTCCGCTGTGGTCTGGCGGGCCACAGGGCAGCTGAGTGTGTAGGCCAGGCTCGATGCGCTGTGTGCGCTGAGAGCGGCCGAAATGCGGGTCATGTCATGGGGGGTGATGCTTGCGTCCCCCCAGCGGTTAGGGCGGCAAAAGTCGTCGTTCCAGCGGCCACTCCAGTGGTCGCCCCAGTGGTTGAAAAAGCCAAGACGTCTCGCGGGTCTTCGCGGCGTTCGAAGGCTTCTGATGCGAAACCGATGGAGCAGTGAGGAATGCTCCGTCTTTTCGGGAGGAAGCTGGCGGGTAGAGCAGGAGAGGCCTGTCACTCGCTCGTCAGCATTGTTGGAGGTCGGGAAAGTTCCCTTTAGTGGTGTCAGCGGGGGTGAGTCGGGGGACTTGCCTCTGCATTGCACGATGCCACAGTCGGGGGCGCCTCAATGCGCCCGAGTCTATCGGCCCAGTTCATCGGCCGGCCGCGATGGGTCTTGGTGGGCCATACAAACGTAGATACCACCTTGGCCCAGCGTTTGTGCGGTAAGACAGTCCCTTTTTAGTGGGTATTCCGCCCCATCGGTGGTCATGGTGGGGGGCGGCGAGTCCCACATAACCCCTCTGCTCCCCCGAGCGGAGGGGTATGCGTAAATGCATTTTTGGGGACTTAAAAAAAAAAAAAAAAAAAAAAAAAAAAAAAAAAAAAAAAAAAAAAAAAAAGGTTAGGTTAGGTTAGGTTAGGTTAGGTTAGGTTAGGTTAGGTTAGGTTAGGTTAGGTTAGGTTAGGTTAGGTTAGGTTAGGTTAGGTTAGGTTAGGTTAGGTTAGGTTAGGTTAGGTTAGGTTAGGTTAGGTTAGGTTAGGTTAGGTTAGGTTAGGTTAGGTTAGGTTAGGTTAGGTTAGGTTAGGTTAGGTTAGGTTAGGTTAGGTTAGGTTAGGTTAGGTTAGG